>OX387240.1:208555190-218437212 GCA_947561735.1 Cenchrus americanus | reverse complement strand
CCCGCTTTGTTTCAAGCTAGCCTCGAGGCGACCTTCTCACGCACGTACCCTTTCGAGGGTTGAATTTATCCGGAGCCGAAGTGGGTGCCGCTCGAGGGTTCTCCTTGCTTGGAAAGGACGGGCCATTAAATGCTCCACAAGAGAGGCTGCGGTTTCACATCGCAGGCGCGCTCAGGCCGTCGCGGCCGCGCGCGCGAGTAGTGGGGCGTGGGCGGGGGGCAAGGACGTGGATCGCCCGCGCGACCCTCGCTAGTCTTCACTTGATGATGGCCCGTTCGCGTGATGTGGCCGCCGCGTCGTGGTGGGGCCCGCCGCCGCCGAGAAGAGAAGATTCCTGCGCTTAATGCGCGCGGACATCCGCCCACCGGGGAGCTGCCTGGCGGCTTATAAATCCGAGGGGAAGGGGAAGCGACGGTTTTTTACCTTAGCGCTCCGCCATTTTAGCCCCCCTCGTGCTTTCTTCTCCGCTTTGCCTTCGCCACCGTGTGGCTTCCCGCGTCGCGCTCTTCTTCCTCTTCGTCCTTTGTTCTTCGCATCCCTTGTCCTTCCTCATGGCGCCGCCTCCACCCCCTCACGATCCTTGACGCGTACGCCGGGAGCGGTCGACGGTGGACCCGTCGGCCCCGCCGGCGGCGGTCACCCGGCCGGCCGGCAAACGAGGATGGCCGCCGGCGGGTGGATAGTGCCGCCGGCCGGGGACCGCGCGCCCAACCCGCCGGAAGGCTACGTGGTGAGCTTTGTCCGCTTCCCACGAGCGAGGCTTCCGAACGCGCCGCGAGCCGCTTCACGGCGAGCGTTGTGCCACTACCACGACATGGAGTTGCACAACTTCGCGCCCAACGCGATTTCGCGAGCGCGGCACGTTCGTGGGTGTCCGCGAGGGGATCGGGGATCCCAACAACCGGGAGCTGCGGGTACACCTCTTCCGCGCGAGCTCCTTCACGCAGCCCACGACGGAAGCGGGAGGGACCGCGCCGCGCGGTGCGCGCCGGCCGGGATGTCGCCCGCCCCGGCGGGGGGAGCTCGAAGGACGACTACATCCCCCGCACCATGACGACGAACAACGCCGGCCGGGAGCGGGGAGATGGTTCTACTCGCGCAACGCCGAGCCCTCCGCCCTCCCCCCCCCCCCCTACACCGGGCGGTGTTCAAGGAGAAGCCTAGCTCCCGGGGCGACGGGGTGTCCACGCGCCCAAGATCGCAGGCGGCGGGGACCTGGTCCCCGGCCGCCCCGAGGAGCCCGACGGCGCAGGGCTCGACCGCGGCGGGCGTCTCGCCTTCCTCCATCGCTCCGGCGGGTCATGGCTCCGATGGAGAGGCCGCTCTCCGCATCTACGAGATGACGAGGAGGCGACCCCGTCGCGCCGGCGAGGTCGCGGGATGCTCCCGACCCCCCTCGTGACGGCCGGATGCGCTCACCGGGCACGGAACGCCGTCACACCCGGATGCCGGCGCGCCCCGGACCGAACCCCCGTGGGACCTCGAGATGCTCCCCACCCGGCCCGCCGGTGAGTATGATTCTTGATTCCGTTTTAGTTCTTGGCGTTGCCTCCGCCCCCCGACGCGTCTTTTGACATTCCCCGCATGCACCGGTGAACTTCACCGCCGCGAAATCCGTTCCGCCCACCCCCCGACTCCCGCGCGCTCTGGCCGGGCGGCGCAAAGAACGGGAGCGAGGAGCGGGCGGCGCGCAAGAGGGAGCCCGCGAGGCGCACCGCGAGCGCCGCGCGGGCGACGGAGCGCGAGGGCACGGCGCGCGAGGAGCCGGGGCTTTCCTCCCCGGACCGAGGAATACTCGTCCCCCGGAGGAGGACGAAGAGGAAGAGGCCGAGGGGCAGGCCCCTCTTGATAGGTGGGAGCCTCGCGCCCGCCGCCGGAGCCGGCCCGGCGGCAAGGGCGGATCGCTCGGGCGGCGCGGCGGCGCCCGCCGCCGCGCAATCGACAACGTGGGACGGCGCGCGCCGGCGGAGGTGCGGGGCGCGCGCGCGCGCGGCGCGCGCGCCAGCGCGCGGCGCGCGCGGGCGGGCCCGCGCGGCGGCGGCCCCGCGCCGGGGAGGCGGCGGCGGGCGCGCGGCCGCCGCGGCCGGCCTCATCCGCCGAGGCTTCGAGGAAAGGAAGCGGGGCGCCTTTTCCCTCTTCGAGGTAAGGGGCTCGCTTCTTTGCTTGGTTTGGTTTTTTGACGATCGGCATTCCAACTTTTCGTCTTTGCTTGTGCGGTGGTGGTGCGACCGTGCCTCCCCTCGCACCGCCAAGGCGCCGAGGGCGACATCGTCCCATCCCCACCGGCGGCGCTCGTCGAGGGCGGCCGCGGGGCGGGGCAAGCACCGCGGCGGCGGGCAAGAGCTCGCAAAGCCCGCCGAGGCCCCGAGGCCTCGGCGGCGGATCGCCCCGCCATGGCGCAGCCGGCGGCTGCCGAGGGGGGCTAGCGCCGGCCGTGGTGGGGGCGCGCCCCCGAGGGCCGGGGCGAGGCGCGCCCGGCGGAGGCCGCCGCGGCGGAGGGCGCGGTCCGGTGGCGCCGGGCCGCGGAGGAGGCGAGCGGGTGCGGCCGGCGGTGGCGCCCCGTGGTCGCGAAGGCACACCGGAGGCGGGGCCGCGGCGCCGAGCCGGCGCCCGCGGCCACGGAGGCGCCAAGTGGAGGCGCCGCGAGGCGGCGCCCGGGGGCCCGCGCCTTCTCGGCGGCTCCCGGCGAGGTAGGGAGGTCCGGGACGACGACTCCCCGCCGCCGGTGGGGACCGAGGGCGAGCTTCCCCACACGTTCCCCCCGAGCCCCGGGGGGAGGGGGCCCCCCGTGAGGCGGCATGAGGGTCACATGGTGGCGGGGGACCGAGGACACCCGCACCGAGGCCTCGTCCCTCCCGCGTCGGCCACTCCGCCCGAGAGGGGGGCCGCCGGCAATCCCCTTGCGTTCGCCGACGCCGGGGGAGCAGGAGCCTCGGGGAGAGCTCCGAGCCACGGCCGCTACGCTCGACCGCGCGCCGAACGAGGCGCCGAGGGTCCATGGCGGCCCCGCATGGCGCGTCTTCCGTAGTAGGGCGTTGTTGCTCATTTTCTTCTTTCTCTCGTTTTTGTGCGCCGGCCGTGTCGGGCGCTTACTTCGGTTTTGATTTGTGGGTGCCAGTGAGCTCGAGCACCGCGCCCACGACAAGTACGACGCCTTCAATCGGGTGAACGCCGAGCTCCACCGGCCCTCCGGGAGCGATGCGGCGCTTTCGACGCGCTCGGCCGACGCCCTCGGAGACTCCGACGGCCGGTTGGCGTACCGGCCGTAGCCTCGGCGCGACGAACTCCCCGAGAGCTCGAGGCAGACCCGCGCGCCCGCTCTAGCTCGAGCGGGTCCGCACGCCCTCATCGACCGTGATGAGGCGCCGTGGCGGGCGCGCTCGCACCTAGAGAAGATGCGCACGCCGGCGACCAACCGGGAGGCGGAGGTGGCCGCGTCCGCGGCCGAGAACCGGGCTCCGCTCGTCGCTCGAGGGGGTGCGGGCGCGAGCCGCCGTGCCGAGGAGCGGCGCGCGGCCGGGAGCAGCGGCCAAGGAGGCCGACGACTTGAAGGCCGCCCTCGACGCCAAGGTCGCGGCGCTCGCCGTCTTGAGGAGCAGCCCCCCGGCAGAGCGCGCCGCCCGCCAAGGGGGCCGAGGGGCGGCTCCGGCGAGAGCAAGCCGCCCCTCACCGACGCCCTGGCCGGCGCCGGAGCAGAGCGCGCGTCGCCGCGAGGCGGCGCAGTCGCCCGGGAGGAGCAGAACACCGCGCTCTCCAAGGCCGAGGGCGAGGTGATTATGCTCGCATTACAAACGCAAATCGGGGAGCCGGCCCTCCAGGGAGCAAGGTGAGATCGTCAAGCGCCTCGTGCCGGCGGTCGAGGCCGAGCGCCGTGACCTCGAGGCGAGAGGAAGTAAGTTGGAAGGTGAGCCGTGCTCGACTCCCTGTTTGGTTGGTTTTCTATTTGGGAATTCGCATTCCTTTTTCTCGATTTCTTTCTTGTCTTGGTGACTCCGTGCTTGCGCGCCGCACCGGGACACGCGGCTGAGCGGCCGAGGCGCGCGTACCTCCTACGACTCCTCCGAGCAGAGTTGCAGAGCCGCGCGATGCGGCCCTCGAGACCCGCCAGCCGTGGAGGAGGGTGAAGCGCGGTCGGAAGCTCGCCGGCCGGCCGCCCGCGCGCCCTTGGCGGCCACGTCACCGAGCGTTTGCGCCAAGCGCCGCGTCTTGGCGTCCGAGAAGGCCCTCGAAGTGGCACGATCCCCACTACGAGGTCAACTTCGAGGCGCCGCGGAGGGCTACGTTGTCCCCGAGGGTGTCGAGGGCGAGGGTGGCGATGGAGCGCGTGGACGCGCTCGCCGCCGATGCCGCCGGGTCGCTCGCCGAAGCCTTCGAGGAGTACCTCTTCCTCGACGCCGGTGACGCCGCCGCTCCTCCCCGCTCGAGGGAAGACCGGGCGCTAGGCCCCTTTTTATTTGTGTATCAGTATTCTGGCCTCGCAGCCTTTGTAAATAAACAAGTTACTTTAATCGTAAACATTTGTTGATACGAAACGAAGTCTTTTGTTTACTGCGCTTTTTGTTTCTCCTTCTTCCTGAGTAGATTCTAGTTAGGGGAGTTCGATTTTCGCGGGGGGCCTGCTGGGTTGGAGGCGAGAGAGAAGGGCCGTATCCTCGCGGCGTGGGCTATCTCTGGCTCGCGCGCTCCTTCCGCTAGGCCGCCTGCGCCCTGTTCGAATCGTTGCTCGGGGCCGGAGTAGAAAACAAACTTAGCGCGTGTGAGTTGTTTTATTTTTGCGCGAAAATGAGACCATTTGGGGGGGTGCCCCCCCGTAGCCCCCGAGGGTAACTTGGGTTTTCGGGGGAAAGCCGAGTTGCCCTTTTTTATTAGACTTGAGGCGTTTACATAGTTGTCACCAATCGGGGCGTTGGTCATATGATTTTTACAACAAAAGATACTTGGAAATCCTAGCTAGGGGTAGAAGCGACGTAGCCGTTGGATGTTCCAAGCGTTGGTGAGATCTTCACCGTCCTCGTTGGCCGCCTTGTACGTGCCGGCTTGAGTACCTTCACCACGACGTAGGGTCCCTCCCATGGGGGCGATAGCTTGTGGCGCCCCTCGGTTGTCTTGGCGTAGCCTTAGGACCAAGTCCCCTTCACCGAAGTCCCGTCGACGTATCTTGCGTGCTTGGTAGCGCCTTAGGGACCGTTGATACCTCGCGAATGCATCAAGGCCACGAGGCGTGCCTCGTCTAGCCGATCCGGGGCCGAGTCCCTCGGCGGCTCGCCGGCCGACATCCTCGTCATAGCCTCGAACCCCGGGCGATCCGTATTCTAAGTCCGTGGGTAGGACCGGCCTCCGCGCCATGGACTAGGAAAAACGGGGTGAACCCAGTGGCCCCGGCCGGGTGGTCCTTAGGCTCCACACAACCGCCGGTAACTCTTGGAGCCATTTTCGCCCGCATTTGTTTAGCCTCTGGCCGAAAATTCCGGGCTTGAGGCCTTGTAAGATCATGCCGTTGGCACGCTCTACTTGGCCGTTGGTCCGTGGGTGTGCCCTGCCGCCCAATCCACACGGATGTGGAACTTGTCGCAACTCCAAGAACTTCCTCGCCCGTGAACGGGACCCATTGTCGGTGATGATGGAGTTTGGCACTCCAAAGCGGTAGACGATGTCGTGAAGAATGTTACCGCCCGCTCCGCCCGAGGTTCGTGATGGGGCGCACCTCCACCCACTTGGAGAACTTGTCGATCGCGACCAACAAGTGGGTGAAGCCCCGGCGCCTTCCGCGAGGGGCCCGACGATGTCCGGCCCCCCACACGGCAAATGGCCACGTTACGGGGATGGTCCGGGGCATGGGCGGCTAGGTTGGACTTGCGGGCGTAGAACCGGCACCCTTCGCAAGTGCGTACGATCTCGGCCGGCGTCCGCGACCGCGGTAGGCCGCAAAAGCCCCGGCGGAAAGCGTTGCCGACGAGGGTGCGGGCGCGGCGTGATGACCGCAGATCCCCGCGTGGATGTCCCGCAGAGTTCGCGCCCTTCAGGGATGGGCACGCACCGCCGCAGATGCCGCAGGCGGCGCGCTTGTACAACTCGCCGTCAACGAGGGCAAAGGACTTGGCCATCCCCGGCGATGCGCCCGGCCGCGGCCCGGTCCGGGGGAGTTCCCCTCGAGCCATCCAGGCGATGTATTTGTCACGCCAGTCTGCTTTGACAGGAGCCAGCTCGACGTCCATCACGTCGGCCTCGTGGGAGCCATACCCCTTGAGGAGGGAGAGCACGTACGCCTCGTTCGAGGGGTCCTCGTCCATGGGTTCCGCACCCGCTAGATTCGAGGGAGCCCCCGAGGGTTCGTCGTGACTCGAGGGGTGAGGCTCGAAGACGACCGAGGGCTGAGCGACGTCGCGCGCGAAAACGTTCGGGGGGACGGTGATCCGCCCAGACGCAATCTTGGCCAGCTCGTCCGCCTCCTCGTTGTACCGGCGGGGCACGTGGTTGAGTTCGATGCCGTAGAACTTGTCCTCGAGGGCTCGCACGGCTTTGCAATAGGCCTCCATCTTGTCGTCATGGCAGCTCGCATTCTTCATGACCTGATCGATTACGAGCTGCGAGTCCCCCCGCACGTCGAGGCGCTTGACGCCTAACTCAATGGCGATTTTGAGGCCACAGAGGAGGGCCTCGTATTCAGCCATATTGTTAGATGCGGGGAAGTGGAGGCGCACTGTGTACCGCATGTGTTCCCCGAGGGGTGACACGAAAAGCAGGCCCGCGCCCGCCCCTGTTTTCATCACCGAGCCGTCGAAGAACAGAGTCCAGCACTCTGCTTGGATCGCGGCGGCGGCAGCTGTGTATCCATCCACTCGGCCGACGAAATCGCTAAGATTTGGGATTTGACTCGCCTTGCGCGGGCGTAGGCAAGCGTCTCGCCCATCAGCTCCACGGACCATTTGGCAATCCTCGCCCGCGGCGTCGGGATTGCGGATGATCTCCCCGCCGGGAAGGAGGAGACCACCGTGACGGGGTGGGCCTCGAAGTAGTGGCGGAGCTTGCGCCGCGCAAGGACTACCGCGTACAGCAACTTCTGGACCTGAGGGTAGCGCGTCTTGGTGTCTGACAGGACCTCGCTGATGTAATAGACAGGCCGCTGTACAGGTAAGGCGTGCCCTTCCTCCGTGCGCTCCACGACGATCACGGCGCTGACCACCTGGGTGGTCGCGGCGACGTAGAGCTGTAAGGGCTCGCCGTCCTGCGGCGGCGTGAGGACTGGGGCGTGCGCTAAGGACGCCTTCAGCTTGTCGAGCACGTCCCGGGCCTCGGTGGTCCGGAGAAGCGCTCGTGCTTCTTGAGGAGGAGATAGAGGGGCAGGCCCTTCTCGCCGAGCCTCGAGATGAAGCGGCTCGGGCGGCAAGGCACCCCGAAGCACCTTTTGCACCCCTTTGAGGTCCCGGGATCGGACTCATTCGTTCGAGGGCCGCAACCTTTTCGGGGGTTGGCCTCGATTCCCCGTTGGGAGACGATGTATCCCAGGAGCATGCCTCGCGGCACTCCAAAGACACACTTTTCGGGGTTTAACTTGACCCCATTGGCCCGTAGGCAGCTGAACGCGATGCTAAGGTCGCCAACCAGGTCGTCCGTCTTCCTGGTCTTCACGACGATGTCGTCCACGTACGCCTCGACCGTCCATCCGATGTGATCTCCGAAAACGTGCTGCATGCAGCGCTGGTATGTCGCACCTGCGTTTCGGAGGCCAAACGGCATCGTGACGTAACAGAACATCCTGAATGGCGTGATGAACGAAGTTGCGAGCTGGTCGGACTCCTTCATCTTTATTTGATGATACCGGAGTAGGCATCAAGGAAGCGAGAGAGTTCACACCCCTGCTCGTTGAGTCAACGATTTGATCAATTCGTGGCAAAGGAAAAGGAACTTTAGAACATGCTTTATTAAGACTAGTGTAGTCAATACACATCCGCCACTTCCCATTTTTTTTTCTTTACAAGCACAGGGTTGGCTAGCCACGTTGAATGGAACACCTCCTTGATGAACCCGGCCTCGAGGAGCTTCCGCAGCTCTGCTCCGATTGCCCGTCTCCGCTCCTCGTCGAAGCGGCGGAGCCGTTGCTGCACGGCGCGGGCGTGAGGCAGGATTTCAAGGGAGTGCTCGGCGACCTCCCTCGGGATGCCTGGCATATCCGAGGGGCTCCACGCGAAGATGTCGGCGTTGGCACGGAGGAAGTCGACGAGCACCACTTCCTATTTGGGATCGAGGGTGGAGCCGACCCTCAACGCCTTGCCCTCGGGGCGGGGGAAGGATCGAGGGGGACCTCCTTGGTCTGCTCCGCGGCCTCGAAGGTGCCGGTGTGCTTGGCGGTGGGTCGAGGTCGTCGTTGACCATCTTCTCCAAAGTGGTCACCGGCGCTTCATCCCGGCGCCGCGTTGCTTCCGCGTGCTCCACGCACTCGACGTCGCAGTCGAATGCATGCTCGATGGACGAGCCAACGGTGATGACGCCGTTCGGTCCTGGCATCTTCATCTTCAAATAGGTATAGTTGGGGACCGCCATGAATTTGGCGTAACAGGGTCGCCCAAGTATAGCGTGGTAGGCTCCTTGAACCCCACCACCTCGAAGGTGAGGATCTCCTTGCGGAAATTCTTTGCGGTGCCAAACCAAGGCGGCGGTCGATGCGCCCGAGGGCCGGACTCCTTGCCCGCGCAATGCCATGGAATGGCTTCGTGCCGGGCCGCGCTCGGTCCCCGCCGATCCCCATCAAGAGCGGCGTATGTGCGTAGAGGATGTTGAGGCCGCGCCTCCGTCCATCAAGACCTTCGAGAACCGCGCGTTCCCGATGATGGGGTCGACCACCGGTGGGTACCGGCCGGGTTGGGGACGCGGTTCGGATGGTCCTCCCGGGCCGAAGGTGATGGCGTCCTCCGACCAATTGAGGAAGGAGGGAGACGCCTTCTCCGCGGCGAGGACCTCGTGCCGCTCCCGCTTGCGGCCGGCGGGTCGACATGTCGACGGTGGGTCCCCCCGAAGATGAGGAACACGTTCTCCACGGCGGGGAAGCCGCCGGCGTCGCCATCTCCTCCGTCTTTCTTGGCCTCTGCCTCCTTCGCGGCGGCGCGGCCATAGAACTTCTTGAGCATGTCGCACTGCTCAAGGGTGTGGTTCACTGGGGTCTTGTGGTAAGGGCATGGCTTCTTCAGCATGTCGTCAAACACCCCCGGGCCTCGAGGGGCCGGTCGAGGGCCCTGTCGAGCCGGGTCAACAGCGAGGGACTCGACATTACCGCCGTCGCGGCCCTGCTCGCGTGCCTCGCGGCGCGGCTTCTTTCTCTTCTTGCCCCGCTTGTCGTTGCGATGGGGCTCCTTGGACTTGCTGCCCTCCGCGGGCGCGTCCTCCGAGCGCTTGCCCTTCTTGCCGTCGAAGATCGCCCCCACGGCCTCCTCTCCTGAGGCAAAGCTGGTGGCGATGTCGAACAGCTCGTTGGAGTCCGCGGGCGGGGCGCGTCCCGGCTCTCGCACGAGGTCCCGGCACGTGGTGCCTTCGAGGAAGGCGTGCACGATTTCGGATTGCGCCACGGCCGGGGAGCTCGTACGGTGCTTGGAGAAGCGCCGTATGAAGTCCCGCGAGCCGATTCGCCGGGCCTCGGGTGCGGGAGCGCGAGTCCGAGGAATTTCCGGGCGCACGTACGTGCCCCCGGAAGTTGCCCACGAACGTGCGGACCGGATCATCCCAATTGTGGATTTGGGCCGGCGGGCAAGTGCTCGAGCCATGTCGCGGCCGCATCGCCGAGGTGCGAGGGGGCAAGTTGCGGATGATGACCTCGTCGGCCGGTGGCCCCGCCCACCGCAAGCCAAGCGGTAGTCGTTGAGCCACACGCGGGGATCCGTCTCTCCGTTGTATTTGACGATGGTCGATGGTTGACGAAAGCGGCGGGGAAGGCCGCCGCGCGGATCTCCCACTCGAACACACGGGTCCCCGGGGGCTCCGGCGTCGGGGAGCGGTCCTCGCCGGCTGTCGTAGCGTCCGCCCCGTCGAGGGTGGTAGCCCACCGCTGCTCGGGCGTCCGCCTTGCTCGTGCGCCTGGCGTTGATGACGTTGCGGGCGTCACCGTCCAGCGCTCTGCGCGTGTCGAGGAGCCGTTCCTTGGCCGCTGCGCATCCCGAGTTGGCGGGGCGTCCCGCAGCTTCGTCCGCGTGGACCGAGGGTTCGCCCCCTTGTGCGGCCTGTCACCCCGCGCATCCCCTGTCGGCGGATGCGTGAGGCTGAGCTTTCGGCCTGCTGGACGGCCGCCTGCTCGATGAGGGCCTGCACCTCGCGCTGCAGGTTCCGCGCCTCAGGGGTCGAGGGTGCTGGCATAGCCCGCAGCAGCGTTGCGGCGGCGACGAGCTTCTGACTTGCCCGTGGAGGCACGTCGGGGTCGTCGGCGTTGATGCGGTCGCGGGCCTGCCTGCCCAGCTCCCGCACGCGTTCGCCGCGGCGGAGGCTTCTCCTCGCCATCGAGGCGCGGAGCAGCCGCACCGTGCGGTACTCCTCTGCCAGCTTAGCCTCGAGCTCGCGGGCTTGGGCCGGCGCGCGTCGGCGTCGGCTCCGGCGGAGGTGCTTGGTCCCCGCGGCTTGGCGTGGAGCGATCCCCAGGGCGGGCGTGATCTCCCCCGTCGCCGCCGCCCCCTTGCTCCGGTGGCGTTCTTTGGGTCGTTGGCGACGACGACGCGGCACTCCCGCTCGGGATCGTAACTCCCGGTCTTTGGAGTTATCGGAGCGACCGAACCGGTAGTCCGTAGCGTCAAGGAAACGCCCGAACATGACCGGGTCCGGCGCACGCGGAGAAGTCCCATTCCGCGTACCCGTGGCGGTTGGCGGGCGGCAACGCGTCGAGGGAACCTAGGGACGACTCGTCACCCGCTGAGGCGCCGGGATCCCGGCGACGAAGACGTGACGGCCGGGCGGAACCTCGCGCATCGTGGTGTTGACGTTTGCGTTGTAGGCCGACGTGGCACCACGCAGCCCAATGGGGATGCGCGGTCCGGAGACCGTGCGCTGTCCCGCCGGGATGGTGGTGATCGTGGCGGCGGGCGCGCGCGTGCCGAGAGGGCGGCGCGCTCGGCCTCGCCGTCGCTTCCGACCGCGCCCGGCGCGAGCGCAGCCCGGAGCGGCGGCGACGTCGTGGCGTCGATAGACCCGCGGCATCCGTGCTGCGGGCGCTCCGCGCCGTGGTGGTGCGTGCAGCGAGGACCGGGGCGGACCCGGCATGGCGCCGCGCGCGGAGCTCCTCGCGGTTGGTGAGGCGCATGAGGTAGCCGTTCCCCGTGGCCTGAAAGTTCAGGCCCCCGAACCGGATTTCGAACCCGGCGGGGAGGGGGTCCGAGCTGCCCATGCAGTAGCGTGTACCACGGTACTCAGTACGGATCACCATGGAGGGAGTTGATGGATTGACCTTAGGCGCTCAGATAGCCCCACGGTGGGCGCCAACTGTCGGTGCGGAATGTGGTCCCGACACTAACCAGTAATAAGCGCCGTGGTCTATCCCTCAATGGTCGATGGTAAGCAACAAGAGACACAGAGTTTTATCCTGGTTTCGGCCGGTGGGCCGTACGTCCAGCAGTGGCGTGCTCAAGGCACTATATTACTTAGCACCAGGGGTGCTTGTAGTGGGGCTGCTACAAGCAAGGCGGGAGAGGAAGCCTGGCTTCCAAGTCCCTGGTGTGGTGGCTGAAGGTGTTGTGGGAGAATTGGAGAGCAAGTGCGTGGCGCAGCCCGTCTCCTGCTGTGTTGTCTCTGTGTCCCCCCCGCGGCAGGGAGGGTTCGTCCCCCTTTTATAGATCAAGGAGGGAGCGAATCACATGCGCGCCGCGCTATTTAGCTACGTGAAGGGGCGTGGCGTGCATGCTGTAGAGTGGGCGGCCGTCCGGACGATCCTTGCAGCGATCCGGCCATCATGGCCTATCTTGTACCCGAACAGTGGCGGCTTCGAGGGCGAAGGGCGGCGGATGGGCGTGGCGTCTTCGATAGGCTCGAGGGAGGCTGGCGACGTTGGCCGTACGGAGTACGGGAGTAGGTAAAACGGCGTCCCGTTCCAATACGTTCCACGATCTTGGAGTCGTTGCTACGGCACCCGGCGTGCGCCCACACGCGTGGGGGCGGCGACCATGCCGTAACAATGGCGGGGATGGCGTCCCACCGGCCTAGCGCCTCCACCTAACCCCGTAAGGTCACAAGAAAGCAAATCGAGGGTGCGGCCGGCCCCCTTCGAGGGGGCTCGGCGCGTTAGCCGTACTAGAGTAGGTGCACGGCGTCACGGAACGGCACCGGTCCTGCCACGGTCCCTCCCCACGGTGATGGGGATGGGCTCCCTCCGGGGAGTTGGTGCGGCGGCACGGGCGCGAGCCCCGGCGCATGATGGCGGCCGTCCCGCCGGTGTCGGGGCGTTAAATGCCCGCGTACGGGGGGCGGGCGCATGCATGCGGGGCGCCCTTGAGCGAGGCGGACCCCGGTCGAGGGCGGGGGCGGACCCTCGAGCGAGGCGGAACCCCGCTCGAGGGGGGAGCGGGCCCTCGAGCGAGGCGGAGCCCGCTCGAGGGAAGCGTACCCCCTCGAACGGGACGGAGCCCGCCCGAGGGAGGCGCGCATCCTCGAGCGAGGCGAAGCCTGCTCGAGGGGATCTTCAAGAGGGCCGCCTTGGTGGGCCGTTGAGGTCCCTGCGGCCTGGGCCGTATCCTGCATGGTTAGGCAAAGTGTGTTTGGCTTTGTTGCGGGTTTTAAGTGGGGATTTCCCGGTTGTTAAAGGGGACCCCTAGGGCTGTCCCCGACAACCACGATATTGGCACTCGGCTCAATCAATACCTCTGGGACCTGGAAGCCTGACCTCCTCTCCCGCCTCGCTTGTAGCCCCCCTCTACGAGCACCACGGTGCAACGCAATATAGTGCCCCGAGCACACCCCTGCTGGACGTACGGCCCCCGGGCCAGAATCAGGATAAAATCTAGTGTCACTAGTTGCTTAGCACCGGCCATCGAGAGATAGATCTCAGCGCTTCTTACTAGTTAGTGTGGGGACTACTTTCCGCACCGTCAGTTGGTGCGCTAGGTAGGAGAATGCGCGTTGAAGATCAGCTCCCACCAGCCATCTCGATGGTGATTCGCACCGAGTACCGGGGCCAGAGGTATTCCATGGGTAGCTCGGACCCCCTCCCAGCCTGGTTCGAAATCAGGTTCGGGAGCCTGAACTTTCAGGCCACGGGGAACGACTACCTCATTCGCGTCACCAATCGTGACGAGCTTCACCCGCGGCGGACGACCGGGCTAGGACCGGTCCCTGTCGCACCCGCTGCCGACGCCCGGTGCCCGCCGCGGGCCCTCGGCGCGCCACAACGCCGACGACGTTCCGGTCAGCACTCTCGACAGGCGCGAACGGAACGACGACTAGCTGTGCGCGTTGTTGACGGTTCAAAACCGTGCTCAAGTTCACCGCAAGCCTACGGGTTGAGGATCATGTGTGGTTCGAGGACCGGTGGATGGTCGCTTCCTTGTGTGATGATTGATTGGCAACGTTGTGTGGACTGATTCTGGGCTAAGTATTGCAGGTGCAGGTTGCGGCCGTTGGTGCAGGTGAAGAACAAGCGCGAAAGGTCGTCGCCAGTGAGGCCTCCAGGTGTGGAGAAGACAAGTAGGCTTCGTTCGAGGGACCCGGTGGCCAGCGGGGTCAAGTGCGGACCGCATGGTGGCATGAACAGCAAGATGAAGTCGTGGACGGTTTCTTGGTAGAGCCTCAAAACCAAGGTCGAGCCGGGACTACGTGGGAGCCGAGTCATGAGTGGAGATTGGCGGAGGCTACACCGAGTTCGCGGGGTTTCCGGTGGTTCACCGAAAAACCACCGGGTTCCTTGGTTGATCCACAAAGCCAAGACCGAAGAACCGAAGACGGTCCTGCCGCAGCGGCCGCCAGACCGGCTCGACCGGTGGGGTCCGACCCGGTCCGACCCGTTGGGTGCCGGGCTCGGCCGCGGGAGCACCGGTCTCACCGGTGTGCGACGACGCAGTCCGAAGACTTCGAAGCGGAGGACACGCGTCGGGATCGCATGGCTTGCGTTGAGGCTACGCAGGGTGCGGTCGCCGGGCATCCGTCCGATGGTGAAGACATGAATACTTCCAAATCCGCCCTTGAGGGGCTTGTTTCCCTAGTTATTAGGAAAGGGCATTTTAGACATTCGGTTGCCTCCATATAACGCAAGAGGTGAGAGGATGGCAGCCAACTCTTGGAACCCTAGCTCATTTGTTTTACCATTTTCCTTCCTATTTTCCTTAGGTTTTCCATAGGACTAGCAAGAGAGCTTCATGGAGAGATCTTGTTAAGAGGGATGGATGATCAGGCGGCTTGCTAGACCTTGTATGAACCTTTGTTTCATGTATAGATGATTCGGCGTGGTTCCTCAAGGTTTGGATGTGTCTTCCCCGGTTGTTCTTTTTTGAAGGGCAAACTGTGGGGGAGATCCCCACAGCATTACTTTCCATTAAAAGCAAGAGTTAACAGACATACTTACAGGTATGTACAAGAAAGAGAAAGTTACACAAGGGACTCTAGCCATTGAGAGATTACAAGTCTACGATCGTCTCTAAAACGCTGAAGCTGCAGGAGGAATTGATCTTTGAACTTCCAGGTCCAAAGCTGAGTACTAGGTTGGACAGCATCAAATATGACTGTGTTTCTAAGCTTCCAAAGCTCCCAGGTTGCAACAATGAAAGCATCCATGAAGAAGAACAATCCAGCTTCTTGTCGTGCCTGCATGATCCTGTCATGGATGTCTAGAACGGAGTCATCCCATTTAATTTGTAATATGTCCCAACAGGTTTGAGCAAACTGACAATTGAAGAAAAGGTGATCCCTATCTTCATGTACTAGGGCATCGCACATGACGCAGAACAGTACAGCTTGTGTGTTATAATGACGGCGTCTAATTATATCATTTGTATTCAAACGATCAACCAATAAGAGCCAGACATGGAATTTGAGCCGTGGGCTACACTTTGAATTCCACAACCAGATGAAGGTGACTGGGGCTTGTCTTCCTGAGAAGACCATGCTGTAGAACTTACTTGAGCTATATTTTGCATTACCCCAAAGAAAGGTCCACTGATCATTAGCATCGACATCATACCTGACTGTTTGTAAGTGAAGGTTCAGTTGTTGCAACTCAAGGAAAGCCTCCTGTGAAAGAGGCAGAGAAAAGAGGGATTCTAGGTCTTCTGCAACCATGACATCTTTTACAGATGTTTGAGCATTTAAAACATATGAGTATAACCTGGGAAATGAGTCAGCCAGGACTAAGGAGCTCCAAAGGTCTTCCCAAAACAGAACGGTTGAACCATTGCCAAGTTTACACATTGCCACTCCTCTGTACATGATGTTTAGCCTGAGGACCTCTCTCCACCAAAAGGAACCAACTTCTTTGTAACCATGTGGCACTTTATCTGAATAATAAGTGGACCAGATTAAATTTACCCAAGGGATGTTCTTTTTGGCATAGAATTTGTGAAGGTGTTTCAGCAGTAATGCATCATTTTGCACATAAAGGTTGAGAGCACCCAGTCCTCCCTTTTTCTTGGGCAAAGTAACCATAGGCCAAGCAGCTAGATTACCTCCCTTTTTATCTCTGTCAGTGCCTCGCCACAGACATTGTTTCCTTGCCCGATCAATGTTTTCAATAACCCCCTTATGTAATTTGAGAGTGCACATGGCATACAGACAAGTGGGTGTAATGACTGAATTCACCATTTGTAATCTCCCAGAATATGACAGGAGGGAAGAACATGCTGAGAGCCGACGTTCAACACGATCCATGAGGGGAGAAAGATCTTCTATGTGTGGCTTGGTTGTTCCCATGGGTAAACCAAGGTAAGTGAATGGCATTGATCCTTTTTGACAACCAAAACCTGAAGCTAGTGTAGTCATATCCTCATCGACACATTGATTGGGATCATAGAGGACTTGCTATAGTTTACTCTTAAACCTTGTTGAATCGGCAAACAACCGCAAGATTTCTTTTAGAGATTGTAGTTGAGCCGCATCGACTTGCATTATCAATAAAGTGTCATCAACATATTGTACAATTGGGAAATCACAGTGATTTTTAGGGAGTGGTTCTTTAAGAATGCCATCATGGTAAGCTCTGTTTATTACCAGTTGCAGAAGTTCAGCAGCTATAACAAAAAGAAGGGGGGATAGGGGATCTCCCTGTCTCACCCCTCTCTTTCACTTGAATTGCTTTCCAGGAACCCCATTCAAAAGAACTGAAGAGTAACCAGAAGAGAAAAGCAATTTAATCCAGGTTAACCACTTAGCAGGGAAGCCCATATGAGTCATGACTTGCAACATTGCTGAGTGTTCCACAGTATCAAAGGCTTTGGCAAAGTCAAGCTTCAGGATTATGATCTTCCTCTTGGATTGATGACATTGATGGATGTATTCAAAGCACCATGCCAGGCAATCATGTATTGATCTTGCACGAAGAAAACCATATTGGTTCTCATGGAGTAACTGTAAAATGACTAGCTGCAGCCTGTCAGCTAATAGCTTTGTCAGTATTTTGATGCTGCAGTTCAGTAGGGATATTGGCCTAAAATCATTGACAGTTTCAGGGTTATTGACTTTTGGTACCAGTGTGATGTATGAGCAATTGATGGGTTCCAAATTGATCTCTCCATCATAGAAAGCTTGACATAATCTATAGAAATCCTCTTTGACTATATCCCAGCACTTTTTCAGAAACATACCATTGAAACCATCAGGCCCAGGAGCTTTATCTGGTGGCATTTGCTTGACAATTTTGTCAATTTCCACCCTTGTAAAAGGGTGTGTGAGGGAGGTGAGGTCTACTTGCAAATTTATGAGGTCAGCTAGGTCAAAAAGCATACTCGGGTTGGAGGAAACCCCCAAACGCTGTCTAAAAGATCTCCAGATCAATGCTGCTTTCCCCTCATGGTCAGAAATCTCTTGACCAAAATCATCTTTCAGCTGAGAAATTAGGTTTTTCCTAAATGAAACAAAGTGGCCATTGCATGGAAGAACTTTGTGCATTCATCTCCAAACTTAATTACGTTTATTGTGTAACGCTTTCTCCAATAAATGTTTCTAAATGCGAGGAAGGATAAAAGTTGACCTTTGATGAGCTCCCCGAAATTCCATTCCAACCGATATAGTGGTCGACAATCTTCTAGGCAATCAAAGAAGAGGATAACTTTGTTACATTTGGTTATAATACCTTGCAAATTGGAGAATTGTCGACTCCAAGATTTAAGCCTTTGTCTAAGGGTTTTAAATTTAGCCGCCGAAAAGAAGCGAGGGTTGGCCTTATTCCCGGTTGGTTTGACCAAGAGGACTTAACCGTATCGAGAAAACCTGCGATCTCGGCCAAAAATTTTCAAACACGAAAACTTTAGACTTTGGAATGTTTGTACCGATGACAACCTTGCAAGGAATATGATCGATATTGGTTTGGCCATAGGAAGCACCGGTGTGTTTGGATATTTGGTTGTCCAATTCACGGATGTAAAGAACCGATCAAAGCATTTCAAGTAATGGGTCATGCTGCATATTGCTCCATGTAAATGCCCTCCCCTTAATTAGCAATTCAATTAGGCCCAAATGACCAATCATGTCATTGAAGATAAAAGTGTCATTAAGATTGCCTCCAGGTTTATTACGATCTTCAAGTGATCTATAAAAATTGAAATCTCCTAAGAACAACCAACAATCAGTAGGTTGAATTAGATGACACCTTAGCCACTGAACAAAGCAAGATCTAGCCGGCTCGTGACATGGACCATACACAACAGTGAGCTTCCAAGAATCGAGATTATGGCAAGAGGAAAAGCTCATGGTAATTGCAAAACTCTCCTTTTCGATGACATGCCCAACAAATAAAGAGCTATTCCAAATAACCAGAATCCCTCCAGAGGCGCCAATGGAGGGTATAAAATCAAATTTATCAAATCTCTTTGGGGTGAACTTTCTAATGAACTGTGAATCAAAGAAATCTCTTTTTGTTTCCTGGAGGCAAATTATTGAAGCTGCACTTTCATCAATTTTATTTCTTAGTGTATCCCATTTGCTTTCTCCATTTATACCTCTAATATTCCAGCATAAAATATTCCAACTTCTATTCATCGAAAAAAGAGGGGACTGAGCAGACCACCATGACTAGCATAGTTGGAGAAAGAGTAATACCAAACCCAAGAGAAACAAAGGGAAAGAGACAAGCTGCGATCGATCCCCGGAAGGACCAGGATTTCCCAAGCAAAAAACAACCAAGCCTTGGTCTTAAGACCACAATATAGCATTGCAGGCAAAAAAGCACCAGAGAAAATAAACAAAGTCTTAGCACATCCAGCATAATAAAATACTGTGTTGGCACAACCAAAGTACTGGTAGGAGAGAAGCCTAGATAGGTGACAAAAGCCATAGTGCCAGAAAAACACCAAGATAGCCTGTGACAAGATAAATTTAACATTAAGCTTTATGTGTTGAGCAACCCTGAGATAGGGCTTCTTCTGTTAACTCCTCAGGAGCAACATTGCAATCCAATCCCCACCCTTTCAGAATGTCCACCGGTATCTATGCAGGAAAAGCTTCATCAGTTGGCTTTGGTGGATTGTCTAACAGTTTGGCACCGTCTCCCAACTTGATAGGTACTTCTGCCCAGACTCTCTGTTTCTTTCTAGGATGGTCCTCTAGCTGAAAATGCTTGAAACCAGCTTTGTTTTGACTCAGCACCGCTACTACGGCGAACTAAAGACTCCTCTAGAGGTATTGTGGAATTGGCCTTTGAGATAACTCGGGGCGGGGTAACAAATTTCTCGCTGCCGAGCCTCAACGGATGAAGAAACTAGACAAGCATCCCGAGTACTCAAGGTGTCAATTTCGGTTTCCATTTCAGCATTTTCCTGTGCGGAGTAAATTATCGGTTGGACCTATCAATATCTCGCGCCGGAACCTTAACGAGCCACTGCGAGAACCACTTTGAAAGGAACAATATCCCAGAGCCCCGCTTAGATGGCGGCTCCGTCTCGAATCACCGAATCCTTGCCGATAATCACCTCTGCGGTATAACGAGTTCTAAGAGGGCCATCCACGAGGAATGCAGGGCGTGAAGAGACTAGCAAAAGCTCTTGACTCAATAACTGCCACAACTGCAGGCATTTGAGTTGCCTGAACAGAACTAGTAACTGAGCCACTGCTCGAAGAGGAGGATGACAGAACCTCATCAATGTTCAAAACAAGATCTGCTCCCTGAGCTCTCAGGTATTGTGCAGTAGAGCCAGACTGATCAAAAGAGTAGGACTCTGGTTGCTGCTGCTCTTGTTGGAAATTGTCTTCATTCCGCGGCACCGCCTTGCCCCGATCCCCGATCAACGCTTCTTACGGTCGATGGAGAACAAGATCCTCTTGGGCTTGCTGAATCGCTCATTGTTCATTCCCGGATCGGCATGAACCGCACCAAGCACATCATGATGCCAATGATGTTGCACATTTGGGTTGCCATCTACCACATCTCCATGAAGAGGGTGTGGATTTCCATTCATAGGCACAGGATCCTCATCACCAGGGAAACCATCAGGAAAATGACCATCAAGAATGAACACTGGGACAGACCAGGAGCGTCCATTGCCCCCTAGTAAAGTGCCTTGGGAGACCACAATGCTACGAGGAACTCTATCTGGTGTGAGCACTAAGCAGTGAGTAAGAACTCTGGATTTGTTGGGCCCCTCAAACCACTGCAGGAGTCTGCCAAATGGAGCAACAGCCGCTCTGATGTAATCTACTGACTGATAGTCAAGAGGGAAAGCAAGGAACATAATCCAAACATCTCTAGTATAAACACAAGCCCTCAGATTACGTGCCTCATCATGCTTAACAACCCTAAGTAAACCATGACCAAACGGGATGGGGGATGCCTGAATCAGATTGTGGCGCTGGATGGGATCTTCAAACTGAAAAAGTCCAAGCCCCAGAGGGGAGGGAAATGCTGAACGAATTCTCACCGGGAAGTTCTCTTCTAAGTGCTCGGACACATCTTGCGGTAGCTCCCGAACTTGATCTTGCGGCGGCTCCGGGTCCAAAGTGATGACGGCGTACTCCTCATGACGTCGGCGGGGCTCCCCACCAAGAGCAACCCGATGGCGTGCCTTGGACGAAGCCGGCCGTGCTCGACATGCAATCTCGCCGGGACATAGAGCATTGGGTTGCAAGGGAAATTTGCCATGTCGCGGGGGTAAGGGGAGGTCTGCTGCTGGTGGGAGGATTCTGCGGGGCAATCTTGCGGCGGATCAACTGTTGGGGATGAAGGTACCGTACTTTCTTTGGAAGGCGAAGAGTTCGGAGTTTCCACGCACGTGTCAAGGTGATCGTTGGGATTTTCCTTCCCCGGTACAAAGTCGGGATGGGCCTGCTTCTTTGGGGCCCACAATAAGCCGGGCTTGGACGCGATATAGCAAAACCGGGCTTTGTGCCCATAGTGAAAACAACTCTTGCGGCGAAATGGCAAAGCACGGTTGGAGGCCCCGTGATCCGGCGATAGACACTTACCGCATGGGAGATTGGGCCCATGGAAAATCAAATTTGAAAAAGGATCGGCCGCCCGATGATCCGAAAAGGAGAGGAATCCGACTGCGAAGAACACGGCGTGACACGCCCGACCGTTGACCCGTGTTCAACGGAACCATCGACATGACAATTTTCAAGATCGAGCATGTAACCTCTTGTAAACTCTTGAGATCGAAACATCGGACCGTAAAGAAGAGCCTCCAAATGAAAACCCGAGAGAAAATCTTAGGAGCTTGATCCAGGGGGACGTTGAAAGAACCAAACCGGAGGAATTGAGGAGGCTTATGTTTTGGCTTAGGAGAATCCTGAACCAATCTGTTCGCAAAGCGGACTTTCTTTTTTGTCGAATTCATCACTTTCTTTTCCCAGCGTTTCTGCCTCTTAGATTTCAACTTAGTCCATTCCTTTTCTTGCTCAATCTCCCAAAGACGTTTTTCACGTTCCCAATGTGGAACTCCATTGTTCCAGAGGTGGAAATAGACATCAAAGGATGAACCAATGAACCTCCGAAGACCATAAACATGGAAGCCCACCTTTTTGCAAGAAACTGAGAAAAGAAAATGCCTCTCACTCAAGAATTGCACATGAAAGCCATCCGGAGAACCACCAAGACAGGAGGCCAAGGCAAAGCTGACCGAAGATTCCGATAATCTGAACGTGTACCGACGAAAGGTAGCCAGAAGAAAGAAAGAGCCTTCCGGGTTGGAGGAAGGGTGATGCACCGAAGCACCAAAACGACGAACAACATCCTCCCGAAAAGCAATTCCCGGAGAGAAATCCAATTTGGAAACCAGATCCGACGGGACATCCATCCGGAAGAGAAGAAAGGAGGGAGATCCGCACACCGAACCCCGGTTGTTCTTGGTGGTGATTATCGGAGCCCTCTCTTGGTGATTTCTTTGGGTTGTTTTCGGGACCTTTCTCTTGGGGGATTTGATGGGGGAAATTTGTGGGAACCCTTTGTGGTTCTTTGGGATATGATTCCCCTCCCAAATCCGTGAGTAAAGGTGCTCGATTTTGGGGTTTCTTGAGTTCTTGGGTTGGAAGTGCTCTTGGCGGGATTTCTTCGATTCCTCCTTTTTGGACGAGTTTTGGTGGGATTAAACTTGGCTATGGACTCCTCATGAGGTGTTCCTAATATCCCCAAAGTATTGTTCAAGTCCGTGGAGCGATTCGGGAGATCGAGGTTTGGATTTGGGGGAGTTGACCCGCGGGTCTTGTTCATCCCGAGCCGCCCGAGCCACACCCGGTCCGACGGTGCTTTTGACCGTCCCGACCGGTGCAACCCTCTCGTGGGATTTTGCTCGGGTGAACGTCTTGGTGTGTTCGCCGTTGTCCCGTGGTGCTTCCCGTTTCGAGTTTGGGTCGGTTGGTGGTCGGCGGCTTTGTTTGGTGCCTTGGGGGCTTTCGGTGCCGTGATCGGTCCGACCGGTGTGTCTCTCCGGTCGACCGGTGTAGAGCCACTTAGTGAAAGTTGCTCGGTCTCACCGGCGGGGGACCGGTCCGACCGGTGGTGCTCACCGGTCTGACCGGTGTGGGTCTGTAGACTCGAGGTTTGGTGTTCCGCTGCGTTCTCGGGTCGGAAGGTTGTGTTTTGGTTCCTAGGTCCAGTGGCACTTCAGTGGCTACGTGGGCTTGACCAACTTAGGTAGTGAGTCGGAGACGTGTGTTGGAAGCCGTGTTCATCTTGTTGGAGTTTTCATCTCCTTCGAGAAGAATTTTTATCGGCTCCCATTCACTCCCCCCCCTCTCGGTTCGTCGTATCGGTCCTTCAAGTGGTATCGGAGCGAGTTCGGGTCTTTGTTGACTCTAACCAGTCTAAGATCCAAGGATGGCGTACCAGGAACGGTGTTCGGGTCCTCCACACTTCGATGGCAAGAACTACCAGATGTGGAGTAAGCGGACGGGTGCTTTTCTCCGCGGAAAGGGTCAGATCCTTTGGGATGTCACGGTGGACACAGGCTATGTCCAGCCGATGGACTTCCTCGCTCCAGGATCGAGGGACAGATTCGACGCCAACAATAAGGCGGTCGACTACTTGTTTCGTGCTTTGTGTCAGCCTGAGTTCGATCGGGTGCACACCGAGCACTTGGCTTGTAGGATTTGGGCGGTGTTGAAGGAGGCTCATGTTGGGTATGCCCGGTGTTCGAGCACGAATGTATGCGACCTACTGGAGAGAGTACGAGAGCTTCACTCATCTCCCCGGTGAGTCCATTGATGCCTTGTTTCAGAGGTTCACGGTGGTTGTGAACAACATGAGGGCCAATGTGGATGTTCTCCCGTACAATGATCATGATAGAGCGGTCAAGCTCTTACACTCTTTGGATCATATGATTTGGGGCGGAAAGTTCGAGGCCATTGTGGAGTCGGAGAAGTATGACACTCTGACGGTGAACGAGCTGTTCTCGAAGCTCAAGTCGGCCGAGGTGGATAGGGGCATGACTGCCAAGCTCGAGGGTCCGACTGATTCCCATAGTCTTGCCCTCGTTGGTGGTTCAAAAGGAAAGGCTAACACTAACCCATCCACCAGGATGTTCTCTTTGTCCTCTTTGATGTCTATGCCAGATGAGGAGTTCGACGTGCTTGGAGAGGACGAGCTGGAGCTCCTGACGAGGCGGTTCGAGAGGCTGCACGAGAACCGGGTGAACATGAGGAGGAATACAAGGACATGCTTCAAATGCGGCAAGGCTGGACACTATTTCGCCGAGTGTCCGAAGGTGAACTACCACGACAAGCACAAGCTCATGGACAAGAGGAAGAAGTCCAAGAAGAAGGATCATGAACATGGGAAGAAGGCTCGGTCTCGAGAGAAGATGAAGAGATCGAGCGACATTGAGTCCGACTCCGAGGACTTGTCTTCAAGCTCGAGTGATGAGGACGAAGAGGATGTTAAGAAGAAGAAGAAGAAGAACCTCGGCAAGTATCTCAACGGCCTTTGTGTGACGGGCCTAAGCCTCAAGGACGACTTCTGCGGCATGGCTCGCAGTTCGAGCAGCAAGAGAAGCCAGAAGGACGCCTCGGACTTGGATTCCGAGGATGAGGTATGTGATGAGCTCTCTTCTTTGCGCAAGGAGAATGAGGAGTTGGTTGACTTGCTTGATAATCGCGATCACATGCTTAGAGAGGCTAAGAAGCTTAGGAAGGAGCTTAGATCTTTGCTCGAGGATGCTAGGACTAGAGTAGGCGAGCTAGAAACATAGGTTCTTGATAGCAAGCTTGAAATTGATTCGCTTAAGGCTAGCCCCCGTTGTTTCGATGAAAATGATTGTGCTTGATTGCTCTGCTTTCCTAGCCGACTTGATCGATCTTAGGGAGAAGTATGCCTCCAAGTGTGAGGAACTAGATGTGCTTAGGGTTGAGTTAGCCGAGCTACAATCTAGACCCATTTTGCTTGGTGCTTGCACTTCTTGCCCTAGTTTGCATGAGAAAATTGTTGAGCTCCGTTCTCGCATTGTTTCGCTTGAGGCTGATTTGAAAGTGCCTATTCCTACTTCTTGCTCTACATGTGAGTTGCATGCTATGAAAAATTTGGATCTTGCAAAATGTGTTGGTCGCTTGCAAGATGAGAATGATAAGTTGCGTGAAGCGCTGAGTTGGTTGTCGAGTCAAGAACCTCAGCTTGGTATGATGATTGCTAGCTGTAAGCGCTTTGACGGTTGGGCTTTGGGATTGGATAAGGTTGGTGAGGGCAGTGGTGAGAGAGAAAGGAGATTTGGGAATGTTTCAGTTCCACCACAACCCACACCCAAAGACAAGTTTACCTCCAAGCCAAACCAACCAAGAGAAAAACCGAGTGAGAAGGCAAGTGAAACGCCTAGTGAGAAACCAAGTGAGAAGCCTTGTGAAGAGCCTCATTCCAAGCTTAAGCCCAGATCAATCCGTTTCCATTGTGATTTTTGTGGAAAGGATGGTCACAAGAGAGCGTTTTGCTTCAAGAGGAAGCGTGAGGAGAGAATGGTGAAGGAGTGGGCTAACAAGGACAAGTATCACCTTTCCGTTGGTGCACTTGAGCCTCGTGTGCAGTTGCCCAGAGCCAAGGCGAGTGTGAGGTCAGTTCGGGCTTGGGGAGAGCGGAAGGCTGTTGGAGGTGTTGCTGCCCAGGCTACACCGGTCAGACCGGTGAGGGGCACCGGTCGGACGGGTGCGGCCCGGACGAGCAACGGTTTGGGTTTCGTGCTCGTACAGGTGCGAGGGTTGTTTCTGGAGGTCATGGTTCTGGTGGTCGGTCTGGAAAGTTTGCAGGAGGTCAGTTTGCTAGGCACTCTCCCCCTCGAGCTCACTACGGGGATGGGAGGAGTCTTAGCTTTGAGAAGGAGAGGAGGGACAGTCCACGGGCTTTCTTTCGTGGTTTTGGTCCTCCTCCAGGTAGAGAGGTTTGGTTACCTCATGGTGGTTACCGTGGTGGTGTTCGTGGAGCTAGCTTTGGTAGGAAAGATGGTTTGGTTTGTGCTAACCCCACTTTCGAGCAAATGGCTAGGCACTGGTTTTACACATTTGGAACTAACCCCAGTGTTGAGTCGTTTGCTCGCTCTCGCTCTTGGTTTTGAGTTGCAGGTGGATGGCCCGGAGAACATTTGGTTGATATCGGGGGTGGTTCTTCGGCTTCATATCCCGGTGGTGACATGTAGGTGCATCACTTTCGGGGATGGTGGACAAGGATGAGTGAATTGTGAAGAAATGATAAAGGTAAGTGTTTTTGTGACCTTCGAGTGTGTGGCCCTGGTCAAGCCACTTGGTTTGTTTTGCTCCTTCTCTATCTCATGTATGTAGGGTGAGCTTTGTATGCTCTTTGGCCCTAGTGCATGTGTTTAGGGGGAGCTTGTGAGTTTTTGTGCTCCTTTGCTCTTTTGCCGGTGGTGTCGAGCCCTTTTTGCCTCCCCTCGAGGAGCCGGTCGTTTGTGAGCTTTGTGTGTGGGAGCTCCTTTGTAGCATATGTATAGCTTTTCTTTGTGCATTTCTTGCATTTGGCATGGCATATGTAACATGATGTATAGGCATCCTTGTATCTTAGATTGCATGCATTTTGTATCATATGCATTGGTTAGGAAAAGCTTCTCTCATATACATTGTTCACCATGGAATGAGATATATGTCTTTGTGAGCTTGTTTGATATGCTATGGTTAGTTTGGCTTAGCTCTTGATGATCTTGATGAATAATCCATGGTTGATAGCTATGTTTTTGAAAATGTCACATGTATGCTCTCTCATGTGTAAATGCCTTCACATGATCTTGACATGTTTTAGTGGCTTTGCTATGCTTAATTTGTGGTTGGGTAGCTAGTTTATTGATCATATGGGGCCAAAGGCCCATTTGCCATCATGAATGTTTAGCCCTCTTGCCTTATCTTGTGGAGGGGCATAAGTTACTTTTTGTCGCAAAGACATTTCATGTACCATGTATCAATCTGAAAATGAAATGAAAAATGCTTGGAAAATATGCTCCCATGTCATTTGTGCTGAATTTAATTTGCTTTGGGTGCTAAACCGTTGCATGATGCCTACCAATGAGAAATCTCATACATAGAAGTAGGCACATGGCTCGGTGGCTTTGACATGACATGAGGTGCTTGTGGGTGTTTGTGATGGTCTTATGATTAGAATGGCTGTCCTAGAATGAAGTTTGTGTGGCTTTGCCATTTTGATATGCTTTGATCATGTTTAGGACTTTGCTCATGAGAGGCAAGTTTTTCGCAAAATTGCCCAAATCCATCTTAGCTTCGTCCAATGGTTGTGAAACTTGGTGATCATGTAGTTGAGGTCGATACGAAGCCGTAGAGTATCTAACTTGCTCATTTGGACATGTGTAGCATTCTTTGTTGAATTTTGTCTATTTGAGAAGCTCTAGGTTGAAAGTTTTGCATTTTTGGCTTGATTCATGCATTGCCAACAAGGGGGAGAAGTTTGAGCTTGAAATGGCTTGTTTGGGTGCATTTAGAAGGTTTTCGGGTGGTTTCGAGCCATTTCGGGCTCTCGTTGTGCACCGGTCGACCGGTCGAGGTCACCGGTCCGACCGGTGTGAGTGCTTGGTCCCGTGCACATCTTAGGCACTGGTCCGACCGGTGGTGATGACCGGTCGACCGGTGTGAGCCGAAGTTGCCGCAGCTGCCTCGTTTTCACCGGTTTGCGTGCATTCGTCCGGGGGAGGTGCATTGGTTCGGGGGAGCTTGCATGTGTGCAGGGGGAGCTCTTTGTGGTTGTTCGAGCTTTGCTTTGGTGGTTTGCGCTCTTTGCTTGAGCTTTGCTTTGTCTCGGATGTGTCGAGCCGTTGCCCTTGCCTAAGGGGTCCGAGACTTGTCTTCTTCAAGTGATCTTGCTCTTTGCCTTTGTTTGGCTTTCGATCGCTTGTTGGAGTTTCTTTTTGTTCGTTTCTTTTCGTTTTCTTTTCTCTCTTATTACTTTCGTGTGGGTGTTGTCAATGCACTCATCAAGGGGGAGATTGAGGATCATGTGTGGTTCGAGGACCGGTGGATGGTCGCTTCCTTGTGTGATGAGTGATTGACAACGTTGTGTGGACTGATTCCCGGGCTAAGTATTGCGGGTGCGGGTTGCGGCTTGACCGGTGTTGGTGCGGGTGAAGAACAAGCGCGAAAGGTCGTCGCCGGTGAGGCCTCCGGTGTGGAGAAGACAAGTAGGCTTCGTTCGAGGGACCGGTGGCCGGCGGGGTCAAGTGCGGACCGCATGGTGGCATGAACGACAAGATGAAGTCGTGGACGGTTTCTTGGTAGAGCCTCAAAACCAAGGTCGAGCCGGGACTACGTGGGAGCCGAGTCATGAGTGGAGATTGGCGGAGGCTACACCGAGTTCGCGGGGTTTCGGTGGTTCACCGGAAAACCACCGGGTTCCTTGGTTGATCCACAAAGCCAAGACCGAAGAACCGAAGACGGTCTTTGCGGCGGCGCGGACCCGGTCGACCGGTGGGTCTGAACGGTCTGACCGGTGGGTGCCGGTCTGACCGGTAGGGAGCACCGGTCTGATCGGTGTGCGACGACGCAGTCCGGAGACTTCGAAGCGGAGGACACGCGTCGGGATCGCATGGCTTGCGTCGAGGCTACGCAGGGTGCGGTCGCCGGGCATCCGTCCGATGGTGAAGACATGAAGACCTCCAAATCCGCCCTTGAGGGGCTTGTATCCCTAGTTATTAGGAAAGGGCATTTTAGACATTCGGTTGCCTCCATATAACCCAAGAGGTGAGAGGATGGCAGCCAACTCTTGGAACCCTAGCTCATTTGTTTTACCATTTTCCTTCCTATTTTCTTTAGGTTTTCCATAGGACTAGCAAGAGAGCTTCATGGAGAGATCTTGTTGAGAGGGATGGATGATCGGGCGGCTTGCGAGACCTTGTATGAACCTTTGTTTCATGTATATATGATTCGGCGTGGTTCCTCAAGGTTTGGATGTGTCTTCCCCGGTTGTTCTTGGTGGTGATTTTCGGAGCCCTCTCTTGGTGATTTCTTTGGGTTGTTTTCGGGACCTTTCTCTTGGGGGATTTGATGGGGGAAATTTGTGGGAACCCTTTGTGGTTCTTTGGGCTGTGATTCCCCTCCCAAATCCGTGAGTAAAGGTGCTCGATTTTGGGGTTTCTTGAGTTCTTGGGTTGGAAGTGCTCTAGGCGGGATTTCTTCGATTCCTCCTTTTTGGACGAGTTTTGGTGGGATTAAACTTGGCTATGGACTCCTCATGAGGTGTTCCTAATACCCCCAAAGTCTTGTTCAAGTCCGTGGAGCGATTCGGGAGATCGAGGTTTGGATTTGGGGGAGTTGACCCGCGAGTCTTTGTTCATCCCGAGCCGGCCGGAGCTACACCGGTCTGATCAGTGCTTTTGACCGGTCTGACCGGTGTGACCCTCGGTGGGATTTTGCTCGGGTGAACGTCTTGGTGTGTTCGCTGTTGTCCTGTGGTGCTACTGTTTCGAGTTTGAGTTAGTTTGGTGGTCGGTTGGCCTGTTTGGTGCCTTGGGGGCTTTCGGTCGTGATCGGTCGACTTGTGTGTCTCACCGGTCGACCGGTGTAGAGCTACTTAGTGAAAGTTGCTCGGTCTCACCGGCGGGGACCGCTCGGCCGGTGGTGCTCACCGGTCTGACCGGTGTGGGTCTGTAGACTCGAGGTTTGGTGTTCCGCTGCGTTCTCGGGTCGGAAGGTTGTGTGTTGGTTCCTAGGTCCAGTGGCACTTCAGTGGCTACGTGGGCTTGACCAACTTGGGTAGTGAGTCGGAGACGTGTGTTGGAAGCCGTGTTCATCTTGTTGGAGTTTTCATCTCCTTCGAGAAGAATTTTTATCGGCTCCCATTCACTCCCCCCTCTCTGGTTTGTCGTATCGGTCCTTCACGGGTGACTTGGTGCCTTTTTCACCAAGGAGGGTTCTCCCTAGATTTGTCAATCCTGAGGACCAGAAGCGTCCCAGTGGTCGATGGATGACCGCTCCTCAGTGATGAGTGATTGACAACGGGTGTTGGACTGACTCTTGGCTTAGTGCGCAGGTGTAGGCTGCGGCCTAGTTCGTGTTGTTGCAGGTGAAGAACGGGCGCGAAAGGTCTTCGGCCTTGAGGGGCCTCCGGGAGATGGAGAGACAAGTAGGCTCGGTTCGAGGGACCCGGTGGACAGCGGGACTGGGTGCGGGCCACATGGTGGCGACACGAGCAAGACGAAGTCATGGACAATCGAGCAGGTGCACGGTGGCGGTCGAGTCAAGTGGTTTGGCGGGAGGCCGGACCGAGCACGCGGGGTTTGGTGGTTTGCCCACAAAACCATCGGAGGATGGTTTCTTGGTTTGGGCCTCAAAACCAAGTCCGAGGGCCCAACACGACGGAGACGGGATCCGGGCGTGTCGGGAAGCTTCGAGGCGGAGGACACGCGGCAGGATCGCATGGCTTGCTTCGGGAGGACGCGGGGTGCGGCAAAGGCGTGGCCGTCCGATGGCAAGACCCACAAACATTACCTAAATGCCCCTACGTGGGTTGTATCGCCAATAGTTAAGTTAGGGGTAGTCGAGTCATTTACCACTCCGGCGGGACCCGATATATAAGCCATGAGGGTGTGTGAGTGGCTCTCTCTCTCCGCGATTTAGGGTTTCATTTCCTCCCTCCCATTAATCTTTTTCGTAGCTATTTTCTTCTCTATTTTGTCTAGGCTAGCGTGAGAGCTTCATGAGAGATTTGTTGAGAGGGATGGATGCTAGGGCGGCATGCTAGACGTTGTGAATCTTTCGTGGTTTGTATAGAAGATTCGGAGTTGTGTTTTTCGTGGTCTTTTTGTGCTTGTTTTCGTGCCTTTGTTCTCGGTGTGATTCCGCGGATTTGAGTGAGTTTCTCCCCGGATTTCTTTGAGGGAAACATGGATGGATGTCTCGTGCATCTTTGTGATTGATCTTGTGCCCTCAAACGCCGGGAAACCACTCCGATTCGAGGATTTTTGTTCGGTGCTCTAGCTTTTGGTGGTGCTCAAAGGATTCGCGATTCCCGGTGATTTAGGGAGTTAGGAGGCAAGATTTTTGGGCTATAGCATCCTTGTGTGACGCTTTTCAAGTCCCCAAACTCTTGTCTCCACAGCTTCAACCGTTTGGGAAATCCGATGATGATTTGGGGAAGTTGACTTTCGGGGTCGTGCGTTTTCTTCTTTGTCTGCACCTCGCGGACGGTCCGCGAGGACCAGGCGGATAGTCCGTGCCGCTCCAGTTCGTCGCGGTGTTCTTCGTGTTCTTGCTTCGTTTCATTTCGATCTGGTTTTGCTTTAGGTTTTCGTTGCAGCCGGTTTGCGGACGGTCCGAGCTTCAGTAGCGGACGGTCCGGGACCCGCGCGGACGGTCCGCCTGGCCTTTGCGGACGGTCCGTTTTCTCGGGTTGGTTCTGGTGGTTCTGTTCGCTTTAACGGACGGTCCGCGGTGCAGGGGCGGACATTCCGCGGTGTGTGTGCGGACGGGTCCCCGGCAGCGGGCCGGACGGTCCGCGAGGCCCGTGCGGACGGTCCGCCCCTCTTGGCCGGACGGTCCCGCCGCAGCCCGAGTGCTTTGTCTCTTGGTTCGATTCCTCCCTTCCTTTATCATGCTTCCGCGTGTGCTTCAATGAATCATTCGTAAGACTAGAGGTTGATCCATAATCTCGTTGTCTTGGCGATTGGCGTGTGATTCGATCCATCGCTTGTGTGTGATCGGGATTTGACTAGGGTATAGGTCGGGTTCTTATTGAAGAATTTTTATCAGCTCCTATTCACTCCCCCCTCTCTAGTCGCCATCTGATCCTTCAATTGGTATCAGAGCTTGGTGCCGGATTCTTTGCGACTTTGACAAGTCTTGAATCCTAAGATGGCGTACGTTGAGCGGGGCGGTCCGCCGCACTTCGATGGCAAGGGTTACCACAAGTGGGCGGCTCGTACGATGATCTTTCTTCGTGGCAAGTTGTTGGATTTCATTGTGCTTGACAAGACCTATGCTATTCCAGTCAACATCCATACTCTTATGGTGACCGATGCCGGTGCTAAGGCCAAGTATGAGGCTAATGCAAAAGCCGTTGATCACTTGGTCCGGAGCTTGTGTGATCCTGAGTTTGAGCGTCGCCATTTGAATCTTGCTTGGCAAATTTGGGAAAAGTTGTTGGTTGCTCACGGTGGTGATAACCATGTGAAGGCTCGCCTCTTTGTCTCTTACCGAATGCAATATGAGAACTTCACTCCACTTCCCGGTGAGGACATTGATGCGATGTTTCAGAGGTTCACCGCCATCGTGAACAACATGAAGGCTAATGTTGAGGATTTTCCTTACACCGAGCATGATCAGGCTTTGAAGCTCTTGCATGTCTTGGACCCAAATGTTTGGGGTGCTAAGGTTGAGGCCATCAAGGAGTCTGGGCAATATTTGACTATTGAGTTGGATGACCTCTTTTCTAAGCTCAAGTCGGCCGAGGTTGACGGAAGTTGCAATCCAAGCATGAGGGCTCGACCGACCATAGTCTTGCTCTTGTGGGCGGATCAAAGAGCAAACTAACCCTTCCCCGTCGACGCGTTTTCCTTGTCTTCTCTTATGTCTATTCCGGATGAGGAGTTTGATGTCTTTGGGCGAGGAGGAGCTGGCCTTGCTCTCAAGAAGGTTTGATCAACTACACGAGAGTCGGAGGAATGCAAGGCGGAGCTCAGAGACGTGCTACAAGTGTGGCAAGCGTGGCCACTTCATCGCCGAGTGCCCAGAAGCGGAGGAGAACAAGTATAAGATGAACGAGTACAAGGCGCACCCGAGGCGTGAAGACAAGTACTCCTCCAAGGGCAAGCACTTCAGCAAGTCCAAGAGCAAGGACAAGGACAAGCGGCGACCGAGCAAGAGTGGCTACAAGAAGAACAAGGCAAGAGCCATGGTGGCCGGTGCGAGCGACGTCGACTCAAGCTCAAGCGACGAGCAGTCAAGTTCAAGCAGTGAAGATGAAGACGCCGAGAGGCGCAAGGGCAAGAAGAGTGCAAGCCGGAACCTCAGTGGGTTGAGCTGTGTGGCGCTTGAAGGCTTTTGTGGCATGGCCCATAGCTCGAGCAGCAAGAAGAGCGACAAGGAAGACAGCGACTCCGACTCGGAGGATGAGGTAAATCGTGACCCCGACTCTTTGCTTGCTGAGATCACTAGGTTGAATGGCTTGATTGACAACCGTGATAGTGTGCTAAGAGATGCCAAAAAGATGAGGAAAGATCTTAGGGCTCAACTTGAGAATGCTAGTGAGAAAGTAGGAGAGTTAGAGTCCAAATTGCTTGAATTGAAACTTGAGAATGACTCTTTGAAATTTGCTCCTACTACTCCTGATGATGTTGAATGTCTTGAGTGTGATGCATGGTTGAATGAGATCAAGTTGCTTAATGAGAAGAATGCTTCTACTTTGGCTAAACTAGATGCTCTTAGGATCGAGTATGATGAGCTTAAGGCTAGACCTACTTTGCTTGGTGCTTGTAAATCATGTCCTACTATGCATGCTAAGCTTGTTGATGCTCGTTCTACCATTAGTTCTTTGGAAGCATCTTTGAAATCTCCTGTTGCAAATGCATGCTCTAGCTGTGATGAAGTTACATTGCGCAATCTTGAACTACTTCCCGTTTGGATGTCATCTATGAGGAGAATGACTACTTGAGGAAGGTGTTGGGTTGGTTGTACGGCGGGAACCTCAATTGAAAATCATGATTGAGGAGTTCAAGAGAGCTGATGGTCGTGGTTTGGGGTTTGAGAAGTTGGGTGAGAAAGTGGGAGAGAACAGTGGGGAGAGTGTGTATGAGAAGTGTGTTGAGTCTAACCCCGAGTTTGAGGTGATCGGAGACATCCAAGTCCCACTTCCAAAAGCACCCAAGAACTCTTTCACACCAAAGCCCAACCACCTTTGCAACAAGCTTGATACAACCCAAGATCCACCCAAATTCCCAACTAAGACAAAATGACTTCCAGAAACCGGTGAGGTTTGTGAGTGAGAAGGGTGAGAAGCCTGGAGAGAAGCCAAAACCAAAACCCATCCCCTTCAGGTGTGAGTATTGTGGCAAGGAGAGGCATCTTGCAGAGTTTTGCTACAAGAGGAAGAGGGATGAGAGGCTTGCTAAGGAGCAAGCAAGCCTAGAGTGCCACTTCCACGGGGTGTGGGAAGTGTGAGGAGTGTTGGCAGGTTCCCACAGAGAGGTGGTGGTGCGAGGTTTGAGAGGAGAGATGATGGTGTGCGTGCTGGTGAGAGGTTTGGTCGGGCTCGTGGTGGTTTTGCTGGATGTCATCCTACTCGTCCTCAATACGGGTTCAGGGGAGATGATCGCAGCTTTGGGTTCCAGAGGAACTACGGACCACGTTTTCCCCCTCGTGGTGCTCGTACTCCTCCCATGGGACATGGGAAGTTTGGTGGCAAGGGAATAATGTTTGCTAACCCCTCTTTTGAGCGAGATGGCTCGACACTGGTTTAACTTTCTTTGTGCTAACCCCAGTGTCGAGTCGCTAGCTCACTCTCGTTCTTGTTTCTGACTACAGGCAGGAGGCTTGGAGAACATTTGGTTGATTGACTCCGGATGTTCCCGACACATGACCGGAGACAAGAAGTGGTTCTCCAGCCTCACCCCAGTGAAGGAAAAGATGTACATCACATTTGGGGATAATGGACGAGGAAGGGTGATTTCTGAGGGTGTTGTGCATGTGAGTAACAAGGTAACGTTGAAGAGAGTGGCTCTTGTGAAGTCTTTGGGTTTCAATTTGCTTTCGGTTTCTCAGTTGCTTGATGAGGGTTTTGAGGTGCATTTCAAGTCTGGTGAGTCTCGTTTGCTTGATTCTCAAGGTGATCTTGTCTGTATGATCATCCCCGAGGGTCAGATTTTCAGGGCTGATTTCTCTCGTTCTTTGGGTCCTGCTTTCGCCGTTTGATGGCTGGTCCTTCGATTTGTGGAAATGGCATAGGCGGTTGGGACACTTGAGCTTTGATTTGGTTTCCCGCTTGAGTGGTCTTGACCTTGTCCGAGGATTGCCGAGGTTGAAGCTTGAGAAGGATTTGGTTTGTGCTCCGTGTAGGCATGGCAAAATGGTAGCCACTCCCCATCCACCCCTGACCGATGTCATGACCGAGCGTCCGACAGAGCTGTTGCATATGGACCTTGTTGGGCCAACTCGAGTTCGCTCGGTGGGTGGGAAGTGGTATGTCCTTGTTGTGGTGGACGATTACTCTCGCTATGCCTGGGTGTTTTTCTTGGAAGACAAGAGTGAGACATTTGGTTTTGTTCGAGATCTGATCGTGAGGTTGAAAAACAAGAGGCATGGGAATGCTATTCGAGCCATCCACAGTGATAATGGCTCAGAGTTCAAGAACTCTCGTTTTGATGCCTTTTGTCGTGATCTAGGTCTTGAACATCAGTATTCGACCCCTTCTGTCCCCCTCAAAATGGAGTCATGGAAAGGAAAAATCGGACTCTTTGTGAGATGGCTAGGACGATGCTCGATGAGCACAGGACTCCTAGGAGGTATTGGGCTGAGGCGGTCAATACAGCTTGTCATGTTTCCAACAGGATTTTATTGCGAGCTTTCAAGAAGAAGACCTGTTATGAGCTTATGCATGGTCGGGCACCCAAGGTGAGTCATTTCCGAGTCTTTGGCTGCAAGTGTTTTATTCTTAAGAAGGGAAAACTCGACAAGTTTGAGGCTAGGTCTAGTGATGGTATTTTCTTTGGATATGCTAACCACTCTAGAGCCTATAGGGTGCTTAACCTTGAGACTAACAAAATCATGGAGACTTGCGAGGTAACCTTCGACGAGACAATGCCATGTACCTCTCTTGGCTTTGAATGTGCGGTGATGAAGAGATGGCCGAGGACCTCTTTGAAGAGGAGAAGGATGAAGTTGGAGATGATGATGGAGAGAACCGTGCGCCCCGAAGGCGAGTGTGTACCCACTACTTCCCCTACGACCACTACGGAGCGTGGACCGTCTACTTCATGGACAACGACGGTGCGACAAGAGGACCAGGCGAGAGAAGCTGAAGTTGAGGGGGAGGTAGTCTCGAGGCGTGAGGCTCCCCGGCGGATTCAAGAAGTGCATCCCCTGTCGAAGATCATTGGGAACATCGACGAACGCACTACACGGTCAAGGTCCAGGAATTCCTCTCATTTTGCTCATGCTTGCTTTTGTTGCCACCTTGGAGCCCAAGGACATTGGACATGCTTTATCCGATGCAAACCGGGTCAATTCTATGCATGAGGAGTTGGAAAACTTTGAGAGGAACCAGGTGTGGGAGTTAGTTGAACCACCTCCAAATTGCCATCCCATAGGAACCAAGTGGGTTTGGAAGAACAAAGAGGGAGAGAATGGGATGGTTATGAGGAACAAGTCCAGACTTGTTGCTCAGGGGTTTAGTCAGAAGGAGGGGATCGACTATGAGGAGACCTTTGCTCCTGTGGCCCGTCTTGAGGCAATTCGGATCCTTCTAGCCTTTGCCGTGGCTAAAGGGTTCAAGTTGTTTCAGATGGACGTGAAGAGTGCTTTTCTGAATGGGGTCATAGAGGAGGAGGTGTATGTGAAGCAGCCACCTTAGTTTGAGAGCGAGCTGTACCCACACAGGGTGTACAGGTTGAAAAGGGCTCTGTATGGGTTGAAACGGCGCCCGTGCTTGGTATGGGAGATTGAGAGGTTTTCCGTTGAGCGAGAGGGTTTGTGATGGGTACCGTGGATAGGACCTTGTTTCTCGCTCAAGCATGGAAATGACTTGTTGATTGTTCGGATATACGTGGATGATATTGTCTTTGGTGGCTCGTCACATAACCTTGTTGCCAAGTTTGCGAGATGAGATGAGCGGGGAGTTCGAGATGAGCATGATGGGCGAGTTGCGGTACTTTCTCGGGCCGCGGATCAAGCAAGTGAAGGACGGTACATTCGTGCACCGGACCAAGTACACGAAAGACATGCGAGGAAGTTCCGGATGCAAGATGTGAAGCCGATGTCGACTCCCATGGGGAGTACGACCACTTTGGATGCGGACGAGGACGGAGAACCGGTGGACCGGCGGGAGTACGGGAGCATGATCGGCTCCCTCCTCTACTTGACGGCGAGGAGGCCGGACATACGGTTCGGCGTGTGTCTCCGTGCGCTCGTTTTCGAGGCTTCGCCGAGGACATCACATCGACGGGCGTCAAGAGGATTTTCGGTGTACCTACGATCCGCCCCGGTCTTGGCCTTTGATATTCGTCCTCCTCGACTCTTTCTCTTCATGGTTTTTCCGATGCGGATTTTGTCGGTTGTCGAGTCGAGAGGAAGTCTACTTCGGTACTTGCCGGTTTCTTGGTTCTTCGTTGGTTTCATGGTCTTCCCGCATAGCGCGTCTAGTGTAGCTCGGTCTACCACCGAGGCGGTGTATGTTGCCGCCGCGAGTTGTTGTTCCCGACCATGTTGTGGATTTCATACACTTTGAGAGACTTTGGTGAGGAGTGCACCCGGATCCCACTTCTTTGTGATAGCACCGGTGCCATAAGCGTAGCCAAAACCCCGTGCTTCACTCCGGAACCAAACACATAGAAGTGAGGTATCATTTCTTGAGGGACAATGTGGAAAAAGGAACCATTGTGTTGAGCCATGTCCCTACCCAAGATCAGCTTGCAGACATTTTCACAAAGCCTCTCGACCAAGCTACATTTGTGCGCTTGCGGGGGGAACTTGGGGTTTGTTGCCCTTTCTAGTTGATTCTTGGGGGATTTTCTCTTGTACCATATGTATCATACCATGTTTTACTTTGATGTATATACATGCTTTGCTTGATGTATAAACCATGGTAGGACAACCATCTTGTCGTATATCATGTTGCATTTGTATCATATTGCATTTTAGGATGATGAGCTTCTTTCATATGCCTTATTTAAGTCTCTTTGGCTATTTGTGAGATTTTGGTCATATGTGTGGAGAAATGGTGATGTGAGGCTATGCTCTTGAAATATTTGAGATATATGTGTGGTGAGATAGCCCTTTTTTTGAAATAAATGCTAATCTTGACTAATTTTTGGTGAAATGTGCTCCACTCGTGTGTAGTAGTGTATCCATGTCACAGTTTGGTCTAAATGTGCTTTTCATGCTTAGATTGTGCTTGGATGTCTTTTTCTTGCATTTGGGCCAAAGGCCGAATATCATTGTAAATGTTTAGCCTATGTTGCATTCATGGGGGAGCATAAGCTTCTTTTTGCCGCAAAGGCACTTCATGTACCATGAAATGATTTAATCTTTAAAAGAAGTGTGTAATGCTTGAAAAATGCTCCATCCATCATGTCTATGCTTAAAATGTCTTATCTTTCACATATGGGTGCAAAACATGTTGCATGATGTTCACCAGTGGAGAAGTCTCCCCGAAGTGGACACATGGCTCATGAGCTTTGACATGACATGCTTTGCTTTATGGGTGTTTGCCATGATCTTTTGCTGAGAATTTGATATCCTTGTATGATCTTTGAATGATATGCATGTTTGTGGCTCAAGTGTGACATGGATAGGCTTTTACATGTGAAGCGAGTCTTCTTTTGGTAAAACTGCTTAAATCTGAAAATTTTGCTTTGTCACATGCTTGTATTTTCATATATTACTTGTGGAAATGCTTTGACTATGCTATGGTTCATATGTATGATCTTTGTCTCATTTTTAGCCTTTGACACTAGATTTGGCCTATTTGAGAAGCTCATGTAGATGTTTATATGCTTTGTTTTGCATTTCTGCATTTTCACCTTGATTCATACATTGTCAACAAGGGGGAGAAGAGGTGAGCTTAATGAAAATTCAGAAGAGGTGAGCTAAAATTTGGAAGTTTGCATCCACAGGTTCAGGGGGAGCTTGCATTTGTTCAGGGGGAGCTTTCTTGCTGATTTCAGTGTGGAGTTTGTGCTATGCTTGGCTTGTGACCTTTCTTTGCCTTTCTTTGGTTTTAGTCATGAGTTGAGCTTCGTTGTTTTTCTTTTTCTTCTTATCTCTCTTTCTCTGAATTTCATTTCGCGTTGTGTGTTGTCAATGCACTCATCAAGGGGGAGATTGAGGACCAGGAGCGTCCCAGTGGTCGATGGATGACCGCTCCTCAGTGATAAGTGATTGACAACGGGTGTTGGACTGACTCTTGTCTTAGTGCGCAGGTGTAGGCTGCGACCTAGTTCGTGTTGTTGCAGGTGAAAAACGGGCGCGAAAGGTCTTCAGCCTTGAGGGGCCTTCGGGAGATGGAGAGACAAGTAGGCTCGGTTCGAGGGACCCGGTGGACGGCGGGGCCCGGGTGCGGGCCACATGGTGGCGACACGAGCAAGACGAAGTCATGGACAATCGAGCCGGTGCACGGTGGCGGTCGAGTCAAGTGGTTTGGCGGGAGGCCGACCGAGCACGCGGGGTTTGGTGGTTTGCCCACAAAACCATCGGAGGACGGTTTCTTGGTTTGGGCCTCAAAACAAGTCCGAGGGCCCAACACGACGGAGACGGGATCCGGCGTGTCGGGAAGCTTCGAGGCGGAGGACACGCGGCGAGGATCGCATGGCTTGCGTTGGGAGGACGCGGGGTGTGGCAAAGGCGTGGCCGTCCGATGGCAAGACCCACAAACATTACCTAAATGCCCCTGCGTGGGTTGTATCGCCAGTAGTTAAGTTAGGGGTAGTCGAGTCATTTACCACTCCGGCGGGACCCGATATATAAGCCATGAGGGTGTGTGAGTGGCTCTCTCTCTCTCCGCGATTTAGGGTTTCATTTCCTCCCTCCCATTTCTCTTTTTCGTAGCTATTTTCTTCTCTATTTTCTCTAGGCTAGCATGAGAGCTTCATGAGAGATTTGTTGAGAGGGATGGATGCTAGGGCGGCATGCTAGACCTTGTGAATCTTTCCTGGTTTGTATAGAAGATTCGGAGTTGTGTTTTTCGTGGTCTTTTTGTGCTTGTTTTTGTGCCTTTGTTCTCTGTGTGATTCCGCGGATTTGAGTGAGTTTCTCCCCGGATTTCTTTGAGGGAAACATGGATGGATGTCTCGTTGTGACGCCCCAGGTTTCTAATTACCGTCATTAACGCTAATGACTGCATCAGCCGAGTCAAACCAGTCAAACCCCGGTCAAACCTAGGTCAACCTGGGTCATCACCCGAAAACCTCGCCAATGAACCCTAATGAACCCCTTGACCAAGCCTACACACACCCGTAGTGGACCCTTGGCCAAAGACACGGTCAAAACCGGCTTAACCGTCGACGTCAGCGAATGTCGTCCGGAACTTTTGCCGCGTTCTCCAAAATTCACCTAAACACTTAAAATTCTACCTTTATGAAAGTTGTCCATCTTGTTGAGGGATACAACTTTCATGTAGATTGGCATTTCAAATTTTGAGTGGAAATTGGTGAAAAACTTGATCGACTGACAGTACCTCCTGTTTTCCCGCAACGGTAGCCGCATTCAAAGTTGGCATGACGTTCCTGCCAAATCCGTGGAGAAAAACGCCCTAGAGCCTTTTTGAAAGTTGTAGAGGGTAGTTGGGTCTACAACTTTCCTATTCACCCCATATTGCACTTCTATTCAAAAATTTGGAGAAAAACTATTTCCAACAGGGCCAGTTTGAAATTCCGGCAGGCCACCGCGCGCCGGACCGCGCCACGCCGCGCCCGCGCGCGCGCCGGGCGCGCGCCGCGCGCGCCGCCGCCGCCCCCGCGCCCGCCCTTCGCCGTCTCGACGACCGTGCCGGCCCGCGCCTTCCCAAGGACCTCGCTCACGCCTTCCCAACACCGCTCCCGCCCCGAGACGCCCGGAACGCCGCGCCCGCCACCGCCCGCGCCCGGAACGCCGCGCCGCCGTACGTCCTCCCCGTCCGCGCCGTACCGAGCCGCCGGCCGTCCTTGCCCGCCCGCGCTACCCCTCCCCGCCCCCTCGCTCTCGCGTCCCACCATAAAGGACCCGCTCGCCCAGTCGACCGAGCCACACAGCCCCTCCCCGTCGCACCACGACGCGCGCCGGCGTCCTTGGGACCGGCCGCGGCGAGCTCCGGTTGTGAGCTAGCTTGAAGCCAAGTAGCCTTTCTCCGCACTCTCTAAGCACCTAAGGAAGCTACCAAACCCCTCTACTCCTTCTCCCCGGCCCTCACCTCGCCGGAGCAGGCTTCCTGCGGCCGCCCCTCTCTGGCCGCCGGCGAGCCGCTGCCGCGCCACCTCCGCCCCGACCAAGCGCCCAAACCGGGCCTAGGGCACCCCTAGACCCTTCCCCCGTCCTTCCCCGGCCGCGAGCACCGGCGAGCTCGCCGGATTTTGCCCACCCGCGCCGGCCACCGTGCCCAGGGGCTACATTGCAAACACAGAAATCTTTCCAGGGTCCTCTTTGCAAAAGGTGAACTCCAATAGTTAAATTGATTTCCTGTTTCTTGTAAATTGCGTAGAAAATCACAGAAAAATCAAAAAAATTTAAAACAAATTTTGTTAGCTTCATGGTGAATTATCCTACAACTTATGTTATTCTGTCCTGAGCTAATTCCTTTTAGTTTTTGCATGAAAAATACAAATGTGAAAACCCTAGATCTGCAATATCTCAAAAACCATAAATACTCTGTAGCTAATTTTTGTATATGTTATGTGTTAGGTCATGACTAGCTCCTGTGCCAAAAATTGCACAAAGTTATGATGTAAATCTTTTTATAAAAATGTTTTTCCATTTACGCGGATCTGCATAAATGATTTTTCTTGCTAAATATATTTATGTTTTGGAGCTCAACTTGTGCACACTGTCTTGTAATACCAAAATACACATCTTGAGAATTAATCATGATTTTTGGCTTTCCAGAAGTATTTATCCTCTAATTATGCATGTTTTCCTTTGTAAATTAATAAGCTAAGGTCAGTAGAGATTTCATGTGGATGTGCTGGTTCTTTAGGCTTGTTTAGGATCAGAGAGCATGCATGGGAAAGTTTGGATCATTTTGATGCTTATTTATTTTTGTATGCATTTAAATTGAATCACTAGCTAGCCCTTTGTTATTTTCCATAATATTTAATTTCCTAGCATCCAACTTTTACATGTGGGTCCAATGGACCAGGATAGGTGCTCATATGCCTAAGAAACACTTCTTTAATTTTTGGTAATTTAATTGCTTAATAAAAAGCCTAAAAGCCCTTTTGATAATAAAGAGAAATTAAATAAAGAAAAGCCCTTATTTAATTCTTTTTCCTTTTGAAAGTATTTCCTAATTTAATTAAAGGGTAATTAATTACCATTGCTGATAAGACATTAATTCATAACTAAAAATATTAATTACACCTTTGCTTGTGAAGATAAAAGGGATTAAAGCTTTCACATGAAATGATAAGTACAAAGAAACCTTTATTCAATTGTGCAATAAAAGAATAACCCATGTACAACCAATAACCTTCCTAAAGGAGAAATCACCAAACCACCCATGTTAACTTGAGGATGGTTGCAAATCATGTTAAAAAGGTTAAATATACCTACCCACTACTGTTGGTGAATTTTTAAATTAAAATATTTACATATATATGTACACAATCACCATCAAAAAGAATAATTAATAAAGAGTTGCATATTGTTCCTTTATGGAAGAGTATGCCAAATGTATTCTTATCTAGGTGAATGTGCCCAACAAATACACCCCTTGTCGGTGCGGAATATGGTCCCGACACTAACCGATAGATAACGCCTAGGTCTATCCCTCAATGGTCGATGCTAAGCAACAAATGACACAAGATTTTATCCTGGTTCCGGCCGAGGGGGCCGTACGTCCAGCAGGGGCGTGCTCGTGGCACTATATTGCTCAGCACCGGGGGTGCTTGTAGTGGGGCAAGTACAAGCAAGGCGGGAGAGGAATGGTGGTTTCCAAGTCCCTGGGTGAGTGGCTGGAGATGTTGTGGGAGAATAAGAGAGTGAGTGCACGGTGCGCTGTGTTCCTCTGAATTCCTCCCCCCCGCGGGCGGGGGCTCGCCTCCCCTTTTATAGGCCAAGGGGGCGGCGAGTTACATGCACGCCGCGCTACCTAGCTACGTGTGGGAGCACGTCGTGCTACGGTGTAGAGCGGGCGGCCGTCCGGCCGATCTTCGCCGCGATCCGGCCATGATGGCCTACCTCGTACCCGAACAGTGGCGGTTCGAGGGCGGGGAGGCGGCGGATGGCGATGGCGTCCCCCGGTAGGCTTCGAGGGAGGTGCTGATGATGGCTGGTACGGGGTATAGGAGCGGGCAGAACGGCGTTCCTTCCCAATGAGCTCGCGGTGGTGGAGTGGTTCTTTGCCGGTGCTCGGGCGTGCGCCCTGCGGAGTCAGGCGTGTGCCCGCACGCGTGGGTACGGCGGCCGCGCCGTTACGGTGGCCGGGATGGCCACCCACTGGCCTAGCGCCCCTCACCTAACCTGCAGGGTCACGGGAAAGTGGAGTCGAGGGTGCGCCCGGCCCCTTTTCGAGGGTCAGGCACGTTAGCCGTACAGTAGCGTACGCACGGTGTCACGGGACTGACACCGGCCGTACCGCACAGTCCATCCCACAGTAGCGGGGATGGGCTCCTCCCTGGGGAGTTGGTGCGGCGGCACCGGGGCGTGAGCCCCGGGCGCATGATGACACCGTCCTGCGGCGTCAGGGCGTTAAGTGCCCAAGTACGGGGCCGGCGCACGCGTGCGGGGCGCCCGTGAGCGTGGCGGGCCCCGGCCGAGGGAGGAGCGGACCCTCGAGCGAGGCGGGACTCGCTCGAGGGGGAGCGCGCCCTCGAGCGGGGCGGAACCGCTCGAGGGAAGGGTCGCCCCTCGAACGGAGCGGAGCTCGTTCGAGGAGGGGGTTGCCCCTCGAACGGGGCGGAGCCCGTTCGAGGAGGAGCGTGCCCTCGGGCGAGGCGGAGCCTGCTCGAGGGGTCTTCCAGACGGGCCGTCTTGGTGGGCCTCCGGAGTCCTGCCGCATAGGCCAAGTCCTGCATGGTTAGTTTTCCTGCATGGTTAGGCTCAGCTCATTTCGATGCGGGGATTTGAGTGAGGGTTCCCCCATTGTTTAAGGGGACCCCTAGGGCGGTCCCCGACACAGCCCCCGAGCATCCGCGGGTTTGCCGTTGAGGCTCCCGCGGTGCTTGGAACCTACGATAGGACGTTCTTCCCTCCTTGTTTGCGAACGCTTTCCGTGGGGCCGCGTCGGCGGACCCGCGGGTCTAGCCCCCCGAAGCCCTATAGGAGTGTGGGCTCTCCCCGCAGGGGTTAACCGCGAGCAATTCGGTCGGAAAGGCGTGGCACATATGCCAACCGGCATCGGCGGTGTTTCGGCCGGCATCGGGGGTGCACGCTCCCCTGTCCTTGTCTCCGGCGGGTGCAATTTCAAGGAGGTGTAGCCGTGCGTCAAGCCCCCGAGCCTTGGCTCGTTCGAGGCGATCGGGTCGAGCTCGACGACTTGTTTTTTATCGCGCCCTCGCCGTCCCTCCGCGGGTCGGAGGGTGAGGTTTCCACGACTCCCATCGAGCGGGTCGCGAATCGCGATTCCTCTTCGAGCCGCTAGCGGGTGGTTCAAGTGGACGTCCATGCCCCGTTCGATAAGGGTAGGGCCGCGCGGTCGGAGACACGTCCATGGAAGCGCTTGCGTGGGTTTGCTAGGTGGGGCTCGGTCCCGTTCGCTAGGGACCGAGGGCGCGGAAGCTCTCCCCTCGGTGGGATCCCCCGGCTAGGCGCCCTCGCCGGCTCTCGAACACGACATGTGGGGCACCCTCGGGCCGACGGGCTCGAGGAACGGCTCGAATGCGCGTGCCCTCGTCGTCCCTAACTCGTGATGCGGGGCGCTCCGTTCGAACTCGTCGAGGGTCAGGCTTCGAACCTCTGATCAGTAAGGCCGTGCGGGGCCGTGCATGGACAGCCCCGTCTTTTCGCGTTTGCGGCCGTCGAGGGGTCTGGGCGTGCCGACCCTCGAGGTGCTGGTTGGTGGCATGGCGTGGTATGAGTGCTTTCGGTGTCGCTCTGTTTCAAGCGTGACCTGGGCGATCCTCTTACGCACGTGCCTTCTTTAGGGGGTTGACATCGTCTCGAGTTGGGGGTCATGCCGCTCGAGGGTCCTACGTGGCATGGGTGCCCGCGGTGGTCTGCTCTACATCGAGCAGGTCCCGGGCGGCCTTCTCACGCTGATATCCCATCGAGGGTCGCCTTGTTTCGAGTTGAGGGTCATGCCGCTCGAGGGTTCTACGTGGCATGGGTGCCGTGGTGGTCCGCTCTACGCCGAGCGGTCCCGGCGACCTTCTCACGCCGTCATCCCATCGAGGGTCGCCTTTGTCTCGAACCGAGGATTCGCCTCGCTCGAGGGCTCTCCTTGCTTGGCAAGGGGCCCGGGCATTTAATTGCCTTGCGGTCGTGGCCGCGGTTTTGCGGCCGCGGGCGCGCCTTTTTGGCGGCTCGCGCGCGCGCGCGCGCGCGTAGTGGGCGACGTGGCCGGCGGACGTGACGGTTTCGCCTCGGTCGGCTGGCCGGTCTCGCCGTAATGATGACCCGCCTGCAGTGTTAGAGCCGCTTGCGGTCGTGGTGGGGCCCACTCGTCGACGCGACGGAAAGATTCTCGCCGGTTAATGCGGCGGGGCGTCCGCTCCGGAGAACTCGCCCGTTGCCTATAAAACTGCGGTGAGGAAGGGACGGCGGTTTTTTACCTTGGCTCCTCACCGTTTTCAGTCCTCCGTCCCTTCGCCTTCGCCTCACTCTTGCCGTCGCGCGGGCTCGCTGCTTAGAGCTTTTTCCTCGCTTCCTTGTCCTCCGCCTTTGCACTCGTTCGTCCCCCCCCATGGCGCCGCCTCAGCTTCCGATTAGGGTCCTGGAGCCGTACGCCTGGGAGAGGTCGACCGTGACCCGGCTCGCCCTGGGCGAGCTGGTCGCCGCCGGCCAGCTGTCGGCCAACGAAGAAGGGCGCCCGGCGGAGTGGATCGTGCCGCCGTCGTCGCACCTTGAGCCCAATCCGCCGGAGGGTTACGTGGTGAGCTTCCTCCGCTACCACGAGCGCGGCTTCAACGCGCCGGCGAGCACATTCATGCGGGCGTTGTGCTACCACTATGGGGTGGAGCTGCACAACTTTGCCCCCAATGCGATCTCGCAGGCGGCCACATTCGTGGGCGTCTGCGAAGGGTACCTGGGGATCCCAGTCAACTGGGAGCTCTGGGTACACCTCTTCCGCGGGGAGCTCATCACGCAGCCCACGTCGGAGCGAGGGACCCGCCGCGCGGTGCGCGCCGGCGGGATGTCGCTCGCTGCGGGGGCAGCGGCTCAAGGATTTCTACATCCCCCGCACCATGACGACGAACAACGCCGGTGGGAGCGGGGATGGTTTTATTTGCGCAACGCCGAGCCCGGCCTCCCTCCCTACACCGGCCGGGTGTTCAAGAAGAGGCCGGACTCCACGGGGCTACGGGTTGCCTACGGCCAACCACCGGGCGCGGCAAGAGTCCGTCCTCGCCGCCTGCGACCGGCCGGCGAGGGGAAGGGCTCAACGCGATGGGCGTCCTCGCCTTCCTTCATCACCGGCGAATCGTGCGGGTTGATGGAGAGGCCCCTCTCGCATCTTCGAGATGACGGAGGCGGCCAACCCCGTCGACGTGGCGAGGTCGCGGATGCTCCCGACGCCGCCGGAGCGGCCGTACGCGCTCACCGGGCGCGGAGCGCCGTCGACACCGGACGCCGCCCACTGCGGGTCGGACCCCGTGGGACATCGAGATGCTCCCCGTCGGCCCGTTGGTGAGTGCGGTTTTTTGACTCTGTTTTAATTCTTGTTCTTGCTTCCGTTTCCCCGATGCGCCATCGTTGCTCTCGCGCGCGGTGGGTGCGGTTCAACGCCGCCAAGTCCGTTCCACCCCACCCCCGACTCCCGTGCGCTCGGCGGGCGGCGCGGCGGGGAGCGGCAGGGAGCGAGCGGCGCGCGGGGAGGGACCACGCAAGGCGGCGCCAAGCGCGCCGCGACGCACGGTCCGCGGAGTACGGCGGCGGGAGGAGGCGGGGCTCTCCTCCCGGACATCGAGGAGCCCTCGTCCTCGGAACGGGACGAGGAGGAAGAGTCCGAGGGGGAGGGCCCCCTCGGACGGTGGCGGCCCCGCGCCCCCGTCGCCGGAACCCGCGCCGGCGTCGGGGGGCGCTTTGCAGGGTGGGGGGCGCACGGCGCCGTCGCCGGCGGTCGTCGTCGGGGCGGCACGCGCGCGCGGGGGTGCCGGCGCACGCCACGGAGGCGCGCGCGGCGGACGTGCCGCGCGCGCGTCAAGCGTGCCGCGCGCGCGGCGGGAGCGCGCGTCCGCGCGCGCGGCGTCCTCGTCAAGGGGCGCGTCGGCGGGTGCGCCCGCGCGCGGGGCTAGCGTGCCCCCGCGCGTGGTGGTGGCATCGGGCGCGCCCACGCGTGAGGCGGGCGTGCCGCGCGTGCGGCGGCGCCGTCGGGGAGGTGCCGCGGCGGCGCGGCCCCCGCGCCGGCCTCGTCGGAGGCCTCGAGGAAAAAAAGCGGGCCTTTTCCTCCGCAAGGTAGGGAACCCGCTTTTCCTTTGCTTGGCTTTAGTTTGCTGGTTATTAGATGCTCTAACCCTCCGTTCGTGTTTGCGCGGGCGGTGCCAACCGTCCCTCCTCTTGCACCGGCCAAGGTGCCGGGGACGGACGCGTCGATCCCCACCCGGCGGCGTTCGTCGAGGGGGTCGCGCCCGGGGACGGGCGCGGCGGCGGGCACGAGCTCGCAAGGCCCGGGCGGGGCTTCGAGGCCCGGCCGGCGGATCGGCCCCGCCGCGGCGCGGCCGGAGGTCGCCGGGGGGCGGCCGGCGCCGGTCGCCGCGGAGGCGCGGGCGCGGCGGTGGCTACGGTGGCGGTGCCGCCCGCGGTGGCGGCCCCCTTGCGGAGGAGGCGGAGCGGGCGCAACTCGCGGGGGCGCCGCGGATGCGGCGGCACGGGCGGAGGTGGCGGCAACGGCGCCACGACGGGCGCTCGTGGCCGCGGAGGCGCGGGTGGGGGCGCGGCGGAGGCGGAGGCGGAGCGGCGGCTCCTCCCGCCGGCGGTCTCCGGGCGGAGGTGGTGGAGCTCTCGGATGACTCCCCGCCGCCGGGTGGAACCGGTGGGCCGGGCGGCCCACGACCTCCCCCGAGCCCCGGGGAGGGGGCCCTCGTGAGGGCGGCGCGAGGGTCACCCGACGGTGGGGGGTCAAGGGCACGACGCCGAGGCCTCGTCCTCCCACGCCGGCCGCCCCGCCCGGGTGGGGGGGGCCGTGGAGGATCCCCCCGGCGTTTGCGACGCCCGAGAGGGAGCGGGAGCTCTGGGGCGAGCTTCGGAGCCACGGCGCCACGCTCAACCGCGCGTTGAACGAGGCGCTGCGGGTCCACGGCGGCCCGGCTCGGGATCGTCTTCCAGGTGAGCCACGGTTGCTCTTCTCCCTTCCTTTTTTCGTTTTCGCGTGCTGCATTCAAGACTTGGCGCTTACGAGGTTCAATGTGTTGATGCCGGGAGCTCGAGCGCGCGCCCATGAGAAGTACGGCGCGTTCGACCGGGTGAACGCCGAGGCCCGCCGGCCTCCGGGAGCGATGCGGCGCTTTCGACGCGCTTGCGGAAGCTCTCAGGACGCCGGACGGTGGGCCGGTCTACGGCGATGGCGTGGTGCGACGTGCTCCCCGAGAGCTCGGGGCGGGGGCACGGCGCGTCACGCGAGCGTCGAGCGGATCCGCGCGGCCCTTGTCGATCGCGACGAGGCGCCGTGGAACGCGCGTGAGGACACGGACAAGACGCGGTCGGCCGGCCGCCACCCGGGAGGCGGAGGTGGCCATTGCTCGCGCCGAGTCCCCGGGAACTCCGCACGTCGGCCGGAGGGGGCGGGGCGCGGCGGCGCCGGCCGAGGAGCGGGCGCGCGGACCGGAGCGGCGCGCCAAGGAGGCCGATGACACGAAGGCCGCCCTCGACGCCAAGAGCGCGGCCCTCGTCGTCGGCCGAGGAGCGGCTTCGGCGGGAGCGCGTTGCCGCCGGGGGGCGAGGGGCGGCTCCGGCAAGAGCGAGGGCGCCCTCGGCGACGCGCGAGCGGCGCTGGAGCGGGAGCGCGTTGCTCGCGAGACGGCGGAGAAGTCGCTGGAGGAGCGGAACGCTGCATTCTCCAAGGTTGAGGATGAAGCGCTCACGCTCAGCATCAGCAATGCCAGCCAGGAGCTGGCCCTCCGTGAGCAAGGCGAGGCCGTCCAGCGTCTCGAGTCGGAGCTCGAGTCCGCACGCCGTGACCTCGGTTTGGAGAAGAAGCAAGTCGAGGGTGAGTCACTTTCTGACTTGTTTGTTGGTTTTCCGCTTCAGAGGGTTTGCTTCCCCTTTCTGATTTCTTGTCGTCTTGTTGATTCCAGGCTTGCGCACTGCCCTGGGACACGCCGCCGGGCGGGCCGAGGCCCTGCAAGCTTCTTACAACTCCTCGGAGCAGGAGCTGCAGGAGCTGCGGGACGCGGCCCTCGAGACCTGTCGCGTCGTCGAGGAAGGCGAGGCCCAGGCCGGCGGCTCGGCGGCCGCCGCCTACGCGCCCTCGGCGGCCACGTCACGGAGCGGATGCGTCGGGCGTTGCACCTGGGCGTGCAGAAGGCCCTCGGAGTGGTGCGATCCCACTACGAGGTCAACCTCGAGGCGGTGGCGGAGGGCTACATCGTGCCCGAGGGCGTCGAGGACGAGGTGGCCATGGAGCGCGCGGACGCGCTTGTTGCTGACGCCGCCGAGTCGCTCGCCGAGGCCTTCGAAGAATTCCTCTTCCCGGACGCCGCCGATGCTGCCGCTCCCTCCGCCTGAAAGCACCTGGGCACTAGGCCCGTTTTTTGTTTTATGTGTATCAGAATTCTGGCCTCGTGGCCTCTTGTAAATAAACAAGTCGTCTCATGAACATGGTCAGTTGTTGTAAATGAAATCGTTTGCTTATTGCGCTTTTTGCTTCTTCTTCTTCCTGAGTAGATTCTAGTTAGGGGAGTTCGCCTTTCGCAGGGGGCCCGCTGGGTTGGAGGCGAGAGAGACGGGCCATAGCCACGCGGCGTAGGCTGTCTCTGGCTCGCGCGCTCCTTCCGCTGTGCCACCTACGCCCTGTTCGAATCGTGGCTCGTGGTTGAAGTAGGAAACAAACTTAGCGTGTGTTGTTACGTTTTTTGCGCGAAAAAAATGGGACCATTTGGGGGGGGGGGGGTGCCCCCCGCAAGAGCCCCCGAGGGTAACCCGGGGTTTCAGGGGAAAGCCGAGTTGCCCTTTTATTAGATTCGGAGTATTTACATAGGTGGCACCAACTGGGGCGTTGGCCGTGCGTTTTTACAACAGAAAATACTTGGAAATCCTAGCTAAGGGTAGAAGCGACGTAGCTGTTGGATGTTCCAAGCGTTGGTGAGTTCTTCGCCGTCCTCGTTGGCCAGCTTGTACGTGCCCGGTTTGAGCACTTTCACCACGACGTAGGGTCCCTCCCATGGGGGTGATAGCTTGTGGCGCCCTCGATTGTCTTGGCGTAGCCTTAGGACCAAATCCCCCTCGCTGAAATCCCTGCGCCGTATCTTGCGTGCTTGGTAGCGTCGTAGGGACTGTTGATATCTTGCGGAGTGCATCAACGCCACGAGGCGTACTTCGTCTAGCTGGTCCAGTGAGTCCTCGCGGGCTCGCTGGTTAGCACCTTCGTTGTAGCCTCGAACCTTGGGTGACCCGTATTCCAGATCTGTGGGGAGGACGGCCTCCGCGCCATGGACTAGGAAAAACGGGGTGAACCCGGTGGCTCTGCTTGGGGTGGTCCTTAGGCTCCACACGACTGCTGGCAGTTCTTGGAGCCATTTCCGCCGCATTTGTTGAGTCGGTCAAAAATTCGGGGCTTGAGGCCCCGTAGAATCATGCCGTTGGCACGTTCCACCCCGGCCGTTGGTCCGTGGGTGCGCCACGGCTTGCCCAATCCACACGAATGTGGAACTTGTCGCAGAATTCCAAGAACTTCCGGCCCGTGAACTGGGACCCGTTGTCTGTGATGATGGAGTTTGGCACTCCAAAGCGGTAGACGATGTCCGTGAAGAATGTGACCGCCTGCTCAGCCCTCAAATTCGTAATGGGGCGCACCTCCACCCACTTGGAGAACTTGTCGATCGCGACGAGCGGGTGGGTGAAGCCCCCGGCGCCTTCCGCGGGGGCCCGACGATGTCCAACCCCCACACGACAAACGGCCATGTTACGGGGATCGTTTGCGAGCATGAGCCGGCAAGTTGGTCTTGCGGGCGTAGAACCGGCACCCTTCGCGGTGCGCACGATTTCGTTGGCGTCCGCGACCGCGGTAGGCCAATAGAAGCCCCGGCGGAACGCGTTGCCAACGAGGGTGCGTGGCGCGGCGTGGTGGCCGCGGATCCCCGCGTGGATGTCCCGTAGGAGCTCGCGCCCCTCGGGAATGGGTATACACCGCTGGAGGATGCCTGACGCGGCGCGCTTGTACGGCTCGCCGTCGACGAGGGTGAATGACTTGGCCATCTCGGTGATGCGCCTGGCTGCGGCCCGGTCTTCGGGGAGTTCCCCTCGAGCGATCCGGGCGGTGTACTTTTCACGCCAATCCGCTTGGACAGAGCCGGCTCGTATCCATCGCGTCGACTTCGTGGGGGCCGTACCCCTCGAGAAGGGAGAGCACGTACGCCTCGTTCGAGGGGTCCTCTTCCATGGGTTCCGCACCCGCCGGATTCGAGGGAGCTCCCGAGGGTCCGCCGTCGCTCGAGGGGTAGGGCTCGAAGGCGACCGATGGCCGCGCGATGTCGCGCGCAAAAACGTTCGGGGAACGGTGATCCGCCCGGACGCTATTTTTGCCGGCTCGTCGCTTCCTCGTTGTACCGGCGGGGTACATGATTGAGCTCGATGCCGTAGAATTTGTCTTCGAGGGCCCGCACGGCTTTGCGGTAGGCCTCCATCTTGTCGTCGTGGCGGCTCGCGTTCTTCATGACTTGATCGATCACGAGCCGCGAATCCCCTCGCACGTCGAGGCGCTTGATGCCCAACTCAATGGCGATTTTGAGGCCGCGAGAGAAGGGCCTCGTATTCCGCCATATTGTTAGACGCGGGGAAGTGGAGGCGCACCGCGTAGCGCATGTGTTCCCCGAGGGGTGACACGAAGAGCGAGGCCCGCGCCCGCTCCCCGTCTTCATCACCGAGCCGTCGAAGAACGCAGTCCGGCACTCGCTTGAATCGAGGGGGTGGCAGTGCGTGTCCGTCCACTCGGCCGACGAAATCGCCTAAGATTTGCGATTTGATGGCCTTGCGCGGAGCGTAGGCGAGCGTCTCGCCCATCAACTCCACGGACCACTTGGCAATTACTCGCCGCGTCGGGGTTGCGAATGATCTCTCCTAGCGGGAAGGAAGAGACCACCGTAATGGCGGGTGGGCCTCGAAGTAGTGGCGGAGCTTGCGCCACGCGAGGACCACCGCGTACAACGCCTTCGGACTCGGGGGGTAGCGCGTCTTCGTGTCCGACAGACTTCGCCGATGTAGTAGACCGGCCTCCGCACGGGCAAAGCATGCCCTTCCTCCGTGCGCTCCACAACGATCACGGCGCCGACCACCCGAGTGGTTGCGGCCACGTAGAGTTGGAGGGGTTCGCCGTCTCGCGGCGGCGTAAGGATTGGGGCGTGCGTCGAGACGCCTTCGGCCTTGTCGAGCGCTTCCCCGGGCCTCGGCGGTCCAAGAGAAGCGTTCGTGCTTCTTGAGCAGCCGTAGAGGGCGGGACCCTTCTCACCGAGCCTCGAGACGAAGCGGCTCAAGGCGGCAAGGCACCCCAACACCTTCCGCACCCCTTTGAGGTCCCGAATTGGACCCATTCGCTCGAGGGCCGCGACCTTTTCGGGGTTGGCCTCGATTCCCCGCTGGGAGACGATGTATCCTAGGAGCATGCCCCGCGGCACTCCGAAGACACATTTTTCGGGGTTGAGCTTGACCCCGTTGGCCCGCAGTGCCTCGAACGCGATGCCGAGATCGCCAACCGGGTCGTCCGCCTTCTCGGTCTTGACGACGATGTCGTCCACGTAAGCCTCGACCGTCCGCCCGATATGGTCCCCAAAAACGTGCCGCATGCGCCGATATGTTGCGCCCGCGTTTCGAGGCCAAAAGGCATCGTGACGTAACGAACGTCCCGAACGGTGTGATGAACGAAGTCGCGAGCTGGTCGGACTCCTTCATTTTTATTTGATGATATCCCGAATAGGCATCAAGGAAACAACAGAGTAGTTCACACCCTCGGCAAGTGGAATCAACGATCCGATCTATGCGTGGCAAAGGAAAAGGAACCTTTGGACATGCTTTATTGAGACTGGTGTAGTCAATACACATCCTCCACTTCCCATTTTTCTTTTTTACAAGCACAGGATTAGCTAGCCATGTCGGGTGGAACACTTCCTTGATGAATCCGGCCTCGAGGAGCTTCCGCAGCTCCGCTCCGATCGCCCGTCGCCGTTCCTCGTCGAAGCGGCGCGGCCCGCCGCCGAACAGCCGCGAGCGTTAGGCGAGATATCAAGGGAGTGCTCGGCGACCTCCCCTCGGGATGCCTGGCATGTCCGAGGGGCTCCACGCGAAGACGTCGGCGTTGGCGCGGAGGAAGTCGACGAGCACTGCTTCCTATTTAGGATCGAGGGTCGAGCTGACCCTCAATACCTTGCCCTCGGGGGCTGTCGGGTCGAGGGGGACCCCTTTGGTTTGCTCGGCGGCCTCGAAGGTGCCGACGTGTTTGGCGGCGGAGCTGAGGTCGTCGTTGACCATCTTCTCCAGTGTGTTCACCAGCGCTTCATCCAGCCGCTAGCGCCTCTGCATGTTCCACGCATTCGACATCGCGATCCGAATGCGTGCTCGATCGACGACCCGACGGTGATGACGCCGTTTGGACCCGGCATCTTCATCTTCGGGTACGTGTAGTTGGGGACCGCCATGAACTTGGCATAGCATGGTCGCCCAAGAATGGCGTGGTAAGCCCCCTTGAATCCCACCACTTCAAAGGTGAGGGTTTCCTTGCGGAAATTCTTGGGGGTCCCGAACCAGACGGGCAGATCGATCTGCCCGAGGGGTTGAACCTGCTTTCCGGGCGCGATGCCGTGAAACGGCTTCGTGCCGGGCCGCAGCGGTCCCGCCCCAATCCCCATCGGGCGCAATGTATGCGCGAAGAGGATATTGAGGCTACCGCCTCCGTCCATAAGGACCTTCGAAACCGGGCGTTGCCAATGATGGGATCGACCACCGGTGGGTGCACGGCCCGGTTCGGGATGCGATTTGGGTGATCATCCCGGCTAAAGGTGATGGCATCCTTCGACCGGTTGAGAAAGGCCGGAGGTGCCCTCTCTCGCGGCGAGGACTTCGTGCCGCTCCTTCTTGCGCCGCCGGGTCGACATGTCGACGGTAGGTCCCCCAAAGATGAGGAACACATTTTCGACGGCGGAAAACCACCCGCGTCGCCATCGCCCCCATCCTTCTTGGCCTCTCGCCTCCTTCGCGGCGGCACGGCCATAGAACTTCTTGAGCATGTCGCCTTGCTCAAGAGTGTGGTTTACGGGGGTCTTGTGGTAGGGGCATGGCTTCTTCATCATGTCGTCGAACACCCCCGGGCCTCGAGGAGCCGGTCGAGGGCCCCGTCGGGCCGGGTCAACGGCCGAGGGCCTCGGCGTTGCCGCCGTTGCGCCCCTGCTCGCGCGCCTCGCGGCGCGGCTTCTTCCCCTTCTTGCCCCGCTTGTCGTTGCGCGCGCGGCTCCTTGGACCCGCCGCCCTCCGCGGGCGTGTCCTCGGAGCGCTTGCCCTTTTTGCCGTCGAAGATTGCCCCCCACGGCCTCCTCCCCGAGGCGAAGCTAGTGGCAATGTCGAACGGCTCGTTCGAGTCCGTGGGCGGGCTGCGTCCCTAGCTCGCGCACAAGGTCCCGCACGTGGTGCCTTCGAGGAACGCGTGCACGATCTCGGATTGTGCCACGCCGGGGAGCTCGTGCGGCCGCTTGGAGAAGCGCCGTATGAAATCCCGCAGCGATTCGCCTGGCTTCTGCGTGCAGGAGCGCAGATCCCAGGAGTTCCCGGGGCGCACGTACGTGCCCTGGAAGTTGCCCACGAAGGTGTGGACCGGATCGTCCCGCCTATGGATCCGGGCCGGCGGGCAAGTGCTCGAGCCATGTCCGGGCCGCGTCGCCCAGATGCAGGGGCAAGTTGCGGATGATTACTTCGTCGTTGGTGGCCCCGCCCAGCGACAACGTGCCGGGCGGTAATCGTTGGAGCCGGACACGAGGGTCCGTCTCCCCGTTGTATTTGACGATCGTCGAGGGTTGACTCGAAACGCCGGGGGAATGCTTCGCCGTGCGGATCTCCCGCCGAACACACGGGTGCCGGGGCCGGTGTTGGGGAGCGATCCTCACCGCCGTCGTAGCGTCCACCCCTTCGAGGGTGGTAGCCCCTAGCCGCCCGCGCGTCCGCCTTGCCGGTGCGCCCGGCGTTGATGACATTGCGGGCATCGCCATCCGGCCGCCCGCGCGTGTCGAGGAGCCGTTCCTTGGCCGGCGTGCGCCCCCGGTCGGCAGGGTTGACCTACGTGCACCGAGGGTTCGCCTCCCGGTGCGGGATCATCGCCCCGTGCGTCCCCCCCGTTGGCGGATGCGTGAGGCCGAGCTCTCGGCCCGCCGGACGGCCGCTTGCTCAAGGAGAGTTTGCACCTCGCGGTGCATGTCTCGAGCCTCGGGGGTCGAAGGTGCCGGCATGGCGCGTAGCAACGCCGCGGCGGCGATGAGCTTTTGGCTCGCCCTTGGTGGCGTATCCGCGTTGTCGACGTTGGGGACGGGGTTGAGGCGGTCACGGACCGTCGGCCCGGCTCCCGCGCGCGTTCGCCGCGCGCGAGGCCTCTCCTCGCCATCGAGGCGCGGAGTAGCCGCACCGTCCCGTACTCCTCCCCGCCGCCTTGGCCTCGAGCTCGCGAGCTTGGGCCAGCGTGCGTCGACGTCGGCCCCGGCGGGAGCGCTCGGCCCCGCGGCCGGGCGCGTGGCGATCCCCCGGGGCGGGCGTGACTTCCCCGTCTCCCGGCGCCCGCCGCACCGGCGGCGTTGGCCGGGTCGTTGGTGATGACGCGCGCGGCACTCCCGCGTGGGGTCGTAGCTCCCGCGCCGGAGTCGTCGGAGCGAGCCCAAACCCGCAGTCCGTGGCGTCGAGGAAGCGCCCGAACGCGACCGGGGTCCCGCACGCCGGAGAAATCCCACTCCGCGTACCCGTGTCGGTTGGCGGGTGGCATCGTGTCGACGGAGCCCGGGGACGACTCGTCCGGGCTCGGCCGAAGTGCCGGGATCCCCGGCGACGAAGACGTGCCGACCGGGCGGAACCCCGCGCATTGTCGTGTTGACGTTGGCGTTGTGGGCCGTAGTGGCGCCACGCAGCCGATGGGGATGCGTGGTCGGAGACCGCACGCGGTCCCGCCGCGCGTGGCGGCCGTCGTGACGGTGGGTGCACCGTGTTGGGCGGCGCGCGCGCGCCGCCGCCGCCGCCGGACCGCGCCCGACGCGAGCGTAGCCCGGGCAGCGACGACGGCGTCGCGGCGTCGACGGCCCGCAACATCCGTGCTGCGGGCGCCCGCGCCGGCATCGTGCGTGCGGCGGGAGACCGGAGCGGACCCCGGCCTCGCGCTGCGCGCGGAGCTCCTCACGGTTGGTGAGGCGCATGAGATAGCCGTTCCCCGTGGCCTGGAAATTCAAGTCCCCGAAGCGGATCTCGAACCCGGGGAAGAGGGTCCGAGCTACCCATGTTGTAGCGGGTGCTACGGTACTCAGTGCGAATCACCATGGAGGGGGTTAGCGAAATGACCTTAGGCGCTCGTTTGCCCCACGGTGGGCGCCAACTGTCGGTGCGGAATATGGTCCCGACACTAACCAAGTAGATAACGCCTAGGTCTATCCCTCAATGGTCGATGCTAAGCAACAAATGACACAAGATTTTATCCCGGTTCCCGCCGAGGGGGCCGTACGTCCACAGGGGCGTGCTCGTGGCACTATATTGCTCGAGACCGGGGGTGCTTGTAGTGGGGCAAGTACAAGCAAGGCGGGAGAGGAATGGTGGTTTCCAAGTCCCCGGGTGAGTGGCCGGAGATGTTGTGGGAGAATAAGAGAGTGAGTGCACCCGTGCGCCGTGTTCCTCTCGAATCCCTCCCCCCGCGGCTGGGGGCTCGCCTCCCCTTTTATAGGCCAAGGGGGCGGCGAGTTACATGCACGCCGCGCTACCTAGCTACGTGTGGGAGCACGTCGTGCTACGGTGTAGAGCGGGCGGCCGTCCGGCCGATCTTCGCTGCGATCCGGCCGTGATGGCCTACCTCGTACCCGAACAAAGGGCGGTTCGAGGGCGGGGAGGCGGCGGATGGCGATGGCGTCCCCCGGTAGGCTTCGAGGGAGGTGCCGATGATGGCCGGCACGGGGTATAGGAGCGGCGAAACGGCGTTCCTTCCCAATGAACTCGCGGTGGTGGAGTGGTTGCGCAGCTGCTCGGGCGTGCGCCCGCGGAGTCGGGCGTGTGCCCGCACGTGTGGGTACGGCGGCCGCGCCGCGCGGTGGCCGGGATGGCCACCCACCGGCCTAGCGCCCCTCACCCAACTCCGCAGGGGTCACGGGAAAGTGGAGTCGAGGGTGCGCCCCCGCCCCCTTTCGAGGGTCGGCACGTTAGCCGTACAAGAGCGTACGCACGGTGTCACGGGGCCGACACCGGCCGTACCGCACGCTCCATCCCACGGTAGCGGGGATGGGCTCCTCCCCGGGGAGTTGGTGCGGCGGCACGGGCGTGAGCCCCGGCGCATGATGACACCGTCCCCGCGGCGTCGGGGCGTTAAATGCCCAAGTACGGGGCCGGCGCACGCGTGCGGGGCGCCCGTGAGCGTGGCGGGCCCCGACCGAGGGCGGAGCGGACCCTCGAGCGAGGCGGGACTCGCTCGAGGGGGGAGCGCGCCCTCGAGCGGGGCGGAACCGCTCGAGGGAAGGGTCGCCCCTCGAACGGAGCGGAGCTCGTTCGAGGAGGGGGTTGCCCCTCGAACGGGGCGGAGCCCGTTCGAGGAGGAGCGTGCCCTCGGGCGAGGCGGAGCCTGCTCGAGGGGTCTTCCAGACGGGCCGTCTTGGTGGGCCTCCGGAGTCCTGCCGCATAGGCCAAGTCCTGCATGGTTAGTTTTCCCCGCATGGTTAGGCTCGGCCTCATTTCGATGCGGGGATTTGAGTGAGGGTTCCCCCATTGTTTAAGGGGACCCCTAGGGCGGTCCCCGACACCCCTTGATTGTCAATATGGTTTGTGAGTGATTAAAGTAAAAACCGTCGAATAAATCTTGCATTTGCATCTTCGTGTAGATCTTTCCGCCAGTAGACGTACGCTCGTGCCGGAAGGAGGAGACGAAGGTGCCGACAAAGAGCTGCCGTGCGTAAACGAAGCTCAGGACTTGGACCCAAGTCCAGAAGGGCCCAAGGCCAACCTTGCCATCGAAGGCAAGCCCCGGATCATTAACCCCGTTTTTTAAAATCATGCAATTATGTTTGCTATTATTGTGCATTTACGTTTCAGGAGTTGACTTGAAACCCTAGATGCATGATCCCTAGGTACCTATGCTCTATCACTAGTGTGCTAGGTCGATAGCTGCTATGCTATAGGACCGATAGAAGTCGAGTGATGTTCGTCACTCGCGAGAATAGGTTCCTAGATAGGAATCATAAGATATTCTTAAATGGATTGCTCATGTGGTAAGAGCATGGGGTTGGGCCCCGGTCCAGTGGTCATGTGGGCTAAGCTTTTGAACGTACCAAACATTTGCGGGGAATGGGACCGGTAAGCCTAGTACCTTAATGAGACGGTGCGGGAACTTACTATTACTACTCTTGAGAAATCACCTAACCGGCTAGCTACCGGGAAGGGGGGTGCATGTGTGATGCTGGGTGCTTTGCGGGGTATGCCAGCTAACCTTGTACCCAGGACTGTAAGATTCGATCCCAAACCGAGGACTTCTGGGAACTTCCTGGGAAAGTTGTCCTCGCGGGGACAGCCTACCGTGTGTTTGGGTCTACCTTGCAAGGTTTAAATCAATCGATTGTCGGCCTCTCACCGTTATCCGAGACTGCTTAATCAACTGGCCATGATATCCCATAACGATGGAACTCGAGAAATATTGTTGTATGAATTAATTGCTTGCCCAATTCTTGATTAAATTAGATGGCACATTTAGAAATGGTAATCAACTAGAACTTGTGCTAAAATATTGAAAATAAGGATCTACTCTTAGTAGCTGTTCAGCAAAAGAAACTCCACCGGCCAAAAGCCTTTCATGTCTAGAGGTTGGTGATGTAGTCATCACCCGACAGTTAAGTCTTGCTGAGTATTAGTATACTCGACCTTGCTTTAAAACTGTTGTTGCAGGTATGATTGATCGGAAGGGTGACGACAAGTGATGACATCACGGATGGCCTCCTGTGATGTTTACCGATGCGCTAGTTTAAATTATTTCCGCTGTATTTTCGAACTCTGAACCTTTACTCCATAACCGGAACAATGGTTTGTAATAAAATGTTTAATTCATGTTGTACTCTGGACTCGCCTTCGCGTGAGTTTTAATGCATGCGTCGATCCTCTGTTCAATGTCCAAGTGATTTACCGGGCGTTAACCCGGCAACCAACGACAGGATGATACTTTACTATGGCTTAATGACCAAAGTGGATCGGTCTTAGGCGATAGTACGGTATTTTCCTGGGCGGGTTGTCACACTCGTGCATCTTTGTGATTGATCTTGTGCCCTCAAACGCCGGGAAACCACTCCGATTCGAGGATTTTCATTCGGTGCTCTAGCTTTTGGTGGTGCTCAAAGGATTCGCGATTCCCGGTGATTTAGGGAGTTAGGAGGCAAGATTTTTGGGCTATAGCATCCTTGTGTGACGCTTTTCAAGTCCCCAAACCCTTGTCTCCACAGCTTCAACCGTTTGGGAAATCCGATGATGATTTGGGGGAGTTGACTTTCGGGGTCGTGCGTTTTCTGCTCTGTCCGCACCTCGCGGACGGTCCGTGAAGACCAGGTGGACAGTCCGCGCCGCTCCAGTTCATCGCGGTGTTCTTCGTGTTCTTGCTTCGTTTCGTTTCGATCCGGTTTTGCTTTAGGTTTTCATTGCAGCCGGTTTGCGGACAGTCCGAGCTTCAGTAGCGGACTGTCGGGACCCGCGCGGACGGTCCGCCTGGCCTTCGCGGACGGTCTGTTTTCTCGGGTTGGTTCTGGTGGTTCTGTTCGCTTTAACGGACGGTCCGCGGTGCAGGGGCGGACAGTCCGCGGTGTGTGTGCGGACAGTCCGCGCGCGAGGCGGACGGTCCGCGAGGCCCGTGCGGACGGTCCGCCCCTCCGGCCGGGACGGTCCGCCGCAGCCCGAGTGCTTTGTCTCTTGGTTCGATTCCTCCCTTCCTTTTTCGTGCTTCCGCGTGTGCTTCAAGGAATCGTTCCTAAGACTAGAGGTTGATCCATAATCTCGTTGTCTTGGCGATTGGCATGTGATTCGATCCATCGCTTGTGTGTGACCGGGATTTGACTAGGGTATAGGCTGGGTTCTTTGTGAAGAATTTTTACCGGCTCCTATTCACTCCCCCCCTCTCTAGTCGCCATCTGATCCTTCAAATCCAAGGATCGGAAGCAAACCACCAAGGTTCTCTATCTAACCTACCGGTCTAACCCTATGTGAAGCATTGATTGCATAAAGGTAACATACAAACACGAAGGGATGTATGGATCACATCCACCTAGCCATAAAGGTAAGCAAACCAAAGGTAAACCTAGCCTATCGTCTTCTTGTTGCCGTTCCGGCCTATGTGATAAACCAATCTAAACCTATACTATGATAAGGATTACACTCGATATGGAGTAACTCGATATGGAGTGGTCCGATGCACGTTCACTCGCCGCTTTCTCCTCTCTTGTACTGTCACTACGCGAGGATATTCATCACCGAGCAACAACCTAGGTCCGTGCACTACTACGGTGTATCCGCAAGACCAGACTAATCACCATGATTCAATCTAGTCCTACTAAAGGCATATGGTAGCTACACATATGAATAAGCATAACTCGTAGTAGATCAAAGTATGACAAGATATAGTTACATCACCGAATGTTGAAGGTACAAATGACTTGACGAATTCAAGTCGCGGCTCCAGAACTCCACCATGGCTTCACCACGCGGGGCCAACCATGGTGGCTAGCGCATGGCCTAAGCCATCTCCTAGGCAACTCGAGGACTCGCGGCGGCCGACGGCTTCCTCTCGGTGCTTCTCCTTCGTCTCGGCGGCTCTCTCGATGAAAGGATGGATGTGGCGGCGGCGGAGGCGAGAGGCAATAAATAGACAAGCACCTAGGGCAAAAGGGGGACGCGAACCGGGCCGGAGTGGGCTGGGCCGGTCGGCCCGAGCCGGCCGGCCCGGAGCCCTTTTCGGCCCGGTTCGGCCCCGGTTTCCTCCCCGGTTGCTTCTCGCGTGATCCCTTATTTGTGTGCACTTGCATGTGGGCCTTTGACATCGTTTCCTTCACGGTTAAGGCTTGAATCCTTGCTATGCAAGCTTCGCTGTTTTCTGGTTGAGTCCCTGAATACTTGCACGTTGACACTTCGGTCCTCGGGCCATTTGGAGTCATGTTCATCGTGTGTCTTGATTTGTGACGGGCTTCATGATCTTCTCTTTAAGTGCTTGATGAACTTATCCCGAAAGTCTTCTCTTTAGCGTAGATTTCCTGCGTAAACAACAAACTCCAAAATCGACTTGCAAGTGTGAACTTGTTACATCATTAGTATGCCTAGTGGTGGGTTAGTTGCAAATCATAATCGAAACCAATGTATAACAAGTACTCTAGGTTGATGGAAATTTACCGTCAACATCTCCCCCATGCTTAAACCTTGCTCATCCTCGAGTAAGTTTTCAATGGATATCAGCATTGCCTTTCATTGTTCATACCCTGCACTTGATCACACATGAGAAAGCATAATGCTCTCCAAGTTTATTTGTTAAAATTCCATAATGTAACTAGCTTTCATCTCTATGGAGGGTAGATATAATTTTAGCTCTTTCCACAAGTAATCAATCATGCTCCACAAAATTCGAATAGGTCTTAGAAACTTTTGAAGTGAAGAATGAGGTGAATAAAAGAGCTAAACCAAGTACAAAAATTTAAACCTTCTTGCATCTTGCTCATGAACTCTCATCTCACAACACTCTCAAGCCTACTTGATCTATATCCTTTCCCTCTCATGTTTGTAGGTGGAAGGGTTTTATTTGGAGCTCATAGGAAAGTTTTTATCCTACCAAGATGCTAATGTTGAGACTATTATCAAAACAAGGCAAGCTTCTCATGGACTTATCATGACTCATCAAAAAGGTCATTGGAAAAGTAATGTTCACAAGAAGGGGGAAGAGAAGGAACTCACACTTTTAGATGGGTGGACATGTGCAAATGGCAAAGAATGATCCCGAGGCCCCAACGAAGTCCTCGTTATCAGATTGCACATGGTTGGAAAAATGAGTATGGGTCTTGATCTTGAAGTCCTTGGAAAATCCTTGAGCAACTAGAGAACCAGGGGAGATTATTATTACTCTATTTTTTCCTTTTTCTTTTTCTTATTTTCCTCTTTTTTCCTTCTTTTTTCTTTTTGACATGTGAGGTACTTTGAATTTTTTTTGTTTCATCCTCTTATCTTATTCATTTTTTTATTTCTTTTGTTGCTAGCCTCGTCATGCATATCTCCATCTTTCGTCTTTTATCTCCCCTAGATCTCTAATTTGCATAGTACCTACCTCTTCCCCCATGCTTAGACGTTTGCTCGTCCCTGAGCAAAGAGGAAGTGGTGTTAAGGTAGGTACCAGATGTCTTGATGAGAGGGAACTTGAATCTTCCCTTTGAAGAACCTTCTTGTGACGTGTCGTCTCCATACTCAAGTGATAGGTAGGTAGGTCAAGGAGGTTAACACAAAATATGATGTTGGTTTAAAGGGTGGATATCCGGCGAGATTTGCAAAGCTTCCGATGTAGGAGCTCACAATGCACGGATAGAATAGGCTAGCAAAAGATAAGTTACGCAAAAAATGGAATGACCAGCTTCTTAGTCACGAGCCAAAGAATCGATCCTTGAATCAATTCACCCAACAATAACTCTTGTAATCTATGGTTTCACTCAATATATAAGGCTTTGGATAGGTAGAACAAAAAGCAAGAGGTATTAATGACAAGGTTAGCATGACTTTTACAAGCAAAAAGTAATATATTCTTCGACCCATCCAAAGTTGAGAGCATAAAAGAAACCACAGGTCTTTATTTTTATCATGACCTCCACAAAAGATTAAGCTAGCATTTAACTAATTTCAGATTGTATTAGAGAGAGCAATAGCTTAATCATACATAAACAAGCACAAAGTTTAAACAAAGCGGCAACGGTCATCATATATCAACGAGCAAGATCAAGACAAAATTATTTCATCATGGTGAGCACAAGGTGATGACAATAAACAAAAACTAAAACTAGGTTGTACTCTTAGAAGCCATGTTATTTAACGAGAGAGACATACAAAAGTTGCATCTAAGGTTGTTGAAGACATATACATATATACAAGCATTTAGAAAGACAAGGACAAAGAGAGGGTTGAAGAATTGTTACCGTCCTTTGATGCTTGTGATGTAGCGCGCCCTCCCCCATGCTTAAGCATCGCGCCTAGCATGGAAGAAGGAAGATCGGCATCCGTAGCAACCGTGATCCTTGAACTCCGTGCGGTCTTCTTTCGTCCACCAAGTCTTGCCCCATGCTTAGCATGTTGCTAGACACGGAAGATGATGAACCATCTTAAAATTCTTGAAGTCCTACCGTCATGCAAGGAGATCATCATCACGTTGTTGCCCTTGTTCATCCTTCAATGTCCTCCCTTTGCCACGAGCCTTGCTCCCAAATGTTTCTCATCTCATCTTCTCCTCCTTCCATGTTGTCCCTTACCGCTGGTTCATCTTCCACGAGTTTTTTCTTCTACTTCCAGAACTGAGTATGCACTGAATAATAGCTCCATTGCAAAGTGCTTGAAATTATATTTTCAATGAGTGGTCATTCATCCCGATCGGACTCCGAACAAGAGAGTTACGCCCTTTTTACTTTGTTAGTGCAAGCTGTCCCAGGCTGATTTCAGATGTGTGACGCCCAAAGATTTGGTTGTATCTTCTTGCATAGGTCTGCTAAAATGTTGATTCTTGATGCATTGGAAAGTAGACTTGATGGAGCACTTGAATATACGATTTTTCCCTTTTGTACATCTCTGAACATGTGCTTAATCTTGATGAAAACAGCAGTGCTCCTTTCGGGATTTTGGAGGTGTTGATGATCTTGATTTCAGCTTTTATCACAAACTCATGGGAGTGATTTACCATGCCTGCAAAATAACTATAATGCACAAAGTACCCCCGAGGTGACGGTCGGGAATACTCACCCTATGCCAACAAACCATGACATCCCTACGATCTTCACTTGTGGCATAGTTAAGCTAGTGAAAATACTAATGGGTGTACGTGAGTGCAAGTGTGTATGCAAATGATATGTTGGTATAAAAACAAAATAATGTTTACACCAAATTCTAAGCTCCATGCTTACAAAGTGGTTGCCAAACTTTCTATTCCCATAGAGATTTGTTAACCAAGGTCAAAACACCATGTTCATCCCAAGATCAATAATTCTTTATAGTGCAAGAAAAGTATGGCGCATTCCTAAGTTTATAAACCAACTAATGCAACATGATAGCTCAGGATATAAGACTAAATGATGGTGGTATCCAATCATGTCTAAACACCATGTTTACACAAGATTACAAAAATGCCCATATCGTCATATGAAGCATTAACATAGGTACGAAAGCATTCATCATGAAGCTTCACAAGATCCCAAGCTAACATAAAGTGGATCAAAGAGATGGATGCAAAATGAAAATGCAAGATGTTAGCACAAGCAAACATTAGCAAGGTTTTAAAAACACTTTTGATGTGGTCTATAGGAAGTAACCTATCGAAAAGAATCAATCCACCAAACTAACAAGGTTTAAGGATAGGTTATAGGTATCCTATATTTTTGGCTCAAACAAGGATTTTAAAGAGAGGAAGTCAAGTGTAGAAATTCTAACTAAGGTGGCGCTACGAGTCATTTAAAGAAAAACTTACCTATGGTTTTAGGATGGCTAAAGGTGTGAAAGGTTTTCCTAAGGATTTTATGGGGAGGCTAGTCAAAGTTTTTAGTTAGAAAAGAGGAAAGGGATAGACTTGTTCAACCCTGAGGGTGAGAGCCCTCGGTCAACTCAAAAAAATCCTACCTCTATAGGCTATGGTTTTTTGTGGGGGTTATAGGAAAGCTTAGGTTGGTTGGATAAAAGTTAGATTAACACAACATGCAATGCAACATAACATGGATGAACAAAACAACATGATATGGAGGTTGTCTAAAGCAAAAACAAAAGCTAGCCTAAATTAACTAGCCACAAGTTTAGAATCAAAGGATGGTGCCAACTTCATATATCTCTCTAAAAAGACACAAAAGAAAAAGACTCTAAACTCTAATTGGCACACAAAAAGGTCTACAAGTTTTCCAAGATCAAATAACAAAGCGCTCCCTCAATAGCAATTAGATCATACAACATGGTGTTGTGGTTTTTATTAGAGAAAAGGTACAATGTTACTTGATGGTTCGATTAAAGAGCACAATGTAGACAGTCATGTATATATATAAATAAAAACCGAGTTGCCTCCCGCAAAGCGCTTCATTTAAAGTCATAGAGCTCGACTTTCTCACATACCTTCTTATTGTTGCAGAGCCATGATCCATCATGCAAGATTTGAAGGTGTTCATGCAGCCTTGATCCACTCTCCATGCTTGACACGATCACTTATGCTCGATGAGAGGCTTGCCCAATCATCTCATTGCATCATCATCATCACCTTCTCCATCGCACTTTATCGCTGCCTCTTCTTTCACAAATTTTCCTCTCTGTCCAGATCAGACCATGTAGAGAACAATAGCTTCCATGCGTGGTGCATGAAATTATGTTTCCATCAAGTCTTTATTCACCCCAACGGACTCCGATCGAGTGAGTTATGCCTGTTCTACTCCGGCGCTGCAATCTGTCCAAAGCTGATTTCGGACTGCACATCACTCAATGTTTTTGCCATATCTCCTTGTACGGGTCTTCAAATTCAGCGATCTTGGATGTGTTGGAACCGGCACTTGATGGAGCTTCTGATTTTAAACTTTTTCTTTCTTGAACATGCCTGACCAGGTCCTCAAAATTGATGAAAACAGCGGCGTCCGTTTTTGAGGTTCGGTGACGGTGATGCACGGGTTTGCAACTCCTTAGGGTATGACTTCTCTCATCTTAATTTATATTTAATGCCCTGCATGGTTAGTGAAACTTGGGATTTCTCCCATAATTTGCTCTTTTAAGGTCACTAGCTTGACCGAGCACAAAGCAAGTCCAAGATTTACAAATCATATTGCAAACAAACACTTCCATAACCACAATTTATGACAAAGTAAGTTGTGATTAATTATAGCATAAGTTTTCTTGCTCAGAACTAAGCTCTCATTAGGCAAAGGTTCATTAGGCATGTAACAAATTTTAAGCACAAAGCCTCTTTATCACTCTCAAAAAATTCTAGCCTATCATGATCATCATAAGAACAAGGCATAGAATTGAATCCACCTCACTATTGGATATGAATCATAGATATATCAAAGGAATATTATCAGCTTCAAAAGTGTCTTGAGAGGTTAATTTGTACCTTGGTCTTCGAGCTTTTCATCGTGAGTGGTCTCTCGGAGTTGAAAGCAAACAATCTTCAATGATCGGTGGCTTGTATCGTCTTTTCGCAATTCCTTCGTTCGTGCCACACATCATCAAGGTTGCCTTGTGTGGACTCACTCTTCTTATTCATTTGTAGGACTTCACACATGTCTCAAATATATTCATGTAACTCCATGATCCTTCGTGTGAGAGCCCAGAGTATCCGCGCCATTGGATGCTATCATTTGTGTGTAATCCATGGTGATTTGCTTCTAACATCTCCTAGCGTCGGTGTTGCCAACTTGTGCCTTCTTTTGCCAATGCTCTTGGAGTCTTTATTTTGTTCCAAACTTCTGAATTTCATCTCACGTGGTCCAATGGAAGCGTTGCCCAAGCTTCTATTCGTTGTCGTCGTCCTCATCTCCACTATCTTATTCTCATCGTGTGCTGCTGCCTCTTTTTTCGTGGATTTTCCCCTGTGTACATAACAGAACATATACCAAAATATTGTTCCATTGAAAACTTTATAAAATTACCTTTCAACGGGTACTCATTCATCTTAATCGGAGCCCAAATGAGGGAGCTATGGCCGTTTTGTTTCCGCTCTTGCATGTTGTCCAGAAAATTTCAGAACGCGCAACCTTCGGTAATTCGGCCATACTCGCTTATAGGAACCTCCGATTGACTTGATTCTTGATTCGTTGGAAGCATAACTTCATGGGGCTTCTAAATATCCAAAGATATCCTATTGTTCTCCATTGAGGTTGTGCAGAAATTGATGGGAACAGAAACTTCTTGTGAATTGATCCGAATATGTTGACGACCTTGATCTTGTGGTCTTCGGGGCGTTACATCGCGTCTCCTTTGGCTTTAAGTCCTCACCATTGCCGGACCAGCGAGTAGCATGATGGCAATGGTGTATCTTCTTCATGATTTTGCTTTAGCCAAAGTGACGGGTGCTTCTTTCGTGATTGCTTCCAAAACCTATTGCTTGGACAAACAAACCTCCACGAAACATTAGTCTTAAAACATTAATTGACACATTGACATACCTTGTTCAACATCACTCGTGTAGGGTGTGCACTCAATAGCGGATGGTGGGACACTAACAAAAGTTAGCACCTACCACTAAAGAGTGAATCTTGATGTAGTCATCATCTTGTCAGAATGAATGTGAATTTCTCGAACATCTTGTGTCTAGCTTTTCACCTACTTTCAAGGACACAAACAAGAAAGCAAGCATATATGCAATAATAAAAATTAGGGTTAGTTAAAAAAAAGATAGATCGCCTTAGGGTTCGAGTTGCCGATCCCCGGCAACGGCGCCAGAAAAAGGGGCTTGTTGACGGTTCAAAACCGTGCTCAAGTTCACCGCAAGCCTACGGGTGACTTGGTGCCTTTTTCACCAAGGAGGGTTCTCCCTAGATTTGTCAATCCAAGGATCGGAAGCAAACCACCAAGGTTCTCTATCTAACCTACCGGTCTAACCCTATGTGAAGCATTGATTGCATAAAGGTAACATACAAACACGAAGGGATGTATGGATCACATCCACCTAGCCATAAAGGTAAGCAAACCAACGGTAAACCTAGCCTATCATCTTCTTGTTGCCGTTTCAGCCTATGTGATAAACCAATCTAAACCTATATTATGATAAGGATTACACTCGATATGGAGTAATCTGATATGGAGTGGTCCGATGCACGTTTACTCGCCGCTTTCTCCTCTCTCGTACTGTCACTACGCGAGGATATTCATCACCGAGCAACAACCTAGGTCCGTGCACTACTACGGTGTATCCGCAAGACAAGACTAATCACCATGATTCGATCTAGTCCTACTAAAGATATATGGTAGCTACACATATGAATAAGCATAACTCGTAGTAGATCAAAGTATGACAAGATATAGTTACATCACCGAATGTTGAAGGTACAAACGACTTGACGAATTCAAGTCGCGGCTCCGGAACTCCACCATGGCTTCACCACGCAGGGCCAACCATGGCGGCTAGGGCATGGCCTAAGCCATCTCCTAGGCAACTCGAGGACTCGCGGCAGTCGACGACTTCCTCTCGGTGCTTCTCCTTCGTCTCGGCGGCTCTCTGATGAAAGGATGGATGTGGCGGCCGGCGGAGGCAGAGGCAATAAATAGACAAGCACCTAGGGCAAAAGGGGGACGCGAACCGGGCCCGGAGTGGGCTGGGCCGGTCGGCCCAGGCCGGCCGGCCCAGGCCCTTTTCGGCCCGGTTCGGCCCCGGTTTCCTCCCCGGTTGCTTCTCGCGTGATCCCTTATTTGTGTGCATTTGCATGTGGGCCTTTGACGTCGTTTCCTTCACGGTTAAGGCTTGAATCCTTGCTATGCAAGCTTCGCTGTTTTCTGGTTGAGTCCCTGAATACTTGCACGTTGACGCTTCGGTCCTCGGGCCATTTGGAGTCATGTTCATCGCGTGTCTTGACTTGTGACGGGCTTCATGATCTTCTCTTTAAGTGCTTGATGAACTTATCCCGAAAGTCTTCTCTTTAGTGTAGATTTCCTGCGTAAACAACAAACTCCAAAATCGACATGCGTGTGAACTTGTTACATCATTAGTATGCCTAGTGGCGGGTTAGTTGCAAATCATAATCGAAACCAATGTATAACAAGTACTCTAGGTTGACGGAAATTCACCGTCAACACGCGTCGCCTCGCAACGCGACGCGATCACTGACGTGACGACAACCGCTCCAACGGGGGGACGTGCGGTTTCCGGGCCGCGGTTCCCCTCGGCTTGCGCGGCGCCACAATGGCGCACGCCTTGTCCGCCAGCACCGGTGACGAGTCGTACGACGGCTCCACCAGCGAGCTGCCACCCGCCACTTCGCACGGGTAGGCGGAGTGGGACTTCTCCGGCGTCCCGGATCCGGTGATGTTCCAGTGGTTCCTCGACACCGCGAATTACTGGTTCGGATACTCCGACAACTCCAGCGCCGGGAGCTACGACCCCGCGCGGGAGTGCTTCGTCATGATCGCCAACGACCAAGCAAACGCCGCGAACGCGGCCTGGCGACGGAGAGGTCCCCCTCGGCCCCAGAACTGGACCACACCAGGGCGCGGGGCCAAGTGCGCCCCCACCTCACCACCAAGAGGTGCCGACATCAACGCGCAGCTGGCCCAAGCGCGCGAGCTCGAGGCCAAACTCGTGGAGGAGTACCCCACGGTGCGGCTACTTCGCGCCTCCATTGCCGGAGAAGCCTCCGCGCGCGGCGAACGCGTGCGTGAGCTAGGCAAGCAGGCCCGCGAGTGCATCAACGCCGACTTCGACGTCGACAACCTGAACACGGCCCCAAGAGCGAGCCAAAAGCTCATCACTGCCGCGACACTGCTGCGGGCCATGCCCGCTCCCTTAATGCCCGAGGCGCGGAACCTGCACCGCGAGGCGCAGGCACTCATCAGAGCTCAGCGTCCCGCATCCGCATGCAGGGGAGCGCGCGAGACGACAGGGGCGCGCAAGGCCCTAAGGTGTCAGTTCACGCGAGCAGTGCGACGGGGCAGCCCGCCAACCAAGGCCAGACGCCGGTCAGGGAGCAGATCCTTGACACGCGCGGGCAGGCCCAGGACGACGACGCTCACAACGTCATCAATGCCCGGTGGACGGGCAACGCGGAGCACGAGCGGCGACAGGCTACCACCCACGGCGGGGTGGGCGCTACGACAACCGTGAGGACCGCTCGCCGACGCCGGAGCCCCCGGGGACCCGCGTGTTCAACCGGGAGATCCGCACGGCGAGCTTCCCGCAACGCTTCCGCCAGCCCACGTCGATCGTCAAGTACACGGGGGGAGATGGACCCCCGTGTGTGGCTCAACGACTACCGCCTAGCATGCCAGCTGGGCAGAGCCACCACCGACGAGGTGATCATCCGCAACCTGTCGCTACACCTCTCCGACTCGGTGCAGACATGGCTCGAGCATCTGCCGGCCAGCCAGATCCACAACTGGGACGATCTAGTCTGCACCTTCGTGGGGAACTTCCAGGGCACGTACGTGTGCCTTGGGAACTCCTGGGACCTGCACGCATGCACCCAGAAGCCCGAAGAGTCGCTCCGGGACTTCATACGACGCTTCTCCAAGCGCTGCACGGAGCTCCCGAGCGTGGCCTAGTCCGAAATCATGCACGCCTTCCTCGAGGGCACGACCTGCCGGGATCTTGTGCGCGAGCTCGGGCGCAGCCCGCTGGTCGACTCCAATGAGCTGTTCGACATCGCCACCAGCTTTGCCTCTGGCGAAGAGGTGGTGGGAGCCATCTTCGACGGGAAGAAGGGTAGGCGCGTGGATGACGCGCCCGCGGAGGACAGCAAGTCCAAAGAGCCCCAGCAGAAGCACAAGCGGGGCAAGAAGGGCAAGAAGCCGCGCCGCGAGACGCGCGCGCAGGGGCGCGACGATGACGGGGACGAGGCCCTCGCTGTGGACCCAGCTCGAAGGGGCCCTTGAGCGGCCCCTCGGGGCCCCGGCGTATTCGACGACATGCTGAAGAAGCCCTGTCTGTACCATAAGACGCCGATCAACCACACCCTCGAGCAGTGCGACCTGCTCAAAAGATACTACAGCCGCGCCGCCGCGAAGGATGGCGAGGCCAAGAAGGACGGGGGTGATGGCGACGCCGGCGGCTTCCCCGCGGTGGAGAACATCTTCCTCATCTTCGGGGGGCCGACCGTAGACATGTCCAACAACCAGCACAAGTGGGAGCGGCACGAGGTCCTCGCCGCGGAGAAGGCTCCTCCCTCCTTCCTTGACTGGTCGGAGGACACCATCACCTTCAACCGCAAGGATCACCCAAACCGCATCCCCAATCCAGGCCAGTACCCGCTGGTGGTCGACCCTGTCATCGGGAACGCCCGGTTCTCCAAGGTGCTGATGGACGGGGGTAGCAGCCTCAACATCCTCTACGCGCACACCCTGCGCCTGCTGGGGATCGGGTTGGACCAGCTATGGCCTAGTACGACGCCGTTCCATGGCCTCGTGACGGGCAAGCGCGTCCCGCCCCTCGGGCAGATCGACCTGCCTGTCCGGTTTGGCACGCCGGACAACTTCTGCAAGGAGACCCTCACCTTCGAGGTGGTGGGGTTCAGGGGCGCATACCACGCCATTCTCGGGCAGCCATGCTACGCCAAGTTCATGGCGGTCCCGAACTACACCTACCTCAAGATGAAGATGCCGGGGCCCAAAGGCGTCATCACCGTGGGCTCGTCGATCGAGCACGCGTTCGACTGCGATGTCGAGGGCGTGGAACACGCCGAGGCACTAGCGCTGGATGAAGCGCTCATGGCGAACTTGGAGAAGCTGGTCAACGAGGACCTCGACTCCCACCGCCAAGCACGCCGACAGCTTCGCGGCTACTGAGCAAACCAAAGAGGTGCCCCTCGACCCTGCTGCCCCCGAGGGCAAGGCGTTGAGGGTCAGTTCCACCCTCGACCCGAAATAGGAAGTGGTGCTCGTCGACTTTCTCCGCGCCAACGCCGACATCTTTGCGTGGAGCCCCTCGGATATGCCAGGCATCCCGAGGGAGGTCGCCGAGCACTCCCTTGATATCCTACCTCACTCCCACGCCGTGCAACAACGGCTGCGCCACTTTGACGAAGAGCGGCGCCGGGCGGTCGGAGTGGAGCTGCAGAAGCTCCTCGAGGCCGGGTTCATCAGGAAGTGTTCCACCCTAGGTGGCTAGCTAATCCTGTACTGGTTAAGAAAAAGAATGGGAAATGGTGGATGTGTGTGGACTATACTAGTTTGAATAAAGCATGTCCCAAAGTTCCTTTTCCTTTGCCACGAATCGATCAAATCATTGACTTGACTGCAGGGTGCAAACTCTTGTGCTTTCTTGATGCCTATTCCAGGTACCACCAAATAAAGATGAAGGAGTCAAACCAGCTCGCGACTTCATTCATCACTCCCTTCGGGATGTATTGCTACGTAATGATGATGTTCGGTCTCCAAAACGTGGGCGCTACATACCAGCGATGTATGCAGCACGTTTTCGGGGATCACATCGGGTGAAGCGTTGAGGCTTACGTAGATGATATAGTCGTAAAGACCAGGAAGGCGGACGACCTGGTTAACGACCTGCGCGTGGCATTCGATTGCCTGCGAGCCAACGGGGTAAAGCTGAACCCTGAGAAGTGCATCTTCGAAGTGCCGCGAGGCATGCTGTTGGGGTACATCGTCTCCCAGTGGGGGATCGAGCCCAACCCCGAGAAGGTCACGACCCTCGAGCGGATGGGCCCGATTCGAGACCTTAAGGGGGTCCAGAAGGTGCTGGGGTGCCTCGCCGCCTTGAGCCATTTTATTTTGCGGCTCGGCGAGAAGGGGCTGCTCCTCTACCGGCTCCTCAAGAAGCACGAGCGCTTCTCCTGGACCGTCGAGGCCCAGGAGGCGCTTGACAAGCTCAAAGCGACGCTGGCCCGTGCGCCGATCTTAACGCCACCCCGGGGTGGCGAGCCTTTGTACCTCCGCGTTGCCGCAACCACTCAGGTGGTCAGCGCCGTCATCGTGGTGGAACGTACGGAGGAAGGGCATGCCCTACCAGTCCAATGCTTGTGTAATACATCAGCGAGGTGCTGTCCGAGACTAAGGCGCGGTACCCGCAGATCCAAAAGCTGCTCTACACAGTGGTGCTCGCGCAGCGCAAGCTTCGCCACTACTTCGAGGCCCATCCGGTCATGGTGGTCTCCCCCTTTCCGTTGGGGGAGATTATCCGAAACCCGGACGCGGCAGGCAGGATTGCCAAGTGGTCGGTGGAGTTAATGGGAGAAACACTCGCCTACGCGCCGCGCAAAGCGATAAAATCCCAGATCTTAGAGGATTTCGTCCCCGAATGGACGGACACGCAGCTGCCGCCGCCGCAAGTTCAGGCTGAGTGTTGGACCCTCTACTTCGATGGGTTGGTGATGAAAACCGGGGCATGCACGGTCCTGCTCTTCATCTAACACCTCGGGGAACACATGAGGTACGCGGTGTGCCTGCACTTCCCAGCGTCAAATAACATGGCGGAGTACGAAGCCCTTCTTTGTGCCCTCAAAATCGCCATCGAGACGGGCATCAAGCGCCTCGACGTTAGGGGAGACTCGCAGCTCGTGATCGACCAGGTCATGAAGAACGCGAGCTGTCACGAGGACAAGATGGAGGCATACTGCAATGCCGTGAAAGCCTTCGAGGACAAGTTCTACGATATAGAGCTTAACCACGTGCCCCGCCAGTACAATGAGGAGGCGGACGAGCTCGCCAAAATCGCGTCGGGGCGAATCCCCGTTCCCCCGAATGTTTTTGCGTGGGATGTCGCCAGGCCGTCCGTCAGCCTCGAGCCGACCCCCTTGAGTCAGGAGGAACCCTCGGGGGCTCCCTCGGACCCAACAGGCGTGGAGCCTATGGGCGAGAACCCATCGAACGAGGCGTTCATACTCTTCCTGCTCGAGGGGTATGGCGCGGATGAGGCTGAAGCCATGGATACAGAGACGGTCCCCTGCGTGAAGGACTGGCGAGACAAATATATTGCTTGTATGAACTGGGGTGAGCTTCCTCTGGACCGATCCGAGGCCAGGCGCATCGCCAGGATGGCCAAATCATTCGCCCTCGTCGATGGCGAGTTGTATGTTGACGGTGAAATTCTGTCAACCTAGCCATGAGTTTACCTTCGGTGTTGCATGAGTTTTGTATCTTATCCATTGGTACTAACCCCCGTGGTATAACAAGTTCACTTGTGCATGTCGGTTTTGGAGTTTAGTGTTTATGCAGGGTTTTAGCGTTGAAAGCAAGACTTCCGGGATAAGTTCATTAAGCACCTCATAACAAGACCTTGAAGTCCGGTACAAGTCAAGCAATGAAGTGAACATGACTCCAAGAAGCCCAAGGACCCAACCCGATGTCGGGGACGACCCTAGGGGTCCCCTTAAACAATGGGGAAAACCTCACTTAAAACCCGCAATGAAACCCAAACACGTTAAGCCTAACCATGCGTGTGCCTAACCATGCAGACACGGCCCACAGGGACTCGACGGCCCATCGGGGCGGCCCACGAAAGGATCCCCTCGAACAAAGCTTCGCCCCCGCTCGAGGGGCGCACTCCCTCCGGCGGGCACCCCCGCTCGAGGGGCGCATTTCCCTCGAGCGGGCTCCGCCTCGCTCGAGGGTACGCCCCGCCCCCGGCCGGGTCCGCCACGCTCGAGGGTGCCCCTCACACGTGCGCCGGCCCCGTACACGGGCATTTAACGCCCGACACCGCAGACGGCGCCATCATGCGCCCGGGGCTCGCGCCCCGTGCCGCCGCACCAACTCCCCGTGGGAGGAGCCCATCCCCACCACCGTGGAGGGGGACCGTGCGGTACGGCGGTGTCGGCCCCGTGACACCGCGCGCCCACCGCAAAGACGGCTAACGCGCCCGATCCTCGAAGGGGGGCCGGGCGCACTCTCGATTTCACATTCCCGTGACCCCACGGGGTTAGGGTTGGAGGCGCTAGGCCGGTGGATTGCCATCCCGGCCACCGTAACGGCGTGGCCGCCGTACCCGCGCGTGCAGGCGCACGCCGGACCCTATAGCAACGACTCCAGCCCCGTGAGGCGCGTTGGGGAAGGAACGCCGTTCGCTCGCCCCCGTACTCCGTACGAGCTTGCGTCGCACCGCCCCCGAGCCTATCGCAGGACATCACCGCCATCCGTTGCTCTCCTACCCTCGAACCGCCACCGTTCGGGTACAAGTCGTGCCATGATGACCGGATCGCGCGGGGATCGCCCGGACGGCCGCCCACTCTACACCGTAGCACGTCGCACTTCTCCACATAGCTAGGTAGCGCGGCGCGCATGTAACCCGCCGCCCCCTTGATCTATAAAAGGGGGAGGCGAACCCCCGGCCCGCGGGGGAGACAGAGGGAGCGAGACACGAGAACACTTCACACACCGCGTACTCATTCTCATTCTCCCACAACATCTTCGACCACTCTTCCAGGGACTTGGAAGCCACGCTTCCTCTCCCCGCCTTGCTTGTACTTGCCCCACTACAAGCACCCCCGTGCTAAGTAATATAGTGCCCCCGAGCACGCCCCTCGTCGGGACGTACGGCCCCCCTCGCCGAACCAGGATAAAAACCCCGTGTCACTTGTTGCTTAGCATCGACCATTGAGAGATAGACCACGGCGCTATCTATCGGTTAGTGTCGGGACCATATTCCGCACCGACGCTGGCGCCCACCGTGGGGCAAGCAAGCGCCTAAGGTCATTTCGCCAACTCCCTCCATGGTGATCCGCACCGAGTACCGTGCTACACGCTACCGCATGGGTAGCTCGGACCCCCTCCCCGCCGGGTTCGAGATCCGCTTCGGGGACCCGAACTTTCGAGGCCACAGGGAACGTCTATCTCATGCGCCTCACTAACCGTGAGGAACTCCGCGCGCGCGGCGACAGGACAGTGTCCGCTCGGACCCCCCGCCGCACGCGCGACTCCGGCGCGCGCGCCGCCGCGCGCGGAGGCCGCGGGTCCATCGACGCCACGACTCCGTCGTCGCCGGGCAACGCTCGCGCCGGGCGCGGTCCGAGCGGCGGCAGGCCGAGCGCGCCGCCGCCCAACGCGTGCGCCGATCATCACGACCGCCACCACCCCGCGGGACGGCGCGCAGCCTTCGGACCGCGCATCCCCATCGGGCCGCGTGGCGCTACGACGGCCTACGACGCCAACGTGAACACGACGATGCGCAGGGGTTCCGCCCGGCCGCCACGTCTTCGTCGCCGGGGACCCCGCACCTCGGCCAGCCAGATGAGTCATCCCCCGGGCTCCGTCGACACGATGCCACCCGCCAACCGCCACGGATACGCGGAGTGGGACTTCTCTCGGTGTGCCGGACCCGGGCCGCGTTCCGCGTTTCCTCGACGCCACGGACTACCGGGTTTGGTCGCTCCGACGACTCCGAAGACCGGGAGCTATGACCCCACGCGGGAGTGTTGCGCCGTCATCACCAACGACCCGGCCAACGCGGCCGGCGCGTGGGCGCCGGAGACGGGGAGGTCACGCCCGCCCCCAGGATCGCCGCGCGCCCGGCCGCGAGGCCAAGCGCTCCCCGCCGAGGCCGACGTTGACGCACACGCGGCCCAAGCCCGCGAGCTCGAGGCCAAGCCGGCGGAAGAGGTACCGAACGGTGCGGTTGCTCCGCGCCCTCAATGGCGGGGAGAGGCCTCTCGCGCGTGGCGAACGCGCGCGGGAGCCGGGCCGGCGTGTCCGCGACCGCATCAACACCGCCCCCAATGTCGGAAACGCGGACGTACCCCCACGGGCGAGCCGAAGCTCGTCGCCGCCGCAACGCCGCCGCGGGCTATGCCGCACCCTCGACCCCCGAGGCTCGAGACATGCACCGCGAGGTGCAAACTCTCATCGAGCAAGCGGCCGTCCAAACAGGCCGAAAGCTCGGCCTCACGCATCCGCCAACAAGGGGGATGCGCGGGGCGATGAAGCCGCACCAGAGGCGAACCCTCGGTGCACGCGGGGGGACCGGCCGGGGCATCCCACCGAGCAAGGGCGCACGCCGGCCAAGGAGCGACTCCTCGACGCGCGCAGGCACTAGATGGGGACGCTCGCAACGTCATCAACGCCCCGCGCACCGGCAAGGCGGACGCGCGAGCGGCAAGGGGTTACCACCCTCGACGGGGTGGGCGCTACGACGGCGGCGAGGACCGCTCCCCGACGCCGGAGCCCCCCGTGCACTCGCGTGTTCGGCCGGGAGATCCGAGCGGCGCCGTTCCCCCAACGCTTCCGCCAACCCTCGACGATCGTCAAGTACAATGGGGAGACGGCCCCCGTGTCCGGCTCAACGACTATCGCTTGGCTTGCCACCGGGCGGGGCCACCGGCCGACGAGGTCATCATCCGCAACCCGCCCCTACACCTTGGCGATGCGGCCCGACATGGCTCGAGCACTTGCCCGCCACCCGCATCCATAACCGGGACGACCTAGTCCACACGTTCGTGGGCAACTTCCGGGGCACATACGTGCGCCCCGGGGAACTCCTCGGGACTCGCGCTCCCCGCACGCGAAGCCCGGCGAGTCGCCGCGGACTTCATACGCGCTTCTCCAAGCGCCGCACGGAGCTCCCCGCCGTGGCGCGTCCGAAATTGTGCATGCCTTCCTCGAGGGCACCACGTGCGGGGATCTCGTGCGGGAGCCGGGACGCAGGCCTCCCGCGGACTCCAACGAGCTATTCGACATCGCCACCCGCCCTCGCCCTCCGGGAGGAGGCCATGGGGGGCGATCTTCGATGGCAAAAAGGGCAAGCGCTCGAGGACGCGCCCGCGGAGGGCAGCAAGTCCAAGGAGCCGCGCCGCAACGACAAGCGGGGCAACAAGGGAAAAAAGCCGCGCCGCGAGGCGCGCGAGCAGGGCGCGACGGCGGCAACGCCGAGGCCCTCGCTCGTCGACCCGGCTCGACGGGGCCCTCGACCGGCCCCTCGAGGCCTAGGAGTGTTCGATGACATGCCGAAGAAGCCATGTCCCTACCACAAGACCCCAGTGCAACACACCCTTGAGCAGTGCGACATGCTCAAGAAGTTCTATGGCCGCGCCGCCGCGAAGGAGGCAGAGGCCAAGAAAGACGGAGGCGATGGCGACGCCGGCGGCTTCCCCGCCGTCGAAAATGTGTTCCTCATCTTTGGGGGACCTACCGTCGACATGTCGACTCGATAGCGCAAGAAGGAGCGACACGAAGTCCTCGCCGCGGAGAGAGGGCACCTCCGGCCTTTCTCAATTGGTCGGAGGACGTCATCACCTTTAGCCGGGAAGACCACCCGAATCGCATCCCCAACCCGGCCGCACCCACCGGTGGTCGATCCCATCATTGGGAACGCCCGGTTCTCAAAGGTCCTTATGGACGGAGGCGTAGCCTCAACATCCTCTTCTCGCATACATTGCGCCCCGATGGGGATCGGGTTGGACCCGGGGCCGCGGCCCGGCAGACGAAGCCGTTCCACGCGCATCGCGCCCGGCAAGGTGTTCGGCCCCCTCGGCGCATCGACCCGCCGGTCCGGTTTGGCACCCCTAAGAACTTCCGCAAGGAGACCCTCACCTTCGAGGTGGTGGGGTTCAAAGGGGCCTACCATGCTATCCTTGGGCGACCCCGTTACGCCAAGTTCATGGCGGTCCCGAACTACACCTACCCGAAGATGAAGATGCCCGCCCAAACGGCGTCATCACCGTCGGGTCGTCCATCGAGCACGCATTCGACCGCGACGTCGAGTGCGTGGAACATGCGCAGGCACCGGCGCCGGATGAAGCGCCGGTAAACACGCCGGAGAAGATGGTCAACGAGGACCTCAACTCCGCCGCCAAGCACGTCGGCGCCTTCGAGGCACGGAGCGACCAAAGGGGTCCCCCTCGACCCCTCGCCCCCGAGGGCAAGGCGTTGAGGGTCGCCTCCACCCTCGACCCAAAATAGGAAGCAAGGCTCGTCGACTTCCTCCGCGCCAACGCCGACATCTTCGCGTGGAGCCCCTCGGACATGCCGTGCATCCCGAGGGAAGTCGCCGAGCACTCCCTTGACATCCCCGCCAAACGCCCGCGCCGTGCGGCAGCCGGCGCGCCGCTTCGACGAGGAACGGCGACGGGCAATCGGAGCGGAGCTGCGGAAGCTCCTCGAGGCCGGATTCATCAAGGAAGTATTCCACCCTACGTGGCTAGCTAATCCCGTGCTTGTAAAGAAGAAAAATGGGAAGTGGCGGATGTGTGTAGACTACACTAGTCTTAATAAAGCATGTCCCAAAGTTCCTTTTCCTCTCGCCACGCATAGATCAAATCGTTGATTCAACGGCTGGGTGCGAATTGCTCTGTTTTCTTGATGCCTATTCCGGGTACCACCAAATAAAAATGAAGGAGTCCGACCAGCTCGCGACTTCGTTCATTACACCGTTCGGGACGTTCTGCTACGTCACGATGCCGTTTGGCCTCAGAAACGCGGGTGCAACATACCAGCGCTGCATGCAGCACGTTTTTGGGGACCACATCGGGCGGACGGTCGAAGCATACGTGGACGACATCGTCGTGAAGACCAGGAAGGCGGACGACCTGGTTGGCGACCTTGGCGTCGCGTTAAACCCCGAAAAATGTGTCTTTGGAGTGCCGCGAGGCATGCTCCTGGGGTACATTGTCTCCCGCCGGGGAATCGAGGCCAACCCCCGAAAAGGTCGCGGCCCTCGAACGAATGGGTCCGATCCGGGACCTCAAAGGGGTGCGAAGGTGTTGGGGTGCCTTGCCGCCTTGAGCCGCTTCATCTCACGGCTCGGTGAGAAGGGCCCGCCCTCTACCGCTTACTCAAGAAGCACGAGCGTTTCTCCCCGGACCACCGAGGCCCAATATGCGCTTGATAAGCTAAAGGCGTCTCGACGCGCGCCCCGATTCTCACGCCGCCGCAGACGGCGAGCCCCCCGCAGCCTCTACGTGGCCGCGACCACCCAAGTGGTGAGCGCCGTGATCGTGGTGGAGTGCACGGAGGAAGGGCACGCCTTGCCCGTGCGGCCGGCCGCCTACTACATCGAGCCGAGGTCCTCTCGGACACGAAGGCGCGCTACCCACGGTGTCCGTGTTGCTATACGCGGTAGTCCTTGCGCGGCGCAAGCTCCGCCACTACTTCGAGGCCCACCCCCGTCACGGTGGTTTCTTCCTTTCCGCTAGGAGAGATCATCCGCAACCCCGATGCCGCGGGAAGGATCGCCAAGTGGTCCGTGGAGCCGATGGGCGAAACGCCAGCCTACGCCCCGCGCAAGGCCATCAAATCGCAAATCTCCGGCGGATTTCGTCGCCGAGTGGACAGACACGCAGCTGCCGCCCCCACAAATCCAGGCCGAGTGCCGGACTCTCGTTCTTCGATGGCTCAGTGATGAAAACGGGAGCGGCGCGGCCTCGCTCTTCGTGTCACCCCTCGGGGAGCACATGCGCTACACAGTGCGCTTCCACTTCCCCGCGTCCAACAATATGGCTGAGTACGAGGCCCTTCTCTGCGGCCTCAAAATCGCCATTGAGTTGGGTGTCAAGCGCCTCGACGTGCGAGGGGACTCGCAGCTCGTGATCGATCAAGTCATGAAGAACGCGAGCTGCCACGATGACAAGATGGAGGCCTACTGCAAGGCCGTGCGAGCCCTCGAGGACAAATTCTACGGCATCGAGCTCAATCATGTACCCCGCCGATACAACGAGGAGGCAGACGAACTGGCCAAGATTGCGTCCGGGCGGATCACCGTTCCCCCGAACGTTTTCGCGCGTGACATCGCCCAACCCTCGGTCTCCTTCGAGCCCTACCCCTCGAGCCACGACGGACCCTCGGGGGCTCCCTCGAACCCAGTGGGTGCGGAGCCCATGGACGAGGACCCCTCGAACAAGGCGTACGTGCTCTCCCTTCTCGAGGGGTACGGCCCCCACGAGGCCGATGCGATGGACGTCGAGCCGGCCCCCCGCTCCGGCGGACCGGCGGGAGAAATACACCGCCCGGATCGCTCGAGGGGAACTCCCCGCGTACCGGGCCGCGGCTAGGCGCATCGCTAGGATGGCTAAATCTTTTGCCCTCGTCGACGGCGAGCCGTACAAGCGCGCGCCCTCCGCATCCTACGGCGGTGCGTGCCCATTCCCGAGGGGCGCGAGCTCCTACGGGACATCCATGCCGGGATCTGTGGCCACCACGCCGCGCCCCGCACCCTCGTCGGCAATGCGTTCCGCCAAGGCTTTTACTGGCCTACCGCGGTCGCGGATGCCGCCGAAATCGTACGCACCGCGAAGGGTGCCGCTCTACGCCCGTAAGTCCAACTTGCCCGCCCACGCCCTACGTACCATCCCCCGTCACATGGCCGTTCGCCGTGTGGGGGCCGGACATCGTCGGACCCCCTCGCGGAAGGCGCCGGGGGCTTCACCCACTTGTTGGTCGCGATCGACAAGTTCTCCAAGTGGGTGGAGGTGCGCCCCATCACGAATCTAAGGGCGAGCAGGCGGTGACATTCTTCACCGACATCGTCTACCGCTTTGGAGTGCCAAACTCCATCATCATAGACAATGGGTCCCGCTTCACCGGCCGAAGTTCTTGGAGTTCTCGCGACAAGTTCCACATCCGTGTGGATTGGGAAGCCGTGGCGCACCCACGTACCAATGGCCGGTGGAACGTGCCAATGGCATGATCCTACAAGGCCTAAAACCCGAATTTTCGACCAGCTCAACAAATGGGGCGAAAATGGCTCCAAGAACTACCACGGTCGTGTGGAGCCTAAGGACCACCCCAAGCGGCAGCCACCGGGTTCACCCCATTTTTTCTAGTCCACGGCGCGGAGGCCGTCCTCCCCACGGATTTAGAATACGGGTCGCCCAAGGTTCGAGGCTACGACGAGGATGCTAACCCGCCGAGCCCGCGAGGACTCGCCGGACCCCCTGGACGAGGCACGCCTCGTAGCCTTAATGCATTCCGCGAGGTATCAACGTCCCTAAGACGCTACCAAGCACGCAAGATACGTCGACGGGATTTCGGCCGAGGGGGATCCGGTCCTAAGGCCGCGCCAAGATAACCGAGGGCGCCACAAGCTATCGCCCCCATGGGAGGGACCCTACGTCGTGGTGAAGGTACTCAAGCCGGCACATACAAGCCGGCCAACGAGGACGGTGAAGAGCTCACCAACGCTTGGAACATCCAACGCCTACGTCGCTTCTACCCTTAGCTAGGATTTTCCAAGTATTTTTGTTGTAAAAATCACATCGCCAACGCCCCGCCTGGCAACGACTATATAAATACTTCAAGTCTAATGAAAAGGATAACTCGGCTTTCCCCCGAAACCCAAGTTACCCTCGGGGGCTACTGCGGGGGGCATCCCCCCCAAAACGGTCCCATTTTTTTCGCGCAAAAAACAAAACAACACGCGCTAAGTTTGTTTCCTACTTCAACCTCGAGCCACGATTCGAACAGGGCGCGGGCGGCACGGCGGAAGGAGCGCGCGAGCCAGAGATAGCCTACGCCGCGTGGACATGGCCCTTCTCTCTCGCCTCCAACCCAGCAGGCCCCCTGCGAAAATCGAACTCCCCTAACTAGAATCTGCTCAGGAAGAAGGAGAAACAAAAAGCGTGATAAACAAACGACTTCATTTACAGCAGATGCTCATGTTCATCAAACGACTTGTTCATTTACAAAAGGCCACGAGGCCAGAATACTGATACACATAAACAAAAAACGGGCCTAGCGCCCAACTGCTTTCAGGCGGGAGGAGCAAGCGCGCGCGTCGGCGGTGTCCGGAAGAGGAACTCCTCGAAGGCCTCGGCGAGCGACCCGCCGGCGTCGGCGCCGAGCACATCCACACGCTCCATGGCCACCTCGTCCTCGACACCCTTGGGAACGATGTACCCCTCCGCCGCCTCGAAGTTAACCTCGTAGTGGGACCGCACCACTCCGAGGGCCTTCTCGGACACCCACCGCAGCCGCCCGCGCATCCGCTCGGTGACATGGCCACCAAGGGCACGCACGGCCGGCCGTGGAGCCGCCGGCCGGGCCTCGCCCTCCTCGACGGAGCGGCGGGTCTCGAGGGCCGCATCTTGCGGCTCCCGCAACTCCCCGCTCGGAGGAATTGTAGGAAGCTCGCAGCCGCCTCGGCCCGCTCGCCGCATGCCCCGTGGCGGTGCGCAAGCCCGGAAACGCCAAGGCAAGAAAGAAATCGAAAAAAGGGAATGCGAGTTCCCAAATGAAAAACCAACAAAACAAGAGTCAAACAAAGGCTCACCTTCGACTTGCTTCCTCTCCGTCTCGAAGTCCCCGCGCACGGCTTCGACCGACGCCTCGAGGCGCCGGACGGTTTCGCCTTGCTCGCGGAGGGCCGCCTCCGGTTGGCGTTGCCGATGCCGAGCATGAGCGCCTCGTCCTCGACCTTGGAGAACGCGGTGTTCCGTTCCTCCGGCCGACTTCCGCGTCACCTCGTGGGCGGCGCGCTCCTCGCTCCAAAGACCGCACGGGTGTCGACGAGGGCGGCCCCGCCCCCGCGGAAGCCGCTCCTCGCCCCCTTGGCGGGCGGTGCTCTCTTGCGGGAGCCGCTCCTCGCCGACGACGAGGGCCGCGGCCTTGGCGTCGAGGGCGGCCTTCGTGTCGTCGGCCTCCTTGGCGCGTCGCTCCCGCCCCGCGCGCCCGCCCCTCGCCCGGCGGCGCCGCGCCCGCGCCCCTCAAGCGACGTGCGGAGCTCCCGGGTTTCGGCGCGAGCGGTGGCCACCCCCGCCTCCCGCTTGCGCGCCGCGTCCGCGTCTTCTCCAAGTCCTCGCGCGCGTGCGCGCGCGCCCTCATCACGATCGACGAGGGCCGCGCGCACCCGCTCGAGGCTCGAGCGGCGCGCCGTGTCCTCGCCTCGAGCCCTCGGGCAACTCGTCGAGCCGTGCCGGGGCCCGCACGCCGGCCCACCGTCCGGGACCCGAGAGCGTCGGCGAGCACGTCGAAAGCGCCGCACCGCTCCCGGAGCCGGTGGACCTCGGCGTTCACCCGTCGAACGCATCGTACTTATCGTGGGCGCGGCGCTCGAGCTCCCCGACATCCACGGACCAAAGTCCGTAAGCACTACGGCACGAGAGCAAGACACAAAGACGAGAAGAAGGGGAAAGCAAGCGACGACACCCTACCCGAAAGACGCGCCATGCGGGGCCGCCGTGGACCCTCGCGCCGCCTCGTTCGGCCGCACGGTTGAGCGTAGCGCCGTGGCTCCGAGCTCGCCCCGCAGCTCCCGCCTCCCCCGGGCGTCGCGCAAACGCCGGGGGATCATCGATGGCCCCCTCCACCTCGGGCGGGCGGCCGGCGTGGGAGGACGAGGCCTCGGCGCCGTGTCCTCGACCCCCCCACCACCGGGGTGACCCTCGTGCCACCTCACGAGGGCCCCCTCCCCGGGGCTCGGGGAATTCGTGGGCCGCCCGGCCCACCGATCCCATCCGGCGGCGGGGAGTCGTCCGAGACCTCCACCACCTCCGCTTGCGAACGCCGGCGGGCGCCGCCGCTCGTGTCGCCTCCACCGCGCCTCCGCCCGCGTCTCCGCGGCCGCGGGCGCCCGGCACGCGCGCCGCGTCCACCATCTCTCGGCCGCGCCTCTCGCAGCCCACGGCGCCGCGGGCGCTCCCCGCTCCGCCTCCCTCCACGGCAACAGCCCCCCGCGGCCGCGCCTCCACCACCGCCGCCGCCGCGGCCCTCGCACCCCCCCGCGACGGCCGCGCCGGCCGCTCCTCGGCCGACCGCCGCCGCGCCGCAGCGGCCGATCCGACGGCCGAGGCCTCGGGGCCCCGGCCGCACCTTGCGAGCTCTCGCCCGCGCCGCCGTGCTTGTCCCCGCCCGCGGCGCCCTCGACGAGCGCCGCCGGGTAGGGGATGGACGCGTCCGTCCTCGGCACCTTGGCGGTGTGCGAGAGGAGGCACGCGTTGGCACCACCCCTACGCAGCGCGAACGGAAGGTTAGAACGCCTAATCATCAACTAATCAAACCAAACGAAAAAAGACAAAGCTCCTTACCTCGAAGAGGAAAAGGCCCGTTTCCTTTTCCTCGAAGCCTCGGCGGATGAAGCCGGCGCGGCCGGCGCGCTCGCCGCCGCGTCTCGGACGGCGCCGCTACGCGCGCGGGCGCGCCCGCCCCGCGCACGGCCGCGCCCGATGACGCGCCTCCCGACGACGCCGCGCGCGCGCGCGGTACGCTCGCCCCGCGTATGGGTGTGCCCGCCGCCGCACTCCCCGACGACGCCGCCGAGCGCGTGGACGCGCTTCCCCGCGCGCGGGCACGCTTGATGCGCGCGCCGGCGCGCTCGCCGTGCGCGCCCCGACGAGCGCGCCGGCGCGCCCCCCGCGCGCGCGCCGCCTTCGATGTCGATGGCCGGCGGCGGGCGCCGTTGCGCCCGCCCCGGCGATGCCGCCCTCGCCGCCGGCGCCGGCTCCGGCGACGGAGGCGCGGCCGCTTCCCCGTCGAGGGGCCCTCCCCCTCGCCCTCTTCCTCCTCGTCCTCCTCCGAGGACGAGAACTCCTCGGTCCCCGGGGAGGAGAGCCCCGCCTCCTCGCGCCGTCGGTACTCCGCGGCCCGCCGGTCGCGACGCGCTTGACGTTGCCTCGCGTGCTCCCTCTTGCGCGCCGCCCGCTCCTCCCGCCGCCGCCGCGCCGCACGGCCCGGGGCCGCGCGGGGAGTCGGGGGTAGGCGGGACGGACTTGGCGATGGTGAAAGTCACCACCGTACACGGAAGCAACAAGGGCGCGTCGAGAGGCAAAGGCAACACTAAGAACCAAAACGAAATCAAGAACCACACTCACCAACGGGCCGGTGGGGAGCATCTCGATGTCCCACGGGGTCCGACCCGCGGGCGGCGGCGCACCGGGTGTCGACGGCGCTCCGCGCCCGGGTGAGCGCGTACGGCCGCTCGAGGGGCGTCGGGAGCATCCGCGACCTCGCCAGGTCGACGGGATTGGCCGCCTCTGTCATCTCGAAGATGCAGAGCGGCCTCTCCATCAACGGCACGATCCGCCGGTGATGAAGGAAGGCGAGGACGCCCATCGCGTTCAGCCCCATCTTCGCCAGGCGCTGCAGCGCGGCCAGGACCGACTCCTGCCGCCTCCGATGCTGGGCCGTGGACACCCCGTAGCCCCAGGAGTCAGGCCTCTCCTTGAATACCCGGCCGGTGTAGGGGGGGAGGCCGGGCTCGGCATTGCGCAAGTAGAACCATCCCCGCTCCCAGCCGGCGTTGTTCGTCGTCATGGTGCGGAGATGTAGACATCCTTGAATTGCCCCCGCGGGGGCAGCGACATCCCCGCCGCGCGCATCACGCGGCGGGTCCTCGGCTCCGTCGTGGGCCGCGTGATGAGCTCCGCGCGGAAAGATGTACCCGCAGCTCCCAATTGACCGGATCCCCGTGTACCCTTCGCGGACGCCCACGAACGTGGCCGCCCTCGCGAGATCGCGTTGGGGGCGAAGTTGTGCGGCTCCACTCCGTAGTGGTGGCACATTGCCCGCATGAAGGTGCTCGCCGGCGCGGTGAAGCCCCGCTCGTGGTAGCGGACGAAGCTCACCACGTAGCCCTCCGGCGGGTTGGGCTCGCGGTCCGCGCCCGGCGGCACGATCCACTCCGCCGGACGTCCGTCTTCGTTGGCCGCCACCGGCCGGCGGCGACCACCCTCACCAAGGGCCGCCCGCGTCACCGTCGACCTCTCCCGTGCATACGGCTCCAGGATCCTAAGGGGAAGCTGAGGCGGCGCCATGAGGAAGGACGAAGGAACGCGAGGACGGAGAACGAGGAACGGAAGAAAAACTCTAATGGTGACACCGCGCGGTGGCAAGAGCTAGGCGAAGACGAAGAGGCGGGGGACTGAAAATGGTGAGGCGTCAAGGTAAAAAACCGCCATCTCCTCCACCCCTCAGATTTATAAGCCGACGAGGCGAGCTCTCCGAGCGCGTACGCCCCGCTAGCATTAACCGGGGGAATCTCTCCTTCGCGTCGACGGGCGGGCCCCACCACGACCGCAGCGGCCACGTCACCGCATGGGCCATCATTACGGCAAAGACCCGCGCCGACCGAGGCGAAGCGGTCACATCCGCCCCCGCCACGCCGCCCACTACGCGCGCGCGCGCGCGCGCGCGCCGCCAAAAAGGCGTGCCCGCGCCGCAAACCGCGGCCACGATCGCAAGGCATTTAAAATCACCGGGTCCCTTGCCAAGCAAGGAGAACCCTCGAGCGGAGCGAACTCCTGATCAAGACCAGGGCAACCCTCGACGGGATACTGACGTGAGAAGGTCGCCCGGGACCTGCTCGATGTAGAGCAGGCACCACGGGTACCCATGCCACGTAAGACCCTCGAGCGGCGCGGGCCCTCGGCTCAAAGCGAATCCAACCCTCGATGGGATACTGACGTGAGAAGGTCGCCCGGGACCTGCTCGATGTAGAGCAGGCACCACGGGTACCCATGCCACGTAAGACCCTCGAGCGGCGCGAGCCCTCGGCTCAAAACGATGTCAGCCCTCGAAGGGATACTGACGTGAGAAGGTCGCCCGGGACCTGCTCGATGTAGAGCAGGCACCACGGGTACCCATGCCACGTAAGACCCTCGAGCGGCGCGAGCCCTCGGCTCAAAACGATGTCAGCCCTCGAAGGGATACTGACGTGAGAAGGTCGCCCGGGACCTGTTCGATGTAGAGCAGGCACCACGGGTACCCATGCCACGCAAGACCCTCGAGCGGCGCGAGCCCTTGGCTTGAGACAATATCGACTCTCCAAGGAAGGGCACATACGCTGTGCTACCAACCAAAGCACCTCGAGGGCCGGCTCGCCCGTACCCCCTCGATGGCCGCAAACGTGAAAAGACGGGGCCGCCCGTGCACCACCCCCGCACGGCCCTACCGATCGAGGTTCAAAGCCCGACCCTCGACGGGTTCGAACAGGCGCCACAGATCGCAGAGTTAGGGACGACGAGGGCACGCGCATTCGAGCCGTTCCTCGAGCCCGTCGGCTCGAGGGTGCCCCACATGTCGTGTTCGAGAGCCGCCGAGGGCGCCTAGCCGGGGGATCCCACCGAGGGAGAGCTTCCGCGCCCTCGGTCCCCATCGAACGGGACCGAGCCCCACCTAGCAAACCCACGCAAGTGCTTCCATGGACGTGTCTCCGACCGTGCAACCTACCCTTATCGAACGGGGCATGGACGTCCACTTGAACCACCCGCTAGCAGCTCGACGAGGAATCCGCAATCCGCGACCCGCTCGATGGGGGTTGCGGAAACCTCACCCTCCGTCCCGCGGAGGGACGGCGAGGGCGCGTTAAAAAGCAAGTCGCCAAGCTCTACCCGATCGCCTCGAACGGGCCAAGGCTCGGGGGCTTGGCGCACGGCTACACCTCCTTGAAATTGCACCCACCGGAGACAGTGCCGGCGGTGCGTGCACCCCCGAAGCCGGGCCGAAATACCGCCGATGCCGGTTGGCATATGTGCCACGCCTCTCTGACCAAAATTCTCGCGGTTAACCCCTACAGGAGCACCCACACTCCTGCAGGGCTTCGGGGGCTAGACCCGCGGGTCCGCTGACGCGGCCCCACGGAAAGCGTTCGCAAACAAGGAGGGAAGAACGTCCTATCAGTAGGTTCCAGCATCTGCGGGAGCCTCAATGGCAAACCCACAGATGCTCGGGGGCTACTGTCGGGGACAGCCCTAGGGGTCCCCTTAAACAATGGGGAAAACCTCACTTAAAACCCGCAACGAAACCCAAATACGTTAAGCCTAACCATGCGGGTGCCTAACCATGCAGACACGGCCCACAGGGACTCTGACGGCCCATCGGGGCGGCCCACGAAAGGATCCCCTCGAACGAAGCTTCGCCCCCGCTCGAGGGGCGCACTCCCTCCGGCGGGCACCCCCCGCTCGAGGGGCAAGCATTTCCCTCGAGCGGGCTCCGCCTCGCTCGAGGGTACGCCCCGCCCTCGGCTCGGGTCCGCCACGCTCGAGGGTGCCCCTCACGCGTGCGCCGGCCCCGTACACGGGCATTTAACGCCCCGACGCCGCGGACGGCGCCATCATGCGCCGGGGCTCGCGCCCCGTGCCGCCGCACCAACTCCCCAGGGAGGAGCCCATCCCCACCACTGTGGAGGGGGACTGTGCGGTACGGCCGGTGTCGTCCCGTGACACCGCGCGCCTACCGCAAGACGGCTAACGCGCCCGACCCTCGAAGGGGGGCCGGGCGCACCCTCGATTTCACTTTCCCGTGACCCTACAGGGTTAGGTGGAGGCGCTAGGCTGGTGGATTGCCATCCCGGGCACTGTAACGGCGTGGCCGCCGTACCCGCGCGTGCAGGTGCACGCCGGACCCTATAGCAACGACTCCAGCCCCGTGAGGCACGTTGGGAAGGAACGCCGTTCTGCCTGCCCCTGTACTCCGTACAAGCTTGCATCAGCACCGCCCCCGAGCCTATCAGAGGACATCACCGCCATCTGTTGCTCTCCTACCCTCAAACCGCCACTGTTCGGGTACAAGTCAGGCCATGATGACCAGATCGCAGCGGGGATCGCCCGGACGGCCGCCCACTCTACACCGTAGCACGTCGCACTTCTCCACATAGCTAGGTAGCGCGGCGCGCATGTAACCCGCCGCCCCCTTGATCTATAAAAGGGGAGGCGAACCCCCAGCCGCAGGGGGAGACAGAGGAGCAGAGACACGAGAACACTTCACACACCACGTACTCATTCTCATTCTCCCACAACATCTTCAGCCACTCTTCCAGGGACTTGGAAGCCACGCTTCCTCTCCCGCCTTGCTTGTACTTGCCCCACTACAAGCACCCCCGGTGCTAAGTAATATAGTGCCCCGAGCACGCCCCTGCCGGACGTACGGCCCCCCTCGGCGGAACCAGGATAAAACCCCGTGTCACTTGTTGCTTAGCATCGACCATTGAGGGATAGACCACGGCGCTATCTATCGGTTAGTGTCGGGACCATATTCCGCACCGACACCCGATAAGATGGAAAACTCCGAGGACCTAGCCAGAAAAGTGCTGAATCTTGCGAGTCAAGGAGCTTCGTCCAATTCGGAGAGAAACTGACGACAAGGGTCCACATGCAAAAGGGGGAAGGATCTAGAAGACTCGGGAAACAACACCAGGAGAAGGAGGCCACGAACTGGGCCGAAGTGGGCCCAGGCCGGTCGGCCCAGCCCGTTTCGAGGCCCAGTCGGCCCCCTTTGACCTAGGTGCCTCTTAGGCTATTTATAGCCCCCTGACCGAGAGCCACGCATCAATCAATTCGTCATCCGCCACCGAGGAGCAGAGAAGCTTGAGGGACACCATCTCGGAGATGAGGGTCGTGCTAGTTGTCTAGGGTCTCCCTAGCCGACGTGGGAACCTTGCATGGAAGACCACTTTGAAGCTCCGGAGGAAGGATCAAGATCGAGGTAGGATCCCGGTGGTGATCTTGTTCATGTAATCATTCATGGTGAAGTTTTTATAGTGAATCCGATTTCTAGCGATCAAGTGCCTTCTCGATGATTTTGTTTTCTTCTTGGTTTTGCTTCTTCCCCAATCTATACTTAAGATAGATTGCTTAGGGTGCTCTTGTAGCCGCGGTGGCTAGAGGTGCATACCGGACCGACCAAGTGATTTCAACTTGTTCTTATCAAACTCGCCCTAGACTACCCGCATGAATAGGAATACACTGTGACAGAATGGGGGTTCCGAAAGGTGGGCGTTTTCGGAATCGGACCGGAGGCCACAATTTAAAGATGCTTTTAATGAGATTCACTTTTCTATCTTCATCTATCTTGTTTGGAGCTACAACATAAGCATGATCTAGACTCTCTAGATCGGTTATCTCTTGCTTTCTCTTGCTACCTCTTTAGTAGATTAGATTAGATTCGTTTTCTTGATGATATCTTAGATTAGATGCAACTTGGTTCTTCAATAGATAGCTTTCCTTGCTTTACTAGATTGAATCTTTGCGTTGCACATTGTTCCACGGATTCGATACCTTGGGTTCACCACTCGAGGGAAGAAGGGTCCCTTGACTACGACGAGAGATTTGTCCTCTTGCAAATCCATATGAACTTTGATACGATAATCTACCGTCAACAAGCCCCTTTTTCTGGCGCCGTTGCCGGGGAACAAGCAATCTAGATCCAATCTAGTATCGCTTATTTTTCAGTTTTTCTTTTGATTTTCTTTTGCATCTCTTAAGTTTGATCATCCTCAACAACAACAACAACAACAACAACAACTTAGCCTTTTGTCCCAAGCAAGTCGGGGTAGGCTAGATATGAAACCCAAAGGTACCACCAACATAAAGACACGTAGAAGAAGTCATGGCTCGGGAACGTTGATGGCTAGTCTCCAAGCGCCCCTATCCAAAGCTAAGTCCTTGGAGATATTCCACTCCCTAAGGTCTCTCTTGACCGACTCATCCCGTGTCGCTTAGGTCGACCTCTAACTTTCTTCACATTGTCGTCCCGCTCTAGGACCCCACTACGCACCGAGCCTCAGGGAGGCCTTCGTTGGACATGTCCAAACCATCTCAACCGATGTCGGATCGGTTTCTCCTCAATTGGCGCCACCCCGACCCCCGTCCCGAATATCATCGTTCCGTACTCTATCCCTCCTCGTGTGCCCACAAACCCAACGCAACATACGCATCTCCGCCACACTCAATTGCCGGACATGTCGCCTTTTTGTAGGCCAACACTCCGCACCGTATAACATCGCCGGCGAATCACCGTCCTATAAAACTTACCTTTTAGCTTCGAGGCACCCTTTTGTCACAGAGGACGCCGTAGGCTTGACGCCATTTCAACCAACCAGCTGAAATTCTATGCCTAACATCTTCGTCGATGTCTCCATCCTTCTGTAGTATCGAACCTAAATACCAAAAAGTATCCTTCTTGGTCACCACTTGCCCATCAAGGGTGACGTCTCCCTCCTCACGCGTCGTACCGCTAAAGTCGCACCTCATGTTCTCGGTCTTGGTCCTACTAAGTCTAAACCCTTTCGATTCTAACGTATGCCTCCACAGTTCTAACTTCCTATTTACCCCCGCCCTACTCTCATCAACTAGCACCACATCATCAGCAAAGAGCATACACCAGGGGATATCACCTTGAATGTCCCTTGTGACCTCATCCATCACCAAAGCAAATAGATAAGGGCTCAACGCCGACCCTTGATGTAGTCCTATTTTAATTGGGAAATCACTAGTATCGCCATCGCATGTCCGGACACACGTCACCACATCCCCGTACATATCCTTGATGAGGTTAACATACTTAGTTGGGACCTTGTGCTTCTCCGCGTGCCCACCACATGACGTGTCTCGACACTTTGTCGTATGCCTTCTCGAGGTCAATAAATACCATGTGCAAGTCCTTCTTCTCGCTCCCTATATCTCTCCATCAATTGGCGTATTAAGAAAATCGCCTCCATGGTCGACCTACCGTGCATGAACCCAAACTGATTTTGGGTCACACTCGTCCCTCTTCTTAGGCGATGCTCGATAACCCTCTCCCGCAGCTTCATCGTATGGCTCATCAACTTAATTCCACTCGTAGTTCGTACAACTCGAACGTCTCCCTTGTTCTTGAAGATCGGTACTAATATGCTTCTCCTCCATTCTTTAGGCATCTTGTTTGACCGAAAAATAAGGTTAAAAAGCTTAGTTAACCAAACTACCGCTCCGGCACCCAGTGCATCTCCACACCTCAATGGGGATACCATCGAGTCCCAATGCCTTGCCTCCCGTCATCCTCTTCAAGGCCTCTCGCGGTCTCTCGCCTCTTGAATTCTCCTCACAAAGCGTCTCGTTGGTATCAACAAATGAATCATCCAACTCAAGGGTAGGATCCTCATTCTCTCCATTAAACAACCTTGTCGAAGTACTCTCTCCATCCGTCCTTGATTTCCTCATCCTTCACCGAAGTCGATTTGTTCCGTCCTTGATGCATTTGATTTGGTTGATGTCCCTTGTCTTCCTCTCTCGGATCTTAGCCAACCTATAGATGTCCTTCTCCCCTTCCTTCGTGCCTAGCCGCCGGTAAAGGTCATCATACGCCCGACCTTTTGCTACACTCACCGCTCGCTTTGCGCCCTCTTTGCTATTTTATATCCCTCAATGTTGGCTGCACTCTTGTCATGATGGAGGCGCTTGTAACACTCTTTCTTCTCCTTGATAGTCCTTTGCACCTCGTCATTCCACCACCAGGTGTCTTTCACTTCCCGTTTGCCTCCCTTGCTCACACCAAACACTTCCGAAGCCACCTTCCGAACACATGTTGCCATCTTTAGCCACGTGTCTTCTCGCATCTTCGCCTTCCTCCCAAGGCCCCTCGACTAGCATCCTCTCCTTAAACCTTTGCGCTTCTTCTCCTCTAAGTTTCCACCACTTCGTTCTTGCAATCTTGGCCTCGTTTGTCCCGGAGGACACGTACCCGAAAGCGAAAATCCGCCACCACAAGCTTGTGTTGAGGGACAACACACTCCCCAGAAACACCCTACGGCCTAAGCACGCACGTCTATCCTCCCTCCTTGCAAGAATAAAGTCGATCTGGCTAGAGTGTTGACCACTACGGAAAGTCACTAGATGGGATTCCCTCTTCCTAAAGAGGGTGTTCGATATCAATAGGTCGTAGGCTAATGCGAAGTTCAGGACATCCTCCCCCTCTTGATTCCTACTACCATACCCGAACCCCCCATGCACCCGCTCCCATCCCACATTAGTCGCACCCACATGGCCGTTGAGGTCTCCTCCTATGAAGAGTTTCTCACCGACAGTGCACGGTACTAACCATGCTATCCGGATCTTCCCAAAATCGCCTCTTGATGCTCTCGCTAAGACCTACCCGAGGTGCATAAGCACCGATCACGTTCGCAGCCGAATCACCAACTACCAACCGAACAAGGATAATCCTGGCCACCTTGCCTCCCGACATCAACAACCCCATCCTTAAGGCTCCTATCGATCAAGATACCTACACCATTCCTACCCGATGTTGTCCCCGTGTACCAAAGTTTGAAGCCGCATTCTCCACTTCTTTCGCCTTCGGCCCTTCCATTTGGTCTCCCGAACGCATAGAATATTTACCCGCCTCCTAATCGCAGCATCGACTAACTCTCTTAACTTACCCGTAAGAGACCCTACGTTCCGCCTACCTATACGAATCCTAGTTGGGTCGACTAGCTTCCTTACCCTTCGCACCCGTCGCCGGTGTGAAGACCCTTGCTCATTTTGCACCACACCCGGCGCCGATGTGGCGCGCCACTAAGGATGTGGCGACCCGATCTTTGCTCACTTGACACCGTGCCCGCATCACGACACGACGCGTCACGGGGGTGACGGCCCGGCCCTTGCAAATTTAACACCATACCCGGGTTCCGGCATGGCGCGTCGCTAAGAGGGTTACGCCCCAACGGGATTCTTTTGGGTTTCATCTCCATAAGAGTGGCTAAGTTTTTACGTTGGCTCGCCAAGCCTACCACAACCCTCCTCCTTTATCGGGGCTTGGGACCCGCTATGTTGGGACACCTAGGCACCCCACCATAGGCGGAGTTGAGTTTGATCATCCTCAAAAAGAAAAAAAATCAATCTAATCTAGTTTTGATTAACCCTAATTTTTTTTAGATTTTTCTTTTATTACTAACCCTAATCGGAGATGGTTGGCTACCTCTCCAAGAAACCTAAATATTTTTGTGGATGATCCAGGAAAACTTTACAGGCAAAGGAGACGTGCAACACAAGCTAAAGGGTTGGAAACCCTAGATCGAAAAGTCGAAGTTGAAGGACTGTCAAAATCTCCAAGGGAATCACCATCTCCAAGTCCAAAGGAAGAACAACCTCAACCACCACCCATGTGAGAGCAACAACAACCGGAGCGCGAGATCGAGCTATGCACCCCAGACATCGTTGATCTACCTATCATAAACCTTAAAGACGCCGGAAGGCCGTTCAAGATCAAGGTCTCAACTATCCGCATGACGATTGCGGGAGCTTTGGAGCGTTTCAATGAATACATACGAGCCGAATTCCTTGAGTGGCATATCGGTTTACTTAAGAGGAGGATGGAGAAGATGGAGATAGAGAAAGAAGCTCAACACCTAAAGGCTGCCAAGGCAAGATCCACATGTGAGGAGTGTGAGGAGTACGACCATGTCCAAGGTAAACCCCGATTTAATGCAAGTTCGTCCATTCAAGATTTGGTTCCTCTTTATACACAATTCAAGGACTTCATGGACGAGCAAGCTAAGATCAACAAGGATGTCATCACTAAGTTCAAGGGTATGGAGAAAATATTGGAGAATTTAGATGGCAAGGTGATGGAGGTCGGAAGCTATATACGTGAAGTGTTCATCATGATGAAGATGCTAGAAACGCAAGTGGGACAACTTGTCGGGCGCCCGATGGGTAGCAAAGGAGAATATCCGAGACAACCCCAAGGCCCCAAGACGGCGAAGGCTACTCAAACTCATTCGGGAGAGATGAAGGATCACACTAAGGATACCATGAAGATCAGGACCGAAGGACCGGAGTTCGAGATACCGATCCACTACATGAAGGAAGTTGTTGCATCCGTCAAGACCAAAGGAAAAGGCCAGCCTGTGAAGACCAAAAAAATGACTAAGCCGAAGAATAAGCCCGTGCCCAAGATGGTGCGGAAGTGGGTACCCAAGATTGCAACGCCCACAAAGAGCGTTGATCCGAAGTAATCAAGTGAAGAAGTCTAGCCATGGACTATAAACGAAGCGCTAGGCGGGAGGCAACCCGTTTCGTCGAGTCAAGAATAAGCTACCGGGAGGACAACCCGATTCCAGGTTTTTCAAATCTTTTCAAGTAATTTAGTTTTGAATTTTACTATGCAAAACATTAGACTTAGAATGGTTGAACAATATTAGAGACATAATTCTTGGTTGAATATTTTGTTTTGATCATAAACCCTTTACATGAACCATCCTATGCTGTTTGCTTCTTTTTCGAGAAACCAAAACCAAAAAACTTCAGAACCTATCTCAATCATTCATCCTCTTTATGATGTTGTGGTTGACTTATTTTACATGCTAAAAACACACGAGTAGAGCCACGACTTGTATCTAGACGTTATTTAAATTTCAGCACGTGGTAGGACTCGCGCGAACCTAGAAACTTAACTTTTGGTTGTTTTAAAAAAATCTATATCCTTGGTTTCTCTAAGATTAGAATTTTTCTAAGCCCCATTTAATTTTATTTCATTCAAAATCTCTCTCATCTAACCAAAATTAGAACCTAAACCTATGCCCCCATGATCAAGCCGGGAAAAGAATGCTCTCAACTAATGAAGGCAAACGATACTGTTGAGACCAACATAAAAGTAGTCGGGAAATATTTTCGACCTACATTTATTTTTAATGCTTTAAAAACTTCTCTAAATTTATATTTGAACTCATTAATATCTCTGATTTTATTTTTTATTTTCGAAATTAGAGGAGTGCTTAGCATTATAGCATGCTTAGAGGGAGGCAATCTAGTTAACCTAATTATATTGTTGACACAAAATCAGCACCCCGCGCCAAGTACACATCAAGCCGAACGAAGGTGGCTTAGCACACGTGCCGAGTCCAAAGTGTGCCAGTCAATTTTCCTGAAACTGACAAAGGATGAAAAACAGTTAGATAAAAACTTGGAACTTGCCGAGTGGTACCAGACAGTTCCGTATTTACAGCCAAAAAGCCAAGTAGAAAGACATATAGCTACAAAAATCTATCTGTCAGCAGATTGGATATCATTCGGGAGCTTCAAAACATAAAATAGGATATAGCCGAATGCATGACGTAAGCATGGTGAAAGATCGGTCTTTGGACAAATAACATTGCAGTATGTAACCATAACTGATTATCAAGGATAAAACATGGTAAATAAATAAACGTGAAAGCATGAGCATGAGTCTTCAATAAATAAGCATGCATAGGCAAAAAGCGCTAGTCTACCGCATGTCTAGACACCTTAAAACCCGTCAAGCATGTTATCAAGCAAAGTTAATCCACCGCATGATACAACTTGTTTGAAATCATACTACTAACCAAGGATAGATTAATCCACCGCATGATACAATCTATACATGGAAAGCTAAAAGCATACATTATTTAAAGCGAAACTCGTGGACACGCTTCACCCGTGAAGGAATTGCCGAATAAAGCTGTGCAGCCGAATCGGGTTCCGTGGAGAAGGAACAAGCATTGCCAAGGATGATAAATCTATCAGATTGAAATCGGAATCGAATCCACGAGATGATTAGCCCTAAGACAACCAAAAAACCTGCATCTACCGCATGATACTCAGTTCTGTCAAGATCTAAGCAAGATTGACAAGTTTGGACCGACAACACGTGACAATCTAGATTGATTCGAGTTCGGCTATTGAAAAGCACGTGATCCATGCACCACATCGGGTTAAAGACTTGAACACACAACACAAGGATCGTAAAACAAGATAAAGCCGAATCTAATCAATCTAAATTGGGCAAAAGAGTGTTACATGAATTAAACATAAAGCAAAATTCAAAGCAACACGAGATAACTTAATGAATCTATTAGATCTTGCCAAATCTAATAGAGCCGATAACTAGCTCCAAGCTAGATCTTAGCCTACCGCATGACTCATGATCTAACAAGAAACCTTCTTGAACCAAGCTTAAATCTACCGCATGATACTAAGCATGGTAACAAGACTACTTGCATCACGATCTAAATCCACCGCATGATACTAGATATGATACAAGGTTGCCGGTACTTACGGAGGTCGATGGATCGATGATTCCTCTCAAAGAACTCGACGACTCGACTAAAGGACTCGAAGGTTTGGCGTAAAGCCGGTTTGTTATGAAATTGTTCGATACCCATTACAAATGCTAAGGGCTCATATTTATACCCTTGTCCTAACATGACTCCTAATGGACTACGAGTACAACATTTAATACTTAAATCAATGCTCCGGTGTCAATGTTCATCTTGCACCCGCCATCAATTCGTCTCTTCCTTATATCCGGGCCACGTCATCACGCATTCCCGAAAACTTCCTTTTAAAAGCGCAAACAGTCCTTCTGCCGAATGATGGCATATTGCCGACCGCAAGCATCCTTACCGAATCCTCTGAGGAGATTTTTCCTGTCGAATGATATTTCTCTACCAAACTCGGCCCACAAGTCAGTCCCTTCTCTGTACCAATTTTTGGTGTTAACATATGCCCCTTCAATTACGGGATAAAAGTGATTTTATTCCGGAATCGACCATAAATGCTCAACTTCTCACTAAATCTGTTCAGCACCCATCCTCTTCTCTTGCGAGCCGTTGGAATCCGCATCCAGATCCAAACCCTAGTTCATCAATCATTCAAGTTCAAATCTTCAAATGGCGGACCAAGACCAAGTTCTCAAGTTAAATCTTGTTCTCCAAAGGCTCATTCGGTATTACTTTCTCGAATCCCATCTTAGATCACTTGTTTACTTTTTCTTGTTCCTGATAGGCTCTGGCCACCGAGATTTTGATCCCCATCGAGGACAAATCTCCATCCTACTTCCTTGGACCCGTGGGAACCTCTGACCCTCTCAAGTTTATTGAAGCCGAATCTCAAAGAATCCCCTTTAAAGCAGCTTTATCGAGACCCCATGAGTGGCAAGACACCTTCAAGAACTGGCCCCTGCCCCCAATTGCAGGTTGGAGAAACTGGTATAAGAGGGTACTTGACGATGACAGTGAAAACCAGTAATTGGGACAGCCTTCGCATCGCCCAGTGTTTAGAGTTATCTTTGGCTGAAACTCCCAAGAATAAGAATCTTTTAATCACAGCCTGTCATTTCGGTCAAATAGTGTCAATGCTTTCCTCTTTGGTCATGGCCCAATATCTCCTACTCTGGCCGATGTATATATGATGACCGGCCTTGATATCACAGGATCTGTGCATCCTTACAAATACAAAGGCTCCACCGGGCATAGAGGAGTGAAAACAGGAGTCGGATATAAGATGTATATCCAGAATCATATGTCTGATGGCCCTCTAACTGAAGTTGAGTACAGAGCCTTCCTGAACATGTGGCTATGCAGATTCATCTTCTGTGACAAAGCCAATGAGCCAACCCTAAACCATATTGCAATGGCTGAAGATTTGGCTGCTGGTCATCTCATTCCCCTTGGAAAATACCTCCTAGGGAGTGTATACCATATGCTCCATCAGACCACTTTCTTGATGCACACCAGCCAAAAGATCTCTTGTGTCAATGGCCCCTGGGGTTTGTTCAAATGTGGCTGCAGCTATACATGCACCAGGTCATTGGTATTGATCACAACAACCGACGTTTCCCTTCATCCAACTATAAGGAAGGGGAAGCTCAGATCACCAAAGGTTGCCAAACTTATGGAGAAGCTGCTTCAACCATATCCATTGACCAGAACATCAGCCAAATCTTTGAGCTTTTCTTTAAAGTTTTCGCCAATCCTCTTTAGCTTCCCTATCTGAACAATGATAAGTTGACCCTCCCTTACGAATTTAGTTTTGAAAATGGATGTAATGATGTAAGATCCATAGAAATTTTCAACATCTTCATCCATCCATGCATCCTGCCAGCAGAATTCAGTGGAGGAAGGCAAAATCATAGCACCTTTGAATATTACCAACCAAACATGATGGCCCGACAGTTAGGATGTGGCCAAGTGCCTCCAAGGCTATTCCTTCACGAATTCCTCAAGCCCAGAGAGGAAATCAAGGAAAACCTGCAAGCCAGAAGAATCTTTGAGTATCAATGCAGCCCAACTGTTTATACTTGGCCCTTTGTACCAATATCAATAGCTCATCCTTCTTTTATTTCCTGGTGGCAAGAATTCCATGATCACACCTTCAGTGAGCCAGTACATTCTTTTTGTCTTGAGCTAATGCCTGACTTCCAGCCAATTTCAGAGGTAATGCACTTATTTTTCTCTTCTCAAGCATGTCCTTTCTTATTGATCATAATTCTCTGCCACTTTTTTGCAGGATACAGTGCCTGCCCCTCGAGCTAGGATAATTTTTACAATGCTGTAGGCCCAATCTTTGCCTTGGGATTTAAATCCACAACTCTGGCTCAGCTGATTCCAGATACGCCACATCAGACCCAACGCTTATCAGTTCAACTTCTGATAAGAGGAAAGCTCCATCCCTGGTTTCTCCTCCAGTTGCCAAGAAGAAAAGAACATCCAAAAGAGTTTTTATTGAGGTTAACATCTTTCCTTTCCTGATAAGACCATTGCTTATTCTGATAATTTTTTGTCTTGCATAATTTGAGACCAGAGTTTAGCAACCATCAGTTACCACAGAATACGCCAGTACCCAATCTGCTGGTAAGGTCCTCATCATCTTCCTTCCTTTTAAGGACCATTCCCTTTATTGGCATTCATCCTCTATTTGTTACTTGCAGAGGAAATATTGGTGCACCAGACTGTGGGGAGTTCCTCTCCTCAACATGCTTCAAACCAAGCTTCACCAAGAAGCCACCCTCTTCTCAAGTAGAAGTTCCAGTTTCACCAAGGATAGATCCATATCCTCTTCAGCCGGAAGCTTCAAACCTACCAGGGATTCCACTAGCTTCTCCTCAGTTAGAAGCTTCAGCTTTACCAGGGACCCCTCAAGCTTCTCCTCAAATGACAATCCAGGAAACCCCTCTTGAGCCTGAAAAACCCCTTTCTCCAACTCAAGATGCCAGGAATGAGGTGAGCATAAATATCTGCTCCTTTTATTTCCATTTAATAAACCATCCTCAATTCGGCAATTCTTACTTTTCAGAACCAGGCTGCATCACCATCAAGCTCTCCGTTTATTGTGAATGATTCAACTGCTGAAAAGGAGATGAAGCATCTTCAAATCAAGCTCTGTTAGAGGAAAACTAGGCAAAACTACAAGAAGTCTTTTCTTTGTTGTAAAGGGATATCCAGGATCAAGTCAGAGACGTTGATCGTCTGGAGGAAGTACTTGAATCCATTAACCAAGAACTTCCCGACGATATCAAAGCTTTCCTGGAGCCCATCTCTCATCTGGACAATCACTATGTAGCGGTGAGGCGAGCTTTGAAGAATCAATCCCCCCGACCAGTACTCGAGCAAAAGAGAGCCAAAGTCAAGCAATTTGTGAAAGAATCACAGGTTCAAATTCAGAGCAACAAGGAATTGCTGACTGAACTGCAGCCTGCACTTGAGTTGAAGATTGCCAGCAAATCTGCATTAGAAACTGAATTGAAAAATCTGATAGCTGAAATCGAGGTTGACAGGAAAAGGATAGTTGAACTTCCTGAATTAACAGAGAAAATTCAAAAGGATACCACAACAGCCATGATTGAATCCAACCAGCTCAAAACAAAGCTCTCCGCTCTGTCTGATATTCAAGAAGCTGATCAGAAACTGCTGGAGAACATCAGAAAAGTGATATTAGATGCTTCTAATGCAATTTCAAAGTTCTTGAACATTTGATTGTACCAAACAATTTGTAGCCAGATGATTTATCGTCTTCGCAATTTCATTTACCACTTTCTGTCTTAGACGATTTATTCAGCAGCTCTGACCAAACAGCACTAAACCCGAATAGTGATCCGACCGCAACTCAGCCGAATCACGCAAAATCGAATAGGAATCCCAAACGACCCAGTGACGGTTCGGCTTAGAAAGTCTTTCCACTTCCCAAATTCCTTGGGATATGCGCCATGATCTCTGGCCATGATCTCCTCGCCAGGCCTATAAATAAAAACACTTGGGTGGATTTAACCTTTCACCAAGTCCTCTGCCTTCAAGGCTCTGCCAACCCAAGTTCTCTGTTTTCACCAGCACCTCAAGAGCTCCCATGGCAAGCAGTGGTAACAGGCGGCCGGCCGCCGACGAGGCGGAAGGAAGCCGCACCGGCGCTCGTCGCAGGCGGTTAATATCCATCTTCTGCTTAACTCCTTATCTTTTTAGATTTTTTTTTCATCTTGACAATCCCTTGCATTTTTTCCTTTCTAGGCTCATCCAATGGAACCCTGCTCCTGCGCCGGCCACAACTCCGGCCATGCCAGGCGACTCCTCAGGATCCTCTAGCAATCCTTACTCCCCTTCGCGCTACACCGAGCGCGACGCCCTCCGTTTTAAGGCGGAGCACGATGAAACCCGGCATGAATTGGAGGATGTCTCCAAAAAGGCCGGGATCGCCGAGCTTGAATGGGAGCACCAGCGCAAGCAGCTGCTGGAGGCCACCGACGGTAAAATCTTGTGATTTTTTTTAGATTAATTCAACTTCAGAGTAACCGCCATTGCCTCGCAATTGCTGCAGACCGCGACGCCGAGCTTAACTGGCTGAAGACGCTGGTGAAGCAACTGGCGGATAAGGTGAATGCCCCTGGGGACACGCCGGCAAATCGCCTTGGCGCGGTAGATGACCGCATCGACGAGGTGGCCCTCCATGGCATCCGCTTGGGTACCACCCTAAGCCTGGCCGCCATGGCGACGCACACCAGCGTCGACTACTCCACGCAGCCACACGTCTTCCAAGGCGGCGCGCCGGAGGACATCGACGACATCGAGGTCATCCTGGAGCGTCTTGATGGCCATGGCGACGCCATTGCCGATTCCGTTCATCACCAGTCTGTGCTGAACAAACTTTTTCATTAGTTTGTACTAGGGATGTTGGAATTTCGGCAATAAATAATGAAATTTATCTCCTGCATTTGCGTTGTGACGATCCCCTTCGACTTGTGCATGCGGATTTTACTATCTTTAAACGAATTCGGAAACTTTCATTTTAGCTGAATGCGTATAAACTCTTGCCCTTGGCACAGAATCCACAGAAAATCTTTGTTCGGGAGCCATGAACACTGTTCAATGAAAAACCCTTCGCATTCGGAGAGAAAACCTTGCCATTTGGTATTCCATCAAAGCGCACCAACCAGTCATCACTCCCAATGCGTCCTCTTATCTAATAAAATAGCCCCCTTGGTGCTCTGCAAATTCACTCGCATACACTTCCATCACCTCACGTCTTTTCTCCTTGCTTCAGAGGAAAAAACCCCAAGGCCATGGCCGACAATGGAAAAAGCCAATCGAGGAAGGCAGTATTCCACCAAAGAAACGAACCATTCAAGAGTAAGTTTTCCTTCGATCCTTTCTTTTTCTCTTGACTGCAACTTCATGGTTTACCCTTCCTCTCTTCTTTTTTGCCTCTCAGCCTTGACTTACTCCCAGAGGAGATCTTTGGAACTGAAGAAGTTCCTGAGTACATCCTCTCCGATTCCTCCACTGAAGAAGAAGACGCCACGCCGGAACAGAAGATTAACCACCAGCTGCACCACCGCATTCGGCATCTAGAACACAACCTGCGGGACATCACCGCCCGCTGCAGTGCCGAACGCGAACGCAGCATGAACTTGGAAGCATTGGTGGGGGGTAAGAGCTTGAACCTTGTTTGATTTTCATGTTGAACTTCCAGATCTCGCATTCAACGACCGCTCCCCTCCTTCAGATGTTTCTGACAGGTACAACAACTTGAAAGCTTCCTGGGATAGCTTGATGGAAGCTGCAAGTCATGGCAATTCTCGAAGCTTCTACACCGCTGTCACGGTGATTCTGGAACAGCTGAAAAAGGAAGATCTGAAGAGGAAAAACACGAAATCAAAGAAATGAAGTATACTTTCGCTTCTTCCTCCAGGCCTTCTGCTTCCCACAGGCTTTCTTTCGTAAATTTAATCATCTGGGGTGCCAAAAAAGAACCTGCAAGAAACGTTTGTAATGTAGAACATTTTTCATGTTAAGGGCAATACACTTCAGTATTGGCCATCTCTTTGCCAGAATTTAGTTCTGAAGGCAGCTTCTTTTCCGAACGCCGGCTGTCTCTATATTTCTGATGCTTGTAATCCTGGTGCTTATAATCAACGATCAACTTCAATACTAGGATAATATTTCTTCAAGTATCTCCCGTTTATAGCAGCAGTAAACTCTTCTCCTAGTAAAGTTTTCAATATATATGCATTCCCAGGTGTACATCTCACTACCCGAAAAGGACCTTCCCAATTCGAGGACCATTTGCCGAACGTACTATATTTAGTTCCAATCGGCAGCAATGCTTTCCAAACCAAATTTCCTTCTACAAATTGCTTAACTTTTACCTTCTTGTTGTAGTATTTAGCAACTCGCATCTTGTTCTTCTCAATATTCTCCAAGGCCTTAAGACGAATCATATGCAAATCCTCTAACTCGTCCATCATTAAGCTACTATAATCCTTGGAACTTAAATCTTTTTGTAAAATTACTCTCCTCGAGTCTGATTGTATTTCCCATGGCAAAACAGCATGGTGCCCATAAATCAACTCATAAGGAGATGTTTTTGTAGATCCATGAGGGGCCATTCGGTAAGCCCACAAGGCTTCATTGAGTACCGAATGCCACCTTCTTGGCTTCTGATCAATCTTCTTTTGAATAATCTTAATCATGATCTTGTTAGAAGCCTCTACCTGATCATTAGCCTGAGCATAATAAGGAGAAGAATTTAATAATTTGATTCCCATGCTTTCAGCAAATTCCCTGAACTCTAAAGATACAAATTGAGCTCCTTGATCAGTTGTAATAGTTTGAGGAATTCCAAATCTGTAAATGATGTGTTCTTTAACAAACTCAACCATGTTTTCCTATGTTACTTTTCAGTGGAATTGCCTCAACCCACTTGGTGAAATAATCTGTTGCCAAAAGCACAAACTTATGCCCCTTGTTAGATGGAGGATTAATTTGGCCAATCAAATCTATACCCCATCCTCTGAATGGACATGGTTTGATAATAGGATTCAAAGCTGATGTCAGAACTCTCTAGATATTCCCAAATCTCTGACAATCTTGACACCCTTTGTAATATTCAAAGCAATCTTCCCGCATCGTTGGCCAATAACATCTAGTGTGCCTGATAACCCACTTCATTCGATAAGCCGATTGATGTGCTCCACACAGTCCATCATGCACTTCACTCATCATTTTCTTTGCTTCTTCTTGACCCAGGCATTGTAACAACACCCCATCTAAGGACTTGTAAAATAAACACCCATCAAGAAGAGCAAACTTTATAGCTTTATACCTGAGCTTCCTAGAAACCTTTCGGGATGGATTTTCCAAATAATCAACAATTTCTTTTCTCCAGTCATCTTCTGCTATATCACTCCCGAAAGCACACACTTCTTTAGCAAACACCTCTTGGCTTTCTCTATATCCTGAAGCGCTTTGAGCCAATCTGTTTGCCTCTTCATTGTGTTCCCTAGGAATATGTTGTAGAATCACATACTGAAAACTTTTCAAAATTTCCTTGCACTCCTCGTAGTAATTCCTCAGGATATCACTTCTACATTCGTATTGGCCATTCAATTGGTTTATAACCAGCTCTGAATCTCCATAAATTTCAACTGAAATAGCCTTTGCCTCTTTCAAATATTGAAGCCCTCTAAGCAATGCCTCATATTCCGCTTGATTATTTGTGACAGTAGGTTGAATAGGGATAGAAAATTCAAACATCTCACCTCTGGGTGAAATCAATAAGATTCCTACTCCACCACCTTTGCCACATGAAGATCCATCAAAGAACAAAGCCTAGGGAGTAATTTCAAGCAAATCAACTGATGGATCACGATGTTCAGTAATAAAATCAGCAATAATCTGACCTTTAACAGCTTTCGCCGATTCAAACTTCAATTCAAACTCAGACAAAGCTAAAATCCACTTGCCAATCCTTCCATTCAAAATTGGCATAGATAACATGTGTTTAATTACATCAAACTTTGAATATACAACGCATTTAGCATTTAACAAATAGTGCCGAAACTTTGTACATGAGTAGTAAACACACAAGCAAAGCTTTTCTGCAGCCGAATACCTTGTCTCGGGATCAAGCAATTTCCGACTAAGGTACGCAACTACTCTTTCCTTTCCTTCAAATTCTTGTATAAGGGCCGATCCAATAGTTTGGGTATCGGCCGCCACGTACAACTTGAAAGGCTTGCTCAATTGTGGAGGCACCAACACTGGTGGTTCCTTCATGTATTGTTTGATCTCATCGAAAGCCTTTTGTTGTTTGTCACCCCATACAAATTTCTGATCCTTCTTGATCTTCAGCAGTGGAGAAAAAGGCAACACCTTTTGTGACAAATTTGAAATAAACCTTCTCACAAAATTAATCTTGTCAAGCAATGATTGCAACTCCTTGAGATTGGTTGGAGGAACAACTTCATCAATAGCCTTAATGCTTTTCTTGCCAACTTCTATTCCTCCTTCATGCACAAAAAATCCCAAGAACTCTCCAGCTGAAACTCCAAAAGCACACTTATTCGGGTTCATCTTAAGCCCATGCTTCCGAGTGCAATCTAGAGTTTTCTTCATGTCATTCAAATGTGAATCATGATCCAAAGACTTGATCACGACATCATCAATGTATATCTCCACAATTTTGTCGATCAACTCATGAAAAATATAATTCATGGCCCTTTGATAAGTTGCACCGGCATTTTTCAACCCAAACGTCATAACAATCCACTCAAAAAGGCCTATGTGTCCAGGACATCTGAAGGCTGTCTTTGATATATCTTCTATTGCCATAAAAATTTGATTGTATCCTGCATTGCCATCCATGAAACTGATAACTTTATGTCCAGCAGCGGCATCAACCAGCAAATCAGCAACAGGCATTGGATATCCATCCATGGGCGTAGCTCTGATCAGATCTCTAAAATCTATACAAACTCTCATTTTCCCGTTCTTCTTGTATACAGGGACAATGTTAGAGATCCACTCCGCATATCTGCATGGCCGAATAAAATTTGCTTCGATCAATCTCTCAATTTCTTTCTTCACATCAGCCAATACTTCATCCTTGTAGATCTTTCGGGGAGGTTGCTTGTAAGGTCTAAAACCAGGCTTGATTGTCAACCGATGCTCAACAATGGAACGATCCAAACCAGGCATCTCCGAATAATCCCAAGCGAAGCAATCTTTATGTTCCTTTAATAGCTTGATCAACTCTTTTCTGAAATTTGAATTCAAGTTAGCACTGATAAATGTCGGCCTCGGCTTATCACCATCTCCAATGTCAATTTCTTCCAATTTGTCGGCCGACATGAATCCACGTCCTAACTTTCCATCCGTTCCATCAATTGGGTTTTCCATTAAAAATTACTATGAGAGCTGACTGCTTGAATCGGCTGTTGACTGGTTCAAAAGGACCTTCACTCCAGTCCTTGCCTGAGAAGCAATCTATACCTTGATACTCCCAGAAGGCTGGTTCCACGTTTGCCACGCTTAGTGAATCATCTGCCTGGACCACCTCTATATCATCATCTACCCATTCAACGAGTTGTTGATGCATGGTAGATGGGATGCAACATTTGGCATGAATCCAGTCACGTCCAAGCAGCAAGCTATATGCCCCTTTACCCTTAATGACGAAGAAGGTCGTGAGCAAAGTTTTAGACCCGATCATCAAGTCCACATGTACACAACCCTTGGTATCTGAAGGATTACCAGCAAAATCATTCAGAATTATACTTGTTGGCGTCAAATCCCCAAGGCCCATGCCAAGCTTCCTGAACGTGGTGTATGGCATCACATTGACCGCAACTCCACCATCAATAAACATCTTGGTCAATGGCTTGCCATTGACGTATCCTTTCAAGTACAGTGGCCTCATATGTTGATTTTTGGCCGGCTTGTCGAAGGTTGCTTGCTTGGCCAAAATTAGCTGTGCCATCAGCCCAAGTTGCTCAGCTTCATCGATATCTGGCGTCGCTTCTTCCTGCACAACCTGATTAGCTGGGTCCATGAATTCATTCGGCAAGAAGCATACCATGCATGTAGGAGCCGAACGACCAGACCCATCAGGCTTATCCTTGGGGCGCCACACCTGTTTCCTCTTGATCCCAGCTTGTTCCAACTCTTGGTTCCTCAAGCGCTGAACTCTTCTCTTTTGGCTTCTCCTCAATCCAGGTGGGCACCATTGTCCTTTCTGCCAGACATATTCATGCTCCTGTTCTTCATGATCGACCCACTTTTGATCAGCATATCTTTTCTTCGGGCGATCATCAACCTCATTTATTTTTATGCGCCGACCGTCATTAGGACATATCCTTCCAATTCTTTCATGGCGATTGACAGCATCCTGCCTATACTCAGTGTATTTGTCACTATATTCAGGATAATTGTTCAACGTGGGGAGCTTCAAACCCTCATTCCAGCAGTGTCTGAAGAATGCACACCCCAATGCGCACGTCCTTGTTCCCGTGCATGTTCTTCTAGCTCTCTCCTGCGTGCCTCTTCTTCAAACCTTCGTTTTTCCTCCTCATACTTTTGTTGCTGGTAGCATTCTCTCTCTTGCTGACACTACCACTTGTTAAGGAGGATACGCGAAGTCACCCTAGGTTTAGTTCTGGAGGATTCCCCCACCTCAATCTGACTTCTCAGTATGCGAGGCATTTCCTTATGGATTTGTTCCATTGTTACTTGTTGAGCAGGATCAACTGATCCATCCCGCTTTGCCCTTGCTGAAGTCAAAACCTTCACTTTTCCTTTTTCCTCAGCGGTCACCATATTGATTGAAAACCCAACCATATTCTGAGGAAAAGGATTGCCATCCAACTTCATTTTGTTGTCAAACTTCAAATGACCTTCTTGGATGGCTTTCTGTATTCTCATTCTGAACACCCTGCACTCATTGATGGAGTGAGAGTTCCTGTTGTGAAATCCGCAGTATCTTTTTTCTTTAACTACATGAGGCCGAAGCATAGAATGCCCTTCCGGCAACTTGCTTCGCCCTTCCTTTACAAGGAATTCAAAGAGATTATCAGCTTTGGTCACATCAAAGTCATATGTGCCCTTGGCCTGTTTGACCCATCACTGATTTACTGTTAACGGCTATTTGCCCCACGTCATCTCTACTGCGGCTATCTCCTCATCATCATCAAATTCCTCCCCTTCATCAGCTCTTTCAAGGAATTGATTGTAGATGTCAGCTATATCACTGTGTTTGGCAAACCTGGAGTCCTTCTTGAAACCATAAGCTTGGTTGCTCATTAATGATAATCTGTGTGATAGTTGGCCAAGATTATCAAACTCCATGCAGAATAGCTTTTCCCGAATAGCTGGCAACATACCCGCAACAGCCATATCAGCCAATTGATCATCTGGCAAATTCAAAAAGAAGCACATGCTTTTAGTCTCCCTGAATCTCCTGAGGAACTCCATGGGCGTTTCATTATGCCTCTGGCTTAGGGTAGTTAGATCAATTAGCTTTTTCTCACTACTGCCAGTGAAGTAATGAGCATGAAACTTCTGTTCCAAATCTTTCCAGGAACAAATTGATTGGGCAGGCAAAGAAGCAAACCATGTGAAGGTCGGGCCTGTCAGTGACAAGGGAAAGTACCTAATCCTAAATGCTTCATCAGCTAAAGCTTCATCAGCTGAAGCTTCCCCAAGCTGCATTAAATATCGGGCTATATGTTCCATAGTGCTAGTATCATCTTGCCCAGAGAACTTTGTGAAGTCTGCAAGAGGTTTCACCCTGTGCGGCAAAGCCACCCTGTTGTACCATTCTGGGAAAGGAGGTGTGTATATTTGCCCTTGATTCTTTGGTTTCAGGCCGAACTGATTTTGTAGCACATCGGCCATTTTCTGCATAAAGATCAACATTAGCGTCTTCTGGCCTTCCAGTAGGCCCAGTGGGCATCCCTGCAGCCGTACCATATCTAGGATTTGGGAAAGCATCAATGGCACCATACTCCATGAATTCTGAATAGCCATCCCCAAAAATATTCTTCTGTAGCCTGTTAGTTGCTAGGGCTATTCTATAAGCAGAATTGGGTGGAACACCAGAAGAGCCGAATGCCAAATCTCCATAAGTAGGCCTGTTGGGCACTGCGTGATAAGGATTCTGCTGCTGGATTGGACGGCCTCTCATGCTTTGCAGAGGCGGTTGGATTGGCTGACTCCCCACGCTTTGCGGAGGCGGCTGAATTGGTTGACCCCCTGCACTTTGCAAAGGTGGCTGCGCACTTGCGTTACGAGCTGGTTGACTATTGACAGCAGCACTTGTCTCCCCTACTTCCGCAACAGATCCTTGAGGTGATACTCGACCAAGCACTTTTTCCATACCTGGGCCAAAGACGCCCAACATCATCTGTCGAAACATATTTAGGAAAGCAGTATTGTGTTTGGCCATTATGCTTTCCATGGTTTGCTGAACTATATTCATCACTTCAATTTTCTCTTCAGCAGCTGTAGTGTCAGGTTCTCCTGGTAATAGAACTTTTGGCATGTCAGTCTTAAGATATGGCACACCACTTATGTTCTTGCCAAACGACATTAAGCACTTCTGCTGAAATTGGTCCATAGCATTTTTAATGCAGTTGCTGCTCTGGAGACAGGTCTTCCATGGTGACATCCATGACATCATGAATATCAGGCATCTTGAACAGCTAGATTGTGTCCCACCGGGCATGCCAAAAAGTGTGTTGACGCAAAATCAGCACCCCGCGCCAAGCACACAGCAAGCCGAACGAAGCCGGCTCAAATTTTCCTGAAACTGACAAAGGATGAAAAACAGTTAGATAAAAACTTGGAACTTGCCGGGTGGTACCAGACAGTTCCGTATTTACGGCCAAAAAGCCAAGTAGAAAGACATATAGCTACAAAAAGCTATGTGTCAGCAGATTGGATATCATTCGGGAGCTTCAAAACGTAAAAGAGGATATAGCCGAATGCATGACGTAAGCATGATGAAAGATCGGTCTTTGGACAAATAACATTGCAGTGTGTAACCATAACCGATTATCAAGGATAAAACATGGTAAATAAATAAACGTGAAAGCATGAGCATGAGTCTTCAATAAATAAGCATGCATAGGCAAAAAGCGCTAGTCTACCGCATGTCTAGACACCTTAAAACCCGTCAAGCATGATATCAAGCAAAGTTAATTCACCGCATGATACAACTTGTTTGAAATCATACTACTAACCAAGGATAGATTAATCCACCGCATGATACAATCTATACATGGAAAGCTAAAAGCATACATTATTTAAAGCGAAACTCGTGGACACGCTTCACCCGTGAAGGAATTGCTGAATACAGCTGTGCAGCCGAATCGGATTCCGTGGAGAAGGAACAAGCATTGCCAAGGATGATAAATCTATCAGATTGAAATCGGAATCTAATCCACCGGATGATTAGCCCTAAGACAACCCAAAAACCTGCATCTACCGCATGATACTTAGTTCTGTCAAGATCTAAGCAAGATTGACAAGCTTGCACGTGACAATCTAGATTGATTCGGGTTCGGATATTGAAAAGCACGTGATCCATGCACCACATCGGGTTAAAGACTTGAACACACAACACAAGGATCATAAAACAAGATAAAGCCGAATCTAATCAATCTAAATTGGGCAAAAGAGTGTTACATGAATTAAACATAAAGCAAAATTCAAAGCAACACGAGATAACTTAATGAATCTATTAGATCTTGCCAAATCTAATAGAGCCGATAACTAGCTCCAAGCTAGATCTTAGCCTACCGCATGACTCATGATCTAACAAGAAACCTTCTTGAACCAAGCTTAAATCTACCGCATGATACTAAGCATGGTAACAAGACTACTTGCATCACGATCTAAATCCACCGCATGATACTAGATATGATACAAGGTTGTCGGTACTTACGGAGGTCGACGGATCGATGATTCCTCTCGAAGAACTCGACGACTCGACTAAAGGACTCGAAGGTTTGGAGTAAAGCCGGTTTGTTATGAAATTGTTCGATACCCATTACAAACGCTAAGGGCTCATATTTATACCCTTGTCCTAACATGACTCCTAATGGACTACGAGTACAACATTTAATACTTAAATCAATGCTCCGGTGTCAATGTCCATCTTGCACTCGCCATCAATTCATCTCTTCCTTTTATCCGGGCCACATCATCACGCATTCCCGAAAACTTCCTTTTAAAAGCGCAAACAGTCCTTCTGCCGAATGATGGCATATTGCCGACCGCAAGCATCCTTACCGAATCCTCTGAGGAGATTTTTCCTGCCGAATGATATTGCGCTACCAAACTCGGCCCACAAGTCAGTCCGTTCTCTGTACCAATTTTTGGTGTTAACATATGCCCCTTCAATTACGGGATAAAAGTGATTTTATTCCGGAATTGACCATAAATGCTCAACTTCTCCGGGCTAAATCTGTTCAGCACCCATCCTCTTCTCTTGCGAGCTGTTGGAATCCGCATCCAGATCCAAACCCTAGTTCGTCAATCATTCGAGTTCAAATCTTCAAATGGCGGACCAAGACCAAGTTCTCAAGGTAAATCCCATTCTCCGAAGGCTCATTCGGTATTACTTTCTCGAATCCCATCTTAGATCATTCATTTACTTTTTCTTGTTCCTGATAGGCTCTAGCCACCGAGATTTTGATCCCCATCGAGGACAAATCTCCATCCTACTTCCTTAGACCCGTGGGAACCTCTGACCCTCTCAAGTTTATTGAAGCCGAATCTCAAAGAATCCCCTTTAAAGCAGCTTTATCGAGACCCCATGAGTGGCAAGACACCTTCAAGAACTGGCACCTGCCCCCAATTGCAGGTTGGAGAAACTGGTATAAGAGGGTACTTGATGATGACAGTGAAAAAACCAGTAATTGGGACAGCCTTCGCATCGCCCAGAGTTTAGAGTTATCTTTGGCTGAAATTCCCAAGAATAAGAATCTTTTAATCGCAGCTTGTCATTTTTGGTCAAATGGTGTAAATGCTTTCCTCTTTGGTCATGCCCCAGTATCTCCTACTCTGGCCGATGTATATATGATGATCGGCCTTGATATCACAGGATCTGTGTATCCTTACAAATACAAAGGCTCCACCAGGCAAAGAGGAGTGAAAACAGGAGTCAGATATAAGATGTATATCCAGAATCATATGTCTGATGGCCCTCTAACTGAAGTTGAGTACAGAGCCTTCCTGAACATGTGGCTATGCAGATTCATCTTCTGTGACAAAGCCAATGAGCCAACCCTAAACCATATTGCAACGGCTGAAGATTTGGCTGCTGGTCATCTCATTCCCCTTGGAAAATACCTCCTAGGGAGTGTATACCATATGCTGCATCAGACCACTTTCTTGATGCACACCAGCCAAAAGATCTCTTGTGTCAATGGCCCCTGGTGGTTTGTTCAAATGTGGCTGCAGCTATACATGCACCAGATCATTGGTATTGATCTCAACAACCGGCGTTTCCCTTCATCCAACTATAAGGAAGGGGAAGCTCAGATCACCAAAGGTTGCCAATCTTATGGAGAAGCTGCTTCAACCATATCCATTGACCAGAACATCAGCCAAATCTTTGAGCTTCTCTTTAAAGTTTTCACCAATCCTCTTTGGCTTCCCTATCTGAACAATGATAACTTGACCCTCCCTTATGAATTCAGTTTTGAAAATGGATGTAATGATGTAAGATCCATGGAAATGTTCAACATCTTCATCCATCCATGCATCCTGCCAGCAGAATTCAGTGGAGGAAGGAAAAATCATAGCACCTTTGAATATTACCAACCAAACATGATGGCCCGACAGTTAGGATGTGGCCAAGTGCCTCCAAGGCTATTCCTTCATGAATTCCTCAAGCCCAGAGAGGAAATCAAGGAAAACCTGCAAGCCAGAAGAATCTTTGAGTATCAATACAGCCCAACTGTTTATACTTGGCCCTTTGTACCAATATCAATAGCTCATCCTTCTTTTATTTCCTAGTGGCAAGAATTCCATGATCACACCTTCAGCGAGCCAGTACATTCTTTTTGCCTTGAGCTAATGCCTGACTTCCAGCCAATTTCAGAGGTAATGCACTTATTTTTCTCTTCTCAAGCATGTCCTTCCTTATTGATCATAATTCTCTGCCACTTCGACGACCAAGCTCTCCACATATTGGGTTTTCATACGGGACACCGAGGTTGGGTGCAATTCTCTAACGGAGATTCGCCTAGGAAATTCTCATGACCATGGCGCATATCCTTGATGAAGAAGTGCTGAGTCTCTCATTCTGTTTGGAGGGAGCCCACAGGTGGAGAAGAAGGAAGACACCGTCGGAAGGGTAACCATGATCAACGGTGCTATGTCTAGCACCTTTATGGGGTAATCTCCTTTCATCCATGGGTTTTAATCGAACTTGAGATGTAATCATACTTTGTTGGATTATCTATCTATCATCTTGTGTTGAATATACTTTATTGCTTAAGGTTAGCTACCATGCCATAAAGGGAGTAGAGCTCCAATACTTCCTTGGATCCATTCAATATGTCGTGTCCATCATAGGTCTAGTCATGAATACCTTCACGTAGTGAGTACGAGAGGAGGGAAAGGGCGAAACCGTGGTCACAACCCCCGATAGATTAGATTGGTTTTCATGTTCAAAATGATTGCATGTTCTAGTATCATAGACCCTTGGGCGAGTGTCTCCTATCTTGATTGAACAACCGGCTCCCTATGTATTAGCGAATAGCTCAGTTTTCAAAAAGGGAGCCCGGAACAAGTGGATGTGCATGAAGGCACATGGGAAGGTTTTTGGAGTATGATCGTGGGAGAAGCGTAGCAACAAAGAAATTTTATCCGGAACCCCATCATCCAAGAGTTTCACTCATGGATGTGCAAAAGGATTTTGGGGAGAATAAGAGAGACAAAGATAACCAACACGGAGTTGAATTGGCTTTACTCGGCTTTGATTGCCAGATAGCCAATAGACCCCACTCACCTTATGATCAACCGGTGGTGTTGTGAGCAACATCGGATTCGGGAGATATTGGTTCGGGGTGTTACCTCTCCATGTTGGCTATCTCTTTGAAACCGGGTATTACAAGGAACCTGAAGCATCTCCTAGCCGAAACCTCCCTAGGATTGAATATATATGAAGAAAAGAAAATATATAAGTGAAGATGAGAGAGGAGGCTTCAAAGTGGCTAGAGTAAATTTGCCCCTATCGGATGGAAGGTTAAGAGTTTTTCTTGAGGGGAAAGAAGATTGGTTAGAGGAAGGACTTCTTGTGCCGGCGAAGAAAAATAAAAGAGAAGGATTGTAGGAGAAGGATCTTCTATGGCCCAAGAAGGAGGTGCATAAAAAAATTATGTGCCACCATTTGGAGGAATTCCGGCGCCGCAAGTTACTACGGTGGTGTACCAATGCAAGCATGGGGGAGTGGTGCAGCCATACCCCCACCAAATTTTGTGGTGCCCAACGTAGCCTTTGCGGAGCCATATGCACACCTTCCTCAACCACAACAAAATGTGGCCATCATTGGAGGATATGAATTATTGCAGCCATCCTAAACAATGCAAACCAAATGGGTGAAGGTAATGCAAACATCGCTTATGAGCTTTGACACCTTCACTTAGCACCGTCATACAATTCATAGGAGAAGCGGTGCAATCCTATTATGAGTAAGGGTACAACAACCGAGACTATCAATATCAACCACCGGTGGAAGATTAGAGAGAGGAGGAGCTTTAGTTATCTTTCCTTTACCCCTTTTTCTTTAATTTTCAGCTTGTATGCGCTTATGTATGCGTAGTATTTTCAGTTTTTATTTAAATTTTCAGCATGTGTGTTAGTGTTTATTTTCATCATGAATAAAGTCACCACTAAGATTTTACCATTAGTAAAGTTACAAAGTTTGTGCCATGATGATATATGATTATAATTGCCACTTTGTTTATCTTTGTAATTGTTTTATGCATGTTTAAGCTAATGCTCTCTTAAAATACAAATATGAAATTATCTAAATGCTAGCTTAATCTTTAGCGGAGGTTATGATAAAAATAAAGACCCATAGTGTTTTATGTGCTCTCAAGTTTTAGATGGATTAAAGATGATTTATTTTTGTTCTTAAAAGTAATGCTAACCTTGTCATAAATACCACTTGCATGTTGCTCTACCTATCCAGAGCCATATAAATACTTGAGTGCAAAAACTTAGTATACAAGGTTTATTTTTGGGTGAGTTATTTTAGGCCTTGATTTCTCTAGCCCGAGACTAAGAAGCTGGTCATTCCATTTTTGCGTATCTATCTTATTGCTAGCCTCTTATCCGTGCATTGTGTATCCCCACATCGGAGATCTCACAAACCTCGCCGGATATCCATCCTTAAAACCAAATATCATCTTTTGTGATTACCTCCTTGACCACAACCTATCGTTGAGTATGGATCATCAATTCAAGGAAGATACAAGACGGTGCCACGATTGAAGATTTCAAGTATCTCTCCAAAGGAAAAGTATTTCTGGTGCCTACCTTATCTCTATCACCTCGTTGCCCCAGGATGAGCAAACGTCTAAGAATGGCGGAGGAGGTAGGTGCAATGCAATTTTATAGTTCAAGGGGAGCAAATAAAAAAAATTGATGAGAAAGAAAAAGAAAAAATGAGAAAAATAAAGAAAGAACAAAAATATGAGTAGGAGGAAAAGAGAAGAAAAGAAAAAAAATATGAGTATGTATAATATAAAAATAAAATAAAGTGAACTCCCCGGTTCTCTAAAGTGTATTAGGAATTTCAAGGTCTCAAGATAAAAGATCCAAACTCATCTTTCCAACCGTGTGCAATCCGATAATGAGGACTTCCTTTGTGCCTCGGGATCACTCTTTGCCATTTGCACATGTCCACCTATCTCAAAGTGTGTGTATTTTTCTCTTTCCCCTCCTTGACTTAACATTATTTTCCAATGACCTTTTTGACGAGTCTTGGTAAGACCATGAGAAGCTTGTCTTGTTTTGACAACATCTCATTTATAATATCTTGGTAGGACTAAACTTTCCCAAAGAGCTTGAGAGACAAGTTGAGATGAGAGTTCATGAGCATGATGCAAGGTGGTTAAAATTTTTGAACTTAGTTTAGCTCTTTTTCATCCCATTCTTTATTTCAAAATTTCTAAGATCCATTTGAATTTTTGGGAGCATGTTAATACTTGTGGGATAAGCTTAATTAAATATCTACCCTCCATAGGGATGAAGGCTAGTACATTATGGAACTTTAACGAACTAAAACTTTTGAGAGCATTATGTTTTCTCATGTATGATCAAGTGCAAGGTTTAAACAATGAAAGGCAACGATGATGAAACGAACCGAATTTCCGTGAACGGAAACCCGACTCTCTGCACCTCTGTGATAGTTCCAGGAAGAGGCTATCACGTGCAATCCCTGTCTCAAGTGGTACAAGTCCATACAACACAAGAATAAAAGAAGAATTACATAATATTATTACAACATCAGAGTACAACTCTGCGGCACAAGCCAGGTACAAGTCCAACTGGACCGAATCAAGAAAGGTAAAACACCTATGCAATGGATCTATCGAAGCGAAGCGTCTCCAGCTCCACAGGCAAACTCGAGCATAGGACCAGCTCTAGTCTTCACACCTTCGTCGTTGAAGTTGTAGTCGTAGATGGTTACCAAGTCTGAAACGCCAGCATCTACCCGATAAGCGGGTAGGTCATGTCAGCTTCCCAACAAAGAGCAAAAGCGGTGGTTGAATCTAGTATGCATGGATAAAACCTATATTGGGGTCGTAGAAAGTTATGCATGTAGCGAGCGCAAAAGCAACAATCAAGGTATGCGAATAGCGGCGAGGTCCACACCTCTGAGGTCCACACCTCCGGGAGGTCCGCACCTCTGAGGTCTACACCTCCGGGGTCCACACCCCTCAACAAGGAAGTACACACAAAAGCACTGAATCACACCCACGATCCAGCTCCCAGCTCTCATCTGCGATGTGGGGCCCACTTGCTCCTATCCCCACATCTCAACGGCCTCAGGCCGGGCTCACTCACTCGGGGGAGAGAAGAAGCACAAGAAAAGAGTCTAGTCGGAAGTAGCGGTAGATAGCAGTACTGTCCATAACCAGTGGACACGGACTATAGCTATAGGTTTAACACTCTGCGGAGGTTGTACAACTGTACCCGCCCGAATAGAGCCCGGATGGTAGCGAACCACCCGAAACCCTACCATACGGCTGGAGTCCAAGTAAGTGGATAGTACCCTCCTGCATCTCCGATTCTGGCGCAGCCTCCGCTGTAGAGCTCATACTGCCAGCGAGAGGTCCCGCGAAGCTGTGGAACCCTTCCCCAGCCTCGTCGGGGCGAAGTCTTCTAAGGAGGAACGCCGTCTCCCATCACGATCACACCGATCCGCCTACAGGAAGGGTGCTATCCACTATGAGTCTCACCCCGCACCCCCGCCCATAACAAGGCGGGCGGTTTGTACGAAAGTAGATACTGCATCTGGTGGTAAGTCGACTCGGTCCTTAGGGGCCCAGAGCGAGCACTCCCCATCTCCATCCCATCCGACACGCCGCTCGGGTAAGAGGCCAGATCGCATCTTCCCGAGGCAGGCGTTCACAAGTAGCCAAATGGCTTGCTCCCGCCAGAAACACGTCAAGGAAGAACACACCCAGAACTCACGCTAGAACACACCGAGATCTCCCACATCTCAGTCCAAGCCCAGAGTACCATCCATAATCAAGCAACAGAAGGATGGATAGTTGGTATATGGGACTAGCTAGGGGTCTGTAGCTAGTCCCGAGGTAGGTAGAGCAAGGAATCAGGATATATCAAATAACAAGGCAAGGCTAATCAAATGGCTATTCAATCCATCGAATCAAGTAACATAAATATAGCACTAGCAACTAATAGCATGCATGGGTTCTACATGGTTGGGAGTGACATGACACCTGCGCGGTAGTCGTCGTAGAGAAGTAGAGGTTGAGCGTCCTCTCGGGAAAAGTCGGGGTAGACGCGTCTCCTTAGTCGTCGCAGCTCGGGTCTTCAACAAGAACACAAGCCTACACGAGATGCGACGCGGAAATAAATAATGAGCATTCATCTAATGCAAAAACATCAATAAGAACCAATTTAGAAGATCCAAATAAACTCCATATTAAATACAAGCAACACTGTTTTAGATAGTGAAAATAAAGCGATTGGTTTCAAAACAAAAGTAGTTTAAGCAACTCGTTTTATATACTAGTAAACATGGTAGGGTCAATACTTAGTTCAAAGATAGTTTACGGGTCTCACGGCTAAGATCTTAGGTGGACAAGCTTGCAAGCTGGAAAGCTGAGAGGCTGAGATTAACGCTTGCAAGGTTTAGATTTCGGATGATCAAAGCGGTAGCACAAAGGATGAGTTTCACAAAGCGAGATGGAGGTAACTTAGGAATGGCATTCCCATGCCAAGATATGCGGCGATAGTGTAGAGAGGATGAGAGGATCAACTAATGGTCGATCTTGGGAGGCGGAGCGACAAGGCATGCTCAAGAGCGCTACGAAGCATGTACTCGTGATGCGGTGATGACCATGGAGAGATAGCTAGATTGCAACGCGGGGTTGCCATGCGTGAAGCAGGGGCCCCTACTCAGGGCACGGTCATCCAACATGCGTGGCATCCTAGTTGAGATCGCACAGCACAACGCACACATCGTCACAAAGCGGAGTAGAGCAAGAGCAGATTTATCAGAGGAGACAAGAAGCGGAGTAGAGCAAGACAAGCGGCAAGTGGCTGAAGTGAGGCACATGCAAGGACACACTCGCGGCACGAAGGTCGGTCAGGCAGGTGACGACACACGGGCGATAGCAAGTTGATGGCTGGTTTGATGTAGCGGGCGTGACGCGGCATGGCGGGCCAAGGCGGGGCTGTAGCGCAGGCGTGGGCAGCGGAGCACCGCTAGCCATCCATGGTCGGGCTTTTCCTTGCGCCTGAGAATGCACTGCGAGCTGTGGCGTGGGGTTGCGCGTGCATAGTGACACATCCACCCAACACACGCCGCTGGCAGCAGTGAGAGTGTGATCATGCGTCGCACAGCTAGGCAACAGCGAGCGTTGCGAGGGAACATGCAAAAGATCACACGGCTCGACGGCCGGCACACAGAGCAGCTAGCAGGGCTGGGCAACTTTGGCTTGGTTAAGCAACAAGGGGCAAGGGTCTCGGCAGAACGGTCGGCAACATTATCCAGGCAACAATTAAAGGCTTCGGCCATAAGGATCTCAAGGGTTCGAGCAGGCACAACATCGAACAGTTGGTGGGCATGTCACGACTGCAGCAAAAGGCATGCCCTCTATGGTCACTGGTGTTCTGGAGGATAAATAGAAGCATGCACAACACAGAGGCCGGCAACACAGGCATGCATCGGAGGGTAAAAAGGAGTTGGCTTGGTCGGAAGGCTTACCAACGGGCTTGTTGACAAGTAGGTCATTCTGTCGAACACGTCGCGGGCGAGGTGGACGAATGTCGTGCTGGGGAAGAAAGAGGAGCAATAGCTTGTCCTTGCTGCAAGCCAGCGGTTCTCTTGTCGTAGACATTCCCGTCGACGACGTCGTGGATCGGCAGTCACGGCGTCCTCGACGTGGGTGACTTCCGGCTTACTTCGATCCTCCCCCTCGGCGACGACGGTTTCATGCAGGCAAGCGGGGTGTTAGATTGGGTAGGAACGGGTCGGGTAGCGGCAAGAGAAAGGAAGGAAATAACGGGGTACTGTTGTGGGCATCTCACCTCATTGACAAATCATCGAGCATGTCATGGGCGAAGTGGTGATCAGTCAGGCGGTCAGCGGCTTGTTCGGCACATTATGTCGAACACCTTGTGTGCGTGCCCTTGGTCAAGGGTAGAAGGCCGCTACTTGAAGATGGGTAGCGCAGCTAGGTTGGGTCCTGCAAGAAATGTACACGGCACGAAGGCCGGCTTCAGAGACAGATGAAGGGCAGCGACAAGATCATCTGGCGGTACAGGCATTTCATCAAACAGATTGTGTGCATGTCCGGGCTCGCGGATTTGGACACGCCAACAACGGTCTTAGGTAACCCGGGATACACAGGAGCAAGCACGGCTCGAAGGCCGGCGGCACAGGCAGTCAAGATAGGGTAACAAGTGGGACTTTGATTCGTTCCAGCATTTCAATGAACACCTAGAGGGCGAGGAAGATAGATGGCTGAGGGCTCACCATGGGCTTGCACACGGTCAGGAGCGATGTCGTGGCGCCGTGGTGGCTCGGCGTTCCTTCTCAATGCGGCGCAGGGAGGGATCGAAGCAGTGACGAGGCGAAGCCAGCGGGTTGGCACGTCAAGGTTCGGGACGTCGGTGTTGAACGCAGTCCCCCTCGACGTGGCGTAGCTCGTCGTCATGCGCCTCCTGCTCGGCGCGGCGTTCCGGCGTCGGCTTTCACGGCTTCTCCCGCGCAGCTCCTTGTGGTGACGATGACGCAGAGCTTCGGGGCAGCGAGGTTGCGAGGCCACCGGTTGGCGACGCGGTGGCGCTCGAGAGCAGAACGGGTGGAGCTCCCGATCGAGGGTTGCATCAGCGCCCTTGGCACACCATGGCTTCGGCGCTCGTGGGATCAACTCCAGTTTCTTCCACTGCGGCGGAGCGGTGCGTGAAGTAAGGGGTTGGGGAGAGCAGAGGGCGGTGACACTGGTGTGGGGGATTCTCGCCATGGCTGCGACGGCGGACAGGAGAAAGAGGGTGAGGCCGATTTTATAGGGGCAGGCTAGGGTTGGGCGAGTGCGGTAGACGGCGGAGATCATCGGCGTCCGTGCCCATGGCCACGCGGCGCGCATCTGGCGGGCAGGGCGCGATGCGGAGCGAGGAGAGGCGCCTCCGGTCTGCGTTCGATGCATGGAGCGTGCACGGTCACGGGGAGGAGAAAGGCGAATAGTCCCCCGGCTAACGAGTGGGACCCGCGGACCATAGAGAGAAGGAGGAAAAAGAAAAGGGGAAGGGTACCCGCCCCGGGCCTCGCCGGGCTACGGAGCCGGGCCGTTATTTGGGTTTCGCGGTTCACACACTTTGAAGGACCGATACGGCGAACTAGAGAGGGGGGAGTGAATGGGAGCCGATAAAAATTCTTCTCGAAGGAGATCGACACTCCAACAAGATGAACACGGCTTCCAACACACGTCTCCGACTCACTACCAAGGTTGGTCAAGCCCACGTAGCCACCGGAGTACCACCGGACCTAGGAACCAACACACCACCTTCCGACCCGAGAAATGCGGCGGAAAAACCAAACCTCGAGTCTACGACCCCACACGGTCGGACCGGTGAGCACCACCGGTCGAGCCGGTCCCTGCCGGGTGAAACCGAGCAACTTCCACTAAGTGGCTCTACACCGGTCGGACGGGGGTGAGACACACCGGTCGGACCGATGGCGACTGAAAGCCCCCAAGGCACCAAACGAGCCAACCGACCACCAAACGGACCCAAACTTGAAACGGCGGCAACACGGGACAACAACGAACACACCAAGACGTTCACCCGAGCAAAATCCCACAAGGGCTCGCACCGGTCGGACCGGTCAAGAGCACCGGTCGACCGGTGTAGCACAGGCGGCTCGGGATGAACGGCACCCGCGGGTCAACTCCCCCAAATCCAAATCTCGATCTCCCGAATCGCTCCACGGACTTGAACAAGACTTTGGGGATATCATGAACACCTCATGAGGTGTTCATAGCCAAGTTTAATCCCACCAAAACTCGTCCAAAAAGGAGGAATCGAAGAAATCCCGCCGAAAGCACTTCCAACCCAAGAACTCAAGAAAACCCCAAAATCGAGCACTTTTACTCACGGATTTGGGAGGGGAATCACAGCCCAAAGAACCACGAAGGGTTCCCACAAATTTCCCCCATCAAATCCCCAAGAGAAAAGCCCCGAAAACCCCCCAAAGAAATCACGAAGAGAGGGCTCCGAAAATCACCACCAAGAACAACGGGAAAACACATCCAAACCTTGAGGAACCACGCCGAATCATCTATACATGAAACAAAGGTTCGTACAAGGTGTAGCAAGCCGCCCGATCATCCATCCCTCTCTACAAGATCTCTCCGTGAAGCTCTCTTGCTAGTCCTAGAGAAAACCTAAGGAAAATAGGTGGAAAATAGGAAAACTAATGAGCTAGGGTTCCAAGAGTTGGCTGCCATCCTCTCACCTCTTGGGTTATATGGAGGCAACCGAATGTCTAAAATGCCCTTCTCTACTAACTAGGGATACAAGCCCCTCAAGGGCGGATTTGGATTTCTTGATGTCTTCACCATCGGACGGATGCCGGCGACCGCACCTGCGTAGCCTCAACGCAAGCCATGCGATCCCGACGCGTGTCCTCCGCTTCGAAGATTCGGACTGCGTCGTCGCACACGGTCGACCGGTGCTCCTCACCACCGGGACCGGTCCCCACCGGTCGGGACCGGTCGGATCGGTGCTCCTCACCGGTCGGATCGGTCCCCACCGGTCGGGACCGGTCGGACCCACCGGTCGGACGGCCGTGCCGTCTTCGCACCTCCGTCTTCGGTTCTCCGGTCTTGGCTTTGTGGATCAACCAAGGAACCCGGTGGTTTTCTCGGTGAACCACCGAAACCCCGCGAACTCGGTGTAGCCTCCGCCAATCTCCACTCATGACTTGGCTCCCACGTAGTCCCGGCTCGACCTTGGTTTTGAGGCTCAACCAAGAAACCGTCCACGACTTCATCTTCTTGTTCATGCCACCATGCGGCCCGCACTTGACCCCGCCGGCCACCGGGTCCCTCGAACGAAGCCTACTTGTCTTCTCCACACACCGGAGGCCTCACCGCGACGACCTTTCGCGCTTGTTCTTCACCCCGCACCAACACGAGTCAAGCCGCAACCTGCACCCGCAATACTTAGCCAAGAATCGGTCCACACAACGTTGTCAATCACTCATCACACAAGGAAGCGACCATCCACCGGTCCTCGAACCACACATGGTCCTCACACTTAGAGATCGGGGGCCTCTCGGTAGACCTTCGGCGAAAGGAAGCAGCCCAAGTTAGCTATTAGCTCCTTTCAAATAGTTTTGAATGTAGTTTGAGTTTAAGAATTTGAATCATATTCGAATTCAAACAACATACAATTTGAAGACATCAAATAAGATTCATAAAAGATCCAACTCAAGTTTATACCGTAATTTGAAAATAGTTTTATATGGTTTTATTTTATATGGAATTTTAAGGTAAGAGGCTAGCAATATGGGATCAATTTCGGTAGCACATAAGTTCAAGCAAAAAAGTTTTAAATTTTTGCGAAAATTCACACATGGTAAATCATTCAAAATTCTGGTATGTTACAGATGATATCCATCGAAGGCTTACTCGAGGACGAGCAAGGTTTAAGCATGGGGGAGTTGTTGACGATGAAATTCCGTCAATCTAGCCATGAGCTTACCTTCGGTGTTGGCATGAGTTTTGTATCTTATCCATTGGTACTAACCCCCGTGGTATAACAAGTTCACTTGTGCATGTCGGTTTTGGAGTTTAGTGTTTATGCAGGGTTTTAGCGTTGAAAGCAAGACTTCCAGGATAAGTTCATTAAGCACCTCATGACAAGACCTTGAAGCCCGGTACAAGTCAAAAAATAAAGTGAACATGACTCCAAGAAGCCCAAGGACCCAACCCGAAAAGATGGAAAACTCCGAGGACCTAGCAAGAAAAGTGCTGAATCTTGCGAGACAAGGAGCTTCGTCCAATTCTGAGAGAAACTGACGACAAGGGCCCACATGCAAAAGGGGGAAGGATCTAGAAGACTCGGGAAGCAACACCGGGCGAAGGAGGCCACGAACTGGGTCGAAGTGGGCCCAGGCCGGTCGGCCCAGGCCGGCCGACCCAGCCCGTTTCGAGGCTCAGTCGGTCCCCTTTGACCTAGATGCCTCTCGGGCTATTTATAGCCCCCTGACCGAGAGCCACGCATCAATCAATTCGTCATCCGCCGCCGAGGAGCAGAGAAGCTTGAGGGACACCATCTCGGAGATGAGGGTCGTGCTAGTTGTCTAGGGTCTCCCTAGTCGACATGGGAACCTTGCATGGAAGACCACGTCGGAGCTCCGGAGTAAGGATCAAGATCGAGGTAGGATCCCGGTGGTGATCTTGTTCATGTAATCATTCATGGTGAAGTTTTTATAGTGAATCCGATTTCTAGCGATCAAGTGCCTTCTCGATGATTTTGTTTTCTTCTTGGTTTTGCTTCTTCCCCAATCTATACTTAAGATAGATTGCTTAGGGTGCTCTTGTAGCCGCGATGGCTAGAGGTGCATACCGGACCGACCAAGTGATTTCAACTTGTTCTTATCGAACTCGCCCTATATTACCCGCATGAATAGGAATACGTTGTGACAGAACGGGGGTTCCGAAAGGCGGGCGTTTTCGGAATCGGACCGAGGGCCACGGTTTAAAGATGCTTTTAATGAGATTTGCTTTTCTATCTTCATCTATCTTGTTTGGAGCTACAACATAAGAATGATCTAGACTCTCTAGATCGGTTATCTCTTGCTTTCTCTTGCTACCTCTTTAGTAGATTAGATTAGATTCGTTTTCTTGATGATATCTTAGATTAGATGCAACTTGGTTCTTCAATAGATAGCTTTCCTTGCTTTGCTAGATTGAATCCTTGCGTTGCACATTGTTCCACGGATTCGATACCTTGGGTTCACCACTCGAGGGAAGAAGGGTCCCTTGACTATGACGGGGGATTTGTCCGCTTGCAAATCCATATGAACTTTGATACGATAATCTACCGTCAACACTGTACAAGTGCGCCGCGTCAGGCGTCCTACAGCGATGTGTGCCTATCCCCCAGGGGCGCGAGCTCCTTCGAGACATTCACGCGGGCGTGTGCGGCCACCACGCAGCGCGACGCACCCTCGTGGGCAACGCGTTCCGCCAGGGCTTCTACTGGCCCACGGCAGTCGCTGATGCCAGCGAGATCGTACGCACCTGCGAAGGGTGCCAGTTTTACGCCCGCAAGACCAACCTTCCTGCGCACGCCCTCCAGACAATCCCCGTCACATGGCCCTTCACCGTATGGGGGTTGGACATCATCGGGCCCTTGCGGAAAGCGCCTGGGGGCTACACCCACCTAGTGGTTGCTATAGACAAGTTCTCCAAGTGGGTCGAGGTGCGTCCGATCACGAATCTCAGGGCAGAGCAGGCTGTGACGTTCTTCACCAACATCGTCTACTGGTTCGGGGTGCCCAACTCCATCATCACCGACAACAGGTCCCAATTCACCGGCAGGAAGTTCCTGGAGTTATGTGACAGTTCCACATCTGCATCGATTGGGCGGCTGTGGCGCATCCACAGACCAATGGTCAAGTGGAGCGCATCAACGGCATGATCCTACAAGGTCTCAAGCCCAGGATTTTCGACAGACTGAACAAGTCCGGTCGGAAATGGCTCCAGGAGCTACCAGCAGTCGTGTTGAGCCTCAGAACCACCCCGAGCAGAGCCACGGGATTCACTTCGTTTTTCCTTGTCTATGGCGTGGAGGCTGTTCTCCCCACGGACTTGGAATATGGGTCGCTTAGAGTCGGGGGCTACGATGAAGGCGCCAACCAGCGAGCCCGCGAGGACTCGCTGGACCAACTGGACGAGGCCCGCACTGTGGCCCTGATGCACTCGGCAAGGTACCAGCAGGCGCTGAGGCGCTACAGGCCCGGAAGATACGGCACCGAGACTTCAACGAATGGGACCTAGTTCTGAGGCTGCGCCACGACAATCGAGGCCGCCACAAGCTATCGCCTCCATGGGAGGGACCCTACGTCATGGTGAAAGTACTCATGCCCGGCACTTACAAGCAGGCCAACGAGAATGGTGAAGAAGTCACCAACACTTGGAAAATCCAACAGCTACGTCGCTTCTACCCTTAGAAAGGATTTCCAAATTCTTTTTGTAATTTACATACCCAACACCCTAGTGGGCTATACAAATGTAAACTCTTTCGAATTAATAAAGTCAAAGGGTAACTTGGCTTTCCCCAGAAAACCAAGTCACCCTCGGGGGCTACTGCGGGGGGCACCCCCCAAAAAAATGGTCCCATTTTTCCGCAAAAATCCGCAAGCACGCTAAGTACGACTCGACCTGAGCCTTGGACGAAATTCAGGCGGGGCGCGAGCGGCCAAGCGGGAAAGACGCGCGAGCCAGAGATAGCCTACGCCTCTGGGACGATACGACCCTTCTCCCTCGCCTATGGACCAACGAGCTAATCGTGGAATCGAACCTCCCTAGCTCAAATTCGTCTAGGCAAAGGAAAAGAGCGACGGAACAGCGTGACAAGTGAAATAAAACGCATCACTTCAATTTACAAACATTCGAATGTTTCAAACAAGTAATTGTTTATTACACGACCACACGGCCCGAATGCTAATACTTAAACAACAAGGGCATGAACGCCCAACTACTTTCAGGCTTGAGGGCCACCCGCCACGGGAGCGTCGAGGAACAAGAAGTCAGTGAAGTCCTCGGCGAGCATATCGTCGGCGGTGGCGGTGAGCGCATCTGCACGGTCCATCGCCACCTCATCCTCGACGCCGACCGAGACGACGTAGCCCGAGGATACAGCCTCGAAGTCGACCTGGTAGTGGGACGCCACCACGCCAAAAGCCTTCTTGACGCCCAGGTGAAGGGCGCGGCGCATGCGCCGGGCGACATGCCCACCGAGAGCATGAAGGCGACTCGCCATCGAGCTCCCAGCCTGCGCCTCACCTTCCTCGACCTCCTGGTAGGCCTCGAGGGTGGAAGCCCACAACTCCTCCAACTCCTGTTGCGAGGAGTTGTAGGCCGTCTGCACAGCCTCGGCCTGGGTGGTCGTATTCCCTAGGGCAGTCCGCAGGCCTGAAAACCAACGACAAAGAAACAAAAGTCAGGAGCGGATCCCGAGCAAGCCAAATCGACGAACTAAAAGGGGCGGAAATGCAACTCACCTTCAACCTGCTTCCTCTCCGAGTCGAGGGCCTTGCGCACTTCCTCGGCCTCTCGCCGCAAGTCACGGACCGTGGCTTCTTGCTCCTCGAGGGACTGGAGCAAGTCCTCGTGCGAGATGCTGAGCTGAACATGCTCCCCGTTGAGCCGCGAGACATCGTCGTCCCGCTGCTTAAGGGTTGCCTGTGCCCCCTCGAGCGTGGTGCGCTCTTGTTGGAGCTGACCCTGCGCCTCTTCCCGCGCCAGGTGTTCCCGCTCGAGGGTAGCCCGGGCCTCGACGAGGGCAGCCCGCTCCTGCTGGAGTTGGTCCTCTGCTTGCTGGTGCGCGGCCCACTCTTGCCGGAGCTGCTCCTCCACCGACACGAGAGACGCGGCCTTCTTGGCCAAGCTCGTCCTCAGCTCCTCTGCCTCCTTGGCCTTCTCCACGGCCTGGCGTTGCCAAGCACGCACTTCCTCTAGGGTCGCGCGGTCTTGTTGAAGCTGGGCACGAACTGAGGCCACCTCAGTCTTCCACTCCACCGCCAGAGTGCACGCGTTCGCCAGATCTTCCCTTGCCCTCTGCAGCGCCTTGTCCCGATCCACGAGCGCAGTCCGCACCTTCTCGACGGCGGAGCCCCCCTCCGCGGTCTGAGCTTCCAACTCCAGGAGCTGGTCCCGCAGGGCTTCCGCCCGGTACGCAAGCCACCCGTCGCCTATCCTCAGGGCCTCGACGAGGGCGTCGAGAGCGTCACGCTGCTCCCGGAGCCGGTGGAGCTCGGAGCTCATTTGGTCGAGGGTACCGTACCTCTCCCTGGCCCGATCCTCCAATTCCTGTCACCGGCGGATAAAGACCAAGGGGTGCAGATCAGGGAAAGCGCGGACGCGGAAGGAACAAAAGGGGAAGAACCACAAGACCCAACGAACAATCGCGTACCTGGAAGATGTGCCACGCAGGACCACTGTGGATCCGTAGCACCTCATTCAGCGCCTGGTTGAGCGAGGCGTCGTGGTCGTGAAGTTCCTCCCACAGCGCCTGCTCGGCCTGGGCTTCGCTAAAGTGGACCGGCGCCGCATCGACACGTTCCCGCTCCTGCTCCGGGCGCACCGCGATGCCATCTGAAGCCGGAGGGGCGGCGCGCGATGACGAGGCCTCGGCGCCGTCCGCTGGGCAGCCCGACATCACGCAGCTATCACCCCTCACCACGAGCACCCCAACTGGAGGCTCGAGGGCTGGTGCGGGCAGGCTCCCCCACTGGTCCCATCCGGGCGGTGGGGTGTCGTTGTCCGGGACCTCCACCACCGCCGCCTGACTGCCGCTGATTGGGGCCGGCGCTGGCGAAATCGACGGCGCGGTGACCGCCATGGTCATGACCACAGTCGTGGCCACCGCCACATGCTGCGGCTCCGCGGCTGCGGCTGTCGGTGTTTTAGAATGGCAACCTACTAAGGGGAGTACCCGAAGTAGATGAATGTGGCCTCGCCGAGATCGGTAACTCGAAGGAAGAGACACATGGCACACAATTTAGACAGGTTCGGGCCGCGAGGTGCGTAATACCCTACGTCCCGTTGCTGCGTAGATCTGGATTGATTGGGTATGATTACAAGATGATGCAATCTTACGCCGTGAGATGAGATGATCTAGAGAGGGGTCCCTGTCTCGCCTTATATAGCCTGGGAGGCAGGTTTACAAGTCGGTTCAGCGAGAGAGTACTAGTCGAGTACGTCTAGGAGTCCTCGATACAGTGCGGGACATGTACAGCTTCCTAACCGAGTACTTCTCCTGGATAGTCCTTGTGCTTCACGCCAGCAGGTACCGTGGAGCGCAAGTCGGGTAGGCCCAGGGGCCCACCGAGTAGTCGGTCCTGTTACCCACAGAGGTAGTGGGCCCAGGGAGGTCCATACAACAAGCCCCCGACTACTTTGTAGTCGAGAAGGATAGCTTCAAGTAGTCTTGACGGCCTTAACGAGTAGTCCTCAAGCGTCCCCGAGTACTACAAGTCAAAAGTCCTCAAGAGTAGTCGAAGCATCCCAAGGCTGGAATGTACTCTAACTGATGATTGAGCAATCCTGAAGTCTTCTCGAGTAGTCCCAAGCGTCCTCGAGTGCTGCCCTCGAAGGTCTTCAACAATGCCCGTGTTGTCTTGAAGCGGAAACTGATATGGAAGTGCGATTGCAAAATCGCACTCCATATGGAGTAGCCCCCGAGCCTTAGGTTGAGTTGTAGACTCTGGCTGAGGGTCCATCTGAAGTTTTGGCAAGAAAATCCCAAAAAATCCGGAGAAAAAACCGAAGGACACGTGGCACGGAGCCCCCGAGCCTTGAGTCGAGTACTCCCTCTCGAATTGAAGGGTCATCTTGTAGAATGTGTCCTGAGTTGCTCTTGAGTCTTGCCGCTACCAAGGAAGTCGAGTAGAAGTAGCCAAGCCCCCGAGATGAGGCGCATCGACTAGTAGAAGTTGAAGAGTCAAGCACCGCCGCTAAGTCAGCCGCGCGCATACTTGTCCATCCGGCCGTTGGAGGGGCCACCGTTGACTTATAAATAGAAGCCAAAACCCTTAGGGTTTTTCACCCAGCGCATTCGCAGCCATTCCTAGCAGATCTAGCCAGGAATCACCACCAGTGCGCACTGCCGCTGTAGAGAGCTTGTACATCCAAGCGCGCGCGCCGTAGAGAGCCATCGCTGTAGCCCCCGAGCGAATGCGCGTGAAGACCCCATGCACCTGGAGAATGAAGCCTTCACCATAGAAGACCGCGAAGGCCGCCGCTGGGAAGAAGAGGGCCCGTGAAGAGGTCGCCGGATCTGTTACGGGGGCATCGCCACCGGTGTCTCCGCCGCGACCAAATCCGAACCGCGAGTGGAAGAAGTCCAAGGCCAAGACCGAAGATCTGCTGACCCTTCTCAATATCGGATTCCTGCGGGAGAAGGAGGTGGACATGTGGAGATCCGCGGCAGGGGACCCGTACCCCATGGAGAAGAACCCGGACGAGATCCCAATGTTCACCCGGTTCGCGGAGCGCGGACTGTCCCTCCCGGCGAGCGACTTCTTCAAGGGGCTGCTGGGGTACTACGACATCGAGTACCTCAACCTCAACCCTAACGGTATCTTCCACACCGTCGTCTTTGTACATTTCTGTGAAGCCTTCTCGGGGATCAAGCCCCATTAGATCTTGTTCCGGAAGTTCTTCAGGGTGAAGCCTCAGCCCAGCGCCAGCAATCCGCGAGTAGTCGGAAGAGCAGGGATCCAGATGAGGGAGGATGCCGCCGAGCAGTACCTCTCCTACAAGCTGATAGATTCCAACCAAGACTGGAAGGTGAAGTGGTTCTATGTGACCAACCACCACCCGGAGCTGCCGAAGCCGAGCGGGAAGCAGCCCAAACACCGCCCGTGGTGGAACTCGGAGCCGACGATGCAAGAAGGTCTTCAGTTGCCCGAGCTGTTGGCGAAGATCAAGGCGCTGAGGGAAGCCGGGCTGAGGGCCGAACATGTGGCCTTCAGCTTCATGAAGCGAAGGGTGCAGCCACTGATGGCCCGCGACACCCTAGGGTACGAGTACACCGGCGACGACGATACGTCATGGATGCCTGGAGATGAAGTTGACGACGACGACATTGTTGATAGGCTGGCCAGGATCTTCAAAGATATGCCGGCGTACACACCGTGCCCAGTACCAGAGTACTCCGCCGCGCGCCCACCAAAGGAGGTCAGTAGCCACATCCATTGTCGAGTACTCATTACATAAGAGTAGTCGTACTGATGTGTAGTGCTTCTTTTAGGATGACTTGGCGAAGTTCGTCTCCGAGCCGGCGTCGCCTCCTCAGTTGGTCGAGGTCCCGGAAGAAGGGAAGGCCAATGCCAAGGAGCGGCGTGAAGTTGGTGAAGGAGATGACACAGTTGTTGTCGAGGACACGTCCAAGGAGGACGACGATGAAGAGACGCTCCAAGAGCGCTTCCAACTGTGGTCGCGGTTCAGCCGCCCTTGATTGCCGCACATACCTCTCGTTCAGGATCCGCCGGCTAGCCTAGAGGCTAGTCTGCCCGCGCCGCCAAGGAGGCCGCGCAATGCGGCCCGCAAGTGCGTGGCAAAGAAGTTGAAGGTCACCGAAGCCACGTCCCAGGAGGTAAGTCGTCTTCGCTAGTGTTGTCGGGTACTGATGTCTCGAGTTTGTGTGTTGACGACAAAGTTTCCTCGCTTGCAGGAGGTGCCGCCTTCCGACCCCGTTGAGCAGGGCGTCGAAAGCGATTGGGACACCGTGGGGGAGGCAGCTCGGGGTAGTCGTAGCCCAGCCCCCACCGTAGAAGAGCTTTTGGCGCAGCTGGAGCGCCAGCCCCCTGCTGCTGAGGGGAGCACAGAACCCGCCGCTGCTACCGTGGAGGAGGCAGCAGCTACCAAAGCGCAGGAAGAGGCGCCTGCCGAGGCAGGACTGGTCGACATCGCCAGTATCCTTGGCGCCCCAACTGTGACGGTGGTCTGGTCGAGCTTGTAAGTGTGAATCCTTCCCGAGTGGTACATTTGGTGTAGTAGTTGTACTAGGTTGACAACCAGCTTGTACACTCTGCAGGAAATCGACGGACCTGTCCTGGGAGGGGGATGAACCCGCTACAGCGGTGGTGGAAGAGGAAGCCGCGCCGCCCGCTGAGGAGTCCGCTCCCGCCCCTCAGGCGGAGTCCGAGGCGCCGGCCGCTGAGACTGCGTTGCCTGAAGCCAGCATCGTTGAAGGTGAGTACTCTCTCAGGTGCAAGTAGCCCCGTAGAGTAGTCGTAGTCGCCAGGTATGGCTGATGCAGTTGTCCTCTTGTCGACAGGTGCTGGAGCCGAGGGGAGTGATATCCGGCTGTGGTGCCCGTTGAAGTCGTGGCACCGGAGACCCAAGGAGCTGCCGGAGGAGCCCCCGGGCTGGTGGAGGAGACCATCGAAGAAGCCGCTGGGACGGCTGGAGGAGAGGGCGACGACATGCTGCTAGAACCCACTCTGGAGGTAGTCGTGCGCTCGCCAGAGATCCAGGACGCGGAGCCAATCTGCTCGGCGTCAATGACCGAAGCCGCGACGAGTAGTCGTGGCGGGATCGAATTGTTGGCAGATGATCTCGTCGACCCGGCGACGGTGGCTCGGCACCTGGAGGCGGTGCGCCAAGCCGAGCAATGGATGAAGGTGAGTAGTCGACACCCTTGAGTAGTCAATCCTTTAATGTTGAGTACCCATTTGACATGTGTTCCAGGACGTCGCGGAGAGGTCCCGGGAAAAGTCCAACATGCTTCAAGGTTTCGGCGATGCAGTACTTCGGGCAGAAGCCTTGGAAGACCAACTCGTGAAGTCCCGGAAGCATGCTGCCGCGATGCAGTCAAAGCTGGACACCGCCTTCGCCAAGTATCACAATGATGTCCAAGAGATGTAGGCGAAGAGTGACGAGTTGGTGCGGAAGAATAAGTCTCTCCGCAACAAGAACAAGGGTACGCTATTGTCTTGCTGAGTACTTGTTGATGGTAGCTTGAGATAGTCTGATCCATTTTTTGCTTGTTGACTTGTAGAGCTTGAGACCAAGGTTGATCAGCTGAAGGCTTCAGAGACTGATCTGAAGAACCTCTTCTACCGAGAGCAGGAGGCCCGCCAAGTACTGGAGTACGATTATAAGGAGCTTGCTTACGAGTGCGACAAGCACATGGAGCTCCGTATTGCATCCGATCGTGGCCTCGTCAACTGCTACAAATCCTTGCAGAAGCTGAACGAGGACTGTGAGAGGCTGCGGGCTCAACTCAAGGAACTCGAGGAAGCCGCGCTCCCCATCGCGAGGCTGCTGGTGCCTCACCCTGGCGGTTCGAAGATAGCTCCACTGGTGGACCGGCTGAAGGAAGCCCCCAGCCACTTGGCGGCCTACGTCAAGCACTTGGCGAAGTCGATCCCGAACCAGGTGCTGGCCTTCATGAAGTCGTACTTCCCGAAGGACCCAGTGGTCGTAGTCGCCGGCGGACTAGCCGCAAACTGCACGGACGAGCAGTACGCGGAGCTGCTGGAGCAGATGGCGCCCATTGCGGAACAAGTCATCGACAAGCTTAATCTCCAGTAGTCCTGTAATAGTTAGCTCGTAGCAGTAATTGTACATAAACAATTGTAATGAAATTGTTTAAGTATGAATGAAGAAAACTTCCATTAATGAGTACTCGTTATCGCGATCTCTGAGTGCGGAGTCCCATCATGAAGTCGTCGCGAGTAGTCGTACTCGGCAGTAGTCCCGTTGAGGGAAGTAGACAATAATGCAGTTGATAGAGAATCGAACTTTATTACTGAAGAAGTATACCTGGGTGGCCAGGGCTGTTGTTACAGAGTAGTCGCCAGGACTCGGCGGCCGCTTACAGCTAAGTAGTGCTAGGGCGTGTAGCCGCTTACAGCAGTAGATCCGTAGTAGCCGTGTAGGCTGGATCTAGGAGTACATGGTCTCTCAGTAGACCGCTGCTAGAGTCCTTTGTCGCTCGTCGCAGCCCAAGATCCGTAGGTAACCGCATGGGCTGGATCCTGGAGAGGGGTAGTTCGGAGACTGGTGCCTGGACCCGGAGGCTGCTTACAGCGAAGGGGTCTTGATGTAGTCGTGTAGACTTGAGCTCCCAGGGTAGTCATGTAGACAAGGTGTAGAATCGACAGAGTTGGTCGACGTTCCACGAGTTGTTGACGTCTTCGCCTTCAAGTGTCTGGAGGCGGTAGGAGCCCGGTCCAGTCACCTTTGCAACTGTGAAGGGACCTTCCCAGGGTGAGTTGAGCTTCTGTAGTCCTTCCGTGTTCTGGATACGACGGAGGACAAGATCACCAATGTTGAAGGGGCGTTCCCTGACGTTGCGATCGTGGTAGCGTCGGATACCCTCCAGGTACCTTGCTGATTGGACGAGGGCGGCACAACGAGCTTCCTCGAGTCCGTCGATATCAACTCGTCTACTGTCTTCGGAGACGCCTTCGTCGTAGTGCTCCATTGCTGGTGAGTCCCACATGACATCAACATAGAGGATTGCTTCGGAGCCATAGACCAGGAAGTACGGTGATTATCCCGTTGGCTTGGAGGGCTGAGTACGTAGCCCCCAGAGAGCATTGGGTAGTTCCTTGATCCACTTGCCTCCTCTAGAGTTAGGAGCGTCGTGAAGCCGCTTCTTGAGAGCGTCAAGCATCATCCCGTTGGCGCGCTCGACTTGTCCGTTGGCCCGAGGATGGGCGACTGAGACGTATCGGACGTCGATCCCGCTGTTCTCGCAGTACTCCACGAACTGGTGATTGTTGAAGTTGGAGCCCAGGTCTGTGATGATGCGATTGGGTAGTCCGTAGTGATGCACGAGTTCATCCAGGAAATCGAGTACTCTATCAACCTTGGGGCATGTAACCGGCTTGACCTTGATCCACTTGGTGAACTTGTCAATGGCCACCAGTACTCTGTTGAATCCACCTGGCGCAGTTGGGAGTGGCCCAATCATGTCGAGCCCCCAGCAGACGAAGGGCCAGGTTGGCGGTATGGTGACTAGCTTGTAGGCTGGGACGTGTTGCTGCTTGGCGAAGTATTGGCACCCTTGGCACCTTCTGACGAGTTCTTCAGCGTCGCCCAGAGCTGTGGGCCAGTAGAAAGCTCGTCGGAAAGCCTTGCTGACCAGCGTGCGAGAGGACACATGGTTGCCGCAGACGCCTTTGTGGATCTCCTCCAAGATGTCTTTGCCTTCTTGTCTGGGTACGCACTTCATGAGTACTCCTGAAGATGCGCCCCGCTTGTAGAGCTTGTCTCTGACGAGGACGTAGGACTTGGCACGGCGGATGAGCTGCTCAGCCAAGTTCTTGTCCGAGGAACCTTCTGCTCGCTGAGGTAGTCGATGAAGGGCTGCCTCCAGTCCACGTCGATCATCATGATCTCCTGGCCAGCTGGAGGATGCGCTGGGATAGTGGTCGGTGGCGCCGGCTCCGGGATGGATGGCGCGTGAAGCTCGTAGACGAAGACACTCGCTGGTACTTGAGCACGAGTAGAACCAAGCTTCGACAGGACGTCCGCTGCAACATTGTTGTCGCAGACCACGTGGTGGAATTTGAGACCATAGAGCTTGTTCTCGAGCTTGCGGACTTCTAGGCAGTAGGCGTCCATGTTCTCCTTGTTGTGGTCCCAGGAATTGTTGACTTGGTTGATGACCACTGCGGAGTCGCCGTAGACTAGTAGCCGCTTGATGCCCAGTGAAGCCGCGAGGCGGAGCCCGTGTAGCAGAGCTTCGTACTCGGCTTCGTTGTTTGAGACCTTCCAGAAGGTCTGCAGGACGTACTTGAGTTGTTCGCCCGTTGGAGAGATCAAGAGTACTCCTGCACCTGTGCCCTCGAGGTTGAGTGAGCCATCGAAGTACATCACCCAATGCTCTGGTCGCTCGTTTGGAGTAGGTAGCTGATTCTCCCGCCACTCCGCCATGAAGTCGACTAGTGCCTGCGACTTGATGGCTGTGCGTGGCTTGAAGTCGATGTTGAGGGCGCCGAGTTCGACTGCTCTCTTGGAGATTCTTCCAGTAGCGATCTTGGTTCCGCAGGATGTCGCCGAGCGGGTAGTCGGTGACGACGGAGATCGAGTACTCGTGGAAGTAGTGTCGTAGCTTCCGCGAGGTGATGAGTACTGCGTACAGAAGCTTCTGTACAGGTTGCTAGCGTGCCTTAGATTCTGACAAGGCCTCGCTGACGAAGTAGACTGGGCGCTGGACTGGATAGGCGTGGCCGTCTTCCCCGCCGCTCGACGATGATGGCGATCGACCACATGAGTAGTCGTAGCGAGGTAGAGCAGTAGCTGCTCGCCTTTGCGAGGAGCCGTGAGGATTGGCGGCTTCGATAAGAAGTCCTTGAGCTGGGCAAGGGCTTCGTCCGCCTCTGTGGTCCACACGAACTTCTCTTGATGCTTGAGTAATTTGAAGAAGGGGAACCCCCGTTCTCCAAGCTTCGAGATGAATCTGTTCAGGGCCGCCATGCACCCGGTCAGCTTCTGTACATCTTTGATGCACGTGGGAGCTTTCATGCTGGTGATGGCGGAGATCTTCTTGGGATTGTCTTCGATGCCGCGATGGCTGATGATGAAGCCGAGTAGTTTGCCCGAAGGTACGCCGAAGACGCACTTGTTCGGGTTGAGCTTCCAGCGGTACTCGCGCAGGGATGCGAAAGTCTCCTCAAGATCGTCGATGAGCGTGCTGGAGTTTCTGGTTTTGACAACCACGTCATCCACGTAGGCTTCGACGTTCTTGTTGAGTTGCCTCTTGAAGCAGGCCTGGATAGCTCGTTGGTATGTGGCGCCGGCATTCTTCAACCCGAAGGGCATGGTTGTATAGCAGTACGCGCCAAACGGGGTGATGAACGCGGTCTTCTCCCCGGTCTTCTTCCTTGATCGCGATCCGGTGGTACCCGAATTAGCGGTCGAGGAAGCGGAGCGGTCGCGCCCCGCCGTGGAGTCGATGACTTGGTTAATCCGCGGCAACCCGAAGGGTTCCTTGGGGGGCGTGCTTGTTGAGGTCGGTGTAGTCGACGCACATCCTCCACTCGTTCGAGTTCTTCTTGCGGACGAGGACGGGGTTGGCGAGCCACTCAGGATGGAAGACTTCTCTGATGAAGCCAGCCGCGAGTAGTTTGGCGAGTTCCTTCTTGATGGCGTCCCGTCTCTCGTCGGCGAAGCGGCGGAGGTGTTGTCGCTTCGGGGTAGCTTTAGGATAGACGTTGAGGGAATGCTCGATCAACTCCCTGGGCACCCCTAGCATGTCCGCTGGCTTCCACGCGAAGATGTCGCGGTTAGCCCGGAGGAAGCTGATGAGCGCGTCTTCCTATTTGGGGTCGAGCCCCGCCCCGATGGTGGTGGTCTTGATGTTGTCGCCTGTTTCGAGGTCGATTGTTTTGACCAGAACCTCCTCAGCTGGCTGAGGCTTGTTAGCTTTTTCCGACTTCTCAGGGATGTCGAGTTCACTTGGGGCAAGCTTCTTCGATGCAGCGTAGATCTCCATCATAGAGTTGGGTACTTGATTCGTGGAGGCGATCTCCACGTCTTCCGTGTCGCAGTCGTGCGAGATCTTCAAGTCCCCTTGCAGTGAGAGTACACCTTCTGGACTTGGCATCTTGAGTACCAAGTAGGTGTAGTGGGGTACCGCCATGAACTTGGCGATAGCCGGTCTGCCGAGGATGGCATGGTAGGAGGTCTCGAAGTCCACGACCTCGAACTTGATGTACTCGGTACGGTAGTTGTCCCGAGATTCCCCAAAGGTAACTGGTAGGACCACTGAGCCCAGTGGGATAGCCGCGTTGTCGGGGACGATGCCGTAGAAGGGCGAGGTGCTCTTGGTGAGCATGTGGGTGATGTCGAGCCCCATTTTCTTTAAGGTCTTGGCGAAAAGGACGTTGAGCCCGCTTCCACCGTCGATGAGGACCTTGTTAAGCTTGGAGCCCGCGACCACCGGCTTTAGGACTAGTGGGAACCGTCTTGGTTCGGAGAAGCTTGTCCATTGATCCACGCGGGAGAAGGTAATAGGTACCTCCGACCACCTGAGAGGGGTCGGGACCGCTGGTTCAATGCGCATGACTTCTCGACGGGTAGCCTTTTGTTCCCGTCTGCTAGGTAGTCCACCGAAGAGGACGTTGATTGTCTTGTCGGGTTCCTGGAAGTCGTCATTGCCCCCGTCGTTCTTCTTCTTGCCTTTCTTGTCATGAGGGTGCGGTGGCTCTGGAGTACTCTTGAGTGCTCGCCTGAGTTGGTAGCACTGCTCGGTGGTGTAGTTGCCATCCAGATGCCACGTGCACTTCTCTTTCAGCAAGTCTTTGAAGCTGCCGGAGGTCTTCTTCGGGTTCTCCTTCGCAGGGCGCTGGATAGCCGCGACAGTGTTGTCTGTCTTGCGCTTGCGGTTGGGACCCGAGTAGTTGTTGTTGCGACCGCCTTGGTTCCCGTTGTTGCTGCTGCCACCGCCGGTGTTCTGTTTGCTCTTTCCACGGATGGCATCATACTTGGTGTTGGCTTTGTCTTCTTCATCTGCCCAGGGCGTGATCATGTCCTTGAGTTGGGGGATGGACTTGGGGCAGCGTCGACCGAAGTCTTCGAAGGTGCGACGGTGGTAGAGACCGTCTTGGAAGAGGTCGATGACCTCCTTGTCGGAGACGTCGACTACGGTGGCGCGCTTGTCGAAGAAGCACCGCATGTACTTGCGAAGGGTCTCGCCTTGTTCCTGCTTCACCATGGCCAGGTCCATGCGAGTACCCGATCGGCCCATAGCGGCCGCGAAGTTGCTGGTGAACTGCTCCTTCAGCTGGTCCCACTTGTCGATCGAGTGCTTGTCCAGCGACTCGAGCCATGTGAGCGGGGCTTGGTCCAGGCAGAAGGGGAAGTAGAGGCACTTGGTGTCGTTGTTGCCACCAGCGTTCTCGATGGAGAGGGCATAGCATCTGAGCCACTGGATGGGATCCTGCTTCGCGTCGTACTTGGTGATCCCCAGAGGCTTGAACTTGTCCGGGAGAAGTAAGTTGCAAAGCCGAGGAGAGAAGGCGGGGAAGCCGTCGTTGTCGCCTGCAGTGGCGGACTTCTTCCGCCGCAGTTCTTCGATCTTCTGGCGGGTGTCGTAGCCGCCTTGCGAGGCTCCGGAGGCGTGGCTGTTCGCGTGGCCTCGGCCACCGCAATCGCCTCCGCCACCGGCCCTCCTGTTGGCCCCATGCTTGGAGCTTCCACCGTCGCTGCCTCCGCCGCCAGGGTCGCGATGAGGGACGATCTCGCGATCGTTGCCAGTAGCTGCAACGCAGTTGCCAGCTTGAGAGGGTCCGCCGGCGTTTGCCCGAGTACGGTTGGGCAGGGCCGGCAGCTCGGCTCGAGTACGATTACGGCCGAGGTCAGCACTGCGACTTGTAGCTTCGTTGTCGCGGTTCCTGGCGGGGGGCGGCTGGGTGACCCTGTTGTCAACTCGCATGAAGTAGGCGTCTTCTGCAAGCTTGGCGATGACTTCTCCAGCACGTATCCCCTGAGCTTGGCGTGCGATCGCTGTGATCGACATGAGGCATTGCTCCGGGGTGGTGTGTACCCTGCTCTCGACTTGCTCGAGGGCTTCTGCGAGGTTGCGGATGGGGAGGTTGTCTCGGAGACGCCGGCGCCACTCGTTCCGCCTTCTGTTACGCTCACGTCGAGCGTCCCTGTTGGCGTCGGTCTCATCCGCGGGTCCTTCAGCAGACAGCTTGTCTGCGGAGATGTCTTCAAGGTACCGGTCCTGCGCCCCTGAAGTTCCTGGCGTGTCGCCGGCAGCCATGAAGACTTGGCGATCGGGGTTGCCAAGACTGGAGTCAGAGCTTGCCACCTCAGTTGGAGAATACTCCTCAGTTCGAGTGAGTGGTGTTCCCTCCTGGAACGGAAGCGAGTCGAGGTAGGAGACGTAGCGTGAGTTCCCACTTATCAGGTCGGCGGGCTTGCGGTCTGGCCAGTAGATGAATCTGCCAGCGGGTGTGGATGTTATAACCAGCCCAGAAGCCAGCCCTGATAAGGGTTGCTTAGTTGAGTTGTCCTCGGACTCGGGATCATCAGGGTCCGAACCGAAGTCGAACTCATACGCGGAGTCCGAGTAAAAGCCGGAGAGGGGGTTGGAGTCCAAGGCGTGGCCGGGAGCGGTGTCGGAGTCCGAGTTGTAATCGGGTACGGGCTCCTTGCCGGCCCGGCGTGTAGGGGGAGCCTCCATGCGGGCTCTGCTGAGGTTGCGGGGGCCACGCGCGAAGCGCTCACGGGGTGGATTGTCCGCATGCGATGGCTGAGAAGCCAGCTCGCACGCGGCGGCCCACGGGGACGTCGAGTTCGAATTGGAGGCGGATCCAAGCTCGAAGTCAGCGTGCAGGTCGAAAAGCGAAATTTCGCCGAACTTGCCGGCGAGGTCGCCCGTGACTACTTCGGGAAGCGTCACGAGGCCGGTCTCCGGGTTGGGCGGCATGGTGAGGCGGCGTTGGAAAGACCCAGCGCCGTCGGCGGTGCAGACCCAGGCGCCGAAGACGAAGGTGTCGCCACAGTTGAAGATGACGGTTGGCTTGATGTAGACAGGAGCCGTCGAGTTCGCCATGTGATCTCAGGCGAGAGCCCCTACCTGGCGCGCCAGCTGTAGGTGTTTTTTACCGGCAACCTACTAAGGGGAGTACCCGAAGTAGATGAATGTGGCCTCGCCGAGATCGGTAACTCGAAGAAAGAGACACGTGGCACACAATTTAGACAGGTTTGGGCCGCGAGGTGCGTAATACCCTACGTCCTGTATGCTGCGTAGCTCTGGATTGATTGGGTACGATTACAAGATGATGCAATCTTACGCTGTGAAATGAGATGATCTAGAGAGGGGTCCCTGCCTTGCCTTATATAGCCCGGGAGGCAGGGTTACAAGTCGGTTCAGGTAGAGAGTACTAGTCGAGTACGTCTAGGAGTCCTCTATACAGTGCGGGACATGTACAGCTTCCTAACCGAGTACTTATCCTCTGTAGTCCTTGTGCTTCACGCCAGTAGGTACCATGGAGCGCAAGTCGGGTAGTCCCAGGGGCCTACCGAGTAGTCGGTCCTGGTACCCACCGAGGTAGTGGGCCCAGGGAGGTCCATACGACAGCGGCCACGCTGCGCGGGGCCTTGCTCGTTGCCGTCGCCGTACTCCTTGTCACCCGCGGCGCCCTCGATAAGCGTCGCCTCGTGGGGATGAACACGTCTGCCCTAAGCGCCTTAGAGAGCGCAAGGGGAGGGACGGTCGGCTCCACCCTGTGAACGCGAAATCAGAAGGATTAAACTCACGCCTCTCGAAAATGGGGCGTCTGGAGGAGCGATGGCCTACCTCAGGGTGGAGAAGCCCCACTTCCTCTTCCTCGAGGGCTCGACGGGCACTGAGGACGCGGACGACGTTGCCACCACCACGCTCCCAGATGCCTCCGCAGCGCGCGCCTACACTCTGCTGCGTGCGCCGCCTCTTCCGTAGAACGCCCGGCGGCGGGCGCTTCCGCGCCCGCCCTAGGTGCTTGCTCCCCCGCCGCCTCCGCGGCTCTCCGTGAGGGGGCGAAAGCTCCCACCTCTCAGGGGGGCCCGCCACCATCACTCTCCTCCTCCTCTTCCTCCCCCGACGACGAATCCTCCGAGGTCGCTGGGGGGGGGGGAGTCCCTGCTGCTCGCACAGCTGGAATTCGTCGTCCCTCTGCTCTCGGCGTTCCCGCCGCCGGATCCTTCGCTCCTTCTTGTGCGCCGCTCGCTCTTGCTGCTGCCGCTGTGCCGCGCGCGCTCGGGCTCAGGGTGTAGGCGGGTCGGACCGCGCGGCGTTCACGGTTACCCTCTGCTAGGGAGAGTGAAACGTCAGAACCATGACGGTGCGTCGCGGAGGGATAAAGAAAAAAGGGGAGAACCACTCACCGGTGGGGCGTCGGGAAGCATGACAAACGACCAGAGGTCGCCGTCGCTGTGCTTGATGGCCTGCCTCGCCCTCGTGGCCGTGTACTCCCACGGAAAGCGCTCCGAAAGGAGCCGCAAGTGCGCTAGTGACACGGGGTTGGCCGTCTCGTCCATCTCGAAGATGCGGAGCTTCCTCTCCATGAGGGGAACGATCTGCCGGTGGTGGAGATTCGCGAGAACCGATGCCGCACCCAGCCCGGCGTCCGCCAGGCTCTTCAGCGCGAGCAGGGCTGACTCCAGCCTGTCCTGGCGCGAAGAAGGGGATAGGCCATGCCACCAGGATTTGGCCTTTTCCCTCAGAACCTTGCCGGTGTAGGGGGAGGCCAGGCTCGTCGTTGCGGAGGTAGAACCACGCCCGCTCCCATTCTGTCGGTGCGGAATATGGTCCCGACACTAACCGGTAGTAAGCGCCGCGGTCTATCCCTCAATGGTCGATGCTAAGTAACAAGTGACACCGAGTTTTTATCCTGGTTCCAGCCGAGGGGGCCGTACGTCCAGCAGTGGCGTGCTCGAGGCACTATATTACTTAGCACCGGGGGTGCCTGTAGTGGGGCTGCTACAAGCAAGGCGGGAGAGGAAGCGTGGCTTCCAAGTCCCTGGAGGAGTGGCTGAAGATATTGTGGGAGAATTGGAGAATGAGTGCGTGGTGTGTGATGTGTTCTTGTCTCGTATGCTTCGGGTCCGTTCCCCCCGCGGGCGGGGGGTTCGCCCCCCTTTTATAGATCAAGGGTGAGGCGGATTACATGCGCGCCGCGCTATCTAGCTACGTGGGGAAACACGACGTGCTATGCGCGTAGAGTGGGCGGCCGTCGGACGATCCTTGCGACGCGATCCGGCCATGATGGCCTACCTTGTACCCGAACGGTGGCGGTTCGAGGGTAGAAGGGTGGCGGATGGTGGCGATGTCCTCGATGGGCTCGAGGGAGGTGCGCCGACGTTGGCCCGTACGGGGCACGGGAGTAGGTAAAACGGCGTCCCTTCCCGACGCGCTTCACAGTGCTGGGGTTGTTGCTACAGCGCCTGGCGTGCGCCTGCACGCGCGGGGACGGCGGCCATGCTTGTTACGATTGCGGGGATGGCGATCCACCGGCCTAGCGCCTCCACCTAACCCTGTAGGGTCACAAGAAAGTGAATCGAGGGTGCAGCCGGCCCCCCTTCGAGGGCTCGGCGCGTTAGCCGTACAGGGGCAGGCGCGCGGCGTCACGGGACTGACACCGCCGCGGCCGCGCACGGTCCCCCCCCCCCACGGTGATGGGGATGGGCTCCTCCACTGGGAGTTGGTGCGGCGGCATCGGGGCACGAGCCCCGGCGCATGATGGCGCGCGTCCCACCGGTGTCGGGCGTTCAATGTCCGTGTACGGGGGCCGGCGCACGCGTGAGGGGCGCCCTCGGCGTGGCGGACCCCGGTCGAGGGTGGGACGTACCCTCGAGCGAGGCGGAACTTGCTCGAGGGGGGAGCGAGCCCTCGAGCGAGGCGGAGCCGCTCGAGGGGAGTGCTGCCCCTCGGACGGGCGGGAGCCCGCCCGAGGGGCGCGCATCCTCGAGCGAGGCGGAGCACCGCTCGAGGGGATCTCTAAGAGGGCCGCCTTGATGGGCCGTCGGGGTCCCCGCGGCGTGGGCCTCGTTTCTTGCGGGGGTTAGACAAATTGTGTTTTGGCCTTGTTGCGGGTTTTAAGTGAGGACTTCCCCGTTGTTTAAGGGGACCTCTAGGGCTGTCCCCGACAGTAGCCCCCGAGCATCTGTGGGTTTGCCATTGAGGCTCCCGCAGATGCTGGAACCTACTGATAGGACGTTCTTCCCCCCTTGTTTTGCGAGTGCTTTCCGTGAGGCCGCGTCGGCGCGACCCGCGGGGTCTAGCCCCGAAGCCTGCGGGGAGCGTGGGTGCTCTGCGCAGGGGTTAACCGCGAGAACCGGTCGAAGGCGTGGCATATGTTTCAACCGGCATCGGCGATATCTCGGCCGGCCTCGGTGGCGCACGCTCGCCGGCACCGTCTCCGGCGGGTGCAATTTCAAGGAGGTGTAGCCGTGCGTCAAGCCCCGAGCACGGGCCCGTTCGAGGCGATCGGGTAGAGCTTTACGACTTGTTTTCTTACGCGCCCTCGCCGTCCCTCCGTGGGACGGAGGGTGAGGTTTCCGCAACCCCTATCGAGCGGGTCGCGAATTGCGGATTCCTCGTCGGCTCGCTAGCGGGTGGTTCGAGTGGATGCCCATGCCCCGTTCGATAAGGGTAGGCTGCGTGGTCCTGAGACACGTCCATGGAAGCGCTTGCATGGGTTTGCTAGGTGGGGCTCGGTCCCGTTCGATAGGGACCGAGGGGCGCGGAAGCTCTCCCTCGGTGGGATCCCCGCGCTAGGCGCCCTCGCCGGCTCTCGAACACGACATGTGGGGCACCCTCGAGCCGGTGGGCTCGTGGAACGGCTCGAACGCGTGTGCCCTCGTCGTCCCCGACTCGCGATCCGCGGGCGCTGTTCGAACCCGTCGAGGGTCGGGCTTCGAACCTCGATCGGTAGGGCCGTGCGGGGGCCGCGCCCGGGACGGCCCCGTCTTTGCGTTTGCGGGTGACCTTCTCACGCATGTGCCCTTTTAGAGAGTTGATATTGTCTGGAGCCAGGGGCTCGTGCCGCTCGAGGGTTTTGCTTGGCATGGGTACCCGCGGTGCCCGCTTTACATCAAGCGAGCCCCGAGTGACCTTCTCACGTCGATGTCCCTTCGAGTGCTGACATCGTCTTGAGCCAAGGGCTCGTGCCGCTCGAGGGTTTTGCGTGGTATGGGTGCCCGTGGTGCCTGCCTTACTTCAAGCAGGCCCCGGGCGGCCTTCTCACGCCGATATCCCTTCGAGGGCTGTCATCGTCTTGAGCCAAGGGCTCGTGCCGCTCGAGGGTTTTGCGTGGCATGGGTACCCGCGGTGCCCGCTTTACATCAAGCGGGCCTGGGCGGCCTTCTCACGTCGATGTCCCTTCGAGGGGTTGTCTTTGTCTCGAGCCGGGGGTTCGCCCCGCTCGAGGGTTCTCCTTGCTTGGCAAGGGGCCGGGTCATTAAATGCCTCACGGTCGAAGCCGCGGTTTTGCAACGCGGGCGCGCCTTTTTAGGCGTTGCGCGCGCGCGCGCGCGCGCGTAGTGGGCGGCGTGGCGGGCGGACGTGACCGCTCGCCTCGGTCCCCGCGGTCTTCGCCGTGATGATGGCCCGTACGCGGTGATGTGGCCGCTGCGGTCGTGGTGGGGCCCGTTCGTCGGTGTGAAGAGAAGATTCCCCGCAGTTAATGCGCGCGGGACATCCGCCCGGAGAGCTCGCCCGCGGCTTATAAATCGAGGGGAGGGGGGAGACGGCGGTTTTTTACCTTAACGCCTCACCATTTCAGCCCCCTGCGCCTTCGTCTTCGCCTCGCCTTTGCCACCATGCGGTGTCGCCATTAGAGCTCTTCTTCCGTTTCTCGTCATCCGCTCTCGCTTTCCTTGGTCCTTCCTCATGGTGCCGCCTCGGCCCCTCACGATCCCGGACCCGTACGCACGGGAGAGGTCGTCGGTGGACCCGGCGGCCCTTGGCGGGCCGGTCGCCGCCGGCCGGTGGCGGCGAACGAGGATGGCCGCCGGCGGAGTGGATAGTGCCGCCGGGGGGACCGCGCGCCCAAGCGCCGAGGAAGGCTACGTGGTGAGCTTTATCCGCTACCACGAGCGAGGCTTCAACGCGCGGCGAGCCGCTTCATGCGGGCGTTGTGCCACTACTATGAAGTGGAGTTGCACAACTTCGCGCCCAACGCGATTTCGCGCGGGCGGCCACGTTCGTGGGCGTCCGCGAAGGGTACCGGGGATCCCGATCAGGCGGGAGCTGCGGGTACACCTTTTCCGCGCGGAGCTCTTCACGTAGCCCACGACGGAGCCGAGGACCCGCCGCGTGGTGCGTGCGGCGGGATGTCGCTTGCCCGCGGGGGCGGTTCAAGAACGTCTACATCCCCTCGCACCATGACGACGAACAACGCCGGGCCGGGAGCGGGGATGGTTCTACTTGCGCAACGCCAAGCCCGGCCTCCCCCCCCTACACCGGTCGGGTGTTCAAGGAGAAGCCCAGCTCTTGGGGCTACGGGGTGTCCACGCCCCCAACATCGGAGGCGGCAGGGACTCGGTCCTGGCCGCCCTGCAGAGCCTGGCGGCGCAGGGGCTGACCGCGATGGGCGTCCTCGCCTTCCTCCATCACCGGCGGGCGTGCCCCCGATGGAGAGGCCGCTCTGCATCTTCGAGATGACGAGGCGGCCAACCCCGTCGATACGGTGAGGTCGCGGATGCTCCCCGCACGCCCTCGAGCGGCCATATGCGCTCACCCGGGCGCGGAGCGCCGTCGACACCCGGATGCCGATGCATCCGGACCGGACCCCATGGGACCTCGAGATGCTCCCCCACCGGCCCGCCGGGGTGAGTTTGATTCTTAATTTTGTTTTAGTTCTTGGTGTTGCTTCGCCTCCGACGCGTCCCAGATGTTCCTGTTGCGGTGGTGAGCTTTACCGCCTCAAAGTACGTTCCGCCCCACCCCCCGACTCCCGCGCGCTCGGCCGGGCGGCGCAGCAGCGGGAGCAGGAGCGGGCGGCGCGCGGAGGGAGCGCGCGAGGCGACATCAAGAGCGCCGCGGCCGACGAACGCGGAGTACCGGCGGCGCGAAGGGCCGGGGCTCTCCTCCCGGGGACCGAAGAGTACTCGTCCTCGGAGGAGGACGAAGAGGAAGAGGCCGAGGGGGAGGGCCCCTCGATGGGTGGGAGCCCGCGCCCCCGTCGCCGAACCGGCGCCGGCGGCAAGGGCGGCATCGCCGGGGCGGGCGCAACGGCGCCCGCCGCCGAGCAATCGACATCGGGGGCGGCGCGCGCCGCGGGGCGCCGGCGCGCGCCACGGGGGCGCGCGCGGCAAGCGCACCCCGTGCGCGCGTCAAGCGTGCCCGTGCGCGGGGCGAGCGTGCTGCGCGCGCGCGGCGCGCCGTCGGGGAGGCGCGACGGCGGCGTACCCGCACGCGGGGCGAGCGTGCTGCGCGCGCGGCGGCGCGCCGTCGGGAGGCGCGGCGGCGGGCGCGCCCCGCACCGGCCTCATCCGCCGAGGCCTCGAGGAAAAGGAAACGTGCCTTCTCCTCTTCGAGGTAAGGAGCTCGTCTTTTCGCTTGGCTTGGTTTTGATTTGTTGATGATCGGGCGTTCTAACCCTCTCGTTTGTGCTTGCGCGGGGGTGGTGCCAACCTGTGCCTCCTCTCGCACCGGCCAAGGTGCGAGGACGGACGCGTCCATCCCCACCCGGCGGCGCTCGTCGAGGGCGTCGCGGGCGGGGGGCGAGCACGGCGGCGGCGGGCGAGAGCTCGCAAAGCCCGGCCGAGGCTTCGAGGCCCGGCCGGCGGATCAGCCGCCGCGGCGCGGCCGGCGGTCGGCCGGCGGCCGGCGCCGGCCAATGTGGGGGCGCAGGCCGCGGCGGCGGTCGTGGCGGAGGCGCGGCCGCGGAGGGCGTCGCTACGGAGGCGCCGTCCGTGGCGCCACCTGCGGAGGAGGCGGAGCGGGTGCAACCCATGGCGGCGCCGTGGTTGCGGGGGCACGGCGGAGGTGGTGGCCGCGGCGCCACGCCGGCGCCCGCGGCCACGGTGGCGCAAGTGGAGGCGCCGGTGGAGGGCGGCACAAGCGCCGGCGCCCGCCGGCGATGCGGGCGGAGGTGGTGGAGGTCTCGGACGACTCCCCGCCGCCCGGGTGGGATAAGTGGGCTAGCTTCCCCACGCGTTCCCCGAGCCCCGGGGAGGGGGCCCTCGTGAGGCGGCACGAGGGTCGCATGGTGGCGGGGGACCGAGGACACGGCGCCGAGGCCTCATCCTCCCGCGCCCGGCCGCTCCGCCCGGGTGGAGGGGGATTGCCGACGATCCCCCGGCGTTTGCGACGCCGGGGGGGAGCGAGGAGCTGCGGGGGCGAGCTCCGGAGCCACGGCGCCACGCTCGACCGCGCGGCCCGAACGAGGCGCCGCGGGTCCATGGCGGCCTCGCATGGCGCGTCTTCTAAGTAGGCCGTGGTTGCCCGTTCTCTTCTTTCTTTCGTTTTTGTGTGTCGCCTCCGTGTCGCGGCGCTTATGGGTTTTGATTTTGTGGGTGCCGGGGAGCTCGAGCGCCGCGCCCCGACAAGTACGACGCCTTCGACCGGGTGAACGCCGAGGTCCACCGGCTCTCGGGGAGCGGTGCGGCGCTTTCGACGCGCTTGCCGACGCCCTCGGACGGCGGGACGGTGGGCGGCGTGCCGAGCCATGGCGTGGCGGGACGAGCTCCCCGAGAGCTCGAGGCAGGGACCCGCCGCGCCGCTCGAGCCTCGAGCGGGTCCGCACAGCCCTCATCGATCGTGATGAGACTGCGTGCGGCGCGCTCGGACTTGGAGAAGACGCGGACGCCGGCCACCAACCGGGAGGCGGAGGTGGCCAACGTCCGGTGGCGAGAACCGGGAGCTCCGCTCGTCGCTCGAGGGGGCGCAAGCGCGGCGGCGCCGGGCCGAGGAGCGGGCGCGCGGGGCGGGAGCGAGCGGGCCAAGGAGGCCGACGATTTGAAGCCTGCCCTCGACGCCAAGGTTGCGGCGCTCGCCATCGCCGAGGAGCGGCTTCGGCGGGGAGCACTCCGCCCGCCAAGGAGCCGAGGGGCGGCTCCGGCAGGGAGCATGCCGCCCTCGTCGACGCCCGGCGGCGGCCCGGAGCGAGAGCGCGTCGCGCGTGAGGCGGCGCGAAGTCGGCCGGAGGAGCGGAACACCGCGTTCTCCAAGGTCGAGGGCGAGGCGCTTATGCTCGGCATTACCAACGCCAATCGGGAGCGGCCCTCCGGGGGCAAGGCGAGGCGTCAAGCGCCTCGAGGCGGTCGGTCGAGGCCGTGCGCCGCGACTTCGAGACCGAGAGGAAGCAAGTCGAAGGTGAGGGCTCGCCGCTTGGCTCTTGCCTTGTTGGTTTTTTCGTTAGAGGGCTCGCTTCCCCCTTTCGATTTCTTTCTGTCTTGGCGGTTTCGGGCTTGCGCACCGCTCGGGGCACGCGGGCGGCGGGCCTAGGCGGCGCAGCTTCCTACAACTCCTCCGAGCGGGGCTGCGGGAGCCGCGTGGTGCGGCCCTCGAGACCCTCGCCGTGCCGTGGAGGAGGGCGAAGCACGGGCCGGCGGCTCGGCCGGCCGGCCGCTCGCGCGCCCTTGGCGGTCACGTCACCGAGCGGATGCGCCGGCGCCGCATCCGGGCGTCCGAAGGCCCTCGGAGTGGTGTGGTCCCACTACGAGGTCAACTTCGAGGCGGCGGCGGCGGGCTACATCGTTCCCGAGGGCGTCGAGGACGAGGGTGGCGATGGAGCGTGTGGATGCGCTCGCCGCCGACGCCGCCGGGTCGCTCGCCGAGGCTTTCGAGGAGTTCCTCTTCCGGACGCCGCCGACGCCGCCGCTCCTCCCGCCCTCGAAAATAGTTGGGCGCTAGGCCCGTTTTTGTTCGAGCATCAGTATTCTGGCCATGGGGCCTTTGTAAATAAGCACAATATCTCAATCGTAAACATTTGATGATATGAAATGAAGTCTTTTGCTTATTGCGCTTTTTTGTTTCTCCTTCTTCCTGAGTAGATTTTACTTAGGGGAGTTCGATTTTCGGGGGGGCCTCTTCGGGTTGGAGGCGAGAGAGAAGGGCCGTATCCTCGCGGCGTAGGCTATCTCGACTCGCGCGCTCCTTCCGGCCGGGCCGCCCGCGCCCTGTTCGAATCGTTGCTCGAGGTTGAAGTAGGAAACAGACTTAGCGCGTGTGAGTTGTTTTTATTTTTGCGCGAAAATGGGACCATTTTGGGGGGGGGGGGGGCGCCCCCGCAGTAGCCCCCGAGGGTAACTTGGGTTTCAGGGGAAAGCCGAGTTGCCCTTTTATTAGACTTGAAGCATTTACATAGTTGTTTACCAACTGGGGCGTTGGTCGTACGGTTTTTACAACAAAAAATGCTTGGGAAACCTAGCTAGGGGTAGAAGCGACGTAGCTGTTGGATGTTCCAAGCGTTGGTGAGGCCTTCACCGTCCTCGTTGGCCAACTTGTATGTGCCGGGCTTGAGTACCTTCACCACGACGTAGGGTCCTTCCCATGGGGGCGATAGCTTATGGCGCCCTCGGTTGTCTTGGCGCAGCCTTAGGACCAAATCCCCTTTCTTTGAAGTCCCGTCGACGTATCTTGCGTGCTTGGTAGCGTCTTAAGGATCGTTGGTACCTTGCGGAATGCATTAAGGCTACGAGGCGTGCCTCGTCCGACCGGTCCCGGCGAGTCCTCGCGGGCTCGGCCCCGGTTAGCATCCTCGTCATAGCCTCGAACCCTGGGTGATCCGTATTCTAAGTCCGTGGGGGAGGACGGCCTCCGCGCCATGAACTAGGAAAAACGGGGTGAACCCGGTGGCTCTGCTCGGGGGTGGTCCTTAGGCTCCACACAACCGGCGGTAGTTCTTGGAGCCATTTTCGCCCGCATTTGTTGAGTGGTCGAAGATTTGGGCTTAAGGCCCTGTAGGATCATGCCGTTGGCACGCTCTACTTGGCCGTTGGTCTGTGGGTGTGCCACAGCCGCCCAATCCACGCGGATGTGGAACTTGTCGCAGAACTCCAAGAACTTCCGGCCCGTGAACTGGGACCCATTGTCTGTGATGATGGAGTTTGGCACTCCAAAGCGGTAGACGATGTCGGTGAAGAATGTTACCGCCTGCTCTGCCCTTAGATTCGTGATGGGGCGCACCTCCACCCACTTGGAGAACTTGTCGATCGCGACCAGCAAGTGGGTGAAGCCCCCGGGCGCCTTCCGCAGGGGCCCGACGATGTCCAGCCCCCACACGGCGAATGGCCATGTAACGGGGATGGTTTGCAGGGCATGGGCGGGCAAGTTGGACTTGCGGGCGTAGAACTGGCACCCTTCGCAGGTGCGCACGATCTCGCTGGCGTCGGTGACCGCGGTAGGCCAGTAAAAGCCTTGGCGGAACGCATTGCCAACAAGGGTACGAGGCGCTGCGTGGTGGCCACAGATCCCCGCGTGAATGTCCCGTAGGAGCTCGCGTCCCTCGAGAATGGGCACGCACCGCTGTAGGATGCCGGAGGCGGCGCGCTTGTACAGCTCGCCGTCAATGAGGGCAAAAGACTTGGCCATCCTGGCGATGCGCCTGGCCGCGGCCCGGTCCGCGGGGAGTTCCCCTCGAGCGATCCAGGCGATGTATTTTTCGCGCCAGTCCTCTTGGGCAGGAGCCGGCTCGATGTCCATTGCGTCGGCCTCGTGGGAGCCGTACCCCTCGAGGAGGGAGAGCACGTACGCCTCGTTCGAGGGGTCCTCGTCCATGGGTTCCGCACCCGCTGGATTCGAGGGAGCCCCCGAGGGTTCGTCGTGACTCGAGGGGTAGGGCTCGAAGACGACCGAGGGTTGAGCGACGTCGCGGGCGCGAAACGTTCGGGGGGACGGTGATCCGCCGGACGCAATCTTGGCGAGCTCGTCCGCCTCCTCGTTGTACCGGCGAGGCACATGGTTGAGCTCGATGCCGTAGAACTTGTCCTCGAGGGCTCGCACGGCTTTGCAGTAGGCCTCCATCTTGTCGTCGTGGCAGCTTGCGTTCTTCATGACCTGATCGATCACGAGCTGCGAGTCCCCCCGCACGTCGAGGCGCTTGACGCCTAACTCAATGGCGATTTTGAGGCCGCTGAGGAGGGCCTCGTATTCAGCCATATTGTTTGACGCGGGGAAGTGAAGGCGCACCGCGTACCGCATGTGTTCCCCGAGGGGTGACACGAAGAGCGACCCGCGCCCGCGCCGGCTCTTGTTTTCATTACCGAGCCATCAAAGAACGAGTCCGGCCTCCACTTGGATGCGTGGGGGTGGCGGGCGCGTATCCGTCCACTCAGCGACGAAATCCGCCAGGATTTGCGACTTGATGGCCTTGCGCGGGGCGTAGGCGAGCGTCTCGCCCATCAGCTCCACGGACCACTTGGCAATCTTCTGCGGCGTCAGGGTTGCGGATGATCTCTCCTAGCGGAAAGGAGGAAACCACCGTGACGGGGGTGGGCCTCGAAGTAGTGGCGGAGCTTGCGCCGCGCAAGGACTACCGCGTACGGCGGCTTTCCCGGATGCGGGGGTAGCGCGTCTTCATGTCCGACGGGACCTCGGCCGATGTAGTAGACCGGCCGCCGTATCGGGCAAGGCGTGCCCTTCCTCCGTGCGCTCCACGACGATCACGGCGGCCGACCACCTCGGGTGGTTGCGGCCACGTAGAGTTGCGGGTGTTCGCCATCTTGCGGTGGCGTGAGGATCGGGGCGTGCGTTAGAGACGCCTTCGGCTTGTCGAGCGCATCCCCGGGCCTCGGTGGTCCGGAGAAGCGCTCGTGCTTCTTAAGTAGGCGGTAGAGGGGCGAGGCCCTTCTCTCCGAGCCGCGAGATGAAGCGGCTCAAGGCGGCGAGGCACCCCGGCACCTTCGCACCCCTTTGAGGTCCCTGGATCGGACCCATTCGTTCGAGGGCCGCAACCTTTTCGGGGGTTGGCCTCGATTCCCCGTCGCGCACAATGTATCCAAGGAGCATGCCTCGCGGCACTCCAAAGACACATTTTTCGGGGTTTAACTTGACCCCCATTGTCCCGTGGCGGTTGAACGCGACGCCAAGGTCGCCAACCGGGTCGTCCGCCTTCTGGTCTTTACGACGATGTCGTCCACGTATGCCTCGACCGTCCATCCGATGTGATCCCCAAAAACGTGCTGCATGCAACGGCGATATGTTGCACCCACGTTCCCGAGGCCAAACGGCATCGTGACGTAGCGAACGTCCCGAATGGCGTGATGAACGAAGTCGCGAGCTGGTCGGACTCCTTCATTTTTATTTGATGGTATCCGGAGTAAGCATCAAGGAAGCAAAGCAATTCACACCCGGTTTGTTGAATCAACGATCTGATCAATGCGTGGCAAAGGAAAAGGAACTTTAGGACATGCTTTATTAAGACTGGTGTAGTCTATACACATCCGCCATTTCCCATTCTTTTTCTTTACAAGCACGGGGTTTGCTAGCCACGTAGGGTGGAACACCTCCTTGATGAATCCGGCCTCAAGAAGCTTCCGCAGCCTCCGCTCCGATTGCCGTCGCCGCTCCTCGTCGAAGCGACGCGCGCCGTTCTTTGCACGACGCGGGCGTTTGGCGGGGATGTCAAGGGAGTGCTCGGCGACTTCCCTCGGGATGCCCGGCATATCCGAGGGGCTCCACGCGAAGATGTCGGCGTTGGCGCGGAGGAAGTCGACGAGCACCACTTCCTATTTGGGGTCGAGGGTGGAGCTGACCCTCAACGCCTTGCCCTCGGGGGCTGACGGTCGAGGGGGACCCCCTTGGTCGCTCCGCGGCCTCGAAGGTGCCGGCGTGCTTGGCGGCGGAGTCGAGGTCTTCGTTGACCATCTTCTCCAACGTGTTCACCAGCGCTTCATCCAGCGCCAGTGCCTCTGCGTGCTCCACGCACTCGACGTCGCAGTCGAACGCGTGCTCGATGGATGAGCCGACGGTGATGATGCCGTTCGGTCCCGGCATCTTCATCTTCAAGTAAGTGTAATTGGGGACCGCCATGAATTTGGCGTAACAGGGTCGCCCAAGTATAGCGTGGTAGGCCCCCTTGAACCCCACCACCTCGAATGTGAGGATCTCCTTGCGGAAGTTCTTCGGGGTGCCAAACCAAGCGCGGAGTCGATGCGCCCAAGGGGGGCTGGACCCCCTTGCCGGCGCGATGCCGTGGAACGGCTTCGTCTTCGGGCGCGCGCCCGGTCCAACCCGATCCCCATCGGGCGCAACGTATGCGCGTAGAGGATGTTGAGGCTGCTGCCTCCGTCCATGAGGACCTTCGAGAACCGGGCGTTCCCGATGATGGGGTCGACCACCCGGCGGGTGCTTGGCTCGGGTTGGGGATATGGTTCGGGTGGTCCTCCCGGCTGAAGGTGATGGCGTCCTCCGACCAATTGAGGAAGGACGGAGGCGCCCTCTCCGCGGCGAGGACCTCGTGCCGCTCCTTCTTGCGCTGGCGGGTCGACATGTCGACGGTTGGCCCCCCAAAGATGAGGAACACATTTTCAACGGCGGGGAAGCCGCCTGCGTCGCCATCGCCTCCGTCTTTCTTGGCCTCTGCCTCCTTCGCGGCGGCACGGCCATAGAATTTCTTGAGCATATCGCCTGCTCAAGGGTGTGGTTCACTGGGGTCTTGTGGTAAGGACATGGCTTTTTCAGCATGTCGTCGAACACCCCCGGGCCTCGAGGGGCCGGTCGAGGGCCCCGTCGAGCCGGGTCAACGACAAGGACCTCGGCATTGCCGCCGTCGCGCCCGCTGCTCGCGCGCCTCGCGGCGCGGCTTCTTTCCTTTCTTGCCACTGCTTGTCGTTGCGGTGGGGCTCCTTGGACTTGTCTGCCCTCCGCGGGTGCGTCCTCCGAGCGCTTGCCCTTCTTGCCTTCGAAGATCGCCCCCACGGCCTCTTCTCCGGAGGCGAAGGCGGTGGCGATGTCGAACGGCTCGTTGGAGTCCGTGGGCGGGCTGCGTCCCGGCTCCCGCACGAGGTCCGGCACGTGGTGCCCGGTGACGCAAAATGTGCACTCAACGCCAATCACACGGCAAGCCGAAAAGCTAGCTTCGCACGCGCGAGAGAGAAATGACGTGCCGATCAATTTTCCCCGAAAATTAACAAAAGATAAAGCGAGTTAGATACCAAAGCTTGGAACGTGTCGGGTGGTACCGAGACAGGTTCCATATTTATGGCCAAGAAGCCAAGCAAGAATGACATGTAGCTATGTAGAGCTATCTGTCAAAGAATCACAACCATCCGGACCATTATAAAGGAAAAAAGAATACTGCCGAATGGATGACGTAAGCGTGACGACGATCGGTCTTTGTATAGATAAAGATGCAAGCATGAAGTTATGACCGATCCCCGTGAGGTTTGTTATTAAATAAAATGAGGTAAAGCACGGACATGATCATGTATTAAATGAGCACGCATAGATCAAAGCACTAGTCTACCGCATGTCTAGGTACTTTAAGATCCGTCGGGTACGATCACAAACAAATCTATCCACCGCATGATACAACTTGCATGAAAAAACGTACCACTTTCCTCAAATAGATCTATCCACCGCATGATACAATCTAAATACGGAAAGCTAAAAGCATACATCACTTAAGGCACAAACGAGGCACGTGATCTACTCGTGAAAACATAACCGAATACGGCTGAACGAGCCGATCCAGGGTCCATGAAGAAGGAACAAACATTACCACGTGAATAAATCTATCAGACTGAATTGGAAATCTAATCCACCGGATGACTAGCTCCAAAGCAACCCAAAAACCTGCATCTACCGCATGATACCGGTTCTTTCAAGATTTATACGCACAAAGCAAGCTTGAACCCGCAACACGTGACAACCTAGATCGATTCGGTTTCGGCTATCGGAGAGCACAAGATCCACGCGTCAAAAACACGAAACCTGCTCGTGCACGGATCTTAAAAGGAAAAAAGCCGATCCAAACCCATCTAGATTGGGCAAGAGTGTGTTACATGAATTAAAACATAAAGTAAAACTCATGATAACACGGGGTAACTTAATGAATCTATTGGATCTTGCCAAAATCCAATAGAGCCGATAACTAGCTTCGAGCTAGATCTTAGCCTACCGCATGGCTCATGATCTAACAAGAAACCCTCTTGAACCAAGCTTGAATCTACCGCATGACACGAAGCGTGGTAACAAGACTACTTGCATCGGATCTAAATCCACCGCATGATACTAGACATGATACAAGGTTGCCGGTACTCACGGAGGTCGACGGATCGATTGGCCCTCTCGAAGAACTCGACGACACGACAAGGACTCTAGGGTTTGGCGTAAGGCCGGTGTGTATTGAGGAATGAACGTGTACGTTACATACATCCGGGGATCGTATTTATACCCTGCCGATTACAATTGCGAATGGATTCATTGCCTAACTAAACTCGATCGCCTATCCATCCATTCGTTTCCTCCGATTGAGCCACGTCACCGTCCAATCCCGCAAAATCAGCTCTATTGTTCCTTTGCCGAGGCCCAGGAGCGGATAGCCGACCGCGGATCCTTCCGCCGAAAATCTCTCGAAAATATCTTTCCTTCCACCGGACGGACTCTCTTTTAAATCGGACCCACATGTCATACTCCTTACCAAATTTTGGTGTTAACACATGCCCCTTCAATTGTGGGATAAAAGTAATTTTGTTCCACAATTGACTCTAGCCACGAATCCTTGAGCCAAACCTGTCAACTTCTGTTCTTCGCAATCCGCCGGATTCTTCGTTCGGTCCAACCCTAGATCCCCTTCGCTCCGAGCTCGAATCTCCAATGGCAACTCGGAACCAAGGCTGCTCGGGTAAATTCACCCCTCCAAACCTTTGTTCGGCATTAGGTTTTCAATTTTACCCGAGATTTTCCTCTTCCGCTCTCCTCCGGGAACCTTCTCTTGCTCTTCGATTCCTATTGAGGCCAATTCGCGGTCTTATTATCTTGGTCCCGAAGGGAATCCCGACCCCCGAGATTTTATTGCCGCTGAGTCTCGGAGAGAATCTCTTTCAAGGTAGCTTTATCTCCACCTCCCCGGTGGCAAGATGCGTTCAAGAACGGCCTTTGCCCCCAATTGCGAGTCCGGAAGACTTGGTATCGGAGGATTCTTGCGGATAAGAGTGGATTGACCAATCTGGATGCTCTCCGCATTGCTCAATGTCCGGAGTTATCCGTAGTCGAGACACCCAAGAATGAAGATCTTCGATAGCCGCATGCCACTTACGGTCAAATGGCGTCAACGCCTTCCTTTTTGGGCATGGCCCAATGTCTCCAACCTTGGCCGATGTGTACATGATCACCGGCCTTGACATCACCGGGTCTGTCCCGCCTTGGAACTTCAAAAATTCCTCACGCCGGACGGGGGTAAAGCCGGGGAATGGCTACAAGAATTATATTTCGAAGCACATGAGAGACAATCCCCTTGGCGAAGTTGAATACGAGCCTTTTTGAACATGTGGTTATGCGAGATTTGTCTTCTGTGGCAAGGCCAACGAACCCACTTTGAATCACATCGCAATGGCGATCCATCGGCTAGTGGCAATCGCCTTCCTCTGGGAAAATTCCTCTTGGGCAGTGTATACCATATGCTTCATCAGACCGTTACCCAAATGTACACCAGCCAGAGGATAGCATGCGTCAATGGCCCTTGGTGGTTTGTTCAAATTTGGCTGCAACTTCACATGCATCAGATTGTAGGCGTCGACTTGAACTCCAGGTTCTTCCCCTGGTCCAATCCCCCCGAAGGAGAGCTTCAAGTTACCAGAGGATGCCAAAACTATGGAGAAGCAGCTTCAATCGTTATCGTTCGACGGGACATCATCCGGCTTCTTCGAGTTGTTCTTCAGAGGCTTCTCCAATCCTCTTTGGCTCCCTTATCTAGGCAATGACACTCTGACCTTCCCTGTCGAATTCTCCTTTGAGCCCGGCCATCAAGATAGGGGATTCTTGGAAATCTTTAACATCATAATCCGCCCATGCATATTACCGGCCGAGTTCAATGGAGGGAGGCAGAATATCAGTACTTATGAGTACTACCAGCCTAATGTAATGGCCAGGCAACTTGGATGTGGCCAGATGCCCCCAAGATTGTTTCTGCATGAATTCCTCAAGCCCAGGGAGGAAATCAAAGAGCGATGCGATGCGACGAGTTTTCAACTATGTGTGCGGTCCCACTTTGTCTACACATGTCCTTTTGTGCCTGCAACCATAGCTCACCCCACCTTCAACTCATGGTGGCAAGAATTCCATGACCACATCTTCAGTGAACCCGTTCATGTGTTCTGTGCAGAATTGGTGCCTGATTTCCTGCCGACTTCAGAGGTAACACAATGAGCCCTTGGATCAAACACTTCTTCTCCATTCATGGTTTTGACCTTCATCTTTTGTCCACAGAACACAGTACCTGCCCCTCGAGCCAGGGTAATCACTTATAATGCCGAAGGCCCGATTTCAGCACTGGCGTTTAAATCCACAACCCTGCATCAATTAATGGCCAGGTATGCTACTACAGATCCCAGCCTTTCTAGCCTTGCTGCAGACAGGAGGCAAGGTCTGCACCTGATCGCCCCTCCAAGTGCCAAAAGGAGAAGAACTGTCAAAAAGGTGCTTGTTGAGGTAAAACCCTTTACCTTCTTGATTACCAAGTCACTCTGTTCTTGATGGATCATATTCTTGTGCATTTTCAGACCAGAGCCCAACATTCTTCGAGAACCGGCACACGCCAATGCTCCACCTTTCGGTATGTCCTTTCTTGTCCTTTCTCAAGGATGAGCACTTGGCACTTACTCTTTCAATTGGACACTTGCGAGAAGAAGGCGTGGAAGAACGAGTTGGGTAGATGTTCCGGTGGCTCAACGGGCGAGTCCATCCGGGGTTGAGTTACCCATCCCGGTGGAGATCTCGTCCTCATCACCTTCTGCGAAGCAATCAATTCTCCGGAGATGAATCTCCCAACCCAAGCTGGAGCCGACAAATGCTCCCGGGGTGCCATCGCCTATTGGTCAAACAGAGATAGCCAATCCACCAGAGGCGGCAGACCCAACTCCTTTCCAGCCAGAAACCCACGAGCTGCCAATGCCCGCATCGGCACCCCTTAGCTCAGAAGTTTCGGCTCTTCTTGGAGCGTCCTCTTTACCTGTGATCGCCCCTACTCAAGAAACCAGCCGTGAGGTAACCACCCGTACTCAATTCTGGTGCCTTGGTGTTTAGTATCCTTAATTCGGCAATGTTGTTTATCAGGATCAAGCTCCATCATCATCGAGCTTGCCATCAGAGAGCAATCCAGCTGCCGAGGTGATGGAAGGAGTGTTCCAGCCGTTGCCAAATGAAGTGCTGTCCAAGCTCACAGAAATTGCTGCCTGGCTAGAGAAAGATGCTCAGGATCAGTTCAATGATCTCCATCATTTCGAAGAAATGTTTGAACCCATTAGTCAAGAACTCCCTGAAGACATCAGAGCTTCTCTGTCATCCATCTATGACTTAGAGCCCCTTTATGTACCCTTGAGGCGCGCTTGGAGGAAATTGCGCTCCCGCCCGGCCATCGAGAAAAGGAAAACCGATGCTTGAACAAGCCATGAACGGGGCACAAACCCAAGCGAGAGAACCATAAAGATGCATTGGCTAACACCGCAAGCTTCTTATGATCCGAAAGCCGCTAGGAAGGCTGCTCTAGAGGCCGGGCGAAAAGCTTGTCGGCGGAGATGGAGATTGACCAAAAGAAAATAGCCGAACTTCCTGGATTGATGGCAAAGACCCAAGCGGAGGTAGAATCGGCTGTCACCAGAATAAAGCAATGCGATGCGGAGCTCACTGACCTATCTGGTGCCCAACAAGACTGCCAGGAGATGCTGGACAATTCCCGTTTGATAATATCCAATGTTCGTCGTGTACTTGCCAAACTCCTGAATGCCTGAATTCTTATTGATGTACAATTGAACTGGTCGCTCTCGTAATATCTCCTTGCGATTTGCTTCCTTTCTTTTGCGTACTTTTGAGATGTAATGCTGAACGACCCATTCGGCAGTGAAACGCTAACTCCCGAACGATACCTTGAGTTCCTTTAGCCGAACCAATCGACTTGCGCACGGTCCAGCTTAGAACTCCAAACGACCCGCCGGCGGGCTGGTCAAGGAAATCTCTCCGCCTTCCGATTTTATTGGGACGTGCGCCACGATCCACAGCCACGACTCAAAGCCACGATTTACCACCCGGGCCTATAAATGTTGCCATAGGTGCCCCTAGCTCTCCACCAGGCCTTCTAGCTCTCGAATCTTTGCCAATCTTTAGCCTTCTCGCAAACAGTACACATCCCAAACCACGATGGTGCGCCGCCTCAACCGCCGCCGTGCTTCCGACGAGGCCGAGGGGAGCAGCGCTAACGCGCGCGCGGCGGTGATGACCGTCAACTTCTCCTCTTCGATCCTTCTCTTGATCTTCTTTTGCCTTGACAATCACCTCCCTTTCGCGGGTTGGTTCGGTGGAATCCGCCTCGCGCGCCGACCAATCAACCCCTCCCAGATGACTCTTCGGAGTCCGATGGCCACTCCCCGGTACCGTACGGGGAAGCAGACGCCATCCGCTACAAGGAGGAGTTAGAGGCGTCCCGTCGCGAACTGGAGGACGTCTCCAAGAAAGCGGGCGTGGCCGAGTTAGAATGGGAGGACCAGCGCAAACAACTGCTGGAGGCCATTGACGGTATGGCCCTGAGATTGATTCTTGGTCCAGCTCGGCCTTTGATGCTAATCCCTTCGCCTGTCTTTTGCGGCCCGCGACGGCGAGCTCGACCGGCTAAAGACGCCGGTAGAGCGATTGGCCGAGAAGGTGAATGCCCACGGCGACACGCCGGCGGAGCGCCCGGCCGCGGTGGAGCGCCGCGTCGACGAGGTGGCCGTTCATGGCGTTCGCCCGGGCACCACCTTGTGCCTGGCTGCGATGGCGACGCATACGGACGTCGACTACTCCACCGAGCCGCGTGGCTTTCGGGCGGCGCGCGCGGAGGATATCGACGAGATCGAGCTCATCTGGAGCGCCTCGACGGCCACGGCGACGCCATTGCCGAAATTACCCATCCCCAGTCTGTGTTGAACAGGCTCTTTGACTAGATTGTACTAGGGATGTGTAAATGTCGGCAATATATGATGAACTTTTGAATTCTGCATTTGTTCCGTGATGTCTCCCTTCGCATTCGCATCTGTGAATTTTGCCTTCTTTGAATGTATCTGGGAACTGTCTTTAGCCGAACGCGCGCGAACAACTGCCCCCTGGCGCAAAATCCACAAAGGATCCCGATTCGGCAATCCGTAAACACTGTTCAAAAGAAAACCCTTCGCACTCGGTGGAAACCCCTGCCGCTTGGTATTCCAACAGTGTGTACTGGCCAGATCATCACTCCCAATGCGCCTCCTTGGTCAATAAAATAGCCCGTGGGGTGCTCTGCAAATCCACTCGCACACTCCTCCATCATTTCTCGTCTCTTCCCCTGCTGCTAGAGGAAAAAACCCCAACGCCATGGACAAGGGTAAACAACCTCAGGGGAGCGGCTCATCAAGGAAGCGTACGATTCGGAAGTGAGTTCTCTCTTGATCTGCTCCTCGTTCTCCTGCTTGATCTTGCGCTTCATGTTTTCTTCTCGTCTTTTTAGCCTTGATTTGCTTCCTGAAGAGGTCATCGGGACCGAAGACGTTCCCGAGTACATCTCCTCCGATTCCTCCCCCAACGAGAGGACGCCACGCCCGAGCGAGAGGGGCCATTCATCGAGGCCGCCGCCGTGCCCGGCACCCGGAGCGTGACCTCGGGGACATGTCCGTCCGCCGCCAAGCCGAACGCGAGCGTCGCATGGCGCTGGAAGCGTTAGTAGGGGGTAAGTGCTTCTGACTCCTTCATGTTCGCATCTGGATTTCTTGCCCCTAACCTTGATTCCTCTCGCTCCCGGATGTTTCGACGGTACAAGAACTTTGAAGGTGGCTTGGGATAGCTTGGTAGAGGCCGCCAATCACGGTCATCCTCGTGCGTTCCAAGTCGCCGTCACGGTGGTCTGGAACAAGGCGAAGAGGGAGCGACGGCGAAGAAGCAAAGAAAAGATTGAATCATACTTTCGCTTCTTTCTCCACGCCTTCTGCTTCCCACCCCTTAGGGGACTTGACCCTCAGGGCTGCTATGTGTAATCCTGCAAGAAACAGTTGTAATGCAGTGTTGAGCTAAGGGCAATGCATCCGGCACGCGGCCATCTTCTTTTGTTCATGGATTTTGTTCTAAAGGCGGCCTCATTCTTGAGCGCCGGCTATTTTTGTGCCAGATGCGTGTAATCATCGATCGATCTCAATGCTAGGATAATATTTCTTCGGATATCTCCCATTTATCACAGCGGAAAACTCTTCTCCCGACAAAGTTTTCAATATGTATGCATTACCGAGGGACGCATCGACCACACGAAAAGGCCCCTCCCGGTTAGGGGACCATTTGCCGAATTCATCGTATTTAGTTCCAATCGGCGATAGCGCTTTCCAAACTAGATCGCCTTCTCGCGAATTGCTTTACCTTTACTTTCTTGTTATAGTATTTGGCGACCCGCGGCTTGTTTTTCTCGATGTTCTCCGGGGCCACGAGACGGATCATATGCAAATCTTCTAACTCATCCATCATTAGGCCACCGTAATCCTTGGAGCTCAAATCGTTTTGCAAGCACTATTCTCCTTGACTCGATTGCATTTCCCGGGGCGGGATCGCGTGATGCCCGTAAACCAACTCGTAAGGAGAAGTCTTTGTAGCTCCATGGGGGGCCATTCGGTAAGCCCACAACGCTTCACCGAGTACCGAATGCCACCTCCTTGGCTTCCCGATTGATCTTCTTCTCCGTATCGGCTTGATCATGATCTTGTTAGAAGCCTCTGCCGACCATTAGCCCGGGCGTAATATGGAGAAGAATTAAATAACTTGATTCCCATGCTTTCGGCAAAATCTCTAAATTCCAATGACACGAATTGTGCCCCTTGGTCGGTGGTAATCGTCGAGGGATCCCAAATCGATAGATGATGTGTTCCTTGACGAACTCGATCATGTTTTTCGACGTCACTTTCTTCGGTGGGACCGCCTCGACCCATTTGGTGAAGTAGTCGTAGCCAAAAGCACGAACTTATGCCCCTTGCTAGATGGCGGATTAATTTGGCCAATCAAGTCTATACCCCGGCCCCCGAATGGCCATGGCTTGATGATGGGATTCAATGCTGATGCGGGGACTCTTTGAATATTCCCGAACCTCGGCAATCTTGACACCCCTTGTAATACTCAAAGCGCGTCCTCTAATATCGTCGGCCAAAAGCATCCGGCTTGCCTAATAACCCATTTCATCCGATAGGCCGATTGGTGCGCTCCACATATCCCATCGTGCACCTCGCTCATCATGTTCTTGGCTTCTTACGGACCCGGCATCGTAGCAATACTCCATCTAATGATTTATAGAATAAATTATCATCCGGAAGAACGAACTTGATTGCCTTGTACCGAGCTTCCTAGAGACTTTTCGGGATGGATCTCTCAAATAATCAACGATCTCTTTCCTCCAATCATCTTCTATAAGATCCGTCCCTAGTGCACTCACCTCTCGCAGCAAATGCTTCTTGACTCTCTTTATAACCGGAGGCGCTGCGAGCCGGCTTTGTTTGCTTCCTCGTTATGCTCTCTAGGAATGTCTTGTAGGGTTACCGGTGGAAAGCCCTTCAAGATTTCTCTCGCATTCCTCGTAGTAACTCCTCGGCGCCTCGCTCCCGCACTCGTTGGCCGTTCAATTGCTTGATGACCAACTCGAATCTCCATAAATTTCAACCGAAACGGCCCGGCTTCTCTCAAATATTGAAGCCCTCGAAGCGGTGCCTCGTACTCGGCCTGGTTATTTGTGACGGTGGGTTGTATAGGAATGGCGAATTCAAACATCTCACCTGCGGGAGAAATTAGTAGGATCCCTACTCCCCCACCTTTGCCACATGATGACCCATCAAAAAATAAAGCCCAAGGGGTAATTTCAAGCGAGATCAACCGAAGGGTCACGATGCTCAGTAATAAAATCGGCAATGACCTGACCTTTGATGGCTTTTGCCGATTCGAACTTCAACTCGAATTCTGATAAAGCTAAAATCCATTTGCCAATCCGTCCATTCAAAATTGGCATAGATAACATATGTTTTATCACATCAAACTTCGAGTATACAGTGCATTCGGCATTCAACAAGTAGTGCCGAAACTTTGTACATGAGTAGTATACGCAAAGACACAATTTTTCCATAGCCGAATACCTGGTTTCAGGATCAAGTAATTTTCGGCTAAGGTAAGCTACTACCCGCTCCTTTCCTTCGAATTCTTGAATAAGGGCCGATCCAATGGTTTGGGTATCGGCCGCCACGTACAACTTGAAAAGCTTGTTTAGGCGAGGAGGAACCGACCGGCGGCTCCTTCATGTACTGCTTGATCTCGTCAAAAGCCTTTTGTTGTTCGTCGCCCCATGTGAATTTCTGATCTTTCTTTAGCTTCAGCAACGGAGAGAATGGCAATACTTTCTGCGACAAATTTGAGATGAATCTTCTCACGAAGTTGATCTTGCCGAGCAGTGATTGCAATTCCTTGAGGTTGGTTGGAGGAGCGACCTCATCAATGGCTTTCATGCTCTTTTTGCCCACTTCGATTCCCCCTTCGTGGACCAAAAACCCCAAGAACTCTCCAGCTGACACCCCGAATGCACACTTGTTTGGATTCATCTTTAGGCCATGCTTCCGGGTGCATTCCAAGGTCTTCTTCACATCTTCCAGATGGGTGTCATGACTTAAGGACTTGATCACTACGTCGTCAATGTAGATTTCCACGGTCTTGCCGATCAACTCATGAAAAATGTAATTCATGGCCCGTCGATAGGTTGCACCGGCATTTTTCAACCCAAACGTCATGACTATCCATTCAAATAGGCCTATATGACCAGGACACTGAAGGCCGTCTTTGATATGTCTTCTATTGCCATAAAGATCCGATTGTATCCCGCGTTGCCATCCATGAAGCTAATCACCTTGTGTCCGGCGGCGGCGTCAATCAACAAATCGGCAATAGGCATCGGGTATCCATCCATGGGAGTAGCTCCGTTTAGGTCCCCGAAGTCTATGCAAACCCTCACTTTTCCATTCTTCTTATACACAGGGACGATGTTAGAAATCCACTCCGCATATCTGCATGGCCGAACGAAGTTTGCGTCAAGTAATCTTTCGATCTCTTTCTTCACATCGGCCAATACTTCATCCTTGTAGATTTTCGGGGTGGCTGCTTATAGGGTTTGAAACCGAGGTTTGATCGGCAACCGGTGCTCGACGATGGAACGATCCAATCCAGGCATCTCCGAGTAATCCCAGGCGAAGCAATCTTTATATTCTTTGAGAAGCTCAATTAAGTTCCCCCCGAAGTCCGGCCGCAAATTTGCAGCCGATGAACGTCGGCCTTGGCTTATCACCGTTTCCAATGTCAACTTCTTCCGGCTTATCGGCCGACATGAATCCTCGTCCTAACTTGCCATCGGTGCCATCCACGGGGTTCTCCATTAAAAATTACTATAAGAGCCGACCGCTTGAATCGGGCGTTGGTCACCGCCGACGGGTTCAACGGGACCTTCTCCCCGCTCTTTCCCGAGAAGCAATCGATGCCTTGGTACTCCCCGGAAGGGCCGGTTCCACGTTGGCTACGCTCACGGAGTCATCCGCACAGGACGACCTCGATCTCGTCATCCACCTTTCGGATAAGGCGTTGATGCATGGTGGATGGGACGCGGCGGTTGGCGTGAATCCGGTCCCGCCCAAGCGAAGGCCGTAGGCTCCCTTGCCTTCGATGACAAAGAAGGTGGTGAGCAGCGTTTTGGACCCGATCATCAAGTCCACGTGAGCGCATCCTTTGGTGTCTGAGGGATTCCCGGCGAAGTCGTTCAGGATGATGCTTGTAGGTGTCAGATCGCTCGGGGTCATGCCAAGCTTCCTGAAGGTGGTGTACGGCATTACGTTGACTGCCGCGCCACCGTCGACGAACATCTTGGTCAATGGCTTGCCATTGACGTACCCCCTCAAGTACAGCGGCCTCATATGGCGATTCTTGGCCGGCTTGTCGAAGACGGCCTGCTTGGCAAGCACCAGCTGCGCCATCATCTCCTCGGGCTGCTCGTCGTCAAAGGAAGCTTCCTCCTGCATCACCTGGTTAGCGGGAGCCATGAACTCGTTTGGCAGGAAGTATACCATGCATGCAGGGGCCGAACGCTTCGATCCTCCTGGCTGGTCCTTGGGGCGCCACTTCTGCCTCGTCTGGATCCCGGCTTGCTTCATCTCGCGGTTCCTCAAGCGCCGGACCCGCCTCTTCCGGCTCCCCGCGTAGGCGGGCGGGCACCACTGCCCCTTCCGCCGGACGTGGACATCCTCGTCCTCTTCCCCGATCGGCCCACCGAGATCGGCTTGGCGCTTCTCGGGATGATCAATGATTTCAATTTTTTGCCGCCGATCCCCATTCGGGTGGATCCTTCCAAGTCTTTCATGGACGGATCGGCGATTGGCAGTTTCCTGCCTGTACTCAACATATCTGTCGCTGCATTCAGGACAGTTCCTTAATGTGGGCAGCTTTAGGCCCTCATTCCAGCAGTGCCTGAAGAAGGCGCACCCCCAGTGGGCGCGCTCCTGCTCGCGCGTGTGCTGTTCTTGATTCCATCTGCGCGCCTCTTCTTCAGCCCTGCGCTGCTCCTCCTCGTGACGACGCTTTTGGTAGCACTCCTTTTCCATCTGGCGCTGCCATTTGTTGAGGAGAATGCGTGACGTCACCTTGGGTTTAGGCCTGGACGATTCCCCAATCTCGACGTGGCTCTTGAGAACGCGGGGGCGTCGCCTGCACTTGTTCTAGGGTCACCCGGCACTCGGGTCAATCCGATCCATCTTGCTTGGACTCGGGCCGAGGTCGGGACCTTGACTTTCCCCTTCTCTTCGGTGTTATCGCATTGATAGAAAAGCCGAGCATGTTCTGAGGGAAGGGGTGGCCATCCAGCTTCATCTTGTTATCGAACTTGAGGTGCCCTTCTGGATAGCCTTCCGGATCCTCATCCCGAAGACCACCGCAATCGTTGATGGAGTGCGAGTCCCCGTCATGGAAGCCGCGGTAACGTTTCGCTTTGACTCCATCGAGCCGAAGCATAGAGTGCCCTTCAGGCAGCTTGATTCGGCCTTCCTTTACCAAGAGCTCAAACAACTTATCAGCCTTTGTGATGTCGAAGTCGTAGGTTCCTTTGGTCTGCCTGACCCACCGCTGATTCATTGTCAAGGGCTCTTTACCCCACAAGATCTCCGCTGCAGCTATCTCCAATTCGTCGTCAGAATCTTCGCACAAATCAGCCTTGTCCAAGAATTGGTTGTAGATGTCAGCGATGTCATGCTGCTTACCAAACTTGGGGTCCTTTTTGAGGCCATATGCTTGGTTGCTCATCAAGGATAACTTCGCGATAGTTGGCCCAAGTTTTCAAACTCCATCCCAAATAGCTTCTCGCGCACGGTGGCAACATCCCGGCGACGGCCATATCAGCCAGCTGATCGTCTGGCAAGTTCAATGAGAAGCACATGCCCTTGACTTCTCTGAATCTTCTAAGAAACTCCAGCGGTGTTTCACTGTGCCTTTGCTTCAGGGTGGCGAGATCAATCAACTTCTTCTCAAAGCGCCGCCGAAGTAATGAGCGTGGAATTTACGCTCCAAATCCTTCCACCTGGCCACTGATTCAGGCGGCAAGGACGAGAACCACTGAAAAGCTGGACCCGTCAGCGAGGCGGGGAAGTAGCGAACCCTGAACGTCTCTTCGGCCGAACATTCCCCAAGCTGCATGAGGTAACGAGCGATATGCTCGACCGTGCTTGTCTCGTCCTGCCCAGAGAACTTTGTGAATTCCGTCGGCGGTTTCACCCTTGGTGGCAGGAGCACGTTATAGTACCACTCTGGGAACGGCGGCCTGTAGGTGGGGCCCTGCATCCTTGGCTTGAGGCCGAACTGATTCTGCATCAATTCGGCCATCTTGCGTGCTAGGGCATCTTCCTCCTGAGCGCCTGCAGCCGGCGCGTACCCTGGGTGCGGGAAGGCATCGAACGCTCCGTAATTTCCCACTTCATGATAACCACCGCCGTACAAATTCCTCTGGAGCCAGTTGGTCGACGGAGCTATTCTTCGACTGGGGTCGAGTGGGGCCCCAGATGAGCCGAACGCTAGGTCTCCGTACGTAGGCTGGTACGGATTCGGCTGTTGCACAGGCTGACCCGTGCTGCTCTGTGGTGGCGGCAGGATTGGTTGACTTCCTGAAGCTTGCAGCGGAGGCTGAACTGGCTGCCCCCCGGCGCCCTGCGGAGGAGGTTGGAATGTCTCGCTCCCGGAGCTTTGAGGGGGAGGTTGCCGCATGGCGGTTCTCAGTAGCGGGGGGGGCCGAGAGCTTGATTCACCCGGCTCACGGTGCTCTTTCCGGCGGATGCCTTCCCGAACGCTTGCCTCGCGCCCGGGCCAAAGAGGGCCACCATCATCTGCTGGAGTGACCCGAGGAAAGCCTGGTTGTGCTTGGTGAGCATGTCGTCCACTGACTCTTGGAACATCCGCGCGCATTCCTCCTTTTCCTGTTGGGTTGAGGCATCACTCTCTCACGGCGGCCTCTGGGCGAGGTCACTCTTTAGATACGGTACACCACTTCGATTCTTCTTAAACGACATGAGACACTTTTCTTTGAAATTGATTCACGGCGTCTAGGAGCCGCCGATGCTTTGTTCGGGAGAAAGCTCTTCGATGTTGACATCCGGGAGGTCCGAGACTTCGGGCATCTTGAACCAATTCGGGCTGTATGGTCCCACCGGGCGTGCCAAAAAGTGTGTTGACGCAAAATGTGCACTCAACGCCAATCACACAACAAGCCGAAAAGCTAGCTTCGCACGCGCGAGAGCAAATGACGTGCCGATCAATTTTCCCCGAAAATTAACAAAAGATAAAGCGGTTAGATACCAAAGCTTGGAACGTGTCGGGTGGTACCGGACGGTTCCATATTTATGGCCAAGAAGCCAAGCAAGAATGACATGTAGCTATGTAGAGCTATCCGTCAAAGAATCACAACCATCCGGACCATTATAAAGGAAAAAGAATACCGCCGAATGGATGACGTAAGCGTGACGACGATCGGTCTTTGTATAGATAAAGATGCAAGCATGAAGTTATGACCGATCCCCGTGAGGTTTGTTATTAAATAAAATGAGGTAAAGCACGGACATGATCATGTATTAAATGAGCACGCATAGATCAAAGCACTAGTCTACCGCATGTCTAGGTACTTTAAGATCCGTCGGGTACGATCACAAACAAATCTATCCACCGCATGATACAACTTGCATGAAAAACGTACCACTTTCCACAAATAGATCTATCCACCGCATGATACAATCTAAATACGGAAAGCTAAAAGCATACATCACTTAAGGCACAAACGATGCACGTGATCTACTCGTGAAAACATAACCGAATACGGCTGAACAGCCGATCCAGGGTCCATGAAGAAGGAACAAACATTACCACGTGAATAAATCTATCGACTGAATTGGAAATCTAATCCACCGGATGACTAGCTCCAAAGCAACCCAAAAACCTGCATCTACCGCATGATACCGGTTCTTTCAAGATTTATACGCACAAAGCAAGCTTGAACCCGCAACACGTGACAACCTAGATCGATTCGGTTTCGGCTATCGGAGAGCACAAGATTCACGCGTCAAAAACACGAAACCTGCTCGTGCACGGATCTTAAAAGGAAAAAAGCCGATCCAAACCCATCTAGATTGGGCAAGAGTGTGTTACATGAATTAAAACATAAAGTAAAACTCATGATAACACGGGGTAACTTAATGAATCTATTGGATCTTGCCAAAATCCAATAGAGCCGATAACTAGCTTCGAGCTAGATCTTAGCCTACCGCATGGCTCATGATCTAACAAGAAACCCTCTTGAACCAAGCTTGAATCTACCGCATGACACGAAGCGTGGTAACAAGACTACTTGCATCGGATCTAAATCCACCGCATGATACTAGACATGATACAAGGTTGCCGGTACTCACGGAGGTCGACGGATCGATTGGCCCTCTCGAAGAACTCGACGACACGACAAGGACTCTAGGGTTTGGCGTAAGGCCGGTGTGTATTGAGGAATGAACGTGTCCGTTACATACATCCGGGGATCGTATTTATACCTCGCCGATTACAATTGCGAATGGATTCACCGCCTAACTAAACTCGATCGCCTATCCATCCATTCGTTTCCTCCGATTGAGCCACGTCACCGTCCAATCCCGCAAAATCGGCTCTATTGTTCCTTTGCCGAACCGGAGCGGATAGCCGACCGCGGATCCTTCGCCGAAAATCTCCGAAAATATCTTTCCTTCCACCGGACGGACTCTCTTTTAAATCGGACCCACATGTCATACTCCTTACCAAATTTTGGTGTTAACGGTGCCCTCGAGGAAGGCATGCACGATCTCGGGCCGCGCCACGCCGGGGGAGCTCCGTGCGGCGCTTGGAGAAACGCCGTATGAAGTCCCGCGGCGACTCGCCGGGCTTCGTGTGCGGGAGCGCGAGTCCCACGAATTTCCGGGGCGCACGTACGTGCCCCCGGAAGTTGCCCACAAATGTGCGGACCGGATCGTCCCGGTTGTGGATTTGGCTAGGCCGGCAAGTGCTCGAGCCATGTCGGGCCGCGTCGCCGAGATGCAGGGGCAAGTTGCGGATGATGACCTCGTCGGCGGTGGCCCCCGCCCACCGACAAGCCAAGCGGTAGTCGTTAAGCCACACGCGGGGGTCCGTCTCCCGTTGTACTTCACGATGGTCGAGGGTTGGCGGAAGCGTTGGGGGAACGCCGCCGCACGGATCTCCCCGCCGAACACACGGGTGCTCGGGGGCTCCGGCGTCGGGGAGCGGTCCTCGCCGCTGTCGTAGCGTCCACCCCATCGAGGGTGGTAGCCCCTTGTCTGCTCGTGCGTCCGCCCCCGCTCGTGCGCTTGGCGTTGATGACGTTGCGGGCGTCGCCTTCCCGCGCGCCTGCGTGCGTCAAGGAGCCGTTCCTTGGCCGGCGTGCGTCCTTGTTTGGCGGGTCACCCCCGCCGGTCCCCCTGCGTGCACCGAGGGTTCACCTCCCGGTGCGGCTTCGTCGTCCCGCGCCTCTCCCTGTTGGCGGATGCGCGAGGACGAGCTCTCGGCCGCCGGACGGCCGCTTGCTCGATGAGAGTTTGCACCTCGCGGTGCAGGTCTCGAGCCTCGGGGGTCGAGGGTGCCGGCATGGCCCACAGCAGCGTCGCGGCGGCGATGAGTTTTTGGCTCGCCCGCGGGGGCGCGTCCGCGTTGTCGATGTTGGGGGCGGTGTTGATGCGGTCGCGGACTGTCGGCCCGGCCTCCCGTGCGCGTTCGCCGCGCGCGGAGGCTTCCCCCCGCCATCGAGGCGCGGGGCGGCCGCACCGTCCGTACTCCTCCGCCGGCTTGGCCTCGAGCTCGCCGGCTTGGGCCGCCCGCGCGTCGGCGTCGGCCCCCGCGAGAGCGCTTGGCCCCGCGGCCGGCGCGTGGCGACCCCTCGGGGCGGGCGTGACTTCCCCGTCTCCGGCGCCCACCGCGCGGCGGCATTGGCGGGTCGTTGGTGATGACGGCGTAGCACTCCCGCGCGGGGTCGTAACTCCCGGGCCGGGAGTCGTCGGAGCGACCGAACCGCAGTCCGTAGCGTCGAGGAAACGCCCCCGAACATGACCGGGTCCGCACGCCGAGAAGTCCCCGTGCATCGCATAGCCGTGGCGGCCGGCGGGCGGCAACGCGTCGAGGGAGCCCGAGAGACGACTCGTCGCCCACCGAGGCGCCCGGGGATCCCCGGCGACGAGGACGTGGCGGCCGGCGGGACCCCGCGCATCGTGGTGCCGACGTTGTTGTTGTAGGCCGACGTGGCACCACGCAACCCAATGGGGATGCGTGGTCCGAGACCGTGCGCTGTCCCGCCGGGGGCGGTGGCGGTCGTCGTGACGGTGGGCGCGCCGTGTTGAGAGGCGGTGCGCTCGGCCGCCGTCGCTCCGACCGCGCCCGGCGCGAACGTAGCCCGCAGCGGCGGCGGCGTCGCGCGTCGACGGACCCGCGGCATCCGCGCTGCGGGGCGCCCCGCGCCGTGGTGGTGCGTGCGGCGGGGACCGGAGCGGACTCGGCCCCGCGCCGCGCGCGGAGGTCCTCACGGTTGGTGAGGCGCATGAGATAGCCGTTCCCCCGTGGCCCGAAAGTTCGTGTCCCCGAAGTGAATTTCGAACCCGGTGGGAGGGGGTCCGAGCTACCCATGCGGTAGCGTGTACCACGGTACTCGGTGCGGATCACCATGGAGGGAGTTGACGGAATGACCTTGGGCGCTTGATTGCCCCACGGTGGGCGCCAACGTCGGTGCGAAATATGGTCCCGACACTAACCGGTAGTAAGCGCCGCGGTCTATCCCTCAATGGTCGATGCTAAGTAACAAGTGACACGAGTTTTTATCCCGGTTCCCGCCGAGGGGGCCGTACGTCCGAGCGGTGGCGTGCTTGAGGCACTATATTACTTAGCACGGGGGTGCTGTAGTGGGGGCCGCTACAAGCAAGGCGGGAGAGGAAGCGTGGCTTCCAAGTCCCCGGAGGAGTGGTCGAAGATATTGTGGGAGAATTGGAGAATGAGTGCGTGGTGTGCGATGTGTTCTTGTCCCGTTTGCTTCGGGTCCTCCCCCCGCGGCTGGGGGTTCGCCCCCCCCTTTTATAGATCAAGGGTGAGGCGGATTACATGCGTGCCGCGCTATCTAGCTATGTGGGGAAACACGACGTGCTATGCTGTAGAGTGGGCGGCCGTCCGGACGATCCTTGCAGTGATCTGGCCATGATGGCCTACCTTGTACCCGAACAGTGGCGGTTCGAGGGTAGAAGGGCGGCGGATGGTGGCGATGTCCTCTGATAGGCTCGAGGGAGGTGCTGACGTTGGCATGTACGGGGCACAGGAGTAGGTAAAACGGCGTCCCTTCCCGACGCGCTTCACAGTGCTGGGGTTGTTGCTACAGCGCCTGGCGTGCGCCTGCACGCGCGGGGACGGCGGCCATGCTGTTACAGTGGCAGGGATGGCGATCCACCGGCCTAGCGCCTCCACCCTAACCCCCGTAGGGTCACAAGAAAGTGAATCGAGGGTGCGGCCGGCCCCCTTCGAGGGCTCGGCGCGTTAGCCGTACGGGGGCAGGCGCGCGGCATCACGGGACTGACACCGGCCGCGCTGCACAGTCCCTCCCCCCACGGTGATGGGGATGGGCTCCTCCCCGGGGAGTTGGTGCGGCGGCACGGGCGCGAGCCCCGGCGCATGATGGCGCCGTCCCACCGGTGTCGGGGCGTTAAATGCCCGTGTACGGGGGCCGGCGCACGCGTGAGGGGCGCCCTCGAGCATGGCGGACCCCGGTCGAGGGTGGGACGTACCCTCGAGCGAGGCGGAACCCGCTCGAGGGGGGAGCGAGCCCTCGAGCGAGGCGGAGCCCGCTCGAGGGGGAGTGCTGCCCCTCGGACGGGCGGAACCCGCCCCGAGGGGGCGCGCATCCTCGAGCGAGGCGGAGCCTGCTCGAGGGGATCTCTAAGAGGGCCGCCTTGATGGGCCGTCGGGGTCCCTGCGGCGTGGGCCTGTTTCCTGCAGGGTTAGGCAAATTGTGTTTTGGCTTTGTTGCGGGTTTTAAGTGAGGATTTCCCCGTTGTTTAAGGGGACCTCTAGGGCTGTCCCCGACACATTCCGCGTTGTTGGAGGTCATCGTGCGGGGAATGTAAAATTCCCTGCGCGACTCCCGTAGTGAAATCGACATCCCGCCGGCACGCACCGCGCGGTGCACCAGCGGCTCAGGCGTGGTGAGCGTGTGCAGCTCCACGCGGAAGAGGTGGACCTAGAGATCCCAGTTCGCCGGGATCCCCAGGAACCCCTCGCACACGCCGACGAAGGTGGCCGCCTGTGAGATTGCGTTCGGGGCGAAGTTGTGCAGCTCCATGCTGTAGTGGTGGCACAACCCGTGCATGATGCGGCTCGCCGGTGCCGCGAAGCCGCGCTCGTGGTGGCGGACGAAGCTGACGACGTAGCCGTACGGTGGGTTGGGTTCCCGATCCGCTGGCAGCGGGACGATCCACGCTCGGGCTTGCCCGTCCACATTCGGCGCCAGCTGGCCGCCGTTCTCAAGCTCATGTAGCGTGAACTCCATCACCATCGAGCGGTGCCACGACAGCGGGTCCAACACCTGGATCGACTGCGGGGGCGCCATTGCGTTTGGTGGTTGCGGGCGGAAGAGAGACGGGCGGCAAACACTAGGAGAAAACGAAAGGGGCGCGCGGTGCTCTAGAGCGGAAGCAAGAAAGATAGGAGCGATGGGCACTAAGTGTTGAGGTAAAGAATTCGCCTCTCCTCCCCCCTTGGATTTATAGATCCATGGGAGTCGCGCTCTCTGAAACGCGTGCTCCGCACGCATTAACTGCAGGTGACGGCACCCGTCACTAACGAGCGGGCCCCACCGCGACCAGAACGGCCAGGCGCATGCGCGCGCGCGATCATTACGGCACGGCAACCGAAGAGCCGCGGCGGGCCGTCACGTCCGCCTGCCCACATCGCCCATTGCGCGCGCGGCTGCGACGCCTGAAAAGGCGCGCCCACAGCGCACGACTGTGGCCGCGACTGTGGGCATTAAATGGCGCGGTCCCTTACCAAGTAAGCGTGACCCTCGAGAGGCCCGAGCCCAGGGCTCAAAAAATCCGACCCTCGAAGGGTGCGACTACCGACCAGTGGTCTCGAAGCCCACTAAGCGAGAGCGGGCGCCACAGGTGCCCTCGATTCAAGAGGATTACTGATCAACAACTCGTGGGCCGGTTCGACCGCAAGCCCCCGAGTCTTGCAGATGTAGAAAGACGGGGGCACCCAGCTGCCACCCCGCAGCAGCCCTACTGATCAGGGGTTCGTAGCCTGACCCTCGAAGGGTTCAAACAGGCGCCCCAGATCAATAGAGTCAGGGACAACGAGGGCGCACGCATTCGAGCATATCCTCGAGCTCACCAGCTCGAGGGCGCCCCACATGTCGTATTCGAGAGCCAACGAGGGCAGCTAGTCGGGGGATCCCATCAAGGGAGAGCTTCCGTGCCCTCGGTCCCTAGCGAACGGCACCGAGCCCCACCTAGCAAACCCACGTAAGCGCTTTCATGGATGAGTCCCCGGACCACAAGCCAACCCTTATCGAATGGGGCATGGGCGTCCACTTGAATCGCCCGATAACAGCTCAACGAGGAATCCACAATTCGCGACCCGTTCGATGCGGGTTGCGGAAACCTCAGCCTCCGTCCCGCGGAGGGACGGCGAGGGAGCGTTCAAAACAAGTCAAAGAGCTCATCCCGATCGCCTCGAACGGGCCTGTTGACGGTAGATTATTGTACCAAAGTCCATATGGATTTGCAAAGCGGACAAATCCCCCGTCGTAGTCAAGGGACCCTTCTTCCCTCGAGTGGTGAACCTAAGGTACCGAATCCGTGGAACAATGTGCAACGCAAGGATTCAATCTAGTGAAGCAAGGAAGGCTATCTTTCAAAGAACCAAGTTGCATCTAATCTAAGATATCATCAAGAAAACGAATCTAATCTAATCTACTAAAGAGGTAGCAAGGGAAAGCAAGAGATAACCGATCTAGAGAGTCTAGATCATGCTTATGTTGTAGCTCCAAACAAGATAGATGAAGATAGAAAAGCGAATCTCATTAAAAGCATCTTTAAACCGTGTCCTCCGGTCCAATTATGAAAACGCCCGCCTTTCAGAGCCCCCAACCTGTCACAACGTACTCCTATTCATGTGGGTAGTCTAGGGCGAGTTCGATAAGAACAAGTTGAAATCACTTGGTCGGTCCGGTATGCACCTCTAGCCACTGCGGCTACAAGAGCACCATATGCAATCTATCTTAAGTATAGATTGGGGAAGAAGCAAAACCAAGAAGAAAACAAAATCATCGATAAGGCACTTGATCGCTAGAAATCGGATTCACTATAAAAACTTCACCGTGAATGATTACATGAACAAGATCACCACCGGGATCCTACCTCGATCTTGATCCTTGCTCCGGAGCTCCGACGTGGTCTTCCATGAAAGGTTCCCAAATTGGCTAGGGAGACCCTAGACAACTAGCAGGACCCTCATCTCTGAGATGGTGTCCCTCAAGCTTCTCTGCTCCTCGGCGGCGGATGACAAATTGGTTGATGCGTGGCTCTCGGTCAGGGGGCTATAAATAGCCCGAGAGGCACCTAGGTAAAAGGGGGGCCGACTGGGCCTCGAAACGGGCTGGGCCGGCCGGCTTGGGCCGACCGGCCTGGGCCTATTTCGGCCCAGTCCACGGCCTCCTTCGCCCGGCGTTGATTTCTGAGTCTTCTAGATCCTTTCCCGTTTTGCATGCGGGCCCTTGTCATCAGTTTCTCTTTGAATTGGACGAAGCTCCTTGTCTCGCAAGATTCAACACTTTTCTGGCTAGGTCCTCGGAGTTTTCTATCTCCTCGGGTTGGGTCCTTGGGCTTCTTGGAGTCGTGTGCACTTCATTGCTTGACTTGTACCGGGCTTCAAGGTCTTGTCATGAGGTGCTTAATGAACTTATCCCGGAAGTCTTGCTTTCAATGCTAAAACCTGCATAAACACTAAACTCCAAAACCGACATGCACAAGTGAACTTGTTATACCACGGGGTTAGTACCAATGGATAAGATACAAAAGTTATGCCAACACTGAAGGTAAACTCATGGCTAGGTTGACGGAATTTCACTGTCAACAGGGCCTAGGATCGGGGGCTCGACGCACGGCTACACCTCCTAGGGCGCACCGAACACAGACGATGTCGGATACGCGCGCGTGGCACCTCCGAGGCCGACTGGAATAGTGTCGATGCCGGCTGGAACTAACACCCTGCACGCCGGTAGATCCTGTGTAAAAACCCTTGCAGGAGGACCCACGCTCCTGCAAGGCTTCGGGGGCTAGACCCGCGGGTCTGCTAGCGCGGCCCCACGGAATAGCATCAGCAACCAGGGCGAAGAACGTCCCATCAGTAAGCGCCAGCATCTGTGGGATCCTAACGGATACACCGACAGATGCTCAGGGGCTACTGTCGGGGACAGCCATGAGGGTCCCCTAAACAACCGGGGGAAACCCGCTTAAATTCACAAAAAAAACAAACGCAAACGAACCTAAACACACGTGCGAAACAAACATACGACCCACTAGACAATCGGCCTAGCCACCCTCGGGCGGAACTCCGCTCCGCTCGAGGGGTACAGCGTCGTACCGTTATAATTCTGCCTCGCTCGGGGGCTGGACGCCCCCTCGGTGAGGTTCTGTCTCGCTCGGGGGCCGGACGCCCCCTCAAGCGAGGCCCCGTCTCGATCGAGAGCCAAGCGCCCCCTCGAGCGAGCTTCCGTCTCGCTCGAGGGCATCACGGGCCCGCCGCCTCCCTACCTGCTCCTCCGGCAGGGGCATTTAATGCACTGACATTTGCAGGCGTCCAAGTCAAAGGCGAATCCACGCCACTATGCGCCTGGGAATCATGCCCCGGCACTGCTCCGCCAACTCCCGTGGCGAGCCCATCCCCGCCACTGTGCGACGCTATGCGGCATGGTCAGCAACAACCCCGTGGCACTGAGCCACCCACTCCCGTACGGCTGGCGCACCGCACCCTCGAAAAAGGACGGCAGAGCCCTCGAAGGGAAGACGCACGACTGCTCCACGACTGCACGGGGCGGCGCCGTGACGATAGGCCAGCGGGAACGGTCGCCTCCGTCACCATCGGTCCTGTGCGGCCGTCCCCGTCGTCCAGACACCATCCCGGCTACTGCATCGCCATCCCCGACGCTGTGGAAGCATGCGGCGATAGGACACCGCCACATCGATCACTGTGCCTCGTATGGCCTCGTGTCAATAGCACCCTCGAGTCCTCACACGGGTGGTCGCCGAACAGGAAACCGCTACACTGCCACCCTCGAAGTCGCTCCTGGGTGCGCACAAGACACGCCATGACGCCCCGCCAGAGGCAAGATTCGCCAGGATGGCCATCTACTCCATGGCATTGTATGCCATGCCTCCACACGTAGGCGAAATAGTGCGGCACGCTTGTAAACTGCTTCCTCCTTGGCCTAAAAAAGGAGAGGCAGTCCCCCAGCCGCAGGGGGGAGGGGACGACGGATAGCAATCACTGGCACGCTTTCCGCCTTCACCACGATATTGGCACTCGCCCCAATCAATACCTCTGGGACCTGGAGGCCTGACCTCCTCTCCCGCCTCGCTTGTAGCCCCCTCTACGAGCACCATGGTGCAACGCAATATAGTGCCCCGAGCACACCCCTGCTGGACGTACAGCCCCCGGGCCGGAACCAGGATAAAATCCAGTGTCACTAGTTGCTTAGCACCGGCCATCGAGAGATAGATCTCAGCGCTTCTTACTAGTTAGTGTCGGGACTACTTTCTGCACCGACAAAAAGACAGAAGACAAGTAAATTACAATAGAATGTAACTTAAATGGGTTAAACTTTTTGAATCAGTCACACGTTTCAACATGTACCCAAATGGAATAACTATATAAAACATAGTACTCCCTCCGTTTTGAAATACTTGTCGCCATTGACTTTTTTCTACAACTTTGACCATTCGTCTTGTTTAAAAAATTGTGCAAATACAATTTATTTTGTTTCCTATATATTTTAATGTTGTATGTATTTTAAGCTTGACTTATCATTTTACATGTTTGGGATAATTTTTTGAATAAGACGAATGATCAAAGTTGCAAAGAAAAGTCAACAACGACAAGTATTTTGAAACGGAGGGAGTATATAATTTAAGTTATCTACACAACTCCATTTTTTAATAACTATTTTTATACATAATTTAAGATGGAATACCTGGCAATTATATACAATAAGGAAACCAGAAAGAAAATCAAAGGATGACCAACGACCAGAGATCAAGAAAAAGAATCAAAGGAGAAGTATATATTAGGTGATACCCGCGCGTTGTTGCAAGAATTTTTAGACAAAGTTGCAATATGAAAATTTGAAACTATAAACTAAGATAATTGTTATGAAACATTCTTTTACAAATGACACTATATACGAAAATATGTTCATTTTGTTGAATAAAAATGGTAGTTAAATGATTTATCTTTCATGTATTTCTATTGTTGGAATTTTGGGGTATGGTACTCGCAAAGATGTATGGATGCTATGGTCATTGAAAATTGGTGAAAACATAAATTGATGATCTAGTGGATGATGATGTGGCATGTGACGTGGATGGCTTGCATATTGAGACAAATATAGTTTTGAGCAAACACCGCGGGAAAGAACAAGTTACAGAGCAAACTTACACCGTGCCTAACCAGGGATTAAGCAAAATAAAAAAAGGGAAGAAGGGAAAACAGAGGATTAAACAAGTCACATAGCAAGTGCAAGCAAAGCAAAGCTGACTAAACTGAGAGAGCCGCCACCAGAAACTGGAGACATCTACAGAGAGTCCAACCACAAGGAAATGGAGTGATGTAGTGAACTCTTAATTCTAAACATATGCCTTAGAACCTCGGCTTTGAAGGCCAACTTCCAAGCATAGTTATTAGGACCGGACCGGGCCGGCGGTTGGACCGGTAAAAGAACGAACCAGAGCCTCCACCGGTCTGGTTCACTTAAAAGATCGCCTGCGCATTCGAACCACGAAAAAACGGCTGAACCGGTCGTTTTTTAAAAAAATCGGCGAACTGGGCGGTTCTGTGCAGACCGAACGGATTTTGCTCCGCATCTCGAGTTTGCTTCGGACGGACAGACTTCCCCACGTCGGCCCAACCAAAGGCCCAGCCCAAGCATCCCACGAAGAAAAACATCACCCGACTTTGTTCGTTTCTCGCAGCCTCGCACAAGCACCCTCTGCTAAAAAAACAAGCACGCACCCATTCGCATGGCGGCAACCGGCGGCGGTGCGTCCAAATTTGTGAGCAAGGCGGCGAGGCCGCCGGGGGCAGGCTGCTATTTGCGCCAGCAGCGAGGAAGTGTGTGGCGGTGTAGGGTTGACTTTTGTTGTTGGGAGGTAATTTGTGTTTCCTTGATATGTGGCGATGGCAGCCATCACTAGGAGCTATGTCAGATGCGAAGAATGGCGTGGCAGGCGGAGCGTGCCCCGCCACCCCGGTGAGCTTCTACCTCGGTTTCTTTCTTGTCTGGTAGCACTCACGCGCTTGCCCTTGTCCAGCTCCCTGTCTCCTTGTTCTTGGGAATCAGTGTTTGGTGTTGCTGCTACTTGGTAGCCAATTTGCTGTTGCTAGATGCTTAGATTGTATACGACTATACGTAGATGTGGAACTGCAGATGCAAATGCCCTTTCCTTTCTATCAGTTGATTGTGAAGGAAGTGCATAAGATGAAGTGTAAATTAAATGCTTGTGATTGAAATTGCAATTGAACTGATCATTTGCTACTGAAAAGGTTATGGAACAGCTGAAAGCAAATCCTAAGTGAATACCATTTCCATGCTCTAGTAAACTTCTGAATTGTGTATATGTACCTTTATTAGTTGTATAGTTGAACTCGGAATATTTGCTACTACTATAGTTATATAATTGCGTATATGAACCTTAATTATGGTTGGTATATTAGACCGGTTCAAAAGATTCTTTGGTCGGTTCACTTGTCTGGTCCAAACTTATCGAACCAGCGATTCAACCGGTTCTCAATGTTGAACCAGTGAACCATTGAACCGAAGGTCCTACCGGTTCAATTACCGGTCCGGTCCTAATAACTATGCTTCCAAGAGGCCAAACTAAGGGGTTTGTTGTTGAAAATGAGATTGTTTCTCTCTTTCCACAGGCACCAAGCTCCAATAATAATAACCTTCATGAAGAAGAGCCGGGCAAAATACTGCTTGGCAATGTAGATCTTCTCGTGGACGACATTTTCTTCCCAGGACATGTAGCAAACCAACGGCAAACAACAGTAGGGCAATCAAAGAAGAGGTGCTCAGCCATTTCTTCAACATTAATCTGACATACGACGCAATTCTAGCATTCATCTAGATGCTTTTTCCTTCTCTGCAAGATATTTCTTGTGTTAAATCTGTCGTTGAGCAGTAACCAAGTGAAAAGCTTTATTGTGGGCATGCATTTGGTTTTCCAGATCCACAGAACAGATCTATTGGGCTATAAATATCTAAATTGATATTGATAAAATTTGCTTGATGAATAAAAGAACTGACCCCAAATGAAATAACAAGAGTCCTTACTATTTTGATTCATAGGTGGCAGGGCAGCAAGGAACTGCTGCAAATCTAAAAATTTATTATAGGCATTTCTAGACATAGGGATACGAAAATAACCCAGCAGATCATCAACTTGCCTAAGCTTCTAGAGAGAAGTTTTAGGATCCTTTGCAAAGCCAAACAGAGTGGGGTATATCTCAGTCTGAATTGCACCATCAATAAGGTCATCCCAGAAGCTGATGGTATCACCTCTATTTGGGGAACAAATTGTCACCCCTTGTAATAGGCTTGAAGTCTTAGAATGTCTTTCGACCAAAAGGAGCCTTTTCCCGGGCAAGATGGGGAACAACATCTCTATAGTACTTATTCCATATAAGCCTGACCCATTGAATATTTTCCTTCCTATAGAATTTATCCAACTGTTTGAGAAGGAGAGCATCATTCTGAACACTGAGGTTGATACCATCACCCCCTTGCATGATGATAATGGTATCACCAGCATACTGAATTATGGGGAAAGGAATGTCAGTTCTTTGTGGGAAAGGGGGGAGAAGGTTACTTGTTGATATTCATGATTAATGACACACTACATGAGATTAGCAGCAACAGAGAAAAGGAGAGGGGATAGAGGGTCACCTTGCTGAATAGCCCTTTTACACTTGAACTCTTTGCCAGCATACCATTGAGTAGCACAGAGGTAGTTGCCGAGCCTAGTAGCTCATCCACCCATTTGACCCATTTAGGAGGGAAACCTTTACCTCTAAGCATTTTTAGGACAACCGAGTGCTCAATGAGGTCAAATGCTTTTTCAAAGTCGAGCTTGAGGATGAAAATTTTGCGTATAGAATGATGACTTTGGTGTAGGAACTCAAAAGCACAGCCAAGGCAACCCTGAATTATTCATGCACAATGTCTGGAGCAACAACTTTCTGTCACCCAGAAGTTTTGATACCAGTTTTGGAGGGACTTCATGAGGGAGATTGGCATGAAATCATTAACTTTCTCTGGGTTATCTTTTTTAAAGAGAGATATAGTTAATGTCTCTTTGTGGGTTCCATCTATATAGTTGTATATGATGATGCTATAGTCACAAAAATCGGTGAAAGACATAAATTGATGATGTAGTGGATGGTGAGGGAGATTGGCTTGAAAACATTAACTTTCTCTAGATTATATTTTTAAGAGAGAAATATAGTTAATGTCTCTTAGTGGGTTCCATCTATATAGTTGTATATGATGATGCTATAGTCACAGAAAATCGATGGAAGACATAAATTGATGGTTTAGAGAATGATGATGTGACATGTGAAATGGATGGCTTGCATGTTGAGAAAAATATAGTTAATGTCTCTCAGTGGTACTTGTATAGAATATGATGATGAGGGAATAATGACTAACTAAGTACATTTGACATCAAATTTTAATGGTTTGTAGATGCAGGTAGGAGCCATACTACAATTTATGATTCACAAAATGTAGCTACAACATACAAAAGGATTAGTGAAGGCCGACTTCTTCATTTTAGTCGTACTTTATGGTTCTTCTTTGCTTCGAGATCATCTATAATTGAATATGTCATGAACATCCTCGTGGCAACAACACAATGCCACAGTGGCGGCCTCCGTGCCTCACGGTGAAAATGTAGTAGCCTCTGTCGGTGCGGAATATGGTCCCGACACTAACCGATGAGAAAGCGCCGTGGTCTATCCCTCAATGGTCGATGCTAAATAACAAGTGACACGAGTTTTTATCCTGGTTCCGGCCGAGGAGGCCGTACGTCCGGCGGTGGCGTGCTTGAGGCACTATATTACTTAGCACCGGGGGTGCACGTAGTGGGGGTTTGCTACAAGCAAGGCGGGAGAGGAAGCCCGGCTTCCAAGTCCCCGGAGAGGTGGTGAAGATATTGTGGGAGAATTGGAGAATGAGTACGTGGTGTGCGGTGTGTTCTCGTCTCGTATGCTTTGCCCGGGTCCGTCCCCCCTTGCGGGCGGGGGTTCGCCCCCCCCCCCCCCTTTATAGACCAAGGGGGAGGCGGATTACATGCGCGCCGCGCTATCTAGCTACGTGGGGAAACACGACGTGCTATGCGCGTAGAGTGGGCGGCCGTCCGGACGATCCTTGCGGCGATGCGGCCATGATGGCCTACCTTGTACCCGAACAAGGTGGCGGTTCGAGGGTAGAAGGGCGGCGGATGGTGGCGATGTCCTCCGATAGGCTCGAGGGAGGTGCGACGTTGGCACGTACGGGGCACGGGGAGTAGGTAAAACGGCGTCCCTTCCCAACGCGCTTCACGGTCTTGGGGTTGTTGCTACGGCGCTCGGTGTGCGCCCCGCACGCGCGGGGACGGCGGCCATGCTGTTACAGTGGCAGGGATGGCGATCCACCGGCCTAGCGCCTCCACCTAACCCCGTAGGGTCACAAGAAAGTGAATCGAGGGTGCAACCGGCCCCCCTTCGAGGGCTCGGCGCGTTAGCCGTACTGGAGCAGGCGCACGGTGTCACGGGACTGACACCGGCCGCGGCGCACGGCCCCCCCTCCACGAGTGATGGGGATGGGCTCCTCCCCGGGGAGTTGGTGCGGCGGCACCGGGCGCGAGCCCCGGCGCATGATGGCGTCGTCCCGCCGGTGTCAGGGCGTTAAATGCCCGTGTACGGGGGCCGGCGCACGCGTGAGGGGCGCCCTCGAGCGTGGCGGACCCCGGCCGAGGGCGGGTCGTACCCTCGAGCGAGGCGGAACCCGCTCGAGGGGAGCGAGCCCTCGAGCGGGGCGGAGCCCGCTCGAGGGAAGTGCTGCCCCTCGAACGGGGCGGAGCCCGCCCGAGGGGGCGCGCATCCTCGAGCGAGGCGGAGCCTGCTCGAGGGGATCTCTAAGAGGGCCGCCTTGATGGGCCGTCGGGGTCCCTGCGGCGTGGGCCGTTTCCTGCAGGGTTAGGCAAATTGTGTTTTGGCTTTGTTGCGGGTTTTAAGTGAGGATTTCCCCGTTGTTTAAGGGGACCCCTAGGGCTGTCCCCGACAGTAGCCCCCGAGCATCTGTGGGTTTGCCATTGAGGCTCCTGCGCATGCTGGGAACCTGCGATAGGACGTTCTTCCCTCCTTGTCTTGCGAACGCTTTCCGTGGGGCCGCGTCAGCGGACCCGCGGGTCTAGCCGAAAGCCTGCAGGAGTGTGGGTGCTCCTGCAGGGGTTAACCGCGAGAACTGATCAGAGGGCGTGGCGCGTGTTTCAACCGGCATCGGAGATATCTCAGCCGGCCTCGGTGGCGCACGCGCTACTGGCACTGTCTCCGGCGGGTGCAATTTCAAGGAGGTGTAGCCGCGCGTAAAGCCCCCGAGCCTGGGCCCGTTCGAGGCGATCGGGTAGAGCTTTACGACTTGTTTTCTTACGCGCCCTCGCCGTCCCTCCGCGGGACGGAGGTTGAGGTTTCCGCAACCCCCATCGAGCGGGTCGCGAATTGCGGATTCCTCGTCGAGCTGCTAGCGGGTGGTTCGAGTGGACGCCCATGCCCCGTTCGATAAGGGTAGGGCTGCGTGGTCCAGAGACACGTCCATGGAAGCGCTTGCATGGGTTTGCTAGGTGGGGCTCGGTCCCGTTCGATAGGGACCGAGGGCGCGGAAGCTCTCCCTCGGTGGGATCCCCCGGCTAGCTGCCCTCGCTGGCTCTCGAACACGACATGTGGGGCACCCTCGAGCCAGTGGGCTCGTGGAACGGCTCGAACGCGCGTGCCCTCGTCGTCCCTGACTCTGCGATCTGTGGCGCCTGTTCGAACCCGTCGAGGGTCAGGCTTCGAACCTCTGATCAGTAGGGCCGTGCGGGGCCGTGCCTGGACGGCCCCGTCTTTTGCGTTTGCGGCCGTCGAGGGGTCTGGGCGAGCCAGCCCTCGAGGTGCCTGGTTGGTAGCACAGCGCGGCATGGGTGCTTGCGGTGCCCGCTTTACTTCAAGCAGGCCCCGGGCAACCTTCTCACGCCTGTGCCCTTTTTAGAGAGTTGACATCGTCTCGAGCCAGGGGCTCGTGCCGCTCGAGGGTTTTACGTGGCATGGGTGCCCGTGGTGCCCGCTTTACATCAAGCGAGCCCCGTGCGACCTTCTCACGTCGATGTCCCTTCGAGGGCTGACATCGTCTTGAGCCAAGGGCTCATGCCGCTCGAGGGTTTCGCGCGGCATGGGTGCCGCGGTGCTCGCTTTACTTCAAGCGAGGCCCCGGCGGCCTTCTCACGCCGATGTCCCTTCGAGGGCTGCTATCGTTTGGAGCTAAGGGCTCGTGCCGCTCGAGGGGTTTTGCGCGGCATGGGTGCCCGCGGTGCCTGCTTTACATCAAGCGAGGCCCTGGGCGGCCCTCTCACGCCGATGTCCCTTCGAGGGTTGCCTTTGCCTCGAGCCAGGGGCTCGTGCCGCTCGAGGGTTTTGCGTGGCATGGGTGCCCGCGGTGCCCCGCCCACCCATCAAGCGGGCCCCGGCGACCTTCTCACGTCGATGTCCCTTCGAGGGCCGTTATCGTCTCGAGCCGGGGGCTCGCCCCGCTCGAGGGTTCTCCTTGCTTGGCAAGGGTCCGGGTCATTAAATGCCTCGCGGTCGAGGGCTGCGGTTTTTGCGGCGCGGGCGCGCCTTTTAGGCGGCGCGCGCGCGCGCGCGCGTAGTGGGCGGCGTGGCGGGGCGGACGTGACGGCTCGCCTCGGTCCCTGCAGGTCTTCGCCGTGATGATGGCCCGTCTACGGTGATGTGGCCGCTGTGGTCGTGGTGGGGCCCGCTCGTCGGTGTGAGGAGAAGATTCCCTGCAGTTAATGCTCGCGGGACATCCGCCCCGGAGAACTCGCCGGTGGCTTATAAATATGAGGGGAGGGGGAGATGGCGGTTTTTTACCTTAAGGCCTCGCCATTTCAGTCCCCTGCCCCTTCGTCTTCGCCTCGCCTTTGCCACCGCGCGGTGTCGCCATTAGAGCTCTTCTTCCGTTTCTCGTCCTCCGCTCTCGCTTTCCTTTGCCTTCTTTTCATGGTGCCGCCTCAGCCTCTCATGATCTTGGACCCGTACGCTTGGGAGAGGTCGTCGGTGACCCGGCTGGCCCTTGGCGAGCTGGTCGCCGCCGGCCAGCTGGCGGCCAATGAAGATGGACGCCCGGTGGAGTGGATAGTGCCGCCGGCGGGGGACCGCGCGCCCAACCCGCCGGAGGGCTACGTGGTGAGCTTTATCCGCTACCACGAGCGGGGCTTCAATGCGCCGGCGAGCCACTTCATGCGGGCGATGTGCCATTACTACGAAGTGGAGCTGCACAACTTCGCGCCCAACGCGATTTCGCAGGCGGCCACGTTCGTGGGCGTCTGCGAAGGGTACACGGGGATCCCGGTCAGCGGGAGCTGCGGGTACACCTCTTCCGCGCGGAGCTCTTCACGCGGCCCACGACGGAGCCGAGGGACCCGCCGCGCGGTGCGCGCCGGCGGGATGTCGCTTGCCCCGCGGGGCATTTCAAGAACGTCTACATCCCCCGCACCATGACGACGAACAACGCCGGTGGGAGCGGGGATGGTTCTACTTGCGCAACGCCGAGCCCGGCCTCCCCCCCCTACACCGGTCGGGTGTTCAAGGAGAAGCCCGACTCTTGGGGCTACGGGGTGTCCACGCCCCAGCATCGGAGGCGGCAGGACTCGGTCCTGGCCGCCTGCGAGCTCGGCGGCGCGGGGGCTGACCGCGATGGGCGTCCTCGCCTTCCTCCATCACCGGCGGGTCGTGCCCCTGATGGAGAGGCCGCTCTGCATCTTCGAGATGACAGAGGCGGCCAACCCCGTCGATCTGGCGAGGTCGCGGATGCTCCCGACGCCCCTCGAGCGGCCATATGCGCTCACCCGGCGCGGAGCGCCATCGACACCAGGGGTGCCGATGCATCGGACCGGACCCCATGGGACCTCGAGATGCTTCCCACCGGCCCACTGGTGAGTGCGGCTCTTGATTGTGTTTTAGTTCTTGGTGTAGCTTCTTCCTCCTCTGACGCGTCCTTGATGTTCCCGTATGCGGTGGTGAGCTTTACCGCCTCAAAGTCCGTTCCGCCCACCCCCGACTCCCACGCGCTTGGCCGGGCGGCGCAGCAGCGGGAGCAGGAGCGGGCGGCGCGCAGGAGGGAGCGCGCGAGGCGACATCAAGAGCGCCGCGACCGGCGGAACGCGGAGTACCGGCGGCGCGAAGAACTGGGGCTCTCCTCCCCGGGGACCGAGGAGTACTCATCCTCGGAGGAGGACGAAGAGGAAGAGGCTGAGGGGGAGGGCCCCTCTGATAGGTGGCAGCCTGCGCCCCCGTCGCCGGAGCCGGCACCGGCGGCAAGGGCGGCGTCGCCCGGGGGCGGGCGCAACGGCACCGCCGCCGGGGCAATCGACAACGAGGGCGGCGCGCGCCGTGGAGGTGCGCGCGGCGAGCGCGCTGTGCGCGCGTCCAAGCATGCCCTCGCGCGAGGGGCGAGCGTGCCCGTGCGCGTGGCGGCGTCGTCGGGGAGGCGCTACGGCAAGCGTGCCCGCACGTGGGGCGAGCGTGCTGCGCGCGCGGCGGCGCCTTCGGGGAGGCGCGGCGTCGGGGCGTGCCCGCGCGCGCGGCCGGCACGCCCGCGCGCGCGGCGGCGCCGTCGGGGAGGCGCGGCGGCGGGCGTGCCGGCCGCGCCGGCCTCGTCCGTCCGATGCTTCGAGGAAAAGGAAGCGCGCCTTTTCCTCCTCGAGGTAAGGGGTTCGATCCTTTGCTTGGTTTGATTTGTTGATGATCGGGCGTTCTAACCCTCTCGTTTGTGCCTGCGCGGGTGGTGCCAACCGTGCCTCCCCCTCGCACCGGCCAAGGTGCCGAGGACGGACGCGCCCATCCCCACCCGGCGGCGCTCGTCGAGGGCGTCGCGGCCGGGGACAAGCACGGCGGCGGGCGAGAGATCGCGGAGCCCGGCCGAGGCTTCGAGGCCTCGGCCGGCGGATCGGCCCGCCGCGGCGTGGCCGGCGGTCGGCGAGGAGCGGCCGGCGCCGGCCATTGAGGGGACACGAGGCGCGGCGGCGGCGGTGGCTAGGCGCGGCCCGCGGAGGGCTGTCGCTACGGAGGCGCGGCGTCCGTGGCGCCGGCGCGGAGGAGGCGGAACGGGTGCGGCCCATGGCGGCGCCCGTGGTTGCGGGGGCGCGGTGGAGGTGGTGGCCGCGGCGCCGTGCCGGGCGCCGCGGCCACGGAGGCGCAAGTGGAGGCGCCGGTGGAGGGCGGCGCGAGGGGCGGTGCTGCCGGCGGTTCCGGGCGGAGGTGGTGGAGGTCTCGGACGACTCCCCCCGCCGGGTGGGACTCGGTGGGCTAGCTTCCCCACGCGTTCCCCCGAGCCCCGGAGGGGGCCCTCGTGAGGCGGCACGAGGGTCACATGGTAGTGGGGGACCGAGGACACGGCGCCGAGGCCTCGTCCTCCCGCGCCGGCGGCTCCGCCCGGGTGGAGGGGGGTTGCGACGATCCCCCCGCGTTTGCGACGCCCGGGGGAGCAGGAGCTGCGGGGCGAGCTCGGAGCCACGGCGCCACGCTCGACCGCGCGGCGAACGAGGCGGCGCGGGTCCATGGCGGCCACGCATGGCGCGTCTTCCGGGTAGGCCATGGTTGCTCGTTCTCTTCTTTCTTTCGTTTTTGTGTGCTGCCCTCGTGTCGCGGCGCTTATGGATTTTGATTTTGTGGGTGCCAAAAGCTCGAGCGCCGCGCCCACGACAAGTACGACGCCTTCGGCCGGGTGAACGCCGAGGTCCACCGGCTCCGGGAGCGGTGCGGCGCTTTCGACGCGCTTGCGACGCCCTCGGGACGCCGGATGGGCGGGCGGCGTGCGGGCCATGGCGTGGCGCGACGAGCTCCCCGAGAGCTCGGGGCGGGACCCGGCACGCCGCTCGAGCCTCGATCGGGTGCGCGCGGCCCTCATCGATCGTGATGAGGCGCGCGCGGCGGCGCGCTCGGACTTGGAGAAGACGCGGACGGCGGCCGCCAGCGGGAGGCGGAGGTGGCCAACGTCCGCCGGCGAGAACCGGGAGCTCCGTTCGTCGCTCGAGGGGGCGCAAGCGCGGCGCCGCGGCCGAGGGGAGGCGGGTGCGCGGGCGCGGAGCGGCGGGCCAAGGAGGCCGACGACTTGAAGGCCGCCCACGACGCCAAGGCCGCGGCGCTCGTCGGCTGGCCGAGGAGCGGCTCTGCAAGAGCGCACCACCCGCCAAGGGGCCGAGGGGCGGCTCCGGCGAGGAGCGAGCCGCCCTCGTCGACGCCGGACGGCGCCGGAGCGGGAGCGCGTCGCTCGTGAGGCGGCGCGAGAGTCGGCCGGAGGAGCGGAACACCGCGTTCTCCAAGGTCGAGGACGAGGCGCTTATGCTCGGCATTACCAACGCCAATCGGGGCCGCGGCCCTCCGGGAGCAAGGCGAGACCGCTCAAGCGCCTCGGGCCGACGGTCGAGGCCGTGCGCCGCGACTTCGAGACGGAGAGGAAGCAAGTCGAAGGTAAGCTGGCCGCTTGGCTCTTGCCTTGTTGGTTTTTCTCGTTAGAGGGTTCGCTTCCCCCTTTCTTTTTTTTTTTCCGTCTTGGCGGTTCTAGGCTTGCGCACCACTGCGGGGCATGCGGTGAACGGGCCGAGGCGTTGCAGGCTTCCTACAACTCCTCCGAGCAGGAGCTGCGGGAGCTGCGTGGCGCGGCCCTCGAGACCTGCCGTGCCGTGGAGGAGGGCGAAGCACAGGCGGCGGCTCGGCGGCCGGCCGCTGCGCGCCCTTGGCGGTCACGTCACCGAGCGGATGCGCCGGGCGGCCGCATGCGGGCGTCCGAGAAGGCCCTCGGAGTGGTGCGGTTCCACTACGAGGTCAACTTCGAAGCGGCGGCGGAGGGCTACATCGTTCCCGAGGGCGTCGAGGACGAGGTGGCGATGGAGCGTGTGGATGCGCTCGCCGCCGACGCCACCGGGTCGCTCGCCGAGGCCTTCGAGGAGTTCCTCTTCCCGGACGCCACTGACGCTGTCGCTCCTCCCGCCTGAAAACAATTGGGCGCTAGGCCCGTTTTATGTGTATCAGTACTTCTGGCCTCGTGGCCTCTTGTGAATGAACAAATTGTTTTTTGATGTAAACACTTGCTGGAATGAAGTCATTTGTTTATCACGCTTTTTGTTTCTCCTTCTTCCTGAGTAGATTTTACTTAGGGGAGTTCGATTTTCGTGGGGGGCCTGCTGGGTTGGAGGCGAGAGAGAAGGGCCATATCCACGCGGCGTAGGCTATCTCTGGCTCGCACGCTCCTCCCGCTGGGCCGCCCGCGCCCTGTTCGAATCGTTGCTCGTGGTTGAAGTAGAAAACAAACTTAGCGCGAGTGAGTTGTTTTTATTTTTGCGCAAAAAATGGGACCGTTTTGGGGGGGTGCCCCCCGCAGTAGCCCCCGAGGGTAACTTGGGTTTTAGGGGAAAGCCGAGTTGCCCTTTTATTAGACTTGAAGCATTTACATAGTTGTTTGCCAACTGGGGCGTTGGTCGTACGGTTTTTACAACAAAAGTACTTGGAAATCCTAGTTAAGGGTAGAAGCGACGTAGCTGTTGGATGTTCCAAGCGTTGGTGAGTTCTTCACCGTCCTCGTTGGCCAGCTTGTATGTGCCGGGCCTGAGTACCTTCACCACGACGTAGGGTCCCTCCCATGGGGGCGATAGCTTATGGCGCCCTCGGTTGTCTTGGCGCAGCCTTAGGACCAAATCCCCTTCACCGAAGTCCCGTCGACGTATCTTGCGTGCTTGGTAGCGTCTTAGGGACTCGTTGATACCTTGCGGAATGCATTAAGGCTACGAGTCGTGCCTCGTCCAGCCGGTCCAGCGAGTCCTCGCGGGCTCGGCCGGTTAGCATCCTCGTCATAGCCTCGAACCCCGGGCGATCCGTATTCTAAGTTCGTGGGGAGGACGGCCTCCGCGCCATGGACTAGGAAAAACGGGGTGAACCCGGTGGCTCTCGCTCGGGGGTGGTCCTTAGGCTCCACACAACCGCCGGTAGTTCTTGGAGCCATTTTCGCCCCGGTTTGTTGAGCCGGTCGAAAATTCTGGGCTTAAGGCCCTGTAGGATCATGCCGTTGGCACGCTCGACTTGGCCGTTAGTCTGTGGGTGTGCCACAGCCGCCCAATCCACGAGGATGTGGAACTTGTTGCAGAACTCCAAGAACTTCCGGCCCGTGAACTGGGACCCATTGTCTGTGATGATGGAGTTTGGCACTCCAAAGCGGTAGACAATGTCGGTGAAGAATGTTACCGCCTGCTCAGCCCTTAGATTCGTGATGGGGCGCACCTCCACCCACTTGGAGAACTTGTCGATCGCGACCAGCAAGTGGGTGAAGCCCCCGGGCGCCTTCCGCAGGGGCCCGACGATGTCCAGCCCCCACACGGCGAATGGCCATGTCACGGGGATGGTTTGCAGGGCATGGGCGGGCAAGTTGGACTTGCGGGCGTAGAATTGGCACCCTTCGCAGGTGCGCACGATCTCGGCGGGCGTCCGAGACCGCGGTAGGCCGCAAAAGCCCCGGCGGAACGCGTTGCCGACGAGGGTGCGGGGGCGCGGCGTGGTGGCCACGGATCCCCGCGTGAATGTCCCATAGGAGCTCGCGCCCCTCGGGAATGGGCACGCACCGGCCGTAGGATGCGGAGGCGGCGCGCTTGTACGGCTTGCCGTAGACGAGGGCAAAAGATTTGGCCATCCCGGCGATGCGCCCGGCCGCGGCCCGGTCCGCGGGGAGTTCCCCTCGAGCGATCCAGGCGATGTATTTTTCGCGCCAGTCCTCTTGGGCGGAGCCGGCTCGATGTCCATCGCGTCGGCCTCGTGGGAGCCGTACCCCTCGAGGAGGGAGAGCACGTACGCCTTGTTCGAGGGGTCCTCGTCCATGGGTTCCGTACCCACCTGGATTCGAGGGAGCCCCCCGAGGGTCCGTTGTGACTCGAGGGGTAGGGCTCGAAGACGACCGAGGGTTGCGCGATGTCGCGCGCGAAAACGTTCGGGGGAACGGTGATCCACCCGGACGCAATCTTGGCCAGTTCATCTGCCTCCTTGTTGTACCGGCGGGGCACATGGTTGAGCTCGATGCCATAGAACTTGTCTTCGAGGGCCCGCACGGCCTTGCAGTAGGCCTCCATCTTGTCGTCGTGGCAGCTTGCGTTCTTCATGACCTGATCGATCACGAGCTGCGAGTCCCCCCGCACGTCGAGGCGCTTGACGCCTAACTCAATGGCGATTTTGAGGCCGCTGAGGAGGGCCTCGTATTCAGCCATATTGTTTGACGCGGGGAAGTGAAGGCGCACCGCGTACCGCATGTGTTCCCCGAGGGGTGACACGAAGAGCAGGCCCGCGCCCGCTCCCGTTTTCATCACTGAGCCATCGAAGAACAGAGTCCAGCATTCTGCTTGGATCTGTGGGGGCGGCAGCTGCGTATCCGTCCACTCAGCGACGAAATCCGCCAGGATTTGCGACTTGATGGCCTTGCGCGGGGCGTAGGCGAGCGTCTCGCCCATCAGCTCCACGGACCACTTGGCAATCCTGCCTGCGGCGTCAGGGTTGCGGATGATCTCTCCTAGCGGAAAGGAGGAAACCACCGTGACGGGGTGGGCCTCGAAGTAGTGGCGGAGCTTGCGCCGCGCAAGGACTACCGCGTACGCGCAACTTCGGACACGGGGGTAGCGCGTCTTCGTGTCGACGGGACCTCACCGATGTAGTAGACCGGCCGCTGTACAGGCAGGGCGTGCCCTTCCTCCGTGCGCTCCATGACGATCACGGCGGCGACCACCCGGGTGGTTGCGGCCACGTAGAGCTGCGGGGGGCTCGCCGTCTTGCGGCGGCGTGAGGATCGGGGCGTGCGTTAGAGACTCCTTCGGCTTGTCGAGCGCATCCCGGGCCTCGGTGGTCCGGAGAAGCGCTCGTGCTTCTTAAGTAGGCGGTAGAGGGCGAGGCCCTTCTCCTCACCGAGCCGCGAGACGAAGCGGCTCAAGGCGGCGAGGCACCCCGGCACTTTACGCACCCCTTTGAGGTCCGGATCGGACCCATTCGTTCGAGGGCCGCGACCTTTTCGGGTTGGCCTCGATTCCCCGGCGGGAGACAATGTATCCCGGGAGCATGCCTCGCGGCACTCCGAAGACACATTTTTCGGGGTTTAACTTGACCCCATTGGCCCGTAGGCAGTTGAACGCGACGCCAAGGTCGCCAACCAGGTCGTCCGCCTTCCTGGTCTTTACGATGATGTCATCTACGTACGCTTCGACCGTCCGCCCGATGTGATCCCCAAAAACGTGCTGCATGCAACGCTGGTACGTTGCACCCACATTTCGAGGCCAAACGGCATCGTGACGTAGCGAACGTCCCGAACGGCGTGATGAACAAAGTCGTGAGCTGGTCGGACTCCTTCATTTTTATTTGATGGTATCCGGAGTAGGCATCAAGGAAGCAAAGCAATTCACACCCGATTTGTTGAATCAACGATGCGATCAATGCGTGGCAAAGGAAAAGGAACTTTAGGACATGCTTTATTAAGACTAGTGTAGTCTATACACATCCGCCACTTCCCATTCTTCTTCTTTACAAGCACGGGGTTTGCTAGCCACGTAGGGTGGAACACCTCCTTGATGAATCCGGCCTCGAGAAGCTTCCGCGGCTCCGCTCCGATTGCCCGTCGCCGCTCCTCGTCGAAGCGGCGCGGCCGTTCTTTGCACGGCGCGGGCGTTTGGCGAGGATGTCAAGGGAGTGCTCGGCGACTTCCCTCGGGATGCACGGCATATGCGAGGGGCTCCACGCGAAGATGTCGGCGTTGGCGCGGAGGAAGTCGACGAGCACCACTTCCTATTTGGGGTCGAGGGTGGAGGGCGACCCTCAACGCCTTGCCCTCGGGGGCGACGGGTCGAGGGGGACCCCCTTGGTCTGCTCTGCGGCCTCGAAGGTGCCGGCGTGCTCGGCGGCGGAGTCGAGGTCCTCGTTGACCATCTTCTCCGGCGTGTTCACCGGCGCTTCATCCGATGCTAGTGCCTGCGTGCTCCACGCACTCGACGTCGCAGTCGAACGCGTGCTCGATGGATGAGCCGACGGTGATGACGCCGTTCGGTCCCGGCATCTTCATCTTCAAGTAAGTATAATTGGGGACCGCCATGAATTTGGCGTAACAGGGTCGCCCAAGTATAGCGTGGTAGGCCCCCTTGAACCCCACCACCTCGAAGGTGAGGATCTCCTTGCGGAAATTCTTCGGGGTGCCAAACCAAGCGGCGAGGTCGATGCGCACGAGGGGCCGGACACCTTGCCGGGCGCGATGCCGTGGAACGGCTTCGTCTTCGGGCCGCGGCCCGGTCCAACCCGATCCCCATGAGGCGCAACGTATGCGCGTAGAGGATGTTGAGGGCTGCCGCCTCCGTCCATGAGGACCTTCGAGAACCGGGCGTTCCCGTTGATGGGGTCGACCACCGGTGGGGTGCGGCCGGGTTGGGGACACGGTTCGGGTGGTCCTCCCGCCGAAGGTGATGGAGTCCTCCGACCAATTGAGGAAGGGCGGAGGCGCCCTCTCCGCGGCGAGGACCTCGTGCCGCTCCTTCTTGCGGCGGCGGGTCGACATGTCGGCCGTTGGCCCCCCAAAGATGAGGAACACATTTTCAACGGCGGGGGAAGCCGCCCGCGTCGCCATCGCCTCCGTCTTTCTTGGCCTCCGCCTCCTTCGCGGCGGCACGGCCATAGAATTTCTTGAGCATATCGCCTTTGCTCAAGGGTGTGGTTCACTCGGGGTCTTGTGGTAAGGACATGGCTTTTTCGGCATGTCGTCGAACACCCCCGGGCCTCGAGGGGCCGGTCGAGGGCCCCGTCGAGCGGGTCAACGACAAGGGCCTCGGCATTGCCGCCGTCGCGCCCCTGCTCGCGCGCCTCACGGCGCGGCTTTTTCCCCTTCTTGCCCCGCTTGTCGTTGCGGTGGGGCTCCTTGGACTTGCTGCCCTCCGCGGGCGCGTCCTCCGAGCGCTGCCCTTCTTGCCGTCGAAGATCGCCCCCCACGGCCTCCTCTCCCCGAGGCGAAGGCCGGTGGCGATGTCGAACGGCTCGTTGGAGTACGCGGGCGGGGCGTGTCCCGGCTCCCGCACGAGGTCCCGGCACGTGGTGCCCTCGAGGAAGGCATGCACGATCTCGGACCGCGCCACGGCGGGGTGCTCGGTGCGGCGCTTAGAGAAGCGCCGTATGAAGTCCCGCGGCGACTCGCCGGGCTTCTAGGTGCGGGAGCGCGAGTCCCACGAATTTCGGGCGCACGTACGTGCCCCGGAAGTTGCCCACAAACGTGCGGACCGGATCGTCCCGGTTGTGGATTTGGCTAGCGGGCAAGTGCTCGAGCCATGTCGGGCCGCGTCGCCGAGATGCGAGGGGCAAGTTGCGGATGATGACCTCGTCGGCGGTGGCGCCGCCCACCGACAAGCCAAGCGGTAGTCGTTAAGCCACACGCGGGGGTCCGTCTCCCCGTTGTACTTGACGATGGTCGAGGGTTGGCGGAAGCGTTGGGGGAACGCCGCCGCGCGGATCTCCCGGCTGAACACACGGGTGCCCGGGGGCTCGGCGTCGGGGAGCGGTCCTCGCCGGCCGTCGTAGCGTCCACCCCGTCGAGGGTGGTAGCCCCTTGCTGCTCGTGCGTCCGCCCTGCTCGTGCGCCTGGCGTTGATGACGTTGCGGGCGTCGCCATCCAGCGCCCTGCGTGCGTCAAGGAGCCGCTCCTTGGCCGGCGTGCGTCCTTGGTCGGCGGGTTGCCCCGCTGGTCCCCCGTGTGCACCGAGGGCTCACCTCTGGCGCGGCTTCGTCGTCCCGCGCATCTCCCCGGTTGGCGGATGCGCGAGGCCGAGCTCTCGGCCTGCCTGGACGGCCGCTTGCTCGATGAGAGTTTGCACCTCGCGGTGCGGGTCTCGAGCCTCGGGGGTCGAGGGGTGCGGCATGGCCCGCGGCGGCGTCGCGGTGGCGATGAGTTTTTGGCTCGCCGCGCGGGGCGCGTCCGCGTTGTCGATGTTGGGGACGGTGTTGATGCGGTCGCGGACTGTCGGCCCGGCTCCGTGCGCGTTCGCCGCGCGCGGAGGCTTCCCCCCGCCATTGAGGCGCGGTGCAACCGCACCGTCCGTATTCCTCCGCCAACTTGGCCTCGAGCTCGCGGGCTTGGGCCGGCCGCGCGTCGGCGTCGCCCCCCGGCGGGAGCGCTTGGCCCCGCGGCCATGCGCGCGGCGATCCCCGGGCGGGGGGTGATCTCCCGGTCTCCGGCGCCCATCGCGCCGGCCCCGGCATTGGGCCGGGTCGTTGGTGATGACGGCGTAGCACTCCCGCGCGGGGTCGTAGCTCCCGTGTCTTTGGAGTCGTCGGAGCGATCGAACCGCAGTCCGTAGCGTCGAGGAAACGCCCGAACATGGCCCCGGGTCCGGCACGCGGAGAAGTCCCACTCCGCGTACCCGTGGCGGTTGGCGGGTGGCAACGCGTCGATGGAGCCCAGGGACGACTCGTCGGCCGGCCCGAGGCGCCGGGGTCCCGGCGACGAAGACGTGGCGGCCGGGCGGAACCCTGCGCATCGTGGTGTTGACGTTGGCGTTGTAGGCCGACGTAGCGCCACGCAACCCGATGGGGATGCCTGGTCCGAGACCGCGCGCCGCCCGCCGGGGGCGGTGGCGGTCGTCGTGACGGTGGGCGCGCCGCGGCGGGTGGCGGCGCGCTCGGCCTACCGCCGCTCGGACCGCGCCCGGCGCGAACGTAGCCCGGAGCGGCGGCGGCGCCGCGGCGTCGATGGACTGCGGCATCCGTGCCCGCGGGCGCCCGCGCCGTGGTGGTGCGTGCGGCGGAGACCGAGAGCGGACTCCGGCCTAGCGGCGCGCGCGGAGCTCCTCACGGTTGGTGAGGCGCATGAGATAGCCGTTCCCCGTGGCCCGAAAATTCGAGTCCCCAAAGCGAATTTCGAACCCGGGCCGGGAGGGGGTCCGAGCTACCCATGCGGTAGCGTGTACCATGGTACTCGGTGCGGATCACCATGGAGGGAGTTGACGAGAATGACCTTAGGCGCTCGATTGCCCCACGGTGGGCGCCAACGTCGGTGCGGAATATGGTCCCGACACTAACCGGTAGAAAGCGCCGTGGTCTATCCCTCAATGGTCGATGCTAAATAACAAGTGACACGAGTTTTTATCCTGGTTCCGGCCGAGGAGGCCGTACGTCCCGGCGGTGGCGTGCTCGAGGCACTATATTACTTAGCACGGGGGTGCTGTGTAGTGGGGCTGCTACAAGCAAGGCGGGAGAGGAAGCCCGGCTTCCAAGTCCCCGGAGAGGTGGTCGAAGATATTGTGCGAGAATTGGAGAATGAGTACGTGGTGTGCGGTATGTTCCTATCTCGTATGCTGCATGGGTCTCTCCCCCTTGCGGGCCGGGGGTTTGCCCCCCCCCCCCCCTTTTATAGACCAAGGGGGAGGCGGATTACATGCGCACTTTGCGCTATCTAGCTACGTGGGGAAACACGACGTGCTATGCTTGTAGAGTGGGCGGCCGTCCGGACGATCCTTGCGGCGATCGGCCATGATGGCCTACCTTGTACCCGAACAGTGGCGGTTCGAGGGTAGAAGGGCGGCGGATGGTGGCGATGTCCTCCGATAGGCTCGAGGGAGGTGCGACGTTGGCACGTGCGGGGCACGGGGAGTAGGTAAAACGGCGTCCCTTCCCAACGCGCTTCACGGTCTTGGGGTTGTTGCTACGGCGCACGGCGTGCGCACGCGCGCGGGGACGGCGGCCATCTTTGTTACGGTGGTAGGGATGGCGATCCACCGGCCTAGCGCCTCCACCTAACCCCGTAGGGTCACAAGAAAGTGAATCGATGGTGCAACCGGCCCCCCTTCGAGGGCTCGGCGCATTAGCCGTCTTGGAGCGGGCGCACGGTGTCACGGGACCGACACCGGCCGTGCTGCACGCTCCCCCCCACGGTGATGGGGATGGGCTCCTCCACGGGGAGTTGGTGCGGCGGCACCGGGGCGCGAGCCCCGGCGCATGATGGCGCCGTCCCGCCGGTGTCGGGCGTTAAATGCCCGTGTACGGGGGCCGGTGCACGCGTGAGGGCGCCCTCGAGCGTGGCGGACCCCGGCCGAGGGCGGGTCGTACCCTCGAGCGAAGCGGAACCCGCTCGAGGGGAGCGAGCCCTCGAGCGGGGCGGAGCCCGCTCGAGGGAAGTGCTGCCCCTCGAACGGGGCGGAGCCCCGCCCAAGGGGGCGCGCGTCCTCGAGCCAGGCGGAGCCTGCTCGAGGGGATCTCTAAGAGGGCCGCCTTGATGGGCCGTCCGGGTCCCTGCGGCGTGGACCGTTTCCTGCAAGGTTAGGCAAATTGTGTTTTGGCTTTGTTGCGGGTTTTAAGTGAGGATTTCCCCGTTGTTTAAGGGGACCTCTAGGGCTGTCCCCGACAGCCTCTTCCCTCTCCTTCCGTCTACCATTTCATATAGATTGTCGCTGTGTTCTGACTTGCCATGCTAAGTAGAGGTTTTTGTCAAGTTCGATTTTATATTTTCAATGGTCGTAAACTCACTTAGTTCATCCGTCAATACTGATGAAACAATTGGTCGATCAAAGAATCAGAAAAACGGAAGACTATATGTTGTCCAAGTGATGACTGATGATCATCTCGATGACTTGTGAGCACTGCCAACTGACATGTTGAAGACTATGGACAAAGTTTCTCTATGTTGGTATCCACTAACTAGATCCCAACACGAATTTTAGCTATCGGATATTCTAATTACTGAGTCTTTATAAGACTCTGGATATATTAAACTTTCCTAGCGAAGTGCCCGTGCGTTGCCACGGGCATTGAACACTAAATGATTGTATTTTCCCATGCACTTAAATTAAATAAAGCATTTCTTTCATCACAAAATACATATTTTAATTTTTTTAAAATTCATAATTAATAATAAGAACAATGAAAGTAACCATATGTTTAGTAGATAGGTAGGTATTGTGCTACAATGATAAGTGAAAGTGCATCTAGGCCCTAACTGGATTTTGGTGAATTGAATGACAAGACGATTGATAAAGGACTAATGTATTTGTCTAAGATTGTGAGCAAGTTATATTTACATATTCATAAGAAATTATTGAAGTATTTATTTATGGACGAATATTATATGGCTCATATTGGAGAAGACAAATATATGGATGATCCTAATGCATAAGTGACAAGTATCAAGCAATAAATGAAGATAAATATTGGGATAATTTGAGAAGGTCAATTCATGGTCTCCCATATGAAGACGTGGCTTGATTGAATTTACAAGGATCACAAAAGAGAAGATGGTAATTCTCTAAGTCAAGTGCAAGGCTTCATGTGTTTATTGAAAGAGGACACAAGGATGAGTGTACACATTATGGTTCTAATTTAGAAGCTTGCACGTTTGTTCTCAATCAAGATCGAGCATTTGAAGCGGGGTTTTCAAATGAAGGTTGTGTATGAAGCAAAGTGGAACTCAAAGTGGATTGGATAAGTGATGAAGAGATCAACCGAGATGTCTAGGGTGAGGGACTAAGCAATCTTTGGGGTCGTAGCTAAGCCGCCATTAGTGTTTTGCTAAGGTGAAGTTCTAGCATCCATGGAGTCTCCAAGTATCATATCCATACCTTAACGGAGGGAAGCGATGCAAGTTTCGGTGCGGAAAGTAGTCCCGACACTAACTAGTACGAGCGCTGAGATCTTGTCGGGCATACACCCCGGGTACTCGTGCAAGGAAGGAGGAAGAGTAGAAGACGGACTCCTACTAGAATTCCCCTGTACTCCTACTAAGACTCGCTCTGTGTAATCCTACTGGGACTCCTGCCTTGTAACCAACTAGGAACCCGCCCCCTGGACTATATAAAGGAGGGCAGGGTACCTAGGAGGACATCGTCAATCCCTCCGGGAACAACACCAAGCGCAGGGCGCAATACTACTCCAAACAGGACGTAGGGTAGCTACTCCGGCTACCCGAACCTGTATAAATCTTGTGTCTTGTGTCCTCACGCGTACCTTCGGGTTCCAGATCATGGCGATCCCCACCTTCTACCTTGCTGCGGGTACCTCCCATGGAGGTCGAAAGGTTTAAACACCGACAGCTGGCGCCCACCGTGGGGCTCAGTCAACTACAAACGCATTCAAGCTACGACTCACGCCAAGCTCAGCATCCAAAACAAATTGGATAAGTGTTTTGCTACATGCACATAGAAGAGGTAGTACCAGCAAGCTTCAAGATTTATTGCTTGGCTCAAGTAAGCAACGTACTTGAAGTGCAACTATATCTACGCTCTATAACGCCACCTCGTCGTCAACTGCTTCGACTACTCGAGTACAACTACATCGTACTCCAAGACTACTTGTCCTCCTGCCGCACGGGCTCTACGTCAACCTTGCCGTGCGCCGCGAGTACTCGTCTCTCAGCCGCAGCGGCTCTACATTGACTACGCCGTACGCCGCCGCGACGTCGTCTTCTGGGCGTACGACTACTTCGACTACTCACCTCAACCAGAAAACTAGTCGAGGACGGCTCCCGCGACATCAACAACTAGTCGGATCCACCTCCGACTAGTCGACTTCAACAACAACCGTCGCGGCTCCATCACCGACCGCCATGGCTTCGTCAACTCTCGTCCGTGAATCAAGCTAAGTTACTTATTTCAATAATTATTTCTTCTTCGGCTTGTTTTCCACATACAGAAACCAACGCCGAAGACTACTTCGTGTACGCCTCTCAACGGCTACCACGCCCGGCGAGCTACACCGTGCCGGCTATTCCTTGGGGACGGTTGGTGTCTGTCACAAACTTGGTACACCAAATTAGGAGGCTCTTGCCACGACGTTTCATGTACTGAGTGCTGGAGGTGCACAATGGCTACACCCTGAGGAGGCACTGCGCAATCCTGCTCTCCGCCATGCGGAACAACGAGCAATCGCTCTCTCTCTCTCTCTTGTCGCCATGCCGAATACCTTTGTCTACCTCTTAATGGTCTCGCTCCAGTAGCACACGCCTTGATCCGCGCAAAGCCTTGGCTCTCCTGTCATGCCTCCATGCCCCCAGCAGCTATGGCTAAACAGGCTCCTCAGATTCCGGGCGCTTAAACCAGCTCTCCTGTCATGCCTCCACGCCCCCAGCAGATATGGCTAAATAGCGACTGGGCGCTAAACCGCATCAGGCTAACTACTCGACGCCTTACGACCGAAACAAGAGCATGACACATGACATTTACATCTATATTCATATTTGTATTTGTCATTTGTAGATTCAATTTCTACAAAAATGCTACATAATGTACGCTTCTCTACTTTCAGGTCAAGCTTCGGCGACGACTTCCAGTACGCTCCGCGTATCTCCACCGGTGCGGCTAGTTCCCAAACTCGGGGGCTACGCACCAAATCACTACTCGGCAACAACTCGCGTAGTCTCCTCTAGCTCTCTAGCTCGGGGGCTTAGCACCAACAACTACTCGACGTGGCTCCTACGGCTCACCTGGCGACGAGCTCGGGGGCTGAACGCTACAAGATTACTCAAATGATGACTTCCGCAAACACTGAAGACCCTCGGACTGATTCTTCAATCGTTTCAAGGCTCGGGGGCTACTAGGCTACACTCATCAGTTGATTTTTTCAAGACGGAACCAGAATCAAGATTGACCCTCAGCTAGAGTCTACAAGTCAACCTAAGGCTCGAGGGCTACTCCATATGGAGTGTGATTTTGCAATCGCACTTCCATATAATCTCGACTTCAAGACTGATGAGCTGGACCACCTTCCAGCCTCGTGGCAGTTCAAGTACTATTGAAGGCTTCTCGAAGCAGTACTCGAGGACGCTCAAGAACTACTCGAAGAGGCTTCAAGACTACTCGAACTACTACTCTCGACTCCAACGTGCTCGGGGGCTTGTCGGGCATACACCCCGGGTACTCATGCAAGGAAGGAGGAAGAGTAGAAGACGGACTCCTACTAGAATTCCCCTATACTCCTACTAGGACTCGCTGCGTGTAATCCCCCTGGGACTCTGCCTTGTAACCGACTAGGAACCCACCCCCCGGACTATATAAAGGAGGGCGGGGGGTAGCTAGGAGGATATCCTCAATTCCTCCCGGGAACAACACCAAGCGCAGGGCGCAATACTACTCCAAACAGGACGTAGGGTAGCTACTCCGGCTACCCGAACCTGTATAAATCTTGTGTCTTGTGTCCTCGCGCGTACCTTCGGGTTCCAGATCATGGCGATCCCCACCTTCTACCTTGCTGCGGGTACCTCCCATGGAGGTCGAAAGGCTTAAACACCGACAGATCTATCTCTCAATGGCCGGTGCTAAGCAACACTATGACACAAGTTTTATCTTGGTACTAGCCGTGGGCCGTACGTCTAGTAGGGGTGTGCTCAGGGCGCTGTATCGTGTCGCACCGTGGTGCTTGCAGAGGGGGGCTACAAGCTTGGCGGGAGAGGAGGGAGAGCCTCCAAGTCCCTGAGGTTTGATTAAGGCTAAGTGCCAATATCGTGGTGAAGGCGGAAAGCGTTCAAATGCGTGGTTATCCGTCGTCCCCCTACGGCCGGGGGACTTACTCCTCCATTTATAGGCCAAGGGGAGGCGGTTTACAATCGTGCCGCACAGTTCTAAGCTACATATGGCGGTATGGTGTACAGTGTCGTGGAGTGGTTGACCGTCCTGACGAATCTTGCTCCCAGTGGGCGTCGTGGCGAGTCTTGTACCTGCCCAGGAGCGGCTTCGAGGGTGGCTGCATGGGTGCCTTCTGCTTGTGTCGTCGTTCATACGCCGGTTCGAGGGTGTAGCTGACGGAAGGCCAGAGGATGAACAGCGGTGAGGATGGCGACGTCTTGTCGTCCCGGACCCCCACAGCGACAGTGATGGCGTTGCAGTACTCGGGATGGTCGCACAATGGTAGGGATGGCCGCACAGGGTCGACGGTGACGAAGGAGACGCGCTCCACTGGTCCGACGTCACGACGTCACCCCGCGCGGGCAGGGGGTAGGCGTCCGTACCCCTTTCGAGGGTTCCGCCGTCCTCTTTCGAGGGGTGCGGCGTGCAGGCCGTACGGGAGCGGGCGGCATAGTGCCACGGAGTTGACACCGGCCTTCCCGCACAGCTTCCCCACAATGCCAGGGATGGCCTTAAGGGGAGGGTTGGCGGAACAGCGCCGGGATATGATTCCTGGGCGGTGTTAGAGGGACAGTGTGGCGAGGATTCTCCTTTGACCCGGGCGCCTATGTTGTACCAGAGCATTTAAGGCTCTGGTCGGGGGAGTGGGCGCGGGGGCGGTGAACTCGGAGCGACCTCGAGCGAGGTGGAGATTCGCCCGAGGGGGCGTCCAGCCCCCGAGCGAGGTGGAGATTCGCCAGAGGGTGCGTCCAGCCCTCGAGTGAGGCGGAGATTCGCCCGAGGGGGCGTCCAGCCCTTGAGCGAGGCGGAGATTCGCCCGAGGGGGTGTCCAGCCCTCGAGCGATGCGGAGATTCGCTCGAAGGGGCGTTCAGCCCTCGAGCGAGGCAGAGATTTCGCGGTGCTGCGCCCGGCCCTTGAGCGAGGCGGAGATTCGCCCGAGGGGCGCCAAGACTGGCCCCTCGATGGGCTGGCTGAGGTTATTTGGGTCGTGGGCTCTTCTCTGCACCAGGCCATGATTATGCGGGGTGTGATTTACGGTTTGTGGGTTTGTTTATGCTTTATTGTTCTGCGAAAAATGGGGTTTTTCCCTGGTTATCAGGGGACCCTCATGACTGTCCCTGACGGTAGCTCTCGAGCCTCTGCGGTGGTGTCCGTTAGAAACTCGCAGAGGATGACGCTTACTGATGGGACGCTCTCCCTCCTGGTTGCTATGCTGTTCTGTGGGGGCGCGCTAGCGCACCCGCGAGTGTAGCCCCCGAAGCCTCGCAGGAGCGCGGGTGCTCCTGTAAGGTTTTTTCACAGCGTTTGTCAGTGTGTGAGGTGTTAGTTTCAGCTGGCATCGACGGTCTTTCAGCCGGCCTCGGCGGTGCCATGCGCACGCATCGACACTCGTCTGCATTCAGTGCATATCCAGGAGGTGTAGCCGTGCGTCGAGCTCCCGAGCCTGAGCCCATTCGAGGCGATCGGGGTGAGCTCTCCGACTTGTTTGCACGCCTTTTCACCGTCCTTCCGCAGGATGGAGGGGTGAGGTGTCCACGACTCCCATCGTGTGGGTCGCGAATAGCAGATCCCTCATTGAGCTGTTAACGGGTGATTCAAGTGGACGTCTGTACCTCGTTCGATAAGGGTCGTCTCATGGTCCGGAGACACGCCCATGAAAGCGCTTACGTGGGTGTGCTAGGCAAGGCTCGGTACCATTTGATGGGGACCGAGGGCGCGAAAGCTCTCCCTCGATGGGATCCCTCGACTAGCTGCTCTCGTTGGCTCTTGAAATACGACTTGTAGGGCACCCTCGAGCTAGTGGACTCGAGGTAAGGCTCGAATGTGCGCGCCCTAGTCGTCCCTGACTCTGTTAATTTGGGGCGTCTGTTCGAACCCTTTGAGGGTCAGGCTCCGAACCCCTGATCACTAGGGCTGTCGCGGGGTGGCAACGAGGTGCCCCCGTCTTGGTCGCATCTAGAAGACTCGCAGGGTCGTGGTTGACCCGTCCCTCAAGCCGTTGATCAGTAACCCTCTAGGTTGAGGGCATATGTGGTGCCCACCTTCGACGAGCGGTGCTTAAGACCACTGATCAGTAATCGCACTCTTCGAGGGTCTGGTTTTTCCGAGTCTTTGGCTCGGATCGCACGTTGGGTTACTGTTAACACCAAAATTTGGTAAGAAGTCTGACTTGTGGGTCCAGCTCGGTGAGGAGTCCGTCTGGTGGAAGGAAAGGTTTTCTCAGATGTATTCGGCAGAAGGATCCGCGGTCGGCTATCTGCTTCCGTTCGGCAAAGGAACAGTTGAGCTGATTTTGTGGGATTGGACGGTGACGTGGCTCATGCAGGAAGGATGAATGGATGGATAGGCGATCAAGCTTAGAGATAAGCAAAATTTGGTAAGAAGTCTGACTTGTGGGTCCAGCTCGGTGAGGAGTCCGTCTGGTGGAAGGAAAGGTTTTCTCAGATGTATTCGGCAGAAGGATCCGCGGTCGGCTATCTGCTTCCGTTCGGCAAAGGAACAGTTGAGCTGATTTTGCGGGATTGGACGGTGACGTGGCTCAAGCAGGGAGGACGAATGGATGGATAGGCGATCAAGCTTAGAGATAAGTTAGGCAACGAATCCATTCGAGGTTGTACTTGGCAGGGTATAAATATGAGCCCTGAATGTATGTAATACACACAATCATTCTTCAATACAAACCGGCCTTACGCCAAACCCTAGAGTCCATTTGTCGTGTCGTCGAGTTCTTCGAGAGGGTTCATCGATCCGTCGACCTCCGTGAGTACCGGCAACCTTGTATCATGTCTAGTATCATGCGGTGGATTTAGATCTGATGCAAGTAGTCTTGTTACCATGCTTCGTGTCATGCGGTAGATTCAAGCTTGGTTCAAGAGGGTTTCTTGTTAGGTCATGAGCCATGCGGTAGGCTAAGATCTAGCTTGAAGCTAGTTATCGGCTCTATTGGATTTTGGCAAGGTCCAATAGATTCATTAAGTTACCTCGTGTTGCTCTGAGTTTTTACTTTACGTTTAGATTCATGTAACACCTTTTGCCCAATCTAGATGAGTTTGGATCGGCTTTATCCCTCTCGTGATCCTTATGCGAATAGAATTCATGTTTTAATACGTGGATCTTGTGCTTTCCGATAGCCGAAACCGAATCGATCTAGGTTGTTACGTGTTGCGGGTTCAAGCTTGCCAATGTTGGTATAAATCTTGAAAGAACTGAGTATCATGCGGTAGATGCAGGTTTTTGGGTTGCTTTGAAGCTAGTCATCCGATGGATTAGATCTCAAATCAATCTGATAGATTTATTTGCTTGGTAATGTTCGTTCCTTCTTCATGGACCCCGAATCGGTACATTCAGCCGTATTCGGTTATGTTTCTTCACGAGTAGAACACGTGCATAATTCATGCTTTAAATAATGTATGCTTTTAGCTTTCCATATTTAGATTGTATCATGCGGTGGATAGATCTATTTGTGGAAAGTGGTACGGTTTTCATGCAAGTTGTATCATGCGGTGGATAGATTTGTTTGGTGTCGTACCCGACGGGTTTTAAAGTACCTAGACATGCGGTAGACTAGTGCTTTGGATCTATGCATGCTTGTTTATTACATGTTTATGCTCGCGCTTTACTTTATTTAATGTTAATCATCATGGGGATCGGTCATGGCCTCGTGCATGTGCATCTTTGCTCAAACAAAGACCGATCGCTGTCATGCTTACGTCATCCATTCGGCTATGTTATTTTTCCTGTTGCGAGTTCCCGAATGGTTTTCATTTCATTGGCAGATAGCTTTCTATAGCTATGTGTCATCCCATTTGGCTTTGTAGCCGTAAATATGGAACTGTCTGGTACCACCCGGCAAGTTCCAAGCTTTGGTATCTAACTGCTTTGTCTTTTGTTAATTTTCAGGAAAAATTGACTGGCACGTCTTGTGACTCTTTGCACGTGTGAAGCCAGCTTGTTCGGCTTGCTGTGTGCTTGGCGCTAGGTGCACATTTTATGTCAACACACTTTTTGGCACGCCCAGTGGGACACAAGGTGATCAGTTTCATGGATGGCAATGCGGGATACAACCAAATCTTCATGGCAATAGAGGACATATCAAAGACGGCCTTCAGATGTCCTGGTCATATAGGCCTGTTCGAATGGATAGTCATGACATTTGGGTTAAAAAACGCGGTGCAACTTATCGGTGAGCCATGAATTACATTTTTCACGAGTTGATCGGCAAAGTTGTGGAAATCTACATTGATGATGTGGTGATCAAGTCCACGAGTCATGACACACATTTGGAAGATGTGAAAAAGACCTTGGAGTGCACCGGAAGCATGGTTTAAAGATGAATCCCAACAAGTGCGCTTTTGGGGTATCGGTGGAGAGTTCTTGGGATTTTTAGTCCACGAAGGGGGAATTGAAGTTGGCAAGAAGAGCATGAAGGCCATCGATGAAGTCGTTCCTCCAACTAATCTCAAGGAGTTACAATCACGCTCGGCAAAATTAATTTCGTGAGAGGATTCATTTCAAATTTTTCACGAAAGTTTTGCCATTCTCTCCATTGCTTGAAGCTAAAGAAAGATCGAGAAGTTCGCATGGGGCGACGAACAACAAAAGGCTTTCGATGAGATCAAGCAATACATGAAGGAGCCACCGGTCTTTGGTCCCTCCTCAGCTGGAAAAGCCTTTCAAGTTGTACGTGGCGGCCGATACCCAAACCATTGGATCGGCCCTTATTCAAGAATTCGAAGGAAGGGAGCGGGTAGTAGCATATCTTAGCCGAAAACTACTTGATCCTGAGACCAGGTATTTGGCTACGGAAAAGCTGTGCATGTGCGTGTACTACTCGTGTACAAAGTTTCGGCACTATTTGTTGAATGCCGAATGCACCGTGTATTCCAAGTTCGATGTAATAAAACATATGTTATCTATGCCAATTTTGAATGGCAGGATTGGCAAATGGATCTTGGCCTTATCAGAGTTTGAGTTGAAGTTCGAATCGGCAAAGGCTATCAAGGGACAGATTATTGCCGATTTTATAACTGAACATCACGATCCGTCAATTGATTTGCTTGAAATTACCCCTTGGGCTTTATTTTTTGATGGATCGTCATGTGGTAAAGGTGGGGGAGTAGGGATCCTACTAATTTCGCCTAGGGGTGAGATGTTTGAATTTGCCATCCCTATACAGCCCACTGTTACAAACAATCAGGCCGAGTACGAGGCACTGCTTCGAGGGCTTCAATATTTGAGAGAAGCCAGGGCCGTTTCAGTTGAAGTTTATGGAGACTCAGAGTTGGTAATCAAGCAATTGAACGGCCAATACAAATGCAAAAGTGAAGCACTGAGGAGTTACTACGAATAATGCAGGGAAATCTTGAAGAGCTTCCCGTTGGTAACTCTACAGCATATTCCTAGGGAACATAATGAAGAAGCAAACAGGCTGGCTCAAAGCGCCTCTGGTTACAAAGAGAGTCAAGAAGCGTTTGCTGCAGAGGTATGTGCACTAGGGACGGATCTTGCAGAAGATGATTGGAGAAAAGAGATCGTTGATTACTTGAAGGATCCATCCCGAACGATCTCTAGGAAGCTCGAGCACAAGGCCAAAAAATTCGTTCTTCGGATGACATTTTGTTCTATAAATCATTAGATGGGGTATTATTACGATGCCTGGGTCCAGAAGAAGCCAAGAACATGATGAGCGAAGTGCACGATGGGATATGTGGAGCACACCAATCGGCCTACCGTATGAAATGGGTTATCAGACAAGCTGGGTGCTTTTGGCCGACGATATTAGAGGATTGCTTTGAGTATTACAAGGGATGTCAAGATTGCCAGAGGTTTGGAAATATTCAAAGAGTCCCCGCGTCAGCATTGAATCCCATCATCAAGCCATGGCCATTCAGGGGCACGGTATAGACACGATTGGCAGATTAATCCACCATCTAGTAAGGGGCATAAGTTCGTGCTTTTGGCTACGGATTATTTTACTAAATGGGTTGAGGCGATCCCACTGAAGAAGGTGACATCGGAAAACATGGTTGAATTTGTCAAGGAGCACATCATCTATCGGTTTGGAATCCCTCAGACAATCACAACTGATCAAGGGGCCCAATTCGTGTCCCTGGAATTCAGAGAGTTTGCCGAAAGCATGGGGATCAAATTGTTTAACTCTTCTCCCTATTATGCCCAAGCTAATGGTCAAGCGGAGGCTTCTAATAAGATCATGATCAAGCTGATACAAAAGAAGATCGACCAGAAGCCAAGAAGGTGGCATTCGGTACTCAGTGAGGCACTGTGGGCTTACCGAATGGCCCCCCATGGAGCTACAAAGACCTCTCCTTACGAATTGGTTTATGGACATCATGCAGTTCTACCTTTGGAGATGCAGTCAGATTCAAGGAGGGTTGTGTTACAGAAAGATTTGAGCTCCAAGGATTACAGTGGCCTAATGATGGATGAGCTAGAGGATTTACACATGGTCCGTCTTAGAGCCCTGGAAAACATCGAGAAGAACAAGCTGCGGGTTGCCAAGTACTATAACAAGAAAGTAAAAGTCAGGCAATTCGCAGAAGGAGATTTGGTTTGGAAAGCGCTATTGCCGATTGGAACTAAATATAGTGAATTCGGCAAATGGTCCCCTAACTGGGAGGGGCCTTTTCGTGTGGTCAAATGCGTCCCTGGTAATGCATACATATTGAAAACTTTACTAGGAGAAGAATTTTCCGCCGCAATAAATGGAAGATATCTGAAGAAATATTATCCTAGTATTGAGATCGATCAATGATCACCAGCAGTGGGATTACACGCGTCTGACACAGAAACAGCCGGCGCTCAAGAACAAGGCCGCCTTTAGAACAAAATTCACAAACAGAAGAAATGGTCAGTGCCTAGATGCATTGCCCTTAGCACAAAACTACATTACAACTGTTTCTTGCAGGTTTACATCCAACAACCCTGGTGATCAGGACCCCAAGGAGGTGGGAAGCAGAAGGCGTGGAGGAAGAAGCGAAAGTACGATTCAATCTTTTCTTTGCTTCTTCTCCGTGCTCCCTCTTCGGTTGTTCCGGGACCACCGTGACGGCAACTTGGAATGCACGGGGGTGACCATGATTTGCGGCCTCCACCAAGCTGTCCCAAGCCGCTTTCGGGTTATTGTACTGTCGAGAGACATACGAAACGAGAGGAGTGGGTGTTAGGGGCAAGAAATCCAGATGGGGGCACAAAGTCAAGAAGAAGTCAGAAACATTTACCCCCTACTAGTGCCTCCAGAGCCATGCGATGCTCGCGTTCGGCTTGGCAACGGGCGGAGATGTCCCTGAGGCCATGCTCCAGGTGCCGAACGCGGCGGCGCAGTTGATGGCTGGTCCTCTGTTCAGGCGTGGCGTCCTCTGCTTCGAGGGAGGAATCGGAGGAGATGTACTCGGGCACGTCTTCGGTCCCGATGATTTCTTCAGGAAGCAAATCAAGGCTGAAAGGGGGAAAGAAGAGAAGGTAAAGCGCAAGATCATGTGAGAAACAGGAGGTAAATCAAGGGAAAACTCACCTTCGAATCGTGTGTTTCTTTGGAGGGCTGCTCTCCTGGGCTTGCTTGCCCTTGTCCATGGCCTTGGGGTTTTTTCCTCTAGAGACAGGGGAGGAGATGAGAAGTGATGGATGAGTTTGCGAGTGGATTTGCAGGGCATCTCAGCAGGCCATTTTATTGACTGAAGGGGTGCATTGGGAGTGATGATGCGCCGGTACACCTTTGTTGGAATACCAAACGACGGGGTTTTCTTTCCGAATGCGAAGGGTTTTTGCTTGAACGAGTGCTTATGGATTGCCGATTCGGGGATCTTCGTGGATTTTGCGCCAAGGGGCATCTGTTCTCGCGTATTCGGCTCAAGACAGTTCCCGGATACGTTTAAGGAAAAACAAAATTCACGGATGCAAATGTAAAGGAATCATCGCAGTGCAAGCACAGAATTCAAAAGTTCTTTATTTATTGCCGATGTTCAAACATCCCTAATACAATCTAGTCGAAAAGCCTATTCAGCACAGATTGGGGATGAGTGATTTCGACAATGGCGTCGCCGTGGCCATCGAGGCGCTCCAAGATGAGCTCAATCTCCTCGATGTCTTCTGGCGCGCCGCCCCGGAAGCCGCGCGGCCTGGTGGAGTAGTCGACGTCCGTGTGCGTCGCCATGGCAGCCAGGCCCAGGGTGGTGCCCAAGCGAACGCCATGGGTGGCCACCTCATCAACACGGTGCTCCACCGCAGCAAGGCGCTCCACCGGCGTGTCACCGCGGGCGTTCACCTTGTCGGCCAGCTGCTCCACCAGCGTCTTCAGCTGGTTGAGCTCGGCATCGCGGGCTGCAAGGTGCAAAAAGAAAGAAGATTAGCATCAAAAGCCGGGTTGGATCAAAAAATTGATTCCAGATCTGTACCGTCGATGGTTTCCAGTAGTTGTTTGCGCTGGTCCTCCCACTCCAGCTCGGCTATGCCCGCCTTTTTGGAGACGTCCTCCAGCTCGCGCTGGGCCGTCTCCAGTTCCGCCTTGAAGCGGAGAGCGTCGAGTTCCCCGTAGGGCACGGGGGAGTGGCCGTCGGACTCCGAGGAGTCACTCGGAAGGGGCTGATTGGCGGCGTAGGAGACGGATTCCCTCGAATCAACTTTGAAAAGGAGATGATCGTCAAAACAAGAGAAGATCAAAGATGAATCAAAGAAGAGGAATCGACGATCATTGCCTCCGGCGCGCATTGGCGCTGCTCCCCTCCGCCTCATCAGAGGCGCGGCGTCGGTTGAGGCGGCGCACCATCTTTGCTACGGGATGTGCCTTGTTTGGAAAAAAAGAAGAGTTGAGATTGGCAAAGATTCGAGAGCTAAAAGGCTTGGTGGAGAGCTAGGGGCACCTACGGTTTCATTTATAGGCACGGCAAGACGGATCGTGGCCTCAAGTCGTGGCTCTGGATCGTGGCGCATATCCCAAGAAAATCGGAAGGTGGAAAGGTTTCCTTGGCCAGCCCGCCAGCGGGTCGCTTGGAGTTCTAGGCTGAGTCACATTCAGTTGACTGGCTCGGCTGAGAGGAGTCAAAGTGCCATTCGGGTGTTGGCATTTCTTTGCCGAATGGGTCGTTCAGCATTACACTTGAAGGTGCGCAGAAGAAAAAGAAAATAAAATTGCGAGAACGAATATTACAAGAGCGACCAATTCGGTTATACATCAATTGAAGCGTCTAAATGTTCAAGTATTTCGCAATCACACTACGGACATTTGATGTTGCTTGGCGGAAATTGTCCAACCACTCCTGGCAATCTTTCTGGGCACTAGACAAGGTGGTGAGTTCTGCATCGCATTGTTCCATCTTGGCTATAGCCGATTTTGCTTCCTCTTGGGTCTTCTCTATCAATCCAGGGAGCTCGGCTATTTTCTTGTTATCGGCCTCTATCTCGGTGACGAGGGCTTCTCAATTCGCCTCCGGAGCAACTTTCCCGATAATTTTAAAATCACAAGAATCTTGTAGATTGGCCAATGTATCTTTGTGGCTCTCGGTACGAGATTGTGCCCCGTTCATGGCTTGTTCGACGCGGCTCTCTTCTTTTCAATAGCGGGCGGGGAGCGCACCTTCCTCAAAGCCTGCCTTATGGGCACATAGTGGATTTCCAGGCCACAGATAGATGCAAGAGAAGCACTGATGTCCTCAGGAAGTTCTTGGCTAATAGACTCGAGCATCTCTTCAAAGTGATCGAGATCTTTGAACTGATCTAGTGCATCTTTTTCCAGCCAGGCAAAGATCTCCCCGAGCTTTTCTAGCACTTCCTCCGACGAGTTTGATGCATTTCTTCCATCGCCTCGGCAACCGGATTGTTTCCCGTTGACGGACTTGATGATGATGGGGCCTGATCCTAAGAAAGCAGTATTGCCGAGTTAGGAGTGCTAAAAGTAAAGGTAGCGAGTTAAGTGCAAATGAGTACCTCATGTCGATTTCTTGGTGGGGGCGGGACTTTGTTCAGGGGTAATCATAGGTGAAGGAGGTGTTCCAGGTAGAGCTGAAGCTTCTAAGTGAGAAGGTGTTGATGCAGTTGCTGGCAACTCATGGGCTTCTGGCTGAAGAGGAGATGGGTTCACCTCTGCTGGGGTTGGTGTCTCTGCATGACCAGCAGGTGATTGTGCCCTTGGAGGACTTGATGGTTCTGGCTGGATTGGGAGACTCATCTCTGGAGAATTCATTGCTTCTGCAGAGGGTGATTGAGTCCACGATGAAGATGAGACCTCCAGCGGGATAGGTAATTCAACCCTAGGTGGACTTGTTTGTTGAGACACTGGGACGTCCACAAGTTGTTCTTCCATTGTTTCTTCGCAAGTGTCAAATTAAAAGATAAATGCCGGTGTTCATCCTCAAGAAGAGGACGGTGAAGGTCATACCGGTGGATGGGGCATTGGCGGGGTTACGCACCGAAGATTGTTGGGCTGCGGTCCGAAAATGCACAAGATATGATTTATCAGAACCAGAGTAATCTTGTGATCAAGAAAGGAAAAGGTTTTTACCTCAACAACGACTTTCTTGACAGTTCTTCTCCTCTTGGCATTTGGGGGAGCTATTAGAGACAAGCCTTGCCTCCTATCAGCAGCAAGGCTGGAAAGGCTTGGGTCCGTTGTGGCAAACCTAGCCATTAGGCGAGCCGGGGTTGGAGACACGAATCCCGATCTTTGAGACCGGGCCTACGGCATTGTAGGCAATATTCCCCGGCTCGAGGGGCGAGGCCTTTGTGTTCGTGGGTAAGAGAAGTAAGGTCGGAATCATGATTGAAAGAGGATATGTCTGATTCAATGGTTCATCATGTTACCTCTGAAGTTGGATGAAAATCAGGCATCAACTCTGCACAGAACGAGTGTACAGGCTCACTGAAGATATGATCATGGAATTCTTGCCACCAGGAATTGAAGGTGGAGTGAGCCATGGTTGTGGGTACAAAAGGCCAAGTGTAGACAGTGGGACTACACACATAACGGAAGACTCTGCTACTGTGCATGAGCTCTTTGATTTCCTCTCGGGGCTTGAGGAATTCATGCAGAAATAGTCTTGGGGGCATCTGGCCACACCCAAGTTGCCGAGCCATTACGTTGGGCTGATAATATTCATAAGTGCTATAGGTCAGCCTTCCTCCATTGAATTTAGCCGGCGGCATGCATGGGCGGATTATGATATTGAGGATCTCCAGGAATCTCCCATCTTGGCGTTCGGTTTCAAAAGAGAATTCACAAGGGAAAATCAAAGTATCATTATCCAGATAAGGGAGCCAGAGAGGGTTTTGGAAACCTTTGAAGAATAACTCGAAAAGGTCGGTCGATATCTGCCTGGATAAGAACGGTTGAAGCAGCTTCTCCATAATTCTGGCATCCTCTGGTGGCTTGGGGTTCCCCTTCAGGGTGATTGGATGAAGGGAAGAGTCGGGTGTTCAAATCAACACCAACGATCTGATGCATGTGTAGTTGCAGCCACATTTGAACAAACCACCAAGGACCGTTGACACATGCTATCCTCTGGCTGGTGTACATCTGGGTGACGGTTTGATGAAGCATATGATACACACTGCCTAGGAGGAATTTCCCAAGGGGGAGACAGTTGCCACTGACCAAATGAGAAGCCATTGCAATGTGATTCAGGGTAGGCTCATTGGCTTTACCACAGAAGACGAACCTACATAGCCACATGTTCAGAAATGCCCTGTATTCAATTTCACCGAGGGGATTGTCCTTCATGTGGTTCAAGATGTAGTTCTTGTATCCGCTCCCTGGTTTCACCCCTGTTTGCCGTGAAGAGCTTCTGAAATCCCAGGGTTGAACGGATCCTGTAATGTCAAGGCCGGTGATCATATACACATCGGCCAGAGTTGGAGACATCGGGTCGTGGCCAAAGAGGAAGGTGTTGACGCCGTTTGACCAAAAATGGCAAGCTGCTATCAGGAGGTCTTCATTCTTGGGGGTCTCGTCCAAGGATAACTCCAAGCACTGAGCAATGCGGAGGGTATCCCAGTTTTGGGTTCTGGCACTCTTGTCTGCAAGAATCCTCCGGTACCAAGTTTTCCAGCCTGCGATTGGAGGCAAAGGCCAGTTCTTGAAAGCATCTTGCCACCGAGGAGGTGGGGACAGAGCTGCTTTGAAAGGGGTCCTTTGAAATTCAACTGCAATGAAATCTCGAGGATCAGAGTTTCCCACAGGACCAAGGTAATAGGATCTTGAATTGGCCTCACTGCGAATCAAAAGCTCAGTGGAAGGCTCCTGAAGGAAAGCGGAAAAGAAATTTCAGGTAAAATTGAAACCCTAAATGCCGAATGAAGCTTACGGGAGGGGAATTTACCTGAGCAGCTTGGTTTTGAGCCGCCATCGGGGATTTGAGTTTAGAACAAGGGGATCTAGGGTTTGGATCTAGACGAGGATTCCGGCGGATTGCGAAGAAGAAATAATAGGTGTTGACAGATTCGATTTGAAAATGTTCGTGGTTGGAGTCAATTGCGGAACAAAATCACTTTTATCCCGCAATTGAAGGGGCATGTGTTAACACCAAAATTTGGTAAGAAGTCTGACTTGTGGGTCCAGCTCGGTGAGGAGTCCGTCTGGTGGAAGGAAAGGTTTTCTCAGATGTATTCGGCAGAAGGATCCGCGGTCGGCTATCTGCTTCCGTTCGGCAAAGGAACAGTTGAGCTGATTTTGTGGGATTGGACGGTGACGTGGCTCAAGCGGGGAAGGACGAATGGATGGATATGCGGTCAAGCTTAGAGATAAGTTAGGCAACGAATCCATTCGAGGTTGTACTTGGCGGGGTATAAATATGAGCCCCGAATGTATGTAATACACACAATCATTCTTCAATACAAACCGGCCTTACGCCAAACCCTAGAGTCCATTTGTCGTGTCGTCGAGTTCTTCGAGAGGGTTCATCGATCCGTCGACCTCCGTGAGTACCGACAACCTTGTATCATGTCTAGTATCATGCGGTGGATTTAGATCTGATGCAAGTAGTCTTGTTACCATGCTTTGTGTCATGCGGTAGATTCAAGCTTGGTTCAAGAGGGTTTCTTGTTAGGTCATGAGCCATGCGGTAGGCTAAGATCTAGCTTGAAGCTAGTTATCAGCTCTATTGGATTTTGGCAAGGTCCAATAGATTCATTAAGTTACCTCGTGTTGCTTTGAGTTTTTACTTTACGTTTAGATTCATGTAACACCTTTTGCCCAATCTAGATGGGTTTGGATCGGCTTTATCCCTCTTGTGATCCTTATGCGAATAGAATTCATGTTTTAATACGTGGATCTTGTGCTTTCCGATAGCCGAAACCGAATCGATCTAGGTTGTTACGTGTTGCGGGTTCAAGCTTGCCAATGTTGGAATAAATCTTGAAAGAAGCTGAGTATCATGCGGTAGATGCAAGTTTTTGGGTTGCTTTGAAGCTAGTCATCCGGTGGATTAGATCTCAAATCAATCCGATAGATTTATTCGCTTGGTAATGTTCATTCCTTCTTCATGGACCCGAATCGGTTTGTTCGGCCGTATTCGGTTATGTTTCTTCACGAGTAGAACACGTGCATAATTCATGCTTTAAATAATGTATGCTTTTAGCTTTCTATATTTAGATTGTATCATGCGGTGGATAGATCTATTTGTGGAAAGTGGTACGGTTTTCATGCAAGTTGTATCATGCGGTGGATAGATTTGTTTGGTGTCGTACCCGACGGGTTTTAAAGTACCTAGACATGCGGTAGACTAGTGCTTTGGATCTATGCATGCTTGTTTATTACATGTTTATGCTCGCGCTTTACTTTATTTAATGTTAATCATCATGGGGATCGGTCATGGCCTTGTGCATGTGCATCTTTGCTCAAACAAAGACCGATCGCTGTCATGCTTACGTCATCCATTCGGCTATGTTATTTTTCCTGTTGCGAGTTCCCGAATGGTTTTCATTTCATTGGCAGATAGCTTTCTATAGCTATGTGTCATCCCATTTGGCTTTGTAGCCGTAAATATGGAACTGTCTGGTACCACCCGGCAAGTTCCAAGCTTTGGTATCTAACTGCTTTGTCTTTTGTTAATTTTCAGGAAAAATTAACTGGCACGTCTTGTGACTCTTTGCACGTGTGAAGCCAGCTTGTTCGGCTTGCTGTGTGCTTGGCGCTAGGTGCACATTTTGCGTCAACAGTTACCCTTAGTCGGTAAGGAACCGAGACATTAAATGGTTATGGTCGTGGCAGCGGTCATGCGCAGCGGGCGCGCCTCTTCAGGCGGCGCTGCCGCGAGCGTAGTGGGCGACATGGGGGCAGACGTGATGGGGCGCCGCGGCCCTTCGGTTGCCGCACCGTAATGCTCGCGCACGTGCGCGCCTGGCCGTTTCAGCACGGTGGGTCCCACTGGTCAGCGACGGATGGCGTTGCCTGCAGCTAATGTGTGCGGCGCGCGGAGTTTCCGGGAGCGTGGCTCCCCTGGATCTATAAATCATCGGGAAGGGAAGGGTGGATCCCTTACCTCGCCACTTAGCCTCCGCGGCCTTTACCTCTTGCCTTCTCCTCGGCCGCACGTTTCCCCGACCTCACTCTTGTTCGCTTCGTTCTCGCACCGCCGCCTCCCCAGCTTCCAGCCTTCACCCACAATTACTTCGCCTCAGCCAATCGTAGTGCTAGAGCCTCTGCCTTGGACCCGGTCGATGGTGACGTCGTTCGCTCTAAACGAGCTAGTGAACGGAGGGCTGCGGGCGCCGGCCGGTGAAGGGGCGTACCTAGCGTGGATGGCCCCGCCGGCGTCAGACAGGGAGCCCAACCCACCGTTCGGCTACGTCATCAGCTTCATCTGGCTGCACGAGCGCGGCTTCACCGCGCCGGCGAGCCGCTTCATGCGGGGGTTGTGCTACCACTACGGGGTGGAGCTCCACAATTTCGACCCCAATGCCATATCGCAGGCGGCCACCTTCGTCGGTGTCTGCGAGGGGTTCTTGGGGATCCCAGTGAACTGGGATCTCTGGGTGCACCTGTTCCGCGCGGAACTACACACCCTTGCTACGGGCAAGGCACGGGTGCGTCGGGCGGTTCGCGCTGGCGGCTTGACGTTCGCGCTGCGGGAGACGCGCAGGGAGCTGTACCCGCCGTGTACGATGACGTCGAACAATGCGGATTGGGAGAAGGGGTGGTTCTACCTCCGCAACGACAGCGCCGGCCTCCCCCCTACACCGGCAAAGTGCTGATGGCGAAGACCGATGCCTGGCACCACGACGTGTCGCCTTCCTCGCATCATTAGAGGTTGGAATCGCTCACCGACGCGCTACAGCGCCTGGCGGACGCAGGGCTAGGAGCGGCCTCGGTCCTCGCCAACCTCCACCACAGGCGGATTGTTCCCCTCATGGAGAGGGAACTCCGCATCTTCGAGATGAGCGGCGTGGCCAATCCCACGTCGCTGGGGCGCTTGCGGCTGCTGCAAGACTGCCTGCTTCCAGAGTACGCGGCTACGAGGGTGAGGCGCGCGATTAGCCTCAAATCGGTGCCACACCACGATGACGACCTCTGGTCATTCGTGATGCTCCCCGACGCCCTGGCGGTGAGTGAGCCTCTCCTCTCGTTTCAGGTTCCTGTATCGTGTCGGTGTGGGCCTTGCCTCCAATGTGCCTAAGCAAGCGTTTCTGATGCTCCCCCTGAGCACTATCAGAAAGAATCAACTCGCCTTTCTTCATCTCCAAGGTTTTCTGAACTCCTGGTCATAATAGTATAGCAAGACGGGAAAGAACAAGTCTTTGGCTAACCATCTCAACAATAAGTAATATGGTTCTGTCTAGTGAAATGCGCCGGCCCATGCCGAAGGCAAGGTATCTGCCCATTAGTTCTGCTTGCTGCTCACGTGTCCTAACTATCTGCAGCTTTCATCAGCAGAGGGTGATCGTGCACGCCGCGCGGTCGGAACCGCCAACGCCCCAGGCCCGGTCGGCCGCCCGCGCCGCGCAGCGAAGGGAACAGGAGTGGGCGGCACGCGCGAAGGAGAGGAGGCTCAGGCGACGGGAACGCTTGGAGCAGTACGACGAGGAGTACCGGCTTCGCGAGCAGTAGGGACTCTCCCCTTCGCTGGCACCAGCGAACTCGTCGTCGGAAGTGGAGGAGGAAGAGAGTGACGAGGGCGTGTCGCCCCCGAGAGGTGGAATCCCCCACCCCCGTCACCACGGGCCGCAGAGGCGATCGTGGAGCTAGTGTCTGTGGCCGGTCTGACCGGTTTGGGCTGTCAGCAGCCGTGTCGTGTGTGTTTCCGCTGCGTGTGTCGAGTGGCTGTTGGTTGGGTCTTGCTCTTAGGTCCAGTTGCACTCCAGTGGCTACGTGGGCTTGACAAGAGAAGCTTGTGGAGGTGCATGAGTGAAATCAGGTTCATAGGCCGAATTCTGGAATAGAATTTTTATCGGCTCCCATTCACTCCCCCCTCTCTGGTTCGCCGCTTCGGTTTTTCAAGTGGTATTAGAGCCAGTTATGGTTCTTGATTGACTCTAACTAGTCTAAGATCCAAGGATGGCATACCAGGAATGGGGTTCGGGTCCTCCACACTTTGATGGAAAGAACTACCAGATGTGGAGTAAACGGATGGCAGCTTCCCTGTGGAAAGGGTCCGATCCTTTGGGATGTCACGGTGGACACAGGTCATGTCCAGCCGATGAACTTCCTCGCTCCAGGATCGAGGGACATGTTCGACGCCAACAGCAAGGCGGTCGACTACTTGTTTCATGCTCTGTGACAACCTGAATTCAATCGGGCGCACACGGAGAGCTTGGCTTGTAGAATCTGGTCGGTGTTGAAGGAAGCTCATGTTGGAAATGCCCAGGTTTAGGCTCGGATGTATGCGACTTATCGGAGAGAGTACAAGAATTTCACTCATCTCCTCGGTGAGTCCATCGATGCCTTGTTTCAGAGGTTCATGGTTGTGGTGAACAACATGAGGGACAATGTGGACGTGCTCCGGTAGGATGATCATGATAGAGCTGTCAAGCTCTTACACTCATTGGATCGTACGGTTTGGGGCGGAAAGTTCGAGGCCATTGTGGAGTTGGAGAAGTATGACACTCTGACCGTGAATGAGCTGTTCTCGAAGCTCAAGTCGGCTGAGGTGGATCGGGGTATGACAGCCAAGATTGAGGGCCTGATTGACTCTCATAGTCTCGCCCTCATCGGTGGCTCGAAAGGAAAGTTTAATGCTAACCCATCCACCAGGATGTTCTCCTTGTCCTCTTTGATGACTATGCCAGATGAGGAGTTCGACGTGCTTGGAGAGGTGAGCTGGCGCTGCTGACCAGGCGGTTCGACAGGATGCACGAGAATCGGGTGAACATGAGGAGGAACACGAGGACATGCTTCCAGTGCGGCAAGACGGGACACTTCGTCGTCGACTGCCCCGAGAAGGTCGAGAACAAGGACAGCTACAAGCACAAGTCGAAGATGGATGGCAAGTACCGATCAAGGCGCGACCACAAGCACAAGCACAAGAGCAAGCACAAGGACGAGCGATGATCAAGGAAGAAGGAGAGCCGAGGCAAGGCCTGAGCGATGGTTGGAGCGAGTGACGTCGACTCCAGTTCCGCGTACTCCACCTTGAGCTCGAGCAGCAGTGAAGATGAAGCTGATCGACAAAGAGCAGGAAGTCATCCAAGAACCTGAGCGGGCTAAGCTGCTTCGCTAGAGACGGCTTCTGCACCATGGCACTCAGCTTCGGCAGCAAGAAGAGCAACCAGAGCGACTCGGACTCTGACGACGAGGTACGAGATGAACTTCCCTTCTTGCGTCAGGAGAATGAACGGCTTGGCTTGTTGCTTGATAATCGTGATGACATGCTTAGAGAGGCGAAGAAGATGAGGAAAGAGCTTAGGGCTTCGCTTGAAGATGCTAGAACTAGAGTGGCTGAGTTAGAAACACAGAAGTTGGATGCTAAACTTGAGATTGACTCGCTTAAGGCTTCACATGTTGTTTCTGATGAAGTTGAATGTGCTGATTGCCCTATTTTCCTAGCTGATCTTGCTATGTTTAAGGAAAAGCATGCCTCCAAGTGTGAGGAACTAGATGTGCTTAGGATTGAACTGGCTGAGCTTAAGTCTAGACCTGCTTTGCTAGGAGCTTATACTTCTTACCCTGTTTTGCATGAAAAAATTGATGAGATGCATGCTTATATTGTTTCGCTTGAGGCTAAGCTGAAAGAACCTATTCCCACTTCTTGCTCTACATGTGAATTGCATGCTTTGAAGAATCTGGAACTTACACATTTTGTTGATCGTCTACAGGATGAAAATGATGAGTTGAGAAAAATGATGGGTTGGTTGTCGGGGCATGAACCCCAGCTGAGAATGATGATGGAGACCTATAAGCGCCAAGATGGGCATGGGTTTGGGTCGGAGAAGATTGCGGAGTCTAGTGGTGAGGGAGAAGAAAAGATTGGTGATATCCTTGCTCCACCAAAAACGCACCACAAGAATGCCTGTCCCTAAACCCAACCCACTACTAAACAAACCCGACACAAATCCAAATCCACCCATATTCCCTCACTCCACAAATGATTTCCAAAAGCCCATCAAATTCATAAGCACCTCAGGGAAAGTGTTCTTTGGGAAAGAGAGTGAGAAGCCTAGTGAGGAGAAACCGATGGAGAAGCCGAGTGGAGAAAAACCAAGTGAGCAGCCTCAACCCAAACCTAAACCTAAGATTGTGCGGTTTCATTGTGACTACTGTGGGAGAGATGGTCACAAGGGTGAGTTTTGCTTCAAGAGGAAGCGTGAGAATGGAGAAGGAGTGGGCTAACAAGGACAAGTACCACCCCTCTAATGGTGTACTTGAGCCTTGTGTGCATATGCCCAGGGCCAAGACAAGTGTGAGGACAATTCCGACTTGGGGAGAGCGAAAGGCTCAGGAGGTGCTGCTGGCCGGGCTACACCGGTCAGACCGGTGCGTCACACCGGTCAGACTGGTGCAGGTCTGGGCAGATAGGGGGCTGATTTTCGTGCCCGTGATGAGTCTAGGTTTGGTTCTGTAGGTCGTGGTTCTGGTGGTTGGTCTGGAAAGTTTGCAGGTGGTCAGTTTGCTAGGCGTTCTCCCCCTCGTGCTCAATACGGGGATGGGAGGAGTCGTAGCTTTGAGATGGAGAAGAGGGATGGTCCACGGTCTTCCTTTCATGGTTTTGGTCTTCCTCCAGTGAGAGAGGGTTGGTTCCCTCATAGTGGTTACCTTGGTGGTATTCGTGGAGGTAGCTTTGATATGAGAGATATTTTGGTTCGCGCTAACCCCACTTTTGAGCAAATGGCTCAGCACTGGTTTTACTCTTTTGGTACTAACCCTAGTGATGAGTCATTTGTTCGCTCACGTGCTCGTTTTTGAATTTCAGGTGGGAGACTTGAAGAACATTTGGTTGATTGACTCTGGTTGCTCGAGGCATATGACCGGAGAGAAGCTTGTGGAGGTGCACAAGTGAAATCGGGTTCATAGGCCGAATTCTTGAATAGAATTTTTATCGGCTCCCATTCACTCCCCCCCTCTCTGGTTCATTGCTTCGGTCCTTAACGTGTCCTACAAGGACTTGTGGCAGGCTAGCGAGGAAAAGGATGTCGTCATCCTCGAGCTGCAGCAGGCAGCCGCCACCGCGCACGCCTCCCTTGAGTCGGAGAAGAAGCAGGTCGAGGGTGAGTTGCTCTTTCTGCTTTTCGCTTGTTGGCCAAGTTTGTTTGGGGATCCGCTCCCAACTAAATTCGTGTTCTTTCTTTCAGGCCTGCAGACGGCTCTCGGGACGTCGGCGACCCAAGCGCAGGTGATCCAGACGGCCTACAACTCCTCCCAGCAGGAGCTGGAAAAGTTGCGGGCCGCGGCTCTCGAGGCGTGCCAGGGCATCGAGGAGGGCGAAGCGCAGGCCAGGAGTTCCATCGCAAGTCGCCTTCATGCCTTGGGCGGGCATGTTACCCAGCGTATGCGTCGCACACTCCACCTGGGAGTCCAAAAAGCCCTTGGCGTGGTGGCGTCGCACTACCGGGTCAACCTCGAGGTGATCTCTATGGGCTGGTGTCGACGATGAGGTGGACATGAACCGCGTGGATGCGCTCACCGCCCCTGCTGCCAATGTCCTCGCGGAGGACTTCATGAAGTTTCTGTTCTCGGACGCTCCTCCTGCCGGCGGTCTCGAGCCCTGAAAGTAGTTGGGCGTTCGTGCCCTTTATGTTTTTTGTTAGAACTTGAGCCGCGTGGCTTTATGTAATAAACATAGTTTACTTAAAACATTTGAATGTTTGTATGTTTGAATGCTCATGTTTTTTTGGTTTCAACGGTTGCACTATTCCGTCTCTTTTTCCTTTGCCTGAGCGAATTTGAGCTATGAGGATTCGTTTTCACGAGTAGCTTGTAGGTAAAGTGGCAAGGGGAAAGGGCTGTATCCTGCTGGAGGCGTAGGCTATTCCCGACTTGCACGTCTTTTCCTTCTGGCTGCTCACGTCCTGCGTGAATTCGCCCGAGGCTCGGGTCGAGTCATACTTAGCGTATTTGAAGTGCGGTATTTTGCGAAAAATGGGACCATTTTTTTGGGGGAATACCCCCCGTAGTAGCCCCCGAGGGGGACTTGGTTTTCGAGGGAAAGCCGAGTCGCCCTTTGCCTTTATTCAATGATGAAATTTACATTTGTACAACCAACTAGGGTGTTGGGTATGCGAAAAAGCGAAGGGACTTGGAAATCCTTTTTAAGGGTAGAAGCGACGAAGTTGTTGGATGTTCCAAGTGTTGGTGAGTTCCTCGTTGTCCTCGTTCGCCGGCTTGTAGGTGCCGGGCTTGAGCACTTTGACGACGACATAGGGCCCCTCCCATAGGGATGATAGCTTGTGGCGGCCTCGATTAACTTGGCGCAGTCTTAGGACTAGGTCCTCCTCGTCGAAGTCTCAGCGCCGGATTTTCTGGGCTTGGTACCGCCTTAGCGCCTGCTAGTATCTCACCGAATGCATCAGGGCCACGGTGCAGGCTTCGTCTAGCTGATCCAGTGAGTCCTCTCGGGCTCGCTGGTTGGCGCTTTCGTCATAGCCTTTAACTCTAGGCGACCCGTATTCCAAGTCCATGGGGAGAATGGCCTCCGCGCCGTAGACTAGGAAGAATGGGGTGAATCCCGTGGCTCTGCTCGGGGTGGTCCTGAGGCTCCAAATGACCGACGGCAACTTCTGGAGCCATTTTCTGCCAGACTTGTTCAGCCTGTCGAAAATCCTGGGCTTAAGGCCTTGTAGGATCATGTCGTTGGCACGCTCCACCTGACCATTGGTCTGTGGATGTGCGACGGCTGCCCAGTCCATGCTGATGTGGTATTTGTCGCAAAACTCCAGGAATTTCCTGTCGGTAAACTGGGATCTGATGTCGGTGATGATGGAATTCGGCACTTTGAACCGGTGGATGATGTCAGTGAAAAAGGACACGGCTTGCTCTGCCCTAAGGTTTGTGATTGGGCGTGCCTCGATCCACTTAGAGAATTTATCCACGGCGACCAGTAGGTGAGTGTAGCCCCCGGGCGCCTTTCGCAAGGGCCCGATGATATCCAGCCCCACATGGTGAAAGGCCAGTTGACAGGAATCGTTTGTAGGGTGTGAGCCGGGAGATTAGTCTTGTGGGCATAGAACTGGCACCCCTCGCAGGTGCGCACGACCTCGTTGGCATCAGCAACCGCGGTGGGCCAATAAAAGCCTTGGCGGAACGCATTGCCCACAAGGGTGCGAGGCGCCGCGTGGTGGCCACATACACCCGCGTGGATGTCTCAAATAAGCTCATGGCCGTGGGGGATGGGGATGCACCGCTACAGGACACCAGACACGGCGCGCTTGTACAGCTCACCATCGACTATGGTGAATGATTTGGCCATCCTGGCGATGCGCCTGGCCTTGGACCTATCCGGGGGAGTTCCCCACGATCTATCCAAGCGAGGTATTTAGCACGCCAATCCTTCGCGCGAGGGACCAGCTCTGCCTCAATTGCCTCAGCTTCATCTATGTCGTAGCCCTCAAGCAGGGAGAGTACAAACGCCTCGTTCGAGGTGTCCTCGTCCATGGGATCCACGTCCGTTGGATTCGAGGGAGCCGCCGAGGGTTCCTCCTGACTCGAGGGTGACGATCCGATGTCGACGGACGGTCTCGCGACGTCTCGCGTAAAAAAGTTTGGGGGTACAGTGATCCGCCCCGACGCAATCTTTGCGAGTTCGTCCGCTTCCTCATTGTACTTGCGGGGACGTGATTGAGCTCGATGCCGTAGAATTTGTCCTCGAGGGCACGCACAGCGTTGCAGTATGCCTCCATCTTCTCGTTGTGGCAACTCGCGTTCTTCATGACTTGGTCAATCACGAGCTGCGAGTCTCCCCTGACGTCGAGGTGTTTGATGCCTGTTACGATGGCGATTCGGAGGCTGCAGAGGAGGGTCTCGTACTCTGCCATGTTGTTGGACACGGGGAAATGTAGGCGTACTGCGTACCTCATATGCTCCTAGAGGGGTGAGATGAAGAGCAGGCATGCGCCTGCCCCAATTTTCATCACCGACCCGTCGAAGTAGAGGGTCCAGCATTCGGCCTGAATCTGCAGCGGGGGCAGCTGTGTGTCCGTCCACTCGAACACAAAATCCACAAGGATCTGAGACTTGATCGCTATGCGAGGGGCGTAGGCGAGTGTCTCCCCCATGAGCTCCACGGACCACTTGGCGATCCTACCCGCGGTGTCCGGGTTACGGATGATCTCCCCAATGGGAACGAGGAGACCACCGTGACCGGGTGGGCCTCGAAGTAGTGTCGCAGCTTGCGCCACGCAAGCACCACCACGTAGAGCAGCTTCTGGATCTGTGGATACCGTGCCTTAGTCTCGGACAACACCTCGCTGATGTAGTACACCGGCCTTTGGACTGGTAGGGTGTGTCCTTCCTCTGTTCGCTCCACCATGATGACCGCGCTGACCACCTAGGTGGTCGTAGCGACGTAGAGGTACAGAGGTTTGTCGTTCTGGGGTGGCATGAGGATCGGCGCGCAGGTGAGCATCGCATTGAGTTTGTCCAGCACCTCCTGGGCCTCGACGGTCTAGGAGAAGCGTTCGTGCTTCTTTAGGAGCCGGTAGAGGGGCAAGCCCTTCTCGCCGAGCCGCGAGATGAAGTGGCTCAAGGCGGCGAGGCACCCCAACACCTTTTGAACCCCTTTAAGGTCTCGAATTGGGCCCATCCGGTTGAGGGCTGCGACTTTTTCGGGGTTGGACTCGAGCCCCGCTGGGAAACGATGTATCCTAGCAACATGCCGCGCGGCACCCCGAAGACGCACTTTTCGGGGTTTAGTTTCATCCCATTGGCCCGCAGGCAATCAAACGCAGTGCTCAGGTCATTAAGTAGGTCGTCCGCCTTCCTAGTCTTCATGACTATGTCATCTACGTATGCCTCAATGGTCCGCCCGATGTGGTCTCCGAGAACGTGCTGCATACACCTTTGGAACGTAGCGCCCGCATTTTGGAGGCCAAACGACATCGTTACGTAGCAGAACATTCCGAACGACGTGATGAAGGAGGTCGCGAGTTGATCGGACTCCTTCATCTTTATTTGGTGGTACCCGGAATAGGCATCAAGGAAACATAAAAGCTCGCACCCTGCAGTGGAGTCTACAATTTGATCAATTCGTGGCAAAGGAAAAGGAACTTTGGGACATGTTTTATTCAAACCATTGTAATCTACACACATCCTCCATTTCTCATTCTTTTTCTTAACTAGTACAGGATTGTCTAGCCACGTAGGGTGACAGACTTTCTTAATGAACCCGGCCTCGAGGAGCTTCCGCAGCTCCACTCCGGTCGCCCAGCGCCGCTCTTCATCGAAGCGCCGCAGCCGTTGTTGCGCGGCTCGGAAGTGAGGTAGGATGTCAAGGGAGTGCTCGGTGACTTCCCTCGAGATGCCTTGCATATCCGAGGGGCTCCATGTGAAGATGTCGGCGTTGGCGCGAAGAAAGTCGATGAGAACCACTTTCTATTTCAGGTCGAGGGTGGAACTGACCCTCAACGCCTTGCCCTCGGGGGCGGCAGGGTCGAGGGGCACCTCCTTTGTCTGCTCGGCAGCCTCGAAGCTACCCACATGCTTGGCTGAGGAGTCGAGGTCCTTGTTGACCAGTTTCTCCATGTTCGCAACGAGCGCCTCATCAAGCGCTAGCGCCTCGGCGTGTTCCACACACTCGACGTCGCAGTCAAATGCGTGCTTGATCGACGAGCCCACGGTGATGACGCCTTTTGGCCGCGGCATCTTCATCTTGAGGTAAGTGTAATCCGGGACCGCTGTAAACTTGGCGTAACACGGACGCCCAAGGATGGCGTGGTACGCGCCCCTGAACCCCACCACCTCGAAGGTGAGGGTTTCCTTGCAGAAGTTGTCCGGCGTGCCAAACTAGACCGGCAGATCGATCTGCCCAAGGGGCTGAATGCGCTTGCCCGGCGCGACACCATTGAACGGCATCGTGCTGGGCCACAGGTGGTCCAACCCGATCCTCATCAGCCGTAGGGTGTGCGCAGAGGATGTTGAGGCTGCTGCCTCTGTCCGTCAGCACCTTGGAGAACCGTGAGTTGTCGATGACCAGATCGACAACCAGTGGGTACTGTCCTGGGTTGGGGATGCAGTTCGGGTGATCCTCGCGGCTGAAGGTGATGGCGTTCACCGACCAGTTGAGGAAGCAAGGAGGAGTCTTCTCCACGGCAAGGACCTTGTGCCGCTCCTGTTTGCGCTGGCTGTTGGACATGTCCACGGTCGGTCCTCTAAAGATGAGGAAGACGTTCTCCACCACTAGGAAGCCGTCGGCGTCCCCATCTCCACCGTCTTTCTTGGCCTCGCCTTACTTCACAGCGGCGCAGCTGTAGTACTTCTTAAGCATGTCGCACTACTCGAGGGTGTGGTAGACCGGGGTCTTGTGGTATGGGCACGGCTTCTTCAGCATGTCGTCGAACACGTCGGGGCCTCGAGGGGCTGCTTGAGGGCCTTTTCGGGTCGGGTCGACCGCAAGGGCCTCCTCCTCTTCATTGTCGTGCCCCCGCGCGCGCCTTACGGTGAGGCTTCTTGCCCCGCTTGTGGTTTTGCTGGGGCTCCATGAACTTGCTGCCCTTCGCGGGCGTGTCATCCACTCGCTTGCCTTTCTTGTCGTCGAAGATGGCCCCTACTACCTCCTTGCCAGAAGCGAAACTGGTGGCGATGTCGAACAGCTCATTGGAGTCGACAGGCGGGCTCCGTCCGAGCTCGTGCACGAGGTCCCGGCAGGTGGTGCCCTCAAGGAAGGCATGCACGATCTCGAACTGGGATACGCTCGGGAGTTCAGTACAGCGCTTAGAAAAGTGTCGTATGAAGTCCCGGAGCGACTCGTCGGGCTTCTGGGTGCACGCCGCAGGTCCCAAGAGTTCCCGGGATGCACGTATGTGTCCTGGAAGTTCCCCACGAACGTGCGAACCAGGTCGTCCTAGTTGTGGATTTGACTGGGCGGCAAATGCCCGAGCCACGTCTGAGCCGAGTTCACGAGATGAAGCGGCAGGTTGCGGATGATCACCTCGTCAGTGGTGGCGCCGCCTAGCTAGCAGGCCAGGCGGTAGTCGTTGAGCCATACACGTGGGTCCGTGTTGACGTAAAATCAGCACCTCACGCCAAGCACACAGCAAGCTGGATTAGCTAGCTTTACACATGTGGCCCGGGCATCGAATCCGGAAGCGTGCCAGTCAATTTTCTCTGAAACTGACAAAGGATGAAAATAGTTAGATAAAACCTGGAACTTGCCGAGTGATACCAGACAGTTCCGTATTTACGGCTATGAAGCCAGTTAGAACGACATGTAGCTATAAACAAGCTATCTGTTAGCAATTTAAACATCATTCGGTAATTGATAAAAGCATATAAAAAGAGTTCTGCTGAATGCATGACGTAAGCATGATGAAAAATCGCTCTTTATTTAAACAATGTTACAGCACGTAACCATGACCGATGATCAAGGATAAAGCATGATAAAATAAATAAAAGCGAAGCATGATCATGAATCTGCAGTAAACAAGCATGCATAGACCAAAAGCACTAGTCTACCACATGTCTAGATACTCTCAAACCCGTCAAGCATGACGTCAAACAAGTTAATCCACCGCATGATACGACTTGTTTGAAATCACACCACCAACCAAGCATAGATCAATCCACCGCATGATACAATCTAAACATGGTAGGCTAAAAGCATACATTATCTAAAGCAAAAGCTCATGAACATGTTTCACTCGTGAGGGGATTGCCGAATACAGTTGTACAGCCGAATCGGATTCCGTGGAGAAGGAACAAACTATGCAAGATTAACAAGCTTGAACCCGCAACACGTGACAATCTAGATTGATTTGAATTCGGCTATTAGAAAATGCATGACTCGCTGGCCGTGTCAAGCCAAAGATTTTGAGCGTGCAACATGTGGATCACAAACAAGATAAAGCCGAATCTAATCAATCTAAATTGGGAAACAAGAGTGTTACATGAATTAAACATAAAAAAATGAAATTCAAAGCAACACATGGTAACTTAATGAATCTATTAGATCTTGCCAAATCTAATAGAGCCGATAACTAGCTCCAAGCTAGATCTTAGCCTACCGCATGACTCATGATCCAACAAGGAAACCTTCTTGAACCAAGCTTAAATCCACTGCATGATACTAAGCATGGTAACAAGAAAAATTGCATCACGGTCTAAATCCACCGCATGATACTAGACATGATACAAGGTTGCTGGTACTTACGGAGGTCGACGGATCGATAGCTCCTCTCAAAGAACTCGACAACACGACTAGAAGGACTCGAAAGTTGGCACGGGGCCGGTTTGTTGTGAAATTGTTCGATCCCTATTACAAACACTAAGGGTTTATATTTATACCCTAGTTCTAACACGACTCCTAGTCGACCACGATTACAACATTTATTGCCTAAAATCAACACCATGGTGTCATGTCCGTCTCGTATCCACCATCAACTCGTCTTCTTCTTTATATCCAATCCACGTCATGTCGCACTCCCGAATGCTTTCCGCTTTCACTCGTGGAACAGTTCTTCTGCCGAATGACGATGTATTCCCGACCGCGGACCCTTCTACCGAATGCTTTGAGGAAAACCTTCTGCCGAATGGTGCTCTTCTGCCAAATTCGGCTCACATGTCAGTCTCTTCCCTGTACCAATTTTTGGTGTTAACATATGCCCCTTCAATTACAGGATAAAAGTGATTTTATTCTGGAATTGACCATAAATACTCAACGTCCCCAGACCAAATCTGTTCAACACTCATTCTTTCCTCCTTCAAACCGTTGGAGCCTTCGTCCAGATCTAAACCCTAGCTCATCAACTTTTCAAGCTTCAATCCTCAAATAGCGAACCAAGACCAAGCTCTCCAGGTAAATCTTATTCTCCTCAAACTCATTCGGTATTACTTTTCTCGAATTCCATCTCAAATTTTTCCTTTCGCCCTCTTTTGTTCTTGATAGGCTCTAGCCACCGAAATCTTGATTCCTGTCGATGATCAATCAGCATCTTACTTCCTCGGGCCTGTAGGAATTTCCGATCCTTCTGAGTTCATTGCAACCGAATCCCAGAGGATTCCCTTCAAGACATCACTGACGAAGCCTCACGAGTGGCAGGACACTTTCAAGAACTAGCCTCTGCCCCCAATTGCAGACTGGAGAAATTGGTATAAGAGGGTACTTGATGATGACAGCCCCAAAACAAAGAATTGGGACAACCTTCGTATTTCTCATTGCTTAGAATTGTCCCTAGCCGAAACACCCAAAAATGAGAGCCTTTCGATTGCAGCCTGCCACTTTTGGTCTAACGGCGCAAATGCCTTTCTTTTCGGCCATGGGCCAATGTCTTCCACCTTGGTCGATGTTTATATGATAACCGGCCTGTAAGTCACAGGAACTGTGTATCCGTACAAGTACAAGGGCTCCTCCAAGCAAACAGGAGTGAAAAAAGGAGTTGGATATAAGAGATATATCCAAAACCATATGTCGGATGGCCCTCTGACTGATGTTGAATACAGAGCTTTCCTGAATATGTGGTTATGCAGATTTATCTTTTGTGGCAAAGCTAATAAGCCAACTCTGAACCATATTGTGATGGCTGAAGACCTGGCTACTGGTACACCTATTCCCCTTGGGAAGTACCTTCTAGGAAGTGTATATCACAAGCTTCATCAAACCACCTATCTGATGCACACCAGCAAAAAGATCCCTTGTGTCAATGGTCCTTGGTGGTTTGTTCAGATGTGGTTGCAATTATACATGCACCAGATTGTTGCCATTGAACTCAACAATCGGCACTTCCCTTCAACCAACTACAAGGAAGGAGAAACCCAGAGCACCAAAGGCTGCCAAACCTATGGAGAAGCTGCTTCCACTGTGTCTATCAACAAAGACATTGGCCAGCTATTTGAGCTCTTCTTCAGAGGTTTTGCCAATCCTCTTTGGTTCCCATATCACCTGACTCTTCCTTTTGAATTTAGTTTTGAAACTGGATGTAATGATGTACATTCCATAGCAATCTTCAATGCTTTCATTCATCCATGTATTCTGCCAGCAGAATTTTGTGGAGGAAGGCCGGTCCAGAGCACCTTTGAGTACTACCAGCCAAACATGGTGGCCAGGCAGTTCAGATGTGGCCAAGTGCCCCCAAGGCTATTTCTCCATGAATTTCTCAAGCCCAAAGAGGATATCAAGGAATCTATAGAAGCAAGAAGGATTTTTGAGTATAAGTGCAGCACAACCTTTTATGCACCTAAGCCTTTTGTGCCAATAACATTTGCTCATCCTTCTTTCATTCCTTGGTGGCAAGAACTTCATGATCACATTTTCAACATGCCAGTACACCCTCTCTGTTTTGAATTAATGCCTGACTTCCAACCAACTTCAGAGGTAATATGTTCATCTCCCTTTCTTACATCTATTTTTAATCATACTCCTCCTCACTAATCATGATTCTGCCATTCTGCAGGATACAGTACTTGTCCCACTTGCCAGGACAATCCTCTATAAGATTGAAGGTTCAATCTCTGCTTTGGGATGTCGATCCCCTACTCTGGCTCAACTGATGTCTAGCCATGCCACTCTAGATCCGACTCTCATCAGGCCAGCTTCTGACAAAAGGAAAGCCCCATCTTTGATTGATCCTTCAACTGTCAAGAAGAAAAGAACAAGCAAAAAGCTACTCATTCAGGTCAGAACACCTTCCCCTCCTGAACATAATGCCATTCATCATTCTGATCACCTTTATCTTTGCATGATTTCAGACCAGAACACAGCAACCAGTGGTCATTACAGATTCTGCCAATGCTTCATCTACTGGTAAAATTTTCACCATCTTATTCTTCAATCATTTTTTCTTCATTGTCACTCACCCTTTACTTGTTAGTTGCAGAGGAAACTTTGGTGAGTCAAATTGTGGGGAGTTCTTCTCCTCACCATGATTCAATTCCATCCTCACCAAGGATTCAACCATCTTCTCCTCAACCAGAAGCCTCAGCTTCACCCAGAAATCATCCAGTTTCTCCTCAACCAGACATACAAGAGCCTTTCACTGAGTCTGAGAAGCTTCCTTCTCCCATTCGGGAAACTAGGAATGATGTAAGAAGGAGCATCCATCTTTTCTATTTTCATCTAATAGATCATCATTAATTCGGCAAGAACTTCTTTTCAGGAGAAAACTGTGTCATCACCGAGTCACTCCTTTGCTGTGGACGACTTGGTTGCCGAAAAAGAAGATGAAGCATCTTCTAGCCAGGCTTTATCAGAGGAAAATCAAGCAAAGCTGAAGGAAATCCTCTCCTTGCTGCAAAGGAACGTCCAAGACCAAGTCACGGATGCTGATCTTCTAAGAGAAGCACTTGAACTCATCGATCAAGATCTCCCTGCTGATATCGAACCTGTTTCTCTATTGGATAATCACTTTGCAGCAGTAAAGCAGGCTTTGAAGAACCAATCCTCCCAACCAGCTTTGGAACAAAGAAGAGCTGTGGCCAAGCAATCCGTGAAAGATTTGCATGCTCAGATTCAGAACAATAAAGAATTGCTAGCCAAATTGCAGCCTGCACTCGAGTTGAAGAAAACCAGAAAAGCTGCATTGGAGGCTGAGCTGAAAACCTTGACAGCTGAGATTGAAGCTGATGCGAAGAAGATGGCTGAACTTCCTGAATCAACGGAGAAAATACAAAAGGAAGCTTCAGCAGCTCTGAATGTAGAAAGGCAGCTCAAGACAAAGCTCTCTGCTCTGTCTAAAACCCAAGAGGCTGATCAGAAATTGTTGGAGAATATAAACAAGATCATATCAGATGCCACTAATGTAATCTCAAAATACTTGGGTGTGTAATTGTAACAAACAATTTGTAGCCGAATGCTTCATCAGCTCTGTAGTTTTGCTCTCTGTTAATCTTTGTTCTCCATATTTGTTTTGCCTTATTTCGACGAGTAGCCTCTGGATGACTCATTCGGCAATTCTGACCATAACAGTGTCAGACCGAAAAACGACCCAACCGCAACACAGCCAAATCTTAACCAATCAAACTGAATATGACTCAGCATGAATCCCAAACGACTCAGCGACCGTTCAGTCGAAGGAGTCTCCCCACTTTCCAAATTTCTTGGGATATGCGCCATGATCTCTGGCCACGATCTCTTTGTCAGTTCCATAAATAAGGACTTCGGGTGCCTCTAACCTTTCACCAAATCCTCTGCCTTTCAAGCCTCTGCTAACCCGAGCTCTTCCTCTTCAAGCACTAGTACTTCCAAGAACTTCATGGCTAATAGCGGCAACAGGCGCCCGGCCAGCGACGAGGCCGAAGGGAGCCGTGCTGGCGCTCGTCGGAGGTGGTGATAGTCGGCTTCTTCACAACCTTCTTTTAGATCTTGTCTCATCCCTGACGATTTTCTTTGCGCTTTCAGGCTCATCCAATGGAACCCTGCCCCTGCTCCAGCTACAACTCCGACCATGGCGAGTGACTCCTCAGGATCGTCCAGCCGCTCCTACTCCTCTAGGCCTTCCAGCGGGGACTCGCGCTACACTGACCGCGACACCCACAGGTTCCGGGAGGAACGCGGTGCGACCCGGCACGAACTGTAGATTATCTCCAAACAAGCCGGGATTGTTGAACTCGAGTGGCAGCATCAGCGCAAGCAGCTGCTCAAGGCCATCGATGGTGAGTCTTGCAACTTGCTCAATTTCAACTTAATCTTGAACTAACTGCCGTTGCTCTACGACCCCCGCAGGTCGCGGTGTCGAGCTCAATCGGCTGAAGGCGCTGGTCGAGAAGCTGGCGAACAAGGTGAACGCTCCCGGAGACACGCCGGAAGCTCGCCTTGGCGCGGTGGTAGGCCGTGTCGACAAGGTGGCTCTACATGGTGTCTGTCTGGGCACTACCTTGGGTCTGGCCGCCATGTCGACGCGCACCAGCGTCGACTACTCCACGCGGCCGCCCGGCTTCGACAGTGGCACGCCGGAAGACCTTGACGACATCGAGGCCACCGTGGAGTGCCTCGATGGCCATGGCGTCGCCATTGCCGACTCCATCCACCCCCAGTCTGTTCTGAACATGTTGTTTGATTAGTTTGTACTAGGGGTTATGGATTTTCGGCAATGAAATAAAATTTATCTTTTGCATTTGTCTTGTGATGACTTCCCTAATTTGTGCATACAAATCTTCACTGTTTTTTGAACGCATTCGGGAACCCTTCCTCTAGCCGAATACGCACAAACTCTTGCCCCTTGGCATAGAATCCATAGAGAATCCTCATTCGGGAACCATGAACACTGTTCCATTGAAAAAACCCTTCGCATCCAAAGGAAAAAACCCCGTCGTTTGGTATTCCCATCAATGCATGTCGGCCAGTCATCACTCCCGATGCATTTCCACTGCTAATAAAATAGGTCTCCGGTGCTCTGCAAACCCACTCGTACACACTTCCATCATTTCACTCCCTCTTGTCTTCTTCCTCCAGAAAAAACCCCAAAGCCATGGCGGACAAGGGGAAAACACCATGTGAGGAGAACAGCCTCCCATCAAAGAAGTGAACCATCCGAGAGTAATCTTCTCTTCTCATCCCTTTATCTTGATCTTGATTACAATCTTGTGATTCATCTTTCTTTGATTTCAGCTTCAACCTACTGCCGGAGGACATTTTCGACACTAAAGAAGTCCCTGAGCACATCCGCTCTGACTCCTCAACTGAAGAAGAAGACGGTACGCATGAGCAGAGGGCCAACCATCAACTGCGTCGTCGCATTCAGCATCTAGAGCATGATCTGAGGGACATCACCGCCCTTTGTTGTGCCGAACGCGAACGCCGCATGAGCTTGGAGGTGGTAATAGGCGGTGAGACCATTATCCTCATTTGAATTTCACATTCAAGTTCAGATCCCGTATTTGATGAAAATATGTTTTTCTTCTTCAGATGTGTCTGACAGGTACAACAACCTGAAGGCCGCCTGGGATAGCCTGATGGAAGCTGCACACGCCAGCCCCCAAGGTTTCCGCGTCGCCGTCACGGTGGTCGTGGAGCAGCTGAAGAGGGATGAGCTCAAGAGGAAAAGCGCTGAGCCAAAGAAATGAAGATACTTTCGCTTCTTCCTCCAAGCCTTCTGCTTCCTGCAGGCCTTCTTTTGTAATCTTAGGTAGTGGCACTGTTAATAGAAGAACCTACAAGAACGTTCGTGATGCAAAAAATATTTTTGTGCTAAGGGCAATATACTTTAGTATTGGCCATTTTCCCTTTGTTGGAATTTTTGTTCTGAAGGCGGCTTCCTCCCGAATGCCGGCTATTACCGTTTATCTGACGCTTGGAACAGCAATCAACGATCAACTTCAATACTAGGATAATATTTCTTCAAGTATCTCCCGTTTATAGCAGCAGTGAATTCTTCTCCTAGCAAAGTTTTTCAAGATGTATGCATTTCCAGACGTGCACCTAACCACCCAAAAGGGACCTTCCCAATTCGGATACCACTTATCGAATGCACTGTACTTAGTCCCAATCGGCAATAATGCTTTCCAAACCAAATCTCCTTCTGCAAATTGCTTAACCTTTACCTTCTTGTTATAGTACTTAGCAACTCGCATCTTGTTTTTCTCAACATTTTCCAAGGCCCTAAGACGAATCATATGCAAATCTTCTAATTCGTCCATCATTAAGTCATTGTAATCTTTGGAACTTAAATCTTTTTGCAATATTCTCCTTGAGTCTGACTGCATCTCCCATGGCAAGACAGCATGATGTCCATAAACCAACTCATGAGGAGATGTCTATGTAGCTCCATGAGGAGCCATTCGGTAAGCCCATAAGGCTTCATTGAGTACTGAATGTCATCTTTTTGGCTTCTGATCAATCTTCTTCTGTATAATCTTGATCATGATCTTATTAGAAGATTCTGCTTGACCATTAGCTTGGGCATAATAAGGAGAAGAATTTAATAATTTGATCCCCATACTTTCAGCAAAATTTCTGAACTCTGAAGATGTAAACTGAGTTCCCTGATCTGTTGTAATTGTCTGAGGAATTCCAAATCTGTAAATGATATGCCCTTTGACAAACTCAACCACATTTTCTGATGTCACCTTCTTCAATGCAATTGCCTCAACCCACTTAGTGAAATAATCTGTTGCTAAAATGAGGACCAGGAGCGTCCCGGTGGTCGATGGATGACCGCTCCTCGGTGATGAGTGATTGACAACGGGTGTTGGACTGACTCTTGGCTTAGTGCGCAGGTGTAGGCTGCGGCCTAGTTCGTGTTGTTGCGGGAGGAGAACGGGCGCGAAAGGTCTTCGGCCTTGAGGGGCCTTCGGGAGATGGAGAGACAAGTAGGCTCGGTTCGAGGGACCCGGTGGACGGCGGGGCCGGGTGCGGGCCACATGGTGGTGACACGAGCAAGACGAAGTCATGGACGGACGAGCCGGTGCACGGTGGCGGTCGAGTCAAGTGGTTTGGCGGGGAGGCCGCACCGGCACGCGGGGGTTTGGTGGTTTGCCCACAAAACCATCGGCGGACGGTTTCTTGGTTTGGGCCTCAAAACCAAGTCCGAGGGCCCAACACGACGGAGACGGGATCCGGCGTGTCGGGAAGCTTCGAGATGGAGGACACGCGGCGGGATCGCATGGCTTGCGTCGGGAGGACGCGAGGTGCGGCAAAGGCGTGGCCGTCCGATGGCAAGACCCGCAAACATTACCTAAATGCCCCTACGTGGTTTGTATCGCCGGTAGTTAAGTTAGGGGTAGTCGAGTCATTTACCACTCCGACGGGACTCGATATATAAGCCATGAGTGTGTGTGGATGGCTCTCTCTCTCCGTGACTTAGGGTTTCATTTCCTCCCTCCCTTTTCTCATTTTGTAGCTATTTTTCTTCCATTTTCTCTAGGCTAGCATGAGAGCTTCATGAGAGATTTGTTGAGAGGGATGGATGCTAGGGCGGCATGCTAGACCTTGTGAATCTTTCCTGGTTTGTATAGAAGATTCGGAGTTGTGTTTTTCGTGGTCTTTTGTGCTTGTTTTCGTGCCTTTGTTCTCGGTGTGATTCCGCGGATTTGAGTGGGTTTCTCCCCGGATTTCTTTGAGGGAAACATGGATAGATGTCTCATGCATCTTTGTGATTGATCTTGTGCCCTCAAACGCCGGAAACCACTTGGATTCGCGCTTTTCGTTCGGTGCTCTAGCTTTTGGTGGTGCTCAAAGGATTCGCGATTCCCGGTGATTTAGGGAGTTAGGAGGCAAGATTTTTGGGCTATAGCATCCTTGTGTGACGCTTTTCAAGTCCCCAAACCCTTGTCTCCATAGCTTCAACCATTTGGGAAATCCGATAATGATTTGGGGAAGTTGACTTTCGGGGTCGGGCATTTTCTCGCTCCGTCCGCACTGGCGGACGCGTCCGCGAGGACCCGGCGGACGGTCCGCGCGGCTAGGGTTCGTCCCGTGTTCTTCGTGTTCTTGCTCACCTTTCGTTTCGATCCGTCGCGATTTTGGTTTTCGGTTGGACGGAGTTTCGGACGGTCCGCAGCAGAGGGCGGACGGTCCGCGAGTGCCCGGTGGACGGTCCCGCGTGCTCCCCGCGGACGGTCCGTGGTTCGTGGGTCGCTTCTGTTGGTTCTGTGTGATTTAACGAACGGTCCGTGGTGTAGGCCGGACGGTCCGTGGTGTTGGCGCGGACAGTCCGCGGTAGCGAGCCGGACGGTCCGCGCGGCCCATCGCGGACGGTCCGCACTATCCGGCCGGACGGTCCGCCGAGGGCGCGCGCGCTCGTTTCTTGGTTCGATTCCTCCCTTCCTTTCTCGTGCTTCCACGTGTGCTTCAAGGAATCGTTCGTAAGACTAGAGGTTGATCCATAACCTCGTTGTCTTGGCGATTGGTGTGCGATTCGATCCATCGCTCGTGTGTGACCGGGATTTGACTAGGGCATAGGCCGGGTTCTTTTGGAAGAATTTTTACCGCTCCTATTCACTCCCCCCTTTCTAGTCGCCATCCGATCCTTCAATTGGTATCGAGCTTGGTGTCGGATTCTTTGCGACTTTGACAAGTCTCGAATCCTAAGATGGCGTACGTTAAGCGGGGCGGTCCGCCGCACTTCGATGGCAAGGGTTACCACAAGTGGGCGGCTCGTATGATGATCTTTCTTCGTGGGAAGGCTGTTGGATTTCATTGTGCTTGACAAGGCCTATGCTATTCCGGTCAACATCAATACTCTTATGGTGACCGATGCCGGTGCTAAGGCCAAGTATGAGGCTAATGCAAAAGCCGTTGATCACTTGGTCCGGAGCTTGTGTGATCCAGAGTTTGAGCGTGTTCGCCATTTGAATCTTGCTTGGCAAATTTGGGAGAAGTTGTTGGTTGCTCACGGTGGTGATAACCATGTGAAGGCTCTCCTCTTTGTCTCTTACCGGATGCAATATGAGAATTTCACTCCACTTCCCGGTGAGGACATTGATGCGATGTTTCAGAGGTTCACCGCCATCGTGAACAACATGAAGGCTAATGTTGAGGATTTTCCTTACACCGAGCATGATCAGGCTTTGAAGCTCTTGCATGTCTTGGATCCAAGTGTTTGGGGTGCTAAGGTTGAGGCCATCAAGGAGTCTGGGCAGTACTTGACTATAGAGTTGGATGACCTCTTTTCTAAGCTCAAGTCGGCTGAGGTTGACAGGAAGTTGCAATCCAAGCATGAGGGCTCGACTGACCATAGTCTTGCTCTTGTGGGCGGATCAAAGGGCAAATCTAACCCTTCATGTCGACAGTTTTCCTTGTCTTCTCTTATGTCCATTCCAGATGAGGAGTTTGATGTGCTGGGCGAGGAGGAGCTGGCCTTGCTCTCAAGAAGGTTTGATCGACTACACGAGAGTCGGAGGAATGCAAGGCGGAGCTCAGGGATGTGCTACAAGTGTGGCAAGCGTGGCCACTTCATCGCCGAGTGCCCGAAGCGGAGGAGAACAAGCACAAGATGAACGAGTACAAGGCGCACCCGAGGCGTGAAGACAAGTACTCCTCCAAGGGCAAGCACTTCGAGCAAGTCCAAGAGCAAGGACAAGTACAAGCGGCGACCGAGCAAGAGCGGCTACAAGAAGAACAAGGCAAGAGCGATGGTGGCCGGTGCGAGCGACGTCGACTCAAGCTCAAGCGACGAGCGAGTCAAGCTCAAGCGGCGAAGATGAAGACGCCGGGAGGCGCAAGGGCAAGAAGAGTGCAAGCCGGAACCTCGGCGAGTTGAGCCGTGTGGCGCTTGAGGGCTTTTGTGGCATGGCCCATAGCTCAAGCGAGCAAGAAGAGCGAGAAGGAAGACAGGCGACTCCGACTCGGAGGATGAGGTAAATCGTGACCCCGACTCTTTGCTTGCTGAGATTGCTAGGTTGAATGGCTTGATTGATAACCGTGATAGTGTGCTAAGAGATGCCAAAAAGATGAGGAAAGATCTTAGGGCTCAACTTGAGAATGCTAGTGAGAAAGTAGGAGAGTTAGAGTCGAAATTACTTGAATTGAAACTTGAGAATGACTCTTTGAAACTTGCTCCTACTAATCCTGATGATGTTGAATGTGTTGAGTGTGATGCATGGTTGAATGAGATCAAGTTGCTTAATGAGAAGAATGCTTCCACTTTGGCTAAACTAGATGCTCTTAGGACTGAATATGATGAGCTTAAGGCTAGACCCACTTTGCTTGGTGCTTGTAAATCATGTCCTACTATGCATGCTAAGCTTGTTGATGCTCGTTCTACCATTAGTTCTTTGGAAGCATCTTTGAAATCTCCTGTTGCAAATGCATGCTCTAGCCGTGATGAAGTTACTTTGCGCAATCTTGATCTTACTTCCCGTTTGGATGTCATCTATGAGGAGAATGACTATTTGAGGAAGGTGTTGGGTTGGTTGTCTGCAAGGGAACCTCAATTGAAAATCATGATTGAGGAGTTCAAGAGAGCGGATGGTCGTGGTTTGGGTTTTGAGAAGTTGGGTGAGAAAGTGGGAGAGAACAGTGGGGAGAGTGTGTATGAGAAGTGTGTTGAGTCTAACCCCGAGTTTGAGGTGATCGGAGACATCCAAGTCCCACTTCCAAAAGCACCCAAGAACTCTTTCACACCAAAGCCCAACCACCTTTGCAACAAGCTTGACACAACCCAAGATCCACCCAAATTCCCACCTAAGACAAATGACTTCCAGAAACCGGTGAGGTTTGTGAGTGAGAAGGGTGAGAAGCCTAGAGAGAAGCCGAGCCAAAACCAAAACCCATCCCCTTCGGTGTGAGTATTGTGGCAAGGAGAGGCATCTTGCGAGTTTTGCTACAAGAGGAAGAGGGATGAGAGGCTTGCTAGAGAGCAAGCGAACCGGGACGGTATCGCCGGTCTCGGGGTATTCCCGAGCCTAGAGTGCCACTTCCACGGGGGTGTGGGAAGTGTGAGGGTGTTGGCGGGTTCCCACGAGAGGTGTTGGTGCGAGGTTTGAGAGGAGAGATGATGGTGTGCGTGCTTTGGTGAGAGGTTTGGTCGGGCTCGTGGTGGTTTTGCCTGGACGTCCCCCTACTCGTCCTCAATACGGGTTCGGGGGAGATGATCGCGGCTTTGGGTTCCGGAGGAACTGCGGACCACGTTTTCCCCCTCGTGGTGCTCGTACTCCTCCCATGGGACATGGGAAGTTTGGTGGCAAGGGAATGATGTTTGCTAACCCCTCTTTTGAGCGGATGGCTCGACACTGGTTTAACTTTCTTTGTGCTAACCCCGTTGTCGAGTCGCTAGCTCATTCTCGTTCTTGTTTCGATTTGCGGGCGGGGAGGCTTGGAGGACATTTGGTTGATCGACTCGGGTGTTCGGACTCATGACCGGAGATAAGAAGTGGTTCTCCGGCCTCACCCCGGTGAAGGAAAAGATGTACATCACATTTGGGGACAATGGACGAGGAAGGGTGCTTTCGGAGGGTGTTGTGCATTTGAGTGACAAGGTAACGCTGAAGAGAGTGGCTCTTGTGAAGTCTTTGGGTTTCAATTTGCTTTCGGTTTCTCAGTTGCTTGATGAGGGTTTTGAGGTGCGTTTCAAGTCCGGCGAGTCTCGTTTGCTTGATTCTCGAGGTGATCTTGTACGTATGATCATTCTCGAGGGTCGGATTTTCGGGGCGATTTCTCTCGTTCTTTGGGTCACGCTTGCTTGTTTGATGGCCGGTCCTTCTTCGATTTGTGGAAATGGCATAGGCGGTTGGGACACTTGAGCTTTGATTTGGTTTCCCGCTTGAGTGGTCTTGACCTTGTCCGAGGATTGCCGAGGTTGAAGCTTGAGAAGGATTTTGTTTGTGCTCCTTGTAGGCATGGCAAGATGGTAGCCACTCCCCATCCACCCCTGACCGATGTCATGACTGAGTGTCCGACGGAGCTGTTGCATATGGACCTTGTTGGGCCAGTTCGAGTTCGCTCGGTGGGTGGGAAGTGGTATGTCCTTGTTGTTGTGGACGGTTACTCTCACTATGCCTGGGTGTTTTTCTTGGAAGACAAGAGTGAGACATTTGGTTTTGTTCGAGATCTGATCGTGAGGTTGAAAAACGAGAGGCATGGGAATGCTATTCGAGCTATTCGCAGTGATAATGGCTCAGAGTTCAAGAACTCTCGTTTTGACGCCTTTTGTCGTGATCTAGGTCTTGAACATCAGTTTTCGACCCCTTATGTGCCCCCTCAAAATGGAGTCGTGGAAAGGAAAAATCGGACTCTTTGTGAGATGGCTAGGACGATGCTCGATGAGCACAGGAATCCTAGGAGGTATTGGGCTGAGGCGGTCAATACGGCTTGTCATGTTTCCAACAGGATTTTATTGCGAGCTTTCAAGAAGAAGACTCGTTATGAGCTTATGCATGGTCGGGCACCCAAGGTGAGTCATTTTCGAGTCTTTGGCCGCAAGTGCTTTATTCTTACGAAGGGAAAACTCGACAAGTTTGAGGCTAGGTCTAGTGATGGTATTTTCTTTGGATATGCTAACCACTCTAGAGCCTATAGGGTGCTTAACCTTGAGACTAACAAAATCATGGAGACTTGCGAGGTAACCTTCGACGAGACAATGCCATGTACCTCTCTTAGCTTTGAATGTGCGGGTGATGAAGAGATGGCCGAGGACCTCTTTGAAGAGGAGAAGGATGAAGGCGGAGATGATGATGGGGAGAACCATGCGCCTGAAGCTGAATGTGTACCCACTACTTCCCCTACGACCACTATGGAGCATGGACCGTCTACTTCATGGACAACGACGGTGCGACAAGAGGACCAGGCAAGAGAAGCTGAAGTTGAGGGGGAGGTAGTCTCGAGGCGCGAGGCTCCCCGGCGAATTCAAGAAGTGCACCCCCTGTCGAAGATCATTGGGAACATCGACGAACGCACTACACGGTCGAGGTCCAGGAATTCCTCTCATTTTGCTCATGCTGCTTTTGTTGCCACTTTTGAGCCCAAGGACATTGGACATGCTTTATCTGATGCAAACTGGGTCAATTCCATGCATGAGGAGTTGGAAAACTTTGAGAGGAACCAGGTGTGGGAGTTAGTTGAACCACCTCCAAATTGCCATCCCATAGGAACCAAGTGGGTTTGGAAGAATGGGATGGTTGTGAGGAACAAGTCCAGACTTGTTGCTCAGGGGTTTAGTCAGAAGGAGGGGATCGACTATGAGGAGACCTTTGCTCCTGTGGCTCTTCTTGAGGCAATTCGAATCCTTCTAGCCTTTGCCGTGGCTAAAGGATTCAAGTTGTTTCAGATGGACGTGAAGAGTGCTTTTCTGAATAGGGTCATAGAGGAGGAGGTGTATGTGAAGCGACCACACCGGGTTTGAGAGCGAGTCGTACCCACACGGGGTGTACGGGTTGAAAAGGGCTCCGTATGGGTTGAAACGGGCGCCCCGTGCTTGGTATGGGAGATTGAGAGGTTTTACGTTGAGCGAGAGGATTTGTGATGAGTACCGTGGATAGGACTTTGTTTCTCCTCAAGCATGGAAATGACTTGCCGATTGTTCGGATATACGTGGATGATATTGTCTTTGGTGGCTCGTCACATAACCTTGTTGCCAAGTTTGCGGATGAGATGAGCGGGGAGTTCGAGATGAGCATGATGGGCGAGTTGCGGTATTTTCTCGGGGGCTGCGGATCAAGCAAGTGAAGGATGGAACATTTGTGCACCGGACCAAGTACACGAAAGACATGCGAGGAAGTTCCGGATGCAAGATGTGAAGCCGATGTCGACTCCCATGGGGAGTACGGCCACCTTGGATGCGGATGAGGACGGAGAACCAATGGACCGGCGGGGAGTATAGGAGCATGATCGGCTCCCTCCTCTACTTGACGGCGACGAGGCCGGACATACGGTTCGGTGTGTGTCCGTGCGCTCGTTTTCGAGCTTCGCCGAGGACATCACATCGACGGCCGTCAAGAGGATTTTCGGTACCTACGATCTGCCCCTTTGGTCTTGGCCTTTGGTATTCTTCCTCCTCGACTCTTTCTCTTCATGGTTTTTCCGATGCGGATTTTGCTTGGTTGTCGAGTCGAGAGGAAGTCTACTTCGGTACTTGCCGCGTTTCTTGGGTCTTCGTTGGTCTCATGGTCTTCCCGCAAGCGAGTCTAGTGTAGCTCAGTCTACCACCGAGGCGGAGTATGTTGCTGCCGCGAGTTGTTGTTCCCAACTGTTGTGGATTTCATACACTTTGAGAGACTTTGGTGAGGAGTGCACCCAGATCCCACTTCTTTGTGATAGCACCAGTGCCATAAGCGTAGCCAAAAACCCTGTGCTTCACTCCAGAACCAAACACATAGAAGTGAGGTATCATTTCTTGAGGGACAATGTGGAGAAAGGAACCATTGTGTTGAGCCATGTCCCTACCCAAGATCGGCTTGCGGAGACATTTTCACAAAGCCTCTCGACCAAGCTACATTTGTGCGCTTGCGGGGGAACTTGGGGTTTGTTGCCCTTTCTAGTTGATTCTTGGGGGATTTCCTTTTTGCACCATATGTATCATACCATGTTTTACTTTGATGTATATACATGCTTCGCTTGATGTACAAACCATGGTAGGATAGCCATCTTGTCATATATCATGTTGCATTTGTATCATATTGCATTTTAGGATGATGAGCTTCTTTCATATGCCATTTTTGAGTTTCTTTGGCTATTTGTGAGATATTGGTCATATGTGTGGAAAAATGGTGATGTGAGGCTATGCTCTTGGAATATTTGAGATATATGTGTGGTGAGATAGCCCTTTTTGAAATAAATGCTAATCTTGACTAATTTTTGATGAAATATGCTCCACTCGTGTGTAGTTGTGTATCCATGTCACAGTTTGGTCTAAATGTGCTCTCTATGCTTAGATTGTGCTTGGATGCCTTTTTCTTGCATTTGGGCCAAAGGCCGAATATCATTGTGAATGTTTAGCCTATGTTGCATTCATGGAGGAGCATAAGCTTCTTTTTGCCGCAAAGGCACTTCATGTACCATGAAATGATTTAATCTTGAAAAGAAGTGTATAATGCTTGAAAAATGCTCCATCCATCATGTCTGTGCTTAAAATGTATTATCTTTCACATATGGGTGCAAAACATGTTGCATGATGTTCACCAGTGGAGAAGTCTCCCAAAGTGGACACATGGCTCATGAGCTTTGACATGACATGCTTTGCTTTATGGGTGTTTGCCATGATCTTTTGCTGAGAATTTGATATCCTTGTATGATCTTTGAATGGTATGCATGTTTGTGGCTCAAGTATGACATGGATAGGCTTTTACATGTGAAGCGAGCCTTCTTTTGGTAAAACTGCTTAAATCTGAAATTTTGCTTTGTCACATGCTTGTATTTTCATATATTACTTGTGGCAATGCTTTGACTATGCTATGATTCATATGTGTGATCTTTGTCTCATTTTTAGCCTTTGACACTAGATTTGGCCTATTTGAGAAGCTCATGTAGATGTTTATATGCTTTGTCTTGCATTTTTGCATTTTCACCTTGATTCATACATTGTCAACAAGGGGGAGAAGAGGTGAGCTTAATGAAAATTCAGAAGAGGTGAGCTGAAATTTGGAAGTTTGCATCCACATGTTCAGGGGGAGCTTTCATGTTGTTTTCGGTGTGGAGTTTGTGCTTTGCTTGGCTTGTGACCTTTCTTTGCCTTTCTTCGGTTTTGGTCATGAGTTGAGCTTCTTTGTTTTCTTTCTTCTTCTTTTCTTTCTTTCTCTGAATTTCATTTCGCGTTGTGTGTTGTCAATGCACTCATCAAGGGGGAGATTGAGGACCAGGAGTGTCCCGGTGGTCGATGGATGACCGCTCCTCAGTGATGAGTGATTGACAACGGGTGTTGGGTCGACTCTTGGCTTAGTGCGCGGGTGTAGGCTGCGGCCTACTTCGTGTTGTTGCGAGGTGAAGAACGGGCGCGAAAGGTCTTCGGCCTTGAGGGGCCTCGGGAGATGGAGAGACAAGTAGGCTCGGTTCGAGGGACCCGGTGGACGGCGGGGCCGGGTGCGGGCCACATGGTGGCGACACGAGCAAGACGAAGTCATGGACGGACGAGCCGGTGCACGGTGGCGGTCGAGTCAAGTGGTTTGGCGGGAGGCCGGACCGGGCACGCGGGGTTTGGTGGTTTGCCCACAAAACCATCGGCGGACGGTTTCTTGGTTTGGGCCTCAAAACCAAGTCCGAGGGCCCAACACGACGGAGACGGGATCCGGGCGTGTCGGGAAGCTTCGAGACGGAGGACACGCGGCGGGATCGCATGGCTTGCGTCGGGAGGACGCGGGGTGCGGCAAAGGCGTGGCCGTCCGATGGCAAGACCCGCAAACATTACCTAAATGCCCCTACGTGGGTTGTATCGCCAGTAGTTAAGTTAGGGGTAGTCGAGTCATTTACCACTCCGACGAGACCTGATATATAAGCCATGAGTGTGTGTGGATGGCTCTCTCTCTCCGTGACTTAGGGTTTCATTTCCTCCCTCCCATTTCTCATTTTCGTAGCTATTTTTCTTCCATTTTCTCTAGGCTAGCATGAGAGCTTCATGAGAGATTTGTTGAGAGGGATGGATGCTAGGGCGGCATGCTAGACCTTGTGAATCTTTCCTGGTTTGTATAGAAGATTCGGAGTTGTGTTTTTCGTGGTCTTTTGTGCTTGTTTTCGTGCCTTTGTTCTCGGTGTGATTCCACTGATTTGAGTGGGTTTCTCCCCGAATTTCTTTGAGGGAAACATGGATAGATGTTTCGTGCATCTTTGTGATTGATCTTGTGCCCTCGGACGCCGGGAAACCACTTGGATTCATAGATTTTCGTTCGGTGCTCTAGCTTTTGGTGGTGCTCAAAGGATTCGCGATTCCCGGTGATTTAGGGAGTTAGGAGGCAAGATTTTTGGGCTATAGCATCCTTGTGTGACGCTTTTCAAGTCCCCAAACCCTTTTCTCCATAGCTTCAACCGTTTGGGAAATCCGATGATGATTTGGGGGAGTTGACTTTCGGGGTCGGGCGTTTTCTGCTCTGTCCGCACCTGGCGGACGGTCCGCGAGGACCTAGCGGACGGTCCGCGAGGACCTAGCGGACGGTCCGCGCGGCTAGGATTCGTCCGTGTTCTTCGTGTTCTTGCTCGCCTTTCGTTTCGATCCGTCGCGATTTTGGTTTTCGGTTGGACGGAGTTTCGGACGGTCCGCAGCAGAGGGCGGACGGTCCGCGGGTGCCTGGCGGACAGTCTGCGTGCTCCCCGCGGACGGTCCGTGGTTCGTGGGTCGCTTCGGTGGTTACGTGTGATTTAACGGACGGTCCGCGGTGTAGGCCGGACGGTCGCGGTGTTGGCGCGGACAGTCCGCGGTAGCAGGCCGGACGGTCCGCGCGGCCCATCGCGGACGGTCCGCACTGTCTGGCGGACGGTCCGCCAGAGGCTGCGCGCTTTGCTTCTTGGTTCGATTCCTCTCCTTCTTCTTTCGTGCTTCCGCATGTGCTTCAAGGAATCATTCCTAAGGCTAGAGGTTGATCCATAACCGCGTTGTCTTGGCGATTGGTGTGTGATTCGATCCATCGCTCGTGTGTGACCGGGATTTGACTAGGGCATAGGCCGGGTTCTTTTGGAAGAATTTTTACCGGCTCCTATTCACTCCCCCCCTCTCTAGTCGCCATCTGATCCTTCATAAAAGCACAAACTTATGCCCCTTTCTAGATGGAGGATTTATTTGTCCAATCAAATCTATTCCCCATCCTCTGAATGGCCATGGCTTGATAATAGGATTTAGAGCTGATGCTGGAACTCTCTGAATATTTCCAAACTTCTGACAATCTTGACACCCCTTGTAATTTTCAAAGCAATCTTCCAGCATTGTCGGCCAATAACATCCAGTTTTCCTAATGACCCACTTCATTCGATAAGCCAACTGATGTGCTCCACACAGCCCATCATGCACTTCACTCATCATCCTCTTTGCTTCTTCTTGACCCAGGCATTGTAGCAACACCCCATCCATGGATTTGTAATACAAACGTCCATCAAGAAGAACAAACTTTATGGATTTGTACCTGAGCTTCTAGAAACCTTTCGGGATGGATTCTCCATTAAAAATTACTATAAGAGCCGACTGCTTGGATCGGCTGCTGATCGCAGCTGACTGGTTCAACAAGACCTTTACCCCAGTCCTTGCCTGAGAAGCAATCTATGCCTTGATACTCCCAGAAGGCTGGTTCCACGTTAGCCACGCTTATCGAATCATCTGCTTGGACAACTTCCACGTCGTCATCTACCCACTGAACAAGTTGTTGATGCATAGTAGATGGAATGCAACAGTTCGCATGGATCCAGTCCCTTCCAAGCAACAAGCTATATGCCCCTTTGCCTTCGATGGCAAAGAAGGTTGTAAGCAGAGTCTTAGATCCGATCATCAAATCTACATGCACACAACCTTTGGTGTCCGAGGGATTTCCAGCAAAATCATTCAGAACTATGCTTGTTGGCATAAAATCTCCAGGACCCATGCCAAGCTTTCTGAATGTAGTATATGTCATCACATTGACAACAGCTCCACCATCAACAAACATCTTAGTCAATGGCTTCCCATTGACATACCCTCTTAAGTACAGTGGTCTCATGTGATGATTCTTGGCCGTCTTATCAAAAGTAGCTTGCTTGGCCAACACTAACTGTGCCATTAACCCAAATTGCTCGGCCTCATCCATATCTGGCAATATCTCCTCCTGCACAATTTGATGGTTGGAGCCATGAATTCATTCGGCAGGAAACATACCATGCATGTATGAGCCGAACGACCAGATTCATCATGTTTGTCTTTTGGGCGCCACACTTGTATCTTCTTAATCCCTGCCTACTTCAGTTCCTGATTCCTCAAGCGTTGTACCCTTCTCTTCTAGCTCCTCCTTAAACCAGGTAGGCACCACTGTCCCTTTTGCCAGACATACCCATGATCTTCTTCTTCTTCATGATCAACCCATCTGTGATCAGCATACCTTTTCCTCGGTTAATCATCAATCTTATTTATTTTTAGACGTCGACCATCACTAGGATGCACCCTTCCAACTCTTTCATGGACGGATCGGTGATTGGCAATGTCTTGCCTGTATTTGGTATACCTGTCGCTGCATTCGGGACAGTTATTCTGTGTGGGAAGCTTTAAACCTTCGTTCCAACAGTGTCTGAAGAAGGCACATCCCCAATGTGCACATTCTTGTTCTCGCAAATATTCCTCTTGTTCCTTCCTACGCATCTCTTCTTCATATCTCTACTTCTCCTCTTCGTACTTGTGTCTCTGGTAGCGTTCCTTCTCTTGCTGACGCTGCCATTTATTGAGGAGAATACGCGAAGTCACTCTGGGTTTAGAGGATTCACCCACTTCAATTCGACTATTCAGGAAGCGAGGCTCTTTTTTGTGAATCTGTTCAAGTGTGACTTGTCGAGTAGGATCAATTGAGCCATCTTGCTTCGCCTTTTCCGAAGTCAAAATTTTCACCTTTTCTTTCTCTTTAGGCTCAACAGCATTCATCATGTTAATTGAGAACCCAATCATGTTCTGAGGAAAAGGGTTACCACCCAATTTCATCTTATTATCAAACTTCAGATGTCCTTCCTGGATGGCTTTCTGAATCCTTACTCTGAAAACCCTACATTCATTGATGGAATGAGAATTCCTGTCATGAAATCCACAGTACTTCTTATCTTTCACTCCATCAGGCCGAAGCATAGAATGCCCCTCTGGCAACTTGATCCGGCCTTCTTTCACGAGGAAATCGAAGAGCTTGTGTTGACGTAAAATCAGCACCTCACGCCAAGCACACAGCAAGCCGAAGCTGGCTTAACACACGTAGCCGAATCCGAAGCGTGCCAGTCAATTTTCCCTAAAACTGAAACAGGATGAAAATAGTTAGATAAGACCTGGAACTTGCTGGGTGGTACCAGAAAGTTCCGTATTTACGGCTACAAAGCCAAGCAAAACGACATATAGCTACAACAAGCTATCTGTCAGCAATCTGAACATTATTCGGGAACTGATAAAACATGTAAACATGTATAACTGAATGCATGACGTAAGCATGATGAAAAATCGGTCTTTATTTAAACAACATTGCAGCACGTGACTGTGACCGATTATCAAGGATAAATCACAATAAAATAAATAAAGGGTGAAGCATGATTATAGATTTGCAGTAAACATGCATGCATAGGCCAAAAGCACTAGTCTACCGCATGTCTAGGTACTTTCAAACCCGTCGAGCGTGACACGAAACAAGTTAATCCACCGCATGATACAACTTGTTTGAAATCACACCACCAACCAAGAATAGATCAATCCTGTTAACACCAAAATTTGGTAAGGAGTCGACCTGTGGGTCCGGTTCGAAAAAGAGTCCGTCCGGTGGAAGGAAGGATATTTCCGAGAGATTTTCGGCAAAGAGATCCGCGGTCGGCTATTTGCTCCCGGTTCGGCAAAGGAACAATGACAGACGATTTTGCGGGATTGGACGGTGACGTGGCTCAAATCGGGGGAGACGAATGGATGGACGAGCGATCGAGTTTAGTTAGGAAATGAATCCATTCGCGGTTGTAATCGGCGGGGTATAAATACGATCCCTGGATGTATGTAACAAACACGATCATTCTTCAATACACACCGGCCTTACGCCAAACCCTAGAGTCCTTGTCGTGTCGTCGAGTTCTTCGAGAGGGCCAATCGATCCGTCGACCTCTGTGAGTACGGCAACCTTGTATCATGTCTAGTATCATGCGGTGGATTTAGATCGATGCAAGTAGTCTTGTTACCATGCTTCGTGTCATGCGGTAGATTCAAGCTTGGTTCAAGAGGGTTTCTTGTTAGATCATGAGCCATGCGGTAGGCTAAGATCGGCTTGAAGCTAGTTATCGGCTCTATTGGATTTTGGCAAGATCCAATAGATTCATTAAGTTATCCCGTGTTATCTTGAGTTTTACTTTATGTTTTAATTCATGTAACACATCTTTGCCCAATCTAGATGGGTTTGGATCGGCTATATCTCTTTTAAGATCCTTGTGCGAGCGGGTTTCGTGTGTTGACGCGTGGATCTTGTGTTCTCCGATAGCCGAGACCGAATCGATCTAGGTTGCTACGTGATGTGGGTTCAAGCTTGCTTCGTTCGTATAAATCTTGAAAGAACCGGGTATCATGCGGTAGATGCAGGTTTTTGGGTTGCTTTGGAGCTAGTCATCCGGTGGATTAGATTCCCAAATCAGTCTGATAGATTTGTTCACGTGGTAATGTTTGTTCCTTCTTCATGGACCCTGGATCGGCTGTTCAGCCGTATTCGGTTATGTTTTCACGAGTAGAACACGTGCATTATTTATGTTCTAAATGATGTATGCTTTTAGCTTTCCATATTTAGATTGTATCATGCGGTGGATAGATCTATCTGTGGAGAGTGGCACGTTTTTCATGCAAATCGTATCATGCGGTGGATAGATTTGTTTGTTATCGTACCCGACGGGTTTTAAAGTAACTAGACATGCGGTAGACTAGTGCTTTGGATCTATGCATGCTTATTTAATACGTGATCATGTTCGTGCTTTACTTCATTTATTTTAATGCTAATCTTCATGAGGATCGGTCATGACTCTGTGCTTGCATCTTTGTTTATACGAAGACCGGTTGTTGTCATGCTTACGCCATCCATTCGGCAGTGTTCTTTTTCCCTCTGTGGATACCCGAATGGTCGTGGTTCTTTGACAGATAGCTTCACATAGCTATGTGTCATCCTGCTTGGCTTTGTTCAGCCGTAAATATGGAACTGTCTGGTACTACCCGGCAAGTTCCAAGCTTTGGTATTTAACTGCTTTATCTTTTGTTAATTTTCAGGAAAAATTGACCGGCACGTCATCTGCTCTGCGCGTGCGAATCTAGCTTTGTTCGGCTTGCTTTGTGTGATTGGCGTTGAGTGCACTTTTTGCGTCAACACACTTTTTGGCACGCCCGGTGGGACGAATGTACCGAATTAATTCAAGATGCACCGAGATTGCGGACCTTATGGACGTCGACCTAGAGGATCTTTCTCGGAGCGACGGCGGCAGCTCCAAGACGTCATAGATCAATTTCGGCGAAGTGCCTGCTGTCATTTAAGAAGAACGAGAAGCGGTGTCCCATATCTAAAGAATGAGATGCCTAGAGTGCTTTGCTACGGGAGAAGTCGATGCTACGTCTCGGCGGGAAAAGGAGGAATGCGCGCGGATGTTCCAAGAGTCGGCCAGATTACATGCTCACCAAGCACAACGGGGCCTTCCTCGGATCGCTCCGGCGGATGATGGTAGCCATCTTTGGCCGGGCATGGAGCAAGCGTTCGGGAAGGCGCCCTTCCAGAGGAGCACCGTAGAGCTGGGTGAGTCGAGCTCTCAGCCGCCGCTGCGGAGCCAGCCACAGCAGCCTCCTCCTCAGAGCGCCGGAAGCCAAGCGTTCCAACCTCCTCCGCGGGCGGCGGGGGGCAGCCAGTTCAGCCCCCATTGCAAGCTTCAGGAAGTCAACCAATCCTGCCACCACCACAGAGCAGCACAGGTCGGCTGTGCAACGGCCGAGTCGTACCGGCCTACGTACGGAGACCTAGCGTTCGGCTCGTGCGGGGCCCCACTTGACCCCGGTCGGAGAATTGCACCGTCGACCAGCGGCTCCCGAGAAGAATGCGTACGGCGGTGGTTACCATGAAGTGGGAAATTACGGAGCATTCGACGCCTTCCCGCACCCAGGGTACGCGCCAGCTGCAGGCGCGCAAGAAGATGACGCCCTAGCGCGCAAGATGGCCGAATTGATGCAGAATCAGTTCGGCCTCAAGCCAAAGATGCAGGGCCCCGCCTACAGGCCACCGTTCCCAGAGTGGTACTATAACGTGCTCTTGCCGCCTAGAGTGAAGCCGCCGACGGAATTCACAAAGTTCTCGGGGCAGGACGAGACAAGCACGGTCGAGCACATCGCCCGTTACCTCATGCAGCTTGGGGGAATGCTCGGCCGAGGAGACGTTCGGGGTTCGTTACTTCCCCGCCTCACCGACGGGTCCGGCTTTCGGTGGTTCTCGTCCTGCCGCCTTGAATCGGTGGCCGGATGGAAGGATTTGGAGCGTAAATTCCACGCTCATTACTTCGAGCGGCGATTCGAGAAGAAGTTGATTGATCTCGCCACCCCGAAGCAAAGGCACGGCGAAACACCGGCGGAGTTTCTTAGAAGATTCAGGGAAGTCAAGGGCATGTGCTTCTCATTGAACTTGCCAGACGATCGGTGGGCGATATGGCCGTCGCCGGGATGTTACCGGCCGTGCGCGAGAAGCTATTTGGGATGGAGTTTGAGAACCTGGGCCAGCTTTCACAAAAGTTATCTCTGATGAGCAATCAGGCATATGGCCTCAAGAAAGACCCCAAGTTTGGCAAGCAGCACGACATCGCTGACATCTACAACCAGTTCCTGGACAAAGCCGATCTGTTCGAGGATTCTGACGATGAATTGGAGGTAGGCTGCCGGCGGAAATCATGTGGGGTAAAGAGCCCTTGACAATGAATCGGCCCTGGGTCAAGCAAACCAAAGGGACTTACGACTTTGACATCACAAAGGCCGATAAGTTGTTCGAGCTCTTGGTGAAAGAAGGCCGAATTAAGGCTGCACGAGGGGCATTCTATGCTTCGGCTCGATGGAGTTAAAGCGAAGCGTTCTTGCGGCTTCCATGACGGGGACTCGCACTCCATCAACGATTGCGGGGTCTTCGGGATGAGGATCCGAGAGGCTATCCGAAGGGACACCTCAAGTTCGATAACAAGATGAAGGCGGATGGCCACCCCTTTCCTCGAGAACATGCTCGGCTTTTCCGTCAATGCGATAACGGCCGAGGAGAAGGGGAAGGTCAAGGTCCTGACCTCAGCCAGGTCCAAGCAAGGTGGAGCAGTGGACCCAGAACGCCAGGTGACCCTGGAGCAAGTGCAAGGCGACGCACCCCACGTGCTCAAGAGCCACATCGAGATTGGGGAGTCATCTAGGCCTAAACCCAAGGTGACGTCGCGCATTCTCCTCAACAAATGGCAGCGCCAGATAGAGAAAGAGCGCTACCGGAAAGCGTCGCCACGAGGAGGAGCAACGCGGCCGAAGAGGAAGCGCGTAGAAGGGACCAAGAGCGATGACACGCGCGAGCGGCGCGCGCGCACCGGGGTTGCGCCTTCTTCGAGCACCTGCTTGGAATGAAGGCCTAAAGCTGCCCACATTGAAGAGCCGTCCCGAGTGCGGCGACGGATACGTTGAGTACGGGCGGGGAAGCGCCGGTCGCCGATCCGTCCACGAGAGACTTGGAAGGATCCACCCAAATGGGGATCGGCGTCAAAAAATTGAGATCATCGATCATCCCGGGAAGCGCCAAGCCGATCTCGGATGGGGCCGATCGGGGAAGAGGACGAGGATGTTCACGTACGGCGAAAAGGGCGGTGGTGCCCGCCGGCTGCGCGGGGAGCCGAAGAGGCGGGTCCGGCGCACCGAGGAACCGCGAGATGAAGCAAGCGGGATCCGGACGAGGCGAAGTGGCGCCCCAAGGACCGGCGGAGGGCTCGAAGCGTTCGGCCCCTACATGCATGGTATACTTCTCGCCGAACGAGTTCATGGCTCCTGCTAACCGGGTTATGCGGGGAGGAAGCTTCCTTTGATGACGAGCGGCTCGAGGGGATGATGGCGCAAGCGGTGCGGCCGGGGCAAGCCATCTTCGACAAGCGGCCAAGAAGCGCCATATGAGGCCGGCGTACTTGAGGGGGTACGTCAATGGCAAGCCATTGACCAAGATGTTCGTCGACGGTGGAGCGGCGGTGAACGTAATGCCGTACACCACCTTCGGGAAGCTTGGCATGGGCCCAAGCGATCTAACACCTACAAGCATCATCTTGAACGCCTTCGCGGGAACCCCTCGGACACCAAAGGATGCGCCCACGTGGACTTGATGATCGGGTCCAAGACGCCGCTCACCACCTTCTTTGTCATCGAGGGCAAAGGAGCCTACGGCTTCTTTGCTTGGGCGGGGCCCCGGATTCATGCTAATCTGCTTTGCGTCCCATCCACCATGCATCAACGGCTCATCCAGTGGGTGCATGATGAGATCGAGGTCGTCCGGGCGGATGACTCCGTGAGCGTAGCCAACATGGAACCGGCCTTCGGGAGTACCAAGGCATCGATTGCTTCTCGGGGAAGGACGGGGAGAAGGTCTGTTGAACTGTCGGCGGTGACCAACGGCCGATTCAAGCGGTCGGCTCTTATAGTAATTTTTAATGGAGAACCCCGTGGATGGCACGATGGCAAATTAGGGCGAGGATTCATGTCGGCCGATAAACCGGAAGAAGTTGACATTGGAAGCGATGATAAGCCAAGGCCGACGTTCATCGGTGCCAATTTGCAACCAGACTTCGGGGGAACTTAATTGAGCTTCTCAAGGAATATAAAGATTGCTTCGCACCGGGATTACTCGGAGATGCCCGGATTGGATCGTTCCATCGTCGAGCACCGGTTGCCAATCAAGCCCGGTTTCAAACCATATAAGCAACCGCCCCGGAAAATCTACAAGGATGAAGTATTGGCCGATGTGAAGAAGGAAATCGAAAGATTACTTGATGCAAACTTCGTTCGGCCGTGCAGATATGCGGAGTGGATTTCTAACATCGTCCCTGTGTATAAGAAGAATGGAAAAATGAGAGTTTGCATAGACTTCAGGGACCTAAACAGAGCTACTCCCATGGATGGATACCCGATGCCTATTGCCGATTTGTTGATTGACGCCGCTGCTGGACACAAGGTGATTAGTTTCATGGATGGCAACGTGGGATACAATCGATTTTTCATGGCAATAGAGGACATATCAAAGACGGCCTTCGGATGTCCCGGTCATATAGGCCTATTTGAATGGATAGTCATGACGTTTGGATTGAAAAATGCCGGTGCAACCTATCAGCGGGCCATGAATTACATTTTTCATGAGTTGATCGGCAAAGCGTGGAGATCTACATCGATGACGTGGTGATCAAGTCCTTAAGTCATGACACCCATCCGGAAGATGTGAAAAAGACCTTGGAGTGCACCGGAAGCATGGTCCGAAGATGAATCCAAACAAGTGCGCTTTTGGGGTATCGGTGGAGAGTTCTTGGGGTTTTCGGTCCATGAAAGGGGAATCGAAGTTGGCAAGAAGAGCATGAAAGCCATTGATGAAGTCGTTCCTCCAACCAACCTCAAGGAATTGCAATCAACTTGCTCGGCAAGATCAACTTCGTGAGAAGATTCATCTCAAATTTATCACGAAGGTGTTGCCATTCTCTCCATTGCTTTGAAGCTAAAGAAAGATCGAGAATTCACATGGGGCGACGAACAACAAAAGGCCTTTGATGAGATCAAGCAATACATGAAGGAGCCGCCGGTCTTTGGTTCCTCCTCGGTTGAACAAGCCTTTCAAGTTGTACGTGGCGGCCGATACCCGGACTATTGGATCGGCCCTTATTCAAGAATTCGAAGGAAAGGAGCGGGTAGTAGCTTATCTTAGCCGAAAACTACTTGATCCTCGAAACCGAGGTATTCGGCTATAGAGAAACCGTGTCTTTGCGTGTACTACTCGTGTACAAAGTTTCGGCACTACTTGTTGAATGCCGAATGCACCGTATACTCGAAGTTTGACGTGATAAAACATATGTTATCTATGCCAATTTTGAATGGTCGGATCGGCAAATGGATTTTAGCTTTATCAGAGTTCGAGTTGAAGTTCGAATCGGCAAAAGCCATCAAAGGTCAAGTCATTGCCGATTTTATAACTGAACATCATGACCCGTCAATTGATCTGCTTGAAATTACCCCTTGGGCTTTATTTTTTGATGGTCATCGTGTGGCAAAGGTGGGGGAGTAGGGATCCTACTAATTTCGCCCAGAGGTGAGATGTTTGAATTCGCCATTCCTATACAACCCACTTGTCACAAATAACCGAGTCGAGTACGAGGCACTACTTCGAGGGCTTCAATATTTGAGAGAAGCCGGGCCGTTTCGGTTGAGATCTATGGAGATTCGGAAGCGGTCATCAAGCAATTGAACGGCCAATACGAGTGCGGGAGCGAAGCGGCGAGAAGTTACTACGAAGAGTGCGAGAGAAATCTTGAAGAGCTTTCCATTGGTAACCCTACGAGACATTCCTAGAGAGCATAACGAGGAAGCAAACGGTGGCTCGGAGCGCCTCTGGTTATAAAGAGAGTCAAGAAGCGTTTGTTGCGGAGGTGTTTGCACTAGGGGCGGATCTTGCGAGAAGATGATTGGAGGAAAGAAATCGTTGATTACTTGAAAGATCCATCCCGAAAAGTCTCTAGGAAACTCGAGGTACAAAACAATTAAGTTCGTCCTTACGGATGATAATTTATTTTATAAATCATTAGATGGGGTATTGCTTGCGATGCCTGGGTCCAGAAGAAGCCAAGAGCATGATGAGCGAGGTGCACGATGGGATATGCGGAGCGCACCAATCGGCCTATCGAATGAAATGGGTTATTAGACAAGCTGGATGCTTTTGGCCGACGATATTAGAGGATTGCTTTGAGTATTACAAGGGATGTCAAGATTGCCGCAGGTTTGGGAATATTCAAAGAGTCCACTGCATCGACCCGAATCCCATCATCAAGCCATGGCCATTCGGGGGTCTGGGGTATAGACTTGATTGGCCAAATTAATCCGCCATCTAGCAAGGGGCATAAGTTCGTGCTTTTGGCTACAGATTACTTCACCAAATGGGTCGAGGCAATCCCACCGAAGAAGGTGACATCGAAAACATGATCGAATTCGTCAAGGAACACATCATCTATTGATTTGGGATCCCTCGGACGATTACCACCGACCGGGGGCACAATTCGTGTCATTGGAATTCGGAGATTTTGCCGAAAGCATGGGGATCAAATTGTTTAATTCTTCTCCATATTATGCCCAAGCTAATGGTCAAGCAGAGGCTTCTAATAAGATCATGATCAAGCTGATACAGAAGAATATCGATCAGAAGCCAAAGAAGTGGCGTTCGGTACTCAGTGAAGCGCTGTGGGCTTACCGAATGGCCCCCCATGGAGCTACAAAGACTTCTCCTTACGAGTTGGTTTACGGGCATCATGCAATCTCGCCTTGGGAAATACAATCGAGTCAAGGAGAGTAGTCTTTACAAAACGAATTGAGCTCCAAGGATTACGGTGGCCTAATGATGGATGAGTTAGAAGATTTGCATATGATCCGTCTCGGGGCCACCGGAAAACATCGAGAAAAACAAGGCTGCGAGTCGCCAAGTACTATAACAAGAAAGTAAAAGTAAAGCAATTCGCGAGAAGGTGATCTAGTTTGGAAAGCATTATTGCCGATTGGGACTAAATACGGTGAATTCGGCAAATGGTCCCCTAGCCGGGATTTCGTGTGGTCGGATGCGTTCTGGTAATGCATACATATTGAAAACTTTGCTAGGGGAAGAATTTTCATTTGCGATAAATGGAAGATATCCGAAGAAATATTATCCTAGCATTGAGATCGATCGGTGATTACACACATACGGCACAAAATAGCCGGCGCTCGGGAATGAGGCCGCCTTCAGAACAAAATCCATGAACAAGAAAAAATGGCCAGTGCCTGGATGCATTGCCCTTAGCTCAATACTACATTACAACTGCTTCTTGCAGGATCACATCTAGCAGCCCTGATGGTCAGGTCCCCGAGGAGGTGGGAAGCAGAAGGCGTGGAGGAAGAAGCGAAAGTATGATTCAATCTTTTCTTTGCTTCTTCGGCTGCTGCTCCCTCTTCAGTTGTTCCAGGACCACCGTGACGGCGACTTGGAACGCACGAGGATGACCGTGATTGGCGGCCTCTACCAAGCTATCCCAGGCCGCCTTCAGGCCGCTATACTGTCGAGACATCGGAACAGGAGAAATCAAGGTTAGAGGCAAGAAATCCGGATGCAAACGTGAAGGGGTCGGGAGCATTTACCCCCTACTAATGCTTCCGGCGCCATGCGACGCTCGCGCTCGGCTTGGCAACGGGCGGACATGTCCCCGAGGCCATGCTCCGGGTGCGTACGCGGCGGCGCGGCCGATGGTTGGTCCTCCGTTCGGGCGTGGCATCCTCTCGCCGAGAGAGGAATCGGAGGAGATGTACTCGGGCACATCTTCGGTCCCGATGACTTCTTCGGGAAGCAAATCAAGGCGAAAAGGACGAGAGGAAAACATGAAGCGCAAGATCAAGCGGGAGAACAAGGAGCGAGATCAAGAGAAAACTCACCTCCGAATCGTACGGTTCTTTGATGAGCCGCTCTCCCGAGGTTGTTTACACTTGTCCATGGCGTTGGGGTTTTTTCCTCGGAGCGAGGGGAAGAGATGAGAAATGATGGAGGAGTGTGCGAATGGATTTGCGAGCACCCCATAGGCTATTTTATTGACCTGGGGAGACGCATTGGGAGTGATGGTAGCCGGTACACACTTTGTTGGAATACCAAGCGGCGGGGTTTTCCACCAAGTGCGAAGGGTTTTCTCTTGAACGGTGTTTACGGATTGCCGAATTGGGATCCTTTGTGGATTTTGCGCCAAGGGGCGGTTGTTCTCGCACGTTCGGCTAAAGACAGTTCCGGATGCAATTAAAGAAAACGAGAATTCGCGGATGCAAAATGCAAAGGGAAATCATCGCGAACGGGCGCGAGAATTCAAAAGTTCTTCATCTATTGCCGATATTTACACATCCCTAGCACAATCTAGTCGAAGAGCTTGTTCAACACGGATTGAGGGTGGGTAATTCGGCAATGGCGTCGCCGTGGCCGTCGAGGCGCTCCGGGATGAGCTCGATCTCGTCGATGTCCTCCGGCGCGCCGCCACAGGAAGCCACGAGGTACGGTGGAATAGTCGACGTCCGTATGCGTCGCCATCGCAGCCAGGCCCAAGGTGGTACCCAAACGAACGCCATGAACGGCCACCTCGTCGACGCGGCGCTCCACCGTGGCCAAGCGCTCCGCCGGCGTGTTGCCGCGGGCATTCACCTTCTCGGCCAATTGCTCTACCAGCGCCTTTAGCTGGTCGAGCTCGGCGTCGCGGGCTGCAAAGAGCAAACGGGAAAGATTAGCATCAGAGACCGGGCTAGATCAAGAATCAATCTCAGAGCCATACCGTCAATGGCCTCCGGCCCTGTTTGCGGCCCGACCTCCCATTCTAGCTCGGCCACGCCCGCTTTCTTGGAGACGTCCTCCCGGCTCGCGACGGGACGCCTCTAGCTCCTCCTTGAAGCGGATGGCGTCCTCTTCCCCGTACGGTGCGGGGAGTGGCCATCGGACTCCGAAGAGTCATCGCGGGGGCCGATTGGCGGGGCACGAGGCGGATTCCACCGAATCAATCGAAAAAAGGGGATGATCGTCAAGGCAAAAGAAGATCAAGAACAGAATCAAAGAGGAGAGATCGACGATCATCACCGCCTGCGCGCATTGGCACTGCTCCCCTCGGCCTCGTCGGAGGCGCGGCGGCGGTTGAGACGGCGCACCATGGTGGTTTGGGATGTGCACTGTGTGCGAAAGGACTAAAGATTGGCAAAGATTCAAAAGCTAGAAGGCCTGGTGGAGAGCTAGGGGCACCTATGGTAACATTTATAGGCCTGGCAGGATAGATCGTGGCTTCGAGTCGTGGCTGTGGATCGTGGCGCATATCCCAAGAAAATCGGAAGGTGGAAAGGTTTCCTTGGCCAGCTCGCCGGCGGGTCGCTTGGAGTTCTAGGCTGAACCGCGTGCAGATCGATTGGTTCGGCTAAAGGAAATCAAAGTGTCGTTCGGGAGTTGGCGTTTCACTACCGAATGGGTCGTTCGAAGATTACATCTAAAAGTACGCAAAAGAAAGGAAAATCTCGGGTAAAATTGAAAATCTAATGCCGAACAAGGTTTGTGGGGGATGAATTTACACCGAGCGACTTGGTTACGAGTTGCCATTGGAGGTTCGAGCTCGGAACAAGGGGATCTAGGGTTAGATGCGGACGAAGATTCGGCGAATTGTGAAGAACGGGTGTTGACGATTTGACTCAAGGATTCGTGGTGGAGTCAATTGTGGAACAAAATTACTTTTATCCCACAATTGAAGGGGCATGTGTTAACACCAAAATTTGGTAAGGAGTCGACTGTGGGTCCGGTTCGAAAAAGAGTCCGTCGGTGGAAGGAAGGATATTTCCGAGAGATTTTCGGCAAAGAGATCCGCGGTCGGCTATTTGCTCCGGTTCGGCAAAGGAACGATGTACGAGCGATTTTGCGGAATTGGACGGTGACGTGGCTCAAATCGGGGGAGACGAATGGATGGACGGGCGATCGAGTTTAGTTAGGAAATGAATCCATTCGCGGTTGTAATCGGCGGGGGTATAAATACGATCCCTGGATGTATGTAACAAACACGATCATTCTTCAATACACACCGGCCTTACGCCAAACCCTAGAGTCCTTGTCGTGTCGTCGAGTTCTTCGAGAGGGCCAATCGATCCGTCGACCTCCGTGAGTACCGGCAACCTTGTATCATGTCTAGTATCATGCGGTGGATTTAGATCGATGCAAGTAGTCTTGTTACCATGCTTCGTGTCATGCGGTAGATTCAAGCTTGGTTCAAGAGGGTTTCTTGTTAGATCATGAGCCATGCGGTAGGCTAAGATACGGCTTGAAGCTAGTTATCGGCTCTATTGGATTTTGGCAAGATCCAATAGATTCATTAAGTTATCCCGTGTTATCTTGAGTTTTACTTTATGTTTTAATTCATGTAACACATCTTTGCCCAATCTAGATGGGTTTGGATCGGCTATATCTCTTTTAAGATCCTTGTGCGAGCGAGGTTTCGTGTGTTGACGCGTGGATCTTGTGTTCTCCGATAGCCGAGACCGAATCGATCTAGGTTGCTACGTGATGTGGGTTCAAGCTTGCTTCGTTCGTATAAATCTTGAAAGAACCGGGTATCATGCGGTAGATGCGGGTTTTTGGGTTGCTTTGGAGCTAGTCATCCGGTGGATTAGATTCCCAAATCGGTCGATGGATTTGTTCACGTGGTAATGTTTGTTCCTTCTTCATGGACCCTGGATCGGTACATTCGGCCGTATTCGGTTATGTTTTCACGAGTAGAACACGTGCATTATTTATGTTCTAAATGATGTATGCTTTTAGCTTTCCATATTTAGATTGTATCATGCGGTGGATAGATCTATCGTGGAGAGTGGCACGTTTTTCATGCAAATCGTATCATGCGGTGGATAGATTTGTTTGTTATCGTACCCGACGGGTTTTAAAGTAACTAGACATGCGGTAGACTAGTACTTTGGATCTATGCATGCTTATTTAATACGTGATCATGTTCGTGCTTTACTTCATTTATTTTAATGCTAATCTTCATGAGGATCGGTCATGACTCTGTGCTTGCATCTTTGTTTATACGAAGACCGGTTGTTGTCATGCTTACGTCATCCATTCGGCAGTGTTCTTTTTCCCTCTTGTGGATACCCGAATGGTCGTGGTTCTTTGACGGATAGCTTCACATAGCTATGTGTCATCTCGCTTGGCTTTGTTCGGCCGTAAATATGGAACCGTTCGGTACTACCCGGCAAGTTCCAAGCTTTGTTATTTAAGCTTGCTTTATCTTTTGTTAATTTTCGGGAAAAATTGACGGCACGTCATCTCGCTCTCTGCGCGTGCGAAGCTAGCTTTGTTCGGCTTGCTTGTGTGATTGGCGTTGAGTGCACTTTTTGCGTCAACAAATCCACCGCATGATACAATCTAAACATGGAAGGCTAAAAGCATACATTATTTAAAACAAACTCATGAACATGTTTCACTCGTGACAGAGTTCCCGAATACAGCTGTAAAGCCGATTTGGGTTCCGTGGAGAAGGAACAAACTATGCTAGATTAACACGCTTGAACCCGCAACACGTGGCAATCTAGATTGATTCGAATTCGGCTATTAAAGAGCACGTGACCCATGCGCCACATCGAGTTAAGGGTTTAAACATACATCATATGGATCACAAACAAGATAAAGCCGAATCTAGTCAATCTAAATTGGGCAATAAGAGTGTTACATGAATTAAACATAAGAGCAAAATTCAAAGCAACACATGGTAACTTAGTGAATCTATTAGATCTTGCCAAATCTAATAGAGCCGATAACTAGCTCCAAGCTAGATCTTAGCCTACCGCATGGCTCGTGATCTAACAAGAAAGCCCTCTTGAACCAAGCTTAAATCCACCGCGTGATACTAAGCATGGTAACAAGACTACTTGCATCACGGTCTAAATCCACCGCACGATACTAGACATGATACAAGGTTGTCGGTACTTACGGAGGTCGACGGATCGATGGCTCCTCTCGAAGAACTCGACGACTCGACTAAAGGACTCGAAAGATGGCACGGGGCCGGTTTGTTGTGAAATTGTTCGATCTCCTATTACAAACACTAAGGGTTCATATTTATACCCTTGTTCTAACACGACTCCTAGTTGACCACGATTACAACATTTATTGCCTAAATTAATGCCCCGGCGCCAATGTCCGTCTCGCACCCGTCATCAATTCGTCCCTTCTTTATGTTCAAGCCACGTCATCACGCATTCCCAAATCCTTCCTCTTCCAGGAGTGAAACAACTCTTCTGCCGAATGATGACGCACTCCCGACCGCAGGCGTCTTTACCAAATGCTTTGAGGAAAACCTCTTGCCGAACGGTGCTCTCCTACCAAACTCGGCCCACAGGTTAGTCTCTTCCCTGTACCAATTTTTGGTATTAACAGCTTATCTGCCTTGGTTAATCAAAAACATAGGTGCCTTTAGTTTGCTTGATCCACCTCTGATTTACCGTCAATGGCTCTTTGCCCCACACAATCTCAGTTGCAGCTATTTCCTCTTCATCATCATATTCACTTCCTTGGTCTGCCCTTTCGAGGAATTGATTGTAGACTTCAGCTATATCATTGTGCTTGACAAATCTGGAGTCTTTCTTGAAGCCATATGCTTGATTGCTCATCAATGACAATCGGTGTGACAGCTGGCCAAGGTCATCGAATTCCATCCCGAATAGCTTCTCCCGAATGGTCAGCAACATTCACCTTTCTGACCATACCGACCAATTGATCATCTGGTATGTTCAGAGAAAAGCACATGCTCTTTGTCTCTCTGAATCTCCTGAGGAACTCCATTGGTGTTTCATTGTTCCTCTGCCTCAAGGTAGTCAGATCAATTAGCTTTTTCTCATTACTGCTAGTATAATAATGGGCATGGAACTTTTGCTCCAAATCTTTCCAAGAGCAGATTGAATGAGCAGGTAGAGAAGTGAACCATGTAAACACTGGGCCTGTCAAGGACAGAGGGAAGTATCTAATTCTGAAGGCCTCATCAGCAGAAGCTTCCCCAAGCTGCATTAGGTACCGAGCTATGTGTTCCACAGTACTGGTATCATCTTGCCCTGAAAACTTAATGAATTCTGTAGGAACTTTCACCCTGTTTGGTAATGCTACCCTGTGGTACCATTCTAGGAAGGGAGGTGTATACACGTGTCCTTGGTTCTTAGGCTTTAGACCGAATTGATTTTGCAGCACATCAGTCATTCTTTGCACCAGGAGATCAACATTGGGGTCTTGATTCCCTAGCCCCCCAGCAGGCATCCCTGTAGCACCACCATACCTAGGATTCGGGAGAGCATCGATAGCACTATAGTCCATGAACTCTGAATACCCATTCCCATACATATTCTTTTGTAGCCTGTTACTTGTTGAGGCTATCCTGTAAGTAGAGACGGGTTGAACTCCAGTAGTACCGAATGCCATCGCACCATATATGCGTGGGTTAGGTATTGCTTGATGAGGGTTCTGCCGGATCGGTTGACTACCCACATGTTGAGTTGGCTGAACACTCATACTTTGTTGAGGCGACTGAGCACTTGCATCTTGACGAGGTGATTGGCCATTAGCAGCAGCACTTGATTCACCTTGATCAAAATGTTTGTCCACGCTTGGGCCAAAGACACCAACCATCATCTGTAGGAAGCTATTTAAAAATGCAGTGTTGTGTCTAGCCATTATTTCTTCCATAGCTTGTCGTATAATAGCAAAAGCTTCGTGTTTCTCCGCAGCAGCAATGGCATCAGTCTCTCCTGGCATCAGAACTCTTGGCATGTCTATCCTGAGGAATGGCACACCACTCCTATTCTTGGAAAAGACAGCAAACACTTCTGCTGGAACTGCTCCACAGCCTCTTTCAGTAGTAGTTGATGTTCTGAAGACAGTTCATTGAACGTGACATCCAGGACAGCTTGGATTTCAGGCATCCTGATCAACTTGAGGGTCCCACCGAGCGTGCCAAAAAGTGTGTTGACGTAAAATCGGAACCTCACGCCAAGCACACAGCAAGCCGGATTAGCTAGCTTTAGACACATGGCCCAGGCGTCGAATCCGGAAGCGTGCCAGTCAATTTTCCCTGAAACTGACAAAGGATGAAAATAATTAGATAAAACCTGGAACTTGCCGGGTGGTACCAGACAATTCGGTATTTATGGCTATGAAGCCAGTTAGAACGACATATAGCTATAAACAAGCTATCTGTTAGCAATTTAAACATCATTCAGCAATTGATAAAAGCATGTAAAAAGAGTTCTGCCGAATGCGTGACGTAGGCATGATGAAAAATCGGTCTTTATTTAAACAATGTTACAGCACGTAACTATGACCGATTATCAAGGATAAAGCATGATAAAATAAATAAAAGTGAAGCATGATCATGAATCTACAGTAAACAAGCATGCATAGACCAAAAGCACTAGTCTACCGCATGTCTAGATACTCTCAAACCCGTCAAGCATGACGTCAAACAAGTTAATCCACCGCATGATACGACTTGTTTGAAATCACACCACCAACCAAGCATAGATCAATCCACCGCATGATACAATATAAACATGGAAGTCTAAAAGCATACATTATCTAAAGCAAAAGCTCATGAACATGTTTCACTCGTGAGGGGATTGCCGAATCTGGTATGTACGGTGAATCGGATTCCGTGGAGAAGGAACAAACTATGCAAGATTAACAAGCTTGAACCCGCAACACGTGACAATCTAGATTGATTTGAATTCGGCTATTAGAAAACGCATGACTCGCTGGCCGTGTCAAGCTAAAGATTTTGAGAGTGCAACATGTGGATCACAAACAAGATAAAGCCGAATCTAATCAATCTAAATTAGGCAACAAGAGTGTTACATGAATTAAACATAAAAAAATGAAATTCAAAGCAACACATGGTAACTTAATGAATCTATTATATCTTGCCAAATCTAATAGAGTCGATAACTAGCTCCAAGCTAGATCTTAGCCTACCACATGACTCATGATCCAACAAGGAAACCTTCTTGAACCAAGCTTAAATCCACCGCATGATACTAAGCATGGTAACAAGACTACTTGCATCATGGTCTAAATCCACTGCATGATACTATACATGATACAAGGTTGCCGGTACTTACGGAGGTCGACGGATCGATAGCACCTCTCGAAGAACTCGACGACACGACTAGAAGGACTCGAAAGTTGGCACGGGGCCGGTTTCTTGTGAAATTGTTCGATCCCTATTACAAACACTAAGGGTTTATATTTATACCCTGGTTCTAACACGACTCCTAGTCGACCATGATTACAACATTTATTGCCTAAAATCAACACCATGGCTTCATGTCCGTCTCGTATCCACCATCAACTCATTTTCTTCTTTATATCCAATCCACGTCATCTCGCACTCCCGAATGCTCTCCGCTTTCACCCGTGGAACAGTTCTTCTGCCGAATGACGATGTATTCCCGACCGCGGACGCTTCTACCGAATGCTTTGAGGAAAACCTTCTCCAAATGGTGCTCTTCTGCAAAATTCGGCTCACATGTGAGTTTCTTCCTTGTACCAATTTTTGGTGTTAACAGTCTGTCTCCTTCGTGTACTTGTTGATCGATGTGGGCTGGCGGAAGCGCTAGGGAAAACTCGCCGCGCGGATCTCTCGGCTGAACACACGGGTCCCCGGGGGTTCCGGTGTCGGGGAGCAATCCTCGCGGCTGTCATAGCAGCCGCCCGGACGAGGGTGGTAGCCAGCCGCCGCCCGTGCCTCCACATTGCCCCTACGGCGAGCGTTGATGATGTTGCGGGCGTCGCCGTCCTGGGCCTGCCCGCGCATATCAAGGATTCGCTCCCTGGCCCGCGTTCTACCCTGGTTGGTTGGTTGCCCCGCCGCGCCACCTGCGTGAACGGACGCCTCTTGGCCTTGGGCGTCGTCGTTGTCCCGCGCGCTGCCTTGCAGGCGTATGGGGGACGCCGAGCTCTCGGCCTGCTGCACGGCTGCCTGCTCGATGAGTGCCTGCGCCTCGTGGTGCAGGTTTCGCGCCTCGGGTGTCGAGGGTGCGGGCAAGGCCCGGAGTAGCGTCGCAGCTGCGATGAGATCGATGTTGAAGTCGGTGTTGATGCGCTCACGGGCCTACTTGCCTAGCTCGCGCACGCGTTCGCCGTGCGCATAGGCCTCTCCAGCAATGGAGGCGCGTAGTAGTCGCACCGCATGGTATTCCTCCGCGAGCTTAGCCTCGAGTTCGCGCGCTTGAGCTAGTTGCGCATTGATGTTCGCGCCCCTCGACGGTGAGGTGGGAGGCGCACTCGTCCCGGGGTTCCGAGGTGCGCTCGTTCCGGGGTCCCGGAGGGCTTCTCTGTTGCCAACCCTAGCCATGTTTGCACCGTCGGCCAGGTCACCGATGGCAACCATGAAGCACTCGCGTGCGGGGTCGTAGCTTCCAGCGTTGGAGCCGTCGGAGCAACCAAACCAGTAGTCCGTCGAGGAACCGCTGGAACATCATTGGGTCCGGCATGCCGGAGAAGTCCCACTCCGCGTACCCATACGAGGTCACGGGGGGGAAGCTCGCTGGCCGAGCCGTGGTATGACTCATCGTTGGTGGTGGCGATCAGGTTCCGGACCACCAGCAGGTGGTGGCCGGGTAGGTCCTCGTACGCCGCCACGTCAGTGCTGGCAGACGAAGTGTAGACGGTCGCGGTGTTGCACATCCCGTAGGGGAACTGCGGCCTGGTGACCGCGCGCTCCCCCGTGGGCGCCGTCACTGTCTCGCTGATGGGCGCGTCGCCTCATGCAGCGGCGTGCGCGGCCCGACGTTATTCCATTCGCGCCCCGGCGCGAGTGATGGCCAGAACGCTGTCGACGTCGGGGTGCTAAAGGGCCCACAGCATCCGCCACCGCGGGCCGGAGCGTCGGCGGCGGGCGTGGCGGGAACCAGGCCCGGCCCAGTCGACCGCCACAGGTGGAGCTCGGCGCGGTTGGTGATGCGCATGAGGTAGTCGTTCCCTGTAGCCTGAAAGTTCAGGCTCCCGAACCGGATTTCGGATCCGGCTGGGAGGGGGTCCGAGCTGCCCATGGAGTACCTTTGGGACCTGTACTCAGTGCAGATCACCATCGAGATGGCTGGTAGGAAGCTTATCTTCAGCGCGCAGTCCCCTACCCGGCGCGCCAACTGTCGGTGCGGAAAGTAGTCCCGACACTAACTAGTAGAAGCGTTGAGATCTATCTCTCGATGGTCGATGCTAAGCAACACTATGACATGAGTTTTATCCTGGTTCCGGCCGTGGGTCGTACGTCCAGCAGAGGGTGCGCTCGGGGCGCTGTATCGCGTCGCACCGTGGTGCTGGCAGAGGGGGCTACAAGCTTGGCGGGAGAGGAGGGAGAGCCTCCAGGTCCCTGAGGTTTGATTGAGTTTAAGTGCCAATATCGTGGTGAAGGCGGAAAGCATTCAAATGTGCGGCTATGCGTCGTCCCCCTGCGGCCGGGGGACCGACTCCTCCTTTTATAGGCCAAGGGGAGGCGGTTTACAATCGTGCCGCACAGTTCGAAGCTACATATGGTGGTATGGTGTACAGCATCATGGAGTGGTTGACCGTCCTGATGAATCTTGCTCCCAGTGGGCGTCATGGCGAGTCCTGTGCCCGCCCAGGAGCGGCTTCGAGGGTGGCTGTATAGGTGCCTTCTGCTTGTGTCGCCATCCGTACGCCGGTTCGAGGGTGTAGCTGACGGAAGGCTGGAGGATGTATAGCGGCGGGGATGGCGACGTCTTGTCGTCCCGGACTCCCAGAGCGACAGTGATGGCGTTGCAATACTCGGGATGGTGGCACAGCGGTAGGGATGGCCGCACAGGGCCGACGGTGACGGAGGAGACGCGCTCCACTGGTCCGACGTCACGGTGTCGTCCCGCGCGGGCGCGGGGTAGGCGTCTGTACCCCTTTTGAGGGTTCTGTCCTCTTTCGAGGGGTGCGGTGTGCAGGCCGTACAGGAGTGGGCGGCATAGTGCCACGGAGTTGACACCGACCTTCCCGCACAGCTTCCCCACAGTGTCAGGGGTGGCCTTACGAGGAGGGTTGGCGGAACAACACCGGGATATGATTCCCAAGCGGTGTCAGAGGGCCAGCGTGGCAAGGATTTGCCTTTGACCCGGGCGCCCGCGTCGTATCAGAGAATTTAATGCTTTGGTCAGGGGAGTGGGCGTGGGGGCTGCGAGCTCGGAGCGGCCTCGAGCAAGGCGGAGATTCGCCCGAGGGGGCGTCCAGCCCCTGAGCGAGGTGGAGATTCGCCCGAGGGGGCGTCCAGCCCTCGAGCGAGGCGGAGATTCGCCCGAGGGGGTGTCCAGCCCTCGAGCGAGGCGGAGATTCACCCGAGGGGGCGTTTAGCCCTCGAGCGAGGCGGAGATTCCGCGGTGCTGCGCCCGGCCCTCGAGCGAGGCGGAGATTCGCCCAAGGGGCGTCGAGGCTGGCCGCTCGATGGGCTGGCTGAGGTTATTTGGGTCGTGGGCTCTTCTCTGCACCAGGCCATGATTATGCGGGGTGTGATTTACGGTTTGTGGGTTCGTTTATGCTTTATTGTTTTGCGAAAAAAAGGTTTTTCTCTGGTTATCAGGGGACCATCATGACTGTCCCTGACAGCAAGTCATCAACATGTTAAGATTGACAATATGGAGTGGCTCATGGATCCATGTGTGCATTCCTATGCTATATTAAAAGATCCTAAGTCACTAGCTCAAGTATCGACGTGCTCAAGTCAAAGGCTATGTTGAAATCCCTCAAGCGGATATTGATCAAGTATGGTAAGATTGAAGATATTCAAGCTCAAGAGATCGTCAAAGTGTTTTTATTCATTTTTGAGTATAGGTATGTCGTACTATCAAGAGGGATGCAACTTAGCAAGTTGACCAAGTCAAAGTGCTCATTAGTTGACCTAAGTGAGATCTAGCCTTAGAGTATGCTAACTAAACCTCCTAACCTAACCTGAGTCATTTCATCTCGGTGGTGAAGTGCTAGTTTCATAGAAAGGGTTTTGGGGGTGTCTCGGGCTTGACCGGTCTGACCGGTCAGGGGCACCGGTATGACCGGTGCCGCTTGCCCCAACGGCTAGTTTTTCAAACACCGGTTTGATCGGTGTGTGGCACCAGTCTGACTGGTGCCGCCCGAGGAGCAACGGCTAGTTTTATCCTTTGAGGGGGTATAAATACCCCAAGCCTTCTTCTAGTGAGGGTTGCTGTTTCTAGTGACTTTGCTGAGGTCCCAAGCCAATTCTTGCAAGCTCTAAGCCTTAGTGGCTCTCCCCAACCCTCTCTTTGTGAGATTTGTGGATTCAAGCCATATTCTTTGTGTTGGGTTGAGAGAGTGAGCTCAAGAGCGACCTTGTGAGCTAACAAGAGCTTTTCCATAGCTTGAGCACTTTGGTTTCGCGTCTACAAGCTTTGAAGCGTTTGTTACTCTTTGGAGGTTTGCCTCCTAGACGGCTAGGCGTCGCCGACTACCTCTCAAGGTTGTGGTGAGCAGCGGGAAGTTTGTAAGGGCTACGATCTTGCCTCTTCGTGAAAAAAATCCCCTTAGTGGAAAGGAGGAAAGTGGTTGAAAGAGACCTGGCTTGTTGTGGGAATTGTCCCTTAGAAGCTCCTCAATGGAGACGTAGCCATTCCTTAGTGGGTGGGGAACTTCAGGAAACAAATCCTTACTTCTTTGTGTGGTTTGACTCTATAAGTTGTTTTTCTAGCATAACTGATTTGCTTCTGCTTCGATCTACTTGGGTGTGCTACTTGTGTGTGCAGGGCTCATTACCTTGCTTGTGATCATCTACAAAGGCCACTCACCAAGTTTGGTTCGTGCTAGAAGTCAAGAGGTGCTTGAAGTTGTTTTTGCAGGTGCTATGTGCTACATCAGTCTGACTGGTAAGGCACACCGGTCTGACCGGTGTCTCCTGTGAAGTCCAGTGCTTGACCAGTCTGACCGGTCATCACCACCGGTCTGACCGGTGGAGCACTGTCAGCTCAAGTGTTCAGAGAGAAAGAGTTTAATTTGGTCGTCACGCCTATTCACCCCCTCTAGGCGACATCAAGCTCCTTTCAATAAGCATGTTACCTTTCCGCAAAAGAATAATCCACTATTTGCAATGGCTTACATATTTTAATTTTCGAAAGTCATAATAATAGTAAATGTATGAACAGTAAGATACTATGTTTTGATCGTACAAGAGGTGTAAATGCATGTAAAAAATCCAACTAAAATATTAATATAATATGCTTTTGTCGTACACGAGACCAAAAATGTATTATTTTCTAATTTTCTAGTATTTTACATATTCTTGGACTTGATGCATGAAAGAAGTCCTTTGTTATCTTCAGGCAGCAATGATCTCGCTTCATTTGTTTCTGAAGTTAGGAGGTCAATCAAAAACTCGATTTATTTTTTGCACATCTTGCATAAAATGTATATACATTTAATTTAATTTTCGTAATAATTTGAACAACATAAAGGCTGTTGTAATTTTTTATTACCTCATTTACTGTCACACATAATCTTTTTTGTTCCACACAAATATTGCGTTAAGCACTTGATAGCCGGATATGATGCTGCATCACATATATAAACATTTAAACTACTTCAATGTAATTTAAGAAAAACTTAAACTCGGCGCGGCCTAATTGAAAGAGGTCGAACAGCAACGGCTAGGCCGCCAATTCGGCCCATCTCGTCGTCGCGCGCCCCGCCTGCCTCGATCGCGGCCATCGATCTGATCCGACGGCGGACGACGTCTGTGCGTCGCTTAAAAGGCCAAAAACAGCGGTGAGGGGGGAAACCCTAGCTCATTTAACCCCTCCCCCCGTCCCGAGCAGCAGGTGTGGCGACAGCGAGCGCCACCGCGTGCCATGGCCGCCGCCGGCCCTGCTCCTCTTTCCACCCCACTTACGGCAAGCTAAGATAAGAGGGCCCAGATATGAAAGAACACCCCCCCCCCCGCCCCCGCTCGTGCCGAAGCACCGCGGGCCTCCTTCGCGGCGCCGCGTGCGTCTCCCGCGCGGCCCCCCGGTGTTCCATGGCCGGCGGCGGGGGTGCGTCTTGCGGCCGGATCTCCCGGCGGAGCTCGATTAAGAGCTCGGCGGGGGCATCGACGGTGCTTGGAGGTGCTCAGGAGACGGTGACGGCGGCGGGCCTCCACCCACAGCGACGACGGCGGGCCTCCACCCACAGCGACGGCGACGAGATCCACTGGCTCCATGCGGGATCTTGGGCGGGAGGGGCGAGGCTCGACAGTGCTCGGGTCGCGGAGCTGTAGGTGGGACCAGAGGGGCGACATATTAAGGGAGACCAGAGGGGGGGCTCAGGTCGCGGAGCTGTAGGTGTGTGACGGAACCGCGCAAAATAATTCCGTATTATCACCTAAGCCGGTCCACATGGCCATTAAGCAATAATAAAGAATTATTAAGTCGCTTCCGCCGGGTAAAGCCCGGTAAATCACATTCAACAGGATCGCTGATATGCGCTAAGCCCACACGAAGGCGGGACCAGAGTACAATATTACATTACATAAAAAGGTTCACAAGTTTAACATTATTACAAACCAGGTTTTTCATACATAAAGTAAACATGGTTCAGAGTTTAAACAGCGGAAAATAAAACTAGCGCATGATACACACGGGAGGCCATCCATGCATATCACTCCTCATCATCGTTTTCCCATTCAAGCTCCCAACCATCTGGGATAGAACCAGGCCAGATGGGATTACCTGAAAACAACAAATTAAGCAAGGCTGAGTACTAATACTCAGCAAGACTTACCCGACAAAAATAAATAAGTAAGACTAGACATGCAAGGGTTTTTGGCTTGTGGGTTTGTTTTGCCAAAAGCGACTAAGAGTTGATCCTTATTTTCAGATTTTAGCTCAAGTTCTAGTATGTTAATCGGTCTAGGTGAGCACCCTGTACTAAACAAGCATGTTGTGCAAACAATATTAATAGGTAACAATATTAATCCAAATGTTCCATAAATAAACATGGGGTAGCCAGTGGTCAAGCCGACTCAGATAACGGCGAGTGACCGACGATCGATCGATTTATAGCCTTGCAAGGTAAACCCAAGATACACGGAAGAAGTAGACCCCAAGAATTCAAATAAAAGCAAATGCGGGGTCTACCCCGACCCAGGCGGTTCCCAACATCCCACGAGTTTGGGATCGGACGCTACAAACTCGGTACACGGTTATCCGGAGGGTCTAACCCGACCGGTCCGGACTCACACACTATACCACGGGTAGCTAGCCGGAGACACATCCCAAGCGGGTAGCTAGAAAGATCCCGCCCCGGTTCAGAAGGTACTAGGCTTACCGGTCCCATTCCCGGCAAGTACTTGGTACGTTCAATAGCTTAGGACCAGCACCATGCTACTCGGTCGAGACCGAACCCATTGCTCTTACCACATGAGCGAGTCAATTTAACCAACTTATGATTCCAACATAAGCATCCTATATCTCGCGAGCAATGAGTCATTACTCGACTTCTACGGTGATCCTAGAGCATGGCACTAGCGTTCCTAACATACTAGTAAAAGAGCATAGGAGTCCTAAGGATCATGCAACTAGGTTTCAAAACAACTCCTGAAACTTAAATGCACAAATAAAGCAATAAAGTACTGCAAAGTAAAGGACATGAGTTTAATTTAAAACACGGGTTAGATGAAACCGGTGCTTGCCTTCCTCAGACTCAGTTCCTAAACAAGCCTTTGGCTCTTCTGGACTTTGGTCCAGGTCTTGCTGCACACCAAGCTGGTTCAGCTCGCCATCAACGGTCCCGTCTCCCTCCTGGGCGAGTGTGTACGTACCGTCCGGTAAATCTACACGTATACATGCATATGCATTAGTTAAAGTTAAACTTGATGGTGATTGTGTGCACATCTAAGCAATTTAAGTTACTTAACTTCACCAAACAGCAAGGGGTGTGCTTAATTTAATAAAAACAGAAACAAACATGATTTTTACCATTTAGCACATTTAATTTCAATTTCTTTCTTTAATTATTTACAACAAGCCTTTCAACCATAAATCAAAATTAAATCAAGAACACTTCCAATGAACCTAATCTTTTGCACACAGGAACATATGCTTAGTTTAAGCTTTCACACCAAAATTTGGCCTAAGACCATTTATAAATTAATTTATGCGAAAAAGACAAATTTCAGCCTAGTAAATCAACATTAATTCATATAAAAAGATTTAATAAACTTTTTGATCTCAACTTTCTCCTACAGGTCAAGTATGCCAAAAATGAGTTTCTGACCAAGGCATGGTTGCAAATTCAATTTATTTTTCAGATTTTGAATTTAAGCTCCTACACAAGATTAAATCCAAAACACCTAGTAAACAATTCCCTAAAATCACATCCATCACACCAGAGATACTAATCATCAAGTCAAAGCCCTAGGGTGCACTTGTTCTCAAATAAAAGTTCATTAAAGGTGCTATAAAAAGCATCAAACTTATTCTAGCATAAAGCTTAAATAAAATCATAACTGCAAATATATACAACAAAACCATGCAAACTTTTGCCACATATCTCGACATGATATAAAGAGCAATATATCCAAAGTTCAAGTTCATAGCATGTGTATATTTTAAATCACACCAAAAACACTTCAAACTGAGTTTGAATTTTTAATTCAAAAACTGTGCAGAAAAACCCTATACATGTTTTTTAGAAAAGGTAGATTTCTTCATCACGAACCCAACAAAATTGGTTTTGCATTTTTCTGATTTTTCTACGATTTTTAATGATTTTTCGAAGGTACTGCTGTAACCCTAAATTTCACCTTTACAAACGGGTCCCCGGAAATTTGCGGAAATCTCCCCGAGATTAAATCCTCCCTCGCAATGTAGCCCCTTCCGGCGCGGGCTCGCCGCCGGCGGCCGGAGGAGGGGCGGAGGGGCGCGGGCGAGGGCACGGGCGGCACCGGCGGGCCGCGCCGGTGCGCCGGTGCGCGCGGCCGGCCGGGAGACGGCGCCGGCGGCCCCCCTCGACGCGCGCGCGGGGTGGCCGGCCGCCGCGGACCGGCGCCGGCGGCGGCGGCCCAAGTTGGCGGCGCGGCGGGGGTGGGGGGAGCGGCGGCGGCGGGCTAAGGAAGGTCTTCGGGAGGGAGGAGCCGCGCGCGGACCGGCCGGCGGGCGGGAGAACGGCGGCGACGGCAAGAGTGTGCCGTGGCGCTCGGGTTTCAACGGCGGCGCGGTTTTTCTCGGTTGGCGGGCGACGATTTCGTCGAGGACGCGCACGAGACGGCTCCCCGGGCCTTAAGGCCGTGCGGTCCCGGTGGACACCGTGCATGGGCGCGCGCGCGCGCGCGCGCCCCCCGGCGCGTGGCCGCCGGCCGGTGCATCCGCCGGCCGGGCGCGGCTCACGGGAGCAACGGGGCGGAGGGCCCACGGCGCGGGGGTCTACCGCGACGGACTCGAGGTCCGTACGCCGGAGCAACGCGACCCCGCCACGTGGCCGACGCAGCTGGAACGCGCGCGGCGCTCTGGAGCGCGAGGACGACGTCGCCCAGCTCAATTTTATTCCGTTTAGCCCTTTTCGAAATTGCAAAACTCCAAAAATCGTCAACTAAGTGGAAAATCTCCCAAAAGCAAAGTTGTAGAGGAGCTATAGATCTACAACTTTCCCGAAGGGCGACATATGTTTTGATCAATGGTTTGCCCAGGAACGCCGACCGAAGTTGCAGATTTTCCACGGCTCGCTTTCATGTTCACGGCGCGGTAAACTTGATTTTTGGCCAATTTGCGCTCAAAATTGGAATGTCCGCCAATTACGAAAAATGTGTTCCGGAAATAACGAACAACTTTCGTATTGGCCGATTTTGAACTTCTATAGTGAAATTTGGAGAACGCGCAAGAAAACCATTTCAGCCTTTAAAGTAGATCTAGGGTTTGACCGTGATTAGAGATTTTGACCGAGGTCTTTTGTGCAAAAGTGTGCTCGATCACGTCAAACATGCTTAGGAGGTAATTACCTTGATTAATTCATATAATTAATGTCATTAGCGCAACAAAACATCCGGGATGTTACAGCCTACCCCCCTTAAAAGAAATCTCGTCCCGAGATTTAGGATTTAAAAGATGGAAGTAGGGGAAAGAACTTACTTTGCCTTGATTCAAGAAAACCCGGATAATTCTCATTGAGATAATGTTCAGTTTCCCATGTAGCTTCTTCTACGGTATGATGACTCCATTGGATTTTATACATCTTTACAGATTGCCTTCGAGTTTTTCTTTCTTTTACATCAAGAATTCTCAAAGGATGTTCCACAACAGAGAGATCCGGTTCAATCCAAGCATTAGCTTCTTCAATAACTTCTCTAGCCGGTTCACGTGCACATTTCCTCAATTGTGATACATGAAACACATTGTGCACGGCAGAGAATCGTTCGGGTAGCCGAATACGGTATGCCACTGGCCCACAGACTTGAATGATCTCATAAGGGCCAATGTAGCGAGGAGCTAGCTTCCCTTTCACACTAAATCTTTGGACACCCTTGGTTGGCGAAACTTTTAAGTAGACAAAGTCACCAACTTTGTATTCTCTAGGTGCCTTTCCCTTGTCATAATGACTCTTTTGTCTTTCTTGCGCAATCCTCAAGTTTTCCTTGATTACCCTCACTTTTTCTTCGGCATCCTCAACTAAGGCTGGACCAAAGAATTCCTCTCCCCGGTCCGTGACCATTTCAAGGGAGTACGACATCTTCGTCCATAAAGAGCCTCAAAAGGTGCCATTTTCAAGCCGGCTTGATAACCGTTATTGTAAGAAAATTCAGCCGGGGCGAGACACTTGTCCCAACTCTTATCAAAATGAATCACGCATGCTCGCAACATGTCCTCTAGAATCCGGTTTACCCTTTCGGTTTGATCATCGGTCGAGGACGATAAGCTGAACTGCGTATGATTTTTGTGCCAAGTGACTTATGTAATTGTTCCCAAAAACGTGCCACAAAGAGAGATCCCCTATCGGAAATGATGGTTTTAGGAACTCCATGCAAGTGAACAATGTGCTCAATATAAAGACTTGCATAATCTTTGGCATCATATGTAGTGCGGACTGGAATAAAGTGAGCTGTTTTTGTCAATCTGTCAACGATAACCCAGATGGAATCATGTTTCCTAGATGTGAGTGGCAATCCGGACACAAAGTCCATACTTATGTCATCCCACTTCCATGAAGGTATGGGTAGGGGTTGAAGAGTACGGAAGGTTTCAAATGACTTGCTTTAATTCTTTGACAAGTATCGCATTCCGACATGTATTTGGCAATGTCACCTTCATATTGGACCACCAAAAATTCTCCTTTAAATCTTGATACATTTTACTACTCCCCGAGTGGATAGAGAATTTAGAGAGATGACCCTCATCAAAGATTTCCTTTTTCAACTCCCAATTATACGGGACAACAAGGCGTTGCCCAAACCGGATTATATCTTTCTCATCCTTTCGGAAGCAATTATGTTTAGGATCCTTTTCTAGCAATTTTTGTTTAATTAAGAGAATACCCTCATCTTGAAGTTGAGCCTTAACAATTCTATCAAATAGGTTAGACTCTGCAGAAAGAGCATTTAGGCTTCCTTGTTCAACAATTTCCAAGTTTAGCCTTCTCAAATCCTCACACAGAGTGTCACTGTAAGGTTCCATTGATAGGCAATTGCAGTGAGCCTTGCGGCTTAGAGCATCTGCAACTACATTCGCCTTTCCAGGATGGTAATGGACCTCAAGATCATAATCTTTGATCAACTCTAACCATCTCCTTTGCCTCATATTTAAATCAGATTGAGTGAAAATGTATTTGAGGCTTTTGTGGTTAGTAAAGATATTGCAGCGGGTTCCCATAAGGTAATGCCTCCATATTTTCAATGCATGAACAACCGCTGCTAGCTCTAAGTCATGTGTGGGATAATTCTTTTCATGAGGGTGAAGCGCTCGTGAGGCATAGGCAATAACCCGATTTTCTTGCATAAGAACACAGCCAAGACCCGTGCTCGAAGCATCACAATAAACTTCATACGGCTTTGAATTGTCCGTTCGCGCTAGCACCGGGGCTGAAGTTAAATGTTCTCTTAATTTTTGGAAAGCTTTATCACAAGCCTCACTCCACACAAATTTCACTCCTTTCTTTAGCAACTCAGTCATAGGCTTAGCAATTCTAGAGAAATCCGGAATAAAACGGCGATAATAACCAGCCAAGCCTAGAAAGTCGCGGATTTGATGAGCCGATTCAGGAGGTTGCCAATCCATAACCTCTTGCACTTTGCTTGGATCGACAGATATGCCTTCGCTGGAAATAGTGTGCCCCAGAAATTTAACACTATCCAGCCAAAACTCACACTTGGAGAATTTAGCATAGAGCTTATGTTCTCGCAAGCGTTGCAGGACAATGCGAAGATGTTCCGCATGTTCTTCCGCATTCTTGGAATAAATAAGGATGTCGTCAATGAAAACCACGACGAATTTATCCAACTCCGTCATAAACACGGAATTCATAAGATACATGAAGTAGGTCGGTGCATTTGTAAGACCGAAAGACATAACCAAGAATTCATATAGGCCATAGCGAGTAGAGAAAGCTGTCTTGGGGATATCACTAGGCCGAATTTTAATTTGATGATAACCAGACCGAAGATCGATCTTTGAGAAGACCTTAGCTCCAGCCAACTGGTCAAATAGCACGTCAATGCGGGGCAACGGATATTTGTTTTTGATAGTCACCGCATTGAGAGGTCGGTAGTCCACACACAACCTCAGGCTACCATCTTTCTTTTTCACAAAGAGGGCAGGACAGCCCCACGGAGATGAGCTTGGGCGGATATAGCCCTTATCAAGCAACTCTTGAAGTTGTTTCTTGAATTCAGCAAGTTCTTTGGGTGGCATTCTATAGGATCGCTTAGAAATAGGAGCGTGTGCCGGTTGTAGCTCAATGACAAACTCAACATCTCTCGTCCGGTGGCAAGCCAGGCAATTCATCGGAAAGACATCCATGTACTCACATACTACCTGGAATGTCCTCAAGTTGAGTAGTTATGGCCGCATACACACATGAGCCTTTATGGCCTTGTTGGGGGAAGGTAAAGAATTGAATTTCCGACCAAAGGTGATCTGATTTCTAACATCCTTTCGTAAATATCCAGGACAACTTTGTCTTGAGTCATCCAATTCATGCCTAAGATAACATCTACCCCTTCTAGGTACATAGTGACCGATTAGCTAGAAAAGTTTTGCTACCTATCTCAAGTGGTACGCTTAAGGCTACTTGATTTGAAGCAACCTTTCCACCCGGTGTGGCAATCATATAGGCCCGCTTAGTATGACACCACTTCAAGTCCAAATTTCTCACGGTTTTCACATTAATAAAGCTATGAGTAGCACCAGAATCAAATAATATAATAACTGGACGACCACGGATAGAAAATGTACCCGTCAAGACTGGTGCTCCCTCTGGTAGATCAACCACCGTGGTGAAGTTTAAACGGCCTTGCTTCACTTGCACGGTCTTGTTTCTTTCCTTGATTTCCAGCCTTAGGGCCTTGCCCCTGACTTTGCTGATGTTGCTGTCGAGGGCGTGTGCACTTGTTAGCATAGTGCCCCAGCTGTCCGCAGCTTAGCAACGGCGATCATCATTGATGCGGGCAGGTGGGGGTGCACTAGGCCTAGGAGCGGTCTGCTGAGTGTTGCGATAGCCAAAGCTGCCAGACGGCTTAGACTGAGATTGCCTCATCACCCAGCGTCCAGCTGAAGATGGCTGGGGGGCACCCTGCACATTCTTCTTCACAAATTTAAATTTCTTGCTTTGGCCACCGCCCGAAGCTTGATTGAACTTCCTCTTTCTATCTCGTTGAGCCCTCTTCATGGCGTCCTTCGAGAGATGGCCAAGTTCACTAGCTCAGGATAGCTATCAGTTTTGATTAAGTTCAACCTCTCATAGAGCTCTCCATCAAGCCCTTCACGGAATCGCTCCATCTTTTTCTTATCAGTATCAACATGATAGTCCCCATACTGACAGAGACTATTAAACTTCTGAGCATACTGATAGACTGAGTCAGAGCCTTGCTTGAGATTCATTAGCTCTCTCATCTTCCTATCAACAAGACCCTTGGGAATATGATGCTCTTTAAATGCTTTCTTGAATTCTGCCCAAGTAATCTGGTGACCCTGTGGCTGCATGGACTTGAAATGCTCCCACCAGATTAAAGCTTCTCCTCTCAGTTGCTGAGCAGTGAAGCCTGCCTTAAGTTCTTCTGAGCAAGGCAGTGTGAAGATGGAAAACATGGCCTCTAGGGCCCTGATGAAAGCATCAGCCTCTAGGGGCTCCTCTGCCTTGGTGAAGAGGGGTGGCCTCATTGCCCTGAATTTTTCAAAGGACATTACTGCATTAGGCCCCTCCTGAACATGGCCTTGATTGTGCACAGCTACGCAACCTTTGTGCAATTTGCTACCGAGTCCGCAAAATTTGGCGCAATACTTCGTCCGCGCGGTGGATGAAAGCTTCGCGGGTGTCATGGGTGGAGGTGGAGGAAGAAGAGCATCCCCACTGCCTCCCGCACCCCGAGAGTCATTCTGTGTGTTATCAGACATCTAAAAAGTTGAACTTTCATTAGATACATATTCAAAGCTTGCTTAAAAGAATACAAGAAGAATATGCATACAAAAATTCAGACTTATGGAAAATTTCAGAATTCAGACAGCATCACAGTTCTGAGTAAATAATTCATAACTCTCTGTACAGAAGTCCAAAATTCATAAAATTTGGTCAGCATGTGTAGAATTTTATAAGTTTCAACTTTGGTATTCAACTCCAGATCAGATTCATCTTTTAAAGAGGTCGAAAAATTCAGTTTTCAAGATTCTGTCTAGCAGTTTGGACAGCAGCCAGCATCTTACTAAAAATTCGATATTTCTTAAACTACACATGCAAAAATGCTGAATTTTGGTGAGCATAACCATTATAAAATTTCAAACAACTTTGGTAGTCATTGCAAAATCCAGAAATGACCATAACTTTCTCCTTTTCATTTCTTAGGCAGCTTGCTGCCGGAAAGGTGTTTTCCACCCTAATTACATATTACAAAATTTGGTGGATCACCATTACATAGGGGGTCACTATGTAGCTTCTAGCTACACAAAAGAATACTCTAAGTCAGCCTAGCACCAAAATCCAACCAAAAGGGCTAACAAGAGTACATGTCAAGTTTTCCTACTACAACAACTAGGATCTAGGCCCTATGTACAAACTATGGAGAGTTTCCCCGCGACATGTAAGAATAGAGCACCAAGCTCCTCTAATCGAGTCCGGGAACGTCCTGAACCTCCTCTGGGTCCAGCTGCATCTCCATCTGCTCATCATCAACAATAGCCGGTGGGTGGTGCACCTGCTGGAGCATAAGCACAACACCCTCCAAAGCCTGTACATCGAGCTCGAGGTCCCCAACCTCTGCTCCCGCAAATCCCGGATGTGCTCAAGGTGCACAAGCCTCTCGAGCATCCCTGTCAACCAGCCGAACCTGCAGAGCCTGCTGCCCAGCCTGCAAGTCCAGAATCTGCTGCAAGTGGTCACCTCGATCAAACGAAACCGGTGTGCTCGCTCCCGGAGCCGCCGTATCTGATCCTGAAGGTCAGCAATAATCTGCACAGCCTGGGTGTACTTAACATACTGCTCGGTGTAAAGGCCGACAACCCAGGAGATGTACCAAGTAGCTCCAGTGAGACGACTAGCCAAGTCATCTGCAATAACCCGACGAAGATCATGTAGAGCGTACAAGGCCCTCAAGCACGTGCCCAACGTCTCTACTGTGTCGTAGGGTGGCACAGTCTCGAGAAGTGTGGCTATATTAGCCATCCTCGGCTAGCCACAACGGATCGTTGGGGTCCAAGGCTAGAGCCAACCCCAACGGTGTCTGAAGCATCTCCTGCGGTCGGTGGGTGGAAAGAGCGTGGAGCACCATCAAGGCCGCCGACTCCACCGCCTCGACGAGCGCGGAAACGGAGGAGCTCCATGCTCAAGTCCGCCCCCTCGGGGTGGCCCGGTGGGGGAAGCACGGTCACTCGAACTCGCAGCTCGGTACGCCCCACTCCTCGTACTCCACCCCCTCGTAGAAGGGAGGGGTGGTGTAGCCGACAGACACTCAAGGCTCTCCACGCAATGCGTGTGAAGCCCTCCCACCGCAAGCCGGTGGTGGCAAACGTGCCATCAGCGCCCACCGCAACAAACTCGGGGGCAGCCATCCGTAAAATAATTACAAACACATGTTAGAACCCAAAAATATGAGTTTAACATGCAATATGGCAAAACTGGCAGTTCTGAACAAAACTTCATAACTGCAAAACCAGTACCCCAAAAATTCCAAATTTTTGCGAGCCACTCGACAATGTTATAACTCACATTTTTGGTATTCAAAGGTCGAACTAATTCAGATTGGAAAAGGGTGAAAAAGGTCCAATTTCAGAGTGTTGTTGCCCAGAATTTCAGCAGGGCAGAGCTTCACTAAAAAGACCATAACTCAATACCTGAGTACCCAATTACCATGAAATTTTTACAGCACGATCTATGCTATATAAGAAACATTTTTGGTATAGATTATCTAGGAAGATTCTGATTGGAACTATATTTAAAAATTCGAGTTTTCAGCCTAACTCAGGATTTTGACAGAATTTTCAGCAAGACTTAGGCTAGCCATTTTGATCCTAACTTCAGTTTTAAGCATCCTAAACTCATGACAAATTCAGAAAGCAAACTTAACTAGGTGATGAACAATTTCCCTGAAGAGCACCTAGCCAGAAATTTTCTAGATAATCCTTAGGAAGATTTGGACAGCAGCTAGTTAAATTTTGATTAATCACACATCAAAGCATCAAACTAACATGATTGGTCCTTAAGAATCACAACTTAATTAAAGACCAAATGACACATGATTTAAGTTTATTTTTGGTTCAATAGCTTTTACATGATGCAGAGAGAACGTCCTAAACTTCCTCACAAAGCTTTTAAGCTTAAAAAACGAAGTTAGTGCCGGTGGCGGGGCATATATATACGTCTCTCCCTATAATAACTAGTCGGAAGCTATTCGTTTCTTAATTACCGTACCTAACAACCGTGGTTAGTGTACCTGCAGAAAATCACGGATATTCAAGACCTTTTGTGCCAGCACTCACAAAAGCGTCCACATTCATTACCGTTCACTTATAGAAACGGTATCCATGCGTAAAGCCGCCGCATGGACAGCGTCCTATTTAAGACTCGACGCGACGTGAGTGCCCATTGGAATAGGCATCACTCATCCCTCACGGACTTTCCCGTGGTACCATCACGTATGGCAAAACGTGACGAGACTCAGACGCGACGTGACACCCATTGGAATAGGTCTCACTAGTCCCTCACGGGACTTCCCCTGTGGTACCACCACGTATGGCAAAACATGATGAACTAGTATGGTTGTGCATGAAAGTAGGTTTTGACAACAATAAATGTGCTGGAAGTCAGACTAAATACACCATAGAATACTAGCCACCTGAAAGAACCCAAAAATTCCCTCTAGGGCCTCTCGGACTAGATTAAACCTTAACGTCCTATTCTTTTAGCAAGATTATTAATCTTGGCAAATTTTATTCCAAAAACAAGTTTGTTAAGGTATTTTAATTACTCTGGTGCATATCATCGCTCTGGTACCAGCTGTGACAGAACCGCCCAAAATAATTCCGTATTATCGCCTAAGCCGGTCCACATGGCCATTAAGCAATAATAAAGAATTATTAAGTCGCTTCCGCCGGGTAAAGCCCGGTAAATCACATACAACAGGATCGCTGATATGCGCTAAGCCCACACGAAGGCGGGACCAGAGTACAATATTACATCACATAAAAAGGTTCACAGGTTTAACATTATTACAAACCAGGTTTTTCATACATAAAGTAAACATGGTTCAGAGTTTAAACAGCGGAAAATAAAACTAGCGCATGATACACACGGGAGGCCATCCATGCATATCACTCCTCATCATCGTTTTCCCATTCAAGCTCCCAACCATCTGGGATAGAACCAGGCCAGATGGGATTACCTGAAAACAACAAATTAAGCAAGGCTGAGTACTAATACTCAGCAAGACTTACCCGACAAAAATAAATAAGTAAGACTAGACATGCAAGGCTTTTTGGCTTGTGGGTTTGTTTTGCCAAAAGCGACTAAGAGTTGATCCTTATTTTCAGATTTTAGCTCAAGTTCTAGTATGTTAATCAGTCTAGGTGAGCACCTGTACTAAACAAGCATGTTGTGCAAACAATATTAACAGGTAACAATATTAATCCAAATGTTCCATAAATAAACATGGGGTAGCCAGTGGTCAAGCCGACTCAGATAACGGCGAGTGACCGACGATCGATCGATTTATAGCCTTGCAAGGTAAACCCAAGATACACGGAAGAAGTAGACCCCAAGAATTCAAATAAAAGCAAATGCAGGGTCTACCCCGACCAGGCGGTTCCCAACATCCCACAGTTTGGGATCAGACGCTACAAACTCTGGTACACGGTTATCCGGAGGGTCTAACCCGACCGATCCGACTCACACACTATACCACGGGTAGCTAGCCCGGAGACACATCCCAAGCGGGTAGCTAGAAAGATCCCGCCCCGGTTCGTAAGGTACTAGGCTTACCGGTCCCATTCCCGCAAGTACTTGGTACGTTCAATAGCTTAGGACCAGCACCATGCTACTCGGTCGAGACCGAACCCATTGCTCTTACCACATGAGCGAGTCAATTTAACCAACTTATGATTCCAACATAAGCATCCTATATCTCGCGAGCAATGAGTCATTACTCGACTTCTACGGTGATCCTAGAGCATGGCACTAGCGTTCCTAACATACTAGTAAAAGAGCATAGGAGTCCTAAGGATCATGCAACTAGGTTTCAAAACAACTCCTGAAACTTAAATGCACAAATAAAGCAATAAAGTACTGCAAAGTAAAGGACATGAGTTTAATTTAAAACACGGGTTAGATGAAACCGGTGCTTGCCTTCCTCAGACTCAGTTCCTAAACAAGCCTTTGGCTCTTCTGGACTTTGGTCCAGGTCTTGCTGCACACCAATCTGGTTCAGCTCGCCATCAACGGTCCCGTCTCCCTCCCCGGGCGAGTGTGTACGTACCGTCCCATTAAATCTACACGTATACATGCATATGCATTAGTTAAAGTTAAACTTGATGGTGATTGTGTGCACATCTAAGCAATTTAAGTTACTTAACTTCACCAAACAGCAAGGGGTGTGCTTAATTTAATAAAAACAGAAACAAACATGGTTTTACAATTTAGCACATTTAATTTCAATTTCTTTCTTTAATTATTTACAACAAGCCTTTCAACCATGAATCAAAATTAAATCAAGAACACTTCCAATGAACCTAATCTTTTGCACACAGCAACATATGCTTAGTTTAAGCTTTCATACCAAATTTGGCCTAAGATCATTTATAATTTAATTTATGCGAAAAAGACAAATTTCAGCCTAGTAAATCAACATTAATTCATATAAAAAGATTTAATAAACTTTTTGATCTCAACTTTCTCCTACAGGTCAAGTATGCCAAAAATGAGTTTCTGACCAAGGCATGGTTGCAAATTCAATTTATTTTTCAGATTTTGAATTTAAGCTCCTACACAAGATTAAATCCAAAACACCTAGTAAACAATTCCCTAAAATCACATCCATCACACCAGAGATACTAATCATCAAGTCAAAGCCCTAGGGTGCACTTGTTCTCAAATAAAAGTTCATTAAAGGTGCTATAAAAAGCATCAAACTTATTCTAGCATAAAGCTTAAATAAATCATAACTGCAAATATATACCTCAAAACCAGGCAAACTTTTGCCACAGATCTAGACATGATATAAAGAGCAACATATCCAAAATTCAAGTTCATAGCATGTGTATATTTTAAATCACACCAAAAACACTACAAACTGAGTTTGAATTTTTAATTCAAAAACTGTGCAGAAAAACCCTATACATGTTTTCTAGAAAAGGTAGATTTCTTCATCACTAACCCAACAAAATTGGTTTTGCATTTTTCTGATTTTTCTACGATTTTTAATGATTTTTCGAAGGTACTCGCCGTAACCCTAAATTTCACCTTTACAAACGGGTCCCCGGAAATTTGCGAAATCTCCCCGAGATTAAATCCTCCCTCGCAATGTAGCCCCTTCCGGCGCGGGCTCGCCGCCGGCGGCCGGAGGAGGGGCGGAGGGGCGCGGGCGAGGGCACGGGCGGCACCGGCGCGGGAGGCCGCCGGCGCGCGCGGCCGGCGCGCGCGGCCGGCCGGGAGACGGCGGCGCGCGGCGGCCCCCCTCGACGGCGCGCGGGGGTGGCCGGCCGCCGCGCGGGGACCGGCGCCGGCGGGCGCCGGCCCAATTGGCGGCGCGGCGGGGTGGGGGAGCGGCGGCGGCGGGCTAAGGAAGGTCTCGGGAGGGAGGAGCCCCCGGGGACGGCGGGCCGGGCGGGCGGAGAACCGGCGCGAGGCGGCGACGCGCGAAGAGTGTGCCGTGGCGCTCGGGTTTCAACGGCGGCGCGGTTTTTTCGGTTGGCGGGGGGACGATTTCGTCGAGGACGCGCACGAGACGGTTCCCCGTGCCTTAAGGCCGTGCGGTCCGGTGGACACCGTGCATGGGCGCGCGCGCGCGCGCGCGGCCCCCGCCCGCGTGGCCGCCCCCGGCCGTGCATCCGCGGCCGGGCGCGCGCTCACGGGAGCAACGGGGCGGAGGGGGGCCCACGGCGCGGGGGGTCTCCAGCCGCGACGGACTCGAGGTCCGTGCACGCCGGGGAGCAACGCGACCCCGCCACGTGGCCGACGCACCCGGAACGCGCGCGGCGCTCCGCGGGAGCGCGAGGACGACGTCGCCCAGCTCAATTTTATTCCGTTTAGCCCTTTTTGAAATTGCAAAACTCCAAAAATCGTCAACTAAGTGGAAAATCTCCGAAAAGCAAAGTTGTAGAGGAGCTATAGATCTACAACTTTCCCGAAGGGCGACATATGTTTTGATCAATGGTTTGCCCGAGAACGCCGACCGAAGTTGCGAGATTTTCCACGGCTCGGTTCTTATCGTTCACAGACGACAAGCCGTGAGAAACTTGATTTTTGGCCAATTTGCGCTCAAAATTGGAATGTCCGCCAATTACGAAAAATGTGTTCCCGGAAATAACGAACAACTTTCGTATTGGCCGATTTTGAACTTCTATAGTGAAATTTGGAGAACGCGCAAGAAAACCATTTCAGCCTTTAAAGTAGATCTAGGGTTTGACTCGTGATTAGAGATTTTGACCGAGGTCTTTTGTGCAAAAGTGTGCTCGATCATGTCAAACATGCTTAGGAGGTAATTACCTTGATTAATTCATATAATTAATGTCATTAGCGCAACAAAACATCCGGGATGTTACAAGGTGGGACCGAAATTAAGGGACACGGTCTGGTTGACGGTTAATAGTTGTATCAAGGTTCGTTTATGACTTGCAAGCAGACAAGTCTCCCGTCGTAGTCAAGGGACCCTTCTTCCCTCGAGTGGTGAACCCAAGGTATCGAATCCGTGGAACAATGTGCAACGCAAGGATTCAATCTAGTAAAGCAAGGTAAGCTATCTTATGAAGACAAGTTGCATCTAATCTACTAACTCATAACGAAAACACATCTAATCTAATCTACTAAAGAGGTAACAAGAGAAAGCAAGAGATAACAAATCTAGAGAATCTAGATCATGCTTATGTTGTAGCTCCAAACAAGATAGATGAAGATAGAAAAGTGAATCGCATTAAAGGCATCTTTAAATCGTGGCCTTCCATCCGACTCCGAAAACGCCCGCCTTTCGGAACCCCCGTTCTGTCACAACGTATCCCTACTCATGCGGGTAGTCTAGGGCGAGTTCAATAGAACAAGTTGAAATCACTTGGCCGGTCCGGTATGCACCTCTAGCCACTGCGGCTACAAGAGCACCCTAAGTAATCTAGCTGCAAACTAGATCGTAGAAGAAGCAAAACCAAGAAAAAAACAAAATCATCGAGAAGGCACTTGATCGCTAGAAATTGAATTCACATACAAACTTCACCATGAATGATTACATGAACAAGATCACCACCGGGGCCCTCCCTCGATCTTGATCCTCGCTCCAGAGCTCCGACGTGGTCTTCCATGCAAGGTTCCCACGTCGCTAGGGAAACCCTAGACAACTAGCACGACCCTCATCTCCGAGATGGTGTCCCTCAAGCTTCTCTGCTCCTCGGCGGCGGATTACGACTTGGATTCTGCGTGGCTCTCGGTCAGGGGGCTATTTATAGCCTGAGAAGCAATTAGGTCAAAGGGGAGGCCGATTGGGCCCCGAAACGGGCTGGGCCGGCCGGCCTGGGCCCAATTCGGCCCATCTCGTGGCCTGCTTCGCCCGGTGTTGCTTCCCGCGTCTTCTAGATGTTCTCCTCTTTTGCATGTGGACCCTTGACGTCGGTTTCTCTCCGAATTGGACTCAACTCCTTGTCTTGCAAGATTCAGCACTTTTCTGGTTCGGTCCTCGGAGTTTATCATCTTCTCGGGCTTGGTCCTTGGGCTCTTGGAGTCATGTTCACTTCATTGCTTGACTTGTATCGGGCTTCAAGGTCTTGTCATGAGGTGCTTAATGAACTTATCCCGAAGTCTTGCTTTCAACGTTAAAACCCCGCGTAAACACTTAACTCCAAAACCGACATGCACAAGTGAACTTGTTATACCACGGGGGTTAGTACCAATGAATAAGATACAAAAGTCATGCCAACACCGAAGGTAAACTCATGGCTAGGTTGACGGATTTTCACCGTCAACATCTCCCCCATGCTTAAACCTTGCTCGTCCTCGAGTAAGCCTTCGATGGATATCATCGTTGCCCATCAATGTTTAAACCTTGCACTTGATCATACATGAAAAAAACATAATGCTCTCAAAAGTTTAATTCGTTAAAGTTCCATAATGTACTAGCCTTCACCTCTACGGAGGGTAGACATTTAATTAAGCTTATCCCACAAGTATTAACATGCTCACAAAGTTTAAATAGATCTCAGAATTTTTGAAATAAAGAACGAGATAAAGAAAAGGGCTAAACCAAATTCACAAATTTAAATCACCTTGCATATTGCTCATGAACTCTCATCTCGCTTGTCTCTCAAGCCTATATATTCTACTCCTTTCCCTCTCATAACATATATGTGTGGTAGGCTTTATATGGAGCTTTGGGAAAGTTTAGTCCTAACAAGATTTTATAAATGAGGTGTTGTCAAAACAAGACAAGCTTCTCATGGTCTTACCGAGACTCATCAAAAAGGTCATTGGAAAATAATGTTAAATCAAGGAGGGGAAAGAGAAAAATACACACACTTTTAGATGAGTGGACATGTGCAAATGGCAAAGAGTGATCCCGAGGCACAAAGGAAGTCCTCGTTATCGGATTGCACATGGTTGGAAAATGAGAATGGATCTTTTATTGAAGCCTTGAATGCACTCTTAGAGAACCGGGAAGTTCACTTTACGCATATATTTTTTTCTCTTTCTCATATTTCTTATTATTTTATTTCATTCTTTCTTTCTTTCATTCATTATATATATTTTTTTTTCTTCTTGTGAGACCTTCACCTTGGAAGTCACGTTCATCGCCAAATTATTTTTTTTTCCAATCATCATTTTTTAAAAAAAATACTCCCCTTTGAACTCTAAAACCGCACCGTACCTACCTCCTCCCCCATGCTTAGACGTTGCTCGTCCTCGAGCAAAGAGGCGATAATAAGGAAGGTACCGGAAATATTTTTCCTTGGAGAGATACTTGAAATCTTCAATGTCGGCACCGTCTTGCGATCTTCCTTGAATTGATGATTCATTCTCAACGATAGGTTGTGGTCAAGGAGGTAAACACAAAAGATGATATTTGGTTTTAAGGGTGGATATCCGGCGAAGTTTGTGAGATCTCCAATGCGGGGATACGCAATGCACGGATAAAAGGCTAGCAAAAAGATAGATACGCAAAAACGGAATGACCAACTTCTTAGTCTCGGGCCAGAGAAATCATGGCCTGCAATAACTCACTCAAAAATAAATCTTGTACACTAAGGTTTATGCACTCAAATATATATAAGGCTCTGGATAGGTTGAGCAACACACAAGTGATATTTATGACAAGGTTAGCGATATTTTTTAGCATAAAAGACATCTTTAATCTATTCATAACTTGAGAGCACATAAAACACTATGGGTCTTTATTTTAATCATAACCTCCGCTAAAGTTTAAGCTAGCATTTAAATAATTTCAGATTTGTATTTTTAAGAGAGCACTAGGTTAAACATGCATAAATCAATTACAAAGATAAACAAAGCGGCAATTATAATCATATATCATCACGGCACAAACTTTGTAACTTTACTAATGGTAAAAACTTGGTGGTGACATTATTCATGATGAAAATAAAAACTAACACACATGCTGAAAATAAACTAACACACATGCTGAAAATAAACTAACACACATGCTGAAAATTAAAATAAAACTGAAAACACTACGCATACATAGGTGCATCCAAGCTGAAAATTAAAGAAAAGGGAGTAAAGGAAAGATAACTAAAGCTCCTCCTCTCTCCAATCTTCCGCCGGTGGTTGATATTGATAGCCTTGGTTGTTGTACCCTTACTTGTAATAGGAATGCACCACTCCTCCTATGAATTGTCCGACGGTGCTAGGTGAAGGTGTCCAAGCACATAAGCGACGTTTGCATTTCCTTCACCCATTTGGTTTGCATTGGTTAGGATGGCTGCAATAATTTGCACGTTCCTTGCAGCGTATCCTCCAATGGTGGCCACATTTTGTTGTGGTTGAGGAAGGTGTGCATATGGCTCCGCAAAGGCTACGTTGGGCACCGCAAAAATGGTGGGGGTATGGCCGCACCACTCCCCCATGCTTGCATTGGTACACCACCGTAGTAACTCGGCGGCGCCGGGTTCCTCCCAATGGTGGGATATAATTTTGTTGTGCACCTCCTTCTTGGGTCGTGGAAAAACCTTCTCCTACAATCCTTCTCTTTTATTTTTTTCTTCGCCGGCACAAGAAGTCCTTCCTCTAACCGATCTTCCCCTCAAGAAATGTCTTAATCTTCAATCCGGAAGGGGCAAGTTCACCTAGGCCACTTTGAAGCCTCCTCTCTCATCTTCACTCTTATATTTTCTTTTCTTCATATATTCCTAGGGAAGTCCCGGGCAGGAGATGATTCGGGTTCCTTGTAATACCCGGTTTTAAAGAGATAGTCAACATGGAGAGGTAACAACCCGATCTCCCGAATCCGATGTTGCTCACAACACCACCGGTTGATCATAGGTGAGTGGGGTTGATTGGCTGCCTGGCAATCAAAGCCGAGTAAAGCCAATTCAACTTCGTGTTGGTTATCTTTGTCTCTCTTATTCTCCCCAAAAATCCACTTGCACAAAAAGTGACACACTTGGATGGTGGGGTTCCGAATAGTATTTCTTCGTTGATGGTCTCCTCCCGTGATCATACTCCAAAAACCTTCCCATGTGCCTTCATGCACATCCACTTGTTCCAGAGCTCCCTTTTGAATCAAGATAGGAGACACTTGCCCATGGGTCTACGATACTAGAACATGCAATCGTTTTGAACATGAAAACCAATCTAATCTATCGGGGATTGTGTTGAATGGATCCAAGGAAGCATTGAGCCCTTTACTCCCTTTACGGCATGGTAGCTAACCTTAAGCATTAGAGTATTTCCAACACAAGATGATAGATAGATAATCCAACAAAGTGTGATTACATCTCAAGATCGATTACAACCCATGGATGAAAGGAGATTACCCCATCAAGGTGCTAGAAATAGCATCATTGATCAAGGTTACCCTTTCCGACGGTGTCTTCCTTCTTCTCCACTTGTGGGCTCCCTCCAAACGGAATGAGAGACTCAACACTCCTTCATCAAGGGTATGCGCCATGGTCATGAGAATTTCCTATGCGAATTCCTTGTGGGTGTTTGCTGACACTCCGTTAGAGAATTGCACCGGTGTCCCGTATGAAAACCCAATATGTGGAGAGCTTGGTCGTCGAAGTCGACATTTGCTACAAGCCTCTACTCAAGGCGAGCGAGCTCCTTCTCCTCCTCCGTCATGATGACATACCCCTCGGAATACCGCGGAGCGTATGGAGGTGGAGCGGATGATCGTGTCGAATGGCGAGGTTGGACGAGCGGCTCCTCCATATGTCCTTGAAGTTTGGTGAACCTCATAAACGAGTTTCGTGTAGCCCTCATGCCACCAAGGAGAAGAGTGTGGTTCCTCCTCGGCGGTGTCGTATCCTCCTCCATACTCCGAGGAAACTCGGAAACCGAGTGCCTCCTCGAAGAGGTTGTCGATGATGGCTTAGACGACGATGATCCCTTTCTTTTTTTTGGTGAAAAGGCTTGTAGTTTTCTTCCATGATTGCAGCGCTCTCCCTCACAAATATATATCTGGGGTTTTCACTCGGTAACAAGTACACAAATATTATTTTGGAGTCTGGACTTTGAGTGGATTAAGGATGTGATTTGTTGCACGAAACAAACGCGGTGGATGGCTAAGTCTAAGGTGGTTCCGGCCTACAAACTAGAGCACACGAACAAAGAGCTGGATGGGAGACTTACCTCTCTCCTCCTCTTGGCTCGGTTCTTCTCTCTCTAGTGCATTCATGCTTGTTGCTTCGTGACCGCGTGCACCTTCCAAACGTTCCCGTCCACTCCTTCGCTTGCATTATTGCTCCTTCCACTTGATGTTTTCGCTTGATTCACTTCCATACTCCCTTGCCTCACATGCATCCATGATATTCCTACAAAACAAGGCCTTGGCTGCCCCCCCATGCTTGTACTTTGCATGTGGTTTGATAAAAGATGTTGGAGGGGCATCCGTGATGTATCATGGTGCATGTATGATTAATTCAAACTAGATTGCCTCCCTTTAAGTGTGTTTAAGTCTAAGCACTCCTCTAATTTCGAAATTTAAAAATATTTTTTAGAGCCATGCAAGAGCTAAAGCATAAATTTAGAGAAGTTTTTAAACCATTAAAAACAAATGTAAGTCGAAAATATTTTCCAACTACGTTGATATCGGTCTCACCGGTATAGTTTACCTTCATGGGTTGAGAGCAAACTTTTCCCGGCTTGATCATGGGGGCATAGGTTTAGGTCCTAATTTTGATTAGATGAGAGAGATTTTGAATGAAATAAAATTAAGTGAGGCTTAGAAAAATTCTAATCTTAGAGAAACCAAGGATATGGATTTTTAAATCAACCAAAAATCAAGATTCTAGGTTCACGCGAGTCCTACCACGTGCTGAAATTTAAATAACATCTAGATACAAGTCGTGGCTCTACTCGTGTGTTTTTAGCATGAAAAACAAGTCAACCACAACATCTTAAAGAGGATGAAAGGTTGAGTTAGGTTCTGAATTTATTTGGTTGTGATTTCTCGAAAAAGAACGAACAAACACATAGGAGGGTTCATACAAAGGGTTTATGACAAAGCAAAATATTCATCCAAGAATTATGTCTCTAATATTGTTCAACCATTCTAAGTCTATTGTTTTGCGTAGTAAAATTCAAAACTGAATTATATTTAAAAAGACTTGAAAAACCTGGAATCGGGTTGTCCTCCCGGTAGCTTATTCTTGACTTGACGAAACGGGTTGCCTCCCGCCTAGCGCTTCGTTTATAGTCCATGGCTAGACTTCTTCACTTGATTACTCCGGATCAACGCTCTTTGCGGGCGTTGCAATCTTGGGTACCCACTTTGGCTTAGTCATTTTTTTTTGGTCTTCACAGGCTGGCATTGTTCTTTGGTCTTGACGGATGCAACAACTTCCTCCATGTAGTGGCTCGGCATCTCGAACCCCGGTCTTCGGTTGTTATCTTCATGGTCTCCTTAGTGTGATCCTCCATCTCTCCCGAATGAGTTTGAGTAGCCTTTCGCCGTCTTGGGACCTTGGAGTTGTCTCCGAAATTCTTCTTTGTTACCCATCGGGCGCCCGGCAAGTTGTCCCACTTGCGTCTCTAGCATCTTCATCATGATGAACACTTCGCATGTGGATCTTGCCTTGGCAGCCTTTAGGTGTTGAGCTTCTTTCTCCATCCTCCTCTTGATTTGAAGGCCTTCCGGCGTCTTGACTTGGAGGTGGTGACTCCCTTGGAGATTTTAACGGTCCTTCGACTTTGACTTTTGAATCTAGGGTTTCCAACCCTTTAGCTTGTGTTGCACGTCACCTTTGCCTGTAAAGTTTTACTGGATCATCCACAAAAAAAGTTTGGGTTTCTTGGAGAGGTAGCCAACCATCTCCGGTTAGGGTTAGCAGTAAAACAAAAATCTAAAAAGAAAAGAAAAATTAGGGTTAATCAAAACTAGATTAGATTGACTCTTTTTTTCTTTTTGGGGATGATCAAACATAAGAGATGCAAAAGAAAATCAAAAGAAAAACTGAAAGATAAACGATACTAGATTGGATCTTGATTGCTTGTTCCCCGGCAACGGCGCCAGAAAAAGGGGCTTGTTGACGCTTAATAGTTGTATCAAGGTTCGTTTATGACTTGCAAGCGGACAAGTCTCCCGTCGTAGTCAAGGGACCCTTCTTCCCTCGAGTGGTGAACCCAAGGTATCGAATCCGTGGAACAATGTGCAACGCAAGGATTTAATCTAGTAAAGCAAGGTAAGCTATCTTATGAAGACAAGTTGCATCTTATCTACTATCTCATAAAGAAAACACATCTAATCTAATCTACTAAAGAGGTAACAAGAGAAAGCAAGAGATAACCAATCTAGAGAATCTATATCATGCTTATGTTGTAGCTCCAAACAAGATAGATGAAGATAGAAAAGCGAATCTCATTAAAGGCATCTTTAAATCGTGGCCTTCCATCCGACTCCGAAAACGCCCGCCTTTCGGAACCCCCGTTCTGTCACAACGTATCCCTACTCATGCGGGCAGTCTAGGGCGAGTTCAATAGAACAAGTTGAAATCACTTGGCCGGTCCGGTATGCACCTCTAGCCACCACGGCTACAAGAGCACCCTAAGTAATCTAGCTGCAAACTAGATCGTAGAAGAAGTAAAACCAAGAAGAAAACAAAATCATCGAGAAGGCACTTGATCGCTAGAAATCGAATTCACTTACAAACTTCACCATGAATGATTACATGAACAAGATCACCACCGGGGCCCTCCCTCGATCTTGATCCTCGCTCCGAGCTCCGACGTGGTCTTCCATGCAAGGTTCTCACGTCGGCTAGGGAAATCCTAGACAACTAGCATGACCCTCATCTCCGAGATGGTGTCCCTCAAGCTTCTCTTCGCTCCTCGGCGGCGGATTACGACTTGGATTCTCGCGTGGCTCTCGGTCGGGGGGATATTTATAGCCCGAGAAGCAATTAGGTCAAAGGGGAGGCCGATTGGGCCCCGAAACGGGCTGGGCCGGCCGGCCTGGGCCCAATTCGGCCCATCTCGTGGCTGCTTCGCCGGTGTTGCTTCCCGCGTCTTCTAGATGTTCTCCCCTTTTGCATGTGGGCCCTTGACGTCGGTTTCTCTCCGAATTGGACTCAACTCGTTGTCTTGCAAGATTCGAGACTTTTCCCGGTTCGGTCCTCGGAGTTTATCATCTTCTCGGGCTTGGTCCTTGGGCTCTTGGAGTCATGTTCACTTCATTGCTTGACTTGTATCGGGCTTCAAGGTCTTGTCATGAGGTGCTTAATGAACTTATCCCGGAAGTCTTGCTTTCAACGTTAAAACCCTGCGTAAACACTTAACTCCAAAACCGACATGCACAAGTGAACTTGTTATACCACGGGGTTAGTACTAATGAATAAGATACAAAAGTCATGCCAACACCGAAGGTAAACTCATGGCTAGGTTGACGGATTTTCACCGTCAACAGAGACCAGAGGGGGCGGCAAATTAAGGGAGACCAGAGGGGGCGGCAGATTAAGGGAGACCAGAGGGGGTGAACGGCACCACCGAAAATTATAGATTGGTATAGATTTGCCTACGATTAGATTTGGTAATCTATACTATAAGGAGCGAAGACAATTGAAAACTTTTCTCACCCAATTCGGGCCCGCCTCACTCCTCACGCCGGACCCACCCGTCAGGTTGCGTGATGATCAAAAAGTGGAACAACCATAGAAATTGCAATTTGGAGAGGGTTTCTACCAAAAACGAATTCTTTTTCTCACCCACCCCATGTGTACCTCGCCTGCCTCATACCCACGTCGGCTCCACACCCGCCCGTATCTCTATGACAGCTATCATCTCGAATTCTATCTCTAGGTACAGAAATATTGCGGCAAGTACGAGTACGACACGAGCATAAATATTGATTCGTCATCGCAGCTGAGAAGGCATTGTCGGACAATAGCTCTGTCATCGCTGCGGAGAGTGGGGACACTGGAGGCTGCCGTGATGAAGCGCCAGTCGTTCCACGCCACCGGTGCCGGGTGCCGCCGCCGAATGCGGTGGCGACAAAAGCTGCCGCTGGATCGTCACGGTGGAGGAAGCCACCGATGAAGGAGAAGCTCATGCAGGGCGGGATCTATAGTTTCGCCGAGACCGACATCTTGCCGCAGCCGCGCAACAGCGACGCCTCCGTGGTCTACGCGGACGGCGACCTCAGTGTCTTGGGCAGCAGCGTCGAGGGCGCCGAGTCTTGCATAGCGGGGGAAGTTGCGTGTGTGCATTGTGGGGGCTTTATGTCGATGGGGTCGCCGCTTTGCCTGTGAGGGCTGCCGTCGTTGCTCCTTGGCTAGCTGGAGCACTGCGTGCGTCCTGGAGTTGCTCACCTCCCACTCCTTCCTTTGTCATCCGCGACGGTCAGGAAGAAGCAGGGCAACATGCATGGAACACCGAAGCAGAGCCCATGCTCTGCATCTCATTCTCATCTGATATCGTCTGAGTAGAGCTGACGGCGCCGACTGACAATTTCGCTGGCAACAATTCGTTTTTGAGTATATTTGTATATGTGTAGTTCTTCGCCAATGACTGAAAAGAGATCCTCTGCTCTGAATTGCATTTGTACAACATCTCTGAAGTCTGAAGAGAGCATCCACCCATCCATTGAAGCCTGAACAATAGGTTCAGGCATGTGTTAGTATTTTGATTGCCACAAGTTCTTGGTCTGACAATCGGAGTTTCAAAACATGGAGTCGTGGATGAATCCACAGCTGTGACCCGTTGGCTTTATCGTCCTATATGTCGTGGCCGGCCGGAGATGCGGAGGAAGGTGAGGATGACGGTGATGAGGCCGCGGTGGTCGTCACAGCACCGGCGACCACCCTCCTGCTCTTCATCACCTTGCTCTGGAAAAGCATGGGTGGGTTTCCACTTGGGGCCTTCCCCGACGTAGGAAAAAAACAGAAGGTTAAAATAGTCCTTTTCTTCCCCAAATACAAGAGAAATAATTAGAAAAGAGGCTAATTATTCAGGATGACATAAGAAACAAGTGTCACATATTTGGAGTCTCAAATTTACGTATGCGATGTTATAAATGACAAAATTACGAAACCACAACGATACAAGTTCTATGCTTGCAATTTTTCTCTTATTAATTATTAGGTCCATGCATGTCGAGATTGGGCGATGTCAACAAAGAATATTTGAAGTCAATGCGTGTTTCTGTTTGTTTGCTATTGCTATAATTCATGTCATATAATAGTTTTTAAAACACAACACGTGCGTGTCACACGTACATTTTACTAGTATAATTTAATGTCTATTGGCAAGTCTTATTTTTAACCATGATTGTGTGAACATGAATGGATTCGACACTAAAGAATTTAGTTAAAAAAGATTCGCCTAATGAAAAAAATAGAAAAAAAACATAGCAACCAGCCATCTCAACGCCGCCCTAAAAGCCCTTCCAAATTCGCAACTCCGGAGTCTGGCTGGAGGCGGGCGGGAGTTATCAGCCATGGCGCCGCCGCCGCCGCAGCAGCCTAAGAATCACAGCCGTGGTTCCGCGGCGACCGGAGGGAACGGGCGGCCCCCGCGCCGGATGGCGAGCCGGGACGCGGGGGAGCGCGCCGCGTTCTTCGCTCGGCGCGAGGCAGCGGCTGTGCTCCGTCGCGTTCTCCGCGGGGACGCCACCAGGCGCTCCGCGGGCTCCATCAAGTCCCTCGTCTACTCACCTACTGTACGCAACAAGCGGGCCACCTTCGCGCTCGTCTGCCAGACCCTCAAGTGTAAGTAGCCCCAGCTTCCTTCCGGCTGCCTAGTACGAGCTCGCGCGCAAGATGTTCGACGGAATGCCTGTACAGACACCTGTTGCTGCAGTCCATTCTGGTGTCTTATTAGATTCCTCGGCTGTGTTGGTTCTTGTGTTGGGGCGGTTGGGTGGATTGTGTGTAGTGTGGAGTTGTAGACATTGAATCGTAGCAAGCAAAACAACATGCAATGTAGTTGTTGATGCACTTATGCGGAGTCATACATTATCTTGTATAGGTCAGATTTGTATGCCGTGCAATGCGAGAAGTGTGCTGCCTTCACTGCTTGACACTTAATTCCCCATGCTCAAGTCATTGTCTTTGAAACAAGTCAGGCCTGAGTAAGGAGCAAAGCCAGCCGGGAATATCATCGGGTCAGCTGCATTACATTATATGGTTTGTTTAGGATGTGATGATTTATTTGAGAATTTAAAGATTTAGTTGGGGTCAGCTGACCCAATAAACAGGCATGCCTCCGCCTTACCTGGTGTAGTTGCAATAGTGTCATGTTATCCTAGCTGAATGTGGCTGGGATTTTGTGCTGGTTAGATTGGGCAAAGAAATTTAGTGACCTGTTGGGGCTTATTTTTGGTTTCTCATGTTAACCTTTTCTCTTGTGTTTCTTTCTTTCAATTTACCAGATCTTCCCATTCTTAAGGAGATTTTAGAATCGAGTGGAGTGCTAAACAGCAAATGGAAGGTAAGCCAACTGAATCAAATGTTCTGATGGAATTAAATTGATTGCTTAATGTGCTGTCTTTAAAGTTGAGGAATGTGGCACGCCTCTTAATTATAAATGTGTAATACCTTCAGGAAGCAAGGCACACGTTCACCATGTTTTCTACTTGCAGAAACAGGAGGAACTGGTGGTTGTGACTGCCTATGACATTCTCTTTGGTCAGGTTTGTCACCCTTTCGAGACCTTAGAACTGATCCAATTTTTTGAGCAGTTTGCGCTGTTCACTTTATCAAACCATTGTAAAAGTTCAGATATAGTCGCTATAAAATGTTTATACTTTGTGTTGTTGATTGTGTTGGGTATTTAGCTTACCATGTACTCCCTCCATCCCAATATATAGGTCGTTTTGGGTTTTCTAGGTTTGTTGTATCTTTCACCATGCATCTAGACATAATATGTATCTAGGTGCATAGCAAAATCTATGAATCTAAAATGTCAAAATGACCTATAGTTTGGGACAGAGGGAGTAATCATGTTTAAGATCAACATCTCATTCAATTTCGTCAGTTATGCTCTTTGTCCTCTTCTTCCTATTGAAGGATTTCTGACATGAAATGACTTTTCTAGGGAACTGCAGTTTCTGGATCAGCTGAGCAGTTAATCATGGCACACAAAGACACTCTTAGTAGTGCTCTTGATAGAATTTGTGCGAAAAGGAAAGTCAGCAGTGTTGAAGACTTGCTAGGCAAGAAAACAACAGGTATCCTTCCCTCTTATCTGCTCCTTTTGTAGCTTATCATTAATTACTGCTGTGGTATGTGTATTTCTAAATTATTATCTGAGCTGTTTATTATTGAGTTCTTGACCATCTAGGAACTAGGATCAAATGTGGTTTGATCGTTAAAAAAACTAGTGGTTTGGAGAAAATACTAGATTGCAAGAAATAATTATGCACACTGCACAACTAGATTGTGTTACTGTTGTAAATATAAAATTCCATGACGAGGATTATCTGAGCAGAGTTCACACAATCTTTTTTGAATTTAGTGTCTTCTAAGTCAATTTGCATAGCTGCATGCACAAATTCTCTAGTTATGATGATTGACAAATCCTGGTTAGCTGTTGGTAAATAACAATTGATAATCAGTTATTGTTCATACTTGGCAAACCAATTTGGTTGTCAAGATCAGGATTGTAACCATGTTTGATGCAAGGGCGTATATATCGAGAAATTTCGAGATGTGGGGGATTTCAAGATTAGTAAGCATATACACTATGTAATCCTTAGCAACATGGTTGTGCGTTGCTCGATTTCTATCTACTTATCAATGACATAATCGTTACTAAACTTATGCTACTAAAATTGCTTATAGCCTAATGTTCCTTTTTTTCAGTCAAACCAAAGCCCAGGTTTCTTCGTGTTAACACACTCAAGACCACTACTGAGTCTGTGGTTGAAGAATTGAGCAAAATACACGTGGTACAAAATCTATCTTTTAATGTTTAGCAAGATGATTGATCTAAGTAGTATCTCTCTTGTTTGATGTTTCTTTATGAATCTGTTTTTGCAACTGCAACCTTACTTTTGAGCTCTACTATTGTTAGTGCGACTTAATCAAGTCACCCTTATTTAACAGGTTGATAAAGATGACATGGTTCCAGACATGTTGGTGCTTCCGCCTGGAACTGATTTGCATAGCCATCCATTGGTCACAAACGGGAAAGTGTTTTTGCAGGTGACTTTGTGATTCTCAAGTGTTTACTTTTTGTAAGGACACTGATTAATGGTAACTCCCCCCTCGTTTGGACCTTCACAGGGCAAAGCTAGTTGTATGGTAGCAGTTGCACTGTGCCCTAAGCCAGGTTGGAAGGTTAGTACATCTGTTGGATTAAATTTTACTGACACTTTTACTCTTTTCCAGTCATTTTCAACTCAGAAAAAAATATTTTAGTTATATTAAGTTTACTCTCTCCAGTTCAGTATTAAAAGTCGTTTAGGACAGCGACACGGTCACCAAAGCACAACTTTGACTTCTATTTTCTATACAAATATTTATTGGAAAGTTATATATGTATATTTTTATAGAAGTAATTTACAAGACAAATCTATTTATATGATTTTCACATTTTCAAACTCAACGACATAAAAGTTATTCATGATTTATATTTCCAATGTTTGACTCAAACCTTGTCCAAAATGACTTCTAATACTGAACTACCAATCTGGTTGTATCATTTTTTATCAATGTAAATGCTGAATCATTAATTTCCATATAACTTAGGTTATTGATGCGTGTGCGGCTCCAGGGAACAAAACAGTCCACCTTGCAGCTCTCATGGATGGACAGGGGAGTATTATAGCTTGTGAGCTGAACAAAGAGAGGACCAAGACATTACAAAATACTGTCAGAAGATCTGGAGCAAATAGTATCCTTTCTTTATTACCGCTTGGATATATCAACCTTGCACTTATAATTTCCTTTTGTATAGTTTTTTCTTTACAATTAAACCATCATTGCATCATTGATAAAATGCCTATCTATCATTCAGACCTTTAACATGTACAAAGTTATTTTTGAAATTGTGCATAATTGCTGCAACTAAATATCTCATGAAACTAAATATCAAACTTGATCAGTACTTTTAAAGCTGACTGTCTACATTTGTCTTTCTTTTCTTGTTAATTTCATCATGCATACATAAAAGAATATAAATCTGTCTTCCATGGAACTAAATTGTTATGTGTTGACTAGTTATTCGACCATCATTTGATGATGTGTTGACTAGTATGGCTTATATACTTTTATTTCTTTGTCGTATATATCCACTCCATCTTACAATGTTTAATGCATTTGATACATGAACAACTTTCTTAACTTATTTTTATAGATATTCAAACAGTAAATGGCGATTTTCTGGATATAGATAGCAATGATCCATCATATGCTGAGGTTTATAGACCCCTCCACTTCTATTGATTATACTTACAAAACAATGGACATGTGTTCTGTTGAATTTCCTTTGGTCGCAGAACAATCATCCATAATTTTGTTATATGCAATTGTGTGTGTTGCAGGTCCGTGCTATTCTTTTGGACCCATCTTGCTCTGGTTCTGGAATAGCTACAGAGCGTCTTGATTACTTGCTTCCTTCACATTCTAGAGGTAACTAAAGGCCTTTGTTGCAGCAGTCCTTCAACATACATATACTTATAATTTTCAAAACTTGAAATCTAAGATGCTCAGTTCGGTTGTATCACAGTTTCATAATGCATAACACATGGTTAGCTCATTATCTTTTGTGCAAACCAAGTCCTTGATTTTTGTTAGCATCGTTGTCTTATCAGTTGTGCTGGACTTTAATTGTGTACTGCTGGGCTAGATTAGCCTTCTGTTGCTACCACAAGATGTTTACTTCATTATTCAAATTTTACCTGAAACTGTGAAACTGAGCACTGTGTTGTCAGCAATGTTTGTATTATCAGCATTCAGGAACTACCTAGTTTTAAGGAGGGGACATATTTGGGGGTCGTCCATTTTATCAACATTTTGTTGGAATAATTAGCACTGAAACAAACCTTGTTCCGCAGATGATCAGGACGATGCAAGTACAAGCGCAAGGGTCATGAAGCTCTCTGCTTTCCAGAAGAAAGTGCTCTCACATGCTCTATCGTGTAAGCTCCTCCTACTCAATTCATGTGCTCTAGCACATGTCAGTGCACAACCATCCCACAAGCTGAAAGCTTTTCTCCGCCTTCTTTTGCAGTCCCCTCAGTGGAGAGGGTCGTCTACAGCACCTGCTCGATTCACCAGGCAGAGAACGAGGATGTCATAAGTGCCGTTCTTCCCTTAGCCACATCCCTCGGATTCGAGCTCGCTACTCCGTTCCCCAAATGGCACCGCCGCGGCCTTCCCGTCTTCGAAGGATGTATGTTGCAATTTTCAGTGAAATATCTGAACTTAGGCATCATTGTTGCTTCCTTTGCTGGTTGCTTGCTTCATTTGCTGGTTGCTGCGACACAACTGACAGCTCCCACTGAAATATCTTAACTTAAGCCTCATTGTTGCTTGCCTTTGCTCTGCAGCTGAGCATTTGCTTCGGACGGACCCCGAGGATGGCCTTGAGGGCTTCTTCATTTCATTGTTCGTCAGGAAAGGAGTGGGCAGTGATGCAGAAGACCCCGATGAAGAAGCTGCAGCTGAGGCCCGAAGAAAACAAGGGCGTAGAAGACGAGGTGGGGTCGGGGCGTTCAGCTCATTGAAGCTGTCCAGGATAATACTCTACCCAAACGGGGGTTTCTGGTGAAAAGAACAGATGTTTTCAGATATAGATAGTTTTCAACCTTTTTTCATGACAACTGGATTCATTTTTTTGACTGGAAATTGAAAAACCGTTAACTGAGGGCCGGCCATGTTGCATACGCATACTCATGCCATCACATTCTGTCTCAGAGTACTACTCTAGTTAGTAGAAGTGCCTGCCAGTTCATACTTCATACACGAACCAAACCAAACGATACAACAAACCGAACACCACCTGCTACTACTCCGCTATTATACAAAGCGGAACACACATCACAGCATCACAACTCTCTCATTATTCGCTAACCATCCAGCTGATCCGACGGGCACCCATCACGCACAAGTCACCTCCTTCACTTCCCCTTGTGCTCGCCGACCTCGACCTGGACGACGCGCGGCTTCTTGGGCTCGGGCGGCGGCTTCTTGTCGACGGTGACGGTGAGCACGCCGTCCTTGTACTCGGCCTTGATGCTGTCGACGTCGGCGCCCTCCGGCAGCGGGAACCTTCTCATGAACTTGCCCATCCGCCTCTCCATCCGCAGGTACTTTACGCCCTGATGCTGCTTCTCGCCACCTCCGGCGCCGGCATCGGCTGCCGCCGCCTGCTTCCCGCCATCCTCCTCGGCGGGGCGCTTGCGCTCACCGCCGATGGTGAGCACCTTGCCTTCCTCCACCTGGACCTTGACGTCGGCGGGGTTGACGCCGGGCATGTCGACGGCGAGCACGATCGCGCCGGAGGGGAGCTCCTTGACGTCCATGGGCGTGTTGGCCATGGCGCGGCGGTCGCGCACGTAGGCCCGCGTCGGCGCGTTCATCTGCTTCTCCAGCTCGTCGGGGAGGTCCAGCAGCTGATGCATCGCCGCCGAGAGCACCGGGTCGCCGAAGCCGCCGAACGCAAACTCCATTGCTCCTAATAACTTGGCTATAGACAACTCTGGCTTGTGTGGATCAACAATCACAATGGCTAGTGATCAGAGCAGGCACCGTGTGTTGTTCTTGCGGTTGTTGGATTGGGGTGTGGGGGGAGAGGGTTAATATAGGGAGATGGGAGGGAAGAGTGTGGATAGCGATGGAAGTGTGGGGAGTGTTCTGCTAGCTCGGTGGGGAGCTGATGAGAAGGATGAGTTGGCGGGACCGTGGGAAAGACACGGAGAAGGGTTCGGGGTAAAAATTCCATGCGGCCGTGCCGCACGGTGCCTCGTGTGTCGACGCTGCCCAGCATTCCAACGCGTGTCTCACAAACCCCAATCCAGAGAAGGCTCCCTCGCCCGTCGTCCTTCGTCGAGCCGAGCCTGGGCAATCTAAAGAGTTGAATAGGGGTGCGAATTGAATATGATGTGGTGCGTGCACCTCCGCCTCTTTAGTTCAATTATTCGCACTACTTCACTCAATTTCGAAGAAGTAGTACAAATAATTGAACTAAGGAGGTTCGGAGGAATGCACCTAACGGTTACCCCTTTGCAGCCTTAGAGCAACTCCAAGAGACTAGCTATTTTGGCTTAACTAGCTAAAAAATGGAAAATTTACAAAAAAAAAACTCAATCCAACAAACTAGCTAAACTTGCCCTCGCTATTCTCCGCTAGTTAAACCAGGGGCTTCACTAGCCATCTTTAGTTAGCCAGTCCCGCTAGCTATCCCCTCGTACATGAGTATGGCATGTGGGACCCAGTAAGCGGTGAAGTATATGGAGAGTTGATTTTAGCTAGCCTATTGGATTTCATCAACTTTTTTGCTAGTTATTTCATCTTACATACTAGCCAAATCATGGTTTTAGCTAATTGTTTTTAGAGAAGCTCTTGGAGTTGCTCTTAGAGCCTTAGAGTTGAAGACAAACTCCGTGGCATCCACTACCCTTTTCTCTTCAAGATTATTTCCAATTTGACACTCGAATTACTCTTGGCTCTCAAAAAATTTCTGCTCCTCATTTGACACTGGTTGAACTTTGGTTCTTTATTGAACACTCCGGTTGGTTCCATCAGTTAAACCACATGAACACTCATGAACAGTTTCCCAGACGTTTGAATAACAAAATAACGTTCGAATCACCTGTAAAATTCATGTAAATTTTGTAGTGATACAAAAGATAGAGATTAACTCATTTAAAAAAACACACACTTATATGAAAATATTAAAATTAAAAATCATCAAAATAGGCTACTTTTAAAGACCATTTAAATTTTTAGAGCATTTTTTTCAAAAATTAAAAAAAATACCCATGCTGAAGTAATTTATGAAATTATTACCCATATTAATTTATATAGATAAATATTTGTTTATTATGTAAATTATTTGTTTTAAACAACTTAAAAATTTATCTATGTAACATGATATGGATAATAATTTTATAAATTATTTCATCATGTGATAAGATTATTGGATATTTTTACGTAATTCTTGAAATAATTTTTATACTCTAACAATTCACATGTTCTTTAAAATTAGCGTATTTTAGTGAATTTTAGTTTAAATATTTTAAATTGCATATATGTGTTTTCATGTAAAATGAGTTCATCTCTATTTTGTATCACTATAAAAATTTGCATGAATTTTAGAGGTGATTTGAACATCATTTTATTATTTAAACTTTTAAGTTATTGTTCATGGGTTATTGCTCACGTGGACCGACGGAACTCAGGGGAACAAGCCAGAGTGTCGAACAGGTAACCAAAGTTCAACTCAGTATCAAATGAGGAACCAAAAATTTTTCAGAGCCAAGAAAGGAATGAGTAACTTTTCTAGTGTCAAATAGAGAATAATCTCTTTCTCTTCCGACAGCTTGCTCTTACGGTCTTACCGGAGAACGTAGGAGACGAATAGAGTGTTTTTCTTTTTGCACAAAATTTTCTCTCATAATAAATTAAGAAAAACTACTTGAAAAAATTGTTGAACACACTCAGAGAAGTTGAGTGGTCTTCGAGGTATGTCTTTGCAGAAGGTAGATAAAGATTGAATATTTAAAGTACATTAGCCTATTAACTACTCATCTCCATCTTCCTCGTCACCATCTTCCTCCTCCAATAACATCCCCGTCGTCCGCCCACCCTCCTACCCCGCACATTTTAACTCGAACAATTCTCACTGCCCCCATCGCTCGTCCGACCCTGCCCGGTCGACGGTGTTACCGCACCGCCTCACCTCCACCGCCGGTCCTCCGGCGCCCCAACCCCTTCCCTTCTTCTAGGTCTGGTGAACATTAAAGAGCCCTGAAACCTTAACCCTAATGCCGCCGCCTCGACCACTGCCCCCATTTCCCCTGCCTTTAGGAGGCTACTGTTGGTGCGAGAAGGTGAGGCCACGACGGATGCAAGAAGAAGGGTGCGAGGAGACATAAGAAGAAGAAACATCGATAGATGTTGATCCATGTTTGCATGAATCTTAAAGCTAGAAGGTTCATCGATAAAAATCTTGTGGAAGATGTATAAGATTCCCCTGGTGCTCCTATATGGCTTCTGAAGATGAATAAGGGTTGAAACTTTCAACCCACCAAAACCCATCTAATATTACTGGTTGTTAGCTTTCCATCTGTGCATCTCATGACCATTAATTAAAAAATGTTACAACATTTTTCAAACAAAATGTTGAATCAACAGTTGCACCACCAACATTTGTTATCAAGATTTTTTGATCAACATTTTCATGAAACATGTTGTTCAACATTTTTTGAAAATGTTTCCACATATTAAAAAATTCAACATTTTTTGCCTTCTTCCACCTCACCTCCGCTACCTAGCGGCGACGAGTGGAGGAGGCGCATGGCCGGGCTCAGTGGGCTTTGGAGGGCACACATTAGGGCACGCCGGCTAACCATAGTGCGCGGCGGCGTCCGACGGTGCGGGGCAAGGCGTACGACGGCAGAGCTTCAACGGCGGCGCGGGTCACCGGGCGACACAGGTCACAAGGAGGGAGTGAGTAGGAGAGAGGATGTGAGACTAGAGTTTAGTTATGGGATCTAAGGGTTGTGATTGGTTGTATGAATTTCAAATATCAGAAGTTAAGTTAGAAAAAAATGTTGCGTAAGGTACACAGGATTTTGAATTCCCGCTAGTCTTTGGAGGTTCTGAATGGATCTTCTTCGTGAATTTTTATTTTTATTTTACATTTGCCCCTCAATTTTGTAAAAATATAAGATCCGCATAATTTTTTTGCAAAACTATACATCTAGCACCGTGGGGGACGGCGGCAAGGACCTACCGTCGTGCCCCACGACGTTACGTACTCGCGCGGTACTGTAACACCTGTTACCGCCGTGGGCCACGGCGGTAGGGGTCCAGTCCGTTTTCAAACATTTGTAATGTTTTTGTTGGAACTCGGATGGAGCTAAACTTTTTATGAAAATTGTAGCTTTCGACGAGATCTACAACTTTGTAGTTCAAAGTTTTTCCATTTGAAGTCATCTTCATAGTCCAATAATCGATAAACTATCCAGATCTCAGTTTGCAGTTCAGATCTGAATAGTGTATCGATTATTTGAGCATGAAGATGACTTCAAATGAAAAAATTTTGAACTACAAAATTGTAGATCTCGTCGAAAGCTACAATTTTCATATAAAGTTTAGCTCCATCCGAATTTATGCAAAAATGTTACATTTTTTTAACATAAACTAAAAACTGAGATCTCAATATGAAAACTGAGACCTGGATAGTATATCGATTATTTGACTATGAAGATGACTTCGAAAAGAAAAACTTTGAAATACAAAGTTGTAGATCTCATCGAAAGCTACAATTTTCATATAAATTTTACCTTCATCCGAGTTCAAACAAAAAATTACAAATTTTTTAAAACAGACTGAACCCTAGCGCCGTAGCCCACGGCGGTAGCATGTGCTACAGTACCGCGCGGGTACATAACACCGTGGGGCACGACGGTAGGTCCTGCCGCCGTCCCCCACGGCGCTAGATGTATAGTTTTGTAAATTTTTCGGACCATATATTTTTGAAAAAATAGAAAAGAGAAATGTAAAAAAGAAAAAAAATCCTTCTTCGTGGACTGTTCTCCACGTCACATGGCCCAAAGTTCTGCTACAAAGAGGGCCAACATAGAAATGTTGTCACATGAGAGTAATTGGGCCAAATCTTATATCCCGTCCCCTCCCTACCCACCAATTCATAAGGCTTCTATTATGACCCAGCGTTTCCTTTTTATGATTTTTTATCTTATTAATTTATTTTTTGTTTTAAAATTTATGGGTCATAGGCCATGACGGTTGTATGTGCTACAATACCTACCGCCGTGACATGGTAGTTAGGGTCAGTCTGTTTTTAAAAAATCGTAACGTTTTGTATGGACTCGGATGAATATAAACTTTATATGAAACTTGTAGCTTTCGACGAGATCTACAACTTTGTAGTTCAAATTTTGTTCATTTGAAATCATCTTAGGGCTCAAAAAATCAGAGTCCCAAGATGACTTCAAATAAACAAAATTTGAACTTTTTTGAGCCAAGATGATTTAAAAAAGGATACGATTTTTTGAAAACAGACTCACCCTAACCTTTATGGGCCACGACGGTGGTATGCTAGTTTTACTAAATTTTGAAATGATAGTGTATTTTTTGAAAATAAAAAAATAAATAAATCCTTTTTATTGTCAGATAAATGGTAGTATATTTTTCAAAAATAAATAAAATAATAATAAAAAATAAAAATCCCTTTTTATTGTCAGGTTATTTTTTTTGTTTTTGTCACGAACACTTTCTTCTACTGACGGGACATTTGCATCTACTCGAAGAATAAGTGAGTCAGACTGAGTCCAACAATACATTGCATTTGTGAGAGGCAAAACACTAGATGCATCGTGTGTACAGTGTAGAGGAGCAAAGTCATTCAGGACTGTCTCCAACAAACAAGAGGCAGAGGCATTCGCTCGCCGGGGATGTAAAACCCCGGATTTTCAAAGAAAACCCGAATCCCTGTACTATAACGATAGTCCCTGGATCAGTGGCTATCGCGTACAGAACGTCTCACAGATAAATGCACAAAGACATACATCGCATCACATAAGAGTGAAAGTACATAATTTATTACATGTCCGTTATGGAGTACATCAATACACGCCTCTTGGCTGAATCAGAGTGAAATTCTACGCAACGGTAGCTAACATCTCAGAAGGGTCTCCATCTTTTATTCTTCTCGCCACAGGCATCCTTGAGCGAAGTGACGCGTCCCTCAGTCATACCATCCATCGGCGTTGTTGTCGTACTCGGTCTCGTACCCTGCACACCCAAAATCTATCCCCAAGGAGTGGGATAGGTCCACGTCGCCAACTGTATGCAGCTTTAAGTGGCCTATCATCTACAGGGAGAAAAAGAGGCAAGGAAGCGGCTCTGGTTTCCTATGCAGCAGCAGTAGAGTAAAAACAAGATATCTCCATCAAGTTCCCGATTCCCAAAGCTCTCAACACAGCTCGGAACCACCTGGTCACCCAGGGCCTGTCTCCACTACCTACTCCTTTCTAGGGTCGATGCGAAGACTTCCTCTCCTCGCACCTCAATGGTTGCAATCAGATCGACGAGGTAGATGGAGCCTCTCTCCTCTAACTGACTGCAAGCACGGCTCACCACACTCTCACCTATAGGGGGACGTAGAAATCCCAAAACATGAGGAACGAACATGTCTTCTAGGCTTTGTCCATGACCGAGGACGCGACTATAGCTATAGATCAAACAACTCTGTAGAACGTGTACACCTGTACACCCGGAATGGCACCCGGCCGGTGTACGGCCGACCGAGCCCATACTACCGGGCGACCTCTCGGTAGTTATGGTCCCATCCTGCATCCGGCCGTCAAAGCTGAAGAGTATCTTGGCCCCCTGAGTGGGTTTTGGTGATTTAAAGACACACACCTAAGTAGCTAATGAATTTACCTAGTCCATGAGCAGGTATTAAAATTATGTATGGCATCAAGCACAGCTCGTTGACTATGCAAAAAGGAAAGTGGTGCTCTAAAGGTTTCCTAAGAAGGCTTATTTATTTTACAATTTTTGAATTTGAGTCCTAGGAATGCCGTACTATCAAGAGGGACAGGAATTATGTCTTCCAAGAGTCTAACAGGTGCTCTAGTTGCTAAAACAAAACCTAAGAGAGACACCTTTGCACCAACACGTTCACGGGGATCTTTTCTTAGGTGCTGACCTTGGAAGGCCGGAGTTGTCGGTGTTTTAGACCGGCAACCTACTACGGGGAGTACCCGAAGTAGATGATTGTGACTCGCCGAGATCGGTAACTCGAAGGAAGAGACACGTGGCACACAATTTAGACAGGTTCGGGCCGCGAGGTGCGTAATACCCTACGTCCTGTATGCTGCGTAGCTCTGGATTAATAGGGCACGATTACAAGATGGTGCAATAGTGCGCCGTGAGTTGTATGAGAGGAGATTGGATGAGTGATTGGTCCCTGCCTCGCCTTATATAGTCCGGGAGGCAGGGTTACAAATCAGAGTAGGGAGAGAGTACTAGTCGAGTACGTCTAGGAGTCCTCTATACAGTGCGGAACATGTACAGCTCCCTAACCGAGTACTACTCTGTGTAGTCCTTGTGCTCCACGCCTTCGGAGTACCGTGTAGCGCAAGCCGGTAGTCCCGGGGGCCCACCGAGCGGTCGGTCCCGGTACCCACCGAGGTAGCGGGCCCGGGGAGGTCCATACGACAAGCCCCCGAGTACTTTGTAGTCGAGAAGGATAGCTTCAAGTAGTCTTGACGGCCTTAACGAGTAGTCCTCAAGCGTCCCTGAGTGCTACAAGTCAAAAGTCCTCAAGAGTAGTCGAAGCATCCCGAGGCTGGAATGTACTCCAGCTGATGGTTGAGCAATCTTGAAGTCTTCTCGAGTAGTCCCAAGCGTCCTCGAAGACTGCCTTCGAAGGCCTTCAAAAACTGCCTATCTTGTCTTGAAGCCGGAGCTGATATGGAGGTGCGATTGCAAAATCGCACTCCATATGGAGTAGCCCCCGAGCCTTAGGTTGAGCCGCGGGCTCTGGCTGAGGGTCCATCTGAAGTCTTGGCAAGAAAATCCCGAAAAACCCGGAGAGAAAAACCGAAGGACACGTGGCACGGAGCCCCCGAGCCTTGAGTCGAGTACTTCCTCTCGAATTGAAGGGTCTTCTTGAAGAATGTGTCCTGAGATGCTCTTGAGACTAGCCACTTCCCAGGTAGTCGAGTAGAAGTAGCCGAGCCCCCGAGGTGAAGCGCGTCGACTAGTAGAATACGAAGAGTCACGCGCAACCGCTGAGTCAGCCACGCGTGAACTTATCAAGCCGCCCGTTGCGGAGCCGTTTTGGCTTATAAATAGAAACCAAAACCCTTAGGGTTTTTCACCCATTCGAGCTGCAGCCATTCCGTTTGCATCTGAAGCGAATCCACTCCCAGCGCTTGCTGCCGCCGTAGTAGATCCAAGCGCGCCGCCACCCGAAGCTTTTTAGGGTAGCCCCCGAGCGGATGCGAGTGAAGACACCTTGCACTTGGAGGATGAAGCCGTCACCGTCCAAGACGTCCAAGGCCGCCGGGAAGAAGAGGGGCCGCGAAGAGGCCGCTGCGGCTGCCACCGGAGCAGCGCCGCCCATGTCTCCACCGCGGGCTGATCCAAGCCACGAGTGGAAGAAGTCCAAAGTGAAGACGGAGGATCTGTTGACCCTCCTGAACAGTGGGTTCATCAGGGAGAAGGAAGTCGACATGTGGAGATCCGCCGCTGGAGATCCGTATCCGATGGAGAAGGCTGAAGATGAGATCTCGATGTTTTCGCGGTTCGTGGAGCGCGGTCTTGCGCTCCCGGCCAGCGATTTCTTCAAAGGGCTGCTCGGGTACTACGGGATCGAGTACCTGAACCTGAACCCCAACGGCATCTTCCACACGGTGGTCTTCGTCCACTTCTCGCGAAGCCTTCCTCGGGATCAAGCCGCATTGGGTGCTTTTCCCGGAAGTTCTTCGTGTCAAGCCGCAACCAAGTGCCACCAACCCCGGGGTAGTCGGAGGAGCCGGGCATCCACCGAGGGAGGACGCCGCGGAGCGTACTTGGCGTACAAACTTGTCGACTCCAACACGGATTGGAAGACCGGGTGGTTCTACATCACGAACCACCACCCCGGCTGCGCCGAAGCCGAGCGGACGGCGACCCGAGCACCGTGATTGGTGGAACACGGAGCCCACCATGCAAGAAGGAATCCGGCTCCCGAGCCGCTAGCACGCATCAAGGTGCTCGGGGAGGCGGGGGCGAGGGCCGAGCACGTGGCCTTCGGTTTCATGAAGCGAAGGATCCGGTCGTTGATGGCTCGGGAGACCCCGGGCTTCGAGTACACCGGCGACGATGACGCGTCGCGGATGCGGGAGGCGAGCCTGGACGACAACGACATCATCGAGAGGTTGTCGTGGATCTTCAAGGACATGCCGCCGTACACGACGTGCCCTGTTGAGGAGTACTCCGCCGCGCGCCCGCCCAAGGAGGTGAGTAGTCGTACTCCCCTAGTCGAGTGGTGATTGCTTGTAGTAGAGTTGTTGACGCCCCGTGTCTTGCGCAGGATGATGTGAAGAGGTTCATCTCCGAGCCGCAGCCACCCCCGAGCGGGATCGAGGTCCCAATGGAGGGGAAGGCGAAGGAGCACCGAGAGGTCGGTGAAGGCCACGACACCGTCGTCGTGGAGGATACCTCCGAGGACGACGACGAAGACGAGGAGACGCTGCAGGACCGCTTCCAGCTGCGGTTGAGGTTTAGCCGCCCGGGCTTGCCTCATGTCCCTCTGGTACAAGACCCCCCGGCTAGCCTGGAGGCTAGCCTGGCTGCGCCACCACGGAAGCCGCGCAACCCCGCCAGGAAGCGGGTGACAAAGAAACTGAAGGTCTCAGAGACCACGCCTCCGGAGGTAAGTTGTCTTGAGCAGAGTAGTCGAGTACCCGTTGTTCGAGTACGTTTGCTGACGAGTAGTCTTCCTTGTATGCAGGAGGTGCCGCCAGCGGAGCCCGTCGAAGAGGGCGACGAGGGCGTGTGGGACACGGTGGGGGAGCCAGCTGGAAGTCGTAGTCCAGCCCCCACTGTTGAAGAAATCCTGGCGCAACTGGAGCGCCAGCCCCCAGCTCCACAAGGGAGCACGGGACCCGTGGCCGCCGCCGTTGAAGAGGTGGTGGCCTCGGGGCACGAGAGACCGCCGCCCGCCGCCGGCCTGCTGTGGAGGAGGCGGTAGCCGTAGGGGCGCAGGAGGAGGCGCCCGCCGAGGGTGGACTGGTCGATATCGCCAGCATCCTCGGTGCTCCGGCCGTGACCATTGTCCGGTCAAACTTGTAAGTACCATATCCTTGCGAGTAGTACTTGTTACAGTAGTCGATGTTGACTGACGACCATCTTTGAATGTTTACGGGAAGTCCACGGATTTGTCTTGGGAAGGGGATGAACCCTCGTCGGCGGTGGCGGAGGAAGTTGCGCCGCCCGCCGAGGAGACCGCTCCCGCCGCCCAAGCCGCGGGCCGAGCCACCGGCCACCGAAGCGCCCGTCGCCGGAGGCCGGTGTAGTCGAAAGTGAGTACCCTTCTTGAAGGCTGCGGAGCTCCGGGAGGAGTAGTCGTAGGCAACGATGCACTTGTCGTCCTTTTGACGGACGGCGAAGGTGGTGACATCCCTGCAGGGGTGCCAATGCAGAGGTTGACACCAGAGGCCCCGGAGGGCTGCGAAGGAGCCCCCGAGCCCATGGCGGAGGTCGTCGAGAAGACCGCCGGGAGAGAGGCGGTCACCACGTCGCCAGAGATTGCCCTGGAGGTGGCTATCCGCTCCCCCGAGATCCAGGATGCAGAGCCCATCCGCTCCGCGCCGATGACGGAGGCCACCGCGAGTAGTCGCGGCGGGATAGAGCTGCTCGCGGACGATCTCATCGAGCCGGCGACGGTAGCCAAGCATCTGGAGGCGATCCGTCAAGCCGAGCAGTGGATGAAGGTAAGTAGCCGTAGCCTTTTGAGTAGTCAGTCCTTTTTTGCCGTTGAGTACTCTTCGTGACTTGAGTTGTCTTGTGCAGGACGTTGCGGAGCGGTCCCGGGACAAGTCGAACCTGCTGCAGGGCTATGGCGACACCGTGCTCCGAGCCGAGGCGCTAGAGGAGCAACTTATGAAGTCGCGGAAGCACGCGGGCGCCATGCGATCAAAGGTCGACGCCGCCTTCGCCAAGTACCACAACGACGTCCAGGAGTTGCAGGCGAAGGGCGACGACTTGGTGCGGAAGAACAAGGGCCTCCGCAACAAGAATAAAGGTATACCCTTTGACTTGTCGGGTACTTGTTGGAGGTCGAGAAGCATCTGATCCGCTGTTGCGTTGCTGTGTTGCAGAGCTTGAGGGCCAGGTGAAGCAGCTGAAGGCCTCGGAGACGAGCATGAAGAACCTCTTCTACCGGGAGCAAGAAGCCCGCCAGGTACTCGAGCTCGACTACAAGGAACTCGCCTTCGAGTGCGAGAAGCATATGGAGCCGCGGATTGCCTCGACAGAGATCTCGTCAATCGCTACAAATCTTTGCGAGAAATTGAACGAAGACTTGCGAGGCATTGTGGGCCCGTTGAAGGAGTTGGAAGAAGGCTGCATTGCCGATCGCAAGGCTCCCGGTGCCGCACCGGGCGGCCCCAAGATCGCTCCTCCGATGGATCGCCTCAAGGAAGCGCCAAGCCGGCCGGCCGCCTACGTGAAGCATACGGTGAGGTCAAGACAAGTCTTGGCCTTCATGAAGTCGTACTTCCCGAAGGCCCCGGTGGAGGTGGTCGCCGGCGGGGTAGCCGCCAACCTGTTCCGATGAGCAGATGCGGAGCCGTTGGAGCGAGATGGCTCCCATCGCGGAGCGAGGTAGGCGAGAAGTCGAACCTCCGTAGCCCTGTAATAAGTAGCTAGTAGCCATAGTTGTACAGGAAAACAATTGTAATGAATTGTTCAAGCATCAATGAAAGATAATTTTCCAGCAATGAGTACTCGTAGTCGCGATCTCAGAGTGCGGAGCCCCCATCGTGGAGTGGATGCGAGTAGTAGTACTCGACTTTTAGTAGTCCCGTTGTAGGGAGTAGGCAGTAAAGAAGTTGATGAATGATCAGTCTTTATTACTGAGGAAGTACACCTGGATGGCCAGGGCCGTAGTTACAAAGTAGTCGCTTGGACCCGAAGGTCGCTTACAGCTGAGTGGCGCTGGAGCGGGTAACCGCTTACAGCAGTTGATCCGTAAGTAGCCGTGTAGGCTGGATCGTAGATCCGTAAGTAGCCGTGCAGGCTGGATCTTTTGGAGTGTGGTCTCTTGATAGACCGCTGCTAGAGTCCTTGACGCTCGTCGCAGCCCAGGGTCCGTAGGTAGCCGCGCGGGCTGGATCCTGGAGAGGAGAAGTCCGGAGACTGGGGCCAGGACCCGGAGGGTCGCTTACGGCCAGGGGGCATTGATGTAGTCGTGTAGACTTGAACCCCAGAGTAGTCGTGTAGACTAGGCGTAGAATCGACAGAGCTGGTCGACGTTCCACGAGTTGTTGATGTCTTCGCCTTCGAGTGTTTGGAGGCGATAGGAGCCCGGCCCGGTCACCTTTGCCACGGTGAAGGGACCTTCCCGGGGGGAGCTGAGTTTGTGGAGTCCTTCCGTGTTCTGGATACAGCGGAGGACGAGATCTCCAACATTGAAGGAGCGTTCCTTGACGTTGCGATCATGGTAGCGTCGGATACCCTCCAGGTACCTTGCTGATTGGACGAGGGCAGCGCAGCTAGCTTCTTCGAGGCTGTCGATGTCAACTCGTCCGTCGTCTTCCGAGACGCCTTCGTCGTAGTGCTCCACCGCTGGCGAGTTCCATATGACGTCGTCGGGGAGGATGGCTTCGGAGCCGTAGACCGGGAAGTAGGGGGATTGCCCCGTTGGCTTGGATGGTTGAGTCCGTAGCCCCCGCAGTGCGTTGGGTAGTTCCTTGATCCATTTGCCCCCTTTGGAGTTCGCGGCGTCGTGTAGCCGCTTCTTAAGGGCTTCGAGCACCATCCCATTGGCGCGCTCGACTTGTCCGTTGGCCCATGAATGGGCAACCGAGACGTATCGGACGTCGATCCCGCCGTTCTCGCGGTACTCCCGCGGGCGGTGGTTGTTGAAGTTGGACCCTAGGTCCGTGATGATGCGGTGAGGTAGCCCATAGCGGTGTACGAGTTCATCCGGAAGTCGAGTACTCTATCGGCCTTGGGGCATGTGACCGGCTTGACCTCGATCCACTTGGTGAACTTGTCGATAGCCACCGGTACCTCGTTGAATCCTTCGGCGCGGCTTGGCGGTGGCCCAATCATGTAGAGCTCCCGAGCAAGCAAAGGGCCGGAGTTGGCGGTATGGTGACTAGCTTGTAGGCCGGGACGTGTTGCCGCTTGGCGAAATCGGCATCCTTGGCACTTTCCCGACGAGTTCTTCGGCGTCGCCCGTGGCCGTGGGCCGGTCAGAAAGCTCGCCGGAAAGCCTTGCCGACCGGCCGTGCGTGAGGACGCGTGGTTGCCGCAGACGCCCTTGTGGATCTCCTCCAAGATGTCCTTGCCTTCTTCACGAGGGACGCACTTCATGAGTACTCCAGAAGATGCGCCCCGCTTGTAAAGCTTGTCACTGACGAGGACGTAGGACTTAGCGCGGCGGACGAGTTGCTCGGCCGCGTTCCTGTCGGAGGGGACCTTCTGCTCGCTGAGGTAGTCGATGAAGGGTTGCCTCCAGTCCACGTCGATCATCATGACCTCCCCGCCCGGTGGTGAATGGGCCGGGACAAGGGTCGGTGGCGCCGGCTCCGGGATGGATGGCGCATGAAGCTCATGGACGAAGACGCCCGCCGGCACTTGAGCGCGGGTGGATCCAAGCTTTCGAGAGGACGTCCGTCGCAACGTTGTTGTCGTGGACGATGTGATGGAACTCGAGACCATAGAATTTGTTCTCGAGCTTGCGGACTTCTAGGCGTAGGCGTCCATGTTCTCCTTGTTGCGGTCCCGGGACTTGTTGACTTGGTTGATGACCACCGCGGAGTCGCCGTAGACCGCAGGCCGCTTGATTCCTAGTGAAGCCGCGAGGCGCAGCCCGTGTAGGAGGGCTTCGTACTCGGCTTCGTTGTTTGAGACCTTCCGGAAGATCCGCAGGACGTACTTGAGTTGTTCGCCCGTTGGAGAGATCAGGAGTACCCCCGCACCCGCGCCCTCGAGGTTGAGTGAGCCGTCGAAGTACATCACCCAATGCTCGGTCGCACGGTGGGGAGTAGGCGGCTAGTTCTCCCCGCCACTCGCCATGAAGTCGACTAGTGCTCGCGACTTGATGGCCGTGCGTGGCTTGAAGTCGATGGTGAGGGCGCCGAGCTCGACAGCCCACTTGGAGATTCTTCCGGTAGCATCTTGGTTCCTCAGGATGTCGCCGAGCGGGTAGTCGGTGACGACGGAGACCGAGTACTCCTGGAAGTAGTGTCGTAGCTTCCGCGAGGTGATGAGTAGAGCGTACAGGAGCTTCTGCACGGGCTGATAGCGAGCCTTGGACTCTGATAGAACCTCGCTGACGAAGTAGACTGGGCGCTGGACCGGGTAGGCGTGGCCGTCTTCATGCCGCTCGACAACGATGGCGGTACTGACTACGTGAGTAGTCGCAGCTAGGTAGAGCAGTAGCTGCTCGCCCTTGTGTGGAGCCGTGAGGATCGGTGGCTTTGAAAGGAAGTCCTTGAGCTGGGCAAGGGCTTGATCCGCCTCTGGAGTCCACACGAACTTCTCGTGATGCTTGAGTAGTTTGAAGAAGGGAAGGCCCCGTTCTCCTAGCCTCGAGATGAATCTGTTCAGCGCCGCCATGCACCCCGTCAACTTCTGAACGTCTTTGATGCTCGTGGGAGCTTTCATGCTGGTGATGGCGGAGATCTTCTCGGGGTTGGCTTCAATGCCGCGCTGGCTGATGATGAAGCCGAGTAGTTTGCCCGAAGGGACGCCGAAGACGCACTTGTTCGGGTTGAGCTTCCCGGCGGTACTCGCGTAGTGATGTGAAGGTCTCTTCAAGGTCGTCGATGAGGGTACCGGAGTCCCCGGTTTTGACAACCACGCCGTCCACGTAGGCCTCGACGTTCTTGTTGAGTTGCCGCTTGAAGCGGTGCCCGGATGGCCTCCGTTGGTAGGTAGCGCCGGCGTTCTTCAACCCGAATGACATGGTCGTGTAGCAATGACGCGCCAAACGGGGTGATGAACGCGGTCTTCTCCTCGGTCTTCCTCCTTGATTGCGATCCGGTGGTACCGGAGTAGCGCTCGAGGAAGCAGAGCGGTCGCGACCGCCGTGGAGACGATGACTTGATCGATCCGCGGTAACCCGAAGGGGTCCTTGGGGCGGTGCTTGATAAGGTCGGTGTAGTCGACGCACATCCTCCACTCGTTCGAGTTCTTCTTGCGGACGAGGACGGGGTTGGCGAGCCACTCGGGATGGAAAACTTCTCTCGATGAAGCCAGTGCGAGTAGCTTGGCGAGCTCCTTCTTGATGGCGTCTCGTCCGTCGTCGGCAAAACGTCGGAGGTGTTGTCGTTTGGGGGTGGCCTTTGGATCGACGTTGAGGCGCGTGCTCAATCGGCTCCCCGGGCACTCTCGGCATGTCCGCTGGCTTCCACGCGAAGATGTCGCGGTTAGCCCGAAGAAAGCTGATGAGCGCGTCTTCCTATTTGGGGTCGAGGCCAGCCCCGATGGTGGTGGTCTTGCTGGGGTCGCCTGTTCCGAGGTCGACCGTCTTGACGAGTACCTCCTCAGGTGGCTGAGGCTTGTTGGTGCTGTCAGACTTCTCTGGGATGTCGAGTTCACTTGTAGCAAGCTTCTTCGACGCGACGTAGACCTCCATCATCGCGTTGGGTACTTGGTTTGTAGAGGCGATCTCCACGGCTTCGTGTCGCGGTCCGTGGGAGATCTTCAAGTCCCCCCCGGAGGGAGAGTACACCGGCCGGGCTTGGCATCTTGAGTACCAAGTAGGTGTAGTGGGGCACCGCCATGAACTTGGCGATGGCCGCCCGCCGAGGATGGCGTGGTAAGAGGTCTCGAAGTCCGCTACCTCGAACTTGATGTACTCGGTACGGTAGTTGTCCCGAGACGCCCGAAGGTAATCGGCGGGACCACCGAGCCCGGTGGAATAGCCGCGTTGCGGGGACGATGCCGTAGAAGGGCGTGCTACTCTTGGTGAGCATGGGGGTGATGTCGAGCTTCATTTTCTTCAAGGTCTTAGTGAAGAGGACGTTGAGCCCGCTTCCACCATCGATGAGCACCTTGTTGAGCTTGGAGCCCGCCACCGTTGGCTTCGGGACGAGAGGGAACCGTCCCGGTTCGGAGAAGCCGGTCCATTGGTCCGCGCGGGAGAAGGTGATGGGTACCTCCGACCACCTGAGAGGGGTCGGGACCGCTGGCTCAATGGACATCACTTCACGACGGGTAGCCTTCTCGCTCCCGCCTCGCCGGGCGCTCCGCCGAAGAGGACGTTGACGGTCTTCTCGGGTTCTTGGAAGTCATTGTTGTCGCCGTCCTTCTTCTTGCCCTTTTGGTCGTGGGGGTGCGGTGGCTCCGGCATATCCTTGAGTGCATGCCTGAGTTGGTAGCACTGCTCGGTAGTGTGGTTGCCGTTTGGATGCCACGGGCACTTCTCCTTCAGCAGGTCTTTGAAACCGCCAGAGTTCTTCTTCGAGTTCCCTTTTGCGGGGCGCCGGATAGCCGCGACGGTGTTGTCCGGCTTGCGCTTGCGGTTGGGACCCGAATAGTTGCCTGTTGTTGTTGTCGTTGCGACCACCTTGGTTTGCATTGCTGCGCCGCCGCTGCCCCGATTCTCGCTTGGACTTGCCACGGATGGCGTCGTACTTGGCGTTGGCCTTGTCCTCTTCATCCGCCCGGACGTGATCATGTCCTTGAGGTGGGGGATGGACTCGGGATGGCGACGACCGAAGTCCTCGAAGGTGCGGCGGTGGTAGAGGCCGTCCCGGAAGAGGTCGATGGCCTCCTTGTCGGTGACGTCGACGACGGTAGCGCGCTTGTCGAAAAAGCGGCGCATGTACTTGCGGAGAGTCTCGCCCCCGTTCTCGCTTGATCATGGCCGGGTCCATGCGAGTACCCGATTGGCCCATGGCGCCCGCGAAGTTGCTCGTGAACCGCTCCTTCGGCCGGTCCCACTTGTCGATCGAGTGCTTGTCTAGCGACTCGAGCCATGTGAGTGGTGCTTGGTCCGTGCGTAAGGGGAAGTAGAGGCATTTGGTATCGCCGTTGCCGCCGCCGTTCTCGATGGAGAGGGCGTAGCATCGGAGCCACCGGATGGGATCCCCGCCGCGTCGTACTTGGTGATCCCCAAAGGCTTGAACTTGTCGGGGAGGAGCAAGTTGCGAAGTCGAGGGGAGAAGGCGGGGGAAGCCGTCGCCCTCGGCGGCAGGGTCGACTTCTTCCGCCGCGCCTCCTCAATCTTCTCGGCGAGCGTCGTACCCGCCGTGCGCAGGCGCCGGAGGCGTGGTCGTTCGCGTGGCCTCGGCCGCCGCGACCGCCGCCGCCTCCGGCTCTCTCCGTTGGCCCCATGGTTGGAGCCGCCGCCGCCGCCGCCGCCGCCGTCGGGGATCGTTGCCGCCGCCACCGCCGGAGCGCGGTGGGGAACAACTTCTCGGTTGCCTTGGTCTTGCCGTGAAGGTCCGCCGGCGTTGGAGCGGCGACGGTTTGGCTCGGGCCGGGAGGTCGGCTCGAGTACGGTTGGGGCCGCCGTTGGCGCTCGCGACTAGTAGCTTCGTTGTCGCGGGATTTAGCCGGAGGAGGTTGGTTGACTCTGTTGTCGACCCGCATGAAGTAGGCTTCTTCAGCGAGCTTGGCGATGACCTCTCCCGGCCGCGTATGCCCCGAGCTCCGGCGTGCGATCGTTGTGATCGACATGAGGCACCGCTCGGGGGTGGTGTGTGCTACTCGCTCTCGACCGCCTCGAGAGCTTCCGCAAGGTTGCGGATGGGGAGGTTGTCTCTGAGCCGCCGGCGCCGTTCGTTGCGCTTCTCCGTTACGCTCACGCCGAGCGTCCCCGTTGGCGGCGGTCTCGTCCGGGTGCTTCCCAGCGAGATAGCTCGTCCGCGGAGATGTCCTCCGTGTACTTGTTCTCGGCCCGTGCCCGAAGGTCCTGGGGTGTCGCCAGCAGCCATGAAGACTTGGCGATCGGGGGTACCAAGGCTGGACTCAGAGGGTGCCACCTCAGTTGATGTGTTTGAGTCAACCCGGGCTAGTGGTGTTCCCTCCTGGAACGGTAGCGAGTCGATGTAGGCGACGTAGCGTGAGTCTCCCCTTACCAGGTCAGCGGGCTTGCGGTCTGGCCAGTAGACGTATCTTCCGGCCGGCGTTGATTTTATAACCAGCCCAAAGGCTGGCCCTGACAAAGGAAGCTCAGTGGAGTCGTCTTCGGACTCGGGCTCCTCAGGGTCCGACCCGAAGTCGAACTCGTAGTCCGGGTTCGAGTAGAATTCGGAGAGAGGGCTGGAGTCCGGAGCGCGATCGGGGGCGGCGTCGGAGTCCGAGTCGTACTTGGGTACGGGCTCCTTGCCGGCCCGGCGCGGAGTGGGAGCCCCCGTGCGGGCCCGGCCGAGGATGCGCGGGCCACGCGCGGAGTGCTTGCGTGGTGAGGGGGCCGCCCGCGATGGCCGAGCGCCGGCTCGCATGCGATGGCCCATGGCGACGTCGGGTTCGAGTTGGAGACGAACTCGAGCTCGAAGTCGCCGTGGTGGTTGAAGAGCGAAATTTCGCCGAACTTGCCTGGCGAGTTCGCCCTGTGACAACTTCGGGAAGCGTCACAAAGCCTGTCTTCGGGTTGGGCTGCATGGTCAGGCGGCGCTGGAAGGAGCCCGCGCCATCAGCAGTGCAGACCCAAGCGCCGAACACGAAGGTGTCGCCGCGGTTGAAGGCGACGGTTGGCTTGAAGTGGACGGAAGCCGTCGAGTTCGCCATGTGATCTCGAGCGAGGGCCCCTACCTGGCGCGCCAGCTGTCGGTGTTTTAGACCGGCAACCTACTACGGGGAGTACCCGAAGTAGATGATTGTGACTCGCCGAGATCGGTAACTCGAAGGAAGAGACACGTGGCACACAATTTAGACAGGTTCGGGCCGCGAGGTGCGTAATACCCTACGTCCTGTATGCTGCGTAGCTCTGGATTAATAGGGCACGATTACAAGATGGTGCAATAGTGCGCCGTGAGTTGTATGAGAGGAGATTGGATGAGGTGATCGGTCCCTGCCTCGCCTTATATAGTCCGGGAGGCGGGGGTTACAAATCGGAGTAGGGAGAAAGTACTAGTCGAGTACGTCTAGGAGTCCTCTATACAAATGCGGAACATGTACGCCTCCCTAACCGAGTACTACTCCTGTGTAGTCCTTGTGCTCCACGCCTTCAGGTACCGTGTAGCGCAAGCCGGGTAGTCCCAGGGGCCCACCGAGTAGTCGGTCCTGGTACCCACCGAGGTAGCGGGCCCAGGGAGGTCCATACGACAGGAGTATCCGGGTTTACCCCGGAATCTCCGGACTTCCCGGAGTTTCCGGGTTTACCCCGGATACTCCGGGTCTTAAAGCCTCAACGGCTATATTCTGGGTGAGGGGGTATAAAAGCCCCCTCCACCCCTTCATTTACTCTTCTTCCCTGCCATTTCATGCTGAACAAGAACGTAGCCCTCATTTACTCCCCCCCTCTTCTCCCCCTTGGCTCAAGTTTGGTGAGATTTTTTGTGGGATTTAAGAGGGTTTGAGAGCAAGGGCTTGGAGAGTGCTAGTGAGCTGATTTCCCATCTCTAGAGCACCTCGTTCTTCGCTTGGTTGGCAAAATTCGTGTTTGTTACTCTTGGAGCCTTGAGCTCCTAGCCGGCTAGGCGTTGCCTTGGAGCATCCAAAGATTGTGGCTGTCCAAGGAAGTTTGTATCACCCCGACTTTGAGTATGTAACTCTAGCTTGATCTTTGTGGTCGCTAGAGGGAGGAAAGTGACCTAGGTGTAAAGGTCCACCCTTCGTGGGTACCTCAACGGAGACGTAGACCTCAAGGTGTGAGGTTGAACTCCGGTAACAAATCCTTGTGTCTCTTGTGCTTATTCATCTTGTTGTATGCTTGTTTCTATCTTGAGCACATATCTAGGGTTTGGTGCCGATCTACTTCGTGGTGAGGTTCCTACAAGATTTGAGTGGATAAACAGGCTTGTCTCAACTCAGTGCATAACCTATTTTCACAGATTTACATTTGAGAAAGTTATTTTTTGTCGAATTTGATTCCCCCCTGACAGGCCGGAATATCCGGACATTTTCCCGGATTCTCCGGATTTCCTGGAGTATCCAGAAAAATATCCGGAAACTCCGGACCTATATCTAACAGTTGTGAAAAAGTTTGTGATTTTCAGGTTCGACTATTCACCCCCCTCTAGTCGCCATCTTGATCCTTTCAATTGGTATCAGAGCCAAGTGCTCCACATTTGAAGCTTAACCGCTTGGAGTAAAAAAGATGTCGAATCCAAATGATCAAGCCCTACCTCTCGCCGAAGGTGATCCCGTCAACAATGTTGTTGGCATGCCTCCCATTCCCCAAGGAGGCGACACCCATGGCGCAAGCACGAGTCATCAAGCGCATGGACGAGGTGATGAGTCCTCCGATAGTGAGGACGAGGAGTTCGATGATGCAAGGTCCAACCGCTCCGCTCGACGACCATCAAGGGACTATACTCGAACCTCTTTCGATTACTCTTGCTTATACTTTAACCATCCATCGGGTTCTAGCCACATTGGGAAGATACCCCAATTTAATGGAACCGGCTATTCCAAGTGGAAGAACTCGATGGAGGAGTATTTGATGGCGGTGAATCCCGCACTTTGGACTATTGTGAACAGGGATATTACCTTTCCGAGTGGTGATGCGACGCTAACTCAAGATCAAGCAAATGAGATACAAATAAACTATCAAGCCATACGCATCATCAAGAGTTCACTCACGTCCGAAGAATATGACAAGGTAGATGGTTTGAAGTCTGCCAAGGAAGTGTGGGACACCTTGTTCATCAACCATGAAGGAACAAAGCAAGTAAGAGAAGGAAGGATTCGAGCCTTGGAAAGTGAGCTCAATCGGTTTGTCATCAAAGATGATGAGTCCCCCCAAGACATGTACAACCATTTGAACAAGATCATCAACAAAATCAAATCTCTAGGAAGTACAAGATGGGGAAGAAGAGAAGTAGTTAACAAGATTATCTCCGCTTACATGGCAAGGGACGTTCAACTCCCAACTCTCATAAGGGAGAAGAGAGGCTTCAACAAATTCACTCCGGCGGATGTAATTGGAAGAATGGAAGAACACCTCATCGCTGTCAAGGAGTCCAAGCTTTCACAAGAAATGTCAAAGATGCATGAACAACTTGAGAAGAACAAGGGAGTAGCCCTCAAGGCATCTAGCAAGGAGAAAAAGTCAAGCTCATCAACCTCAAGGACCGTGGTCGAGGAAGATGGTGATGAAGATAGTGACATGGACATGACTCCCGAACAAATGGCTCTCTTTGTGAGGAAGTTCAACAAAATGTTCAAGAAGAGTGGCTTCTTCAACAAGAACAAGGACAAGGACAAGATCAAGACGAAGAGAACTTCCAAGAGACCATGTTTTGGGTGTGGCAAGGAGGGTCATTTCATTGCGGAGTGCCCTAATATAAAAGTAAGAAGAAGAGACACCAACAAGTTTGACAAGAACAAGAAGAAGGAAGTTGGTGAAGCTCATTTGGGTGAAGAATGGGATTCAAATGATGATAGCTCCAACTCCGACATTGAAGCTGGTCTTGCTACCATATCCATTGGGAAATCAATCAACAAGTCATCACTATTTGAAGATCTCACCGATGATGAAGATGACCTCACCCACACTTGTCTCATGGCTAGGGGCTCCAAGGTAGACACTCCCACCCCGCCCTTAGATGATGATAGTGAAAATGATTTTGATTTTGAGAAAATGATCACTAGCTTTGGTAGAAAGGCAACTAAGAAAATTATGTTTTTAATGAAAGAAATTGAGAATAGAGATGGGACCCTAGAGGTGTAAGAAGAACTCTTTAGACTTGAGCAGGAGAAAACCATTGCCCTTGAGAATGCCCTTGTAATTGAAAAGAAGGGTTTCAAGGTGCAAGAGGACTCACTCAAGGAAAAGGAGATAGAAATTCTTAGCCTCAAGAAATCCCTAGCTAAAGATGAGTTGATAGTGGATGAATTAACTAGGGAATCTTTCCTAGCTAAGGATGCTTGCAAGAAACTTGAGGGTGAAAAGCTTGAACTTCAAAAGAGCTTTGATAGCTTAAAGACTAGTCACATAGCATTAGAAGTTCAACTTGACAACCTCAAGAACAATGCTACAATTTCATCTAATGATGCTTTCTCTAACTCTCAAACATCAACAAGCAATGGTTGTTCTAGATGTTATAAGATTGATATAAATGCTTGTGCTACTAATGTTGCCGAGATGAATGCCATGAAAAAGGAGATTGCTAGGTTGTCAAACTCTCTCATGGTTGAAAAGAAGAAAGAACCCAAGAGAGGTGAGTTTGAAAACCACACTAAAGGTTTTGGGTCAAGCTACATGAAGAAGTTTGGCTTTGTGGATGGGAAGGGGCTTGGTAAGCAAGAACAAGGTACAAAAGACCCCATCCCATTCATCAAGAACCACCACACCAAAGGTATGGGAACAAGAAATGTGGTGCACGGCATGAAGCAAATGGGTGTCAAGAACTATGACAACCAAGTTAGATACAACACTCCTATCAAGTTCAAGAGCACCCAAACTACAACACAAGCACCACCATCAAAGCCAAACAAGTCAAACAAAAAGCCCAAACCACATGCTTCACAAGATAGCTTTTATGCCGATTATGTGTTGACTTGGAACCACAAGGGTAAGGTGGTTGCCAAGTATGTGGGACCCCGCACAAAAGGGACAATAATCAAAAGGAATGTGTGGGTGCCCAAGATTCTTGTGACTAACACTCTAGGACCCAAATCCACTTGGGTACCTAAAACACAAGCATAATTTGTTTTGTAGGCATACTCCTCCGGTGGAACAAAATGGGTGATTGATAGTGGTTGCACAAATCATATGACCGGGGAGAAGAAAATGTTTACATCTTGTGATATGATTGAAAATCCTACGGAAAAGATTGCCTTTGGAGGCAATGGTGGAGGAACGGTTGTTGGTCTTGGTAAAATTGCTATCTCAATCAATCATTCAATTTCCAATGTTTATTGGTTGAATCTTTGGACTACAATTTGTTGTCCGTTTCACAACTTTGTGAGATGGGCTACAATTGTTTGTTCACCAATGAGGGTGTGACCGTCTTTAGAAGGGGCGATGACTCCGTTGCCTTTAAGGGTGAACTCAAGGGAAGGCTTTACTTGGTGGATTTTTCATCGGATAAAGCCCAACTTGATACATGCTTATTGGCAAAGTCTAGCTTGAGTTGGCTTTGGCATCGCCGACTAGCTCACGTTGGGATGAACAATCTCAATAAGCTTCTAAAGGGGGGACACATCCTAGGACTAACAAACGTTCACTTTGAGAAAAATAGAATTTATAGTGCTTGTCAAGCCGGAAAGCAAGTTGGTGCTCCTTATCCCACCAAGAATGTAGTCACTACCATAAGGCCATTGGAACTACTTCACATGGATATCTTTGGTCCGGTGGCTTATGTTAGTATTGGAGGGAACAAGTATAGATTTGTCATTGTTGATGATTACTCTCGATACACTTGGGTATTCTTTGTGAAAGACAAGAGCAAAGTTCATGAAATATTCAAGAAATTTGCCACAAGAGCTCAAAATGAATTTGATATGAAGATTAAAAAAGTAAGAAGTGACAATGGCACCGAGTTCAAGAACACCAACATTGAAGAGTATCTTGATGAAGAAGGCATTGGTCATGAACTCTCCGTCCCATACACTCCACAACAAAATGGGATAGTTGAGAGGAAGAATAGAACTCTCGTTGAAGCCGCAAGAACCATGCTTGATGAGTACAAGACTTCGGATAGTTTCTGGGCGGAAGCAATCAACACGGCTTGTCATGCTATCAACTGTTTGTATCTTCACAAGTTTCGCCACAATACCGCTTATGAGCTCCTAATCGGTAAAAAGCCTAATGTCTCTTACTTTAGAGTTTTTGGTTGTAAGTGCTTCATTCTCAACAAGAAGCCCAAAAGCTCTAAGTTTGCATCTAAAGTTGATGAAGGTATCTTTCTTGGTTACGCCTCAAACGCTCATGGCTATCGTGTCCTCAACAAAACCACCGGTTGTGTTGAAGTCATGTGTGACTTGACGTTTGATGAATCTAATGGCTCTCAAGAGGAGCAAGTTGATGAATTGTGTGTAGGCAAGGAAGTACCCGCTGAAAAGGCTATAAGGAGGATGGCTATTGGAGAAATCAAGCCTCAGGAAGAAGATGATGAGGACTGCGAAATTGAAGATGCACCAGCCCTGCCTCCCGCTGCGATCCCCGGAGAATCCGGAGAAAAATCTGGAGATTCCGGATTTTTCGGAAACTCCGGAAATAAGTCCGGAGATTCCGGACCTGCTGCTGAAACCTCGCAAGGCAGTCAAGAAACTGAGGATTTGATCCAACAAGAAGTGTCTGACCCACATCCAAGAGTTCGACAAAGTGTTCAACGAGATCATCCTTTTGACAATATACTTGAAAGCATTCGTAGAGGGGTAACAACTCGTTCAAGATTAGCAAATTTTTGTGAACATTACTCGTTTGTTTCCATGTTGGAACCTCTTAGGGTTGAAGATGCTCTTGGAGATACTGATTGGGTGATGGCCATGCAAGAAGAGCTCAACAACTTCACTAGGAATGAAGTCTGGTCCTTGGTGGAACGCCCCAAACAAAATGTGATTGGAACCAAGTGGGTGTTTCGCAACAAACAAGATGAAGATGGTGTGGTGACCAAGAACAAAGCTAGATTGGTTGCGAAGGGGTACACTCAAGTAGAAGGCTTAGACTTTGGAGAAACTTATGCACCGGTGGCAAGACTTGAAGCAATTCGTATACTCTTAGCTTTTGCCACTCATCACAACTTCAAGCTACATCAAATGGATGTCAAGAGTGCTTTCTTGAATGGTCCAATCTCCGAAGAAGTCTACGTTGAGCAACCACCGGGCTTTGAAGATCCTCAATTTTCTAACCATGTCTACAAGCTCCATAAGGCGCTCTATGAGCTCAAGCAAGCCCCTAGAGCATGGTATGAATGCCTTAGGGAATTTCTCTTAAAGAAAGGCTTTGAAATAGGCAAAGCCGATCCTACTCTCTTCACTCGTAAGCAAGGCAACGATTTGTTTGTATGTCAAATATATATTGATGATATCATATTTGGGTCTACTAATCAATCTTGGGTTGATGAGTTTAGTAGGATCATGACCAAGAGATTTGAGATGTCTATGATGGGCGAGTTGAAGTTCTTTCTCGGTTTTCAAATCAAGCAACTCAAGGATGGCACGTTCATAAGTCAAACCAAGTACACCAATGACAGGCTCAAGAAGTTTGACATGAACAATGCCAAGCCCATCAAAACACCTATGCCATCAAATGGACATCTTGATCTAAATGAGGAAGGCAAAAGCATCGACCAAAAGGTATATCGCTCCATGATTGGTTCTTTGCTTTACCTTTGTGCATCTAGGCCCGATATTATGCTTAGTGTGTGCATGTGTGCAAGGTTTCAAGCTAATCCTAAGGAGTGCCATCTAATGGCCGTTAAGATAATTTTTAGATACTTGGTTCATACTCCTAACCTTGGTTTATGGTATCCTAAGGGCTCCACTTCAATCTACTTGGCTACTCCGATTCGGACTATGCCGGTTGCAAAGTAGATAGAAAGAGTACATCTGGGACTTGCCAATTACTTGGGAGGTCCTTGGTGTCTTGGAGTTCCAAGAAACAAAACTTAGTTGCCCTTTCCACCGCCGAGGCCGAGTATGTTGCAGACGGCGCTTGTTGTGATCAACTACTTTGGATGAGGCTCACTTTGAGAGACTTTTGTTGCAAGTTTAGAAAGGTGCCACTCTTGTGTGACAACAAGAGTGCCATCAAGCTAGCTAACAACCCCGTAAACCACTCAAGAACAAAGCATATAGACATATGACACCATTTCTTGAGAGACCACGAAGCCAAAGGAGATATCACTTTAAGCCATGTGAGCACCGATAAGCAACTAGCCGATATCTTCACAAAGCCTCTTGATGAACAAAGGTTTTGTGCTTTGAGGAGTGAGCTAAATATCTTGGATTCTCGTAACTTGGCTTGAGATCATGCACATGTTTGAGTGACCTAGTATCAAAGTTTTGAAAGCAAAATATTTGTGAAAAAACTCGTGTTGAATTTGTTTTGAAACATTTGGATCTTTAGAGTACAACATTTGGACTATTGTTCCCATTGTTTGTTTGTGGCTAGTCCAAAGTGTTGATACTGCTCAGGCTCACATATATTACATATGCAATCTTCCAAATCTATACAAAGATCAAATTCCTTGAAAATCTGCTCACTGGCTTCAGGGGGAGCGGAATCTCCAGGGTTTGTCCGGAATGTCCGGGTTTCCCGGATATTCCGGACCTGGCCCAGAGACTCCGGGTTGTAAAGGTATAAATACCTTTGACCGCGGTGAAAAAGATTCCCTTTACCCCTTTACAGTTCAACCGTGCCCTATCTCTCTCCCGTCGCCTCCCTCTCCCCCTCACCTAAGTCCTTGGCGATTTCCGCCCTCCACCGGCCAAATCTAGTGAAAGTGAGGGATTGAAGGCTCCAAGGCATGAAGATCAAGGATCTACTCGAGATTCAAAGGATTCAAGTCTTCTCCCCTCTCTCCCCAAGGTACATTCAAAGGAGTTCTTCCCGATCTACTTCCCTAGAGTAGTCCTTGTAGTATCCTCTTAGGGAATAGGTAGGAAATACTCCATAGACTCTAGATCTGCAATATCTCTCAGTTTGGATGGACGAATCTTGCTGCATTGTGATTTAGGGTTTCAGCTGCGAAACCCAGAAACTCCGGGGTTGAAAAACCCGGACTCTCCAGAATTTCCGGAGTTTCCGGACTTTTTCCCGGAGTATCCGGGGTTCACAATGCAAACCCTAAGTCACAAGTGTAGTGCATCTCCTCTTTTGATAACCTCTCACTTCCATATCCTTTTACCTATCCAGATGGTGAGAGTGAAGGTCAGTCGCGGAAACGAGGAGCCCTCCACCCAAAGGAGGACCAAGGCTAGGCACGACCCCGCCGCTTTGCGGGCCGTGCAAGAGGTCTTAGAGCAAGAAGGTTCTCAGCGCAGTTCTAGGCCAAGAAGAGGTGACCCTCCTCCCTCCTATGCCGAAGGGAGTGAAGAAGAGATAGAGAGGAGGAGGAGGAGAGGACCGAGAGTGATGGTGATGAGGAAGATGAAACTTATGAGCAGTCCCCCGAACCTCCTCGTTGCCATGGAAATGGGCCAGCAAAAGAAAAACCTCGCTACAAGCCCCATCCCAAAAAGAGCCATCAAGCCCCATATGTTCATCAAAGCCGACCCGCTACTCATATCCCTCCTAAACACAAGCAAGGAGTAGCAGCTCACATCTGCCCTAAAACCCCTCCTAGGCTCATTCCTACCCTCCCACAAAATGTCCGGGTAGTTGACACTCCCATCAAGCTAAGGGATCCCGGTTCCATTCTTGGCTTTGCAGAACATATGATAAGGGACTACTCAAGGAACTCTCTGGCAGTGAGGGAGCAAAGAGAGGAAAATGTGTATTTGTATCTCAAGGGAGAAGGGCTAGAGGCAAGGTTTTGGTGTGATTTTCATAGGGACTTTTATCAATCCGTTATCCGCAATCCCAAGCTAGCTACAAAGAACATGGCTCCGATTGTGCCAATGAGGTACATTGATTGGAAATACTATGAAGAGCTAAACAACACCGTGTTCAACTCCGTCATTGACAAGTGCAAGCAAGTTGGACTCTATGATATCATGGGATTTAGGTATAATTGGAACAAGAAATTCTTGCTCAATTCCATTGCTCCTACTACTACAATCCTCATGACAACACCATCACTTGGACGACTCAAGGGAACAAGTGCACTATTGATTACATGACTTTCTCTAGGCTCTTGGGACTTGGCTCTAAGGATGAGAGGCGTTCTCCCATGCACAATGAGGACAAGTACAAGCCCAAAGAGCTCCCCTTCATGTTTCCTAGCCGAGATTTGGCTATTGAGGGCAAGGCGGACCAACTCAATCCTTACTATTACTATCTCAATCAATTCTTTCGTGCCACTATTGATCCCAAGATAGGAGATGCTACAGCCTTGAGATACTATGCTCCAAATCTCCTCAATAGGATGGCACCGGATGAAGAAGGATTTTGTATATTCGACTTCATATGGAATGAGTTGAGAAGGGCCATGAGTGATCCTATGAAGCATCTTCCATATGCCCCCTACCTCATGTACATGATAGAGAGAGTCACAAATGTCCGCTAACCCAAGGATGTTGTCCATGAGCCGCTTCGTTACCTCCGTGATCGAGCCAAGAGGCCCCCCAAAGGTCGCAAGTATGTTGGCTCCTCTAGTGCAGCTCCTCGCCATGATGATTTGCCCGCTGCACGTTCTCCTCCTAGGCCTCCCCGTCGACACTGTGGCTCCATGATAAAGAGGGTGCTTAAGAGCATCTTTAGCATGTGCAAGACAATAGCCACGGAAACTATTGAGAACCGCCGGGACATCATCGAGATCAAATCTCATCTTGGCCTTCCCACCGATCCCTACCGCGAGCTTCCCGAGTTTGATGACCCTTTTGCGGAGTGGGACGCCCAAGGTGCCCAAGAGGAAGAAGAGGAGGAGGACAATGATGAAGAAGAGGAGGACGACGTCGACTCCGAGTGATCCAGCTGCTCCACACTTCCTTTTTTGCGCTTGATGCCAAAGGGGGAGTGAACTTATATATTTATGTGTGTGGACAATGAACTTCTTGTATTTGAATTTGGAACTTGGCTTGTAATAACTTTAATTTCGTATATGTGAGACTATGTGAGCTTGAGAAATTTGGTTGTGTGCTTGTGTTGATTTACTCTGCTTTTTATCTTCTAAGGACAATTTATGCTAGATTGAAAAACTGTGTGAAGTCTATTTTTTTCTGCTGTGCTAAAGCCCGGAGAGTCCGGAGATTTTCCCGGAGTTTACGGATTTTCCGGACATTCCGGACTTGGCCCGGAGACTCCGGACCTCTCAGCACCAGATTTCTTTTTCTTCCTTGTTGAGTGCATAATATGTCATGAGCATCTCACTTTTATCTGTTGCACGGCACAAGCACCCCACTGATGTAATACTCTCTAGTTTCTCTTGTTGTGCAAAATTTTGGCCCTAATAGGACCTTTGATATTCAAGATCAAAATGCACATATTAAGGGGGAGTATTACAAAAACTTTTAATATTCATTGTTTATCTCTTGTACGACTTAAGTGTGTTGTCATCAATCACCAAAAAGGGAGAGATTGAAGAGTATCTTGCCCCCCTAAGTGGGTTTTGGTGATTTAATGACACACCTAAGTAGCTAATGAATTTACCTAGTCCATGAGTAGGTATTAAAATTATGTATGGCATCAAGCACAGCTCGTTGACTATGCAAAAAGGAAAGTGGTGCTCTAAAGGTTTCCTAAGAAGGCTTATTTATTTTACAATTTTTGAATTTGAGTCCTAGGAATGTCGTACTATCAAGAGGGACATGAATTATGTCTTCCAAGAGTCTAACAGGTGCTCTAGTTGCTAAAACAAAACCTAAGAGAGACACCTTTGCACCAACACGTTCACAGGGATCTTTTCTTGGGTGCTGACCTTGGAAGGCCGGAGTATCCGGGTTTACCCCGGAATCTCCGGACTTCCCGGAGTTTTCGGGTTTACCTCGGATACTCCGGGTCTTAAAGCCTCAATGGCTATATTCTGGGTGAGGGGGTATAAAAGCCCCCTCCACCCCTTCATTTACTCTGCTTCCCTGCCATTTCGTGATGAACAGTAACAGACCTCATTTACTCCCCCTCTTCTCCCCTTGGCTCAAGTTTGGTGAGATTTGTTGTGGGATTTAAGAGGGTTTGAGAGCAAGGGCTTGGAGAGTGCTAGTGAGCTGATTTCCCATCTCTAGAGCACCTCGTTCTTCGCTTAGTTGGCAAAATTCGTGTTTGTTACTCTTAGAGCCTTGAGCTCCTAGCCGGCTAGGCGTTGCCTTGGAGCATCCAAAGATTGTGGCTGTCCAAGGAAGTTTGTATCACCCCGACTTTGAGTAAGTAACTCTAGCTTGATCTTTGTGGTCGCTAGAGGGAGGAAAGTGACCTAGGTGTAAAGGTCCACCCTTCGTGGGTACCTCAATGGAGACGTAGACCTCAAGGTGTGAGGTTGAACTCCGGTAACAAATCCTTGTGTCTCTTGTGCTTGTTCATCTTGTTGTATGCTTGTTTCTATCTTGAGCACATATCTAGGGTTTGGTGCCGATCTACTTCATGATGAGGTTCCTACAAGATTTGAGTGGATAAACAGGCTTGTCTCAACTCAGTGCATAACCTATTTTCATAGATTTACATTTGAGCAAGTTTAATTTCTGTCGAATTTGATTCCCCCCTGACAGGACGGAATATCCGGACATTTTCCCGGATTCTCCGGATTTCCCAGAGTATCCAGAAAAATATCCGGAAACTCCGGACCTGTATCTAACAGCTGAGAAAAAGTTTGTGATTTTCAGGTTCGACTATTCACCCCCCTCTAGTCGACATTTTGATCCTTTCAAAAGCGAATCCCCCACGCAAAGGGTACTACACCAGAACTGTGAAATGCCCCCGTGTGGCCACACGGGCGACACACTGAGAGAAGGTGGTCTCTCTCCACCTCTCCCCCACTGATACCCTCTATCACGCTGGCAGGTATGGTTCCGCACTTGCCGAGCTCAACTCGGCCCTAACCCCACGCTCGACAAGTTGATCCACTCGGTTTTAGACCGGGGCGAGCTCATATCCTCCAAGCGCAACTAAAAACCCCAACACCTAGGCTCCGAAAACCGTCAAAGTAGAGATACACTGAGGAGTGCACCCCTATCCCCGGTTCCAGACCGGTTGTTTCGAGCTCACCCCTGCCAAAGTACCCACAACGCCTTCTCCTGCCAGTTTTTATCCCACTCACGCCAAGATCCACTACTCTCATCCCATCCTAGCACGAAGGCCGGCATCACACAGCGCAAGCGCGGCGGCGGACTCGACGTTCCCCCTCGGCTTGAAGGCCGGGGCATCCACAGATGAGCGGGGAAGGACGGTCCTCACCTAGGTGGCTCCTGGCCGAAGTGAAGGCGTCGGTGAAGTGTGGCGAGGCGTGCTCGCCGGTGTGGAAGTAGGCGGCGCGGTGCAGAGGAAGCAGAGAAGGCATGGTGTCGAGGCGCGGGGCTTCCAGGCGTCCTAGGTCTCCACGGGCGGCCTCCGGCTCCAGCGGCGGCGCCGACGTCGCTCCCTCGGTCGACTCCTCCTTCTCCTCCTCCTCCGGTGCGCGGTGATGTGGACAGGGGATGGAATCCCCCGAGGCGGCTAGGGTTGGGAGCGCGGGTGGCGCGGTGGCGCTCTACTTATAGCGGCAGGCGGCGGTGGACGTGTGGACGGCGCAGATGCACGGATGGGCGCGCGGCCGCATCGCGACGACGCCCCCAGCCCGGCGCTCGGCCCACCGGCGTCACTAAAGAAGAAAGGAGGGAGGGTGACGACGACGTCATGCCGATGCCAGCGTGACGTCACGCGGGTCCCACCGGTCAGCGGGTGCTGCCCGAGCGCAGTAGGTGGCGGCGTTCGCGGGTCAAGCTTGGGCCGAAAGGGGAAGGCGGGCCGATTGGTTGGTTGCGGCCCACGTAGGGGGGTGGGGTTTAAGGTTTTTCTTTTAACTCACTCCTATTTCTATTTAATTCAAAATTGAAATCCTATTTCAAATTTGAATCCACACAAATAAGTCCAAATAAAATCCAACCAAAATTCCAACTTCTCACACTAGCATTTATAATTTCTAGAAATTATTGTTTGGACTAAATTAAATCTAGGAACTAGGGAAGGGAAAAAGGAAGACATCCTTAATTATTTCATGAGCACTCAAATTCAAATCAAGCTTTTTGAAATCCCACATTTTTGCAAACAAGCAAACTCGAGGATGTTACAGGGGCAGCTCTGCTTGCCGGTGCCAGGAGCCGGAGGAGGTCTCAAGCTGCTGCCTGGGTGTGGATTTGGGTGCGCGGCGGAGGGGCTCGCCGTGCTCGAGCAGCAGCTCCCCGCGTGGCCGAAGAGGGAGGCGGCGGTTGGCCCATCCGCAACGACGAGGAGGGAGAGAAGGGAAAGAGGCTCGCGGTCGCCGGGATCCGCCGGAGAGGAGGAAGCCCCGGCCTCCCCTGCTCCTATGCATACCCTGCTCCTCCGGCGGAGTCGCCGTCGTTGTGGGAGCCGGTCTTCTGTCGTCAACTCGTCGTGCGGGCCTCGCCTTCCTCTACCGCTGATTGAAGCTGCCACGACCGCGCGACCCCACGCCGACAAGCTGCCGCGACCCCACGCCGACAAGCTGCCGCGACCACCGCTCCTCGCGCCGCCGCCCCGCCCCCGCCGCCCCGCAAAGAACGAGAAGACAACGAGAACGAGTAAAGGCAGCAGCGCCCCCTCCCCCTCTGACTGCTCGTCGCTCCTCTGCCTTCCCCGCTCCTCCGCATCCCCTGCACCCACCGCCGTGACCTCCACCGAGCCACGCCTGCGCCTCGCCTCCTCCTTGCGGGGATGCCTTTGAGGACCTCCATGGGTACTTTGCCTTGCGCGCTGCATTGTCTGTTGGAGGCGTTTCCGGACACGCACAGTACCGAGCGGGAGGTAAATATGTGTTTGCCTCCCGCTTTTGGACTCAGTCTCGTTACTCATCAGTGCATGGACACTTTGCTCGCTTGAGTAGATTTGTCGCACACGGCGCATCCGATTCCGCTCAAAAACATCTCTTTGTTATCATGTTACTAGTTGCCTGTTCGTTTGGCCGGTGGCCGATGGTAGGCTTGGTTTGTTTCGAGAGGAAAGATCTACTTTGTGGCGATTCTTTGGTGCCTTGGTTTGTTACGAGAGAAAATCTTTTTACCACGGTGGGCGATAAGCCAAACGAACGGTGCGCATCTAAAAGATGAGCCACGGCTCGTTGTTTGATACATACCCGTTGTTCGAGAAAGAGGAAAGGAGCTGTTTATAGGTAGTGAAACATTTTTAAATGTGCCGCAAACCAAAAAGAAATCCACGGGAAGAAAAATCTGTCGCGAAAGATCCAAAGTCCCAACTCGAAATCTCAATCCATCCACGCGTGCCTTCCTCTACTCTCCGCCGCGTAACGCCATTACGCCAGCCTTGGGGCCCACCAACCCCGTGAGCAACAAACTCTCTCCTCTCCGCGTGCGTGATCCCGCCGGAGGAATCGGCGTCGCGAACGCGAATCGTAAAGCGCTTAACCCCTCCTCCGCTTCTTCCCTTCTTTACTTCTCCCCACACACACCGGCACACCCATCGTCCGAACTCCGAAGTCTCCGAGGTCTCGCAAACTCTTCCTCCTCCTTCCTCCCGGCCGCATCCATCCAAGCTCAACAACCCAAGCGATGGCGGCGGAGCAGACCGCCGAGCAGTTCAGGGGCCAGGCGCGGCTTCCCGGCTTCGCGGCGCCGCGGCGCTACGACCTGAGCCTCGCGCCCGACCTCGCCGCCTGCGCCTTCGCCGGCTCCGTGGCGGTCGCCCTCGACGTCACCGCGCCCACGCGCTTCCTCGTGCTCAACGCTGCCGAGCTCGACGTCGAGACTGGGGGCGTCAGCTTCGCGCCCAAAGGATCCGGCCAGGTAAAAAATCAATCGACCGCTTGCTTTGCTTCCTCCTCCGGAGTGCTTGTGTGTGTGGGAGTGGGACTGGGACTGGGAGGCGCTTGATCTGTTCGTGCCGGGTTTGTGGGATTTAAGAGTGTTAGATGTTAAGGATTCGTCCCCGGGTCGCTGTTGGGTAGGGTTGTGCTATCAGTCGCTGGAACTTTTGAACTGTTCCGCCAGACTTCGAATCCAGCATCGCGTATTTCCAGATCGATGTCTTCGGAAGCGTGGAGATTAAATTCGACATGTGAATAGTTTTTGTAGTGCAAGCTTATTTTACTTATTAGGGCTATAATTCGTTAATTTGCTCTACTTCACGGTTCTGTAATCAAAATTGTTTGGATTTAGTCAGGGTTGTGTTTCTTACAATGTCCTAGCTCTTTCCTCTGTATCTCCTATTGAAGTATTGATAGCGTGTTGGTGACTTTGTGTTATCACCTGCATCAGGTTCTGCAAGCCGTGGAGGTCACCAACGTGCCGGAAGATGAGATCCTGATTATTTGCTTTAGTGAGGTGCTGCCTCTTGGAGAGGGAACTCTGAACATTGCATTCAAGGGCACTCTGAATGATAAGATGCACGGATTCTACAGAAGGTAATATTTTTTGTAGTGCTAACTTTATAATTTTATAAACAAAGCAACATATTCACAGCAAAACTTTTTTTTTGGTTTATAGTGTGTACGAGCTCAATGGGGAGAAGAAGAACATGGCTGTGACACAGTTTGAGCCTGCTGATGCAAGGCGCTGCTTCCCATGTTGGGATGAGCCCGCTTTCAAGGTATACTGCTTTGATCTTTTACTTGCATTGCATGAGGGAGTAGAATCCTGCGTGGGGCTTATGAGAAGAAGCCTCATTCAAGGTTCACTGCTTTGTTTTCTCTCATATGTTTTACCTTACGCTTTCTTTTGCTTCTGTTGCATGAGGGAAGATGTGTATATATAGTAGCCTTGCATGTAAATTATGAATAAGATCAATGCATGTAGTGTTAAGGACAAAAGGGCAAAATAAATTCTATTCTCTGCATGGCCATATATCTGCTTATGCAGATTGATATTCCTTGTAGTTGTCCCTTCATCGAGTCCATGAATGATTTCTTCATTTACTCTGATTTGATTTTTAGGAATATTGTCTGATCTCATTTATGTTGTTGTGATTCCATGGTTAGGATTTAATCATCAGTGTGCAGGCTTTTAGATTATATGGCACATAATATTTTATGTCTAACTGTTGTACTTCCTCCCTGCAGGCTGTATTCAAAATTACTCTAGAAGTCCCTTCTGAGACTGTTGCTTTGTCAAATATGCCAGTAATCGAAGAGAAGGTCAATGGTCCTACCAAAGTAGTCTATTTCCAAGAATCACCGATAATGTCAACATACCTAGTGGCTGTTATTGTTGGCATTTTTGACTATGTGGAAGATTCCACCACAGATGGTACAACTCCTTTGTCACATGTTACATTAACATTCATCTCTTTATCCTTCATCTTAAGTTGGTTTCGTGCCTTAAAAGTTGACTAACCTCCATTCCACTGCAGGTACTAGGGTCCGTGTTTACACACAAGTGGGTAAGAGTGCCCAGGGAAAGTTTGCTCTAGAGGTTGCCCTGAAGACATTGGTCCTCTTCAAGGAGTAATTTTCTTATGATCCTTGTTATATTGGAAAGATGGCCTACGTTTTTGTTGCAGTGCTCATGGACACATAGTTTCTTTAATTGGATAATGTTGTTCTTGAATTTTTATACAGATCCTGACCATGACTAGTTATGCAAGTAATTAAGTTCTATAGGTTGATCGGTTTTATTACATTCTGGGCTTATATGCGAAATTGTAAATGCATTCCATTTGAGGCTTTAGTTCTTGAAATTAAGTATAAACATTATGTGCTCAGATCTCGTTTTTGGATGTTAGTTTTAGAGTGGGCATAACGTGAGTATATAGTCCTTTCCAAAATGGATTAAGGCCTTCTGTTGAAAGTACTTGGATTATTAATCAGCATCATGCCCCTCCAAAGTCCGACACCTTTGAAAGATGTCGTGCCACGTTATGCCCGTTCCAAAACCTTTCAAAGTACATCAGACTCCTGTAAATTTAATGATCTTTCGAGGCATCCACATCTCGATAGAGTTTGGTTGGGGAGCGCACTTTTTTGCGCTCAGGGAATCTTGCTTGTATGGAGTGCTAAATGAAGTCTATTTGCAAAACCTTTTCACGTATGAGTGTAACTTTGAGTTCATGATTTTCTACAGTGATTAGTTTCAAAGACCTCATTAGATTCGTCTCGCGATTTTACACAGGGCTGTGGAGCTAGTTTTGAAAACTGACTTTATTGAATACCCTTAATTAGTGGTCAAAGGGAGGAGAAAATTTTTTCTCCTCCCAACCAAACACAGGCCTCATTCTCATCCTCTGCTTGGTTTACTGTCACACAACTAAAGCTCTCCTTGTGACTTCTGCTGATGAATTTCTTTTTATTGGCAGGTATTTTGCTGTGCCATACCCTCTCCCCAAAATGGACATGATTGCTATTCCTGATTTTGCATCTGGAGCAATGGAGAACTATGGCTTGGTTACATACCGTGAAACAGCGTTGCTATTTGATGAGAAAAACTCTGCAGCTGCTAATAAGCAACGGGTTGGCCACTATGAAATTTATTATTTCAATTAAATTTGTACTTACCTGGTAATATGGTTCACTGTTGTAACTAGGTATTTTCATGACGCATCAACCCATTCTAATTTGCCAGTGGGCAATGTGGAATTGATTACGCAATTAATTTCTTTTCACCAGTGAATTTAATAGTAATTAGTGCAGAAGGCTATATAATATTGTGTAGTGGTTTGATTCAGAAATGCAGTATAGCTGTTTTGTTGTCATGTGCTGTCAAACCAACCTATAAGGCTATAACCTTTTTTCCCATTCTTGTCTATCCTCTCTGCAGGTTGCAGTTGTTGTAGCCCATGAATTAGCTCACCAGTGGTTTGGAAATCTTGTGACAATGGAGTGGTGGACACACCTGTGGCTTAATGAGGGTTTTGCAACATGGGTAATAAATTAGAACAAATGTAGTTGTTGAAAAGCTCCATATTTGTAGCATGTATGTCACTCATATGATGTTTTCCCCCACTGTAGGTGTCCTACTTGGCTGCAGATCAGTTCTTTCCTGAATGGAATGTTTGGACTCAATTTCTGGAGGAATCTACAACAGGTTTCAAGTTGGATGCTCTTGCAGGATCACATCCAATTGAGGTAACAGAAGTTTTATTACTCCTTATGTGCAATTCTTATCTGGTGGGATTTTATAGAGGTATTACCCTATTACATACTAAGTGAATTTGGTAAGCGGTAAGGGTTTGGTTACTTGAATGCTTGTCTAATTTGGTCAGTATAGAATCAATGTAATTATCTTTTCCTACACCTTTATTTAGTGGCTAAACACATGATGACTCTATTGGGACTGAAATTGGGATACACCCAGTTCTGAAATATAACTTAGTTTAATTTTGGTTGTAGTAACATCATATATGGCTGTATGATAGAAAATTTTGATGCATGTATCCATATGAAACATGCAAGTGGAATATTTTTATGTGGCGATAGCATATTTCTAATCAGTCAAACTAATCTGATCTTGCTGGAGAACTACATTTGACATTTCTAGTATTTTTGGAAAGTGTGTTGTTCCAGTTGTTGTGAAAGTTGATAACCGCTATTTGTGCGGACTTGGGGGCTGGGGCACATTACTAAATAGTGATCATACAATCCAAATGGCACTTAATGCATGTTCAACATTTTCCTTAGATATTGCTGCACATATCACATGGCTTATAAATCTAATATTTTCAGGTGGACATAAATCATGTCGATGAAATAGATGAGATATTTGATGCTATAAGCTATAGGAAAGGAGCTTCTGTCATTCGGATGCTACAAAGCTATCTTGGGGCTGACGTCTTTCAGGTCTGGTTTGCTTATTCATTAGTCTATTATTCCTCTTTTCTCAAATAAAAAGCTGTACTGTTTGAAACAATATTCTAGTAATTGTTATGTGGCTGAAATATAATGTATCCCAGCCCTATGGTTAGTTTACTAGTGAAATGCAGCTTAGCTTGTTTTTGATGATGGAGGTAATCTTTGGCCTCCGCACAAGAGCCTTTTAGGAATTTAATATATTTTTCTTACCTAATACACTTTGATAATTGGGTGACATGCTAGACATAATCTTAACTTGCATCAAACATTATTCTTTGTGGATGCATTATTGCAAAATGCAAGTAGAATTTGTATTGCTTGTCAGTTGTCAATGATAATATCTTCTTTTTTGAAAAAGTTCATTGTAAATTTCTTTTCATTCTTAACCAGAAGCTACTCTTTTGTTCTTTTTGCTAGAAATCTTTGGCTGCGTACATCAAAAAATTTGCATATTCAAATGCAAAGACAGAGGATTTGTGGGCTGCCCTCGAAGAGGGGTCTGGTGAACCAGTTAGAACATTAATGCATTCATGGACAAAACAGCAAGGTTATCCTGTTGTCAGTGTGAAACTCAAGGATGGAAAGTTACAGCTGGAGCAGGTATGGTTGTCTGTTAATTTTTCTGGAGAGACTTGCAAAATCATGGAAACTTTACAAGTTCTTTTCTAAAATTTTATGATCAAATTTAGTTATTGGTTAGAGGCTTTCTGAAAACCTTTTGGTCTCGTTTGTTGCAGACACAGTTTCTTTCAAGTGGGTCTACAGGAGTTGGGCAATGGGTGGTTCCAATCACACTATGTTGCTGTTCATACTCACGCCAAGAGAAGTTCCTTTTTAATGGGAAACAAGAAGATTTTAGTCTCTGTGGGCTCATGGAATGCAAACAGAAAGATGACTTTTGGATTAAACTTAATGTCAACCAGACCAGCTTCTACAGAGTGAGCTACGATGAGGAACTTGCATCCCGACTTCGGTATGCAATTGAAACCAATAAATTGAGTGCAGCAGACAGATATGGTAAATTGTCTCAATATCTTCTTCCAAGTGTATCGGTCTTACCCTATCCAACTGTGCTTACATGGTTATTGTTTATACAGGTGTACTTGATGATGCTTATGCTCTCTGTATGGCTGGCAAACAAAAGCTAGTCTCCTTGCTGCATTTGATTGCTGCGTACAAGGATGAGACTGAGTACACTGTACTTGCGCACGTAATCACGGTATGTACTTCTACTAGTTTTTTCACAAGCAATTCAAACCCTTTCTCTATAGACAAGTCCTTTTCTCATAATACTTGGGATTTTTTCCCTAAGCAATTTAAACTATCTGTCTCTCTCTACAGACAAGTCTGCATATTGCCGAGATGATTGCTATTGCTGCTCCAGAGGAGTTGGGTAAGCTGAAGAAGTTCCTAATCGACTTCCTCGTGCCGTTTGCACAGTAAGTATATTGCTCTATTACTATAAGAACATTTTATACTACAGATCTGGGCCTAAGATTTCAGAAATCATATGCAGGAAACTTGGCTGGGATGCTAAGAGTGGTGAGGGGCACCTGGATGCGTTGTTAAGAGGTACCCTCTTAACCGCCCTTGCAGAACTTGGCCATGAGGCTACCATAAATGAAGCTGTTCGTAGATTTAATGTCTATCTGGAAGACAGAGAGACACCACTGCTCCCTCCAGATGTTCGAAAGGTTAGCATCTTAATGGAGTTTTAAATTGTATTTATAGCCAACTTTTGAAAAGGTCCAGTGTGCTTATTGACCCCATTTTGTTTTGTAGGCTGCATATGTTGCTTTGATGCAAACAGTGAACAAATCGAATAAGACTGGCTATGAATCACTCTTGAGGATATATAGAGAAACTGATCTAAGCCAGGAGAAAGTTCGCGTGTTAGGTGGGTATTTTATAGCATTTGAAAGTGAGCTTGTATTTTTTTGGGCTTCACTAAATTTCTGACCCTCTACCTTGTAGGATCTTTGGCATCATGCCCTGACCCTGTTGTTGTTCGTGAAGCATTGGACTTTATACTATCACCTGAGGTAATAAGCATTTCATAAGTCTTCATTTTTTGTGTATACTAAGTGTCAGTGGTGTAATAGTGTGCGACTGCGCGAGTCACGTGGTCCTGTGTCCTGTGTGTTTCACATGATACGGCTAAACTTGGTTCCATCTTACCGGAATAACTCATGGTGTATCACACATGTGTAGGTAAGGAATCAGGACGCCATATTTTTGCTTAGAGGGGTGGGTTCAGGAGCACACGATGTGGCGTGGCAATGGCTGAAGGTACTCACGACGTGTCCTTTGGCACGTCCTTTGGTTAGCTTTGCAACTTCATTTGTCATGTACACCAACTCCACGATGACTATGATTTCAGGATAACTGGGACTACATATTGGGAGCTTACTCTGGAACTCTGCTCACCTACTTCGTCAACCTAACTGTTTCTCCGGTCTGCCTAACCTACCTGCAGCTCTTCAATCTCGTAAACCCATATGCATTTGCGTTCTTGACACATCACGGGACATTTGTTTCAGCTGGCCACTGATGAGAAGGGTGATGAGGCGGAGGAGTTTTTCAAGAGCAGAACCAAGGCGAGCATCGCCAGAACTGTGAAGCAGAGCATCGAGAGAGTGAGGATCAATGCCCAGTGGGTCAAGAGCATCAAGGGCGAGGCCGACCTGGGCAATGCCATCAAGGAGCACGCTCACAAGAACTGAGGCGAGATGGGCTCTTCTCTTTTCTTTGCCCTTGTAGTGCCTGACTGGGGTGTAATTTGTCGGATTCAGAAGTGGATTAATAAAGGGTCACTGATTTGACTTATTGCTTGTTGTCCGCCCTCAGTGTTGATTGCTACAAACTGTTCTATTTTGAAGTCATGTTGGGGAAGGCATGTATGCCATGCCTTCACACCAGCTGCATTTCATGCCTGAATTATGGATGAAATGTGCCGCATGAATCTCGGCTCTTTCTTAAGTCATTTCTGCGAAAGGCATTTGGTACGCCCTCACAGCAGCGGCATTTCACGCCTGAATTGCATCAAAGTATATCCAGAATTGTGGCACAATTCTGGATAGATATGTCAACCACTCAACCTATTATTTTATGGTCACATCACTCAGGTTGGCACTGAACAGATTATGCCGAGGACCCACCCACACATAATGACCTTCAGTGACTTTTTTAATACGCTGACCGTAGATGACATGAGAGCACCATCTCCCACTGTAGTAGTGGCCTCGGTGGCAGGCCGTCCTTTTTGGTTTGTAGCCCTTTTTCGAAAGATTTTCACAAGTAGACCTTTTTTGAAAGATTTCAAAAAATGGACCCTGAGCTCGGCGCCGTGGATCATGGCGCCGAGGTTACATGCCTCGGCGCCACAGATCATGGCGCCGAGGTCTTGGGCCTAAAAACAATATCAGTTACCCTACTTTGAAATTCTTTTGTGAAGAAATTTGTATGTAAAATGTGGCTAATAACATGCAAAATGGAATCTATGAACTTTGTTTAACATCTTACAACATTTGTGGATAAAAACTAAGCGAGTTTACATATTTAAAATGACATTCCAAAATTGAAAGTATTGCTGTCGGCATTTACTCGTGCGCTGAAAAATTCTAAGTGCTGAGAACCCTTAAAACATTAACAGGCATGCAACTTTGAAATTCTATTCTGAAAAAGTTTTCATATATACATTGAAAGAATTTGGATCCCAAATGTAGTATGATGTTTAATAAACATTTTGTGTATGTTGTTGACCATGAAAACATACAAATTTCTTCACAAAAGAATTTCAAAGTAGAATAACCGATACTGTTTTCGGCCCAAGACCTCGGCGCCATGATATGTGGCGCCGAGGCAAAGCTGCTTCGGCGCCATGATCCACGGCGCCGAGCCTAGGGATCCATTTTTTTCAAATCTTTCCAAAAAGGCCTACTTTCAAAAAAATCTTTCGCAAAAAGGGCTAAAAAACAAAAAAAAAAAAAGTCGGGGTGGCAGGCGAAGCGTCAGGCCGTTGCCGAGCACGCGACCGCCGCCCCCGGCGGCGGGCGGCTTGCAGATGGCGGAGCATGCTGGCCGCGCGCCTATGAAGAAGAAGGCAAGCAACGTGTGGCGCCGATGGCGGCGGAGCATGCCGGTGACGCGTGCGCCGCCTCGCTCTGCCTCGTCGGGTCCAACGGTCGCTAGGTGCCCCCCGTGCTGTAAGCCATCCCTTCCTCGCAGTCCCCCGCTCGCCCCCTTTTCCCCCGGGGTTTCCCCTGTACGCACATCCCGTGGGGGATTGGGGGATTTCGCTTCCATCTCCTCATCAGCGACATGACTAAAGATGTCATTTGCATGCTAGAATTATTTTTGTTTTTCATGTGTGTTCTGGTAATTCTGTTGCGTTATTGGGATGGGTGGGCTGCGATGCCTGCCGAACGTTATGCCTTGCGAAATGAAATTGGGGAGGGTGTGCGCGGCGGTGCGGGTGTCCAGATCTTGCTAGCTTGGCTAGTGGTTGGTTTTTAGCGAAAATACTCTTATTGTTAATTTGTTATCATCATGCAGCTGGGATAGAGAGGCAGAAGCAAGTTGGCAAAAATATCTATCTTCAGGAGTCGTGTGTGTTGAATATAAATTGAGGCAAACCGTATTTGAAGACTCGAGGCTGATGTTACGCGGTAAAAGGATATTTGCATTTACCATTTTACATACATGCACACCTTGAGTTTCCCTTTGTATGCTCCCTCCCCTTATCTACAAGCTAACAATCTCTTCTGGTTGACCGAAAACTATGTTAGGTCCCATCATCAGATGCTTGCTGCCCACGACCATCTCATCTGAGTTAAGGATCTGAACAAGCAAAGGCAGCAGCGGATTTTTCCAGACCGAGCCCCAAAGGCAACCCTCATGTGTCATCAATCGTCATTACTGAAACTATATGGTGCCGAGCTCGAACAGTTCGTGCTCGCACTACTCACCTGGGCAGTCTCATAGTCGTGCCCAAGATTACGCAGTCTGTTGAGCTCCGGCAGGATTTCCTTCCCGAGATCTGGCCTGTCCTTCTTTCGAAGCTCCGCGCATCGCAACGCCAGCTTCGCGAATTCCAGAGCCTCTTCCACGGGCCAGTCCGTCACCGTCGGGTCAAGTATCTCCTGGAAGGTTCCTCTCTCTATGGCGTTCTCGACGTGATGCGTGAGTCCCATGGGTGATCTTGCCGTGATGATCTGGAGCAGCAAGATGCCAAGTGAGTATATGTCCGACATCGTGGTGAGCATCCCGGTCTGCTGGTACTCGGGGTCGATGTAGCAGAATGTGCCGGCTGTGGATGTCATCCTGTACTGCGTGACATCAGCTGCCGACTGCGGCACCAGCCTTGCAAGCCCGACATCGCTAATCTTGCTGACAAAGTTGTGGTCGATCAGGATGTTGGCGGGCTTTAGGTCTCGGTGCACCAATGGTTCTGGCTTCGCCTGGTGGAGGAAGAGAAGTCCAGTTGCAATGTCAGCAGCAATCCTGAAGCGGACGCTCCAAGGAATTGGCAACGTTTTGCCTCGTCTGCAGAGCCGATCCTCTAGGCTTCCATAGTCCATGTACTCGTATACTAGGCAGCCATACTCTGGGCAAGCTCCAAGCAAGAGGACCATATTTGGGTGCCGCATACAGCTTAGTACTTCAATCTGCATTGTCACAATCATGCGATTTAAAAGGTAACTCCTGCTTTAGGTATAATATACTTCTGTTGTTAACCATTGACAAGTTACTAATGAGTAATTAATGACTGAAATGTTAAATGAATAATACTAGGAAGATTGCGGTGTCCTGAAAATAAAAATAAAAGTTGTTGTCTCAAAAAAATAAAAAAAAAGTTTCTGCTTCCTAGGTGTGAACAAATAGTTGCAAATAAAAGGAACGTTGCTGCTGGTGTTTGATGAGGGGTATTAGTAATATCTAGATATTATATTCTACAGGTGTAAAACCGACAACACTAATAAATTACTTATTTTAAAATTCATAAATTTGAAGGATAGAACATTTTATTGTTGCTGTACGTATTTACCTCTTGCTGAAATTGTTTCCTTCCCTGTGATGCGTCTGGTCTTAGAATTTTAATAGCGACGTTAGTATGATCCAGTACGGCTTTATATACGGGTCCATATCCACCTTCTCCTATCTTGAGGGCCTTGTCAAACTTATGAGTTGCAGCTTCTATCTCATCAATCGAGTATCTCCTGTACCGGAGATCATTTCGGTTCAGTGCATCAGTTGCTTTCTTTCTATCCTCGGCCTCCCGCTTTGCCTTCCATTCTGCTCTCAATCTCTTCTGCGCCTCAAGCTCTGCAATTTTCTGCGCTGCTTCTGCTGCCTCCAGGGCAGCTCTGCACTTCGCTTTCTCCATTTGAACAAGTGCAAGAGCTTCCTCTTCAGCATTCCTTAGCTCTTGGAACTTTTTGGACTCCTCCACCTTCATCTGGTGCATCTGTGCTGCCTGCAGTAACATCATTGTTTTAATCCAGGAACTACAAGGCATTTGTACTTAAGGCTAGCACAAAGAAGCATCACACCCACCTTCTGCTTAGCATCAATAGCTTCCTTACAAGCAGAGTTATACATCTCCATTGTTTGTTTCAGTTCTAGTCTCAACCGTCTCATTTCAGATTCGACATCCTTCCAATTCCATGAGAAACATTATAAGAGTTTGCGTCATGATATAGTCCCATACTGGGAAGTGAATGAAGCATTTAATGTGCAAATGTCTTATTAACTGCGGTAACCTGATGTGGACAATTGCCAAAAGAAAACTTGATGCTATAAAGGAACTTACCCCGGCATAACTTAGGTTTTCCACGGACATTGCTGAGGAGAGCTCCATGGAATCAGCAAAGTCTATGGATGGTAAATCCATGCTCATTGGCAAATCAATATCATCTGAAAAGGAGCTACGAGTCACTGAGGGCCTTGGTGGTGCTATAAAATCAATGTAATCGTCGAAATCCTTCTGGGGTGCTGTCTTAGCTCCATAAAGTGGCCTTGATGGGGCCTTTGCATAGGCAGATAATCGGTCAACTGAATTTCTACTTGCTATCGGAGATGATGTATGAGACGTCTTCCTCCAGTCCCCTCTTGAAGATCTGTTCACAAATCAAGATGGTTCTTTTAACAAGCCTATTTTCTTGAAACATGGATGTACATATTTTAATGGCAAAGAATGACCCAACTAAGAAAGTCCATGTTATTTCACAATTACAAGACCGAAAGTATTCAGGTTACTGCGAATCATATTTCTTTCACGTCTACACAATGTAACATATGAAGTGCTCTGTTCCTCATAGACTTACCTTGAGACATCAGACTCTATGCTTGGTTGGGAGTATTGCTTTGGAGGGAGAGTACTAAAGGGTGCTGGAGCTTTGGCTGCCTTCACCTGGATGGCTTTTGCCTTGTGTATGACATGCACAGTGCAATAATCAGGTGCCATCTTCATCAAGCATGTTGGGACATCTGGATTTCTAAATCTTCTGCACAATGTAATGATCATGGCTGTTATCAGTACAGGCATCAAGGGGATGTAAAGGTGCGCAATCATGGAAGTTGTGTGAGCACGTAATGTACCTGATGAATGTGTTCTTAGTTGATGCCCCAACGACAATGTCTGTGATGGCATTGTTAGTGGCATAATCAATTATTTCTTTGGAGATGTCATTGCCATCCAAGATGACTTCCTTCAGATGCATCTGTGATTTACAGATGGCATCAGCGTAAGTTTTTTTCACAGTAATTTTTTCCATTTGGATATTTTGTTCTTACAGAATTGATTACTCATATTCTAACATTAAACTTTTGATGCCAACATTCGCTGTTAGGTATTTATCAGCTAACTATATAGTCAGGGTGATGTTTATGTTTTAAATAAATACTAGTATTCAGTTATGAACTTGGTCTAACACCACAGTAATAAAAAAGGTAGTGTTCAATTGGCACTTACCCCTTTACGAGCACAATAACCTCTATATGAGATAAACAGATGTGTTATCTCTGCGTCCCCTTCATCTTTGTTTGCTTCCACTGCAGCATGGTCATGAAACAAGGAAAGTGTTGATAAATCGAAGTGTTTTTTTCCCTTAGAATATAGAGTTGACTGTTGATACGAGAATAAATTAAAATTTGCCTCGTTACAAATGAGAGGAGTTCCTGACATTGGTTTCATGTTGCGATGAATGCATATTATTTAGCTTGGTAACAATAGAGGCTAGCGGATATTGAATGTTCATAAGTGTTGCATGTCCAACTAATTGAATGAACAATGCAATGCACATCACGCTACCAAGGAATATGCACAAAGTCATGTGAAGTTTGCTTTGGCAGCATTTAATTCAGACAAAAAAGTAACCATATTATTACAAAAAGTAACTAATGATACAAACAAAACTTTTAGGTTAGTTTACCATCATCATTCACAGGCTAAACACTTAATTCTTAAATTGGCTGGTAGGGAATTGATGGCTTGCATTCTAGTACACCTCATGGTCATAAATTAACCTAGTTCAGAGGCTGTTTGATGAAGAAAGACAATTAACTTCTACTCTCATATTGATGCAGGAAAACTCAATACTCCTACATTTCATATTTAAGTGGCTGAAAAAGGTGCCTACCCCTGACATGGACGAGCTGGAGCGTGCTGCCCCTCGTCAGGAGCTTATCCACCGCCCATTTCGCCGCCTGCTGGCTGTTCTTGTCCTTGTCGACGGCCACGATGATGGAGCTCTCCCTCGCACCTGCCTCATGCTCAGCGCTGTGCGAAGACGACACAGAGAAAGGCGAGGCGAACATCTTCAATCAATGGTGCCCACTACTGCTCTATATCTTCCTCAATCAACAATTAAATCAGCTTCCAATCCAAACGAGAAGCGGCGACGAGTCCCCCAACAACAACAGGTAGAAAAGGGAAGGAGGCCGCAAGAGAGGCGAAACGGAGGGGAGAGAGAGACAAGGGGAATCCTCTCTCCCGTCTCGCGTCGCCCTGTTTTGTCCTGCTCGTCCCTAACCTCCCTCCTTCGTTTTGCTGTTGCCATGGAGCCAGCCACCCAAAGCAGTAATGGCGTTGCCAGGGAGTTTTGCTGTTTCGCCAAATTTGGATCGTGAGCTTTCTCCTATTATTGGGTGGCTAAACTGTCGCGACAGACTTTGGAGCTCATGTTTTCTTGTGTCCATTTGTCTATTTTTGCACACACAAAAACCTTGTGTTTGTTGGTTGACTCTCTCGACTGTCAGTACAGTCACTGTAGGAGTTTGTCAGTCTGTCATCACTTCATAAGCAGAGTTCATGGTGTATTATTCGTCAATACAAATCTTTTTCCCAAAGAATAACAGAGTAGGGGAAAAATGCCCCATTTTGAATCGAAGAGTGGCTGCTTTTGCATCATCAATGTATCTGAATTCCCTCGGTCGAAAGACCTGAGACGTTGACTCAGATTTCGATGTTCATTTGGTTGTTTTAGAAAAGTATATAAACACTCTGTTTTGTATAATCTTGGATAAATAATACAAAAGTTTGGTGCTCACCAACAACGAAATTTATTTGCGTAGCATAGTTGAAATCAGCGTAGTTGCAAGTTTATCCGCTGCAGATTAATGGTAAACTCGAGCTTTTCTTTTACACATGGAGATTGGCCCGTTTGGTTCACTTAGCAGTACCTGAGAGCCAGGCTCACCTGGGACAGGTCTAACACACGCAACATATCGTGTTTGGTTGGCTGTATCTACGTAGCTCGGCTAAGAAGAGATACTGTTTAGTTGCCTATACGAAGATGTGTTGCATAAGATTAAAAATATTATAAGATTATACTCATATTTTTTATTTATGCAAATACACTCTTAAAGTTTATTTTATCTAATTATATCTTAATCAATGTTAATATATATTAATACTACTTAATATTTACTAATCAAGCACTGATACATCATTAGGCAGCTAAGCAGCTGCACCCACGCAACCTGGCTCGGCAGAAACGACCGATTCAGTTGTTTCTCCAAAGCCTGGCTGGGGGCTCCTTCCTGCATATGACCGAAGCCTGGCCCGACTTCAGGAGCAAGCAACTGAACAGGGCAACCCTGCATCCTACTGACCTGGTTGAGGCGGCTGCAGGGGACCAAACAACCCCTAAGGCTTCGTTTGGCAACTAGAGCATCGACGTGGAACCAGGCCTAAACCCCGCCACCTTTGGAAAACAGCCCACGTCGGGATGAGTTCACACGGCTGGCACAAGAACGTATTTGGCATTGCATGTGTTGTGGTGTATTTCAGCCCAAACCGCTGCATTCCACGGGAAAAATAAAAATCGTCGACTGACCCGTGGAAAATCCCCTGTCTCTCTCGTCACTCCGCCCTCGCGCTCTTCTTCCGCACGCCATCATCGTCGTCACCTCTGTCTAAAAAAACACGTCAACTCAAAAGAAGCAGGGGTTTACTCTGACCTTGGATTGAACCACACGCGTGGATTGGGTGGTGGAAGTTGAATCACCCGATCCACCCGTGGAACCTGTCTCCCGTGAGTAATAACCTCCATCTGCCAAACGAACCCTTTGAGGTCCCGAATTGGACCCATTCGCTCGAGGGCCGCGACCTTTTCGGGGGTTGGCCTCGATTCCCCCGCCGGGAGACGATATATCCTAGGAGCATGCCCCGCGGCACTCCGAAGACCCATTTTTCGGGGTTGAGCTTGACCCCGTTGGCCGCGAGCGGTGAACGCGATGCCGAGATCGCCAACCGGGTCGTCCGCCTTCTCGGTCTTGACGACGATGTCGTCCACGTAAGCCTCGATCGTCCGCCCGATATGGTCCCCCGAAAACGTGCGCATGCGGCGCGATATGTTGCGCCCGCGTTTCGAGGCCAAAAGGCATCGTGACGTAACGAACGTCCCGAACGGTGTGATGAACGAAGTCGCGAGCCGGTCGGACTCCTTCATTTTTATTTGATGATATCCCGAATAAGCATCAAGGAAATAGAGTAGTTCGCACCCGGTTTGTTGAATCAACGATTTGATCTATACGTGGCAAAGGAAAAGGTGCCGCCGCGAAGGAGGCGAAGCCAAGAAGGATGGGGGCGATGGCGACGCGGGTGGTTTCCCCGCCGTCGAAAATGTGTTCCTCATCTTTGGGGGACCTACTGTCGACATGTCGACCGGCGGCGCAAGAAGGAGCGGCACGAAGTCCTCGCCGCAGAGAGGGCACCTCCGGCCTTTCTCAACTGGTCGAAGGATGCCATCACCTTTAGCCGGGATGATCACCCAAATCGCATCCCGAACCCGGGCCAGTACCCACTGGTGGTCGATCCCATCATTGGCAACGCCCGTTTTCGAAAGTCCTTATGGACGGAGGCGGTAGCCTCAATATCCTCTTCGCGCATACATTGCGCCGATGGGGATTGGGCCGGACCAGCCGCGGCCCGGCACGAAGCCGTTTCACGGCATCGCGCCGGCAAGCGGGTTCAACCCCTCGGGCGGATCGATGCGCCCGTCCGGTTCGGGACCCCCAAGAATTTCCGCAAGGAAACCCTCACCTTCGAGGTGGTGGGATTCAAAGGGGCTTACCACGCCATCCTTGGGCGACCATGCTATGCCAAGTTCATGGCGGTCCCCAACTACACGTACTCGAAGATGAAGATGCCGGGTCCAAACGGCGTCATCACCGTCGGGTCGTCAATCGAGCATGCATTCGACTGCGATGTCGAGTGCGTGGAACATGCAGGAGGCGCTAGCGCCGGGATGAAGCGCTGGTAAACACACTGGAGAAGATGGTCAACGACGACCTCAGCTCCGCCGCCAAGCACGTCGGCACGTTCGAGGCCGCCGAGCAAACCAAAGGGGTCCCCCTCGACCCATCGGCCCCCGAGGGCAAAGCATTGAGGGTCAGCTCGACCCTCGATCCTAAATAGGAAGCAGTGCTCGTCGACTTCCTCCGCGCCAACGCCGACGTCTTCGCGTGGAGCCCCTCGGACATGCCAGGCATCCCGAGGGAGGTCGCCGAGCACTCCCTTGATATCTCGCCCAACGCTCGCGGCTGTTCGGCGGCGGGCCGCGCCGCTTCGACGAGGAACGGCGACGGGCGATCGGAGCGGAGCCGCGGAAGCTCCTCGAGGCCGGATTCATCAAGGAAGTGTTCCACCCTACGTGGCTAACTAATCTCGTGCTTGTAAAAAAGAAAAACGGGAAGTGGAGGATGTGTATTGACTACACCGGTCTCAATAAAGCATGTCCAAAGGTTCCTTTTCCTTTGCCGCGCATAGATCAAATCGTTGATTCAACGGCAGGGTGTGAACTACTCTGTCTCCTTGATGCTTATTCGGGATATCATCAAATAAAAATGAAGGAGTCCGACCGGCTCGCGACTTCGTTCATCACACCGTTCGGGACGTTCGTTACGTCACGATGCCTTTTGGCCTCGAAACGCGGGCGCAACATATCGGCGGCCGCATGCGGCACGTTTTCGGGGACCATATCGGGCGGACGGTCGAGGCTTACGTGGACGACATCGTCGTCAAGACCGAGAAGGCGGACGACCCGGTTGGCGATCTCGGCATCGCGTTCGGCACTGCCCGGGCCAACGGGGTCAAGCTCAACCCCGAAAAATGTGTCTTCGGAGTGCCGCGGGGCATGCTCCTAGGATATATCGTCTCCCGGCGGGGGAATCGAGGCCAACCCCGAAAAGGTCGCGGCCCTCGAGCGAATGGGTCCAATTCGGGACCTCAAAGGGGTGCGAAGGTGTTGGGTGCCTTGCCGCCTTGAGCCGCTTCGTCTCGAGGCTCGGTGAGAAGGGTCTCGCCCCTCTACCGGCCGCTCAAGAAGCACGAACGCTTCTCTTGGACCGCCGAGGCCCGGGGAAGCGCTCGACAAGGCGAAGGCGTCTCGACACACGCCCCAATCCTTACGCCGCCGCGAGACGGCGAACCCCTCCAACTCTACGTGGCCGCAACCACCCGGGTGGTCGGCGCCGTGATCGTTGTGGAGCGCACGGAGGAAGGGCATGCCTTGCCCGTGCGGAGGCCGGTCTACTACATCGGCGAAGTCTGTCGGACACGAAGACGCGCTACCCCCGAGGTCCGAGTCGTTGTATGCGGTAGTCCTCGCGCGGCGCAAGCTCCGCCACTACTTCGAGGCCCACCCGATCACGGTGGTCTCTTCCTTCCCGCTAGGAGAGATCATTCGCAACCCCCCGACGCGGCGGCGCGGGATTGCCAAGTGGTCCGTGGAGTTGATGGGCGAGACGCTCGCCTACGCTCCGCGCAAAGCCATCAAATCGCAAATCCTAGCCGATTTCGTCGGCCGAGTGGACGGACACGCAGCGCCGCCCCCTCGGATTCAAGCGGGACGCCGGACTGCGTTCTTCGACGGCTCGGTGATGAAGACGAGGGAGCGGGCGCGGGCCCGCTCTTCGTGTCACCCCTCGGGGAGCACATGCGCTACGCGGTGCGTCTCCACTTCCCCGCGTCCAACAATATGGCGGAATACGAGGCCCTTCTCTCGCGGCCTCAAAGTCGCCATTGAGTTGGGCATCAAGCGCCTCGACGTGCGAGGGGATTCGCGGCTCGTGATCGATCAAGTCATGAAAAACGCGAGCCGCCACGATGACAAGATGGAGGCCTACCGTAAAGCCGTGCGAGCCCTCGAAGACAAGTTCTACGGCATCGAGCTTAATCATGTACCCCGCCGGTACAACGAGGAAGCGAGATGAACTTGCCAAGATCGCGTCGGGCGGATCACCGTTCCCCCAAACGTTTTCGCGCGCGACATCGCGCGACCCTCGGTCATCTTCGAGCCTTACCCCTCGAACGACGGCGGACCCTCGGGGGCTCCCTCGAACCCATCGGGTGCGGAACCCATGGAAGAGGATCCCTCGAACGAGGCGTACGTGCTCTCCCTTCTCGAGGGGTACGGCTCCCACGAGGGCGTCGCGATGGACATCGAGCCGGCCGCCGTCCGGGCGGACCGGCGGGGAGAAGTACATCGCCCGGATTGCTCGAGGGGAACTCCCCCGCGAACGGGGGCCACGGCCCGGCGCATCGCCGGGATGGCCAAGTCATTCACCCTCGTCGACGGCGAGCCGTACAAGCGCGCCGCGTCGGGCATCCTCCGGCGGTGTATACCCATTCCCGAGGGGCGCGAGCTCCTACGGGACATCCACGCGGGGATGCGTGGCCACCACGCCGCGCCGCGCACCCTCGTCGGCAACGCGTTCCGCCAAGGCTTCTGCGGCCTACCGCGGTCGCGGATGCCGGCGAAATAGTGCGCACCGCGAAGGGTGCCGGTTCTACGCCCGCAAGACCAATTTGCCCGCTCACGCCCGCAAACGATCCCCCGTGACATGGCCGTTCGCCGTGTGGGGGTTGGATATCGTCGGGCCCCTGCGGAAGGCGCCGGGGGGCTTCACCCACCTCGCTTGTCGCGATTGACAAATTCTCCAAGTGGGTGGAGGTACGCCCCATCACGAATTTGAAGGCCGAGCGGGCGGTCACGTTCTTCACCGACATCGTCTATCGCTTTGGAGTGCCAAACTCCATCATCACGGACAACGGGTCCCGGTTCACGGGCGGAAGTTCTTGGAGTTCTCGCGACAAGTTCCACATCCGTGTGGATTGGGCGGTCTGTGGCGCACCCACGGACCAACGGCCGGGTGGAACGTGCCAACGGCATGATTTTGCGGGGCCTCAAGCCCCGAATTTTTGACCGGCTCAACAAATGCGGCGGAAATGGCTCCAAGAACGCCGGCGGTCGTGTGGAGCCTAAGGACTACCCCAAGCGGGGCCACCGGGTTCACCCCCGTTTTTCCTAGTTCATGGCGCGGAGGCCGTCCTCCCCACGGATCTGGAATACGGGTCGCCCAAGGTTCGAGGCTACAACGAGGATGCTAACCAGCGAGCCCGCGAGGACTCGCTGGATCAGCTAGACGAAGTACGCCTCGTGGCGTTGATGCACTCCGCAAGGTATCAACAGTCCCTACGGCGCTACCAAGCGCGCAAGATACGTCGGAGGGATTTCAGCGAGGGGGACCTGGTCCTAAGGCTACGCCAAGACAACCGAGGGCGCCACAAGCTATCGCCCCCATGGGAGGGACCCTACGTCGTGGTGAAGGTGCTCAAGCCGGGCACGTACAAGCTGGCCAACGAGGACGGCGAAGAACTCACCAACGCTTGGAACATCCAACAGCTACGTCGCTTCTACCCTTAGCTAGGATTTCCAAGTATTTTCTGTTGTAAAAACGCATGGCCAACGCCCCAGTTGGTGTCACCTATGTAAATACTCTTAGCCTAATAAAAGGGCAACTCGGCTTTCCCCTGAAACCCAAGTTACCCTCGGGGGCTACTGCGGGGGGGCACCCCCCCAAATGGTCTCATTTTTTTCGCGCAAAAAACGTAACAACACGCGCTAAGTTTGTTTCCTACTTCAACCACGAGCCGCGATTCGAACGGGCGTAGGTGGCACGGCGGAAGGAGCGCACGAGCCGGAGACGCCCTACGCCGCGTGGCTATGGCCCGTCTCTCTCGCCTCCAACCCGGCGGCCCCCCCTGCGAAAGGCGAACTCCCCTAACTAGAATCTACTCGGGGAAGAAGAAGAAGCAAAAAGCGCAATAAGCAAACGATTTCATTTACAACAACTGACCATGTTCATGAGATGACTTGTTTATTTACAAGAGGCCACGAGGCCGAGATTCGATACACATAAAACAAAAAACGGGCCTAGTGCCCAGGTGATTTCAGGCGGAGGGAGCGGCAGCATCGGCGGCGTCCGGAAAGAGGAACTCTTCGAAGGCCTCGGCGAGCGACTCGGCGGCGTCAGCAACAAGCGCGTCCGCGCGCTCCATGGCCACCTCGTCCTCGACGCCCTCGGGCACGATGTAGCCCTCCGCCACCGCCTCGAGGTTGACCTCGTAGTGGGATCGCACCACTCCGAGGGGCTTTCCGCACGCCCGGGTGCAACGCCCGACGCATTCGCTCCGTGACGTGGCCGCCGAGGGCGCGTAGGCGGCCGGCCGCCGAGCCGCGCGGCCCGGGCCTCGCCTTCCTCGACGACGCGACGGTCGCGAGGGCCGCGTCCGCCGGCTCCGCGGCTCTGCTCGCTCCGAGGAGTTGTAAGAAACTTGCGGGGCCTCGGCCCGCCCGGCGGCGTGTCCCCGGGCGGTGCGCAAGCTCCGGAATCAACAAGACGACAAGAAATCGAAAGGGGAAGCAAACCCTCCGAAGCGGAAAACCAACAAACCGGTCGAGAAAGTGACTCACCCTCGACTTGCTTCTTCTCCAAACCGAGGTCACGGCGTGCGGACTCGAGCTCCGACTCGAGACGCCGGACGGCCTCGCCTTGCTCACGGAGGGCCGGCTCTGGGCGGCATTGCGATGCGAGCGTGAGCGCTTCATCCTCAACCTTGGAGAATGCGGCGTTCCGCTCCTCCGGCGACTTCTCCGCCGGTCTCGCGAGCAACGCGCTCCCCGCTCCCGGCGCCGTTCGGGCGTCGCCGAGGGCGGCCCTGCTCTTCTTCCGGAGCCGCCCCTCGGCCCCCCCGGCGGGCAACGCGCTCTCGCCGAAGCCGCTCCTCGGCGACGACGAGGGCCGCGGCCTTGGCGTCGAGGGCGGCCTTCGGTCATCGGCCTCCTTGGCGCGCCGCTCCCGGCCCGCGCGCCCGCTCCTCGGCCCCGGCGGCCGCCGCGCCCCTGCGCCCCCCTCCGGTGGACGTGCGGAGCTCCCGGGTCTCGGCGCGAGCGGTGGCCACCTCCGCCTCCCGGTGGCGGCCGGCGTCCGCGTCTTGTCCGGTCCTCGCGCGCGTTCCACGGCGCCTCGTCGCGATTGACGAGGGCCGCGCGGATCCGCTCGAGGCTCCCGTGACGCGCCGTGCCCCCGCCCGAGCTCTCGGGGAGCACGTCGCACCACGCCATCGCCGGTGAGACCGGCCGGTGTCCCGGCGTCCCGAGAGCTTCCGCAAGCGCGTCGAAAGCGCCGCATCGCTCCCGGAGGCGGCGGGCCTCGGCGTTCACCGGGTCGAACGCGCCGTACTTCTCGTGGGCGCGGCGCTCGAGCTCCCGGCATCCACACATCGAATCTCGTAAGCGCCAAGTCTTGAATGCGGCACGCGAAAACGAAAGAAGGAAGGGAGCAAGAGCAACCGCGGCTCACCCGGAAGACGGTCCCGGCCGGGCCGCCGTGGACCCGCGGCGCCTCGTTTAACGCGCGGTTGAGCGTGGCGCCGTGGCTCGGAGCTCGTCCCAAAGCTCTCCGCTCCCTCCCGGCGTCGCGCAAACGCGGGGGGATCCTCCACGGCCCCCCCACCCCGGGCGGGGCGGCCGGCGTGGGAGGACGAGGCCCCCGCACCGTGCCCTTGACCCCCCACCGTCGAGGTGACCCCGGCGCCGCCTCACGAGGGCCCCCCTCCGGGGCTCGGGGGAGGTCGAGGGCCGGCTCGCCCACGGTTCCACCCGGGCGGCGGGGAGTCATCCGAGAGCTCCACCACCTCGCGCCCGAGAGGACCGCCGGCGGGGAGGAGCCGCCCGCTCCGCCTCCGCCGGCGCCTCCACCCGCGCCTCCGCGGCCACGGGCGCCCGTCGTGGCGCCGTCGCCACCACCTCCGCCCGTGCCGCCGCATCCGCGGGCGCTCCCGCAAGTTGCGCCCGCTCCGCCTCCTCCGCGAGTGGCCGCCGCCGCGGCGGCATCTCCACCGCGACCACCGCCGCGGCCCGCGCCTCCGTGGCAACCGGCGCCGGCCGCCCCCGGCGACCCCCGGCTGCGCCGCGGCGGGGGCCGATCCGCCGGCCGAGCCTCAAGGCCCCGGCCGGGACCTTGCGAGCTCGTGCCCGCCGCCGCGCGCCGTCCCCGGGCGCGACCCCCTCGACGAACGCCGCCGGGTGGGGATCGACGCGTCCGTCCTCGGCACCTTGGCCGGTGCAAGAGGAGGGACGGTTGGCACCGCCCGCGCAAACACGAACGGAGGGTTAGAGCATCTAATAACCGGCAAACTAAAGCCAAGCAAAGGAAGAACGGGTTCCTTACCTTGCGGAGGAAAAGGCCCGCTTCCTTTTCCTCGAAGCCTCCCGACGAGGCCGGCGCGGGGGCCGCGCCGCCGCGGCGCCTCCCCGACGGCGCCGCCGCACGCGCGCGGCGCGCCCGCCTCGCGCGTGGGCGCGCCCCCGATGCCGCCACCACGCGCGGGGGCACGCTAGCCCCGCGCGCGCGGCGCGCCCGCCGCCGACGCGCCCCTTGACGAGGACGCCGCGCGCGCGCGGACGCGCTCCCGCCGCGCGCGGGCACGCTTGACGCGCGCGCGGGCACGTCCGCGCGCGCGCCTCCGTGGCGCGCGCGGCACCCCCGCGGCGCGTGCCGCCCCCGACGATGATTGCTGGCGACGGGCGCCGGTGCGCCCGCCCCAGGCAAAGTGAAATTGGCTACATCTACCTGCATGTTGTTTGGTCGGAACCTAGTGTACTGCATGCAAAATCGGTTGTCTGGCTAACACACCATTAATGCTACCATACTTTACTTTTTCCCCCCTATATTTTATTCTCCCAAGCAGCTTATTCAGGTTCAGCCGTCCAAATCGGTCGCCGGCTCTCCAGGCAGCTCCTCCCTCTCTATAATTTATTCTCTCAGGCAAAGTTCTAAACCAAATGATGCAGTCACACTAGCCTGGTCAGCCAATATTGAACGACTTAACAGGCAATCTGCAAGCAGCATTTCACTTAGGCAAAATGCTCAGGCCTTCAACCAAACATGCCTGTCTTCCGCTTTTGAGAGTGGACAACATGAAATGTTTCTAGTGTCACATATGGAATTTTTTAGTATAAAGAAAATAAATTGAGTAATTTTTAGTGTCAAATGAGAAATTTTACCCGACTGACGCGCACACCAAAATACCAAATGCAGCGGCTATATCACGTTGATTCACATACTAGGTATGTCATTCTCTAACATCTCCACCCTTCACATACTAGGCAGAGTAGTGACTTGCATAGTGTGGAGGCTGATGGATAAGAGAGTGATGACCTCTCGCATGTCATTAACAAAGTACTCCCTCCCACCCAAATTATAGATTGCTCTGTCTTTTCTAAACATTAGACACATATTAACAACTACTCCCTCCATTCTTATTTATTTGACGTCCATCGGGTAAAAAATGAGTTAGTTGGCATCAGATAAAGAAAACAGAGGTAGTATGAAGCTAGAAAAGTTAAAACATGTAATTTGAAATAAAGAGAGTATATAATTATATAGTTAACAAGTTCAGTGAGAAAGTTCATGAAGCAATACTTTCAAAATAAGTTCAAGAACCGCTAGGTAGTCCATTTTCACTTTAACACTTGGTCGCCCGAGCACAAATAAAAGAAGACTTGCATCCTAAATTTTGCACGAGATAAACCCTCAAATTCAACAAAATTTAAGTGACACAACTACCTACCATACCAAAAGCAAATGCGAGCGGCGATCATGCACGCACACGTCCGACTGCCCACTGACAGTGGTGCCCCACGCTACGGCCCCACAACCCCCCATATCCCGAGCGGCTCCAACGGACGACGGGGCGAGCGAGCAGAGGCAGAGTCCAAAGCAGAGGAAGTTCCCGCGCGCTCTCGAAACACACCACCCCCGCGCCTCGCTCGCCGCCTGGAGCGGAGCGGCTCGACCCACCCCGACGCAGCCGCCGCCACATCCTCCTGCTCGCGGCTACGGCGGCGCGACTATTCTAGACGACTCGGCCCGCCGCCGGAACGCGCATGGCCTCTGGCCGCCGGCCGCCGGTCGTCGCCGTGGCCGTGCGCCCCGGCGGCAGCGGCAGCTGCCTCGCCGCGCGGTGGGTCGCCGCGGCGCTCCCCGACGACGACGGCCGAGCCGCCACCGCCGTCTCCGTCGTCCACGTCATCCCCACGCTCTCCTACGTGCCGTCCCCCAGTAAGCGTCCCTCCGTCGTCCCGGCCGGTTAACTAGCTCGTCCGTTCTGTTCTGTTCGCCGTTCCCGAAATGGTCGCGAGCTGATGTGTGGTGTGCGTGCTCTTGTGTGGTGGCGGCGGTGCAGCGGGGGAGAAGGTCCCGGTGGCGCTGGTGGGGCGGGAGGCGGCGGAGGCGTACGCGCGCGACCGGCGGGCGCGCGCGGAGGAGGCGGTCCTCCGGTTCCGCCGCCTCTACTGCGGCCGCGCCAATGTCACCGTGAGTGTATTTCGCGCAGCAGAGAATCCTCTAACATAAAAAAAGAAACCTCGCATTTTTGGACGCTCTGACCGGTGGTGCTTCGTCGGCGCAGGTGGAGACGGCGGTGGTGGAAGGCGACGGCGTGGCGGAGGCGCTGCTGCGGTACGTGCGGGACTCCGGCGTACGGAGCCTGGTGCTCGGCTCCGCGTCCTTCCGCTGGTTCCGGAGGTAGAGTTTTTATAATTTTAAAATTTTTTAAGGCCTTTCCCAGCCACACGATGGCCTTTTTTCGAGCCCGCGGGATTTCTCTAAATTCAGAGCGATCGTTAGTTTTTTTTTGAAAACGAGCAAATTCTCTAGTATTTATGTTTGGTTGCTTTTGTCCTTTCTAGCTTCTATTGAATCGATTAAAGATGCAACTGTGGTTGGGGGCTTGGGGCAATGCTGCTGTGCAGTCTTGATTGTGTAAGGTTATCAACAAAAAGGACCGGCTTCTTTTACTATAAATTTTACCTTTTGGTTTAGATCGGATTTGAAAAGGTGCACGGAGGGAGCACTGTCTTTAATCTCAACTAAAGTGCGCTTTTCTGGTGAGATTAGTGTGCCTCAATTAAGACACTCAAGCTGATCTCTGGTATATTGGTATGCACCTAATGTGAGATGAGTGTGCATATGTGTTGTCCAACTTCGATGATCATGTACAGGACACAACTGAATGCCTGAATCTATAGTTGTATGTTTATCCATCATCAATGTGTCATATACTGACTGAATACTGAGCAGTCAAATCTGTTTTGGTGGAAAAAGAGTACTGGAAGCCACAAGCTTAATGCTGGAGTTCATTTTTACTTTTAGGTGTACAGTGTACTTACCTTTGGTGCTACCTTCCATGAATTCGACTTTATTGCCCTTGTTCATCTTTGGATCCAGAAACATTTTCCTTGTTGTCAATATTATAATTGCATTTATCAAACTAGTTCAGGGCTTGCTTGGTAATAGTTCTGCTTCACCATTTTTGTAGATATATATATATATATTTTTTACCAGGAGTGCCAATTACTTGTATCATTGGCATGTGGGACCACTTGGGTCACTGAAAGTGGATCTGTAGAAGTGGAGAGGGAAAATCGTGTGAAATTCATATTGTAATGTAGTCAAATCATGCATATCATGAATTGATAAAGCATTTGTATATGTGCATATTGTGGTTTTTGAATGAGGAATTATCCTGTCGTCCAATTTTCAGGGCGTTGAGCATCCCAGATATACCCGGTACCGTCATTCAAGCTACGCAAAATTCGTGCAATGTATTTGTTGTGTCCAAACGAAGACTAATCATGAAACTTGCAAGATATCCTCATATGAGCGGTGCGTTGAGTCCTTAAATCGTCTACCTTATATATTGCATTGTCGCAGAGTTTCCTTTCGCTCATTTTAATATGCTCATCTGTCGTGGGATATCAATTTTACAGAGTCTAATGCAAACTTGAGGATTGAGTCGATTAGTCATGAAACATTTGAACAATCACATAGGAGTTTATTGTTTGACAACTTTGCTGATGATGAGGCACATTCAGATTCATTCTCCCAATCCCACAGCTCGCTGAGTGCTTCTAATGTCGTCCCAAGTTCAGAAAGTTCCGAACATGTTGCTTCAAAAAGTTCTGGAACAAATGCCACTGGAACAGAAGGAAGTAAGAACTACGATTCTCTTAGCTCCTTGGGGGGAGCTCCATGTGCTACTTCAAACTCATCTAGTGAAGAGGTGAGATCTACATATTTTTCCGCGTAAAAGATTTTATATTTAGTTGCTTTCTTCCAGGACATGCTAAGCACGTTGTTCTGACCTGACCCACAGTGTCAGTCTATGGATGAAGTGGCGAAACTAAGGAAGGAGCTGCAGGATACCCTGGTAGTATATGATAAAGCTTGTGTAGACCTTGTCAATGCTAAGAAAAAGGTTGATATCCTTTTATGTATATCTTCATAACTTGTTAATGCTATTTTATAACCTTTTACATTTATCATTATGTCACACAGATTCAGGTTCTTTCTACCGAGTGTTCTGAAGAGGCGAGGAAGGTGGAGGATGCACTAGAATGGGAGGAAGCTTTGAAGAGGGCGGTAGCAGATGAGAAGGCGAAGCAGCTTGAGGCCATCAGCCAAGTTGAGCACGCGAGGAGATCGTTCACCCGAGAAGCCTATTCAAGGCACAAGGCGGAAATGGCTACCAGCACGATCTCTCGGGACAGGGCAGAGATCGTCGACGCTATCCTGTCGAAGAGCAGAACTTGCAGGCGGTATTCGAAGCAGGATATAGTGGTTGCCACTGAAAATTTCTCGGAATCCAGGAAGATTGGTGAGGGAGGCTACGGGAGTGTGTACAGGTGCACGCTTGATCACACTGAAGTAGCTGTCAAGGTCATCCAGCAAGACTCCATTGACAAAACTGATGAATTCTTGAAAGAGGTAATAATAAGTAATGATCTATTGCATGATTCAAACATATTCAGAGATCATTCATGCTACTAATACATGTTTTAGTTTCTAATGAACAAGGAGTTTTCTAAAGAAGTTCAACTATATATGTGTTCATTTGATTTCAGGTTGAGATTCTCAGCCAGCTTCGCCATCCCAACCTGGTTTTGTTGCTCGGTTTCTGCCCAGAAATCGGCTGTCTCGTGTACGAATACCTCAAGAACGGAAGCCTAGAAGACCAGCTCTTCAACAACAAAGGGCACCAGCCACTGCACTGGTTCCTCCGTATCCAAATCATCTTCGAAGTGTCCTGCGGACTCGCCTTCCTGCACTCGAGGAACCCAGAGCCCATAGTGCACCGTGACCTGAAACCAGCGAACATCCTACTTGACAGGAGCTTCGTGGGCAAGATCGGCGACGTCGGCTTCGCCAAGCTCATCTCCGATCTTGTGCCGGACTGGCAGACGGAGTACAAGGACACAATCGTCGCTGGCACGCTGTACTACATGGACCCTGAGTACCAGCAGACCGGGACGGTCAGGCCGAAATCGGACGTGTTTGCGCTGGGAGTCGTCATGCTGCAGCTCCTGACCGGCAGGCACCCGAATGGGCTCATCGCGAGCGCAGAAACTGCTATGAAAAACGGGAGGGTTCGTGATATTCTCGACAAATCTCAGGGCGATTGGCCGATTGGTGAGGCGGAGATGTTTGCGAATCTTGGGTTGAAATGCACGGCCCTGAAATGCAGGGATCGTCCTGATCTTGAGTCAGAGGTGCTTCTGAAGCTCGACGAGATTCTGCACAGGATTACTTCTGCTGTCAATTTGAGAAGCCCCGAGTTGAGTATGCCAAGCCACTTCATATGCCCTATAACACAGGTAATTGTTGCATCGATTTCAGCTTTGCTTCGCTTCTAGTCTTTCAGCTTAAATGGAATAAATTTCCACGGTGCAGGAGCTAATGGACGATCCGCATGTCGCTGCCGATGGTCACACCTACGAGCACTATGCCATCAGAGCTTGGCTCAAGAGGCACAAGATATCTCCTGTTACGAGGAGAAAGCTCACGAACTCGTCCATAATCCCGAACCATTCGTTGCGTGCCGCCATACAGCAATGGAAGTCACAGTTACCAGATCAGGCACAGACACGAAATTGAATTGAGGTTCATTTATCTCTTCCGCTTGTTGGATTTTAAGTTGTTCAACTTGTAAATGAGAAAGGGGCCGGGTGGTTGTAGTCGCAGAATCTTGAGTGGTTTGTATTTCAGTGGTAGATTTTGTTACCACGAGTCCATGATAACGGTCATCAATTTTGGCACGGATCAGGCTTAATAGCGTCTTGCTGTTTACTCTCTGTCTGAAAACATCTGTTCAGCCAATGTACAGTGGCATAGACCCTTTTAGTAGTTATGCACCTGGGTTAATTAGATATGTGTCATTGTAACTTCACCGTTTTTTAAGCACACTATTACCATTCAATAAACAATGCTATTGCCACTGCAATTCTACACATGTTTGAGATACACTATTATGTACGCTTGGAGATGGCTTGGGCCTACTGTCAAATGTATATACAGAGGGCTACTGTATATTTAACAGACAAGATTGCCCCTTAATCTTCTCTATCATAAGCACGTACACATGGGGCCCACTCATCAGGTGTGTGTGTAGGGGGGAGGGGTGGGGGGTGGGGGGGGGGGGGGGGGAGGAGGTGGCTCCAACTCGTGTACCTTCTTCTGCGGGAGGGTTGCACGTCGATGGGAGGCTGCCCTCCGTCGGATGGTGGGACTTTTGTCTTGGTCGCAGAGCCAACACAACGATGGATCTCCTCTTCTCTCCCTCCTGGGATGGCTTATCTCTTCTTGATGACGACCTTGATATGTTACAACAACACTAGTGATGGGAGCCTCGCCGCGAAGAGCAGCACCAGACAACCTCGATTTGCGTGTGGAGATTGTCGGGGTTTGATACCACCGGCAAGTAAATTTTGGTATGTTCTCGTGCGTTTGATCCGGATGGTTGGGCTTAGAGACACAAGTGTTATACTTGTTCAGGCACCACGAGGGGCCCTACGTCTAGTTTGGGAGAGTGTTCTATATGCCCATTGGGGCTTGTAGTAGGGGGTACAAGCTTAGGTCGAGAGAGAGCGTGTCCCAACTCTCTGAGTGTGGTGGAGAGCTTGAAGAGCTCTATGGGAATGTTTCTACGAGGAGTTTCATATGTGGTGTGTGATTGTGTGAGTGGTCTGGCGATCTTTTCATGTTGTTCTCCTGTTTACGATGCCGGCCAGTGCCGCGCGCGTGGGCCTTCGTCTTCGGTTGGCGCCATACGCTGTTCTAGGCACGATAGTCCTCGTAGGGCGGCGTAGCTGGTAGCTCCTGCTCCAAGACAACTGAGGACCATGTGTGGTTTGAGGACCGGTGGATGGTCGCTTCCTGGTGTGATGAGTGATTGACAACGTTGTGTGGGCTGACTCTTGGCTAAGTATTGCAGGTGCAGGTTGCGGCTTGACTGGTGTTGGTGCAGGTAAAGAACAAGCGCGAAAGGTCGTCGCCGGTGAGGCCTCCAAGTGTGGAGAAGACAAGTAGGCTTGGTTCGAGGGACCCGGTGGCCAGCGGAGTCAAGTGCGGGCCGCGTGGTGGCATGAACAACAAGATGAAGTCGTAGACGGTTTCTTGGTAGAGCCTCAAAACCAAGGTCGAGCTGGGACTATGTGGGAGCCAAGTCATGAGTGGAGATTGGCGGAGGCTACACCGAGTTCGTGGGGTTTGCAGTGGTTCACCAGAAAACCACTGGGTTACTCGGTTGAGCCACAAAACCGAGGCCGAAGACTCGACGAGGAGGTGCGGCCACCCAGGCCAGTTCAACCGCCCGGGGGCGGTCTGACCGCCCTGGCCGCCAGCGCCGAGATGCTTCGAAGCGGAGGACACGCGTCGGGATCGCAAGGCTTGCGTCGAGGCTAAGCAGGTTGCGGTCGCCGGGCATCCGTCCGATGAAGAAAATATGAAGACTTCCAAATCCGCCCTTGAGGGGCATGTATCCCTAGTTGTTAGTTAAGGGTAGTTTAGTCTTTTGGGTGCCTCCATATATACTCATTGAGTGGGTGGATGGCAGCCAACTCTCGGAACCCTAGCTCATTTGTTTTTCCATTTTCATTCTCCATTTTCCCTAGTTTTTCCTAGGACTAGCTTGAGAGCTTCATGTGAGATCTAGAGAGAGGGATGGATGTTTGGGTGGCAAGCTAGACCTTGTACGAACCTTCATGGTATGTATAGATGGTTCGGCGTTGTTCCTCAAGGTGGTTTTCCCGCTCTCCCTTGTGTTGATTTTCGGAGCTCTTTGTTGGTAGTGTTTTGAGGACGATTTCTTGGGGTCTTTGGTGGGTGTCACATATGAGGATCTTGTGCCTCTTTGGCTGGTGACTTTGCCCCCAAATCTCCCTTGAATCAGACTCGATTTGGTGGTTTTTTCGAGTTGGGCGTGTTCTTGACCTAGAGAGGCGATTTCTTTGATTCCTCTTGATTGTGAGCGTTTCGGGTCGATTCCTTTGAGGTAGAGGTTGCCCAGAGGTAACCCGGCTAATCTCGAAGTTTTGCCGCAATCCGTGGAGTGATTCGGGAGATCGGGCGCGAGGAATTTAGGGTTTGACCCGCGGGCGGTGTTTTACGGGAGAGGCGGTCTAACCGCCCGGAGGGGGGCGGTCTAACCGCCCCCGGGTGTTTCCGTGTCGAAGTTTTGTTTCATCGGATTTTCCTCTCGTGAGTTTGTTCGCCTTGATCGAGGAGCGTCCGGGTGAAATTTCGGGTCGTTCTCGTGCCGCTTGCTAGGAGTTCTTGATTGGAGTTCGTTGTCGGGTACGGAGGTTAGACCGCCCGCAGTAGCCGGTCTAACCGCCCCTAGGCCCTTGGGTGAAGTTTTGGTTTTCGCCAAGATTTTCCGGTAGCCGGCACGGCCTTGACCGAGAGATCTTTGTTGGTGAAACCGTGGTGCGTTTTGGTGCTCGGAAGAGGTGTTTCGAAGGATTTCTTGGTTACCGTGTGGAGGCGGTCTAACCGCCCCTATACCCGGTCTAACCGCCCCCTCGGTCGGCCGGCTTTCGAGGTGTTTTTGCCTGTCGTGGGTGCGTGTGTGTTGTGGTTGCTGGTAGAGTTTGTTCCTAGGACCGGTAGCACTCCAGTGGCTACGTGGTTTTGGCAAACGGAAGGTAGAAGTGCGGAGCGTGTGATTTTGGGGGTCCGACCGAGCGAGTTCATCTTGTCGGAGTGTCAATCTCCGCCGAGAAGAATTTTTATCGGCTCCCATTCACTCCCCCCTCTCTGGTCGCCTAATCGGTCCTTCAGTCGATCTTCTCCCGATGCTCCCGGTTGCAGGCACGGTGGCCTTGGTGAGTTTTCCCTTGTGTCTTCTTCCTCGTTCTCCTCTGTTCCTTCTTCCTCACGCTCGGTGTGTGGTTTCCTCAGGCTGGAGGTTGGTCCGTGACACATGCCTATGCCCCGCTCCCAGAAGAGAGGGCGCGGAACCGCACTGTCGTGGTCAATCTCAAGAAGTGGATAAGGATCGCCACGAGGCGTGGAAAGCGGTGGAGATCGCCAAGCGCTGCCAGAACGACACTCGGGTGAAGCAGAGGAGAGCCAGGGATAAGGACATTTCCTCTGACAAGGACTGAGAGACACCGCTTAGTACCTTGGACGAGGATGATGGCGATAAGTATGCTGCCGCTGCGACAGTGCCTTGGGCAAGGGACACGATCGATGGTTGCTCGTCGTCGACCTCGGGGGTCCCGCTACGACTGACCACCATTCCCTGTGCTACTGAGGGACTTACTGAGGTGCGTCAGGATGGTGATGGTGCTCGTGACTGGACGTTGCAGTCTTCCTCATGTGGTGACCACCGTGGGGACCACGGCCCTGAGTCGTCAGCGGACCGGCCCCACCGTGCTGACCATGGGGCGTCGGCCTGCTGTGGCAACCCTAAGACCGTCTCCAGCAGATGCTGGATGAGCATCTGCAACTGCATTTTACAGATCAGAGGGGCACTGTAGCGGCTCCAGCAGGAACCGTAAGAACTACCGCATTTTGCAGCAAGGCCGGCGCGGAGCCGCATTCTCGGGGGGTTCCGGAGCTTTCCCCATCCCAACCACCTGCGGGGCCCACCGCTTCGGCCTCTTGCCCCGCTCGCGGTCTGCTCGACCTCCATCCGCCGCCCTCCTCTTGCCTCGTCCTCCTGCTCGCCTCTACGTGCCGAATGGAGAGGGTCCGTCTTGCTCTACGCCCGCCCGTCGCTGTGTTGGGCTCGTAGCCGCGCTGCTCCGCCCGCCCGCCACCGCGCTACTGTGGACCCCAACGGCGGAGGCGACCTGCGAGCCGCCGCGGACCCGGACCCCGACAACGGCCGGTTCCGGTCTCTAGCGAGACGCGTTGACTTCTTTCCTTGCGCCATCTCCGCCTCGCCTCCTCCGTCCCCCGGCGCGCAGGCGCGCGCCGGCGCGCGGAGGAGCTCCCCCGGCCCGAATCCGTCAGAGCTGCACCAGCCTCCTCGAACCCGACGACCCTCAGGCGCGCCGCCCGCGGGATCCGTTGCCACCTCCTTCACCCTCCGCTGCCTCCGTCTCCTCGATCCTCGTCATCTCGAGCTCGATATCCTGCCGTGGCGGCCTCCCGGCAAGGGCCTGCGGCGGAGTTGGAGCGGCCCCCGCGGCGGCCTCCGGGAGCGCGCGGGAGCCAACCGCCGTAGGGTGATGCGCGAAGAGATGCATTCTACCGCCGCAGCGCGCTGCCTCCGTTGCGCGACGGGAAGCTTCTCTTTCCTTCGCGCGGTGGCCCGCCTTTGCGGATGCGCATCCGAACTCTGCCGGAGACGGTCCTAACCGGGAGGAGAGGAGCCACAGCTCGGCTTCCCTCGTGTCACGATCGTCCTCAAGGGAGCATCTGACACATCGGCCTCCAGCGCTGACCTCGCTAGCCGAGGAGGCGCGCTCTTCACCGTCCCTTCCGCCAACAACCGCAGGGGCGCGACAGAGGGGCGACAAGACGAGGAGGCGATTTCCTCGCGGTGTGACCGCCCCTGGTGGCCAGTAGTAAGCGAGCCTCGTACTGGCCGCCGTCGTCGGATCCCAAGACGACTTGAGTTCTTGTGGCGAGGTGAGCATCTGTCTTATCCTTCATTGAGCTTGCCTGGTGGCTTTGATGTTGAATGCTCTGCTTTTTAGGGTGCCTCCCGGCGACCAGCCACTTGAGCCGGCGTGTTGACGCGTGAAAATCCGTCAACCTAGCCATGAGTTTACCTTCGGTGTTGGCATAACTTTTGTATCTTATTCATTGGTACTAACCCCCGTGGTATAACAAGTTCACTTGTGCATGTCGGTTTTGGAGTTATGTGTTTACACGGGGTTTTAACGTTGAAAGCAAGACTTCCGGGATAAGTTCATTAAGCACCTCATGACAAGACCTTGAAGCCCGATACAAGTCAAGCAATGAAGTGAACATGACTCCAAGAGCCCAAGGACCAAGCCCGAGAAGATGATAAACTCCGAGGACCGAACCGTAAAAGTGCCTCGAATCTTGCAAGACAAGGAGTTGAGTCCAATTCGGAGAGAAACCGACGTCAAGGGCCCACATGCAAAAGGGGAGAACATCTAGAAGACGTGGGAAGCAACACGGCGAAGCGAGGCCGCGGGATGGGCCGACTGGGCCCGGGCCGGCCGGCCCGAGCCGGCCGGCCCGGCCCCAATTCGGGGGCCCAATCGGCCTCTCCTTTGACCTAATTGCTTCTCGGGCTATAAATAGCCCCCCGACCGAGAGCCACGCGAACCGAAGTCGTAATCCGCCGCCGAGGAGCAGAGAAGCTTGAGGGACACCATCTTGGAGATGAGGGTCGTGCTAGTTGTCTAGGGTTTCCCCGGCCGACGTGGGAACCTTGCATGGAAGACCACGTCGGAGCTCGGAGCGAGGATCAAGATCGAGGGAGGGCCCCGGTGGTGATCTTGTTCATGTAATCATTCATGGTGAAGTTTGTAAGTGAATCCGATTTCTAGCGATTAAGTGCCTTCTCGATGATTTTGTTTTCTTCTTGGTTTTGCTTCTTCTACGATCTAGTTTGCGGCTAGATTACATAGGGTGCTCTTGTAGCCGCGGTGGCTAGAGGTGCATACGGACCGGCCAAGTGATTTCAACTTGTTCTATCGAACTCGCCCTAAGCTCCCCGCATGAATAGGGATACGTTGTGACAGAACGGGGGTCTCGAAAGGCGGATGTTTTCGGAGTCGGATGGGAAGGCCACGATTTAAAGATGCTTTTAATGAGATTCGCTTTGCTATCTTCATCTATCTTGTTTGGAGCTACAACATAAGCATGATCTAGATTCTCTAGATTGGTTATCTCTTGCTTTCTCTTGCTACCTCTTTAGTAGATTAGATTAGATTCGTTTACTTGATCATATCTTAGATTAGATGCATCTTTGTTCTTCAATAGATAGCTTTACCTTGCTTTACTAGATTGAATCCTTGCGTTGCACATTGTTCCACGGATTCGATACCTTGGGTTCACCACTCGAGGGAAGAAGGGTCCCTTGACTACGACGGGAGACTTGTCCGCTTGCAAGTCATAAACGAACTTTGATACAACTATTAACCGTCAACAAGCCCCTTTTTCTGGCGCCGTTACCGGGGAACAAGCAATCAAGATCCGATCTAGTATCGCTTATCTTTCAGTTTTTCTTTTGATTTTCTTTTGCATCTCTTATGTTTGATCATCCGCAAAAAGAAAAAAAAATTCAATCTAATCTAGTTTTGATTAACCCTAGTTTTTATGTTTAGATTTTTGTTTTATCACTAACCCTAACCGAGATGGTTGGCTACCTCTCCAAGAAACCCAAAACTTTTTTGTGGATGATCCGGAAGACTTTACGAGGCAAAGGTGACGTGCAACACAAGCTCGAAGGACCATCAAAATCTCCAAGGGAATCACCACCTCCAAGTCCAAAGGAAGATCAACCTCAACCACTGGAGCGCTACGCACCTCGGACATCGTTGATCTACCTATCATAAACCTTCAAGACGCCGGGAGGCCGTTCAAGATCAAGGTCTCAACTATCCGCATGACGATTGCGAGAGCCGAATGCATACGAGCCGGATTCCTTGAGTGGCGTATCGGTTCACTTAAGAGGAGGATGGAGAAGATGGAGATGGAGAAAGAAGCTCAACACCTAAAGGCTTCCAAGCCAAGATCCACATGCAAGGAGCGTGAAGTGTTCATCGTGATAAAGATGCTAGACGCAAGTGGGACAACTTGCCGGCGCCCGATGGGCAACAAAGAAGAATATCCGAGACAACTCCAAGGTCCCAAGACGGCGAAGGCTACTCAAGCTCATTGGGGAGAGATGAAGGATCACACTAGAGACCATGAAGATCACGACCGAAGGACCGGAGTTCGAGATGCCGAGCCACAAGGAAGATGTTGCATCCGTCAAGACCAAAGGACAAAGCCAGCCTGTGAAGACCAAAAAAAATTGACTAAGCCAAAGTGGGTACCCAAGATTGCAACGCCCGCAAAGAGCGTTGATCCGGAGTAATCAAGTGAAGAAGTCTAGCCATGGACTATAAACGAAGCGCTAGGCGGGGAGGCAACCCGTTTCGTCGAGTCAAGAATAAGCTACCGGGAGGACAACCCAATTTCAGGTTTTTCGAGTCTTTTCATATAATTCAGTTCTGAATTTTACTACGCAAAACCTTAGACTTAGAATGGTTGAACAATATTAGAGACATAATTCTTGGTTGAATATTTTTCTTGATCATAAACCCTTTACATGAACCATCCTATGTGATTGTTTGCTTCTTTTTCGAGAAACCACAACCAAAAAAAAAAATTTCAGAACCTAACTCAACCCTTCACCCTCATTATGGTGCTGTGGTTGACTTGTTTTTCATGCTAAAAACACTCGAGTAGAGCCACGACTTGTATCTAGATGTTATTTAAATTTCAGCGTGTGGTAGGACTCGCGTGAACCTAGAAACTTGATTTTTGGTTGATTAAAAAAATCCATATCCTTGGTTTCTCTAAGATTAGAATTTTTCTAAGCCTCACTTAATTTTATTTCATTCAAAATCTCTCTCATCTAATCGAAATTAGGACCTAAACCTATGCCCCCATGATCAAGCCGGGAAAAGCTTGCTCTCAACTAATGAAGGCAAACTATACCGGTGAGACCGAAATCGACGTAATAAAAAAATATTTTCGACTTGCATTTGTTTTTAATGGTTTAAAAACTTCTCTAAAATTATGTTCGAGCTCTTGCATGGCTCTGAAAAATATTTTTAAATTTCGAAACTAGAGGAGTGCTTAGCCTTAAAGGGAGGCAATCTAGTTAACCTAACCATGCATGCACCATGATACATCACGGGATGCCCCTCCAACATATTTAAACCACATGCAAAGTACAAGCATGGGGGGGCAGCCAAGGCTTTGTTTTGTAGGAATATCATGGATGCATGTGAGGCAAGGGAGTATGGAAGTGAGTCAAAGCGAAAACTTCAAGTGGAAGGAGCAATAGTGCAAGCGAAGGAGTGGACGGGAACGTTTGGAAGGTGTACGCGATCACGAAGCAACATGAATGCACTAGAGAAGAACCGAGCCAAGAGGAGGAGAGAGGTAAGTCTTTCATCCAACTCTTTGTTCGTGTGCTCTAGTTTGTAGGCCGGAATCACCTTAGACTTAGCCATCCACCGCGTTTGTTTCGTGCAACAAATCACATCCTTAATCCACACAAAGTCCAGACTCCAAAATAATATTTGTGTACCTTGTTACCGGGTGAAAACCCCGGATATATATTTCTGAGGGAGAGTGCTGCAATCATGGAGGAAAACTACAAGCCTTTTCACCAAAGAAGAAGGGATCATCGTCGTCTAAGCCATCATCGACAACCTCTTCGAGGAGGCACTCGGTTTCCGAGTTTCCTTGGAGTATGGAGGAGGACACGGCACCGCCGAGGAGGAACCACACTCTTCTCCTTGGTGGCATGAGGGCCACACGAAACTCGTTTATGAGGTTCACCAAACTTCAATAACATATGGAGGAGCCGCCCGTCCAACCTCACCACTTGACACGATCATCCGCTCCACCTCCATATGCTCCGCGGTATTCCGAGGGGTATGTCATCATGACGGAGGAGGAGAAGAAGCTCGCTCGCCTTAAGTAGAGGCTTGTAGCGAACGTCGACATCGACGACCAAGCTCTCCACATATTGGGTTTCACACGGGACACCGGTGCAATTCTCTAACGGAGTGTCGGCAAACACCCACAAGGAATTCGCCTAGGAAATTTTCGTGACCATGGCGCATACCCTTGATGAAGGAGTGCTGAGTCTCTCATTCCGTTGGAAGGAGCCCACAAGTGGAGAAGAAGGAAGACACCGTCGGAAGGGTAACCTTGATCAATGATGCTATTTCTAGCACCTTGATGGGGTAATCTCCTTTCATCCATGGGTTGCAATCGATCTTGAGATGTGATCATACTTTGTTGGATTATCTATCTATCATCTTACACCGTGACCATCATAGGTCTAGTCATGAATACCTTCGCGTAGTGAGAGTACGAGAGGAGGGAAAGGGCGAAACCGTGGTCACAACTCCCGATAGATAAGATTGGTTTTCATGTTCAAAACGATTGCATGCTCTAGTATCGTAGACCCATGGACGAGTGTCTCCTATTTTCAAAAAGGGAGCTCCGGAACAAGTATGTGCATGAAGGCATATGGGAAGGTTTTTGGAGTATGATCACGGAAGAGACCATCAACGAAAAAAAATACTATCCGAACCCCATCATCCAAGTGTGTCACTTTTGTGCAAGTGGATTTTTGGGAGAACAAGAGAGACAAAGATAACCAACACGGAGTTGAATTGGCTTTACTCAGCTTTGATTGCCAAGTGGCCAATAGACCCCACTCACCTATGATCAACCGGGTGGTGTTGTTAAGCAACATCGAGTTCGGAAGATATTGGTTCGGGGTGTTGCCTCTCCATGTTGACTATCTCTTTAAAACCGGGTATTACAAGGAACCCAAATCATCTCCTACCCGGGACTTCCCTAGGAATATATGAAGAAAGGAAAATATAAGAGTAAAGATGAGAGAGGAGGCTTCCAAGTGGCCTAGGTGAATTTGCCCCTTCCGGATTGAAGATTAAGACTTTTCTTGAGGGGAAGAAGATCGGTTAGAGGAAGGACTTCTTGTGCCGGCGAAAAAAAAAGAATAATAGAGAAGGATTAGGAGAAGGTTTTTCCACGACCCAAGAAGGAGGTGCACAACAAAATTATGTCCCACCATTGGGAGGAACCCCGGCGCCGCCGAATTACTACGGTGGTGTACCAATGCAAGCATGGGGGAGTGGTGCAGCCATACCCCCACCATTTTTGCGGTGCCCAACGTAGCCTTTGCGGAGCCATTTGCACACCTTCCTCAACCACAACAAAATGGAGCCACCATTGGAGGATACGCTGCAAGAAACATGCAAAATATTGCAGCCATCCAAACCAATGCAAACCAAATGGGTGAAGGAAATGCAAACGTCGCTTATGTGCTTGGACACCTTCACCTAGCACCGTCGGACAATTCATAGGAGGAGAGGCGCATTCCTATTACAAGTAAGGGTACAACAACCAAGACTATCAATATCAACCATCGGCGGAAGATTAGATAGAGGAGGAGCTTTAGTTATCTTTCCTTTACCCCCTTTTCTTTAATTTTCAGCTTGTTTGCGCCTATGTATGCGTAGTGTTTTCAGTTTTTTATTTAAATTTCAGAAAGTGTGTTAGTTTAATTTTTTCAGCATGTATCTTAGTTTTTATTTTCATCATGAATAATGTCACCACCAAGTTTTTACCTTTGGTAAAGTTACAAAGTTTGTGCCATGATGATATATGATTATTATTGCCGCTTTGTTTATCTTTGTAATTGATTTATGCATGTTTGAACTAGTGCTCTCTTAAAAATACAAATCTGAAATTATCTAAATGCTAGCTCAATCTTTAGCGGAGGTTATGATTAAAATAAAGACCCATAGTGTTTTATGTGCTCTCAAGTTATGAATAGATTAAAGATGTCTTTTATGCTCAAAAATATTGCTAACCTTGTCACAAATATCACTTGTGTGTTGCTCAACCTATCCAGAGCCTTATATATATTTGAGTGCATAAACTTTAGTGTACAAGATTTATTTTTGAGTGAGTTATTACAGGCCATGATTTCTCTGGCCCGAGACTAAGAAGCTGGTCATTCCGTTTTTGCGTATCTATCTTTTTGCTAGCCTTTTATCCGTGCATTGTGTATCCCCGCATCGGAGATCTCACAAACCTCGCCGGATATCCACCCTTAAACCAAATATCATCTTTTGTGATTACCTCCTTGACCACAACCTATTGTTGAGAATGGATCATCAATTCAAGGAAGATCGCAAGACGGTGCCAACATTGAAGATTTCAAGTATCTCTCCAAGGAAGAACACCCGGTACCTACCTTATTTTTCGCCTCTTTGCTTGAGGACGAGCAACGTCTAAGCATGGGGGAGGAGGTAGGTACGGTGCAGTTTTAGAGTTCAAAAAGGGAGTATTTTAAAAAAATATATAATGAAATAATGATGAAAGAAAAAAATCCGGTGATACTCATGACTTTCAAGGTAAAGAAAAAAAAATATATATATAATGAATGAAAGAAAGAAAGAAAGAAAAGAATGAGAAATATGAGAAAGAGAAAAAAAATATGTGTGCGTAAAGTGAACTCCCCGGTTCTCTAAGAGTGCATTCAAGGCTTCAAGTTAAAAAGATCCATTCTCATTTTCCAACCATGTGCAATCCGATAACGAGGACTTCCTTTGTGCCTCGGGATCACTCTTTGCCATTTGCACATGTCCACTCATCTAAAAGCGTGTGTATTTTTCTCTTTCCCCTCCTTGATTTAACATTATTTTCCAATGACCTTTTTGACGAGTCTCGGTAAGACCATGAGAAGCTTGTCTTGTTTTGACAACACCTCATTTATAAAATCTTGTTAGGACTAAACTTTCCCAAAGCTCCATATAAAGCCTACCACACATATATGTTATGAGAGGGAAAGGAGTAGAATATATAGGCTTGAGAGACAAGTGAGATGAGAGTTCATGAGCAATATACAAGATGATTTAAATTTGTGAACTTGGTTTAGCTTTTCTTTATCTCGTTCTTTATTTCAAAAATTTTGAGGTCTATTTAAACTTTGTGAGCATGTTAATACTTGTGGGATAAGCTTAATAAGAATCTACCCTTCATGGAGGTGAAGGCTAGTACTTTATGGAACTTTAACGAATTAAACTTTTGAGAGCATTATGTTTTTTTTCATGTATGATCAAGTGCAAGGTTTAAACATTGTTTGGCAACGATGATATCCATCGAAGGCTTACTCGAGGACGAGCAAGGTTTAAGCATGGGGGAGATGTTGACGGTGAAAATCCGTCAACCTAGCCATGAGTTTACCTTCGGTGTTGGCATAACTTTTGTATCTTATTCATTGGTACTAACCCCCGTGGTATAACAAGTTCACTTGTGCATGTCGGTTTTGGAGTTATGTGTTTACGCGGGGTTTTAACGTTGAAAGCAAGACTTCCGGGATAAGTTCATTAAGCACCTCATGACAAGACCTTGAAGCCCGATACAAGTCAAGCAATGAAGTGAACATGACTCCAAGAGCCCAAGGACCAAGCCCGAGAAGATGATAAACTCCGAGGACCGAACCGAAAAAGTCCTGAATCTTGCAAGACAAGGAGTTGAGTCCAATTCGGAGAGAAACCGACGTCAAGGGCCCACATGCAAAAGGGGAGAACATCTAGAAGACGTGGGAAGCAACACCGGCGAAGCAGCCGCGGGATGGGCCGACTGGGCCCGGGCCGGCCGGCCCGAGCCGGCCGGCCCGGCCCAATTCGGGGCCCAATCGGCCTCTCCTTTGACCTAATTGCTTCTCAGGCTATAAATAGCCCCCTGACCGAGAGCCACGCAGAACCGAAGTCGTAATCCGCCGCCGAGGAGCAGAGAAGCTTGAGGGACACCATCTTGGAGATGAGGGTCGTGCTAGTTGTCTAGGGTTTCCCTGGCCGACGTGGGAACCTTGCATGGAAGACCACGTCGGAGCTCCGGAGCGAGGATCAAGATCGAGGGAGGGCCCCGGTGGTGATCTTGTTCATATAATCATTCATGGTGAAGTTTGTAAGTGAATCCGATTTCTAGCGATTAAGTGCCTTCTCGATGATTTTGTTTTCTTCTTGGTTTTGCTTCTTCTACGATCTAGTTTGCGCTAGATTACATAGGGTGCTCTTGTAGCCGCGGTGGCTAGAGGTGCATACCGGACCGGCCAAGTGATTTCAACTTGTTCTATCGAACTCGCCCTAAGCTCCCCGCATGAATAGGGATACGTTGTGACGAACGGGGGTCTCGAAAGGCGGATGTTTTCGGAGTCGGATGGGAAGGCCACGATTTAAAGATGCTTTTAATGAGATTCGCTTTGCTATCTTCATCTATCTTGTTTGGAGCTACAACATAAGCATGATCTAGATTCTCTAGATTGGTTATCTCTTGCTTTCTCTTGCTACCTCTTTAGTAGATTAGATTAGATTCGTTTACTTGATCATATCTTAGATTAGATGCATCTTTGTTCTTCAATAGATAGCTTTACCTTGCTTTACTAGATTGAATCCTTGCGTTGCACATTGTTCCACGATTCGATACCTTGGGTTCACCACTCGAGGGAAGAAGGGTCCCTTGACTACGACGGGAGACTTGTCCGCTTGCAAGTCATAAACGAACTTTGATACAACTATTAACCGTCAACACGGCGCCAGAGAAATCTCTTCATCGCGTCGTACGGAAAGTCATCGTGCCAGCACCAGCGGCTCCCGAGGCCCCTCCAGTGGCCCCCTGGAGGAGAAGAGCACTGTAGGCTCGTGTGCCGGAGAGACATCACGGAAGAGCGATAGTTCCAGTGATGTCTTTCACCAGCTCGGCCTGACGATGTCATGGCCCCCGCTGTCAGCGGAGGCGCTAGAGGCTCTTGAAGCAGAGCTGCGCTTGCAGGTGTCGAGTACGGCGGGGGGAGACTGCGCTGTGATTGCAGATCTCCCCGCTACCGAAGGGGGGGGGGGGTGAAGTTCTAGTAGTTACCCTTGGTGTTGCCACTGAGGGAGACGCTGCCAGCACAGATGCGACTGGTGTCTCTCCCTACCCCTCTTCTGGTGGTGTGATTGCAGCTGAGGCGGACTCAGCTGCGGCCGTGCCTGAAGATCCTGTCATGGCCACGCCTGCCGTGGGGGTCCTGCCGACCTCCAAGACTCAAAGTGAGGGTTTGACATCGGAGCGCCTCACCGGAGGTGATGGTGACATGGCAATTGGAGGAGCGGGCGCAGAGAGCTTAGCGTTTGCACCACTCTCGGACCCTTCTCCTGCTGTCGCATCATCCTCCCGCCACGATTCCGAGACGAGCGTGCCTGGCGAGCTCCGGGGGGCACTGGTGCCCGTTTTCGGTGGAGGAGCCTGTCGTCGCAGGCTTCTGATTGCTGCTCGAGGAGACCGAACTAGGTGGTGCTTGATGTCGACGATGAGGAGGAGCACGCCTCGGCTGAGTGGCTTGGGCACGTAATTCGGCAGCACGCGTCCTTGGCTGAAGAGATCGCCGCCGCTGCCATGGTATGCCTCTGGCTTTGAGTCTTTTCTCTTGGCTCACTTCGCATGATCCTCCTCATTGTTATTGTTGGGGTTGTTTCTCGAATAGGGGTTCATGACGCGTAGCTACGCCAAATCCCAGTTCATCCACCAACAAACTGACGACTGGAAAGCGAATGACGCTCTCCAAGTGGAGGTGGAGCAGAAAGGGGCGGAGCTCGCCGCCCTTCGTTCGGTGTCAATGGAGTGGTTGGCGGCTGTCGAAGCGGAGAAGGCAACTCTCACGTTGAAACTGGCCGAGGCCCCACAGGCCACAGCAGGTGGAGGGTACGCGGTCCGCTTCCGATGCTGTTGCGCAGGAGGCGGCTCGAGAGCGCGCCATTGTAGAGACATGAGTGGCAGAGCTGGTCGAAAGTGCGACGAAGTCCACCCACGACCTCGAGGCTGCCCGGGGGTAGATCGCCTCCTTCCGAGACTAGCTCAGCGTCGCTGTCGATGAGCGTAGACAGTTGTTAATGGTCACCATTGATCGCGACAAGGAGCTGACCGGTGAGCGGACCTCCTCGTGTAGTCTTCTGGTTCCGAGCCTATGTCTGTTTGCTGACGAGCTTGTGGTGGTTGTTGTTGTGGCAGATGCATGTGTGGAGCTCGACGACTTGTGGAACAAACGGGCGGCAGACGCCACCTAGATGAACGAGACCATCACCAAGCAGGAAGAGCTGGCGGCACTCGTGTAGTTTCTTGCCGAGGGCTTTAGCTGGTAATTGTCACTGTGTTGTTGACGGTGAATTTCCGTCAACCTAGAGTACTTGTTATACATTGGTTTCGATTATGATTTGCAACTAACCCGCCACTAGGCATACTAATGATGTAACAAGTTCACACTTGCATGTCGATTTTGGAGTTTGTTGTTTACACAGGAAATCTACGCTAAAGAGGAGACTTTCGGGATAAGTTCACCAAGCACTTTGGAAGAAGATCATGAAGCCCGACAAGAGTCAAGACACGCGATGAACATGACTCCAAATGACCCGAGGACCGAAGCGTCAACGTGCAAGTCTTCAGGGACTCAACCAAGAAAACGAAAAGCTTGCATAGCAAGGATTCAAGCCTTAACCGTGAAGGAAACGACGTCAAAGGCCCACATGCAAGTGCACACAAATAAGGGATCACACGAGAAGCAACCGGGGAGGAAACCGGGGTCGAACCGGCCGAAATGGGCTCGGGCCGGCCGGCCCGGGCCGACCGGCCCAGCCCACTCCGGGGTCAGTTCGGTGCCCCCTTTGCCCTAGGTGTTTGTCTATTTATTGCTTCCGCCGCCGTCGGCCGCCACATCGAACAAATCATCCTACCGACGCTATTCATCAGAAAACCGCTGCCGCAAGATGAGGGAGAGAGTTAGATGAGCTCGTCGCAAGGATCAACGCTGGCGGAGAGAAGGAAGCAAGAGGACTCCAAGCCGCTGGCCTAGGGGTGTTCCCAAGCTTCATCGCCGCCATCTTCATCGACGACGTTCTCCGGAGTCTCCATCACCCCTATGTGCTTCCATCCGTGTAAGATGATGGGGTAATGTCTCCGTTCATCCCTAGGGTTAGATGGATTCATGCTATGTGATCGCTACTTGATTCGTGGTTTCAATCTATTGTTTTCATGTTGATGATGCTTTGATAATTAAGGTTAGCTACCGTGTTTTTCGGGCGTATGATATCCGCTACTCCCATAGATTCCATCAACATACCGTGTCCATCATAGGTCTAGTCACGAATATCTTCGCGTAGTGACAGTACGAGAGGAGGGAAGGAGCAAAACCGTGGTCACAACCCCCGGTAGATTGGTTTACCACTCTCGTGTAGTAGATGCATACCATGTTATCCTAGATCCTAGGGAGGGAACGCTTATCTTTCTTAATCACTCTCTTGTGTTCACCCTTTACCATCTGGTCCAACCCTAGATTTGTTTGATCAACTTAACTTAGATTAACTTAGGTTAGATTGTCTTTACCTTTAGATTAATACTCTCTTTCAAAGGTTTTCCATTCAACTAGATTAGTACTTGGTTAAGCGCTAGTAATCCCCTTGCTCCTCGGATTGACAAGAACCTTGGGAATCCCGTGGTGAAAAAGGTGTAGGTCCGTACGCTTGTGGATCGTAGGTGGATACGAGTTTTATCCGTCAACAAGCCCCTTTTTCTGGCGCCGTTGCCGGGGAGCAAGCCAGTTTGCTACGTTTAATCTAGTAATAATTTTGTTGATTACTAACATCTAACCCTTATTTTCTAGAAAAAAAATCTTTTTTTTGTTTTTTCTTTCAACTTTTCTTGTTTCTAGATGGATTTGTTCACCTCACCATTGGAAGATGAAGAGATGTCTCTAAGGGAGCTAGCAATGCCGTCAATGGAAGACATTGAGATACAAAAATCAGATTTGATGCTTGCTACAACCCACTACGAAGTGAAGCCTGGAATCATCAAGTTAGTGGCGACAAAACCATTTAGAGGATTGGAGGATGACAACCCATATAGACACATTAAGAAATTCATGATGATATGCAACACGGTGCAACAAAAAGGAGTTCCGGCCGCTTGGTTCAAGTGGAATCTTTTTTCGTTCTCTCTCGAAGATGAAGCGCGAAGATGGTACACACTTGCGTCCGTTGAAGCAAAAGGAAATTGGGATGAGTTAGTGAAGAAGTTTCTTTTGAAGTTCTTTCCCATAAGCAAGGTCCAAGACTTAAGGAGGCAAGTGCTCACTTTCAAGCAAGGAGAGGATGAAGGAATTGATGAAGCATGGGACCGTTTTAATGAACTACTTGAGCAAGGCCCGAACTTGGGATTTTCCGGTGACTTGATGTTGCATACCTTTTATTTTTCACTAACCCCTAACCCGTCTCGTTTTGTAAGCATGTGTGCAGGCGATGATATAATGGATAAAACAATTAGTGAAGCTGCACAAATTTTACAAAGGATAAGCGATGGACAAAGGATGCAACGAGATTGGCAAAGACGTTGTCGAGAGGAGCAAAATGACAAAAGCAAGCCCAAGGTGCTTGCTGAAATTTCTGAAAAAGATGAACCGAAGGTCAAGGAAGATGAACCGACCATACAAAAAATTGAAGATCCACCTCCCAAGGTAAGAGAAGTCATTTCGGATGTTAAAGATGTTGAAACTAACATGAATGTAGGCCGAAGTATGTGGAATGCTAGACCATTGGCGGAGTTCAATCAATCCGGTTGGGTTCAAGTTGATTTCGCCCCACTAATCAACTACCGAAGGAAGGAGGAACGCCGACACGTTGCCAAACTAGTCGAAGATATATTTGATCAAGAGATGAGTGGAGAGTCGATCCAAAAGATGTTTGAAGAAGAAAGAGAAGAAGGAGATGAAGGATGGATCGACCGGTTTGACAACTCAAAGATTTGCAATAAAGGAAGAGAAGAGTACAACCGTGATGAGCCTAGTGACTTAAAGGATAAATGGGAGGAGACAGGACTCAAGCTAGAAGATGAATGGGAAGGGGTTGACATAGATCAAGTACTCCAAGAAGGCCCCTCCCCACAAGGTGATAGCTTGTGTGCTATTGAAGCCTACACACTAGCAAATAAAGACATGGAAGTACTCAAGGACGACGGAAAGAGTGAATCAACAATGAGCGATCTTGACGACATGTGGTACATGGAAGATAAAGAAAGCAACATACAAGACTTTGAAGACGAAGATTGGGATGACAATGAAGACTTCAAAGAAGAGACAAATGCAAATGTAGTTGATGGATTACACGTTCCACATGATGAGATGGAGGGGATGCAAAAAGGTAACAAAGAGACACCTTCACTCGTTGAGATTGATTCGCCTTCAACACCGCTAGATGAACCAAATACCACTCTTGTTGAAAAGGCTCTAAGGCCAAGGTACGCGCTGAAATCTCAAGATATTATCGGTATTGATGTTAATAAATATAATACTCATGCTCAACCAATAGTATGAATGATAGTTTAATGTCTATGCCTTGTTCCAATAGTGATCATGTTGATAGGCTAGATTTTCTTGAGAATGAAAAAGAGGAAACATTTATGTTTGATCCAATTAATATCACACCTAAAGAACCTTTGCCTAATGATGAGCTAAGTGCTATGCATGAAACATATGTTTCTTTTATTTACACCTTGACTTGTTCCTACAATTTACATGTGGTGTTAATTATGGACGCGTATGTTTACAATAAGTTTTGTAAATCTCGATCATGCTTTGCGCTTGGTCAAGCTAATGACCTTAAAGAAGAACATGTCAGGAGAAGGCCCGATTTTCACTAACCATGTAGACAAGGCTTGAATAATGAAAAGAGAAGTCATGCTTAAAGAGTTGCAAGATAAATCATCAACCTCTCCAAATCCCGCAATGGATGCTGCTGTCTTCATCAATTTGAGAGCTTGTTTAGAGGTGTACAAATGGAGAAAATGAGATATCCAGAAGCTCCATCAAGTTACCATTCCAACGCATCAAGAACCAACAAGTTTGAAGACCCGTGCAAGGAGTTATGGAGAAAACATTGAGCGTTGCGCGTTCTGAAATTTCAGGACAGATTTCATCGCCGAAGTAAAACGGACGTAACTCTCTTGTCCGGAGTCCGATTCGGGCAAATGAAGACTCTTTGGAAAGGAAATTTTGTGCACTGTGCAATGGAGTAGAGCTTGAGTATACTTTCTGTTCTGTACATTAAAAAAATTCATGGAGTGAAGGTAGCACCGAAGGATGATAAAGAAGGAGATAGCGATGAAACAAAATGATGCTTTGGGCAAGTCTTCTATAAGTGATCAAGCACAACATGAGAAGTAAATTAAAGCTGTATTGGTACCTTTTCTTCTTGCATGAAGGGCCATGGCTATGCGATGAATAGAAGGTATGTGAGAAAGTTGAGCTCTATGACTTTAAATGAAGCGCTTTTCGGGAGGCAACCCGTTTCTTTATATTTTTACTACTTTCTTATAGAAAATAAAGAATGGCACTATTTAATGATGATCAACTTGTGGTTATTAATCTAAGTTCAGTTTTCCTTTTTAGAACCACCGTCATGTTCATGATCATATTTATTTGCATGCATTGCATTTTGTTATCAATGTGATGTTTCTTTGTGTATACATGTTTTGCACATAGTTGGCTTGGTTGTTTTATATACTTAATGATGTATGATTCTTTTTCCATGTTAATACTTCATAAGGCATTATGAGTATTTTCCTTTTGTGATCTTGTGTAAACGTGGTGTTTAAACAAGATTGCGGACCGTCATCGTTAAGTTCGATAAACCTAGCTAGCTTTTCATATGTTTTCATGTTGCTTTGGTTAGTTTATAAGCTTTGCAATGTGCTTAATTTTTCTTGTGCTATAAGAGTTATTGATTTAGGGATAGACATGGTGTTTTAACCCTTGATAAATAAACCTTTATGGCTATGGAGAAATTTGGCAACCTAGTTGTAAACATGGTGTCTAGAACTAGGTGAAAACATTGTCTTTGTTTATATGCTTTCCTATCATGTGCATACACACCTTGCACCACGTACACTCATTAGGTTTTAATTCCTCATTAGACTAATTATGCCACAAGTTAAGGATCTTAGGAGACATTGTTGGATTGTTGGCAATTCTATCTACTCCCAACCGTCACCTTGGGGGTAGAATGAGCGTTTAAAACGTCTTACAGGCAAGATAAATACTCTCACTACAAGGAAATTGAAGGATGGCTAAGAAGTGCTTTGTCTTCTTCTTCCATGACTAGTAAAATGCTAAGCATGGGGGAGACCCTGAATCTTCAACACGGAAGTGCAACATGACGTTCTAGAAGATAGAATGATCAAGATCGTTAACATCACCGGATCAATGCGCGAGAAGCTATCGATCTCATCAAAATTCTACGTGGTCTCAAAGGGAAAACACTAGATATTTTTGGATATTTAGAAACCCCATGAAGTTACGATTCCAACAAATCAAGAATCAAGACAATCGGAGGTTCCTACAAGCGGTTATGCCCGAATCACCGAGTGCAATACGTCCTGAAATCAGTTTTAGACAGCACAACGCTGAAGTAAAACGGACATAGCTCCCTTGTTTGAACTCTGTTTTTGATGAATGACCACACGTTGGAAAGGTAATTTCATAAACTTTTAAATAGAGCTATATTTCGATATATGTTCTATTCTCGACAGAGGGGGAAATCCATGAAAAAGAGACAACAAGGAGATGATGAGAACAGGAAAGAGGAGATGGTGATGACAACATTGAAGAGAAGGGCGACCAATGACTCCATTAAGCATACAAGATTGAATTCAGAAGTTTAGGAGCATTGATAAATCAAGACAAAAGCAAAAGCCACATCGATACATGGAGATGTCAGAAGAAGGCAACGAAGAATTACAAAGGATGGTAACATCTCCATGGACCTTCTCTTTTCCAAACATGAATGCTTGTAAGTATGCCTTCAACCTCAACTAGGTGCAACCTTTTGTTTTTCTCTTCCAACAATAACATGGCTACTAGGAGGACAACCTAGGTTTCTTTTTACTTTCAATAGATAAGCATGACCATGTGTTCACCTCGATGTTCTATATTGCATATGCTTACGTAAAGATGATGAAAGTTGCCGCTTTGTTTTACCTACATGAAGTTATACATGTCTTGGCTAATTGCTCTCTATAATACGATCTGAAATTAATTTAAATACTGGCTCTTTTATTTGTGGAGGTGAAATTACTATGCTCTAGACCCACATACATATCTTTGCTCTTTGATTTAAGTTTATAGATAGCCGGATAACTTGTTGTTTTTATGAAAAGTTAACTTTTATGCTATCTACATATTTGTGATGCTCTTGCAAAGTTCTACTTACCAAAGCCATATACATATATGTTTTATGATAACAAAACCCGTAGATTGCAAACATATGTTTTGATGAGTTGGATTAGGATTGATTTCTATGGTTCGAGACTAAGAAGCTGGTCATTCCTTTGTGTAACTTTTTCATGCTAGCCTTTTTGTCCATGCATTGTGGATTTTCACGTCGAAAATTTCACAAACTTCGCTGGGCATCCACCCTAAACCAAAAACATCTTTTTGTGATCACCTCCTTGTCCACAACCCAATTTGAGTATGGAGTAAAATTCTCGATGGAGATTCAAATATTCCGCAAGATTATGAAATTTATACTTACTTTAGCAGTCATTTCCCCTCTCTTTTATGCTTGAGGACGAGCATCGTTCAAGCATGGGGGAGGAGTCATTGACACAAATGCTATGTAAGTATTATGTTGCAAAAAGTTTTGAGGAGCAAAAGAAAAAAAGAAAAAAAAAAGAAAAAAATGAAAGAAGAAAAAAATTATTATGATGAGAAGAAAAGAAAAATAAGGAAAAAAAAGAAGAATAAAGAAAAAAAGAGAAAGAAAGAAAGAGAGAAAAATGAGAAGGAAATAAAATAAAAGTAAAAAATAATAATAAAGATGCTCCTCGGATCTTTTTGCTTCATAAGTTCTCAAGTGCCTTGATGACAAATCCACACTCAAATCTTCCAACCATGTGCAATCCGATAACGAGGACTTCACTCGTGACTCGGGATCATCCATTTGCCACTTGCACATGTCCACTTATCTAAACGTGTGTGTTTCGTCCCTCTCTCTTTCCAACATTTATTTTCCATGGCCTTTTTGACGAGTCTCGGTAATTCCAATAGACCTCTCTCTTAATTTGACAATATTTCGGATATATGTTTTGCTAGGATTGTTTTTAACCTTCTAAGCTCCACATAAGCCTTCTACTATCACATATGAGTAGAGTAGGTTGAAAATAATATAGTATAGGCTTGAGTGACTTGATGAGATGAGTGTTCCATGAGCTCTTGCAAGAGATTTTCACTTATGTTGGATATGCATCTTTTTGAAAATCTTCCATGTGACAAGGTAATGGTTTGAAGTTCACTTAAGTTTGAGAGCATCGTGTTAAATGTGGCTTGTTCTTTATTGTTAGTCTATCTTCCATAATGAAAAAGAAGCCGGTCACAACTTGAACTTTAAAAATAAATTCTTAAGAGAGAGCAATTTGCCTCATCATGAATGACTAAGTGCAGGGACAACATTAGAAGGCAACGCTGATTTCCCTTTTAAGCAAGGATTACTTACTCGAGGACGAGCAAGGTTTAAGCATGGGGGAGATGTTGACGGTGAATTTCCGTCAAACTAGAGTACTTGTTATACATTGGTTTCGATTATGATTTGCAACTAACCCGCCACTAGGCATACTAATGATGTAACAAGTTCACACTTGCATGTCGATTTTGGAGTTTGTTGTTTACGCAGGAAATCTACGCTAAAGAGGAGACTTTCGGGATAAGTTCACCAAGCACTTTGGAAGAAGATCATGAAGCCCGACAAGAGTCAAGACACGTGATGAACATGACTCCAAATGACCCGAGGACCGAAGCATCAATGTGCAAGTCTTCAGGGACTCAACAAGAAAATAGCGAAGCTTGCATAGCAAGGATTCAAGCCTTAATCGTGAAGGAAACGATGTCAAAGGCCCACATGCAAGTGCACACAAATAATGGATCACACGAGAAGCAACCGGGGAGGAAACCGGGGCCGAACTGGGCCGAAATGGGCCTGGACCGGCCGGCCTGGGCGGACCGGCCTAGCCCACTCCGGGGTCGGTTCGGTGCCCCTTTTTCCCTAGGTGTTTGTCTATTTATTGCTTCCGCCGCCGTCGGCAGCCACATCGAACAAATCATCCTACCGACGCTATTCATCAAAAAACCGCCGCCGCAAGATGAGGGAGAGAGTTTGATGAGATCGTCGCAAGGATCAACACCGGCGAAGAGAAGGAAGCAAGAGGAGGACTCCAAGCCGCTGGCCTAGGAGTGTTCCCAAGCTTCATCGCCGCCATCTTCATCGACGACGTTCTTCGGAGTCTCTATCACCCCTATGTTCTTCAATCCGTGTAAGATGATGGGGTAATGTCTCCGTTCATCCATAGGGTTAGATGGATTCATGCTATGTGATCGCTACTTGATTCGTGGTTTCAATCTATTGTTTTCATGTTGATGACGCTTTGATAATTAAGGTTAGCTACCGTGTTTTTCGGGCGTATGATATCCGCTACTTCCATAGATTCCATCAACATACCGTGTCCATCATAGATCTAGTCACGAATACCTTCGCGTAGTGACAGTATGAGAGGAGGGAAAGGGCGAAACCGTGGTCACAACCCCCGGTAGATTGGTTTACCACTCGTGTAGTTGATGCATACCATGTTATCCTAGATCCTAGGGAGGGAACGCTTATCTTTCTTAATCACTCTCTTGTGTTCACCCTTTACCATCTAGTCCAACGCTAGATTTGTTGGATCAACTTAACTTAGATTAACTTAGGTTAGATTGTCTTTATCTTTAGATTAATACTCTGTTTCAAAGGTTTTCCATTCAACTAGATTAGTACTTGGTTAAGTGCTAGTAATCCCCTTGCTCTGCGGATTGACAAGAACCTTGGGAATCCCGTGGTGAAAAAGGTGTAGGTGGATACGAGTTTTATCCGTCAACAAGTGTCTTGTCCCGCTCGTGTCTTCCGACGGTGTGCGCCTCATCTTCTTCCCTTCTGCAGAGAGGGCTGCAATGCTCAAGCTGTCTTCCCCCACCATTGTCGCGGCCCGGGCGACCATCCTGGAGAGAGAAGAAACTCACTGGGTGGTTACTCAAGCTATCACGGAGCTGTTGGAAGGCATTGGCATTGGTTGAAGGACCGATACGGCGAACCGGAGGGGGGGGGAGTGAATGGGAGCCGATAAAAATTCTTCTCGAAGGAGATGGAGACTCCAACAAGATGAATACGGCTTCCAACACACGTCTCCAACTCACTATCCAAGTTGGCCAAGCCCACACAGCCACTGAAGTGCTACTGGACCTAGGAACCAACAAACAACCTTCCCAGCCAAAACACACCAACACGCACAGCAGAAACTTGCACGGCTTGCTGCCTGTGTTGCACCGGTCAGACCGATGGCTTGCGCCGGTTAGATCGGTGGACAGCGCCGGTCAGGCCGGTGGCTACAGCAGCCGCACAACAATCGTTTCATAGAGCCTCAGTGATTTCTCTAGACCCTGGAACAAAAACACCCTCAAAACACAACCTGCACGGAAGGAAAACCCTACACAAAACCTAACAAAACAAAGACAAACAGACCAAGAACTGACAAGCAGCACCAAGACCCAAAGACACACGAGTCAAGCAGTTCACCCGAGGCAAATCCCACAAGTGGCTCGCACCGGTCAGACCGGTCAAGAGCACCGGTCAGACCGGTGTAACACGGGCAAAGAGATGAACAACACCCGCGGGTCAACTCCTCCAAATCCAAACTTCGATCTCCCGAATCGCTCCACGGACTTGAACAAGACTTTGGGGATAGTAGGAACACCTCATGAGGAGTCCATAGCCAAGATTTTGTCCACCAAAACTTGCCAAATCAAGAGGAATCGAAGAAATCCCGCCAAGAACTCCTCTAACCCTAGAACACCAAAACCCCCAAAATCGAGCCCCTTAACTCATGGATTTGGGAGGGGAATCAAATGCAAAAGAACCATGAATGGTTCACACGAATTTCCCCCATCAAATCCCCAAGGGCAAGGTCCCGAAAACACACCGAGAAAACCACCAAGAGAGGGCTCCAAAAATCACCACCAAGAACAACCGGGAACAACACAACAAAGCCTTGAGGACCTACGCCGAATCATCTATACATACCAAGAAGGTTCATACAAGGTCTAGCTTGCCGCCCGATCATCCAACCCTCTCACAAAATCTCACCATGAAGCTCTCAAGCTAGTCCTATGGAAATCCTAAGAAAATAGGAAAGGAAAATAGGAAAGCAAATGAACTAGGGTTCCAAGAGATGGCTGCCATCCTCTCACCTCATGGGTTATATGGAGGCAACCGAAAGTCTAAAATACCCTTACTTAATAACTAGGGATACAAGACCCTCAAGGGCAGTTTTGGAAGTCTTCAGATTTTTTCCATCGGATGGATGCCCGGTGACCGCACCCTGCTTAGCTTCGACGCAAGCCATGCAATCCCGACGCGTGTCCTCCGCTTCGAAGATTCCAGACTACGTCATCGCACACCGGTCAGACCGGTGCTCCTCACCGGTCAGACCGGCCTGGAGCTGCTGCAACACCGTCTTCGGTTCTTCGGTCTTGGCTTTGTGGATCAACCAAGGAACCCAGTGGTTTTCTAGTGAACCACTGGAAACCCCGCGAACTCGGTGTAGCCTCCGCCAATCGCCACTCATGACTCGGCTCCCACGTAGTCCCGGCTCGACCTTGGTTTTGAGGCTCAACCAAGAAACTGTCCATGACTTCATCTTGCTGTTCGTGCCACCATGCGGCCCGCACTTGACCGTGCTGGCCACTGGGTCCCTCGAACGGATCCTACTTGTCTTCTCCACACCTGGAGGCCTCATCGGCGACAACCTTTCGCGCTTGTTCTTCACCTGCACCAACACTAGTCAAGCCACAACCTGCACCTGCAATACTTAGCCAAGAATCAGTCCACACAACGTTGTCAATCACTCATCACACAAGGAAGCGACCATCCACCGGTCCTCGAACCATACATGGTCCTCATTAGTGACGGAGCATCCTTGGTTGAGCGCATCAGGATGGTTGGTGGAGTTGCACACGAGCGGGGGATGGCTATGGCTTGGTAGCTAGTCCACCGAGCCGTGGCCATGTTCCTCTCGCACTACCCCGACATGGATCACGAGGCGCTGGCAGGTGGATGGGCTCCTGGCTACGAGGATCACCGTTATTCCCATGTCCTTGCGGGGTGCGCTGAGTTCGCCACAAAGGTTGCCGACTCCGCGGCAATGGACCTGGGACAGCTCGATGATGAGCGCTAATCAAAAGAAATAAGTTTAGTAGCACTGGTGGCTTGCTGTGTAATAAACTTGCAGTTTTCTTCTTTGGGTAGGGGTTTTTTCTTTTATGTTTGACACTCGGTTCTTTTACCTTTTCTCTCGTTGAGAGGCTCAGGGTCTTTAGGCCAGTAAGGTTGCCCTTAGTACGTTGCTAGTTTCACTTTGTCCTGTAGCTGCTGGAGCATAGGGACTCGAGAGCATCAATCGGGCTTAGTCGCGTTGGGGTCCCCTTAGGCCAGCAGCCCCCAGTTTCTTTCGGAGGGTTCAGATAGGTTGGGTATCGAGTTACTTTTCAAGAAAAAATTGGTCAAGGTAGCACTTGTCGCTGAACTTAGAAGCATAGGGAGGGAGTCGACCCAACCACCTCGGACGTAGCTCGTTGAACCTTCTACGTGTAGCCGCAGAGGCATCAGTACTCAGTCGAGCGTAGACAGGTAGTTGTTGGTTCCTCCCTCTCTGCTCTTGTGTTAGTGCGACATACCTCAGAAAGTTTTCTTAGGAAAAAACTTTTCTGTTTTAAAAGGAGAAGGGCGTCGTGCCCCTGGATGGAGCCCCCGAGCAACAGGGGATTTTTAGGTCGGGAACCACAAAATGGTTCGTTTCTTAGGATCGCTCGCATCAAAAAAGCTTTTTTGGAAAGCCATACTTATGATGTGGAAAAAACAGAAAAAGCACTAATACTTTTATTCATCATAAGCATAAGGAGTACATGGTACTTTTGCAAGGGTAAGGACGATGTAGCTGTCTAGGTCCGTTCAACCATTATGAGTGCCTTCGCGAACTGGAAGCACTCGATATCGCACTCGTAGGCATGTTGGAACTTGGTGTCGATGGTGATCACCCCCTTCGGCCCGAGCATCTTCAGCTTGAGGTAGATGTAGTTGGGGACCGCCATGAATTTGGCCTATGTCGGCCTTCTGAGGATCGCGTGATACGTTCCTGGGAAGCCGACCACCTCGAAGGTGAGTGTCTCCTTGTGGAAGTTTCCCTTAGTATCGAAGGTGAGTCATTTACGTACATGCCATTAAGAAAGATGTCGGTTACGCACACGCCACAAAAAAGTTCCCAGATACCTATGTGCCATGCACCCAAAGTTCATTTACCTGTGTGCCATTTTGGATGGATTCGGAGCTAACGGTGTCAAACTGAATGGTGAAATGACCATTTTGCCCCCTGTGGGGCCCACCAATCTTCCTCTCCTTCTCCTTCCTCCCGCCCATTCTCTCTCTTCCCAACCGGCGCCGGCGCCCCTCCCTCCCATTCTTGCTCGGTGGCACGCCCGCCCGCGAGGCCGCCCTCGCCCGCGGTGGACGCCCGCCCCGGCGGTGCACGCCCGCGAGGCCGGCGCAGCCCCCGGCGGCGCACGCCCGCGAGGCCGGCGCGGCCCGCCCGCGCCGGCCGCAGCCCGCCCGCGCGGCCGCAGCCCCGCCCGCGAGGCCGCGCAGCCCCGGTGGTGCACGCCCGCGAGGCGCAGCCCGGCCGCGGCGGTTCACGCCCGCACCGGCGCCCCCCTCCCTCCCGTTCGTGCGCGGCGGCCGGAGGAGCAAGACCTCGCGGTCGAGCTCCCCTAGCGGCGACCTCCTCCACTCCATCTTCTCGTGGCGTTCCGCTCAAGCACGCCACCCATACCGGCGCTCTCTCGCGGCGGTGGATGGCCCACTGGATCAGCGTGCTCGTCGCCAACCCAGTTCTCGACTTCACCAACAACAACTTCGCCCGCGGCCAGCCGCCGGCGCGGGCTGCGGCCATGGTGGATCGATGCCTCCGGCTACACGACGAGCATGGCACGCCGCTCCACGTGTTCCGTGTGGCGCTGGTGTCCCATGCCCACATGTCGCCACCGGACAACAGGATGGAGGACGACGACCAGTGACCTCCCTCCCCGACCTCATCTCCGGCGGTGTGCAACTGCCTCACCGCCGGCTCCTCCTACGCCGGCGTCTCCAGTCCCGCCGGCCTACCCCCGCCGGCCATGCCGCCTCTCGGCCTCCCGGCGGCGGAGGAGAGCATGTCGGCCGGCCGCCCGGGGCGCCGCCGGCCCTCGCGCCCGGTCGCACGGGGGCGCGCCGGCCGCCGGCGCCGGGCTCCTCGGCCCCACGCACGGATGATGAGGAGGTGGACGGGGACGAGGAGTGGCCCCGGAGGCAGAGGCGCGAGCATGGAGAGCAGACACCGCGGCCGCGGCGGGGCCGAGGAAGGTGCCGGCCGCGGAGCTCGACGCGCGCCGCCATGGGTGGCCGCGGAGCTCCGCCGTCGACCCCTCGCGCTCGCCCGGGCGAGCGGGCGCGCCGGGCCCCGCGCTCGTCCTTGGCCGCACGGGTGAGCCGCCCCCGGCCGCGCGGGGAGCGCGTACGACATGGACCCCGCCAAAATCGGGCCTCGCGCCGGCGGCGGCAGGACTGAGAAAGGGAGGAAGACGAGATAGACATGCAAATGGTGAGGGCAAAATAGTCATTTTCATACGTGGGTCCCACTCGTCAGATCGGTGGAGATGTTAAATTCCAACAGATGGTGGACGGAATGGCATGTGGGTTAACGAAAGTTGAGGGCGTGGCATACACGTGTCTACGAAATTTTTTGTGGCATGTATGTAACCAGCATCTTTTTTAATGGCATGTAGGTAAATGACTCCTAAGGTGACTGGTAGGTCAATCTTCCTAAGCGGGACCGCCTCCATCTCGGGTACAACCCCGTGGAATAGAGTTGATGACAGATGGAGTTGGGACCGCTGGATTCGCATGCTATCGAGGGTGGGCATGTAGATGATGTTGAGGCTGCTACCCGTGTCCATGAGCACCCTGTGCACCCGTTTGGTGTCCAACAGTGGTGCCACCACATGGGGGTAAGCCCCTGGTTGTGGTTTGTGGTCGGGGTAATCGGCTCGGTCGTACGCGACGACCGTCTCGGACCATTTGAGGTACGAGGGTACGACCAGCTCGGTGTGGTAGATCTCCTGCATGATGCACTTGTGCTTGTGCTATCTTCTTTGGGGAACTCGTCGTTGTCGGCGTTCTTAGCAGTGCAAGCCTTGGCCGCGTCATGCGGCTTGTTCTTTGGTGCTCTGCCGAGGTAGTTCTTCATAAGGTTACAGTCTTTCAAGGCGTGCTTGACCGGCCCCTCGTGATAGGGGCAAGGGGCTTCTAGCATCTTCTCAAAGTGATCCTTCAGAGGGTCCGTCTTCGGCTTAGGCGGCCGCTTGTCGACCGCCGCCACCAAGTTGCCACTGCGGAGATACCGCTCCTTCTTCTTATTCTTCTCCAACCGGGTGGTCGGAGCCTCACCCAGTTCCTCCTCGGGCTTCCTTTTGCTGAAAGCGGCAGCTTTCTCCCTGTCGGCATGGTTGGTGGCTAGGTCGAGGAGCTTCCGGATGGATTTCAGTTTGACTTGCCCTATCCGATGGACAAGGGTCTCGCACGTGGTACCATCATAGAAGGCCGTGATGACCTGGTTGTCCGCTATGTCAGGAAGCTCGGCACATGAAGCGTCCCCTCATCCGAGGTGACTAAATGTGACACAAATACCGAGTCCCGGAGGGCCGGTAGCACATTTATTACAGCAGGTGGAATCGAGTCTTTTACATTACGGTTACAAAAAGGGCACGGTAATGCCAACGCTACAATGAACAACACAAACGCTAGCGACCACACTACGATAGCAAAGGCTTCCATAGCCTCCTCGCAGTACCACACCATGGAAGCTTTCGGTAGGGCCCTGGTACACAGGCACGGTTGGGTGTAGGGCAATGACCTACTCAACGTCTTCTGGGATGTAATCGGGATCCTCCTCTGTAACATAGTTAGTAAACAAGAGTGAGTACATGCGTACTCAGCAAATCCAACCCCACCCACGGAGGGGCTTATAAGTAGTATCATGCATAAGGTATAACAAGGATCAGGTTAAGGTTCATTTTGCAAACTTACACATGCAGGGGTTCATCTCAGAAAGGTTTTCGCAAATCATTTTCATAACCCAAGTAACTCACTCGTTTTAGAAAAACCACTGGGGATCTACCGGACTTCCCGTCCGTCGTAGCCCAGGCACACAGCCACACACACACCACCAGAAAACAACTCACACCAGAAAACATCCCAACCCAAACACTAGTTTTTGTGACCACACCGTGACTCGTCCAATACCGTGGACACGGCTATTCGAATAGGTTTGACACTCGCGAGGTTGTACATCTTTACCCACAAGTAGGGTACCGTCACACGGACACCTCAGCGCCGGTACGGATCCTATCATAGCCATTACCCACCTTAGCTAACACTACGAGCCACCACGGAAGCACCCAAGGGGTTATACCACATAACCAGGGCGTACCTCACACAGAGCGTACCCCGTCTCCTTGGTCTCCCGCTGCTCACCCGCACACCAGATGGCAAGTAGATTAACTAGTGGGGTTTATGCTAAGCCGTTGCCACATACAACGGTCGAGTGGTTGTACGATGATTTGGGTCAGGTGAGATGTCACGCAACCCGGTCCTTAACCGACAAGATGGACAACTCCCAACACGCTCAACCACACAGTACGAGCTCACCCACACTCCCGACACACACGTCCATCCCGTCTACCCGCTTCAAATACTCATTTTCCAAAAATATCCCATTCCCACTTTTAAAGTACTCACACATTTTAAAAGCACTCATTTAGGCCAAAACAAGGTTCAATCATAGCAATCAAGGGTGGCTATCCTACCATGTTTTGCGGTAAAACAATATGCAATTTATAAAACGGGTATAGGGTATATTTATAAAACTAGGACAGAAGCATGCATCAAAGGGGGAGGTTGAACTTGCCGTCTTCGTAGTCTTCGGGGAGTGCCGGCTCGGCGTCCGGATCTCGGGCTCCCCGCTCGCGGTAGTCGGTTCCGACCTCCGGCTCGGGGTACCTTACTCCGTCTACTCCGTCGGCTATGGCATACACACACACAAGCAAGCGATATTAGCACTCACGGTTCCGGCCGAGCTCGGGGGGGGGAAGTGAGCGGTGAGGAGTATTTATAGGCCCTAGGAAAGGGGTTGGTTCGGCGGGGGGTGCGGCGTGTATGAAAGGCTAGGGGTTATAAGTATTTAAGGACCTATTGGTAATTTATATATTATTGGAAAAAGGGGGTGATTGTAATAATATATACTTGATTAGGGCCCGATTTGTACTTTATTTGGGGTCCGACAGCATTTAATCTTATAATTAATCATTGATCTAGGGTCTATTTGAAGGAATAAAGAAGGGAGGGGGATAAAGGCGGGGGCCTTTTAGGAAAACGAGGGAGGAGGCGGGGGGGTTTTTGGCCTATAGGCCTTCTTCTACCTTGCGGTCGAACGAGAGGGGGAGCGGACCGTGCGGGAGGCCGGCGGGGGGGGGGGGGGGGGGGGGGGGGGGCTCGCCGGCGGCTCCGGCCACGGGGACGACCGGGGATGAGGGGAAAAGAGAGAGGAGGGCGGGGGAAACCTATTCCCGTGCTCACCTTGAGCTATAGCGCACGGGGGAGGCGGCTCCACGGGGAGGCGCTGGCGCGGCGGCGGTGTTTAGGGGCGGCGGCGCTGTGGAGTTTGGGGAGGAGGGGAGGAGGTGCGGTGTTGCCGTGTTGGTGTGGTGCGGCGAGCCGGGGAGGCCGTCGGCCCCTTTTATAGGCGGCGGAGGAGGGTTCGGGAAGGGAGATATTTTCTCCCGGCGAGGCCGCCGGCGAGCTCGGGGAGCTTCGCGAGCTCCGGCCGGCGACGCGATGGCTCGGTTGGGTCGGCGTGCGTAGAGGTTAGGGCAGGGGATTGGACCCGTCGGGCGGGCGTGGGGGCGGGCCGTGGTCGGCCGGTGGAGGTGATGGCTCGGGCGGGGGGGAGAAGTTAGTGGCGCCGGCCGCGTTGACCGGCTCCGGCGTCCGGCCGGGCGTGGGCCCGCGGTGGCGTGAGGAGGCGGTGACCCTGCCGGCGTGCGAGGAGGAGGGGGGGCGGCGCAGGCGCGCGGGGGCCCGCGGGTCAACCCCCGTCGGGGCGCCGGTCGGGCGCATGCTCGGCCGCGCGGGGAGGAAGGAGAAGGGAGGGGAAGGAAAAGAAAGGAAGAAGAGAAGGGAAAAAGAAAAAGAAGGAAGAAAAAGGAAAAAGAGAGAGAAAAAGAGAAAGGAAAGGAAGAAAGAGAAGAAAAAGGAGGAAAAAGGGGAAAAAAAAGAAGAAGAGAAAAGGAAAGAGATTTTGGAAAATTGTTAGGGGAAATTGGGAAGGGTTTTGCGGGGGTTTTCCCCCGGTTTTCGGGCGTCGGCGCATTCTCCGGGACGGCGGTGATGGCGAGGCGGACCGGGCATCGGGACCGCGGCGTGCGCGGGATTCCCGGCCGGTGGCCGACCGCGACGTTGGGAAGGCGCGCAAGGGTGCGGCCGTGGTGCGGTGCCGGCGGGGATTCGCGGCACGCGCGCCGGGGGAGGGGGAGAGGGGAGAGAAACAGCGGCTAGGGTTTGAATGGTAACCGAGCTCGGCGGTTCGTTTTGAAAATACGCATGATTTGCGGGTGATTTATTTAGAGCTAAAACGCGGGCGTTACAAACCTACCCCACTTAAAATGAATCTCGTCCTCGAGATTCGGCTAAGCCTCGAATAGATGGGGGAATTCCTTCCTTAGTGCATCCTCTCGTTCCCACGTAGCTTCTTCCACCCCGTGTCTACTCCATTGGACTCCGCACACCCGTACTTCGGTCGTTCTTGTTCGCTTGACCACGGTGTCTAAGATCTTGACGGGCACCTCCCCGGTACCTAAGGTCCGGTTGCGGATCGATGGCCTCCACTGGTACTCGCTTTTCTTCCAGAACCTTCAGACATCGGCGTAGCTGGGAGATGTGGAATACCGGGTGTATATCTGACATTTCTTCGGGTAGCTCCAGCCGGTACGCTACTGCTCCGACTCTCTTGAGCACTTTATACGGGCCGATGTACCGAGGGGCCAACTTCCCGTGTACTTGGAACCTCCGAGTCCCTCGGATGGGTGAAACCTTGAGGTAGACGAAGTCTCCTGGGTTGAAGCTCGCTTCACGCCTTTTCTTGTCTGCGTAGCTCTTCTGTCGGGACTGGGCGGCTTTCAACTTTTCTCGGATGTCCGCTACTTGCTCCTCGGCTTCCTTTATAAGCGCGGGCCCAACCAGGGCACGCTCTCCTACTTCCGACCACATCGGGGGTGTTCGCACTTTCTCCCATATAGTGCTTCGAATGGCGACATTCCCGTACTTGCTTGGTAGCCGTTGTTGTAGGAAAATTCCGCATACGGCAGGCTCTGCTCCCAATCCTTGCCGTAGGTGAGGACGCAGGCTCTCAACATATCTTCCAAAATCTGATTCACCCTTTCGGTCTGTCCGTCGGTCTGTGGGTGGTACGCTGAGCTGAAGTCTAGCTTGGTGCCCATGGCTTTGTGCAGGCTTTTCCAGAACCTAGAGGTGAACTGGGTCCCTCTGTCTGAGACTATTCTGCTAGGCACTCCATGCAGCTTCACTATATTTTCTATGTAGAGTTTCGCCAATTTCTCTCCACCATAAGTGGTTCGTACGGGTAGAAAGTGAGCGACTTTAGTGAGTCGATCCACGATCACCCATATGGAGTCATGTCCTTTCTGAGTCCTTGGCAACCCTACTATGAAGTCCATACCTATCTCGTCCCACTTCCACACCGGGATTGGTAAGGGTTGCAACAGTCCTGCAGGCTTCTGATGTTCGGCTTTGATCCTCTGACAAGTGTCGCAGTGGGCGACGAACCGTGCAATATCTTCGCTTTCATCCCGTTCCACCAATACTTCGCTTTAAGTCCATGTACATCTTGGTGGATCCCGGTGTATGGAGTATCTTGAGTTGTGTGCCTCATTCATGATGGTCTCGTCGAAAATCTCCACCTTCGGGCACGCATATCCTCGTTCTTGTACCACGGGGTGCCTTGGTCATCTACCGTGAAGTCGGGGGCCTTGTTCTCTCCGGTATGCTTGCGGATCCTCATCGATCTTCATCGGTCTCTTGGGCCTTCCGGATCTTTTCCTCTAGGGTAGGCTGAACACTCAGCTGGTGGACGTAGCCTTGGGGGACGATATGTACGTTGAGTCGGGCCATCTCTTCTTGCAACTGAGCACTCTTGGGTGCTGCCTTCTCGTAGGTTTTCCGGCTTAGGGCATCGCCTACCACGTTGGCTTTCCCCGGGTGGTAGTGAATTTCTAGGTTGTAGTCCTTGACTAGCTCTAGCCATCTTCTCTGCCTTAGGTTCAAATCGGGTTGGGTGAAGATATACTTTAGACTCTTGTGGTCTGTGTAGATTTCACACTTGTTCCCGATCGATAGTGTCTCCGCATCTTTAGGGCATGCACTACGGCCGCAAACTCCCGGATCATGGGTGGGATAGTTCTGCTCATGGGGGTTTAAGCCGACGGGAGGCATATGCCACTACCTTCCCATCTTGCATGAGAACACATCCCAACCCTTGTCGGGAGGCGTCGCAATATACGACAAAGTCCCGTTGAATGTCCGGCGGGGGTCGACCGGGGCCGTGGTCAACCTCTTCTTCAACTCTTGGAAACTTCTCTCACGAGGCCTCGGTCCGGATAAACTTCTTCTCTTTCTTGAGCAGCTCTGTCATAGGCCGGCGATCTTGGAGAATCCCTCGATAAACCTCCGTAGTACCCGGCTAAACCTAGGAAACTCCCCGGTCTCACTCACGTTGGTTGGTTGCCGCCGCTGGAGACCGTCTCAACTTTCCCGGGGTCTACGGCTACTCCTTCGGTCAATGTAATGTGCCCAAGGAAGGATATTTTCTCTAGCCAAAATTCACACTTGCCGAACTTGGCGTATAGCTTGTGTGCCCTCAATTTTCCCGGTACCACTCGAAGATGTTGTTCATGCTCCTCCACACTCTTGGAGTAAACAAGTATGTCGTCAATGAAGACCACGACAAACTTGTCCAATTCCTCCATGAACACCTTATTCATGAGGTTCATGAAGTACGCCGGGGCATTGGTTAGTCCGAAGGACATCACCGTGAACTCATATTGCCCGTAGCGAGTGACAAAGGCGCTCTTGGGGATGTCACTTTCCCCGATCTTGAGTTGGTGATACCCCGACCTTAGATCCACCTTCGAGAAATACTTGGCTCCCTTCGGTTGGTCAAACAGGTCATCTATTCCGGGAAGAGGGTACTTGTTTTTAATAGTGACCTCGTTCGGCCGAGCGATAGTCCACACACATCCTCATGCTCTTATCCTTCTTCTCCACGAAAAGCACTGGTGCTCCCCATGGTGATGAGCTTGGTCTGATGAACCCACTTCGCTGGAGCTCTGCTAGCTGCTTCTTTAGTTCTGCCAACTCAGGGGCTGCCATCCTATAGGGCCTCTTGGCTATGGGAGAGGTTCCAGGGATAAGGTCGATCACGAACTCTATGTCCCTGTCTGGTGGCATTCCGGGAAGTTCTTCGGGGAACACATCTGGGTATTCTCGTACTACTGGGACATCTTCTATGGACTTGGCTTCTATGTTGAAAACCATTATATCCGGCCTGTGTCCCCGGTGTGGCAGGTCACTTGTATCCCGTCCGGGTTGGTCGGGTGCACTACTTTATCGGCGCGCCTTATGAGGCCATGGTGTTGGCTTAACCGGTCCATACCAAGGATCACATCTATCCCCTTGGATTTCAGTACTACTAGGTCTGCTAGGAACTCTACCCCACTTAAAATAATCCTTACCCGGGGGCATCCCAGTTGACACTTAATGTCACCTCCGGGCGTTCGAGTTAATAGGGGTGCTTTGAGTAGTACTGTGGGTATGCTATGCTTCTCCACAAAGCTTGAGGATATAAATGAGTGCGATGCTCCCGAATCGAATAATATGGTAGCCAAAACTGAGCTGACCAGGAACTCACCGAGTACCACTCCTTGTGCTTCTTGTGCCTCCTGCGCATTGATGTGATTCACCCGAGCGCGTCCATACGACTGCTGGGGCTGCCTCATCCGCCGGTTGTTGGTGTTGTTGCCGAAGTTGTTGTTGCCGCGCACCGGCATGCGGTTGGCTCCCCGACGCAAGTGGCCTTGGTCCGTTTACCGAGTTGGAGTAGGTGGTGGTGGTTGGCTTTTTAGCATAGGGGCGCTTGGCGATGAAGTGCCCGTTTCCCGCAGCTGAAACACACTCGGGAGTCGTTGTTGTTGTTGGTAGTGATCCGGGCGGTGTTGTTCGTGGGGGCTTCATGGCATTCTGGTTGTAGGAGGGCTTGAACCGGGCTCGGGGGCTTGTGAGCTTGTGGCTTGGGTTTGGGTTCTGTATTGCATCGGAGCTTGGAACCTGGACATGGGGTGTCCAAAGTTTCTCGGCCTCTGGGACCGCTCTTGCTGCTTGGCCTTGTGTTCCATGAATTTGCGCTTGTTCTCCTTCTTTTCTTCGGCCTTCGCTCTTTCCGTGAGGATTGCCATGTTCATAAGGGTGTTAAAATCCGGGTAAATCTGAGGAGTCAGCAGTGTCCTCAGTTCCGGAGTCAGCCCCTTCTTGAACATCTCTTGCTTTTTGGAGTCTTTATCCACCTCCTCGGGGGCATAGCGTGCCAGCTCTATGAACTGGTACGTGTACTCCTCCACAGACATGTTGCCTTGGCGGAGTTCGCGGAACTCATCTGCCTTCCGCTTCAGTGTAGCCTCCGGGATGTGGTAGCGGCGGAACTCCTCCACGAATTCATCCCATGTGATGGCGGAGGGATCCTTGGCTGCGGCGCAGTAATTCTCCCACCAAGCTAGGGTTGTCCCGGTGAGCTGGTGAGCTTCCAGGAGAACCTTGTCATGGTCCTCGCAGTGGAGGGGCTCTAGCTCCCCTCGGGATGGCTCTCGGCCAATCGTCAGCATCCAGAGGATTCACCGACCCGCTGAAGGTGGGCGGCTTAGTCCTGAGGAACTCGATCAGCTTCTCATTCATGCTCATGGCACGGGGTCTTGGGCGGTTGATGGCATTGAAGATAGCCTCCATCAGGACAGTCTGGTTGGCTAAGACTTGGGCCAAGTCAATAGGAGGGGGTGGTGGTGGCAGGACCACGTTCTCTCCTCCATCTTCATTTTGGTTAACCTCCTGTTCGGGGAGACGCTCCCTCCGATCGGCTTGCGATCCCTCAGCATCCGACCGGTGGGTCCTGACAGGGCGCCTGGAAACCATCTGTAAAGAAGCGGGTTTCTAAGAGATCTAGTTTTATGTGATGTTTAAGTGGATTATAACGGATTCCTTTTGAAAAGGCAGGGTTTATCCTGCCGGTAAGCACACAACAAGCACATAGCAAACAAGCAAGCACAACAAGTTTTTATTACAAACCGGCGAGGAGGATACATCCCGACTACACGGACATACTACACGACTAAAGGCTAAGGCGCGACTTGGACCGGTACGGCTTCATTCCCTGGGTCTTGGGGCACACTACTCGCGAGGGGAGCTGTCTTCTGGGGTCGAGTGTTCTTCCGGGCGGAATGAGCAGCTCGTCATCGTTTCCGCCTTCGGGGTCTCCGTTTTCCTGAGGCTGTGCTGCGGCTTCAGTGGTAGCTGTTGGGGGTTCAGTGACTGTTGGTGGTGCTGGTGGGACTTCTATGGCTCCTCCCCATCCTACCAGGGGTGTTCCCAGCAGGACTTGAGGTTCTCCAATGGCTGGAACGGGCGTTCCGCCATGGGTCCATTCTTGCATGCGTTGGTCCTGGATCCTTCTGAGGCTTTCCTGGGCAACGGCTTCACTGCTTATGGCTGCGGCGGTCCTCGCTTCAGCTTGAGCCACTCGGACTTGGTGCATCCGCACTGTGACTTCGCCCTTGCTCGGCCCGACCGATCCGTTCCCTCAAATGTCCGGCTCCGGTCATCAAAGAGCTTGTCCGGGGAGACAAGGTAGGCGACTACGTGGTATAGCGAGGTCTTCTTGGTGGCGGCGTCGCTCCAAATTCCTCATGCGGGCACTCGCCAAACCGGGGTCCCGATGGCGGGAGGGAAGTACCTCATCGGTGTGGGGACGAGGTGCTCTTCGTAGATTCGGCACGGGTAGCGGAGGGCTTTTCTCGAGGGCCAAGGGATAGGTATCCCGTGTCGGAACCCCTGTGGCGGTCACGCGCCACGGCTCGATGTTGGTGTGGCGGTTGCTTCTAGCGACGGAGAGGACCACTCTACGGCGAAGAGTGCCGAGTTGCTCGTACTCTCCGCCGTAGTACCTAGGGCGCTCGCGTGATACCGAGGCGCTCCAGGGAGTGGATGAGCGAGCGAGCAAAACCAGGCTCCTCCCGGCATACGCCTTGGGTCCATCCATCTTCCGCCATCCGAAACAAAGATAGGGTTGAACGGTGGTGGTGGGGTACAAAAGATGGATAACTTTATTTAGTAGGAAGGTTGGGGTACATCCTTCGGGCACACTTATTATTACTAGGACTCAACTTCTAGCCTACACCCTAGTCTTATCCTCATGGCGACTCTTCCTCTAGCCGGATACGGCGCTTCTTTAGTGGAAGATCTTGCTCCGGTATCTCTTCTTCGGTCCGAGTTCCTTTGTCCCGGGGGTTTCTTCGGGTTCATTCTCTTCTGCTCCGGCTCCTTCATCTCTCGCTTCTACGCTCCTTCGGTTCATCCCATAGGGCTTTATGGGCCAACGGCGTGCGCTCTCTTTCCCCCGAGGTATTCTTGCCTCGGTGTTGTGTAGTTCAACTTCCGCTATAGTTGTCTTCACCCTTTCGGTTCTATCCTCTCGTTCGGCTCTTTCTCGCTCCGTCGATCCGCTCGCTTTAGTTGCTTCGGGCTTGCTCCCGATAGAGGTGGTCTAGGCCTCCGAGGTATGTGGATAGGTGGGAAACGCGCTCTTCTAAGTCTTCTTCCTCTCGTTCCAAACCTCTCATGCGATCAATCCACGAGCGTCCTCTTCCTCCGGAGGGTGGAAAGAATCCCATTGGAGTCCTTCGGAGGTGCTGTCTATAGACCACTCGTAGCTGTCGCAGAGCCTTCCGAGCAGCCTTGGGGTAGGTGTCGGCAAAGCGAAAACCCGTGGCGTTGACGAACCATGGCTCTATGTCGGGGTACAGCGTGCTCCTTCCCACAAAGATCAGCAGCTTACACCGAAGGGTGCCGAAGCGTTCGTACTCCCGGTAGACGAACTCTGGCGGATCCCTTACTCCGACGCGCTCTAGGCTGAGTAGCAACAGGTTAGGGAGGCCAGGCTGGACGGGGCAAATTCCACCGTTCCACTCGGGGTTAGGCATCTGGAAGCAAGCAAGAATCAAGGTAAGGATTTGAGAAAAGGTGAGCTTAGCAAAGGAAAGGTTAGAGAGGGCCAGAGGAGGTCTCGTATCCTAGGGGTCATGTCCTACGGCCAACCCGCGGGCTCGATACCACCCGAAGCGTCCCCTCATGCGAGGTGACTAAATGTGACACAAATACCGAGTCCCGTGAGGCCGGTAGCACATTTATTACGACAGGTGGAATCGCCTCTTTTACATTACGGTTACAAAAAGGGCACGGTAATGCCAATGCTACAATGAACAACACAAACGCTAGCGACCACACTACGATAGCAAAGGCTTCCATAGCCTCCTCGCAGTACCACACCATGGAAGCTTTCGGTAGGGCCCTGGTACACGAGCACGGTTGGGTGTAGGGCAATGACCTACTCAACGTCTTCTCGGGATGTAATCGGGATCCTCCTCTATAACATAGTTAGTAAACAAGGGTGAGTACATACGTACTCAAGAAATCCAACCCCACCCACGGAGGGGCTTATAAGTAGTATCATGCATAAGGTATAACAAGGATCGAGTTAAGGTTCATTTTGCAAACTTACACATGCAGGGGTTCATCTCAGAAAGGTTTTCGCAAATCATTTTCATAACCCAAGTAACTCACTCGTTTTAGAAAAACCACTGGGGATCTACCGGACTTCCCGTCCGTCGTAGCCCAGGCACACAGCCACACACACACCACCAGAAAACAACTCACACCAGAAAACATCCCAACCCAAACACTAGTTTTTGTGACCACACCGTGACTCGTCCAATACCGTGGACACGGCTATTCGAATAGGTTTGACACTGCAGAGGTTGTACATCTTTACCCACAAGCGAGGGTACCGTCACACGGACACCTCGGCGCGGTACGGATCCTATCATAGCCATTACCCACCTTAGCTAACACTACGAGCCACCACGGAAGCACCCAAGGGGTTATACCACATAACCAGGGCGTACCTCACACAGAGCGTACCCCGTCTCCTTGGTCTCCCGCTGCTCACCCGCACACCAGATGGCAAGTAGATTAACTAGTGGGGTTTATGCTAAGCCGTTGCCACATACAACGGTCGAGTGGTTGTACGATGATTTGGGTCAGGTGAGATGTCACGCAACCCGGTCCTTAACCGACAAGATGGACAATTCCCAACACGCTCAACCACACAGTACGAGCTCACCCACACTCCCGACACACACGTCCATCCCGTCTACCCGCCCGGTACTCATTTTCCAAAAATATCCCATTCCCACTTTTAAAGTACTCACACATTTTAAAAGCACTCATTTAGGCCAAAACAAGGTTCAATCATTGCAATCAAGGGTGGCTATCCTACCATGTTTTGCAGTAAAACAATATGCAATTTATAAAACGGGTATGGGGTATATTTATAAAACTAGGACAGAAGCATGCATCAAAGGGGGAAGGTTGAACTTGCCGTCCTCGTAGTCCTCGGGGAGTGCCGGCTCGGCGTCCGGGATCTCGGGCTCCTGCTCGCAGTAGTCGGTTCCGACCTCCCGGCTCGGGGTACCTTACTCCGTCTACTCCGTCGGCTATGGCATACACACACACACAAGCAAGCGATATCGGCACTCACGGTTCCGGCCGAGCTCGGGGGGAAGTGAGCGGTGAGGAGTATTTATAGGCCCTAGGAAAGGGGTTGGTTCGGCGGGGGGTGCGGCGTGTATGAAAGGCTAGGGGTTATAAGTATTTAAGGACCTATTGGTAATTTATATATTATTGGAAAAAGGGGGTGATTGTAATAATATATACTTGATTAGGGCCCGATTTGTACTTTATTTGGGGTCCGACAACATTTAATCTTATAATTAATCATTGATCTAGGGTCTATTTGAAAGAATAAAGAAGGGAGGGGGATAAAGGCAGGGGCCTTTTAGGAAAACAGGGAGGAGGCAGGGGGTTTTTGGCCTATAGGCCTTCTTCTACCTTGCGGTCAGAACAGAGGGGGAGCAGACCGTGCGGAGGCCGGGGGGGGGGGGGGGGGGGGGGGGGGGGCTCGCCGGCGGCTCCGGCCACGGGGACGACCGGGGATGAGGGGAAAAGAGAGAGGAGGGCGGGGGAAACCTATTCCCGTGCTCACCTTGAGCTATAGCGCACGGGGGAGGCGGCTCCACGGGGAGGCGGGCGCGCGGCGGCGGTGTTTAGGGGCGGCGGCGCTGTGGAGTTTGGGGAGGAGGGGAGGAGGTGCGGTGTTGCTGTGTTGGTGTGGTGCGGCGAGCCCGGGAGGCCGTCGGCCCCTTTTATAGGCGGCGGAGGAGGGTTCGGGAAGGGAGATATTTTCTCCGGCGAGGCCGCCGGCGAGCTCGGGGAGCTTCGCGAGCTCCGGCCGGCGACGCGATGGCTCGGTTGGGTCGGCGTGCGCGAGAGGTTAGGCGGGGGATTGGACCCGTCGGGCGGGGCGTGGGGGCGGGGCCGTGGTCGGCCGGTGGAGGTGATGGCTCGGGCGGGGGGAGAAGTTAGTGGCGCCGGCCGCGTTGACCGGCTCCGGCGTCCGGCCGGGGCGTGGGCTGCGGTGGCGTGAGGAGGCGGTGACCCCGCCGGCGTGCCGAGGAGGAGGGGGGGGGGGCGGCGAGCGCGGGGGCCCCGGGGTCAACCCCCGTCGGGCGCCGGTCGGGCGCATGCTCGGCCGCGCGGGAGGAAGGAGAAGGGAGGGGAAGGAAAAGAAAGGAAGAAGAGAAGGGAAAAAGAAAAAGAAGGAAGAAAAAGGAAAAAGAGAGAGAAAAAGAGAAAGGAAAGGAAGAAAGAGAAGAAAAAGGAGGAAAAAGGGGAAAAAAATGAAGAAGAGAAAAGGAAAGAGATTTTGGAAAATTGTTAGGGGAAATTGGGAAGGGTTTTGCGGGGTTTTCCCCCGGTTTTCGGGCGTCGGCGCATTCTCCGGACGGCGGTGATGGCGAGGCGGACCGGGCATCGGGACCGCGGCGTGCGCGGGATTCCCGGCCGGTGGCCGACCGCGACGTTGGGAAGGCGCGCAAGGGTGCGGCCGTGGTGCGGTGCGGCGGGATTCGCGGCACGCGCGCGGGGGGGGGGGAGAGGGAGAGAAACAAGGCTAGGGTTTGAATGGTAACCGAGCTCGGCGGTTCGTTTTTGAAAATACGCATGATTTGTCGGGTGATTTATTTAGAGCTAAAACGCGGGCGTTACAGCACAACATTTGGAGAAGCGACGGATGTAGTCACGACAGCGAAGCTATGAGCGATGCATCCCCAAAGCCAGCCGACCTACCAATATGATTAAAGCACAATCAACATGACCATGAATATGATAGCAAAACATTCAAAACATATATTTGGTGATTACAATTCAAGATCCCCCTTCAACCCCTAGGACAAACAAGGACTTTACCCCATAATGTTACTCATTGTAGCGCTGATCATGGTGTAGAATCCCCTGAAGTAGATGAAGGCCATGAGTGCTCCTTTCACGATCCAATCTGCTTCTTGTTCTCGGTCTTGTGGCGGCAGATGACGAATGAATTTTCACATGGCTCTCGGCCAGGGGACTATAAATAGCATGAGAGCAACTAGGTCAAAGGGGGCGTCGAACCGGGCTCGGAATGGGGGCGGGCCGGTCGGCCCGAGCCGGTCGGCCCGGGCCGGTCGGCCCGGGCCGGTTTCGGCTTGATTCGGCCCCGGTTTCCTCCCCGGTTGCTTCTCGCGTGATTCCCTACTTGTGTGCACTTGCATGTGGGCCTTTGATGTCGTTTCCTTCATGGTTAAGGCTTGAATCTTGCTATCCAAGCTTCGTCGTTTTCTGGTTGAGTCCGTGAAGATTTGCATGTTGACGCTTCGGTCCTCGGGTCATTTGGAGTCATGTTCATCGCATGTCTTGACTCTTGTCGGGCTTCATGATCTTCTTCTGAAGTGCTTGACGAACTTATTATCCCGACAGTCTCCTCTTTGGCGTAGATTTCCTGCGTAAACAATAAACTCCAAAATTGACATGCAAGTGTGAACTTGTTATATACGTGGGGTTAGTTTCAGTGGTTAGAATAATAAATCAATGTCAACATTAAAGGTAAACTCATGGCTAGGTTGACGGAAATTCACCGTCAACAACTCCCCCATGCTTAAACCTTGCTCGTCCTCGAGTAAGCCTTTAATGAATATCAACATTGCCTTTCATTGCTTTATACCCTGCACTTGATCACACACGAGAAAACATAATGCTCTCAAGGATTTAATCATTAAAGTTCCATAATGTATTAGCCTTCATCCCTATGGAGGGTATATATTAATTTAAGCACTTCCCACAAGTGATTACCTCATGCTCCCAAATCTCAAATGAATATTAGAAATTTTGAAATTAAGAGCGAGATGAAGAAAAATAACTAAACCAATTTTAAAAACAAACTTCCTTGCATCTTGCTTTTGTACTCTCATCTCATCTTGTCCCTCAAAGCCTATTCATTCTACTCCTTTCCCCTCTCATTATTTATAGTGGAAGGCTTTATGTGGAGCTACATGGGAAAAGTTTAGTCCTACCAAGATATTATAAATGAGATGTTGTCAAAACAAGACAATCTTCTCATGGTCTTATCGAGACTCGTCAAAAAGGTCATTCGAAAATAATGTTATGTCAAGGAGGGGGAGAGAAAAATACACACACTTTGAGATAGGTGGACATGTGCAAATGGCAAAGAGTGATCCCGAGGCACAAAGGAAGTTCTCGTTATCGGATTGCACATGGTTGGAAAAATGAGTTTGGATCTTAAATATTGAAACTTTTGAGATTCCTAATGCACTTTAGAGAATTCGGGAGTTCACTTTAATTTTTTTCTTTTCTCATACATAATTTTATTTATCTCTCTTTTTTTCTTTATACTCATTTTTTCTTTTTTTCATTATTATTTTTTATTTGTGCCCCTTGAACTCTAAATTGCATTGTACCTACCTCCTCCCCCATGCTTAGACGTTTGCTCGTCCTCAGGCAAATAGGTGATAGAGATAAGGTTGATACTAAAAATATTTTTCCTTTGGAGAGATACTTGAAATCTTCAACCCTGACACCATCTTGCAATCTTCCTTGAATTGATGATCCATACTCAATGATAGGTTGTGTTCAAGGAGGTAAATACAAAAGATGATATTTTTGGTTTTAAGGGTGGATATCCGTCGAGGTTTGTGAAATCTCCAATGTGGGGATACACAATGCACAGATAGAAAGGCTAGCAAAAAGAGAGATACGCAAAAATGGAATGACCAGCTTCTTAGTCTCGGGCCAGAGAAATCAAGGCCTGAAATAACTCACCCAAAAATAATTCTTGTACACTAAGGATTATGCACTCAACATATGTATATGACTTTGGATAGGTAGAGCAAAATGCAAGTAGCATTAATTGACAAGGTTAGCATATATATTTTTAAGAACAAATCATCTTTATCTCATCCGAAATTGAGAGCATGAAAATAATACTATGGGTCTTAATTTTTATCATAACCTCCACAAAGATTAAGCTAGCATTTAATTAATTTCAGATTCATATTAAAGAGAGCATTAGCTTAATCATGCATGAAACAAGTACAAAAGTTGAGCAAAGTGGCAACTTTTCATCATATATTATCATGGCGTCAACTTAATATTTTTACCAAAGGTTGATCAAGGTGGGAAAATTTATTCATGGTGATCTTTAACACTAACACACATGCTGAAAATTAAATAAAGTAGAAGGCTATTTACAACTTACCTTGTTTTCGTCGCTTAGTCTTGATGGTTCGGGTCACCATCCAAGGTGTAGACGTCAATGTATTTAATAGGCACAACGTCAGGCTCCAGGAATACCTTGAGTCGTTGTCCATTCACAACATATTGATCTCCTTTGGCGTCCATGATTGTTACCGCTCCCGATGGTGACGCTGAATGTACAACATACGGTCCATCCCATTTGCTTTGTAGTTTTCCTTTGTCGAAGACCTTGTATGGAGAATTGTATAGTAGGACCTTGTCTCCTTCCTTGAATTCCTTCTTATGCAATCTTTTGTCATACCATCTTTTCATCCTTTCTTTATAGATGCTAGCGTTGTGATATGCCTTCACTCTTAGCTCTTCAAGTTCACTTATTTGAATTCTTCGCTTTATTCGTGCCGCATCAATATCAAGATTCATCTCCTTTATTGCCCAATAAGCCTTGTGCTCTAGTTCTACCGGTAAATGACATGTTTTTTCGTAAACAAATTGATAAGGGATCATACCTATTGGTGTTTTATGTACGGTCCGGTATGCCCACAATGCCCCGTCTATTTTCTTTGACCAATCTTTTCCTCCTTTAGTCACCGTCTTCATGAGGATTCCTTTGAGTTGCTTGTTCGATGTTTCTGCTTGGCCATTTGTTTGTGGATGACAGGCCGTAGACACCCTATGCTCGATTCCCAACTTTGCCAAACATCTTTTAAAATCCTTGCCAATAAAGTGTGATCCACCATCACTTATTAAAATTCTAGGAATGCCGTATCGAGGGAATATCACCGTCTTGATCATTTGAATAGCCTCTTCCGTAGATGCTTTCTGACATGGAATTGCTTCAACCCATTTTGATACATAATCAACTACGACCAAGATGTATTCATATCCATTCGAGTTCACGAATGGTCCCATAAATTCGATGCCCCAAACATGAAATAGATCAACTTGCAAATTATAATTCAGCGGCATTGCATTCCTTTGTGATATATTTCCACTCCCTTGGCACTCCGGGCAAGTTGCAACAAACCTTTTAGCATCCTCGTACATCTCAGGCCAATAGAATCCGCTTGCCCATACCTTTGCTTGTGTTCTAAAATGTCCATAATGTCCTCCATATTCCGACGAGTAGCATTTTCTTAGAATTTCTTCTCTTTCTTCCCGCGGCACACATCTTCTTAGCACCCCATCATCTCCACATCTATATAGGTATGGTGCATCCCAATAAAATTTTACTCGCTCTCGGCAATTACCCTTCTTTTAGCATTTTTGTCCAAGTGATCTAATGGCATCTTCCGTAGGCATCTTATGATATCATGCATCCATCCTCCTCTATCAAGTACTCGATATAGATGGTCATCTCTCATTCTATCTTCAATTAGCTCCATCCCATCATCTCCATGATGCATCCTTGATAGGTGGTCGGCTACGACATTGTCCGACCCTTTCTTGTCTCTAATTTCCATATCAAACTCTTGTAATAATAGAATCCATATAATCACACATGCCTTGGCATCTTTCTTGGACAAAAGGTACTTGATTGCAGCGTGGTCGGTGGACACGATCACCTTCGAGTTCACAATATAAGATCTGAATTTTTCAAATGCGAATACTACGGCAAGCAATTCCTTCTCCGTAGTTGCATAATTCACTCGAGCATCATTTAAAGTTTTACTTGCATAATAAATTGCATGTACCTTCCCTTCCTTCCTTTGTCCAAGAACGGCTCCAACGGCATAATCACTAGCATCGCACATTATCTCAAATGGTAGATTCCAATCGGGAGGTTGCATAATTGGTGCACTTTTGAGAGATTGCTTCAACGTCTAGAAAGCATGCAAGCATTCTTCATCAAAATCGTATTCCACATCTTTTTGGAGAAGTCGTGTCAATGGCTTGGTGATCTTTGAAAAATCCTTTATAAATCTTCTATAAAATCCGGCATGCCTGAGAAAGCATCTTAACAATTTGATATTTGTCGGAGGCGACAGCTTTTCAACCGTTTCAATCTTAGCTTTGTCCACCTCTACTCTTCTCTCGGAGATTACATGTCCCAAGACTATCCCTTGTTTCACCATAAAGTGACACTTCTCCCAATTAAGCACTAGGTCAATTTCTCCACACCTTTCAAGAACTTTTTCCAAAATTTTCAAGCAACTTTCGAAACACGTACCATGCACCGAGAAGTCGTCCACGAATACCTCCATAATTTCTTCAATAAAATCCGAGAATATAGCCGTCATGCATCTTTGAAAAGTGGCCAGTGCATTACATAAACCAAATGGCATTCTTCTATATGCGAAAGTTCCATACGGACATGTGAAAGTTGTCTTTAGTTGATCATCCGGATGAATGGGAACTTGCATGAACCCCGAGTATCCATCAAGGAAACAAAAGTAAGAATGTTTAGCTAACCTTTCAAGCATCTCGTTGTTTACGGGTAAAAGACGTATCCACCTACGATCTGCAAGCGTACGGACCTACACCTTTTTCACCACGGGATTCGTAAGGTTCTAGACAATCCGCGGAGCAAGGGGATTACAAGCATTTGATCTACCTCAACTCACTACCACTCAAACCCTAACTACGGTTAAACTAGAAAACAACTAAACTACGCTAGAGAGAATGATTAAGCAATAAAGATAGGAGACACTCGCCCATGGGTCTACGATACTCGAACATGCAATCGCTTTAAACAAGAAAACCAATCTAATCTATCACGGGTTGTGACCATGGTTTCACCCTTTCCCTCCCCCCGTACTGTCACTATGCGGAGGTGTTCGTGACTAGACCTATGATGGACACGACGTATTGAATTGATCCAAGGGAGCATTGGGATCCATACTTCCTTTACGGAATGGTAGCTAACCTTAAGCATCTAAGCACATTCAACACAAGATGATCGATAGATAAACCAATGAAGTACGATTACATCTTCAAGACCGATTACAACCCGTGGACGAATAAGGAGATTACCCCATCAAGGTTCTTCACATAGCACCGTTGATCATGGTCACCCTTCCGACAGTGTCTTCCTTCTTCTCCACTTGTGGGTGCTTCCTTCGAGATGGTCGATCCCCCTCCGGAGATCTGCCTACTCTCTCTCTAGCTTGTGGATGGCCTCTCGATGCGAATGGCCCTCCCCCTGCGAATGGTGGCGCCTCCAGGACTTTAGGGTTGAAGATCCTTCGGGTGCAAGAAAAGGGGGGCCGAGTCGACGTCGGGAGTGGGCCATGCCGGCCGGCCTGGGCCGACCGGCCAGGCCCACCTCGGCCCGGTTTGGTCGCCCCTTCGCTCCCGTGGGTCCTCATGCATTTATGCACTTTGCCCCTTCCACTTGCATGATTTTGACGATGTCATCCTTGTGTCCAAGATGGAGATTCTCCGTGCATGAAGTTCGTCTTTTACGCTTCAATCCCCGGGGGTGTTCTTTCGTAACACTTCGGTCCTTGCCACCATTGGAAGTGATTTCATCAAGCTCATGAACACGAACAAGACTCTGTAAATGCTTCTTTGAACTTGTTGCGAATCCATCCTTTATGTCCATATTTTCCTACATAAACACAACACTTCCTAATGAATGCACAAAGATGAACTTGTTATATGGTTAGTGTGCCTAGTGGCGGGTTAGTTCCATAAAGAAATTAAAACCAAAGTGTAATGAACATGTTTGGTGTACCAAAATACACCGTCAACATCTCCCCCACGCTTAGCTCTTTATCGTCCTCGAGCAAGTACTTGAAAAAGAACTTCGTCCAAGGCGTTGTAATCATGTTCCGCTAAATCCTTCTTCACAAGTTAGTCAATCTTTTATCTTTAATACATAAACATAAGGTAATGATCATCATACATGAACATGGGCATTTAGAATCTTTACCACGTCAAGATTTACCCCACAACTCAAACTCTTCGCTCAAAGCCTTCAATCTCAGCCATGCTTACCTCTTTGCTTCCATTGGAGGGTTTTTATGATTTTCAAAAACAAAATTCCTGCAACAAGTGTTAGGCAAAAACCTTTCTCCAAGCCCTCTCATGTCTCTCATATAAAGTGGCTATCCTAAACAAGTTTTATAAAACTCTCACCTCCCATAAGTCTCTCATATAACATGTAAAGTGGAGCTATTGGTATGGCTAGCACAATCAACACAAATATTGTCAAACTAAGAACTTCCTCTAATGGTTGTTTACCTTTCAAAGCCAATGATCATGAGAATAACCATATGTGGGGATATCAAGGATGAGAAGATTTAGAATGGTGGACATGTGCAAGGGCAAAAGAAAATTATGACTACGAGGCACCGATGACGTCCTCGTTGTTGGATTGCACATGGTTGGAAAAAGAGTGAAAGTTTCGTCTCTCAATAACGTGACATCCTTCCTTGCACTTTTATTTTTCTTTCACTTGATTCATCCCTCTCATATCTTTCTTTCCACTCCTCTTCTCTCTTTTTCTTCTTTTTTTCAATCTCTCTTTCATTCTCTCATACACATATTTTTATTTTTCTTTATTTTTCTATTTTTCTTTCTTTCTTTTTCATACACATACTTTTCTCTTTATTTCCCCTCTCTTGACATCTTTTTCTCCCTTTCCAAAGCTCTCAACTCCTCTCTTTCTTGCATGCACACAATCTGAATTTTAAACAAAAATCATGCTAGAGACGAGACGAAACTTTGAAAGTAGGTTGTGTTCAAGGAATGCGATGTACAAAAGAGATGTATAGGTTCGGGTATGGAATTCGGCGATGTACGGGACCTCCGATGTGAAAGTCACGTTACCGAATCCATGACGAGGCTAGCAACAAAAGATAAGCACAAGGACATGATCATTGCTTGAAATTAAAACTCCCAAAAGAGAAGGGTCCTAGCCTGACTCATTGCGCTAATCGCACTTATGGTGGAGCAAAAAATAAATTTGGCTTTGTATAGGATTTTTCTCTTGCTCTCAACTTGGAAAAAGAGGTTTTGCTAACCGTTATCACAAGGGTTTTTAGATAATTTTCAGAACTGAATTCCTCCAACTTTTAGCATCGAACATAGCTCAACCAAAATAAAAAAACTCAAGATCGAAGCACGGTATGGGTACTTTTAGTAGTAGCAATTCCACTAAGCACCACGGTAAATGTTTTTCAAACCACACACTTATGTTCATATATCAAAAACTAAAGAAGAACAAATGAGTGAATCAAGATAAGCATCACACAAGACACAAAATTTGAAGGACTCTTTTTATTTGATTTTCATTGACACAACACTAAATTAAGACACTTCAAACTTGCAAAAATTTAAAAACACACTCAAAAACTAAAGACTCTTAAACTCTCTCGAAAACTAACCTCTCACGAAGACTAAACCGAACCAATCTAAACTAGAAACTAAAGGCTAGGCTAGCTAGCTAGCTCTCCCCCACGCTAAAATCATACGACGTCCTCGTTGTATCTTACAAAAATCCTAAAGGGGAAAACTAAACCTAGTGATACTTTCCACAACTATTGCACCATTTGCCCTTCAAGTTCCCCACCATGCCAAATAACTTGCGCACGTTGCGATTCAGGAACTTGTAGTCGTCTTCGACCACACATTCCAAATCCTCCATACGCTGCCTCATCACCTCCATGGCCTGGAAACATTCGTCGACCGATGCATAGAGCTCCGAGATGGAGTGACGGCAAGCCGCACAACACATCGGATGCATTCTAAAAGGGTCGTCATCACCAGGGTCTCCTCTGTCGTCACCGCCGTCGTCGCCATCACCATTGTCATCACCGCCGTCGTCATTGCCGCCGCCGTTGGGTCCTTCGGGAGTCTTCTCCTTGGGCACCTCTTCCCAAATGTACAAATCATTATCATCTCTTCCGGCGACCGCCCACGAGCTCGGGCTACGATCGTTGAAGTAGTCGCTATCCCCATAGTCCTTAGGCTCGGGCGACGCCTCCTTGTAATCCTTCTGCTTCATGCCATGGATGCGCGCCGACCTTCGAACGGGAGTAGGGATGTTCTCCTCTTTGACGGGGTTGCGAGAAGCGATAGCTCTGGTCGGAACACGCTCTCCGCAACGAATGCGGGCGGTCCTCTTGATCTCGACGGGTAGCTTGAGCTCGCATCGCTTCGCCTCCTCCATCGATGGCTCCTCGGCGCCTTGCTACAACTCTATGCTCTTAGGGGACACCATGGCTGCTACATGGGTGAAAAATTATGCTAGATGGGATGGATTCCTGAGCTCCCAATTCAGCCAAATAAATAGTCCGAAAAGGAATGCCCTAGAAGCCGCATTTTCCTTATTCAAACTTCCCTTAATATTTTCTTACCAAAGAAGGAAGTCGAAAAGGAGCAAATCGGGGGAAAAACGGAGCGAACCGCCGTCAGGGCCCCACTTGGCCGGTCGGACCTTGCCGGCCGGCCCATCCTGCTCTGGGGGCCGGTTTGGTCCGGTTTCCCATGTACCGCCCTTTTTTCGCTTTCTTAGCCTGTGAGAAAATGTTGGCCCAATAAATCTTCGCGAGAAACTCCAGCAAAATAAAAGAAAATCTATTTACAAAAAACAGCGCCTTGTTTTACGTCCTAGGCTGGACGTTCGGGCTCTTCTTCCATGGTGAAGACATCAACATGATGAAGGGGCACAACGTCGGGTTCATAGTAAACCTTAAGCCGTTGACCATTCACCATGAATTGATCGCCTTTCACATCCATAATGGTTACCGCTCCGTTAGAGAGCACCGAATGAACAACATAAGGTCCGTCCCACTTGCTTTGCAATTTCCCCTTTCTGAAGGTTTTAAACCTCGAATTGTAGAGGAGGACCTGTCGGTGTTTTAGACCGGCAACCTACTAAGGGGAGTACCCGAAGTAGATGCATGTGGCCTCGCCGAGATCGGTAACTCGAAGGAAGAGACACGTGGCACACAATTTAGACAGGTTCGGGCCGCGAGGTGCGTAATACCCTACGTCCCGTATGCCTTGTGTAGCTCGGATTGATTAGGTACGATTACAAGATGGTGCAATTGTACGCCGTGAGATGAGATGATCAGAGAGGGGTCCCTGCCTCGCCTTATATAGTCCGAGAGGCAGGGTTACAAGTTGGTTTAGAGAGAGAGAGAGAGTACTAGTAGAGTACGTCTAGGAGTCTTCCATACAGTGCGGGACATGTACAACTTCCTAACCGAGTACTTCTCCTCTGTAGTCCTTGTGCTTCACGCCATCAGGTACCATACAACGCAAGTCAGGTAGTCCCAGGGGCCCACCGAGTAGTCGGTCCTGGTACCCACTAAGGTAGTGGGTCCAGGGAGGTCCATACGACAAGCCCCTAAGTACTTTGTAGTCGAGAAGGATAGCTTCAAGTAGTCTTGACGGCCTCAACGAGTAGCCCTCGAGCGTTCCCGAGTACTACAAGTCAAAAGTCCTCAAGAGTAGTCGAAGCATCCCGAGGCTGGAATGTACTCCAGCTAATGTTTGAGCAATCTTGAAGTCTTCTCGAGTAGTCCCTAGCGTTCTCGAGTGCTGCCCTTGAAGGTCTTCAACAATGCCCGTGTTGTCTTGAAGCCGAAGCTGATATGGAAGTGCGATTGCAAAATCGTACTCCATATGGAGTAGCCCCCGAGCCTTAGGTTGAGTTGTAGACTCTGTCTGAGGGTCCATCTGAAGTTTTGACAAGAATATCCCGAAAAATCCGGAGAAAAAACCGAAGGACACGTGACACGGAGCCCCCGAGCCTTGAGTCGAGTACTTCCTCTCAAATTGAAGGGTCATCTTGTAGAATGTGTCCTGAGATGCTCATGAGTCTTGTCGCTTCCCAGGAAGTGCAGTAGAGGTAGCCGAGCCCCCGCGGTGAGGCGCGTCGACTAGTAGAAGTTGAAGAGTCACGCGCGGCCGCTGAGTCAGCCGAGCGCAGACTTATCCATCCGGCCGTTGGAGGAGCCACTGTTGGCTTATAAATAGAAGCCGAAACCCTTAGGGGTTTTCACCCCACGCAGTTGTAGCCATTCCGAACAGGTCTTGGCCAGAGATCACCATCAGCGCACGCCACCGCCGCTTTAGATCTGAGGCGGTCCGCCAAGCCGAGCAGTGGATGAAGGTGAGTAGTCGCAACTCTTGAGTAGTCAATCTTCTAGCGTTGAGTACCCATCTGAGGTATGTTTTTTGTGCAGGACGTTGTAGAGAGATCCCGCGAGAAGTCCAGCATGCTTCAAGGCTTCGGCGACACAGTGCTTCGGGCCGAGGCGCTGGAGGACCAACTCGTGAAGTCCCGGAAGCACGCCGCCGCCATGCAGTCCAAGCTGGACGCCGCCTTCACCAAGTACCACAATGATATCCAGGAGATGCAGGCGAAGGGTGATGACTTGGTGCGGAAGAACAAGTCGCTCCGCAACAAGAACAAAGGTACACCACTTGTCTTGTTGAGTACTTGTTGGAGGTCGAGAGGTAGTCTAACCTACTGTGCCTTGTTGCTTGCAGAGCTTGAGACTCGGGTTGAACAGTTGAAGACTTCAGAGACGGATCTGAAGAATCTCTTCTACCGGGAGCAGGAGGCCCACCAGGTACTCGAGTTAGATTATAAGGAGCTTGCCCACGAGTGCGACAAGCACATGGAGCTCCGTATTGCATCCGATCGTGACCTCGTCAATTGCTACAAATCATTGCAGAAGCTGATCAAGGATTGCGAGAAGCTGCGGGCCCAGCTGAAGGAGCTTGAAGAAGCCGCACTCCCCATCGCGAGGCTGCTAGTGCCTCACCCTGGCGGTCCCAAGATAGCGCCACTGGTGGATCGACTGAAGGAAGCCCCCCGGCGGGCCGGGCGGCCCTATGTGAAGCATCTGGCGAAGTCGATCCCGAACCAGGTGCTAGCCTTCATGAAGTCGTACTTCCCGAAGGGTCCCGTAGATGTAGTCGCCGGTGGACTAGCCACCAATTGTATCGACGAGCAATATGCGGAGCTGCTGGAGCAAATGGCGCCCATTGCGGATCAAGTCACCGAAAAGCTTAATCTCCAATAGCCCTGTAATAGTTAGCTCGTAACAATAGATGTACAAAAACAATTGTAATGAAATTGTTTAAGTATTAATGAAGAGAAGTTCCATCAATGAGTACTCGTAGTCACGATCTCAGAGTGCGGAGTCCCATCGTGGAGTTGTCGCGAGTAGTCGTACTCGGCAGTAGTCCCGTTGAGGGAAGTAGACAGTAAAGAATGAACAATCGAACTTTATTACTGAAGAAATACACCTGGATGGCCCGGGCCGTAGTTACGAGTAGTCGCCGGACCGGAGGCCGCCTACGGCTAAGTGGTGCTAGGGCGAGTAGCCGCTTACGACGGTAGATCCGTAGGTAGCCGTATAGGCCGGATCTAGAGGTACATGGTCTCTCGGTGAGACCGCCGCTAGAGTCCTTTATCGCTCATCGCAGCCCAGGATCCGTAGGTAGCCGCATGGGCTGGATTCTGGAGAAGAGTAGTCCGGAGACTGGTGCCTGGACCCGGAGGCCGCTTACAGCGAAGAAGTAGTCCGGAGACTGGAGCCAGGACCCGGAGGCCGCTTACGGCGGAGGGGTCTTGATGTAGTCGTGTAGACTTGAGCCCCGGAGTAGTCGCGTAGACTAGGCGTAGAACCGACAGAGTTGGTCGACGTTCCACGAGTTGTTGACATCTTCGCCTTCAAGTGTCTGGAGGCGGTAGGAGCCCGGCCCGGTCACCTTTGCGATTGTGAAGGGACCTTCCCAGGGGGAGCTGAGATTGTGTAGTCCTTTCGTGTTCTGGATGTGACAGAGGACAAGGTCGCCAACGTTGAAGGAGCATTCCTTGACGTTGCGGTCGTGGTAGCGTCGGATACCCTCCAAGTACCTTGCTGATTGGACGAGGGTGGCGCAGCGAGCTTCTTCGAGTCCATCGATGTCAACTCGTCTGCTGTCTTCAGAGACGCCTTCGTCGTAGTGCTCCATTGCTGGTGAATTCCATATGACATCAGCAGGGAGGATTGCTTCAGAGCCGTAGACCAGGAAGTAAGGGGATTGCTCTGTTGGCTTGGAAGGCTGAGTACATAGCCCCCAGAGTGCATTGGGTAGTTCCTTGATCCACTTGCCTCCTTTAGCAGTGTCATTGAGCCACTTCTTGAGAGCGTCGAGTACCATCCCATTGGCACGCTCGACTTGTCCGTTGGCCCGAGGATGGGCAACTGAGACATATCGGACGTCAATCCCGCTGTTCTCGCAGTACTCCCAGAACTGGTGGTTGTTGAAGTTAGAGCCCAGGTCTGTGATGATGCGGTGGGGTAGTCCGTAGCAATGCATGAGTTCATCCGGGAAGTCAAGTTCTCTCGTCATCCTTGGGGCATGTGACCGGCTTGACCTCGATCCACTTGGTGAACTTGTCGATGGCCACCAATACTCTGTTGAATCCACCTGGCGCAGTTGGCAGTGGCCCAATCATGTCGAGCCCCCAGCAAGCAAAGGGCCAGGTTAGCGGTATGGTGACTAGCTTGTAGGCCGGGACGTGTTCTTTGCTTGGCGAAGTATTGACATCCTTGGCACCTTCGACGAGTTCTTCGGCGTCGCCCGGGGCCGTGGGCCGGCGGAAGGCTCGCCGGAAGGCCTTGCCGACCGCCGTACGAGAAGACGTGTGGTTGCCGTAGACTCCCTTGTGTATCTCTTCCAAGATGTCCTTGCCTTCTTGCTCGGGGACGCACTTCATGAGTACTCCGGAAGATGCGCCCCACTTGTAAAGCTTGTCTCCGACGAGGACGTAGGACTTGGCACGGCGGCCGAGCCGCTCAGCCAAGTTTTTGTCCGAGGGAACCTTCTGCTTGCTGAGGTAGTCGATGAAGGGTTGCCTCCAGTCCACGTCGATCATCATGACCTCCTGGCCAGCTGGCGGATGCGCTGGGACAGTGGTCGGTGGCGCCGGCTCCGGGATGGATGGCGCGTGAAGCTCGTGGACGAAGACACCCGCTGGTACTTGAGCGCGAGTAGAACCAAGCTTCGACAGGACGTCCGCTGCAACGTTGTTGTCGCGGACGATGTGGTGGAACTCGAGACCGTAGAACTTGTTCTCGAGCTTGCGGACTTCTAGGCAGTAGGCGTCCATGTTCTCCTTGTTGCGGTCCCATGACTTGTTGACTTGGTTGATGACCACCGCGGAGTCGCCGTAGACCGAGGCCGCTTGATTCCCGGTGAAGCCGCGAGACGGAGCCCGTGTAGGAGAGCTTCGTACTCGGCTTCGTTGTTTGAGACCTTCCGGAAGATGCAGGACGTACTTGAGTTGTTCGCCCGTTGGAGAGATCAGGAGTACCCCTGCACCTGCGCCCTCGAGGTTGAGTGAGCTGTCGAAGTACATCACCCAATGCTCTGGTCGCACGGTTGGAGTAGGTAGCTGATTCTACCGCCACTCCGCCATGAAGTCGACTAGAGCTTGCGACTTGATGGCTGTGCGTGGCTTGAAGTCGACGGTGAGGGCGCCGAGTTCGACTGCCCACTTGGAGATTCTTCCAGTAGCATCTTGGTTCCGCAGGATGTCGCCGAGAGGGTAGTCAGTGACGACGGAGATCGAGTACTCCTGGAAGTAGTGTCCTAGCTTCCGCGAGGTGATGAGTACTGTGTACGAAGCATCGCACGGGCCGATAGCGGGCCTTGGACTCGACAACACCTCGCCGACGAAGTAGGCCGGGCGCCCCCGGACCGGATAGGCGTGGCCGTCTTCCCCGCCGCTCGACGACGATGGCGATCGACCACATGGGTAGTCGCGGCGAGGTAGAGCGATGGCTCGCTCACCTTTGCGAGGGGCCGTGAGGACCGGTGGCTTCGATAGGAAGTCCTTGAGCCGGGCAAGGGCTTGGTCCGCCTCTCGGAGTCCACACGGACTTCTCTTGGTGCTTGAGTAGTTTGAAGAAGGGGAGCCCCCGTTCTCTAAGCTTCGAGATGAATCGTTCAAGGCCGCCATGCACCGGTCGGCTTACGGACGTCTTTGATGCATGTGGGAGCTTTCATGCCGATGACGGCGGAGATCTTCTTGGGGTTGGCTTCGATGCCGCGTTGGGCGATGATGAAGACGAGTAGTTTACCCGAAGGTACACCGAAGACGCACTTGTTCGGGTTGAGCTTCCGGCGGTACTTGTCGGTGTTTTAGACCGGCAAACCTACCAAGGGGGTACCCGAGGTAGTAGATTGTGCGGTGGGGATCGTGATCGGGAGACCGAGAACTCGAAGGTATGCGCAAGGACACGAGACACAAGATTTATACGGGTTCGGGGCCGCCAAGGTGGCGAACCCTACGTCTCGTTTGGGGGATCAAGTATGGCGCCCGCGCTTGGTGTTGGGTTGTCCCCGGAGGGATTGAGGATGTGCGGCTAGGTACCCGGCCCTCCTTTATATAGTCCGGGGGCGGGTTCCTAGTCGGTTACAAGGCAGGAGTCCTAGTAGGAGTAAACAGAGCGAGTCCTAGTAGGAGTACAGGGGAATTCTACAAGGAGTCCGTCTTCTACTATTCTTCCTTCCTTGCACGAGTACCCGGGGTGTATGCCCGACAAGCCCCCGAGCACGTTGGAGTCGAGAGTAGTAGTTCGAGTAGTCTTGAAGCCTCTTCGAGTAGTTCTTGAGCGTCCTCGAGTACTGCTTGGAGAAGTCTTCAATAGTACTTGAATTGCCGCGAGGCTGGAAGGTGGTCCGGCTCATCGGTCTTGAAAAAAATTTGAATGATGGGTGTAGCATAGCGACCCCGAGCCTTGAAATGATTAGGTAATCAATCCAAGGGTCTTCGGTGTTCGCGAAGCCATCATCCGAGTACTCTTGCAGCGTGTAGCCCCCGAGATAAGAGAGGCGTATGAGCCACGTCGAGTAGTGATTGGTGAAGAGCCCCCGAGCTTGAGAGCGAGCGAAGCATCTTTGAAGTTATCTTCAAGTAGCCCCCGAGCCGGAGAGATTCCAAGTAGCGAGTTTGGCGTCGAGCCGTGGAGCTTGAGAAGTAGTCGTGCCGTCGGAGCGGACTTTAGTTGCGGCCGAAGTCGACTTTAGATGCCGGTAGAGCGGACTTTAGAATGCGACTTAAAAACCGAAGTCGACTTTGTGCCGCGCGGAGCGGACTTTGAGATGCGACTTGAAAACCGAAGTCGACTTTGTGCCGCGCGGAGCGAGCTTTGAGATGCGACTTTAGAAGTCGACTTTAGTTGCCGCGTAGAGCGGACTTTGATATGCGACTTTAGAAGTCGACTTTAGGATGCCGCGCGGAGCGGACTTTAGGTGCGGCTGCGGTAGTCGACTTTGTGCCACGCGGGGTGGACTTAAGATGCAAAAAACGAAAAGCACTTTCCGAAAGCCAAAGCGAATGAAAAATCGAGAAAAAAAAACGAGTAGTTTTGCCGCCGGAGCGGGCTTAAGATTGCGACCGGAGTCGGCTTGTGCCACCGGAGTGGGCTTAAGTACCTGAGCCATGGATTTCAGACCCAAGGTACAGTTGCCGCCGGAGCGGGCTTGAGGGTGCGACCGGAGTCGGCTTGTGCCACGGAGGTGGGCTTGGATGCGACCGTTAGCGTCGACTTGTGCCACCGGGGGTGGACTTGAGTACCCGAGCCATGGATTTCGGACCCAAGGTATGGTTGCCACCGTAGTGGACTTGAAGGTGCGACCGGAGTCGACTTGCGTACCGGGCCATGGATTTCGGACCCAAGGTACGAGCTCGAGTACTTAGGGTACTTGGACCCATGGTACGGAGCGTGAAGACCACGTGCAGCTAGGTTCCATCGTCGCCAGGACCCGAGGACCGCTTACAGCTAGGTTCCATCGAAGCTTACACACGTAGTATGCCACTGAAGCAGGCGAAGATGCGACCGGAGTCGACTTTAATATGCCGCACGGAGCGGACTTTAGAATGCGACTTTAGAAGTCGACTTTAGATTGCCGCGCGTAGCGGACTTTAGAAGCTGCTTCCTAGGGATAGCCCCCGAGTTTATGAAGTAGACTCGTGGCGACTTGATTGATATGCCCCAAAAGTAGTCAGCAGAGTGTAGCTCCCGTGAAAACCCGCCGAGAAGCATACACAAATGAGTAGTCGACAAGTAGTCCTACATTATGAGGAGAACAAGCCAAGAGAACGAAGTAATCATTTAAATAAATGACTTAGTCGTTGTTGCTCTGCAGACCGATGATGAAGCCGTGGCGGTCGGCGATGGAGCCGCGACGGTTGTTGTTAAAGTTGACTAGTCGAGTTGATTCCGACTAGTTGTTGGGGGCGTGATCGCCGTTCTCGACTAGTTTGGAAAACTAATCGAGATGAATGGTCGACGCGATGCGACCGGGGAAGATGACGTCGTGGCGGCGCGCGGCGTACTCGAAGTACGACGGTGTTGCCGTGAGACAAGTAGTCACCACGTACGGTGTGGGCCGAAGTAAAGCCGGTGTGGCCGCAAGACGAAGTCGCGGCGCACGGAGTAGTCGATGATAAGCCGTGTGACGGGCGCCGCGCGACGTGGCGAGGCACCGGACGCGCGGCGTGGCGGAGACGAAAGTCGACGACGACGAGTAGTCGACGACGAGCGGCGCGACAAGCCGCGTGACGAGCCGCGCGACGTGCCGAGGCACCCGGACGCGCGGCGGAGACGAAGAAGTCGACGACGACGAGTAGTCGACGACGAGCGGCGCGACAAGCCGCGTGACGAGCCGCGCGACGTGCCGAGGCACCGCGACGCGCGGCGGAGACGAAGTAGTCGACGACGACGAGTAGTCGACGACGAGCGGCGCGACAAGCCGCGTGACGAGCCGCGCGACGTGCCGAGGCACCCCGACGCGCGGCGTAGTCGGCGTAGATCGCCGCAGCCGGGGAGTGGAGACGAGTACTCGCGGTGCACGGCAAGGTTGACGTAGAGCGCGTGCGGCCGGAGACGAGTAGTCGCCGCGCACGCCGCGAGGTCGACGTAGAGCGCGTGCGGCCGGAGACGAGGTAGTCGACGACGAGTAGTCGACGACGAGCGGCGCAACAAGCCGCGTGGACGAGCCGCGCGACGTGCCGAGGCACCCGACGCGCGGCGCGTACGAAGTAGTCGATGACGAGCCCGGGTGAGGCGAGTAGTCGACGAGCGGCGCGGCGAGCCGCGTGACGAGCCGCGCGACGTGCCGAGGCACCCGGACGCGCGCGAAGACGAAGTAGTCGATGACGAGCCCGGGTGAGGCGGAGTAGTCGACGAGCGGCGCGGCGAGCCGTGCGACGTGCCGAGACACCCGACGCGCGGCGAAGATGAAGTAGTCGACGACGAGCCCGGGTGAGGCGGAGTAGTCGACGAGCGGCGCGGCGAGCCGTGCGACGTGCCGAGACACCCCGGGACGCGCGGCGAAGATGAAGTAGTCGACGACGAGCGCGCGCGACGAGCGGCGCGACGAGCCGCGTGACGAGCCGCGCGACATGCCGAGGCACCCGGACGCGCGGCGGAGACGAAGTAGTCGACGACGAGCGGCGCAACAAGCCGCGTGACGAGCCGCGCGACGTGCCGAGGCACCCCGGACGCGCGGCGAAGACGAAGTAGTCGACGACGAGCCCGGGTGAGGCGGAGTAGTCGACGAGCGGCGCGGCGAGCCGCGTGACGAGCCGCGCGACGTGCCGAAGCAACCGGAAGCGCGGCGTAGGAAGATTGATTCCGCCTTGACAAGAGCAAGGCGACTTGCTTCAATGGATCTCGGCGAGTCGACGAGTGGATTGATCTTGTTGACGAGGGTCCTTCGAATTCGCCGGTGGTGATGATCACCCCTACCCGGCGCGCCGGTGTCGGTGTTTTAGACCGGCAAACCTACCAAGGGGGTACCCGAGGTAGTAGATTGTGCGGTGGGGATTGTGATCGGGAGACCGAGAACTCGAAGGTATGCGCAAGGACACGAGACACAAGATTTATACGGAGTTCGGCCGCCAAGGTGGTGAGCCCTACGTCCTGTTTGGGGGATCAAGTATGGCGCCCTGCGCTTGGTGTTGGGTTGTCCCCGGAGGGATTGAGGATCTGCGGCTAGGTACCCGGCCCTCCTTTATATAGTCCTGGGGCGGGTTCCTAGTCGGTTACAAGGCAGGAGTCCTAGTAGGAGTACACAGAGCGAGTCCTAGTAGGAGTACAGGGGAATTCTACCAGGAGTCCGTCTTCTACTATTCTTCCTTCCTTGCACGAGTACCGGGGTGTATGCCCGACGGTACTCGCGCGAGAGATGCGAATGTCTCTTCAAGGTCGTCGATGAGGGTACTAGAGTTTCGGTCTTGACGACCACATCATCCACGTAGGCTTCGACGTTCTTGTTGAGTTGCCTCTTGAAGCGAGCCCGGATAGCTCATTGATAGGTGGCGCCGGTGTTCTTCAACCCGAAGGACATGGTCGTATAGCGATGCGCGCCAAACGGGGGTGATGAACGCGGTCTTCTCCTCGGTCTTCTTCCTTGATCGCGATCCGGTGGTACCGGAGTAGCGGTCGAGGAAGCGAGAGCGGTCGCGAGCCCGGCCGTGTAGTCGATGACTTGATCAATCCGCGGCAACCCAAAGGGGTCCTTGGGGCGGTGCTTGTTGAGATCGGTGTAGTCGACGCACATCCTCCACTCGTTCGAGTTCTTCTTGCGGATGAGGACGGGGTTAGCGAGCCACTCAGGATGGAAGACTTCTCTGATGAAGCCGGTCGCGAGTAGTTTGGCGAGTTCCTTCTTGATGGCATCCCGTCTGTCGTTGGCGAAACGGCGGAGGTGTTGTCACTTGGGGGTGGCCTTAGGATCGACGTTGAGGCGGTGCTCAATCAATTCCCCGGGCACTCCCGGCATGTCCGTCGGCTTCCACGCGAAGATGTCGCAGTTAGCCCGGAGGAAGTTGATGAGCGCGTCTTCCTATTTGGGGTCGAGGTCAACCCCGATGGTGGTGGTCTTGCTGCTGTCGCCTGTCCCGAGGTCGATCGTCTTGACCAGGACCTCCTCAGCTGGCTGAGGCTTGTTTGCTTTGTCAGACTTCTCCGGGATGTCGAGTTCACTTGGGGCAAGCTTCTTTGGCGTGGCGTAGACCTCCATCATAGCATTGGGTACTTGATTTGTGGAGGCGATCTCCACAGATTCCGTATCGCAGTCGTGCGAGATCTTCAAGTCCCCTTGGAGAGAGAGTACACCTGCTGGGCTTGGCATCTTGAGTACCAAGTAGGTGTAGTGGGGCACCGTCATGAACTTGGCGATGGCCGGTCTGCCGAGGATGGCGTGGTAGGATGTCTCGAAGCCCGCGACCTCGAACTTGACGTACTCGGTACGATAGTTGTCCCGAGAATCCCCGAAGGTAACTGGCAGGACCACTGAGCCCAGCGTGATAGCCGCGTTACCGGGGACGATGCCGTAGAAGGGCGTGTTGCTCTTGGTGAGCATGTGGGTGATGTCGAGCTTCATCTTTTTCAAGGTCTTGGTGAAAAGGACGTTGAGCCCGCTTCCACCGTCGATGAGGACCTTGTTCGGAGAGCTTGGAGCCCGCGACCACCGGCTTCAGGATGAGAGGGAACCACCCTGGTTCGGAGAAGCTGGTCCATTGATCCGCGCGGGAGAAGGTGATGGGTACCTCTGACCACCTGAGGGGGGTCGGTACCGCTGGTTCAATGCTTATCACTTCCCGACGAGTAGCCTTCTGCTCCCGTCTGCTGGGTAGTCCGCCGAAGAGGACGTTGACAGTCTTGTCGGGTTCCTGGAAGTCGCCGTTGTCTCCGTCGTTCTTTTTCTTGCCTTTCTTGTCGTGAGGATGCGGTGGCTCTGGAGTACTCTTGAGTGCTTGCCTGAGTTGGTAGCACTGCTCGGTAGTGTGGTTGCCGTCCAGATGCCACGGGCACTTCTGTTTTAGCAAGTCTTTGAAGCCGCCGGAGTTCTTCTTCGAGTTCTCCTTCGCAGGGCGTTGAATAGCCGCGACCGTGTTGTCTGGCTTGCGCTTGCGGTTGGGACCCGAGTAGTTGTTGTTGCCGCTGCGACCGCCTTGGTTCCCATTGTTGCTGCTGCTGCCGCCCGTGTTCTGTTTGTTTTTTCCACTGATGGCATCGTACTTGGCATTGGCTTTGTCTTCTTCATCCGCCCAGGATGTGATCATGTCCTTGAGGTGGGGGATGGACTTGGGTCGGCGACGACCGAAGTCTTCGAAGGTGCGGCGGTGGTAGAGGCCGTCTTGAAAGAGGTCGATGACCTCCTTGTCGGTGACGTCGACTACGGTAGCGCGCTTGTCGAAGAAGCGGCGCATGTACTTGCGGAGGGTCTCGCCTTGTTCCTGCTTGACCATGGCCAGGTCCATGCGAGTACCCGAGCGGCCCATGGTGCCCGCGAAGTTGCTGGTGAACTGCTCCTTCGGTCGGTCCCACTTGTCGATCGAGTGCTTGTCCGGCGATTCGAGCCATGTGAGTGGGGCTTGGTCCAGGTAGAAGGGGAAGTAGAGGCACTTGGTGTCGTTGTTGCCGCCGCGTTCTCGATGGAGAGGGAGTAGCACCCGAGCCACCGGATGGGGTCTCGCTTCGCTTCGTACTTGGTGATCCCCAAAGGCTTGAACTTGTCGGGGAGGAGCAAGTTGCGAAGTCGAGGTCGAAGGCGGGGAAGCCGTCGTTGTCTCTGCGCAAAGGGCGATTTCTTCCGCCTCGGCTCTTCAATCTTCGGCGGGCGTCGTAGCCACCCCGTGAGGCTCCGGAGGCATGGCTATTCGCGTGGTCTCAACCGCCGCGACCGCCGCCGCCGCCGGCCCTCCTATTGGCTCCGTGGTTGGAGCTTCCACCGTCGGCCGCCGCCGCCGTCGGCGTCGCGGCCACCACCGTCGGGGAGCGCGGTGAGGGACGACCTCACGATTGCTGTTGCCACCCTGTGAGGGTCCGCCGGCATTAGCGCGAGTACGGTTGGGCTGAGCCGGGAGCTTGGCTCGAGTAGGGTTGCGGCCAAGGTCAGCGCTGCGACTTGTAGCTTCGTTGTCGCGGTTCCTGGCGGGAGGAGGCTGGTTGACCCTGTTGTCGACCCGCATGAAGTAGGCGTCTTCAGCGAGCTTGGCGATGGCTTCTCCGGTGCGTATTCCCTGAGCTTGGCGTGCGATCGCTGTGATCGACATGAGGCATTGCTCGGGGGTAGTGTGTACTCTGCTCTCGACTGCCTCGAGAGCTTCCGCAAGGTTGCGGATGGGGAGGTTGTCTCTGAGACGCTGGTGCCGTTCATTGCGCTTCTGTTACGCTCACGTTGAGCATCCCCTGTTGGCGGCGGTCTCGTCCGGGTGCATCGACGGACAACTCGTCCGCGGAGATGTCTTCGAGGTACCCGTCCCGAGCTTTCTCCGAGGGTCCCGGTGTGTCGCCGGCGGCCATGAAGACTTGGCGATCGGGGTTGCCAAGACCGGATTCGAACTCGCCACCTCGGTTGGGGTGTACGAATTAGCTCGGGCAAGTGGTGTTCCCTCCCGGAATGGGAGCGAGTCAAGGTAGGAGACGTAGCATGAGTCTCCACTTATCGAGTCCGCGGGCTTACGATCCGGCCGCAGACGAATCTCCCGGCGGTGTGGACGTTATGACCGCCCGAGGCCGGCCCTGATAAGGGATGCTCTGTAGTGTTGTCCTCGGACTCGGGATCCTCTGGGTCCGACCCGAAGTCGAACTCGTACGCGGAGTCTGAGTAGAAGCCGGAGAGGGGGTTGGAGTCCGAAGCGTGGCCAGGAGCGGTGTCGGAGTCCAAGTTGTACTCGGGTACGGGCTCCTTGCCGGCCCGACGCGAAGAGGGAGCCTCCGTGCGGGCCCTACTGACGTTGCGAGGGCCACGCGTGGAGCGCTCGTGGGGTGGTGAGACCACATGCGATGGCTGAGTAGCCGACTCGCATGCGATAGCCCATAGAGACGTCGAGTTCGAGTTGGAAGCGGACCCGAGCTCGAAGTCAGCGTGATGGTCGAAAAGCGAAATTTCGCCGAACTTGCCGGCGAGTTCGCCTGTGACAACTTCAGGAAGCGTCGCGAAGCCGGTCTCCGGGTTGGGAGGCATGGTGAGGCGGCGCTGGAAGGATCCTGCGCCGTCAGTAGTGCAGACCCAAGCGCCGAAAATGAAGGTGTCACCGCGGTTGAAGGAGACGGTTGACTTGAAGTAGACGGGGAGCGATCGAGTTCGCCATGTGATCTCGGGCGAGAGCCCCTACCCGGCGCGCCGGCCATCGGTGTTTTAGACCAGCAACCTACTAAGGGGAGTACCCGAAGTAGATGAATGTGGCCTCGCCGAGATCGGTAACTCGAAGGAAGAGACACGTGGCACACAATTTAGACGAGGTTCGGGCCGCGAGGTGCATAATACCCTACGTCTCGTATGCTTTGCGTAGCTCCGGATTGATTGGGTACGATTACAAGATGGTGCAATTGTACGCCGTGAGATGAGATGATCAGAGAGGGGTCCCTGCCTCGCCTTATATAGTCCGGGAGGCAGGGTTACAAGTCGGTTTAGAGAGAGAATACTAGTCGAGTACGTCTAGGAGTCTTCCATACAGTGTGGGACATGTACAACTTCCTAACCGAGTACTTCTCCTCTGTAGTCCTTGTGCTTCACGCCATCAGGTACCGTACAGCACAAGTCAGGTAGTCCCAGGGGCCCACCGAGTAGTCGGTCCTGGTACCCACCGAGGTAGTGGGTCCAGGGAGGTCCATACGACAGGACCTTATCTCCTTCTTTAAACTCTTTCTTTTTCAACCTTTTATCATACCACCTTTTAATTCTCTCTTTGTATATGCTTGCATTTTCATATGCTTTCAACCTCATCTCCTCTAGCTCGCTTATTTGAATTCTTCATTTTACCACCACGGCATCGAGATCAAGGTTCATCTCTTTGATTGCCCAATAGGCTTTATGTTCCAACTCAACCGGAAGGTGGCAAACTTTTCCATAGACGAATTGATAAGGGGTCATACCTATCGGTGTCTTGAACGCCGTTCGATACGCTCACAAAGCTCCATCTAATTTCTTTGACCAATCCTTGCCTCCCTTTTCTATGGTTTTGTTGAGGATGCTTTTTAATTGCCTATGATAGGCCGTAGATACCCTATGTTCAATTTCCAACTCAGACAAGCACTTCTTGGAGAAGAAGGATCCAATGGATCAAACGTGGTTTAGCATCCTTCTTATCCAAGAGATACTTGATGGCCGCGTGATCGGTGTAAACAATAACCTTCGAGTTCATGATGTAAGATCTGAATTTTTCAAAGGTGAATACCACCGCTAGCAAATCTTTCTCCGTAGTGGCATAATTTAATTGTGCCTCATTAAGAGTTTTACTAGCGTAGTACACAGCATGAACTCGGCCTTCCTTTCTTTGACCCAAAACCTCTCCTACGACGTAGTCACTTGCATCACACATGATCTCGAAAGGTTGGCTCCAATCCGGAGGTTGAATAATGGGAGCACTCACCAATGCACTTTTCAAGGTCCAGAATGCCGCTAGGCACTTCTCATCGAAGTCAAAATCCACATCCTTTTGAAGAAGATGCGTCAAAGGCTTAGTGATCTTCGAGAAGTCCTTAATAAATCTTATATAAAATCCGTCATGACCTAGAAAGCTCCTCAAGGACTTAACATCCATCAGAGGTGGGAGTTGCTCAACCGTCTCTACCTTAGCCTTGTCCACTTCAATGCCTCTCTCGGATATAACATGTCCGAGCACTATACCTTTCTTAACCATGAAGTGACACTTTTCCCAATTTAACTCCAAGTCTACCTCCGCACACCTCGTGAGGACCTTATCCAAGTTTGCCAAGCAATCCATGAACATCTTCCCATAAACGGAAAAATCATCCATGAACACCCCGACAATTTCTTTGATGAATTCCGAGAATACGGCCATCATGCAACGTTGAAAAGAGGCCGGAGCGTTGCATAGACCGAAGGGCATCCTTCTATATGCAAACGTTCCATAAGGGCATGTAAACGTTGTTTTGTGTTGATCATTCGGGTGAATGGGAATTTGCATGAACCCCGAGTACCCATCGAGAAAGCAAAAATAAGTGTGGTTCGCTAATCTCTCGAGCATCTCGTCAATGAATGGTAGGGGGAAGTGACCTTTCTTCTTTGCTTTGTTAAGCTTACGATAATCGATACACATCCGCCACCCGGTCACGGTTCTTTGCAGTATCAATTCGTTCTTCTCATTCTTCACCACAGTTAAACCTCCTTTCTTCGGTACATAATGTACCGGGCTCACCCATTTGCTATGCGGAACCGGATAGATGATTCCGGCATCAAGTAGCTTGATTACCTCTTTCTTTACTACCTCTTGCATGGCATGAGTTAGCCTCCTTTGGTGGTCCACTACAGGCTTACATTGGTCTTCCATTGGTATACAATGAGTGCAAAATGCTGGGCTAAGACCTTTGAGATCATTAATCGAATATCCAATCACCTTCCTATGTTTTTTCAATAATTTCAGCAACTTCTCATTTTCTTCGGGACTCAACTCGTCGCTCACAATGACTGGATAAGTCTTGTCAGGGCCCAAAAATTCGTACTTTAATCCTTTGGGCAAAGGTTTAAGGTCAACCTCGGGCACTTGTGGCTCCTCGGGTTTAATTTCTCTTAAGTCCTCAAATTTATCTTCCTCCACGTTTCCATCTTGAGGTTCTAATCCTTTCGTTGCTTCATCCAGTTCCTCATCTTGTTGATCATTAACTTGATTCTCCATCGCCCTTTGCAGCAGGTCTCTAAGGATTTCATCAAAACAAAGACTATGTACCTCCTATACTTCATCTTCGGGAGGAAAAGGTGAAAAGTGTTTAGAAACGCGAAGAAAATTATATGTGTACTTCTTTACATTAAGGTTCATTGTTACTTTGCCTTTTCCGGCATCCAACATGGCATCAACCAACTTAAGAAAGGGCCTACCTAGGATTATGTGATCATGATTACTATGGTAAGCATCAATAACAAAGAAATCAGTTAGTATACATTTTCCAAAAATGTTCACATTCATGTTGCAAGCAATACCTAGAGGTCTAATAGTTCTACCATCTCCCATGATTAGTTTCGTTGATGTTGGAGCTAAGTCTAGGTTGTGGTATTGAACTTTATCGTAAATTTTAGAAGATAGGACACTTACTTGGGCTCTGATTTCGCACAAAGCTTTGCATTGAACTCCATTGATCTCGCAACTCAAGTGTGGTGCCATCTTCTCCTCTTCTTCGGATCCTATTGTGTAAACTTCAGAGAGGCGAGCATATGGTGATGCTTCGTGCTTGATCCCCATGATTCTCTTCACCTCGGCAATGTGTTCCGGATCCACTTCATCATCTCCAAAGAGCTTTTGAAAGATCTCACCGGTGGTTTCAAGGTCGTATGAATCTTCCGTTTTCTTCTCCGGTGGAAAATCCACTTCCAACACTCTTGCCACCCCCTTTTGGCTTGGGAACAGTCTTCTCTTATCGAATACTTGCCCGTAATTGATTGGAACCCAATCCATTGGTTCAAACTCCATTAATGGCTTCGCGCTTGACATGCTTCTCTTGTTTGTTTCATTTGATTCAGCGAAGTCAATGCTCGGGGTAGTTCTTGACTTGATGTGTTCTTCTTCAAGCTTTCTCGGGATTAGCTCCTCTTCTGTGACTTTCGAGGTTGCCTCTTTAGAAATTTAGCACACTTCTTCTTCCTTGAATTGTATTCTAGCTCTTCCGTAAGTCTTGTTTCCCAAACTCTTCGCATCTCCGCCGCTTTACTAATTTTTTGTAAAAGTTGAGCGGCTTCCGTGAGTTTTTCTCCATGAGATCCCCACCTGCACATATTTGGACGTGTTGCATGCAACTAGGGGCTAGGGAAAAGAAAAAGGTATGCAAGAGTACGTCACCGGAGAAGCCGAGTCTTGGTCCTTGTTCTATCATCTCATTAAACTTATTCCAAGCTTGGTCTATCCCTTCCTCTTCTCCTTGCATGAAAGTGATCACTTGCCTCCTTAGATGTTGAACCTTGCTAATTGGAAAGAACTTCTCGCAAAACTTCTTTGTCAACTTGTTTCAATTGCCTTCAACTTCAAAGGATGCAAACGGGTACCACCTCTTTGCTTCACTTGCAAGTGAGTAGGGAAAGAGATTCCATTTGAACCATTCATCGGGAACTCCTTCTTGACGCACCGTGTTGCGTAGCGTCGTGAAATGCCTTATGTGTCTATATGGGTTCTCCGTAACCATCCCTTCAAACGGGTTTGCCGCCGCCATCTCGATGACCTTGGATTTGATTTCATACTTGGTCGCTTCGAGCTTCGAATCCGACTCTTGTACTCTTATGTCTTCACCCTTAGTGATTTCTCTGGTTCTTCCACAGGTTGATTAGTGAACGCCATCTAGGCAACAAGATAAAAAAACAAAAACAAAACAAGACAATTGGTTTTCTAGATAATATGGGTTAGATACTAGCAAACAAAAGATAAAATTAATATAAAAGAAAGTTAAATGCAAACCAAATGATGTACACTAGCTTGCTCCCTGGCAACGACACCAGAAAAAGGGGCTTGTTGACGGATAAAAGACGTATCCACCTACGATCCACAAGTGTACGGACCTACACCTTTTTCACCACGGAATTCCCAAGGTTCTTGTCAATCCGCAGAGCAAGGGGATTACAAGTGTTTGATCTACCTCAACTCACTACTACTCAAACCCTAACTACGGTTAAGCTAGAAAACAACTAAACTACGCTAGAGAGAATGATTAAGCAATAAAGATAGGAGACACTCGCCCATGGGTCTATGATACTCGAACATGCAATCTCTTTAAACAAGAAAACCAATCTAATCTATCGGGGGTTGTGACCACCGTTTCGCCCTTTCCCTCCCCCCCGTTCTGTCACTACGCGGAGGTATTCGTGACTAGACCTATGATGGACACAACGTATTGAATTGATCCAAGGGAGCATTAGGATCCATACTTCCTTTACGGCACGGTAGCTAACCTTAAGCATCTAAGCACATTCAACGCAAGATGATAGATAGATAAACCAATGAAGTACGATTACATCTTCAAGACTGATTACAACCCATGGACGAATAAGGAGATTACCCCATCAAGGTGCTAGACATAGCACTGTTGATCATGGTCACCCTTCCGACGGTGTCTTCCTTCTTCTCCACTTGTGGGTGCTTCCTTCGAGATGGTCGATCCCCCTCTGGAGATCTCCCTTCTCTCTCTAGCTTGTGGATGGCCTCTCGGTGCGAATGGCCCTCCCCCTGCGAATGGCGGTGCCTCCAGGATTTTAGGGTTGAAGATCCTTCGAGTGCGAAAGGTCCAGGCCGACCGGCCCAGGCTCACCTCGACCCGGTTCAGTCGCCCCTTCGCTCCCGTGGGTCGTCATGCATTTATGCACTTTGCCCCTTCCACTTGCATGATTTTGATGATGTCATCCTCGCGTCCAGGATGGAGGTTCTCCGTGCATGAAGTTTGGTCTTTTACGCTTCAATCCCCGGGGGTGTTCCTTCGTAACACTTCGGTCCTTGCCACCATTGGAAGTAATTTTGTCAAGCTCATGAACACGAACAAGACTCTGTAAATGCTTCTTTGAACTTGTTGCGAATCCGTCCTTTATGTCCATGTTTTCCTACATAAACACAACACTTCCAAATGGATGCACAAAGATGAACTTGTTATATGGTTAGTGTGCCTAGTGGCGGGTTAGTTCCATAAACAAATCCAAACCAAAGTGTAATGAACATGTTTGACACTCGTCTATAAAGGGTAGCGGAAAGTGATCCTTCCTTATTGCCTTGTTCAACTTCCTATAGTCGATGCACATTCTCCATCCGGTCACAATCTGCTGTGGTATCAACTCATCCTTCTCATTCTTTACAACCGTTATTCCTCCTTTCTTTGGTACACAATGCACCGGGCTCACCCATTCACTATGTGGCATGGGGTATATTATTCCGGCATCCAACAATTTGATCACCTCCTTCTTCACCACTTCATACATGGCATGACTCGATCTTCTTTGAGGCTCAACAACGGGCTAGCATTGTTCTTCAAGTGATATGCGGTGGGTGCAAAAGGCTGTACTAATACCCTTCAAGTCACTTATCGAGTACCAGATCACCTTCTTGTGTTTCCTCAATAAATTCAGCAACTTATCCATCTCCCCCAGACTTAATTCATTACATGATGACTAGGTACGTCTTATCGGCTCCTAAAAATTCATACTTTAATCCCTTGGGAAGTGGCTTTAACTCAATATCGGGCATTTCAGGTTCTTGTTGTTTCAAATCTCCAATATCTTCATAATTTTCTTCATCTAAGCTTTCATCTTGTGCCTTCAACCCCTTGATCATCATACATAGCATAATTCTACATTGTTCTTTGGAGAGGGTCTTTGAAAGTATCAACAAAACAAAGATCCTCTACCTCTTCGTTATCAAGAGGTAGAGGTAAAGCAATACGAGAAGAGGGTAGGAAATCATATGTGGATTTAGTTCCATCTAGATCAATTGTAACTCTACCCTTTCCGGCATCAAGAACGGCATTGACCAACTTAAGAAAAGGCCTACCAAGAATTATATCATCATGTTCATTATGGCAAGCATTGATTATGAAAAAGTCGGTTGGAATAATTTTACCTGAGATAGCAACATCTAAATCTCTAAGCACACCCAAAGGTCTTGTTGTTCTACCATCTCCCATGATTAATTTTATTTGTGTTGGAGCAAGATTTAAAGTTTTACTAAAAAGCTCATAATAAATCTTGGAAGTCATGACACTAACTTGAGCTCCTATGTCACATAAGGCTTTACAAATTTTCTTCCAGTAATGTTGCAACTTACGTGAGGTGTCGGAAGAGAGGTACCTTTGACATGGTCGACTCCTATCGCGTACACCTCTGGTAGGTGTGCATATGGCGAGGCCTCCGGCTTCACTCTCGTGATCCTCTTTACTTCGGCAATGTGATCTGGATCTACCTCTTCTTCCTCATTGAAAAGCCTTTGGATAATCTATCCGGCTGATTCTTTGTCCAACTCATACCCCGAGTGCCTCTCCTTTGGAAAGTTGAATTCTATAGCTCTCACTGACTCTTTTTGGTTCGGGTATGGTCTCCTCTTGTTGAATATTTCTTCGAAGTTAATTGGGATCCAATCCATTTGTTCGAACTCCTTTAACGGCTTTGCATTTGACAAACTTCTTCTTTGTAACTCTTCGAGCTTTCGAATTTTGATGCCTTGGATTGGTCCTCCTTCACTGTGGGTTGCCCCTTCAATCATTTCTTGCCTCGCTTCTTATTTCTTCACTTTCGGGGCTTCTTTTCTTGAAATTCCAGCAAGTACCTCCACACAGGTTTCTTGCTCAACGCTTCCCGAAATATGTTCTTCCCAATCTCTTTGCATGGCCACCCCCTCGCTTATTCTTTGTAGTAATTGGGTGGCCTCCGTGAGTGTTTTCTCCATGATATTTTCGGCTGCACACATTTGAACATACCGCATGCATTTGGGGGTTAGGGAAAAATAAAAGGTATGCAAGAGTACATCACCTGAGAACCCTAGCCTTGGTCCTTGTTTGATTAATCCATTGAATCTTTCCCAAGCTTGATCTACTCCTTGTTCTCCTTGTGCAAAATTTATCACTTGCTTCCTCACATTTTGAACCCTACTTATTAGAAAGAATTTTTCACAAAATTTCTTCACCAATCGATTCCAATTTCCTTCCACCTCGAAGGATGCAAGTGAGTGCCATCGTTTTGCTTTATCCGCAAGTGAGTATGGAAAAAGATTCCATTTGTACCAATCGACGGGAACTCCTTCTTGTTGCACCGTGTTGAGTAGCATCGTAAAACGCTTGACGTGTCTATATGGATTGTCTGCCTTCACCCCTCTAAATAGGTTGGCTGCCACCATCTCAATCATTTGAGGCTTGATCTTGTACTCGGTAGCCTCGAGTATCAAATCTGATTTTTGGACTTTAATATCCTCCAATTGTGGGCTAGCATAGTACCATAGTGGTTTTTCTTCTTCCTCCATGGGGTGATTGACAAAAGCCATCTAAACAACAAAAACAAAACAAAAAAAGATTTCTAGACAAAAGGTTAGGTGTTAGTAATCAATAAAATTAATACAAAGTTAAACGTAGCAAACTAGCTTGTTCCCCTGCAACTGCGCCAGAAAAGCTTATTGACGGTTAAATAACGTGTCAAGTTACGATCCACAAGTGCACAGGTCGGTTGTAGCTTTCCCTTAGAGTATTCCCCAAGGTTAATCAATTTGTGGAACAAGTGGATTGCTATGCTCAACTAAGCACTAATGTTGTTGATTTAAAGCTCTTTATCAAATATGTGTAAGAAAAGAACTTAATCTAATTTAATCTAGGTTTAAAGAAGACAAAGTAGAGAGTGATGGAAAGGAGATCTCAAGAATGTAGAACGCTTGCCAAGGGATCTAGGATCACTTGAAGATGTAACCACCTAGCAAGAACAACCCGATCTAATCTATCAAAGGTAAACGTGCACAGAGTCCAACCCTTTCCCTCTCGCATACTAGTCACTACACGAGGGTAATCCGTGATCGAACACCAAGTGCAAAAGACGTTGATGTGTTCTATTCATGCATTATCAAAGGTGCGAACCAAGTTCATTATGTTTTCCCTCCCGTGCACTTTCACTACACGACAATAATCGCATAAATAACAAAAGGAACATGACAGCGAAGCTACGAGCGATGCATCCCCAAAGCAAGCCGGCCGACCAATATGATTAAAGCACCATCAACATGAACATGAATATGATACAAAAAGATTAAAAACATAGATTTGGTGATTACAACTCAAGATCCCCCTTCAACCCCTAGGACAAACAAGGACTTTACCCCATAATGTTACTCATTGTAGCGTTGATCATGGTGTAGAATTCCCCGAAGTAGATGAAGGCCACGAGTGCTCCCTTCGTGATCCAATCTGCTTCTTGTTCTCGATCTTGTGGCGGCGGATGACAAATGAATTTTCGTGTGGCACTTGGCCAGGGGGCTATAAATAGCACGAGAGGCAACTAGGTCAAAGGGGGCATCGAACCGGTCCTGGAATGGGCTGGGCCGGTCGGCCCAGGCCGGCCGGCCTAGGCCTGTTTCGGCCCAGTTCGGCCCCGGTTTCCTCCCTGGTTGCTTCTCGCGTGATTCCCTACTTGTGTGCACTTGCATGTGGGCCTTTGACGTTATTTCCTTCATGGTTAAGGCTTGAATCTTGCTATCCAAGCTTCGTCGTTTCCTAGTTGAGTGCCTGAAGATTTGCATGTTGACGCTTCGGTCCTCGGGTCATTTGGAGTCATGTTCATCGCATGTTTTGACTCTTGTCGGGCTTCATGATCTTCTTCTGAAGCGCCCGACGAACTTATCCTGAAAGGCTCCTCTTTAGCGTAGATTTCCTGTGTAAACAATGAACTCCAAAATCGACATGCAAGAGTGAACTTGTTATATACGGGGGGTTAGTTCCAGTGGTTAGAATAATAAATCAATGCCAACATTAAAGGTAAACTCATGGCTAGGTTGACGGAAATTCACCGTCAACAGTCGACAAGGTACAATGGGATGCTCTTGATAATGAATGGGTCGTTTCTTGCTCCACCCTTGTGCAAGCGAGTCGGTAGTCCTCGAGCCAGATGCTTTGGTTAGTCTCTCCATCGTACTTCACGACCGTGGTCGGAGCATGATATCGAGCCAGCGGGGCAGCACCGAGCACATTTGCACCGAAGGCCCGCAGACCTCGGGGGTCAGGCGTCAGGCTTCAGCTCCAATCTTCGCTACGGTCGTAGCGGCCCTCGCATCTTCGGTTGTACTCTCTTCGCGGCCGGTGTTCATTGCCAGAGCCGCCACTAGTCATGGTCCTTCCGCGGGCCGAGGATTTATCTCGTGCGGCGGTTGGAGCCAACCTTTGCCTTGGTGGGCAAGTAGATGCTCTCTGCATGGCCCAGTCGCCGTGACGGGCCTGAGGATCCACGTCGAGCCGAATGCTCTGGGGCTTGAGCTCTCGTTTCCCGCCGTCGGGATGCCGAACTCTCCGCCTGCTAGACGGAGGCTGCGTCAAGGAGTGTCTGAAGGTGTTGACGGAGCTTCTTTTCCTCCGGAGTTGTTGGCTCAGGGTCAGCTCTGAGGAGTACGGCCACAACAGTGAGATTCTGGGAGGCCCGTTTCGCAATGGGGGTCCCGTGAATGTTGTCGATGATGCAGCGGCGTACTTCCTGCGTGTGTTCACACCCAGGCATAGCTGCGGTTTCCAAAATAAGCTCGTGGTGGAGTCTCGCCTGCTACTGATCGAGCACTCTCTGTTGACGGTCCTTACAACAAAGATCTGATCGTCAAAACCTCGGGTTTGAGAGGAGTATACAACAAGTTTCATGCACATTTTTGGTTATAATAAAGTTCCACGAGTTGTGTTGCAATTTTTATGGATAGGTACACATTTATGGGAGAAATGGGGCTAACGTGCCACACAAGCCAGGCACAGCCGCACCACTAGGCACGGTCGGCCCTGCAGGTGCGACCGGCCCGGCGCAGTGCGGGCGGCCCCCGCGGTGCGGGCCGGCCCTGCCCCGTGCCTCGTCCTTGGTCCCAAACGCTTCCTTCCCCGCATGCACAACTTGGATGAACGAGATCTATCAAGGAAATGTTAGTTTGATCGAATTGATGAAGTTGTGATCACTTGGATCAATGGGTCCACCTCTCCGGTCGATCAACCACCACGACCGTCATTCCAAGAGCATCCTGAGCGTCACCAAGCGAAGGTGGTTCATCCCACGGCTTAGAGGTGGGCCGGCCGCACCTCCCAACCGCCATACCGGCCAAAACTGACGCAAGCAACCGACCCTCAACCGTCTCAGGAGCAAGGATCAAGAGCATCCAAGTCAAGAGTCAGTGGATCATAGGGCCAGCTGCACCTCCTCATCCGGCCGCACCTATGAACAGGGCCCACGCCCTCAACCGACATCACTTACCTATAAAAGGAGCCTCACACCCGATGGATCACACACACCACGCAGGAGCATCTCATTTCCACTCTTTAGTTCACTTAGAGTAGGATTAGTGTAGCTTGGGAGTTAGAGTCGAGTCGAGCAAGTCTCGGGGTCCCAGAGGAGTCTTCTTCAGAGTTCCGGTATTACTCTTGTATCCTTTCTTTGTTTAGACTCAAGTACAATTCAAGTTATCTTTCTATCTTACCTTTTGAGTCAATTACATTCAGCTTTTACTTAGCTACTAGAAGCTTTATTCTTGGTTTAGACTAAAGTTAGTTTAGTCTTGGTTAGCATAGCTCTCTTGAACCCTATAGTGTTGTGGTCATTCTTTGCTTGATCTCCGGTGTTTCACCGGAGAGAGAGACCTTCCTTCATGAATTTCGGGGAAAGGTTCTTTGGTTCGTTGTGAGCACGATGCTTAGAGCCTACCTTAGTTTTAGATTGGTGTCCTGCGCAACAAAATAGTTGTGGTACCCTAAGGAGGTGACATCTCCGGACGGGCTCTGTAGTCCACCACGTTAGTTCGGGCTGGTAGGAATCAGCTCATCGTCATCCTCCCTTCTCATCCCTGTCTGAGGGTGCAGCTTTGCATGCCCCTGCAACACTAGAAGAGCTTGTTGAGTTAGCTTACCTTGGTAATCCTTTGCTTTAGCCCTTTTCCTAGAGTTGACAAGAATAGATAGATTGTGTTAGGATCCTTTCTCGTCTCGTTGTCCTCCCAACTCTCTATCCTCTCTAGTCTTTTATCTAGATCTCCTAGCGTGTTCCAAGTTATCCCCGAATATCTTTATTCGTTATCCCCCGCTATAGCTCTTTGCCAAGCCTTGGTCCTTCTCCACTGTTTACTTGATCATCTTTGCCGTCGTGCCTCCCTTCGGAAAATACAAATCGACAACCCAAATACCACCGGATGAAGTGCTACAACGGTAATCCGTGTGCTTGGGGACCTTTCTGTGATCGTGTGTTTTACCCCAGATGTCCCCTAGTCCCATTACTAGAGGTGTGAACCCAGCAGTGATGCTTGTAGGCGCCAACAAGCATTTCTGTCACCGTTGCCGTTTGTACCATCTTAGTGGTGAGGCTAAGGAACATTAACACTCTCCGAGCTTCGTCAAGCTCGTTGAGGCGGGCACGCTACCGCTTGTGACAAATAAGGAGGAAAAGCTAAGATGCTATTTATTTGGATTGATCTTAAATCAGGTGGTCTAATCTTTTGATGTTTTGCAGGAAGGACCTTCATGAGTAACAATTGTGTAACTGCTTTTTTCCAAGTGCCACCTATACCACGTGGCTAGCCGCCATGCGCCCGGTAACTGGTTACGTCAGCTCCAACAATAGCACAGAGCGGTTCTGGTAAGTTGGCAGGAGAAACGCCCGCGTGATAGCTAAAAAAAGTTATCCCACAGACAAGTATATATATCTCATTTCTCTCGATGACACAACGCACACTATTGCAACTCTGCAAGAGACTCACCAGCACCACTTTCTTGTTCCTTGTGGCAAAGGCTAGAGCTAGCGTCGGTTCTTAGATTTGCTTTTGCTCGTGGCAGGAATGGAGAATTGTAGCGGTCCTAGCAGCGAACGGAGGAGTAGGACTCACTCCAGTCAGGCCAGTCCTTTGTTTTGCCATGCTACTTTGATCTGTCATATTAGGTAAGGGGAATTCTGGATTTGGGGATCTGGGTTAATAGACTATATTCGTGTATTTTAATGGTGTTTGGAGTAGACTCCAATAGCCCCAGATTGTCGACGCCTGGTCCTCGTGAAGTTATCGTTCTAGATCCTAATGAAAACTAGTGCAAGGATGGGTTTCCCATCCATCTAAGGTATGACTGGACAGGCACCAACCCTGGGCAGTGTTGACGGTTCAAAACCGTGCTCAAGTTCAGCGCAAACCTACGGGGTGACTTGGTGCTTTTTCACCAAGGAGAGTCCTCCCTAGATTTGTCAATCCAAGGATCGGAAGCAAACCACTAAGGTTCTCTATCTAACCTACCGGTCTAACCCTATGTGAAGTGTTGATTGCATAAAGATTAAACATACATGAAAGGATGTATGGATCACATCCACCTAGCCATAAAGGTGAGCATCCAAATGGTAAGCCTAGCCTATCGTCTTCTCATTGCCGTTCCGGCCAAGGTGACCAACAAATCTAAACCTATACTATGATAAGGATTACACTCGATATGGAGTAACCTGATATGGAGTGGTCTGATACACGTACACTCGCCGCTTTCTCCTCCACCGTACTGTCACTACGCAAGGATATTCATCACCGAGCAACAACCTAGGTCCGTGCACTACTACGGTGTATCCGCAAGACAAGACTAATCACCATGATTCGATCTAATCCTACTAAAGGCATATGATATCTACACATATGAATAAGCACAACTTGTAGTAGATCAAAGTAAAGACAAGAATAGATTTATATCACCATCGAATGTTTAAGGTACAAATGACTTGACGAATTCAAGTCGCGGCTCCGCAACTCCACCATGGCTTCACCACGCAGGGCCAACCATGGCGGCTAGGGCATGGCCAAAGCCATCTCCTAGGCAACTCGAGGACTTACGGCGGCCGTCGGCTTCCTCCCGGTGCTTGTCCTTCGTGTCGGCGGCTCTCTGATGAATGGATGGATGTGGCGGCCGGCGGAGGCAGAGGCAATAACTAGACAAGCACCTAGGGCAAAGGGGGGCGCGAACCGAGCTCAGAACAGGCTGGGCCGGCTGGCCTGGGCAAACCGGCCCAGGCCCGTTTCGGCCCGGTTCGGCCCCGTCTCGCTCCCCGATGCTTCTTGGTCAATTGTTGACTTGCTCCCTTATGCATGTGGGCCCTTGACGTCGTCTTCTCCACGGTTTAGACAGGCTCCTTATCGAGCAAGCTTCAGCATCTTTTGTCCAGTTCCCTGGAGTTTTCCGGCTTCATGCTTCGGTCCATGGGCCCTTTGGAGTCATGTTCATGATGTGTCTTGACTTGTGTCGGGCTTCATGATAGTCTCTTGAAGTGCTTGATGAACATATCCCGAAAGTCTCCCTTTAAGCACTAGTTTCCTACGTAAACAACAAACTCCAAAATCAGCATGCAAGAGTGAACTTGATACCTCTGGGGGGTTAGTACCATTGGTTAGAATATCAAATACGTGCAAATGTTGACGGTAAACTTATAGCTAGGTGTACAAAAATCGACCGTCAACATACCCCCATGCTTAAACATTGATCGTCCTCGAGCAAGTCCAAGATCTTTGCTTAATTTGGAAATCAGCATTGCCCTTCAATGTATTCCCTGCACTTAGTTATACACAACAAGACATATTGCTCTCTCAAGCATTTAGCATTTAAGGTTCAAGTTTTGACCGGCTACTTCATTGTGGAAGATAGACTATCATTAAAGAACATGCCACAATAAAACAAATATAGTGCTCTAGAACTTAAACAAACTTCAAACCTTTACCTTGTTGCATCGTGAAGAGTTTTCAAAAAGTTGCACATCTAACATAAGTGAGGTTCTCTTGCAAAAGCTCATGGAAACACTCATCTCGTCAAGTCACTCAAGCCTACACTTGATTATTCTCAACCTATTCTACTCATATATGAAAGTGGAAAGCTTATGTGGAGCTTGGTAGGTAAAAACAATCCTAGCAAACATTATACTTGAAATATTGTCAAATTAAGAGAGAGATCTATTGGAATTATCGAGACTAGTCAAAAAGGCCATGGAAGATAAATGTTTGGAAAGAGAGAGAGATGGAACACACGCATTTAGAAAGGTGGACATGTGCAAGTGGAAAATGGGTGATCCCGAGACACGAATGAAGTTCTCGTTATCGGATTGCACATGGTTTGAAAAGATTGAGTATGGACTTGTCTTCAAAGCTCTCTAAGATTTAAATGAAGCTAAAAAGAACCGAGGAGCATTTTTATTTTTCTCTTTTTTCACTTTTTTTCTTTTCTTATTATATTGTTTCTTTCTTCTTCTTCTTCTTTTCTTTCGTTCCTTCATTTTCTTCTCTTTATTTTTTATTTTTTATTCATTTTTTATGCTCCTCCGAACTTTTAAGCAACATAGTACTTGCTATAGCAGTCCTCCCCCATGCTTAAATGATTGCTCGTCCTCGAGCTTAGAAGTGAGGGGACCTATGGCTGCTAGAGAAGTACGAAATCCTTGTGTTCCTCTATAAATCTTTTGAAATCTTCAAGGGCAATCCTCCATGTCGAAACTTGCATGATCTTTGATGAGTCCTTCCGTATGTTATATGTCTTGAAATCTTGCCAGAAAACTTCAAAAAATTCGTCGAAAGATCATCCATACTCATTTTGGGTTGTGGTCAAGGAGGTAATCACAAAAAGATGTTTTGGGTTTAGGGTGGATGCCCAGCGAAGTTTGTGAAATTTCCAGTGTAGAAACTCACAATGCATGGACAAGAATGGCTAGAATGAAAAAGATATGCAAAGGAATGGCTAGCTTATTAGTCTCGTACCACAGAAATCAATCCTAATCCAACTCATCAAGATATAAGTTTGCAAACTAAAGGTTATATCATTAAAGTATGTGTATAGGCTTTGATAGGTAGAGCCTTGCAAGAGATTCACAAATGTAGATAGCATAGTAATTTTAAATAAAACAAGTACAAGGCATAGGTCATCGGTAAACTTAAATCAAAGAGCAACATAAAGTATGTGGATCTTAGAAATTAGTCATTTAACCTCCACAAATTAAAGAGATGGTATTTATCAATTTAAATTCCTTTTAATAGAGAGCAAAAAGTCATGTCATATACAACATCATGCAAGTAAAACAAGGCGACAACTTTCATCATTTTTCCATAAGCAAGATATACAAATGATATTATCGTGGTAAGCTCAAAAGAGATGGTGATTCATTTATTGAAAAGTAAAAACTACCTAACCTAGGTTGTCCTCCTAGTAGCCATGTTATTGATAGAGAGATAAATACAAAGGTTGTCTATGGTCGAAAGCATATATGTGCAAGCATTTAGAAGGATGATGAACAAAGGTAAAGTTAAGGGTGAGTTACCGTCCTTTTCGATGCTCGTAATGAAGTGCAGCGATGCCTCGCCCATGCTTAAGCATTGTGCTTAGTATGGAAAAAGAATGATGAACATCTTGTGGTGAAGGTGATCCTTGAACTCTATGTGGCCTTTTCCCTTTCGTCCTTCAAATCCTCCCCCATGCTTAGCATGTTGCTAAATGTAGAAGAACTTGAATCGCTCGTAATCCCTTATTGCCATGTGTTTGAGAATCGTCTTCCCTTCCTTGCCTTTGTTAACTCAATTGTCCTTCAACTTCTTCTTATTATCATCAAGCCATGGTTCCAATCCTTCATCATATTGTCATCACCAACTTCCATCCCGTCCTTGTTGTTGCCTCATCTTCCACAGTTTTTCTCTTACTTCCAGAACAAAACATGTACTGAAACACCCCTACAAGTTGAAGTTCATGAAATTATCTTTCCAACGAGCCATCGTACGCATGAAACGGTCCGAACAAGAGAGTTGTGCCTATTTTACTCCGGCGATGCAATCTGTCTAAGGCTGATTTCAGATTGCGCAGCGCTCAATGTTTTTGCCATATCTCCTTGTACAGGTCTTCAAAATTGATGATTCTTGATGCGTTGGAAAGAAGATTTGAAGGAGCTTCTGAATATTAAATGTTCTTCCATTGTAAATCTCTGAACATGTGCTCAAATCTTGATGCAAACAGCGACTTCCTTCTCAAGCCTTGTAGATGACTAACGATCTTGGTTGCAATTGGTCAAGAACTCATGGGAACACTTCGTCATGCCTGCAAAACAAACAAATGCACATTCTACCCCCGGGGTCACGGTCGGGAGTAGAAACAATTGCCAACAAACCAAATACATCCCTAAGATCTTAACTTGTGGCAAAGCTTACCTAGCAAGAAGAAAAGAAGGATCTAATGAGTGTACGTGCGTGTAGGTGAAAATGCAAATGAAAGGAAGGGATATAAAAAAACAATGTTTACACCAAATTCTAAGCTCCATGCTTATAAAGTGGTTGCCATACTTTCCATTCCTACAAAGATTTATTAACCAAGGTCAAAACACCATGTTCACCCAAGATTAATAATTCTTTAAAGTGCATGAGAAGTAGGACGCATCGCAAAATTTATAAACCAACCAATGCAATGTGAAAGCAAGGTTTATAAAACTGAATGATGGTGGTCTCCAATCATGTCTAAACACCATGTTTACACAAGATTGCAAAAGAAAATGCCTCATGCGCACGAAGCACCATTATGGAAATAAAGCATTCATCAAAAAGTTTCGCAAATAAACCAAGCTAACCTATGCATGATAGAACAAAGGGGGTTGATGACAATGAGGTAGATGCAAAATGCAAAGGAGTTAGTAAAAAGGGTTAGCAATGTTTGAAAAGGCTTTCGATGTTGTTCCTTAATGATGAGAGATAGAGTCAAAAGTTGTATCAAAAGACCTAAAAAATGCTAACAACGTTTTAAGGTAAGGCTTATGGGTATCCTATATTTTTGGCTTAAGACAAGAATTTTGAAAAGATAAGTCGGGTGAAGAAATTCTATCTAAGGTTGTTTTGCCAATGAAAAACAAACCTATGGTTTTAGGATTACTAAAGGTATGAAAGGTTTTCCCTAAGGGTTTAGGATGACACTAGTCAAAATTTTAGAAAAGGGATAGAGATAGACTTTGTCGACTTGACATAAGTCAATTCCTCCCTTTGTTGGCTAGGTTCTAGGTGTGGTTTGATAGGAAGGTTTAGGCAAAGATGAGATATATATTTTTTGTTTTAAGGGTTATAAAAGATGAGATGCAACATGCAACATAATGCAAAGGTGGAGAACAAAGTGGAATGAAGTGCAACATGATTATAAATGAACAAAATGATATGACATTATATGGTGGTGATCTAAACCAAAAGCAAAAGTTAGCCTAAGTTAACTAACCACAAGTTCAGAATCAAAAGGGATCATACTTCATATTTCTCTCTAAAGACACAAATAAAAAGACTCTAAACACTAATAAGCACACAAAAAAGTGGTCTACAAGTTTTCCAAAATTCAAGTAGCAAAGTGCTCACTCAATATATATTAAAGCATACAACATGTGGCTGTGATATTTATTAGAGCAATGGTACAATGTTACTTGAAGTTTCAAATAAAGAACACAATGTAGATTTGTCATAATTTATATAGATTTATAAAAAGATCGGGCTGCCTCCCACAAAGCGCTTCATTTAAATTCATAGAGCTCGACTTTCTCACGTACCGTTTTTTATCGTCGTGAAGCCATGGTTGTTTGTGCGAGACTCCAAAGTAGCCATGCAGCTTGATGTTGCCACTAGGAAATCCGTCGTGGTTCGCTTCCAACATCATCATGTGTTGAGTGGTGCCTCTTGTGTCTTCATTCATCCAAGCTCTAGAGGGTTTGTTTTAGTCTTTAGCTTCTGAATTTCATCATGTATGTGTTGTGGAACCATTGCCCCATCTTCTCTTTATTGACACCATGTCCATCTCCTTTATCTTGTCGTCATCGCCTTGTTGCTGACTCTTCTTCGTGGATTTACCCCTGGATCCAGAAAAGAACATATAACAAAAATATAATTCTATTGAAAAGTTTATAAAATTAACTTTCCAACGGGCACTCATTCGCCTTAATTGGAGTCCGAATGAGGGAGTTTATGACTGTTTCACTTCAGCATTGCTTGCTGTCCAGAATTTCAGCACGTGCAACCATCGGTGATTCGGCCATATCCTCTTGTAGGAACCTCCGATTGCCTTGCCGCTTGATTTGTTGGAACGTAGACTTCATGGAGCTTTTGAAAATCCAAATATATCTAATTGTTTTCTTCTGAGGCTCATGCAAACATCATGATGACATCATTATCCTTTCGTCCATCGATCTGGAGATGTACGTGTGGTCTTCATCTTGAAGTTTTTTAGGGTACCACGCCACACATCCCTTGGATTCAAAAATCACTACCATAGCTGCATGATATTGATGTTAATGGAATCCTTCTCCATCACGCTTGACATGGTCGTTTCCGAAACCTATAGCTTGAACAAACAATCCTCCAAAAGACATTAGTCTAAAAACTTAATCAACACATAGGCATACCTTGTTCATCTTCGTTTGCTTTGGGTGGGGTCTCAATAGCGGATGTTGGGCCACTAACCAAGGTTAGCACCTACCACTAAAGAGAAAAACATGTGTAGACATCAACTTGGTTGAGCGAGGTTGAACTTGTTGAAGTCCGTTGAAAACTTTTCTCGATCGCTTTGTGTCTAATTTTCCACCTACTTTCAAGGACACAAACAAGAAAGCAAGTGTATATGCAATGATAAAATTAGGGTTAGTTAAAAGAAAGATAGATCGCCTTGTTCAAGTTGTCGATCCCCGGCAAAAGCGCCGGGGAAAAAGGGGCTTGTTGATGGTTCAAAACGTGCTCAAGTTCACCGCAAGCCTACGGGTGATTTGGTGCCTTTTTCACCAAGGAGGGTCCTCCCTAGATTTGTCAATCCAAGGATCGGAAGCAAACCACTAAGGTTCTCTATCTAACCTACCGGTCTAACCCTATGTGAAGTGTTGATTGCATAAAGATTAAACATACATAGAGCTCCTTGTCGCGCAATGTGACAACCCGCCCGAGAAAATACCGTACTATCGCCTAAGACCGATCCACTTTGGTCGTTAAGCAATAGTAAAGTATCATCCTGTCGTCGGTTGCCTGGGGTTAACGCCGGTAAATCACTTGAACATCGAACGAGAGGATCGACACATGCATTAAAACTCACGCGAAGGCGAGTCCGAGTACAACATGAATTAAACATTTTATTACAAACCATTGTTCATGACATAAGATAAAAGTTTCAGAGTTCGAAAATACAGCGGAAATAATTTAACTAGCGCAACGGAGAACATCACAGGAGGCCGTCCGTGATGTCATCACTTGTCGTCACCGTTCTGATCAAGCACACCTGCAACAACATTTTCAAAGCAAGGCTGAGTATACTAATACTCAGCAAGACTTAACCGTCGGGTGATAACTACATCACCAACCTCTGGACATGAAAGGCTTTTGGCCGGTAGAGTTTCTTTTGCTGGGAAGCCACTAAGAGTAGATCCTTACTTTCAATCTTTTAGCACAAGTTCTAGTTAATTACCATTTCTAAGTGTGCCAACTAATTCAATCAAGAATTGGACAAGCATTTAATTCATCCAACCATATTTCTCGAGTTCCATCATTATGGGATATCATGGCCGATAGAATAAGCGACCTCGGATAACGGTGAGAGGCCGACAATCGATTGATTAAAACCTTGCAAGGTAGACCCAAACACACGGTCGGCTGCCCCCGCGAGGACAACTCCCCGAGCCGTCCCCATAAATCTTCGGGTTGGGATCAAATCTTACGGTCCCCGGTGCGGGCTATCCGGCATACCCCGCGAGATACCGGAGTCACCATACACCACCCTTTCCGGTAGCTAGGCGGTAAGGAGATTTCTCAAGAGTAGTAATAGTAAGATCCCGTGCCGCCTCATTAAGGTACTAGGCTTACCGGTCCCATACCCGGCATATGCTTGGTACGTTCAAAAGCTTAGCCCACATGCCCACTGGACCGGAGCCCAAATCCCATGCTCTTACCACATGAGCGATCCATTTAAGGATATCTTATGATTCCTATCTAGGAACCTATTCTCGCGAGTGACGAACATCACTCGACTTCTATCGGTCCTATAGCATGGCAGCTATCGACCTAACATACTAGTGATAGAGCATAGGTACCTAAGGATCATGCATCTAGGGTTTCAATTCAACTTCGAAGCGTAAATGCACAATCATAGCAAACATAATTGCAGAATTTTTAAAAGGCGGGGTTAATGATCCGGGGCTTGCCTTCGCTGGCAAGGGTGGCCTTGGGCCCTTCTGGACTTGGGTCCAGGTCTTGAGCTACGTTTACGCACGTCAGCTCTTGGTCGGCACCTTCGCCTCCTCCTTCCGGCACGAGCGTACGTCTATCGGCGGAAAGATCTACACGAAGATGCAAATGCAAGATTTATTCGACGGTTTATACTTTAATTACTCACCAACCAATTTGACAATCAAGGGTTGTATTTGTTGGGCACATTCACCTAGATAATACTATATTCGGCATACTTTTCCATAAAGGAATAATATGCAACTCTTTATTAATTATTCTTTTTGATGGTATTGTGTACATATATATGTAAATAATTTAATTTAATTTCATCCACAGTAGTGGGTAGGTCCATTTAACCTTTTTAACATGATTTGCAACCACACTCAAGTTACATGGGTGGTTGGGTGATTTCTCTTTATTGCACAATTTAATAAAGGTTTCTTTATACTTATCATTTCATGTGAAAGCTTTTAATCATTTTCCTTTCACAAGCAAGATATAATTAATACTTTTATCCTTGAATTAATTTCTTATCAGCATCTAGAATTAATTATCTTTTAGTTAAATTAGATAATATTTTCAAAATGGGAAAAGAATTTAATAAGGGCTTTTCTTTATTTAATTTCCCTTTAATGGAAAAAGGGTTTTTAAGCCTTTTATTAAACAATTAAATTACCAAAAGTTACATGAGTGTTTCTTAGTCCTACTAGCATCTATACTGGTCCATTGGACCCACATGTAAGGGTTGGATGCTAGGAAATTAAATATTATGGAAAATAACAAAGGTTATCTAGTGATCTAACTTAAATGCATATAAAAATAGTTAAGCATCAAAATGATCCAAAATTTCTTGTGGATGCTTTCTGGTCCTAAAAAAGCTTAGAAAACCAACATGTTTGCATGGAACCTCTACTGATCTTGGTTTATTAAATTTCGAAGGAAAACATGCATAAATCAAGAATAATTATTTCTGTTAATCCAAAATTCATGATTAATTCACAATATGTGCATTTTGGTATTACAAGACAGTGTGCACAAGTTGGTCTCAAGAACATAAATATATTTAACATGAAAAATCATTTATGCAGTTCTGCCAGAGATAGAAAAACATTTTTATAAAAAGATTTACATGATAACTTTGTGCAATTTTTGGCATAGGAGCTATTAATGACCTAATACACAACATATTCAAAAATAAGCTACAGAGGTTCTATGGTTTTTGAGATATTGCAGATCTAGGGTTTTCACACTTGTATTTTTCATACAAAAACAAAAAGGAATTAGCTCAGTCTAGAATAACAAAAGTTGTAGTATAGATCACAGCGGATCTAACAAAATTGGTTTCACATTTTTCTGAATTTTCTGTGATTTTCTACACAATTTACAAGAATCAACAATTCAATTTAACTATTGGAGTTTACCTTTTGCGAAAAGGACCCTGGAAAGATTTGCACGTTTGCAATGTCATCCCTCCGGCGGCTGGCCGGCGCGGGGTCGCCGATTCCGGCGAGGCCGGCGCAGCTCCGGGACCGGGGAAGGGGCGGAGGAGGGTCTAGGGACTAGGGAAGGTGGATTTGAGTGCTTGACCGGGCGGTGGCGGCTCCGGCGAGCGGCGCGCCCGCCGGCTTGCGACGGCGGCCGCCGCGACCTCGGCCACGGCGCGGCAAGGGGGTGGTTGCGGGATGGCGGCGCACGGGGAGCTGCGGTAGGTGTCAGCGAGTGGAGGGGGCACCGGAGTTTCATGTGACGGGCGGAGCGGGGAGCTCACCGCGGTGGCATGGCCGCGCGTCGGCGGGCGGCGGCGGCTCGGCCGCGGGGAGGCTCGGTGCGTTGGGGAAAACGGGCCACGCGCCTTTATGGAGTGTCGCGCGCACCGCGGGCGGCCGGTGTAGCACGGGCGCGCGCGCGCCCCCGGTGGTACGGCGGCGGGCGGGGGCGGACGGCGCCGTACCACGGCGTCGTGACGTTCTAGGGCGCGGGCGGGGGCGCCTCGGTGTGTGTGCGTCTCGGGATGGAGCGAGTGCATCGGGAAGGCGCGGGCGGCACACGGACCGAGGCACGGTGGCGGAGGGGCGGACGCGGGCGGCGGCGCGGCGGCGCCGCGGCGGCGGGCGCGGGGCGGCCGGCGCGCGCGCGCGCGCGGCGTCGCGCGAGAGCGCCCGACTCGTGCGGACCGGCCCCGTTTGAAATAGGATTTCTCCAAAAATTTGAATAAAAGTGCACAAAGCAATGAATAGGAAAGTTGGAGATCTAGCTACCCTCTACAACTTTCAAAAAGGCCATATAGTGTTTTTCTCAACGGATTTTGCGGGAACGTCGTGCCAACTTTGAATGTCGACACGTTTTGGAAAACGGAAAATCTGTCTTGCAAGGGGTTTTTCACAATTTTCCTCTCCAAATTTGAAATGCCAATCTACATGAAAGTTGTGTCCCTCAACAAGATCTACAACTTTCATAAAGGTAGATTTTGGAGTGTTTAGGTGAATTTTGGGGAACGCGGCAAAAGTTCCGACGACATCCGCCGACGTCAAAAGTCAAGCGGGGTTTGACGGTGTCTTTGACCAAGGGTTGACTATGGGTGTGTGTAGGCTTGGTCAAGGGGTTCATCGGGGTTCGTTGACGAGGTTTTCGGGTGATGGCCCGGGTTGACCTAGGTTTGATCGGGGGTTTGACCGGTTTGACCCGGCCGATCCGGTCATTAGCGTTAATGACGGTAATTAAAAACCTCGGGCGTCACGGTCCACCCCCTTAAGAAGAATCTCGTCCCGAGATTCGAAATTACAAGGGGAGGTGAAGAATGGTTCCGGGATAGAAGTGTTACCCATGATATTCGGTTGGCTTTGCTCCACTTGAGGGCTTGGCTCGTTGTCGTTGATAGCGATCCGGGGTTCGCCTCGCTGTGGGGCTTCGTCGTCCGGGGGTTCGGGCACTTATTGGCAAAATGCCCGGCCGTCTACAATTGTAGCACAACCGGGGAGGAAGATCTTTGGGTTTGGAGATCGGTTGCTGGGCTTCCTGGATAAGGCGGAGCCTTCTTTTCTCCTTTTTCTTTGCCCTCTTCGTGGTTCGCGTAGGTGTTGCACTAGTAGGGAGTTGAGTGGCACTACTAGGGTTACAGCTTCGCTTGCCTTCACGCGGACAAGTTTCCGTACGGGTAATTTCCCACTCACTTACATCTATTTCGAAAGTTCTCGTTCATCGCCTTTACTTGCCCTCTCTTCCGCCCTAAGATCCATTGGTAGTTGAGAAGGTGGTAATATGGAGTCGGAGGCTTGAGGTTGATCTTGACTAACATACTCCTCCAACAGATTGAACAAACGGGCTTGTTCGACCATAGAGGCGAGATAAGGACTGAGAGAGACTGTCTGCCAAACTATTCTGATATGGTTTCCCATAACGTCCTTGGATGATATCGTACACTATCTGATTCAGCACAGAATTCGCCCTTCTAGCAGCTGAGTGGCACCGACAATGGCGTTTATGTCCCTCTGGGTGGGTACTTCGGGTGAACAGGGTTTGGAAGGTTGAAGCTTCGATTGCATCGGTGGCATTTGTTGTAGTTGCTTGAGCCATTTGCTTTGTTGAGTCGCAGGAGTTAGCACAACACTTCGGTATGTGCTGCTACGAAAGCTTCGGTCAACATCGTGGGTGGCGGTTGCGTACGATCGCCACTACCCGATGCTTCAAAATCATTGGGGTTATTCCATGCCGGTCGGAACATCTGAAATTTGAGTCCCTAATTAGCGCATGATCGGAATCTCGCCCAAGCTTATAATTCAGACATATTGTACGAAACTTGTTCACGGTAAGCAATGCAAACCGGACATTCCAACAGATCACAAATACCCAAGCTTATAATTCGGAGATATTGTACGAAACTTGTTCACGGTAAGCAAAGAAACCGGACATTCCAACGGTCACATCCGGTGCAAATCGAACCCTAGCACACCCCTAACCATCCTCCGCCCCTTCCCCGGTCCGGAGCACCGCCGGACTCGCCGGAATTGGCGAGCCCGCGCCGGCCGGCCGCCCCGAGGACCACATTGCAAAGTCCAGCTTCTTTTCGGGGTCTTAACCGCAAAAAGGTAACTCCCACGCTTAAAGCAATTTGCTGATTCTTGTAAATTGCGTGGAAAATCACAGAAAATTCAGAAAATTGTGAAACCAATTTTGTTACATCCGTTGTGATTTAAACTACAACTTTTGTTATTCTGGCCTGAGCTAATTCCTTTTAGTTTTTGCATGAAAAATACAAATGTGAAAACGCTAGATCTGCAATATCTCAAAAACCATAACTTCTCTGTAGCTAATGTTTGGATATGTTGTGTGTTACGTCATGACTAGCTTCTATGCCAAACATTGCACAAAGTTATTATGTAAATCTTTTTATAAAAATGTTTTTCTATCTCTGGCAGAACTGAATAATGGATTTTTCATGTTAAATATATTTATGTTTTTCACCCCAACTTGTGCACACTATCTTATAATACCAAAATACACATCTTGTGAATTAATCATGAATTTTGGATTAACAGAAATAATTATTCTTGATTTATGCATGTTTTCCTTGGTAAATTAATAAACCAAGTTCAGTAGAGTTTCCATGCAAACATATTGGTTTTCTAAGCTTGTTTAGGACCAGAGAACATCCACAAGAAATTCTAGGTCCTTTTGATGCTTAATTATTTTTATATGCATTTAAATTGAATCACTAGACAACCTTTGTTATTTCCCATAATATTTAATTTCCTAGCCTCCAACACTTACATGTGGGTCCAATGGACCAGTATAGATGCTAGTAGGCTTAAGAAACACCCCATTAATTTTTGGTAATTTAATTTATTAATAAAAGGCTTAAAAACCCTTTTTCCATTAAAGGGAAATTAAATAAAGAAAAGCCTTAGTTAATTCCTTTTTCCTTTTTGGAAAATATTATCTAATTCAATTAAAAGATAATTAATTCTAGATGCTGATAAGAAGTTAATTCAAGGATAAATATATCATTTATTTCTTTACTTATGAAAGGAAAATGATTAAAAGCTTCACATGAAATGACAAGTATAAAGAAACCTTTATTAAATTGTGCAATAAAGAGAAATCACCCAACCACCCATGTAACTTGAGTGTGGTTGCAAATCATGTTAAAAAGGTTAAATGTACCTACCCACTACTGTTGATGAAATTAAATTAAATTATTTACATATATATGTACACAGTCACCATCAAAAAGAATAATTAATAAAGAGTTGCATATTGTTCCTTTATGGAAGAGTATGCTGAATGTATTCTTATCTAGGTGAATGTGCCCAACAAATACACCCCTTGATTGTCAATTGGGTTGTAAGTAATGAAAGTATAAACCGTCGAATAAATCTTGCATTTGCATCTTCGTGTAGATCTTTCCGCCAGTAGACGTACGCTCGTACTGGAAGGAGGAAATGAAGGTGCCGACGAAGAGCTGTCGTGCGTGAACGTAGCTCAAGACCTGGACCCAAGTCCAGAAGGGCCCAAGGCCAACCATGCCAGCGAAGGCAAGCCCCGGATCATTAACCCCGCCTTTTAAAATTAGGCAATTATGTTTGCTATGATTATGCACTTACGTTTCAGGAATTGGTTTGAAACCCTAGATGCATGATCCCTAGGTACCTATGCTCTATCACTAGTATGCTAGGTCGATAGCTGCCATGCTATAGGACCGATAGAAGTCGAGTGATGTTCGTCACTCGCGAGAATAGGTTCCTAGATAGGAATCATAAGATATCCTTAAATGGATCGCTCAAATGGTAAGAGCATGGGATTTGGGCTCCGGTCCAGTGGGCATGTGGGCTAAGCTTTTGCACGTACCAAGCATATGCCGGGAATGGTACCGGTAAGCCTAGTACCTTAATGAGGCGGCACGGGATCTTACTATTACTACTCTTGAGCAATCTCGTTACCGGCTAGCTACCAGAAAGGGTGGTGTATGGTGACTCCGGGTATCTCGCGGGGTATGCCGGATAGCTCGCACCGGGGACCGTAAGATTCGATCCCAACCCGAAAATTTATGGGGACGGCTGGGGAGTTGTTCTCGCGGGGGCAACCGACCGTGTGTTTGGGTCTACCTTGCAAGGTTTAAATCAATCGATTGTCGGCCTCTCACCGTTATCCGAGACTGCTTATTCTACTGGCCATGATATCCCATAATGATGGAACCCGAGAAATATGGTTGGATGAATTAATTGCTTGTCCAATTCTTGATTGGATTAGATGGCACATTTAGAAATGGTAATCAACTAGAACTTGTGCTAAAAGATTGAAAGTAAGGATCCACTCTTAGTGGTTTTCCAGCAAAAGAAACTCCACCGGCCAAAAGCCTTTTCATGTCTAGAGGATGGTGATGTAGTCATCACCCAACGGGTAAGTCTTCTTGAGTATTAGTATACTCAGCCTTGCTTTAAAAATGTTGTTGCGGTGTGTGCTTGATCGAAGGGTGACGACAAGTAAGGACATCACGGATGGCCTCCCGTGATGTTGACCGTTGCGCTAGTTTATTATTTCCGCCGTATTTTCGAACTACGAACCTTTACTCCATGTCATGAACAATGGTTTGTAATAAAATGTTTAATTCATGTTGTTCTCCGGACTCGCCTTCGCTTGAGTTTTAATGCATGTGTCGATCCTCTCGTTCGATGTTCAAGTGATTTACCGGCGTTAACCCGGCAGCCAACGACGGGATGATACTTTACTATTGCTTAACGACCAAAGTGGATCGGTCTTAGGCGATAGTACGGTATTTTCTGGGCGGGTTGTCACAAATTTCGGTATCGGAGCGACCGCATGCACCGGAGTTTAATTAACAACTCTAATCACATGATTTTCGAATAAAATTTGCCAAGATTGTTTGTTTTGTAAAATACGTTGGTCCGTGAAGGATAAACTAGACCGAGAGGCCCTAGAGGGAATTTTGGTTTCTTTCAGGTGGCTTATTAATCTATGGTCTATTTTGCTAACTTCCAGCACATTACTTTATGTCAGACTTACTTTCTCGCACAACCAAACTAGGAGCCACGTGTTTTATACGTGTGCCGTTCGCATCACGGGAATTGCGAGGGTTGATGGAGTGATCCATTCCACGGATCCCATCTTTGCGTATGTTTATGAACTGTGTCTTGCCACGTGTTTCATACGTGAGCATTCCGCATGTCGCTCATGTGAGGCAAGGATATGCTCCATTCAAACGGAGAATGTCCGAGGTTGGACGCTGTCCATGCAGCGGCTTAACGCATGGATGCCGTTTCTATAGTGAACGGTAATGTATGTGGACGCTTTCATGAGTGCTGGCATGAAAGGTTCGTTGTGTTCTGTGATCTTCTGCAGGTACACTAACCTCGTTCGTAAGTCGCTAAGTAAGCATCGACTAGATCTCGACTAGATATTATAGGGAGATACGCGTATGTGCCATGCCACCGGCGCTAACTCCGAATTTTGGCTTGATTGCCTTGTGAGGACGAATAGGACGCCTTGCATCATGTTAAAAAGTCGTGAAAGAACCTAAACCGAACTCCCATCTCGTTTTCGTGCTCTCTCGAGGTAAGTTAGTTATAACATACCTTGTTATGTTTAGCCTCTTTAGGTGTAGACGTGTTGTCATGCTTAAAGTTAATAAAAAGGTTGTTTAAAATTGCTATTCTGGTCCAAGAACCTTTCGTCTGGATGATCTTAACCTAGGGTGCTTCAATCTAATCCAGTTTCCGCTCGTCGAAGTTCGTGATCGTACCTTGGTCTACCGCAAATTATGCTTGGTAGCCAACCTTGTCTTGACATTTCCCTAGAATCTGTGAACCTTGCTTGGTTCAGCACCTTTCTAGTTCCTTAGCTCAACCTTGAGTACCCAACTTAAGTTTCATAACCTTGTTAAGATGCTACGCCAATTGGGGAAGTGTTGAACCCTGGTTTGAGTAGGATGTTCGGTTCCCAATTGCCAGACTGTGTATCATTGGTATGCCTGCTCGTTCGAGCTCAGCATACGATGGTATTTAAGTATGCACAGTTACCCCATACCTTAACCCTTACCCAATTCGTGGATCGAGTTACTTTTGTACACTCGCACCCGCCTGATTCTCACTTTTGTCATTATGTCCAGATGGACGACGCCGGCTCTACGTTCGCTGATGTGGAATCATGGACTCTCGTGGACTACCTCGAGGAGGGTGGTTTTCCTGCACTTTTGTGGGACACCCTAAGGAGCTTTGGGTACACCACTTACCCCGAGTACTCGACACGTGAGATCATGACCACCGGTCAACTCCTTCATTGCGAAGTGAAGGTGAAGATTCCAGCATGCCCGACCAAACCTGCTTGGGATGAGTGGGAATGTACGGCACATGGAAGAAACTTGTCCGACACGGTGCAGAAGGCTGCTCTCGAAGCACTCACCACTTTCTGTGGAAAGCACCCGACCGAGATAGCCAACTCGCGCCTAAAGTCATTCCGTGTACCCGAGCGACACATTGCACCGGTGGTGAACGAGAAACTATCCTTCCAAATTCGGAGCAACTCTCACTATAGTCCCGATCTTGTCACCTCGGTCCGCTTCTCGAAGCTATGTACGACACCTATCTCGCGAATGGTGGGAGAAAGCGTATTCTATAGACACCAAATCTATAGATACAAAGTTAAGGAAATAGAGTGTTCAGCTCAAGCGTTGAAGGAAGCTCGAGCAATGATCTCTACTCTCGGGAAGGAAAGACGCAAGGACAAGGCAAAGATACAAGAGTTAACCGAGATCATCCATGAGCGAGAATTTCTTGTTGCAACATAACGATCAATATATGCTTGAACTAGAAAATCAACCGGAAGTTATAGCCGTTCCACCCCCGTAACCCGTCATTCCCGGACCAAGCACAAGAAGAAGAAGTTGAAGATATCCGGGGTGAATCCGGAATTGAGTCCGGACTCGAGTCGCCGTAGTATTTCGCAGTGGAAGATCCCACCTTCGGAAGATGGTCCGTCGAGGAATAAAATCCGGTGTTGTGAGGAATCCTAGTGTACCATGACCACTTTGGTCAACAATCGCCGTCGGTTGGACTAGGAACCTTGTCATTGCAACTAGTTTGCTTTGTAATCCTAAAAGTTGTTGGTGATTCTGAAAACTCTCATCGATGTATTGCCTCGATTAAACATCCCGTTCAGCAATGATGTTCGTAAGGCATTATTTGTGCTCGGTTGTGATCAATTAAGATCCGTACTCCATGAATTCTTGTGCCGGCCAAAAATCCAATCGATTCCTCAACTCAAACTTGTTCTTTTCGGTCTTGCTCAAACCGTGTGACTTAAACTAAATGTGGCTTTTGAGCATGCGCCGCATAGCATGTGCATTTGGGAAGCATGGGTATACTAACGTGCATTCGCATGAAACTCCGTACCCCTACCTCTTTTGTTTGGTGATGTTGTTACCCCATAGTCAAAGGTGCCGCGACGGAACCTAGGGTATCGTGTGTCTTTGCGGCCGCACGACTACCACTAGGAGCGCGCTAGGTATCTTGGTTGTGAGATAGCAACTCGTCACACAGATCCCCTCCCTACTATTGATTGCATTTCCAATCATCAATGCATATGGGTAACCGAGTCATTCTAACCTACATCATAAGCACCATGCTGCACAAGCATATGCATCGCGTCAAATTTGAAAAGTGTTACACTTTCAAAACAATGAGTTGTCAAAACCCAAAATCTGCAAATTAAGTAAAGATGTGAGCAAGATTACTCCTTGAAATTCCCACTTGAAGTCACCTTTCGTACAAGAGATTTTGGAACTCTGTCATTAGCTTTCCCTTTCTTTGTAATGGCCTATTGGGAACCCTTGACCAATTACTCCCATGCCGTGAATCTTGACGATCTTGCGAGCATCGATTCCTTTTCCGCTAGCCAAGTGGAAAACAGCGGGAGTAGAAATTGTCCTCGAGCGATCAAGGTTCTCGAATAGTCAACATGGAAAAGTCATCCATCGTGCATTCATTCTTGGTCCGTGCTCTTAACTTTCAAATTCTCAAAAATCAAACAAGGAAGTACGCCCAGGATCGATCGAAGCTTGTTGCTACGCTCCTCGGTGTCGCTATCACCAGCGTGAAGCGTAGTACACCAAGCCTTTCTCGTTTTGCTCCCCCTCACGGTCGATTATTTAGACGTTGAGCCCATCGTCATCGCATCACGGTCATACGACACCATGACGTCGCTCTACCCTTGATTTCCGCAACCGTATTCACGACGCCGTGATCGCGTGAGCCGACCTTGTTGAGCTCCGTGTTGAATACACCGTATAACCAACCGGGTCAACTGACCGTTACAGCCCCGCATCGGTTATAAAATGGAACCTTTTACCCAAGAACCGCCGATACGAAAGCTCCATTTCCATCAGAGCTCGGCAGTATCACTGTTCTTGTTCTTCTTCTAGCTAGCCTGGCTACTTGCCACTAGAGTACCTCTCCCAACTACTTCGATCTTCCCGAGCAAACGTTCTCCGTCTTCATTTCGACGTCAAGAAGAAGCTCGGCGTAGACCGAAGACGAAAAAATCAATCCAAGTCGCCACCCATGACTCCGTCTTCGGAAGAGCTCGAGTCGTTTCGCCGGACATTGTTAGGGATGTACCTCCGTATCGTAGGAGGATTGTGTCTACTATTAGCCGTGCATGTGCACATTCATTGTCCGCTTCCTCATGAACGGCGATGAGATAGTGAGAGGACGCACCTTGTACCGTTGTTCCATCTCGCATTCCCGATCATGGGATATGTGTAGGCGAAGTTTTACCGAATTGATGATGTGACCATTGGAATGTCCGGTTTGCATTGCTTACCGTGAACGAGTCTCGTACAATATGTCCGAATTATAAGCTTATGGGTGAGATTCCGAGCATGCGCTAATTAGGAACTTAAAATTTCGCATGCTTCGACCGGCGTGGAATAACCTCAATGATTTTGAAGCATCGGGTAGTGGCGACCTTACGCAACCGCCGCCCCCGATGTTGACCGAAGCTTTCATAGCAAGCACATACCGAAGTGTTGTGCCGGCTCTTGCGGACCCAACAAAGAAATGGCTCAACGGCTACAACGGATGCCACCGATGCAACCGAAGCTTCAACCTTCCAAGCCCCGTTCACCGAAGTACCCACCCGGAGGGACATGAACACCATTGTCGGCTTAACTCAACTATTAGAAGGGCGGAATTCGCATCGAATCGGCTAGTGCACGATATCATCCAAGGACGTTATGGGAAACCATATCGAATAATTTGCGGACATTCTCTCTCGGTCATTATCCGCCTTTATGGTCGAACAAGCCCGTTTGTTCAATTTGTTGAAGGAGTATGTTAGTCAAGATCAACCCCAAGCCTCCGACTCCATATTACCACCTTCTCGACTACCAATGGATCTTAGAGCGAAGAGAAGGCCGATCAAGGCCACAAACGAGGATTACCTGAGATAGATGTAGGTGAGTGGGAAATTACCCGTACGGAGACTTGTCCGCGTGAGGGCAAACGAAGCTGTAACCCTAGCAGTACCACTCAACTCCCTGCTAATGAAACACTTTCGCGAACCACGAAGAGGGCAAAGAAAAAGGAGAGAAAGAGGCTCCGCCCTATCCAGGAAGCCCAGCAACCGATCTCCAAGCCCAAAGATCTTCCTCCCTGGTTGTGCTACAATTGCAGACAACCCGGGCATTTTGTCAATAAGTGCCCGAACCCCGGACGACGAAGCCCCGGCAGCGAGGCGAACCCCGGATCCGCTATCAACAACAAAGAAGCCAAGCCCTCAAATGGAGCAAAGCCAACCGAATTTCGTAGGTAACACCTCTATCCCGAATCATCCTTCACCTCCCCTTGTAATTTCGAATCTCGGGATGAGATTCCTCTTAAGGGGGTAGATTGTGACGCCCCGTGTTTTTAATTACCGTCATTAACGATAATGACCGGATCGCCGCGTCGACCGGTCAAACCCCGGTCAAACCTAGGTCAACTCCGGGTCATCACCCGAAAACCTCGTCAATGAACCCCGATGAACCCCTTGACCAAGCCTACAACCACCCGTAGTCCACCCTTGGTCAAAGACACGGTCAAACCCCTCTTAACCGTTGACGTCGGCGGATGTTGTCCGGAACTTGTGCCGCGTTCCCCAAAATTCACCTAAACACTTCAAAATCTACCTTTATGAAAGTTGTCCATCTTGTTGAGGGACACAACTTTCATGTAGATTGGCATTTCAAAATTTGGAGAGGAAAATTGTGAAAAACCCCTTGCAAGACGGATTTTCCTGTTTTCCAGAACGTGTCGACATTCAAAGTTGGCACGGCGTTCCTACAAAATCCGTTGAGAAAAACACTATATGACCTTTTTGAAAGTTGTAGAGGGTAGTTAGATCTACAACTTTCCTATTCATTGCCTTGTGCACTTTTATTCAATTTTTGGGAGAAAAACCTATTTGAACCGGGCCAGTTTGAATAACTCAGGCGCCCGCGCGCCGTGCCGCGACGCCGCGCACCGGCCGCGCCGCCGCCGCGCCCGCCCCCGCGCCGGCCACCCGCGCCTCGGGGTCCGAGCCGCGCGCCGCTCCTTCCCCCGTGGCTTCACGCGCACCGAGGGTCCTCGAAGTCACCCCTCCTCCTCGCGCCGCGCGCCCGCCGGCCGGCCGAACGCCCAACGGACCACCGGTCCGTTCGGTGCCGTTCCCCCGCGGTCCACTCCTCCCGAGGCCGGCTCGAGCCCCTAGATGCCGCCGTGGGTACCATGTGGTCACTAGCATGCTCCCCGGCCACCCTTAAAGGGGGTGCCGTCCTCCGGTGCCGGCCGAGCTGCGGCAAGCCGCCGCCGGTGCCATTAGGGCGGTCGCCGCGGCGAGCTCCCGGCCGGCCGGCTAGGCACCGGACCAGCCCTTCCTCCACGGTCCTTGGCACCTGCGACAGCCCCCGCACGTGCCGCCCCTCCGCGAGCCGCCCCACCGTGCCGAACCGCTGCTCCGGCGGCGGCCACCGCCGGCGACCGCCGAGCACCCCACCGCCGGTCGCCTTCACCCTCAAATCCGGTGCAAATCGAACCCTAGCACACCCCTAACCATCCTCCGCCCCTTCCCCGGTCCGGAGCGCCGCCGGACTCACCGAATTGGCGAGCCCGCGCCGGCCGGCCGCCCCGAGGACCACATTGCAAAGTCCGGCTTCTTTTCGGGGTCTTAACCGCAAAAAGGTAACTCCCACGCTTAAAGCAATTTGCTGATTCTTGTAAATTGCGTGGAAAATCACAGAAAATTCAGAAAATTGTGAAACCAATTTTGTTAGATCCGTTGTGATTTAAACTACAACTTTTTTTATTCTGGCCTGAGCTAAGTCCTTTTAGTTTTTGCATGAAAAATACAAATGTGAAAACCCTAGATCTGCAATAACTCAAAAACCATAACTCCTCTGTAGCTAAGTTTTGGATATGTTGTGTATTAGGTCATGACTAGCTCCTATGCCAAATATTGCACAAAGTTATTATGTAAATCTTTTTATAAAAATGTTTTTCTATCTCTGGCAGAACTGAATAAAGAATTTGTCATGTTAAATATATTTATGTTTTGACCCCAACTTGTGCACACTGTCTTATAATACAAAAATACACATTTTGTGAATTAATCATGAATTTTGGATTAACATAAATAATTATTCTTGATTTATGCATGTTTTCCTAGGTAAATTAATAAAACCAGATCAGTAGAGGTTCCATGCAAACATGTTGATTTTCTAAGCTTGTTTAGGACCAGAGAACATCCACAAGAAATCCTAGGTCATTTGGATGCTTAATTATTTTTATATGCATTTAAATTGAATCACCACATAACCTTTGTTATTTCCCATAATATTTAATTTCCTAGCCTCCAACACTTACATGTGGGTCCAATGGACCAGTATAGATGCTAGTAGGCTTAAGAAACACCCCATTAATTTTTGGTAATTTAATTTATTAATAAAAGGCTTAAAAACCCTTTTTCCATTAAAGGGAAATTAAATAAAGAAAAGCCTTAGTTAATTCCTTTTTCCTTTTTGGAAAATATTATCTAATTCAATTAAAAGATAATTAATTCTAGATGCTGATAAGAAGTTAATTCAAGGATAAATATATCATTTATTTCTTTACTTATGAAAGGAAAATGATTAAAAGCTTCACATGAAATGACAAGTATAAAGAAACCTTTATTAAATTGTGCAATAAAGAGAAATCACCCAACCACCCATGTAACTTGAGCGTGGTTGCCAATCGGGTTAAAAAGGTTAAATGTACCTACCCACTACTGTTGATGAAATTAAATTAAATTATTTACATATATATGTACACAATCACCATCAAAAAGTATAATTAATAAAGAGTTGCATATTGTTCCTTTAAGGAAGAGTATGTTGAATGTATTCTTATCTAGGTGAATGTGCCCAACCAATACACCCCTTGATTGTCAAAATGGTTTGTAAGTAATGAAAGTATAAACCGTCGAATAAATCTTGCATTTGCATCTTCGTGTAGATCTTTCCGCCAGTAGACGTACGCTCGCACTGGAAGGAGGAGACGAAGGTGCCGACAAAGAGCTGTCGTGCGTAAACGTAGCTCAAGGCCTGGACCCAAGTCCAGAAGGGCCCAAGGCCAACCTTGCCAGCGAAGGCAAGCCCCGGATCATTAACCCCGCCTTTTAAAATTATGCAATTATGTTTGCTATGATTGTGCACTTACGTTTCAGGAATTTATTTGAAACCCTAGATGCATGATCCCTAGGTACCTATGCTCTATCACTAGTATGCTAGGTCGATAGCTGCTATGCTATAGGACCGATAGAAGTCGAGTGATGCTCGTCACTCGCGAGAATAGGTTCCTAGATAGGAATCATAAGATATCCTTAAATAGATCGCTCATGTGGTAAGAGCATGGGATTTGGGCTCCGGTCCAGTGGGCATGTGGGCTAAGCTTTTGAACGTACCAAGCACATGCCGGTTATGGGGCCGGTAAGCCTAGTACCTTAATGAGGCGGCACGGGATCTTACTATTACTACTCTTGAGAAATCTCCTTACCGGCTAGCTACGGAAAGGGTGGTGTATGGTGACTCCGGGTATCTCGCGGGGTATGCGGATAGCTCGCACCGGGGACCGTAAGATTCGATCCCAACCCGAAGATTTATGGGGACGGCCCGGGGAGTTGTTCTCGCGGGGGCAACCGACCGTGTGTTTGGGTCTACCTTGCAAGGTTTAAATCAATCGATTGTCGGCCTCTTACCGTTATCCGAGACTTGCTTATTCTATCGGCCATGATATCCCATAATGATGGAACCCGAGAAATATGGTTGGATGAATTAATTGCTTGTCCAATTCTTGATTGAATTAGATGGCACATTTAGAAATGGTAATCAACTAGAACTTGTGCTAAAAGATTGAAAGTAAGGATCCACTCTTAGTGGCTTTCCAGCAAAAGAAACTCCACCGGCCAAAAGCCTTTTCATGTCTAGAGGATGGTGATGTAGTCATCACCCGACGGGTAAGTCTTGCCGAGTATTAGTATACTCGGCCTTGCTTTAAAAATGTTGTTGCGGTGTGCTTGATCGAAGGGTGACGACAAGTAAGGACATCACGGATGGCCTCCTGTGATGTTGACCGTTGCGCTAGTTTATTATTTCCGCCGTATTTTCGAACTGCGAACCTTTACTCCATGTCATGAACAATGGTTTGTAATAAAATGTTTAATTCATGTTGTTCTCTGGACTCGCCTTCGCTTGAGTTTTAATGCATGTGTCGATCCTCCGTTCGATGTTCAAGTGATTTACCGGCGTTAACCCGGCAGCCAACGACAGGATGATACTTTACTATTGCTTAACGACCAAAGTGGATCGGTCTTAGGCGATAGTACGGTATTTTCCGGGCGGGTTGTCAAACCAGCTATCGCCAAGTTCATGGTGGTACCCCACTATACATACTTGGTACTCAAGATGCCAAGTCCGGCCGGTGTACTCTCGCTACCAGGGGACTTGAAGATATCCTTCGACTGCGACACAGAAGCTGTGGAACTCACAGCCACCAATCAAGTACCAAACGCCATGATGGAGATCTATGCTGCGTCAAAGAAGCTTGCTCCAAGTGAACTCGACATCCCAGAGAAGTCGGACAAGGCTAACAAACCTCAGCCATCTGAGGAAGTACAAGTCAAAGCAATTGACCTTGGGACAGGCGACAGCAGCAAGACCACCATGATCGGGGCGGGCCTTGACCCAAAATAGGAAGACGCGCTCATCAGTTTCCTTCGGGCTAACCGAGACATCTTCGCTTGGAAGCCAGCGGACATGCTAGGGGTGCCTAGGAATCTGATCGAGCACTCACTCAATGTCGACCCTAAAGCTACCCCGAAACGACAACACCTCCACCGTTTCGCCGACGACCGTCGGGATGCCATCAAGAAGGAACTCACCAAACTACTCGCGGCTGGCTTCATCAGAGAAGTATTCCATCCTAAGTGGCTCGCCAACCCTGTCCTCGTCCGCAAGAAGAACTCTAACGAGTGGAGGATGTGTCACACCCGACCCAATTTGGATGGCCCATGAGTGGCCCATGAGCGCTGCTATGCGTGTTTAGTGCAACATTGCTAGTTGAGCAAGGGTGGAGCCAACTTATAAGCCTTTGTCCACCAGCCATACCACCCTCGGGTTAACCCATTTACACGAAGCAAGGAATAAAGTGTAAGCAGGGTGATATGTGTACGTGTGCTCGCCCCTATGGAAGGGCTGGGCGGTGCGGCTTTGGTGGGCGAGGTGTTACAAATGGTATCAGAGCCGACCCTCGCGGTTGTGCGTACGAGTCAGTGTGTGGACATAGGGCGCATGGCGTGTGTGGGCCTGAGATGGGACACACGGCATGACATATGGGTCGGCACTGGACGTACAGTCATGCACTAAGAGGGAAGGTTCCTGGACATTTGCTCGGGTCAGTGTGCGGTCATATGCATGTGCGTCTGAGCCTGGGATGGGGCACACGACATGACGTATGGGTTAGCACTGGACGGGTAAGTTGGACCGACGAGGACGTCGGGTTCTTTGAGGGGGGTGAATGTCACACCCGACCCAATTTGGATGGCCCATGAGTGGCCCATGAGCGCTGCTGCGCGTGTTTAGTGCCACATTGCTAGTTGAGCAAGGATGGAGCCAACTTATAAGCCTTTGTCCACCAGCCATACCATCCTCGGGTTAACCCTTTTACACGAAGCGAGGACGAAAGTGTAAGCAGGGTGATATGTGTACGTGTGCTTGCCCCTACGGAAGGGCTGGGCGGTGCGGCTTTGGTGGGCGAGGTGTTACAGGATGTGTGTCGACTACACCGACCTCAACAAGCACTGCCCCAAGGACCCCTTCGGGTTGCCGCGTATAGATCAAGTCACCGACTCCACGGCAGGCTGCGACCTGCTCTACTTCCTTGACTGCTACTCTGGGTACCACGAGATTGCTATCAAGGAAGAAGACCAGGAGAAGACTGCGTTCATCACCCCGTTCGGTGCCTACTACTACACAACCATGTCGTTCGGGTTGAAGAACACCGGCGCCACCTACCAGCGAGCTATCCAGGCCTGTTACAAGAGATAGCTCAACAAGAACGTTGAAGCCTACGTGGATGACATGGTCGTCAAGACCAGGAACTCTGACACGCTCATCGCCGGTCTTGAAGAGACTTTCGCGTCCTTGCGAGAGTACCGCTAAAAGCTCAACCCGAACAAGTGCGTCTTCGGCGTACCATCGGGAAAGCTACTCGGCTTCATCATCAACCATCATGGCATCGAAGCCAACCTCGAGAAGATCTCCGCCATCACCAATATGAGAGCTCCCACCTGTATCAAAGATGTCTAGAAGCTTACCGGGTGCATGGCGGCCTTGAATAGATTAATCTCGAAGCTTGGAGAGCGGGGGCTACCCTTCTTCAAACTACTCAAGCATCAAGAGAAGTTCGTGTGGACTCCAGAAGCACATCAAGCTCTCGCTCAGCTCAAGGATTTCCTATCCAAGCCACCAGTCCTCACGGCTCCTCGCAAAAAGGAGCAGCTACTGCTCTACCTCGTTGCGACTACTCACGTGGTCAGCTCTGCCATCATTGTCGAGCGGCAGAAAGACGGCCATGCCTACCCAGTCTAGTGACCAGTCTACTTCGTCAGCGAGGTCCTGTCGGAATCTAAAGCACGCTACCAACCAGTACAGAATCTACTGTATGTAGTGCTCATTACCTCGCGGAAGCTATGACACTACTTCCAGGAGTACTCGATCTCCATCATCACCGACTACCCGCTAGGTGACATCCTACGGAACCATGATGCTACTGGAAGAATCTCCAAGTGGGCAGTCGAACTCGGCGCCCTCAACATCGACTTCAAGCCACAAACAGCCATCAAGTCGCAAGCACTAGTCGACTTCATAGCAGAATGGTGGGAGAATCAGCTACCAACTCCAACCGAGCGACTAGAGCATTGGGTGATGTACTTCGACAGCTCACTCAAGCTCAAAGGTGCAGGTGCAGGGGTAATCCTGATCTCTCCAATGGGCGAACAACTCAAGTACGTCCTGCAGATCTTTTGGAAGGTCTCAAACAACGAAGCCAAGTACAAATCTCTACTACACGGGCTCCGCCTCGCAACTTCCTTGGGCATCAAGCGACTACTAGTCTACGGCGACTCTGCAGTGGTCATCAACCAAGTCAACAAGTCTTGGAACCGCAACAAGGAGAATATGGACGCCTACTGCCTAGAAGTTCGCAAGCTCGAGAACAAGTTCTATGGTCTCGAGTTCCATCATGTCGTCCACAACAACAACGTTGCCGCGGACGTCCTATCGAAGCTTGGTTCTACTCGCGCTCAAGTGCCAGTGGGTGTCTTCGTCCACGAGCTTCATGCGCCATCCATCCCAGAGCCGGCACCCATGACCACTGATCCAGCGCATCCACCAGCTGGCCAGGAGGTCATGATGATCGACGTGGACTGGCGACAACCCTTCATTGACTACATTCGCGAGCAGAAGGTTCCGTCGGATAAAAACTTGGCCGAGCAGCTCATCCGCCGGGCCAAGTCCTACGTCCTAGTCGGGGACAAGCTATACAGGCGGGGTGCCACTTCTAGAGTACTCATGAAGTGCGTTCCCCGAGAAGAAGTCAAGGACATCTTGGAGGAGATACACAAAGGCGTCTGCGGCAACCACGCATCTTCACGTACGCTAGTCAGCAAAGCCTTTCGACGAGCTTTCTACTGGCCCACAGCCCTGGGCAATGCCGAGGAACTCGTCAGAAGGTGTCAAAGGTGCCAGTACTTCACCAAGCAACAACACGTACCGGCCTACAAGCTAGTCACCATACCACCAACCTGGCCTTTTGCCTGCTGGGGGATCGACATGATTGGGCCTCTTCCAACTGCGCCAGGAGGATTCAACAGAGTTCTGGTGGCCATCGACAAGTTCACCAAGTGGATCAAAGTCAAACCGGTCACCTGTCCCAAGGTCGACAGGGTACTCGACTTCTTGGATGAACTCATGCATCGGTACGAACTACCCCATCGCATCATCACAGACCTGGGCTCCAACTTCAACAATCACCAGTTCTGGGAGTACTGCGAGAACAGCGGGATCAGCGTCTAGTATTTCTCAGTCGCCCATCCACGGGCCAATGGACAAGTCGAGCGTGCCAATGGGATGGTACTCGACACTCTCAAGAAGCGACTGCACGACGCTGCTAACACGAAAGGAGGAAAGTGGATCAAGGAACTGCCCAACGCTCTCTGGGGGCTACGTACTCAACCCACCAAGCCAACAGGACAGTCACCCTATTTTCTGGTCTACGGCTCTGAAGCTATTCTACCCGCCGACGTCATGTGGGAGTCGCCGGCAGTAGAGCAGTACGACGAAGGGATATCCGAGAAGCTCGCTGCGCTGCCCTCGTCCAGTCAGCAAGGTACCTAGAAGGTATCTGATGCTACCACGATCGCAACGTAAAGGAACGCTCCTTCAACATTGGCGATCTCGTCCTCCGCCGCATCTAGAACACGGAAGGACTACACAAGCACATCTCGCCATGGGAAGGTCCCTTCACAGTTACAAAGGTGACCAGACCAGGATCGTATCGCCTCCAGACACTTGAAGGTGAAGACATCAGCAACTCGTGGAATGTCGACCAGCTCTGTCGGTTCTACGCTTAGTCTCTCGACTACTCTGGGGGCTCAAGTCTACATGACTACTCCCGAATCCTTCACTGTAAGCGGCCTTCGGGTCCAGGCACTAGTCTCCGGACTACTCTACTCTGAGATCCAGCGTTAACGGCTACTAAAGGAACTCGAGCTGCTTACAGCATCAAGGACTCTAGCAGCAGTCTCTCAAAAGACCATGTACTTCAAGATCCAGTCTATACGGCTACTAACGAATCTACTGCTGTAAGCGGCTATACGCCCTAGCACTACTCTAGCCGTAGGCGGCCTCTGGGTCCTGGCGACTTCACTTGTAAAACGGCCCTAGCCATCCAGGTGTATTTTTCAGTAATAAAGTTCGACTCTTGCTTCAACTTATTTACTATGTCTCCAATGGGTCTACTACCGAGTACTACTACTCGCGACAACTCCTCAGATGGGCACTCCACATACAACATCGCGATAACGAGTACTCATTCGATGGAAGTTTTTTCATTAACACTTAAACAAGTTCATTACAACTTTGTTTATATACAACTGCTGCTATAAGCTAATCCTACAGGCCAACTACTGGAGGTTCAACTTCTCAGCGACTTGCTCCGCAATTGGCGTCATCTGCTCCAGAAGCTCTGCTTACTGCTCGTCTATGCAATTGGCGGCTAGTCCACCCGCGACTACCTCCACCAGAGCCTTGGGGAAATATGACTTCATGAATGCCAAGACCTGGTTCGGGATGGATTTCGCCAAATGCTTAACATATGTAGCCAGGCGTCCGAGGGCTTCCTTTAGTCGGTCAACCAGAGGGGCTATCTTCGGCCCACCTGGGTGTGGCACCAGTAGCCTCGCAATTGGGAGTGTGGCTTCTTCGAGATCCTTGAGCTGCCCCCGCAACTTCTCGCAGTCTTCATTCAGCTTCTGCAGAGATTTATAGCAGTTGACAAGGTCATGATCCGAGGTGATCCGAAGCTCCATGTGCATATTACACTCATGGGCCAGCTGCTTATAATCGTACTCAGGTACCTTGCAGGCATCTTTCTCTCAGTAGAAGAGATTCTTCATATCGACTTCGGATGCCTTCAGCTGCTCCACTCGGGCCTCAAGATCTGCAAACAACTCAAAGGGAGATGTCAAACTACTACAGGGTACCCACAATAAGTACTCAACAAGATGGCATCAGCATACCTTTGTTCTTTTGGCGCAGCGACTTGTTCTTGCGGATCAGCTCATCGCTCTTCACTTGCATATCTTGTACTTCATTGTGGTACTGGGTGAAGGCGCCATCAAGCTTGGACTGGAGCATGGCGGAGTGCTTCCTGGCCTTAGCGAGTTCTTTCTCCAATGTCTCTGCCTGGAGCACTGTATCGCCATACCCCTGGAGCATATCGGACTTCTGTCGGGATCTCTCCACGACATCCTGCAGAAGACAACATTTATTCGGCTGCTCACATCCGAAAGATTTCGACTACTCAAAAGTACTGATACATACCTTCATCCATTACTCGTCCTGCCGCATTGATTCCAAGTTGCAGGCTACCGACGCCGGGCTGATAAGGTCATCCGCCAGAAGCTCGAGTCCATCACGACTAGTTGTGGCGGCCTCGGACATCGGCACCGAACGGATCGGCTTCGCGTCTTGGATTTTCGGCGAGCGGCCGACTACCTCCAAGCTCGCCTCCGGCAATGCATCGCCACGCACTCTTCGGCTACCCCGGGGGCTGCTGTCTCTGTCGGCTCGATTGCTGCTCCGGTGACCACCTCATCTTCTGGCACGACGCCTTCAACTGGCACAACCTCGGGGATGGTGTTTCCCTCGACTTCTGCCCATGTCAACACAAGACATACGAGATCAGTTCCCCTGGGGCTCTGACTACTACTCGAGGAAGGCCAAATTGCTGTAGCGTACCCACCTTCTACTACGCTGGCTTCTAGCAGCGTAGCATCCGCGATAGGCGTCACGGTTTCGGCCTGAGGGAGGGTAGCGGACAGCTCGGTGGCAGGCGCGGAAACTTCTTCAGCCGCCGCCGTGCTGGGTTCATCTCTATCCCAGGACAAGTCAGTTGATTTCCTGCACAGTACAAGATCGGTGGTCAACCAAGTAAGACTACCAAGCTACAAGTACTACTCGGGAAAGGTCTTCACTTACAAGCTAGACCGGACGACAGTCACGGCCGGAGCGCCAAGTATGCTGGCGATGTCTACAAGCCCGGCCTCGGCGGGTGCCTCCTCTTCAGCCGCTGCCGGTTCTTCAGCACCAGCAGTCGCTCTTGGTTCCAGCCTGCTCTCCATGGTTGGCGCCCACGACTCGACAATTCTAGTCGTCCGCTGTGTCATCTGCGGCACAAGTTCTTCTACGGTGGGGGCTGGGCTGTGGCTTCTTTCAGCCGGCTCGCCCACTGTATCCCAGTTGTCTCCTTCCCCTTGCTCAACAGGGTCGGATGGTGGAATCTCCTGCAAGAACCCAGAATTCAATTGTCAGCATACACAATACTGCAAGACAAGCACTCGACTACTCTACTCGAAGAGCCTACCTCTTGAGACGTAGTCTCGGTGACCTTCAATTTCTTGGCGACGTGCTTACGTGCCACATTGCACGGCCTCCTCGGCGGCGCAGGGAGACTAGCCTCCAGGCTAGTCGGAGGATCATCGACGAGGGGTACATTGGGTAGTCCAAGACGGCTAAACCGGGATCGCAGCAGGAACCGCTCTTGAAGCGTCTCCCTGTCCTCTTCGTCGGACGTGTCTTCAATAGTGACGGTGTCGTCACCCTCACTGACTTCATGGCGCTCCTTGCCCTTGCCCTCCTCTGCAATATCCACAAGCCGAGGAGGGGACGCTGGGTCAGAGACAGACTTCGTTAGATCATCCTACATCAAACAGGTTGGGTGAGCTCGACTACTACAATACAATGAGTACTCAAAGACACAAGTTAAATTACCAACCTTGTTTGGCGGACGAGTTGCAGAGTACTCCGGGACTGGGCAGGGTGTGTATGGTGGCATATCTTTGAAGATCCTACCCAGTCTCTCGATGATGTCGTCTCGTCGACTTCGTTACCGGGCGTCCTCGACATGTCGTCGTCACCCGTATATTGGTAGCCAAGGGTATCACGCGCCATTAGTGGTTGTACCCTCCTCTTCATGAAGCTGAAGGCCACGTGTTCGGCCCTCAGCTCGGCTTCTCTCAAAGCCTTGATCTTCTGCAGCAGCTCGGGTAGTTGAATACCCTCCTGCATTGTCGGCTCTGTGTTCCACCAGGGCTGATGCTTTTGCTGCTTCCCGCTCGGCTTCAGCAGCTCCGGGTGGTGGTTGGAGATGTAGAACCATTTCGGCTTCCAATCCTGGTTGGAGTCGATGAGCTTGTACGACAAGTACTGCTCGACGGCGTCTTCACACATCTGGATGCCGGCTCCTCCGACTACTCTTGGGTTGTTGGCGCTCGGCTGCGGTTTCAAGCGGAAGAACTTCCGAAACAAGACCCAGTGGGGCCTAATCCCCACAAAGGCCTCGCAGAAATGGACGAAGACGGAGACGTGAAAAATCCCGTTAGGGTTCAGGTTCAAGTACTCGATACCGTAGTACTTGAGGAGACCCTTGAAGAAGTCGCTCGCCGGGAGAGCCAGCCCGCGCTCCACGAACTGCGCGAACATTGGGATCTCGTCGGGGTTCTTCTCAATTGGTTATGGATCTCCCGCGGCGGCGTGCCTCATGTCCATCTCCTTTTCTCGGAGGAAACCGCTGTTCACCAACGCCAGCAAGTCTTCGGTCTTTGCCTTGGATTTCTTCCACTCTTTGTTTGGATTCAGGCGCGGGGGAGAGGTCGGCGGCGTTGACCCCTGGGCGGATCCAGCCGCCTCGTCACGGGATCTCTTCTTCCCGGCGCCGGTCTTCATGCTCTTCGACGGGGAAGACTTCATCCTCCAAATGCACCGGGTTTTCACTCGCATCCGCTCAGGGGCTTCTCTGGAGGCAAGCAGTGGCGGCGCGCGTGGATCTGCAGCCTAAGGTGTGGTGGCAGTGTGCTCGGGTGGCTGACTCTTGGCTAGATTTATTTCAAATGGCTGCGAATGCGGAGGATGGAGAACCCTAAGGATTTTGGCTTCTATTTATAAGCCAACCGGCGGCGCGGCAACGGCCAGATGGATAAGTATCGGCAGCTGACTCCGCAGCAGCCGCCCGACTCTTCAACTTCTAGTAGTCGACACGCTTCATCTCGGGGGCTCGACTACGACTACTCAATTCCCTGGGTGATGACAAGACTCCAGAGCAACTCAGGACACATTCTACAATCAAGATGACCCTTCAATTCGAGAGGAAGTACTCGACTCAAGGCTCGGGGGCTCCGAGCCACGTGTCCTTCGGTTTTTTCTCCGGATTTTGCGGGATAATCTTGGCAAAATTTAAAATTGACCCTCGGCTTGAATCTACGATTCAACCCAAGGCTCGGGGGCTACATTCCATATGGAATGCGATTCTTCGAATCGCATTTTCCAAATGGTTTCTTCTTCAAGACAAAGCGAGTATTATTGAAAACCTTCAAGAGGAGAAGTCGAGGAGACTTGGGAACTACTCGAGAAGACTTCAAGACTACTCAAGAATCAGCTGGAGTACCTTCCAGCCTCGGGATGTTTCAAGTACTCTTGAGGACTTTTGGCTTGTAGTACTCGGGGACGCTTGAGGACTACTCGTCAAGGCCGTCAAGACTACTCGAAACTATCCTACTGGACTACAAAGTACTCGGGGGCTTGTCGTATGGACCTCCCTGGGCCCACAGTCTCGGTGGGTACCAGGACCGACTACTCGGTGGGCCCCTGGGACTACTCGGCTTGTGCCACACGGCACCTAATGGCGTGGGGCGCAAGGTCTATGGTGGAGAAGTACTCAGATAGGAAGCTATACATGTCCTGTACTATGTAAATAACTTCTAGCCGTACCTGACTAGTACTCTCTCCTCAAACCGACTTGTAACCCTGCCTCCCGGGCTATATAAGGAGAGGCAGGGACCCCTCTCTCTCCCATACACATCATCTTGTAAACACATCCAATCAATCCAGAGCTACGCAGCATACAGAACGTAGGGTATTTCGCACCTCGCGGCTCGAACCTGTTTAAATTGTGTGCCACGTGTCTCTTCCTTCGAGTTACCGATCTCGGCGAGACCATGAAGGACCGATTAGGCGACCAGAGGGGGGGGGAGTGAATGGGAGCCGATAAAAATTCTTCTCGAAGGAGATTGAAACTCCGACAAGATGAACCCGCTCGGTCGGATCCCCAAAATCACAAACTTTGCACTTCTACCTTCCGTTTGCCAACACCACGTAGCCACTGGAGTGCTACTGGTCCTAGGAACAAACTCTACCAGCAACCTCAACACACACGCACCCATGACAGTGGAAACACCTCGAAAGCCGGGCCGTCCGGAGGGGGCGGTTAGACCGGGTATAGGGAGTGGTTAGACCGCCTCCACCTCGGTGACCAAGAAATCCTCCAAAACACCTCTTCCGAGCACCAAAACACACCACTCGTTTCACCAACAAAGATCTCTCGGTCAAGGCCATGCTAGCTACCGGAAAATCTTGGCAAAAACCAAAACTCCACCCGGGGGCCTAGGGGCGGTTAGACCGGCTACCGGGGGCGGTCTAACCTCCCGTACCCAAGAACGAACTCCAACCAAGAACACCTAGCAAACGGCATGAGAACGACCCGAAATATCACCCGGACGCTCCTCCGATCAAGGCGAACAAACTCATAGAGGAAAATCCGGCAAAACAAAACTTCGACCTAGAAACACCCGGGGCGGTTAGACCGCCTCTCCCAGAAAAACAGCCCGTGGGTCAAACCCTAACTTCCTCGCGCCCGATCTCCCAAATCACTCTACGGATTGCAGCGAAACTTCGGGATTAGCTGGGTTACCTCCTGGGCAACCTATACCTCAAAGTAATCGACCCGAAACGCTCATAGTCAAGAGGAATAGACGAAATCGCCTCTCTAGGTCAAGAACTCGCCCAACTCGAAAAACCACCAAAAACGAGTCCGATTCAAGAGAGATTTGGGGGCAAAGTTACCAGCCAAAGAGGCATAAGAACCTCATACGTGACACCCACCAAAAACCCCAAGAGATCATTCTCAAAACACCGCCAACAAAGAGCTCCGAAAATCAACACAAAAGAGCATGGGAAAACCACCTTGAGGAACAACGCCGAACCATCCATACATACCATGAAGGTTTGTACAAGGTCTAGCTTGCCACCCAAACATCCATCCCTCTCTCTAGATCTCACATGAAGCTCTCAAGATAGTCCTAGGAAAAACTAGGGAAAATGGAGAACGAAAATGGAAAAACAAATGAGCTAGGGTTCCAAGAGCTGGCTGCCATTCACCCATTCAATGAGTATATATGGAGGCACCCAAAAGACTAAACTACACTCACTTAATAACTAGGGATACAAGCCCCTCGAGGGCGGATTTGGAAGTCTTCGGAATTTCTTCATCGGACGGAAGCCCGGCGACCGCAACCTGCTTAGCCTCGACGCAAGCCTTGCGATCCCGACGCGTGTCCTCCGCTTCGAAGCACCTCGGCGCCGGCGGCCAGGGCGGTCAGACCGCCCCCCGGGCGGTTAGACCGGCCGGGAGATCCGACCGCCCCTAGGCGGTCCGACCGCCCCTCCGGGCGGTTGAACCGGCCGGGTGGCCGCACCTCCTCGTCGAGTCTTCGGCCTCGGTTTTGTGGCTCAACCGAGTAACCCGGTGGTTTTCTCGGTGAACCACCGCAAACCCCGCGAACTCGGTGTAGCCTCCGCCAATCTCCACTCATGACTCGGCTCCCACGTAGTCCCGGCTCGACCTTGGTTTTGAGGCTCTACCAAGAAACCATCCACGACTTCATCTTGCTCGTTCATGACACCATGCGGCCCGCACTTGACCCCACTGGCCACCGGGTCCCTCGAACGAAGCCTACTTGTCTTCTCCACACCTGGAGGCCTCACCGGCAATGACCTTTCGCGCTTGTTCTTCACCCGCACAAACACGAGTCAAGTCGCAACCCGCACCCGCAATACTTAGCCAAGAGTCGGTCCACACAACGTTGTCAATCACTCATCACACAAGGAAGCGACCATCCACAGGTTCTCGAACCACACATGGTCCTCAATCTCCCCCTTGATGAGTGCATTGACAACACCCACAAGAAGTAACACAAGAGAAAAGAAAAAGGAAAGAAACAAATAAAAAGAAACCTCAACAAGCGATCGGAAGCCAAAAAAAGGCGAAGAGCAAGATCAATTGAAGAAGAAAAGTCTCGGACCCCTTAGGCAAGGGAAACAGCTCGACGCATCGACACAAAATCATGCTCAAACAAAGAGCGCAAATCACCGAACCAAAGATCGAACACCACAAAGAGCTCCCCCCTACACATATGCAATCTCCCCCCGAGCCAAATCACACTTCCCCCGAACAAATGCAGCAATGCAACACGGGAATGCAACAAAGAGCAAAAAACTGCTCACTCTGCCCAGGGCGGTTAGACCGCCTACCCCAGGCGGTTAGACCGCCTACCACACAACTGACCGCCTGGGTGGCGGTTAGACCGCCCCATGTGACCGGCCCTGCACCAAACTGCTCAAAATTTGCCCGAACCAATTGGAACACCTTCCAAACACTCCCAGGTGCCCAAAGCATGCACAAACTTCTCCCCCTTGTTGACAATGCATGAATCAAGGCAAAATGCGAAAAGTTTCAACATATAGCTTCTCAAATATACAAAATTCATCACAAGGAGCTACACAAGTCCAAATGAGCAAGTTAGATACTCTACAGGTTCGTAATGACCTTAACTACATGATCACCAAGGTTCACAACCAATGGACAAGGCTAAAAAGGAATTGAGTAATTTTGCGAAAAGTTACTCTCTCACAAGCAAAAACCTAAACATGAGGAAAACATATCAAAATGGCAAAGCCACACAAACTTCATGCTAGGATAGCCATTCTAATCATAAGGCCATCACAAACACCCACAAGCACCTCATGTCATGTCAAAGCCACCGAGCCATGTGCCTACTTCTATGTATGAGACTTCTCATCGGTAGGCATCATGCAACGGTGTAGCACCCAAAGCAAATTAATTTCAGCACATATGACATGTGAGCATATTTTCCAAGCATTTTACATTTTATTTTCAGATTTATGAATGGAACATGAAATGTCTTTGCGACAAAAAGGAACTTATGCCCCTCCACAAGTTGAAGCAAGAGGGCTAAACATTCATGATGGCAAATGAGCCTTTGGCCCCATATGATCAATAAACTAGCTATCCAACCACAAATTAAGCATAGCAAAGCCACTAAAACATGTCAAGATCATATAAAGGCTTTTACACATGAGAGAGTATATATATATGACATTTTTCAAAAATATAGCCATCAACCATGGATCATTCATCAAGATTATCAAGAGCTAAGCCAAACTAACCATAGCATACCAAACAAGCTCACAAAAACATATATAGCATCCCATGGTGAACAATGTATATAGGAGAAGCTTTTCCTATCCAATGCATATGATACAAAATGCATGCAATCTAAGATACAAGGATGCCTATACATCATGTTACATATGCCATGCCAAATGCAAGAAATGCACAAAGGAAACTATACATATGCTACAAAGGAGCTCCCACACACCCAACTCAAGAAATAAAACACACACCAAGTCCCCCCGCAAATGAGTGAAAGTTGCTTGATCTAGGGGTTTGGTGAAAATATCGACTAGTTGGTCATGTGTGGGTACATGGATCAAAGCTATCTTTCCTTTCTCTACGTTATCTCTCGTAAAATGATACCTTACTTCTATGTGCTTGGTTTTGGAATGAAGCACCGGGTTCTTTGCAACGCTTATGGCACCGGTGCTATCACATTGAAGTGGGACATGGGTATACTCCTCACCAAAGTCACTCATGGTGTATGAAATCCAAAGGAACCGAGAGCAACAACTAGCGGCGGCAACATACTCGCCTCCTCGTAGTGGATTGAGGAACACTCGATTGTTTGCGGGAAGACCAAGACACCAAAGAAGAACCCAAAAACTGGCAAGTCCCAGAAGTGGACTTCCTATCCAACCGACACCCGGCAAAATCCGCGTCTGAAAAACCATGAAGAGCCAAAGAAGAGGACGCGGAGTACCAAAGGCCGAAATCGGGAGTGTGACGCAAGTACCTGAAAATTTGCTTCACCGCTTGCCGATGCGAAGTCCTCGGAGACGCTTGAAAACAAGCGCACAGACACACTGAGAACTGTATGTCTGGCCTCGTCGCTGTCAAGTAGAGGAGTGACCCGATCATGCTTCGGTACTCCTTCCGGTCCACATGTTCACCTTCCTCGTCCGCATCAAGAGTCGTAGTCATACTCATCGGCGTCGTCATAGTATTGGTGTCCTCCATCTTGAACTTCCGCACAATGTCCTTGGTGTACTTAGCTCCGGTGCACAAATGTTCCTTCCTTTGATTGTTTGATTTGTAGCTCGAGGAAGAACTGCAACTCACCCATCATGCTCATCTCAAGTTCCCTGCTCATATCCTCTGCAAACCTTGCAACAAGAGAGTTAGACGAGCCACCAAAGACAATATCATCCACGTACACCTGCACAATCAGGATATCTCTCGCCTTGCCTCGGCAAAAAAACAAGGTCCGATCGACCTTCCCCATCTCAAAACCTCTCTCAAACAAGAACCCCCTCAACCTACCATACCAAGCTCTAGGCGCCCGCTTCAACCCATACGGCCGCCTTCCTCAACTTGTACACCCGGTGGGGGTACTTCTCACTCTCAAACCCCGAGGCCGCCTCACATACACTTCTTCCTCCAACACCCCATTCGGAAAGCACTCTTCACATCCATTTGGTGCAACTTGAACCCTTTAGCCACGGAAAAGGCTAGAAGGATCCTAATCGCCTCCAAACGGGCTACGGGAGCAAAGGTCTCCTCGTAGTCGATCCCCTCCTTCGATCGAACTCCCGAGCAACAAGCCTCGACTTGTTTCTCACAACCTCATCTTTCTCTCCCTCTTTGTTCTTCCACACCCACTTTGTACCAATCGGCTTACACCCTGGGGGAGGGTCAACCAACTCCAAAACCCGATTCCTCTCAAAGTTCTCCAACTCCTCATGCATCAAATTAACCCAATTGTGATCAGATAGTGCGTGTCCAATGTCTTTGGGCTCAAAAGTGGCAACAAATGCAGCATGAGTGAAATGAGAATTGTTCCGAACCCTCGACCGTGTATTGCGTTCATTCATGTCGCCGATGATCCTTGAAGCCGGGTGATCCACTTGTACTCGCCGGGGAGGTTCTCGCCTCGATGCTACCTTCCCCTCAACATCGCCTTCTCCTCGTTCTTGATTTGTCGTCGTAGGTGTAGTAGAGGGTCCGTCCATCACCGTAGTCGAAGTAGTGGGTACATGTTCGGCCGGAGGCACCTGCACCGCCATCTTCATCGTCTCCATGTTCATGCTCCTCCTCCCGAAAGATCTCCTCGCCAAGCTCATCATCACCCGCACACTCAAAGACAAGCCGACTACGTGCCTCTCGTCTCGTCGAAGGTTACCTCGCAAGTCTCCAAGATTTGGTTAGTTTCAAGATTGAGCACACGATATGCTCTAGAATGAGATGCATAACCAAAGAAAAAACCATCGACGGACCTAGCCTCAAACTTATCCAACTTCCTCGCCTTTCTTCGAATAAAGCACTTGCAACCAAAGACATGGAAGTGACTCACCTTGGGTGTGCGACCATGCATCAACTCATAGCTTGTTTTCTTCTTGTGCACTCGAGGTATATCTCGTTTGACACATAGCACACGGTATTCACCGCCTCACCCCAATACCTCCTCGGAGTCCTATGCTCATCAAGCATCGTCCGAGCCATCTCGCACAAGGTCCCGTGCTTCCTTTCCACAACACCATTCGGGGAGGCGTATACGGACTCAAAAACCGGTGCTCAAGACCCAAGTCATGGCAAAAGGTTTCAAAACGAGAGTTTCGAATTCCGAGCCATTATCACTTGCGGACGGCTCGTATGGCATCTTCGTGCCTCTCGTTCCTCAACCTCAAGACTAGATCTCGAACAAAACCAAACGTCTCCCCCTTATCCTCAAGAAAGAACACCCACGCATACCGAGAATAGTCGTCCACTACAACAAGGACATACCACTTCCCACCCGCATCGCACACGAGCCGGGCCAACAAGGTCCATATGGAGCGACTCGCATGGACGCTCAGTCATCACATCGGTGAGAGGCGGGTGAGAAGAGGCTACCATCTTGGCATGCCTACACGGCGCACAAACCAACTCTTTCTCAAGCCTCAACCGTGGCAATCCTCGGACCAAATTGAGTTTACTCAAGCGAGACAAAAGGTCAAAGCTCAAGTGACCCAACTTCCTATGCCACTTCCACAACTCACTCGAAGAACCAGCCAAGAAACAATTCTCCACACCCGAAGACTGAGAAAAATCAGCTCGAAACACCTGACCCTCAGGAACGACCATACAAACAAGGTCCCCTCGAGAATCTAAAATCCGAGAACCACCAGGCCGAAACAACACCTCAAAACCCTCATCCAACACTGGGACACAGAAAGCAAATTGTACCCCAGCGATTGAACAAGAGCAACACGCCTCGGAGTGATCTTGTCACTCACTTTTATCTCACCTTCGAAAGCACCCGCCCACGCCCATTGTCCCTAAAAGTGATGTACCTCTTCGTCACCACCGGACAAGACTTGAGAACCACCCCCCGTCTCCGGTCATATGCCTCGAGCAACCGAGTCAATCAACCAAATGTTCTTCAAGTCTCCCACCCGAAATTCAAAAATGAGCACGTGAGCGAACAACCAACTCAAAGACCGGGGTTAGTACCAAAAGAGTAAAACCGGTGCCGAGCCATTTGCTCGAAAGTGGGGTTAGCACACATCAAGCCATCTTTCCTACCATAACTACCACCACGAACACCACCTCGCTAACCACTCCGAGGGAACCACCCCTCGCCGCCCGGAGGAGGACCGCAGCCACGGAAGACAACCCGTGGACCGTACCTCCTCTCCTTCTCAAAGCTACGACTCCTCCCATCCCCGTAGTGAACTCGAGGGGGAGAATGCCTAGCAACCGACCACCCTCTTGTCTCTCCGGACCAACCACCAGCAACTCCACCTCCGGACACCGAAACCTCTCGACTCACCACCTCGAAAACCACTCCGCCTCACTCGGGGGGGGGGGGGGGGGGTTGAACCGCCTAGCCGGGCCGGTCTAACCGCTAGCTAGACCGGTCCGACCGCCCCCTCCAGATCGCTCCTCGGCCGCGGGAACTCGCATCTCCCCATGCCGAACACTTCTCACCACCGCCTTTACCCCCCGGGCGGTGGCATACGAGGCTTAGGTACACCATGGGAAGGGTTGTACCTATCCTTTTTCGTCCACTCCTTTGCCATCCTCTCTTCTCGCTTCCTCTTGAAGCAAAACTCATCCTTGTGACCCTCTTTCCCGCAATAGCCACAACGGAACCTCACAAGCTTAGGCTTAGGCTTGGATTGGGGATGCTCACTTGGTTTCTCTCCACTCAACTCCTCCACCGATTTCTCCTCACTAGCCTTCTCACTCACTTTCCCAAAGAACACTTTCCCGGAAGTGCTCACAAACTTGATAGGCTTTTGGAGGTCATTTGTGGGTGTAGGAAATATGGGTGGAGCCGGGGTTGTGTCTAGTCGGTTCCTAAGATGGTTAGGTTTTGGGGGAAATTCATTCTTGTGGTGGGTTTTTGGTGGCTCGGGATATTCTCTCCACTTCCCTCACCATCCTTATTTGCCGCAAGTCCCTCACCATCCAGCCTCTTAAATGCCTTGATCATCATTCTCAACCGAGGCTCATGACCCGACAACCAACCCATCAACTTTCTCAACTCATCATTCTCATCCCGCAAACGATCAACATTATGTGCAAGTTCCAAATTTTTCAAAGCATGCATTTCACGGGTAGAGCATGATGTAGGCATGGGTTCCTTCAATTTAGCCTCAAGAGAACTAGTGAAGCATGCATCTCATCAATCTTAGCATGCAAAACAGGGCAAGAAGTGCAAGCACCTAGCAAAGCGAGTCTAGATTTAAGCTCGGCCACTTCAACCCTAAGCACATCTAGTTCCTCACACTTGGAGGCATGCTTTTCCTTGAACAAAGCAAGATCGGGAAGAAAGATGGAGCAATCAAGACAATCAACATCATCCCAAACAACGGGCTAGCCTTAAGGGAATCAATCTCAAGCTTGCTATCAAGCACTCGTGTTTCTAGCTCGCCCACTCTAGTCCTAGCATCCTCGAGTGAAGCCCTAAGCTCTTTTCTCATTTTCTTTGCCTCTCTAAGCATGTCATCACGATTATCAAGCAAAGTACCGAGCCGTTCATTCTCCCGGCGCAAGAAGGGAAGCTCATCACGCACCTCGTCGTCGGACTCGCAGTCCGAGTCGCTCCGTGTGCTCTTCTTGCCGCCGCAGCTCGGCCGCCATGGTGCGAAGTCGTCTCTAGTGAAGCAGGCTCACCCGCACAGGTTGTTGGATGCCTTCTTGCCCTTGCGACGATCACCTTCGTCTTCACCGCTACTCGAGATCGAGGTGGAGTACATGGAACTGGAGTCGACGTCGCTCGCACCAACCATTGCTCGGGCCTTGCCTCGGCTTTCCTTCTTCCTCGATCGTCGCTCGTCCTTGTGCTTGTTCTTCTACTTGCTCTTGTGATCGCGCCTCGACCGGTACTTGCCATCGTTCATCGGCTTGTGCTTGTAGCCGTCCTTGTTCTCGACCTTCTCCGGGCAGTCGGCGACGAAGTGTCCTGGCTTGCCGCTCGGAAGCATGTCCTCGTGTTCCACCTCATGTTCACTCGGTTCTCGTGCGGCCTCTCGAACCGTCTCGTCGGGAGTGCCGGCTCGTCCTCTCCAAGCACGTCGAACTCCTCATCTGGCATAGACATCAAAGAGGACAAAGAGAACATCCTGGTGGATGGGTTAGTGTTAGCCTTTCCTTTCGAACCACCAACGAGGGCAAGACTATGGGAATCAGTCAGACCCTCGAGCTTGGCTGTCATGCCCCTATCCACCTCAGCCGACTTGAGCTTCGAGAACAGCTCGTTCACCGTCAGAGTGTCATACTTCTCCGACTCCACAATGGCCTCGAACTTTCTGCCCCATATTGTACGATCCAACGAGTGTAAGAGCTTAACCGCTCTATCATGATCATCGTACGGGAGCACGTCAACATTGGCCCTCATGTTGTTCACAACCACCGTGAACCTCGAAACAAGGCATTGATGGACTCACCGGGGAGATGAGTAACTCCGGGCATTCCCAACATGAGCCTCCTTCAAAGCACCATCCAAATTCTACAAGCCAAGTGCTCGGTGTGCACTCGATCGAACTTAGGCCGACACAAAGCACGAAACAAGTAGTCGACCGCCTTATAGTTGGCATCGAATCCGTCCCTCGATCCCGGAGCGAGGAAGTCCATCGGCCGGACATAGCCTCGTGTCCACCATGACATCCCAAAGGATCCGACCCTTTCCGCGGAGAAACGCACCCATCCGCTTACTCCATATCCGGTAGTTCTTTCCATCGAAGTGTGGAGGACCCGAACCCCGTTCTCGGTACGCCGTCCTTGGATCTTAGACCGGTTAGAGTCAACAAAGACCCAAACCGGCTGCGATACCACTTGAAGGACCGATTAGGCGACCGGAGAGGGGGGGAGTGAATGGGAGCCGATAAAAATTCTTCTCGAAGGAGATTGAAACTCGACAAGATGAACCCGCTCGGTCGGACCCCCAAAATCACACGCTCCGCACTTCTACCTTCTCGTTTGCCAACACCACGTAGCCACCGGAGTGCTACCGGTCCAAGGAACAAACTCTACCAAAGCAACCTCAACACACACGCACCCACGACGGCGGAAACACCTTGAAAGCCGGCCGTCCCGGAGGGGGGCGGTTAGACCGGTATAGGGGGCGGTTAGACCGCCTCCACCCGGTGACCAAGAAATCCTCTCGAAACACCTCTTCCGAGCACCAAAACACACCACGGTTTCACCAACAAAGATCTCCGGTCAAGGCCATGCTAGCTACCGGAAAATCTTGGTGAAAACCAAAACTCCACCCGGGGGCCTAGGGGCGGTTAGACCGGCTACCGGGGGCGGTCTAACCTCCCGTACCAACAACAAACTCCAACCAAGAACACCTAGCAAACGGCACAAGAACGACCCGAAATATCACCCGGACGCTCCTCCGATCAAGGCGAACAAACTCACGAGAGGAAAATCCGGCGAAACAAAACTTTGACCTCGGAAACACCCGGGCGGTTAGACCGCCCCCTCCAGGCGGTTAGCCCGCCTCTCCCCGGAAAAATAGCCCGTGGGCCAAACCCTAACTTCCTCGCGCCCGATCTCCCGCATCACTCCACGGATTGCAGCAAAACTTCGGGATTAGCTGGGTTACCTCCTGGGCAACCTCTACCTCAAAGTAATCGACCCGAAATGCTCACAATCAAGAGGAATCGACGAAATTGCCTCTCTAGGTCAAGAACTCGCCCAACTCGAAAAACCACCAAAACGAGTCCGATTCAAGAGAGATTTGGGGGCAAAGTCACCAGCCAAAGAGGCACAAGAATCTCATACGTGACACCCACCAAAAACCCCAAGAGATCGTTCTCAAAACACCGCCAACAAAGAGCTCCGAAAATCAACACAAAAGAGCATGGGAAAACCACCTTGAGGAACAACGCCGAACCATCCATACATACCATGAAGGTTTGTACAAGGTCTAGCTTGCCACCCAAACATCCATCCCTCTCTCTAGATCTCACATGAAGCTCTCAAGCTAGTCCTAGGAAAAACTAGGGAAAATGGGGAACGGAAATGGAAAAACAAATGAGCTAGGGTTCCAAGAGTTGGCTGCCATCCACCCATTCAATGAGTATATATGGAGGCACCCAAAAGACTAAACTACCCTCACCTAATAACTAGGGATACAAGCCCCTCGAGGGTGGATTTGGAAGCCTTCAGAATTTCTTCATCGGACGGATGCCCGGCGACAACGAACCTGCTTAGCCTCGACGCAAGCATTGCGATCCCGACGCGTGTCCTCCGCTTCGAAGCACCTCGGCGCTGGCGTCCAGGGCGGTCACACCGCCCCCCCGGGCGGTTAGACCGGCCCGGGAGATCCGACCGGCCCCGGGCGGTCCGACCACCCCTCCCGGGCGGTTGAACCGGCCTGGGTGGCCGCACCTCCTCGTCGAGTCTTCGGCCTCGGTTTTGTGGCTCAACCGAGTAACCCAGTGGTTTTCTGGTGAACCACTGCAAACCCCGCGAACTCGGTGTAGCCTCCGCCAATCTCCACTCATGACTCGGCTCCCACGTAGTCCCGGCTCGACCTTGGTTTTGAGGCTCTACCAAGAAACCGTCGACGACTTCATCTTGCTGTTCATGCCACCATGCGGCCCGCACTTGACCCCACTGGCCACCGGGTCCCTCGGACGAAGCCTACTTGACTTCTCCGCACCTGGAGGCCTCACCGGCAACGACCTTTCGCGCTTGTTCTTCACCTGCACCAACACGAGTCAAGCCGCAACCTGCACCTGCAATACTTAGCCAAGAGTCAGTCCACACAACGTTGTCAATCACTCATCACACAAGGAAGCGACCATCCACCGGTCCTCGAACCACACATGGTCCTCATACCACATTCATCTACCTTGGGTACTCCCCTTGGTAGGTTGCCGGTCTAAAACACCGACAGTAAGTTGGATAATGTTTTGTGTTACTTAATCATTCGTGGAGTCGGCTCGATTCAAATTCACATCGGTGTGTTTGAGCTGTTTTGTGCTTCCTCAGCACATTCCATCACCGAGCAGCACCTCTTGGAGGCTCTGACTCCCAACACGTGCAATGGCAATGGAGTACAACCCTCACTACGAACTACTCCGTACAAGTAGCAGTGTGTGCAAAATGAGATGCGACATGTTATTATTCTTCATCTTAGATCTATGCATGTAGTTCAGGATAAGAGTTTCAGTAAGAAGCTTTGTAATTCTAGATGACGGGATGGTGCAGAGACGGGGAGGGATGTCAATTCGCACAGGGTCACCACAAGATTGTCTGTCAGGTTGCAGACATTCAGAACTAAGATCTGTCTAGAGTGGCAAAATGGGTTGTGGAGGCACGGGGTCTGCTTCGCGCATGGTGAGCAATAAATAAGGCCAAGACCATCGTGCAAATACATAGAGAGGGATGAGCTTTTATCGTCGACAAGCCCAACACTATGGCTATAGATCTCCACTGTCCCCATAAATAGTACTCTCAGTCTATTATGCTCTCTTAATCCCTTGATCCAATATATATGTTTCCTGTTATATTAGCTTTACTAGTGGTTGCACCTCATATGTTATTTAATATTTAATCTAGCTCTGATGTTTCATGATTGCATTGGTTGTATGCAGTGGTGGAAGATACAAGTGGGTGTACATATATTTTGAATTTTGTTCCTAAATATATATTATCCTATTACACTACTTTAACTTGTTCATTTTAACGATCCTAATTATACATAGAAGCTAATGTACATATGTTTTGCAATTGCAAGTTATGTTTCATAAAATATATTTTTACTTTTTTGACTAAAATATAAATTTTATGGGTCAACATATATACCAAGAGATGTTAAGACAATTCCCAAGCTTTAGTGATAAAAAATTTTGTTGGTTGGTTATTTTTGTAAAAAATTAGTAGATCACAATGAAGTTGCACTAGCCAAATAAGAAAATAACTTGTGTTTTACAATATCTTATTTAAAAAATGTCCACTTTCTTTTTATGTAGCGACGATATTTTTGTTAAAAAATCTTTTATCTAGAACCACCATTAAAAAGAAAATTCTTTATATTTTTTGCATTATCTTAAAAGATGTAGTTTATATCTATTTGATTTCAATTGCCTATTCCCAATTTCCCATATTGCCTTCCCTATCTATCCTCGGCCAAATGCTCGACCAATGACGTGCATTTCTAGCTGGGCCAACAAGCCCAATGGGTTTGCGTCCTAAGTCAGTTGTTGTTATCCATCCGGCCGGTTAGGAAGGAACATGACAACTTGATTCTAACACGGATGATGATTTTTATAAAAAATATAAGAGCCTTGTTTAGTTGGTGGTGGAAATTTGTCAAAATTGTCACATCAAAATTTTTATGATAATTCGGATGATGACTGAATATGATTTATTATTGTAAAACTAATTACACAAATAAATTAAAAATTACGAGATAGATCTATTAAACCTAATTAATCATGATCAATACATGCTATAACATCATGTTGTCTAATCATAACCTATTAGGTTTAATGGATTCGTCTTGTGAATTACCTGGAGTTATGATGTGACGGATGATATGATTCCGGTCTTTCATTCTTTCTTAGTTGTGTGCCGCTTACTATTTAAATATTAAGAAAGGATGGCCAAGTTATTTCTGCGCACGCATCAAATCATAATCGATCCAACGTCCCTCCGGCGGCGATGAGACTTCACGGCAGCAGGCTGTTCGTGGGTGGACTTGCCCCGAGCACCAGCGACGCCGACCTCCGCGGCTACTTCCGCCGCTACGGGGAGGTGGGCCACATCTGGTTGCCCCGGCCGAACAGCCTTGCGGCCTGCCGCCCCGCATCTTCGCCTTCGTCCAGTTTCTCAACCCTAACGCCGCATGCCGCGCCCTCACCAACGCGCACCATGTCATCAACGGCCGCCAGGTATACGATTGATTATTTGTGGCGGCCGGCCGGCACCCATATTGTTGTTGTATGGGCCCTGTTTGACACTCTAGCAGGGTTAGAGTTAGAGCTAGTTTCTAACTCTAGCTCTAAATTTCTAAACTAACTCTAACTCTGTGTTTGGATGAAAGGGTTAGAATGACATTAAACGTACTTTTTCAATCATTAGGTCACTTTTTGTGGACCCAACATGAACTAGCCCCAATAAGCACCTTTTGGGTGGGATAGTTTTTGGGTGGGTTAGATGCAAACTAACTCAATCTATCCCTCATGTTTGGATACTTTGTGCTAATTGAGCCCAACTAGCCAAAACTAACTCTAGCTTCATCGATCCAAACGGGGCCATCGCTTGATTTGTTTCATTTATTTGTTTTCCTTGTGTACACTTATTAGGTGCGCGTCGGGAGAGCGAGATGCAAGGAGCAAACAACTACACTCCTCTCTCCCAGCGGACTTACCGGTGTGGAAATTGCTGCCACCGGGTCGGTGATACGTTGACAATAGGCTTCGGTCCATGGCTTGACCAAGGGAACGAGTGGGTGAACCAGGTGAGGCCGTTCGGCACGACGGCGGCGCATGGGATGCTGTTATTCGACTGCGTCATCGGATACATATCTGAGGATGGTAAGGAGTGTTTGGTCAGATGGCCACCGGTGCTGCCGGGCAAACAAGAACAAGCAGGCGATGTTGATGCCGCCATGTCTGGCCAAGGAAAAATCGTGCTAGCCTGTGACTGCTCGCTAAAAGTGTAAGGAATCGGATGCCCGTTAGCCTAAGAGGGGGAGGGGTGAGTTAGGCAACTTAAAAGCTTAACCTATGGCTTCACTAATTTTGCGCAAAAGTAAACTAGAACATACTATCTATATGTGCAACTACGGTTGTTCTAGTGTGAAACTCCCATCCCAAAAGAAGGTTTGCAACCTATAGCCAATCCTACCATGATACTACTCTAGGAATGTAGAGGCAAGCAAAGATTGCAAGAGAGTAAATGCGGAAACGTAAAAGGGGATGAGAGGAAGCAAACTCTTGACACGCGATTTATCCCGTGGTATCGGTAGGCACTAAGCCACCCCTAGTCCACGTTGTTGAAGCACTCACACAAGAGTATTGCTTCCCGGTCACCAAGTCTCTCCCAAGAGCACCAACTTGACTTGCCACAAAGGCTAGCCACTTAGGCACTTGTCATGCTCCCTTGGTCACCTTGATGCCGCCTCCACTAAGGAGCTTCTCCACCAAGGAAGGGGGTCTCTACGTCCCCCCGCACAAAGTGTCCTCGCCGCTCCACACCAAGCCGGAGGGTCGATGACGATTGCTGGTGAGCCACTTAGGCCCCAAGGCTTCCGGCGAACCATGTACAACTGGATTCACTCAAGAATCACCTCACAAGGTTGGCACAACCTTGCACTCACTCAGCTCTATGCTAAGCCTAGCACTAAGCACATACACAAAGCATATGCAAGTCTAAGGATGAGCAATTAAGCACTTGGATGGATTGGATATGATCTTGAATGTGTCTTGAACCGCTCTACACTTCCACACAATCCAAGCAACTTCAAATGGGAGAGTGGAGGGGGTATAAATAGCCCAAGGCGCCAAACTAGCCGTTGGCTAACGTCCACTGAAAAGGTACCGTCGGATGATCCGACGCTATGCTTTTCCAGGGCGTCGGTTCATCCGGTGCCCCTCCCACGTCACGTAGTCGTTGAGGTTCTCTGACACAACTGCTATGCTCTGACGCTACGTCGGATCATCCAGTGCTGAAGGCCTCGCGTCCGTGCCGCATCGTTAGCTTCTAACGCATCGCCGGATAGACCGACGCTATGCCTTGACCAAGGCGTCGGATCATCCGGTGGTCGAAGGCTTCGTCTTGGCGCGTCTCTGTCTTGATTCAACCGAGCGTCGGATAGACCGACGGGGTCCCCACTTAGACCGTCGGATCATCCGTGCTACCGCCTTCGCCGCTCTTCCTCTCGCAACTTGTCCGACGCATGTAGAAATTGGACCGTCGGTTCATCCGACGGTACCTAGGGTTTCACCCTGTGTACCAACTCGTCCGACGATTGCACCGACGCTTGTATTTGAGGGACCGTCGGCTCATCCGACGGTGTCTTTGCTTTTCCTTTTCTTGCTCGGTTTTGACCCTAGAAAAATAGACTATCTTCTCAATTTGGCATATGGTTTTCTTGCATCCTTGGGACCTAGAAGTGTCTACAAAGACATGCTAAAGCAATAGGGTTAGTCCCAATGATCATGTTGTCATGAATCACCAAAATCAAACTCCGAACAAATGGCATATGAGGCCATGTTCGCTACAATCTCCCCCTTTTTGGTGATTTATGACAACACAACCAAAGCAAGCATAAATTTGCTAGAATTGACAGAATTAGAACCACTTACACTTGCTTGGATGCTTACCATCATCCAAACTCCCCCTAGATCAAACTTCCCCCTTTTTGCTCTTATGTTCACATTCTCCCCCTTTGGTCTCGAATCCTTGAAAACACTTGTAAGCATCCTTGAGCCCACTTGGAAGCTTACGCCACACGCTTGCTTTGGTCTCACATTCTCCCCCTTTGGAATAAAATCTCCAAAAAGTCCAAAGCATACGGGTCCAAGGAAACTAGCAAGATCTAGCAACCATAGCTCAAAGGAGAGATGTTAAATACAAGGGAGAATGCCGCATGAACCATGATCCATATGTATGATATCGATGAAGATATCATATGTGAGAATAAGTAAGGTGGATCACATGCTCATGAGACTAGCATGATACAAACTAAGCTCCCCCTAAGTGTGTGCATAAAAAGAATACCACTTGCAAGACAAGGGTAGTGAGAGACAAGTGCACAACTACAAACTTGTAAAACAAGGAAGCTTAGAGCATATCATGCAAAGAGGTAGCTTAAAGGACAAGAGATAAAACAAATGGGTTCTTGTTACATTACCACTTGTAGATATCACTTGTAGTATTTTGATAATTGCATACCTCCGGGGAATGATCCTCTCTACCTTGTTGGCACCACATTGAGATGAGCCACTTGGAAATGATATCACTAGGTGACACCACTTGGAAGAAGCTTGCATAGAAGACACTTGGGGTACCACAAGGATTAGGAATGTATGAGCACATTGCCTTTGAACTTATATAGAGACATACGCTCGCAAGGACATGACTCAAGGTAGCATGAAGCTCAAATTGCTATATTCACTCTTTTAGAGATGTTAGATCACGTTGAGAGTGAAATAGCATTCTCTTAGAATGAAACACCACACCGGAACGCGTCGCTAAGGGACTACATAAGATAAGCTTGAAACAAGTTGTTAGTCCCATAACCAAACCATAGGATGAGCTCCCCCTAAATGTGTGCATTTTGTGTTTGAATCACCAACCAAATGTATGCACATTGTTTATGACAACAAAGGGAAGCTTACCCTATAGCTTGCTCATGATGCAAAAAGATATATATGAAAACATGCACCATGAAAGAACAAGTGTAGCTTTCCTACACACTAATCAAACCATGTAGATTGCTCATGGGTTAGCACATGACACAAGCAACCTACCATATGTAAACATTGCAACAAATGCAACCTAAATAAGGCAATGGAGCTACAATGATGCAAGAGATAGGTACTAGTTTCCATTACCTCAACCGGGGAACTTGGGCAACACATGTCCAATTTGCAAGCTTGGCTTATAGGCTTGAATCTTCTCATCTTGATTGTACCAAGCCTCCCAAGTCCCCGTCCTTAAGGCCTTCAAGTGGCCTTTGGAACCCAAACCATTTGAGGCCCCTTCATGTTGGTGATGACTTCCTTGGGCACCCAAATGGGTTGGTTCCTACCCCGCTCTTCCTTCATCTTCCCAACCTTGTGTGCAACCACCTTGCCATTAGCCTTCTTCTTGATGACGTAGGTGTTGCTCTTGGTCTTGTTCTTGCGGTTGGGCTTGGTGTAGATGAGGGAGCTCTTGATGGTGGGCTTCAACTTCTTCTTTGCGCCCTTGTCCATCTTCTTGACAAATTGAGGGCATTTGTAGAACTTGTGCCCTTCTCCATGACACTTGTAGCAAGTCACGGTTGCACCCTTCTCAAGCTTCTTCACCATGGGATCACAGTTATCTTGAGAAGGTTGGACTTGGCTCTTCATGTCTTGAGAGATGTCCACTTGTTCTTCATCATTCTTGCCCTTGCCCATCAAGTTTGCCAACCTCTCTCGGAGCCATTTCACTTCTTGCTTGAGCTCATCATTTTCCTTGCCTATGAGACAATCACATGATTCTACAACAACATTCTCATGGCAAGATGGTGAGCAAGATTCAACAATCAAATCAATGCGGGAAGTTGAAGCATCTACCTTGGAGATAGGAATTGCACAAGGGATAGATGTTTCATCAAGCTCAAAGGAATTACTTGTTTTAGTCTCATTGCTCTCAAGCTTAGATTTTAGCTCATCACACTCCTTGCTAAGCAATTTGAATTTGCACAACAAATGTTCATAATTTGTAGCAAGGGTGTCACTAAGATCATTGAGAGCATTGAGTTCTTTGATTTCATTAGCTTGTTGTTCAAGCATTCCTTTTTGCTCATGGATTAGCTCAACAAGATCATTGAGAGAGGTGGTGTCGGATTCGTCATCACTTACATTGCTTTCCATACCTTTGGCCATGAGGCACATGTGTGATGATGAAGGACCTTGCATGAAGCGGGTGGTGAAGTTCTTTCTTGATTCATCACTTGAGCTAGAAGAACTTGATCCACCACTTGTCCACTCGCGGACGGCGAAGGTTGCTTCTTGCCTTGATCTTCTCTCCTTGACCACCTTCCTTTTGGGCTTGTGCTCAATCTTGGTGAACTTGATGTGTTGATGATGGCGCCCTTCTCTCAAGTGGATGTTGTAGCCGTACATGTTGACTTTCTTCACATACTTGAAGATCTTCTTCACGTACTCGGCCACCATAGATTCAACCTCTTCATCACTTGAGGAATCTTCATTATCACCATCATCACCATCATCTTCGCTTGAGCTTCCACGAGTAGCCATCCTACTCAAAATTTTCTCTTGTCGGCTTGAGAGAGCATGGCTTGTGGTTGGTGAAGATGGCTCTTGGGGATTTTCTTGGGGCGCCTTCTTTGACTTGGGCATTAGTTGAAGCTCATGTGCCATGATCTTGCTCAAGATATGCGATGGCTTCAAATCTTCGAGCTTCTTCTCGTAGATGATTGCTTTCACCAAGTCATAGTCGGGCTTCCGGAGACTTTGAAGGATCTTGCGGTTGATGTTCAAGTCCGTGATGTCCTTCACACCTAAGGCATTAATCTCATTGACAAGCACATTTAGGCGTGAGTACATAGATTCGGCATTTTCATTAGCAAGTTGCTTAAAGCTATTGAATTCCTCAAGGAGACAACCGTAGCGTTCATTAGCAACTTCTTTTGAACCCTCATTTTGCTCCTTGATGGTCTTCCATAGCTCATGAGCATTTTCACAAGTAAAAACTCTATTGAAAACGCCTACATCTAGTGAGGACAAAATGATACTCTTAGCAATCACATCAAATTGCTTCTCCTTTCTAGTACCATTTTTCATGCCCTCATCGGTGACTCTCCAAACATCGAGGTCCCTTGCTTGGAGATAGGCCTCCATGAGAACCTTCCACCGAGGATAGCCCGTGCCATCGAAATGTGGAGCCAAACCTAAGGTATCCACCCCTTTCATTCCTCTATAGAGCAACTCACTAGGCGGTGAAGCCTAACCGTTCCAATGAGCCGGTTTTCACAATTTACCAATCGAATTGGCGTTTCCTTGTGAAGGAAGTGAGTCCCGGCTCTGATACCACTTGTAAGGAATCGGATGCCCGTTAGCCTAAGAGGGGGAGGGGGTGAATTAGGCAACTTAAAAGCTTAACCTATGGCTTCACTAATTTTGCGCAAAAGTAAACTAGAACATACTATCTATATGTGCAACTACGGTTGTTCTAGTGTGAAACTCCCATCCCAAAAGAAGGTTTGCAACCTATAGCCAATCCTACCATGATACTACTCTAGGAATGTAGAGGCAAGCAAAGATTGCAAGAGAGTAAATGCGGAAACGTAAAAGGGGATGAGAGGAAGCAAACTCTTGACACGCGATTTATCCCGTGGTATCGGTAGGCACTAAGCCACCCCTAATCCACGTTGTTGAAGCACTCACACAAGAGTATTGCTTCCCTGGTCACCAAGTCTCTCCCAAGAGCACCAACTTGACTTGCCACAAAGGCTAGCCACTTAGGCACTTGTCAAGCTCCCTTGGTCACCTTGATGCCGCCTCCACTAAGGAGCTTCTCCACCAAGGAAGGGGGTCTCCACGTCCCCCGCACAAAGTGTCCTCGCCGCTCCACACCAAGCCGGAGGGTCGATGACGATTGCCGGTGAGCCACTTAGGCCCCAAGGCTTCCGGCGAACCTTGTACAACTGGATTCACTCAAGAATCACCTCACAAGGTTGGCACAACCTTGCACTCACTCAGCTCTAAGCTAAGCCTAGCACTAAGCACATACACAAAGCATATGCAAGTCTAAGGATGAGCAATTAAGCACTTGGATGGATTGGATATGATCTTGAATGTGTCTTGAACTGCTCTGCACTTCCACACAATCCAGCAACTTCAAATGGGAGAGTGGAGGGGGTATAAATAGCCCAAGGCGCCAAACTAGCCGTTGGCTAACGTCCACTGAAAAAGGTACCGTCGGATGATCCGACGCTATGCTTTTCCAGGGCGTCGGTTCATCCGGTGCCCCTCCCACGTCACGTAGCCGTTGAGGTTCTCTGACACAACTGCTCCGATGCTATGCTCCGACGCTACGTCGGATCATCCGGTGCTGAAGGCCTCGCGTCCAGGTCGCATCGTTAGCTTCTAACATCGCCGGATAGACCGACGCTATGCCTTGACCAAGGCGTCGGATCATCCGGTGCTGAAGGCTTCGTCTTGGCGCGTCTCTGTCTTGATTCAAACTGAGCGTCGGATAGACCGACGGGGTCCCCACTTAGACCGTCGGATCATCCGGTGCTACTGCCTTCGCTGCTCTTCCTCTGCAACTCGTCCGACGCATGTAGAAATTGGACCGTCGGTTCATCCGACGGTACCTAGGGTTTCACCCTGTGTACCAACTCGTCCGACGATTGCACCGACGCTTGTATTTGAGGGACCGTCGGTTCATCCGACGGTGTCTTTGCTTTTCCTTTTCTTGCTCGGTTTTGACCCTAGAAAAATAGACTATCTTCTCAATTTGGCATATGGTTTTCTTGCATCCTTGGGACCTAGAAGTGTCTACAAAGACATGCTAAAGCAATAGGGTTAGTCCCAATGATCATGTTGTCATGAATCACCAAAATCAAACTCCGAACAAATGGCATATGAGGCCATGTTCGCTACACAAAGACCTTGCGGAAGATTGCGGCTCTGCTGCCAATTCATCACATGAGACGATGACTACTGGTACTCCAACACAGAGCTTCCGTTGGATGGTGTACAAAGGAAGCCCATGAAAAAGCCGGCATATACGTACTTGTGCTCTGCTATTTGGATTGATATATAGTACTAGCTAATAGTGAAATCATTTTGTGGTCAGAAAAAATTAATACTATGAGTAGTACTTCGTTCGTTCTCCATTGATTATTATGTGTACGTCGTCTGCGATGATGAAGATGTGAGTGCAAGTGTTTTTGCACGATATCAGCGTAAACGTCTGATATGATGTTTCAATTCATACAGAGTACGAAAGTACTGTGACCTGGAGCTGGACTTTTGATTCCAGCTAACTGAAATCTAGTCAACATAGAAAAATTTGCTTGTGATTGCTGATTGTTCAGGAAAAAAAAAGAAAGCCATGGATCTTGTTCAGATGTCTGATATGGTTTATTGAAATTCCCGTTGCCATGCATCTTGTTTCAGGCGTTCGAAGCGAGCGTTTTTCTTGTGTGTGGACGTACGTGTGTTGTACTAGAATTTTATCCATGACACTGAAGTGACTATATATTTCACATGACAGACTGCAAACCCCCAAATGCATGACACTCATTTTCAGGAGTGGGTCACCCGTCGCCTGCATCTGGAAACACTTCTCCAGAGGCGGGCCTTTTGCTACAGTGTCAGTCCAATTTTGTTGGTTAAGGTGACAAATCCACCCACCCCAACCTCCACCTTGTAAGTCATGAGCTGGCCCAGGCTGTTGCTGCTGTGGCTGCAACTGAAAAGCAGGGCCATGTCCTGGCTGCCCAAAACCAAAGAAGTCAAAGAATTCAGGTTGAAGGTCATCAGGACCTAGTGGGATATCCTCATCAGGACCTAAACCACCGAGCATGCGAGCTTGAATTATCTCAACTTGAATAGTCCAGGAGTCACCATTAAAACCAGGCCCTTCAGTGCTAACAATAAACCATGGGATTTCCTCCAAGTTAACAACTCTGGCCTTGACAAGAACTCTGGCTATGTGATTAGGATCTTCTTCCCAGGCTATTATGTGACCATGATCTCCCAGAATTTTATTCATGTGCACATCAGACCAAAAATCAATGTTTGTCCCCAAGAGCATAAGCCAAACTTCATGGTTCAGAGTGACAGCCCTATGATTAGCACCCCTATCATGCTCAATGAAAGAAATAAAAACATCCCCAAACTGATGAGGACTGTTATGAATGAGCTGATCTCTGTCATGAAAGTAAACGAACTTGACATAGGCCTGACCAAAAGGACATGGTTGGATGTATGTGTAACCCACACGAGCATGATTACGGAGAAAGTCATGCAGCACATCACGAATGTTGTTGAAAGCTACCCGATCTTGGGGAAGCGGGTTGATGGTGACAATAGCAACATCGGGATTGCGCTTAGCGGGCCTACCGAGAATCACCCTCGCTCATGGCCTTGCGATTGGGAACAACCAAACGTTGAAACCCCCGTGGGATGAAAGGCGTAGGATCAACAAACCGATACGCCATTTGAACCGGGGGGATTCGAGCCTACCGTAGCAACGAACAGGGTTTTCTAGTTGGGACCGTAGCTCGGCTCCGGTGGCTCGGAATGCGAGGGGGGGAGATGGCGGCGGTGAAGATTGCCGAGCGGGCGGCGGATTCGGCGGGCGAAGCTCAAGGATTACTCGGATTCAGGGAAAGACATCCTGCCTGGATTCGGTAGGCGATTGTGCCGAGGAAAGGAAGGAACTCGGTGGCAAGAACCAGGGTATTGAAGTTGAAGAGACAGGGGTGAGCACGGGTGGAGCTGATGCGCTGGCCCCACTAGTCATAGACTTGAACCAGGTAGCCGTAATTAAAGGATCCCAAGCAACCGAATGAACCTGAGTGGAGAAAACCTCATCTTTGGAAAGGCCCGGGAACCGAGGCGGGAAACGATAAGAAAAGGCTACATGTCCCAACCGAAAACAGGCAGTACACCTTGTGCTCGAACGACGCTTGGACCGAGTGTGGAAAATTAGACGGACGGCGGGAACAAGTGGGCCGCGAGTGGGTTTTCTAGCCGTGGGCTTTGAAGGCTCCGTTTCCCAATTGCACCGCATTGGCACCGAAAGGAAAGGAGGCCCATCCGACCCAACCGAATTTTAATTGGCTGCAAGGCACGAGGAAGGAAACTCCCGCCGTGACCGGGGCGTGGAGGCGAAGAACACAACGGTTGATTGGGTCGAAGATTAAGATCTGGCACAGATCTAAAATTGAGCCTCGAGAACACCGATTTGGACTTGCCAACACGCAGAATCGGAGAATGCCCACCCTGAGAAACAGCGGCAGCATATGAACTCGCCGATTTCTTCTTCTTAGCAGGAACCCACTCAAAACGCGAACCAGAATCCATGGTGGAGGAGATGCGAGCTCGAGCTAGACCATTTTCGTTCCAAAGGTGGAAGAAAACCTTGAAGGTAGCACAAGTGAATGACTTCAAGGTGTAAACACGAACACCCACTTGCCGATCAAGAACGATGAATTTGAAAAGTTGCTTTGCTCAAGTTCAACCACCGAGAAGAGGTCCGCCGAACCGCCAAGAATTGATTGCGGAATGAAACCAACGAGAATCCGACGAGAGGCGCAAACGAGAATGACTAAAAGCGGCAATAAGCCAAAAACTTGAACCCGGATCGGGGGGATGGGGAGCAAATCGGGCGACCAAGAGAGGAGCGTACCTCCGAGGAGAACGCAAGGCCATGGGTGGGATCAAGAGATGAGGGATCCATCACGTGCCAACGACGGCGAGCGATGACGGCGGAGAGCTAGGGGAGACAGCCCATGGTTGGCGCTACCGAGAGGAGCCATCCGTGCCCGGATTCGAAGCTCGATCGAAAAAGCGCGCGGCGTGCCAAAACAAGGGACAAGGACCTTGACGTTGCCGGCATCGGTGATGGCGTCGACGAGCCCGGTCCGGTCGGTGATCGGTGCGACCCGATGGTGGAGATGACCACATCGGCGGCCTTGACGGCGTTCACCGAGCTTGGCGTGGTTCTACAAATAATTTTTAGTAGTGCTAATTATGTTTAGGCAACTGCCTGTGTATCTTTGGATTATATTGCTTGTCAATCTTGAGTATAGAGGTGAAGCTCGATGAGATTCCGCATAGGATTACTTATGTTGTCAATCTAATAAACCCTAACTTAAGTGTTCCAAGTCGGCCACTTCATCCGCCCTATAAAATTCATCGATTTAAGCTCCCTTTTGCTTCAATCCTTCGGCCGTATGAAAAACAAATTTTCAAAGATGCAGGAGTTAATGAAGGTGTTGACGTCTTTTTTTGTCCTCATTGCGCTAGCTCACACTACGGGAAAACCCAAGTTTGCCGTGCGTTCGAAACGCACGGCAAATGTTACAAAACGCACGTCAAAACCTTTGTTGTGTGCATTTTTCTCGGAAACACACGGCAAAGGCCGCACGACAGTTTTTTTGCATGGCAAAGAACCATTGCCGTGCGCTTTCTCGGCGCACGGCAAAATAAAGGTGCTAACGACGAGGCAGCGAAATGGCGTGGGCGCGCCTTTGCCGTGCGCCTCCGAATAAAACGCATGGCAACGATTTGGTCTTTGACGTGCGCTAGCCCCCAGACGCACGGCAAATGTTTTTTTAAAAAAATAAAAAAAGAGAGACAAAGCCCCTGCCTGGCACTACGCTGTATATACAAATAAAAAAAGAACGAACCATTACAACACATATCACATAAGTGACCAAGCGTAAAAGAAAACACATTGTGTTCAACAAAATTGAAGAATCAAATTAAAATTACCGAGTAAATGTAAGTTTTGTATAATACTTGCATTGAAACATCAATAAGATGCACGGAATCCACATCAGCATTTTAGTTTTTAACAAATAATTACAATAGCAATTGCAAAGAAACAAGGTGTTAAAATCACAAGATTGACTGAAGCTGCTGTCCCGAGAACAACATTAGGCATACTAAGGGTAGCATGTGTTTTACCCGTAAAGGCAAAGATGTATGACACTCCAGGATTGTTGCATCCACACATAATGGCAACGAAAGATGATTAAAATAAGTAAAGTGTTAGATCTTGTGTCGAATATTTGTATAGTCCGGTTATGATGGGACTTGAGTTGTATTTGGCGGTATAGGATAGAGTCCGTGTCATACTCGTAATCCGAGCATCCTCATAAATATGAGAGGGGGGCTGTTTTGTAACCATGACGACATAGTGACAGGCCTCAAAGGGGGAAGGCGGCGTATTGCCGAGATCCCGGAGCGGCCGGTGTTGCGGTTTGGGGAGCAACGCCCGTAGTCATGCCCCGAGGATGTAGGCTTTGGCCGCGTGGAGATTAGCAGGCGGCTCGCCGCCGCGGAGGGCTAATTTCTTACAATTGGTATTAAGAGCTATGGTTAGATTGGAGTTAGAGGATGTGCAGATGATGACCTGGAGATTCGAGGGTTATGCATCTCCAAGGCGTCGTGCAATGCGATCGCTACGGAGCGGATATGGCGTAAGGTGAAGCATAAAAGTTGCCCAGGCGTATGGGCGCGGCAAGTCGATGTGAATGTCAACGGCGGCCGGGTTTCGGCCAAGTCTTGTTGTCGTTGATCGTATAGCATGCTATTGCATTGAGTCGGCAGTATGTGTGATGTTTTGTCATGGAAGCTGGGCATATCGATGGATGGAGGCATGTGAGACGCAGTAACAAGAGGGCTTCGGGTTCACGTGGAGTCGAAACAGGACACGATGTTAGCATGCTTCGACGATAGCGTATTGCTATGTCGCATATGTGTTGGATTTGGAAGAACTCAAGTGGCGGAGCAGGCCCTGATCAACTCGGACCCGGTGTCGTTCGGCGTGGAATCAGCATGGAGCAAGGGCAAAAAGACCTGGGAGTTTTGGGCACCGACTTAAGGAAATAAAGAAAGAAAAACGCTGCATATGGGGGCTTGGTGCACAAATATGTGCATGTTCGCTATGCGGTATGTATGTATTTTTTTCTTTGTTTTTGGTGATGGTGCACAACGGTTTGAGTCCGAAGGCGGTGACTCGGGCTAGGCGCCCGAGGATGTAGCGAATATGGCCGCTATAGCCATTTGTTCAAGTATGATTTTGGTGATTCATACACAACACAATCATGGGCCTAACCAAAATGATTGAGCATGTCCTTGTAGGCATTCTAGGTTCCATGGATGCAATCGCACACAATGCAAAGCATGACAAAAGAAAAAATATGAAGCGAGGACAAAGAGAGGAATGAATTGGACTTGTCCTATGAATCAATTATTCCGAGATCAATCAAATGGTATGGAATGCTACAGAATCCCGAAGATTATTCTACAAGATTTCCATAGAGTCCAAGATCATCAAAATTGGAATGCTGAGTGAAAAATTATGCCCAAATTAAGATGTGCTTGAAAATAGGGCATAGGATGATCCGACGGTCCCATTTTTGTGAGCACCGAAAGAACTCCCGAGAAGAAGAAAACAAGTGTATAAGCACCGGATGATCTGGTGGTACCATGGGATGATTGAGTCGGTTCATCCTATGCTCTTCGGGAAACATACGGAGAGGTATTCACGCGAAAATGGCTAGCACCGGATGAAATGACACTACCATCGGTTCATCCGACGCTCAAAAAATGCTCAAGATTTATTCGAATCTTGTAGAGAATTTCATAAGCTTTCCAACAAGTACAAGATCGCCCAAAATGGAGTTCGGATCAGAGAGTTATGGCCAAAATACCGAAGGGCAGCGACGTGGGTGTCAGGATGAACCTCTGGTACCGTCCGTGCAACTTCAGTAATCCGATGCTCAAAAATTGGTCAAATACTCAGGATTTTCCAGAATCTTGTGTAGAATTTCATAAGCTTTCCAACGAGTATAAGCTCGTCAAAAAACGGAGTTTGGAGCAAAGAGATACGGGCAAAATACGGAAGGGCATACGGCAGCACAGGATGATCTCACTCTACATAAAATGACACCGTCGGTTCATCCGACGGTATATCTTAACTAGCCGTTAGAGCAATAGATATATTGATGTGTTGGCCTATTCATATCCCTTCTACTCTCCCATTTGAGGTTGCTGGATTGTGCGCGGGAAGCCTTGGGGCCTAAGTGGCTCACCGGCAATCGTCTTCGACCCTTCGGCTTGGTGTGGAGTGGTGAGGACACATTGTGTGGGGGACGTGGAGACCCCCTTCCTAAGTGGAGAAGCTCCTTAGTGGAGGCGGCATCAAGGTGACCAAGGGAGCTTGGCGAGTGCCTATGTGGCGAGCCTTTGTGGCGAGTTAAGTGGTGCTCTTGGGAGAGACTTGGTGACTGGGAAGCAATACTCTTGTGTAAGTGCTTCAACAACGTGGACCAGGGGTGGCTTAGTGCCTACCGATACGATGGGATAAATCACATGTCAAGAGTTTGCTTCCTCTCATCCTCTTTACGTTTCCGCATTTACTCTATTGCAATCTTTCCTTGCCTTTACTTTCCTAGAATAATATTTTGCTAGGATTGGCTATAGGTTGCAAACCTTGTTTTGGGATGGGAGTTCACACTAGAACAACCTTAGTTTCACATCTAGATAGTATGTTCTAGTTTACTTTGAGAAAAAGTAGTGAAGCCATAGGTTAAGGTTTTAGATTGGCTAATTCAGCCCTCCCCCTTTTAGCTAACGAGCATACGATTCCTTACAAGTGGTATCAGAGCCGGGACTCACTTCCTTCACAAGGAAACACAAATTCGATTGGTAAATTGTGAAAACCAGCTCATTGGAACGGTTAGGCTTCATCGCCTAGTGAGTTGCTCTATAGAGGTATGAAAGGGGTGGATACCTTAGGTTTGGCTCCACATTTCGATGGCACGGGCTATCCTTGGTGGAAGGTTGTCATGGAGGCCTATCTTCAAGCAAAGGACCTTGATGTTTGGAGAGTCACCGACTAAAAAGGAAAAGCAATTTGATGTGATTGCCAACAGTATCATTTTGTCCTCAATAGATGTAGGCGTTTTCAATAGCGTTTTTAATTGTGAAAATGCTTATGAGCTATGGAAAACCATCAAGGAGCAAAATGAGGGCTCAAAAGAAGTTGCTAATGAACACTACGGTTGTCTTCTTGAGGAATTTAAGCAACTTGCAAATGAAAATGTCGAATCTATGTACTCACACCTAAATGTGCTTGTCATGAGATCATGTGTGAAGAACATTACGGACTTGAACATCAACCGCAAGATCCTACAAAGTCTTCGGAAGCCCGATTATGACTTAGTGCAAGCTATCATCTATGAGAAGAAGCTCGAAGAATTAAAGCCATCTCATATCTTGAGGAAGATCATGGCACATGAGCTTCAAATCATGCCCAAGTCCAAGAAGGTGCCCCAAGAAAAGCCCCAATAACCATCCTCTCCAACTACAAGCCATGCTCTCTCAGGCCAACAAGAGAAGGTGTTGAATAGGATGGCTACTCATGGAAGCTCAAGCGAGGATGATGGTGACGATGAAGATTCCTCAAGTGATGAAGAGGTTGAATCCATGGTGGCCGAGTACGTGAAGAATATCTTCAAGTATGTGAAGAATGTCAACATGTACGGCTACAACGTCCACTTGAGAGAAGGGCGTCATCATCAACACATCTAGTTCACCAAGATCGAGCACAAGCCCAAGAAGAAGGTGGTCAAGGAGAGGAGATCAAGGCAAGAAGCAACTATCGCCGTTCATGAGTGGACAAGTGGTGGAGAATCAAGTTCTTCTAGCTCAAGTGATGAATCAAGAAAGAACTTCACCACCCGCTTCTTGCAAGGTCCTTCATCATCACTACACATGTGCCTTATGGCCAAAGGTATGGAAAGCGATGCAAGTGATGATGAATCCGACACCACCTCTCTTGATGATCTTGTTGAGCTAGTCAATGAGCAAAAAGGAATGATTAAGAAACAAGCTAATGAAATTAAAGAACTCAATGCTCTCAATGATCTTAGTGCAACCCTTGCTACAAATTATGAACATTTGTTGTGCAAATTCAAATTGCTTAGCAAGGAGTGTGATGAGATAAAATCTAAGCTTTAGAGCAATGAGACTAAAAAAAGTAATTCCTTTGAGTTTGATGAATCATCTATCCCTTGTGCAATTCCTATCTCCAAGGTAGATGCTTCAACTTCATGCATTGATTTAATTGATGAATCTTGCTCACCATCTTGCAATGAGAATGTTGTTGTAGAAACATGTGATTGTCTCATAGGCAAGAAAAATTATGAGCTCAAGCAAGAAGTGAAATGGCTCTGAGAGAGATTGGCAAGCTTGATGGGCAAGAGCAAGAACAATGAGGGACAAGTGGACATCTCTCAAGACATAAATAGCAAAGTCCAACCTTCTCATGATAACCATGATCCCATGGTGAATAAGCTTGAGAAGGGTGCAATCATGACTTGCTACAAGTGTCATGGAGAAGGGCACAAGTTCTACAAATGCCCTCAATTTGTCAAGAAGATGGACAAGGGCGAGAACAAGAAGTTGAACCCCACCATCAAGAGCTCCCTCATCTACACCAAGCCCAACCGCAAGAACAAGACCAAGAGCAACACCTATGTCATCAAGAAGAAGGCTAATGGCAAGGTGGTTGCACACAAGGTTTGAAAGATGAAGAAGGAGCGAGGTTGGAACCAACCCATTTGGGTGCCCAAGGAATTCATCATCAACATTAAGGGGCCTCAAATGGTTTGGGTTCCGAAGGCCATTTGAAGGCCTTGGGTTTGGGGATTTGGGAGGCTTGGCACATAGTAGAGATGAGAAGATTCAAGCCTACAAGCCAAGATTACAAGTTGGACATGTGTTGCCCAAGTGTGACGCCCCAGGTTTTTAATTAACCCTAACAGCCGGTCAACCCAGCTGACAGTGGTCAAATCACGGTCAACCTGGGCCCTCACCTCGAAAAACTCGCTAACCTACTCTATTGAACCCTTTTGACTAGTAGACACACTTGTGGGGCCAACCCATGGTCAAAGACTTGGTCAAACCCCCTTTCACCCCTAGTGTCCATAGCTGTCTGTCAGAACTTTTGCCGCGTTCTCCAAAATTCACCTAAACACTTAAAATCTACCTTCATGAAAGTTGTCCATCTTGTTGAGGGACACAACTTTCATGTAGATTGGCATTTCAAATTTTGAGTGGAAAAGCTTGAAAAACTTGATCCCGAGGCCGTGTGCCGCCCGAGGGCCGCACCTCCCGACCCTCGCCTGCCCCCGGACGCCTCGAACCGCGCCGCCGGCGCGCGTACGTGCGCCGTGCGCGCGGCGGACCCCCGGTCCGTCCGCGGCGCCGGCCGTACGTGCGCCGGTCGAGGCGCCGTAGCACGAAAGATGCCTCCCCGCCGTCACCCGAGCTCGCGCGTATATAAGGCCGCCCTGTTCTCTCCTCCCGCACGCCATCCCGAGCCGCCGTCCTCGCCGTGCCACGCCATCGTTGCCGCCGCCGGTGAACCCCCTACTCCGCTCACGCTCGCCGCCGTCCAAGCCTTCCTAGACCTTCCCTAGACATCCCTCGAGCTTTCCGGCTTCGCATTGTGCTTCACCGCCGCGGGCCTCGCCGGAGACCGTGTGACCGCGGGCGCGCCACCGCGGTCTCGTCGCCGCCGCTCGCCGGAGCTCTCCCCGACCCCGCCACCGCCACCAATCGGCTAGGGGTGAGCCCAATTGTGCCCCCGTGCCGCTTGTTGCCCCGGCCCGGCCCTACCTCGCCACCGGCGAACTCCCCGTTGACGGTGAATTTCCGTCAACCTAGAGTACTTGTTATACATTGGTTTCGATTATGATTTGCAACTAACCTGCCACTAGGCATACTAATGATATAACAAGTTCACACTTGCATGTCGATTTTGGAGTTTGTTGTTTACGCAGGAAATTAACGTTAAAGATGAGACTTTCGGGATAAGTTCATCAAGCAATTCAAGAGAAGATCATGAAGCCCGTCACAAGTCAAGACACGAAGTGAACAAGACTCCAAACAACCCAAGGACTGAAGGATCAACACGCAAAACTCCGGGGACTTGGATGTTTACCAACGAGATCAACTCAGCCCGAGAGATATTCTCGCAGCTCAGGACAGCATTATCTTTCGGTACAGATTCGGAGACTTAAAAGGTCTTTAATGGCAAAAGTTTGACTACCAAAGTTGTGGGCCTCGACGATACCTTCGATTTGGACATGTGGAAGACCCAATTTGGATAAGGGAGCTAGGAGATATGGCCCCCGAAATCCCTGCTGCGCAGTCAGTCCGAAATCAGAACAGATTATCTTCCAAGGCCGATTTGGAGATCTTATCTTCGTTTTTAAGGAAAGAAATGAATACCAAAGTTGAAGATAATTTCGTGGCACACAACCTGGACACCGAATTTGCATTATTTGGAGTCCGAACGTGGGAGATATGGCGTTGGCAAGGAAGGACTGCGAATCAGGAAAATCTGGCTGATTTTATGGAAACCAAGTTTGCTTCTCTCCCAAGGAGGATTTCGTGCAAGGCAAGGTGGAGCACGCCCAAAGGCACCCCAAGGACATAAATACAACCCCCTAGGCGCCCCAAGATGGTTACAGATCGAACAAATCATCCTACCGACGCCAATCACCAGAACACCGCCGCCGCAAGATGAGGGAGAGAGTTAGATGAGCTCGTCGCAAGGATCAACGCCGGCGGAGAGAAGGAAGCAAGAGGAGGACTCCAAGCCGTTGGCCTAGGGGTGTTCCCAAGCTCCATCGCCGCCATCTTCATCGACGACGTTCTCCGGAGTCTCCATCACCCCTATGTGCTTCAATCCGTGTAAGATGATGGGGTAATGTCTCCGTTCATCCCTAGGATTAGATGGATACATGCTATGTGATCGCTACTCGATTTTTGGTTTCAATCTATTGTTTTCATGTTGATGATGCTTTGATGATTAAGGTTAGCTACCATGTTTTTCGGGCGTATGATATCCGCTACTCCCATAGATTCCATCAACATACCGTGTCCATCATAGGTCTAGTCATGAATACCTTCGCGTAGTGACGGACGAGAGGAGGGAAAGGGCGAAACCATGGTCACAACCCCCGGTAGATTGGTTTACCGCTTTCATGTAGTAGATGCATACCATGTTATCCTAGATCCTAGGGAGGGAACACTTATCTTTCTTAATCACTCTCTTGTGTTCACCGTTTACCATCTAGTTTAACCCTAGATTTGTTTGATCAACTTAACTTAGATTAACTTAGGTAGATTGTCTTTACTTTTAGATTAATACTCTCTTTCAAAGGTTTTCCATTCAACTAGATTAGTACTTGGTTAAGCGCTAGTAATCCCCTTGCTCCGCGGATTGACAAGAACCTTGGGAATCCCGTGGTGAAAAAGGTGTAGGTCCGTACGCTTGCGGATCGTAGGTGGATACGAGTTTTATCCGTCAACAAGCCCCTTTTTCTGGCGCCGTTGCCGGGGAGCAAGCCAATTTGCTACGTTTAATCTAGTATTAATTTTGTTGATTACTAACACCTAACCCTTATTTTCTAAAAAAAAAGAAAAAAATCTTTTTTGTTTTTCTTTCTACTTTTCTTGTGCCTAGATGGATTTGTTCACCTCACCATTGGAAGACGAAGAGATGTCGCTAAGGGAGCTAGCAATGCCATCAATGGAAGACATTGAGATGCAAAAATCAGATTTGACGTTTGCTACAACCCACTACGAAGTGAAGCCTGGAATCATCAAGTTAGTGGCGACAAAACCATTTAGAGGATTGGAGGATGACAACCCATATAGACACATTAAGGAATTCACGATGTTATGCAACACGGTGCAACAAAAAGGAGTTCCGGCCGCTTGGTTCAAGTGGAATCTTTTTCCGTTCTCTCTCGAAGATGAAGCGCGAAGATGGTACACACTTGCGTCCGTTGAAGCAAAAGGAAATTGGGATGAGCTAGTGAAGAAGTTTCTTTGGAAGTTCTTTCCCATAAGCAAGGTCCAAGACTTAAGGAGGCAAGTGCTCACTTTCAAGCAAGGAGAGGATGAAGGAATTGATGAAGCATGGGACCGTTTTAATGAACTACTTGAGCGAGGCCCGAACTTGGGATTTTCCGGTGACTTGATGTTGCATACCTTTTATTTTTCACTAACCCCTAACTCGTCTCGTTTTGTAAGCATGTGTGCGGCGGTGATATAATGGATAAAACAATTAGTGAAGCCGCACAAATCTTACAAAGGATAAGCAATGGACAAAGAACAATACGAGATTGGCAAAGATGTTGTTGAGAGGAGCAAAATGACAAAATCAAGCCCAAGGTGCTTGCTGAAATTTCTGAAAAAGATGAACCGAAGGTCAAGGAAGATGAACCGACCATACAAGAAAGTGAAGATCCACTTCCCAAGGTAAGAGAAGTCATTTCGGATGTTAAAAATGTTGAAATTAACATGAATGTAGGCCGAAGTATGTGGAATGCTAGACCATTGGCGGAGTTCAAGCAATCCGGTTGGGTTCAAGTTGATTTCGCCCCACTAATTAACTACCGAAGGAAGGAGGAACGCCGACACATTGCCAAACAAGTTGAAGATATATTTGATCAAGAGATGAGTGGAGAGTCGATCCAAAAGATGTTTGAAGAAGAAAGAGAAGAAGGAGATGAAGGATGGATCGACCGGTTTGACAACTCAAAGATTTATGATGAAGGAAGAGAAGAGTACAACCGTGATGAGCCTAGTGACTCAAAGGATAAATGGGAGGAGATAGGACTCAAGCTAGATGATAGCTTGTGTGCTATTGAATCCTACACACTAGCAAATCAAGACATGGAAGTACTCAAGGATGAAGGAAAGAGTGAATCAACAATGAGCGATCTTGACATGGAAGATAAAGAAAGCAACATACAAGTCTTTGAAGATGAAGATCTGGTTGATAAAGAAGACTTCAAAGAAGAGATGAATGCGTACATAGTTGAAGGATTACATGTTCCACATGATGAGTTGAAGAAATTGCAAGATGGTGATGAAGAGGCAACTACACTTGTTGAGATCGATTCACCTTCAACACCGCTTGATGAACCAAATATCACTCTTGTTGAAAAATCTCTAAGGCCAAGGTACGCGCTGAAATCTCAAGATATTATTGGTATTGATGTTGATAAATTCAAATACTCATGCTCAACCAATAGTATGAATGATAGTTTAATGTCTATGCCTTGTTCCAATAGTGATCATGTTGATAGGCTAGATTTTCTTGAGAATGAAAAAGAGAAAACATTTATGTTTGATCCAATTAATCTCACACCTAAACAACCTTTGCCTAATGATGAGCTAAGTGCTATGCATGAAACATATGCTTCTTTTATTTACACCTTGACTTGTTGCTACAATTCACATGTGGTGTTAATTATGGACGCGTATGTTTACAATAAGTTTTGTAAATCTCGATCATGCTTTGCGCTTGGTCAAGCTAATGACCTTGAAGAATCATATGTCGGGAAAGGCCCGGTTTTCACTAACCATGTAGACAAGGCTTGAATAATGAAAAAAAGAAGTCATGCCTGAAAGAGTTGCAAGATAAATCATCAACCTCTCCGAATCCCGCGATGGATGCCGCTGTCTTCATCAATTTGAGAGCTTGTTCAGAGGTGTACAAATGAAGAAAATGAGATATTCAGAAGCTCCATCAAATTACCATTCCAACGCATCAAGAACCAACAAGTTTGAAGACCCGTGCAAGGAGTTATGGAGAAAACATTGAGCGTTGCGCGTTCTGAAATTTCAGGACAGATTTCATCGCCGAAGTAAAACGGACGTAACTCTCTTGTCCGGAGTCCGATTTGAGCAAATAAAGACTCGTTGGAAAGGAAATTTTGTGCACTGTGCAATGGAGTAGAGCTTGAGTATACTCTCTGTTCTGGACATCAAAAAAAAATTCATAGAGTGAAGGCAGCACTGAAGGATGATAAAGAAGGAGATAACGATGAAACAAAAGGATGCTTTGGGCAAGTCTTCTATAAGTGATCAAGCACAACATGGGAAGTAAATTAAAGCTGCATTGGTACCTTTTATTCTTGCATGAAGGGCCATGGCTATGCAACGAAAAGAAGGTATGTGAGAAAGTCGAGCTCTATGACTTTAAATGAAGCGCTTTTCGGGAGGCAACCCGTTTCTTTATGTTTTTATTCCTTTCTTAGAGAGAATAAAGAATGGCACCATCTTATGATGATCAACTTGTGGTTATTAATCTAAGTTTAGTTTTCTTTTTAGAACCACCATCATGTTCATGCTCATATTTATTTATTTGCATGCATTGCATTTTGTTATCAACATGATGTTTCTTTGCATGTACATGTTTTGCACATAGTTGGCTTGGTTGTTTTATATACTTAATGATGTATGCTTTCATATCCATGTTAATGCTCCAGCTGGGCATTTTCCTTTTGTGATCTTGTGTAAACGTGGTGTTTAAACATGATTTCGGACCATCATCATTAAGTTCGATAAACCTTGCTAGCTTTTCATATGTTTTCATGTTGCATTGGTTAGTTTATAAGCTTTGCAATGCGCTTAATTTTTCTTGTGCTATAAGAGTTATTAATTTAGGGATAGACATGGTGTTTTAACCCTAGATAAATAAATGTTTATGGCTATGGAGAAATTCGGCAACCTAGTTGTAAACATGGTGTTTAGAACTAGGTGAAAACATTGTCTTTGTTTATATGCTTTCCTATCATGTGCATACACACCTTGCACCACGTACACTCATTAGGTTTTTATTCCTCATTAAACTAATTATGCCACAAGTTAAGAATCTTAGGAGACATTGTTGGATTGTTGGCATTTCTATCTACTCCCAACCGTCACCTTGGGGGTAGAATGTGCGTTTAAAACGTCTTACAGGTAAGATAAAGACTCTCACTACAAGGAAATTGAAGGATGGCTAAGAAGTGCTTTGTCTTCTTCTTCCATGACTAGCAAAATGCTAAGCATGGGGGAGACCCTGAATCTTCAACACGGAAGTGCAACATGACACTCTAGAAGATAGAATGATAAAGATCGTTAACATCTCCGGATCAATGCGCAAGAAGTCACCAATCTCATCAAAATTCTGCATGGTCTCGAAGGGAAAACACTGGATATTTTTGGATATTTAGAAGCCCCATGAAGTTACGATTCCAACAAATCAAGAATCAAGACAATCGGAGGTTCCTACAAGCGGTTATGCCCGAATCACCGAGTGCAACACGTCCTGAAATCAGTTTTGGACAGCACACAGCGCTGAAGTAAAATGGACATAGCTCCCTTGTTTGAACTCCGTTTTCAATGAATGACCACACGTTGGAAAGGTAATTTCATAAACTTTTCAATAGAGTTATATTTCTATATATGTTCTGTTCTGGACATAGGGGTAAATCCATGAAAAAGAGACAGCAAGGAGATGATGAGAACAAGAAAGAGGAGATGGTGATGACAACATTGAAGAGAAGGGTGACCAATGACTCCATTAAGCATACAAGATCAAATTCAGAAGTTTAGGAGCATTAATAAATCAAGACAAAAGCAAAAGCCACATCGATACATGGAGATGTCGTAAGAAGGCAACGAAGAATTACAAAGGATGGTAACATCTCCATGGACCTTCTCTTTTCCAAACACAAATGCTTGTAAGTATGCCTTCAACATCAACTAGGTGCAACCTTTTGTTTTTCTCTTCAAACAATAACATGGCTACTAGGAGGACAACCTAGGTTTCTTTTTACTTTCAATAGATAAGCATGACCATGTGTTCACCTCGATGTTCTATATTGCCTATGCTTACGGAAAGATGATGAAAGTTGCCGCTTTGTTTTACCTACATGAAGTTATATATGTCTTGGCTAATTGCTCTCTATAATATGATCTGAAATTAATTTAAATACCGGCTCTTTTATTTGTGGAGGTGAAATGACTATGCTCTAGACCCACATACATATCTTTGCTCTTTGATTTAAGTTTATGGATAGCCGGATAACTTGTTGTTTTTATGAAAACTTAACTTTTATGCTATCTACATATTTGTGATGCTCTTGCAAAGTTCTACCTACCAAAGACATATACATATATGTTTTATGATAACAAAACTCGTAGATTGCAAACATATGTTTTGATGAATTGGATTAGGATTGATTTCTATGGTTAGATACTAAGAAGTCGGTCATTCCTTTGTGTAACTTTTTCATGCTAGCCTTTTTGTCCATGCATTGTGGGTTTTCACATCGAAAATTCCACAAACTTCGCTGGGCATCCACCCTAAACCAAAAACATCTTTTTGTGATCACCTCCTTGTCCACAACCCAATTTGAGTATGGAGTAAAATTCTCGATGAAGATTCAAATATTCCGCAATATTATGGAATTTATACTTACTTTAGCAGTTATTTCCCCTCTCTTTTATGCTCGAGGACGACCATCGTTCAAGCATGGGGGAGGAGTCATTCTCTGACACAAATGCTATGTAAATATTATGTTGCAAAAAGTTTTGAGGAGCAAAAGAAAAAAAAAGAAAGAATAAAAATGAAAAATGAAAAAATATGATAAGAAAAAAAAGAAAAGTAAGAAAAATAGGAAGAATAAAGTGAAAAAAAGAAAGACAGAAAAATGAGAAGGAAATATAATAAAGAAAAAAATAAAGATGCTACTCGGTTCTTTTTGCTTCATAAGTTCTCAAGTGCCTTGATGACAAATCCATACTCAAATCTTCCAACCATGTGCAATCCGATAACGAGGACTTCACTCGTGCCTCGGGATCATCCATTTGCCACTTGCACATGTCCACTTATCTAAATGTGTGTGTTTCATCCTTCTCTCTTTCCAACATTTATTTTCCATGGCCTTTCGACGAGTCTCGGTAATTCCAATAGACCTCTCTCTTAATTTGACAATATTTCGGATGTATGTTTTGCTAGGATTGTTTTTAACCTTCCAAGCTCCACATAAGCCTTCCACTATCACATATGAGTAGAGTAGGTTGAAAATAATCTAGTATAGGCTTGAGTGACTTGATGAGATGAGTGTTCCATGAGCTCTTGCAAGAGATTTTCACTTATGTTGGATATGCATCTTTTTGAAAATCTTCCATGTGACAAGGTAATGGTTTGAAGTTCACTTAAGTTTGAGAGCATCGTGTTAAATGTGGCTTGTTCTTTATTGTTAGTCTATCTTCCATAATGAAAAAGAAGCTGGTCACAACTTGAACTTTAAAAATAAATTCTTAAGAGAGAGCAATTTGCCTCGTCATGAATGACTAAGTGCAGGGACAACATGGGAAGGCAACGCTGATTTCCCTTTTAAGCGAGGACCACTTACTCGAGGACGAGCAAGGTTTAAGCATGGGGGAGATGTTGACGGTGAATTTCCGTCAACCTAGAGTACTTGTTATACATTGGCTTCGATTATGATTTGCAACTAACCCGCCACTAGGCATACTAATGATATATCAAGTTCACACTTGCATGTCGATTTTGGAGTTTGTTGTTTACGCAGGAAATTAACGTTAAAGATGAGACTTTCGGGATAAGTTCATCAAGCAATTCAAGAGAAGATCATGAAGCCCGTCACAAGTCAAGACACGAAGTGAACAAGACTCCAAACAACCCAAGGACCGAAGCATCAACACGCGAAACTCCGGGGACTTGGATGTTTACCAACGAGATCAACTCAGTCCGAGAGATATTCTCGCAGCTCAGGACAGCATGATCTTTCGGTACAGATTCGGAGACTTAAAAGGTCTTTAATGGCAAAAGTTTGACTACCAAAGTTGTGGGCCTCGACGATACCTTCGATTTGGACATGTGGAAGACCCAATTTGGATAAGGGAGCTAGGAGATATGGCCCCCGAAATCCCTGCTGCGCAGTCAGTCCGAAATCAGAACAGATTATCTTCCAAGGCCGATTTGGAGATCTTATCTTCGTTTTTAAGGAAAGAAATGAATACCAAAGTTGAAGATAATTTCGTGGCACACAACCTGGACACCGAATTTGCATTATTTGGAGTCCGAACGTGGGAGATATGGCCTTGGCAAGGAAGGACTGCGAATCAGGAAAATCTGGCTGATTTTATGGAAACCAAGTTTGCTTCTCTCCCAAGGAGGATTTCGTGCAAGGCAAGGTGGAGCACGCCCAAAGGCACCCCAAGGACATAAATACAACCCCCTAGGCGCCCCAAGGTGGTTACACATCGAACAAATCATCCTACCGACGCCAATCACCAGAACACCGCCGCCGCAAGATGAGGGAGAGAGTTAGATGAGCTCGTCGCAAGGATCAACACCGGCGGAGAGAAGGAAGCAAGAGGAGGACTCCAAGCCGTTGGCCTAGGGGTGTTCCCAAGCTCCATCGCCGCCATCTTCATCGACGACGTTCTCCGGAGTCTCCATCACCCCTATGTGCTTCAATCCGTGTAAGATGATGGGGTAATGTCTCCGTTCATCCCTAGGATTAGATGGATACATGCTATGTGATCGCTACTCGATTTTTGGTTTCAATCTATTGTTTTCATGTTGATGATGCTTTGATGATTAAGGTTAGCTACCATGTTTTTCGGGCGTATGATATCCGCTACTCCCATAGATTCCATCAACATACCGTGTCCATCATAGGTCTAGTCATGAATACCTTCGCGTAGTGACAGTATGAGAGGAGGGAAAGGGCGAAACCATGGTCACAACCCCCGGTAGATTGGTTTACCGCTTTCATGTAGTAGATGCATACCATGTTATCCTAGATCCTAGGGAGGGAACACTTATCTTTCTTAATCACTCTCTTGTGTTCACCGTTTACCATCTAGTTTAACCCTAGATTTGTTTGATCAACTTAACTTAGATTAACTTAGGTAGATTGTCTTTACTTTTAGATTAATACTCTCTTTCAAAGGTTTTCCATTCAACTAGATTAGTACTTGGTTAAGCGCTAGTAATCCCCTTGCTCCGCGGATTGACAAGAACCTTGGGAATCCCGTGGTGAAAAAGGTGTAGGTCCGTACGCTTGCGGATCGTAGGTGGATACGAGTTTTATCCGTCAACACTCCCCCGCCGCCGCAATGGCTTGGTTTTGAAATCCAGGGGCATATGTGTAAACTAGGGACTTGATTGCAACGAAAGTTATCTAGGTTTCTTTACCAGTCGGTCCAGCGTATTAGAAAACCTCTAGAAAATCGTAGAAAATTCAGAAAATTGCAAAACCAGTTTTGTTGGATTCGTTGTGATGAATACTACAACTTTTGTTATTCTCACAGGGTCTGATTCTGGATATTTTTAACATGAAAAATAGGAATGTGAAAAACCTAGATCTGCCATAACTCAAAAACTAAAAGTGCTCTGCATCCAAAATTTGGATATACTGTGTATCATGCCATGCCTAGCTCCTGTGCCAAAAATTGCACAAAGTTATAAAGTAAATCTTTTCATATAAATTGTTTTCCTTTTATGTAGAACCTGCTTAGATGATTTTTGTAGCTAATAATATTTATTTTTTTTGCCCAACTTGTGCATGCTGTCTTGTTATGTCAAAACACACCTCTGATGAATTAATCATGATTTTTGGTTTGTCAGAAATAATTATTCTTAAATTGTGCATGTTTTCCTTTGTAATTTAATAAAGCAAGTTCAGTAGAGATTCTAGGTGCACTTGCTGGTTCTTTAAGTTTGTTTAGGACCAGAGAACATGCATGAGAAAGATTGAAGCAGTTTGATGCTTATTTATTTCTGTATGCATTTAAATTGTTTCACTAGCTAGTCTTTGTTATTTTCCAAAGTATTTTGTTTTCTAGCTTCCAAGCCTTACATGTGGGTCCAGTGGTTCAGTATAGGTGTTGTTATGCTTAAGAAACACTTCCTTAAGATTTTGGTGATTTATTGCTTAAAAAAAAGGCTTTAAAGCCCTTTTAAAGATTAAAGAATAAATAAATAAGGAAAATGCATTTTTAATTCATTACCCTTTTGGGAAAGTGTTACCTAACTTAATTAAAGGCTAAGAACACACCCTTGCTGATAAAGGGATTAAATTATGAATAAATATCTTTTACACACCCTTGCTAGAAAAGGGTAAAGGGAATAAACCTCACATGAAATAACAAGTATAAAGGAAACATTAACTCAAGTGTGCAATAAAAGAATGAACCCCATGTAATTGATGACCTTCCTAAAAAAGAAATTAGTATTTAATTATTTGTTAAGGTGAATATGACCAACAAGAGTTGGATAAGATAAAAAAACTATCACATCACCTGAACCTTGCATTGCATTCCGTGTAGATCTTCCTGACAGTGACTACTCACTCGTCCCGAAGTCCGAGGAAGGAGGAGCGGTTCGCTGCAGTACGTGGAAGTGCTCGACAACACCGAGGGTGCTCAGGCTAACCTAGCTGACGAAGGCAAGCCCCGGTGCATCTAACCTAGTTTTCAAACTTTGTTATTCAATTTCTATGGATGCTTGTGCATTTAAGTTCAGGAGTTGTATGGAACCTTAGATGCATGATCCCTAAGTACCTTTGTCTGTACTAGTATGATAGGTCGATAGCTGCTAAGCTATAGGACCGTTACAAGCTAGTCGGGTGATGACCTCACTCGCGAGAATAGGTTCCTAGATAGGAATCACAAGATATCCTTAATTGGATTGCTCATGTGGTAAGAGCGTGGGATTTGGGCTCCGGTCCAATGGCTATTGTGGGTTAAGTGTTTGAATGTACTAAGCACTTGTCGGGAATGGGACCGGTAAGCCTAGTACCTTAATGAGGCGGCGAGGGATCCTACTATTACTACTCTTGGGATACGTCTCACGGCTAGCTACCGGTGGTGTACGGTGACTCCGGGTGCCTCGCGGGGTGCCGGATAGCCTGCACCAAAGACTGTAAGATTCGATCCCGACCCGAGGATTTTTGGAACTGCTTGGGAAGTTGTCCTTCTGAGGGCAGCCTACCGTGTGTTTAGGTCTACCTTGCAAGTTTTGAATCAATCGATTGCCGACCTCTCACCATTATCTAAGACTACTTACTCCACTAGCCATGAGATCCCTAATGATGGAAGTTTGATGAATATTATGCTTGATTAATTGTATTGTACAACCTTATCTGTACTAGATGGCTAATTTAGTAAAGATTAAATCCACTAGAACTTGTGCTAAAATCTTGAAAGTAAGGACATACTCTTTGTTACTTTTCAGCAAGAGAAACTCAGTGGCCAAAAGCCTTTCATGTCTAGAGTTGGCGAAGTAGTTATCACCGACGGGTAAGTCTTGCTGAGTATTAGTATACTCAGCCTTGCTATAACATGTTGAGCCAGGTAATGCTTTCAGTGATGTGTGGCCCGGAGAGATCCCGCCCGACTGGGAGCTGGAGTGGGTGGAGGATGACGTCTGAGAGCATCATGGATGGCCTCCCGTGGTGTTTCCGCTTCCCGTTAGTTTAATTCCGTTGTTTCAAAACTCTGAACTACTTCACTATGGCAAAAACTTTGGTTTGTAATAATTAAACCCTTCGTGGTACGAATTTGGATGTTAATGATGTTGTATCTCTGGACTCGCCTTCGAGTGAGTTTCAATGCATATAAGTTGATCCTTGTTGCTATTCAAGTGATTTACTGGGCGTTAACCCGACGACTAACGACAGGATGATACTTTATTATCACTTAATGACCAAAGTGGATTGGTTTAGGCGATAGTACGGTATTTTCCTGGGTGGGTTGTCACACCAAGATTCCCGGTTGAGGTAATGGAAACTAGAACCCATCTCATGTATCCTTGTAGCTCCATTGCCCTGTCTAGGTTTGCATTTGTTGCTATGCCTAGTTATTTCATATGGTAGGTTGCTTGTGTCATGTGCTAACCCATGAGCAACCTACATGGTTTGTTTAGTGTGTAGGAAAGCTACACTTGTTCTTTCATGGTGCATGTTTTCAATTATATCTCTTTGCATCATGAGCAGGTTATAGGGTTAGCTTCCCTTTTGTTGTCATAAACAATGTGCATACATTTGGTTGGTGATTCAAACACTAAATACACACAATTAGGGGGGGAGCTCATCTTATGGTTTGATTATGGGACTAACATTGTTTTAAGCTTATTTTGTGTAGTCCCTTGACGACGCGTTCTGGTGCAGTACTTCATTCTAAGAGAATTCTATTTCACTCTCAATGTGATCTAACATCTCTAAAAGAGTGAATATAGCAATATGAGCTTCATGTTATTGAGTCATGTCCTTGCGAGCTTATGTCTCTATATAAGTTCAAATGCAATGTACTCATACATTCCTACTCCTTTTGGTACCCCAAGTGTCTCCTATAGAGGAACAACCCCCAGAGGTATGCAATGATCAAAAGACTACAAGTGATATCTACAAAGGTAATATAATAAGAACCCATTTGTCTTATCTCGTGTCCTTTAAACTACTGTTGATGGTGAAATTCGATCAACCTATCCATTCGTTTACCTTCGGTGTTGACATAAGTTTTATACTTTATCCATTGGTACTAACCCCCTTGGTATAACTAGTCCATTCGTGCATGTCGGTTTTGGAGTTTAGTGTTTATGCAGGGTTTTGACGTCGAAAGCAAGACTTCCGGGATAAGTTCATCAAGCACCTCGTGACAAGACCTTGAAGCCCCGTACAAGTCATGCAATGAAGCAAACTGGACTCCAAGAAGCCCAAGGACCAAACCCGAGAAGATGATAAACTCCGATGACCTACCCAGAAAAGTGCCAAATCTTGCGGGACAAGGAGCTACGTCCAACTCGGAGAGAAACTGACGACAAGGGCCCACATGCAGAAGGGGGAAGGGGAAATCTAACCCTAGTTTTCTTAGATTTGTTTTTACTTTTTCATTTTTGTATATTTTGTTTATCACTAACCCTAACAGGAGATGGATGGCTACCTCTCCAACAAACCCAATAATTTTGTGGATGATCTAGAAAAAATTTACAGGCTAAGGAGATGCGAAGCACATCAAGCTAAAAAGCTGGATTTTGTAAATTCGAAGTCGGAAGTCAAAGGATCAAAAGAATCTCCGAAGAATCCACCACCTCAAAGTCCTCGGGAGAATCGACTTCCGCCAATGGGTGAACAACCACTGCAAGAACGCAAGATCAGTGAGCTATGCACCCCGAACATCATCGACCTACCAATCTTGAAACTCGAAGAGATCGGAAGGCCGTTCGAGATCAAGACCTCAACAATCCACATGGTGCAACATTCTCCCTTCATTGGTAAATAGGATCCGAACCTTCACCTCCAAACGTTCATTCAACTATGCCAGACCTTCAACATGGACGGGGTGACTCAAGACCAAATGAGGGTAAGGCTTTTTCCGTTGTCACTACTCGGGAAGGCTTTGCAATGGTTCCACTCTCAACCGGCGGAGACAGTGCAAAATTGGAATGTGTTGATGAAGGCTTTCATGAAGGAATACTACTCACCGGGTAAAACTCAAAGCTTGCGTAATAAGATTGCCACTTTTGCTCAATACTCTACGGAGACTATTTCAGAGGCATTCGACCGCTTCAATGAGTACACTCAGGCGGTTCCACATCACAAATTCCCAAAGGAAGACCTCGTGCAAAAGTTCTATCAAGGACTCACCATGGCGTCAAGGACGATCATCGATGCATCGGCGGGAGAATCTATCATCGAGATTACGCTGATCGAAGCTTTCACTCTATTCAAGAAGGTCGCGGATAATGACACATGGGCATCATCCGGACGCCTACTTCTAGTTCAACCCATGGGTAACGTCCAAGGAGTATTGCAAGTGGAGAAGGAAAACATTCTTGAAGGTAAGATCGATTCACTCATGCGGAGGTTGGAGAAGATGGAGATAGAAAAGAAGGAGGCTCTAGATTTGAAGGATGCCAAAGCAAGATCCACATGCGAAGAGTGCGGAGAATATGGCCATGTCCATAAGGATTGTCCGGAGGGAGCCAAGGTGCTCGACTACATAAGGAAGGGAGAATTTCCGAACTTCCGCTACGGGCAAGGTAGACCTCAATTTAATGCAAGCTCATCCATTCCAAATTCGGTTCCGCTTCGTATACAATTGAAGGACTTCATGGACGAGCAAGCTAAGATCAACAAGGACACCGTCACCAAGTTCAAGGCCATATACAAGGTGTTGGAGAACATCGATAGCAAAGTGACGGAGGTCGGAAGCTCCAACCATCAAGTGCTCAACATGATGAAGATGCTCGAGACGCAAGTGGGACAACTTGTCGGGCGCCTCACCAATAATGAAGGGAAGCTTCTGGGGCAACCTAAAGATCCCGAATCGGCGAAGGCTATTCAAACACATTCAGGAAAGGAGATCGAAGATCCGGAGCCTTCCGTGTGAGAAAGGAAGCCTAAACCGTCCGCCGAGGCGGAGGAATTTGCTAAAAGTAGGAAGTTACGGGGATCGTCACCGAAGAGACCGAGTTTGAGATGCCGGGAGAAGACAAGAAGATACCACAACTCAAGCCACGCTACGCCCGTTGTAAACTTGATAGCCACTTTGAGAAGTTTGTGGAGGTTGTGCGTAGACTTAGCATCAACATGCCGTTATTGGATGCCCTTGAAGTACCTACATATTCTCGTTACTTTAAAGACATACTTGCAAATAAATATGAGATAGCAACACTCAAGGTAGATCATGTCAAGATGTCCGAGTAGTGTAGTGCCGCTATTGCTAATGGGCTAGAGAAGCAAAAGGACCCCGGATGCCCGACAATTCCATGTTCCGTTGGATCATTCAAGTTCGAGAAGGCGTTATGCGACCTGGGAGCAAGTTTGAGCGTCATGCAAAGAGATGTGTTCGAGAACCTACGCCTACCGTTGGAGCCTACGGGTATGTGTTTGGAGTTGGGTGACAACTCCATTCGCTATCCCTTGGGCATCGCCGAAGATGTGCCCGTGAAGGTCGGACACCACTTCATCCCCGTTGACTTCGTGGTGCTCGAGATGGGTGAGAGGGAGAAGCCGCCGCTCATCCTTGGGAGGCCCTTCCTCAAGACCGTGGGAGCTACTATTGATGTTGGCAAGGGGGAGATCATTTTCGACATTAACTGAGAAAGGAGTTCCTTCATGTTTCGACCACGTCTTTGAGGACCAGGAGCGTCCCGGTGGTCGGTGGTTGATCGCTCCTCAGTGATGAGTGATTGACAACGGGTGTTGGACTGACTCTTGGCTTAGTGCGCAGGTGTAGGCTGCGGCCTAGTTCGTGTTGTTGCAGGTGAAGAACGGGCGCGAAAGGTCTTCAGCCTTGAGGGGCCTCCGGGAGATGGAGAGACAAGTAGGCTCGGTTCGAGGGACCCGGTGGACGGCGGGACTAGGTGCGGGCCACATGGTGGCGATACAAAGCAAGACGAAGTCATGGACAGTCGAGCCGGTGCACGGTGGAGGTCGAGTCAAGTGGTTTGGCGGGAGGCCGGACCGAGCACGCGGGGTTTGGTGGTTTGCCCACAAAATCATCAGAGGACGGTTTCTTGGTTTGGGCCTCAAAACCAAGTCCGAGGGCCCAACACGACGGAGACGGGATCTGGGCGTGTCAGGAAGCTTCGAAGCGGAGGACACGCGGCGGGATCGCATGGCTTGCGTCGGGAGGACGCGGGGTGCGGCAAAGGCGTGGCCGTCCGATGGAAAGACCCACAAACATTACCTAAATGCCCCTACATGGGTTGTATCGCCAGTAGTTAATTTAGGGGTAGTCGAGTCATTTACCACTCCGGCGGGACCTGATATATAAGCCATGAGTGTGTGTGGATGGCTCTCGCTCTCCGCGACTTAGGGTTTCATTTTCCCCCTCCCATTTCTCATTTTCGTAGCTATTTTCTTCTCCTTTTTCTCTAGGCTAGCATGAGAGATTTGTTGAGAGGGATGGATGCTAGGGTGGCATGCTAGACCTTGTGAATCTTTCCTGGTTTGTATAGAAGATTCGGAGTTGTGTTTTTCGTGGTCTTTTTGTGCTTGTTTTCGTGCCTTTGTTCTTGGCGTGATTCCGCGGATTTGAGTGGGTTTCTCCCCGGATTTCTTTGAGGGAAACATGGATGGATGTCTCGTGCATCTTTGTGATTGATCTTGTGCCCTCAAACGCCGGGAAACCACTTCGATTCAAGGATTTTCGTTCGGTGCTCTAGCTTTTGGTGGTGCTCAAAGGATTCGTGATTCCCGGTGATTTAGAGAGTTAGGAGGCAAGATTTTTGGGCTATAGCATCCTTGTGTGACGCTTTTCAAGTCCCCAAACCCTTGCCTCTACAGCTTTAACCGTTTGGGAAATCCGATGATGATTTGGGGGAGTTGACTTTCGGGGTCGGGCTGTTTTTCAGTTCTATCCGTGCCTGGCGGACGGTCCGCGAGGGTCTGGCGGACGGTCCGCGTGAACAGTGTTCTTCACGTGTTCTTGCTCGGTTTCGCTTTCGATCCGTTTTGATTTTGTGTTTTGGTTGGAAGTGGTTTCGGACAGTCCGCAGCAGCGGGCGGACGGTCTGCGGGTGCTTGGCGGACAGTCCGCGTGCTCCCCGCGGACGTTCCGTTTTTCGGGGTTTGCTTCTGGTGGTTCTGTGTGCTTTATCGGACGGTCCGCGGCGTAGGGCCGGACGGTCCGCGGTGTTGGTGCGGACGGTCCGCGGCGGCGAGCGGACGGTCCGCGAGGCCGGTGCGGACGGTCCACCCCTCCTAGCCGGACGGTCCGCCGCAGCCCCGTGTGCTTTGCTTCTTGGTTCGATTCTTTCCTTCCTTTCTTGTGCTTCCGCGTGTGCTTCAAGGAATCGTTCCTAGGACTAGAGGTTGATCCATAACCTCGTTGTCTTGGCGATTGGTGTGTGATTCGATTCATCGCTTGTGTGTGACCGGGATTTGACTAGGGTATAGGCCGGGTTCTTTGAGAAGAATTTTACCGGCTCCTATTCACTCCCCCCTCTCTAGTCGCCATCTGATCCTTCAATTGGTATCAGAGCTTGGTGCCGGATTCTTTGCGACTTTGACAAGTCTCGAATCCTAAGATGGCGTACGTTGAGCGGGGCGGTCCGCCGCACTTCGATGGCAAGGGTTACCACAAGTGGGCGGCTCGTATGATGATCTTTCTTCGTGGCAAGTTGTCGGATTTCATTGTGCTTGACAAGACCTATGCTATTCCGGTCAACATCCATACTCTTATGGTGACCGATGCCGGTGCTAAGGCCAAGTATGAGGCAAATGCAAAAGCCGTTGATCACTTGGTCCGGAGCTTGTGTGATCTCGAGTTTGAGCGTGTTCGCCATTTGAATCTTTCTTGGCAAATTTGGGAGAAGTTGTTGGTTGCTCACGGTGGTGATAACCATGTGAAGGCTCACCTCTTTGTCTCTTACCGGATGCAATATGAGAACTTCACTCAACTTCCCGGTGAGGACATTGATGCGATGTTTCAGAGGTTCACCGCCATCGTGAACAACATGAAGGCTAATGTTGAGGATTTTCCTTACACCGAACATGATCAGGCTTTGAAGCTCTTGCATGTCTTGTACCCAAATGTTTGGGGTGCTAAGGTTGAGGGCATCAAGGAGTCCGGGCAATATTTGACTATTGAGTTGGATGACCTCTTTTCTAAGCTCAAGTCGGTCGAGGTTGACGGGAAGTCGCAATCCAAGCATGAGGGCTCGACCGACCATAGTCTTGCTCTTGTGGGCGGATCAAAGGGCAAATCTAACCCTTCCCGTCGACACTTTTCCTTGTCTTCTCTTATGTCTATTCCGGATGAGAAGTTTGATGTCTTTGGGCGAGGAGGAGCTGGCCTTGCTCTCAAGAAGGTTTGATCGACTACACGAGAGTCGGAGGAATGCAAGGCGGAGCTCAGGGACATGCTACAAGTGTGGCAAGCGTGGCCACTTCATTGTCGAGTGCCCGGAAGCGGAGGAGAACAAGTACAAGATGAGCGAGTACAAGGCGCACCCGAAGCGTGAAGACAAGTACTCCTCCAAGGGCAAGCACTTCAGCAAGTCCAAGAGCAAGGACAAGGAGAAGCGGCGACCGAGCAAGGGCGGCTACAAGAAGGACAAGGCAAGAGCCATGTTGGCCGGTGCAAGCGACGTCGACTCAATCTCAAGCGACGAGCGATCAAGCTCAAGCGATGAAGATGAAGACGTCGGGAGGCGCAAGGGCAAGAAGAGTGCAAGCCGAACCTCGGTGGATTGAGCTATGTGGCACTTGAAGGCTTTTGTGGCATGGCCCATAGCTCGAGCAACAAGAAGAGTGACAAGGAAGACGGCGATCGCGACTCGGAGGATGAGGTAAATCGTGACCCCGACTCTTTGCTTGCCGAGATCACTAGGTTGAATGGCTTGATTGACAACCGTGATAGTGTGTTGAGAGATGCTAAGAAGATGAGGAAAGATCTTAGGGCTCAACTTGAGAATGCTAGTGAGAAAGTAGGAGAGTTAGAGTCCAAATTGCTTGAATTGAAACTTGAGAATGACTCTTTGAAACTTGCTCCTACTACTCCTGACGATGTTGAGTGTCTTGAGTGTGATGCATGGTTGAATGAGATCAAGTTGCTTAATGAAAAGAATGCTTCTACTTTGGCTAAACTAGATGCTCTTAGGACTGAGTATGATGAGCTTAAGGCTAGACCTACTTTGCTTGGTGCTTGTAAATCATGTCCTACTATGCATGCTAAGCTTGTTGATGCTCGTTCTACCATTAGTTCTTTGGAAGCATCTTTGAAATCTCCCGTTGCAAATGCATGCTCTAGGCTGTGATGAAGTTTCTTCGCGCAATCTTGAACTTACTTCCCGTTTGGATGTCATCTATGAGGAGAATGACTATTTGAGGAAGGTGTTGGGTTGGTTGTCCGGGCGGGAACCTCAATTGAAAATCATGATTGAGGAGTTCAAGAGAGCCGATGGTCGTGGTTTGGGTTTTGAGAAGTTGGGTGAGAAAGTGGGAGAGAACGAAGTGGGGAGAGTGTGTATGAGAAGTGTGTTGAGTCTAACCCCGAGTTTGAGGTGATCGGAGACATCCAAGTCCCACTTCCAAAAGTACCCAAGAACTCTTTCACACCAAAGCCCAACCACCTTTGCAACAAGCTTGACACAACCCAAGATCCACCCAAATTCCCACCTAAGACAAATGACTTCCGAAACCTAGGTGAAGTTTGTGAGTGAGAAGGGTGAGAAGCCTAAAGAGAAGCCAGAGCCAAAACCAAAACCCATCCCCTTCAGGTGTGAGTACTGTGGCAAGGAGAGACACCTAGCCGAGTTTTGCTATAAGAGGAAGAGGGATGAGAGGCTTGCTAGGGAGCAAGCAAACCAGGACAGGTATCGCCAGTCTCATGGTATTCCTGAGCCTAGAGTGCCACTTCCACGGGGTGTGGGAAGTGTGAAGAGTGTTGGTAGAGTTGGAGCTCAGGGTGGTAGGTTTGTTAGGAGAGATGATGGTGTGCGCGCTGGTGATAGGTTTGGTCGGGCTCGTGGTGTTTTTGCTGGACGTCCCCCTACTCGTCCTCAATACGGGTTTAGGGGAGATGATCGCAGCTTTGGGTTCCAGAGGAACTACGGACCACGTTTTCCTCCTCGTGGTGCTCGTACTCCTCCCATGGGACATGGGAAGTTTGGTGGCAAGGGAATGATGTTTGCTAACCCCTCTTTTGAGCAGATGGCTCGTCACTGGTTTAACCTTCTTTGTGCTAACCCCAGTGTCGAGTCGTTAGCTCACTCTCGTTCTTGTTTCTGACTACAGGCAGGAGGCTTGGAGAACATTTGGTTAATCGACTCCGGATGTTCCTGACACATGACCGAAGATAAGAAGTGGTTCTCCAGCCTCACCCTAGTGAAGGAAAAGATGTACATCACATTTGGGTACAATGGACGAGGAAGTGTGATTTCTGAGGGTGTTGTGCATGTGAGTGACAAGGTAACGTTGAAGAGGGTTCTCTTGTGAAGTCTTTGGGTTTCAATTTGCTTTCGGTTTCTCGGTTGCTTGATGAGGGTTTTGAGGTGCGGTTCAAGTCCGGTGAGTCTCGTTCTTCGGATTCTCGAGGTGATCTTGTCCGTATGATAATCCCCGAGGGTCGATTTTCGTGGCTGATTTCTCTCGTTCTTTGGGCCCCCGCTTCGCCGTTTGATGGCCGGTCCTTCTTCGATTTGTGGAAATGGCATAGGCGGTTGGGACACTTGAGCTTTGATTTGGTTTCCCGCTTGAGTGGTCTTGACCTTGTCCGAGGATTGCCGAGGTTGAAGCTTGAGAAGGATTTGGTTTGTGCTCTGTGTAGGCATGGCAAGATGGTAGCCACTCCCCATCCACCCCTGACCGATGTCATGACCGAGTGTCCGACAGAGCTGTTGCATATGGACCTTGTTGGGCCAGCTCGAGTTCGCTCGGTGGGTGGGAAGTGGTATGTCCTTGTTGTGGTGGACAATTACTCTCGCTATGCCTGGGTGTTTTCTTGGAAGATAAGAGTGAGACATTTGGTTTTGTTCGAGATCTGATCGTGAGGTTGAAAAACGAGAGGCATGGGAATGCTATTCGAGCTATCCGCAGTGATAATGGCTCAGAGTTCAAGAACTCTCGTTTTGATGCTTTTTGTCGTGATCTAGGTCTTGAAAATCAGTATTCGACCCCTTATGTGCCTCCTCAAAATGGAGTTGTGGAAAGGAAAAATTGGACTCTTTGTGAGATGGCTAGGACGATGCTCGATGAGCACAGGACTCCAAGGAGGTTTTGGGCTGAGGCGGTCAATACGGCTTGTCATGTTTCCAACAGGATTTTATTGCGAACTTTCAAGAAGAAGACCTGTTATGAGCTTATGCATGGTCGGGCACCCAAGGTGAGTCATTTTCGAGTTTTTGGCTGCAAGTGCTTTATTCTTAAGAAGGGAAAACTCGACAAGTTTGAGGCTAGGTCTAGTGATGGTATTTTCTTTGGATATGCTAACCACTCTAGAGCCTATAGGGTGCTTAACCTTGAGACTAACAAAATCATGGAGACTTGCGAGGTAACCTTCGACGAGACAATGCCATGTACCTCTCTTGGCTTTGAATGTGCGGGTGATGAGGAGATGGCCGAGGACCTCTTTGAAGAGGAGAAGGATGAAGCCGGAGATGATGATGGAGAGAACCATGCGCCCGAAGCCGAGTGTGTACCCACTACTTCCCCTACGACTACTATGGAGCGTGGACCATCTACTTCATGGACAACGACGGTGCGACAAGAGGACCGGGCGAGAGAAGGCCGAAGATGAGGGGGAGGTAGTCTCGAGGCGTGAGGCTCCCCGACGGATTCAAGAAGTGCATCCCCCGTCGAAGATCATTGGGGACATCGACGAACGTATTACACGGTCAAGGTCCGGGAATTCCTCTCATTTTGCTCATGCTTGCTTTTGTTGCCACTTTTGAGCCCAAGGACATTGGACACGCTTTATCCGATGCAAACCGGGTCAATTCTATGCATGAGGAGTTGGAAAACTTTGAGAGGAACCGGGTGTGGGAGTTAGTTGAACCACCTCCAAATTGCCATCCTATAGGAACCAAGTGGGTTTGGAAGAACAAAGAGGGTGAGAATGGGATGGTTGTGAGGAACAAGTCCAGACTTGTTGCTCAGGGGTTTAGTCAGAAGGAGGGGATCGACTATGAGGAGACATTTGCTCCTGTGGCCCGTCTTGAGGCAATTCGGATCCTTCTAGCCTTTGCCGTGGCTAAGGGGTTCAAGTTGTTTCAGATGGATGTGAAGAGTGCCTTTCTGAATGGGGTCATAGAGGAGGAGGTGTATGTGAAGCGACCACCCGGGTTTGAGAGCGAGTTGTACCCACACGGGGTGTACGGGTTGAAAAGGGCTCGTATGGCTTGAAACGGCGCCCGTGCTTGGTATGGGAGATTGAGAGGTTTTCTCGTTGAGCGAGAGGGTTTGTGATGGGTACCGTGGATAGGACCTTGTTTCTCCTCAAGCATGGAAATGACTTGTTGATTGTTCGGATATACGTGGATGATATTGTCTTTGGTGGCTCGTCACATAACCTTGTTGCCAAGTTTGCGGATGAGATGAGCGGGGAGTTCGAGATGAGCATGATGGGCGAGTTGCGGTACTTTCTCGGTCGCGCATCAAGCAAGTGAAGGACGGAACTTTTGTGCACCGGACCAAGTACACGAAAGACATGCGAGGAAGTTCCGGATGCAAGATGTGAAGGCGATGTCGACTCCCATGGGGAGTACGACCACTTTGGATGCGGACGAGGACGGAGAACCGGTGGACCGGCGGGAGTACGGGAGCATGATCGGCTCCCTCCTCTACCCGACGGCGACGAGGCCGGACATACGGTTCGGTGTGTGTCCGTGCACTCGTTTTCGAGCTTCGCGGGGACATCACATCGACGGGCCGTCAAGAGGATTTTCGGTACCTACGGTCCCCCTCGGTCTTGGCCTTTGGTATTCTTCCTCCTTGACTCTCTCTCTCTTCATGTTTTTTCCGATGCGGATTTTGTTGGGTTGTTGAGTTGAGAGGAAGTCTACTTCGGTACTTGCCGGTTTCTTGGGTCTTCGTTGGTTTCATGGTCTTCCCGCAAGCGGTCTAGTGTAGCTCGGTCTACCACCGAGGCGGAGTATGTTGCGGCCGCGAGTTGTTGTTCCCGACCTGTTGTGGATTTCATACACTTTGAGAGACTTTGGTGAGGAGTGCACCCGCATCCCACTTCTTTGTGATAGCACCGGTGCCATAAGCGTAGCTAAAAACCCGAGTGCTTCACTCCGAACCAAACACATAGAAGTGAGGTATCATTTCTTGAGGGACAATGTGGAAAAAGGAACCATTGTGTTGAGTCATGTCCCTACCCAAGATCGGCTAGCCGACATCTTTACATAGCCTCTCGACCAAGCTACATTTGTGCGCTTGCGGGGGAACTTGGGGTTTGTTGCCCTTTCTAGCTGATTCTTGGGGGATTTCCTTTTTGTATCATATGTATCATACCATGTTTTACTTTGATGTATATACATGCTTTGCTTGATGTATAAACCATGGTAGGATAGCCATCTTGTCATATATCATGTTGCATTTGTATCATATTGCATTTTAGGATGATGATCTTCTTTCATATGCCTTATTTGAGTCTCTTTGGCTATTTGTGAGATATTGGTCATATGTGTGGAGAAATGGTGATGTGAGGCTATGCTCTTGGAATATTTGAGATATATGTGTGGTGAGATAGCCCTTTTTGAAATAAATGCTAATCTTGACTAATTTTTGGTGAAATGTGCTCCACTCATGTGTAGTAGTGTATCCATGTCACGTTTTGGTCTCATTGTGCTTTCATGCTTAGATTGTGCTTGGATGTCTTTTTCTTGCATTTGGGCCAAAGGCCGAATATCATTGTGAATATTTAGCCTATGTTGCATTCATGGGGGATCATAAGCTTCTTTTTGCCGCAAAGGCACTTCATGTACCATGAAATGAATTAATCTTGAAAAGAAGTGTGTATGCTTGAAAAATTCTCCATCCATCATGTCTATACTTAAAATGTCTTATCTTTCACATATGGGTGCAAAACATGTTGCATGATGTTCACCAGTGGAGAAGTCTCCCCGAAGTGGACACATGGCTCATGAGCTTTGACATGACATGCTTTGCTTTATGTGTGTTTGCCATGATCTTTTGCTGAGAATTTGATATCCTTGTATGATCTCTGAGTGGTATGCATGTTTGTGGCTCGAGTGTGACATGGATAGGCTTTTACATGTGAAGCGAGACTTCTTTTGGTAACACTGCTTAAATCTGAAAATTTTGCTTTGTCACATGCTTGTATTTTCATATATTACTTGTGGCAATGCTTTGACTATGCTATGATTCATATGTGTGATTTTTGTCTCATTTTAGCCTTTGACACTAGATTTGGCTTATTTGAGAAGCTCATGTAGATGTTTATATGCTTTGTTTTGCTTTCTGCATTTTCACCTTGATTCATACATTGTCAACAACGGGGAGAAGAGGTGAGCTTAATGAAAATTCAGAAGAGGTGAGCTACAATTTGGAAGTTTGCATTTGTTCAGGGGGAGCTTTCTTGCTGTTTTCGGTGTGGAGTTTGTGCTTTGCTTGGCTTGTGACCTTTCTTCGCCTTTCTTCGGTTTTGGTCATGAGTTAAGCTTCTTTGTTTTTCTTTCTTCTTTCTTTCTCTCTTTCTCTGAATTTCATTTCGCGTTGTGTGTTGTCAATGCACTCATCAATGGGGAGATTGAGGACCAGGAGCGTCCCGGTGGTCGGTGGTTGATCGCTCCTCAATGATGAGTGATTGACAACGGGTGTTGGACCGACTCTTGGCTTAGTGCCCGTGTGTAGGCTGCGGCCTAGTTCGTGTTGTTGCGGGTGAAGAACGGGCGCGAAAGGTCTTCGGCCTTGAGGGGCCTCCGGGAGATGGAGAGACAAGTAGGCTCGGTTCGAGGGACCCGGTGGACGACGGGACTAGGTGCGGGCCACATGGTGGCGATACAAAGCAAGACGAAGTCATGGACGGTCGAGCCGATGCACGGTGGAGGTCGAGTCAAGTGGTTTGGCGGGAGGCCGGACCGAGCATGCGAGGGTTTGGTGGTTTGCCCACAAAACCATCGGAGGACGGTTGCTTGGTTTGGGCCTCAAAACCAAGTCCAAGGGCCCAACACGACGGAGACGGGATCCGGCGTGTCGGGAAGCTTCGAAGCGGAGGACACGCGGCGGGATCGCATGGCTTGCGTCGGGAGGACGCGGGGTGCGGCAAAGGCGTGGCCGTCCGATGGCAAGACCCACAAACATTACCTAAATGCCCCTACATGGGTTGTATCGCCAGTAGTTAAGTTAGGGGTAGTCGAGTCATTTACCACTCCGGCGGGACCTGATATATAAGCCATGCGTGTGTGTGGATGGCTCTCGCTCTCCGCGACTTAGGGTTTCATTTTCCCCCTCCCATTTCTCATTTTCGTAGCTATTTTCTTCTCCTTTTTTCTCTAGGCTAGCATGAGAGATTTGTTGAGAGGGATGGATGCTAGGGCGGCATGCTAGACCTTGTGAATCTTTCCTGGTTTCTATAGAAGATTCGGAGTTGTGTTTTTTGTGGTCTTTTTGTGCTTGTTTTCGTGCCTTTGTTATTGGCGTGATTCCGCGGATTTGAGTGGGTTTCTCCCCGGATTTCTTTGAGGGAAACATGGATGGATGTCTCGTGCATCTTTGTGATAGATCTTGTGCCCTCAAACGTCGGGAAACCACTTCGATTCAAGGTTTTTCGTTCGGTGCTCTAGCTTTTGGTGGTGCTCAAAGGTTTCGCGATTCCTGGTGATTTAGAGAGTTAGGAGGCAAGATTTTTGGGCTATAGCATCCTTGTGTGACGCTTTTCAAGTCCCCAAACCCTTGTCTCTACAGCTTCAACCGTTTGGGAAATCTGATGATGATTTGGGGGAGTTGACTTTCGGGGTCGGGCTGTTTTTCAGTTCTGTCCGTGCCTGGCGGACGGTCCGCGTGAACAGTGTTCTTCGCGTGTTCTTCGTGTTCTTGCTCAGTTTCGCTTTCGATCCGTTTTGATTTTGTGTTTTGGTTGGAAGTGGTTTCGGACAGTCCGCAGCAGCGGGCGGACGGTCTGCGGGTGCTTGGCGGACAGTCCGCGTGCTCCCCGCGGACGTTCCGTTTTTCGGGGTTTGCTTCTGGTGGTTCTGTGTGCTTTATCGGACGGTCCGCGGCATAGGGCCGGACAGTCCGCGGTGTTGGTGCGGACGGTCCGCGGCGCCGCGGCCGGACGGTCCGCGAGGCCGGTGCGGATGGTCCGCCCCTCCCGGCCGGACGGTCGCCGCCGCAGCCTGTGTGCTTTGCTTCTTGGTTCGATTCCTTCCTTTCTTGTGCTTCTGCGTGTGCTTCAAGGAATCGTTCATAGGACTAGAGGTTGATCCATAACCTTGTTGTCTTGGCGATTGGTGTGTGATTCGATTCATCGCTTGTGTGTGACCGGGATTTGACTAGGGTATAGGCCGGGTTTTTTGTGAAGAATTTTACCGGCTCCTATTCACTCCCCCCCTCTCTAGTCGCCATCTGATCCTTCAGTCTTGAGGTATGCAATATGATTGAAGTTAAAAATGTTCCACCTCATCGTCGCATTGTCAAGGAAGAACCAAGGAAGAAGGAAGGACTGAAGAAGAAGAAAGAGCTGAAGAAGAAGGACGTGAAGAAAGTCAAGGAAGATGTTGCATCCGTCAAGACAAAGGAAGAAAAGCCGTCTGTGAAGACCAAAAAAATGACTAAGCCAAAAGACAAGCCCGTGCCCAAGATGGTGCGGAAGTGGGTACCCAAGATTGCAATGCCCGCAAAGAGCGTTGATCCGAAGTAATCAAGTGAAGAAGTCTAGCCATGGACTATAAACGAAGCGCTAGGCGGGAGGCAACCTGTTTCGTCGAGGCAAGAATAAGCTACCGGGAGGACAACCTGATTCCAGGTTTTTCGAGTTTTTAATTCAGTTTTGAATTTTACTACGCAAAGACATTAGACTTAGAAGTGGTTGAACAATATTAGAGACATAATTCTTGGTTGAATATTTTGCTTGATCATAAACCCTTTACTTGAACCTCCTATGTGTTTGTTTGCTTCTTTTCAAGAAACCACAACCAAATAAATTCAGAACCTAACTCAACCATTCATCCTCATTATGATGCTGTGGTTGACTTGTTTTTCATGCTAGAAACACATGAGTAGAGCCACGACTTGTACCTAGGTGCTAATTAAATTTCAGCACGTGGTAGGACTCGCGTGAACGTAGAAACTAAACTTTTGGTTGGTTTAAAAATCTATATCCTTGGTTTCTCTAAGATTAGAACTTTTCTAATCCTCATTTAATTTTATTACATTCAAAATCTCTTAGCCAAAATTAGAACCTAAACCTATGCCCCCATGATCAAGCCGGGAAAAGTTTGCTCTCAACCAATGAAGGCAAACTATACCGGTGAGACCGATATCAATGTAGTCGAAAAAATATTTTCGACTTACATTTGTTTTTAATGGTTTAAAAAATTCTTTAAATTTATGCTTGAGCTTTACCATAGCTCTGAAAACATTTTTAATTTTTGAAATTAGAGGAGTGCTTGGCCTTAAACATACTTAGACGGAGGCAATCTAGTTAAAGTTAATCATGCATGCACCATTGGATGCCTTTCAACAACCTTCATCAAGACCACATGCAAATGACAAGCATAGGTGGGCACAAGCATAACTTTGCAGGAAATTCATGGTGACATGTGAAGCAAGTGGAGCAAGGGAGCATGGACATGACTCAAAGCATGAAGCATCAATTGGAAGGACCAATAATGCAAGAAAAGGAGTGGACGAGAGCGTTTGGGCGGTGCAACTCGTGGAGCACGTGGGCAAGGAAGCCATGGAGGAGAAATGATCATCTTCCGGAAGAAAACCGAGCCGGGGAGGGGCACGCGGCCACCCGTGCCGGTCGGCCCGAGCCGGCCGGCCTCCCCTACAAATAGCACCCCCCGGTGCCCGTCTTCTCGCAGAAAGCATCCCTCTCCTTCCTCGGTTTGTGTGCTCAAGTATTCGTGCCCCGGAACCACCGTAGACATAGCCAACCTTCGCAAGCTTGATAGCTCAAACAATTCACACCCTTAATCCACTCAAAGTCCACATTCCGAAGTAATTTTTGAGTGCCTAGTTACCGGTTGCAACCCGGAATTTTAGTGGAGAAAAGAGTGATGCAATCATGTGGAAGAAAACCACAAGTCTCTTCACCAAGAAGAAGGGGTCATCGTCGTCCAAGCCATCTTCGATGACATCTTCGAGGAGGCACTCGGTTTCTAAGTCTCGTCCGAGCATGGAGGAGGACACAAGACGCCAAGGAGGAACGACACTCTCCTCCTCGATGGCATGAGAGCAACAAGGAGCACGTCCATGAGGTTTACCGAACCTCAAGGGCATATGGAGGAGCCGCCCGTCCCACCTCGTCGATCGACCCATTCATTCGCGCCACCTCCATACACTCCGTGGTACTCCACATATGGCTTCATCATATTATCGGAGGAGGAGGAGAAGAAACTCTCTTGCCTTCGAAGAGGCTTGTGGCAAATGTCGATTTCGATGATCAAGTCATCAACGCACCGGGTTTCGGAACGGACATATATTATATGTTGGGGCATCTTGGATGGGTGCAATTCTCCAACGGGGTGTCGGCAAACACCCACAAGGAGTTTGCCTTGGAAATCTTGATGACTATGGCGCCTATCCTTGATGAGGGGGCCGCGAGTTTATTATTCCGTTTGGAGGGAATCCAACAAGTGGTTCCCTATGAGTATATTAGGGAGCTACTTGGGTTCCAAAAGGGAGCTCCGAGAGAAAGTTGACGTGCCGGATGGCATGTTGGATGGATTTTGGAATTTAATCTCCGGAGAAGCCCACCAACAACGCAATTCCATCCGCAACCCCATTATCCAAGTATTCCACTCTTGGATGTGCAAGAGGATTATGGGGAGGATGAGGGAGATGAAGGTGACCGACACGGAGTTGAATTGGCTCTATTCGGCTTTAATTGCCAAGCAGCCAATAGAACCCTAAAACCTTATGATCAACCGATGGTGTTGCGAGGCAACATCGGGATCGGGAGATATTGGTTCGGGGTGCTACCTCTCTATGTTGGCCATCTCCTTAAGGCCGGGGATTACAAGGAATCCCGAACATCTTTTACGTGGGACCCCTCTCGGATTTGAGTATTTGAAGCAAGGAAAATATATTAGTGGAGATGAGAGAGGAGGTTTTCATGTGGCCAAGGTTAACCTACCCCTTCCGACGCAAGACTTAGGTTTTTCATTCAAGGGAAGGAAGATTGCTTGGAGGAGGGACTCCATATCCCGGCAAAAAAAATAAAAGAGGAAGAATTGTAGAGGAGGGGTCTTCCTCTCGCGCAAGCGGGTGGTGCACAACCAAACTATGTGCCACCATTCGGGGGAATCCCTACTCCGCCGAATTATTACAGAGGGCCAACAATGCAAGCATGGGGGACTGGTCCAGCCGTGCCCCCACAAAATTATGTGGTGCCCAACGTAACCTTTGCGGAGCTCTACACACAATTCCCCCAACCACAACAAAGCATGGCCATAATTGGAGGGTATGCTGCGAGGAACATGCAAAACGTCTCGGCCATCCAATCCAACACGGCTCAACTTGGTGAAGGCAATGCAAATATTGCTTATGATCTTAGGCGTCTTCACCTAGTACCGCCGGATCAATTCGTTGGAGGGGATGTCCAAACCTACTATGAGCATGGGTACAACTACCAAGATTACCAATACCAACCACCGGCGGAAGATTGAGAAGAAGGAGGAGCTTTAGTTTTCTTTTCTTTTCCCTTTTTTACGTAATTTTCAGCTTATGTTTGCTTGTGTTTGCGTAGTGTTTTCAGTTTTTATTTAAATTTCAGCAAGCTTGTTAGTTATTTTCAGCATGTACTTCAACTATTTTTCATCATTAATAAAGATACCACCTTGTTTATACCTTTGGAAAAGTTATGAAAATTTGTGTCATGGTAATATATGATTATAATTGCGGCTTTGTTTATGTTTGTAATTGATTTATGCATGTTAAAGCTAGTGCTCTCTTAAAAATGCAAATCTGAATTTATCTAAATGCTAGCTTAATCTTTAGCGGACGTTATGATTAAAATAAACACCCATAAGTGTTTTATGTGCTCTCAAGTTTTAGATAGATTAAAGATGGTTTTTATTCCTAAAAAGTAATGGTAACCTTGTCATGAATATCACTTGTGTGTTGCTCTACCTATCCAAAGCCTTACATATATTTGTGTGCATAAACCTTAGTGTACAAGATTTATTTTTGAGTGAGTTATCGCAGGCCATGATTTCTCTGTCCCGAGACTAAGAAGCTAGTCATTCTGTTTTTGCGTATTTATCTTATTGCTAGCCTTTTATCTGTGCATTATGTATTCCCACATTGGAGATCTCACAAACCTCGCTGGAAATTCACCCTTAAAACCAAATATCATTTTTTTGATTACCTCCTTAACCACAACCTATCGTTGAGGATGGATCATCAATTCAAGGAAGATCGCAAGACAGTGTCAACATTGAAGAATTCAAGTATCTCTCCAAAGAAAAAGTATCCCCGGTACCTACCTTATCTCTATCACCTCTTTGCTCGAGGACGAGCAAACGTCTAAGCATGGGGGAGCAGGTAGGTACAATGTAATTTAGAGTTCAAGGGGAGAAAATAAAAAATTTTGATGAGAAAGAAAAAAACGAGAAAGAGAAAGAAAGGAAAAAAAGATATATATATATATATATATATATGAGAAAAAAAAAATATATGAGTATGTGTAAAAATAAAGTGAACTCCCCGGTTCTCTAAAGTGCATTAGGAATACCAAGGCTTCAAGATTAAAAGATCCATACTCATTTTCCAACCATGTGCAATCCGATAACAAGGACTTCCTTTGTGCCTCGGGATCACTCTTTGCCATTTGCACATGTCCACCTATCTCAAGTGTGTGTATTTTTCTCTTTCCCCTCCTTGACTTAACGTTATTTTCCAATGACCTTTTTGACGAGTCTCGGTAAGACCATGAGAAGCTTGTCTTGTTTTGACAACATCTCATGTATAATATCTTGGTAGGACTAAACTTTCCCAAAAAAGCTCCATATAAAGCCTACCACATATATATGTTATGAGAGGGAAAGGAGTAGAATAAATAGGTTTGAGAGACAAAGTGAGATGAGAGTTCATGAGTAATATGCAAGGTGATTTAAATTTGTGAACTTGGTTTAGCTCCTTTCATCTCGTTCTTTATTTCAAAATTTCTGAGATCTACTTGAACTTTGGAAGCATGTTAATACTTGTGGGCTAAGCTTAATTAATAATCTACCCGCCATAGAGATGAAGGCTAGTACATTATGGAACTTTAGCGAATTAAAATTTTGAGAGCATTATGTTTTCTCATGTATGATCAACTGCAAGGTTTAAACAATGAAGGGCAATGATGATATCCATCGAAGGCTTACTCGAGGACGAGCAAGGTTTAAGCATGGGGGAGATGTTGACGGTGAAATTCCGTCAACCTAGCCATGAGTTTACCTTCGGTGTTGACATAAGTTTTATACTTTATCCATTGGTACTAACCCCCTTGGTATAACAAGTTCATTCATGCATGTCGGTTTTGGAGTTTAGTGTTTATGCAGGGTTTTGATGTAGAAAGCAAGACTTCCGGGATAAGGTCATCAAGCACCTTGTGACAAGATATTGAAGCCCCGTACAAGTCATGCAATGAAGCAAACTTGACTCCAAGAAGCCCAGGGACCAAACCCGAGAAGATGATAAACTCCGAGGACCTACCCAGAAAAGTGCAGAATCTTGCGGGACAAGGAGCTACATCCAACTCGGAGAGAAACTGACGACAAGGGCCCACATGCAGAAGGGCGAAGGATCCAAAAGACTCTTGTACTGACGTAGGGCAAAGGAGGCAGGCAACGGGGCCAGCCCAGCCAATTCCTGGGCCCGGATATCTCCCCCTTTGACCTAGCCGCCATTCGGGCTATTTATAGCCCCGGGGTCAAGAGCCACACATCGATCAATTCATCATCAGCCGCTGAGGAGCAGAGAAGAGAGGGACACCATCCCGGAGAGGAGAGGGTCGAGCTAGTTGACTAGGGTCTCCCTAGCCGACGTGGGAACCTTGCAAGGAAGACCACGTCGGAGTTCGCGGAGCTAGAAGCAAGATCAAGGTAGGATCTCGGTGGTGATCTTGTTCATATATCATTGTACTAGTTGATGTATCAAGTTGAATTCGATTCTTAGCGACTAAGTGTTTCTCCGAAGTGTTCGTTTTCGATCGGCTTTGCTTATTTTAGATCTATTCTCGAGATAGATCACATAGGGTGTTCATGTAGCCGCGGTGGCTAGAGGTGCACGCCTGATCTTCCGAAAGAACTCGACTTGTCCTCTGACTCACCCTAGACTATCCGCATAAATAGGAGTACGTTGTGAAAGAACGGGGGCTCTGAAAGGCAGGCGTTTTCGGAGTCGGACGAGAAACCACAGTTTAAAGAGGCTTCTAATGAGATTTGATTTGCTACTTCTTCTTTTGCTTGGAATTTCAACAAAAGGCTTAACACGATCTCTCTAGATCGGTTTATCTACCACCTCTATCTTTGTTACCTCCAGTCTTTAGTAGATTAGATTCGTTCTTGTGTTGATTCTTATGATTAGATGCATTAGGGTTTTATCTATCGAATATTGAAGTTACTTGGCATTACTAGATCATCTTTTGCGTCACACATTTGTTTCACGGATTTGATACCTTGGGTTCACCTTCTCGAGGGAAGAAGGGTCCCTTGACTATGACGGGAGACTTGTCCGCTTGCATGTCTAAACGAACTTTGATACAACTATTAACCATCAACAACTACCTCCTTGCATGATATGCTCTAAGCTTCCTAGTCTTACAAGTGTTTGTAGTTGTGCACTTGATTTTCACACTATCATATTGTGCACACACTTAGGGGGAGCTTAGTTTGTATCATGCTAGCCTCATGACCTTGTGATCCACCTTAGTTATTCATACATGTGGCATCTTCATTGATATCATACATATGGATCATGGTTCATGTTGCTTTTCTCCCTTGTATTTAACATTTCTCTTGAGCTATGTTTGCTAGGACTTGCTACTTTTCCTTTGGAGCCCCCTTTAGTTTGACACATTTTGGAGATTTTATTCCAAAGGGGCAAAAATTGGAACCAAAGCAAGCTATGTGTGAACATAGGAAAGAAGATAAAAAATGGGGAAGTATGATCTAGGGGAGGTTGGATGATGGTAAGCATCCAAGCAAGTGTAAGTGGTTCAATTTTGTCAATTTTTGCATATTTATGCTTGCTTTGATTGTGTTGTCATAGATCACCAAAAAGGGGGAGATTGTAGCGAACATAGCCGCCATAGCCATTTGTTCAAGTATGATTTTGGTGATTCATACACAACACAATCATGGGACTAACCAAATGATTGAGCATGTCCTTGTAGGCATTCTAGGTTCCATGGATGCAACCGCACACAATGCAAAGCATGACAAAAGAAAAAATATGAAGCAGGGACAAAGAGAGGAATGAATTGGACTTGTCCTATAAATTAATTATTCTTAGATCAATCAAATGGTATGAAATTCTACAGAATCATGAAGATTATTTCACAAGCGTTCCATAGAGTCCAAGATCATCAAAATCGGAATCTGGAGTGAAAAGTTATACCCAAATTAAGATGTGCTGAAAATAGGGCATAGGATGATCCGACGGTCCCATTTTTGTGAGCACCGGATGAACTCCTGAGAAGAAGAAAACAAGTGTATAAGCACCAGATGATCTTGTGGTACCATCGGATGATTGCGTCGGTTCATCCTATGCTTTTTCGGGAAACATACAGAGAGGTATTCACGCAGAAATGGCTAGCACCGGATGAACCGACGCTACCATCGGTTAATCTGACGCTCAAAATATGCTCAGGATTTTTTCAGAAACTTGTACAGAATTTCATAAGCTTTCCAACAAGTACAAGATCGCCCAAAATGGAGTTCAGAGCAGACAGTTATGGCCAAAATACCGAAGGGCGAGCGACGTGGGTGACAGGATGAACCTCTGGTACCGTCGGTGCAACTTCAGTAATCCGACGCTCAAAAATTGGTCAAATACTCAGGTTTTTCCAGAATCTTGTGTAGAATTTCATAAGCTTTCCAACGAGTATAAGCTCGTCAAAAATTGAGTTCGGAGCAAAGAGATACGGGCAAAATACGGAAGGGCATACGACAACACAGGATGATCCGACGCTACATAAAATGACACCGTCGGTTCATCCGATGGTATATCTTAACTAGCCATTAGAGAAACGGATATACTGATGTGTTGGCCTATTTATACCCCTTATACTCTCCCATTTGAGGTTGTTGGAGTGTGTGGAAGTGCAGATGAGTGTAAGACACTTAGAAGATCATATCCAAGCCATCCAAGTGTTAAATTTGCTCATCCATAGACTTGCACATGCTTTGTGTGTGTGCTTAGTGCTAGGCTTAGCTTAGAGCTGAGTGAGTGCAAGGTGTACCTACCTTGTGAGGTGATTCTTGAGTGGATCAAGTTGTACAAGGTGCGCGGGAAGCCTTGGGGCCTAAGTGGCTCACCGACAATCATTTTCGACCCTTCGGCTTGGTGTGGAGTGGCGAGGACACTTTGTGCGGGGGACGTGGAGACCCCCTTCCTAAGTGAAGAAGCTCTTTAGTGGAGGCGGCATCAAGGTGACCAAGGGAGCCTGGCGAGTGCCTAAGTGGCGAGCCTTTGTGGCGAGTCAAGTGGTGCTCTTGGGAGAGATTTGGTGACCGGGAAGCAATACTCTTGTGTGAGTGCTTCAACAACGTGGACTGGGGGTGGCTTAGTGCCTACTGATACCACGGGATAAATCACGTGTCAAGAATTTGCTTCCTCTCATCCCCTTTACGTTACCGCATTTACTCTATTGCAATCTTTGCTTGCCTTTACTTTCCTAGAATAGTATCTTGCTAGGATTGGCTATAGGTTGCAAACCTTGTTTTGGGATGGGAATTTCACACTAGAACAACCTTAGTTGCACATCTAGATAGTATGTTATTGTTTACTTTGAGAAAACGTAGTGAAGCCATAGGTTAAGGTTTTAGATTGCCTAATTCACCCCCTCCCCCTCTTAGACTAACGAGCATACGATTCCTTATAGAGGATCGGCGGGAAGCTCTGCAGTGATGGAGTTTTACTGTTCCATAAAAGACAAGCAACTATGGCGTTAATCATGCGTAGTGTCACATGGAAGTTTGGCAACTAGACGACAGTAGGGGCGGGTAGTCCAATGATCGACAAGCCAAGTCGATCGGATCAACATACGGTGACAGAGCGTGTCGTGCAGAGGTGTAGCAGGGTTGTGAGCACAATGGAGCTACACGGCACGACTGGATGTCACGGAAAGTTGATGGAAAAGTGCAACAGATAGCGAGGAGTTGTAGCGGTTGGCGACCAGATCTCAGGCTGGTGTTGCGGGCTCGTTGGTGACGAGCGGATGATGTCGACAATGTTCAGTTGTGGTGCACATGACAACTGATAGGAGTTCGATGGTGATTCAATGGGTGCTCAGGATTGGCGGAGTCAGGTGGCAGGCTGACAGGGTCAAGGTGGAGCAGCTCACTCGTAGTCTACCTATGATGGATAGATTGGGCCGAACAGTTTGCGGGGCACATGGCGGACAGTTCAGTATGGCTGGTGGGTAGTTCGCTTGGAGGGTGAACATACCGTGGTGCATGGCGGAGAGACTAGCGGCAACAGGCTGGTCATACAGTGAGTCAGAGGCAATGAAAGGATCAACAATGACAACATAGGAGCGTGGGGGCTGATGGAGTTGTTGTTCTATGTAGCGTGGCGACACGTGGTGTGAGCTCAGGATGCAGGTTTGCATGGGACAGTTTGCGTGCTTCCAAATCAACAAAGGCGCGGATCTATTTGAGTTGCACATGCAGGGTACTGAAGCATGAATCGAAAGGCGTGAAGAAGCTTCAAGGGCTGAACTGGAAGGAAGTATAGACGGTTATGTCTGTACTTGCAACTGGAGTAATCTACTTGGACAAGGCTGCAGGAGACTATAGTGTAAGACGTCTGGTGTAGTATGGCAGCAGTAATGGAAGGACATGCTAAGGTGGCAATTTTGATATGTGACTTAGTGGTGGTTGTGAGGTTCTCAAAATCATGGATGCAATCTGCGAGAGCATGGTGTTTTTCTTGGCAGAGATTGTGTTGATAGAAGAGAAGAGTGCACAGTTGCAGTTGGAGTCATGGAGTCGGGAATTGCAGGGATAGCAGTGTTTCTTCGGGCATCTCTTGATAGAGCGGCAACGGTGACTTAAGTCTGGTGTACATAGAGGTTCGCGCAAGGCAAATTCAAGGTGACAAGATATTCACCAAGGTGGGGTTTGTTAGATATTGTGTCGAATATTTGTATAGTCCGGTTACGATGGGACTTGAGTTGTATTTGGCAGTATAGGATAGAGTCCGTGTCATACTCTGTAACCCGAGCCTCCTCATAAATATGAGAGGGGCTGCTGTTGTAACCATGACGACATAGCGACAGGCTCGCAGGGGGAAGGCGGCGTATTGCGGGATCCCGGAGTTGCCGGTGTTGCGGTTTGGGGAGGAGCGCCCGTAGTCATGCCCCAGGGATGTAGGCTTCGGCTGAACCTCATTAACAAAGATCGTGTCTCTGTTGTCGTCTATGATCATGCAAGTTCATCTCAGTTGAACCAATCATCGTTAAGCTCCGTGGAGATTAGCAGGCGGCTCGTCGCCGCGGATGCCTAATTTCTTACAGAAAGAATTGCAGCTACGATGCTTCAGGGTGAAAGTAATAAGTGGTTTTATTACTAGTTCTATCATTTTTCTCATCAAGGTAGGTTACCTGAATATTATGGACATCATACCTACAAGGTTCCACACCTGTAAATAACTGGAAAGTATTGTTTTGCGCAATATGTTATATGGACATGATCATCATGTTTGAAATAAGCCACATATGCTCTTGTGCCTTTACTAGAGGCATATCACTATCATAATATGACCAATACAAAAAAATCTAAATTCCGACTCCCTCATTCATTTCCTTGAATGAAACTGTGTAAGGTGATGGCATTATTCATGTTAGTTTCCCAGTTAATAAATGAAACAGTATAACACTCAGATAATTCATCTATGTTGACCTTATACACTGAATATCATGTGCAAGTCTTTACTTTTGGAGCCTTTAAAAACCTAACAGACAATATCAGCCTTAAAGTGATTCTAATGGTGGATATTTAGAATTGTCTTTCTTTTTCTTTATGGCTGTAAATTGTTGCAAGTAGGACACAATTAGTGTCTTAGGTAAATCTGTTCTACGGCATTTTGGCATCAAACTTCAGGTAAATCTGTTCTAACATGCTGGGGGTCTCTTATAATGACACAATTAGTCGGCTTTAACAGAAGAACACTTGCACATTACTTGGTATTGGTAATTCAAAAAAATAGTACTCCTAAAAGATGGTGATTATTTCTATCTACATCAATCAACACGTGGACAGAAAGTTAGTGAACCTGAATTTTTGTCAAAGCATATGTCAGGAAAGGCCACTGTTGAGTTCCATGTGCAGTTGCAGATTTCCAAGAGTCCCCAAAATCACAAGGACATTGTAAAAGTGCTGAACACAAGTACAATAATGAGTGACACTGAGAAACAGAATGCTTACAGCATGATTCATACAACTTAACTTTTGTGTGAGTCGACCTTGCAATGTGTACCTAGTAATACACAAGCTACTTGCATATGTAACCTAGTCATGTATCAAATTAATATTAACGATGAGATACCATTACTGTAATCCAATGAATTGTCAAAGGTAAAATTTAGCATAGCAGAGCCAAAAATTAGTGATCATATACTATTTCATAAGCATGGACTCAGGAAAGTAGCATAGCAGAGCCAAAATGCATATTTATAACCATATCCAACAGGATAACAAAGACACTAACAGAGGATAAGATCTAGTCTAGGTTGAACATTCACCTGATGATAAAGCTATTTTTGGACTGCATGTTTACTTGAGTTAAATTTCATCATCCCCTCATCTCCAATTAAACATCCAGCTACTCATACAGGATGAGGAAAGAAGCAAAGGGAGGGAGGCTGACCTATTTGTCTTGGGAGGAGGCATGGGAGGGGCGGCTGTCACCATGGACTGAGGGAGAGGCGGCCGTAGATCTTGAAGGAGGGGTGCCGCTGGGAACTCGGGCCTCCACCGCCGCGTCCAGGAGCTCGGTCGCCGCCAGGAGCTCGGCTGGCCACGGGGAGGAGGGGGACTTGGGGCCCCATCGATCTTGAAGGAGGGGCGCCGCCGGCACCAACACCGTCGGGACCTCATGGATCTTGGGGAAGGAGCACCGGGAGAGGAGGTCACAGGTGCGGTGGCCGTCGTGGATCTTGGGGAAGGAGCACCGAGAGAGGAGGTCGAGGGTGCGGTGGCCGGCGGTGGGATCTCGTGGAGGAGGAGGTGCCGGGCCGCCGCGCCATGCGGAGGAGGTCGGGCCAGGGAGGAGGGCGTCGGGACACCGCGCCTTGGAGAGGAGGCGGCGCTAGGCTACTAGGCCGGGAAGGAGGTGATCGGGCTACCACGCCATGGGTAGGAGTCGGCGCCGGGCTGCCGCACCATGGGGAGGAGGAGGTGCCGGGCTACCGCGCCGCCATAGGGTGGAGGAGGCGCTGGGTGAGCTCGAGGGGCGCATGGCTGCGGTGAGGGGCTGCGGGTGAGCTACGGGGAAGGGAGGGGGAGGGGAAACCCTAGCAGGCTGCGGGGAAGGGAGCAGAGGCGGCTTTTATTTCGAGCCCGGAGCGCCTGCTGCCGTCGATCTGGCTGCGTGAACAGCCCAGATGGAGGCGCGTGGGGCTAGGGGTGGGGTCGGGGTGCAGGGCGCGTGGGGCTTGGCTATGCACCTGAGAGGATGGTGTTTGCTGTACGTTGCACGTAGGGCGCACGACAAAGATTTTTTTGTGCCGTGCGTTTTTTCAAAGACCAAAGACAAAGAGTAATTTGCCGTGCGCTTTTAAATAAGACGCACGACAAATCCTTTTTCTATACTTTTTGTCAAATTCATAAACAATTTAAAAAAATTGAAAAAATCTAGCCACAACATGCACCTGTAATACTTAGCCAAGAGTCCATCCGCACAACGTTGTCAAACACTCATCATACCAAAAGTGGCCATCCACCAATCCTCGAACCACACAGGTCCTCACTACGTGCATGTTCTTCTCTTGATTTATCATATTCATATTTTATTTATAGGAATCAACTTGAACTTACCACTTGATGAATTTGGAGCGGTTGATTTTGATTATGTACAAAACCTAGTTGGTAAGCATTCTGTGACTTCTTTGTACTATGAAAAAGCTTGCTTTATCCCCTATATTTGTATCATGGCGTGAGTTTCTTTGTACTATGAATAAACTTGTGTTTTTCCCTCTATTTAGATCATGCTAGTCAAATGGTCCAACCGAAGCCAGATTATTGTGATACTGTTAGACAACAAGTGTACCCATCACTGTTGATGAGAAGCAAGAATGGACGTCTAGACAAGCATGATACAACAATTGTTTCTGAGCAATTTGGAGTAAAGATTAAAATGATTCAGTGCATACGAGAGAGAGGTAAAACCAACTTGCTCAAAACATTCTAGTCATTGTTCCTAATTTAAAGAACGATAGAAGTGGCCGCAAAGCAATCCCTATTGATTTGAAAAATTTGAGGAACATTCCTCTCCAACAAAGAATGAGGATAGAAGATGTCTCTAGTAGACTTGGTATTATTAGCAAAACTATGATACATAGGTATTTGAAAAAGGGTATGTTTAGGAACCATTTTAGTAGTGTCAACCCTTACCTCACGGAGGCTAACAAGAAGAGTAGATTGAAGTGGTGCATTGACATGATTGACCAAAGTTTGCTTGATGATCCAAAGTTTAATTGTTTGACATTGTGTTTATTGATGAGAAGTGGTTCTATCTATATTATAAATCAAAGAGGTACTACTTTCTACCTAATAAAGATGAACCACATTGCATTTGCAAGAACAAGAACTACATTCTTGGATCACGTCTTTCTGTGTCGTTGCTCCGCCAAGATTTAAAGATGGAGTATGTGTGTTTGATGGAAAAATTGGTTGTTTTCCACTTGACATTGTTGAGCATGCTATTAGAGACATTCCTTATCGATTGCATGGTGAGGAAGTAATCAAGCCAATACAATCAATTACAAGAGATGTCATAAGTGATTTAATGATAAATAGGGTGTTGCCGGCAATTAGAGCAACATGGTCAAGAGAAGTTGTGCACAAGCCAATATTCCTAGAACAAGATAATGCTCCTACTCATTGAAAGTGGATGATCCTCAGTTTTGTGAGTGTGCTAAGCAAGATGGGTTTGGCATTCGACTTATATGTCAACCAGCCAGTTCTCTAGAATTTAACATTCAAGATTTAGGTTTCTTTTGAAGTATCCAAGCGGTTTAGTACAAGAAGAATGCTAAGACATCAAAAGAACTAATTTTAGTAATTCCAGAAGTTCACTAGGTAAAAGATCTGTTGACGGTGAATTTCCGTCAACCTAGCTATGAGCTTACCGTCAACATTTGCACGTATTTGATATTCTAACCAATGGTACTAACCCCCTGGAGGTATCAAGTTCACTCCCGCATGTCGATTTTGGAGTTCATTGTTTACGCAGGAAATCTACGCTAAAGAGGAGACTTTCGGGATAAGTTCACCAAGCACTTTGGAAGAAGATCATGAAGCCCGACAAGAGTCAAGACACGCGATGAACATGAGTCCAAATGACCCGAGGACCGAAGCGTCAATGTGCATGTCTTCAAGGACTCAACCAGAAAACAGCGAAGCTTGCATAGCAAGGATTCAATCCTTAACCGTCAATGAAACGATGTGAAAGTCCCACATGCAAGCACACAAATAAGGAATCATGTAAGAAGCAACCGGGGAGGAAACCGGGGCCGAACCAGGCCGAAATGGGTCTGGGCCGACCGACCCAGCCCACTCCGGGCCCGGTTCGGCACCCCCTTTTGCCCTAGGTACTTGTCTATTTATTGTATCTGCCTCCGCCGTCCGCCACATCCATCCATTCATCAGAGAGTCACCGAGACGAAGGAGAAGCACCGGGAAGAAGCCGACGGCTATCGTGAGTCCTCGAGTTTCCTAGGAGATGGCTTAAGCCATGCCCTAGCCGCCATGGTTGGCCCTGTGTGGTAAAGCCATGGTGGAGTTCCGGAGCCGCGACTTGAATTCGTCAAGTCGTTTGTACCTTCAGCATATGGTGATATAACCATATCTTTTCATACTTTGATCTACTACGAGTTATGCTTATTCATATGTGTAGCTACCATATGCCTTTAGTAGGACTAGATCGAGTCATGGTGATTAGTCTTGTCTTGCGGATACACCATAGTAGTGCACGGACCGAGGTTTATCGCTTGGTGTTGAATATCCTTGCGTAGTGACAGTACGGTGGAGGAGAAAGCGGCGAGTGAATGTGCATCGGACCACTCCATATCGGGTTACTCCATATCGAGTGTAATCCTTATCATAGTATAGGTTTAGATTAGTTTGTCACCTTGGCCCGAACCGCAACAAGAAGACGATAGGCTAGGTTTACCTTTGGTTTGCTTACCTTTATGGCTAGGTGGATGTGATCCATACATCCCTTCATGTTTGTATGTTACCTTTATGCAATCAATACTGCACATAGGGTTAGACCGGTAGGTTAGATGGAGAACCTTAGTGGTTTGCTTCAGATCCTTGGATTGACAAATCTAGGGAGGACCCTCCTTGGTGAAAAAGGCACCAAGTGACCCGTAGGCTTGCGGTGAACTTGAGCACGGTTTTACACCGTCAACAAGATCTAATTCCATTTGGTTGTTTCAATACAATACATATTATAAGACACAAAAAGATCTAATTTCTTCAACACTTATTTTGTAGGCATTCTTGGAGTGCATTGCATGGAAAGCAACCATGATATTTGTAACATTACAAATTGTGTTGAAGGAAGCAATGAAGGTTAAAGGTTGCAACAATATAAAGATTCCTCACTTGCAAGATCAAAGACTAGAGAGGGAAGATAGGCTGCCATTGTAAATCCTTTGTGAAGCTGCATTGCTAGCCGAAGCCATAAATAGTCTCCATGCAAATTAGAAGATGCAATTTAATTTATGCAAATTATAAGGTTTACAGCTAAATGCTTACTTTTAAAATGCATGTGCCTTACTGTTTGCTTGCTTCATCTTCTTTTTTGTTCTTCGCATTGCTTTTTGCTTGCTTCATCTTCTCCCTCTCGTCCAACTTCTCAACAACCTATTCATGCGGAATTAAGGTGTCACCACACATTTGAAGTTTCTCCACATCAGGAATGTAGATCTCACAATCAAAATTTTCTATGTATCGAGAACTTGTGCGAGGAGGTCGTAGACTTCATGTAAAAGGTCACAACGGGCGCATGTGCGACCGTTAACACGAGCTTGGTGACAGGCTTCTCCAAAGACGCTGACAGCGTGGAATGAACGGCAGTGAGGACAATCGACAAACCTCACCAACATCTGGCACCTTGTTGACGGTGTTGACGGTGAATTTCCGTCAACCTAGAGTACTTGTTATACATTGGTTTCGATTATGATTTGCAACTAACCCGCCACTAGGCATACTAATGATATAACATGTTCACACTTGCATGTCGATTTTGGAGTTTGTTGTTTACGCGGGAAATTAACGTTAAAGAGGAGACTTTCGGGATAAGTTCATCAAGCACTTCAAGAGAAGATCATGAAGCCCGTCACAAGTCAAGACACGAAGTGAACAAGACTCCAAACAACCCAAGGACTGAAGCATCAACACGCAAAACTCCGGGGATTTGGATGTTTACCAACGAGATCAACTCAGCCCGAGAGATATTCTCGCAGCTCAGGACAGCATGATCTTTCGGTACAGATTCGGAGACTTAAACGGTCTTAAATGGCAAAAGTTTGACTACCAAAGTTGTGGGCCTCGACGATACCTTCGATTTGGACATGTGGAAGGCCCAATTTGGATAAGGGAGCTAGGAGATATGACCCCCAAAATCCCTGCTGCGCAGTCAGTCCGAAATCAGAACAGATTATCTTCCAAGGCCGATTTAGAGATCTTATCTTCGTTTTTAAGGAAAGAAATGAATACCAAAGTTGAAGATAATTTCGTGGCACACAACCTGGACACCGAATTTGCATTATTTGGAGTCCGAACGTGGGAGATATGGCCTTGGCAAGGAAGGACTGCGAATCAGGAAAATCTGGCTGATTTTATGGAAACCAAGTTTGCTTCTCTCCCAAGGAGGATTTCGTGCAAGGCAAGGTGGAGCACACCCAAAGGCACCTCAAGGACATAAATACAACCCCCTAGGCGCCCCAATATGGTGACCCCATCGAACAAATCATCCTACCGACGCCAATCACCAGAAAACCGCCGCCGCAAGATGAGGGAGAGAGTTAGATGAGCTCGTCGCAAGGATCAACGCCGGCGGAGAGAAGGAAGCAAGAGGAGGACTCTAAGCCGCTGGCCTAGGGGTGTTCCCAAGCTCCATCGCCGCCATCTTCATCGACGACGTTCTCCGGAGTCTCCATCACCCCTATGTGCTTCAATCCGTGTAAGATGATGGGGTAATGTCTCCGTTCATCCCTAGGATTAGATGGATACATGCTATGTGATCGCTACTCGATTTGTGGTTTCAATCTATTGTTTTCATGTTGATGATGCTTTGATGATTAAGGTTAGCTACCGTGTTTTTCGGGCGTATGATATCCGCTACTCCCATAGATTCCATCAACATACCGTGTCCATCATAGGTCTAGTCACGAATACCTTCGCGTAGTGACGAAGACGAGAGGAGGGAAAGGGCGAAACCGTGGTCACAACCCCCCGTAGATTGGTTTACCGCTTTCGTGTAGTAGATGCATACCATGTTATCCTAGATCCTAGGGAGGGAACGCTTATCTTTCTTAATCACTCTCTTGTGTTCACCCCTTTACCATATAGTTTAACCATATATTTGTTTGATCAACTTAACTTAGATTAACTTAGGTTAGATAGTCTTTACTTTTAGATTAATACTCTCTTTCAAAGGTTTTCCATTCAACTAGATTAGTACTTGGTTAAGCGCTAGTAATCCCCTTGCTCCGCGGATTGACAAGAACCTTGGGAATCCCGTGGTGAAAAAGGTGTAGGTCCGTACGCTTGCGGATCGTAGAGGGATACGTCTTTTATCCGTCAACAAGCCCCCTTTTCCGGCGCCGTTGCCGGGGAGCAAGCTAGTTTGCTACGTTTAATCTAGTATTAATTTTGTTGATTACTAACATCTAACCCTTATTTTATAGAAAAAAAACTTTTTTTGTTTTCTTTCTACTTTTCTTGTGCCTAGATGGATTTGTTCACCTCACAATTGGAAGACGAAGAGATGTCGCTAAGGGAGCTAGCAATGCCGTCAATGGAAGACATTGAGATGCAAAAATCAGATTTGACGTTTGCTACAACCCACTATGAAGTGAAGCCTGGAATCATCAAGTTAGTGGCGACAAAACCATTTAGAGGACTGGAGGATGATAACCCATATAGACACATTAAGGAATTCACGATGTTATGCAACACGGTGCAACAAAAAGGAGTTCCGGCCGCTTGGTTCAAGTGGAATCTTTTTCCATTCTCTCTCGAAGATGAAGCGCGAAGATGGTACACACTTGCGTCCGTTGAAGCAAAAGGAAATTGGGATGAGCTAGTGAAGAAATTTCTTTTGAAGTTCTTTCCCATAAGCAAGGTCCAAGACTTAAGGAGGCAAGTGCTCACTTTCAAGCAAGGAGAGGATGAAGGAATTGATGAAGCATGGGACCGCTTTAATGAACTACTTGAGCGAGGCCCGAACTTGGGATTTTCTCGGTGACTTGATGTTGCATACCTTTTATTTTTCACTAACCCCTAACTCATCTCGTTTTGTAAGCATGTGTGCAGGCGGTGATATAATGGATAAAACAATTAGTGAAGCCGCACAAATCTTACAAAGGATAAGCAATGGACAAAGAATAATACGAGATTGGCAAATATGTTGTCAAGAGGAGCAAAACGACAAAAGCAAGCCCAAGGTGCTTGCTGAAATTTCTGAAAAAGATGAACCGAATGTCAAGGAAGATGAACCGACCATACAAGAAAGTGAAGATCCACTTCCCAAGGTAAGAGAAGTCATTTCGGATGTTAAAAATGTTGAAATTAACATGAATGTAGGCCGAAGTATGTGGAATGCTAGACCATTGGCGGAGTTCAAGCAATCCGGTTGGGTTCAAGTTGATTTCGCCCCACTAATTAACTACCGAAGGAAGGAGGAACGCCGACACATTGCCAAACTAGTTGAAGATATATTTGATCAAGAGATGAGTGGAGAGTCGATCCAAAAGATGTTTGAAGAAGAAAGAGAAGAAGGAGATGAAGGATGGATCGACCGGTTTGACAACTCAAAGATTTATGATGAAGGAAGAGAAGAGTACAACCGTGATGAGCCTAGTGACTCAAAGGATAAATGGGAGGAGATAGGATTCAAGCTAGATGATAGCTTGTGTGCTATTGAATCCTACACACTAGCAAATCAAGACATGGAAGTACTCAAGGATGAAGGAAAGAGTGAATCAACAATGAGCGATCTTGACATGGAAGATAAAGAAAGCAACATACAAGTCTTTGAAGATGAAGATCTGGTTGATAAAGAAGACTTCAAAGAAGAGATGAATGCGTACATAGTTGAAGGATTACATGTTCCACATGATGAGTTGAAGAAATTGCAAGATGGTGATGAAGAGGCAACTACACTTGTTGAGATCGATTCGCCTTCAACACCGCTTGATGAACCAAATATCACTCTTGTTGAAAAATCTCTAAGGCCAAGGTACGCGCTGAAATCTCAAGATATTATTGGTATTGATGTTGATAAATTCAAATACTCATGCTCAACCAATAGTATGAATGATAGTTTAATGTCTATGCCTTGTTCCAATAGTGATCATGTTGATAGGCTAGATTTTCTTGAGAATGAAAAAGAGAAAACATTTATGTTTGATCCAATTAATCTCACACCTAAACAACCTTTGCCTAATGATGAGCTAAGTGCTATGCATGAAACATATGCTTCTTTTATTTACACCTTGACTTGTTGCTACAATTCACATGTGGTGTTAATTATGGACGCATATGTTTACAATAAGTTTTGTAAATCTCGATCATGCTTTGCGCTTGGTCAAGCTAATGACCTTCAAGAATCATATGTCGGGAAAGGCCCGATTTTCACTAACCATGTATACAAGGCTTGAATAATGAAAAAAGAAGTCATGCCTAAAAGAGTTGCAAGATAAATCATCAACCTCTCCGAAACCCGCGATGGATGCTGCTGTCTTCATCAATTTGAGAGCTTGTTCAGAGGTGTACAAATGAAGAAAATGAGATATTCAGAAGCTCCATCAAATTACCATTCCAACACATCAAGAACCAACAAGTTTGAAGACCCGTGCAAGGAGTTGTGGAGAAAACATTGAGCGTTGCGCGTTCTGAAATTTCAGGACAGATTTCATCGCCGAAGTAAAACGGACGTAACTCTCTTGTCCGGAGTCCGATTTGAGCAAATAAAGACTCGTTGGAAAGGAAATTTTGTGCACTGTGCAATGGAGTAGAGCTTGAGTATACTCTCCGTTCTGGACATTAAAAAAAATTCATGGAGTGAAGGCAGCACCGAAGGATGATAAAGAAGGAGATAATGATGAAACAAAAGGATGCTTTGGGCAAGTCTTCTATAAGTGATCAAGAACAACATGGGAAGTAAATTAAAGCTGCATTGGTACCTTTTCTTCTTGCATGAAGGGCCATGGCTATGCAACGAAAAGAAGGTATGTGAGAAAGTCGAGCTCTATGACTTTAAATGAAGCGCTTTTCGGGAGGCAACCCGTTTCTTTATGTTTTTACTACTTTCTTAGAGAAAATAAAAAAATGGCACCATCTTATGATGATCAACTTGTGGCTATTAATATAAGTTTAGTTTTATTTTTAGAACCACCATCATGTTCATGCTCATATTTATTTATTTGCATGCATTGCATTTTGTTGTCCTCGTGATGTTTCTTTGTGTATACATGTTTTGCACATAGTTGGCTTGGTTGTTTTATATATTTAATGATGTATGCTTCATTTTCCATGTTAATACTTCATAAGGCCTTATGAGTATTTTTCTTTTGTGATCTTGTGTAAACGTGGTGTTTAAACATGATTGCGGACCATCATCATTAAGTTCGATAAACCTTGCTAGCTTTTCATATGTTTTCATGTTGCATTGGTTAGTTTATAAGCTCTGCAATGCGCTTAATTTTTCTTGTGCTATAAGAGTTATTGATTTAGGGATAGACATGGTGTTTTAACCCTAGATATATAAACCTTTATGGCTATGGAGAAATTCAGCAACCTAGTTGTAAACATGGTGTTTAGAACTAGGTGAAAACATTGTCTTATTTATATGCTTTCCTATCATGTGCATACACACCTTGCACCACGTACACTCATTAGGTTTTTATTCCTCATTAGACTAATTATGCCACAAGTTAAGAATCTTAGGAGACATTGTTGGATTGTTGGCAATTCTATCTACTCCCAACCGTCACCTTGGGGGTAGAATGTGCGTTTAAAACGTCTTACGTGCAAGATAAAGACTCTCACTACAAGGAAATTGAAGGATGGCTAGGAAGTGCTTTGTCTTCTTCTTCCATGACTAGCAAAATGCTAAGCATGGTGGAGACCCTGAATCTTCAACACGGAAGTGCAACATGACACTCTAGAAGATAGAATGATCCAGATCGTTAACATCTCCGGATCAATGCGCAAGAAGCTATCAATCTCATCAAAATTCTGTATGGTCTCGAAGGGAAAACACTGGATATTTTTGGATATTTGAAAGCCCCATGAAGTTACGATTCCAACAAATCAAGAATCAAGACAATCGGAGGTTCCTACAAGCGGTTATGCCCGAATCACCGAGTGCAACACGTCCTGAAATCAGTTTTGGACAGCACGCAGAGCTGAAGTAAAACGGACATAGCTCCCTTGTTTGAACTCCGTTTTTGATGAATGACCACACGTTGGAAAGGTAATTTCATAAACTTTTCAATAGAGCTATATTTCGATATATTTTCTGTTCTGGACAGAGGGGGAAATCCATGAAAAAGAGACAACAAGGAGATGATGAGAACAAGAAAGAGGAGATGGTGATGACAACATTGAAGAGAAGGGTGACCACTGACTCCATTAAGCATACAAGATCAAATTCAGAAGTTTAGGAGCATTAATAAATCAAGACAAAAGCAAAAGCCACATCGATACATGGAGATGCCGGAAGAAGGCAACGAAGGATTACAAAAGATGGTAACATCTCCATGGACCTTCTCTTTTCCAAACACAAATGCTTGTAAGTATGCCTTCAACATCAACTAGGTGCAACCTTTTGTTTTTCTCTTCAAACAATAAAATGGCTACTAGGAGGACAACCTAGGTTTCTTTTTACTTTCAATAGATAAGCATGACCATGTGTTCACCTCGATGTTTTATATTGCCTATGCTTATGGAAAGATGATGAAAGTTGCCGCTTTGTTTTACCTACATGAAGTTATACATGTCTTGGCTAATTGCTCTCTATAATATGATCTGAAATTAATTTAAATATCGGCTCTTTTATTTGTGGAGGTGAAATGACTATGCTCTAGACCCACATACATATCTTTGCTCTTTGATTTAAGTTTATGGATAGCCGGATAATTTGTTGTTTTTATGAAAACTTAACTTTTATGCTATGTACATATTTGTGATGCTCTTGCAAAGTTCTACCTACCAAAGCCATATACATATATGTTTTATGATAACAAAACCCGTTGATTGCAAACATATGTTTTGATGAGTTGGATTAGGATTGATTTCTATGGTTCGAGACTAAGAAGCCGGTCATTCCTTTGTGTAACGTTTTCATGCTAGCCTTTTTGTCCATGCATTGTGGGTTTTCACATCGAAAATTTCACAAACTTCGTTGGGCATCCACCCTAAACCAAAAACATCTTTTTGTGATCACCTCCTTGTCCACAACCCAATTTGAGTATGGAGTAAAATTCTCGATGGAGATTCAAATATTCCGCAATATTATGGAATTTATACTTACTTTAGCAGTCATTTCCCCTCTCTTTTATGCTCGAGGACGAGCATCGTTCAAGCATGGGGGAGGAGTCATTCTCTGACACAAATGCTATGTAAGTATTATGTTGCAAAAAGTTTTGAGGAGCAAAAGAAAAAAAGAAAAAAAAAGAAAAAAAATGAAAGAAGAAAAAAATTATTATGATGAGAAGAAAAGAAAAGTAAGGAAAAATAGGAAGAATAAAGTGAAAAAAAGAGAAAGAGATTAAAATGATAAGGAAATAAAATAAAGAAAAAATAAAGATGCTCCTCGATTCTTTTTGCTTCATAAGTCCTCAAGTGCCTTGATGACACATCCATACTCAAATCTTCCAACCATGTGCAATCCGATAACGAGGACTTTACTCGTGCCTCGGGATCATCCATTTGCCACTTGCACATGTCCACTTATCTAAATGTGTGTGTTTCATCCTTCTCTCTTTCCAACATTTATTTTCCATGGCCTTTTTGACGAGTCTCGATAATTCCAATAGATCTCTCTCTTAATTTGACAATATTTCGGATGTGTGTTTTGCTAGGATTGTTTTTAACCTTCCAAGATCCACATAAGCCTTTCACTATCACATATGAGTAGAGTAGGTTGAAAATAATCTAGTATAGGCTTGAGTGACTTGATGAGATGAGTGTTCCATGAGCTCTTGCAAGAGATTTTCACTTATGTTGGATATGCATCTTTTTGAAAATCTCCCATGTGACAAGGTAATGGTTTGAAGTTCACTTAAGTTTGAGAGCATCGTGTTAAATGTGGCTTGTTCTTTATTGTTAGTCTATCTTCCATAATGAAAAAGAAGCCGGTCACAACTTGAACTTTAAAAATAAACTCTTAAGAGAGAGCCATTTGCCTCGTCATGAATGACTAAGTGCGGGACAACATTGGAAGGCAACACCGATTTCCCTTTTAAGCAAGGATTACTTACTCGAGGACGAGCAAGGTTTAAGCATGGGGGAGATGTTGACGGTGAATTTCCGTCAACCTAGAGTACTTGTTATACATTGGTTTCGATTATGATTTGCAACTAACCCGCCACTAGGCATACTAATGATAAAACAAGTTCACACTTGCATGTCGATTTTGGAGTTTGTTGTTTACGCAGGAAATCTACGCTAAAGAGGAGACTTTCGGGATAAGTTCACCAAGCACTTCAAGAGAAGATCATGAAGCCCGTCACAAGTCAAGACACGAAGTGAACAAGACTTTAAACAACCCAAGGACTGAAGCATCAACACGCAAAACTCCGGGGATTTGGATGTTTACCAACGAGATCAACTCAGCCCGAGAGATATTCTCGCAGCTCAGGACAGCATGATCTTTCGGTACAGATTCGGAGACTTAAACGGTCTTTAATGGCAAAAGTTTGACTACCAAAGTTGTGGGCCTCGACGATACCTTCGATTTGGACATGTGGAAGGCCCAATTTGGATAAGGGAGCTAGGAGATATGACCCCCAAAATCCCTGCTGCGCGGTCAGTCCGAAATCAGAACAGATTATCTTCCAAGGCCGATTTGGAGATCTTATCTTCGTTTTTAAGGAAAGAAATGAATACCAAAGTTGAAGATAATTTCGTGGCACACAACCTGGACACCGAATTTGCATTATTTGGAGTCCGAACGTGGGAGATATGGCCTTGGCAAGGAAGGACTGCAGAATCAGGAAAATCTGGCTGATTTTATGGAAACCAAGTTTGCTTCTCTCCCAAGGAGGATTTCGTGCAAGGCAAGGTGGAGCACGCCCAAAGGCACCTCAAGGACATAAATACAACCCCCCTAGGCGCCCCAATATGGTGACCCCATCGAACAAATCATCCTACCGACGCCAATCACCAGAAAACCGCCGCCGCAAGATGAGGGAGAGAGTTAGATGAGCTCGTCGCAAGGATCAACGCCGGCGGAGAGAAGGAAGCAAGAGGAGGACTCTAAGCCGCTGGCCTAGGGGTGTTCCCAAGCTCCATCGCCGCCATCTTCATCGACGACGTTCTCCGGAGTCTCCATCACCCCTATGTGCTTCAATCCGTGTAAGATGATGGGGTAATGTCTCCGTTCATCCCTAGGATTAGATGGATACATGCTATGTGATCGCTACTCGATTTGTGGTTTCAATCTATTGTTTTCATGTTGATGATGCTTTGATGATTAAGGTTAGCTACCGTGTTTTTCGGGCGTATGATATCCGCTACTCCCATAGATTCCATCAACATACCGTGTCCATCATAGGTCTAGTCACGAATACCTTCGCGTAGTGACGATACGAGAGGAGGGAAAGGGCGAAACCGTGGTCACAACCCCCGGTAGATTGGTTTACCGCTTTCGTGTAGTAGATGCATACCATGTTATCCTAGATCCTAGGGAGGGAACGCTTATCTTTCTTAATCACTCTCTTGTGTTCACCCCTTTACCATATAGTTTAACCATATATTTGTTTGATCAACTTAACTTAGATTAACTTAGGTTAGATAGTCTTTACTTTTAGATTAATACTCTCTTTCAAAGGTTTTCCATTCAACTAGATTAGTACTTGGTTAAGCGCTAGTAATCCCCTTGCTCCGCGGATTGACAAGAACCTTGGGAATCCCGTGGTGAAAAAGGTGTAGGTCCGTACGCTTGGGGATCGTAGAGGGATACGTCTTTTATCCGTCAACGGACGGTGTTCGGCACCTCCTTGATGGCGTCCAACAAGTTAGAGTCTGAGACGACCAGCTTGGCCATGTCGGCGGTGTCACCGAGCACGCCGATCCTACATGCCTGTAGACGCGTTTTGGAGGGTGGCGCAGCTAGACGTTGATGTTCGTGGGTGACTCACTGGTGCTGAACCAGGACAAGTCCATGCTCCACACCGCAACGGTGCCCGGAGCATGAACCACAGTGTCTTCGCATGCTTGGGGAGCCAACTTGCTGGCGCAGGTGGCGTGCCTGGAGTTCATTGATAGCGGGTGGGCGGCGTCGAGCGTCGTGGCCATTGGCGGGTTCTGCAATGAGCACATCTATCCAGTATGAGCACATCCTCCAATCCTGCAAACACAACCTCTGAGCCTGATCTCCTCCTCCAACTTGCGATCCATGGCAAACCGGGCAACGGAGGCGAACCTATAGTTGTTATTTGCGGAGGCTGCGAGCTCTATGCGACCGGAGATCCAGTGGAGTCGAGATGTCGGAGAGGGTGTCAGGCTTTTTCTGGATGTGGGGTGATGAATATGCGCAGGAGTACGGGTGAGGAATGTGGCAGCGTAACCGTCGGTTCAGGCAAAGGAGGCCAAAACTGCTGGCAGTGCATCAACAGAAGGTAGGACGTCCAGTTTTTCGGAAACGAGCTATTGGCCTAGGACGTCGGGTCTTTTTAGGAATGGAGGGAGAGTACCTTACAAACTCTCTTCTCTTGTTTAAAATTCACTTGTTAGGTGTTAGTTTCCAATACGAGTCATGTGATCCCTGAAACTTGCCTTACGCATGCCCCCGACCGAATCTCCGATCGAAAATAATGATTTCCGACTGGCGCCAAATAGTCGGTCCGTTAGCGAGTGTTGACGGTGTATTTTGGTACACCTAGCATGTTCATTACACTTTGGTTTGGATTTGATTATGGAACTAACCCGCCACTAGGCACACTAATCATATAACAAGTTCATCTATGTGCATGCATTTGGAAGTGTTATGTTTATGTAGGAAAACATGGACATGAAGGACGGATTCACAACAAGTTCAAAGGAGCATTTACGGAGTCTTGTTCGTGTTCATGAGCTTGATGAAATCACTTCCAATGGTGGCAAGGACCGAAGTGCTACGAGGAACACCCCCGGGGATTGAAGCGTAAAAGACCGAACTTCATGCGCAGAGAACCTCCATCTTGGACGCGAGGATGACATCGTCAAAATCATGCAAGTGGAGGGGGCAAAGTGCATAATCACCTGAGGACCCACGGGAGCGAAGGGGCGACCGAACCGGGCCGAGATGGGCCCCGGGCCGGTCGGTCCCGCCGGCCGGCCCAGCCCACTTCGGGGGTCGGTTCGGCCCCCCTTTCCTTGCACCCGAAGGATCTTCAACCCTAAAACCCTGGAGGCGCCGCCATTCGACGGGGGGAGAGCCATTCGCACCAGGAGGCCATCCACAAGCTAGAGAGAGAGGAGGGAGATCTCCAGAGGGAGATCGTCCACCTCGAAGGAAGCACCCACAAGTGGAGAAGAAGGAAGACACCGGCGGAAGGGAAACCATGATCAACGGTGCTATGTCTAGCATTTTGATGGGGTAATCTCCTTATTCGTCCATGGGTTGTAATCAATCTTGAGATGTAATCATACTTTGTCGGATTATCTATCTATCATCTTGTGTTGAATATACTTTAATGCTTAAGGTTAGATACCAAGCCGTAAAGGGGGTAAGAGCTTCAATGCTTCCTTGGATCCATTCAATACGTCGTGTCCATCATAGGTCTAGTCATGAATACCTTCGCATAGTGACAGTACGAGAGGAGGGAAAGGGCGAAACCGTGGTCACAACCCTGATAGATTAGATTGGTTTTCATGTCTTTAAGCGATTGCATGTTCTAGTATCGTAGACCCTTGGGCGAGTGTCTTTTATCTTGATAGCTTGATCATTCTCTCTAGTGTAGTTTAGTTGTTTTCTAGTTTAGTCATAGTTAGAGTTTGAATAGTTAGAGTGTGAAGGTAGATCGAATGCTTGTAATCCCCTTGCTCCGCGGATTGACAAGAACCTTGGGAATCCCATGGTGAAAAAGGTGTGGGGTCCGTACGCTTGCGGATCGTAGAGGGATATGTCTTTTATCCGTCAACAAGCCCCTTTTTCTGGCGCTGTTGCTGGGGAGCAAGCTAGTTTACATTGTTTGGTTTGCATCTAACTTAGTTTTATATTTAGTTTACCTTTTATTTGTTATATCTAACACATATTATCTAGAAAACCACTTGTTTTATTTTTGTTTTTGTTTTTATCTTATTGTCTCGATGGCGTCCGTCAATCACCCATGGAAGAACTGGAGAAATCACTAAGGGATTACGCTAGCCCTTGATGTGAAGACATAAAAGTACAAGAGTCGGATTCGAAGCTCGAAGCGACCAAGTATGAGATTAAATCCAAGATCATCGAGATGGTGGAGGCAAACCCGTTTGAAGGGATGGTTACGGAGAACGCATATAGACACATAAGGCATTTCATGATGCTATGCAACACGGTGCGTCAAGAAGGAGTTCCCGATGAATGGTTCAAATGGAATCTCTTTCCCTACTCACTTGCCGGCAATGCAAAGATATGGTACTCGTTTGCATCCTTTGAAGTTGAAGGCAATTGGAACAAGTTGACAGAGAAGTTTTGCAAGAAGTTCTTTCCAATTAGCAAGGTTCAACATCTTAGGAGGCAAGTGATCACTTTCATGCGGAGAAGAGGAAGGGATAGACCAAGCTTGGGACAGGTTTAATGAGTTAACCGAACAAGGACCAAGACTCGGCTTCTCCGGTGACGCACTCTTGCATACATTTTTCTTTTCCCTAACCCCTAGTTGCATGAAACACGTCCAAATGTGTGCAGGTGGGGATCTCATGGAGAAAACACTCACGGAAGCCACCCAACTTCTACAAAAAAATAGTAAAGCGGATGCCATGCGAAGAGATTGGGAAACAAGACTTGCGGAAGAGCCGGAATACAATTCAAGGAAGAAGAAGTGTGCTGAATTTTCTAAAGAGGCAGCCCCAGAAGTCACAAAAGAGGAGCCAATCCCGAAAAAGCTTGAAGACGAACACATCAAGTCAAGAACTAGCCCGAGCGTTGACTTCGTCGTACCAAGTGAAACAATCAAGAAAAGCATGTCAAGCGCGAAGCCACTAAGGGAGTTCGAACCAATGGATTGGGTTCCTATCGATTACGGAGAAGTATTCAACAAGAGAAGACCGTTCCTAATCAAAAGGGGATTACAAGAGCATTGGAAGTGAATTTCCCACCGGAAAGGAAAGCGGAAGATTCGTACGACCTTGAAACCACCGGTGAGATCTTTCAAAAGCTCTTTGGAGATGATGAAGTGGATCCGGAACACAAAGACGAGGTGAAGAGAATCATGGGGATCAAGCCCGAAGCATCACCATACGCTCGCCTCGCCGAAATTTACGCGATAGGATCCGAAGAAGAAGAGAAGATGGCACCACGCTTGAGTTGCGAGATCAACGAAATTCAATGCAAAGCTTTATGCGACATCGGAACCCAAGTAAGTGTCCTATCTTCTAAAATTTACGATAAAGTTCAAGACCACAACCTAGACTTAGCTCCAACATCAACGAATTTAATTATGGGAGATGGTAGAACTATTAAACCTCTAGGTATTGCTTGCAACATGAAAGTAAAAATCTCTGGAAAATGTATACCAACCGATTTCTTTGTTATTGATGCTTACCATAGTAATCATGATCACATAATCCTAGGTAGGCCCTTTCTTAAGTTGGTTGATGCCGTGTTGGATGCGGAGAAGGCAAAGTAACAATGAACCTTAATGGAACAAAGTACACATATAATTTTCTTCGCGTATCTAAACACCCTACACCCTTTCCTCCCGAAGACGAAGAAGTAGAGGAGATAGATAGCCTTTGTTTTGTTGAAACCCTTAGAGACCCGCTGCAAAGAGCGATGGAAAATCAAATTAGTAATCAACAAGATGAAGAACTAGAAGAAGCAACAAAAGGCTTGGAACCACATGATGGAAGCGTGGAGGAAGGAAAATTCGAAGATATAGGAGAGATTAAACCCGAGGAGCCACAAGCGCTCCGAGGTAGACCTTAAACCTTTGCCCAAAAGATTAAAGTATGAATTATTGGGCCCGAGACAAGACCTATCCGGTCATCGTGAGAGACGAGTTGAGTCCCGAAGAAAATGAGAAGTTGATGATTTTATTGAAAAAACATAGGAAGGTGATTGGATATTCGATTAATGATCTCAAAGGTATTAGCCCGGCCTTTTGCACTCATTGTGTACCAATGGAAGACCAATGTAAGCCCGTAGTGGACCACCAAAGGAGGCTAACTCATGCCATGCGAGAGGTAGTAAAGAAAGAGGTCATCAAGTTACTTGATGCGGAATCATCTACCCGATACATTGTGTACCAAAGAAAGGAGGTTTAACCGCGGTGAAGAATGAGAAGAACGAATTGATACCGCAAAGAACCGTGACCGGGTGGCAGATGTGTATTGATTATCGTAAGCTTAACAAAGCGACGAAGAAAGATCACTCCCCCTAACGTTCATCGACGAGATGCTCGAGAGATTAGCAAACCACGCTTATTTTTGCTTTCTCGATGTGTACTCGGGGTTCATGCAAATTCCCATTCACCTGGACGATCAACACAAAACAACGTTTACATGCCCTTACGGAACGTTTGCATATAGAAGGATGCCCTTCGGTCTATGCAACACTCGGGCTCTTTTCAACGTTGCATGATGGCCGTATTTTCGGAATTCATTGAAGAAATTGTCAAGGTGTTCATGGATGATTTTTCCGTTTATGGAAAGACGTTCATGGATTGCTTGGCAAACTTGGGAAAGGTCCTCACGAGGTGTGCGGAGGTAGACTTGGTATTAAATTGGGAAAAGTGCCACTTTATGGTTAAGCAAGGCATAGTGCTCGGACATGTTATATCCGAGAGAGGCATTGAAGTGGACAAGGCTAAGGTAGAGACGGTTGAGCAACTCCCACCTCCGACGGATGTTAAGTCCTTAAGGAGCTTTCTAGGCCATGCCAGATTTTATAGAAGATTTATTAAGGACTTCTCAAAGATCACTAAGCCTTTAGCGCATCTCCTTCAAAAGGATGTGGCTTTCGACTTTGATGAGAAGTGCCTAGTGACATTCCGAACCTTGAAAAGTGCGTTGGTAAGTGCTCCCATTATTCAACCTCCGGATTGGAGCCAACCTTTCGAGATCATGTGTGACGCAAGTGACTACGCCGTAGGCGCGGTTTTGGGTCAAAGAAAGGAAGGACAAGTTCACGCCGTTTACTATGCTATCAAAACTCTTAGTGGGGCGCAATTAAATTATGCCACTACGGAAAAGGAGTTGCTAGCGGTGGTATTCGCTTTCAAAAAAATCGGATCTTACATCGTGAAATCGAAGGTCATTGTTTACACTGATCACGCAGCCATCAAGTATCTCTTGGCTAAGAGGGAAGTTAAACCACGTTTGATTCGTTGGATCCTTCTTCTCCAAGAATTTGATGTTGAAATTCGTGATAAAAAGGGGGTGGAGAATGTTGTGGCAGATCATTTGTCTAGGATGAATCGTGGACAAGATGATAAAGAGCCCATAGAAGATAAGATGAGAGATGACCACCTTTATCGAGTGCTTGATAAAGATACTTGGATGATCGATATCATTCGAGCGATTCGGAAGATGCCTCTCGATCATCTAGATAAAAATTCCTAAAAGAAAATAATCTCCGAAAGTAGAAAGTACTTTTGGGATGCACCATACCTCTTCAAACTTGGCAATGATGGAGTTATGAGAAGATGTGTGCCAAGAGAAGAGAGGGTAGAAATTCTAAGGAAGTGCCACTCGGCGGAGTACGGTGGACACTATAGCCATTTTCGAACCCAAGCAAAAGTATGGTCGAGCGGATTCTATTGGCCGGAGATACATGAAGATACTAAAAGATATGTTGCATCATGCCCCGAATGCCAAAGAACCGGAAACATCTTGTCGGTGCGGAATGTGGTCCCGACACTAACCAGTAATAAGCGCCAAGGTCTATCCCTCAATGGTCGATGCTAAGCAATCACAGACACGAGTTTTATCCTGGTTCCGGCCGGGGGGGCCGTACGTCCCGGCGCGTGGTGTGCTCGGGGCACTATATTGCTCAGCACCGGGGGTGCCTGTAGTGGGGCAGCTACAAGCAAGACGGGAGAGGAGGCGTGGCCTCCAAGTCCCTGGTGAAGTGGCTGAAGATGTTGTGGGAGAATTGGGGGATGCGTGTGTGGTGCGTCGTGTGTTGCCTGTTGTCTCCTTCTCCCTCTCCTGTGGCGGGGGAGTTCGCCTTTCTTTTATAGGCCAAGGAGAGGGCGAATTACATGCATGCCACACAATTCAGCTACATGGGGAAGTATGGTGCGCCGCGTCGTAGAGTAGGCGGCCGCCTTGACGGTCCTTGCCGCGATCTGGCCATCATGGCGTATCTTGTACTCGAACAGTGGTAGCTTCGAGGGTAGGAGCGCGGTGGTTGGCCGTAATGTCCCCGGGGGCGGACTCGAGGGGGTTGCCGATGTCGATCCGTACGGGATACGGTGGCGGGCGTGGTGGCGTCCCGTTCTCGCACGCCTCACAGCGCCGGGGCTGTTACCACAGTGCCCGGCGTGGGGTTGTACGCGTGGGGGCGGCCGCTGCCGGTTAACGGTGGCGGGGATGGCGCCCCGCCGGTCTAGCGTCACGACCTGGCCCTGCAAAGTCACGGGAAAGCATTTCGAAGGTGTGGCCGCCCCCCTACGAGGGCTCGGCACGTTAGCGGTACGGGAGTAGGCGGCGCGGCGTCACGGGGCGACACACCGGCCATGTCGCACGGTCCCCCACGGTGGCGGGGATGGGTTCCCCCTAGCGAGTTGGTGCAACGGGACCGGGCGTGAGTCCCGGGCACATGATGGAGCCGCCCCGCCGTTGTCGAGCATTTAATGCCCGTACCCGTGTACGGGAACGGGCGTGCGCGTGCGAAGCGTCCTCGAGCGAGGTGGAGCCTGCTCGAGGGAGGCGTGTACCCTCGAGCGGGGGCGGAGCCCGCTCGAGGGAGGTGTGTACCCTCGAGCGAGGCGAGCCCGCTCGAGGGTACCTTGAGTGGGCCGCCTTGGTGGGCCGCGAGGGCCACCGCGGCGTGGGCCGTGTCCCGTGTGTGCGCTTAAGCAAGATGCATTTAGCTTCGGTTTTTAGCGAGGTTTTAAGCGGGATTTCCCCAGTTGTTTTAGGGGACCCTCAGGGCTGTCCCCGACGGAGCCCCCGAGCATGCGCGGGTTCACGGCCGGGCTCCCGCGGATGCCGGAGCCTGCCGATAGGACATCCTTCCCCCCCTGGTTTGCGAATGCTTTCCGTGGGGCCGCGTCAGCGGACCCGCGGGTCTAGCCCCCGAAGCCCTGTAGGAGCGTGAGTGTTCCTGCAGGGGTTTTACCGCGAGTTTGGTCAGAGGGCGTGGTACATATCCCAACCAGCATTGGAAATGTTTCAGCTGGCTTCGGTGACGCACGCGCAGCTGGCACTATCCGCGGCCGGTGCAATCCAGGAGGTGTGGCCGTGCGTCGAGCCCCCGAGCCTGGGCCCGTTCGAGGCGATCGGGTAGAGCTCCACGACTTGTTTTTAACGCGCCCTCACCGTCCCTCCGCGGGACGGAGGGTGAGGTTTCCGCAACCCCCATCGATCGGGTCGCGGATTGCGGATTCCTCGTTGAGCTGTTAGTGGGTGGTTCGAGTGGACGACCATGCCCCGTTCGATAAGGGTAGGCTACGCGGTCCGGAGACACATCCATTAAAGTGCTTGCGTGGGTTTGCTAGGTGGGGCTCGGTCCCATTCGCTAGGGACCGAGGGCGCGGAAGCTCTCCCTCGGTGGGATCCCCGGCTAGGCGCCCTCGCCGGCTCTTGAACACGACGGGTGGGGCGGCCTCGAGTCGGCGGGCTCGAGGAATGGCTCGAATGCGCATGCCCTCGTCGTCCCTGACTCTGGTGATCTGGGGTGCCTGTTCGAACCCGTCGAGGGTCAGGCTTCGAACCTCTGATCAGTAGGGCCGTGCGGGGTGGCGGCTAGGCGCTCCCGTCTTTGCATCTGCAGGTTTCGAGGGTCCCTGATCGTGTCAGCCCTCGAAACGCTGATCAGTAAAATAGCGCGGGGTGGAAGATAGGCGCTCCCGTCTTTGCATCTGCGAGTTTCGAGGGTCCCTGATCGTGTCAGCCCTCGAAACGCTGATCAGTAAACTAGCGCATCGGAGGTACCTGTGGTGCCTGTTTTACTTCAAACGGGCCCCGAGGTTACCAGCTGATGCTTGCACCCTTTGAGGGTCGAATTTTTCCTGAGCCAGGGGCTCGCGCCGCTCGAGGGTCTTCCTTACTTAGTAAGGGACCGGGCCATTTAATGCTCGCAGTCGTGGCTGCAGTTTTGCGCCGCGGGCGCGCCTTTTTAGGCGCTACAGCCGCGCGCATAGTGGGCGGCGTGGGCAGGCGGATGTGACCGCCTGCCACGGCCCTCCCATTTCTACGCCGTGATGATGGCTTGCGAGCGGTTGCGTGGCCGCCGCGGTCGTGGTGGGGCCCGCCCGTCAGCGAGAGAATATTCCTCCTGCAGTTAATGCGCGTGGGGCGCACACTCCGGAGAACACGCCCACGACCTATAAATCCGACGATAGGGGGAAACGGCGGTTTTTTACCTTTGCATCCGCCATTCTTGCTCCTCGCGCCGCAGCCCTCGAGTCGTTCTTGCCCAAGCAGATTTCCGCCTTCGGAGCTCTTCTTCTCCTTCCTGTGCTTCGTCCCTCGCCCCTTTGTCTTTCCTCGTGGCACCCCAACCGCCTCTCGTCATCGTCGACCCGTACGCGTGGGAGCGCTCGACGGTAACGCGGGCCGGCGCCGAACTCCGCCGGTGGCCGCCGGCCAGCCGGAGGCGAACGAGGACGGGCAGCCGGCCGAGTGGATCGTGCCGCCGGCAAGGGACCACGTGCCCAACCTCCCGAGCGGCTACGTGGTTAGCTTCGTCCGCTTCCACGAGTGAGGCTTCGCGGCACCGGCGAGCCATTTCATGCGGGCGCTCTGCCACCACTACGGCGTGGAGCTTCACAACTTCGCGCCGAACGCGATTTCGCAGGCGGCCACGTTTGTGGGCGTTTGCGAGGGCTACCTAGGGATCCCGGTGAATTGGGATCTCTGGATTCACCTCTTTCGCGCGGAGCTGTTCACGCAGCTGACGTCGGAGCAGAGGACCCGCCGCGCGGTGCGCGCCGGCGGCATGTCTCTCGCCTTGCGGGGTCAGTGCAAGGACGACTACATCCCCTGCACCATGACGACCAACAACGCAGGCTGGGAGCAGGGGTGGTTCTACCTTCGCAACGACGAGCCCGGTCTCCCCCCCCTACACCGGTCCGGTTGTGCGTGAGAAGCCCGACTCCCCGGCACCACGGGATGTCCCCGCCCCGGCACGGGATCGGTTGGATTCGCTCTCCCGTCCGCGCCGAGGAATCTAGCGGGCCGCGGGGCGACCGCGGGGGCCGTCCCTCGCCTTCCTCCACCACCGGCGGGTCGTCCCCCCGATGGAGAGGCCGCTCCGCATCTTCGAGATGACCGAGACGGCGGACCCCATCACGCCGGCGAGGTCGCGGATCTTTGCGGGGCCCCCCTTCGCGGGAGTACGCGGCTACCGGGCGCGGAGCGCTCGTCGATCCCAAGTTGTCGGGGACCGCCCTAGGGGTCCCCTTAAGCAACGGGGAATCCTCACTTAATCCCGGTATCAAAACACGCTAAGCCTAACCATGCAGGTAACTAACCATGCAGGACACGGCCCACGCGGGATCCCGACGGCCCACCGAGACGGCCCACGGAGAAGACCCCTCGAGCGAGGCTCCACCTCGCTCGAGGACGCGCTCCCCCTCGGGCGGGCTCCGCCCCGTTCGAGGGGCAACCCCTTTCCCCTCGAGCGGTCCCGCCCCGCTCGAGGGATCGCCCCCCCCTCGAGCGGGTCTCGACTCGCTCGAGGGTTCGCTCCGCCCTCGGGCCGGGGCCCGCCACGCTCACGGGCGCGCCGCACGCGTGCGCCGGCCCCGTACTTGGGCATTTAACGCCCGACGCCGCGGACGGCGCCATCATGCGCCCGGGCTCACGCCCGGTGCCGCCGCACCAACTCCCCGGGGAGGAGCCCATCCCCGCCACCTGTGGGGGGATGGACCGTGCGGTACGGCCGGTGACAATCCCGTGACACCGCGCGCCCACTACGATACGGCTATCGCGCCCGACCCTCGAGAGGGGGCCGGCGCACCCTCGATCTCACTTTCCCATGACCCTACGGGTTAGGTAGGGGGCGCCGGGCGGTGGATGGCCATCCCGGCCACCGTCGGTGCGGCGCCGTGCCGACGCGTGCGGACGCACGCCCGCACCGCGGCGCACGCCCGAGCACCGCAGGCAACCACTCCGCCGCCGTGGAACGCATTGGGAAGGAACGCCGTTCGCCCGCGCCTCGTTCCCCCGTACCGGCCATCATCGGCACCTCCCTCGAAGCCTATCGAGAGGACACCACCGCCATCTCGCCGCCTTCCTACCCTCGAACCGCCACTGTTCGGGTACGGGGTAGGCCATCATGGCCGGATCGCAGCGAAGATCGTCCGGACGGCCGCCCACTCTACACCGTAGCGCGACGTGCTCCCTCACGCAGCTAGGTAGCGTGGCGTGCATGTAACCCGTCGCCCCCTTGGCCTATAAAAGGGGGAGGCGAGCCCCCGGCCGCGGGGGGGGAACAAGTTCGGAGAGGAAGACAACACACCGTGCGCTCACTCTCTTATTCTCCCACAACATCTTCGACCACTCTCCCGGAGACTTGGAAGCCACGCTTCCTCTCCCGCCTTGCTTGTACTTGCCCCACTACAAGCACCCCCGGTCGAGCAATATAGTGCCACGAGCACGCCCCTGTGGGACGTACGGCCCCCTCGGCGGGAACCGGATAAAACCTTGTGTCATTTGTTGCTTGGCATCGACCATTGAGGGATAGACCTAGGCGTTATCTACCGGTTAGTGTCGGGACCATATTCCGCACCGACGTTGGCGCCCACCGTGGGGCAAACGAGCGCCTAAGGTCTTTTCGCCAACTCCCTCCATGGTGATTCGCACTGAGTACCGTGCTACCCGCTACAACATGGGTAGCTCGGACCCTCTCCCGGCCGGGTTCGAGATCCGCTTCGGAGACTTGAACTTCCAGGCCACGGGGAACGGCTATCTCATGCGCCTCACCAATCATGAGGAGCTTCGCGCGCGGCGCGAGGCCGCATCCGCTCGGTCTCCGCCGCACGCACGACACCGGCGCGGCGCCGCGCGGCACGGATGCTGCGGGTCCGTCGACGCCGCGACGTCGTCGTCGCTCGGGCCGCGCTCACGCCGGGCGCGGTCCGAGCGGCGGCAAGGCGAGCGCGCGCGCCGCCCAACGCGGTGCGCCCACCGTCACAACGGCCGCCACCGCCCGGTGGGGACCGCGTGCGGTCTCGGGACCGCGCATCCCCATCGGGCTGCGTGGCGCCACGACGGCCCATAACGCCAACGTGAACACGACGATGCGCCGGTTCCACCTCGGCCGTCACGTCTTCGTCGCCGGGGACCCCGCACCTCGGCGGCGGACGAGTCATCCCCGGGCTCCGTCGACACGATGCCACCCGCCAACCGCCACGGGTACGCGGAGTGGGACTTCTCGGCGTGCCGGACCCGGTCGCGTTCGGGCGCTTCCTCGACGCCACGGACTACTTGGTTTGGTTGCTCCGACGACTCCCGGCACGGGAGCTACGACCCCACGCGGGAGTGTTGCGCCGTCATCACCAACGACCCGGCCAACGCGCCGGTGCGGCGGGGCGCGGAGACGGGGAAGTCACGCCCTGCCCCGGGGATCGCCACGCGCCCGGCCGCGGGGCCAAGCGCTCCCCGCCGGGGCCGACGTCGACGCACGGTGGCCCAAGCCCGCGAGCTCGAGGCCAAGCCGGCGGAGGAGTGCGGACGGTGCGGGCGCTCCGCGCCTCGATGGCGGGGGGAGGCCTCCGCGCGGCCGCGAACGCGCGCGCGGAGGGCGGGCCGACAGGTCCGTGACCGCCTCAACCCCGTCCCCAACGTCGACAACGCGGATACTCCGCCACGGGCGAGCCAAAGCTCATCGCCGCCGCGACGTTGCTACACGCCATGCCGCACCCTCGACCCCCGAGGCTCGAGACATGCACCGCGAGGTGCAGACTCTCCTTGAGCAAGCGGCCGTCCAGCAGGCCGAGAGCTCAGCCTCACGCATCCGCCAACAGGGGGACGCACGAGGTGATGATCCTGCACCAGGAGGCGAACCCTCGGTGCACGTGGGTCAACCCGCTGACCAGGGACGCACGCCGGCCAAGGAACGGCTCCTCGACACGCGCGGGCGCCCGGATGGCGATGCCCGCAACGTCATCAACGCCAAGCGCACCGGCAAGCGCGGACGCGCGAGCGGCTAGGGGTTACCACCCTCGAAGGGGTGGACGCTACGACAGCGGTGAGGATCGCTCCCCGACGCCGGAGCCCCCGGGCACCCGTGTGTTCAGCCGAGAGATCCGCACGGCGGCGTTCCCCCAGCGCTTCCGTCAGCCCTCGACAATCGTCAAGTACAACGGGGAGACGGACCCCCACGTCTGGCTCAACGACTACCGCCTAGCTTGTCAGCTGGGCGGGGCCACTAACGACGAAGTGATCATCCGCAACTTGCCCCTGCACCTGGGCGACGCGGCCGGGACATGGCTAGAGCACTTGCCCGCCGCCGGCATCCATAACCGGGACGATCTAGTCCACACGTTCGTGGGCAACTTCCGGGGGCACGTACGTGCGCCACCGGGAACTCCCGGGATGCGCGCTCCCCGCACGCGAGCGGGCGAGTCGGCCGCGGGACTTCATACGGCGCTTTTCCAAGCGCTGCACGGAGCTACCCAGCGTGGCACAGTCCGAGATCGTGCACGCGTTCCTCGAAGGCACCACGTGCCGGACCTTGTGCGCGAGCCGGGACGCGGCCCGCCCACGGACTCGAACGAGCCGGTCGACATAGCCACCGCCTTCGCCTCGGAGAGGAGGTCGTGGGGGCGATCTTCGACGGCAAGAAGGGCAAGCGCTCCGAGGACACGCCCGCGGAGGGCGGCGGGTCCAAGGAGCCGCGCCGCAACGACAAGCGGGGCAAGAAGGGGAAGAAGCCGCGCCGCGAGGCGCGCGAGCGGGGCGCAACGGCGGCAACGCCGAAGCCCTCGCTGTTGACCCGGCCCGACGGGGCCCTCGACCGGCTCCTCGAGGCCCGGGGGTGTTTGACGACATGATGAAAAAACCATGCCCCTACCACAAAACTCCCGTGAACCACACTCTTGAGCAATGCGACATGCTCAAGAAGTTCTATGGCCGTGCCGCCGCGAAGGAGGCAGAAGACAAGAAGGATGGGGGCGATGGCGACGCGGGTGGTTTCCCCGCCGTCGAAAATGTGTTCCTCATCTTTGGGGGACCCACCGTCGACATGTCGACCCGGCAACGCAAGAAGGAGCGGCACGAAGTCCTCGCCGCAGAGAGGGCACCTCCGGCTTTCCTCAACCGGTCGAAGGACGCCATCACTTTTAGCCGGGATGATCACCCAAACCGCATCCCGAACCCGAGCCGCACCCACCGGTAGTCGATCCCATCATTGGGAACGCCGGGTTTTCGAAGGTCCTTATGGACGGAGGCGGTAGCCTCAATATCCTCTTCGCGCATACATTGCGCCGATGGGGATTGGGCTGGACCCAGTGCGGCCCGGCACGAAGCCGTTTCACGGCATCGCGCCGGCAAGGGAGTTCAACCCCTCGGGCGGATCGATGCCCGTCCGGTTTGGGACCCCCAAGAATTTCCGCAAGGAAACCCTCACCTTCGAGGTGGTGGGATTCAAAGGGGCCTACCATGCCATCCTTGGGCGACCATGCTATGCCAAGTTCATGGCGGTCCCCAACTACACGTACACGAAGATGAAGATGCCGGGTCCAAACGGCGTCATCACCGTCGGGTCGTCGATCCGGCACGCATTCGACCGCGACGTCGAGTGCGTGGAACATGCGGAGGCGCTAGCGGCCGGATGAAGCGGCCCCGGTGAACACGGCCCGGAGAAGATGGTCAACGACGACCTCGGCTCCGCCACCAAGCATGTCGGCACCTTCGAGGCCGCCGAGCAAACCAAAGGAGTCCCCCTCGACCCGTCGGCCCCCGAGGGCAGGGCGTTGAGGGTCAGCTCGACCCTCGACCCCAAATAGGAAGCAGTGCTCGTCGACTTCCTCCGCGCCAACGCCGACGTCTTCGCGTGGAGCCCCTCGGACATGCCGGCATCCCGAGGGAGGTCGCCGAGCACTCCCTTGATATCTCGCCTAACGCTCGCGCCGTGCGGCGCGGCGGGCGCGCGCTTCGACGAGGAGCGGCGACGGGCGATCGGAGCGGAGCTGCGGAAGCTCCTCGAGGCCGGATTCATCAAGGAAGTGTTCCACCCTACGTGGCTAGCTAATCTCGTGCTTGTAAAAAAAGAAAAATGGGAAGTGGAGGATGTGTATAGACTACACCGGTCTCAATAAGGCATGTCCAAAAGTTCCTTTCCCTTTGCCACGCATAGATCAAATCGTTGATTCCACGGTAGGGTGTGAACTACTCGTTTCCTTGATGCCTATTCGGGATATCACCAAATAAAAATGAAGGAGTCCGACCAGCTCGCGACTTCGTTCATCACACCGTTCGGGACGTTCTGTTACGTCACGATGCCTTTTGGCCTCAGAAACGCGGGCGCGACATATCAGCGCTGCATGCAGCACGTTTTTGGGGACCATATCGGGCGGACGGTCGAGGCTTACGTGGACGACATCGTCGTCAAGACTAGGAAGGCGGACGACACAGTTAACGACCTTGGCGTCGCGTTCGGTACCTACGGGCCAACGGGGGTCAAGCTAAACCCCGAAAAATGTGTCTTTGGAGTGCCGCGGGGCATGGTCCTAGGGTACATCGTCTCCCGGCAAGGAATCGAGGCCAACCCCCGAAAAGGTCGCGGCCCTCGAGCGAATGGGTCCAATTCGGGACCTCAAGGGGGTGCGAAGGTGTTGGGGTGCCTCGCCGCCTTAAGCCGCTTCATCTCGAGGCTCGGTGAGAAGGGCTCGCCCCTCTACCGGCTGCTCAAGAAGCACGAGCGCTTCTCTTGGACCGCCGAGGCCCGGGAAGTGCTCGACAAGCTGAAGTCGTCTCGACGCACGCCCCAATCCTTACGCCGCCACGAGACGGCGAACCCCTCCAACTCTACGTGGCCGCAACCACCCGGGTGGTCGGCGCCGTGATCGTTGTGGAGCGCACGGAGGAAGGGCATGCCTTGCCCGTGCGAGAGGCCGGTCTACTACATCGGCGAAGTCTGTCGGACACGAAGACGCGCTACCCCCCGGGTCCGAGAAGGCTTTGTACGCGGTAGTCCTCGCGCGGCGCAAGCTCCGCCACTACTTCGAGGCCCACCCGATTACGCGTGGTCTCTTCCTTCCCGCTAGGAGAGATCATCCGCAACCCGCACGCGGCGAGCGGGGGTGCCAAGTGGTCCGTGGAGTTGATGGGCGAGACGCTCGCCTACGCTCCGCGCAAGGCCATCAAGTCGCAAATCCTAGCCGATTTCGTTGCTGAGTGGACGGACACGCAGCTGTCGCCCCCTCAGATTCAAGCAGAGTGCGGGACTCTGTTCTTCGATGGCTCGGTGATGAAGACAGGAGCGGGCGCGGGCCTGCTCTTCGTGTCACCCCTCGGGGAGCACATGCGCTACGCAGTGCGCCTCCACTTCCCCGCATCTAACAATATGGCGGAATACGAGGCCCTTCTCTGCGGCCTCAAAATCGCCATTGAGTTGGGCGTTAAGCGCCTCGACGTACGAGGGGATTCGCAGCTCGTGATCGATCAAGTCATGAAGAACGCGAGCTGCCACGATGACAAGATGGAGGCCTACTGTAAAGCCGTGCGGGCCCTCGAAGACAAGTTCTACGGCATCGAGCTTAATCATGTACCCTGCCGGTACAACGAGGAAGCAGATGAGTTGGCAAAAATAGCATCTGGGCGGATCACCGTTCCCCCGAACGTTTTCGCGCGCGACATCGCGCAGCCCTCGGTCACCTTCGAGCCCTACCCCTCGAGCGACAGCGGACCCTCGGGGGCTCCCTCGAATCCAGCGGGTGCGGAACCCATGGAAGAGGACCCCTCGAACGAGGCGTACGTACTCTCCCTTCTCGAGGGGTACGGCTCCCCACGAGGGCCGTCGCGATGGACATCGAGCCGGCTCCCGCCCGGGCGGGACCGCGGGAGAAATATATCGCCTGGATTGCTCGAGGGGAACTCCCCGCGGACCGGGCCACAGCCAGGCGCATCGCCAGGATGGCCAAATCCTTCACCCTCGTCGACGGCGAGCTGTACAAGCGCGCCGCATCAGGCATCCTCCAGCGGTGTATACCCATTCCCGAGGGGCGCGAGCTCCTACGGGACATCCACGCGGGGATCTGTGGCCACCACGCCGCACCGCGCACCCTCGTTGGCAACGCGTTCCGCCAGGGCTTCTACTGGCCTACCGCGGTCGCGGATGCCGCCGAAATTGTGCGCACCGCGAAGGGTGCCGCTTCTACGCCCCGCAAGTCCAATTTTCCCGCTCACGCCCGCAAACGATCCCCAGTAACATGGCCGTTCGCCGTGTGGGGGTTGGACATCGTCGGGCCCCTCGCGGAAGGCGCCGGGGGCTTCACCCACCTCGCTTGTCGCGATTGACAAATTCTCCAAATGGGTGGAGGTGCGCCCCATCACGAATTTGAGGGCCGAGCGGGCGGTCACGTTCTTCACCGACATCGTCTACCGCTTTGGAGTGCCAAACTCCATCATCACGGACAATGGGTCCCGGTTCACGGCCGGAAGTTTTTGGAGTTCTCGCGACAAGTTCCACATCCGCGTGGATTGGGCAGCCGTGGCACACCCACGGACCAACGGCCAAGTGGAGCGTGCCAACGGCATGATTCCGCAAGGCCTCAAGCCCCCGAATTTTTGACCAGCTCAACAAATCGGCCGAAAATGGCTCCAAGAACTACCGAGCGGTCGTGTGGAGCTTAAGGACAACCCCAGCGAGCCACCGGGTTCACCCCGTTTTTCCTAGTCCATGGCGCGGAGGCCGTCCTCCCCACGGACTCGGAATATGGGTCGCCCGAGATTCGAGGGTACGACGAAGATGCTAACCCGGCCGAGCCCGCGAGGACTCGGCCGGACCGGCTAGACGAAGTACGCCTCGTGGCGTTGATGCACTCCGCAAGGTATCAACGGTCCCTATGACGTTACCAAGCACGCAAGATACGTCGGAGGGATTTCGGCCGAAGGGGATGCGGTCCTAAGGCTACGCCAAGACAACCGAGGGCGCCACAAGCTATCGCCCCCATGGGAGGGACCCTATGTCGTGGTGAAAGTGCTCAAGCCGGCACGTACAAGCCGGCCAACGAGGACGGCGAAGAGCTCACCAACGCTTGGAACATCCAACGGCTACGTCGCTTCTACCCTTAGCTAGAATTTTCCAAGTGTTTTTTGTTGTTGTAAAATCACATGACCAACGCCCCGCTTGGTGTCAACTATGTAAATACCGCAAGTCTAATAAAAGGGCAACTCGGCTTTCCCCGAAACCCAAGTTACCCTCGGGGGCTACGCGGGGGGGGCACCCCCCAAAATGGTCCCATTTTTTCGCGCAAAAAACAAAACAACACGCGCTAAGTTTGTTTCCTACTTCAACCTCGAGCCATGATTCGAACAGGCGTAGGCGGCACGGCGGAAGGAGCGTGCGAGCCAGAGATAGCCTACGCCGCGTGGCTATGGCCCTTCTCTCTCGCCTCCAACCCGGCGGGCCCCCCCGCGAAAATCGAACTCCCCTAACTAGAATCTACTCGGGAAGAAGGAGAAACAAAAAGCGTAATAAACAAGAGACTTCATTTACAAAGAATCGCTCATGTTCACAAGACAAGTTGTTTATTTACAAAAGGCCACGAGGCCGTAAATTCGATACACGTAAACAAAAAATGGGCCTAGCGCCCAACGCTTTCGAGCAGAGGAGGAGCGGCATCGGCGGCGTCCGGAAGAGGAATTCTTCGAAGGCCTCGGCGAGCGACCCGGCGGCGTCGGCAGCAAGCGCGTCCGCGCGCTCCATGGCCACCTCGTCCTCGACGCCCTCGGGCACGATGTAGCCCTCCGCCCGGCGCCTCGAGGTTGACCTCGTAGTGGGATCGCACCAATCCGAGGGCCTTCTGGACGCCTAGGTGCAACGCCCGGCGCATCCGCTCCGTGACGTGGCCGCCTAGGGCGCGCGGCGGGTGGCCAGCGAGCTGCCGGCCTGGGCCTCGCCTTCCTCGACGACGCGGCAGGTCTCGAGGGCCGCGTCACGCAGCTCCTGCAGCTCCTGCTCAGAGGAGTTGTAGGAAGCCTGCAGGGCCTCGGCCCGCCCAGCAGCGTGCCCCAAGGCAGTGCGCAAGCCTGGAATCAACAAGACGACAAGAAATCAGAAAGGGAGAAACGAACCCTCTAAAGCAAAAAACCAACAAACAGAGTCAAAAAGTGACTCACCCTCGACTTGCTTCCTCTCCAAATCGAGGTCGCGGCGCGCGGACTCGAGCGCCAACTCGAGACGCTGGACGGTCTCGCCTTGCTCGCGGAGGGCCAGCTCCTGGCTGGCGTTGCTGATGCTGAGCGCGAGCGCATCATCCTCAACCTTGGAGAATGCGGCGTTCCGCTCCTCCAGCGACTTCTCCGCCGCCTCGCGCGCGACGCGCTCCCGCTCCAGCGCCGTTCGGGCGTCGCCAAGGGCAGCCTGCTCCTGCTGGAGCCGCCCCTCAGCCCCCTGGCGGGCGATGCGCTCCGCTGGGAGCGCTCCTCGCCAGCAACGAGGGCCGCGGCCTTGGCGTCGAGGGCGGCCCTCGGGTCATCGGCCTCCTTGGCGCGCTGCTCCAACCCGCGCGCCCGCTCCTCGGCCCGCGGCGCCGCGCCCTGCGCCCCCTCGAGCGACGTGCGGAGCTCCCGGGTCTCGGCGCGAGCGGTGGCCACCTCCGCCTCCCAGTTGGCGGCCAGCGTCCGCGTCTTATCCAGGTCCGCACGCGCATTACACAACGCCTCGTCACGATCAACGAGGGCTGCGCGGATCCGCTCGAGGCTCGAGTGGCGCGCCGCATCCTCGCCCGAGCTCCTCCCGGGAGCTCGTCGCACCACGCCATCGCCCGGTACGCTAGCCAGCCGTCTGGCGTCCTAAGAGCGTCCGCAAGCGCGTCGAAAGCGCTGCATCGCTCCCGGAGCTGGCGCGCCTCGGTGTTCACCCGGTCGAACGCGTCGTATTTATCGTGGGCGCGACGCTCGAGCTCCTGGCATCCACACATCAATTCTCGTAAGTATCAAGGCTTGAATGTAGCACACGGAGACGAAAAAGGAAGTGGGACGAGCAACCGTGGCTCACCTCGGAAGACAAGCCGGCCGGGCCGCCGTGGACTCGCGCCGCCCTCGTTCAACGCGCGGTAGAGCGTGGGCGCCGTGGCTCCGAAGCTCGCCCCCGCAGCTCTCGCTCCCCCCCGGCGTCAGCGAACGCAGGGGGATCCTCCACGGCCCCCCACCCCGGGCGGGGCGGCCGGCGTGGGAGGACGAGGCCTCGGCACCGTGTCCTCGGCCCCCCACCACCATGTGACCCTCGTGCCGCCTCACGAGGGCCCCCTCCTCGGGGCTCGGGGAAGTTCGTGGGCCGGGCGGCCCACCGATTCCACCCGGCGGCGGGGAGTCGTCCGAAAGCTCCACCACCTCCGCCCGCAAATCGCCGGCGGCGCGCCGCTTGCGCCGCCTCCGTCGGCACCTCCACCCGCGCCTCCCCGCCGCCACGGCGCCCGCCGCGCCGCCGTGGCCGCCACCTCCGGCGGTACCGCCGCATCCACGGGCGCTCCCGCGGTCGCGCCACCTCCACCTCCTCCGCAATGGCGGCCACCGCGGGCTCCACCACCACCGCCGCCGCCGCCGCGGCCCGCGCCTCCGTGGCGGCCGACGCCGCCGCCCCCGCGACCGCCGGGCCGCGCCGCGGCGGCCGATCCACCCGGCCGGGGCCTCGAGGCCCCGGCCGGGTCTCGCGAGCTAGTGCCTCGCCGCCACGCTTGTCCCAGGGCGCGACCCCCTCGACGAGCGCCGCCGGTGGGTATCGATGCGTCCGTCCTCAGCACCTTGGCCGGTGCAAGAGGAGGAACGGTTGGCACCGCCCTGCGCAGGCACGAACGGAGGGTTAGAGCACCTAATCACCAGCAAATCAAACCAAACAAAGGAGGACAGGCTCCTTACCTCGCGGAGGAAAAGGCCCGTTTCCTTTTCCTCGAGGCCTCTGCGGAAGAGGCCGGCGCAGCGGCCGCGCCCCGCGGCCGCCTCCCCGACGGCGCCGCCGCACGCACGGGCACGCCCGCCCCGTGCACGGGCGCGCCCGATGCCGCGCCCCCCGAAGACGCCACCGCGCGCGGGGGGCACGCTCGCCCGCGCGCGCGCGCCCGCCGACGCGCCCCTTGACGATGACGCCGCGCGCGCGCGGCACGCTCCCCCCGCGCGCGGCGCGCGCGGACGCGCGTGCGCGCGCGTCCGCCGCGCGTACCTCCGCGGCACGCGCCGGCACCTCCGCGCGCGTGCCGCCCCGATGATGAGTGCTCGGCAGCGGCGCCGATGCGCCCGCCCCGGACGAAGCCGCCCCCGACGCCGCGCGGGTTCCGGCGACGGGGCGCGGGGCCGCCACCGTCCGAAGGGCCCTCCCCCTCGGACTCTTCCTCCTCGTCCTGCTCCGAGGACGAGGGCTCCTCGATATCCGGGAGGAGAGCCCCGGCTCCTCGCGCGCGCGGTACTCCGCGACCGTTGGTCGCGCGCGCTCGGCGCGCCTCGCGTGCTCCCTCTTGCGCGCCGCCCGCTCCGCCGCTCTGCTGCGCCGCCCGCCGAGCGCACGGGAGTCGGGGGGTGGGCGGAACGGACTTGGCGATGTTAAACTTCACCAGCTGCACACAGAAGCAACAAAGGCGTGTCAGAGGCAAAGGCAACGCTAAAGAACCAAAACGAGATCGAGAACCACACTCACCAACGGGCCGACGGGGAGCATCTCGATGTCCCACGGGGTCCGCCCGCGGCGGCGGCACCCCGGGTGTCGACGGCGCTCCGCGCCCGGGTGAGCGCGTACGGCCGCTCGAGGGGCGTCGGGAGCATCCGCGACCTCGCCGGTCGACGGGGTTGGCCGCCTCTCGTCATCTCGAAGATGGAGAGCGGCCTCTCCATCAACGGCACGATCCGCCGTGATGAAGGAACGCGAGGACGCCCATCGCGTTCGGCCCGTGCTTCGCCGGCCCGCCGCAGGCGGCGAGGACGGACTCTCCCGCGCCCTCCCGTGCCGGGGTGTGGACACCCCGTAGCCCCGGGAGGCGGACCTCTCCTTGAACACCCGGCCGGTGTAGGGGGGAGGCCGGGCTCGGCGTTGCGCAGATAAAACCATCCCCGCTCCCAGCCGGCGTTGTTCGTCGTCATGGTGCAGGGGATGTAGACGTTCTTGAATTGCCCCCGCAGGCAAGCGACATCCCGCCGCGCGCATCGCGCGGCGGGTCCTTGGCTCCGTCGTGGGCTGCGTGACGAGCTCCGCGCGGAAAAGGTGTACCCACAGCTCCCGCTTAACCGGGATCCCCGGGTACCCTCCCGCGGACACCCACGAATGTGGCCGCCGCGAGATCGCGTTGGGGGCGAAGTTGTGCAGCTCCACCCCGTAGTAGTAGCACATCGCCCGCATGAAGGTGCTCGCCGGCGCGGTGAAGCCCCGCTCGTGGTAGCGGATGAAGCTCACCACGTAGCCCGCCGGCGGGGTTGGGCTCGTGGTCCGGCAGCCCGCGGCACGATCCATTCCCGCCGGACGCCCGTCTTCGTTGGCCGCCACCGGCCGGCGGCGACCGGCCTCGCCAAGGGCCGCCGGGTCACCGTTGACCTCTCCCAGGCATATGGCTCCAGGATCCTGAGTGGAGGCTCGGGCGGCGCCATGAAGAGGACGAAAGCGAGCGAGAGGCGGAGGACAAGGTCGGGGGAAAAAACTCTAACGGCCGAGCCCGCACGGCGGCGAGAGCAAGACGAAGGCGAAGGGGCGGGGACTGAAAACGGTGAGAAACCAAGGTAAAAAACCACCTCCCCTTCCTCCCCGCAGTTTTATAGGCCGACGGGCGAGTTCTCGGAGCGGACGCCCCCGCCGCATTAACCGGCAGGAATCTTTCCATCACGTCGACGGGAGGGCCCCACCACGACCGCGGCGGCTCTAACACCGCAGGCGGGTCATCATTACGGCGAGGACCGGCCGCGACCGAGGCGAAACCGTCACGTCCGCCCTCGCCGCGCCGCCCACTACGCGCGCGCGCGCGCGCCGCGCGGCGCCTAAAGGCGCGCCCGCGCCGCAAAACCGCGGCCACGACCGCGAGGCATTTAAATGCCCGGGTCCCTTGCCGCGTGGAGCACCCTCGAGCGGGGCGGACCCCCGCCTCGGAACAAAGGCGACCCTCGATGGGATATCGCGTGAGAAGGTTGCCCGCACCTCGCTCGATGTAGAGCGGTGCCGCCGGGCACCCATGCCACGTGAGACCCTCGAGCGGCATGACCCTCGGCTCCAAACGAGGCGACCCTCGATGGGATATCGGCGTGAGAAGGTCGCCGGGACCCGCTCGATGTAGAGCAGGCAACCGCGGCACCCATGCCACGTGAGACCCTCGAGCGGCATGACCCTCGGCTCCAAACGAGGCGACCCTCGATGGGATATCGCGTGAGAAGGTCGCCCGGACCTCGCTCGATGTAGAGCGGTGCAACCGCGGCACCCATGCCACGTGAGACCCTCGAGCGGCATGACCCTCGGCTCCCAAACAGAGGCGACCCTCGATGGGATATCGGCGTGAGAAGGTCGCCCGCACCTGCTCGAGCGGCCCGAGCCCCCGCTCGAGACAATGTCAACCCTCCAAAGGGAGGCACGCGCGTGAAGAGACCGCCCAGGTCACGCTTGAAATAGAGCGACACCGAAAGCGCTCATACCGCGCCGTGCTGCCAACAAGCACCTCGAGGGCTGACTCGCGCAGACCCCTCGACGGCCGCAAACGCGAAAAGACGGGGCTGTCCATGCACGGCCCCCGCACGGCCCACCGATCGAGGGTTCGAAGCCTGACCCTCGACGGGTTCGAACAGGCGCCCCCGCATCACGCAGTTAGGGACGACGAGGGCACGCGCATTCGAGCCGTTCCTCGAGCCCCGTCGGCTCGAGGGTGCCCCACATGTCGTGTTCGAGAGCCGCCGAGGGCGCCTAGCCGGGGGATCCCACCGAGGGAGAGCTTCCGCGCCCTCGGTCCCTAGCGAACGGGATCGAGCCCCACCTAGCAAACCCACGCAAGCGCTTCCATGGACGTGTCTCCGGACCGCGCAGCCCTACCCTTATCGAATGGGGCATGGACGTCCACTTGAACCACCCGCTAGCGGCCTCGACGAGGAATCCGCGATTCGCGACCCGCTCGATGGGAGTCGTGGAGACCTCACCCTCCGTCCCGCGGAGGGACGCGCGAGGGCGCGTTAAAAAAAAACAAGTCGTCGGGCTCGACCCGATCGCCTCGAACGGCCAAGGCTCGGGGGCTTGACGCGCGCGCTACACCTCCTTGAAATTGCACCCGCCGGAGACAAAGGACAGGGGAGCGTGCACCCCCGAAGCCGGCCGAAACACCGCCGATGCCGGTTGGCATATGTGCCACGCCTTTCCGACCAAAGTTCTCGCGGTTAACCCCCGCAGAGAACCCACACTCCCCGCAGGCTTCGAGGCTAGACCCGCGGGCCGCCGACGCGGCCCCACGGAAAGCGTTCGCAAACAAGGAGGGAAGAACGTCCTATCGGTGAGTTCCGCATCCGCGGGAGCCTCAATGGCAAACCCGTTCATGCTCGGGGGCTACCGTCGGGGACCGCCCTAGGGGTCCCCTTAAGCAACGGGGAATCCTCACTTAATCCCGTATCAAAACACGCTAAGCCTAACCATGCAGGTGTAACTAACCATGCAGACACGCCCACGCCGGGATCCCAACCGCCCACCGAGACGGCCCACGGAGAAGACCCCTCGAGCAGGCTCCGCCTCGCTCGAGGACGCGCTCCCCCTCGGGCGGGCTCCGCCCCGTTCGAGGGGCAACCCTTTCCCTCGAGCGGTCCCGCCCCGCTCGAGGGATCGCCCCCCTTGAGCAGTGTCGACTCGCTCGAGGGTTCGCTCCGCCCTCGGCCGGGGCCCGCCACGCTCACGGCGCGCCCGCACGCGTGCGCCGGCCCCGTACTTGGGCATTTAACGCCCCGACGCCGCGGAGACGGCGCCATCATGCGCCCCGGGCTCACGCCCGGTCGTCCCGCCGCACCAACTCCCCGGGAGGAGCCCATCCCCGCCACCGTGGGGGATGGACCGTGCGGTACGGCGAGTGACAATCCCGTGACACCGCGCGCCCACTACGCAAGACGGCTATCGCGCCCGACCCTCGAGAGGGGGCCGGCGCACCCTCGATCTCACTTTCCCATGACCCCACAGTTAGGTAGGGGGCGCCGAGGGCCGGTGGATGGCCATCCCGGCCACCGTAACGGTGCGGCCGCCGTACCGACGCGTGCGGACGCACGCCCGCACCGCAGCGCACGCCCGAGCACCGCAAAGAACCACTCCGCCGCCGTGGAACGCATTGGGAAGGAACGCCGTTCGCCCGCGCCCCGTTCCCCCGTACCGCCCATCATCGCACCTCCCTCGAAGCCTATCGGAGGACACCACCGCCATCCGCCGCCTTCCTACCCTCGAACCGCCACCGTTCGGGTACGGGTAGGCCATCATGGTCGGATCGCGGCGAAGATTGTCCGACGGCCGCCCACTCTACACCGTAGCGCGACGTGCTCCCTCACGCAGCTAGGTAGCGCGGCGTGCATGTAACTCGTCGCCCCCTTGGCCTATAAAAGGGGGAGGCGAGCCCCCCCGCCCGCGGGGGGGGAACAAGTTCGTAGGAAGACAACACACCGTGCGCTCACTCTCTTATTCTCCCACAACATCTTCGCCACTCTCCCGCGAGACTTGGAAGCCACGCTTCCTCTCCCGCCTTGCTTGTACTTGCCCCACTACAAGCACCCCCGGTCCTGAGCAAGATAGTGCCACGAGCACGCCCCTGTCGGACGTACGGCCCCCTCGGCCGGAACCAGGGATAAAACCTTGTGTCATTTGTTGTTTGGCATCGACCATTGAGGGATAGACCTAGGCGTTATCTACCGGTTAGTGTCGGGACCATATTCCGCACCGACACAAGTCCATGCGCAACGACCGATCCCCGTGGGATCTTGAGATGCTCCCCACCGGCAAGCCGGTGAGTGAAGTTCTTGGTTCCGTTTTTGATTTTGCTAATACCTCGGGTTGTTGACGCACTTTGATGCTTCGCTCGCAGCCGGTGCGGCTGAGCGCCGCGAAATCCGACCCGCCCACTCCCCGCTCTTGCGCGCTTGGTCGCGCGCGCCCGCAGCCAGCCGAGAGCCGGAGCAGCGGCACGCAAGAAGGAGCGCGCGACGTGACATCGGGAGCGTCGCGAGCGAGGAACGAGGAGTACCGCCGCGCGAGCAAGCAAGGGCTCTCCACTCCGGGACCGAGGAGTACTTCTTCCTGGATGAGGAGGAAGAAGAAGAAGAGGGTGGGGGGCGGGGTCTCCCCGATAGGTGGGAGCCCCGCGCCCCGCCGCCGGAGCCGGGGCTCCGGCGGCAGGGAGCGCATCGCCCGGGGTGGGTGCGGAGGCGCCCGCCGCCGTGCAATTGACAACAGCCGGCGGCGCGCGCCGCGGAGGCGCCGCCGCGCGCCTCGGAGGTGCGCGCGGCGGTGCGCGCGCGCGCGGGCGGGGCCCGCGCGCGCGGTGGGAGATGGCGGAGGCGCGGCCGGCGAGCGTGCCGGCCGCGCCGGCATCGTCGGCTGGGACCTCGGGGAAGAGGAAGCGTGCCTTTTCCTCCTCGAGGTGAAAGACTTGTCCTTTTAAGAGGTTGCATGTCAAATGGGCGAGGACCTGACGGTTTGCTCGTGCTTGCGCAGGGTGGTGCCAACCGTGCCTCCCCTCGCACCGGCCAAGGTGTTGAGGGCAGACGCATCCATCCCCACCCGGCGGCGTTCGTCGAGGCCGCAGCCGGTGGTTCCACCCACCGCGGCCGCCGCCGGCGGCCGTTGAGGAGCGGTGGGCGCCGATCGTGGTGGAGGCGCGGCCGGCGGCGCCGGCCGCGGGGGCGCCGCCGGCGCCGTCCGTCGTGGAGGGCCGGGGCCGGCGCCGCGGTTGCGAGACGCGGCCGGAGGCGGTGGTCGCGGCGGCCGCGGTGGGAGCTCGCGGCCACGGAGGCGCGCGCAGGCGTCGGTGGAGGCGCAGCGAGGGCCCGCACCCGCCGGCGGCTCCCCGGGCGGTGGTGGTGGAGATTCCGGACGACGACTCCCCGCCGCTCGGGAAGGACCCGTGGGTGAGCTCCCCCACGCCATCCTCCGAGTCCCGGGAGGGGGCTCTTGTGAGGCGGCGGGATGGCCACATGGTGGCGGGACGCCGAGGGCACGGCGCCGAGGCCTCTTCTTCCCCGCGCCCGGCGCTCCGCTCCGGGAGAGGGGCGTGTTGACGGTCCGCCCTCCTTCGCCGACGCCCGTGAGGAGCAGGAGCCGTGGGGGGAGGCGCCGCGGATCCATGGCGGCCCTGCGTGGCGCGTTTTCCAGGTGAGGCACCGTCGTCCACTTTCTTTGATTTCTTCGTCTTCACGCTCGATCTTTGCAGCGCGACGCTCACTGGTTTCGATCTGTTGGCGGCAGGAGCTCGAGCACCGCGCCCGCGACAAATACGGTGCCTTCGATCGATGAGCGCCGAGCTCCGCCGGCCTCCGGGAGCGGTGCGACGCCTTCGATGCGCTTGCTGACGCCTTGAGGACCCCCCGCCGACGGTGGGCGTCGTACCGGGCCGAGGCCCTACGCGACCAGCTCCAAGAGAGCGAGAGGCAGGCCGCGCGCGCCCCTCCACCCTCGAGCGGGTTTGCATGGCCCTCATCGATCGGGATGAGGCGCGCGCGGCAGCACGGCGGATCCGGAGAGGATGCGCACACCGGCCACCAACCGGGAGGCGGAGGTGACCACCGTCCGGCCGAGAACCGGGGGGGTCCGTGCGTGGCTTCGGAGGCGCAGCCCGGCGAGCCAAGCCGAGGAGCGGGCACACGCGGGCGAGCAGAGGGCCAAGGAGGCCGACGAGCCGAAGGCCACCCTCGACGCCAAGGTTCGCCGCGCTCGCGATCGGCGGAGGACCGGCTCCCGCAAGAGCGTACCGCCCGCCAGGGGGCTGAGGGGCGCTCCCGGCGAGAGCGGGCTGCTCTTGCCGACACCCGGTCGGCGCTCGAGCGGGAGCGTACCGCTCGCGAGGCGGCGCAAAAGTCGCTGGAGGAGCGGAACGTCGAGTTCTCGAAGCTCGAGGGCGAGCTGGTGGTCCTCAGCATCACGAGCGCGAGCCAGGAGCAGGCCCTCAAGGAGCAGAGCGACACCATCAATGGCCTTCAGCAGGCGGTCGAGGCCGAACGCCGCGCTCTCGAGGTGGAGAAGAAGCAGGTCGAAGGTAAGTCGCTGTTTGTCTTTTGTTTTGCTGATTTTCCCTTAGAGGATTCCCCCCCCTTTCTGATTTCTTTCTTGCTGGCAACGTTCACGCCTGCGCACCGCGCTGGGGCACGCGACCGACCGTGCCGAGGCGCTGTAGGCCTCCTACAACTCCCTCCGAGCGAGAGCCGCCGGAGCCGCGCTGCGGCCCTCGAGACCTACCGAGCCGTGGAGGAGGGCGAGGCGCGAGGGGCCGGGAGCTCGGCGGCCGCCCGCCCGCGCGCCCTTGGCGGGCACGTCACCGGCGCATGCGCCGAGCACCGCACCTCGGCGTCCCGAAGGCCCTCGGAGTGGTGCGATCTCATTATGAGATCAACTTCGCCACACCCCGAAATTTCCAATTTCGGGATGTGAATAGAAAAAAAAATTAAATAACAATTTTCTCATAATTTTAAAATTTTTCCAACATTTATTTTTTCTTCACGGGGAATATAGTATAGGAAAAATCCTTTGTTTGATTTTCTAAATTAAATAAAAAGTTGTGTGTTGCATTCATGCCGATGCACCTAGTGGTTCTTGAGTGTAAAAAGGTTTCAAAAATGCGTTTAGGAGGGCTGTCCAAACTCTTCCGAGAATTTTCCGGATTTTTCGGGATTTATTCTCATTTTCCTTGAGCTATTTCTATTTATTAGAAGGCTCTAAAATCTTTTTCATGAGCACCAAATGCTTTATTTGGGTTGTTCGTGTCTTAATCTATCTCTAGGAATTTTCCCCGGATTTTTTGTGATTTTCCGAGTATTTTTCGTGCTTTAAAATAATTTACGTAATCTTCCGGATTATTTTTCGCACCGAAAATAGATTCGAAAAAAAAAGAAAACCTATCCTAACGGGCCGAGCCCGAGGCCCGACCCGGTCCGCCCGCCCACCCGCGCCCGGCCGGCGGGGCCCATCCGGCCGGCAGGCCATGGCCGCCGCCGCCGCCATGCGAGCTTGCCCGCGCCCCATAAAAGGGAGGGCCCCGGCCGCGCGCGCCCCGCCCGCCCTAGGCCGCGACGCGCCCGCCCGCCGCCGCCCCGCGCGCGCCCCCGTGCCTGCAAGGTGCTCGAGCCGCCGCCGCTCCCCGGAACCGACCGCGCCGCCGACCGTTGACCTTCGAATACGGCCGATTCCGGCGTCCTCCGCGCCGGTGAGCACCATCATCGAGTTCCCCTTGATCTACTCTATCCGTTTTGTGCCTCGGCCGAGCTTCTCGTCGCCCGAGCACCGCGCCGCCACCCACCGGGGCCACCGCCGCCCCCTCCCCGTGCGCCGCGCGTCCGGTCCCGAGGAAGAAGATAAGGCCGGTTTGCACTTAGGCCCTCAGCCTTTTCGTTAATTTTTGATCTGTTTCTTGTGTCTAGCAACTCATTCATGTAACCCCCTAGATCTATTAGATCCCTGCAACCAGATCCAACCAGAGCACTTTTATAGATCTAACCCTGAGTTGTATCCTTTTTGCAAGCACTGTTTGGTGTGTCTTGCGGGTTTTCTTTGCTAACCCCTAAAAGCTATAGTTAATCGCGACCAGGTCCTTACAATCTTGTTTCTCTCATATCTTTTTCGTTTTAGCTCCGATTTAATCCGTTCAAGTTGCGTTAGGTCCATAATAATGTAAAGCACGCGTTAGTGGTGTGTTTTCACCATGTTTTGTTTCTGAAAATAAAATTAATATTAATTTTGATTAATATCTAGTATACATGTCTTTTATAAATAAAAGCAATATAGATCTATATATCGTTTTTCATAATTAAATTTAATTTGATTGATGATTACTTTACATGCTTTCATGAATAAAATCTAATTAGATCTTTTACTCGGTTTTCCATAAGTCAAATATTAATTTGCTTAATGATTAATTAACTTTTATAATTAAAAGTTGATTAGGCTTTTACTCCGCTTTATAAATAAATGTTAATCTTGATTAATACCAATTTAATACTGTTTTTGATAATAATATGATCTACTCGAATTACAAAGTTTCGTTTAGATTGTTCATATAGTTTAGTTTTTCTAAATTAAATGTTTAATCGGTTTAATCATATATGAATCTTTATTAATAAAACTTGACTAGTTCTTTACACCGGTTTCATAAATAAAGTTTAATATTGCATTAATGTCAACATAGGGTATTTTATTTCGAAATATCCTTTATATTTGTTTTGTTAATTAAAATGAACCTAGCTCATAGCCTTGCCCTCTCATATATGCAAATGGTTCGTTAGACGTTCTTTATCAAGCTTTATCTAAGTGTGATCTTCCCGGTCCTTGCTCAATCTTCCACAACCATCTCTTTAGAGCTAACCAAGCCTTTCCAAGCACCCTTTGTGTTCTTTAGTGATCCATCTAATCAAGCCTATCCTTTAGTGCGTCCTTTTAAAGTTTTCTTTTGATTGGTGCTTTGTTCTTAGTATGCTTGTTTGTTTGTTGTGTATGTTTGTGCTCGATGATTGATGCGCTTAGAGTGAACGTCGTTCGAGAAGTTTGGAAGAGCTTGAAGTTGAAGATTCTGAGCAACGTCATTACTTTGGTTAAAGGCAAGTGTGTCCTTGATCTTTTGTCCTAAGAACTATATTTAATCACTCATTGCATATGCTTGCATTAATATGATGGGACCCATGTTTAAGGTTTGACTAGTGTTATTTATCCTGTGCCTTGATCAAACGGGTTTACCTTTATGTTGGGTAGCTATGCTTAGTTGCTATACCCGGGTTATGGTGGTTTTAATGAACAACAATGACGAACTTGTTATACCTTTTATGCTATATCTTTGATTGCTTAATACAAGACCATATGATTAATCGGAACATGGAGAACCACCCGGGACAACAAGGCAACCACAAGGACTATATGGCTCGGTCTTGGCCGATTAATTAGGGAAGTCTTTGTGTGGTTATTACTCGCATAGTAGGTTGGGGACGGAGGAATGCTTTTATGGCTCTTCTATTCGGAGCGGTGATGGAACGGAAGACTCTATGGCTTACCGTCCGTAATAGAAGTGTGGTACGAAAGATAGCCTCTATGACATACTACTATGGACTAATACGCACGGGAGGACTCTTTGTAAAGGCCTCGTAGCGTCCCTATGCAATCACACCTCGGAAGTGTGGTATGATGCATGCGCAGCATCGCATGGTTGGGTTTAAAGTTCTTCGGGACTTTTACGCGACTTGTGGGTAAAGATGTACAACCTCTGCAGAGTGTAAAACTAATCGATTAGCCGTGCCCACGGTCACGGGCGGCCTGGACCCTCACATGATAATTGAACTTGAAGATGGACTTAAATCGCTCTCTCTCTCTGGTTATGCTTGCCATATGCTTATGGCGTATCTCTGGTCTTATGCTTAATGTGGGTTGGTATAAACTTATACTTTATTAGTAATCAGGTGCTAATAAAACTTGACCAACTAAAATTGCTTAAATGCTTATAGCCCAGTCCACTATAAAGCCTTTGCATTCATTTTTTCCCCCACACTTGCTGAGTACGACAAGTGCTCACCCTTGCTATAAACAATGTTGCTCAGAAGGAGGAAGCTACTCTGAAGTCTTGTGAAGATGTTGCTGGTTCTAGGCGTACGCAACCCCCGCCGATTGCCCGTGATGTTTGGAGCCTTCGTTTCCCGAAATTAAGCGTAAATCTCCGATAATCTTTCTTTTTCTTTACGTGATACTGTTTCTGTATTCACTTATATGTCACTATATGCATGAAACTTGATCCTGGCATGCATATAGGTGTGCACTTGGTTTTCTTCGGAAAACCGGGTGTGACAGAGTGGTATCAGAGCTGTATCGACTATAGGACGTAAGCCTAGTTAGCACTGGTCGTTTCTTAATGCCTCTTTTGTTCTACAATCCCTCCTTACCTTATCCTTGACCCCTCTGATGAAGGATCTCACCTCTTAACCATCTTCTTTTCTCTATACCATGAATTCTTATATATTTATCTTCACTCTCCTTGGACATCTCTTCGACCTCGCCTATTCATTCCCTCAAGCAATAAACACCCCCTTGATTTATTGGTAGAACCGTTACCCTTGACATTCTATCTGTTCGCGCAGCTCCTCGACACATCGGCGCTGTTTTAAATTTATCTCGAGCTACAGAACTCCGATCGACATGAAACCAGTTGGGTTAGTTCCTAAATTTCATACGTGAATTTCTATCAAAAATTCAGCCCTATCCAGTACATGTTCCAGGAGCTATACTCGAAACATTGAAGCTATCAAGAATCTGTGAACTCTGCTGACCTAGTTACCTTCAATATTTTATATCTCGGGCTATGGACCTCCGATTGAGGTAAAGCCAATTGGAGTAGTTCAGGAATTTCATCAGCTTCGCCCTGTACAAAATTCAGCAGTATTCGTTTTGTATCCAGGGAGATACATACGAAACAGTGGAGCATTCAGAATCTGCCAACACTGCTGACATAGCCATCTTGTTTAATTCATATCTCGAGTTCTGAACCTCCGATTGAGGTGATTCCAGTTGGGTTGAACTCATAATTTCGTACTCCTTGATCTAGGAAAAATCCATTATTTATGGATATCCTTGCTGGGAGATATATCTAATCTATTAGGAGTATACCCTTTGACTTTATTAACAACGTGTAGTATCGTTCCTTTAGCTATGCCTTGATTGGTGGAATTGTGTGTTTGCATGATGATGCTTGGTTTTATGATATTGCTTGTGTTGGTTCTTTGAAGTGAGTGTTGGTGTATTGTGGGTCTTACATCTGCAATAACATCGCTTGCCTAGTTGGGTTCTTCTTTTGTACCTCCCACCTCCTTGTTCTCCCCCACTCGTTTTGCACTACTCTTGTTACCTTCGATCGTATATTTACCTACCAACCAGATGGAAAACCAAGAAGGAGGTAACCAAGGAGAAAGCTATGAGAACAAAGTGGTGACTATGGATACAATCAAGATGGGTTATCATTTCCACCCCCGGAGGATAAGTATGCGAGTTCATGAAGACCGAGCCGCCAATGTTCTCCGATTACCACATATCCCTTAGAAGTCAAGACCGGATCAAGACAATTGAAGAGAAGCTAGATGTGGTACAATGCAATGATGGAGAGAAAGCTTTGTATGCATCTTGGCAACTTACGGGAGCAGCTTCGAGTGGTGGAATTCTTACCTCAATGGACATCGCAACCCGAGAGTATTGTGTGGAAGGAATTCAAAGACAACTTTAGCCTACACCATACTCCCGTGAGTGCGATGAAGCTCAAGAGGAAGGAGTTCCTTAACTTAAAGCAAGGACGGATGACGGTAATCGAGTACGGGGATAAGTTTATTCGGTTATCTCTATATGCCCCAAGATCGGTGAGAGTGATAAGAAGAAACGAGAGCATTTCATCAAAGGGTTGAATGTAGATCTTCAAAGTATACTAAGCTTACACGATTATTCGAGTCTACAAGATTTAATCAACAAAGCCATTGGGCTAGAAAGCAAACTACAAGAGATCATGAGTAAGAAGAGAAAAAGGGAATATCCAGGGGAAGCCAATAACAATTCTCACCTACATCATATGTCTCAAGCCCAAGGTTTTCCTGAAGATCACAATGAAGATGCATATCTAGAATATCCTCATGGTGTCACAATACCAGTGATTTATGAGACACCACAGAATCGTCGGAACATTAGGGAAAGTAAAGCTTGTTTCTATTGCAAAGCTGGTGGACACTTTATCAACAGGTGCCCGAAGAAGTTTCTAGATCGTCATTTTAAGAGAGAATGGCGACAACGACACAAGAAAGACAAGACCCCCGATACCTAAGGATGTTGGTATAAGTTAGGTTGTGGAAAGATTTCTGTAATATGAAAGGAAGAATATTGTTGAAGGATATGAAAAGAGTTTGAAATAAACCCTTGTCTCTTACTAGCCTTTTTCGAATCTCGGGACGAGATTCCTTTTAGGGGGGTAGATTTGTCACACCCTGAAGTTTCCAATTTCAGGATGTGAATAGAAATAATAATTAAATAACGATTTTCTGATAATTTTAAAATTTTTCCAACATTTATTTTTTCTTCACGGGAATATAGTATAGGAAAAATCCTTTGTTTGATTTTCTAAATTAAATAAAAAGTTGTGTGTTGCATTCATGCCGATGCACCTAGTGGTTCTTGAGTGCAAAAAGGTTTCAAAAATGCGTTTAGGAGCCGTCCAAACTCTTCCGAGAATTTTCCGAATTTTTCCGGGATTTGTTCTCATTTTCCTTGAGCTATTTCTATTTATTAGAAGGCTCTAAAATCTTTTTCATGAGCACCAAATGCTTTATTTGGGTTGTTCGTGTCTTAATCTATCTCTAGGAATTTTCCCGGATTTTTTGTGATTTTTCGAGTATTTTTCGTGCTTTAAAATAATTTACGGAATCTTCTCGGATTATTTTTCGCACCGAAAATAGATTCGAAAAAAAAAAAAAAAACCTATCCTAACGGGCCGAGCCCGAGGCCCGACCCGGTCCGCCCGGCCCACCCGCGCCGCCCGGCGGGGCCCATCCGGCCGGCGGCCATGGCCGCCGCCGCCGCCGGCGAGCTTGCCCGCGCCCCATAAAAGGGGAGGGCCCCGCGCGCGCGCGCGCTCGCCCGCCCTAGGCCGCGACGCGCCCCGCCCGCCGCTCGCCCCGCGCGCCGCCCCCGTGCCTGCAAGTGCTCGAGCCGCCGCCGCTCCCGGAACCGACCGCGCCGCCGACCGTTGACCTTCGAATACCGCCGATTCCGGCGTCCTCCGCGCCGTGAGCACCATCATCGAGTTCCCCTTGATCTACTCTATCCGTTTTGTGCCTCGGCCGAGCTTCTCGTCGCCCGAGCACCGGCGCCGCCACCCACCGGGGGCCACCGCCGCCCCTCCCCGTGCGCCCGTGGTCCGGTCCCGAGGAAGAAGATAAGGCCGGTTTGCACTTAGGCCCTCAACCTTTTCGTTAATTTTTGATCCGTTTCTTGTGTCTAGCAACTCATTCATGTAACCCCCTAGATCTATTAGATCCCCCCAACCGCATCCAACCGCAGCACTTTTATAGATCTAACCCCGAGTTGTATCCTTTTTGCAAGCACCGTTTGGTGTGTCTTGCGGGTTTTCTTTGCTAACCCCTAAAAGCTATAGTTAATCGCGACCAGGTCCTTACAATCTTGTTTCTCTCATATCTTTTTCGTTTTAGCTCCGATTTAATCCGTTCAAGTTGCGTTAGGTCCATAATAATGTAAAGCACGCGTTAGTGGTGTGTTTTCACCATGTTTTGTTTCTGAAAATAAAATTAATATTAATTTTGATTAATATCTAGTATACATGTCTTTTATAAATAAAAGCAATATAGATCTATATATCGTTTTTCATTATTAAATTTAATTTGATTGATGATTACTTTACATGCTTTCATGAATAAAATCTAATTAGATCTTTTACTCGGTTTTCCATAAGTCAAATATTAATTTGCTTAATGATTAATTAACTTTTATAATTAAAAGTTGATTAGGCTTTTACTCCGCTTTATAAATAAATGTTAATCTTGATTAATACCAATTTAATACTGTTTTTGATAATAATATGATCTACTCGAATTACAAAGTTTCGTTTAGATTGTTCATATAGTTTAGTTTTTCTAAATTAAATGTTTAATCGGTTTAATCATATATGAATCTTTATTAATAAAACTTGACTAGTTCTTTACACCGGTTTCATAAATAAAGTTTAATATTGCATTAATGTCAACATAGGGTATTTTATTTCGAAATATCCTTTATATTTGTTTTGTTAATTAAAATGAACCTAGCTCATAGCCTTGCCCTCTCATATATGCAAATGGTTCGTTAGACGTTCTTTATCAAGCTTTATCTAAGTGTGATCTTCCCGGTCCTTGCTCAATCTTCCACAACCATCTCTTTAGAGCTAACCAAGCCTTTTCCCTTCCTAGCACACTTTGTGTTCTTTAGTGATCCATCTAATCGAGCCTATCCTTTAGTGCGTTCTTTTAAAGTTTTCTTTTGATTGGTGCTTTGTTCTTAGTATACTGGTTTATTTGTTGTGTATGTTTGTGCCCGATGAATGATGCGCTTAGAGTGAACGCCGTTCGAGAAGTTTGGAAGAGCAAGAAGTTGAAGATTCTGAGCAACGACATTACTTTGGTTAAAGGCAAGTGTGTCCTTGATCTTTTGTCCTAAGAACTATATTTAAACACTCATTGCATATGCTTGCATTAATATGATGGGACCCATGTTTAAGGTTTGACTAGTGTTATTTATCCCGTGCCTTGATCAAACGGGTTTACCTTTATGTTGGGTAGCTATGCTTAGTTGCTATACCTGGGTTATGGTGGTTTTAATGAACAACAATGATGAACTTGTTATACCTTTTATGCTATATCTTTGATTGCTTAATACAAGACCATATGATTAATCGGAACATGGAGAACCACCCGGACAACGAGTGCAACCACAAGGACTATATGGCTCTGGTCTTGGCCGATTAATTAGGGAAGTCTTTGTGTGGTTATTACTCGCATAGTAGGTTGGGGACGGAGGAATGCTTTTATGGCTCTTCTATTCGGAGCGGTGATGGAACGGAAGACTCTATGGCTTACCGTCCGTAATAGAAGTGTGGTACGAAAGATAGCCTCTATGACATACTACTATGGACTAATACGCACGGGAGGACTCTTTGTAAAGGCCTCGTAGCGTCCCTATGCAATCACACCTCGGAAGTGTGGTATGATGCCTGCGCAGCATCGCATGGTTGGGTTTAAAGTTCTTCGGGACTTTTACGCGACTTGTGGGTAAAGATGTACAACCTTTGCAGAGTGTAAAACTAATCGATTAGCCGTGCCCACGGTCACGGGCGGCCTGGACCCTCACATGATAATTGAACTTGAAGATGGACTTAAATCGCTCTCTCTCTCCGGTTATGCTTGCCATGTGCTTATGGCGTATCTCTTGTCTTATGCTTAATGTGGGTTGGTATAAACTTATACTTTATTAGTAATCGAGTGCTAATAAAACTTGACCAACTAAAATTGCTTAAATGCTTATAGCCCAGTCCACTATAAAGCCTTTGCATTCATTTTTTTCCCCCACACTTGCCGAGTACGACAAGTGCTCACCCTTGCTATAAACAATGTTGCTCGAAGGAGGAAGCTACTGCGAAGTCTTGTGAAGATGTTGCTGGTTCTAGGCGTACGCAACCCCCGCCGATTGCCCGTGATGTTTGGAGCCTTCGTTTCCCGGGATTAAGCGTAAATCTCTCGATAATCTTTCTTTTTCATACGTGATACGTTTCGTATTCACTTATATGTCACTATATGCATGAAACTTGATCCCGGCATGCATATAGGTTTGCACTTGGTTTTCTTCGTAAAACCGGGTGTGACAACTTCAAAGCCGTGGCAGAGGGCTACATCGTCCCCAAGGGCGTCGAGGACGAGGTGGCAATGGAGCACGTGGACGCGTTGGCTGCTGACGCCGCCGATGAGCTCGCCGAGGCCTTCGAGGAGTTTCTGTTCCCGGATGCCACCGACGCCGACGTTCCGCCAGCCTGAAGATTGCTAGGCGCCAAACCCTTATTGTTTGTGTGTTAGTGTATGGGCCGCATGGCCATGTAAATGAAAAAATCATTTTGTTTCAAACGTTTGTGAAAGCGAAATGGTGTTCCTTACTTCATTGCGCTGTTTTGTTTCTCCTTCTTCCTGAGTAAATTCGAGTTAGGGAAGTTCGATTTTCGCGAGCAGCCTGCTGGGCCGGAGGCAAGAGAGAAGGGCCATATCCTCGCGGAGGCTTAGGCTATCTCTGACTCGCGCGTTCTTTCCGCTAGGTTGCCTGCGCCCTACTCGAATTTTGATCGAGGCCGAAGTGGAACCATACTTGGCGCGCGTGGATTTTTTGCGAAAAAATGGGACCATTTTTTTGGGGGGGATGCCCCCCGTAGTAGCCCCCGAGGGTAACTTGGGTTTCAGGGGAAAGCCGAGTTGCCCTTTTTATTGAACTGGTGGTGTTTACATGGTCGTCGCCAACTGGGGTGTTGGGCGCGTGATTTACAACAAAAGACTTGGAAATCCTAGCTAGGGATAGAAGCGACGTAACTGTTGGATGTTCCAAGCGTTGGTGAGTTCTTTGCCGTCCTCGTTGGCTAGCTTGTACGTGCCGGGCTTGAGCACCTTCACCACGACGTAGGGTCCCTCCCACGGAGGTGATAGCTTGTGGCGTCCTCGGTTGTCTTGGCGTAGCCTTAAGACCAAATCCCCCTCGCTGAAGTCCCACCGCGTATCTTCCGTGCCTAGTAGCGCCCGAGGGACCGCCGGTATCTTGCGGAGTGCATCAAGGCCACGAGGCGCGCTTCATCCAGCTGGTCCAGTGAGTCCTCGCGGGCTCGCTGGTTGGCGTCCTCGTCATAGCCTTGTACCCTGGGTGACCCATATTCTAAGTCCGTGGGGAGGACGGCCTCCGCGCCATGGACTAGAAAAAACGGGGTGAACCCAGTGGCTCTGCTTGGGGTGGTCCACAAGCTCCACACGACCGCAGGTAATTCCTGGAGCCATTTTTTACCAGACTTATTCAGCTGGTCGAAAATTCTGGGCTTAAGGCCTTGTAGGATCATGCCATTGGCACGTTCTACTTGGCTGTTGGTCTGTGGGTGTGCCACAGCTGCCCAATCCACATGGATGTGGAATTTGTCGCGAACTCCGGGAATTTCCTACCCGTGAACTCGGGACCCATTGTCGGTGATGATGGCGTTTGGCACTCCAAAACAATGGACGATGTCGGTGAAGAACGTCATCGCCCGTTCCGCCCCAAGATTCGTAATGGGGCGTACTTCTACCCACTTGGAAAATTTGTCAATTGCGACCAGCAATTGCGTGAAGCCCCGGGCGCCTTTCGAAGGGGCCCGCGATGTCAAGCCCCCACACGGCGAAAGGACATGTTATGGGGATGGTCCGCAGGATGTGAGCAGGAAGGTTGGATTTGCGAGCGTAGAACTAGCACCCTTCACGGGTGCGCACGATCTCGGCCGGCATCCGCGACCGCGGTGGGCCGCAAAAGCCCCCGCGGAACGCGTTGCCTACGAGGGGTGCGGGGCGCGGCGTGGTGGCCGCGGACGCCCGCGTGAATGTCCCGGAGGAGCTCGCGCCCCTCGGGGATGGGCACGCATCACCGCAGGGGATGCGGAAGCGGCGCGCTTGTCCGGCTCGCCATCGACGAGGGCAAAAGACTTGGCCATCCTGGCGATGCGCCTGGCCTCGGACCGGTCCGAGGGGAGTTCCCCTCGAGCCATCCAGGCGATATACTTGTCGCGCCAATCCGCCCTGATGGGGGCTGGCTTGACATCCATCACTTCGGCCTCGTCGGCGCCCTACCCCTCGAGGAGGGAGAGCGTACGCCTCGTTCGAGGGGTCCTCATCCATGGGCTCCGCGCGTGCCGGATTTCAGGGAGCCCCCGAGGGTTCCGCGTGGTTCGAGGGGTGCGGCTTGAGGGTGACGGAGGGCTGGGCGACATCTCGGGAAAAAACGTTCGGGGGGACGGTGATCGGCCCGGACGCGATCTTGGCCAGCTCGTCCGCCTCCTCGTTGTACCGGCGGGGCATGTGATTCAGCTCGATGCCGTAGAACTTGTCCTCGAGGGCTCGCACGGCCTTGCAGTATGCTTCCATCTTATCATCGTGGCAGCTCGCATTTTTCATGACTTGGTCGATCACGAGCCGCAAACCCCCCCCGCACGTCGAGGCGCTTGACGCCTATCTCGATGGCGATCTTGAGGCCGCGAGAGAAGGGCCTCGTACTCGGTCATGTTGTTCGACGCGGGGAAGTGGAGACCTACGCATACCGTATGTGTTCCCCGAGAGGTGACACGAAGAGCAGCCCGCGCCCGCCCCGGTCTTCATCACCGAGCCGTCGAAATACGAGTCCGACCTCTACCCGGATCTGCAGGCGGCGGCGGTTGCGTGTCCGTCCACTCGGCGACGAAATCTGCCAGGATCTGGGACTTGATGGCCTTACGCGGGGCGTAGGCGAGTGTCTCACCCATCAGCTCCACCGACCACTTGGCGAGCCTGCCCGCCGCGTCGGATTGCGGATGATCTCCCCGGCGGGGAAGGAGGAGACCACCGTGACGGGGTGGGCCTTGAAGTAGTGGCGAAGCTTGTGCCGTGCCAGGACCACCGCGTATAGCAGCTTCTGGACTTGAGGGTTGCGTGTCTTGGTGTCGGACAAGACTTCACTAATGTAGTACACCGGCCGCTGGACCGGCAGGGTGTGACCTTCCTCCGCGCGCTCTACCACGATCACGGCGCTGACCACCTGGGTGGGCGCGGCCACGTAGAGTTGCAGAGGTTCGCCGTCCCGCGGTGGTGTGAGGATCGGGGCGTGAGTCAATGACGCCTTCAGCTTATCGAGCGCCTCCTGGGCCTCGGTGGTCCAGGAGAAGCGTTCGTGCTTCTTGAGGAGGCGGTAGAGGGGCAAGCCTTTCTCGCCGAGCCGGGAGATGAAGCGGCTCAAGATGGCAAGGCACCCCAGCACCTTTTGCACCCCTTTGAGGTCCCGAATCGGACCCATTCGCTCGAGGGCTGCAACCTTTTCGGGGTTGGCCTCGCTGCCTCGCTGGGAGACTGTATCCTAGGAGCATGCCCCGCGGCACACCAAAGACACATTTTTTGGGGTTCAGCTTTACCCCATTGGCCCGTAGGCAGCCGAACGCGATGTTGAGGTCGCCAACCAGGTCATCTGCCTTCCTGGTTTTTACAATGATGCCGTCTACGTACGCCTCGACAGTTCGCCCGATATGGTCTCCGAAAACGTGCTGCATGCACCGTTGGTATGTTGCACCCGCGTTCCAGAGGCCGAACGGCATCGTGACGCAGCAAAACATCCCGAACGGCGTGATGAATGAAGTCGCGAGCCGGTCGGACTTCTTCATCTTGATCCGGTGGTACCGGAGTAGGCATCAAAGAAGCAAAGTAGCTCACACCCGACGGTCGAATCAACAATTTGATCGATACGTGGCAAAGGAAAAGGAACTTTAGGACATGCTTTACTAAGATCGGTGTAGTCTATATACATCCGCCATTTCCCGTTCTTTTTCTTTACTAGTACAGATTGGCTAGCCACGTAGTGTGGAACACTTCCTTGATGAACCCGGCCTCGAGAAGCTTTCGCAGCTCCGCTCCGATCGCCGCCGCCGCTCCTTGTCGAAGCGGCGGAGCCGTTGCTGCACGGCGTGGGAGTGAGGCAGCATGTCAAGGGAGTGCTCGGCGACCTCCCTCGGGATGCCTGGCATGTCCGAGGGGCTCCACGTGAAGATGTCGGTGTTGGCGCGGAGGAAGTCGACGAGCACCACTTCCTATTTCGGGTCGAGGGTAGAGCTGACCCTCAACACCCTGCCCTCGGGGGCAGTAGGGTCGAGTGGCACCTCCTTGGTCTGCTCCGCGGCCTCGAAATTGCCGGCGTGTTTGGCGGTGGAGTCAAGGTCCTCGTTGACCATCTTCTCCAAGGTGGTCACCAGCGCTTCATCCAGCGCCAGTGCTTCCGCGTGCTCCACGCATTCGACGTCGCAGTCGAACGCATGCTCGATGGACAAGCCCACGGTGATGACGCCGTTCGGTCCTGGCATCTTCATTTTGAGGTAGGTGTAGTTGGGGACGGCCATGAACTTGGCGTAGCAGGGCCGCCCAAGTATGGCGTGATAGGCGCCCCGGAACCCCACCACCTCGAAGATGAGCATCTCCTTGCGGAAATTGCTTGGAGTGCCAAACCGGACATGAAAATCGATCCGCCCGAGGGGCCGGACGCGCTTGCCGGCACGACGCCATGGAACGGTGTCGTGCCGGGCCGCAACTCGGTCCAACCCGATCCCCGGCGAGCGCGCGCGTGTGCGCGTAGAGGATGTTGCGGCTACTCGTCTCCGTCCATCAGGACCTTTGAGAACCGCGCGTTCCCAATGACCGGGTCGACCACCAATGGGTACTGGCCCGTGTTAGGGATGCGGTTCGGATGATCTTCACAGCTGAAGGTGATGGCATCCTCCGACCAGTCAAGGAAGGAGGGAGGCGCCTTTTCTGCGGCGAGGACCTCATGCCGCTCCCGCTTGCACTGGCGGCTCGACATGTCGACGGTCGCCCCCCCCCCCCGAAGATGAGGAACACGTTCTCCACGGCGGGGAAGCCGCCGGCGTCACCGTCTCGTTCGTCTTTCTTGGCCTCCGCGTCCTTTGCGGCGGCGCGGCCGTAGAACTTTTTGAGCATATCACACTGCTCGAGGGTGTGGTTCACCGGCATCTTGTGATATGGACACGGCTTCTTCAGCATGTCATCGAACACCCTCGAACCTCGAGGGGCCGGTCGAGGGCCCCGTCGAACCGGGTCGACGACAGCGGGCCTCGGCGTCGTTGTCGTCGCGTCCCTGCTCGCGCGCCTCGCGGTGCGGCTTCTTCCCTTTCTTGCCCCGCTTGTCCTTCGGTGGCGCTCCCCGGACCCGCCGCCCTCCGCGAGCGCGTCGTCCGAGCGCTTGCCCTTCTTGCCGTCGAAGATCGCTCCCACGGCCTCTTCACCTGAGGCAAAGCTCGTGGCGATATCGAACAGCTCGTTCGAGTCCGCCGGCGGGCTACGCCCCAACTCACGCACGAGGTCCCGGCACGTGGTGCCCTCGAGGAAGGCATGCACAATCTCGGATTGTGCCACGCTTGGGAGCTCCGTGCAACGCTTGGAGAAGCGCCGTATGAAGTCCGGAGAAACTCGCCGGCTTCGGGTGCAGGAGCGCAGGTCCCAGGAGTTCCCAGGGCGCACATACGTGCCCTGGAAGTTGCCCACGAACGTGCGGACCAAGTCGTCCCAGTTATGGATCTGACTGGCCGGCAGATGCTCGAGCCACGTCCGGGCTGAATCACCGAGGTGCAGGGGGAGGTTGCGGATGATGACCTCGTCGCTGGTGGCCCCACCCAGCTGGCATGCTAGGCGGTAGTCGTTAAGCCACACGCGGGGATCCGTTTCCCCGTTGTACTTGACGATGGTCGTAGGCTGGCGGAAGCGCTGGGGGAAGGCCGCCGCGCGGATCTCCCGGCTAAACACACGGGTCCCCGGGGGTTCCGGCGTCGGCGAGCGGTCTTCATCACTGTTGTAGCGTCCCCCTCGTCGAGGGTGGTAGCCTGCCGCCGCTCGCGCGTCTGCTTTGCTCATCCGCCGAGCATTGATGACGTTGCGGGCGTCGCCGTCCCGCGCTTGCCCGCACGTGTCGAGGAGCCGTTCTTTAGCCGGTGTGCGTCCCGGGTTGGTGGGTCCCTCCGCCGCTCTGCCGGCATGCACCGAGGGCTCGGCCCCCGCGCACCCCCCATCGCCTCATGCGTCCCCCCCGCCGGCGGATGCGGGACACCGAGCTCTCGGCTTGTTGGACGGCCGCTAGCTCGATGAGTGCTCGCACGTCTCGGTGCGGAGTTTCGCACCTCGGGCGTTGAGGGGGTTGGCATGGCCCGCGAGCGGCGTCGCGGCGGCAATAAGCTCGGCTCGCTCGCGGAGGCGTGTCCCGGGTTGTCGACGTTAAAATCTGCATTGATGCGGTCGCGGGCCCGTATGCCCGGCCCCGTGTGCGCTCGCCGCGCGCGCGAGGCTTCCCCCCCGCCATAGAGGCACGGAGCAACCGCACCGTCCGATACTCCTCCTTGCCCCCTTGGGCTTCGAGTTCGCCGTTGACGGTGAAAATCCGTCAACCTAGCCATGAGTTTACCTTCGGTGTTGGCATGACTTTTGTATCTTATTCATTGGTACTAACCCCCGTGGTATAACAAGTTCACTTGTGCATGTCGGTTTTGGAGTTAAATGTTTACGCGTGGTTTTAACGTTGAAAGCAAGACTTCCGGGATAAGTTCATTAAGCACCTCATGACAAGACCTTGAAGCCCGATACAAGTCAAGCAATGAAGTGAACATGACTCCAAGAGCCCAAGGACCAAGCCCGAGAAGATGATAAACTCCGAGGACCGAACCAGAAAAGTGCTTGAATCTTGCAAGACAAGGAGTTGAGTCCAATTCGGAGAGAAACCGACGTCAAGGGCCCACATGCAAAAGGGGAGAACATCTAGAAGACGTGGGAAGCAACACCGGCGAAGCAGCCGCGGGATGGGCCGAATTGGGCCCGGGCCGGCCGGCCTAGCCCTTTTCGGGGCCCAATCGGCCTCTCCTTTGACCTAATTGCTTCTCGGGCTATAAATAGCCCCCCGACCGAGAACCACGCGAACGGAAGTCGTAATCCGCCGCCGAGGAGCGAGAGAAGCTTGAGGGAGACCATCTCGGAGATGAGGGTCGTGCTAGTTGTCTAGGGTTTCCCTAGCCGACGTGGGACCCTTGCATGGAAGACCATGTCGAGCTCCGGAGCGAGGATCAAGATTGAGGGAGGGCCCCGGTGGTGATCTTGTTCATGTAATCATTCATGGTGAAGTTTGTAAGTGAATCCGATTTCTAGCGATTAAGTGCCTTCTCGATGATTTTGTTTTCTTCTTGGTTTTGCTTCTTCTACGATCTAGTTTGCGGCTAGATTACATAGAGTGCTCTTGTAGCCGCGGTGGCTAGAGGTGCATACCGGACCGGCCAAGTGATTTCAACTTGTTCTATCGAACTCGCCCTAGACTACCCGCATGAATAGGGATACGTTATGACGAACGGGGGTTCCGAAAGGCGGGCGTTTTCGGAGTCGGATGGAAGGCCACGATTTAAAGATGCTTTTAATGAGATTCGCTTTTCTATCTTCATCTATCTTGTTTGGAGCTACAACATAAGCATGATCTAGATTCTCTAGATTGGTTATCTCTTGCTTTCTCTTGCTACCTCTTTAGTAGATTAGATTAGATTCGTTTTCTTTATGAGTTAGTAGATTAGATGCAACTTAGTTCATCATAAGATAGCTTACCTTGCTTTACTAGATTGAATCCTTGCATTGCACATTGTTCCACGGATTCGATACCTTGGGTTCACCACTCGAGGGAAGAAGGGTCCCTTGATTACGACGGGAGACTTGTCCGCTTGCAAGTCTAAATGAACTTTGATACAACTATTAACCGTCAACAAGCCCCTTTTTCCGGCGCCGTTGCCGGGGAACAAGCAATCAAGATCCAATCTAGTATCACTTGTTTTTCAGTTTTTCTTTTGATTTTCTTTTGCATCTCTTATGTTTGATCATCCCCAAACAGAAAAAAAATTCAATCTAATCTAGTTTTGATTAACCCTAGTTTTTATGTTTAGATTTTTGTTTTATTACTAACCCTAACTCGGAGATGGTTGGCTACCTCTCCAAGAAACCCAAACTTTTTTGTGGATGATCCAGAAAACTTTACGGTGCAAAGGTGACGTGCAACAAAAGCTAAAGGGTTGGAAATTCAAAAGTTGAAGTCGAAGGACCGTCGAAATCTCCAAGGGAATCACCACCTCCAAGTCCAAAGGGAGATCAACCTCAACCACGGGAGCGCTACGCACCCGGACATCGTTGATCTACCTATCATAAACCTTCAAGACGCCGGGAGGCCGTTCAAGATCAAAGTCTCAACTATCCGCATGACGATTGCGAGAGCCGAATGCATACGAGCCGGATTCCTTGAGTGGCATATCGGTTTACTTAAGAGGAGGATGGAGAAGATGGAGATGGAGAAAGAAGCTCAACACCTAAAGGCCGCCGAAGCAAGTTCCACATGCAAGGAGTGTCCGGAGTACGACCATGTCCAAGGTAACCCCGATTTAATGCAAGTTCGTCCATTCAAGATTTGGTTCCTCTTTGTGCACAATTCAAGGACTTGATGGACGAGCAAGCTAAGATCAACAAGGACGCCATCACTAAGTTCGAGGCTATGGAGAAAATATTGAAGAATTTAGATGGCAAGGTGACGGAGGTCGGAAGCTCTATACGTGAAGTGTTCATCGTGATGAAGATGCTAGACGCAAGTGGGACAACTTGTCGGGCGCCCGATGGGTAACAAAGAAGAATATCCGAGACAACTCCAAGGTCCCAAGACGGCGAAGGCTACTCAAGCTCACTCGGGAGAGATGAAGGATCACCATGAAGATCACAACCGAAGACCGGGGTTCGAGATGCCGAGCCACTACATGAAGGAAGTTGTTGCATCCGTCAAGACCAAAGAACAATGCCAGCCTGTGAAGACCAAAAAAAAATTGACTAAGCCGAAGAAGAAGCCCGTGCCCAAGATGGTGCGGAAGTGGGTACCCAAGATTGCAACGCTCGCAAAGAGCGTTGATCCGGAGTAATCAAGTGAAGAAGTCTAGCCATGGACTATAAACGAAGCGCTAGGCGGGAGGCAACCCGTTTCGTCGAGTCAAGAATAAGCTACGGGAGGACAACCCGGTTCCGGGTTTTTCGAGTCCTTTTAATTCAGTTTTGAATTTTACTACGCAAAACATTAGACTTAGAATGGTTGAACAATATTAGAGACATAATTCTTGGTTGAATATTTTGCTTGATCATAAACCCTTTACATGAACCATCCTATGTGTTTGTTTGCTTCTTTTCGAGAAACCACAACAAAAAAAATTTCAGAACCTAACTCAACCCTTCACCCTCATTATGGTGCTGTGGTTGACTTGTTTTTCATGCTAAAAACACTCGAGTAGAGCCACAACTTGTATCTAGATGTTATTTAAATTTCAGCCTCGGTAGCTCGCGTGAACCTAGAAACTTGATTTTTGGTTGGTTTAAAAATCTATATCATTGGTTTCTCTAAGATTAGAATTTTTCTAAGCCTCACTTAATTTTATTTCATTCAAAATCTCTCTCATCTAATCAAAATTAGGACCTAAACCTATACCCCCATGATCAAGCGGGAAAAGCTTGCTCTCAACTAATGAAGGCAAACTATACCGGTGAGATCGAAATCGACGTAGTCGAAAAATATTTTCGACTTACATTTGTTTTTAATGGTTTAAAAACTTCTCTAAATTTATGCTTGAGCTCTTGCATGGCTCTGAAAAATATTTTTAAATTTCGAAATTAGAGGAGTGCTTAGCCTTAAACACACTTAAAGGGAGGCAATCTAGTTAACCTAACCATGCATGCACCATGATACATCACGGGATGCCCCTCCAACATATTTAAACCACATGCAAAGTACAAGCATGGGGGGCAGCCAAGGCTTTGTTTTGTAGGAATATCATGGGTGCATGTGAGGCAAGGGAGTATGGAAGTGAGTCAAAGCGAAAACATCAAGTGGAAGGAGCAATAATGCAAGCGAAGGAGTGGACGGGAACGTTTGGAAGGTGTACGCGATCACAAAGCAACATGAATGCACTAGAGAAGAACCGAGCCAAGAGGAGGAGAGAGGTAAGTCTTTCATCCCACTCTTTGTTCGTGTGCTCTAGTTTGTAGGCCGGAACCACCTTAGACTTAGCCATCCACCGCGTTTGTTTCGTGCAACAAATCACATCCTTAATCCACTCAAAGTCCAGACTCCAAAATAATATTTGTGTACCTTGTTACCGGGTGAAAACCCCGAATATTTATTTGTGAGAGAGAGCGCTGCAATTATGGAAGAAAACTACAAGCCTTTTCACCGAAGAAAAAGGGATCATCGTCGTCTAAGCCATCAACCCCTTCGAGGAGGCACTCGGTTTCCGAGTTTCCTCGGAGTATGGAGGAGGACACGGCACCGCCGAGGAGGAACCACACTCTTCTCCTCGGTGGCATGAGGGCCACACGAAACTCATTTATTAGGTTTACCAAACTTCAATCACATATGGAGGAGCCGCCTGTCCAACCTCACCACTTGACACGATCATCCGCTCCACCTCCATGCGCTCCGTGGCATTCCAATGGGTTTATCATCACGACGGAGGAGGAGGAGAAGAAGCTCGCTCGCCTTAAGTAGAGGCTTGTAGCGAACGTCGACATCGACGACCAAGCTCTCCACATATTGGGTTTCACACGGGACACCGGTGCAATTCTCTAACGGAGTGTCGGCAAACACCCACAAGGAATTCGCCTAGGAAATTTTCATGACCATGGCGCATACCCTTGATGAAGGAGTGCTGAGTCTCTCATTCCATTGGAGGGAGCCCACAAGAGGAGAAGAAGGAAGACACCGTCGGAAGGGTAACCTTGATCAATGATGCTATTTCTAGCACCTTGATGGGGTAATCTCCTTTCATCCATGGGTTGCAATCGATCTTGAGATGTAATCACACTTTGTTGGATTATCTATCTATCATCTTGTGTTGAAAATACTTTAATGCTTAAGGCTAGCGACCATGCCGTAAAGGGAGTAAGGGCTCTAATGCTTCCTTGGATCCATTCAACGCAATCCCCGATAGATTAGATTGGCTTTCATGTTCGAAACGATTACATGTTCTAGTATCATAGACCCATGGGCGAGTGTCCCCTATTTTCAAAAGGGAGCTCCGGAACAAGTATGTGCATGAAGGCACATGGGAAGGTTTTTGGAGTATGATCACGGGAAGAGACCATCAACGAAGAAATACTATCCGGAACCCATTATCCAAGTGTGTCACTTTTGTGCAAGTGAATTTTTGGGAGAACAAGAGAGACAAAGATAACCAACACGGAGTTGAATTGGCTTTACTCGGCTTTGATTGCCAAGTGGCCAATAGACCCCACTCACCTATGATCAACCGGTGGTGTTGTTAAGCAAAATCGAGTTCGGAAGATATTGGTTCGGGGTGTTGCCTCTCCATATTGGCTATCTCTTTAAAACCGGGTATTACAAGGAACCCAAATCATCTCCTACCCGGGACTTCCCTAGGAATATATGAAGAAAGGAAAATATAAGAGTGAAGATGAGAGAGGAGGCTTCCAAGTGGCCTAGGTGAATTTGCCCCTTCCGGATTGAAGATTAAGACTTTTTCTTGAGGGGAAAAAGATCGGTTAGAGGAAGGACTTCTTGTGCCGGCGAAGAGAAAAAAATATAATAGAGAAGGATTAGGAGAAGGTTTTTCCACGACCCAAGAAGGAGGTGCACAACAAAATTATGTCCCACCATTGGGAGGAACCCCGGCGCCGCCGAATTACTACGGTGGTGTACCAATGCAAGCATGGGGGAGTGGTGCAGCCATACCCCCACCATTTTTGCGGTGCCCAACGTAGCCTTTGCGGAGCCATTTGCACACCTTCCTCAACCACAACAAAATGTGGCCACCATTGGAGGATACGCTGCAAGGAACGTGCAAATTATTGCAGCCATCCTAACCAATGCAAACCAAATGGGTGAAGGAAATGCAAACGTCGCTTATGTGCTTGGACACCTTCACCTAGCACCGTCGGACAATTCATAGGAGTAGTGGTGCATTCCTATTACAAGTAAGGGTACAACAACCAAGACTATCAATATCAACCACCGGCGGAAGATTAGAGAGAGGAGGAGCTTTAGTTATCTTTCCTTTACCCCCTTTTCTTTAATTTTCAGCTTGTTTGCACCTATGTATGCGTAGTGTTTTAAGTTTTTATTTAAATTTCAGCAAGTATGTTAGTTTAATTTTTAAGCGTGTGTCTTAGTTTTTATTTTCATCATGAATAATGTCACCACCAAGTTTTTACCTTTGGTAAAGTTACAAAGTTTGTGCCATGATGATATATGATTATAATTGCCGCTTTGATTATCCTTGTAATTGGTTTATGCATGTTTGAACTAGTGCTCTCTTAAAAATACAAATCTGAAATTATCTAAATGCTAGCTTAATCTTCAGCGGAGGTCATGATTAAAATAAGGACCCATAGTGTTTTATGTGCTCTCAAGTTATGAATAGATTAAAGATGACTTTTATGCTCAAAAATATTGCTAACCTTGTCACAAATATCGCTTGTGTGTTGCTCAACCTATCCAAAGCCTAATATATATTTGAGTGCATAAACCTTAGTGTACAAGATTTATTTTTGAGTGAGTTATTGCAGGTCATGATTTCTCCGGCCCGAGACTAAGAAGCTGGTCATTCCATTTTTGCGTACCTATCTTTTTGCTAGCCTTTTATCCGTGCATTGTGTATCCCCGCATCGGAGATCTTACAAACTTCGCCGGATATCCACCCTTAAACCAAATATCATCTTTTGTGATTACCTCCTTGACCACAACCTATTGTTGAGAATGGATCATCAATTCAAGGAAGATCGCAAGACGGTGCTAACATTGAAGATTTCAAGTATCTCTCCAAGGAAAAATACCCCGGTACCTACCTTATTTTTCGCCTCTTTGCTCGAGGACGAGCAACGTCTAAGCATGGGGGAGGAGGTAGGTACGGTGCAGTTTTAGAGTTAAAAGGGGAATATTTTTAAAAAAAAATGATGAAAGAAAAAAAATCCAGCGATGATCGTGACTTTCAAAGAAAAAATATATAATGAATGAATGAAAGAAAGAAAGAAAGAAAAGAATGAGAAATATGAGAAAGAGAAAAAAAATATATGCGTAAAGTGAACTCCCCGGTTCTCTAAGAGTGCATTCAAGGCTTCAAGTTAAAAAGATCCATTCTCATTTTCCAACCATGTGCAATCCGATAACGAGGACTTCCTTTGTGCCTCGGGATCACTCTTTGCCATTTGCACATGTCCACTCATCTAAAAGCGTGTGTATTTTTCTCTTTCCCCTCCTTGATTTAACATTATTTTCCAATGACCTTTTTGACGAGTCTCGGTAAGACCATGAGAAGCTTGTCTTGTTTTGACAACACCTCATTTATAAAATCTTGTTAGGACTAAACTTTCCCAAAGCTCCATATAAAGCCTACCACACATATATGTGATGAGAGGGAAAGGAGTGGAATATATAGGGTTGAGAGACAAGTGAGATGAGAGTTCATGAGCAACATGCAAGGTGATTTAAATTTGTGAACTTGGTTTAGCTCTTTTCTTTATCTCGTTCTTTATTTCAAAAATTCCGAGATCTATTTAAACTTTGTGAGCATGTTAATACTTGTGGGATAAGCTTAATTAAATATCTACCCTCCGTAGGGATGAAGGCTAGTACATTATGAAACTTTAACGAATTAAACTTTTGAGAGCATTATGTTTTTTTTCATGTATGATCAAGTGCAAGGTTTAAACATTGATGGGCAATGATGATATCCATCGAAGTCTTACTCGAGGACGAGCAAGGTTTAAGCATGGGGGAGATGTTGACGGTGAAAATCCGTCAACCTAGCCATGAGTTTACCTTCGGTGTTGGCATGACTTTTGTATCTTATTCATTGGCACTAACCCCCATGGTATAACAAGTTCACTTGTGCATGTCGGTTTTGGAGTTAAATGTTTACGCGGGGTTTTAACGTTGAAAGCAAGACTTCCGGGATAAGTTCATTAAGCACCTCATGACAAGACCTTGAAGCCCGATAGAAGTCAAGCAATGAAGTGAACATGACTCCAAGAGCCCAAGGACCAAGCCCGAGAAGATGATAAACTCCGAGGACCGAACCGAAAAAAGTGCTTGAATCTTGCAAGACAAGGAGTTGAGTCCAATTCGGAGAGAAACCGACGTCAAGGGCCCACATGCAAAAGGGGAGAACATCTAGAAGACGTGGGAAGCAACACCGGCGAAGCGAGCCGCGGGATGGGCCGAGTTGGGCCCCGGCCGGCCGGCCCAGCCCTTTCGGGGCCCAATCGGCCTCTCCTTTGACCTAATTGCTTCTCGGGCTATAAATAGCCCCCGACCGAGAACCACGCGAACGGAAGTCGTAATCCGCCGCCGAGGAGCGAGAGAAGCTTGAGGGAGACCATCTCGGAGATGAGGGTCGTGCTAGTTGTCTAGGGTTTCCCTAGCCGACGTGGGAACCTTGCATGGAAGACCACGTCGGAGCTCCGAGCGAGGATCAAGATCGAGGGATGGCCCCGGTGGTGATCTTGTTCATGTAATCATTCATGGTGAAGTTTGTAAGTGAATCCGATTTCTAGCGATTAAGTGCCTTCTCGATGATTTTGTTTTCTTCTTGGTTTTGCTTCTTCTACGATCTAGTTTGCGGCTAGATTACATAGGGTGCTCTTGTAGCCGCGGTGGCTAGATGTGCATACCGAACCGGCCAAGTGATTTCAACTTGTTCTATCAAACTCGCCCTAGACTACCCGCATGAATAGGGATACGTTGTGACAGAACGGGGGTTCCGAAAGGCGGGCGTTTTCGGAGTCGGATGGAAGGCCACGATTTAAAGATGCTTTTAATGAGATTCGCTTTTCTATCTTCATCTATCTTGTTTGGAGCTACAACATAAGCATGATCTAGATTCTCTAGATTGGTTATCTCTTGCTTTCTCTTGCTACCTCTTTAGTAGATTAGATTAGATTTGTTTTCTTTATGAGTTAGTAGATTAGATGCAACTTAGTTCATCATAAGATAGCTTACCTTGCTTTACTAGATTGAATCCTTGCGTTGCACATTGTTCCACGGATTCGATACCTTGGGTTCACCACTCGAGGGAAGAAGGGTCCCTTGATCGCGACGGGAGACTTGTCCGCTTGCAAGTCTAAACGAACTTTGATACAACTATTAACCGTCAACATTCGCGGGCTTGGGCTAACCGTGCGTCGAGGTCGGCCCCGGCGGGGGTGCTCGGACCCGCCGCCGGGCGCGGAGCGACCCCCGGGGCGGGTGTAACTTCCCCGTCGCCGGCGCCCGCCGCGCCGGGTGGCGTTCTGTCGGGTCGTTGGCGATGACGACACGGCATTCCCCGCGCGGGGTCATAGCTCCCGGTGCCGGGAGTCGTCGGAGCAACCGAACCAGTAGTCCGTGGCGTCAAGAAAACGCCTGAACATTACTGGGTCCGGCACGCCGGAAAAGTCCCACTCCGCGTACCCGTGCGAGGGTTGGCGGGTGGCAACGCGTCAAGGGAGCCTAGGGACGACTCATCGCCGGCGGAGGCGCTAGGGTCCCTGGCGACGAAGACGTGACGGCCAGGGGGAACCCTGCGCATCGTGGTGTTGACGTTGGCGTTGTAGGCTGTCGTAGCGCCGCGCGGGCCCGATGGGGAACCGCGGCCGGAGACCGCGTGTTCCCCGCCGGGCGGCGGCCGTTGTACCGATGGGCGCGCCGCGTTGGGAGGCGGCGCATTCGGCTTGCCGCCGCTCGACCGCGCCCGGCGTGAGCGCCGACCGGAGCGGTGGCGACGCCGTGACGCCGACGGACCCGCCGTGTCCGTGCCGGCGGGCGTTTGCGTCGTGGCGACGCGCGCGGCGGCGACCGGGGCGGACCCCGGCTTGGCGCCGCGCACGGAGCTCCTCACGGTTGGTGAGGCGCATCGGTAGCCGTTCCCGTGGCCTGAAAATTCAGGCTCCCGAACCGGATTTCAAACCGGCGGGGACGGGGTCCGAGCTGCCCATGGAGTAGCGCGTACCGCGGTACTCGGTGCGAATCACCATGGAGGGAGTTGACGGTGGATTGACCTTAGGCGCTCGCTTGCCCCACGGTGGGCGCCAACTGTCGGTGCGGAATGTGGTCCCGACACTAACCAGTAATAAGCGCCAAGGTCTATCCCTCAATGGTCGATGCTAAGCAATCACAGACACGAGTTTTATCCTGGTTCCGGCCGGGGGGCCGTACATCCAGCAGTGGTGTGCTCGGGGCACTATATTGCTCAGCACCGGGGGTGCCTGTAGTGGGGCAGCTACAAGCAAGACGGGAGAGGAGGCGTGGCCTCCAAGTCCCTGGTGAAGTGGCTGAAGATATTGTGGGAGAATTGGGGGATGCGTGTGTGGTGCGTCGTGTGTTGCCTGTTGTCTCCTTCTACCTCTCCTGCGGCGGGGGGAGGGGGGTTCGCCTTCCTTTTATAGGCCAAGGAGAGGGCGAATTACATGCATGTCGCACTATTCAGCTACATGGGGAAGTATGGTGCGCCACGCCGTAGAGTAGGCGGCTGCCTTGACGGTCCTTGCCGCGATCTGGCCATCATGGCGTATCTTGTACTCGAACAGTGGTAGCTTCGAGGGTAGGAGCGCAGTGGTTGGCCGTGATGTCCCCGGGGTGGGCTCGAGCGGGTTGCCGACGTCGATCCGTACGGGATACGGTGGCGGGCGTGGTGGTGTCCCGTTCTCGCACGCCTCACAACGCCGGGCCGTTACCACATTGCCCGGCGTGGGGTTGTATGCACGGGGGCGGTCGCCGCGTAGTTGCGGTGGCGGGGATGGCGCCCCGCCGGCCTAGCGTCACGACCCCGGCCCCGCAAAGTCACGGGAAAACATTTCGAAGGTGTGGCCGGCCCCCTTCGGGGGCTCGGCACGTTAGCCGTACGGAAGTAGGCTGCGCGGCATCACGGGGCGACACCGGCCATGTCGCACGGTCCCCCACGGTGGCGGGGATGGGTTCCCCCTAGGGAGTTGGTGCAACGGGGCCGGGGCGTGAGTCCCGGGCGCATGATGGCGCCGCCCCGCCGTTGTCGAGCATTAAATGCCCGTACTCGCGCACGGGAACGGGCGTGCGCGTGCGGAGCGTCCTCGAGCGAGGGCGGAGCACCGCTCGAGGGGACCTTTGAGTGGGCCGCCTTGGTGGGCCGTGGGGGCCACCGCGGCGTGGGCCGTGCCCCGTGTGTGCGCGTAAGCAAGATGCATTTAGCTTCGGTTTTTTAGCAGGTTTTAAGAGGGATTTCCCCAGTTGTTTTAGGGGACCCTCTGGGCTGTCCCCGACACATCTCTCAAAGAAATTCTATGCCCTTGAATTACAATCTACAAATCGATTTATTCGATGTATGGGGTATAGACTTCATGGGGCCTTTCAAGAACTCATGCGGATATGAGCATATTCTAGTCATGGTTGATTATGTGTCCAAATGGGTAGAGGCTATGCCATGTCGTAAAGCTTCCACGGAGGAGTCCATTACTATGATCAAGAACGTGATTTTTCCTCGTTTCGGTACACCGAGAATCTTGATAAGTGATGGAGGAACTCACTTCACCGGGAAGAATTTCAAAAAGTGTTTGTCCAAGTTGGGGATTGAACATAGGGTCTCTACGGCCTATCACCCACAAACCAACGGAGAAGCGGAAACGTCAAATAGGCAATTAAAAAGCATCCTCAACAAAACCATAGAGAAGGGAGGCAAAGATTGGTCAAAGAAATTAGACGGAGCTCTGTGGGCTTATCGAACGGCGTTCAAGACACCGATAGGTATGACCCCTTATCAATTCATCTATGGAAAAGCTTGCCACCTTCCGGTTGAGTTGGAACATAAAGCCTATTGGGCGATTAAAGAAATGAACCTCGATCTCGATGCCGCAGTGGTGAAACGAAGGATCCAAATAAGCGAGCTAGAGGAGATGTGGTTGAAAGCATATGAAAATGCAAACATATACAAAGAGAGAATCGAAAGGTGGTATGATAAAAGATTGAAAAAGAAAGAGTTTAAAGAAGGAGATAAGGTCCTCCTCTACAATTCGAGGTTTAAAACCTTCGGAGAGGGGAAATTGCGAAGCAAGTGGGACGGACCTTATGTTGTGCATTCGGTGCTCTCCAATGGAACGGTAACCATTATGGATATAGGCGATCAATTTATGGTGAATGGTCAACGACTTAAGGTTTACTACGAACCTGACGTTGTGCCCCTTCACCATGTTGATGTCTTCACCATGGAAGAAGAGCCCGAACGTCCTGCCTAGGACGAAAAACAAGGCATAAATTTCTGTAAATAATTTTTCTTTCAATTTTCTGAAGTTTCTCGCGAAGATTTACAGGGCCAACATTTTCCCATGGGCTAAGGAGGTGAAATAAGGGAGGTGCACGAAAAACCGGCCCGGCCCCCGAGACAGGGTGGGCCGGCCGGCCCGGTCTGACCGGCCCGGTAGGGTCCCGGCGGTGGACGTCCCCGATTTTTGCCCGAATTGCTCCTTTTCGACTTCCTTCTTCGGTCAAAAAATTTTAAGGGAAGTTTAAAAAATGAAAATGAGGTTCCTAGGGTTTTTCTCTTCGGATTATTTATTAGGTCAAATTGGGAGCTCGGGAACCAATCCCTTCAAGCAATATTTTGAAAGCACCGAGGCACCCGAGGATTTCCACAACCATTTGAAAGCACGAGGCACCGCCTAGGACCAAGAAGATGAAGATAGGCACGTACGGGAGAAAAAGAAGGTCCCCATCTATAAAACCAAATGTCATCTCGAATCCGAGTTGTCAAGGGCATCCAAAGATTGTGCAAAAACCAACACCCGATCAAAGGCCTCTTACGAAAGTGGCCACCTGAAAAAGATTGCCGATGTCCAATGTCCGAGCTTTAGCAATGGAAATGAAATCCAATCTTGAGAAAGAAAACAAGTGTGGATAGGCTTGACTAGGGACTGGATCACACCACGGGTCATGCCAAAGAGAGCAAGAACTCCCCGATTATACTAAGACCGAAGCACGAGTTTTGAATTTGCCCAAAATCTTTAAAACATCTCTCCACCGAAGGAACCTTTCAAGGTATGGTTAGGTAACTTGCCACTTCGATAGTGCTTTTCCCATATCAAATGTACCCAAGGAATGTCGGCCTTATTAAAGACTTTATGAAGATTTTTGAGCACAAGGCCTCATTGTGAATTTCAAGTCAGAAAACACCAAGACCACCTTCGATTTAGGGAGGCAAACCGAGTCCCATGCATCCTTAGGAGGTGTTTTAGCATTAATGTCAGCACCTCTCCATAAACAATGTTTTCTATATTTGTAAGACTCGTTTTATGCATTTTGAAGGTGCAAAGATGAAATGTTGGCAATGCGTAAAGCACAACATTTGTCATCCGTAGCCTCGCCTCGCTTGGGATAGAAATCTAGAGGTGCTGATCAACCTTTTTTCACACTTGGAAATGAGAGGTAAGAAATCACTAACTTGTGGCTTTGTGGTACCCAAAGGTAGCCCCGCATAAGTGAAGGGCATTGCTCCAATTGAACAACCCAAAGTGTTGGCAAGGATGGACATCTTACTTTCCTCTATATTGATTGGGATCATCATTGATTTGCTATAATTAACCTTGAGGCCGGTGGAGGCCGCAAAAGTTTGTAACGAGACTCTTCAAAAAAACAAGCCTGCCTAGCACAACCTTCCATAAAAATCAAAGTATCATCGGCATACCGAAGAATTGGGAAGTACGTTGAGGAAACCAAGTGGAATTGGCAATCGCGTGATTCGGATCTTTGGCCCCGTTAAGAAGTGTTTGCAAGAGATCTGCGGCTAGAACAAACAAACGAGGAGTGAGTGGGTCACCTTGTCTAACTCCTCTCCTAAAGTGAAAAGTTTTGCTCGGCACTCCATTTAACGGGATGGCCGATGTACCGAGTTGAAGATTAAAGACATCCATTGTAACCGGGTGGCATTAAAGCCTTTATGTTCCATAATACGTAACATTGCTTGATGCTCAATCCTATCAAAGGCTTTCTCAAAGTCAAGCTTGAGGATGATCAATTCTTTACGTGACTTATGACAAAGGTGTAAATATTCAAAAGACCAAGCAAGGCAATCTTGGATGGTTCTAGATTTAATAAAACCATACTGATTTTTGTGAATGATTCCTTTAATGACCCTCTGCGACCTATTAGACGAAGCTTGGTGAGAATTTTGATGGAAGTGTTCGGTAGGGAAATGGGCTCGAAATCCGAAACCGAAACGGGATTATCTGTTTTTGGCAAAAGTGTTACATGAGATCCATTTAAGCTTTGAAGACGGACTTGCCCCGCATGAAAATCAGCACGAGAGGTTATAAAAATCTGCGCTTGATAATTGGCCGGCACTTCTTGACGAAATCGGTGTTAAAACCATCGGGGCCTGGGGATTTATGCGAGGGCAATCCGGATACAACGCATCAATCTCCTCATGAGTAAAGGGTTCGGTAAGAATGTCTAATGCAACCGATTGTTGGAGCAAGCGACCAAGGTCAAAAAGCATTTCGGGAGAGTCTTAAGTTCCCAATCTTGTCTTTATATGCTTCCCAAAGAATATTAGCCTTAACATGATGTACGGTGTGAGAAATTCCATTAGCATCTTGCGGAGAGGTGATCAAATCTTTCCTATGTCCGATTGTTGCTATTGTCGTATGGACCTCCCCGGGCCCACTACCTCGGTGGGTACCGGGACCGACTACTCGGTGGGCCCACGGGACTACCGGCTTGCGCTACACGGCACCTAAAGGCGTGGAGCACAAGGACTAACGGAGAGGAGTAGTACTCGGTTAGGAAGGCTGTACATGTCCCGCACCGTATGGAAGGCTCCTAGACGTACTCGACTAGTACTCTCTCCCTACTCCGACTTGTAACCCCGCCTCCCGACTATATAAGGCGAGCGAGGGACCCATCTCTAGCATCCAATCTCATCTCATACAACCCACGGCGCACTATTGCACCATCTTGTAATCGTGCCCAATCAATCCCGAGCTACGCGGCATACGGGACGTAGGGTATTACGCACCTCGCGGCCCGAACTTTGTCTAAATTGTGTGCCACGTGTCTCTTCCTTCGAGTTACCGATCTCGGCGAGGCCACATTTATCTACTTCGGGTACCCCCGTTAGTAGGTTGCCGGTCTAAAACACCGACACTAGCGTGCCGGAGTAGGGGGATCTCGCCCGAGATCACATGGCGAACTTGACGGCTCCCGTCTACTTCAAGCCAACCGTCGCCTTCAACCACGGCGACACCTTCGTGTTCGGCACACAGGTGCCGCACTGCCGATGGCACGGGCTCCTTCCGGCGCCGCCCCGACCATGCGGCCCAACCCGAAGACGGGCTTCGTGACGCTCCCCGAAGCCGTCACGGGCGAACTCGCCGGCAAATTCGGCGAAATTTCGCTCTTCAACCACCACGGCGACTTCGAGCTCGAGTCCGCTTCCAACTCGAACTCGACGTCGCCATGGTCCATCGCATGCGAGCCGGCCGTTCGGCCATTGCGGCGGTCCCCTCACCTCGCGAGCGCTCCGCGCGTGGCCCCCGCACCCTCGGTCGGGCCCGCACGGGGGCTCCCACTTCGCGCCGGGCCGGCAAGGAGCCCGTACCCGAGTGCAACTCGGACTCCGACGCCACCCTCGATCGCGCTTCGGACTCCCGGCCCTCTCTCCGAGTTCTACTTGAACCGGACTACGAGTTCGACTTCGGGTCGGATCCCGAGGATCCCGAGTCCGAGGACAACTCCACCGAGCTTCCCTTGTCGGGGCCATTCTGCGGGCCGGTTATAACATCCACGCCGGCGGCGGATACGTCTACGGGGCTAGACCGCAAACTCGCCGACCGATAAAGGGAGACTCACGCTACGTCGCCTACATCGACTCGCTACCGTTCCGGAGGGAACACCGCTAACCGCGGCCGACTCAAGCACACCAGGCGAGGTGGCACCCTCTAAGTCCGGCCCTTGGCACCCCCGATCGCCAAGTCTTCATGGCTGCCGGCGACACCCCGGGGCCTTCGAGGCACGGCTCGGGACAAGTACACGGAAGACATCTCCTCCCGACGAGCTCTCTGCCGATGCTCCACCGAATGAGAACCCCGCGGGACGAGAGACGCTCGACGTGAGCGTAGCCGGAAGCGCGGCGAACGTCGCCGGCGCCTCCGCGACAACTTCCCCCGTCCGCAACCTTCTTCCGAAGCTCTTGAGGCGGTCGAGAGAAGAGTACACACCACCCCCGAGCAATGCCTCATGTCGATCACGAGCGATCGCACGTCGGGCTCGGGGCATACACGCCGGAGAGGTCATCGCCAAGCTTGCTTTGAAGACGCCTACTTCATGCGGGTCGACAACGAGTCAACCAACCTCCTCCGGCCGGACACCGCGACAATGAAGCCACAAGTCGCGGCGCCAACAACGGTCCTAACCGTACTCGAGCCGACCTCCCGGCCGAGTCAAACCGTCGTCGCTCCAACGCCGGCGGGCCTTCACGGCACGACCACGGCAACGGAGAAGTCGTCCCTCACCGCGCTCGGCCGGCGGGGGCGACAATGATCTCGACGGCGGTGGCGGCGGCGGCGGAAGCTCCAACCATGGGGTCAACGGGAGGGCTGGAGGCGGCGGCGGTCGCGGCGGCGGGGCCACGCGAACGGCCACGCCTGCGGCACCTCTCGGGGCGGCTACGACGCCCGCCGAAGATTGAGGAGTTGTGGCGGAAGAAGTCGACCACCGCGGTGAGGGCGACGGCTTCCCCGCCTTCTCACCTCGACTTCGCAACTTGCTCCTCCCCGACAAGTTCAAGCCTTTGGGGATCACCAAGTACGATGCGAAGCGAGGATCCCATCCGGTGGCTCGGATGCTACGCCCTCTCCATCGAGAACGGCGGCGGCAACGGCGACACCAAGTGCCTTTACTTCCCCTTTTGCACGGACCAAGCACCACTCACATGGCTCGAGTCGCCCGGACAAGCACTCGATCGACAAGTGGGACCGGTGAAGGAGCGGTTCACAAGCAACTTCGCGGGCGCCATGGGCCGATCGGGTACTCGCATGGACACGGCCATGATCAAGCGAGAACAAGGCGAGACCCTCCGCAAGTACATGCGCCGCTTTTCGACAAGCGTGCTACCGTCGTCGACGTTACCGACAAAGAGGTCATCGACCTCTTCCAAGACGGCCTCTACCACCACCGCACATTCGAAGACTTCGGTTGTCGCCGCCCCGAGTCCATCCCCCACCTCAAGGACATGATCACGTCCTCGGTGGATGAAGAAGACAAGGCCAACACCAAATACGACGCCATCCGCGGCAAGAGCAAGCGAGAACCGGGCGAAGGCGGCGGCGGCAACGCAAACCAAGGCGGCCACAACAAGAACAACAACTACTCGGGCCCCAACCGCAAGCGCAAGCCGGACAACAACGTCGCGGCTATCTAGCGCCTGCGAAAGGGAACTCGAAGAAGAACTCCGGCGGCTTCAAAGACCCTGCCGAAGGAGAAGTGCCCGTGGCATCCAAACGGCAACCACACCACCGAGCAGTGCTACCAACTCAGGCATGCACTCAAGGATACGCCGAGCCACCGCACCCTCACGACCAAAAGGGCAAGAAGAAGGACGGCGACAACAACGACTTCCGGGGGCCCGACAAGACCGTCAACGTCCTCTTCGGCGGATTGCCCGGCGGGCGGGGAGCGAGAGCCTACCCGCCGTGAAGTCATGTCCATTGAACCGGCGGTCCCGACCCCTCTCGGGTGGTCGAGGTACCCATCACCTTCTCCCCGCGCGGATCAATGGACCGGCTTCTCCGAACCGGGATGGTTCCCCCCTCGTCTCGAAGCCGGTGGTGGCGGGCTCCAAACTCAACAAGGTGCTCATCGACGGTGGGAGCGGGCTCAACGTCCTCTTCACCAAGACCTTGAAGAAAATGAAGCTCGACATCACTCATATGCTCACCAAGAGCAACACGCCCTTCTACGGCATCGTCCCCGGCAACGCGGCTATTCCACCGGGCTCGGTGGTCACCGCGATTACCTTTGGGGCGTCTCCGGACAACTACCGTACCGAGTACATCAAATTCGAGGTCGCGGACTTCGAGACCTCTTACCACGCCATCCTCGGCGGACCGGCCATCGCCAAGTTCATGGAGGTACCCCACTACACCTACTTGGTACTCAAAATGCCAAGCCCGGTGGTGTACTCTCCCTCCAAGGGGACTTGAAGATCTCCCACGGCTTGCGACACGAAGCCGTGGAGATCGCCTCTACAAACCAAGTACCCAACGCGATGATGGAGGTCTACGCCGCGTGGAAGAAACTTGCTACAAGTGAACTCGACATCCCAGAGAAGTCCGACAGCACCAACAAGCCTCAGCCACCTGAGGAGGTACTCGTCAAGACGATCGACCTCGGAACAGGCGACCCCAGCAAGACCACCACCATCGGGGCTAGCCTCGACCCCAAATAGGAAGACGCGCTCATCGGCTTTCTTCGGGCTAACCGCGACATCTTCGCGTGGAAGCCGATGGACATGCCGGAGTGCACGGGGAGCCGATTGAGCACGCCTCAACGTCGATCCTAAGGCCACCCCCAAGCGACAACACCTCCGACGCTTTGCCGACGACGGGCGGGGACGCCATCAAGAAGGAACTCGCCAAGCTACTCGCAGGCGGCTTCATCGGAGAAGTCTTCCATCCGGAGTGGCTCGCCAACCCCGTCCTCGTCCGCAAGAAGAACTCGAACGAGTGGAGGATGTGCGTCGACTACACCGACCTCAACAAGCACTGCCCCAAGGACCCCTTCGGGTTGCCGCGGATTGATCAAGTCATCGACTCCACGGTGGGCTGCGACACCGCTCTGCTTCCTCGATTGCTACTCCGAGTACCACCGGATCGCAACAAGGAGGAAGACCGGGAGAAGACCGCGTTCATCACCCCGTTTGGCGCGTCTTGCTACACGACCATGTCCTTCGGGTTGAAGAACGCCGGCGCTACCTACCAACGAGCTATCCGGGTCCGCTTCAAGAGGAAACTCAATAAGAACGTCGAGGCCTACGTGGATGACGTGGTTGTCAAGACCGGAGACTCCGGTACCCTCATCGACGACCTTGAAGAGACCTTCGCATCATTTGCGCGAGTACCGCCGGAAGCTCAACCCGAACAAGTGCGTCTTCGGCGTCCCTTCGGGCAAACTACTCGGCTTCATCATCAGCCAGCGCGGCATCGAAGCCAACCCCGAGAAGATCTCCGCCATCACCAGCATGAAAGCTCCCACGAGCATCAAAGACGTCCAGAAGCTGACGGGGTGCATGGCGGTGCTTGAGCATTCATCTCGAGGCTAGGAGAAAGGGGGCTCCCCTTCTTCAAACTACTCAAGCATCAAGAGAAGTTCATGTGGACTCCGAGAGGCGGATCAAGCCCTTGCCCAGCTCAAGGACTTCCTATCAAAGCCACCGATCCTCACGGCTCCTCACAAGGGTGAGCAGCTATTGCTCTACCTTGCTGCGACTACTCACGTGGTCGCATCTTGCCATCGTTGTCGAGCGGCAAGAAGACGGCCACGCCTACCCAGTCCAGCGCCTAGTCTACTTCGTCAGCGAGGTTCTATCAGAGTCCAAGGCCCGCTATCAGCCTGTGCAGAAGCTCTTGTACGCACTACTCATCACCTCGCGGAAGCTACGACACTACTTCCAGGAGTACTCGGTCTCCGTCGTCACCGACTACCCGCTTGGCAACATCCTACGGAACCAAGATGCTACGGGAGAATCTCCAAGTGAGGCGCGTCGAGCTCGGCGCCCTCACTATCGACTTCAAGCCACGAACGGCCATCAAGTCGCGGGCACTAGTCGACTTCATGGCGAGTGGCGGGAAAACCGGCTACCTACTCCCACCGTGCGACCGAGCATTGGGTGATGTACTTCGATGGCTCACTCAACCTCGAGGGCGCGAGGGTGCGGGGGTGCTCCCGATCTCTCCAACGGGCGAACAACTCAAGTACGTCCTACGGATCTTCTAGAAGGTCTCAAACAACGAAGCCGAGTACGAAGCCCTCCTACACGGGCTCCGCCCTCGCGGCTTCACCGGGCATCAAGCGGCTACTAGTCTACGGCGACTCCGCGGTGGTCATCAACCAAGTCAACAAATCCCGGGACCGCAACAAGGAGAACATGGACGCCTACGCCTAGAAGTCCGCAAGCTCGAGAACAAGTTCTATGGTCTCGAGTTCCACCACATCGTCCGCGACAACAACGTTGCGGCGGACGTCCTCTCGAAGCTTGGATCCACCCGCGCTCAAGTACCGGCGGTTGTCTTCGTCCACGAGCTTCACGCGCCATCCATCCCGGAGCCGGCGCCACCGACCACCTTGTCCCGGCCCATCCACCACTGGGCGGGGAGGTCATGATGATCGACTTGGACTGGAGGCAACCCTTCATCGACTACCTCGGCGAGCGAGAAGGTCCCCTCCAACAAGAACGCGGGCCGAGCAACTCGTCCGCCGCGCCAAGTCTTACGTCCTCGTCGGAGACAAGCTTTACAAGCGGGCGCATCTTTTGGAGTACTCATGAAGTGCGTCCCTCGTGAAGAAGGCAAGGACATCTTGGAGGAGATCCACAAGGGCGTGCGGCAACCACGCGTCATCACACACGCCGGTCGGCAAGGCCTTTCGGCGAGCTTTGTGCGGCCCACGGCTGCGGGTGACGCCGAAGAACTCATCGGAAATGCCAAGGATGTCGGTACTTCGCCAAGCGACGAACACGTCCCGACCTACAAGCTAGTCACCATACCGCCAACCCGGCCCTTTGCTTCTCGGGGGCTCGACATGATTGGGCCACCGCCAACCGCGCCGGGAGGATTCAACGGTGTATTGGTGGCTATCGACAAGTTCACCAAGTGGATCGAGGTCAAGCCGGTCACATGCCCCAAGGGCCGACAGAGTACTCGACTTCTGGATGAACTCGTACACCGCTACGGCTACCCCACCGCATCATCACGGACACCGGGATCCAACTTCAACAACCACCAGTTCTGGGAGTATTGCGAGAACAGCGGGATCGACGTCGATACGTCTCGGTTGCCCATCCACGGGCCAACGGACAAGTCGAGCGCGCCAACGGGATGGTGCTCGATGCTCTCAAGAAGCGGCTACATGACGCCGCGAACTCCAAAGGGGGCAAGTGGATCAAGGAACTACCCAACGCACTCGGGTGCTACGGACTCAACTTGTCCAAGCCAACGGGGCAATCCCCTTACTTCCCGGTCTACGGCTCCGAAGCAATCCTCCCCGCCGATGTCATATGAAACTCGCCGGCGGTGGAGCACTACGATGAAGGCGTCTCGGAAGACGACGACGAGTTGACATCGATAGCCTCAAAGAAGCTCGCTGCGCTACCCTCGTCCAATCAGTAAGGTACCTGGAGGGTATCCGACACTACCATGATCGCAACGTCAAGGAACGCTCCTTCAACGTTGGAGATCTTGTCCTCCGCCGTATCTAGAACACGGAAGGACTTCACAAGCTCAGCTCCCCCTGGGAAGGTCCCTTCACCGTGGCAAAGGTGACCGGGCCGGGCTCCTACCGCCTCCAAACACTTGAAGGAGAAGACATCGACAACTTGTGGAACGTCGACCCGCTACGTCGATTCTACGCCTAGTCTATACGACTACTCCGGGGTTCAAGTCTATACGACTACATCAACACCCCCCCCCCCCCCCCCCCCGCCGTAAGCGGCCTCCGGGTCCTAGCTCCAGTCTCCGGACTCCTCCTCTCCAGGATCCAGCCCGCGCGGCTACCTACGGACCCTGGGCTGCGACGAGCGTCAAGGACTCTAGCAGCGATCTACTAAGAGACCACACTCCAAGATCCGGCCTTCACGGCTACCTACGGATCTACGATCCGGCCTACACGGCTACTTACGGATCTCTTTGCGCCGTAAGCGGCTACCCGCTCCGGCGCTACTCGGTGTAAGCGGCCTCCGTGTCTAGGCGACTACTTTGTAACTACGGCCCCGGCCATCCCGGGTGTACTTCTTCGGTAATAAAGTTTGATCGTTCATCAACTTCTTTCTTGTCTACTCCCTACAACGGAACCACTACCGCCGAGTACGACTACTCGCATCCACTACACGATGGGGACTCGCACTCGATATCGCGGCTACGAGTACTCATTGCTGGAAAATTTCTTTCATTGATACTTAAGCAATTCATTACAATTGTTTTTCTGTACAACCATGGCTACTAGCTATCTATCACAGGCTACTGGAGATTAAGCTTTTCAGCTACTTGCTCCGCGATGGGAGCCATCTGCTCCAGCAGCTCTGCATACTGCTCATCAGTGCAGTTGGCGGCTACCCCGTCGGCGACTACCTCCACTAGGGCCTTCGGGAAATATGACTTCATGAAGGCCAAGACCTGCCTTGGGATCGACCTCGCCATGTGCTTCACATAGGCTGCCAGCCGGCTCGGAGCTTCCTTGAGGCGATCCACCAGTGGAGCAATCTTGGGGCCGCCCGGGTGCGGCACCAGGAGCCTTGCGATCGGCAGTGCGGCTTCTTCGAGCTCCTTCAGTTGGGCCCACAATGCCTCGCAGTCTTCATTCAACTTCTGCAAGGATTTGTAGCGATTGGACGAGATCGCGGTCAGATGCAATCCGGAGCTCCATGTGCTTCTCGCACTCGAAGGCAAGTTCTTTGTAGTCGAGCTCGAGTACCTGGCGGGCTTCTTGCTCCCGGTAGAAGAGGTTCTTCATGCTCGTCTCCGAGGACTTCAGTTGCTCCACCGGCCCTCAAGCTCTGCAACACGGCAACAGTACAGCGGGTCAGGGACTTCTCGACCTCCAACAAGTACCCGACAAGTTCAGCGGCGTACCTTTGTTCTTGTTGCGGAGGCCCTTATTCTTCCGCACCAAGTCGTCGCCCTTCGCCTGCAACTCTTGGATATCATTGTGGTACTTGGCGAAGGCGGCGTCGAGCTTCGACCGCATTGCGGCCGCGTGCTTCCGCGACTTCACAAGTTGGTCTTCCGGCGCCTCGGCTCGGAGCACCGCGTCTCCATAGCCTTGCGAGCATGTTCGACTTGTCGCGGGACCGCTCCGCAACGTCCCGCATCGACAACTCAAGTCACACGAGTACTAAACGACGAGGATTGCTACTCGGAAGCTACGGCTACTTATCTTCATCCACTGCTCGGCCTGACGGATCGCCTCCAGATGCTTGGCCACCGTCGCCGGCTCGACAAGGTCGTCCGCGAGCAGCTCTATTCCGCCGCGAGTACTCGCGGTGGCCTCCGTCATCGGCGCAGAGCGGATGGGCTCTGCGTCCTGGATCTCCGGGGGAGCGGATAGCCACCTCCCGCAGCGACCTCCGGCGACATGGTGACCCCCTCTCCCCCCGGCCGCCACGGCGGCCTCCTCGACGACTCCTTCCATAGGCCCGGGGGCTCCACCCGCGCCCTCCGGACCTCTCGGTGTCGACTTCGCATCGGCACCCCCCGCGGGGATGTCGCCACCTTCGGCTTCGCACTCGTCAAAGAGAAGACAAACACATCGGCGACTATGACTACTTCTCGAGGAGCCCCACGGCTTCGTAGAGGAGTACTCACCTTCGACTATGCGGCCTCCGGCAACGGCGCGTCGATAGCCGGTGGCTCGGGCACCGCCCCGGGAAACAGGAGCGGACTCCTCGGCGAGCGGCGTGACTTCTTCCGCCACCGACGAAGAGGGTTCATCCCCCTCCCGGGACGGATCCGTTGATTTCTCGCGAAGCACATACAATTGGTCGTCGGTCAACCTTGACTACTACAACAAGTACTACTCGGGAAGATGCGGTACTTACAAGTTCGATCGGACTATTGTCACGGCCGGGGCACCGAGGATGCGGCAATGTTGACCGATCCACCCTCGGCGGGCGCCCCTCCCCGCGCTCCCGCGGCTACCGCCTCCTCTCGCAACGGCGGCCGGCGCGCCGCTCTCTTGCGCTCCCGAAGCCACCACCTCTTCAACGGCGGCGGCTACGGGTTCCGAGCTCCCCCGCGGAGCGAGGGCGCGGCGCTCCAACCGCGCCGAGAGCTCCTCGACAGTGTGGGCTAGACTACGACTTCCGGCCGGCTCCGCCACCGTGTCCCATACGCCTTCGTCGCCCTCCTCGACGGGCTGCGGTGGCGGCACCTCCCGCATACAAGGAAGAGTACTCATCGCTAAGATATTCATGCGACGGGTACTCGACTACTCCGGTCAAGGCATCCTACCTCCCCGAGGCGTGGTCTCCGAGACCTTGAGCTTCTTTGCCACCCGCTTGCGGGGCGGGGTTGCGCGGCTTCCGTGGCGGCGCGGCCGTGCTAGCCTCCGGGCTAGTCGGGGGGTCTTGCACCGGATGTACATGAGGCAAGCCCGGACGGCTAAACCTCGACCGCGGCCCGGAAGCGGTCCCGCAACATCTCGTCGTCGTCGTCGGTGGTGGTATCCTCCACGACGACGGTGTCATCGCCGTCGCCGACTACTCGCCGCTCTTTCTCCTTGGCCTTCCCTTCCTTCGGGATCTCGATCCCGCTCGGGCGGCCGCGGCTCGGAGATGAACTTCTTCAAGTCCTCCTACAAGGCACAAGACACTAGCAAGTCTACACCAAGCAATGACTACTCGACTAAGAGGAGTATGACTACTCACCTCCTTTGGCGGCGCGAGGCGGAGTACTCTGGACGGGGCACGCCGTGTACGGCGGCATATCTTTGAAGATCCGCGACGGCCTCTCGATGATGTCGCCGTCATCCCGCTCGCCTCCGGCATCCGCGACGTGTCTCCGTCGGCCGGTGTACTCGAAGCCCAAGGTGTCTCGAGCCATCAACGGCTGCACCCTTCGCTTCATGAAACTGAAGGCCACGTGCTCGGCCCTCAGTCCCGCCTCCCTGAGCACCTTGATGCGTGCCAGCAGCTCGGGAAGCCCCGGATCCCCCTCCCCGCATGGTGGGCTCCGTGTTCCACCACTCGCGGTGCCTGGGCTGCCGTCCGCTCGGCTTCGGCAGGCCGGGGTGGTGGTTCGTGATGTAGAACCACCTCGTCTTCCAGTCAGTATTGGAGTCCACCAGCTTGTACGCCGTGCATCGCTCTCGCGATGTCTTCTCTCAACTGGATGCTGGCTCCTCCGACTACCCTTGGGTTGGTCGCACTTGGCTGCGGCTTGACGCGGAAGAACTTCCGGAAAAGAACCCAATGCGGCTTGATTCCAAGGAAGGCTTCGCGAAGTGCACGAAGACCGCGGTATGGAAGATGCCGTTGGGATTCGGATTCGAGTACTCGACTCCGTAGTACCCGAGGAGACCCTTGAAAAAATCGCCGGCCGGGAGCGCAAGCCCGCTGAAACGAACCGAATTTCCACGAACGGAAACCCGACTCTCGCACCTCCGTGATAGTCCCGGAAGAGGCTATCACATGCAATCCCCGTCTCATGTGGTACAAATCCATACAACACGGGAATAAAAGAAGAATTACATAATATTATTATTACAACATCGAGTACAACTCTTCGGCACAAGCCGTACAAGTCCAACAGACCGAATCAAGAAAGGTAAAACACCTACGCAGCGAATCTACATAAGCGAAGCGTCTCCGACTCCATAGGCAAACTCGAGCATAGGACCAGCTCTAGTCTTCACACCTTCGTCACAGAAGTTGTAGTCGTAGACAGTCACCGAGTCTGAAATGCCAGCATCTACCCGATAAGCGTGTAGGTCATGTCAGCTTCCCAACAAAGAGCAAAAGCGGTGGTTGAATCTAGTATGCATGGATAAAACCTATATTGGGTCAGAAAGTTATGCATGCGAGCGGCGCGGTAGCAACAATCAAGGTATGCGAGAATAAGCGCCGAGGTCCACACCTCCGGGAGGTCCACACCCTCGACGTCCACACCTCCGAGGTCCACACCCTCCGGGGTCCGCACCCCCTCAACAAGGATGTCCACACCAAAGCACCGAATCACAACCACGATCCCGGCTCCCAACTCTCATCTCGCGATGTGGGGCCCACCTCGCTCCTATCCCCACATCTCAACGGCCTCGGGCGGGCTCACTCACTCGGGGGAGAGAAGAAGCACAAGAAAAGAGTCTAGCCGGTGAGAGATCGAGGGACCGTCCATAACCAGTGGACACGAACTATAGCTATAGGTTTAACACTCTGCAGAGGTTGTACAACTGTACCCGCCCGAATAGAGCCCGGATGGTAGCGAACCACCCGAAACCCTACCATACAGCTGGAGTCCAAGTAAGTGGATAGTACCCTCCTCGCGTCTCCGAGTCTGGCGCAGCCTCCGCTGTAGAGCTCATACTGCCAGCGAGAGGTCCCTCGAAGCTGTGGAACCCTTCCCCGGCCTCGCCGGGCGAAGTCTTCTAAGGAGGAAAGCCGTCTCCCGACACGATCACACCGATCCGCCTACAGGAGGGGTGCTATCCACTACGAGTCTCACCCCGCACCCCCGCCCAATACAAGGCGGGCGGTTTGTATGGTAAAAGTCCACTGAAACAAGGTCAACTGACGATCGGTCCTTAAGGGCCGAGAGCGAGCACTCACCATCTCCATCCCGTCCGACACACCGCTCGGGCGAGAGGCCGCATCGCATCTCCCCGAGGTAGGTGTTCTCAAGTAACCAAACAGCTCGCTCCCTCCCGTAAACGCGTCAAGGGGGAACACACCCAGAACTCACGCTAGAACACACCGAGATCTCCCACATCTCAGTCCAAGCCCCGAATACCATCCATAATCAAGCAACAAAAGTATGGATAGTAAGTATATGGGACTAGCTAGGGGTCCGTAGCTAGTCCCGAGGTAGGTGAAGCAAGGAATCGGTTATATCAAATAGCAAGGCAAGGCTAATCAAATGGCTATGCAATCCATCAAATCAAGAAACATAAATATAGCACTAGCAACTAATAGCATGCATGGGTTCTACATGGTTGGGAGTGACATGACACCCGCGGGTAGTCGTCGTAGAGTAGTAGAGGTTGAGCGTCCTCTCGGGCAAAGTCGGGGTAGTCGCGTCTCCTCGCCGTCGTCGCAGCTCGGGTCTTCAACAAGAACACAAGCCTACACGAGATGCGACGCGGACATAAATAACGAGCATTCATCTAATGCAAAAACATCAATAAGAACCAATATAGAAGATCCAAATAAACTCTAGAGTAAATACAAGCAGCACTATTTTAATTGATGAAAATAGAGCAATTGATTTTAAAACAAAAGCAGTTTAAACAAGTTAGTTTTCTATACCGGAAAATGGGGTAAGAACCAGGGTTAGTTAAAGATAGTTTACGGGTCTCACGGCTAAGATCTTGGGTGATCAAGCTTGCAAGGTAGAAAGCGGAGAGGCTGAGATTAACGCTTGCAGGGTTTAGCTCTCGGATGATCAAAGTAGTAGCTCAAAGGATGACGATAGCAGAGTGAGGCAAAGATATCTAGAAAAGGCATTATCATGCCAAGATATAGGGCGACAGCTCAGAGGAAATAAAAGGATCAACTTGTGACCGATATTGGGGGTGATGTGACAGGGCATGCTTAAGGGCGCCACGCGGCATGTACTAGTGATGCGGCAACGACCATGGCTAGGCAGCTAGGTTGCGGCCCGGGTTGCCGAGCGTTAAGCAGAGGCCTCTGCTCACGACACGACCGTCCATCACGTGCGGCTTCCTGGTTTCAAGCACATGGCACGGTACACGCTTCACTACACGAAGCTAAGTGGAGCGAGAGCGGATATGCGCGAAGCAGCAAAGAGTAGAAAAGGTAGGCGATGAGATAATGGGGTAGGATTCCCGTCCGCGACACGCCAATGGTTAGTTGCGGGGCTCGGCGTCCCGGACCCACATTGGCACGGTGGCGAGCGGCGGCCACGAATTCTACACAATGAACGCGGGGTATAAAGGTCTCGATTTAAGGGCAAGAGCGAGAGAAACACAAGATAGCGGCGAGATCCTCGAAATTATGAAACCAACGCAAGTGGTTTCATAATTTTCGAAGCTTCGCATAATTAGTTATGAATTTTTGAGGGGGGGAAGGATTTATAAAACAGATGTCATCGCATGACGTCAACGGTCGGTGGGCGGAAGCGGCCCATTGGACTCGGCCCGATATGGACCGGAAAGCCAAGTCCGGAGATCCACCCTAGATTCTCCCCCGAGGTTCGACCGAGTTCTTTGGTCACGCGTCAATGTACCCTAGATGCTCGACGATGCGCGCGGTGCTCCACGGCGGTGAAGCACAACCCGTGCAACGGTTAGGGTGTCGGCGATAGATTCGAGACAAGAGAAGGTTGATGGTTCATAGGATACAACCAAGCACAACAAGGGTCCAAACTTTGGACCTCTACGGCCAGCGCCCGACATGGGGGTGAGGCAAAGGCGGCGGCGCGGTGCGGGGTTGGCCAAAAGCCACGGCTGCGACAAGCAGGCCAGCGGTGGCACCTGTAGAAGACCACGGCACGACGGCCGGACAAAGGCGGAGAAAAAGGGAAGAAATGCCGCCGCACCCTTTTGTGCAAATCGTCGAACAGTGGCGGGTGGCGGCGGCTTGGTTGGCACGTACCATCGAACACGCGGTGTGCGGCGTTGGGGAAAGCTCCGCAACTTGAGGACATGCGGTGCGGCCGAGATCGGTGAGAGCGGCAGCCAGCCGGCGCGACACCCGCACGCTTGGCGGCATGAAGGCCGGGCAGAAGTGGTTCGTCTCCCACGGCTCGATGGCCGGTTCACAAATCGACGGCGACACGGGAACGGAACAGGACAGTGGCACGACGGAACAAGCGACGAGAGAACGGAGCGGGCGCAACGTGGATGAGCTCACCGATGGGCTTGTCGACATGGTTCGGGCGTTTCGACGAGCACGTCGAGGGCGAGAGGGAGAACGGCTTGGTGGTCGCTGACTTGATTGGACACTCGTCGAGCACCTTGTGTGCGTTCTCCCGGGCTTCTAGGTACTTGGCTACGGCATCGTGACCGGCAGCTGCCGCGAGGCCGATACCCGCAGGAGATGTACACGGCACGAAGGCCGGCTTCGGAGACAGAGATAGACGGCGGCAATAGCATCACCTCGCGGTTCCGGCATTTCACCGAGCGGTTGGTGGGCAAGGGAAAAAGGGCTCGGGCCGTGTGCTCACCTTGGGGCATGGCGGTGCTCAAGGCAATGCAAGGTGTCGGCGCGCAAAGACTCGCAGATCGGGCCGGCACGAAGGCCGAGCACACCGAGGAAGCGCAGCGACGGTGGCCTGTGGTTCGGCGACGATGCGGAGCCCCGGAGTTGCGACGGCGCAGCACTCCTGTGCGACGGCATGGCACCTCTGAACAGCGAGGTCGCGACGTTCTCGTGTGGCGGCGATGCAGCACTCCTCGTGGCATCGTCGCGGTGCTCCGGGAGTTTGACATCACGTCCTCAGCTCCTGGATGGCAAAGGTGTGATGCTCCGATTTGCTGGTCGAGGGAGATCAAGGGGACAAAATGATGAGACGTGCTTGGAGTTGGACTCTGGTGGCTTGTGGTGGAAAAGGGAGCACACGAGAGAACAATTGCATGAGCTAGCTTGCTTGTTGCCTCTGGTGGAGAAAGAACAGAGAAGAGAGTCGAGCCGCGGCGGCTTGGGAAGGAGGTAGGGAAGAGATGAAAAGTGAGGGGATGTGAGGGTATTTAAGGAAAGTAGTTAGGGTTAGATAGATGGGTTTTGAGATGAGTCCGGTGATTTGGGCCGAAGAAATTAAGCCCACGAAATAAATTGGTAACAATTTATTTCGTAGAATTGGAACAAAAGAATTAGGCTAATTTTCCGGAATCAAATTAAATAGTCCGACATTAATTTGAAGGGTCGTAAAATATTGCCATAATTCCAAGGATCTCCCAAATATTTAATCCAAATGAATTAGCATATTCTCCGTGATCGAACCAATTGCAAAGGATTAATTCGAAAAGTCGGAAAATATTGTATAACTCACTTAGTGAATTCCAGAGCACTTCGGAAGGGTCAGAAAAATGGTTACGAGATTAGAGATTAGCATATGGAGTTGATGGAGTTCAAAAGAAGTAAGGTCGGGGTAGAAGGGAAGATGTTAGCGGATCAAGCCGAGCTAATTGGCTAGTGTTAGCTCGGGTGCAAAGTTAGAGTTGGCCACACAGAATTAAAGATTCTATTTTAATACCGGCTTTAGTTTGTATTTTGGATTTAATCCAAAAGTACAAACTCACCTTTGAGATCCAAAATAAAACCCAAGAAGATCCAACTCACAATTATACCACAATTTGAAAATAATTTTTTCATGGTTTTATTTTATATGGAATTTAAGGTGAGTGGCCAGCAAATTGGGATTAAAATTTGGTAGCACACATATTTAACCAAAAAGTTTTAAATTTTTGCGAAAATTCACACATGGCAAATCATTCAAATTTCTGGTATGTTACATTCTACCCCCCTCACGAGAATCTCGTCCTCGAGATTAAGCTCATACCAGGTGTGGTGAGGGTCTTCACTTCAGTATGCCCCCCGTTTCGTCTTTAAGTTCAGCTTCCAAATGCTGATGTCTTTGACGATATGGGTCTCCATTGACAGTGTCTTTATTCCAAAGTTTCGCTTGTGCTTAGTCCCAACATGTCTTGTTTCCGGGCGAGGGCCTCCGAAGCTAAGTGATTTTATGTGTTCTGTGTCAGTAGGATTCATAAGCACTCTCCAAATAATCCATATATCTCAAGTACGTGAGAAATTCCAACTACGGCTAGATTCCCCTTTATCTCAATCCATCTCATCTAGCCGTGTTGCGTAAGCTTGATAAGCTTAGGAGTAAAATCTCCGGTGATAGAATAAGACACTTCCATATTATTCCAATCCTCGCGTTCAAGGTCATAGACTTCTTATTAATTTAGCTCATTCCAAATTTATCTCTTAATCCATAGGTAGATATCCTGGCTTTCCAAAGAATTAGTGCAATCGCACCTCTTATGGTGTGCACTCTCGGCAACTAGCTGAACCTGAGTGAACATGACTTCCTTCCAACTTCCTTCTTCTTAGGGTCCACAATCATCACCAACTTCGTATAACACTCATGTTGTAATCCATTTGTTGGCTTAGCACACCCTCGTTAGGGTGTTGGTGATATCCGACTTGTCCGATTAACTCTCGGTCATGAACAATATGAATGGTTACTTCCCATTCATGATAGTCCATGTTAAAAGGGGTCATCTCGCAACATCCTCGACTATGTGAGTGATTCTATCCATCCGAATCTCACATTAGCCCTTTTGATTCCAACTTTTTCGCATGGATCTTCTCGAGGAAGTCATTTCCATTTTACTCATGCGCATTCAACAACCTCGGATACATAGTTGATGTTAACTCTTAGGAATGCCATCAAAGCTTAATTAATTTCCTCATAGCGTATGTGGTTATCGTAACTTCGAGGAGGGATCGATTCACCCGTGCGACCTTAATGTAGACCATGATCCTTTACCATTCCTTTGACTCCTCATGATGGTATTCTCACTTTAGGTATCTTGAAAATATTCATAGCTTCATGGCTTTGCCATGCTTATTCAACAATTGCAAATAATGTCACCCGTTTAGGTGAGCAATTTTCCTCACTTTTGCTCACGACCTCTTATTACTTCTTTTCCAATAGGGTGGTAGGTTCCAACTGCGAGGTCGAACGAATAACTTGAGTCCAAGTAGTTGTCGGAGTAATTCTCCATCCCACTAGCTCAATCTACGGTGTCTAGTAAAGACTCTTTACCATTGGTTAATTCCAAAAGTGGGATCGGCCGACTCCAATCTCACTCCGCTTATCAACCTCGTAATTCCTTTAGATACCCTCTAGGCATCCTATTCCGTAAGCACAACTTGTGGTGCTCAACTCGTTTACCGCTTACACAACAGCTTTCCAAAACAACCGCGTAGGGGTGTAAGAGAGATTAATCCAATAAAAATGACTCTAGGATGACTACACGTGTAGTGCAAACCTTGTATCCTTTGAGTTGGGTCATCCGAATCAATTCCAAAACTTAAGCAATACCTTTCAGGTCGAGGTGTTGTCTACCTAGTCGTACTCCCTTATGCATGGATTCGTTACTTTCGAATACATGGTCAGAAGCGCAATTCCATACAATATGTGTGATTGTCCATCCGTGGAGAGTTCGATGCACTTATATCTACTCCCTCCTTATATTGGGTTGTCTTCAGATATGTTAGTTGCTCTCATCAATGGATCCATTACCAAGATATGAGGTTACCATGTTCTTTCGAGTCTTCACACGGGTCAGTTCGTGGTTAGGCGAAGAACCTTATCGGCAAACTTTGTATTCCATTAGCAAATTCCAAAGTTGGACATTCATAATGCACCTTATAGAAGCTAACATACTCGAATAAAATTTCCCGTATTGATTGTTGTTCCATATGGTGTACTTCATCTTTATCCGATAATTGAGTTCCGACTGAAATTATCCAAAATGTGTCACTGACATCTTAGGGTACTCAATTAATCTTAAGCATCATATGCTTCCATAGAGGTACTTGCACTTTCGAGCTTCAAAAGTTACAAACCTTGAAGTACTCATTTTATGGCTTACGAACTTGAGTCCAATGTTCATAAAGTATCTCATCCAAAGTCATGGTCTAAATTGTCGATGTTGCAAGAATTCCTTCACGTCTTCTGTAATTTGAGCTCGTTAAGCTATCCTGAGCACGTCGATCTTCATTCTGATAGCTTGATCTTGTAGGATGGGAAGCTAAGGCCGCTAAAGGAGTCATCTAAAGACCTAGCAAGCATAAGCACTCAATACAATTTCACACAAACATGAAGAGGCATAACAACCATAAGACTATAAAGATCCAATCACTCAAGCAATGCACCCAAAACAAATGTGTACCCCGAGGCTGACTCCTAAGACCTTCGAGGTTACACCGGCGTAAGCATACTAGTATATCGTGGGCACTCGAGGGACTTTCCTAATGTTAGTGATACAACACTTCAAAGAATGCAAGTCATCCGGTGTTTCGGCACCGATCTTTCGAAGTAAGTTGGTGGAACTTTCATCATGCCGGCTCTCATGGCTTTGTCCTTGGAAGAAAGGGGTACTCTATATTTATTGCTTTATCCATGCCCCTTGTTTCTCATTCGTTCACCTTATTCCAATCGTCGACCCCCGGCACAAAGATCCAAGTTTCATGTTGTTTGCCGAAGGGAAAGTCCATAGGGTCAATTATTCAAATTTCGTTATTCCGAGTATGTGATGCTCGCTTGTAAGCTGGTGTTATCTTGATCGTTCAATCCATTGGTCGCCTCATGTAACCACAGCTCGTTATGATATCTTAATCCTTTGCGACTCGACCATCCATATCGCTTCAAGTCTTTGGGTCTTCATTTAACTGCTGAGCTACGGGCTTCGCAGAGTCTCCGACTCCTACATCCAAACTTATATGTGCCAATTCCATGTAGTAGACTCGCAAGTTTCTTATGTTGGCACACTTGGAATTAAATCTTAACTCCTCATTATCCTCGGAGTAGGCATCTCGGGTTATCCCAAATGTACTGTTCCGAGCAAAAGGTGGAAGGGTGCATCCCGTCATTGTATATTCATCCGTATGCGACTTCATGTGTCACGGGGCGGCCTAATCATTCCTCGGTGGATTGAGTTCCAAAGTAGAGACATCCGTGTTGACATAACATGACACTGATGAGTCACTAGGGATAATCCAATTGAGTCCTGTAGATTCAGCTCGTCTCGTCCCCGTACTCCATCTTCATAGCTGTCACTGTCGTAGTTGTCTTTCCCTTGTATCAGACATCACCCCGCAGAGTTGCAGGGTCTTGAAGCATGCGACACATGTTGTTCTCCTTAGGTCACCAACTGAGCGACGGGGTAGTTAGTGAGTCAGTTAGTGAGAAATCAAGGATGTAATAGTAGATTTCAAGGGGTTTATATAAGAGTCAAGGAGTATACAGTCAATCAAGGATTTTCAGGCTATCCTAATCTATCGGCCATTGCTAGGGCTCATCCTACGGTCAAGTACGGCTCTGATACCACCTGAAACGAACCGAATTTCCGCGAACGGAAACCCGACTCTCCGCACCTCCGTGATAGTCCCGTGAAGAGGCTATCACGTGCAATCCCTGTCTCAAGTGGTACAAATCCATACAACACGGGAATAAAAGAAGAATTACATAATATTATTATTACAACATCAGAGTACAACTCTTCGGCACAAGCCGGTACAAGTCCAACAGACTGAATCAAGAAAGCTAAAACACCTACGCAGCGGATCTACATAAGCGAAGCGTCTCCAGCTCCACAGGCAAACTCGAGCATAGGACCAGCTCTAGTCTTCACACCTTCGTCACGAAGTTATAGTCGTAGACGGTCACCGAGTCCGAAATGCCAGCATCTACCCGATAAGCGGGTAGGTCATGTCGCCTTAACAACAAAGAGCAAAAGCGGTGGTTGAATCTAGTATGCATGGATAAAACCTATATTGGGCTGCGTAAAGTTATGCATGCAGCAGCGCGGTAGCAACAATCAAGGTATGCGTAATAAGCGCCGAGGTCCACACCTCCGGAGGTCCACACCTCCGAGGTCCACACCTCTGAGGTCCAAACCTCTGGGGTCCACACCCATCAACAAGGAAGTCCACACCAAAGCACTGAATCACAACCACGATCCAGCCCCCGACTCTCATCTGCGATGTGGGGCCCACCTGCTCCTATCCCCACATCTCAACGGCCTCAGGCCGGGCTCACTCACTCGGGGGAGAGAAAAGCACAAGAAAAGAGTCTAGTCAGGTGAGAGATCGGAGGACCGTCCATAACCAATGGACACGGACTATAGCTATATGTTTAACACTCGCGAGGTTGTACAACCGTACCCGCTCGAATAGAGCCCGGATGGTAGCGAACCACCCGAAACCCTACCATACGGCCGGAGTCCAAGTAAGTGGATAGTACCCTCCCCGCGTCTCCGAGTCCGGCGCAGCCTCCGCCGTAGAGCTCATACTACCCGCCGAGAGGTCCCTCGAAGCCGTGGGAACCCTTCCCCGCCTCGCCGGGCGAAGTCTTCTAAGGAAGAAAGCCGTCTCCCGACACGATCACACCGATCCGCCTACGGGAGGGGGTGCTATCCACTATGAGTCTCACCCCGCACCCCCGCCCAATACAAGGTGGGTGGTTTGTACGGTAAAAGTCCACCGAAACAAGGTCAACCGACGATCGGTCCTTAAGGGCCGAGAGCGAGCACTCACCATCTCCATCCCGTCCAACACACCGCCGGCGAGAGGCCGCATCGCATCTCCCCGAGGTAGGTGTTCTCAAGTAACCAAACGGCTCGCTCCCGCCGTAAACACGTCAAGGGGGAACACACCTAGAACTCACGCCGAATACACCGAGATCTCCACATCTTAGTCCAAGCCCTAATACCATCCATAATCAAGCAACAAAAGTATGGATAGTAAGTATATGGGACTAGCTAGGGGTCCGTAGCTAGTCCCGAGGTAGGTAAAGCAAGGAATCAAAGTTATATCAAATAGCAAGGCAAGGCTAATCAAATGGCTATGCAATCCATCAAATCAAGAAACATAAATATAGCACTAGCAACTAATAGCATGCATGGGTTCTACATGGTTGGGAGTGACATGACCCCGCGGGTAGTCGTCGTAGAGTAGTAGAGGTTGAGCGTCCTCTCGGGCAAAGTCGGGGTAGTCGCGTCTCCTCGCCGTTGCGACTCGGGTCTTCAACAAGAACACAAGCCTACACGAGATGCGACGCGGACATAAATAACGAGCATTTATCTAAAGCAAAAACATCAATAAGAACCAATTTAGAAGACCCAAATAAACTCCAGAGTAAATACAAGCAGCATTGGTTTAATTAATGAATATAAAGCAATTGGTTTTAAAACAAAAGCAGTTTAAACAAGTTAGTTTTCTATACTAGAAAACAGGGTAAGAACCAGGGTTAGTTAAAGATAGTTTACGGGTCTCACGGCTAAGATCTTGGGTGATCAAGCTTGCAAGGTAGAAAGCGGAGAGGCTGAGATTAACGCTTGCAGGGTTTAGCTCTCGGATGATCAAAGTAGTAGCTCAAAGGATGACGATAGCAGAGTGAGGCAAAGATATCTAGAAAAGGCATTATAATGCCAAGATATATGGTGACAACCTCGGAGGAGATAAAAGGATCAACTTGTGACCGATATTGGGGGTGATGTGACAGGCATGCTTAAGGGCGCCACGCGGCATGTACTAGTGATGTGGCAACGACCATGGCTAGGCGCCTAGGTTGCGGCCCGGGTTGCCGAGCGTTGCGCAGGCCTCTCGCTCACGACACGGCCGTCCATCACGTGCGGCTTTCTCGGTTTCAAGCACATGGCACGGTACATGCTTCACTACACGAAACCAAGTGGAGCGAGAGCGGATATGCACGAAGCGAAAGAAGAGTAGAAAAGGTAGGCGATGAGATAATGGGGTAGGATTCTCGTCCGCGACACGCCAATGGTTAGTTGCGGGGCTCCGGCGTCCCGGACCCACATTGGCACAGTGGCACGTAGCGGCCACGAAATCTACACCATGAACGCGGGGTATAAAGGTCTCGATTTAAGGGCAAGAGCAGAGAAACACAAGATAGCAACGAGATCCTCGAAATTATGAAACCAACGCAAGTGGTTTCATAATTTTCGAAGCTTCGATAATTAGTTATGAATTTTTTAGGGGGGAAAGGATTTATAAAACAGATGTCATCGAGATGACGTCAACAATCGTGGGCGGAAGCAGCCCCATTGGACCCGGCCCGATAAGGACTGGAAAGCCAAGTCCAGAGATCCACCCTGGATTCTCCCCTGAGGTTCGACTGGGTTCTTTGGTCACGCGTCAATGTACCCCAGATGCTTGACGATCTGCAGGCGGTGCTCCACGGCGGTGAAGCACAGCCAGGCAACGGGTTAGGGTGTCGGCGATAGATTCGAGACAGGAGAAGGTTGTTGGTTCATAGGATACAACCAAGCACAACAAGGGTCCAAACTTTGGACCCCTACGGCCGGCGCCCGACATGGTGGTGAGGCAAAGGCGGCGGTGCGGTGCGAGGTTGGCCAAATGCCACGGCTGCGACAAGCAGACCAGCGGTGGCACCTGTAGAAGACCACGGCACGACGGCCGGACAAAGGCGGAGAAAAAGGGAAGAAATGCATGCTGCACCCTTTTGTGCAAATCGTCGAACAGGTGGCGGGTGGCAGCAACTTGGTTGGCACGTACCATCAAACACGTGGTGTGCAGCGTTGGGGAAAGCCTGCAACTTGGGGACATGCAGTGCAGCGAGATCGGCGAGAGCGGCAGCAGCGGCGCGACACCTGCACAGTTTGGCGGTATGAAGGCCGGGCAGAAGTGGTTTGTCTCCCACGGCTCGATGGCCGGTTCACAAATCAACGGCGGACACGGGAACGGATCAGGACAGTGGCACGACAGAACAAGCAGCAGAGAACGAGCAGGAAGCGTAATGTGGATGAGCTCACCGATGGGCTTGTCGACATGGTTCGGGCGTTTCGACGAGCACGTCGAGGGCGAGAGGGAGAACGGCTTGGTGGTCGGGCGACTTGATTGGACACTCGTCGAGCACCTTGTGTGCGTTCTCCCGCTTCTAGGTACTTGGCTACGCATCGTGACCGGCAGTGCCGCGAGGCCGATACCTGCAGGAGATGTACACAGCACGAAGGCCGGCTTCAGAGACAGAGATAGACGGCGGCGACAGCATCACCTCGCGGTTCCGGCATTTCACCGAGCAGTTGGTGGGAAAGGGAAAAAGGGCTTGGCTGTGTGCTCACCTTGGGGCATGGCGGTGCTCAGGGCAAGGCAAGGTGTCGGCGCAGCAACTGCAGATCAGCGGCACGAAGGCCGAGCACGCGGAGGAAGCGCAGCGACGGTGGCCTGTGGTTCAGCGACGACGCGGAGCCCCCGGAGTTGCGACGCCGCAAGCACTCCCGTGCGACAAAGATGGCACCTCCGAACAGCCGAGGTCGCGACGTTCTCGTGTGGCGGCGATGCAGCACTCCTCGTGGCATCGTCGCGGTGCTCCGGGAGTTTGACATCACGTCCTCAGCTCCTGGATGGCAAAGGTGTGATGCTCCGATTTGCTGGTCGAGGGAGATCAAGGGGACAAAATGATGAGACGTGCTTGGAGTTGGACTCTGGTGGCTTGTGGTGGAAAAGGGAGCACACGAGAGAACAATTGCATGAGCTAGCTTGCTTGTTGCCTCTGGTGGAGAAAGAACAGAGAAGAGAGTCAGGCTGCGGCGGCTTGGGAAGGAGGCAGGGAAGAGATGAGAAGTGAGGGGATGTGAGGGTATTTAAGAAAAGTAGTTAGGGTTAGATAGATGGGTTTTGAGATGAGTCCGTGATTTGGGCCGAAGAAATTAAGCCCGTGAAATAAATTGGTAACAATTTATTTCGTAGAATTGGAACAAAAGAATTAGGCTAATTTTCTTGAATCAAATTAAATAGTCCAACATTAATTTGAAGGGTCGGAAAATATTGCGATAATTCCAAGGATCTCCCAAATATTTAATCCAAATGAATTAGCATATTCTCCGTGATCGAAACAATTGCAAAGGATTAATTCGAAAAGTCGGAAAATATTGTATAACTCACTTAGTGAATTCCGCAGCACTTCGGAAGGGTCGAAAAAGGGTTACGAGATTAGAGATTAGCATATGGAGTTGATGGAGTTCAAAAGAAGTAAGGTCGGGGTAGAAGGGAAGATGTTAGCGCATCAAGCCGAGCTAATTGGCTAGTGTTAGCTCCGGTGCAAAGTTAGAGTTGGCCACACAGAATTAAAGATTCTATTTTAATACCAGCTTTAGTTTGTATTTTGGATTTAATCCAAAAGTACAAACTCACCTTTGAGATCCAAAATAAAACCCAAGAAGATCCAACTCACAATTATACCACAATTTGAAAATCATTTTTTCATGGTTTTATTTTATATGGAATTTAAGGTGAGTAGCCACAAATTGGGATTAAAATTTGGTAGCACACATATTCAACCAAAAAGTTTTAAATTTTTGCGAAAATTCACACATGGCAAATCATTCAAATTTCTCGGTATGTTACACCCGCGCTCCACGAACCGCGCGAACATTGGAATCTCATCTTCGGCCTTCTCCATTGGATACGGATCTCCAGCGAGCCGGCCCTCCACATGTCGACCTCCTTCTCCCGGATGAACCCGCTGTTCAGGAGGGTCAGCAGATCTTCCGTCTTCACCTTGGATTTCTTCCATTCGAAGGTTCGATCTCGCTCGTGGTGGAGACATCGGCGGCGCCATTCCGGTGGCGGCCGCGGCGGCCTCTTCGCGGCCCCTCTTTTTCCCGGGCCGGTTTTCAACGTCTTGGACGGCGATGGCTTCATCCTCCAAGTACGGCGTCGTCTTCACGCGCATCCGCTCGGGGGCTACCCTAAAAGCTTTGGGTGGCGGCGCACTTGAATCTACTATGGCGGCAGCAAGCGCTAGGAGTGGATCTACTTAAGATGGAATCAAAAAGACTGCAGCTCGGATGGGTGAAAAATCCTAAGGGTTTTGGCTTCTATTTATAAGTCAAACCGGCTCCGCAACGGCCGGCTGGATAAGTCCACGTGCGGCTGACTCAGCGGCTGTGCGTGACCCTTCGTATTCTACTAGTCGACGTGCCTCACCTCGGGGGCTCGGCTACTTCTACTCGACTACCTGGGAAGCGGCTAGTCCCAAGAGCATCTCGGACACATTCTTCAAGATGACCCTTCAATTCGAGAGGAAGTACTCGACTCAAGGCTCGGGGCTCCGTGCCACGTGTCCTTCGGTTTTTTCTCTCCGCATTTTTCGGGGTTTTCTTGCCACGACTTCGCATGGACCCTCAGCCCGCAGCCTCGCGGCTCAACCTAAGGCTCGGGGGCTACTCCATATGGAGTGCGATTTTGCAATCGCACCTCCATATCACCTCCGGCTTCAAGACAAGACGAGACTTTTTTGAAGACCTTCGAAGCGTACTCGAGGATGCTTGGGACTACTCGAGAAGACTTCGGGATTGCCGAAACATCGCTGGAGTACATTCCGGCCTCGGGATGCTTCGACTACTCTTGAGGACTTTTGACTTGTAGCACTCGTGGACGCTTGAGGGCCGCTCGTTAAGGCCGTCAAGACTACTTGAAGCTATCCTTCTCGACTACAAAGTACTCGGGGGCTTGTCGTATGGACCTCCCCGGGCCCACTACCTCGGTGGGTACCAAGACCGACTACTCGGTGGGCCCCCGGGACTACCCCGCTTGCGCTACACCGCACCTAAAGGCGTGGAGCACAAGGACTCGGCAGAGGAGTAGTACTCTGTTAGGAAGTTGTACATGTCCCGCACCGTATGGAAGGCTCCTAGACGTACTCGACTAGTACTCTCTCCCTACGACTTGTAACCCCGCCTCCCGACTATATAAGGTGAGGCGGGGACCGATCTCTAGCATCCAATCTCATCTCATACAACCCACGACGCACTATTTCACCATCTTGTAATCGTGCCCAATCAATCAAGAGCTACGCAAAGATACAGACGTAGGGTATTACGCACCTCGCGGCCCGAACCTCGTCTAAATTGTGTGCCACGTGTCTCTTCCTTCGAGTTACCGATCTCGGCGAGGCCACATTTATCTACTTCGGTACCCCCCTTAGTAGGTTTCCGGTCAAAAACACCGACAGCCTATGGCATGAAAAAATTTAGATCCTTCATCACCAAACTTGACCCATTTCGCAGTACCCCTTTGCTTCCGCAAATTTGTTGTTGATGCAAAAGGGATGAATATTTGTCCCGAAGCACACCGAAAATTCCATTCATGTAATGTGAGATCTCTATATTCCTCCAAAATTCCCAGAAGAATGAGCAAGCTTTTGACATTGGCAATGTTGGCTTTGAGGTTGGATATTTGGGATTGCCAAGCTTTTAGAACCCTTCTGAGGTTCTTGAATTTCGCTGAAAGAATTTTAGCTGAATCTGTTTGAGCAGTGGGTACAGCCCAACCATGTGCAACTACTGCAAGGAAGTGCTCATGTTCCATCCAATAGTTTTCAAGTCTGAAAATAGATGTCTTGGGTATGGAGGTAGTGATATTTACCACACAAGGCACATGATCAGATGGTTCCATGGAGAGAGAGGACACCGAGGTATCTGGATAGCTAATTGTCCATGAGGCTGAAGTGAAAAACCAATCAAGCCTTTCCAATAAGGGAGAGCTTTGTTTGTTGGACCAAGTAAACTGTCTTCCACGCAGGGGCAATTCAACCCATCCCTGGGCACTTATGACTTCATTAAAGAGCAACATTTCTTGAAGATTTCCACCCGGTTTATTTCTGTTATGGGGGCCTCTGATTAGGTTAAAATCCCCAACAACAAGCCAATCTACCTCAGGATTTATTTGTATGTCCTTCAACCAATTAAGGAAGACACTCTTTCCTTCAGATGTGCAGGGCCCATAAACATTAGTCAAAAGCCAGGAAGATTGATCATGTTTAGAAAGAAACTCAATAGAAATTGCAAAAGCATTGCTGAAGACTAGTGAAACTGAAAAAAGAGATGACTTCTAGATAGTAATGATTCCACCAGAGGCTCCTACTGAAGGCAAGAATTCAAAAGCATCAAAGCTGGCTGGGCAGAATTTTTTGATAAATTGGGCATCAAAAGTCTGTCTTTTAGTTTCCTGTAAGCAAATAACATCCCAACCACTTTCTGAGATTTTGTCTCTAATTGCTTCCCATTTTTCTTTTGCATTCAAACCCCCTTACATTCCAAAGACAAAGACTTTCCATTTTCTAGTTTGGTGTGTGGTATTCATGAGAAACCAAAATATACAAAAGGTTCCACATGGACCGACTAGCACCATGGTAGCAAACAAACCATAACATCCACCACGAAGAGAGATATCACAAGAGTATGAATATTACAGACCCACAAAATAAAGTTCCTTCCACAAAGGCAAAATAGAGAACTAATCCACTCAGCTTCTTCTTAGGCTTTTTTTTATTTGTCGCTTGGTTGTCATCATTGGAAGAATCGGATTTGCTTTGCTTTTACTTTTGGCTTGCTTCTTCCCACCAGGGGCAGCACCTTCTTGGTCCTTGCTTTTGACATGCCTTCTCCACCGCCAATTTATCGGATCAATGTTACGAGAGTAGCACCAAGATTTTTAATAATTGATGGTGACAGAGATAGAGGATCCAAAGAACATCCAAGACAGCTCTTATTAGAGCAAGGAGAATTTTTGTAACCTTTATGCGAGCCTTCGCCTCAAACTCCTTCGGCTTTGGCCTCTTTGATAACAAGAAGAGTCCCCTTTGTGTGCAGCCAAATCAAGCAGAGCTGTCGACCAGGGACCAGACACAGGAGCTACTTTGGATTTTAGTTTCTCTGGGAGGTGTAGCAGGAGACAGCTGGTCAGAGTCCACTGGGGAGGTGGGTTCATAAGAGGACAAAGAAGCATCAGGTTCTTCTGCCAATGGTAAATTATTGGCGCACAAGAAAGAACTCCGCATCCGGAAGTGCTTGGGGAAGGCAAAATGGGACCGAGGCCGAGGTTCCCGTCAAATGCTCCATAGCCGAAGAGGTTACAAAGCTCTTGGCACACCGAAAAGACCTAGGGCTCAAAAGCATCATAGTGAAGAAATCAGCCCAGTCTTTTGGAATCTGAACTGAGGGAGCCCCAGCCACAGGAGCTAGAAAGTTGGCCCAGAGCCTGATGGCCTCAGGATTGCTCTTAAAAGCCTGAGGGCCTCGAAAGGTTGGAGAAGAGAGCCTCTGCATAAGCACCGGGTCCCGAGCCGGCCGAAAGAGTTCCACAAAACCAAGTTGACCAATGTTATTAGGCAGCTGATCCCCCACCGCCACATTAATATCCGGAGCATCCATTAATTCATGCTCTTGAATCTCATCCGGTATCGCTTGCAAAGGAGCCCCATTGTCCATGGGGATGAAGACATTAACCTCTTGTCGCTTCCGCCGCCGATTGCCGTTCGGTGCCAATTGTTGTTCTCGCACCCCCCTCCGAATCACCGCCGGCTACAATGATATCTTCATCCATAGGTTCTCCGCCGGATGCCGTGGTGGCCGAAGTGGATCCGGCACATTCTCAACCACACCCAGATCATCATCCAGCTGCTCCAAAGGTTGATTTAAATCAATGTTTAGGGGATGGGCTGCAGGAATAGCTTGCACAATAACTGCATCTTGTTGGGCTTGAGCATCTAGGCCTTGTGGCCAAAGACCCCAGCCTTCACCTGGAACGACATGAGCTGGCCCAGTTGCCGCCGCCGGCCGCCTAGGCCGCCGCCGTTGAGGCCGCAATCGAAAACGGTGGCCATGCCCTGGCTGCCCAAAACCGAAGAAATCAAAGAAGTGAGGTTGAATATCATCGGACTCGGAGGAATGTCCTCATCGGGACCCAAACCACCCAAAGATGCGAGTCCGAATTATTTCCACTTGAATAGTCCAAGAGTCACCATTGAAGCCATGCCCCTCGCGTCGACAATAAACCAAGGAATTTCCTCAAGGTTAACAACCGAACAACTTTGTTCTTGTTTCAGCTCGTGGATTCTTTGTGACATGATCCCTCTTATCCGGTGCTCGACAACCCTCCTTGTGTGCTCGAGGGCTAGCTTGTGTGCTCCAGTGAGTAGCGACGGACATGAGGGTGATAAGAGATTATCAAGATGGCGGCGTCACGCAGAACTACCTTGACGCAGCTCAACACAGGTAATTCAAACAAAGCAAACTGCTACGCGTGTCCCTGATATGGATGGTCATTTATAAATGTCTAGGTAATTCATATACACAGTTTTAGGGTGAGGCACTGAGGCTTTAATTAAGTTGCTTATAATTATGGCGGAGAGGTAGGTAATTTGAATGGAAACAATTTATTAGAGGGATATTTATATATCATTTTCTACAATGGGAATAGATGGATGAATGGTTACTTCAGATAATTCCTGATAGTGGCAAACATGGGTGATGTATATGCACGATTGTGTTTACTTAAAATTAATTTTCATAGTATCATAGGTCGGCAATCTAGATGAAGATTAAGGGGAACCTATATATAACTTATATATATAGATGCACCCTACTAAGATGAATTGGTTGCTAATTCTCTTGCATATGGTGCAGCCACATCACCTTAATTGGTTGTACCATTCGATCTGAAAAGCCTTAAGGTCGCATTTTTTTAGAACCTAGAAAAGATATTCAATGGTAATATTGTCTATGATGATTAGAATTTGCCAAACTTTGAAGCCTAAATGTTTCACAATTTTGTTAAAAAATTATAACTTTTTAGCAAGTCTTGAGAGATTTAATATAGAGACTTCAAAAGAAGTCCCTGACTAGTAATAGTAGTGATGCTACTTCAAAAGCTAACGGTAAAATGCATTTTTTTGCTGATTTGGGTTTGGAACTAAAACCTAACTACTCAATTCCTAATTGTAACTATGACATGATTACACATATCAGAGTCTCGATATGTAGACTATGACCATGTATCTTTTAATAATATAACAGGCAACACTATGAAATAATATAGTAATAAAAAATGATAATATACCGTTTTGCTTCATTTGCTTGGATTAGAAAAGTTTGGCGGCAGTTCTCTTGTAATTCTGTTTACTAAATTAAACCAAATATAACGAGAAGGAATACATATAATTTTGGTGAATTAATGGTATTTTTAATAGTATCTTCCTATTACTAATTAAAATATTTCCATGTTAGTCTATACGAGACACACTAGAAAAAGGATAATTAAAATTATCATTCAGGTAGGCTCTAATCATCATTCTGATTCGATCTATTATATATATTCATTGCCATTTAATCTATTATATATATTTTTTAAAAATACCCACATCTGGAATGATAAACATAGTCTAAGTTAAACTAGCCACATTACACATCTCTACCATTATCAAGATAACCTAAAATAACTCATAATCTTTGTCATAAATTACTCACACACGCCATTAATACAATAATGTACAGGGACCCCTATACCTGAATTTAAATTAATTGCATGCATATAGTATTTTATAAAAAATAACCCCAAATTTACCAAAATATGATGATGAAAATTCTGTTCAGATAAACTTAATATAGATTATACTAATTTGAGGAATATATACATGATATGTGCCATCATATAGACCATGTCATGTATGAAGAAAGGCATGGAAATACTGGTTTCTATATTAAACACATAGCTCAAACTAAGGGTAATGATACATGTCAAACACATGTGGAGGATAAGTGAAAAAAATCTATTATTGTGGATGAGAAGTATTCATCGTAATTACTAACTAAAATATATTATAGCTGATGATAAAGATATATACAAACGCACATAATCATGTGTAAGAATATTTAACAAATGAGTGTCCTAATTTTTTTGGATGCTTACTATGCCCACGAGTTGATGGACTAGCATATGTAAAATTATTGGGAACTCAAATATACATTGGAGTAATTGTTATATCATTTTACACAAACATGAATGTACTACATTGTTCAATACCACTCTTTGTTGAATCGAATACATGTGAATGCACTACAATTTAATTGTTTGTTGAGTTGAAGATTATTGTCTCGACTCTAAGTTCTCTTCACTTTTTATTTTATAAAAATCACAACTATTTACTAGTTCTAACTACTAGAGTAAATTGTACTCAACATACAACATCTTTTCAAGCGGGTGCAAATTGATCCAACTATTTGTAATATGGTTGATCTAGTACAATAACTTGTCGTGTGGGTGCAAAGTGGTCCAACAAGTTGTAAAATGCTCAATTTAGTACAATAACTTGTTAGATTAGTGGAAGTTGGTCCAAAATCATGTACAATATTCAATTTAGTACCACCATTTTATAAGTGGGTGCATATTGGTCTCTATGTACTTGTGTAAAATGCTCAATTTAGTATACTAATAACTTGGCAAATTGGTGCACCTATAGTTCAAATTTACAAATGAACGTATTATGCAAATCGGATAACATTCAAAGTTTCTTGCAACCAATGAACCAATAACTTTGTCAATTGAAGTCTATAATCGTGAATCACCTATGTACATTATTTATTTATTCATTAATTAAAACTGAATCAAATTTTTAGAATTAAGCCATTAGATTACCGAGAGACTAAAGTTCATATGAAATAAACCCTATGACCTCTGGTTTTTTCTATATCTTTTTATGCATTCAATAACTTTAGAGAAGCATGTATATTTCCGTTATGTTAGCTCATTTTTTTAAACTAGTTCATGCGACTTCAACAATATTTATGTCGAACTTCTAAAATGTACCAATTGTTACTAGGTATTACTATATTCTATTTTTATCTGAACAAAAATGCATATTATGAAACTTGAAATCAAAATTAAAAATATTCTAATAAAAAATTAATCTGTGTATACAAATAGTTATTGAAGACATAATAGTAATATCCTAAACACAAAAGGTTATAGTCCTTACTGGATATGTTACCATCACGACATGAATATCAATTGTCAAATAATCCACACTAACTTGTTTTGACGCAAATATACCCTAGTTCAATATTAGGAAAATATTGTTTCTAATAACATTTAGACTGCATATACATCGATTTGATACTAAGTTAAGCATTTTACAAGTTTTTGGATTAATTTGCACCCACCTATCAATTACTGTACTAAATCGATTAGTTTACAACTTAATTGTTGGACCAATTCCACTTGACAAGTTAATGTACTAAGTATATTATAAGTTATTGGACTAATCGGCACCCAAGGGTTTGTATGGTGAGCATAATTTGTTCTAATTAATATACGGGTCAATGCATGCTGTGCAGCTCATCATTGGCTGCTCGTGCGGGAGAAGCGTGGAGCAATTGGGAGATCCAGTTCCTGGTGATGGCGAGCTTCTCCCTCCAGGTGATCAGGTGTTCCTCCTCTTGTCGGCACCGTTCCGCAAGCGGCGCAGGTCCCGCGTGCTGAACGGCTCGCTGTGGGTGGCGTACCTGATGGCCGACTACGTCGCGACCTACCTGCTGGGCCGCCTGGCACTGCTCGTGGCCGTATCCGGCGGCGACGGCACGCGGCCGCAGCTGGCGCTGTTCTGGGCGCCGTTCCTGCTGCTCCACCTCGGCGGGCAGGAGACCATCACGGCCTTCTCCATGGAGGATAACACGCTGTGGAAGCGGCGGGCGCTGCTGGACTTCACCGCCCAGGTGGCGATGGCCGTGTACCTGGTGGCCAAGCAGTGACGAGGGTGTAAGGAATCGGATGCCCGTTAGCCTAAGAGGGGAGGGGGTGAATTAGGCAACTTAAAACCTTAACCTATGGCTTCACTAATTTTGCGCAAAGGTAAACTAGAACATACTATCTATATGTGCAACTACGGTTGTTCTAGTGTGAAACTCCCATCCCAAAAGAAGGTTTGCAACCTATAGCCAATCCTAGCATGATACTACTCTAGGAAAGAAGAGGCAAGCAAAGATTGCAAGAGAGTAAATGCGGAAACGTAAAGGGGATGAGAGGAAGCAAACTCTTGACACGCGATTTATCCCGTGGTATCGGTAGGCACTAAGCCACCCCTAGTCCACGTTGTTGAAGCACTCACACAAGAGTATTGCTTCCCGGTCACCAAGTCTCTCCCAAGAGCACCAACTTGACTTGCCACAAAGGCTAGCCACTTAGGCACTTGTCAAGCTCCCTTGGTCACCTTGATGCCGCCTCCACTAAGGAGCTTCTCCACCAAGGAAGGGGGTCTCCACGTCCCCCGCACAAAGTGTCCTCGCCGCTCCACACCAAGCCGGAGGGTCGATGACGATTGCCGGTGAGCCACTTAGGCCCCAAGGCTTCCGCGAACCTTGTACAACCGGATTCACTCAAGAATCACCTCACAAGGTTGGCACAACCTTGCACTCACTCGCCTCTAAGCTAAGCCTAGCACTAAGCACACACACAAAGCATGCACTAGTCTAAGGATGAGCAATTAAGCACTTGGATGGATTGGATATGATCTTGAATGTGTCTTGAACACCTCTCGCACTTCCACACAATCCAAAGACCTTCAAATGAGTGAGTAGAGGGGGTATAAATAGCCCAAGGCATCAAACTAGCCGTTGGCTAACGTCCACTGAAAAAGGTACCGTCGGATGATCCGACACTATGCTTTTCCAGGGCGTCGGTTCATCCAGTGCCCCTCCCACGTCGCGTACCCATTGAGGTTCTCTGACACAAATGCTCCGACGCTATGCTCCGACGCTACGTCGGATCATCCTGGCCGAAGGCCTCGCGTCCGTGTCGGCATCGTTAGCTTCCAACGCACCGTCGGATAGACCGACGCTATGCTTTGACCAAGGCGTCGGATCATCCGTGCCGAAGGCTTCGACTTGGCGCGTCTCTCGTCTTGATTCAAACCGAGCGTCGGATAGACCGACGGGGTCCCCACTTAGACCGTCGGATCATCCGCGTGCCGAAGGCCTTCCTTGCTCTTCCTCCGCAACTCGTCCGACGCATGTAGAAAATGGACCGTCGGTTCATCCGACGGTACCTAGGGTTTCACCCCGTGTACCAACTCGTCCGACGATTGCACCGACGCTTGTAAATGTGGGACCGTCGGCTCATCCGACGGTGTCTTCTCTTTTCCTTTTCTTGCTCGATTTTGACCCTTTGTTTTGGCATTTTTGCATGGGGTTTCCTTGCATCCTTGGGACCTAGAAATGTCTACAAAGACAAGCTAGACAATGAGGTTAGTCCCAATGATCATGTTGTCATGAATCACCAAAATCAAACTCCGAACAAATGGCATATGAGGCCATGTTCGCTACAATCTCCCCCTTTTTGGTGATTTATGACAACACAACCAAAGCAAGCATAAATTTGCTAGAATTGACAGAATTAGAACCACTTACACTTGCTTGGATGCTTACCATCATCCAAACTCCCCCTAGATCAAACTTCCCCCTTTTTGCTCTTATGTTCACATTCTCCCCCTTTGGTCTCAAATCCTTGAAATCACTTGTAAGCATCCTTGAGCCCACTTGTAAGCTTACGCCACACGCTTGCTTTGGTCTCACATTCTCCCCCTTTGGAATAAAATCTCCAAAAAGTCCAAAGCAAATGGGTCCAAGGAAACTAGCAAGATCTAGCAACCATAGCTCAAAGGAGAGATGTTAAATGCAAGGGAGAAAGCCGCATGAACCATGATCCATAAGTATGATATCAATGAAGATACCACATGTGTGAATAACTAAGGTGGATCACAAGCTCATGAGACTAACATGATACAAACTAAGCTCCCCCTAAGTGTGTGCATAAAAAGAATACCACTTGCAAGACAAGGGTAGGAGAAACAAGTGCACAACTACAAACTTGTAAAACAAGGAAGCTTAGAGCATATCATGCAAAGAGGTAGCTTAAAGGACAAGAGATAAAACAAATGGGTTCTTGTTATATTACCACTTGTAGATATCACTTGTAGTCTTTTGATCATTGCATACCTCCGGGTTGATTCTCTCTACCTTGTTGGCACCACATTGAGATGAGCCACTTGGAAATGATATCACTAGGTGACACCACTTGAAAGGAGCTTGTATAGAAGACGCTTGGGGTACCACAAGGATTAGGAATGTATGAGTACATTGCCTTTGAACTTATATAGAGACATAAGCTCGCAAGGTCATGACTCAATAGCATGAAGCTCATATTGCTATATTCACTTTTTTAGAGATGTTAGATCACATTGAGAGTGAAATAGCATTCTCTTAGAATGAAACACCGCACCGGAACGCGTCTCTAAGGGACTACATAAGATAAGCTTGAAACAATGTTAGTCCCATAATCGAACCATAGGATGAGCTCCCCCTAAATGTGTGCATTTAGTGTTTGAATCACCAACCATATGTATGCACCTTGTTTATGACAACAAAGGGAAGCTTACCCTATAGCTTGCTCATGATGCAAAAAGATATATATGAAAACATGCACCATGAAAGAACAAGTGTAGCTTTCCTACACACTAATCAAACCATGTAGATTGCTCATGGGTTAGCACATGACACAAGCAACCTACCATATGTAAACATTGCAACAAATGCAACCTAAATAAGGCAATGGAGCTACAATGATACAAGAGATGGGTTCTAGTTTCCATTACCTTAATCGGGGAACTTGGGCAACACATGTCCAATTTGCAAGCTTGGCTTATAGGCTTGAATCTTCTCATCTTGATTGTGCTAAGCCTCCCAAGTCCCCGAGCTTAAGGCCTTCAAGTGGCCTTTGGAACCCAAACCATTTGAGGCCCCTTCATGTTGGTGATGACTTCCTTGGGCACCCAAATAGGTTGGTTCCAACCCCGCTCTTCCTTCATCTTCCCAACCTTGTGTGCAACCACCTTGCCATTTGCCTTCTTCTTGATGACGTAGGTGTTGCTCTTGGTCTTGTTCTTGCGGTTGGGCTTGGTGTAGATGAGGGAGCTCTTGATGGTGGGCTTCAACTTCTTCTTTGCGCCCTTGTCCATCTTCTTGACAAATTGAGGGCATTTGTAGAACTTGTGCCCTTCCTCATGACACTTGTAGCAAGTCACGGTTGCACCCTTCTCAAGCTTCTTCACCATGTGATCACGGTTATCTTGAGAAGGTTGGACTTGGCTCTTCATGTCTTGAGAGATGTCCACTTGTTCTTCATCATTCTTGCCCTTGCCCATCAAGTTTGCCAACCTTTCTCGAGCCATTTCACTTCTTGCTTGAGCTCATCATTTTCCTTGCCTATGAGATAATCACATGATTCTACAACAACATTCTCATTGCAAGATGGTGAGCAAGATTCATCAATTAAATCAATGCAAGAAGTTGAAGCATCTACCTTGGAGATAGGAATTGCACAAGGGATAGATGTTTCATCAAGCTCAAAGGAATTACTTGTTTTAGTCTCATTGCTCTCAAGCTTAGATTTTAGCTCATCACACTCCTTGCTAAGCAATTTGAATTTGCACAACAAATGTTCATAATTTGAAGCAAGGGTGTCACTAAGATCATTGAGAGCATTGAGTTCTTTAATTTCATTAGCTTGTTGTTCAAGCATTCCTTTTTGCTCATGGATTAGCTCAACAAGATCATTGAGAGAGGTGGTGTCGGATTCGTCATCACTTACATTGCTTTCCATACCTTTGGCCATGAGGCACATGTGTGATGATGAAGGGCCTTGCATGAAGCGGGTGGTGAAGTTCTTTCTTGATTCATCGCTTGAGCTAGAAGAACTTGATCCACCACTTGTCCACTCGCGGACGGCGAAGGTTGCTTCTTGCCTTGGTCTTCTCTCCTTGACCACCTTCCTTTTGGGCTTGTGCTTAATCTTGGTGAACTTGATGTGTTGATGATGACGCCCTTCTCTCAAGTGGATGTTGTAGCCGTACATGTTGACTTTCTTCACATACTTGAAGATCTTCTTCACGTACTCGGCCACCATAGATTCAACCTCTTCATCACTTGAGGAATCTTCATTTTCACAATCATCACCATCATCTTCGCTTGAGCTTCCACGAGTAGCCATCCTACTCAACATTTTCTCTTGTCGGCTTGAGAGAGCATGGCTTGTGGTTGGAGAAGATGGTTCTTGGGGCTTTTCTTGGGGCGCCTTCTTTGACTTGGGCATTAGTTGAAGCTCATGTGCCATGATCTTGCTCAAGATATGCGATGGCTTCAAATCTTCGAGCTTCTTCTCGTAGATGATTGCTTTCACCAAGTCATAGTCGGGCTTTCGGAGACTTTGTAGGATCTTGCGGTTGATGTTCAAGTCCGTGATGTCCTTCACACCTAAGGCATTAATCTCATTGACAAGCACATTTAGGCGTGAGTACATAGATTCGGCATTTTCATTAGCAAGTTGCTTGAAGCTATTGAATTCCTCAAGGAGACAACCGTAGCGTTCATTAGCAACTTCTTTTGAACCCTCATTTTGCTCCTTGATGGTTTTCCATAGCTCATGAGCATTTTCACAAGTAAAAACTCTATTGAAAACGCCTACATCTAGTGAGGACAAAATGATACTCTTAGCAATCACATCAAATTGCTTTTCCTTTCTAGTACCATTTTTCATGCCCTCATCGGTGACTCTCCAAACATCGAGGTCCCTTGCTTGGAGATAGGCCTCCATGAGAACCTTCCACCGAGGATAGCCCGTGCCATCGAAATGTGGAGCCAAACCTAAGGTATCCACCCCTTTCATTCCTCTATAGAGCAACTCACTAGGCGGTGAAGCCTAACCGTTCCAATGAGCCGGTTTTCACAATTTACCAATCGAATTGGCGTTTCCTTGTGAAGGAAGTGAGTCCCGGCTCTGATACCACTTGTAAGGAATCGGATGCCCGTTAGCCTAAGAGGGGGAGGGGGTGAATTAGGCAACTTAAAACCTTAACCTATGGCTTCACTAATTTTGCGCAAAGGTAAACTAGAACATACTATCTATATGTGCAACTACGGTTGTTCTAGTGTGAAACTCCCATCCCAAAAGAAGGTTTGCAACCTATAGCCAATCCTAGCATGATACTACTCTAGGAAAGAAGAGGCAAGCAAAGATTGCAATAGAGTAAATGCGGAAACGTAAAGGGGATGAGAGGAAGCAAACTCTTGACACGCGATTTATCCCGTGGTATCGGTAGGCACTAAGCCACCCCTAGTCCACGTTGTTGAAGCACTCACACAAGAGTATTGCTTCCCTGGTCACCAAGTCTCTCCCAAGAGCACCAACTTGACTTGCCACAAAGGCTAGCCACTTAGGCACTTGTCAAGCTCCCTTGGTCACCTTGATGCCGCCTCCACTAAGGAGCTTCTCCACCAAGGAAGGGGGTCTCCACGTCCCCCGCACAAAGTGTCCTCGCCGCTCCACACCAAGCCGGAGGGTCGATGACGATTGCCGGTGAGCCACTTAGGCCCCAAGGCTTCCGGCGAACCTTGTACAACCGGATTCACTCAAGAATCACCTCACAAGGTTGGCACAACCTTGCACTCACTCGCTCTAAGCTAAGCCTAGCACTAAGCACACACACAAAGCATGCACTAGTCTAAGGATGAGCAATTAAGCACTTGGATGGATTAGATATGATCTTGAATGTGTCTTGAACTCCTCTCGCACTTCCACACAATCCAAGCACCTTCAAATGAGTGAGTAGAGGGGGTATAAATAGCCCAAGGCATCAAACTAGCCATTGGCTAACGTCCACTGAAAAAGGTACCGTCGGATGATCCGACGCTATGCTTTTCCAGGGCGTCGGTTCATCCGGTGCCCCTCCCACGTCACGTAGCCGTTGAGGTTCTCTGACACAACTGCTCCGACGCTATGCTCCGACGCTACGTCGGATCATCCGGTGCTGAAGGCCTCGCGTCCAGGTCGGTACTGTTAGCTTCCAACAGACCGTCGGATAGACCGACGCTATGCCTTGACCAAGGCGTCGGATCATCCGGTGCTGAAGGCTTCGACTTGGCGCGTCTCTGTCTTGATTCAAACTGAGCGTCGGATAGACCGACGGGGTCCCCACTTAGACCGTCGGATCATCCGGTGCTGAAGGCCTTCCTTGCTCTTCCTCTGCAACTCGTCCGACGCATGTAGAAAATGGACCGTCGGTTCATCCGACGGTACCTAGGGTTTCACCCTGTGTACCAACTCGTCCGACGATTGCACCGACGCTTGTAAATGTGGGACCGTCGGTTCATCCGACGGTGTCTTCTCTTTTCCTTTTCTTGCTCGGTTTTGACCCTTTGTTTTGGCATTTTTGCATGGGGTTTCCTTGCATCCTTGGGACCTAGAAATGTCTACAAAGACAAGCTAGACAATGAGGTTAGTCCCAATGATCATGTTGTCATGAATCACCAAAATCAAACTCCGAACAAATGGCATATGAGGCCATGTTCGCTACAGAGGGGAGAGAAAGCTGGTGGCTCCCATGGTGCTCATGTTCGTCTCCGGAGCAGTCAAGTACGGCGAGAGAATATGGTCGCTAAGGGCGGCCGCCGTAAGAAGTAGCTCCACTGCTGGCCTCGCTGCTGACCTGGACGTAACTCTTGGACATGATGCGGGTATTGCTGTGGCGATCCATTATAGCAACCATCTGAGTCACCTGGTTGGTCTTATTAGCTCGGAAGGCAAGGCAAGTATTGAGCGCATCCTCGAGGAAGCCTACATCGAATTCCCAGGATGCTTGGATTTTTTCATGGATGTGGCACCTTTAGAAGTGGCGGGCCAAATCAGTGGGGTGTACGATTCGCTCGAGCGTGCTTTGATGGAGTCCAAGTCCTCAAAGAATGCAGAATGGGTGTTATACAACCTGGTTGAGATGAAGCTCTCTCTGATCCATGACTTCTTGTACACCAAATTCGGCGCAGTTCGATTCCATGCCCCAAAAAAGATGAATCCAACCACGTGGGCCGCGCTCCAATGGCTCGTCCCTCTTGGTCTAACTTCTATGGCTCTTGTGCTATTCGCTAGGGCCAGCCGCAGCAGCAATGACCACAATCACTACCAGAATCGCGGGCTTTGCCTAGTGTTCGATTCTGTGCCGAGAGCGAAATAAAAAACTCTCGGCAAAAAAAGCTTTGCCGAGAGCAAACAAAAAAACTCTAGACAAAGAAAAAAAACACTCGGCACGGATTTCTCTGCCGAGAGCTAAACGGCTGGCTCTCGGCAAAGAAATTTTAAAAAATCAGTTTTTTTATCTCCAATTTGTTTCTATTCTCAACATACACTTATATAAAACTTATGCTCAAATTTGGCACAATTTTAACTTTGTTTGCTATATTTAACAATTTTACTTCTTCTAGGTATTTTTTCGCATACATCCGATATGAACTGCAAGTGTATGAAATGATATAGTAAAGTTGGTGAAAATTTGATATTCATGTCCACGAGACATCTCTAAGACCACGTAGATGAAATGAAGCTAGATTTTTGGCATTTGGTTCTATGATCGTGATGAAAACCGTGAGGTAGAAAGGTTTTAAAATTATATGAAATTCAAATGAAGTTTGCAAATCACGAAATTTGGCAAGTACTCGTGATATCATATGAGGAGGTTGTGAAAAAAATTGAGAATATTTTGAACACCTGGACACGTACACTGTTTAGAAACCGGAACATCTCTGAGGATGTTTCTAAGATTTTGAACTAATGTCACTAGGTTTGGTGTCGAAAAAAATTCAAATTTGAGGTTGACCACAAAAACTTTTTTATAAGTCATATACATCATAACTAGTGACATGTTGAATTTGGAAAATTTTACCATCTATTTGCTATTTTAATAATTATGTTTGATTAAAATTGTCTTTGCCTAGAGCTTTGCTCTCGGCACAAGGCTCTTTGCCGAGAGCCAGGCTGACGTGGCTCTCGGCACAGACAGCCCAACATCCCCGTCGGCCCACTTAGCCCAGTTTCGGCCGGCCCACTCTGGCTGCCGGCAATCCGTTGACGCAAAATGTGCACCTAGCGCCAAGCACACAAGCAAGCCGAACAAGTCGGCTTCACACGTGCAAAGAATCACAAGACGTGCCGCTCAATTTTCCCCGAAAATTAACAAAAGACAAAGTAGTTAGATACCAAAGCTTGGAACTTGCCGGTGGTACCAGTGCTTCCATATTTACGGCTACGAAGCCAAACGGGATGACACATAGCTATAGAAAGCTATCTCGCCAATAAACCGAAACCATTCGGGAGCTTATAAAAGGAAAAGTAACATAGCCGAATGCGTGACGTAAGCATGACGACGATCGGTCTTTGTTTAGACAGAGATGCACGTACACAAGATCGTGACCAATCCCCATGATGATCAACATTAAATAAATGAATAAAGTAAAGTGCGAGCATAAACATGTAATAAACAAGCATGCATAGGTCCAAAGCACTAGTCTACCGCATGTCTAGGTACTTTGAAACCCGTCGGGTACGATGCCAAACAAACCTATCCACCGCATGATACAACTTGCATGGAGATCGTACCACTTTCCACAAATAGATCTATCCACCGCATGATACAATCTAAATATGGAAAGCTAAAAGCATACATTATTTAAAGCATGATTTATACACGTGTTCTACTCGTGAAGAAACATAACCGAATTCGGCTGAACAGCCGATTCGGGGTCCATGAAAAAGGAACGAACATTACCAAGCGAAATAAATCTATCAGATTGATTCGAAATCTAATCCACCGGATGACTAGCTCCAAAGCAACCCAAAAACCTGCATCTACCGCGTGATACTCAGTTCTTTCAAGATTTATACCAATGTTGGCAAGCTTGAACCCACAACACGTAACAACCTAGATCGATTCGGTTTCGACTATCGGGAAGCACGTGATCCACGTGTTAAATTAGCCCAAGGCACGGATTCTACTCGCATAAGGATCACAAGAGGGATACAGCCGATCCAAATTTATCTAGATTAGGCAAAAGGTGCTACATGAATTTAAACATAAAGTAAAACTCAAAGCAACACGGGGTAACTTAATGAATCTATTGGATCTTGCCAAAATCCAATAGAGCCGATAACTAGCCTCAAGCTAGATCTTAGCCTACCGCATGGCTCATGACCTAACAAGAAACCCTCTTGAACCAAGCTTGAATCTACCGCATGACACGAAGCATGGTAACAAGACTACTTGCATCGATCTAAATCCACCGCATGATACTAGATATGATACAAGGTTGCCGGTACTCACGGAGGTCGACGGATCGATGAACCCTCTCGAAGAACTCGACGACACGACAAATGGACTCTAGGGTTTGGCGTAAGGCCGGTTTGTATTGAGAATGATTGTGTCTGTTACATACATTCAGGGCTCATATTTATACCCTGCCAAGTACAACCTCGAATGGATTTGTTGCCTAACTTATCTCTAAGCTTGATCGCTTATCCATCCATTCGTCCTTCCCCGCTTGAGCCACGTCACCGTCCAATCCCGCAAAATCAGCCTCAATTGTTCCCTTGCCGAACGGAAGCGGATAGCCGACCGCGGATCTTTCCGCCGAATACATCCGAGGAAACCTTCCTTCCGCCGTATGGACTCCTCATCGAGCCGGACCCACAAGTCAGACTCCTTACCAAATTTTGGTGTTAACACATGCCCCTTCAATTGCGGGATAAAAGTGATTTTGTTCCGGAATTGACTCCAGCCACAAACATTTTCAAATCGAATATGTCAACACCTGTTCTCTCTCTTCGCAATCCGCCGGAATCCTCGTCTAGATCCAAACCCTAGATCCCCTTGTTCTGAGCTCAAATACCCAATGGTGGCTCAAAACCAAGCTGTTCAGGTAAATCCTCCTCCCGTAAGCTTCATTCGGCATTTAGGTTTTCAATTTTTACCTAAGATTTCTTTTCCGCTTTCCTTCAGGAGCCTTCCACCGAGCTTTTGATTTGTACCGAGGGCAATTCAAGATCCTACTACCTTGGTCCCGTGGGAAACACTGATCCTCGAGATTTCATCGCAGCTGAATCTCAAAGGATCCCCTTCAAAGCGGCTCTGTCCACACCTCCTCAGTGGCAGGATGCTTTCAAGAACTGGCCCTTGCCCCCAATCGCAGTCCGGAAAAATTGGTACGGAGGATTCTTGCGACAAGAGTGCCAGGACCCGAATCGGGATACCCTTCGCATTGCTCAATGCCTGGAGTTATCTTTGGCCGAGACCCCCAAGAATGAAGACCTCCCGGTAGCAACTTTTGCCATTTTTGGTCAAACGGCGTCAACGCCTTCCTCTTTGGCCACGGCGCGATGTCTCCAACTCTGGCCGATGTGTATATGATCACCGGCCTTGACATTACAGGATCCGTTCAACTCTGGGATTTCAGAAGTTCCTCACGACAAACAGGGGTGAAACCAGGGAGCGGATACAAGAACTATATCCTGAACCACATGAAGGACGGCCCTCTTGGTGAAATTGAATACAGGGCATTTCTGAATATGTGGCTATGCGGTTCATCTTCCGTGGTAAAGCCAATGAGCCTACCCCGAATCACATTGCAATGGCTTCTCAACCGGTCGTGGCAACCGCTTCCCCCTTGGGAAATTCCTCCTAGGCGGAGTGTACCATATGCTTCATCAAACTGTCACCCGGATGTACACCGACCGAGAGAATAGCATGTGTCAACGGTCCCCGGTGGTTTGTTCAAATGTGGCCGCAGCTACACATGCATCGATTGTTGGTGTTGATTTGAACACCCGGCTCTTCCCTTCATCCAATCATCCCGAAGGGGAACCCCAAGCCACCGCGAGGATGCCGGTCTTATGGAGAAGTCGCTTCAATCTGTTCTTATTCAGCAGGATATCGCCCAACTTTTCGAGCTATTCTTCAAAGGTTTCCAAAATCCTCTCGGCTCCCTTATCCGGACAATGATAATTTGATTTTCCCTTGTGAATTCTCTTTTGAAACCGGACGCCAAGATGGGAGATCCTCAATATCATAATCCGCCCATGCATTCTCGCCGCCGAATTCGGTGGAGGAAGGCCGACCCATAGCACTTATGAATATTATCAACCCAACATAATGGCTCGGCAACTTGGATGTGGCAAGATGCCCCCAAGATCGTTTTTGCATGAATTCCTCAAGCCCGCAGAGGAAATCAAAGAACTCATGCACAAGATAGCAGAGTCTTTCATTATGTGTGCGGTCCCACCGTCTACACCGGCCTTTTGTACCCACAACAATAGCTCACTCCACCTTCAACTCCCGGTGGCAAGAATTCCATGATCATATCTTCGGTGAGCTCGTACACTTGTTCCGTGCGAGTTGATGCCTCGATTTTCAGCCAACTTCGCAGGTAATATGATTAACCCTTGAATCGGACATTTTCTCTCCCAACCATGATTCCGACCTTACTTCTTTTACCCATAGAACACGAAAGGCTCGCCCCTCGAGCCGGGGATATTGCTTATAATGCAGTGGGCCCAATCTCAGCATTGGGATTCAAGTCACCAACCCTGGCTCAGCTAATGGCTAGGTTTGCCACAACAGACCCAAGTCTGTCCAGCCTTGCTGCTGACAGGAGGCAAGGCTTGTCTCTGATTGCCCCTCCAAATGCCAAGAGGAGGAGAACTATCAAGAAAGTCCTTGTTGAGGTAAAAATCTTTTCCTTTCTTGATCACAAGATTACTCTGTTTCTGATAAATCATATCTTGTGCATTTTCAGACCAGAGCCCAACAATCTTCAGTTCCAGAACCTGCCAATGCCCCATCCACTGGTATGACCTTCACTGTCCTCCTTCTTGAGGATGAACACCGACATTTATTTTTAATTTGGCACTTGCGAAGAAACAATGGTAGAACAACTTGTGGACGTCCCGTTGTCTCAACAAACAAGTCCACCCGGGGTCGAGCTACCTCGTCCAAGTGGAAATCTCATCCTCATCGGGGACTCAATCACCCCCCGTTCAAATAGAAGCAACAAACTCTCCGGAGATGAATTTCCCAATCCAACCGTAACCATCGAGTCCTCCAAGGGCCCAATCACCTACTAGTCATGCAGACAACAACCCCGAGCAGAGGTGAACCCATCTCCTCTTCGGCCCGTAAGCTCCCGAGTTGCCAAGAATCGCACGCCGCCTTCTCACATAGAAGCTTCAGCTCTCCGCCCGGAACACCTCCTTCACCGGTGGTTGCCCCCGAACAAAGTCCCGCCCCCACCAAGAAATCGACATGAGGTACTCATTTGTACTTAACTCTACTACCCTTTACTTTCAAAGACTCCCGACTCGGCAATAATCGCTTTCTTAGGATCGGGCCCCATCATCATCAAATCCGTCAATGGGGGACAATCCAGCTTGCCGAGGCAAGGGAAGGAGTGCATCAAACTCTGTCAGAGGAAGTGTTAGAAAAGCTCAAGGAGATCTTTGCCTGGCTGGAAAGAGATGCACGAGATCAGTTCAAGGATCTCGATCACTTTGAAGAAATGCTCGAACCTATTAGCCAAGAACTCCCTGAGGACATCAGTGCCTCTCTTGCATCTATCTCTGGCCTGGAAATTCACTACGTGCCCATAAGGCAAGCTTTGAGGAAGGTGTCCTCCCGCCCGACCTTGTTGAAAAGAAGAGGGCCGCGTCGAACAAGCCATGAAAGGGGCACAATCTCGGACCGAGAGCCATAAAGATACATTGGTCAATCCGCAAACTTCTCGTGATTTGAAAATTGCCGTAAAAGCCGCTCCGGAGGCGGAACCGAGAAGCCCGTCGACCGAGATAGAGGCCGATAACAAGAAAATAGCCGAGCTCCCTGGATTGATAGAGAAGACCCAAGAGGAAGCAATATCGGCTATAGCCAAGGTGAAACAATGCGATACAGAACTTACCACCTTGTCTAGTGCCCAGAATGATTATCAGGAGCGGTTGGACAATTTTCACCAAGCAACATCAAATGTCCGTAGTGTAATTGCGAAATACTTGAACATTTAGATGCTTCAATTGATGTATAACCGAATTTGTCGTTGTTGTAATATCTGTTATTGCAATTTTATTTCCTTTTTCTTCTGCGCAATCTTAAATGTAATGCTGAACGACCCATTCGGCAAAGAAATGCCAATACCCGAATGGCACTTTGACTCCTCTCGCCCGAGCCGCCAACCGAATATGACTCGGCCTAGAACTCCAAGCGACCCATTGGCGGACCGGTCAAGGAAACCTTTCCACCTTCCGATTTTCTTGGGATATGCGCCACGATCCGCAGCCACGACTTGAGGCCACGATCCGTCTTGCCGTGCCTATAAATGAAACCGTAGGTGCCCCTAGCTCTCCACCAAGCCTTTAGCTCTCGAATCTTTGCCAATCTCAACTCTTCTTCTTTCCAAACAGTGCACATCCCAGAGCAGCATGGTGCGCCACCTCAACCGACGCTGCGCCTCTGATGAGGCGGAGGGGAGTAGCGCCAATGCGCGCCGGAGGCAATGATCGTCAATTCCTCTTCCTTGATTCACCTTTGATCTTCTTTTGTTTTGACGATCATCCCCTTTTCAAAGTTGATTCGGTGGAATCCGTCTCCCCGCACCGACCGGTCGGCCCCTTCCGCACGACTCCTCGGAGTCCGACGGCCACTCCCCCCGTGCCCTACGGGGAACTCGACGCTCTCCGCTTCAAGGAGGAACCGGAGACGGCCCGGCGCGAGCCGGAGGACGTCTCCAAAAAGGCGAGCTTAGCCGAGTTGGAGTGGGAGGACCGGCGCAAGCAACGCCGGAGACCATCGACGGTACGGCTACGAAATCAATTTTTTATCCAATCCGGCCTTTGATGCTAATCTCCCCTTTTTTCTTTTCTTGCACCTTGCAGCCCGCGATGCCGAGCTCAACCACCGAAGATGCCGGTGGAGCAACCGGCCGACAAGGTGAACGCTCGCGGAGACACGCCGGCGGAGCGCCTTGCCGTGGTGGAGCACCGCGTTGATGAAGTGGCCACCCATGGCGTCCGCTTGGGCACCACCCCGGGCCCGGCCGCCTTGGCGACGCACACGGATGTCGACTACTCCACCAGCCGCGCAGCTTCCCGGGCGGCGCGCCGAAGACATCGAGGAGATTGAGCTCATCTTGGAGCGCCTCGATGGCCACGGCGACGCCATTGCCGAAATCACTCATCCCCAATCCGTGCTCAACGGGCCTTTTGACTAGACCGTATTAGGGATGTTTGAATATCGGCAATAAATAAAGAACTCTTGAATTCGTGCTTGCACCGCGATGATTTTTCTTTATGTTCGCATCCGTGAATCTTGTTTTTCCTTAAACGTATCCGGAATTGTCCCGAGCCGAACACGCGAGAACGGACCCCCCTTGGCGCAAAATCCACGAAAGATCCCCGAATCGTTCCATAAGCACCGTTCAAGCGAAAACCCTTCGCATTCGGAAGAAAACCCCCGCCGTTTGGTATTCCAACAAGTGTACGCCGGCCGCTCATCACTCCCAATGCACCCCTTCGGTCAATAAAATAGCCTCGCCGAGATGCCCCGCATATCCACTCGCACACTCATCCATCACTTCTCATTTCCTCCCCCGTCTCTAGAGGAAAAAACCCCAAGGCCATGGACAAAGGAAAGCATCCCCGGAGAGAGCCCCTCCAAAGAAACGCACGATTCGAAGGTGAGTTTTTCCTTGATTTACTCCTTGTTTCCCATATGATCTTGCGCTTTACCTCCTCTTCTTTTCCTCTTTCAGCCTTGATTTGCTTCCCGAAGAAATCATCGGGACCGAAGACGTGCTCGAATACATCTCCTCCGATTCCTCCCTCGAAGCGAGGGACGCCACGCCCGAACGAGAGGACCAGCCATCAACCGCGCCGCCGCGTTCGCACCCGGAGCACGGCCTCGGGGACATATCACCGCTCGTTGCCAGCCGAACGCGAGCGTCGCATGGCTCTAGAGGCACTAGTGGGGGGTAAATGTTTCGACTTCTTCTTGACTTCGTGCCCAAATTTGGATTTCTTGCCCCTAACATCCACTCCTCTGTTCCAGATGTCTCTGACAGTACAACAGCTTGAAAGCGGCTTGGGACAGCTTGGTGGAGGCCGCAAATCATGGTCACCCCCGTGCATTCCAAGTTGCCGTCAAGGTGGTCCTGGAGCGACTGAAGAGGGAGCAGCCGAAGAAGCAAAGAAAAGATTGAATCATACTTTCGCTTCTTCCTCCACGCCTTCTGCTTCCCACCTCCTTGAGGTCCTGATCACCAAGGTTGCTGGATGTAACCTGCAAGAAGCAGTTGTAATGTAGTTTTGTGCTAAGGGCAATGCATCTAGGCACTGGCCATTTCTTCTGTTTGTGAATTTTTGTTCTAAAGGCAGCCTCGTTCTCGAGCGCCGGCTGTTCCTGTGTCAGATGTGTGTAATCCCACTGCTGGTCATCATCGATCGATTTCAATACTAGGATAATATTTCTTCAGATATATTCCATTTATTGCGGCGGAAAATTCTTCTCCTAGTAAAGTTTTCAATATTTATGCATTACCGGGGACGCATCCGACCACACGAAAAGGCCCTTCCTAGTTAGGGGACCATTTGCCGAATTCTCTATATTTAGTTCCAATCGGCAATAGCGCTTTCCAAACCAAATCCCCTTCTGCAAATTGCCTGACTTTTACTTTCTTGTTATAGTACTTGGCAACCCGCAGCTTGTTCTTCTCAATGTTTTCCAGGGCCCTAAGACGGATCATGTGTAAATCCTCTAGCTCATCCATCATTAGGTCACTGTAATCCTTGGAGCTCAAATCTTTCTGTAACACAACTCTCCTTGAATCTGACTGCATTTCCCAAGGTAGAACTGCATGATGCCCATAAACTAGTTCATAAGGAGAGGTTTTTGTAGCTCCATGAGGGGCCATTCGGTAAGCCCACAGTGCCTCACTGAGTACCGAATGCCACCTTCTCGGCTTCGGTCGATCTTCTTTTGTATCGCCTTGATCATGATCTTATTAGAAGCCTCCACTTGACCATTAGCTTGGGCATAATAGGGAAAAGAGATAAACAATTTGATCCCCATGCTTTCGGCAAACTCTCTCGAATTCCGGGGACACGAATTGGACCCCTTGATCAGTTGTGATTGTCTGAGGGATCCCAAACCGATAGATGATGTGCTCCTTGACAAATTCAACCATGTTTTCCGACGTCACCTTCTTCGACGGGATCGCCTCAACCCATTTAGTAAAATAATCCGTAGCCAAAAGCACGAACTTATGCCCCTTGCTAGATGGTGGATTAATCTGGCCAATCAAGTCTATACCCCGGCCCCCGAATGGCCCCGGCTTGATGATGGGATTCAATGCTAACGCGGGGACTCTTTGAATATTTCCAAACCTCTGGCAATCTTGACATCCCTTGTAATACTCAAAGCAATCCTCTAATATCGTCGGCCAAAAGCACCCGGCTTGCCCGATGACCCATTTCATGTGGTAGGCCGATTGGTGTGCTCCACATATCCCATCGTGCACTCCGCTCATCATGTTATTGGCTTCTTCCGCACCCGTGCATCGTAACGATACCCCATCTAATGATTTATAGAACAAATTGTCATCCGGAGAATGAATTTTACGGCCTTGTACTCGAGTTTCCTAGAGACCTTTCGGGATGGATCCTTCAAATAGTCAACGATCTCTTTTCTCCAATCATCTTCCGCAAGATCCGTCCCCAGTGCACATATATCTGCAGCAAACGCTTCTTGACTCTCTTTGTAACCAGAGGCGCTCTAAGCCAACCTGTTTGCTTCTTCATTGTGCTCCCTAGGAATATGCTGTAAAGGTACCAACGGGAAGCTCTTCAAGATCTCCCTGCATTCCTCGTAGTAACTTCTCAGCGCTTCACTTTTGCGTTCGTATTGGCCGTTCAATTGCTTGATTACCAACTCTAAGTCTCCATAAACTTCAACTGAAACGGCCCCAGCTTCTCTCAAATATTGAAGCCCTCGAAGCGATGCCTCGTACTCGGCTCGATTGTTTGTAACGAAGGGGTCGTATAGGGATGGCAAATTCAAACATCTCACCTCTAGGCGAAATTAGTAGAATCCCTACTCCCCCACCTTTACCACATGATGATCCATCAAAAAATAAAGCCCAAGGAGTAATTTCAAGCAAATCAATTGACGGATCACGATGCTCGGTTATAAAATCGGCAATGATCCGTCCCTTGATAGCCTTTGCCGATTCGAACTTTAACTCAAACTCGATAAAGCCAAGATCCATTTGCCAATCCCGCCATTCAAAATTGGCATAGATAACATATGTTTTATTACATCAAACTTGGAATACACAAGGCATTCGCATTCAACAAGTAGTGCCGAAACTTTGTACATGAGTAGTACACGCACGAGCACAAACTTTTCTGCAGCCGAATACCTGGTCTCAGGATCAAGTAGTTTTCGGCTAAGATATGCTACTACCCGCTCCTTTCCTTCGAATTCTTGAATAAGGGCCGATCCAATGGTTTGGGTATCGGCCGCCACGTACAACTTGAAAGGCTTATCCAGCTGAGGAGGGACCAGCACTGGTGGCTCCTTCATGTATTGCTTGATCTCATCGAAAGCCTTTTGTTGTTTGTCGCCCCATGTGAACTTCTGATCTTTCTTTAGCTTCAGCAATGGAGAGAACGGCAAAACTTTCTGTGACAAATTTGAAATGAATCTCCTCACGAAATTAATTTTGCCGAGCAGTGATTGTAACTCCTTGAGATTAGTTGGAGGAACAACTTCATCAATGGCCTTCATGCTCTTCTTGCCAACTTCAATTCCCCCTTCGTGGACCAAAAACCCCAAGAACTCTCCACCTTGATACCCCAAAAGCGCACTTGTTTGGATTCATCTTTAAACCGTGCTTTCGGATGCACTCCAAGGTCCTTTTTACATCTTCCAAATGTGTGTCATGACTTAGCGACTTGATCACGACATCATCAATGTAAATTTCCACAATTTTGCCGATCAACTCGTGAAAAATGTAATTCATGGCTCGCTGATAAGTTGCACCGGCATTTTTTAACCCAAATGTCATGACTATCCATTCAAACAGGCCTATATGACCAGGACATCTGAAGGCCGTCTTTGATATATCCTCTATTGCCATGAAGATTTGGTTGTATCCCGCATTGCCATCCATGAAACTGATCACTTTGTGTCCAGCGGTGGCGTCAATCAACAAATCGGCAATAGGCATGGGGTAACCATCCATCGGAGTAGCTCGTTCGCATCCCCGAAATCTATGCGGACCCTCATCTTTCCATTCTTCTTGTAAACAGGGACAATGTTAGAAATCCACTCCGCATATCCGCATGGCCGAACGAAGTTTGCATCAAGTAATCTTTCAACTTCTTTCTTCACATCGGCCAATACCTCATCCTTCTAGATTTTCCGGGGTGGTTGCTTGTATGGTTTGAAACCAGATTTGATTGGCAACCGATGCTCAACGATGGAACGATCCAGTCCAGGCATCTCCAAATAATCCCGTGTGAAGCAATCTTTATATTCCTTGAGCAGCTTGATTAATTCCTCCCTGAAGTCCGGTTGCAAGTTTGCGCTGATGAACGTCGGCCTTGGCTTATCACCGCTTCCAATATCAACTTCCTCTAATTTATCAACCGACATAAATCCTCGCCCCAACTTGCCATTAGTGCCATCGATGGGGTTCTCCATTAAAAATTACTATAAGAGCCGACTGCTTGAATCGGCTGTTGATCACTGCTGACAGGTTCAACAGGACCTTCTCCCCGCCCTTTCCCCGAGAAACAATCCAATGCCTTGATACTCCTAGAAAGCCGGTTCCATGTTTGCAACGCTCACGGAGTCATCTCGCTTGGACGACCTCAATATCATCATCCACCCACCGGATGAGCCGCCGATGCATGGTGGATGGGACGCAGCAATTGGCATGAATCCGGTCCCGTCCAAGCGATGAGGGCCGTAGGCTCCTTTACCTTCGATAACAAAGAAGGTCATGAGCGATGTCTTGGACCCGATCATCGGATCCACGTGAGCGCATCCCTTGGTGTCTGAAGGATTCCCGGCGAAATCGTTCAGTATTATGCTTGTAGGCGTCAGATCGCTAGGGCCCATGCCAAGTTTCCCCGAAGGTGGTGTACGGCATTACATTGACCGCCGCTCCACCGTCGACAAACATCTTGGTCAATGGCTTGCCATTGACATATCCCTTCAAGTACGGCGGCCTCATGTGTCGATTTACGGCCGATTTGTCGAAGATGGCTTGCTTGGCTAACACCACCGCGCCATCGGCCCCTCAACTTGCTCATAATCTAGGGATGCCTCTTCCCCGCACAACCTCGGTTAGCAGGAGCCATGAATTCGTTCGGCAGAAAATATACCATGCATGTTGGAGCCGAACGCTTTGATCCTTCAGGTTGATCCTTTGGACGCCACACCTGCTTCGTCTGGATCCCAGCCTGCCTTAGTTCACGGTTCCTCAAGCGCTGAACCCATCTCTTCTGACTTTTCCTTAGGCCAGGCGGGCACCATTGCCCCTTCGCCGGATGTACACGTCTTCGTCCTCTTCTTGATCGCCCCACCTTAAATCAGCTTGCCTTTTCCTAGGATGATCAATGATTTCAATTTTTTGGCGCCGATCCTCGTTAGGATGGATCCTTCCAATTCTCTCATGGACGGATCGGCGATTGGCGCCTCTGCCCGTACTCAAAATACCCGTCACCGCACTCGGGGCGCGTTCCTCGGCGTGGGCGGCTTCAAACCCTCGTTCCAACGGTGCTCGAAGAACGCACATCCCCGGTGCGCGCGCTCCGCTCGCGCGTGTATTGCTCCGTGTCTCTTCGTGTGCTTCCTCTTCGGTTCGCGCTTCTCCTCCTCGTATCTTCACTTCGGTAGCGCTCTTTTTCCAACCGGCGCTACCACTTGTTGAGGAGGATACGTGTGTTCACCCCGGGCTTGGTTCTCGGATGATTCCGTGGCTTCGATGTGGCTTTTGAGAATGTGGGGGGCTTCACCATGCACCTCGCTCCAAAGTTACTTGACGCTCCGGTCCACCGTTCCATCCCGCCTAGCCCTAGCCGAGGTCAAGACTTTGACCTTGCCCTTCTCCTCGCCCATCACCATGTTGACGGAAAAGCCCACCATGTTCGAGGGAAGGGGTGTCCATCCACCTTCATCTTGTTATCAAATTTGAGGTGTCCCTCCCGGATGGCTTTCTCGGATCCTCATCCTAAAGACCCCTGCAGTCGTTGATGGAGTGTGAGTTCTCGTCGTGGAAGCCGCAGGTAACGCTTCTCCTTTACTCCATCGGGCCGAAGCATGGAATGCCCTTCAGGCAATCTGATTCGGCCTTCCTTCACTAGGAGCTCAAACAGCTTGTCGACCTTCGTGATGTCGAAATCGTAGGTGCCTTTGGTCTGTTTGACCCAGCACTGATTCATCGTCAATGGCTCTTTCCCCCACATGATTTCGGCCGCGACCACATCCGGTTCATCATCGAATCTTCTATCGGTCGGCCTTGTCCAAGAACTGGTTGTAGATGTCCGCCACGTCATTCCGTTTGCCAAACCCCGGCATCCTTCTTGAAACCGTATGCTTGGTTGCTCATTAACGACGCCTTTTGGGACAGTCGGCCCAGGTTTTCAAACTCCATGCCAAACGAGTTTCTCACGCACGGCGGCGGCATCCCGCAACGGCCATGTCAGCCAACTGGTCATCTGGCAAGTTGAGTGAAAAGCACATGCCCTTAACTTCCCTGAACCTCCTGAGAAATTCCAATGGCGTCTCGCTGTGCCTCTGCTTCAGGGTGGCAAGGTCGATCAGCTTCTTCTCTGAGCTGCCGCTGAAATAGTGGGCGTGGAATTTCCGTTCCAGCTCCTTCCATGTGCTAACTGACTCAGGGGGCAAGGATGAGAACCACTGGAATGCCGGGCCCGTCAGTGACGCGGGGAAGTATCTGACCCTGAACGCTTCTTCAGCTGAGCATTCTCCGAGCTGCATCAGGTAGCGAGCAATGTGCTCCACCGTGCTTGTGTCGTCTTGCCCGGAAAATTTCGTGAATTCCGTCGGAGGTTTCACCCTTGGCGGAAGGAGCACGTTGAAGTACCACTGCGGGAACGGCGTCGTGTAGGCGGTGTCCCCGCATTTTCGGTTTGAGGCCGAACCGATTCTCGCATCAACTCGGCCATCTTCCGCGCCGGGGCGTCGTCCTCCCGTGTGCCTGCCGCCGGTGCGTAACCTGGATGCGGGAAAGCGTCGATGGCTCCGTAGTTTCCCACCTCGTGGTAGCCTCCGCCGTATAGGTTCCTCTCCGTAGCCGCTGCTTGCGGAGCAATCCCGTGGCCGGAAGCAAGCGGGCCCCTAGGTGAGCCGAACGCCAACTCCCCGTACGTGGGCTGGTACGGGTTCGGCTGTTGTACAGGTTGACCCGTGCTGCCCTGCGGTGGTGGCTGGATTGGTCGCCCTCCTGAGGCCTGCAGTGGGGGCTGAACTGGCTGACCCCCAGCGCCTTGCGGAGGAGGCTGGAAAGCTTGACTTCCAGCGCTCTGAGGAGGAGGCTGGACTGGCTGGCTCTGTAATGGCGGTTGAGAGCTTGACTCGCCCAACTCCACGGTGCCCGCTTGGATGGGTGTCTTGCTGAATGCCTGCTCCATGCCTGGGCCAAAGACAGCCACCATCATTTGCTTGAATGCACCAAGGAAAGCTTTGTGGTGCCTCGCTCAAGACGTGGTCCACGAATCCCGGAATGCTTGCGGCATTCCTCTCTCTCCCCGCTGGGTCGTGGCGTCGCTCTCCCCTGGCAACAATACCCTGGGCATCTCATTTTTCAGGTACGGGACGCCACTTCTGTTCTTCTTGAAGGACAGCAGACACTTCTGCTGGAATTGGTCCACGGCGTCCTGGAGCTGCTGCCGTTGTTCAGGAGAGAGGTCCTCAATGTTGACATCCATGATATCCGCGATGTCAGGCATCTTGATTTTTCGGCTGTTGTCCCACCAGGCGTGCCAAAAAGTGTGTTGACGCAAAATGTGCACCTAGCGCCAAGCACACAGCAAGCCGAACAAGCTGGCTTCACACGTGCAAAGAATCACAAGACGTGCCAGTCAATTTTCCCTGAAAATTAACAAAAGACAAAGTAGTTAGATACCAAAGCTTGGAACTTGCCGGTTGGTACCAGACAGTTCCATATTTACGGCTGCGAAGCCAGACGGGATGACACATAGCTATAGAAAGCTATCTGCCAATAAACTGAAACCATTCGGGAGCTTATAAAAGGAAAAGTAATATAGCCGAATGAGTGACGTAGACATGACGACGATCGGTCTTTGTTTAGTCGGAGATGCACGTACACAAGATCGTGACCAATTCCCATGATGATCAACATTAGATAAATAAATAAAGTAAAGCGCGAGAATAAACATGTAATAAACAAGCATGCATAGGCCCAAATCACTAGTCTACCGCATGTCTAGGTACTTTAAAACCCGTCGAGTACGATGCCAAACAAATCTATCCACCGCATGATACAACTTGCATGGAGATCGTACCACTTTCCTCAAATAGATCTATCCTCCGCATGATACAATCTAAATATGGAAAGCTAAAAGCACACATTATTTAAAGCATGATTTATACACGTGTTCTACTCGTGAAGAAACATAACCGAATACGGCTGAACAGCCGATTCGGGGTCCATGAAGAAGGAACGAACATTACCAAGCGAAATAAATCTATCAGATTGATTCGGAATCTAATCCACCGGATGACTAGCTCCAAAGCAACCCAAAAACCTGCATCTACCGCATGATACTCAGTTCTTTCAAGATTTATACCAACGTTGGCAAGCTCGAACCCACAACACGTAACAACCTAGATCGATTCGGTTTCGGCTATCGAAAAGCACGTGATCCACGTGTTAAATTAGCCCAAGGCACGAATTCTACTCGCATAAGGATCACAAGAGGGATAAAGCCGATCCAAACCCATCTAGATTGGGCAAAAAGGTGTTACATGAATTTAAACATAAAGTAAAAACTCAAAGCAACACGGGGTAACTTAATGAATCTATTGGATCTTGCCAAAATCCAATAGAGCCGATAACTAGCTTCAAGCTAGATCTTAGCCTACCGCATGGCTCATGACCTAACAAGAAACCCTCTTCAACCAAGCTTGAATCTACCGCATGACACGAAGCATGGTAACAAGACTACTTGCATCAGATCTAAATCCACCGCATGATACTAGATATGATACAAGGTTGCCGTACTCACGGAGGTCGACGGATCGATGAACCCTCTCGAAGAACTCGACGACACGATAAATGGACTCTAGGGTTTGGCGTAAGGCCGGTTTGTATTGAGAATGATTGTGTCTCGTTACATACATTCGGGGCTAATATTTTTACCCCGCCAAGTACAACCTCGAATGGATTTGTTGCCTAACTTATCTCTAAGCTTGATCGCTTATCCATCCATTCGTCCTTCCCCGCTTGAGCCACGTCACCGTCCAATCCCGCAAAATCAGCTCAAGCTTGTTCCCTTGCCGAACGGAAGCGGATAGCCGACCGCGGATCTTTCTGCCGAATACATCTGAGGAAACCTTCCTTCCGCCAGACGGACTCCTCATCGAGCTGGACCCACAAGTCAGACTCCTTACCAAATTTTGGTGTTAACACAATCCTAACTATAAAACACCACCCCCACCACCTCCCTCATACCGCCGCCGCCTCCCTCATACCGCCACCGTCGGTGGCACCGCACCCCTCCTCCCCTCTCCGCTCGCCCCTCACCTCGTAGCGAGGAGTAGGGGCGGGGCGCGGCGTGGTGGCGGTGGATCCGGCAGCCACCGCCCTCCTCGTCTCCCTCGCCATGGGAGAAGCTCGAGGCCCGACGGTGGCTCCCCCCACGGCGAGTATGGTGGCTCCCCCACGGCGCAACCTTCTCGGCGGTCGAGGCCGGATCTGGTGGCTCCTCCCCGGCGATCTTATGAAATTAAAAGCAACAATTGGTTGGATGAAAATGAATCTGTAATCTCAACTGCTCACCGTGTCTGCGTGGAGTTGTTCAAGATCCCAGATGCAAGAGCACAATGGGAGCTGATTGCTGCAGTGTGGACCGAGATTATTTGCTACATGACACTTAATTGTGGAGCTGCCTTCCATGCCAAGCATCTCACCACCGGCGGAGAGTTCCTCACACATGTCAAGATGCTCCTCTTCGTTGTACGATTCCCTTTTCTTAATAGTCCATGTGTAAGGAATTGTATGCTCGTAGCTTAAGAGGGGAGTGAATTAGAAAACTTAAAACCTTAAGATATGGCTTCCACTATTTTGCATTAAGTAACTAGATCATTTCTATATAGATGTGCAATCTATGGTTGATCTAGTGTGAAACCCTCATCCCAAAATAAGTTTTGCAACCTATAGTCAATCCTAGCACGATACTAATCTATGAAAGTAAAGTCAGGATTGTAAGAGAGTAATACGGAAACGTAAAGAGGGATGAGAGAAAGCAAACTCTTGACACACGATTTATCCCGTGGTATCGGTAGGAATTAAGCCACTTCTAGTCCACGTTATTGAAGCACTCCACACAAGAGTATTGCTTCCCGGTCACCAAGTCTCTCCCAAGAGAACCCCTTGGCTTGCCACAAAGGCTCGCCACGAAGGCACTTGCGAAGCTCTCTTGGTCACCTTGATGCCGCCTCCACTAATGAGCATCTCCACTAAGGGGGCCTCCACGTCCTCCACACAAAGTGTCCTCGCCTCTCCCACCAAGCCGGAGGGTTGAAAACGTTTGCTGGTGAGCCACATAGGCCTTGAGGCTTCCAGCGCACCTTGTATAGCTTGATCTACTCAAGAATAATCTCACAAGATAGGCATACCTTGCACTCGCTCAGCCATAAGCTAAGCCTGGCACTAAACACACACGCAAAGCATGTGCAAGTCTTTGGATGAGTAATGTAGCACTTGGATGGCTTGGATATGATTTTATATGTGTCTCACACTCTTCTGGTCTTCCTCATACTCTAGCAACCTCAAATGAGCGAGTGGAGGGGATATAAATAGCCAAAGGCATCAAACTAGCCGTTGGCTAAAAGCTGCAGAAAATTGTACCATCGGATGAACCGGTGCTCCCCTTCTCATTGGCTCTGTTCATCCGATGTCCCTCAATGTCATGTAGCCATTGCAAATATGCTAACACAATTAATCTAGCGCATACACCAATAGTGCATCGGTTCAACCGGTGCTTGACGGACGCCGCCCGTTGTACCGACACTTGCTTCTCGGTGTTGTCAGTTCATCTGAGGACGTACTTTTCCTTCTTTTTCCTCCACGATTTAGACTCTCAAAATATATACTTGGTCATTGCTATCGTTGCTCCTCCCCGGCGCGCACTGAACCTGCCTCCTGGCCATCCCTCTGCCGTCAGTGCCCTTCCCCGCCGCCACCCGTGTTCGAGATCCACCACCATCACCGCCACGAGCCTCGCCCTGGCAGCAGCAGCGCCGCTCGACCTCGATTCACATGGATGGAGCTCACGCTCGCTCGCAGCAGCTCCGCCGGAGCTCGATTCACCGGCGTTGACCTCGATTCGACTGGAGGGAGCTCAATTTGACATCCCCAAGCACCACCACTGCGCCCCAAGCACCTCCCATCGCCGCCCCTGAGCATCTCCATGGCCGGTGCCACCCTAGCTCAATCCGCAGCTCGATTCGCCAGCCCCGGACTCAATCCGTGAGATCCAGCAGGCCCCGCGGCCCCCCTCCATGCCTCGTCGTGCCGATCGGGCAGGCGTGTCACTGGATCGAGCGTGGGGGGAGGAGGGCCGCCAGATCGAGTGCAGACCAAGGGGGGACGCCCGTGGGGGCCGCCCCCCGGGGCTTGTTTGGGAATTAGTGGAATGAATGGGAATGAAGGGGATTGGGGTGGAGAAATTTCCATTATAAGTCAAAATTTCCCAAAATCCCCTTCAATCCTCTTCCATCCACTTGATTCCTCCATTTCCCAAACAAGCTCTAATGCTGCCGGTTCTCCAGGGGATAAGCCCTTTAATCTTCCTTCTAATGAAGAAGTATGGCTCATGAACATCTGCAGTAGTTCTTAGCCTAAGATGAGAATTCGACCAGCCTAAGCCCAACAAACAAGCTTTTGCTCAATTGAAGAGGAACCATCCGTCGTCCTCCTGCTAGGCTACCGTCTACCGATGGTTAATTCATGGATGCTCACGCTTCTGCTTCCTCTTCTTTCTTCGTGCCGCTGTTGCTCAGGCTCTGCAAGATTTAATCTCCATGCACTGTCCGTTGGTTCAGCTATGCAAGATTTAATCTCCATGCACCTGCTCCAGGCTCCCTCCGTATGATTTAATCTCCAATTGCAGCTATGCTTTAGAATTAGATTGAGTGGTGGTTAGAGCTGATTAAATTATTTAAACCATGGTTAGCTGATAGAGTTGGAAGAGCTTTCAAGTTACATATTTTGAAGCAGTAACTTTAATTGCTTGTTATCTCTCTCCATGTATATATTTTATCCAACTCTGTGTAAGTATACTATATGTATATGTCATCGTGTACGATGGTTGTCAGTATATGTCATCGTGTACGATGGTTGTCAGTATTTTGCTTGATTGGCCCCTCATATGTTCAAATCCTGGCTACGCCTTGGAGCGCAGAGAAGGGCAGCTCGATCTGCCGGAGCTCGGGGTTCGCCGTTGCCCACCGCCCGGAGCTCAGGGTTCGTCGTTGCCCCCCTGCCCGGAGCTCAGGGCTCGCCGTTGCCCGCCGCCCGGAGGCTCTCCTACGCCGCCACCCGGAGCTCGAGCTCCCCTGCTGACTAAGGGAGGAGGGGAGAAGTGGGGGCAGCGGAAGAGAGATGCTCCCGAGGAGAGAGTGTGGCAGTGGAGAAGAAGTGGAGCACGAGAGAGAAAAAATAGAGAAGAAGTGTGGCAGTGGAGAAGAAGTGGGGAAGGAAGGGTTGGGATTTATTTGGTCACGGCATGTTGGTCTCACCTGTCATATGAGAAGTAGGGGCTGAGAAGAAGGGGTTGTTGCTAGAGTTCAGCCAAAAAAATGAAGCCCCTACAAGTTGGGGGAACCTCTACTAAGCAAAGTAGGGGGCCAAAGTATGGGCTATTGCTGCAGTTGCTCTTACAAACCATTAAGACGTAGCAATCTTTGAATAGAATTGAAATAAAAAACAGTGCTAAGCACAAGTAAATAGATAAATAAATATAGGTAATTAACCAAGGTTTTCAGGACTTAAAACCAAATAGCACCATTTATGAACCCTTTGACGCAGCTCAACATAGGTAATTCAAACAAAGCAAACTGCTACGCTGATTAGAATTTGCTAAACGTTGATGCCTAAATGTTTTACAATTTTGTTAAAAATTTATAACTTCTTAGAGAGTCTTGAGAGATTTAATATAGAGACTTCAAAAAAAGCCCCTGACTAGTAATAGTAGTGATGCTACTTCAAAAGCTAAAGGTAAACTGCATTCTTTCATTTGTTTTGGTTTGGAACTAAAACCCAACTTCTCAATTCCTAATTGTAACTAGGACATGATTAGACATATCAGAGTCTCGAGATGTAAACTATTAACATGTATCTTTTAATAATATAACAGGCAACACTATGAAATAATAGTAACACAAATGAAAATACACCGTTTTGGTTCATTTGCTTGGATTTGATAAGTTTGGGCGGCAGTTCTCTTGTAATTCTGCTTACTAAATTAAACCAAATCTATAAAACTTATATAGGTGAGACCCAATACAAGTCATGGTTGGATTTCTCTCAACATGCAAGCATTCCACGTCATCATCCACTATGTGCCATGTCACCATCCACTATACGCGATGTCATCATCCACCAAATCACATATTTATGTCTTCAATCGATTTTCTGTGGCTTATAGCATGTATATCACACCACAAAATTCTTGCTGATGATTTTAGAATGATTCACTCTCAACAAAATAACATGCTTTCATATATAATGAGTTTACAAACGAATATTGCCATGTAATATCTTTGGTGTCACTACTTTCACATTTCACCTTAAAATTTTGTTTAAAAAATTCTCGTAGCAGCGCGCGGGGTATCACCTAGTATAATGAGAAGGAATACATACAATTTTGGTGAATTAATGGTATTTTTAATAGTATGTTACAATTACTAATTAAAATATTTCCATGTTAGTCTGTATGAGACACACTAGAAAAAGGATAATTAAAATTATTATTCAGGTAGGTTCTAATCATTATTCCGATTCCATATATTATATATTCATTGGCATTAAATCTATTATATATTTTTTCAAAATATCCACATCTGGAATTATAAACATAGTCTAAATTAAACTAGCCACATTACACATCTCTACCATTATCAAGATAACCTAAAATAACTCATAATCTTCCTTATAAATTACTCAGACAAGACATTAATACAATAATCTAAAGTAATTCAAAATATCCACATTACACAGCTCCACTCCATTGACGTTTGCCGAAATCATGAATGCGTCCTCGTGCGGGTAGAAGGGCTCGTTGCAATCCTCCGCATGGAAGGTAATGGGCACCGTCGCATACGCCGGGAGCGGAGGGGGAGCATAGACGATACGTGATGCACTTCCCGGATGTACTTCCGTTGTTGTCGCTTTGAGTCCATGGACCAAGAGGATCCTCTCGAAATAGGAAGGACTACCCAGTGGGATCCCACGATGTGTTTCACCTCCTAGGGAGTGGCCTCAACTTTTGGGGGGACTACGGCCCTACGGGAGCCCCCAGCAACGGGATAGCATACACTGGATGGTGAGTCCACATTGGTGCAAGAGGTCCCTGTAGGACGACGGCGGGGGGAGCCCAGGCGGGTACCACATGAGCACGAGTCGATCGCTCACAGCCGTCCTCTGAGAGGCCACGGTGGATTGTGCCACGGAGATGGTTGGGCATTCTTTGGTGACGTGGCCTCCCCAATGCCGAAGCAAAAAGGCTTCGTTCCTCCTCGTCCTCAAGCATGAGTAGGCTCTGCCTTGTGGCGGCCCTCTAGGCGTTGGCAGTGGCTTTCCGATGGTCTTTCCCTTTTGCGATCATCCCGGTGTTATTCGCCGCATTCTTCTCAGTGCCTGTCCCAGTGTTCCTCCCGGCACCCCTCGCACCTGCAAGCGAACTCAATGTCGTGGACCTCTCGGGCGGGATGTCGAGGGATCTCCTTCCTTCCATGCGGATCTTCACGTTCTGATCAGTGTTTGATCCCACGGCTTCCGATCTTTATGGTGATGTCGGGCTTCTCCAGGATGCTTCCGCTGTCTCTCATGAAGTTCATCGTCTTCCACCCTGGCGTACTCCTCCGTCTTCCTCATTAGCCCCAACACCATATGTGGGGGTGCCTTGATAGCTAGCAAAGCGACCCATGTAAGAGCCCCTCTTGCGCCGTGTCGATGATGGTGCGCTCGCTCAACCCACTTGCTTGGCAATTCACATTGCAAAGCGCTTGACGAAGCTTCAAAGGGTCTCATTTATCCCTTGCTTCACCGTGAACATCAACTCCCAAAGTTGCTTCCAGGACCGAATATTCTCGGTGTCCAAGGTGGTGTACCAGGTAAGCGCAACTCGAGTGATGGCCATCACAAAGCTCTTGGACATGGTAGACTCGTCACCTCCGACTAACTGGATGGCAGCCTCGAAGCTCATGAGGAAGGCGGCTAGGTCAGTCTTGCCGTTGTATGGGGCGATCTGCGGCATCTTGAAACCCTTGGGCTAGCTGAGGGCCTGTATAGCGCCTGCGAGAGGGGGAACTTGGGTTGAGAGGGATGATGTGCCTGTGCAGAACCTCATGATGCTCTTACTCGGAGAGTGGGGGGTTGCTCACCACTGCTCCTCCCTGAGCTTTGCAGGAGCGCATTATTCCAGCTCTTCCAGCAGCTTCTTCAGTTGGTTGTCTTCGACCCTCCGACGCAAGTAGTCCTCCTCCCTCTTCTTAGCTTCTTGGTCAATGTCTTCTTGAGCGATGGAGTCCTACTGCTCCACCACCTGGCACGCTCTCTGAGTCCGTTCTTCAAGCTTTTCCACCTCGTTCTCTTCCCGAAGGACTTCCCTCACTTCCGGGGACATCTCGTCGTCCTCTTGAGCCGGGGGATGGTCATTTTGAGCCTTTGTGGGATTCTCTCCAGTGCCCTTCGGGTCCTCATCGTTGTCCTGATGTTGGTCCTCTAAGTCGACCCTTTCGAGGTCCCGAGTCTGCTCCGGAAGCAGGACTACCAGAGGATCCCCAGTCGTCACCTCTCCGACGACGTGGAGGTCATCCCAGGAAGTTCTCGGAGAGACCTTTCCCTTTTTCTTGGTTGGTGCCATCTCGGCTTCTCTCAATCACACGCGTCCCCACGGACGGCGCCAACTGTTGGTTGTTACGAAGCCCAAATTGTGAGGGTGGGGTTCTTGATCCGTACAGGATGGCTCAGAAGAGGTACTAGGGGACGAAGTGAGAACAACTCCAGCAATAAACCCTATGTTTTTGGGGCTTAGTTTTTACTATCAACTCCAGCAACACCCCTACTTCTCAACCCCTTCTTATATTATGACAAGTGGGACTACATGTAAGTGCCTCGTCTTTTCTTTATTTTTTCTTATTCCTTCTCTCCTTCCTCATGAGCAATGCACAATTTCTCTTCTCTCTCTTGTGTCTTAGTTTTTGAATCTCTTCACCAATGCCTGCTGCCAAACTTCCTGCCGCACTTCTTCCCTCTCAGCCTGTAGCAACTAGATATTACCTATTTGTGCTATGTCGATCTGTCAGATCGAAGCTCCGACAACATCAAAGTTGGAGTCGCATCACGCGGCCGCTGCAGAGGACACTCGATCTGATTCTTGCAACGGAGGAGCGGGCATGTCGAGGCCGGCCCGGGTGGTGGTAAGGAGTGGGGATGGCGCCGGCTCGTGCGGTGGAGAGAGTAGGAAAAACACTGCCCGAGCGACGGAGGGTGCGGAGATGGTGCAGAGCGAAGGAGTGGGAGCAGCTCGACCGGCTCTTCTTTGCGGCACAAAGAAGCAGACCCAACGCCATAGGCCATGCTCGGCGCTCCGGGTAGGCGGCAGGGGAGCCTGAGCGGTGGAGCTCGAGGGGCTCCGTCGGCTCTCCGGTTAGGAAGTGAGGTGGCGCTCGGGGAGGTGGAACTCGCGGAGCTCTCTCCGGGCAAGGAGGCGGGGCCCGCGGAGCTGCGACCGGGCCATAGGCGGCGCATCCCCCGTCGACGGCTTCCTTCTGTGCTGGATCAGGCGTGATGCGAGCTTCGGCCATGGACCCATGGCGCAGCGGCGACGACCCTGCATGATCAAGTGTGACGCGAGATCCGGTCAGGCTTCGGCGATGGCCCTGCGTGGGAGCTCCGGCCGGTCGTAGAGCTCGACCTCCGCCCTGCGTGGGAGTTCCGGGCAAGGTTAGCAAAACCGGTGGGAACCGGGCCGGTTCGGCCGGTTCCCGGTGGAACCGGTCTGGTTCCCACCCCAAAACCGTGCCTACAAATTCGCGAGAACGGTGAACTGACTGGTTTTTTCCTTCACGAGAACCGGTTGGCTGGCAGTTTTGTTAACCCTGGTTCCAGGTGGCGCGAGGAAGGAGGCTCCCGCTCGGTGGGACACAGGGGGAATGACCAACCACCGAATAGGGGCCTTCTCTCTCCACCCGCGCTGGAGAGAGGATTTGGGTGTCCCTCTAGAATTTGTGCCCAAGTAGGGGCCTGCTAGAGTGCTTTTTTTTGCCCTTGGTCCCTATTTTTTGAGTTGGGTGGTATAAGGGGTGTGCTGGAGTTGCTCTAATTAGTAGAATAATTTTATTGTAACTCAACTTGAATAAATGGAGGTGGCACCCATTTTATATGCCCCGATGACCCCCGGTACAATATCCGTTTTCGCCCCGATACGACCTCGGTAACTCTTCCCTAACACCACCAAGGGCACTCTAGTCTCCCCCCCACGCCCCGGTACAATATCCGTTTTGACCCCGATAAGGCCTTGGTAACTCTTCCCTAACACCACTAAGGGCCTAAGGGCACTCTAGTTCCCCCCCCACTTCCCGATGAAATGGCATGTGCATCTAGAGTGCTTTTGGGGGGGGGGGGCTCGTGTGTGCGTCTTCCGCAGTCTTGCAAGACCCCTTTACGCCCGCGAAAGCTCTCCATTGTGCCCCCACCGGGCCCTTTTCCGTATTAGACTGGCCCTCCTAGGCTTCTTGTCTTGGATGTTTCTGGACCGCCCCGTGGTCTTCCTACGGCCTGTGACCAAGGTGCATCCCTGTTAAAGGGGCCCCTTCCCGAATCCCCAACAGTTTGTTTTGTTCTATTAGTATATATTGTTCCGTACGTCTATTTTATTCTACAAAAATACATATTTGATACGTTACAAATATACATATTTGATACGTAAATACAAATACTTTGTTCCATGAATTTAGAAAATTTGATTCACATGTATTTGTCACACGAAAATATACAAACTTGATAAAAAATATGAATAAAAAAGTTCATACAAATATAGTCAAGTGGAATCTTGTTGTATAGTATTTTATGATCAGAAATCAAATAATGTGATCAGAATTTAATTGTGATCCTCGGTGACTTTATTTAGTTTTTTGAAGTTGTTTTTTCCTCCGGCTTAATTATCAACCTCGTGAGTTGTGACTCAGGGCGACCGCGACCAACGGCGCGCATAGAGCTTGCGACCGGCTCAGCGGCGCCCAAGCCGAGCTCGTGCTCGCGGGCGTGACGGGGCCAGGGTTAACGAAACCGCCAGCCGACCGGTTCCCGTAAAGGGAAAAACCGGGCCGTTTTACCGGTGAAACCGGCCGGCTCACCGTTCTCACGAATTTATACGTACGGTTTTGGGTCGGAACCGGTTCATAAACCAGTCGGCCGGGTTCCCACCGATTTTGCTAACCCCGGACGGGGCCAGCAACCAGCGTAGCTCGCGGCCGAGGCCGAGGCCAGCGGCGGCAGCGCGCACGGGTGCAGGGCGGCAGCAGCTGCAACCTGCAGGAGCTACTAGGGTTTGAGCACAAAGATCTCAGGGTTACTATTATTTGCACAAATCTTAAATACGGGAAGCCAAATAGCAAACTTTCCCGAAGCTAAAACTTGCCGGAGAGCTATCCATCGTGTCGGTACCGAACCAACATAGAAACGCGAGCGATCCTAATGAAGACGACTTTTTTTCATTAAAAGGATAAGAAGATGATTCCAATTTATTTTACTCGTGCGGTTGTGCCGGCCGCTTATTTAAGGATGGCCAAGTTAATTATTTCTGCGCACGCATCAAATCATAACCGATCCAACCTCCCTCCGACGGCGATGAGGCTTCACGGCAGCAGGCTGTTCGTGGGTGGACTTGCCCCGGGCACCAGCGACGCCGACCTCCGCGGCTACTTCCGCCGCTACGGGGAGGTGGGCCAAATCTGGTTGCCCCGGCCGAACAGCCTTGCGGCCTGCCGCCCCCGCGTCTTCGCCTTCGTCCAGTTTCTCAACCCTAACGCGGCATGCCGCGCCCTCACCGACGCGCACCATGTCATCAACGGCCGCCAGGTATACGATCGATTATTTGTGGCCGGCCGGCCGGCCGGCACGCATATTGTTGTTGTATCGTTTGATTTGTTTCATTTATTTGTTTCCCTTGTGTACACTTATTAGGTGCGCGTCGGGAGAGCGAGATGCAAGGAGCAAATATACTACACTCCTCTCTCCCAGCGGACTTACCGGTGTGGAAATTGCTGCCACCGGGTCGGTGATACGTTGACAATAGGCTTCGGTCCATGGCTTGACCAAGGGAACGAGTGGGTGAACCAGGTGAGGCCGTTCGGCACGACGGCGGCGCATGGGATGCTGTTATTCGACTGCGTCATCGGATACATATCTGAGGATGGTAAGGAGTGTTTGGTCAGATGGCCACCGGTGCTGCCGGGCAAACAAGAACAAGCAGGCGATGTTGATGCCGCCATGTCTGGCCAAGGAAAAATCGTGCTAGCCTGTGACTGCTCGCTCAAAGACCTTGCGGAAGATTGCGGCTCTGCTGCCAATTCATCACATGAGACGACGACTACTGGTACTCCAACACAGTACAGAGCTTCCGTTGGATGGTGTACAAAGGAAGCCCATGAAAAAGCCGGCATATACGTACTTGTGCTCTGCTATTTGGATTGATATATAGTACTAGCTAATAGTGAAATCATTTTGTGGTCACAAAAAATTAATATTATGAGTAGTACTTCGTTCGTTCTCCATTGATTATTATGTGTACGTCGTTTGCGATGATGAAGATGTGAGTGCAAGTGTTTTTGCACGATATCAGCGTAAACGTCTGATATGATGTTTCAATTCATACAGAGTACGAAAGTACTGTGACCTGGAGCTGGACTTTTGATTCCAGCTAACTGAAATCTAGTCAACATAGAAAAATTTGCTTGTGATTGCTGATTGTTCAGGAAAAAAAAAGAAAGCCATGGATCTTGTTCAGATGTCTGATATGGTTTATTGAAATTCCCGTTGCCATGCATCTTGTTTCAGGCGTTCGAAGCGAGCGTTTTTCTTGTGTGTGGACGTACGTGTGTTGTACCATAATTTTATCCATGACACTGAAGTGACTATATATTTCACATGACAGACTGCAAACCCCCAAATGCATGGCACTCATTTTCAGGAGTGGGTCACCCGTCGCCTGCATCTGGAAACACTTCTCCAGAGGCGGGCCTTTTGCTACAGTGTCAGTCCAATTTTGTTGGTTAAGGCGACAAATCCACCCACCCCTGGAAAAAGACGCTTCTACAAATCATTTTTAGTAGTGCTAATTATGTTTAGGCAACTGCTGTGTGTCTTTGGATTATATTGCTGTCAATCTTGAGTACAGAGGTGAAGCTCGATGAGATTCTGCACAAGATTACTTATGCTGTCAATCTAATAAACCCTAAGTTAAGTGTTCCAAGTCGGCCACTTCATCTGCCCTATAAAATTCATCGATTTAAGCTCCCTTTTGCTTCAATCCTTCAGCGTATGAAAATCAAATTTTCAAAGATGCAGGAGTTAATGAAGGTGTTGACGTCTTTTTTTGTCCTCATTGCGCTAGCTCACACTACGGGAAAACCCAGGTTTGCCGTGCGTTCGAAACGCACAACAAAAGTTACAAAACGCACAACAAAGTTTTTGCTTTGCGTTTTTCTTGGAAACGCACGGCAAAGGCTGCACGACAGCTTTTTTGCACGGCAAAGGACCATTGTCGTGCTCTTTCTGGCGCACGCACGGCATAGGGTCTTTGCCGTGCGTTAAAGACGGCGCACGGCAAAATACAGGTGCTAACGACGGGCGGCTGAAATGGCGTGTGCGCACCTTTGCCGTGTGCCTCCGAATAAAACGCATGGCAAGATTCACTACAAGAAATCCTTTGATCTATGACGAAATTCACATGACGTTTTTTAATTTCGTCATAGATTACACTGCATCCATGACAAACAGTCAAATTTCGTCACAGATTCACAGTGTTGGATATGAAGCCCACTATGACATTGTGCTGATTCCGTCATAGATTTCATCACATATCACACTACATCCATGACAAACAATAAGATTTCGTCATAGATTCGCAGAGTTGGATATGAAGCCCGATATGAAGTCCAAACACTATGACGTTGTATCAATTTCGTCATAATCCGACCCACATTGTGTTTTCATCATTTAATCATGATCAATAAATTAAAAAAAATCATATAATGTGTGAAAATAATTAGAGATCATCACGATCAATAAATTTAAAGCCTAAATTTAAAATCTCTGTCTAAAGCATAAAATATTATATATTTAATATATAGATATACCATCAAAAGGCAAAATAAAATTGGATTACCTTTTATTATTTTTTATAATTTACTATGATTTTATAATTATTCAGTCGAATTAAATAAAAAAGAAAAGGACAAAACCGCTTTTAAAAGCACGTATGACCAAGTTAGAGACATAATCTGGACGGTTTCAAAGGTTAAAGGATATTCTGCGTGTACTTACGAAGTTTAGGGATGTAAACCAGACTTTTGCGAAAATTGAGGGACCTAAACAGGAGTCAAAGTAACCTGGCCTTGCTAACCGGAGTCCAAGTCTGCTGGTTCTAACTCCTTAACACATATTAGAAAACAACCCCGAGATCCCAAATCAGGTCGCGTAGACTAACAGGCCGGCCCGCTGCGCACCACAACAGGCCGGCCTAGCTCCGCAAAAATTGAGGGACCTAAATAGGACTTTTGCATACATGTAATTCAAAATTTAATTATTTCCAATAAACCTGCAGAAATTCAATTAAATATATTGAAGTATAAAAGATAATTATTTTTGCTAGTTACTTCACAAAAATGCCTTAAATAGAAAAAATAAAAACAAAAACAAATAGAATCTTACAAGCCCATCTAAATATTTGGCCCACACAGCCTTACTAAAATAGAATCTTACCTAAACCGTTGGATGAAAAATAGACGGCTAAGATGCACTCAATGTCCAATAAATATCCATCCACTCCCCTAACCCTAACCCTTCCCAGTAGCCCTTCTCCCACCCGTCTCCCACCTCACTCACCCATCCGCCGCCGTCTCCCGTCCTTAGACCGCCCACCCCTCCTCTCTCTCCCTCTTCACCTTGGCCGCCGGCCCTGGTCCCCGTGCCGCCGGCCTCCTCTTCCCCGCACCGACGGCGGTGGCGCTCAGATCCGGCGACCCTCCCGCCTCCCCGGCCGAGGAAGCCTATAGGCGCTAGCCGGTCGCCGGTGACAAATCCGACCGACACCTCCTCCTCAGCTCCTCCCCCTTCCCCGTCGTTGCCTCCTCTTCTCCCCCTTCCCCACCACCATCCGTCACTGCTTCTCTACCCACTAATGTCACCTTGCTGCTGTTGCTGTGGTTCGCAGGGGGAAGCGAGATCCAGATCCAAGGGCGCGTATCCCCTCCGCCTCCGTCCCTGAGGACTATGCGCGCTTTGCTCCGCTCCTGCAACCAGGACCGCGACGGCCAGGTCGGATACGACGACTTCCGAAGGTACATGGATGACTCCCTTCTCTCTATGCGGTTTTGAATTTGGGTCTCTCGCTCGTGCTCCCGATTCGTGTGATTAGGGGAGTCCGGCTGTGGCATCTGCTCTGATTGGAGCGATTTCGCAGCTGGGGCGTGCAATCCTTACGGTTCGGCATGACATTCCTGGGGGTTTTGGGGATACTGCGTGCTTATAATTAGGGATATGCCTTGGAACTATTGCAATAAGGCAAGCATGCTTTAGCTCACGCAGAGCTTCTCTCTTTAGGGATGAGTTTATTAGAGTTGGGAGCTTCCAAGATAGTCAGGGGCTCAGGGCTCTTCATTGGGGCGGGTAATTTATGTGTTTCTGAAATAATTTAGGTTTAGTCTATGTGTTCGGATGCCTATGACATTCACAATGCACACGAAATTTAGGTTTAGTCTTATTTCTTCAATGTGCCTTCAGTTCCAGTGTACACAAGTTACGTTGGATAGTTCTGATGGAATCGGAGTTCTACTCTCTGTTGGTTGTTAAAGGCAATCACGTAGTGTTCTTAGATGTGACTGACTGATAGATGTAGCTGCAAGCCTGCAATGCCGAAGTTAATCAGTGGATATTTTGGAAGTTTTCAGGTGGTTGATCCTGTGACTTTAAGGGCTTAATATTTAATTTCACCAAATTTCAAAGACGCTTTCTGTACATGTGTCTAGTTCAATTAGTAGTAGCACTAATAATTTAATATTTTTCTGTCACCATCCCATCTTCCGGAAAGATTCTGAGCACAATTCTGATAGCCTTGATGGCCCTGACACATCTTTTAGAGTGTTCTTGATCTCATTTCTGTCATCCTGTTGTTCTAACAATAACGATTCAATGGAGATAATAGCCTATTTTGGAGCTTGAGGAATCAGCAGAAGTTGCTCCCGCCAGTGCTCTGCCAACAATGTCGGAACCATCCGTTCTTTTATCAGAACTAATGCAATCAATTCTGTATGCCTCTCTCCCTGTTCTTGCCCAAGGAAGGAACTGGATCTTGCTATACAGGTTTCCACATGTCTTTTATTCTGATATGTTCGGACTTCTGACCATGTGTGCCTACTGCCATCTAATGTTCATGTTTACGATTGTACAACACATGGAGGCATGGGATATCGTTATCTACTTTATCTAGAAGGAGCATGCTTTGCCCTGGTTTCTCGCTTTTGGTATGTTAATGTTTCCTAACTAGCTTGATGCTGGTAGTTGTCGATCCACTTGTTTAACCATCTCGTTGAAGTTCATGCTTATCACCTTGTAACAGTTCTAGGAGAATATAGGTCTGAACAAATATTTTTTACTGCTCTGTTTTCTTAAGTATTTGATTACTTTTACTATGCATGGCATGTCTAGTGATATGGAATACTTTTTGAGGAAATAGTGATAAGGAATACTTGATAATAGCTCATCATCACATTCAGTTCTGTCACCTTCCTTTATTTCTTCATTTTTCCTGCTTGTTTTATTTCTATGACTTGACTTGTTTTTTTGTTTATGGTTGATCTCCTTTTCAGAGAACATATGGTTGACACTCATGTGCAGACAACTTGACAAGTGAATGTGTGCAGTATCATGCACTACAAGAAACTATTTAATCTGTGACGTAACCATTCTGTCGCGGATTAAATAAAATTCGTCGCAAATCAGCATCCGCGTTTACATTTTCGTGGTGGAATGAGCGTCGTTGATTAAATCTCTTGACATTCCCTTAATAAACGTCGCGATCCGTGACGTATCTGAATCGTCACGGAGCAGCCCGAGGCCCATGCAGCCCAACCCATGGCTCACTATCCGTGACAAAATAAAATCATCACGGATTGCTACACACATGGCAGCTGTGGCATCCTACGTGGATGATGACGTGGCGTCCTACGTGGGCGATGACATGGCATCCTACATGGACGATGACATGACATCCTACGTGGACAATGACGTGGCATCCTACGTGGACGATGACGTGGCATCCTACGTGGACGATGATGTGGCATCCTTCGTGGACGATGACGTGGCATCCTACGTGGATTATGGCATGGCATCCTATGTGGACAATGACGTGGCACCGTACGTGGATGATGACGTGGCAAAAATTTTAAGCCCAACAGATACAAATTCTGGCCCACCACAGCCCATTTCAGAATTATATTCCAACATAAAATTAGCAAAATTAGCCCATCTTCAGCCCATTTTTCAGAGTGTACATTTTTCCAACACATTTACCAAAATTCAATGAACAGACAAATCGGATACAATCAGATACAATCTCTGGGCAAAAAAAACCAGAAAACACAATCAGATATTTAGGCAGATAACACATGCTTTCAGATGTCTACCATTCCTAAAACACTGCACCTTTCTCTTTGTTATTCTGCCACTCTTTTCTCTGATTCCTCGCGAGTTCGTATAAATCCTGAAATAAAGAAACTAGAATCCAATTAGACAATACTAATCCAGATACTCCCTCTGCGGCTCTGCATCAACTCGCTATTCAACTGTACAGTTGGAGTTGGAATCAGATCGTGAATCGCAGGTCCGCTGCTCAAAATCAAGCACTAATTAACAGTCTACAAACCATGCGGAAGGAACACCGAATTTAATCGATACTTCGTTTTTCCTATTTTTCATTGCTCATTCGGGCAACACAACAATCCGCTCTCACACAGAAATCTAAATCGGAGATGAAAACAACTAGAGATACTATTATAATCTTATCCATGGATTATTGAACTACTAATTGCTGGAATCCAAAGTTAGAGACGCAATGCAAGATAATACTAGACAGAATGAGATATTGAGCCCCTGAGAATATTTAATAAGTAATAATATGATCCAGAGGTTGGAGAACACATACATATCAGGGCAGAATAGAAAAGTAGAGGAAAAGCGGCACATACACCATAGTTATGGAAAGTATACATTCGCTAATCTCTTTCTAAAGAAAACTATGTTCATCGATCTATTATTGATGTCTTTTAATTCTTAGGCGACAAAGGAAATAGCAATGCATGGTTTATCAGAAAGTTTTGTTTGATAACTTTGTATGAGACTGTTATGCTCTCTTCCAATCTAGTTGCCCTACATAATTGGACATATATTATTTTTCTCAAAACATAAAGAGCAAGAGGCAATGCTCTACAAACATAAGGAGGACTAACAGCAACTGGATCCTTATATGCTGCAGGCAATGCCATTTTATACAAGATATGTCCATGTTATTTATCATGTTATTTTTTTGACTTGAATTACCAAACTGCAAACATATGGAAATGAAAAAAATGATTTAGTGCAATATCAAGTGCAAGTGATTGACAACACGGTAAAGTAGCCATAGAAAGAAATTTTAATGGTGATTGCTCACAAACAGGACAAGGTACAATTTGATGTTTTAATGCTTCTTTTATTTATAAGTTAGCAGGTAAAAGACTACAATCCACACAGATGAACATGCGTCAAACAGGAAGAACAGCCACAGGACCAAGACTCAAGTTATAGGTTTATTTTTCTATTTTAAGAAATGAGAAATTGCTCAAACCAAAGGAAACCATGGTTCGTAATTAGAGTGCACTACTAGCATAATGTATTTCTCTACTATCGAAACCTGCCAAAGCGAATAATAACAAGTTTAACAGGAACACAAAGAAGCCTGGGTATCTCCGTAGCTACAGCAAGCCTTTTGTCCAGCTAGTAGCATCAAATTATATGGTTGGAATATACCTACAGTCAACTCTTGTCCTTGTGAACTCCACATCTTCAAATGGTCCACAACTTGGAAGTCTCCATTAGGGGCAACCATGACAGCCTGCAGAGCAAGCATAAGTGAGCAAACAATACCAACATGAAGTTTCAAATGCAGTTTTACAGCCATGTAAATGTTACGATACAAGAACTGTTAGAATAAAAGAGCTAATTCAAAGCACATGATACATATTCGTTGACAGATCCCACTGCGTTGCACATAAAGAAATATCATAAAATCATGTGACTCTCTTTACTTTTACATACAAACTTGGAGCAGTGAATCTTTACCAAAGCCTCTTTGCTGTTTACTTGCTGACCTTTGTTCTGGACCTGACGAGCAAAACCAATAGCATGAAGTTTTAATTAGACAGAATTCGGTTTCAACGAAACATGAACATGTCTCCCCGAAAACATAATACGGTACGGGGTTCCCCGTCCCCGGTGCTTGTGTAGTCCGGCGGGAAAGAATGCGGATAAATTCGAATTTTCGGTTTTCCATGATTTTAAGTGCTCCGGATACCTCCTTTGTGGATAAACGGGGCATGTCCTCTTTGCCCTTATGCCACTATGGATCCTAAAAGTTTTCAAACATGGTTCATGCGTAGCAAAGAAAGTAAACAACCAACCAATTTTCCATTATAATTCCCACTTTCTATTACAAAGACTCAAGGCAAAGCCATGTTGATTTAGGTAATATGTTTCCTAATCAATCAAGTATTCAGCGAAAGGCAAATATAATCTTACTCAAAATTATCATGCAGCGTCCCAATGTCTGGATTGTCAGGATATCTACTTAACAAACTTAGAGGTGAGTGTGCGGACCTGCGAGATGTCAGAAGCAATTGTGAGCCCTTGTGGAAGCAAAACACAGCTTAACGCACAAATTATCTACCGGTACACGTTCCACTTTCTAGTTTGCAACTTCTCAGGGAGAACGACACTGTAGCCCTGCGCCGGAAAAGGTTAAGTAGAGGGGATTAGTAGCGATATTTTTGTTTTGAAGGCTCTATGTAAAACGCGGGAAGCACATTGTTGTCGGTGCGGAAAATGCTAGTACTACTTGCAAAGTCAAACTCAAACAAATATCGGGGGTATATGTTATATGAGACAGTGCATGTAGGCTGGCAATAGCAAATTGGAAAAGAGCTATGTATGAAACAGATAGCAGCAGCAGCATCATAATAAACACATCCGCATCTTATATCTGTTATATTATGGGTGTTGATTGAAGGTCGAACAGATACTATAACGGTGAGCTAGTAGTTGCTATTCAGAGAAACTGGAGTTGGGAGAGGAAATCAAAGGAACACTGATGAGCGGTGCGCCAGTGCCTCCCGATTCGGAAGCTAAACCTCCTCAGTGCCCTTCCGCCGCCCGCGAAATCGGCTGGACCACCGCGCCACATTCCCACACCAACACCAACGAAATTATTGCTAATCGAGAGCATGGCCATGGGTGGGTGCAGTGCTCACCGAATACGAAGAAAATGTCGGGAGCCGCCACACCGCCCGAAGTGGGGGGGTTCCATTTGGGCAGCAAGCTAGAGCGCGCGGAGGGGCGAGGCGGAGCCAGGGAGAGCGCCCACCGGCCACCACTGCCTGCCTGGTCGCTGGTGACCAGGGCCACCGGGGAAGAGTGAGGGAGGCGGCAGACTACGGCCGCTGGAGTGAGGGATCTGAGGAGGCGTTTGAGAGAGAGGAGGGAGGCGACGGATCTGATGTGAACGGGATGATGAGGTAGGGTTTTGGGGGTAGGTTTTTATACATCTGAGTATCGATATCAACCGTTGATTTGGAATGTGGACGGATAGGATGAGTGGGCTTCTGGGCCGTAGTTGTTAAATGGGCAGAAATAAGGATTTATGGCCGAAATCAGGCCTGTTGCATGTACTTCACATATTAATATTTTTCGTTTTATTTTTTCATTTGAAAGCACCTTTTGAAGTAAATTGCAAAATAATATATCTTGTATACTCAAATATATTTTTCAAAAGTACTATACTGCATCTTATTTGTTTTGTAGTAATATTAATAGTTATAGAACCGATTTACTAGTTTTTATAGTTTAAATAAATTTATATATTTTTATTGAAAATAATTCCAAATTGACTTATATGTACCTCTAATAAGATTAAAAAAATAAAAAAAATCATATTTAGGCTTCTATGGTCCATTCTAGACCTCAACTAAGAGATTGACGAAAAATTTAATTGACTTGTAGGCAAAACTCGAACTTCTACTAGTCACCTTGTTGTAAAATAATGATAACAATATTTAATTTTGTTCAAAACATTCTACAAATTGGCATGAAACCATATTTTAAGCGTATAATGCTCCTATAAAAAATTCATATGGTTTTGATAAAGTGAGATTATAGATGTTCACAAATAGGACACAAGACTCACATAGTTTCCTACAATTGAAAACAAACTTTGAGATTTGAACAACTAATATCGTGATCAAACTTGTATGCACTTCAATTTTTGACACCATCTCATGTTGACCATAACATTAGAGAATATTAAGTTATATTAGCAATTATTATGAAAAAACATGTTTTTTATATTCTCTTTTTAGTTGGAAAAGTTATGTTGTATGAAAAGCAACCAAGAAATAGTAAATATGATACAAACAAATGGCACTGAGTAAAACATCTCGATTTTATAAAAAATTAGGAAAAGGAATCAACCGATTTGGAGTTCGTATGAGGAAGAAAAACTGTTTACAAGTTTTATCCAAAGATTAAAAACAGAAATCGCAATTGTTATGAACTGAGATGAACAAGTGTGTTTTCTCTTTTTAATCTTTGACTAAAACTTGTAACTAGTTTTTCTGCCTCATACTAACTCCAAATTCGATGATTCTTTTTTCTACAATTTTCTAAAATCATTCTCTACCAAGATCTACAACTTTAACAAATGAAAAATTATTTCGACAGCAGTTTATTAGGAGTAATTTAAACTTACATCTCGAATTTACAATATCATAATTCAAATAATATCATAAAACTTTACTGTAACCTTGTGTTTAGCTTGTTATTGCAAAATACGAAGTTACATTAGCAATGTTTGTGCAAAATAAATGATTTTTCTAATCTGTATTTAGGCGGAACTATATAGAAGCATATAAATAGGATCGCGAAATAGAATCTATAAAAAACAACAGAAAATATCATGATTTTAGAAATCTGATTGATCTAAACAGCCGCACCGGATCCAAGTGCGAGTATTAATATTCAAGAGATGGAAAAAAGCACCAACAATGTCTTAGCGCAGTGGTGAGACAATGCTTCACGTCCTCAGTGGCCAAGGTTCGAATCCTCACTGCCGCTTCATTTTTATTTTCTTTTGACGTGGCACAACATATAGTGTAAATGACATATATCAGAAACATCAATCATAAAACAAAACGTAGCTCAGTGGCAGCTCATCCGTCTTTGAACAACAAGATTGTGGGTTCGAATCCCCGCAGCTCCATTTTTTGCACAGCCAGGCAGGGGCTCCGCAGCTCCATTTTTTCGTGGCCAAGTCGGGGCTGCCTGGGTGCGGCCGGGCGCGGCGCAGCCGGGCACTGGGTGCGGGCGGCCGTGGCCTTGGCGTGGCCGGGGCGGGCACGGTGCGGCCGGCTAGGGCTAGGTGTGGCCGGCCGGGGCTGGCCTGGGCGCAGCCGCGGACAACCACTACCGGCTGGGACTTGGCCGATTGTGGCCAGGGTGTGACCGGGTGCAGGCGCAGTCAATCGCTACCACCATTTGTTATTTTTAACATTTTTCAATATTTCATTGCATTTATAACATGGCTATGTGTTATTGTTTTGATCTTTTTAGGGTTTTTTCATTTTTAGATTTTTTCCATTCATAACATGACTTTTTGTGATTTGTTGATTTTTTGTTTTTCAATTTATCAATTTTTTTCCATTCATAACATGACTATTTGTTATTTGTGGATCGCGACGAATCTGCTAAAATGTCGTAGCGTTGTGGGTCGAATTGCGACGAATTTAATAAATCATCGCAGTGTTTTGGGCTTCAGTATCCATCATTGCACATCCGTGACGAAAAACCAGAATACGTCGTAGAATCGCGACGAATTCAACAAATTGTCACAGTGTTCTGGGCTTCAATATCCATGAGTGCACATCCGTGACGAAAAACAGGAATACGTCGCAGACGTAGTGCTCTTCGTGATGTTTTCTGAAAATGTCGTGAAGATTGCATCACAGATTAAATAGTTTCTTGTAGTGATGTGCAGGTGTGCAGTCAAAAGATGTGAAGAATTTGAACATTAAGCTCCTGCTTGAAGCTTTTTCTTGTAATATTGTGAGATCTTTAGCTGGATTAACTAGAGTTATAATTATTTGATGCTGATGAGATGCTTGAAAAACATTGATATGGTATTTTGATGTCATGCTGGACATGAACATGATTCATGGAAGTATTTTTTTTTGCCAGAAATGATGTGTTTTGTTTGGGATTTTGGATTTGTGTCTATTTGGAAAAATTTGTTGGGCCGAAATGTATATGGGCTAAGGCTGAAATGTATTTGAGTTGGGTTGACATGTATGGGCTGTGGCTGAAATATATATGGACTGAAATAGTTGTCCAATTTTAGGCCCAAGTTGAATTCGTCCTGTTAATAAATGGCACGTGCTGACGCATGGTGACGTTAGCATTAGCCACATCATGTGCCACGTAATCATGTGCCATGTCATCATCCACATCAGCCGCCAACTCAGTGTCCAAGTCATTCAAAAAGTGAGGTGGCAACTTAATCCATGACAGTCAACTTCGTCACAGATTTTGGGCTTTGGGTTGGGTTCAATGGGCTTTAGACAAATCTATGACGGCTTCAGAATGTCATTGATCACGTAAATCTATGACGAAAACTTAAGGACGTCACGAGAAGGGATCTGTGACGCTCAATACATGACATTCTCAATTTTCGTCATAGATGCTGTTTTATAACGAATTTTCGATGATCCATGACGAAAGTGGCACGTCATAGACTACAACATTTTTTGTAGTGATTTGGTCTTTGCCGTGTGCTAGCCCCGAGACGCACGGCAAACATTTTTTTAAAAATAAAAAAAGAGCCAAAGCCCCTGTCGGGCACTAATCGCTCTATATACAAATAAAAAAGAATGAACCATTACAACACATATCACATAAGTGACCAAGTGTAAAAGAAAACACATTGTGTTCAACAAAATTGAAGAATCAAATTAAAATTACTGAGTAAATGTAAGTTTTGTATAATCCTTGCATTGAAACATCAATAACATGCACGAAATCCACATCAGCATATTAATTTTTAACAAATAATATACAATAGCAATTGCAAAGAAACAAGGTGTTAAAATCACAAGATTGACTGAAGCTGTTGTCCCGGGAACAACATTAGGCATACTGAGGGTAACATGTGTTTTACCTACAAAGGCAAAGATGTATGACACTCCAGGCTTGTTGCATCCACACATAATGGCCACGAAAGATGATTGAAATAACGAAAGTGTTAGATCTTGTGTCGAATATTTGTACAGTCTGGTTACGATGGGACTTGAGTTGTATTTGGCAGTATAGGATAGAGTCCGTGTCATACTCTGTAACCTGAGCATACTCATAAATATGAGAGGGGCTGCTGTTGTAACCATGACGACATAGTGACAGGCTCGCAGGGGGATCCTGGAGCGGCCGGTGTTGCGGTTTGGGAGCAGCGCCTGTAGTCATGCCCCGGGGATGTAGGCTTCGGCTGCTTGGAGATTAGAAGGAGGCTCGTTGCCGCGGATGACTAATTTCTTACAATTGGTATCAAGAGCTATGGTTAGATTGGAGCTAGAGGATGTGCAGAAGATCACTTGGAGATTCGAGGGTTATGCATCTACATGCAACATGCGATCGGTGTAGAGCGGATATGGCATAAGGTGGAGAATAGAAGTTGCCGAGGCGTATGGTCGCGGCATGTCGATGTGAACGTCAACGATGGCTGGGTTTCTGGCCAAGTGCTGTTGTCGTTGACTGTATAACATGCTATTGCATCGAGTCAGCAGTACGTGTGATGTTTTGTCATGGAAGCTGGGCATATCGATGGATGGAGGCATGTGAGACGCAGTAACAAGATGTTAGCATGCTTCGACGATAGTGTATTGATAAGTCGTATATGTGATGGACTTGGAAGAACTCAAGTGGCGGAGCAGGCCGTGATCAACTCGGACCTGGTGTCGTTCGGCGTGGAGTCAGCGTGGAGCAAGGCCAAAAAGACCTGGGAGTTTTGGGCACCGACTTAAGGAAATGAAGAAAAAAACGCTGCATATGGGAGCTTGGTGCACAAATACGTGCATTTTTGCTATGAAGTATGTATGTATTTTTTTTCTTTGTTTTCGGTGATGGTGCACAACAGTTTGAGTCTGAAGGCAGGTGACTCGGGCTAGGCGCATGAGGATGTAGCGAATATGGCTGCCATAGCCATTTGTTCAAGTATGATTTTGGTGATTCATACACAACACAATCATGGGCCTAACCAAAATGATTGAGCATGTCCTTGTAGGCATTCTAGGTTCCATGGATACAACCGCACACAATGCAAAGCATGACAAAAGAAAAAATATGAAGCCGGGACAAGAGAGGAATGAATTGGACTTGTCCTATGAATCAATTATTCTTAGATCAATAAAATGGTATGAAATGCTACAGAATCATGAATATTATTCTACAATATTTCCATAGAGTCCAAGATCATCAAAATTGGAATCTGGAGTGAAAAGTTATGCCCAAATTAAGATGTGCTGAAATAGGGCATAGGATGATCTGACGATCCCATTTTTGTGAGCACCGGAAGAACTCCTGAGAAGAAGAAAACAAATGTATAAGCACCGGATGATCTGGTGGTACCATTGGATGATTGAGTCGGTTCATCCTATGCTTTTTCGGGAAACATACAGAGAGGTATTCACGCAGAAATGGCTAGCATCGGATAAACCGACACTACCATCGGTTCATCCAACACTCCACAAATGCTCAGGATTTTATTCGAATCTTGTAGAGATTTCATAAGCTTTCCAACAAGTACAAGATCGTCCAAAGCGGAGTTCGGATCAGAGAGTTATGGCCAAAATACAGAAGGGCAGCGACGTGGGTGACAGGATGAACCTCTGGTACCGACGCTCAAAAGTTGGTCAAATACTCAGGATTTTCCATAATCTTGTGTAGAATTTCATAAGCTTTCCAACGAGTATAAGCTCGTCAAAAACGGAGTTCGGTGCAAAGAGATACGGGCAAAATACAGAAGGGCATACGACAACACAGGATGATCTGACGCTACATAAAATGACATCGTCGGTTCTTCCGTATATCTTAACTAGTCGTTAGAGAAACAGATATATTGATGTGTGTGGAAGTGCAGATGAGTGCAAGACACTTAGAAGATCATATCCAAGCCATCCAAGCGCTAAATTTGCTCATCCATAGACTTACACATGCTTTGTGTGTGTGCTTAGTGTTAGGCTTAGCTTAGAGCTAAGTGAGTGCAAGGTGTACCTACCTTGTGAGGTGATTCTTGAGTGGATCAAGTTGTACAAGGTGCGCGGGAAGCGTTGGGGCCTAAGTGGCTCACCGGCAATCGTCTTCGACCCTCCGGCTTGGTGTGGAGTGGCGAGGACACATTGTGCGGGGGACGTGGAGACCCCCTTCCTAAGTGGAGAAGCTCCTTAGTGGAGGCGGCATCAAGGTGACCAAGGGAGCTTGGCGAGTGCCTAAGTGGCGAGCCTTTGTGGTGAGTTAAGTGGTGCTCTTGGGAGAGACTTGGTGACCGGGAAGCAATACTCTTGTGTGAGTGCTTCAACAACGTGGACTAGGGGTGGCTTAGTGCCTACCGCTACCATGGGATAAATCACGTGTCAATAGTTTGCTTCCTCTCATCCCTTTTACGTTTCCGCATTTACTCTATTGCAATCTTTGCTTGCCTTTACTTTCCTAGAATAGTATTTTGCTAGGATTGTCTATAGGTTGCAAACCTTGTTTTGGGATGGGAGTTTCACACTAGAACAACCTTAGTTTACTTTGAGAAAAAGTAGTGAAGCCATAGGTTAAGGTTTTAGATTGGCTAATTCACCCCTCCCCTTCTTAGGCTAATGAGCATACGATTCCTTACAAGTGGTATCAGAGCCGGGACTCACTTCCTTCACAAGGAAACACCAATTCGATTGGTAAATTGTGAAAACCGACTCATTGGAACGGTTAGGCTTCACCGCCTAGTGAGTTGCTCTATAGAGGTATGAAAGGGGTGGATACCTTAGGTTTGGCTCCACATTTTGATGGGCACGGGCTATCCTCGGTGGAAGGTTCTCATGGAGGCCTATCTTCAAGCAAAGGACCTTGATGTTTGGAGAGTCACCGACGAGGGCATGAAAAATGGTACTAAGAAGGAAAAGCAATTTGATGTGATCGCCAACAGTATAATTTTGTCCTCTATAGATGTAAGTGTTTTCAATAGAGTTTTTAATTGTGAAAATGCTTATGAGCTATGGAAAACCATCAAGGAGCAAAATGAGGGCTCAAAAGAAGTTGATAATGAATGCTACGGTTGTCTTCTTGAGGAATTCAATAGCTTTAAGCAACTTGCAAATGAAAACGCCGAATCTATGTACTCACGCCTAAATGTGCTTCTCAATGAGATCAGGTGTGAAGAACATTACAGACTTGAACATCAACCGCAAGATCCTACAAAGTCTTCGGAAGCCCGATTATGACTTAGTGAAAGCTATCATCTATGAGAAGAAGCTCGAAGAATTGAAGCCATCTCATATGTTGAGCAAGATCATGGCACATGAGCTTCAAATCATTCCCAAGTCCAAGAAGGTGCCCCAAGAAAAGCCCCAAGAACCATCCTCTCCAACTACAAGCCATGCTCTCTCAAGCCAACAAGAGAAGGTATTGAATAGGATGGCTACTCATGGAACGTCAAGCAAGGATGATGGTGACGATGAAGATTCCTCAAGTGATGAAGAGGTTGAATCCATGGTGGCCGAGTACGTGAAGAAGATCTTCAAGTATGTGAAGAAAGTCAACATGTACGGCTACAACGTCCACTTGAGAGAAGGGTGTCATCATCAACACATCAAGTTCACCAAGATCAAGCACAAGCCCAAGAAGAAGGTGGTCAAGGAGAGGAGATCAAGGCAAGAAGCAACTATCGTCGTCCATGAGTGGACAAGTGGTGGAGAATCAAGTTCTTCTAGCTCAAGTGACGAATCAAGAAAGAACTTCACCACCCGCTTCTTGCAACGTCCTTCATCATTGCTACACATGTGCCTTATGGCCAAAGGCATGGAAAGCGATGTAAGTGATGACGAATCTGACACCACCTCTCTTGATGATCTTGTTGAGCTATTCAGTGAGCAAAAAGGAATGCTTAAGAGTTAAGAAACAAGCTAATGAAATTAAAGAACTCAATGCTCTTAATGATCTTAGTGCAACCCTTGCTACAAATTATGAACATTTGTTGTGCAAATTCAAATTGCTTAGCAAGGAGTGTGATGAGCTAAAATCTAAGCTTGAGAGCAATGAGACTAAAACAAGTAATTCCTTTGAGCTTGATGAATCATCTATCCCTTGTGCAATTCCTATCTCCAAGGTAGATGCTTCAACTTCTTGCATTGATTTAATTGATGAATCTTGCTCACCATCATGCAATTAGAATGTTGTTGTAGAAACATGTGATTGTCTCATAGGCAAGAAAAATTATGAGCTCAAGCAAGAAGTGAAATGGCTCCGAGAGAGCTTGGCAAGCTTGATGGGCAAGAGCATGAACAATGAGGGACAAGTGGACTTCTCTCAAGACATAAATAGCAAAGTCCAACCTTCTCATGATAACCATGATCCCATGGTGAAGAAGCTTGAGAAGGGTGCAATCGTGACTTGCTACAAGTGTCATGGAGAAGGGCACAAGTTCCACAAATGCCTTCAATTTGTCAAGAAGATGGACACACTACAAGGTTTTCCCCCTATTGCAACAAATCCCTTAGGCAACACCACAAATTTGGTTGCAATAGGGGGGTACTATTGCACCGAAACGGTGATTTGGTTGCAATTTGTGTGTCTATTGCAACACAAAATTTGAGTTGCATTATCTATTTGTTCGGTTGCAACATGTTGACGCTAATGCGCCCTTTTTTAGGATTTCCGTTGCATTTGGTGGGAACTAATGCCACCCCAATTTTGTGTTGCATTAGCATTTCTTACGTTGCAACGAGAAAGTTGCTATAGCCACCATACTAGGGATGGTTGCGTTTGAACAAGTATGTCGCAACGTAGAATTTTGGTTGCAAATATATCTTTGCGATGTTGCAACAAGTTGGCGCTAATGCACCCATTATTCGGAATTGTGTTGCATTTGGTGGGAAATATTACTACCCTACTTCGCGTTGCACTAGAAATTCGAGTGTTGCAATATAAACTTGCTATGGCTACCATACTAGGGTTGGTTGCGTTTGAACGGCCTTACGCAACGTCTTATTTGGGTTCCAAATATCTCTTTGCGTTGTTGCAATACAAGGAAGGCTACTGCTTCTAGCCTCAAGGAGGAATATTGTGTACGTATTGCCACAAAATTTGTTTAGATGAAAAAAATCTGCTATGGGGTTGTAGCGAAATTTAAAATGCGATTTAATAAATAAATTTTATTATGAAAAATCTGAATTTTAACAATATGGTATAGACTATATGTACCATGAAAAAATAGAGGAAAAAAATTGTGTTCTATGGGGATGTGGGCTAAGCCAGACCACAATAGGCTCAACCGGCGAGCGTAAAGCCCAGCGAGCGGGAGCCCGAGTGGACCGGCCAGCCCATTAAGCCCCAGAGCGCAAGTAGCAAGCATTAGTTGATGATGGTAATACGAAGTTCGAAAGCGCGAGCACGCCTCTCCTTTTAAGCCGGGATACCCCCTTCTCGGTTTACGGGGTGGCACTAAAGGTACCGGAGACTAGGATGTGAAAATGTCAAATGGGCCGATGAGAGTAATAAAAACAAGGATATGCCGGCCCAAATCGTCTATAACTTACGGCTCCCCCACCCCCAACACACTGTTGCTCCCCAACCATCCCCCTCGTCGGCTCGACCGTCGCGTCCACATCGAGATGCCCCGCATCGCGGTTTCCCCTGCGGCAAGCGGCGACGGCGGCGGAGTGGCCGCATCGAGCCTTCCCGGACCGGAGGCGGGGCGCGGACGAAGGGGCCGCGGCGCGCGTAACACGGCCGAGCGGCCGCCACGGCGGGCGGGGCCGCATCGAGGGGATCCCGGAGAGCGGCGGCGGCGGGACGGCGGGGCCGCACCGAGGGTTTTCGGGCGGCGGCGGCGGCGTACGGAGGTGCCACTACTCCACCACGCGAGAGCGCGATGCACGCGGGCGGTTCAAGTGTTCCACACCACCTACCTCGTCGTCCTCCGGTATGGTCGGCGGCACCCCAACCCCCGTCGTCCTGCGGTACGGACGACACCGCCACCTCGTCGTCGTCGTCGACGGCCCGCATCGCCAAGTCGATCCATCCGGTAAGGGTAAGCGAGGCCCTAGTCGGATGCAAGCGTTCCCGAAGAGAAGTGAGGTACACTTTGCCCTACCCTCTTTGATTTTCCGGGGAATCGTGTGACTCCTTTTGCAATTAGAAAAATGTTAGTAGTTCATAGTAATCAAAATTTCATACTAGATAATGGTAATTGTGTTTTTTGTGTGCATCCATCTCACCCCATACTAGATAATGATAATGATAATTGGCTTGATTTCTTGCCATCTTTTGCCGTGAATACGACTCGTGTACATTTGATCACAATCACGAAAACAAAGCCGGCCAAATGAACGCAGTCGTCCCATTTAGTAGGTTAGGCCTTTTACGGCGGGTAGTCGGGGGATCACGGGTAAATTGGTATACATTATGAGTCAAGAGATTGAATAGGTTGCTTTAAAACCGAAAAACAGCAAATTGTTTTGTTTCCTCGGGCTAGTGAACACGCTAATCGGTGAGGATCATCATTCCGGACTCGGATGCTTGAGCGAGGACAATAGCAAGAAACCGTCTCCATCAAAAGCTTCGGGATCATCGAAAAGAAAGGTGCATTTTTTTGACTAATTTGCTGCATTGGCCACATACCGTTGTAACACATTTCATGTTAGTAACTTGTGTTTGTTGTCCGCCATAGCAAATGCCCTTGCGCCAAATGGTTCAACGGTGAAGGAGCGCTATGATGATTTGCGGGAGCGATTGAGAACCTAAGCTTCGACATTGCTTTGGAACGCGAGAAGACATGGAGATGACCACGAAGGAACTCATGGAGACTGTTGCGACAAGTTAGAAGTGATGGCGAAGAAGATCCGCAAGCTTCGGGATAAAGTCAATCGCAAGTAGTAGTAATCTAGCTTAGTACGTAACATAACCGGGTCCTAGGTGAATGTTATGCGGATCTTTGGTGAATGGTCTATGGATGTGTATGTGGCAACATCTAAGTAATAACTTTGAACATTTATACATGCATCTTCGTATGTCTATGTGTTTGGATCCGGATGAGCCCTTGCAAAATATTTGAACTCATGAGCGACACAAATTGACATCTGTTGGGTCTGTCATGCATATTTGGACTAACCATCCGTCCGTTTTCGAATTGCGACATGCTATTGTTTATGCTATTCATGTGAATGTTCACAAAGCATTGTGATCAACAATTTGGAGACTCTTCACTAGAACTCCTCGAATTTTGTGTATTATTGTTAGCCCCTATAGTAGCCGATCAGAAAAGAAAAATAATGAATTACGCATATGTTGAAAACCCTGAGAAAGGTCATACTACGTACAACCTCAGAAATATTGAAACCAGGTATTCCTTGGTTGTACTAAAATTTTGTCTATCGTGTATGTATTGCCATGATCAGATAGGGGCTCTTCCGATCTGGACCATTCCAAAATTCCGTCTTCGACAACCTGGTTATTGTTGCGGAGATCTCCACGAGGGCCTCTAGGGGATCGATCTCCACGGCGATCTCCACGTGATTCTTGTTGCGGAGATCTGAGCGGCGCTACGGCCACGGCCGGTACGTACCGATGTCTTGATCTCGTATATATATCCAATCGTTCGCTACATATATATGCATATTGGTATATATATCGTCATCAAGGTCGATTGAAATTAAACATGAACAATGCAGATTAACTAATGGCATCAGACGAAGATCGAAGTTGGATGCGCTTGCCTCGACACTCAGCGGATTGGCAGAACAATTTTCGAATTTTTTTGCAAAAATTTACGGCCTCATCAGCGCGAGGTGGATCTATTTCGTGTCCATGTAAATTGTGTCAATGCATGATCAGACATTCCACCGTGGGTCGCATTCAAATTCATTTACTCAATAGAGGGTTTGCTGATTGTTTCATCGATCTTGGTAACATTCAAGACCAAACTAATACTTCTTCTCGGGTCCCGTGAATCAAGATGTTCTTCTGATCTCGAAAATCATGATGCACTACCTACGGTCGATGATACAACACATTTATTTGTAGAAGACGATGAAGAAGATGGTTTGGATGATAACCCTGCTGCCACCAATACTACGATTAGAAACATTATCGGTGGCACTATACATCATGGACAAACCGGAGATGAGGAAGAGGCGGATAAGCGAGCGAGAGATCTTTTTGAAACTATTAGAGCGAGGCAAAGAAGGAATTGTATCCGGGATGCAAAAATGCAACGAAGGTCTCTTTTATTGTGGAGCTTTTTCGGATAAAGTGCATGTATGGCTTAAGTAACGCGTCATTGGAGGCCATACTTAAGCTCTTTGGAAAGGTTCTCCCCGACCGGCATTGTATTCCCGACTCCTTGGATAAAGTGCAAAGGGTGATTCGAGACCCGGGCTTGGACTATGTCAAGATACACGCATGCCAAAATGATTGTGTGTTATTTTTTGATAAATACGCAAATCTTGAAACATGTCCCATTTGTAAGGAGTCAAGGTGGAAAGTTGTAGATAAAACCTCGATAATAATTGCGGTGCGGTGGGTGCTACTTCGTTAAGAAGCGGTTACCGATTAAGATCCTACGCTACTTTCCTCTTATTCCTCGGCTTCAAAGAATGTATATGTCAAAGCAAATGTCAAAGGATATGCGGTGGCACAAGAATGAATTGGTGAATGATGCGAAAATGCGTCACCTGTCGACTCAAAGGCATGGAAGCACGTGGATTCGAGTTTACATGGTTTTCGAAGGAGGAGATCGTAACGTTAGGTGGGTCTTGGTTACGATGGGTTCAATCACTTTGGCATGCAAAGTCTTACGTATTCCATTTGGCTTTGTCATCCCGGTTCCTTACAATTTGCCTCCATGGATGTGTCGAAACAATCTAACCGGATTTTGTCAATGTTGATTCCGGGTCCAAAATCTCCTGGAATGGATATTGATGTATACTTGAGGCCCCTGATACTGGAGCTCAAGGAGCTTTGGAATAATGGTGTTAAAACAAGAGATGCAGGGACTAAGGAGAATTTTAGATTGCGTGCTATACTTCTTTGGACAATTAATGACTTCCCGGCCTATGCTATGTTGTCTGGTTGGAGCACTAAAGGGAAGTTTGCATGTCCATACTGCCACAAACATACTGAGTATTTGTGGTTGAAACATGGGCGGAAGCACTGCTACATGGCACATCGACGTTTTTTGGCCCCTGACCATCCATGGCGCAACAATGCGGTCAGCTTCAACAACAAGGTCGAAACCAAGGAGGCACCGAACCACTATCTGGTGCACAGGTACTTGAGCAGTATTCTACTTTTGAACAAGTAGAATTTGGAAAGACATTGTTATCAAAAAAAGGAAGCGTGACGAAGACAACAGATGGCACAACTGGAGGAAGAAGAGTATTTTTTTGAGCTCCCTTACTGGTCTTCTTTGCTCATCAGGCATAATTTGGACGTGATGCACATTGAGAAAAATATATGCGAGAGCATACTAGGCACTCTGCTTAAGTTGGATGGCAAATGTAAGGACGGGGAGAATGCTCGGCTTGACATGGAGCATCTACGGATACGACCAGATCAGCACCCTGTGATTAAAGATGATAAGTATACCTTGCCATCGGCCTTGTACGAGTTAGATAAGGATGCCGGGGAAAGTTTGTGTGAATTTTTATATGGAGTGAAGATGCCTGATGGGGTTTCCTCGAATATAAGAAGATGTGTTGATGTAAAGTCACGTAAGGTGTCAGGCTTGAAAACGCATGACTACCATCTAATTCTACAGAAACTTTTACCCTTAGTGGTGCGTAGGATTTTGCCAGAAGTTGTTGTCATTGGATTGATTCAGCTTAGTAATTTCTTCGATGCACTATGTTCAAAGGAGTTGGTGGAATCAGAATTGGACGAGCTCGACTTGTTCAATTAGGGAGGCTGTTTGTCGACTTGAGATGATATTCCCACCTGCATTTTTTGATATCATGATCCATTTGCCTGTTCATCTAGTTGAAGAAGCTAAACTTGGGGGGCCAGTGTGTTACAGATGGATGTACCCAGTGGAACGGTACCTACGCACTGTGAAAGGATATGTGAGGAACAAGGCTCACCCTGAAGGTTCAATTCCTGAGGGATACATACTCGAGGAGTGCCTTACATTCTGCTCAAGATTCTTGGACGTGGACACCAAAGACAATCGTGTTGATCGACATGAAACGGTTACTGTTAATGAGCCACCATCTGGTTTGAGCATTTTTTCAGAAATGGATTACAAGAGGAGAGGACAGACGGTTGAAGAAATACCACCAAATGAGTTTCGGAAGATGAGGCACTACATAATTTGCAATTGTGATGAAGCTAGACCATATGTCGAGTAAGATGCACTACTGAACATCATTATTGCTTTTAATTTTAAATATCTAACTAACGGTAATATTCTTTTGTGTGCAGCGAGCATTTGGAAGAGCCGAGGGCACATGGATCCGAAATCTTGATAAGCGACATGAGGCTCAACTCGTAAGATGGTTTGAAAGCAAGATCACGGGTTTACATGCTAGAGGGGAAGTAAGTTCAGATTTGTTTGCACTTGCTCAAGGACCGGATCCCCGACCTCGTACATTGAATAGATGTCATATCAACAATTGGTCGTTTCGTACCGTTAACATCGAGAGAACCCTTGTGACACAAAACGGTGGTGTGCTTGTCAAGGGTGAGGCGAAGGCACAAATTGGTATGGGGTGATTAAAAGAATGATCTCACTTTGGAATTCCCTGGACAAAAAGAAGTTATTCGTTCCGGTGTGATGGTTTGATGTGCCTCTTGTCACAAGTACCAACGAGAGGCGAGAGGATACAGTAAAGATAAATATGGGGTCATTGACATCGATACTACTCGACACAAGTTTAGCAATGAACCCTATATTCTGGCAACACAGGCAGAACTGGTGTTTTATGTGAATCTGGTGAACAAACCCAGGCGGAGCGGTGTTATTTCAATGAAACCAAGGAACTTATTTGCCATGCACGAATTAGATCTCGAGGACTCACTTGCTTTGTGGGTATCGAAGGTATTAATTTGCTCGGTGAACACCGAGTTTTGACAAATTGGTCTAGATCGGACAAGGAAGGCACAACCGGCGATGTCTCGGTTATTAATCGGGTTCGGGCCGAGGCGGTTGACGAACCGGACGACGAAGTATTTGATGTTGATGATGAACATGATGCGATGACACGTACATTGATGATGGAATTGTTGCACCAATAGTTCAAGATGCCCAAGATGATGAGTTTTTCAATTGATACTTACTCGACCGTAGTCATGACTTCTATGTTGCCATTATTTACTACTTCGGAAGACTTTTGCATAAATCTTAATATTTAAAATATGAATCAAAAAATTGGTATGACAAACAAAAATAGGGGGCCGTAGGGCAGGCCGGGTCACCAACGAGGCTCTACCGGCGAGCGTGAAGCCCGGCGAGCGGGAGCCCGATGGGCCGGCCGGCCCAACAAGCCCGGAGGTTAGTAGAGAGGAAGCAGGTGTTCGAGAGGAGTTCGGGATGGCAAGCACGCCTCGCCTTTTAAGTTGTGGTGCGCCCGCTTGAGGTAGCGGTGTGGCACTAAAGATTTTGCTTGATGTCTTTTTGTGCGGCGCTTCGCACACACCGGGAAGTAATAAGGACAAATGGGCCGGCCCAATCTCGGACCGCAATCCTTTTCTAACAAAAGGGCACATTGATAATTTGCAAATGTCTTGTTGCTTTTAATATGTTGATATAGAAAATAAAAAATTGACTAACAAATGATACAAATTAATCTTTAGTAAATCAACAAATAATTAGAGTAATATGGAAGTTATCTGTCAAAATTGCCCAAATAAACAAGGCCTCCTAGTTTCAATCCATCACTGAATTACTACTAATATGTACACATGTACTTGTTCCGAAAACCAAGAAATTCTACTTGCTACTTTTGGTTAGTACATTATTTACATGATTCTACAAATGAGCATCTGGGAGAAATCGGTAACCATGCTTGATCTCAAGCTGATTAGCGATCTCAAAAGACAGAAATGCATCCTTGGCGGCGTATTGCACCTGCCATTCGTGCAACACCCTCAAACCCCAAAGCCTGTGGTTCACATTTCTGTCCTTGTACAGAGGTAGCACCGATACTCGATTTCCAATCTTCTCCGGTGACGATCCGTAACCATTTCGGTACGGATGCCTATACTTCTCATGAACGTCGGCAACAATCGGTTGAAGGTCTTTCCAATTAGAAATCTTGACGCCGCGAGTCCTCCCGTAGGCGTTCGGCATCGTTGGTGATGTGCGCTCCCACAAAGATGTGGCCTTCCTCGCCGAGAAACTTGCTCGGGACATCGGGAAGCTTGTAGCCGGCATGGTGCACACGGTAAATAAGGCGGCTCGAACCGACACACAATTGCAGGCAATGCGAGCTTGTACCCGCCACTCCGAAGCCGAATCCACTCGGTGTCCAATCCGACGAGCAAACGTTCTGGAGGTGGGCTACCTTTGATTTCGTCGATGAACTCCGCCACTACTCCGGCGTCGCAAGTGACGATGGTCTTGATGCTCGGGTACCGCTCCTTGAAGAATTCAACCTCGTGCATGGTAGTTGGGGGCGGTCCCTGCTCCTCCGAAAGTCGTGGACGGACGACGGCGGGGCGCCATTCGTCCCAGCCGCTCCGATCTCGAACGTCGGCTGGATCAACGGCGGCCTCCCACGGGTTGAGGGCGACACGCTTGCCACCCTGCAGTCCCAAACCAAGAAAGCAAAGTTCCAAATCGTCGTCGAGGGACAAATCCACGACTAGCTAGCAACTGTTTGTGCCTTGCAGGACTAACCTGCTTCGAAGCGACGCTCGGCGCCGACGACGCGGCCGGGATTGATCCGCCCGCATCACCTAGGTTCTTGTACGGGCCGGCGGTGGCGGTGGCCTCTACGGCATCCCCCTTCATTTGTGGGGCGCCGCCGTCACCCGATGCGTCGCTTCGGGTCATCGCCGCCGTATCGAGGTCGCTTGCGATGGCGGTTGCGAGAGATTGCAAGCTTTGGGGGGGGTCGCCGGCAATGGCGGCGGGCAAGAAAACCCCTTCTCCTTCGATGCGACAGTGGGAGCGAGTGGGTGGGGCGGGGGTAGGGAAGAGGCTAAACTAGTATAGTATATGCTGTCGTTTCGGCTTCATATACAGGTCAAATCGACGTGCCGGTTGCCGAAGCAATGGGCATGGCAAGATTTGAAGACAACCGGCAACACGAAGGGGCGGCGGATCCTAATTAACTGCTACACGCACGCGCGCCTGGGGAGTCGTGGTCTGGCCGCAACGCTTCGCCGGCACCGGATATTTGCATGCAAAATCACACTAAGGGGTTTGATGTCTGAAAACCCTTGCGAAAAGCTCTGTATCGCAAAGTAGATCCAAATTATTTATGTAGTTTTAGATTTCATCTACATTTACTACTCCATGGAGGTGCACCATTAATTACATGTATTAAAGTAAGTTATTTTCAAAACTACTTTCAAAATCGTAGCTAAATACCTGGATTAAGTAGGTTCATTAGATTCGTCACACAAAGTTACGCCGACACGTGAAAAGGTTTTACAAATAAATTATATTTAGTGTTCCATTTATGAAAGATTCTTGGGGCTAATTTTATTTAGATGCGAACGGAAGAAGAAACGCAGGCGCCGCGCCTCGCGATCTCCCACGCGTTCGGTCCTACGTACTCTACTCGAGTGCCCTGGACGCCCTGTTCAACGTAGCTCCTAGCCTCCTATCGCGCACGCGTCGGTGGCCGCCGTGACGGGTGACAAGACGGCACGGGGGGCCGGAGTAGTTTGCTTCGTACACCCGACCACGCCCCCCCCCGCAGCAGTGAACAAAAATCGCAATGGCACAAACAAGGAACAATGCGAAGTTCGATTTCCTCGGCCACGAGGGGCCGGTACAGATTAATCTTAAAAAGGTGAGTTACAGGCCGCCGATGTCGGCGGCGGCGCCGTCGCGAAGCACGCCGTCGATGTCAACCCCCGCGGCGGCGGCATCGGCCGCAATGGGGAAGTGCAGCGCGTAGTGCCGGTGCTTTCCCGGCGGGAACGGCCACTCCGGGCCGCGGATCGGCCAAGGGAAAGTCGACTTGCGCGTCCGCCGTCGCGAGCGCGCGGGCGGCTCCCCCCGCGCGCACCGGCACGCACCGCCTCCTTGACACGCCTTGGGAGCGCGCGCGAAGACGGTCGGGCGGCGGTGGAGCCCCCGGCCGACCACCGTGACGGCGACCTCCCGCCGCGCGCGTAAGTTCATCGTGGCGATCCTCCCGGATCGTTCGGGCGGCGGCGCGGCTCCTCCGCCCGCTCGCGGTGGAAAGACGCCTCCGCCTCCTCGGGCGAGGCAAGAAACAATGGCGACGAGTCAAACAAGAGCCTAGTGGGCGGCGTGCACCGACGGAATACGGGGAACTCACCAAAGCGGCGGGCCTCCACATCGGCCTTGGCGCCGCGAACTTCGGGCCGTCTCCCGTCTCGGCCCGCCCGAAGGGCGGTGTGCATCGCATCCCGGGTCCCCTCCGTGTCCCGTACCTTGCGCGAGCCGCGTCGTCTAGACGACGCCGCGTCCTCGCCGGTTCCTCGCCAAGTCCCCCGGCCTCCCCGACGAACGGGGCGTCGCCATTGGTCGAGGAAGAAGACAAGCTCCCGAGGATTCCGACGACGAAGATCCACCGGACGGAGGCGCCGCGCGGGCCGAAGGACCCGGCCATATGTCGCACTAGGAAACGAAGAAGAATGACAGCATCGGATCCTCGGTGAGCATAGGAAATTATGGAGACGGGGAAGACACTCACCCCCGGCGAGAAAGCAACCGACGGAGACGCGGCTGGACCGACGGCGACGAACCCCCAGGGGCCTCTTCTGCGGGGCGCTTCTCTCCGGCCATAGATGCGCGCAGGGAGTCGAGGGGGCCGGGAGACGAGCGGGTACTCAAGATCGACGAGAGCGGCGCGGTGCAAAGGAGCGGGATTGGAAAACACAGCGAGGCCCCGCGGTTATATAACTCGCGTCGGGGCAACTGCATTCGTACCACTGCCGTGTGGGGCCCACAGATCAATGACTAAAAGGCGAGAATATCCCATTGCGGGGACGCGACCCCACTAACTCGGCGGGGTGGGGCGGTTACCAAGGGTCAATGACGGGTCTACCCGGCCACTTGTTGGCCCACAAATCGCTCTGTACGGAAATTTGACTCGGGTGACCCCATCTCGTGGACCGAGTTGCGGGACCCACCCCATCGGTAGGATTGTTGCGCCAAACTGTCGGCTCCGAACCCGCGAGAGATTTCCCCATTGGACGAGTTGTGGGCCCCACTGTCGGCACCCGCATTGGGATGTGTTCTTGAGTTGTTCATGTTCATAATGAACTTGATCATTTGTATCGTTTAATCATAACTTCAAAGTTGTTTATATTTGTCAAATGACGTCCAAATCGGGAAAATTTTTTTCCTACATTCTTATGACAACATAATCTAGATCATGGTGTCCACTCCATATCGTGTCCACGGCGTACGAGCAATAATAATTTGAAAATAGAACATTTCATAACTAGATTCAAGATTTTCAATCGATGAGACGACGTCAATTTGAAATGAGATGAATACCAAAGTTTCATAGCTCGTCGAGATGAACAAACTTTATATTGGTTGGATTCTCATTTGAAGAAGTGGTACGATCACGTAGAACAAAAATGACATGTCTCCGACCAAGTTTCTTAAACAATGAGAGTGAACCTAGGATTAACTAACAATGTGTAGGACCATTTTAAGAAACTTTAGTGCATGTCATTTTAAGTTTCTTTAGTGCATGTCATTTTAAGTTTCTTCGAAGTGGTCCTACACATTGTTAGTTAATCCTAGGTTCACTCTCATTGTTTAAGAAACTTGGTCGGAGACATGTCATTTTTGTTCTACGTGATCGTACCACTTCTTCAAATGAGAATCCAACCAATATAAAGATTGTTCATCTCGACGAGCTATGAAACTTTGGTATTCATCTCATTTCAAATTGACGTCGTCTCCGATTGAAAATCTTGAATCTAGTTATGAAATGTTCTATTTTCAAATTATTATTGCTCGTACGCTCGTGACACGATATGGAGTGGACACCATGATCTAGATTAAGTTGTCATAAGAATGTAGGAAAAAAAATTTCCCTGATTTGGACGTCATTTGACAAATATAAACAACTTTGAAGTTATGATTAAACGATACAAATGATCAAGTTCATTATGAACATGAACAACTCAAGAACACATCCCAATCCGGGTGCCGACAGTGGGGCCCACAACTCGTCCAATGGGGAAATCTCTCGCGGGTTCGGTCGACAGCTTGGCGCAACAATCCTACCGACAGTGGGTCCCGCAACTCCGTCCACGGATGGGGTCAAATTTCCGTACGACCGATTTGTGGGCCAACTAGTGCCCGGGTACACCCGTCATTGACCCCCGTGATTCCGTGTCCTCCCTATGAAAGCGCGGTTTCCTTAGAACCCAATGAACCCCCGCGACCCCCCAAATTCAATCTACAACATGATCCGGAGGCGGCGGTTCTTTTCCATCTCCCCTCATCCTCGCCGGGGATAACGGCGTCGCACATCCAATTACCCACCGTGCGTGACGAACCGCAACCACTCCATGGAAAAGATCTCCGTGGCTCGCTACGAGGCGTCGTCGAGGCCGCTGGAACTGCCGACGGAGCCGACGATTGATATCGTCTCCCCGCGTCGGCTCGCGGTCGCCGAGGATGCCATTGTGGATCTCCGCAACCTCGCGCGCAACATGCAAGGCAATGTGCGTGGTGGGCGGCGCCGCCACGGTCGGACGACGCCTAGCCCTGAAACGCGTCCTGCGGCGTCGATTCTACCTCGGCCACGAGTATCGCACGGCGCTCGTCAACACACTGGCCAACGTCGGCAACCCGAGGCCTTGTTCCCGGGCGGCTTGCGCCGCGCGCATCGGGGAACACACGTGGCGTCATCACGCCGTGCCTCGACCAGCTACGGCGCGCCGCGGAGGCGGGTCACAAGGAATCGATGTACGCCCTCTCCCTCTTCCTCTACAGACCCAACAGCGGCGAGGCCGACGACGATGAGGCCAGGCGGCTCCCCGCGCTTGGTCGAGGCACCCCAAGAGGGGGCGACGGTGCTTCCTTGGATAAATTTGACTTGCACAAAACGCCGCTCCAGGATCATTGCGTCGACGTGGCACTACCTGCTTACAGATGCGAATGCGATTGCCGTGTCGCCGGTGCCGGCGCCCGTACCTCGCCACGACGATTTGCAGTGTGCGGGTCGCGGGTGTGGCGACCACGCAGGATGGCATGCTTGGTACTCGTGGCGTAGGTTCTGCAGCGAGGAGTGTAGGATCCGAAACGAGTGTGATTGGTTCTTCTACACACTCAAGGAAGCGTTAATGATCTGAAGGAAGGTATAAAAGTTGTGATTGCTGATATTTCTTGATAAATTAGTTCCACACATGATGCACCCTAAAAGACATTCTGGATTTCAGTGTACATGTTTGCGTTCTTTCTTGTGTTTTACAAGTTCGGTGATTGCTAAACATTGTTTCGGTGCACAAGATTTGAGTTATCATTTGTTCGACGAGTTCGTTTAATGCTTTCTTCATGTTCGGGAAATTTATCCGCAAGTGACGAGGGACCTTGCGGAGAGAGGCTCGGCGTCATTTCGGTCACATCTTTGAAGAAATCCAGCTAATAAACACAAAGCATGTCTCTCAAGTTGTGTCTTTCGACTTTGTATGTGTCTTTACAATTTGTGTCCTTGTAGAGCATGTTTTTGATGATCCTTAGTTGGTGTGGTGTCAACGTGACTCGGGTAGCTAGCTCTGTGAAAACTCGGTTGTCATAAATCTTACCGATTGCTACCCGATCTTTATGTTTGTTACACATATTTGTGTGATGCATTTTACTACGGTACAAATCCGATAAAGGGTTTATGGTAGTCTCGCTAAAGTTTATACAAAAAATGTGTAACCAATATACAATAACTTTGTGGTAAACAAGAAGTAAACTTTGTGGGACCCACCCGTCGGCGGCCACACCAAAACGCATCCCTCAAATACGCCAAACGTTCAGAAAAAATGGGTAGCCAGCGATTTGGAATATGGCGCCAGTTTTTTCCCATCTGAATTATTTAACTTTCGCCCAAACTACCGCGCAACCATGATTGGGGCAACCACGCCGGGTTACAAGAGTAAAAAGTCGCGCGTCTTTACTTTCCCTCCTGAATCCCCTCGCAAAACAAATCTACAACTCGGTCAGTTAGGGGCCGGGTAGACGATACGACTACCGCCGCCGCCGCCGCCAAGCGCTTCTCGCCGCGCGTACACGAGGATGCCGTCGTCGAGGGAGCCGCAAGGGTGACCCCTACGACCTCTGAAGCGCAGCGCACACCGTCGTCGGCCATGCTACCTAGAATGTTCACAACCCCTGGTGCGGCGATTGATGAACCTACCGCCACCATGGCCCCTAGGCCTAGGGCGACGGGGGCTCTCTTTGGGTCATCATCACCTTCGGGCGACGATGAAGCACGCGTCGACGTGGACATAGGTGCAGACCCTGATGTTTTACCTTCATCTTAGGACGAGACGACCGAGGCCAGGTACGTTGTATCTTGGTTCCATCTTTCCCCTCGTTCGTACTGCATCCAACATCTCATGCATCTGTGCACGCACTGGTACCCTAGATTTCATGCATTTGAACACGCGATTTGCACACCAAATTTCTTCACATGTTATTGATATGACATCGAAATGAATGCGCAGATCATTAGATGATCAGTCTTGGACCGTATATATGATTGAGAAGGGTATAGATGGGGAGCCAGATACAACACATACTTGTCACCCTCGTGGTTCACAAATCACCCTACAAACCATAAACAACCTGAAACAAAAACTGGGGTACAGGATGAGGGACATTGTTTACTACAAGACTAGAATTCCGACTCTCTTGCGGAAGCAACACTCACGAGATCGACTACGACATCGACGTAGAAAGAATGAAACGATTCACGAGGAGGAGATGGTGATCGGATTAGTTGTCTCCGGAGAGAGCCAATACCTAGAAACCATACCATGGCCATAACACCTTTGAAATCCAAAAGTGCTTACATAAATGCTGATGATGAAGAAGAAGTAGAAGAATGTGACTTAGATGAATACAAACTTTGGCTAGCTGATTTGCATCAAGAGAAGAAAGCCTTGGGTAAGATATGCTTCACCAATTATTTGTGTACTTATACTCCAGAATTTGCATGTTCGGTCACATGAATGAAATTAATTATGGATTATATTTCAGAATTAAAAGACATTTTCGGGGATGACACAATCGATACATACGAGAGAATACCCGAATGTTGCGGGACTCGCTTGAAGACATCGGTAATATCCCTCTCCTAATTTGCAAGCAAATTACCATTTTTTGTCATACTACAAAATATGATCGGTCATCATATGCCACTAAATTCTCTCAACGAACGGTACGTGGACCCCACCTTCATTTTGCAACACAGAATGAAATGAACCCAACACCTGCAGTGCAGCCTCCATCTCATGCTCGGCGTTGGAAACAACACGAGCAAGGATCTGGTAACATGTGTTCCATAGAAATTACCTGTCTGTGCATACAGTTATTTTGTGGGTATTATCACATGCATGTTGTTCGCATGGAATAGGCTCCCAAAAAGTTAAGAAAAGAGGACGCGGTCCCGTAAGAGCATTGACGGTAATCGCCAAGAGAATCAAGGCGGGCAAGCGACGAGTTAGACATTCAATTCTCTAAACATGGAGGACCGGTAGGTGATAACTACCGCTCATTCGTTGATGAAGTGGTCATGTATACAAGGAAAAGGGCTCCTATCATTGGAGTGAAATCATGGAAAAATGTTAGGGAAGAAGTCAAAAACGCAATAGCAACCGATGTATTGGTAATAATAGACTTTGCTTTTCGGTACAATTCAAATAAAAACTAACATATAAACTCACACAATATTTGAATGCTATTGTGATTATATAACGAGCAAAGTGGGACATGGAGGATAATGCTTTGAATCAAGGGAAAAGATATGGGCCATTGCTAGGGAGCGTTACAAAGGATGGCGTTCAACTTTCGGTGCTACGGCCAAGACATACAAGAGCTACCACCGAGAGAATGTTACATAAGCCTACGAATTAGATATTGTTGAATGGCACTATCTCGTTGAAGTATTTCGATCTTGCTAAATTCAAGGTTTGTTCCACATTGTTAATTATGATTTCTGACCACTACATTTTTCATTCAAATGGCGATGTCTGAGTCTTTAAGATTTTTGTTCATAATTTTTCATTGTATAGGAAAGGAGCACACAAAATTCTGCGATTCGATGCCAACAAATGACAAGACATTTGTCAGGCGCTAAGCCTTATTCTCAGCGCGGCTATGAGAAGGTAATAACTGGACAAGCACATCTCCAATCTGTCTTGCAGGATGAAGAACATTAATTTGTTATTTTCTTGGCATAACGAGAGAGACCCGAAACCGGTGAAGAGCCGAATGATATGGAACTTTGGTGGATAACTCACACTAACCGGGGGTCTTGGACGGACGAACAATCTAAAAATGTCTATGTGAGTTCTCAATGAATTAGTACATACATTACTATACATAGGCTTATGCAACTATAGAATGCAACCAATCTCTTGTTCAACTAACTCCTCCACCTCGTGCCTTGCAAATGTTAGGACACCGCAAGCGGCGTTATTGCCTTGAGGCGGAATCAAATGCAGACAACAACTTTGTTTCCCAAAAGGAAAAAACGAGATGTTCCAAAAAGCCTACAAATCGATCACGAAGTGCAAATCAACCAAGTTGCATGGAAACGGGTACACGGCAAAAAACCCAACTAGAAGGCAAGTGCTCAATGCGGAGCGCGAGGAACAAATTCGTAGGGAAGAGCTACAGCATGAGGAACACGTCGAGCTCATGGACGCATTTGGGCAGCTACAAGAAAAAATGTCGGGATGGGAAGAAGAAAGGGAAGCGAAAGGAGAGAACATGCACGCCAACTTGAAGAAAGTGAAAAGAGAAGGCGAGCGGAACTACAACGGCTTAGGCAAGAGTTCCTATCAATGCCGCAAGCATCAAATGGACAATCACAAGTTCCACGAGTGCGGTCAAGCTATTTGCATGAATGCGTTTCTTTCCTTGGGTTCTATATATGAATGTTTGTAACCTTTGGTAGGTTGACCAGCCAATATCCGTACAACCATGCCCAAGCAACAATGTCACCGAATCCGCCGACGAAGCGGCGGTTGCATCAATCACCCGACAGAAACAACCTTGTCGCCGAATCCGCGGACAACGTGGCGGCGGAACCATCAATTCCTACATGCCGGGAATGTACAACCGGACTCCGGAATGTGCTCTCGTGTACTCGGGTTGTTCTCGAATTCACAACTTTTTACTAGTACATATCATCGATTCTTGATGAAATTACGCCTAATCTTGTCCTTCCAAATGATTGGTTGATAGGAGAAGGAATCCGAAGAAGCTCGAAAACAAGTATTTCGCAAAACCGAAGCACTAAAGGTGGTGTTAACAATCCCGAAACTCAATCCTCTGTTAGACAAATTTCTTCTCAACAGCCTACGGTACAAGTTGCACAAAGGAGACGACAAAGCACCAAAAAGACAAGAGGTGAAGCTTTTTTCAACAACTCTTCTTCTTGTGAATGTAATTCATGTTTCAGTTGTCAAAGTGTGTTTATGGTTGTGGTAATTATTTGATGTCATTATGCTATTTTTATGAATCACAATCAATCTTTGGTTTGCTATATGTTGTTGTTTCACAAATTCCAATATTAGAGATTAATTGATGCTAGCTTAAAAATTTTGTTGATTCTTTACGGGTGATGACACCTCCTTGCATTGAATCCCCCTTTCTTTGATCAAGTGTTGGGATCATCTCCAAGTAACAATTGGGTGACCAAGTTCTTCATGTCCTAGCAAATTTGTCTACTATGTGTTGAAACAATGTCCCGTGCCAAACTTTTCGGTATTTAAGTACTTCATGAGTCATGTAATTAACTCGGTGGATGGTTCAATGTTGGTTAATTAACTATAGATGCATTGTTATATTTATCTGTCGATGTTAATTAATGCGCAATTACTGCTGCTACATAAATGAGCGTGGCGAGAATACATCGGTGTTTTTCGTTGCCAAAAGTAGCGTGGCAATAGTAAGGTGCACTTGTAGCACCCCTAATACGAACGTGGTAATAAGAAATTCAACTTGTAGCAACACAAAGGGAACGTGGCAATAGTATGGTGTACTTGAAGCAACCCTAAATAGGAACGTGGTAATAAGAAGTTCAACTTGTAGCAACACAAAATGAGCGTGGCAATAGATAGTGCTCTAAGAGCAACCCTAATAGAAACGTTGTAATAAAGACTTTAACTTATGGCAACCAACCAAATGTCGAAGCAATAATAGAGGACCACATATTACAACCAATCAAATTACGTGGCCATAGATAGTGCACTTGTAGCAACCCTAATAGAAACGTTGTAATAAAGACTTTAACTTATGGCAACCAACCAAATCTCGAAGCAATAATAGAGGACCACATATTACAACCAATCAAATTACGTGGTAATAGAGGATACCACCTATAACAACGTAACCAATATCGTGGCATCAGACAATACTACCTATCGCATCGAAATCAACTTTTGTGGCAATAGAGGAAACCACCTATAGCAACTAACCAATTTCGTGGCATCAGACAATACTACATATTCCAACCAAATTACTTTCGTGGTAATAGACGAGGTTCAACCAATAGCAACCAAAGACAGTGCGTAGCAATACTATAACTTGCAACGAAACAGAAACGTTGCAATTGCACCTTTGGCAACACCACAGATGTGTCGCAATAGTACACTTTGCAACCAGAACAAGCGTTGTAAAAAAACCTAATTGCAACGTTGCGTTACGTTGCAACAAAAAAACTTTGGCAACCACTAGATGGACAACGTCGTAATAACCTAATGCAACGCGGCTTTTCGCAGCCCACGGTCCACGGAACAATTTGGTTGCAATTGTGTCTATTGCAACCAAAAATGGCATATTGCAACACATTTTGTGCGTTGCTTTAGGGGGAAAATCTAGTAGTGACAAGGGCGAGAACAAGAAGTTGAACCCCACCATCAAGAGCTCCCTCATCTACACCAAGCCCAACCGCAAGAACAAGACCAAGAGCAACACCTACGTAATCAAGAGGAAGGCTAATGGCAAGGTGGTTGCACACAAGGTTGGGAAGATGAATAAGGAGCGATATTGGAACCAACCCATTTGGGTGCCCAAGGAAGTCATCATCAACATGAAGGGGCCTCAAATGGTTTGGGTTCCGAAGGCCACTTGAAGGCCTTGAGTTTGGGGACTTGGGAGGCTTGGCACATAGTAGAGATGAGAAGATTCAAGCCTAGAAGCCAAGATTGCAAGTTGGACATGTGTTGCCCAAGATCCCCGGTTGAGGTAATGGAAACTAGAACCCATCTCATGTATCCTTGTAGCTCCATTGCCCTGTCTAGGTTTATATTTGTTGCTATGCCTAGTTGTTTTCATATGGTAGGTTGCTTTTGTCATGTGCTAACCCATGAGAAACCTACATGGTTTGTTTAGTGTGTAGGAAAGCTACACTTGTTCTTTCATGGTGCATGTTTTCAATTATATCTCTTTGCATCATGAGTAGGCTATAGGGTTAGCTTCCCTTGTGTTGTCATAAACAATGTGCATACATTTGGTTGGCGATTCAAACACTAAATGCACACAATTAGGGGGGCTCATCCTATGGTTTGATTATGGGACTAACATTGTTTTAAGCTTATTTTGTGTAGTCCCTTGACGACGCGTTCCGGTGCAGTACTTCATTCTAAGAGAATTCTATTTCACTCTCAATGTGATCTAACATATCTAAAAGAGTGAATATAGCAATATGAGCTTCATGTTATTGAGTCATGTCCTTGCGAGCTTATGTCTCTATATAAGTTCAAAGGCAATGCACTCATACATTCCTACTCCTTTTGGTACCCCAAGTGTCTCCTATAGAGGAATGTTGACGGTTAATAGTTGTATCAAATTTTGTTTGTGACTTGCAAGCGTACAAGTCTCCCGTCGTAGTCAAGGGACCCTTCTTCCCTCGAGTGGTGAACCCAAGGTATCGAATCCATGGAACAAATGTGACACAAAACTTAATCTAATAAAGCCAAGTAACTTCAATCTTCGATAAAAGAAACCCTAATGCATCTAAGTAAAATACACGAAACAAATCTAATCTACTAAAGACCAGAGAAAACAAAGTAAGATTGGGTAGATAAACCGATCTAGAGAGATCGGGGTAAGCCTTTTGTTGAAGTTCCAAGCAAGAGAAGAAGTAGCAAATCGAATCTTAATAGAAGCCTCTTTAAATCGTGGTTTCCCGTCCAAATCCGAAAACATCCGCCTTTCGGAACCCCCGTTTTGTCACAACGTATCCCTATTCATGCGGGGAGCTTAGGGCGAGCCAAAAGACAAGTCGAGACTCTTTCGGAAGATCCGGCGTGTACCTCTAGCCACCGCGGCTACAAGAACACCCTATGTAATCTATCTCGAGAATAGAATTGGAATAAGCAAAGCCGATCGAAAAACAAAATCTTCGAGGAAACACTTGATCGCTAGGAAAAGATTCAACTTGATAATTCAACTATAACGATGATACATACACAAGGTCACCACCGGGATCCTTCCTTGATCTTGCTTCTAGCTCCGGAACTCCGATGTGGTCTTCCGTGCAAGGTTCCCACGTCGGCTAGGGAAACCCTAGTCAACTAGCTCGACCCTCTCCTCTCCGAGATGGTGTCCCTCTCTTCTCTCGCTCCTTGGCGGCCGATGACGAATTCTCCTCCCGCGTGGCTCTCGGTCGGGGGGTTATAAATAGCCCGATTGGCGGCTAGGGCAAAGGAGGGGGGCAAATGGGCCCCGGATGGGCCCGGGCCGACCGGACCGGGCCGGCCGGCCCGGCCCGGGCCCATCCGGCCCAGCCCGGCCCGAGGCCTCCTTCGCTCTACGTCGGTTCCCTTGCTTCCCGGATGTTTCCCCCTTCGCATGTAGGTCCATGTCGTCGGTTTCTCTCCGAATTGGACTCAACTCCTTGTCTTGCAAGATTCGAAGCACTTTTTTTCGGTCGAGTCCTCGGAGTCCGTCGTCTTCTCGGACCAAGTCCCCGGCTTCTTGGAGTTAAGTTTGCTTCGTTGCATGACTTGTACGGGGCTTCAAGGTCTTGTCATGAGGTGCTTGATGAACTTATCCCGAAAGTCTTGCATTCAACACTAAAACCCTGCATAAACATTAAACTCCAAAACCGACATGCACACGTGAACTTGTTATACCACGGGGTTTAGTACCAATGGATAAGGTATAAAACTCATGCCAACACCGAAGGTACACTCATGGCTAGGTTGACGGATTTTCACCGTCAACATCTCCCCATGCTTAAACCTTGCTCGTCCTCGAGTAAGCCATCGATAGATATCATCATTGCCAAACAAGGTTTAAACCTTGCACTTGATCACACATGAGAAAACATAATGCTATCAAAATTTTAATTCATTAAAGTTCCATAATGTACTAGCCTTTATCTCTACGGAGGGTAGATTCTTATTAAGCTTATCCCACAAGTATTAACATGCTCACAAAGTTTAAATAGATCTCAGAATTTTTGAAATAAAGAACGAGATAAAGAAAAGCTAAACCAAGTTCACAATTTTAAATCATCTTGTATATTGCTCATGAACTCTCATCTCGCTTGTCTCTCAAGCCTATATATTCTACTCCTTTCCCTCTCATAACATATATGTGTGGTAGGCTTTATATGGAGCTTTGGGAAAGTTTAGTCCTAACAAGATTTTATAATTGAGGTGTTGTCAAAACAAGACAAGCTTCTCATGGTCTTACCGAGACTCGTCAAAAAGGTCATTGGAAAATAATGTTAAATCAAGGAGGGGAAAGAGAAAAATACACACACTTTTAGATGAGTGGACATGTGCAAATGGCAAAGAGTGATCCCGAGGCACAAAGGAAGTCCTCGTTATCGGATTGCACATGGTTGGAAAATGAGAATGGATCTTTTAAACTTGAAGCCTTGAATGCACTCTTAGAGAACCGGGGAGTTCACTTTACGCATACTCATATTTTTTTTCTCTTTCTCATATTTCTCATTCTTTTCTTTCTTTCTTTCTTTCTTTCTTTCTTTCATTATATATATATTTTTTTCTTTCTTCTTGTGAGACCTTCACCTTGGAAGTCACGATCGTCGCCGAATTTTTTTCTTTCATCATTATATTATTTTTTAAAAAAATACTCCCCTTTGAACTCTAAAACTGCACCATACCTACATCCTCCCCCATGCTTAGACGTTGCTCGTCCTCGAGCAAAGAGGCGAAAAATAAGGTAGGTACCGGAAATAATTTTCCTTGGAGAGATACTTGAAATCTTCAATGTCGGCACCGTCTTGCAATCTTCCTTGAATTGATGATCCATTCTCAACGATAGGTTGTGGTCAAGGAGGTAATCACAAAAGATGATATTTTGGTTTAAGGGTGGATATCCGGCGAAGTTTGTGAGATCTCCAATGCGGGGATACACAATGCACGGATAAAAGGCTAGCAAAAAGATAAATACACAAAAATGGAATGACCAGCTTCTTAGTCTCGGGCCAGAGAAATCATGGCCTGCAATAACTCACTCAAGAATAAATCTTGTACACTAAGGTTTATGCACTCAAATATATATTAGGCTTTGGATAGGTTGAGCAACACACAAGTGATATTTGTGACAAGGTTAGCGATATTTTTGAGCATAAAAGACATCTTTAATCTATTCATAACTTGAGAGCACATAAAACACTATGGGTCTTTATTTTAATCATAACCTCCGCTGAAAATTAAGCTAGCATTTAAATAAATTCAGATTTGTATTTTTAAGAGAGCACTAGTTTAAACATGCATAGATCAATTACAAAGATGAACAAAGCTGCAATTATAATCATATATCATCATGGCACAAATCTTTGTAACTTTTCCAATGATATAATCAAGGTGGTGTCTTTATTAATGATGTCATCAAGTTGAAATACAAACTGAAAATAAACAAACATGCTTGCCGAAATTTAAATAAAAACAGGAAATACTACGCAAACACACATAAGCAAAAGCTGAAAATTACGAGAGAAAAAGAAAAGAAAAGAAAACTAAAGTTCCTAAATCTTCTAGTCCTCCGCCGGTGGTTGATGTTGATGATCTTGATAATAATACCCTTGCTCATAATATGATTGGACATTTCCTCCGACGAATTGATTTGGCTCCACAAGGTGAAGGCGTCCGAGCTCGAAGGCAATATTCGCATTTCCTTCACCAAGTTGAGTTGCGTTAGCTTGGATGGCTGCGATGTTTTGGGCGTTTCTTGCAGCATACCCTCCAATTATGGCCATGCTTTGTTGTGGTTGGGGATTATGTGCGTAGGGCTCCGCGAAGTTAGCGTTGGGCCCCACATAATTTGGTGGGGGTACCGGTGCACCACCCCCCCATGCTTGCTCTTGTGGCCCTCCGTAATAACTTGGCGGAGGAGGGATCCCACCGAATGGTTGCACATTGGGTTGTGCTCCACTCGCTTGTGCGGAGGATGTTCCATCCTCTACGATTCTTCCTCTTTTGTTCTTCCTTGCGGGGACAAGGAGTCCCTCTTCCAACCAATCTTCTCTCCCTTCGATGAAAAGCCTAAGCCTCTAATTGGGAAGGGGTAGGTTCACTATGGCCAACCGATAACCTCCTCTCTCATCTCCACTAATGTATTTGCCTTGCCGCAAATACTCAATGCCGAGAGAGGTACCACGCAAAAGATGGTCGGGGTTTCTTGCGATCCCCGGCCGTAAGGAGAAGGCCAACATGGAGAGGTAGCACCCCGAACCAATATTACCCGCCCCCGATGTTGCTTCACAACACCAACGGTTGATCATAAGGTAAGAGGGGTCTATTGGCTGCCTGGCAATTAAAGCCGAGTATAGCCAATTAACTTGTCGGTCACCTTTGTCTCCTTCATCCTCCCCAATACCCTCTTGCACATCCAAGAGTGAAATATCCGGATAATGGGGTTGCGGATGCAATTGCGTTGTTGATGGGCTTCTCCGGAGATCATATTCCAAAATCCCGCTAACATGCCGGGTGGCACGTCAACTTTCTCCGAAGCTCCCTTGTGGAATCCAAGCAGCTCCCTAACGTGCTCGTAGGGAACCACTTGTTGGACTCCCTCCAAACGGAATGACAAGCTTTGCACCCCATCATCATCAAGGATAGGTGCAATAGTCATTAAAATTTCCAAGGCGAACCCCAAGTGGGTGTCCACCGATACTCCGTTGGAGAACCGCACCCATCCAAGGTGCCTCAACATATAGTATATGTCGGTGCCAAAACCCAAGGTGTAGAGTGCTTGGTCGTCGAACTCGACGTTGGGCACAAGCCTCTTCTCAAGATTAGAGAGCCTCTCCTCCTCCTCCGCCGACAAGATGATGAAGCCGTACGAAGAGTATGTCGGGGTGTAAGGAGATGGCGCGGTTGAACGGGTCGATCGTCGTGGTGGCGCGGGCTGCTCCTCCGTGTGCCCACGAGGTTCGGTAAACCTCATGGACGTGCTTCTTGCATCCCTCATACCACCAAGGAGGAGAGCATCGTTCCTCCTCGGTGGTGCCATATCCGTCTCCATGCTCCGGGAGACTCGGAACCGAGTGCCTCCTCGAAGACGTGGTTGATGATGGCTTGGACGACGACGAACTCTTCTTCTTGGAGAAGAGACTTGTGGTTTTCTTCCACATGGTTACTGCACTCTTTTCTTCAACTAAAACTCCGGGTTGCAACCGGTAACTAGTCACTAAAACTCTTACTTCGGATGTGGACTTTGAGTGGATTAAGGATGTGGATTTTTTCTTGAGCTATCAAGCTTGGGAAGGTTGGCTATGTTTACGGAGGTTTTGAGCACACAAACTTGAACACACAAACAAAGGAAGGAGAGGGAAGCTTGCCTGCAGAAAACGGGAGCCGGGGGGCTCCTTATGTAGGGGAGGCCGGCCGGCCCGGGCCGGCCGGCCCGGGGTCCCTCGGTGCACCACCCCGCCTCGTCTTTCTTCCGGCATGATCATTTCGCCTCCGCAACTTTCCCCGCCCGCGTGCTCCACGAGTTGCACCGCCCAAACGCTCTCGTCCACTCCTTTTCTTGCATTATTGGTCCTTCCACTTGATGCTTCATGCTTTGGGTCATGTCCATGCTCCCTAGCTCCACTTGCTTCACATGCCACCATGAAATTCCTGCAAAGTTGATGCTTGCTGCCCACCATGCTTGTCCTTTGCATGTGGAATTGGCGAAAGTTGATGAAAGGGAATCCAATGGTGCATGCATGATTAATTCAAACTAGATTGCCTCCATTAAGGTGTGTTTAAGGTTAAGCACTCCTCTAATTCGAAATTTAAAATATTTTTTAGAGCCATGCAAGAGCTCAAACATAATTTTAGAGAAGTTTTGAAACCATTAAAAACAAATGTAAGTCGAAAATATTTTTCGACTACGTTGATTTCGGTCTCACCGGTATAGTTTGCCTTCATCGGTTGAGAGAAAACATTTCCCGGCTTGATCATGGGGGCATAGGTTTAGGTTCTAATTTTGGCTAAATAAGAAAGATTTTGAATAAAACAAAATTAGAATAGGCTTAGAAAAATTCTAATCCTCGAGAAACCAAGGATATAGATTTTTAAAACCAACCAAAAGTTTTGATTTCTAGGTTCACGGGAGTCCTACCACGTGCTGAATTTTTTATTAACACATAGATATAAATCGTGGCTCTACTCGTGTGGTTTTAGCATGAAAGATAAGTCAACCTCAGCACCATAATGAGGGTGAAAGGTTGAGTTAGGTTCTGAAATTATTTAGTTGAGGTTTCTCGAAAAGAAAAGAACAAACAAGCACATAGGAGGGTTCATGCAAAGGGTTTATGATAAAGCAAACATTCAATCAAGAATTATGTCTCTAATATTGTTCAACCACTTCTAAGTCTAATGTCTTTGCGTAATAAAACTCAAAAACTAAATTATTAAAAAATACTCGAAAAACCCGGAATCGCGTTGTCCTCCCGTAGCTTATTCTTGACTCGACGAAACGGGTTGCCTCCCGCCTAGCGCTTCGTTTATAGTCTATAGCTAGACTTCTTCACTTGACTACTTCGGATCAACGCTCTTTGTGGGCGTTGCAATCTTGGGTACCCACCGTCGCACCATCTTGGGCGCGGGCTTGTCTTCCGGCTTAGTCATTTTTTTGGTCTTCACGGCGGCTTCTCTTCCTTTGTCTTGACGGATGCAACACCTTCTTTGATTTTCTTTACGTTCATTTTTTCGGCTCCTTCTTCTTTTTTAGCCCCTCCGTTTGTTTTGGTTCTCCCTTCACTCCAATCATGTTGCATGCCTCAATTCTTGGACGGAACTTGAAGGAACTCCTTTCTCCGTTGATGTCGAATGTGATCTCCCCCTTGCCAACATCAATAGTAGCTCCCACGGTCTTGAGGAAAGGCCTCCCTAGGATGAGCGGCGGCTTCTCCCTCTCTCCCATCTCGAGCACAACGAAGTCGACGGGGATGAAGTGGTGTCCGACCTTCACGGGTACATCTTCAGCAATGCCCAAGGGATAGCGAATGGAGTTGTCTCCCAACTCCAAACATATACCCGTAGGCTCCATTGGTAGGCGTAGCTTCTCGAACACATCCCTCGACATGACGCTCACACTAGCTCCAAGGTCGCATAACGCCTTCTCGAAGTTGAAAGAACTAACCGAACATGGAATTGTAGGGCACCGGGGTCTTTTTGCTTCTCTAGCCCATTAGCAATAGCGGCACTACACTCCTCGGACATCTTGACATGATCTACCCCGAGTGTTGCTATCTCATATTTATTGCAAGTATGTCTTTAAAGCAACGAGAATATGTAGGTACTTGTAGGGCATCTAGTAATGGCATGTTGATGCTAAGTCTACGCACAACTTCCACAAACTTCTCAAAGTGGTTGTCAAGTTTACCTCGGAAGTAGCGTGGCTTGAGTTGCGGTATCCTCGTGTCTTCCTCCGGCATCTCAAATTCGGGTTCCTCGGTGACGATCCCCGTAACCTTCTCTTTAGCAACTCCTTCCACCTCGGTGGATGGTTTAAGCTTCCTTGCTCCCGCGGAACGTTCCGGATCTTCGGTCTCCTTCCCCGAACGTGTTTGAATGGCCTTCGCCGATTCGGGACTTTTGGGTTGTCCCGGAAGCTTCCCTTTATCATTAGTGAGGCGCCCCGCAAGTTGTCCAACTTGCGTCTCGAGCATCTTCATCATGTTGAGCACTTGATGATTGGAACTTCCGACCTCCGTCACTTTGCTATCGATATTCTCCAACACCTTGTCTATGGTTTTGAACTTGGTGACGGTGTCCTTGTTGATCTTAGCTTGCTCATCCATGAACTCCTTCAATTGCATACGAAGCGGAACCGCGTTAGGATAGATGAGCTTGCATTGAATTGAGGCCTACCTTGCCCGTAGCGGAAGTTCGGCAATTCTCCCTTCCTCATGTAGTCGAGCACTTTGGCTTCCTCCGACAATCCTTGCGGACATGGTCATACTCTCCACATTCTTCGCATGTGGACCTTGCTTCGGCGGCCTTCAAGTCTTGAGCCTCTTTCTTTTCCATCTCCATCTTCTCCAACCTCCTCATGAGCGAGTCGATCTTGCCTTCAAGTATGTTCTCCTTCTCCACTTGCAAGACTCCTTTGACGTTCCCCGTGGGTTGAACCGGATGTAGGCGCCCGGACGACGCCCACATGTCATTATCCGCGACCTTCTTGAATAGAGTGAAAGCTTCCGTCGGTGTAAGTTCGATGATGGATCCTCCCGCCGATGCATCGATGATCGTCCTTGACGCCATGGTGAGTCCTTGATAGAACTTTTGCACGAGGTCTTCCTTCGGGAACTTGTGATGTGGAACCGCCCAGGTGTACTCGTTGAAGCGCTCGAATGCCTCCGAGATAGTTTCCGTAGGATATTGAACAAAGGTGGCAATCTTATTACGCAAGCTTTGAGTTTTACCCGGTGAGTAGTATTCCTTCATGAAAGCCTTCATCAACGTGTTCCAATTTTGCACCGTCTCCGCCGGTTGAGAGTAGAACCATTGCAAAGCCTTCCCGAGAAGTGAAAACGGAAAAAGCCTTGCCCTCATTTGGTCTTGAGTCACCCCATCCATGTTGAAAGTCCGACATAGTTGAATGACCGCTTGGAGGTGAAGGTTCGGATCCTCTTTACGGGTGAAGGGTGAATGTTGCACCATGCGGATTGTTGAGGTCTTGATCTCGAACGGTCTTCCGATCTCCTCGAGGTTCAAGATTGGTAGGTCGATGATGTCTGGGGTGCATAGCTCCCCAATCTTGCGTTCTTGCGGTGGTTGGTCACCCATCGGTGGAAGTCGATTCTCCCGAGGACTTTGAGGTGGTGAATTCTTCGGAGATTCCTGCGATCCTTTGTCTTCCGACTCCGAATCTACAAAATCTAGCTTTTTAGCTTGATGTGCTTCGCGTCTCCTTAGCTCGTAAAGTTTTTCGGATCATCCACAAAATTATCGGGTTTGTTGGAGAGGTAGCCGTCCATCTCTCGTTAGGGTTAGCAATAAACAAAGTATGCAAAAACTAGAAAGTAAAAACAAATCTATAAAAACTAGGGTTAGACAAACTAGATTAGATGTATTTTGAGGATGATCAAAATTTAGTAGATGCAAAAAAATAAAAACAAAAAGAGAAAACTGAAAATTACAAAAAGGCAATAAAAAAATCAAATCTTGATCACTTGTTCCCCGGCAACGGCGCCGGAAAAAGGGGCTTGTTGACGGTTAATAGTTGTATCAAATTTCGTTTGTGACTTGCAAGCGTACAAGTCTCCCGTCGTAGTCGGGGGACCCTTCTTCCCTCGAGTGGTGAACCCAAGGTATCGAATCCATGGAACAAATGTGTGACGCAAAACTTAATCTAATAAAGCCAAGTAACTTCAATCTTCGATAAAAGAAACCCTAATGCATCTAAGTAAAATACACGAAACGAATCTAATCTACTAAAGACCGGAGAAAACAAAGTAAGATTGGGTAGATAAACCGATCTAGAGAGATCGGGGTAAGCCTTTTGTTGAAGTTCCAAGCAAGAGAAGAAGTAGCAAATCGAATCTTAATAGAAGCCTCTTTAAATCGTGGTTTCCCGTCCAAATCCGAAAACATCCGCCTTTCGGAACCCCCGTTCTGTCACAACATATCCCTATTCATGCGGGGAGCTTAGGGCGAGTCAAAAGACAAGTCGAGATTCTTTCGGAAGATCCGGCGTGTACCTCTAGCCACCGCGGCTACAAGAACACCCTATGTAATCTATCTCGAGAATAGAATTGGAATAAGCAAAGCCGATCGAAAAACGAAATCTTCGAGGAAACACTTGATCGCTAGGAAAAGATTCAACTTGATAATTCAACTATAACGATGATACATACACAAGATCACCACGGGATCCTTCCTTGATCTTGCTTCTAGCTCGGGAACTCCGACGTGGTCTTCCGTGCAAGGTTCCCACGTCGGCTAGGGAAACCCTAGTCAACTAGCTCGACCCTCTCCTCTCCGAGATGGTGTCCCTCTCTTCTCTGCTCCTCGGCGGCCGATGACGAATTCTTCTCTGTGTGGCTCTCGGTCAGGGGGCTATAAATAGCCCGATTGGCGGCTAGGGCAAAGGAGGGGGCAAATGGGCCCTGGATGGTCCTGGGCCGACCGAACTGGGCCGGCCGGCACCGGGCCCATCCGGAGCCCAACCCGAGGCCTCCTTCGCTCTACGTCGGTTCCCTTGCTTCTGGATGTTTCCCCCTTCTGCATGTAGGTCCATGTCGTCAGTTTCTCTCCGAATTGGACTCAACTCCTTGTCTTGCAAGATTCAGCACTTTTCTGGTCAGGTCCTCGGAGTCTGTCGTCTTCTCGGATCAAGTCCCTGGCTTCTTGGAGTTAAGTTTGCTTCGTTGCATGACTTGTACGGGGCTTCAAGGTCTTGTCATGAGGTGCTTGATGAACTTATCCCGAAAGTCTTGCATTCAACACTAAAGCCCTGCATAAACATTAAACTCCAAAACCGACATGCACACGTGAACTTGTTATACCACGGGGGTTAGTACCAATGGATAAGGTATAAAACTCATGCCAACACCGAAGGTAAACTCATGGCTAGGTTGACGGATTTTCACCAGTCAACAAGGAACAACCCCCAGAGGTATGCAATGATCACAAGACTACAAGTGATATCTACAAGTGGTAATATAATAAGAACCCATTTGTCTTATCTCTTGTCCTTTAAGCTACTGTTGACGGTGAAATTCCGTCAACCTTGCCATGAGTTTACCTTCGGTGTTGACATAAGTTTTATACTTTATCCATTGGTACTAACCCCCTTGGTATAACAAGTTCATTCGTGCATGTTGGTTTTTGAGTTTAGTGTTTATTTAGGGTTTTGACGCAGAAAGCAAGACTTCCGGTATAAGTTCATCAAGCACCTTGTGACAAGACCTTGAAGCCCCATACAAGTCATGCAATGAAGCAAACTTGACTCCAAGAAGCCCAGGGACCAAACCTGAGAATATGAAAAACTCCGAGGACCTACCCAGATAAGTGCCGAATCTTACGGGACAAGGAGCTACGTCCAACTCAGAGAGAAACTGACGACAAGGGCCCACACGCAGAAGGGGAAGGATCTAGAAGACTCGGGAACTGACGTAGGGCAAAGGAGGCAGGCAACTGGGTCGGGATGGGCCAAGGCCGGTCGGCCCAGGCCAGCTGGCCCAGCCCATTCCAGGGCCCGGTTACCTCCCCCTTTGACCTAGACGCCATTCGGGCTATTTATAGCCCCAGGGTCAAGAGCCACGCATCGATCAATTCGTCATCAGCCGCCGAGGAGCAGAGAAGAGAGGGACACCATCCCAGAGAGGAGAGGGTCGTGCTAGTTGATTAGGGTCTCCCTAGCCGACGTGGGAACCTTGCAAGGAAGACCACGTAGGAGTTCCCGGAGCTAGAAGCAAGATCAAGGTAGGATCCCGGTGGTGATCTTGTTCATATATCATTGTACTAGTTGATGTATCAAGTTCAATACGATTCTTAGCGACTAAGTGTTTCTCTGAGGTCTTCGTTTTCGATCGGCTTTGCTTATTTTAGATCTATTCTCGAGATAGATCACATAGGGTGTTCTTGTAGCCGCGGTGGCTAGAGGTGCATGCCTGATCTTTCAAAAGAACTCGACTTGTCCTCGGACTCGCCCTAGACTACCCACATGAATAGGAGTACGTTGTGACAGAACGGGGGCTCTGAAAGGCGGGCGTTTTCGGAGTCGGACGGGAAACCACGGTTTAAAGAGGCTTCTAATGAGATTTGATTTGCTACTTCTTCTTTTGCTTGGAACTTCAACAAAAGGCTTAACCCGATCTCTCTAGATCTGTTTAGCTACCCCCTCTATCTTTGTCACCTCCGGTCTTTAGTAGATTAGGTTCGTTCTTGTGTTGATTCTTATGATTAGATGCATTAGGGTTTTATCTATCGAAGATTGAAGTTACTTGGCATTACTAGATCATCTTTTGCGTCACACATTTGTTCCGCAGATTCGATACCTTGGGTTCACCACTTGAGGGAAGAAGGGTCCCTTGACTACGATGGGAGACTAGTCCGCTTGCAAATCTAAACGAACTTTGATACAACTATTAACCGTTAACAAGCCCCTTTTTCTGGCGACGTTGCTGGGGAACATGTGATCAATATTTAATCTTTTATTGCCTTTTTGTGATTTTCAGTTTTCTTTTAGTTTTTTTTTGCATCTACTAACTTTTGATCATCCTCAAAATCAATCTAATCTAGTTTGTCTAACCATAGTTTTCTTAGATTTATTTTTAACTGGAGATGGACGGCTACCTCTCCAACAAACCCAATAATTTTGTGGATGATCTAGAAAAAATTTACATGCTAAGGAGACGCGAAGCACATGAAGCTAAAAAGCTGGATTTTGTAGATTCGAAGTCGGAAGACAAAGGATCGAAGGAATCTCCGAAGAATCCACCACCTCAAAGTCCTTGCGAGAATCGACTTCCACCAATGGGTGAACAACCACCGCAAGAACGCAAGATCGGGGAGCTATGCACCCCGGACATCATTGACCTACCAATCTTGAACCTTGAAGAGATCAGAAGGCCATTCGAGATCAAGACCTCAACAATCCGCATGGTGCAACATTCACCTTTCACCGGTAAAGAGGATCCGAACCTTCACCTCCAAGCGTTCATTCAACTATGTCAGACTTTCAACATGGACGGGGTGACTCAAGACCAAATGAGGGCAAGGCTTTTGAAGGACTGATACGGCGAACCAGAGAGGGGGGAGTGAATGGGAGCCGATAAAAATTCTTCTCGAAGGAGATGGAAACTCCAACAAGATGAACATGGCTTCCAACACACGTCTCCGACTTACTACCCAAGTTGGCCAAGCCCACGTAGCCACTGGAGTGCCACTGGACCTAGGAACCAACACACAACCTTCCGACCCGAGAACGCAGCGGAACACCAAACCTCGAGTCTACGGACCAACACCGGTCGGACCGGTGAGCACCACCGGTCGGACCGGTCCCCCGCTAGTGAAACCGGGCAACTTTCACTAAGTGGCTCCACACCGGTCAGACCGGTGAGACACACCGGTTAGACCGGTCACGGCTGAAAGCCCCCAACACACCAAACGGGCCAACGGACCACAAAGCCGACCCAAACTTGAAACAACCCCAACACAGGACAACAGCGAACACACCCAGACGTTCACCCGAGCATAAACCCACCGAGGGTTGCACCGGTCAGACCGGTCAAGAGCACCGGTCAGACCGGTGTAGCCTGGGCAGCTCGGGATGAACAGCACCCGCAGGTTAACTCCCTCAAATCCAAATCTCGATCTCCCGAATCGCTCCACGGACATGAACAAGACTTTGGGGATAATAGGAACACCTCATGAGGAGTCCATAGCCAAGTTTAATCCCACCAAATCTTGTCCAGAAAGGAGGAATCAAAGAAATCCCGCAAAGAGCACCACAAACCCTAGAACTCGGAAAATCCCAAAATCGAGCCCCTTTACTCACGGATTTGGGAGGGGAATCACAGCCCAAAGAACCACGAAGGGTTCCCACAAATTTTCCCCATCAAATCCCCAAGAGCAAGGTCCCGAAAACACCCCAAAGAAATCACCAAGAGAGGGCTCCGAAAATCACCACCAAGAGCAACCGAGAACAACACATCCAAACCTTGAGGAACCACGCCGAATCATCTATACATGCAACAAAGGTTCATACAAGGTCTAGCTTGCCGCCCTATCATCCAACCCTCTCACAAGATCTCACCGTGAAACTCTCAAGCTAGTCCTATGGAAATCCTAAGGAAAATAGGAAGGGAAAATAGGAAAGCAAATGAACTAGGGTTTCAAAGCTTGGCTGCCATCCTCTCACCTCTTGGGTTATATGGAGGCAACCGAAAGTCTAAAATGCTCTTTTCTAATAACTAGAGATACAAGCCCCTCAAGGGCGGATTTGGAAGTCTTCATGTCTTCACCATCGGACGGATGCCCGGCGACCGCACCCTGCGTAGCCTCGACGTAAGCCATGCGATCCCGACGCGTGTCCTCCGCTTCAAAGTATCCGGACTGCGTCATCGCACACCGGTCGAGCCGGTGCTCCCCACCGGTCGGGCCGGTCGGACCCACCGGTCGGACCGGTCCGGCGCTCTTGCGGCACCGTCTTCGGTTCTTCGGTCTTGGCTTTGTGGCTCAACCAAGGAACCCGGTGGTTTTCCGGGTGAACCACCGGAAACCCCGCGAACTCGGTGTAGCCTCCGCCAATCTCCACTCATGACTTGGCTCCCACGTAGTCCCGGCTCGACCTTGGTTTTGAGGCTCAACCAAGAAACCGTCCAAGACTTCATCTTGTTGTTCATGCCACCATGCGGCCCGCACTTGACCTGCGGGCCACCGGGTCCCTCGAACGAAGTCTACTTGTATTCTCCACACACCTCGAGGCCTCACCGGCGATGACCTTTCGCGCTTGTTCTTCACCCGCACCAACACCGGTCAAGCCGCAACCTCGCACCTCGCAATACTTAGCCAAGAATCGGTCCACACAACGAAGGACCGATACGGCGAACCGGAGAGGGGGGGGGAGTGAATGGGAGCCGATAAAAATTCTTCTCGAAGGAGATGAAAACTCCAACAAGACGAACGCGGCTTCCAACACACGTCTCCGACTCACTACCAAGGTTGGTCAAGCCCACGTAGCCACCGGAGTGCCACCGGACCTAGGAACCAACACGCAACCTTCCGACCCGAGAAACGCGGCGGAAAAACCAAACCTCGAGTCTACGGACCCACACCGGTCGGACCGGTGAGCACCACCGATCGGGCCGGTCCCTGCCGGTGAAACCGAGCAACTTCCACTAAGTGGCTCTACACGGCCGGACCGTGAGACACACCGGTCGGACCGATGGCGACTCGAAAGCCCCCAAGACACCAAACGGCCAACCGACCACCAAACGGACCCAAACTCGAAACGAGCGGCACCACGGGACAACAACGAACACACCAAGACGTTCACCCGAGCAAAAACCCACAAGGGCTCGCACCGGTCGGGGCCGGTCAAGAGCACCGGTCGACCGGTGTAGCCCGGGCGCCTCGGGATGAACGAGCACCCGCGGGTCAACTCCCCCAAATCCAAATCTCGATCTCCCGAATCGCTCCACGGACTTGAACAAGACTTTGGGGATATCATGAACACCCCATGAGGAGTTCATAGCCAAGTTTAATCCCACCAAATCTCGTCCAAAAAGGAGGAATCGAAGAAATCCCGCCGAAAGCACTTCCAACCCAAGAACTCAAGAAACCCCAAAATCGAGCACTTTTTCTCACGGATTTGGGAGGGGAATCACAGCCCAAAGAACCACGAAGGGTTCCCACAAATTTCCCCCATCGGATCCCCAAGAGAAAAGCCTCGAAACCAACCCAAAGAAATCACCGAGAAAGGGCTCCGAAAATCACCACCAAGAACAACCGGGGAAAACACATCCAAACCTTGAGGAACCACGCCGAATCATCTATACATGAGACAAAGGTTCGTACAAGGTTTAGCAAGCCGCCCGATCATCCATCCCTCTCTACAAGATCTCTCCGTGAAGCTCTCTTGCTAGTCCTAAGGAAAACCTAGAGAAAATAGGTGGAAAATAGGAAAACTAATGAGCTAGGGTTCCAAGAGTTGGCTGCCATCCTCTCACCTCTTGGGTTATATGGAGGCAACCGAAAGTCTAAAATGCCCTTCTCTACTAACTAGGGATACAAGCCCCTCAAGGGCGGATTTGGAATTCTTGATGTCTTCACCATCGGACGGATGCCGGCTATCGCACCTCGCGTAGCCTCGACGCAAGCCATGCGATCCCGACGCGTGTCCTCCGCTTCGAAGATTCCGGACCGCGTCGTCACACCCGGTCGACCGGTGCTCCTCCGCCGGCCGCACCGGTCCCCACCGGCCGACCGGTCGGACCCACCGGTCGACCGGTGCGCGGCCTGCTGCGGCTCCGTCTTCGGTTCTCCGGTCTTGGCTTTGTGGATCAACCAAGGAACCTAGTGGTTTTCTGGTGAACCACCGGAAACCCCGCGAACTCGGTGTAGCCTCCGCCAATCTCCACTCATGACTTGGCTCCCACGTAGTCCCGGCTCGACCTTGGTTTTGAGGCTCAACCAAGAAACCGTCCACGACTTCATCTTGCTTGTTCATGCCACCATGCGGCCCGCACTTGACCCCGCCGGCCACCGGGTCCCTCGAACGAAGCCTACTTGTCTTCTCCACACACCGGAGGCCTCACCGGCGACGACCTTTCACGCTTGTTCTTCACCCGCACCAACACGAGTCAAGCCGCGACCCGCACCCGCAATACTTAGCCAAGAATCGAGTCCACACAACGTTGTCAATCACTCATCACACAAGGAAGCGACCATCCACCGGTCCTCGAACCACACATGGTCCTCAATCTCCCCCTTGATGAGTGCATTGACAACACCCACACGAAAGTAACAAGAGAGAAAAGAAAAATAAAAGAAACGAACAAAAAGAAACCCCAACAAGCGATCGAAAGCCAAACAAAGGCAAAGAGCAAGATCACTTGAAGAAGACAAGTCTCGGACCCCTTAGGCAAGGGCAACGGCTCGACACATCCGAGACAAAGCAAAGCTCAAGCAAAGAGCACAAACCACCGAAACACAACTCGAAAACTCTTAAAGAGCTCCCCCCGCACACATGCAAACTCCCACCGAACCAATGCAACTCCCCCGGACGAATGCATGCACGAAACCACATGAAACGGGACGGTACAAAGCACTTTCGGCTCACCCCGGTCGGACGGTCATCACCACCGGTCGGACCGGTGCCTAACATATGTACGGGACCAGCACTCACACCGGTCGGACCGGTGACCCCGATCGGTCGGACCGGTGCACAACGAGCCCGAAATGGCTCGAAACCACTCGAAAACCTTCTAAACACGTCCGACGAAGCCATTTCAAGCTCAAACTTCTCCCCCTTGTTGGCAATGCATGAATCAAGCCAAAAATGCAAAGCTTTCAACCTAGAGCTTCTCAAATAGACAAAATTCAACAAAGAATGCTACACATATCCAAATGAGCAAGTTAGATACTCTACGGCTTCGTATCGATCTCAACTACATGATCACCAAGTTTCACAACCATTGGACGAATCTAAGATGGATTTTGGCAATTTTGCGAAAAACTTGCCTCTCATGAGCAAAGTCCTAAACATGATCAAAGCATATCAAAGTGGCAAAGCCACACAAACTTCATGCTAGGACAGCCATTCTAATCATAAGACCATCACAAACACCCACAAGCACCTCATGTCATGTCAAAGCCACCGAGCCATGTGCCTACTTCTATTTATGAGACTTCTCATTGGTAGGCATCATGCAACGATTTAGCACCCAAAGCAAATTAAATTCAGCACATATGACATGGGAGCATATTTTCCAAGCATTTTTCATTTCATTTTCAGATTTGTAAATGGTACATGAAATGTCTTTGCGACAAAAAGGAACTTATGCTCCTCCACAAGATAGATCAAGAGGGCTAAACATTCATGATGGCAAATGAGCCTTTGGCCCCATATGATCAATAAACTAGCCAGCCAACCACAAATTAAGCATAGCAAGGCCACAAAACATGTCAAGAGCATGTAAAGGCATTTACACATGAGAGAGCATACATGTGACATTTTTCAAAAGCATAGCTATCAACCATGGATTATTCATCAAGATCATCAAGAGCTAAGTCAAACTAACCATATCATACCAAACAAGCTCACAAAGACATATATCTCATTCCATGGTGAACAATGTATATGAGAGAAGCTTTCCTAACCAATGCATATGATACAAAATGCATGCAATCTAAGAGACAAGGATGCCTATACATCATGTTACATATGCCATGCCAAATGCAAGAAATGCACAAAGGAAAGCTATACATATGCTACAAACCGGCTCCTCGAGGGGAGGCAAAACGGGCTCGACACCACCGCAAAAGAGAGCTCCCACACACCCAACTCAAGAAATCAAACACACACCAAGTTCCCCCCGCAAACGAGTGAAAGTGGCTTGATCTAGGGGTTTGGTGAAAATATCGGCTAGTTGGTCATGTGTGGGTACATGGATCAAAGCTATCTTTCCTTTCTCTACGTTGTCTCTCAGAAAATGATACCTCACTTCTATGTGCTTGGTTTTGGAATGGAGCACTCGGGTTCTTTGCAACGCTTATGGCACCGGTGCTATCACATTGAAGTGGGACATGGGTATACTCCTCACCAAAGTCACTCATGGTGTAGGTGATCCAAAGGAGCCGAGAGCAACAACTAGCGACGGCAACATACTCGGCCTCGGTCGTGGATTGAGCAACACTCGACGCTTGCGGGAAGACCAAGACGCCAAAGAAGAACCCAAAAACGGCAAGTCCCGGAGAAGTGGACTTCCTATCCAACCGACACCCGGCAAAATCCGCGTCCGAAAAACCATGAAGCGCCAAAGAAGAGGACGCGGAGTACCAAAGGCCGAAGTCGGGAGTGTGACGCAAGTACACGAAAATTCTCTTCACCGCTTGCCAATGCGAAGTCCTCGGAGACGCTTGAAAACGAGCGCACAGACACACTGAGAACTGTATGTCCGGCCTCGTCGCCGTCAAGTAGAGGAGTGACCCGATCATGCTCCGGTACTCCTTCTGGTCCACGTGTTCACCTTCCTCGTCCGCATCAAGAGCTGTAGTCGTACTCATCGGCGTCGTCATAGCCTTGGAGTCCTCCATCTTGAACTTCCTCACAATGTCCTTGGTGTACTTAGCCTGGTGCACAAATGTTCTTTCCTTTGATTGCTTGATTTGTAGCCCGAGGAAGAACTGCAACTCACCCATCATGCTCATCTCAAACTCCCTGCTCATATCATCTGCAAACCTCGCAACAAGAGAGTTAGACGAGCCACCAAAGACAATATCATCCACGTACACCTGCACAATCAGGATATCTCTTCCCTGCCTCAGCAAAAACAAGGTCTGATCGACCTTCCCCATCTCAAAACCTCTCTCAAACAAGAACCCCCTCAACCTGCCATACCAAGCTCTAGGCGCCTGCTTCAACCCATACAGCGCCTTCCTCAACTTGTACACCCGGTGGGGGTACTTCTCACTCTCAAACCCCGGAGGCTGCCTCACATACACTTCTTCCTCCAACACTCCATTCAGAAAAGCACTCTTCACATCCATTTGGTGCAACTTGAACCCTTTAGCCACGGAAAAGGCTAGAAGGATCCTAATCGCCTCCAAACGGGCTACGAGAGCAAAGGTCTCCTCGTAGTCGATCCCCTCCTTCTGACTGAACCCTTGAGCAACAAGTCTCGACTTGTTCCTCACAACCTCACCCTTCTCTCCCTCTTTGTTTTTCCACACCCACTTGGTACCAATCGGCTTACACCCTGGGGGAGGGTCAACCAACTCCCACACTTGATTCCTCTCAAAGTTCTCCAACTCCTCATGCATCGAGTTAACCCAATTGTGATCGGATAGTGCATGTCCAATGTCTTTGGGCTCAAAAGAAGGAACAAACGCAGCATGAGCAAAGTGGGAATTGTTTCGAACCCTCGACCGTGTAGTGCGTTCATTCATGTCGCCGATGATCCTCGAAGCCGGGTGATCCACTTGAACTCGCCGGGGAGGTTCTCGCCTCGAAGCTACCTCCCCCTCAACATCGGCTTCTCCTCGTTCTTGATTTGTCGTCGTAGGTGTAGCGAGAGGGTCCATCCATCATCGTAGTCGAAGTAGTGGGTACATGTTCGGCGGGGGCACCACACCGCCATCTTCATCATCACCATGTTCATGCTCCTCCTCCCGAAAGATCTCCTCGCCAAGCTCATCATCACCTGCACACTCAAAGAGAAGCTGACTACGTGGCTCTGTCTCGTCGAAGGTTACCTCGCAAGTCTCCACGATTTGGTTAGTTTCAAGATTGAGCACACGATATGCTCTAGAATGAGATGCATAACCAAAGAAAATGCCATCGACAGACCTAGCCTCAAACTTATCCAACTTCCTGCCTTTCTTCAGAATGAAACACTTGCAACCAAAGACATGGAAGTGACTCACCTTGGGTGTGCGACCATGCATCAATTCATAGCATGTCTTCTTCTTGTGCACTCTGAGGTATATCCTGTTCGACACATAGCATGCGGTATTCACCGCCTCAGCCCAATACCTCCTCGAAGTCCTATGCTCATCAAGCATCGTCCGAGCCATCTCGCACAAGGTCCTGTTCTTCCTTTCCACAACACCATTCTGGGGAGGCGTATACGGACTCGAAAACTGGTGCTCAAGACCCAAGTCATGACAAAAGGTTTCAAAACGAGAGTTCCTGAATTCCGAGCCATTATCACTACGGATAGCTCGTATGGCATCTCCGTGCCTCTCGTTCCTCAACCTCAAGACTAGATCTCGAACAAAACCAAACGTCTCCCCCTTTTCCTCGAGAAAGAACACCCACGCATACCGAGAATAGTCGTCCACCACAACAAGGACATACCACTTCCCACCCGCCGAGATCGCACACGAGCTGGGCCAACAAGGTCCATATGGAGCAGCTCGCATGGACGCTCAGTCATCACATCGGTGAGAGGCGGGTGAGAAGAGGCCACCATCTTGGCATGCCTACACGGAGCACAAACCAACTCTTTCTCAAGCCTCAACCGTGGCAATCCTCGGACCAAATTGAGTTTACTCAAGCGAGACAAAAGGTCAAAGCTCAAGTGACCCAACTTTCTATGCCACTTCCACAACTCACACGAAGAACCGGCCAAGAAACAACGCTCCACACCCGAAGACCGAGAAAAATTAGCACGAAACACCCGACCCTCGGGAACGACCATACGGACAAGGTCCCCTCGAGAGTCCACAATCCGAGAACCACCGAGGCCGAAACAACACCTCAAAACCCTCATCCAACAAGCCGGGATACGAAAGCAAATTGTACCCCGGCGATTGAACAAGAGCAACACGCCTCGAGTGATCTTGTCACTCACTTTTATCTCACCTTCCGAAAGCACACGCCCACGCCCATTGTCCCCAAAGGTGATGTACCTCTTCGTCACCACCGGACGAGACTTGAGAACCACCCCACGACTCCGGTCATATGCCTCGAGCAACCGGAGTCAATCAACCAAATATTCTTCAAGTCTCCCACCCGAAAATCAAAAATAAGCACGTGAGCGAACAAACGACTCAAGACGCGGGGTTAGTACCAAAAAAGGAAAACCGAGTGCCGAGCCATTTGCTCGAAAGTGGGGTTAGCACCAACCAAAGCATCTCTCCTACCAAAACTACCTCCACGAACACCACCACGGTAACCACCACCGAGGGAACCACCCCTCTCTGCCTGGAGGAGGACCAAATCCACGCAAGAAAGCCCGTGGAACGTCCTTCCTCTCCAACTCAACGCCACGACTCCTCCAATCCCCGTATTGAGCACGAGGAGGAGAACGCCTAGCAAACTGACCACCTGCACCCTTTCCAGCCCAACCACCAGAACCACGACCACCAGAAACAACCCTCGCACCTGTACGAGCTCGAAACCCGAACATCTGTCTGTCCAGGCCTGCACCGGTCTGACCGGTGCCCCACACCGGTCTGACCGGTGTGACCTGGGCAGCAACACCACCTGCAGCCTTCTTCTCTCCCCAAGCCCGAACTGTCCTCACAATCGCCTTGCCCCTGGGCATCTGCATACGAGGCTCAAGTACACCATCGGAAGGGTGGTACTTGTCCTTGTTAGCCCACTCCTTCTCCATTCTCTCCTCTCGCTTCCTCTTGAAGCAAAACTCCTCCTTATGGCCATCTCTCCCACAATAGCCACAATGGAACCTCACAAGCTTAGGCTTTGACTTGGGATGTGGTCGCTCACTCGGTTTCTCTCTACTCAAACCCTCCACCGGTTTCTCACCACTAGCCTTCTCACTCTCCTTCCCAAAGAACACTTTCCCCGAAGTGCTCACAAACTTGATAGGCTTTTGTAGGTCATTTGTGGGTGTAAGAAACACGGGTGGAGCCGGGGTTGTGTCTAGTCGGTTCCTTAGATGGTTAGGTTTTGGTGGGAAATCATTTTTGTGGTGGGTTTTTGGTGGCCTCCGGGATATTCTCTCCACTTCCCTCACCAACCTTGTTTGCCCCAAGCCCCTCACCATCTTGCCTCTTAAAGGCCTCGATCATCATTCTCAACCGAGGCTCGTGACCAGGACAGCCAACCCATCAATTTTCTCAAATCATCATTCTCATCCCGCAAACGATCAACATAATGTGCAAGCTCCAAATTTTTCAATGCATGCATTTCACGGGTAGAGCAAGATGTAGGCATGGGTTCCTTCAATTTAGCCTCGAGCGAACTAGTGTAAGCATGCATCTCATCAATCTTAGCATGCAAAAGAGGGCAAGAAGTGCAAGCACCTAGCAAAGCGAGTCTAGACTTAAGCTCGGCCACTTCAACCCTATGCACATCTAGTTCCTCACACTTGGAGGCATGCTTCTCCTTAAACAAAGCAAGATCGCAAGGAATATGGAGCAATCAGCACAATCATTCTCATCAGAAACAACAGGGTTAGCCTTAAGCGAATCAATCTCAAGCTTGCTATCAAGCACCTGTGTCTCTAGCTCAGCCACTCTAGTCCTAGCATCCTCGAGTGAAGCCCTAAGCTCTTTCCTCATTTTCTTGGCCTCTCTAAGCATGTCATCACGGTTATCAAGCAAAGAGCCAAGCCTCTCATTCTCCTGGCGCAAGAAGGGAAGCTCATCACGCACCTCGTCGTCGGACTCAGAGTCCGAGTCGCTCTGTGTGCTCTTCTTGCTTCGCCGGAGCTCAACGCCATGGTGCGAAGCCATCTCTCGCGGGCGCCTCATCCCGCTCGGGTTCTTGGACGACTTCTTGTTCTTGCGGCGATCTCCCTCGTCGTCGGCTGCTGCTCGAGCTCGAGGTGGAGTACGTGGAACTGGAGTCGACGTCGCTCGCTCCCACCATCGCTTGGGCCTTGCCTCGGCCCTCCTTCTTCCTCGATCGTCGCTCGTCCTTGTACTTGTTCTTGTGCTTGCTCTTGTGGTCGCGCCTCGAACGGTACTTGCCATCGTTCATCCTCGGCTTGTGCTTGTAGCTGTCCTTGTTCTCGGCCTTCTCCGGGCAGTCGGCGACGAAGTGTCCCGGCTTGCCGCACTGGAAGCAAGTCCTCGTGTTCCTCCTCATGTTCACGTGGTTCTCGTGCAGCCTCTCGAACCGCCTCGTCAACAGCGCCAGCTCGTCCTCTCCAAGGTCATCAAACTCCTCATCTGGCATAGACATCAAAGAGGAAAACGAGAACATCCTGGTGGATGGGTTAGAGTTAGTCTTTCCTTTGGAACCACCAACGAGGGCAAGACTATGGGAATCAGTCGGTCCCTCGAGCTTGGCAGTCATGCCCCTATCCACCTCAGCCGACATGAGCTTCGAGAACAGCTCGTTCACCGTCAGAGTATCATACCTCTCCGACTCGACTATGGCCTCGAACTTTCCGCCCCATATTGTACGATCCAAAGAGTGTAAGAGCTTGACCGCTCTATCATGATCATCGTACGGGAGCACGTCCACATTGGCCCTCATGTTGTTCACCACCACCGTGAACCTCTGAAACAAGGCATCGATGGACTCACCGGGGAGATGAGTGAAGTTCTTGTACTCTCTCCGGTAGGTCGCATACAACCGTGCCTGAACACCGGGCGTTCCCAACATGAGCCTCCTTCAACACCGCCCAAATCCTACAAACCAAGTGCTCGGTGTGCACCCGATCGAACTCGGCCGACACAAAGCACGAAACAAGTAGTCGACCGCCTTATTGTTGGCGTCGAATCCGTCCCTCGACCCCGGAGCAAGGAAATCCATCGGTGGACATAGCCCTGTGTCCACCGTGACATCCCAAAGCGGCTCGACCCTTTCCGCGGAGGAACGCACCCATCCGCTTGCTCCACATCCGGTAGTTCTTGCCATCGAAGTGTGGAGGACCCGAACCCCGTTCCCGGTACGCCATCCTTGGATCTTAGGCGGTTAGAGTCAACAAAGACCCGAACCGGCTCGATACCACTTGAAGGACCGATACGGCAAACCGAGAGGGGGGAGTGAATGGGAGCCGATAAAAATTCTTCTCGAAGGAGATGAAAACTCCAACAAGACGAACGCGGCTTCCAACACACGTCTCCGACTCACTACCAAGGTTGGTCAAGCCCACGTAGCCACCGGAGTGCCACCGGACCTAGGAACCAACACGCAACCTTCCGACCCGAGAAACGCAGCGGAAAAACCAAACCTCGAGTCTACGGACCCACACCGGTCGGACGGTGAGCACCACCGGTCGAGCCGGTCCCTGCCGGTGAACCGAGCAACTTCCACTAAGTGGCTCTACACGGTCGGACCGGTGAGACACACCGGTCGGACCGATGGCGGCACGAAAGCCCCCCAAGACACCAAACGAGCCAACCGACCACCAAACGGACCCAAACTCGAAACGGCAGCACCACGGGACAACAACGAACACACCAAGACGTTCACCCGAGCAAAAACCCACAAGGGCTCGCACCGGTCAGACCGGTCAAGAGCACCGGTCGAGCCGGTGTAGCACCGGCGACTCGGGATGAACAGCACCCGCGGGTCAACTCCCCCAAATCCAAATCTCGATCTCCCGAATCGCTCCACGGACTTGAACAAGACTTTGGGGATATCATGAACACCTCATGAGGAGTTCATAGCCAAGTTTAATCCCACCAAATCTCGTCCAAAAAGGAGGAATCGAAGAAATCCCGCCGAAAGCACTTCCAACCCAAGAACTCAAGAAACCCCAAAATCGAGCACTTTTTCTCACGGATTTGGGAGGGGAATCACGGCCCAAAGAACCACGAAGGGTTCCCACAAATTTCCCCCATCAAATCCCCAAGAGAAAAGCCTCGAAACCAACCCAAAGAAATCACCGAGAAAGGGCTCCGAAAATCACCACCAAGAACAACCGGGAAAACACATCCAAACCTTGAGGAACCACGCCGAATCATCTATACATGAGACAAAGGTTCGTACAAGGTTTAGCAAGCCGCCCGATCATCCATCCCTCTCTACAAGATCTCTCCGTGAAGCTCTCTTGCTAGTCCTAAGGAAAACCTAGAGAAAATAGGTGGAAAATAGGAAAACTAATGAGCTAGGGTTCCAAGAGTTGGCTGCCATCCTCTCACCTCTTGGGTTATATGGAGGCAACCGAAAGTCTAAAATGCCCTTCTCTACTAACTAGGGATACAAGCCCCTCAAGGGCGGATTTGGAATTCTTGATGTCTTCACCATCGGACGGATGCCCGGCTATCGCACCCTCGCGTAGCCTCGACGCAAGCCATGCGATCCCGACGCGTGTCCTCCGCTTCGAAGATTCCGGACCGCGTCGTCACACACGGTCGACCGGTGCTCCTCACCGGCCGACCCGGTCCCCACCGGTCGGACCGGTCGGACCCACCGGTCGGAGGCCGGTGCGGCGCCGCTGCTTTGCGGCTCCGTCTTCGGTTCTCCGGTCTTGGCTTTGTGGATCAACCAAGGAACCCGGTGGTTTTCGGTGAACCACCGGAAACCCCGCGAACTCGGTGTAGCCTCCGCCAATCTCCACTCATGACTTGGCTCCCACGTAGTCCCGGCTCGACCTTGGTTTTGAGGCTCAACCAAGAAACCGTCCACGACTTCATCTTCTTGTTCATGCCACCATGCGGCCCGCACTTGACCCCCGCCGGCCACCGGGTCCCTCGAACGAAGCCTACTTGTCTTCTCCACACCCGGAGGCCTCACCGGCGACGACCTTTCGCGCTTGTTCTTCACCACGCACCAACACGAGTCAAGCCGCGACCCGCACCCGCAATACTTAGCCAAGAATCGCTCCACACAACGTTGTCAATCACTCATCACACAAGGAAGCGACCATCCACCGGTCCTCGAACCACACATGGTCCTCAACAACGTTGTCAATCACTCATCACACAAGGAAGCGACCATCCACTGGTCCTCGAACCATACATGGTCCTTAGCTTTTTCCGTTCTCACTACTTGAGAAGGCTTTTCAATGGTTCCACTCTCAATTAGTGGAGACAGTGCAAAATTGGAACACGTTGATGAAGGCTTTCAGGAAGGAATACTACTTGCTGGGTAAAACTCAAAGCTTGCGTAATAAGATTTCCACTTTTGCTCAATACCCTACAGAGACTATTTCGGAGGCATTCGAGCACTTCAATGAGTACACTCGGGCGGTTTCACATCACAAGTTCCCGAAGGAAGACCTCGTGCAAAACTTCTATCAAGGACTCACCATGGCGTCAAGGACGATCATTGATGCATCGGCGGGAGGATCTATCATCGAGCTTACGCCGACCGAAGCTTTCACTCTATTCAAGGAGGTCGCGGATAATGACACATGGGCGTCATCCGGGCGCCTACTTCCGGTTCAACCCATGGGAACGTCAAAGGAGTCTTGCAAGTGGATAAGGAAAACATTCTTGAAGGCAAGATCGATTCACTCATGCGGAGGTTGGAGAAGATGGAGATAGAAAAGAAGGAGGCTCAAGATTTGAAGGATGCCGAAGCAAGATCCACATGCGAAGAGTGCGGAGAATATGGCCATGTCCACAAGGATTGTCTGGAGGAAGCCAAAGTGCTCGACTACATGAGGAAGCGAGAATTGTCGAACTTCCACTACGGGCAAGGTAGACCTCAATTTAATGCAAGATCATCCATTCCGAATTCGGTTCTGCTTCGTATACAATTGAAGGACTTCATGGATGAGCAAGATAAGATCAACAAGGACACCGTCACCAAGTTCAAGGCCATAGACAAGGTGTTGGAGAACATCGATAGCAAAGTGACGGAGGTCGGAAGCTCCAAACATCAAGTGCTCAACATGATGAAGATGCTCGAGACGCAAGTGGGACAACTTGACGGGCACCTCACCAATAATGAAGGGAAGCTTCCGAGGCAACCTAAAGATCCTGAATCGGCGAAGGCTATTCAAACACGTTCAGGAAAGGAGACCGAAGATCCGGAGCATTCCACGGGAGCAAGGAATCCTAAACCGTCCACCGAGGCGGAGGAATTTGCTAAGGAGGAAGTTACGTGGATCGTCACCGAAGAGCCCGAGTTTGAGATGCCGGGAGAAGACACGAAGATACCACAACTCAAGCCACGCTACTTCCGAGGTAAACTTGATAACCACTTTGAGAAGTTTGTGGAGGTTGTGCGTAGACTTAGCATCAACATGTAATTATTGGATGCCCTTCAAGTACCTACATATTCTCGTTACTTTAAAGACATACTTGCAAATAAATATGAGATAGCAACACTCGGGGTAGATCATGTCAAGATGTCTGAGGAGTGTAGTGCCACTATTGCTAATGGGCTAGAGAAGCAAAAGGACCCCAAATGCCCGACAATTCTATGTTCCGTTGGATCATTCAAGTTCGAGAAGGCGTTATGCGACCTGGGAGAAAGTGTGAGCGTCATGCCAAGAGATGTGTTCGAGAAGCTACGCCTACCGTTGGAGCCTATGGGTAAGTGTTTGGAGTTGGGTGACAACTCCATTCGCTATCCCTTGGGCATCGCCGAAGATGTGCCTGTGAAGGTCGGACACCACCTCATCCCCGTCGACTTCGTGGTGCTCGAGATGGGACAGAGGGAGAAGCCGCCGCTCATCCTTGGGAGGCCCTTCCTCAAGACCGTGGGAGCTACTATTGATGTTGGCAAGGGGGAGATCATGTTCGACATTAACGGAGAAAGGAGTTCCTTCAAGTTTCGACCACGTCTCGAGGTATGCAATATGATTGAAGTTAAAAATGTTCCACCTCATCGTCGCATTGTCAAGTAAGAACCAAGGAAGAAGGAAGGACTGAAGAAGAAGAAAGAGCCGAAGAAGAAGGACGTGAAGAAAGTCAATGAAGATGTTGCATCCGTCAAGACAAAGGAAGAAAAGCCGCCTGTGAAGACCAAAACAATGACTAAGCCAGAAGACAAGCCCATGCCCAAGATGGTGCGAAAGTGGGTACCCAAGATTTCAACGCCCTCAAAGAGCGTTGATCCGAAGTTATCAAGTGAAGAAGTCTAGCCATGGACTATAAACGAAGCGCTAGGCGGGAGGCAACCCGTTTCGTCGAGTCAAGAATAAGCTACCGGGAGGACAACCCGATTCCAGGTTATTCGAGTTTTTAATTCAGTTTTGAATTTTACTATGCAAAGACATTAGACTTAGAAGTGGTTGAACAATATTAGAGACATAATTCTTGGTTGAATATTTTGCTTGATCATAAACCCTTTACTTGAACCCTCCTATGTGTTTGTTTTCTTCTTTTCGAGAAACCACAACCAAATAAATTCAGAACCTAACTCAACCATTCATCCTCATTATTATGTTGCGGTTGACTTGTTTTTCATGCTAAAAACACACGAGTAGAGCCACGACTTGTACCTAGGTGCTAATTAAATTTCAGCACGTGGTAGGACTCGCGTGAACCTAGAAACTAAACTTTTGGTTGGTTTAAAAATATATATCCTTGGTTTCTCTAAGATTAGAATTTTTCTAAGCCTCATTTAATTTTATTACATTCAAAATCTCTCTCATTTAGCTAAAATTAGAACCTAAACCTATGCCCCCATGATCAAGCCAGGAAAAGTTTGCTCTCAACCAATGAAGGCAAACTATACCAGTGAGACCGATATCAATGTAGTCGGAAAAATATTTTCGACTTACATTTGTTTTTAATGGTTTAAAAACTTCTTTAAATTTATGCTTGAGCTTTACCATAGCTCTGAAAACATTTTTAATATTCGAAATTAGAGAAGTGCTTGGCCTTAAACATACTTAGACGGAGGCAATCTAGTTAAAGTTAATCATGCATGCACCATTGGATGCCCTTTCAACAACCTTCATCAAGACCACATGCAAAGAACAAGCATGGGTGGGCAACAAGCATAACTTTGTAGGAAATTCATGGTGACATATGAAGCAAGTGGAGCAAGGGAGCATGGACATGACTCAAAGCATGAAGCATCAAGTGGAAGGACCAATAATGCAAGAAATGGAGTGGATGAGAGCGTTTGGGCGGTGCAACTCATGGAGCACGCGGGCAAGGAAGCCATGGAGGATAAATGATTGTGCTAGAAGAAAACCGAGCCAGGGAGGGGCACGCGGCCACCCAGGCCGGTCGGCCCAGGCCGGCCGGCCTCCCCTACAAATAGCACCCCCCGGTGCCCGTCTTCTGCAGGCAAGCATCCCTCTCCTTCCTCAGTTTGTGTGCTCAAGTTTTCGTGCCCAGAACCACCATAGACATAGCCAACCTTCCCAAGCTTGATAGCTCAAACAATTCACACCCTTAATCCACTCAAAGTCCACATTCCGAAGTAATTTTTGAGTGCCTAGTTACCAGTTGAAACCCAGAATTTTAGTGGAGAGAAGAGTGCTGCAATCATGTGGACGAAAACCACTAGTCTCTTCACCAAGAAGAAGGGGTCATCGTCGTCCAAGCCATCTTCGATGACGTCTTCGAGGAGGCACTCGGTTTCCGAGTCTCCTCGGATCATGGAGGAGGACACAACACTGCCAAGGAGGAACGACACTCTCCTTCTCGGTGGCATGAGAGCAACAAGGAGCACGTCCATGAGGTTTATCGAACCTCAAGGGCGTACGGAGGAGCCGCCCGTCCCACCTCGTTGATCGACCCGTTCATCCGCGCCACATCCATACACTCCACGGTACTCCACATATGGCTTCATCATATTGTCGGAGGAGGAGGAGAAGAAACTCTCTCGCCTTGAGAAGAGGCTTGTGGCAAATGTCGATTTCGACGATCAAGCTCTCAACACATTAGGTTTTTTCATGAACATATATTATATGTTGGGGCACCTTGGATGGGTGCAATTCTCCAACGGGGTGTCGGCAAACACCCACAAGGAGTTTGCCTTGGAAATCTTGATGACTATGGCGCCTATCCTTGATGAGGGGGGTGCAAAGTTTATCATTCCGTTTGGAGGGAATCCAACAAGTGGTTCCCTATGAGTATATTAGGGAGCTACTTAGGTTCCAAAAGGGAGCTCCGGAGAAAGTTGACGTGCCGGATGGCATGTTGGATGGATTTTGGAATTTAATCTCCGGAGAAGCCCACCAACAACGCAATTCCATCTGCAACCCCATTATCCAAGTATTCCACTCTTGGATGTGCAAGAGGATTATGGGGAGGATGAAGGGATGAAGGTTACCGACACGGAGTTGAATTGGCTCTACTCGGCTTTAATTGCCAAGCAGCCAATATACCCCTCATACCTTATGATCAACCGATGGTGTTGCGAGGCAACATCGGGATCGGGAGATATTGGTTCGGGGTGCTACCTCTCTATGTTGGCCATCTCCTTAAGGCCTGGGATTACAAGGAATCTCGAACATCTTTTACATGGGACCCCTCTTGGATTTGAGTATTTGAAGCAAGGAAAATATATTAGTGGAGATGAGAGAGGAGGCTTTCATGTGGCCAAGGTGAACCTACCTCTTCCGGACCCAAGACTTAGGCTTTTCATTCAAGGGAAGGAAGATTGGTTGGAGGAGGGACTCCTTGTCCTGGCAAAGAAAAATAAAAGAGGAAGAATTGTAGAGGAGGGATCTTCCTCTGCGCAAGCGAGTGGTGCACAACCAAACTATGTGCCACCATTCGGGGGAATCCCTACTCCGCCGAATTATTACAGAGGGCCAACAATGCAAGCATGGGGGACTGGTCCAGCCGTGCCCCCACAAAATTATGTGGTGCCCAACGTAACCTTTGCGGAGCTCTACACACAATTCCCCCAACCACAACAAAGCATGGCCATAATTGGAGGGTATGCTGCGAGGAACATGCAAAACGTCGCAGCCATCCAATCCAATGCGGCTCAACTTGGTGAAGGCAATGCAAATATTGCCTATGATCTTGGGCGTCTTCACCTAGTACCGCCGGATCAATTCGTTGGAGGGGATGTCCAAACCTACTATGAGCAAGGGTACAACTACCAAGATTACCAATACCAACCACCGGCAGAAGATTGAGAAGAAGGAGGAGCTTTAGGTTTCTTTTCTTTTCCCTTTTTCTGTAATTTTCAGCTTGTGTTTGCTTGTGTTTGCGTAGTGTTTTCAATTTTTATTTAAATTTCAGCAAGTGTATCTATCTTATTGCTAGCCTTTTATCCGTGCATTATGTATCCCCACATTGGAGATCTCACAATCCTCGCCGGATATTCACCCTTAAAACCAAATATCATTTTTTGTGATTACCTCCTTGACCACAACCTAACGTTGAGGATGGATCATCAATTCAAGGAAGATCGCAAGATGGTGCCAACATTGAAGAATTCAAGTATCTCTCCAAAGGAAAAGTATCCCCGGTACCTACCTTATCTCTATCACCTTTTTGCCCGAGGATGAGCAAATGTCTAAGCATGGGGGAGAAGGTAGGTACAATGTAATTTAGAGTTCAAGGGGAGCAAATAAAAAATTTTGATGAGAAAGAAAAAAATGAGAAAGAGAAAGAAAGAAAAAAAAGAATATATATATATGAGAAAAAGAAAAAATATATGAGTATGTGTAAAAATAAAGTGAACTCCCTGGTTCTCTAAAGTGCATTAGAAATTCCAAGGCTTCAAGATTAAAAGATCCATACTCATTTTCCAACCATGTGCAATCCGATAACGAGGACTTCCTCTATGCCTCGGGATCACTCTTTGCCATTTGCACATGTCCACCTATCTCAAGTGTGTGTATTTTTCTCTTTCCCCTCATTGACTTAACGTTATTTTCCAATGACCTTTTTGACGAGACTCGGTAAGACCATGAGAAGCTTGTCTTGTTTTGACAACATCTCATTTATAATATCTTGGTAGGACTAAACTTTCCCAAAAAAGCTCCATATAAAGCCTACCACATATATATATGTTATGAGAGGGAAAGGAGTAGAATAAATAGGTTTGAGAGACAAAGTGAGATGAGAGTTCATGAGCAATATGCAAGGTGATTTAAATTTGTGAACTTGGTTTAGCTCTTTTCATCTCGTTCTTTATTTCAAAATTTCTGAGATCTACTTGAACTTTGGGAGCATGTTAATACTTGTGGGATAAGCTTAATTAATAATCTACCCTCCATAGAGATGAAGGCTAGTACATTATGGAACTTTAGCGAATTAAAATTTTGAGAGCATTATGTTTTCTCATGTATGATCAACTGCAAGGTTTAAACAATGAAGGGCAATGATGATATCCATCAAAGGCTTACTCGAGGACGAGCAAGGTTTAAGCATGGGGGAGATGTTGACGGTGAAATTCCGTCAACCTAGCCATGAGTTTACCTTCGGTGTTGACATAAGTTTTATACTTTATCCATTGGTACTAACCCCCTTGGTATAACAAGTTCATTCGTGCATGTGGGGTTTGGAGTTTAGTGTTTATGCAGGGTTTTGACGTAGAAAGCAAGACTTCTGGGATAAGTTCATCAAGCACCTTGTGACAAGACCTTGAAGCCCCGTACAAGTCATGCAATGAAGCAAACTGGACTCCAAGAAGCCCAGGGACCAAACCCGAGAAGATGATAAACTCCGAGGACCTACCCAGAAAAGTGCAGAATCTTGTAGGACAAGGAGCTACGTTCAACTCGGAGAGAAACTGATGACAAGGGCCCACATGCAGAAGGGGGAAGGATACAGAAGACTCTTGTACTGACATAGGGCAAAGGAGGCAGACAATTGGGCCGAGATGGGCCTAGGCCGGTCGGCCCAGGCCGGCCGGCCCAGCCCATTCCAGGGCCCAGTTATCTCCCCTTTGACCTAGCCGCCATTCGTGCTATTTATAGCCCCGGGGTCAAGAGCCACGCATCGATCAATTCATCATCGGCCGCCGAGGAGCAGAGAAGAGAGGGACACCATCCCAGAGAGGAGAGGGTCGAGCTAGTTGACTAGGGTCTCCCTAGCCGACGTGGGAACCTTGCAAGGAAGACCACGTCGGAGTTCCCGGAGCTAGAAGCAAGATCAAGGTAGGATCCCGGTGATGATCTTGTTCATATACCATTGTACTAGTTGATGTATCAAGTTGAATTCGATTCTTAGTGACTAAGTGTTTCTCCGAAGTGTTCGTTTTCGATCGGCTTTGCTTATTTTAGATCTATTCTCGAGATAGATCACATAGGGTGTTCATGTAGCCGCGGTGGCTAGAGGTGCATGCCTGATCTTCCGAAAGAACTCAACTTGTCCTCTGACTCGCCCTAGACTACCCGCATGAATAGGAGTACGTTGTGACAGAACGGGGGCTCTGAAAGGTGGGCGTTTTCGGAGTCAGACGGGAAACCACAGTTTAAAGAAGCTTCTAATGAGATTTGATTTGCTACTTCTTCTTTTGCTTGGAACTTCAACAAAAGGCTTAACCCGATCTCTCTAGATCGGTTTATCTACCCTTCTATCTTTGTTACCTCTGGTGTTTAGTAGATTAGATTCGTTCTTGTGTTGATTCTTATGATTAGATGCATTAGGGTTTTATCTATCGAATATTGAAGTTACTTGGCATTACTAGATCATCTTTTGCGTCACACATTTGTTTCACGAATTCGATACCTTGGGTTCACCTTCTCGAGGGAAGAAGGGTCCCTTGACTACGACTGGAGACTTGTCCGCTTGCATGTCTAAACGAACTTTGATACAACTATTAACCGTCAACAGCTACCTCCTTGCATAATATGCTCTAAGCTTCCTAGTCTTACAAGTGTTTGTAGTTGTGCACTTGATTTTCACACTATCATATTGTGCACACACTTAGGGGGAGCTTTGTTTGTATCATGCTAGTCTCATGACCTTGTGATCCACCTTAGTTATTCATACATGTGGCATCTTCATTGATATCATACATATGGATCATGGTTCATGTTGCTTTTCTCCCTTGTATTTAACATTTCTCTTGAGCTATGTTTGCTAGGACTTGCTAGTTTTCCTTTGGAGCCCCCTTTAGTTTGACACTTTTTGGAGATTTTATTCCAAAGGGGCAGAAATTGGAACCAAAGCAAGCTAGGTGTGAATATAGGAAGAGAAGATAAAAAATGGGGAAGTATGATCTAGGGGAGGTTGGATGATGGTAAGCATCCAAGAAAGTGTAAGTGGTTCAATTTTGTCAATTTTTGCAAATTTATGCTTGCTTTGATTGTGTTGTCATAAATCACCAAAAAGGGGGAGATTGTAGCGAACATGGCCGCCATAGCCATTTGTTCAAGTATGATTTTGGTGATTCATACACAACACAATCATGGGACTAACCAAATGATTGAGCATGTCCTTGTAGGTTCCATGGATGCAACCGCACACAATGCAAAGCATGACAAAAGAAAAAATATGAAGCAGGGACAAACAAAGGAATGAATTGGACTTGTCTTATGAATCAATTATTCTTAGATCAATCAAATAGTATGAAATGCTACAGAATCATGAAGATTATTCCACAAGCGTTCCATAGAGTCCAAGATCATCAAAATCAGAATCTGGAGTGAAAAGTTATACCCAAATTAAGATGTGCTGAAAATAGGGCATAGGATGATCCGACGGTCCCATTTTTGTGAGCACCAGATGAACTCCTGAGAAGAAGAAAACAAGTGTATAAGCACCAGATGATCCGGTGGTACCATCGGATGATTGCATCGGTTCATCCTATGCTTTTTCGGGAAACATACAGAGAGGTATTCACGCAGAAATGGCTAGCACCGGATGAACCGATGCTACCATCGGTTCATCTGACGCTCAAAATATGCTCAGGATTTTTTCAGAAACTCGTACAAAATTTCATAAGCTTTCCAACAAGTACAAGATCGCCCAAAATGGAGTTCAGAGCAGAGAGTTATGGCCAAAATACCAAAGGGCAGCAACGTGGGTGACAGGATGAACCTCTGGTACCGTCGGTGCAACTTCAGTAATCAGACGCTCAAAAATTGGTCAAATACTCAGGTTTTTCCATAATCTTGTGTAGAATTTCATTAGCTTTCCAACGAGTATAAGCTCGTCGAAAACTGAGTTCGGAGCAAAGAGATACGGGCAAAATACGGAAGGGCATACGACAGCACAGGATGATCCGACGCTACATAAAATGACACCGTCGGTTCATCCGATGGTATACCTTAACTAGCCGTTAGAGCAACGGATATACTGATGTGTTGGCCTATTTATACCCCTTATACTCTCCCATTTGAGGTTGCTGGAGTGTGTGGAAGTGCAGATGAGTGCAAGACACTTAGAAGATCATATCCAAGCCATCCAAGTGCTAAATTTGCTCATCCATAGACTTGCACATGCTTTGTGTGTGTGCTTAGTGCTAGGCTTAGCTTAGAGCTGAGTTAGTGCAAGGTGTACCTACCTTGTGAGGTGATTCTTGAGTGGATCAAGTTGTACAAGGTGCGCGGGAAGCCTTGGGGCCTAAGTGGCTCACCGACAATCATTTTCGACCCTTCGGCTTGGTGTGGAATGGCAAGTACACTTTGTGCGGGGGACGTGGAGACCCCCTTCTTAAGTGGAGAAGCTCCTTAGTGGAGGCGACATCAAGGTGACCAAGGGAGCTTGGCGAGTGCCTAAGTGGCGAGCCTTTATGGCGAGTCAAGTGGTGCTCTTGGAAGAGACTTGGTAACCGGGAAGCAATACTCTTGTGTGAGTGCTTCAACAACGTGGTAGGGGTGGCTTAGTGCCTACTGTTACCACAAGATAAACCGTGTGTCAAGAGTTTGTTTCCTCTCATCCCCTTTACGTTACCGCATTTACTCTATTGCAATCTTTGCTTGCCTTTACTTTCCTAGAATAGTATCTTGCTAGGATTGGCTATAGGTTGCAAACCTTGTTTTGGGATGGGAATTTCACACTAGAACAACCTTAGTTGCACATCTAGATAGTATGTTATTGTTTACTTTGAGAAAACGTAGTGAAGCCATAGGTTAAGGTTTTAGATTGCCTAATTCACCCCCTCCCCCTCTTAGACTAACGAGCATACGATTCCTTATAGAGGATCGGCGGGAAGCTCCGCGGTGATGGAGTTTTCTTGTTCCATAGGAGACAAGCAACTATGGAGTTTCTTGTTCCATAGTGAAGCCATAGGTTAAGGTAGTGTCACGTGGAAGTTTGGCAACTCGACGACAGTAGGGGCGGGTAGTCCAGCGATCGACAAGCCAAGTCGATCGGATCAGCATACGGTGACAAAGTGTGTCGTGCAGAGGTGTAGCAGGGTTGTGAGCACAATAGAGCTACAAGGCACGACTGGATGTCACGAAAAGCTGATGGAAAAGTGCAACAGATAGCGAGGAGTGGTAGCGATTGGCGACTAGACCTCAGGCTGGTGTTGCGGGCTCGTTGGTGACGAGCGGATGCTGTCGACAGTGTTCAATTGTGGTGCACATGACAACTGATAGGAGTTCGATGGCGATTCAGTGGGTGCTTAGGATGGCGGAGCCAGGTGGTAGGCTGACAGGGTCGAGGTGGAGTAGCTCACTCGTGGTCTACCTGTGATGGATAGATTGGGCCGAACAGTTTGCGGGGCACATGGCGGACAGTTCAGTATGGCTGGCGAATAGTTCGCTTGGAGGGTGAACATACCGTGGTGCATGGCGGAGAGACTGAGGACCATGTGTGGTTCGAGGACCGGTGGATGGTCGCTTCCTTGTGTGATGAGTGATTGACAACGTTGTGTGGACAGATTCTTGGCTAAGTATTGCAGGTGCAGGTTGCGACTTGACTGGTGTTAGTGCAAGTGAAGAGCAAGCACGAAAGGTCGTCAATGGTGAGGCCTCCAGGTGTGGAGAAGACAAGTAGGCTTCGTTCGAGGGACCCGGTGGCCAGCGGGGTCAAGTGCGAGCCGCATGGTGGCATGAACAGCAAGATGAAGTCATGGACGGTTTCTTGGTTGAGCCTCAAAACAAGGTCGAGCTGGGACTACGTGGGAGCCGAGTCATGAGTGGCAATTGGCGGAGGCTACATCGAGTTCGCAAGGTTTCCAGTGGTTCACCAGAAAACCACTGGGTTCCTTGGTTGATCCACAAAGCCAAGACTGAAGAACCGAAGACGGTCTTTGCGGCGGCTCCGGACCGGTCGACCGGTGGGTCGACCCGGTCGACCGGTGGTACCGGTCTGACCGGTGAGGAGCACCGGTGTGCGACGATGCAGTCCGGAATCTTCGAAGCGGAGGACACGCGTCGGGATTGCATGGCTTGCGTCGAGGCTAAGCAGGGTGCGGTCGCCGGGCATCCGTCCGACGAAGAAAATCTGAAGACTTCCAAAACCGCCCTTGAGGGGCTTGCATCCCTAGTTATTAAGTAAGGGTATTTTAGACTTTCGGTTGCCTCCATATAACCCATGAAGTGAGAGGATGGCAGTCAATCTCTTGGAACCCTAGTTCATTTTACTTTCCTATTTTCCCTTCCTATTTTCTTAGGATTTCCATAGGACTAGCTTGAGAGCTTCATGGTGAGATTTTGTGAGAAGGTTGGATGATCGGGCGGCAAGCTAGACCTCGTATGAACCTCCTTGGTATGTATAGATGATTCGGTGTGGTTCCTCAAGGCTTTGTTGTGTTGTTCCTGGTTGTTCTTGGTGGTGATTTTCGGAGCCCTCTCTTGGAGGTTTTCTTGGGGTGCTTTCGGGACCTTGCTCTTGGGGATTTGATGGGGGAAATTTGTGGGAACCCTTCGTGGTTCTTTGGTTTGTGATTCCCCTCCCAAATCCGTGAGTTATGGGGCTCGATTTTGGGGTTTTCGGTGTTCTAGGGTTAGAGGAGTTCTTGGCGGGATTTCTTTGATTCCTATTGATTTGGCAAGTTTTGGTGGACAAAATCATGGCTATGGACTCTTCATGAGGTGTTCCTATTATCCCCAAAGTCTTGTTCAAGTCCGTGGAGCGATTCGGGAGATCGAAGTTTGGATTTGGAGGAGTTGACCCGCGGGTACTGTTCATCCCGAGCTGCCCACGCTACACCGGTCTGACCGGTGCTCTTGATCGGTGCGAGTCACTTGTGGGATTTTCCTTGGCTGAACTGCTTGACTCGTGTGTCTTTGGGTCTTGGTGCTGCTGGTCAGTTCTTGGTCTGTTTGGAGTTGTTTTGTTAGGTTTTGTGTAGGGTTTTCTTTCCTTGCAGGTTGTGTTTTGCGGGTGTTTTTGTTCCAGGGCCTAGAGAAGTCACTGAGGCTCTCTGCAACGCGTGTTGTGTGGCTGCTGTGGCCACCAGCCTGACCGGCGCTGTCCACCGGTCGGCCGGTGTCACCGTCCCCGGCCGGCGCGAGCCATCGTTCGGCCGGTGCGGCACGGGCGCAAGCAAGCCGTGCAAGTTTCCGGCTGTGCGTGTTGGTGTGTTTTGGCTCTGAAGGTTGTGTGTTGGTTCCTAGGTCCAGTGGCACTCCAGTGGCTACGTGGGCTTGGCCAACTTGGGTAGTGAGTCGGAGACGTGTGTTGGAAGCCGTGTTCGTCGTGTTGGAGTCTCCATCTTCTTCGAGAAGAATTTTTATCGGCTCCCATTCACTCCCCCCCCCTCTCTGGTTCACCATATCGGTCCTTCAAGTGGTATCAGAGCCGGTTCGGGTCTTTATTGACTCTAACCAGTCTAAGATCCAAGGATGGCGTACCAGGAACGGGGTTCAGGTCCTCCACACTTCGATGGCAAAAACTACCAGATGTGGAGTAAGAGGATGGCGGCGTTCCTCCGCGGAAAGGGTCAGGTCCTTTGGGATGTCACGGTGGACACAGGCTATGTCCAGCCGATGGACTTCCTTGCTCCAGGATCGAGGGACATGTTCGACGCCAACAACAAGGCGGTCGACTACTTGTTTCGTGCTTTGTGTCAACCTGAGTTCGATCGGGTGCACCCGAGCACTTGGCTTGTAGAATCTGGTTGGTGTTGAAGGAGGTTCATGTTGGGAATGCCCAGGTTCAGGCTCAGATGTATGCGACCTACCGAAGAGAGTACGAGAACTTCACTCATCTCCCTGGTGAGTCCATCAGTGCCTTGTTTCAGAGGTTCGCGATGGTGGTGAACAACATGAGGGCCAATGTGGACGTGCTCCCGTACGATGATCATGATAGATCTGTCAAGCTCTTACACTCTTTGGATCATACGATTTGGGGCGGAAAGTTTGAGGCCATTGTCGAGTCGAAGAAGTATGATACTCTGACGGTGAACGAGCTGTTCTCGAAGCTCAAGTCGGCTGAGGTGGATAGGGGCATGACAGCCAAGCTCGAGGGCCCGACTGACTCTCATAGTCTTGCCCTCGTTGGTGGTTCGAAAGGAAAGACTAACACTAACCCATCGACTAGGATGCTCTCTTTGTCCTCCTTGATGTCTATGCCAGATGAGGAGTTCGACGTGCTTGGAGAGGACGAGTTGGCGTTGCTGACGATGAGGTTCGAGAGGCTGCACGAGAACCGGGTGAACATGAGGAGGAACACGAGGACATGCTTCCAGTGCGGCAAGCCGGGACACTTCGTCGCCGACTGCCTGGAGAAGGTCGAGACCAAGGATGGATACAAGCACATGTCAAGAACGGATGACAAGTACCGGTCGAGGCGCGACTGAAACAAACCGGAATTCCGCGTACAGAAACCCGACCCTCTGCACCTCGGTGGTAGTCCCAGGAGGGCTAACACGTGCAATCCCTGTCTCAGCGATGCCAAAATCCATACAGAAAGATAAAACAAATCAGATAGAGTACAACATTTATTTATTACATTAATTAGAGTACATCTCTTCGGCACATGCCGGGTACAAGTCCATCGGGACAGAATCAAATAGAAATAAAACGTCTAGCAGCGTCTCCATGAAAGCGCGAGGAACTCCAAAACCGCAGGCAGCTCGAGCGTAGGAAGAGCACTAGTCCACCCATCCATCGTTGTCGAAGTCGTAGTCCGGCTCTGTGTCAGAGACACCAGGGTCTACTCGATAAGCGGGTAGGTCATGTCAGCTTCCCAACAAAGAGGCAAAAGCGGTGTATAATCTAATATGCAAGATTTATCCCTCTTTGGCTGTAGAAGGCTTAAGCAAAGTAGCGGAGCAACGATCAAGGTAAGCAGAATTCAGCTGTGAGGTAAACACCTCGGGGAAGCTCACGCTTCCGAGTTCCACACCTCTCGGGTCCACACCAAAACACCAGATCTCAACCACGATCTAGTTCCCAACTCTCATCTGCGATGTGGGGCCCACCTGCTCCTATCCCCACATCTCAACGGCCAAAGTTGGGCTCACACACTCGGGGGAGAGAAGAAGCACAAGAGAAGAGTATCTAGTCGGAAGTAGCGGTAGATAGCAGTACTGTCCATAACCAGTGGACACGGACTATAGCTATAGGTTTAACACTCTGCAGAGGTTGTACAACTGTACCCGCCCGAATAGGACCGGAACCGGCCGTCACCGATTCCAGGCCCTACCATACGGCTGAAGGCCAAGTAAGTGGATAGTACCCTCCTGCGTCTCCGAGCCTGGCCCAGCCTCCGCGGTAGAGCTCATACTGCCCGCGAGAGGTCCCTCGAAGCTGTGGAACCCTTCCCCGGCCTCGCCGGAGCAAAGTATTCTACGGAGGGAAAAGCCCACTCCTGACAAGATCACACCGATCCGCCTACAGGAGGGTCGTTATCCATTACAAGTCTCACCCCGCACCCCCGCCCATAACAAGGGGGGCGGTTTGTACGAAAGTAGATACTGCATCTGGTGGTAAGTTGACTCGGTCCTTAAGGGGCCGAGAGCGAGCACTCCCCATCTCCATTCCGCACGACACATCCCTCGGGTTAGAGGCCAGATCGCATCCAGTAACCAAGCGGCTCACTCCCGCCAAAACACATCAAGGAGATACGCACCCAGAACGCACACTAGAGACACACCGAGATCTCCCACATCTCAGTCCAAGCCCAGAATACCATCCATAATCAAGCAACAAAAGTATGGATAGTTGAGGTATGGGACTAGCTAGGGGTCTGTAGCTAGTCCCGAAGTAGGTAAAACAAGGAATCAGGGTATATCAAAATATCAAGGCATGGCTAATCAACTGGTTATGCAATTCAATAGAGCAATGCAAATAAAGTAAAGCACTAGCATCTAATTATCAACATGGGATCTATATGGTTGGGTGTGACATGACACCTTCGTTTTTGTTGAAGCAGTCGTTGTCCGGAGCAGTGTACTCGGGGTCCTCCACGTCGTCCTGGTCGAAGCTCGGGTCTGCGGCACGAGATTCGACACGAACATAAGAATACAGTGCACATCTAAGCAATAACTCCAAATAGAAACCAATTTTAGAAGATCCAAAAGAGCTCAAACTACCTACAAACAGCAAGGTTTCGAAATTACGAAATTATAGAAATTAGTTTTATATTTTTCTGAGCTTTCTATAATTAGTTATGAATTTTCAAAGATTAAAACCACTTATAAATCATTTCTGAAAATCATTTTAGATAAAGAAAAGGATTTTTATTAAACATGTTGCTGACGTCAGCATGACGTCAGCGACTCTCGGTTAGCGGACTGTTATTGGGCCGAAAGTGTTTATGGGCTGAAAGTAGCCCAATGGACTCGGCCTAGTCGGTCTAGACAGCAGAAGTCTGCTGGACCCCCTTGTACTCGACCCAGAGATCCAGGCGGATAGCTGGGCTTCAGGCAGGCGCTGTTGGGCCGGGGCGCTACTTAAGGCCCATCCGCCCTCCAGTTAGATCTAAAGTCCCCAGGGGCGGCGAGATGCCGGCCGCTCCTCCTGGGCATGCGGCCGTTCCCCGTAGGCGCGACTCCACCGGCGATGTCGTCTCCCGATGGCGACCGGCGGCCGCACGCGGGGTGCGCACGGCCGGCCGCAAGGGAACGCGCGAGCACCCGCGGGGAAAAGATCACGGCACGGCACGAAGGCCGGCTCGAAGACACGCACGGCGCGGCATCACCGGCGCGCACCGGCGGCGGATCGACGGTGCGGGTTTGGCCGCGGCGCTGGGGTGCGCCCGGCTCAACCTTCCCCACAACCCAACATACATCACAAGGTTGCAACGGCTCGAAGTCCGGCTCACAGGATGGCGCGACGCGATAGACCGCGCTGGACGCCACGGGTTGGCATCAAGATCAGAGCCCGCCGACGCGCGGCCGCAGCAGTTCACCAGCGTGGAACAGATTCCTGGCGCTGGGGTGTGCATGGTCACAGCCCACGCGCTTCCATTCCCTGCACAAGGTCGCCATGGCACGAAGGCCGTCCATAGAACACAAGCCACGATGACGCGCACTGCGCTTGGCACGACGCACGTTGCAGGGTGATCCCCGGCTCGGCGGGCAAACGGTCAGCATGTCGCCCAGTTGTTAGGAGCACCCGGCGTTGCGGCCTGGGGTGGCCGCGGTGCTGGGTTCGCACCGGTGCTGCGTGTTGCGACGGGCACCCATGGGGGAACGGCGACACGGCGCACACGGCGCACGGCGGCTCGAAGACACGCCCACAATCATGGAGTCAAGGGTTCGAGCGGCGCAAGAGAAGGGGGAAAACCGAGGTTCTCACGACGGGGCGAAGGTGTAGTCGTCGCCGGCTTGACGAAGAAGGCGGCACTGTGTAGGGGTTCACGGCGGCGCCCGGCTCCTTGCTCAGTTCCCGGTCACGCCTTCTCGTCTCGGTGTGGGCATCCTCTCCCCACGTGGCGCCTGGTCCGGCACCTCCTCGCCACGGTCGGCCTCCAGCAGTAGCGCGCCGGCAATGGTGGCCGCACAGCTCCCTCCTTCCCGCCTCCTCTCCCCTTCCCCCTTGCAGCGGCGCTCACAGGAATGAGGAAAACCCCAAAGCGGGTTGGTGGGGTTCGACAGCGACCCCGGGGGTCTTCCTATAGGGTCACGGTCAAGGCGGTGGAGGGGTAAGGATGACAGGGGGCGCTCCCATTGGAGGCCATGGCGCGGCGGTCGACGTGGATCCACACCAGTGGTGGTCGGGGCAACTTTAGCGTCACCGAGCGAGGGCAAAGGGGTCAATTCCCCCTGGCGGAATCTCCTGGACCGGGTCGCGCACGCTTGCAAGCCTCGGCGTGCGGGCTAGCTCACCCCCAGCCATCCCATCCCGCGCGCGGGACGCTGGGTGGCGCGGTGGAGTTGGGAGCTGGGAGGGGAAAGTTGAAGAAGATAGGAGTGAAGGGGGCTGACCGCTGGGGCCCAGCCGTCAGCGAGAGAGGCAGAAGGTAGAAGGGGGTGAGGGAATTGGGCTGCCGCGGTTGGTTGGCCCGCTGGGCCGGTCATGTTAGTTGGGTCGGCGCTGACTTTCGGGACTGCCGGCCCATGTAGAAGGTTAATGCTTTGGAAAAAATATTTGATTAAAGGTTTGAGTTTAAGTTTGAATTTGGATACTTTCCAAATTCAAACTTCACACAAATAAATTCCAAATAAAACCAGAGAAAATCCAACTCACTTATTTTACCATAGTTCGAACTTATGTTTTTATATATGGGAAAAAGGTGGAGAATTTAGGAGAGGGCTAGAAATTTGGTTTGAAAATTGATAGCACCCAATTCCAAACAAAAAGTTTTGAATTTTCGCAAAATTTTCACACCTAAAAATCCTGGGTTGTTACATTCTCCCCCACCACCGAGAATCTCGTCCTCGAGATTTAGACTCCAACCTCCTCCGTGAACAAGTGAGGGTACTCCTTTCTGAGATCAGCTTCCTTCTCCCAAGTTGCTTCTCGCTCTGTATGGTTGCTCCACAACACTTTACAAAAGGGAATGGTTGTTCTTCTTGTCTCTTTGACTGCTCGTCCAGAATCTTCTTAGGATACTCAGGATACTCAAGGGTGTCTTGCAGGTCAAGCAACTCCATAGGCACTTGCTTTGCTTCCACTGCCTTCTCGCTCTTCTTTAGCTGTGACACGTGAAACACTGGGTGTACTCCTGCCATTGTCTCGGGTAGCGCAAGCTGGTAGGCTAGACTTCCAATCCTTCGGGTGATTGGGTACGGCCCCACGTACTTCGGGGCGAGCTTTCCTTTCACCAAGAACCTTTTAGTTCCTCAGAGCGGTGAGACTTTCAAGTACACTCGGTCTCCAACTGCAAAGGTCAACTCTCTTCTTCTTTTGTCGGCATAGCTCTTCTGGCGGCTTTGAGTGATCCTCAGGTTCTCACGAACTTTCTCCACTTTCTCCTCTGCTTCCTCTATGATTGCTAGCCAAAAGAGGGTTCGCTCTCCAACCTCGGACCAAGCTAGATGAGTCCTGCACTTCCTACCGTAGAGAGCCTCAAAGGGGGCCATCCGAACACTTGCTTGAAAGTTGTTGTTGTACGAGAACTCTGCAAACGGCAAACTACTCTCCCAATCGGTGCCAAAGGTGAGTGCACATGCTCGTAGCATGTCCTCCAAAACCTGGTTAACCCTCTCTGTCTGCCTATTTGTTTGTGGGTGGAAAGCTGTGCTGTAGTTAAGTGTGGTGCCCATAAGCTAGTGGAAGCTCCGCCAGAACTTGGCGACAAACTGCGGTCCACGATCGGACACAATACTCCTGGGTGCTCCGTGTAGCCTCAAAATATGTTCAACATACAATTTAGCCAGTCTTTCAGTTCGGTGCTGGGTCTTAACAGGTACAAAGTGGGCCACCTTCGTCAAACGGTCCACAATGACCCAAACCGAGTCATTCCCCTTAGGTGTCCGGGGAAGTCCAACCACAAAGTCCATGGAGATGTCCTCCCACTTCCAAACCGGAATTTCCAACAGCTTAAGCAATCCTGCAGGTTTCTGGTGCTCGATCTTCACTCTGCTACTGGTGTCGCAACAGGCCACGTAGTGAGCTATATCTCTCCTCATGTCCTTCCACCAGTATCTAGTCTTCAAATCTTTGTACATCTTTGTGCTGCCTAGGTGGATCGAGTACCTCGAATCGTGAGCTTCTTTCATGATCTACTCAAGGAGTGCTTTGTCTTGAGGTACACAGATCCGTTCTTTCAACCACACAGTGCCTTGCTCATCCACGCGGTAATCCTCTGCTTTACCTTCCTTCATCAATTCCCGCAAAGCTTTGGTCTCCGCACTCGACTTCTGAGCTGTTCGGATTCGTTCCTCCAGGTCGTAGGTCACTCGCAGCTCGTTGACTTGACCATGGTCCACAATTTCGACCCTCAGCTTCTCTAGCTCTTCATGTAAGGCAGGTTGCTCCTCTCTCACCATAAGGTTGTTGCAATATGTTTTCCGGCTCAGTGCATCTGCCACAACGTTAGCTTTGCCTGGATGGTAGTTGATCTCGACGTCGTAGTCCTTGATCAGCTCTAACCATCTCCTCTGCCTCATGTTCAACTTTGTTTGGGTAAAGAAGTACTTCAAGCTCTTGTGGTCGGAGAACAATTCACACTTGTTCCCTATCAGGTAGTGTCTCCAGATCTTGAGTGCGTGCACAACAGCTGCCAACTCCAAGTCGTGTGTCGGGTAGTTTTCCTCGTGTTTCTTCAGCTGCCTGGAAGCATAAGCCACAACTTTCCATTCCTGCATTAGAACACAACCAAGTCCCTGCTTCGAAGCGTCACAGTAGACCACAAAGTGTTTCTTGATATCTGGCAAAGTAAGCACTGGGGCTGTGGTGAGTCTCCTTTTCAACTCCTGGAAAATCTTCTCACATGCTTCTGACCACTCGAACTTTGTGTTGTTCTTAAGCAGCTCTGTCATCGGCTTGGCGATCTTGGAGAAGTTCTCAATGAATCTTTGGTAGTAACCTGCCAACCCAAGGAAGCTTCTGACGTCTGTCACGTTCAACGGCTGCTCCGACTTGGTAACTGACTCGACCTTGGACGGATCCACATCTATCCCCTCTACTAACAACACGTGTCCCAGAAACGCGACCTTCTCCATCCAGAACTCGCACTTGCTGAACTTGGTGTACAATTCTGCTGCCTCAGCCTCTCCAGCACGACCCTTAGGTGCTCCTCGTGCTCCTCCGTAGTCTTAGAGTAGATCAGGATATCGTCGATAAACACCACCACAAACCTGTCCAACTCTTCCATGAAGACTTTATTCATCAAGTTCATGAAGTAAGCAGGGGCGTTGGTCAGCCCAAAAGAAACCACCACGAACTCGTAGAAGCCGTACCGTGTGGTGAAAGCTGCCTTAGGAATATCCTGCTCTCGGATCTTCATCTGGTGGTAACCTGACCTCAGATCGATCTTGAAGAAGAACTTTGCTTTCTTGAGCCTATCCAACATGTCCTCGATTCTGGGTAGTGGGTACTTATTCTTGATCGTCATCGAGTTGAGCGTGCGGTAGTATATGCACATTCTCTTTGTGCCGTCTTTCTTCTCCACGAAGAGCACAGGTGAACCCCGCGGTGAGGCACTCGGCCGAACAAATCCTTGCTCGAGCAGCTTCTTGAGCTGTTTCTTCAACTCGTCCAGCTCATCGGACGACATCCAGTACGGACTCTTTGCAACGGGCCCCGCTCCGGGCATCAGCTCAATCACGAACTCCACGTCTCGATCTAGGGGTAACTGCATAAGCTCCTCTGGGAACACGTCCGGAAACTCACAAACCACTGGAATTCAATTTCCTTCCCACTCATGTTGCACAACGTCGTAACAGTTTTCGGACTCTGAGGTTTGATCCGCACTTTCGTCCCACTAGGTGTTCTAGCTGTATGAATCTAGGGTTGCAAGAGACCATCCCGTGGTGCTTTGCCAACCAATCCATCCCTAGGATCACGTCTATACCGGTAGACTCCAAGACTGTCAAGTCTGCCATGAACAGCTGCCCCTCAAACACCATCTTCACTCCCCTGCACTCTAACGTACTCCTCTTCTCTCCTAGCGGAGAACTAGTCAAGATAGGCCTTGGTCGAGGCTTAGTTGGTAACGACCTTTCTTTAACAAACTTGGTAGAAATATACGAAAACTGAGCTCCGGTATCGAACAAAACAGTTGCCAAAACTGAGTCAACAAGGAACTCACCGAGTGCGACGTCAGGTGCGGCTGCTGCATCCTCTGCAGCTTAGGTGGTTCAAGCGACCTCGAGTAGCCGGCGGCCGAGCGGTCCTCTCCGCCGTGTCCTGGGTGGCTGTCCTCCCGGTGCTGGTGGCTTGGCCGGAGTATGGAACCGAGAGCTACGGTTCGACCTCCACGGTTGCACCTCGCCGTGGACACTCGAACGACTTGTGCCCAACCCGACGACCGTTGAACCAAGTCACCTTAGTTCGTCGGTACCGACCGCGTGGTGGTCTCGGTCTCAAGTTGTTCCGTCCTCCACTCCCTCTCCCGGGTTGGCTCTCGCTCGCGGGGCCGTGACCGAGTGACGTGGTGCCTCTGCGCCGTGTCCGGTGGCCACCGAGTGTAACCCGTCCTCTCGCCTCGGGGTGGACTCCGAGCGTCTGCCCGGTCCGTGTGCTTGGACTTGCTTCCTCGGACCTCCATGTACTCGAGCCGCGACCTCTCAACGATCAGTGCCTTGTCGATAATTGTTGACGGATAAAAGACGTATCCCTCTACGATCCGCAAGCGTACGGACCCCACACCTTTTTCACCACGGGATTCCCAAGGTTCTTGTCAATCCGCGGAGCAAGGGGATTACAAGCATTCGATCTACCTTCACACTCTAGCTACTCAAACTCTAACTACGATTAAACTAGAAAACAACTAAACTACACTAGAGAGAATGATTAAGAGATCAAGATAAAAGACACTCGCCCACGGGTCTACGATACTAGAGCATGCAATCGCTTAAAGACATGAAAACCAATCTAATCTATCGGGGTTGTCACCACGGTTTCGCCCTTTCCCTCCTCTCGTATCGTCACTACACGAAGGGATTCATGACTAGACCTACGATGGACACGGCGCATTGAATGGATCCAAGGAAGCATTGGAGCTCATACTCCCTTTACGGCATGGTAGCTAACCTTAAGAATTAAAGTATATTCAACACAAGATGATAGATAGATAATCTAACAAAGTGCGATTACATCTCAAGATCGATTACAACCCATGGACGAATAAGAAGATTACCCCATCAAGGTGCTGGTCATAGCACCGTTGATCATGGTTTCCCTGCCGACGGTGTCTTCCTTCTTCTCCACGTGCGGGTGCTTCCTTCGAGGTGGACGATCTCCCTCTAGAGATCCTCCTCCTCTCTCTCTAGCTTGTGGATGGCCTCCTGGTGCGAATGGCTCTCTCCCTTGTCGAATGGCACCACCTCCAGGGTTTTAGGGTTGAAAATCCTTCGGGTGCAAGGAAAGGGGGCCCGAACCGGCCACGGAAGTGGGCTGGGCCAGCCGGCGTGGGCCGACCGGCGTGGGCCGACCGGCTCGGGCCCACCTCGGCCGGTTCGGTCGCCCCTTCGCTCCCGTGGGTCCTCATGTAATTATGCACTTTGCCCCCTCCACTTGCATGATTTTGACGATGTCATCCTCGCGTCCAAGATGGAGGTTCTCCGCGCATGAAGTTCGGTCTTTTACGCTTCAATCCCCGGGGGTGTTCCTCGTAGCACTTCGGTCTTTGCCACCATTGGAAGTGATTTCATCAAGCTCATGAACACGGACAAGACTCCGTAAATGCTCCTTTGAACTTGTTGCGAATCCGTCCTTTATGTCCATGTTTTCCTACATAAACACAACACTTCCAAATGCATGCACATAGATGAACTTGTTATATGATTAGTGTGCCTAGTGGCGGGTTAGTTCCATAATCAAATCCAAACCAAAGTGTAACGAACATGCTAGGTGTACCAAAATACACCGTCAACATCTCCCCCACGCTTAGCTCTTGCTCGTCCTCGAGCAAGTACTCGTAAAAGAACTTCATCCAAAGCATTGTAATCGTGTACCACTAATCCTTCTTCACAAGTTAGTCAATCCTTTCATCTTTAATACATAAACACAAAGTAATGATCATCAAACATAAACATGGGCATTTAGAATCTTTACCACGTCAAGATTTACCCCACAATTCAAACTCTTCACTCGAAGTCTTCAATTTCAGCCATGCTTACTTCTTTGCTTCCATCGGAGGGTTTTTATGATTTTTTTAAAAAAACAAAATTCCTGCAACAAGTATTAGACAAAAACCTTTCTCCAAGCTCTCTCAAGTCACTCATATGAGGTGGCTATCCTAAACCAATTTTATAAAACTCTCACCTCCCATAAGTCTCTCATATAACATGTAAAGTGGAGCTATAGGTAGGGCTAGCGCATTCAACACAAGTATTGTCAAACTAAGAACTTCCTCTAATGGTTGTTTACCTTTCAAAGCCAATGATCATAAGAATTAACCATTTGTAGGGATATCAAGGATGAGAAGATTTAGAATGGTGGACATGTGCAAGGGCAAAAGAAAATTAATGACTACAAGGCACCGATGGCGTCCTAGTTGTCGGATTGCACATGGTTGGAAAAGAATGAAAGTTTCGTCTCACAACAACATGACATCCTTTATTACACTTTATTTTTCTTTCACTTGATTCATCCCTCTCATATCTTTATTGCTACCTCCTCTTTTCTCTTTTTTTCTTTTTCATTCATTCTTCTTTCTTCTTTCTTTCATTCACATTTTTTTCTTTCTTTCTTTCTTCTTTCTTTCTTTCTTTCTTTCTTTTCCATACTCATACTTTTCTCTTTATTTTTCCCTCTCTTGACAACTTTTCAAAGCTCTCAACTCCTCTCTTCCTCGCATGCATACAATCTGAAATTTTAAATAAATCATGCTAGAGACGAGACGAAACTTTTGAAAGTAGGTTGTGTTCAAGGAATGCGATGTACAAAAGAGATGTATAGGGTTGGGTAGTACGGGACTTCCAATGTGAAAGTCACGTTACCGAATGTATGACGAGGATGGCAACAAAAGATAAGCACAAGAACAAGATCATTGCTCGAAATTAAAACTCACAAGAGAGAAGGGTCCTAGCCCAACTCATCGTGCTAATCACACTTATGGTAGAGAAAAAAATAAATTGGCCTTGTATAGGATTTTTTCTGCTCTCAACTTGGAAAAAGAGGTTTTGCTAACCTTTATTACAAGGGTTTTTTAGATAATTTTCAGAACTGAAATCCTCCAACTTTTAGCATTGAACATAGCACAACTAACATGTGAAGCTCAAGATCGAAGTGTGGTATGGGTACTTTTAAGTAGTAGCAATTCCACTAAGCACCACAGTAAACATTTTTCAAACCACACACTTATGTTCATATATCAAGAATCAAAGATAAACCAACAAGTGAATAAAGATAAGCATCACACAAGACACAAAAATATATAAAGACTCTTTTTATTTGATTTTCTTTGACTCAACACTAATTTGAGACACTTTCAAACTTGCAAAAATTTAAAACACACTCAAAAACTAAGACTCATTAAACTCTAAGACTCTCACTCGAAGATTAAACCGAACCTAAACTTGAAACTCAAAAGCTAAGGCTAGCTAGCTAGATCCCCCCCACACTAAAAACATACGACGTCCTCGTCGTATCTTACAAAATTCCTAAGGGGAAAACTAGACCTAGTGGTACTTCAAGCAAGTATTGCACCACTTGCCTCTCATGTTCCCGACCATGCCAAAGAGTTTGCGCACGTTGCGGTTAAGGAACTTGTAGTCGTCTTCAACTACGCGCTCCAAATCCTCCAAACGTTGCTTCATCGCTTTCATGGCTTGGAGACATTCGTCGACCGACACGTAGAGATCCGCGATGGATTGACGGCAAGCTCGACAACACATCGGATGCAATCCGAAGGGGTCATCATCGCCATTGTCTCCACCGTCGTCACCACCGTCGTCGCCGCCGTCGTCGCCACCACCATTGTCGTCGCCGCCGCCGTTGCCGCCGCCGTTAGGGCCATCGGGAGTCTTCTCCTTGGGCACCTCATCCCAAATGTAGAGGTCGTTATCGTCTCTTCCGGCGGCCGCCCACGAGCTCGGGCTACGATCGTCGGAGTAGTCGCTACCCCCATAATCCTTAGGCTCGGGCGACACCTCCTTGTAGTCTTTTCGCTTCATGCCCTGGATGCGCGCCGACCTTCGAACGGGCGTAGGGACCTTCTCTCCTTCGACGGGGTTGCGAGGTGCAATATCTCCGGTCGGGACACGCCCTCTGCAACGGATGCGGGCGGTCCTCTTGATCTTGACGGGTAGCTTGAGCTCGCATCGCTTTGCGTCCTCCATCGATGGCTCCTCGGGGACACAATGGCTGCTGCAAGGGTGCAAAATATTGCTTGAAGGGGTTCATTCCCAAGCTCCCAATTCGGCCAAATAAATAGTCCGAAGAGAAAAACCCTAGGAACCTCATTTTCCTTTTTTAAACTTCCCTTAAATTTTTCTGACCAAAGAAGGAAGTCGAAAAGGAGCAATTCGGGCAAAAATCGGGGACGACGGCCGTCGGGACCCAACCGGGCCGGTCGGCCTGGGCCGGCCGGCCCACCGTGTCTCGGGGGCCGGGCCGGTTCGTTTTTTCGTGCACCACCCTTTTTTCACCTCCTTAGCCCATGGGAAAAAGTTGGCCCGGTAAATCTTCGCGAGAAACTCCGGAAAATTAAAAGAAAAACTATTTACGAGAAATTCGTGCCTTGTTTTTCGTCCTAGGTGGGACGTTCGGGCTCTTCTTCCATGATGAAGACATCAACATGATGAAGGGGCACAACGTCGGGTTCGTAGTAAACCTTAAGCCGTTGACCATTCACCATAAATTGATCGCCTTTTATATCCATAATGGTTACCGCTCCGTTGGAGAGCACTGAATGCACAACATAAGGTTCGTCCCACTTGCTTTGCAATTTCCCCTTTCCGAAGGTTTTAAACCTCGAATTGTAGAGGAGGACCTTATCTCCTTCTTTAAATTCTTTCTTTTTCAATCTTTTATCATACCTCCTTTTGATTCTCTCTTTGTATATGCTTGCTTTTCATATGCTTTGAACCTCAACTCCTCTAGCTCGCTTATTTGGATCCTTCGTTTCACCACCGCGGCATCGAGATCGAGGTTCATCTCGCCCAATAGGCTTTATGTTCCAACTCAACCGGAAGGTGGCAAGCTTTTCCATAGACGAATTGATAAGGGGTCATACCTATCGGTGTCTTGAACGTCGTTCAATAAGCCCATAAAGCTCCGCCTAATTTCTTTGACCAATCTTTGCCTCCATTCTCTATGGTTTTGTTGAGGATGCTTTTCAATTGCCTATTTGACGTTTCCGCTTGTCCGTTGGTTTGTGGGTGATAGGCCGTAGAGACCCTATGCTCAATTCCCAACTTGGACAAGCACTTTTTGAAATTCTTCCCGGTGAAGTGAGTTCCTCCATCACTTATCAAGATTCTTGGTGTACCGAAATGAGGAAAAATCACGTTCTTGATCATAGTAATGGACTCCTCTGTGGAAGCTTTACGACATGGTATAGCCTCTACCCACTTGGATACATAATCAACCAGGACTAGGATATACTAAAATCCAAATGAGTTTTTAAAAGGCCCCATGAAGTCTATACCCCATGCATCAAATATGTTGATTTGTAGGTTGTATTTCAAAGGCATAGAATTTCTTTGAGAGATGATTCCGGTCCTTTGGCATTCGGGGCATGATGCAACATATCTTTTAGTATCTTCATGCATCTCCGGCCAAAAGAATCAGCTTGACCATACTTTTGCTTGGGTTCGAAAATGGCTATAGTGCCCTCCGTACTCCACCGAGTGGTACTTTCTCAAAATCTCTACCCTTTCTTCTCTTGGCACACACCTTCTCATTACTCCATCATTGCCAAGTTTGAAGAGGTATGGTGCATCCCAAAAGTATTTCCTACTTTCGGAGATTATCTTGTTTTGAGAGTTTTTATCTAGATGATCGAGAGGCATCTTCCGAATCGCTCGAATGATATCGATCATCCAAGTATCTTTATCAAGCACTCAATAGAGGTGGTCATCTCTCATCTTATCTTCTATGGGCTCTTTATCATCTTGTCCACGATTCATCCTAGACAAATGATCGGCCACAACATTCTCCACCCCCTTTTTATCATGAATTTCAACATCAAATTCTTGAAGAAGAAGGATCCAACGAATCAAGCATGGCTTAGCTTCCTTCTTAGCCAAGAGATACTTGATGGCTGCGTGATCAGTGTAAACAATGACCTTCGAGTTCACGATGTAAGATCTGAATTTTTCGAAAGCGAAAACCACCGCTAGCAACACCTTTTCCGTAGTGGAATAATTTAATTGCGCCCCACTAAGAGTTTATCTAGCATAGTAAACGGTGTGAACTCGGCCTTCCTTTCTTTGACCCAAATCCGCGCCTACGGCTTAGTCACTTGCGTCACACATGATCTCCAATGGTTGGCTCCAATCCGGAGGTTGGATGATGGGAGCACTCACCAATGCATTTTTCAAGGTCCGGAATGCCGCTAGGCACTTCTCATCAAAGTCGAAAGCCACATCCTTTTGAAGAAGATGCATTAAAGGCTTAGTGATCTTTGAGAAGTACTTAATAAATCTTCTATAGAATCCGGCATGGCCTAGAAAGCTCCTTAAGGACATAACATCCGTAGGAGGTGGGAGTTGCTCAACCGTCTCTACCTTAGCCTTGTCCACTTCAATTCCTCTCTCGGATATAACATGTCCGAGCACTATGCCTTGCTTAACCATGAAGTGGCACTTTTCCCAATTTAACACCAAGTCTACCTCCGCACACCTCGTGAGGACCTTTTCCAAGTTTGCCAAGCAATCCATGAATGTCTTCCCATAAACGGAAAAATCATCCATGAACACCTCGACAATTTCTTCGATGAATTCCGAAAATACGGCCATCATGCAACGTTGAAAAGAGGCCGGAGCGTTGCATAGACCGAAGGGTATCCTTCTATATGCAAACGTTCCATAAGGGCATGTAAACGTTGTTTTGTGTTGATCGTCCGGGTGAATGGGAATTTGCATGAACCCCGAGTACCCATCGAGAAAGCAAAAATAAGCGTGGTTTGCTAATCTCTCGAGCATCTCATCGATGAACGGTAGGGGGAAGTGATATTTCTTCGTCGCTTTTAAGCTTACGATAATCAATACACATCCGCCACCCGGTCACAGTTCTTTGCGGTATCAATTCGTTCTTCTCATTCTTAACCACGATCAAAGCTCCTTTGTTTGGTACACAATGTACCGGGCTCACCCATTCGCTATGCGGAACCGGGTAGATGATTCCGGCATCAAGTATCTTGATAACCTGTTTCTTTACTACCTCTCGCATGGCATGGGTTAGCCTCCTTTGGTGGTCCACTATAGGCTTACATTGGTCTTCCATTGGTATACGATGAGTGCAAAAGGCTGGGCTAATACCTTTGAGATCATTAATCGAATATCCAATCACGTTCCTATGTTTTTTCAATAAAATCAGCAACGTCTCATTTTCTTCGGGACTCAACTTGTCGCTCACAATGACCTGATAGGTCTTGTCTGGGCCCAAAAATTCATACTTCAATCCTTTGGGTAAAGGTTTAAGGTCTACCTCGGGCGCTTGTGGCTCCTCGGGTTTTATTTCTCCCATGTCTTCGAATTTTCCTTCCTCCACGCTTCCATCATGTGGTTCCAAGCCTTTTGTTGCTTCTTCTAGTTTTTCATCTTGTTGATTACTAATTTGATTTTCCATCGCTCTTTGCAGCGGGTCTCTAAGGGTTTCAACAAAACAAAGGCTATCTATCTCTTCTACTTCTTCATCCTCGGGAGGAAAGGGTGTAAGGTGTTTAGAAGCACGAAGAAAGTTATATGTGTACTTTGTTCCATTAAGGTTCATTGTTACTTTGCCTTCTCCAACGCATCTAACACGGCATCAACCAACTTAAGAAAGGGCCTACCTAGGATTATGTGATCATGATTACTATGGTAACATCAATAACAAAGAAATCGGTTGGTATATAATTTCTAGAGATTTTTACTTTCATGTTGCAAGCAATACCTAGAGGTTTAATAGTTCTACCATCTCCCATAATTAATTTCGTTGATGTTGGAGCTAAGTCTAGGTTGTGGTCTTGAACTTTATCGTAAATTTTAGAAGATAGGACACTTACTTGGGCTCCGATGTCGCATAAAGCTTTGCATTGAACTCCGTTGATCTCGCAACTCAAGTGTGGTGTCATCTTCTCTTCTTCTTCAGATCCTATCGCGTAGACTTCGGCGAGGCGAGCGTATGGCGATGCTTCGGGCTTGATTCCCATGATTCTCTTCACCCCGGCTATGTGTTCCGGATCCACTATGTCGTCTCCAAAGAGTTTTTGGAAAATCTCACCAGTGGTTTCAAGGTTGTATGAATTTTCCGCTTTCTTCTCCGGTGGGAAATCCACTTCCAATGCTCTTGCCATTCCCTTTTAATTAGGGAACAGTCTTCTCTTGTCGAATACTTCTCCGTAATCGATAGGAACCCAATCCATTGGTTCGAACTCCCTTAGTGGCTTCGCACTTGACATGCTTCTCTTGTTTGTCTCATTTGGTACGGCGAAGTCGATGCTCGTGGTAGTTCTTGACTTGATGTGTTCTTGTTCAAGCTTTTCCGTGATTGGTTCCTCTTTTGTGACTTCCGGGGTTGCCTCTTTAGAAAATTCAGCACACTTCTTCTTCCTTGAATTATATTCCGGCTCTTCTGCAAGTCTTGTTTCCCAATCTCTTCGCATGGCAGCCGCTTTACTAATTTTTTGTTGAAGTTGAGCGGCTTCCGTGAGTGTTTTCTCCATGAGATCCCCACCTGCACACATTTCGACGTGTTGCATGCAACTAGGGGTTAGGGAAAAGAAAAATGTATGCAAGAGTACGTCACCGGAGAAGCCGAGTCTTGGTCCTTGTTCGATCAACCCATTAAACCTATCCCAGGCTTGGTCTATCCCTTCCTCTTCTTCTTGCATGAAATTGATCACTTGCCTCCTTAGATGTTGAACCTTGCTAATTGGAAAGAACTTCTCACAAAACTTCTTTGTCAACTTGTTCCAATTGCCTTCAACTTGAAAGGACGCAAACGAGTACCATGTCTTTGCATTGCCCGCAAGTGAGTAGGGAAAGAGATTCCATTTGAACCATTGATCGGGGACTCCTTCTTGACGCACCGTGTTGCATATCGTCGTGAAATTCCTTATGTGTCTATATGGGTTCTTCGTAACCATCCCTTCAAGCGGGTTTGCCGCCACCATCTCGATGATCTTGGATTTAATCTCATACTCAGTCGCTTCGAGCTTCGAATCCGACGCTTGTAATTTTATGTCTTGACATCGAGGGCTAGCGTAATCCCTTAGTGATTTCTCCAGTTCTTCCACGGGTTGATTAACGAACGCCATCTAGACAATAAGATAAAAACTAAAACAAAACAAAGCGTTTTTCTAGATAATAGGTGTTAGATAAAGCAAACAAAAGATAAACTGAATATAAAACTAAGTTAAATGCAAACCAAACGATGTAAACTAGCTTGGTCCCCGGCAACGGCGCCAGAAAAAGAGGCTTGTTGACGGATAAAAGACATATCCCTCTACGATCCGCAAGCGTACGGACCCCACACCTTTTTCACCACGGGATTCCCAAGGTTCTTCTCAATCCGCGGAGCAAGGGGATTACAAGCGTTCGATCTACCTTCACACTCTATCTACTCAAACTCTAACTATGATTAAACTACAAAACAACTAAACTACACTATAGAGAATGATTAAGATATCAAGATAAAAGACACTCGCCCACGGGTCTACGATACTAGAGCAAGCAATCGCTTAAAGACATGAAAACAAATCTAATCTATCGGGGTTGTGGCCACGGTTTCACCCTTTCCCTCCTCTCGTACTGTCACTACGCGAAGGTATTCATGACTAGACCTATGATGGACACGGCGCATTGAATGGATCCAAGGAAGCATTGGAGCTCATACTCCCTTTACGGCATGGTAGCTAACCTTAAGCATTAAAGTATATTCAACACAAGATGATAGATAGATAATCCGACAAAGTGCGATTACATCTCAAGATCGATTACAACCCATGGACGAATAAGAAGATTACCCCATCAAGGTGCTGGTCATAGCAACGTTGATCATGGTTTCCCTTCCAACGGTGTCTTCCTTCTTCCCCACGTGTGGGTGCTTCCTTCGAGGTGGACGATCTCCCTCCAGAGATCCTCCTCCGCTCTCTAGCTTGTGGATGGCCTCCTGGTGCGAATGGCTCTCTCCCTTGTCGAATGGCGGCGCCTCCAGGGTTTTAGGGTTGAAGATCCTTCGAGTGCAAGGAAAGGGGGCCGAACCGGCCACCGAAGTGGGCTGGGCCGGTCGGCCTGGGCCCACCTCGGCCCGGTTCGGTCGCCCCTTCGCTCCCGTGGGTCCTCATGTAATTATGCACTTTGCCCCCTCCACTTGCATGATTTTGACGATGTCATCCTCGCGTCCAAGATGGAGGTTCTCCGCGCATGAAGTTCAGTCTTTTACGCTTCAATCCCCGGGGGTGTTCCTCGTAGCACTTCGGTCCTTGCCACCATTGGAAGTGATTTCATCAAGCTCATTAACACGGACAAGACTCCATAGATGCTCCTTTGAACTTGTTGCGAATCCGTCCTTTATGTCCATGTTTTCCTACATAAACACAACACTTCCAAATGCATGCACATAGATGAACATGTTATACGATTAGTGTGCCTAGTGGCGGGTTAGTTCCATAATCAAATCCAAACCAAAGTGTAATGAACATGCTAGGTGTACCAAAATACACCATCAACAATAATGGAGCGAAGTGTCGGGCAGTCGTGCGCGGACAAGTGGTGTGCCATCATCTTGTGCAGTCCCTTCCTGAACCAGTAAACCTTCTTCTTCTCTGTGTCGGTGTCGTCTGGCACTTACCTCATCAGCTCTTGGTAGCGGTTTGCGTACTTCTGCACTAACATCCCTCCCATCTTGAGGTGCCTGAACTCGTCAGCCTTCCTGTCCATCACGGCCTCGGGAATGTGGTGGCTCCTGAAGGCCTCCACGAACTCGTCCCACCCGATGTGCAACGGGTCCGGGTGCGAGTCACAGTAGCTGTACCACCACGCACTGGCTATGCCGATCAGCTGGTGCGCTGCCACGATCACACACTCCTCCTCAGTGAGCTCAGTCAACTCCAGCTTCTTCTCTATCTCTCGCAACCAGTTGTCCGCGTCCATCGGATCTGCAGAGTGGTCGAAAGTTGGCGGTCGCAGCTTGTTGAAGTTCTCAAACTTCTTCTGGAAACCCTCTAGCGCGTAGCGGTGCTGACCCCTGTGGTTGTTGTTGTTGTTGTTCTGAGCTAGCAACTGGGTGATTGTCTGCATCAGCTGGGTCTGTACTGCCATCACGTCGGCCAAGTTCAGGGGAGGTGGCGGTGGTGGCACCTCGTGTCCCCTCGCTCTCCCGACCCTCGCTCCTCCCTCGGGCTCGGGTACCGCTCGTGCTCGAGCTCCCCGCTCCCCGAGCTCTCTCGTCGTCGTACACGGGTCCTCGCCCGCCGACTCGGCCTCCTCGGCCTGCTCGGCCTCCACGGAGTCCTCCTCGTGGCGTGTGACCTCCACAGCGTCCACGACCTCACGCGCCTGCTGGGTTAGGGGCATCCTCCCCCCCGTTGTCCCCAGCGACCTCCTCGAAACAGTCCAGGAGTTGTCCGGACCTCCTTGCTCCCGACATATGTTCCATTTGCAAGAGTCAGTAGTGGTAGGGAGAATATTAATAAGGTTATTAACTATAAAGAGTAATCTTGCTAACAATCAGAGAATTTCAAACAGACAAATAAGAAGCATGAAATCCAGGGGAAAAAACCATGAAGATCCATGTCACTCAATCAATGCCACCATACAAAAGGGGTGTACCTCGAGATTTACTCCAACGACCTTCGAGGGTACACGGAAACACATCACGCTAACGCATGGTACATCATGGGGTAGCTACTACTGACATGACAACATGGGCGGTAGCACTACAACTAACTCATTAAGACATCTCAAGATCTACTGCTAGAACTCTTCTCTCGTCACGGGGTGCTCTGGGGTGCCTCTGGGCTGGAGTCTGGTGGAACAGAGTAGAACGGTGGTGAGTAAGCTCCTGGGTATCCCGGCTTCCTGATCGCCGGTCCTCCGTAGTAGTCACGGGTGTCCAGAAGAGCGCGGTCCATCTCCACTGTGTCCTGGGAGCCTCTCGGGTATGGGCGTAGACGTGGAAGAAGTGTCGGGGGTAGCTCAAAGGTCTCTGCTCGCAGTCGAGGCCTCTTCTTCGGCGGTAGCTGTGCTGAGAGCTCCTCCAGCTCCCTCGGTCTCTGCTGGTCGGAACACTCCCAGGTCGTGCGGGTCCTGGCAGCTCGGTCCCTCTCCTCGTAGACCAACCCACCGAGGTAGCATAAGTGGTTGTAGTTGTGTCGACTCGCCTCCTGTAGGTCCCACGTTCTCACCTCGGTAGTCGGTGCCGCAGCCTCCAACCGACTCCAACAGTCCTTAGCCTCCCCCGGCTTCTCCTCGTCCACACGAGTAGCCTCCACCGTGGCCCGATGCTGCTTCTCTCCTGTCCTCAGTCGTGCCTCCAGGGTGGCGATCCTCATGGCGTCCCGCTCTGCGCTAGCTCTGGCGGCTGCTAGCCTGAGCTGCACCAACTCACCGTTCCTCTAGTGACACTGCTCCAGTCGGTCTGCTAAGTCCAGCTTCTCCAACTCCAGCTCCTGAGCAAGCTGCAAGCACCTGTCCCACTTCCATCTCAGGTAAGTAATCTCACTGTCCACCCAGTAGAGCACCTAGTCCTAATTCAGGATGCACTGGTTGACCATGTGCATCTTCTTGTCCTCCTCCTCTGAAGTCACCTCAAAGTACTGAGCGGGGTCATACGTGTCCCAGCGACTCGGATCGTAGACCCTTGTCGGAAGAATGCTAAACGAGGTGTCCTTAAGCTTCTCCCCAAGCTGTATACAGACCTCCTTGAGTGCTCGGCGCGCGCAAACCTGGTGTGCCTCCATGGTGGAACACTCGAAGCAGTGCACCTTGATTCCCTTGAACTCTGGCACTCGTGGGTCCACCGGTACCGTGACTGTCAGGAATGTAGCACACTGGTCCAGGGGCCCCACGGTCCTCCCCTCGTAGCTGACCCGGTCTGTCTCCACTCCCGCTGCCTCCAGGCACTCCCTCAGAAGGTGGCAGAAACCTCCGGCCCATTTGCCATCTGACTCAAGGGGGATCCACGCTTCCTCCGCCATCTGCACAACATTGTTAGAGCGTAGTTAGTAAGGTAGTTAGTTAAAGTTAATCAAGATAATGCATATATATAAATATAGATATATACATACGAAAGCCAAGGGATTTATATAAAGTTTCAAGGTTCAGAAACGGCTTCCTAAACTATCGACCATTCCTGGGGCTCGTCCTACGGTCAAGCATGGCTCTCGTACCAACTGAAACGAACCGGATTTCCGAGGATGGAAACCCGTCCCTCCGCACCTCGGTGATAGTCCCAGGAGGGCTAACACGTGCAATCCCTGTCTCAGCGATGCCAAAATCCATACAGAAAGATAAAACAAATCAGATAGAGTACAACATTTATTTATTACATTAATCAGAGTACATCTCTTCGGCACATGCCGGGTACAAGTCCATCGGGACTGAATCAAACAGAAATAAAACATCTAGCAGCGTCTCCATGAAAGCGCGAGGAACTCCAAAACCATAGGCAGCTCGAGCGTAGGAAGAGCACTAGTCCACCCATCCATCATTGTCGAAGTCGTAGTCCGGCTCTGTGTCAGAGACACCCGGGTCTACCCGATAAGCGGGTAGGTCATGTCAGCTTCCCAACAAAGAGGCAAAAGCGGTGTATAATATACTATGCAGTATTTATCCCTACTCTGATTGTAGAAGGCTTAAGCAAAGCAGTGGAGCAACGATCAAGGTAAGCAGAATTCAGCTGTGAGGAAAACACCTCGGGGAAGCTCACGCTTCCGAGGTCCACACCTCTGCGGTCCACACCCCGCCCAAGGATGCCACACCAAAACACCAGATCTCAACCACGATCCAATTCCCAACTCTCATCTGTGATGTGGGGCCCACCTGCTCCTATCCCCACATCTCAACGGCCAAAGCTGGGCTCACACACTCGGGGGAGAGAAGAAGCACAAGAGAAGAGTATCTAGTCGGAAGTAGCGGTAGATAGCAGTACTGTCTATAACCAGTGGACACGGGCTATAGCTATAGGTTTAACACTCTGCAGAGGTTGTACAACTGTACCCACCCGAATAGGACCGGGCCGTCACCGATTCCAGGCCCTACCATACGGCTGAAGGCCAAGTAAGTGGATAATACCCTCCTGCGTCTCCAAGCCTGGCCCAGCCTCCGCGGTAGAGCTCATAATGCCCGCGAGAGGTCCCTCGAAGCTGTGGAACCCTTCCCCGGCCTCGCCGGGGCAAAGTCTTCTAAGGAGGGAAAAGCCCACTCCTGACACGATCACACCGATCTGCCTACAGGAGGGTCATTATCCACTACAAGTCTCACCCCGCACCCCCTCCCATAACAAGGCAGGCGGTTTGTACGAAAGTAGATACTGCATCTGGTGGTAAGTCGACTTGGTCCTTAAGGGGCCGAGAGCGAGCACTCCCCATCTCCATTCCGCACGACACGTCTCTCGGGTTAGAGGCTAGATCGCATCTTCCATCGGCAGACGTTCACCAGTAACCAAGCGGCTCGCTCCTGCCAAAACACATCAAGGAGATACGCACCTAGAACGCACACTAGAGACACACCGAGATCTCCCACATCTCAGTCCAAGCCCAGAATACCATCCATAGTCAAGCAACAAAAGTATGGATAGTTGAGGTATGGGACTAGCTAGGGGTCTGTAGCTAGTCCCGAAGTAGGTAAAACAAGGAATCAGGGTATATCAAAATATCAAGGCATGGCTAATCAACTGGTTATGCAATTCAATAGAGCAATGCATATAAAGTAAAGCACTAGCATCTAATTATCAACATGGGATCTATATGGTTGGGAGTGACATGACACCATCGTTGCCGTTGAAGCAGTCATTGTCCAGAGCAGTGTACTCGGGGTCCTCCACGTCCTCCTGGTTGAAGCTCGGGTCTGTGGCACGAGATTTGACGCGAACATAAGAATACGGTGCACATCAAGGCAATAACTCCAAATAGAAACCAATTTTAGAAGATCCAAAAGAGCTCAAACTACCTACAAATAGCAAGGTTTCGAAATTACGAAATTATAGAAATTAGTTTTATATTTTTCTGAGCTTTCTATAATTAGTTATGAATTTTCAAAGATTAAAACCACTTATAAATCATTTCTGAAAATCATTTTAGAAAAAGAAAAGGATTTTTATTAAACATGCTGCTGACATCAGCATGACGTCAGCGACTCTCGGTTAGCAAGCTGTTATTGGGCCAAAAGTGTTTACGGGCTGAAAGTAGCCCAATGGACTCGTCCGAGTCGGTCCAGACAGCAGAAGTCTGCTGGACCCCCTTGTACTCGACCCAGAGATCCAGGCGGATAGCTGGGCTTCAGGCATGCGTTGTTGGGCCGGGGCGCTACTTAAGGCCCATCCGCCCTCCAGTTAGATCTAAAGTCCCCAGGGGCGGCGAGATGCCGGCCGCTCTTCCTGGGCATGCGGCCATTCCCTGTCGGCGCGACTCCACCGGCGACGTCGTCTCCGGTGGCAGGCTGGCAACTGCGCTGGGGTGCACCCGGCCAGACCGCAAGGGAACACGCGAGCACCTGCAGGAAAAGATCACAACACGACACGAAGGCCGGCTCGAAGACACGCACGGCGCGGCATCACCCGACGCGCACTGGCAGCGGATCGACGGTGCGGGTTTGGCCGCGGCGCTGGGGTGCGCCCGGCTCAACCTTCCCCACAACCCAACATACATCACAAGGTTGCAATGGCTCGAAGGCCGGCTCACATGATGGCACGGCGTGGCGGACTGCGCTAGACGCCACAGGTTGGCATCAAGGACAGAGCCTGCCGACGTGCGGCCGCAGCGGTTCACCAGCGTGGAATAGATTCCTGGCGCTGGGGTGTGCATGGTCACAGCCCACACGCTCCCATTCCCTGCACAAGGTCGCCATGGCACGAAGGCCGTCCACAGAGCGCAAGCCACGATGCGCGCACTGCGCTTGGCACGACGCGAGTCGCGGGGTGATCCCTGGCTCGGCGGGCAAACGGTCAGCACGTCGCCCAGTTGTTAGGAGCACCCGGTGTTGCGACCTGGGGTGGCCGCGGTGCTGGGTTCACACTGGTGCTGTGTGTCGCGACGGGCGCCCATGGGGGAACGGCGACGCGGCGGACACGGTGCACGGCGGCTCGAAGGCACGCCCACAGTCATGGAGTCAAGGGTTTGAGCGGCGCAAGAGAAGGGGGAAAACCGAGGTTCTCACAGTGGGGCGAAGGTGTAGTCGTCGCTGGCTTGACGAAGAAGGCGGCGCTGTGTAGGGGTTCACGGCGGCGCCCGGCTCCTCGCTCAGTTCCCGGTCACGCCTTCTCGTCTCGGTGTGGGCGTCCTCTCCCCGTGTGGTGCCTGGTCCGGCACCTCCTCGCCACGGTCGGCCTCCAGCAGCGGTGCGCCGGCAATGGTGGCCGCACAACTCCCTCCTTCCCGCCTCCTCTCCCCTTCCCCCCTTGCAGCGGTGCTCACAGGAATGGGGAAAACCCCAAAGCGGGTTGGTGGGGTTCGACAGCGACCCCGGGGGTCTTCCTATAGGGTCATGGTCAAGGCGGTGCAGGGGTAAGGATGACAGGGTGCGCTCCCATTGGAGGCCATGGCGCGGCGGTCGACGTGGATCCACACCAGTGGTGGCCGGGGCACCTTTAGCGTCACCGAGCAAGGGCAAAGGGGTCAATTCCCCCTGGCGGAATCTCCTGGACCGGATCGCACGCGCGCAAGCCTTGGCGTGTGGGCCAGCTCACCCCCAGCCATCCCATCCCGCGCGTGGGACGCTGGGCGGCGCGGTGGAGTTGGTCGGCATCTTCTTCTGCTGGTCTAGGAATGACAGGTTTCGGAGGTGGGACTGCTATAGCTTCCAGTTGATTTTCTAGTTCAAGCATATACTGGTCGTTATGCTGCAACAAGAAATTCTGCTCATGTATGATCTCACTCAATTCTTGTATCTTTGCCTTGTCCTTGCGCCTTCCCTTCCCGAGGGTAGCTATCATGGCTCGGGCTTCCTTCAACGCTTGAGTCGTACACTCTATTTCTTTAACTCGGTACCTATAGATTTGGTGTCTATAGAACACACTTTCTCCCACCATCCGTCGGTAGGTGTCGTACATGGCTTCCGAAAAGCGGACTGAGGTGACAAGATCAGGGCTATAGTGAGAGTTGCTCTGGGCTGGAAGGATAGCTTCACGTTCGCCACCAGGTACAGTGTGTCGCTCAGGTACAGGAATTACTTTGGCTGCAGAGCCGGCTATCTCGACAAGGTGCTTCCCACAGAAAATTGTGAGTGCTTCGAGAGCAGCCTTCTGCACTGTGTCGGACAAGTTTCTCCCTTGTGCCTTACACTCCCGCTCTTCCCAAGCAGGACTGGTCGGGCACACTAAAATCTTCACCTTTACTTCACAATGAAGGAGTTGGCCTGTGGTCATGACCTCACGTGTCGAGTACTTTGGGTAAGTGGTGTACCCAAAGTCCTTCAGGGTGTCCCACAAAAGTGCAGGAAATCCACCCTCCTCGAGGTAGTTCACGAGAGTCCATGTTTCCACATCACCCGACGTAGATCCAGCGTTGTCCATCTGAACATACGACAAAAGTGAGAATCAGTCGGGTGCGAGTGTACGAGGGTAACTCGATCCACGAATAAGGGTAGGGGTTAAGTTATGGGGTAACCATGCATACTAAAATACCATCGTATGCTGAACTCGAACGGGCAGGCATACTTAATGATACAAAGTTCTAGTAATCGGAAACTGGACTTCCTAACTCAAACCAGAGTCCAAAATTCTTTTGAAATCTGCGTAGCAACTTAGCAAGGTTATGCGACTCAATTTGGGTACGCAAGGTTGAGCTAGAAGATTAGGAAGGTGCTTATCTAAGAGATTTCAAAAGGTTCTAGAAAGGTAGTAAGACAGGGGTTGACTAACCGAACATAACTTGCGGTAGACCTAAGTTACGATCGCGAACTTCGGCGAGCATAAACTAGATTAGATTGGAGCAACCTAGATGTAGATCACCTAGACCAAAGATTCTTGGACGGGGACAGCAATCTAAGCAACAACTCTAATAAATTTATGCACAACGACACATCTACACCTGAGAGGCTAGGCATGACAAAACACACTATCACTATTTTACCTTAGGGAGCACGGAAACTGATATGAGTCCAGTTTTAGGTTCTTCCACGGCCTTTAGCATGATGCAAGACGTCCTACTCATCCTCACAAGGCATTCAAGCCAAAACTCGGAGTTAGCGCTGGTGGCATGGCACATACACGTATCTCCCTATAATAACCAGTCGAGATCTAGTCGATGCTCACTTAGCGACTTACGAAACGAGGTTAGGGTACCTGCAGAAGATCACAGCACACAACGAACCTTTCATGCCAGCACTCATGAAAGCGTTCCCATACATTACCGTTCACTATAGAAACGACATCCATGCGTTAAGCCGCTGCATGGACAGCGTCCAACCTCGGACACTCTCCATTCGAATGGAGTATGTCCTTGCCTCGCATATTCGATATGCGGAATGCTCACGTATAAAACACGTGGCGACAACACAACTCATAACCAGACGCGAAGATGGGATCCGTGGAATGGATCGCTCCATCAACCCTCGCAATTCCTGTGATGCGGTACAGCACACGTATAAAACACATGGCTCATCTAGTTTGGTTGTGCAAGAAAGTAAGTCTGACATAAAATAAATGTGCTGGAAGTTAGCAAGATAAACCATAGGTTAATAAGCCACCTGAAAGAACCCAAAAATTCCCTCTACGGCCTCTCGGTCTAGTTTATCCTTAACGGACCAACGTGTTTTGCAAATCCAAACAATCTTGGCAACTTTTATTCAAAAATCATGTGATTACGGTTGTTAATTAAGCTCTGGTGCATGCAATTGCTCTGATACCAGCTGTGACAACCCGCCCAGGAAAATACCGTACTATTGCCTAAGACCGATCCACTTTGGTCATTAAGCAATAATAAAGTATCATCCTGTCGTTAGTTGCCGGGTTAACGCCCGGTAAATCACTTTGGAGTACATAAAGAGGATCGACATATGCATTAAAACTCACACGAAGGCGAGTCCAAAGTACAACATGAGTTAGAACCATTTTATTACAAACCATTTTTCCTGACATGGAGTAAAGGTTCAGAGTTCGAAAATAGCGGAATAAATTAAACTAGCGCAACGGTAAACATTACAAGAGGCCATCCGTGATGTCATCACTTCTCGTCACCCTTCCGGTCAACAACACCTGTAACAACAGTTTTAAAGCAAGGCTGAGTATACTAATACTTAGCAAGACTTAACCGTCGGGTGATAACTACATCACCAAACTCTAGACATGAAAGGCTTTTGAAGTCGGTGGAGGTTATTTTGCGGAACAGCTACTACGAGTAGGTCCTTACTTTCAATATTTTAGCACAAGTTCTAATTGATTACCATTTCTAAGTGTGCCACTAATTCAATCAAGAATAGGACAAGCAATTACTTCATACAACATTATTCTCCAAGTTCCATCATTACGGGATATCATGGCCAGTTGATTAAGCAGTCTCGGATAACGGTGAGAGGCCGACATTCGATTTATTTAAACCTTGCAAGGTAAACCTAAACACACGGTAGGCTGCCCCCACAAGGACAACTTCCTAGGTAGTTCCCAAAAGTCCTCGGGTTGGGAACAGAGCCTACAGTACTGGGTACAAGGTTAGCTGGCATACCCCGCGAGGTACCCAGTCTCACACATGCACCCCCTTCCCGGTAGCTAGCCGGTTAGGTGAATACTCAAGAGTAGTAGGGAAAAGTTCCCGCGCCGTCTCATTAAGGTACTAGGCTTACCGGTCCCATTCCCGACAAGTGCTTAGTACGTTCAAAAGCTTAGCCCACGAAAGCCACTAGACCGGAGCCTAAATCCCATGCTCTTACCACATGAGAAATCCATTTATAAAGATCTTATTATTCCAACATAAGAACCTATTCTCGCGAGTGACGAACATCACTCGACTTGTACCGGTCCTATAGCAAATCAACTATCGACCTAACATACTATTGATAGAGCATAGGTACCTAGGGATCATGCATCTAGGGTTTCAATTCAACTCCTGAAACGTAAGTGCACAATCGTAGCAAACATAATTGCATAATTTTAAAAGACGGGGTTAATGATCCGGGGCTTGCCTTCGCTGGCAAGGTTGGTCTTGGGCCCTTCTGGACTTGGGTCCAGGTCTTGAGCTACATCCACGTATTGCAACTCTGCGTCGGCACCTTCGCCTCCTTCTTTCGGCACGAGCGTATGTCTACCGTCGGAAGGATCTACCCGAGGATGCAAATGCAAGATTTATTCAACGATTTTTAATTTAATTAACCACAAACAATAGATGAAAACCATGGGGTGCATTGGTTGGACACACGCACCTAGATAAGAGTACATTCAACATACTCTTCCAAAAAGGAACAAGATGCAGTTCTTTATTAAATCTTCTTTTTGATAGTGACTGTGTACATATATATGTAAATAATTTGATTTAACTTCACAAACAGTAGTGGATGGGTACATTTAGCCTTTTAAAATGATTAACAACCACACACAAGGTTATTAAGGATGAGTTAGTGACTTTTCCCATTTAAAAGACTATTAAGCCCTTAATGGTCTTCAAAGCTTTTATTCATAAAATTAATTAATAAAATTCAGTGGAAGAGTGTGTTAAACACCAAACACCTATAACAAGCCACTGGACGAACATGCATGCTTTGGATAGCTAGAAAATAATTATTTTTTTGAAAATAACAAAAGCTAGCTAGAAGGACAAGGTAAATGCACACAAAAATAAATACTCATCAAAATGAACCAAACTTTCTCACACATGTTATATGGTCCAAAACTACCCTAGGGATGCAGCACATACACCTAGAACCATTATGAAACTTGACTTATGCATTTGCAAAGAAAAGCAAGCATAATTCAAGGATAAATATTTTTGGTAATTATAAAATTTTGATTAATTCACCAGAGGTGAGCTTTCGAATAAAAAGACAGTATGCAGAAGTTGGTTGCAAAAATCTAATTATTTTTAGCGACAAAAATCATTTATGCAGATCCTGCAGAAATGGAAAACAATTTTTATAAAAATCTTTACAACATAACTTTGTGCACTTTTTGGTACAGGATCTAGTCATGTCACAACACACAACATATCCAAAAAATGTACACTGAGGATTTATGGAATTTATGATATTGCAGATCTAGGTTTTTCACATTCCTATTTTTCATGCAAAAACTATCAGGAACTAGCTCAGGCAAGAATGACAAAGGTTGTAGGATTTTTCACAACAAATCCAACAAAATTGAGGTTGCATTTTTCTGAATTTTCCACGATTTTCTACGTATTTTACAAGATTCTACAAATCTGCAAACACTATTGAAGTTTCTTTTACGCAGGGACCCCTAGAAATTTTCAAAGGGTTACAGATATACTCTTGCTGCGTAGATGGACCCTTGGAAAGATTTGGGGACTCGCAATTGGGTCCCTGGGCGCCGGCCGGCGTGGTTAGGCCTCAATTCCGGCGAGGGCTCACCGGAGTCCGACCGGGGAAGAGCAGGGGAGTGGGCTAGGGCCTACTAGGGTTCAGTTTGTGGGCTTGGTTGGGGAAGAGGAGCTGCCGGCACGTGGGCGCACCGGCGGCCGGCGGTGGTGGCCGCCGCGACTGCCAGTCCCGGCGAGGGGCGGCTCCGTGGGGGAGGTGGATATGTCGGTGAGCTTTAGCAGTTGGGATAGAGGGGGAGAACGCCTTAGCTGGCTAAGCGGTGGGTCGGCGCCGTACCTCGCCGTGGCGGGCTCTGGTGGCGGGCACAGCGGAACGCAGGAGCAGGGACGCGGCTTGACGCAGGATGCAAAGGGCAGCGACCCCTTTATGGGCGTCATGCGTGCCTGTCTGCGACCAAAGGACCGACGGCGACATCTCTAGGTGTGTGTGCCGGCCTCGGTAGGAGTGCACGGCAGGAAGAGGCGCGGACTGACCGGCGGTCCGAGGGATGCGCAACCAGCGAGGGGTCGCATGGCGCGTGGCAGGGGGGACTTCAAGGGGGCCCTCGGGGCGCGCGGCGCCTTGGGAAGGCGCGCGGCCTCGGTCGGCGCGCGGCCCGGAAGCCAAGGGCGGCGGGGCGGCCGTGGCGCGCGCGCGCGCGCCGCGCCCCGCGCGGCGACGTCACGACGCGGCCCGGTTCTAGGGCTACAGTTTCAGACTAGGCTACTTCGAGCACGTTTTTCTCCCAATAATTGAACAGAAGTGCACCAAGTGGTGAACAGGAAAGTTGTAGATCTCACTACCCTCTACCACTTTCAAAAAGGCCGTATGGTGTTTTTCTCAACGGATTTTGCACAAACTGTTGCCAAACTTTGTATGTCGCCATGTTTCGGGAAACAAGTGGTACTGTTAGTCGACCAAGTTTTTCACCAATTTCCCCTCAAAATTTGAAATGCTAATCTACATGAAAGTTGTGTCCCTCAACAAACTGGACAACTTCCATAAAGGTAGATTTTGAAGTGTTTAGGTGAAATTTGGAGAACGCGGCAAAAGTTCCGGACGACATTTGCCGACGTCAGTGTTTAAGCGGGGTTTGGCTGTGTCTTTGACCAAGGGTTAACCACGGGTGTGAGTAGACTTGGTCAAGGGGTTCATAGGGTTCATTGGCGAGGTTTTCGAGGTGATGACCCAGGTTAACCTAGGTTTGACCATTGTCGGCCGGCTTGACTCGACTGAAACAGTCATTAGCGTTAATGATGTTAAAACCTGGGGCGTCACAGTGTCGGCGCGGGGTTGTCAAGATAGAACCACCTCTGCTTCTAGTTGGTGATGTTGTCAGGGAGCATCACGTCGATGTACTCCGACTTCATGTTCCGATGGAACATGAAGCCAACGCTGCCGACGACCGCGCCCTTGCCTGTCATCTTCAGCTCGAAGAAGTGGCACCATAGATGGAATTGGGGCGCGATGCCGAGGTAGGCCTCATAGAGGTGGACGAAGGTGGAGATGATAGTGATCGAGTTCAACACCAGGTGCACCAGCTCGATGCGGTAGAAGTGGAGGAGCCCGCGCAGGAAGTCGCCTCCCGAAACACCGAACCCGCGCTCGATGTGCCTGAGGAAGACGACGGCTTCACCGGTTCCCTCCGTCGGGAACACCTCTCCCGCCACTGACCTCCAACCGACCTGCAATTTGGGCCTCAGCAGCCCGCGGTCAGCTAACGACTGGATCTTCTCCTCCGTCACTATGGATGCCTCCTAGACGGTACATGGATGTAGGATAGGAGCCTTCTCCATCTTGCCCTCCTCAAAGTCGGTGCACTTGGATCTAAAGGTCACGAGCGACTTGGTTCGCATGCGCGGGAGCGACAGCGGCAGACATAAGCTCGGCGACGCTGCTGCTTTCTCTGGGCACTACGCAGCAGTGGAACCCTAGCTCTGAGTGGAAATGGAAGCAAGTGATGGCCCCTTAGCCGCAGATCGACCTTATATAATCAGGCCTCAGCGGTGCAACGGGCGGCCATGCCTCAAGGTCTATCCGATGCGAATCGCGGTGACCCGACAGGCTGGCACCCTCAACGGATCTATCACCCAACGACTCTTTCTGGTCTAACGGCTATTTGGCAGTAATGGCAAGTTCCGTGCGGGAATCTGCGTCAGCCGGCCTTCACGTGACGTTTCGGCCGATGTGGACTCACCATGCCTCACTTTAAGCCCCCAACATCAAAAATCCCGACTTAGCATTCAAGGTCACCACCGACCTACAAATGACCTGTTCTAGGTCGCTCAGGTGCCAGTAGCCTCCAAGGTCGCCCCGACCTCCTCTCAATGGGTTTGTCTTGTACCCCTTAGGCCCAGTTGCCTACATGCCTTCTAGGTCGCTACGACCTACAACGTCCCCCTATCAACGGCCCTATGCTTAATGGCTCTACTTCCTATTGACGACCTCCATGGTCCTATTCGTAGCGCTTTGCCGAGGCCTCGTAGCCTACCAGGTCGATCTCGACCTCCACATCCCAGGGTTGACGTCCCTGCGCTGCGCCACTGCGTAAGCAGCCATGTTGATCCAGGTCGACACGGACCGCTATGTTAGATGTTATGACCTTCTCAAGGTCGGTATACTGCCACAACAATACCAAGACCTTGGTCGTGCCATTGTTGTCTCAGGTGCCCAATCGCAGCAATCAACATGCATTAGTTGCTATACAGTGCTTGTGCATAAAAGCTTCGAAAGCTACAAAAGACCTTGGCCCAAGGCCAAGTTACAAGATACAAACATCTTTAAAGTCCTGATCTACCTTACGTGGTGCAAGTGGCACAACCTAGACTGACGAAGCGTGTCACAAGGTTTCTTCTAGCTTCAGGACCTAATTGGGGATCTCCACCACCGATGGAACCGAGGCTGCCACACAGCCACCTCTATCCTAGCCCTAGAAGGTTTCCCGTGGAGTCCCATCTTTTGCTAGGCTGCTCTCACAAGATCCCAAATGGAATCAGCTCCGCCTTCGGCCTCTCCTGGTGTAGCACAGCGGCCTCCAACACCATATTAGGCCTCTGCTTACAAGGTCCGTCAAGGCATGTACTACCCCATGCTGCACCTAGATTCTTCGTTGGGCGCGGGCTAAGAGGTTGGTGGAGTTCTCCCACCTTCGCAATCATTCTTCTAGCTCAAAGAGATGGCACCTTAGCTCCATGCTCAGATGGACGCACGCAAAACTAGGGCATGATTATATTATCAAGTGGTATCACCATGGTGTTCTCACTGGGTTTGGCAAGCCAAGGGTCCAGGCCACCTATTTATAGTAGTGGAGCTCCGCTTCAGCCACCGTTCACCCTCCCAGACAGCGTGGCAATCTTATCAGGATACTGTTTGCACGTGGAGCACGAGGTCTTTGTCTGCTATCGGAAGCACTGACACGTTTGCAGCAGGTCTGATGACATCTTTTCAGTCCCTGTCCTTTAGCTTTGGCAGTGGCATCTCTATGCGGGGACAGGTTCTGCGTCGACACAGTGCACTCGTGGGTCGCTACACGACAACAAGATTGGTCACCCGGTGTTCTTACGTGAAGATTCCCGTTGCTTTGTCTCATTCAATGAGATGAACATATGTTTCCTCGAGCAGAAGGCCGTAGGTTCTTGACTTTCTGTTCGAGCATCAACCCGACCTTCTAGGTTGCCTTACTGCTCGGGGATACTCTACGAATGCGTCTTTGTGACACACTCTTTTCTTCCGTCACCTCGACCGGCCAGAAGCATGCTCCTGTTATGTCTCCACTCGACCTCCCTTTGGTTAGCATACAGACCTTCCTTGAAGGTGCGATGGCTTTACCTGATTCCGGTTAGGTCAGCGGTTCTTCAAGCAATGACAGCGCCTTGTCTTCACTTGAAGCCCCTGGACCTGCTTTCCAGAAGCTTGATGTTCGCCTTCGTACGCGCTCAGGAGGATTTTCTTTTTTGATCCCCGTGCATCCTAGGCGACCTCACTAGCGCCATGTCTTCACTTCGCATCGATGTGATTTCGTCTTCGCCACTTCGCCTACACGTCGATCGGGGGCTTGAGAGACATGGGTACCCATGGGTCCCCACCGACCAGGGTCCCGGAGGTCCCAGTCAAGTGGACCCGACCTGCCAGAAGCCCTGCCGGCCTGCAAGTGGGCCCAAAGACCTTAGCCACAACCCCAGCGACCTTGAAAGACCTTAGACGACCTAATCCAGATTCCGGAAGGCCCGCCAGGCTTGTGGCACAAGCTTCTCCCTAGATCGCGGTGCGGCGCCGCCAGTAGGTCCGAGGATCACGGGATCCCCTCTGTAATCATGGAAGGAAACCTTCCTAACTTGTAACCGACCCCGATGAGGGTCCACCGACCTCGAACGGAAGCCCTAGCCTGCTGGCCATTTAAGGCGGCCTAGAGCTCTATTCGAGGGGACTTCCCCATTCACGCATAATACCACCACACTGGACATAGGGTTTTACTCTCCGGAGCCCTGAACCAGTCTAAAACCACCGTGTCATTTTCATTCTCACCGAGTTCCGAGTTCGATCCAAGAACTACCACTTACGCTCTTAGGTCAGGATCCCCCCATTAGTCAACATACAACTGCTTGGGCAGCCCCCTTGCGGATCTGCCGGGTCTCACCCCCTGACAAGCATATTGCTAGGATTGGCTATAGGTTGCAAACATTGCTTTGTGATGGGAGTTTCACACTAGAACAACCATAGTTGCACATGTAGATAATATGTTCTAGTTTTCTTTGTGAAAAGTAGTGAAGCCATAGGTTATGTTTTTAAGATTTCCTAATTCACCCCCTCCCCCTCTTAGGCTACTAGCATCCGATTCCTTACACAGGGGCATTTCGGCCAATGGAGCACTAGTTGGCGACGAGAATTAGTCGACCAGCGTCGCCTGGGCGGATGCATATTCATTCGGCCAGGGGCATTTCGAACAATGGAGCACTTGTTGGTGACGAGAGTTAGTCTACCCGCATCGCCTTTGTCAGTCGGGCAAGCTACGATTATCTTTTTTTAATATAGTCTTCTGACGCTGACGCGTGGGCCAAACACTTTTTTCTGAACTGAAACTTGTTTCCCTCAAATATTGGTGCCCATAAACAACACTAAAAATTTCATAAAAAATACGAACAATTCATTGCTAGTAATTAGTATTTGAATAAAATATCAACAACCACACTTGTTATCTCTTGTTTACAATATAATAATTATAAGAACGTCTTAGTGTGTTCTAGAAATTCTACAAATTGACTTGACAACATAATTTAACTCCTTAAGCTTGTCTACAAAAATTCTAATGGTGTCGAAAATGGAAGACCATACTTGTGTATAAATGTCTACATCTCTCACATAGTTTATTAGAATGTTAGTTCAACATTGAAGTTTTCCAAACTTTAAAATATGTTCGAATTCATATGCATTTGAAATTTTAACATAACCTTATGTTCACCATAAGATTACGAAATGCAAAGTTTCATTAGTAATGGTTGTCTTAGAATGTTAGTTCAACATTGAAGTTTTCCAAACTTTAAAATATGTTCAAATTCATATGCATTTGAAATTTTAACATAACCTTATGTTCACCATAATATTACAAAATGTAGAGTTTCATTAGTAATGGTTGTGTAAAACAAATATTATTTCTATGTTGTACATATAAGAAACAATATAAGGTGTATAAACAACATCTAAGAAATAGAATTACTTACGAAAAAATGTCATAAATGAATAGATGATGAACTGAAACTGAATGAACTTTTTCAGGTGCTGGAGGTACTATCTGATTATCCATCAATGCCAATAGGAAATCAATCCTATCACCATTTCATTTTGTTTTCCTCAGCATCATTTTTTGTTGTTTTTGCTCCCATCGATCAGTTGATATTGCTATGCAATACACATTTGTTTCCATGTATTGATAATGGAGGTTTATAGGATGCCACTAATTGCATTTTGCTTTTGGTTTCCAGGAACTTCTAGGATGGGTGCTAGGTAAAAGCTAAGCTAATTATAGTGTTATAGTGATTCCGACACACTAATATTATTAAAATCTGATTATCTGAGCCCTCCAAATCATATACAACGTCCTACATGAGAATTTGTGTGGTAGCACTATTAGATGTTTGCCATACTATATTTTTGCTCCAGGATCCACTTTAATTTCGTTTTGGTGCATCTATGGTTTCAGAACTAGCACTTGTCAGCGAGAATATGAAAGTCGCACAACTGTCAACATTGTAGACTAAATCTTGGCAAAGACTATCGTTTGACATTGTTTGGCATTGGATCCTTTACCAAGTTGTACTGCAAATATGCTGACAAAACAAACTGATTGCAAGTACTCCCTCCGTCCTAAATTACCAAAAGTAATTGCATTTAAAAAAGCTAAAATAAATGGTAATTTGGGACAGATGTCGTATTTGTGAAGCTATTTTTTTCTTTGTATTATTTAAGAGATAAGAACAATATGAGGACTGATTTGGATAGCTTTGGTTACAGATTAGTTTATGTGACAAATTGCACTTATTTGATTATTTGTATGTCTACGAAATGTCATTTCTAACTGAATATTCACCTAGTCATTTTATGAATTAGTAACCAGCCATTTTCTTGCACCTAGTCTACTTATCTCTAACTAGCTACAGGGGATAGTGTTGGTTGGAAATCCAGATATATGATTGCCTCTTATTTCTATCTAAATCTGTCAGCACTTGGGATTACTTTTTCTAGTCTATCTTGCATATGTTGGAGTGGCTTTAAGATAAAATGTGCCATCTGGGATATCTATAGTGAAATAATCTCATAGTGAATGCATGCCATATCTTTCTGTGTAAAGTGAATGCACCTTTGAACTCCATGTCCTTGCAACTATCTGATCACATTTAATTTACTTTCAGGAAAGCAAATTGGTAGCTGTCAATGAAATTGCAGGAACCACAACATAAGGATAAGGGACCAAGAGATGTAGTATGCTGAGGCCAATGTCAAACTGGAGCTTTTGCCATGGTGGCTTTTTCGGTGTTGTGTGAATGTGCCGTGATTCTGTTGTGATGCTTGATGAAACCATGTATTATCTTTTTTTTTGACACAAAACCATGTATGATCTGGGCTCTGTAATTTCCTGTAATTATGTGTATCATTGGTTGTAATGTGTATAAATAGTAAGTGGGGTTAAATTTGGCAAATTATGGTTGACTCAATTTTTAATGAAATAATTGGCCTAATTTAGGCTCATCATTGAATTGTTTATGTGGTGATGACGTCATTGTGCCACGTCATCTGCCACGTGGCAGCGTTGACATTTGTCGTGTGGACGCCTTGTCATCTAACGTGGATGCCCTGTCATCTGCCATGTGGCTGCCCGTCAGCTGCCACGGTGCGCCACGTCATCTGCCGCGTGGTAGCCACATCATCAGCTGCCATGTCGGTTACCATGTCATCTGCCACGTCCTTGTCCATGTCAGCAACCAACTCATCTCTACAAGTTATGTGGCAAGTCAATCCAAGACTATCACTTTCGTCATAGATTTTGGGCTTTGGGCTGGGTTCACTGGGCTTTACACCAATCTATGATGACCTGAAACCGTCATGGATTACGTCAATCCATGACGAAAACGTTAATACATCACGAGAGGTGATTTGTGACGCTCAATCCATGACGAAATAAAATTTCATCATAGACACTGTTTTATGACGGAAATTGGATGATCCGTGACGAAAATCGACCGTCATAGATCACAAGGTTTTTTGTAGTGGCAGCAGCTGCATCAAGCACACCGCGGGCATCAAGGAGAAAGGGAGGAAATAGAAAAGCAACAGGGTTTGGAAATTGAAAGGCGACAAGGGTTGAAGTTGAAGGCGACGAAGGTTGAAGATGGCGATGAGGGATGAAGTTGGCAACGAGGATTGAAGTTGAAGGCGACGAGGGTTGAAGTTGAAGGCGACAAGGGATGAAGTTGGCGATGATGATTGAAGTTGAAGAAGGCAACGAGGGTTGAAGTTGAAGAAGGCGCCTCGGCCATGTAATAAAACAATAAATGGAAATTGAAAAGGCTCCGCAGTTTGGCTGCTACCGTTGACGAGTGGCCTGACATCATTGTCCCTGCCCCTTGTCGTTCTCACGTAATTGAAAGACGACGTGTGGTTTTGGACGGTTTTGCGCCTGAACGGAGCCTGATGCGCAATCGAGTGACACGTACTGGCAGCAGTGGAGTAGTGGGTGGGGGCAGATGCACCTGACAGTTCCGCATCTTGTCAATATAACTCCCCTACTGTCGGTGTTTTGGACCGGCAAACCTACCAAGGGGTACCCGAGGTAGTAGATTGTGTGGTGAGGATCGTGATCGGGAGACCGAGAACTCGAAGGTATGCACTAGGACACGGAACACAAGATTTAAACAGGTTCGGGCTTCCAAGGTGGCGAACCCTATGTCCTGTTTGGGGGATCAAGTATGGCGCCCTGCGCTTGGTGTTGGGTTGTTCAGGTGCCCGGCTAGGTACCCGGCCCTCCTTTATATAGTCTAGGGGGCAGGTTCCTAGTCGGTTACAAGGTAGGAGTCCTAGTAGGATTACACAGAACGAGTCCTAGTAGGATTATAGGGGAATTCTAATAGGAGTCTGTCATCATCCTTCCTCGCATGGGTACCCGGGGTGTATACACGACAAGCCCCCGAGCACGTTGGAGTCGAGAGTAGTAGTTCGAGTAATCTTCAAGCCTCTTCGAGTAGTTCTTTAGCGTCCTCGAGTACTGCTTGGATAAGTCTTCAGTAGTACTTGAACTGCCGCGAGGCTGGAAGGTGGTCCAGCTCATCAATCTTGAAGTCGAGATTATATATGGAAGTGTGGTTGCAAAATAGCACTCCATATGGAGTAGCCCCCGAGCCTTAGGTTGAGTTGTAGACTCTAGCTGAGGGTCAATCTTGATTCCGAATCTTCCGTCTTGAAAAAATTGAATGATGGGTGTAGCATAGCAGCCCCCGAGCCTTGAAATGATTAGGTAATCAATCCAAGGTCTACACTGCTCGCGAAAGCCATCATCCGAGTACTTTTGCAGCGTGTAGCCCCTGAGATAAGAGAGCCGTATGAGCCACGTCGAGTAGTTATTGGTGCGGAGCCCTCGAGCTTGAGAGCGAGCGAAGCATGCTGAAGTTATCCTCGAGTAGTAATTTGAGTGCAGCCCCTGAGTTGGAGAGATTCCGAGTAGCAATTTAGCATCGAGCCGTGGAGCATGTGAAGTAGCTGTGCTGTCAGAGCAGACTTTAGATACGACCGAAGTCGACTTTAGATGCCGGCAGAGCAGACTTTAGAATGCGACTTGAAAACCGAAGTCGACTTTGTGCCGCACAGAGCGGACTTTGAGATGTGACTTGAAAACCGAAGTCGACTTTAGTTGCCGCACGGAACGGACTTTGAGATGCGACTTGAAAACCGAAGTCGACTTTAGTTTCTGTGCGAAGCGGACTTTGATATGCGACTACAGTAGTCGACTTTGCGCCACACGGGGTGGACTTAAGATGCAAAAAACGAAAAGCACTTTCCGGAAAGCCAAAGCGAATGAAAAATCAGAGAAAACGAATAGTTTTGCCACCGGAGCGGGCTTAAGATTGCGACCAAAGTCAGCTTGTGCCACCGGAGTGGGCTTGGGTGCGACTATTGGTGTCGACTTGTGCCACCGGAATGGGCTTAAGTACCTGAGCCATGGATTTCAGACCCAAGGTACGATTGCCACCAGAGCGGGCTTGAAGGTGCGACCGAAGTCGACTTTTGTACTTGGGCCATGGATTTCAGACCCAAGGTATGGTTGCCACCGTAGTGGACTTGAAGGTGCGACCAGAGTCGACTTGTGTACCTGGGACATGGATTTCAGACCCAAGGTACGGAGCACGAGTACTTAGGGTACTTGGACCCATGGTACAGAGCGTGAAGACCACGTGCAGCTAGGTTCCATTGTTGCCAGGACCCGAGGACCACTTACAGCTAGGTTCCATCGAAGCTTACAAACGTAGTATGCCACCGAAGCAGGCGAAGATGCGACCGGAGTCTACTTTAAGTTGCCGCACGAAGCGGACTTTAGAATGCGACTTTAGAAGTCGACTTTAGATTTCCGCGCGTAGCGGACTTTAGAAGCTGCCTCCCTGGGATAGCCCCCGAGTTGATGAAGTAGGCTCGTGGTGACTTGATTGATGTACCCCGAGAGTAGTTAGCAGGGTGTAGCTCCCGTGAAAAACCCGCTGAGAAGCGTACACAAATGAGTAGTTGGCAAGTAGTCCTACATGATGAGGAGAACAAGCCAAGAACAGAAAATAGTAATCATTTAAATAAATGACTTAGCTGTTGCTGCCTGGGCAGACTGTTGATGAAGCCATGGTGGTCGGCGAAGGAGCCGCGCGACGTGCCGAGGCACCCGGACGCACGGCGTAGGCGAAGTAGTTGAGGACGAGCATGCGTGAGGCAAAGTAGTCGACGATGAGCCGCGCGACGTGCCGAGGGACCCGGACGTGCAGTGTAGGCAAAGAAGTCGACAACGAGTAGCGCGACGTGCCGAGGCACCCGGACGCGCGGCGTAGGCGAAGTAGTCGATGACGAGCTGCGCGACGTGCCGCGCGACGTGCCGAGGCACCAGGACACGCGTCGTAATCAAAGTAGTCGACGACGAGCCGCGTGACGAGCCTCGCGACGTGCCAAGGCACCTGGACGCGCGGCGTAGGTGAAGTAGTCGACGACGAGCCGCAAGATGAGCCGTGCGACGTGCCGAGGCACCCAGACGCGCGGCATAGGCGAAGTAGTCGACGACGAGCCGCGTGACGAGCCGCGCAATGTGCCGAGGCACCCGGACGCGCGGCGTAGGCGATGTAGTCGACGACGAGCGGCGCGACGAGCCGCGTGACGTGCCGAGGCACCCGGACGCGCGGCGTAGTTGAAGTAGTCAACAAAGAGCCGCGTGACGAGCCTCGCAACGTGCCGAGGCACCCGGACGCGCGCGTAGGCGAAGTAGTCGACAACGAGCCACACGACGTGCCAAGGCATCCGGACGCACGGCCTACACGAAGTAGTCGACGACGAGCAGCGCGCGACGAGCCGCGTGACTAGCCGCGCAACGTGCGGAGGCACCCGGACGCGCGGCGTAGTCGAAGTAGTCGACGACGAGGCGCACGACTTGCCGAGGCCCCCCGACGCGCGGTGTAGGCGAAGTAATCGACGACGAGCCGCGTGACGAGCCTCGCGACGTGCCGAGGCACCCGGACGCATGGCGTAGGCGAAGTAGTCGATGACGAGCCACACGATGAGCCGCGCGACGTGCCGAGGCACCCGCACGCACGGCATAGGCGAAGTAGTCGACGACGAGCCACACGACGTGCCGAGGCACCCCGAACGCGCGGCGTAGGCGAAGTAGTCGAGGACGAGCATGCGCGAGGCGAAGTAGTCGACGACGAGCCGCACGACGTGTCGAGGCACCCGAACGCGCGGTGTAGGCGAAGAAGTCGACAACGAGTCGTGCGACGTGCCGAGGCACCCGGACGCGCGGTGTAGGCGAAGTAGTTGATGACGAGCCGCATGACGAGCCACGCGACGTGCCGAGCGACTTGCTGAGGCATCAGGACGCGCGGAGTAGGCAAAGTAGTTGACGACGAGCCGTGTGACGAGCCTTGCAACGTGTCGAGGCACCCGGACACACGCCGTTGGCGAAGTAGTCGACGACGAGCCACACGACGAGCCTCGCGACGAGCTGCGCGACGCGCCAAGGCACCCTGACGCGCGGCATAGGCGAAGTAGTCGACGACGAGTGGCGCGACGAGCCGCGTGACGAGCCGCGCAACGTGCCGAGGCACCCGACCCGCGGCGTAGGCGAAGTAGTCGATGATGAGCGGCGCGATGAGCCGCGTGACGTGTCGACGCACCCGGATGCGCGGTGTAGTCGGCGTAGTCGACGACGAGCGGTGTGACGAGCCGCGCGACGTTCCAAGGCACCCCGGACGCGCGGCGTACGTGAAGTAGTTGACGACGAGCGGCGCGACGAGCCACGTGACGAGCCGCGCGACGTGCCAAGGCACCCGGATGCACCGCGTAGTTGAAGTAGTCGACAACGAGCCGCGCGACGTGCCGAGGCCACCGCACACGCGGTGTAGGCGAAGTAATCGACGACGAGCCGCGTGACGAGCCTCGCGACGTGCCGAGGCACCCGACGCATGGCGTAGGCGAAGTAGTCGACGACGAGCCACACGGCGAGCCGCGCGACGTGCCGAGGCACCCGGATGCAAGGCATAGGCGAAGTAGTCGACGACGAGCCACGCGACGTGCCGAGGCACCCGACGTGCGCGCGTAGGCGAAGTAGTCGAGGACGAGCATGCGTGAGGCGAAGTAGTCGAAGACGAGCCACGTGACGTGACGAGGGACCCGACGCGCGGTGTAGGCGAAGAAGTCGACAACGAGTCGTGCGACGTGCCGAGGCACCCAGACGCGCGGTGTAGGCGAAGTAGTCGACGACGAGCCGCGCGACAAGCCACACGACGTGCTGAGGCACCCGGACGCGCGGTGTTGGTGAAGTAGTCGACGACGAGCCGCGCGACGTGTCGAGGCCCCGAGACGCGTGGTGTAGGCGAAGTAGTCGACGACGAGTCCCGTGACGAGCCTCACCCGGACGCGCGGCGTAGGCGAAGTAGTCGAGGACGAGCATGCGCGAGGCGAAGTAGTCGATGACGAGCCGCGCGACGTGCCGAGGGACCCGGACGCGCGGTGTAGGCGAAGAAGTCGACAACGAGTCGTGCGACGTGCCGAGGCACCCAGACGCGCGGTGTAGGCGAAGTAGTCGACGACGAGCCACGCGACAAGCCACGCGACGTGCTGAGGCACCCGGACGCGCGGTGTTGGTGAAGTAGTCGACGACGAGCAACGCGACGTGTCGAGGCCCCGAGACGCGTGGTGTAGGCGAAGTAGTCGATGACGAGCCCCGTGACGAGCCTCACCCGGACGCGCGGCGTAGGCGAAATAGTCGAGGAGGAGCATGCGCGAGGCGAAGTATTCGAAGACGAGCCGCGCGACGTGCCGACGGACCCGGACGCGCGGTGTAGGCGAAGAAGTCGACAACGAGTCGTGCGACGTGCCGAGGCACCCAGACGCGCGGTGTTGGTGAAGTAGTCTACGACGAGCCGCGCGACGAGCCACGCGACGTGCCGCGCGATGTGCTGAGGCACCTGGACGTGCGACGTAGGCGAAGTAGTCGACGACGAGCCGTGTGACAAGCCTCGCAACGTGTCGAGGCACCCGGATGCACAGCGTAGGCGAAGTAGTCGACGACGAGCCACACGACGAGCCGCGCGACGAGCTGTGTGACACGTCGAGGCACCCGGACGCGCGGCATAGGGAATTAGTCGACGACGAGCGACGCGACGAGCCGCGTGACGAGCCGCGCAACGTGCCGAGGCACCCGGACCCGCGGCGTTGGTGAAGTAGTCGACGACGAGCGGCGCGACGAGCCGCGTGACGAGGCGCGTGACGCGACGACACACCCGGACGCGCGGTGTAGTCGGAGTAGTCGACGACGAGCCGTGTGACGAGTCGCGCGACGTGCCAAGGCACCCCGGACGCGCGGCGTACGTGAAGTAGTTGACGACAAGCGGCGCCACGAGCCGCGTGACGAGCCGCGCGACATGCCGAAGCACCCGGACGCGCGGCGTCGTCGAAGTAGTCGACGACGAGCCGCGCGACGTGCCGAGGCCCCCAGACGCGCGGTGTAGGTGAAGTAATCGACGACGACCTGCGTGACGAGCCTCGCGACATGCAGAGGCACCCGGACGCGTGGCGTAGGCGAAGTAGTCGACGACGAGCCACATAACGAGCCGCGCAACGTGTCGAGCACCCGGACGCACGGCATAGGCGAAGTAGTCGACGACGAGCCACGCGACGTGCCGAGGCACCAGAACGTGCGGCGTAGGCGAAGTAGTCGAGGACGAGCATGCGCGAGGAGAAGTAGTCGACGACGAGCCGCGCGACGTGCCGAGGGACCCAGACGCGCGGTGTAGGCGAAGAAGTCGACAACGAGTCGTGCGACGTGCCGAGGCACCCGGACACGCGGTGTAGGCGAAGTAGTCGATAATGAGCCGCGTGACGAGCCACGCGACGTGTCACGCGACGTGTTGAGGCACCAGGGCACGCGACGTAGGCGACGTAGTCGATGACGAGCCGCGTGATGAGCCTCGCAACGTGTCGAGGCACCCGGACGCATGGCGTAGGCAAAGTAGTCGACGACGAGCCACACGACGAGCCGCCCGACGACTGCGCCACGCGCCGAGGCACCCGGATGCGCGGCATAGGCGAAGTAGTCGACGACGAGCGCCGCAACGAGCCACGTGACGAGCCGCGTGACGAGCCGCGTGATGTGCCGACGCACTCGGACGCGCGTTATAGTCGAAGTAGTCGACGACGAGTCGTGTGACGAGCCGCGCGACGTGCCAAGGCACCCGGACGCGCGGCGTACGCGAAGTAGTTGACGACGAGCGGCGTGACGAGCCGCGTGACGAGCCGCGCGACGTGCCGAGACACCCGGACGCGCGGTGTAGTCGAAGTAGTCGACGACGAGCCGCGCGACGTGCCGAGGCCCCGAGACGCGTGGTGTAGGCGAAGTAGTCGACGACGAGCCGCGTGACGAGCCGCGCAATGTGTCGAGGCACCCGGACGCGCGGCGTAGGCGATGTAGTCGACGACGAGCGGCGCGACGAGCCGCGTGACGTGCCGAGGCACCCGGACGCGCGGCGTAGTTGAAGTAGTCAACAACGAGCCGCGTGACGAGCCTCGCAACGTGCCGAGGCACCCGGACGCGCGACATAGGCGAAGTAGTCGACAACGAGCCACACGACGTGCCGAGGCACCTGGACGCGCGGCCTACATGAAGTAGTCGACGACGAGCAGCGCGACGAGCCGCGTGACTAGCCGCGCGACGTGCGGAGGCACCTGAACGCGTGGCGTAGTCGAAGTAGTCGACGACGAGCCGCGCGACTTGCCGAGGCCCCCGGACGCGCGGTGTAGGCGAAGTAATCGACAACGAGCCGCGTGACGAGCCTCGCGACGTGCCGAGGCACCCAGATGCGTGGCGTAGGCGAAGTAGTCGATGACGAGCCACACGACGAGCCGCGTGACGTGTCGAGGCACCCGGACGCACGGCATAGGCGAAGTAGTCGACGACGAGCCACACGACGTGCTGAGGCACCCGAACGCGCAGCGTAGGTGAAGTAGTCGAGGACGAGCATGCGCGAGGCGAAGTAGTCGACGACGAGCCGCGCGACGTGCCGAGGCACCCGAACGCGCGGTGTAGGCGAAGAAGTCGACAACGAGTCGTGCGACGTGCCGAGGCACCCGGACGCGCGGTGTAGGCGAAGTAGTTGATGACGAGCCGCATGACGAGCCACGCGACGTGCCGAGCGACTTGCTGAGGCATCGGACGTGACGCGTAGGCAAAGTAGTTGACGACGAGCCGTGTGACGAGCCTTGCAACGTGTCGAGGCACCCGGACACACGCCGTTGGCGAAGTAGTCGACGACGAGCCACACGACGAGCCTCGCGACGAGCTGCGCGACGCGCCAAGGCACCCTGACGCGCGGCATAGGCGAAGTAGTCGACGATAAGTGGCGCGACGAGCCGCGTGACGAGCCGCGCAACGTGCCGAGGCACCCGGACCCACGGCGTAGGCGAAGTAGTCGATGACGAGCGGCGCGATGAGCCGCGTGACGTGCCAATGCACCCGGACGCGCTGTGTAGTCGAAGTAGTCGACGACGAGCCGTGTGACGAGCCACGCGACGTGCCAAGGCACCCGGACGCGCGGCGTACGTGAAGTAGTTGACGACGAGCGGCGCGACGAGCCACGTGACGAGCCGCGCGACGTGCCAAGGCACCCGGATGCACCGCGTAGTTGAAGTAGTCGACAACGAGCCGCGCGACGTGCCGAGGCCACCAGACGCGCGGTGTAGGCGAAGTAATCGACGACGAGCCGCGTGACGAGCCTCGCGACGTGCCGACGCACCCGGACGCATGGCGTAGGCGAAGTAGTCGACGACGAGCCACACGGCGAGCCGCGCGACGTGGCGAGGCACCCGGATGCATGGCATAGGCGAAGTAGTCGACGACGAGCCATGCGACGTGCCGAGGCACCCGGACGCGCGGCGTAGGCGAAGTAGTCGAGGATGAGCATGCGCGACGCGAAGTAGTCGAAGACGAGCCACGTGACGTGCCGAGGGACCCGGACGCGCGGTGTAGGCGAAGAAGTCGACAACGAGTCGTGCGACGTGCCGAGGCACCCAGACGCACGGTGTAGGCGAAGTAGTCAACGACGAGCCACGCGACAAGCCACGCGACGTGCTGAGGCACCCGGACGCGCGGTGTTGGTGAAGTAGTCGACGACGAGCAACGCGACGTGTCGAGGCCCCGAGACGCGTGGTGTAGGCGAAGTAGTCGATGACGAGCCCCGTGACGAGCCTCACCGGACGCGCGGCGTAGGCGAAGTAGTCGAGGATGAGCATGCGCGAGGCGAAGTAGTCGAAGACGAGCCGCGCGACGTGCCGAGGGACCCGACGCGCGTGTAGGCGAAGAAGTCGACAATGAGTCGTGCGACTTGCCGAGGCACCCGGACGCGCGGTGTAGGCGAAGTAGTCGACGACGAGCCGCGCGACGAGCCACGCGACGTGCTGAGGCAGCCGGACGCGCGGTGTTGGTGAAGTAGTCGACGACGAGCCGCGCGACGTGTCGAGGCCCCGAGACGCGTGGTGTAGGCGAAGTAGTCGACGACGAGCCCCGTGACGAGCCTCACCCGGACGCGCGGCGTAGGCGAAGTAGTCGAGGACGAGCATGCGCGAGGCGAAGTAGTCGATGACGAGCCGCGCGACGTGCCGAGGGACCCGGACGCGTGGTGTAGGCGAAGAAGTCGACAACGAGTCGTGCGACGTGCCGAGGCACCCGGACGCGCGGTGTTGGTGAAGTAGTCGACGACGAGCCGCGCGACGAGCCACGCGACGTGCCGCGCGATGTGCTGAGGCACCTGGACGTGCGACGTAGGCGAAGTAGTCGACGACGAGCCGTGTGACAAGCCTCGCAACGTGTCGAGGCACCCGGATGCAAGGCGTGGGCGAAGTATTCGACGACGAGCCACACGACGAGCCGCGCGACGAGCTGTGTGACACGTCGAGGCACCCGGACGCGCCGCATAGGCGAAGTAGTCGACGACGAGCGGCGCGACGAGCCACGTGACGAGCCGCGCAACGTGCCGAGGCACCCGACCCGCGGCGTTGGTGAAGTAGTCGACGACGAGCGGCGCGACGAGCCGCGTGACGAGGCGCGTGACGCGACGACACACCCGACGCGCGGTGTAGTCGAAGTAGTGGACGACGAGCCGTGTGACGAGCCGCGCGACGTGCCAAGGCACCCGGACGCGCGGCATACGTGAAGTAGTTGACGACAAGCGGCGCCACGAGCTGCATGACGAGCCGCGCGACGTGCCGAAGCACCCGGACGCGCGGCGTAGTCGAAGTAGTCAACGACGAGCCGCACGACGTGTCGAGGCCCCTAGACGCGCGGTGTAGGCGAAGTAATCGACGACGAGCCGCGTGACGAGCCTCGCGACATGCCGAGGCACCCGACGCGTGGCGTAGGGCGAAGTAGTCGACGACGAGCCACACAATGAGCCGCGCGACGTGCCGAGGCACCCGACGCATGGCATAGGCGAAGTAGTCGACGACGAGCCACGCGACGTGCCGAGGCACCCCGAACGCGCGGCGTAGGCGAAGTAGTCGAGACGAGCATGCGCCGGTGAAGTTGTCGACGACGAGCCGCGCGACGTGCCGAGGGACCCGACGCGCGGTGTAGGCGAAGAAGTCGACAACGAGTCGTGCGACGTGCCGAGGCACCCGGACGCGCGGTGTAGGCGAAGTAGTCGACAACGAGCCGCGTGACGAGCCACGCGACGTGTCGCGCGACGTGCCGAGGCACCGGGCACACGACGTAGGCGAAGTAGTCGACGACGAGCCGCGTGATGAGCCTCGCAACGTGTCGAGGCACCCGACGCACGACGAGGCGAAGTAGTCGACGACGAGCCACACGACGAGCCGCCCGACGATCGCGCGACGCGCCAAGGCACCCGGATGCGCGGCATAGAGCGAAGTAGTCGACGACGAGCGGCGCGACGAGCCGCGTGACGAGCCGCGTGACGAGCCGCGTGACGTGCCGACGCACTCGGACGCGCGTTATAGTCGAAGTAGTCGACGACGAGTCGTGTGACGAGCCGCGCGACGTGCCAAGGCACCCGGACGCGCGGCGTACGCGAAGTAGTTGACGACGAGCGGCGTGACGAGCCGCGTGACGAGCCGCGCGACGTGCCGAGGCACCCGGACGCGCGGTGTAGTCGAAGTAGTCGACGACGAGCCGCGCGACGTGCCGAGGCCTCGAGACGCGTGGTGTAGGCAAAGTAGTCGACGACGAGCCGCGTGACGAGCCTCATCCGGACGCGCGGCGTAGGCAAAATAGTCGATGACGAGCCTCACGACAAGCCGCGCGACGTGCCGAGGCACCTGGACACGCGGCATAGGCGAAGTAGTCGACGACGAGCCACGCGACGTGCCGAGGCACCCGGTCACGTGGTGTAGGAAAAGTATATCCGTTGCGGCCGCGAGACGGGTAGTCACGACGCACAACGGAATGACCGGGCACACGTCGAGAACCAGTGTGACCGACTGACGAGAAGTCTTGCGGCGAGACGACACGTCCGGATGCACGACATAGGCGCAGTAGAGCCGTGCAATCCGGACGACGAGTAGTCGCGCCACGAGACGCAGTCACCGGACGCACGGCGAGAGCCAGTGCGACCGACCAACGAGAAGTCAAGCGGCGAGACGGTGCGTCTGGATGCACAACATTGGCGCAGTAGAGCTAGTGCAATCCGGACGACGAGTAGTCGCGCCGCGAGAGGTGGTGACCGGACGCACGGCAAGAGACAGTGCGACCAACCAACGAGAAGTCGAGCAGCGAGACGGCGCATGACAAGGTTGAGGTAGATCCCGTGCAACCGGGAGACGAGCAGTCGCGGCGCACGGCGTAGTTGATGTAGAGCCGATGCAGCCGTGAGACGAGTAATCGCGGCACACGACGTAGTCGATGTAGAGACGAGGCGACAGAAAAGCAATGTAGCAGTGCTCACATACATCTCGTGTGTGATCCAAGCAAACCTCCTTGTAGCCTGCATATGTGCTCGAAAAATAATGTCCAACGGCACAGTAACACGTAACAGGCATGTGGCTTGGCTTCTATCTTGTTGTTTTGCTGAATTTAATTTCCAGCAATGAATAAATAGCCTGTTGCCTCGGTCAGGGAGCTTGAATGCTTTTCTTATCCCGTGAATAGCAGGTTTTGAGGAGTGGTGTAGCAGTTCAGTCTTCCGTGCAGGCGTGCTCGATTGGTCACACGAATACGGAGGCAGTCTTGCATGCTTTGTTGCGGGCTTGACTAGACGCCGATGCCTTCTGTCTCTGATGGACAACAGTGGTGGCATGGGCCTGGCAGCCTCAACTCGGAGTCAAGTTGAAAAAAGGGTTGTCGATTCCATCTCAGATACCAGCAATCAACGCGGCAGTAGATGCTTTTGTAGGCCTGTCCATGCACGATTATTCCGCCGCGTATGTAGACGTCGACGAGTAGTAGTCCTCCGTTTCGGTTTCCGGTAGAACGACTTTGAGTTGGAATTGGGTGCAGATTTTCCCTGGACGGAAGCCTTCCCTTGAAATAGACGGATCATGTCAAGTCGACGCGAGCTTCTGATAAGATTGATTTGTTGATGAGGTCCTTTGAATCCGCTCAGTGGTGATGATCATCCCTACCTGGCGCGCCAGCTATCGGTGTTTTGGACCGGCAAACCTACCAAGGGGGTACCCGAGATAGTAGATTATGTGGTGAGGATCGTGATCGGGAGACCGAGAACTCGAAGGTATCCACAAGGACACGGAACACAAGATTTATACAGGTTCGGGTTGCCAAGGTGGCGAACCCTACGTCCTGTTTGGGGGATCAAGTATGGCGCCCTGTGCTTGGTGTTGGGTTGTTCAGGTGCCTGGCTAGGTACCCAGCCCTCCTTTATATAGTCCAGGGGGGTTCCTAGTCGGTTACAAGGCAGGAGTCCTAGTAGGATTACACGGAATGAGTCCTAGTAGGATTACAGGGGAATTCTAATAGGAGTCCGTCATCATCCTTCCTTGCATGGGTACCCGGGGTGTATACCCGACACCTACCTTCCTCTACTTTCCCCTACTTCTTCCATAAGCTTATCATCTCTTTCGCTTCTTCTTCCTCCTCGCGATCCACCACTACAAATCTTCGGTCACCGAGAGAAGGAGGAGATGGCGTCGCGGAGCCCGCCGCTGTCGAAGCGGGGACGAAGGGAGGACGACGACGATGAAAGCTGCCATCGGAAGAAATTGGAGAAGGGGAAGGAGCCGGCGACCAAGGATGCCGACGAGGAACCGTTCTTCGACGACACTAAGTCCGCCGTCGACCTGCTGAGGAGCGCCTTCAGGAAGATTGAAGATGTTGGCGCGGCCTTCGACATCAAGGTGCATCATGATGAGTACAAGGACCCGAGCGTGAAGGGTCTCGCTTTCAGAATCCACAGGTTGGCTAAGAACCTCGAGAACCTCCCCGTGGTCAAGCGGGCTGCCCGCTGCCACTTCGTCTTCGACAACGGCAGCTCCGATGGCTCCGACAGCAGCCACAGCGGCGACGACAGCGGGACTCCGACGGTGGCGACCGATAAAATGATAGACTCCTGCTTGGTCAATTTTCTTAGGTTGTGTGTGTGTGTGTGTGTTTGTGTTAGTCAGGTTGTTGAACGGCTTAGTTTGTTTCTAGATCATGAATTGCTAAGTTAATTAGTTTGGTTGTTTGATTTTGTTTGCTTAGTTAATTAGTTTGGTTGTTTGATCCATCCACGTCTCCTGTGATATGTGTTTTGTTGTGATGAACTGAAGATCTGTTGAGATGAATTAGATCTTAGAGACAATGGATAGTCATTGCCGACGTGGGTTAGCCTACTGACGCTGACGCTGACGCATGGGCCAATGTCATTGGCGACGATGGTTAGTGAACCCGCAGGCAACGGTTATCTTTTTTATATGGGCTGCTGACGCTGACGCGTGGACCCGTCACTATTTTTTTTGAATGAAACTTGCTTCCTTAAAATATTAGAGCTCATAAAACAACACCTAAAAATCATATAAATACAAAAAATTCATATTTGGACATTTAGTATTTGAATAAAATATGAACAGTCACACTTGTGTGCCCAAAATTCATATATTTCATTTTTACACCCCATGGTAATTATATAATAATTCTAATAACATCAAATTTGCTCTAAAAATCTACAAATTGACTTGGCAACAAAATTTCAAATGGCATCGATGAAGGAATAATATACTTGTGTACAAATGTCTACATCTCTCACATAGTTTCCTAGAATGTTGCTTGAACATTGAAGTTTTTCACACTTTGCAACATGTTCGAACTCATATGCATTTGAAAACTTAGCAAAACCTTGTGTTCACCTTAAGCTTACGAAATGCAAAGTTTCATCACTAATGGTTGTGTAAAACAAATATTATTTGTAAGTTGTACTTACAAAGAACAAAATAAGGCATATAAACATTATTCAACAAACAGAATATACACTAAACAATAAAATTAACGAAAACATGGTGATTTTAGAAAAAATTAGAAAAAATATCAAATTTGGACTAATTAGGACGAAGAAATACTTGTTACAACATTTGATTGTAGATTAAAAAGAGAAATGGGAACTGTTCTTCATTTGAATAGAACTAGGCCCCACAGTCATTAGTGACGTGTGGCTGATAACCCGCGTCGGCTTTGCCGCTCTTCAAAATTTTACACAGATAATTCGGGCAACATACAAAAGCTAATCTACTACTCATTTCCTATTCCAATACTCCGTTCGAACTTCACCATTTCGCAGCGGAGCCTACAATCTTCGCTGCAAAACAGAGAAATTCGAAGCCACCCTTTATCCACGCCGCAGCAGCCACCATTGCCTGCGCATAGCTGATCGTCGCGCACCTGTGCCGGAGGCGGTAGCGGTTCACCCCAAATGCGCCAAGTTGAGGAGTGGATCGCACGCGCGACCTTCTAGTGCAAAGGTAGTGTTGACATAAAATCAGCACCTCACGCCAAGCACACAGCAAGCCGGATTAGCTAGCTTCACACACGTGGCCCGGGCGTCGAATTCCGGAAGCGTGCCAGTCAATTTTTCCTGAAACTCACAAAGGATGAAAATAGTTAGATAAAACATGGAACTTGCCTGGTGGTACCAGACAGTTCCGTATTTACGGCTATGAAGCCAGTTAGAATGACATATAGCTATAAACAAGCCATTTGTCAACAATTTAAATCTCATTCGGCAATTGATAAAAGTATGTAAACAGAGTACTGCCGATTGTGTGACGTAAGCATGATGAAAAGTCGGTCTTTATTTAAACAATGTAACAGCACGTGACCATGACCGATTATCAAAGATAAAGCATGATAAATTAAATAAAAGCAAAGCATGATCATGAATCTGCAGTAAACAAGCATGCATAGACCAAAAGCACTAGTCTACCGCATGTCTAGGTACTCTCAAATCCGTCAAGCATGATGTCAAACAAGTTAATCCACCGCATGATACAACTTGTCTAAAATCACACCACCAACCAAGCATAGATCAATCCACCGCATGATACAATCTAAACATGGAAGACTAACAGCATACATTATTTAAGGCAAAACTCATGAACATGTTCCACTCGTGAGAGGATTGCCGAATACAGATGTACAGCCAAATCGGGTTCCGTGGAGAAGGAACAAACTATGTAAGATTAACAAGCTTGAACCCGCAACACGTGACAATCTAGATTAGTTTGAATTCGGCTATTAGAGAACGCATGACTCGCTTGCCGCATCAAGCCAAAGATTTGAACGTGCAACACATGGATCACAAACAAGATAGAGCCGAATCTAATCAATCTAAATTGGGCAATAAGAGTGTTGCATGAATTAAACACAAAAGTAGAATCCAAAGCAACACATGGTAACTTAATGAATCTATTAGATCCTGCCAAATCTAATAGAGCCGATAACTAGCTCCAAGCTAGATCTTAGCCTACCGCATGACTCATGATCCAAAAAGGGAACCTTCTTGAACCAAGCTTAAATCCACCAACAAGGGAACCTTCTTGAACCAAGCTTAAATCCACCGCATGATACTAAGCATGGTAACAAGACTACTTGCATCACGGTCTAAATCCACTGCATGATACTAGACATGATACAAGGTTGCCGGTACTTACGGAGGTCGACGGATCGATGGCTCCTCTCGAAGAACTCGACGACACGACCAGAAGGACTCGAAAGTTGGCACGAGGTCGGTTTGTTGTAAAATTGTTCGAAGCCTAATACAAACACTAAGGATTTATATTTATACCCTGGTCCTAACACGACTCCTAGTCGGCCACGACTACAACATTTATTGCTTAAATTTAACACCACGGTGTCATGTCCGTCTCGTATCCATCATCAATTCATCACCTTCCTTATATTCAGTCCACGTCATCACGCATTCCTGAATGCTTTCCGCTTTTACTCGTGGAACAGTTCTTCTGCCGAATGACGATGCACTCCCGACCGCAGACACCTCTACCGAATGCTTTGAGGAAAACCTTCTGCTGAATGGTGCTTTTTTTGCCAAATTCGGCTCACATGTCAGTCTCTTCACTGTACCAATCTTTGGTATTAACATATGCCCCTTCAATTACGGGATAAAAGTGATTTTATTCCGGAATTGACCATAAATACTCAACGTCCCCAGGCCAAATATGTTCAACACCCGTTCTTTCCTCCTTCAAACTGTTGGAGCCTTCGTCCAGATCCAAACCCTAGCTCATCAACTTTTCAAGCTTCAATCCTCAAATGGCGAACCAAGACCAAGCTCTCCAGGTGAATCTTATTCTCTTCAAGCTCATTCGGTATTACTTTTCTCGAATCCCATCTCAAATTTCTCGTTTTTCCCTCTTTTGTTCTTGATAGGCTCTAGCCATCGAAATCTTGATTCCCGTCGAGGATCAATCGGCATCTTATTTCCTCGAGCCCGTAGGAATTTCGATCCTTCTGAGTTCATTGCAGACGAATCCCAGAGGATTCCCTTCAAGACATCATTGACGAAGCCCCACGAGTGGCAGGACACTTAAGAATGGGCCTCTGCCCCCAATTGCAGGCCGGAGAAATTGGTATAAGAGGGTACTTGAAGACAACAGCCCCAAAACAAAGAATTGGGACAACCTTCGTATTTCTCATTGCTTAGAACTGTCCCTAGCCGAAACACCCAAAAATGAGAGCCTTTTGATTGCAGCCTGCCATTTTTGGTCTAACGGCACTAATGCCTTCCTTTTCGGCCATGGGCCAATGTCCCCCACTTTGGCCGATGTGTACATGATAACCGGCTTGAGAGTCACAGGAACTATGTATCCATACAAATACAAGGGCTCCTCCAAGGAAACAGGAGTGAAAACAGGAGTTGGATACAAGAGATATATCCAAAACCATATGTCTGATGGCTCTATGACTGATGTTGAATATAGAGCCTTTCTGAATATGTGGTTATGCAGATTTATCTTCTGTGGCAAAGCCAATGAGCCAACCCAGAACCATATTGTGATGGCTGAAGATCTGGCTGCTGGTACACCCATTCCCCTTGGGAAGTACCTTCAAAGAAGTGTCTACCATATGCTTCATCAAACCACCTATCTGATGCACACCAGCAAAAAGATCCCCTGTGTCAATGGCCCTTGGTGGTTTGTTCAGATGTGGCTGCAATTATATATGCACCAGATTGTTGCCATTGACCTCAACAATTGGCACTTCCCTTCGACCAACTACAAGGAAGGAGAAAACCAGAGCACCAAAGGCTTCCAAACTTATGGAGAAGCTGCTTCCACGGTGTATATCAACAAAAACAGTGGCCACTTATTTGAGATCTTCTTCAGAGGTTTTGCCAACCCTCTTTGGTTCCCATATCTAGACAATGATAACTTGACCCTTCCTTGTGAATTTAATTTTGAAATCGGATGTAATGATGTGCATTCTATAGCAATCTTCAATGCTTTCATTCATCCATGTATCCTGCCAGCAGAATTCTATGGAGGAAGGCTGGTTCAGAGTACCTTTGAGTACAACTAGCCAAACATGATGGACAGGCAGTTAGGATGTGGCCAAGTGCCCCCAAGACTATTTCTTCATGAATTTCTCAAGCCCAGAGAGGACATCAAGGAATCCATAGAAGCAAGAAGGATCTTTGAGTACAAGTGAAGCACAACCTTTTGTGCACCCAAGCCCTTTGTGCCAATAACACTTGCTCATCCTTCTTTCATTCCTTGGTGGCAAGAACTTCATGATCATATCTTTAATGTGCCAGTACACCCTCTCTACCTTGAATTAATGCCTGACTTCCAACCAACTTCAGAGGTAATATGTTCATCCTCCCTTTATTACATATGTTTTTAATCATACTCCTCCTCACTGATGATGATTCTGTCATTCTATAGGATACAGTACCTGCCCCACTTGCCAGGACAATCCTCTATAAGATCGAAGGCCCAATCTCTGCTTTGGGATGTCGATCTCCCACTCTGCCAAAACTGATGTCTAGACATGCCACGCTAGATCCAACTCTCATCAGGCCAACTTCTCACAAAAGGAAAGCTCCATCTCTGGTTGTTTCTCTAGCTGTTAAGAAGAAAAGAACAAGCAAAAAACTACTTATTCAGGTCAGAACACCTTCCCCTCCTGAATATAATGCCATTCATCATTCTTATCATCTTTATTTTTGCATGATTTCAGACCAGAACTCAGCAACCAGTGGTCATTACAGATTCTGCCAATGCTTCATCTACTGGTAAAATTTTCACCATCTTATTCTTCAATCATTTTTTCTTCATTGACACTTATCCCCTACTTATTAGTTGCAGAGGAAGCTTTGGTGAGCCAAACTGTGGGAAGTTCTTCTCCTCATCATGATTCAATTCCAGCCTCACCAAGGATTCAACCATCTTCTCCTCAACTAGAAGTCTCAGCTTCACCAAGAAATCATCCAGTTTCCCCTCACCCAGACATACAAGAGCCTTCCCTTGAGCCTGAAAAACTTCTTTCCCCCATTCGGGAAGCTAGGAATGATGTAAGCTTGAACATCCATCTTTTCTATTTTCACCTGATAGATCATTACTAATTCGGCAAGAATTTCTTTTCAGGAGGAAACGGTATCATCACCCAGTTATTCCTTCGCGGTGGATGATTTGGTTGCCGAAAAAGGAGATGAAGCATCTTCTAGCCAAGCTCTATCAGAGGAAAATCAAGCAAAGCTGAAGGAAATCCTCTCCTTGCTGCAAAGGGATGTTCAAGACCAAGTCAGGGATGCTGATCTTCTAAGATAAGCACTTGAATTCATCGATCAAGATCTCCCTGCTGACATCAAGGCTTCCTTAGAACCTATTTCCCAACTGGATAATCACTTTGTAGCAGTAAAACAGGCTTTGAAGAACCTATCATCCCAACCAGCTCTGGAACAAAGGAGAGCTACGGCCAAGCAATTCGTGAAAGATTTGCATGCTCAAATTCAGAACAATAAGGAATTGCTAGCCAAATTGTAGCCTGCACTAGAGCTGAAGAAAACCAGAAAAGCTGCATTGGAGGTTGAGCTGAGAACCTTGACAACTGAGATTGAAGTTGATGAGAAGAAGATGGCTGAACTTTCTGAATCAACAGAGAAAATACGAAAGGAAGCCTTAGTAGCCCTGAATGTAGAAAGGCAGCTGAAGACAAAGCTCTCTGGTCTGTCTAAAGCCCAAGAAGCTGACCAGAGATTGCTGGAGAATATCAACAAGATCATATCAGATGCCACCAATGTAATCTCAAAGTACTTGGGTGTATAATGGTAACAAACAATTTGTAGCCGAATCCTTTATCAACTCTGTAATTTCGCTTTTTGTTAATCTTTATTCCCCATATTTGCTTTGCCTTGTCTTGACGAGTAGCCTCTGGATGATTAATTCGGCAATTCTGACCATAACAGTGTCAGACCCGAAAAACGACCAACCGCAACACAGCCGAATCTTAACCAGTCAAACTGAATATGACTCAGCATGAATCCCAAACGACTCGGCGACCATTCGGTCGGAGGAGTCTCTCCACTTCCCAAATTTCTTGGGATATGCACCACGATCTCTGGCCACGATCTCTTCGTTAGTTCCATAAATAAAGATCTCGGGTGCCCCTAGCCTTTCACCAAATCCTCTACTTTCCAAGCCTCTGCCAACCCGAGCTCTTTCTCTTCAAGTACTAGTACTTCCAAGAACTCCATGGCCAACAACGGTAACAGGCGCCCGGCCAGCGACGAAGCTGAAGGGAGCCGCGGCGGCGCTCGCCGGAGGTGGTGATCGCCGGCTTCTTCACAACTTTCTTCCAGATCCTGTCTCACCCCTGGCGATTTTCTTTGCACTTTTAGGCTCATCAAATGGAACCCTGCCCCTGCTCCAGCTACAACTCCGGCCATGGCGAGTGACTCCTCGGGGTCGTCTAGCCGCTCCTACTCCTCCAGGTCTTCTAGTGGGGACTCGCGCTATTCTGATCGCGATGCCCGCAGATTCAAGGAGGAATGCGATGCAACTGGGCATGAACTAGAGATCATCTCCAAACAGGCCGCGATTGCCGAGCTCGAGTGGCAGCATCAACGCAAGAAGCTGCTCGATGCCATCGATGGTGAGTCCTGCAACTTGTTCAATTTTAACTTAATCTTGAACTAACTGTCGTTGCTTTGTGACCCCCGCAGATCGCGATGCCAAGCTCAATCGGCTGAAGGCGCTGGTCGAGAAGCTGGCGAACAAGGTGAACGCTCTCGGGGACACGCCGGAAGCTCGCCTTGGCGCGGTGGTAGGCCGTGTCGACGAGGTGGCCCTACATGGTGTCCGTCTAGGCACTACCTTGGGCCTGGCCGCCATGTCGATGCGCACCGGCGTCGACTACTCCACGCGGCCGCTCGGCTTCGACGGTGGCGCGCCGGAGGACCTCGACAACATCGAGGCCACCGTGGACTGCCTCGATGGCCATGGCGGCGCTATTACCGATTCCATCCACCCCAGTCTGTTCTGAACAGGATGTTTGATTAGTTTGTACTAGGGGCCATGGATTTTCGGCAATGAAATGAAAAATTATCTTTCGTATTTGTCTTGTGATAACTTTCCTGATTTGTGCATACGAATCTTCACTGTTTTTGAACGCATTCGGGAACCTTTCTTCCAGTCGAATATGCACAAACTTTTGCCCCTTGGCGTAGAATCCGCAGAGAATCCTCATTCGGGAACCATGAACACTGTTTCGTTGAAAAAACCCTTCGCATCTAAGGAAAAACCCCCGTCATTTGGTATTCCCATCAATGCGTGCCGTCCAGTCATCACTCCCGATGCACTCCCATTGCTAATAAAATAGCTCTCCGGTGCTCTGCAAACCCACTCATACACACTTCCATCATTTCAATCCCTCTCTCCTTCCTCCTCCAGAAAAAACCCCCAAAGCCATGGCGGACAAGGGGAAAACACCATGCGATGAGAACAACCTTCCATCAAAGAAGCGAACCATCCGAGAGTAAATCTTCTCTTCTCATCCCTTTCTCTTAATCTTGATTGCAATCTCGTGATTCATCTTTCTTTGATTTCAGTTTCAACCTGTTGCCGGAGGATACTTTCGGCACTGAGGAAATTCCTGAGCACATCCTTTCCAACTCCTCAGCTGAAGAAGAGGACGCCACGCATGAGCAGAGGGCCAATCACCAACTGCGCCGTCGCAACCAGCATTTGGAGCACGATCTGCAAGACATCACCGTCCGATGTTGTGCCGAACGCGAACGCCGCATGAGCTTGGAGGTGGCGATAGGTGGTGAGATCTTTATCCTCATTTGAATCTCACATTCAAGTTCAGATCTCGCGTTTGATGACAATCTGTTCTTCTTCTTCAGATATGTCCGACAGGTACAACAACCTGAAGGCCGCCTGGGACAGTTTGATGGAAGCTGCAGAACACGCCAGCCCCCAAGGCTTCCGCGTCGCCGTCACGGTGGTCTTGGAGCATCTGAAGAGGGACGAGCTCAAGAGGAAAAGCGTCGAGCCAAAGAAATGAAGATACTTTCGCTTCTTCCTGCAAGCCTTCTGCTTCCTGCAGGCCTTCTTTTGTAATCTTAGGTAGTTGCCCTGTTAATAGAAGAACCTGCAAGAACGCTTGTGATGCAAAAAATTTTTTGTGCCAAGGGCAATACACTTTAGTATTGGACATTCTTTCTTTGTCGAGATTTTTGTTCTGAAGGCGGCTTCTTCCCAAATGCCGGCTATCTCCGTTTCAATGACGCTTGGAACAACAATCAACTATCAACTTCAATACTAGGATAATATTTTTTCAAGTACCTCCCGTTTATAGTAGTAGTGAATTCTTCTCCTAGCAAAGTTTTTAAAGATGTATGCATTTCCAGGCGTGCACCTAACCACCCGAAAGGGACCTTCCCAATTTGGAGACCACTTACTGAATGTATTGTACTTAGTCCCAATCGGCAATAATGCTTTCCAAACTAAATCTCCTTCTGCAAATTTCTTGACTTTCACCTTCTTGTTATAGTACTTAGTAACTCGCATTTTGTTTTTCTCAATATTCTCCAAGGCCCTAAGATGAATCATATGCAAGGCTTCCAATTCGTCCATCATTAAGTCTTTGTAATCCTTGGAACTTAAATCCTTTTGCAATATTATTCTCCTTGAGTCTGATTGCATTCCCCATGGCAAGACAGCATGATGTCCATAAACCAACTCATAAGGAGATGTCTGTGTAGCTCCATGAGGAGCCATTTGGTAGCCCACAAGGCTTCATTGAGTACCGAATGCCACCTTTTCGGCTTCTGATCAATCTTCTTTTGCATAATCTTGATCATGATCTTATTAGAAGCTTCTGCCTGACCATTAGCTTGGGCATAATAAGGAGAAGAATATAATAATTTGATCCCCATACTTTCAGCAAAATCTCTGAACTCTGAAGATGTAACTGAGTTCCTTGATCTGTCGTAATTGTCTGAGGAATTCCAAATCTGTAAATGATATGCTCTTTGACAAACTCAATCATATTTTCTGATGTCACCTTCTTCAATGGAATAGTCTCAACCCACTTAGTGAAATAATCTGTTGCTAAAAGCACAAACTTATGACCCTTGCTAGATGGAGGATTTATTTTTAAGCACCAACCATCAATAGGATGCAAAAGTGTGTTGACGTAAAATCAGCACCTCACGCCAAGCACACAGCAAGCCGGATTAGCTAGCTTCACACACGTGGCCCGGGCGTCGAATTCCAGAAGCGTGGCAGTCAATTTTCCCTGAAATTGACAAATGATAAAAATAGTTAGATAAAACCTGGAACTTGCCGGGTGGTACCAGACAGTTCCGTATTTACGGCTATGAAGCCAATTAGAATGACATATAGCTATAAACAAGCTATCTGTCAGCAATTTAAATCTCATTCGGCAATTGATAAAAGCATGTAAATAGAGTACTGCCGAATGTGTGACGTAAGCATGATGAAAAGTCGGTCTTTGTTTAAACAATGTAACAGCACGTGACTATGACCGATTATCAAAGATAAAGCATGATAAATTAAATAAAAGCGAAGCATGATCATGAACCTGCAATAAACAAGCATGCATAGATCAAAAGCACTAGTCTACCGCTTGTCTAGGTACTCTCAAACCCGTCAAGCATGACGTCAAACAAGTTAATTCACCGCATGATACAACTTGTCTAAAATCACACCACCAACCAAACATATATCAATCCACCGCATGATACAATCTAAACATGGAAGGCTAAAGCATAGATTATTTAAGGCAAAACTCATGAACATGTTTCACTCGTGAGGGGATTGCCGAATACGGTATGCAAACGAATCGGGTTCCGTGGAGAAGGAACAAACTATGTAAGATTAAAAAGCTTGAACCCGCAACACCTGACAATCTAGATTAATTTGAATTCGGCTATTAGAGAACGCATGACTCTCTTGCCGCATCAAGCCAAAGATTTGAACGTGCAACACGTGGATCACAAACAAGATAGAGCCGAATCTAATCAATCTAAATTGGGCAATAAGAGTGTTGCATGAATTAAACACAAAAGTAGAATCCAAAGCAACACATGGTAACTTAATGAATCTATTAGATCTTGCCAAATCTAATAGAGCCGATAACTAGCTCCAAGCTAGATCTTAGCCTACCGCATGACTCATGATCCAACAAGGGAACCTTCTTAAACCAAGCTTAAATCCACCGCATGATACTAAGCATGGTAACAAGACTACTTGCATCACGGTCTAAATCCACCGCATGATACTAGACATGATACAAGGTTGCCGGTACTTACAGAGGTCGACGGATCGATGGCTCCTCTAGAAGAACTCGACGACACGACCAGAAGGACTTGAAAGTTGGCAGGAGGCCGGTTTGTTGTGAAATTGTTTGAAGCCCAATACAAACACTAAGGGTTTATATTTATACCCTGGTCCTAACACGACTCCTAGTCGGCCACGACTACAACATTTATTGCTTAAATTTAACACCACGGTGTCATGTCCGTCTCGTATCCATCATCAATTCATCACCTTCCTTATATTCAGTCCACGTCATCACGCATTCCCGAATGCTTTCCGCTTTTACCCGTGGAACAGTTCTTCTGCCGAATGACGATGCACTCCCGACCGCAGACACCTCTACCGAATGCTTTGAGGAAAACCTTCTGTCGAATGGTGCTTTTTTTGCCAAATTCGGCTCACATGTCAGTCTCTTCACTGTACCAATCTTTGGTATTAACATATGCCCCTTCAATTACAGGATAAAAGTGATTTTATTCCGGAATTGACCATAAATACTCAACGTCCCCAGGCCAAATATGTTCAACACCCGTTCTTTCCTCCTTCAAACTGTTGGAGCCTTCGTCCAGATCCAAACCCTAGCTCATCAACTTTTCAAGCTTCAATCCTCAAATGGCGAACCAAGACCAAGCTCTCCAGGTGAATCTTATTCTCTTCAAGCTCATTCGGTATTACTTTTCTCGAATCCCATCTCAAATTTCTCGTTTTGCCCTCTTTTGTTCTTGATAGGCTCTAGCCACCGAAATCTTGATTCCCGTCGAGGATCAATCAGCATCTTATTTCCTCGAGCCCGTAGGAATTTCCGATCCTTCTGAGTTCATTGCAGACGAATCCCAGAGGATTCCCTTCAAGACATCATTGACGAAGCCCCACGAGTGGCAGGACACTTAAGAATGGGCCTCTGCCCCCAATTGTAGGCCGGAGAAATTGGTATAAGAGGGTACTTGAAGACAACAGCCCCAAAACAAAGAATTGGGACAACCTTTGTATTTCTCATTGCTTAGAACTGTCCCTAGCCGAAACACCAAAAAATGAGAGCCTTTTGATTGCAGCCTGCCATTTTTGGTCTAACGGCACTAGTGCCTTCCTTTTCGGCCATGGGCCAATGTCCCCCACTTCGGCCGATGTGTACATGATAACCGGTTTGAGAGTCACAGGAACTGTGTATCCATACAAATACAAGGGCTCCTCCAAGGAAACAGGAGTTGGATACAAGAGATATATCCAAAACCATATGTCTGATGGCTCTATGACTGATGTTGAATATAGAGCCTTTCTGAATATGTGGTTATGCAGATTTATCTTCTGTGGCAAAGCCAATGAGCCAACCCAGAACCATATTGTGATGGCTGAAGATCTGGCTGCTGGTACACCCATTCCCCTTGGGAAGTACCTTCAAGGAAGTGTCTACCATATGCTTCATCAAACCACCTATCTGATGCACACCAGCAAAAAGATCCCATGTGTCAATGGCCCTTGGTGGTTTGTTCAGATGTGGCTGCAATTATATACTCCCTCCGGTTTGGTAAATGAAGTCGTTTATGACAGCGACACGGTCTCCAAAGTACAACTTTGACTTCTTATTTTTATAAAAAGATTTGTTAAAAACTAGCATATGTATACTTTTATGAAACTATTTTGCAAGACAAATCTATTCATGTAGTTTTCACGTTTCCAAACTCAATGACTTGAAAGTTATTCATGATTTATATTCCCAATGTTTGACTCAAATCATGTCCAAAACGACTTCATTTACCAAACTGGAGGGAGTATGCACCAGATTGTTGCCATTGACCTCAACAATCGGCACTTCCCTTCAACCAACTACAAGGAAGGAGAAAACCAGAGCACCAAAGGTTGTCAAACTTATGGAGAAGCTGCTTCCACAGTGTCTATCAACAAAAACATTGGCCAATTATTTGAGCTCTTCTTCAGAGGTTTTGCCAACCCTCTTTGGTTCCCATATCTAGACAATGACAACTTGACCCTTCCTTGTGAATTTAATTTTGAAACCAGATGTAATGATGTGCATTCTATACCAATCTTCAATGCTTTCATTCATCCATGTATCCTGCCAGCAGAATTCTGTGGAGGAGGGCTGGTTCAGAGTACCTTTGAGTACTACTAGCCAAACATGATGGCCAGGCAGTTAGGATGTGGCCAAGTGCCCCCAAGACTATTTCTTCATGAATTTCTCAAGCCCAGAGAGGACATCAAGGAATCCATAGAAGCAAGAAGGATCTTTGAGTACAAGTGCAGCACAACCTTTTGTGCACCCAAGCCCTTTGTGCCAATAACACTTGCTCATCCTTCTTTCACTCCCTGGTGGCAAGAACTTCATGATCATATCTTTAATGTGCCAGTACACCCTCTCTACCTTGAATTAATGCCTGACTTCCAACCAACTTCAGAGGTAATATGTTCATCTCCCTTTATTACATCTGTTTTTAATCATACTCCTCATTGATCATGATTCTGTCATTCTGCAGGATACAGTACCTGCCCCACTTGCCAGGACAATCCTCTATAAGATCGAAGGCCCAATCTCTGCTTTGGAATGTCGATCTCCCACTCTGGCTCAATTGATGTCTAGACATGCCACACTAGACCCAACTCTCATCAGGCCAACTTCTCACAAAAGGAAAGCTCCATCTCAGGTTGCTTCTCTAGCTGTTAAGAAGAAAAGAACAAGCAAAAAACTACTTATTCAGGTCAGAACACCTTCCCTCCTGAATATAATGCCACTCATCATTCTGATCATCTTTATTTTTGCATGATTTTAGACCAGAACTCAGCAACCAGTGGTCATTACAGATTCTGCCAATGCTTCATCTACTGGTAAAATTTTCACCATCTTATTCTTCAATCATTTTTTCTTCATTGGCACTTATCCCCTACTTATTAGTTGCAGAGGAAGCTTTGGTGAGTCAAACTGTGGGAACCTTCTTGAACCAAACTTAAATCCACCGCATGATACTAAGCATCGTAACAAGACTACTTGCATCACGGTCTAAATCCACCGCATGATACTAGACATGATACAAGGTTGCCGGTACTTACGGAGGTCGACGGGTCGATGGCTCCTCTCGAAGAACTCGACAACACGACCAGAAGGACTCGAAAGTTGGCACGGGGCCGGTTTGTTGTGAAATTGTTCGATGCCTATTACAAACACTCACTATGCCACAACACCACAATTACCGTTGGATGGTCTGACGCTGAAAGCCACATATAGCGTCAGACAGTCTGACCCTAAGAGCATATAGCGTCAGACTTCAGCGACGTCGTAAGTCCCGACGCTAAAACTCTAGCGTCGGACGGTCCGATGTCCCGAAAATGTTTAGTGTCGGATCATCCGTTGCTAGTTTTCGCATCGGATCCTCGGTTACCATTCATATAGCGTCGGACAATCCAATGGTCCAAGAATTTATAGCATCGGATTGTTTGATAGGACTATAAAATATGCGAGAAAAAAATACTACAATTAGAAAATATCATACAGATTCAAGTTGATGCTCCATCACATAAAGATACACACATACATCACATGAAGCTCAATACATATAAATATATATCATACAATCTTGTCCATGCACACTGTTTGAATCATCCAACAATGCAAGCCAAGTAGCAAAAGATTGCATCAAATGCACATCCCAGCAAGCAATACTAGTATTTGGGGTTTAACATACTAAGAATTGTGTACACAATCATTTCTAGGAACTCAAAAACCAAAAGCAATGGCTTGCCAACACAATGGCACATCCACTAGGTTTGCACCACAAGCCGCCTAGCACTTCCTGAAAACTATAACCATGTAATAATTAGATAAGTGAAGAAAGTATATGAACTGTTCTAGGAGTACAGTAGCAATAGTAATAGAATGCACATGAATAAAAACATAACAGATACGTAGAATACTATGCATGTACGTGTGCTATTGACTGGAAGATTTATTTTGGAAATATATAAAAAATGCTTAACTTTCAAGATATCTACTAATATATTTATAGAAGGATTCCCTCCTTTGGATAAAAACGAGTGTTGAACATTTGTAGTATATTTAAACATGCATCTACACGGACATGGAGGTATGTATCAAGCATTAGGCAGGGAAAATCCGATCTTCCCCGCAATAACAATTATAATAGAAGATAAAACATATGGTAGCTCTTCATTTTTTTTCGTGTAAAATGATATCGATTTCACATTCGTGAGTATATCTTCAAGTTAGTGCACCGGATTGGGTTCAAGTTAGTGCACTGCTAATTTTCTTTATATTATGTGTCCTACAATGCTTCATCGTAGGTTCTAAATTGCTTCATGATAAAAAGAATACGGAAAACATCAAAGCTGAAATGTAGTTACCGGTCCGATGAATCCGCTTGCATCTCACAATGATTGTCTAACAAAATCGTTTCTTATGTACTAATTACATCTCACAACGATTGTCTTGTGAATCAATCGACATTTCAGTCTGTGGTATAGATAGTAAAATAATCCTGCTCATCCATACCGGTGATGGAAAACAAAACAGTAGCTCACCTTTTACATGCGCCTCCCACACCTTTCCTTCTGTTCTTCCTCCACTATAGTCTCCATCAATTAGTCTCTCTCAGGAAAGATCTTCCTCCACTACAAAAACCAAAGTGAAAAGAAATATAAATTGAGCACTAAAGTTAAAACTCAAAAAGGCCGCTGATTGAGAAACCAAGAAAACCAACTTAAAATTTTAGTTCAATAAAAGATGGTCATACCATTTTAAAAAAGTTAGACAATGAAAAGATGGCAACAGGTGATTCAGATCCTCCTCTCTAATTGTTTTTTGTGCACATTACATGAAAACATGTTGTTGCTACTGCACGAAAATGAATTATAGTACACTATATGCTATGATGACTATATTAGCTTAACCAAGAGGGATGCTATAAATTATACAAAAAAAGAAGGATTTTATAAAGTTGCTAAATCATACTACTAGAATGCTAATTTTATATATTAAATGGCCTACAAATGCTTCATTCTGTGATCTTAAATTGCTTCATCATATCCAGTGCTGTTCCTGATCTATGATTGCCGATAAGTAAATGTGTTCCCGAGGTCCTATGCTAAAAATCATATAGCAGAGAAAAATAACATGTGTTCAATGTTGTGTTCAATGTCAACAAAACTGATATGCTTCATTAAAAAAATCAGACACAAGCGATCGCCTGATGCATACCTTTCGTGAGCCCCCTAAAAAAGCACCCACTCCTCTCAGGTATTCTTCCACCGCAGAATGGTGGAGTAGGCGCTCAAAATTGGGTAGGGAAAAATTAAAAAAAATACATCAGCAAAATACAGGATGTGCTTAGGGATTTTGAAGGAACGAAGCCTTACCTTCGTGCAGGATTGGCTTGCAGTCTCCAATCACTAGAAAACTCTATGAATGCAGCATGTGAAGAATGAAAAAAAATCAGGCGAGATTTATAACCCGATGGGTATTGAAGGGACGAAACCTGACCTCCGTGTGATAGGCTTGTGCTCTCCGATCCAATTCGTGGATCCTGTGTCTCGCTTGCACTCACACTGGCTCACAGCCCTACACCCCCACCACGAAATCCCCATGCGCAAAACACAATTCAAAGGAAAATCAGATAAAATTGGGAGGTAAATGATGAAGAATAGATGGGGATTCGAGGAACAACCAACCAATTCGCGCGCTCCATGCTTCAATGTCTTCGATCCGTAGTTCCATGCCACGGTCGATTGATGCATCCGGTGATGCGGTGGAGAAATCACTAGGAGCGAGGAGGAGAGAGACAAACCCTAGAGAGAGAGGGGGCGGCGCCGCCGCTCCTTGAGGCCACCCGCGCCGGTGAGGGAGGAAGGGAGGGAGGGGGGGAGGACGGGCGCCGCTGTCCGCCGACGCCATGGGAGGAGGAGGGGCGACGGCGCCGTGGGAGAAGGGGGCGGCGGCGCCATGTGAGGAGGACAGGGGCTGTTGGAGGTGGGGGGCACTGTGGTGGAACGCGAGGAGGCGGACGGGGTGAATGGATAAGAGGAGAGGAGGAAAAAAGGAAAAGGGGAGGAGAAAAAGGAAAAGAGGAAAGGAAAAAAAGAAAGGAGGGGAGGAAAAGAGAGGAGGAAAAAAGAAAAGGGGAGGAGAAAAGGGAGAAGAGAAAAAATAATATGAGGGGAGAAAAGGGAGAAATGCAAGCAAGGGTAATTTTGACTTTTTACCATCTCAATCCAACTCGTGAAGCCGTTTTGCCAAACGTTTTTCAAAACGGCTCCAACTCCACCAGAGAAGGGTAATTTTTTTTCATTTATTGCACTATTGAGAAGTAACAAATAAGAATAACTATCCTATATACACTAATATACTTAAGAAAAACTATCCTATATACACTAATATACTTAAGAAAAACTATCCTATATACACTAATATATTTTTTATATGTAATATACTACATATTATTCGTATGGTAGAAGTTTCAAATAATTTTGAGCTGATTTACTATTTTATGTAAATTAAAGGAATTTTTGCGTGGTTTCTTGAAATAATTCAAAATTAAACTACATGTGCATTTAATAATATAACAAATTTAAAAAGTCATATTTAATTAGGCGTAGGCGTGTGCTGGGAGACGAGAGGGGCCCATATATGTTTAGCGTCAGACTACACGATGCTATAGTTTGTTTTGGCGTCAGACAGAGATGCGCTAAATCTGGAACTTTTTAGCGTCAGCCAGCACATCGCTAAACATGGATTTAGCGTCAGATCATCTGTGAGTAACATTTAGCGTCAGATTATCCATCGATAAAGAAAAATTTTAGCGTCAGATCTTGTGATGGCAATTCGGTGTTGTGGCATAGTGATTAAGGGTTTATATTTATACCCTGGTCCTACACAACTCCTAGTCGGCCACGACTACAACATTTATTGCTTAAATTTAACACCACGGCGTCATGTCCGTCTCGTATCCATCATCAATTCATCCCCTTCCTTATATTCAGTCCATGTCATCACGCATTCCCGAATGCTTTCCGCTTTTACCCGTGGAACAGTTTTTCTGCTGATTGACGATGCACTCCTGACCGCAGACGCCTCTACCGAATGCTTTGAGGAAAACCTTCTGCCGAATGGTGCTTTTCTGCCAAATTCATCTCACATGTCAGTATCTTCCCTGTACCTTTTTTTGGTGTTAACAGGTAGGCACCCCTCATTGCTCAGCCATCTCGACGTCGTACTGCCGTCGCCAGCGACCCGCCTCATGTACCGCTTTGCGGTGTCGTTGGCGGCGGCACCACCATTGTCTCTGTAGAGCAAGATGGCGTATAGATACGCCGCCGCATCGTGCCCACCCTTGGCGGCGCGCTGGAGATCATTGCATCCCCTGTTTCCGTGAAGATGGCTTTGATCCTGAAGAAGAAGCAAGCCTCCGAATTCCTGAGATCAGTCAACATAGCAAGGAATGCTTTGTAAGCGATGGGGTCCCACACCCAAGAAATCTCATCTCATATCCGCTCTATCGACAAACGCCCGCCGACGTCGCCATGGCCGCACACGCGGCGCATGGTCGAGAAAGTACCACGTAGGATGCAGAGGTCAGCCAAGGGCTGCTCTGAGGTCGCACCGACGCGCGTCGCAATCTCAATGCGGAGGTCTTGAGGGAGGTCCAGTAGCGACGACGGCTGGTGCCGCCTGCTTCTTCCCGGCATGCTATTCATCTCCGGTCGGGAATGGTGACGATGAGGAGTAGGCAGTTGCTATTTTTCGTGGGTAGATGAAGGGCAGGGGATCTAAATTATTTTGGAAGGAGAAGATACAGGAGATTTGTTTCCAAACATGGTTTAAGTATGCAATGGAGACAACGTTTGGCTAATCCGCGTATCATTTAATTCTCCATTGCAGATGACGTTTGGCTAATCCGCGTAGTATCCTTCAATTTTCCATTGGAGATGATGTTTAGTTAATCCACGTATCATTTAATTCTACTTTGGAGTCACTACCTCTGCTCTCAGCCATTGACTGGATCTTGGGAACCTTCCCGTTTCCTATGCAGTTATGGGAACTTGCCACTCAAACTATTACAACTTTGACCAAGTTTGTAGCAAAAAAATATTAGCATTTATGTCTTGAAATAACTTTTTTATAAAAGATATACTCTTCCTGATGTGAGAATTGCATGTTTTATTTTAATTGTTAGTAGTTTTTTTATGTAGTTTGACTCCTCATGATGTGAGTACATTGGAGATGATGTTTGGTTAATCCGCATATCATTTAGTTCTACATTGGAATCACTACCTCTGCTCTCAGCCATTGACTGCGCAATAGTTTCCCCATTGACCGGATCTTGGGAACCTTCCCGTTTCCTGTGCTCTTGATCTTATCCCTTCCTCTCTTTTTTTACAATCGATGTTATCCCTTTCTTGTTTTTGCTATAAAAAGGCACCGACGCCTATCGGTCCTCACTTCAAGTTGCTTCTTTCTTCTCTAGATCTAGATCTATATATGGTTCCTTCTTCTGATACAATAAAGTGAGTCACTTGCTTCCTTCTTCTCTAGATCTAGATCTAGCTATGGCACAAAGAATAGATCTTGCAGGGCGCAAGATTTTGCTTTTCTCTTTTCTTCCTCCTCCTCGATCTCTCAGTTGCTAGAAGAATTCTTGTGATATGGGTGATTGGGTTGCTCATCCCTCTAGCACGGCTGCTAGAAAAGTCCTTGTGATAAACTTTTTGCTCGCAGCTGTGTCGGGGGAAGGTAGACCAGAACCTCCTGGCATCAGGAAGAACAAGCCAACTGAAAGCCTGCTGCAGCTTTTCTGTCATGCTTGGGCTTACTTTTGCTTTCCCTCTTCCAGGAGGAGGGATTTTTTAAGGGATATGTTTCCACCCTCTTTGTATCTTTCACTTGTGCTCACTTGTAAGCATGAAGAAGAAGCCAGAATCTGGAGCATATCTCGTCATGAAGAACAAACCGAAGGCGAGCAAGATTGACGACCTGCAAGCAAGATCGACCTGCGAGCGTGATCGATCTATGTGTGTGATTTTGCATATCTCGTCATGAAGATATGGCCACATTGTAACCTTTTGATGTAGTAATGATGACTGTAATTTGTGTGTGTGTGTGTGATTTTGTATCTCAAGAGACATGCTTGTGTGATTATCTCTGTGTAGTACAACTTTTTGTATGATTTACCTACTCACTTGCAAGCATGAAGAAGAACAAGCCGATGGGGGCTGGCTAATCCGTGTCTCTTTTGATGTAATTTGTGTGTGATTTCGCATATCTTGCCCATAACAAAGGCGATGAGTTCCTTAATCCTCGTCTCTTGCCCGTAACAAAGGCGACGCGGGTTGGCTAATCCTCGTCTCTTTGATATTAATGCCCATTACTGAACTGAAGCAGAATATAACCATAATATATATAGTATCTTAGGCAGAATATATTACAAGCAGGATTCAAATTCCACCACATCCCATATATTACAAAAAGGATTGAAATTCCACCAATACATCGCATCCTTTATATTACAAAACGGATTCCATTTCCACCAATAGACACATCCTCCAGCATTACAAAAAGGATTTAGTAGAAATCAGGCTTTCTTTTTCTTCCTTGATTTCTGTATATGGATTTTTTTCACTACAGTCGCTTCGCAAGTACGGTGTTTTGTTAGTTCCCAAGAGTCGGGGCTTGTTTGAAGTGTCAAAGGATGGAATTTTGTCAAACTCGTTGTATTCCTCCTCCTCAACGACATTTTCAACCCCAACAATCCTTTTTTTCAGGTTTGACCACAAACCAGTCCTTCTTTGCAAGGTCAGGTACATAGACCACCTGCTCAACATCGTTGGCGAAGACAAACGGTTTGTTTTTGTAACCAAAGACCCGGAGATCAACACTAACATAACCATATTTGTCCTTGCTCACATCTCTCTTCCCGTTGGTGACCCATCTACACGAAACAAGGCTACCTTCAATCCTACATAATCAAGCTCCCATATCTTCTCTATTTGACCATAATATGTGTCTGTCTCCGTTGCATCATCATCATGACTATCGTCAACGACAGCCTGTACATGCACACCACTATTTTGATAGATGCTCTTTTTATCCTGGCCATGGTGTAGAACGTGTATCCATTGATATCCATTGCTTGGTATCTTATTACAGTGAACAATGGACCCGCTACTAGATTCCTTATCTCATCGGTAATTAGAGCATTATTGTTGCATGTCTTGACATAATCTCGGTGCCACCTACTGAAACCTTTCATGTGCATCTTTCCAAGCCAAGCTCTACCACGGTCAGGGTTATCTTCACGTAGTTGTCATTTGTGCTCATTAGCAAACAGTGTAATTAGGTGCAGCTGTTGTATCATGGTGAAATGAGCCTTTTGGAAGGCATCTGGTTCCGGAGTGACTAACTTCTTCCCCATGGTCCCAACACTTGAAAGCCTGCCTTTATGCCGTGAGCGAGGCACACCAATGGGGTTTTGTGGGTCCATATAACCCATGGCCCTCTCCACTGCTTCGATGGTCTCATAGCCACGAACAATGGCTCCCTCCAGAAATAACCGGTTATGTACTAATGATTTCAGGAATCCATAGAACTTCTCATATGGAAACATTTGATGAAGGTAAGATGGGCCAAGGAACCAGATTTCCCCCACGAGGTGTGCTGTTAGATCCAACATGAGATCAAAGGTGGAAGGTAGCTTCAAGCAGGCATAGGGTCTCGAAATGCCTCCTCTCTATGTCCAATAGTTTTTCCTCATCAATGACCTTCTATTCTATTACATTGAACAATAAACACAAGCTCGTGACCGCGTCGCGAACCAGTTTTGTCTTGATACCTCTAAGTGCAACAGGAAGAAGAGCTATCATCAACACATCGCAATCATGAGATTTCATCAAGTTGAAATTCATTTTCATGTCCATCCCCAACACTAGCTTCTTGAAATTTGATGAGTAGCCTGAAGGTACTTTCAAATCATGCAAAAACTGACATAATTCTTTTCTCTCTACCTTTGACAAGGTGGTTGCAGCAACGAGAAGGTTCGTCCCCATCTCTGTTTCCTCTGCATAGAGCTCCGGCCTAATGCCTAGCTCTTTAAGATCCTCCCTTGCATTTTTATGATCTTTTCCTTTGGACTTCTGTTGTAGCAATGTTCCACAAGTAGCTTCACACACATTCTTCTTGATGTGCATGTTGTCAATCGAATGACGCACATCCAACATCGGCCAATACTCTAGCTCCCATAGAATTGATTTCTTATTCGACATTCCTTCTTCTTCTTCACCATCTCTTTTCTTTCTTTTGCCAAGGGTTTTTTCAGTCAGTTTGGGTAACTCCTCGATAGTTTTGATGTCCTTGACTCGATTCTCCTTTTCCCCATTAAACTGACAATCCAAGGCCCAGTATGGATGTTTCTTGCCGAGGAAACAACGGTGCCCCATAAATATGTATTTCCTTGAATGTCTTAGCCACACTGCGCAAGTATCTTCCAAGTGGTGTGGGAAAGCTGCACCTTTCCTTTTACTCTGGCCAGAAAGGTTGCGATGAGCCGGGTTGTCGTTGATGGTGGTTAACAACATGGCATGCATTTTGAACTCACGCTAGTACACATGCCAAACCTCCGGCACACCAGGCTTCCACAATATCTTCAATTCATCAACTAGTGGCCTCAAGTAGACATCAATACGGTAGCTAGGTTGCTTTGACCCGGAGACCAATATTGTCAGCATCATATATTTATGTTTCTTGCATAACCAGGGTGGAAGGTTGTACAACGACAGCACGATAAGCCAGGTGCTATGTGTTGAGCTCTGGTTATCGAATGGGTTCACACCATCTGTGCTCATAGAAAACTGTATGCTCCTTGCGTCGTCAAACCATGGGAAGTGGTTATTAATGTTACCCCATTGTGCTGCATCTGTGGGGTGCCTAAACTTGCCATCTTTCTTAAGCTCCTTTCGGCCTTCGTCATGCCAACGCAAGAGTTGGGCCTCCTTTCATGTTGTGAACCATCTTCTCAGCCGAGGAATGATGCAAAAATACCATGCCACCCTCACAGGAGCCCCTCTGTTAGCCTTCTTCTTCTTTCCTCTGATCTCGCTGGGCTCCTTCTCGTCATCAGCATTATTATCATCTCCAACATCTTTTTCCTCTTGTACCGATCATAGCCACCCTTGGGGCATAATCTCCACGGAACAATACACAACTGTTCTTGCATGCATGGATTTGTCAACCTCTATTCCCAAAGGACAGATTATCTTCTTCGCCTCATAGATAGACTCTGCTATTTGGTTTCCTTCAGGTAGCATGTCTCTAAGCACATCCAATAGATGTTTGAAACTTTTGTTGCTCCAACCATGATCTGCCTTAAGTCATAGAAGTTTTAGATCACCAGAAAGGCGAGAGTACTTCTGGCAATCGGGATAGAGGGGTTCCTTTGAATCTTCAATGAACTGCTTCAGCCTCGCTAATTTAGCAGGTGTGTACACTCGTTGAAACTCAACATCCCACAATATTTGATCAACATTGTGCACACGTTGCAACACATCGCCATCATCGACGCCCCTAACTTCTTGATCAGTGATATCCTCAGGCCTCAACACATTTGGTGGGAATAATAGTTCATTTTCTTCAAAAAGTCCACTGTCATCAAGGTCTTCATCATGGTCGGTAGCATGGTGTCGCACTTCACCTTCATTTAGGCATCCTGCTTCGAGTTCATTAAGGCCTTCCTCACCATGTTTATTCCAATACGTGTAATTTTTTGTGAAACCACGTGTGACCAAATGATGAAAAATGATTTTCCATTGTGCAAATTTTCTTTGGTTGAGACAATCTATACAGGGGCAAAGCATTGCCTGAACACCACGATTTCTCATATCTGCCTCTGCTTGATTTAGAAAACCATTTACCTCATTTAAGAAATTCTCCCCATCTTCTTGGGGTTGTCTATACATTCAAGCCCGAGTAGCAGACGCCAGCTGCATTCCATACACCAAATGAGCATAATTCATCACACAAAAAAAACTGATAACACACAAGAGGATTAGGATAGCTGAAAGAATTTCAATAAAAGGGGGCAATTAATTTCCACCTTGATGAGGACTTTCTATGAGGCGAGCGCGACCGAAGAGGAGGATCAGAGGTGGCATCGCGGCAGCGGCGACAACACGGAGGACGGCGTGGTCGACGTCCGCTGGCCCCTGTCGCCGTCACGAACGCGGTCGGCCGGCCTACTGCAGCGCTGACTTTCTAAGGAGAAATTAAGCGCGATCCTCAAAGTGCGTGCAACTGGCGGCGGTGAATGGGACAGGCTGGCGGGGACATCTGAGCACACAGATCGAGTGAGTGACCTTTTGAGGAGAGAGAGCGGCTGTTGTTGTCAGAACGGGAGTGGCCTTCTGCGGAGAGAGAGTGAGTGGTGTCGGAAGGAGAAGACAGAGACGAGCAATAACAACGTGCATCTTCGATGTTAGAAAAAGGCGACCCTAGGTGGCAATCAAAGGAGATGAATCCTAAGACACGAGACCCATCCAATTGGGTCGCCGACAAAGGAGACGCATCCTACAAGCATGTGTCTCCAGTACGAAATTATCGGTAACACACTTTATAGCCCGTTACCAATACGGCAGTGATCACTAGCAGACTTAAGCAGCCCGTTAGTGATAGGGGATTGATCGGTAACGGACTTTACAAGCCCGTTACCAATAGGTTTAACATTTATAACAGGTTCTCTTTAACATCTATTACAAAGAATTTATGTAACAGACGTTTAAGAAGCCCGTTACTAGAAGTCCACATTGGTAACGGGTGTTGTGGAGGCCAACCACGGGGTCGTCCTGGCGCTTATAGGTAACGAGCGCCAAACTACAACTGTTACAGATGTGGGTGGATGTAACGGGCATTAAGGGCCCATTACAAATGTTGCGTACCTATTTGAGGTTTTCACGTTGTGTTATTGTCCCGGAATAGTGGAAGGAGTTCATAAAACAAGAGGAAACCGAGCAAGCCTCATCTGCTAGTGTCAAGTTCAAACAAGTCCAAAGCCGGAACACAAGCGAGCACAACATGGGTCCAGCTGGTTATACTGTGAAACTAGAACAATGGGAGGAAGAGGACAGACAATTAGCTGCAGCTGGTATCCCCAACCCATATGACGCCTACCCTGACGATCGTTCTAAGAACTGGCTGCGAGCAAGGAGTAAGCTAGTGATTAAAGACCATGTTGCCGTGATAGTGTTCAACAACAAAGAGGCAGGAAAATTGGTTGCGGACATCAAGGAGAAGATTGCATGTGTAGAATCTTCAAGAATGGCATGGCAGAGGGAGTATGATATGCTAAATCAGTGCTTGGGCCAACCTGAACAACCAGGTCGTGTGCGTGGTGTCTCTAGCTACCAAGGCTAGAAGTATGCATGGCCTCAACTAGAGGTGAGCATTTTTCGGGTCGGGCCGATAAAAATTCTGTTATTTTGGGCCGAAAAAATCCTGCCCATGACCATTCCACTGGGCTTGGGCGGGCCGCCTGCACATTGTTTAGTGTAAAACAACTAAAAACAACATTTTGGGTCGCGCTCGGGCCAAAAATTTTTTTGCGGGCTTCAAGATCTTTGCCCATGCCCGCCCAGTAAGTTTCGTGGGCGGGCCTAGCGCAGACCGGGCTCGGGCCGAGCCGAGCTCAAAATGCTCAGGTATAGCCTCAACACATCGAGATGTACATGAAGAGGAAGAAGACGAAGACTGACACATCAGTTGATACGGAAAAGATAAAAGAACAAATCAAGAAAGAACTAGTGGCTAAGATGCAGACGCAGAACATGCAGATGCAGAGGTGGTGTTGTCACCAGTGTCTAATCGCGCAAGCCCTTCACCCACCACACTGAAGAGCAATTGTGCGTCCGTAGATAGTGTAGGTTTGATCAATGGCACTGCAGAGTTGGCGATGGAGGTGCGCTGTGATGATCGTACACACGAAGACCTTATAGACATGTTGACTGAACCCACACACTATGACCAATGGATCACATGGAGGGGTCTTCAATGTGAGGCTACAATTGGTCTTGTTCATCCAGAGGAGACTACGCTACAAATAGTCCTGATTCATGAAGGTTGTGTTGTGGTTGAAGTGCTCACTGCATATACTATCTTTGCGGATGAACTGTAGGAGTACCCTCCTAATGACGAGGTGATGAAACTCGTACGAGCTGAAGGACAGAGGTTACGATGGAGAAGGTGTCGGATTGACATCAAAGGAGCACCAACATGTAAATTTCGTTCACAGGATACGATACTGACTCCTTGTAGTTCACACAGTATGGTACAGGTTCCTTCCTCACATTGTTCCCCACATCCTCCTCCTCCTCCTCATCAATTCCCATATCCGCAAGACGTTCCATTTGGACCTCCTCCTCATCTTGAAAAACTTGCATCGCCACCTCCTTGTCATCTGAAAAAATAGAAAAACTTGCATACCCACATTTGCAAGATACACCAAATATTCCATCCCAACCATCACCACCACCACCACCTCCTCCTCCTCCTCCTCCTTCTCCTCCTTGTGAAACAACAAAACCTACACCCCAAATGAAAGTGCTCAAAATAATCACGCCAAAGCAGGTACATCTGGGTCTAATACCACTGTAATAGCTCTTGGTGAGACACCATTGTTACCAGTCAACCAGAGTGATGGTTGGTGCTGATAAATCTGTCAACGACATTTCGAAGAAAGATATAGCTACATCTGGGCCAAATACCTCTGTAATAGCTCCTGGTGAAACACCACTGGGCGAGAAAGCTCTTGAGAAACCTTCAGCCATTTCAAATCAGCAACGAAAAAAACTTGCCAAAAATAAAATCTCTACACCACGTATAGCAGGCAAGAAATCCCTTGAGAAACCTTCAGCCATTTCAAAGCTGCAAGAAGAGAAACTTGCCAAAAATAAAAGCTCTACACCACCTACAACAGGCAAGCAAGCCCTTAAGAAACCTTCTTCAGCCATCTAAAAGCAGCAGGAAAAGAAAATTGTTGTAAATAAAACCTCTAAGATGCCTACTACAAAGCGATCTGAGAGAAACACCAAGAAGAATCCTTAGTCTAACCCAAAGCGATCTGAGAGAAACACCCAGAAGAATAATTGGACTATGGTTAACCCAAATTACAAATTCGGAAGGAGCCTTCTCAATGATGATGATCTCAAAAAGGTTGCTCCTTGTACCAGAGAGCTCCACACATTCTACATGCAACGTGGTAAGTCGGATGATGATTATGACATTATGGTCGCACTTCGGCTCGGGACCAGTGCATGTCCTAAGAGGGATGAATCGTCAAATAGACTCTAGCAAGTACCTGTGCAACTCAGTGATCTGTACGATCTCTTCAACTTGGATGCTTTGGATCCGACACTTCTCCGCTGCTTCATCTTGTAAGTTGCTTGAATATTTAATCTGCTTCTCACTAATCATTCTCTATTGAAATGTGCTTTTTGCCTCACATCATCTATACCATTTATTTTGCCTCCTTACTCTTAGTTTTTTCTTACTAATAGGAATATGGCTGTAGAAGTTGAGAAGACACGCGCTGCAGTTGGCTTCCTTGATCCTGAATGCCTTTGCTCGACAATGTTGAACAGCACGGATAACACTCTTGCTTTCTTTGTGTCCTATATGTGCAATGCCTTCAAACTATATGCTAAAAAGAATTTCATCCTTACCGCTTATCTCAGTACGAACCACTGGATTACAGTGGTGATCGTTCCGAAGCAGCGGAAGGTCTATTATCTTGTTTCTTTGAAGAGAGTTAAGACTGATACTAACCCTTTCGAACAAATCATTAATGATTAAGTTATTTTTTTCTTAACCTGCAGACGTCCCTCAACGAACTGTGCAGAGTATATTAATTAACAGTGCCCTAATAATTGTTGTATGTTTCGTTGTAGGGGTTGGGAACGTTACTACCGCAATAAGAAGTCATACCTTGGAACCTTGGAACCTTGGAACATGTCAAAGATGTTATGGTACATACCACTTATTTCCTTCCTGTGAAAGCTAGTACTAAAGCTTGAGTTTATTTCTTCTGGATCACCACTATTTTTTCTTTGTACATTTATTGCAGTGCCACCAACAACCTACTGAATCCAAACTCTGCGGCTTCTATTGTGCCTATCACATGCTCAAATTAAAAGAGAGAGGCCCATATATGGAGGTACTTTCTTGGGGTCTTCATTTGTAAAACCTACAACTGAGCATAGTTCTTGCTTATTAGCACTGCACATGTTTGGTAACCACCTATATATGTGTGCTGATTGGTGACATTGTTATATCCAGATATTAGGGCTAGATGAGCACAAGACAAATCAACGCTGGTCTATGTTTGTGAAAGAATTGCCACATTCCTCATGGAACAGGTGATCACAGTCGGAGGAAAATTTCATGCTGATGAAACTATGTGGGCTCATATTGTACATGGTGACTAGGAAATTTTGTATTCCTCCTTGTCCATGAATTTTGTGATATTGTTGTCAAGCTAGTTAACTATGGTTGTGATATTGTTGTCATGCCAGTGGTGCTTCTTTACTTGTGAGATGATGATGCTTTATTTTGTCATATGAGGCATGTGAATTATGTGGATTTCTGTGAATTTGGATGCTGGATTTAATTTCTATGAGTCTAGTCATATCCTGGCTAGTTCCAGGATGCAGCCCCTGATGGCTGCCAAATCCTGGCCGGTTCTAGGGTGCAGCTGGCAAGCAGGCAGCAGGTTACTGTAGGGGTGGCCTACGTATCTGTAACGGGCGTTAATTAAAGCTCGTGACTGTTGACGGTTCAAAACCGTGCTCAAGTTCACCGCAAGCCTACGGGTGACTTGGTGCCTTTTTCACCAAGGAGGGTTCTCCCTAGATTTGTCAATCCAAGGATCGGAAGCAAACTCCTAGGATTCTCCATCTAACCTATTGATCTAACCTAACATGAAGCATTGATTGCATAAGAAGATAAACCTTAAAGATGTATGAGTTATAGCATAAGGTTGATCGCATCCATGAACGTAGACAAGGTAAAGAGCAAACAAGGGAAACTAATGCCTATCATCTTCTAGTCGTAGTTCCAGCCAAAAGAGCAAGTGCGACATGCATCTCATCCAAAGCCATCTTTAAACTACTATCCTCCGGTCCGATTCCGAAAACGCCCGCCTTTCGGAACCCCCGTTCTTTCACAACGTATTCTTATTCATGCGGGTAGTCTAGGGTGAGTTCTAAGAACAAGTTGAAATCACTTGGTCGGTCCTGTATGCACCTCTAGCCACCACGGCTACAAGAGCACCCTATGTAATCTAGCTATAGACTAGATTGGGGAAGAAGCATAACCAAGAAGAAAACAAAATCATCGAGGGAGGAATCGAGTCGCTAAAAGATCGGATGACATGAAGTACTTAACTCACATAATAAATGCGTTTAGATCATCTCCACCGAGTACATACCATTGATGACCTCAACTAGCTTCGGAACTCCGCCATGGCTCAACCGTGCAAGGCGGCCATGGCGGCTAGGGTAGGCCTAGGCCATCTCCTAGATGACTTCGAGGACTCGCGGCGGCCGTCGTCGCTCTCTCATAGGTTTCGCCGAGTTCCTGTGGATGGATGGATGTGGCGGTCGGCGGAGGCAGAGACAATCTATAGACAAGCACCTAGGGCAAAAAGGGGGCGCGAACCGGGCCCGGAGTGGGCTGGGCCGGTCGGCCCAGGCCCATTTCGGCCCGGTTTGGCCTCGGTTTGCTCCCCGGTTGCTTCTCGCGTGATCCCTTATTTGTGTGCACTTGCATGTGGGCCTTTGACGTCGTTTCCTTCACGGTTTAGGCTTGAATCCTTGCCATGCAAGCTTCGCTGTTTTCTGGTTGAGTCCCTGAAGACTTGCACGTTGACGCTTCGGTCCTTGGGCCATTTGGAGTCATGTTCATCGCGTGTATTGACTTGTGACGGGCTTCATGATCTTCTCTTGAAGTGCTTGATGAACTTATCCCGAAAGTCTCCTCTTTAACGTTAATTTTTTGCGTAAACAACAAACTCCAAAATCAACATGCAAGTGTGAACTTGTTACATCATTAGTATGCCTAGTGGCGGGTTAGTTGCAAATCTTAATCGAAACCAATGTATAACAAGTACTCTAGGTTGACGGAAATTCACCGTCAACAGTGACAAACCCTGATCACTGAGTAGCAGGCTTCAATCGGAACACTCGTTACAAACATGCCAACAATGTAACGGGCACCGTAAAAGCCCGTTACCAAAACTGACCGGTGGACCCCAGAACTTGGCATGTTCGTCGAGACATCAGAGACGCAGGTTCACCACACGCGTCTCCAATATTGATTTCACAGCAACGAGTTCTGTTCTGGTGTCTGTTACCAAAGTTCCCTGTGGGTCCAGAGAAATAGTCATTTTCACGTGACCGGTGACTAGCTGTGGTAACGGTTGTTGTTTGATGCCCGTTACGAATCCTAGTCGTGCTGAGACACACGTGAAATAGATGCGTCTCATTTCGTCGAGACATCGGAGACACAGTTTCACGGAACGCATCTCTAATGTTGAGTTACGTACTATAACGTGCTCTGTTTTGGTGTCCGTTACCAAAGTTTTCTGTGGGCCCAGAGAAATAGCCATTTCACGTAACAGGTGGCTAGTTATGGCGACGGTCGTTGTTTGATGCCCGTTATGAATATGTGTTATCTGTAACGGGCATCTACCTGTTACCTTTCTTGCCTCATTTGTAACACTTGATCGGTAACGGGCGCTTTGCCCGTTACTAAAGGTCATCTATGCTCGTTACCAAAGTGAGTTTTTCACGTAATGTGTGGAGGAGAAGTGAAAAAAATCTATGATTGTGGATGAAAAGTATTCATCGTAATTACTAACTAAAATATATTATAGCTGATGATAAAGATATATACAAACACACATAGTCATGTGTAAGAATATTTAACAAATGAGTGTCCTATTTTTTTTGATGCTTACTATGCCCACGAGTTGATGGGCTAGCATATGTAAAATTATTGTGAACTCAAATATACATTGGAGTAATTGTTAGATTATTTTACACAAACATGGATGTACCACACTGTTCAATACCATTTGCTAAGAAGTTAATAGAGAAAGAGCAAAAAAATATTTATGAAAGGAAGGAACATCATGTCAGGCATCATACCTTTGCATGAGATTATTTATCCATGAAACAAAAAGAGGAAAGGAAAAAGGGATTGTCCAAAGATGAGAGGTTTCAGTGATGTGTGGTGTAACTGGATTAAACAGGTGATATCTGGTGACTGGTGGGACTGTAAGTGTCAAACTAAATGATCGTATTGGGCCTTACTTTGTAAGTCACAATGGAGTGAGGCACGGGACCCTCTATCATATATCTTACTCAACTTTGTTGCTGACTGCTAGACCAAAATGGTAAAAGGGAGGCATGGGAAATTTTCTGTGAAATCAATGTATGATCAAATATCCAGTGCTGGTGGTGGTGATTCCTTCACCAGATTCTGGAAGGCCAAATTTCCTTACAAAATCAAAAATTTTATGTGGCTGGTGGAGAACAATGCTATCCTTACTAAAGATAATATGATTAAAAGGAGATGGGCAGGTGACCCTCTATGTCAATTCTGCAATGAGCGGGAAACAGTAAACCACCTTTTCTTTGAGTGCATTGTAGCTAGAGTTATTTAGGGGATTGTGGCTAAGTCCCTTGGGGCTGACAACATTCCCAATAACATCAATCAATATTGGACTTCTTGGATCCAATTTTGGTTGCCAGGTGGGTAATCTGTGAAGTGCTTTGGGTTGGCAGCAACTTGTGTTGGGCCATATGGGAAGCTAGAAATAAATCGTGTTTCGAGAAAAAACGGGTGAAACCATCCTGTGGTAGTACTGAATCCTGCTTGTGCATGCATGAAATTTGGGGCAGGACTGTACAAGGCCGACTTCCATGAGCATCTGGTGGCGGGTCTGAACGTGATGCTGTCGGTGGCATATCAAGTTCTGCACAATCAGAGGCGATCCTGGATCAGGCACCTTACAAATCCAGGATGCAAAGCGTGACGAGCAAGAGGATGAAGACCACCTAGACATCTGATTCTTGACGGGCACCCAGAAAATGACGAAAGTTTATGATATGGCGGAAATAGCTGGCGCTTTTGAGTACAAGTTAGAGTGGCATGGAAAATAGCAAGTTATATAGTGGAGAAACGTTCGTTCTAAAAACAATTCTCTAGCTGTTTCTTGATCATATGTCCCCTTCTGATAACTCTCTGTATCTGAACTTCGGTATTTCCGTTATCAGTAATGGAAATGGGGCGGTTCCCCCGGTTAAAAAAAAAGAGCTGCAGTAAACTCACTTTTCTAAAGTTTGTGGCGTGCACGGTATGCTAACGAGCCACTATATAGCGAACGACGACACGCGCACCTAGCTATTGTTCCACATGCACGTACAAACTGATCTACACTGAGCACTGCATTGTCGTCTGGCCATGACATCGAAGAAAGCAAACTCCGGTGACGCCGCCGCCGGCGGCGAGCAGCAGAAGCGGTCGCCTTCGGGCCTGCCGATCCGCGACATACCAGGAGGCTACGGCGTGCCTTTCTTCTCGCCGCTGCGCGACCGCCTGGACTACTTCTACTTCAAGGGAGCGGAGGAATACTTCCGCTCTCGCATTGCCCGCCACGACGGCGCCACCGTGCTGCGCGTCAACATGCCGCCAGGCCCCTTCATCTCCGGCGACTCCCGCGTCGTTGCCGTCCTCGACGCGCGCAGCTTCCGCGTCCTGCTCGATGACTCCCTGGTCGACAAGGCTGACACGCTTGACGGTACCTACGTGCCCTCGCTCGCGCTCTTCGGCGGCCACCGCCCGCTTGCGTTCCTCGACGTCGCTGACCCGCGTCACGCCGCGCTGAAGCGCGTCATGATCCGCCTCGCCGCCGCGCGGATGCACCACGTCGCGCCGGCGTTCGGCGCCGCGTTCGCCGCCACGTTCGACGACGTCGAGGCCGGTCTCGCGGCGTCAGGCTCCGAGGAGTTCAACAAGCACAACATGCGCCACATGCTCGACTTCACCTGCGCCGCGCTGTTCGGCGGCGCTCTGCCGAGCAAGGCCATCGGCGTCGCTGCCGCGGCCAAGGCGTTCAAGTGGCTGGTGTTCCAGCTCCACCCTATCGCGAGCAAGGCCATCAAACCGTGGCTGCTCGAGGACCTACTTTTCCACACTTTCCGCCTGCCGCCGTTCCTCGTGCGCCGCGACTACGCCGACTTGACGGCCTACTTCGCTGACGTCGCCGCCGGAGTCCTCGACGAAGCCGAGATGGTCGAGCCGGGCGCCATCCCGCGGGACGAGCTCTTCCACAACCTCATCTTCGTCACCATCTTCAACGCCTACGGCGGCTACAAGATCTTCCTTCCCCACCTCGTCAAGTGGCTCGCCCGCGGTGGTGCGGAGCTGCACGCCAGGCTTGCCGACGAGGTCCGCGCCGTCGTCCCCGCGGGCAGCACCGGTGCTGTCACTCTCTCCGCCGTGGAGAAGATGCCCGCTGGTGAAGTCGGTTGTCTGGGAAGCGCTGCGCATGGACCCGCCGGTGGCGTTCCAGTACGGCCGCGCTCGGCGCGACATGGTCGTCGAGAGCCACGACGCTGCATACGAGGTGAAGAAGGGCGAGATGCTATTCGGCTACCAGCCGCTAGCGACGCGCGACGAGCGCGTGTTCCAGCGCGGCGGCGATTTCTTCCCCGACCGGTTCGCCGCCTGTTCCGACGACGAGCGGCGGCGGCTGCTGGAGCACGTAGTCTGGTCAAACGGGCTTGAGACCCGCGCATCCACGGAGGAGAACAAGCAGTGCCCCGGGAAGGACACCGTTGTGGCGGTGGGCCGGCTGATGGTGGTAGAGCTATTCCGGCGGTACGATACGTTCACAGCCAGCTTGGAGGACAACCCGTTGGAGCCGGTGGTCATGTTCACGTCGCTGACGAAGGCTGCCGCCGCGCGGCATGGCGAGAGTGAGGCGTGACGCTCGTGGCAAAATTACACTATCGGAGAGTACCATATACATGTTCGAAAGTTTCAGGTTTGCATGGATAACTGCATGTGGAGCGGATTTGGCAGATGTTAGAACTTAAATGGCGACTCATGATGATATGTGCAGAGTAATAAATAATTATACGTAAATGTTCCATTGATAGTAAGACTGCCACATATCTTCAAATTTCAAAAATGTAAATTCATATCCCTAAACATATTGTACGTGAGCTCCAAATTACAGTTACTTGCATTAAAACTGCGTGCATGACAGGCAAATTGTGGATGATGATGTGGATAGGTCGTGTTAAGCTTGAATGTCAGCCCCACCTGTTTCTCTCAACCTTCTCTCTTCCTTATATTTACCTCAACCGCGTCAACTCCGCTGTTGAGTTGGCCACCTGAGCCCATTGTGAATCCTCCAACACAGGAAAGGCGCACACAAGATCGGGTGAGGGAGACTACAAGCCCATGTGTGTGTGTGTCGTTATGGGGACCGTCCTTTAGGCGTCGCCACTTTAAGCAATACAGTGCCATTTACCGGATCATTAGGGCGTGTTTGGCAGAGCTCAAGCTCCGGAAAAACAGCTCCAGAGTTGCACATCCACGCAATTCCACCATGGAGCGGCTCCACCGTGGATCTGAAATTCCAAAGAGTGTTTGGTACAACTCCAGATTTGACATCATCACTATGACATATATGGCCCACATGTCATCAGAGAATAAAAAAGAAAAAATCTCCTTCTACTGAACGCACACAGAGAAACAGAGACGCGGCCCGCGGCTTCGCCAGGGTGGGCACAACACGTCCTGGCCGGAGCAGGCGCGGCCTCACCGGGGCGGGCGCGGCCACGACACTGGCACTGGTGCGGGAGAGGGAGGACCGTCGGCGGGCGCATCCTCTCTTGGGCGGGTAGCACCACCACCAGGGCAACCATGTGTGACAAGCTTGACCCCGTAGGTGGCCTCTACGGCGAGGTCATCGTCCCCCGTTGGGTCGGCTGTGGCGATGGTGACCCCCGTGCTAGCGCAGTTGAGGACGTCAACGGTGCCGGGGCTCAATGCCGGCGGCAACCGGCACCAGCACCCGCTTGATCTTCTCGCTGCCGCTCAATGCAAAGGCACGGGCGTGGAGCAGGCCACAGCAGCAGCGCGCCTCACCAGCGAAGACACGGCGGGGAGGCGCGCACGGCCTGATTTGTGGCGACCCGCGCAAAAGCAGGGCGGACGCATGCATATCCATGGCAGCCGGCCGGGTGCAGCACTGCAGCCACGGCAGTCGGATGGCGAAAAGTAGAGCGAGGGGAAAAGAAAAGAGCAACGAACCGTTCATTTCCACTTATCAGTGGCATTGGTGGGTAATTTACCCCTAACTCCAGGAAACTTGGATTCGGTGGAGTACCTCTTGAGGTATCCCACACTACATGAAAAACTCACTTTGGTAACGGGTGTAGATCACCTTTGGTAACGGGCAATGCGCCCATTACCGATCAAGTGTTACAAATAAGCCAAGAAAGGTAACGGGCAGATGCCCGTTACCGATAACACATATTCGTAACGGGCATAAAACAACATCCACGACCACAACTAGCCATCGGTCACGTGAAATGGCTGTTTCTCTGGCCCCACAGAGAACTTTGGTAACGAGCACCAAAACAAAGCCTGTTACAGGAACTCAACATCAGTGATGCGTTTTATGAAACTTCGTCTACGATGTCTCGACGAAATGAGACGCGTCTATTTCACTCGCATCTCAGCACAACTAGTATTCATAACGGGCATCAAACAACAACCGTTACCACAACTAGCCACCGATCACGTGAAATGACTGTTTCTTTGGGCCCACCGGGAACTTTGGTAACATGCACTAAAACAAAGTCCGTTACTGTGAAATCAATATCGGAGACGCGTGTGGTGAAACTGCGTCTCCGATGTCTCAACGAACGGGCCACGTTGTGCGGCCAACCGTCAGTACTGGTAACGGGCTTCTACGGTGCCCGTTACTTTGTTGACATGTTTGTAACGGGTGTTCCAATTGAAGCCCGTTACTCAGTAGTCAGTGTTTGTAACGAGCTTTAATTAACGCTCGTTACAGATACGTAGGCCACCCCTACTGTAACCTGCTGCTTGCTTGTCGAATGCATCCTGGATCCAGCCATGATTTGGCAGCCATCAGGGGCTGCATCCTGGAACCAGCCAGGATATGACTAAATTCACAGAAATTAGGTCTAGCATCTAAATTCACAGAAATCCACAATTCACATGCATCATATGGCAATATTCAGCATTATCATCTCACAAAGAGGAAATGCATCTCACAAGGAGGAATGCAACAATATCAAAAAAAATCATGGACAATGAGGATTGCAAAAATTCATGGACAAGGCGGAATGAAAAAATTCATGGACAAGGAGGAATGCAAAAATTTCCTAGTCACCATACATAATCCGAGCCCACACAGATTCATCAGCATAAAATGTTCCTCCGGATGTGATCACCTGTTCCATGAGGAATGTGGCAATTCTTTCACGAACATCTGCCAGCAATGATTTGTCGAGAGGACGCTCGTCTAGCCCTCATGTCTGGATATAGCAATGTCACCAGTCAGCACACACATATAGGTGGTTACCAAACATGTGCAGTGCTAATAAGCAAGAATTATGCTCAGTTGCAGGTTTTACAAATATAGATCCCAAGAAAGTACCTCCATATGTGGTACGCTATCTTTTAATCGAAGCATGTGATAGGCACAATAGAAGTCGCAGAGTTTGGATCCAGTAGGTTGTTGGTGGCACTGCAATAAATGTACAAAGAAAAATAGTGGTGATCGAGAAGAAATAAACTCAAGCTTTAGTACTAGCTTTCACACGAAGGAAATAAGTGGTATGTACCTTAACATCTTTGACGTGTTCCAAGGCGCCAAGGCGCGAGAACTTTTTGCCACAGTAACGTTCCCAAGCCCTACAACGAAACAATCAACAATGGTTAGGACACTATTAATTAATATATTCTATACAGTTTGTTGAGGAACTTCTGCAAGTTAAGAAAGACATAACTTACTCATTAATGATTAGCTCGAAAGGGCCAGTATTAGTATTAATTGTCTTCAATGAATCATGATAGTAGACCTTTCGCTGCTTCGAAACGATCGCCACTGCAATCCAGTGGTTCGTACTGAGATAAGCAGTAAGCATTAAATTCATTTTAGCATATAGTTTGAATGCATTGAGCGTATAGGACACAGAGAAAGCAAGAGTGCTATCCGTGTTGTTCAACGTTGTCGAGCAAAGGCATTCAGGATCAAGGAAGCCAACTGCAAGGCCGTTGTTCTCAACTTCTACAGTCATATTCCTATTAGTAAGAAAAAACAAAGTGTAAGGAGGCAAAATACATTGTAATAAAGATGATGTGAGGCAAAAAGCACATTTCGATAGAGGATGTGATTAGTGAGAAGCGGATTAAATTTTCAAGCAACTTACAGGATGAAGCAGCTGAGAAGTGTCAGATCCAAAGCATCCAAGTTGAAGAGATCGTACAAATCACTGAGTTGCACAGGTAGCTACTGGAGTTCGTTTGACGATTCATCTCTCTTCAGCCATGCATTGGTCTCGGGATGAAGTGCGATCATAATATGAGAATCATCATCTGAATTACCATGTTGCATGTAGAATGTGTAGAGCTTTCTGGTAAAAGGAGCAACCTTTTTGAGATCACCGTAACTGAGAAGGCTCTTTTTGAATTTGTAATTTGGGTTAACCATAGCCCAAAGATTCTTCTCGGTGTCACTCTCAGATTGCTTTGGGTTAGTCATATACCAATTATTCTCCTTGGTGTTTCTCTTAGATCGCTTTCTAGTAGGTCTCTTAGAGGTTTTATTTACAACAATTTTCTTTTCGTGCTATTTTGAGATGGCTAAAGAAGGTTTCTTAAGGGCTTGCTTGCCTGCTGTAGGTGGTGTAGAGCTTTTATTTTTGGCAAGTTTCTCTTCTTGCAGCTTTGAAATGGCTTAAGATTTCTCAAGGGATTTCTTGCTTGCTATACGTGGTGTAGAGATTTTATTTTCAGCAAGTTTCTTTCCTTGCTGATTTGAAATGGCTGAAGGTTTCTCAAGGGCTTTGTTGCCTAGTGGTGTCTCTCTAGGAGCTATTACAGAGGTCTTGGGCCTAGATGTACCTACAATTTTCTTCGAAGTGCTGTCGACAGATTATCAGCACCAGCCAACACATCACTCTGGTTGACTGGTAATAGTGGTGTCTAACCAGGACCTATTACAAAGGTATTAGGCCCAGATGTACCTACTTTGGCATGATATTTTTGAGCACTTCCGTTTTGGGGTGTAGGTTTTGTTGTTTCATGAGGAGGACAAGGAGGAGAAGGTGGTGGGCATGGTGGTGGGGATGGAATATTCGGTATCTCTTACGGATGTGGGGATGCAAGTTGTTCTGTCTTTTCAGGACTAGGAGTAGATGGGGATGGAATATTTTGTGTATCTTGCGGATGTGGGGATGCAAGTTTTTCTATGTTTTCAGGATGACGAGGAGGTGGGGGTTAAGGAGGAGGAGGAGGAGGAGGAGGGGAACCATCTGAGGAAGGAACCTGTACCGTACTATGTGAACTACAAGCATCTGTACCGTAGCCTGTGAACAAGATTTACATGTTGGTGCTCCTTTGATGTCAATCCGACACCTTTTCCACTGTAACCTCTGTCCTTGAGCTTGTCCGAGTTTCATCACCTCGTCATTAGGAGGGTATTCCAACAGTTCATCCGCAAAGATAGTATATACAGTGAGCACTTCAACCACAACACAGTCTTCATGAATCAGGACTGTTTGTAGCGTAGTCTCCTATGGATGAACAAGACCAAGTGCAGCCTCACATTGAAGCCCCCTCCACGTGATCCATAGGCCACAGTGTGTGGGTTCAGTCAACATGCCTATAAGGTCTTTATGTGTACGATCGCAACAGCGCACCTCTGTCGCCAACTCTGCAGTGCCATCGATCAAACCTACATCTGCGGATGCACAGCTACTCTTCAGTGTGGCGGGTGAAGGGCTTGCGCGATTGGACATTGGTGACAACACCACCTCTACATCTGCATGTTCTGCAACCGCATCTCAGCCACCAGTTTTTGCTTGATTTGTTCCTTTATCTTTTTTGTATCAACTGATGTGTCGGTCTTCGTCCTCTTCCTCTTCCTGTACATCTCGACGTGCTGAGGCCATGCATACTTCCAGCCCTGGTAGATGGAGACACCACGCACATGACCTGGTTGTTCAGGGCGGCCCAAGCACTGACTTAGCACATCATACTCCCTTTGCCCTGCCATTCCTGAAGATTTTGCACATGCAATCTTCTCCTTGATGTCCGCAGCCAATTTTTCTGCCTCTTTGTTGTTGAACACTATCACGGCAACACAGTTTTTAATCACTAGCTTACTCCTTGCTCGTTGCCAATTCTTAGAACGATCATCAGGGTAGGCGTCATATGGGTTGGGGATACCAACTGCACCTAATTGTCTATCCTCTTCCTCCAATTGTTCTAGTTTCACAGTATAACTAGGTGGACCCATGTTGTGCTCGCTTGTGTTCCGGCTTCGGAGTTCTTTGAACTTCACACTAGCAGATGAGGCTTGCTCGGTTTCTGCCTGTTTCATGAACTCCTTCCACTGTTCCGGGACAATAAACGGGTGTCTTGTAAATGGCTCAAGTCCTTTTCTGATAAAATCTCACCTAAGCTGAAATCTAAATTGTCTCCATGCCTTGGTCGTCGTCTTCCAGTAAAGCTTGAATGCTTGCGGTTTTGCATCTTCCTGGAACTTCAAGTGTTTCTGCACATGCTTATCAAACAAGCCCCACTTTTCATCATTGCTTAGTTCTTTGATTTCCAGCAAGTTCAAAGGTATCTTTTGTCTAGCAACGAGCCCTGCAAGCGCCCTAAACTTGCGCTTTTGAGTCAATGGTATTGGCATCCTCACTATGTCGACCTCAGTGACTATCATTGTGTCACTTGGCCACTTTGTGGATGTCTTTGGCACTCTGCCTCGGCGCTGAGCCCCACCCATCTGGTCTTGTTGTGCACTAGTAGTGCCATAACCCTCTTCTTCATCTTGTGGCGCAGGTCTATTGTCCTCGTCAGAATAATCCTGTGAATTAATAGTCATGTAAATTACAGTAACTACTTTAGCCCACTGAAATATCATTGGTTCTTGGTAAACCATTAACATAAATGGAAAATTCAGTAACCAAAAAATTAGTGCAGGCAAAGCGACCATACCATTTTAAGTAGCAAGATGCAGGATGCCTCGGTTGCTGATGAGGTACTTATTCAACTTGGAGAAAATGTGCAGATGTGCATAGGAATAAGAGAAAAACCAAATGTAAGAGTCAATCTAAAGGAAAACGCTAAGTATGTATACAATCGACAGCTAAGTATGTCCACATGTACGTATACAAAGGAGCCACAACATACCCTGCAATTCCCACAAGTACAAGTATATTTATACGCATTTATATAAAAAGAAAACCATACGCACACATACCAAATTACGTTATTATTGAATTGTTGTTAATTTTACAATTATTACCGAGTTGGTAGAATGCATTTACCAAATTGTATAAGACATTTTTAGATCGGCATACCATAAACTCAAATCCTAGATTCGCCACTGACCTTCGCACTACCAGAGCAGAGGGATCTATACTCCTTGTCGCTGCCTGCTCGTCGCCACGTCCTCGTTCTCGCGTCGACCTCGTGGCTGGATCCCTCCTCCTCCTAGTCGTCGTCGTCGTTGCTGGATCCCTCCTCTAGTCGTCGTCGTCGTCGCTGCCGCCGCTGCTGGGTCCCTCCTCCTCTAGATCTCGCTGTCAGAGGTGTGGTGCGCGTCGCGCAGAGCATGGTGTGGCGCATGTCTCAGCGAAGGGGTGTAGTGTGGGTCGCAGCGTAGGGGACGTGAGGGGGACGAAGGCGAGGGGAAGAAAGTGGCGGCGGCGTGAGGGGAGAGTGGGAGGAGACTGCATGAGGGAGGCTTCCTTCCCTACAAAGTACTAACCTAGCGCGAGTGGGCTTGTGTTGGCCTTAAAACAAGTAATGTAGTTCACATCACCAAGCAAACTAAGTCATAAGTCATAACAAACATATTCACATCTGACATGCATCAGCAGGGCACATCACCAAAATAAGACTGCTTCAGCTGGGCGCGTCACCAAACTAGATTGTTGCTGTAAGGGAACTAGTTAGCTAGCTAGATGGCTACTTTTGTGTTGCTGCCTCAAGTTCAGCTAGCCTTGTCTCTAGTTTTGCAACTCTTTCTGCCAGCTCAGCATTCTTCTTTAGAAGTTCAATCTCCTGCCATTTTGTGCGGCTTTAAGCTGCTCATCCTGCTCGTTGATTCCTTTGTAGATATAGTCAATGTCATCACGAGTAACAGCACGGTCCTAAAACAAAGGAAAAATGATATTGATGCAAGCTTCATAACAGTTGTAATTTACAAGAAAGCTGTTTTAGCTCTAACTGGTTTCAAAACTTGCTTCCTCTTCAGCTGATTCCTTGAGCTTGTTGATTTCAGTCCAAATCCTGTCAATGTCATGTGCAACAACTTCCTACAACAAATGAAAATTGATGCATTAGAACAATTGATTAGTGAAGATGTGAAGGTCCAAGGACAAATCTCGTGCGTGATGATTTCAGAACTTGCCTCATGGTCTTCAGAATCGTCGCCGGAGTTGTTGTCGGAGTCATCGCCGGAGTTGTTGTCGGAGTTGTCACTGGAGGAGATGAGGTCTACCAGCACCACTCTTCTGCCCTGGTCGTCGCTGGAGGAGTCCGCACTCACCTCAATGCGCGTGGACCGCTTCTTCCTTCGCGTTGAGGACAAAAACCATGCCTCTCCATGGTGGGTGTCGCTGGAGTCCGCCAACTTGGCCCTTGCACGCGTGTACGGCTTCCCCCCGGCCGACGAAGAACCGACCACTTCCATGGAGAACCGAGCAAGATGCACAGGGGCGGTGCGCTGGGACGGCTCCTCTTCGTTACCGCAGAACCTCACTCTCTTGGCGGGGGCGGCAGACAGCACCGAGGAAGACGGACGGGGACGTGGCCGTGGGGCCTCCTCCTTGCAGAACCTCCCCCTAGAGTCGCAAGCCATACCTGCGACGGACACGAGGAAGGTGGAAGTCAGAGAAGGGGATAGAAGGTGGAAGGCAGGGCGGCGTGTATTAAAAAGGTTCAGATGCGCAAATGATACGATGATTAACAAACACCCATCGCCAATGAAGGGGTGGGGCCAGGTCTGTTCGAATGAAGAACAATTTTTTCCCCTTTTAATCCAAAATCAAATTTTGTATCACGTTTTTCTCTGTCAACTGTAATCCAAATTTGATGATATTGTTTCTGATTTTTCCTAAAATCAACATCTATTCATTTATGACATTTTTTCATATGTAATTCCATTTCTTAGATGTTGTTTATACACCTTATATTGTTCGTTATAAGTACAACATATAAATAATATTTGTTTTACACAACAATTACTAATTAAACTTTGCATTTCGTAATCTTATGGTGAACATAAGGTTATGTTAAAATTTCAAATGCATATGAGTTCGAACATGTTTTAAAGTGTGGAAAACTTCAATGTTGAAGTAACATTCTAAGAAACTATGTGAGATGTAGACATTTGTACACAAGTATAATCTTCCGTTTTGGAAACCATTTGAATTTTTGTAGACAAGCTTAGGGACTTAAATTATGTTGCCAAGTAAATTTGTAGAATTTTTAGAACACACTAAGACGTTATTCTAAATATTATATCGTAAACAAGAGATAAAAATTCTAATTTTAAGAAATTTGGTTAGACAAGTGTGGCTGTTGATATATTATTCAAATACTAAATTACCAACTATGAAATTTTTGTATTTTTTACGAATTTTTTGGTGTTTTTTATGGAGTATAATATTTGAGGGAAGCAAATTTCAATTCAAAAAAATAGTGTCGGGCCCACGCGTCAGCGTCAGAAGCCTATATAAAAAAAAGATAATCGTAGTCTGCCCGACCGACAAAGGCGATGCGGGTAGACTAACCATCGTCGCCAACAAGTGCTCCATTATGCCCCTGGCCGGCATCCTCCCTGGCGACGGTGGTACACTAACCATCGTCGCCAACAAGTGCTCCATTATGCCTCTGGCCGGCATCCTCCCCAGCGACGGTGGTACACTAACCATCGTCGCCAACAAGTGCTCCATTGTCAGAAATGCCCCTTGCCGAATGAATATGCATCCGCCCCGGCGCCCCAACCCCTGCCCCCTTCTTCTTCCCCGATCTGAGCTCCACCACCACCGCCCGCCCGTCCTTCCCCGCCGTCGCGCATATGTCGCACTACGCCGATTCGTCTGGAGGTGCACGTGCGAGGAGCAGGGTTCAAGTTGCTGGAGCAGCCGCAATCACTCCATCGGCTTGGATCCAGTCAGTGAGCTAAGCGGCTTTCCACTGGTCCCTTTCCCGGACTGTGGTATGGCTCGGGTGGTGGAGGGGCGGACGCAAAAGGAAGGTGAAAACCACATCGTTTTTATTTCAAGTGTGCAAGGAACTTGGTGAATAGTCTACTGTGTCTCCCAAATCTGAGTTAGGGTTCTTATGTGCTTTTGATTCTGCAGTACTCCAAGAATTGTGGATTTTATCGTTTCCACAAGGAGTATCTCTAGATGCTGAGGATGCTGGCGTCATTATTTTTCGACCGTCGAACTGGGCAGACGCGGTCAATGAAGTAGTTGATTCAGTGGAATTGCAAATTGGGAGCGACGAGCAGAGGCAAGCACTGGAGGACAAGCAGAGGAAGAAAGCACTGGAGGAGAAGATGGACAATGTGATCTGGAAGATGAACTTGATTATTGTGGCTGTTGTTTGTGTAGTATTTTGATGTTTACTAGGGATGTATGCTGCAAAGAAGTTATTCTGATGTTAAAAGTGGTGCTTTTGCTTCATCTGTGTGGATGAAGAATGAAAAATTTGTCACATATGACAAACTTAAATGAATGAATGAAGAATGGATGGAATGACAATTGGGTCACAAATCTTAATGTGTCACACATCACAAAATTCATCAATTCATCTGTCCTGACATTTCATTGCAGCACGAGGCAAAGGAAATGAAGATTATTAACACAAACAGAGTAACAAACTTCTGGCATAACTCTGTTATATATACACGTTGCAATTCATTGTGAACTGCTGCCATATAATGACACAAATAGAGTAACAAACTTCTGGCATACACATTGCAATTCATTGTAAGATGATACCATAGACATTGCAATACCTTCCAAAATAGGAGACATGCATTGATCTACCGCGTCTCTTAGATCTACTAGTTCATTGCATGTTAACATACACACAGGAGGAACATATTAACAGAGGATCTACTAGCTAGTCCATCACAAGTTTAACAAGCACACTGGAAGAACACATTAACAGAGGAACAAATTAATTAAGCAGAGGTAGTCACCGCCGGAGAAGCCCCACCGTTGGAGTCAGAGTCGGAGCCGGAGACGTCGAGGCCGCCATCGTCATCATGATCGTCGTCATAGACCGGGGGGAGCACTCCTCTCTCTAGCTCCCCAGCCAAGACATTGATCTTGAAGGCGTAATCCATCATGGTTGTCTGCAGCGGATGAGTGGGTCATTGGACCCCGAGATGAACGGCCACCTTTCCAAGACTCAGGAAAGCCTGGTGGAGTATCTTCACTGAAAAACAGGCATCCGCCACATTTACTGAAGGAGCACGCAGGAGCACCACAGGCTGTCGCGCCACCTTGCACCGGGGCGGCTTCACCTTCGGCTTCACCTTGGCGGGCATGGGCGGTGGCGCCTCCTCGGGCGGGGGGGGCACCTCTTCGGGCTCGGCGGGCGGGGGCGGGGCACGTCCTCCCTCCCTCGCTTCTTTGATGGCTCGCTTGAAGCCATGCGCTTGCTTGAGGAAGAAGAAGCTCTTGGGTTCACTTCTTGGTGACCGGAGACGGTGGTGCTAGGGTTTTCTCGGTGCCGCGGTTGACGAAGTTCTTGGCTGTCCAGGATTTACATTGACAAGACAGCGAACTGTCAGGCGGTTGATCACATACCTCGGAACCCGTGTCCGCTCAGGAGAGCTCTTGGCCACAAAAATCAAGTGGTCACAAGGAGACGTGTGACTGTTCATATTTAATTTAAAATACCAAATGCCCAACTACTCCTATGAGTTGTTCGATTCTTAAAAAAACTATGAATTGTTCATATTTTTATTAATCTATATAACTTATATAATTGGTACCCACTAACTATCATTAACTTCATTTCTCTCTTCATGCAAGCTACCCACATCATCTCCCATCAAACAAAGGGTTATTGACTCTATCTCTTTTTCTCTTCATTACACCAATTCTTTTTTCATACAAACTACCCACATCATCTTCCACCAACTAAGGGTTATTGCATAAACTGGTTGTGGTAGCAAATTGGTTCATAATTTATCAAAAAAATTTCTCATATCTCGCAGCAACGCGCGGGGAATCACCTAGTTTTTAGGTGCTGCTTTGTGGGCCCTAATTTGTGAGGGAAGCAATTAAATGTAATTTCAAAAAAAAGCATCAGCAACCTAGTATAAAGAAGGTAACAATTACCCGCGCACCAGCCAACAAAGCGAGCATCGGCATTGACTACTACCCCCTCCATCCCAAATATTGCTCATTTCTTCTTTCCGAATGGATAAGCACAACACTTTTCTTGAAAAAACGCAGAGGAGGCGTGAGAGGAGGCGTGGAGACAGAGACGACGATGAGCATCGACGAGGGGCCGAGTAGCGGATGACCCCGCGCACCCGGGATCGAGGAGAACCGGAACGTGAAGCGGTGCCGCAATTGGATCCGCGTGCGTGCTGGTGAGATGGCAGCGAAGAGGGAGATGATGATGAGCACCGGAGAGGGGCCAAGCGACGGTGGAGTGAACCCAATGCCACAGACGAGGGTCCTCGATTGGATCCTCTCGGATTCCGACGAGGGGCCAAGCAGCGGCAAGGAGGAGCGTGCCGGCGTGGGGGCATCAAAGTGGGCGAGGGGTCTGCCTCACATTTGCGAGCACAAGTGTCTGGCAACTACAAAGATGTGTCGAGGGAGCGACGAAGAAGGTGTAGAGGACCTCATCTCTGACTCTGGCAACGACCACGACGACGGCTAGGCAGGTTTCTTTGAATCTCACTGCTTTTTTACTTGTTCTATAGATGGAGCTTAAGGTAGCTTGAGCTTGAGCTTCATAAAGTTAATTAGTGCCTATGATGATGTCTTCCATGCTTGTCATGATCTTAATTATACCAAGTTCTGAGGTAAATCAGTTCTGAACTAACATCTGCTTTTACTTGTCACACCCTGCTATGAAGCCTAGAATAATTTTCAAGTTCTTATATAACTTTCCTATGACTGCTTCTATACTGCTCCAAGTTCTAAGGCAAATTAGTTTTGAATTAACTATGTTGTTCTTATACCATGTTTAACCCTGTTTCAGGAAAAACTCTTTGAGTCACGAGAAGAGCTTGAGTTACTTCTTAACCTTAATGTCTGGGATTGTGTGAAACCTGAGTTTGAAAATATCACAAAAGAAGTGAACATCCTTATCAAAAAGGCTAAGCGCATAAGGAGGTACAATTATACTACTGAACAAAATCTCGAGCCCATTGAAGGTGCGCTAGAAGGGCTTCAAGAATCCTTGGTTGCTTACGAAGAGGCTACAAAAAGAGCCAATAATCCTGATGGGGCATGATCTAGTTCAAGCTTGTTGATGTGTAGGGTCAGTAGCCATACTTTTGTGGATGTTCACGGGGCATGCTTTTGTTGATGCGTATGGTCAGATAGCACGACCATAGTAAATAATGTGATGGACTAGTTAAGTCCTAGCCTGATATATGGACAAGTTAACCTTTTGTAATAATTATCTTTATTCCCGTGGACAAGTTATTTTCATCTTTGTGAACAAGTTATCTCTCTTATGATGTCTGTTTTGTCTCAGAAGACATGTGTATTGATTGTGCCTGTATGTCGAAATGAAAGCAATGAGAGATGGATCGAGTTGACCTGTCAATGAGGACAGACTCAAAGGAGACGATGATTAACAAACCTCTATCTCATTTGTTCACTGACACCGCGCTCCCGCTTCACGGCAGTTGAGTGCTCTCAGACTTTAATTATTGGGCTCTCAAACTAGTAACAGACGTCAAATGCTCATCGGTAACGGACTTTATACCACGTTACCAATACAGAGTGATCAGTAACGGACTTAAACAACCCGTTACCGATAGGGCGTTGATCAGTAACGGACTTTACTAGCTCGTTACCGATAGGATTAACATGCGTAACAGGCTCTATTTAACGTCTGTACAAAGAATTCTTGCAACGGGCGTTTAAGAAGACCGTTACCAAAAGTCCACATTGGTAACGGGTGTTGTGGAGGCCAGCCCCGGGGTCGGCTTGCCGCGTTTATTTGTAACGGGCGCCAAGTAACAACCATTATAGATGTGGGTGGATGTAACGCGCGTTAAGGGCCCGTTACAAATGCTGCGTGACCTATTTGAGGTTTTCACGTAGTGCCATGAGAACCATGTAGTTGGGGCCTGCTCCATCGTTTTTTAGAGTAGATCCACAGTGGAGCTGCTGGAGCTGGTTGTGTTTGGCTGACAACTTTTGGAGTGAAGTTGGTTTTTTTATCTGAAGGTGCGTGGAGCTCTGCCAAACACGCCCTTAATCATCTTGCACTAGCATAAATCAGAATGCCACTTTAAGACTGTTCATGGCGTTGGGTATGCCAGAGGGGCGCCGGGGTGGGTGTTGAGAAATAGATAAGATAGAGAGAGAAGAGAAGTAAAAACGGTAGATCTGAACTATAGAATAGTTGAAAAATTTGTGTGAGAAGGACCTTTATTTCACATGTGAGACCTATAGCTACTCCTTTTATTTTTCAAGCTATTTGTCTTATTTTAAACAAAGAAACACTAATAAACCGCCTTGTGTTTTTTTAATCTATGTGGTGTTTCTCTCATGTTCTTTTAGTGTCGTTTCTTTCAGGATTTTTATTATTAGAAACAGCACCAAGATAATTCTTGGTAATGTATGTCGAAGTAAACTTGTGTAAAAAGTGGCATACTGGCAAGGTACCTTACGTCCTGGCCTATAAATTTAATGTGGGTTTAAGACCATGGTGCAAGACGTACGTACCAATAATTGTTGAGACAACAATCTAGCTAGGTCCCATGTGAACTTCGTGGTTACACATATGCGCATATATATATGTACCCGCGGCGATAGGATATAGGACATCGTCTTGGACTTCTCCGCTCGGGCTAAGAACGAGATATAGGTGACGAGCAAGGTGAGCACGTGAATGAGCCAATAATGTTGCAGCTTAATGTTGTATTTGCACCCATATTCTTATGCAACATCTTGTAATAAATGCAGAAATGCAACGTAGAAGTTACAATTAATATAATGTACATCTCGTCGTGTACTTATCTGCACCAATGCAATCATGCATGTGGTGCATCAAGATGTGTACCATACATTCTATCTTCATGTGTTATTTTCGTTTTGCTTGATAAATTGTATGCATTCTTCCCGTCGTCCTATCAAACTTCATCTCTCTCCCTGCACTACGCTAGAAACGATTTATCCTGGCGGCTAAAACCGGTCTTTGTTGGCGGGCGCACCACCCGCCAGCAAGTTTGAGCAAAAATGACCTTTTGTGCTCGTAGGTGCCCGCCCGCCAGCACAGAGGAAGATGTCCGCCAGCACAGAGGCTTTCTGTGTTGGCAGGTGCTTATGCCGCCCGCCAACGAAAGATTTTCCATTTTCCTATATAATTCCCCATAATTGTTTATTATTTGTATATAATTCGCCATTTTCATTTATTATTTTTATTTGGCCGCTATATTGACCCGTATTTTTTAATATTTGTATTTGCATGTAAGCCAAATTCACCTGAATTTATTATTATTTGTATTTAACCGCCAAATTCAAATATGTATGTCAACCACATAATCCAAACTAGAATATAATAATATATACATAAGTCAAATTACTAAAAAACATCATACATAATAGATAACTCTAGAACACCCATCTACGTAACCTTTCGGCATTGTCCAAACTCAACACTCCTTCGTTATCGAAGAATTCCCATCCTCATGGCAAATCTCACGTAGGATGAACCTCTCCATGTCCGCATAAATATTGTCGGTTTGCTTGTCACCAAGCTTCCCCCACGATCCGTCGATGATAAGCATCTGCACATAAACACAATAAATGAAGATTATCATGCATTACCATTAGGATGATAATTAGCACTTGGTTGTGTACAAACAAGAGGCCTACGTCTTCAAGATTCGTCTGGTATACCTCCCATTATTTCTCAAAACCTCGCACACGTAGTATCCACATAACACACTACCAGGAGGTTGTTTGTAGCTCTGCAAACAAATAAGAAAAGATTGGTACTTATTAACAGAAGAGTAGAACTCTGATAAAAAAACCAATTTGTCATTATGTTCTTACCCAAGTGGCACGTCGTACCAACAATTTTTCTTATTAGGAGGGTGCTGCCCACCATTGATTATGTATAGCCTATACACACTTTAAGGATACAAAGCAAAAGTTAGTAATACAGTTTAAACTATAGCCAATACGCACAATATTAATTATTGCAAAGAGTTGTCTTACTTTTTTACAATGTTAATGAATTGCCGGTAAGCATCCTATTTATATTGTAATGAGTCAAAGACCGCCATCAATCCAAGCTCCAGACAGATATGTAAGCAAATGAAATGGTCTCTGCATTCAATTTAAATAACTAATATAATTAAACCACATAATATATCTAGTTATTAGAATGATATTACTGAAAATTGTAAGCACACATGATAGAATCCTTATTCTGTTGTTTCTTCATTGTCTTTGCAATGTATACAACCGCCTCATGATGTTTAGTTGTATGATATTTTTTTACTATAGCATCTTTCTCCTCTTGTGTCTTTGCTTGTTCGTCGATTTCCTTTCTTAGATTATCAGACATTATGAACGTGTGTTGCGGCTCGCTTACTTGTTGTGGGTCAAGGTATGCTACCTTCCACCTCCCATTTGTCTTCATTTCATCCAACACTTGCATCCTGCAAAAAAGTTTGCTTAGGATGGTTACAAAAATACATATGGGTTCCAATAAATTTATAAGTGGTATAGAGATGTTGACTTACATGCACCAAACGGTGATGAGATTGACGTCGAGGTGTTCATGATGGTACATCGCATGCAAATCGTTGAAATCGATTACAAACTTCTGTGGTATAGTGGTACTGAAGACCCATGTTGGAACATTCGCGGTGAACGTGTGAAAATGCCTTGCTTCATGGTACGCATGATCCATCCATGCAGCTTACTCAATTTCGACGACCCTTCACTCAGTTGCCACGAATAACAGAATGGTTTTCCATGCTCATACCTGTCAGGCACCTCATCTGACCCAAAGAAATTTAGATGCTCCTTTTGCTTTCGAAACGAGGCACGAGTTGCAGGTTTTTCAGCTGATACCTTCTTGAGTAATTGAACTTCTGATGATTTTGTTACTGGATGTTGGAGCCGGTTTATTATTCAGTACTTTTAAGAACATGTCAACATATGATGATTTTGTCTTTGGTCCATATAAGTTTATCATCCGGTGTATTACAAGCCTCTTGGTTGGTGGAGGTGGCGGAGGAGATGGTAGTCTTGGAAAAGTACCCCCATCATCTACAAATTTCGGTGATGATGCCCCTTCATCGAGAGTTTCTTAGATGGGTGATAGTAGCATGTTGTTCTCATTGTTACTTCCCTAGTCCCGACCCATCGTAGGTTGTTATCTGTTCTTGACGACCGCAACATCTGAATCTTGGGGGGAGGGGGTACTCGTTCCTGGCTAGGTTGTAAGGGATTTGGTGATGCATTAAGAATGATATCTCGGTGATGCCACAATATGTATTGGTTCCTCGTATCACAGAGAAGTTCGATCCCATCATTACTAGTGATATCAATCTCGCATGACTCATCAGACACCAAAACAACTTGCACCCATGCGTACTCTGGCGGTGGTGAATTCAGAAACACATGACCCATTAGTGCCATGGTTGTTGCAACTTCTCAAAACTTATCTTATTTTCTGCCATGTGGTATAACCAACTTGCATGGTGTATCTTATCACACCTGTTTTTTCCGAAGAAAACCAGATGCATCTCATATGTGTGCTAGGATCATAAATTCACACATATGATAGACAAGTGAGTGTAATATCACAAAACAATGATCAAAACATACAGAAAAGGTTTATTAACTTTATTACACTAACAATGGTAGACACGAAGGTCTTTACATGAACAACGATAACTATGACGATGCGACTCCATCTTCATCTTCCACATGCATCTGACTAGTGGATCGCATGCCTCAGAACTCCTCGTAGTCACCAAAGTACTCTTCTCCAGGGTTCTCCTCTGAACAACATTATGGAAGGATGAGTACACTTACGGTTGGTACTCAGCAAGGCCACAGAAATAACCGCAAAGCAATTTTAAATTCATCTTTAAGTTCATTAATCTTGTGAGGGTCCAGGCCGCTCTTGATCGTGAGCACGACTGAACGATCAGTTTTACACTCTGCAGAGGTTGTACACTTTCACCATAGTTCGCGTAAAAGTTCCGAAGAACTTTGAACCCAACCATGCTTGTGCTGATCAAGAACAATACGACACTTCCGAAGTGTGATTGCATAGGGACGCTATGAAGCCTTTACAAAGATATGCAAAAGCACCATCAACCCATGACAGTTACAGTTCAGGGCGTACCATAGCTACTACTCCAAAAGGACCGGGCTATACCCCTGCAACCCGGAGCCCCCAGTGTTCCTTTTGGATAAGGTCATCAATACAATCACACACCTAATTAATTGGCTAAGCCAGAGCCATACGACCTGTGGTTGCACTGTTTTCCTAGGTGGTTCTCCATGTTCTGATTAATTTGTAGTACTCTTGTATTAAAGCATAGCTAGAAGGGTGGTTAGGGTCACTTTCCTTTCTCCAACCAAAAGTTACTCTCCTTTTCTTCAAACCTTTGCACTTACTCTTTCTCAAACGACGTGTTGTCTATAATCACACATGAAAACATACAATAAATAAAATAGTGAATCCAACATTACTAAAAGACTGACAAGCTTTTAAAACACTAAGAATGCTTAAAACGGAGCTTGGGCAGAAAAGATATGGCATAAACAAGGTTTAGGGGCTAGATTGTGAAGAAAACTAACTTCTAGGGGCTTAACTGCAAGAAACCAGGAACCTAAACTCAATTATTCATAAAAACTGAAGGGCTACGGTGCCAAAAGGTAGCTAAGGACGGTGGAAGAGAAAACAAGAAAGATCAGGGGTCTATTCACAAAAAAGGACTTAACTTAAAGGCTTTCATATAGGTGGAAGGGCATGGTTGTGATATTAAAAACTGAAGGGGTTCTTTTGCAACAACATCGGCGAACGCCTGGGTTCACCGGTACGCAGTCTGTTGACTCATGGGCCAGGCGGATCTAAGCTGTTGGATCGGAATCATGCGGCGGGTGGCAGCGGCAAGCTGCGAGTGACGGCGAGTGCGACAGCGCACAGCGGCGCCGGGCAGCGGAACTCAAAACTCGAGTTCCCGGGCTCGGTTTGGCATGAGGATAGGTTCTACAGGAAGTGAGGGAGCTAGCGAACTCACCGAGTAGCTTGAAACGACAGGCGACATGGCGGAAGAGGAGATCGGCACGGGCGGATCTCCGGCGAGTTGCGACACTACGGGCTTCTACGGCGACAGTGTTGCGCACGAGCGGGGGAGCAGAGAGGAGGTGTGGGGAGAGGTGTGACACCCTAAAAAAAATTCCATCACTAAAATCACTTAGCAACTTAAATTAGTTTTAAGGGTTAAAGAATTTAAATTGCTATTTAAATTGAGCTCTAAAATAATAAATATAATTTAATAAACTTAAGAGACAACAAGTGTTTGTGCATCATCAGTTGGCTTGCATGGTTTTTGGTTGCTTGTGTGGTTTCTAAAAAGTTTATAAAATTCTTGAGAAAAAGTTTGAAAAAGTTTGATTTGAATTTGAAAAGAAAAATGGTTTGAAAATGAAGTTTGAAAAAGAAAAAGAAAAAAAAGAAAACCATTCCAGGCTCCCCTTTCAGCCCAAACGGCCTAGCGGCCCGTCGGCCATCACCCCGCGCTCTCTCTCTCTTTTCGTTTTCTTTTGCCGACGCTGACACCTGGGCCCCGCCTGTCAGCCTCCCCTTCCCCTTTCCTTTCTTCTTCTTCTCCTCGGCCCCTAGCCGAACCGGCGCCGCCGCGCGATCCTCGCCACGCCCGGCCACCCCCCCCACCTTTCCTTCCTTTCTCCACGGCCAATTAAGGCAATCAAACTCTCCCGTGATCAATTAGGCCGTTACCTCCCATCCTTAAACCCAAGCCGTGACGGCCGCGACCATCAATGGCAAGCCGCCGGCCGCCCCGTCCCCTTCCCGCTTTGCCTACCTCCCTGCGCCCCTATTTAAGCTCGCACACGAGCTCCTGCGCCTCCCTTTGCACCCGCAACACACCAACGCACGCAACCGAGCCCCAATTCCCCTGCGCCGCCGCCTCGGGTCCCCGCCGTCGCTGTCAATTCGTCGCCGCCGGTGAAGGATTGGTTCCTCCGCTCTTTCTTCTTGATTCTTGGGATCGCCAGGGGCTTATCAAGCACGTGCTGCTGCAGGTTCCTGTCCCCGACGCCTGTGGCAGCGCACCCCGACCACACCGGAACGCCGCCCGATCCGCCACCGTTGCCAAGTTCCCTCACCGGCGCCTTCTCTTCGATTTTGAGCTCGCCTTCTTCTTCTATACGCGGTGAGCAATAACCCCTACCCAATTCCTCTTCCTTTCACGCACAGCAGTGCCTCCACAAGCTCGCCGGAGTAGCCGCGCCGCCCCCTTCCGGTGCCGGCTGCCGGTGAGGCCGGATCGCCCCCCTTGACCCCTTGGTCACGTGCGCATACGCCCGCACTGCGTTTTGCTCCAACCCGTGGTCGAAAAGGTGGTCGGGAGCGCCGTCCAGGGCCAACGCCGGCGAGCTCCCGCCGCGCACCACCGCACTCGGCAACGCCGCCGCCGCCCATCGCGTGCACACGTCCGGGGCCGTCGGATCTTGCATGGACGGCCCGGATCGCGTACCCCTTCGGGTTATGCGGCCGGTCCACCGTGGACCCGTGCGCCGGGCGCACGGCGCGGTCCACGGCGCACGCGCGCGCCCATGGCCGTTGGATCTGAGATCCACGGCGCTGGGCTGGCCGTTTTATTTAAGAGCCCCTGAGCTTTTATATTTTTGCAAGCCGGTCCTTCCACCTTTGAGAATTTTTACAGATAGGTCCTGATTTTTTATGTTTTAGCCCTTGGCCAGCCTAGTTTTCTTTAATAAAGATCCTTTCCATTCCTTTTAGCATTTAGACCCCTCTGTTTAATTTTATAATTATGTTTTAGCCCTGATTTTATTTATAAAAAGCCCTGTAAACTTAGTTTTCTTGCAGATAGGTCCCTGTAAACTGTTTTAATCATATCTTTCTCATTTTAACTCCGTTTTTAGCGTTCTATATACCGAAATGATCGTCTCGACGAGTAGAATCTTTTAAACAACAAATTTACCAGTTTTATTACTGTTTGTACTGTTTTATTTATTGTTTGTTGTTCATGTTCGACTCGTAGATATCGTGCCTATTTCGTCTGAGCTCCCTGTCGGAGGTGATCAGGAAGAGCCTGTTTTCGAGGAGGATTTCACCCAGCTTGTAGAGGAAGGCAAGTGGCTTCCCCCCCTCTGCATTATCTTTTTGAACCTATGTCACTGCATGCTAAACAATGTTTACTATTCCTATTGCTATGCATAAACCTGATGGGCAAACACCTAGTTAAGGACTTGACTAGATACTTTACCACTTTACCTTGATCAACCCTGTTTAAACAAATGTTTGGGGTAGATAAATGCTTAGTTTGCTTTACATGAGTTTGGTTATGCTTTGTCTATGTTATACATCTTAGTTTTGTTTATACAATGTGTTTGTGCTTAAAACAAGATAACTTGATTTATAATCAGAACATGGAGAACCACCCAAGATAGCAGTACAACCACAGTCCACATGGCTCTGGCTTAGACAATTAATTAGGAGAGTGGGTTAGCTGATAGCTCTTTTCCGAGAGGGGCACGGGGGGGCGGAGTTGAAGGGGTATAGCCGGTTCTTTTGGGGTAGCACCTTGGCTAAGGTGCTGACCATTAGGGAGGGTTATGGTCCGCTCCGCTGCTGTAACTATTGCGGGCTGTTGGTTTCTCTTCTTTCCTTTGTAAAGGCTTCGTAGTGGACCCCTAGCCACTCACCTTGGAAGTGTTTAAGGGTCTAGCTAACCCGGGCAAGATGGGGAACACGAACTGTGGGTAAAGTGTACAACCTCTGCAGAGTGTAAAACTGATCGATCAGCCGTGCTCACGGTCATGAGCGGCTTGGACCCTCACATGATTAATAAACTTGAAGATTAATGCAAATCATGGGTTTGTGGTTTGGTTTGAGGTTTCTTTTAAGGTTAAGTGGGTTGGTATACACTTACACTTAGTAATTAGGTGCTTGCTAATAAAACTTGACCAACTTATAAAATGCTTACCGTCGTGAACCATAGCCTATCCTTGATAGCCTTGCATTGTTTCCCCCACTTGCCGAGCACCAACCATAAGTGTGCTCACCCTTGCTTACCGCTATTCGGAGGAGAATGTCGGAGGCGAGGACGAGTACCGGAGTGACTACGAGGAGTTCTAGGGCATGCGGATCCCCCGCTCATCATGCTCGTGGAAGTCAAAGATGGAGCCGCTCGTCGCCTAGTTATCGTTGTGTTCGGACCTTCGAGTCCACCTCTCTGGATGTAATAATGGATATCGTACTGGTTTAACTCTTGAACGATTTATTACTGCAATGGTATTACTCTCGTTTTGTCTATCATGTGTGTGTAAAATGACCCTGGCGCACATGTGAGATGCATTCGGTTTTCCTTGTAAAATCGGGTGTGACAAAGTGGTACCCGAGCCGTGATGACTGTAGGTCGAGCCTTAGTTAGAAATGGACGAAATTAGGGATTCATGTTCTAGAGAACCTTATCATGCTTCAAATCATCTTATTTACGCATTAAAAATCTAATTTAATTTTGTTTATCATTTTAAACTGTCATTTTGATTTATTCCGTACTCGAGATCGGTTTTGCTTTGACGGATGGCCGGAACCTACATGACCCCTCGCAAGAGCACCGGTGGGCGCTTTCCCTCCGGGACGGTGGCCCCTCGCCATCGTCTTGAGGATGTTGAGGAGGAACCGGAGGAGTTCCGGCCCGCGAGGTTGAGGTGGAGGAAGACCCGAGAGGAGGTCCGGCCGGAACCGAAGAGGAGGATCCCGAGGAGGTTGAGATGGAGGAGGAGGAGCCGGATGAGCCATTGGAACGGCCACGGTACCGTACGATGGCACCGTCTTTGGAGTGCGTACGCTGCCGGGGACATTGTGATTCCACCGGCGCCTGTGGCAAATGAGGAAGCACCCCCTGCACATGTTGATCCAGTGCCTGATGGTGAAGGAGGTGACCCGGATGACTCTAGTGATGACAGTGTGGGTGAGGAAGGTGGTGACAATGCTGTTGGCAATCCGGAGGAAGATGAGGATGAAAACCCCCGCTATCACGGGGCAGAACATTCCACTGAAGCTGAGAATGGACAGTTTTGCATTCTTCTGTGGGAGGTTCTGCAAGCACAGGGATATACCATAAGGCCTCTCTACGTGACTAAGCACTTCGGTGAGCCGGGGAATGAGAGACTATTACACCCGCGCAGTATACATCGGGAAGCCCCCGAATGATACGAAGGGCCGGAGGTATCGCTCATCTCACCACGAAGCACGGCTCGGTTCTCCACGGATGATGCTTGCGGTGAATGATGCGGTGAGGAGGGCACTCGGTCAATCCGCAATGCAAATCGGGTGCGAAATGTTCCACTCGGAGTATCGCCATGTGCCTCGTCGTGCAAGTGGCACGAAGTGACCGTGGTGCCGGCAGGGAGGCAATGATCGCATCGACGTCTTGGCATGTGTGACTGCTGCCCCGAACACCGATCCGGAGGGGGCAACTACTAAAATGAACAAGTATCATGAGGAGTTGCGGTCGCTCGGGTGAAGATAGCACGACCGGAAGCACAGTGGCGGGACGGCGACTTCCTCAAGAAGTTATGCCATATCGGACCACGGCTTCCCCTCCACGCAAGAGGCTCGTTACGGCTCCGATGAAGCTACTACTCGTCTTGGCTAGGATCCTAGGATACTCGCCCTTATCATTTACCTTTTCGCTAGATCGTTCTCGCGTGAACGTATTGCTTGTAATAATGAATGCTGTTTGCAAACATGTTTGAGTTGGATCTTTGCTTGATTGTGAATTGTATGGTGGAGTGATGAACACTATGCAATCAGAATTGTTAAGTTAATTAAAGGATGGTTTGGGTTTTATCGGTCGTCATTGCTTAATCTCTTATGCAAGTTTGATTGGATCAAATCTGTTTTCGCAGTCATATGACATACCAGTAATGTTTTGTTTATAACTCAAGCTACAGAACTCCAAATGACATGAAACCAGTTGGGTTAGTTCACAAATTTAGAGAATGAATTTCAGTAAAAAATTCAATGGTATAAAATACATATTCTGGGAGGTATGCACGAAGTAATGAACATGTCAGAATCTGTAAATTTCTGCTGATACAGCTGTACTGTTTGAATTTTATCTCGAGTTATAGATGTCCAAATGAGGTGATTCCAGTTGGGATAGTTCCATAATTTTATACATCATAATCTGGTAAAATTTAGTGGTCATTGGATAATTACACAGAAAGTTATACATACTTCTTTGAGGTCAACAGAATCTGTCCTAACTGAAAAACATGCTGTTATTTTATTTTGAGTTATCCTCTTATGCATTGATTCAAGTACAACTATCCGAGATATGATTTTTCTAACGGTCAGATGGTAAACACCAGGTCCGGAGGAGGTCAAGACATGCCGCCCGTGATCCGGGCACATATCGCAAATCAACAGAACCCAGCACCACCCCCACCGATCAACCAAGCAATGGATCCAAACATGCGGCGGTTTACGGCAGCGCAAATGCAACGATTCGAGAATCTTACCAACACCGTGCAGCAGATGCAAGCTCAACAGAACCAGCCACTACAGCCGAACCCTCCGCCACCCCCGCCACCAAGGGACGAGCACAAGGAGTTCATGAGCCATCATGCTCCTACGTTTTCCCACTCGTCCGATCCACCGGATGCCGATGACCGGCCGAGAACCATCACTAAGAAGCCGGAGATTGTGCAATGCACCGACGGGGAGATGGTCCCGTATGCTGCCGGAAGACTTGTGGGGCAGGCCGCGGACAGGTGGGATGCGTACTCAATCGCTCATCCCAACGTGCCGAACATTACTTGGCGGGAGTTCCGTGACAACTTGCATACTTACCACATCCCTTCGGGGGTCCTCAAGCTTCGGCGAGAGGGAGTTCTTGTCACTAAGGCGGGGCAATATGTCGGTGATCGAGTATCCGGACAAGTTCACTCACTTGTCACGCTATGCACCCGATGAAGTCAACACCGATCCAAAGAGGGGGAGAAAGGTTTCGGATGGCTTGATTGGTCCTTTAAACTATCAACTCGCAGAGTCACATCTTCCCGGACTTTCGGACACCGGTGAACAAAGCTATTGGGCCGGAAAGCAAGTGAAAGGAGATGGGTGAACGAGAAACGCAAGTTTCGGTCTCATGGACGATCTAGCGGCAACACCCGTCCTCGTTACGGTTCTCGGCGGAGCCCGACTCCATATCGTCCCGGTGGTCAAGGTGGGAGGTACCCACGGAACATGCGGATGCGGCGCTCGTTTCGGCCACGGCGCTTCAATCCTCGGACACCCGCAGCTCCTACCCCTCGGTGAGTCGTCCTAACAATAACTCGGGGCGCTCCGTCGAAACACCAACCCCTGTTCGGCTCGGTGGATGCTTCAAGTGTGGAGAGTCGGGGCATTATGCTAATAATTGTCCCAAGAGGGTGATGCAAACTCCGCGAGAGAGACAAGGGAAACGGGATCGGGCAGCCATCTTCACGAGCTCGTACTCCACGGACACCCAGCAAGAGAGGCCGGCGAGAGTCATGTGCGTGGCCGAATTAATCATGTATCAGTGGAGCAAGCTCAGAATGACGCCGGCGTGGTATTGGGTACGTTTTTCGTCAACTCTGTACCTGCTACCGTATTATTTGATTCAGGAGCATCACATTCATTCATAACTGATCAATTTGTGGCAAAATATAACTTATCTATGAGCTCAATGAAGAACCCACTGATAGTTAGCACTCCTGGTGGAGAAATGAAAACTGGTCATATATGCCCACAAGTAAAGATTAATATCATGGGGGTAGACTTTCTTGCTAATCTGGTAGTTCTAAAATCATGGGGAATAGATGTCATTCTTGGCATGGATTGGTTAAGAAGTTGTGATGGAGTTATTCAGTGTCGGAAGAGGTCGGTCTTGTTAACCGGTCCTCAAGGGGAGAGAGTAGAATATGTGAGTGCACCCTCATCCGAGCAAAGGAGTTGTGAACTCGTTGAAGGCAAGGCCTTGGAGGATATAAGGGTAGTGAATGAATTCCTTGATGTGTTTCCGGAGGATTTGCCGGGTATGCCACCCGATCGTGACATTGAATTTAGTATTGAACTTATACCAAGTACCGCTCCCATATCTAAAAGACCATATAGAATGGATGTTAAAGATTTAGCCGAATTAAAGAAACAAATCGAAGAACTACTTAGTAAAGGGTTTATCCGTCCTAGTTCATCACCATGGGGAGCCCCCACACTCTTCGTTGATAAAAAGGATGGATCTAGGAGGTTGTGTATAGACTATCGATCACTTAATGAGGTTACCATCAAGAACAAATACCCTTTACCTCGGATTGAGAATTTTTTTGATCGGATGAGAGGAGCTAAGGCATTCTCTAAGATAGATCTTAGATCAGGTTATCACCAGTTAAAAATCCGAGTGGAGGATATACCAAAGACAACATTCACATCTAGATACGGGTTGTATGAGTTCACTGTGATGTCCTTTGGCCTGACCAATGCACCAGCATACTTTATGTATTTGATGAACAAGGTATTCATGGAGTATCTGGATAAGTTTGTTGTGGTATTCATTGATGACATATTGGTATTCTCTCGGAGTGAGGAAGAACATGAAGAACATCTGAGGCTTGTGTTACAGAAGCTTCGGGAACATCAGCTGTATGCCAAGTTCAGCAAGTGTGCTTTCTGGTTGAAGGAGGTCTCTTTTCTCGGACACATCATCACAGATGGAGGCATTGCAGTTGATCCAAGCAAGGTTCGGGATGTATTGAACTGGAGTCCGCCTAGGAATGTGCCGGAGATTAGAAGCTTCCTTGGACTTGCAGGATACTATCGGAGGTTCATTGAAGGATTTTCTAAGATAGTGAAGCCACTTACCACTCGCTCGAGAAAGGAAAAGAATTCAAGTGTGATGAGAAGTGTCGGGCTAGTTTTGAGGAATTGATGAAGAGGCCGACCACGGCTTTGTGTTGATCATGCCGGACATACACAAAGGGTTCGATGTATACTTTGATGCCTCTCGGCAAGGTTTGGGATGTGTGTTGATGCATGAAGGAAAGGTAGTAGCTTATGCTTCAAGACAGGTTGAGGAAACATGAGCGAACTACCCTACTCATGATCTTGAGTTAGCCGCGGTTGTTCACGCGTTGAAGATTTGGAGACACTACATGATTGGAAACAAGTGTAAGATCTTCACCGACCATAAGAGTCCGAAATATATCTTTACTCGAAGGATTTGAATTTGAGGCAAAGAAGGTGGTTGGAGTTAATCAAAGATTATGATTTGGATATCCAATACCATCCAGGAAAGGCAAATGTTGTGGCGGATGCTTTGAGTCGGAAGGGACGGACTAGCATGGTGAAAGGACACCGTTACCTCGGGATCTATGTTGGGAGATGGCACGGCTCAACTTGGGAATAGTTGCTTCGAGTGAGACTTTGACATTAGAAATTGAGTCGACGCTTGAGCAGGATATCAGGAAAGGACAGTTGACTGATGACAAGATTGCAGAATACAGGAAGTTGATTAAGTTAGGCAGAGTTCCGGAATTCAGAGAAGATGAGCAAGGAACGGTGTGGTTTAAGAACAGAATCTGTGTACCTGAGATCAAGGAGTTGAGAGAAGCTATCTTGAAGGAAGCACACGATTCAGCTTACTCTATACACCCTGGGAGTACCAAGATGTATCAGGACTTGAAGCAGAGATACTGGTGGTATGGGATGAAGAAAGATGTAGCGACTCATGTAGCTTTGTGTGATGTGTGTCAAAGAGTGAAGGTCGAGTATCAAAGGCCGGCGGGGATTCCTTCGGCCTCCGAAGGTACCGAGTGGAAATGGGAAGAAATCGGTATGGATTTCATAGTGGGATTACCTCGTACTCGTGATGGGTATGACTCTATTTGGGTTATTGTGGATAGATTAACCAAGGTAGCGCACTTTATTCCGGTGAAGACGACCTATACGGGAGTGAAACTAGCCGAGTTGTATAATTCAAGGATAGTGTGTTTGCACGGGGTACCGAAGAAGATAGTGTCGGATCGAGGAACACGAGCTCACTTCACGGTTTTGGCGAAGTTGCATGAATCAATGGATACAAAGTTAAACTTCGACTCGACATACCATCCTCGGACGGATGGGCGGACGGAGAGAACAAATCGGATACTTGAGGATATGTTGAGAGCTTGTGCGTTGAAGAACGATGGCGCTTGGGATAAGAGTTTGCCTTATTTAGAGTTTGCTTATAACAACAGCTATCGATCCAAAGATCAAAATGGCACCTTTTGAGGCCCCGTATGGAAGGAAGTGTAGAACACCGTTGTTTTGGAACCAGATCGGTGAAAGACAACTCTTTGGACCGACAAAAGATACGAGAAGCGGAAAAGCAAGTTGAAATCATAAGGGAGAACCTTAAAGCGGCACGGTCACGTCGAAGAGTTATGCTGATCCTCGGAGAAGAGATGTGATTTTGGAAGTCGGTGATTATGCATACCTCAGAGTGTCACCTATTCGGGGATTACGAAGGTTTAATGTCAGAGGGAAGTTATCACCTCGATTTATCGGACCTTTCAAGATTTTGGAATGGAAAGAAGAAGTAGCATACCAGTTGGTGTTGCCAGCACAGTTGTCGGGAGTTCATGATGTGTTCCATGTATCACAGCTGAAGAAATGTACAAGTGAGGTTAAGATAGAACCGGTACAGTTAGAGGATATTCAAATGGAGAATGACCTGACATACAAAGAATACCCCGTTAAGATCTTGGATATATCGAAAGAGTTACCGGGAGTAAGATCATCGGAATGTGTAAAGTACGGTGGAGTCATCATACGAGGAAGAGGCAACTTGGGAAAGAGACGATGAACTTAAGGAAGACTTTCCTCACTGTTCTCTAAGTCTTCGAATCTCGGGACGAGATTCTCTTTAAGGGGGTAGGATTTGTGACACCCTAAAAAAATTCCATCACTAAAATCACTTAGCAACTTAAATTAGTTTTAAGGGTTAAAGAATTTAAATTGCTATTTAAATTGAGCTCTAAAATATTAAACATAATTTAATAAACTTAGAGACAACAAGTGTTTGTGCATCATCAGTTGGCTTGCATGGTTTTTCGTTGCTTGTGTGGTTTCTAAAAAGTTTATAAAATTCTTGGGAAAAAGTTTGAAAAAGTTTGATTTGAAGTTGAAAAGAAAAATGGTTTGAAAATGAAGTTTGAAAAAGGAAAAGAAAGAGAAAAAGACAAAACCATTCCCTGCTTACCTTTCAGCCCAGACGGCCCAGCGGCCCGTCGGCCATCACCCCGCGCCGGCCCACCTCTTCCTCTCTCTTTTCTTTTTCTTTTGACACCTGGGCCCCGCCTGTCAGCCTCCCCTTCCCCTTTCCTTTCTTCTTCTTCTCCTCGCTGCCCAACCGACCCGGCGCCGTCGCGCGATCCTCGCCGCGCCCGGCCGCCCCCCCACCTTCCCTTCCTTTCTCCACGGCCAATTAAGGCAATCAAACTCTCCCGTGATCAATTAGGCCGTTACCTCCCATCCTTAAACCCAAGCCGTGACGGCCGCGGCCATCAATGGCAAGCCGCCAGCCGCCCCGTCCCCTTCCCGCTTCGCCTACCTCCCTGCGCCCCTATTTCAGCTCGCACACGAGCTCCTCGCACCTCCCTTTGCACCCGCAACACACCAACGCACGCAACCGAGCCCCAATTCCCCCGCGCCACCGCCTCGGTCCCCGCCGCCGCCGTCAATTCGTCGCCGCCGGTGAAGGATTGGTTCCTCCGCTCTTTCTTCTTGATTCTTGGGATCGCCAGGGGCTTATCAAGCACGTCTTCTTGCCGCAGTTCTCGTCCCCGACGCCCGTGGCGCCCGCGCCCGACCACACCGGAACGCCGCCCGATCCGCCACCGTTGCCAAGTTCCCTCACCGGCGCCTTCTCTTCGATTTTGAGCTCGCCTTCTTCTTCTATACGCGATGAGCAATAACCCCCGCCCAATTCCCCTTCCTTTCACGCACGGCGGCGCCTCCCCGAGCTCGGCCCGGAGTAGCCGCGCCGCCCCTTCCGGTGCCGGCCGCCGGTGAGGCCCGATCGCCCTATTGACCCCTTGGTCACGTGCGCATACGCCCGCACCGCGTTTTGCTCCATCCCGTGGTCGAAAAGGTGGCCGGGAGCGCCGTCCGGGGCCAACACCGGCAAGCTCCCGCCGCGCACCGCCGCACTCCCGGCGACGCCGCCGCCGCCCATCGCGTGCACACGTCCGGGGCCGTCGGATCTTGCGTGGACGGCCCGGATCGCGTACCCCTTCGGGTTATGCGGCCGGTCCACCGTGGACCCGTGCGTCGGGCGCACGGCGCGGTCCACGGCGCACGCGCGCGCCCCGTGGCCGTTGGATGTGAGATCCACGGCGCCGGGCCGGCCGTTTTATTTAAGAGCCCCCCGAGCTTTTAAGAATCGAGGAGTATTTCACCCGGCCTTGTAGAGGAAGGCAAGTGGCTTCCCCCCCCTCTCGCATTATCTTTTTGAACCTATGTTACTGCATGCTAAACAATGTTTACTATTCCTATTGCTATGCATAAACCTGATGGGCAAACACCTAGTTAAGGACTTGACTAGATACTTTACCACTTTACCTTGATCAACCCTGTTTAAACAAATGTTTGGGGTAGATAAATGCTTAGTTTGCTTTACATGAGTTTGGTTATGCTTTGTCTATGTTATACATCTCGGTTTGTTTATACAATTTGTTTGTGCTTAAAACAACATAACTTGATTTATAATCGGAACATGGAGAACCACCCAAGATAGCGAGACAACCACGATCCACATGGCTCGGCTTAGCCAATTAATTAGGAGAGTGGGTTAGGCGATAGCTCTTTTCCAAGAGGGGCACGGGGGGCCGGAGTTGAAGGGGTATAGCCCGGTTCTTTTGGGGTAGCGACCTTGGCTAAGGTGCCGACCATTAGGGAGGGTTATGGTGCTCGCTCCGCCGCCGTAATCGTTGCGGGTCGTTGGTTTCTCTTCTTTCCTTTGTAAAGGCTTCGTAGTGGACACCTAGCCACTCACCTTGGAAGTGTTTAAGGGTCTAGCTAACCCGGGCAAGATGGGGAACACGAACCGTGGGTAAAGTGTACAACCTCTCGCAGTGTAAAACGATCGATCAGCCGTGCTCACGGTCATGAGCGGCTTGGACCCTCACATGATTAATAAACTTGAAGATTAATGCAAATCATGGGTTTGTGGTTTTGTTTGAGGTTTCTTTTAAGGTTAAGTGGGTTGGTATACACTTACGCCTAGTAATTAGGTGCTTGCTAATAAAACTTGACCAACTTATAAAATGCTTACCGCTGTGAACCTTAGCCTATCCTTGATAGCCTTGCATTGTTTCCCCCACTTGCTGAGCACCAACCATAAGTGTGCTCACCCTTGCTTACCGCCGTTCGAGAGGAGAATGTCGGAGGCGAGGACGAGTACCGGAGTGACTACGAGGAGTTCTAGGGCATGCGGATCCCCCCGCTCATCATGCCCGTGGAAGTCAAAGATGGAGCCGCTCGTCGCTTAGTTATCGTTGTGTTCGGACCTTCGAGTCCACCTCTCTGGATGTAATAATGGATATCGTACTGGTTTAACTCTTGAACGATTTATTACTGCAATGGTATTACTCTCGTTTTGTCTATCATGTGTGTGTAAAATGATCCTGGCGCACACGTGAGATGCATTCGGTTTTCCTTGTAAAATCGGGTGTGACAAGAGGCGAGGCTCGAGGGCGCTTTTATAGGGCCGAGAGGGGAAGGGAAGGGGGTGACTAAGGCGGTGAGGGAGAGCTCCGGTGGCGGCAATCATTAAGGCTCAATGGAGCTCGATGAGGCGGCGATCGCAGAAGAGGAGGGGCGGTGGGGTGAGTGCGCTGGCACACATTGATGGTGAGCTCGATGGAGGGGAAAGGGAAGGGTGTGGGGTGCCGGGGTGGAGGCGGTGTTGCCATGGCCGAAGAAGGGGGGCTGGAGGTAGGAGGAGGAGCTAACGGGTGGGCCCTGGCTGTCAGCGGGAGGGAGAGAGAGAGAGAGGGAGAAGGTGGGCCAAGGGCGTCTGCTGGACTACACATTGGATGTTTGGGTCGAGTTGCCTGCTTCGGCTGTCGGCTGAACGAAAACGAGAGAGGGGAAGAGAGGGGTAGGTGGGTCGCAGAGGGGGAAACCAGGTCGACGGCCTGATATGCTTCACGGGAGAAAGGAAAAAGACAGAGAGGTTGGTTTGAGAGATAGAGAGAAAGAGGGAAGTTTTGAGGGGTGTTTTGAGACTTTGAACTTTTGAACTTTTGTTTTTTCTTATTTTAAAAAATCACACAACAACAAACAAAACCAATGCAAAGGCAAGAATGCATCAAACATTTGGTAATTTCTAAATTGAAATTAATTAAAGGCAAATTTATTTAGTCAAATTTATTTAATCCTTAGAAAATAAAATAAATCATGTTGCTAGCATTACTTTATTATGACAGAATTTTCGGGTGTTACATATCCTTTACAATGTCATCAACATGATACCTGGTGTTTGCAATAGAATCAGCACTACTTGAAGTCATGATGGTTTCGATCAGGGAAAGCAACAAGTTTGAAAGAACCTATCGAGGACCACCGGATATTGCATTCTCTAAACTAGGTCCGGCAGAAACTTGTTGCTGTGTGAAGAAGCCAGTAGTGAGCATCAGTGCTGGTAGGCGTCCTAAGCGCCTGCAAGCAAATGGATTTCAAAAAATTGAAAAATTCAAAATAGTGCCTAAAATAGTTCAAAATTTATTGAAACTTCCAAGAGTCTCCTAAAATGTTTTAATTTAAATATAGGAGGTGTGTTCTCTTATAAAAAAAGTTTTGGTTTGAAAAAGTTAGTTCAAATGGGACACTAGGGTGAAACACCTAATGAGTTATAGGGTGTTTCCCCTAGAGTCTCATTTGAACTAACTTTTTCAAACCAGAACTTTTTTATAAGAGAACACATCTCTTGTATTTAAATTCAAACATTCTAGGAGACTCTTGGAAGTTTCAAACAATTTTGAACTTTTTAGCCACGATTTCAATTTTTTTCAATTTTTTTCGAAATCCACTGTGCTGGCGGTCACTTACGACGCCCGCCAGTAGTAAGCATTAGCACTGGCGGGCGTCCTAAGTGCCTATCAGCATAATGGATTTCGAAAAAAGTGAAAAACTATGAAATCGTGAACCATAATTGTCATCTATAACGCCATTCGGGTGTTTGACGCATTGACACCAAAACAAAGGGAACAAAATATTCTCTCCATATTCAAGTTCCCATATTTCCTCTACGAAACAGTAGTAAGTGATGTCCTTTCCGGATATATCAATCGCATCTATGCGAACACCACTGTTTTGATACGCGACACTTGTTGTCTTTTGCCTTGGTATAGAAGGTGTACCAATTAATTATGTATGCTTGTAATGAGGTGACATTCTTTGGTGGACCGGCCGCCAACTTGGTCAATGTTGTGTTGTCTATGCAATTTCCTTAAAATAGATGCCCATGTTCCTTTAACCATGGTGGGAAACGACACTTTTGCTCTTTGATGACCCAATCCTCGCACCGACTATCATTTTCTTCACGAATCTCATTTTCGTGTTGCACGATCTATGAACCCACTATTGCAAGTTGTTGTAGAACACTTGCATGTGCTTTCTCCAGTTGTTGGTTTTCCTCGTCAATAAATCTTTTCCTTCCAATGGTACCTTTCCCGAACAATCTGCCTTCGTGTCAAGATTCCAGTAAACCGATCGCTCTCTTATCTTTTATGTAGTCTATGCAAAAATCAGCACTCTCTTCTATATGGTAGATCTTGATCATGCTTCCCTCTGGAAATGCCTTGTTTCTCATGTATCCATTGAGAATCGACATGAACCGTTCGTACATCCACATTTGATATAAGTAATACATAGGTCCTAGTTTAATAATTTGCTCGACCACATGGATCATTAGATTTTCCATGATATCAAAAAATGATGGAGGGAAGCAAATCTTGAGCTAGGCTGGACTTTCCAACATAAAAAGTTGAAGCCTTGCCAACTCTACACAATCTATGACTTTCTGCAAAATGACATTGAAAAAGTAGCACATACTTGTGATAACCATCTTAAGGAATACTAGTTTGACATCTCAGATCGCAATTGTGAGAAAAACAGTGACCATCACATGACAATTATGAGAGTTAGAACCAGTAAGCGTCATGTACTTCAACGAGACTAGTGATCGGATGTTGGATGAGAATTCGGTAGGTACTTTCAGCCCACGCAAGCACTTGCACATAGCCAACCTCTCATGTGTGTGTTAAGTTGTAGCTAGCAGGTGGAAGGTACTGCTTACCATTAGGACGTTGTTGTGGGTGGAGAGCTTGCCTAATTTTTAGGTAAACAAGATCCTTACATGACTTCAGTCCGTCCTTTACCTTGCCTGTTAATCCTAAGAATTTGATTGTGCTTTCAAACACATTCTTCTGAAGATGCATCTCATCAATGTCATGGCACACTGCCAGTTCTTCCCAGTATGGCAAATACTTAAAGAAATAGACATCTTCTTATAAGGCGCATCGCCATTTTCTGTAGTTTCAGCCTCCTTCCTTCCCCTTTTCCAATTATCATCAACACCACCTTTTGACTTCTTACCAAGTTGGAACTTGACCTTTTGGCACATTTCAAATATAGTTGTACTCGTGGTCGGTTGTCGAGCAAAATGTTTCTCAATCTTTCCATCAAAAGAGTTTGCCATCTTGCAGTACGTGTGAGTCCTTATTAGCTAGTGTTTATGCCCCTATATACACTGTCTTCGTAGATCCTTTTAGGTACATATTGTACCATTCAAGAAAACTACACAACCTGTCTTTCCTTTTTCTGACCCGACACAGAAAATAAGGCAGGGTAATCATTAATGGTAACAAAGATAATTGCCCTAAGTGTGAATGTCTCCCACCTGTACTCATCCCACATCTAAACCCCACGTTTCCAAAACTTCTCCATTTCTTCCATCAATGGCTCCAGGAAAACATCTATGTCAATGCTAGGTTGCTTCGGTCATTGGATTAGAATGGTTAGCAAAAGGAACTTTCTCTTGTGACATAGTCTGGGGGAAGGTTGTATATGGTCATCAACACTGGCCATGTGTTGTGCTTGTTGCTTCTTTCACCAAATGGATTCATGCCATCTGGACTTAACGCAAACTGTATATTTATTTTTTCATCTCTAAAATGTGAATGGTTGGAATCAAAGGTCATCCATTACCGAGCATCAGAAGGATGTCGAAGCTTCCTATCAGACTTCTCTAGGCAATCGACGTGCCAGGTCATTAGTTCAGTGGTCTTTCGGTTTGAGAACAATCGCGTTAGATGGTCCTCCACCGACAAGTACCACATCACCAAGGTAGGCACTTTACGTTGATTAGCCATGTTAGTACCATACTAGACTCATTCTCCACTTGAGCACCTGCACTTTTCTTTCCACCCATCTTCCTCTTCGTGCTTTTGGAGGTAATGACACGTTCCGCATCAAAATCAACATTACTTTTTGTAACGGCTAGCATCGCAATTTGGGCACTTCTGCACTTCTTCTTAGTCACCGCAGTACAATATGCAATGGTTCCAACACACGTGTATTATTTGCCCTTGCATATTCAATGGGTTGATAATCTTCTTTGCTCCATATGTGTTTCTTGGCACCAAGTTAGGCTTTGGGAGTAGCTTCGCCAATAGAGTAAGGAGTTTGTTAAAACTATTGTCCGGCCATTCTAATTTTGCCTTCACAATTAGAAGATGGAGAATGAAACACAACACTGTCCACTCCTTCGTCCCACAACCCTCATACATACGGTCCTTTGCTGCCTTCTTTAGTGTCTCAAAAATTTCTAAACCTTTAGCACTCCCTAGTAACACCTCCGGTTCAATGTGGCGTAACATTCATTCCATATCAGCATCACACTACTCATCCACCTATGGTGCATCTATTTGATCACCATTTTCATCTCCATAGTCAAAAGAATCATCTATCAGGACATAAGCATTTTCATCTGCATCTTCATCACCCACTTCATCATACCTAGTGTCGATGTCTGCATTGTTGAAAGTACTTTCTGCTTCACCATGGTGGGGACCAAGTTGTGTATCCTTTCACAAAACCTCACTTTCAAATACATCTTGATGGCATTAATATCCTCCCATACAAGTTTGTTGCAACAGTCACAACACAGACAACGTATTTGCTTTGTCTTGGAAATTTAAGCATGCTTCTGCGCAACCTCGAGAAACTTTGATAACTTTGTCAAGAATGTGACAAATGTCTCTGTATGCCTTACATCCATGCTCTATGCTCCATCTTAAACAACCTATAAATATAATTCTACATCTTAGAAACTAATTTTATGATATATATAAATATAGGGGTCACAATAATTAAAATCTCAATTAAACTCAAATCTATTATAAACTCAGGTATATACTAAACTAAGTTCTACAATTTTTTTAAATAGATTAAGTGATATATATAACTCAATTAAACTAAGTTATGTAAACTTGCTTCAATTAATTTGTTAAAAAATGAAACAAAACTAAATTCTATAATTTTAATCTATGAAACTAATAATAACAATGAGAAACATAGCATTATAATAATTATATTAGGAACATATAATTCCACTTAAAAAATACATTTATAATTAATTTTCTCTCTCTTCACTCCCCTCTCTCTCCTAGCTAACCCTAGGTCTAGGTCTAGATCTCTAGATAACCTACAAATGATGGATAAAAGGTGAAAACTAATGTTGAAATAACACAAACTCACCTTATATAGCCACCTCCTCCAAGTAAATCAAGAACATAACCTTCCCCCTAGATTTGGTGTTTTTGGAGCTTTTCTCGAGCTCCTCTTAGGCAAAGCGCCAATGGAAGGTGGCTGGGAAGAAGAAGTTGTCCGAAGCTTATAGAGGGCACAGTGCTACTGGCGGGCGACATAAGCCACCTGCCAGCACTAATGGTTCCATCTGCGCTGGCAATGGCTTATGTGGACCACCAGCACTGTGTGCTTCTCTGCTAGCAGGTGGCTTATGTCGCCCTCCAGCACTGTGCCTTCACTGCTAGCGATCGCAACCCCGGAGCCCCTGCACACCATTATGTTTGCGGGTGCCAATTGCACCCGCCAGCAGGCTAATTTCCATGTGTCAGCACAAATCGTTTCTAGCCTAGTGTTGGCTGCCATCCTCTCTTTGTCACTCTCCGTGCCGAACGCAGTTAGAATCGAGTGCGTGATACATGCACGTATTGGACTATTATAGAACAAATGAGAATAGGGAGAGAAGCGATATACAAAACAAGTTGAGAAATTGTTATTTTTTCACTATTTAGTACGGAACAACCCATACCACGGACCAGTAGGGGAGTTCTTGATCAGTACTAAGGTCAGGTAGTGTTTGATCCATAGTGCTAGGATTGCACTATGGCAATAGTTACGAACAACTCTAGTAACTGGTTATAATTTTATAGGATGGAGGGAATACTATTACTCATGAGATTGTGTATCTCTTTGTTGTAGCATATAAACTGCCGTACATTTTTTGACAGAATAAACCTTTAGTGACATACTTGATTTTCTATTCAGCTGTTTGGTAATTTGAAGTTTGTCATCAGTTGATCAGCAACTTTATGACTGTAGTTGACTTAAACTTATGAGTCTTAAACGCCAATGAATGCAACAAAGCAAGCACATCTACGCTAGGTTGAATAGAAGGCTTCGCATGACTAATGTCAGTAGTGATTAGATATAACACAAGACAAAATCAAACGAAAAGCACTTATGGAAGGCAAAATCGAACGAAAAACAGAGGAAATGAGTAGTTTTGCCACCGAAGCGGGCTTGAGGTTGTGATCGTTAGTGTCGACTTGTGCCACTGGAGTGGGCTTGGGTAGCGACCGTTAGCATCGACTTCTGCCACCGAAGTGGGCTTGGGTAGCGACCGTTAGCGTCGACTTGTGCCACCGGAGTCGACTTGAGTACCTGAGTCATGGATTTCAGACCCAAGGTACGGTTGCTGCCGGAGCGGGCTTGAAGGTGCGACCAGAGTCGACTTAAGTACTTAGGATGGTAGGACCTGTGGTATGAAACACGAGTACTTAGGGTGAGAGACCCATGGTACGGTGCATGAGTACTTAGGGCGCGAAACCCATGGTACGGAGCACGAGTACTTAGGGTGTGAAACCCATGGTACGGTGCGCGAGTACTTAGGGTACTTGGAGCCATAGTACGGTTGCCGCTAGAGCAGGCTTAAGATTGCCTTCTTGGGATACAGCCATTGTGACCTCCGAAACTCAGTACATCCGAAGTCGTGGCGAGAGGCCCCAGGATATAATGTACCAAACTCGTGGTGGAGCCTCCGAAACTTAATGTACCAAATTCGTGGACGGAGCCCCCGAGATTGAGTATTGTAAGCCCCTGGTAGTTTGGTTGATATACCCCAAGAGTAGTCAGCAGAGTGTAGCTCTCGTGAAAACCCGTCGAGAAGAATACACAGATGAGTAGTCGCTAGGACCGTTCCGCGTGGCGGAAAGAAGATATCACATGTGCGTGGTGCCTCCTTAGAGTGAAGCCGATGTGTGCCTCCAGTACTTGGTACACAAAGCATCATGGCAACAGCTGCCTAATTTGGTGATCCAAAGCCTATGGCAATCGGTTATCACGCCCAAGGAATAGTTGGCGAAGTGCAGCTTGTTGACGTTCCTTAGCCTCACCACTAAGATGGCACAAACGGCAATGGTGACAGAAATGCTTGTTGGCGCCTACAAGCGTCACCGTTGGGTTCACACCTATAGTAATGGGACTAGGGAACGTCTGGGGTAAAACACACGATCACAGAAAAGTCCACAAGTGCACGGATTGCTGTTGTAGCACTTCACCCGGTGGTATTTGGGTTGTCGATTTATATTTTCCCGTGGGAGGCACGATGACAAAGATGATCAAATAAATGGTGGAGAAAGACCAAGGCTTGGTAAATAGCTATAGCGGGGGATAACGAATAAAGATATTTGGGGATAACTTAACACACACTAGGAGATCTAGATAAAAGCTAGAGAGGATAGCGAGCTGGGAGGACAATGAGACGAGAAAGGATCCTAACACAATCTATCTATTCTTGTCAACTCTAGGCAAAGGGCTAAAGCAAAGAATAACCAAGGTGAGCTAACTCAACAAGCTCTTCTAGTGTTGCAGGGGCATGCAAAGCCGCACCCTCAAACGGGGATGAGAAGGGAGGATGACGACACACTGAATCCTACCGGCCCGAACTAACGTGGTGGACTACAGAGCCCGTCCGGAGCTGTCACCTCCTTAGGGTACCAGAACTATTCCGTTACGCAGTACACCAACCTAAGACTAAGGTAAGCTCTGAGCACCGTGCTCACAACGAACCAAAGAACCTTTCCCCGGATATGACGAAGGAAGGTCTCTCTCTCTGGTGAAACACCGAAGATCAAGCGAAGAACAACCACAACACTATAGGGTTCAAGGGAGCTAAGCTAACCAAGACTAAGCTAACTTTAGTCTAAACCAAGAATAAAGTTTCTAGAGCAAAGTAAAAGCTGAATGCAAATGACTTGAAAAGTAAGATAGAAAGATAACTTGAATTGTACTTGAGTCTAAACAAAGAAAGGATACAAGAGCAATACCGAGACTCTGAAGAAGACTCCTCCGGAACCCCGAGACTTGCTCGACTCGACTCTAACTCCTAAGCTACACTAATCCTACTCTAAGTGAACAAAAGAGTGGAAATGAGATGCTCCTGCGCGGTGTGTGTGATCCAGCGGGTATGAGGCTCCTTTGATAGGTAAGTGAGATCGGTTGAGGGCGTGGGCCCATTTTCAAAGGTGCGGCTGGATCAAGGAGTGCGGCCGACCCTATGATCCACCGCCTCTTGACTTGGACGCTCCTGATCCTTGCTCCTGAGGCGGTTGAGGGTTGGTTCCTTGCGTCGGTTTTGGTTGGTATGGTGGTTGGGAGGTGCGGCCGGCCCTCTAGGTATGGCCGGCCCCACCTCTAAGCCGTGGGATGAACCGCCTTCGGTTGGTGACGCTCAGGATGCTCTTGGAATGACAGTTGTGGCGGTTGATCGGCCGGAGAGGTGGACCCATTGATCCAATTGATCACAACTTCATCCATTTTATCAAACTGACGTTTTCTTGATCAATCTCTTCCGTCCAAGTTGTGCGCGCGGGGAAGGACTCGATTGGGACCGAGGACGTGCCACGGGGCAGGGCCGGCCGCACCTGTAGGGCGGGGCTCACCCGCAGGGCCGGCCGTGCCTGGTGGTGCGGCCGTGCCTGGCTCGTGTGGCACGTTGGCTCCATTTCCCCCCTAAATGTGTACCCGTCCATAAAAATTGCCACACAACTCGTGGAACTTTATTAGTATCAAAAATATGCACGAAACTTGTTGTATACTCCTCTCGAACGCGAGGTTTTGACGATCGAATCTTTGTTGTAAGGACCGTCAACAAACTCCCCCAAGCTAAATGTTTGCTCGACCTCGAGCAAAGCCTAGACTTGGCCTCGATGGATCAGGGGTTGCAAGATGTTATCAGTTAGCAAGTACCTACACACAAACTCCATGCTCTTCTTTCAAATTTGAAAAGGTTGGTATGAGAGAAGCTTAGCCTTACTTTACCTGTGGGGCTTTTAGCTTTCCACCTTTCTTCGGAGGTTGAAAAGTAGAACGGATTTTGACTTTGCATCTCTTACTATCCTTCTTTTCTGGATCCTATCTCGGAGTTTTTGAAAATTTTGCAAAGAAAGACAAGGTTCCTCGGTTGGTTCCCTCAATCGCTCAAGTGGTTATTGCTACCTCACCAAAGGCTTTAAGCGAGCCTCAACTTCCTACTTCTATGGCTTGTATGTGGAGCTTTGGGTAGGATAAGTATGAGGCTCACTTGTGCCACATGATGTTGTTGAGTCAAAGACCAGATCCAAGAAGAAACTAGTCATGCAACTTGATCGAGATGTGCGAGTGTGTGAGATATTTTTTTGTGTTTTTCTAAACACTCCTTGCCTTGAGATTCTCCTCTTGCATTTATTTTTGGAGGGGGTCATGCTTTCTTTTTCTCTTTTTTTCTATGCTCTTTGATTGGAGCACACTTTTTTCTATGCTTCTTGAGAATATATTTTTTCTATTAACCCTCTCTCCTTTTGCAAGATTACAAGAAGAGAAATCTCTTTGAAGTTTGGAGTATTTATTTTTTGTGGATGGATGGCATGTTTTGCGTAACTCCCGGTGTAGGAGTTAGCATGTATATGTGGGTGTACGTGATCTCAATCATGGGAGCATGAAAAGATTCTACCAAGGGTCACAACAATTTGGCAAAACTCAATGGGTCATAAGCAAGCATATGTAGAAGGTTTGAACATTGATATCGACATATGGCTTTGGTAGGTAATATGACCATCGAGGAACTTGCTTTGTTTTATTTTCAAAAAGAAAATCAACCAAGATTTTCACCATACTTTGAGATAGAGAAAATCAACATTGTCGCACCATATCATACTAGTCAACAACCTAGATTTGATCATAAGCATTTGCTTCCCGCAAAGTTTTATTTCAGGCTCTTGTCCTTAAAATATACCAACAAGTTCAAAAAGGCATAGAGCACAAAGATATGCACTAGACTCTTGCAAAGTTTTAACTTAGCAACCATTCATCATTTCCAAAGTGAGGGTATAGACAAGATTTCAAGCACGTGGTTGAAGCAAAACACTTCTTTTATTCAAAAAAGATAAACAACATGTTAAAAAGTAGTTTGGACTGACATACCTTCCTTGATTGAACATGGGGTCTCCCCCAAGCTAAATTTTGGCTCTCTGGTTGGCCTGTTTTCATTTTGGTGGTGGGACGAGCACCTGAACACTTGTAGTGGTTGTCTTGATGGATCTGTGAAAAATCATAGGTACGGCCGTATCACTTGGTACGACCGGTCCTACTAAATTTTTCCCAGGCACTCGTGTTCCCTCCTGCAAACATCCTGCACAAAAATTTTGTCGAGGGGTAAGAACCATGTGTGGTTCGAGGACCGGTGGATGGTCGCTTCCTGGTGTGATGAGTGATTGACAACGTTGTGTGGACTGATTGTTGGCTAAGTATTGCAGGTGTAGGTTTTGGCTTGACTCGTGTTGGTGTAGGTGAAGAACAAGCATGAAAGGTCGTTGCCGGTGAGGCCTCCAGGTGTGGAGAAGACAAGTAGGCTTGGTTCGAGGGACCCTGTGGCCAGTGGGGTAAAGTACGGGCCGCATGGTGGCAAGAACGGCAAGTTGAAGTCAGTGAACGGTTTCTTGGTTGAGCCACAAAACCAAGGTCGAGCCGGGACTTCGTGGGAGCCAAGTCATGAGTGGTGATTGGCAGAGGCTACATCAAGTTTGCGGGGTTTTCGGTGGTTCACCAGAAAACCATCGGGTTACTCAGCTGAGCCACAAAGCCGAGGCCGAAGACCGGGCGTGCCTGTCAGGCCAAAACTAGCATGACTGGTTTGGAGAACCGGTCTGACCGGTTTGGGGTCGCAGGGCGCCGGAAGCTTCAAGGTAGAGGACACGCGTCGGGATCGCAAGGCTTGCGTCGAGGCTACGCGAAGTGCGGTCGCTGGACATCCGTTCGATTGTGATACAAAGACAAATTCCCAAAGTGCCCTTGATGGGCGTGTATCCTAGTTTAGTCTTTAGGGGTATTTTAGTCTTTCGACTTGCCTCCATATAACCCAAGGGGTGAGAGGATGGCAGCCATCTCTTGGAACCCTAGCTCATTTGGTTTTCCTATTTTCCCTTCCTATTCTCCTTAGGATTTCTATAGGACTAGCTTGAGAGCTTCATGGAGAGATCTTGTGAGAGGGAAGGATGATCGGGTGGAAGCTAGACCTTGTATGAACCATTCATGGTATGTATAGATGATTCAACATGGTTCCTCAAGGCTTGATTGTGTTCCTCCCAGTTTTCATTTTTGGTGATTTTCGGAGCCTTTTCTTGGAATTTCCGTGGTAAAGTTTTGGGGGCGTTTCTTTGAGGGATTCTTGTTAGATGTCATGTATGAGGTCCTTGTGCCCCTTTGCTTGGTGATCTTGATCCAACAAACCCTCCGAAACGGCTTCGATTTGGATGTTTTCAGTGGTTTCCATGGGAAGGTGTTCTTGAGGGTTGACTTCTGATTCCTCTTGATTGAGTGGGTTTTGGGGACCGAGCTTCTTGCCAAAGGTAGCCCACGAGGTACCCCAACTATCCCCAAAGTCCCACTTTAATCCGTGGAACGAATCAGGAGATCGATCGCTTGGAGTTTTGAGATTTTTCCCACGGGTTGTGTTCCTCCCGACTGTCCAGGCCAAAACTGGTCTGACATGTTTTCCAAACCGGTCCGTCCGGTTTAGCCCTATGGGCTGTCGTGAAGAGGTTTTGAGTGAGAAAGCCTCTGTCGTGCTATGGCTGTTCTTGGTCAAAGGAGGAGAGGTTCTTGAGGCAGGTTTTCTCTCGGAAGGGTTTTTGGGGAGTTTCTGGACAAAACCGGCCTGACCAGTTTGCCAAACCGGTCTGACTGGTTTCCCCTGCCTGTGTGAGGCTAAGTCCAATAGAAGTGGTCTGACCGATTTCAGAAACCGGCCTGACCGGTTTGGGCTGCCAGCAACCGTGTCGTGTGTGTTTCCGCTGCGTGTGTCTAGTGGATGTTGGTTGGGTCTTGCTCCTACGTCTAGTAGTACTCCAGTGGTTGCGTGGACTTGGCAAGAGAAGCTTGTGGAGGCGCATGAGTGAAATCGCTTTCATAGGCCGAATTCTTGAATAGATTTTTTATCGGCTCCAATTCACTCCCCCCTGTCACACCCTGAAATATCCAATTTCAGGATGTGAATAGAAAGAATAATTAATAACGATTTTATCACAATTTTAAAATTTTTCCAACATTTATTTTTCTTTACAGGGAATATAGTATAAGAAAAATCTATTGTTTGATTTTCTAAATTAAATAAAAAGTTATGTGTGTTGCATTCATGCCGATGCATCTAGTGGTTCTTGAGTGAAAAAGGTTTCAAAATGCGTTTAGGAGCTGTCCAAAACCTTTCGAGAATTTTCCGGATTTTTCTGAGATTTATTCTCATTTTTCTTGAGCTATTCCTATTGATTAGAAGGCTCTAAAATCTTTTTCATGAGCTCCAAATGCTTTATTTGGATTGTTCGTGTCTTAATCTATCTCTAGGAATTTTCCTGGAATTTTTATGATTTTCGGAGTATTTTTCGTGCCTTTAAACAATTTCTAGACTTTTCTGGAATTTTTTTCGCATTAAAAATAAATTCGAAAAAAAAATCCTACCGGATTGGGCCGAGCCTGTGGCCCGACCCAACCCGCTCCGGCCCGGCCGCCGGCCCGCTCGAGCGCATCTAGGGCCGGCCACCGCAGCCCGGCCGCGCCGCCGGCCGGGATGGCCCCGGCGTGCGGCCCCCCTCCGCGCCTATTTAAGGCGGGCCGAGCTCCCATGTGCCCTAGCCCCTGCCTTGCCACGCCACCTGCGCTGGAGCCGAGTCAAGCGCCGCCGCCGCCGGCGTTGACCCCGTCGATTCGCCGCAACGAAGCATCTCCAGGTGTAGACGACAACGTCCGGAGCTCCAGAAGGACGAGCCGCGCATATCCTGCTTGTTCCCATCGTCGGGCGACCTCTGGAACACCGCCGCCATGCTGGCCCGAGCCGGCTTTCTCCTCCATCGCCGGCCGCCCTTCTGCAAAATCCGGCGGCCTCCGTCTCTTTCCAACGCAGGTGAGCACCTCTACCTGATCCCCTTGACCTTCCCTCGAGTTTCCCCTTGTCGATCGTGCCTCTCCTTGGCTGGAACACCATCGATTTGGTCGGCAAAGGCCTCTGTTCCGCCAGCCATGGCTGTTGTGAGCAAGCCATGGTCAAGTAGATAAGCAGTTTTGCAGCCACACCCCTGAGAAACTTCCAAATCCACAACATAAAATCTGTGTCATGTACCTTCTCTGTAGAACCCCCTACAAGTCCTGGATCTTCACAACTAGGTCCTACCCAAGGCTCTTTTATAGATCTAACCCTGTTCTTTCATCTTTTCACGAGCACTGTTTGATGTGTCTCGGGTTTCTGGTTTGCTAACCCCTGGGATCTATAGTTAATCACGAATAGGTCCTCCAATCTTGTTTATCTCATAAAATCTTTGTTTTAGCTCCGTTTTAATCCGTTCAAGTTGCGTTAGGTTCATAATAATGTAAAGCACGCGTTAGTGATGAGTTTTCATCATGTTTGTTTTCTGAAAATAAATTAATATTAATTTTGATTAATGTCTAGTTAAACATGCCTTTTATAAATAAAAGTAATATAGATCTATACATCATTTTTCATAAGCAAATTTAATTTGATTATGTTTCTATCACATGTTTTCGTACATAAAAGTTAATTAGATATTTATCTCGGTTTTTGTAAACCAAATGCTAATTTGTTTAATAGTTAACTAATCTTTTCTAATTAAAGTTTGATTAGGCTTTTACATCGGCTTTTATAATAAATATTAACTTGATTAATGCCAATACCATAATGTTTTTAATAATAATATGATCTACTTGAATTACAAAGTTTCATTTAGATTGTTCATATAGTTTAGTTTTTCTAAATTAAATGTTTAATCGGTTTAATCAATATATGAATCTTTATTAATAAAACTTGACTAATTCTTTACACCGGTTTCGTAAATAAAGTTTAATATTGCATTAATGTCAACACAGGGTATTTTATTTCTAAAATATCCTTTACATTTGTTTTGTTAATTAAAATGAACCTAGCTCATAGCCTTGCTCCCTCAATTATGCAAAACGTTCGTTAGACGTTGTTTTCAGAGCTCTCTAAGTGTGATCTTTCCGGTCCTTGCTCAATCTTCCACAACCATCTCTTTAAAGCAAACCAAGCCTTTCTTCCTCTAAGCACGGTTTGTGTGCTTCAGTGATCCATCTAATCAAACCTATCCTTTAGTGCGTTGTTTTAAAGCTTTCTTATGATTAGTGCTTTGTTCTTAGTATATGCTTGTTTGTTTGCTTTGTGTATGTTTATGCCCGATGATTGATGCGCTGAGAGTGAACGCTGTTTGAGAAGCTTTGAAGAGCAAGAGGTTGAAGATATTCTGAGCAATGACATTACTTAGGTTAAAGGCAAGTGTGTCCTTGATCTTTGTCCCAATAACTATTATTAATCACTTTGCATTGCTTTGCATTAATATTGATTGGTCATATTAAGGTTTGTCTAGTCTTTATCATCATCCCTTGTCAACTTGGGATTATCATTTATGTTGGGTAGCTATGCTTAGTTGCTATACCTGGGTTATGGTGGTTTTAATGAACAATAATGATGAATCATGCTATACCTTTATGTTATATCTTTGTTTGCTTAATACAAGACCATATGCTTAATCGGAACATGGAGAACCACCCAGGAAAACCGTACAACCACAAGGCACATGGCTCTGCCTTGGCTGAATAACTAGAGACTTTAGTGTTGTAGCAACCTTACCTGAAAGGGACAAATGGGGAGGCGTTGATGGTGTATAGACTCGCTCTAGTAGGAGTTGGGCTTTGCTAAGACACGGTACCTACTAGGGGACTTTATGCCCCGCTTCGTCCTGAAACCTAGTGCGTTGTTGCACATTGGAGCATCTTCGTAAAGGCCTCGTAGCGTCCCTATGCAATCACACATCGGTAGTGTGGTATGATGCTTGGCCAGCATCGCATGGTTGGGTCCAAAACTCTTCGGGGTTTTTACGTGACTTGTGGGTAAAGATGTACAACCTCTGCGGAGTGTAAAACTAATCGATTAGCCATGCTCACGGTCAAGAGCGGTCTGGACCCTCACATGATAAGTGAACTTAAAGATGAACTTAAATCGTGTTCTCTGGTTATGCTTGTCATAAGCTTATGGCGTATCTTATCTATCTCTTTATGATAATTGTGGGTTGGTATGAACTTATACTTTATTAGTAACCAGGTGCTAATAAAACTTGATCAACTAAAATTGCTTAAATGCTTATAGCCCAGTCCACTATAAAGCCTTTGCTTTCATTCTTTCCCCACACTTGCTGAGTTCGACAAGTGCTCACCCTTGCTATAAACAATGTTGCTCAGAAGGAGGAGGCTACTCTGAAGTCTTGTAAAGATTTTGCTGGTGCTAGGCGTACACAACCCCCAGTCGACTGCCTGTGATGTTTGGAGCCTTCGTTTCCAGGATTAAGCGCAAATCTCTGATAATCTTTCTTTTTCTTACGTGATACTGTTTCTGTATTTACTTATATGTCACTATATGCATGAAACTTGATCCTGGCATGCATATAGTTATGCACTTGGTTTTCTTTGGAAAATCGGGTGTGACACCCCCCCCCTCTCTGGTTCGCCGTTTCGGTCCTTCAAGTGGTATCAGAGCCGGTTACGGGTCTTGATTGACTCTAATCAGTCTAAGATCCAACGATGGTGTACCAGGAACGAGGTTCGGGTCCTCCACACTTCGATGGGAAGAACTACCAGATGTGGAGTAAACGGATGGCAGCGTTCCTCCGCAGTAAGGGTCAGATCCTTTGGGATGTCGCGGTGGACACAGGCTATGTCCAATCGATGAACTTCCTCGCTCCAGGATCGAGGGACATGTTCACGCCAACAATAAGGCGGTCGACTACTTGTTTCGTGCTTTGTGTCAACCTGAATTCGATCGGGTGCACACAGAGAACTTGGCTTGTAGAATTTGGACGGTGTTGGAGGAAGCTCATGTTGGAAATGCTCAGGTTCAGGCTCGGATGTATGCGACTTACCAGAGAGAATACGAGAACTTCACTCATCTCCCCGGTGAGTCCATCGATGCCTTGTTTCAGAGGTTTATGGTGGTGGTAAACAACACGAGGGCCAATGTGGACGTGCTCCCGTACAATGATCATGATAGAGCCGTCAAGCTTTTACACTCATTGGATTGTACGGTTTGGGGCGGAAAGTTCGAGGCCAGTATGACACCTTGACGGTGAACGAGCTGTTCTCAAAGCTCAAGTCGGCTGAGGTGGATCGGGGTATGACAGCCAAGATTGAGGGCCCGACTGACTCTCATAGTCTCGCCCTCATCGGTGGCTTGAAAGGAAAGTCTAATGCTAACCCATCCACCAGGATGTTCTCCTTCTCCTCTTTGATGACTATGCCAGATGAGGAGTTCGACGTGCTTGGAGAGGACGAGCTGGCGCTGCTGACCAGGCGGTTCGAGAGGATGCACGAGAACCGGGTGAACATGAGGAGGAACACGAGGACATGCTTCTAGTGCTGCAAGCCGGGACACTTCATCGCCGACTGCCCCAAGAAGGTCGAGAACAAGGACAGCTACAAGCACAAGTTGAAGACGGATGACAAGTTCAGATCAAGGCGATACCACAAGCACAAGCAGAAGAGCAAGCACAAGGAAGAGCGACGATCGAGGAAGAAGGAGAGCCGAGGCAAGGCCCGAGCGATGGTTGGAGCGAGCGACATCGATTCCAGTTCCACGTACTCCACCTCGAGCTCGAGCAGCAGTGAAGATGAAGGTGGTCGTCGCAAGAGCAGGAAGTCATCCAAGAACCCGAGCCGGGTGAGTGCTTCCATCCTAACCTTGATTTGTCACCATCTTCTCGATTCATTTCTTAGTGACTGGTACTTGTAGCGAGAAAAAGGCTTCTCTAGTAGCTGCATCTAGGTGCTCACGGGATGTATGCTTGAGCCCATGATAGAAGGTCTGAATTAAGAACCACCCTTTCATGCCATGGTGTAGGCACGCGGTGATGTACTCCTGGAAGCGTTCCCATGCTTCCGAGATGCTCTCATCATTCTGCTGCTGGAAACCTGAAATTCTTATGCGGAGGGCATTAGTTTTACCCACCGAGAAGAACTTTGCGAGAAATGCCTTTGAGCACTTATCCCATGTGTTAATGGCATCTCGCTCCGCATAAAACCATTGCTTCGCCTTCCCAAGCAATGAGAAAGGGAATAGGTGAAGACGGATGGCATCATCCGTAACTCCACAGATAGTGAAAGTCCTACACACCTCCAAAAAGTGCTGGAGATGTGCATTGGCATCTTCATTCGGATTGCCGAAGAACGGAATGGCTTGCACCATGTTGATCAATGCCGGCTTAAGTTCAAAGTTTTCGTCTCCCACTGTTGTGGTTGGTCCGGTTGGGACATATGTGTTGGATGGAGCGGAAAACTCGCGGATCGTCCTCTCGGCCATTGGTGCTGATGAGGTGCTGTCTACGGGATCGACGGTGTTCGTCTCTTGAGTCGAGAGAAACTTCTGTGGGATGATGACACGGGGTCGCACTCTCCTCACAGGTGACTCCGGATTGTCGTTAAAGTTGGACGGTAGGTCGACACCAGTCATGCGCTACTCTGCGTACACGAGAGTAGTGCAAGGGTAAACCCGCAATAGCAGTTCACCGAACCTTGATAATTCTACCACAATGTTTAAATGATATCTTATGCCTATTGCCTCCCTGGCAACGGCAGCAGAAATGCTTGTTGAAATTCCTTAGCCTGACCACTAAGATGGCACAAACGACAATGGTGACAGAAATGCTTGTTGGCGCCTACAAGCGTCACCGCCGGGTTCGCACCTCTAGTAATGGGACTACGGAACGTCTGGGGTAAGACACATGATCACAGAAAAGTCCGCAAGCACACGGATTACCGTTGTAGCACTTCGCCCGGTGGTATTCGGGTTGTCGATTTATATTTTCCAGTGGGAGGCACGACGGCAAAGATGATTGAATAAACAATGGAGAAAGACCAAGGCTTAGAAAAGAGTTATAACGGGGGATGACGAATAAAGATATTTGGGGATAACTTGACACACGCTAGGAGATCTAGATGAAAGACTAGAGAGGATAGCGAGCTGGGAGGAAAACGAGACGAGAAAGGATCCTAACACAATCTATCTATTCTTGTCAACTCTAGGCAAAGGGCTAAAGCAAAGGATAACCAAGGTGAGCTAACTCAACAAGATCTTCTATTGTTGCAGGGGCATGCAAAGCCTCACCCTAAGACAAGGATGAGAAGGGAGGATGATGACACGCTGAATCCTACCGGCCCGAACTAACGTGGTGGACTATAGAGCCTGTCCAGAGCTATCACCTCCTTAGGATAGCACAACTATTCCGTTGCGCGGGACACCAATCTAAGACTAAGGTAAGCTCTGAGCACCGTGCTCACGACGAACCAAAGAACCTTTCCTCGGATATCACGAAGGAAGGTCTCTCTCTCCGGTGAAACACCGGAGATCAAGCGAAGAACGGCCACAAGAATATAGGGTTCAAGGGAGCTAAGCTAACCAAGACTAAGCTAACTTTAGTCTAAACCAAGAATAAAGCTTCTAGAGCAAAGTAAAAGTTGAATGTAATTGACTCGAAAAGTAAGATAGAAAGATAACTTGAATTGTACTTGAGTCTAGACAAAGAAAGGATACAAGAGCAATACCGAACTCTGAGGAAGACTCCTCAGGAACCCCGAGCCTTGCTCGACTCGACTCTAACTCCCAAGCAACACTAATCCTACTCTAAGCGAACAAAAGAGTGGAAATGAGATGCTCCTGCGTGGTGTGTGTGATCCAGCTGGTGTGAGGCTCCTTTTATAGGTAAGTGAGGTCGGTTGAGGGTGTGGGCCCATTTTCATAGGTGCGGCTGGATCAAGGGGCGCGGTCGGCCCTATGATCCACCGCCGCTTGACTTGGACGCTCCTGATCCTTGCTCCTGAGGCGGTTGAGGGTCGATTCCTTGCGTCGGTTTTGGTCGGTATGGCGGTTGGGAGGTGCGGCCGGCCCTCTAGGTGCGGTTGGCCCACCTCTAAGCTGTGGGATGAACCGCCTTCACTTGGTGACGTTCAGGATGCTCTTGGAATGACGGTTGTGGCGGTTGATCGGCCGGAGAGGTGGACCCATTGATCCAAGTGATCACAACTTCATCCATTCGATCAAACCGATGTTTCCTTGATCAATCTCGTTCATCCAAGTTGTGCATGGGGGAAGGACTCGATTGGGACCGAGGACGTGGCACAGGGCAGGGCCGGCCGCACCAGGCAGGGCCGCTACACGTGCCAGACCGGCCGTTCCTGGTGGTGCGGCCGTGCCTGGCTCGTGTGGCACGTTGGCTCCATTTCCCCTAAATCTGTACCTGTCCATAAAAATTGCAACACAACTCGTAGAACTTTATTAGTATAAAAAATATGCATGAAACTTGTTGTATACTCCGCTCGAACTTGAGGTTTTGATGGTCGGATCTTTGTTGTAAGGACCATCAACACAACTCTGCTGGCAAGTAGCCGTTGAGACGTACACAAGGGTAGTCGGCATGTTGTCCTGCATGATGAGGAAAACAAGCCAAGGAAAGAGAAATAATCATTTAAATAAATGACTTAGCTTTTGCCGCCTGAGCAGATTGTTGACGCGACCGGAGTTGGGTTGTTGAGCGGCAAGACGACGCGTCCAGATGCACGGCATAGGCGCAGTAGAGCCGGCGCAACCAGACGTCAAGTAGTCAAGCCGCGAGACGTAGTGACCGGGCGCACGGTGAGAGCCAGTGCGGCCGACCAACAAGTTGAGCGGCGGCGCAGTCGAGTCGCGAGACGGAGTGACTGGGCGCACGGCGAGAGCCAGTGCGGCCCTTCGAGGAGAAGTCAAGCGGCGAAGACCTGTCCGGATGCACGACATAGGCGCAGTAGAGCCGGTGCAACCGGGCGACGAGTAGTCGAGCCGGGAGACGGAGTGACCGGGCGCACAACGAGAGCCAGTGCGACCGACCGATGAGAAGTCGAGCCGTGAGACAGCGCGTCCGGATGCACGGCGTAGCCGCGGTAGAGCTGGTGCAGCCGAGCGACGAGTACCCGCGGTGCACGACGTAGTCGATGTAGAGCCAATGCGATCGGACAACAAATCAAGCGACGGCGCATGGAGTAGTCACGACACACGGTGTAGGAGGGGTAGAGCCAATGCGACCGGACAACAAGTCGAGCGGCGGCGCATGGAGTAGTCACGGTGCACGGTGTAGGCGAGGTAGAGCCAGTGCGACCAGACGACAAGCCGAGCGAGAGACCATGCGACCGAACGCATGGCAGAGGCGAAGTAGAGCCAGTGCGACCGGAAGATGACGCCATGGCGGCGCATGGTGTAGTGGAGATAGAGCCGGCGTTGCCGTGAAACGATTAGTCACGGTGCACGGTATAGCTGAAGTAGAGCAGGTGGGACCATGAGACGAGTAGTCGTGGCGCACTACGTTGCTCAAGTAGAGCTGGTGCGACTGGGAGACGAGTAGTTTCGGCGCACGGTTTAGTTGATGTAGAGCGACCAAGAGACGAGTAGCTGCGGCACGTAGTTGGTGTAGCCAAGAGCTGATGTTGTAGTACTTGCGTACGTCCGCCATGTACTTGCAGCAAAGATCTTAGACGTCTCTGGTATTGCTTTTGTGTGGCTGTAGCCAAGAGCCAATACACTCCATGGTCTTCACGTGCGCACGCATGAAGAACAGAGGTAGTGGTTCATTTGATTTTGTTCAACTCGGTCGTGAATTGGAAATGGACGTGGAGAGGCCGCATGGTTGCAGAGGATTTCTTCAATGCGGACTTCATGTTTTTTCCTGCCGCGCGGACAGGATATCGAATCTGCCTTGTTTCCACGCAGACTTGACGAGTTGCTGCGTCGAAGTATATGCTATAACGTCAACGAGTAGCTTCGGACTTGAGTGCGATTCCTGATAGGATTTAACTCGATGCCGCCGTGAATTTCACTGCGGGACTGCGGCAGATGAATTGCACATCTCCGCTCGGGACGCGGACCTTTGGATGGTAACACTGAAAATCGATTTCGCGTTGATTTGTAACTGTGTCGAATCCCGCCGAGTCGACGAGTTGGATGGAGACGTCTTCTCAGAGGCGCGTGAACTCTGTTCCAGAAAACAGAGTGCTTGACTGCTTGTCTTGTGTCGCGTAGAATTGTCTTGTGTCGCGTAGAATGTGCACATCGGGTTGCTAAAATTTGATGGCAGGTCCTTCAAACTCTTTGGTGATCATGACTGTCGGTGCGGAATATGGTCCCGACACTAACCAAGTAGATAACGCCTCAGGTCTATCCCTCGATGGTCGATGCCAAGCAACAAATGACACAAGGTTTTATCCCGGTTCCGGCCGAGGGGGCCGTACGTCCACAGGGGTGTGCTCGTGGCACTATATTGCTCGGCACCGGGGTGCTTGTAGTGGGGCAAATACAAGCAAGGCGGGAGAGGAATCGTGGCTTCCAAGTCCCCGGGTGAGTGGCGGAGATGTTGTGGGAGAATAAGAGAGTGAGTGCACGGTGCGCCGTGTTCCTCTCGACCCGTCCCCCCGAACTCCGTCCGTCCCCGCGGGCGGGGGCTCGCCTCCCCCTTTTATAGGCCAAGGGGGCGGCGAGTTACATGCACGCCGCGGCGCCTAGCTACGTGAAGGAGCACGTCGCGCTACGGTGTAAAGTGGGCGGCCGTCCGGACGATCTTCGCTGCGATCCGGTCATGATGGCCTACCTTGTACCCGAACAAGGGGCGGTTCGAGGGTAGGAGGCGGCGATGGCGATGGCGTCCTCTCGATAGGCTTCGAGGGGAGGTGCCGATGATGGCCGGTACGGGGGTACGGGGGCGGGCGAACGGCGTTCCTTCCCAATGAGCTCCGCGGTAGTGGAGTGGTTGCTGCAGGTGCCGGGCGTGCGCCGCGGAGTCGGGCGTGCGCCCGCACGCGTGGGTACGGCGTCCGCGCCGTTGCGCGTGGCCGGGATGGCCGTCCACCCGCCTAGCGCTCCTCACCTAACCCGGGGCCACGTGAAAGTGAATCGAGGGTGTGCCCGGCCCCCTTTCGAGGTCGGGCGCGTTAGCCGTACGGAGTGGGCGCGCGGTGTCACGGGACGACACCGGCCGTACCGCACGGTCCATCCCACGGTGGCGGGGATGGGCTCCTCCCCGGGGGAGTTGGTGCGGCGGCACCGGGCGTGAGCCCGGGCGCATGATGGCGCCGCCCCGCGGCGTCGGGCGTTAAATGCCCAAGTACGGGGCCGCCGCACGCGTGCGGCGCGCCCCGTGAGCGTGGCGGGCCCCGGCCCGAGGGCGGAGCGGACCCTCGAGCGAGACGGGATTCGCTCGAGGGGGAGCGTGCCCTCGAGCGGGGACGGGACCGCTCGAGGGAAGGGTTGCCCCTCGAACGGGCGGAGTCCGTTCGAGGAGGGGGTTGCCCCTCGAACGGGGTGGAGCCCACTCGAGGAGGAGCGTGTCCTCGAGCGAGGCGGAGCCCGCTCGAGGGGTCTTCTAGACGGGGCCGTCTTGGTGGGCCTCCCGAGTCCTGCCACATAGGCCATGTCCCGCACGATTAGTTTCTCGCATTGTTAGGCTTAGCGTGTTTTGATACGGGGTTAAGTGAGGATTCCCCGTCGTTTAAGGGGACCCCTAGGGCGGTCCCCGACGCAGCCCCGAGCATCCGCGGGTTTGCCATTGAGGCTCCCGCGGATGCCGGAACCTACCGATAGGACGTTCTTCCCTCCTTGTTTGCGAACGCTTTCCGAGGGGCCGCGTCGGCCGGACCCGCGGGTCTAGCCCCCGAAGCCCGCGCAGGAGTGTGGGCTCTCCCCGTAGGGGTTAACCGCGAGCAATTCGGTCGAAAGGCGTGGCACATATGCCTACCGGCATCGGCGGTATTTCAGCCGGCATCGGGGGTGCACGCTCCCCTCGTCACCGTCTCCCGGCGGGTGCAATTTCAAGGAGGTGTAGCCGCGCGTCAAGCCCCCGAGCCTTGGCCCGTTCGAGGCGATCGGGTCGAGCTCGACGACTTGTTTTTTAACGCGCCCTCGCCGTCCCTCCGCGGGACGGAGGGTGAGGTCTCCACGACTCCCATCGAGCGGGTCGCGAATCGCGGATTCCTCGTCGAGCGCTAGCGGGTGGTTCAAGTGGACGTCCATGCCCCGTTCGATAAGGGTAGGCCGCGCGGTCCGGAGACACGTCCATGGAAGCGCTTGCGTGGGTTTGCTAGGTGGGGCTCGATCCCCGTTCGCTAGGGACCGAGGGCGCGGAAGCTCTCCCTCGGTGGGATCCCCCCCCGCTAGCCGCCCTCGCCCGGCTCTCGAACACGACATGTGGGGCACCCTCGAGCCGACGGGCTCGAGGAACGGCTCGAATGCGCGTGCCCTCGTCGTCCCTGACTCTGGTGATCTGGGGCTCCTGTTCGAACCCGTCGAGGGTCAGGCTTCGAACCTCGATCGATAAGGCCGTGCGGGGCCGTGCATGGACGCCCCCGTCTTTTCGCGTTTGCGGCCGTCGAGGGGTCCGGGCGTGCCGACCCTCGAGGTGTTGGTTGGTGGCGTGGCGCGCGCATGAGTGCTTTCGGTGCCGCTCTATTTCAAGCGTGACCTCGGGCGATCCTCTTACGCGCGTGCCTTCTTTTAGAGGGTTGACATTGTCTCGAGCCGAGGGTCATGCTTGCTCGATGGTTTCACGTGGCATGGGTGCCCGCGGTTACCTCGCTCTACACCGAGCAGGTCCCGGCGACCTTCTCACGCTGATATCCCGTCGAGGGTCGCCTCGTTTCGAGCCGAGGGTCACGCCACTCGAGGGCATGACGTGGCATGGGTGCCCGCGGCCGCCCGCTCTACACCGAGCGGGTCCCGGCGACCTTCTCACGCTCGTCATCCCATCGAGGGTCGCCTTTGTCTCGAGCCGAGGATTCGCCTCGCTCGAGGGCTCTCCTTGCTTGGCAAGGGGCCCGGCATTTAATTGCCTTGCGGTCGTGGCCGCGGGTTTGTAGCGCGGGCGCGCCTTTTGAGGCGCTCGCGGCGCGCGCGCGCGCGTAGTGGGCGGCGCGGCAGGCGGATGTGACGGTTTTGCCTCGGTCGCAGCCGTTCCTCGCCGTAATGATGACCCGCCTGCAAGTGTTAGAGCCGCTGCGGTCGTGGTGGGGCCCGCCCGTCGACGCGATGGAAAGATTCCCGCAAGCACGTCGGGCGGGGCGTCCGCTCCGGAGAACTCGCTCGTCGCCTATAAAACTGCGGGGAGGAGTGGACGGCGGTTTTTTACCTTGGCACCTTACCACTTTCGCTCCCCCGTCCCTTCGCCTTCGCCTCGCTCTCGCCACCGCGCGGTCTCGCTCGCTAGAGCTTTTTCCTCGTTTTCTTGTCCTCCGCCTTCGCATTCGTCCTCTCCATGGCGCCGCCTCGGCCCTCCCCTTAGGATCTTGGAGCCGTACGCACGGGAGAGATCCACGGTGACCCGCCCGCCTTGGGCGAGCCGGCCGCCGCCGCCCGCTCGTCGGCCAACGAAGATGGGCGCCGGCGGAATGGATCGTGCCGCCGGCGGCGCATCACGAGCCCAACCCGCCGGAGGGCTACGTGGTGAGCTTCCTCCGCTACCACGAGCGCGGCTTCAACGCGCCGGCGAGCACATTCATGCGGGCAATGTGCCACTACTACGGGGTGGAGTTGCATAACTTCGCCCCCAACGCAATCTCGCAGGCGGCCACGTTCGTGGGCGTCCGCGAGGGGTACCTAGGGATCCCGATTAATTGGGGAGCTGCGGGTACACCTCTTCCGCGGGGAGCTCTTCACGCAGCCCACGACGGAGCCAAGGACCCGCCGCGCGGTGCGCGCCGGCGGGATGTCGCTTGCCCCGCGGGGGCAATTCAAGAACGTCTACATCCCCCGCACCATGACGACGAACAACACCGGCCGGGAGCGGGGATGGTTTTATCCGCGCAACGCCGAGCCCGGCCTTCCCCCCCCTACACCGCCGGGTGTTCAAGGAGAGGCCTAGCTCCCCGGGGCTACGGGGTGTCCACGCCCCGGCCGCCGGCGCGACAGAGTCGGTGCTGGGCGCACTGGAGCGGCTGAGGAAGCACGGGGTGACCGCGATGGGCGTCCTCGCCTTCCTCCACCATCGGCGGGTCGTGCCACTGATGGAGAGGCCGCTCTGCATCTTCGAGATGACGGAGGCGGCCAACCCCATCGACCTGGCGAGGTCGCGGATGCTCCCGACGCCGCCGGGAGCGGCCGTACGCGCTCACCCGGCGCGGAGCGCCGTCGACACCCGGACGCCGCCGCCGCCCGAGGGCCGGACCCCGTGGGACGTCGAGATGCTCCCCTTCGGCCCGCGGGTGAGTTGGGTTCCCGATCTCATTTTAGTTCTTGGTCTTGCTTTCGTCTCCCCCGATCCGCCATTGTCACTCTTGTGCGCGGTGGTGGAGTTCAACATCGCCAAGTCCGTTCCACCCACCCCGACTCCCGTGCGCTTGGCCGGGCGGCGCGGCGGGAGCGAGGGAGCGGGCGGCGCGCAAGAGGGAGCACGCCGGGGCGTCGCCAAGCGCGCCGCGACCCCCGGTCCGCGGAGTACCGGCGGCGCGAGGAGCCGGGGCTCTCCTCCCCGGATATCGAGGAGCCCTCGTCCTCGGAGCAGACGAGGAGGAGGAGTACGAGGGGGAGGGCCCCTCGGACGGTGGCACCCTTGCGCCCCCGTCGCCGCAACCCGCGCCGGCGTCGGGGGGTGGTTTCGTCGGGGCGGGGCGCACCGGCGCCCGCCGCCAGGCATTCGTCGTTGGGGGCGGCGCGCGCCGCGAGGTGCCGGCGCGTGCCGCGGAGGTACGCGCGGCGGACGCGCCCGTGCGCGCGTCGAGCGTGCCCCGCGCGCGGGGGAGCGCGCTCCGCGCGCGCGCGCGTCGTCGTCGGGGGCGCGTCGGCGGGCGTGCGCGCGCGCGCGGGCAAGCGTGCCCCCGCGCGCGGTGGCTTCTTCGGGGGGTGCGGCATCGGGGCGCGCCCACGCGCGGGCGGGCGTGCCCGCACGTGTGGTGGTGCCGTCGGGGAGGCGGCCGCGGCGGCGCGGCCCCTGCGCCGGTCTCGTCCGCGGAGGCCTCGAGGAAAAGGAAGCGGGCCTTTTCCTCCGCGAGGTAAGGAGCCCTGTCTTCCTTCGTTTGGTTTTAGTTTGCCGGTGATTAGATCCTCGACCCTCCGTTCGTGTCCGCGCGGGCGCGTGCCAACCGTTCCTCCTCTTGCACCGGCCAAGGTGCCGAGGACGGACGCGTCGATCCCCACCCCGGCGGCGTTCGTCGAGGGGGTCGCGCCGGGGACAAGCGCGGCGGCGGGCACGAGTTCGCAAGGCCCGGCCGGGGCCTCGAGCCCCCGGCCGGCGGATCGGCCCGCCGCGGCGCGGCCGGAGGTCGCCGGGGGCGGCCGGCGCCGGTCGCCACGGAGGCACGGGCCGTAGAGGCGGCCACGGAGGAGGTGCGGCCCGCGGTGGCGACCATCGCGGAGGAGGTGGAGCGGGCGCAACTTGCGGGGGTGCCCGCGGATGCGGCGGCACGGCCGGAGGTGGCGGCGACGGCGCCACTACGGGTGCTCCGTGGCCGCGGAGGCGCGGTGGGGGCGCCGGCGGAGGCGGAGCGGCGGAGGTCCTCCCCCCGCCGGCGGTCTCCGGGCGGGAGGTGGTGGAGCTCTCGGATGACTCCCCGCCGCCCGGGTGGAACCGATGGGCTGGGCGGCCCACGAACTCCCCCCGACCCCCGGAGGGGGCCCTCGTGAGGGCGGCGCGAGGGTCGCATGGTAGTGGGGGGCCGAGGGCACGATGCCGAGGCCTCGTCCTCCCACGCCGGTCGCTCCGCCCGGGTGGGGGGGGGGGGCGTGGAGGATCCCCCTGCGTTCGCCGACGCCGGGGGGAGCAGAGGAGCTGCGGGGCGAGCTCCGGAACCACGGCGCCACGCTCAACCGCGCGTTGAACGAGGCGGCTGCGCAGTCCACGGCGGCCCGGCCCGGCTCGTCTTCCGGGTGAGCCACGGTTGCTCGTCTCTCTTTCTTTTTCGTTTTCGTGTGCCGCATTCAAGCCTTGGCACTTACGAGATTCGATGTGTGTATGCCGAGCTCGAGCGCCGCGCCCATGAGAAATACGACGCGTTCGACCAGGTGAACGCCGAGGCCCGCCAGCTCCGGGAGCGATGCAGCGCTTTCGATGCGCTTGCGGATGCTCTCAGGACGCCGGACGGTTGGCCGGTGTGCGGGCGATGGCGTGGTGCGACATGCTTCCTGAGAGCTCGAGGCAGGACACGGCGCGTCACTCGAGTCTCGAGCGGATCCGCGCGGCCCTCGTCGATCGCGACGAGGCGCCGTGGAACGCGCGCGAGGACTCCGGACAAGACGCGGACGCCGGCCGCCAAGCGGGAGGCGGAGGTGGCCACCGCTCGCGCCGAGACCCGGGAGCTCCGCACGTCGCTCGAGGGGGCGCGGGCGCGGCGGCCGCCGGCCGAGGAGCGGGCGCGCGGGGCCGGAGCGCCGCGCCAAGGAGGCCGATGACCGAAGGCCGCCCTCGACGCCAAGGCCGCGGCCCTCGTCGTCGGCCGAGGAGCGGCTCCGGCGAGGAGTGCGTCGCCCGCCGGGGGGCCGAGGGGCGGCTCCCGGCAAGAGCGAGCGCCCTCGGCGACGCCCGAACGGCGCCGGAGCGGGGAGCGCGTTGCTCGCGAAGCGGCGGAGAAGTAGCCGGAGGAGCGGAACGCCGCATTCTCCAAGGTTGAGGATGAAGCGCTCTCGCTCGGCATCGGCAATGCCGGCCGAGAGCCGGCCCTCCGTGAGCAAGGCGAGGCCGTCCGGCCGTCTCGAGTCGGAGCTCGGTCCGCACGCCGCGACCTCGGTCGGAGAGGAAGCAAGTCGAGGGTGAGACTTTTCGACTCTTGTTTGTTGGTTTTTTGCTTTAGAGGGTTCGCTTCTCCCTTTCGATTTCTTGTCGTCTTGATGATTCCGGGCTTGCGCACCGCCTTGGGGCACGGCTGCCGGGCGGGCCGAGGCCCGGCAGCTTCCTACAACTCCTCGCGAGCGGGAGCCGCAGAGGCTGCGTGACGCGGCCCTCGAGACTTGCCGCGTCGTTGAGGAAGGCGAGGCCCGGGCCGGCGGCTCGGCCCGGCCGGCCGCTGCGCGCCCTCGGCGGCCACGTCACGGAGCGGATGCGCGCGGCGTTGCACCTAGGCGTCGGAAGGCCCTCGGAGTGGTGCGATCCCACTACGAGGTCAACCTTGAGGCGCTGGCGGAGGGCTATATCGTGCCCGAGGGCGTCGAGGACGAGGTGGCCATGGAGCGCGCGGACGCGCTTGCTGCTGACGCCGCCGGTCGCTCGCCGAGGCCTTCGAAGAATTCCTCTTCCCGGACGCCGCCGATGCTGCTGCTCCACCCGCCTGAAAGCATCTGGGCGCTAGGCCCGTTTTTTGTTCATGTGTATCGACTCGGCCTCGTGGCCTTTTTGTAAATAAACAAGTCGTCTTGTGAACATAAGCGATTCTTGTAAATGAAGTTGTTTGCTTATTACGCCTTTTGTTTCTCCTTCTTCCCGAGTAGATTCTAGTTAGGGGAGTTCGTTTTTCGCGGGGGCCCGCCGGGGTTGGAGGCGAGAGAGACGGGCCATAGCCACGCGGCGTAGGCCGTCCTCGGCTCGCACGCTCCTTCCGCCGTGCCACCGCGCCCCGTTCGAATCATGGCTCGAGGTTGAAGTAGGAAACAAACTTAGCGCGTGTTGTTACGTTTTTTGCGCGAAAAAATGGGACCATTTGGGGGGGTGCCCCCCCCCCCCCGCAGTAGCCCCCGAGGGTAACTTGGGTTTCAGGGGAAAGCCGAGTTGCCCTTTTATTAGACTTGGAGTATTTACATAGGTGACGCCAACTGGGGTGTTGGCCATGCATTTTTACAATCGAATAATGCTTGGAAATCCTAGCTAAGGGTAGAAGCGACGTAGCTGTTGGATGTTCCAAGCGTTGGTAAGTTCTTCGCCGTCCTCGTTGGCCAGCTTGTACGTGCCCGGCTTGAGTACCTTCACCACGACGTAGGGTCCCTCCCATGGGGGCGATAGCTTGTGGCGCCCTCGGTTGTCTTGGCGTAGCCTTAGGACTAGATCCCCTTCGCTGAAATCCCTGCGACGTATCTTGCGCGCTTGGTAGCGTCGTAGGGACTGTTGATACCTTGCGGAGTGCATCAACGCCACGAGGCGTACTTCGTCTAGCCGGTCCGGTGAGTCCTCGCGGGCTCGCCGGTTAGCCTCTTCGTCGTAGCCTCGAATCTCGGGCGACCCATATTCCGTGTCCGTGGGGAGGACGGCCTCCGCGCCATGGACCGGGAAAAAACGGTGTGAACCCGGTGGCTCGCTTGGGGTGGTCCTTAGGCTCCACACGACCGGCTCGGTAGTTCTTGGAGCCATTTCCGCCGCATTTGTTGAGCCGATCGAAAATTCTGGGTTTGAGGCCCCGTAGAATCATGCCGTTGGCACGCTCTACTTGGCCGTTGGTCCGTGGGTGTGCCACGTGCCCAATCCACGCGGATGTGGAACCTCCGTCGCGAGAACTCCAAGAACTTCCGGCCCGTGAGTCGGGACCCGTTGTCCGTGATGATGGAGTTTGGCACTCCAAAGCGGTAGATGATGTCGGTGAAGAACGTGACCGCCTGCTCAGCCTTCAAATTCGTAATGGGGCGCACCTCCACCCACTTGGAGAATTTGTCGATCGCGACAAGCAGGTGGGTGAAGCCCCCGGGCGCCTTCCGCAGGGGCCCGACGATATCCAACCCCCACACAGCGAACGGCCATGTGACAGGGATTGTTTGTAGGGTGTGAGCGGGCAAATTGGACTTGCGGGCGTAGAACTGACACCCTTCGCAGGTGCGCACAATTTCACCGGCATCCGTGACCGCGGTAGGCCGCAGAAGCCCCGGCGGAACGCGTTGCTAACGAGGGTGCGTGGCGCGGCGTGGTGGCCACGGATTCCCGCGTGGATGTCCCGTAGGAGCTCGCGCCCCTCGGGGATGGGTATACATCGGCGGAGGATGCCCCGACGCGGCGCGCTTGTACGGCTCGCCATCGACGAGGGTGAATGACTTGGCCATCCCGGCGATGCGCCCGGCGTGGCCCGGTCCGCGGGGAGTTCCCCTCGAGCAATCCGTGCGATGTACTTCTCCCCGCCGTCCGCCCGGACGGGAGCCGGTTCGATGTCCATCGCGGCGGCCCTCGTGGGAGCCGTACCCCTCGAGAAGGGAGAGCACGTACGCCTCGTTCGAGGGGTCCTCTTCCATGGGCTCCGCACCCGCTGGGTTCGAGGGAGCCCCCGAGGGTCCGCCGTCGCTCGAGGGGTAGGGCTCGAAGGTGACCGAGGGCTGCGCGATGTCGCGTGCGAAAACGTTCGGGGGGAACGGTGATCCGCCGGACGCTATTTTTGCCGGCTCGTCGCTTCCTCGTTGTACCGGCGGGGTACATGATTAAGCTCGATGCCGTAGAATTTGTCTTCGAGGGCCCGCACGGCTTTACAGTAAGCCTCCATCTTGTCGTCGTGGCGGTTCGCGTTCTTCATGACTTGATCGATCACGAGCCGCGAATCCCCTCGCACGTCGAGGCGCTTGATGCCCAACTCAATGGCGATTTTGAGGCCGCGAGAGAAGGGCCTCCTATTCCGCCATATTGTTGGATGCGGGGAAGTGGAGGGCGCATCTGCGTAGCGCATGTGTTCCCCGAGGGGTGACACGAAGAGCGTGCCCGCGCCCGCTCCCCGTCTTCATCACCGAGCCGTCGAAGAACGCAGTCCGGCACTCGCTGAATCCGAGGGGGCGGCAGTGCGTGTCCGTCCACTCGGCGACGAAATCGGCTAAGATTTGCGATTTGATGGCTTTGCGCGGAGCGTAGGCTAGCGTCTCGCCCATCAACTCCACGGACCACTTGGCAATTTCCGCTCGCCGCATCGGGGTTGCGAATGATCTCTCCTAGCGGGAAGGAGGAGACCACCGTAACGGGGGTGGGCCTCGAAGTAGTGGCGGAGCTTGCGCCGCGCGAGGACTACCGCGTACAACAACCTTCTCGGACACCGGGGGTAGCGCGTCTTCGTGTCCGACAGACTTCGGCCGATGTAGTAGACGGCCTCCCGCACAGGCAAGGCATGCCCTTCCTCCGTGCGCTCCACGATGATCACGGCGGCCGACCACCCGGGTGGTTGCGGCCACGTAGAGCCGGGGGGGTTCGCCGTCTCGTGGCGGCGTAAGGATTGGGGCGTGCGTCGGCCGACGCCCGGCTGTCGAGCGCTTCCCGGGCCTCGGTGGTCCAAGAGAAGCGCTCGTGCTTCTTGAGCGGCCTCGGTAGAGGGGCGAGGCCCTTCTCACCGAGCCTCGAGATGAAGCGGCTTAAGGCGGCGAGGCACCCCAACACCTTCGCACTCCCTTGAGGTCCCAAATTGGACCCATTCGCTCGAGGGCCGCGACCTTTTCGGGGTTGGCCTCGATCCCCCGCCGGGAGACGATGTACCCTAGGAGCATGCCCCGCGGCACTCCAAAGACACATTTTTCGGGGTTGAGCTTGACCCCGTTTGCCGTAGGCGGTCGAACGCGATGCCAAGATCGTTAACCGGGTCGTCCGCCTTCCCGGTCTTGATGACAATGTCGTCCACGTAAGCCTCGACCGTCCGCCCGATATGGTCCCCAAAAACGTGCCGCATGCGCGCCGATACGTTGCGCCCGCGTTTCGAGGCCAAAGGCATCGTGACGTAACGAACGTCCCGAACGGTGTGATGAACGAAGTCGCGAGCTGGTCGGACTCCTTCATTTTTATTTGGTGATATCCCGAGTAGGCATCGAGGAAACGAGCGAGTTCACACCCGGTACCGTAGAATCAATGATTTGATCTATACGTGGCAAAGGAAAGGGAACTTTTGGACACGCTTTATTGAGACTAGTGTAGTCTATGCACATCCTCCACTTCCCATTTTTCTTTTTTACAAGCACAGGATTAGCTAACCACGTAGGGTGGAACACTTCCTTGATGAACCCGGCCTCGAGGAGCTTCCCGCGCAGCTCCGCTCCGATCGCCCGTCGCCGCTCCTCGTCGAAGCGGCGCAGCCGCCGCCGCACGGCGCGAGCGTTGGGCGAGATATCAAGGGAGTGCTCGGCGACCTCCCTCGGGATGCCCGGCATGTCCGAGGGGCTCCACGCGAAGATGTCGGCGTTGGCGCGGAGGAAGTCGACGAGCACCGCTTCCTATTTAGGATCGAGGGTCGAGCCGACCCTCAATGCCTTGCCCTCGGGGGCGACGGGTCGAGGGGGACCCCTTTGGTTTGCTCGGTGGCCTCGAAGGTGCCGATGTGTTTGGTGGCGGAGGCCGAGGTCGTCGTTGACCATCTTCTCCCGGTGTGTTCACCGGCGCTTCATCCCGGCGCTAGTGCCTCCGCATGTTCCACGCACTCGACGTCGCGCCGAATGCGTGCTCGATCGACGACCCGACGGTGATGACGCCGTTTGGACCCGCATCTTCATCTTCGAGTACGTGTAGTTGGGGACCGCCATGAACTTGGCATAGCATGGTCGCCCAAGGATGGCATGGTAGGCCCCTTTGAATCCCACCACCTCGAAGGTGAGGGTTTCCTTGCGGAAATTCTTGGGGGTCCCAAACCGGACGGGCAGACGGTCGCCCGAGGGGTTGAACTCTGCTTGCCGGGCGCGATGCCGTGAAACGGCTTCGTGCTCGGGCCGTAGCTGGTCCGGCCCAATCCCCATCGAGCACAATGTATGCGCGAAGAGGATATTGAGGCTACGCCTCCGTCCATAAGGACCTTCGAAAACCGGCGTTCCCAATGATGGGATCGACCACCGGTGGGTACGGCCCGGTTCGGGATGCGATTTGGGTGATCATCCCGGCTAAAGGTGATGGCATCCTTCGACCAGTTGAGAAAGGCCGGAGGTGCCCTCTCCGCGGCGAGGACTTCGTGCCGCTCCTTCTTGCGTTGCCGGTCGACATGTCGACAGTGGGTCCCCCGAAGATGAGGAACACATTTTCGACAGCAGGGAAACCACCCGCGTCGCCATCGCCCCCATCTTTCTTGGCCTCTGCCTCCTTCGCGGCGGCACGGCCGTAGAACTTCTTGAGCATGTCGCACTGCTCAAGAGTGTGGTTCACGGGGGTCTTGTGGTAGGGGCATGGCTTCTTCATCATGTCGTCAAACACCCCCGGGCCTCGAGGAGCCGGTCGAGGGCCCCGTCGGGCGGGTCGACGGCGAGGGCCTCGGCGTTGCCGCCGTTGCGCCCCCGCTCGCGCGCCTCGCGGCGCGGCTTCTTGCCCTTCTTGCCCCGCTTGTCGTTGCGGCGCGGCTCCTTGGACCCGGCCCCCCTCCGCGGCGCGTCCTCGGAGCGCTTGCCCTTCTTGCCGTCGAAGATTGCCCCCACGGCCTCCTCTCCGAGGCGAAGGGCGGTGGCAATGTCGAATAGCTCGTTCGAGTCCGTGGGCGGGGCTGCGTCCTAGCTCACGCACGAGGTCCCGGCACGTGGTTCCCTCGAGGAACGCGTGCACGATCTCGGATTGTGCCACGCTGGGGAGCTCTGTGCAGCGCTTGGAGAAGCGCCGTATGAAGTCCCGCAGCGATTCGCCTGGCTTCTGCGTGCAGGAGCGCAGATCCCAGGAGTTCCCGGGGCGCACGTACGTGCCCTGGAAGTTGCCCACGAAGGTGTGGACTAGATCGTCCCGGCCTATGGATGCGGGCCGGCGGGCGGGTGCTCGAGCCATGTCGGGCGGCGTCGCCCAAATGCGGGGGCAAGTTGCGGATGATTACTTCGTCGTTGGTGGCCCCGCCCGGTCGACAAGCTAGGCGGTAGTCGTTGAGCCGGACACGAGGGTCCGTCTCCCCGTTGTATTTGACGATCGTCGAGGGCGACGGAAGCGGCGGGGGAACGCCGCCGTGCGGATCTCCCGGCCGAACACACGGGTGCCCGGGGCTCGGTGTCGGGGAGCGATCTTCACCGGTGTCGTAGCGTCCACCCCTTCGAGGGTGGTAGCCTCTAGCCGCCCGCGCGTCCGCCTTGGCCGGTGCGCTCGGCGTTGATGACGTTGCGGGCATCGCCATCCGGCGCCTGCGCGTGTCGAGGAGCCGTTCCTTGGCCGGCGTGCGTCCCCGGTCGGCGGGTTGACCTACGTGCACCGAGGGTTCGCCTCTGGTGCGGGATCATCACCCCGCGCGTCCCCCGTTGGCGGATGCGTGAGGCCGAGCTCTCGGCCGCCGGACGGCCGCTTGCTCAAGGAGAGTCGCACCTCGCGGTGCATGTCTCGAGCCTCGGGGGTCGATGGTGCCGGCATGGCGCGTAGCAACGTCGCGGCGGCGATGAGCTTTTGGCTCGCCCGTGGCGGAGTATCCGCATTGTCGACGTTGGGGACGGGGTTGAGGCGGTCACGGACCTGTCGGCCCAGCTCCCGCGCGCGTTCGCCGCGCGCAGAGGCCTCCCCTGCCATCGAGGCGCGGAGTAGCCGCACTGTCCTGTACTCCTCCGCCAGCTTGGCCTCGAGCTCGCGGGCTTGGGCCAGCTGTGCGTCGACGTCGGCCCCGGCGGGGAGCGCTCGGCCCCGCGGCCGGGCGCATGGCGATCCCCCTCGGGGCGGGCGTGACTTCCCCCCGTCTCGGCGCCCGCCGCACCGGCGGCGTTGGCCGGTCGTTGGTGATGACGGCGCAACACTCCCGCGTGGGGTCGTAACTCCCGGTCCGGAGTCGTCGGAGCGACCAAACCGCAGTCCGTGGCGTCGAGGAAGCGCCCGAACGCGGCCGGGTCCGGCACGCCGGAGAAGTCCCCACTCCGCGTACCCGTGGCGGTTGGCGGGTGGCATCGTGTCGACGGAGCCCGGGGACGACTCGTCTGCTGGCCGAGGTGCGGGGTCCCCGGCGACGAAGACGTGGCGGCCGGGCGGAGCCGGCGCATCGTCGTGTTCACGTTGGCGTTATGGGCCGTCGTGGCGCCACGCGGCCCGATGGGGATGCGCGGTCCCGAGACCGCACGCGGTCCCACCGGGGCGGTGGCGGGCGTTGTGACGGTGGGCGCACCGCGTTGGGCGGCGGCGCGCTCGGCTTGCCGCCGCTCGGACCGCGCTTGGCGTGAGCGCGGCCCGGAGCGACGACGGCGTCGCGGCGTCGACGGACCCGCGGCGTCCGTGCTGCGGGCGCCCGCGCCGTGTCGTGCGTGCGTTGGAGACCGGAGCGGACCCGGCCTCGCGCTCGCGCGCGAAGCTCCTCACGATTAGTGAGGCGCATGAGATAGCCGTTTCCCGTGGCACCGGAAGTTCAAGTCTCCGAAGCGGATCTCGAACCCGGCGGGGAGAGGGTCCGAGCTACCCATGTTGTAGCGCGTAGCACGGTACTCAGTGCGAATCACCATGGAGGGAGTTGGCGAAATGACCTTAGGCGCTCGTTTGCCCCACGGTGGGCGCCAGCCGTCGATGCGGAATATGGTCCCGACACTAACCAGTAGATAACGCCTAGGTCTATCCCTCGATGGTCGATGCCAAGCAACAAATGACACAAGGTTTTATCCTGGTTCCGGCCGAGGGGGCCGTACGTCCAGCAGGGGTGTGCTCGTGGCACTATATTGCTCGGCACCGGGGGTGCTTGTAGTGGGGCAAATACAAGCAAGGCGGGAGAGGAATCGTGGCTTCCAAGTCCCCGGGTGAGTGGGCGGAGATGTTGTGGGAGAATAAGAGAGTGAGTGCACGGTGCGCCGTGTTCCTCTCGAATTCGTCCCCCCGAACCCCGTCTCTCCCCCGCGGGCCGGGGGCTCGCCTCCCCTTTTATAGGCCAAGGGGGCGGCGAGTTACATGCACGCCGCGCCGCCTAGCTACGTGAAGGAGCACGTCGCGCTACGGTGTAAAGTGGGCGGCCGTCGGACGATCTTCGCCGCGATCCGGTCATGATGGCCTACCTTGTACCCGAACGGTGGCGGTTCGAGGGTAGGAGGCGGCGGATGGCGATGGCGTCCTCTCGATAGGCTTCGAGGGAGGTGCGATGATGGGCGGTACGGGGTACGGAGCGGGCGAACGGCGTTCCTTCCCAATGAGCTCCGCGGTAGTGGAGTGGTTGCTGCAGCGTGCCCGGGCGTGCGCTCGCGGAGTCGGGCGTGCGCACGCACGCGTGGGTACGGCGTCCGCGCCGTTACGGTGGCCGGGATGGCCGTCCACCGGCCTAGCGCTCCTCACCTAACTGCGGGGCCACGTGAAAGTGAATCGAGGGTGTGCCCGGCCCCCTTTCGAGGGGTCGGGCGCGTTAGCCGTACGGTGGTGGGCGCGCGGTGTCACGGGACCGACACCGGCCGTACCGCACGCTCCATCCCACGGTGGCGGGGATGGGCTCCTCCTCGGGGAGTTGGTGCGGCGGCACGGGGCGTGAGCCCGTGGCGCATGATGGCGCCGCCTGCGGCGTCGGGGCGTTAAATGCCCAAGTACGGGGCCGGCGCACGCGTGCGCGCGCGCCGTGAGCGTGGCGGGCCCCGGCCGAGGGCGGAGCGGACCCTCGAGCGAGAAGGGATTCGCTCGAGGGGGAGCGTGCTCTCGAGCGGGACGGGACCGCTCGAGGGAAGGGTTGCCCCTCGAACGGGGCGGAGTCCGTTCGAGGAGGGGGTTGCCCCTCGAACGAGGTGGAGCCCGCTCGAGGAGGAGCGTGTCCTCGAGCGAGGCGCGAGCTCGCTCGAGGGGTCTTCTAGACGGGGAGGCTGTCTTGGTGGGCCTCCGGAGTCTGCCACATAGGCCATGTCTCGCCACGATTAGTTTTACTCGCATTGTTAGGCTTAGCGTGTTTTGATACGGGGTTAAGTGAGGATTCCCCGTCGTTTAAGGGGACCCCTAGGGCGGTCCCCGACAATGACGATTACACCTACCTAGCGCATCCGCTGTCGGTTTTTTAACGCGGTAAATCTACCAATGGGGTACCTGAGGTAGATGATGTGGTGGGGGAAGTTTTATATCCGGCAACCTCCATACGGGGTACCCGTCGGAGAGTAGATAGTGTGGATCGCCAGACCTGGAAATCGAAGGTATGCGTTGGGACACGAGATTTATACAGGTTCGGGTAGCCAAAGTAGCGTACCCTACGTCCTGTTTGGAGTAGTATTGTGTCCTGCGCTTGGGTGTTGTTCCCTGGAGGGACTGTGGATGTCCTCCTAGGTACCCGGCCCTCCTTTATATAGTCCAGGGGGCGGGTGCCTAGTCGGTTACAAAATAGGAGTCCTGATAGGATTATACAGCACGAGTCCTAGTAGAATTACAGAGGAATTCTAGTAGGAGTCCATCTTCATCCTTCCTTGCGGTACCCGGGGTGTATGCTCGATAAGCCCCCGAGCACGTTGGAGTCGAGAGTAGTAGTTCAAGTAGTCTTGAAGCCTCTTTGGGTAGTTCTTGAGCGTCCTCGAGTACTGCTTGGAGAAGTCTTCAATAGTAGTTGAACTGCCACGAGGCTGGAAGGTGGTCCAGCTCATCTGTCTTGAAGTTGGGATTTATATGGAAGTGCAATTGCAAAATCGCACTCCATATGGAGTAGCCCCCGAGCCTTAGGTTGAGTTGTGGACTCTGGCTGAGGATCACTTGATTCTGCTTCTATCTTTGAAAAAATCAACTGATTGGTGTAGCCTAGTAGGACTCGAGCCTTGGAACGATTGAAAGAATCAATCCAAGGGTCTTCAGTGTTTGCGGAAGTCATCATCCGAGTACTCTTGTAGCGTTCAGCCCCCAAGCTCGTTGCCCAGTGAGCCGCAGGAGCCACGTCGAGAAGTTTTTGGTGTTGAGCCCCCGAGATAAAGAGCAAACGGAGACTACTCGAGTTGTCGTCGAGTAGTGATTTGGTGCGTAGTCCCCGAGTTTGGGAACTAGCCGCGCCGGTGAAGGTACGCGGAGCATCCTGAAAAGTCTTCTCCGAAGCTTGACCTGAAATTAAAGATGCGCACATTATGTAGCATTTCTGTAGAAATTAAATTTATTAGTGACAAATACAAATATGAATATAAATTTAAATGTCATGTGTCATGCTCTTGTTGTGGTTGTAAGGCGTCGAGTAGTTAGCCTGATGCGGTTAAGCGCCCAGTTTCTTTGATCACTATTTAGCTATAGCCGCTTGAAAGGACCTTGATGTCGCCTAGAGGGGGGTGAATAGGCGTGACGACCAAATTAAACTCTTTCTCCCCGAACACTTGAGCTGATAGTGCTCCACTGGTCAGACCGGTGGTGGTGACCGGTCAGACCGGTCAGGCACTGGACTTCACAGGTGACACCGGTAAGACCGGTGCGTCTCACCGATCATACCGGTGTAGCACAGAACACTAGCAAAAACAACTTCAAGCACCTCTTGACTTCTAGCATGAACCGAACTTAATGTGTGGCCTTTGTAGATGATCACAAGCAGAGTAATGAGCCCTGCACACACAAGTAGCACACCCAAGTAGATCGAAGCGGAAGCAAATGTAATATGCTAGAAAAACAACTTAGAGAGTCAAACCACACGAAGAAGCAAGGATTTGTTTCCCGAAGTTCACCACCCACGAAGGAATGGCTACGTCTCCGTTGAGGAGCTTGTAAGGGACAATTCCCACAACAAGCTGGGTCTCTTTCAACCACTTTCCTCCTTTCAACTAAGGTGATCTTTTCCACGAAGAGGCAAGATCGCAGCCCTTACAAACTTCCCGCTGCTCACCACAACCTTGGAAGCTAGCCGGCGACACCTAGCCGTCTAGGAGGCAAACCTCCAAGAGTAACAAACGCTTCAAAGCTTGTAGACGCGAAACCGAAGTGCTCAAGCTATGGAAAATGCTCTTGCTAGCTCACTAGGTCACTCTTAAGCTCACTTTCTCAACTCAACACAAAGAATATGGCTTGAACCCACAAATCTTACCAAGGGAGGGTTGGGGATAACCACTAAGGCTTAGAGCTAGTTAGAAATGGCTTGGGACCTCAGCAAACTCACTAGAAACAGAAACCCTCACTTGAAGAGGGCTTGGGGTATTTATACCCCTCAAAAGAGAAAACTAGTCGTTGGTCCTTGGGTGGCACCGGTCAGACCGGTGCCTCACACCGATCAGACCGGTGTTTGAAAAACTAGCCGTTGGGCTAGCGGCACCGGTCAGACCAGTGCCTCCGACCGGTCAGACCGGTCAGGCCCGAGATACCCCCAAAACCTTTTTCTAAGAGACTAGCACTTCATCACCAAGATGAAATGACTCAGGTTAGGTTAGGAGGGTTTGTTAGCACACTCTAAGGCTAGATCTCACTTAGGTCAACTAATGAGCACTTTGACTTGGTCAACTCGCTAAGTTGCATCACTCTTGATAGTACGGCATACCTGTACTCAAGAAAGAATGAAAACACTTTAGATTTCTTGAGCTTGAACACACTCAATCTTGCCATACTTGATCAATTATCCACTTGAGGGCTTTCAACATAGCCTTTGACTTGAGCACGTCCATACTTGAGCTAGTTGACTTAGAATCTTTCCATATAGCATAGGAATGCTCACTTGGATCCATAAGTCACTCAATATTGCCAATCTTAACAAGTTGATGACTTGCAATGCTTCCCTCGGTTAAGGTTTGAATATGATACTTGAAGACCCCACGGATGCTAGAACTTCACCTTACCAAAACACTAATGGCGGCTTAGCTACGGCCCCAAAGATTGCTTAGTCCCTCACCCTAGACATCTCGGTTGAGCTCTACATCACTTATCCAATCCACTTTGAGTTCCACTTTGCTTCATACACAACTGACCTTCATTTGAAAATCCCGCTTCAAATGCTTGATCTTGATTGACGACGAATGTGCAAGCTTCCAAATTAGAACCATAGTGTGTACACTTATTATTATGTTCTCTTCCAATAAACACATGAAGTCTTGCACCGTATGCTTGTTTTTGTCAATGTGAGCCATAATATTCATCCACATTTGAATACTTCAATGGTTGCTCATGAATATAAAACCTGCTCACAATCTTAGAGAAAATCATTAGTCCTTTAATCGCCTTGTCATTCAATTCACCAAAATCCGCTTAGGGGCCTAGATGCCCTTTCATTCTCCCCTTTTTGGTGATTGATGACAACTCGATTAAAGCTTACAAATAAACCGTTAAAGTGCATTTTAGATTCTTAGATATAGCTAGAGCTCCCCCTTAATTTGTGCTTTGAGTTGAATTTCAAAAGGTTGGCCTCAAATGCCAAGCACAAATTTGGAAGAATAAGCGTGTGAGCTCCCCCTATATCTTAGAATCAGTGGAGTGCAATAGGTGTGAGCAACAAAATAAAAACCGTGATGCGTATGACAAGATATGCACAATGCAAAGAGAAGTGCACTGACTGGGCAGCACCGGTCAGATCGGTGCCACTGACCGGTCAGACCGGTCTGGTCCAGCCAACACAACTGGGCGGCACCGGTCAGACCGGTGCCCCTGACCGGTCAGACCAGTCAAGTTCAGTCAGCTCACAAAGCAACAGGAGTGCATGCTATTTGGTCCAAGATGATCAGGCTAGGGTTGCAAGCTGGCTTAGATCACCTTGCTCCATTTAGCCAACACAACAAACACCATTGAATTCATGCATCACAATCTAGCAATATAGTCGCTTAAATATTACAACAAGGTTCAAACACTCGGTAGCACTCACACAAACATTCTCAAGTCCACAAAGATAATGTTCTAACTTATTACATGGCTTCTCTCAATAGCCAACAGGCACCGGTCAGATCGGTGTAACACAAACAACACAGATTTGTGACTTTAATCCTGAATCTTCTCTCCCTTTGTCATCAAGCATCCAAGAAAGGCTTGGAGGAGAAGCAACTGCCGATCACTGTCCCTGAGATCCGTCTCCCTGGTGAGAGCTCCCTCCTATTTGAGAATTGTCAAGAATCCAGTGCAAAGGAGAGTTTATATAAATAGAATCCGAGATGGTGATTTGAGACGGATGAGCTATGGGTGCGCTGTTTTTACCGTAGTAGTATGGATTGTAGCCAAAGATCTCGGCGGAGAAGCGAGCGGCCCAATCTTGTCCTTGCTCAAGAGGTGGAGGAGGTGGGGGTGCTTGCTCTTCTTCCATGAAGTGAGATGAACCTGCCACATCCGGAGGAGGAGGTGCAAACGGTGGAGGTGGAGGAGGAACCGACGAAGAAGACCCTTGCCCGTGCTCGGACTCAAAGAACATGGGTCCATAATGGTTAAGCATGTCGGAGTTAGCCCATTCTCTCATCCTATCCTCAAAGGATGGTATCTCAACCTGTGGAGACTCGGGAGATGGTGGAGAGCGAGGTGGTTGAAACCCTTGAGCATTGTGCATTAACTTCATTGTATCCCTCATTTGCTTATTTGCCCTTCTAGATCCTTGTTGCTCAACTTGGATGTCATGCTGGCTCCTGCACATCCCAAATATAAAATTGAGAAACTTCCGTAAAGGGGAGGTGGACCTACGAGGTCTGCCATGCTCCCAGCCACCCCACGGGCCGAACGGTGCTCGGCCGCACCGGCCGGACCGTGTGACGCCCGAGCCCCCGCTCGTGGCCGATCCGTCGAACCGTGCCCTCCTCAAAAATTCCTTCCTCATGTCCAGGTGCTTGCTCAACTCTAGGATATGGAAGTCGAGGATTTTTGCTAGGATTGAGCTTCAAGGGCTTGTGTGTCACATTTTTCGGAAACTCCGTCTTTGCAACCTTTTCAATCATATACATGATATATGGGCTATAGCTGCAAATCTTTTTGGGGTCCTCGGATAGATTCTTGATTTCTTGCCAAATGAAATGCCCAACACTAAATTCTGGAGCTCCCGGCCACAAAGCAACCATCAAGTTTTTCTGAAACTTTGTGATCTCAGAGGGGTTTCCATCTCTAGGTGTAATAGACACTCTAAGGAGCCTATTGAGAGCAGCATAGTAGGTATAGAGATTCTTCACCTTCCCATTGTTGGCATGCTCACCTCATGGGTACATAATGTGCAGTTCATCCTTGTCGAGCTCTCCTTCATCATAGAGCTTCCTTAAGTCCTTGTCTCCTGTCATGATCCCAAAGCACCTCAATAACCTATGGAAAGTGATGAAATATTTCTGAGTATTTGTCATCCAAATCATAGCCCTCTCGGTATCAATGTATCCAAAGTGCACTGTGGCATAAAACTGGTCTATAATCTCTTTGTTCCAATCCTGTCGAAACCCCAAATGACCTCATTTTTAATGGGAAGCCTCCATGCATGGCTGCATGGAAATCGGCCTTCAAAGCTCAAGTCTCAGAACATTTCATTAGGATCAAAGCAAGTCTTCATCCATCCATCTTGCTCTGGCTGCAAGCCTTGTAATTGTTTGCTTAGCTCTGTTTTGTTGGCTCTTTTTGGCCTTTTGGCCTTTTGATCTTTTGGCGTTTTGGCCTCTTTCTCCTTTCTCTGTTAGCCTAACTTTTCGTTGGGCCTGTTGTAAGTACTTGTTTCCTTTCTTCTTTAATATAGATGCGTTTTGCCAGGGGGGCTTTGCCCCACGGTTCTCAGTTCAAAAAAAATCCTGTCGGAACCCCATAAGTGTCTTGACCCCACGGTTCTCACAGTTGCTTATGACTTCATCAAATATCGGGTCACTTTTTCTAGCCATGTGCTCCCAATCCACATACTGTGCCTTATGAGTGATTTTGGGCTTCTTAATGATTACCGTAACAAAATAGTCCTGCTGAAACTTATCCCAAAACCTCGGATCCGATGCAGTCTTAGCCTCCTCATAAGAGTTCTTATCTCTCAACTTCTTTAGGGCCTTGGTCATGCCTGCCCCGTGGTACTTAACTGGCCTGTCAGGATAGATATAAGTGGGTGGCATGATTTTCAGTCTACCCTGGTCATCATCATCCTCATCCATGGCATCCACATCCTCTTCCTCATCCTCCTCATCCTCATCCTCAGCCTCATCGGTGTCATCATCATCGGACCCGGCCTCCCGGTGCCTCCTCGGCTCACACCGTGTCACACCCGACTTTCCGAAAGAAACCAAGTGCAAACCTATATGCATGCCGGGATCAAGTTTCATGCATATAGTGACATAAAAGTGTATACGAAACGGTATCACGTAAGAAAAAGAAAGATTATCGAGATTTACGCTTAACCCCGGAAACGAAGGCACCAAACATCACAGCAATCGATCGGGGGTTGCGTACGCCTAGCACCAAAGAACATCTTCATAGCGACTTTTCCTTTTTTCGAGCAACAATGTTTATAGCAAGGGTGAGCACTTGTTGTACTCAGCAAGTGTGGGGAAAAAGAATGAATGCAAAGGCTTTATAGTGGACTGGGCTATAAGCATTTAAGCAATTTTAGTTGGTCAAGTTTTATTAGCGCCTGATTACTAATAAAGTATAAGTATATACCAACCCACAATTAAGCATAAGATAAGAGATACGCCATAAGCACATGGCAAGCATAACGAAAGAGAACGATTTAAGTCCATCTTCAAGTTTGATTATCATGTGAGGGTCCAGGCCGCTCTTGACCGTGAGCACGCCTAATCGATTAGTTTTACACTCTGCGGAGGTTGTACATCTTTACCCACAAGTCGTGTAAAAACTCCAAAGAGCTTTGCACCCAACCACGCTGTGCAAAAGTAGGCACAATACCACACTACCGAGGTGTGGCTGCATAGGGACGCTACGAGGCCTTTACAAAGAGTCCTCCCGTGCGTATTAGTCCATAGTAGTATGTCATAGAGGCTATCTTTCGTACCACACTTCTATTACGGACGGTAAGCCATAGAGTCTTCCGTTCCATCACCGCTCCGAATAGAAGAGCCATAAAAGCATTCCCTCCGTTCCCAACCTACTATGTGAGTAATAACCACACAAAGACTTCCCTAATTACTCGGCCAAGACCAGAGCCATATAGTCCTTGTGGTTGCACTGTTGTCCTGGGTGGTCGCTCCATGTTCCGATTAATCTTATGGTCTTGTATTAACATCCAAAGATATAACATAAAGGTAAAACAAGTTCACCATTGTTGTTCATTAAAACCACCATAACCCAGGTATAGCAACTAAGCATAACTACCCAACATAAATGTAAACCCAGGTTAACAAGGAATGACAATCAGAGACTAGGATAAACCTTAATAGGAACCCATCAAAATTAATGCAAGCAATGCAATGAGTGATTAAGTATAATTCTTAGGACAAAATCAAGGACACACTTGCCTTTAACCAAAGTAATGTCGTTGCTCAGAATATCTTCAACTTCAAGCTCTTCCAAGCTTCTCGAACGACGTTCACTCTAAACGCATCAATCATTGGGCGCAAACATACACAAAGCAAACAAACAAGCATACTAAGAACAATACGCCAATCAAAAGAAAGCTTTAAAAGAACGCACTAAAGGATAGGCTTGATTAGATGGATCACTAAAGCACACAAACCGTGCTGAGAGGAAGAAAGGCTTGGTTTGCTTTAAAGAGATGGTCGCGGACGATTGAGCATGAACCGGAAAGATCACACTTAGATTGAGCTCGATTCTATTGGTTGCGCAAGCGCAAGAAACGCTGCAAACAAAACTAAGCTCGAATCTATCGGAAGATTATTATCAAACAACAAGAGACTACGTGCTTCATATGTCTTAATTAGAAAATCATGTGGCAAGAATAATTCAAAGCAGGTTATATTTAATTAAGAAAACACGATAAGCCTAATCATATTTTATTAGAAGATATGTAAGTACAAGTTATACAAAATTAAGAATTAACTTTTTAGAAACACAAAGCATGTATAAGATATCTAGTCGAATAACTTTGTATCTCGTGTTCAACTAAACATATTAATATTGAAAAGTCATTTAGTATTATTAAGCACATTAACTTTATTATGAAAACCGATGTATAACACTAAGCACATTTTATTTATAAAATCTAGTTATAAATAAGAATTAAACAAGTTACATATTAATTCAACAAAACCGAGGTATATCCTAATCACTTTTATTTGGAAAAGTAATGGAATAAGTATTAGTCAAAATTAGCATGCAACTTTGATATTAAAACAAGTAACAGGTGTACACATGCTAACGCATGAGTTTATGGTGAAACGAACTATACAACGGCACAAACGTACTATAACGGTACAAAACTAGATAGGAGGGATATGTTAATGAAAGAATTACAGAGATTGGAACTAAATAGAATAAGATTTGAATTTTAATAACAAGTAAAAGATAACCGATTGAATATAACATAAAGATTATGTCTCCGTAGGAAATAATCAAGAAAAGAAATTAAATGATAGATAGATTTGTTGACGTCAGCAAGGATTTTACAGATGAATAAATAATTATCCCATAGATCAAAGATTTGCAAGGCTTGGTGATCAATGAAGTTTCACATTACCGAAGAAAAGATGTGTAGGAAGAAGAGTGCTGAATATATGGTAAAGGAAAAGTTCTAATTACCACATAAGCATGATGTCACCATGAGCAATAATCAAGGAATTAAATGGATATATAAATAGGGTCCTACATGATGAGCAAGAATTTGTGTTAGATAAATAAAATATTATTCTACCGATGATAGATATTCAAAGCCTAAAGATTACCGGATCTACAAAGTTTTGATATATGGGAGAGAAATACAGGATAGCCATTCTAATTATTTTGCAAAAGGAATACTAATGGTTACTGTGTAGCTACGATGTGAACAAGTAGCATGTACAAATACCATGAGCCTTGCTTGCATGCATTGCACGAGATGGTACATGCAGCTCTCGTAAGCAGATCAATAGTGCCGACTAGACAGGAGAGATTTGAGATACATGCAGAGGTCCTCACCAGCCATGACGACCATGACAATCTCATCCGGACACGATGAGGCGGAAGGCGACGAGGACAGCGTCCGTGGAACAGATCGCACGCGGCACATAGGACGTGACGACGGTCCGTGGAGGCGAAGACGCCCCTGACTGGTTCACCAAGGAAGGGTGGTCGAGCAGTAGCACGGCCTGCTGCATGACCGGGTCGGGTCTGCACCTCGGAAAACGGCGATCGACGTCAGCAGCAATGACGACGGCAGCTCCATACGCATGGATGAAGCTTGGCAAGATGGCATCCGGCAACGGCGCAGCGTCGGGCTTCTTCGTGACAGCGCCTGCAGCTGCGACTTGGAGTTGGCATGAGCAGCCTTTAGGGCGTGGAGAAATTTTTGGCGGCGGCGGCGACAGCCTGTGAACGAACTAGGGCATGCAAAGGCGTCGTGATTCATTTGCCCAAATATAAGAGGACGTATGGGATACAAGATGCCTGTATATATACATCAGAAGGCAGGGTCTAGGATCATCGTACGTGCACTGCTGATCCAATCGAAGCTATGGATGTTTTGGAGTCCAAGTCGACCTAGAGTTGGACGACCTTCATCTTGTGAAGCAAGCTAATTGCAAGGCCAAGCCTGGCAAGTGAACACATCGACTTGAAAAGAGAAGAAATTAATGGGCTCGGAGAGTAAGGAAATTGGGCATGGTGTGGATCTCAATATTTGGAGGGATATATATTTGATGACGTCCAGTAGAAGCTCAAATAGTTATGAGAGCCTAGAGAATATGATGGTTCAAACATAGCTTATGACATAATGAATCCAAATAAAATACTTGGAGATTATGAAAAAGATTTTGGAGTTTCCTAGTTGATAGATTTAGCTCCAGGAAATTGAGAGAGGAACCTAATCCACATTTAAACGCATTTTTGAAACCTTTTGCACTCAAGAACCACTAGGTGCATCGGCATGAATGCAACACTCTCAACTTTTATTTAATTTAGAAAATCAAACAAAGGATTTTTCCTATACTATATTCCCTGTAAAGAAAATAAATGTAGGAAAAATTTTAAAATTGTGAGAAAAACGTTATTTAATTATTCTTTCTACTCACATCCCGAAATTGGAAATTTCGGGGTGTGACATACTTGACCCGAAAGGTTTCATCCTCAACATTGTCATCGCTGCTAGTACCGGTGTCACCTCCTAGGTCAGGATCCTCTGTACTTGATTGAGCTGAGCGACGTCTCAACCTTTTGCCTCTGACATTGACGGTGCTGCCCCCTTCCCCGAAGTCACCGGGGACAGCCCCTCGGCGAGAGTGCACCTCTTCTCTTCTTTTCTTAGCACCCTCTTTTTCCCGTACCATAGCTGCTGTCCTGAGTCACAAAAAGGGTTGACAAGAGTGTATAAGACTCTAGGAAAAAGATTGAATTGATATAGAAATGTTTTTTGAAAGTTCACAACAATTGGGTCTGCTCTGGGCCACACCGGTCAGACCGGTGAGGGGCACCGGTCAGACCGGCACCACCCAGAACAGAGCCAATTTCTCCACAATCAATCTGAGCGGCTATGAATCTAAGATTTGGTCTAGATGAACATGAGACAACCTAAAATGTATATGTGTTGAAAAACATGAAGAAAACAACATTTGGGGCTAGACATGCGCCACTGGTCAGACCGGTGACGTTCGCCGGTCAGACCGGTGAAGGCCGTCCGACCCCAAATCTTGGGTTCTCATAATGTGTCCAACGAAACCTTATGGATCTATAGGTGTGTCCTCTAGGTGATCTCAGAAGATGTTCTACCAATGGAAATTCAAATCTTTGCACCGTGTAAGGAGATCGGTCAATAAGAAGATTTGAATACCTTTGGAGAGAAGAACTTGAGTTGAATCCAAAGAACTTGAAGGGGAAAGTGAAAAGGGGCCTTAGGAGATCCTTTTACTTCTAATCTTGAGTCTCTTCTTTGGTTGAATCTTCAAATCTCCATGGGTTTTGAGAGAGGTGGAAGAAGGGATAGGAGATGGTCTACACGGTTTGGATGTGGTGAAAGCTGGTGAATAATGGAGGAGAGAGAAGAAGGAGGGGTAAAAGAGATGATATTTTCACTGTTGGCCCACGGGTTGAAGTCGGGCGTGACCGGTCAGACCAGTGACGGGAACTGGTCAGACCGGTGACCGCCCTTAGTCGGGCCAGTGAGCCCTTATCGGTTTTTCCGACCCTTCCTCGGTAGAACCGTCAATTTTGATAAATTCAACAGAGAAGCCTTATCGGTAGAAGCGACCTAGCCTCGGAAGTTCAGATTCTTCATTCCAATTTTGCGTAAACTCCTCCGAAAACTTCTTCTGGTATGGTATGAGACACTTTGCATCCACTTAGGTCACAGAAGAATGATAATGTGACTTCAAGGGCATCACCGGTCAGACCCTTTTGACGGCATTCATAGCAAATGCAACTTTTGTTCTTGTTGGTCATATCATTCCTTGCAATTTCTTTTCCATGCTTGCTTCTGAGTCTTGTTCTTGGAGAAGGTGGATTTCATGCCTTGTTTGTTTGAAGTGGGCCTGCCTTGGCTGGCACCGGTCGGACCGGTGGCATGCACCGGTCTGACCGGTCACGGTCAGTGCCACTGCCCACTATTGCATTTGGGCACGAGTCAGCAAAGTGTCCCTTCTCTCTGCACTTGTAGCACACCCTCCACGTGTTTGAGTTTCTAGGCTTCTTGGAGAGTGACTCTTGTGTCTTGTACTTGATTGGGCGATATTGGGATTTGTTTTGCCCAACCTTGCTATTTTCTTGAATCTTATTCTTGTGGGTCATTGTATGTTGTTGAGGAGTTGATCTAGTGGCAGTTGATCCCTTCTCAAGCTTCTTCACCATGTATTCATGGTTATCTTAAGGAGGTTGCACTTTGCTCTTCTCCTTCAACACATACAAGTCCTCTTGAAGCTTTTCAACCTTTTGCTTGAGTTCATCATTTTCTTTAGCAATAAGGTCATCACAAGATTCTACAAGTACATGCTCAATGCTAGATTGGCTTGCTTGAGACAAACAATCATTAGTGCAAGATAAATTAACTTGAACTTGTGAGCATGTGCATGTGTGAGATAGAGGTTGTATTGATTTTACCGATGAAAGCACAACCTCATGGGCTATCTCTAGTGTTGCATAAGAATCGACAAGCTTCTCATAGGAATGTTGAAGTTCGTTGTGACTACTTGTAGAACCATATGCTCACTAGTGAGCTTCGCTACTTTTGCTTCTAGATCATCATTGGCTTCTTCTTCTATTTTAGCTCTACATGCAAAGGATTTGATGTCATGATCATATTTGTTAGCCAAGGTTTCATACTTACAAACCAATGATGCAAGCTCGGATTTTAGAAGTTCAAGTTCTCTTGACAGAGAGCTTGATGCTTCAATTTTCTGGAGCTTAGCCCCCTTGGCTTGTCCCTTCTTCTTGCTCTTCTTTTCCTTCTTGGCCATCAAGCAAGGTGGAGTGCCCCTGCTGGCACCGGTCTGACCGGTGGGTGTTGAGGACCATGTGTGGTTCGAGGACCGGTGGATGGTCGCTTCCTTGTGTGATGAGTGATTGACAACGTTGTGTGGACTGATTCTTGGCTATGTATTGCAGGTGCAGGTTGCGGCTTGACTGGTGTTGGTGCAGGTGAAGAACAAGCGCGAAAGGTCGTCGCCGGTGAGGCCTCCAGGTGTGGAGAAGACAAGTAGGCTTCGTTCGAGGGACCCGGTGGCCAGCGGGGTCAAGTGCGGGCCGCATGGTGGCATGAACGAGCAAGATGAAGTCATGGACGGTTTCTTGGTTGAGCCTCAAAACCAAGGTCGAGCCGGGACTACGTGGTAGCCGAGTCATGAGTGGAGATTGGCGGAGGCTACACCGAGTTCGCGGGGTTTCCGGTGGTTCACCGTAAAACCACCGGGTTCCTTGGTTGATCCACAAAGCCAAGATCAAAGAACCGAAGACGGTCTTTGCCGCAAAGAAGCTGCACCGGGCCGACCGGTGGGTCTGACCGGTCTGACCAGTGGGTACCGGTCTGACCGGTGTGTGACGACGCAGTCCGGAATCTTCGAAGCGGAGGACACACGTCGGGATCGCAAGGCTTGTGTCGAGGCTAAGCAGGTTGCGGTCGCTGGGCATCCGTCCGATGGAGAAAGCTTGAAGACTTCCAAAACCGCCCTTGAGGGGCTTGTATCCTTAGTTATTAGGAAAGGGTATTTTAGACTTCCGGTTGCCTCCATATAACCCAAGAGGTGAGAGGATGGCAGCCAAGCCTTGAAACCCTAGTTCATTTGCTTTTATATCTTCCCTTCCTATTTTCTTAGGATTTCCATAGGACTAGCTTGAGAGCTTCATGGTGAGATCTTGTGAGAGGGTTGGATGATTGGGCGGCAAGCTAAACCTTGTATGAACCTTTGTGGCATGTATAGATGATTCGAAGTGGTTCCTCAAGGCCTTGTTATGTTGTTCCCGGTTGTTCTTGGTGGTGATTTTCGGAGCCCTTTCTTGGTGTTTTTCTTGGGTTGTTTTCGGGACCTTTCTCTTGGGGATTTGATGGGGGAAATTTGTGGGAACCCTTCGTGGTTCTTTGGGCTGTGATTCCCCTCCCAAATCCGCGAGTAAAGGGGCTCGATTTTGGGGTTTTCCGAGTTCTAGGGTTAGAGGTGTTGTTGGCGGGATTTCTTCGATTCCTCCATTTTGAACAAGTTTTTGTGGGATTAAACTTGGCTATGGACTCCTCATGAGGTGTTCCTATTATCCCCAAAGTCTTGTTCAAGTCTGTGGAGCGATTCGGGAGATCGGGGTTTGGATTTGGGGGAGTTGACCCGCGGGTCTTTGTTCGGCCCGAGCGCCCAGGCTACACCGGTCCGACCGATGCTCTTGACCAGGCCTCGACCGGTGCAACCCCTCGGTGGGTTTTTGCTCGGGTGAACGTCCGGGTGTGTTCGCCGTTGTTTTGTGTTGCCGGTGTTTCGAGTTTGGGTCGGTTTGGAGGTCGGTAGGCCTGTTTGGTGATTTGGGGGCTTTCAGGCTCTGACCGGTCTGACCGGTGTGTTGCACCGGCCTGACCGGTGTGAAGCCACCTAGTGGAAGTTGCCAACTCTCACCAGCAGGGTCCGGTCTGACCGGTGGTCCTCACCGGTCTGACCGGTATTGGTCTGTAGACTCGAGGTTTGGTGTTCCGCTGCGTTCTCGGGTCGGAAGGTTGTGTGTTGGCTCCTAGGTCCAGTGGCACTCCAGTGGCTACGTGGGCTTGGCCAATTTGGGTAGTGAGTCAGAGACGTGTGTTGGAAGCCGTGTTCATCTTGTTGGAGTTTCCATCTCCTTCGAGAAGAATTTTTATCGGTTCCCATTCACTCCCCCCTCTCTGGTTCGCCATATCGGTCCTTCAAGTGGTATCAGAGCCGGTTCGGGTCTTTATTGACTCTAACCGCCTAAGATCCAAGGACGGCGTACCAAGCAATGGGGGTTCGGGTCCTCCACACTTCGATGGCAAGAACTACCAGATGTGGAGTAAGCGGATGGGTGCGTTCCTCCGCGGAAAGGGTCAGATCCTTTGGGATGTCACGGTGGACACAAGCTATGTCCAGCCGATGGACTTCCTCGCTCCAGGATCGAGGGACAGATTCGACGCCAACAATAAGGCGGTCGACTACTTGTTTCGTGCTTTGTGTTAGCCTGAGTTCGATCGGGTGCACACCGAGCACTTGGCTTGTAGAATTTGGACGGTGCTGAAGGAGGCTCATGTTGGGAATGCCCAGGTTCAGGCACGGATGTATGCGACCTACCGGAGAGAGTACGAGAACTTCACTCATCTCCCCGGTGAGTCCATCGATGCCTTGTTTCAGAGGTTCACGGTGGTTGTGAACAACATGAGGGCCAATGTGGACGTGCTCCCGTACGATGATCATGATACAGCGGTCAAGCTCTTACACTCTTTGGATCGTAAAATATGGGGCGGAAAGTTCGAGGCCATTGTGGAGTCAGAGAAGTATGACACTCTAACGGTGAACCAGCTGTTCTCGAAGCTCAAGTCGGCTGAGGTGGATAGGGGCATGACTGCCAAGCTCGAGGGTCCGACTGATTCCCATAGTCTTGCCCTCGTTGGTGGTTCGAAAGGAAAGGCTAACACTAACCCATCAACCAGGATGTTCTCTTTGTCCTCCTTGATGTCTATGCCAGATGAGGAGTTCGATGTGCTTGGAGAGGATGAGCTAGCGCTCCTGACGAGGCGGTTCGAGAGGCTGCACGAGAACCGGGTGAACATGAGGAGGAACACGAGGACATGCTTCCAGTGCAGCAAGCCGGGACACTTCGTCGCCGATTGCCGGAGAAGGTCGAGAACAAGGACGGCTACAAACACAAGTCGAGGATGGATGGCAAGCACCGGTCGAGGCGCGACCACAAGAGCAAGCACAAGAACAAGTACAAGGACGAGCGACGATCGAGGAAGAAGGAGAGCCGAGGCAAGGCCCGAGCGATGGTGGGAGCAAGCGACGTCGACTCCAGTTCCGCGTACTCCACCTCGAGCTCGAGCAGCAGTGAAGATGAAGGTGATCGTCGCAAGAGCAAGAAGTCATCCAAGAACCTGAGCGGGCTGAGCTACTTCGCGAGAGACGGCTTCTGCACCATGGCGTTGAGCTCCGGCAGCAAGAAGAGCACTCAGAGCGACTCGGACTCCAATTCCGACGACGAGGTGCGTGATGAACTTCCCTTCTTGCGCCAGGAGAATGAGAGGCTTGGCACTTTGCTTGATAACCGTGATGACATGCTTAGAGAGGCCAAGAAAATGAGAAAAGAGCTTAGGGATTCACTCGAGGATGCTAGGACTAGAGTGGGTCGAGCTAGAAACACGGTGCTTGATAGCAAGCTTGAGATTGATTCGCTTAAGGCTAGCCCCGTTGTTTTGGATGAGGTTGATTGGGCCGATTGCTCCATTTTCCTTGCTGATCTTGCTTTGTTCAAGGAAAAGCATGCCTCCAAATGTGAGGAACAAGATGTGCTTAGGGTTGAAGTGGTCGGGCTTAAGTCTAGACCTGCTTTGCTAGGTGCTTGCACTTCTTGCCCCGTTTTGCATGCTAAGATTGATGAGATGCATGGTTACACTAGTTCTCTTGAGGCTAAGCTGAAAGAACCCATGCCTACATCATGCTCTACCCGTGAAATGCATGCTTTGAAAAATTTGGAACTTGCACATTATGTTGATCATTTGCAGGATGAGAATGATGAGCTGAGGAAGTTGATGGGTTGGTTGTCTGGTCATGAGCCTCAGTTGAGGATGATGATCGAGGCATTTAAGAGGCAGGATGGTGAGGGACTTGGGGCAAACAAGGTTGGTGAGGGAAGTGGAGAGAATATCCCAGAGCCACCAAAAACCCACCACAAAAATGATTTCCCCCCAAAACCTAACCATCTTAGGAACCGACTAGACACAACCCCAGCTCCACCCGTGTTTCCTACTCCCACAAATGATTTCCAAAGGCCTATCAAGTTTGTGAGCACTTCCGGGAAAGTGTTCTTCGGGAAAGAAAGTGAGAAGGCTAGTGAGGGGAAACTGGTGGAGGAGTTGAGTGGAGAGAAACCAAGTGAGCAGCCACAGCCCAAGCCTAAGCCTAAGCTTGTGAGGTTCCATTGTGGCTATTGTGGGAGAGATGGCCATAAGGATGAGTTTTGCTTCAAGAGGAAGCGAGAGGAGAGAATGGAAAAGGAGTGGGCCAACAAGGAAAAGTACCACCCTTCCGATGGTGTACTTGAGCCTTGTGTGCAGATGCCCAGGGCCAAGGCGAGTGTGAGGACAGTTTGGGCTTGGGGAGAGCGGAAGGCTGTTGGAGGTGCTGCTGCCCCGAGTGTCACACAGTCGACCGGTGTGGGGCACCGGTCGGGGCCGGTGCGGTCCCCGGACAGCAGCCGGCTTGGGTTTCGTGCTCGTACATGTGTGCGAGGGTTGTTTCTGGAGGTCGTGATTCTGGTGGTTGGGCTGGAGAGTTTGCAGGTGGTCAGGTTGCTAGGCATTCTCCCCCTCGAGTTCACTACGGGGTTGGGAGGAGTCGTAGCTTTGAGAAGGAGAGGAGGGATGGTCCACGAGCTCTCTTTCGTGGTTTTGGTCCTCCTCCAAGCAGAGAGGGGTGGTTCCCTCAGGGTGGTTACCGTGGTGGTGTTTGTGGAGGTAGCTTTGGTAGGAGAGATAGTTTGGTTTGTGCTAACCCCACTTTCGAGCAAATGGCTCGGCACTGGTTTTACTCTTTTGGTACTAACCCCAGTGTTGAGTCGTTTGTTCGCTCATGTGCTCATTTTTGAATTACACGTGGGAGACTTGAAGAACATTTGGTTGATTCACTCCGGTTGCTCGAGGCATATGACCGGAGACAGGGGGTGGTTCTCAAGTCTCATCCCGGTGGTGACAAGGAGGTACATCACTTTTGGGGACAATGGGCGTGGGCATGTGCTTTCAGAAGGTGAGATCAAAGTGAGTGACAAGATCACCCTCAGGCGTGTTGCTCTTGTTCAATCGCTGGGGTACAATCTGCTTTCGTGTCCCTACCGTTGGATGAGGGTTTTGAGGTGTCGTTTCGGCCGGTGGTTCTCGGATTTTGGACTCTCGAGGGGACCTTGTTTGTATGGTCGTTCCCGAGGGTCAGGCGTTTCGTGCTGATTTTTCTCAGTCTTCGAGTGTGGAGCGTTGTTTCTTGGCTGGTTCTTTGAGTGAGTTGTGGAAGTGACATAGGAAGTTGGGTCACTTGAGCTTTGACCTTTTGTCCCACTTGAGTAAACTCAATTTGGTCCGAGGATTGCCACAGTTGAGGCTTGAGAAAGAGTTGGTTTGTGCGCCGTGTAGGCACGCCAAGATGGTAGCCTCTTCTCACCCGCCTCTCACCGATGTGATGACTGAGCGTCCATGCGAGCTACTCCATATGGACCTTGTTGGCACAGCTCGTGTGCGATCTGCGGGTGGGAAGTAGTATGTCCTTGTTGTGGTAGACGACTACTCTCGGTATGCGTGGGTGTTCTTTCTTGAGGATAAGGGGAGATGTTTGGTTTTGTTCGAGATCTAGTCTTGAGGTTGAGGAACGAGAGGCACGGAGATGCCATACGAGCAATCCGCAGTGATAATGGCTCAGAATTCAGAAACTCTCATTTTGAAACCTTTTGCCATGACTTGGGTCTTGAGCACTAGTTTTCGAGTCCGTATACGCCTCCCCAGAATGGTGTTGTGGAAAGGAAGAACAAGACCTTGTGCGAGATGGCTCGGACGATGCTTGATGAGCATAGGACTCCGAGGAGGTATTAGGCTGAGGTAGTGAATACCGCGTGCTATGTGTCAAACAGGATCTACCTCAGAGTGCACAAGAAGAAAACATGCTATGAGTTGATGCATGGTCTCACACCAAAGGTGAGTCACTTCCATGTCTTTGGTTGCAAGTGTTTCATTCTAAAGAAAGGCAGGAAGTTGGATAAGTTTGAGGCAAGGTCTGTCGATGGTATTTTCTTTGGTTATGCATCTCATTCTAGAGCATATCATGTGCTCAATCTTGAAACTAACCAAATCGTGGAGACTTGCGAGGTAACCTTCGACGAGACAGAGCCACGTAATCAGCTTGTCTTTGAGTGTGCACGTGATGATAAGCTTGGCGAGGAGATCTTTAAGGAGGAGGAGCATGAACATGGAGACGATGAAGATGGCGGTGTGATGCCCCCGGCTGAACATGTACCCACTACTTCGACTACGGTGATGGACGGACCCTCTCCTACACCTACGACGACAAATCAAGAACGAGGAGAAGCTGATGTTGAGCGGGAGGTAGCATCAAGGCGAGAACCTCCCCGGTGAGTACAAGTGGATCACCCAGCTTCGAGGATCATTGGTGACATGAATGAACGCTCTACACGATCGAGGGTTCGGAACAACTCTCATTTCGCTCATGCTGCATTTGTTGCTACTTTTGAGCCCAAAGACATTGGACACGCACTATCTGATCACAATTGGGTTAATTCGATGCATGAGGAGTTGGAGAACTTTGAGAGGAATCAGGTTTGGGAGTTGGTTGACCCTCCTCCAAGGTGTAGGCCGATTGGTACAAAGTGGGTGTGGAAGAACAAAGAGGGAGAGAAAGGTGAGGTTGTGAGAAACAAGTCGAGACTTGTTGCTCAGGGATTCAGTCAGAAGGAGGGGATCGACTACGAGGAGACCTTTACTCCCGTAGCCCATTTGGAGGCAATAAGGATCCTTCTAGCCTTTTCCGTGGCTAAAGGGTTCAAGTTGCACCAAATGGATTTGAAGAGTGCTTTCCTGAATGGTGTGTTGGAGGAAGAAGTGTATGTGAGGCAACCTCCTGGGTTTGAGAGTGAGAAGTACCCCCACCGAGTGTACAAGTTGAAGAAGGCGGCCGTATGGGTTGAAGCGGACGCCTAGAGCTTGGTATGGCGAGGTTGAGGGGGTTCTTGTTTGAGAGAGGTTTTGAGATGGGGAAGGTCGATCGGACCTTGTTTTTGCCGATGCGGGGCGAGAGATATCCTGATTGTGCAGGCGTATGTGGATGATATTGTCTTTGGTGGCTCGTCTAACTCTCTTGTTGCAAGGTTTGCAGAGGATATGAGCAGGGAGTTTGAGATGAGCATGATGGGCGAGTTGCAGTTCTTCCTCGGGCTACAAATCAAATAATCAAAGGAAGGAACATTTGTGCACCAGGCTAAGTACACCAAGGACATTGTGTAGAAGTTCAAGATGGAGGATTCCAAGGCTATGACGACGCCTATGAGTACGACTACAGCTCTTGATGCGGACGAGGAAGGTGAACATGTGGACCAGAAGGAGTACCGGAGCATGATCGGGTCACTCCTCTACTTGACGGCGACGAGGCCGGACATCCGGTTCTCGGTATGTCCGTGCGCTCGTTTTCAAGCGTCTCCGAGGACTTCGCATCGGCAAGCGATGAAGCGAACTTTTAGGTACTTGCGTCACACTTCCGACTTCGGCCTTTGGTACTCTGTGTCCTCTTCTTTGGCGCTTCATGGTTTTTCATAAGCGGATTTTGCCGGGTGTCGGTTGGATAGAAAGTCCACTTCGGGACTTGCCGGTTTCGGGTTCTTCTTTGGTGTCTTGGTCTTCTCGCAAACGGTCGAGTGTTGCTCAATCCACTACCGAGGCCGAGTATGTTGCCTCTCTGCTAGTTGTTGCTCTCGGCTCCCTTGGATTTCATACACCATGAGTGACTTTGGTGAGGAGTATACCCATGTCCCACTTCAATGTGATAGCACCGGTGCCATAAGCGTTGCAAAGAATCCGGTGCTCCATTCCAAAACCAAGCACATAGAAGTGAGGTATCATTTTCTGAGAGACAACGTAGAGAAAGGAAAGATAGCTTTGATCCATGTACCCACACATGACCAACTAGCCGATATTTTCACCAAACCCCTAGATCAAGCAACTTTCACTCGTTTGCGGGGGGAACTTGGTGTGTGTTTGATTTCTTGAGTTGGGTGTGTGGGATCTCCTTTGTAGCATATGTATAGCTTTTCTTTGTGCATTTCTTGCATTTGGCATGGCATATGTAACATGATGTATAGGCATCCTTGTATCCTAGTTTGCATGCATTTTGTATCATATGCATTGGATAGGAAAAGCTTCTCCTATATACATTGTTCACCATGGAATGCTATTTATGTCTTTGTGAGCTTGTCTGGTATGCTATGGTTAGTTTGGCTTAGCTCTTGATGATCTTGATGAATAATCCATGGTTGATGGCTATGTGTTTTGAAAAATGTCACATGTATGCTCTCTCATGTGTAAATGCCTTTATATGATCTTGACATGTTTAGTGGCTTTGCTATGCTTAATTTGTGGTTGGATAGCTAGTTTATTGATCATATGGGGCCAAAGGCTCATTTGCCATCATGAATGTTTAGCCCTCTTGCTTCATCTTGTGGAGGGGCATAAGTTCCTTTTTGTCGCAAAGACATTTCATGTACCATATATGAATCTGAAAATGAAATGTAAAATGCTTGGAAAATGTGCTCCCATGTCATATGTGCTGAATTTAATTTGCTTTGGGTGCTAAACCGTTGCATGATGCCTACCAATGAGAAGTCTCATACATAGAAGTAGGCACATGGCTCGGTGGCTTTGACATGACATGAGGTGCTTGTGGGTGTTTGTGATGGTCTTATGATTAGAATGGCTGTCCTAGCATGAAGTTTGTGTGGCTTTGCCATTATGGTATGTTTTGATCATGTTTAGGACTTTGCTCATGAGAGGCAAGTTTTTCGCAAAATTGCCCAAATCCATCTTAGCTTCGTCCAATGGTTGTGAAACTTGGTGGTCTTGTAGTTGATGTTGATACGAAGTTATAGAGTATCTAACTTGCTCATTTGGACATGTGTAGCATCCTATGTTGAATTTTGTCTATTTGAGAAGCTCTAGGTTGAAAGTTTTGCATTTTTGGCTTGATTCATGCATTGCCAACAAGGGGGAGAAGTTTGAGCTTGAAATGGCTTGCTGGATGCATTTAGAAGGTTTTCAAGTGGTTTCGAGACATTTCTGGCTCTGTTGGTCACCGGTCTGACCGGTCGAGGTCACCGGTCTGACCGGTGTGAGTGCTGGTCCTATGCACATGTTGGGCACCGATCTGACCGGTGGTGATGACCGGTCTGACCGATGTGAGCTGAAAGTGTTGCAGCTGCCCTGTTTTCAAGTGGTTTGCATGCATTCGTCCAGGGGGGTGCATTGGTTCAGGGGGAGCTTGCATGTGTGCAGGGGGACCTCTTTGTGGTTGTTCGAGCTTTGTTTCGGTGGTTTGTGCTCTTTGCTTGAGCTTTGCTTTGTCTCGGATGTGTCGAGCCGTTGCCCTTGCCTAAGGGGTCCGAGACTTGTCTTCTTCAAGTGATCTTTCTCTTTGCCTTTGTTTGGCTTTCGATCGCTTGTTGGAGTTTCTTTTTGTTCATTTCTTTTCTTTTTCTTTTCTCTCTTGTTACTTTCGTGTGGGTGTTGTCAATGCACTCATCAAGGGGGAGATTGAGGACCATGTGTGGTTCGAGGACCGGTGGATGGTCGCTTCCTTGTGTGATGAGTGATTGACAACGTTGTGTGGACTGATTCTTGGCTAAGTATTGCAGGTGCAGGTTGCGGCTTGACTGGTGTTGGTGCAGGTGAAGAACAAGCGCGAAAGGTCGTCGCCGGTGAGGCCTCCGGGGTGTGGAGAAGACAAGAAGGTTCCGTTCGAGGGACCCGGTGGCCGGCGGGGTCAAGTGCGGGCCGCATGGTGGCATGAACGACAAGATGAAGTCATGGACGGTTTCTTGGTTGAGCCTCAAAACCAAGGTCGAGCCGGGACTACGTGGGAGCCGAGTCATGAGTGGAGATTGGCGGAGGCTACACCGAGTTCGCGGGGTTTCCAGTGGTTCACCAGAAAACCACTGGGTTCCTTGGTTGATCCACAAAGCCAAGATCAAAGAACCGAAGATGGTGCTACGAGCGGTGCCGGACCCGGTCGACCGGTGGGTCGACCGATCCGACCGGTGGGTACCCGGTCGGCCCGGTGAGGAGCACCGGTCGGCCCGTGTGCGACGACGCAGTCCGGAATCTTCGAAGTGGAGGACACACGTCGGGATCGCAAGGCTTGCGTCGAGGCTAAGCAGGTTGCGGTCGCCAGGCATCCGTCCGATGGAGAAAGCTTGAAGACTTCCAAAACCGCCCTTGAGGGGCTTGTATCCTTAGTTATTAGGAAAGGGTATTTTTAGACTTTCGGTTGCCTCCATATAACCCAAGAGGTGAGAGGATGGTAGCCAAGCCTTGAAACCCTAGTTCCTTTGCTTTCCTATTTTCCCTTCCTATTTTCTTAGGATTTCCATAGGACTAGCTTGAGAGCTTCATGGTGAGATCTTGTGAGAGGTTTGAATGATCGGGCGGCAAGCTAGATCATGTATGAACCTTTGTGGCATGTATAGATGATTCGGCGTGGTTCCTCAAGGCCTTGTTGTGTTGTTCCCGGTTGTTCTTGGTGGTGATTTTCGGAGCCCTTTCTTGGTGTTTTTCTTGGGTTGTTTTCGGGACCTTTCTCTTGGGGATTTGATGGGGGAAATTTGTGGGAACCCTTCGTGGTTTTTTGGGCTGTGATTCCCCTCCCAAATCCGTGAGTAAAGGGGCTCGATTTTGGGGTTTTCCGAGTTCTAGGGTTAGAAGTGTTCTTGGCGGGATTTCTTCGATTCCTCCTTTTTGAACAGGTTTTGGTGGGATCAAACTTGGCTATGGACTCCTCATGAGTTGTTCCTATTATCCCCAAAGTCTTGTTCAAGTCTGTGGGGCGATTCGGGAGATCAAGGTTTGGATTTGGGGGAGTTGACCCGCGGGTCTTTGTTCATCCCGAGCCGTCCGAGCTACACCGGTCGAGAGGTGCTCTTGGCCGGTCGGCCGGTGCAACCCTCGGTGGGTTTTTGCTCGGGTGAACGTCCGGGTGTGTTCGTTGTTGTCTGTGTTGCTTCTTGTTTTGAGTTTGGGTCGGTTTGGAGGTCGGTAGGCTTTGTTTGGTGATTTGGGGGCTTTCGAGGCTCGGACCGGTCTGACCGGTGTGTTGCACCGGCCTGACCGGTGTGAAGCCACCTAGTGGAAGTTGCCAACTCTCACCAGCAGGGACCGGTCTGACCGGTGGTGCTCACCGGTCTGACCGGTGTTGGTCTGTAGACTCGAGGTTTGGTGTTCCGCTGCGTTCTCGTGTCGGAATGTTGTGTATTGGCTCCTAGGTCCAGTGGCACTCCAGTGGCTACGTGGGCTTGGCCAATTTGGGTAGTGAGTCGGAGACGTGTGTTGGAAGCCGTGTTCATCTTGGAGTTTCCATCTCCTTCGAGAAGAATTTTTATCGGCTCCCATTCACTCCCCCCCCCTCTGGTTCGCCGTATCGGTCCTTCAGGTGTCACCGGTCTGACCGGTCCCTGCAGAGGGATGGCGTGTTCGCTCTTTTGATCTTATTTTTGCTCAGGGTTTGATGCTTGGTGATCAGTGGATGTTGTAGAGGTAGGGCACATCTCCACTGACTCATCTTCATCATCGCTCTCGATTTCATCCCATTTGGTGTTTACCAATTCAAGTAGTAATTTCCAAATGAGATGAGCATCTTCACAAATCTTTTTGCTCTTTAGGATAAGATACTTTAGTTCTCTACATACATAGTTACACAAAAGATTAGTAATAACGACATTGAGTTGCTTCTTCTCCCAGTCCATTGGCGAGACACATGTCTCATCCTTTGGAAGGATACTCGCAACCATAATGCTCTCAGCGGTAGGACCCAAAACCTTAAGTGCAATGAGAACATTAGAGCACCAAGAAGAGTAGTTTGAGCCATCTAGAGCTAGAGGCTCAAACGGTACCTCACAAGTTGTCGACATCGAAGAACTCCAAGCGGTTAAGCTCGAATCAAAGCACCAAGCTTTGATACTAATTGAAAAGACCTTGATGTCGCCTAGAGGGGGGTTGAATAGGCGTGACGACCAAATTAAACTCTTTCTTCCCGAACACTTGAGCTGAAAGTGCTCCACCGGTCAGACCGGTGGTGGTGACCGGTCAGACCGGTCCGGCACTGGACTTCACAGGTGACATCGGTCAGATCGGTGCGTCTCACTGGTCAGACCGGTGTAGCACAGAACACCTGCAAAAACATCTTCAAGCACCTCTTGACTTCTAGCACGAATCGAACTTAATGTGTGGCCTTTGTAGATGATCACAAGCAGAGTAATGAGCCCTGCACACACAAGTAGCACACCCAAGTAGATCAAAGTGGACGCAAATGTAATATTCTAGAAAAACAACTTAGAGAGTCAAACCACACGAAGAAGCAAGGATTTGTTTTCTGAAGTTCACCACCCACTAAGGAATGGCTACGTCTCCGTTGAGGAGCTTGTAAGGGACAATTCCCACAACAAGCCAGGTCTCTTTCAACCACTTTCCTCCTTTCCACTAAGGTGATCTTTTCCATGAAGAGGCAAGATCGCAGCCCTTACAAACTTCCCGCTACTCACCACAACCTTGGGAGCTAGCCGGCGACACCTAGCCGTCTAGGAGGCAAACCTCCAAGAGTAACAAACGCTTCAAAGCTTGTAGACGCGAAACCAAAGTGCTCAAGCTATGGAAAATGCTCTTGCTAGCTCACTAGGTCACTCTTAAGTTCACTTTCTCAACCCAACACAAAGAATATGCCTTGAACCCACAAATCTCACCAAGAGAGGGTTGGGGAGAGCCACTAAGGCTTCACAACGGTCGGATCGGTGTTTGAAAACTAGCCGTTGGGCTAGCGGCACCGGTCAGACCGGTACCTCCGACCGGTCAGACCGGTCAGGCCCGAGATACCCCAAAACCTTTTTCTAAGAGACTAGCACTTCATCACCAATATGAAATGACTCAGGTTAGGTTAGGAGGGTTTGTTAGCACACTCTAAGGCTAGATCTCACTTAGGTCAACTAATGAGCACTTTGACTTGGTCAACTCGCTATGTTGCATCCCTCTTGATAGTACGGCATACCTATACTCAAGAAAGAATGAAAACACTTTTGATCTCTTGAGCTTGAACACTTTCAATCTTGCCATACTTGATCAATTCCACTTGAGGGCTTTCAACATAGCCTTTGACTTGAGCACGTCCATACTTGAGCTAGTGACTTAGAATCTTTCCATATAGCATAGGAATGCTCACTTGGATCCATAAGTCACTCCATATTGCCAATCTTAACAAGTTGATGACTTGCAATGCTTCCCTCGGTTAAGGTTTGAATATGATACTTGAAGACCCCACGGATGCTAGAACTTCACCTTAGCAGAACACTAATGGCGGCTTAGCTACGGCCCCAAAGATTGCTTAGTCCCTCACCCTAGACATCTCGGTTGATCTCTTCATCACTTATCCAATCCACTTTGAGTTCCACTTTGCTTCATACACAACTGAACTTCATTTGAAAATCCCGCTTCAAATGCTTGATCTTGATTTACAACGAATGTGCAAGCTTCCAAATTAGAACCATAGTGTGTACACTTATTATTATGTTCTCTTCCAATAAACACATGTGAAGGACCGATACGGCGAACCGAGAGGGGGGGGAGTGAATGGGAGCCGATAAAAATTCTTCTCGAAGGAGATGAAAACTCCAACAAGATGAACGCGGCTTCCAACACACATCTCCGACTCACTACCAAGGTTGGTCAAGCCCACGTAGCCACCGGAGTGCCACCGGACCTAGGAACCAACACACCACCTTCCGACCCGAGAAACATAGCGGAAAAAGCAAACCTCGAGTCTACGGACCCACACCGGTCGGACCGGTGAGCACCACCGGTCGACCGGTCCCCGCCGGTGAAACCGAGCAACTTCCACTAAGTGGCTCTACACCGGTCGGACCGGTGAGACACACCGGTCGGACCGATGGCGATGGCACCGAAAGCCCCCAAGGCACCAAACGAAGCCAACCGACCACCAAACGGACCCAATCTCGAAACAACGAGCAACACGGGACAACAACGAATTCACCAAGACGTTCACCCGAGCAAAAACCCACAAGGGCTCGCACCGGTCGGACCGGTCAAGAGCACCGGTCGAGCCGGTGTAGCCTGGGCAGCTCGGGATGAACAGCACCCGCGGGTCAACTCCCCCAAATCCAAATCTCGATCTCCCGAATCGCTCTACGGACTTGAACAAGACTTTGGGGATATCAGGAACACCTCATGAGGAGTCCATAGCCAAGTTTAATCCCACCAAATCTCGTCCAAAAAGGAGGAATCGAAGAAATCCCGCCGAAAGCACTTCCAACCCAAGAACTCAAGAAACCCCAAAATCGAGCACTTTTTCTCACGGATTTGGGAGGGGAATCACAGCCCAAAGAACCACGAAGGGTTCCCACAAATTTCCCCCATCAAATCCCCAAGAGAAAAGTCCCGAAAACAACCCAAAGAAATCACCGAGAGAGGGCTCGAAAATCACCACCAAGAATAACCGGGGAAAACACATCCAAACCTTGAGGAACCACGCCGAATCATCTATACATGAAACAAAGGTTCGTACAAGGTCTAGCAAGCCGCCCGATCATCCATCCCTCTCTACAAGATCTCTCCGTGAAGCTCTCTTGCTAGTCCTAGAGAACACCTAAGGAAAATAGGTGGAAAATAAGAAAACAAATGAGCTAGGGTTCCAAGAGTTGGCTGCCATCCTCTCACCTCTTGGGTTATATGGAGGCAACCGAATGTCTAAAACACCCTTCTCTACTAACTAGGGATACAAGCCCCTCAAGGGCGGATTTGGAATTCTTGATGTCTTCACCATCGGACGGATGCCCGGCGACCGCACCATGCGTAGCCTCGACGCAAGCCATGCGATCCCGACGCGTGTCCTCTCGCTTCGAAGATTCGGACCGCATCGTCGCACGCCCGGTCGGACCGGTGCTCCTCACCGGTCGACCGGTCCCCACCGGTCGGGCGGTCGACCCACCGGTCGAGACCGGTCGGTGCTGGCTGCGCAAAGACCGTCTTCGGTTCTCCGGTCTTGGCTTTGTGGATCAACCAAGGAACCCGGTGGTTTTCGGTGAACCACCGGAAACCCCGTGAACTCGGTGTAGCCTCCGCCAATCTCCACTCATGACTCGGCTCCCACGTAGTCCCGGCTCGACCTTGGTATTGTGGCTCAACCAAGAAACCGTCCACGACTTCATCTTGTTGTTCATGCCACCATGCGGCCCGCACTTGACCCCCGCCGGCCACCGGGTCCCTCGAACAAAGCCTACTTGTCTTCTCCACACCCCGAGGCCTCACCGGCGACGACCTTTCGCGCTTGTTCTTCACCCGCACCAACACGAGTCAAACCGCAACCTCGCACCTGCAATACTTAGCCAAGAATCGGTCCACACAACATTGTCAATCACTCATCACACAAGGAAGCGACCATCCACCGGTCCTCGAACCACACATGGTCCTCAACATGAAGTCTTGCACCATATGCTTGTTTTTGTCAATGTGAGCCATAATATTCATCCACATTTAAATACTTCAATGATTGCTCATGAATATAAAACCTGCTCACAATCTTAGACAAATTCATTAGTCCTTTAATCACCTTGTCATTCAATTCACCAAAATCCACTTAGGGGCCTAGATGCACATTCACCGCTAGGGGTGTGGAGGCATGACAGGAGAGCTGGTTTAAGTGCTCAGTCTATATGGAGCCTGTTTAGCCATAGCCGCTGGGGGTGTAGAGGTATGACAGGAGAGCAGAGACTTTGCGCGGATCAAAACGTGTGCTACTAGAGCGAGACCATTAAGAGGTAGACGAAAGTAGTTGGCATGACGACAAGAGAGAGCGTGATTGCTCGTAAAGGAGTCATTGAGACTGTTCCGTGTGGCGGAGAGAAGAGAGCGCGTGTTGTGCGCTGTGTAGCTCTACTGACAAGTAGCCGTCGAGAGGCGCACACGATATAGTCTTCAGTGTTGGTTCCTGCATGTGGAAAATAAGCCAAAGCAAAAAATTATTGAAATAAGTGACTTATCTTGATTCGTGGACGAGCATCGACGAAACTGTGGTGGTCGGTGGTGGATCCACGATGGTTGTTGTTGATGGCGTGGTAGTCGCTCTCGACTAGTTTTCAGTCAAAAATAGTCTGTCGACGTTGTTCAGCAGTCGGAAGTCGATGTAGTTGTACTCGAGGAGTTGAAGTAGTCAGCGGATGATGTAGTCGTACTCGCGTACATCCCTTGTGTGTGTGCATCAAGTGTTGGTCTTGAGAGCTTGAGGTAATCTTGGGTGTGCGTGTAGTGAAATCAACAAATTGAGTTTCTGGCCGCAATAGCAGCTTGGTAGCTGAGTAGCAAAAAGTCAATGCACTCCTCGGACTTCACGTGTGTGCGGAGCTGATTCCAAGGATTTTTTATGCCTAGTGACATGTAATTCCCCTTTACTCTGCAGAAACTGAAATTGCTTTGATCTTTGAGTTGATCTCCAGTTCAGAATAGGGAGATGGTCTTGTCTTGTTGCCTGCGACGTACAGCCAGAAAAATACGAAGTTGTAATCTGTCTCTAGATCTGATGGAACAAACAGTCTTCCAAAAAATTTCGCCGAGCTTGCTAGTTGCAACTTCAAAGCAATATGTCTGTGCTCAGAAGATTACGATGAGTAGCGTCGACTCCGAGATAGATTGAAAAATAAAATCTCCTCAATTTCGACTTTGTGCACCGAGAGCAGCAAAGTATGGATACGACGAGTCGACGAGTTCTGAGTCACCTTAGCTCTTTGATATATTGATTTGTTGATGAAGTCCTTTGAATTCGCCGATGATCGTGGCGATCGCCCCACGGTGGGCGCCAATGCCAGAGTTTTATATCCGACAACCTCCATATGGGGTACCCGTCAGAGAGTAGATAGTGGGGATCGTCAGACCTGGAACTCAAAGGTATGTGCGGGCACAAGATTTATACAAGTTCGGGTAGCCAAAGTAGCGTACCCTACGTCATGTTTGGAGTAGTCTTGTGTCCTGCACTTGGGTGTTGTTCGTCGAGGGATTGTGGATGTCCTCCTAGGTACCCGACCCTCCTTTATATAGTCCAGGGGGTGGGTGCCTACTCGGTTACAAGGTAGGAGTCCTGGTAGGATTACACGGCACGAGTCCTAGTAGGATTACAGGGGAATTCTAGTAGGAGTTTGTCTTCATCCTTCCTTGCGCTACCTGGGGTGTATGCCCGACAATCACCAGACCTGGAACTCGAAGGTAAAGACAGGGACATGAGACACAAGATTTCTACTGGTTCAGGCTGCCAAGGTGGCGGACCCTACGTCCTGTTTGAGGATCAAGTATGGTGCCCTACGCTTGGTGTTGGGTTGGTTAGATGCCCGGCTAGGTACCCGACCCTCCTTTATATAGTCCAGGGGGCGGGCACCTAGTCGATTACAAGGTAGGAGTCCTAGTAGTATTACACAAAACGAGTCCTAGTAGGATTATAGGGGAATTCTAGGAGTCTGTCTTCTTCCTTCATTGCTGGGTACCCAGGGTGTATGCCCAACAGGTGAGGGGTGACTTGGGGATGTGCCATGGTGTTTTGGCATCTTTCCCCAAGAACGAACCTCTACGGATGCCTTTGTTCATCATTTAGACTAAAAGTGAGTATTCCGACATTGTTTGTTTAGACTAAAGTGGTTTCTTACATTATTGAGTAGTTCTTGTGTTCTTCATCCGTTCTTTATTTAGAGGCTTGTGTCCTTCATGAACCCAACCCTCTGATCTTCTGGTGTAGTTCATAAGTTGCTAATTATGTTTGTATGTCAGTTAGTCTAACTATAGTAAAGTGGGTACTCGGTATGTTCTAATTAGATCAAAGTCCTTTTGTGATCCCTTGCATGAGATAGCTAATATCTAAGTAAGTTCTAGTCTCTCCCTTGTGGGTTCGTCGCTTCGTATTTATACGGAGTGCTATAGTGTTGCTATGAGTGCACAGACTTAGTCGTGCTATACTAGTGATCAGTGGTGTAGACGTGGTGTCTAGACTACGGGTTATCCTTCGTTTGCCCCGTATCCCACGGTTTGTCTTGAGGTAGGCCGCGGTAGTGATAGCCCTTGGACCCTTTGTACTCCTCCACGTCCGAATACGGCGTAGAACTTTCTGCTAGAACCAAATGTTATAGCCAGGAGGGAACTGGTGCCTGAAACAAGAGTTCATATTTCAGAGACCATTCTCAACTCTGGACGCTATCCACCGGATCCTTTCCATCTTCTTCGCATCCTATAGCGTGGTGTCCTTGGACCAAAGCTAGGCTAGGAGGTAGCACTCACCGTTCCTTGGATTCGATACCCTCTGGAATACTCCTTAGGTGAAGCTCTACAACGGTGTATCCGTGCGCTTGCAGATTCGTTTGCACCTGTCAATATACCAAGGAGATTCTTACACGCTCACGCTATCCCGACACCGTAGTGGTGACGTTAAGCAATACCAACATGGACACATGGCACGGAGCCCCCGAGCCTTGGGTCGAGTACTTCTCTCGAATTGAAGGGTCATCTTGATAGTAGAATTTGTCTGTTTTTTGATCTTTGATGTGTTGAAATCCTCCAAAATCCAATAATCGAAGTTGAGCCCCCGAGATGCGGAGCGTCGAGTAGTGGAAGTTGAAGGGTCCATCTGCCCGTTTGGAGTCATCCTGCACTGTGCCAGCCGTGCATTTTTTAATAAGAGGGCAACCCCTTAGGGTTTTCCCATTCGCAACTACCCAAGTCATTTGCGGATATATCCAAATCCCTAGTAGCCCCTCAGCGAATGCGAGTGAAGACACTCGTGACCACTAGGATGACGGCGTCGCCATCGTAGTCCCAGATGTCAAAGAAGAGAAGTTTGAAGGAGCAGGGGGTGCCGGGCAATCATCTTCCCGCCGCGCTCCGTCGAACCCATCCAAGGCGTGGAAGAAGTCGAAGTTGAACACGAAGGATATCCTGGCGCTAGTGAACAATGGCATATTCAGAGAGAAGGTCGTTGATGGTTGGAACCCTGCCATCGGGGACGTGTACCCGATGGAGAAGAACCCAGAGGAGATCCCGATGTTCGCCTGCTTCTGCGAGCGCAGACTGGCACTTCCCTCATAGTGATTTCTTCTGTGGGCTGCTCGAGTACTACGGGATCGAGAACTTCCACCTAAATCCCAATGGTATCTTCCACACCTCAGTCTTTGTGCATTTCTTCGAAGCGTTCGAAGGAATCACACTGAATACTTTTTCGGAAGTTCTTCCGGTTGAAGCCACAACCCAACGTAGATGACCCCAAGGTAGTTGGTGGCACCAGTATTCAGATGTGCGAAGCCGCTGCCGTGTGGTACTTGTCGTACAAGCTCATTGACTTCAATAAGGATTGGAAGTAGCAGTGGTTCTATGTGAACAACGACCGCCCTAGGCTGTTGAAGCCCAGTGGGTACCCACCGAAGCATCAACCCTAGTGGAACACGGAGTCCACCTACAGGAAGGTCTTCAGGTGCTCGCGCTGTTGGAGACGGTTGCCTTCAGGATGGTGGGACTGAGGGTCGATCATGTGGCCTTCAGTTTCATGAAGAGAAGGATCTAGCCGTTGATGAGGCGTGATCACCACGTGTATGAGTACACCGAGGCGAATCATTCCTCAAGACTACATGATGAAGAGATCAGTGAGGAGCTGATCTTCGAAAGACTGGACAAAATCTTCAGAGATATGACCCCGTACACTTCATGCCCTATGGACACTGGTAGAGAGCAAGGATTTGGTTCCGGCCTTTAGTCCCGGTTCAACTTTGGAGCCGGGACTAAAGGCCTTTCGTTGACGTGGCCCGAAATGGCTGTTGTAGCCGGCCCCCATTTATTCCCGATTCGTATTACCAACCGTGACAAAAGGGGGGGCTCCCCCAACGGCTCCATCCAGCAATAATTGCCCCCGGTCTTTAGTCTCGGGTGGTGTTACGAGCCGAGACTAAAGGGGTAGTCTCGGCTCGTAACACCTGCCAGGACTAAAGGCCGGCATCCATATAAGCACCGTACCTCCTTCTTCCTCCTGCCACCCGAGCTATTCAACCGTACTCACCCTGCGAGCTCAAACTTCTCCCGTCCATGGCGACTCAAGCCTAGGGTGGAGCTGCGATTTTTTTCTTCATTAGTTTGTGAAGATTTCTCTCCTCCAAGGTGTTGTCAAGGTTGGAATCTTCATCCTCCCTTCATTTGTTGTGATTAAATTTTGTTTTATGGTTTAGAGATGGAGAAAATAGAAATGTTAATTTGTAGCTAGGTAGGAGGAGGTTAAATTAATTAGAGAGGAGGAGATTAAATAAATTAGAGAGATGAGATTTTGTATATACACGTGAAGATGTAGTTAGGATGGTACTTTCATTGTTCCTTCTTTCATTAAATTTGTATTAATAAGCATTCTCTTCTTTTTCATAATATTGAATTTTTCTTGTACATATATATAGTTTATAAAATATATGCTCATAAAAGAGAATTGTTTTTATTTTTTAAACCCTTTTTAAACTAAAATTTTAAAAATACCCCACCCCAAACTATATTTCCAAGAAGTAGCCCTTTTGGTCGCGCCACGCTCCGTGGCACGACTAATACTTGAGTCGCGCCACATCATGTGGCGCGACCAATGTACACGGTGGTGTTAGAAAAAGTCGCACGTTATGTGGCAGACTGAGTCGCGCCGAGCGGTGTGGCGCGACTCAGAAAGGAGTCATGCCACGGTACGTGGCGCGACCAGTTCTACCGTACTGGCCCAGGCCTCCTCCCACTCTCGTTTAGCCGTGTTTCCTTATTCCTTTTAATTATCAAATGAGCTCCTAAATTTGTGAAACTCGACATGTATGATCTATAGAGTGCATACATTCCATTTTAACTATGTGCACTCGAAACCATGGTGTATAAAATGATAAATCTAATTTTGAAATAGCCTAAGTGTTATTAGATCAACACATGAAAATTGCTAAGTATGAAAATAGAGTCAACTAGTCAACTTCGGCATACTTTTTGAGAAATTTTACACTAAGACTCTAAATACTTTTGGGCTACAAGTGAATTTGGATGCTCATAGGAAAGTTTGGACAAGTTGTTGGTCAAATATAACAAATGGAGAAAACTCGCCTTTAGGGGATCCCGCGCGAAATGCCCCTTTTGTCACGGGTCGTGAGGCCATCCGTGACAAAAGGGCGGCCTTTAGTCTCGGGTCATAATACGACCCGAGACTAAAGGGCCTTTTGTCACGGTTGTGAATATGACCCGTGACAAAAGGTTGGGGTTCTATATAAGCCCTGTCGCCTTTCAGATCGACACTTAGCCATTTTCCCCCAAATCGCCGCCTCGCCTCTCTTCCTCTGTCGTCGTCGCCGCCGCCTCTCCTCGTTGCGCCGTCCCCGACGAAAGGCTCCTCTCCGATGCGCCTCCCTTCTCCGACGCGCTGCTCCTCCCCGACGTGACGCCCCTCCCCGACACGCGCGCATCGTCGTCTCCCGCCACCGGCGATCTTGGCCGCACCGACATCCGCCCCTCACCGACTCGCGTGCATCGTCGTCTCCCGCCACCGGCGAGCTTGGCCGCACCGACATCCGCCCCTCATCGACGCGCATCTCCCCGACGCGGCGCCCCCTCCCCCGACGTGGCGCCCCTCCCCGACTCGCCGCCCCGGCCGGCCCCGCCCTCCTCCATGAGTGGAGGTGTAGTGTCACCGTCCCCGAGCTCCATTTGGTACCTGCATCGGGTATGTCGCGCCGCCGCCTCCGCTTGCCACCCCCTGTGTGGCTGCTGGCCGGCGTGCGTGTGCCCCGATGGCCGGCTGGGCCACGCTGGGGTTTGGCCTTACTGATGCGAACCCATGAAATGCTGGCGTCAGCAAGCATTTTTAATTAAATTTATTTGAGTTAGTTTATCTATTGATATTATATATGTAGTTATAGATATGCATGAAAGTTTATAGGAATCGAAAGAAATTTTAATTAGAAACTTGTATATTTTGTGTGTATACTTGTGTACCAAAATCTAATTATGTATTTGAGTTTAATTAAATAGTAATGCTTTGTATATTTTTGGTGTATATTTGTGTACCAAAATCTAATTGTGTATTTGAGTTTAAATAAATAGTAATGCTTTGTATATTTTTGTGTGTATATTTGTGTACCAAAATCTAATTATTTTGTAATATACAATTTCATAGTTTTGAGTATTTGAGTTTTGAGTATATTTGTGAGTTGCAATATACAATTCATGTATGTAATTTTGAGTTCTTAATTGTGTATTTGAGTTCTTAATTGTTTTCTAATATACAATTTCAATAGTTTGATACTTCTCAAGTCGACGACTGCCGCGTCGTCTCGAACAAGTGACTTCCCGTCACATCTGTCATTCTTCCACACGGCACCACCACCAACAAGCATCGTTCGTCCACAAGTTAGTAGAAATATTTCGACTTTGTTTATTCAAGAAAATTCATAGTAAATAGTTGTTTATTTTAGAAATTCGTAGAAAAACTTGTTGCTTATTCTAGAAATTCAAAGTAAATTCTTGTTCAATAAAGAAATTCTTAGTAAATTCTTGTATAATCTATAAAGTTTTAGAAATTGTTGATTATTCCTGAAATTTATAGGAAAAACTTGTTGCTTATTCTAGAAATTCAAAGAAAACTCTTGTTGAACAAAGAAATTCTTAGTAAATAATTGTTTATTCTAGAAAGTTTTAGAAATTGATGATTATTCGAGAAATTTCAACTTAGTAAATTGTTGGTTATTCTATAAACTCAAAGAAATTCTTAAAAAATTCTTGTTAAATAAAGAAATTATTTGAAAATCTTGTTTATTTTAGAAACTTTTAGAAATTGTTGAAAATTACATAAATTCATAGAATATTCTTGTTTGTTATAGAAATTCATAGAAAATACTTGTTTATTCTAGAAATTCATAGAAAAACTTGTTGCTTATTCTAGAAATTCAATGTAAATTCTTGTTCAATAAAAAAATTATTAAGGAATTCTTATTTATTCTAGAAAGTTTTAGAAATTGTTGATTATTCCAGAAATTCATAGAAAATACTTGTTGCTTATTCAAGAAATTCAAAGAAAATTCTTGTTTAATAATGAAATTCTTAGTAAATACTTGTTTATTCTAGAAAGTTTTAGAATTTGTTGAAAATTGCATAAATTCACAGAATATTCTTGTTTATTATAGAAATTCATAGAAAATACTTGTTTATTCTAGAAATTCATAGAATAACTTGTTGCTTATTCTAGAAATTCAAGGAAAATTCTCGTTTAATTGAGAAATTCTTAGTAAATACTTGTTTATACTAGAAAATTTTAGAAATTGTTGAAAATTTCATAAATTCATAGAATATTCTTGCTTATTATAGAAATTCAAAGAAAATTGTTGTTTATTCCAGATGGATGACAACCATAACAACTTTATGGCCAACATTATTGCTAGTGGTACAAATACGATTGCAACCTTCACCGACGAGGAGTGTAGTCAGGCGGGCATGTACTTGAACATACCTCCGAATGAGGACGATGCCGCCCATGTCGAGGACACAACAACTAATATTGAGGACAATTCTAGAAACAATGAGGAAAGTCTTGTGAATGAAAGTATTGAATGTTCCCACGAGGTATATATATATCTCATGCATTAACTTCATAGTTCTTATTTTTCTAACCTCAATTTAGGTACTAATTAATTAAATAACGAATCTGCAACATGTAGGCTTCAGGCTCCACATCGAAAAAGACAAAGAGAGGGCGTACACAAGTACTCACCGGCCATGTCATGTATCATATCACAGAAGTATCAGATGATGGCCAACCATGTGCTCCAAAAAAATCAAGGACACGTATGTGTCATAGTATGGGGCCATTGTAATGGACAACGCGCCCATCAGATATAGAGAATGGAAGGGAAAAGCAGATAAAAGAACACTAGGCGTCCTTTGTGGAATACAAGAAAAGTGAAGATTTCGCCAAGGCGAGTGCATGAGGGAAGAAAAGTCGTGGTAAGAAGGAACACGACCATCATCTTGGTCGAGGTGGTTATGTGTTTGCAATTCCCAAGTGGCGGAAGATGGAAGAAGACCTTCTCGCACAAGGTACCATACCAGCGGTTGTTGATTGGCCCGAGCGAGTGAAGAATTGATATTATGCTCATGGAGGCACAATTAACTCCGAAGATGGTACCCTTGATTACCCACCCTCGTTACGAGAGGTTGGACTTGAAATATTGAAAATAATTGAAGATGTTAGAGCGGGCAGAGTGAAGGTTGACAGAGAGATCGATGAGCTCACTATGGCGCTCAAGAATCCAGAACACCCAGGGCGTTGCAGGGGCTTCGGGGTGGTACCATGGAAATTTGCCTTCTGGGGAGACATTGCCACCTATCGAAGCTGCAGAAGAAAAAGAGAGCGCGAATAGGAGGAATGGCGGCAAGAGTTAGAGAAAAGACTTAAAGAACACGAACAAAAGGTGATGACAGATATTGAACGACGAGTGGCCGCCGCTATAAATGAGATGGCCCCATCTGGAGGACTGCCTCTAGTACAAGTTCCTTCTGCTCACAAAAGCAGTTTTGCTTTCGCAGCGGTTCCTGAAGAGCAAAGGGCAATAGAAGGAGTTCAAGTGGACAGCCAACGGTACCTTGTGGATGACATATATCGACACACCAGATGTGAGCTTCACAAGCCATTCGGCAACATCAAAATGAAGGTATGTATAATTCATGCTTTTATTACCTCAATAATTGATCATATATATTACTTTGATTTTTGTGGACAGGCATTCACAATGCTAATAACAACTAATTAATTATTTTTTCTCAGGTGGCGGACGGAAGTGCTTTTGCACAGTTTCCTAGACAGACGAGCCATGACATGCTGATTCCACCTGGCTATGCCTGAGTTAGCATAGAGAAGATATGTCAACCTGATTTTGAGGAGCTAGAGCTAGATATCCCAAGAGTTGACGGGAAAAAGACACTTAAGGATGCGCTACACGGTATCATATTATGGCAAAAATGTTACATCGTCATAATCCCCGAGAATGATGGATCTTCGAGAGACCACCTGAAGCCGGGGCCGTCGTACCTGCTCGCGATCCTCTACAATCGTCTCCGGGGCCGTCATCGTCACTACCTTCTCGCTCACCTTCTCCGCAAGAACCATACTACAATTCGGGTGAAGCGAGCTCCAGCGATCACAATGATGACATCCCTCCCAATTCACCTCAGCAACCATTGGCCACAAGCTCTCGAGCGCAATCAGTCTGGTCGGTGCAACCACCAAAGAAAAAACAAAAACGACCAGCAAAGAAAAAGCCCGATCCAAAGAAGACAAATGAAGAAACAGAATGGACTGTAGATAAAGAAGTCAAGGACTTCTTTGCAAAAATGAAAGAAAAAAGAAAATAGGAAGAGCTGGAGGCCAAAAAAATGAAGGTCGTAAGGAGAGACTCAAGTCTTTCATAGACGAGAAGGAAAGAAAAAGGAGAACGAAACCGCGTTGAAAACGGACTATGAGCGTTCGGTGGACAAGTCTTATGCTAATTAGAGACAACAAGGGTCGCCGAATAGTTACATCGAGCAAATACCTGCGTCGACGTCGGGGACCGCCACCACAGATAAGAACAAGGAGATTCCTGCGTCGACGTCGGGGACCGCCACAAACATCGAGCAAATACCTGCATCCACGACCGATCGGACTAACTTGTTTGCGGGCATCAGTCTAGAAGTGCAAAAAGGTATTGACATCATGTTTGAAGACGAACTGGCTCGGGTCATTAGCTTTTATGAACAAACAAAGATGCCTGTTGGTGATATTCTCGTCCTTGAAGACCTACCAGCGGATAAAAACAAGAATTCTGATGGCGCTTTGAGCTAGGACAACCTCTAGTGAAGCCAGAATTGGTCAACAAGCTCCCAACTAAAATGCGCAGATTTCATGACTGGTACTTGAAGAAGTCAGCTGAGGGCCTGGAGATGTTTGGTATGCTCGTGATACCTGGAGATTTTTCCCTTCAAAACGAGAAGGTGGTCTGGCTCCAATTCATTGATATCTATGAAATTTACCATTTGGACGTCGTGAATATCGATCTTGTGATGGCTTGGTATCTGTAAGTGACATATTTTCATATGTTTGTTAATAAATTTATTACATTTGTCGATCTACTAATTAACATTTGGCTTTCTTCTTGTGTAGCCTGCAACTTACTGAGATGGGAAGGAAAAGTTATTCAAGAATTGCTTTCTTGGACCCATCAAAAGTTACGCGGATGAGATCCGGAATGAGTGAAAAACAACAATCGAGACCATTTATAGGCAGTTAGATGAGTTTCATTATAAGAACCTTATACTACTGCCTTACAACTTCAAGTAAGTACGATTGTCATCCAACTATCATTGCTAATTCTATATAGTCAATTCTGATCTCCATGAGGACGATGCATACAGATTACACTGGATTCTAGTCATAATCAGTATCGACAATAGCAACATCAATGTGTATGATTCATTGAGAAAAGATCCCTCAGAATACCAAGACCTTCAAGATGTATTCCACGAGTAATAATTCTATCTATGACATTTTCTTTAATGCAATATATATATTTAGCTTTTATACTAACATATTGTATCTTTTATTATTTTGCCTCAGAGCTCGGACCATGTTCATTGCAAAGCACCAAGGAACATTTCAACCCAAAATTAGATGGGTTTCTAATTTTACGGTACGTATACAAATAACAACTTCAGATTGGGAATACTTAAAATGTATAACACTAGAATTTCATATTCTGTTCTCCTCTCCACTTCGGTGTTTGTTGAGACAAGAACAAGGAAATAATTTATGCGGGTACTACATTTGTGAGCACATACACCATTATAGTGGCAACGCGGATGATGATAGTGTAAGTAAAATAAACGTATTAATAATACATCATTTTTATCTTTTTTTATACTTAATCGATTGGTTTATTATATCAACATATTTGCACTCATTGAGAAGGATCGTCTCTTGGCAATTCAAGAAGCTCTCATGGGATTCCTCATGGACGAGGTGGTTAATCCAGAAGGAAAACATTATTATGACAACCATCCAATTGATCAACTCACCTCTGAGGAAAGCTAACTGAGACTAGAAATGTGAACTGAATGATATTTTGATGTATATATACTATATGGGGTTTTGATGTATATATACTAGTTTAAGAAAATACTATTTATTTTCATGTGTATATACATTTATAAGTTTATATATGTAGATACATAGGGTTTGATTTATATACAAGTCTAATTTAACTGCGTATATGGTATATATAGACAAGTATATACATATATACAAGTTCAAATACGTCTACGCGCATATACGGGTTAGATAATAATCAGAATATACGCTCAAATCGAAAATAGAAAAAAAAGAGAAACAAGACCCTTTAGTCTCCGTTAGTAATACCAACCGAGACTAAAGGAGGTGGGCGCAGGTGCTAGCGTGCCCCCATTAGTCTCGGTTCGTAATACCACCCGAGACTAAAGGATCCTTTAGTCCGGTTGGTTTTTTTGCGGGTAGTCCCGGTTGGTTCAACCGGGACTAAAGGGGGTGCCTTTTGTCTCTCATCATTAGTCCCGGTTGGACTTGAGAGACTTATTCCCCTTACCAACCGGGACTAAAGCCCTCTCCCTACCAGTGGGATGAGTACTTTGTCTCTCGTCCGCCCAAGAAGGTGAGTAGTCGTGGCCGTAACCCCTAGGTACCCGTTGATGAAGTGTCTTGAGAGACATGCCGAACTCGTTCCCGCGCTAAGGGCACTCCTAACCCAGACTCTACCCATGGAGTCTATATCTCGAAGATTCTATCATAAGAAACTATATTCTCCAATGCAGATTTTCTACCATGGAGTCTATCTAATATTTCTCTTAGATCTTCTAGTCTCGCTTTATTAAATAAGAGGACACATCGCGCATGTGGGCAACCACACGGGATCCCGCACGGGCTTCGTTTTGCGTGTAGACTTGGAGTCTAACATAGACTTGGTTTCTAAGTTTTCACCTCTCTCTCATCATTAAATTGCTTGCCACATCAGCAATTTGCCTAGGTGGCAATGTAATTAATGACTCTGGACTCTATCATAGAGTCCGGGTTGGGAGTGCCCTAATGCCGACCTCGTTCCCGCGCTAACTCCTTCCCACGCCGCCATCAGAGCAGAGCAGCGGGGGAGGCCCCCCTACGCCGGCAGCCCACGCGGCGGCTGGGGATGCCCCCTCTTCACCCGAGGTGGTCGGCGGCCGGCCAAGGAAAAAGAAGCAGGATGGCCGACGGAGGCGCTGGTAGAGCCGACAGCAGTAGGAGGGAGCGCCTGGTTGGGCGAAATTGGAGTGGGGTGCGACGGTGCCGTGGTTTCCAGTGGTGGAGAAGGATCTGAGGTGAATAATCCTTTCGGGATGGGGGACAAAGCATACTGCTGCAGATCAATGTTGTATAGGGGACAAAAATTGTTAGAGGGCCCTTCAAATACTCATTTAGAGGGTGATTTTTATGGGGCACCACTGCAGATAGCCTAACGGCTTCATCCGAGTCCAGAAGAACCAAATCATTCCCATTTGTTGAACTCCCAAATCAGCAAGCACCCACAACCTCTTTCTTCTCTTTAATCTCTTCTATCTATGTTTTCCTCCACGAGCAGCCCACAGGGAGACACAGTCACGAGCTACTGCCCCATCTTTGCATTGACCAACACAAGCACGGGTCTCAACCGGCTGGTGGTCGTCCTGTCCAGGCACTCGAGGTCCCCCTCCATTTTTTGCTTCTCCTAGCTCGCTCTCGCTGGTCTGTCCTTATCGCGGATCGTGTGTTCTTCATGCTGTACACGTTTGTATAGCAGCTAACACGCCTTGGCAAGTTGGCATGGAATGCTAGAGAGGTCAGTGTTGACACAGGCACACAGCTAACACACGCTTGCCCTGTTTGCTTCCTACACCGCATGCAGCGCCTTGTTGACACAGGGCCCATGCATGGCGACTGCGGTCTTGATGCGGAACAGATCGTTAAGTTGTTCACCTCCTCAAACCTGGCACACGGCGGTCGGGTCAGCGCGCGGCTCCGTCGTCGGTCGATCGCAACACGTATAGTATGGAGTACGGACTTGGGGCTTAGCCGTGGCGTACTGCTTCCTGCTCACTCTAGATTCTCAAGTACCTGCGCTTCTGCCTGGTGGCGCCGGCTAGTTCGAGCATGACGGACGACGATCCGCCGCCGCGCCCGTTTGACATCACCTATCGTTACTGATGACAGGAACGTGCGTGCGCTGCCCATGCATGTCGACCAACGTATTCGACAACACTACTCGATTTGTCGGTGGTCAGGTTGAGTCTCCGTCGCGCCGCCGCCCGAGGGGGTTCTGGAGGTCCTTGCGGCACCCAAGGACGGAGGCAGCGCCGCCTCTTCCCCCTGGCGCGGGAGGAGCATGGCGGGCGTGGCCGTTCTGTCCAGTGGCGAAGCTGGCGGATTTTACGCCAAAGGCCACTTAGTAAATGTTTATACCACTCAATCTCCATGTAGTACACGTAATAGCGATAATCCCAATAACCATAGTTCATACATGCATAGAAGTGCTTTAAATGCACGATTTAGAGCAATACATCACAATTTAAGACACATTGGCATAATAAATTTGATAAAATAAATACCTAACTAGTCCCGGTCTCGATCTGGTTCATCGTCGAGTCCCCACATATTACAGATATCACAGAAGTAAGGATACCCAAACCGAAATAGTGAAACAGGTAAATTAAGAAATATGCAAAATATAATTAATATCAGAAATCTACAGTCCTACTCCTCTTATTCATTGACACTAATTGAGTATTGGGGAATGCAAATCTACAATCTACAAATGACAAATCAGTAGATAAATATATCAGTTCCTCTACACAGCTACATTATTGACAATTTCTCATGTGGATTGGGGAATGGTAATTCCAATTTGGCAATTTCCAAACATAATTGACTAGTTGAGTTATAGTAACTCACTGATTTAAGGCCACCGAGCCACCGAACCCAGGCCTGCCTGTGCCCTGCTGCTATGCGCAGTGCGCCTGTCAGCCTGTGGCCTGTGGCCTGTGCTGCAGTGCTGCTTGCCACTTGCTTGCTGCCAGGCGGTGCGCAGTCCGCCGGCGGCCGGCCCGCCCTGCTGCAGTGCTGCTGCTGGCCTGCTGCCGGTGCCGGTCGCCGCCGCGGCTTCGCCCGCCCTTCTGCAGTGCGCGCCACCGGCCTGCAGCCAGGGGAGGAGGCAGGGAGGGGAGCTGCCGAGCTGGGCCGTGGGGAGGAGCTCCGGAGGGCGCTGCGCCGTCGGCCGCTAGGTTTGGGAGGGAGAGGCCGAGACGCGAGTCGCGCGACGGGATGGAGACGGGGGAGACGTCGTCGCTAGGCGGAAGGAGGCCGGCTGGCTGCTGGGTGCTGCCTATTGGGCTGTTGGGCTACTGGGCTAAGAAAAAATACATATGCATAAGAAGTTTTTTGGGCCACGCCTAAGGCCATGGCCTGGGTGGCCTTAGGCCCATCTCCGTCCCTGGTCCTGTCTCCCTGTGCGGGCTCACAAGCGGCGGCGGCTGGAGGTCACAGATCCGGCCCTACCCCGCCCGGATCTGGTGGCTGCGCGGGTGGGGCGCGCTTGTGTGCGTGGGTTGGCACTGAGGGACCGGTGGCGGTCGGCGAAGGACTACGGCGGTGGTACGGCTCGGTCGGCGCAAGAGGGGACAGCGGCGGCAGCTGCGGCCGGTGCAAGACGTCGACGACGGTGGCATCAACCGGTGTGAGACGTCGATGGCGGTGGTGGCTACCATGGGGGCTGGATGCGCACGGGCGTCGGCTTGTGCAGGGACGGAGGCGACGGCGGCAACAGTGACCTTTGTGGTGCAGGGCACTGTTGCTCGGCGCCGCGGGAGGCCCTGCGTGGGGGTGTCGGTGATGCTGGATGTGCTCTGGGTCGTGGTGACTCGGAGGAGAAGCTGGATGTCCTCTGCGTACGGATGGTGGGAATGGAGGTGAGGCAGACGGCGTTCTCCATCTCTTCTCCTCGACGGTGTTGCAGGTTCGGTGCTGCTTTGTGGTGGGACCGGATGGTTTGTGCTGGGTTCGCAGTGCAGGTGTACACTTGTGGTGTCGTGGTGGCAGTTCAGGATGTACCAAGCCATCTCTCTTGCAGAGGCGTTGCAGAGGCGGCGGGGAGCATGCCACTGTTGTTTGTCTGTGAGTGTGCAACAAACATGGTGTTAATCCGGGTGAAAGCCCTCACCGGCACCCTTGTCAGTGGTAGTGGTGGTGGCGCCCCCGTGGCGTCACTCTCCCTGTTGAGGGTGCCATTACGGAGTACCTTGTCCTACAACATGGGGTATCAGGTGAAAACCCTGTCCAGTTAATGGACAAGCGACGGCAGCGCTTTTAGCGTTGTGCCCTTCTTGGAGGCGTTGCTTCGACCCGTCGCGGCTTGTGATAGTGGCAGTGGTGGTTTGGTTGGGGGTATTGCCTGTGCGCAGAGGCGTAGGAGGTGTGCTAGATCCACGCTGGCAGTGAGAGGAGGTGCAGAGGAACCATGGGTGCTGGAGGTCATGAGTTGGCGAGCTAGGGGTGGTGGTGACCTCAGTGACAGCTGGGCGGTAGTGTTGCTCTCTTAACTGTTTCAGATATCTGAGTCTTTGGCAGAGGAGTGTGAGGCGCTGGATGAGGTGAGACCCCACGCAGAGTGGCCAGGATCAGCATGTTTCATTGGTGCCATGACGGGAAGTTTTCTGCTGGTGCTTTGTTGGAGCGGGGGTTCAGCGATCATGTGTGCGCGGCTTGAGGACGATGGTCATGTGGTGGAGGAGTTTGAGTTGTCACTTTTGCTTGCAGCGGGTCGCGACATTTGGCGTGGCACAACGTTGGTAACGACAGTGCATTTCAAGGCGGTTTAGAGTTTTGTTGGGTGTGTTTGCGTGTGTTGTTTTGTGTTGGTGGTGGTGGTAGCTTCGGCTCGTGATGTTGTGACAACCCGAGCCAGGAAAATACCGTGCTACCGCCTAAACGAATCCACTTTGGTCATTAAGCAGTAATAAAGTATCATCCTGTTGTTAGTCACCGGGTTAACGCCCGGTAAATCACTTATATAGCAACAAGGATAGACATATATGCATTAAAACTCACGCGAAGGCGAGTCCGGAGATACAACATAAATAACATCCGAAAGTTACCCCGAAGGGTTTAATTACTACAAACCAGAGTTTTTGACATAACAACGTAGTTCAGAGTTTTCGAAATAGCAGAATTAACTAAGCGGAAAGTGAGAACACCACGGGAGGCCAGCCATGATGCCTTCATTCATCGTCCTCCACCCACTCCAGCTCCCAGCCGGGTGGGATCTCTCTGGGCCATACATCACCAAAGGCATTACCTGGAGCAACAGATTATAGCAAGGCTGAGTATACTAATACTCAGCAAGACTTACCCGTCGGTGATAACTACTTCACCAACTCTAGACATGAAACGCTTTTGGCCACTGGGTTTCTTTTGCTGAAAAGTAACAAAGAGTATGTCCTTACTTTCAAGATTTTAGCACAAGTTCTAGTGGGTTTATTCTTTTCTAAATTAGCAATCCAATACAGCCAAGGTTGTACCTTTCAATTAATCAAGCATAAATTCATCAACTTCCATCATTAGGGATCTCATGGCTAGTGGAGTAAGTAGTCTCAGATAACGGTGAGAGGCCGACAATCGATTGGTTCAAAACCTTGCAAGGTAGACCTAAACACACGGTGGGATGCCCCCGCGAGGACAACCACCAAACGGTTCCCAAAAATCTTCGGGTTGGGATAAAAGGCCATAGTCTTTGGTGCAGGCTATCCGGCATACCCCGCAAGGCACTCGGTCTCACCATGCACCACCGGTAGCTAGCCATGAGACACATCCCAAGAGTAGTGACAGTTAAATCCCTAGACGTCTCATTAAGGTACTAGTCTTACCGGTCCCATTCCCGACAAGTGCTTAGTACGTTCAAACAATTAACCCACAACCCATTGGACCAGAGTCCACATCCCATGCTCTTACCACATGAGCAATCCATTTAAGGAGATTCTTATGATTCCTACCTAGGAACCTATTCTCGCAAGTGACATCATCACCCGACTTGTAACGGTCCTATAGCTTAGCAGCTATCGACCTATCATTCTAGTAAGGACACAGGTACCTAGGGATCATGCATCTCGGTTCCATACAACTCTTGAACTTAAATGCACAAGCATCCATAGATAATTGTATATCAATTTGAAAAGCTGGGTCATATGCACCAGGGCTTGCCTTCGTCAGTTTAGTTAGCCTGAGCACCCTCGGTGTCGTCGAGTACTTCCACGTACTGCAGTGCAGCTTCCGCTTCTCCTTCCTCGGCTTCCGGGACGAGCGAGTAGTCACCGTCAGGAAGATCTACACGGAATGCAATGCAGGGTTCAGGTGATGTGATAGATTATTTATCTTATCCAACTCTTGTTGGCCATATTCACCTTAACAAGTAATTCATTATTAATTTCCTTTTTATGAAGGTTATTATTGATATGTGTTTTATTCTTTTAGTTTCACCCTTTAATTAATGTCTCTCTTTTCATAATTGTTATTTCATGTGAAGGTTTAATACTTCACCTTTCACTAGTAAAGGTGTGTACAAAGATAATTATTTACAATTTAATTCGTCAAACAACAAGGGTGTATTCTTAGCTCTTAATTAAGTTTGACAACTCTTCACACAAAGGGTAAAAGAATTAAAAAGGCATTTTCCTAATTTAATCCAAACATTAATCTATAAAAGGCCTTCAAAGCTTTTATTTAACAATAAATCACTAAAAATTCAGTGGAGGGTTTCTTAAGCATCAACACATCTATACTAAGCCACTGAACACACTTGCAATGCTAGGAAAGCTAGAAAATTAATTACTTGGAAAAAACAAAAGCTAGCTAGCAATTCAAGTTAAATGCATACAAAAATAAATAAGTATACAAATACTCCAAACTTCCTCACACATGTTCTCTGGTCCTAAACCATCCTAGGAAAGCAGCAAGTACACCAAAAACTACTACGAATCTTGCACTATTCAATTACAAAGGAAAACATGCATATATTAATAATAAAGACTTTTGACTTATCACAAAATTGTGCTTAATTCACTAGAGGTGTAACTTGGCATAACAAGACAGTATGAAGAAATTGGGCTCAAGAACATAATTATTTTTAGCTATAAAAATCATCTAGGCAGATTCTGCATAAATGGAAAATAATTCATATAAAAAGATTTACATTATAACTTTGTGCAATTTTTGGCACAAGAGCTAGTCATAACATCACACACAACATATCAAAAAATTGGATACAGAGGACCTATGGATTTTGAAATATCATAGATCTAGGTTTTTCACATTTCTATTTTTCATGCTAACAATATCAAGAAACAGACTAGGTGAGTATAACAAAAGTTGTAGTACTCCTCACCAGGAATCTAGAAAAATTGAGTTTGCATTTTTCTGATTTTCCTACGATTTTCTAGGGATTTACAAGTTTTAGCAAAACCTGAGTACTATTGAAGTTACACTTTGCACCGGGACCCCCAAAAGTTTTTCCTCCTTTACAACTATGCCCTTAGATTACACAAAGCACCCTAACAAGAGTTGGGGGCTTGCAATTCGGCCCTTGGCCATGGGAGGCGGCGGCGCCGGCCGAATTCCGGCGAGCCGGCCACGCTCCCGGCCGGGGAAGCGGCGGGGCACGACCGTGTGCTCACCTAAGGCTCGGGGGACCGGAGTTGGGGCGGAGAACGAGCCGGCGTGGGCGCACGGCGAGGACCGGCGCCGCGGCCGCGGCGGCTCGGCTCCGGCGACGACAAGGGCTCGTCCTGGACAACAACTGGCACGCGACGGTCGTATAGGGTCTAGGGAAGGGGCATGGGTGGTTGCTTGACTGTGGAAGGCAGGGAGGGGCACAGCTCGACGGCGGCGGCGCGGATCGCGCGGTAGCGCGGTGGTGCGGGCGTGAGGAGGAGGCGGGCGCCTTTTATAGGCCGCGCAAACGACCGGCGGTGACGGCGGGATGACTATGGCCGAGATACCGCGTGCTACGGCGCCCCTCCGGCCGGCGCGCGTACGGCCGGGCCGGCGGACGGACCGGCGGTCCGTCGCATGCGCGGCGCACGTACGACACGGCGGCGGGGAGGCGCGTGGTGCGGGGCGGTCCGAGGCGTCTCGGGGAGCGGCGACGGCACGGGGAAGCCGCGCGACCCGGGACGGCGGGGCGCCTCGGTCGGCGTGGCCTCGGGCGCGGACGACGAGGGGGGCGCGGCGCCCGGCGCGTGGGCGCGGCGCGCGCGGCACGGGTGCGGCCGACATGAATTTGTGTTGTTGATCCCTTGTTTGAGCCCGAATAACTCCAAATTTTTGAATAGAAATGTACCAACCGATGAATACGGAAGTTGTTGATCTAGGTATCCTCTACCACTTTCAAAACGGATATATAGTGTTTTTCTTAATAGATTTTGCAGGAAGGGCTTGCCAACTTTGAATGCCACTCAGTTGCCATGAACAGGAGGTACTGACCTTTGAGCAAATTTTTCACCTTTTTCCACTCAAAATTTGAAATGCCAATCTTCATGAAAGTTGTGCCCCTCAACAAACTGGACAACTTTCATAAAGGTAGATTTTTAAGTGTTTAGGTGAATTTTGGAGAACGCGGCAAAAGTTCCGAAAGACATCTAGGGTCACTAGGGTTTGAGTGGGGTTTGACCAAGGCTTTGACCATGTGTTGACCCCACATGTGTGTCTACTAGATCAAAGATGTCATTGGAGTTGGTTGGTGAGTTTTTCGAGGTGAGGACCCAGGTTGACCGTGATTTGACCACTGTCAGCAGGGTTGACCGACGATTAGGGTTAATTAAAAATGTGGGGCGTCACAGCCTACCCCCCTTAAACGGAATCTCATCCCGAGATTCGATTTATGAAAAACAAGATGGGCAGAAGAACTCACGGTTTCGAGATTGCAGGAATCCCGGATACTTGGTGTTGAGGTATTCTTCCGTCTCCCAAGTTGCCTCTTCTTCCGTGTGATGACTCCATTGTATCTTGTACATCCGTACGGTTTGTCTTCGGGTCTTTCGCTCCTTTAGGTCCAACACTCTTAATGGGTGCTCGATGAGCGAGAAATCCGGCTCAATCCAAGCATTAGCTTCTGTGATTACTTCGTTTTCTGGCACAGGCATTCCCTTCTTCAATTGGGTCACATGAAACACATTGTGGATTGCGGAAAACCGTTCCGGCAATTGGACACAATAAGCCACTGGCCCACATACTTCTATGACTTCATAAGGTCCAATGTAGCGTGGAGCTAATTTCCCTTTGACACCGAACCTTTGCACACCTTTGGTGGGGGAAACCTTTTGATACACGTAATCTCCCACTTCAAAGTGGCGGGGTGCCATTCCCTTATCATGGTAACTCTTTTACCTCATCTGAGCCATCTTCCAATTCTCCCTTATCACTTGCACTTTTCTTCGGCATCTTTAACTAAATCCAGACCAAAGACTGTCCTTTCTCCCATTTCCGACCAGTTCAACGAAGTGCGACATCTTCGTCCGTAAAGAGCATCGAATGGTGCCATCTTCAAACTAGCTTGATAACTATTGTTATAGGAGAATTCTGCTAAGGACAAACAGTTGTCCCAACTCTTATCAAAGTGTAATATGCTTGCTCGTAGCATGTCTTCCAAAATCAGATTTTTCCTTTCCGTCTGACCATCGGTCTGCAGATGATAACTGGAACTGCGAATCAACTTGGTTCCTAAGCACTCATGTAACTGCTCCCAGAAACGAGCTACAAACTGAGTTCCTCTATCAGAGATTAGAGTCTTCGAACTTCATGCAAACGAACTATTTGGTCCATGTACAACTCTGCATATTGCTTTCATGCCAACGAATAAGTGGTATGCACTGCAATGAAATGAGCGGTCTTGGTGAGTCTGTCTACGATAACCCAAATAGAATCCTTCTTTCTAGCTGTCAGGGGTAAACCCACAATGAAGTCCATACTTATGTCATCCCACTTCCACATGGGTATCGACAAAGGCTGGAGTACACCTGTCGATTTCAAATGGCTTGCTTTCATCCGGTGGCAAGTATCGCACTCGGCTACATACTTGGCTATATCAACTTTCATGTTGGACCACCAAAAGTGCTGTTTTAAAATCTTGGTACATCTTGGTACTGCCGAGATGAATAGAGAATTTGGACATATGAGCCTCATCCAGGATGATCTTCTTAATTTCTGGATCGACAGGAACCACAAGGCGTTTTCCAAACCAGATCACACCCTGGTGATCCTTCTGGAAGCAAGTATACTTGGGATCTCCCTCTTCTAGTTTCTTTTTGATGTTTTGTATGTCTTCGTCATTGCGTTGAGCAGTGACAATTCTATCATAAAGATTTGATTCGGCAGCTAAGGCATAAAGATTTCCTGGTTGTACCACTTCTAAGTTGAGCCTTCTCATTTCTTCACATAATGGGTCACTAACTGGCTCCAGCTCTAGGTGATTGCAGTGAACTTTGCGACTAAGAGCATCCGCAACAACATTTGCTTTTTCGGGGTGATAGTGCACTTCTAGGTCATAATCCTTAATCAACTCAAGACATCTTCATTGCCTCATATTCAACTCTGACTGAGAAAAGATGTATTTGAGACTCTTGTGATTAGTGAAGATATTACAACGATTACCCATCAGATAATGTCTCCATATCTTGAGAGCGTGGACAACAGCGGCTAACTCAAGATCATGGGTAGGATAATTGATCTCATGAGTTCGAAGTGCCCGTGAAGCGTAGGCAATGACTCGGCCTTCTTGCATAAGAACGCAACCGAGACCCGTGCCTGACGCGTCACAGAAAACTTCAAAAGGTTTGGAATTATCCGGTTGCACTAGCACTGGGGCTGAAGTTAAGTGTTGCCTCAAAGTGTGGAAAGCTTTCTCACATGCTTCGCTCCACATGAACTTCACTCCTTTCTTGAGCAGTTCGGTCATGGGTTTAGCGATTCTAGAGAAGTCTGGAATGAATCAATGGTAGTATCCCGCCAACCCTAAGAAACTGCGGATCTGGTGTACGGACTTGGGTGGTTTCCAATCCATCACCTCTTGGACTTTGCTAGGATCTACGGAGATACCATCTTTAGAAATAGTGTGGCCCAAAAATTTCACACTATTCAACCAGAATTCACATTTGGAGAACTTAGCATAATGCCTATGATCGCAACCTTGGAAGTTCCCCGAAGGTTTGCCCCGGGATGGCTTCATCGTCCGGCGTCCGCCTGAAGATTCTTCGGGATGGGTTTGGAACATTGTTTTTCACAAAGCGAAACTTCTTGTTAGTTCCGCTGCCCGGAGCAAAACCAGACAGCCTCTTCTTGTCCCTATGGGCCTTTTTCATGGCATCCTTTTGAGATATCACCTTGTTCACAAGCTCATGGAAATTCTCTGGCTCAAGCAAGTTCAGTAGCTCATATAACTTGCCATCTAGCCCATCACGGAACCTTTTCATCTTCTTTACATCAGTATCAACGTGATGTCCACCATATTGGCACAGGTTGTTGAACTTCTGGGCGTAACGGTACACCGTATCGGATCCCTGCCTGAGGGCCAAAAACTCCCTCATCTTTCTATCCATTAATCCCTTGGGGATGTGATGGCTCTTGAAAGCTTGCTTGAAATCATTCCAAGTGACAGCACACCCTTGCTGCATAGACTTGAAGTGATCCCACCACATTTGTTGACAGTGAAAATCCGTCAACCTAGCCATGAGTTTACCTTCGGTGTTGGCATAAGTTTTATATCTTATCCATTGGTACTAACCCCCGTGGTATAACAAGTTCACTTGTGCATGTCGGTTTTGGAGTTTAGTGTTTATGCAGGGTTTTAGCATTGAAAGCAAGACTTCCGGGATAAGTTCATCAAGCACCTTGTGACAAGACCTTGAAGCCCCGTACAAGTCATGCAATGAATCAAACTTAACTCCAAGAAGCCAGGGACTTAACCCGAGAAGATTACAAACTCCGAGGACCTAACTAGAAAAGTGCCGAATCTTGCGAGACAAGGAGCTACGTCCAACTCGGAGAGAAACTGACGACAAGGGCCTACATGCAGAAGGGGGAAGGATCTAGAAGACTCGGGAACCGACACCACGCGAAGGAGGCCGAGAACTGGGCCTAGATGGGCCAAGGCCGGTCGGCGCGGGCGGCCGGCCCCGGCCCGATCCGGGGCCCATTTGCCCCCTCCTTTGACCTAGCCGTCATTCGGGCTATTTATAGCCCCGGGTCGAGAGCCACACATCGATCAATTCGTCATCGGCCGCCAAGGAGCGAGAGAAGAGAGGGACACCATCCCGGAGAGGAGAGGGTCGAGCTAGTTGACTAGGGTCTCCCTAGCCGATGTGGGAACCTTGCAAGGAAGACCACGTCGGAGTTCCCGGAGCTAGAAGCAAGATCAAGGTAGGATCTCGGTGGTGATCTTGTTTATGTATCATTGTATTAGTTGAATTATCAAGTTGAATCTATTTCTAGCGATCAAGCGTTTCTTCGATGATTTCGTTTTTCGATCGGCTTTGCTTATTCTAGATCTATTCTCGAGATAGATCACATATGGTGTTCTTGTAGCCGCGGTGGCTAGAGGTACACACCGAATCTTCCGAAAGAACTCGACTTGTCCTTGGACTCGCCCTAGACTACCCACATGAATAGGAATACGTTGTGACAGAACGGGGGTTCCGAAAGGCGGGCGTTTTCGGAGTCGGACGGGAAACCACGATTTAAAGAGGCTTCTAATAAGATTCGATTAGTTACTTCTTCTCTTCCTTGGAACTTCAACAAAAGGCTTAACCCGATCTCTCTAGATCGGTTTATCTACCCAATCTATCTTTGTTATCTCCGGTCTTTAGTATATTAGATTAGTTTTGTGTTCTTTATCTAGATGCATTAGGGTTTCTCTTTATCGAAGATTGAAGTGACTTGGCTTTACTAGATCATCTTTTGCGTCACACATTTGTTCCACGGATTCGATACCTTGGGTTCACCACTCGAGGGAAGAAAGGTCCCTTGACTATGACGGAAGACTTGTCCGCTTGCAAGTCTAAACAAACTTTGATACAACTATTAACCGTCAACAAGCCCCTTTTTCTGGCGCCGTTGCCGGGGAACAAGTGATCAAGATTTGATCTTTTATTGCTTTTTTGTGATTTTCAGTTTTCTTTTAGTTTTTCTTTTTGCATCGACTAAACTTTGATCATCCTCAAAATAAATCTAATCTAGTTTGTCTAACCCTAGTTTTCATAGATTTGTTTTACTTTCTAATTTTTGCATATTTTGTTTATTGCTAACCCTAACATGAGACGGACGGCTACCTCTCCAACAAACCCGATAATTTTGTGGATGATCCAGAAAAACTTTACAGGCTAAGGAGACGCGAAGCACATCAAGCTAAAAAGCTGGATTTTGTAGATTCGAAGTCGGAAGACAAAGGATCGAAGGAATCTCCGAAGAATTCACCACCTCAAAGTCCTCGGGAGAATCGACTTCCACCGATGGGTGACCAACCGCAAGAGCGCAAGATTGGGGAGCTATGCACCCCGGATATCATCGACCTAACAATCCTTAATCTTGAGGAGATCGGAAGACCGTTCGAGATCAAGACCTCAAATATCCGCATGGTGCAACATTCACCCTTCACCGGTAAAGAGGATCCGAACCTTCACCTCCAAGCATTCATTCAAGAGGTTTTTACCTGTGACCCATTATAAAAGATGCACCTTACTTGTGTACCACTGGTTCTTGAAAAAGTTCTTCAAACCCATTCAACAAAGTTTTCTTTCCCTGTGAGTCATTCCGTTTATTTTAGGGGTAACGGAAGCTAACAGCAAAGGAAAAAGACCATTTGCCCTCATGTGCACGAGAACTTCACTTTTACTTGTGTACCATTATAAAAGGAACCGAATCCTTTTTTTGCATGTATACCACTCCGTCATAGTAAACATAATAATTTTTTTTGGTCAAAAAACATAGTAAATGTAATAACTTTTAAATGATCAAAATAATAGACAACCCATTAAATGCTTTGGCCACCATCCATCATGACCTCTTCACAACACGCTAATATAATATTACAAAATAGCCAAAAAAACCAATCAATTGAGGCAACCGCAATAGGTATTTATGAGAATACAACAGACATAAAAGAGGTTCAAATATATCATCAACATGCATAGTCAGCTTGATCACAAAGTCAAGTTTGCACACATAAGATGGTTACATTGACCTCATTACTAGTCTAAACATTGTTTGGTCATGCAGACCTCATCAAGTACTACAAAAGCTCATCTAGGGTTTGGTCATGCAGACCTCATCAATTACTACAAAAGCTCATCCAGAGTTTGGTCATGCAGACCTCAGGTACTACAAAATCAAGTCATACATATGTAAACTGATCAAAGATCAAGTCTTTTCTTGCTCCTAGTTCCCATGGCCGGACTAGAAGGAGAACTAGGGACCTTGCTGCGGGTTGCCATGGCTGGACTATCCTTGTTTGGAGTAAGTATTTTTTTTAATGGCCCTCTTCTTCTTGTGCTGTTGTTGACTTGTGCTCTTCTCAACCATGTGCTGCTCATTTAATCAGAAGGATATGCTATAGCCAAATGATCTAGCTGATTTGAACCAGTTGCAGACCCTCTGAAAAAGGAGATATTAGTAAATCTATTGAAGTGGTGAAAGGACAATTTAAGAGAATTAGCTTACCTTGCAGAGGGGTCACTAGGTTCAGTAGATGAAGCATTGGAAGTACTTTTTTGTTTTTTTGCACGAGTTGATGCAGATGATTTGTTCTTTCTTTTCTTTGATAGATTAGCAACAGCAGGTAGATCCGGAAAGACCATCCTTTGTGCAGATGCTGCAAGCACAATACTAGTCTCAGTAGTAACTGGTGTTGTCTTCTTTTTCTTCTTTTTAGGTGGACCTCTGCAAAACAAAATATGTTAGCAACTAAAATTGCAGCATACATGTAGAAATTATTACAAATTGTAACTTCCATTTTACCTTTCAGCAAGCATTGCCGCTATGTCATCTGGGTCACCATCCTTACAAGTGTACCAATGATGTCCGAATTGGCGACAAATTGGGCACTGATGCATACCTTTAGTATTTATATTGTTCCCCCTCTCCTTTGTTCCCTTGTATCTATTTTCCCTTCTCCTACCGGCTGTTGACTTCAATAATGGAGGATGCATGAAGAAACCATGTTCTTCTTTGGGCCACATGGACTTGTCCGGTATAGAAGGGATTCTACCATCATAGGCGACCACGAACATCCGAACCGAGTAATAGTTGTCCACATGATCTTCTATCTTTTCTCCAGGTATAGAGGTGATAAAGGCAATTGCATGCTTGCATGGTATTCCAGAAACGTCCCATGCTCTGCATGAACAAGTCCTTTCCTGTAGGTTCACAACAAACCTATAACTAGAACCTCACCTTGCTGTAACCTCAGCTATCCCATCAGGCGAGCTGGTGACAACATCAATGTCAAGGTTCCTGCTTTGCTCTTTCAACTTAGTTATGATATGTGGTAAAATTTTACCTTCCATCTTGAGTCAACATTTGCATGAGAAGTAGATGGTATGTCAATGTATAAACCCTCCTCGTCAACCCCCACATGTTCATTCTCTGGTTCAGGATTCATAAGATAGTTGTCCTCTTCCTCAACCATGTCATTCTTTGGTTCTGTAGCAGTCCCAGGTTGACTTTCTTTGCTAGGTTCTACATAGCTAGGGGCTGACATTGATGAGGTGCATGGGATTTCAATATTGTCCCATAATGGAATTTTTGGTGGTTCAACATCAGGTTTATGGTATGCAATTGACATGAAACAACATTTGGAACTCATGTGCTTGGCGAACATATTCATTAAGTCTTGGTCAGAATGAATGTGTATGTTGGCCTTGCTATCAGCACAAAAATAGAACAGCTTCACCACATCACCATACCCATGAGGATACTTATCCACAATTTCATCAACAAGATCTTTCAAATTTGTAGTGTCTGAATCAACAACTTTATTAATGCCAAACCATGATCCTCGCATAGTTTAAGTAATTATCCTGATTGCTAAATTGAAACTAGTCTCGATGTCATTCCTACATACCAACATACATATCTAAAGAGTTTAATCAAATCCCAACAACACAAAACATGACATTAATGTTATGCAATTGAAGGCAGAAAGAACTCACCCATCTGGAAGCTAGGCTGGTCGCTCGTCTGCCATCCCAACCAAATCGGGCCTGCAAAGGGGACCCGGCTGACGCCTGCGGGCCTCCCCTGCGGCCCCTAGGCCACGCACACGGCGCATCTCCTGCGCCAGGCGCCGCGGTTCCTCCCACGGGACGCCCGACGCCGGGAGCCGCGACCCCGGCCCTTCATGCGCGCCTGCCAGACGCAGCGGAAGAGTCCCCCGTGAAGGAATCCGCGAATCGTGGCCTCCGTGTGACCCAGCTGGTCTCCTTCCTCCGCGCGCGACCCAGCCGCCGCCGCCGCCGCCGTTGTATCTAGGTCTAGTTGTGGATAATGGAGGTAGAGACCGAAGAGGCCTTGAGAACGAACCAGAGAAGGATTGAAGAATAACTGAGATAGTGATGGGTAATAAGGTCTTTTTGCTTTGCCGTTTGCTTCTGTTACCCTCAAAATTGAACGGAATGGGTGAAAGGTAAAGAAAATTTTGCTGAATGGGTTTGGGGAACTTTTTTACAAACCAGTGGTACACAAGTAAGGTGCATTTTTTATAATGGGTCAGAGGTAAAAACCTCTTCATTCAACTATGTCAAACTTTCAACATGGATGGGGTGACTCAAGATCAAATGAGGGCAAGGCTTTTTCCGTTCTCGCTACTCGGGAAGGCCTTGCAATGGTTCCACTCTCAACTGGCGGAGATGGTGCAGAATTGGAACACGTTGATGAAAGATTTCATGAAGGAATACTACTCGCCGGGTAAAACTCAAAGCTTGCGTAATAAGATTGCCACCTTTGTTCAATATCCTACTTAATGGTTCATCAAGGAGCAAAATGAGGGTTCAAAAGAAGTTGCTAATGAACGCTACGGTTGTCTCCTTGAGGAATTCAATAGCTTTAAGCAACTTGCAAATGAAAATGTGTAATCTATATACACACGCCTAAATGTGCTTGTCAATGAGATCAATGCTTTAGGTGTGAAGGACATCACAGACTCGAACATCAATCGCAAGATCCTTCAAAGTCTTCGGAAGCCCGATTATGACTTGGTGAAGGCAATCGTCTACGAGAAGAAGCTCGAAGATTTGAAGTCATCTCATATCTTGAGCAAGATCATGGCACATGAGCTTCAACTCATGCCCAAGTCAAAGAAGGCGCCCTAAGAAATGCCCCAAGAACCATCCTCTCCAACTACAAACCATGCTCTCTCAAGTCAACAAGAGAAGATGTTGAGTAGGATGGCTACTCAAGGAAGCTCAAGCGAGGATGATGGTGATGATGGTGACGATGGAGATTCCTCAAGTGATGAAGAGGTTGAATCCATGGTGGCCGAGTACGTGAAGAAGATCTTCAAGTATGTGAAGGAAGTCAACATGTACGGCTACAACGTCCACTTGAGAGAAGGGCGTCATCATCAACACATCAAGTTCACCAAGATCGAGCACAAGCCCAAGAAGAAGGTGGTAAAGGAGAGGAGACCAAGGCAAGAAGCAACTATCGCCATCCGTAAGTGGACAAGTGGTGGAGAATCAAGTTCTTCTAGCTCAAGTGATGAATCAAGAAAGAACTTCACCACCCACTTCACGCAACGTCCTTCATCATCACTACACATGTGCCTTATGGCCAAAGGTATGGAAAACAATGTAAGTGATGACGAATCCGACACCACCTCTCTTGATGATCTTGTTGAGCTAGTCCATGAGCAAAAAGGAATGCTTAAGAAACAAGCTAATGAAATTAAAGAACTCAATGCTCTCAATGATCTTAGTGCAACCCTTGCTACAAATTATGAACATTTGTTGTGCAAATTCAAATTTCTTAGCAAGGAGTGTGATGAGCTAAAATCTAAGCTTGAGAGCAATGAGACTAAAACAAGTAATTCCTTTGAGCTTGATGAATCATCTATCCTTGTGCAATTCCTATCTCCAAGGTAGATGCTTCAACTTCTTGCATTGATTTAAATGATGAATCTTGCTCACCATCTGGCAATGAGAATGTTGTTGTAGAAACATGTGATTCCCTCATAGGAAAGAAGAATGATGAGCTTAAGCAAGAAGTGAAATGGCTCCGAGAGAGGTTGGCAAACTTGATGGGCAAGGGCAAGAACGATGAGGAACAAGTGGGCATCTCTCAAGAAATGAAGAGCAAAGTCCAACCTTCTCAAGATAACTGTGATCCCATGGTGAAGAAGCTTGAGAAGGGTGCAACCGTGACTTGCTACAAGTGTCATGGAGAAGGGCACAAGTTCTACAAATGCCCTCAATTTGTCAAGAAGATGGACAAGGGCGCAAAGAAGAAGTTGAACCCCACCATCAAGAGCTCCCTCATCTACACCAAGCCCAACCGCAAGAACAAGACCAAGAGCAACACCTACGTCATCAAGAAGAAGGCTAATGGCATGGTGGTTGCACACGAGGTTGGGAAGATGAAGGAGCGGGGTTGGAACCAACCCATTTGGGTGCCCAAGGAAGTCATCATCAACATGAAGGGGCCTCAAATGGTTTGGGTTCCAAAGGACACTTGAAGGCCTCGAGTGCGGGGACTTGGGAGGCTTGGCACAATCAAGATGAGAAGATTCAAGCCTATAAGCTAAGCTTGCAAATTGGACATGTGCTGCCTAAGTTCCCCGGTTGAGGTAATGGAAACTAGTACCTATCTCTTGTATCATAGTAGCTCCATTGCCTTGTTTAGGTTGCATTTGTTGCAATGTTTACATATGGTAGGTTGCTTGTGCCATGTGCTAACCCATGAGCAATCTACATGGTTTGATTAGTGTGTAGGAAAGCTACACTTGTTCTTTCTTGATGCATGTTTTCATATATATCTCTTTGCATCATGAGCAAGCTATAGGGTTAGCTTCCCTTTTGTTTTCATAAACAATGTGCATACATTTGGTTGGCGATTCAAACACTAAATGCACACATTTAGGGGGAGCTCATTCTATGGTTTGGTTATGGGACTAACATTGTTTCAAGTTTATCTTATGTAGTCCCTTAGCGACGCGTTCCGGTGCGGTGTTTCATTCTAAGAGAATGCTATCTCACTCTCAATGTGTTCTAACATCTCTAAAAGAGTGAATATAGCAATATGAGCTTCATCCTATTGAGTCATGTCCTTGCGAGCTTATGTCTCTATATAAGTTCAAAGGCAATGTACTCATACATTCCTAATCCTTGTGGTACCCCAAGTGTCTTCCATGCAAGCTTCTTTCAAGTGGTGTCACCTAGTGATATCATTTCCAAGTGGCTCATCTCAATGTGGTGCCAACAAGGTAGAGAGGATCATCCCCCGAAGGTATGCAATGATCAAAAGACTACAAGTGATATCTACAAGTGGTAATGTAACAAGAACCCATTTGTTTTATCTCTTGTCCTTTAAGCTACCTCCTTGCATGATATGCTCTAAGCTTTCTTGTCTTTCAAGTTTGTTGTTGTGCACTTGTTTCTCGATACCCTTGTCTTACAAGTGGTATCCTTTTTGTGCACACACTTAGGGGGAGCTTAGGGTGTATCATGCTAGTCTCATGAGCTTGTGATCCACCTTAGTCATTTCTTACATGTGGTATCTTCATTGATATCATACATATGGATCATGGTTCATGCGGCTTTCTCCCTTGCATTTAACATTTCTCCTTTGAGATATGGTTGCTAGGTCTTGCTAGTTTCCTTGGACCCATTTGCTTTGGGACTTTTTGGAGATTTTATTCCAAAGGGGGAGAATGTGAGACCAAAGCAAGCTTGTGGCTTAAGCTTACAAGTGGTTTCAAGGATACTTACAAGTGGTTTAAAGGATATGAGACCAAAGGGGGGGAGAATGTGAACATCAAGATCAAAAAGGGGGAAGTTTGATCTAGGGGGGGTTTGGATGATGGTAAGCATCCAAGCGAGTGTAAGTGGTTCTAATTTTGTCAATTCTTGCAAATTTATGCTTGCTTTGGTTGTGTTGTCATAAATCACCAAAAAGGGGGAGATTGTAGCGAACATGGCCTCATATGCCATTAGTTCGAGTTTGATTTTGGTGATTCATGACAACATGATCATTAGGACTAACCTTATTGTTTTAGCATGTCTTTGTAGAAATTCCTAGGTCCCAAGGTTGCAAGAAAACTACATGCAAAAATGAGAAAAACAAGGGTCGAAACCGATCAAGAAAAGGAAAAGAAAAGACACCGTCGGATGAACCGATGGTCTCTCAGTAACAAGTGTCGGTGTAATCGTCGGACGAGTTGGTAAATAGGGTCAAACCCTAGGTACTGTCGGATGAACCGATGGTCCATTATTTAGTAGCGTCGGACGAGTTGCAGAGGAAGAGCAAGGAAGACAGTAGCACCGACGGTCTGAGTGGGGACCCCGTCGGTCTATCCGACGCTCAGTTTGAATTCATACAAAGACGCGCCAAGACGAAGCCTTCAACACCGGATGATCCGACGCCTTGGTCAAGATGAAGCGTCGGTCTATCCGACGGTCAAATGGAAGCTAACATAGGTGACTTGAGTGCGGAGTCTTCAGCACCGGATGATCCGATGCACCGTCGGTGCATAGCGTCAGAGCAGTTGTGTCAGAGAACCTCAACGGCTACGTGACATGGGAGGGGCACCGGATGAACCGACGCCCTGGAAAATATAGCATCGGATCATCCGACGGTACTACTTTCAGCAGCTTTTAGCCAACAACTAGTTTGTTGCCTTGCGCTATTTATACCCCCTCCACTCACCCATTTGAGGTTGCTGGATTGTATGGAAGTGCAGAGGAGTTAAAGACACCTAGAAGATCATATCCAATCCATCCAAGTGCTTAATTGCTCATCCATAGACTTGCATATGCTTAGTGTATGTGCTTAGTGCTAGGCTTAGCTTAGAGCTGAGTGAGTGCAAGGTTGTGCCAACCTTGTGAGGTGATTCTTGAGTGAATCAAGGTGTACAAGGTTCGCCGAAAGCCTTGGGGCCTAAGTGGCTCACCGGCAATCGTCATCGACCCTCCGGCTTGGTGTGGAGCGGCGAGGACACTTTGTGCGGGGGACGTGGAGACCCCCTTCCTAAGTGGAGAAGCTCCTTAGTGGAGGCGGCATCAAGGTGACCAAGAGAGCTTGCCTAAGTGGCTAGACTTTGTGGCGAGTCAAGTGGTGCTCTTGGGAGAGACTTGGTGACCGGGAAGCAATACTCTTGTGTGAGTGCTTCAACAACGTGGACTAGGGGTGGCTTAGTGCCTACCGATACCACGGGATAAATCGCGTGTCAAGAGTTTGCTTCCTCTCATCCCCTTTACGTTTCCGCATTTACTCTATTGCAATCTTTGTTTGCCTTTACTTTCCTAGAGTAGTATCATGCTAGGATTGACTAAAGTTGCAAACCTTGTTTTGGGATGGGAGTTTTACACTAGAACAACCCTAGTTGCACATCTAGATAGTATGTTCTAGTTTACTTTTGTGTAAAATTAGTGAAGCCATAAGTTAAGGTTTTAAGTTGCCTAATTCACCCCCTCCCCCTCTTAGGCTAACAAGCATTCGATTCCTTACAATACCTTGGGTTCACCACTCGAGGAAAGAAGGGTCCCTTGACTACGACGGGAGACTTGTCCGCTTGTAAGTCTAAACGAACTTTGATACAACTATTAACCGTCAACAACATTAAAACTTCCCCTCGCAGTTGCAGAGCTGCGAGGTTGGCTTTATTCTCCTTGGATCAAGGCATCACAAAGGCAGAGAACTTTGCCTCGATGGCCTTGATCCAAGCCTCAGCTTCCAGGGGGTCTTCCGCCTTGGAAAAGGTCGGTGGCTTCATCCCGATGAACTGAGCGTACGTGGTGACCTGATTAGGCCCCTCGTGATTGGCCCCATGTGGCGGCCCTCGGTTCATCTGCTGAGCGATCTGCTGCTGCGTCTGCAGGATCTGGCACAGCACCTCGGTTTGAGTGGCCATGAAGGCCTCCGACGGTGTCATGGGCGGCGGTGGCGGCAGATCACTGCTACCGGTTGCTCTGAACCCGTTGGGACAGCTGCGTGTGGGTCTCACCATCTGAAATGCGAGCCTTTATTAGACACATAGCCAAAATCTTACTCATAATGATGACAAGTGCAATCATGTATAACCATAGCTCATTTGCATTCATATGATGATGACAACAACAGTCGAAAGATATCATGTAACCACAAATAAGATTCTTAGAATCATTCTTCAACATAGTTAGAGATAAGGTAACTCAAGTGCCTCGAGCTGGCTTTCAATTTGCGGCGAATTTTTCCATTTAGTGCGTACGCAGAAGGTAACGTGCGAAAGATCACCAAGTTGTTTTAGCCAACGACCGGCACTCACCAAACACGACGTAGTTCTCCCATTTTTATGCAAAAATGCTTAGTATTGGCGAGCGCGGTCATGGTAACACTCGACACACTTGGGTAGACGACTCGCAACAAGGTCTCAATAACTCGGTTGAACCACATCAAACTCAATTTGAAACACAAAGTTCTTAAGCATTCTTTATTACAACATGATGGATAGAGGGTCCAAGGACACTACAATACTCAAGTCTGAAAACATCATGATGCAACTGGGTTACAATGCAATCGCACCGCACAAAAACATACTCCTAAGCTGACTATCACAATCATCCCGAAGGTGAAACCTAGGAGCACAATTCTTCTTGATGTCTTTCACCGGCATCCTAGTTACCAACTGAAGCACCACTACCCGCAGGTGAATCTGGTGGGGTCGGTAACGGCGGTCCAGCCTGGCTTGTCTGATCCAGACCCGACTGACCCTGCTTCTCCTCCGGAAGTGTGTGGACTAGAGGTAGCGGCTGTAAGGCCACTATGGCCTGCAAGGCTACAACCTGCACCTCAGCCTCCTCAACCTGCTGCTGCATATCAGCAATGTTCTGTTACAGCGTCAGCCTCTCAATCTCGTGAGTGTCGGCATCCTCCTCGAGGTTATGAACCTCTGCCTCGAGATCCACGATCCTCGGAAGGCGGTCGCCTCTCTCTAACTCTAACTGGAATCTCCTGGCGCATAGCCTATCATTCTCTTGCTGCATCTGAGTGAGTGTAAAGTTTAGCTGCTGGTGAGCTGCTGCCAATCCCGCCTAGCTGCCTCCAAACGCTGCCAGATAATCGCTGCGGTGTTGTAACGCAGCCCCTGAGGTGTGAAAACGACGTTAAGACAACGGGCCAGCGTCTGAGTGACATCCAGCGGGTCGGCTAACAATAGCAGCTCCCGTAGGTGATCCATATGATCCCGCCACGCCGGGTCGTGAGGACTCACAACAGGAAACAACCCGAACGGAGAGAGAGCCACCACGGTAGGGTTATGGTCACAAAAGTCCGTCAACACTCGAAGAGCGGCTGACTCGACGGTCTCGTGGGTAATAAAACCCCAGTAGACAAAGCTCAAGTCGAACCAGTCGGCGTGGTCCGGGTGTGGCAGCATAGTGACGATCACCCTGCAACGGGGAACGCCCAAGCGCTCAAACTCGGACACCTCGTAAGTTGGTGGAGTGGTGTAGCCAGTGGCGCTGAGTGCTTCCCACGCAAGGCGTGGAAAACCCTCACAGTGCAACCCGTTGGTACGGATCGTACCGTCAGTGTCAAACTCGTGAAACACGGGGAAAGCCATCTGTACAAAAATGTAACACATGTCAGGTCTCAAAGAGAGCGGCATGTCAAATGGTGAAGTTCTGGCAGCTGTGAATAAATATTCATAACTAAAAATCCAGAACCCTACATATTTCCCCAAAGTTTTCCGGCTACTACAATGGTTCTTTTACACACCTTTTGTTTTCAAGGGTTGAGCTAGATCAAAAGGAACACAAGGTGGAAGATGCAAGGTTTAGGTACGGATTTGTACAAACAGCAAGGCTTAGGTTCCCTTAGAAAGGTGCAATGCAAGGTTGAGAGAAGCTATGATCGAAAATCCTTACAAACAGGAACTAGATTAGATTTGGAGCAACTTTTGTTTAACACACCTAGTTAATTACTTCCTAAGGCATGGCGTAAAAACATAACGAACAAGCTTTTACAAATTTTGGCAGCATAACACATATGCATAAGAGGTAATCTAATTTATAAGAAGCACAAATTAGCAAATCTTCTTTAGGGAGCATATGGAAGTTTTGTTTTGAGTCCGTTTTTGGTGGTTTCGATTTTTAACATGCATGCAAGACGTCCTATTCGACCTCACATGGCAATCAAGCCAAAAACCGAAGTTAGTGCCGGTGGGAAGGCTTTTACTCGTCTTTCCCTATAATATCTAGTCGAGAGCTATACGGTACTCACTTAGCGACTAACGAAGCGTTGTTATGTACCTGCAGAAAAATGAACCTTCTGTGCCAGCACGTCACAAAAGCGTCCACATACATTATCGTTCACTATAGAAACAGCATCCATGCGTTAAGCCGCTGCATAGACAGCGTTCAACCTCGGACACCCTCCGTTTGAATGGAGTGTATCCTTGCCTCGCATATTCGACATGCGGAATGCTCACGTATGAAACATGTGGCGACACATAACTTACAACCAGACGCGATGATGGGATCCGTGGAATGGATCACTCCATCAACCCTCGCAATTCCCGTGATGCGGCACAACACACGTATAAAACACGTGGCTCGTCTAGTTTGGTTGTGCAAGAAAGTAAGTCTGACATCAAGTAATTGTGTTGGAAGTTAGCAAAATAAACCATAGGTTAATAAGCCACCTGAAAGAACCCAAAAATTCCCTCTAGGGCCTCTTGGTCTAGTTTATCCTTAACGGACCAACGTGTTTTGGAAAAATCAAACAATCTTGGCAACTTTTATTCAAAAACCAATGATTAAGGTTATTAATTAATCTCTGGTGTATATAATTGCTCTGATGCCAACTGTGACAACCCGCCCAGGAAAATACCGTACTACTGCCTAAACCAATCCACTTTGGTCATTAAGCAGTAATAAAGTATCATCCTATCGTTAGTCGTCGGGTTAACGCCCGGTAAATCACTTATATAGCAACAAGGATCGGCATATATGCATTAAAACTCACGTGAAGGCGAGTCCATAGATACAACATAAATAACATCTGAAATTTACCCCGAAGGGTTTAATTATTACAAACCAGAGTTTTTGACATAACAACGCAGTTCTGAGTTTTCGAAACAGCGGAATCAACTAAGCAGAAAGCGAGAACACCACGGGAGGCCAGCCATGATGCCTTCATTCATCGTCCTCCACCCACTCCAGCTCCCAGCCGGGCGGGATCTCTCCGGGCCACACATCACCAAAGGCATTACCTGGAGCAACAGATTATAGCAAGGCTGAGTATACTAATACTCAGCAAGACTTACCCGTCGGTGATAACTACTTCACCAACTCTAGACATGAAAGGCTTTTGGCCACTGGGTTTCTTTTGCTGAAAAGTAACAAAGAGTATGTCCTTACTTTCAAGATTTTAGCACAAGTTCTAGTGGGTTTATTCTTTTCTAAATTAGCAATCTAATACAGCCAAGGTTGTACCAAACAATTAATCAAGCATAAATTCATCAACTTTCATCATTAGGGATCTCATGGCTAGTGGAGTAAGTAGTCTCAGATAACGGTGAGAGGCCGACAATCGATTGGTTCAAAACCTTGCAAGGTAAACCTAAACACACGGTGGGATGCCCCCGCGAGGACAACCACCAAACGGTTCCCAAAAATCCTCGGGTCGGGATAAAAGGCCACAGTCTTTGGTGCAGGCTATCCGGCATACCCCACAAGGCACCCGGTCTCACCATGCAGCACCGGTAGCTAGCCGTGAGACGCATCCCAAGAGTAGTGACAGTTAAATCCCTAGCCGTCTCATTAAGGTACTAGGCTTACCGGTCCCATTCCCGACAAGTGCTTAGTACGTTCAAACACTTAACCCACGATAGCCATTGGACCGGAGTCCACATCCCATGCTCTTACCACATGAGCAATCCATTTAAGGAGATTCTTATGATTCCTACCTAGGAACCTATTCTCGCGAGTGACATCATCACCCGACTTGTAACGGTCCTATAGCTTAGCAGCTATCGACCTATCATTCTAGTAAGGACACAGGTACCTAGGGATCATGCATCTAGGTTCCATACAACTCCTGAACTTAAATGCACAAGCATCCATAGATAATTCTATATCAATTTGAAAAGTTGGGTCGTATGCACCGGGGCTTGCCTTCGTCAATAAAGTTAGCCTGAGCACCCTCGGTGCTGTCGAGTATTTCCATGTATTGTAGTGCAGCTTCCGCTTCTCCTTCCTCAGCTTCTGGGACGAGCGAGTAGTCACCGTCAGGAAGATCTACACGGAATGCAATGCAGGGTTCAGGTGATGTGATAGATTATTTATCTTATCCAACTCTTGTTGCCCATATTCACCTTAACAAGTAATTCATTATTAATTTCCTTTTTATGAAGGTTATTATTGATATGTGGTTTATTCTTTTAGTTTCACCCTTTAATTAATGTCTCTCTTTTCATAATTGTTATTTCATGTGAAGGTTTAATACTTCACCTTTCACTAGTAAAGGTGTGTACAAAGATAATTATTTACAATTTAATTCGTCAAACAGCAAGGGTGTATTCTTAGCTCTTAATTAAGTTTGACAACTCTTCACACAAAGGGTAAAATAATTAAAAAGGCATTTTCCTAATTTAATCCAAACATTAATCTATAAAAGGCCTTTAAAGCTTTTATTTAACAATAAATCACTAAAAATTCAGTGGAGGGTTTCTTAAGCATCAACATATCTATACTAAGCCACTGAACACACTTGCAATGCTAGGAAAGCTAGAAAATTAATTACTTTGGAAATAACAAAAGCTAGCTAGCAATTCAAGTTAAATGCATACAAAACTAAATAAGTATCCAAATACTCCAAACTTCCTCAGACATGTTCTCTTGTCCTATACCATCCTAGGAAAGCAGCAAGTACACCTAGAACTACTACTGATCTTGCATTATTAAATTACAAAGGAAAACATGCATATATTAAGAATAAATACTTTTGACTAATCAAAAATTGTGATTAATTCACCAGAGGTGTAACTTGGCATAACAAGATAGTATTCAGAAGTTGGGCTAAGAACATAATTATTTTTAGCCATTTAAATCATCTAGGCAAATTCTGCATAAAAGGAAAATAATTCATATAAAAAGATTTACATCATAACTTTGTGCAATTTTTGGCACAGGAGCTATTCATAACATCACACACAACATATACAAAAATTGGATACAGAGGACCTATGGATTTTGAGATATTACAGATCTAGATTTTTCACATTTCTATTTTTCATGCTAAAAATATCAAGAAACAGACTAGGTGAGTATAACAAAAGTTGTAGTACTCCTCACCAGGAATCTAGGAAAACTGAGTTTGCATTTTTCTGATTTTCCTACGATTTTCTAGGGATTTTACAAGTTTCAGAGTTGGGGCTTGCAATCGGCCCTTAGCCAAGTGAGGCGGCGGCGCCGGCCGCGCTCCCGGCCGGGGAAGCGGCGAGGCACAACCGTGTGCTCACCTAAGGCCTGGGCGTGACCGGAGTTGGGGCGGAGAACGTGCCGGCGTGGGCGCACGGCGAGGACAAGGGCTCGGCCTGGATAACAAGTGGCACACGACGGTCCTATAGGGTCTAGGGAAGGGGCATGGGTGGTTGCTCGACCGTGGAAGGCAAGGAGGGGCGCAGCTCGACGACGGAAGCGCGGATGGCGCGGTGGCGCGGCGGTGCGGGCGTGAGGAGGAGGCGGGGCGCCTTTTATAGGCCACGCAAATGACCGGCGGTGACGGCGGGATGACGAGGGCCGAGATGCCGCCATGCTACGGCGCTCCTCGGCCGGTGCGCGTACGGCCCGGGCCGGCGGACGGACCGGCGGTCCGTCGCATGCGCGGCGCGCGCGTACGACGCGGCGGCGGGGAGGCGCGTGGCGCGGGGGTAGTCGAGGCGTCTCGGGAGCGGCGACGGCATGGCGGGGAAGGCGTGCGGCCCGGGACGGCGGGCTGCCTCGTCCGGCGTGGCCTCGGGCGCGGACGCCGAGGGGGGCGTGGGCGCGGCGTCGCGGTGCGGCGTCGCGGCGCGGGCGCGGCCGATACGAATTTGTGTTGCTGATCCCTTGTTTGAGCACGAATAACTCCAAATTTTTTAATAGAAATGTACCATCCGATGAATACGAAAGTTGTAGATCTAGCTATCCTCTACCACTTTCGAAAAGGTTATATAGTGTTTTTCTCAATAGATTTTGCAGGAAGGGCTTGCCAACTTTGAATGCCACTTAGTTGCCACGAACAGGAGGTACTAACCTTTGAGCAAGTTTTTAACCTTTTTCCACTCAAAATTTGAAATGCCAATCTACATGAAAGTTGTGTCCCTCAACAAACTGGACAACTTTCATAAAGGTAGATTTTTAAGTGTTTAGGTGAATTTTGGAGAACGCGGCAAAAGTTCCGAAAGACATCTAGGGTCACTAGGGTTTGAGTGGGGTTTGACCAAGGCTTTGACCATGTGTTGACCCCACATGTGTGTACTAGATCAAAGGTGTCATTGGAGTTGGTTGGTGAGTTTTTCGAGGTGAGGACCCAGGTTGACAGTGATTTGACCACTGTCAGTAGGGTTGACCGACGATTAGGGTTACTTAAAAACCTGGGGCGTCACAAATGTATAATTACTTCTTCTTCTTAAATGATATGGCAACGCTCCTGCCTTTAATTTTAAAAAAGGTTGAGTATGATGCGAGTCCGTGGGTTTGTGGGCCCAACGTGGGTAAGCAGGTGGGTGGTAGTAAGTTGAAGTTGAGTACCAAAAATATTACGAGTTTGGCAGGATCATCTCCCAATTTGTGATTTCTATTGATCCCTCACCCTATCCACTGCTTATATGACAGATGGGTCCAAGTGAAGGTATTTTTTTAGGGTAAGTGAAGGTAATTAAGGTGGCCCAGATTGAGTGACAAAGATGCATTGTCAACAACTCGAATGTACTATGTGGTGTCCCATTAAGTATTAACTGCAAGGCAGTGTCGTCATTTCCTTGCACGTGTCTAGGTTACAACTACACGCCATTATTTAAGGACATTGACGTTTGACGACGTGGGCATGTATTAAGCACGTGCATTGCCAAGCATGTGAGGCGTGTGATGATGGATAATATTAGGGAAACTCAATCTTTATAGGTTTTATTAACCAATAGTTAATAAAACTATAAGTTTATAGATTTGGCTAGTGGAACCAAACTGCAGAAATAAGGTCTTATTGAGGATACAGAACTTAGTGTTTCATTAACGAATGTCCTAAATTTTGCTCTTTCATTTGGTGACTCACTAGACTTCGATTGAGAAATATTACCTCCCCAAAGAAATCGTGTGGATTCTCCCAAAATCTGAGTACCTGCGTCTGCGTGATTGCATGCTGTACAAAAGAGTACATTGAAAACGGGTAATGGACGGAGGAACAAAAGGTGGAGAATGCGGACACATTTCTCACCTCTATTTGTGTTTGAAAATCTCAAACACTGATTTATTATATGGCTCTAGACTCTAGTTGACTTTAGCTACTACAACGAGGTAGACCGGATTGTTGTACGCCATTTACCCTTAGAAATGATGACAACTAACCGTCATTTTGTCAACCTGAAATTAACCAACACTACTGGAAATTTGAATTTTTCTTTAGTGTTTTTTCATGCACATACAGGGAAATTCATATTTCCTTGTCATTTTGAAGAATACACATGGAAATACCAAAACACGCGGGGAATTCATATTTCCTTGTCAGTTTTGAAAGAATACACAGGAAAATATCAAAACTCATAGGGAAAATGCCTCATTTATCTATGGGTTATATAAAAACACAGGGAAATTGACATGGCACGCTGAGAAATTTCTCATTTCCCTGTAAGCTAGATAAAATACATAGGGAAATTCATCTAGATTGAGAGGAAGAACTCATCAACTGTTCATCTTTCTCTTTTTATTCTGGAACTAAAATTTGTACTAGGTACTTCTCCCTCATAAAAACTTGAAATTTGATGGTTCTTTTTCCTATTTTTTTCTAAAATCATTATCTTTTATTTAATAGAGTATGTTTGTATGTTAATTGTTGTTTCTTGGATCATTTTTATATGGCTTGTTTATGGAGAATAGAAAAACATGTTTTTATAAAACAAATACTAATGTAACTTAATATTTTATAATCCTATGACCAATACAAGTTTGTGTCCAAATTTTAGGTGTATACGGGTTCAAAAATGTTACAAGGTAGTCAAATCTCAAAGTTTGACTTGAGTTATAAGAACAACTTTGAGAGATGTATTCATTCTGTGAATAATGTATGCTAACACTTTATCGAAATCATTTAAATTTTTTTTTAAAATCATAATCTAATGGGCCTAAACACCCACATGAAAAATACAATATTGTCAGGAAAATGAAAAACCGATAGACAATTTTTTAATTTCCCGGTTTTTCATTTTTCCTGTCGGTTTTCACTTTTCCCCCTCGAGATTTTCCATTTCCTTGTCGGTTTTGCCAACCATAGGGCAATTCAAGTTTCCAGCAGTGCAAGGAGGAGAGGACAACACTTCATTATCTCTAGCTGATCCAAAATGTTCATCTCGTTTTACCACCACCCCCACGTGGCATTATAAAGCACCCCTGTGCTTTGCTTTCATTTTTACTTTTTAATATCATATTTTACAGGCTATTTGTCTTATCTTGTTGTTGATTTTATCACTCTCCAAACAAAGAAACACTAACTAACCGCCTTGTGGTTTTTAATCTCTGTGTTGTTTCTCTCATGTTTTTTATATTATTGAAACAACAATCAAGCTACTAGGTCCCATGTGAACTTTGTGATTGCACGTATGTATGTACCTGCGCCGATAGGGTATAGTCTTCGATTTCTCCGCTTGGCACCAGGGTGTGGTGTGCAGTGTCATCGGTGTATACATGCCTAGATAGATTACACGCTAAGGAGATATATAGGTGACAAGCTACCTGAGCACGTGAATGAGCCTCTATGTCTGTAGGTCAATGTTATGTTTGCACCCATATCCATATGCAACAGCTTGCAAATTTGAAGGGGCATAGGTACGATTCAAGGGGGGGCTGGTTTCCCTTCTTCCTCTGTTCTGATGCATTCTTAAGTAGCCTGCTGTTGTTAAAAAAAAACTCCTCGTCCCTCACACGCCAAAGGAAAGGTCTAAGACCAGCCTTATCTCACGTGTGTTCCACATAGGTTCGGAAATTTTCTCGACCTGTGTGAGAAGGTCTTCTTCCTAATACAATACCGTGGGGGTGGTCTTACTCCCCGCAGGCCGAGTTCTTTTTTACTTACAAGAAACAAAAAACAATATCCAGACTATGCTACCCATGATTTTTTTTTACAACAGCTACCCATGATTTTAACTCGTCATGAAGGTATTGGCCATGTGGTTTGGTCGATCGTGACTTTTGGATGCATACATGGTACTCCTTCCATCGGAAAATAAAAATTATCTCAGTCAAACTATCTTAGGTTTGACTACGCTTTTACAGAAAAAAAAATCCCAGTCACGATGACCGAAACTCAAAGGAATCGACGGGAATAAGTAAGACCTAAAAATAAATTTCATGTGTAATTTGCTGATAGGAATTTGGTTTCATAAATATCGATACATTCTTCATATAAATTTGGTAAATATACATACTAAGATAAATTAATTTAGGACAAAAAATTAATTTAGGACAAATCTAAATATATAACTTAACTATATTCTAGGTTGGAGGGAGCATCAGACTAAGGGCACCCGCAATGGTTGCCTTTTGGCTCTTTATAAGAAGACACCTAGGAAAGAGAAAGCTGGAGAGAACGTGATGTCGCTTAACCCAGCGGTCTTCAACAACACAAAATTCAACACGTGTGGGCCCAACAGCACTAACTCGTCCCCTCCCCTCTCTCTCCCCCTCCCTCGTGCATCAGAATATTCTTGACATGGCTGACTGGTGAGTCGGGGCGGCCCAGGCGAGCGGGCGGACGCCGGCAATGAGGCAGTCGTGGAGCGACCTAGGGCATGTTTGGATGGGGGTGTTAGTGTTAGTTTGAAGCAAACTAACACCAAAACTAACACTTTTCATCCAAACACATGTGTTAGTTTGGTGTTAGTTGGAACTAACACCCCCCAAAAAACTAACACCTCCAAGAGGTGGTAATTGGTGTTAGTTTGGTGGACCCCACCCCTTTTCTCTCTCCCTCTCCTTTTTCAAATGATTGGAAAAGTTACTTTAAATGCAAACTAACACCTCCATCCAAACATGCAAGGTGTTAGTTTTTTATGTGTTAGTTTGGAGGTGTTAAAAACTACCACTACCACTAACACTAACATATACCATTCAAACATGGCCCTAGGCTGCCGGACCATGGCCGATGTCGCGGCGCTCGAAACCCCCTTCCACCAATCAACAGCGCTAGATTCGCACCGCACGGGTGGCCTACTGGCGGCGTGCTCAGGAGGTCAAGCTTGCGTGCCGAGCGGCACAACATCGAGCTCGTGCGGTGCTGGCCGGGTGGATGGAGCTTGGCTGCCGCCACCGAAATTCGTCGTCGTCTTTTTAGTGTGGAGGCACTGGTAGACGAGGAGGCTTTAGTACGCCCCTTTAGTCCCGGTTCAACTTTGGAGTTGGGACTAAAGGGGTTTCATCGACGTGGTCACTAATGCCATGAGTGCTCACACCCTTTAGTCCCAGTTGATAAAACAACCCGTGACAAAAGGCCCCCTTTAGTCTAGGTTCGTGTTACGGACCGTGACAAGGGGGGGGGGCTTTAGTCTCGGTTCGTGTTACGAACCGAGACTAAAGGGGTAACCTTTTTGTCACGGGTCGTGTTATCAACCGGGACTAAATGGGGGTCTTTTGTCATGGGTCGTGTTATCAATCGGGACTAAAATGTCTCCCACGAGTTTCTATAAGAGGATAGCATCGCGAGGCTGGAGGTCATAAGTTCGAACCCCGCGCATGCGTATATTGAAAAATCGCGTGACTTATGACTTGTGACGTGCGTGTGTGTGAAGGCCTCCCGGGGATTTTTAAACCGTCAATCCCGGTTGGATTTGACAGACGCTTACCAACCAAAGTGGCCGGCGGAGGCCGGAGGTACGTTGCCGATTTTGCCGATGGGCAATGGGAAAGAATGCAGCAGATGGAGAGAAGATTAAAAAATAAAAATACATGGGTCGCATTGAATAAATATTATAGATGTTGCATTGTTTGGCTATGCTATAAAACTTGTCTATAATTGATGTGTACTGCTGGTGCCCTAACAGTAAACTCACTTTTCGAAAGTGTGTGGCGTGCACGAACAATCCACTTTATAGCACACGACACGCGCACCAATCTATTTATTCCACATGCATGCAGGAAAAGGTCTACACTGAACACACAGCACTGCACCCTCGCTATTACGTTCTGGCCATGACATCGAGGAAAGCAAACTCCGGCCGTGACGCTGCCGCCGCCGGCGAGCACCAGAAGCTGTCGCCGTCGGGCCTGCCGATCCGCGACGTACCGGGAGGCTACGGCGTGCCCTTCTTCTCACCGCTACGCGACCGCCTGGACTACTTCTACTTCGAGGGAGCGGAGGAGTATTTCCGCTCTCGTATCGCCCGCCACGGCGGTGCCACCGTGCTGCGCGTCAACATGCCGCCAGGCCCCTTCATCTCCGGCAACTCCCGTGTCGTCGCCGTCCTCGACGCGCGCAGCTTCCGCGTCCTGCTCGACGACTCCCTGGTCGACAAGGCCGGCACGCTCGACGGAACGTACACGCCCTCGCCCGCTCTCTTCGGCGGCCACCGCCCGCTCGCGTTCCTCGACGCCGCCGACCCTCGCCACGCCGCGATCAAAGGCGTCGTGCTCCGACTCGCCGCCTCGCGGATGCGTCACGTCGCGCCGGCGTTCGGCGAGGCCTTCGCCGCCATGTTCGACGAAGTCGAGGCAGGGCTCGAGGCCTCCAGCAGGGTCGGGTTCAACAAGTTCAACATGAAGCACATGCTCGACTTCACATGCGCCGCGCTGTTCGGCGGCACGTTGCCGAGCAAAGCCATCGGCGACACTGCCGCGACGAAGGCCTGGACGTGGGTCGGTTTCCAGCTACACCCGCTCGCGAGCAAGGTCATAAAGCCGTGGCCTCTGGAGGACCTACTCGTCCACACTTTCCGCTTCCCGCCATTCCTCGTTCGCCACGTCTACGCCGAGCTCACGATGTTTTTCGCCGACGTTGCCGCTGGCGTCCTGGACGACGCCGAGAAAGCCCACCCAGGCGCCATCCCGCGCGACGAGCTCCTCCACAACCTCGTCTTCCTCGCCCTCTTCAACGCCTTCGGCGGGTTCACGATCTTTATGCCACACCTCGTCAAGTGGCTCGCCCGCGGCGGCCCGGAGCTGCACACTAGGCTTGCTGGCGAGGTCCGAGCCGTCGCCCCCGATGGAGTGATCACCCTCGCCGCCGTGGAGAAGATGCCGCTGGTGAAGTCGGTGGTGTGGGAGGCGCTGCGCATGAACCCGCCGGTGGAGTTCCAATACGGCCACGCGCGGCACGACATAGTCATCGAGAGCCACGACGCTGCCTACGAGGTCAAAAAAGGGGAGATGTTGTTTGGGTATCAGCCGCTGGCAACGCGCGACGAGCGTGTGTTCTGGCGCGGCGGCGAGTTTGTGCCGGACCGGTTCGCAGATGCCGGCGAGGACGAGCGGCGGCGGCTGCTAGAGCACGTGGTCTGGTCAAACGGGCCTGAGAACGGTGAGGCCGCGGTGGGGAACAAGCAGTGCCCGGGGAAGAACGTGGTGGTGGCGGCGGGGCGGTTGATGGTGGCGGAGCTGTTCCGGCGGTACGACACGTTCGCCGCCGACATCAAGGAGATGCCGACAGAGGCAGAGGTCACGTTCACGTCGCTGACCAGAGCCGCCGGCCATGGAACCAGCAAGACCTCAGCCTCATGAGCAACGAGATGGTGTGTCACTATCGCCACACGTGGATTAATTGGTGTCGAGTTCCCATGGATTGCGTGGTGTGATGGTGTCAGCTGCACGGGCGGCATGTACGTCCACAATAAATCATCATTTCCACTTGCTGCTAATATAAATTCAATTAGTAATAATTTCCAGTTCGGGAGACTATTCAATTTTCTAGAAAAGTAATTTCCAGTTGTACGTACCAGTGGCTTCTAGCTAGTGACACTACGGGAGACGGGGTCTTCCCCGGGTGCAAGATGCACTCGGGGAATCCTTCCCCGAGTGCAACTCTCGGGGAAGAGGGTCCGGGAAAGAGCTCCACGGGGAAGCCGCCTTCCCCGAGAGCCGGAGATCGCACACTTGGGGAAGGATTCACTGAGAGGCGTGGAAGCACACGGGGAAGAGAATTTGTTTTTTTTAAAACCCCAAAAATCGGCACAATGGCCCGCGCCCGCACCGTGGCCCCCTTCGGCCCGCCGCCCGCCTCTCGCGCCGTTGCCATCGCCGCCGTAGGTCGCCACCGCCCGCCTCTCGCGTCGTCTCCGTGGCCGTCGCAGTCGCCGTCGCGCAGCTTGGCCGACGCCGTCGCCTCGTGGCCTCGTACATCCCGCCGCGCCGGAGGAGGGCGGAGGTCGCCACCGCGCCGGTGTAGGGGCCCGCCGCCGGCCGCACCGGGAGGGAGTGCGGCCGCCGTCGGGGAGGGCGTGGAGGAGGTTGCCGCCGCGCTCGGTGTAGGAGCTCGCCGTTGGCCGCACCGGGAGGGAGTTGAGGCCGCCGTCGGGGAGGGAGTGGAGGCCGCCGCCATTGCGCTTGGAGTAGGAGCCCGCCGTCGCACCGGGAGGGAGTGGAGGCCGCCGTCGGGGAGGTAGTGGAGGAGGCCGCCGCCGCGCCCGGAGTAGGAGCCCGCCGTCGGTAGGGAGTGGAGGTCGCCGGGGAGAGGGTGGAGGTTGCGCAGCGTCGGATCCGGGGTGCGGCGGCGGTCCCGCCGTCCGGGAGAGAGGGGCGGCGACGGATCCGGGGGAGAGGGGGGCCGGGGTGCGGCGGCGGACCCGAGGAGAGCGGGGCGGCGGCGGATCCGAGGAGGGGTAGGGGTGTGGATGCGCGGGGGGGGGGGGGGGGGGGTCCGAGGAGGTGGCCGGTGTGGGTTGGGGGCGCGGGCGCACGGATGTGGGGGGGGGGGTTTATTAGCTAGGGTTTCCTTGAGCTGGGTCGGCCTGAATAAATGGGCCGAGTAGGGCCTTCCCTGAGAGCCGTATTCCTGGCACTCGGGGAAGAGTCTCTTCCCCGAGTGCCATACAAACGGCACTCGGGGAATTAATTTTTGTTTTTTATTTTTTTTGCCTCATTTTTAAGCCATCCCACATTATTTGAAATTCCTTGATCAAATTTGGGGTTATTTTGAATATTTTTTATATATTTCATTAGTTTTTTTCATTTTGTTGAATTTTTTAGCATTCTTCAAATTTGAACTGCAGGTGCATGAAGTAATGAAATTTCTTAATTCAAAAAATGATATTCATTATATTTTGGTGTATGTTGAGGCCATATATAGGAAGCCACATGAAATTTCGAACATCTTTTTGCTGTAACATGACGGACAACTAGCAGGAAAAGTGTTCGTAAATTATATAAAAGCCAAACGAAGTCCGAAAATCATGAAACTTGTCTGGGTGTCATGTTATGGCATATAGAGGCTGTATGTAAGAATTGAGAAGATTTCGAGCAAGTTGGGACGCCGGATGCCTCAAACCCAGTATGTAAGAATTGAGAAGATTTTGAGCGAGTTGGGACGCTGGATGCCTCAAACCCAACTTGATCAAGTGTGTGATCAAGTGTGGAGATGTCTGGGTTTGAGGCATCCGGCGTCCCAACTTGCTCGAAATCTTCTCAATTCTTACATACAGCCTCTACATGCCATAACATGACACCCAGACAAGTTTCATGATTTCCAGACTTCGTTTGGCTTTTATATAATTTACGAACACTTTTCCTGCTAGTTGTCCGTCATGTTACGACAAAAAGATGTTCGAAATTTCATGTGACTTCCTATATATGGCCTCAACATACACCAAATATAATGAATATCATTTTTTGAATCAAGAAATTTCATTACTTCATGCACCTGCAGTGCAGTTCAAATTTGAAGAATGCTAAAAAATTCAACAAAATGAATAAAACTAATGAAATATACAAAACAAAATCAAAATAACCCCAAATTTGATCAAGGGGTTTCAAATAATGTGGGATGGCTTCAAAAAAAATGAGGCAAAAAAACAAAAAATAAAAAAATTCTTCCCCGAGTGCCTCAACCAAGCACTCGGGGAAGAGACCCTTCCCCGAGTGCTAGGATGAGGCACTCAGGGAAGAGGCTTGCTTCCCCGAGTGCTAGGGTGAGGTACTCGGGGAAGAGGTTGGCTTCCCCGAGTGCTAAAGAAATGCACTCGGGGAAGGGGGGTCTTCCCCGAGTGCCACTCTTCCCCGAGTGTCATGGAGTATTAGGCACTCGGGGAAGACTCTCTTCCCCGAGTGCATTTCTTCCCCGAGTGCAACACTCGGGGAAGAGTTTCTTCCTCGAGTGCCCGATATTTGGCACTCGGGGAAGCCCGAGGCACTCGGGGAATTTCCGTTCTCCCGTAGTGTGATATATACAGAGCACGTCCACAATAAAACCTCCCTGTTAACATGGATTAGATAGTGCCCACCTTTAAACTAATATAAAAAAGTATTGAGTGTTTACAGCTCATCTAGCCTCACTCGAATTTCTCAACCATTAGATCTGAAATCGATGATTCATATCAACTTCGGCCCCGTTTGGGAGGGCTTCACGTAAGTCTCCCCCCGCCTCCCCCAGCGATGGAGTCGGAGCTCTACCAAAGACCCTCCAGGAGGAGCCGCTCCGGCTGACGTGGATGTGAGGAACAGTACCATTTTTTCGACAATTCAGCGGAGCTGGTGAAGCCTCTTTTATGCAGCTTCGCTGCTCCGGCTCTGGCTCCACCAGAGCATGAAGCCCTCCCAAACGCCCCCTTCATCGTCTCTATACCTTATCACCTTCTTCCCTCCCCGCCTCCTACTCCCATGACCCTTCCACCATACCTCCTCGTGGCTTCATCCACCTCCTGCCGCCCAGGCCCTCTCCCATCCCTCCGGCGTGGACATGCTAAGGTCCCATCGAAGCTCTACGTTGGCCGCCTTCTGCTCCTCCCGCCACCACCTTCGACCATCACCATTGTTGCCATCAACGCTCCCGCCCTAGCACCGGTCCAACCGCCAACTCCCGCCATCTGCATCTTTTCTCGCATAGAGCTACAAAAGGTTTTATTATTTGAGCGCATGTGGTTGTCCGTGGTATATGCAAAAGTATAGCGGAAGTGTTTGTATGTATAAACAGATGTATTCAGACGAGAACGTGAAATGAAATAAGGTTTGTTGAGTGGAAAATCAAGAGAATGGTTAAGATTGGCGAGATGCATGGGACATATGGCATCCACTGAAATGGAACTGCGTGACAAAAAAAGAACTGGGTATTGGTCTTGTTATTAGACAATAAATAGTTGGATATCGGTGGGCTTATCTTTTGTGTCGACAAGAAAGAAAACCGAGTTTACTTAGCTTAATCCATATTACAATCCTTCCTGATGAGCTTTAAGCGTATGACTAATTATGTAATATATAGTCATATAGACCATATAAAACGTTTACATTCTCTTTTTCTTAAGAAAAAAAGGAAACACAGATAATTTTTTTGGTACGTCGTTGCTTCTACCTAATTTTTTTATATGTCGTTGACCAAGTAAAAAGTGTGGAACCGGCGTGTGAACCGCAAATGGACAAAATCCCCGAAATCATGTAGCACGAGGGAGATTGGAACTCGGATCGGTTGGTACCAATAAGGAAGCACTCCAACAACTTCACCTATGTCTCAGTTGTGGTTAGAAGTCTTCTTCTTTTTCTTACTGTACATAGAGAAAACCTCATAAAACACACTATGATTAGGATACCTCCTCTTTCTTAATGTAAGTAAATAGAGAAAACCTCATTAACAAACCCATTACCACCAGCATTGATTACAATATGTTTCTTTTGATATTGTGGTAAAAATATATTCTCACAGACAACACATGTATACATAAGGTCATATTTTTGAAAATTCTAACTAAACAGTTCCTTTAGTTTTCAAGCTATTTGTTGCTTGAAAAAACATTGCATTTATGAGGAGTTCAATATTTTTTTAGCAACTCCAAGAGTATGCTAAAAAATTCTTCCCAAAACATATATATTGGGGCTCTCTTAAAAAAGTTCTCTCCAAAATCATCTCCTATGTACAGTACATACTTAGCTGACAAACTTAGAAAACAGCACAACTTTCCAACTTTAAGCCTCCCTTAAACTATAAATTCTTTGTTATATTTGACCAATAACTTGTCCAAACTTTCCTATGAACATCCAAATTCACTTGTAGCCCAAAAGTATTTAGGGTCTTAATGTAAAATTTCTCAAAAAGTATGCCCAAAGTTGACTAGTTGACTCTATTTTCGTACTTAGCAATTTTCATGGGTTGATCTAATAACACTTAGGCTATTTCAAAAATTAGATTTCTCATTTTATACACCATGATTTCGAGTGCACATAGTTAAAATGGAACGTATGCACTCTATACATCAAACATCTCGAGTTTCACAAATTTAGGAGCTCATTTGCTAATTAAAAGGAATAAGGAAACACTGCTAGATGAGAGTAGTAGTAGGGCCTAACCTAGTACATACACATGAGACTCGCTCCTGAGTCGCGCCAAGCGGTGTGGCACGACTCAGTCTGCCACATAAGGGCGCGACTCAAATATTAGTCGTGCCACGCCCCGTGGCGCGACCAAAGGGGCTACTTCTTGGAAATATAGTTTGGGGTGGATTATTTTTAAAATTTTAGTTTAAATAGGGTTAAAAATAAAAAATCCCCCTATATCTGGAACTAACTCGAGCTTCTGTGTAGCCGTTGAGGGACCGGAGGCCAACGGCAGCAAGATGTTGGATGACGAGGTGGAGGAGATCGGTCATTCAATGACCGCGAACGACAAGCTCCACCTTTTTGGGATGCGCAGAGATGACGAGGAGGATCTTCTTGCGGATGTTGAGGCTCTCCTTGGCTGCTTTGCGGTATACACTATAAAATGCGTGGACGGCCCGCCAAAGCCAGGGCCCGCCCCGAAAATTAAGGCCCGATGCGTCCAGTGGGATGGTCATGGGCAGGATTTTTTCGGCCCGAAATAACAGAAAATTTTTCGGCCCGAAATAATAGAACTTTTTTCGGCCTGGCCCGAAAAATGCTCACCTCTACTTTGCGGCAAAGGAGATCTTGGGCCAGACGGGCGCTGCCGACGAGGCCACTACTTCCGCCGGTGCGGCCGCTGCTACCACTGGTGAGGGCGCTGCTACCGCCACCGGTGGCGGCTCCATCAAGCCTTCTTCTAACCGCTTCGCTACCTCTGCTCACTGGGAGGATTTCGAGAAGCTCTACAAAACGATAAACGGTCACCAGGTCAGGTATGGTGCTCGTTGTCTTCATTGCGGTAAGGAGTACTCTGCATACTCCAGATGTGGCACTAGAACTCTCCTCCTATCGTATGGACATCCCTGGGCCCACTACTCAGGTCGGTACCAGGACCGACTACTCGGTGGGCCCTTGGGACTACCCTACTTGGGTTGCACTGCACTAGATGGCGTGGAGCACAAGGCCTACAGAGGACTAGTACTCAATTAGGAAGCTAGACATGTCCGGATCCATGTAGAGTACTCCTAGCCATACACGACTAGTACTCCTCTAGCAAACCGACTTGTAACCCTACCTCCCGGACTATATAAGGCGAGGCAGGGACCCCTATCTCATCATCCGCATAATCTTGTAAACACACTGAATCAATCCAGAGCTACACAACATACAAGACGTAGGGTATTACGCACCCCGCGGCCCGAACCTATGTAAATTGTGTGCCACGTGTTTCTCTTTCGAGTTCCCGATCTCGGAGAGGCCACAAACACCTACCTCAGGTACTCCCCTTAGGTTGCCAGGTTAAAACACCGACACCTCCGTCACCAGGAAGCGTGCCCCAAAAAGCATGAGAAAACATGCTTGTCCCAGTCTCACATTACTTTCACTAAGGATGGTATTGTTCGTAATTGGGAGTACTCTGCTGAGGTAGCTCGTGTTCAGCTTGTTTGTTTGCTTGCTAGGCTAGATCTTCCTCTAATTCTTTGTGAAACTGAGGCCTGGGAGGAATACATTAAAATTGCTCATAACCCTAGGTATAAAACTGTTTCTAGGCAAACTACAACTAGAGATCTGCTTAAGTACTTCACTGATAAGCGTGATAACCTGATAGAGTCCTTCAAGAGCAATGCAATTTCCTCTATTGCTGTTACTTTTGATATTTGGTCTGGAAATTCTAAAGAAGACTACTTGAGTGTTGTTGGTCATTACATTAATGTTGATTGACAACTTGAAAAGAGGGTGCTTGGGTTAAGGCTTATTAATGTGTCACATAGTGCTGAGAACATTGTTGAACGTGTTGGCAATGTGCTTAATGATTATGGAATACTGCATAAGGTTTTTTCTATAACTTTGGATAATGCTTCTGTTAATAACAAAGCCATGGATGCACTGAAACCTGTACTTAAGAAGTATTTGGTTGCTGAATTATTTTTGCATTAACGTTGTGCTTATCATATCATAAACCTGATAGTTAAAGAGGCTCTTTTTGGTGTTAAACCTATGATTGATGATTTTAGAACTGCAGTATCATTGATTAACTCATCCAACCAATGAATTGTTGCATATAAAAGTTATTGCATGGCATCTGGTATTAGACCTAGGAATTTGTATTGGATATGGATGTTAGGTGGAACTCTACATATCTGATGCTTAAGCATCTACTACCCCACAAGGAAACTTTCCATACTTTTATTGAATCTAATTATCTTAGACCAAGAGATTCTCCCTTTTTATTAACTCATGATCATTGGTCTATGGCAACTAAAATTCTTGCATTCCTTGAACTATTTTATGATTCAACGGTTGCTTTGTCTGGTGTGTACTATCTTACTGCTAATCTTATGATTCATCATATTGTTAGGATTGTTATACACTTGCACAAGTATCAAAATAATGAACATATTAGAGTTGTTGTCCAACCTATGATTGATAAGTATAATAAATACTGGAGAACAATACAAGAACTTTATTGCATTGCATTTATCTTGGATCCAAGAGCTAAAATTAAAGGTTTTAACAAAGGGATTAGGAAGTTACAACTGATTATTGATGCTGATTATTGTAATAAGTTGTTGGAAACTAGATCTCTTCTTTTCAAGCTGTATCATAAATATGATGATCTATATGGCTCTGTTAGGGAGAAAAGGGTTGTTCCTCCAAGCCTATCAGGTAAGCAAAGAACAGCTTGGGATGAAATATATGATGATGATGATGATGTCCTTCCTCCTAATCTTGATTTGTCTAGGAGTATACCTCCTACCGCCTTGCTACATGCAGCTTCTAACACTAAAAATGGTTCTGAACTGACTGCCTACCTGGACTATGACACAATCAGTCAATTAGATGATGACTTCAACATCTTGAACTGGTGGCGTCGGCATAAACTAACTTATCCAGTTCTTTCTACCCTTGCTAAAGATATTTTTAGTGTGCCTGTTTGAACCATTTCTTTAGAAGCTACTTTTAGCACCACTGGCAGGATCATTGAAGAATGACAACGGAGGCTCAACCGTGAGACTGTGGAGGCTCTCACAAGCATCAAAGACTGGGAAGCTGCAAAGTCAAGGCTACAACACATGGTGGAGGACAAGGAGCTGGTGGAGTCCTTTGAATAGCTCTGGATTGATTAGTCATTTATGTAATGGATTTGTAATCTTAATTAGATTTTAGAGACTTGGATGGTGATGGACGTTGGATCTGATGTAATGAACTCATGAACAATTTATCTTATGGAGCTGGTTGTACTCGTTTTCCCTATCTACGGTTTCTCACAATGGTGAGTTTTACCTAGAGAGGGTTTTAATTTGGCAGCCATTGCACAACTCCTTTCTTTTGTTATCTCTGTGTTTGTTTTGTGTTTTCTTTCTGTGTTGTGATCTTTGAAAATTATTGTCATTGTGTTTGAACACTTGGTGAATCTGTTATGTTTGAACCTGGGCACCTACATCATGCCTGAGCTGGCATGGGCACTGCTGGGCTGCCGTGCTGAGTAACACGACAAAGCACGCTTCAGCTTCCTTAGTGCCGTGTCTGGGCTGTGATGCCGGCATGCCAACACGTCTGGGCACGGCACGGCAGGCACGAGTGCCTGATAGTGTCGTCCCTGGCCGTGTCGTGTCGCGTCGTGTTCGTGCCCGTGTCGACACGTCACACACATTTGTCCATCTATACATCATCCACATATCCATTCGTTGCCCAAGATCATCTCTTCTTTCTCCCTCCCATGACTCTCTCTCTTCCATGGTGCTTGTTGCTCTCTCGAATCCAGCAAGCATCGAGGCATCAACAGTTAGGTTTGCTCAACATGGCAGCAGCATGAGCGAGCAAATCAGTGGCATACTACATCCTCCCTACAAGCAACGGTGGCTCACGACACGGTGACCATGGGGAGGTCGTTGGGGACCTACTCCTAGGCGGTGCTGGCGAGCAGCTCTCGCACCATCCCATTGTCACCTTCTTGGAGCATGGTGTGAACCCATTCCACGCCGCAGCGCAGGGCTTGGTGCGTCACCGTGCCGTCGTGCAGCACTAGCGCATCCTCTCACGGTCCTCGCCACTGATCTGCGTCGGCTCTCATCGAGGAGGCAGCGGCCCGCGGCGGCGCGCAGCGTGGCACGGTCGGCGGGGCAGTCATGCACGGCGGTCGGCGCTGGTGCACGTGCTCAAGAAAAAAACTCACGCGAGAACAGTGCATTGGAAAGATTGGGGAAGAGTACGCGACGCCAATATATACGCAGTGAGTGGTGTCTTTTTGGTGTCCCTGGTCTTTTGGGAGAGTTTTAGGTGCCCTGTTGGAGTCCTTTTTTCTCTTTTTTCTCCCTAAAATTAGTATTGGGAGTAGGATTAAGTAGTCTTTTGGAGTTGCTCTTAAAGTGAAAAATTACATGAACCGATAAGAGCAACTCCAAGAGATCCCCAATATCACTGCTAAACTGTTTTTTTTTTGAGAAAAAGATGAAAATCGAACTCCCATAGTCCTCCTAATCCTCTCCCAAAATTTCCGCAACGCGAATCCGAGGCCTCGCGCCGCGCATATATTCGCATCGCACCCTCGTCCCCAATCCGTCCGTATCAGTCCTTCACGCATGCGAGCAAGTGATTCCCGCGTTTTTTCCTCGTCGTCCGTCCAGGGTTAACCTTACCGTTGGTAACCGGTCCGGTTACCGCGGTAACCGGTCTTACCGGTCCGGCTCGGTAAGGAAAAAGCTCGGTTACCGCTCTCTAACCGAACTTAGTAAACTATAGCAAACCGCTCTTTTCGGTTTACCGGTCGGTTTTACCGGTTTACCGGGCCGGTTTTGCCGGTTTGGAAAACCGCTCCGGCAGCGGTTTTTTGAACCCTGCGTCCGTCTCCGCGAAGTCTCCTCTGCGGGCGACAGAGCTCTGCAGAGGAAGTTTTTTTACATTTGGATCCACTGTACCACGACGTTTTCGAACTAATGGAGCAAAGCATGCACAATTCAAAATCATAAAAGGTTCACATAATTGATATTAATTATGCCTTTTCGGGCACATCTGGTTATAATTATGAGAAGTATGGTTAACCATATTCCCATTATTTTCTTATTACTTTTCTTGCTATTTCTACCGAATAATATTAATGGACGTACTAGCGTCTAGACGCGGAATCAATCGTTTGGCCACTTTCGTGGTACCACGTGGTTGGATCAGATAGTGGGCCCATGATAATTATTAACCACGCTCGACCTCCAAGGTCACGCCATCACCCTGGGCCCGCTTCTCCACGACGCAGGATGCACGTGTGCATCCTCCGTGAATGGGCACCCGCTGCCGCCTGCCGCTGCAATAGGTGGGTCCCAGCGGATGGGTACCATTTGCAACAAGAAAAACATTTTGACACTTGAAATGTAACCCCCACTATTAAGAAACACTTTAAACATCAAGATTGAACACTTGCAACATGCATATGATGTTCCATGTAACTAGGCCTGTTGTTTTTATCCACTATCCACATTCAAATCCACACTCATCTCAAATGGGGAGGGTGTGGGTAGAAAATAATTATTCATTGAAGAAATGGGTAGGGTGGGTGTGGTGAGGGTACAAATAATCCATTGGGTATGTATATAATCTAGTACAAAACTAATTATCCATTGGGTATGGGTGGGATTGGGGAGGGTAAGAAGTGGATAATAATTATTTGGATTTGGGTATGAGCAAGAGTGGATTTCCATACCCTCCCCAGTGGCAGGCTTACATGTAACATCTAAGCCTAGTAGTCAACAGATTGGCAAATGCAAGAGCAGTGTTGGTTTGAAAAATAAAGGATACAGCTCCACGACAGTGGTAAGACGTGAGATGTGAAGAGGAAACACTAGAAAGTAGAATAAGATGAAACATCACATAGCAGGCCTTGCAACATACGGGAAAATTGTCTGGCATGAACATTCGTTGCAACGTCAAGAATATACATTTGCAACACAAGAAATCAATATTTGTGTCGGTGCGGAAAGTAGTCCCGACACTAACTAGTAAGAGCGCTGAGATCGGTCTCTCGATGGCCGGCGCTAAGCAACGCTATGACACAGGGTTTATCCTGGTTCCGGCCATGGGCCGTACGTCCAGCAGGGGTGCACTCGTGGCGTTGTATTGCAAGGCACTGTGGCGCTCGTATAGGGGAGCTACAAGCGAGGTGGGAGAGGAGGAGGAGCCTCCAAGTCCCTGAGGGTTGATTGAGGCAAAGTGCCAATATCGTAGGTGAAGGCGGAAATGCCAATGAATTGCTATCCGTCGTCTCCCCGCGGCCAGGGGACCGCCTCCTCCTTTTATAGGCCAAGGGAAGGCGGTTTACAGTCATGCCGCATGGCTCTAAGCGCCGTGTGCGGCAGCATGGCGTACAATGTCGTGGAATTGACAACCATCCTGGCGCATCTTGCCTTTGGCAGGCGTCGTTGCGGATCTTGTGCCCGTCCAAGGGCTTCGAGGGTAGTAGCGCTGGAGCTCTTGCTTGATCATCGTCCGTATGCCAATTCGAGGGCTTGGCTGGCGGAAGACAGGAGGCCGCATAGCGGTGGACATGGCGATGACCTGTCAACTTGGGTCCCCACAGTGCAGGGGATGGCCCTGCAGTGCCTGGGATGGCGGCGTAGTGGCGGGGATGGCCGCACAGGGCCGGAGGTAACTGGGAAGATGCGCCCCGCCGACCTCACGTCGCAGCGTCGTCCCAGGCGGGGCGGAGTAGGTGGGGCCGTACCCCTTTCGAGGGTTCCGCCGTCCTCTTTCAAGGGGGCGACATGGAGGAGGTACGGAAGTGGGAGGCACAATGTCATGGAATGACACTGGCCTTCCCGCACAGTACCCGCACAGCACTGGGGATGGCCGCAAAATGTGAGTTGGTCGAACAACGTCGGGATATGATTCCCAGGCGGTGTCAGAGGGCCGGCGTGACAGGGATTCTCCTTTGACTCGGGTGCCCGTGACGTGCCAGAGCATTTAATGCTCCGATCGGGGGAGCAGATACGGTGTTGTGAGCCCAAGGCGGCCTCGAGCGAGGCAGAAACTCGCTCGGGGGTCTGGGTCCCTCGAGCCGTCAAGCCCTCGAGCGAGGCGAAGATTCGCCCAAGGGTGCGTCAAGCCCTCGAGCGAGGCGGAGATTCACCCGAAGGTGCGTCAAGCCCTCGACCGAAGCGAAGATTCCGTGGTGCGGCGCCTGGCCCTCGAGCGAGATGGAGGTTCGCCCGAGGGGTGTCGCGGCTGGTATTTGATGGGCCGCTGAGGCTTTTTGGGTCGTGGGCCTCCCTTTGCCCTGGGCCGTGACCACGCGGGGTGTGATTTGCGGTTGTAGTCTTGTTCATTTACTTTTATTATTTTTAGAAAAGGGTGTTTTCCCTGTTATTAGGGGACTCTTATGGTTGTCCCCGACAGTAGCCCCCGAGCCTTTGCAGCGGTATCCGTAGGAACCCGCAAAGGTTGGTGCTTCCTAATGGGACTTTCTTCCCCCAGGTTGCTGTGCCGTTCCGTGGGGGCGCGCTAGCGCACCCGTGGGTGTAGCCCCCGAAGCCTTAGAGGAGTGCGCGCACTCCTGCAAGGTTTTTCCACAGCGTGCTGCCGGTGTGTGAGGTGTTTGTTTCAGCCGGCCTCGGCGGTGCCATGCACATGTATTGGCAGTTGCCTGCGTTCGGGCACGTCCAGAAGGTGTAGCCGTGCGTCGAGCCCCTGAGCCTGGGCCCACTCGAGGCGACCGGGGTGATCTCTCCATCTTGTTTGTACGCTCCTTCGCCACCCTTCCGCAGGGCGGAGGAGTGAGGTGTCCACGACTCCCATCGAGCGGGTCGCGAATCAGGGATCCTTCGTTGAGCTGCTAACTGGTGGTTCAAGTGGACGTCCATGCCCGTTCGATAGGGGTCGGCTCGTGGTTCGGAGACATGTCCATAAGAGTGCTTTACGTGGGTGTGCGAGGCCACAGCAGGAAGGGGAGATAGTGGCGGCCTCGCAGGCGTTGGTGCCCCGCGACCCTCACCAAGGGCGCGGGCGGACTCGCTCGGGGAGTCGATCTGCCGGGGGCCGCAAGATGGTGGAGGCCCCTGCTGGTTGTGATTCCACCCCCAGGAGGGGCCGATCGAGGGGGTCAGGCTAGCCCCTGAGTGTGCGCCCGAGGTGTTGGTGGTGTGATCCGACAGCTGCGTGATGTCGCAGCGACCGAAACACGACGCCGAGGCATCGACGTCCCGCGCCACGCCGCCTGCACCCGACGTCGCCGTCTCGCAGCTGGAGCAGGGGCTGCATCGCCCCGGGGTGCCGCGTGTCCTTCTCGACGAGGTCCAGGCCGAGCAGGCGCTATGGCAGGAGTTCTGTGAGCATGGTGCCTCCCTCAATGCCGCCCTGACCGAGGCGTTACGGCTCCATGGGGGCCCATCGTTCCAGCTCTTTGAGGTGAGTGTTTTTGCTTGATTCGAGCTCGCTTTCTCGTCTCTTTCTTGTCTGAGCGTTTTGTGATCTGACTCTTCTCCCTGCTCTTTGACTGCCGCTCATAGGAGCTGCATGGCCAGGCGCACGAGAAATATGACCGCCTCTCCCAGTTGAGTTCGGACCTCGACTGGTATCGGGGGTAGTATGAGGCCCTCGAAGCCTTTGTGGAGGCTCTGCAGATGGACAACGGCTGGCTAGAATACCAGCTAAGGGCCGTGCAGGACGCCCTCTTGGACTAGCGTACCCTGACCGCAGAGGGCACCACCGCGGTTGATAGGGTGAAAACTGTGCTCCTGGAGAAGGAGGAGGCACTGACGACGGCGAACGACGAGCTGCAAATGGCGCGCGCCACCCTGGCCGAGGCGCAAACCGCATTGGCGGAGAAGGAGACTGCCCTCATCTCGGCGCAGACTCAGCTCCAGGTTGACGGTGAAAATCCGTCAACCTAGCCATGAGTTTACCTTCGTTGTTGGCATTAGTTTTATACCTTATCCATTGGTACTAACCCCCGTGGTATAACAAGTTCACGTGTGCATGTCGTTTTTGGAGTTTAATGTTTATGCAGGGATTTAGTGTTGAATGCAAGACTTTCGGGATAAGTTCATCAAGCACCTCATGACAAGACCTTGAAGCCCCGAACAAGTCATGCAATGAAGCAAACTTAACTCCAAGAAGCGGGGACTTGATCCGAGAAGACGACGGACTCTAGGGACCCGACCGGAAAAGTCTTGAATCTTGCAAGACAAGGAGTTGAGTCCAATTCGGAGAGAAACCGACGACATGGACCTACATGCGAAGGGGGAAGCATCCGGGAAGCAAGGGAACCGACCTCGGGCAAAGGAGCCCGCGGGCCGGGCCTAAATGGGCCCGGGCCGGCCGGCCCAATCCGGTCGGCCCGTGCCCATTTAGGGCCCAAACCCGTCGCCCTTTGCCCTAGCCGCCAATCGGGCTATTTATAGTCCCCCGACCGAGAGCCACGCGAGAGAAGATTTCGTCTTCGGCCGCCGAGGAGCAGAGAAGAGAGGGACACCATGTCGGAGAGGAGAGGGTCGAGCTAGTTGACTAGGGTTTCCCTAGCCGACGTGGGAACCTTGCATGGAAGACCACGTCGGAGTTCCCGAGCTAGAAGCAAGATCAAGGAAGGATCCCGGTGGTGATCTTGTGTATGTATCATTGTCATAGTTGAATTATCAAGTTGAATCTTTTCTTAGCGATCAAGTGTTTCCTCGAAGATTTCGTTTTTCGATCGGCTTTGCTTATTCCAATTCTATTCGTACGATAGATTACATAGGGTGTTCTTGTAGCCGCGGTGGCTAGAGGTACACGCCGGATCTTCCGAAAGAATCTCGACTTGTCTTTTGACTCGCCCTAAGCTCCCCGCATGAATAGGGATACGTTGTGACGAACGGGGGGTCTCGAAAGGCGGATGTTTTCGGATTTGGACGGGAAACCACGATTTAAAGAGGCTTCTATTAAGATTCGATTTGCTACTTCTTCTCTTGCTTGGAACTTCAACAAAAGGCTTACCCCGATCCCTCTAGATCGGTTTATCTACCCAATCTTACTTTGTTTTCTCCGGTTTTTAGTAGATTAGATTCGTTTTGTGTCTTTTACTTAGATGCATTAGGTTCTTTATTGAATATTGCAGTTATTTGGCTTTAATAGATTAAGTCTTGCGTCACACATTTGTTCCACGGATTCGATAACTTGGGTTCACCACTCGAGGGAAGAAGGGTCCCTTGACTACGACGGGAGACTTGTACGCTTGCGAGTCACGAACGAACTTTGATACAATTATTAACCGTCAATAAGCCCCTTTTTCCGGCGCTCGTTGCCGGGGAACAAGTGATCAAGATTTGATTTTTTATTGCTTTTTTTGTAATTTTCAGTACTGATTTTGTTTTATTTTTGCATCTATTAAAATTTGATCATCCTCAAAATACATCTAATCTAGTTTATCTAACTCTAGTCTTTATAGATTTGTTTTGTTTTCTAGTTTTTTTTGCATACTTTGTTTATTGCTAACCCTAACGGAGATGGACGGCTACCTCTCCAACAAACCCAATAATTTTGTGGATGATCCGGGAAAAACTTTACGAGGCTAAGGAGACGCGAAGCACATCAAGCTAAAAATCCGGATTTTGTAGATTCGGAGTCGGAAGACAAAGGATCGCAGGAATCTCCCGGAGAATTCACCACCTCAAAGTCCGCGGGAGAATCGACCTCCACCAATGGGTGACCAACCACCGGAAGAACGCAAGATTGGGGAGCTATGCACCCCAGACATCATCGACCTACCAATCTTGAACCTCGAGGAGATCGGAAGACCGTTCGAGATCAAGACCTCAACAATCCGCATGGTGCAACATTCACCCTTCACCGGCAAAGAGGACCCGAACCTTCACCTCCAAGCATTCATTCAACTATGTCAGACTTTCAACATGGATGGGGTGACTCAAGATCAAATGAGGGCAAGGCTTTTTCCGTTTTCACTACTCGGGAAGGCTTTGCAATGGTTCCACTCTCAACCGGCGGAGACGGTGCAAAATTGGAACACGTTGATGAAGGCTTTCATGAAGGAATACTACTCACGGGTAAAACTCAAAGCTTGCGTAATAAGATTGCCACCTTTGTTCAATATCCTACGAAACTATCTCGGAGGCATTCGAGCGCTTCAACGAGTACACCCGGGCGGTTCCACATCACAAGTTCCCGAAAGAAGACCTCGTGCAAAAGTTCTATCAAGGACTCACCATGGCGTCAAGGACGATCATCGATGCATCGGCGGGAGGATCTATCATCGAGCTTACACCGACGGAAGCTTTCACGCTATTCAAGAAGGTCGCGGATAATGACACGTGGGCGTCATCCGGCGCCTACACCCGGCTCAACCCATGGGGAACGTCAAAGGAGTCTTGCAAGTGGAGAAGGAAGACATACTTGAAGGCAAGATCGACTCGCTCATGAGGAGGTTGGAGAAGATGGAGATAGAAAAGAAAGAGGCTCAAGACTTGAAGGCCGCCGAAGCAAGGTCCACATGCGAGGAATGTGGAGAGTATGGCCATGTCCGCAAAGATTGTCCCGGAGGAAGCCAAAGTGCTCGACTACATGAGGAAGGGAGAGTTGCCGAACTTCCGCTACGGGCAAGGTAGGCCTCAATTTAATGCAAGCTCATCTATTCCTAACGCGGTTCCGCTTCGGATACAATTGAAGGAGTTCATGGATGAGCAAGCTAAGATCAACAAGGACACCGTCACCAAGTTCAAGACCATAGACAAGGTGTTGGAGAACATCGATAGCAAAGTGACGGAGGTCGGAAGTTCCAATCATCAAGTGCTCAACATGATGAAGATGCTCGAGACGCAAGTTGGACAACTTGCGGGGCGCCCTCACTAATGATGAAGGGAAGCTTCCGGACAACCCAAATGTCCCGAATCGGCGAAGGCCATTCAAACGCGTTCGGGGAAGGAGACCGAAGATCCGGAACGTTCCGCGGGAGCAAGGAAGCTTAAACCATCCACCGAGGTGGAAGGAGGCCGCTAAAGAGAAGGTTACGGGGATCGTCACCGAGGAACCCGAATTTGAGATGCCGGAGGATGACACGAGGATACCGCAACTCAAGCCACGCTACTTCCGAGGTAAACTTGACAACCACTTTGAGAAGTTTGTGGAAGTTGTGCGTAGACTTAGCATCAACATGCCGTTACTAGATGCCCTACAAGTACCTACATATTCTCGTTACTTTAAAGACATACTTGCAAATAAATATGAGATAGCAACACTCGGGGTAGATCATGTCAAGATGTCCGAGGAGTGTAGTGCAACTATTGCTTATGGGCTAGAGAAGCAAAAAAGACCCCGGTGCCCTACAATTCCATGTTCGGTTGGTTCTTTCAACTTCGAGAAGGCGTTATGCGACCTTGGAGCTAGTGTGAGTGTCATGCCGAGGGATGTGTTCGAGAAGTTACGCCTACCAATGGAGCCTACGGGAATATGTTTGGAGTTGGGTGACAACTCCATTCGCTATCCCTTGGGCATTGCTGAAGATGTACCCGTGAAGATTGGACACCACTTCATCCCCATCGACTTCATTGTGCTCGAGATGGGAGAGAGGGAGAAGCCGCCGCTCATCCTAGGGAGGCCGTTCCTCAAGACCGTGGGAGCTACTATTGATGTTGGCAAGGGGGAGATCATGTTCGATATCAACGGAGAAAGGAGTTCCTTCAAGTTCCAAGGATTGAGGCATGCAACATGATTGGAGTGAAGGGAGAACCAAAACAAACGGAGGGGCTGAAAAAGAAGAAGGAGCCGAAAAAAATGAACGTAACGAAAATCAAAGAAGGTGTTGCATCCGTCAAGACAAAGGAAGAGAAGCCGCTCGTGAAGACCAAAAAAATGACTAAGCCGCCCAAGCCGGAAGTCAAGCCCGCGCCCAAGATGGTGCGGAAGTGGGTACCCAAGATTGCAACGCCCGCAAAGAGCGTTGATCCGGAGTAATCAATTGAAGAAGTCTAGCTATAGACTATAAACGAAGCGCTAGGCGGGGAGGCAACCCGTTTCGTCAAGTCGAGTCAAGAATAAGGCTGCGGGAGGACAACCCGATTCCGGGTTTTTCGAGTATTTTTAATAATTTAGTTTTTGAGTTTTACTACGCAAAGACATTAGACTTAGAAGTGGTTGAACAATATTAGAGACATAATTCTTAATTGAATGTTTGCTTTATCATAAACCCTTTGCATGAACCCTCCTATGTGCTTGTTTGATTCTTTTCTTTTCGAGAAACCCCCCAACCAAATAATTTCAGAACCTTAACTCAACCTTTCACCCTCATTATGGTGCTGAGGTTGACTTATTTTTCATGCTAAAACCACACGAGTAGAGCCACGATTTATGTTTAAGTGTTAATAAAATTCAGCACGTGGTAGGACTCGCGTGAACCTAGAAATCAAAGCTTTTGGTTGGTTTTTAAAAATTTTTATCCTTGGTTTCTCTAGGATTAGAATTTTTCTAAGCCTATTCTAATTTTGCTTCATTCAAAATCTTTCTTATTTAGCCAAAATTAGAACCTAAACCTATGCCCCCATGATCAAGCCGGGAAAACGTTCGCTCTCAACCGATGAAAGCAAACTATACCGGTAAGACCAAAATCGACGTAGTCGAAAAATATTTTTGACTTACATTTGTTTTTAATGGTTTAAAAACTTCTCTAAAATTATGCTTGAGCTCTTGCATGGCTCCGAAAAATATTTTAAATTTCGAATTAGAGGAGTGCTTAACCTTAAACACACCTAAATGGAGGCAACTAGTTTGAATTAATCATGCATGCACCATTGGATTCCCTTTTATCAACTTTCACCAATTCCACATGCAAAGGACAAGCATGGTGGGCAGCAAGCATCAACTTTGCAGGATTTTCATGGTGGCATGTGAAGCAAGTGGAGCTAGGGAGCATGGACATGACCCAAAGCATGGAGCATCAAGTGGGAGGACCAATAATTCAAGAAAAGGAGTGGACGAGAGCGTTTGGGCGGTGCAACTCGTGGAGCACGCGGGCAGGGAAAGTTGCGGAGGCGAAATAATCGTGCCGGGAGAAAGACGCGCCGAGGAGGAGCCGGAGGACCCCGGGCCGGCCGGCCCGGCCGGCCGGCCCGCCCTATAAAAGCAGCCCCCCCGGCGCCCGTTTTCTGCGAGGCAAGCTTCCCTCTCCTTCCCTTGTTTGTGTGTTCAAGTTTGTGTGCTCAGAACCTCCGTAGACTTAGCCAACCATCCCAAGCTTGGTAGCTCAAGAAAAATCCACATCCTTAATCCACTCAAAGTCCACATCCGAAGCAAAGAGTTTAAGTGCCTAGTTTACCGGTTGCAACCCGGAATTTTAGTTGAAGAAAGAGTGCAGCAACCATGTGGAAGAAGACCACAAGTCTCTTCTCTAAGAAGAAGAGTTCGTCGTCGTCCAAGCCGTCATCAACCACGTCTTCGAGGAGGCACTCGGTTTCCGAGTCTCCCGGAGCATGGAGACGGACACGGCACCACCGAGGAGGAACGACGCTCTCCTCCTTGGTGGTATGAGGGCTGCAAGAAGCACTTCCATGAGGTTCACCGAACCTCGTGGGCACACGGAGGAGCAGCCCGCGCCACCACAACGATCGACTCGCTCAACCGCACCACCTCCTTACACCCCGACACAATCTTCGTACGGCCTTCATCATCTTGTCGGCGGAGGAGGAGGATAGGCTCGCCAATCTTGAGAAGAGGCTTGTGCCAAACGTCGAGTTCGACGACCAAGCACTCTACACCTTGGGTTTTTGCACCGACATATACTACATGTTGGGGCACCTCGGGTGGGTGCGGTTCTCCAACGGAATATCGGTGGACACCCATTTGGGTTACGCCTTGGAAATTTTGATGACTATTGCACCCATCGTTGATGATGATGGGGTGCAAAGCTTGTCATTCCGTTTGGAGGGAATCGAGCAAGTGGTTCCCTACGAGCACGTAAGGGAGCTGCTTGGATTCCACAAGGGAGCTCCGGAGAAAGTTGACGTGCCTCCCGGCATGTTGGCGGAATTTTGGGGCATGATCTCCGGAGAAGCCCATCAACAACGCAATTGCATCCGCAACCCCATTATCCGGATATTTCACTCTTGGATGTGCAAGAGGGTATTGGGGAGGATGAGGGAAACAAAGGTGACCGACACGGAGTTGAATTGGCTATACTCGGCTTTAATTGCCGGGCAGCCAATTGACCCCTCTTACCTCATGATCAACCGTTGGTGTTGTGAAGCAACATCGGGGCCGGTAATATTGGTTCGGGGTGTTACCTCTCCATGTTGGCCTTTTCCTTACGGCCGGGGATCGCAAGAAACCCCGCTCACCTTTTGCGTGGTACCTCTCTCGGTTTTGAGTACTTGCGGCAAGGCAAGTACATTAGTGGAGATGAGAGAGGAGGTTATCGGTTGGCCATAGTGAACCTCCCCCTTCCGAATGAGAGGCTTAGGCTTTTCACCGAAGGAAGGGAAGATTGGTTGGAAGAGGGACTACTTGTCCCCGCAAGGAAGAACAAAAGAGGAAGAATCGTAGAGGAGGGAACATCCTCCGCACAAGCAAGTGGAGCACAACCCAATGTGCAACCATTTGGCGGGGTTCCTCCTCCGCCAAGTTATTACGGAGGGTCTCAACAACAAGCATGGGGGGGTGGTGCACCGGTACCCCCACAAAATTATGTTGTGCCCAACGCTAACTTCGTGGAGTCCTACGCTCATCATCCCCAACCACAACAAAGCATGGCCATTATTGGAGGGTATGCTGCAAGAAATGCTCAAAACATCGCAGCCATCCAATCTAACGCAGCTCAACTCGGTGAAGGCAACGCAAATATTGCCTTTGAACTTGGACGCCTTCACCTTGTGGAACCAAATCAATTCGACGGAGGAAGCGTCCAACCATATTATGAGCAAGGGTATTATTATCAAGACTATCAACATCAACCACCGGCGGAGGACTAGAAGATTTAGGAACCTTAGTTTTCTTTTCTTTTCTTTTTCTCTGTAATTTTCAGCTTTTGCTTATGTGTGTTTGCGTAGTATTTTCTGTTTTTATTTAATTTTCAGCAAGCATGTTTTGTTTATTTTCAGTGTGTATTTCAACTTGATGTCACCATTAATAAAGTCACCACCTTGATTATATCATTGGAAAAGTTACAAAATTCGTGCCATGATGATATATGATTAAAATTGCAGCTTTGTTCATCTTTGTAGTTGATTTATGCATGTTTAAGCTAGTGCTCTCTTAAAAATACAGATCTGAATTTATTTAAATACTAGCTTAATTTTCAGCGGAGGTTATGATTAAAATAAAGACCCATAGTGTTTTATGTGCTCTCAAGTTATGAATAGATTGAAGATGTCTTTTATGCTCAAAAATATTGCTAACCTTGTCACAAATATCACTTGTGTGTTGCTCAACCTATCCAAGGCCTTATATATATTTGAGTGCATAAACCTTAGTGTACAAGATTTATTTTTGAGTGAGTTATTGCAGGCCATGATTTCTCTGGCCCGAGACTAAGAAGCTGGTCATTCCGTTTTTGCGTATCTATCTTTTTGCTAGCCTCTTATCCGTGCATTGTGTATCCCCGCATCGGTGATCTCACAAACTTCGCCGGATATCCACCCTTAAACCAAATATCATCTTTTTGTGATTACCTCCTTGACCACAACCTATCGTTGAGAATGGATCATCAATTCAAGGAAGATCGCAAGACGGTGCCAACGTTGAAGATTTCAAGTATCTCTCCAAGGAAAAATATCTCCGGTACCTACCTTATTTTTCACCTCTTTGCTCGAGGACGAGCAACGTCTAAGCATGGGGGAGGAGGTAGGTACGGTGCGGTTTTAGAGTTCAAAAGGGAGTATTTTAAAAAAAATATATATATAATGATGAAAGAAAAAAATTCGGCGATGTACGTGACTTCCAAGGTGAAGAAAGAAAAAATATATATATATATAAGAAAGAAATAAAGAAAGAAAGAAAAGAATGAGAAATATGAGAAACGAGAGAAAAATATATATGTGCGTAAAGTGAACTCCCCGGTTCTCTAAGAGTGCATTCAAGGCTTCAAGTTAAAAAGATCCATTCTCATTTTCCAACCATGTGCAATCCGATAACGAGGACTTCCTTTGTGCCTCGGGATCACTCTTTGCCATTTGCACATGTCCACTCATCTAAAGTGTGTGTATTTTTCTCTTTCCCCTCCTTGATTTAACATTATTTTCCAATGACCTTTTTGACGAGTCTCGGTAAGACCATGAGAAGCTTGTCTTGTTTTGACAACACCTCATTTATAAAATCTTGTTAGGACTAAACTTTCCCAAAGCTCCATATAAAAGCCTACCACATATATATGAGAGGGAAAGGAGTAGAATATATAGGCTTGAGAGACAAGTGAGATGAGAGTTTATGAGCAATACACGAGATGATTTAAATTTGTGAATTTGGTTTAGTTTTTCTTTATCTCGATCTTCATTTCAAAAAATTCCGAGATCTATTTAAAACTTTGTGAGCATGTTAATACTTGTGGGATAAGCTTAAAAAGAATCTACCCTCCGTAGAAATGAAGGCTAGTACATTATGGAACTTTAATGAATTAAAATTTTGAGAGCATTATGTTTTCTCATGTGTAATCAAGTGCGAGTTTAAACATTGTTTAGCAATGATGATATCCATCGAAGGCTTACTCGAGGACGAGCAAGGTTTAAGCATGGGGGAGATGTTGACGGTGAAAATCCGTCAACCTAGCCATGAGTTTACCTTCAGTGTTGGCATTAGTTTTATACCTTATCCATTGGTACTAACCCCCGTGGTATAACAAGTTCACGTGTGCATGTCGTTTTTGGAGTTTAATGTTTATGCAGGGATTTAGTGTTGAATGCAAGACTTTCGGGATAAGTTCATCAAGCACCTCATGACAAGACCTTGAAGCCCCGAACAAGTCATGCAATGAAGCAAACTTAACTCCAAGAAGCCGGGGACTTGATCCGAGAAGACGACGGACTCCGGGGACCCGACCGGAAAAGTCTTGAATCTTGCAAGACAAGGAGTTGAGTCCAATTCGGAGAGAAACCGACGACATGGACCTACATGCGAAGGGGGAAGCATCCGGGAAGCAAGGGAACCGACCTCGGGCAAAGGAGCCCGCGGGCCGGGCCTAAATGGGCCCGGGCCGGCCGGCCCGGTCCCGGTCGGCCCGAGCCCATTTAGGGCCCAAACCCGTCGCCCTTTGCCCTAGCCGCCAATCGGGCTATTTATAGTCCCCTGACCGAGAGCCACGCAGAGAAGATTTCGTCTTCGGCCGCCGAGGAGCAGAGAAGAGAGGGACACCATGTCGGAGAGGAGAGGGTCGAGCTAGTTGACTAGGGTTTCCCTAGCCGACGTGGGAACCTTGCATGGAAGACCACGTCGGAGTTCCCGAGCTAGAAGCAAGATCAAGGAAGGATCCCGGTGGTGATCTTGTGTATGTATCATTGTCATAGTTGAATTATCAAGTTGAATCTTTTCTTAGCGATCAAGTGTTTCCTCGAAGATTTCGTTTTTCGATCGGCTTTGCTTATTCCAATTCTATTCGTACGATAGATTACATAGGGTGTTCTTGTAGCCGCGGTGGCTAGAGGTACACGCCGGATCTTCCGAAAGAATCTCGACTTGTCTTTTGACTCGCCCTAAGCTCCCCGCATGAATAGGGATACGTTGTGACGAACGGGGGTCTCGAAAGGCGGATGTTTTCGGATTTGGACGGGAAACCACGATTTAAAGAGGCTTCTATTAAGATTCGATTTGCTACTTCTTCTCTTGCTTGGAACTTCAACAAAAGGCTTACCCCGATCCCTCTAGATCGGTTTATCTACCCAATCTTACTTTGTTTTCTCCGGTTTTTAGTAGATTAGATTCGTTTTGTGTCTTTTACTTAGATGCATTAGGTTCTTTATTGAATATTGCAGTTATTTGGCTTTAATAGATTAAGTCTTGCGTCACACATTTGTTCCACGGATTCGATACCTTGGGTTCACCACTCGAGGGAAGAAGGGTCCCTTGACTACGACGGGAGACTTGTACGCTTGCGAGTCACGAACGAACTTTGATACAATTATTAACCGTCAACACTCCAAGAAGACCGCACCACTTTTGAGGGGGCACGATCTCGGGGCTCGGCCGAGCATAAGGCCCAGGAGGCCGAGAAGCTGAGTGCTGACCTACAGGAGAAGGTCACCTCGCTCGCCGCGGTGGAGGAGTAGCTTCGCCAGGAGTGGAGCGCGCGCCAGCAGGCGGAAAGCCAACTCCAGCAGGAGCGGTCCGCCCTCAAGGAGGCTCAAGTCGCCCTCTAGCGCGAGCGCTCGGCTCGAGAGGAGGTGCACGGCCAACTCCAACAGGAGCACAAGGCGTTGGAGGAGGCACGGGCCACGCTCAAGCTCCGGGATGCAGAGATCGCGTGGCTCATCAGGGAGCTGGTTCAGGAAGCCGTGTCATTCAAGGAGCTGCGCAACGCTGGTGAGGAAAAGGACACTACTATCCTCGAGCTGCAGCAGGCGGCCGAGACCGCGCACGCAACCCTCGAAACGGAGAAGTTGCCCCTCTAGATTCTTTGCTTGTTGCTCGGATTCATCAAGATCCGCTCTTGACTTATTTGCATTTTTGCTTTCAGGCCTACAGATGGCTCTCGGGACATCAACGACGCAGGTGGAGGCGCTCCAGGCGGCCTACAACTCCTCCCAGCAAGAACTGGAGGCTCTGCAGGAGGCGACCCTCGAAGCATGCCAGAGCATCGATGAGGGGGGCGTACAAGCAGGAAGCTCCGTGGCGATCCAGAAGACCCTCCGGCCTTAGGTGGCCACGTTGCCCGGCGCATGCGAGGCGCCCTCCGCCTGGGGATCCAGAAGACCCTCGGCGTGGTGCAGTCGCACTACCAGGTTAACCTCGCAGCGCTGGCCACGGGCTATATCGTCGCCGACGATCTTGATGACGATGGTGCGGAGGCCGAGGCGAACTACCTAGATGTGCTTGCTTCTCCTACCGCTGACATTCTCGCCGACGATTTCGCGGAGATCCTCTTCCCAGATGCTCCCCCCGCCGGTCCCCTCGAGCCCTGAGAGTAGTTGGGCACTCAGGCCCTTAGATTTCAATTAGAATTCGGGCCACGCGGCTCATGCAATAAATACAGTTTGCTTGAAGTATTTGTAAGTTAAGTGTCATTTTGTTCTTGTGATTGTGTCGTTCTGTCTCTTCCTTTTGCTTGGGAGAATTTTAGCTAGAATCGTTCATTTTCACGAGTAGCTCATAGGCAAAGTGGTGAGGGGGAAGGGGTGTATCCTGCTGGAGGTGTGGGCTATCCCTGACTCACCCGTCTTCGCCCTATGGCCGCTCGCGTCCCGCGTTATTTCGCCCAAACTCCCAGGTTGAGACGTACTTGGCACTTTTGAAGTAGAGCTTTTATGCGAAAAAATGGGACAATTTTTAGGGGGGATAACTCCCGCAGTAGCCCGCGAGGGGGACTTGGTTTTTGCGGAGAAAGCCGGGTCGCCCTTGATTTTATTCAATAGAAAATTACATCTATACAGCCGACTGGGGCGTCGGGTATGTGCAAAAAGACTTGAAACTCCTTTCTAAGGATAGAAGCGACGTAGTTGTTGGATGTTCCAAGTGTTGGTGAGGATTTCGCCCTGCTCGTTCACCAGTTTGTACGTGCTGGGCTTGAGCACCTCGATGACGACATAGGGCCCCTCCCATGGTGGTGACAGCTTGTGGCGGCCTCGATTGTCTTGGTGCAGCCTTAGGACTAGGCCGCCCTCGTTGAAGTCTCGGCGCCATATTTTTTGGGCTTGGTACCGCCTTAGCGCTTGCTGGTATCTCGCCGAATGCATCATGGCCACGTCACGGGCTTCGTCTATCTGATCCAGCGAGTCTTCGCGAGCTCGCTGGTTTGAACTTTCATCGTAGCCCTTAATCTTGGGTGATCCGTATTCCAAGTCTGTGGGTAGAACAGCCTCTGTGCCATAGACTAGGAATAACGGCGTGAATCTCGTGGCTCTGCTTGGAGTGGTCCTGAGGCTCCATATGACTGACGGCAGCTCCTGGAGCTATTTCCGACCGGAGTTGTTCAGTCTGCCGAAGATCCTGGGCATGAGGCCCTGTAGAATCATGCCATTGGCACGTTCCACTTCGCCATTAGTCTGTGGATGTGCAACGGCCGCCCAGTTCACGTGGATGTGGTGATCGTCGCAAAACTCCAGGAACTTTCTGCCGGTAAACTAGGAGCCACTGTCGGTGATGATGGAGTTCGGCACTCCAAACCGGTGGATGATGTCAGTGAAAAATGAAATGGCCTACTCTACTCTGAGATAAGTGATTGTGCGTGCCTCGATCCATTTGGAGAACTTGTCCACGACAACCAGCAGGTGGGTGTAGCCCCCGGGTGCCTTTCGCAAGGGCCCGACGATGTCCAACCCCCACATGCAGAACGGCCATGTGATGGGTATGGTCTGCAGGGCGTGAGCTGGGAGATTGGTATTGCGTGCGTAAAATTGGCACCCCTCCAGGTGCGCATGACCTTGTTGGCATCAGCAACCGCGGTGGGCCAATTGAAGCCCTGGCGGAACGCGTTGCCCATTAGGGTAAACAGCGCTGCGTGGTGGCCACAAACGCCCGCGTGGATGTCTCGAATTAGTTCCCGGTCGTGGGGGATGGGGATGCACCGTTGTAGGACCCCGGACGCGGCACGCTTGTACAACTCACTGTCGATCACGGTGAATGACTTGGCTTTTTTGGCGATGCGCCTAGCCTGGGTCCGATCCGAGGGGAGTTCCCCTCGATCGATCCAGGCGAGGTACTTGGCCCGCCAATCCTCCGTGCGGGGGGGGGGCTCTGTTTCCATGGCCTCGCCTTCGTCCACGCTGCACCCTTCGAGTAGGGAGAGCATGAACGCCTCGTTTGAGGGGTCCTCGTCCATGGGTTCCGCACCCGCTGGACTCGAGGGAGCCCCTGAGGGTTCCACCTGATTTGAGGGGGCCGAACTAAGGTCGACGGAAGGTTTGGCGACGTCTCACGCAAAAACATTCGGGGGGACGGTGATTCGCCCCAACGTGATCTTCGCAAGCTTGTCCGCCTCCTCGTTGTACTTGCGGTGGACATGATTGAGCTCGATGTCGTAGAACTTGTCCTCGAGTGCGCGCACGGCATTGTAATAAGCTTTCATCTTCTCGTCGTGATAGCTCGCATTCTTCATGACATGGTCGATTACGAGCTGCGAGTCTCCCCTGACGTCGAGGCGCTTGACGTCGATCTCGATGGCGATTCGGAGGCCGCAGAGGAGGGCCTCGTACTCCACCATGTTGTTCTAGGAGGGGAAGTGCAGACGCACGGCGTACCTCATGTGTTCCCCAAGGGGCGAGATGAAGAGCAGGCCCGCGCCTACCCTGGTTTTCATCACTGACCCATCGAAGTAGAGGGTCCAACACTCGGCCTGGATCTGCAACGGGGGCAGTTGTGTGTCCGTCCATTCGGCGACGAAATCTGCGAGAATCTGGGACTTGATTGCCTTGTGCGGCGAGTAGGTGAGCATTTCGCCCATGAGCTCTACGGACCACTTTGCGACCCTGCCCGCAGCGTCCGGGTTGCGGATAATCTCTCCCAACGGGAATGACGAGACTACCATAACTGGGTGGGCCTCGAAGTAGTGTCGCAGTTTGTGCCGCGCGAGCACCACTACGTAGAGCAGCTTCTGGAGGGGATGCCGCGCCTTGGTCTCGGACAACACTTCGCTGATATAGTACACTAGCCTTTGGACTGGTAGGGCGTGACCTTCCTCTGTCCGCTCCATGACGATGACCACGCTGACCACCTGGGTGGTTGCCGCGACGTAGAGGTACAGAGGCACACCGTCTCGAGGCGGTGTGAGGATTGGCGCGTGCGCGAGCGTTGCCTTCAACTTGTCAAGCGCCTCCTGGGCCTCGGCGGTCCAGGAGAAGTGCTCGTGCTTTTTCAGGAGTCGGTAGAGGGGCAGGCCCTTTTCGCCGAGCCGCGAGATGAAACGACTCAAGGCGGCCAGGCAGCCCAACACCTTCTGGACCTCCTTGAGGTCTCGAATCATGCCCATTCGGTCGAGGGCAGAGACATTCTCGAGATTGGGCTCGACGCCCCGCTGGGAAACAATGTATCCCAGCAGCATGCCGTGCGGCACCCCAAGACGCACTTCTCGGGGTTCAGCTTTACCCCGTTCGCTCGCAGGCAATCAAACGCAACGCGCAGATCATTGACCAGGTCGTCTGCCTTCATGGTTTTGACGACAATGTCATCTACGTACGCCTGTACGGTTCGCCCGATATGGTCCCCAAAAACGTGCAGCATACATCGCTGGTACGTAGCGCCCGTGTTATGAAGTCCAAATTCTATTATTACGTAGCAAAACATGTCGGACGGTGTGATGAAAGAAGTCGCGAGTTGATCGGACTCCTTCATCTTTATTTGGTGGTAGCCCGAATAGCATCAAGGAAACATAAGAGTTCACACCCCGCAGTGGAATCTACAATCTGATCGATTCGTGGCAAAGGAAAAGGAACTTTGGGACATGCTTTATTCAAACCGGTATAATCTACACACATCCTCCACTTCCCATTTTTTTTAACTAGTACAGGATTGGCTAGCCACGTAGGGTGGAAAACTTCCTTGATGAATCCGGCGTCGAGGAGCTTTCACAGCTCCACTCTGATCACCCAGCGCCTTTCTTTCGTCGAAGCACCGCAGCCGCTGTTGCACGTCTCTGGAATGAGGTAGGATGTCAAGGGAGTGCTCGACGACCTCCCTCGGGATGCCTGGCATGTCCAAGGGGCTCCACATGAAGATGTCGGCGTTGGCGCAGAGGAAGTCGACGAGCACCACTTCCTATTTCGGGTCGAGGGTGGAACTGACCTTCAACACCTTGCCCTCGGGGGCGGCAGGGTCGAGAGACACCTCCTTCGTTTGTTCGGCAGCCTCGAAATTGCCCACATGCATGGCGGAGGAGTCGGGACCCTCATTGGCCAGCTTCTCCATGTTCGCGACAAGCATTTTGTCAAGCACCAGGGCCTTGGCGTGCTCGACGCACTCGACGTCGCAGTCGAATGCGTGCTCGATCGACGAGCCCACAGTGATGACGCCCTTTGGCCACGACATCTTCATCTTTAGGTAAGTGTAGTTCGGGGCGGCCATGAACTTGGTGTAGCACGGACGCCCAAGGATGGCGTGGTATGCGCCCCGAAACCCCACCACCTCGAAGGTGAGGGCCTCCTTGCGGCAATCGTCTGGTGTGCTGAACCAGACCGGTAGATCAATCTGCCCGAGGGGTTGGACGCGCTTGCCCGGCGCGACGCCATGGAACGGCGTCGTGCTGGGCCATAGCTGGTCCCACCCAATCCCCATCAGCCGTAGAGTGTGCGCGTAGAGGATGTTGAGGCTACTACCGCCGTCCATGAGCACCTTGGAGAACCGCGCGTTGCCGCTGACAGGATCGACGACCAGCGGGTACTGGCCCGGGTTGGGGATGCGGTTCAGGTGATCCTCGGGGATGAAGGTGATGGCGTCCTCCGACCAATCGAGGAAGGAAGGAGGAGCCCTCTCCGTGGCAAGGACCTCGTGCCGCTCTCGCTTGCGCTGGCTGTTGGACATGTCCACTGTCGGCCCCCCGAAGATGAGGAAGACATTCTCCACCGCAGGGAAGCCGCCGGCACCCCCATCACCACCATCCTTGTTGGCCTCGTCCTCCTTCGCGGTGATACAGCTGTAATATTTTTTGAGCATGTCGCACTGCTCGAGGGTGTGGTTGACCGGGGTCTTGTGGTACGGGAACGGCTTCTTCAGCATGTCGTCAAACACGCCGGGGCCTCGAGAGGCCGCTCGAGGGCCCTTGCGGGCCGGGTCGACCGCGAGGGCCTTCTCCCCATCGTGCCCTTGCGTGCGCGTGTCACGGGGGGCTTCTTTCCCTTCTTGCCCCGCTTATGCTTCTGTTGGGGCTCATTGGACTTGCTACCCTCCGCGGGCGCGTCTTCCATGCACTTGCCCTTCTTGTCGTCGAAAATGGCCCCCACCGCCTCCTCTCCGGAAGCAAAGCTGGTGGCGATGTCGAACAGCTCATTGGAGTCGACCAGCGGGCTCCTCTCGAGCTCGCGCACAAGGTCCCGACAGGTCATGCCCTCGAGGAAGGCGTGCACAATCTTGGACTAAGCAACGCTCGGGAGCACAGTACAACGCTTGGAAAAGTGTCATATGAAGTCCCGTAGTGATTCGCTGAGCTTCTGCGTGCACGTCCGCAGGTCCCAGGAGTTGCCATGGCGCACATACGTGCCCTGGAAGTTTCCCACAAACGTGCAGACTAAGTCGTCCCAGCTATGGATCTGGCTGGGCGGCAAGTGCTCGAGCCATGTTCGGGCCGAGTCCGCAAGGTGCAGCGGCAGATTGCGGATGATCACCGCATCGGTGGTGGCACCGCTTAGCTGGCAGGCCAGGTGGTAGTCGTTGAGCCACACACGAGGTTCCGTCTCCCCCGTGTACTTGTCGATCGAGGTGGGTTGTAGGAAGCGCTGGGGGAAGCTCGCCGTGCGGATAACCCGGCTGAACACGCGGGGTCCCGGGGATTCTGGCGTCGGTGAGCGTTCCTCTTGACTGTCGTAGCGACTACCCCACCGAGGGTGATAGCCCGCTGCTGCTCGCGCCTCTGTGTCACCCCTTCGCCTGGCGTTTATGACGTTGCGGGCGTCGCCGTCCTTGCCTTGTCCGCGCGCGTCAAGGATCTGCTCCCTGACCGGCGTCCTGCCCTGGTTGGTCGGTTGTCCCATGGCGCCGCCCGCATGGACGGATGCCTCCTGGCCCTGAGCATCGTCGTCGTCCCGCGTGCTGGGCTGATGGCGTATGCAGGACACCGAGCTTTCGGCCTGTTGCATAGCCGCCTGCTCGATGAGGGCCTGCGCCTCACGGTGCAGGTTGCGTGCCTCGGGCGTCGAGAGTTCGGGCATGGCTTGGAGCAGCCTCGCTGCTGCGATGAGCTTTTGGCTTGCTCGTGATGGTGTGTGAGGATCGTCGACATTGAAGTCGGTGTCGATGCGCTCGCGGGCCTGCTTGCCTAGCTCGCGCGCGTGTTCGCCGCACGCTGAGGCTTCTCGCACGATGGTGGCATGCAAGAGTCGCACCTGCTGGTACTCTTCCGCGAGCTTGGCCTCGAGCTCACGCACTTGGGCTAGTTGCGCGGCGATGCTGATGCCACCCGTCAGTGAGGTGGGAGGTGCGCTCGGCCCCGGGTTTTGGGCCATGTCTCCATCGCCTGTTCCCATTCCGTTCGTGCCGTCGGCATGTTCATCTATGACGACCACAAAGCACTCACGTGCAGGGTCGTAGCTTCCGATACTGGAGTCGTCGAAGCAGCCGAACCAGTAGTCCACAGCGTCGAGGAACCACTGGAACATCACCGGGTCTGGTACGCCGGAGAAGTCCCACTCGGCATACCCGTGCGAGGTCGCGGGCGGCAGCTCACTGGCCGAGCCATGGTACAACTCGTCGTTGGTGGTGGGATGAGGTTCCGAACCGCCAGCAGGTGGTGACCCAGAAGATCCTCGTATGTGGCCACGTCGATACTAACGGATGAGGCGTATGTCACTGCAGCATTGCGCATTGGGAACTGCGGCCCCGTGGCCGCGTGTCCCCCTGTGGGCGTTGTTGCTCCGCCGGTAGGCACGTCGCTTTGTGCCGCGGCACGTGCGGCTCTGTGCCGCTCCATACGGGCATGGCGTGAGCGCTGGCCTGAGCGCCAACGGCGCCGAGGTGTCGAGGTGCTCGTAGGAGCCACCTAGGCGGGTGCCGGAGCGTTAGTGGCAGGCGTGGCGGGCATTGGGCCCGGCCCGGTCGACCGCCACGGGTGGAGCTCGTCGCGGTTGGTGAGGCTCATGAGGTAGCCGTTCCCCGTGGCCTGAAATTTCAGGCTCCTGAACCAGATTTCAAATCCGGCTGGGAGAGGGTCCGAGCTGTCCATGGAGTACCTCTCGGACCTATACTCGGTGTGGATCACCATCGAGATTGCTGGCGGGGAGCTGATCTCAGCGCGATTCCCCTACCTGGCGCGCCGACTGTCGGTGCGGAAAGTAGTCCCGACACTAACTGGTAAAAGTGCTGAGATCGGTCTCTCGATGGCAACGCTATGACACAGGGTTTATCCTGGTTCCGGCTATGGGTCGTACGTCCAGCAGGAGCGCGCTCGTGGCGTTGTATTGCAAGGCACCGTGGTGCTCGTAGAGGGGAGCTACAAGCGAGGCGGGAGAGGAGGAGGAGCCTCCAAGTCCCTGAGGGTTGATTGAGGAAAAGTGCCAATATCATAGGTGAAGGCGGAAATGCCAGTGAATTACTTTCCGTCGCCCCCCCCCCCGCGGCTAGGGGAGGCGGTTTATAGTCATGCCACGTACCTCTAAGCGCTGTGTGCGGCAGCATGGCATACAGTGTCGTGGAATTGACAACCGTCCTGGCGCATCTTGCCTTTGGCAGGTGTCATGGCGGATCCTGTGCCCGTCCAGGGGTGGCTTCGAGGGTAGTAGTGCTGGATTCAAGGGCTTGGCTGACGGAAGACCGGAGGCCGCATAGCGGTGGACGTGGCGATGTATTGTCAACTTGGGTCCCCACGGTGCGGGGATGGCCCTGCAGTGCCTGGGATGGTGGCACAATGGTGGGGATGGCCGCACAGGGCCGGAGGTGACTGGGAAGACGCGCCCCGCCGGCCTCACGTCACGACGTCGTCCCAGGCGGAGCGGAGTAGGTGGTCGTACCCCTTTCGAGGGTGTCGTCGTCCTCTTTCGAGGGGGCGACGTGGAGGAGGTACGGGAGTTGGCGGCACAGTGTCATGGAATAACACCGGCCTTCCCACACAGTACCCGCACAGCGCCAGGGATGGTCACACAGTGCAGGTTGGTCGAACAGCGCCAGGTTATGATTCCCAAGCGGTGTCAGAGGGCCGGCGTGGTGGGTATTCGCCTTTGACCCGGGCGCCCGTGACGTTCCAGAGCATTTAATGCTCCGGTCGGGGGAACAGATACGGCGTCGTGGGCCCAAGGTGGCCTCGAGCGAGGTGAAAACTCGCTCGGGGGTCTGGGTCCCTCGAGCGAGGCGGAAACTCGCCCGAGGGGGCGTCAAGCCCTCGAGCGAGGCAGAGATTCGCCCGAGGGTGCGTCAAGCCCTCAAGCGAGGCAGAGATTCTGTGGTGCGGCGCCTGGCCCTCGAGCGAGATGTAGGTTCGCCCGAGGGGTGCCACGGCTGGCTATTTGATGGGCCGTTGAGGCTTTTTGGGCGTGGACCTCCCTTTGCCCTGGGTCATGACCAGGCGGGGTGTGATTTGCGGTTGTAGGCTTGTTCATTTACTTTTATTATTTTTAGAAAAGGGTGTTTTCCCTATTATTAGAGGACTCTTATGGTTGTCCCCAACAATTTGCAACATCCAAACCCACATACTAAAATGTATGAAAATAATTGGATGCAAAGAGTGAAAATCCCCACTGGTGCTGTTTCATGAACATCCATTCAAATTCATGCAACATCAAAACGAAGCTACTTGATCGACATGAAAATCGCCATGGCAACATGAATCTCGACCCCAAACATCTCGAATCAACCATTTCAACATTCAAAAAAAATCTGTTGCAACACCATGGGCCTTGTCGGAGCTTTAGAAGAAAGAGTATGGCGAGCGGCTGGGGGCCTGGCCCTCCATCAGGAAGGTCGCGTGCCCCTCCTTGTCCTCAGGGAGCGGCGACCCCTCCTCACCGTAGGGGAGCGACGACCTCCATGGACGATGGGCTCGGGGACGAGGTCCGGGCACAACGCCCGCCACCACAACTCGCGGAGCAGCTGTTCACATGGGCACTCTAGCCTCGTGCACTCCCCAGAGCTCTCTCCACCTCCGAGCTCGTCGAATCACTGCCGAGCATCGCCCTCGTGGCAACTCATCGGAGCATCGCCGCCATCGCACTTCCTCCATGCATCTCCTTGCTCACTGGCGCACCGCCCTCAGAACCCTTCCGGCAGCTCGACAGATCGTTAGCTGGTTTTGTGCACCTTCAAGCTCATTGGAGCATCACCCTCACTGCTAGTCTTGTCGGCTCGAGCTGTGGGGTCAGTAGAGATCTGAGCAGAAGCAGAACGAGGGGAAGAGGAGGTTTTGCTCAGGCTATCCGCAATAGTGTCCCGTAAAAGCTTGTGAACCCTTAATTTAGAGGTTATTCGAGGAAAAAACTTCTGCAGCAGTGTCCCGTAAACTGGTCTCCAAATTTTCAGGGTGTCCCTTCGCTCCCCAAACCTGGAGGAGGTCGCTGGCTCCCCCAACTCTTAGTCGGTCCCGCACGTCCCCCTTGCCCGCGCCGGCAGTCGGCTGCCCCTCTGGCCTCCAATCCCGCTGCTCCCTCTACTCTCTAGCTCCTCCCCGCTGACGGCTCCCCTGGCCGCAAGCGCGCAGGCCCTGACGGGCGACCTCTTCTTCCTTGGAGATCTAGATCGATGCGCCTGGGAGCCGAGGTCCGGCGGGGGCTCGGCGCAAGGCCTCCCTGGCTCCTCCGCCGTGCGGCCTCGACGCCATGGCGGGTCGGCCGGGCGCGACATGCGTGGAGCTCCGCCGCCGGCCGCTAGGCGTGGCGCACGCAGCCGAGTTCGGCGCCGGGGCTCGCAGGACTTGCACCGGCACAGGTGCCGCACGGCGCGCAGCAACACCGACGCCACGCCCACACCGCACGCGCCGGCGCCGGCGTCCTCGGCCTCCACGGCGGTTCGGTGCGCCGCGGTTGACGGTGAAAATCCGTCAACCTAGCCATGAGTTTACCTTCGGTGTTGGCATGAGTTTTATACCTTATCCATTGGTACTAACCCCCGTGGTATAACAAGTTCACGTGTGCATGTCGGTTTTGGAGTTTAATGTTTATGCGGGGTTTTAGTGTTGAATGCAAGACTTTCGGGATAAGTTCATCAAGCACCTCATGACAAGACCTTGAAGCCCCGAACAAGTCATGCAATGAAGCAAACTTAACTCCAAGAAGCCGGGGACTTGATCCGAGAAGACGACGGACTCCGGGGACCCGACCGTAAAAGTGCGTCGAATCTTGCAAGACAAGGAGTTGAGTCCAATTTGGAGAGAAACCGACGACATGGACCCACATGCGAAGGGGGAAACATCCGGAAGCAAGGGAACCGACGTGGGTCAAAGGAGCCCACGGGCCGGGCCTAAATGGGCCCGGCCGGCCGGCCCGTCCCATTTTGGGCCCAAATTCGCCCTCCTTTGCCCTAGCCGCCAATCGGGCTATTTATAGTCCCCCGACCGAGAGCCACGGAGAGAAGATTTCGTCTTCGGCCGCCGAGAAGCGAGAGAAGAGAGGGACACCATCTCGGAGAGGAGAGGGTCGAGCTAGTTGACTAGGGTTCCCCTAGCCGACGTGGGAACCTTGCACGGAAGACCACGTCGGAGTTCCCGAGCTAGAAGCAAGATCAAGGAAGGATCCCGGTGGTGATCTTGTGTATGTATCATTGTTATAGTTGAATTATCAAGTTGAATCTTTTCCTAGCGATCAAGTGTTTCCTCGAAGATTTCGTTTTTCGATCGGCTTTGCTTATTCCAATTCTATTCTCGAGATAGATTACATAGGGTGTTCTTGTAGCCGCGGTGGCTAGAGGTACACGCCGGATCTTCCGAAAGAATCTCGACTTGTCTTTTGACTCGCCCCTAAGCTCCCCGCATGAATAGGGATACGTTGTGGCGAACGGGGGTCTCGAAAGGCGGATGTTTTCGGATTTGGACGGGAAACCACGATTTAAAGAGGCTTTTATTAAGATTCGATTTGCTACTTCTTCTCTTGCTTGGAACTTCAACAAAAGGCTTACCTCGATCCCTCTAGATCGGTTTATCTACCCAATCTTACTTTGTTTTCTCCGGTTTTTAGTAGATTAGATTCGTTTTGTGTCTTTTACTTAGATGCATTAGGTCTTTTATCGAATATTGAAGTTACTTGGCTTTAATAGATTAAGCCTTGCGTCACACATTTGTTTCACGGATTCGATACCTTGGGTTCAGCACTCGATGGAAGAAGGGTCCCTTAACTACGACGGGAGACTTGTACGCTTGCGGGTCACGAACGAACTTTGATACAATTATTAACCGTCAACAAGCCCCTTTTTCTGGCGCCGTTGCCGGGGAACAAGTGATCAAGATTTGATTTTTTATTGCTTTTTTTTGTAATTTTCAGTATTCGTTTTGTTTTATTTTTTGCATCTACTAAATTTTGATCATCCTCAAAATACATCTAATCTAGTTTGTCTAACTCTAGTCTTTATAGATTTGTTTTGTTTTCTAGTTTTTTTTTGCATACTTTGTTTATTGCTAACCCTAACAGGAGATGGACGGCTACCTCTCCAACAAACCCAATAATTTTGTGGATGATCCAGAAAAAAACTTTACAGGCTAAGGAGACGCGAAGCACATCAAGCTAAAAAGCTGGATTTTGTAGATTCGGAGTCGGAAGACAAAGGATCGCGGAATCTCCGAAGAATTCACCACCTCAAAGTCCGCGGGAGAATCGACCTCCACCAATGGTGACCAACCACCGGAAGAACACAAGATTGGGGAGCTATGCACCCCCGACATCATCGACCTACCAATCTTGAACCTCGAGAAGATCGGAAGACCGTTCGAGATCAAGACCTCAACAATCCGCATGGTGCAACATTCACCCTTCACCGGCAAAGAGGATCCGAACCTTCACCTCCAAGCATTCATTCAACTATGTCGACTTTCAACATGGATGGGGTGACTCAAGATCAAATGAGGGCAATCTTTTTCCGTTTTCACTACTCGGGAAGGCTTTGCGGTGGTTCCACTCTCAACCGGCGGAGACGGTGCAAAATTGGAACACGTTGATGAAGGCTTTCATGAAGGAATACTACTCACCGGGTAAAACTCAAAGCTTGCGTAATAAGATTGCCACCTTTGTTCAATATCCTACGAAACTATCTCGGAGGCATTCGAGCGCTTCAACGAGTACACCGGGCGGTTCCACATCACAAGTTCCCGAAAGAAGACCTCGTGCAAAAGTTCTATCAAGGACTCACCATGGCGTCAAGGACCATCATCGATGCATCGGCGGGGAGGATCTATCATCGAGCTTACACCGACGGAAGCTTTCACGCTATTCAAGAAGGTCGCGGATAATGACACGTGGGCGTCATCCGGGCGCCTACATCCGGCTCGGCCCATGGGGAACGTCAAAGGAGTCTTGCAAGTGGAGAAGGAAGACATACTTGAAGGCAAGATCGACTCGCTCATGAGGAGGTTGGAGAAGATGGAGATAGAAAAGGAGGCTCAAGACTTGAAGGCCGCCGAAGCAAGGTATACATGCGAAGAATGTGGAGAGTATGGCCATGTCCGCAAAGATTGTCCGAGGAAGCCAAAGTGCTCGACTACATGAGGAAGGGAGAATTGCCGAACTTCCGCTACGGGCAAGGTAGGCCTCAATTTAATGCAAGCTCATCTATTCCTAACGCGGTTCCGCTTCGGATACAATTGAAGGAGTTCATGGATGAGCAAGCTAAGATCAACAAGGACACCGTCACCAAGTTCAAGACCATAGACAAGGTGTTGGAGAACATCGATAGCAAAGTGACGGAGGTCGGAAGTTCCAATCATCAAGTGCTCAACATGATGAAGATGCTCGAGACGCAAGTTGGACAACTTGCGGGGCGCCTCACTAATGATGAAGGGAAGCTTCCGGGACAACCCAAATGTCCCGAATCGGCGAAGGCCATTCAAACACGTTCGGGGAAGGAGACCGAAGATCCGGAACGTTCCGCGGGAGCAAGGAAGCTTAAACCGTCCACCGAGGTGGAAGGAGCCGCTAAAGAGAAGGTTACGGGGATCGTCACCGAGGAACCCGAATTCGAGATACCGGAGGAAGACACGAGGATACCGCAACTCAAGCCACGCTACTTCCGAGGTAAACTTGACAACCACTTTGAGAATTTTGTGGAAGTTGTGCGTAGACTTAGCATCAACATGCCATTACTAGATGCCCTACATGTACCTATATATTCTCGTTACTTTAAAGACATACTTGCAAATAAATATGAGATAGCAACACTCGGGGTAGATCATGTCAAGATGTCCGAGGAGTGTAGTGCAGCAATTGCTAATGGGCTAGAGAAGCAAAAAGACCCCGGTGCCCTACAATTCCATGTTCAGTTGGTTCTTTCAACTTCGAGAAGGCGTTATGCGACCTTGGAGCTAGTGTGAGCGTCATGCCGAGGGATGTGTTCGAGAAGCTACGCCTACCGATGGAGCCTACGGGAATATGTTTGGAGTTGGGTGACAACTCCATTCGCTATCCCTTGGGCATTGCTCGAAGATGTACCCGTGAAGATTGGACACCACTTCATCCCCGTCGACTTCGTTGTGCTCGAGATGGGAGAGAGGGAGAAGCCGCCGCTCATCCTAGGGAGGCCGTTCCTCAAGACCGTGGGAGCTACAATTGATGTTGGCAAGGGGGAGATCATGTTCGATATCAATGGAGAAAGGAGTTCCTTCAAGTTCCGTCCAAGGATTGAGGCATGCAACATGATTGGAGTAAAGGGAGAACCAAAACAAACGGAGGGGCTGAAAAAGAAGAAGGCGCCGAAAAAAAATGAACGTAACGAAAATCAAAGAAGGTGTTGCATCCGTCAAGACAAAGGAAGAGAAGCCGCCCGTGAAGACCAAAAAAATGACTAAGCCAACTAAGCCGAAAGATAAGCCCACGCCCAAGATGGTGCGGAAGTGGGTACCCAAGATTGCAACGCCCGCAAAGAGCGTTGATCCGGAGTAATCAAGTGAAGAAGTCTAGCTATAGACTATAAACGAAGCGCTAGGTGGAGGCAACCCGTTTCGTCAAGTTAAGAATAAGCTACCGGGAGGACAACCCGATTCCGGTTTTTCGAGTATTTTTAATAATTTAGTTTTTGAGTTTTATTACGAAAGACATTAGACTTAGAAGTGGTTGAACAATATTAGAGACATAATTCTTGATTGAATGTTTGCTTTATCATAAACCCTTTGCATGAACCCTCCTATGTGCTTGTTTGTTCTTTTCTTTTCGAGAAACCTCAACCAAATAATTTCAGAACCTTAACTCAACCTTTCACCCTCATTATGGTGCTGAGGTTGACTTATTTTTCATGCTAAAACCACACGAGTAGAGCCACGATTTATGCTTAAGTGTTAATAAAATTCAGCACGTGGTAGGACTCGCGTGAACCTAGAAATCAAAACTTTTGGTTGGTTTTAAAAATCTATATCCTCGGTTTCTCTAGGATTAGAATTTTTCTAAGCTTATTCTAATTTTGTTTTATTCAAAATCTTTCTTATTTAGACAAAATTAGAACCTAAACCTATGCCCCCATGATCAAGCCAGGAAAATGTCTGCTCTCAACCAATGAAGGCAAACTATACCGGTGAGACCGAAATCGACGTAAAAAAAATATTTTCGACTTGCATTTGTTTTTAATGGTTTAAAAACTTCTCTAAAATTATATTCGAGCTCTTGCATGGCTCTGAAAAATATTTTAAATTTCGAATTAGAGGAGTGCTTAACCTTAAACACACCTTAATGGAGGCAATTTAGTAATCATTCATGCACCATTGGATTCCCTTTCATCAACTTTCACCAATTCCACACGCAAAGGACAAGCATGGTGGGCAGCAAGCATCAACTTCGTAGGAATTTCATGGTGGCATGTGAAGCAAGTGGAGCTAGGGAGCATGGACACGACCCAAAACATGAAGCATCAAGTGGAAGGACCAAGGAGTGGACGAGAGCGTTTGGGCGGTGCAACTCATGGAGCACGCGGGCGGGGAAAGTTGCGGAGGTGAAATGATCGTCTTTGGAAGAAAGACGAGGCGGGGAAGAGCACCGAGGCCGGCCTCCCCTACATAAGGAGCCCCCCGACTCCCGTTTTCTGCAGGCAAGCTTCCCTCTCCTTCCTTTGTTTGTGTGTTCAAGTTTGTGTGCTCAAAACCTCCGTAGACATAGCCAACCTTCCCAAGCTTGATAGCTCAAGAAAAAAAAAATCCACATCCTTAATGCACTCAAAGTCCACATCCGAAGCAAAAAGTTTAAGTGCCTAGTTACCGGTTGCAACCCGGAGTTTTAGTTGAAGAAAAGAGTGCAGCAACCATGTGAAAGAAAACCACAAGTCTCTTCTCCAAGAAGAAGAGTTCGTCGTCGTCCAAGCCGTCATCAACCACGTCTTCGAGGAGGCACTTGGTTTCCGAGTCTCCCCGGAGCATGGAGACGGATACGGCACCACCGAGAAGGAACGATGCTCTCCTCCTTGGTGGTATGAGGGCTGCAAGAAGCACTTCCATGAGGTTCACCGAACCTCGTGGGCACACGGAGGAGCAGCCCGCGCCACCACGACGATCGACTCGCTCAACCGCGCCACCTCCTTACACCCCGACATACTCTTCGTATGGCTTCATCATCTTGTCGGCGGAGGAGGAGGAGAGGCTCACTAATCTTGAGAAGAGGCTTGTGCCGAACGTCGAGTTCGACGACCAAGCACTCTACACCTTGGGTTTTTGCACCGACATATACTATATGTTGGGGCACCTCGGATGGGTGCGGTTCTCCAACGGAATATCGGTGGACACCCATTTGGGGTTCGCCTTGGAAATTTTGATGACTATTGCACCCATCGTTGATGATGATGGAGTGCAAAGCTTGTCATTCCGTTTGGAGGGAGTCCAACAAGAGGTTCCCTACGAGCACGTTAGGGAGCTGCTTGGATTCCACAAGGGAGCTCCGGAGAAAGTTGACGTGCCACCCGCATGTTAGCGGGATTTTGGAACATGATCTCCGGAGAGGCCCATCAACAACGCAATTGCATCCGCAACCCCATTATCCGGATATTTCACTCTTGGATGTGCAAGAGGGTATTGGGGAGGATGAAGGAAACAAAGGTGACCGACACGGAGTTGAATTGGCTATACTCGGCTTTAATTGCCGGGCAGCCAATAGACCCCTCTTACCTCATGATCGGCCGTTGGTGTTGTGAAGCAACATCGGGGGCGGGTAATACTGGTTCGGGGTGTTACCTCTCCATGTTGGCCTTTTCCTTGCGGCCGGGGATCGCAAGAAACCCCGACCACCTTTTGCGTGGTACCTCTCTCGGCATTGAATATTTGCGGCAAGGCAAATACATTAGTGGAGATGAGAGAGGAGGTTATCGGTTGGCCATAGTGAACCTACCCCTTCCGAATGAGAGGCTTAGGCTTTTCACCGAAGGAAGGGAAGATTGGTTGGAAGAGGGACTAATTGTCCCCGCAAGCAAGAACAAAAGAGGAAGAATCGTAGAGGAGGGAACATCCTCCGCACATGCGAGTGGAGCACAACCCAATGTGCAACCATTCGGCGGGGTCCCTCCTCCGCCAAGTTATTACGGAGGGTCACAAGGACAAGCATGGGGGGTGGTGCACCGGTACCCCCACAAAATTATGTTGTGCCCAACGCTAACTTCGCGGAGTCCAACGCTCATCATCCCCAACCACAACAAAGCATGGCCATTATTGGAGGGTATGCTGCAAGAAATGCTCAAAACATCGCAGCCATCCAAGCTAACGCAGCTCAACTTGGTGAAGGCAACGCAAATATTGCTTTTGAGCTTGGACGCCTTCACCTTGTGGAGCCAAATCAATTCGTCGGAGGAAGTGTCCAATCATATTATGAGCAAGGGTATTATTATCAAGATCATCAACATCAACCACCGGCGGAGGACTAGAAGATTTAGGAACTTTAGTTTTCTTTTCTTTTCTTTTTCTCTCGTAATTTTCAGCTTTTGCTTATGTGTGTTTGCGTAGTATTTTCTGTTTTTATTTAAATTTCAGCAAGCATGTTAGTTTATTTTCAGTTTGTATTTCAACTTGATGTCATCATTAATAAAGACACCACCTTGATTATATCTTTGGAAAAGCTACAAAATTTGTTCCATGATGATATATGATTAAAATTGCAGCTTTGTTCATCTTTGTAATTGATTTATGCATGTTTAAGCTAGTGCTCTCTTAAAAATACAGATCTGAATTTATTTAAATGCTAGCTTAATTTTCAGCGGAGGTTATGATTAAAATAAAGACCCATAGTGTTTTATGTGCTCTCAAGTTATGAATAGATTAAAGATGTCTTTTATGCTCAAAAATATTGCTAACCTTGTCACAAATATCACTTGTGTGTTGCTCAACCTATCCAAAGCCTTATATATATTTGAGTGCATAAACCTTAGTGTACAAGATTTATTTTTGAGTGCGTTATTGCAGGCCATGATTTCTCTGGCCCGAGACTAAGAAGCTGGTCATTCCATTTTTGCGTATCTATCTTTTTGCTAGCCTCTTATCCGTGCATTGTGTATCCCCGCATCGGTGATCTCACAAACTTCGCCGGATATCCACCCTTAAACCAAATATCATTTTTTGTGATTACCTCCTTGACCACAACCTATCGTTGAGAATGGATCATCAATTCAAGGAAGATCGCAAGACGGTGCCAACGTTGAAGATTTCAAGTATCTCTCCAAGGAAAAATATCTCCGGTACCTACCTTATTTTTCGCCTCTTTGCTCGAGGACGAGCAACGTCTAAGCATGGGGGAGGAGGTAGGTACGGTGCAGTTTTAGAGTTCAAAGGGGAATATTTAAAAAAAATGATGATGAAAGAAAAAAAATCCAGCGATATTCATGACTTTCAAGGTAAAAATATATATATATATATAAGAAAGAAAGAAAGAAAGAAAGAAAGAAAGAAAGAAAGAAAAGAATGAGAAATATGAGAAAGAGAAAAAAAATATATATGTGCGTAAAGTGAACTCCCCGGTTCTCTAAGAGTGCATTCAAGGCTTCAAGTTAAAAAGATCCATTCTCATTTTCCAACCATGTGCAATCCGATAACGAGGACTTCTTTTGTGCCTCGGGATCACTCTTTGCCATTTGCACATGTCCACTCATCTAAAAGTGTGTGTATTTTTCTCTTTCCCCTCCTTGATTAACATTATTTTCCAATGACCTTTTTGACGAGTCTCGGTAAGACCATGAGAAGCTTGTCTTGTTTTGACAATACCTCATTTATAAAATCTTGTTAGGACTAAACTTTCCCAAAGCTCCATATAAAGCCTACCACATATATATGAGAGGGAAAGGAGTAGAATATATAGGCTTGAGAGACAAGTGAGATGAGAATTTATGAGCAATACACGAGATGATTTAAATTTGTGAATTTGGTTTAGCTTTTCTTTATCTCGTTCTTCATTTCAAAAATTCTGAGATCTATTTAAAACTTTGTGAGCATGTTAATACTTGTGGGATAAGCTTAATAAGAATCTACCCTCCGTAGAGATGAAGGCTAGTACATTATGGAACTTTAATGAATTAAAATTTTGAGAGCATTATGTTTTCTCATGTGTAATCAAGTGCAAAGTTTAAACATTGTTTGGCAATGATGATATCCATCGAAGGCTTACTCGAGGACGAGCAAGGTTTAAGCATGGGGGAGATGTTGACGGTGAAAATCCGTCAATCTAGCCATGAGTTTACCTTCGGTGTTGGCATGAGTTTTATACCTTATCCATTGGTACTAACCCCCGTGGTATAACAAGTTCACGTGTGCATGTCGGTTTTGGAGTTTAATGTTTATGCAGGGTTTTAGTGTTGAATGCAAGACTTTCGGGATAAGTTCATCAAGCACCTCATGACAAGACCTTGAAGCCCCGAACAAGTCATGCAATGAAGCAAACTTAACTCCAAGAAGCGGGGGACTTGATCCGAGAAGACGACGGACTCCGGGGACCCGACCGGAAAAGTGCCGAATCTTGCAAGACAAGGAGTTGAGTCCAATTCGGAGAGAAACCGACGACATGGACCCACATGCGAAGGGGGAAACATCCGGGAAGCAAGGGAACCGACGTGGGGTAAAGGAGCCCACGGGGCCGGGCCTAAATGGGCCCGGGCCGCCGGCCGGCCCGGTCGGCCCGGGCCCGTGCCCCATTTTGGGCCCAATTTCGCCCTCCTTTGCCCTAGCCGCCAATCGGGCTATTTATAGTCCCCTGACCGAGAGCCACAGAGAGAAGATTTCGTCTTCGGCCGCCGAGAAGCAGAGAAGAGAGGGACACCATCTCGGAGAGGAGAGGGTCGAGCTAGTTGACTAGGGTTCCCCTAGCTGACGTGGGAACCTTGCACGGAAGACCACGTCGGAGTTCCCGGAGCTAGAAGCAAGATCAAGGAAGGATCCCGGTGGTGATCTTGTGTATGTATCATTGTTATAGTTGAATTATCAAGTTGAATCATTTCCTAGCGATCAAGTGTTTCCTCGAAGATTTCGTTTTTCGATCGGCTTTGCTTATTCCAATTCTATTCTCGAGATAGATTACATAGGGTGTTCTTGTAGCCGCGGTGGCTAGAGGTACACGCCGGATCTTCCGAAAGAATCTCGACTTGTCTTTTGACTCGCCCTAAGCTCCCCGCATGAATAGGGATACGATGTGACGAACGGGGGTCTCGAAAGGCGGATGTTTTCGGATTTGGACGGGAAACCACGATTTAAAGAGGTTTCTATTAAGATTCGATTTGCTACTTCTTCTCTTGCTTGGAACTTCAACAAAAGGCTTACCCCGATCCCTCTAGATCGGTTTATCTACCCAAACTTACTTTGTTTTCTCCGGTTTTTAGTAGATTAGATTCGTTTTGTGTCTTCTACTTAGATGCATTAGGTCTTTTATCGAATATTGAAGTTACTTGGCTTTAATAGATTAAGTCTTGCGTCACACATTTGTTCCACGGATTCGATACCTTGGGTTCACCACTCGAGGGAAGAAGAGTCCCCGACTACGACGGAGACTTGACGCTGCGAGTCACGAACGAACTTTCGATACAATTATTAACCTTCAACAGCCGCGCCGGTCCCCACCCCTTCCCGCGACGCGGCAACGCCGCCTGGGGCTCCTCGCACCGCCGGGCCACGCCGCCTCTGTGTGCTCAGTTGGTGTTGCGGCGGATGCAGGGCCCACGAGTTCGGCGCCGGTCTCTCGGAGGTGCCGGCGGCAAAGGGAGGAGGGCGGCATGGATGGCAGCTGTTCGGCCCGTGCGTGGTGTGGTGGCGGGTGAGTAGATGACTGGGTGGGTGGAGTGGAAAAATTGGTAGGGCCCATGCATAGGGGATGGAAATTGAAGGACGCTGCTGCAGCAAAAAGAAATTTAGGGGAACAAAATGTTTAAGGGAACCTCCAAATATTGGTTTAGGCCTTTAGGGAATGGTTTTTAGAGGACAACGTTGCGGATAGTCTCAGAACCCAGGGAAGATGAGGTTGCTCGGTCCTATTGTGCATGGATAAGAATGGAGTGGCGACAAAACTAAAAAGGATGTGGAGCATGTTGACTCACGTGTCCGTCCGGAGGACCCTTGCTCCGTCGGACGTCCACCACCTATATTTATATTATATCTATATATATAATTATCTTATATATATATATATATTATGGACGCTGTTAATTTACAGTCAGCTGTAATTTAGCCTCCCGTACAGCCGCACTAGATTTGGAAAGTACAAAAATCAAAAGCGCATAACCTTCTTTTTCTGACCGAAAGGCCCACCCAGACAGCTCAACACCTTCAGAGCCTTGCGGTTGTGCGCTGCCTGCCATGTTTCGCACTAAACTTTCTGGACATATCACTGCTAATAGTAATAAGAGCAAAAATCAAAACGGAACCACCGTAGAAACTAATAACAACAGAAAAAAAATTATGGACAAACAAAATGGTAGATGCCCGAGATCCCAAATTATCTACAAACATAATTTTCAAAATTTAGAGTTTACAATATGCTATTTACACAAAAACACAAATAAAATTGCCTTGATTCATAAGTGATTGCACAAGTATCCAATATGACCACAAAATGCACATTGTTGTGCTTTATACTTTCGCGTGGTTAATAATCTCCTTCCATGATCTGCAGCAAGATGAAAAAAACAAATCAATCTGCAGTATGCTAATAATCAACAATCACTCAATAAAAAGGGTCATAAAATTGCTTGTCACTTGCATTGCTTTGCTCAATTCATAACCAAAAAATGCATGATGTGAACTACATAGTTGCTTACGAAACTGTATACTGGTTGTACAGAAAGGAAATAAAATGGCATGAAGAGCCATATAATTGCTTACAAAACTGTATACTGGTTGTATAGAAAGGAAATAAAATGGCATGAAGAGCTATATAATTGCTTACGAGACTGTATACTGGTTTTATAGAGAAAAAAATGGCATGAATAGTTAAGATCAAAATATCATACTCAAGTTTTCAAAGTGAGTGAATCCTGCTCAAGCCATCTTTGTGATACTTTTGGTGTAGAGCTAATTAGAGCTATTGTGCAGCAAAGCTCATAATAGGGAGTGCTCAGATGTACAGATGCATAAACAAAGTTGGATCACTATATACTGAAAACCACACCACATATACCTAATAAGCAGAGCCACACCTCATGTGTTGCTTATATGTATGAACTGAAATACAAAAACAACACAAATGGTGGCTGAAAACCAAATCAGAGAAATAACTTACCGAGCTACAGAGATTAGAGAGAGTCTGAGGCTTCACTAAAAGAGGAAAAGGGAAGTATAGATGAGCGAAAGAATAGCAACTACAATTAATATCAGAATTAAGATATCAGCGTGGTTGATTACATTTAGTAATAGAAGTATAAATTACCAGAAACAATAACCTAGCAGAACAATATTTCTGTCTAATATAGAATGGATGCAGAACATATTTTTGCTAATTCAGAACCATATTATTGCCTACTAAAGTATATTGGCCTGCCTACCTCAGTAGCATATTTTTCCTAGAGAACTAAATTATTTTATAAGCATGGTTCAATGTAAAAATTAGTAGTGAAGAGCAACTAAATTGGTTCAATCTAAATGCTAAGTTACTGAGTCAATTGGTATAAATGTGTTAGTACCAAATAGTAAATGAAGATACGCAGTGTTAATGAGTGCCAAGGGGATAACAAATACTACCATTTTGATATATGTTTGTAAGACTGAAACACTAATGTTGATTGCTTATAACAATGAATAGTGCCTACCAAAGCCAATTATTGCCTACTTGGGAATCATATTTTTAAAAATAATTACCTAGTTAAATTGATAAATTGATAAGGAATGATCAATTATCTACTTAGCTTTAACTAAAGTATATTGGTTTGCCTACCTCAGTAGCAAAACTCTAATATTAGAATATCACATTGATCGCGGCGCCTCCGGAGTAACTGATCAAAATTCAAATCCACAAAAACACGAGCAAAAATCCACAAAGAACAACCCGAGATCGCGAGCTTTGCTCCATTGTCGATGTGCACAAATGCATTGATCTTGCGGTGTAGGGACGGAGGAGCAAAGGAAAAGGCAGATGACAGCAGGAACAACGAAAGAAAGGAAGAGCACAAGGGTTGTGCGGGCATGTTGGCTTAAGCAGGGACGGCGACGCGGCTGAGATGTGAGATGACCACCATCGCACAAGTAGGAAGGTGCGTTTAGGCAAATGCATATGCACAACTAATCGGTTTTTCACTACATACCAAATGTTTCGAGAATGGACATGTAAAGGGGCTTCCTCAGTTTCACCCACTGTCAATTAACCCAAAAATTAGCTTACAGACACAATCACCTCAGCATAACCCTGGGAACAGAGATTGTGTGTCCCTTATATAATTGTTGAGGATGCAAATAAAGAACAGTAATATGCCTAGTTCAAAATAATACTTTGCACAAGTAATACCAGTATTTTGCCAGATTAATAATAGTAGTTTGGTTATCTAAGTACAGTGATTTGCCTAAAAGATATAAATGGACCAATCTAATTTCCACAACTACATGTACACATGGAAGTAAAATTAGAATAAGTCAGTTCTCCATCAGCTTGCAACCACATCTATAAGTAAATTAGAATAAGCACATAAGAGAATCTGAACACAAAAATATTACTTAAATAGAAATGGTATGCAATAATTAAACCATCAAAACATGTCTGTATGATTTCCAAAAAAAAGTAGAAGTAGGCACAGGGCAAGCACCACCACTGTTTTGTAAAAAAACACTGTTAGCCACTAGGTGTTGCACATGGTGTACAGTAAAATTGGATAAATCTAAGTATTATCATGCGCTGCATATTTGGAATTTGGACATTTTGGCCTTTTGTCATATACATCAATGCTCATGACAAACTTTTGTTGATGCACAGTTTGCCGATCTGATTTACCTAAATCTTGCAAAATATAACTAGAGTTATCAATTCTTATTATTTTTCCTATGCAGAAAAATTAGTTTACTATCTAAAAAGCTTCTTCCCTCCATCAATATGTCACACCTGTTTTTCCAAAGAAAACCAAGTGCAAACCTATATGCATGCCAGGATCAAGTTCCATGCATATAGTGACATAAGTGAATAGCAGAAACAATATCACGTAAGAAAAAGGAAGATTATCAGAGTTCACGCTTAATCCTGGAAACGAAGGCACCAAACTTCACAAGCAGACGACTGGGGGTTGCGTACGCCTAGAACCAACAACATCTTCACAAGACTTCAGAGTAGCTTCCGCCTTCTGAGCAACATTGTTTATAGCAAGGGTGAGCACTTGTCGTACTCAGCAAGTGTGGGGAAAGATATGAATGCAAAGGCTTTATAGTGGACTGGGCTATAAGCATTTAGCATTTTAGTTGGTCAAATTTTATTAGCACCTGATTACTAATAAAGTATAAGTTTATACCAACCCACATTAAGCATAAAGATAAGAGAAACACCATGAGCACATGGCAAGCATAACCATAACACAAATCACAATTTAAGTCCATCTTCAAGTTCAGTTATCATGTGAGGGTCCAGGCCGCTCTTGACCGTGAGCACGGCTAATCGATTAGTTTTACACTCTGCAGAGGTTGTACACTTTCACCACAAGCAGCGTAAAAGCTCCGAAGAACTTTGAACCCAACCATGCGATGCTGCGCAGGCACCATACCACACTACCGAGGTGTGGTTGCATAGGGACGCTACATGGCCTTTACAAAGGTTCTCCAACAAGTTGTGACCCACAAGGTCCGGATCGCTTAGCAAGGTATAAAGTCCCCTAGCAGGTCGATACCCCACCATAAAAGAATAACTCACCCAACCCCCCGCTAGAGCAAGTCCATACCCCGCGATCGCCGATCCCTTGTCCTTATCAGGTAAGATCACCCCAAGCTAAAGTTCCTAATTATTCAGCCAAGACCATTGCCCATTAGTTCTTGTGGTTGTACTGTTTTCCTGGGTGGTTCTCCATGTTCCAATTAAACATGTGGTCTTGTATTAAATTTATCATAAAGGAACACAGAGTATAAAATGATAACCACGTTGATTATTACCAACCCAGTTGAGCACACTAAGCAATATCTACCATCAAAATTAATTAAAAACCAGGTTCAAGATAATGGTCAAATGAGGCTAGTCGTCCTTAATAGGCACCCATCAAAATTAATGCAAAGCAATGCAAAGTGATTAATAAAATTATTCGGACAAAAGAACAAGGACACACTTGCCTTTAACCAAAGAGTAGTTGCTCAGATTGTCTTCACCTTCACATTCTTCCAAGCTCTCGAACCACATTCAACGTTCACTCTAATCACATCAATCATCGGGCACAAACATACACAAAGCAAACAAACAAGCATATACTAAGAACAAAGCACCAATCAAAAGAAAACTTTAAAAGAACGCACTAAAGGATAGGCTCGATCAGATGGATCACTAAAGAACACAAACCGTGCTTAGAGGAAGAAAGGCTTGGTTAACTTTAAAGAGATGGTTGTGGAAGATTGAGCAAGGACCGGAAAGATCACACTTAGATTTAGTTGAGAAAAGAACGTCTAACAAACGTTTTGCATATATGAGAGAACAAAGCTATGAGCTAGGTTCATTTTAATTAAAAAAACAAATATAAAGGATATTTCAGAAATAAAATACCCTATGTTGACATTAATGCAATATTAAACTTTATTTATGAAACCGGTGTAAAGAACTAGTCAAGTTTTATTAACAAAGATTCATATATTGATTAAACCGATTAAACATTTAATTTAGAAAAACTAAACTATATGAACAATCTAAACGAAACTTTGTAATTCGAGTAGATCATATTATTATTAAAGACATTATGGTATTGACATTAATCATATTAACATTTATTAGAAAAGTCGATGTAAAAGCCTAATCAAATTTTAATTAGAAAAGATTAATTAACAATTAAACAAATTAACATTTGGTTTACAAAAACCGAGATAAAGATCTAATTAACTTTTATGTACAAAAACATATGATAGAAACATTAATCAAATTAAATTTACTTATGAAAAACGATATATAGATCTATTTTGCTTTTATTTATAAAAAACATGTATAACTATATATTAATCAAAATTAATATTAATTTTATTTTCAGAAAACAAAACATGGTGAAAACACACTGCTAACGCGTGCTTTACATTATTATGAACCTAACGCAACTTGGATGAATTAAAACGGAGCCAAAACAAAGACTTTATGAACTAGACAAGATCGGAGGACCTAGATGGAATTATCTATAGATTTCAAGGAGTAGCAGAGGAAAACGGTAAGACACACCAAACAGTTCCCGCAAAAAGGACGAAGGACAGGGTTAGATCTAGAAAATATCTTGGTGGGCTTTATGTGTGGAAGTGGAATTTTCGTAGGGGGTTATGGGTAAAGATTGCAAAGCATGAGCTGTAGGGATGTAGTTTGGAGAAACCTAGGGGACATAAAAGAAAAACTACCTTACCTTATCTACACGGACAGAATATGAAGATGGCTTCAGGAATGCCATGGCCGGCGGCGGACAGTGGTTCTGGGAGCTCGGCAAGGCCTAGAGACGCGTTGGGCGGCACAGGGGATAAAGGATGGGATGGGATCTTGCAAGGGCACTGACCGATGGGCAGGATGTGGTGCTCCGGTTGGAATTTAAAGCACGGCGGCCGGAGGCTCGCCGGAGCACGGTCAGCGGGTCGGCTTCTCGTGACGGCGACAGCGCTCCGATGAACGGTTCACGACGGGAACCGGCGGAACGAGGACAGGATCGGCGAGGAAATGCTTGTGGCAGTCGCTGATTGCTCCCTCAGCGTCCTCGTCCGGCGAATCGACGACCGGAGGCCACGGCGGCGGCCGCTCTCGTTCAAGCGAACGACGGTGGTGCTAGGGTCTTTGCGGCAATGATGCTCCACGATGAGATAGGGATGATGACCAGCGACGGCCGTGCGGCTCGGTGGCGCCGTCTTCCCCGCGGTGTCGGCTTCGCCCGATGGCGTCCGTGCGGCGCGCGCACGGCAAGCGGACGGCGCGACTCCGAGCTCCCGGCGGCGGCGTGGTGCGGGGACGAGGCGCGGGGCACGGGCGGCGGCGGCGGGCGGCGCTCGGCTCGCGCGGGGCGAGGGCACGCCGCGCGCGGGGAGGCGGCCTTTATAGGCGCGCGGCCCCACGCGTCCCGTGCGCGCACGCGGAGCCCCCCGGCGGCGGCGGCGGTGCCGGCCGCGCGAGCCGTGTCCGTGGCCTTTGGCCCGGATGGGCTCCGCGTGGGCCGTGGCCGGCCCGGCGGCGGGCGGAGGGAGGCCGGGTCGGGCCTTCGAGGCTCGGCCCGCTTAGATAGGATAGGTTTTTCTTTTTTTTTCTTTTTTTCTGAATTTATTTCCAGTGCGAAGAATAATTCCAGAAAAATCTGTAAATTATTTTAAAGCACGAAAAATACTCAGAAAATCACAAAAATTCCAGGAAAATTCCTAGAGATAGATTATGACATGAACAATCCAAATAAAGCATTTGGAGCTCATGAAAAGAAGTTTAGAGTCCTCTAATAAATAGAAATAGCTCAAGGAAAATGAGAATAAATCCCAGAAAAATCTAGAAAATTCTCGGAAGGATTTGGACAGCTCCTAAACGCGTTTTCGAAACCTCTTACACTCAAGAACCACTAGATGCATTGACATGAATGCAACACTCACAACTTTTTATTTGATTCAGAAAATCAAACAAGGATTTTTCCTATGCTATATTTCCTGTAAAGAAAAATAAATGTTTGAAAATTTTTAAAATTATGAGAAAATTGTTATTTAATTATTCTTTCTATTCACATCCTGAAATTGGAAATTTCAGGGTGTGACACAATACCACCAATTCATGGCCAGGACCGTAGATAAGAAATTGCAGCACATGACAAGGCGTTGACAAATTGTTTTGATAGTAAAATCACAAACGACAAATCTCCCAATTAACATCAAAACACGAGATGTGCATCAACTATATCAAATCCGTCCAGAGCATTATCAATCCGTGCAATTTCTCTGACCAATTCACCTCAAATCTATTGGCTCCGTCCAGAGAATTAACACGAGATGAATGGTTAGGGTTTGGTGGAGATGTGGAGCTCGTTGCTCGCCCAACACACAAGGAGTGAGGGAGGGGCAAGTCAAACCTAGAGAGGTGAGGCCGTTGTCGTGTGCACCATGGCCGGAGAGAGCGTCGTCGCGTGCGACCTCCCGGAGCCCATCGTTGCGCGCCTTGGCCACCGCGGGGGACGGCAAGCCCTCGCCGGGAGTGCCTCCGCGGGTGCCACGGCCGCGCACCCCGGACACGGAGTCCCCCGCGTGTGTGAGCCGTCGCCGTGGCGGCCGTGCTTTGTAGGTGCCGCTTGCCCTCGGCGGGATCCGCCTCCGTGGGGAGGACGAGGGGCGCCGTCGTGCGGTCGCAGTGGCCCTCACTGAGATTCGCCTAGGGTCTCGCCGGCGACCTCACCGAGATCCGCCTCCATGGGGAGGCCGGGGGGCCGCCGCCGCGCGGCGCAGCTCGGCCCTCGCCGAGATCCGCCCGAGTGCTCTCGCCGGCGGCCTCCCTGAGATCCGCCTCCGTCGCCATCACCATTTGGGGGCAATACAGGAGAATACGGGAGAAAGGAGATAGAGAGAGACTAGTGTGATGGAAGGAGCGGTGGAGAGCACTGTGGGGCCCACATTGTGCAATAAATAGGAAATAGTGGTGGAAAAAAGAAGTCTGCGCAGGGGACTAAATTACAACTGATTGTTGAGAAGTCTTTACCATATATTATATATCTCTACCTAGTAATAATATATAATATATCTCTACCTAATATTAAAGCAAGGATCGCTTCTGCCCCTATTTTCGTCCGTCAGCCAGAACCGGAGAAAAACGGCGTGAACCGGGCGCACAAGGTACGAAAACCCTGGAAAAAAAAGGTGAACCGCTAATTAAAACGCGTCAACCGGAGAAAAACCAGTAGCACAGTTCGAAACCGAATACATCACGGAAATCCGTCCGGGCGAACCGCGTGGTGCGAGACGGCCCACGAGGCCACGAAGGGAGACGTCGCTCCTCCATTGGACGACCCACACCGCACATGGTTTTGGAGATTTTTTAGTTTGTCCCCTTTATATTTCATTTATTCTTGATACTATTCCTTGAGTCTTTCTAAAATCGCACCTAACCCCTCCAATAGATGTAGATATTCTAAATCCGGTACATACACTTCCCTTATGCATCTCTAACCCTCAGAATTTATCATTTTCTACATGTTGAGATTCTTTTTACCTCTTTATTCCACATTATTGGCCACGTTTATTGGTTTGACTAGCGTGACCTCATGTAGCAACTCACATGCATACTTCAACATTTAGACATATGGCAGGATGCAATTAGATATTCATATGGTGTAGTATTTGAACATTTAAACTAGCCGCAAAAATCTCTCTCAACAAGGGGAACAATTGTTCGATACTTCTTTTTTTATTTCTACTTTCTCATGGAATAGCATATGTTATTTCTTTGGGGGTATAGCTGATTTGAGATCATCTAATGAATCCTTGCAAGCATCATTGTTATGGTACTTTGGATAGTACCGGAATGTACTATAGGTAGTACCTTATGTTAAGATTTTTCCAACTAATTTAATAGAAAATAATAAATAAACTAATAAATAAATAAGTTGTTGGGCTCAACAAAGCGCAGTGGTCGGTGCAGAGCTGGCGCAGAGCTCGCCGGCGTCTGTGCGTCGACGGTCGCGCGTTGCAACGGGATAATGCTCGCCTCGCCGTCAACCACACCGGCCGCATCGTCAACCGTTGCCCCTGCAGCTCCTTCACCTCACCATGATCCCCATCCCGCAAGCACCGTAGTCACTTTGCCCTATCATCTGCACCTTCTGAACCTTAGTGTCGTCTGCCCGACCTCTTCCTAATTGCATCGTAGTTCCCATCCTAGACGCCCCACCCGAACTCACCTGTAATTATCCATGCCTCCTTTCGTAGTCCCATCCTACACGCACCACCTGAACTCACCCGCCATTATCCACGCCTCCTCAACCTCGCCGTCATACACCCCAGCTACACCAACATAGCCACCTCTCCAGCCTTACCGTCGGGCACATGGCACCCCAACCTCGCTCGTCCCCGTACCTCTCCAACATCACCGTCATCCCCATCATGATTGTGCCATCTTGACCCCGCCTGTTGTCGTCCACACATCCTAAACCTCGGTGTCGACCGTTTCGATCACACCATCACCGGCTCACCACCTTGACCTCGCCCGTCATCGTCCGCCTCGACCTCACCTCCCTTTACCTTCGAGTTCCAGGTCTCCCGATCACGATCCTCCACCGCACAATCAACCACCTCGGGTACCCCCTTGGTGGGGATGCCAGTCTAAAACACTGCCAGTGACGACGGGTGTGGTTCAAGCATGATAGGATCGATGATGCAGCCAGGAAAGAAAAGGTCGGGCTTTCGACAGCGAGACTAGGATAGACGATAAAGAGGTTGGGGGAGGCACAAAAGGTAGCAGGTGAGGTCAGAGTGGTGTGGCGCACGACGACGAGGTTGGGAGGTATGGGGTGAGGATGTAGTGCGCTGGAGAATTGTGTATGTGAGTAATGTTTTCTCCCGTTGCAACACACGGACATAGTTGCTAGTATAATATTAAAGCACGAAGCCAAAAAATTTCGTCCGCCGCTCTCCTGATTCGTGACGGTAAAAAGGTCTGAGAAAAATGACCCGGGCTACTACATAGGGGTCTATGTGAAAAAACAACCCTGAACTCGATCAGGACGGACGACAACTCCAACTTGTAGAAGGACAGCCCTGGAGGCCTAGACCACAAACACGAGGTGGAGCTCCTCACTCGGCGCAAAGCTCCAGCAGTCCCGTCCATACCGGCGGCCATGGCGGCGGCCGCGTGGCACGCTTTGGCTAGGGTTGAGCGTTTTGGACACCCTAGCCACAGGCTTCTCCAACGCGCATGCGGGCATCATATCAAGGGGTGCTCACCGTGGTGCGTCGGTGGTGGGCCACGGAACAGTGCAACGACGACGGTGGCGCGCGCTGTGATTGTTGTGGTCGGGAGAGAAGCTGTCAGGCTGCTCTGGTGGTTGTCACGGTGCTCGGGACAAGAAAAACAGGTCGGAGACTACTCGACGATGGTGTAAACGACGACGAGCGCAAGCAACCACGACTGAGCGGGAAAAAAGAAGAAGAAAACCGGATGATGACAACGCCCGACGGTACGACGATCGGTCGACCGATGGCCGACCGACGGGAAGCCGCTCGTAGCTCCACAGGTGCAGTAGAAGCGGACATCTGAGGAGGATTGACTGGGTGCCCGTCTTGGTGCACCCGTGCACAGGCCCCTGTACGTCGCGGCCAAAACCGCAGTGCCCCAGTTGATTTGATGCATCTCCTCCACGGTGGTGCCAGTGATCCTTCGCGCGGTGGGGGATCGAGAACCTTGACGTCCTCTAAAGTCACTGCCATCTCCCCCAGGGGAAGTAGAAGTTGTGCGTCTCGGGGCACCACCGGTCCAGGAGGATGCAGACCAGCTGGTAGTCGACGCCAAAGCGTGACCTGCGCTCTGCTGGTCGCAAAGCGTCCCGCATGAGGTCCCCCTCAACCAAGCGCGCTAGGGGAAGAAGCTCTACTGTGCGTAGCCTGCACCACAAAACGAAAATAAATATTAATTACGAATTTAAATGAGGAAATACAAAGATACGAAGCTGTTGTATTACATACTTCGGATACAAGCTAGGGTGAAGCGGCATGTAGTGCCTCGGGCCTCTAAAACGCACGGTTCGTAGCTCTGCCCCGCAGATCGCGGAGTGGTAGGACCGGTGCACCCTGTCTGTCCGCTCGTCGAAGAGCTCGAGCAGCACGTACGGCAGGGGCTCCCGAGGAGGATGAACATCACCAACAGGGGGTTGTGGACCCGCCGCCTGCTGCTGAGCCATAGCTGCTATATAGTCACACATAATTTCTAAGTATTTCTATAAGTTCTAAAGTATTTCTAGGATTTTCGAAAGTGTTTCTATAATTTCCAGAGTATTTCTAAGTAATTCCAAAGCATTTTATACAATTTCTAAAGTATTTCTAGGATTTTCCAAAGCATTTCTACAATCTCTATAGAATTTTTAGGAATTTCCAAAGCATTTCTACAATTTCTATAGTATTTCAAAGAATTTCCAAAGCATTTCTACAATTTCTAAAGTATTTCTATAATTTCTAAAGTATTTCTAGGATTTCTATAGTATTTCTATAATTTCCAGAGTATTTCTACAATCTATAAAGTGTTTCTAGGAATTTCCAAAGTATTCTATGTCGGTGCGGAATGTGGTCCCGACACTAACCGATAATAAGCGCGGAGGTCTATCCCTCAATGGTCGATGCTAAGCAATAGGAGACACGAGTTTATCCCGGTTCCGCCGGGGGGGCCGTACGTCCGGCGGTGGTGTGCTCAAGGCACTATATTGCTCGGCACCGGGGTGCCTCGTAGTGGGGCCGCTACAAGCAAGGCGGGAGAGGAAGCGTGGCTCCCAAGTCCCCGGTGTCGTGGCCGAAGATGTTGTGGAGAATTGCGGAGCAAGTGCGTGGCGCGGCTTTGTCTCGTGTTGTGTTGCGTCATGTCCCCATGTTCTCCCCCCGCGGCGAGAGGGGTTCGTCCTCCTTTTATAGACCAAGGAGAGAGAGAATCACATGCGTGCCGCGCTATTTAGCTATGTGAGGGAGTGTGGTGCGCTATGCCGTAGAGTAGGCGGCCGCCCGGACGATCCTTGCAGCGATCCGGCCATCATGGCGTATCTTGTACTCGAACAGTGGCGGCCTCGAGGGTAAAGGGGCAGCGGATGGCTGTGATGTCTTTAGACGGGCTCGAGGGAGTTGCTGACGTCGGTCCGTATGAGGCACAGTGGCAGGTAAGGCGGCGTCCCGTTCCCGCACACTCCACAGTGCTAGAGCTGTTGCCACAGCACCCGGCGTGTGGTTCGTACGCGCGGGGGGCGGCGGCCACGCCGTTAACGATGGCGGGGATGGCGTCCCCACCGGCCTAGCGCCTCCACCTAACCCCCGCAAGATCACAAGAAAGCAAGTCGAGGGTGCGGCCGGCCCCCTTCGAGGGCTCGGCGCGTTAGCCGTCACGGAGTAGGCGGCGCGGCATCACGGGGCCGGCCCCGCCGTGCCGCACGGTGCCTTCCACGGTGGCGGGGATGGGCTCCCTCTGGGGGAGTTGGTGCGGTGGCACCGGGCGCGAGCCCCGGGCGCATGATGGCGCCGGCCGTTGTCAAGGCATTAAATGCCCGCGTGCGGGAGCGGGCGCGCGCGCGCGGAGCGCCCTCGAGCGAGGCGGACCCCGTTCGAGGGCGGAGCGGACCCTCGAGCGAGGTGGAGCTCGCTCGAGGTAAGCGCACCCCCCTCGAGCGGGACGGAGTCCGCCCGAGGGAGGCGTGTATCCTCGAGCGAGGCGAAGCCTCGCTCGAGGGGATCTTCGAGTGGGCTGCCTTGGTGGGCCGTCGGGGCCTCCGCGGCGTGAGCCGTGCCCCGCATGGTTAGGCGAGGCGTGTTTGGCTTTGTCTTTGTTGCGGGTTTTAAGTGGTGATTTCCCAATAGTTTAAGGGGACTCCTAGGGCTGTCCCCGACGCGCCCCCGAGCATCCGTGGGTTTGCCATTGAGGCTCCCGCGGACGCCGGAACCTGCGATAGGACGTTCTTCCCTTCGCGGTCTCGCGAACGCTCTCCGTGGGGCCGCGTCGGCGGACCCGCGGTCTAGCCCTCGAAGCCCTACGGGAGCGTGGGTGCTCCCGTAGGGGTTTACCGCGAGAATTGGCCGGAGGGCATGGTACATGTTTCAACCGGCATCGGCAATGTCTCGGCCGGCTTCGGTGACGCACGCGCCGCCGGCACTATCTCCCGGCGGGTGCAATCCGGAAGGTGTAGCCGTGCGTCAAGCCCCCGAGCTCGGGCCCGTTCGAGGCGATCGGGTAGAGCTTTACGACTTGTTTTTTAACGTGCCCTCGCCGTCCCTCCGCGAGACGGAGGGTGAGGTTTCCGCAACCCCCATCGAGCGGGTCGCGGATTGCGGATTCCTCGTTGAGCTGCTAGCGGGTGGTTCGAGTGGACGCCCATGCCCCGTTCGATAAGGGTAGGCTGCGTGGTCCAGAGACACGTCCATTGAAGCGCTTGCGTGGGTTTGCTAGGTGGGGCTCGGTCCCGTTCGCTAGGGACCGAGGGCGCGGAAGCTCTCCCCTCGGTAAGATCCCCCCGACTAGCTGCCCTCGCTGGCTCTCGAACATGACATATGGGGCACCCTCGAGCCGACGGGCTCGAGGAACAGCTCGAATGCGCGTGCCTTCGTCGTCCCTGACTCTGTGATCTGGGGCGCCTGTTCGAACCCGTCGAGGGTCAGGCTTCGAACCTCTGATCAGTAGGGCCGTGCGGGGTGGCGCCTGGGCGGCCCCGTCTTTGCATCCGCGACCACCGAGGGGCACGGGCGAGCAGCCCTCGAGGCGCTGATCAGTAGAGATGGTGCGGGGCGGCGGCTAAGCACTCCCGGCCTGGCATCTGCGACCATTGAGGGGCCTGGGCGAACCAGCCCTCGAGGCGCTGATCAGTAATACAACGTGGCATGGGTGCTTGCGGTGCTCGTTTTGTTTCAAACGGGCCCCGAGGCGACCTTCTCATGCCTGTACCCCTTCGAGGGTTGAAATTTTCCCGAGCCAGGAGCCCGTGCCGCTCGAGGGTTCTCCTTACCTTGTAAGGAACCGGGCCATTAAATGCTCCACAGCCGAGGCAGTAATTTCGCGTCGCGGGCGCGCCTTTTTAGGCGTTGCAGCCGCGCGAGCGCGTAGTGGGCCGCGTGGGCGGGGCGGACGTGACCGCCCGCCACGGCCCCGCTATTCTTCGCCGTGATGATGGCTCGTTCATGGTGGCGTGGCCGCCGCGGTCGTGGTGGGGCCCGCCCGTCGGTGAGAAAGAAGATTCCCTGCCGCAACATGCGCGCGGGACGTGCGCCCGGAGGGCACGCCCACGGCTTATAAATGCGAGGGGAGGGAAAACGGTGGTTTTTATCTTAGCGCCCCGCCATTCTTGCCCCCGCGCTCTCGCCTTTGTCCCGCTCTTGCCACCGCGGCCCTTCGCCATTAGAGCCCTTCTTCTTCTTCTTGTCCTCCGCTCCCGGATCCCTTGTCCCTTCTCATGGCGCCGCTTCCGCCCCTCACGATCCTCGACCCGTACGCATGGAAGCGGTCGACGATGAACCGGGCGGCCCTTGGCGACTCGGTCTCCGCCGGCCGCCTGGCGGCGAACGAGGAGGGCCGGCGGCGAAGTGGATCGTCCCGCCGGCGGGGGACCACGCGCCCAACCCGCCGGAAGGCTACGTGGTGAGCTTCATTCGTTTTCATGAGCGCGGTTTCGCCGCACCGGCGAGCCACTTCATGCGGGTGCTCTGTCACCGCTACGGCGTGGAGTTGCACAACTTCGCGCCGAATGCGATTTCGCACACGACCACGTTCGTGGGCATCCGCGAACGGTATCTAGGGATCCCGCTCAATTGGGAGCTGCGGGTACACCTCTTCCGTGCGGAGGCGTTCACGCAGCCGACGACGGAGCGAGAGGACCGGCGCGCGGTGCGCGCGCGCGCAGCATGTCGCTCGCCTGGCGGGCGCGCGACAAGGACGACTACATCCCTTGTACCATGACGACCAACAACGCCGGTCCCGGGAGCGGGGGTGGTTCTACCTTCGCAACACCGAGCCCGGCCTCCCCCCTACACCGGTCTGGTGCTCCGGGAGAAGCCCAACTCCTGGGGCTACGGGGTGTCCACGGCCCCCAAAGATCGGAGGTGGCCGGACTCGCTCTTGGCTGCGCCGAAGAAGGCGGCGACGCGCGGGCTGACCGAGGCGGGCGTCCTCGCCTTCCTCCACCATTGGCGGATTGTGCCTCTGATGGAGAGGCCGCTCTGCATCTTCGAGATGATGGAGGAGGCGGACCCCGTCGCGCTGGCGAGGTCGCGGATGCTCCCGACCCCCCTTGAGCGGGGGTATGCGCTCACACGGGCACGGAGCGCCGTCGACACCCGGATGTCGCGCTAGGACCGGTCCCCGGTGGGACCTCGAGATGCTCCCTACCGGCCCGCCGGTGAGTATGATTCTTGGCCCTATTTTCATTCTTGATGCCGCCTGCGGCCCCCGACGTGCCTTTGACGTTTTCGCCCGCCGGCTTGTGAGCGTGAGCACCTGCGAAATCCGTTCCGCCCACCCCCGACTCCCGCGCGCTCGGTCGGGCGGCGCAGCAACGGGAGCGGGAGCGGGTGGCGCGCAAGAGGGAGCGCGCGAGCCGGCACCGCGAGCGCCGCGGCCGGCGGAGCGAGGAGTACCGCCGCGCGAGCGGCGGGGGCTCTCCTCTCCGGGGACCGAGGAATATTCGTCCTCGGAGGAGGACGAGGAGGAAGAAGGCCGGGGGGCGGGGGCCCCTCGATAGGTGGGAGCCCCGCACCCCGTCGCCGGGAGCCGGCTCCGGCGGCAAGGGCGGCATCGCCCGGGGCGGGGCGTAACGGCGCCCGCCGCCGGCAATCAACGACGAGGGCGGCGCGAGCCGCGGAGGTGCCGGCACGCGCCGCGGAGGCGCACGCGGCAAGCGCACCCTCGCGGCCGGGCGGGGCCCGTGCGCGCGGCGGGAGACGTCGGGGAGGTGCGGCGACGGGCCGTCGGCCCGCGCCGGCCTCATCTACCGAGGCCTCGAGGAAGAGGAAGCGCGCCTTCTCCTCCTCGAGGTAAGGGGCTTGCTCTTCGGCCGGGTTTGGGTTTTTTGGCGATCGGGCGTTCGAGATTTTGTTTGTACTTGTGCGGGGTGGTGCCAACCGTGCCTCCCCCTCGCACCGGCCAAGGTGTTGAGGGCGGACGCGTCCGTTCCCACCGGCGGCGCTCGTCGAGGGCACCGCGGGCGGGGGCAAGCACGGCGGCGGCGGGCGAGAGCTCGCGAGGGCGCGGGCGAGGCCTCGAGGCCTCGGCCGGCGGATCACCTCGCCGCGGCGCAACCGGTGGTCGCCGAGGAGCGGCGGGCGCCGGTCGTGGCGGAGGCGCGGCCGCGGCGGTGGCGGTGGCGGAGGTGCGGCCCGCGGTGGTGGCCGTGACGGAGGCGCGGTCCGCGGCGCCGGCCGCGGCGGCGGCGGCGGCGGGCGGCGGTGGGCGAGGAGGGCGGTAGGGCGCCCGTGGTCGCGGAGGCGCGGCCGGGAAGCGGTGGCCACGGCGCCGCGTCGGCGCCCGCGGCCACGGAGGCGCAAGTGGAGGCGCCGGCGGAGGCGACGCGGGGGCGGCGCTGCGCCGGCGGCTCCGGGCGGTGGTGGTGGAGGTCCCGGACGACGACTCCCCGCCGCCCGGGTGGGATCAGTGGGTGAGCTTCTCCCTGCCGTCCCCCGAGTCCCAGGACGGGGCCCTCGTGAGGCGGCGCGACGGCCACATGGTGGCAGGGGCTCGAGGGCATGGTGCTGAGGCCTCATCTTCCCGCGCCGGCCACTCCGCTCCGGTAGAGGGGTTCACTGGCGACCCGCCCACGTTTGCCGACGCCCAGGGAGAGCAGGAGCTGTGGGGGGAGCTCCGAAACCACGGCGCCACGCTCAACCAGGCGTTGAACGAGGCGCTGAGGGTCCATGGCGGCCCCGCGTGGCGCGTCTTCCAGGTAGGGCATCGTTGCCTGCTTCTTTCCTTTTTTCTCGTTTCTGCGCGCGATCCTTGCGTCATGGTGCTTATGGGTCTTGACTTGTGGGTGACAGGAGCTCGAGCGCCGTGCTCGCGACAAGTACGGCGCCTTCGACCGGGCGACCGCCGAGCTCCGCCGGCTCGCGGGAGCGGTGTGATGCCTTCGACGCGCTTGCCAACGCCCTCCGACCCGATGGGCGGCTCTCGTATCGGGCCATGGCCCCGCGCGATCAACTTCACGAGAGCACGGCGGCAGGACCCGCGCGTCCCTCTAGCCTCGAGTGGGTGCCGCACGGCCCTCATCGACCGGGATGAGGCGGGCGCGCTCGGACTCGGAGAAGATGCGCACGCCGGCGACCAACGGGAGGCGAGAGGTGGCCGGCGTCGCAACGAGAACCGGGGGCTCCGCTCGTCGCTCGAGGGGGCGGGCGCGCGGCATCGCCGGGTTGAGGAGCGGGCGCGCGCGCTCGAGCGAGAGGGCCAAGGAAGCCGACGACTTGAGGGCCGCCCTCGACGCCAAGGTCGAGGCGCTCACCGTCGGCGAGGACCGCTTCGCGCAGAGCGTACCGCCCGCCAGGGGGCCGAGGGGCGGCTCCGGCGGGTTCGAGCCGCCCTTGCGATGCCGGTCGGCGCCGGGAGCGAGAGCGCGTCGCTCGCGAGGCGGCGCGAGGAGTCGCCGGAGGGCCGAAACGCGGAGCTCTCCAAGGTCGAGGGCGAGCGATAGTGCTCGGCATCACGAGCGCGAACCGGAGGCGGCCCTCCGGGAGCAAGGCGAGACCGTCGGGGGCCTCGAGCGGCGGTCGAGGCCGAGCGCCGCGCTTTCGAGGTGGAGAGGAAGCAAGTCGAAGGTGAGCCGCTGTTGGACTCCTATTTTGTTGGGTTTCCTTTAGGGGGTTCGCACTCTTTTTCGATTTCTTTCTTGTCCGGCAACTCCGGGCTTGCGCACCGCGCCGGGGCACGCGGGCGAGCGGACCGAGGCATTGCGGACCTCCTACAACTCCTCCGAGCAAGAGGCTGCAGGAGTTGCGCAATGCGGCCCTTGAGACCCGCCGGCCGTGGAGGATGGTGAGGCACGGGCGGTAGCTCGGCGGCCGGCCGCCCGCGCGCCCTTAGCGGCCACGTCGCCGAGCGCATGCGCCGGCGCCGCATCTTGGCGTCCCGAAGGCCCTCGGGGTGGTGCGGTCCCACTACGAGGTTGACTTCGAGGCGGCGGCGGAGGGCTACATCGTCCCCGAGGGTGTTGAGGACGAGGTGGCGATGGAGCGCGTGGACGCGCTCGCCGCCAATGCCGCGGGACGCTTGCCGAAGCCTTCGAGGAGTTCCTCTTCCGGACGCTGGCGATGCCGCCGCTCCTCCCGCCCGAAGACGGCGGGCGCTAGGCCCGTTTTTGTTTATGTATCGGTATGCGGCCGTGCGGCCCTTGTAAATAAACAAATTACTTTTGCTATAAAGATTTGCGGATGTGAAGTGACGTCTTTTGTTTATTACGCTTTTTTTTGTTTCTCCTTCTTCCCGAGTAGATTCTAGTTAGGGGAGTTCGATTTTCGCGGGTGGCTTGCTGGGTTGGAGGCGAGAGAGAAGGGCCGTATCCTCGCGGAGGCGTAGGCTATCTCTGGCTCGCGCGCTCCTTCCCCTAGGCTACCCGCGCCTGTTCGAATCTTTGCTCGGGGTCGAAGTAGAAAACAAACTTAGCGTGCGTGAGTTGTTTCGTTTTTGCGCGAAAATGGGACTATTTTTGGGGGGGGGGGGGGGGATGCCCCCCATAGTAGCCCCCGAGGGTAACTTGGGTTTTCGGGGGAAAGCCGAGTTGCCCTTTTCATTAGACTTATGACGTTTACATAGTTGTCACCAACTAGGGCGTTGGTTATGTGATTTTTACAACAAAAATACTTGGAAATCCTAGCTAGGGGTAGAAGCGACGTAGCTGTTGGATGTTCCAAGCGTTGGTGAGTTCTTCACCGTCCTCGTTGGCCAGCTTGTACGTGCCGGGCTTGAGTACCTTCACCACGACGTAGGGTCCCTCCCACGGAGGTGATAGCTTGTGGCGTCCTCGGTTGTCCTGGCGTAGCCTTAGGACCAAATCCCCTTCACTGAAGTCCCGCCGGCGTATCTTGCGTGCTTGGTAGCGCCTGAGGGACTGTTGATACCTTGCGGAGTGCATCAAGGCCACGAGGCGTGCTTCGTCTAGGCCGGTCCGGTGAGTCCTCGCGGGCTCGGCGGTTGGCGTCCTCGTCGTAGCCTCGAACCCTCGGGCGACCGTATTCTAGGTCCATGGGGAGGATGGCCTCCGCGCCATGGACCGGGAAAAACGGGGTGAACCCGTGGCTCTGCTCGGGGGTGGTCCTTAGGCTCCACACGACTGCTCGGTAACTCTTGGAGCCATTTCCGACCGGATTTGTTTAGGCGGTCGAAAATTCTAGGCTTAAGGCCTTGTAGGATCATCTTGTTGGCACGCTCTACTTGGCCGTTGGTCCGGGTGTGCCAAATCGCCCAATTCACACGGATGTGGAATTTGTCGTAGAACTCCAAGAATTTCTCGCCCGTGAACTGGGACCCGTTGTCGGTGATGATGGAGTTTGGCACTCCAAAGCGGTGGACGATGTCGGTGAAGAACGTCACCGCCTGCTCCACCCCGAGATTCGTAATGGGGCGTACCTCCACCCACTTGAAGAACTTGTCGATCGTGACCAGCGGGTGGGTGAAGCCCCCCGGGCGCCTTCCGCGGGGCCCAACGATGTCCCGGCCCCCACACGGCGAACGGCCATGTTATGGGGATGGTCCGCGGCACATGAGCGGGAAGGTTGGACTTGCGGGCGTAAACCGGCACCCCTCGCACGTGCGTACGATCTCACCGGCATCCGCGACCGCGGTAGGCCGCAAAAGCCTTGGTGGAAGGCATTGCCAACGAGGGTACGAGGTGCCGCGTGATGGCCACGGATCCCCGCGTGGATGTCCCACGGGAGCTCGCGCCCCTCGGGGATGGGCACACACCGCCGCAGGATGCCGAGGCGGCGCGCTTGTACATCTCGCCGTCGACGAGGGTAAAGGACTTGGCCATCCCGGCGATGCGTCTGGCCGCGGCCCGGTCCGTGGGGAGTTCCCCTCGGGCCATCCAGGCAACGTACTTGTCACGCCAGTCAGCCTTGACGGGGCCGGCTCGATGTCCATCACATCGGCCCCATAGGTGCCATACCCCTCGAGGAGGGAGAGCACGTACGCCTCGTTCGAGGGGTCCTCATCCATGGGTTCCGCACCCGCTGGGTTCGAGGGAGCCCCCGAGGGTTCTGCGTGGCTCGAGGGGTGAGGCTCGAGGACGACCGAGGGCTGGGCGATATCACGGGCAAAAACGTTCGAGGGGACCGTAATCCGCCAGGACGCGATTTTGGCCAGCTCGTCCGCTTCCTCGTTGTACGGCGGGGCACGTGATTGAGCTCGATGCCGTAAAATTTGTCTTCGAGGGCTCGCACGGCCTTGCAGTAGGCCTCCATCTTATCGTCATGGCAGCTCGCATTCTTCATGACTTGGTCGATTACGAGCTGCGAGTCCCCCCGCACGTCGAGGCGCTTGACGCCTAACTCGATGGCGATCTGGAGGCCGCAAAGGAGGGCCTCGTACTCAGCCATGTTGTTCGACGCGGGGAAGTGGAGGCGCACCGTGTACCGCATGTGCTCCCCGAGGGGTGATACAAAGAGCAGACCCGCGCCCGCCCCTCGTTTTCATCACCGAGCCGTCGAAATATAGAGTCCGGCCTCTGCTTGGATGCGCGGCGGTGGCGGCTCGCGTATCCGTCCATTCGGCGACGAAATCCGCCGAATGCGGGACTTGATGGCCTTGCGCGGGGCATAGGCGAGCGTCTCGCCCATCAACTCCACGGACCACTTGGCGATCCCCGCCCGCCGCGTCCGGGTTGCGGATGATCTCCCCTAACGGGAAGGAGGAGACCACCGTGACGGGGGTGGGCCTCGAAGTAATGGCGGAGCTTGCGCCGCGCGAGGACCACCGCATACGGCGGCTCGGACTTGAGGGTAGCGCGTCTTGGTGTCAGACAAGACCTCGCTGATGTAGTAGACCGGCCGCTGGACTGGTAGGGCGTGCCCTTCCTCCGTGCGCTCTACCATGATTACGGCGCTGACCACCTGGGTGGTTGCGGCCACGTAGAGCTGCAGGGGCTCGCCGTCCTGCGGCGGCGTGAGGATCGGGGTGTGGGTCAAGGATGCCTTCAGCTTGTCGAGCGCATCCTGGGCCTCGGCGGTCCGGGAGAAGCGCTCATGCTTCTTGAGGAGGCGATAGAGGGGCGAGGCCCTTCTCGCCGAGCCGCGAGATGAAGCGGCTCAAGGCGGCAAGGCACCCCGAGCACCTTTTGCACCCCTTTGAGATCCGGATCGGGCCCATTCTCTCGAGGGCCGCAACCTTCTCGGGATTGGCCTCGATGCCTCGGCCGAGAGACAATGTATCCTAGGAGCATGCCTCGCGGCACTCCAAAGACACACTTTTCGGGGTTCGAGTTTAACCCCATTGGCTCGTAGGCGGCCGAACGCGATGCCAAGGTCGCCAACCAAGTCGTCCGCCTTCCCCGGTTTTCACGACGATGTCATCCACGTACGCCTCAACCGTTCGTCCGATGTGGTCTCCGAAAACGTGTTGCATGCAACGTTGGTACGTCGTACCCGCATTCCGGAGGCCGAAGGACATCGTGACGTAACAGAACATCCCGAACGGCGTGATGAACGAAGTCGCGAGCTGGTCGGACTCCTTCATCTTTATTTGATGATACCGGAGTAGGCATCAAGGAAGTAGAGCAGACTCACACCCGGCCGTTGAGTCAACAATTTGATCAATACGTGGCAAAGAAAAAGGAACTTTAGGACATGCTTTATTAAGACTAGTGTAGTCTATACACATCCGCCACTTCCGGTTCTTTTTCTTTACAAGCACAGGGTTTGCGAGCCACGTTGGGTGGAACACCTCCTTGATGAACCCGGCCTCGAGAAGCTTCCGCAGCTCCACTCCGATAGCCCGTCGCCGCTCCTCGTCGAAGCGGCGCAGCCGTTGTTGCACTGCGCGGGCGTGAGGCAGGACGTCAAGGGAGTGCTCGGCGACCTCCCTCGGGATGCCTGGCATATCCGAGGGGCTCCACGCGAAGATGTCAGCGTTGGCGCGGAGGAAGTCGACGAGCACCAGTTCCTATTTTGGATTGAGGGTGGAGCTAACCCTCAACGCCTTGCCCTCGGGGGCAGCAGGGTCAAGGGGCACCTCCTTTGTCTGCTCCGCGGCCTCGAAGGTGCCGGTGTGCTTGGCGGTGGAGTCGAGGTCCTCGTTGACCATCTTCTCCAAAGTGGTGACCAGCGCTTCGTCCAGCGCCAGCGCTTCCGCGTGCTCCACGCACTCGACGTCGCAGTCGAACGCGTGCTCGATAGACGAGCCCACGGTGATGATGCCGTTTGGTCCCGGCATCTTCATCTTCAAGTAGGTGTAGTTGGGGACCGCCATGAACTTGGCGTAGCAGGGCCGCCCAAGTATGGCGTGGTAGGCGCCCTTGAACCCCACCACCTCGAAGGTGAGGGTTTCCTTGCGGAAATTCTTCGCGGTGCCGAACCAAACCGGCAGGTCGATGCCGCCGGAGGGGCCGGACTCTCTTGTTGGGCGCGACGCCATGGAACGGCGTCGTCTTCGGGGGCTGCAGGCTGGTCCAACCCGATCCCCAGCAAGCGCAGCGTATGCGCGTAGAGGATGTTGAGGCTGCTGCCCCCGTCCATCGGGACTTTGAGAACCGCGCGTTCCCAATGATCGGGTCGACCACTAGCGGGTGCGGCCCGGGTTGGGGATGCGGTTCGGATGGTCTTCCCTGCCGAAGGTGATGGCGTCTTCCGGCCGGGCCGAGGAAGGAGGGAGGCGCCTTCTCCGCGGCGAGGACCTCGTGCCGCTCCCACTTGCGCCGGCGGGTCGACATGTCAACGGTGGGTCCCCCAAAGATGAGGAACACGTTCTCCACGGCGGGGGAAGCCGCCGGCGTCGCCATATCCCCCATCTTTCTTGGCCTCTCGCTTCCTTCACGACGGCGCGGCCATAGAACTTCTTGAGCATATCGCATTGCTCAAGGGTATGGTTCACCGGGGTCTTATGGTAAGGACATGGCTTTTTCAGCATGTCATCAAACACCCCCCGGACCTCGAGGGGCCGGGCCGAGGGCCTCGTCGAGCCGGGTCAACAGCAAGGGCCTCGGCATCATCGCCGTCGCGCCCCTGCTCGCGCGCCTCGCGGCGCGGCTTCTTTCCCTTCTTGCCCCGCTTGTCCTTCCGGTGGGGCTCCCTGGACTTGCTGCCCTCCGCGGGCGCATCGTCCGAGCGCCTGCCCTTCTTGCCGTCGAAGATCGCCCCCACGGCCTCCTCTCCTGAGGCGAAGCTGGTGGCGATGTCGAACAGCTCGTTGGAGTCCGCGGGCGGGCTGCGCCCCAGCTCTCGCACGAGGTCCCGGCACGTGGTGCCCTCGAGGAAGGCGTGCACAATCTCGGATTGCGCCACGCTGGGGAGCTCGGTACAGCGCTTGGAGAAGCGCCGTATGAAGTCCCGCAGCGACTCGCCGGGCTTCTGGGTGCAGGAGCGCAGGTCCCAGGAATTTCCAGGGCGCACGTACGTGCCCTGGAAATTACCCACGAACGTGCGGACCAGGTCGTCCCAGTTGTGGATCCGGGCCGGCGGGCGGTGCTCGAGCCATGTCCGGCCGCATCGCCGAGGTGCGGGGGCAAGTTGCGGATGATGACCTCGTCGGCCGGTGGCCCCCGCCCGGGCCGGCACGCCAAGCGGTAGTCATTGAGCCACACGTGGGGATCCGTCTCCCCGTAGTATTTGACGATGGTCGAGGGTTGGCGGAAGCGTTGGGGGAAGGCCGCCGCGCGGATCTCCCGCCGAACACACGGGTCCCGGGGGTTCGGGCGTCGGGGAACGGTCCTCGTCGGCGTCGTAGCGTCCACCCCCCGTCGAGAGTGGTAGCCTACCGCTGCTCGCGCATCCGCCTTGCTCGTGCGGCGGGCGTTGATGACGTTGCGGGCGTCACCGTCCAACGCCTGCGCGTGTCAAGGAGCCACTCCTTGGCGGCGTGCGTCCCGGGTTGGCGGGTCGCCCCGCCGCTTCACCCGCATGGACCGAGGGTTCGCCCCCCGTGCGGCTCCGTCGTCCCGTGCATCCCCCCCCGTTGGCGGATGCGTGACGCCGAGCTCTCGGCCCGGCCCCGGACGGTCGCTTGCTCGATGAGGGCCTCGCACCTCGCGTTGCAGGTTCCGCGCCTCGGGGGTCGAGGGTGCGGCATAGCTCTCGGCAGCGTCGCGGCGGCAATGAGCTTTTGGCTCGCCCGCGGAGGTGCGTCTGGGTTGTCGACGTTAAAGTCGGCGTTGATACGGTCGCGGACCTGCTTGCCCAGCTCCCGCGCACGTTCGCCGCGCGCAGAGGCTTCCCCTGCCATCGAGGCACGGAGTAGCCGCACCGTTCGATACTCCTCCGCCAGCTTGGCTTCGAGCTCGCGAGCCTGGGCTAGCTGTGCGTCAACGTCGGCCCCAGCAGGGGTGCTTGGCCCCGCGGCCGGGCGTGGAGCGATTGTCACACCCGGTTTTAAAGGCAAAACCGAATGCATTGATCATGTGTGCGCCGGGATCAAGTTACACACACGCTTAGACATTATGAATACCAAAAACGTGACACACAAATAAAGATTTATTACAAACCATAGTCTTAAGCGAATCTTAAATAAACGAGTTCTCGCGGCGGACAAAATGCCTCCACAGGCGGTCGACCGAAGACTATGAACACCTAGAACTCCCGGAAATCTCTGGAACGTCTTCAAAGTTCTCCCGGTCGAGCGAAAAATTCCGAGTATTGTAGATGCAAGAGAATAAACAAGCGTGAGCACATATCGTACTCAACAAGAGAGAACAACATAACATGCAAGGCCATATGGTGGATGGCTAAGGTTCAAGCACTTTCGCATTTTAGTTGATCAAGTTTTATTAGCAACCTGATTACTAAAGGTGTAAGTTCATACCAACCCAATTAATAAGATATAAGCATCGTAAATAAAGAATAAAACAACAATTAAACATTAAAGTTCCATAATTTAATCATGTGAGTGTCCAGGCCGCTCTTGACCGTGAGCACGGCTAATCGATTAGTTTAACACTGCGAGAGGTTGTACACTTTCACCACAAGCGGCGTAAAAGCTCCGAAGAACTTTGGACCCAACCATGCGAGTGTTTGCAAGACACCATATCACACTTCCGAGGTGTGATTGCATAGGGACGCCACATGGCCTTTACAAAGGTTCCCTAGCAAGTTATGACCCACAAGGTCCAGATCAGTTAGCAAGGTATAAAGTCCCCTAGCAGGTCGATACCCCACCATAAAAAGAATAACTCACCCAACCCCCCTGCTAGAGCGAGTCTATACCCCATAGTACCGCTGATCCCTTGTCCTTGTCAGGTAAGACCATCCCAAGCTAAAGTTCCTAATTATTCAGCCAAGACCATTGCCCATTAGTTCTTGTGGTTGTACTGTTTTCCTGGGTGGTTCTCCATGTTCCGATTATCATATTAAAGTGGTCTTGTAAAGTAAAAGATCATAAACGGAACATAGAATAACAAAAAGGTAACCAAGTAGATTAATACCAATTCCCAGTTGAGCATGCTAAGCAATAGCTACCGCAAGATTAATTTGATTCCCGGTATCAAGGTAAGGGTAGTAACAAGCTAGGCATGATCCTTAATAGGTTCCCATCAAATTAATGCAAGCGAAAAGTAAAAACGGTGAATTTAAATGCATGTTATGTAGGACAAGCGGGTATGCATCAAGGAATACTTGCCTTCAACAAAGCCTTGCTGCTCAAACTCTTGCACGACTTGATCTTCAAATCCCTCGAACGAATCGCGCTCTACGGTGCACAATCATCACATACAAGCATACAACAAGAATAAATAAGAAACAGTCACCAAACAGATCAAACATATCTAAACAGTAGCATAAAACTAATCTATGCTTCGAGACGAACGCGTGAACATAAAGAACGCTAAAATCAAAGCTAAAACGACTAAGTTATGGCTTAGGGAAGGTATAGGGACCAATTTGTAAAGATTTGAAAAGATTTTGGGCTAAAATAAAGAAAAAGGACTAAACTGTAAATAAACTTCTAAGGTGGAAGGATATATCTGTGAATCTAGGGAACTCAGGGGCTTTTCTGCAAAATTGCCAGGGCTGGCGGGGTTGACCTGTTGACTAGGTTTTTGACCCGATCTAGATCCGTTGGATCTAGATCCAAGGGCTACGGTGGCTTGCGGGCGGCGGGATTGGACAGGGGCGTCGGATCTTAATCCGACGGCTCGGATCGCACGCGAGTGCTGGCGGCGGCGGGTAGCGAGGCGACGGCGGCGGCCGGCGACGACACACGGCGGCCGGAGGCGGTGCGCACACGGGATTGAGCGGGGGGCTCGGCCTCGCGCACAAGCGGCACCAAAACGTAGCGCGGACGACGGGAACCCAACTAGGGCGGCGCGGACGGCTAGGTCGCAACGGCGACGACGCTCCACGCGGCGGCGCGGCTCGGTGCGGCGACGGACTCCGGCGACGACTCCAAGGCGACGGGGGTGCACGGAATCGACAACAAGCGACGCCGGCGGGTGCCTCACCTCCTTGCGCGGCTGCGGATGTGCTTCACGGCGGCGAGGGGGCCGCGACGGCGACGGAAACGGAGCGGCGGCGGCTAGGATTTCGGCGGCGGCGGCGCACGGGGCTCGAGCGGCTAGGGCACGGGTTGGGGAGGTCCGGGGGTGGCGGCGTGCTTTAAATAGTCCCGGCGGTCTCCTTGGCGTGCGGGCCACGCACGGGGAGGCGTGCTCCCGTCGGACTCGGGCGGCGGCGCGGAGTCCGGCGGAGGACGGCGCGGGGTAGGGGATGACGTGTGGGCCCCGGCGGTCGGCGGCACGGGGGCGCGGGGGCGGGGAGCGGCTGCGCGGCGGCGGGTGGGCCGGGCCGGGCCGAAAGGCCAAGCGGGTAGGTTGGGCGGGCCGGCGGCCTTGCCGGGGGCCGCGCGCGGGGTCACGCGGGGGCTGCGACGGCTGCGGCGGCGCGGGGTTGGGTTGGGCGGCTGCGGCCTGCTGGGCTGGCAAGGGGCGATGGGCTGGATTAGAAAGGGAAGGAGTAGAGGGTTTTGGGAATTTAGGGATTTAGGAAAATGGCTTCAAACAATTTGAATTCAAATTTGAATTTGAATTCCAGCAACCAAAAATAATGCTCCAGCATGAATGTAACAATTAGTTCCTATATTTCATTGACTTTATTTTAGAAAAGGTTTTAAATGCCTAAAAAGAAATAAAGCAACCTTATATTCCTTAAGCACTTAAATGGTTTCTAGCAAATTTTAATAAAGCCACATTTTTAATAAAATTAGGGTGTTACAAATCCTACCCCCCTTAAGAAGAATCTCGTCCTCAAGATTCGGACAGATTGGGAAAAAGATCTGGAAACTCTGCTTTCAGCTCATCCTCTCTTTCCAATGTTGCCTCATCCTCTGCATGATTACTCCACTGTACTTTGCACATCTTAATCACACTATTCCTGGTGACCCTTGTCATTGTTTCCAATATCCGAATGGGGTGTTCAACAATAGTGAGATCCTCTTTAACGTTTAGATCATCTAAGGGTATCGGCTCCTTGTCATGAGGACCAAAACCCTTCTTTAACTAGCTAGGTCCAATAAACCGAGGTGATAACTTTCCAACCCGTAAGCCACTTCTCCCACTCTCTCAAGGATCTCGAAAGGTCCAATAAACCGAGGTGATAACTTTCCTTTGACTACGAATCGACACAAACCTCCGATGGGTGACACCTTTAGGTACACATAATCGCCTTCCTGAAAGACCACATCCCTTCTTTTGCCATCTGCATAACTTTTCTGTCTAGACTGAGCAATCCTCAAATTTTCTCTGATGATCTGAACTTGTTTCTCCGCTTCTCTGATGATATCTACCCCAAATAACGCCTTTCGCCTTGTCTCACTCCAATATAACGGGGTTCTACACTTCCTTCCATACAGGGCCTCAAAGGGTGACATTTTGAGATCGCGGCTTGGTAGCTGTTGTTATAAGAGAACTCCGCGTATGGCAAGCTCTTATCCCAACTACAACCATGCTTAAGCGCACAGGCTCTTAGCATGTCTTCTAGGATCTGATTGGTTCTCTCTGTCTGTCCATCTGTCTGTGGATGATAAGCTGAGCTGAAATTTAGCTTAGTATCCAGAGATTCATGCAACTTCCCCCAGAAACGAGAAGTAAACTGAGTACCTCTGTCTGACACGATCTTCTTTGGTACACCATGTAAACACACAATCCTGGACATGTATAGTTCTGCCAACTTAGCTCCTGTATAAGTAGTCTTTACCGGAATGAAGTGAGCTACCTTAGTCAAACGATCCACGATAACCCAAATCGAATCATAACCATCTCGGGTTCGGGGTAAACCCACTATGAAGTCCATTCCGATCTCTTCCCACTTCCACTCAGGCACCTTCAATGGTTGAAGCAAACCAGCGGGTCTCTGATGTTCGGCCTTAACCCGGTGGCAAGTGTCACACAAAGCCACATGTGCGGCCACATCTCTCTTCATACCGTACCACCAATACCTCTGCTTGAGATCCTGGTACATCTTAGTACTGCCTGGATGGATAGAATAAGCTGAGTCGTGAGCTTCTCTCAAGATCGTCTCTCTGAGATCTCCTGTCTCTGGTACACACAATCGGTTCTTAAACCACACGGTTCCTTGCTCATCTTCTGTGAAATCTGGGGCTTCTCCTTGTTGCATACTCTCCTTAATTTTCTGTATTCCAGCATCCTCTAGCTGCCACTTACGTATCTCTTGCTCCAGAGTGGACTGCACTTCCAAAGTCACTCCCTCTGCATGTGCAACCACTTTCAAGTTGAGCCTTTCAAACTCTTTTACCAACTCGTCAAGAAACTGAATGGTCATAGCCATGTTAGTGTGGCCCTTCCGACTCAAAGCATCAGCAACCAGATTCGCTTTACCCGGATGATAGTGAATCTCTAGATCATAGTCCTTGATCAACTCTAACCAACGTCGTTGTCTTAGATTAAGATCCTTCGAGTGAAGATATACTTCGACTCTTGTGATCGGTATAGATCTGACACTTAGTTCCCATAATGTAGTGTCTCCAAATCTTCAATGCATGAACCACTGCTCGCTAACTCAAGATCATGCGTAGGATAGTTCAACTCATGCTTCCTCAACCGACGAGATGCATAGGCTATAACATGACCTTCCCGCATCAACACACATCCTAGACCTTGTCGAGATGCATCACGGTAAATGTCAAAGCTCTTTCGTAGATCGGGCATTACTAGAACAGGTGTTGTGGTTAACCGCTTCTTTAACTCTTCAAAACTGGACTGACATGCACTGGTCCATTTGAACTCCCTGTCCTTCTCTAGCAATGTAGTGAGAGGCTTCACAATCTTGGATAATCCTTCAATAAACCGACGATAGTAACCAGCAAGTCCAAGGAAACTCCGGATCTCAGACACTGTACGAGGGGCTTCCCACTTCAATACATCACTAACCTTGCTGGGATCCACTGCAATACCTCCGTTGGTGATGATATGACCTAGAAAAGACACTTCCTTGAGCCAGAACTCACACTTGCTGAACTTCGCATATAACTCATGCTCTCTCAGCTTCTGCAACACAAGTCTCAAATGCTCCTCATGGTCCTCCTCATTCTTGGAGTAGATCAAAATGTCATCAATGAATACCACAACAAACTTGTCCAGATACTCCATAAAGATCTTGTTCATCAAGTACATAAAGTATGCGGGGGCATTGGTTAACCCAAAGGACATAACTGTGTACTCATAAAGTCCGTACCTGGTAGTAAAAGCTTGTCTTAGGAATATCCGAAGGCCTAATCTTCAACGATGATAACCGGACCGCGAGATCGATCTTAGAAAACACTTTAGCTCCTCTCATCTGATCAAACAAATCTTCAATACGTGGCGAGAGGATACTTGTTCTTGATGGTAACATCATTAAGGGACTCGTAATCAACACACATCCTTTGTGTGCCATCTTTCTTACCCACAAAGATAACGGGTGCTCCCCAAGGTGATGAACTAGCACGAATGAACCCTTTACCCAATAATTCCTTAATCTAAGCTTTAAGTTCTTGTAACTGATCACTAGACATTCTATATGGGCGCTTAGAGATAGGGGCAGTACCGGAGTAAAAGATCAATAACGAACTCAACATCTCGGTCAGGGGGCATACCCGGCAACTCCTCGGGAAACACATCGGGATAATCGCACACTACTCGTATGTCTTCCAAGACTCGCTCCATCAAGCTTATTCACGGCACCGGCATTTGATGGTGCGGGATCTCGTTGCAAACTCAAATCTTTCACCGAACTGGACTTGTAAGTAGGATTGATCTCTTAGCACACCGTGTCACCGCATCACACGCGGTCAACCATCCAATTCCCAATATCACATCGATCCCCTTTGAATCCAAGATTATAAGGTTGGCACGGAAATCTCTCGCCCACAATCTTGAGATGGACGTTATCACATTTATAGATAGCTTTCAATTCCCCCCCCGGGTGAGGTAACTAACATGTGGCGAGACATGGGACGATAGGTAGATTATGTTGAGCTACGAACTGGGATGTAATGAAAGAATGGGATGCTCCGGAATCAAACAAAGCGAGGCGGGGAGTAGAGTTGACTAGAAACATACCGAGCACTACTCGGGGTTCTCTCGAGCGCCTTCGGCATCAACGTGCATCGCCTTGCCTCGTGCATAGCTCTCGTTGTCCTTTGTTAGTCCGCGGGGTTTGGCTTCCGCTCCTTGTCTGCTGCTGGTTCTGCACTGGGGTGTGTGGAGGGTTCCTCTTTGGGCAAGCATTGGCATAGTGACCAAGCTCTCCGCACTTGAAGCAAGTAGTGGTGGCGAGGATTGGGCGGTGACACGGACCTTACAAGTGTGCCAACCGGGGCTCTCTCGCCGACTCTGTCGGGAACCGGGCGGGGAGTCCGAGGAACGGACGCCGAAACCGGCCGAGCGGACGCCGGGAACTGGCCGAGGCGGGACGCCGGGACCGCCGCTGCGCCCAAAGTTTCCACCCGGTCCCCCAAAGCGGAACGGGGTGTTCGGCGGTGGGTTGAAGCGCGGGCGAGACGCACTCCCAAACCGCCCAAAGGCCGGCGGCCTTCCTCTTCTCGCTCTCCGAGCTCCTTGCGCTTGTGTTCCAAGCGGATGGTGGCATCAACTAGTTGCTTGAAAGTTAGGGAAAGGATAGGACATCGAGTGGTGCTTGCGGTGAACCGGCTAACCCATCCGGAACGGCTCCTACTTCTTCCTATCTTCAGCAACCTCCTCGGTCGCATAGCGAGACAACTCGATGAACTTGTCTCTATACTCGGCCACCGACATTCCTCCCCTCGCTCGAGAGAAAGGAACTCCTTCTTCTTGATCTTCATAACTCCGGAGGGTATGTGATGGCTCCCGAAGTTGGTGGTAAACTCCTCCCAAGTGATAGTGTCGGGGCGGCATGAGCGAGCGGAATATGCATCCCACCAAGCGAGCTGCCGGATCCTTGAAGTCGTCTGCGGCATACGGGACCTTCTCTCTGTCGTCACACCGACACGTAGTGAGCATCTTCGCTATTGTCTTTAGCCAATCTTCCGCTTCAAGTGGATCAGCGGCGTGAGTAAACACGGGAGGGTGATGACTCATGAACTCCCGGTGCTTGTTGCGAGGCGCGGGTGGCGGCACCGGTGGATTGTTGACACGGGCTTGCAAGTTTGTCACGGTGGTGGTCAAGTTCGGGAGGAGCCGGGTCGTGCCTCTAGGAACTGCTGCAAAGCGGGATCCATTTGTACTGGCTGGGGTGCTCTTCCTGCTGGTTGATCAACACCAGATCCTAACCTGGTGTTCACCATCTGTGTGTTAGGGACATTATTTTAGATGATTGCACCAAGGGTTAAACTCAGGAAGATAAGATAGCAATGATATTCAGATAAGACAGATTCTGTTAACTCCAAACAATCAGGCATAGCTCTCAGTGCGGGTAACCAAAAATTATGGATTTTGGACTGATAAAAGGTAATGAAATTACGAAACTACTCCAACTGGAATCACCTCAATCGGAGTTGTGTAGCTCTGGTTATAAAATAAACAAGTCAGGTAGGTCAGCAGTGTTTAACAGATTCGTGAGGCTGTAATGTTTCAGTTATAACTCTCTGGTTATCCACCCAAATATTCTGAATTTTTCACAAAAAATCAGTCACAAAATTTCTTGAACTTTTCCAATTGGTTTTACTGCAATCGGAGTTCTGTAGCTCGAGATAAAATTAAAACGGTGGAGCTGACTCGAAAAGCTGCACGAACAGATTTAGGGATCTCGAATTTGCATTAAGGGAACACTTAAAGGGACAAAAAGATTAAGATAGATAACTGATTGAGACTGAAAGTTAACCCCCACAAACTTACTACTAAACCAATGTCGTTGTGGTCATCACTCCACAACACATTGCACTCAACCAAAAATCCAACTCATACATTAAGCACAAAATCAAGCATTCAACCACACCTCTAAACTAAACACACTTTACCGATCGTCTACTAGCGATTACAAAGAAATTCTATCCTCAATCTTAAACCTAAGGACTATCTTCTGCTATGGCATCCGTGCGGGCGTCGGGGGAGTCGTAGTGTGGCCTCTTGGGTGACGGGGAGGTACATCCTTCTGTGGCTTCATGGGCTTCTGGCTGCTCCCTGTTCTGAAGTGCAGCTTCTAGGGCACGCCTCTGCGTCTCCAGAGTGAAAATCTGCTGCTGTGCTGCATATAGTGTGTTGTTGGCATCATCCAATGCGGTGTTCACAGCTGCAAGTAGACTCCGGACGTTGTTGAGCGTTCCTTCATAGGCTGGTGCTGGGGCGATGTAAGTCTTGGCTTCCCCACTTGCTCTGAAAGGTGTGTAACGGCAGTGGGTATCCTCCAACTTTGTCACGCTCCTTGTGAGAGAGCACATAGAGCACCCTACGAGCTGACTCTCGCTATCCCAACATCCATAGTAGTCCTATGAGCCACATCATGATGCTTGGACACCTCCTTCACTCCACGGCATGGAATGTACTCCTCCAAGATGGCGGCAACCTCCCAATGGGGCTCGAACCACGGATGAGTCCACGGCTCACAATGGTAGACGGGGGCCTTGTCATAGCCCGGGCGGAGTACCATCGCTCTCGGGTGGTCCGCCATGGGAATGCCTACTCCATCGGCTACGTAGTGGTACACTTCCCCGGATCGCTTCCTCGGCTTCCTCCTCTTGCTCTTGTTCTTCTTCCTCCATCTCTTGATCAAGGTGATCCTCATCTTCTTCGGCGCTTGCTCCTCTAGGTTTGGGCGTTCGGCTAGCTCATCCTCCTCCGGAATCATCTCCTCTGGATCTTCCTCATCGTCGAGCACCATGATAAGGTTAGGAAAAACCATAGGTGCGGGCTCCATCTCAATCTCCTCATCTGTGTCTCCATCATGCAAGTCCTTGTCTTGTTCTGTGGAGCATGCGATGGACCGCTCCGGCTCTGAGAGGTCTTCAAACTACGAACCATCCGTAGTGCGGTGCGGAATGAGAAAGATGGTAAGGCAAAAGGACGAGAGCTAAAGCAAGCACAAGGTAAAGAATGCAGATAGCTCAAGAGTAAGGCAAAAAGGCAAGAGTAAGGTTAATAAGAATAAAGCAAGCATGTAAGAGAAAGCTTCTATGAGTATAAAATCCTTAGTTCGACCATTTCTATCTAGGCTAGCATTCCTACAGTCAACACAGCTACGGTACCACTCTGTCACACCGGTTTTAAAGGCAAAACCGAATGCATTGATCACGTGTGCACCGGGATCAAGTAACACACACGCTTAGACATTATGAATACCAAAAACGAGTGCCACACGAATAAAGAGTTATTACAAACCATAGTCTTAAGCGAATCTTAAATAAACGAGTTCTCGCGGCGGACAAAATGCCTCCACGAGCGGTGGCGAAGACTACGCACACCTAGAACTCCTGGAAATCTCTCGGAACGTCTTCAAAGTTCTCCCGGTCCCGAGCAGCAATTCGGGTATTGTAGATGCAAGAGAATAAACAAGCGTGAGCACATATCGTACTCGGCAAGAGAGAACAACATAACATGCAAGGCCATATGGTGGATGGCTAAGGTTCAAGCACTTTCGCATTTTAGTTGGTCAAGTTTTATTAGCAACTTTGATTACTAAAGGTGTAAGTTCATACCAACCCAATTAATAAGATATAAGCCTCATAAATAAAGAATAAAACAACAATTAAACATTAAAGTTCCATAATTTAATCATGTGAGTGTCCGGGTCGCTCTTGGCCGTGAGCACGGCTAATCGATTAGTTTAACACTCTGCGAGAGGTTGTACACTTTCACCACAAGCGGCGTAAAAGCTCCGAAGAACTTTGGACCCAACCATGCGGTGTTTGCAAGACACCATATCACACTTCCGAGGTGTGATTGCATAGGGACGCCACATGGCCTTTACAAAGGTTCCTTAGCAAGTTATGACCCACAAGGTCGGGATCGATTAGCAAGGTATAAAGTCCCCTAGCGGTCGATACCCCACCATAAAAAGAATAACTCACCCAACCCCCTGCTAGAGAGAGTCTATACCCCACGGTACCACCGATCCCATGTCCTTATCGGGTAAGACCATCCCAAGCTAAAGTTCCTAATTATTCGGCCAAGACCATTGCCCATTAGTTCTTGTGGTTGTCTTGTTTTCTGGGTGGTTCTCCATGTTCCGATTATCATATTAAAGTGGTCTTGTAAAGTAAAAGATCATAAACGGAACATAGAATAACAAAAAGGTAACCAAGTAGATTAATAGCAATTCCCTGTTGAGCATGCTAAGCAATAGCTACCGCAAGATTAATTTGATTCCCGGTATCAAGGTAAGGGTAGTAAGAAGCTAGGCATGATCCTTAATAGGTTCCCATCAAATTAATGCAAGCAAAAAAGTAAAAACTGTGAATTTAAATGCATGTTATGTAGGACAAGCGGGCATGCATCAAGGAATACTTGCCTTCAACAAAGCCTTGCTGCTCAAACTCTTGCACGACTTGATCTTCAAATCCCTCGAACGAATCGCTCTCTACGGTCCACAATCATCACATACAAGCATACAATAAGAATAAATAAGAAACAGTCACCAAACAGATCAAACAGATCTAAACAGTAGCATAAAACTAATCTACGCTTCGAGACGAACGCGTGGACATAAAGAACGCTAAAATCGGAGCTAAAACGACTAAGTTATGGCTTAGGGAAGGTATAGGGACCAATCTGTAAAGATTTGAAAAGGTTTTGGGCTAAAATAAAGAAAAAGGACTAAACTCGTAAGAAAACTTCTAAAGTGGAAGGGTTTTTCTGTAAATATAGGAAACTCAGGGGCTTTTCTGCAAAATTGCCAGGGCTGGCGGGGTTGACCTGTTGACTAGGTTTTTGACCCGATCTAGATCCGTTGGATCTAGATCCAAGGGCTACGGTGGCTTGCGGGCGGCGGGATTGGACAGGGGCGTCGGATCTTAATCCGACGGCTCGGATCGCACGTGGGCGGCGGCGGCGGCGGGTGGCAAGGCGACGGCGGCGGCCGGCGACGACACGCGGCGGCGGGGCGGCGGTGCTTCCGAACACGGGATTGAGGCGGGGGGCTCGGCCTCGTGCACAAGCGGCACCAAAACGTAGCGCGGACGACGGGGAACCCAACTAGGGCGGCGCGGACGGCTAGGTCGCAACGGCGACGACGCTCCACGCGGCGGCGCGGCTCGGTGCGGCGACGGACTCCCGGCGACGGCTCCAAGGCGACGGGGTGCACGGAATCGACAACAAGCGATGCCGGCGGGTGCCTCACCTCCTTGCGCGGCTGCGGATGTGCTTCACGGCGGAGAGGGCGGCGGCGACGGCGACGAAACCGGAGCGGCGGCGGCTAGGGTTTCGGCGGCGGCGCGCGCACGGGGGCTCGAGCGGCTAGGGCACGGGTTGGGGAGGTCCCGGGGTGGCGGCGTGCTTTAAATAGTACGGGCGGTCTCCTTGGCGTGCGGGCCACGCACGGGGAGGCGTGCTCCCGCCGGACTCGGGCGGCGGCGCGGAGTCGGGCGGAGGACGGCGCGGGGGTAGGGGATGACGTGTGGGCCCCCGCGGTCGGCGGCACGGGCGCGGGGGCGGGGAGCGGCCGCGGCGGCGGTGGGCCGGGCCGGGCCGAAAGGCCAAGCGGGTAGGTTAGGCGGGGCCCGGCCGGCCTTGCTGGGGGCGCGCGGGGGGTCACGCGGGGGCGCGACGGCTGCGGCGGCGCGGGTTGGGTTGGGCCGCTGCGGCCTGCTGGGCTGGCAAGGGGCGATGGGCTGGATTAGAAAGGGAAGGAGTAGAGGGTTTTGGGAATTTAGGGATTTAGGAAAATGGCTTCAAACAATTTGAATTCAAATTTGAATTTGAATTCCAGCAACCAAAAATAATGCTCCAGCATGAATGTAACAATTAGTTCCTATATTTCATTGACTTTATTTTAGAAAAGGTTTTAAATGCCTAAAAAGAAATAAAGCAACCTTATATTCCTTAAGCACTTAAATGGTTTCTAGCAAATTTTAATAAAGCCACATTTTTAATAAAATTAGGGTGTTACGAGCGATCCCCGGGGCGGGCGTGACCTCCCCGTCGCCGGCGCCTACCGCGCGCGGTGGCGTTGGGCGGGTCGTTGGTGATGACGACGCGGCACTCCCGCGCCGGGTTGTACCTCCCGTGCTGGAGTCGTCGGAGCGGCCGAACCGGTAGTCCTTAGCGTTGAGGAAGCGCCCGAACATGGCCGGGTCCGGCACGCCGGAGAAGTCCCACTCCACGTACCCGTGGAGGGTTGGCGGGTGGCAACGCGTCAAGGGAACCCGGGGGATGACTCGTCGCCGGCGGAGGCATCGGGGCCCCTAGCAACAAAGACGTGACGACCGGGGGAACCCGGCACATCGCCGTGATGACGTTGGCGTTGTAGGCCGTCATAGCACCGCGAAGGCCGATGGGGAAGCGCGGCCGGAGGCCGTGCGCCGCCCGTCGGGGCGGTGGTTGTTGTGCCGACGGGTGCGTCGCGTTGAGAGGCGGCACGTTCGGCTTGCCGCCGCTCGGACCACGCTTGGCGCGAGCGCCGGCCGAGCGGCGACGACGTCGTGGCGTCGACGGGCCCGCGGCATCCGCGCCGGCGGGCGTCCGCGCCGTGGTGGTGCGCGCGGCGGGGACCGGGGCGGACCCGGCCCGACGCCGCGCACGGAGCTCCTCACGGTTGGTGAGGCGCATCGAGTAGCCGTTCCCCGTGGCCCGAAAGTTCGAGCCCCCGAACCGGATTTCGAACCCGGCGGGGAGGGGGGTCCGAGCTGCCCATGCGGTGAGCGTCTTGCGGTATTCGGTGCGGATCACCATGGAGGGGGGGTTGATGGACCTTCGGCGCTCGAATGCCCCACGGTGGGCGCCAACTGTCGGTGCGGAATGTGGTCCCGACACTAACCGGTAATAAGCGCCGAGGTCTATCCCTCAATGGTCGATGCTAAGCAATAGGAGACACGAGTTTATCCCGGTTCCGGCGGGGGGGGCCGTACGTCCCGGCGGTGGTGTGCTCAAGGCACTATATTGCTCGGCATCGGGGGTGCTCGTAGTGGGGCCGCTACAAGCAAGGCGGGAGAGGAAGCGTGGCTCCCAAGTCCCCGGTGGCGTGGGCGAAGATGTTGTGGAGAATTGGAGAGCAAGTGAGTGGCGCGGCTTTGTCTCGTGTTGTGTTGCGTCGTGTCCCCGTGTTCTCCCCCCTGCGGCGAGAGGGGTTCGTCCTCCTTTTATAGACCAAGGAGAGAGCGAATCACATGCGTGCCGCGCTATTTAGCTATGTGAGGGAGTGTGGTGTGCTATGCCGTAGAGGTAGGCGGCCGCCCGTACGATCCTTGCGGCGATCCGGCCATCATGGCGTATCTTGTACCCGAATAGTGGCGGCCTCGAGGGTAGAAGGGCGGCGGATGGGCGTGATGTCTTTAGACGAGCTCGAGGGAGTTGCGACGCCGGTCCGTACGAGGCACGGTGGCGGGTAAGGCGCACGTCCCCGTTCCCACACGCTCCACGGTGCTAGAGCCGCGCGCCCGGCGCCGGCGTGTGGTTCGTACGTGCGGGGGGGGGGGGGGGGGGGCGGCGGCCACGCGGGTTAACGGTGGCGGGGGATGGCGTCCCACCGGCCTAGCGCCTCCCACCTAAACCTGCAAGATCACAAGAAAGTAAGTCGAGGGTGCGGCCGCCCCCCCTTCGAGGGCTCGGCGCGTTGCCGTCTCGGAGTAGGCGGCGCGGCGTCACGGGGCGGCCCCGGCCGTGCCGCACGGTGCCTTCCACGGTGGCGGGGATGGGCTCCCTCCTCGGGGAGTTGGTGCGGCGGCACGGGGCGCGAGCCCCGGGCGCATGATGGCGCCGGCCATTGTCGAGGGCATTAAATGCCCGCGTGCGGGGAGCGAGGCGCGTGCGTGCGGAGCGCCCTCGAGCGAGGCGGACCCCGTTCGAGGGCGGAGCGGACCCTCGAGCGAGGCGGAGCTCGCTCGAGGTAAGCGCACCCCCTCGAGCGGGACGGAGTCCGCCCGAGGGAGGCGTGCATCCTCAAGCGAGGCGAAGCCTCGCTCGAGGGGATCTTCGAGTGGGCCGCCTTGGTGGGCCGTCGGGGCCTCGCGGCGTGGGCCGTGCCCCGCATGGTTAGGCGAGGCGTGTTTGGCTTTGGCTTTGTTGCGGGTTTTAAGTGGGGATTTCCCAATTGTTTAAGGGGACCCCTAGGGTCGTCCCCGACATTCTATAAATTCTAGAGTATTATAAGCAATTCCAAAGCATTTTTCCAATTTCTAAAGTATTTCTTGGAATTTCCAAAGCATTTCTACAATTTCTATAGTATCTCTAGGAATTTCCAAAGCATTTCTATATTTTTATAGTATTTCTACAAATTTCCAAAGTATTTCTACAATTTCTAACGTATTTATGTAATTTCTAAAGTATTTTAAAAAATTCCAAACTATTTCTACAATTTCTAAAGTTTTTGTATGAACTTTCAAAGAATTTATAGAAATTTCTAAAGTATTTCTATACTTTATAAACTAATTCTAAAGTATTTCCATAATTTTTAAACTATTTCTAGAATTTTCTAAACTTTTTCCAGATTTTCTAAACTATTTCTATATTTTCTAAACTATTTCTATATTTTCTAATCTATTTCTAGATTTTTCTAAACTTTTTCTATATTTTCTAAACTATTTTTAGATTTTTCTGAACTATTTCTAGGATTTCTAAACTATTTCTACCATATTTGCAAAATATACGAGGAAAGTATTGGAAACATACTTGATGGACACTGAAAAAGGCCACTAGGGGAGGAAGACAAGAGGAGAAGGAGGAGCAGCCACCGGCGGCAGGGGCGTCGGCCCTTATATAGGCGCGGCCCAGCAGCCAGTTGGTTCGGCGGTAGCACCTAGCCAGTTGGTTCGGCGGTAGGTGGCCAACGGTCGGTCAACCGCCATTTCCAACGGCGGTTGGACTGTTGCCGCCTTTGACCGTGGCGGTAGGTGCCTGGCCAGCGGGCTACGTGGCGGATGTCCCAACAAGGTACTAACTGCCGTTTGGGGCGGCGGTAGGTGCTTACCGCCTTTTGAAACGGCGGCAGGTATCCAACCGCCGTTTCAAACGACGGTTCGTGACTATGCCAATGTTAAATCCCACTATTTATTTTCGTAAAATCGAAATATTCGAAATTTTTAATATGACAAATGATACAAAGAATAAAATAATAGTTGGATATTTTAGACCCAAGTCGCGCATTGACAATATGTCTAGAGTTCACAATTTGTTGTCTTTCAACAAATTGTGTTGGAAATAAATTCAGTACACATGTTGAGGCTTTAGCGCACGTACAACGCAAGGTTTTTTTGCCGTCTTTTTGGGTGCATCGAGGCAAAAAAAAAGAGTGAATAAATGAAAAAAGACGAGCGCGCCGTCCCTTCGCCAAGAGACGAGAGGGGCTCGTGCTCCAAAGGCATATAGCCCGCTGCATGGTTGTACGCTGCCGCCGACGATGAAGCTTGAATCCTAGGGGATTTGGTGTGACCGCGCAGGAACTTGGCGGCAAAACTAGTCCGTGGCTCGAAGTTTGGCACTGCCGCCGCCCTGCTGTCAAGCTATCGCACCGATGAGTCCTCAAATGGAACCGCGATGATCTTCTCTATCGATTGTACCACATGCCCATGGACCTCACGGGGCTCGGAGCGCCGGCGAGACTAGCTATCATTTTTTTTCCGCCGGCCATGGCCGCGTGAACCTGATTTATTTCTGTCTCTTTGCAATTTGATGCTGAAGGAATAAGGAAATCCCTATCTAAACTCTTATGCCTTGGTAAACTTTTTTACCGAAAACCCCCTAATAAAAGTCCACTTCATGCAATCAGTTTCATGTGCAATCTAATAAACTAATCAAGATCTATTTGTGCTCATCTTATTTATGCTTGAGTTCATTTGAATGAAATAAGAAACAAAATGGTACATAGATATATTAGTTATGGTTGATCCTAGTTGCATACGCTCATTGAATAGTTTAGATACAATCTTTGGATGCATACGTCAAAAATTTTCCGCAAAAATTTGGGGTAGTACAATTTCAATTGAGTACCAAAATGGATACAAACATCAAATGTGCACATGATCAACATGATTTGTGTCAAAAGATGAATTAAATTTCTTGCAGAGCAGACAAACAAATCATTGTACTAGCTGTCTATGGGTGTCAAATAGACAATAGTCATCTATACTGTTGTACTTGCCCTTATGTAATAGTTTTTTCGTTGCAACGTGCGCACAAGCATAATAATTGCTAGTACATCCAAAATGCAGCCCTCCCTCGCTAGGGCAACCCCGCAACTGGTGACTTGAACCGCCAAAATAATTGATGGAGCGGTAACGATTATTTTGGCGAGGCTCGGGAAAACTGCATATATGGAAGCATGAGTTCATGACTAAGTATTTAAACTTTTAGTGACATACTCAATTTTCTATTCAGTTCTTTAGTAATTTAAGTTGGTTCAGTTGATCAGCAACTTTAAGACTCCAGTAGTTGACATAAAATGAGTCTTAAACACCAATGAACTTAACAAAGCAAGCACATCTCTTCAGTCTTACACAGGGTTCGAATAGTAACCTTCGCCTGACTAATTTCAGTAGCGATCAAGAGTAGGTATTTAAATTTTTTAGGTCTAATGATAACGTCACTTTGAATGCAAGGTATAAGAGTAGCAAATAGCAAAGGAAAATGGCGCCGTATGGCACCGGTGTTGTTATCAGATATAGTGCAAGACCAATTTATATATTCCTTAGGAATTTGAAGTTCATTCAGTTGATGTTGATCGACAACTTTATATATTTTTATATATTGAGTAAAATGCGCTAGCTGTCTCTATGCTGCGTTGTGTCAAGTCGGTCCCCAATTCACAAGACGACCAACCACCGTTCGGGTCTCATTTTGATCCAACTTGGGGATACATATCTCTCTTCTCTACTACTTACATGTGGGACCCGCAAGTAAGGCTGTCTTCCACCTCCGACTGTACACACACCGACCGCCTCTAGGTGTCGCAGCTCCATGCGCGGCCAGCGCAGGGGCGAGCAGGGAGGCCGGCGCGGTCCAGGCGCCCCTGCTCTCTCCAAAGCCGGCGACGCAGTTTCATCTTCTCAGCCTCGCGGTCGCCGCGACTCCGCCGATCGGCAGGAGCAATTTCATCTTCAGCAGCAGCGGCAGGAGTAATTTACTCACCCTTCCACCACGTAAGCTCACCAACTCACCAAGACGAACTCGTCAGATAATGGCGAGGCCACCCGCTCGTCCGTCATGTCCTAGCCATGGTGTTTGTTCGTCACTTTGTCGATTAAGGTCGGAAAAACAGGGAGAAAAAACTAGCAGGTTCGGTTAATCTTGCACTTCTTATTTCTCTGGTCGTCGTCGTTCTTTTCTTCTTCTATGCGTCTCTGATTTGCTAGCATCAGTACACGGGCGGGAATCTTGCGCTTCTTCCCGGCGGTCAGGAACTCGAAGCTGTTAGCGGCGCCCGTGAGCGCTGCCTTTGGTGGAGAGCAGGAGCACGACGGTGCCGTTATCGGTGGCCATCAAGGACGGCTCGCGGCCGTCGGCGGTGGCGGGGCCCTGCGGTGCTTCCTTCCTAACGACCACAGGCAGGTTGAAGACAACTTAGCGCGCGGGTCCAAGACTCCAAACCCGTTTGGGACCAAAATGAGACCCGAACGGAGTTTAGGGTCTAGTTGGTCGTTTTGCGAGTTCGGGGACCGACTTGACAAGGACCTTCAGGGTATTTTACTCTTATATAATCATTTGAAGTTCACACGTGTCATAGTACGTAGTACAAGATTATCAGGGTTTCATGTTCAATCATTGTCTATCACATCAATCCATCAACTAGCTAGCCTACCCAATGGTGATAAGAACAAAGGCATGCATAATCCTGGTTAACTATTACTTCTGAGCATCAAACAAAATTAATTCTTTGATGCTAAATTATAATCCGTCTTATTCAAAAAATTATGCAAAATATCACATCTTTTGTTGTGCTTTGCTTTGTTAATAAAGATTGACTGGTTTAAATTTGACCATATTTGTACAATTTTTTTGAATAAGATGAGTTGTCCAATTTGTGGTAAAAATATCAAACGAATTATAATTTGTAATGGAGGAAGTAGGACATGCATGGATAGTTTTAGTTCTGATTAATCCAAATTGCAGAGTAAGCATGTAATGTGTTAAGATCAAACTCAACTAATAAGGGCAATGAAGATAATAATGGTGCTGACACTACGTGAAAAACTGGCTTTGGTAATGAGTGTAGATCGCCTTTGGTAACAGGCAATGCACCCGTTACTGATCAAGTGTTACAAATAAGCCAAGAAAGGTAACAGGCAGATGCCCGTTACTGATAAGACATATTCGTAACGGGCATTAAACAACGATCGTTACCAAAACTAGCCACCGGTCACGTGAAATGGCTGTTTTTCTGGGCCCACAGGGAACTTTCGTAACGGGCACCAAAGCAAAGCCCGTTACAGAGGCTCAATATCAGAGACGCCTGATGTGCACCTGCGTCTCCACTATCTTGACGAAATGAGACTCGTCTATTTCACGCGCGTCTCAACACAACTAGTATTCGTAATAGGATCAAACAACGACCGTTACCACAACTAGTCACTGGTCACGTGAAATGACTGTTTCTCTGGGCCCACATGAAACTTTGGTAACGGGCATGAAACAGAGCCCGTTACTGTTAAATTAACATCAGAGACGCATTCTGTGAACCGGCGTCTCCACTGTCTCGACGAAATGAGACGCATCTGCTTCTACGCACGTCTGCTTTCTCTCTATTAAAGGAGACACTTTCTTTCAACCTGCGTCTCCTATATCTCGATGAACGACCAGGTCCTGGGGCCCACCGGTCAGGACTGGTAACGGGCTTTTGTACTGCCTGTTACATTGTGGGCATTTTTGTAACGAGCTTTCTGAATGAAGCTCGTTACTTACTGATCAGTGTTTGTAACGAGCTTTAATTAACGCCCGTTACATATACAACGGCCATCCCTACAGTAACCTGCCCGGTTGCCGGCGGCATCCTGGAACCAGTCAGGATTTGGCAGCCACCAGGGGCTGCATCCTGGAACCAGCTAGCATATGGCAGCCACCACAGCAAGGAGACATCACAAACACATTCTCACATCACAGATATTGGCAAAGAAAGATCACATTTATAGACAAGCTAGCTAGGATCACATCAAGTTTCAAGTTACTCTCTCGGGGCTTGTTTGGATGGAGTCATGAGAAAACGGGCCCGAACCGAGCGAGATCCGACCCCAACCAAGCAAGCCAAGCGGGTTTCTCGAGCAACAACACCTGACTAAAGAAGACTGAGTGAGTTTCAAGTTTCTGGTCACAATAAACTCATGGTGCACCACTGTAGAACTTGCCCTTTCAGTCGATGGTCTCCTTAAGAATGTACTCGCACAGCATCTCCCGGACACGCTTTACATCTTCTGTGGAAACATCTACAGGAGGTTTGAAATCCTGCAAAATACAATCATTTATGAGAATACAAGTAGAAATTATTTTCTAAAATCAGATGGATAATATGAGCAGAGACAAGGTTGAGCATTATTATCTACTTACAGCAGCCTTCTTGATGTCAGGTATGTCAACGAGTAGTCTTAACATATGGAATGCCACATGGCTGCTGAGCACACTGCATCGAGGTAACAAAATGACAAGTTAATGCAGTACCAAATAGGTAATAAGGGACCATAAAAAAACTCGGTCTTGCAGTGAGATTTGTTTTGTGCTTGAGTGTGGCTTTTGGCTTTTTTCTTTCCTTTCGTCACTCTGTCCTGTGCATCACCAAAGGCCCTGCATGATCAGCAATACCAATTAGATACACTAAGAGATTGATTTTTTGTGAACAAAAAATACTGTACCAAAGGCCCTGCATGGTCAGCAATACCAATTAGAAACACTAAAAGATTGAACTTTTGTGAACAAAACCTACAAGAAACTGACCAGTTCAAAACATTTTGGAGGCCTGGGAACTTTAGCGGGGGATGTTGTTTAGCAGAATCTAGATACCAAACCTCTTTGAACTTTATACAAATCATCATTGTTACCCAGTGGCTAGTGCAGTAGGCACCCACCACGTAGTAGTTGTTCATCATTGCATTTGAGATTGCTTTGCCAACTTGCTGAGAACGCTGAGAAATATTTGTTGAAGTAAACAAATCTGGATCTAAAAACCCAACACTGATCTGCTTCTCCGCTGCCTTGTCCATCATTTTCCTACAAAAAATCAAATTGTTAGCATGCATGAACTTTGCGGTCAAAATTAAAGAAATATCTTTTTAGGTTTTAAAGGACTTACAATGTCCACAACCTCATGAAGGTAACCTATAGAGAAGTCGGGGTTATAAGGTTAAACACGCTACCGAATTCATTGTTTTATAAGTAGTCTTGATCCACCTTTGCCGGAAAGGTAAGTTTATCCTTACTATGTTCCATGACATAGGCATGCAATTTGGCACAATTTGGTCCAGCAGCCTTTACATTTGCTTCTGACAACATAGGTGCACCAGGCTTGTATTTTGGTCAGTCCTGTTCTGTCCCATTAACACAGTTAAGAATCTCATCTTTAGACAGAGGTTTCCTGGCCTGGTTCCCCTTCTACAGTGGAGATTGCCTAGGCTCCTCCTATTGCAGAGGCTGTTGTACTAGTTGCATCTGCTTCTTAGGGGGAGATTGCCTACGCTCCTCCTCCTACTGGAGAGGCTGCTGTTTCGTCTATTGCTTATCCTCATGTTGCAACTGCTGCTTAGGCGTGGTTTGCCTGGGCTCCTCCTGCTGTTGTCGACGCTCCTGCTGCTGGAGAGGCTGCTGTTTCATCTGTTGATTATCCTCAAGTTGCAGCTATTGCTTAGGCGGAGTTTGCCTGGGCTCCTCCTCCGATTGTTGTCGACGCTCCTGCTGTGTAGTTTTGCTGATCTGCTGCTGCTGCTACTGCTGCTGCTGTTGAGCCTTCTCTTGCTGACACTGAGCTGCAGCACCTCCATTTGATGTTGTACCCCTGCTACCTGTTGCAGCTTCAGGGTTGGGATGTCTCGTCATGGGTGGTATAATGATCCTGTCCTTTGGCCATTGGATCCTTTGAACGAGATCCGCAACTAGGGTTGCTATGTCACCCCCATCAATTGGTACAGGCAGAGGGTATTGACTCGTATTGGCCCACACATAAGTAGATTGCACCACAACATACCCATCCTGCACCGGTACTGAATGGCAAGCATTTTGAGATGGAAAGACTTTCGCTAGTGCGAGCTCCACGGTGCCATCCAAAAGGCTGCACACGGTTGGCTCTGTCAGCTTATCTATTGTGTCCAGCATAGGTGATCGACTATCACTATACACTTCATTCTCTTCCTCACCGTTGGCATTCCAATTATCTTGCTCTCTGCCATCTTCCTCCCTGGCATCATAATGAACTTCCTCGTTGTCATGCCCATCTTCTTCCTCAATGCCATCCATATCTTCTTCCTCACTGCTACTGACAGGCGCTGGTAATTGGGAAGGAAGAAGTGCATTTTTGGGTATGTTGATGCCTTATAGTCTTAGAGCATGGACAATTGATTTAAATGTTTGGTCCGCCATCACATCATGAGCATCAGACCTCTTGTTCCTCTTCTTCCTGTACATTCCAGCGAACTCTTCACCAAACCCTTTACCCCAGCCAAGTGAACTAGACACGCCTAGGACCCGACCTCGATGCTCTGGAGTCTCAAGTGCTGTGATGAGGATATCATCCTCCCTAACCCTAGAGAAAGAACCATTGCTACCCTGAGCTGCAAGTGTTTTCACCCTTTCTGCTACCCCCACCACCGCAGGGTTACTAAATGTTATGCCCCTGCTTCCTTCACTAGTATTCTTCTTCTTCTTCCCTACCCTTGCCCGCAGATAAGGTCTCGAACGTCCAGAAAATTGGTCCCAAGGGTTCTGTTTTCCTCCGGCAATGAGCTTTGCATCCTCCTCCTCCCTCTCTTTCCTTTTACCACGATAACCTTTTCTGCACATCTTGTGTGACTTATTATGCAATGCTCTCTTTTGTTTCATCTCCTGGCTCAATTGCTGAAATGAAGGAGAATTGGTTTCCTGCACAAACATGTCCCAGTCTTGTTGCTGCAAAAAGGCATGCTTCACAAAGGGAGTCCCCTCTTCACTCACATATTTTTTTCTTAAATGGGCCTTGAACCGCTGTTGCAAGGTTCCAATCTGTGATATAGTTGCCTTAATTGCCTTCTTGCGAACAGATTCTTCCAGATTGGCTGGGTAATCTAGCTTTTCCTCTAAAACTGTAAACAGATGGTCCTTTTCAATTGGTGAGAGATCATCAACCGCCTTGTTGATTGACACCCTTTCCCGAGCAATGAGACCACAGACCAATACAAATCTATCCCTCGCAGCATCTGGGGTAGGCCAAAAATTGGCATCAAGTCTAGTTGCAGTCAACTTGTCTTCTGGCCATTTGGTTTGTGTCCTTGACCCGCGGGATCAAGTACTACTCACAACAGTCTGTGTTGAGTGACCCTGTGTAGAAGGTTCACCGACGATGGGCTGTGATGATGCACTGGAGGTAGAAGAGTTTGTTGCTATGGAAGACTGCATAGATGATATGTCAGGTTTGTCAGTAGAGCAACATAAGCAAGACTGAAAATCTAAACTTAATTCTTATAAGATAAATTCGTTTTCTCTGACAGGCAAAATAGCTGATACAGTTGTAAATAAAATCAGCATAGACATACACAGTTCATATTTTACTTAATTAGCATATAGGGATAGGTGCTAACCATTTCGACAGGGACACAACAATATACTTATATATCAAAGCAGAGAATAAATTCCTTCAACTGGTTCCTTATCCAACTTGAGCAGCGATAGATTGTGTGTTCCATATGTACATGCAACAGGAGGATAAAGCAATGGTCATGACATTATATATGACATTAGTGAAACAACACTCACAACACATCATGACACCAACAATAACAATATATATGACAGTAGTGAAACAATTAACACTCACAACAAAGCATAAGACAGTCTAGTTATCACTACATTCAAAGCATAGCAGAATTAAAGTATGCTGACATCCTTTATGCTTTTCATGAATTTACAGTGCAAAAAATATAGTAGCAGGAACATGCAAATGAATTTCAACATTTTATATAACTTCATATGTTAGCAACAATTTATTCAAAATAGACTTGGAGCAACAAAGTCCATCCATCAAATCCACAGTCAATCAATTGAAGATGAACTATTAAGGCATGTCTCCCTAATCCACCTTGACATGAATATATAACAGATTTGGTGGACTACAATATAAACCACTGCGATGCAATTCCCAATGACATTTTGTGGCCATCGAATTAAAGTATGCTAACGGGTCCAAAGCATAACTCGTCGATCCGAGCATAGCGAATTAAAGTATATGCTAACGAAGTCGAAAGCATAACCGTCGATCCGGTACATTCGCAGCAAAGCGAGAATTAAAGTATGCTAACATCCTCGATGCTTTTCATGAATTTACAGTGTAAAAATTGTAGCACCAGGAAGATGAAAATGAATTTCAACAATTCATATAACTACATCTGTTAGCAACAATTTATTCACACAGACTTGGGGCAACAAAATCCATCAATCAAAACCACAGTCAATCAATTAAAGATTAATTATCTAGGCATGTCTCCCTAATTAATCCACATTGACATGAATATATAGTAGATTGATTTTGGTCGCCGATGAGAGAGAGGGCATTGGGGGTTCAAGCAGGACTAACCTCTGTCGTGAATGAAATAGTTGTTCTCGTGATGGTCGGAGGGGCTGGATCCACGGCGGCTCGTGGCCTGAGGCGGCCCGCCGGCTCGTCGTTGTGGCCGAGGACGACGTCGATGGATCCGCGTCAACCGTCTTTAGGTTGGCCGAACGTACGTTCGCACGCCAGTAACCGTGTCCTCGTCACCGTCATCACGCAGGGAGCGGTGGGGCTGGATAAGAGCAGGGCTGCAGCGGCGAGAGAGTGGCGAAGGCGAGTGGGGCGACTGGCGGCGGCGGTGGGGCGAATGCGGGCATTGTGGATCTGTCTAGCGAGGAGCCGAATATGAATGGCGTGTGTAACTGTGTTTAATGAAACTACTGGCGTGCCCTTGACGGCTCTGTGCATCAATTGGAATTTCATGGACACTATAGTAAATATAGGTGGGAAATTTTGAGCAGCCCGCGCACGGTTTGCCTGCTAATGCTAACGAGTGGGCCAGTGTCATGGGCGACGATGGTTAGTGAACCCGGATCGCCTTTGTTGGGAGTTGGGTCAGTGGTTATCTTTTTTATATTGGCTGTTGACGCTGACGCGTGGGCCTGTCACAATTTTTTGGAATGAAACTTGCTTTTCTGATTTATTAGAGCCCATAAAACAGCACCTAAAAATCATAAAAATACGAACAATTCGTATTTGGACATTTAGTATTTGAATAAAATATCAACAATCACACTTGTGTGCCCAAGATTCTTAGAATCCGTTTTTACATCCCATGTTAATGATGTAATAATCCTGCTAACATCTAGTGTGCTCTAAAAAATCTACAAATTGACATGCCAACATAATTTGGGTACCTAGACTTGTCTTCAAAACTTCAAATGGTTTAGATGAAGGAATTATATACTTGTGTACAAATGTCAACATCTCTCACATAGTTTCCTAGAATGTTTGCTTGAACATTGAAATTTTCCACACTTTGCAACATGTTCGAACTCATATGCAATTGAAAACGTAACAAAACCTTGTGTTCACCTTAAGCTTACGAAATGTAAAGTTCCATCACTAATGTTGTGTAAAAGAAATATTATTTGTATATTGTACTCACAAAGAACAAAATAAGGCATATAAACATCACTCAACAAACGGAATGTACACTAAACAATGAAATTAATGAATAGATGGTGATTTTAGAAAAATTTAGAAAAAAAGTAACAAATTTGGACTAAAAATGACGAAGAAATACTTGTTACAACATTTGGTTGCAGATTAAAAGGAGAAATGGGAACTATTCTTCATTTGAATAGAACCGGCCCCCCACAGTCATTGGAATAGAACAAAGGAGGAAGCAGAGAGCACTGCCGACATCCCGATAAAATCAAATCCGCGTTTAGTAATATCTAATAATTTATATTCAAGATAGATAATGTTCATATTGATGCTTGCGCCTACATCCCGATGTTCATCCTGTTGACGGTGTACTCCACGGCGGGGCGGAATTTACGCGTCCAGAGGTCGAACTCATGACGGATGCAACACTCGGTGCTACAGTAGTGGATGATCTCTTTGGTATCCGGCTCGTAGCACCTAATCCCACTTCCCAAATGCAGATGTGGGGATTCTGGACGGGCAGCAACAGAATGTCGTCATCGTCGTCGTCGTCATCAAGCCAGTACAACCACGCAATGTTGTCGAGATCCTGCTTGATGAGGTAGCGCAGCCGCCGCAGGATGTGGTTCTTCCACCAGCCGTCAGGGGGCGACGGGCCGCCGCTGATTTCCTGGAGTAGTGCCATCGCTTCGGGGTCCGCCGGGTTGCAACGGTACTTGACATCGCTAAAAAGTACTTGGCACCGGAGTCTTCGACGCGGCGGCATCTCCGATGAGCTTCAGACCCTTATCGGGGTTCCGCAGCCTCATCAACCTCACCATCCCCTCGAAGCACAATGCCTCCAGATGATTGGCCTCGCGGAAGCCCCGCTCAAAGCACGACCTGACATAGCGATTCTTGCACGCCTCACGAAGATCACGCGGCGACACGTACAGTAGTACCTCATCGGAGTTGCAGATGCGTCGGAAGGTGCTGCAGATTTTATTGCAAAGGTTTAGGAAATGGAAAACGGACACATCCTTGATGGAGTGGATGATGATCTTGGTGAGAAGTTCATCTGGCAGCAGCAGCATCAAGCACACTGCGGCAGCCATCAAGGAGAATGGACGAAATAGCACAGCGACGGGGTTTGGAATTTGAATGGCGACGAGGGTTGAAGTTGGCGGCGACGAGGCATGAAGTTGGCAAGGAGGATTGAAGTTGAAGAGGGATGATGTAACATCCTTAGTTTTGACTTGAATCCAAAATGTCGAATTTCAAAAACTTGAATTGAAGTGGAGTGCTCGTTTGTCGATTAAGGTTGTCCTCCTGTTTCCTCCCCCTAAATTCTTAGATTTAATGTTGGCGTCCACGATACCATTAGGATTTAAACCCTGCTAGTGTGACAATTTGGCTCTTTATTTGAAATCTCATTTGGATTGTATTTGGGTAGCTTCAAATTTGAATCCAAATTTGAATTTGAGACCTCATAATAGCCCTGGGTAAATTCACAAAACGCACTGTGCCACACGGGCTGCCAACCTCGCAATCGGCCCCCACTCCACTTAGAGCCCACTACGGCCCGGTCGGCACCACCCGCGCTCCCACCAACCGCGCGCCGCGCCGTGTCGCCGACAGTGGGGCCCGCCGCCCGCGTCGGCCAAGCGCGATGACGCCGGGGCGTCATCTTCCCCCTTTCGCTTTGGCCGACGACCAAAGGCGAGGCCGCGGGGGAACGCCGGCCGCGCGCCTCGAGCATCCGGACCGCCCACGCGTCCCCTTTCGCGCCGCCCTACTTAAAGGCCACCACCGCACCGCCCGGATGCCCGAAACCCTAACCACCCGGGGGAGGAGCCCCCCGCAACCCCCTCGCCGTCCGCCGGAGGAGCAAGGTGGAGGAGAAGAAGAGAGAGGGAGAGGAGCCGCCCGCGGGGAAGCCGGTCGCCGCGAAGCCGGAGCCGCCCGAGGGAGGAGCCGGACCCGTCGGGAACACCTTCATCCTCTGCGTCCTCTTCCTCCTCTCGCGCCACGCCGCCGTCTGCCTCCTCTTCTTCCTCGCCAACCCGGCCCGCCCCCGCCGCTCTTCACCGACGCGTCTACACTTCGGCCCGTGGCCACCAAGGTGAGGGCATTCGCTTCCCGTCTCTCGTGGATGCCCCGGCCATCGCGCCGAGGTGGAACGCACTGATGCCCCGCGCCGCCGCGCCGTCGCTGGTGAAGCCGGCCTTCGTGCCGGCCGGGATGATCTTGCAATGCCCGCTGCCCTCGTCAACGCGCGCGCCGCCCGCCTAGCTCCCCTTTTTCCTTTTTTGCGTTAGGATTCTGCGCGGTCCGTCACCGCCGTGCCGTGTCGAGCGCCGCTTCGCGTTCGCGACGCGTACATGCCCCCGCGCGCGCGCCTGCGCACGCCACGGAGCACGCACGCGTGCACCCCAAAGCACGCGCGCGTCGCGACCGTAAAGGCAAGACCGGACCTTGGCCCCTTCTCTTCGAGCCCCGCCGCGGTCACCGAGCCCCCCGTGCTCGCCGCGTCGCCGCCATGCCCGGGATGACCATGTCACCGTAGCCCGTGGGAAGCACACCGTGTCGAGGAGTACCACTAGCGCCATGCCGTGCCCCCGGTCAAGAACGCGCCGGCCCAACCTTGGGCACCTCGCTCGCCGCCGCCCATAGCGTCGAGCCGAGCACCGCCGTAGCACCGCCGCGACACCCCGTCGCGAACCCGAGCCCGAACCCCGGCTAGGCTTGGCCTAACCCACCGCGCGCCCCCGGTGCACGCCCATCTCCCCTTCACGCCGCCGTGCCCCGCGCGGGATGAGCCCTTGCACACCGCCGCGCCGCCGCCGCGCCCACGCCGCGCGGCCGACGCGCACGACGCACACCGGCCGCCCTAGCGGCCTCCGAGCCCCACAACCCGAGGAACTCGTGTAGGGGCGCCTTGCGACCGGCCGCCCGGGCGTAGGGGATCGTCACCGCCGGCGAGCCCTCGACGCGCCGCCGTTCTTCTTGGACATTTTGTCGAGCACCGGGGGGGGGTCGGGGAGTCGCAGGGGAGAAAGGGAGACCCGGACACACCCGAGCCAACACGCACGCGTGGCCGCAATCGATCCACGGGATGCGGTGCGGCCCGCCACTAGATGGCCGGCCACACGGTGGCCTACACCGCGGCCCGCCACACCGCCCGTCGCCGGATCGGCCGCGGCCGGCCGTGGTCGGCGGCCGAGCCGCGGCGCGCGGCCACGGGGGATCCCGCCGCATCTGGGATCCGGGGATCCCGTGCGGCCAGCCGTAAGGGGGGGTTTTTCTTTTTATTTAAGAATTCCAGAAAATCGTTTTCCTCTTTTAAAAATCCTAGAAAATCCATTTTAACTCCGAAAATTATGAAACCTCTTCCAAAACATTTCTAAAATCTCAAACTCCGGGTTGGGTTGGTGTTTGTTCCCTTGTTGGTTCTTAAATGCTCTTATTTGGATTTATGTTGCCTTAGGACCGCTATTTATTTTCTTTTTCGCGCTACTAGGAGCAGGAGGAGCCGGAGAGCTGAGCCGTGAGTACGACTACGCCGACGACTTCGCCGCGGAGGACTACCCGACCCCAGGTTCACGCCCGACCGATTCCGAACTACCCATTAGGCATTCTTCGAGTAGTATTGCTAGCGCTTTACTTAATGTATGCATGTTGATGAACCTTGCACTCGCCTCTTTATTTACCTTGTCCTTGATTGTCCTACTACTACTATATATGATTATGCGGGCGTGTATGTGCGCCGAGCTTCACGATGCATGTGTGGGATGGGAATTAGTGGTTCTTGGCGTGTGTGGGATAAAAACCGGCGGGAGAAGGCGTTTTGGGTACTTTGGCGGGGGTGAGCTCGAAACAACCGATCTGGGATCGGGGATAGGGGTGCACTCCTCGGTGCATCCCTCCTGTTACGGTTTCGGAGCCTAGGTGTTGGGGTTTTACGTGCGCTTGGAGGACATGAGCTCGCCCCGGTCTGAAACCGAGTGGATCAACTTGTTTATAGGACATCGTACACACCACCCCGCCGAGAGTGGGGATAGGGCCGTGTTGAGCTCGGCAAGTGCGGAACCATACCTGCTTAGGATGGATAGCGGGGTATCAGTGGGGGAGCGGTGGAGGTGAGACCACCCTCTCAGAGCGACTCCCGTGTGGCCACACGGGAGCATTTCACAGTTCCGGTGTAGTCCCTTCCGAGGGGGGACAGCTTTGAGGGCCGGATGCAGGATGGGTTCGTAACTACCGAGAGTTCGCGGTAGGATGGGCTCGGTCGGTCGTACACCGGCCGGGTACCATTCGGGATGGGTACGGGTGTACACGCTCCCGCGAGTTGTTCGATCTATAGCTATAGCCGCGTCCTCGGTCATGGACACTTTGCCAGAAGACGTACTTGATCGTCATGTTTTGGGATTTCTACCTCCCTCCTATAGGTGAGAGTGTGGTGAGCCGTGGTTACGGCCGGCTAGAGGAGAGAGGCTCCATCTACCTCGTCGATCCGGTTGTAATCATTGAGGTGCGAGGAGAGGAAGTTCTCGCATCGACCCTAGTCGGGAGTAGGAGCCGGTGACGGGTCTTCGGGGTCACCGGTGGATCCGGGTTGTGTTGAGAGACTTGGGTTTTGGGATATTGATGGAGATACCTTATTTATTCTCTCGTTCTTCTGCTTAGGAAGCCACGGCCGATTCCTTGTCTACTCTCTTTTCCCTTTAGAAGTTAGGCCACTTAAAGCCGCATACGGTTGGTGACGTGGACCTATCCCACTCCTTGGGGATAGACTTTGGGTGTGCGGGGTACGAGTCCGAGTTCGACCGCAACGCCGACGGATGGTACGGCCGAGGGATACGTCGCTTCGCTCGAGTTGCTCGTGGCGGGAAGAATAAAGATGGAGACCCTTCGAGAAGATAGCTACCGTTGCGTAGAATTTTCACTCTAATTCAGCCAAGAGGCTTGTAATGATGTACTCCATAATGGACTTGTAATAAATTAATGTACTCTTAACTTTATTAGATGCGATGTATGACTTTGTGTATCTATCCGTGAGACGTTACGTACGCGATAGCCACCGATCCGGGGACTATCGCGATGGTACGAGGATTCGGGTTTTCTATGAAAATCCGGGGTTTTACGATGAAGTTGGCGACTAGGATTGAAGTTGAAGGAGGCAACGAGCTCGAGGATTGAAGGTTGAAGATGGCGCCTCGGCCATGTCGTAATAAAACAATAAATGGAAATTGAAAAGGCGACGCAGTTTGGCTGCTGCCGTTGACAAGTGGGCCCAACATCATTGCCCCGCCCCTTCTCCTTCCCGCATAAGTGAAAGGCGACGCGTGGCTTCGCGCCTGAGACGGAGCCCGATGCGCAATCGAGTGGCACGTACTGGCAGTAATGGAGTAGTGGTTGGGGGCAGAGGCACCTGACGGTTCCGCGTCTTGTCAATATAACTCCCTCGCCCAGTCGCCCTCCCCTACTTTCTTCCCTGCTTCTTCCATAAGCTTATCATCTTTTTCTTCACTTCTTCATTCTCGCGATTCACCATTAAAATCTTCGGTCACCGAGAGAAGGAGGAGATGGCGTCGAGGAGCCCACCACCGTCGAGCGGGGACGAAGGGAGGACGACGACGACGAAAGCCTCCGTCGGAAGAGGTTGGAGAAGGGGAAGGAGCTGGCAGCCAAGGACGCCGACAAGGAACCGCTCTTCGACAACAATAAGTTCGCTGCCGAGTAGCTCAGTAGCGCCTTCAGAAAGCTTGAAGGTGTTGGCGAGGCCTTCGACATCAAGGCGCATCATGATGCATACAAGGACCTGACCTTGAAGGGTCTCACCTTCAGGATCCACGGGTTGGCTGAGAAGCTCGAGAACTCCTCGCGGTCAAGCGGGCTGCCCGCCGCCACTTCTTCTTCAACGACGGCGGCTCCGACGACGACGACGGCAGCCACGGCGATGATGGCGGCGATGATGGCAACCAAGGCGGCGACGGCAGGACTCGGATTAATTGATAGACTCTCTAACAATTAGTAACAATAATGTCTGTGTGCTTTTGCGTCTTCGTCCGATTATTGGACATGAACTGCTTAGTTTGTCTGTCAATCATGAATTGCTTAGTTAACTAGCTTGGTTGTTAGATTTTGTATGTCATGAACTCGATCTAATATACGCGAGATTAACTGGAGATCTGTTGTGATGAATTAGATCTGCTGACGCTGACGCTGACGCGTGGGCCAATGTCATTGGCGACGATGGTTAGTGAACCCGGATCGCATTTGTTGGCAGTTGGGTCCAGGCGGGCAGGCAAGAGTTATCTTTTTATATTGGCTGCTGACGCTGACGCGTGGGCCTGTCACAATTTTTTTGGAATAAAACTTGCTTCCCTGAATTATTAGAACCCATAAAACGGCACATAAAAAATCATAAAAATACGAACAATTCGTATTTGGACATTTAGTATTTGAATAAAATATCAACAATCAAACTTGTGTGCCCAAAATTCATATATTTCATTTTTACACTCCATGGTAATTATATAATAATTCTAATAACATCAAATTTGCTCTAAAAAATCTACAAATTGACTTGGCAACATAATTTGGGTACCTAAACTTGTCTTCGAAATTTCAAGTGGTTTAGATGAAGGAATAATATACTTGTGTACAAATGTCTTCCTCTCTCACATAGTTTCCTAGAATGTTTGCACGAACATTGAAGTTTTCCACACTTTGCAACATGTTCGAACTCATATGCATTTGAAAACTTAACAAAACCTTGTGTTCACCTTAAGCTTACGAAATGTAAAGTTCCATCACTAATGGTTGTGTAAAACAAATATTATTTGTATGTAGTACTTACAAAGAACAAAATAAGGCATATAAACATCACTTAACAAACAGAATGTACACTAAACAATGAAATTAATGAACAGATGGTGATTTTAGAAAAAATTAGAAAAAAAAGTATCAAATTTGGACTAATAACGACGAAGAAATACTTGTTACAACATTTGATTGCGGATTAAAAGGAGAAATGGGAACTGTTCATCATTTGAATAGAAGTGGGCCCCATAGTCATTAGCGACATGGGGTTGATAACCCGCGTCGGATTTGCTGCTCTCCCAAAATTTTACACAGATAATTCGAGCATCATACAAAAGCTAATCTACTACTACTGATTTCCTATTCTCTGTGCGAACTTCACCATTTCGCAGCGTAGCCTACAGTCTTCGCTGCAAAACAGAGAAATTCGAAGCCATCATTTTTCCACGCCGTAGCCGCCGCTGGTGCCTGCGCACGGCTGATCTCCGCGCATCTGTGCCGGAGGCGGTAGTGGTTCACCCCAAATGCGCCAACTCGAGTAGTGGAGCGCACGCGCAGCCTTCCCGCGCAAAGACAGACACCCCTCGTTGCTCAGCCATCTCGACGACCGTCGGGCATACTCCCCGGGTACTCATGCAAGGAAGGAAGAATAGCGAGAAGACGGACTCTCTGGTAGAATTCCCCCCGTACTCCTACTAGGACTCGTTCCGTGTAATCCTACTAGGACTCCTGCATTGTAACCGACTAGGAACCCTCCCCCTGGACTATATAAAGGAGGGCTGGGTACCTAGCCGCACATCCACAATCCCTCCGGGGACAACACCAAGCGCAGGGCGCCATACTTGATCCCCCAAACAGGACGTAGGGCTCGCCACCTTGGCGACCCGAACCTGTATAAATCTTGTGTCCCGTGTCCTTGCGCATACCTTCGAGTTCTCGGTCTCCCGATCACGATCCCCACCGCACAATCTACTACCTCGGGTACCCCCTCGGTAGGTTTGCCGGTCTAAAACACCGACAGCTGGCGCGTCAGGTAGGGGTGATCATCACCACCGAGCGAATTCGAAGACCTCTCTTCATCAAATCGTTCTACTCAGCATACTGTTGCGTCATCAAGATCAAAACTCGGTGCCGGAATTGGCTTCTACCGAGTCGCCGAGTCCGAAGCAGAGATATATTCGTTCTCACCAAATTCCACCAGGAAGAAGGGTCGCAAGCAATCTCGTCGAGTTCCGCGCCGCAAGCAATCTCGTCGAAGTTCGCCTCCCATCATCTGTTCGGTAGTAGTCCACCATGCATGTGATCTCAGAGGAAATTGGCATCTATCAAGCACGCGCACCAAGATGGGAAGCAAGATCTCATGCGGCTCTCCAATTTGCTTCTATGCTCACAATCGATCCGAAGCGAGGCAGTTTTGGAGTCCGATGTTCCTCTCTCATGTGTCAACATCAAAACAGAATTAAATTGGATGTAGCCTGCTGCCGTCAAAAAAATCAATTTGGTGCAATTCGGCCGCACACACACATAGGTGTACCATAACTCCAAGATCAATGCATGATGCACACGAGTAGCGTACGCGAGTGCTTATACTCGGGTACAACTACACTTGGCAACGTCGTGTGTCGCGACTACTCACCTCCGGCCTCAGCAGCTCTACATCGACTACGCCGCGCGCCCAGGTGCCTCGGCACGTCGCGCGGCTCGTCACGCGGCTCGTCGCGCGCTGCTCGTCGTCGACTACTCGCCTCGCCCGAGGCTCGTCGTCGACTACTTCGTCTTTGCCGCGTGTCCGGGTGCCTCGGCACGTCGCGCGGCTCGTCATGTGGCTTGTCACGCCGCTTGTCGTCGACTACTCGTCGTCGACTACTTCGTCTTCGCCGCGCGTCCGGGGTGCCTCGGCACGTCGCGCGGCTTGTCACGTGGCTTGTCGCGCCGCTCGTCGTCGACTACTCGTCGTCGACTACCTTGTCTTCGCCGCGCGTCGGGGTGCCTCGGTACGTCGCGCGGCTCGTCACGCGGCTTGTCGCGCCGCGCGTCGTCGACTACTTGTCGTCGACTACTTCGCCTTCGTCGCGCGTCCGGGTGCTTCGGCACGTCGCGCGGCTCGTCACGCGGCTTGTCGCGCCGCTCGTCGTCGACTACTCGTCGTCGACTACTTCGTCTTCGCCGCGCGTCCCGGGTGCCTCGGCACGTCACGCGGCTCGTCACGCGGCTTGTCGCGCTGCTCGTCGTCGACTACTCGTCGTCGACTACTTCGTCTTCGCCGCGCGTCCGGGGTGCCTCGGCACGTCGCGCGGCTCGTCCGCGCGGCTCGTCGCGCCGCTCGTCATCGTCGACTACTCCGCCTCGCGCGAGGCTCGTCGTCGACTGCTGCCTTCGCCCGGGCTCGTCGTCGACCACTCCGTGCGCGCGACTTCGTCTTGCGGCCACGGCGGCTCTACTTCGGCCACGCGCCGTGCGTGGTGACTACTTGCCTCGCGGCAACACCGGGTCTCGCCGAGTGCGCCGCATCTTTGCCACGACGTCATCTTCCTCGGTCGCATCGCGTCGACCATTCATCCGGACTAGTTTTCCAAACTAGTCGAGAACAACCGATCACGCCCCCGGCGACTAACCGGAATCAACTCGACTAGTCAACTTCAACAACAACCCTCGTGGCTCCATCGGCCGACCGCCACGGCTTCATCAACAAGTCTGCCCAGGCAGCAACAGCTAAGTCATTTATCTAAATGATTACTTGTTTTCTTGGCTTGTTCTCCTCATCATGTAGGACTACTTGCCGACTACACATTTGTGTATGCTTCTCGGCGGGTTTTCACGGGAGCTACACTCTCTTGACTACTCTTGGGGCATATCAATCAAGTCGCCGTGAGTCTACTTCATCAACTCGGGGGCTATCCCTAGGGAGGCGGTTTCTAAAGTCCGCTACGCGCGGCAATCTAAAGTCGACTTCTAAAGTCGCATTCTAAAGTCCGCTCCGTGCGGCAACTTAAAGTCGACGTTGGTCGCATCTTCGCCTACTTCGGTGGTATACTACGTGTGTAAGCTTCGATGGAACCTAGGCGCCAAGCGGCCCTCGGGTCTGGCGACGATGGAACCTAGGCGCACGTGGTCTTCATGCTCCGTACCATGGGTCCAAGTACCCTAAGTACTCGCGCTCCGTACCTTGGGTCCGAAATCCATGGCCCGGTACGCAAGTCGACTCCCGGTCGCACCTTCAAGTCCACTACGGTGGCAACCATACCTTGGGTCCGAAATCCATGGCTCGGTACTCAAGCCAACTCCCCGGTGGCACAAGCCCGCTACGGCGGCAATCGTACCTTGGGTCCGAAATCCATGGCTCGGTACTTAAGCCCACTCACGGTGGCACAAGCCCGCTACGGTGGCAATCGTACCTTGGGTCGAAATCCATGGCTCGGTGCCTAAGCCCACTCCGGTGGCACAAGCCCGCTGCGGCGGCAACCGTACTTTGGGTCTGAAATCCATGGCTCGGGTACTTAAGCCCACTCCGGTGGCACAAGCCGACTCCGGTCGCACCCAAGCCCACTCCCGGTGGCACAAGCCGACTCCGGTCGCAATCTTAAGCCCGCTCCGGCGGCAAAACTACTCGTTTTCTCTGATTTTTCATGCAAGGAAGGAAGAATAGCGAGAAGACGGACTCTGGTAGAATTCCCCGTGCTCCTACTAGGACTCGCTCCGTGTACTCCTACTAGGACTCCCGCCTTGTAACCGACTAGGAACCCGCCCCCCGGACTATATAAAGGAGGGCGGGGTACCTAGCCGCACATCCCCAATCCCTCCGGGGGACAACACCAAGCGCGGGCGCCATACCCGATCCCCCAAACGGGACGTGGGGCTCGCCACCTTGGCGACCCGAACCTATATAAATCTTGTGTCCCGTGTCCTTGCTCATACCTTCGAGTTCTCGGTCTCCCGATCACGATCCTCACCGCACAATCTACTACCTCGGGTACCCCCTTGGTAGGTTTGCCGGTCTAAAACACCGACGTCTGCCACCGCCCGGGACCCGCCTCATGTACCCCTTCGCGGTGTCGTCGTCGGCGGCACCGCCATTGACTCTGTAGAGCGAGATGGCGTATAGATAGGCCGCCGCATCGTGCCCACCCTCGGCGGCACGCTAGAGATCATTGTATCTCCTGTGTTCGATGAAGAATACTTTGATTCCGGAGAGGAAACAAGCCTCCGGATTCTCGAGACCGCTCATCATAGCAAGGAATGCTTTGTAAGCGGTGGGGTTACACACCCAAGAAATCTCATCTCGTATCCCCTCTATCGACAAATGCCGGCTGACGTCGTCGTGGCCACACACGTGGCGCATGGTCGAGCAAGTACCGTGTAGGCTGCGGAGGTCAGCCAAGGGCCGCTCTGAGGTCGCACCGACGCGCGCTGCAATCTCAATGCGGAGGTCTTGAGGGAGGCCCAGCAGCAGCGATGACGGCTGGTGCCGCGTGCTTCTTCCCGGCATGCTATCCATCTCCGGCCGAGAATGGTGACAATGAGGAGTAGGCAGTTGTTGTTTTTCACAGGTAGAGACGAAGGGGCAGGGGATCTAATTGTTTTGGAAGGAGAAGATACAGGAGATTTGTTTCCAAACATGGTTTAAGTATGCAGTGGAGATGATGTTTGGCTAATCCGCGTTATCATTTAATTCTCAATTAGAAACGACGTTTGACTAATCCGCGTAGAGACGATGTTTCATTACCCCGCGTATCATTTAATTCTACATTGGAATCACTACCTCTGCAGCTCTGCTCTCAGCCATTGACTAGCAACAGTTTCGCCATTGACCGTCTTGGGAACCTCTTCCCGTTTCCTGTGCTCTTGATCTTATCCCTTCCTCTCTCTTTTTTTTGGAGATGATGACTACATTGGATGTTTGGATTTAGGTGTTAGTGTTAATTTGTAGTAAACTAACACCAAAACTAATAATTTGGAGCCAAACACATGTGTTAATTTGGAGGTGTTAAAAACTACCATTAACAGTAACAGTAACATCTACCATCCAAACTCGGCCATTGGAGACGATGTTTGCTTACTTCGTGTATTATTTAATTCTACATTGGAATCACTACTTATGCAGCTCTCCTCTCAGCCACTGACTAGCAACAGTTTTCCGACCGTCTTGACCGTCTTGGGAACCTTCCCGGCCGTTCCTGTGCTCTTGATCTTATCCCTTCCTTGTTTTTCTATAAAAAAGGCATCGACGCCTATCGGTCCTCCTCACTTCAAGTTGCTTCCTTCTTCTCTAGATCTAGATCTAGCTATATGGTTCCTTCTTCTGATACAATAAAGCGAGTCACTTGCTTCCTTCTTCTTTAGATCTAGATCTAGCTATGGCGCAAAGAATAGATCTTGTAGGGCGCAAGCTTTTGCTTTTCTCTCTTCTTCCTCCTCCTCGATCTCTCAGTTGCTAGAAGAATTCTTGTGATAGGGGGTGATTGGGTTGCTCATCCCTCTAACACAGTTGCCGGAAGAATTCTTGTGACATACTCCTTCCGCGTAGCCGTGTCCGGGGAAGGTAGCCCAGAACCTCCTGGCATCAGGATGAATAATTTCATCCTGTGTCCAATGATCATTGTTTTCAGGATGAACAATCCTTCATCCTGTGTCCAATGATCATTATTTTTCCTTTTCTTTCTCCTTCCACTCGCGGAATGCTCTTGCAAACCAGAAGTGCAGGTTAAGCTAGGAAGCTTTGTGGTCTCATTACAAGCCAAGAATCAGTTCTCTGAGCCATCAACAGAGATGGACCTTATTTAATGACCACATGCAGCAAGATCGACGACCTGCGAGCAAGATCGATGTGTGTGTGTGATTTTGCATATCTCGTCATGAAGATATGGCCACATTGTAACCTTGTTCTGATTTATCAATCATGACTATAATCTCTGTGTGTGTGATTTTGCATATCGCGTCATGAAGATATGGCCGCATTGTAACATTGTTTTGATGTATCAATGATGATTGCAATCTGTGTGTGTGTGTGATTTTGCATCTCAAGATACATGCTTTTGTGATTATCTCTGTGCAGTACAATTTTTTGTATGATTTTCCTACTCACTTGCAAAGCTTGTGATTATTTCAATAGTTTGGCAAATCAACTTGTTTCTCTCAGGATTCCTGATCTAGATTTGGCAAGTGAAATTATGCCAGATTGTTGGACATGCACTCTTTTTTTTACTTGGCATATCTTTTTAGAAGTTGGCAAAACACAAGATTTTGCCAAGTAAAATTTGGCAAACTCTTGGAGATGCTTTAATCCGTGTCTCTTTTGATGTAATCTGTTCGTGATTTCACATATCTTCTTGCCCATAACAAAAGCGACGCTGGTTCGTTAGTCCTCGTCTCTTGCCCGTAGCAATGGCGACGCGGGTTCGTCAATCCTCGTCTCTTGCCCGTTGCGGGCCGAAGCGAGAATATAAACGAGTATATATAGTATCTTTGGCGAGAATATATTACAAGCGGGACTCAAATTCCACCACATCCCATATATTTCAAAAAGGATTGAAATTCCACCAATACATCGCATCCTTTATATTGCAAAACGGATTCTATTTCCACCAATAGACACATCCTCCGGCATTACAAAAAGGATTCGAGAAGAAATCGAGCTTGCTTTTTCTTCCTTGATTTCTGTATATGGATTTTTTCACTATGGTCGCTTCGCAAGTACGGTGTTTTGTTAGTTCCGAATAGTTGGGGCTTGTATGAAGTGTCAAAGGATGGAATTTCGTCAAACTGGTTGTATTCCTCCTCCTCAACAACAACATTTTCAATCCCCACAATTCCTCTTCCATCTCATTTGTTCACTGACGCCGCGCTCCCACATCACTACAGTTGAGTTCTCTCAGACTTCAATTATTGGGCTCTCAAACTAGTAGCGGGCGTCAAATGCTCATCGGTTACAAGTGTCTTTGCACTATTTGGCTACGTGGGGAGGTATGGCGTATAGTCCCGTGGAGATGACGCCTGTCCTGGCGAGTCTTGCTCCGGTCACGGCGTCGTGGCGTGCCCTGTACTTGAACAGGGGCGGCTTCGAGGGTGGAGGCGTAGTGGTTGGCCGGGGGTGTCTCCGGGGAAGGGCCGAGGGAGCCGTTGACGGTGATCCGTATGGGGTACAGTGGCAGGCGTGGCGGCGTCCCGTCCCCGCATGCTTAACAGCATTGGACTGGTTGTAGCAGTGCACGCGCGTGGCGCTGCAGGGGCGGGGATGGCCGCACAGTACTGACAGCGACGGGGATGGCGCTCCCGCCGGCCTGACGTCATGGTCTGACCCTGCAGAGTCACGAGAGGAGGGGTCGAGGGTGCAACCGGCCCCCCTTCGAGGGTGCGGTGCGTTAGCCGTACAGGAGTGGGTGGCACAGTGTCACGGAGCTGACACCGGCCTCGTCGCACAGTCCCCACAGTGGCGGGGATGGGCTTCCCCTAGGGAGTTGGCGGAACAGCGCCGGGGAGTGATTCCCAGGCACGTGATGGCGCGGCTCTACTGTGTCAGAGCATTGAATGCTCGTACCCGCGTGCGGGAGCAGGTGCGCTCGTGAGGGAGCCTCGAGCGAGGCGGAACCCGCTCGAGGGGGCGTGAGCCCTCGAGCGAGGCGGAACCTGCTTGAGGGGCGCGAGCCCTCGAGCGAGGCGGACCTTGCTCGAGGGGGCGCTTGATTGGGCCACTCTGGTGGGCCGCGGGGGCCACCACAGCGTGGGCCGCGCCGTGTGTGCGTGCTTAGGTTAGAGGTGTGTTTTGTTTTGTTTTTTGCAGGTTCTAAGCAGGATTCCCCCGGTTTTTTTGGGGACCCTCAGGGCTGTCCACAACAGTAGCCCCCGAGCATCTGTGGGTGTGCCGGCCAGGCTCCCGCAGATGCCGAAGCCTACTGATAGGACGTTCTTCCCCCTGGTTGCAAATGCCTTCCGTGGGGCCGCGTCAGCGACCCGCGGGTCTAGCCTCGAAGCCTGCGGGGGCGTGGGGGCTCTGCCCGAGGGGTTTTACCGCGGAATCTTGTCAGTGGGCGTGGTACGTGTTCCAACCGGCATCGGCAATGTTTCAGCCGGCTTCAGTGACGCACGCGCGACTGGCACCATTCGCGTCCGGTGCGTCCCAAGAGGTGTAGCCGTGCGTCGAGCCCCCGAGCCTGGGCCCATTCGAGGTGATCGGGGCGATCTCTTCATTTTGTTTTAAACGCGCCCTCGCCGTCCCTCCGCGGGACGGAGGGTGAGGTTTCTGCAACCCCCATCGATCGGGTCGCGGATTGCGGATTCCTCGTTGAGCTGTTAGCGGGCGGTTCAAGTGGACGCCCATGCCCCGTTCGATAAGGGTAGGCTCGTGGTCCGAAGACTCGTCCATTAAAGCACTTGCATGGGTTTGCTAGGAGGGGCTCGGTCCCATTCGCTAGGGACCGAGGGCGCGGAAGCTCTCCCTCGGTGGGATCCCCCCGGCTAGCTGCCCTCGCTGGCTCTCGAACACGACATGTGGGGCGCCCTCCAGCCGGTGGGCTTGAGGAAAGGCTCGAATGCGCGCGCCCTCGTCGTCCCTGACTCTGGCGGGGGCACCTGTTCGAACCCGTCGAGGGTCAGGTTTCGAACCCCTGATCAGTAGGGCCGTGCGGGGTAGCAGCGGAGTGCTCCCGCCCTTTTGCATCTGCGTGCCTCGAGGGTCCTCAGGCGCGCTGGTCCTCGAGCCGTTGATCAGTAGATCGAGGGCACCTGTGGCGCCTGTTTACCTTGAACAGGCTTCGAGGCCACTGGTCGATATTCGCACCCTTCGAGGGTCGGTCTTATTTGAGCCAGGGGCTCGGGCCGCTCGAGGGTCTTCCTTACTTGGTAAGGGACAGAGCCATTTAATGCACGCAGTCACGTCTATAGTCACGCGCCGCGGGCGCGCCTTTTCAGGCGCCGCGGCCGCGCGCGTAGTGGGCGGGTGGGCAGGCGGACGTGACCGCCTACCGCGACCCTCCGGTTACCGCGCCGTGATGATGGTGCGGGTGCGGTTATGCGGCTGCCGCGGTCGTGGTGGGCCCCGCTTGTCAGTGAGGGAATATTTCACCTGCAGTTAATGCGTGCGGGGCGTGCGCTCCGGAGAGCATGCCTCGCGGCCTATAAATCCGATAGGCGAGGGGGGCGGTTTTTTACCTTTGCACTTAGCGTTTGTTGTCCCTGCCCCTTGCACTCCAGCCCCCGAGCCTTTCTTGCCTTCGCGCCTCTGTTCTTGCCTCTCGTTCCTCGTCCCCCCGCCTATACGTATGGCTCTCCAGCAGCCCATCACCGTCATCGACCCGCCGGCGTGGGAGCGCTCGACGGCGACGACGCTATCCCTGGGTCTGCTGGTGGCCGGTGGCCAGCTGGCGGCGAATATGGAGGGGCAGCCGGCGGAGTGGATCGTGCCGTCGAAGAGGGACCGAGTTCCCAATCCCTCGTACGGCTACGTCATCAGCTTCGTCCGCTTCCACGAGCACGGCTTCGCGGTGCCGGCGAGCCGCTTCATGCGGGCCCTGTGCTACCACTACGGCGTGGAGCTGCACAACTTCCTCCGAACGCAATCTCGCGGCGGCCACGTTCGTCGGCGTGCGAAGGCTTCTGGGGATCCCGATGGCGGGATCTCTCGGGTGCACCTCTTCTCGCGTGGAGCCGTCGTATGGACCTCCCCGGGCCCACTACCTCGGTGGGTGCCGGGACCGACTACTCGGTGGGCCCCCCGGGACTACCGGCTTGCACTACACGGCACACGAAGGCGTGGAGCACAAGGACTACACGGGAGTAGTACTCGGTTAGGGAGGCCGTACATGTTCCGCACCGTATAGAGGACTCCTAAACGTACTCGACTAGTACTCTCTCCCTACTCCGACTTGTAACCACGCACTCCGGACTATATAAGGCGAGGGCGGGGACCGATCTCGGGATCATCTCATCCAATCCCCTACAACCCACGGCGCACTATTGCACCATCTTGTAATTGTGCCCTATCAATCCGAGCTACGCGGCATACGGGACGTAGGGTATTACGCACCTCGCGGCCCGAACTTTGTCTAAATTGTGTGCCACGTGTCTCTTCCTTCGAGTTACCGATCTCGGCGAGTCACAATCATCTACTTCGGGTACTCCCCGTAGTAGGTTGCCGGTCTAAAACACGGACGGTGGCGCGCCGGGTAGGGGCTCTCGCCCGAGATCACATGGCGAACTCGACGGCTCTGTGCGCTTCAAGCCAACCGTCGCCTTCAACCGCGGCGACACCTTCGTTTTCGGCGCACGGGTCCGCACGCTTGCGGATGGCGCGGGCTCCTTCCCGGCGCCGCGACCATGCGGCCCAACCCGAAGACGGAGCCTCGTGACGCTTCCCCGAAGTCGTCACGGGCGGCGAACTCGCCGGCAAATTCGGCGAAATTTCGCTTTTCAACCACCACGCTGACTTCGAGCTCGAGTCCGTCTCCAACTCGAACTCGACGTCGCCATGGGCCATCGCATGCGAGCCGGCTGCTCAGCCATCGCAAGCGGTCCCCTCACCACGCGAGCCCTCCGCGCGTGGCCCCCACGTCCTCAGCCGGGCCCGCACGGGGGGCTCCCACCCCGCGCCGGGCCGGCAAGGAGCCCGTGCCCGAGTACAACTCGGACTCCGACGCCGCCCCCCGATCACGCTCCGGACTCCGGCCCTCTCTCCGAGTTCTACTCGAACCCGGACTACGAGTTCGACTTCGGGTCGGACACGAGGAGACCGAGTCCGAAGACGACTCCACCGAGCTTCCCTTGTCGGGACCGGCTTACGGGGCCGGTTATAAAATCCACGCCGGCCGGCGGATACGTGCGGCCGGACCGCAAGCCCGCCGACCTCGGCGAAGGGAGACTCACGCTACGTCGCCTACATCGACTCACTACCGTTCCAGAGGGAACACCGCTAGCCGGGCGGACTCAAGCACACCAACCGAGGTGGCACCCTCTCGAGTCCGGCCTCGGCACCCCCGATCGCCAAGTCTTCATGGCTGCCGGCGACACCCCGAGGCCTTCGAGGCACGGCTCGGGACCCGATGCACCGGAAGACATCTCCACCGACGAGCTCTCTGCTGATGCTCCACCCAACGAGGTTCCGGCGGACACGGACGCTCGACGTGAACGCAACCGGAAGCGCAACGAACGCCGTCGACGCATCCGCGACAACCTCCCCATCCGCAACCTTGCGGAAGCTCTCGAGGCGGTCGAGAGCAGAGTACACACCACACACGAGCAATGCCTCATGTCGATCACGAGCGATCGCACGCCGGGGCTCGGGGCATACGCGCCGGTGAGGTCATCGCCAAGCTCGGCGAAGAAGCTTACTTCATGCGGGTCGACAACGAAGTCAACCAACCTCCCCCGCCTAAGCCTCGCGACAACGAAGCTACTAGTCGCGGCGCCAACAACGGTCCCAACCGTACTCGAGCTGACCTCCCAGCCGAGCCAAACCGTCGCCGCTCCAACGCCGGCGGACCTTCACTACAAGATCGCGGCAACCGAGAAGTTGTCCCCCCACCGCGCTCCGGCGGTGGTGGCGGCAACGACCCCGACGGCGGCGGCGGCCGACGGCGGCGGCTCCAACCATGGGGCCAACAGGAGGGCTGGAGGCGGCGGCGGCCACGGCGGCCGCGGCCACGCGAACGGCCACGCCTCCGGCGCCTCACACACGGCGGGTACGACGCCCGCCGAAGATTGAGGAGGGCGCGGCGGAAGAAGTCGACCACCGCCGCCGAAGGCGACGGCTTCCCCGCCTTCTCACCTCGACTTCGCAACTTACTCCTCCCCGACAAGTTCAAGCCTTTGGGGATCACCAAGTACGACGCGAGCGGGATCTCATCCGGTGGCTCCGATGCTACGCTCTCTCCATCGAGAACGCCGGCGGCAACAACCGACACCAAGTGCCTCTACTTCCCCTTATCGCCGGACCAAGCACCACTCACATGGCTCGAGTCGGCCGAACAAGCACTCGATCGACAAGTGGGACCAGCTGAAGGAGCAGTTCACAAGCAACTTCGCAGGCGCCATGGGCCGGTCGGGTACTCGCATGGACCTGGCCATGATCAAACAGGAACAAGGCGAGACCCTCCGCAAGTACATGCACCGCTTTTTCGACAAGCGCGCTACCGTCGTCGACGTCACCGACAAGGAGGTCATCGACCTCTTCCAAGACGGCCTCTACCACCGCCGCACCTTCGAAGACTTCGGTCGTCGCCGCCCCAGGTCCATCCCCCACCTCAAGGACATGATCACATCCTGGGCGGATGAAGAAGACAAGGCCAACGCCAAATACGACGCCATCCGTGGCAAGACCAAGCGAGAACCGGGGCGGCGGCGGCGCGGCCAATGCGAACCGGGCGGCCGCAACAACAACAACTACTACTACTACTACTCGGGTCCCAACCGCAAGCGCAAGCTAGACAACACCTGTCGCGGGTATCCGGCGCCTGCGAAAGGGAACTCGAAGAAGAACTCCGGTGGCTTCAAAGACCCGCTCGAAGGAGAAGTGCTGTGGCATCCAAACGGCAACCATACTACCCGTTGACGGTTAATATTCGTATCAAAGTTCGTTTGTGACTTGCAAGCGGACAAGTCTCCCGTCGTAGTCAAGGGACCCTTCTTCCCTCGAGTGGTGAACCCAAGGTATCGAATCCGTGGAACAAATGTGTGACGCAAGAGTTGATCTAGTAAAGCCAATTAACTTCAATCTTTGGTAAAAGAGAAACCCTAATGGATCTAGATAAGAGCACAAAACAAAGATAAATCTAATCTACTAAAGACCGGAGAAAACAAAGTAAGATTGGGTAGATAAACCGATCTAGAGGGATCGGGGTAAGCCTTTTGTTGAAGTTCCAAGCAAGAGAAGAAGTAGCAAATCGAATCTTAATAGAAGCCTTTTTAAATCGTGGTTTCCCGTCCAAATCCGAAAACATCCGCCTTTCGAGACCCCCGTTCTGTCACAACGTATCCCTATTCATGCGGGGAGCTTAGGGCGAGTCGAAAGACAAGTCGAGATTCTTTCGGAAGATCCGGCGTGTACCTCTAGCCACCGCGGCTACAAGAACACCCTATGTAATCTATCGAGCGAATAGAATTGGAATAAGCAAAGCCGATCGAAAAACGAAATCTTCGAGGAAACAATTGATCGCTAAGAAAAGATTCAACTTGATAATTCAACTATGACAATGATACATACACAAGATCACCACCGGGATCCTTCCTTGATCTTGCTTTTAGCTCCGGGAACTCCGACGTGGTCTTCCATGCAAGGTTCCCACGTCGGCTAGGGAAACCCTAGTCAACTAGCTCGACCCTCTCCTCTCCGACATGGTGTCCCTCTCTTCTCTGCTCCTCGGCGGCCGAAGACAAATTCTTCTCTCCGTGGCTCTCGGTCGGGGGACTATAAATAGCCCGATTGGCGGCTAGGGCAAAGGAGAGCGTGTTTGGGCCCAAAATGGGCACGGGGCCGACCGGACCGGGCCGGGCCGGCCCGGGCCCATTTAGGCCCGGCCCCGTGGGCTCCTTTGCCCCACGTCGGTTCCCTTGCTTCCCGGATGTTTCCCCCTTCGCATGTAGGTCCATGTCGTCGGTTTCTCTCCGAATTGGACTCAACTCCTTGTCTTTCAAGATTCGAAGCACTTTTCCGGTCGGGTCCCCGGAGTCCGTCATCTTCTCGGATCAAGTCCCCGGCTTCTTGGAGTTAAGTTTGCTTCATTGCATGACTTGTACGGGGCTTCAAGGTCTTGTCATGAGGTGCTTGATGAACTTATCCCGAAAGTCTTGCATTCAACACTAAAACCCTGCATAAACATTAAACTCCAAAACCGACATGCACACGTGAACTTGTTATACCACGGGGGTTAGTACCAATGGATAAGGTATAAAACTCATGCCAACACCGAAGGTAAACTCATGGCTAGGTTGACGGATTTTCACCGTCAACATCTCCCCCATGCTTAAACCTTGCTCGTCCTCGAGTAAGCCTTCGATGGATATCATCATTGCTAAACAATGCTTAAACTTTGCACTTGATTACACATGAGAAAACATAATGCTCTCAAAATTTTAATTCATTGAAGTTCCATAATGTACTAGCCTTCATCTCTACGGAGGGTAGATTCTTATTCAGCTTATCCCACAAGTATTAACATGCTCACAAAGTTTTAAATAGATCTCGGAATTTTTGAAATAAAGAATGAGATAAAGAAAAGCTAAACCAAGTTCACAAATTTAAATCATCTCATATATTGCTCATGAACTCTCATCTCACTTGTCTCTCAAGCCTATATATTCTACTCCTTTCCCTCTCATATATATGTGGTAGGCTTTATATGGAGCTTTGGGAAAGTTTAGTCCTAACAAGATTTTATAAATGAGGTGTTGTCAAAACAAGACAAGCTTCTCATGGTCTTACCGAGACTCGTCAAAAAGGTCATTGGAAAATAATGTAAAATCAAGGAGGGGAAAGAGAAAAATACACACACTTTTAGATGAGTGGACATGTGCAAATGGCAAAGAGTGATCCCAAGGCACAAAGGAAGTCCTCGTTATCGGATTGCACATGGTTGGAAAATGAGAATGAATCTTTTTAACTTGAAGCCTTGAATGCACTCTTAGAGAACCGGGAGTTCGCTTTACGCACACATATATATTTTTTTTTCTTTCTCATATTTCTCATTCTTTTCTTTCTTTCTTTCTTTCTTATATATATTTCTCATTCTTTTTCTTTCTTTCTTCACCTTGGAAGTCACGTACATCGCCGAATTTTTTTTCTTTCATCATTTGATATATATATATATTTTTTAAAATACTCCCTTTTGAATTCTAAAACTGCACCGTACCTACCTCCTCCCCCATGCTTAGACGTTGCTCGTCCTCGAGCAAAGAGGCGAAAAATAAGGTAGGTACCCTAGATATTTTTCCCTGGAGAGATACTTGAAATCTTCAACGTTGGCATCGTCTTGCGATCTTCCTTGAATTGATGATCCATTCTCAACGATAGGTTGTGGTCAAGGAGGTAATCACAAAAGATGATATTTGGTTTAAGGGTGGATATCCGGCGAAGTTTGTGAGATCTCCGATGCGGGGATACACAATGCACGGATAAAAGGCTAGCAAAAATATAGATACGCAAAAATGGAATGACCAGCTTCTTAGTCTCGGGCCAGAGAAATCATGGCCTGCAATAACTCACTCAAAAATAAATCTTGTACACTAAGGTTTATGCACTCAAATATATATAAGGCTTTGGATAGGTTGAGCAACACACAAGTGATATTTGTGACAAGGTTAGCAATATTGTTGAGCATAAAAGACATCTTTAATCTATTCATAACTTGAGAGCACATAAAACACTATGGGTCTTTATTTTAATCATAACCTCCGCTGAAAATTAAGCTAGCATTTAAATAAATTCAGATCTGTATTTTTAAGAGAGCACTAGCTTAAACATGCATAAATCAATTACAAAGATGAACAAAGCTGCAATTTTGATCATATATCATCATGGCACGAATTTTGTAACTTTTCCAATGATATAATCAAGGTGGTGTCTTTATTAATGGTGACATCAAGTTGAAATACATACTGAAAATAAACAAACATGCTTGCTGAAATTTAAATAAAAACAGAAAATACTACGCAAACACACATAAGCAAAAGCTGAAAATTACGAGAGAAAAGAAAAGAAAAGAAAACTAAAGTTCCTAAATCTTCTAGTCCTCCGCCGGTGGTTGATGTTGATGATCTTGATAATAATACCCTTGCTCATAATATGATTGGACACTTCCTCCGACGAATTGATTTGGCTCCACAAGGTGAAGGCGTCCAAGTTCAAAGGCAATATTTGCGTTGCCTTCACCAAGTTGAGTTGCGTTAGCTTGGATGGCTGCGATGTTTTGAGCGTTACTTGCAGCAAACCCTCCAATAATGGCCATGCTTTGTTGTGGTTGGGGATGATGAGCGTAGGACTCCGCGAAGTTAGCGTTGGGCACAACATAATGTTGTGGGGGTACCGGTGCACCACCCCCCCATGCTTGCTCTTGTGGCCCTCCGTAATAACTTGGCGGAGGAGGGACCCCGCCGAATGGTTGCACATTGGGTTGTGCTCCACTCGCTTGTGCGGAGGATATTCCCTCCTCTACGATTCTTCCTCTTTTGTTCTTCCTTGCGGGGACAAGTAATCCCTCTTCCAACCAATCTTCCCTTCCTTCGGTGAAAAGCCTAAGCCTCTCATTCGGAAGGGGTAGGTTCACTATGGCCAACCGATAACCTCCTCTCTCATCTCCACTAATGTATTTGCCTTGCCGCAAATACTCAAAACCGAGAGAGGTACCACGCAAAAGGTGAGCGGGGTTTCTTGCGATCCCCGGCCGCAAGGAAAAGGCCAACATGGAGAGGTAACACCCCGAACCAATATTACCCGCCCCCGATGTTGCTTCACAACACCAACGGTTGATCATGAGGTAAGAGGGGTCTATTGGCTGCCTGGCAATTAAAGCCGAGTATAGCCAATTCAACTCTGTGTCGGTCACCTTTGTTTCCTTCATCCTCCCCAATACCCTCTTGCACATCCAAGAGTGAAATATCCGGATAATGGGGTTGCGGATGCAATTGCGTTGTTGATGGGCTTCTCCGGAGATCATGTTCCAAAATCCCGCTAACATGCCGGGTGGCACGTCAACTTTCTCCGGAGCTCCCTTGTGGAATCCAAGCAGCTCCCTAACGTGCTCGTAGGGAACCTCTTGTTGGATTCCCTCCAAACGGAATGACAAGCCTTGCACCCCATCATCATCAACGATGGGTGCAATAGTCATCAAAATTTCCAAGGAGTACCCCAAATGGGTGTCCACCGATATTCCGTTGGAGAACTGCACCCATCCGAGGTGCCCCAACATATAGTATATGTCGGTGCAAAAGCCCAAGGTGTAGAGTGCTTGGTCGTCGAACTCGACGTTCGGCACAAGCCTCTTCTCAAGATTGGCGAGCCTCTCCTCCTCCTCCGCCGACAAGATGACGAAGCCGTAGGAAGAGTGTGTCGGGGTGTAAGGAGGTGGTGCGGTTGAGCGAGTCGATCGTCGTGGTGGCGCGGGCTGCTCCTCGTGTGCCCACGAGGTTTGGTGAACCTCATGGAAGTGCTTCTTGCAGCCATCATACCACCAAGGAGGAGGGCATCGTTCCTCCTCGGTGGTGCCGTATCCGTCTCCATGCTCCGAGGAGACTCGGAAACCGAGTGCCTCCTCGAAGACGTGGTTGATGACGGTTGGACGACGACGAACTCTTCTTCTTAGAGAAGAGACTTGTGGTCTTCTTCCACATGGTTGCTGCACTCTTTCTTCAACTAAAATTCCGGGTTGCAACCGGTAAACTAGGCACTTAAACTCTTTGCTTCGGATGTGGACTTTGAGTGGATTAAGGATGTGGATTTTTTCTTGAGCTATCAAGCTTGGGAAGGTTGGCTATGTCTACGGAGGTTTTGAGCACACAAACTTGAACACACAAACAAAGGAAGGAGAGGGAAGCTTGCCTGCAGAAAACGGGAGCCGGGGGGCTCCTTATGTAGGTGAGGCCGGCCTCGGTGCTCCTCCCCGTCTCGTCTTTCTTCCAGCACGATCATTTCACCTCTGCAACTTTCCTGCCCGCGTGCTCCACGAGTTGCACCGCCCAAACGCTCTCGTCCACTATTGGTCCTTCCACTTGATGCTTCATGTTTTGGGTCATGTCCATGCTCCCTAGCTCCACTTGCTTCACATGCCACCATGAAATTCCTGCAAAGTTGATGCTTGCTGCCCACCATGCTTGTCCTTTGCATGTGGAATTGGTGAAAGTTGATGAAAGGGAATCCAATGGTGCATGCATGATTACTAGATTGCCTCCATTAAGGTGTGTTTAAGGTTAAGCACTCCTCTAATTCGAAATTTAAAATATTTTTCAGAGCCATGCAAGAGCTCGAACATAATTTTAGAGAAGTTTTTAAACCATTAAAAACAAATGTAAGTCGAAAATGTTTTTTTTATTACGTCGATTTCGGTCTCACCGGTATAGTTTGACTTCATCGGTTGAGAGCGGACTTTTTTCCGGCTTGATCATGGGGGCAAAGGTTTAGGTCCTAATTTTGGCTAAATAATAAAGATTTTGAATAAAACAAAATTAGAACAGGCTTAGAAAAATTCTAATCCTAGAGAAACCAAGGATATAGATTTTTAAAACCAACCAAAAGTTTGGATTTCTAGGTTCACGCGAGTTCTACCACGTGCTGAATTTTTTTATTAACACATAGATATAAGTCGTGGCTCTACTCGTGTGGTTTTAGCATGAAAAATAAGTCAACCTCAGCACCATAATGAAGGCGAAAGGTTGAGTTAGGTTCTGAAATTATTTGGTTGAGGTTTCTCGAAAAGAAAAGAACAAACAAGCACATAGGAGGGTTCATGCAAAGGGTTTATGATAAAGCAAACATTCAATCAAGAATTATGTCTCTAATATTGTTCAACCACTTCTAAGTCTAATGTCTTTGCGTAATAAAACTCAAAAACTAAATTATTAAAAATACTCGAAAAACCTGGAATCGGGTTGTCCTCCCGGTAGCTTATTCTTGACTTGACGAAACGGGTTGCCTCCCGCCTAGCGCTTCGTTTATAGTCCATGGCTAGACTTCTTCACTTGATTACTTCGGATCAACGCTCTTTGTGGGCGTTGCAATCTTGGGTACCCGCTTTGGCTTAGTCAATTTTTTTGGTCTTCACGGTGGCTTTGTCCTTTGGTCTTGACGGATGCAACAACTTCCTTGTGGCTCGGCATCTCGAACTCCGGTCCTTCGGTCGTGATCTTCATGGTCTCTAGTGTGATCCTTCATCTCTCCCGAATGAGCTTGAGTAGCCTTCGCCGTCTTGGGACTTTGGAGTTGTCTCGGATATTCTTCTTCGTTACCCATCGGGCGCCCGGCAAGTTGTCCCACTTGCGTCTAGCATCTTCATCACGATGAACACTTCACGTATAGAGCTTCCGACCTCCGTCACCTTGCCATCTAAATTATTCAATATTTTTTCCATAGCCTCGAACTTAGTGACGGCGTCCTTGGACATGGTCGTACTCCACACACTCCTTGCATGAGGATCTTGCTTCGGCGGCCTTTAGGTGTTGAGCTTCTTTCTCCATCTCCATCTTCTCCATCCTCCTCTTAAGTAAACCGATATGCCACTCAAGGAATCCGACTCGTATGCATTCAGCTCTCGCAATCGTCATGCGGATAGTTGAGACTTTGATCTTGAACGGCCTCCCGGTGTCTTGAAGGTTTATGGTAGGTAGATCAACGATGTCGGGGTGCGCGGCGCTCCGGTGGTTCGAGTTGATCTTCCTTTGGACTTGGAGGTGGTGATTCCCTTGGAGATTTCGACGGTCCTTCGACTTCAACTTTTGAATCTAGGGTTTCCACCCCTTTAGCTTGTGTTGCATGTCACCTTTGCCTATAAAGTTTTCTGGATCATCCACAAAAAAAGTTTGGGTTTCTTGGAGAGGTAGCCAACCATCTCCGGTTAGGGTTAGCAATAAGCAAAGTATGCAAAAACTAGAAAGGAAAAATAAATCTATGAAAACTAGGGTTAGACAAACTAGATTAGATGTAATTTGAGGATGATCAAAGTTTAGTAGATGCAAAAAGAAAGACAAAAAGAAAACTGAAAATTGCAAAAATGCAATAAAAAATCAAATCTTGATCACTTGTTCCCCGCAACGGCGCCCGGAAAAAAAGGGGCTTGTTGACGGTTAATATTTGTATCAAAGTTCGTTTGTGACTTGCAAGCGGACAAGTCTCCCGTCGTAGTCAAGGGACCCTTCTTCCCTCGAGTGGTGAACCCAAGGTATCGAATCCGTGGAACAAATGTGTGACGCAAGAGTTGATCTAGTAAAGCCAAGTAACTTCAATCTTTGGTAAAAGAGAAACCCTAATGCATCTAGATAAGAGCACAAAACAAAGATAAATCTAATCTACTAAAGACCGGAGAAAACAAAGTAAGATTGGGTAGATAAACCGATCTAGAGGGATCGGGGTAAGCCTTTTGTTGAAGTTCCAAGCAAGAGAAGAAGTAGCAAATCGAATCTTAATAGAAGCCTCTTTAAATCGTGGTTTCCCGTCCAAATCCGAAAACATCCGCCTTTCGAGACCCCCGTTCGTCACAACGTATCCCTATTCATGCGGGGAGCTTAGGGCGAGTCAAAAGACAAGTCGAGATTCTTTCGGAAGATCCGGCGTGTACCTCTAGCCACCGCGGCTACAAGAACACCCTATGTAATCTATCGTACGAATAGAATTGGAATAAGCAAAGCCGATCGAAAAACGAAATCTTCGAGGAAACACTTGATCGCTAAGAAAAGATTCAACTTGATAATTCAACTATGACAATGATACATACACAAGATCACCACCGGGATCCTTCCTTGATCTTGCTTCTAGCTCGGGAACTCCGACGTGGTCTTCCATGCAAGGTTCCCACGTCGGCTAGGGAAACCCTAGTCAACTAGCTCGACCCTCTCCTCTCCGACATGGTGTCCCTCTCTTCTCTTGCTCCTCGGCGGCCGAAGACGAATTCTTCTCTCCGTGGCTCTCGGTCGGGGGGACTATAAATAGCCCGATTGGCGGCTAGGGCAAAGGAGAGCGTGTTTGGGCCCAAAATGGGCTGGGCCGGCCGGCTCGGGCCCATTTAGGCCCGGCCCGTGGGCTCCTTTGCCCCACGTCGGTTCCCTTGCTTCCCGGATGTTTCCCCCTTCTACATGTAGGTCCATGTCGTCGGTTTCTCTCCGAATTGGACTCAACTCCTTGTCTTGCAAGATTCGCGCACTTTTCGGTCGTGGTCCCCCGGAGTCCGTCATCTTCTCGGATCAAGTCCCCCGGCTTCTTGGAGTTAAGTTTGCTTCATTGTATGACTTGTATGGGGCTTCAAGGTCTTGTCATGAGGTGATTGATGAACTTATCCCGAAAGTCTTGCATTCAACACTAAAACCCTGCATAAACATTAAACTCCAAAACCGACATGCACACGTGAACTTGTTATACCACGGGAGTTAGTACCAATGGATAAGGTATAAAACTCATGCCAACACCGAAGGTAAACTCATGGCTAGGTTGACGGATTTTCACCGTCAACACTACCGAACAAATGCTACCAACTCGGGCACGCACTCAAGGAGACGCCGGAGCCACCGCACCCCCATGATCAAAAGAACAAGAAGAAGGACGGCGACAACAACGACTTCCAAGAACCCGAGAAGACCGTCAACGTCCTCTTCGGCGGGGCGCCCGGCGGGCGGGGAGCGAAGGCTACCCGCCGTGAAGTAATGTCCATTGAACCAGCGATCCTGACCCCTCTCAGGTGGTCGGAGGTACCCATCACCTTCTCCCGCGCGGACCAATGGACCGGCTTCTCCGAACCGGACGGTTCCCCCTCGTCCCGAAGCCAACGGTGGCGGGCTCCAAACTCAACAAGGTCCTCATCGACGGTGGGAGCGGGCTCAACGTCCTCTTCACCAAGACCTTGAAGAAAATGAAGCTCGACATCACTCCCATGCTCACCAAGAGCGAGCATGCCCTTCTACGGCATCGTCCCCGGCAACGCGGCTATTCCACCGGGCTCGGTGGTCCCGCCGATTACCTTCGGGGCATCTTGGGACAACTACCGTACCGAGTACATCAAGTTCGAGGTCGCGGACTTCGAGACCTCCTACCACGCCATCCTCGGCAGACCGGCCATCGCCAAGTTCATGGTGGTGCCCCACTACACCTACTTGGTACTCAAGATGCCAAGTCCAGCCGGTGTACTCTCCCTCCAAGGGGACCTCAAGATCTCTCATGACTGCGACACAGAAGCCGTGGAGATCGCCTCTACAAATCAAGTACCTAACGCGATGATGGAGGTCTACACTGCGTCGAAGAAGCTTGCTACAAGTGAACTCGACATCCCAGAGAAATCTGACAGTACCAACAAGCCTCGGCCACCCGAGGAGGTGCCGTCAAGACGGTCGACCTCGGAACAGGCGACCCCACCAAGACCACCACCATCGGGTCCGGCCTCGACCCCAAATAAGAAGACGAGCTCATCAGCTTCCTTCGGGCTAACCGCGACATCTTCGCGTGGAAGCCAGCGGACATGCCAGGAGTGCCCGGGGGCCGATTGAGCACGCCCTCAACGTCGACCCTAAGGCCACCCCCAAACGACAACACCTCCGACGCTTTGCCGACGACAGGCGGGATGCCATCAAGAAGGAACTTGCCAAGCTACTCGCAGCGGCTTCATCAAAGAAGTCTTCCATCTCGAGTGGCTCGCCAACCCCGTCCTTGTCCGCAAGAAGAACTCGAACGAGTGGAGGATGTGCGTCGACTACACCGACCTCAACAAGCACGCCCCCAAGGACCCCTTCGGGTTGCCGCATTGATCAAGTCACCGACTCCACGGCGGGCCGCGACCGCTCTCGCTTCCTCGGCCGCTACTCCGGGTACCACCGGATCGCGATCAAGGAAGAAGACCAGGAGAAGACCGTGTTCATCACCCCGTTTGGCGCGTCTTGCTACACGACAATGTCATTCGGGTTGAAGAATGCTGGCGCTACCTACCAACGGGCCATCCAGGCCTGCTTCAAGCGGCAACTCAACAAGAACGTCGAGGCCTACGTGGATGACGTGGTTGTCAAAACCAGGGACTCCAGTACCCTCATCAACGACCTTGAAGAGACCTTCGCATCACTACGCGAGTACCGCTGGAAGCTCAACCCGAACAAGTGCGTCTTCGGCGTCCCTTCGAGTAAACTACTCAGCTTCATCATCAGCCAGCGCGGCATCGAAGCCAACCCCAAGAAGATCTCCGCCATCACCAGCATGAAAGCTCCCACGAGCATCAAAGACGTCCGAGCGACGGGGTGCATGGCGGCGGCGAACGCATTCATCTCGAGGCTAGGAGAACGGGGCCTCCCCTTCTTCAAACTACTCAAGCATCAAGAGAAGTTCGTGTGGACTCCAGAGGCGGATCAAGCCCTTGCCCAGCTCAAGGACTTCCTATCAAAGCCACCGATCCTCACGGCTCCTCACAAGGGAGAGCAGCTGCTGCTCTACCTCGCTGCGACTACCCACGTGGTCGCATCGCCATCGTTGTCGAGCGGCAGGAAGACGGCCACGCCTACCCGGTCCAGCGTCCAGTCTACTTCGTCAGCGAGGTCCTATCAGAGTCCAAGGCCCGCTATCGGCCCGTACGAAGCTCCCCGTATGCTCTACTCATCACCTCGCGGAAGCTACGACACTACTTCCGGCGGTACTCGGTCTCCGTCGTCCACCGACTACCCCCTTGGCGACATCTGCGGAACCAAGATGCTACGGAAGAATCTCCAAGTGGGCCGTCGAGCTCGGCGCCCTCACTATCGACTTCAAGCCACGCACGGCCATCAAGTCGCGAGCACTAGTCGACTTCATGGCGGAGTGGCGGGAGAATCGGCTACCTACTCCCACCGTGCGACCGAGCATTGGGTGATGTACTTTGACGGCTCATTCAACCTCGAGGGCGCGAGGTGCGGGGGTACTCTCGATCTCTCCAACGGGCGAACAACTCAAGTACGTCCCGCGATCTTCCGGAAGGTCTCAAACAATGAAGCCGGGTACGAAGCCGTCCTACACGGGTTCCGCCTCGCGCGGCTTCACCGGGCATCAAGCGGCTACTAGTCTACGGCGACTCCCGCGGTGGTCATCAACCAAGTCAACAAATCCACGGGACCGCAACAAGGAGAACATGGACGCCATACGCCTAAAAGTCCGCAAGCTCGAGAACAAATTCTACGGTCTCGAGTTCCATCACATTGTCCGCGACAACAACGTCGCGGCGGATGTCCTCTCCAAGCTCGGATCCACCCGTGCTCAAGTGCCGGCGGGTGTCTTCGTTCACGAGCTTCACGCGCCATCCATCCGGAGCCGGCGCCACCGACCACTACCCCGGCTCATCCAACGGCCGGGCGAGAGGTCATGATGATCGACGTGGACTGGAGGCAACCCTTCATCGACTACCTCAGCGAGCAGAAGGTCCCCTCGACAAGAACGCAGCCGAACAACTCATCCGCCGCGCCAAGTCTTACGCCCTCGTCGCGGACAAGCTTTACAAGCGGGGCGCGTGTTCGGAGTACTCATGAAGTGCGTCCCTCGCGAAGAAGGCAAGGACATCTTGGAGGAGATCCACAAGGGCGTCTGCGGCAACCATGCGTCCTCACGCACGCTGGTCAGCAAGGCCTTCCGGCGAGCTTTCTACTGGCCCACAGCCTTGGGTGACGCCGAAGAACTTGTTAGAAGGTGCCAAGGATGTCGGTACTTCGCCAAGCGGCAACACGTCCCGGCCCTACAAGCTAGTCACCATACCGCCAACCCGGCCCTTGGCCTTCCGGGGGCTCGACATGATTGGGCCACCGCCAACCGCGCCGGGAGGATTCAACGAGGGGTACCGGTGGCTATCGACAAGTTCACCAAGTGGATCGAGGTCAAGCCGGTCACATGCCCCAAGGGCGACGAGTACTCGACTTCCGGATGAACTCGTACACCGCTATGGGCTACCCCACCGCATCATCACGGACACGGGATCCAATTTCAACAACCACCGCTTCCGGGGAGTACCGTGAGAACGCGCGGGATCGACGTCGGATACGTCTCGGTCGCCCATCCACGGCCAACGGACAAGTCGAGCGCGCCAATGGCATGGTGCTCGACGCTCTCAAGAAGCGGCTACACGACGCCGCGAACTCTAAAGGGGGCAAGTGGATCAAGGAACTACCCAACGCACTCTGGGGGCTACGGACTCAACCATCCAAGCCAATGGGGCAATCCCCCTACTTCCTGGTCTACGGCTCCGAAGCCATCCTCCCTGCCGACGTCATATGGAACTCGCCAGCAGTGGAGCACTACGACGAAGGCGTCTCAGAAGACAGCAGACGAGTTGATATCGACGACCTCGAAGAAGCTCGGCTGCCGCGCCGCCCTCGTCCGGTCGGCAAGATACCTAGAGGGTATCCGACGCTACCATGATCGCAACGTCAAGGAACGCTCCTTCAACGTTGGAGATCTCGTCCTCCGCCGTATCCGAACACGGAGGGACTTCACAAGCTCGGCTCCCCACGGGAAGGTCCCTTCACCGTCGCAAAGGTGACGGGCGGGCTCCTACCGCCTCCAAACACTTGAAGGCGAAGACATCAACAACTCGTGGAACGTCGACCAACTCTGTCGATTCTACGCCTAGCCTACACGACTACTCTGGGGCTCAAGTCTACACGACTACATCGACACCCCTCGCCGCAAGCGACCCCCCGGTCCCGGCTCCGGGCCTCCGGACTACTCCTCTCCGTGGGTCCGGCCCCGTGCGGCTACCTACGGACCCCCGGGCTGCGACGAGCGTCAAGGACTCTAGCAGCGGTCTACTAAGAGACCACACTCCAAGACCCAGCCTGCACGGCTACCTACGGGTCTACGATCCAGCCTACACGGCTACCTACGGATCAACTGCTGCAAGCGGCCACCCGCTCCAGCTCTACTCAGCTGTAAGCGGCCTCCGGGTCCAAGCGACTACTTTGTAACTACGGCCCTGGCCACCCAGGTGTACTTCTTCAGTAATAAAGATTGGTTGTTCATCAACTTCTTTACTGTCTACTCCCTACAACGGGACTACCAAAGCCGAGTACTACTACTCGCATCTACTCCACGATGGGCGCTCCGCACTCTGAGATCGCGACTACGAGTACTCATTGCTGGAAAATTTTCTTTCATTGATACTTGATACAATTCATTACAATTGTTTTCTTGTACAACTATGGCTACTAGCTACCTATTACAGGGCTACTGGAGGTTCAGCTTCTCAGCTACCTGCTCCGCGATGGGAGCCATCTCGCTCCGGCGGCTCCGCATCTTCGTTCATCGTAGTAGTTGGCGGCTACCCCGCCGGCGACTACCTCCACTGGGGCCTTCGGGAAGTACGACTTCATGAAGGCCAAGACTTGTTTCGGGATCGACCCGGCCATGTGCTTCACGTAGGGTGGCCGGCCGACTTGGAGCTTCCCGAAGGCGATCCACCGTAGAGGAGCTATCTTGGGGCCGCCCCGGTGCGGCACCGGGAGTCTCGCGATCGGCAACGCGGCTTCTTTCAACTCCTTCAACCGGGCCCGCAATGCCTCGCATCTTCGTTCAACATCGCAAGGATTTGTAGCGGTTGACGAGATCCCTATCGAAGCAATCCGAAGCTCCATATGCTTCTCGCACTCGAAGGCGAGTTCCTTGTAGTCGAGCTCAAGTACCGGCGGGCTTCTCGCTCCCGGTAGAAGAGGTTCTTCATGCTCGTCTCCGAGGCCTTCAGCTGCTCCACCTGGCCTTCGAGCTCTGCAACACAGCAACGCAACAGCGGGTCAGATGCTTCTCGACTTCCAACAAGTACACGACAAGTTCAGGGGTATACCTTTGTTCTTGTTGCGGAGGCCTTTGTTCTTCCGCACCAAGTCGTCACCCTTCGCCTGCAACTCCATGACGTCGTTGTGGTACTTGGCGAAGGCGGCGTCGAGCTTCGACGCATGGCGGCGGCATGCTGCGTGACTTCACAAGTTGCTCTTCTAGCGCCTCGGCTCGGAGCACCGTGTCGCCATAGCCTTGCAGCATGTTCGACTTGTCGCGGGACCGCTCTGCAACGTCCTGCACAAGACAACTCAAGTCAAGAAGAGTACTCAACGACAAAGGATTGACTACTCAAAGGCTACGGCTACTCACCTTCATCCACTGCTCGGCTTGACGGATCGCCTCCAGATGCTTGGCCACCGTCGCCGGCTCGATGAGATCGTCCGCGAGCAGTTCTATCCCGCCGCGACTACTCGTGGTGGCCTCCGTCATCGGCGCAGCACGGATGGGCTCTGCGTCTTGGATCTCGGGGGGAGCGGATAGCCACCTCCCGCAGCAATCTCCGGCGACGTGGTGACCGCCTCTCTCCCGGCGGTCTTCTCGACGACCTCCTCCACGGGCTCGGGGGCTCCTTCCACGGCCTCCGATCTCTCGGTGTAAACCTCTCGCATGGGCACCCCCGCAGGGATGTCACCACCTTCGGTCCGTCAAAGAGAGACAAGTGTATCGGTGCCTACGACTACTCCTCGTGAAGCCCCGTAGCTTCAAGAAGGGTACTCACCTTCGACTACGCCGGCCTCCGCGATGGGCGCTTCGGCAACCGGTGGCTCAACCGCAGCTTGGGTAGCGGGCACGGCTTCCTCGGCGGGCGGCGCGACTTCTTCCGCCACCGCTGATGAGGGCTCATCCCCATCCCAGGTCAGATCTATGGATTTTCTGCAGAAGCACACACAGATGGTCGTCAGGCAAACATCGACTACTACATCAAGTACTACTCGCAAGGATATGGTACTTACAAGTTCGACCAGACAATGGTCATGGCCGGAGCACCGAGGATGCGGCGATATCAACCGATCCACCCTCGGCGGGCGCCTCCTCCTCCTCGCGCCCCGCGGCTACCGCCTCCCTCCACGGCGGCGGCGGCCGACGCAACGGTATCCTGTGCTCCGAGGCCACCACCTCTTCAACGGCGGCGGCCACGGGTCCCCACGCTCCCTTGCGGAGCCGGGGGCCGGCGCTCCGCTTGCGCCGGGATTTCTTCAATAGTGGGGGGCCGGACTATGACTTCCAGTGGCTCCCCCACCGGTCCCACACGCCCTCGTCGCCCTCTTCGACGGGCTCCGCCGGCGGCACCTCCCGCACACAAGGAAGACTACTCGTCGACAAACGTATTCGAACAACGGATACTCGACTACTCTACTCAAGACAAACTACCTCCCGAGGTGTGGTCTCCGAGACCTTCGGCTTCTTCGCCACCCGCTTCCCCGGCGGGGTTACGCGGCCTCCGCGGCGGCGCACAAGGCTAGCCTCCGTGCTAGCCGGAGGGTCTTGTACCGCAGGAACATGAGGCAAGCCCGGCGGCTAAACCTCGACCACAGTCGGAAGCGGTCTTGCGGCGTCTCCTCGTCTTTGTCGTCGTCGTCGGGAGGTATCCTCCACGACGACGGTGTCGTCGCCTTCACCGACTTCACACCGCTCTTTCGCCTTGCCTTCCTTCGGGACCTCAATTTCGCTCGGAGGTGGCCGCGGCTCGGAGATGAACCTCTTCACATCATCTCGCGCAAGACACAAGACGTCGCAACTCTACTTCAAGTAGTCGCTACTCGACTAGGGTGGTTCGACTACTCACTTCTTTTGGTGGGCGCGCGGCGGAGTACTCCTCGACAGGCACGCCGTGTACGACGGCATGTCCTTGAAGATCCGCGACAACCTCTCGATGATGTCGTTGTCGTCCGCTCGCCTCCCGGCATCCGCGACGCGTCGTCGTCGCCGGTGTACTCGAAGCCCGGGGTCTCCCCGAGCCATCAACGGCCGGGATCTCGCGCTTCATGAAGCCGAAGGCCACGTGCTCGGCCCTCGGTCCCGCCTCCCCGAGCACCTTGATGCGTGCTAGCGGCTCGGGGAGCCGGATCCCTTCTTGCATGGTGGGCCCCGTGTTCCACCATTCACGGTGCCCTCGGGCCGCCGTCCACTCGGCTTCGGCAGGCCGGGGTGGTGGTTCGTGATGTAGAACCACCTGGTCTTCCAATCGGTGTTGGAGTCAACGAGCTTGTACGCCGTGGCAGCTCCGCGCCGTCCTTCCTCGGTCGGATGCCGGCTCCTCCGACTACTCTGGGATTGGTGGCACTGGGCTGCGGCTTGACGCGGAAGAACTTCCGGAAAAGCGCCTAATGCGGCTTGATCCCGAGGAAAGCTTCGCAGAAGTGGACGAAGACTGCCGTGTGGAAGATGCCGTTGGGGTTCAGGTTCAGGTACTCGATCCCGTAGTACCCGAGCAGCCCCTTGAAGAAATCGCTGTCCGGGAGCGCAAGACCACGCTCCACGAACCGCGCGAACATCGGGATCTCGTCCTCGGCCTTCTCCACCGGATATGGATATCCAGCGGCGGATCTCCACATGTCGACTTCCTTCTCCCTGATGAACCCACTGTTCAGGAGGGTCAGCAGGTCCTCCATCTTCACTTTGGATTTCTTCCACTCGCGGCTCGGATCAGCCCGCGGTGGAGACATTGGCGGCCCCGCTCCGGTGGCAGCCGCAGTGGCCTCTTCGCGGCCCCTCTTCTTCCCGGCGGCCTTGGACGTCTTGGACGGCGACGGCTTCATCCTCCAAGTGCGGGCGTCTTCACTCGCATCCGCTCGGGGGCTACCCTAAAGGACTTGGGTGGCGGCGCACTTGGATCTACTACGGCGGCATCAAGCGGCCGGGAGTGGATTCGCTTCGGATGCAAAAAGAATGGCCGCAACTCGAATGGGTGAAAAACCCTAAGGCTTTCGGCTTCTATTTATAAGCCAAACCAGCTCCGCAACGGCGCTCGGATAAGTCCACGCACGGCCGACTCGGCGGCCGCGCGCGACCCTTCGTATTCTACTAGTCGATGCGCCTCACCTCGGGGACTCGGCTACTTCTACTCGACTACCCGGGAAGCGGCTAGTCTCAAGAGCATCTCGGACACATTCTTCAAGAAGACCCTTCAATTCGAGAGGAAGTACTCGACTCAAGGCTCGGGGGCTCCGTGCCACGTGTCCTTCGGTTTTTTCTCTCCGGGTTTTCGGGATTTTCTTGCCAAGACTTCGGATGGATCCTCGGCAAGAGCCCGCGGCTCAAGGCTCGGGGGCTACTCCATGTGGAGTGCGGTTTTGCAAGTCGCACCTCCATATCGCCCTCCGGCTTCAAGACAAGACGAGGCATTTTTTGAAGGCCTTCGAAGGCGCTTTTCGAGGACGCTTGGGACTACTCGAGAAGACTTCAAGATTGCTCAAACATCGGCTAGAGTACATTCCCGGCCTCGGGATGCTTCGACTACTCTTGAGGACTTTTGACTTGTAGCACTCAGGGACGCTTGAGGACTACTCGTTAAGGCCGTCAAGACTGCTTGAAGCTATCCTTCTCGACTACAAAGTACTCGGGGGCTTGTCGTATGGACCTCCCTGGGCCCACTACCTCGGTGGGTGCCAGGACCGACTACTCGGTGGGCCCCTGGGACTACCCGGCTTGCGCTACACAGCACCTGAAGGTGTGGAGCACAAGGACTACACAGAAGTAGTACTCGGTTAGGGAGCTGTACATGTTCCGCACCGTATAGAGGACTCCTAGACGTACTCGACTAGTACTCTCTCCCTACTCCGACTTGTAACCCTGCCTCCCGGACTATATAAGGCGAGGCGGGGACCGATCTCGGGATCATCTCATCCAATCCCCTACAACCCACGGCGCACTATTGCACCATCTTGTAATTGTGCCCTATCAATCCGTAGCTACGCAAAGCATACAGACGTAGGGTATTACGCACCTCGCGGCCCGAACCTCGTCTAAATTGTGTGCCACGTGTCTCTTCCTTCGAGTTACCGATCTCGGCGAGTCACAATCATCTACTTCGGGTACTCCCCGTAGTAGGTTGCCGGTCTAAAACACCGACGGGAGCCGCACACGCCGGCCACGTCGGAGCCGAGGACTCGCCGCGCGGCGCGCGCCGGCGGCTTGGCGCTCGCGGTGTGGAGAACGCGCAGGGAGGAATACATCCCCTGCACGATGACCTCCAATAACGCGGACTGGGAGCGAGGGTGGTTCTACCTCCGCAACGCCGAGCCTGGCCTCCCCCCTACACCGGCAAGGTGCTCAGGGAGAGGGCCGCCTCCTGGTACCACGGGGTGTCTCCGCCCTCGCACCAGGCGCGGCTGGACTCGCTCGCGGCCACGCTGAAGAAGCTGGCGGACCGCGGGTTGACCGCAGGATGCGTCCTCGCCAACCTCCACCACCGGCGGATCGTCCCTCTGATGGAGAGGCGGCTCTGTATCTTCGAGATGAGCGAGGACGCGGACCCCATTGCGTTGGCGGAGTCGCGGCTGCTGCGGGATCCCTTCCCGCGGCCGTACGCGGCCACCCGAGCACGGCGCGCCATCGACCTCAGGCCGGGGTGTGGAGATGACGCGTCCCTGTGGGCATTCAATATCCCCACCAGCCAACTGGTGAGTGGATTTCTTGACTTCCTTTCTTGTTTTGCCGGTTTTTGGGTTGTCGGTGCGTTTTAAGGCTTCGTCTGACCCCCGCAGATGTTGAGCGTGAGCGCCGCGAAGTCCGACCCACCCACGCCTCGGTCCCGCGCGCTCATGTGCGCGGCGCAATGGCGAGAGCGGGAGCGGGTGGACCGCAAGAGGGAGCGCAACGTGCGGCGACGGGAGCGCCGGGAGCAGAGGAGCGAGGAGGTCCGGCTGCGAGAGCAGCAGGGACTCTCCTCGCCAGGGAAAGAGGAGTACTCGTCGTCGGATGAGGAAGGAGAGGAAGAGGAAGAAGATAGGGGGCAGGTTCTCCCCGATAGGAGGGAGCCTGCACCCCCGTCACCGGAGCCGGTTCCGGTGGCAGGAGAACCATCGCCTGGGGCGGGCGCATAGGCGCCCGCCACCGGCGCCCTACGACGAGGCGGCACGAGTCGTGGAGGCGCCGGCGTGCGCCTCGGAGGCGCCCGCGCTCGCGGCGGAGGTGCCCGTGCGCGCGGCGGAGCCCGCACGTGGGGAAGCCCGCGCGCGCGGTGGAGGTGGATGGAGGCGCTGTGACACCCCAGGTTTTTAATTACCGTAATTAACGCTAATGGCCAGATTAGCCGGTCAGATGGTCAACCGAGGTCAAACCTAGGTCAACCTGGGCCCTCACCCATGAAAACTCACTAACACCCCCTAGTGACCCTAAGTGAATAGTAAACACACTTGTGGGGCCAACCCATTGTCAAAGGGTGGGTCAAACCCCTTGCCACCCCAGTGTCCACAGGTGTCTGCCGGAACTTTTGCCGCGTTCTCCAAAATTCACCTAAACACTTAAAATTCTACCTTTAGGAAAGTTGTAGGTCTTGTTGAGGGACACAACTTTCATGTAGATTGGCATTTCAAATTTGGAGAGGAAAATTGTGAAAAACCCCTTGCAAAGCAGGATTCACCGTTGCCAAAAACAGGCTGACATTCAAAGTTGGCATTCAAATAAATTCAAATCCAGGAAGAAAAACCCTATAAAGCCTATGTAAAAAATGTAGCTGGTACCTAGATCTACAACTTTGGTATTCATCACTTGGTCCAGTTATGTTTGAAAATTTGGAGAAAAATCAATTTGAACACGGCACCGAGAACACCTGCGCGCGGAGCGCGTCGCCACGCGCGACGTCGCGCGCGCGCCCGCGCGCCGCCGTCGCCGCCCGCGCGCCGCCGCGCCCCGGCGTCCGCGCCCACCCCTCCCAAGGCCGCGCCCCCACCTAGGTGCTCCGTCCCGAGGTCACGCGCGCCCCGACGCGCCTCCCCGCCCCCGTGACGCGCCGAGTCCGCGCCGAGCGCCGCCGCACGCGCGCGCGCCCACGGACCGATGGTCCGTCGGCGGCGTCGCCGCCGCACGCGCGGGCCCCGAGCCGCCGTAGCACGGCGGAGGATCTCGTCGTCACGCCGTCGTCACCCCCGAACCCCCCGCGCCGCCTATAAAAGCCGCCTTCTTCCCCGCGGCGCGCCACCCCCGAGCCGCCCCGCGCCATTGACGCCGCCGCACGCCGCCGGAGCTCGCCGCCCGTGCTCACCGCCGTCCAACCGCCCGCCCCGGCTTCCTTAGCTCCCGGGGTAGCTCGTGCGTTCGCTTGTTTGCCAACATTTTGCCTCCACGCCGTAGTTCCCCGAGCCGCCGTGAGCGACGCCGCCGGCCACCGCCGGTGCACCCTCGCCGAGCTCGCCCCGACCCCGCCGTCACCGCCATTCGACCCGTGGTGAGTCCAATCGCAACCCCGTGCCGCTTGTTGCCATGGCCCGGCCCCACATCGCCGCCGGAGAGCCCTCCCGCCGCGAGGGCATGGTTGTGAATTCCGAGGGCTTAGTTGCAAGGAAACCTAACTAAGTTTATTTGCAGATCAGTCCAGTGACTTGAAAAATCCCTAGAAATTCACAAAAAAATCAGAAAAATCCCAAACAAATTTTGTAGGGTTCAGGATGATAAACCCCACCTCTTTTGTTTTATACTCATGGCTAGATTCAAAATAGTTTTGGCAGGAAAAATACAAATGTGTTACACATAGATCTGTCATAACTTGAAATATATAACTCTTCTGTAGCCAAACTTTGGATATGTTGTGTGTTAGGATATTACTAGATGCTGTGCCAAAAATTGCAAAAAGTTATGCAGTAGAGTTGGCTAGACAAATTCTTTTCCATTCCTACTGTAATTGCCTAGATGATTTTTGCTGTTAAATATATTTATTTTCTTGAGCTCAACTTGTGCACACTGTCTTTTAATGCCAAAATACATATCCTGTGAATTAATCATGAATTTTAGATTAACATAAATAATTATTCTTGAATTATGCATGTTTTCCTTTGTAAATTAATAAACCAAGATCAGTAGAGATTCCATGTGAATGTGCTGGTCCTTTAGGCTGGTTTAGGACCTGAGAGCATGCACGAGAAAATTGGGATCATTTTGATGCTTATTTATTTTTATATGCATTTACTTTGAATCACTAGCTAGCCTTTGTTATTTTCAATAATATTTAATTTCTTAGCATCCAACACTTACATGTGGGTCCAATGGACCAGGATGGGTGCTAGTAGGCTTAAGAAACACTCATTTCATTTTTGGTAATTTAATTGATTAATAAAAGGCTTAAATGCCCTTTTAATATTAAAGGGAAATTAAAATAAAGAGAAGCCCTTAATTAAATCTTTTTCCTTTTTGAAAGTATTATTTAATATAAATAAAAGAAATTTAATTATCAGCACTGATAAGGAATTAATTCATAAATAAAAATATTAATTACACCTTGTTGGTAAAGATAAAAGGAAATGAAGCTTTCACATGAAATGATAAGCTTATTAAAAACCTTTATTCAAATGTGGAATAAAAAGAGTGACCCATGTACATCCCATAACCTTCCTAAAAGAGAAACCTTAGATAGATGCTTGTTAAGGTGAATATGACCAACTAGAGTCGGATAAGACAACAAACTATCACATCACCTAAAGTGCATTGCATTTCGTGTAGATCTTCCGGACGGAGATTACTCCCTGGTCCCGGAAACCGAGGAAGGAGGAGCGGAAGGTTCTCTGCAGTACGTGGAAGTACTCGACACCGAGGGTGCCCAAGCTAATGTAGCTGACGAAGGCAAGCTCCGGTGCATCTAACCTAGTTTTAAAGTTCTTTATTCAATTATCTATGAATGATTATGCATTTACGTACAGGAGTTGAATGAAACCCTAGATGCATGATCCATAGGTACCTTTGGTCCCTACTAGTATGATAGGTCGATAGCTGCTAAGCTATAGGACCGTTACAAGTCGAGTGATGACCTCACTCGCGAGAATAGGTTCCTAGATAGGAATCATACTATATCCTTAAATGGATTGCTCACGTGGTAAGAGCATGGGATCTGGGCTCCCGATCCGGTGGTTGTGTGGGTTAAGTCTTTGAACGTACCAAACATTTGCCGGGAATGGGACCGGTAAGCCTAGTACCATAATGAGGCGGCGAGGGATCCTACCGTTACTACTCTTGGGATTCGCTCTCACGGCTCGCCACCGGTGGTGTATGGTGACTCCGGGTATCTCGCGGGGTATGCGGATAGCCTGCACCAAAGACTGTAAGATTCGATCCCGACCCGAGGATTTATGGGGACGGCCTGGGAAAGTTGTCCTCGCGGGGGCAGCCTACCGTGTGTTTGGGTCTACCTTTCAAGGTTTAAATCAATCGATTGACGGCCTCTCACCGTTACCCGAGACTACTTACTCCACTAGTCATGTGATCCCTAATAATGGAAATTGATGAAGATGATGTTTGATTAATTGTATTGTACAACTTTGTCTGTACTAGTTGGCTAATGTAGTAATGACTAAACCACTAGAACTTGTGCTAAAATCTTGAAAGTAAGGACCTACTCTTTGTTACTTTTTAGCAAAAGAAACCCAGTAGCCAAAAAGCTTTTCATGGTCTAGATTTGGTGAAGTAGATATCACCGACGGGTAAGACTTGCTGAGTATTAGTATACTCAGCCTTGCTATAATGTGTTGATCCAGGTAATGCCTTAGTGATGTGTGGCCCGAAGAGATCCCGCCCGGCTGGGAGCTGGAGTGGGTGGAGGACGACTACTGAAAGCATCATGGATGGCCTCCCGTGGTGTCTTCGCTTCCGCTAGTTAATTTCCGCTGCTTTTCGAAAACTCTGAACTATTTCGTCATGACAAAAACTATGGTTTGTAATAATTAAACCCCTCGGGGTACGAATTTGGATTTGAATGTTGTTGTATCTCTGGACTCGCCTTCGAGTGAGTTTTAATGCATATATTCGATCCTTGTGCTCTCAAGTGATTTACCGGGCGTTAACCCGGCAACTTACGACATGATGGTACTTTATCATTGCTTAATGACCAAAGTGGATCGGTCTTAGGCGATAGTACGGTACTTTCCTGGGCGGGTTGTCACAGGCGCGGCGGCGGCCGCGCCGACCGCGCCCACGACGTCGGGGGAGGCCTCGAGGAAGAGGAAGCGGGCCTTCTCCTCCTTGAGGTACGGAGTTGCCTTTCGAGGGGTCGCGCGCCCGACGGGTGGGGGTCTGACGATTCGTTTCCATGTCCGCAGGGTGGCGCCAACCGTGCCCCCCTCGCACCAGCCAAGGTGCTGAGGGCGGACGCATCTGTTCCTACTAGGCGGCACTCGTCGAGGGCGCCGCGGGCGGGCGCAAGCACGGTGGCAATGACGAGCGGGGCCTAGCGAGGCGCGACCAAGGCCTCGGGGTCGCGGGCCGGCGACGTTGACGGTGGAACCGCGGCGGGCGGCGGCGAGGCGCGACAAGAGCCTCGCCGTGGCCGAGGCGCAACCGCGGCACCAATCGTAGTGGCGTTGCCGACGTCGTCGGCCATGGAGGCGCGTCGGGCGCCCGCGGCCGCCGAGGCGCCGGCCGGGGGCGGAGGTCACCGCGCCGCAAGAGGAGTCCGCCGGCCGCGATAGCGCGGCCGGTGGCGGAGGTCGCCGTGCCGCGCGCAGAGCCCGCCCTCGCCGGCGGCCTCCCGGGCGACGGCGGTGGAGATTCCCCGACGACGACACCCCGCCGCCCCGTTGGGACCGGTGGGGGAGCCTTCCCACACCAGCCCCCGAGCCTTAGGCGGGGGCGCTCGTCAGACGACGGGACGACCACATGGTGGCTGGGGGCTCGAGGCACCCGCATCGAGGCCTCTTCGTCTCGCGCCCCCCCCCCCCCCCCCCACCCTAATCCGAGCGGTCCAGCAGCGGACCCGGGGCAGGGGCAGGAGCGCGTCGACGCGCAATCCCCCCTCTTCGCCGACGCCCAAGAGGAGCAGCAGCTGTGGGAGGAGCTGCGCGGCCACGACGCTTCGCTCAACCGAGCGTTGAACGAGGCGCTGCAAATCCACGGAGGCCCTGCGTGGCATGTCTTCCAGGTATGATGCTGTTACCTTTTTCCTTGTTCTGTCGTCTTCGTGTTTGTTTCTCGTGGCGCGACGCTTATTGGTCTCTGTCTGTTGGCCGCAGGAGCTGGAGCATCGCTCCCGCGACAGGTACGGCGCTCTCGCCCAGATGAGCGCTGAGCTCCGCCAGCTCCGGGAGCAGCGTGACGCTTTCGACGCCCTCGCGGAGGCCCTGAGGACTCGGGATGGCTGGCTGGCGTACCGGGAGGAGGCCCTGCGCGACCAGCTCTTGGAGCTGGAGGGGCAGGCCACGACACGCCCCTTCGCCATCGATCGGGTTCGCACGGCCCTCATTGACCGGGACGAGGTGCTGCAACAGGCGAGAGGGGACCTGGAGAGGGCACGCACCATGGCGACGGACTGGGAGGCGGAGGTAGTCTCCATCCGGACCCAGAACCGGGAGGTCCGCGCGGAGCTCATGGAGGCGTAGTCCCAGCGGATCCGGGCCGAGAAGAGGGCACGGGAGGCCGAGCAGAGGGCCAAGGAGGCCAAAGAATTGAAGGCCGCCCTCGCCGCTAAGATCGCCGCGGTTGCTGCAGCGGAGGAGCAGCTCCGGCAGGAGCGTGCTGCCCGTCAGGAGGCCGAAGGTCAGCTCCAGCAGGAGCGGGCCGCCTTCGTTGATGTCCGGACGACGCTCGAGCAGGAACATGCTGCTCTCGGGGGGCGCAGGCGTCGCTAAAGCAGCAGGAAGACGAAGTCTCGAAGCTCGACGGGGAGCTGATCGCCCTCAGCATCTCGAACGCGGACCAGGTCCGGACCCTCGAGGAGTAGAGCGCCACGGTCGTCAGCTTGCAGCAGGCGGTCGAGAGCGGACGCCAAGCTCTCGAGGGGGAGAGGAAGCAGGTTGAAGGTAAGTTGCCGCTTCGTTTCTTGTTTTGTTGATCTTCCCTTCGGGGGTCCGTTCCCCTCTTGATTTCTTTTGCTCGTGACATCCAGGCCTGCGCACCGCGCTGGGGCGTGTGACCGACGGCCGAGGCGCCGGCAGATCGCCTACGACTCCTCTGAGCGGGAGCTGGTGGAGCTGCGCGCTGTAGCCCTCGAGACCTGCCAGGCGGTCGAAGAGGGCGAGGCGCAAGCCGGAAGCTCACTGGCCAGCCGTCTGCGCGCCCTTGGCGGGCACATCTCAAGGCGCATGTGTCGCGTGCTTCACCTGGGCGTCCAGAAGGCCCTTGGCGTGGTGCAGTCCCACTACGAGGTGAACTTCAAGGCCGTGGCGTCGGGCTACGTCGTCCCGGAGGGCGTCGAGGACGAGGCGGCGATGGAGCAAGCGGACGCGCTTGCCGCTGATGCTGCCAAGGTGCTCATCGAGGCCTTCGCGGAGTTCTTGTTCCTAGATGCCGCTGACGCCGACGAGCCTCAGTCCTGAAGATCGCTGGGCGCTTGGTCCATTTTTTTTGAATGTTAGTATCTGGGCCATATGGTCGTGTAAATAAACGAGTGAAACTTATGGATTATTTGAGCACTTGTAAATTTAAGTGGTGCCTTTTATTCGTCGCGTTGTTCTATTTTTTCCTTTTGCTCGGGCGAATTCGGGTTGGGAGAGTTCGTTTTTCGTGGGCAGCCCGCTGGGCCAGAGGCGAGAGAGAAGGGACGTATCCTCGCGGAGGCGTAGGCTATCTCTGGCTCGTGCATCCTTTCCGCTTGGCCACCCGCGCCCTGCCTTAGTTCGCTCGAGGATAAGGTCGAAACATACTTAGCGCGCTTGCGAGTTAGATTTTTGCGAAAAAATGGGACCATTTTTTGGGGTGATGCCCCCCGTAGTAGCCCCCGAGGGTGACTTGGTTTTCTGGGGAAAGCCGAGTTGCCCTTTAACTTTATTGCTTTTCTGTCATTTACATTGTGCTGCCAACTGGGGTGTTGGGCACGTAATTTACAACAAAAGACTTGGAAATCCTAGCTAAGGGTAGAAACGACGTAGTTGCTGGATGTTCCAAGCGTTGGTGAGTTCCTTGCCGTCCTCGTTGGCTAGCTTGTATGTGCCGGGCTTGAGCACCTTCACCACGACGTAGGGTCCCTCCCATGGGGGTGATAACTTGTGGCGGCCTCGATTATCTTGGCGTAGCCTTAGGACCAAGTCCCCCTCACTGAAGTCCCGCCGCCGCACCTTTCGAGCTTGGTAGCGCCTTAGGGACTGCTGGTACCTTGCGGAATGCATCAGGGCCACGAGGCGTGCTTCATCCAACTGGTCCAGCGAGTCCTCATGGGCTCGCTGGTTGGCATCTTCGTCGTAGCCCCGTACTCTGGGCGATCCGTATTCCAAGTCCGTGGGGAGGACGGCCTCTGTGCCATGGACCAGAAAAATGGGGTGAACCCGGTGGCTCTGCTTGGGGTGGTCCTGAGGCTCCATACGACCGCCGGCAGCTCCTGGAGCCATTTCCGACCAGACTTGTTCAGCTGGTTGAAAATTTTGGGCTTGAGGCCTTGTAGGATCATGCCGTTGGCGCGCTCCACTTGGCCGTTGGTCTGTGGGTGTGCCACAGCTACCCAGTCCACGTGGATGTGGAACTTGTCGCAAAACTCCAGGAACTTCCTGCCCGTGAATTGAGACCCGTTGTCGGTGATGATGGAGTTGGGCACTCTAAAGCGATAGACGATGTAGGTGAAGAATGTCACCGCCTGCTCCTCCCTGAGGTTCGTGATGGGGCGTACCTCCACCCACTTGGAGAATTTGTCGATTGCGACCAACAGGTGGGTGTAGCCCCCGGGCGCCTTTCGCAAGGGCCCGACGATGTCCAGCCCCCACACGGCGAAAGGCCACATGATGGGGATGGTCTGCAGGACGTGCGCGGGGAGGTTGGACATGCGAGCGTAGAACTGGCAGCCTTCGCAGGTGCGCACGATTTCTCTCGCGTCAGCGACCGCGGTGGGCCAGTAGAAGCCCTGGCGGAATGTGTTGCCCACGAGGGTGCGGGTGCGGCATGGTGGCCGCACACGCCCGTGTGTATGTCCCGGAGGAGCTCGCGCCCCTGGGGGATGGGTACGCATCGCTGCAGGATGCCGGAGGCGGCCCGCTTGTACAGCTCGCCGTCGACAAGGGTTAAGGACTTGACCATCCTGGCGATGCGCCTGGCCTCGGACCGGTCCGAGGGGAGCTCCCCTCGGTCCATCCAGGCGATGTACTTGTCGCGCCAGTCCGCCTCGCTGGGGGCTGGCTCGACGTTCATGGCTTCGGCCTCGTTGGCACTGTACCCCTCGAGGAGGGAGAGCACGAACGCCTCATTCGAGGGGTCCTCGTCCATGGGCTCTGCGCCCGCTGGATTCGAGGGAGCCCCCGAGGGTTCTGTGCAGTTCGAGGGGTGCGGCTCAAGGGTGACGGATGGTTGGGAGACGTCCCAAGCGAAGACGTTCGGGGGGACGGTGATCCGCCCTGACGCGATCTTGGCGAGCTCGTCCGCCTCCTCGTTATACCGGCGGGGCACGTGGTTGAGCTCGATGCCGTAGAACTTGTCCTTGAGGGCCCACACGGCCTTGCAATACGCCTCCATCTTGTCGTCGTGGCAACTCGCGTTTTTCATGACCTGGTCGATTACGAGCTGCGAATCCCCCCGCACGTCGAGGCGTTTGATGCCTATCTCATGGCGATCTTGAGGCCGCAAAGCAGGGTCTCGTACTCAGTCATGTTGTTCGATGCGGGGAAGTGAAGGCGCACAGCATACCGCATGTGCTCCCCGAGAGGTGAGACGAAAAGCAGGCCCGCGCCTGCCCCTATCTTCATCACCGAGCCGTCGAAGTACAGGGTCCATGGCATTGGTGTGTCCGTCCACTCGGCTACAAAATCTGCCAAGATTTGGGACTTGATGGCCTTGCACGGGGCGTAGGCGAGCGTTTCACCCATCAGTTCCACCAACCACTTGGCAATTCTGCCCGCCGCATCCGGGTTACGGATGATTTCTCCTAATGGAAAGGAGGAAACCACCGTGATGGGGTGAGCCTCGAAGTAGTGGTGGAGTTTGCGCCATGCGAGAACCACTGCGTAAAGCAGCTTCTGGACTTGTGGGTAGCGCGTCTTGGTGTCGGACAAGACTTCACTGATGTAGTACACCGGCCGCTGAACCGGCAAAGTGTGTCCTTCCTCCGTGTGCTCCACCACGATCACGGCGCTGACCACCTGGGTAGTCGCAGCCGCGTAGAGGTACAGAGGCTCGCTGTCTTGCGGCGGTGTGAGGATCGGGGCATGGGTAAGGGACGCCTTCAGCTTATTAAGCGCCTCCTAGGCCTCGGTGGTCCAGGAGAAGCGCTCGTGCTTCTTGAGGAGCCGGTAGAGGGGCAAACCTTTCTCGCCGAGCCGCGGGATGAAGCGGCTCGAAGGATCGGATGGCGACTAGAGAGGGGGGGGAGTGAATAGGAGCCGGTAAAAATTCTTCCCAAAGAACTCGGCCTATGTCCTACTCAAATCCCAGGTCACACACGAGCGATGGATAGAATCACGCACCAATCGCCAAGATCACGAGGTTATGGATCAACCTCTAGCCTTAGGAACGATTCCTCAAAGCACACGCGGAAGCACTAGAAAAGGGAGGAAGGAATCGAGCCAAGAAGCAAAGCACACGGGCTCGCGGACCGTCCGCGCAGAGGGGGCGGACCGTCCGCGAGAGCCGCGCGGACCGTCCGGCCGGGTATCGCGGACTGTCCGCACCCGGGCCGCGGACCGTCCGGCCTTAGCCACGGACCGTCCGTTAATTTACACAGAACGACCCAAAGACACCCGCGTGCCACGGACCGTCCGCGGGGAGCACGCGGACCGTCCGCCTAGCACCCGCGGACCGTCCGCCCGACACCGCGGACTGTCCGAAACTTCGTCCAACCAAAAACCAAAATCACAACGGATCGAAACAAAGGACGAGCAAGAACACGAAGAACACGGGATGAAGCGGACCCGCGCGGACCGTCCGCCAGAGGCCGCGGACCGTCCGCGAGGCTCGGACGGACGGAAAAATGCCCGACCTCGAAAGTCAACTCCCCCAAATCATCATCGGATTTCCCAAACGGTTGAAGCTGTGGAGACAAGGGTTTGGGTACTTGAAAAGCGTCACACAAGGATGCTATAGCCCAAAAATCTTGCCTCCTAACTCCCTAAATCACCGAGAATCGCGAATCCTTTGAGCACCACCAAAACCTAGAGCACCGAACGAAAACTCACGAATCGAAGTAGTTTCCCGGCGTTTGAGGGCACAAGATCAAGCACAAAGATGCACAAGACATCTATCCATGTTTCCCTGAAAGAAATCCGGGAAGAAACTCACTCAAATCCGCGGAATCACACCGAGAACAAAGGCACGAAAATAAGCACAAAAAGGCACGAAAAAAACAACCCCGAATCTTCTATACAAACCAGGAAAGATTCACAAGGTCTAGCATGCCGCCCTAGCATCCATCCCTCTCAACAAATCTCTCATGAAGCTCTCATGCTAGCCTAGAGAAAATAGGGAGGAAAATTGCTACGAAAATGAGAAAGAGAAGGGGGGAAATGAAACCCTAAGTCACGGAGAGCGAGAGCCATCAACACACACTCCAGGCTTATATATCAGGTCCCGCCGGAGTGGTAAATGACTCGACTACCCCTAACTACACTACTGGCGATACAACCCACGTAGGGGCATTTTGGTAATGTATGTGGGTCTTGCCATCGGACGGCCACGCCTTTGCCGCACCCCGCGTCCTCCCGACGCAAGCCATGCGATCCCGCCGCGTGTCCTCCGCTTCGAAGCTTCCCGACACGCCCGATCCCGTCTCCGTCGTGTTGGGCCCTCGGACTTGGTTTTGAGGCCCAAACCAAGAAACCGTCGCCGATGGTTTTGTGGGCAAACCACCAAACCCCGCGTGCCCGGTCCGGCCTCCCGCCAAACCACTTGACTTGACCGCCACCGTGCACCGGCTCACTTGTCCATGACTTCGTCTTGCTTGTGTCGCCACCATGTGGCCCGCACCCGCTCCCGCCGTCCACCGGGTCCCTCGAACCGAGCCTACTTGTCTCTCCATCTCCCGGAGGCCCCTCAAGGCCGAAGACCTTTCGCGCCCGTTCTTCACCTCGCAACAACACGAACTAGGCCGCGGCCTACACCTCGCGCACTAAGCCAAGAGTCGGTCCAACACCCGTTGTCAATCACTCATCACTTAAGGAGCGGTCATCCACCGACCACCGGGACGCTCCCGGTCCACAATCTCCCCCTTGATGAGTGCATTGACAACACACAACGCGAAATGAAATTCGAGTGAAAGAGAAAGAAAGAAGAAAGAAAAACAAGGAAGCTCAACTCATGACCAAAACCGAAGAAAGGCGAAGAAAGGTCACAAGCCAAGCAAAGCACAAAATCCACACCGAAAACAAGAAGAAAGCTCCCCCCGAACAAATGCCTCCCCCCGAACATGTGGATGCACACTTCCAAAATTTCAGCTCACCTTTTTCTGAATTTTCATTAAGCTCACCTTTTCTCCCCCTTGTTGACAATGTATGAATCAAGGTGAAAATGCGTAAATGCAAAGCAAAGCATATAAACAACTACATGAGCTTCTCAAATAGGCCGAATCTAGTGTCAAAGGCTAAAGATGAGACAAAGATCACACACATGAATCATAGCATAGTCAAAGCATTGCCACAAGAAATATATGAAAATACAAGCATGTGACAAAACAAAATTTTCGGATTTAAGCGGTTTATCAAAAGAAGGCTCGCTTCACATGTAAAAGCCTATCCATGTCACACGTGAGCCACAAACATGCATACCATTTAAAGATCATACAAGGATATCAAATTCTCAGCAAAAGATCATGGCAAACACCCATAAAGCAAAGCATGTCATGTCAAAGCTCATGAGCCATGTGTCCACTTCGGGGAGACTTCTCCACTGGTGAACATCATGCAACATGTTTTGCACCCATATGTGAAAGATAAGACATTTTAAGCATAGACATGATGGATGGAGCATTTTTCGAGCATTATGCACTTCTTTTCAAGATTGATTCATTTCATGGTACATGAAGTGCCTTTGCGGCAAAAAGAAGCTTATGCTCCCCCATGAATGCAACATAGGCTAAACATTCACAATGATATCCGGCCTTTGGCCCAAATGCAAGAACAGGGCATCCAAGCACAATCTAAGCATGAAAAGCATATTTAGGCCAAACTGTGACATGGATACACAACTACACACGAGTGGAGCATATTTCATCAAAAAATTAGTCAAGTTAAGCATTTATCTCAAAAGGGGCTATCTCACCACACATATATCTCAAATATTCCAAGAGCATAGCCTCACATTACCATTTCTCCACACATATAACCAATATCTCACAAATAGCCAAAGAGACTCACATATGGCATATAAAAGAAGCTCATCATCCTAAAATGCAATATGATACAAATGCAACATGATATGTGACAAGATGGCTATCCTACCATGGTTTATACATCAAGCAAAGCATGTATATACATCAAAATAAACATGGTATGATACATATGGTACAAAAAGGAAATCTCCCAAGAATCAACTAGAAAGGGCAACAAACCCCAAGTTCCCCCCGCAAGCGCACAAATGTAGCTTGGTCGAGAGGCTTTGTAAAGATGTCGGCTAGCTGATCTTGGGTAGGGACATGGCGCAAAACAATGGTTCCTTTCTCCACATTGTCCCTCAGAAAATGATACCTCACTTCTATATGTTTGGTTCTGGAGTGAAGCACTGGATTTTTGGCTACGCTTATGGCACTGGTGCTATCACAAAGAAGTGGGATCTGGGTGCACTCCTCACCAAAGTCTCTCAAGGTGTATGAAATCCACAACAACTGGGAGCAACAACTAGCGGCAGCAACATACTCCGCCTCTGTGGTAGACTGAGCTACACTAGACTGCTTGCGGGAAGACCATGAGACCAACGAAGAACCAAGAAACTGACAAGTGCCAGAAGTAGACTTCCTCTCGACTCGACAACCAAGCAAAATCCGCATCGGAAAAACCATGAAGAGACAGAGTCGAGGAGGAAGAATACCAAAGGCCAAGACCAAAGAGGATCGTAGGTACCGAAAATCCTCTTGACGGCTCTGTCGATGTGATGTCCTCGGCGAAGCCTCGAAAACGAGCGCACGGACACACGCCGAACCGTATGTCCGGCCTCGTCGCCGTCAAGTAGAGGAGGGAGCCGATCATGCTCCCCGTACTCCCGCCGGTCCACCGGTTCTCCATCCTCATCCGCATCCAAAGTGGCCGTACTCCCCATGGGAGTCGACATCGGCTTCACATCTTGCATCCGGAACTTCCTCGCATGTCTTTCGTGTACTTGGTTTGGTGCACAAATGTACCGTCCTTCACTTGCTTGATCCGCGCAGCCCCGAGAAAATACCGCAACTCGCCCATCATGCTCATCTCGAACTCCCCGCTCATCTCATCCGCAAACTTGGCAACAAGGTTATGTGACGAGCCACCAAAGACAATATCATCCACGTATATCCGCACAATCAACAAGTCATTCCTATGCTTGAGGAGAAACAAGGTTCTATCCACGGTACCCATCACAAACCCTCTCGCTCAAAAGAAAACCTCTCAATCTCCCATACCAAGCACGGGCGCCCTGTTTCAACCCATACGAGCCCTTTTCAACTCCGTATACCCCGTGTGGGGTACAACTCGCTCTCAAACCCAGTGGCTGCTTCACATACACCTCCTCCTCTATGACCCCATTCGAAAAGCACTCTTCACGTCCATCCGAAACAACTTGAACCCTTTAGCCACGGCAAAGGCTAGAAGGATCCGAATTGCCTCAAGACGGGCCACGGGAGCAAAGGTCTCCTCAAAGTCGATCCCCTCCTTCCGACTAAACCCCCGAGCAACAAGTCCGGACTTGTTCCTCACAACCATCCCATTCTCTCCCTCTTTGTTCTTCCAAACCCACTTGGTTCCTATGGGATGGCAATTTGGAGGTGGTTCAACTAACTCCCACACCCGGTTCCTCTCAAAGTTTTCCAACTCCTCATGCATAGAATTGACCCAGTTTGCATCAGATAAAGCATGTCCAATGTCCTTGGGCTCAAAAGTAGCAACAAAAGCAGCATGAGCAAAATGAGAGGAATTCCTGGACCTCGACCGTGTAGTGCGTTCATTGATGTCTCCAATGATCTTCGACATGGGATGCATTTCTTGAATCCGCCGGGGAGCCTCACGCCTCGAGATCACCTCCCCCTCAACTTCAGCTTCTCTCGCCTGGTCCTCTTGTTGCACCGTCGTTGTCCATGAAGTAGACGGTCCATGCTCCAAAGTAGTCGTGGGGGAAGTAGTGGGTACATGCTCAGCTTCAGGCGCATGGTTCTCCCCATCATCATCTCCAGCTTCATCTTTCTCCTCTTCAAAGAGGTCCTCGGCCATCTCTTCATCACCCGCACATTCAAAGCCAAGAGAGGTACATGGCATTGTCTCGTCGAAGGTCACCTCGCAAGTCTCCATGATTTTGTTAGTCTCAAGGTTAAGCACCCTATAGGCTCTAGAGTGGTTAGCATATCCAAAGAAAATACCATCACTAGACCTAGCCTCAAACTTGTCGAGTTTTCCCTTTTTCAAAATAAAGCACTTGCGGCCAAAAACTCGGAAATGACTCACTTTGGGTGCCCGACCATGCATAAGCTCATAACAGGTCTTCTTCTTGAAAGCTCTCAATAAAATCCGATTGGAAACATGACAAGCCGTATTGACCGCCTCGACCCAAAACCTCCTAGGAGTCCTGTGCTCATCGAGCATCGTCCTAGCCATCTCACAAAGAGTCCGATTTTTCCTTTCCACGACTCCATTTTGAGGGGGCACATAAGGGGTCGAATACTGATGTTCAAGACCTAGATCACGACAAAAGGCATCAAAACGAGAGTTCTTAAACTCAGAGCCATTATCACTGCGGATAGCTCGAATAGCATTCCCATGCCTCTCGTTTTTCAACCTCACGATCAGATCTCGAACAAAGCCAAAAGTCTCACTCTTATCCTCCAAGAAGAACACCCAAGCATAGCGAGAGTAATCGTCCACCACAACAAGGACATACCACTTCCCACCCACCGAGCGAACTCGAGCTGGCCCAACAAGGTCCATATGCAACAGCTCTGTCGGACGCTCGGTCATGACATCGGTCAGGGGTGGATGGGGAGTGGCTACCATCTTACCATGCCTACAAGGAGCACAAACCAAATCCTTCTCAAACTTCAACTTCGGCAATCCTCGGACCAGGTCAAGACCACTCAAGCGGGAAACCAAATCAAAGCTCAAGTGTCCCAACCGCCTATGCCATTTCCACAAATCAGAAGAAGGACCAGCCATCAAACAGCGAGCAGGACCCAAAGAGCGAGAGAAATCAGCCCTGAAAATCTGACCCTCGGGGATGATCATACAGACAAGATCACCTCGAGAATCAAGCAAACGAGACTCTCCCGTACTTGAAACGCACCTCAAAACCCTCATCAAGCAACTGAGAAACCGAAAGCAAATTGAAACCCAAAGACTTCACAAGAGCCACTCTCTTCAACGTTACCTTGTCACTCACATGCACAACACCCTCAGACAGCACCTTACCTCGTCCATTGTCCCCAAATGTGATGTACATCTTTTCCTTCACCGGGTTGAGGGCCGGAGAACCACTTCTTCTCTCCGGTCATGTGTCGAGAACACCCGAGTCGATCAACCAAATGTTCTCCAAGCCTCCCCGCCCGCAAATAAACGAGAACAAGAATGAGCTAGCGACTCGACACCGGGGTTAGCACGAGAAAGTTAAACCGGTGTCGAGCCATCCGCTCAAAAGAGGGGTTAGCAAACATCACTCCCTTGCCACCAAACTTCCCATGTCCCATGGGAGGAGTACGAGCACCACGAGGGGGAAAACGTGGTCCGTAGTTCCTCCGGAACCCAAAGCTGCGATCATCTCCCCTAAACCCGTACTGAGGACGAGTAGGAGGACGTCCAGCAAAACCACCACGAGCCCGACCAAACCTCTCACCAAAGACGCACACCATCATCTCTCCTGACAGACCTCTCACCACCACCACCTCTCTGTGGGAACCTGCCAACACTCCTCACACTTCCCACACCCCGTGGAAGTGGCACTCTAGGCTCGGGGAATACCGCGAGGCCGGCGATACCTGTCCCGGTTTGCTTGCTCCCTAGCAAGCCTCTCACCCCTCTTCCTCTTGTAGCAAAACTCGCAAGATGCCTCTCCTTGCCACAATACTCACACCGAAGGGGATGGGTTTTGGTTTTGGCTCGGCTTCTCTCTAGGCTTCTCACCCCTCTCACCCACAAACTTCACTGGTTTCTGGAAATCATTTGTCTTAGGTGGGAATTTGGGTGGATCTTGGGTTGTGTCAAGCTTGTTGCAAAGGTGGTTGGGCTTTGGTGTGAAAGAGTTCTTGGGTGCTTTTGGGAGTGGGACTTGGATCTCTCCGATCACCTCAAACCCGGGGTTAGACTCAACACACTTCTCGTACACACTCTCCCCACTATTCTCTCCCACTTTCTCACCCAACTTCTCAAACCCCAAACCACGACCATCAGCTCTCTTGAACTCCTCAATCATGATTTTCAATTGAGGTTCCTGCCCATACAACCAACCCAACACCTTCCTCAAATAATCATTTTCCTCATAAATGACATCCAAACGGGAAGTAAGTTCAAGATTACGCAAAGTGACTTCATCACAGCCTAGAACATGCATTTGCAACGGAGATTTCAAAGATGCTTCCAAAGAACTAATAGTAGAGCGAGCATCAACAAGCTTAGCATGCATAGTAGGACATGATTTGCAAGCACCAAGCAAAGTAGGTCTAGCCTTAAGCTCATCATGTTCAATCCTAAGAGCATCTAGTTGAGCCAAAATAGAAGCATTCTTCTCATTAAGCATTTTGATCTCATTCAACCAAGCATCACATTCAACACATTCAACATCATCGGGAGTAGTAGGAGCAAGTTTCAAAGAGTCATTCTCAAGTTTCAATTCAAGCAATTTTGACTCTAACTCTCCTACTTTCTCGCTAGCATTCTCAAGCCGAGCCCTAAGATCTTTCCTCATCTTTTTGGCATCTCTCAAAGCACACTATCACGATTATCAAGCAAACCATTCAACCTAGCAATCTCGGCAAGCAAAGAGTCGGGATCACGGTTTACCTCATCCTCCGAATCGGAGTCGCCGTCCTCCTTCACACTCTTCTTGCTTGCTCGAGCTATGGGCCATGCCACAAAAGCCCTCGAGCGCCACACGGCTCGGCCCGCCGAGGTTCCGGCTTGCACTCTTCTTGCCACCGCGCCTCCCGGCGTCTTCATCTTCGCCGCTTGAGCTTGATCGCTCCTCGCTTGAGCTTGAGTCGACGTCGCTCGCACCGGCCACCATCGCTCTTGCCTTGTTCTTCTTGTAGGTGCTCTTGCTCGGTCGCCGCTTGTCCTTGTCCTTGCTCTTGGACTTGTTGAAGTGCTTGCCCTTGGAGGAGTACTTGTCTTCACGCCTCGGGTGCGCCTTGTACTCGTTCACCTTGTACTTGTTCTCCTCCGCTTCCGGGCACTCGGCGATGAAGTGGCCACGCTTGCCACACTTGTAGCACGTCCCTGAGCTCCGCCTTGCGTTCCTCCGACTCTCGTGTAGTCGTTCAAACCTTCTTGAGAGCAAGGCCAGCTCCTCCTCGCCCAAGCACATCAAACTCCTCATCCGGAATGGACATAAGAGAGGACAAAGAAAACTCGTCGACAGGAAGGGTTAGATTTGCCCTTTGATCCTCCCACAAGAGCAAGACTATGGTCGGTCGAGCCCTCATGCTTGGATAGCAACTTCCCGTCAACCTCGGCCGACTTGAGCTTAGAAAAGAGGTCATCCAACTCAATAGTCAAATAGTTCCCGGACTCCTTGATGGCCTCAACCTTAGCACCCCAAACATTTGGATCCAAGACATGCAAGAGCTTCAAAGCCCGATCATGCTCGGAATACGGAAAATCCTCAACATTTGCCTTCATGTTGTTCACGATGGCGGTGAACCTTCGAAACATCGCATCAATGTCCTCACCGGGAAGTGGAGTGAAATTCTCATATTGCATCCGGTAAGAGACAAAGAGGCGAGCCTTCACATGGTTATCACCACCGTGAGCAACCAACAACTTATCCCAAATTTGCCAAGCAAGACTCAAATGGCGAACACGCTCAAACTCTGGATCACACAAGCTCCGCACAAGTGATCAACGGCTTTTGCATTAGCCTCATACTTGGCCTTGGCATCGGCATCGGTCACCATAAGAGTATGGATGTTGACCGAATAGCATAGGTCTTGTCAAGCACAATAAAATCCAACAGCTTTCCTCGAAGAAAGATCATCATACGAGCCGCCCACTTGTGGTAACCCTTGCCATCGAAGTGCGGCGGACCGCCCCGCTCAACGTACGCCATCTTAGGATTCGAGACTTGTCAAAGTCGCAAAGAATCCGGCACCAAGCTCTGATACCAATTGAAGGATCAGATGGCGACTAGAGAGGGGGGGAGTGAATAGGAGCCGGTAAAAATTCTTCCCAAAGAACTCGGCCTATGTCCTACTCAAATCCCGGTCACACACGAGCGATGGATCGAATCACGCACCAATCGCCAAGACCACGAGGTTATGGATCAACCTCTAGCCTTAGGAACGATTCCTCAAAGCACACGCGGAAGCACTAGAAAAGGGAGGAAGGAATCGAGCCAAGAAGCAAAGCACACAGGCTCGCGGACCGTCCGCGCAGAGGGGCGGACCGTCCGCGAGAGCCGCGCGGACCGTCCGGCCGGCATCGCGGACCGTCCGCACCCGGCCGCGGACCGTCCGGCCTTAGCCACGGACCGTCGGTTAATTTACACGAACGACCCAAAGACACCCGCGTGCCACGGACCGTCCGCGGGGAGCACGCGGACCGTCCGCCTAGCACCCGCGGACCGTCCGCCCGACACCGCGGACCGTCCGAAACTTCGTCCAACCAAAAACCAAAATCACAACGGATCGAAACAAAGGACGAGCAAGAACACGAAGAACATGGGATGAATCGGACCCGCGCGGACCGTCCGCCGGAGGCCGCGGACCGTCCGCGAGGCTCGGACGAACGGAAAAATGCCCGACCTCGAAAGTCAACTCCCCCAAATCATCATCGGATTTCCCAAACGGTTGAAGCCGTGGAGACAAGGGTTTGGGTACTTGAAAAGCGTCACACAAGGATGCTATAGCCCGAAAATCTTGCCTCCTAACTCCCTAAATCACCGAGAATCGCGAATCCTTTGAGCACCACCAAAACCTAGAGCACCGAACGAAAACTCACGAATCGAAGTAGTTTCCGGCGTTTGAGGGTACAAGATCAAGCACAAAGATGCACAAGACATCTATCCATGTTTCTCTCAAAGAAATCCGGGAAGAAACTCACTCAAATCCGCGGAAGCACACCGAGAACAAAGGCACGAAAATAGGCACAAAAAGGCACGAAAAAAACAACCCCGAATCTTCTATACAAACCAGGAAAGATTCACAAGGTCTAGCATGCCGCCCTAGCATCCATCCCTCTCAACAAATCTCTCATGAAGCTCTCATGCTAGCCTAGAGAAAATAGGAAGGAAAATAGCTACGAAAATGAGAAAGAGAAGGGGGGAAATGAAACCCTAAGTCGCGGAGAGCGAGAGGCCATCAACACACACTCCAGGCTTATATATCGGGTCCCGCCGGAGTGGTAAATGACTCGACTACCCCTAACTACACTACGGCGATACAACCCACGTAGGGGCATTTTGGTAATGTATGTGGGTCTTGCCATCGACGGCCACGCCTTTGCCGCACCCCGCGTCCTCCCGACGCAAGCCATGCGATCCCGCCGCGTGTCCTCCGCTTCGAAGCTTCCCGACACGCCCGGATCCCGTCTCCGTCGTGTTGGGCCCTCGGACTTGGTTTTGAGGCCCAAACCAAGAAACCGTCTGCCGATGGTTTTGTGGGCAAACCACCAAACCCCGCGTGCCCGGTCCGGCCTCCCGCCAAACCACTTGACTTGACCGCCACCGTGCACCGGCTCACTTGTCCATGACTTCGTCTTGCTTGTGTCGCCACCATGTGGCCCGCACCCGATCCCCGCCGTCCACCGGGTCCCTCGAACCGAGCCTACTTGTCTCTCCATCTCCCCGGAGGCCCCTCAAGGCCGAAGACCTTTCGCGCCCGTTCTTCACCCGCAACAACACGAACTAGGCCGCGGCCTACACCCGCGCACTAAGCCAAGAGTCGGTCCAACACCCGTTGTCAATCACTCATCACTTAAGGAGCGGTCATCCACCGACCACCGGGACGCTCCCGGTCCACGAGCTCAAGGCGGCAAGGCACCCCAACACCCTTTGGACCCCCTTGAGGTCCCGAATCGGACCGATCTGCTCGAGGGCTGCAACCTTTTCGGGGTTGGCCTCGATGCCTCGCTGGGAGACGATCTATCCTAAAAGCATACCCCGCGGCACGCCAAAGACACATTTTTCTGGGTTTAACTTTACCCCATTGGCCCGTAGGCAGCCGAACGCGATGCTGAGGTCGTTAACCAGGTCGTTCGCCTTCCTGGTTTTTACGACTATGTGTCTACGTACGCCTCAACGGTTCGCCCGATGTGGTCTCCGAAGACATGCTGCATACACCGCTGCTACGTCGCGCCCGCGTTTAGGAGGCCGAACGGCATTGTGACGTAGCAGTACATCCCGAACGGCGTGATGAATGAAGTCGCGAGCTGGTCGGACTCCTTCATCTTTATTTGGTGGTACCCGGAATAGGCATCAAGAAAACAGAGCAGTTCACACCCGGCGGTCGAATCAACAATCTGATCGATACGCGGCAAAGGAAAAGGAACTTTAGGACATGCTTTATTAAGACTAGTGTAGTCTACACACATCCGCCACTTCCCATTCTTTTTCTTCACTAATACAGGATTAGCTAGCCAAGTAGGGTGGAACACTTCCTTGATGAACCCAGCCTCTAGGAGCTTCCGCAGCTCCGCTCCGATTGCCCGGCGCCGCTCCTCGTCAAAGCGGCGCGGCCCATTGCTGCACGACGCGGGAGTGAGGTAGGATGTCAAGGGAGTGCTCGGCAACCTCCCTCGGGATGCCTGGCATGTCCGAGGGGCTCCACGCGAAGATGTCGGTGTTGGCGCGGAGAAAGTCGACGAGCACCACTTCCTATTTCAAGTCGAGGGTAGAACTGACCCTCAACGCCTTGCCCTCAGGGGCAGCAGGGTCGAGGGGCACTTCCTTGGTCTGCTCAGCAGCCTCGAAGCTGCCGGCATGCTTGGCGGTGGAGTTGAGGTCCTCGTTGACCATCTTCTCCACGTTGGCCACCAGCGCTTCGTCCAGCGCTAGGGCTTCGGTGTGTTCCACGCACTCGACGTCGCAGTCGAAGGTGTGCTCGATGGATGAGCCTACGGTGATGACGCTGTTGGGCCCCGGCATCTTCATCTTGAGGTAGGTGTAGTTGGGGACCGCCATGAACTTGGCGTAGCAAGGCCGCCCAAGTATGGCGTGGTACGCGCCCCTGAACCCTACCACCTCGAAGGTGAGTGTCTCCTTGCGGTAGTTGTCCGGCGTGCCGAACTAGACAGGCAGGTCGATCTGCCCGAGGGACTGGACGCGCTTGCCCAGCGCGACGCCATGGAACGGCGTTGTGCTGGGCCGCAGCTGATCCAACCCGATCCCCAGTAGGTGCAACGTGTGCGCGTAGAGGATGTTGAGGCTGCTGCCTCCGTCCATCAGGACCTTCGAGAACCGCGCGTTCCCGATGACCGGGTCGACCACCAGCGGGTACTGACCCGGGTTGGGGATGCGGTTCGGGTGATCCTCGCGGCTGAAAGTGATGGCGTCCTTCGACCAGTCGAGGAAGGAGGGAGACGCCTTCTTCGCGGCGAGAACCTCGTGCCGCTCCCACTTGCGCTGGCGGCTGGACATGTCAACGGTTGGCCCCCCGAAGATGAGGAAGACGTTCTCCACGGTGGGGAAGTCGCCGGCGTCGCCATCACCCCCGTCCTTCTTAGCCTCGTCGTCCTTCGCGGCGGCGCGGCCGTAGAACCGCTTGAGCATGTCGCACTGCTCGAGGGTGTGGTTGACTGGCGTCTTGTGGTAGGGACATGGCTTCTTCAGCATGTCGTCGAACATTCCCGGACCTCGAGGGGCCGGTCGAGGGCCCCGTCGAGCCGGGTCAACAGCAAGAGCTTCACCGTCGTCGTCGCTCCCCTGCTCACGCGCCTCGCGGTGCGGCTTCTTTCCCTTCTTGCCCCGCTTGTTCTTCTGGTGGAGCTCCTTGGACTTGCTGCCCTCCGCAGGCGTGTCGTCCGCGCGCTTGCCCTTCTTGCCGTCGAAGATTGCTCCCACCGCCTCTTCGCCTGAGGCGAAGCTGGTGGCAATGTCGAACAGCTCGTTCGAGTCGACCGGCGGGCTGCGCCCAAGCTCGCGCACGAGGTCCCGGCATGTGGTGCCATCGAGGAAGGCGTGCACGATCTCTGACTGTGCCACGCTCGGAAGCTCCGTACAGCACTTGGAGAAACGCCGTATGAAGTCCCGAAGCGATTCGCCGGGCTTCTGGGTGCAAGAGCGCAGGTCCCAGGAGTTCCCAGGGCGCACGTACGTGCCCTGGAAATTTCCCACGAACGTGCGGACCAGGTCGTCCCAGTTGTGGATCTGACTGGCCGGCAGGTGCTCGAGCCACGTCCGTGCCGAGTCGGCGAGGTGCAGGGGGAGGTTGCGGATGATGACCTCGTCACTGGTGGCTCCACCCAGCTGACACGCCAGGCGGTAGTCGTTGAGCCACACACGGGGGTCCGTCTCCCCGTTGTACATGACGATCGTCGTGGGCTGGCGGAAGCGCTGGGGGAAGTTGTTGCGCGGATCTCCCGGCTGAACACGCGGGTTCCCGGGGGCTCCGGCGTCGGCGAGCGGTCTTCATCGCTGTCGTAGCGTCCACCCCGTCGAGGGTGGTAGCCTGCTGCTGCCCGCGCCTCTGCTTTGCTCGTTCGTCGGGCATTGATGACGTTGCGGGCGTCGCCATCTCGGGCTTGTCCGCGCGTGTCGTGGAGCCGTTCCTTGGCCGACGTGCGCCCTGGGTTGGCGGGGCGCTCAGCTGCGCCGCCCGCGTGTACCGAGGGCTCGGGGCCTTGCGCACCCCCATCGTCCCGTGCGCTCCCCCTGGCCGGCGGATGCGGGACGCCGAGCTTTCGGCCTTGTTGGACGGCCGTTTGCCGGATGAGAGCCCGCGCCTCCCGGTGCAGGTTCCGCACTTCGGGGGTTGAGGGGGCGGGCATGGCCCGTAGCAGTGTTGCGGCGGCGATGAGCTTTTGGCTCGCTCGCGGGGGAATGTCCGGATTGTCGACGTTGAAGTCGGCGTTGATGCGATCGCGGGCTTGCCTGCCGAGCTCACGTGCGCGTCCACCGCGCGCGGAGGCTTCTCCCGCGATAGAGGCGTGGAGCAATCGCACCGTGCGGTACTCCTCCGCCAGTTTGGCCTCGAGCTCGCGTGCTTGGGCCAGCTGTGCGTTGATGTCGGCCCCCCTCGGCGGCGAGGGGGAGGGGCGCTTGGCCCCGCAGCCAGGCGCGATCCAGTCCCTAGAGCAGAAGGAACCTCTCCGTCGCCGGCGCCCGCCACGTCGGCGGCGTTTGCTGGGTCGTTAGCGATGACGATGTAGCACTCCCGCGCGGGGTCGTAGCTCCCAGCGCTGGAGTCGACGGAGTAGCCGAACCAGTAGTCCGCGGCGTCGAGGAACCGCCTGAACATCATTGGGTCCGGCACACCAGAGAAGTCCCACTCCGCGTATCCATGCGAGGTGGCGGGTGGCAGCTCGTCGATGGAGCCTAGGGATGACTCGCCACTGGTGGAGGCGCTGGGGTCCCTGGCAACCAAGACGTGGCGGCCAGGGGGAACCCTGCGCATCGTCGTGTTGATGTTGGTGTTGGTGACGTAGGCTGCCGTAGCGCCGCGCAGACCAATAGGGAAGCACGGTCCGGAGACCGAGCGTTCCCCTGCCGGGGCGGCTGTCGTTGTGCTGGCGGGCACATCGCGTTGCGAGGCGACGCGCGCGGCATGCCGAGCGCCGGCCGGAGCAACGGCGGCGCCGTGGCGCCGATGGACCCGCGGCGTCCGTGCCGGCGGGTGTTGGTGTCGCGGCGACGTGTGCGGCGGCTAGCGGGGCGGACCCGGGTTGGTGCCGCGCACGGAGTTCCTCACGGTTAGTGAGGCGCATCAGGTAGCCGTTCCCCGTGGCCTGAAAGTTCAGGCCCCCGAACCGGATTTCGAATCCGGCCGGGAGGGGGTCCGAGCTGCCCATGGAGTAACGCTGACCGTGGTACTCAGTGCGAATCACCATCGAGAGAGCTGGTGATGAGTCGATTCTCAGCGCGCCGAGCCCCACGGTGGGCGCCAACTGTCGGTGCGTAATGTAGTCCCGACACTAACTAGTAATAAGCGCTGAGATCTGTCTCTCGATGGTCGGTGCTAAGCAACTATGGACACTTGTTTTATCCTGGTTCCGGCCGGGGCCCTACGTCCAGCAGAGGTGTGCTCGAGGCACTATATTGCTTTGCACCGGGGCGCCTGTAGTGGGGCGGCTACATGCGGAGCGGGAGAGGAGGCGTGGCCGCCAAGTCCCAAGAGGAGTGATTGAGGCGAGTGCCAATATCGTAGGAAAGACGGGGAGCGAGCCTTATGTGTCGTGTCTCGTCTCCTCGTCCCCCGCGGCGAGGGGGATCGCCTTCCTTTTATAGACCAAGGAGAGGACGATTTACAAGTGTGCTGCACTATTTGGCTACGTGGGGAGGTATGGCGTATAGTCCCGTGGAGATGACGCCTGTCCTGGCGAGTCTTGCTCCGGTCACGGCGTCGTGGCGTGCCCTGTACTTGAACAGGGGCGGCTTCGAGGGTGGAGGCGTAGTGGTTGACCGGGGTGTCTCCAGGCAGGCCCGAGGGAGCCGTTGACGGTGATCCGTACGGGGTACAGTGGCAGGCGTGGCGGCGTCCCGTCCCCGCATGCTTAACAGCGTTGGAGTGGTTGCAGCAGTGCACGGCATGGCGCTGCAGGGGCGGGGATGGCCGCACATGACTGACAGCGACGGGGATGGCGCTCCCGCCGGCCTGACGTCATGGTCTGACCCTGCAGAGTCACGAGAGGAGGGGCCGAGGGTGCAACCGGCCTCCCTTCGAGGGCGCGGTGCGTTAACCGTACAGGAGTGGGCGACACAGTGTCACGGAGCTGACACCGGCCTCGTCGCACAGTCCCCAAAGTGGCGGGGATGGGCTTCCCCTAGGGAGTTGACGGAACAGCGCTGGGGCGTGATTCCCAGGCGCGTGATGGCGCGGCTCTACTGTGTCAGAGCATTAAATGCTCGTACCCGCGTGCGGGAGCAGGTGCGCTCGTGAGGGAGCCTCGAGCGAGGCGGAACCCGCTCGAGGGGGGCGTGAGCCCTCGAGCGAGGCGGAACCCGCTCGAGGGGGGCGTGAGCCCTCGAACGAGGCGGACCTTGCTCGAGGGGGCGCTTGATTGGGCCACTCTGGTGGGCCGCGGGGGCCACCGTAGCGTGGGCCGCGCCGTGTGTGCGTGCTTAGGTTAGAGGTGTGTTTTGTTTTATTTTTTTGCAGGTTCTAAGCAGGATTCCCCCAGTTTTTTAGGGGACCCTCAGGGCTGTCCCCGACAGAAGCACGTTACTAGAAGTACACATTGGTAACAGGCGTTGTGGAGGCCAACCCCGGGGTTGTCCTGGCGCACTTATAGGTAAAGTGCGCCAAACAACAACCGTTACAAATGTGGGTGGATGTAACGGGCGTTAAGGGCCCGTTACAAATGTTGCGTGACCTATTTGAGGTTTTCACGTAGTGTGAGCTGGCTGTGTATTGATCAGTACTATAGATGGCAACGGGCACGAAATATCCACGTACCTGCGGCTACCAAACCCGATGGGCGCAGATGAGGATCCAGATCTGTGCCCGCGGGCACGGGCAAGACCCTAAACCCAACGGATATCTGCTAACGGATTAAGAAATGTTATCCACGCTCGCGAATCCGCTAAACCAGTTAAGACTGCTAACATGTGCATTTGGTGAAAACCGTCTCCCTAAGTGGAGCCAACACTCATAAAAGAAGATGCAGCAAAATACTAAGGAGAAGATGGACAAGTGAGGTGGAGTCCCCTCTCTCAACCCCCTTGGGTTGTTTATATACCTAAGGGGGCGGGATGGCATTTTAGCCCCAAGCCCCTAGTGGGTACAATTATTACATCTGAGCCCCTAGACCATGCAAGGGGATATCTTGTAAATCATTTCCCCCAACAATGTGGACCTAGTAGTTTGAATTATATATTCAGATAGCACTAGGGTTTCAAGTGAGCCACTCATTACCTCCCTTGATATCCTCACTCGGCCACCCCCTGACCCCGTCACGATCCGCCACCGGCCAGGTGCCTAGCCCTCCCCTTCGTCTCCTCTCTTGCGCCGCCCAGCCCTCCCCTTCCCCTCGAACTCCAACGTCGATGTCCTCTCTCTCCCTTTGCTTGCCTGCGCCGCCGCCCTCCCTCTCCAGCCGCTTGCCTGCGCTGCCGGCCTGCCACGGCTACGGTGGCACACGCCCGTGACGGCGCCCGACCGGCGTGGCGAGCCGATGCGGCCGGCGGAGCCCACCGAGGAAGGCGCCCGATGCAACCGGCAGAGCCCACTGAGGACGGCGCCAGTGTTGTGCGGCATCTCGTCCGGCGCGACGCATAAGAGCTTGAGCAGCATATGCAACTGGCGGAGTTCGCCGGGGCGGTGGGACGGCGGTGTTGGGGACGGCGGCGGCGTGTTGGAGTTTTGATTTTGCAGGCACGCGGGCATGCCCGCGGGTATGAGGTATCCGCAGATTGCGGGCACGGGTGTGGCTATGTGCCTGTTGCGGATAGCGGCCGCGGGCACGGGCACGGGTTCCAGCATGCAAGCGCAGATTTGTGTAGGCAGTATCCGCGCGGATACAACTCGTTGCCATCTCTAATCAGTACGTAGAGAAACGACGACCGGGACAAAGCATGATACTCTTTGTGTCCCAAATTTCTTGTCATTGATACCCAAAAAAAAATTACTTGTCACTTATGACTTTTGATCGTAATGTTTGACTATTTGTTTTACTCAAAAAACTGGTTAAACATAATTTGAAATGAAGGGGGTATTGCGCATGACAACTTCAGCTTTTTTTTCAACGATGCATATATAGATTGTTTTGTAGGTTTGAATGTAGCACAGGCATGATGTCAGACATGGTCATCTGCTGCCAGCTAATCCACGAGCACCGCATGAGCGAGGCTATTAAAAGTTCTACATGTGCATGATAGATAAAAGAACATGGCAGATATAATAATGTTTGGAAAGTTGACAAATTAAACTATGATTAATCTTATCAAAGTTTACTTCATTGTCCACTTCGTTTGTCCTGTAGCACAGGTCTTGACTCCATCGTCCGATTTGGTGCTCTTATTTCTTTCAGCTTGTTGTACAAGGAGAAAGCTTCCAACTCATGTTCAACCATAATCCCGAACCATCCATGGGAGGTTTCCTTACCATGGCTCGCTTAGTTTTGGACTTTTGCAACAGATTAAGCCAAATTTACCTATTACTCCCTTTTGTCCCAAAATACATGTTAAACCACATATATAGCGGCATCAAAAAGTATTATTTGATTATTAAACATTTCAAAGTCCAACCTATATAAGTAACACTTCGTGCTTGCATTGTATTTGTTAGCTGGACATAACTCCATCGAATTAAAAGGTCATGCACTGCACCATCCAGTTATAGTATCGAGTATCACCTAAATTTAGTACAGTGCTTTCTTATACGCATATCAAAAATTAAGTATACATATTGTCATCGAAGGAACAGTTGAGTTTTGGTTCGATCAATCATAGTCCCCTGACGGATGAGCTGGAGGACGAGTCCCGCGGCGCGGCGGGCCGGGAGCTGTTTGACCATGCCCTCCGGGGCGTCGCGTGCCTCCATGGAGGAGTCAAGCCCTAGCCCTGGATGTGGGAGTGCGCACCGATTCGGTCGATCCGCGTCAGGTCGGGGCTCTCCGACAGTCGTTTGAGCTCCGCCATGACCACCACCACCGACGGTTTTGTGCTTCACCTTTTGGCCGGGGGTGCTTGTCGCGGCTCTAGCGCATGGCGCGGAGGAGAGGGCACAGAGCTGAGGGACCGGCTACCAGATCCGGCCGGAGCAGAGGAGCAGGGGAGGGGCCACGCGCCTGATGGCGCCTCGCCGACCGTCCCTGCTCACCCTGCGGCGCGAGCGCGTGGCGCGGAGCAGCTGAGACCACCGTCGGTGGAGGGGCCTGGCATCGGGGGGCGGAACGGCGGTGGACCGGTGGCGGCGCTATGGGGCGGGCAGAGGAGTAGGAAGGGAAAATGCGTTTGCGATTCATTTGTTGGACGTGTCGCAATTTGTAGGAAGTGCAAAGCACTGTACATGCGAGGCAAATGATGATTTGCCTCTCCAAAATGGCTCTCCTTGTCGGAGTCAGTCTTAGAGCCTCAACTTTTCCAGTAAGAGTTGGTCCCCAACTTGGGGGTTTCATTTTGTGCTCAACTCCAGCACAGTCCCAACCCTGAGGCCCCAACTTCGCCTGACATGTGGGACGTACAAGTGAGTCAGATCATTTTCTTCCTTCACTACCTCTCTCTCTCTCTCTCTCTCTCTCTCTCTCTCTCTCTCTCTCAAGCAGTCAAGCTCACGTGGGATAGACGTGGTGGGGGGAGTTCCGTCCGAGCTGGTCGATAATGGTGCGGGGGCGCTCGACCTCCGGCTGGCGTGGCGAAGAGGACCATGAACTCCGACCGAGCGGCTCCCCCAGCTCTTACTGGAACTTCCATCTCCCTTCTCCTCCTCATTCATCCCATGTCTTGTGCTCATCAACACCCTACTCCACTGGAGGAGCTCACCCATAGCCACACAACAAGGACAGGTTCATGCTTCCCAATGGAGCTCGCCGCAGTTGGGTGGAGCTCGCCTGCGGTCACGTAAGGCCGAGCTCGCATTGGCTGGCGAAGGTGCGAAGGAGCATGGGCGGCTGTAGATCCGCTCAAGCCTACGTCATCGGTGAGGGAGGTCCGATGAAGGCGTGAAGGAGCGAGGGAGGCGTGGAGAGGCAGCCGCACAGATGGTGCGCAGTGGCATATTGGCGATCACGTGCGGTGGTGCGAAGAGATGGCCACACGATTGGTCCAAATGTGGTCAGTAGGTAGGGCTCTGGGTGCACGGCGCAAGCGGCGCTTGATGCCTGGCGGTGGGGGATCTCGAGTAGGGGGTGGCACGGACAGGGGAGTCTAAGTGGCGGCAATGGTGAGGCTCTGGTGAAGTAGGGAAGGCCTGGGCAGCGATTCAAATGAGCGGCAGCGCCATGGTGGGGGAGCTCTAGGCGGACGACGTTGTCCATCGTTACGCGGGAGGAAGAAATCGGAACAATCGTAGAGTAGGGGTCTCCCAGCCATCTGTTGGAGATGGGGTTGTAGGGGGGATTTGGGTGGCCCCTCCTCCAGAGTAGGGGCTCTGCTGGAGTTATTCTAAGCTGGAAAGACAAATTAAAAGGTCTTCCTTTAGCCTCGGGTAAAAGAATCGGGACCAAAGGCCGGTGCCGTAGGCACGCGCCTATGTGTGAGCTTATGTGGCCTCTTTAGTCCCTATTGATAGAAAACGTTTCGATTTTTTTGCAAGGCTATTTTTTAATTTTAACTATTGCTTCTCTAAATATATGCACGCACACACACTTTATACATCAAAATTCAAAATAGATAGTGTTTGTAAAATTACAATATATACAATAAAATATCTTTCAATTCAAAATTCTAGTCTCGAATTCTTGTGGAGTGCTAGGTTGGTCAAGTGGATGTTGTTCGTAATGATTGTAATGATGTTTTCCTTTTGGATTATATAACCACCTCGTTCACAAAAATCCTATGAGACCTTTTTAACTGCCAACAGACGATCCTCCCTGACAAGAAGTATGTGCTTATATACTATACGAAGGTGGTGGTGGTAATGCCACCAAGAACACTCCATCTAAAAATTTGCATATCCTGCAGAACTTCGAAGATCTTAATGGTACTATACTAGCTAGACTTAAAGCTGAGCAGACATCTCTGGAAAAAAAGACTCGAGATTGCAATCATGAGGCAGCAAGGTATATAGACAGGCCACAGGATTTGGCGGGGCAAAGCTGTCAGCTATTCTTGCTTAAACTGTTCATGAGCAGGACACGACCTGGCTCTGGCTAGTCACATCAAAAGCACACCTGTCGACTGCTTACTTGTTCCCGCATGATCACGCCAATATCTGGGCCTTTTAATTTTGGAACCGGCGGTTGATAAGCCAAACCAAAGGGTGCAATATTGATCAAAATGCTATTAGAAAAATAGTTTTCCATCCTTTAGTCCCGGTCCAAATTTAATAGTTAATACCAATCTAGAGGTTTTTTAACTATTGAGGAGATGTTTAGTTCCTCTAATTAATTTGGATTCCAATTCATCATTCACCCATCGCATTCTCATCACATCTAGTCACATCTTGCAAGCATGCACCTCAACGCGTATTTTTCAGGACTTTACACTCAAATGCCGCACAAATTTTATGAAAACACCACAAATTACAGATCGCATGCATGATACGACAATTAATTTTGATGGACCAACGCTTTGATCCATCACTCACTCTTTGTACTTCAACTGTTCATGAGCATGAAGTCTCTGGCTAGTCAGTACTATATGGTACCACGGCCATGGCCCACGGTCAGCTAGCTCGTCTAGGAACACCTGTCGCCTCCCTATTTGTGCTCCGTGATCACCTCATCTCCTGCAATTTTACGTGTTATGGATGAGGAGCCAACAAAATATATTTGATGAACAGAGACCACGAATGGTATTGTCTTGCTAGAATTAGAACGTGACATTGCATCCTTTGATGATATTGACCATAGTTCAATATTAGGGTGCCAATTTAATTTGTTGTCGTAGGGCTTTTTTTTTTGCCGTGAGTTTTAGTATATTACGTTTTGCACCTCTGAGCATACTTATCATTGTTTTTATTGCAGTTGAGTCCTCTTAATTATCGGACCTCTGAATATGTAACCTCAAAGTATATATATAGGAAGAACATCATGTTTACTTGTGTGACTTCAGAAGAATTTTTATTCTGATTAATGAATATAATGTGGATATATATCTAGCCTCGATATGTATGTTTTGCATTTACCTGAGAATGTTGTCTGTGAAATTGCAAATGTGCAGATGCAATGTGATCAAAGTCATGAATAAACAACCGTCATCAGTCTCGAGTGGCCATGCATGCCGGTCACTGTGGTATATTCTACGTATCATGGGAATTGCTAACAAGGGTATCTTTTGATTCCGAAAGATCTTTGGCACGGTTGACCTGATGAAAAAAGTAGTAGGAACTATTTTTCGATAACAAACTATAAGAATTTTGAGTTGAATTAATGGTTAGTGTGGATGAGTTTAAGTCATGCATGTGAATCATGCAACTCTGAACTTAAAACTCAAGATGAACTAAATCGACGTGAACCTTCTCTTAATTTATATAGGAAGAAATTCATACTTTTATACTGTTTTCATGGAAACGCCTAGTATATCTGGAGCAGGGCCATCTCTTTCAGATGTCCATCTTAGGTTATAATGTATTATATAGACGGATGACTAGTATTATAAAACGTGTGATCATGGAAGCTAAAGTTAATCACCCCCCCCCCCCCCTTTACTTTAATTTTCTGCTGTTTCTCATGGAAGACCGTGTTCCATGTGATTAATGTTAAAGAGTAATCAACAACTAACATGATGTCGATAATGACTGGATTTGAAATTTTAGTGGACAGGGATTTGTTTATATATTCAATGATCATTTGTCTGGTCGGATCATGTTGGGGTCGGGTTGGCGGGTCAGAATTTTTGGCTCACACTCGACCCGTCTCATGGTCTGATCGGATTTTTTTCGGGTGGGTCAGGTCGGCTCATGATCAGCTCTAATAATAACGCATCGTAACAGAGATATAATGTTTTCTATACTAATCATCTATTAATTTCGGTGGTGTGGTTCACCACCACCCCTTCGCGCGGTCTACCACCCCCCCCCCCCCCCCCCGGCAGGCTGCTGCCTCCACCACAAAAAGATCAATTTATAGCTGATGCACGGTAGGCAGCTCGCAGAGGGTCCACCGCTGTGGTGCTTTTTTTTCATTTTCCTATATAGCACTTAAATATTATATGTGCCTACGAATTTTCTTTTTTATTTTTTGTATGTCATGCGTATAACTTGTTAGAAAAAAGTTATACTTACTAATTATTTTTTAGAAAAAAATATCCTCATAACTTACCATAAAAAAGTTATGTGCATAACTCGTTGTCAGACCGGGTCAAAGTTATGTGCATAACTCGTCGCGGGGGTCAAAGTTATGTGCTAACTCGTCACGGGGGTCAAAGTTATGTGCATAGCTCGTGGTCAGGGTAAAAGTTATGTGCATAACTTGTCGTTAGAAAAAAGTTTACGAAAAAAGTTATATACATACGTTGTCTTGGGAAAATTATGTGCATAAATTGTTCATAGAAAAAAGTTATGCATCAAATTTATATCTATATGCATTTTAGTACTTGAATACATTTTTTCAGTTTTTCTATATATAAAATGATGTTAAAATTAACTTTTATTATCAATTTCGCACCCAACTTTTACTCCCTGTGACCCAACAATCTCGAAGGATAATAAAAGTGAATCCAACAAAAACTGACACACCTAAAGAAAATGAGACAACAGAACACTATGTTGGCTCGGGGAAAGAGAATGTAAAGAAAATGGGATCGCCACTGACAAAAAAATCATACATACCTGCTACCCGGAAAGGAAACTGCCTACATAGAAATCGATCAGTACTTCCGCCCCCTGGCGCGCGCTAATTAGCGCCCCCCCCCCCCTCGCTGCGTACCAGCCCGTTGTCGAAGGATAATCGTTCGCCGAAATCATTCGTAGCCCATCCGGAGTGCGCAGGTCAGCTCGGAAAACACTCACTAGACGCGCGTGATCGCTAATTAGCAACTCCCTACGTGACGCGCTTGCCACTTGCCTCCATGCAACGTTGGAGCTAGGGCCTATTAGAGAAAGCCAACAAGGTTAACGATAGACGTTTGTATAATAAAAATTCCGAAATGCAAAACTTATAACTTACACATACAATTATAATGTATAATTTCATGATATAGATTTTATGAGATAATTTTTTAGCATAACTTTAACAAAACGTAAAATTTATGTGTATAAATTTTATGATGTACCTAACTTAACTTATACCCATAACTTCAGGATATAAGTTTATGAGATAAATTTTTAACACAACTTCAGCAAAATGCGGAACTTATGTGTACAACTTTTATGATATTCATAACTTAGATGCATAACTTGACGATATAACTTTTATGGGATAAATTTTTAGCACAACTTCAACAGAAATGTAAAACTTGTGTGTACAACTTTTATGATGTGCATAAGTTCACGATGTAAGTTTTATGAGATAAAATTTTAGCATAATTTCAACAGAATTGTGTCAAACTTTTATGATATTCATAATATTAGATGCATAACTTCACGATATAATTTTTATGAGACAATTTTTAGCACAACTTCAGAGAATGTAGAATTTGTGTATACAAAAGTTTTCATTATGTACGTAACTTTGATGTATAACTTCACAATATATTTTTTTAAAAAATATTTTTATCATGATTTTAGTAGAATGTAAAATTCACAGATTTCAAGAAGTAATAGAAAAAGAAAAGGCAAAAAAAAAGGTGGCAGCATGGGGAGCTGGAGAAGGGGATAAGGGCTGCTGCGGGACCCATACACGTGGGGGCCGACGGGTGGGCAGCACACGCGGGCACGCAACGGGTCCGATCAATCGCTGGCCCCTTTGCACGCTGGTGCTAAAATGATTTTGCGCCCCCCAACGCAGCACAACCAACAACTTCGGTTCTCCGCGCCACTGGCCCGCTGCTCGGGCTCGCCACGCCACCGCGCCATAGGGGCTTGCTGTCACAGAGGAGAGATAGAGCAGCACCGCCGCCGATCGGTCGCGAGGAAGGGAGGCATCCTCGCTGGCCTTAGCCGCGGGAATAGTGGCCCCGTTGGCTTCCGCCGTTGGGCAGGAAGACGGCCTCACCGGCCTCCGCTGCGGGAAGGGAGGCAGCCCCGTTGCCCACCGTCGCAACTCGCGGGGCGGGAAGGCGGCCGCAGCGCCGGCCTCTGGTCCGCCGAGGGGAACACAGGGAGGCGGCCACGCCAGCCGCCGCCGTCACGAAATGGAGTGCTGGAGGCGAATTGCTCCTCTAGATAAGTGTGGGGTGGGATTGGGATCTGTGACTGTGAGAGATAGAGAGAAAGGATAAGGTTTGACCGAGGCTGAGGGAAGGTGAGGCCGTGAGGGCGCGAGAGGCCAGCCGGCCTATAAAAATCGTGTCGGGTCGCCCGCTGTGCCGAGGTGGCAGCCCGCGTCTGGCCTGAGCTATCGTGCCGGGCAAGCCCGGGCCCGAAGGACGTCGCGTCGGGTCGCGCTCAAACCGGGAAAAAATCGGGCTTTTGGGCTACTGGCTTTTTGACATCTATAGGTCTCCTAGGGTTGGCCCGGGTTACGCATGGATGAAGGTCAATGTTGAGCGGACAATGAGATGAAGAGGTGAGATTGTGAGAGGATAGGATGGACCAGTTGGGCCAAAAATCTTGTGTTTGCACTTTGCATTTTTTTTAATTATCCGTCTCTTAATTTCTATTATGCATTTTGTATTGTGTATTTTATTGTTTGATTTCGTGATTAGTGTTATGTATCTTTACGGCGTATTGGTTGATTGTCCTGTCTATGCATGGTCGTGTGTGTGGTTGACTGGTTGTGTGATTGTGTTACGGGTCGGTGTTTCCGATTTGCTTTTTCGTAATCCGACCGTGTTCGACATGTTCCTGATCGAATTAGTTCGTTTCCCAATCTTTCGATATCCCACAATTTCAACCCTATTCCTAACTTCAGAAACAAACAAAGCGAGATCATTGCTGCCTGAAGATATCAAAGGACTTCTTAATTTCACGCATCAAGTCCAAGAATATCTAAAATACTAGAACATTAGAAAAAATATTATTTTGGTCTCTTATACGAAAAAACATATTAATTTAGTATTTTAGTTAGATTTTTTACATATTTTACCATCAAAATACAATATCTTACTGTTCATACATTTACTATCATTGTTCTTATTGTTAATTATTATGAATTTCGAAAATTACAATATGTAAGTCATTGCAGACAGTGGATTATTCTTTTGGAGAAAGGTAATATGCTTATCACTGTAGCACAATACCTAACCTATCTACTAAACATATGGGCACTGTTTGGATGGTAGAGGTAAATATTTACCTCAAGGAAAATGATTTGCCCCTCCCATTTGCCCCTACTAATATTTGCCCTTTGGGGTGTTTGGATGGAGTGGTAAATGTAGATGTGTATGAGAGAGGGAGAGCGGGACCCACCACAAATTTGCTCCAATTTGCTACCTTTTGAGGGGTAAATGGAATTAAGGGGGCAAAATATTTACCCCACCACATTTGCCCCACATGTTTGGCACCTTAGGGGTAAATTAGGGGTAAATTTGCCCTATTTACCCCACCATCCAAACATGCCCATGGTTACTTTCATCGTTCTTATTATTAATCATGAATTTCAAAAATTAAAATATGTATTTACAATGGAAGCAATGTTTCATTTAATTAAAGTGCATGGGAAGATACAATCAAATATTGTCTAATGCAACGCACGGGCACTTCGCTGGTAAGCACTCCATATTATCACCCTGTTCGTTTGGCTTATCAGCCACCAACCAACAGTACGTTTCTCTCAGAAGAAACCAGCCAGCAGTACGTTTCTCTCAAGACAAACCAGCACCGGCCGGCCATCAGTCACCAGCCAAACGAACAAGCAGTATAACTATAAGCACGTGCAACCTACCATTTTCTTGCACAATAAAAAACATCTCGCATTCTCGCTGTACTATATATAGCGAGAACATAGCCAGAGAGCTAGTCCACACGGAGTACGTTTGCAGCTAGATAGCCAACATTACGCTGCGTTGCTCTCCCCTTCCGATTCCGAGCATGGCGTCGAAGCGAGCCAGCTCAGGCGACGAGCAGCAGAAGTTGTCGCCTTCTGGCCTTCCGGTCCGCAAGATCCCTGGAGGCTACGGCGTCCCCTTCTTCTCGCCGCTGCGCGACCGCCTCGACTACTACTACTTCCAGGGCGCGGAGGAGTACTTCCGATCCCGCATCGCTCGTCACGGCGGCGCCACCGTGCTGCGCGTCCACATGCCGCCGGGGCCCTTCCCCTCCGCCAACTCCCGCGTCGTCGCTCTCCTCGACGCGCGCAGCTTCCGCGTCCTCCTCGACGACTCCCGCGTCGACAAGGCCGACACGCTCGACGGCACCTACATGCCCTCGCTCGCGCTCTTCGGCGGCCACCGGCCGCTCGCGTTCCTCGACGGCGCCGACCCGCGCCACGCCGCGCTCAAGCGCGTCATGATCCGCCTCGCCGCTGCGCGGATGCACCACGTCGCGCCGGCGTTCGGCGACGCGTTCACCGCTACATTCGATGACGTCGAGGCCGGTCTCGCGGCGTCAGGCTCTGAGGAGTTCAACAAGCACAACATGCGCCACATGCTCGACTTCACCTGCGCCGCGCTGTTCGGTGGCGCTCTGCCGAGCAAGGCCATCGGCGTCGCCGCCGCGGCCAAGGCGTTCAAGTGGCTGGTGTTCCAGCTCCACCCTATCGTGAGCAAGGCCATCAAGCCGTGGCTGCTGGAGGACCTGCTCTTCCACACCTTCCTCCTGCCGCCGTTCCTCGTGCGCCGCGACTACGCCGACCTGACGGCCTACTTCACCGACGTCGCCGCCGGCGTCCTCGACGACGCCGAGAAGACCGACCCGGGCGCCATCCCGCGCGACGAGCTCCTCCACAACCTCATCTTCCTCGCCATCTTCAACGCCTATGGAGGCTACAAGATCTTCCTTCCCTGCCTCGTCAGGTGGCTCGCCCACGGCGGCGCGGACCTGCATGCCACGCTTGTCGAAGAGGTCCGTGCCGTCGTCCCCGTGGGCAGCACCGTTGCTGTCACTCTCGCCGCCGTGGAGAAGATGCCGCTGGTGAAGTCGGTGGTCTGGGAGGCGCTGCGCATGAACCCGCCGGTAGCGTTCCAGTACGGCCGCGCGCGGCGCGACATGGTCGTCGAGAGCCACGACGCCGCGTACGAGGTGAAGAAGGGGGAGATGCTGTTCGGGTACCAGCCGCTAGCGACGCGCGACGAGCGCGTGTTCCAGCACGGCGGCGAGTTCATCCCCGACCGGTTCGCCGCCTGCTCCGACGACGAGCGGAGGCGGCTGCTGGAGCACGTGGTCTGGTCGAATGGGCCGGAGACCGGCGAGGCCGCAGAGGGGAACAAGCAGTGCCCCGGGAAGGACACCGTGGTGGCGGTGGGCCGGCTGATGGTAGCGGAGCTGTTCCGGCGGTACGACACGTTCGCGGTCAGCGTGGAGGAGAACCCGTTGGAGCCGGTGGTCACGTTCACGTCGCTGACGAAGGCTGCCGCCGCGCGCCATGGCGACGGTGGGGCGTGACGCTCGTGGTAAGATTGCACACTCCTCCATTACACACTATCACAGAGTGTCATATGTGTTCGAGAGTTTGCTTGGCGTTGCGCGTCAGCTGAATGTGCAGCTGATTTGTGAGATGTTTGAGAGTAATTGACCGTGTGAATAAACCGCATGTGGAGCTGATTTGGTAGATGCTAAGATGTACTAGGATTTGAACGATGGACAGAAGATGATATACAGGGCATAGTGAGTGCATAGTTTCATGAGAATCTTGTAAATGTGTGTGGCTGTTTGGTTCTACGTCCATCGAACTCTTCTCCCATATGATAAAACGTACTTTATCTAGTTGTAGCATATTATTCAGTGGTCATGAAACACTTTGTAAAACCTTCATTGAAGTTGGTCTAGGTAAATGTTTCACTCGTACTCTAACTTGGCTCAGAGTACCAAAATCAGATCCAAACTACCAAAATGCATATTCAAATTCTTAAACTTATTTTACATTAGGTCCAATCACCATTGCTTGCATTAAACCGCCTTCGTGACAGGATGATTGGGTGATGGCGCGAACCAGACGTGTGGAGCCTAATGGCCTGTCATCAGCTTCTCCCCTACTTGAATTCAGATTAAAATTCAAGTTGTGAACTAAATTTAAAATATATATTTTTTCTTCTTAATGAAAAGCATGCGCGGTCTTACCCCCACCGGCACTATGGGCCGAGGTGGCGGCCCAAGCACTTAAAGTCGTCGGACCAAGCCGGCACTAAGCACTATTGATCGTGGCTCGTGTCGGGTTAGGGCCGTGCTTTTCGATTGATATCATCAAACGATCTGCATGCAGAACACACATCATCAGCATCGCGCATTGCACGTAGCCATGCATGTGGCGAGAAGCCTCGAGATTGATCATGTATAAATGTGTCATAATGTATCATACAGAGACAGAGTAGCTGTTGGCCAAGTCTACTTCATATATTACTCCATTAGATGCAGACGACCTTGACCAATTACGCAACGGACCGGCCACACAGTTTATCACCAGTTAGAGACTACAACTTCTATCATCCTATCACCTAGCAACGGCCGTTGACGTGTGATTACTTTAGGGCCGTTGAGGTGTGACTACTTTACGCCGTTGTGCAGGAACAGAGCCCGACTGTGCCATGGCTGTTGGCGGCCTGCGACATGCCCTGGACGTCATCGATGGAGAAACCCGCACCTACGGTTGTAGGCAGACGAGAAATTACAACACGGCACGATGAAAGAGGTGGAGGAGTGGGAGGAGGCGGCGAACGGGACATCCCATTGATTTCTTCGGCGACCTACACGATGTCCTCGGGGGAAGAGGAGCCGGCTGTTGGGGAATTAAGGAAAACCCGTCACCCTCGAAACGCCGAGCTTAACAAAGTTCTCAAAGCATGTTTTTCGGGAGCGAGGGAATTCGCGATTCTCGGGAGCATGGAACCTGTGGAGTCTCGAACTCTCGAACGTGCTGGGTTCGGGAATCATGATTCGGCAAGGAGGTGGAGTCACAAGCGTGCGGAAGCCCGGAATCTCAACTGGCGATTGCCCGAATTTCGGGGGACTGCCGGTTCGGGAATCTGATGAAGACCCTGTTCGGGGATCAGGCGCGTGAACATCCATGAACCAGCAGGGGAGAAAGGACCAGTTCGGGAATCTGTTGAGGACCTAGTTCGGGAGTTTCACGCGAAGACATTCACGAACCAGGAGAGAAGCAAAGTCAAAGTTGTTGTCCCAAAAAGTCCGGGTTTAGAGTGTGAACTAGTGGCAGATTTGTAAATATGTTAGATGAAAAAGACAATCCTGTATGTGTTCACACTAGGAATATTCTCTGAGGCTAAGGGTGTTATCGGTATGTAAAAGTCCCTTCGTCTCCCTATAAAAGGGGGCGCAAGGGCACGTGTAAACGGATTCAAACTTTTTGGAACTTGTGCCGCTTGCAGAGGGAGTCACAGTCTCTTTGCGCTCTCACTTTGTACTTGAACGTGTTGAGAACTCTTACTCGTGTTAGGGTAGTATTCGAATTTTTCGGGTACCCCCAACATTGGCGCCCACCGTGTCCCAGCCGAAAAGAAACTCACGATGCCACCTCAGAAGAAGTCAAAGAAGACTGCTCCAGCACAGGCAAACCAGGAAGATCGCCATCTCACCCAGGGGAATGAAAACTCGTTTGTTCCTGAGTCCTCGAACGTAACAGACCAACAACGAAGAGAGAAGCTTGAGGCCCTCATGAAGGCAAGAGCAGAAAAGACAGCTCACATCCAAGAACAACCTGCTGAACAGCAAGAGCACGAGAATGTTGATGCTGACGATGATTCCATAGACAGAGAGCTAGCCATAGTCCACCAAAAGATACAACAGCTACAGAAAGACAAAGAAAAGTTCGCGGCTCAGTTGCAGGCGAAGAGAAAAATCTCTGAAAAACTAGAGCAGCTGAACAAAGCAAAAGAGCAGATACAAGCAATACAGAGAGAAATTGACGAAATGAAAGAACAAGAGAACAACTCCCTGTGGCAAGAAACACTGCAGCAGAACCCTGCGCCTGCAAGAGAATCCCCGAAAGAAAACTTTTTCGCGGGAAACGGAGTCTCACACTTCGTGGATTCTGAATCGCCGCTGTCAATAGGGCTGCAAACAGCACCTTGGCCGCCGAAGTTCAAGCTTTGTCTCTCTTCCCAAGTACAACGGCTTCGGAAACTCCGGCAGTTTCTCATGAGATACGAGTCGGTGTGAATTCGGCGAGGAGGAGATGATGTTGCACTCGTCAAATCCTTCATCATAGCATGCGAAGGACCGATGCGAATTGGTACTCACTGCTGCCTCCACACTCGATCTACACCGGGTAGATCTCAAAACAAAGTTCATGCAAGCATTTAAGATGTTCCATGATACAACGACCGAAGCCTCGGATCCGTACAACCGCAAGCGAGAAGGACGGGGAACCACTGCGGAACTTCGTGAGAAGGTTCATGCAACGAGGTCTCGGATCCCCGACGCCGATGACAAGACAACGATCAAGGCACCGATCAAAGGTCTCACCCCGGGGCCAACGGCTTCCCACCTCACAAGAAAGAAGCCCGAGACGCGTTGAAGAACTATTTCGGGAATTGGAGGATTACATTCGTCCGATGATGACCACCGCAAGAGAGTAGCCGAACGAAACGAGGCAAGACGGGCGGCGGAGATATGACTGGCGGGCACCACCCCAAAGCATCCACGAAACGTAAACGGTGTTGGAAATTCTCGGCGCAACAAGACAGCAGGCCAAGTGCCAGGGGAGGATTCAGTCCCAGAGGAAGGGGGAGAGGAAGAGGAACCCCAAGCCTCCCGAACCACAACCCAAGAGATCCCCACTTCTACTGCCGCATCATGGAAGAGGCCACAGCACCGAAGGGTGCCCAGAGACAAAGAAGAACATGGCACGAATCCAACAAGAGAAAGCACGATGAGCATTGCATCCTCGATGCCAACCCGGTTCGGCCGAACTTCGGCAACCGCGATTCGCGAGTCCGCGATCAAGCTGCGTACCGGTTCGAGCAATTTCCACAATCGCAATCGGCATGGCGAGCCATCACGGCAATTCTTCCCTCGGTCGCAAGCGATACGGTCGATCCGGCGGCCACGGCCCATTCGGGAAATCTTGCCACCGCCTCCGGAAAGCTCATCAAGGCCTCAGTCAAGTTCGGGACCTCAGAACTCCAAAGCATTGCCATCGTTCGGGACTATCATGCCAATCACGGGCGGATCCGCTATGGAATTTGAAACAAAGAAGCAGCGAAACAATTACTTCGGATCCGTGAATACCATTATCAATGATGGCCCGGTACCCGCCCGAGTGGGCGAAGGTGCCAATTACCTTTACGAGAAGAAGATTTCAGGTTGAAATCCGCGATCCACAATGACGCCATGGTGATCGAAGTTAATATTCTTCGGGTGGGTCATAGGAAAAATCTTGGTGGACAACGGGAGTTCGGCGGACATCCCGTTCCCGAAAACATTCGAGAAAATGAATCGAGCCGGCACATGTTGGATCCACCGGAGTACCCATTGCGGGGGTTCGGAGGAAAGCCCATCAAGCCGGTGGGAAAAATATCACTCCCGAGCTTTCTTTCGAGAGATCTTGAGAATGCCGAACGGAGAACCTCACCTTTGATGTAGTTGACATATATCACCCGTACCTTGCGATCTTCGGCGAGAGGTTTCATGAACAAGTTTGATGTTGTCATAAGGCAACAGTTCCTATGCATGAAGATGCCCTCGCCCAAAGGGGTTATCACGGTATTCGGCAATCGGCGGGAGGCCGGGAACATAGAAAAGGGCCACACGCACCGGCCAAACGAATGTGTACCCAGTGAAAGCAATCGAAGAGAGGAAGGAAACCTATGAAGAGCCTAAGCGGGACAAAGAGAAAAATAACATAGCCGCAGAAGATGAAATAAAGAGAGTGTATTTGGATGACATGCCCGACGGAAGCAGGTCATAATAGGGGCGAACCTCGGCGCCGAAGAGGATGATGAACTCATACGCTTCCCGAACGAAACAAGGATGTTTTCGCATGGTCAGCTAAGGACTTGCAAGGTGTTGACGGAGACATAATCGAACATGCCCTTGAAACGGATGACAAGATACCACCCAAGAAGCAAAAACTTCGGAAAATGTCCGACGAAAAGGTCAAGGCAGTGGAAGCAGAAGTTCAGAGGTTGCAGGATGCCCAAGTGATCGAGAGGTCAAGTACCCGGTCCGGTTAGCCAACACCTTGTGCCGGTCAAGAAGAAAAATGGCAAATGGAGAATGTGTGTGGATTTCACCGATTTGAACAAGGCACCGCAAGAAGGACGACTTCCCCTTGGAAAGGGTAGACAAAATCGTGGATGATGCGACCAACGGTGAGATGCTTTCGCTCCCGGACATGTTCTCTAGGTATCATCAGATCAGAGTTCGCAAAGAGGACGAAGAGAAGACAAGTTTCATCACTCCTTTCGGAACATTTTGTTTCGTAAGAATGCCGAGGGGTCGAAGAATGCGGGATGCACGTTTTCAAGAATGATAGCAATAGTGCTGCACCAGCAGATTCGGAGAAACATTTTGGCATATGTGGATGACATAGTTGTCAAAAGTGTTTAGAGAAGAGACCATATCAGTGATTTGACAGAAACATTCGCGAACATGAGGGCAACAAACTTGATGCTAAATCCAGAAAAATGCGTGTTCGGCATTCACAAGGGAAAAGTTCTTGGATGCCTAGTTTCAACGAAAGGCATTGAAGCAAACCCTGACAAGATAATGGCTCTGATGGAAATGCAAGAGCCAATCTCAGTGAAAGATGTTCAGAAGTTGATAGGGAGAGTGGCTGCCCTCAACAGACTCATCCCCAGAGCCGCAGAAAGAAGTTTGCCATTCTTCCAAGTTCTCGAAGTGCCAAGAAATTCCGATGGTCCGAACCTCGGAAGCGAGGCCTTTCGCGAACTGAAGGACTACTTGTCCAACATGACCAAGCTCGTCCTCCCGAGCCAAAATCACCGCTTCGCCGTATGTGTACGCATCAAATTCGGCGGTAAGTGCGGTCTTTGGTACGGAAAAGGAAGAAGAAGGAAAGCTCGGGCAAATTCCCGTATACTTCGCCTCCGAAGCATTGTCCGGTTCCAAGGTTTTCTATTCCGAACCGGAGAAGATCGCGTATGCGGTCATCATGGCGACAAGAAAGCTAAGACACTACTTCGAGGGCCACGAGAATAAGAGTTATCACCAACCAACCGTTAAGTGACTTGTTCGCAAATAGGGAGGCATCCACCCGAATCATCAAGTGGGGTGCTTGAACTCTCCGAGTATGTGGTGGATTTCGAGAGAAGAAGTGCAATAAAATCGCAAGTTACGGCAGATTTTGTCGTGGACCGGACCTCACCTACTCGGAATCTTGAGGAAAATATGCCCGAACCGTGGATAGTACGGTGTGATGGAGCATGGTGTTACAAGGGAGTCGGAATTTCGGCTGTTGTAACGTCCCCGACGGCGTGGTCATAAGATATGCGGCGCGGCTCGTATTCGCGAACAATGAACACTCCACGAACAACACAACGGAGTACGAAGCTCTCTTCGTGGCATTGAGAAAAATGAAAGCCTTGGGGCAGCAGACCTTCATAATCAGAACGGATTCGAAAGTGATCCAGGAACATATCGAGAAGGAAAGCGACACCGGAATCCGAGTTCTCATGAAATATCTTGAAAAAGTCAGAGAAATGGAAAGACACTTCAAAGGGTATTCAGTCCAGCATATCCCAAGGGATGATAACAATGAGGCGGATAAACTGGCGAAGGCAGCAGCCAGAAATCAGGAGCTACCACCGGACGTGTTCTTTGAAATCATCAGAGAACCCTCCATCAAAGATTCAAGAACTCAAATCGTGAATATGGTGGAAACTCCGGACTGGAGAGCAGAAATAATGGCCTATCTGAGGGGACATTACGAACCACAAGATGAGTTGGAGGAGAAAAGGTTGAAGCAAAGGGCTCGGGGCTATACAGTGGTAAATGGAGAATTGTACAAATCAGGAGTCACTGAGCCTTGGCTACGCTGCATCACCTCCGAAAAAGGTCGCGAACTTCTGAAAGAAATTCACAGTGGATTTTGTGGGGCACACATAGGCACCGGGGCTTTGGGCGGCAAGGCGATAAAGCGGGGATTCTATTGGCCCACCATAAACATCGACGCCAAGATGTTGGTTCGGCAATGTGAAGCATGCCGGAAGACGGGAAATCGCGAACCTCGCCTTCAATTCCGGTTCACTTAATTCCTCCAACCTGGCCTCTCGCAAAGATGAGGAATGGATCTAGTAGGCCCGTTGCCGGCGGCTCGGGGTAATTGCCGATTTGCGGGCGTAGCGATCGACTATTTCACGAAGTGGGTAGAGGCAAAACCACTCGCGAATATCACGGCGGCAACGGTTCGAAATTCTTTTGGCGTAACATAGTCCCGCGGGTTCGGAGTTCCTAGAGAACCGACGGTTGACAATGGCAAACGGTTTGACCGCTACACCTTCAAAGAATACACTGCGAACCTTAGGCACACGGGCGAAGTTTTCATCGGTATACCATCCACGACCAATGGTGCGGTCGAAAGAGCCAATGGTCCGATTTTTTCGGGAATCAAGAAATGTTTATTTGATCGAAAAAAGGGAAAGTGGGTGGATGAACTTCCGAAGGTGATGCGGTCTCACAACACCACGGTTTCAAGGGCAACGAGGCTTCACGCCTTTTCGCCTACTCTTCGGGGCCGAGGCCATGACACCGAGGAGATCAAGAATGAAAGCATGAGAGTCTTGAAAGGAAAAGAGATAGACGAAATTGATAAGAAGGTGGAGAAAGACATGATAGAGCCGACAATCCTTGAGGCGGCGAGAAAACATTGAGAAGTACCGAGAGAGAGACAAGGGCATGGAGAGACAAAAAGGTGGTCCGAAAGGATATCAAAGCCGGTGATCTTGTCTTGAAAAGAAAGAAAAATTGGGAGAACCCGGGAAAACTTCATGAGTCATGGGAAGGGCCTTACATAGCCGGGGAAACAGATATGCCGGGGGCTTTTCGCCTGATGGAGCGGATCGACGAAGAGTTGCCGTATTCGTGGAATGCGGATAGCCTAAAGAGGTATTATCCATGAAAACCCTAGTTGTAGATACATGTAGTGGGTAGCAGTTTTTCAATTTTCGTAAGTTTACACTTTAACAAGATAAAAGCACCGAATCACGTGTCTATAAGTGATTTCGGAGAAAAAATTAGTTTTATTTCGTAATCGTCGTACTAGAATAAGAAGGACCGTACTCTTTTCCTTGCAAAGGGGGCTCTAAATCAAGAGGCAAGGTTTTTAACGAGGCGGATCCCATGTAAATACTCTTTCTGATATATATATGAAAAGAGTCTTCCCCCAAATTGCGTGTTTCGTATTTCGTGTCTCGAGAATCCCATCGTGAAAAAAGAAAGAAAGAGAAAGGCTCCATGATAGCCGAGATTCCATCGTGAAAAAAGAAAGAAAGAGAAAGGCTCCGTGATAGCCAAAATTCCATCGTGAAAAAGAAAGAAAGAGAAAGGCTCCGTGATAGCCAAAATTCCATCGTGAAAAAAGAAAGAAAGAGGAAGGCTCTGTGAAAGCCGAAATTCCATCGTGAAAAAAGAAAGAATTCGTGAGAAAGGCTCCGTGATAGCCAAAATTCCATCGTGAAAAAAGAAAGAAAGAGAAAGGCTCCGTGATAGCCAAAATTCCATCGTGAAAAAAGAAAGAGTTCATGAGAAAGGCTCCGTGGTAGCCGAAATCCCATCGTAAAAAAGAGAAAGAATACATGAGAAAGGCTCCGTGATAGCCGAAATTCCATCGGGAAAAAAGAAAAAGTTTGTGAGAAAGGCTCCGTGATAGCCGAAATTCCATCGGGAAAAAAGAAAAAGTTTGTGAGAAAGGCTTTGCGATAGCCAGAATTCCGTCAATGAAAAAGAGGCCTGAGACAACAACAAGTTGTGGCCTAGAAAAATCCCATCCATCGAGGGATTCCCACCGAAAAAGGCCCGAGACAACAACAAGTTGTGGCCTACAAAAATCCCACCCACGAAGGGATTCCCACCAGAAAGTTTGCATGATAATTTCGAGAAAACGAATCTCTAAGGGTTCGCCTATGTATTCTCACTCAGTTCAGATTGTTGAAATTTCTTTCAGGTATCATCATTATAAGAAAAGGGCAAGGGGCTCCATCGGACGTTCGCGGGGAAAATCTTGGTTGAAGCAACCGAAGGTTGCAATTTCAACCGAGGCAAGCCTCGCCGATCGGGGCAAGTCCACAAAATTCGAAAAACAAATTTTTTCGACTTGCACAACGACGGTCGAAATTTTCAAAAATTGACGAAGACTCCTCCTAAAGATGCGAATAGTAAGATTCGTGAACCTGCAATCTAGTTTTCATGCGAAACGGCAAGGTGGGGGAGGGTGACGTTTTTTCAAAGAAAAAACATATTCATTGCCTTATTCGCATAAAAACTTCCGAACAGTTCTTCGATAATTACAACACTTGGCGTAAAATTCAAAACGAAAGCTCAACAACGTGTCCCAGTTTACAAACATTCTCTTCAGCCGTATCACTGGCATAGGCGAAGTCAGATGCATCGGCTAAGGGGCTAAGGGGCTCCATCTTGGGAACCTTCGCGGACGGAGGAGTAGACGGCGCGGAACGAACCCTCTTACGAAGTAAGAAAAACGAGGAGAGATCAAAACAACCTATAGAAAACTTAAGCGAGGCCTCAAGCCAAAAATCGGAAAAATCTTGTTCGGGATGCGCTCGCTTGAACAGGCGCCACGCTTCACCACTAACGAACATTTTATCCCGATGAATTCGCAGTGGTAGCACGTCTGCGCGCAGGCCCGGCTTGCGGGACTGCGCGAGTTAAAATATACAAAACATCTATTCGAAAAAGTTTGACGAGTTCACACGAATGTACAACCAATCTCCAATTCAACCAAAAGTTCGAACATGTCGTTTAGTTCGTGACATCCACCTTCGACGAATCCTCCTCCCGTTTGGGGACTTGTTCGTCGTCGCCGCCATCATCGCTACTGCTGCTACTGCTGCTGCTACTGTCATCTGAGCCATCTTCACCGGTTTCGCTTGAACCCCCGCCGGAAGCCGATCCTTCGGGAGATGCAGCGGTGCCCTCTCGGTTCTCCTCTTCCCTCAGCTGAGAAAGGAAGCAGATGGTGAGGAAGGTTTAAGAAACTAGAACATCTGCGACAAACATAAGTCACGAAATCAAGCAAAAGAAACTACCTCAGCGAGCTTCGCCTGCGCAATGGTCTTAACGATATCCGACCCGCCAGCCATCCAGAACTCCTTTGCGAACTTCGTCTTGATAGCCACAACGTCGGGGTTCTCTCGAAGTATCGCGTCGCTAGTAACGCTGGGGAATCGAGAGAGGTTCGCACGAAACTTCGCCAAGTCCACACACTCATAATCGTGAAGGATCTTCAGGATACTCTCCAAAGAGAAAGCAACAGCGAAGTCGCTGGCGCCAGAGATCACCTCGGTAAGAGCCTTGAATTCATCCTCCAGCCAATCCATGAAATCGGGAATATCAATGTCATCTGGGAGAGGGGCTGGGCGAACACCGTACTCGTTCAAGGATTTCGGTACTCAGCATAGAGCAGTTTCAGCTTTCCCAAATTTCCGAAGTATTTTTCTTTGAGGCTTCACCTTGTTCTCGCCGCCGCCTTCTCAAGATCCACGATTTTCCGATCCTTTATGCTCGGTGACTTGGCGAGGCCGGTGTTATTAATGCGAAGATCCTCGGCGATTTTCGCGGCTCGCTCTTGTTGTTGCCGAAGCTTTTCAATAACGCTCAGATCATCTTCGTGAGATTTCCGAACTTTCTCAAGCTCCTTCTTCGATTCCTCGAGCGTAGCCTCTGCCACTTTCTTTTCATCGTGACTTCTTTTCAGAGCCTCCGCCAGCTCAGACACCTTCTTTTCGAGTTCCAGGTTCGTGGATTGCGCGAGGGTGAAGTTGCGCTCTAGTTCTTTGGACTTTTGAGAAAGTTCTTCATTAATCTTCTCCTGTTTAGAAAGCCGGTCTATGGCAACCTTCCCAAGCATTGAGTACTTGAGGGCATAGTCTTCGTGGAAGCGTGCAAGCTTTGAAGGAGAGTACGAGTGCAACGATTCTTGAATTCGCGAAGTTCAAGAGTAAGTCTCGTACTAAGCTTCAACAAGCGGGAAACGTAGGAAAAGGTAGTGAGAAGTAACGAACCTTCTTTAGAAAAGCTATTTGCATGGTAACTTGTTTGGTCGAACCTGAAGAAGTTTTCCCTCGAGGCGAAGGGGTGGTTTCGGAGACGAGAGAGGGGCCTTCTATCGGAGCCTTGAGCGGCCTCTTCGGGTCGTTCGGGCACCTCCTCTCCTGTTTCATCAACAATGGCGGACGATTTCCACAGAGTTAAAAACTTGGACGTCTTGCCCCCGACGCCACTTGTCTCGAAACCAACACGCAATAGCTTGCCGCGATGAGACGTACCAAAGCTTTTGTTAAAAGCAGCCAAGGAAGGAGAAGGCGCCTGGTCTTCGGGGACGACCTCCCGAACCTCGACCAAAGGAATATTTTCGGCAGGATGGCCCCCCCCTTTGAATAGTGCGCTCAAGGTCCTGGGCGAATTCGGAGGAGGCTTGGTCAGCGGCAGGGACCTCGGCGGCGGGGGCTTTCGGCAGCAGCAGGGGACTCCGTGCGAACAACAACTTCAGCAGCAACAATAGACTTCTCAGCGACAGCAGGGGATGTCTCCTTCCGGACTTCGAGGGCAGTATCTGAAAAGGAATCAACATCCACGAATTCATTTTCGGAACCAGCGGGACAACTGTCGCGAAAGTAAGGTACTGGCCAGAAGAAAACACCTTTAAGGCTATCTCTCTTTGTGAGGGTGTCGTCGTCGAAGGCGGATGGAACCCGCCGAACTCCGGTGGAAGAAACCTTCTTCGCAGCTTTCTTCAATCTCTTCCAGCTCATCTGGGCAAGCCCCGGCGGCACCGGAGTTCGGCTTTCCGAAGTCCGAGGTTCGGAGGTTTTTCGCTTCCGCTTCGACGATTCAAGCGATCTGGTCCTTGAAGGCTTCACTCCCGAAGAGGTTCCCTCGGTGGCAGGAGACGAGCTTCGCTTCGACGACCTGATTCGGGGAGCGTTGATGGGGGCGGCTGAGCAGCTGGCCACGGCGACGGCGGGAACTTTCAATTTGGGACCAGGGCCTCGAGAGCTGAAAAACTTATCACCGCTGATTTCCGAAAAGACGCGGTTGATCTTCTTCTTATGTTTCACCAGGGCCTTATATGCCTTGTACTCGTTCATCGTGTATTCGCCCACCATAACATTCACCCTTTTCTCCACTTCATCCATGAAGTCTTCGGCGCTACGGCCTTCGCGGAGTTTGATCCCGAATTTCGGGAAAGGCACCTTCTGGTCTGCCCAGTTGACAGTGTGGTGCACGAGCTCAGCAGGGGACCAACCATTCGAGATAGGCCAGACCCGGGCGGCGACAAACTCTTCGATAATGTCACGACCGCCAAGTATTGTGCTGGCCAGGTAGAATGCATTCTCACAGTTCCTAATCCCCACGGCCCGTTGGTTGTATCTCCCCACATTCACCGCGGAGAGAGGTGCGATCGGGCACGACATCTTCGGCTCATCAACTTTCAAGTAAAACCAGTAAGATCTCCAATCGTCCGTAAGGTTGGTCTTGCAGCAAGGAGTGATCTGGATTCGAGTGATTCCTTGACGAGTGTTCTGGCGTCGCGTATTGAAGGTGCAGCACGCGTGCTGACTGTGGTAGAACTGCCCATCGTCGCCCTTGACAACTTCGGGGATGATCACCAGCTCGTAGAACCGGGTGAAACCATCGACGATTGGACTGCAGCCGAAGGTCTTCAAAATCCAGATAAACTTCAACACTTCGAGGAAGGATGTCGGAGTAAGCTGGTGGATCTTCACCGAAAATGCATCAAGAATCGCTGGCAGCACGGGGTCACAAGGGAACCTCAGTCCACAGATGAAGAAATCCCGAAACACCACAATTTCTCCTTCCCGGGGGAGTGGGGAATTAACTCATCAAGCGGGGCGCGCCCAACGCCGGGGGAGAAGAATCCGGCCTTCTCGTACTCGCGAATCATGTTGCTTGTGACCTTCGATTCTCCGAAGGCGAGCGAAGGCGGCGGTGGGCCGAGGGTCCTTAACATGATGAGATCGTCGACACCGGCGTCTACATCCCCGACGTCTTCGCCGCCGTCAGACCCAACCTCCCCATCTTCGCGACTTCGGGAGCCGCTGGGCGAACCAGAATCTTCGGCAGCTGGGTCAAGTGGGAGACCGGCAGCGATGAGCTCTTCGGTAGTCATGGGCCTAGCTGTACTTTTAACGCGAGCCACCTAACCAACAATTACGAACATTCAGACAGGTAAGAGTAATGTTCGAGAATAAAACTCGCGAAATCACAACATCACTACACCAAAGTTTAACGAACTAACGAATCGACAAAGCAAAGATAAAGGAATACCTTAGAGGAGCGTGAACAAGACCTGGGATTCGCAAGCTTTCTAGCAGAAAACCAGACTCCGCGAAGAAAGAGAGATGCGCGAATCGTGAAAAGCTCGAGAGCAGTAAAAATTTTTTACAGCAGCAGCCCGCTATTTATAGGGCCGGGAAAGGGTAGTTCCGCGAAGTGCGCCTCCATTTAACCGCCTTTGGCTCCCCGGGCAACGCGTGTCCCCTCCGACGTTCCGAGGGTGACATTTTTTACTAAATTTCCGAAAAGTTCGTGGAATCGGATCGTCAGAGTCAACCCGCTTTCCCGAGGGGCTAGTGTTGGGGAATTCAGGAAAATCCGCCACCCTCAAAACGTTAAGCTTAACAAAGTTCTCAAAGTATGTTTTTTAGGAGCAGTGAATTCGCGATTCTCGGGAGCCCGGAACTCCGTGAAGTCTCGAACTCGCGAACGTGCCGAGTTCGGGAATTGTCACACCCTGAAATTTCCAATTTCAGGATGTGAATAGAAAGAATAATTAAATAACAATTTTCTCATAATTTTAAAATTTTTCCCAACATTTATTTTCTTTACAGGAAATATAGTATAGGAAAAATCCTTTGTCTGTTTTTCTAAAATTAAATAAAAAGTTATGTGTGTTGCATTCATGCCGATGCATCTAGTGGTTCTTGAGTGCAAAAGGTTTCAAAACTTCGATTAGGAGCTATCCAAAACCTTCCGAGAATTTTCCGGATTTTTCTGGAATTTATTCTCATTTTCCATGAGCTATTTCTATTTATTAGAAGGCTTTAAAATCTTTTTCATGAGCTCCCAATGTTTTATTTGGATTGTTCATGTCTTAATCTAGCTCTAGGAATTTTTCTGGAATTTTTGGGATTTTCTGACTATTTTTCGTGCTTTAAAGTATTTTCTGGACTTTTTCTGGAATTACTTTTGCACTGGAAAATATTTCGGAAAAAAAAGAAAACCTATCCTATTCCTAACGGGCCGAGCCCGGAGGCTCGACCCGCTCCGACCCGCACCCCACCCCGGCCCAGCCTTAGGCCCGCCAAGGCCCATCAGCGTTTTGGCCTGGCCGCATGGCCGTGGCGCGCCGCCGCCGCGGCCTTGGCGTGCGTGCGCGCCCGGGCCCCCGTGCCCCGCGTCCCCGCGCCCTATATGAAACGACCTGGATTTCCGCGAACGGAATCCCGAATCTTAGCACCTCGGTGGTTGTCCCGAGGAGGCTACCACGTGCAATCCCTGTCTCAGCGATTCCAAAATCCATACAGAAAAGTAAAAACAAAGAAATAGAGTACAACATTTATTTTATTACATTAATCAGAGTACATCTCTTCGGCACATGCCGGGTACAAGTCCAACAGGACTGAATCAAACAGAAATAAAACGTCTAGCAGCGGCTCCATGAAAGCGCGGGAAACACCATATCCGCAGGCAGCTCAAGTGTAGGAAGAGCTCTAGTCCACCCAACCGTCGTTGTCGAAGTCGTAGTCCGGCTCTGCGTCAGAGTCACCAGGGTCTACCCGATAAGCGGGTAGGTCATGTCAGCTTCCCAACAAAGAGGCAAAAGCGGTGTATATTCTACTATGCATGAGATAACCCTAGTCTGGCTGTAGAAAGCTTAAGCAAAGCAGCAGTGCAACATACAAGGTAAGCAGAGTAGCGAGGAGGTCCACACCTCGGGGAAGCTTCCGCTTCCGAGGTCCACACCTCAGGGGTCCACACCCCGCTCAAGGAACACCACACCAAAGCACCGGATCTCAACCACGATCCGAGAATCCCAACTCTCATCCGCGATGTGGGGCCCACCAGGCTCCTATCCCCACATCTCAACGGCCGCGGCCGGTCTCACTCACTCGGGGGAGAGAGGAAGCACAAGAGAAGTGTATCTAGTCGGGTGAGAGATCGAAAGACCGTCCATAACCGGTGGACACGGACTATAGCTATAGGTTTAACACTGCGCGAGGTTGTACAACCGTACCCGCCCGAATAGGTCCGGAACCGCCGTCACCGTGTCCGACCCTACCATACGGGCCGAAGCCCAAGTAAGTGGATAGTACCCTTCTGCATCTCCGAGCCTGGCCCAGCCTCCGCGGCAGAGCTCATACTACCCGCGAGAGGTCCCTCGAAGCTGTGGAACCCTTCCCCGGCCTCGCCAGGGCAAAGTCTACTAAGGAGGGACAGACCACTCCCGACACGATCACACCGATCCTCCAGCAGGAGGGGTGCTATCCACTACAAGTCTCACCCCGCACCCCCGCCCAATACAAGGTGGGCGGCCCGTACGAAAGTAGTGATTCGAAACAAGGTCAACTGACGATCGGTCCTTAAGGGGCCGAGAGCGAGCACTCAACATCTCCATCCCACACGACACGACCCTTGGGTAAGAGGCCAGATCGCATCTTCCCTCGGCAGCCGTTCACAAGTAACCAGCGGCTCGCTCCCGCCAAAACACAGCAAGGGGTACACAACCCGAACGCACGCTAGAATCACACCGAGATACCCACATCTCGGCTCAAACCCGCAGCACCATCCATAATCAAACAACAAAAGTATGGATAGTTGAAGTAAGGGACTAGCTAGGGGTCCGTAGCTAGTCCCGCAGTAGCGAGAACAAGGAACAGGATATATCAAAACATCAAGGCATGGCTAATAAACGGGTTATGCAATCCAACGGTTCCATGCATTAAAGTAAAGCACTAGCAACTACAAATCAACATAGGATCTATATGGTTGGGAGTGACATGACACCTTCGTTGCCGTTGAAGCGATCGCCGTCCGGAGCGAGTGTACTCGGGGTCCTCCACGTCCTCCCGGTCGAAGCTCGGGTGCCGCGGCACGAGATTCGACGCGAAAATATAAATACGGTGCACATCTAAGCAATAACTCCAAATAAAAATCCAATTTAGAAGATCCAAAAGTTCCCAAACTACCTACAATCGGCAAGATTTCGCAAATACGGATTTATAGAAATTAGTTTTGTATTTTTCGGAGCTCCCTAGAATTTATTACGAATTTTTAAAGGTCAAAGACATTTTCTGGAATTTTTAATCAGAGAGGAAAAGGGTTTTTCAGAAAAACGTTGCTGACGTCATCATGACGTCAGCCTCCCAGGGTTATCGGGCTGCAGCATGGCCCGAAGTGTTGCCGGGCCGTGGGCGGCCCAGCGGCCTCCATCCCACTGATTTTTGGGTTTCGGCCCAACACAAAAACAGGCGTCAAGCCCACCTCTCGAACTACACTAGTCTGGATTCGGCCCCTCTCTTCGACTCCCGCACCGGGCCGACGGCCTACCCGGGAAAGGAAGGGGTTTTAATGGGCTCACGGCCCGGTTTCGGCCGGCGGCCCGCTTCCCGGGGGAAGATCGTTCGGAAACAAAACCATGCCCTACGGGTGCTCGACAAAAAGCACGGCGGCGCCGCGACCGCGACGCGCCGCCGGCGTTCGGCTCGGCGCCTCACGAACACGGTTCCACGCCCACGGCCAATAGCATCTTGCTCGGCTGCGGCACCGGGGTGTGCTTGCCGGCCGGATGCTCGCGCCCGTGCCTTCGCCGCGGGGCGGGCGGCGCGTCGTTCCGTAGCCGGACACGTCGCCGCCGTCGGCCGCGCGTCACGGCGTGACGGCACCCGTCCTCTCCACCCACGAAAACACGGGTCGAAGCCCGGTTCCCAAGTCCGGCCTTGCGCCGGCCGCAACGACGCGGCGCGCGTTCGGCCCACGGGCTCGACGGCGCGGCGCGACGCGACGCGCGTTCCCCACTCCCCACCTCGCACAGGGAGGCATGGCGCGAAGGCCGGCGACCCACATCCCTGCACAGGAGATCACGGCTCGAAGGCCAAACGTTCCTCCGTTCCACGCACGGCGACAGCGTGCTCCAGGGGAGGACTCGCCCGCCGGCTTGGGGTAGCCGCGGCGCGTCGCCCCTCCTCTCGTCCACCCGCATCACCCGCACGAGTCCGCGTCGCCCTTCGCACGGCGACGGCGGCGCTCGTGGACACGTCCGGCCCAAGAACGCCATCCGTCGCGGCACGGCTATGCTACGGCGCGAAGGCCGGCATCCGAGCGAAGGTTCACGGCGACGCGTCTCCACACAAGTGCCAACACGGCAAGAATCCAAGGGGGAGAAGAGAAGTGGAAGGCCGTGGTGCTCACGGTGGGGGGCGACGGTGTAGGCGTGGCCGCCCGACGAAGACGGGTCGTAGATGTTCGGCGATGTAGTTGTTCACGTCGTCGCGCTCCTCCTTCGCTCGACGTCGCGGTTCGTGTTCCCCCCGTCGTTCCCGGCGCACCCGGCTCCCGGTCTTCGGCTCTCGCCTCGCCCCGCGCACGCAGCAGCACGGGCCGCCTGCCTTCTTCCCCCAACGGCGCGGCGCGGCAGCGCGCGCCCGCCTTCTCCTTCTCTCCGAGCCCGCCGCCGAACAGAGGTGGAGGAAAAACCCCAAGTGGGGTGGTTGGTCTTGGTCTCCAATCCCCCACCGGCCTCCTCTCCTTTTGAACTCGCGCCGCGGGGTCCCGAGGGGGAAAGCCCCAAGATGCCCCTGGCTCGCCGCCGCCCCGGGCCAGATGGCGCCCGCGGCAACGCGCCGCCCGCCTCGGATGCTTGGGGAAAAAGGGCAGGCGGGGTCATTTACCTTTCCCGCGGTCACGCGCCCGGGTCCGCGAGCACGCGCCGGTCTTGGCGTGCGTGCCGGCCGGTCGGCTTGGCCGCGCGCGCCACCCCCGCGCGGCCGGCGCGGTTGGACCGGCGGCGCGGCCGCCCGGCTCGGCCGTCGGCGCGGCGGGTCAAAGAGATAAGGGGGAAAGGATGGGGAAGAAAAGGGGTCCGACGAGCGGGGCCCACGTGACGGAGGATGAGGGGGGAACGGTTTGGGCCGCGCGGTTCGGATGGGCCGATAGTAGCTACGGGTTGGGGTGGCCGTGAAGCAACAGAAGGGAAATCGGCCCACCGCTCCTAGCCGCACTTTGGTTTTAAAAGCTAATAGGTTTGAATAAAGGTTTAATAAGGAGTTTGAATTTGCATTCCAATCAAATTCAAACTTCACTCAAATGAACTCCAAATAAATCAAAGAGAATCCAACTCACTTGTTATACCATATTTTAAATATAATTTTTATAATTGGGATAATTTAGTGGAGATTTCGGTGAGTGGCTAGCAATTTTGGCTTAAAATTTGATAGCACGCAAATGCAAGCAAAAGTTTTAGATTTTTCGCAAAAATTCACACACCTAGAAACCTGGGTTGTTACATTCTCCCCCACCACCGAGAATCTCGTCCTCGAGATTTAGTCCTCGACCTCCTCCGTGAACAAGTGAGGGTACTCTTTCCTGAGGTCAGCTTCCTTCTCCCATGTTGCCTCTCGCTCTGTGTGGTTGCTCCACAGCACTTTACAGAAAGGAATGGTAGTTCTCCTTGTTTCTTTGACAGCTCTGTCCAAGATTTTCTCAGGATACTCTGTATACTCTAGGTTGTCTTGCAAGTCAAGCGACTCCATGGGCACTTGTTTTGCCTCCACTGCCTTCTCACTCTTCTTCAGCTGTGACACGTGAAACACTGGGTGAACTCCTGCCATTGTCTCGGGTAGTGCAAGCTGGTAGGCCAAACTCCCAATCCTACGGGTGATAGGGTACGGTCCCACGTACCTCGGTGCAAGCTTTCCTTTCACCAAGAACCTCTTAGTTCCTCGGAGCGGTGAGACTTTCAAGTACACTCTGTCGCCAACTGCAAAGGTCAACTCTCTCCTTCTCTTGTCGGCATAGCTCTTCTGACGACTTTGAGCGATTCTCAGGTTCTCGCGAACTTTCTCAACTCTCTCCTCCGCTTCCTCAATGATTGCTGGTCCAAACAGAGCTCGCTCTCCAACCTCTGACCAAGCTAGCGGGGTCCTGCACTTCCGACCGTAAAGTGCCTCAAAGGGTGACATCCGGAGACTTGCTTGAAAGCTGTTGTTGTACGAGAACTCGCGAACGGCAACCGTTCTCCCAATCAGTACCATAGGTGAGTGCACAAGCTCGTAGCATGTCCTCCAGGACCTGGTTAACCCTCTCCGTCTGACCATCTGACTGTGGGTGAAAAGCTGTGCTGTAGCTGAGTGTAGTGCCCAAGAGCTTGTGGAAGCTCTGCCAAAACTTGGAGACAAACTGTGGCCCTCGATCAGACACAATACTTCTGAGTGCCCCGTGTAGCCTGAGTATGTGCTCTACGAACAGTTCTGCCAACTTCTCGGTTGCATACCTGGTCTTCACCGGCACAAAGTGAGCCACTTTAGTCGGCTCGTCCACTATGACCCAAACCGAGTCGTTTCCTTTTGGTGTTCTAGGGAGTCCCACCACAAAGTCCATGGAGATGTCCTCCCACTTCCACACCGGAATATCCAACGGCTTCAACAAACCGGCGGGTTTCGATGTTCAATCTTTACTCTCGCTACGGTATCGCAACGAGGCCACGTAGTGTGCTATATCCTTCTTCATGTCCTTCCACCAGTACCTGATCTTCAGATCCCTGTACATCTTGGTGCTGCCCGGGTGAATCGAGTACCTCGAGTCGTGAGCTTCTCTCATGATTTGATCCCGGAGTGCCTTGTCTTGTGGTACACAGATCCGTTCTTTCAACCACACAGTGCCTCGTTCGTCAACCCGGTAGTCCTCTCGCTTTGCCCTCGCTTCATTAGTTCTCTCGGCACTTTGATTTCTCGCACACTCCTTCCGGGCCGTACGTACGGATTCGCTCTTCCGGTCGTAGGTCACTTGCATCACGTTGACTTGGCCTTGGTCCACAATCTCGATTCTCGGCTTCTCTAGCTCTTCATGCAATGCGAGTGTTGCTCCTCTTCTACCATGAGGTTGTTGCGGTATGTTTTCCGGCTCGGTGCATACGCCACGACGTTAGCTTTGCCTGGGTGGTAGTTGATCTCGACGTCGTAGTCCTTGATCAGCTCTAACCACCGTCTCTGCCTCATGTTCAGCTCGGTCTGTGTAAAGAAGTACTTCAGGCTCTTGTGGTCGGAAAACAGCTCACACTTGTTCCCTATCAGGTAGTGTCTCCAGATTTTGAGCGCATGCACAACAGCTGCCAACTCCAAGTCGTGTGTCGGGTAGTTTTCCTCATGTTTCTTCAGCTGTCTGGAAGCATAAGCCACAACTTTCCCTTCCTGCATCAGCACACAACCAAGTCCTTGCTTTGAAGCGTCACAGTAGACCACAAAGTCTTTCTTGATATCTGGCAAGGTAAGCACTGGGGCTGTGGTGAGTCTCTTTTTCAGCTCTTGAAAACTCTTCTCACACGCTTCTGACCACTCGAACTTTGTGTTGTTCTTGAGCAACTCTGTCATTGGCTTTGCGATCTTGGAAAAGTTCTCAATGAACCTCCGGTAGTAACCTGCCAACCCAAGGAAGCTTCTGACATCTGTCACGTTCAATGGCTGCTCCCACTTGGTCACCGACTCAACTTTGGACGGATCCACAGCTATCCCCTCTGCTGACAACACGTGTCCCAAGAAAGCGACCTTCTCCATCCGAACTCGCACTTGCCGAACTTTGCATACGGTTCGCCGCCTCGGCCTCTCTAGCACGACTCTCAGGTGCTCCTCGTGTTCCTCAGTAGTCTCAGAGTAGATCAAGATATCATCAATAAACACCACTACAAACCTGTCCAACTCTTCCATGAAGACCTTGTTCATCAAGTTCATGAAGTAGGCGGGGCGTTGGTCGGCCCAAAAGAAACCACCACGAACTCGTACAAGCCGTAGCGTGTGGTGAAGGTCGTCTTAGGTATATCCTTGCTCTCGGATCTTCATCCGGTGGTAGCCCGACCTCAAGTCGATCTTGGAGAAGAACCTTGCCTTTTTGAGTCTATCCAAGCAAATCCTCGATTCGGGTAGTGGGTACTTGTTCTTGATTGTCATCGAGTTGAGCGTGCGGTAGTCAATGCACATCCTCTTTGTGCCGTCTTTCTTCTCCACGAAGAGCACTGGTGATCCCCACGGTGAGGCACTCGGCCGAACAAACCCTTGCTCGAGCAACTTCTTGAGCTCGTTTCTTCAACTCGTCCAGCTCGTCGGACGACATCCTGTACGGACTCTTTGCAACGGGCCCCGCCCCTGGCATCAACTCAATCACAAACTCCACGTCCCGGTCTGGGGGTAACTCCGTAAGCTCCTCAGGGAACACGTCCGGAAACTCACGGACCACTGGGATTTCTTCAATCTCTTTCCCACTCATGTTGCACAACATCGTAGCAACCTTCGGACTCTGTGGCTCGATCCGCACTGTAGTTCCACTGGGGTGTTCAAGCTGTATCACTCTGGGGTTGCAAGAAACTATCCCGTTGTGCTTTGCCAACCAATCCATCCCTAAGATCACGTCTATCCCGGTAGACTCCAAAACTGTCAAGTCCGCCGTGAACGGTAATCCCTCAAACACCATCCTCACTCCCCTGCACTCTAACGTACTCCTCTTCTCTCCTAGCGGAGAGCTAGTCAAGATAGGCCTTGGTCGAGGCTTAGTTGGTAACGACCTTTCTTTAGCAAACTTGGTAGAAATATACGAAAACCGAGCTCCGGTATCAAACAAAACGATAGGGCCAAAATTGAGTCAACAAGGAACTCACCAAGCGTGACGTCGGGTGCGGCTGCCGCATCCTCGGCGGTGAGGTGGTTCAGACGGCCTCGAGTAGCGGCGGGCGAGCAGTCCTCTCGCTGTGTACGGGGTGGCTGTCCTCCCGGTGCTGGTGGCTTGGCTGGGGTCTGGAACTGAGTGCTGCGGCTCTGACTCCCTGGTGGTACCTGCTGGGGACACTCGAACGACTTATGCCCAACCTGACGGCAGTTGAAGCATGTCACCTTGGATCTGTCAGCTGCCTGCGGTGGTGGCCTCGGCTTCCAGCTGTTCTGACCTCCACTCCCGCCTGGGTTGGCCCCCGCTCTCGCGGCCGGGACCGAGAGGCGTGGTGCCTCTGCTGCGACTGGTGGCCCTGTGCGTAGCCTGTCCTCTGCCTCTGAGGTGGCCCTGAGCGTCCTGCCTGGTCTGAGCGCTTGGACTTGCTCCCACGAACCTCCATGTACTCAAGCCTTGACCTCTCCACTATCAGGGCCTTGTCGATAATGGAGCGAAGTGTCGGGCAGTCGTGCGCGGACAAGTGGTGTGCCATCCCCTTGTGCAGCCCCTTCCTGAACCAGTAAACCTTCTTCTTTTCTGTGTCGGTGTCGTCTGGCGCGTACCTCATCAGCTCCTGGTAACGGTTGGCGTACTCCTGCACCGACATGTTCCCCATCTTGAGGTGCCCGAACTCGTCGGCCTTCCTATCCATCACCGCGTCCGGGATGTGGTGACTCTCGAAGGCCTCCACGAACTCGTCCCACCCGATGTGCAACGGGTCCCGGTGCGAGTCACGGTAGGCGTCCCACCACGCACCGGCCGTGCCGACGGGCCGGTGCGCCGCCACGCTCACACACTCCTCCTCGGTAAGCTCGGTCGGCTCCGGCTTCTTCTCGATCTCACGCAACCAGTTATCCGCATCCATCGGGTCCGCTGAGTGGTCGAAGGTAGGCGGTCGCAGCTTGTTGAAGTTCTCAACCTTCTTCTGGAAACCCTCTGGCGCGTAGCGGTTCTGGCCCCTAGGGTTGTTGTTGTTGTTGTTCTGGGCTAGCATCTGAGTGATCGTCTGCATCAGCTGTGTTTGCACTGCCATCACGTCGGCCAAGTTCGGGGGAGGTGGCGGTGGTGGCACCTCGTGTCCCTGAGCCTGGCCTGCTCCTCCCTCGGGGCCGGGGTACCGCTCGTGCTCGAGCTCCTCGCTCCCCGAGCTCCCTCGTCGTCGTGCGCGGCTCCTCGTCCGCCCGCTCGGCCGCCTCGGCCTACACGGCCGGCCGGGGCCTCCGCGAAGCCCGCCTCGTGGCGCGTGACCTCCACGGCGTCCGCGGCCTCTCGCTCTCCGCCTGGGTTAGGGGCATCCTCCCCTCCGTCGTCCCCGGCGACCTCCTCGAAACGGGCCGGAGTCGCCGGACCTCCTTGCTCCCGACATCCGTTCCGGTTGCAACCGTTAGTAGTGGCGGGGAGAATGTATTTAATAAGGTTATTAACTATAAAGGAGTAATCCTCGCTAACAATCAAAGAATTTCATACAATCATAAAGAAGCATGAACTCCGAGAAAACCCATGAAGATCCATATCACTCAATCAATGCCACCATACAAAAGAGGTGGACCTCGAGGTTTACTCCTACGACCTTCGAGGGTACACGGCAACACATCCTCGCTAACGCATGGTACATCATGGGGTAGCTACTACGGCATGTCACATGAACGGTAGCACTACATCTAACTCATTACATCTACTCGAATACTGCTACAAGATCTCTACTCCCATCACCGAATACTCGAGGTGTCTCGGAGCCGGTGTCTCGTGGAACCGAGTAGAACGGTGGTGAGTGGACTCTGGGTAACCCGACACCCCGATCGCCGGTCCCCCGTAGTAGTCACGAGTGTCTCGTAGAGCACGATCCATCTCCGTTGTGTCCTGCGAACCACTCGGGTACGGCCGCACTCGTGGTAGGAGCGTCGGGGGGAAGCTCGAAAGTCTCCATCCTCGGTCCGGGCCTCTTCTTGGGTGGTAGGCGTGCGGAGAGCGCCTCCCGGCTCGCCGGCCTCTGGCCGGTCGGAACGCTCCCGGGCCGCGCGGGTCCCGTCTGCTCGGTCCCTCTCCCTCGTAGACCCGGTCCTCCCGGGTAACACATGTGGTGGTAGTTGTGTCGGCTCGCCTCCCCGTAGATCCCACACCTTGACCCCGGTAGTCGACTGCCGCGGCTCCGATCGACTCCACCCCGGTCTCGAGCCTCTGCCGCCCCTCACTCGATCCTCTCGCGCGGCCTCCACCGAAGCCCGGTGAGCCTCCCCGCTCTCGCCCTCAACCGTGCCTCCAAAGTAGCGATCCTCCGAGTCTCTCTCGCGTCTGGCCGCGGCCGCTGCTAGCCCAAGCCGCACTAGCTCTCCGTTCCTCACGTGCGACGCCTCCCGGCCTCGTCGAGTATATCCTCTCTCTCCTCCTCCAAGTCCCGAACCCTCGCCGCGGCGGCGTCGCACCTCCACCGAAGGTACGGTACCTCCCCGTCCGCCCCGAACGCGTGCCCGGTCCCGGGCCGGGGATGCACCGCCCGGCCGCGAGCATCGCCCTCGGTCCTCCCCGATCCACCGGAGTCACCTCCGGTACCGTGCTCGGTCACTCGAGTCCCGGCGACCGTGGTCGAAGATCTCTCGACGGAAGTACTCTGAACGGTGTGTCCTTCAGCCTCTCCCTGAGCAGGTCACAAACCTTCTTGAGAGCCTCCGCGTGCGCCGGTCCGGTGCGCCTCCGTGACCGAACTCTCGAAGCGGTACACCACTACCTCCTCAAACTCGGCACCCGTGGGTCCGCCGGCACCGTGACGGTCGGGTAGGTGGGGGTCCGCTCCAAGTGCCCCATGGCCCTCCCCTTGTAGGCCGACACCGTCGGTCTCCACTCCCTGCTGCCTCCAGGCACTCCCTCAGCAGGTGGCAGAAGCCTCCGTAGCTCTTGCCGTCCGACTCCAAGGGGACCCATGTCGTCTCCGCCATCTGCACAACGTTGTTAGAGCGTAGTTAGTAAGGCGGTTAGTGAAAGTTAATCAAGGTAATGCATATATATAAGTATAGTTATATACATACGGAAGCCAAGGAGTTTATATAAAGTTTCAAGGTTCAGAAACGGCTTCTCGTACTATCGACCATTCCCCGGGGCTCGTCCTACGGTCAAGCATGGCTCCGGTACCAACCGAAACGACCCGGATTTCCGCGAACGGAATCCCGAATCTTAGCACCTCGGTGGTAGTCCCGAGAGGCTACCACGTGCAATCCCCGTCTCGGCGATTCCAAAATCCATACGGAAAAGTAAAAACAAAGAAATAGAGTACAACATTTACTTTATTACACTAATCGAGTACATCTCTTCGGCACATGCGGTACAAGTCCAACAGACCGAATCAAACAGAAATAAAACGTCTAGCAGCGGCTCCATGAAAGTGCGGGAAACACCATATCCGCAGGCAGCTCAAGTGTAGGAAGAGCTCTAGTCCACCCAACCGTCGTTGTCGAAGTCGTAGTCCGGCTCGCGTCGAGTCACCGGGGGTCTACCCGATAAGCGGGTAGGTCATGTCAGCTTCCCAACAAAGAGGCAAAAGCGGTGTATATTCTACTATGCATGAGATAACCCTAGTCTGGCTGTAGAAAGCTTAAGCAAAGCGAGCGGTGCAACATACAAGGTAAGCGAGTAGCGAGGAGGTCCACACCTCGGGGAAGCTTCCGCTTCCGAGGTCCACACCTCGGGGGTCCACACCCCGCTCAAGGAACACCACACCAAAGCACGGATCTCAACCACGATCCGGAATCCCAACTCTCATCCGCGATGTGGGGCCCACCAGCTCCTATCCCCACATCTCAACGGCCGCGGCCGGTCTCACTCACTCGGGGGAGAGAGGAAGCACAAGAGAAGTGTATCTAGTCGGGTGAGAGATCGAAAGACCGTCCATAACCGGTGGACACGGACTATAGCTATAGGTTTAACACTCGCGAGAGGTTGTACAACCGTACCCACCCGAATAGGTCGGAACCGGCCGTCACCGTGTCCGACCCTACCATACGGCCGAAGCCCAAGTAAGTGGATAGTACCCTTCGCATCTCCGAGCTCGGCCCCGCCCTCCGCGGCGAGCTCATACTACCCGCGAGAGGTCCCTCGAAGCCGTGGAACCCTTCCCCGGCCTCGCCGGGCAAAGTCTACTAAGGAGGGACAGACCACTCCCGACACGATCACACCGATCCTCCGGCAGGAGGGGTGCTATCCACTACAAGTCTCACCCCGCACCCCCGCCCAATACAAGGCGGGCGGTCTGTACGAAAGTAGTCATTCGAAACAAGGTCAACTGACGATCGGTCCTTAAGGGGCCGAGAACGAGCACTCAACATCTCCATCCCACACGACACGACCCTTGGGTAAGAGGCCGATCGCATCTTCCCTCGGCGGCCGTTCACAAGTAACCGGCGGCTCGCTCCCGCCAAAACACAAGCAAGGGGTACACAACCCGTAACGCACGCTAGAATCACACCGAGATACCCACATCTCGGCTCAAACCCGCAGCACCATCCATAATCAAACAACAAAAGTATGGATAGTTGAAGTAAGGGACTAGCTAGGGGTGCGTAGCTAGTCCAGCGGGTAGCGAGAACAAGGAACAGGATATATCAAAACATCAAGGCATGGCTAATAAACGGGTTATGCAATCCAACGAGCTCCATGCATTAAAGTAAAGCACTAGCGACTACAAATCAACATAGGATCTATATGGTTGGGAGTGACATGACACCTTCGTTGCCGTTGAAGCGATCGGCTGTCCCGGAGCGATGTACTCGGGGTCCTCCACGTCCTCCCCGGTCGAAGCTCGGGTACGCGGCACGAGATTCGACGCGAAAATATAAATACGGTGCACATCTAAGCAATAACTCCAAATAAAAATCCAATTTAGAAGATCCAAAAGTTCCCAAACTACCTACAATCGGCAAGATTTCGCAAATACGGATTTATAGAAATTAGTTTTGTATTTTCGGAGCTCCCTAGAATTTATTACGAATTTTTAAAGGTCAAAGACATTTTCCGGAATTTTTAATCGAGAGAGGAAAAGGGTTTTTTTTTAGAAAAACATTGCGACGTCATCATGACGTCGAGCCTCCCGAGGGTTATCGGGGCTGCGGCATGGCCCGAAGTGTTGCCGGGCCGTGGGCGGCCCGGCCGGCCTCCATCCCACCGGTTTTTGGGTTTCGGCCCAACACAAAAACGAGGCGTCGAGGCCCACCTCTCGAACTACACTAGTCCGGATTCGGCCCCTCTGCGACTCCCGCACCGTGCCGACGGCCTACCCGGGAAAGGAAGGGGTTTTAATGGGCTCACGGCCCGTTTCCGGCCGGCGGCCCGCTTCCCGGGGAAGATCGTTCGGGAAACAAAACCATGCCCTACGGGTGCTCGACAAAAAAGCCCGGCGGCGCCGCGACCGCGGCGCGCCGCCGGCGTTCGGCTCGGCGCCTCACGAACACGGTTCCACGCCCACGGCCAACGGCATCTTGCTCGGCTCGGCACCGGGGTGTGCTTGCCGGCCGCATGCTCGCGCCCGTGCCTTCGCCGCGCGGCGGGCGGCGCGCGTCGTTCCGTGGCCGGGACACGTCGCCGCCGTCGCCGGCGCGTCACGGCGTGACGGCACCCGTCCTCTCCACCCCGCACGAAAACACGGGTCGAAGCCCGGTTCCCAAGTCCGGCCTTGCGCCCGGCCGGAACGACGCGGCGCGCGTTCGGCCCCGGGCTCGACGGCGCGGCGCGACGCGACGCGCGTTCCCCACTCCCCACCTGCACAGGAGGCATGGCGCGAAGGCCAGCTGACCCACATCCCTGCACAGGAGATCACGGCTCGAAGGCCAAACGTTCCTCCGTTCCACGCACGGCGACAGCGTGCTCCAGGGGAGGACTCGCCCGCCGGCTTGGGGTAGCCGCGGCGCGTCACCCCTCCTCCGTTCACCCAGATCACCTGCACGAGTCCGCGTCGCCCTTCACACGGCGACGGCGGCGCTCAGGGACACGTCCGGCCCAAGAACGCCATCCGTCGCGGCACGGCTATGCTACGGCGCGAAGGCCGGCATCCAGGCAGAAGGTTCACGGCGACGCGTCTCCACACAAGTGCCAACACAGCAAGAATCCAAGGGGGAGAAGAGAAGTGGAAGGCCGTGGTGCTCACGGTGGGGCGACGGTGTAGGCGTGGCCGGCCTGACGAAGACGGGTCGTAGATGTTCCGGCGATGTAGTTGTTCACGTCGTCGCGCTCCTCCTTCGCTCGACGTCGCGGTTCGTGTTCCCCCGTCGTTCCTGGCGCCTGGCTCCCGGTCTTCGGCTCCTGCCTCGCCCCGCGCACGCGGCGGCACGGGCCGCCCGCCTTCTTCCCCCAACGGCGCGGCGCGGCGGCGCGCGCCCGCCTTCTCCTTCTCTCCGAGCCCGCCGCCGAACCGCAGGTGGAGGAAAAACCCCAAGTGGGGTGGTTGGTCTTGGTCTCCAATCCCCCACCGGCCTCCTCTCCTTTTGAACTCGCGCCGCGCGGGTCCCGAGGGGGAAAGCCCCAAGATGCCCCCCGGCTCGCCGCCGCCCCCGGCCGGATGGCGCCCGCGGCAACGCGCCGCCCGCCTCGGATGCTTGGGGAAAAAGGGCGGCGGGGGTCATTTACCTTTCCCCGCGGTCACGCGCGCACGGGTCCGCGAGCACGCGCCGGTCTTGGCGTGCGTGCCGGCCCGGTCGGCTTGGCCGCGCGCGCCACCCCCGCGCGGGCCGGCGCGGTTGGACCGGCGGCGCGGCCGCCCGGCTCGGCTGTCTGGCGCGGCGGGTCAAAGAGATAAGGGGGAAAGGATGGGGAAGAAAAGGGGTCTGACGAGCGGGGCCCACGTGACAGAGGATGAGGGGGAACGGTTTGGGCCGCGCAGTTCAGATGGGCCGATAGTAGCTACGGGTTGGGCTGGCCGTGAAGCAACAGAAGGGAAATCGGCCCACTGCTCCTAGCTGCACTTTGGTTTTAAAAGCTAATAGGTTTGAATAAAGGTTTAATAAGGAGTTTGAATTTGCATTCCAATCAAATTCAAACTTCACTCAAATGAACTCCAAATAAATCAAAGAGAATCCAACTCACTTGTTATACCATATTTTAAATATAATTTTTATAATTGGGATAATTTAGTGGAGATTTCGGTGAGTGGCTAGCAATTTTGGCTTAAAATTTGATAGCACGCAAATGCAAGCAAAAGTTTTAGATTTTTCGCAAAAATTCACACACCTAGAAACCTGGGTTGTTACACTATAGGCGCCGCCCGAGGCCGACCCCGCGCGCGAACCCTAGCGCCCGCCCGCGCGCCGCCGCCCCCCGCGCGCCGCCCCATCCGCGCCGCCGCCGGAGCCGGCCGCCGCCGCCGTTGCCGATCCACCGCCCCGTCGCCCACCGGAGCAAACCGAGGTCGCCTCAAGCATCCCCTCGCCGAGCCGTACACGTTCCGCCGCTCCCCGTCACCGGGAGATGCACCGGAGCACCACCGCCGCGTGAAGCCGCCGTCGGCCGCCATGGAGGACCGCCGCCGGCCATCTTGCTGTCCCTCTCCGCCCGTGGTGAGCGACTCCCCAGAACCCCCTCGGTCTCCTCTCCCTTTTCCCCACCTTGGACGAGCCCGAGGCCGCTCCAATCGCCGGCACCGCCGACGGCCTGCCCTCTCTGTCCGCCGTCCATGGCAGGCCGAAGGTAGGAGATGAAGTGGCGATTTTGCACTTAGATCCCTGTCCTTTTTAGTAACCCTAGATCCCTTTTCTTGAGTCTTGGCCAAACTTCAAGGAACCCCCTGAACCTTTTAGATCTTTCGGTTCTCGTCCACCCCGATAATCTTGCATGAAGGCCCTCGGGTTTATATACATAATTATGTATATGCCCCTGATCTTTCTTTGTTAAGCCCCTGAAGTTTTCAATCTTTCACAATTAGGTCCTCAGATCTTTAGAAAGCCATATCTTTTTCGTTTTAGCTCCGATTTAATCCGTTCAAGTTGCGTTAGGTCCATAATAATGTAAAGCACGCGTTAGTGGTGTGTTTTCACCATGTTTTGTTTCTGAAAATAAAATTAATAATAATTTTGATTAATGACTAGCTAAGCATGTCTTTTATAAATAAAAGCAATATAGATCTATATATCGTTTTTCGTAATCAAATTTAATTTGATTAATGATTACTTTACATGCTCTTATGAATAAAATCTAATTAGATCTTTTACTCGGTTTTCCATAAGTCAAATATTAATTTGCTTAATGATTAATTAACTTTTATAATTAAAAGTTGATTAGGCTTTTACTCCGGCTTTATAAATAAATGTTAATCTTGATTAAAGCCAATTTAATACCGTTTTTGATAATAATATGATGAACTCGAATTACAAAGTTTCATTTAGATTGTTCATATAGTTTAGTTTTTCTAAATTAAATGTTTAATCGGTTTAATCAATATATGAATCTTTATTAATAAAACTTGACTAGTTCTTTACACCGGTTTTATAAATAAAAATTTAATATTGCATTAACGTCAACATAGGGTATTTTATTTCTGAAATATCCTTTATATTTGTTTTGTTAATTAAAATGAACCTAGCTCATAGCCTTGTTCTCTCATAAATGCAAATAATTCGTTAGACGTTCGGTGTCAGCTTTATCTCAGTATCTCTTTTGATCAAGTTTGTCAGAGGCTCTAAACCTTTCTAGTGTTAGCCCCAAGCTAAACCGTGTGCATCTAATCAAGACTTAGAGTTTCTGTTTAGCTCAGTAGCTTTGTCTGTGTGAGTAGTTTGCACTGCTCATTTGCCTATCAAATAATCTTATCACTCTTGTTTCATGAATCTTGTATATCAGCATCTAGCTAGTTGATGTCTATTCCATCTCTGTTAGGTTGTCTTTTCATAAATCAGCTATGTTCTTATGCTCAACCTTTCGTAGCTATACCTTTCTCCAGAGCTAATCTCGTTATCAGTTCCTTTATCAACTAGTTTGGCTTACCTTTTTGCTCGGTTGTTGCCCTTCGGTCTAGTTCTCTAAGTAGACTAGTTTTCCTAAACCCACCTTAAGGTTTTCTTGTGCGTTGATAGTTCGTTTGTGCCGTTCTAATTCGTTTCGCCATAACTTATGCGTTAGCATGTGTATCACCTGTTACTTGTTTTAATATTAAAAGATGCATCTTAATCTCGACTAATTCTTATTCTAATGCTTTTATAAATAAAAAGTGATTAGGTTCTAATCCGGTTTTCTTTAATCATGATGCAATTGGTTAATCCCTATTTATAACTAGTTTTTCTAAGTAAAAGATGTTAGAGTTAAACATCGGTTTTCATAATAAAGTTAAAATGCCTAAGGACTTCGTAAATGCCTTTTCAATATTAAATATGTTTAGTCGAGCACGTGACATAAAGTTACTCGTTTAGATATCTTATACTTGCTCCATTTTTCTAAAGTAATTGTTAATTTGACATAACTTCTACTCGAATGTTCTAAATAAAACATGATTAGGTTTATCGTGATTTCTTTAATTAAATGTAACTTGTTTAATGGTAACATAGAGTATTTCTCTCGAAATATTCTTTCACGTGATTTCTTAATTAAAATATGCCAAGCGTAGTCTCTTGTTGTTTGTTGATGATCTCACGATAGTTTTGAGCTTAGTTTTGTGTTCGGCGTTTCTTGCGCCTATGTAACCATAGAATCGAGCTCTATCTCGGTGTGATCTTTCCGGTCCTTGCTCAATCTTCCGCGACCATCCCTTTAAAGTTAACCAAGCCTTTCCAAGCACCCTTTGTGTTCTTTAGTGATCCATCTAATCAAGCCTATCCTTTAGTGCGTTCTTTTAAAGCTTTCTTATGATTGGTGTTTTGTTCTTAGTACGCTTGTTTGTTCCCTTTGTGTATGTTTGTGCTCGATGATTGGTGCGCTTAGAGTGAACGCCGTTCGAGAAGCTTGGAAGAGCTTGAAGTTGAAGATATTCTGAGCAACAACATTACTTTGGTTAAAGGCAAGTGTGTCCTTGATCCTTTGTCCTAAGAATTATATTTAATCACTCATTGCATTGCTTGCATTAATTTTGATGGGTTCCTATTAAGGTTTATCCTAGTCTTTGATTGTCATTCCTTGTTAACCTGGGTTTACGTTTATGTTGGGTAGCTATGCTTAGTTGCTATACCTGGGTTATGGTGGTTTTAATGAACATTAATTATGAATCATGTTATACCTTTATGCTTTATCTTTGGATGTTTAATAACAAGATCATATGGTTTAATCGGAACATGGAGAACCACCCAGGATAACAGTACAACCACAGTCCACATGGCTCTGGCTTAGCCGATTAATTAGGAGAGTGGGTTAACTGATAGCTCTTTTCCGAGAGGGGCACGGGGGGCGGAGTTGAAGGGGTATAGCCCGGTTCTTTTGGGGTAGCACCTTTGCTAAGGTGCGACCACTAGGGAGGGTTATGGCCGCTCCGCCGCTTATGCTTGTTGCGGGGTGTTGGTTTCTCTTCTCTCCTTTGTAAAGGCTTCGTAGTGGACCCCTAGCCACTCACCTTGGAAGTGTTTAAGGGTCTGATCAACCCGGGCGACATGGGGAACACGAACTGTGGGTAAAGTGTACAACCTCTGCAGAGTGTAAAACTAATCGATTAGCCGTGCCCACGGTCACGGGCGGCCTGGACCCTCACATGATAATTGAACTTGAAGATGGACTTAAATCTGTTCTCTGGTTATGTTGCCATGTGCTTATGGCGTATTTCTTACCTTATGCTTAATTGTGGGTTGGTATAAACTTATACTTTATTAGTAATCAGGTGCTAATAAAACTTGACCAACTAAAATTGCTTAAATGCTTTGAGCCGGTCCACTATAAAGCCTTTGCATTCATTCTTTCCCCACACTTGCCGAGTACGACAAGTGCTCACCCTTGCTATAAACATTGTTGCTCGGAAGGAGGAAGCTACTTTGAAGTCTTGTGAAGATGTTGCCGGTGCTAGGCGTACGCAACCCCCGCCGATCGCTTGTGAAGTTTGGAGCTGTTGTTTCCCGAGATTCCGCCGTAAATCTCTCGATAATCTCTCTTTCATTACGTGATATTGTTTCGTTATTCACTATGTTGTCACTATATGTATGAAACTAGATCCCGGCATACATATAGCTAGCACTTGGTTTTCTTCGGAAAATCGGGTGTGACAGAGTGGTATCGTAGCCGTATCGACCGTAGGACGTAAGCCTAGTTAGCACCGGTCGTTTCTTAATGCCTCTTTTGTTCTACAATCCCTCCTTACCTTATCCCCGACCTCTCGATGAAGGATCTCACGTCTTAACCATCTTCTTTTGTCCAAACCATGAGTTCTTGTATATTTATCTTCACTCTCCTTGAACATCTCTTCGACCTCGCCTATTCATTCCCTCAAGCCATAAACACCCCTTGATTCGTGGGTAGAACCGTTACCCTTAGCATTCCATCTATTCACGCAGCTGCCCGACACATCGGCACCGCTTCAATTTTATCTCGAGCTACAGAACTCCGATTGGCACGAAACCAGTTGGGTTAGTTCCTAAATTTCATATGTGAATTTCTATCAAAAATTCAGCCCTATCCAGTATATGTTCCAGAAGCTATGCTCGAAACATTGGAGCTATCAGAATCTGTAAACCCTGCTGACCTAGTTACCTTCAATATTCTATATATCGGGCTATGGACCTCCGATTGAGGTAAATCCAATTGGAGTAGTTCAGGAATTTCATCAGCTTAATTCTGTCCAAAATTCAGCAGTATTCGTTTTGTATCCAGGGAGATACCTACGAATTAGTGGAGCATTAATCTGCCAACACTGCTGACATAGCCGTCTTCTTTAACTCATATCTCGAGTCCAAAACCTTCGATTGAGGTAATTCCAGTTAGGATGAACTCACAATTTCGGCCTCCTTGATCTGGAAAAAAAAATCTATTAATTATGGATATCCTTGCTAGAGCTACATCTCATCTATTAGGAGGATACCCCCCGACTTATTTAACAACGTGTAGTGTCGTTCCCTTTAGCTATGCCTTGATTGGTGGAATTGTGTGTTTGCATGATGATGCTTGGTTTTATGAACTTGATTGATTCGTTTCTTTGAAGTGAGTGTTGGTGTATTGTGGGTCTTACATCCGCAATAACATCGGTTGCCTAGTTGGGTTCTTCTTGTACCTCCCACCTCCTTGTTCTCCCCCACTCGTTTTGCACTACTCTTGTCCCCCTTCTGATCATATCTTTACCTACCAACCAGATGGAAAACCCAAACGAAAGTAACCAAGGAGAAAGCTATGAGAACAGGTGGTGATTATGGATAAAACCAAGATGCGCTGTCATATCCACCCTCGGATGATAAGTATGCGAGTTCATGAAGGCCGAGCCGCCAATGTTCTCCAGTACCACATATCCCTTAGAAGCCGAAGACCGGATCAAGACAATTGAAGAGGAGCTAGATGTGGTACAATGCAATGATGGAGAGAAAGCTTTGTATGCATCTTGGCAGCTTATAGGAGCAGCTTCAGAATGGTGGAATTCTTACATCAATGGGACCTCAGCAACCTGAGAGTATTGTGTGGAAGGGATTCAAAGACAACTTTATCTTACACCATACCCCTGTGAGTGCGATGAAGCTCAAGAGGAAGGAGTTCCTTAACTTAAAGCAAGGACAGATGACGGTAACTGAGTACGAGGATAAGTTTATTCAGTTATCTCTGTATGCCCCAAGATCGGCTGAGAGTGATAAGAAGAAACGAGAGCATTTCATCAAAGGGTTGAATGAAGATCTTCAAAGTATACTAAGCCTACATGAATACTCCAGTCTACAAGATTTAATCAACAAAGCCGTTGGGCTAGAAAGCAAGCTACAGGAGATCATGAGTAAGAAGAGAAAAAGGGAATATCCAGGGGAAGCCAATAACAACTCTCACCTACATCATATGTCTCGAGCCCAAGGTTTTCCTGAAGATCACAATGAAGATGCATATCTAGAATACCCTCACGGTGTCACAATACCAGTGATTTATGAGACACCACCGAATCGTCGAAACATTAGGAAAAGTAAAGCTTGTTTCTATTGCAAAGCCGGTGGACACTTTATCAACGATGCCCGAAGAAATTTCTAGATCGTCATTTCAAGAGGGAATGGCGATAACGACACAAGCAAGACAAGACCCCCGATATTTAAGGATGTTGGTATAAGTTAGGCTTAGAAAGTTTTTCTCGTAATATGAGAGGAGTGATGTTGCTGAAGGACATCATAAGAAGGAATTGAAGACAACACCAATGTCAACAAGCAAAAGCTACTGCCACCATCGTGAGGTAAAAGTGAGCAAGATGAAGAAAAGAAGACCTCACTATACCTTCCTTCCCACCTTGTGCTTGCTTTTGTCCCACCTAGCTCATTCTGATGAAGACCCCAACAATCATTGAAGAAAAGATTAAAGGTTTCACACCGATCAACAAAAGAGGATGACCGCCTACTTCGATCGCAATGCTCTTGTTTATCTCCCTCCTCCTTGCTTCTTCTTTCTTCGAATCTCGGGACGAGATTCCGTTTAAGGGGGGTAGATTTGTCACACCCTGAAATTTCCAATTTCAGGATGTGAATAGAAAGAATAATTAAATAACAATTTTCTCATAATTTTAAAATTTTTCCCAACATTTATTTTCTTTACGGAAATATAGTATAGGAAAAATCCTTTGTCTGATTTTCTAAAATTAAATAAAAAGTTATGTGTGTTGCATTCATGCCGATGCATCTAGTGGTTCTTGAGTGCAAAATGTTTCAAAACTTCGATTAGGAGCTATCCAAAACCTTCCGAGAATTTTCCGGATTTTTCTGGAATTTATTCTCATTTTCCATGAGCTATTTCTATTTATTAGAAGGCTTTAAAATCTTTTTCATGAGCTCCCAATGTTTTATTTGGATTGTTCATGTCTTAATCTAGCTCTAGGAATTTTTCTGGAATTTTTGGGATTTTCTGACTATTTTTCGTGCTTTAAAGTATTTTCTGGACTTTTTTCCGGAATTACTTTTGCACCGGAAAATATTTCGAAAAAAAAAGAGAAAAAAACCTATCCTATTCCTAACGGGCCGAGCCCGGAGGCTCGACCCGCTCCGACCCGCACCCCACCCCCCGGCCCGGCCTTAGGCCCGCCAAGGCCCATCGGCGTTTTGGCCCGGCCGCATGGCCGTGGCGCCGCCGCCGGCCGCGGGCCTTGGCGTGCGTGCGCGCCCGGGCCCCCGTGCCCCGCGTCCCCGCGCCCTATAGGCAGCGACCGAGGCCGACCCCGCGCGCGAACCCTAGCGCCCGCCCCCGCGCGCCGCCGCCCGCGCGCGCGCCGCCCCCGCGCGCCGCCCCATCCGCGCCGACGCCGGAGCCGGCCGCGCGCCGCCGCCGCCGATCCGCCGCCCCGTCGCCCACCGGAGCAAACCGAGGTCGCCTCAAGCATCCCCTCGCCGAGCCGTACACGTTCCGCCGCTCCCCGTCGCCGGAGATGCACCGGAGCACCACCGCCGCGTGAAGCCGCCGCCGGCCGCCATGGAGGTCCGCCGCCGGCCACCTTGCTGTCCCTCTCCGCCCGTGGTGAGCGACTCCCCAGAACCCCCTCGGTCTCCTCTCTCTTTTCCCCACCTTGGACGAGCCCGAGGCCGCTCCAACCGCCGGCACCGCCGACGGCCTGCCCTCTCTGTCCACCGCCCATGGCAGGCCGAAGGTAGGAGATGAAGTGGCGATTTTGCACTTAGATCCCTGTCCTTTTTAGTAACCCTAGATCCCTTTTCTTGAGCCTTGGCCAAACTTCAAGGAACCCCCTCGAACCTTTTAGATCTTTCGGTTTCGTCCACCCCGATAATCTTGCATGAAGGCCCTCGGGTTTATATACATAATTATGTATATGCCCCCGATCTTTCTTTGTTAAGCCCCCGAAGTTTTCGGTCTTTCACAATTAGGTCCTCGCATCTTTAGAAAGCCATATCTTTTTCGTTTTAGCTCCGATTTAATCCGTTCAAGTTGCGTTAGGTCCATAATAATGTAAAGCACGCGTTAGTGGTGTGTTTTCACCATGTTTTGTTTCTGAAAATAAAATTAATAATAATTTTGATTAATGACTAGCTAAGCATGTCTTTTATAAATAAAAGCAATATAGATCTATATATCATTTTTCGTAATCAAATTTAATTTGATTAATGATTACTTTACATGCTCTTATGAATAAAATCTAATTAGATCTTTTACTCGGTTTTCCATAAGTCAAATATTAATTTGCTTAATGATTAATTAACTTTTATAATTAAAAGTTGATTAGGCTTTTACTCCGCTTTATAAATAAATGTTAATCTTGATTAAAGCCAATGTAATACTGTTTTTGATAATAATATGATGAACTCGAATTACAAAGTTTCGTTTAGATTGTTCATATAGTTTAGTTTTTCTAAATTAAATGTTTAATCGGTTTAATCAATATATGAATCTTTATTAATAAAACTTGACTAGTTCTTTACACCGGTTTTATAAATAAAAAATTAATATTGAATTAATGTCAACATAGGGTATTTTATTTCTGAAATATCCTTTATATTTGTTTTGTTAATTAAAATGAACCTAGCTCATAGCCTTGTTCTCTCATAAATGCAAATAATTCGTTAGACGTTCGGTGTCAGCTTTATCTCAGTATCTCTTTTGATCAAGTTTGTCGCAGGCTCTAAACCTTTCTAATGTTAGCCCCAAGCTAAACCGTGTGCATCTAATCAAGACTTAGAGTTTCGTTTAGCTCGGTAGCTTTGTCCGTGTGAGTAGTTTGCACTTTGCTCATTTGCCTATCAAATAATCTTATCACTCTTGTTTCATGAATCTTGTATATCGGCATCTAGCTAGTTGATGTCTATTCCATCTCTCGTTAGGTTGTCTTTTCATAAATCAGCTATGTTCTTATGCTCAACCTTTCGTAGCTATACCTTTCTCCAGAGCTAATCTCGTTATCAGTTCCTTTATCAACTAGTTTGGCTTACCTTTTTGCTCGGTTGTTGCCCTTCGGTCTAGTTCTCTAAGTAGACTAGTTTTCCTAAACCCACCTTAAGGTTTTCTTGTGCGTTGATAGTTCGTTTGTGCCGTTCTAATTCGTTTCGCCATAACTTATGCGTTAGCATGTGTATCACCTTGTTACTTGTTTTAATATTAAAAGATGCATCTTAATCTCGACTAATTCTTATTCTAATGCTTTTATAAATAAAAAGTGATTAGGTTCTAATCCGGTTTTCTTTAATCATGATGCAATTGGTTAATCCCTATTTATAACTAGTTTTTCTAAGTAAAAGATGTTAGAGTTAAACATCGGTTTTCATAATAAAGTTAAAATGCCTAAGGACTTCATAAATGCCTTTTCAATATTAAATATGTTTAGTCGAGCACGTGACATAAAGTTACTCGTTTAGATATCTTATACTTGCTCCATTTTTCTAAAGTAATTGTTAATTTGACATAACTTCTACTCGAATGTTCTAAATAAAACATGATTAGGTTTATCGTGATTTCTTTAATTAAATGTAACTTGTTTAATGGTAACATAGAGTATTTCTCTCGAAATATTCTTTCACGTGATTTCTTAATTAAAATATGCCAAGCGTAGTCTCTTGTTGTTTGTTGATGATCTCACGATAGTTTTGAGCTTAGTTTTGTGTTCGAGCGTTTCTTGCGCCTATGTAACCATAGAATCGAGCTCTATCTCGGTGTGATATTTCCGGTCCTTGCTCAATCTTCCGCGACCATCCCTTTAAAGTTAACCAAGCCTTTCCAAGCACCCTTTGTGTTCTTTAGTGATCCATCTAATCAAGCCTATCCTTTAGTGCGTTCTTTTAAAGCTTTCTTATGATTGGTGTTTTGTTCTTAGTACGCTTGTTTGTTCCCTTTGTGTATGTTTGTGCTCGATGATTGATGCGCTTAGAGTGAACGCCGTTCGAGAAGCTTGGAAGAGCTTGAAGTTGAAGATATTCTGAGCAACGACATTACTTTGGTTAAAGGCAAGTGTGTCCTTGATCTTTTGTCCTAAGAATTATACTTAATCACTCATTGCATTGCTTGCATTAATTTTGATGGGTTCCTATTAAGGTTTATCCTAGTCTTTGATTGTCATTCCTTGTTAACCTGGGTTTACGTTTATGTTGGGTAGCTATGCTTAGTTGCTATACCTGGGTTATGGTGGTTTTAATGAACATTAATTATGAATCATGTTATACCTTTATGCTTTATCTTTGGATGTTTAATAACAAGATCATATGGTTTAATCGGAACATGGAGAACCACCCGGGATAACGGTACAACCACGGTCCACATGGCTCGGCTTAGCCGATTAATTAGGAGAGTGGGTTAACCGATAGCTCTTTTCCGAGAGGGGCACGGGGGCCGGAGTTGAAGGGGTATAGCCCGGTTCTTTTGGGGTAGCGACCTTTGCTAAGGTGCCGACCACTAGGGAGGGTTATGGCCCGCTCCGCCGCCGTAATCGCTTGTTGCGTGTTGGTTTCTCTTCTTTCCTTTGTAAAGGCTTCGTAGTGGACCCCTAGCCACTCACCTCGGAAGTGTTTAAGGGTCCGATCAACCCGGCGACATGGGGAACACGAACCGTGGGTAAAGTGTACAACCTCTCGCAGTGTAAAACTAATCGATTAGCCGTGCCCACGGTCACGGGCGGCCTAGACCCTCACATGATAATTGAACTTGAAGATGGACTTAAATCGTGTTCTCTCGGTTATGTTGCCATGTGCTTATGGCGTATTTCTTACCTTATGCTTAATTGTGGGTTGGTATAAACTTATACTTTATTAGTAATCGAGTGCTAATAAAACTTGACCAACTAAAATTGCTTAAATGCTTTGAGCCGCTCCACTATAAAGCCTTTGCATTCATTCTTTCCCCACACTTGCCGAGTACGACAAGTGCTCACCCTTGCTATAAACATTGTTGCTCGGAAGGAGGAAGCTACTTTGAAGTCTTGTGAAGATGTTGCCGGTGCTAGGCGTACGCAACCCCCGCCGACCGCCCGTGAAGTTTGGAGCCGTTGTTTCCCGAGATTCCGCCGTAAATCTCTCGATAATCTCTCTTTCATTACGTGATATTGTTTCGTTATTCACTATGTTGTCACTATATGTATGAAACTAGATCCCGGCATACATATAGCTAGCACTTGGTTTTCTTCGGAAAATCGGGTGTGACAGAATCCCGATTCGGCAAGGAGGTGGAGTTGCAAGCGTGCGGAAGCCCGGAATCTCAACTGGCGATTGCCCGAATTTCGGGGGACTGCCGGTTCGGGAATCTGATGAAGACCCTGTTCGGGGATCAGGCGCGTGAACATCCACGAACCAGCAGGGGAGAAAGGACCAGTTCGGGAATCTGTTGAGGACCTAGTTCGGGAGTTTTACGCGAAGACATTCACGAACCAGGAGAGAAGCAAAGTCAAAGTTGTTGTCCCAAAAAGTCTGGGTTTAGAGTGTGAACTAGTGGCAGATTTGTAAATATGTTAGATGAAAAAGACAATCCTGTATGTGTTCACACTAGGAATATTCTCTGAGGCTAAGGGTGTTATCGGTATGTAAAAGTCCCTTCGTCTCCCTATAAAAGGGGGCGCAAGGGCACGTGAAAACGGATTCAGACTTTTTTGGAACTTGTGCTACTTGCAGAGAGAATCACGATCTCTTTGCGCTCTAACTTTGTGCTTGAACGTGTTGAGAACTTTTACTCGTGTTATGGTAGTATTCCGAATTTTTCGTGTACCCCCCAACACCGGCGCAGCGCGATGCAGTCACAATGCGGAGGTGATGGGGGATGGAGAAAAGAAATCAGACCGGTATGTTCTATAATGGGTGGCAAAGGTGGGTAATTTCCACCCAACTTCACGAGTCATTACAAATCCAGCGTTTGCAGAGCACCCCTTAGGGACTCCGTGGATTAGGTGGAGTTGGGAGCTAGATCCATGTGTTTTTGTGGATCTGGAGTTTCCGGAGTTGGGGTGTTTGGCTAGAAAAAATTGGAGCGGAGCTGTTTTTTTAAGGATCCGAAGCTGTTTAGAATCTTGCCAAACACGCCCTTAGTATAAAAACAACAAAGTTTATATAAAATCTGCATAGCATGTTTTTAAGAAAAAATAATTACAAGTATGCAACTTTAGAAGAACCCCCGAATGCACATATACAAGAACAAACACTTGTGAACCAGCTCGTGAGAAACAACAACAAAAGTTGTTGAAATAACTACAATGAACACACCCTCTAGGAGAAGACATCGTGAATACATGTACAATACCAGTTGTTGATGGCTATCAAGTGCTTATTTTAGCCGTCAATTACTCATGGATAAAGGAGCAAGATGCATTTCTTACATGCATTTTAGTCAAGAATAATGTAGTTCCCCTTATCCTTGGAGATTATGTGATTGCAGGAAAATAAGCATAAAGAAGTAGCAAACTCACCTTCTATGATTCATGCCACGTCACCTCAGCCAAGGAGTGGCTGCCACCTCAGGTTCCATGCATGCAAGCCATTTCACCAATCCAAAGGAAGCAAGCCCCGACGAATCAGAGCGTGACACGTGGACTTCCCATGGATCCATGGGCCCACCAGAGCGCCTAAACCGCCTCAAGAGCACGTGTACACTGGGGACCAACCTAAGGGCCCACGGGACAGCCACTCAGAGAAAGCACACCCCGAGGGGGGCCACCTGGGGGTCGGCCGACCCTAGGATCAGCTAAACCGGTCTTGGGTCGGCTGATCCTGGGCTTTCGCGTGGTGCTTGTCCATTGTGTCGGTGCGGAAAGTAGTCCCGACACTAACTAGTAAGAAGCGCTAAGATCTATCTCTCGATGGCCGATGCTAAGCAACTAATGACACTGGGTTTTATCCTGGTTCCGGCCGGGGGCCGTACGTCCAGCAGGGGTGTGCTCTGGGCACTATATTACGTTGCACCGTGGTGCTCGTAGAGGGGGGCTACAAGCGAGGTGGGAGAGGAGGTCGGGCCTCCAGGTCTCAGAGGTACTGATTGAGGCAAATGCCAATATCACGGTGAAGGCGGAAAGCGTGCAAGTGTGCGCTGTCCGTCGTCCCGTCCCCCGCGACTAGGGGACTGCCCCTCCTTTTATAGGCCAAGGAGGCGGCAGTTTACGATTGTGCCGCACTATTTCGCCTACGTGTAGAGGCATGGTGTACAGCGTTGCGGAGTAGACGGCCGTCCTGACGAATCTTGCCTCTGGCGGGGCGTCATGGCGCGTCCTGTGCACGCCTAGGAGCGGCTTCGAGGGTGGCGGTGTGGCGATTTCCTGTTCGGCGACCGCCCGTGTGAGGACTCGAGGGTGCTGGTGACGCGAGGCCGTACGGGGGTACAACAGCTGGCGTGGTGGCGTCCCGTCGCCGCATGCTTCTACAGCGTCGGGGACGGCGATGCAGTGGCCGGGATGGCATCGGGGACGGCGGGGATGGTCGCACAGGGCCGATGGCAATGGAGGTGACCGGTCCCGCCGGCCTGACGTCACGGCGTTGTCCTTGCACGGACATGGCGTAGTTGTTCGTCTTCCCTTCGAGGGCTCCTCCATCCTTCCTCGAGGGTGCGGCGCACCGGCCGTACGGGAGTGGGTGTGTCACACCCTGAAATTTCCAATTTCAGGATGTGAATAGGAAGAAAAACTTAAACAACGATTTAGTCTAAATTTTAAAATTTTGCCCAGCTTTTATTTTTTCTTTACAGGAAATATAGTATAGGAAAAATCCTTTGTTTGATTTTTCTAAATTAAATAAATAGTTGTGTGTGTGTTGCATTCATGCCGGTGCATTGTTTTTGGGTGTTTGGATTCATATCCTGGTTTGAATTCAAATTTGTTTGCTTGTTTTAGAAAGGAATTAGAATTAGAAAAAAGAAGAAGAAGCCAACCTCCCTTCCAGGCCTTCACCGCAGCCCGCCACCGCCTCTATCTCAGCCCGGTTTGCGTCGAGGCCCATTCCTTTGAAGTCCGCCCGCGGTCCCTTATCTTCCTCCCGCATCCGCGCGTCGCCCGCCGCGTCCCGGCCCGCCCCAACCTCGCATGCGCGCGCGCCCGCCCCCGCCCCGCTTTGCGGCCCGGCTCGGCCCTCGCCGCGCGCCGGCGAGGCCGACGTGCGGGGCCCGCACGTCATCCCTCACCTCGCGGCCGAGTCCGACCCGGACTCGCCCGCGCCGCGCCGCCGTCGTCTTCGCCTCGGCCCGCCTCCCGAGCCGGGCCCACGCGACCGGGACTCTCCCCGCCCCCTATAAAACCGCCGCCCTCGCCCCCCCGGGGCCCTCACCCAACCCCCTAGCGCCCTAGCGCCCACCTTCCGTCGCCGCTGCGCAAACCCTAGACCAGCCGCCGCTCGGTTTCGCTCCGCCGCCGTTGTCCCGCCACTGTGTAGCACTCCGGGAGCCGCGCGTGAAGGTGAGGAACTCGTTGGTGTGTTTTGTGCGTGATTTCCCGTTTCGCAGCGCACCCCCCTCTTCGCCGGAGCTCCGCCGCCGCGCCTCCCCGTCGCCCGCCGTCTCGCGTGGCCGCGCGCGTCTCCGGAGGGCACCGTTGTGCTCGTCGTTCGCCGCCGAGCGTCTCGGTGCCATCCCCGCCGTGTTTGGTGCACCCCGAAGACCGTCTCCCCTTCGCGCCGGCGAGCTCTCCGCCCCGCGCCGCCGGGTTGCGCCGCCGTTGCCGCCCCGGGTCGCCTGCGCAAGATCGGAGCCGCCGGTCCCCCAATCTACGGCTCAGATCTATTTAGACCCCGGGTCAACCGGTCAAGTGAACGGTCAACCGTGGCCCCCCAGCTGCATTAGATCCTGGCCGTCCGATCGTGATCCAGTGGATCAGATCCATCCCTCCACCTTAACCCCGCGTTTTTGCAGATAAAACCCTAAGTTTCTCCAGTTTTGCAACCCGGTCCTTCCACCTTAGAAAAACCTTTACAGTTAGGTCCTGTTTTCTTCAGTTTAGCCCGAAACTTAATTTGTATCTGCAGATTAGTCCTAAAACTTGTTTTAGCCATAACTTAGTCATTTTAGCTCCGTTTTTAGCGTTCTTTATGTCCACGCGATCGTCTCGACGAGTAGAACGACTTTTTGCCCATGTTTAGTTCTGTTGGTACTGTTTGGTGACTGTTTCTTATTTGTTTCCATTTTATGTTTGTATGTGATGTGTGGAGCGTAGAGTACGAGCAGTTCGGGGACTTCGCTGCTGTTGAAGATTATCAAGACCCTGAGCGGTTTCCGGTGCTGGTCGAAGGCAAGTCCTTGCTGCATTCCCATTATTTCTATTACAACATGCATTTTAATTACACTGTTATTTACTTTTGCTATGCATTAAATTGATGGGTCCTATTGCTAAGGTTCAACTAGTTTTGTTGTCCTATGCCTTGATCAACCTGGGTTTATTTTATGTTAGGTAGCACATGCTAGAGCTTTACGTGGTTTCGGATGGTTTAATGAACACTTGTTAATATGGCTTTATTTATGCTATCATTCATGTAATGCAAGAACACTTTATGCTTGTTAATCGGAACATGGAGAACCACCCAGGAAAACAGTGCTACCACAAGACATATGGCTCTGTCTTGGCTTATTAATTAGTGAACTAGGTGTTAGGTATGCTTTACCTGATAAGGGTTGGGGGCTGGCGGGTAGTGGCGTATGGACCTGCTCGGCCGTAGGTGTGGGCTTAGCTAAGATACGGTACTCGTCCGGCAGCTTTATACGTTGCACTGACCAGGTAACCTAGCGGGCAGCCTTCATCTGGGAATCTTTGTAACGGCCTCGTAGCGTCCCTATGCAATCACACCTCGGTAGTGTGGTATGATGCCTAGCTAGCATCACATGGTTGGGTCTAAAGTTCTTCGGGACTTTTACGCGACTTGTGGGTAAAGATGTACGACCTATGCAGAGTGTAAAACTAATCGATTAGCCGTGCCCACGATCAAGGGCGGCCTGGACCCTCACATGATTAATTTATGGAAGATGGAACTTTTAAACTTGTGCATTACATTTTATGGATCTATTGCATTTTATTATCTGGGGTTTGGTATATACTTACACTTGCTAGTAATAGTTGTTTAATAAAACTTGACCAACTAAAATGCTGACTTGCTTATGAACCATCAGCTTCCACCATAAAGCCTTGCATGTTGTTATAGAACTTTTCCCTTGTTGAGTACGACATGTGCTCATGCTTGTTTTCTTTATATTGCATCTACACTACCCGGCTGCTGCTCAGACGGACGCTTTGAAGATTTTCCTGGAGAGTGGTTTCTAGGCGAGCGTGCCTCCGGTCGGTACCGCGCTCGTGGAGACGTCCTTTACCGTTGCTAGTACTCGCTTATGTTACGATTTTGAGACATTCGGTCATGTAATAAAGTTTTAATACTCTCTTTACGCTTTACACTGTGTTTTGGTATACACTGAGTCAACGCATGTGTGGAACTTGATCCTGGCGCACATGTGTTCTATGCATTCGGGTTTGCCCTTAAATCTGGGTGTGACAGGGTGGCACAGTGCCACGGGGTTGTTGCTGACCATGCCGCACAGTGTCGCATAGTGGCGGGGATGGCCTCGCCACGGGAGTTGGCGGAGCAGTGTCGGGGCATGATTCACAGGCGTGTAGTGGCGTGGATTCGCCTTTGACTTGGGCGCCTGCAAATGTCAGTGCATTAAATGCCCATGTCGGAGGAGCAGGAATGGAGGCGGCGGGCCCGTGATGCCCTCGAGCGAGACGGAAACTCGCTCGAGGGAGCGCTCGGCTCTCAATCGTGACGGGGCCTCGTGCGAGGGGGGCGTCCAGCCCTCGAGCGAGGCGGAGTCCTGCTCGAAGGGGCGTCCGACCCTCGAGCGAGGCGGAGTCCTGCTCGAAGGGGCGTCCGACCCTCGAGCGAGACGGAACCTCACCCGAGGGGGCGACCGGCCCACGAGCGAGGCAAAGTTGTCCCGGTGAAAGTGCATCTAGGCCCCTAAGTGGATTTTGGTGAATTGAATGACAAGGCAGGGACTAATGAATTTGTCTAAGATTGTGAGCAGGTTTTATTTATATATTCATGAGCAACTATTGAAGTATTTAATTGTGGATGAATGTTATGGCTCACATTGACAAAAACAAGCATATGGTGCAAGACTTCATGTGTTTATTGGAAGAGAACATAATAAAAAATGTACACACTATGGTTCTAAATTGGAAGCTTGCACATTCGTTGTCGATCAAGATCAAGCATTTGAAGCGGGATTTTCAAATGAAGGTTAGTTGTGTATGAAGCAAAGTGGAACTCAAAGTGGATTGGATAAGTGATGAAGAGATCAACCGAGATGTCTAGGGTGAGGGACTAAGCAATCTTTGGGGCCGTAGCTAAGCCTCCATTAGTGTTTTGCTAAGGTGAAGTTCTAGCATCCGTGGGGTCTTCAAGTATCATATTCAAACCTTAACCGAGGGAAGCATTGCAAGTCATCAACTTGTTAAGATTGGCAATATGGAGTGACTTATGGATCCAAGTGAGCATTCCTATGCTATGTGGAATGATTCTAAGTCACTAGCTCAAGTATGGACGTGCTCAAGTCAAAGGCTATGTTGAAAGCCCTCAAGTGGATAATTGATCAAGTATGGCAAGATTGAAAGTAATCAAGGTCAAGAGATAAACAAGTGTTTTTATTTCTTTCTTGAGTATAGGTATGTCGTACTATCAAGAGGGATGAAACTTAGCAAGTTGACCAAGTCAAAGTGCTCATTAGTTGACCTAAGTGAGATCTAGCCTTAGGGTGTGCTAACAAACCCTCCTAACCTAATCTGGGTCATTTCATCTTGGTGGTGAAGTGCTAGTTTCTTAGAAAGAGGTTTTGGGGGTATGCCGGGCCTGACCGGTCTGACCGCTCAGAGGCACCGGTCTGACCGGTGCCGCTAGCCCAACGGCTAGTTTTTCGAACATCGGTCTGACCGGTGTGAGGCACCAGTCTGATTGGTGCCACCCGGGGACCAATGGCTAGTTTTCTCTGTTGAGGGGTATAAATACCCCAAACCTTCTTCTAGTGAGGGTGGCTGTTTCTAGTGAGTTTGCTGAGGTCCCAAGCCATTTCTAACTAGCTCTAAGCCTTAGTGGCTCTCCCCAACCCTCTCTTTGTGAGGTTTGTGGATTCAAGCCATATTCTTTGTGTTGGGTTGAGAAAGTGAGCTTAAGAGTGACCTAGTGAGCTAACAAGAGCTTTTCCATAGCTTGAGCACTTTGGTTTGACGTATACAAGCTTTGAAGCGTTTGTTACTCTTGGAGGTTCGCCTCCTAGACGGCTAGGTGTCACCGGCTAGCTCCCAAGGTTGTGGTGAGCAGCGGGAAGTTTGTATGGGCTGCGATCTTGCCTCTTCGTGAAAAAGGTCCCCTTATTGGAAAGGAGGAAAGTGGTTGAAAGAGACCCGGCTTTTTGTGGGAATTGTCCCTTACAAGCTCCTCAACGGAGACGTAGCCATTCCTTAGTGGGTGGTTAACTTCGGGAAACAAATCCTTGCTTCTTCGTGTGGTTTGACTCTCTAAGTTGGTTTTTCTAGCATATTACATTTGCTTTCACTTCGATCTACTTGGGTGTGCTACTTGTGTGTGCAGGGCTCATTACTCTACTTGGGAAGCCCAGTGCCTGACCGGTGGAGCACTGTCAGCTCAAGTGTTCGGGGAGAAAGAGTTTAATTTGGTTGTCACGCCTATTCACCCCCCCTCTAGGCGACATCAAGCTCTTTTCAACCGGGGTGGTGTCGTACCCCTCGAGCGAAGCGGAGTTCCGCCCGAGGGTGGCTAGGCCGATTGTCTGGTGGGCCGTGGGTTTGTTTTGCATGCGTGTTTAGGTTCGTTTGCGTTTGTTTTTTACGAATTTAAGAGGGTTTTCCCTGGTTGTTTAGGGGACCCTTATGGCTGTCCCCGACAGTTGCCCCCGAGCATCTGTGGGTATATCTGTTAGGATCCCGCAGATGCTGACGCTTGCTGATGGGACATCCTTCCCTCCTGGTTGCTGGTGCTATTGTGTGGGGCCGCGCTAGCAGACCTGCGGGTCTAGCCCCCGAAGCCTTGCAGGAGCGTGGGTGCTCCTGCAAGGGTTTTTACACAGGATCTGCCGGCGTGCGGGGTGTTAGTTTCAGCCGGCATCGACAATATTCCAGCCGGCCTCGGCGGTGCCACGCGCACGTATCTGGCATCATCTGCGTTCGGTGCGCCCTAGGAGGTGTAGCCGTGTGTCGAGCCCCCGAGCCTGGGCCCGCTCGAGGCGATCGGGGCGAGCTCTTCGACTTCTTTTGAACGCTCCCTCGCTGTCCCTCCGCGGGACGGAGGGTGTGGGTCCGCAACCCCCATCGAACGGGTCGCGAATTGCGGATTCCTTCTTGAGTTGTTATCGGGTGATTCAAGTGGACGCACATGCCCCGTTCGATAAGGGTTGGCTCGTGGTCTGGAGACTCGTCCATGAAAGCGCTTACGTGGGTTTGCTAGGTGGGGCTCGGTCCCGTTCGCTGGGGACCGAGGGCGCGGAAGCTCTCCCTCGATGGGATCCCCCGACTAGCTGCCCTCGTTGGCTCTTGAATACGACATGTCAGGCACCCTCGAGCTGGTGAGCTCGAGGATAGGCTCGAACGCGCGCGCCCTCGTCGTCCCTGACTCTGTTGATCTGGGGCGCCTGTTCGAACCCTTAGAGGGTCAGGCTTCGAACCCCTGATCAGTAAGGCTGCTGCGGGGTGGCAGCTGGCTGCCCCCATCTTTCTACATCTGCAGGACTCGTGGGCTTGCGGTTGAACTGGCCCAAGAGTTGCTGATCAGTAATCCTATTGAATCGAGGGCACCTGTGGCGCCCGCTCTTGCTGAGTGGGCTTCAAGACCACTGGTCGGTAATTGCACCCTTCGAGGGTCGGATTTTTCGAGCCCTGGGCTCGGGCCGCTCGAGGGTCACGCTTACTTGGTAAGGGACCGGGCTATTTAATGCCCACAGTCGCGGCCACGGTCATGCGCGCGGGGCGCGCCTTTTCGCGCGTCGCGGCCGCGCGCGTAGTGGGCGACGTTGGCGGGCGAACGTGACGGACCACCACAGCTCTTCGGTTGCCGCGTCGTAATGATCGCGCGCGTGCGTGCGCCTGGCCGTTCTGGTCGTGGGGGGGCCCCGCGCGATTTGGGGAGCGTGGCTCCCATGGATCTATAATTCCAAGGGGGAGGAGGGGCGAGTTCTTTCCCTCAACACTTAGAGCCCATCGCTCCCGTCGTTCTTGCTTCCGCTCAAAGCACCGCGCGCCCTTTCGTTTTCTCCTAGCGTTCGCTGCCCGTCTCTCCTCCGCTCGCTACCGCCAGCTGCAATGGTGCCCCGCAGTCGATCCAGGTGCTGGACCCGCTGCCGTGGCCCCGCTCGACGGTGACGGAGTTCGCGCTACACGAGCTCGAGAACGGCGGCCAGCTGGCGCCGAATGTGGACAGGCAACCCCCGATGTGGATCGTCCCGCCGGCGGCGGATCAGGGGCCCAACCCGCCGTACGGCTATGTCGTCAGCTTCATCCGCAACCACGAGCGTGGCTTCGCGGCGCCGATGAGCCGCTTCATGCGCGGGCTATGCCACCTCTAAGGCGTGGAGCTGCACAACTTCACCCCGAACGCAATCTCGCTAGCGGCTACCTTCGTCGGCGTCTGCGAGGGGTTCCTGGGGATCCTGGCGAATTGGGATCTCTAGGTCCACTCTTCCGCGTGGAGCTGCACACACTCTCCATGCCTGAGCCGCGGGTGCGCCGCGTGGTGCGCGCCGGCGGGATGTCGATTTCACTGAGGGAGTCGCGCAGGGAATTTTACATTTCCTGCACGATGACCTCCAACAACACGGAATGAGAGTAGGGGTGGTTCTACCTCCGCAACGACGATCCCGGCCTCCCCCCTACACCGGCAAGGACTTGAGGGAGAAGGCCAACTCCTGGTGGCATGGCCTGTTGTTAACACCAAAAATTGGTACAGGAAAGAGACTGACCTGTGGGCCGAGTTTGGTAAGAAAACACCATTCGGCAGGAAATTTTCCTCAAAGCATTCGGTAAAGATGCTTGCGGTCGGGAGCACGCCATCATTCGGCAGAAGGGCTGTTTTGCACTTGGACGAGGAAACATTCGGGAATAACGTGGTCTGAATATAAGGAAGGGACGAATTGATGACGGGTGCAAGACAGACATTGATGCCGGGGCATTAATTTGGGCAGTAAATGTTGTAATCGTGGTCGACTAGGAGTCGTGTTAGGACAAGGGTATAAATATAAACCCTTAGTGTTTGTAATAGGAATCAAACAATTTCACAACAAACCGGCCCCGTGCCATCTTTCGAGTCCTTTAGTTGAGTCGTCGAGTTCTTCGAGAGGAGCCATCGATCCGTCGACCTCCGTAAGTACCGGCAACCTTGTATCATGTCTATTATCATGCAGTGGATTTAGATCGTGATGCAAGTAGTCTTGTTACCATGCTTAGTATCATGTGGTGGATTTAAGCTTGGTTCAAGAGGGTTTCTTGTTAGATCATGAGCCATGCGGTAGGATAAGATCTAGCTTGGAGCTAGTTATCGGCTCTATTAGATTTGGCAAGATCTAATAGATTCATTAAGTTACCATGTGTTGCTTTGAGTTTTGCTCTTACGTTTAATTCATGTAACACTGTTATTGCCCAATTTAGATTGATTAGATTCGGCTCTATCTTGTTTACGATTCATATGATGTGTGTTCAAATCTTCAACTCGATGTAGCACATGGATCACATGCTTTTTAGTAGTCGAATTCGAATCAATCTAGATTGCCATGTGTTGCAGGTTCAAGCGTGTTGATCTAGCATAGTTTGTTCCTCCTCCAGGAACCTGAATCGGCTGTACAGCTGTATTCAGCTACTTTGTCATGAGTGAAACATGTTCATAAGTTTGTTTTGAATTATGTATGCTTTTAGCCTTCCATGTTTAGATTGTATCATGCGGTGGATTGATCTATTCTTGATTGGTGGCGTGATTTCAAACAAGTCGTATCATGCGGTGGATTAACTTGTTTGGTGTCATGCTCGACGGGTTTGAAAGTACCTAGACATGCGGTAGACTAGTGCTTTTGGCCTATGCATGCATGTTTACTGCAAATTTATAATCATGCTTCGCCTTTATTTATTTTATTGCGGTTTATCCTTGATAATCGGTCATGGTTATGTGTTGCAATGCTGTTTAGATAAAGATCGATCTATCATCATGCTTACGTCATGCATTCGGCTATACCTTGTTTACATGTTTTAAAGCTCCCGAATGATATTCAGATTGCCGACAAATAGCTTGTTGTAGCTATATGTCATTTTGATTGGCTTTGTAGCCGTAAAGACGGAACTGTCTGGTACCACCCGGCAAGTTCCAGGTTTTATCTAACTGTTTTCATCCTTTGTCAGTTTCAGGGAAAATTGACTGGCACGCTTTGGATTCGGCAACGTGTGTTAAGCCAGCTTGTTCGGCTTGCTGTGTGCTTGGCGTGAGGTACTGATTTTACGTCAACACACTTTTTGGCACGCTCGGTGGGACCTTCTTTTGATCAAGATGCCTCATATTCAAGATGTCATGGATGTCACCTTCAAGGAACTGTCTACAGAGCAGCAATTGCAACTGAAGGAAGCTATTGAGTAATTTCAGCAGAAGTGTCTAATGTCATTTTCCAAAAATAGGAGTGGTGTGTCATTCCTCAACTCAGACATGCCAAGGGTTCTAATGCCAGGAGAACCTGATACAACAACTGCTGCAGAAAAACAAGAAGTTTTTGGCATGGTGCAGAAAATGTTGGAAGACATAATGGCTAGGCACAATACTGCATTTTTGAATAGCTTCCGACAGATGATGACTAGTATCTTTGGCTCAAGCGTGGATAAACATTTTGAAGGAGAATCAAGTGCTGCTGTTGCTGGCCAACCAGTTTGTCAAGATACAAGTGTTCAACCGCCTCCACAAAGCATGAGTGCTCAGCCAAGTCAACATGTGGATAGCCAACCAGTTCGGCCAAATCCTCGTCAAGCAATACCTAATCCACGTACATATGGAGAGATGGCGTTTGGCACTCCTGGAGTTTGACTTGATTCTACCTACAGGATAGCCCCAACAAATAACAGATTGCAGAAGAATATGTACGGCACTGGGTATTCGGAGTTCATGGATTACAGTGCTGTTGATGCTCTCCTGAATCCTGGATATGGTGGTGCTACAGGGATGCCTGTTGGAGGACCAGGGAATCAAGACGTCAATATTGATCTCCTGATGCAAAGAATGATCAATGTGCTTCAAAATCAATTCGGTCTGAAGCCTAAAAACCAAGGGCACGTGTATACACCTCCTTTCCCAGAATGGTATAACAGGGTGGCCTTAGCAAACAGGGTGAAAATTCCTGCAGATCTCACGAAGTTTTCTGTGCAAGATGATACAAGTACTGTGGAACACATAGCCTGATACTTGATGCAGCTTGGGGAAGCTTCTGCTGATGAGGCGTTCAGGATCAGATATTTCCCTTTATCACTGACAGGCCCGGCCTTTACATGGTTCACTTCTTTAACTGCTCACTCAATCTGCTCTTGGAAGGATTTGGAACAGAAGTTTCATGCTCATTATTTCATTGGTAGTAATGAGAAAAATCTAATTGATTTAACCACCTTGAGAAAGAGGAATAATGAGACACCAATGGAGTTCCTTAGGAGGTTCAGAGAGACAAAAAGCATGTGTTTCTCTTTGAACCTACCTGATGATCAATTGGCTGGTATGGCTGTAGCAGGAATGTTGCCAGCTATTCGGGAAAAGCTATTCGGCATGGAGTTCGATAATCTTGGCCAGCTATCGCACAGACTGTCATTAATGAGCAACCAAGCTTATGGCTTCAAGTAAGACTCCAGGTTCGCCAAACACAGTGATGTAGCTGACATCTATAATCAATTCCTCGAAAGGGCAGATCAGGGAGAGGAATTTGATGATGAAGAGGAAATAGCTGGAGCTAAAATAGTTTGAGGCAAAGAGCCATTAACAGTGAATCAAAGGTGGATCAAGCAAGCTAAGGGCACCTATGATTTTGATGTGACCAAGGCTGATAAGCTCTTTGACTTCCTCGTGAAGGAAGGCCGAATCAAGTTGCCAGATGGGCATTCTATGCTTCGGCCTGATGGAGTGAAAGAAAAGAGATACTGTGGGTTTCATGACAGAAATTCTCACTCCATCAATGAATGTAGGGTTTTCAGGATGAGAATTCAAAAGGCTATCCAAGAAGGTCATCTAAAATTTGATAATAAGATGAAACTAGATGGCAATCCTTTTTCTCAGAACATGATTGGGTTCTCAGTCAATATGGTGACTGCTGAGGAGAAAGGAAAAGTGAAAGTTTTGACTTCAGCGAGGGCGAAGCAGGATGGATCAGTTGACCCTGCTCGACAAGTTACAATTAAACAAATCCACAAGGGTGAGCCTCGCATCTTGAAAAGTCAAATCGAAGTGGGGGAATCCTCTAAACCTAGGGTGACTTTGCGTATTCTCCTCAACAAATGGCAGCGTCAGCAAGAAAAGGAGCGCTACCAAAAGCAAAAGTACAAGGAGGAGAAACGAAGATATGAGGAAGAAATGCGCAGGAAAGAACAGGAAGAATGTGCATGAGAGCAAGAACGTGCGCATTGGGGATGTGCTTTCTTCAGGCACTGCTGGAATGAAGGTTTGAAGCTCCCCACACTGAACAATTGTCCCGAATGCAGTGATGAGTACACTGAATATAGGCAAGATACTGTCAATCGCCGATCCGTCCATGAAAGAATTGGAAGGATGCATCCTAGTGACGGTCGGCGCATAAAAATAACTGAAATTAATGATCAACCAAGAAAAAGATATACTGATCACAGATGGGTTGATCATGAGGAAGAAGAAGATCGTGAGTATGTCTGGCAGAAAGGACAGTGGTGCCCGCCTGGTTTGAGGAGAAGCCAAAAGAGAAGAGTCCAACGCTTGAGGAATCAGGAGCTGAAGCAGGCAGGAATCAAGAGGAAACAGGTGTGGCGTCCAAAAGACAAGCCTGATGGATCTGGTCGTTCGGCTCCTACGTGCATGGTATGCTTCTTGTCGAATGAATTCATGGCTCCAGCTAATCAGATTGTGCAAGAGGAGGTGTCGCCAGACGTCGATGAGGCTGAGCAATTTGGGCTGATGGCACAGTTAGTGTTGGTCAAGCAAGCTACTTTTGACAAGCCGGCCAAGAATCGTCACATGAGGCCGATGTACTTAAGAGGATATGTCAACGGGAAGCCATTAACCAAGATGTTCGTTGATGGTGTAGCTGCGGTCAATGTGATGTCGTACACTACATTTAGGAAGCTTGGCATGGGCCCTGGAGATTTGACGCCAACAAGCATAGTTCTGAATGATTTTGCTGGAAATCCTTCAGACACCAAGGGCTGTGTGCATGTGGATTTGATGATCGGATCTAAAACTCTGCTCACGACCTTCTTTGTCATTGAAGGCAAAGGGGAATATAGCTTGTTTCTTGGAAGAGATTGGATCCATGCAAATTGCTGTATTCTATCTACGATGCATCAACAGCTTGTTTAATGGGTGGATGATGATGTGGAGGTTGTCCACGCAGATGATTCAGTAAGCGTGGCTAATGTGGAACCAGCCTTCTGGGAGTATCAAGGTATAGATTGCTTCTCAGGCAAGGACTGGGGTGAAGGTCTCGTTGAACCGGTCGGCGGTGATCAACAGCCGATTCAAGCAGTCGGCTCTTATAGCAATTTTTAATGGAGAATCCAATTGATGGAACTGATGAAAGTTAGGACGTGGATTTATGTCGGCTGACAAACTGGAATAAATAGATATTGGAGATGGTGACAAGCCAAGGCCGACATTTATCAGTGCTAACTTGAATTCGAGTTTCAGAGAAAAGTTGATCAAACTACTGAAAGAATACAAAGATTGCTTCGCTTGGGATTATTCGGAGATGCCTGGTTTGGATCGTTCCATTGTTGAGCATTGGTTGCCAATCAAGCCTGGTTTTAGACCTTACAAGCAACCTCCCTGAAAGATCTACAAAGATGAAGTATTGGCCGATGTGAAAAAAGAAGTTGAGAGATTAATAGGAGCAAATTTCATTCGGCCATGTAGATACGCGGAGTGGATCTCTAATATTGTTCCTGTTTACAAGAAAAACGGGAAGATGATGGTTTGCATAGACTTTAGAGATCTAAACAGAGCTACACCCATGGATGGATATCCAATGCCTGTTGCTGACTTATTGGTTGATGCTACCGCTGGACATAAAGTCATTAGCTTCATGGATGGCAATGCAGGGTACAATCAAATTTTTATGGCAATAGAAGATATATCAAAGACAGCTTTCAGATGTCCTAGACATATAGGCCTGTTTGAGTGGATTGTCATGACATTTGGGTTGAAAATGCCGGTGCAACTTATCAAAGAGCCATGAATTATATCTTTCATGGGTTGATCGGCAAAATCGTAGAGATATACATTGATGATGTCGTGATCAAGTCTTTGGATCATGAATCACATTTGGATGATGTGAGGAAGACTCTAGAGTGCACCCGAAAACATGGGCTTAAGATGAACCCGAATAAGTGTGCCTTTAGGGTTTCGGCTGGAGAGTTCCTGGGATTTCTGGTGCATGGAGGAATAGAAGTTGGCAAGAAAAGCATGAAAGCTATTGATGAAGTTGTTCCTCCAACCAATCTCAAGAAGTTGCAATCATTGCTTGGCAAGATCAACTTTGTGAGAAGATTCATATCCAATTTATCGCAAAAGGTGTTGCCCTTCTCTCCACTGTTAAGACTTAAGAAGGATCAGAAGTTTGTATGGGGTGACGAACAACAAAAGGCTTTCAATGAGATCAAGGAATACATGAAGGAACCACCAGTATTGGTGCCTCCGCAATTGAACAAGCCTTTTAAGTTGTACGTGGCGGCCGATACCCAGACCATTGGATCGGCCCTCATACAAGAGTTTGAGGGAAAGGAAAGAGTAGTTGCATACCTTAGCCAAAAATTGCTTGATCCCGAAACAAGATATTCGGCTGAAGAGAGGCTTTGCTTGTGTGTTTATTACTCATGTACAAAGTTTCGGCACTATTTGTTGAATGCCGAATGCATTGTATATTCAAAATTTGATGTAATTAGACACATGTTGTCTATGCCAATTTTGAATGGAAGGATTGGCAAATGGATTTTAGATTAGTCTGAGTTTGAGTTGAAGTTTGAATCGGCAAAAGCTGTTAAAGGACAGATTATTGCTGATTTCATTACTGAACATCGTGACCCATCAATTAATTTACTTGAGATTACTCCTTGGGCTTTGTTCTTTGATGGATCTTCATGTGGCAAAGGTGGTGGAGTAGGAATTTTATTAATTTCACCCAGGGGAGAGATGTTTGAATTTACTATTCCTATCCAACCCACTGTCACAAATAATCAAGCTGAATATGAAGCATTGCTTAGAGGACTTCAATATTTGAAAGAAGCAAAGGCTATTTTAGTTGAAATTTATGGAGATTCAGAGCTAGTTATAAAACAATTGAACAGCCAATATGAATGTAGAAATGATATCCTGAGGAATTACTACGAGGAGTGCAAGGAAATCTTGAAAAGTTTTCAGTTAGTGATACTACAACATATTCCTAGGGAACACAATGAAGAGGCAAACAGGTTAGCTCAAAGTGCTTCGGGTTATAGAGAGAATCAAGAGGTGTTTGCCAATGATATATGTTCTTTCGGGGGTGACCTAGCAGAAGATGACTGGAGAAAAGAGATTGCTGATTATTTGGAGAATCCATCCCGGAAGGTCTCTAGGAAACTCAGGTATAAAGCTATAAAGTTTGTTCTTCTTGATGGACGTTTGTATTACAAATCATTGGATGGGGTGTTGTTACAATGCCTGGGTCAAGAAGAAGCAAAGAAGATGATGAGTGAAGTGCATAATGGGCTGTGTGGAGCACATCAATCGGCTTATCGAATGAAATGGGTTATCATGCAAACTGGATGTTATTGGCCGACGATGCTAGAAGATTGCTTTGAGTATTACAAGGGGTGTCAAGATTGTCAAAAGTTTGGAAATATTCAGAGAGTTCCAGCATCAGCTTTGAATCCTAGTATCAAGTTATGGCCATTCAAAGGATGGGGTATAGATTTGATTGGCCAAATAAATTCTTCATCTAGCAAGGGGCATAAGTTTGTGCTTTTAGCAACAGATTATTTCACTAAATGGGTAGAGACAATTCCATTGAAGAATGTGACATCAGAAAATATGGTTGAGTTTGTCAAAGAGCATATCATCTACAGATTTGGAATTCCTCAAACAATTACAACTGATCAAGGAACTCAGTTTACATCTTCAGAGTTCAGAGATTTTGCTGAAAGTATGGGGATCAAATTGTTAAATTCTTCTCCTTATTATGCCCAAGCTAATGGTCAAGCAGAGGCTTCCAACAAGATCATGATCAAGATTATACAGAAGAAGATTGATCAGAAGCCAAAAAGGTGGCATTCGGTACTCAATGAAGCGTTGTGGGCTTACCGAATGGCTCCTCATGGAGCTACAAAAACATCTCCTTATGAGTTGGTTTATGGGCGTCATGTTGTCTTGCCATGGGAGATGCAATCAGACTCAAGGAGAGTAGTTTTGCAAAAGATTTAAGTTCCAAGGATTACAGTGACTTAATGATGGACGAGTTATAAGATTTGCATATGATTCGTCTTAGGGCCTTGGAAAATATTGATAAAAACAAGATGCGAGTTGCTAAATACTGTAACAAGAAAGTAAAGGTCAAGCAATTTGCAGAAGGAGATTTAGTTTGCAAAGCATTACTACCGATTACAACTAAATACAGTATGTTCGGCAAATGGTCCCCGAATTGGGAAGGTCCTTTTCGGGTGGTTAGGTGTACGCCTGGAAATGCGTATATCTTGAAAACTTTACTAGGAGAAGAGTTTACTGCTACTATAAACGGAAGATACTTGAAGAAATATTATCCTAGTATTGAAATTGATCGTTGATTACAAGCATCAGGATTACAAACATCAAGAACACGGAAACAGCCGGCATTCGGGAAAGAAGCCGCCTTCAGAACAAGAAATCCTGACAAAAAGGAAAATGGCCAATACTAAAGTGTATTGCCCTTAGCACGAAATTATTTTGCATTACAGATGCCCTTGCAGGTTTCTTCACTGACAACACAGATGCCTAAGATTACAAAGAGAATCTTGCAGGGAGCAGGGTGCCTGGAGGAAGAAGCGAAAGTATGCTTCATTTCTTTGGCTCCGCATTTTTCCTCTTTAGTTCTTCCCTCTTCGGCCGCTCCGGGACCACCGTGACGGCAACATAGAAGCTTCAGGGGTTGTCGTGCTCAGCAGCTTCCATCAAGCTGTCCCAGGAGGCCTTCAGGTTGTTGTACCTATCAGAAACATCTGAAGAGGGGAACAGATTCCCGTTGAACATGGGATCTGAAAGTTAAGCATGAGAATCAAATAAGGATGAGGATCTTACCCCCTACCAACGCCTCCAAACTCATGTGGCATTCGCGGTCAGCACTACAACGGGCGGTGATGTCCCGCAGGTCATGTTCTAGATGCCGGATGCGACGGCGCAGTTGGTGGTTGGTCCTCAGTTCCGGTGTGGCGTTTTCTTCTTCAGCAGAGGAGTCGGAAAGGATGTACTCGGGAACTTCTTCAGTACCAAAGATTTCCTCTGGTAGCAAGTCAAGGCTGAAATCAAAGGAAGGTGAATCATGAGATTGCAATCAAGAACAAGAGAAAGGGTCGAGAAGAAAAGATTACTCTCGAATGGTTCGCTTCTTTGGTTGGAAGCTGTTCTCCTCGACTGGCCGTTTCCCCTTGTCTGCCATGGATTTGGGGGTTTTCTCTGGAGGAGGAGGACGAGAGGACGTGAAATGATGGAAGTGTATGCGAATGGATTTGCAGAGCACCAGGGGGGCTATTTTATTAGCCGTGAGAGCGCATCGGGAGTGATGACTGGCTGGCGTGCATTAATGGGAATACCAAACGGCGGGGGTTTCTCCCCAAATGCGAAGGGTTTTTTCATTGAACAGTGTTCATGGATCCCGAATAAGGATTTTCTGCGGATTCTATGCTAAGAAACAAGAGTCTGTGCGTATTCGACTAGAGGAAAAGTTCCCGAGTGCGTTCAAAATAGTGAAGATTCGTATGCACAGATTAAAGAAATCATCACAGGACAAATGCAAAAGATAAAATTTCATTTTTATTGCCGAAATTCCAACATCCCTAGTACAAACTAGTCAAACAGCCTGTTCAGCACAGACTAGGGGTGAATGGAATCGGTAATGGCATCGTTGTGGCCGTTAAGGCGCTCCTGGGTGACTTCGATGTCGTCGACGTCCTCCGGCATGCCACCGTAGAAGCCGCATGGCCGCGTGGAGTAGTTGACGCTGGTGTGCATCCGTAACAACCCAGGAATTTAGGTGTGTAAATTTTGCGAAAATTTAAAACTTTTTGCTTGACTTTGAGTGCTACCAATTTTTGAACCAAATTGCTAGCCCTTCTCTAATTCTCTACCAAATTATCCCATTTATAAAACATATATTTAAGATATGGTATAATTAGTGAGTTGGTTTTTCTCTGGTCCTTTTGGAGTTCAAATGTGTGAGTTTGAATTTGATTGGGAATCAAACTCAAACTCTAGTTCTAAACCCTAGTTTAAGCTTGAGCTATTATTTGCTAAGGCCATTCAGTTAACCGGGCCGCTTCTCTCTCTTTCTAACCCAGCCGGCCCAACCCTTGAGGCATCCCGGCCCAGAACCCGCACCGCATCACCCTTCCTCCTTTAGCCGCCGGCCACCGGACCCCACGCGTCGGCCTTATCCTTTCTCCCCACCTACCTAGCCAACCCGCCCGCACCCAACCGCGCCGCCGCCGGTCCCGTCGCACCCCGCTCGCGCGGCGCGGGGCGCGGCCGAGCCGCCCGGCCGGCGCGCACGCCGAGGGGGCCCGGCGCCCGCGCGCGAACCAAGCCGGGGCCGGGGAAAGGAAAGGCCTATTCTACCCTCGCGCCTTGTCCCGGTGGCGGCGAGTGCGCGGAGAGAGGGACGAGCGGCGCCGCCACGACCGCCCGGTCGGACCGAGCCGGGCAGCCCCGGAAATTCGCCTCGACCTTGCGGCGCCGCGAGTTCAAAAGCGGGAGGAAGGAGAGCAGCAATGGACAACCGCCACCAACCCACATTGGGGTTTTGCCCCATCCCCGGAGCCGCCCGCCGGGAGGGGGAAGGAGAAGAGGGGAAGCGAGGGAACAGGAGGCTAGGCGGGAGATCGACGCGCGCCGCCGCCGGCGCGTTGTCGCGGAGGCCGGACGAGGCGAGAGAGGAGCCGGACGGGGAAGAAGGCGAGCGCGACCGAGGAGGAGCCGGACCGGAGCAGAGCACCACCGTGAACCTCGACGCCGACGCCGCACCGCCGCCCACGTCGAGCCTGCAACGACTCCACCGTCGAGCCGCTGTGAGCACCGAAGCCACCTTCCCTTCTTCTTGCACCGTACCCCCTCTTAGCCTGCCTGTGCGCGTGCCTTCGAGCCGCTAGATGCTGGACGCGCCGCGCCGCCGCCTTCCCATGGGCGACGCCGCGTCGCGCCGTGCCGGCGGGAATCCGGAACCGTGGCTACCCCAAGCCGTGTTGTCCCAGTGCCTTCGCCAAGTTTGGGATTCGGGGAAAAGCTGCAGGAAGGGCTGGGGAACACCCCGCGCCGCGCCGTCGAGCACCGCGCCGAACGCGACGCGCGCCGCCGGCCGGTGAGCGGAGTTCGCCTTTCCGCCGCGTCGCGTCTCTGGGCGAGCCGCCGCGGGGGGGCTTGTGATGCTTTGCTATGACCCGGCCATCGAGCCGTGGGTGTTTTCTGTTGCTGGTGCTGGTGAGCGCAGGAGCCGGCCGGCCGCACCCACGCGCGCCATGGCCGTAGCCTCGCCACCAGCGGAGCACCGCGTACAGGCGTTCCACGCCGAGTTCCGTGCTGTGTTGAGCCGGTCTTCGAGTCGAGGACGAGTTTTGCGGTGAGCGTGCGCTTGAATCCTTGCCGGCCGCACCCTAGCGCGCCAAGGCTTCGTCCGCACCGTGGAGACGCACGCGCGCCGGGCCACGACCGTCGCGCCGCGCGCCGTGGCGGGTGAACCGTGAGCCGGCCTTCGAGCCGCGCGTGCGTGCGTGAGTGCCCGCAGGGGAGTGGGAGGTCGAGGCGCACCCCGGCGCCGAGTCCGGGGCTCGCACCGTCGCGCCGCCACCGATGCGTGCGCCGGCGATGACGCCGCCGCGCGCGGCGGCCGCCAAGGAAGGGAGCGGGTCCCTCGTTTCCCCCCGGCCGCGGTGCTAGTGCTTTACTTTAATGCATTGATCCGATGAATTGCATAACCCGTTTAATAGCCATGCCTTGATGCTTTGTTATATCCTCGTTTCCTTGTTCTTCTACCTGCGGGACTAGCTACAGACCCCTAGCTAGTCCCTTACTTCAACTATCCATACTTTTGTTGTTTGATTATGGATGGTGTTCTGGGTTTGAGCTGAGATGTGGGGATCTCGGTGTGATTCTAGCGTGCGTTCTGGGTTGCGTACCCCCTTGTTGTGTTTTGGCGGGAGCGAGCCGCTGGTTACTTGTGAACGGCCGCCGAGGGAAGATGCGATCGGCCTCTTACCCGAGGGTCGTGTCGTGTGGGATGGAGATGTTGATCGCTCGCTCTCGGCCCCTTAAGGACCGATCGTCGGATGACCTTGTTTCGGATGACTATTTTCGTACGGACCGCCCGCCTTGTATTGGGCGGGGGGTGCGGGGTGAGACTTGTAGTGGATAGCACCCCTCCCGCAGAGGATCGGTGTGATCGTGTCGGGAGTGGTCTTTCCCTCCTTAGTAGACTTTGCCCTGGCGAGGCCGGGGGAAGGGTTCCACGGCTTCGAGGGACCTCTCGCGGGTAGTATGAGCTCGCCGCGGAGGCCGGGGCCGGGCTCGGAGATGCGAAGGGTACTATCCACTTACTTGAGCTTCGGCCGTATGGTAGGGTCGGACACCGTGACGGCCGGTTCCCGACCTATTCGGGCGGGTACGGTTGTACAACCTCTCGCAGTGTTAAACCTATAGCTATAGTCCGTGTCCACCGGTTATGGACGGTCTTTCGATCTCTCACCCGACTAGTTACACTTCTCTTGTGCTTCTTCTCTCCCCCCGAGTGTGTGCGAGCCGGCTTCGGCCGTTGAGATGTGGGGATAGGAGCGGTGGGCCCCACATCGCGGATGAGAGTTGGGTTCGGGTCGTGGTTGAGATCCGGTGCTTTGGTGTGGTGTTCCTTGAGCGGGGTGTGGACCCCGTAGGTGTGGACCTCGGAAGCGGAAGCTTCCCCGAGGTGTGGACCTCCTCGCTATATCCTCGCTTACCTTGTACGTTGCAATGTCGCTTTTCTTAAGCTTTCTACGGCGCATTAGGGATATCTCATGCATAGTAGAACATACACCGCTTTTGCCTCTTTGTTGGGAAGTCGACATGACCTACCCGCTTATCGGGTAGACCCTGGTGACTCCGACGCAGCCGGACTACGACTTCGACAACGACGGTTGGGTGGACTAGAGCTCTTTCTACACTTGAGCCGCCCGCGGATATGGAGTTTCCCGCGCTTACATGGAGTCGCTGCTAGACGTCTTATTTATGTTTGATTCGGTCCCGATGGACTTGTACCCGGCATGTGCCGAAGAGATGTACTCGATTAATGTAATAAAATAATTGTTGTACTCCACTTTACCGTTTTTATCTTTCTCGTATGGATTTTTGGAATCGCCGAGACAGGGGATTGCACGTGGTAGCCCTCCCGGGACTACCACCGAGGTGCTAAGATTCGGGGATCCGTTCGCGGAAATCCGGATCATTTCGGTTGGTACCGCAGCCATGCTTGACCGTAGGACGAGCCCCGTGAATGGTCGATAGCATAGGAAGCCGTTTCGAACCTTGAAACTTTATATAAACCCCTTGGCTTCCGTATGTATATAACTATACTTATATATATGCATTACCTTGATTAACTTTCACTAACTACCTTACTAACTACGCTCTAACAACGTTGCACGGATGGCGGGACGTGGGTTCCTTTGGAGTCGGACGGCAAGAGCTACGGAGGCTTCTCGCCGCTTGCCGAGAGAGTGCCCGGAGGCGAGTCGGAGTGGGGACCGACGGAGTCGGCCTACAAGGGGAGGGCCATGGGGCACATGGAGCGGACCCCCACTTACCCGGCCGTCACGGTGCCGGCGGACCCACGGGTGCCGCAGTTCAAGGAGGTTGAGGTGCACTCGTTTTGAGAGTTCGACCACGGAGGCACACCGGACCGCGCACGCAGCTCTAAAGAAGGTTTGTGTCCAGGCTCGGGGGAGAAGCTCAAGGACACCCCCGCTCGCCGTGCTTCCGACAGAGATCTACGACCCGGTCGCCGGGACACGAGCGACCGAGCGCGGTACACCGGAGGTGACTTCGGTGGAGGAGGACAAGATGATGCTCGCGGCCGAGACGATGCATCCCGGCTCGGGACCGTGCGCCGCATCGGGCGGACGGTGAGATTGCGTACCTTCGGTGGAGGTGTGACGATGCCCTGCGGCAGGTTCGGGACCTGGAGCTGGAGAGAGAGGATATACTTGACGAGTTGGAGGCGTCGCACGTGAGGAACGGGGAGCCGGTACGGCTTGGACCGGCGCACGGCCACGGCCCGGACCGAGAGGGACGCCGTGGAGGATCGCTACACCGGAGGCACCGGCCGAGGGCAGAGCAGAGTTGCACCGGCTACGGTGGAGGCCACGCGTGAGGACAGAGTGAGGCTTGCGAGAGGCCGGGGGACCGCTTGGAGTCGGTTGGAGCCGTAGCACCGACTATCAAGTCAAGGTGTGGGATCTTCAGGAGGCGAGTCGACACAACTACCACCACTTGTGCTACCTCGGTGGACTGGTCTTCGAGGAGAGAGACCGAGCAGCCAGGACCCGCACGGCCTGGGAGCGTTCTGACCAGCAGAGGCTGAGAGAGTTGGAGGAGCTCTCCGCGCAGCTACCGCTCAAGAAGAGGCCCCGACTGAGGACAGAGACCTTCGAGCTACCGCCGACACTCCTACCACGTGTACGCCCGTACCCGAGTGGTTCTCAGGACACAGCGGAGATGGACCGTGCTCTTCAGGATACCTGTGACTACTACGGAGGACCGGCGATCAGGGTGCCGGGATACCCAGGGGCACACTCACCGCCGTTCTACTCGGTTCCCACCGGACGCCGGCCTCGAGGCACCTCGGTGTACCCCGTGATGGGAGTAGAGACTTCGCCGTAGATCCCGAGTCGTTGTAATAAGTTAGATGTGATGTTGTCGCTTATCTTGTCATGCTTGTAGTGGCTACCCCCATGATGTACCATGCGTTAGCGTGATGTGTTGCCGTGCACCCTCGAAGGTCGTTGGAGTAAACCTCGAGGTGCACCCCCTTTTGTATGGTGGCATTGATTGAGTGACATGGATCTTCATGGTTTCTTTCGGATTTCATGCTTCTTTATGTCTGTATGAATTCTTTGACTGTTAGCAGGATTACTCCTTTATAGTTAATAACCTTATTAGAAACATTCTCCCTTCCACTACTAACTCTTGCAAACTGGAACAGATGTCGGGAGCAAGGAGGTCCGGGCGACTCTTGGCCCGTTTCGAGGAGGTCGCTGGGGACGACGGAGGGGAGGATGCCCCTAACCCAGCGAGAGCGAGAGGCCGCGGACGCCGTGGAGGTCACGCGCCACGGGGTGGACTCCGCGGAGGCCTAGCGAGCCGCGTAGGCCGAGGAGGCCGAGTTGGCGGTCGAGGAGCCGCGCACGACGACGAGGGAGCTCGGGAGCGGGAGCTTGAGCACGAGCGGTACCCCGGCCCCGAGGGAGGAGCGAGGCCGGGCTCGGGGACACGAGGTGCCACCACCGCCACCTCCCCCCGAACTTGGCCGACGTGATGGCGGTGCGGACTCGGTCGATGCGGACAATCACCCGGATGCTAGCTCGTAACAACAACAACAACAACCGGAGGGGGGGTAACCGCAACGCGCCGCAGGGTTTCCGGAAGAAGGTTGAGAACTTCAACAAGCCGCGACCGCCTACCTTCGACCACTCGGGCCGACCCGATGGACGCGGACAACCGGCTACGTGAGATTGAGAAGAAGCTGGAGCTGACTGAGCTTACAGAGGAGGAGTGTGTGATCGTGACCGCGCACCGGCCGGTTGGCACGGCCGGTGCGTGGTGGGACAGCTACGCGTGACTCGCACCGGACCCGTTGCACAACGGGTGGGACGAGTTCGTGGAGGCCTTCGGAGTCACCACATACCGGATGCGGTGATGGACAGGAAGGCCGACGAGTTCGGGCACCTCAAGATGGGAAACATGTCGGTGCGGGGAGTACGCCAACCGCTACCGAGGAGCCGATGAGGTACGTGCCGGACGACACCGACACGAGAGAAGAAGAAGGTCTACCGGTTCGAAAGGGGCCGCACAAGGGGATGGCACACCACTTGTCCGCGCACGACCGCCCGACACTTCGCTCCATTATCGACAAGGCACCGATCGTGGAGAGGTCAAGGCTTGAGTACATGGAGGTTCGTGGAAGCAAGTCCAAGCGCCCAGACCAGGCAGGACGCTCAGGACCACCTCAGAGGCAGAGGACAGGGTTACGCTCGGGGCCACCGGTCACCGCAGGCACCACGTCTCTCGGTCTCCGCCCGCGAGCGAGAGCCAACCCAGGCGGGAGTGGAGGTCAGAACAGCTGGAAACCGAGGCCACCACCGCAGTCAGCAGACAGATCCAAGGTGACTTGCTTCAACTGTCGTCAGGTTGGGCACAAGTCGTTCGAGTGTCCACAGCAGGCGCCACCGGGGAGTCGAACCGCGGCTCTCAGTTCCAGACCCCAGCCAAGCCACCAGCACCAGGAGGACAGCCACCCCGTACACAGCAGAGGACTGCTCAGCCGCCAGCTACACGAGGCCGTCTGAACCACCTCACCGCCGAGGATGCAGCAGCCGCACCCGACGTCACACTTGGTGAGTTCCTTGTTGACTCAGTTTTGGCAACTGTTTTGTTCGATACGGAGCTCGCTTCTCGTATATTTCTACCAAGTTTGCTAAAGAAAGGTCTTTACCAACTAAGCCTCGACCAAGGCCTATCTTGACTAGCTCTCCGCTAGGAGAGAAGAGGAGTACGTTAGAGTGCGGGGGAGTGAGGATGGTGTTTGAAGGGCAACGGTTCACGGCGGACTTGACGGTTTGGAGTCTACCGGGATAGACGTGATCCTAGGGATGGATTGGTTGGCAAAGCACAACGGGATAGTCTCTTGCAACCCCAGAGTGATACAGCTAGAACACCCCAGTGGAACGATAGTGCGGATCGAACCACGAGTCCGAAGGTCGCTACGATGATGTGCAACATGAGTGGGAAAGAGATTGAAGAAATCCCAGTGGTCCGTGAGTTTCCGGACGTGTTCCCAGAGGAGCTTACGGAGCTACCCCCCGGACGGGACGTGGAGTTCGTGATTGAGCCGATGCCGGGGGCGGGGCCCGTTGCAAAGAGTCCATACGGGATGTCGTCCGACGAGCCGGACGAGTTGAAGAAACGGCTCAAGAAGCCGCTCGAGCAAGGGTTTGTTCGGCCGAGTGCCTCACCGTGGGGTTCACCGGTGCTCTTCGTGGAGAAGAAAGACGACACCAAGAGAATGTGCATTGACTACCGCACGCTCAACTCGATGACAATCAAGAACAAGTACCCGCTACCCGTAATCGAGGATTTGCCTTGGATAGGCTCAAAAAGGCAAGGTTCTTCTCCAAGATCGACTTGAGGTCGAGCTACCACCGGATGAAGATCCGAGAGCGGGATATACCCAAGACAGCCTTCACCACACGTTACGGCTTGTACGAGTTCGTGGTGGTTTCCTTTGGGCTGACCAACGCCCCTGCATACTTCATGAACTTGATGAACAAGGTCTTCATGGAAGAGTTGGACAGGTTTGTAGTGGTGTTTATCGATGATATCTTGATCTACTCTGAGACCACTGAGGAGCACGAGGAGCACCTGAGGGTTGTGCTAGAGAGGCTGAGGCAGCAGAAACTGTACGCCAAATTCAGCAAGTGCGAATTCTGGATGGAGAAGGTCGCGTTCTTGGGACACGTGTTGTCAGCAGAGGGGATAGCCGTGGATCCGTCCAAAGTAGAGTCAGTGACCAAGTGGGAGCAGCCGTTGAACGTGACAGACGTCAGGAGCTTCCTTGGGTTGGCAGGTTACTATCGGAGGTTCATTGAGAACTTTTCCAAGATCGCAAAGCCAATGACCGAGTTGCTCAAGAACAACACAAGGTTCGAGTGGTCGGAAGCGTGTGAGAAGAGCTTCCAGGAACTGAAGAAGAGACTCACCACAGCCCCAGTGCTTACCTTGCCAGATATCAAGAAAGACTTTGTGGTCTACTGTGACGCTTCAAAGCAAAGACTTGGTTGTGTGCCCGATGCGGGAAGGGAAAGTTGTGGCTTATGCTTCCGGCACCGAAGAAACACGAGGAAAACTACCCGACACACGACTTGGAGCCGGTGAAGGACCGATACGGCGAACCGAGAGGGGGGGGGGAGTGAATGGGAGCCGATAAAAATTCTTCTCGAAGGAGATGAAAACTCCAACAAGACGAACGCGGCTTCCAACACACGTCTCCAACTCACTACCAAGGTTGGTCAAGCCCACGTAGCCACTGGAGTGCCACTGGACCTAGGAACCAACACGCAACCTTCCGACCCGAGAAACGCAGCGGAAAAACCAAACCTCGAGTCTACAGACCCACACCGGTCAGACCGGTGAGCACCACCGGTCGACCGGTCCCTCGCCGTGAAACCGAGCAACTTTCACTAAGTGGCTCTACACCGGTCGGACTCGTGAGACACACCCGGTCGGACCGATGGCGGCTCGAAAGCCCCCAAGGCACCAAACAAAGCCAACCGACCACCAAACGGACCCAAACTCGAAACAAGCGGCACCACGGGACAACAACGAACACACCAAGACGCTCACCCGAGCAAAATCCCACAAGGTCTTGCACCGGTCGGGCCGGTTAAGAGCACGGTCGAGCCGGTGTAGCCTGGGCAGCTCGGGATGAACAGCACCCGCGGGTCAACTCCCCCAAATCCAAATCTCGATCTCTCGAATCGCTCCACGGACTTGAACAAGACTTTGGGGATATCAGGAACACCTCATGAGGAGTCCATAGCCAAGTTTAATCCCACCAAATCTCGTCCAAAAAGGAGGAATCGAAGAAATCCCGCCGAAAGCACTTCCAACCCAAGAACTCAAGAAACCCCCAAAATCGAGCACTTTTACTCACGGATTTGGGAGGGGAATCACGGCCCAAAGAACCACGAAGGGTTCCCACAAATTTCCCCCATCAAATCCCCGAGAGAAAAGCCCCGAAAATCACCCAAAGAATTCACCGAGAAAGGGCTCCGAAAATCACCACCAAGAACAACCGGGGAAAACACATCCAAACCTTGAGGAACCACGCCGAATCATCTATACATGAGACAAAGGTTCGTACAAGGTCTAGCAAGCCGCCCGATCATCCATCCCTCTCTACAAGATCTCTCCGTGAAGCTCTCTTGCTAGTCCTAAGGAAAACCTAGAGAAAATAGGTGGAAAATAGGAAAACTAATGAGCTAGGGTTCCAAGAGATGGCTGCCATCCTCTCACCTCTTGGGTTATATAGGCGGCAACCGAATGTCTAAAATGCCCCTCTCTACTAACTAGGGATACAAGCCCCTCAAGGGCGGATTTGGAATTCTTGATTTCTTCACCATCGGACGGATGCCCGGCGGCCGCACCCTCGCGTAGCCTCGACGCAAGCCATGCGATCCCGACGCGTGTCCTCCGCTTCGAAGATTCCGGACTCGCGTCGTCGCGCACACGGTCGGACCGGTGCTCCTCACCGGCGGGACCGGTCCCCACCGGTCGGACCGGTCCGGTGCCGCCGCACCTCCGTCTTCGGTTCTCCGGTCTTGGCTTTGTGGATCAACCAAGGAACCCGGTGGTTTTCTCGGTGAACCACCGGAAACCCCGCGAACTCGGTGTAGCCTCCGCCAATCTCCACTCATGACTTGGCTCCCACGTAGTCCCGGCTCGACCTTGGTTTTGAGGCTCAACCAAGAAACCGTCCACGACTTCATCTTGCTGTTCATGCCACCATGCGGCCCGCACTTGACCCCGGCCGGCCACCGGTCCCTCGAACAAAGCCTACTTGTCTTCTCCACACCCGGAGGCCTCACCGAGTGACGACCTTTCGCGCTTGTTCTTCACCCGCACCAACACGAGTCAAGCCGCAACCTGCACCTGCAATACTTAGCCAAGAATCAGTCCACACAACGTTGTCAATCACTCATCACACAAGGAAGCGACCATCCACCGGTCCTCGAACCACACATGTTCCTCAATCTCCCCCTTGATGAGTGCATTGACAACACCCACACGAAAGTAACAAGAGAGAAAAGAAAAAGGAAAGAAACGAACAGAGAGAAACTCCAACAAGCGATCGAAAGCCAAACAAAGGCAAAGAGCAAGATCACTTGAAGAAGACAAGTCCCGGACCCCTTAGGCAAGGGCAACGGCTCGACACATCCGAGACAAAACAAAGCTCAAGCAAAGAGCACAAACCACCGAAACAAAGCTCGAAAAATCTCAAAAAGCTCCCCCTGTACACATGCAAGCTCCCCCTGAACCAATGCAACTCCCCCTGGACGAATGCATGCAAAACAGCTGAAAACGAGCAGGCAAGCAATTTCGGCTCACACCGGTCGGACCGGTCATCACCACCGGTCGACCGGTGCCCAACATATGTACAGGACCAGCACTCACACCGGTCAGACCGGTGCTCTTCACCGGTCGGACCGGTGTACAACGAAGCCCGTAAATGGCACGAAACCACCTGAAAACCTTCTAAAAGCACCCGGTAAGCCATTTCAAGCTCAAACTTCTCCCCCTTGTTGGCAATGCATGAATCAAGCCAAAAATGCAAAACTTTCAACCTAGAGCTTCTCAAATAGACAAAATTCAACAAAGAATGCTACACATGTCCAAATGAGCAAGTTAGATACTCTACGGCTTCGTATCGATCTCAACTACATGATCACCAAGTTTCACAACCATTGGACGAAGCTAAAATGGATTTTGGCAATTTTGCGAAAAACTTGCCTCTCATGAGCGAAAACCTAAACATGATCAAAGCATATCAAAATGGCAAAGCCACACAAACTTCATGTTAGGACAGCTATTCTAACCATAAGACCATCACAAACACCCACAAGCACCTCATGTCATGTCAAAGCCACCGAGCCATGTGCCTACTTCTATGTATGAGACTTCTCATTGGTAGGCATCATGCAACGGTTTAGCACCCAAAGCAAATTAAATTCAGCACATATGACATGGGAGCATATTTTCCAAGCATTTTTCATTTCATTTTCAGATTTGTAAATGGTACATGAAATGTCTTTGCGACAAAAAGGAACTTATGCTCCTCCACAAGATAAATCTAGAGGGCTAAACATTCATGATGGCAAATGAGCCTTTGGCTCCATATGATCAATAAGCTAGCTATCCAACCACAAATTAAGCATAGCAAAGCCACAAAAACATGTCAAGAGCATGTAAAGGCATTTACACATGAGAGAGCGTACATGTGACATTTTTCAAAAGCATAGCTATCAACCATGGATTATTCATCAAGATCATCAAAAGCTAAGCCAACCTAACCGTAGCATACCAAACAAGCTTACAAAGACATATATCTCATTCCATGGTGAACAATGTATATAAGAGAAGCTTTTCCTAACCAAAGTGCATATGATACAAAATGCATGCAATCTAAGATACAAGGATGCCTATACATCATGCTACAAACCGGCTCCTCGAGGGGAGGCACAACGGGCTCGACACCACCGCAAAAGAAAGCTCCCACACACCCAACTCGGAAATCAAACACACACCAAGTTCCCCCCGCGGACGAGTGAAAGTTGCTTGATCTAGGGGTTTGGTGAAAATATCGGCTAGTTGATCATGAGTGGGTACATGGATCAACGCTATTTTTCCTTTCTCAACGTTGTCTCTCGGAAATGATACCTCACTTCTATGTGCTTGGTTTTGGAATGGAGCACCGGGTTCTTTGCAACGCTTATGGCACCGGTGCTATCACATTGAAGTGGGACATGGGTATACTCCTCACCAAAGTCACTCATGGTGTAGGTGATCCAAAGGAGCCGAGAGCAACAACTAGCGACGGCAACATACTCGGCTTCGGTCGTGGATTGAGCAACACTCGACCGCTTACGAGAAGACCAAGACACCAACGAAGAACCCAAAAACGGCAAGTCCCGAAGTGGACTTCCTATCCAACCGACACCCGGCAAAATCCGCGTCCGAAAAGCCATGAAGCGCCAAAGAAGAGGACGCGGAGTACCAAAGGCCGAAGTCGGGAGTGTGACGCAAGTACCTGAAAATTCTTTTCACCGCTTGCCGATGCGAAGTCCTCGGAGACGCTTGAAAACGAGCGCACAGACACACTGAGAACTGTATGTCCGGCCTCGTCGCCGTCAAGTAGAGGAGTGACCCGATCATGCTTCGGTACTCCTTTTCGGTCCACGTGTTCACCTTCCTCGTCCGCATCAAGAGCCGTAGTCGTACTCATCGGCGTCGTCATAGCCTTGGAGTCCTCCATCTTGAACTTTCTCACAATGTCCTTGGTGTACTTAGCCCGGTGCACAAATGTACCTTCCTTCGATTGCTTGATTTGTAGCCCGAGGAAGAACCGCAACTCGCCCATCATGCTCATCTCAAACTCCCTGCTCATATCATCTGCAAACCTCACAACAAGAGAGTTAGACGAGCCACCAAAGACAATATCATCCACGTACACACCGCACAATCGAGGATATCTCTGCCCTGCCTCAGCAAAAACAAGGTCTGATCGACCTTCCCCATCTCAAAGCCTCTCGCAAACAAGAACCCCCTCAACCTGCCATACCAAGCTCTAGGCGCCTGCTTCAACCCATACAGCGCCTTCCTCAACTTGTACACCCGGTGGGGGTACTTCTCACTCTCAAACCCCGGAGGCTGTCTCACATACACTTCTTCCTCCAACACTCCATTCAGAAAAGCACTCTTCACATCCATTTGGTGCAACTTGAACCCTTTAGCCACAGAAAAGGCTAGAAGGATCCTAATCGCCTCCAAACGGGCTACGGGAGCAAAGGTCTCCTCGTAGTCGATCCCCTCCTTCTGACTGAACCCCTGAGCAACAAGTCTCGACTTGTTCCTCACAACCTCACCCTTCTCTCCCTCTTTGTTTTTCCACACCCACTTTGTACCAATCGGCTTACACCCTGGGGGAGGGTCAACCAACTCCCACACCTGATTCCTCTCAAAGTTCTCCAACTCCTCATGCATCGAGTTAACCCAATTGTGATCCGATAGTGCGTGTCCAATGTCTTTGGGCTCGAAAGAAGCAACAAATGCAGCATGAGCAAAATGGGAATTGTTTCGAACCCTCGACCGTGTAGTGCGTTCATTCATGTCGCCGATGATCCTCGAAGCTGGGTGATCCACCCGAACTCGCCGGGGAGGTTCTCGCCTCGAAGCTACCTCCCCCCTCAACATCGCCTTCTCCTCGTTCTTGATTTGTCGTCGTAGGTGTAGCAGAGGGTCCATCCATCATCGTAGTCGAAGTAGTGGGTACATGTTCAGCGGGGGGCACCGCACCACCATCCTCATCATCATCATGTTCATGCTCCTCCTCCCGAAAGATCTCCTCGCCAAGCTCATCATCACCGCACACTCAAAGACAAGCCGACTACGTGGCTCGTCTCGTCGAAGGTTACCTCGCAAGTCTCCACGATTTGGTTAGTTTCAAGATTGAGCACACGATATGCTCTAGAATGAGATGCATAACCAAAGAAAATGCCATCGACGGACCTAGCCTCAAACTTTTCCAACTTCCCCGCCTTTCTTCGAATGAAACACTTGCAACCAAAGACATGGAAGTGACTCACCTTGGGTGTGCGACCATGCATCAACTCATAGCATGTCTTCTTCTTGTGCACTCGAGGTATATTCTCGTTCGACACATAGCATGCGGTATTCACCGCCTCGCCCCCCAATACCTCCTCGGAGTCCTATGCTCATCAAGCATCGTCCGAGCCATCTCGCACAAGGTCCCGTTCTTCCTTTCCACAACACCATTACGGGGAGGCGTATACGGACTCGAAAACTGGTGCTCAAGACCCAAGTCATGACAAAAAGTTTCGAAACGAGAGTTCCTGAATTCCGAGCCATTATCACTACGGATAGCTCGTATGGCATCTCCGTGCCTCTCGTTCCTCAACCTCAAGACTAGATCTCGAACAAAACCAAACGTCTCCCCCTTATCCTCGAGAAAGAACACCCACGCATACCGAGAATAGTCGTCCACCACAACAAGGACATACCACTTCCCACCCGCATCGCACACGAGCCGGGCCAACAAGGTCCATATGGAGCGGCTCGCATGGACGCTCGCTCATCACATCGGTGAGAGGCGGGTGAGAAGAGGCCACCATCTTGGCATGCCTACACGGAGCACAAACCAACTCTTTCTCAAGCCTCAACCGTGGCAATCCTCGGACCAAATTGAGTTTACTTAAGCGAGACAAAAGGTCAAAGCTCAAGTGTCCCAACTTCCTATGCCACTTCCACAACTCACTCGAAGAACCAGCCAAGAAACAACGCTCAACACCCGAAGACTGAGAAAAATCAGCACGAAACACACCGACCCTCGGGAACGACCATACAAACAAGGTCCCCTCGAGAGTCCACAATCCGAGAACCACAAGGCCGAAACAACACCTCAAAACCCTCATCCAACAACCGAGACACGTAAAGCAAATTATACCCCGAGCGATTGAACAAGAGCAACACGCCTCGAGTGATCTTGTCACTCACTTTTATCTCACCTTCGAAAGCACACGCCCACGCCCATTGTCCCCAAAAGTGATGTACCTCTTTGTCACCATCGGGACGAGACTTGAGAACCACCCCCCTGTCTCCGGTCATATGCCTCGAACAACCGGAGTCAATCAACCAAATGTTCTTCAAGTCTCCCACCCGAAAATCAAAAACGAGGCACGTGAGCGAACAAACGACTCAAAGATCAAGGGTTAGTACCAAAGGAGGAAAACCAGTGCCGAGCCATTTGCTCGAAAGTGGGGTTAGCACCAACCAAAGCATCTCTCCTACCAAAGCTACCTCCACGAACACCACCACGGTAACCACCCTGAGGGAACCACCCCTCTCTGCCTGGAGGAGGACCAAAACCACGCAAGAAAGCCCGTGGAACGTCCTTCCTCTCCAACTCAACGCCACGACTCCTCCAATCCCCGTATTGAGCACGAGGAGGAGAACGCCTAGCAAACTGACCACCTGCATTCTTTCCAGCCCAACCACCAGAACCACGACCACCAGAAACAACCCTCGCACCCCGTACGAGCTCGAAACCCGAACATCCGTCCGTCCGGGCCTCGCACCGTCCGACCGGTGCCCCACACCGGTCCGACCGGTGTGACTCCGGACAAGAACACCACCGCTGCCCTCTCTTCTCTCCCCAAGCCCGAACCTGTCCTCACGGTCGCCTTGCCCCCGGGCATCCGCATACGAGGCTCAAGTACACCATCGGAAGGGTGGTACTTGTCCTTGTTTGCCCACTCCTTCCTCATTCTCTCCTCTCGCTTCCTCTTGAAGCAAAACTCCTCCTTATGGCCATCTCTCCCACAATAGCCACAATGAAACCTCACAAGCTTGGGCTTTGGCTTGGGATGTGGTCGTTCACTCGGTTTCTCTCCACTCAAACCCTCCACCGGTTTCTCACCACCTCGCCTTCTCACTCTCCTTCCCAAAGAACACTTTCCCCCGAAGTGCTCACAAACTTGATAGGCTTTTGTAGGTCATTTGTGGGTGTAGGAAACACGGGTGGAGGCGGGGTTGTGTCTAGTCGGTTCCTTAGATGGTTAGGTTTTGGGGGGAAATCATTTTTGTGGTGGGTTTTTGGTGGCTCGGGGATATTCTCTCCACTTCCCTCACCAACCTTGTTTGCTCCGAGCCCCTCACCATCTTGCCTCTTAAAGGCCTCGATCATCATCCTCAACCGAGGCTCGTGACCGGACAACCAACCCATCAACTTCCTCAAATCATCATTCTCATCCCGCAAACGATCAACATAATGTGCAAGCTCCAAATTTTTCAATGCATGCATTTCACGGGTAGAGCAAGATGTAGGCATGGGTTCCTTCAATTTAGCCTCGAGCGAACTAGTGTAAGCATGCATCTCATCAATCTTAGCATGCAAAACGGGGCATGAAGTGCAAGCACCTAGCAAAGCGAGTCTAGACTTAAGCTCGGCCACCTCAACCCTAAGCACATCTAGTTCCTCACACTTGGAGGCATGCTTCTCCTTAAACAAAGCAAGATCGGCAAGGAATATGGAGCAATCAAGCACAATCATTCTCATCGAAACAACGGGGCTAGCCTTAAGCGAATCAATCTCAAGCTTGCTATCAAGCACTTGTGTCTCTAGCTCGGCCACTCTAGTCCTAGCATCCTCGAGTGAAGCCCTAAGCTCTTTCCTCATTTTCTTGGCCTCTCTAAGCATATCATCACGGTTATCAAGCAAAGAGCCAAGCCTCTCATTCTCCCGGCGCAAGAAGGGAAGTTCATCACGCACCTCGTCGTCGGACTCGCAGTCCGAGTCGCTCCGTGTGCTCTTCTTGCTGCCGGAGCTCAACGCCATGGTGCGAAGCCATCTCTCGCGAAGCGGCTCGGCCCGCTCGGGTTCTTGGACGACTTCTTGTTCTTGCGGCGATCTCCCTCGTCTTCGGCTGGCGCTCGAGCTCGAGGTGGAGTACGCGGAACCGGAGTCGACGTCGCTCGCTCCAACCATCGCCCGGCCTTGCCTCGGCCCTCCTTCTTCCTTGATCGTCGCTCGTCCTTGTACTTGTTCTTGTGCTTGCTCTTGTGGTCGCGCCTCGAACGGTACTTGCCATCGTTCATCCTCGTCTTGTGCTTGTAGCTGTCCTTGCTCTCGGCCTTCTCCGGGCAGTCGGCGACGAAGTGTCCCGGCTTGCCGCACTGAAAGGTGGTCCTCGTGTTCCTCCTCATGTTCACGCGGTTCTCGTGCGGCCTCTCGAACCGCCTCGTCAACGGCGCCGGCTCATCCTCTCCAAGGTCATCAAACTTCTCATCCGGCATAGACATCAAAGAGGAAAACGAGAACATCTCGGTGGATGGGTTAGAGTTAGTCTTTCCTTTGGAACCACCAACGAGGGCAAGACTATGGGAGTCAGTCGGTCCCTCGAGCTTGGCAGTCATGCCCCTATCCACCTCAGCCGACTTGAGCTTCGAGAACAACTCGTTCAACGTCAGAGTATCATACCTCTCCGACTCGACTATGGCCTCGAACTTTCCGCCCCATATCGTACGATCCAAAGAGTGTAAGAGCTTGACGGCTCTATCATGATCATCGTACGGGAGCACGTCCACATTGGCCCTCATGTTGTTCACCACCACCGTGAACCTCTGAAACAAGGCATCGATGGACTCACCTAGGGAGATGAGTGAAGTTCTCGTACTCTCTCCGGTAGGTCGCATACAACCGTGCCCGAACACCGGGCGTTCCCAACATGAGCCTCCTTCAACACCGCCCAAATCCTACAAGCCAAGTGCTCGGTGTGCACCCGATCGAACTCGGGCCGACACAAAGCACGAAGCAAGTAGTCGACCGCCTTATTGTTGGCGTCGAATCGTCCCCTCGACCCCCGGAGCAAGGAAATCCATCGGTCGGACATAGCTCTGTGTCCACCGTGACATCCCAAAACGGTGACCCTTTCCGCGGAGGAACGCACCCATCCGCTTGCTCCACATCCGGTAGTTCTTGCCATCGAAGTGTGGAGGACCCGAACCCCGTTCTCGGTACGCCATCCTTGGATCTTAGACTGGTTAGAGTCAACAAAGACCCGAACCGGCTCGATACCACTTGAAGGACCGATACGGCGAACCGAGAGGGGGGGGGTGAATGGGAGCCGATAAAAATTCTTCTCGAAGGAGATGAAAACTCCAACAAGACGAACGCGGCTTCCAACACACGTCTCCGACTCACTACCAAGGTTGGTCAACCCCACGTAGCCACCGGAGTGCCACCGGACCTAGGAACCAACACGCAACCTTCCGACCCGAGAAACGCGGCGAAAAAACCAAACCTCGAGTCTACGGACCCACACCGGTTAGACCGGTGTGCACCACCGGTCGAGGCCGGTCCCTCGCCGGTGAAACCGAGCAACTTTCACTAAGTGGCTCTACACCGGTCGGGCCGGTGAGACACACCGGTCGGACCGATGGCGGCTGAAAGTCCCCAAGGCACCAAACAGGCCAACCGACCACCAAACGGACCCAAACTCGAAACAGCAGCACCACGGGACAACAACGAACACACCAAGACGCTCACCCGAGCAAAATCCCACAAGGGCTTGCACCGGTCAGACCGGTCAAGAGCACCGGTCAGACCGGTGTAGCCCAGGCGGCTCGGGATGAACAGCACCCGCGGGTCAACTCCCCCAAATCCAAATCTCGATCTCCCGAATCGCTCCACGGACTTGAACAAGACTTTGGAGATATCAGGAACACCTCATGAGGAGTCCATAGCCAAGTTTAATCCCACCAAATCTCGTCCAAAAAGGAGGAATCGAAGAAATCCCGCCGAAAGCACTTCCAACCCAAGAACTCAAGAAACCCCCAAAATCGAGCACTTTTACTCACGGATTTGGGAGGGGAATCACAGCCCAAAGAACCACGAAGGGTTCCCACAAATTTCCCCCATCAAATCCCCCGAGAGAAAAGCCCCGAAAATCACCCAAAGAAATCACCGAGAAAGGGCTCCGAAAATCACCACCAAGAACAACCGGGGAAAACACATCCAAACCTTGAGGAACCACGCCGAATCATCTATACATGAGACAAAGGTTCGTACAAGGTCTAGCAAGCCGCCCGATCATCCATCCCTCTCTACAAGATCTCTCCGTGAAGCTCTCTTGCTAGTCCTAAGGAAAACCTAGAGAAAATAGGTGGAAAATAGGAAAACTAATGAGCTAGGGTTCCAAGAGATGGCTGCCATCCTCTCACCTCTTGGGTTATATAGGCGGCAACCGAATGTCTAAAATTCCCCTCTCTACTAACTAGGGATACAAGCCCCTCAAGGGCGGATTTGGAATTCTTGATTTCTTCACCATCGGACGGATGCCCGCGGCCGCACCCTCGCGTAGCCTCGACGCAAGCCATGCGATCCCGACGCGTGTCCTCCGCTTCGAAGATTCGGACCGCGTCGTCGCACACCGGTCGACCGGTGCTCCTCACCTCGGTCGACCGGTCCCCACGGTCGACCGGTCGGACCCACCGGTCGAGGCCGGTCCGGTGCTGCTGCACCTCCGTCTTCGGTTCTCCGGTCTTGGCTTTGTGGATCAACCAAGGAACCCAGTGGTTTTCTGGTGAACCACCGGAAACCCCGCGAACTCGGTGTAGCCTCCGCCAATCTCCACTCATGACTTGGCTCCCACGTAGTCCCGGCTCGACCTTGGTTTTGAGGCTCAACCAAGAAACTGTCCACGACTTCATCTTCTTTGTTCATGCCACCATGCGGCCCGCACTTGACCCCGGCCGGCCACCGGGTCCCTCGAACAAAGCCTACTTGTCTTCTCCACACCCGGAGGCCTCACCGGCGACGACCTTTCGCGCTTGTTCTTCACATGCACCAACACGAGTCAAGCCGCAACCTCGCACCCGCAATACTTAGCCAAGAATCGGTCCACACAACGTTGTCAATCACTCATCACACAAGGAAGCGACCATCCACCGGTCCTCGAACCACACATGGTCCTCGGTGGCGGCGTACCAAGTGTGCATGCGCTCAAGATCCGGAGACACTACCCGATAGGGAACAAGTGCGAACCGTTTTCCGACCACAAGAGCCCGAAGTACTTCTTTACACGGTACGAGAGTTGAACATGAGGCGAGAGGCGATGGTTAGAGCCGATCAAGGACTACGACGTCGAGATCAACTACCACCCGGGCAAAGCTAACGTCGTGGCGGATGCACCGAGCCGAAAACATATTGCAACAACCTCACGGTAAAAGAAGAGCGACCTGCCCGCATGAAGAGCTAGAAAAGCCGAGAATTGAAATTGTAGACCAAGGTCAAGCCAACGTGATGCAAGTGACCAATGACTCGGAGGAACGAATTCGTACGGCCCGAAGTCGTGTGCGAGAAATCAAAGCTTTGCGAGAACCGATGAAGCGGGGGTAAAGCGAAAGACTACCGGGTAGATGAACAAGGCGCCGTGTGGTTGAAAGAACGGATATGTGTACCACAAGACAAGGCAATCCGGGAGCGAGATCATGAGAGAAGCTCACGACTCGAGGTACTCGATTCACCCGGCAAGGCACCAAGATGTACGAGAGATCCGAAGATCGAGTGCCGGTGGAAGGACATGAAGAAGGATATAGCACACTACGTGGCCTGTTGCGACACCTGTAGCAGAGTAAAGATTGAACATCGAAACTCTGTTGGTTTGTTGAAGCCGTTGGCTATTCCCGTTTGGAAGTGGGAGGACATTTCCATGGACTTTGTGGTGGGACTTCCTCGAACTCCAAAGGGAAACGACTCGGTTTGGGTCATAGTGGACGGGCCGACCAAAGTGGCTCACTTTGTGCGGTGAAGACCCGTACGCAACCGAGAAGTTGGCAGAACTGTACGTAGAGCACATACTCAGGCTGCACGGAGCACCCAGAAGTATTGTATCTGATCGAGGGCCACAGTTTGTCTCCAAGTTTTGGCAGAGCTTCCACAAGCTTATGGGCACCACTCTCAGCTACAGCACAGCTTTTCACCCACAGACAGATGGTCAGACAGAGAGGGTCAACCAGGTGTTGGAGGATATGCTACGAGCGTGTGCACTCACTTATGGCACCGATTGGGAGAGCAAGTTGCCGTTTGCGAGTTCTCGTACAACAACGACTTTCAAGCAAGTCTCGGATGGCACCCTTTGAGGCCCTTTACGGGCGGAAGTGCGGGAATCCCGCTAGCTTGGTCAGAGGTGGGAGAGCGGACACTGTTTGGGCCAGCAATCATTGAGGAAGCAGAGGAGAAAGTTGAGAAAGTTCGTGAGAACCTGAAGATCGCTCAAAGTCGTCAGAAGAGCTATGCCGACAAAAGAAGGAGAGAGTTGACTTTTGCAGTTGGCGACCGAGTGTACCTGAAAGTCTCACCGCTTCGAGGAACTAAAAGGTTCTTAGTGAAAGGAAAGCTTGCACCGAGGTACGTGGGACCGTACCCAATCACCCGAAGGATTGGGAGTTTGGCTTACCGACTGCGCTACCCGAGACAATGGCAGGAGTTCACCCAGTGTTTCACGTGTCACAGCTGAAGAAGAGCGAGAAGGCAGTGGAGGCAAAGCAAGTGCCCATGGAGATGCTTGATCTGCAAGATAACCTTGAGTATGCAGAGTATCCCGAGAAAATCTTGGACAGAGCTGTCAAGGAAACAAGGAGAACCACCATTCCTTTCTGTAGAGTGTTGTGGAGCAACCATACAGAGCGAGAAGCAACATGGGAGAAGGAAGCTGACCTCAGGAAAGAGTACCCTCACTTGTTCACAGAGGAGGTCGAGGACTAAATCTCGAGGACGAGATTCTCGGTGGTGGGGGAGAATGTAACAACCCAGGAATTTAGGTGTGAAATTTTTGCGAAAAATTAAAACTTTTTGCTTGAAATTGAGTGCTATCAATTTTTGAACCAAAATTGCTAGCCCTCCTCTAAATTCTCCACCAATTTATCCCATTTATAAAACATATATTTAAAATATGGTAAAACATGTGAGTTGGTTTTTCTCTGGTTCTTTTGGAGTTCAAATGTGTGAGTTTGAATTTGAATGGGAATCAAACTCAAACTCTAGTTCTAAACCCTAGTTTAAGCTTGAGCTATTATTTGCTAAGGCTATTCGATTAACCGGGCCGCTTCTATCTCTTTCTAACCCGGCCCGGCCCAACCCGTGAGGCATCCCGGCCCCGTAACCCGCACCGCATCACCCCTCCTCCTTTAGCCGCGGCCACCGGACCCCACGCGTCGGCCTTATCCTTTCTCCCCACCTACCTTGCCAACCAGCCCGCACCCAACCGCGCCGCCGCCGGTCCCGTCGCACCCGCTCGCGCGGCGCGGGGCGCGGCCGAGCCGCCGCGGCCGCGCGCACGCCGAGGGCCCGGGGCGCCCGCGCGCGAACCAAGCTAGGGCCGGGGAAAGGAAAGGCCTATTCTACCCCGCGCCTTGTCCCGGTGGCGGCGAGTGCGCGGAGAGAGGGACGAGCGGCGCCGCCACGACCGCCGGTCGGACCGAGCGGCGGGGCAGCCCCCGGAAGTCGCCTCGACCTTGCGGCGCGCGGGTTCAAAAGCGGGAGGAAGGAGAGCGGCGGTGGACAACCGCCACCAACCCACATTGGGGTTTTGCCCCATCCCGGAGCCGCTCCGCCGGAGGGGGAAGGAGAAGAGGGGAAGCGAGAGGGAACAGGAGGCTAGGCGGGGAGATCGACGCGCGCGCCGCCGGCGCGTTGTTGCGGAGGGCCGGACGAGGCGAGAGAGGAGCCGGACGGGGGAAGAAGACGAGCGCGACCGAGGAGGAGCCGGGACCGGAGCGAGGGCACCACCGTGAACCCCGACGCCGACGCCGCACCGCCGCCCACGTCGAGCACCGCAACGACTCCACCGTCGACCCGGCCGTGAGCACCGAAGCCACCTTCCCTTCTTCTTGCACCGTACCCCCTCTTAGCCTGCGCCCCGTGCGCGTGCCTTCGAGCCGCTAGGTGCTTGGACGCGCGCGCGCCGCCGCATCCCCATGGGCGACGCGCCGCGTCGCGCGCGTGCCGGGAATGCGGAACCGTGGCTACCCCAAGCCGTGTTGTCCCGGTGCCTTCGCCAAGTTTGGAATTCGGGGAAAAAGCGCGGGGAAGGGCTGGGGAACACCCCGCGCCGCGCCGTCGAGCACCGCGCCGAACGCGACGCGCGCGCGCCGCCGGTGAGCGGGTTCGCCTTTCCGCCGCGTCGCGTCTCTCGGGGCGAGCCGCCGCGGGGGGGCTTGTGATGCTTTGCCGTGGACCCGGTCATCGAGCCGTGGGTGTTTTTTGTTGCGGTGGCCGGTGAGCGCGAGGGCGGGCGGCCGCACCCACGCGCGCCATGGCCGTAGCCTCGCCACCGGCGGAGCACCGAGTACGGGCGTTCCACGCCGAGTTCTCGTGTTGTGATGAGCCGGTCTTCGAGTCGAGGACGAGTTTTGCGGTGAGCGTGCGCTTGAATCCTTGCCGGCCGCACCCTAGCGCGCCAAGGCTTCGTCCGCACCGTGGAGACGCACGCGCGCCCGGCCACGACGCCGCGCCGCGCGCGCGTGGCGGGTGAGCCGTGAGCCGGCCTTCGAGCCGCGCGTGCGTGCGTGAGTGCCCGAGAGGGGAGTGGGAGGTCGAGGCGCACCCCGGCCGCCGAGTCCGGGGGCTCGCACCGTCGCGCCGCCGCCGATGCGTGCGCCGGCGATGACGCCGCGGGCGCGGCGACCGCCAAGGAAGGGAGCGGGTCCCCGTTTCCCCCGGCCGCGGTGGGAGTAGAAGGCCGATGGGCCCTAAGCGGCACCGCCCACCGGGGGCCGAGGAGGGGCCCAACTTGTAGGTTGAGGCCACAACCAGAAGCCCGGGGGTGGCTTTACGGACTTCGTCCGCCCGGGCCCAATGGCCCGAGCCCGGGGGCCATATTCAGCCCAGTAAACCTTTCAGCCCGTCATCGGCCCCCGGACCCTGGAGCGCTGACGTCATGCTGACGTCAGCAGCTTATTTTCTGAAAACCCTTTTTCTCTTCTGTTTAAAAATTCCAGAAAATGAATTTAACCTTTAAAAATTCATAATAAATTCTAGGAAGCTCAGAAAAATACAAAACTAATTTCTATAAATCCGAATTTGCGAAACCTTGCTGATTGTAGGTAGTTTGGGTTCATTTGGATCTTCTAAATTGATTCTTATTTGGAGTTATTGCTTAGATGTGCACTGTTATCTTATTTTCGCGTCGAATCTCGTGCCGCAGACCCGAGCTTCGACCAGGAGGACGTGGATAACCCCGAGTACACTGCTCCAGACAGCGACTGCTTCAACGGCAACGAAGGTGTCATGTCACTCCCAACCATATAGATCCTATGTTGCTATTTAGCTGCTAGTGCTTTACATTAATGCATTGATCTGATGAATTGCATAACCCGTTTAATAGCCATGCCTTGATGCTTTGTTATATCCTGTTTCCTTGTTCTTCTACCTGCGGGACTAGCTACAGACCCCTAGCTAGTCCCTTACTTCAACTATCCATACTTTTGTTGTTTGATTATGGATGGTGCTCTGGGTTTGAGCTGAGATGTGGGGATCTCGGTGTGATTCTAGCGTGCGTTCTGGGTTGCGTACCCCCTTGCTGTGTTTTGGCGGGAGCGAGCCGCTTGGTTACTTGTGAACGGCTGCCGAGGGAAGATGCGATCTGGCCTCTTACCCGAGGGTCGTGTCGTGTGGGATGGAGATGTTGATCGCTCGCTCTCGGCCCCTTAAGGACCGATCGTCAGTTGACCTTGCTTCGGATGACTATTTTCGTACAGACCACCCGCCTTGTATTGGGCGGGGGTGCGGGGTGAGACTTGTAGTGGATAGCACCCCTCCTGCAGGAGGATCGGTGTGATCGTGTCGGGAGTGGTCTTTCCCTCCTTAGTAGACTTTGCCCTGGCGAGGCCAGGGAAGGGTTCCACAGCTTCGAGGGACCTCTCGCGGGTAGTATGAGCTCGCCGCGGAGGGCTGGGCCGGGGCTCGGAGATGCGAAGGGTACTACCCACTTACTTGAGCTTCGGCCGTATGGTAGGGTCGGACACCGGTGACGGCCGGTTCCGGACCTATTCGGGCGGGTACGGTTGTACAACCTCTGCGAGTGTTAAACCTATAGCTATAGTCCGTGTCCACTCGGTTATGGACGGAGCCTTTCGATCTCTCACCTAACTAGTTACACTTCTCTTGTGCTTCTTCTCTCCCCCCGAGTGTGTGCGAGCCGGCTTCGGCCGTTGAGATGTGGGGATAGGAGCCGGTGGGCCCCACATCGCAGATGAGAGTTGGGTTCTGGATCGTGGTTGAGATCCGGTGCTTTGGTGTGGTGTTCCTTGAGCGGGGTGTGGACCCCTGAGGTGTGGACCTCGGAAGCGGAAGCTTCCCCGAGGTGTGGACCTCCTCGCTATATTCTGCTTACCTTGTACGTTGCAATGCTGCTTTGCTTAAGCTTTCTACAGCCAGATTAGGGATATCTCATGCATAGTAGAATATACACCGCTTTTGCCTCTTTGTTGGGAAGCTGACATGACCTACCCGCTTATCGGGTAGACCCTGGTGACTCTGACGCAGAGCCGGACTACGACTTCGACAACGACGGTTGGGTGGACTAGAGCTCTTCCTACACTTGAGCTGCCTGCGGATATGGAGTTTCCCGCGCTTACATGGAGTCGCTGCTAGACGTTTTATTTATGTTTGTATCAGTCCCGATCGACTTGTACCCGGCATGTGCCGAAGAGATGTACTCTGATTAATGTAATAAAATAATTGTTGTACTCCACTTTCATCGTTTTTATCTTTACGTATGGATTTTTGGAATCGGCGAGACGGGGATTGCACGTGGTAGCCCTCCCGGGACTACCACCGAGGTGCTAAGATTCGGGGATCCGTTCGCGGAAATTCGGATCGTTTCGGCATCACCATGGCGGCCAGGCCCAAGGTGGTGCCCAGGCGGACGTCATGGAGGGCCACCTCGTCGACGCGGTCTTCCACCGCACCAAGGCGAGCTTCCGGTGTGTCCCCGGGAGCGTTCACCTTGTCCGCCAGCTTCTCAACCAGCGCCTTCAGCCGATTGAGCTCGGCGTCGCGATCTGCAGAAATCACAAAGCAATGACGGTTAGTTCAAGACTAAGTTGGGATTAAACAGGTTACAAGATTCACCGTTAATGGCCTCCAGCAGCTGCTTGCGTTGGTGCTCCCACTCAAGCTCAGCGATTCCGGCCTCTTTGGAGATGATTTCCAACTCGTGTCGGGTTTCATCGCGCTCCGCCTTGAACCTGCGGGCGGCGCAATCATCGTAGCGCGAGCTGGAAGAGTGGGAGCGGCCAGACGATCCCGAGGAATCGCCCGCGATGGCCGGAGTTGTGGCCGGTGCAAGGGCAGGATTCCACTGGATGAGCCTGAAAACACGAAGAGGATCGTCAGAAACAGAAAGGGATCTAAAGAACCGCGAAGAAACCAACGATCACCACCTCCGGCGAGCGCCAGCGCGGCTCCCTTCGGCCTCGTCGCTGACCCGGCGCCTGTTGCTGCTGCCTGCCATGGAGCTTTTGGGAGTACTAGTACTGGAGAGAAAGAGCTTAGATTGGCAAAGACTTGGGAAGCAGACGAATTAATGAAAGGCTAGGGGCACCCGAGGTTCTTATTTATGGGACTGGCAAAGAGATCGTGGTCGGAGATCGTGGCGCCTATCCCAAGAAATTTGGGAAGCGGAGAGACTCCGTTAACCGAACCGTTGTCGGGTCGTTTGGGATTCAAGCTGAGTCATATTCGGTTTGACTGGTTAAAATCCGGTTGTGTTGCGGTCGAGTTGTTTTTCGGGTCTGACACTGTTTGGTCAGAGTTGCCGAATGGATCATCCAGAAATTGCTCGTCAAAATAAGGCAAGAAAAATATTGGAAAGTAAAAACTAATGGTGAGCAAAATTACAGGGATGATGAAGCATTCGGCTACAAATTGTTTGTTACAATTATAATCCCAAGTATTTTGATATTACATTGGAGGCATCTGATATCATCTTATTAATATTCTCCAACAATCTTTGGTCAGCTTCTTGGGTCTTAGACAAAGTCGAGAGCTTTATCTTGACCTGTTTTCCTGCAGTCATGGTTTTTGTGGCTTCTTTTCGTATCTTCTCCATTGATTCGGGAAGTTCAGCCATCTTCTTTTCATCAGCCTCGGCTATCGGGGTTCTCGGCTCAGCTTCCAATTTAGCTTTTCTGACTTTCTTCAGCTCAAGTTCAGGCTGCAATTTGGTTAGCAGTTCCTTATGATTCTGCATTTGGGTGTGCAAATCTTTCATAAATTGCTTGTTTGCAGCTTGCTCTTGTTCTAGAGCTGGTTGAGAGGATAAGTTCTTCAAGGCTTGCTTTACTGCTACAAAGTGATCATCCAGCTTGGAAACAGGTTCAAAGGAAGCCTTGATGTCGGCTGGGAGATCTTGATCAATGAGTGCAAGTGCTTCTCTTAGAAGATCAGCATCCTTGAGTTGAACTTGAACATCCCTTTGCAGCAGGGAAAGGATTTCCTTCAACTTTGCCTGATTTTCCTCTACTAAAGCCTGACTGGAAGATGCTTCATCCCCTTTTTCGGCAATCAAGTCATCCACAGCAAAGGAGTAAATTGGTGACGATACAGTTTCCTCCTGAAAAAAGTTTTTCTTGCCGAATTAGTGGTGATTCGTTGAATGAAAAGAATGGAAAGGTGGGTGTTCATGCTTACATCATTCCTGGCTTCCTGAGTTGGGGAGGGAAGTTTTTCAGGCTCGAGGAAAGGCTCTTGGATGTCTAGTTGAAGAGGAGCTTGAGGAGTCCTTGGTAAAGCTGAAGCTTCTAGCTGAGGAGAAGCTGGTGGAGTCCTTGGTAAGGCTAAAGCTTCTGGCTGAGGAGAAGCTGGATCCATCCTTGGTGAGGCTGAAGCTTCTGCTTGAAGGGAGGATGGTTGGATCCTTGGTGAGGTTGGATTTGAAACATGTTGAGGAGAGGAACTCCCCACAGTTTGGCTCACCAAAGTTTCTTCTGCAACTAATAAGTAGAGGATAAGTGCCAATGAAGAAAATGATTAGAAAAATAAGATGATAAAAATTTTACCAGTAGATGAGGCATTGGCAGATTTTGTAATGACCAATGGTTGCTGAGTTCTGGTCTGAAATTACACAAGATACAAATGATTAGGATGAAGAATGGCTTTATGTTCAGGAAGGGAAGGATTCTAACCTGAATAAGAAGTTTTTTGGATGTTCTTTTCTTCTTAGCAGCTGAAGGAGTAACCAGAGATGGAGCTTTCCTTTTGTCAGAGGCTGAACTGATGAGAGTTGGATCCAATGTGGCATATCTAGACATCAGTTGAGCCAGAGTAGGAGATTGATATCCCAAGGCAGAGATTGGACCTACAATATTGTAGGAGATTGTCCTGGCAAGAGGGGCAGGTGCTGTATCCTGCAGAAAATGGCAAAAATCCTGATCAGTAAAGAGGGCATGATTGCAAAAGAGGGAAAATAAGTTTATTACCTCTGAAGTTGGATGAAAGTCAGCCATTAGTTCAAGACAGAGAGGATGTACTGGCACATTAAAGATGTGATCATGAAGTTCTTGCCACCAAGAAGTAAAAGAGGGATGAGTTACTGTTATTAGCACAAAAGGCCTGGGTGCATAAACAGTTGAGCTGCACTTGTACTCGAAGACCCTTTTTTCTTGTATGGATTCCTTGATATTTTCTCTGGGCTTGAGGAATTCATGAAGAAATAGCCTTGGGGGCACTTGGCTGCATCCTAGTTGTCTGGCCATCATGTTTGGCTGATAATACTCAAAGGTGCTCTGATTTTGCCTTCCTCCACAAAATTCTGCTGGCAGGATGCATGGATGAATGAAGATATTGAAAATTGCTATAGATTGTACATCATTACATCCAGCCTCAAAACTAAACTCGCAAGGAAGAGTCAAGTTATCATTATTCAGATATGGGAGCCAAAAAGGATTGGCAAAACCTCTGAAGAAGAGCTCAAAAAGTTGGCCAATGTTTTCGTTGATAGACACGGTTGAGGCAGCTTCTCCATAAGTTTGGAAACCTTTGGTGCTCTGGGTTTCCCCTTCCTTCTAGTTGGCTGAAAAAAAGCGCCGGTTGTTAAGGTCAATACTAACAATTTGGTGCATATATAGCTGCAGCCACATCTGAACAAACCACCAAGGGCTATTAACACAGGAGATCTTTTGGCTGGTGTGCATCAGGTGGGTGGTCTGATGAAGCATATGGTATACACTTCCTAGGAGATACTTTCCAAGAGGAATGGAGTTACCAGCAGCCAGGTCCTCAGCCATTACAATGTGGTTCAGGGTTGGCTCATTGGCTTTGCCACAAAAGATGAATTTGCATAGCCACATGTTCAGAAAAGCTCTGTATTCAACCTCAGACAAAGGGCCATCAGACATGTAGTTTTGGATATATTTCTTATATCCAACCCCTATTCTCACTCCTGTTTGCCTGGAGGAGCCTTTGTACTTGTGTGGGTATACAGATCCTGTGACTCCAAGGCCGGTTATCACGTATACATCGGCTAAAGTAGGGGACATTGGCCCGTGACCAAAAAGAAAGGCATTAGCACCATTTGACCAAAAATGGCAGGCTGCAATCAGAAGATTCTCATTTTTAGGTGTTTCAGCCAAAGATAATTCCAAACAATGAGCAATGCGAAGGTTGTCCCAATTGCTTGTCTTGACGCTGTCATCATCAAGCATCCTCTTGTACCAGTTTCTCCAGCCTGCAATTGGGGGCAGGGGCCAGTTCTTGAAAGCATCTTGCCATTCATGGGGTTTCGACAGTGCTGCCTTGAAAGGGATCCTCTGCCGGCTGCAATGAACTCGGAAGGGTCGGAGATTCCCATAGGCCCAAGGAAATAAGATGGTGATTGGTCCTCGACGGGAATCAAAATTTCGGCGGCTAGAGCCTATCAAGAACAAGAAAGGGAAAGAGGAGGAATCTGAGATGAAATTCGGGAAAAGTAATACCGAATGGGTCTGAGGAGGATGAGATTCACCGGAAGAGCCTGATCTTGATTCGCCATTTGAAGATTTGAGCCTGAAAGATTGATGAACTAGGGTTTGGATCTGGGCGAAAACTCCAACGGTTTGAAGGAAGAAAGGACGGGTGTTGAACAGATTCGGCCTGGAGACATTGAGCATTTATGGTCAATTCTGGAATAAAAATCACCTTTTATCCCATAATTGAAGGGGCATATGTTAACACCAAAAATTGGTACAGGAAAGATACTGACCTGTGGGTCGAGTTTGATAAGAAAACACCATTCGACAAGAAATTTTTCTCAAAGCATTCGGTAAAGATGCCTGCGGTCGGGAGCACGCCATCATTCAGCAGAAGGGTTGTTTTGCGCTTGGACGAGGAAACATTCGGGAATACGTGATGACGTAGCCTGAATATAAGGAAGGGACGAATTGATGACGGGTACAAGACGAACATTGGCGTCGGGGCATTAATTTGGGTAGTAAATGTTGTAATCGTGGTCGACTAGGAGTCGTGTTAGGACAAGGGTATAAATATAAACCCTTAGTGTTTGTAATAGGAATCGAACAATTTCACAACAAACCGGCCCCATGCCATCTTTCGAGTCCTTTAGTCGAGTCGTCAAGTTCTTCAAGAGGAGCCATCGATCCGTCGACCTCCGTAAGTACCGGCAACCTTGTATCATGTCTAGTATCATGCGGTGGATTTAAGCTTGGTTCAAGAGGGTTTCTTGTTAGATCATGAGCCATGCGGTAGGCTAAGATCTAGCTTGGAGCTAGTTATCGGCTCTATTAGATTTGGCAAGATCTAATAGATTCATTAAGTTACCATGTGTTGCTTTGAATTTTGCTCTTACATTTAATTCATGTAACACTATTATTGCCCAATTTAGATTGATTAGATTCGGCTCTATCTTGTTTACGATTCATATGATGTGTGTTCAAATCTTCAACTCGATGTAGCACATGGATCACGTGCTTTTTAGTAGCCGAATTCGAATCAATCTAGATTGCCACGTGTTGCGGGTTCAAGTGTGTTGATCTAGCATAGTTTGTTCCTCCTCCACGGAACCTGAATCGGTTGTACAGCTGTATTCGGCTACTTTGTCACGAGTGAAACATGTTCATAAGTTTGTTTTTGAATAATGTATGATTTTAGCCTTCCATGTTTAGATTGTATCATGTGGTGGATTGATCTATTCCTGATTGGTGGCGTGATTTCAAACAAGTCGTATCATGCGGTGGATTAACTTGTTTGGTGTCATGCTCGACGGGTTTGAAAGTACCTAGACTTGCAGTAGACTAGTGCTTTTGCCCTATGCATGCATGTTTACTACAAATTTATAATCATGCTTCGCCTTTATTTATTTTATTGCGGTTTATCCTTGATAATCGGTCATGGTTATGTGTTGCAATGCTGTTTAGATAAAGATCGATCTATCATCATGCTTACGTCATGCATTCGGCTATACCTTGTTTACATGTTTTAAAGCTCCCGAATGATATTCAGATTGCCGGCAGATAGCTTGCTATAGCTATATGTCATTTTGATTGGCTGTAGCTGTAAATACGGAACTGTCTGGTACCACCCAACAAGTTCCAGGTTTTATCTAACTGTTTTCATCCTTTGTCAGTTTCAGGGAAAATTGACTGGCACGCTTTGGATTCGGCAACGTGTGTTAAGCCAGCTTGTTCGGCTTGCTGTGTGCTTGGCGTGAGGTACTGGTTTTACGTCAACACCTGTCCCCCAACTTTGTGCTAGGATCGGCTAGAGTCAGCCCTGCTCCCGCTGAAGAGCCTGGCGGATGCCGGGCTGGGCGCGGCCTCGGTTCTCACGAACCTCCACCACCGGCGGATCATCCCTCTCATGGCGAGGGAGCTCCGTATCTTCGAGATGGACGAGACGGCCAACCCTGTGGCGCTGGTGCGTTCGCAGTTGGTACACGATGCCTCTCCCCGGAGTACGCGGCCATGAGGGTGAGGCGCGCCATCAACCTCAAGGTCGTCAAGAACAGCAATGATGACCTCTAGTCGTTCGCTATGCTCCCTGACGCTCCGCCTGTGAGTGGGCTCTTCCCCTTCTCCTTTATTCGTCCGCCACGTGTTGCCGCGATTCTGACATTTCGTTCTCCCCAGTAGAGGTGACCGTGAACGGCGCGCGGTTCGACCCGCACACTCCCCGAGCCCGAGCACGCGCGCGTGCGGGCGCGGCGGCGGGGAGCGAGGAGCGGGCGGCGCGTAAGAAAGAGCGGAGGATCCGGCGGCGGGAGCGCCAGGAACAAAGGAGCGAGGAATTCCAGCTGTGTGAGAAGCAGGGACTTTCTCCCCCAGGGACATCGGAGTACTCGTCGTCGGGAGAGGAAGAGGAGGAAGAAAGCGACGGAGGGCAAGCCCCTCCCCGAGAGGGCCGGGAGCCGCGCCCCCTCACCGAGAGCCGCGGAAGCGGCGGAGGGAGCAAGCGCCCGGGGCGGGCGCGAAGCGTCCGCCGCCGGGCGGTCTATGGAAGAGGCGGAGCACGCCGTAGAGGTGCCGGCGCGCGCCACGGAGGCGTCTGGGAGAATGACGGTGGCGACGTCGGCCGCGGCCTCAGCGCTCGTCGAGCCCTCGAGGAAGAGGAAGCGGGGCTTCTCCACCCTGAGGTAGGCCATCGCTCCTCCAAACGCCCTGTTTTTGAGAGGCGGGAGTTTAATCCTTCTGATTTTGCATTTGTAGTGTGGCGCCGACCCCCCCCCCCCCCTTGCGTCCGCCAAGGCGCTTAGGGTGGACGCGTCCATCCCCACGAGGCGGCGCTCATTGGGGGTGCCGCGGGTGATAGGGAGTACGGCGGCGGCAATGAGCAAGGCCCCAGGCAGCGTGGCCGCGGTCGTGGAGCCGCGGCCGGTGGCGGCGGCCGCGGCGGCGGTCATGACCATGGCGGTCACCGCGTCATCGATTTCGTCGGCACCGGCCCCAGTCAGCGGTAGTCAGGCGGCGGTGGTGGAAGTCCCGGATGACGACACCCCGCCTCCTAGATGGGACCAGTGGGGGAGCCTGCCCGCACCAGCTCCCGGGCCCCCGGTGGGGGTGCTCATGATGAGGGATGATGGTTGTGTGATGTCGGGGCGCCTGGCGCACGGCGCCGAGGCCTCGTCATCGCGCGCCGCCCCTCCGGCTCGGGGACGGCACCGCGGCGCGTTCGGAGCAGGAGCGGGAACGCGTCGACGCGCCACCGGCTCACTTCGCCGATGCCCAGGCGGAACAGGCGTTGTGGCAGGAATTCCGCGACCATGGCGCCTCGCTCAACCGGTCGCTGAACGAGGCACTACGGATCCATGGAGGTCTCGCATGGCGCGTCTTCCGGGTTTGTGACTTCTCGCCCGGTTCTGCGGTTTTTTTCGCCCTCGCTTTTTTTCGTGTTTGCGCTTCCTCTGACCCCTGTTCTCTCTTGCTTTGTCCGCCAGCAGCAGGAACTGGAGGGTCAGGCCCGGGAGAGATATGGCCTTCTCGACTGGCTAGACGCCGACCTCAGCTGGTACCGGGGGCAGTACAACACCCTCGACGCCCTCGTCGAGGCCCTGAGGACCCCGGACCGGTGGTTGGTGTACCGGGCGGAAGCCCTGCGGGATCAGCCTCCGGAGCTGGATGCCCAGGCTGCGGAGGACGTCTCCACAGTCGAGAGGGTGAAGACTGCGCTCCTGGACTGGGACGAGGCACTGCACAAGGCGCGGGAGGACCCGGCGGGGGCGCGAACCCTAGCGGCGGAGTGGGAGGCCCAGGTGGCCTCTGTTCGAGCCCAGCTCCAACAAGACGGCGCGGCCCTCGAGTGAGCGTGTGCTTGGCAGAGCCAGGACGAAGAGAGGGCTAAGGAGGCAGAGGGACTGAGGGCCAGCCTAGCAGACAAGGCCGCCGCGGTTGCCACGACGGAGGATCGGCTCCAGCAGGAACAGGTCGCGTGCCAGCAGGCGGAGGCCCAGCTCCAACAGGAGCGGACCGCCCTCACCGAGGCCTGGGCCGCCCTCAAGCGCGAGCATCTGGGGCGGGAAGAGGCGTAGGGCCAGCTCCAGCAAGAGCGCGCCGCACTTGAGGGGGGCGCGGGCGGCCCTCAAGCAGCGAGATGACGAGGTCTCGAGTCTCAACGGGGAGCTGACCCAGCTCAGCGTCTCGCATGAAAACCTACGCCACTCCCTCAAGGAGAAGGAGTCCACGGTTCTCAGCCTGCGGCAGCCTGCTGAGGACGCGCGCCAAGCCCTCGAGGCGGAGAAGAAGCAGGTCGAAGGTGAATTATCTTTCGCTTGTCTTCTCGCTGGTTGTTTCGTTTCTTTTTGGGATCCGCTCCCAATTTTTCGTCTCTTGTTTGTGGCTTTCAGGCCTGCGAGTCGCCTTGGGGAACTTGACGACTCAGGCTCAGGCTATGCAGACGGCCTACAACTCCTCGCTACAGGAGTTGGAAGAGCTGCGGGTCGCCGCCCTCGAGGCCTGCCAGGAGGTCGAGGAAGGCGAGGTGCAAGCTGGGAGCTCAGTGGCGAGTCGCCTTCGTGCTCTCGGCGGGCATGTCGCCCGGCGCATGTGCCGCGCCCTTCACCTGGGCGTCAAGAAGGCCCTTGGTGTGATGGCGTCTCACTACCAGGTCGACTTTGAGGCTGTCTCCTCAGGATACGTCGTCCCGGTCGGTGTCGAGGACGAGGTGGCAATGGACCGTGCAGACACGCTCGCCGCCACCGTCGCCAATATGCTCGCGGAGGACTTCACAGACTTCTTGTTCCCAGACGCTCCCGCGGCGGGCGGCCCTCAATCCTGAAGATCACTGGGCATTCGTGCCCTTGTTGTTTAAGTGTTAGTATTTGGGTCGTGTGGTCATGTAATAAACAATTTGCTTGTTTGAAACATTTGAATGTTTGTAAATTGAAGTAATGCATTTTGCTCCGGCAATTGTATTGTTCCGCCTTCCAACTTTCTTAGGTGAACCCTAGCTGGGAACGGTTCGTTCGCACGAGTAGCTTGTAGGCGAAGCGGCGAGGGGGAAGGGCCATATCCTGTTGGAGGCTTAGGCTATCCCCGACTCGCGCTTCTTCACCCTTTAGCCGCTCGCGTCCCGCGTAGGTTCACCCAGAACTTGGGTCGAGGCGTACTTGGTACATTTGCGATGGGTTTTTGCGAAAAAATGGGACCATTTTTTTGGGTGGGGGGATGCCCCTCGCAGTAGCCCCTGAGGGTGGCTTGGTTTTCTGGGGAAAGCCAAGTCGCCCTTTAACTTTATTCATCTTAATGAAAATTTACATTCGTGCCACCAACTGGGGTGTTGGGTTCGTAAATAACAAAAAGAACTTAGAAATCCTTCCTAAGGGTAAAAGCGATGTAGCTGTTGGATGTTCCAAGCGTTAGTGAGTTCTTCACCATCCTCGTTGGCCAGCTTGTAGGTGTCGGGTTTGAGTACTTTGACCACGACGTAGGGGCCCTCCCATGAGGGCGACAGCTTGTGGCGGCCTCGGTTATCTTGATGCAGCCTTAGGACTAGGTCCCCTTCGCTGAAGTCTCGGCGCCATATCTTCCGGGCCGGGTAGCGCCTCAGCGCCTGCTGGTACCTTGCTGAGTGCATCAGGGCCACAGTGCGGGCCTCGTCCAGTTGGACCAGCGAGTCCTCGCGGGCTCGCTGGTTGGTGCCTTCATCGTAGCCCCCGACTCTGGGGACCCGTGGGGAGAACAGCCTCCACGCCATAGACAAGGAAAAATGGGGTGAATCCCATGGCTCTGCTCGGGGTGGTTCTGAGGCTCCATACGACCACTGGTAGCTCCTGGAGCCCCCAGGCGCTCTCCGCAAGGGCCCGACAATGTCCAACGCCCACACGGCGAAGGGCCATGTGGCAGGGATTGTCTGGAGGGTGTGCGCAGGGAGGTTGGTCTTGCGGGTGTAGAACTGGCACCCTTCACAGGTGCACACGATCTCGCTGGCATCAGCGACTGTGGTGGGCCAGAAGAAGCCCTGACGGAACGTGTTGCCCACGAGGGTGTGTGGCGCTGCGTGGTGGCCGCACACGCCCACGTGAATGTCTCGAAGGAGCTCGCGCCCCTGCGGGATAGGCACGCATCGCTGCAGGACGCCTGACGCGGCGCGCTTGTACAGCTCGCCATTGACGAGGGCGAATGATTTGGCCATCCTGGCGATGCGCCTGGCCTTGGTTCGGTCCGGGGAAAGCTCACCTCGGTCCATCCAGGAAATATATTTGTCTCGCTAGTCATCCGCGCGGGGGACCGGCTTTGAAACCATGGCATCGGCCTCGTCCGCGTCGTACCCCTCGAGCAGGGAGAGTACAAACGCCTCGTTTGAGGGGTCCTCGTCCATAGGCTCCGCGCCTGTTGGATTCGAGGGAGCCCCCAAGGTTTCCTCCTGGCTCGAGGGGGGCGGCTCGAGGTTGACGGACGGCCTGGCAATATCCCACGCAAAAATGTTCGGGGGAACGGTGATTCGCCCCAGTGGGATTTTGGCGAGCTCATCCGCCTCCTCGTTGTACCGGCAGGGCATGTGGTTAAGCTCTATGCCGTAGAACTTGTCCTCGAGGGCCCGCACGGCATTGCAGTACGCCTCCATCTTGTCATCGTGACAGCTCGCGTTCTTCATGACCTGGTCGATCACGAGCTGCGAGTCTCCCCTAACGTCGAGGCGCTTGATGCCCGTCTCGACGGTGATTCTGAGGCCGTAGAGAAGGGCCTCGTACTCCGCCATGTTGTTTGACGTGGGGAAGTGCAGGCGCACCGCGTACCTCATGTGCTCTCCGAGGGGTGAGATGAAGAGCAGGCCCGCTCCTGCCCCCGTCTTCATCACCGACCCGTTGAAGTAGAGAGTCCAGCACTCGGCCTGGATTTGCGGCGGCGGCAGCTGCGTGTTCGTCCATTCGGCGACAAAATCTGTTAGGATCTGGGATTTGATCGCTTTGCACAACGCATAGGCGAGTGTTTCGCCCATTAACTCCACCGACCACTTGGCAATCCTGCCTGCTGCGTCCGGGTTTCGGATAATCTCCCCCAACGGAAAGGAAGAGACCACCGTGACCGGATGGGCCTCGAAGTAGTGATGGAGCTTGTGTCACGCGAGCACCACCGTGTAGAGCAGCTTTTGGATCTGCGGGTAACGCACCTTGGTCTCGGACAACACCTCGCTGATGTAGTAAACGGGTCGTTGGACTAGTAGGGCATGCCCTTCCTCCGCACGTTCCACCACGACGACGGCGCTGACCACCTGAGTGGTTGCGGCGACGTAGAGGTACAGAGGCTCACCGTCCTGGGGCGGCGTTAAAATTGGCACGCGGGCGAGCGTTTCCTTGAGATTGTCAAGCGCCTTCTGGGCCTCGACGGTCCAGGAGAAGTGCTCGTGCTTCTTCAAGAGTCGGTAGAGGGGTAGCCCCTTCTCGCCGAGCCGCGAAATGAAACGACTCAAGGCGGCGGGGCACCCCAGCACCTTCTAGACCCCCTTTAGGTCTCGAATCGGCCCCATCCGCTTGAGGGCTGTGACCTTCTCGGGGTTGGGCTCGATCCCCCACTGGGAGACGATGTACCCCAACAGCATGCCTCGCGGCACTCCGAAGACGCACTTCTCGGGGTTCAGCTTTACCCCGTTGGCTCGCAGGCAATCAAATGCCACGCGCAGGTCGTTAACCAGGTCATCTACCTTCCTGGTCTTTACGACTATATCATCTACGTAAGCCTCAATGGTTCGCCTGATGTGATCTCCGAAAACGTGCTGCATACATCGCTGGTATGTAGCGCTCGCGTTTCGCAGACCGAACGACATCGTTATGTAGCAGTACATCCCGAAGGGAGTGATGAATGAAGTCGCGAGCTGGTCGGACTCCTTCATTTTTATTTGGTGGTACCCGGAATAGGCATTAAGAAAGCATAAGAGTTCACACCCCGCAGTCGAGTCAACGATTTGATCGATTCGTGGCAAAGGAAAAGGAACTTTAGGACATGCTTTATTCATACTAGTATAGTCTACACAAATCCGCCATTTTCCCATTTCGTTTTCTTAACTTGTATAGGATTAGCTAGCCACGTAGGGTGGAACACTTCCTTGATTAACCTGGCCTCGAGGAGCTTCCGCAGCTCCACTCCGATCGCCCGGTGCCCCTCTTCGTCAAAGCGGCGCAGCCGTTGCTGCACGGCGCGGGAGTAAGGTAGGATATCAAGGGAGTGCTCGGCGACCTCCCTCGGGATGCCTGGCATATCTGAGGGGCTCCACGCAAAGATGTCGGCGTTGGCGCAGAGGAAGTCGACGAGCACCACTTCCTATTTCGGGTCGAGGGTGGAACTGACCCTCAACGCCTTGCCCTCGGGGGCAGCAGGGTCGAGGGGAACCTCTTTGGTTTGCTCAGCAGCCTCGAAGCTGTCGGCGTGCTTGACAGTGGAGTCGAGGTCCTCGTTGACCAGCTTCTCCAGGTTCCCCACAAGCGCTTCATCCAGCGCTAGCGCCTCAGCGTGCTCCATGCACTCGACGTCGCAGTCGAACGCGTGCTCGATCGACGAGCCCACGGTCATGACGCCTTTGGATCTCGGCATCTTCATCTTGAGGTAGGTGTAGTTCGGGACCGCCATGAACTTGGCGTAGCACGGCCGCCTGAGAATGGCGTGGTACGCGCCCCTGAACCCGACCACCTCGAAGGTGAGAGTCTCCTTGTGGAAGTTGTCTGGCGTGCCAAACCAGACAGGCGGGTCGATCTGCCCGAGGAGCTGGACGCGCTTGCACGGCACTATGCCATGCAACAGCGTCATGCTGGGCCGCAGCTGGTCCAACCCGATCCCCAGAAGGCGCAGGGTGTGCACGTAGAGGATGTTGAGGTTGCTGCCTCCGTCCATCGGCACCTTGGAGAACAGGGCCTTCCCGATGACGGGGTCGACGACCAGCGGGTACCGGCCCGGATTGGCATCCTCCGACCAGTCGAGGAAGGAGGGAGGAGCCCTCTCCGCGGCGAGGACTTCGTGCCGCTCCCGCTTGCGCTGGCTGTTGGACATGTCCACGGTCAGCCCCCTGAAGATGAGGAAGACGTTTTCCACCGCGGGGAAGCCGCCGGTGTCGCCGTCACCCCCATCCTTCTTGGCCTCACCATCCTTCGCGGCGGCGCGGCTGTAATATCTTTTGAGCAGGTCGCACTACTCAAGGGTATGGTTGACCGGCGTCTTGTGGTACGAACAGGGCTTCTTCAACATGTCGTCGAATACGCCGGGGCCTCGAGGGGGCGCTCGAGGACCCCTTCGAGCCGGGTCAACAGCAAGGGTCTCGTCTCCGTCGTCGTCGCGTCCCTGCGCGCGCGCCTTGCGGCGCGGCTTCTTGCCCTTCTTGCCCCGCTTGTGCTTCTGCTGGGGCTCTTTGGACTTGCTGCCCTCTGCGGGCGTGTCGTCAACGCGCTTGCCCTTCTTCTCGTCGAAGATGGCTCCCACCACCTCCTCGCCGGAGGCGAAGCTGGTGGCGATGTCGAACAACTCGTTGGAGTCGATCGGCGGTCTGCGCCCGAGCTCGCGCACGAGGTCCTGGCGGGTCGTGCCCTCGAGGAAGGAATGTACGATCTCGGATTGAGCCACACTCAGGAACTCCGTGTAGCGCTTGGAGAAGTGTCGTATGAAGTCCCGGAGCGACTCGTTGGGCTTCTGGGTGCACACGCGTAGGTCCCAGGAGTTCGCAGGGCGCACGTACGTCCCCTAGAAGTTCCCCACGAAGGTGCGGACTAGGTCGTCCCAGTTGTGGATCTGGCTGGCCGGCAGATGCTCGAGCCACGTCCGCGCCGAGTCGGCGAGGTGTAGCAGCAGGTTGCGGATGATCACCTCGTCGGTGGTGGCTCCGCCCAGCTGGCATGTTAGGCGGTAGTCGTTGAGCCATACACGGGGGTCCGTCTCCCCCATGTACTTGACGATCGACATGGGTTGGCGGAAGCGTAGAGGAAAGCTCGCTGTGCGGATCTCCCGGCTGAACACGCGGGTCCCCGGGGGCTCTGGCGTCGATGAGCGGTCCTCTCTGCTGTCGTAGCGCCCACCTCGCTGTTGACGGTGTATATTCGTATCAAAGTTCATTTAGACTTGCAAGCGGACAAGTCTCCCGTCGTAGTCAAGGGACCCTTCTTCCCTCTAGTGGTGAACCCAAGGTATCGAATCCGTGGAACAATGTGCAACGCAAGGATTCAATCTAGTAAAGCAAGGAAAGCTATCTTATGAAGAACCAAATTGCATCTAATCTACTAACTCATAAAGGAAACACATCTAATCTAATCTACTAAAGAGGTAGCAAGAGAAAGCATGAGATAACCGATCTAGAGAGTCTAGATCATGCTTATGTTGTAGCTCCAAACAAGATAGATGAAGATAGAAAAGCGAATCTCATTAAAAGCTTCTTTAAATCGTGGCCTTCGGTCCGATTCCGAAAACGGCCACCATTCAGAGCCCCCGTTCTGTCACAACGTACTTTTATTCATGCGGGTAGTCTAGAGCGAGTTCGATAAGAACAAGTTGAAATCACTTGGTCGGTCCGGTATGCACCTCTAGCCACTGCGGCTATAAGAGCACCCTATGCAATCTATCTTAAGTATAGATTGGGAAAGACGTAAAACCAAGAAGAAAACAAAATCATCGAGAAGGCACGTGATCTCTAGAAATCGAATTCACTTAAAGACTTCACCATGAATGATTACATGAACAAGATCACCACCGGGATCCTACCTCAATCTTGATCCTTGCTCCGGAGCTCTGACGCGGTCTTCCATTCAAGGTTCCCACGTCGGCTAGGGAGACCCTAGACAACTAGCACGACCCTCATCTCTGAGATGGTGTCCCTCAAGCTTCTCTGCTCTTCGGCGGCGGATGACGAATTGATTGATGCGTGGCTCTCGATCAAGGGGTTATAAATAGCCTGAGAGGCACCTAGGTCAAAGGGGGGCGACTGGGCCTCGAAACGGGCTAGGCCGGTCGGCCTGGGCCGACCGGCTTGGGCCCATTTCGGCCCAGTCCACGGCCTCCTTCGCCCGACGTTGGTTCCCGAGTCTTCTAGATCCTTCCCCCTTCTGCATGTGGGCCCTTGTCGTCAGTTTCTCTCCGAGTTGGATGAAGCTCCTTGTCTCGCAAGATTCAACACTTTTCTGGCTAGGTCCTCGGAGTTTGTCATCTTCTCGAGTTGGGTCCCTGAGTTCTTGGAGTCATGTTCATTCTATTGCTTTACTTGTACCAGGCTTCAAGGTCTTGTCAAGGTGCTTGATGAACTTATCCCGGAAGTCTTGCTTTCAACGTCAAAACCCTGCATAAACACTAAACTCCAAAACCGACATGCACAAGTGAACTTGTTATACCACGGGGGTTAGTACCAATGGAATTTCACCGTCAACACTCGTCGTGGGTGGTAGCCTGCCGCGGCATGCGTCTCTACGTTGCCCGTCCACCGGGCATTGATGACGTTGCCAGCGTCGCCGTCTTGGGCCTGCCCGCGTGTGTCAAGGATCTGCTCCCTGACCGGCGTCCGGCCTTGGTTGGCGGGCTGCACCGCCAAGCCGCCAGCGTGAACTAACGCCTCAGGGCCTTGTGCGCCCCCGTCGTCCCGCGCGCTCCCCTGCTGGCGAATGTGGGAGGCCGAACTCTCGGCCTGTTGCATGGCCGCTTGCTCGATGAGCGCCTGCGACTCACGGTGCAGGTTTCGTGCCTCGGGCGTAGAGGGAGCAAGCATGGCCCGCAGCAGTGTCGCAACAGCGATGAGCTTTTGGCTCGCTCGCGAGGGCGTGCTTGGGTTGTCGACGTCGAAGTCAGCGTTGATGCGCTCGCGGGCTTGCTTGCCCAGCTCACGCGAGCATTCGTCGCGCGCGAAGGCTTCCCCAGCGATGGAGGCATGAAGCAGTCGCACCACGCGATACTCCTCCGCGAGTTTGGCCTCGAGTTCGCGCGCTTGGGCCAGTTGCGCGTTGACGTCGACGCCCCTCGGGGGGGAGGTGGGAGGCGCACTTGGCCCCGCGCCCTGGTGAGGTCCAGTTCCCGGGTTGAGGGGAACCTCTCCGTCGCCAGCTTCTGTCGCGTTCGCGGCATTTGCTTGGTCGTTGGCGATCATGACGAAGCACTCCCGCGCGTGTAACACCCTAATTTTATTAAAAATGTGGCTTTATTAAAAATTTGCTAGCAACCATTTATTTGCCCAAGGAATATAAGGTTGTTTCATTTAATTTTAGGCATTTAAAACCTTTTCTAAAATAAAGTTAATGAATTATAGGAATTATTTGTGGCATTCATCTTTGGTGCACTATTTTTGGTTGCTTTGGAGTTCAAATTCAAATTTGAATTCTATTTGTTTGAAGCCTTTTTCTTAAATCCCTAAAATCCCAAAACCTAAACCCTATTTCCCTTAACCCTTTCCCCCTACTAGCCTAGCCCGAGCGGCAACGACGCCGGCCGCCGGCCGCTAGGCCCGGCTCGCCCGGCGGTTTGCGCGCAGCCGCGCGGCCCTCCTAGCGCGGCCAACCCCGCGGCCCGGCGGCCGCCCGGCCCGGCCGGCCTTCCGCCCAAGCCGCCGCCCCCCACCGGCCGCTTCCCGCCTCCCCCGCGCCCGGGTCGGCCGACCGCCGCGGGCCCACACGTCATCCCCCCCCCCGCGCTCGTCCCCGACCGGGACTCGCCCGCGCCGCCGCCGCCCGAGTCCGGCTCGGGCACGCCTTCCCGTGCGTGGCACGCACGCCAAGGGGCCGCCCCGTGCCCTTATAAGTTGGCCGCCGCCCCCCGGACCGCCTACCCGAGACGCCGCCGCCCGCCGCCTCTTGCGCCGCGCTCGCCGGAACCCTAGCTCGAGCTCGTCGCCGCCGCCGCCGTCGAATCCCGCCGCCGTCGTCCTTCCGCCGCCGGGGAATCGCTCGAGGCCACGCAAGGAGGTGAGCGCGCGCCCGTGCTACACGTCGTCGTCCCCATGCACCCCCGTCACCCTTGCGACCTCGCCGGAGTCCGCGCCCGCGCCGCCGCGTCGACCGCCCGCGCCGCCGCGTCTCCGCCCGAGCCGCCGCCCTAGATCGGTTCGCCGCTCCGCGCACATCTCGTAGGTGTCATCCGCGCCTCAAACCGTGGCCGGAAACCCTAGATCGGGGTCCCCCGCCGGCAAGTTCGCCGCCGCCCGCCGCCGCTCACCGCCGCCGGCTTGTGTTCCCCCGCCGCCCGTCGCTTGCGCGTGTCCTCGGCCGCGGATCGAGATCCAACGGATCGATCTAAGCCGCGCCGCCGCAAACAGCCTCAGCCCTTAGATCCAGATCCAATGGATCTAAATCAACCCGACCCGGTCAACCAGGTCAAACCCACCGTCAGCCCTGGCAATTTTGCAGAAAAGCCCCTGAGTTTCCTATATTTACAAAAATACCCTTCCACCTTAGAAGTTTTCTTACAGTTTAGTCCTTTTTCTTTATTTTAGCCCGAAACCTTTTCAAATCTTCACAGATTGGTCCCTATACCTTCCCGAAGCCATAACTTAGTCGTTTTAGCTCCGATTTTAGCGTTCTTTATGTCCACGCGTTCGTCTCGAAGCGTAGATTAGTTTTATGCTACTGTTTAGATCTGTTTGATCTGTTTGGTGACTGTTTCTTATTTATTCCTATTGTATGCTTGTATGTGATGATTGTGGACCGTAGAGAGCGATTCGTTCGAGGGATTTGAAGATCAAGTCGTGCAAGAGTTTGAGCAGCAAGGCTTTGTTGAAGGCAAGTATTCCTTGATGCATGCCCGCTTGTCCTACATAACATGCATCTAAATTCACTGCTTTTACCTTTTCACTTGCATTAATTTTGATGGGAACCTATTAAGGATCATGCCTAGCCTTTTACTACCTTTACCTTGATACCGGGAATTAAATTAATCTTATGGTAGTTATTGCTTAGTATGCTCAAATGGGAATTGGTGTTAATCTACTTGGTTACCTTTTTGTTATTCTATGTTCCGTTTATGATCTTTTACTTTGCAAGACCACCTTTAATATGTAATCGGAACATGGAGAACCACCCAGAAAACAAGACAACCACAAGAACTAATGGGCAATGGTCTTGGCTGAATAATTAGGAACTTTAGCTCGGGATGGTCTTACTCGATAAGGACAAGGGATCGGCGGTACTGTGGGGTATGGACTCGCTCTAGTAGGGGGTTGGGTGAGTTATTCTTTTATGGTGGGGTATCGACCTGCTAGGGGACTTTATACCTTGCTAATCGATTCGGACCTTGTGGGTCGTAACTTGCTAGGGAACCTTTGTAAAGGCCATGTAGCGTCCCTATGCAATCACACCTCGGAAGTGTGATATGGTGTCTTGCAAACACCGCATGGTTGGGTCCAAAGTTCTTCGGAGCTTTTACGTCGCTTGTGGGTAAAGATGTACAACCTCTCGCGAGTGTTAAACTAATCGATTAGCCGTGCTCACGGTCAAGAGCGGCCTGGACACTCACATGATTAAATTATGGAACTTTAATGTTTAATTGCTGTTTTATTCTTTATTTATGATGCTTATATCTTATTAAATGGGTTGGTATGAACTTACACCATTAGTAATCGGAGTTGCTAATAAAACTTGACCAACTAAAATGCTAAAGTGCTTGAACCTTAGCCATCCACCATATGGCCTTGCATGTTATGTTGTTTTCCTTGCCGAGTACGATATGTGCTCACGCTTGTTTATTCTCTTGCATCTACAATACCCGGATTCGCTTGCTCGGGGACGGGAGAACTTTGAAGACGTTCCGGGAGATTTCCAGGAGTTCTAGGTGTGCGTAGTCTTCAGTCAGCTGCCTGTGGAGGCATTTTTGTCTGCTGCGAGAACTCGTTTGTTTAAGATTCGTTTAAAACTATGGTTTGTAATAACTCTAAATTCGTGTGGCACTGATTTTGGTATTCATAATGTCTAAGCGTGTGTGTAACTTGATCCTGGCGCACACGTGATCAATGCATTCGGTTTTGCCTTTAAAACTGGGTGTGACAGCGCGGGGTTGTAGCTCCCGACGCTGGAGTTGTCAGAGTAGCCGAACTAGTAGTCCGCGGCGTCGAGGAACCGCTGGAACATCACCGGGTCCGGCACGTCGGAGAAGTCCCACTCCGCATAACCGTGCGAAGTGGCGGGTGGCAGCTCTCTAGTGGAGCCGTGGTAGGACTCATCGTCGGTGGTGGCGGCGGGGTTCCTAGCTGTTGGGACGTGGCAGCCGGGATGGCCCTCGCACGCCGCCATGTTGGGGCTGGCGATCGAGGCGTACGCCATGGCGGCGTTGCGCATGTCGCGGGGGAACTGTGGTTCGGAAGACACGTGCTCCCCCGTGGGAGCGGTCGCCATCGCGCCAGTGGTTGTGTCGCGTTGAGTGGCGACGCGTGCGGCCTGACGTCGTTCCATCCGCGCCTGTCGAGAGCGTTGTTGGCGTTGCAGCGCTAAGGGGCCCGCAGCGTCCGCTTGGGTAGACGCCGGGGCGTCGGTAGCGGGTGTGGCGGGAACCAGTCCTGGCTCGGTCGACCGCCACGGGTGAAGCTCGGCGCGGTTGGTGATGTGCATGAGGTAGCCGTTCCCTGTAGCCTGAAAGTTCAGGCTCGCGAACCGGATTTCGAATCCGGCTGGAGGGGGTCCGAGCTGCCCATGGAGTATCTCTGGCCCCTGTACTCAGTGCGAATCACCATCGAGATGACTGGTGGGAGCTGATCTTCAGTGCGTGTTCCCCTACCTGGCGCGCCAACTATCGGTGCAGAAAGTAGTCCCGACACTAACTAGTAAGAAGCGCTGAGATCTATCTCTCGATGGTCGGTGCTAAGCAACTAATGACACTGGGTTTTATCCTGGTACCGGCCAGGGGCCGTACGTCCAGCAGGGGTGTGCTCTGGGCACTATATTACGTTGCACCGTGGTGCTCGTAGAGGGGGCTACAAGCGAGGCGGGAGAGGAGGTCGGGCCTCCAGGTCCCAGAGGTACTAATTGAGGCAAATGCCAATATCGCGGTGAAGGCGGAAAGCGTGCAAGTGTGCGATGTTCGTCATCCCGTCCCCCGCGGCTAGGGGACTGTCCCTCCTTTTATAGGCCAAGGAGGCGGCAATTTACAAGCGTGCCGCACTATTTCGCCTACGTGTAGAGGCATAGTGTACAGCGTTGCGGAGTAGACGGCCGTCCTGACGAATCTTGCCTTTGGCGGGGTGTCATGGCGCGTCCTGTGCGCGCCCAGGAGCGGCTTCAAGGGTGGCGGTGTAGCGATTTCCTGTTCGGCGACCGCCCGTGTGAGGACTCGAGGGTGCTGTTGACGCGAGGTTGTATGGGGGTACAACAGCTGGCGTGGTGGCGTCCCGTCGCCGCACGCTTCTACAGCGTCGGGGACGGCGATGCAGTGGTCGGGATGGCATCGGGGACGGCGGGGATGGTTGCAGAGGGCCAATGGTGACAGAGGTGACCGGTCCTGCCGGCCCATCATCACGGCGTTGTCCTTGCACGGACGTGGCGTAGTTGTTCGTCTTCCCTTCGAGGGCTCCTCCGTCCTTCCTCGAGGGTGCGGCGCGCCGGCCGTACGGGAGTGGGTGGCACAGTGCCACGGGGTTGTTGCTGACCATGCCGCACAGCGTCGCACAGTGGCGGGGATGGCCTCGCCACGGGAGTTGGCGGAGCAGTGTCGGGGCATGATTCCCAGGCGTGTAGTGGCGTGGATTCGCCTTTGACTTGGGCGCCTGCAAATGTCAGTGCATTAAATGCCCCTGCCGGAAGAGCAGGTATGGAGGCGGTGGGCCCGTGATGCCCTCGAGCGAGACGGAAACTCACTCGAGGGGGCGCTCGGCTCTCAATCGAGACGGGGCCTCGCGTGAGGGGGGCGTCCAGCCCCCGAGCGAGGCGGAGTCCCGCTCGAGGGGGCGTCTGACCCTCGAGTGAGACGAAACCTCACCCGAGGGGGCGACCGGGCCACGAGCGAGGCGAAGTTGTACCGGGGCGACGCCGTACCCCTCGAGCGAAGCGGAGTTCCGCCCGAGGGTGGCTAGGCCGATTGTCTGGTGGGCTGTGGGTTTGTTTTGCGCGCGTGTTTAGGTTCATTTGCGTTTGTTTTTTACGAATTTAAGCGGGTTTTCCCTGGTTGTTTAGGGGACCCTTATGGCTGTCCCCGACACATTGGTCCTAGAGGCCATTCCCGGGGTGTTTCACTCCTCTTGACGCCGGTGCTCGGGCCTATAAGAGAGGGGGGTTCATTTCTTACCAACACATCTTACTCCTCATCTCTCACTTTTGGTTTCTAAGGCTAGGACATAGGCTAGAGTAGTTCTACTTTAGGTTCCAAGTCTACTTTGGGATCTAGGTATGAGTTCTCTTGTATCTTTATTTTATTGTATGACTTTGATCTACTTCAGTTATTCAGCTATTTCATATAAAGGTGTGCTTGTATACATGGGTGATTTGTTCATGTGTTCTTCGCTTGTTCATCATTTAGAGGCTCATGTTCTTGACGAACAAGGCCTTTCGATCCAGTTGACGAGTGACTTACTCATGTTTTCGGTGTTTGTTCATAAGTTAGAGGCTCGTGTTCTTCGCGAACACGCCCCTTTGATCTTGTTGAATAGACATAGGAAAGCACAAATCCGTTTGTGTACCTAGCCTAGTTTGATCTGGTCAGATCCCATATTCATGTTGTATGAAGTTCGTGCTCAAGCTACGATACTCGGTGTAATTGGTCAGTTTATCTGGTGGCTCTGACCTGGGTCACAACAGCCCGGGCTGGTCATGGTCCTGCTAACAACGTAAGCGTGGTGCTTGGGTTGCGTAGCTACGTTACTTATGAGTGTATCTCACGGTTTGTCTTAGGGTAGGCCGCGATAGTGACAGCCGTTGGACCCTTCCGGAATCCCCCAAGTTCGGATACGATGTAGGAATCTAAAGTGTAACAACCGAAGTTATGCGTAAGCGACGCGGGAGGTTAGCTCCCTGTTTGTACATGGGTACTTGAGCCGGCATCCATGCAATGCTAATGTGTATCTAACTTGTCTTATTAACTTTGTGTGTTTAGTACCTTAGAACCTAGAACTAACTCGTATGTTGCCTCCTAAGCCTGGGACCTTTAGAGAGAGCGTGTTTGTGTGTTCACACTACCAACTTATCTATCATACCTCACCACTGTACTTGAGTGTCTAGTTTGTTTCCATCTATGATTTATATTCATTGCAATAGTGTTGAACTTGTTAATCTGCCCAGCCTTCCTTGGATTCGATACCCTTTGGAATACTCCTTTCGGGAAATACTACAATGGTACTTTTGTGCACTTGCGGACCTTTGTAATCGTTACGCTTACCATTTGGTCATTTCTGGCATCGTTTCTAGGAACTGATAACTTAGCATCGACGTTAAGAAAAATACCAACACTAATAATCTAACTTTCTGAAGCAAACAGAAGTAGAGTGAGGATGTCATGCAAGACGATACCTCCAAGGTAAAGCGACACCAACACCCCTACCATCTGTCTTTCCAAGGAAGAGCGGACCAAGTCTTGACCTAGCAAAGTCAAAAGCCTTTGGTGGTCATGACAACGCCCCCAACGAGGTAAGTTATGGTAAGACCTTTCACAACGACCTCCAAAGCCAACTCCACGTAGCATACCTCCCAAACCTGAAAGAGAAAATTGGTAGAATGGCGATGGGCAATCCACGACAGTGACGAATGGTTACATTTGCATGCCAGTGACTACCATCACGACGATGATCCTGAAAAACCAAAGTGAGCACAATGACCACAAAGTAACCGACACCCAGCAACCCGTAACAACACTCGACAACGACGATAGGGAATAACCCACAGCAGCAGTAACCATCATCGTGTGTCGGCGACTCAAGGCACCATGGATAGGACGAAGGCGCGCCCTCCCATCCTTGCCAGCGAAGAATACGACATGAGAAGGCATGACTCCATGAGTTGGGTGACCCAATGCGGTAGGGCCGTTCAAGGATGGGGGGCCAGTTGCAATGAGGGGAGTGAGGAACAACCAAGACGACAAGAGAGCATGGCTAACGCAAGAGGGGTCACACCCTACTGCCAGGGAATCAAGGAGTTGGAACATGACCATGGCAATTTGTGGAGGGGTGCTATCGGCGCGTCGGAAGGGGTGGAGGGCCACCCCGAGCGTGACAATGGCAAAACAGTAGCTATGTGAAGATGCAACGAGAGGATCGCAATCCAAAGTCGCGTGGTGAGGTGTTGGGACGGCTGTCGAGGGTGGCCACTCGGCGCGTTGGCACGAGAGAAGGGCTACCATGAACGTGGCCGCGACAATCCCCAACCATGAGCACCGCAATCTGCGATGCCAAAGGCAAGGGAGGAGGCTGTGACGGCACCTCAAAACCACCCAAATCTAAGGTTTGTCCGGGCACCAAGGGGGGAGGGGGATGACACAGATCCGAGCTCAATGATGATAGATCTGACACCAAGGGGTGCAAATCCGACGACCAACTAGTTGGAGCATCTTCACCGGTATTAGAGTAGAAGGGGGCGACCAGGGTCAGTGGCAACAACAGGATGGCCCACTCAATTTTCACTAGGAATTCTGGTATACTTCTTTCGTTCCAAATTGTATGTTGTTTTAGCAAAATTAGAATCGTAATTTTCATTATGTATCCAGATGTAAGTATATTATCTAGACACATAACAAAAATTGTGAATCTTAAAATAGCAAAAGAGCTTGCAATTTGGAACAGGGGAAGTAACAAATTTCAAATTGAAAAAAAAATGAACTGGGCTTCTAGGTAGTTTGCACTCACCACTATGGGCTTTGCAAAACTTGAAAAAACATGGGCTAGGAGAGATGCGGCCCCTCGCATTTGAGGCCCAACGAAGTTGACTCACTTTCACTGTACGGTCCTGCTAGGCTGCTTCCGCTCCTGTGCGCGCCGGCGCGAGGGAGGCCGTGCTCGTGCCCGACAGGCTGTCTGAAATCGCCCGGGCGGAAGCCACCGTACGGGCGCCCGTAAACTTGAGTACAGGTGTGGAGCGTTTCAGTTCGACCATGAGTTTCCAAAGCGGCGGACGCTATCAAACTAAACATTGCGTCAGGGATGGGGTATGTGACGTAGACGTATGTTCCTCAGTGACATGCCATCCCAACCAGGGTTAATCTTACCGGTCCGGCCTCCCTAACCATCGGTAACGGTTTACCGCTCGGTTAGCCGCGGTAACCGCTGGTTACCGAACAAATTCAAATTTCCAATTCAAACGTCAGTTCATTCGGTTACCGATCGGTAAGCCGCTCGGTTTGGACCGGTAACCGCTCGGTAAGGGCGGTAAACCGACGCTGAAGACAGGAAAGCCGACCATGTGCTTCTGGTTCTCCGGTGATGAATTAATGAAAATATTAGCATGATCTATGCATAACTTAATGTAAAGGACATCACAAAACCTCACCAAATGAATAATATCATAGTTATGCATACAAACAATGCCATAGTAATAATTGTGCATACATCCGGGGTGATGATTTTCACCGTGTTCCCACACAACATCTCTAGATGTCATTTTGTATCTGCATAAATGGACAACATCCACAAATCAATCACATAAATCATATACCTAAATATGCTCCAAATATCTGCATCCTAAATGAAATCATATATACAACTAAATCATATATACATCCTAAATGAAATCAAATATACACCTAAATATGCTCTACCAAAATCCTACATTTATGGTCTACATATCTACATTTACAAACCTAAATCATGTAAACACCTGAGTCAAATCATATCCGCATCCTAAATCAAAATGTTCTACACTTGTATATCAAAACATATTGAAAAAAATAGATAAATCAAAAGGGGAGGAAGATACCTGCGCCGGGGCGGTTTACCGCAACCTAACCGCGGCTTACCGCGCGTTCGGGTCGGTAAACCGCTCGTCCGGGGCGGGCGCGGTTAGATCCGGCAGCCGGCCGGCTAACCGTGCCGTCCGAGCGGTAAACCGCTCTCGGACGCCGGTTAGGCGACGCTGGCGACCGGACGGGAGACCTGGGGAGGCGGACGAGGGAAGGGAGGCGTTTCTGGAGGGTCTAGCTCGGGTGGATTGGGGTGGGGAGCTGCGGTAGGGTTATTTTGCCCCCCCCCCATGGTTGGGCCTAAGTGGGCCGAGCTGGGCCGGCGGTTTTTTTTTCTTTTTTCTTTTTTGTTTAACTTCTTTTGGTTGGAATTTATACTAAATGAACTAAGTTTGCAACCAATTTTGACACCAATGGACTCAATAAATCACGAAGTATTTTTAGAGATTTTTGCCACAATTTTCAATTTTTGGAATTCAAATTCAAATTTTTTTAAACATAACGGTTGGTAACCGGCCGATACCGTAACCGGGCCAGGCCGGTTACCGCGGTAACCGGGCCGGTTACCAACGGTTAGGCAAACCCTGATCCCAACATCCACTATATACAGAGACGCAATCGCGCATCCATTCCACACACCGTGGCTCACTGCAGGAGCAAAACTACACGCTGCACATTCCAGCAATGGCATCTAAGCGAGCCAACTCCAGCGACGTTGCCGCCGGCGAGCAGCAGAAGCTGTCGCCGTCCGGCCTCCCGATCCGCAAGATCCCAGGAGGCTACGGCGTCCCGTTCTTCTCACCGCTTCGAGACCGCCTGGACTACTTCTACTTCCAGGGCGCCGACGAGTTCTTCCGCTCCCGCATCGCCCGCCACGGCGGCGCCACCGTCCTGCGCGTCAACATGCCGCCGGGCCCGTTGATCTCCGGTGACTCCCGCGTCGTCGCTCTCCTCGATGCGCGCAGCTTCCGCGTCCTGCTCGACGACTCCCGCGTCGACAAGGCCGGCACGCTCGACGGCACCTACATGCCCTCGCTCGCGCTCTTCGGCGGCCACCTCCCGCTCGCGTTCCTCGACGCCGCCGACCCGCGCCACACCCCGCTCAAGCGCGTGATGATCCGCCTCGCCGCTGCGCGGATGCACCACGTCGCGCCGGCTTTCGGCGCCGCCTTCACCGCCATGTTCGACCGCGTCGAAGCAGGCCTCAAGGCGTCCGGCTCCGACGAGTTCAACAAGCACAACGATCGCCAGATGCTCGACTTCACCTGCGCGAGCCTGTTCGGCGGCGCGGCGCCGTCCAAAGTCATCGGCGACGGCGCCGCGGCGAAGGCTTACAAGTGGCTGGTGTTCCAGCTCCACCCGCTCGCGAGCAAGGCCGTCAAGCCGTGGCCGCTCGAGGACTTGCTCCTCCATACCTTCCGCTTCCCTCCGTTCCTCGTGCGCCGCGACTACGCCGAGCTCACGGCGTACTTCGCCGACGTCGCCGCCGGCGTTCTCGAGGATGCCGACAAGACCGATCCTGGCGCCATCCCGCGCGATGAGCTCCTCCACAACCTCGTCTTCCTCGCCATCTTCAACGCGTACGGCGGGTACAAGTTCTTCCTGCCACACCTGGTCAAATGGCTCGTCCGTGGCGGCCCGGAGCTGCACGCCAGGCTCGCCGGCGAGGTCCGAGCCGTGGTCCCCGCGGACACCGCCAAGGCCATCACCCTCGCCGCCGTGGAGAAGATGCCTCTGGTGAAGTCGGTGGTCTGGGAGGCGCTGCGCATGAACCCGCCGGTGGGGTTCCAGTACGGCCGCGCGCGGCGCGACATGATCGTGGAGAGCTACGACGCCGCGTACGAGGTCAAGAAAGGGGAGATGCTGTTCGGGTACCAGCCGCTGGCGACGCGCGATGAGCACGTGTTCAAGCGCGGCGGCGAGTTCGTCGCCGACCGCTTCGCCTCCTGCTCCGACGGCGAGCGGCAGCGGCTGCTGGAGCACGTGGTGTGGTCGAACGGCCCAGAGAACGGCGTGCCCGCGGAGGGCAACAAGCAGTGCCCCGGGAAGGACATGGCGGTGGCGGTGGGGCGGCTGATGGTGGCGGAGCTGTTCCGGCGGTACGACACGTTCGCCGCCAGCGTGGAGGAGAAGCCCGTGGAGCCAGTGGTCACGTTCACGTCGGTGACGAGGGCCGCCGCCGCGGGCCATGGCGACGGCAAGGCGTGACATGCGTGCCTCGTGGCTCGTGGGAAGCGGGTGTACTCACAGTTTAATTTTTTTTTGTGCATGATTGTGTGTGAGGACACTGCACACAAGTGCAGTATATACCATGCATGATTGTGTTGTGTGTCGAGTTATTTACATTTGCATGGCTTGCCTTCGCATGTGGCTTATTTCGGGTCTTTTCTTCATCAAATTTGAATAATAAATTGATTTGCATGGTAATGAATTACTAGCAGCGTGTCCCGTGCAATATCGCGCCTAGTGACAAGAGAATTCATGTGTATTGTCACTAATAGAGAAACCGGTTTTACTTGTTTTTTTAAAATCGTTTTAGTGCTCTTGTTGGTAATACCAACTTGCGCAAAAAAAAAGGCCAATCTCGGTAGCAGTGTCATGTGCACAGCTACCAAGTCTGTGATATCAATTTTTTCAGCATGATGACCCTGTCACTCTCAAAGTATAGGTTCATACTTCATAGGCACAGTTTCAGAGATAGAATCAACATTTAAATCTTGCATTTGTCATCACTGTGATTCTATGATCTCTCAATGTAGAGTCATAAGTAATGGTAACTCCATCACCATGACCATGTAATCCTAACTCTCTTCATTAATTTGATGTCATGTCATAAAAAAACTTTACATGGCAGTCTATTAATTGTTGATGACCATGCCACTGAGACTGAATTTATAAGGAGACATGTCAAGTGCTTGAAATATGTATTTGCACAGTGCGTGAAGACAAATCCACCACCTCAAACCTCGTGAGATCCTTCGTCATTATTACTGTCTCACCCACACAATACATGTGACGGGAATTATACATGTTTTCCTTTTTAACTGACCCGTGAAGTTATCGCTATGTTCGTTTGGCTTATCAGTGACCGGCCAGCAGTACTTTTCTCTCAGAATAAACCAGCCACTAGCAACTAGTCAAAAATACTTTTCTTTTAGAACAAATCAGCACCATCCACCGGACACCAACCAAACGAACATGTAATATATTAGTATATGACATCATCAACTTTTTTAATCCATTTAACTATGCATCTTTTTTACAAATATTTATATAAGGTACTCTCTCTATCCTACATGTCATTTGACTTTTGTAACTTCAAGTTTCATCCCTCGTCATATTCAAATTTAAGTGATTATTAAAAACATTATTAATGAAGCAAACGCAACAAAAAATAAGGTATTTTGCATAACTTTTTGAATAAGGCGAGCGATCAAAATTGAGGTTAAAAAATCAAAAGATGTATAATTTGGAACGTTGATACTGTTATCAAGTCATCTTCCTTTTTGCTTAACTAGTTTATTAAATAAATACTGGTAAATTTTAAAAAATAAAAATATATGATTTTAAAAAATGAATATATATGATGCTTGCATGGGCAGCACGCGGCAGCAGTATGGACGCATGCTAGCGCTGTTGGACGGCCAGGAGCCAGGAGATCAGCGATATCGTACTAACCAATAATTATAGTGTAGGGACCTGATCCGGCCCGTTATCCTATGGATTCGTCGATCAGTCGCCCCACCTACTCCGATCTCATCATCAGTGTTATCAGTACTGAAGACATGCTAGCTCGTTTGCCATATCTTCAACATCAGTCAGTAAGGATCAGTTTTCTTGGCAGCGCGTGATTACTTTACATCGTAGAGCCCATCGGAGTATCAGATTGGTGGCCTCTCGTCCTGCCGATGATCGACTTGCATGCACCACGCGGTTTTGTCTTTACGATCACGATCAGATTATGACAAAGTGCATATGCACAGAGCTCAGGCATGTTCTTCTGTATTTGCTGAACATGAGAGTACGAGACTACGGCAACATACACTCCCAAATATAGGTAGAGAATATGACATGTATACGTGCGACACACGCGTATTTAAAAAATTAATTTCGAATATTTTATATTGTATAAATGTAAACGGCAACTTGGACTGAAGTAGTGATATCAATTGTATGTTACAACCAAAACCCACCCTTTAAAGATCAGAATGTTCTTTTTGAAGAGGTTATTTATCATATTCATGCTCTAGACATGTGATCAGGACTCCTATCCCTCAGTAACAGTGAATAGCTTATCTATCATATGTTGTACTTAGGGAGGCTTTTGCTCATAGCTTCACTACTGACTGCATTCTATAAACAAAGCCAATGGCTCATCATGAAGTTGAGAACTTTTGGGTGCAGCTTTCACTCTAAATCAATGAATTGCCTTTGCGGTTGAAACATATTCAAGAGTTCGGCTAGTAGTGGTCCACCGTGCTATTGCGAGATTTATCCTTTCAAAAATATATCCCACTTCAGATAAAATTTATAAACCGTTGCCTCAACCACATCTGTATACCACTGTATCTATTGAAAATTTTCAAAATGGCAGATTAGTTAGTTTTATTTTGTGAACTATTTCAGAACCAAATGGAGGAGGTGAGGCATTTAACCACAATGGTATTTTTTAGAACTTCATATTCCATTTGACCAAATCCTAATGTAATTTTCTTTTATCCGTAATACCAGCAAACACTAACATCGATTATAACATCTTTTTTTTATCCATCACAATATGTTGTCATATATTGGTTGTACGAAAATAATTTTATCCCGAGCAATATGAGGTTAAATAATGAATTTATGTGTTCAATTTGATTAGGAGAGACATATTATAGTGCACTCTATGGTTAATCACTTTAATATGTGCTATTGGCCTTCTTAAAGGCCTCATAGAATGCACACCACTAGTTAAACAATCTTGTGAGGAAGCTATGAGTTTCTCATAAAACACTATGATAATTAAACAAACCACTCATGGACAGTGTCAAGGAAGTAAAAGAGCTACATGGTGTTAAACAAAGTAACCACACACAAAAAAAATGCAGCATGCTATGTTTGGTTGGGGGAGGGAAAAAACTACGCTTAGGGAATCTTGGGTGCATGAAGTACTAAATGAAGTCTATTTACAAAACCTTTTCACAGATGAGTGCAACTTTGCGCGACGAATCTAATAAGCATAATTAATCCATGATTTGCTACAGTAATGCTACAGTAACCATCCTCTAATCATGCGGTCAGAGACCTCATTAGATTCGTCTCGCGATTTTACATAGGGCTGTGGAGGTAGTTTTTAAAATTGACTTTGTTTAATACCCTAAATCAGTGGTCAAAGGGAGGAGAAAATTTTTTCTCCTCTCAACCAAACATAGGCTTGATCTTTTTTCTGTATAAAGAAAACCTTCAGCATAGGATGTGTACGAGCAAAACAAACCATTTTCATAATCACTAGTTTTTATTGTACATAATTATTGTAACGACATGTATGATAAAAGCATACACTTTATTTTAAACATGATTACAAATAATTATCCAAAAAATATAGAATGCCTACCTAGCAACACATTAAACCCAACAGAAATAATATGGCTCTTCACATTGACGTTTGAATCATGAAGTGGTGTGCTAGCATGAATTGGCACTGACCATTACATAAATTTCAAGCAAGTGTATTTCCAACAGTAACCTGAGATAGTATATGGTTCAATTCATGGAACAGATATATGTCTTTGAGTGTTGTACCGGTAATTAATAAGTAAAGCACACATAAGCACTACATAGTACAGAGTATTTTTAGGTAATCTAGATTACATGAACAAATGTCTCCGACACCTGGGATACTCAGTTTGTGCTTAGCTCCAGATCAGTCAAGAACATGACTTTGGTTAATGACTACAAAAAAATGTGGACATGAGTCGTTGTAATGTGCAGTTGTTGACACTTGCTAGCGTTGTCACCAGGTTTATATCCTGGCAACGGCGCCAGAAATGCTTGTTGGCATTTCTTAACATCATTGCTAAGTTCGTGAGTTCCTAGCAACTATTCTAGAAATGTTCAATGGTAACGTTCACAAAGAATCCGCAAGCGCACGGATATACCATTGTAGCATTTCCCCAAATGAGTATTCCTAAGGGTATCGAATCTAGGGAATGTATGGTCGGATTAACAAGTTCAACACTATTGCAATGAATATAAATCACATACGAGAGTAAGTCAGGTTCTAAACACATGGGTAAGATATGATAATGATAGGGTAGTGTGAACACACTCGAACTCATTCTCTCTTTGGTACACTATGGCTTAGGAGGCAACATACAAGTTAGTTCTAGGTTCTAAGGTACTATACATATAAAGTTAGTAGATACCAGGTTAGTCACACTAGCATTGTATGAATATTAGCTCAACACCCAGGCCCAAACGGGGAGCTAACCACCCGCATCGCTTCCACACGACGTCGGTTGTTAGACTTTAGACTCCTACAGCGTACCCGAACGTGGAGGATGACAAAGGGTCCAACGGTTGTCACTACCGCGGCCTACCTCAAGACAAACCGTGGAGCACGCTCATATGTAATGCAGCTACTCAACCCAAGCACCATGCTTGCGTTGTTAAATATACATTGGCTGGCCTGGGCTATTGTGACCCAGGTCAGTGTCACCAGATAACTGGCCACTTACATCGAGTACCGTAGCTTGAACTCGAACTTCATACAACACAAACATGTGATCTAACTGGATCAAACTAGGCTAGTCATACAAACAGATTCGTGTTTTACTACGTCTATTCAACAAGATCAAAGGGTCGTGTTCATGAAGAACACGAGCCTCTATCTTATGAACAAACAACGAGAACATGAGTAAATCATTCATCAACTGAATCGAAATGCCTTGTTCATCAAGAACAGGAGCCTTTAAATGATGAACGAATGAAGAACACATAAACAAATCACTCATGCATGCTAGCACTACTTTATATAGCTAAATAACTGAAGTAGAGCAAACTCATATAATAAAAGGCTCCTAGATCCCAAAGTAGACTTGGAACCTGAAGTAGAACTACTCTAGACTACCTCCTAGCCTTGGAAAACAAAAGTGCGAGAGGAGTTGGAAAGTGAGTTGGGTAAGAAATGAGTCCCCTCTTTTCTATGTATAGGCCTTGAGCAGCTTGTGGAAGCACCGCCAACACCTTGAGAATGGACTCTGGGACCAACCAGACAACACCAAGTGGAAGCCAGCCATTGGGCACCACAAGGTTGGTTCGGCCAACCCCCATTGGGCCCCACTCGTCATGTGCTTTCTCCTGGTGGCTGTTGGGTGGGTCCTCAGGTCGGTTCCTTATGTACATGCTATTTTGAGGCGGTTTGATTGCCTGTGGGCCCTTCAATCCATGTGACGTCCAGATGTAGCCCTCTGATTCGTCGGGGTTTGCCTCCCTTGGATTGGTGACATGGATTGCATGCATGGGATCCTAGGTGGCAGCCCTTCCTTGGTTGAGGTGATGTGGCATGGACCATATAAGGTGAGTTTGTCACTTGTTTTATGCTTATTTACCTACAATCACATAATCTCCAAGGACAAGTGGAACTACATTATTCTTAACTAAATGCGTGTAAGAAATGCCCTTTTCTCCTTTATTCATGAGTAAATTGACGGCTAAAGTAACCACTTAATAGCCGTCAACAGCAGCCAAAGGAAATGCAAGCAGAAATCTCAAACAAGCATACACCAATCCATCATAAAGCTTTTCAAAGCACAAAAAGATAGTGTAAGTATAAAAATAAACACAATAAAATTAAAAGTTTTCCCAAGTACGGAAAGATGGCATAAATTTAAAAAAATGACACAACATAGAAGTTCACTTACTGACATGTATTAGGTTATTTTGCAAAGTAACATTTTATATTTCCAAAATTTTAAAGCCCAATCATTCTTCTTACATGCAAAGAAAAGGGTGTGAGGAAGTAATACCATCTATTTACAAAATGTCTTTCTCTATCCCTTCCTTTTACAGAATCATCGGTACCTCAAATATGAAAGGTAAGCTGGAACTATTAAATCAGAATTATTCTTTAACCATAATGGCCTAGCATTTGTACCTATATGTCACACCCCGAAATTTCCAATTTCGGGATGTGAATAGAAAGAATAATTAAATAACGATTTTCTCATAATTTTAAAATTTTTCCAACATTTATTTTTCTTTACAAGAAATATAGTATAGGAAAAATCCTTTGATTGATTTTCTAAATTAAATAAAAAGTTATGTGTGTTGCATTCATGCCGATGCATCTTAGTGGTTCTTGAGTGCAAAAGGTTTCAAAAAAATGCGTTTAGGAGCCGTCCAAACTCTCCCGAGGATTTTCCGGATTTTTCTGGAATTTATTCTCATTTTCCTTGAGCTATTTCTATTTATTAGAAGGCTCTAAAATCTTTTTTCATGAGCACCAAATGCTTTATTTGGGTTGTTCATGTCTTAATCTATCTCTAGGAATTTTCCTGGAATTTTTGTGATTTTCGGGGTATTTTTTGTGCCTTTAAACAATTTCCGGATGTTTTCCGAATTGTTCTTGCACCGGAAATATATTCCGAAAAAAAAGAAAAAAAAGAAGAAGAAAAAAAAAACCTATCCTATTCCTAACGGGCCGAGCCGGAGGCCCGACCCGGTCCGCCCACACCCGCCGCCCGCCAAAAGCCCATCTAAGGCCCACGGGAGCCCATCGGCGGCGGTGTCCATGGCGGACACGCCGCCGCCGGCCAATCCCCGGGCGTGCGCGCCCGGACCCCTAGGGGACCACGCCTATAAAAGGCGGGCGCCGCGGGCCCCCCGCGCTCGGCCTAGGCCGTCCGCTCCGCGCGCGCGCGGGGAGCCGCCTTGCTCCGCCGCCGGGCCGTGCGAGCGCCGCCGCCGCCTTCCTCGCTCCGCGCCCGCGCGCGGGGCCGCTCGCGCCGGCCCTTGCCGCGCCGCCCGCTGCGCGCGCCCCGCCCTAGCTCCCCGCTTCGCCGCCTCCCGTGCGCCGCCGCACGCGAGCCCGTGCGCCGCCACCCTGCCTTGCGCCAGAACCGCCGCCGCCGGAGTGACAGCGGAATCCGGCCGCTCCCGTTCCTCTCCAACCCCGGTGAGCACTCAATCTTGGTCCCCTCGGTCCCCTCTTCGTTTTTCCCTAGGCGCCCGAGCCCCTAGCCGCCCGGTGTGCCGGCGTGCATGGCCACCAGACCCACCGGTTCCCCTGTCCCTGCTCGGTCTAGAGGTAGAAGATGAGTTGGCATATTTGCAAATAGATCCCTGTGTAGTCCTTTAATCTTTCTAAGTTCTTTTATGTCTTGCAAGTTTCCCCGGAAAACCCCTACGAAAATCCTACTTTTCACACATAAAACCCACCCAAGTTTTTTTATAGATCTAACCCCGAGTTTTATCAATTTTACGAGCACCGTTTCCCGTGTCTCGGGAATCTTTTCAGCTACTCCCCGAAATCTACGGTTAATCACGACTAGGTCCTTTCGATCTTGTTTTGCTCACCAAATCTTCGTTTTAGCTCCGATTTAATCCGTTCAAGTTGCGTTAGGTCCATAATAATGTAAAGCACGCGTTAGTGGAGTGTTTTCACCATGTTTTGTTTCTGAAAATAAAATTAATATTAATTTTGTTTAATGACTAGTTATGCATGCCTTTTATAAATAAAAGCTATATAGATTTATATACCGTTTTCATAAGCAAATTTAATTTGATTAATGTTTCTATCACATGTTTTTATATATAAAAGTTAATTAGATCTTTTACTCGGTTTTCCACAAGTCAAATATTAATTTGCTTAATGATTAATTAACTTTTATAATTAAAAGTTGATTAGGCTTTTACTCCGGCTTTATAAACAAATGTTAATCTTGATTAATACCAATTTAATACTGTTTTTGATAATAATATGATGAACTCGAATTACAAAGCTTCGTTTAGATTGTTCATATAGTTTAGTTTTTCCAAATTAAATGTTTAATCGGTTTAATCAATACATGAATCTTTATTAATAAAACTTGACTAGATCTTTATACCGGTTTCATAAATAAAGTTTAATATTGCATTAATGTCAACACAAGATATTTTATTTCTGAAATATCCTTTATATTTATTTTGTTAATTAAAATGAACCTAGCTCATAGTCTTGTTCTCTCATAAATGCAAATAATTCGTTAGACGTTCTTTATCAAACTTTATCTAAGTGTGATCTTTCCGGTCCTTGCTCAATCTTCTGCAACCATCTCTTCTAAGCAAACCAAGTCTTTCTTCCTCTAAGCACGGTTTGTGTGCTTTAGTGATCCATCTAATCGAGCCTATCCTTTAGTGCGTTCTTTTAAAGTTTTCTTTTGATTGGTGTTTTGTTCTTAGTATGTCTGTTTGTTTGTCTGCTTTGTATGTTGTGCCCGATGATTGATGCGCTTAGAGTGCACGCCGTTCGAGAAGCTTTGAAGAGCAAGATGTTGAAGATATTCCGAGCAACGACATTACTTTGGTTAAAGGCAAGTGTGTCCTTGATCTTTTGTCCTAAGAACTATATTTAAACACTCATTGCATTGCTTGCATTAATTTTGATGGGTTCCTATTAAGGTTTATCCTAGTCTTTGTCATCATTCCTTGTCAACCTGGGTTTATGTTTATGTTGGGTAGCTATGCTTAGTTGCTATACCTGGGTTATGGTGGTTTTAATGAACAATAATGATGAATGCTATACATTTATGTTATATCTTTGATTGCTTAATACAAGACCATATGATTAATCGGAACATGGAGCGACCACCCGGGAAAACGGTGCTACCACAAGACATATGGCTCTGTCTTGGCTTATTAATTAGTGAACTAGATGTTAGGTATGCTTTACCCGATAAGGGTTGGGGGCCGGCGGGTAGTGGCGTATGGACTGCTCGGGCGTAGGTGTTGAAGGACCGATAAGGCGACCGAGAGGGGGGGAGTGAATGGGAGCCGATAAAAATTCTTCTCGAGGGAGATTGAAACTCCGACAAGACGAACTAGCTCGGTCGAACCCCCGAAATCACACGCTCCGCACTTCTACCTCCCGTTTGCCAAAACCACGTAGCCACCGGAGTGCTACGGGTCCTAGGAACAAACTCTACCAAAGCAACCACAACACACACGCAGCACCGACAGCGGAAACAACTCGAAAGCCGGCTAACCGGAGGGGGCGGTTAGGCCGGGTATAGGGGGCGGTTAGACCGCCTCCACACCGGCAACCAAGAAATCCTCCGAAACGCCTCTTCCGAGCACCAAAACACACCACGGTTTCACCAACAGAGATCTCTGGTCAAGGCCATGCTAGCTACCGAGAAAATCTTGGCGAAAACCAAAACTTCACCCAAGGGCCTAGGGGCGGTTAGACCGGCTACCCGGGGCGGTCTAACCTCCCGTACCCAAAGCAACGAACCCCGACCAAGAACACCTAGCAAACTACACTAAAACGAGCCAAGATTTCACCAGAACGCTCCTCTGATCAAGGTGAACAAACTCACGAGAGAAAGGTCCAGCAAAATCAAACTTTCTTCGGAAAGGCCTAGGGCGGTTAAACCTGGTGCCGGGGGCGGTTAGACCTCCCTCCCCCGAGCACAAAGATCCGAGTGAAAACCCAAGCAAACGGACTCGAAACGCTCCAAGATTTCAACCATACAATCCCCTGGTCAAGGCCAACATGCTACCAGAAGATCTCGGCCAAAATCAAAACTTTCTCCGGACGAGCCGGGGCGGTTAGACCGCCCCTCCTACCCGGTTAGACCGCCCTCCCCGACAGAACGGGAAAAAGGGGAACCGCGGGTCAACCCTCAACTTTGCATCACCCGATCTCCCGATTCACCCAACGGATTGCAGCGAAACTTTGGGGATGCCCGGGTCACCTCATGGACGACCTCTCCCTCAAAGGAATTGCACCGAAACGCTCTCAATCATGGGGAATCGCAAATCTCGTGACCAAACCTCAAGAACTCGAGTTCCAACGAAAACCACCAAATCGAGTCCGATTCAAAGGAGATTTGGGGGCAAAGTCACCAGCCAAAGAGGCACAAAAACCTCATACGTGACACCCACCAAAAACCCCAAGAAATCGTCCTCAAAACACCGCCAACAAAGAGCTCCGAAAATCAACACAAAAGAGACGGGAAAACCACCATGATGAACAACGCCGAACCATCTATACATGCCATGAAAGGTTCGTACATGGTCTAGCTTGCCACCCAAACATCCATCCCTCTCTCTAGATCTCACATGAAGCTCTCAAGCTAGTCCTCTAAAAACCTAAGGAAAAAAGGAGAACGAAAATGGAAAAAACAAATGAGCTAGGGTTCAAGGGTTGGCTGCCATCCACCCCTCTAATGAGTATATATGGAGGCAACCAAAAGACTAAAACGCCCTTCACTAATAACTAGGGATACATGCCCCTCAAGGGCGGATTTGGAATTCTTGATGTCTTCACCATCGGACGGATGCCGGCGACCGCACCTGCGTAGCCTCGACGCAAGCCTTGCGATCCCGACGCGTGTCCTCCGCTTCGAAGCTTCTCGGCGCGGCGGCGGCGGGCGGTCGGACCGCCCCCCCCGGGCGGTTAGGGACCGCCCGGTGGATCCGACCGGCCCCGGGCGGTCGACCGCCCCTCCCGGGCGGTTGAACCGGCACCGGTGGCCGCACCTCCTCGTCGAGTCTTCGGCCTCGGTTTTGTGGCTCAACCGAGTAACCCGGTGGTTTTCGGTGAACCACCGCAAACCCCCGCGAACTCGGTGTAGCCTCCGCCAATCTACACTCATGACTCGGCTCCCACGTAGTCCCGGCTCGACCTTGGTTTTGAGGCTCTACCAAGAAACCGTCCACGACTTCATCTTCTTGTTCATGCCACCATGCGGCCCGCACTTGACCCCGGCGGCCACCGGTCCCTCGAACGAAGCCTACTTGTCTTCTCCACACCCGGAGGCCTCACCGCAACGACCTTTCGCGCTTGTTCTTCACCGCACCAACACGAGTCAAGCCGCAACCTGCACCCGCAATACTTAGCCAAGAATCGGTCCACACAACGTTGTCAATCACTCATCACACAAGGGAGCGACCATCCACCGGTCCTCGAACCACACATGGTCCTCGGTGTGGACTTAGCTAAGACACGGTACTCGTTCGGGAGCTTTATACTTTGCACTGATCAGGTAACCTAGTGGGCAGCTACATCTGGGGATCTTTGTAACGGCCTCGTAGCGTCCATATGCAATCACACCTCGATAGTGTGGTATGATGCCTAGCTAGCATCGCATGGTTGGGTTTAAAGTTCTTCGCGACTTTTACGGGACTTGTGGGTAAAGATGTACGACCTCTGCAGAGTGTAAAACTAATCGATTAGCCGTGCCCACGGTCACGGGCGGCTGGACCCTCACATGATAATTGAACTTGAAGATGGACTTAAATCGTGTTCTCTGGTTATGCTTGCCATGTGCTCATGGTGTATTTCTTACCTTATGCTTAATGCGGGTTGGTATAAACTTATACTTTATTAGTAATCGGTGCTAATAAAACTTGACCAACTAAAATTGCTTAAATGCTTATAGCCCAGTCCACTATAAAGCCTTTGCATTCATTCTTTTTCCCACACTTGCCTGAGTACGACAAGTGCTCACCCTTGCTATAACCATTGTTGCTCAGAAAGAGGATGCTACTTTGAAGTCTTGTGAAGATGTTGCTGGTGCTAGGCGTACGCAACCCCCGATCGACCGCTCGTGATGTTTGGTGCCTTCGTTTCCGGGATTCGGCGTAAATCTCCGATAATCTTTCATTTTCTTACGAGATACTTGTTTCCGTATTCACTTATATGTCACTATATGCATGAAACTTGATCCTGGCATGCATATAGGTATGCACTTGGTTTCCTTCGGAAAACCGGGTGTGACAGAGTGGTATCAGAGCTGTATCGACTGTAGGACGTAAGCCTAGTTAGCACTGGTCGTTTCTTAATGCCTCTTTTGTTATACATTCCCTCCTTACCTTATCCTTGACCTCTCTGATGAAGGATCTCACATCTTAACCATCTTCTCTTCTCCATACCATGAATTCTTGTACAGTTATCTTCACTCTCCTTGAACATTTCTTGGATCTCGCCTGTCCATTCTCTCAAGCAATAACACCCCCTTGATTTTTTTGGTAGAACTGTTACCCTTAACATTCTATTTGTTCGCGTAGCTCTCTGACACATCAGCGCTGTTTTAATTTTATCTCGAGCTACCGAACTCCGATTGACATGAAATCAGTTGGGTTAGTTCCAAAATTTCATAACAAATTTTCTGTCAAAAATTCAGCCCCATCCAAAACTTATCCTGGGAGCTATGCATGAAACATGGGAGTGGTCAGAATCTGTAAAATTCTGCTGACCTAGTTACTTTCAATATTCTATATCTAGGGCTATAGACCTCCGATTGAGGTAAATCCAATTGGAGTAGTTCAGGAATTGCATCAGCTTCGCTCTGTCCAAAATTCAGCAGTATTCGTTTTGTATCCAAGGAGATACCTACGAATTAGTGGAGCATTCAGAATCTGCCAACACTGCTGACATAGCCATCTTGTTTAATTCATATTTCGAGTTCGAACCTCCGATTGAGGTGATTCCAGTTGGGTTGAACTCATAATTTCGTACTCCTTGATATAGGAAAAATCCATTATTTATGGATATCCTTGCTAGGAGATGCATCTGATCTATTAGGAGGATACCCCCGACTATATTAACAACGTGTAGTATCGTTCCCTTAAACATGCATTGATTGGTGAATTCGGTGTTTGTATGATGATGCTTGGTTTTATGAACTTGATTGATTCGTTTCTTTGAAGTGAGTGTTGGTGTATTGTTGGTCTTATATCTGCAATAACATCAGTTGCCTAGTTTGGTTTCTCTTTTGTACCTTCCACATCCTTGCCATCTTTCTTTGTTTCAACTCGCTAGAGGTGTTACCGGAAGGAAGTCAAAGGCAGATGCAAGATGAAGAAAAGAAGACATCACTCTACCTACCTTCCCACCTCGTGCTTGCTTTTGTCCCACCTAGCTCATTCTGATGAAGACCCCAACAATCATTGAAGAAAAAGATTGAAGGTTTCACACCGATCAACAAAAGAGGATGACCGCCTACCTACCTTGGGATCAATGTTTTTGTTTATCTCCCTACTCCTTGCTTCTTCTTTCTTCGAATCTCGGGACGAGATTCTGTTTAAGGGGGGTAGATTTGTCACACCTTGAAATTTCCAATTTCAGGATGTGAATAGAAAGAATAATTAGATAACGATTTTCTCATAATTTTTAAATTTTCCAACATTTATTTTTCTTTACGGAAATATAGTATAGGAAAAATCCTTTGTTTGATTTTCTAAATTAAATAAAAAGTTATGTGTGTTGCATTCATGCCGATGCATCTAGTGGTTCTTGAGTGCAAAAGGTTTCAAAAATGCGTTTAGGAGCCGTCCAAACTCTCCCGAGGATTTTCCGGATTTTTCTGGAATTTATTCTCATTTTCCTTGAGCTATTTCTATTTATTAGAAGGCTCTAAAATCTTTTTTCATGAGCACCAAATGCTTTATTTGGATTGTTCATGTCTTAATCTATCTCTAGAAATTTTCCTGGAATTTTTGTGATTTTCGGAGTATTTTTTGTGCCTTTAAACAATTTCTGGATGTTTTCCGGAATTGTTCTTGCACTGGAAATAAATTCTGAAAAAAAAAGAAAAAAAAAGAAGAAGAAAAAAAAAAACCCTATCCTATTCCTAACGGGCCGAGCCCGGAGGCCCGACCCGGTCCGCCCACACCCGCCGCCCGCCAAAAGCCCATCTAAGGCCCACGGGAGCCCATCGGCCGGCGGTGTCCATGGCGGACACGCCGCCGCCGACCAATCCCCGGGCGTGCGCGCCGGACCCCTAGGGGACCGCGCCTATAAAAGGCGGGCGCCGCGAGCCCCCCCTCGCGCTCGGCCTAGGCCGTGCGCTCCGCGCGCGCGCCGGGAGCCGCCTTGCTCCGCCGCCGGCCGTGCGGCGCCGCCGCCGCCGCCTTCTCGCTCCGCGCCCGCGCGGGGGCCGCTCGCGCCGGCCCTTGCCGCGCCGCCCGCCGCGCGCGCCCCCGCCCTAGCTCCCTCGCTTCGCCGCCTCCCGTGCGCCGCCGCACGCGAGCCCGAGCGCCGCCACCCCCGCCTTGCGCCAGAACCGCCGCCGCCGGAGTGACAGCGGAATCCGGCCGCTCCCGTTCCTCTCCAACCCCGGTGAGCACTCAATCTTGGTCCCCTCGGTCCCCTCTTCGTTTTTCCCTAGGCGCCCGAGCCCCTAGCCGCCCGGTGTGCCGGCGTGCATGGCCACCAGACCCGCCGGTTCCCCTGTCCCTGCTCGGTCTAGAGGTAGAAGATGAGTTGGCATATTTGCAAATAGATCCCTGTGTAGTCCTTTAATCTTTCTAAGTTCTTTTATGTCTTGCAAGTTTCCTGGAAAACCCCTACGAGAATCCTACTTTTCACACATAAAACCCACCCAAGTTTTTTTTTAGATCTAACCCTGAGTTGTATCAATTTTACGAGCAATCGTTTTTTGTGTCTCGGGAATCTTTTCAGCTACTCCCTGAAATCTACGGTTAATCACAACTAGGTCCCTGCAACCTTGTTTTGCTCATCAAATCTTCGTTTTAGCTCCGTTTTAATCCGTTCAAGTTGCGTTAGATTCATAATAATGTACACACGTTAGTGGTGTGTTTTCACCATGTTTTGTTTCTGAAAATAAAATTAATATTAATTTTGTTTAATGACTAGTTATGCATGCCTTTTATAAATAAAAGCTATATAGATTTATATACTGTTTTCATAAGCAAATTTAATTTGATTAATGTTTCTATCACATGTTTTTATATATAAAAGTTAATTAGATCTTTTACTCGGTTTTCCACAAGTCAAACATTAATTTGCTTAATGATTAATTAACTTTTATAATTAAAAGTTGATTAGGCTTTTACTCCGGCTTTATAAATAAATGTTAATCTTGATTAAAGCCAATTTAATACTGTTTTTGATAATAATATGATGGACTCGAATTACAAAGTTTCGTTTAGATTGTTCATATAGTTCGGTTTTTCTAAATTAAATGTTTAACCTAGGTTTAATCAATACATGAATCTTTATTAATAAAACTTGACTAGATCTTTATACCGGTTTCATCAATAAAGTTTAATATTGCATTAATGTCAACATAGGGTATTTTATTTCCGAAATATCCTTTATATTGATTTTGTTAATTAAAATGAACCTAGCTCATAGCCTTGCTCTCTCATAAATGCAAATGGTTCGTTAGACGTTCTTTATCAAACTTTATCTAAGTGTGATCTTTCCAAATCCTTTCTCAATCTTCCGCGACCATCTCTTTAAAGCAAACCAAGTCTTTCTTCCTCTAAGCACGGTTTGTGTGCTTTAGTGATCCATCTAATCGAGCCTATCCTTTAGTGCGTTCTTTTAAAGCTTTCTTTTGATTGGTGTTTTGTTCTTAGTATGTCCGTTTGTTTGTCTGCTTTGTATGTTGTGCCCGATGATTGATGCGCTTAGAGTGCATGCCGTTCGAGAAGCTTTGAAGAGCAAGATGTTGAAGATATTCCGAGCAACGACATTACTTTGGTTAAAGGCAAGTGTGTCCTTGATCTTTTGTCCTAAGAATTATATTAAATCACTCATTGCATTGCTTGCATTAATTTTGATGGGTTCCTATTAAGGTTTATCCTAGTCTTTGATTGTCATTCCTTGTCAACCCGGGTTTATGTTTATGTTGGGTAGCTATGCTTAGTTGCTATACCTGGGTTATGGTGGTTTTAATGAACAATAATGATGAACGCTATACATTTATGTTATATCTTTGATTGCTTAATACAAGACCATATGATTAATCGGAACATGGAGCGACCACCCAGGAAAACGGTGCTACCACAAGACATATGGCTCTGTCTTGGCTTATTAATTAGTGAACTAGATGTTAGGTATGCTTTACTCCGATAAGGGTTGGGGGCCGGCGGGTAGTGGCGTATGGACTGCTCGGGCGTAGGTGTGGGCTTAGCTAAGACACGGTACTCGTCGGGAGCTTTATACGTTGCACCGACCGGGTAACCTAGCGGGCGACCTACATCCGGGGATCTTTGTAACGGCCTCGTAGCGTCCCTATGCAATCACACCTCGGTAGTGTGGTATGATGCCTAGCTAGCATCGCATGGTTGGGTTTAAAGTTCTTCGGGACTTTTACGCAACTTGTGGGTAAAGATGTACAACCTCTCGCAGTGTAAAACTAATCGATTAGCCGTGCCCACGGTCACGGGCGGCCCGGACCCTCACATGATAATTGAACTTGAAGATGGACTTAAATCGTGTTCTCTGGTTATGCTTGCCATGTGCTCATGGTGTATTTCTTACCTTATGCTTAATGCGGGTTGGTATAAACTTATACTTTATTAGTAATCGGTGCTAATAAAACTTGACCAACTAAAATTGCTTAAATGCTTATAGCCCAGTCCACTATAAAGCCTTTGCATTCATTCTTTTTCCCACACTTGCCGAGTACGACAAGTGCTCACCCTTGCTATAACCATTGTTGCTCGAAAGAGGATGCTACTTTGAAGTCTTGTGAAGATGTTGCCGGTGCTAGGCGTACGCAACCCCCGCCGATCGCCCGTGATGTTTGGTGCCTTCGTTTCCGGATTCGGCGTAAATCTCTCGATAATCTTTCATTTTCTTACGAGATACTTGTTTCGTATACACTTTTATGTCACTATATGCATGAAACTTGATCCCGGCATGCATATAGGTTTGCACTTGGTTTTCTTCGGAAAGTCGGGTGTGACACTATAGATCAACTATACCAATTTAAGCTGGTTTCAACTGGGGAAAAGGTTTGGAAACCTCGCCTTAGGAAAAATGCTTCTATTCCTATCACCCTTGCTATCATTTCTTCTCATCCTTCAAGCATTCCAATTGTCATTGTGGTACACAATAAAATAAGGTTTGTCAAATTGAAATACAGCTCAAAGATGGAGGGTTGGACTGTTCTTGGAGTTCACTAATGAAACTGAATCACTAATAGCAAGTCTGAAAAACAGATTTGAGTAGCCATTTTAAGTTATGATTTTGAGAATTTTGCATTAACACTTTGGATGGGATCATGCAAAATGGAATCTATAATATATGTTAACAAGTTTCAGTAGCTATTGGACTAAGAAAACTAAATTTGGATATTTTAAATTGAGCTAAAAAAATTGAACTCCATATTGTTTTGGGTTCTGGATGTTAACTGACAAATAGTTTCTGAAGGTTCAGAAAGAACTCGAGTTTTTGTAGGTTCAAAGACAACTATTTCCAACTATGTTGATTGTTGCTACAAAACTCCTATCTATGGGTTGTAGATGATTAAATGGACTTTATTCTTGGTTAAAAACTCAAGGTGATTTGGAGTTCAAATTTGGGGAGAAATTATGGACAGTGGTGGTTTTCAAGCAAAATGTGGTTCAATTACTGCCATGTACAGCTACTCGACTGCCTGCTTGCCGGCGCCGCCGCCTCGCCTCGCGTTCGTGTCATGCACCCGTCGCCTGGATGTCCACGACTCCCTCCACGTCATGCCACGCTACCCAGCCACCGTCCATAAAACTCGAGACGATGACGACGAAGGGTGTGAGGTCATGTCTTTGGCATGGCGGAGCAACGATGCGCCTGTTGAGCGGGCTACGGGAGCAGTCAGCGCGGCGACAGCGACAACCTGGGGACGCGGCACCTATCGACGGTGGCGAAGGACTTCAAGCTTGACGAGATCACAATCGACGTCTGCAGCGACGTTGGTTGGGCCGGGTAGCGCTGGGCGGAGCGGGAGAGCAGGAGGCGCGGTCCATTGTGCTTGCTCCGAGGATGGTGGATCTCCGGCGATGTGGCGGCTCTCCAGCATGGGAGGTTGGAGGTAGGCTGGCATAGCGTGGCCGCGTGGGGGCTCGCGGGCGGTGCACTGCGTGCGTAGAGACGGGGAAGTTTTTTTCGATGCGAACTGGTGAGCCCAGCGATTAGGTAGGGTGGGTGAGAAAAGAATTAGCTTTTTGGCAGAAATGCTATCTAAATTGTGATTTCTATGGTTGTTCCACTTTTCGGTCCAACAATTAGATGATAGGTGGGTCCGGCATGAAGGGTAAGGTGGACCCGAATTGGGTGAGAAAAGTTTTCAATTGTTTTTACTCCTTATAGTATAGACTTAAGCTCCAAATCCCTAAACTAATTAAAATCAAGAGCAAGAACAATTGACATTGAAGAGAAATTTTGCTCATCTCACGTACCATCGCAAAAGTAATAACCCACAACCAATCAATTGCACAAAAACTAATTCACAACACATGAGTTCTGGATTAACACCACACAGAGGATTCACAACACAAGCACAAAATGAATCATTCACAAAATAATTACACACTGCTAGATGAAACCTTTTTTTCTTGAGAGAACAAGAGGGGGCAAGCCCCCTACTTGATTAATTAAAATATAAATGTGAAATAAGGTACGTACGGGGGCAAAGGTTCTCAAACAAAGAACAAAGGAGAAGAAAAGAAAATAAAAAACAAAACAAAGATTACAACAGGTTCATCTAGGTTTCCATTGCAAGCACTTTGTCCGGGCGCACCATGTGTAGAAGAAGGGAGAATTCTGACAAGAATTTCCTTTTCCACTCCTAAACTTGAGGGTCAATATCATTGAACATATAAATGTTTCTTGTAGTCCAGATACTCCATGACATTAGGACGATGATTTCCATAAAGAAAGGAACCCACAATTTGTCCTTAATCGACTTGAAAATCTGAAACATTGGTCTTGTGGTGATGACTGATACCCCAATCGATGTCCAACATCCCTTAGAAAAGTTACATCTTAGGAAGAGGTGGGAAACTGTTTCCAATTTCCTTCTTAAGCACAAATCGCATGTATAAGAATCAAGCTCCTCTTGCTTCCTTATGAGCAGGTCCCTAGTACTCAAACAGTCCATTAACAACAACCAAAAAAATATCATATGCTTCATCTGCAATTAGAGCTCCAAAGCTATATAAAGATGGGATGGGTGGGTCTAAATCCAACAAGCACCTTATATGCTTTGGTTGTCAAAAAATGGTTGTTCCCCCATGAATATGACCACAGATCAATGCCATCCAAGACAGGTCGGTCAGCAATGATACTCTTCAAGTCTACCAATTGATCATTCGCCTCAATGGATAGAGGCAGAAAGAAGTTATGCAGTAAGTTTGGGCTATTGATTGAGGATGCAAAGGATGCCATGGATTCTTAACAAAGGAAAAAAGCTCAGGAAATTGTCGGGCTCGGACAATACCATTCCACCTATCATTCCAAAATACGACAGTAGAGCCATCAACTACTAGAGCAAGAGAGCCATCAACTACTAGAGCAGAAGCTATACCTTTGAATTTATCAAGTAGCTTTACAATGTCTTTCCACAAGAAGGAACCTTTTTTGTTTTTCCTCGGCAGTTTCCCATTATGGTAACATCTATTCCAAACAAGATTAACCTAGGGAATGTCAGCCTTGGAGAAGAATTTGTGCAGGAATTTTAGAAGCATTGCTTCATAATGAATGGAAAGATCCAGCACTCCAAGGACACCCCACTACAAAAAATGTTGTAGTCTATGACGGTCGATTTTCGTCAGGGATCATCAAAATTTTGTCATAAAACGGCATCTATGACGAAAATTGAGAAGGTCATGTATTGAGCGTCACAGATCCCTTCTCGTGACGTCCTTAAGTTTTCGTCATAGATTAACATGATCCATGACATTCTCAGGTCGTCATAGATTTGTCTAAAGCCCATTGAACCCAGCCCGATGCCCAAATTCTATGACAAAATTGATCGTCATGGATTAACTTGCCACGTCACTCATAGAGATGAATTGGCTACTGACGTGGATGCGGATGTGGCAATGGCGGCCAGGTGGCAGATGATGTGGCTGCCACGTGTGAGGTGATGTGGCGGCATGTGGCAGATGACGTGGCACTGATGTGGCCAGATTCAATACTGGTTGTAATTCCACAAGCCAGAATACAACAACAAAGCCACACAATTCAATAATAATTCTTAAATTAATAAATTTCCAGTACATTCACACCACCTCAATGGCAAACATAATATAATTTGTCAACAAAGCATAATCAACTAAGATTCGGCGTAATTCACAGAGGCACCCTATTTGCATACAAGCTAAAAAGAAAGAATAAATTCTACTGTCTGCCATGAACCTGCAAACAAATCAAGGGCATCGATACTGCCTTGCCATCTCAGTGTATGCAAACTTGAATCCATCATGCATGCGGTTATAATCAGGACATGGCATCCCAGCTGACTTAGCTGCCATACAGTAGCAATCCCCAAGATGACCTTTGTAAGTGATCAGTGTACCAGTCACATCCACCATGATCAAGCGCAACTTCGGGAGGAGAGACATGCTTGATAATGATCTGAGCTGCATCCTTTATATACAATCTGTCTGCAAAGTCACAATGAAAATTAGGACCAAACCACCCATTTTTACAGACTCAGCAAAACATGAGTTATAAGTAAGGCATGCTTTCATTATTTACAAAATTATCTATACATATAACTGAGTGCCTGAGCATAATATCATTAGGAATGAATGGCAACAACACAATAAGCTGAATTAGAAATTGACATGTGAAAAAGAACTCAATGCAATGTTGAAATGAACACAACAATATTTATGACTTAGACAAGACTGATTAGAGAATAGCAAATGGATATCTTCAAATGGGTCAAAATGGATCCATAACAAGCATACCAATGATAAGTTGCAATGCTATTACCTGAGCATTAGGTTGGTTCCACACAGTTCCACTCTAATCAACGAGAATCTGCAGTTCCAGGAAATTATATATTGATGATGAGTAAAGCAACAAAAGAAACAGAAGTTTGGCTTGATGCCACCTAAAAGAAGAAAGACATCTTATTATTCACTAGGCATTTTGTATATATATTATGCAATAGCAAGAATACTAGGCATGCATATATATTGTGCACTAACAGTATAGCATATATATTGTACTAGACAAATAGTTCACTGCACAACAAAATAGAGACCAAAGACTATACAAAACTACTAAGAACAGATATGTTGTGCAAAGAAAATACTGAGAAAATTGAAGCAAACACAAACTATCTGGATGCACACATACAACATGTGCAATGAAAGCATCTCATTAGTGTTATCTGTTCACATGCTATATATCTGAATGTTCACAAAGCAATCTGAATCTGTAAAACAAACACAGTCACCTTTGGTCCCTTCATTCATCACTGCATTTTTATTCATCTTAGAACTGAAGCATTAATGATGCACAAAAGTTGGAAAATAAGGAGTCAGATGCATCACTGCATTTTTATTCATCTTAATTGGCAATCAGTAAAGAGCATTTATATTGTGGACATGAGATCAATGAACTTAATAACATAATTAAATATCTTAGAAATAGCACAATAACTAGTGATACGAAAACAACCTATGCTCCTAGTGACCAGCAGAGTCATAAGGGTAGACATTTTTGTTATGTAGGTGTTGCGTGAGATCTGGGTTAATTTTGCTTCAGCCAGCAAGCAATAATGCATGGATAATGAGTTAACTTAAACAAGAATCGATGGACAGATCCAGTACCGAACAACTAATAGTAATATGTTTCTTAATTAACAAAATCCAAACAATTTCAATTATCAGACCTTTTAGTTCAGAGCTTCCTGCTACAGATCCATACCAAAGATAAACCAGCTATCTGACAACATAGTGTCGCTGAATCAAACAAGAAAATATCCAAGACTAATCTGACAGAAAGGGATGAATGTGAACTACCTCATCTATTGATGAATTGATGATGGCCAAGGAGTGGTTGGGCCTGGATCCGACCTGTGCCAGCACCAGCTTCCCCCCACTGCCCAGCAGCTCCACCTGCGACGTTGGTCCCCGCTACAAACACTGGAGGAGCGAGCTGCTCCACCCCCACCACCGCTCCCCGTTGTGGCAGCAGGAAGAGCACCTTCACGCACCGCTACTCTGCCTCGCATTCGTCGGGGCGGCACCATCCTGGCGCCCCTGCTCCTTGATCCCTCGCATCTGGATCTACAGGGGAAAGAGAAGTGAAGGTTTGTGTGTGTGTGTGAGAGAGAGAGAGAATGCAATCTGAGTTGAAGTGATAAGGTTTGCTAGATGATGAGGGAGGCGACGGGGAGGGGAGCACATCAAGGGGCAGGAGCATGCGCCTACCTGACCGATGGGACTTGGCCGTCCTCCCCGGCTGCTCCAAAGCATGGGAAGAGAGGAGGGTGGGAGTGGGTGTCGAGCCTGCGCACGCTGCTCTGATAGGGGGAGGGTCCAACATGGAAGGCACGCACCTCTTGGCCGGCGGAGAGGGCGGCGGCGAAGGGGATGAGGAGGAGAGAGGGTAGCGGGAAGAGAGCTGGGGGACTGAGGGGGCTGCGGGAGTAGGGAGCTGGGGTTAGGGTTGGGGCACATTGCAGCATGTTATATATAATGGAAACGTGATCAGAGCCATTGTTTCATAGATGAACAGTTGAAAATAGTTGGGCTGTTTCAGGCCGAAACGGGCCTTGATTCATTTCTACACTGCTTAACACTTTTCTTTTTCTTTTCTTTTTATTGCACCATTGTGAAGTAATATATATAAACAATTATTTAATATACACAAATATATTTTTCACATGTAAAATATAACATATAAGTTGTCACCTAAGAGTTTCAAAAAATTTCAAGGATATTTGCTATTTTCTATCATTTAAATGAATTTCTACATTTTTACGGAAAGTAATTCCAAATTGAACTATGTACACGTCCAATAAGATTCAAAAAACCTCAAAAATATATTTAAACTTATATGTTTCATTCTAGCCTACATCTAAGATATTGATGAAAAATTCAATCGACTTATAGGGAAAACTCAAACTTCTATTAGTCTCGAGTTCGGGATGTTATGTGTATATAATTTAAAGCCCATGGATTCAACACAAGTTGAATTGGTGGTAAGTCTTGCTAGTCTGTAGTATGAGGTCCTGTGTTCGAAGGGTTCACCTTACCGTTGTTAACCGCCTTACGGCCTGGATCGGTAGCAAAAAAGCTCGGTTACCGCTCTCTAACCGAACCTAGCAAACTCTAGCAAACTACTCTTTTTGGTTTACTGGACCGGTTTTGCCGGTTTCGAAAACCGCTACTGCAGCGGTTTTTAAAACCCTGGTTCGAACCCCCCCCCACACGCACATATATATAGGTATCTCACATTGTTTCATACAACTCAACTTAAACTTTGAAGTTTCATACAACTAAAGTCTTGTACAGCTCATATACACTTGAAATTCATACACAATTTCACATTTATCATCGTATAAACATTTGTGGGTTTCATTGGCACTTGTTGTGCAAAAAAGTTGATTTTCTATTTTTAAATACCTAAGTAAAACACCTTTATGAAGTAATTCGAAAATAAATATCTTATATACCCCCAAAGACATTTTTCAGATGTAAACGAACACATATAAGTTGTCGTCAAGGAGTTTCAAGAATTTTCAAGTAGATTTGCTATTTTCTGTCATTTAAATAAATTTATGCATGTTTACCGAAAGTAATTCCAAATTGACCTATATGTACCTCTAATAAGATTAAAAAATTCAAAAAAAACTACACTTAGGCACATATGTTTCATTCTGTCCCGCATCTAAGAGATTGACAAAAAATCAACTGACTCGTAGGGAAAACTCGAACTTCTACCAATCACCTTGTTATAAAATAATGATAATAATATGTAAACTTCTCCAAAAATTATGTGGATTGGCATAGAATCATTTTATAGAAGTACAAGCTTACATAAAAAATTTCATAATATTTTGTGAAAATTGGAGTATACATTGTTCACAAACTATATAGGTCTCTCACACTATTTCATACAACTCCACTTAAACTTTGAAGTTTGTATACCCTAAAGTATTTTATTGGTCATTTACATCTCAATTCTACACATAACCTTACATTTACTCTTCTATTAACACATGGGAATTCACATTGCCATTTATTATGAAAAAAAGATATTTTTCTATTTTAAAATACCTAATTAAGACACCTTTATGCATTAAGTGGAAAATAATTATCTTATATACCCCAAACATATTTTTCACATGTAAAAGAACACATTTAAGTTGTCTTTTAGAAGTTTCAAGATTTTTTGAACAAATTGCTATTTTCTATCATTTAAATGAATTTCCGTAGGTTTATTTGAAATAATTAAATTTTGAATTCATGGATGTCAAAAAAGTCTGCTCGTGGCCCTGCATTTTCACGAAGCTGGGTAGGCCTATTGGGCTACGCCTTTGGGCCGGCCTGTCGGGCAACGTGGGCTGGTTTGGTTGCTCGGGGTGGTTTCCTGGTCAAGTTAAGTAGTTAGAGGGCCACCGACAGACTTTGACTCCGGTTAGCAAGCCCATGTAAATTTGACACCAGTTAAATTTTTGCGAAAGTCTAGTTTTCATCCCTAATCTTTGTAACTACACAAAGCATATCCTCCAACTTTTGAAACTGTCCAGATTACATCCCGAGCTTGGTTATGCGTGGCTTTAAAAAACGGTTTCGTCTTTTTCTTTTTTATTTATTTCGACTAAATATTTAGAAAATCATAATAAATTATAAGAAATTATAAAACGGAAATCCAATTTTATTTGCCTCTATATAGGTATATACTAAATATATAATATTATATTCTTTAGAAAAAATTAAATTTAGATTTTTAAATTGTTAATTGTGATTATCTCTAATTCTTTTCACATATTATATGATTTTTTAATGTATTGATCATGAGGAAATGTTGAAATGCAATGTGGGTTGGATTATGACGAAATTCGTGCAACGTCATAGTGTTTGGACTTTATATCGGGCTTCATATCCAACACTGCTAATCCATGACGAAATCTGATGGTTGTCATGGATGCAGTGTGATCTGTGACGAAATCTATGATGAAATTGGCGCAATGTCATAGTGTTTGGACTTCATATCGGGCTTCATATCCCGCACTGCGAATCTATGACGAAATTTGACTATTTGTCATGGATGCATTGTGATCTATGATGAAATCAAAAAACATCATTGTAAAACCCCGGATTTCCATAGAAAATCTGAATCCCTATACCATCGCGATAGTCCCTGGATCAGTGTCTATCGCGTACAGAACGTCTCACAGATAAATACACAAAGTCATACATCGCATCACATAAGGATAAAAGTACACAATTTTATTACATGTCCTTTATGGAGTACATCAATACAAGCCTCTTGGCTGAATCAGAGTGAAAATTCTACGCAACGGTAGCTATCTTCTCAGAAGGGTCTCCATCTTTTATTCTTCCCACCACAGGCAATCTTGAGCGAAGCGACGCATCCCTCAGTCATACCATCCGTCGGCGTTGTAGTCGAACTCGGTCTCGTACCCTGCACACCCAAAGTCTATCCCCAAGGAGTGGGATAGGTCCACGTCACCAACTGTATGCAGCTTTAAGTGGCCTAACATCTAAAGGGAGGAAAAAGACAAGGAAGCGGCTTTGGTTTCCTGTGCAGCAGCAGCAGAGTATAAACAAGGTATCTCCATCAATATCCCCAAATCCCAAGTCTCTCAACACAACTCGGAACCTCCTAGTCACCTAGGGGGGGCCGTCTCCACAACCTACTCCTGTCTAGGGTCGGTGCGAGAACTTTCTCTCATCGCACCTCAATGATTGCAACCGGATCGACGAGGTAGATGGAGCCTCTCTCCTCTAGCCGGCTACAACCACGGCTCACCACACACTCTCCTATAGGGGGAAGGTAGAAATCCCAAAACATGAGAACGAACATGTCGTCTAGGCTATGTCCATGACCGAGGACGCGACTATAGTTATAGATCGAGCAACTCTGCAGAGTGTGTACACCTGTACCCATCCCCGAATGGCACCCGGCCGGTGTACGACCGACCGAGCCCATCCTACCGGGCGAACTCTCGGTAGTTACGGTCCCATCCTGCATCCGGCCCTCAAAACGGTCCCTCCCCCCCCCCCCCCCCGCAGCGGGGACGACAATGGAACCGTGAAATGCTCTCGTGTGGCCACACGGGAGACGCTACGAGAGGGTGGTCTCACCTCCACCGCTCCCCCACCGATACCCTCTATCCTTCCTAAGCGAGTATGGTTCCGCACTTGCCGAGCTCAACTCGGCCCTAACCCCACGCTCGGCGGGGTGGTGTGTACGAAAGTCCTATAGACAAGTTGATCCACTCGGTTTCAGACCGGGGCAAGCTCATGTCCTCCATCCGCAAGTAAAACCCCAACACCTAGGCTCCGAAAACCGTCATAGTAGGGGTACACTGAGGAGTGCACCCCTGTCCCCGATCCCAGATCGGTTGTTTCGAGCTCACCCCCACCAAAGTACCCAAAATGCCTTCTCCTGCCGGTTTTTACCCCACACGCCAAAAACCACTATTCCCCTCCCAACACATGCATCACAAAGGTCGGCGTATATACACGCTCACATAGACATATATATACAGTAGTAGTAGGGCAATCAAGGACAGGGTAAATAAAGAGGCAGTGCAAGGTTCATCAACATGCATATAAAGTAAAGCGCTAGCAATTCTACTTAGCAATGCCTAGTAGGTATTTCAGAATCAGTCGGGCGTGAACCTGGGATCGGGTAGTCCTCCGCGGTGAAGTCGTCGGCGTAGTCGTACTCCAGGATCAGCTCCCCGGCTCCAGCTGCTCCTAATAGCGCGAAAGGAAAATAAATAGCGGTCCTATTGCAATTAACTCCAAAGAAATGCATTTAAGATCCAAAAGAGAGCAAACACCACCCTAGCCCGGAGTTTAGGATTTTAGGAATTTTCTGGAAAAGGTTTCACAATTTTCGGAGTTAAAATGGATTTATTAGGGGTTTTCAAAGAGAAAATACGTTTTCTAGAATTAAAAATACGTTAACCCCTTAAAATAACCTCAGCCACACCGGATCCCCCAAAACCGGATCCAATGCGGTCGGGCTCCCTGCGGCCCGTGCGCGGCTGGGCGGCCATTGGGTGCCGCACGCGATCCCGTGAGGGGACCATGCGGATCGGCGCGGTGAGGGCCGGCGTGTGGCCGCGACGGGATCGGTCCAGCCACAGCGGATCCCAGCGGATGGGTTGTGGGCACGCCGGCATGTGGTCTCCGGTGCACCACACAGGTCTACGAATCCAATCGTGCCCTTAGGTGCTCGATGAAATGCCCACGAGAGGGAGGCAGCGGCGCGGGAGGACCTCGCCGGCGGCGAGTCCCACGGTGCCTGGGTGACTGGCCAACACGGGGAACCACAAGGGACTCCCCAGGCTGCTGGGCTCTAAAGGGGCGTAAGACCGGGGTGGTAATCGTCGCGCGAGGCCTTCGCCGGTGTGGGCGCGGCGGCGGCGGCGCGGCGGCGGTCGGCGGTGACCCTAGCCCGCGCGGGGGCGCGGGAGCGCGAGAGCGACGGCGTGCGCGGGGCGGTGCGTGCGCGCCGGGTTACTACCACGGCGGAGTAGGGTTTGGCCGCGACGGGGCGTCGCGGCGGGGGTTCACGGCGGGCCGGCTCGACGCCATGGGAGGCGGCGAGCACGGCGCCCGTGGTCGGCTCACGAAAGTGCGTGTGGGTTCACGGCGGTGGCAGGGGCGCGCTCACGGCGGCCAAGGATATGGTGCCCTTTTTCCTTCCCTACCCGCGACGAGCACGAGGCTCTCGGCCACGGCGAGGCCGCGGCGGTCTTCGGTCGATCTAGACACGGCGGCGAGTCCTATGCGAGAGGATAGGGACCAAGGTCCAACCCGGCCCCCGGGTTCGACGCGCGTGCGTGCCGGGGGTGCACGGTGGCGCGGGGCGTCGGGTCCGCGAGCGCAAGCGCGAACGCGAGTGCGATCGGCTCGACGCGGCGCCGTGGACGCGAGTGGCAACGCTCGGCGTTCAACAACGACAAGGGAAGGCCAGGCCAAGAGAGCGGCGCGCGTTGACGAAGGCAGCGACACCTGCAAACGGGTTTTCCCAGCCTGGCACGAAGGCCGGCATCACCAGCGACGGCGCGTTCCACCTCGGCTCGAAGGCGGGGGCATCCACATGGGGAGGGAAGCGGTCGTCCTCACCTCGGTGGCCACAGGCCATAGTGCAGGCGTCGGTGTAGAATGGTGGCGCGGCTCGGCGGTGGGGAAGAAGACGAGGGCGGCGGCACGACGTCGAGGAAGAAGAGGAAGTAGGGGAAGTAGGCGTTCTCGTCGACGGCGGGTCCGGCTCCTCCCGCGGGCGGCTCCGGTCTTCGCGGCGGACGACTCCTCCTCTCCTTCTCCTCCCCTTCTCTCCCTTCTCCCTGGCGGGTCGATGGGTGGTCAAGGGAGCAACTCCCTGAGGCGGCTAGGGTTGGGATTTCCCCCGGGGCTCGGCGGCGGCTCTTATAGCGGCGCGCGGCATGGGACACGCGGACGGGCCGGGATGCGCGGGAGGGCGCACGGCACGCCGCGACGGCGAGGCCGCGGTCGGTGCGCCCGCCTTTGGCTTTGGTCGTCGGCCAAAGCTCAAAGGTAGGGGATGACGCGCGTGCGTCATCGTGGGGGCGGGTGACGCGGTGCGCGGGGGGCGCTTGCCGGCGACCCAGGCGGCACGCACGGTAGGTGGCGGCGGCGGGGCGGTTTGTTGGGCCGCGGCTGGGCCTAAAGCGAGGCTGGGCCGATTAGGAGGTTGGCGGCCCGCGAAGTGAAGAAGTGCTTTCTCTATTCTTTAAGCTCTAGCTTTGATTCAAATTTGAATTCCCATTTCAAATTTGAATCCACTCAAGAAAATCCAAATAAAATCCAAATAAAGATCCAGCTTGTCACACTAGCAAATTATAAGCCTAAAATTATTGCTGGTGCCAAATTAAATCTAGGATTCTGGGAAAGAAACAAGAAGTCACCCTTATGTGTTGCATGAGCACTCAAATACAAATCAAGTTTTAGAAATCCCACATTTTGCAATCAAACCAATTCTAAGGATGTTACAGTCATGAGAATTTCGTCATGGATCAAAGTATTTCTTGTAGTGCCCTGCTTCTTAGGATTGCAAACCCTAGGCCAAGCAGCCTTAGATGTTTTTTAAGTTCAAATCAGCCCCTTTCCATAGATAGTGTTTTCTATACTTATCCAATTGTTTGATAACTCCTTTGTGAAGCTTCAGAGATCCTGTGTAGAAAATTGCTGAGGATGAAAACACAAAGTTGACCATTTCCAGTTCCCCCTGAGAGAGGAAAGCAGATGTGCTAATCAGTCTCCTTTCAACTACAGGATCCCCTACTTGCGTTCTTGCCCGCATGAGTGCCCCGCGATCGACTGTTGGCTGGTGGCCCGCGCGATGGTGACCTTATGCCGACTGGCCCCGCGTCTCGTCAGCTCTCGATGTGTCGGTGTGCAAAGAGGTGGTTTGTTGAGTGTTAGAGAAAAACACTCGGGAAACAAACTCTTTGGCGAGTGTTTGCAACACAGGTTGTTTGCCGAGTGCAAGAGGGATGACATTCGGCAAACCCTTTAACACTCGGCATCTATAGGGTTTCCCGTAGTGAATATTGTAAAATAATTATGGGTGGTTAATCTCCACTAAAAAGAAGAAGAGATTTAAGTCTCACAAGACTTGTTAGCAAATAACAAAAAAAAGGTGCAAGAGAATTGTATGAGTGTTTTTAAAAAAAAACAAGAGTGGCTGAATGGATCTAAAAATTAATATGCTTGGAAAAGTCTATATATTAACATAGCTATTGACTACTCCTATTGTACCACATAGTACAACTCATGGTAGTCATACTCTATTACTCTAAGCATATCAAGGGCTGAGAAAAAGAAGACTTACCTATCAATCTTAGTGTTGGACTTAGGTCTAGCCCAGATACACCCAAATGGTTGATTTGTTCAGAGTCGTGTATGGCCAAGCTTAATTGACAGTAACATAAGATGTAAAACACATAGATTTATACATGTTTGAGCTGTAAAATAATTATGTACTGTAGGGAATTGTATTGCATCACTCGTGCATCTTGAGGTGGACAACGAATTTGGACCTTATGCCTTAGCAAAATGGGTTATTTGGTTCTAGGCCATTACAATTTTGCAAAGTTGGAGAAACACCATTACTATTCGCCTATTTTGAAATTTGCCATTACAATTTTTCTTTTACCCAGTTCTTGCCATTTTCTACATCTTTATAGACTGTGGGGCCCACTATCACACCATATTTGTCCACACATATTTCATATGCTTCCCTCTCCACTCGCTGACATGTGGGGCCCACTAGTCAAATTCTTCCTCAACCTCTAGCTCCATGGCGGGTTGCTCCAGTTTTGGGACGAGTCCCGCGGCGAGCAGACGGGCGGAGGAGCACTGCATCCCCGTGCCGGGGAAGGGCGTCGCTGTTGGCAGAAGGAGGCTCGCGGCGGGCGGAGGAGCGCGGGGAGGCGGCGGGCCGAGGACGCGACCGCAACCGCGCCGGAGAGCGGCGAGAGTGCCGCACGACAGAGGTGGAGCACGCGCGACGCCATCTCCATGGCGGCAGCAAAACTCTAAGAGGGAGGGACGACAGCGAGCAGCGTGGCACCTTGCTTTATGGCGGCTGGCCTCCCTCTGCGGCGGAGGCCGCCTGCTCGTCCGTGGAGGTCCCGGTGGCCGGCGGTGTGGGGAGGAGAAGAGCGGCGTAGAGCCTCCTCCCGGCGGTGGCGGCGGCGGCGCCCTCCCCCGACACAGGGATGTGGTGCTTTGCGACGGGCGGCATCCTCACTGCAGGACTCATGCCCGAATTGGAGCAACCAGCTGGAGGTTGAGGAAGAAGATGACGTGTTGGACCCACATGTCAGCGATTGGAGAGGGAATGATACAAAAATTGTGTGTACAAATACGGTCTGACGGCGGGTCCCAACGTCTATGAGACGTAGAAAATGGCAAGATCCAGGTAGAAGAAGAATTGTAGTGGCAAATTTCAAAATAGACGAATAGTAATGACGTTTTTACAACTCAGCAAAATTGTAATGGTCTGGAACCAAATAACCCTAGCAAAATGACAATCACATAGGCGATGGAACCTTAACATGTGGTCGTGTCAAATCAGTTTGCCAAGGGAGCTGTCAATGATGTCCCAAAACCGCATGTACAGTAAACCACATAGATACATTTTTTTTAGAATTACCACATAGATACATGATCAGGCATTCGAAAAAAATACTTGCTCCGTGTCGAAATATTTGTCGTTGTTAACTTTTTCTTCTAACTTTGACCATTCGTCTTATTAAAAAATTATCGCAAGTGCGTACAAAGATAAGTCAAGCTTAAAATATCTACAATAATAAAGCATGTAGCAAGCAAAGTAAATGATACTTGCATATTTTTTTAATAAGACGAACGATCAAAGTTGTGAAAAAAGTCAATAGCGACAAATATTTCGATACAGATGGAGTACATAATTAGGCCGGGCCGAAATCCCGAAACCGCCCAACGTGCGGCGGCCGGGCCATCAGGCTTCATTTCCCCGGGAATCCTATACATCTTCCGGAAGATTTTTTTTAATCAAACTTCCACTTTAAGATTCGTGCGAAAGTGAGATCCAACGGCTCCGATCGTCTTCTTCCTTCTGCCATGCTCTCCTGTAATCTGCATCGCTTATCGCGCCTCCTCTGCGCTTGCGGTTGCCTCCCGGGCTCCCGACGGATGGGAGGTGGGCGGGAGCGGCCGACGGTGAGTCGCCGGCGGCCGGCGATGGTGGTCGAGGTGGCGGCCTTAGGGTTAGGGTTTTGGGGATTCGTTTTTTGGTCGTGCTCCATTGGTCCCCGGACCTAGAAAAGGAGGGGGTCGGGGAAAGGCGGAGGGCCGACGGTGGTGGCGGATCGGCCGGCGGCGGGGCGAGGCGGCGCTACCGCGCCACCCGCGCGGGGGATTGATGGCCGGTGGGCGGATGCGCGGCGGGGCGCGAGGAGAGGTTCGGGTTAGGAAGGGCGGGGTCGGCGGCGGCGGTGGATCGCGGGCGGTGGTGCGGCGGCGGGGAGCCGCCGGCGGGGTTGGTGGAGGAGGCGGCGGGGTGGGAGGAAGAAGAAGAAGTTTAGTCGGTCGGTGTTGGGGTGGAGAATTTTTTTACATTTTTCTTTCCTCTTTTTTTTGCAAAATATATGGTCCGCAAAAAAATCTACAAAACTATACATCTAGCGTCGTGGGGGACGGCGGCAGGGGTCCAGTCTATTTTTGTTTGAACTCAGATGGAGGTAAACTTTATATAAAAATTGTAGCTTTCGACGAGATTTACAATTCTGTAGTTCAAAGTTTTTCCATTTGAAGTCATCTACCGCGGCGGTAGTACCTGCCGCCGTCCCCACGGCGCTAAATGTATAGTTTTGCAATTTTTTGGACCACCCATTTATTTTTGCAAAATTGAGGAAAATGTAAAAAAATTCCACATAGGACTCCTCCATTTCTCTCTTTTCTGACTCTCCTCTCGAGTCTCGACCCGGGCACCCGGCGACCCGCCGCCCCTCCCTCCCTTCCACCGTTCTACGCAGCGGCGCTCGCCCGGCCGGCCGTACTTCTCCTCCCGGTACTCCGGTAGTGGAGGCCGCCCCCTTCTGTTCCTGCTCGCAGGGCGTAGCCCCTCGCGAGTCGCGACGGCGGCGTCCGCCCGTTCCTCCCCCGTGCAGGCCACACCCCTCCCCGGCGGCGGTGTTCGCCCACTCCTCCCTGCGCCGTCGCCCGCGCGCCCGCCCCCCTCACTGGAGGAGGTAGACAACTCCATCACTAGACTCGGAGCAGATTCGTCACCAAATCCTCCATCGCCGGTCAGGCCACCTTGGCAGCCCCAACCAGTTCGTGCCACCACCTGGAGTACAAACCGTAGATTCATTCAAAACCACACTGCCCCCCAACACCACTCGCTACCGTATTTCTTTCGTGCTCAGCCTCCTCCAGGCTCCATTCTCATGTGCATCCGATATGCTATTGCCTGCTCTGAGATAGGTGTATCGTAAGTGTGTTGATGCATTATCTAAATGTTGAGTTGTTGAACAAAATTCTAAATCTGTATCCAGTTGGACTAATTTAATTCAGTACTAGAAAGCCAAATAAAATTCTAAATCTGTAAAACAGTTGGACTAATTTAATTCAGTTCTAGAAAGCCAATGAGGGTCTGAGTGTTTTTAAGGTCTTGAGCTGTAATAGAACTTCTGTTTTACAGATCAACCTAGAGGCTTGGCTACAAAGCTCCCTTTCTGCTGAACACTGCTTGCAGTTGAGGGGTGAAGATGCTGAGGAATATTTTGAGCCAGACATGGAGGAATGGAGCACATGTGCTGCAGGAAGGAAATCCAGCACCAGCGCTATATACATGCCGGAGGCAATTTCACAGTGGACAGGTAACAAGATCGTTGCCTGACCGAAATGGTTCAAGGCTTTAAATTTCAACCCCCAAGAGATGGATGTTTTGACTTAAGTGAGCAGACTCCGTTGGTTCCACCATTCGCATTAGGACAATTATGCTCAAATATTTGATGAATGATGTGATGGTGCAACTATTGATACAAATCTTGTTTCTCTTTTCCTTTCCTATTAATATTTTTGGGATAAAATTGTACTGCTTGTGTTTTAACATGTTTACACCATCCAGTAGATTATTTTTTCCATTTCCAGTAATCTTGCTCACAATTAGATTTGAGACATGAAAGATCATTATTATGTACTCCCTCGGTCCCCAAAAGAGTGTCGTTTTCGCTTCCTGAGAAACAACTTTGACTGAATATATAAAAATATATATTAATATTTATGGTACAAAATTAGTATTGTTAGATAGATATTTGAATCTAGTTTTTTGTAAATTTTATTTCGATAAACAAATATTGTATGTATTTTCTACAAATTCGGTCAAACTTGTGGCACAAAACCCACAACGACACTCTTTTGGGGACGGAGGGAGTATCTTTCATAGATTAAATGCTAATATAATAGCTTGGTTTCCTATTAGTTCTCCCATGAACTAACCTAATCTCTTATATGATGTTTGATGATTGGTGGTTGTAAATATCTTTACCTTTGGTTATGAACCTGATGAAATAGCAAGTACCAATAAGTTCTTTTTTGGAAATACATGCAGTACTGAATTTTTACTGCAAAATTTGCACTGTCTGCCTTTCCTTTTGGGAAAGGACGCATGAGCCGAAATTCTGTTAACATAGGAACAAAATAAAAGGTCACACAACTGGCCCAAAACAAAGCTAGAAAACAATCCAGGCTTGGATTCCAACATTTGCAGTGATTGTACATTTTTAAACTTTCAGTTTCAATGATGACATGCACTCCCTGTCTCCCTCCCTCCCAAATTGTAGGTCGTTTTGGCACTTCTAGGTTCATAGATTTTGCTATGCACCTAAATATATACTCATCTAGGTACATCATAAAAGTTATGAATCTAGAGATGCCAAAACGACATACAATTTTGAGATGGAGGGAGTCTTTCTCAAGGCATACAGCTCCCTCTGACTATTTTAGCTGAACTTCTACAGTCATTTTTACAACTGCATGTAAGCTGCATGATGATAAGCTAGGTAAACAATTCACTTACCAAAGATGCAATAATTTATAATTTGAGAGTAAGATGGCATCAGCAATTATTAGTGTTTCATGGAATGGCAAGTTTTTTCCCTTTCAGATTGACTTGCTAACAGGTGTTGGATTCTGTGTTTTCTTTCTAATGGTCTTACATTTCTTTCTAAGATGTACCTGCTGATTTGTGTTGAATTGTTTTCTCCTTTTTTCAGATCTTAAGCTCTTCCAGGAGCTTCTTTGGTGTGGAGGACTTTGTGGATGAAGACAACAGTAGACCCTACACATACAAGAAGGAAAAGAGATCAAAGAACCCACACAAGCACATTTCTTTCAAGCAGCGCACCATCGCCCACATGGAACCCTTCACGCTCGACGTCTTCATCTCCAAGCGCTTCGTCTCTGCATCCCTCACGCACCGCTCGACATGCAGGCAGGTTGCGGTTGCCGGGACCAATTCGAAGGACATCAAGGCAGCACTCAAGTCGAGATCCGACATACCGGCCTGCCTGGCTGTGGGCCGTTTCCTGTCAGAGAGGGCGAAGGAGGCCGACGTCTACACCTGCACCTACACACCGAGGGAGCGGGACAAGTTCGAGGGGAAGATCAGGGCCGTTGTCCAGTCGCTGATCGATAATGGGATCAATGTGAAGCTCTACCTTGATTGAGCTTTTGCTGTCTCTTCTGGTACTCGCAAAATGAGGAGACACTCTTTTGTGGTGCCGATGTGATGAGTTTCTTCTCATGATGCTCTTGTGGTGTCATTTTCTGGAAGATGTGGACATGACATTATTTGTGTGATCATGTGGACGCCTTTTAGAGGGATTCAAGTCAGCGTGTTGGTGCCGTGGAAGCAGCGGTTTTATGTTTAAAGACTGCCGGTGTCCCTTGTACTCTGTTGCTGCAATGGCCGTTTCTGTCTAGGAAGGTGCTTCATAAAGAAGGTGCCCGGAGCTGAACTTGGTACGGTGGTTCACCTGCAAAACGACCTGCATACTGCATTACAGTTGCCAGTACATGTAGGGATCCATTCGCCACCCCTCCTGGAGACGAAGGTCATTCGTGGAGTGCTGGCATCTGGTGCAAGGAGAATTTTTTTTATTTTTTAACCCTTTTTAATCTAAAATTTTAAAACTAACCCCTCCCCAACTAAAATTGCAAGAAGTAGCCCTTTTGGTCACGCCAAGCCTTGTGGCGCGACTAATACTTGAGTCACGACACATGAAGTGGCGCGACTAATGTCCACGGTGGCGTTAGAAAAAATCGCATCTGACGTGGCGAATGGAGTCACGCCACACTGCGTGGCGCGACTCATGCACGAGTCACGCCACGCTCCCTGGCGTGAACGGATCGATCCGGTCTTAGACTGGGAGTCCCGGTCTCATTTAGCCGTGTTTACTTATTCATTTTAATTAGCAAATGAGCTCCTAAATTTGTGAAACTCGAGGTGTATGATCCATAGAGTGCATACGTTCCATTTTAACTATGTGCACTACAAACCATGGTGTATAAAATGAGAAATCTAATTTTGAAATAGCCTAAGTGTTATTAAATCAACACATGAAAAATGTTAGTCTGAAAATAGAGTCAACTAGTCAACTTTGGGCATACTTTTTGAGAAATTTTACACTAAGATCTTAAATACTTTTTGGCTACAAGTGAATTTGGATGTTAATAGGAAAGTTTGGACAAGTTTTTGGTCAAATATATCAAAGAATTCATAATTTAAGGGAGACTTAAAGTTGGAAAGTTACGCTGTTTTACACTAAGACATTAAACAACACAACTTTCCAACTTTAAGCCTCCCTTAAAATTATGAATTCTTTGTTATATTTGACAAAAACTTGTCCAAACTTTCCTACGAACATCCAAATTCACTTGTAGCCCAAAATTATTTAAAATTTTAGTGTAAATTTGCTCAAAAAGTATGCCCAATGTTGACTAGTTCACTCTATTTTCAGACTTAACATTTTTCATGTGATGATTTAATAACACTTAGGCTATTTCAAAATTAGATTTCTCATTTTATACACCATGGTTTGTAGTGCACATAGTTAAAATGGAATGTATGCACTCTATAGATCATACACCTCGAGTTTCACAAATTTAGGAGTTCATTTGCTAATTAAAAGGGATAAGTAAACACGGCTAAATGAGACCGGGACTCCCAGTCGATCCAGTCACGCCAGGGAGCGTGGCGTGACTCGTGCATGAGTCGCGTCACGCAGTGTGGCGTGACTCCTTTCGCCACGTCAAATGCGACTTTTTCCAACGTCACCGTGGACATTAGTCGCGCCATGTTTCCAACGCCACCATGGACATTAGTCGGGCCACTTCATGTGGCGTGACTCAAGTATTAGTCGCGTCACGAGGCTTGGCGTGACCAAAAGGGCTACTTCTTGCAATTTTAGTTGGGTAGGGGTTAGTTTTAAAATTTTATATTAAAAAGGGCTAAAAAATAAAAAAAATCGTGCAAGGAGAGGAGCTGCTGAAAAAACATAAGCAAAAGTTAAGAAACAGTTAGTTGTACATTTGAAAATCTGGAAGCATAAAACACTTCAAAACATTATTGAAAAAAAGTAAGGTGCAGATTTTTATTCTTGATAAGGGGATTTACACAAGACAAAACAACCTATCTATCTACTACATCAACAAGAGGTCGCTGGTTAGAAGATTCTCCTTGAGTTGCAAATGCTGGTCAGACTGTAGAGAGATCAGTGTTACTGACAACGTATACGTAGATAACAGCAGGTGATGCTGAAGCTGAAAAGCAAACGCATTTTAGGTGCTGCGCGCGCTCACACACACATTTTAGGTGCATTATCAAAGAACAACAAGAGTAATAAGTCCCAATACATTCTACTTCTAGAATGTAAATCTCTTATTCCAACAGAAAAGCTCATGAACTTTTCAGTGCTGATCCTTTCGCCTGTTCGTAGGCGTTGATTCAAACATTGGAAACGAACAGGTGCACTGTCTTTCAAAGAAAAGCACACTCGATATATCACATAACCCCTTGAGTTTTTTAATGGAACATGGTGTAATATTCATATTGTCCTCTGATAAAAATTGGACTTCAAAAAAGAAATTATTTTGATTCAAGCATTTCTTTCTCAACTCAGCAATAGCTTGGTATAATATAACAATGGCAACACACGAACATTCGGCAAGTCGTATCAAAGAAAAGAACACTCCAAGTGACCATGTCATAGTAGCTAGTAGCAAATCTATAACTAGCGCCAGCCGAGCTTGAGCAGCAGATCCGGCTTGTTGCTCTCCGGCGGCGCTCCCTGAGGCGGAGGGAGGCAGTAGACGTTCTTCGCCGCCCACGCCAGCTCTCGGCTCATCTTCATCCCCTTCTCCCTGACCTTCATCATCAGCTTCCTCTTGCGGATCGACAGCGCCTCCTTCTCGTCGGCGCCGACGTCGAACGACTCCTTGAACAGCTTGTTTCCCTTGACGTGCTTCAGGAACCCGTCGGCGAGGAACCGCCGCAGGAAGTTGATCTGCGCCATCTTGGCCCACGTCGCCACCTTGATCGACTCCCTCCGGTCCGACGACGTCCGCAGCGCCATCCGCGGCACCTCCCCGCGCTCTATGTACGCCAGGATCTGCCGGAACAGATTCTTCTGCTCCACGAACAACGTCTTGTCGGCGCCCTTGCCGCCGGCCTCGGCGGCGAGGTCCGACACGCGGGCCAGGATCGCCTCCATGTCCTTGCGCGGGGTGTGCTGCGTCAGGTTCAGCTCCACGCACACCGCCAGCGCCTCGCCGGCCGCCATCCGGACGGCGCGGTCGTCGGCCTCGAGCACCCCAGCGAGGGACGCGACGGCCGCGTTCCAGGCGGCGCGGTCCGCCTTGCGCTGCGCGTCCGTGATGGCGGCGGTGGTGACGAGGAACGTCCACGTGGACACGGCGGCGGCGACCAACTGGGGGCTGATCTTGCTGGATATCACATTGGAGGACTTGGGGTTGGGGCAGATGACGCCCCAGATGGCCTTGAGCGACCGCTCCGCCTCCTCCGTGCCCAGCGCGCCGGCGAAGGTGACGGCGGCGAGGCAGTCGAGCGCGGCGGCGACCGTCGCCGGGTCCATGGTCGGCGCAAGCTGCAGCGTCCGGGCGAGCAGAGGGAACGACTCGGCGAGGATCTCCGTGGAGCCGCCGTTGAGGAGGGTGAGCGCGAGGAGGCCGACGGCGCGGTACGCGAGGCGGGCCTCCTTGGCGAAGGCCGGCGAGGCGTTGCCCCTCTTGATGGAGGCGCCGCAGAGGGCAAAGATGACGAGGGGACGCCCGTCGGTGGTCTCGTCGAGCGGCACCACGCCTTCAAGAGCGCCAGCGAGAGACGCCAGCGCCGACTCGCGGGTGGCGCCGGAGGCGCGCTTGTCGTGGAGCGCGGCGACGCACATGTCTAGGAGCTCGAATGGGTCCGTGACGTCCTTCGGGTTGAAGTTGACGGTCGGCGCCGGGAGCGAGCACGATGACGAGGAGTAGGCCTCACCGCCGGCAGCGGCCTTCTTGCCGCCCCACTTGGGTTTGTTGCCCGTCGCCGACGACGACGCCTCGCCGCCGGCCTTCTTGCCGCCGTCCTTGTTCTTGTGACCCATTGCCGGCCGGAGCGGTGAGGATCTGGAGACGCGCGAGTTGAGGTACTAGTGCTTCCGGCCGGAGATTGATCGGGCGGCGGCGCTGGCTGCGGCGGGCGACGGCTTCGGTGAGGCGATGGTGCGATGGGGAAGGAGAAGGTAGGGGCGGGTACTTGTAGCGCGAGGATGTGGGACGCGGAGGCCGGGACGGTGTCGGAGTCGGAGAGGCTTGCGGGCGGAGGGCGGGGACCGTGAAGATGGCGGGAAGAGTTCTCGTCGTGCGCGGCGCGCCGTCGGAGCTGAAGCTGACGATCCGTTTCGAGTTTGGACTCGGCGCGTTCGTACAATTTTGGTTGGCACTGGCAGCCCCGCTTTTTCGGGAAGGCCCAATCCAGGAAGAAAGTCGCGCAGTTGGGCCTGCTCCTCACTTGCTAGGGAGGGGCCCAAAGTCGGGAATCCTAAACTGCTATAGGGTCGGACGCTACCCACCAGCACTGTTCAATGGAACTCGCGCTTTTCAATAAATTTTTCAGGATTTACCAACGCTATGCGTTAAGTGGTAAGAGATGTTCCCGTCAACGACGATACACCATTGACGACTTCGGGAATCTCATCTGTCGGTGCTCAGCCATTCGGAGATGCTAATAGGGGTATGGTTTGCGTACGTGTATTCATAGGGGTGAGTGTGCGCGTGTTGTGAGCGTCTGCGTTGTACTGTGCAATTTAAAAAAATAAAGGAGCCCCCGCCCAAGGTTCCATACTTCATCTAAGTATTTATATATTACATTTGAATTGATCAACGAGGGTAAGCAGACCTGCAGTGAGATGTAGAAACAAATAGGGGCTATTGCGTTCCTATCCCAACTTTGAATGCCAATTATGATTTTACTTTGATTTTGTTCGTCAGTGCATTTTTACCCCCACTTTGTTAAAACGAAGCTTCAGTTTACCCCTACTCCGTGAAGAGTATGTAACGGTGTTAAAAATGTTGACAAAAGACAGATTTGACCTTGCGAATTTGCCCCTACTTTTATTAGAATATTGTAATTCTACCCCTATTTGACCACATGTATTCAGATACAATTCAACACATATTGACCGAAACTTGCAAAGTAATATTTAGAGCATTTCCATAATTAAGAACAATACCTTGCCAACTTGATTTTTTTGAAAAAAAAATAGTAGCATAACAAGACAAAAGGTAGGTCCAAACCACATGCATATATAGATAGACAACATCACATCACACATGTCCAACAAAAGCAATAGCCAGTACACATATTTCACCATATCACATCCAACAAAAGAAACTAGTATTGCAATATTACATGTCCATTAGCAACACATCACATTCCTAGCAATGTAGCCAGCCTCTCGCTTCCTCTTCCTCCTCCCTTTCCCCTCCCCCTTCCTCTACCTTCTCTAGCACTTTCACTTGCCCTTCCCCTTCCCCTTCCACTTGCCCTTTCTGTTCCTGTTTCGCTTGCACTTGCACTTCCCCTTCCCCTTCCCCTTCCTCTTCCTCTTTCACCTGCACTTGCACTTCTTGTATGGAGGAAAATTGGTTCAGCAACAAGTTGACATAAATAGAGGCTGATTACATGAATAACTAAGTAAAAATTCAATACTCACACTGATGTTTGTGAAGATGATCCATTTTGTGAAGATGAGAACTTCCTCTTTTGACTAGCAATGAGGCCCCCTTAGCAATACTTGGCAATATGACCTATTTCATTACATTCAGTACAAGGCTTCCTTTTTTTACTAGTGCCAGCCTCAGTATAGGACTTGATCCTAGAGATTCTTGGTCTTCCAGGCTTTCTTCTCAATTTGGGTTTCTTGATTTTGTAGTCTAAATCAACACGTGGCCAATTATCCTTTGATGTCATAGGATTGAAAGTACCTGCATATGCCTTCTTGAACATATCCACAGAGAAGTAGTCATGGACAAATTCATCCATTTGTACATGTCTACTCAGGTTAGCAATGAAGGCTAAAGCATGGGTACAGGGTTTTCCAGTGACTTGCCAAGCCCTACAACTACATGTCTTTTCTTGCAGGTTGACCGCATGCCTAAATCTGTTCACAGTTACTTCAGCTGTTCCAGCCCCACATTTCAACACATCATGGTTCTTGATAGTTTTGGCTTCAGCATTTAGAACCTTGATGATAGCTGGAGTTATTTTTCCTGACATTTTGGCAGCAATTTTGGCTCTCAAGACAAATTTTTCAATGATCATTTGCCTTATCTTATCAAGCATATCAACGATTTGGTAGTCCTTGGTCTTAGACACCCAACTATTGAAGCATTCTGATAGGTTGTTATTGATGTAATCTACCTTGCAATATTCAAAGAATTTTCTCCTACTCCACACATATGGATGATTTTCATCCAACCACGGCCGTGCACTAGGATCTTTCTCTTCTATCTTGGACATAAAGTAGTTGAACTTGTCAATTGTGAAGCTCTTGGCGGCACACCACATATTCTTACCATATAGTTCACCAGTGAACCCGTTCTTCTTCATGTTCTTCCACAAGTGCCTCATGCATTCTCTATGTTCCACTCCTGGTTATACATCATCTACAACAACCTCAACTCCTTTGCCTGCATCTGTACTAATTGGCCACGGTCTCAAAACGTCCACTTGCAGCCCTCAGCGGCTCTCTTGCATGTCACTCTAAATCTTTTCTTGTCTTTTTTCATGGTCAAAGGCATGATCATTCAATATTGCATGATGGGTGACTGTAGATTTACACTGATTCACATCTGGGAATACCACATCTACACCAATAATTGGATCATCGACATCATAAGAAAAGGGAGGAGGATCATATTCTTCTTCATCATCAACTACTTCACCATTAGGATCAAACTCAGGATCGGAGCAAACATCATTAGAGTCAGATGAAGCAGCCAAATCACTATCATAGCTGCTATCACTTGGTGCCACAAATGAGTCAATGTCAAAATACATGCCCTCCTCATCAACTGCTACACCCTCACCATCATTTTGTTATGTTCTTTTGGTTTTGCTGCCTCTCTTTTTATTGGTTGTGGATGTGGTTCTCTCATTTGTTGATGGCTCAATGGTGGGTGGTTCAATTGGAGTTGTTTTGTTCCTAACGGAAGGGTTAAACCTACATTTTGTTGGTGAAGACTGCAATGGGCCTCAAAATCATTTATCTGGGCATTGATATAAACTACTCCCCTATCTAGATTAAGTTGAAACCACTTACGCAGGTTCTCATCTGACTTTATCTTTGTAGAACCACTATCCAACTCACGCCACAAAGAAATGTACTGCTTTGAACCCCACATATAGTGCTCATCTATGAAATCAACCAATTGCATCAAGCCATAGTTATCGATGTCAACCATTTGAGTTGGCAGAGTTTTCCCCTGCCGCCATGACTTTGGTCCTCCATCAGGAAGACTGAAGAAGGAGCGAACTTTAACAACAAGGTTTAAATCCATGTGATTTGGCCCACGAATCACAGATTGGTCAGCTAGAATCTCCCTAAATAACGAAGCTAATCCGACATCTAAGTTGAATCGAAATCAATTCGAAGATTCGAGTCACAAGAATCGATTTTACCTGTTTCCTCTCGCTCCTGATCCCCGCAGGCCACAGGGCAGTAGCGCACCTGCTCCCCGTGCCCGCACGCGTCGCGGTCGGTGGGGCCGCACGCCCTGCGTGCGTCGCGAGGCGAGCCACGAACGCCGCGTCGGGCCCCGCGTGTTGTACCCCCTGTGCGCGTCGTGGCTCGCGCGTGAGGTCGCCGCACCCCTGTGCTCCTGCGCACGTCGGGCCCTGCGCCCATAGCCCAGTCGTGTGGGGTTGCACCGCCTGGCGCCTGGTCCGCTTGTGAAGCGTCCCCTCATCAGAGGTGACTAAATGTGACACAAATACCAGTCCCAGGAGGCTACTAACACATTTATTACAATAGGTGGATCAGTCTTTTACATCACGGTGACACAGAGGGCACGGTAGTGCCAAAGCTACAAGGAACAACACAAACGCTAACGACCATACTACGATAGCAAAGGCTTCCATAGCCTCCTCAGAGTACCACACCATGGAAGCTTTCGGTAGGGGCCCTGGGTACACAGGCACGGTTGGGTGTAGGGCAGCGACCTACTCGACGTCTTCGGGAATATAATCGGGATCCTCCTCTGTAAAATAGTTAGTAAAACAAGGGTGAGCACATACGTACTCAGCAAATCCAACCCCACCCACGGAGGGGCTTATAAGCAGAATCATGCATAAGGTATAACAAGGATCAAGTTATGGTTCATTTTGCAAACTTACTCATGCAGGGGTTCATTTCAAAAAGGTTTTCGCAAACCTTTTCATAACCAAAGTGACTCAATTGTTTTAGGAAAACCACTGTGGAACTACCGGACTTCCCGTCCGTCGTAGCCCAGGCACACAGCCACACACTTCACCCGAAAAAACAAGTCACACCAGAAAACTTCCCAAACCAAACACTAGTTTTTGTGACCACACCGTGACTCGTCCAATATCGTGGACACGACTATTCGAATAGGTTCGACACTCTGCAGAGGTTGTACATCTTTACCCACAAGTACGGTACCGTCACACGGACACCTCAGTGCCGGTACGGATCCTATCAAAGCCATTACCCACCTTAGCTAACACTACGAGCCACCACGGAAGCACCCAAGGGGTTATCCCACATAACCAGGGCGTACCTCACACAGAGCGTACCCCTACTCCTTGGTCTCCCGCCGCTCACCCGCACACCGGATGGCAAGTAGATTAACTAGTGGGGTTTATGCTAAGCCGTTGCCACATACAACGGTCGAGTGGTTGTACGATGATTTGGGTCAGGTGAGATGTCACGCAACCCGGTCCTTAACCGACAAGATGGACAACTCCCAACACGCTCAACCACACAGGTACGAGCTCACCCATACTCCTGGCACACGCGTCCATCCCGTCTACCCAGTTCTTTACTCATTTTCCAAAAATATCCCATTTCCATTTTTAAAGCACTCACATATTTTGAAAGCACTCACACATTTTTAAAGCACTCATTTAGGCCAAAACAAGGTTCAATCATAGCAATCAAGGGTGGCTATCCTACCATGTTTTTGCAGTAAAACAATATGAAATTTATAAAATGGGTATAGGGTATATTTATAAAACTAGGACAGAAGAATGCATCAAAGCATGATATTGGACTTGCCGTCTTCGAAGTCTTCGGGGAGTGTCGGCTCGGCGTTCGGGACCTCGGGCTCCTGCTCGCGTGTCGGCTTCGAACTCGGCTCGGGGGTACCTTCCTTCGCCTACACCGTCGGCTATAGCACACACACAGACAAGAAATCATTTATAAGCACACATAGTACCGGCCGAGCTCGAGGAAGGAGAAGTAAAGGGAGAGGGGGATATATAAGCCCTAGGGGGAGGGTTGGTTCGGCGGGGGTACTACTGGGAAGGGTGTGGTGAAATTTGGAATTAATCGGGAATGAAATCGTGCATGAAATGAGAGGTTATAGGGGCTAAGGACCTATTAGTGATTTCTATTAATGGAGACAGGGGGTGTTTATGATAATATAAACTTGGTTAGGACCTGGTTGTAAGTTGTTTAGGGTTAGCAGTACTTATCCTCCAATTGTTTATTATCCTAGGGGCTGTTTTGGAAAGGAGGAGAGAGAGAGGGAATAGGGCAGGGGCTATTTGGAAAAGAAGGAAACGGGGGGTTTGGCCTAAACGGCCTTCATCTTCCTCCCCGGCTCGCGGCGGCCGGAGGCGGGGGCGGCTCGGGCGGCGGCGGCCCGCCGGCCTCCGGCCACGGCCGCGGCCGCAAGAGGGGGAAAGGCGAGAGGGCGACGGGGGGATTCACCTCCCTTACTCACCTTGGGCTAGGGCGCGCTGTGGAGGCGGCTCGTGGGCGGTGGCGGACCGGTGGTGCTGGGCTTGCGGTGGTGGCTCGGTGTGGTCGTGCGGCGAGGCAATGGAGAGGTTGTGGTGGCTTGGTGGTGCGGCGAGGACGGGGCAGGGCTATTTATAGCCGGAGTGAGGTCGGTTTGGGGAAAGATTTTTCTCCGGCGAGCTCGACTCCGGCGAGCTCGACTCCGGCGAGCTCGAGCAGCTTCACGAGGCGGCGACCGGTGATAAGATGGCTCGGCGGCAGGTCAACTCGTGCTGGCGAGGGGACGGCTCGGCGTGTGCGGCAGTGGAGCGGGGTCGGCGGCTGCGGTGGCGCTTGGAGGTGACCGGTCGGCGCGGGCGTGATGGTGCCGGCGGCGAGGATGCGTCGCGTCGTGGGGGCCGTCCCGCGGCGCGGCGCGAGAGGTGGGCGGCGCGGTGGCGTGCCGAGGGGGGTGGCGTGGTCGGCGCGGGCGCGCGGGCCGGGGGGTCAGCGGCGCGGCGTGCGCAGGCGCCAGGCGCTCGGGCCGGCTGCGGGAGGAAGAAAGGAGGGGAAAAGAGAGAAGAAAGAAAGGGAAGGGAAAAAGAAAAGAGAAAAAGGGAAAAAGGAAAGGAAAAGAAAAGAAAAGAAAAATGGGAAAAAGGAGAGGAAAGAAATTGGGAAAAAGTTTAGAAAATTAGGAAAATTGTTAGGGAAAATAGGGGAAGGGTTTTTGCGGGGTTTTACGATTTCCGGGCGTCGGCGTGATTTCCGGGACAGCGGTGATGGCGAGGCGGACCGACCGGCGGGACCGCGGCGTGCGCGGGATTCCCGGCACGGTGGCCGACCGCGGCGTTGGGAAGGGACGCGTGGGTGCTTGGCCGGGTGCGGGCGGTGCGGGGGGGATTCGCGGCATGCGCGCGGGGTGAGAGGGAGGGACAGTGACTAGGGTTTGAAGGGGGTAATTGAGCTCGGCTGGACAGTTTTGAAAATACGCACGATTTATTAGGTGATTTATTTGGTGCTAAAAACGCGGGCGTTACAAACCTACCCCACTTAAAATGAATCTCGTCCTCGAGATTCGGCTAGGTTTCGAATAGGTGGGGAAACTCCTTCTTCAATGCGTCCTCTCGTTCCCACGTAGCTTCTTCCACCCCGTGTCTGCTCCATTGGACTCTGCACACCCGTACTTCTGTCGTCCTTGTCCGCTTGACCACAGTGTCTAAAATCTTGACGGGCACCTCCTGGTACCTAAGGTCTGGCTGTAGATCGATGGTCTCCACCGGTACTCGCTTCTCTTCAAGAACCTTCAAACATCGGCGTAGCTGGGAGATATGGAACACTGGGTGTATATCCGACATCTCTTCGGGTAGCTCCGACCGATATGCTACTGCTCCGACTCTCTTGAGCACTTTATACGGTCCGATGTACCGAGGGGCCAACTTCCCGTGTACTTGAAATCTCCGAGTCCCCCGGATGGGTGAAACCTTGAGGTAGACGAAATCTCCCAGATTGAAGCTTGCTTCACGCCTTTTCTTGTCCGCGTAGCTCTTCTGTCGGGATTGGGCAGCTTTCAACTTCTCTCGGACATCGGCTACTCGCTCTTCGGCTTCCTTTATAAGTGCAGGCCCAACCAGGGCACACTCTCCTACTTCGGACCACATCAGGGGTGTCCTACATTTTCTCCCGTATAGTGCTTCGAATGGCGACATCCCCAGACTTGCTTGGTAGCCGTTGTTGTAAGAAAATTCTGCATATGGCAGGCTCTGCTCCCAATCTTTGCCATAGGTGAGGACGCATGCTCTCAACATATCTTCCAAAATTTGATTCACCCTTTCGGTCTATCCGTCTGTCTGCGGGTGGTACGCTGAGCTGAAATCTAGCTTGGTACCCATGGCTTTGTGCGAGCTTTTCCCGAACCTAGAGGTGAACTGGGTCCCTCTATACGAGACTATTCTCGCTAGGCACTCCATGCCTCTTTACTATATTTTCTATGTAGAGTTTCGCCAACTTCTCTCCACCATAAGTGGTCCGTACGGGTAGAAAGTGAGCGACTTTAGTGAGTCGGTCCACGATCACCCATATGGAGTCATGTCCCTTCTGAGTCCTTGGCAACCCTACTACGAAATCCATACCTATCTCGTCCCACTTCCATACCGGGATTGGTAAAGGCTGCAACAGTCCTGCGGGCTTCTGGTGTTCGGCTTTGATCCTCTGACAAGTATCACAGTGGGCGACGAATCGGGCAATGTCTGCTTTCATCCCATTCCACCAATACTTCTGTTTTAAGTCCATGTACATCTTGGGGGATCCCAGGTGAATGGAATATGCCGAGTTGTGTGCCTCATCCATGATGGTCTGTCGGAAATCTCCGCCTTCAGGCACGCATATCCTATTTTTGTACCACAGGGTGCCTTGGTCATCTACTCTGAAATCAGGGACCTTGTTCTCTCCGGTACGCTTGCGGATCTTCATCAGATTCTCGTCGGTTTCTTGGGCCTTCCGGATCTTCTCTTCTAAGGTAGGCTGAACACTCAGCTGGCGGACGTAGCCTTGGGGGACAATGTGTACGTTGAGTCGTGCCACCTCCTCTTGCAACTGGGCACTCTTGGGTGCTGCCTTCTCGTAGGTTTTCCGGCTTAGGGCATCTGCTACTACATTGGCCTTCCCTGGGTGGTAGTGAATTTCTAGGTTATAGTCTTTGACTAGCTCTAGCCACCTTCTTTGCCTTAGGTTCAGGTCGGGCTGGGTGAAGATGTATTTTAGACTCTTGTGGTCTGTGTAGATTTCACACTTGTTCCCAATCAAGTAGTGTCTCCAGATCTTCAGGGCATGCACTACGGCTGCAAACTCCAGATCATGGGTGGGATAATTCTGCTCATGGGGTTTGAGCTGACGGGAAGCATATGCCACTACCTTCCCATCTTGCATGAGAACACATCCCAACCCTTGTCGGGAGGCGTCGCAATACACGACAAAGTCCCGTTGAATGTCCCGGCGGGGGTCGACGCGGGGGCCGTGGTCAACCTCTTCTTCAACTCTTGGAAACTTCTCTCGCAGGACTCGGTCCAGTTGAACTTCTTCTCCTTCTTGAGCAACTCTTGTCATGGGCGGGCAATCTTGGAGAATCCTTCGATAAACCTCCGGTAGTACCCTGCTAGACCAAGGAAACTTCTGATCTCGCTTACGTTGGTCGGTTGCTGCCAGTTGGAGACTGTTTCAACCTTCCCGGGGTCTACAGCTACTCCTTCTGCAGTCAGAATGTGCCCAAGGAAAGATATTTTCTCCAGCCAAAATTCACATTTGCTGAACTTGGCGTACTGCTTGTGTGCCCTCAATTTCCCCAGCACTACTCGAAGATGCTGCTCATGCTCCTCCACGCTCTTGGAGTAAACAAGTATGTCGTCAATGAAGACTACGACAAACTTGTCCAGCTCTTCCATGAACACCTTATTCATGAGGTTCATGAAGTATGCTGGTGCATTGGTTAGTCCAAAGGACATTACGGTGAACTCATACTGCCCGTAGCGAGTGACAAAGGCAGTCTTGGGGATGTCACTTTCCCTAATCTTGAGCTGGTGGTACCCTGATCTTAGATCCACCTTCGAGAAATACTTGGCTCCCTTCAACTGGTCAAACAGGTCATCTATTCTGGGGAGAGGGTACTTGTTTTTAATAGTGACCTCGTTCAGCGAGCGATAGTCCACGCACATCCTCATGCTCTTATCCTTCTTCTCCACGAAAAGCACTGGGGCTCCCCATGGTGATGAGCTTGGTCGGATGAACCCACTTTCTTTGGAGTTACGCTAGTCGCTTCTTCAATTACGCCAACTCAGGGGCTGCCATCCTATAGGGTCTCTTGGCTATGGGAGAGGTTCCAGGGATAAGGTCGATTACGAACTCTATATCCCTGTCTGGTGGCATTCCAGGGAGTTCTTCGGGGAACACATCTGGGTATTCCCGCACTACTGGGACATCGTCTATGGACTTGGCTTCTATGTTGAAAACCATTATATCCGGCCTGTGTCCTCGGGTGTGGCAGGTCACTTGTATCCCGTCTGGGTTGGTCAGGTGCACTACTTTATCGGTGCAACTTATGAGGCCATGGTGTTGGCTTAACCAGTCCATCCCAAGGATCACATATATCCCTTTGGACTTCAGTACTACCAGGTCTGCTAGGAACTCTACCCCACTTAAAATAATCCTTACCCGGGGGCATCCCAGTTGACACTTAATGTCACCTCCGGGCGTTCGAGTTAATAGGGGTGCTTTTAGTAGTACTGTGGGTATGCTATGCTTTTCCACAAAGCTTGCGGATATGAATGAGTGCGATGCTCCCAAATCGAATAGTATGGTAGCCAAGGCGGGCCGACCGGGAACTCACCGAGCACTACGCCTTGTGCTTCCCGTGCCTTCGTGCATTGATGTGGTTAACCGGGCTCGTCCATACGACCGCCGGGGCCGCCTCATCTGCTAGTTCTTGTTGTTGTTGCCAAAGTTATTGTTGCTGCGCACCGACATGCGGTTGGCTCCTGACACCGGCGGCCTTGGCCCGTTCACCGAGTTGGAGTAGGTGGTGGTGGTTGGCTTTTTGGCATACGGGCGATTGACGATGAAGTGCCGGTTTCTCGGCAGTTGAAACACACTCGGGAGCTATTATTGTTGTTGGCAGTGATCCGGTGGTGTTGTTCTGTGGGGGTTTCATGGCACTTTGGTTGTTGTAGGGCTTGAACGGGTCCTGGGGGCTTGCGAGCTCGTGGCTTGGGATTGGGTTCTGTACTGCATGGGAGCTTGGAACCTGGACATGGGGTGTCCAAAGTTTCTCGGCCTCTGGGACCGCTCTTGCTGCTTGGCCTTGTGCTCCATAAACTTGCGCTTGTTTTCTTTCTTCTCCTCAGCCCTTGCTCTCTCCGTGAGTATTGCCATGTTCATGAGGGTGTTAAAGTCCGGGTAGATCTGAGGAGTCAGCCCCTTCTTGAACATTTCCTGCTTTTTGGAATCTTTGTCCACTTCCTCGGGGGCATAGCGTGCCAGCTCTATGAAATGGTACGTGTACTCTTCCACAGACATGTTACCTTGGCGGAGTTCACGGAACTCATCCGCCTTCCGCTTCAGGGTGACCTCCGGGATGTGGTAGCGATGGAATTCTTCCACCAATTCATCCCAAGTGATGGCTGAGGGATCCTTGGCTCCTGCGCAGTAATTCTCCCACCAGGCTAGGGCTGTCCCGGTGAGCTGGTGAGCTGCCAGGAGAACCTTGTCGCGGTCCTCACAGTTGAAGGGCTCTAGTTCCCTCAGAATGGCTCTCAGCCAGTCGTCAGCATCCAAAGGATTCACCGACCCGCCAAAGGTTGGCGGCTTAGTCCTGAGGAACTCAATCAGCTTCTCGTTCATGCCCAAAACTCGGGGTCTCGGGCGGTTGACGGCGTTGAAAATAGCCTCCATCAGGACAGTCTGGTTGGCTAAGACTTGTGCCAAGTCAACGGGAGGGGGTGGCGGTGGCAGGACCACGTTCTCTCCTCCATCTTCGTTTTGGTTAACTTGCTGGTTGTGAAGACGCTCCCTCCGATCGGCTTGCGATCCTTCAGCGTCCGATCGGTGGGTCTTGACGGGCGCACCGGAAACCATCTGTAAAGAAGCGGGTTTCCTAAGAGATCTAGTTTTATGTGATGTTTAAGTGGATTATATCGGATTTCTTTTTGAAAAGGCAGGGTCTACTCCTGCCGGTAAGCACACAATAAGCACATAGCAAACAAGCAAGCATAAACAAGTTTTTATTACAAACCAGCGAGGAGGATACATCCCGACTACGCGGACACACTACACGACTAAGGATTAAGGGTGCGACTTGGACCAGTACGGCTTCATTCCCTGGGTCAGGGTCACTAAGGCACGCTACTCGCGAGGAGAGCCATCTTCTGGGGTCGAGTGTTCTTCCAGTGGAATGAGCAGCTCGTCATCATTCTCGCCTTCGGGGTTCCCATTTTCCTGAGGCTGTGCTGCGGCTTCAGCGGTCGCTGTCGGGGGTTCGGCGACTGCTGGTGGTGCTGGCGGGACTTCGATAGTTCCTCCCCATCCTACAAGGGTGTTCCCAGCAGGACTTGAGCTTCTCCAATGGCTGGAACGGGTGTTCCGCCGTTGGTCCATTCTTGCATGCGTTGGTCCTGGATTCTCCTGAGGCTTTCCTGGGCAACGGCTTCACTGCTTATGGCGGCTGCGGTCCTTGCTTCAGCTTGAGCCACTCGAACTTGGTGCATCCTTACTGTGACTTCAGCTTGCTCGGCCCGCCCGATTTGTTCCCTCAAGTGCCCGGCTCGGTCATCGAAGAGCTTATCCGGGGAGACAAGGTAGGCGACTACGTGATACGGCGGGTCTTCTTGGTGGCGGTGTCGTTACGGGTTCCTCATGCGGGCACATCGGCGGGGTTCGATGGCGGGAGGGAAGTACCTCATTGGTGTGGGGACGAGGTGTTCTTCGTAGATCCGGCACGGGTAGCGGAGGGCTTTTCGAGGGCCAAAGGATAGGTGTCTCGGTGTCGAAATCCTGTGGCGGTTACGCGCCACGGCTCGATGTTGGGGTGGCGGTTGCTTCTAGCGACGGAGAGGACCACCCTACAGCGAAGAGTGCCGAGTTGCTCGTACTCTCTGCTGTAGTACCTAGGGCGCTCAGTGATACCGAGGCACTCCAGGGAGTTGATGAGAAGGCGGGCAAAACCAGGCTCCTCCTGGCACACGCCCTGGGTCCATCCATCTTCCGCCATCTGAAAACAAAGGTAGAGTTGAACAGGTTGTGGTGGGGTACAAGAGATGGATAACTTTATTTAGTAGCAAGGTTGGGATACAGTCTTCGGGGTACACTTATTATTACTAGGACTCAGCTTCTAGCCTAAACACCCTAGTCTTATCCTCATGGTGATTCTTCCTCTAGCTGGATACGGCGCTTCTTCAGCGGGAGGTCTTTCTCCAGTATCTCATCCTCAGTCTGGGTCCCTTTGTCCCAGTGAGTTTCTTCGGGTTCTTCCTCATCCAAGTCGGCTTCTTCTCTTCGCCTTCTACGTTCCCTGTGGAGCTCATCCCATAGCTGTTTGTGGAACATCTCCGAACGTTCTTTTTCCCCGAGGTAGTATTGCTCCATGTTGTGTAACTCAACTTCCGCCATGGTTGTCTTTATCCTCTCCGGTTCTATCCTCTCGCTCCGCTCTTTCCGCTCTCGTCAATCTGCTTTGCTTCGCTTCTTGGGCTTGCTCTCGATAAAGGTGGTCTAGGCCTCCGAGGTAGATGGATAGGTGGGAAGCGCCTCTTCTAAGTCCGAGGACCATGTGTGGTTCGAGGACCGGTGGATGGTCGCTTCCTTGTGTGATGAGTGATTGACAACGTTGTGTGGACCGATTCTTGGCTAAGTATTGCGAGGTGCGAGGTTGCGGCTTGACTCGTGTTGGTGCGAGGTGAAGAACAAGCGCGAAAGGTCGTTGCGGTGAGGCCTCCGGGTGTGGAGAAGACAAGTAGGCTTCGTTCAAGGGACCCGGTGGCCGGCGGGGGTCAAGTGCGGGCCGCATGGTGGCATGAACGGCAAGATGAAGTCGTGGACGGTTTCTTGGTAGAGCCTCAAAACCAAGGTCGAGCCGGGACTACGTGGGAGCCGAGTCATGAGTGGAGATTGGCGGAGGCTACACCGAGTTCGCGGGGTTTGCGGTGGTTCACCGAGAAAACCACCGGGTTACTCGGTTGAGCCACAAAACCGAGGCCGAAGACTCGACGAGGAGGTGCGGCCACCCGGGCGGGTTCAACCGCCCGGGAGGGGCGGTCGGACCGCCCGGGGCCGGTCGAGATCCCCCCGGGCCGGTCTAACCGCCCGGGGGGGCGGTCCGACCGCCCGGCGCCGGCGCCGAGAAGCTTCGAAGCGGAGGACACGCGTCGGGATCGCAAGGCGTGCGTCGAGGCTACGCGAGGTGCGGTTGCGGGCATCCGTCCGATGGTGAAGACATCAAGAATTCCAAATCCGCCCTTGAGGGGCATGTATCCCTAGTTAGTAGAGAGGGGCATTTTAGACTTTCGGTTGCCGCCTATATAACCCAAGAGGTGAGAGGTTGGCGCCCAACTCTTGGAACCCTAGCTCATTTCGTTTTTCCATTTTCGTTCTCTATTTTCCCTAGGTTTTTAGAAGGCTAGTTTGAGAGCTTCATGTGAGATCTAGAGAGAGGGATGGATGTTTGGGTGGCAAACTAGACCTTGTACGAACCATTCATGGCATGTATAGAAGGTTCGGCGTGGTTCTTGATGGTGGTTTTCCCGTCTCTTTGATGTTGATTTTCGGAGCTCTTTTTGGCGGTGTTTTGAGAAAGATTTCTTGGGGTTTTTGGTGGGTGTCACGTATGAGGTTCTTGTGCCTCTTTGGCTGGTGACTTTGCCCCCAAATCCCCTTTGAATCGGACTCGATTTGGTGGTTTTTCGAGTTGGGCGAGTTCTTGACCTAGAGAAGCGATTTCTTCGATTCCTCTTGATTGTGAGCGTTTCGGGTCGATTCCTTTGAGGTAGAGGTTGCCCGGAGGTAACCCGGCTATCCCCGAAGTTTGGCTGCAATCCGTGGAGTGATTCGGGAGATTGAGCACAAGGAAGTTGAGGTTTGACCCGCGGGTTCCTGTTTCGGGAAGGGGCGGTCTAACCGCCTGCGGGGCGGTCTAACCGCCCGGGGTATTCCGGGTCAAAGTTTTGTTTCGCCGGATTTTCCTCCGTGAGTTCGTTTGCCTTGATCGAGGAGTGTACGGGTGAAATTTGGAGCCGTTCTCGCGCGGTTTGCTAGGTGTTCTTGGTTGGAGTTCGTTCTTTGGGTACGGGAGGTTAGACCGCCCCGGTAGCCGGTCTAACCGCCCCTAGGCCCTTGGGTGAAGTTTTGGTTTTCGCCAAGATTTTCCGGTAGCTAGCATGGCCTTGACCGAGAGATCTCTGTTGGTGAAACCGTGGTGTGTTTTGGTGCTCGGAAGAGGCGTTTCGGAGGATTTCTTGGTTGCCGAGTGGAGGCGGTCTAACCGCCCCCTATACCGGTCTAACCGCCTCCTCTCGGTTAGCCGGTTTTCGAGTTGTTTCCGGCTGTCGGTCTTTGCGTGTGTGTTGTGGTTGCGGGTAGAGTTTGTTCCTAGGACCGGTAGCACTCCGGTGGCTACGTGGTTTTGGCAAACGGGAGGTAGAAGTGCGGAGCGTGTGATTTCGGGGGGTTCGACCGAGCTAGTTCGTCTTGTCGGAGTTCCAATCTCCCTCGAGAAGAATTTTTATCGGCTCCCATTCACTCCCCCCTCTCTCTGCGGTCGCCTTATCGGTCCTTCAAGTGGTATCGAGCCGGTTCGGGTCTTTGTTGACTCTAACCGAGTCTAAGATCCAAGGATGGCGTACCGGGAACGGGGTTCGGGTCCTCCACACTTCGATGGCAAGAACTACCGGATGTGGAGCAAGCGGATGGGTGCGTTCCTCCGCGGAAAGGGTCGAGTTTGCTTTGGGATGTCACGGTGGACACGAGGCTATGTCCGGCCGATGGATTTCCTTGCTCCGGGGTCGAGGGACGGATTCGACGCCAACAATAAGGCGGTCGACTACTTGTTTCGTGCTTTGTGTCGGCCCGAGTTCGATCGGGTGCACACCGAGCACTTGGCTTGTAGGATTTGGGCGGTGTTGAAGGAGGCTCATGTTGGGAACGCCCGGAGTTCGAGGGCACGGTTGTATGCGACCTACGGAGAGAGTACGAGAACTTCACTCATCTCCCCGGTGAGTCCATCGATGCCTTGTTCCGAGAGGTTCACGGTGGTGGTGAACAACATGAGGGCCAATGTGGACGTGCTCCCGTACGATGATCATGATAGAGCGGTCAAGCTCTTACACTCTTTGGATCGTACGATATGGGGCGGAAAGTTCGAGGCCATAGTCGAGTCGGAGAGGTACGACACTCGACGGTGAACGAGCCGTTCTCAAAGCTCAAGTCGGTCGAGGTGGATAGGGGCATGACCGCCAAGCTCGAGGGACCGACTGACTCCCATAGTCTTGCCCTCGTTGGTGGTTCCAAAGGAAAGACTAACTCTAACCCATCCACCAGGATGTTCTCGTTTTCCTCTTTGATGTCCATGCCGGATGAGGAGTTTGATGATCTTGGAGAGGACGAGCTGGCGCTGTTGACGAGGCGGTTCGAGAGGCTGCACGAGAACCGCGTGAACATGAGGAGGAACACGAGGACTTGCTTCCAGTGCGGCAAGCGGGACACTTCGTCGCCGACCGCCCGAGAAGGCCGAGAACAAGGACGGCTACAAGCACAAGCCGAGGAAGAACGACGACAAGTACCGTTCGAGGCGCGACCACAAGAGCAAGCACAAGAACAAGTACAAGGACGAGCGACGATCGAGGAAGAAGGAGGGCCGAGGCAAGGCCCGAGCGATGGTTGGAGCGAGCGACGTCGACTCCGGTTCCGCGTACTCCACCTCGAGCTCGAGCGGCGCCGACGACGAGGGAGATCGCCGCAAGAACAAGAGGTCGTCCAAGAACACCGAGCGGGCCGAGGCCCGCCGCGAGAGACGGCTTCGTACCATGGCGGCGAGCTCCGGCGGCAAGAAGAGCACACGGAGCGACTCGGACTCTGAGTCCGACGACGAGGTGCGTGATGAACTTCCCTTCTTGCGCCAGGAGAACGAGAGGCTTGGCTCTTTGCTTGATAACCGTGATGACATGCTTAGAGAGGCCAAGAAAATGAGGAAAGAGCTTAGGGCTTCACTTGAGGATGCTAGGACTAGAGTGGGCGAGCTAGAGACACGGGTGCTTGATAGCAAGCTTGAGATTGATTCGCTTAAGGCTAGCCCCGTTGTTGCCGATGAAAATGATTGTCTTGATTGCTCCATATTCCTTGCCGATCTTGCTTTGTTTAAGGGGAAGCATGCCTCCAAGTGTGAGGAACTAGATGTGCTTAAGGTTGAAGTGGGCGAGCTTAAGTCTAGACCTGCTTTGCTAGGTGCTTGCACTTCTTGTCTCGTTTTGCATGCTAAGATTGATGAGTTGCATGCTTACACTAGTTCGCTCGAGGCTAAATTAAAGGAACCCATGCCTACATCCTCGCTCTACTTGTGAAATGCATGCATTGAAAAATTTGGAGCTTGCACATTATGTTGATCGCTTGCGGGATGAGAATGATGACTTGAGGAAGTTGATGGGTTGGTTGTCCGGTCATGAGCCTCGGTTGAGGATGATGATCGAGGCCTTTAAGAGGCAAGACGGTGAGGGGCTTGGGGCAAACAAGGTGGGTGAAGGAAGTGGAGAGAATATCCGGAGCCACCAAAAACCCACCACAAAAATGATTTCCCTCCAAAACCCAACCATCTTAGGAACCGATTAGACACAACCCCGGCTCCACCTATATTTCCTACACCCACAAATGATCTCCAAAAGCCCATCAAGTTTGTGAGCACTTCGGGGGAAAGTGTTCTTTGGGAAAGTGAGAGAGAAGGCAAGTGAGGAGAAATCGGTGGAGGAGTTGAGTGGAGAGAAACCTAGCGAGCGGCCCCAATCCAAGCCAAAACCTAAGCTTGTGAGGTTCCGTTGTGGCCATTGTGGGAAGGAGGGTCACAAGGATGAGTTTTGCTTCAAGAGGAAGCGGGAAGAGAGGATGGCAAAGGAGTGGGCGAACAAGGATAGGTACAACCCTTCCCATGGTGTACCTAAGCCTCGTATGCCACCGCCCGGGGGTAAGGCCGTGGTGAGAAGTGTTCGGCATGGGGAGATGCGAGTTCCCGCGGCCGAGGAGGCCGTTCGGAGGGGGGCGGTCGAGCCGGCCCGGCTAGGCGGTCGGGGGCCGGCCCGGCCCGAGGGGGGCGGTTAGGCCGGCCCGGCTAGGCGGTTTAACCCCCCCCCGGCACCCGGGCGGAGTGGTTTTCGAGGTGGTGAGTCGAGAGGTTTCGGGTCCGGAGGTGGAGTTGCTGGTGGTTGGTCCGGAAAGACAACGGGTGGTCGGTTGCTAGGCATTCTCCCCCTCGAGGTCACTACGGGGATGGGAGGAGTCGTAGCTTTGAGAAGGAGAGGAGGGACGTTCCACGGGTTGTCTTCCGTGGTTTTGGTCCTCCTCCGGGCGAGGAGGGGTGGTTCCCTCGGAGTGGTTACCGAGGTGGTGTTCGTGGAGGTAGCTTTGGTAGGCGAGATGCTTTGGTTGGTGCTAACCCCACTTTCGAGCAAATGGCTCGGCACTGGTTTTCCTCTTTTGGTACTAACCCCGGTCTTTGAGTCGTTTGTTCGCTCACGTGCTTGTTTTTGAATTTCAGGTGGGAGACTTGAAGAACATTTGGCTGATTGACTCCGGTTGCTCGAGACATATGACCGGAGACAGGGGGTGGTTCTCAAGTCTCATCCCGTGGTGACGAAGAGGTACATCACCTTTGGGGACAATGGGCGTGGGCGTGTGCTTTCGAAGGTGAGATAAAAGTGAGTGACAAGATCACTCGAGGCGTGTTGCTCTTGTTCAATCGGCGGGGTACAATTTGCTTTACGTGTCTCGGTTGTTGGATGAGGGCTTTGAGGTGTTGTTTCGGCCTGGTGGTTCTCGGATTGTGGACTCTCGAGGGGACCTTGTTTGTATGGTCGTTCCCGAGGGTCAGGTGTTTCGTGCTGATTTTTCTCAGTCTTCGGGTGTTGAGCGTTGTTTCTTGGCCGGTTCTTCGAGTGAGTTGTGGAGGTGGCATAGGAAGTTGGGTCACTTGAGCTTTGACCTCTTGTCTCGCTTGAGTAAACTCAATTTGGTTCGAGGATTGCCACGGTTGAAGCTTGAGAAAGAGTTGGTTTGTGCTCCGTGTAGGCATGCCAAGATGGTGGCCTCTTCTCACCCGCCTCTCACCGATGTGATGACTGAGCGTCCATGCGAGCTGCTCCATATGGACCTTGTTGGCCCAGCTCGTGTGCGATCTGCGGGTGGGAAGTGGTATGTCCTTGTTGTGGTGGACGACTTTTCTCGGTATGCGTGGGTGTTCTTTCTTGAGGAGAAGGGGGAGACGTTTGGTTTTGTTCGAGATCTAGTCTTGAGGTTGAGGAACGAGAGGCACGGAGATGCCATACGAGCTATCCGCGGTGATAATGGCTCGGAATTCGGGAACTCTCGTTTTGAAACCTTTTGTCATGACTTGGGTCTTGAGCACCGGTTTTCGAGTCCGTATACGCCTCCCCGGAATGGTGTTGTGGAAAGGAAGAACGGGACCTTGTGCGAGATGGCTCGGACGATGCTTGATGAGCATAGGACTCCGAGGAGGTATTGGGCCGAGGCGGTGAATACCGCATGCTATGTGTCGAACGAGAATATACCTCGAGTGCACAAGAAGAAGACATGCTATGAGTTGATGCATGGTCGCACACCCAAAGTGAGTCACTTCCATGTCTTTGGTTGCAAGTGTTTTATTCGAAGAAGGGCGGGAAGTTGGATAAGTTTGAGGCTAGGTACGTCGATGGCATTTTCTTTGGTTATGCACCTCATTCTAGAGCATATCGTGTGCTCAATCTTGAAACTAACCAAATCGTGGAGACTTGCGAGGTAACCTTCGACGAGACGAGCCACGTAGTCGGCTTGTCTTTGAGTGTGCGGTGATGATGAGCTTGGCGAGGAGATCTTTCGGGAGGAGGAGCATGAACTTGGTGATGATGAGGATGGCGGTGCGGTGCCCCCGCCGGACATGTACCCACTACTTCGACTACGATGATGGATGGACCCTCTCGCTACACCTACGACGACAAATCAAGAACGAGGAGAAGGCGATGTTGAGGGGGAGGTAGCTTCGAGGCGAGAACCTCCCCGGCGAGTTCAAGGGGATCACCCGGCTTCGAGGATCATCGGCGACATGAATGAATGCACTACACGGTCGAGGGTTCGAAACAATTCCCATTTTGCTCATGCTGCGTTTGTTGCTTCTTTTGAGCCCAAAGACATTGGACACGCACTATCGATCACAATTGGGTTAACTCGATGCATGAGGAGTTGGAGAACTTTGAGAGGAATCGGGTGTGGGAGTTGGTTGACCCTCCCCCGGGGTGTAAGCCGATTGGTACAAAGTGGGTGTGGAAAAACAAAGAGGGAGAGAAGGGTGAGGTTGTGAGGAACAAGTCGAGACTTGTTGCTCGGGGGTTCGATCGGAAGGAGGGGATCGACTACGAGGAGACCTTTGCTCCCGTAGCCCGTTTGGAGGCGATTAGGATCCTTCTAGCCTTTTCCGTGGCTAAAGGGTTCAAGTTGCACCAAATGGATGTGAAGAGTGCTTTTCGAATGGAGTGTTGGAGGAAGAAGTGTTTGTGAGACGACCTCCGGGGTTTGAGAGTGAGAAGTACCCCCACCGGTGTACAAGTTGAGGAAGGCGCTCGTATGGGTTGAAGCGGGCGCCTAGAGCTTGGTATGGCGGGTTGAGGGGGTTCTTATTTGAGAGAGGTTTTGAGATGGGGAAGGTCGATCGGACCTTGTTTTTGCGAGAGGGGCGGGGGCGGAGATATTCGATTGTGCGAGTGTACGTGGATGATATTGTCTTTGGTGGCTCGTCTAACTCTCTTGTTGCGAGGTTTGCGGATGATATGAGCGGGGAGTTCGAGATGAGCATGATGGGTGAGTTGCGGTTCTTCCTTGGGCTACAAATCAAGCAATCAAAGGAAGGAACATTTGTGCACCGGGCTAAGTACACCAAGGACATTGTGAGGAAATTCAAGATGGAGGACTCCAAGGCTATGACGACGCCGATGAGTACGACTACGGCTCTTGATGCGGACGAGGAAGGTGAACACGTGGACCGGAAGGAGTACCGGAGCATGATCGGGTCACTCCTCTACTTGACGGCGACGAGGCGGGACATACGATTCTCGGTGTGTCCGTGCGCTCGTTTTCAAGCGTCTCCGAGGACTTCGCATCGGCAAGCGGTGAAGCGAATTTTCAGGTACTTGCGTCACACTCCCGACTTCGGCCTTTGGTACTCCGCGTCCTCTACTTTGGCGCTTCATGGCTTTTCAGACGCGGATTTTGCCGGGTGTCGGTTGGATAGGAAGTCCACTTCTGGGACTTGCCGCGTTTTTGGGTTCTTCGTTGGTGTCTTGGTCTTCTCGTAAGCGGTCGAGTGTTGCTCAATCCACGACCGAAGCCGAGTATGTTGCCGGCTCGCTAGTTGTTGCTCTCGGCTCCTTTGGATCACCTACACCATGAGTGACTTTGGTGAGGAGTATACCCATGTCCCACTTCATTGTGATAGCACCGGTGCCATAAGCGTTGCAAAGAACCCGGTGCTCCATTCCAAAACCAAACACATAGAAGTGAGGTATCATTTCCCGAGAGACAACGTAGAGAAAGGGAAGGTAGCTTTGATCCATGTACCCACACATGACCAACTAGCCGATATTTTCACCAAACCCCTAGATCAAGCAACTTTCACTCGTTTGCGGGGGGAACTTGGTGTGTGTTTAATTTCTTGAGTTGGGTGTGTGGGGGGCTTTCCTTTGCCGGTGGTGTCGAGCCCGTTTTGCCTCCCCTCGAGGAGCCGGTTTGTAGCATATGTATAGCTTTTCTTTGTGCATTTCTTGAATTTGGCATGGCATATGTAACATGTTGTATAGGCATCCTTGTATCTTAGATTACATGCATTTTGTATCATATGCATCGGATAGGAAAAGCTTCTCATATATACAATGTTTACCATGGGTTGCTATATATGTTCTTGTGAGCTTGTTTGATATGCTACGGTTAGTTTGACTTAGCTCTTGATGATCTTGACGAATGATCCATGGTTGATGGCTAATTTTTGAAAAATGTCACATACATGCTCTCTCATGTGTAAATGCCTATATATGATCTTGACATGTTTTTAGTGGCTTTGCTATGCTTACTTTGTGGTTGGATAGCTAGTTTATTGATCATATGGAGCCAAAGGCTCACTTGCCATCATGAATGTTTAGCCCTCTTGCTTAATCTTGTGGAGGGGCATAAGTTCCTTTTTGTCGCAAAGACATTTCATGTACCATCTACAAATCTGAAAATGAAATGAAAAATGCTTGGAAAATATGTTCCCATGTCATATGTGCTGAAATTAATTTGCTTTGGGTGCTAAACCGTTGCATGATGCCTACCAATGAGAAGTCTCATACATAGAAGTAGGCACATGGCTCGGTGGCTTTGACATGACATGAGGTGCTTTTGGGTGTTTATGATGGTCTTATGATTAGAATGGCTGTCCTAGCATGAAGTTTGAGTGGCTTTGCCATTTTGATATGTTTTGCTCATGTTTAGGTATTTGCTTGTGAGGGAGTAACTTTTCGCAAAATTCCTAAAATCCTTTTTAGCCTTGTCCAATGGTTGTGAAACTTGGTGATCACGTAGTTAAGGTCCTTACGAACTGTCGAGTATCTAACTTGCTCATTTGGACTTGTGTAGCTCCTTGTGATGAATTTTGTATATTCGAGAAGCTATATGTTGCAAGTTTTCGCATTTTGCCTTGATTCATGCATTGTCAACAAGGGGGAGAAGTTTGTGCATGTTTTGGGCACTGGGAGTGTTTGGAAGGTGTTCCAATTGTTTCGGGCGGTTTTTGAGCGAGTTTGGTGCGGGGCGGTTTCTTTGGGCGGTCTAACCGCCCCCGAGCGGTACGGTCGGGCGGGGCGGTCTAACCGCCACGGGCGGGCGGTCTAACCGCCCGGGCGGTGTGAGCGGGTTTTTGCTCTTTGGTGCATTTCCGAGTTGCATTGATGCATGTGTTCGGGGGGGGTGTCTTTGGGGCTCGGGGGGAGCTTGCATTTGTGCGGGGGAGCTCTTTGTGGTGTTCGAGTTTTGCTTTGGTGGTTTGCGCTCTTTGCTTGAGCCGTGTTTTGTCTCGGATGTGTCGAGCCGTTGCCCTTGCCTAAGGGGTCCGAGACTTGTCTTCTTCAAGTGATCTTGCTCGTTGCCTTTCTTTGGCTTTCGATCGCTTGTTGGGGTTTCTTTTTATTTGTTTCTTTTCTTTTCCTTTTCTCTTATGTTACTACATGTGAGTGTGTTGTCAATGCACTCATCAAGGGGGAGATTGAGGACCATGTGTGGTTCGAGGACCGGTGGATGGTCGCTTCCTTGTGTGATGAGTGATTGACAACGTTGTGTGGACCGATTCTTGGCTAAGTATTGCGGGTGCGGGTTGCGGCTTGACTCGTGTTGGTGCGGGTGAAGAACAAGCGCGAAAGGTCGTTGCCGGTGAGGCCTCCGGGTGTGGAGAAGACAAGTAGGCTTCGTTCAAGGGACCGGTGGCCGGCGGGGGTCAAGTGCGGGCCGCATGGTGGCATGAACGGCAAGATGAAGTCGTGGACGGTTTCTTGGTAGAGCCTCAAAACCAAGGTCGAGCCGGGACTACGTGGGAGCCGAGTCATGAGTGGAGATTGGCGGAGGCTACACCGAGTTCGCGGGGTTTGCGGTGGTTCACCGGAAAACCACCGGGTTACTCGGTTGAGCCACAAAACCGAGGCCGAAGACTCGACGAGGAGGTGCGGCCACCCGGGCCGGTTCAACCGCCCGGGAGGGGCGGTCGGACCGCCCGGGGCCGGTCGGATCCCCCCGGGCCGGTCCTAACCGCCCGGGGGGGCGGCTCGACCGCCCGGCCGCCGCCGGCGAGAAGCTTCGAAGCGGAGGACACGCGTCGGGATCGCAAGGCGTGCGTCGAGGCTACGCGGGGTGCGGTTGCCGGGCATCCGTCCGATGGTGAAGACATCAAGAATTCCAAATCCGCCCTTGAGGGGCATGTATCCCTAGTTAGTAGAGAGGGGCATTTTAGACTTTCGGTTGCCGCCTATATAACCCAAGAGGTGAGAGGTTGGCGACCAACTCTTGGAACCCTAGCTCATTTCGTTTTTCCATTTTCGTTCTCTATTTTCCCTAGGTTTTTAGAAGGCTAGTTTGAGAGCTTCATGTGAGATCTAGAGAGAGGGATGGATGTTTGGGTGGCAAACTAGACCTTGTACGAACCATTCATGGCATGTATAGAAGGTTCGGCGTGGTTCTTGATGGTGGTTTTCCCGTCTCTTTGATGTTGATTTTCGGAGCTCTTTTTGGCGGTGTTTTGAGAAAGATTTCTTGGGGTTTTTGGTGGGTGTCACGTATGAGGTTCTTGTGCCTCTTTGGCTGGTGACTTTGCCCCCAAATCCCCTTTGAATCGGACTCGATTTGGTGGTTTTTCGAGTTGGGCGAGTTCTTGACCTAGAGAAGCGATTTCTTCGATTCCTCTTGATTGTGAGCGTTTCGGGTCGATTCCTTTGAGGTAGAGGTTGCCCGGGAGGTAACCCGGCTATCCCCGAAGTTTGGCTGCAATCCGTGGAGTGATTCGGGAGATTGAGCACAAGGAAGTTGAGGTTTGACCCGCGGGTTCCTGTTCGGAAGGGGCGGTCTAACCGCCTGCAGGGGGCGGTCTAACCGCCCGAGGTATTTCCGGGTCAAAGTTTTGTTTCGCCGGATTTTCCTCTGTGAGTTCGTTCGCGTTGATCGGAGGAGTGTCCGGGTGAAATTTGGAGCCGTTCTCGCGCGGTTTGCTAGGTGTTCTTGGTTGGAGTTCGTTCTTTGGGTACGGGAGGTTAGACCGCCCCGGGTAGCCGGTCTAACCGCCCCTAGGCCCTTGGGTGAAGTTTTGGTTTTCGCCAAGATTTTCCCGGTAGCTAGCATGGCCTTGACCGAGAGATCTCTGTTGGTGAAACCGTGGTGTGTTTTGGTGCTCGGAAGAGGCGTTTCGGAGGATTTCTTGGTTGCCGAGTGGAGGCGGTCTAACCGCCCCTATACCCGGTCTAACCGCCTCCTCTCGGTTAGCCGGTTTTCGAGTTGTTTCCGCCGTCGGTCTTGCGTGTGTGTTGTGGTTGCGGGTAGAGTTTGTTCCTAGGACCGGTAGCACTCCGGTGGCTACGTGGTTTTGGCAAACGGGAGGTAGAAGTGCGGAGCGTGTGATTTCGGGGGTTCGACCGAGCTAGTTCGTCTTGTCGGAGTTCCAATCTCCCTCGAGAAGAATTTTTATCGGCTCCCATTCACTCCCCCCCCCTCTCTGCGGTCGCCTTATCGGTCCTTCAAAGTCTTCTTCCTCTCGTTCTAGTCCTCTCATGCGATCGGTCCACGAGCGTCCTCTTCCTCCGGAGGGTGGAAATAATCCCATTGGAGTCCTTCGGAGGTGCTATCTATAAACCACTCGTAGGCGTCGCGGGGCCTTCCGAGCAGCCTTGGGGTAGGTGTCGGCGAAGCGAAATCCAGTGGCGGAGACGAACCATGGTTCTATGTCGGGGTAAAGCGTGCTTCTTCCCACAAAGATCAGCAGCTTACACCGAAGGGTGCCGTAGCGTTCGTACTCCCGGTAGACGAACTCTGGCGGATCCTTTACTCCGACGCGCTCTAGGCTGAGTAGCAACGGGTTAGGGAGGCCAGGCTGGACGGGGCAGATTCCTCCGTTCCATTCGGGGTTAGCCATCTGGAAACAGGCAAGAATCAAGGTAAGGACTTTGGGAAAGGATGAGCTTAGCAAAGGAAAGGTTAGAGAGGGCCAGAGGAGGTCTTGTGTCATAGGGGTCGTGTCCTACGGCCAACCTACGGCTCTGATACCACCTGAAGCGTCCCCTCATCAGAGGTGACTAAATGTGACACAAATACCAGTCCCAGGAGGCTGGTAACACATTTATTACAACGGGTGGATCGATCTTTTACATCACGGCGACACGAGAGGGCACGGTAGTGCCAAAGCTACAAGGAACAACACAAACGCTAACGACCATACTACAATAGCAAAGGCTTCCATAGCCTCCTCGCAGTACCACACCATGGAAGCTTTCGGTAGGGGCCACGGGTACACGGGCACGGTTGGGTGTAGGGCAGCGACCTACTCGACGTCTTCGGGAATATAATCGGGATCCTCCTCTGTAAAATAGTTAGTAAAACAAGGGTGAGCACATACGTACTCAGCAAATCCAACCCCACCCACGGAGGGGCTTATAAGCAGAATCATGCATAAGGTATAACAAGGATCAGGTTATGATTCATTTTGCAAACTTACTCATGCAGGGGTTCATTTCAAAAAGGTTTTCACAAACATTTTCATAACCAAAGTGACTCAATTGTTTTAGGAAAACCACTGTGGAACTACCGGACTTCCCGTCCGTCGTAGCCCAGGCACACAGCCACACACTTCACCCGAAAAAACAACTCACACCAGAAAACTTCCCAAACCAAACACTAGTTTTTGTGACCACACCGTGACTCGTCCAATACCGTGGACACGGCTATTCGAATAGGTTCGACACTCTGCAGAGGTTGTACATCTTTACCCACAAGTACGGTACCGTCACACGGACACCTCAGTGCCGGTATGGATCCTATCAAAGCCATTACCCACCTTAGCTAACACTACGAGCCACCACGGAAGCACCCAAGGGGTTATCCCACATAACCAGGGCGTACCTCACACAGAGCGTACCCCTACTCCTTGGTCTCCCGCCGCTCACCCGCACACCAGATGGCAAGTAGATTAACTAGTGGGGTTTATGCTAAGCCGTTGCCACATACAACGGTCGAGTGGTTGTACGATGATTTGGGTCAGGTGAGATGTCACGCAACCCGGTCCTTAACCGACAAGATGGACAACTCCCAACACGCTCAACCACACAGGTACGAGCTCACCCATACTCCTGGCACACGCTTCCATCCCGTCTACCCAGTTCTTTACTCATTTTCCAAAAATATCCCATTTCCATTTTTAAAGCACTCACATATTTTGAAAGCACTCACACATTTTTAAAGCACTCATTTAGGCCAAAACAAGGTTCAATCATAGCAATCAAGGGTGGCTATCCTACCATGTTTTTGCAGTAAAACAATATGCAATTTATAAAACGGGTATAGGGTATATTTATAAAACTAGGACAGAAGAATGCATCAAAGCATGATATTGGACTTGCCGTCTTCGAAGTCTTCGGGGAGTGCCGGCTCGGCGTTCGGGACCTCGGGCTCCTGCTCGCAGTAGTCGGCTTCGAACTCCGGCTCGGGGTACCTTCCTTCGCCTACACCGTCGGCTATAGCACACACACATAGACAAGCAATCATTTATAAGCACACATAGTACCGGCCGAGCTCGAGGAAGGAGAAGTAAAGGGAGAGGGGGATATATAAGCCCTAGGGGGAGGGTTGGTTCGGCGGGGGTACTACTGGGAAGGGTGTGGTGAAATTTGGATTTAATCGGGAATGAAATCGTGCATGAAATGAGAGGTTATAGGGGCTAAGGACCTATTAGTAATTTCTATTAACGGAGACGGGGGGTGTTTATGATAATATAAACTTGGTTAGGGCCTGGTTGTAAGTTGTTTAGGGTTAGCAGTACTTATCCTCCAATTGTTTATTATCCTAGGGGCTGTTTTGGAAAGGAGGAGAGAGAGAGGGAATAGGGCAGGGGCTATTTGGAAAAAGAAGGAAACAGGGGGGTTTGGCCTAAACAGCCTTCATCTTCCTCCCTGGCTTGCAGCCGGCCAGAGGCAGGGGTGGCTCGGGCGGCGGCGGCCCGCCGCCGGCCTCCGGCCACGGCCGCGGCCAGCGAGAGGGGGAAAGGCGAGAGGGCGACGGGGGGATTCACCTCCCTTACTCACCTTGGGCTAGGGCGCGCTGTGGAGGCGGCTCGTGGGCGGCGGCGGACCGGTGGTGCTGGGCTTGCGGTGGTGGCTCGGTGTGGTCGTGCGGCGAGGCAATGGAGAGGTTGTGGTGGCTTGGTGGTGTGGCGAGGACGGGGCAGGGCTATTTATAGCCGGAGCGAGGTCGGTTCGGGGAAAGATTTTTCTCCGGTGAGCTCGACTCCGGCGAGCTCGAGCAGCTTCGCGAGGCGGCGACCGGTGATAAGATGGCTCGACGGCAGGTCAACTCGTGCCGGCAAGGGGACGGCTCGGCGTGTGCGGCGGTGGAGCGGGGTCGACAGCCTGCAGTGGCGCTTGGAGGTGACCGGTCGGCGCGGGCGTGATGGTGCGGCGGCGGGGATGCGTCGCGTCGTGGGGGCCGTCTGCGGCGCGCGCGCGCGAGAGGTGGGCGGCGCGGTGGCGTGCGAGGGGGGTGGCGTGGTCGGCGCGGGCGCGCGCGGCCGGGGTCAACGGCGCGCGCGCGTGCGCGAGCGCCGGGGCGCTCGGGCCGGCTGCGGGAGGAAGAAAGGAGGAGGGGAAAAGAGAGAAGAAAGAAAGGGAAGGGAAAAAGAAAAGAGAAAAAGGGAAAAAGGAAAGGAAAAGAAAGAAGAAAAGAAAAGAAAAGAAAAATGGGAAAAAGGAGAGGAAAGAAATTGGGAAAAAGTTTAGAAAATTAGGAAAATTGTTAGGGAAAATAGGGGAAGGGTTTTTGCGGGGTTTTACGATTTCCGGGCGTCGGCGTGATTTCCGGGACAGCGGTGATGGCGAGGCGGACCGGCCGGCGGGGACCGCGGCGTGCGCGGGGATTCCCGGCACGGTGGCCGACCGCGGCGTTGGGAAGGCACGCGTGGGTGCTCTGGCCGGGTGCGGGCGGTGCCGGCGGGATTCGCGGCACGCGCGCGGGGTGAGAGGGAGGGACGGTGACTAGGGTTTGAAGGGGTAATTGAGCTCGGGCCGACGCGTTTTGAAAATATGCACGATTTATTAGGTGATTTATTTGGTGCTAAAAACGCGGGCGTTACAGCTTGCCTGGTGGTGAGCACGCCTCCTGCCGACTCCTTAGGTGATAGGGTTTGGAGATGAGAATGACAACCAGAGGAAGGTGAAAGCGGTAGCAGTGGGATGAGATGGATAAGGGGTACTCATGTTTTTTTGCCATATTGGAAAGATTTCTTTTATTTTTTTTGAGTCCTTTATTCAACCAGGCATTGATAGAGTCAAGAATGGGGGTAAACGGAATATTTGTTTTGACAAAGTGGGGGTAAAAATGCATTGACGAACAAAGTGGGGGTAAAATCACAATTGACATTCAAAGTTGGGGTAGAAACACAATAGCCCCAAACAAATAAGGCCTCGTTCCTTTCCATCAGATTGATTCCGACCGAAATTGATAAATGTATATGAAAATCATGATAGCTACTGTAAGATATCCGGATTTATTCCGGGTCGAAAATTAATTTAGTCATGATAGTCACACCATGAGACTCGAAATCAATCCACTAGTCAAGAGGTGTGGAATTGTCACACCTGATTTCCGGAGAGAAACCAAATGCATCTCATATGTGCACCAGGATCAAGTCACACACATATGATAGACAAAATGAGTGTAATATCATAGACAACATTAAAAACGTAACATGGGGTTTAACATCTTATTACACTCATACGGGAGACACAAAGGTCTTTTACATCGGAAAACGATAACTACACGAAGAGTCTTTGTCTTCCGCTTCCACAGGCACTTGACTAGGGGAGACGCATGCCTCAGAACTCCTCAAAGTCGTTGTAGAACTCTTCACCATTATTCTTTTCTGAACAGCGATAAGAAAGGATGAGTACACTTATGATTGGTACTCAACAAGTGGGGGAAGATGCAAGGCTACCAAGGATAGGCTATGGTTTTGCAGCGGTTAGCATTTTAATGTTGGTCAAACTTTTAATTAAAGAACGCCTAGTTACTAGATGTAAGTATATACCAACCTACTTAAAGAACTTATAAACAACTTAGCTCAAAACTCATCGAACCACGATTTAATATCATCTTTAGGTTTATTAATCATGTGAGGTTCCAAGCTGCTCATAACCATGAGCACGTCAGATCGATCAGTTTTACACTCTGCAGAGGTTTGCACACTTTACCCACAGCTCGCGTAAAAGTTCTGAAGAACTTTGGACCCAATCATGCGATGCTAGCTAGGCATCATACCACACTTCCGAGGTGTGATTGCATAGGACGCTACGAAGCCTTTACAAAGGCATGCAAAACACTAACGAACCGCATAGTTATAGATCAGAGAGGACCATAACCCTCCCTAGTGGTCAGCACCTTAGCAAAGGCTGCTACCACAAAAGGACCAGGCTATACCCCTGCAACCTGAATCCCCCTATGCTCCTTTCGGAAAAGGGCCACTAGTTCGATCGCACACCTAATTAATTGGCTAAGGTCAGAGCCATATGACACTGTGGTTGCACATGTTTTCTTGGGTGGTTCTCCATGTTCCGATTAAATCATATGATTTTGTATTACCAAAAGCGTCATCATTAAACATACAAGCCTTTGTTAAGAAAAACCATTTTATCCAACCCAAGTTGAGCAACTAGTATATTCTACCCAAAAACATTTATTAAACAGGGTTGTTCCAAGGATTATGGATAAAAATCTAGGTAAGTCCTTAAAATGGTGTTCCCATCAATTTAATGTAATAACATAATAAATGTAAACTTACTAGTCTTGCAGTTATATAGGATAAATAGAATCATGCAGGGGAGAAGACCACTTGCCTTCCTTGCTTAAACACTGAGGTTCTTCTTCTTCAAACACTTGCTCTTGATCTGCTTCAACTGGTTGCTCGCTTGAAACTAGCACGATGTCTACGAGCACACAAGAATACATTAAATAAACAAAACAATGCACCAAGCATGAAAAGCTTAAAGGTTTGGCACTAGGAACTATCGGGAGATTTGGATGATCACATACGAGAGCTAGCTATGCGCTTGGTATCTTTTAATTAAGTAAAATCACATGTATAGGTTAATTCAGGTTTAGCATTTTGTACGATATATCCACATTAAAATGGCTTGCCTAAGCCATTGATTAAAGAGTTTTAAACTCGTATCAAGACCAATATTGAGGAATTGCAAGTTGCCTACATCGTGTTGGGATCAAGCAGTACTGCACACTGCTGAATCAATCCAACCATGACTAATTGCATATTATTATATCCCCCTTACAATTGGTACGTGAAAATTTACCAAGTATTTCCCATTTGCGTAAGTTTGGGTAAGTTATTTATGTACCCATCTCACCACATCAGTGGCAACAATGGGGCCATTAAGAAATTTGGGGATCTTTGTGGGATTTAAATCTCAGTCGATCATTAAGTATATAGAACCTATGACATGCGATCTATGTACGGCCCGTTTCGCTGATAGTATTTTCAATAAGGGTCATTTTCCAGCATTACGGGGGAGAATTGTACCATAAATTTGAATGCCTGAAAATTGATTGGAATGCAAGAAGCATGTCCTTTACGATCCACGTATTATGAGCACTAAACTTTATGTTTAGAGACTTCCACGTACTATGGGCACTAAACTTTATGTTTAGAGACTTATAGTTTTGCAAATGTTGCAAATAATCTGCCAGATTTGTTTACCAATTATAAAGGTGTTGTTAAACCCTTTTATCTTACAAGGAACATGCCTGAAAGAGTGAAACATCCTAAAGATAATCACTCGAATAATCCCTCTTGGACGCAAGAGGGGGAGAGGCAATTCTAAGATGCAAGATACGAAATAAAAGAAAGTGGTAAACGAAGATCAACTTTTGTTGATATAAATCTTTTAGTAATCAATTCTTTTGAGAGAGATTTGATTGTTACCCAGCTCACATATGCGCATAAATTATGAGACTAGGAAATCTAAAGACCCTAGATTGATTATTTTGGGAAATCATGATGATCTATTAAGGGTTTGCCATTAACTACATAGAGACTGGAGAGTCTTATTATCATTGTCGACAATTATTTCTCTCATAAATTGCTGAAATCCTTCAAAGTGATCCAGATCTTAAATCCATGGTAGAGTGCCTGATGCGCTCAGACTGGAACACATAGAAAGGATGCAATAGAAACAGAGATAGCCTTGCTCACTAAGGGAAGTGTTTTTTTGGCGTTAAGCCAACACCTCCTAGTGTCCATCCTATTGGATATAAATTTGTTTTGTCCGGAAATGGAATGAAAACAATGAAGTGGTGAGATATAATGCAAGGCTAGTTACAAAGAGCTTCACGCAACGGCCTGATGTTGATTTTCAACGAAATTTATTCTCCAGTTATGAGTGGCATAATATTTATAAACTTGTATCTTTGGCAGTACATAATTGTCTATCTATGCAGTTGATGGACATAGTGACCACATATTTGTATGGGTCATTGGATTCTAAGATATACATGAATGTTCCTGATGGAATAGGTATATCAAATCCTAAGGCAAATAGCAACATGTTTTTGTGTTGAGTTGCAGAAGTCATGATATGACTTAAAACAATCAAGCCGAATGTGGTACAATCGGTTGAGTATTCCTTAAGCATAAGGAATACATAATCAATGATGATTGTCTATGTGTTTTCATCAAGAAAACTACAATGTATATTTGCATTGTGTTTGTCTATGTTAATGATATTAATATCATTGGTAACAAACATGACATCAATGAAGCTCGTCATCATTTGACGGAGTTTGAAATGAAAGGTTTGGGTGAAACCAAACTTTGTTTAAGCTTACAGCTTGAATGTTTTTCATCTGGGATGTGTGTATAGTAAGGTAGCTATACATAGAAAATATTGGATGTCTATTTGATCCCCATGACAGCAAAACCCAGACAGACTTTATATTATAAATGGTGAAACTGCTATTTCTTGGAAATATTCCAAGCAGACTCTAGTGTCTATTTCCACTAATCATTCTGAGATAATTGCATACTGTGAAGCATCACATTAATGTATTTGACTTCGCAGAATAATTGACCACATATTAAAATCATGTGGTGTTGGTGCACTTGATGCTCCAACAATTATCTTTGAAGATAATGCTGCTTGTGTTGCACAAATGGAATCATGTTACATCAAGAGTAACTTGATTGAGCATTTTACTCCCAAGTTATTTTATCCCCATGAGTTATAACTGGATGGGGGATTTGAGATTCTGCAAACTATGTCATGTGATAATCTTGCTGATTTATTCACAAAATCTCTACCATATTCATCATCTCATAAATGTGTTGAAAGAATTGGTACGATAGACTTGCAGAAATCCGGGGGAGTAAATTTGAATAAATAAATCCTTTGTGCATCGTATTGTACTCTTTTCTTTATATGAGTTTTACTTTTTTGGTTTCTCATATGAAGTTTTTAACAAGGCAATATCAGCATTATGTATGTCATATCATCTTATTTTTCCCCAAAGGGGTTTTTTAAGTATGATATTGTAAGGCATATACATGATTATCATGGTGTTTTCTCCTATATTTTCCCATTGGGTTTTTGAGGAGTTTTATCCTGATATATCAATGTATATCTAAGTTTGTTCCACAGGGTTTTTCATGAATTAATAACTATGATGAACGTTGGAGATTCCAGAAGATAATTGATCAGTGGGAGTGTTGAGAATATTATTAATATTCCTAAATGATCAATTACTTCGCAAAAGAGAAGGATTAGCAACTGCTAATCAACGGTTACAAAGAGTCCTGGAACCGCCTCTATTGGCATGTACTATATATATATATATATATATATATATATATATATATATATATATATATATATATATATATATATATATATATATATATATATATATATATATATATATATATATATATGTAAATCATGTTCATCAATAAAGTTAATCACTTTTCTTACTTTACATTGTTACTGTTTCCAATTGCGGGTGCTGGGAAAGCCCAGGGAATCTACTTTTCCCTAGGCCCGTCATGCCCTTGCTCCCAAACGAGGTCTTACGGTTTGTTCCTGTGTTTTCTCTCTCCAGATATACCCTTCAATTCAAGTGAGATTAGTTTGATATCGTTGGCTCACTCTGTCAAAGCGACGTTTTTTTTTGCGAAAGTCAAAGCGACGCCTTCGGTGGCGATCTTCCTGGGTTTCCCTCCTCCCCGCCAGAAAATTTTGAACGCAAACATGGATCGCAGTGGTTGCACAGTGCTTCTGCAATCTGCACATCCAATTATCGATACCACCAAAGCCCGATCTTTCTCTCACATCAAACCAACCAAAGAACCAGCCAAGTAGGCCAGTCTTTCTTATCGAACAAACCAAAGACCAACCATCACCACCACCCAACCGAACAGGCTGATGGTTTCCAGCACCCACTTTTCAGATAGGACGTGCGAATTGAACACCAGTGCGGCAGTGCCAGACTCTGTCAGACTTGGCACTGCAAATCCTCCCCATGCTTGACTCTGCAGTAAACTGGTCGTCGTAGATGTGGAATACACAATTACGCAGCGTGTCGAATTCGACCAATTAGTCCCTGGATTTTTCAGCAACCACACGACATCACAAAGAAAGAATGGATGGAGTCACAAACACATATGAACTTTTTTGAACTTATGAAGCTAGACGAATCAGTGGTTCAGTGTTCATGTTTCCTTCTTTTTTGCGGCAGGGATCGGTGTTCATGTTGACGCCTGCACCAGTGCACCATGTTGACGTCTGCGTGAGCTAGCAGTATCCTGCCGCATGCAGCACCAAGCATTCATAACATTCGGAGAATTGAAAACGAAAAAATAAAGAATCCAATTGAATTGAGCTCGAAGTGTGTGCCCGCCGGTGCAGCCGCCAGCCGCCGCAGTGATGGCCGGCAACCACCCATGCACCCTCTCCTCCGCCCAGCAGTAAATGCTCATCCATATCCTCTCCTTTGTAGTAGTATACCGTTGCTGTGGTTCCAAGTGTACGGTGTCGATGTACTCTAGCACGTCGGAGTATGTACGAGTAGTCAGATGGTAGAAGTAGAACGCGCCGTGTTGTACTTGGACACGTTCACGTGGTCCGCGTGGCGAGGGCGACGCCGGCGAGATCGCCGCCGTACTCCTCCAGAACCACGAGCAGGTTGCCGCTGGGCTTCAGCCACGACCGCGGCACGTGGTACCACCTCTGGGAGGGATCGCCGCAGCCGGAGAGGCACCGGCCCTCGCGGTACGTCCCGGCGTAGCCGCACCGCCCACAGCCGCTGCCGGCGGCACGGTACGACCAGTACCGCCCGGCGTGGTGCCCGTTCACCCACACCTGACCCTTCCCCATGCTCCCCATGTCCAGCGCCACCGGCGAGCTCCCCGCCGGCGCGTTGAACAAGGCTTTGTGCCATGTCAGTGGCTGCTCGCCACCGGGACCGGCCCACTCGACGGTGGAGCTGCCGGTGACGGTGTGGAGCCCCAGCGACTCGCCTTTCAGGCCGACCTGCGCCGCCCAGATTCAGATTCAGTGTCTGAGCTTGGACTGAACAAAGGCGAAAACGCTTTTAATTTCTGAAGATGTTATTAGAAACACACACACACACACCTGATATGTCCATTTTTGATGGCTGAGGTCCCTCTTCCCTTCGTTCAGCCCAGAGAGGGTCACCAGCCCCAGGACGCCGACGTTCCATGACTCGAAATGGTTGCCCGTGTTCTACAGCAAGAAACATTTTTCAGAAAGATCACATTGAGGACATGGATTCTGTTTGTGATCAATCGACTTACAGGAAGGCCAACTGCCGAGCTTAGGATGGATATCTTGTTGCTGCCCTGCCACATCTTCACATGTTCATTGAACGTCAGTTTCGGGTTCTCGTAGCCACCATAAACGGATCCTAAAAACACGAGCATTCCATCAATACGATGATATTCGGCCCTGATGCGATAAGCATTGCAATATGGTAGGTGTTAAGTACCGTATGATCTCCCATTGACAAACACTTGCATGGAGTGTCCAGCCGAGTAGACAGTGAGCTGAGGCCACTGTCCAGACTTCAGGAACTGCTCGTTGGCGCCAATGTTGACCCTGCCATGAGCATAATCCATCAGTTTGGGAAAAAATATTGTCATTTTGGAGCCTTATCATGGTCAGTCAGTCTCCGTCACTCACTGGGTGGTGTACCACAGATAATCCGACTTGTCCCATGTCAAGCTGAGCTGCTCAACTAATCCATCCTTTGTGAAAGCTCTGTCATCCAGCGAGTTTGTGTCCTCACTGTAGGACTGCCATGCGAACCGTAACACGGGATTCATTTTAGGCAGCAGAGTTGGCTCCTTCACCTACACAATTATCACATTTTCTAATTAGACTATATGATCCCATCTGGCCTACATAAATAATGAAAATTCAGTCTTCAGTAATCACTCACCGTTGCAGTGTTGAAGACCGCAGTTTTGCAGTCAGGCAGAATGCTGATTGACCAAGCAGGGAGGTCATAGTGACGTCCATTGAACCTGACTTTCACAGCAGAATTCATGTGGTAGTTGGACAAGAATGCGGCACAGGCTCCATTCTTTGACTTGAAGACATATGCCTGAAAAAATGATCTATCCATGAATATCTGCTGATATTTTTCTTGCGTTAGGGAAACCATTGTCATGTGGGACATTCTTAGCTACATATACCTTCTCATAGTTTCCAAGTGATTGGATTGTTGGATCACCAGAAACCAACACAGGTTCAGCCTGCTTGATGGCCCTGTGCAGGTCCCTCAGGTGACCCCATTTTGGTTGCCTAAGCAGACCTGAAAGGTTAACCCCATGATTTTCAGATGCCGTAAACTTTCTGGAAATATCTCTCAACAGACAACAGGAATTCATGTTCATAAAAGATGGCAATCACTGCGTACCAAATTCGTCAATCGGGGCATCATAGTCATAGCTGGTTGCGATAAAAGGGCCACCGGCTGTGCGCCCAAAGTTCGTTCCTCCATGGTACTGCATCAGATTCAGAACATGCAAATGTGGTCACCACAGCTAGAACTGCATTCACTGCAACGGCAGTACTGGTGTGACCATCATGGTTTCCTAAGTTCTTACCATGTAATAGTTCACGAACGACCCTCCCTTCTGAATGAACCGTGCCACGGCAAAGGCAAGGTCCTCCACCGGCCGGTGCGGCACAGCACCTCCAAACTTGGTAAACCTTGACATGGTAATAATGTAAAAATTAGGCAATTCTGAATAATCGAAATGCCTTCACATGATTGAAGTGACTCTGGAATAAACTGGGTGAGTTCGGTCAAGAGAAGTACCATCCAGTCCACGCCTCGGTCCACATGGTAGGCTTGTACTTCTTGTTCGGGGTGAAGTAGTCACAATAGAAGCCATTGCAAGTATTGATCTGCCATGATCAATACACACAAGGTAAGAATCAAAACAGCTATATAAAAAAATCAGTTATTTTACAACAGTCACACAACTGTTGAAGATGCAGGCTATGCAGCAGTAGTGCGCAACGTACCACAGGGTCAGGTGCATCATCCTGCTTGCACATCACCCATGGCACGCCGGTGTTTGTCCCAACCGCCATCTGGGCTGCCCAATTTGCATAAGGCTTGGCGCCGCTACCAACAACGGACTCCATCGGCCCAAACTCATTTTCCACCTGCGCAATCGGCGAATGAGCTTGTCAGTTGAGCTCCTATTTCAGCTCCATTGCAAAGTTCATTCAAGGGAACTGAGAATTCACCTGAGCCATGATGATAGGGCCTCCCTGCCACTCGAATAGACCCTCGGACTTCATCATCGACACTATCTTCTCCACGAACTTCTGCATCGCAGCCTGCAGTACCAGCAAGGAAACAGCAGGAATCAGACACATTCTCACCCCAATTGGTGAACAATGGAAGAAGAATTTCTTTCAGTGTCATAACTCATAACGAAAACTCAAATCTTTTTGGTGAAGCTAGTGCGCTACCTTGAAGGGGCCATTGTCCGTCCTGAACCGGATGCCAGGCACATACTTGAGCCAAACAGGAAAGCCACTGAAAAGAACACAGCAGGCATCGATTGCAATGTCAGTCACAGTAGTTCTAGTGACAAAATCGATACAGAACCAAGAACAAGCGATCAGAAATTCAGAATCTGCAAGCCAAGGGTGCTGGTGAATACGTTACCCGAAGTTCCATTCGGCGCAGACGTAAGGGCCGATGCGGAGGTGGACGTAAAGGCCGGCCTGCTTGGCGAGCTTGACGAAGCGGACGAGGTCGTAGCGGTCGGCGAAGTGGTACTGCCCCTGCGCCGGCTCGTGGCCGTTCCAGAAGACGTAGGTCTGGATGACATCGAGGCCGCCGTCCTTGGCCTTCTGGATCAGCCCGGGCCACATCTGCCATTCGATTCCGAGCAGCAAGAAGCAGTCAGTTCAGAGATGCCAGCGGAGGCTTCTGGTTCCTGAAGCTGCAGAGCGCCGCCGGAGCAAGCTGCATTTGGGTGCAAGAAGCGGGTGTCGGGAGGAGGCGGCCATGGGCGCGGGCGGGTACCTCGGGCGTGCTCCTGGGGTAGTGGATGGAGCCGGAGATGAGGATGCGGCGGCGGCCGTTGATGACGAGGGAGCGGTGGTCGTAGGAGACGGCCGCATTGGCGGCGGAGGCCAGGAGGGAGGCCGCCAGGAAGGCAGCGAGCAGGATGCGCCCGCCGCAGCCGCCGGAGGCGGCGACAAGAGGCGACAGCGCCGCGGCCATGGTGTGCCCGCCGCCCGCCCACCCCACCTCACCTCGCCTCCAAGAAGCAACGCTCCCTAGCTTTTCTCGAGCAGGGACTTGCTGCTTCTTGGCCGAGTGGAGTGGCAACGGCCAACGGGAAGGGCGTGAGCCGGTGGGGAGTGAGGTGGCGCTTTTATCGAGAGGGTGAAGCGGACGGCAATGGCGCGCGGGGAGTGCGCCAGCTTTATGCTGATGCTGCTTTTGTTTAGTTTTTTTGTTTTTACCCCGTTTGTTTGATCTCTCCGCCTTTTGCCGCCGCTTTTGAAGATGGTTACCGCCGGCTAGCCGCCGCGCTTCCACTGTGGAGTGTGTGCGAGCACGGGAATGGTGGAGGGAGATGGAGTGGGTGGTGCCAATCTGCCATAGGAGGCTTTTATGGATGCTGCCAAACTTGCCAAGCTGACTAGAAGCTGAGCAAGGTTGAAGGCCGCGAAGAGCTAAAGAGGAGTGCGAACAGCCGAACTGGGAAACGGTGGTATTTTATCCCAAAAAAGGGAAACGGTGGTAGAACGGGTGGGCTCCACATCCGTTACGAAGGAAGCACCTGCTCCGCTGCTCCCTACTCGTGTTCCTTTTCTTTTGGCCCTCTATTCTTTGCGTTAATATTTCGGTAACAAAATGGTTCAGAGATCAAGAGATAGAAAGTTCAGAGATCAAGAGATAGAAAAGGGAAGCTAATAACATAGGATGCCTCTTTTCTTACTTATTATATGCTGTCACAGCATCTCCAAAATTCATTCTAAATTTCTCTCTAAATTCTTATTTTAGAGAGCTATTTGCATAAAAATCATTTATATTTTTTCTTTTTCTAACAACTTTTCTATCATCTTCAAGAGTTTGCCAAATTTTACTTGGCAAATCTTGTGTTTTGCCAACTTTAAAAAGGTATGTCAAGTAAAAAAGAGTACATATCCAACAATTTGGCATAATTCACTTGTCAAACCTAGATCCAACTTACATCAGGAATCCTGAGAGAAACAAAATTATATTTATGTCCTTCCACCTCTTGGAAACTTACATCAGGAATCTTTCTCCGTTCTTTATTTCTATTTTCACTCTCCCACCTAGAGGGAAACGCCGATGTCAACCACCTAGAGGTGAGTTTTTGTCAAGTTTCTATTTTTGACAAGCTGGTTTGCCAAACTGTTGGAGGCCATTTTTTCTCATTTTGGCAAAATTAGATGGATGCCAAGTTGATTTGTCAAAATGTTGGAGTTGTTCTTATACGCATTCTAGAGAGTCATTCTCATCTTCTACTATATTTGACTAGCGAAAAACTCATAATGGAAGATCGCTATATTTAGATGACCATTTATATAAGCTGTTGGAAGATATTTTTTCACTAACATCTCTATTTCTACCATTTAGAGTGCCCCATGTTTGCTTGTTTTTTATGGCAGTCGATGTCAATGAAATCAATGTGGTCCATCTATTTCCATATACTATCTAGGTAACATTTTACATTTTTTTCATATAAGGTCATGCTTGGAACGGAGGATTCCCAAAGGAATTTCAGAAGAATTTAGTACTTCCCATATTGTGATTAGGCCCGGGCGTTCGGTTCTACCCGAACCGATCGGGTCGGTTCTTCGGTTCCTATGAAATTTCGGTTCCCAAATTTTAGGAACCGATCGGTTCTTTTCCAAAGCGAGAACCGACGAATTTCGGTTTCGGTTCTTTCGGTTCCGGTTCCGGTTCTAACCGAAGGAACCGAATTTTTCAAAATGCGAGAAAACAATCCAATCAATAGGAAATTTTAGCGACATTTCGGCTACATTTAAATCCAATCAACAAGACGGTTCAAACAAATGAAGCATAAAAATTAGTCTAAAAATCCTCACATCTAAATCGGTGTATTATCATTCACGGATGAGTAGCACACTTACCTTTGCGGGATGCAATTGATGTAGCCGTTGTGATATTGGACCATTGCGCGGTGGTGTGGTGTGGTCGACACACCACCGAGCCACGATCGTTGACCGTTGGAGTGGGGGTGCTAGGGTTTTGGACTTTTGGCATCCTATCTTATCGGGTTTTTGCTAGGCTATATGTGTAGATGTGCTATTTCCTCGGTTCTTGGTGCAGAGAACCGAACCGAAAGAACCGGGGTAGTTCGGTTCCCAAGAATCGAGAACCGAACAGGAACCGAATTTTCGGTTCCGGTTCTTTCGGTTCCGGTTCCCGGTTCTTTCGGTTCGGTTCTCGGTTCCCGGTTCTTTTTGCCCAGGGCTAATTGTGATGACATTGCACTGCGTCCGGAACGGAGGAATCACGCTCACCATCCCTCGAGAAGTATTGTGCCCTGGAAAATCTTCGTGCGTGTGATAGAGTGGCTAACCCAAGTGCATTTATGGTTAAAAGAAAAAAATATATGTTAAGTAACCTATCATTAAGGTAATGTGATTTTACCACGTAGATTTTTCACTATTTCTTGTGATATAAAGTTCATTTGTTCCAAACGCCTATTTCATATCAATTTTTTGTGTTTTTTCTATCCTATAATTTGCTACTACACTCTGCACCTTATTTTAAAGATTTTTCCCCATTCATATATTTTCTATTCCTTTGTTGCAAACTTGTCCTAAACCAGTATTTGTATACTCCTATTCAGGCTTTAGAAAAAAGTGGAAAATCGCCATTGTGTTTGGGTGATGCACGGGCACTAGCAAAACAAACACAAGCAATGTACTAGTATGCTTTTACTGCTTGTTGTGCGCAACCATGCTATTGATTAGTTTCAGCTTTTACTCGAGCTTCTAGAGAAAAAAGAAGAAAGTCGCCATCGTGAGAGGATATAACTCTTTTCTGGATTTAATTAAAATCGCTGTAAAATGGACGTGGAAGGAAACTCTGACACGGGTGCACTTTCGGAGGCACGAAGCGCGTGCCGACCCTTTTTCCCAAATCATGGCATGTTTGCTCCCAGACAAGCAGATGTTCCAAACATTAAAAGAACACGGGACCTTAGGACTTAGGTGATGCTGCTGCCGTGGGCTCTGGCCAAAACATGTATAAAATCAAAATTCATTCAGCATTTTTTTTAGAACTAATAACATTGAATATTTGTAAACCAACTGCAATTTATCTCATTTTTCCATGAAATAAGAACAGTTTCGAGTTCCATCAACGAAAATCTTGACACTACTCTGTATCCTCCACGCAAGATTGTTGTGCAATTAAGATCCATGCATCAGCGGATGAACATACTATACTGTAGAATATACTACTGACCTACTGTGTAGTACATTGTTTCATACCGGAGACTAGATTCGTACACGTCAGTAAATATTTAGTAATTATTTTCCTAATTCCATCCGATGAGACAAAATCAGCAGCGTCATGTGTCCGAGATCCGGTTGGGCACATGCTAATCATCAGACGCATCAGGTGTGTAGATGCTAGCAGTGTGGGAGCATCAACCAACCGTGCACGTGATGTCAGTCCGGCCAATGGGAGAGCGAAATTCTACACCGTAGACTAGTGAAGCATCGAATGGTCAGTAACTCAAAAGATTTTGATCTCGAAAAAAAACAAACAGTAAAAAGTCTCTATTGGTGCACCTGGGAAATTTCACAGCATGTTTTGACGACTGCTCTCTCTGGTAAAAAAAATACTTGGAAATTAGAGCTAGTCTTATTTGTGGGAGAAAAATCAAAAGGGAATTCAAGTCAAGATTTTTATCAACATTTCATAGTCAAAAAAAGTTTCAGATATTTAGTTAATTGAAACTTCAAATGTTTGGTAAGGTCTTGATGAAAAAAGAGGTAGTATTCATTCTTATTAGATGTGGACGGAGATGGACAGAGAGCTTTTTTTAATGAACCAGTTAGGGGAGTTGCCGATTATATTAAAATAAAACAACATGTTCAGACTCGCAACAAGAAGTAACAACATCGACCGATTGGATCAGGACATTAACCCACGTTATACAATACCAATGCACTACTCAAGCTTAACTTAACCGCACAACATTATGAATTTTCTTAGCCACTGGAGTTTTTTTAAGAAGAAGAAGAATCATCATACCTAACTGTCGAAGAACACATATTGACGCCCGCGTCGTCTCCAGGAGGCGGCACGGGCGAACCCTAGCCCGCCGCCGCCGGCGGCCGCCCGTCCGCTCCCTTCCCCTCGCCGTCGCGGAGTTGTCGCCGGAGTCCGCGCGCGCGCCTAGGATGGCGGCGGCGGGGCACTCGTCTCACCTCTCCTCCACTCGGGACCCTCCCTCCGCCCCCACCCCAACCACCTTGCCGCTCCCCCCATTCTTCCCTCGTCTCCGGCCCGGCGGTGGATCCGACCTCTTGGTGACCAGATCCACAAGGGGGACGAGGAGGTAGGCCCCATCTCGTCTCCGCAACTCCGAGCTCCACCCATGGTCGCGTTGGCTCCCCCCATCCTCCCCCGAGTCCGGTCGATTCGGCGAGATCCGGTATCCTCGTCACCGGTCTGGCACCAACGAGCCGAGATCCAATCGGTGGTGGGATGCTCGACGTGAGGGGCGGCAGAGACCGACGGTGGCGTGCAAGGGCGCGTGGAGGCAGCGGCAATCCGCGCCGCCGTCCTCCACGACAGGACTGCGCACCACCACAGCCTGTACGGCAATCTCCTCCATCTCCGTTGAGGATTCTAGCGCGGCCTACCCTTGGGTGCTTCGGCTAGTCGGTTGTCATCTCATGTTGCAGGCGTCACATTGGAAGTTCACCTGCAACCTGACGGCAGCGACACAGGGAAGTTCACCAAGGAGGAGGTCGAGGTGAAGAAGACGAGGTCGACGATCCCGATGGCGATCCCCATCTACACCGGCATGCAACGACAGTCGTTCGTTCACCAATCTATCAGTGAAAAACAATTGCCAGAAGCAGCGGGGGCAGTCGGGAAGGCGGCATTTCGTCGACTCGTCGGGTGCGGTGAGGTTGGATTTCCTAGGCTCTACATCCAGTCTCTTCCAAGGTCATCTTGGGTGCAAGTAGTTCACGGCATGGTGGCTGTACCGCCATGAAGCGACTTAGATCTTTAGCATTTCTTGAGAAGTAGACTTTGATCTTTTGGATGTAGTAGTTCTTTAGTACATAAATCTCCTTTGTACTAAAGTTTTTTTTCTAGTTTCTGTAATAAGACTTTAGCTGTGTACACCTACGGGTGTAGAGGCCGGGCTGTCGTCCATTATCTAAAAAAATACCTAACTGTCGAAACTAACTTGCATATATAACCAGAGCCCCTAGTCTAGTTAGTTACAAAAGTTGAGGTATGGTCGCATAAGTAGGTCTGATTTCTTGTCGGGGCAAATTTATTAGATTGATTTTGTAAAATAAAAATCCTCTCGCCGACCTGGTTCGGGTTTCGTTTTAAACCATTGCCTTCGTCCTTAAATATATATCATTTAGAATAAAATAGTTGATTCAAAAATAAACCAATTTATTTATCTTAAACATCGATAACGGAGGGAATAACTTTCGTTCCAGCACGGGAGCTGCATGCGCATGGGTTTATCTTATCACACGCACAGCGCAGCAGCACAGACCAGAAAGACACCAGACTGGATAAGATAACATAATTTTACCTGCGGCACGTGTCATGGTCGATTGTCCCTGGTCTCGATCTTCCACAGGACACTCACGGGCCGGTTCATGAGTAGACTACTACTGCTCAGATCAGCTCTCGGCCTCTCACCATGTGCATGACAGTGTCACACTAGCAAAGCTAGCAGATCTGCAGCCTGCAGGTACGGACGCGTTTCCTTCCCGTTCAGCCTGTTCGTTTGACTACTGCTGGTGGCGAGTGTTCATTCGTTCCGAGAGAAAAGTACTGGTTCCTGGTGGCTGGTTTGTTCTGAGAGAAAAGTAGTGCTGACTGGTGCTGATACCCATCGTGTACCGGCACCGTACCCTATTGTTCTTGATTGTTGTTGTTCTCTATTTCAAAAAAAAAGGTGCACGGTGAAAGTGAAACACCAAACACACACCCTTGATGGTTCTTGTTCTTTATTTTTCAAAAAAAGATTGTTCTTGTTCCAAGCATGCATCTCTATTTTTTTTTCGAATAAATTTGTTCCATGCATCGTGACTGCCACGTTCGTTACTGTGCACACCCTTGATTGTTCTTGTTCTTTATTTTTTTTTAAAAAAAGATTGTTCTTGTTCCAAGCATGCATCTCTGTTTTTTCCGAAAAAAATTTGTTCCATGCATCGTGACTGCCACGTTCGTTACTGGTAGTAGGTGCTGGTACCACAGGAACAAAAAGGAAGCAACAGTTGCAACCTGTTAAAGAGTAAAAGGAATGGAATGTAGTGGAATGGAAGCAAATGAATTGATTGAATGATGAGGGGTGGACCCCTGAATATATACACAGGGAAAGGGTGTGTAGGCACCCCTTCGGGAGTGCCGCACCCCTTCGGGATGACCCTTCGACAAGGCGGTTGTAACTTCCTAATTACGATTCCCCTAATTACATAGTTATGCTAATTGATCACTAATCAACATTTCATAACACTCCCCCTTGATCAATTGCTTCTTGGGATGTTGATGTAATTCTTCTTCAATCATCTTTGGATATTGTCTTGTAAAACTCCTCCAAAAACCCTATGGGAAAAATCTTGAGGAGAAACCAATCTGTGTGTATGCCATTAAAACTCCTTTAAAACCCAGTCGGAAAATATAAGGAGAAAATGATATGGCATTTTAGATTACTGTCTCATTGATGACTTATATGAGAAAACCTTAAAAAAAGGGAAAACTCATAAATAAGTTTAGAGATCAATAATGTTATGATCTGAGGATCATATTTGAATAACCTTCTCTAAAACCCAATGGGAAAAATATGAGAAGGGATTCTATATCTTCTTATAAACTCATGTAGAGAAAACAGAAGATATGACATATAATATATCTTGAAAACCACCCTTAAAACCTTAGTGGAAAAATTAGGTGATGTGTGATATGTTCTTGTATTGATATTGCCTCATTAAAACCTTTTATGAGAAACCTTGTAAGGAAAACTCATATAGGAAAAAGAGTACAATATTCATAATCAGATGATTATGTGTAGGTTATATCAAAGGAATGTCTCCCCCTGATTCTTGCAAATCTTTGAGTTGTCTCATACCTATTCCAAAAACATATTTCTGGAATAATATTGTTGGTAAGGACTTTGTAAATAAATCTGTAAGATTATCACATGATTTGGTTTGCAAGATTTCTACCTCACCTTTCTTTTGTAATTGATGAGAATATCTCCTCTTGAACCTTGCAAAAGTTTAAGTTGTCCCTCACCACTTACCACGAATAACATTCTACGATGTAGTGGTGGATAAGCACATTAGTGAGTGCCTTTTGCAAGCTATTTATTCTCTCATTTTGTAAAACGAGGATAAACATTTTGATCGATACAAGATGCATTATTATTTATAGATAATGCTAGTGATTATATGGAATCACATTTTATCATCCATTAAAGTCAAGCATATGAATATGATGCTTCAGAATGATATATAAAAGTATGTTGTGGTGTCCATTATGATGACTACCATGAAACTTTATTATTTGTATCAGTCTATGATCTGGCAATATACATGGGGATCGGTTAGCCAGCATCTTGATATCATATTTGGTCAAGTCTCGAAATATTAATCAAGACTTTTAGTACCATTTGATATCTATGGATATCATTTTTCACTCCCACCAGTATGGTGTTGTTGGAGTTGAATTATAGTAAGGTATCTACAACTGTAATATTAAGCATGTTGTGTGATACGCAAGCACTTTCTTGGTACTAAAATTTATCATCCCAGGGTCTAAATGGATATTGATCCATCTTTAGGGATTGAATGACCATGAGTATTTTTGTCCAATATTATTTGAATATTGGTACATGTTATCAATTGAATATTGATAAACGATATGTATCCGCACAAGTTGTAAACTTGAGCATAGTTTGGTTTTACCAAAATTTCCATCTCAAATTCCGTCATTAAACTGTTGCTTGTTTGATAATGTGTGTTTAAAAATGATGATGAAAAATCCAAGTTGGATTTGTTTATTAACACACATGCAACCATAGTGATTGAAGTAATTCTTTTGTGGAAGATACTTGCTTAGTCAGTTGTACCACAATCAACTTGACTATTTCAAGTCATGGAGTGACTTGAGTGTTACACAATATATGTCGCGATTTTTATTGTTATTTGATCTGTCAATGATAAAGTATAGGAACATAATTTTTCACATATACCACAGGGGTATGTTGCCCAGTCTCTGCGTGAAACCATTGCTACAATATCTCATTATATCACCACCTTGCTTTCATAAAGAATGCATTTGTGAGGAGATGGTATTACTGTGGTAAATACCTCTCACTAGTGAATGAGATAAATTCTCCATAATTGCCACCTTTTTATTTGACCCAATTTTGAGTGTTGATACACTCTGCCTAGGACTTTTGGTCTGGATCCAGTTTAAGGTGTATAGCAATTTTCAGGAGTACATGTCGACATTTATGTAGTCTTTGTATTATTGATTCGATAGAACCAATATAGCATGTGAAATATTAATACTTTAGAACTCTTATCTCATTTCCCAAGATGATAGAGTTATGATGTTCCAATGATGCCTCAGTGCCTAAATTTATGTGCACATGTACTGGGCTTTAGAATGTTAAACATTCATAGGCTTTGGATTTTCAATTATCCATAAAGTGTCTAACAACATGCATGATGTTGATTTGCATTTACTATTTTGGAGGATATCTCCCCCTGTTTCCGCGGATGCTTATTAACAAGTTACATCCCTACTGACCATACTTCTCCCCCTCTTATTTTAATTTGGGAGTTGAGTGATCTTGTTAGATTTCCACTCTTTTCTGGTACATTAAATTGTAGGTATTGAATAAGATGACACTTTTGATAAGTAAATGCATTTGGCAAAATATTTGTAATTTGTTACAAATATATAAGATGTTCTGAACTGATAGTTCAAATATTCTTTTGTATGTACGTGAATGTGAGGATTGAATGTGATGCGTAACATTCATTTTGTATTCCTGGCATTCTATATGTGGTATTAATCTCCCCCTAATGCCTGGAATTATCCTCAAGGTGTGATCAACATACGGGCTTTTTTTGTAAATCCCCAGAGACCTAAGGTATTATATGAATGACGGATAATACATTTTATGTTGATCCCTAATGCCCATGATGTATGTTGTGAGGTGGTGATATCGGTATGTGCAAAACATAACCGACACGCAGATGGGAAATATTTGGGTGTGGCCAAGTTTTCACGTACTAACTGCAACGGAGGGAGCCGTATGATTGCAGCTTAATGAATGTAAAATATGTGGTGTGTAAATCCACATATTACCAACTTGATGTTGATAGGTTGAATTCTATTGTGATGGTCATGCAAATGAGTTATCTCGATAAGAGATTTAGTTAAGCCATAGTTGGTATGGACATATGGTACTTAGTGATATAGTTCCCAAAACCAAATAATTCCATATGAATGGATGTAATCCTGCGTCCAGAAAAGTTTTGCTCAAAGTTGAAAACTAGAGCAATTAATTTGGTAATTTGCTATGCCTTATGATCAGTAAGGGACACAAATGGAACTATTCATAATTGACTCTATGAGCACTTGATAGTGCTTAGATAATCCATAAATGGTTGAATATGCCAACTTATCTTGAATGCATTCAAGGATTTGTGTGGCTTATTGTTTAGAATTTTAAGGTAAGAGGGCCTTAAAATCAATTCTCAAGTGACACATGCGGTGCACAAAATCTGAGGTTTTTGAGAATGCATGCTATGACCAATAGAATTGATAATAATTTTTCTTATCATCCATGAGTTAGGATGACCAAAGCTATAATGCCAATTCTTGATATAATCAAGACTGAAAAATTATTTGATGCGCAACATGTCATACGGGATTTATGTATGTAAATATAACATGTCCCAGATGATATGAAAGGAACAATGTGGATATTGAATTTTCTTATCCGTTTGACCAAGTTGAGTGCTGATTTTTCATCATTATCCTTGGTAATGGGTTTCGGTATGAAACCATATACAAATGGATGCCACGAAATTGGGGGTATTTGTAGAATACATGAATGCATCTACAATAAATAATTGAATACCCCTGAGGAGAGTATATCTTTCACAATTGTGATAGTGGTGATCCACTTTATGAAATTCGTTTTCTTTCTGGGTGTATCCCAAATAAATACCATGTCTGAAGTACAAGATATTAATGATGGACAATATACTACATATGTAGTATAGTATTGAACTAATGATAATTCCATGAATTTATATGGAAACATATGGAGATCTGATTAATTTATTGAAGTGTGCTTCAAATTGATCTCCTTGAATTCGCTTTCCTCCAATGACATGGAGGTATTGGTCTGAACCAAATATTTGATTCAGAAATCATGTGTACATGAATGTACAACCACACTATAGACAAACTTGAGGTTGGTCATTGTGGTCACTTGATTTGAAGGAAAGTGACATTTTATAGATGAGATCCATTGTGTTGTAAATACCATGAACGAAAAGTTCTATTCTTTGTTGATAACTCTACGTGGAGTTCAAAGAAATAAATGGATCTTGTTCCTATGGTTACTCAGATTTGTAAAATCTGAAGAGGAAATTTAGTAACACCAAAGGTGTATGTGTGGTAATTCAATTATGAATGGTATTGGGTACTTCTTCAAAGTAGAACTATGGTGGCTTGGATGCCATGAATCTTGCAATGATATCGTTGATATCATGTACCCATATTGGATAGTAAATTCAATCCAATGCAAATTCAACATTTCCATTTTAGAAACATTAGTCATGTCCTACATGAGTTAATCATGTATTTGAATGAATTTACTCGATGAGTAAATTATATAGCATGAAATATATTGTAGTGCAAAAATTATTTAAATCAAGTTGATACTTGATTATAATTGGACTATTCTTATTATTGACAAGCGACAGAAGTCGTTGCATATGCTTTTGGATTCTATTCTTGTGCCAAAACATACTTTCTAATATGTTGCACATTTTCTGCTATTATTTAAGCCAAAATTGATGCTTAAAATTATGCATTCAAGATGGATCTTGAATTATTTTATGTATAATCTTGTATTTTCAAAATGCGATTTGAATTACAAGTAGTATGAGTCGTATATTTAATAGGCGATGATTTCGCTTTTCTTATCGAGTGTGACTCGATCATCACGTACTAGTGATGAATTAACACATCAAATGGTAATGACCAGAATGGTGTAAACTTGAAATGGTGGACGAGATTCGTTGCTATAGGTATAATTTGCATGAGTGCAATACCTTAGATCCACTAATATGTGTTACACTAGTAATATTAGGTCATTTTTAGGAAATAATCACCATGTTGGTGATATAATTATGCAACGATTAGTGAAGGCAAGATGATTCTTGCAACAAAATTTACTTTACCGATGTAAAATTCTGTTGTAAAATAAGTAAAATAATGAATGTAAGATGGTTCTTACAAAATTAAGGTATAGGACATATTAATTCCTGTAGGAATAATTGACTTGATAGTCATTCAAATATTTTTGTCCTTTTATATGAAATGTGGATATACACTTTGAAGGTAATCATCATAAAAATGTAGACCTCTCAATGATGAGCAAAAGATGCCTAAAAACGCGGATCTCAGGGCAAATAAGCTCTTTAGGAAGAACTTATCGCAGCCAGCGCTTAGGTCACATCACCTTGTGTTATTCCAAATTATATTTATAGACCTTAATTTTAATTTTGCTTGATATTCTACTTGATGTAGGGAATTGATTTTTAAACCATGCAAATATAATAAATTGCATAAGAATTGTTCTAACACCTAGAAATGATCTGCGGATCATAAACATAAATAATTACTGCAGTAATTATAATATTTAAATTATATAGGTGTATATACTGGATGGTACAAAATAATATTGTTCATCACAACATAAAATTACAGAACAATTCGAGGTCTAAATCATAAATATACATCACTAATAAGTCTGAACATATAAAAGATAAAAGCCTGAGGGCTAAATTAAAGTTCAGGGTTTTTTTGGACTTTTCGAAAATTCAGGGGGTCCGACGGACTTCTGGAAACGGATGAGATGTGCGGCCTGTGGGCCGCTGTCTTCCGCCTGTGTGGGCCGGCAGGCCTGGAATGGCCCGGCAAGGCCTGCTTGGCCTAGCCGGCCCAAATGCCCGCGCATAAAAGGGGTGGGGGTGCGGTTAGGGTTTCCCCTAACCTGCAGCCGCCCCTAGAGCTTGCCGCCGCTTGGTGACCGTCGGTGATGTCTCCTGCGCCGTGGTCGACGATGCGGATGGAGGTCCGCCGGCATTGGAGAAGAGCGGTGGGGCACTGCGGCGGGCCTCCATGGTCCCGACCGTGATGCGGGCGAGGGGGCTTGGTTCCGCAGATTCGCGGGTCCGTCAAGGAAGAAGCGGCGCGGAGGCACGGTGGGCTCTGTCCTTGTGGTGAAGCGAGGTGCTCCTTCTGCTGAAGCAGAATCTGAGGATCTTCCTTGTCTACTAATTCATGGCAATCAAGTTTGGTGACTAGCAGCCACCTAAAATGACAATCATGGCCTTTATGCTGTTCAGGCCTTTGGCCTTTGTTGTTCCACTAAGACGTGATGGCAGCAAGGTACGCATCTCAATTAAAGAAAAATCTTGTGATGCTTACAATTTTTTTTGATAAACTCCATCAATGGAGTTTTTGATTGGAAGGTTAAAGAATGCGTCTGTGGACACTGATCTTCACGTCTTCTATTTTGGCAGAATGTCGCCGATGAAGTTGAAGAACTTTCGTGGATAGTCTAGGTTGCTGGCCTGGATTCTGCATTGGAGTATGGCGAGGACTCCGATGGTGTGGCCTCCAACAACGACATCAAGCCGACGATCACAGTGTCCTAGAGGACGGCGGCATGGCATGCAAGGAAGTTGCGCTTGTTGCGAAACAAAGTCTTGGATGCCATCCAATCCAAGGAACCATTGCCGGCAACCACGAAGAGAGAGAACAAAGAAACTGTCTTATATGGAAAGAAACGAAGAATGCAGAGTACTTTCTTACTCTCTGGTGATCACGAAGCCTTCAGGCCTCCCTTCTGTTCATGGGTTCAGGGACGAACCATGTTGTCGTCATCGCAAATTCGCAACCTTCTGGCCTTCCTTCTCTCTTTGCGCCTAGTACAGAAAACCTTCATTCTCCTCTCTTTGTGCCCAGTAGAGAGCAAAGTGCTGATAACGTGTTAAAGAGTAAAAGGAATGGAATGTAGTGGAATGGAAGCAAATGAATTGATTGAATGATGAGGGGTGGACCCCTGAATATATACACAGGGAAAGGGTGTGTAGGCACCCCTTCGGGAGTGCCGCACCCCTTCGGGATGACCCTTCGACAAGGCGGTTGTAACTTCCTAATTACATCACTAATGATTCCCCTAATTACATAGTTATGCTAATTGATCACTAATCAATATTTCATAACACAACCGGCCGGTGCGCGGCGAGTGGTTAACGGTTTTAATTTGTTTGGCTTTAATCAGGGGCTCACTTGAATTGAATCGGCCCCTGCTGGCAATGTGGCTGGAAGCTTAATTAGTTTGAATTGGCGTGCTGATTAAAGCGGCCACTAATGGAGCTCGACGAGTACACCGTACGGTACATTTTTCTTAGACGTAAGAGTACGTTGTACGTGGTCCGGCATGTTGGCTGCGAATTAATCTTGTGACCTCTCCTCATGGCCATGGACGCCTATAGCTACACTACACTAATGGGAAAAGGTCACGAGGACTGTAACCACCGGGTGTGTTCATCATAGATCCAGCCGCCGGCAATGCGGATGGAAACGCCAACCTGATGGATCCAGAGCGTGTGGTCACGAGTTTTCTTCAGGGGCGGATCGTCTGAATTGGTCGGTGACAACCGCGGCGGCCAATCAAATCGACCCAGGCTGGCCCTTTTCCTCTCTTTTGGGCATATTCTTTTCCTTTTTACATAAACCTGCAGTGACGCGTAGGCTGTCGAAATGTTCAGCTTGTTGGAATAATTTTATCGCAAAAAAGAAAAAAAAGGACGGAGTCATCTTTATCTCTAAAATTTGGGTCTTTGTCGTTCTTGAAATAATTAACATGCATGCCTAGTTTATCTCAGCTTTTTCTTTGAAAGAAAGGGAGGGGGCAGAGCCCCTACTGATTAATATATACTCCCACCGTCTCAAATTGCTTGTCGTTGAATTTTCTAGATACATTTCTTTTATTACGTATCTAGACATAAATATATATCTAAGTAAAGTGCATCTTAAAAGAAAGTAAAACGACAAGTAATTTGAAAAGAAGATAGTCTAAAATTAGAAACAACAAAAGTACGGTTATAAAAGGTACGAGAAAAGTAAATAGAGTAGTTTATCTTCTCAGCTTGAGAGGTAGTGTTACGACAGTACAAAAGATGCCGTCCTAAACAAAGGGGCAATCAGCGGCTTAGGCATGGTCTCTCGTTAATTGGCGTGCACCGAGAATCATGTTCGCGCTGCCTCCTTTGTTGCCAAATTTCACGTGCAGTTGGCTTTGTGTATTTTGGGGTTTCCCAGCACAGTACCTTCGTGTTGCGGCAATAGACAAAAATGGCGTGCAGTACAACCAAGACCAGCGCACACCAAGTTAAATGCGAGGAAGAAGTCTGTACGTACCTGCCGTATATATGGCACACGGGTGACGGCTTGTACTTTACGCATAATGCCACTGTATCCACAGGGAATGTATGCCCCGCTGCCCCGTTCCGGTGTAAAGGGGAAAAAGGTTGAACGCTAAGTCTCTAACGTGACAGGCTTAATTCGAAGAGAAGAAGCTAGATATCGCAACGTTCTGACGTGCAATGTTCTGCCGCGCGTTCATTTGGCTGGTGGCTGATTTGTTCTGAGAGAAAAATACCGCTGACTGATGGCAGATAAGCCAAACGAATGGACATGCATGTTCTAACTTGGTACTCTAATGTTACAAACAAGCTACAATGATTTGGCCCGACGCTTCAAAACAATACCACACTAAACAAACCTGGTAAGAGCCTTTGTGCCCCTAATCTGTGGAGTTTGGAGGTTAACAAGAACACTACCTCTCACAATCATCTAGGCCAAAGCTCAACAATTTTGAAAAAAAAAAGCATAGCTTCCTAAAGAGAAGGCTTGAAACACAAGCTGGTCACTGTCAGGGACCATGTAAAAGTAGTGCCCTGAGAACAGATATATTCCCCCATGAATGCTCGGTGGCTTAGTGCCATCACCGTCATGCTGTTTTGCTAGATCAATGAGCACAAAGGAATTGTGAATGCTTTTGAAAAATTGACAGGTTCAGGGGGGCATATCCAAAGACTTCGACAGCACGAGAGCATCATGAACTGCAGAAAGTATTGGGAGCAGAAACGTCAGATGCCCAGCTCACGTTTGATCTTTATTATTATGACGGATAATACTAGTCACTAATCAAGAAAGGCTTCATGAAATTCGCTATCCAACAATTAAGAAAATAGTGGTTAGCCTAGAATTAATCATCAAGGAGGACTTGAGTAAAATATTACGATCCTTCTTTGTATAACGAACATCTATGTATTAAAAATGTCAAACAGCAAATTAAAATGTTACAATTCGTTTCACGGGATAAAGAAGAGAACATTTCGTATAATTAACAAAGTTACCATAGCTATTAGTCTTACATATGTGCTTGGTATAAATCATCGACCATTATTCTACAATCTACACCCTCCTGTATTGCTGCCCCCATGTTACTCCACTACAGAAGGACAGTATATAAAGGACGCGTGACCCTACTTCTGACCGTGGAAAATGCCCTTTCCTGTTGTTTAACCCCAGCCTTGGGTGTGCATTTCCTTCCTAGACTCTAGCTGTCTGGTGGTCTTGATAGAGGTACCTAACAAAAGCACCACTGTACGAACTACCAACTCCCAATCTTGTTCTGTTATCCATTTATTTCAATCCAGCAGGATATCTTTGTTATAACCGTGGCTACTGATATCTTAAACTTTTACTTTACAAATTCAAAGTCCATGTTTTAATCTGGTGTCTCTTTCAAGCACAACTGACCTGACAGTCATCATCTCTGAAGTCTGAATTTCTGGGCACCCTTTTGCTGGAGCAGTATAGACCTCTAGAAAAACTTACGTGGCCCTCAATAAAACATTTCAAGCACTTGTAACTTTCAGTACCCAGTCCCAAGTCAGGACACTACAAAACCCAAAAAGAATCGTGCACCTTAGAAGTCTCTTTTGATTCAATACAAAATCAACAGATTGACAGTTGTTCTTCCTAAAATCAGCACATACTGTATGATGTAGCTGCCAAAAGAGAAGGTAGAAAGTGCAATCTTGATCACAAGGAACCGAACCGTACGGAGTACGCATTCCATGAACTCAGTAGGAGCATGGTCTTGTTGCGTGATACTTACAACAGTAGTGGTAGAACACAACTGGACTGAGCACTACTAGCTCTAATAGTGTATGGGTTTGAGCAACTAAAAAGGTATGTGAACTGTCCCTCTATGCCTCAATGTGCCCTTTCTGCCAAACTCTCTAGCTTGCACGGAGCGCTATGCACCCTTTTGTAATTTCCTATCAGATCAGCCTTATCATCCATATTTTAGCTCATACTATAACAGAACTTAGATCAACCAATTTAGGCCAAGATACTCTCTTTTAATACAAAGATACGCGGCTCTCGTATGCATTTGAAAAGAAAAAAAATAGACAAAGATACCAGGAAACATAGGCAAACCAATATGTACCAGCAAGGGTCCTGGAAAAGTTTGTCTCACGCATCCGCGGTCCATTTGTTAGCAACCAGCCTCACATACCTTCCTTTCCCATCATCAATCGTTGGTCTCCTTGCATCCGTTTTCTTCTGTAAAATCATCACAACATACAAAGCAGGCACCCACTTCACAATTCCAGAAACCCCATCTTACACAACGTATTGAGCATCAAGTTTTATCCTTGCTCACTTGTCTAAAAAAAAGTTTTAACCTTGCTCACCTGTATAGAAAGTTAGAAACTGGGATTGCTGGATAGAAATCTGAAATCTGAACAACCAAATACTGAGTTCCAGTTTCGTAACTTCTGGTTCCGTGTTTGTTTGGGGAATTGATTTCCTGTGTATTCCTCCAACCCTAGAGAGGGTGGGTAAGTAGTGTTAACTATACATGGGCCACTATGGGTTGTACACAGGCCATGGGCCACTCACACATATATGCACTAACACCCCCCCGGCAGTCTGGACTACTGAAAGAATCGAGGCAATATAGCCTAGAGGGGGGTGAATAGGCCTGCACACAGAATTTAAACTTTTTCTGCGAAAACACTGTCAGACTCCGGAACCTCCGAGATTATTCTCGGAACCTCCGAACGAGGCATCCTCCGAGAATAAACTCAGAACTTCCGGGAACTATTAGAACAGAGCATATAGGACTTGAGCTGCAAATAACTTGATGAAAAACAGATCTACCAAATTCTATGAGGTACTTAGGACCTAGCAAGAAGATTTCTAAGCAAAGAACAAGCTAGGGAGGTACCACAACATAGATCGGGAACAAACCCTAATAGATCTAGTCAAGAACAAGTATGAAAGCAATGCAATAATATAAACGAGAGCACACACGAGACAAGGATTTATCCCGTGGTTCAGCTCGCCACAAAGGCTTGCTTACGTCCACGTTGTTGAGGATGCCACAGAGGCTAGGGACCACAAAGGTCAACTCCTCTCTCACACCTATCACTTTGGGTAATAGGTGGAGGCTTTCCACTAGATCCACAAAGGGTAATACAAACACCTTGGAGCTTCCACAAATCGGGTTGGAGAGCTTCCAAGAACCTCTATCCGTCTAGGAGCAAGGCTCCAAGAGTAATAGATCCACCAAGCTTGCTAGGGCTTTTCCAAGTGCTCAAGTTCAAAAGAGAGAGAGATTTGCTCACAAACTCACTTCAAGAAACCACTCTCAATCAATGCTAGGCAAGGATTTGGAAGAGAGTAGATTAGGAATGAATGCAAGGTGAGAGAAACACTCTTCAACGGTTTACTGTTCGGGGCCAGGGAGAGGGAAGACCGTTGGGGGACCAGGGGGTATAAATACCCCAGATCCAGAACAGTAACAGTTATATTCCAGAGTTCGGAACCTCCGAGAAAAATCTCGGAACTTCCGACCTTTGAAATCTCTACTAACTGTGGCCCGTACGGTCGGAACCTCTGAGAAAAAACTTGGAACCTCCGAACAACGAACAACAGGGGCAAAGACAGCAGCAGATCTCTTCCCTTGAGGTGAGGGATAGGGTTCAAGAAAGATAGACTATGAGCACTTGAAACCACCCTAACTCACCATTAGTATCCCTCTTGATAGTACGGATTGTCCTATACTCAAATTCAAAAGATAAAATAAAAATAAATAAACTTATCCAAAGAGCATAGGTATCCTTCTTCATGCAGTTGAGGGGTCTCCATTCTTTCTTTTGCGCCTGTAAAATAACTTTATGTTGCACAACAGTCTCAAAAGCTCATTAGCTCTTTAATTGTATGGTCAACATCACCAAAACCCTCATAGGGCTTGATTGCACTTACAATCTCCCCTTTTTTGGTAAATGTTGACAACCCAATTAAAGTTTACAATTTAATTTAAAAGATTGAGCTTTTGATGATTTGAGTACAAGTCTCCCCCTCAATGTATGCATGTACCTTTTGAATAGGGTAATATGTCTCAACTGACATTTAATTTGCATACATTGTGAGTAAAGTGTCAAGATAATTATACTCAAACCATCGAGGGGTGCAAAAGAAGTGTAACAGATAATACGTGATGCATATGACATGTGAAAACAATCAGAGAGTTATCTGTTAGCAGAGTTCGGAACCTCCGAGAAAGTTTCCGGAACCTCCAAGAGTTGGAGCCTTCGGAAAAATTCTCTGAACCTGCGAGGTCTGCAAAAGATACTCCAATCATACAACCATACACAGGCAATGCAACAATATGGCCACTATGGGCTGTACACAGGCCATGGGCCACTCACACACATATACACTAACACCCCCCCGCGGTCTGGACTACCGGCGCAACGGTGTAAAGATTGGCCAACAAAGAAAGAAACTCACACACAAGGCTCCCCGCAGCCACAACTAGTCACGGGCTACGTTGAGGTTGGACCGGAACTCTGAGAAGGTCGAGGAAGGAAGACCCTTGGTGAAGATGTCAGCGAACTGGGAGGTGGTCGGTACATGGAGAACCCAAAAATCACCAATAGACACCCGGTCTCGAACGAAGTGCAAGTCAATCTCCACATGCTTCGTCCGCTGATGCTGAACCGGGTTGGTGGAGAGGTACACGGCACTGACGTTGTCGCAGTAGACAAGCGTGCTCTTGGCGAGCGGGCTGTGAAGCTCAGCCAAGAGCTGTCGGAGCTAGGACGCCTTAGCCACGCCGTTAGCAACAGCCCGGTACTCCGCCTCAGCACTCGAGCGAGAGACCACCGACTGTTGCTTGGACGACCAGGAGATCAGGTTACCGCCGAGGAAGACGACATAACCTGAGGTAGAGCGGCGGGTGTCTGGGCACCCCACCCAGTCAGCGTCAGTGTAGACGACCAGCTCAGCAGGCGGAGACCGGTGGAGGACCAAGCCAAAGTCAACAGTGCCTCGGACGTAGCGAAGGAGGCGCTTCAGCGCAACAAGGTGTGACTGCCGTGGATCAAGCATTGTTGACGGTTAATATTTGTATCAAAGTTCGTTTGTGACTCGCAAGCGTACAAGTCTCCCGTCGTAGTCAAGGGACCCTTTTTCCCTCGAGTGGTGAACCCAAGGTATCGAATCCGTGGAACAAATGTGTGACGCAAGAGTTGATCTAGTAAAGCCAAGTAACTTCAATCTTTGGTAAAAGAGAAACCCTAATGCATCTAGATAAGAACACAAAACAAAGATAAATCTAATCTACTAAAGACCGGAGAAAACAAAGTAAGATTTGGTAGATAAACCGATCTAAAGGGATCGGGGTAAGCTTTTTGTTGAAGTTCCAAGCAAGAGAAGAAGTAGCAAATCGAATCTTAATAGAAGCCTCTTTAAATCGTGGTTTCCCGTCCAAATCCGAAAACATCCGCCTTTCGAGACCCCCGTTCGTCACAACGTATCCCTATTCATGCGGGGAGCTTAGGGCGAGTCAAAAGACAAGTCGAGATTCTTTCGGAAGATCCGGCGTGTACCTCTAGCCACCGCGGCTACAAGAACACCCTATGTAATCTATCTCGAGAATAGAATTGAAATAAGCAAAGCCGATCGAAAAACGAAATCTTCGAGGAAACACTTGATCGCTAGGAAAAGACTCAACTTGATAATTCAACTATGACAATGATACATACACAAGATCACCACCGGATCCTTCCTTGATCTTGCTTCTAGCTCCCGGGAACTCCGACGTGGTCTTCCATGCAAGGTTCCCACGTCGGCTAGGGAAACCCTAGTCAACTAGCTCGACCCTCTCCTCTCCGACATGGTGTCCCTCTCTTCTCTCGCTTCTCGGCGGCCGAAGACGAAATCTTCTCTCCGTGGCTCTCGGTCGGGGGACTATAAATAGCCCGATTGGCGGCTAGGGCAAAGGAGAGCGTGTTTGGGCCCAAAATGGGCTCCGGGCCGACCGGACCGGGCCGGGCCGGCACGGGCCCATTTAGGCCCATCCCGTGGGCTCCTTTGCCCCACGTCGGTTCCCTTGCTTCCCGGATGTTTCCCCCTCTCGCATGTAGGTCCATGTCGTCGGTTTCTCTCCGAATTGGACTCAACTCCTTGTCTTGCAAGATTCGGCACTTTTCCGGTCGTGTCCCCGGAGTCCGTCGTCTTCTCGGATCAAGTCCCCCGGCTTCTTGGAGTTAAGTTTGCTTCATTGCATGACTTGTACGGGGCTTCAAGGTCTTGTCATGAGGTGCTTGATGAACTTATCCCGAAAGTCTTGCATTTAACACTAAAACCCTGCATAAACATTAAACTCCAAAACCGACATGCACACGTGAACTTGTTATACCACGGGGGTTAGTACCAATGGATAAGGTATAAAACTCATGCCAACACCGAAGGTAAACTCATGGCTAGGTTGACGGATTTTCACCGTCAACAAGCATATGGAGGCAGATTTGCTGGACAGCGTAGGTGAGATCCGGCCTGGTGAAAGTGAGGTACTGTAAGGCGCCAGCAAGACTCCGATAAGTAGTAGGATCAGCCACAGGATCACCCAGAGTAGCAGACAGCTTCGCCTGAGTGTCAACAGGAGTGGAGCAAGGCTTGCAATCAGTCATCTCGGCACGCTCGAGTATATCCAGGGCATACTGGCACTGGTGAAGGAGAAGACAAGTCTGACGGGGCTCAACTGTCACGCCCAAGAAGTGGTGAAGCTGACCCAGATCCTTCATTGCAAACTCCTACTGAAGTGAGGTGATAATCTTCTGAAGTAGCTGTGTACTGGAGGCAGTAAGAATAATGTCATTAACAAAGAGAAGGAGGTAAGCAACCCCATCAGCATGGTGATATATGAACAACAAAGTGTCTGACTTGGCCTCAACAAACCCCAGTGTCAGCAGGAAGGTGGCAAACCGAGAGTACCATGCTCGAGGAGCCTGCTTCAAACCATATAGAGACTTGTTCAACCGACAGACCATATCCGAACAACTAGAGTCCACAAACCCTGCTGGCTGGTTGCAGTAGACAGTCTCGGTGAGAGTGCCATGAAGAAATGCATTCTTGACATCGAGCTGGTGCACGGTCTAAGACCGAGAGAGAGCCAAAGAGAGAACTGTCCGCATTGTAGCAGGCTTCACCACTGGACTGAAAGTCTCGTCATAGTCCACACCGGGACGCTGAGTGAACCCCCGAAGGACCCAACGTGCCTTGTAGCGTTCCAGAGTACCATCAATACGCCGCTTGATTGTCCAGATCCACTTGCCGATCACCACATTGCAACCCGATGGACGTGGCACAAGGTCCCAAGTCTGGTTGACGAGAAGAGCTTCGTACTCCTCTTCCATCGCGTGACGCCAGTTTGGATCGGTCAGAGCCTCACGAACCGACGTCGGGATCGGAGAAAGCCACGGCTCCCCCTCGGTGGCGGAGAGGGCCCGCGGCCGAAGAACCCCGACTGCCTGCCGGGTCACCATGGGATGGGTGTGACGAGGATCCCGATGGATGACCGACGGGTGGTACACGGCCAACTCCACCCGAGAGCGATGTGGGGGAGGTGGCAGTGGCGGCGGCGGAGGCGGCGGTGTGGGCGCCGGTAGATGAGTTGAAGACGGTCCCAGTGACGGTGGTGGAGGAGCCGGAGCTGTGGAGCGGCGCCCGTAGACATGGTGCAGAGGAGGCACATAGTCTACATGCATCATTGGTGGAGGAGCCGAAGAAGGTGGCGGCGGTGGAGGCACCGGACGACGCTGCAACACCTGCACAGGCTCCGTGTAGCATGCAGGTGGTGGCGGGGCCGCGCGTGGCGCGGGTGGAGGCGCCGGGGCCGCGTGTGGCTCGGCGAGGGGCGCCGTGGGCATCGGGGCCACGGGTGGCTCGGCTAGGGGCGTCGTGGGCTCTGGGGCCGCGTGTGGCGCGGCGAGGGGCACCGGTGACACTGAGGCCACGAGTGGTGCGGCCGAAGGCACGAAGCCCACGTCAGGTGCGACGAATGGCACCGGAATCGCGGGTGGTGCAAGAGGAGGCTTAGGCGCCACCGGAGGAGCCAGAGCCGGTGGTGTACCAGAAGAACCTGCTGGAAAAGGAAAAACAGAAATAGGCGGCTATGCCACCAGGTCAGAAAACATGAACTCAATGTCAGGATCCAGAGTGGTTGTGGAGGAGGAGGAAAAGGGGAAGTCCGACTCGTCAAACACAACATGTCGGGATATAAGAACCCGACGAGAGGTGAGATCGTAGCAGCGGTACCCCTTATGGTCAGGGGAGTAACCAAGGAACACACAACGTGTCGAGCGAGGTGCGAGCTTATGAGGAGCAGTGGCAGCAAGATTCGGGTAGAAAGCACACCCGGACACGAAGGTGAGCGTAAGTGGGAGGGTACCGAAGAGAGCATGGTGAGGAGTCGGAGCGGGAGAAGCGGTGGAAGGAAGGCGGTTGAGAAGGTAGGTGGCGGTGTGAAGGCTCTCTGCCCAGGAACGTGGGGGAAGAGAGGCCTGGATCAGAAGAGTGCGCATGACATCGTTTGTGGTCTGAATCATGCGCTCTACCTTGCCGTTCTGTGGCGAAGTATACAGACAAGACATACGGAGCTGGACACCGCGGGTGAGGAAGAAGGAGTGAGAGGTGGAGTTATCGAACTCAAGCCCTTTGTCGCACTGGACGGCCTTAATGGTAAGGCCGAACTAAGTGGACACCCAGGCAAAGAAGTGAAGAAGGGTGGGGAAGGTGTCAGACTCAGCACGCAAAGGGAAGGTCCAGGAGTAGTGAGAGAAATCATCAATAATCACCAGATAATACTTATAACCAGAAATGTTGAGTACAGGAGAAGTCCACACATCACAGTGGATAAGATCAAAAGCATGTGCAACATGCGAAGAAGGAGAAAAAAAGGAAGTCGACCATGACGACCAAGCTGGCATGCCTGACAGAGGTGCTCAGCATTAGTCCTAGTACAAGAGATATCTCCACTACGACTAATCTGAGCCAAAACATCGTGGCCAGGATGACCGAGTCGGCGGTGCCAAGTGGTGGGGGATGGTGTCACGGCAAGAGCAGCTGATGAAGAAGACAAAGGTGAAGTGGAGGCAGCGGAGCCAGGAAGCCGAAGGGTGTAAAAGGGCCCGGTGCTGTCACATCGGAGAAGTGGACGCCCGGTAGCCAAATCCTTCACAGAAAGACCAGAAGAGTCAAGCTCCACAGAACAAGAATTGTCAGCTATAAATTGACGAATAGAAAGAAGATTATGAACCATATGAGGAGCAACAAGGACATCAGAGAGATGAAAAGGACCGAGAGCAGAACCCATAGAAATGACCGGAAGGCAGGATCCATCACCGACCATGATGGAGGAAGGACAAGAAGGGTGAGGAGGTCAGACAGAAGAAAGGATACCCGCAACAGGAGTAGTGTGGTAAGAGGCACCCGAGTCGGCCATCCACTTGGTGCCGACGGGCGGCATGAGCCCCATAGTGCTGAAGGACTGCGCCAGGGCAGCCTGATCCCACCCCCCGGCCACGACGAGATGGGTGGAGGAGGTGGAGTCCCGGTCGGCGCGTAGGAGGAAGCACTCGTGACCATGGCCGTCGACTGGTGGGGGGGACGAGCCCCCCTCCCTGACCCTGGTAGGGCCACATGGAGATACGCCCTGACCACGGGTGGGAGACGGTCGGCCAGGGCGCACCTCCGGGAAGAGGAGCGAGGGGGGGGGGGTCGGAGCCTGGGTGGGCGGCGTCCCACGACCCCCACCATTGCGTCCACGGCGGCCTCAGCGGCCCCCACGGCCCCCCACCCCCGCTGGGCCCGGGGGGAGGAGCACCAAGGAGAGAGGGGCGGCGGCGAGGCGGAAGACGGTGGTGGGGCAGCGACGAGTGCGCGAGACGTAGAGGACGAAGCTGTGGTCGAGGCAAGTCTGTGCTGGCCCCGTGTAACGCCCGCGTTTTAGCTCCTAATAAATCACCTGCTAAATCACGCGTATTCTCAAATTTTCTCGCTGAGCACAATTCTAAACCCCGGTCAGCATCTCCCTCTCCCACCCTCGGCGCGCGTGCCGCGAATCCCGCCGGCACCGCCCGCACTCGGCCGTCGCCCACCGCCCGCCACCCCGGCACCGCCCGCCGGCCACCACGCCGGGAATCCTGCGTACGCCACGGTCCTGCCGGCCGGCCTACCTCGCCATCACCGCCGTCCCGAAAATCACGCTGACACCCGAAGCCAAAAACCCCCGCAAAAATCCCTTCCTCCTCCCTCCTAATTTTCCTAGGATTTCTCCTAATTTTCTAAATCCATTTTCCCTTCCTTTTTCTATTTTTCTTTTCCTTTTCCCTATTTTCTTTTCTCTCTTTCCTTCTTCCTTTCCTTCCTTTTCTTTTTCCTTCCTTCTTTTCCTCTCCCTTTCTTCTTCCTTCGACCGGCACCTCTGCCTCGGCCTGTGCCCGACCGCACCTGGCCCCCTCCTCCTCCCCAACATGCCACGCCGACCCCTGCCCTGCGCAGCACTGCACGGTCCCGCGACGCGACCTGTCGCTGCCGTTCAACACCAGGACCGCCATTACTCCGTCGGCGAGCCGTCACCTCCGCACCACCGCCATTGCTGGACACCGCCGTCCCTCCACCTTGGAACTCGGTGCACCGGGCATGATAGGACCCAACAGCTGCTGCCGAGGACCGCGGCCCCCTGCCCGAGCCGTCACCTCACCTGGGACCGCCGCCGCGGCCCCTCCTCGCCGAGCCGCCGCTGGTCGCCGGAGGGATATTACTCCGGCTATAAGTAGCCCCGCGCCGTTCCCCGCCGCATCTCGCACCACCACGGCCACCTCCCTCCCCTGCCTAAGCACTGGAGCGCCGCCGCCCATAGCCGGCGCCACCTTCCTCCGCCCGCCACCACCGATCCACCCCTGCACGCCATCACAACCCAAGGTAGGTAGGGGAATTGAACCCCCTGGGCCTCCTCTCCATTTTCCCCCATCCACCGTGCACGGGGCCGCCAGCGGGCGCCCCTGCCGGCCGGCCACCCGGTCGGTTCCCCCTCCCTCTGTTCTGAATTGAGGGGAGGAAGGGGATGGCCGTTTGGCCAAAAACCCCCTGGACCTCCCCCTTTTCCCACCGAGCCCCCCTCTCTATTCTCTCTCTCTCTCTTTTCTTTCAAATCAGACCCTAACCTCTAAGCCATACTATCAAAACAACCCTACCCTTTACAAATAGGCCCCTAGGCTATTATAGTTAAACCCTTGCCCTATCTAAATACTATGATTAGGCCCTTCAAACCTAATTACTAATAGGACCTTAAATTCATAATTAGTCCTAAACACCCCTTTAACCCATCATTTCATGCGCAATTTTAAATCAAATCGTGCCCAAAATTCATCACACACGTCCCGGGTATACCTCTACCGATCCATCATCCAAACCCCCTGCATAACATTTATTCCTCAATTTTATCTACCTACTTGTCCTCGAGCTCAGCCGGTAAAATTGTGTGTGCTTGTATTGATTGCATGCTTGCTTGTGTGCGCTATAGCCGACGGAGTGAACGAAGGAGGGTACCACGAGCCGGAGCTTGGAGCCGAGTACTGCGAGTAGGAGCCCGAGATCCAGAACCCCGAGCCGGAGCTTCCTGAGGACTTCGAAGACGGCAAGTTCAATCTCATCCTTTGATGCATGCTTTGGTCCTAGTTTTATAAACACAACCCTATACCCGTTTTATAAATTGCACATTGTTTTACTGCAAAAACATGGTAGGATAGCCACCCTTGATTGCTATGATTGAACCTTGTTTGGCCAAAATGTTTTCTTTAAAATGGTGTGAGTGCTTTGAAAATGGGAATGAGATATTTTGGAAAAGGAGTAAAGAACTAGGTAGACGGGATGGGCGTGTGTGTCAAGAGTATGGGTGAGCTCGTACCTTTGTGGTTGGGCAGGTTTGGAGAAGTCCATCTTGTCGTTAAGGACCGGGTTGTGTGACATCTCATCTGACCCAATTATCGTACTACCACTCGACCGTTGTATGTGGCAACGACTTAGCATAAATCCCACTAGTTAACCTACTTGCCATCTGGTGTGCGGGTGAGCAGCGGAAGATCAAGGAGTAGGGGTACGATCTGTGTGAGGTACACCCTGGTTATGGAGATAACCCTTGGTTGCTTCCGTGGTGGCTCGTAGGGTTAGCTAAGGTGGGTAATGGCTTTGATAGGATCCGCGCCGGCACTAAGGTGTTCGTGTGGTGGTACCCTACTTGTGGGTAAAGATGTACAACCTCTGCAGAGTGTAAAACCTATTCGAATAGCCGCGTCCACGGTATTGGACGAGTCACGGTGTGGTCACAAAACTAGAGTTTGGGTTTGGAATGTTTCCATGGCGTGAGTTGTTTTCTGGAAAAGTGTGTGGCTGTGTGCCTGGGCTACTGCGGATGGGGAGTCCAGTAGTCCCTAATTGGTTTTATCAAAATGACTGAGTTACTTGGGTTATAAAAATTGTTTGCGAAAATCCTTTTTGAAAACAAACTTTGCATGAGTAAATGTGTTTGCAAATAAACCTTAACCTGATCCTTGATATATCCTGTGCATGATCTGCTTATAAGCCCCTCCATGGGTGGGGTTGAACTTGTTGAGTACGTTTCTGCTTACCCTTGCTTAACTAACTATTTTTCAGAGGAGGATCCCGACTTCGTTCCTGAAGACGTCGAGTAGGTCGCTGCCCTACACCCAACCGTGACTGTGGATTCAGGGTCTCCACAGGAATCTTCCATGACGCTGTACTCTGATGAAGCTGTAGAAGCCTTCGCTATCGTAGTTTGGTCTTTAGCTTTTGTGTTGTTTCTTGTGGCAGTGGCACTCCCGTGCCCACTATGCCGCCGTGATGTAAGGGACTGAACCACCTGTTGTAATAAATGTGTTACCAGCCTCCTGGGACTGGTATTTGTGTCACATTTAGTCACCTCTGATGAGGGGACGCTTCAGGTAGTATTAGAGCCGTAGGTTGGCCGTAGGACGCGACCCTTAGGATCCGGGACCTCCTTTGGCCCCTCTCTAACCTTTTCTCTGCTGAGTCCATCTTATCCCAAAATCCTTACCTTGATCCTTGCCTGATTCCAGATGGATAACCTAGAATGGAACGGAGGAGTCTACCCCGCACAACCTGGTCTACCTAACCTGCTTTTACTCAGCCTGGAACGCGTCGGAGTGAGGGACCCACCGGAATTCGTCTATCGGGAATACGAGCGCTATGGCACCCTTCGGTGTAAAGTGCTGATCTTCATGGGTAGAAGCACACTCTACGCCGACATAGAACCCTGGTTCATCTCCACCACTGGGTTTTGTTTTCAAGACACCTACCTGAAGGCTGCCCGGAAGGCCCTGCGACGTCTACGAGTGGTTTATAAGCAGCATCTCAGAAGGACTCCAATGGGATTTTCCCCACCCTCAAGAGGTAGAGGACGCTCATGGATTGAACGCATGAGGGGACTGGAAAGGGAAGAAGAAGACTTAGAAGATGCAGTTTCCCACCTGTCCATCTACCTCAATGGCCTAGACCACCTCTACCAGGAACAAGCCCAGCAGCTGAAGCACCAGATCGACAGGGCGAAAAGAGCAGAGCAAAGGATAGAATTGGAAAGGGTGAAGACAACAATGGCAGAAGTTGCCCTAGCCAACATGGAGCAAGATTACCTTAGGGAATGGGAACGCTTTGAAATGTTCCACAAAAATCTATGGGATGAGCTCCACAAGGAACGTAAAAGGAGAGAAGAAGCTGGATTAGAGGAAGGTGAACCCGAAGAAACTCATTGGGACAAAGGAACCCAGACCGAGGACGTGATATTGGAGCAAGACCTCCCACCAAAGAAGCATCGCATTCAAATGGAGGAAGAGTCCCCATGAGGATAGACTGGAGTGTTTAGGCTAGAGCTGTGTTCTAGTAATAATAAGTGTACCCCGAGGAGTGTACCCCAACCCTGTTGCTAACTAAAACTATCTATCTTTTGTACCCTACCCTTTGCACAACTTGTCCAACTCTACCCTTGTCTTCAGATGGCTGAAGATGGATGGACCCAATGCGTGTGCCAAGAGGGGCCTGGTTTTGCTCGCCTCCTTATCAACTCCCTGGAGCGCCTCGGTATCACTGAGTGCCCTAGGTACTACATCAGAGAGTACGAGCAACTCGGCACTCTTCGCTGTAGAGTGGTCCTCTCCGTCGCCAGAAGCAACCGCTACCCCAATGTCGAGCCATGGCGGGTGACCGCCATAGAGTTTCGACACCGAGACACTTACCCCTTGGCCCTCAGAAAAGCCCTCCGCTACCTGTGTCAGATCTACGAGGAACACCTCGTCCCCACACCGATGAGGTATTTCCCCCCGCCATCAGAACCCCAGTTTGGCAGGCCCGCATGAGAAACCTGGAACGGCGCCGCCACCAAGAAGACCTTTTGTACCACATAGTTGCCTACCTCGTCTCCCTGGACAAACTCTTTGATGACCAGGCCAAGCTCTTGAGGGAGCAAATCAGTCGGGCCGAGCAAGCAGAGGTCACAGTGAGGATGCACCAAGTCCGCGTGGCTCAAGCTGAAGCAAGGACCGCAGCTGCCATAAGCAGTGAAGTTGTTGCCCATGAAAGCCTTAGGCGGATCCAAGACCAGCGCATGCAGGAGTGGACTAACAGCGGAACACCCGTTCCGGCCATTGGAGAAGCACAAGTCCTGCTTGGGACACCCCTTGTAGGATGGGAACTATTGGAACCCCGCCAACACCACCAGTAGTCGCCGAACAACCAACAACGACCACAGAAGCTGCAGCACAGCCCCAAGAGAATGGAAACCCCGAGGGTGAGGATGACGATGAGCTGCTCATCCTACTGGAAGTGCACTCAGCCCTAGAAGATGGCTCGCCTCGCAAGTAGCATGCCTCAGTTGCCTTGACCCAGGGAAGGAAGCCTCGTTGGTCCGAGCTTAGAGTCACACCCTCAGCTTTTGTAGTAACACCTGGTCGTGTAGCGTGTTCGCGTTGTATCAGTCGCGTAGTTCGGGATGTATCCTCCTCACTTGTTTGAGATAAAAATTTGTCTGTGCTTGTTTGTTTGCTATGTGTTTGTTGTGTGTTTGCCGGCAGGAGTGGACCCTGCCTTTTCAAAAAGAAATTCGTCATAATCCACTTAAACATCACATAAAACCTAGACCTCTTAGAAACCCGCTCCTTTACAGATGGTTTCCAGGCGCCCTGCTAGGACCCACCAAGGCTCTGGTCGTATGGACGCGGAAGGATCTCAGGCCGATCGAAGGGAGCGCCTCAACGATCAGGAAGTGAACCAAGGCGAAGATGGAGGAGAGAACGTTGTCCTGCCACTGCCACCCCCTCCCGTAGACCTGGCGCAAGTCTTGGCCAACCAGACTCTACTAATGGAGGCCATATTCAATGTCGTCAACCGTCCAAAGCCCCGAGTTCTGGGCATGAATGAGAAGTTGATAGAATTCCTCAGGACGAAGCCACCCACTTTTGGTGGGTCAGTGAATCCTTTGGATGCTGATGACTGGCTGAGAGCCATCCTAAGGGAACTGGAGCCCTTCAACTGTGAAGACCGAGACAAGGTTCTCCTGGCCACTCACCATCTCACTGCAACAGCCTTAGCCTGGTGGGAGAACTACTGTGCAGCAGCCAAGGATCCCTCCGCCATTACTTGGGATGAGTTCGTGGAAGAGTTTCGCCGCTACCACATCCCAGAAGCCACACTGAAGCGCAAGGCGGATGAGTTTCGTGAACTCCGCCAGGGCAACAAGTTCGTGGAGGAATACACTTACCAGTTCATAGAGCTGGCTCGATATGCCCCAGAAGAAGTGGACAAGGACTCCAAGAAGCGGGAGATGTTCAAGAAGGGCTTGACTCCGGAGCTGAGGACTCTGCTTACCCCTCAGATCTACCCGGATTTCAACACCCTCATGAACATGGCCATCCTCACAGAGAGAGCCAGGGCAGAAGAGAAGAAGGAAAATAAGCGCAAATTCATGGAGCACAAGGCTCAACAGCAAGAGCGCTCCCAGAGATAGAGAAGCTTCGGACACCCCATGTCCAGGTTCCAAGCCCCCATTCAGTATAGGACCTAGTCACAAGCCACAGGTTCCCAGGGCCCCAGAACCCAGTTTAAACCATACAACAACCAGAACACCATGAAGCCCCCATAAAGCAACACTAGACAGGTCACTGCCAACAACAACAACAACTCCAGGGTGTGTTTCAACTGCCGTGAGACTGGACACTTCATTGCCAACTGCACGTATGCCAAAAAGCCAACAACCTCAGCCTTCTCCAACTCAATGAATGGGCCAAGACCGCTCGTATCTGGAGCCAACCGCGTGCCACTTCGCAGCAGCAACAACTTTGGCAACAACAACAACAACCAGCAGATGAGGCAGCCCCAATAGTCCTATGGACGAGCCTGCGTCAACCACATCAACGCACAGGAGGCTCAAGAAGCACAAGGCGTAGTGCTTGGTGAGTTCCTGGTCAGCTCAGTCTTGGCAACCATATTATTTGATTCAGGAGCATCACATTCGTTCATATCCTCAAGTTTTGTGGAAAAACATAACATACCTACAGTACTACTAAAAGCACCCCTGTTAACCCGAACGCCCGGAGGTGACATCAAGTGTCAATTGGGTTGCTCCCAGGTAAGGATCGTTTTAAGTGGGGTAGAGTTCCTAGCGTACCTAGTAGTACTGAAGTCCAAGGGAATAGATGTGATCCTTGGGATGGATTGGTTAAGCCAACACCATGGTCTTATAAGTTGTGTCGATAAGGTAGTGCACCTAACCAACCCAGACGGAATACAAGTGACCTGCCACACCCGAGGACACAGACCAGACATAATGGTTTTTAGCATGGAAGCCAAATCCATAGAGGATATCCCAGTAGTGCGGGAGTACCCAGATGTGTTCTTTGAAGAACTCCCCGGAATGCCACCAGATAGGGATATAGAGTTCGTCATTGACCTTATCCCCGGAACCTCTCCCATAGCCAAGAGACCCTATAGGATGGCAACCCCTGAGTTGGCAGAGCTAAAGAAGCAGCTAAGGGAACTTCAGCAAAGTGGATTTATCAGACCAAGCTCATCACCATGGGGAGCTCCAGTGCTCTTCGTAGAAAAGAAGGATAAAAGCCTGAGGATGTGCGTGGACTATCGCTCACTGAACGAAGTTACTATCAAGAACAAGTATCCTCTCCCCAGGATAGACAATTTATTTGACCAACTGAAAGGAGACAAGTATTTTTCGAAGGTGGATTTAAGGTCAGGATACCACCAACTCAAGATTAGGGAAAGCTGTTAACACCAAAATTTGGTAAGATAAGGAGTCTGACCTGTGGGTCCAACTCGGTGAGGAATCCGTCCGGCAGAAGGAAGGTTTCTTCAGATGAATTCGGCAGAAGAGTCCGGGGTCGGCAATTCGCTTCCGTTCGGCAAGGAAACTGTTGCGCTGATTTTGCGGGATTGCGTGATGACGTGGCCCGAGCGGAAGGGACGAATGGATGGATAAGCGATCGCACTTAGAGATAAATTAGGTATCAAATCCATTTGAGGTCATGCTTAACAGGGTATAAATATGGACCCTGAATGTATGTAACAGACATCAGAAACATTCTCAATACAAACGGCTTTACGCCAAACCCTAGAGTCCTTTGTCGTGTCGTCGAGTTCTTCGAGAGGGTTCATCGATCCGTCGACCTCCGTGAGTACCGGCAACCTTGTATCATGTCTAGTATCATGCGGTGGATTTAGATCTGATGCAAGTAGTCTTGTTACCATGCTTAGTGTCATGCGGTAGATTCAAGCTTGGTTCAAGAGGGTTTCTTGTTAGATCATGAGCCATGCGGTGGGCTAAGATCTAGCTTGAAGCTAGTTATCGGCTCTATTGAATTTTGGCAAGATTCAATAGATTCATTAAGTTACCCTGTGTTGCTTTGAGTTTTTACTTTATATTTAAATTCATGTAACACTTCTTTGCCCAATCTAGATTGGTTTGGATCGGCTTTATCTCTTTTGATGATCCTTATGTGAATCGAGTTCGTATCCTTGGCTTAAATAGCACGTGGATCACATGTTCCCTGCTAGCCGAAACCGATTCAATCTAGATTGTTACGTGTTGCGGGTTCAAGCTCACCAAATCTTGCATAAATCTTGAAAGAGCTGGGTATCATGCGGTAGATGCAGGTTTTTGGGTTGTTTTGGGGCTAGTCATCCGGTGGATTAGATTCCAATCCAATCTGATAGATTTATCTTGTTTGGTAATGCTCGTTCCTTCTTCATGGACCCCGATTCGGCTGCTCAGCCGTATTCGGTTATATTTTCATGAGTGAAACGTGTTCATAAGTTATGCTTTAAATATTGTATGCTTTTAGCTTTCCATATTTAGATTGTATCATGCGGTGGATAGATCTATTTGTGGACGGTGGTATGATTTCAAACAAGTTGTATCATGTGGTGGATAGATTTGTTTGGTATCATGCTTGACGGGTTTTAAAGTACCTAGACATGCGGTAGACTAGTGCTTTGGACCTATGCATGCTTGTTTATTGCATATTTATGATCATGCTTTTACTTCATTTATTGTTTAATGTTATTTACCACGGGGATCGGTCGTGGCTTTGCGCACGAGCACTTTTATCCAAATAAAGACCGATCTATCGTCATGCTTACATCATCTATTCGGCTATGTTACTTTCTGCACTTTAAAGCTCCCGAATGGTTTCTAGTTCGCTGGCAGATAGCTCTTTATAGCTATATGTCATCTCACTTGGCTTTCTAGCCGTAAATATGGAACTGTCTGGTACCACCCGGCAAGTTCCAAGCTTTGGAATTTGACTACTTTATCTTTTGTTAATTTTCAGGAAAAATTGACTGACACGTCTTGGAATCTTTGCGCGTGTGAAGCTAGCTTGTTCGGCTTGCTGTGTGCTTGGCGTGAGGTGCAGATTTTACGTCAACAAAAGCGATATTCCAAAGACCGCCTTTGTCACCCGTTACGAACAATATGAGTTCACAGTGATGTCCTTTGGACTCACCAACGCACCAGTGTATTTTATGAACCTCATGAATAAGGTGTTTATGGAAGAGCTAGACAAGTTTGTTGTAGTTTTCATTGACGATATACTTGTTTACTCCAAGAGTGTGGAGGAACATGAGCAGCATCTTCGAGTGGTACTGGGGAAACTAAGGGCACACAAGTTGTACGCTAAGTTCAGCAAGTGTGAATTTTGGCTAGAGAAAATATCCTTTCTTGGGCATATTCTGACAGCAGAAGGAGTAGCAGTAGACCCCGGGAAAGTTGAAACAGTCTCCAACTGGCGACAACCAACCAATGTGAGCGAGATCAAAAGCTTTCTTGGTTTAGCGGGGTACTACCGGAGATTTATTGAAGGATTTTCTAAGATTGCCCGACCCATGACGGAATTGCTCAAGAAGGAGAAGAAGTTCAACTGGACTGAGTCTTGTGAGAAAAGCTTTCAGGAGTTGAAAAGAAGATTGACAACAGCCCCAGTGCTGACCTTACCAGACATTCAATGGGATTTTGTCGTCTATTGCGATGCATCCCGACAAGGGTTAGGATGTGTCCTTATGCAAGATGGGAAAGTGGTAGCGTATGCTTCCCGCCAGCTCAAACCCCACGAGCAGAACTATCCTACCCATGATCTGGAGTTTGCAGCCGTAGTGCATGCCCTCAAAATTTGGAGACATTACCTGATTGGGAATAAGTGCGAAATCTATACAGACCACAAGAGCTTAAAGTACATCTTCACCCAGCCTGACCTGAACCTAAGGCAAAGAAGGTGGTTAGAATTAGTCAGAGATTATAACATAGAAATCCACTACCACCCAGGAAAAGCCAATGTAGTGGCAGATGCCTTAAGCAGAAAATCCTACGAGAAGGTAGTGCTTAAGATTGCCCAGTTGTAAGAGGAAATGGCATGACTCAACGTGCACATTGTTCCCCAAGGCTGCGTCCGCCAACTAAGTGTTCAACCTACCTTGGAGGAAAAGATCAGGAAGGCCCAAGGGACCGATGAGAACCTGATGAAAATCCTCAAGCACACAGGAGAGAAGAAGGCCCCGGGCTTTAGAGTGGATGACCAAGGCACACTGTGGTATAAAAATAGGATATGCGTGCCTGAAGACGGAGATTTCCAATAGACCATCATGGATGAGGCACACAGCTCGGCATATTCCATCCACCCGAGATCCACTAAGATGTATATGGATTTAAAGCAGAAGTATTGGTGGAATGGAATGAAAGCGGATATTGCCCGGTTCGTCGCCCACTGCGATACTTGTCAGAGGATTAAAAGCTGAACACCAAAAAGTCGCTGGACTGTTACAGCCTTTACCCATCCTTGTGTGGAAATGGGATGAGATAGGCATGGACTTTGTAGTGGGTTTGCCCAAGACTCAGAAGGGACATGATTCCATATGGGTAATAGTGGACCGACTCACTAAGGTCGCTCACTTTTTACCCGTACGAACCACTTATGGCGAAGCTCTACATAGAGAACATAGTGAAATTGCATGGGGTACCTAGCAGGATAATCTCAGACAGAGGGACCCAGTTTACCTCTAGGTTTTGGAAAAGCTTGCATAAACCCATGGGTACCAAGCTGGATTTCAGTTCAGCATATCACCCACAGATAGATGGATAGACCGAGAGGGCAAACCAAATTTTGGAAGACATGTTGAGAGCATGTGTTCTCACCTATGGCAAAGACTGGGAACAAAGTCTGTCGTATGCAGAATTCTCCTACAACAACGGCTTTCAAGCGAGCCTAGGAATGTCACCGTTTGAAGCCTTATATGGGAGGAAATGTAGGACACCCCTGATGTGGTCAGAAGTGGGAGAACGTGCCCTGGATGGGCCCGCACTTATAAAGGAAGTTGAGGAGCGAGTAGCCGAGATCCGAGAAAAGTTGAGGGCTGCCCAATCCCGACAAAAGAGCTATGCAGATAAGAAGAGGCGAGAAGCGAGCTTCAATCCTGGAGATTTCGCTTACCTCAAGGTTTCACCTATCCGAGGAACTCGAAGATTTCAAGTACACGAAAAGCTGGCCCCTCGGTACATCGGACCGTACAAGGTGCCGAAGAAGGTTGGAGCAGTAGCATATCGGTTGGAACTACCCGAGGAAATGTCAGATATACATCCGGTGTTTCACGTCTCCCAGTTACGAAGATGTTTGAAAGTACTCGAAGAAAAGCGAGTGCCGATAGAGACAATTGACTTACAACCAGATCTTAGGTACCAAGAAATGCCCGTCAAAATCTTGGACACTGTGGTGAAAAAGACAAGGACATCGGAAGTGCGAGTGTGCAGAGTTCAGTGGAGCAGGCACGGAGTGGAAGAGGCTACGTGGGAACGAGAGGACGCGTTGAGGAAAGAGTTTCCCCACCTGTTCGGGAACTAGCAGAAGCTCGAGGACGAGATTCATTTTAAGTGGGGTAGGTTTGTAACGCCCGCGTTTTAGCTCCTAATAAATCACCTACTAAATCACGCATATTCTTAAATTTTCCCGCTGAGCTCAATTCTAAACCCCGGTAACCATCTCCCTCTCCCACCCTCGGCGCGCGTGCCGCGAATCCTGCCGGCACCGCCTGCACTCGGGCCGTCGCCCACCGCCCGCCACCCCCAAGATCGCCGTCGTCCACTGCGCCGGGAATCCCGCGCACGTCGTGGTCCTGCCGGCCGGCCCGACTCTCCATCACCACCGTCCCGAAAATCACGCTGACTCCCGAAGCCGAACCCCCCCGCAAAAATCCCTTCCTCCTCCCTCCTAATTTTCCTAGGATTTCTCCTAATTTTCTAAATCCCTTTTTCCTTCCTTTTTCTATTTTTCTTTTCCTTTTCCCTATTTTCTTTTCTCTCTTTCCTTCTTCCTTTCCTTCCTTTTCTTTTTCCTTCCTTCTTTTCCTCTCCCTTTCTTCTTCCTTCGGCCGGCACCTCTGCCTCTGCCTGTGCCCGACCGTACCTGGCCCCTGCCTCCTCCCCAACACGCCACACCGAACCCTGCCCTACGCAGCACTGCACGGCCTTGCAACGCGACCCGTCGCTGTCGTTCAACACCAGGACCGCCATTAGTCCGCCAGCGAGTCGTCACCTCCGCGCCACCGCCATTGCCGGACGACGCCGCCCCTCCACCTCAGAACTCGGTGCACCGGGCACGATAGGACCCAACAGCTGCTGCCGACGACCGCGACCCCCCCCGCCCGAGCCGTCACCTCACCTGGGACCGGCCGCCGCGGCCTCTCCCTACCGAGCTGCCGCCGGTCGCCGGAGGGATATCCCCCCTCGAACCGCCTTACTCCGGCTATAAGTAGCCCCGCGCCATTCCCCGCCGCATCTCGCACCACCACAGCCACCTCCCTCCCCTGCCTGAGCACCAGAGCGTCGCCGCCCATAGCCGGCACCACCTTCCTCCGCCCGCCACCACCGATCCACCCCTGCACGCCATCACAGCCCAAGGTAGGTAGGGGAATCGAACCCCTCGGCCTCCTCTCCATTTTCCCCCATCCGCCAGACACCGCCGTGCACGGGGCCGCCGGCGGGCGCCCCTGCCGGCCGGCCACCCGGTCGATTCCCCCTCCATCTGTTCTGAATCGAGGGGAGGAAGGGGATGGCCGTTTGGCCAAAAACCCCCCGTACCTCCCCCCTTTTCCCACCTAGCCCCCCCCCCTCTCTATTCTCTCTCTCTCTCTCTCTCTCTTTTCTTTCAAATCAGACCCTAACCTTTAAGCCATACTATCAAAACAACCCTACCCTTTACAAATAGGCCCCTAGGCTATTATAGTTAAACCCTTGCCCTATCTAAATACTATGATTAGGCCCTTCAAACCTAATTACTAATAGGACCTTAAATTCATAATTAGTCCTAAACACCCCTTTAACCCATCATTTCATGTGCAACTTTAATTCAAATCGTGCCCAAAATTCATCACACCCGTCTCGGGTATACCTCCACCGATCCATCATCCAAACCCCCTGCATAACATTTATTCCTCCATTTTATCTACCTACTTGTCCTCGAGCTCAGCCGGTAAAATTGTGTGTGCTTGTATTGATTGCATGCTTGCTTGTGTGCGCTATAGCCGACGGAGTGAACGAAGGAGGGTACCACGAGCCGGACCTTGGAGCCGAGTACTGTGAGCAGGAGCCCGAGATCCCGAACCCCGAGCCGGAGCTTCCCGAGGACTTCGAAGACGGCAAGTTCAATCTCATCCTTTGATGCATGCTTTGGTCCTAGTTTTATAAACACAACCCTATACCTGTTTTATAAATTGCATATTGTTTTACTGCAAAAACATGGTAGGATAGCCACTCTTGATTGCTATGATTGAACCTTGTTTGGACAAAATGTTTTCTTTAAAATGTTGTGAGTGCTTTGAAAATGGGAATGAGATATTTTGGAAAAGGAGTAAAGAACTGGGTAGACGGGATGGGCGTGTATGTCAGGAGTATGGGTGAGCTCGTACCTTTGTGGTTGGGCAGGTTTGGAGAAGTCCATCTTGTCGTTAAGGACCGGGTTGCGTGACATCTCACCTGACCCAATTATCGTACTACCACTCGACCGTTGTATGTGGCAACGGCTTAGCATAAATCCCACTAGTTAACCTACTTGCCATCTAGTGTGCGGGTGAGCAGCAGAAGATCAAGGAGTAGGGGTACGATCTGTGTGAGGTACGCCCAGGTTATGGAGATAACCCTTGGTTGCTTCCGTGGTGGCTCATAGGGTTAGCTAAGGTGGGTAATGGCTTTGATAGGATCCGCGTCGGCACTAAGGTGTTCGTGTGGCGGTACCCTACTTGTGGGTTGAAAGGATCAAGATGTCAACTAGAGGGTAGGTGCATAGTCGAACCTGAAAAATCACAACATTTTCGCAACTGTTAAATCAGGTCCGGAGTTTCCGGATATTTTTCCGGATACTCCGGGAAATCTGGAGAATCCAGGAAAATGTCCGGATATTCCGGCCTGTCAGAGGGGAATCAAATTCGACAGAAATTAAACTTGCTCAAATGTAAATTTGTGAAAATAGGTTATGCACTGAGATGAGACAAGCCTGCTTATCCACTCCAATCTCGTAGGAAACCCAACACAAAGTAGATCGGCACCAAACCCTAAATATGTGCTCAAGGGAGAAACAAGTATACAACAAGATGAACAAGCACAAGAGACACAAGGATTTGTTACCGGAGTTCAACCTCACACCTTGAGGTCTACGTCCCCGTTGAGGTACCCACAAAGGGTGGACCTTTACACCTAGGTCACTTTCCTCCCTCTAGCGACCACAAAGATCAAGCTAGAGTTACTTACTTAAATTCGGGGTGATACAAACTTCCTTGGGCGGCCACAACCTTTGGATGCTCCAAGGCAACGCCTAGCCGGCTAGGAACTCAAAGCTCCAAGAGTAACAAACACGAAGTGTGCCAACCAAGCGAAGAACGAGGTGCTCTAGAGATGGGAAATCAGCTCACTAGCACTCTCCAAGCTCTTGCTCTCAATCCCTCTTAAATCCCCACAACAATCTCACCAAACTTGAGCCAAGGGGAGTGAAGGAGGGAGTAAATGAGGTCTGAATGTTTGCAAGTCGAAATGGGAAGAGAGAGGGTTAAAGGAAGGGGTGGAGGGGGCTTTTATACCCCCTCACCCAAAATATAGCTGTTACAGCTTTAAGACCCGGAGTATCCGGGGTAAACCTGGAGACTCCGGGAAGTCCGGAGACTCCGGGGTAAACCGTCAGCACCCAAGAAAAGATCCCCGTGAATGTGTTGGTGCAAAGGTGTCTCTCATAGGTCTTGTTTTAGCAACTAGAGCACCTGTTCGACTCTTGGAAGACACATTTCCTGTTCCTCTTTATAGTACGACATTCCTAGGACTCATATTCAAAACATAAAAATAAATAAGCCTTCTTAGGAACCCTTTGTAGCATCACTTCCTTTTTGTATGGTCAATGAACTGTGCTTGATGCCACATATAATTTTAATACCTGCTCATGGACTAGATAAATCATTAGCCACTTAAATGTGTGTCATTAAATCACCAAAACCCACTTAGGGGGTCAAGATACTCTTCATGGGTAAAGATGTACAACCTCAGCAGAGTGTAAAACCTATTCGAATAGCCGCGTCCACGGTATTGGACGAGTCACAGTGTGGTCACAAAACTAGAGTTTGGGTTTGGAATGTTTCCATGGCGTGAGTTGTTTTCTGGAAAAGTGTGTGGCTGTGTGCCTGGGCTACTGCGGATGGGGAGTCCGGTAGTCCCTAATTGGTTTTCTCAAAACGACTGAGTTACTTGGGTTATAAAAATTGTTTGCGAAAATCTTTTTTGAAAACAAACCCCTGCAAGAGGAAATGTGTTTGCAAATAAACCTTAACCTGATACTTGATATATCCTGTGCATGATCTGCTTATAAGACCCTCCATGGGTGGGGTTGAACTTGTTGAGTACGTTTGTGCTCACCCTTGCTTAACTAACTGTTTTTCAGAGGAGGATCTCGACTTCGTTCCTGAAGACGTCGAGTAGGTCGCTGCCCTACACCCAATCGTGCCTGTGGATTCAGGGTCTCCACAGGAAGCTTCCATGACGCTGTACTATGATGAGGCTGTAGAAGCCTTCGCTATCGTAGTTTGGTCTTTACATTTTGTGTTGTTTCTTGTGGCAGTGGCACTCCCGTGCCCACTATGCCGTCGTGATTTAAGGGACTGAACCACCTGTTGTAATAAATGTGTTACCAGCCTCCTGGGACTGGTATTTGTGTCACATTTAGTCACCTCTGATGAGGGGACGCTTCACCCCGGGTGAGCTCCTCCAGGGTAAGGGCATCACGAACCTGCAAGAAGGTGGATGGTGGCTGCTGGTGCGTGAGGAGTGTCTGCACGGCCTCGTAGTTGATGGGAAGGCCCCGCAGAACATTGAGGACCAGGATGTGCTCCGGGATCGTGAAGCCGAGGTCGCGAAGCCCATCAGCCGTGCTCTTCATCTTCCGGTAGTAGTCGCTCACGGACAGGTCACCCTGCTCGAGCGTGCGAAGCTCGGCGTCAAGCTGGAGGGCGCGTGTCTGAGTATTCCCGAGAAACTGAGTTTCGAGGGAAAGCCACATCACGCGCGCAGTGGGATCCGGAGTGCGCACGATGTCCTGGAGATCCAAGGAGATGGTCCCAGAGATCCAGGACATGACGATGCAGTCGCGGCGTCGCCACACCGGGTCGCGAGCACGGGCAGGAGTGTCGGAGAGGACGTGGCTGTCTAGAGCGTAGCGGCGAAGAACGAGGAGAAGCTGGTCCCTCCATCGAGCGTAGGAGGTGGGGTTGGAGTCGAGTACGACGGTGACCAGAGTCTTGATGTGCGGGACCCGGCGGCCTGAAGGTGGAGGTAGGCGACCATGGGGTCGTCCGTGCCACCCGGGTGTCCAGCCCCTAGGAGCGGAGCCGTAGACGGAGACTGCTGAGAGGAAGTGACATGCTCCCCCGTAGAGGCGTGGAGGAAGCGCTCCGCCTCGGTGACCTGGCGAGCAAGAGCGTCAGAGGTGGCGCGCTCGTGCTCCCAGGCGAGGGCGGCCACACGCACGCGCTCCTCGGCGGCGGCAGCCTCGTCCTTGGCGGTCTCAAGAGCCACAGCCAGGGCACTGTTGGCGGCGGTGATGGTGGAGGGGCATGGCGACACACCCTGGATGAAGGCGGTGGCGGAGAACGGAGTAGTCACAGGAGGCATTCCCAGGACGCTGAGAGGAAGGAGCCCTGGGAAGAGCGGGGCACCACCCGCACCCATCGCACCGACACCGTGGCCGGGAATAGCACCCATGCCCGGAGAATGACCAACGACGGCGGAGGCGGTGGCCGAAGTGGAGGCAGGGCCGCCGGTGCCCGTGCGCAGGCCAGTAGAGTCGGCGAAGACCGGGGCAAGGGCAGCTGCTGCAGAGTCCAAACTGCCTGGTCCGGTGCGCGCCCCCAAGATGCGGAGGGCAGCAGCCACAGCATCAGGCCCGGCCCGCGACAACGGCCCGCAACCGTGGCTGGGGAGAGGCCATGGGCCACAACCAGGACATGGAGGCCAGCCACGGCTGCGTGCTGGGCAGCCTGCTCGGCGTCCAGGTCGGTCCGGGTCGCGCCCTCGGCAGTCTGGACGCCCACACTTGCGCCCAGGACAGAGGCTCGAAGGGGAGGGGCAGATTCGAAGGTCGGGGTGCCGAATTGAAGGTCGCGGGTGCTGAATCGAGGGCAGGGGCGCTCGATTCGTCGTCCACCTGGGCCCCAGCGGCCGCGCCCTGGTGCGTCGTAGGGAGAACGACGGCGGGATCGACGGTTACAGGGTCAGTGAGGGGCGGCGGCGCGGACTGGGCGACGAGCCCATGCGCGACCGCGCCAGGAGCCCGTCCGCCGGCCACCATGGAGGCATAGGAGGGTGGGGGAAAGGAGGAGAAGGAAGCGGGTGGCGGGTAGCTCGCCATGGCAGGGGAAGGGGCTGGCTGCTGCTCAGGGAAGAGGGAAGGAAGAAGACCTGGCTGATACCATGTTTGAGGAATTGATTTCGTGTGTATTCCTCAACCATGCAGAGGGTGGGTAAATAGTGTTAGCTATACATGGGTCACTATGGGCTGTACACAGGCCATGGGCCACTCACACATATATACACGTGTCCATATTTCCAGACCAGCACGGTAACAGCCATGCATAGATTTAACACCTTCTCCAAAGCATTGAGCACAACAGCACCCAAAAGATTGGTATGTAGTCGCCATAGCTAACAGTAGCTACATGGTTCATCCAACAAAGTCCCCATAAGGCACCCTAATGCAAAGTATCCAAAGCTTTGGGTCCCAAAGCAAGCCAATTGGCCACCCCATCATTCGTACTAGTGCATATAACCAACAAGTCAGCAACTCAGCATCCGATGAATCCAGAAAATGCCAGATATGGCATGTCCATGCTGAAGCTGTTCATCTACTGCTTTCGATCCATGGGTTTCCTTTTGCCCTTTACAACAGCATATTTGCCTTCCCAGAGCGCTGGAATGTACCCTTAAAATCATCTTCCAGTGAGTGACACCCCACCAAATGTATAAATCAGTAGAACAAATGCACATCCTAAAGTATCATATAGCATGCCATACATACAACACATTCTAGCTGGAAACTACCTCATCTAGCCAACAGCAGTTATTACAGGGCATCAAGCAAAGAAAATATCTGACAAAGTGGCATGAAGATATTTGCTAGTTGGGTGAGCGCTGACTGTAGATCTCTGGGACCTTACCTTAATGAAGAACAGCTGAGACAGCATAGAAGCTTTTCCTCCGCTATCATAACAGACATGACAATGACTTGCCACACACAATGATCCTGCCTGCAAAAAGTACCATGCAACAGTACATTCCCACTGAACCTAAAGTGCTCTCTGTAGTGTGCAATAAGCATTGAGCTGTAGTGAAATCTGATAACTCTGGATAACATGCCTGGTAAATCTTTGCTTTGCTTGAGTCCTGTATAAGGCAAGACAATATTGATGGATGAGAATATGAGATGAACAATAGGCTAGTTGCCACCACGACCATGGACCACCAACAATACTTTGTCACAACAAATAATAGGGCCAGATACCAGGACCAGAACAAGGAGTAACAGATTCATTGTCAGTAACTCAGGACCCGCAGAGAAGGAAGATGACAGAACGTGCATGGAAACAAGCTTTGTGTTATTGGTTACTCGTGACCATTTTTCCTTGGCAGATCTCAATATATAAGGAAGACCAAATCAGAGACATCATAGGAGCTTTTGCTCTAAATTGATCCTGATATTGCAGCAATGCAGAGACAAGCACTGTCAGCTCAACTTGCTGCAAAGCTGGGGACAAAGAACATTTCCAATCATAAAATATCTTCACTTGATCTCCATCCATTTAGATGCTCCAAATTTTCCACAAATTTATTATACTTTAATCATTCGTGAATTGAAAGAAAAACAAGTAGAACAAATTTACACTTGATAGCTTAGAACAGAATATATTGAGCTCCATCATATTACATGCGTACAAGATTAGCATTGATTCAGATGATTATTAGGACACAATTATGTTGTAAAGCAGCAGGCCTACTCCGTCAGCATTCAGGAAATAATAGAGAAGAATAATGAATTTTGTAGAGCAGCTATGTAATTTTTTTACCGTAATGCATTGGGCAACATTACAAATACAAAACACAAATGAAATTGAACAAGTTCTATATCATATATATCGTAATGATAATGAATACGAAGAAAATAAAGTTTGATGGCGGTGCAGTGCTGATGTCAAAAAATGGCCCATACAGGTGGTCATGCTCCATAAAGAAAACAGAATTCCATTGCAGTATCCCAGACCATGTAGACCATGACCAGGCATATTGGTTTGGTACACCGTACACGAGCTTAAAATACATGGCTTCGTATCGTTGTGTAATGTTAAGGGCAAGTGTAAAACCTTGCACATAAAATTTGCCCCAGGAACCATAAATTGGATGGAAAACATGGCAGGTTGGGATGGTCATGAGTAATCAATAAAACCTTGCACTAAAGTTAGCCCCAGGAACCATAAATTGGATGGAAAACATGGCAGGTTGGGGCGTTCACATGGAAGTGGTTTAAGCTGTATTGTAACTTGTAAGGCAGTCAGCATGTGAATACTTGACTAAACAAAAGTTGCTGCCTCAATGTGGCATCGCTGCACAATATTACGTCAAAAGTTATACATGGCTACATGCTTTCTGTAAAGCACTAAAATTAAACTACAATAAGGTAATGGAACACTGAAAAAGTGCTTCTTACTAATGAGCATTTCCCTTGATATATGGGTAGCATACAGTATACTTTTGAGCACAAACAATTTACGTATTAATCCACGTGCAAACAGGTTTTCTATACAAAAAATCTGACCATGCAACAAGCTCCTGAATTTTCACTATTGGCCTGTTATTCTTTTCATCCAGGACCTGGATGGATATATTAATATTCCAAAAGCTGTATGTAGAAAAGCTCTACTCGAATGTTTATCAAAACAATCAAACTGATCCAGAATTCCAGATATGTGATGGCAAGAGTTGTTAAGCATATCATCAAATTGTTCCCAAAGGACATGTTAAACAATTGAGTACTAACACACTAGAGTAGAAGGTGCATACAAAAACTACATACATCACTTTAGAATCAATAATAATAGACCCTAATGATATTTTAAAAAGGATAAAAATACAAAAAGAACCTCCAAACTGTGTTCTTTTCTATTTTGATCCCAGTCTCTATGGGGTTAGTATGATTCAGTGCTCTGTGGAAGAGAATGACGTGTGAACAATAGTCTTCATAGTCCCTACATTGATAACCAGGTTGAAAAAGCCAACAATATACCCATAGCTCCCAGACCATACAGCACAACAGTGTCAGTATTCTTGCCCTCCAGCTGTTCAAGCAGAACTTCTGTCCATCCATGGGGAATTATTTGTGCCTCCTGCATGTTGCAACTTGTAAATCACTAGCTTCTAAAAAGAACTAGAAAGTAGGCATCCCATTTCCATTTTCATGGTAATGAAACCCAACAGTAAATTGGCAGAGCTAGAGAAAGTAGAATCAGATAGAAACCTAGATGCCATCTCAAAACTTTTCTCAAGCTAAAATTCACCTTTTCTCTGTTTGATCTTCTTGCACTAGCCTCATTCTTTGACATGAAATTATCATGTTGCTTATCTCTGATGGACATGGGTATTTCATCATCATGTGCAGCCAAGAAACCTGTGTAGGCTGAATCTGTGTGGAGAGTCTTCATGACTGATCCAAAGAAATTTGTCACAGGCACCTATCAATGACAGAAGATAAATAGAAAAGTATATTGTGTGAACAATTGAGTGGTGAATTACAATCAAGAGATATAATTATATCAGAAATACCTCATTTAAGGGCCGCTCATAAAGATCCATTCGATAATACGCAGTGGACATCAGCATGGAACGATCATATGAATTGAAAAGGCTGTAATATAAGAAATAAGAACATTACTGAAATACAATATGAATATAAGTACATTACTATGTTGAGTTACTCTGCTACACTATTTTTGACATTTAAAATGAATACAGTTGAATGTTATCCCACAATGTTTTAGCTACAGAATTTATGATAACATTCCCAAAGGTCAGTAAAGTCAACCAAAACAATGTTTGGAGAATGGTAACAGCAGTAATTTGTTTGGCAAATTACTATGGCTTCTTTCATCTGTGTAACCTCTTTGGTCTCTGCCATTTTCATCTTTGCCATGCCAAGCTTGTCATAAAAAAAAGATGATATTCTTATGTCCTACAATACAGGTGCCAATGTTACCATAAAGATACGATGATTAAACGTTTGCCAATTGCCATCAGCGAGTTTCAATTTGTTATATGATACCAAAGATCGGGTGTTGATATAGCCCTTCTACTATTATTGTATCATGTGAAAACCGTGAAATGGAACAAAAGACCAAGTCACATATTAATGATCAATGAGCTAAGTTTTTTTTTCTTTTGGATTCAATGCACATCCCAGTAAGCCCTAGAACAGGCATAACACATTCTAGATGAAAACAAATTACCTTTACAGAAAACTTGTAAGAACATCACATTTGTAATACAGCAATTGAAGAACGTACAATTAGTATGTATAACATAAGCAAGAGCATTTAAAGCATGTGTTACACTTTTACCTGTTCAGTGAAGCATTGCTGTACATGTTCAGTTTCTCAAAGAAAGCAAGTGTATAATAGGTAAACCTATCAACAACAGAAACACCAATCTGCAACCAAAAAAATCAGATCGATCAGTTTCATGAAAAATAGTAGGGATCCCAAAATAGTAAAGAAAAATACATTTGCAAAATATCTACAACATGGTAAAAGCGAAAACATTTACTCACATCCGAATCAAGATGGTGAGAATAAGAATTTTCACCCTTCATGCTGCTCCCAATCGCCAAAACACCAGGTGAATGAAGCTGCATATATAGGATGTCAGGTATGGTTGTGGAGATAAAGTATTCACCATTCAGAAAGAAGAAAAAATATTGTGCCACTTGTCTAAAATTTATAGTAATGTGATATAAGTTGCAATGGTCCAACATGTATATTGCAGGAACTAGTACAAACAGTGAAACAAACCTGTGAAAAGAGTGTAGCAGCTTGGCAAGTATCTACCATTATCAGCAGCTCTTTAAATCTGAAAATGGATAAAAGAGAAAAGGTCAGAATCAACAACTGAACCTGAAGAGGGTAAGGCAGCATCTGCTTGTTGAAAATTCCTTGATTTGCACCTACTGGAGTCTTGTATAGTAAAATGTAAACTATGATATAATAAACTGAAGAAGAATAAACCACCTATGTTTCTCCTTCATCTGCTTCACTGCATCTGCTAAATCATGGCTCTGAAGTTCTTCAGAATCCTGGAATTTCAAAAACTCATCACCACCATGCCCAGTCATGTACAGAAGAATATGGCTTCCTTCATCACTTAGGAGACGCTTTGATCTTGGTACCGCACTTTCATGTCTGCCAGTCAAAACTCTCAAAAAGTTTTCAACTGTTACCTCATACCCTCGATAATCAACCTATCATGAAAAGGTAGGAGTGGATAAAATTAAAGTACTGTGATCTGTATCAATTTCTAACAGATGGACAGATAAACATCAAGCACTATAAAGTGAATATTCTGAGGTGCACTGTATATATTGTTCGTGTCACTACAATGTTATGGTTCAGCAACAATAATTTCAGAGTGCAGAGGTTCACCTCAACATTGTCACCATACAGATTTAGCTGGTGGTTCTCATTGTTGAAAACTTGGGCAGGATAACTGTTCCTAGGATTACAAGCCATATCATCTGCCAACATAAGTATGATCCGCTCGTCAGGTATTCCTAATCTCTTAACAGTCCTGAAAGCAACCAAAAAGAAGAAGTTATAATAAGGAATAATGTGTAGACAGGACAACTCCACACAGATACAGTTCAACGTGCTACCTGTACAAAGACAGAGTATTCGCCATATGTCGATAATTAAACCTGGGAGCATCAGCAATAACGGGTTCATGTGAATATAATATCAAATAATCAGGAACCTATATGAATTCTATTGCCATATCAGATTATGGAGTTTAACATGGACCTATTGCTAACACAGGTATATCACAGTACAATTGAAACAGATGCAGATCTATTGGCATCTAGACAAAGATCTTGAATATTCATAGTTGAAGCCTTTGAACTTTAAACTCATAGTTCTCGCCCCCACACACCCCAATGGGAAGATGACAGCTTATAGTCCAATGCTCGAATTACCCCAATCGAGATCTCAAATTGCAATACGTTTTGCTGATACTCACTGATACAGTGATACTGCAGTGAATCAGTAATGCCAATATTGATCGGAAGCTCCAGAATCCGAAATGTGGTTGCACACGCACCATAAGCATGATTAACTCCACCCATATAGAACCAACCAATGATCGAAGCAAGCAACCGCCCATAACTGCTTGCCTGTACAGACACTGATTCGCTAGCTAGAAGCAGAGAAGAAGCCCAGAAACTAGTAACGCTAGGCGAGGCGCGATCCACTTCCAATGGAGTCGGAACTTGCATCCCACCGACCGATCCAGCACAACCACCCGGACCGGATCCCCCAGTCAGTGAGTCGGGCAGGGAGGGGGCCGGCAGACGACGAGCGCGGGTTGGGCTTGGCGGGGAGGGTAGGGAGGGAGTAGGGCTCACCAGAAGCGGGAGGTGCAGACGAGCACGGCCCAGTTGTTGTTGTGCATCGCGGCCGCGGGCGCCGCCGCCGCGGAGGAGGTGGAGGAGAAGGAGAGGAGGAGCAGGGGCAGCAGTAGCGCCGCGAGGAGGGTGAGCGCGCGAGGGGGCCGCGTCGGCCCGCGGCTCCCGGTGCCGGACGCCATGGAAGCTGCTTCAGTAGGTCGGGGATCGCCGGGAGGAAAGAGGAGAGAGAGCCGCTCGCCGGGGAGAGCCGCGGCGAAACCGGTTTACAGATGGGCCGAGAGGGCCGGCATAGCGGTGGGTCGCTGCTAGCTGCTGTTGATAGGAAGCAAGGTTGGGTCTGGGTCGTTCCATTTTTTTTGAGAACAAGGCCTGGGTCGTTCCTTGGGCTCGGCCCAATGCACCGGCGCGGATGCCGGGATGCGATTCAATCGCCTTGCATTTCTTCCCCCACGGCGGCGGGGCCATCAGGAATGAAAGAGAAAGCAGAAACGGACAACGGGGGACAAGGACAAGCTCGGTAGGGGCTCCCACTCACTGGCGCGTGTCGAGTTCGCTACCGCCATGTGCCTCCGCCCACAGATCCGTCCGTCGTCGTGCTCGCGACTCGCAGCTTCCATGGCGTCCGGCACCGTTTCCTCTTTGTGTCTATGCACATGCAGTGCAGAGAAGCATATTTCGACGGGTTTTACGTCTTCCAGTCGAAAAAGGAGGCGGGAAAACGGAGCCTTTTCACGGGCTTTTACGTCCGGACGGAAAGAATATGCGGGAAAGCAAAGCGTGGCGCCAACTGCCAACGCGACGTGAGTTCTAGAGAGGAGAGGAAGATGGAGAAGCCACGGTGGCATGGCGCCGACGGAAGCAAAAGCATCCACATCTGGCAGCTTTCAGAGGGCAGCAGGTGCTGCGCCGCCGTTCGTACTTGAAAGCACGCATTTCATTCAGTTCAGCTCTTTCGTGATCTCGTTGTACAGCAGTCCGGGGTTGACTAACCACTCAAAGTTTGACTTGATGAAACTACTCCTTCCGTCCCAAAATATAGGACCAAGCACGCAAACCAATATGATGTGTAAAATGACCAAAATACCCCTTTGCCCTTTATGGTAAACATCTAGCGATTGGCTTGTCTTTTATGTGAAAAGGTTCTAGAGTCTCTTGTCTTTTGTGATTAGTTAGGGCACTCCCAATGGAGCATCAATAGTAGTTTCTATCCCTATTAAATAGCTTGCCAACTAAGCAAAATGATGATGTGGCACCTTAATTGATGAGGAAAGAGAGCACAAATCATAAAAATGGTTTTCTCGTGGAGAAATCATGTCTACTCTTGAACCAATGCACAAGAAACTATGAATTCGCTATTGGGAAGAAACCACTGGTTTCTACGGGGTTAATGCAATGCTCCTCATTGGTCAAATTAGTGGAGAGAAAGAGAAAATAATTATTGCTCGAAGACACTACCACCGTGGAGAGTAGTTTCTATAGATGATTTCTTGTGCTATGGAAGCCGTGCTAGTTTCCACCATTGGGATTACCCTTAGTCAAAATTGCAATCTTTGTAGGACAAATTTCGAATCTTAGAATTGCATTTATTTTGGGACGGAGGGAGCAGAACATTAGTGCACACAAAAACTGATTCAAATTTTGGAACGCGCAGAGCTCTGAGCTTGTTCCCGCGGCCGTACCGTGTGAACGCGCTAACCTCTCGCTCCCACGTGTGGGCTGCCACGCCGCGTGCAACCCAAACCGACCAATCCCACACGCACGCGTACAGAACTACAGATCACACTTGAGTACTTGACACGCGCGCACAAATTCGTAACGTCGGCATGGGCCACCCACGGACAAATCCCTTCCCCGGTCCCACACGTCAGCCTCCGCGCGAAACGTCCGCCACCTTTCCCCCAAAGCTCCCAAGTCCCAAACCACACACCCTTTTTATTCCCATCGCCCATCCATCCTCCGGGCATCGCCATTCGCCAGCCACCACCACCACTCCACTCCAGTGTCCACCCCCCGCGCCGGCGCCGCCGACGAAGAACCATCCATCCTATCCATGGCGCACGTGAGCAACAACATCACGGCGTGCGTGACGCTGCTGGCCCTGATCTGCGCGGTGCCCGTGATCGCGTCGGGGATCTGGTTCGCGTCGGCGCAGGGTGACGAGTGCGCGCGCCTGGCGCGGTGGCCCGTCGCGATCCTCGGCGGCCTGCTCCTCCTCGCGGCCCTCGCGGGCTTCGTGGGGGCCTACTGGAACCGCCGCCGCCTCCTCGCCTTCTACCTCTTCGCCATGGCGGGGCTCATCGTGCTCCTCATCGCGCTCCTCGTCTTCGCCTTCGCCGTCACACGCGGGTCCGGGGCGTACCCGGTCCTGGGCCGCGCCTACGAGGACTACCGCCTCGACGGGTTCTCCATGTGGCTAAGAGGGTACGTCTCCGACGACCCCGGACGGTGGGAGAAGATCAAGGCCTGCCTCGCCGTCTCCGACACCTGCAAGAAGCTCGCGCGGCAGGGCGCGTTCGTCAACGCCGAGCAGTTCTACCAGTCCAACCTCTCGCCGCTACAGGTAATTTCTTACTTCAGCTCACTGCCACTCTCGAGTCCTATCCTGCATTCCTGTCCACACATTTTTACTACTGTTGATTGAGCTCATGAGATAAATTTGCCGAAAAATTCTTGTCAGTACTTTGAAAATTAAAATGCAGTACAGGCTGTGAACTAGAAATAGACATGTTCAAATAATGCATTTTCTTCTGCCAATATCTGAAAGGAGTTGCCACTTCGAACACACACATTGGTAGGTACATTACCTAGCGACACTTAGATGATGAGGCAGAAAGGGAAAAGGAGAGGAATAATTTTTTACGCTTTATTAGGATCAATCAATCTCAATCTGGAGCCCTCCAGAGATGCTAGGTGGTAGCACTACTAGAAGGGGTATGGAGGAATCAGGTGACAAACTTTGTGACGGGGAATGAGGTTAATTATTGGCATCTTTACCGTCACTGTGGCATGGGCCTGCTCACCTTTCGCAAGCGCCAAATGGTCTAAAGGGGCATCCATGTGTAGGTCCATACTAGTATAATTAAGCTTTTTGTGCAACGAATCAGAAGCTGATACAGACACCGGAACATAATTTGGTGGTGGGCGATTTCTTGGTCTGGAAATTGCTCTTTTGGGTCATTGTTAACTTTATGAAGGGTCTTAATCCTCCCTTAGTTAAGCCCCATCATGAACCCGGAACACGTTTTATACTCCCTCCATTCGACTATCCAAGACCTATATAGTCTTGACTCAAAGACCAAGGATTTTATACTACATAATCCCCTTAGAGGATTCACATAAAATTCCTGTCTCGATCAAAGGCGTTACAGGTGAGGATTCATGTACTCAAAAAAATAGGAAACGGTGCACACCCATAATGGATCCATATATGTACTTTGTGGTAAAAATTGGCAAATAAGAAAATTTCCCTAGTTAGAAAATATGTAAATGTCTTCTTTTTTTCATAAGTCTTAACTTTGTTACCATCAAATTAGTTTCACTAAACTCACAATGAAATTTTAGGTGTCTTTTGATCATGAATCTGTTTGCTATCTAGGAATTGATACGATTCTGTACTGACTTGATCAGCGTTAATGGATTTTTCTTAGGACGAAACTAAAAGGTCTTCATAAAGAAAGTAGATCAAATTTCTCGCATATATATACAAGTGCAAAAATGCTATTAATTGGTAATTAGTCTAACATGGTCGGCGACAAGGGTCATGGGACGGTGCATGGGAGAGTGGGATCAACTGTTGTTAATTGCGGATCTCCGTGCTGGTGATAGCAATTTCTACTAGTGTAATTTTCCCCCATCACCTCGTTTTCTGGGGCCAAGAACACTTCCACACCATTGGTTCTGGGATTGGAGCGTGTGCAGCCTATATGCTTCTCATGGGGACAATGATATATTCATCTCGATCGGTGTCCGCATCCGGGCATCCGCGCAAATGCAGAGTTTGTCTGCCCTCCGTGCCCGTGCATTCCAGGGTGGTCGTTTCCTTCATCCATGATCCGTCTGTTTAATTAGGTCCATCTCTGAACCCTGATGCAACCAAGAAACAGAAGAAATAAATCGAAATGATCAGATGTAAAAAAGTCTACTAAATTGTTAGCTGACGAAACGGGGCAGCTGGCAGCTTCAGGATACAATGAACTGCACATCATCCACTCTGAACATCTGAATATACTACCATTATCTGACACTACCTGATAACTCTGCATCGGCAAATGTGTGTGTGCAGTCGGGTTGCTGCAAGCCGCCGTCGGTGTGCGGGTTCAACTACGTGAGCCCGACGGTGTGGACGGCTCCGGCGCGGCCGGCGGCGGACCCGGACTGCGGGCTGTGGAGCAACGACCCGTCCCAGCTCTGCTACGAGTGCGAGTCCTGCAAGGCCGGCCTCCTGGAGGCGCTCCGCGACCAGTGGCACAAGGCCAACATCGCGCTCGTCGTTGCCACCGTCTGCCTCGTCATCCTCTACCTCATCGGCTGCAGCGCCTACAAGAACGCCCAGGCAGCGGCATTCTTCCGCCGCTATAAGTGATCCGTCGATCGATCGATGGAGAGAGAGGTGCTCGAACGCCGGCCGGAGCTGTGGCGTGCTAGCTGCCGGCCGGCGTGGCGGCGTCGCCGTGCGTATGTCAGGTGGTGGTTTAGCATTTTAGTAGTAAGCTATGTGGATTAATTGTTGTTGCATGTTGTGGTCTTGTGGACAAGTAGTTGTGATTGAGATGTGCTTCGTTCAGAGTCTTCTTTTTTTGCTTTTGTGGTGGTAGCAGTAGATGATATTTGTAAGATGTGTTGTTGCAAGGTAGAGCAGATGTAAGATTGATGGACTGGGGGGCGATGTTAAGATTGATTAATTTCGTTTTGCTTTCGCTCAATTTCTTGCAATTGATCAGCAATGGGCCAATGACTGAAGATCAGTGACCAGGTGAGCTGTATGGATCACTATTGCTGATTTGTCAGACTCGGTCGCGTGGGGCTTTGCTTCATCTGCCGCCTGGGGCAGTCGGATTCGCTCCAGATGTGTTGCTCTGTTAGGTTTTTGTCGGATTTTGTTTTCCCTCGTTGTGCGAAGAGATTTGTCTGTGCAGTGCAGCTAGCTAGTGAGATTTGTCTGTGCTCATCGTTTTCTTTTATGCTTCCCCAGACCCCAGTTAAGCGCAGCGCGCACTGTTCCTGGCCTCTAGCATCATCGGATGCCACTCTAGACATAGCGTACGTTCGACAAGGGCACGTTGCATCAACACATGACTAGACAGTTGGGTCAAGACTCCAGATCCTGAAGATCAACCGCAGAAACAGAGGTCATCATCTCCCTAAGACTGTCTCCAGCAGCGAGTCTGGATCCCTTGCCGCAACATCCAGTTTCCGCAACATCCAGTTACCGGCGCGCATCTGCAATATGCAGCAGGAGGGAGCACACTCTCGTGCTGCAAAAGCGAAGGGTCTCCAGCAGTTTCCCTGTTGCCGTCGCGCAACGACGAGGCGGTTGCGGCTCCCGCGGGCGTTGGGATTGTTGCGGCTCCTTCGTCGCGGCCCCGAGGCCGCCGCTGCCTGGGATCCAAGTCCCGAGCCCGTGCCGGTGCCCAGCCGTGCCAATCGACGGCCGCACCGGCGGATTTCGCGGATCGGGGCGGCACGTCAACGTTACCGTGGATGGGAGGACGGCGGAGCGAAGGCGCGTGGAGGAGCGAGCTGCCGGCTTGGGCTCCAGCTCCGCCAGCGCGCGGTCCCGGTCGTCGACGAGGCGGATCCGGCACTTTGCGACGCAGGAGTGGCTCCGACGGCGCCTCCCCTGCTCTGCCGTCACGGCCCCGAGGCCGCTGCTGCCTGAGCTCCAAGCCCCGAGCTCGTACCGGTGCCTAGCAGCGCTAATCGACGGCCGCGCCGGCTGATTGCGCCGGATCGGCGGCGGACGGGAGGTGCCACGGTACTCCGCCCTGCCTGCGAGCACGTCCTCGCGAGCTCCGCCGGCTGGCAGAGGGAGGCCGAGGAGCGAGCTCCGCCGGAGGAAGGAGGCACCGGCGCCGCTGCTCCCTGCAGGATGGAGGGAGGAGGAGGGCGATGGAGGAGGGAGTGGTTCGGGAGGAGGGAGCCGTTCGGCGGAGGGAGCGACGGTTGTTTTGCAGAAAGTCGGAAAAGGCCCCAGGAATGCGGTCGCAGGGGGGCTTCGCTCATTTTGCAGGTGCCGTTGCGGCAGCAGCTGGAGCCGGCACAATACCCTTTCTTCCTTCATTTTGCGCTAGTGGGTTGCTTTGGGGAATCCGCTGGAGTCTAACCACATGTCCAAGTCAGCTATCTCCCCCAATTGCTATCTGCATTAGGATCTAGAGGCATCCGACCTGGCCAGTCACCTCTAAGTCAGATCCAAAGGGATTTTGTAGACCTGGCCCACAAACCAGCGACTGATAGATACGAGGTTATTACAGCAGCTAAAAAAACAAAGACAGCATCAACAGTTCAACACACAACAGAAGCTATAACTTAGATCAAGGCCGGAAGGCTCATCCCTGAGCTAACCTGCCGGCACCGGCAGCAGTCCGGCACCGTCCAGTTCCAGTCTACTTGCCCTGCTCCTCTTGCGCGTGCTTGGGGTCATCAGAGTAATCAGCGAGAGACGAGGCGCCGCCGGGGGGATGGCACTTGCTGAACACTCTGAAGCCGGAGACCAGGGAGAGCGCGACGAAGCAGGCGAGCGCGGCGGCGTGTAGCGCGAGGGACACGGTGGCCTTGCCGCAGAACCGGCCGAAGTAGGAGCACACCTCGCCCCACGACACGTCCCGGTCGCCGCGCCGCGCCAGCTGCAGCACCTCCGCCGCCGCCGAGGCAGACGTCACCAGCAGGTACGCCGACGCCTGCATGGGCATCAACCGTGTCAGATCGAGAACGTCGCACGAGATTCTCTTAACGGACTTCGCAGCAAAAAAAAAAAAAAAAAAAAATCTTGCTGCTGTCCATTGTGAAACACTTGTGTGCTCTGGCCCTGAGATGAATTTGTCTGGCTCGGTCATGAATTGTCGCATGCCCTGTTCTGAATGTTAACTAGGTTTCAACTTAAATTTTGCTCTGTTCTGAAATCTGAATCAGAGCTCGCATGATCCTATCCAATTCCTAATTTCCTAGTGACATGTTTCTTGATGGACAACTATCTACCGAGTCCTCACCAATCAATTGGACACCATTACACCAACTATCTAAGATTGCATTCAGAGTAGTCAATCTAGGAACAAAAAATACAGAAATGGTGTTGGGTCAGACGACAAACCTGATCCAGGACGAGAATGAGCCAGTCATACCGCGCGAAGGACTTGAATGATGACAGCAAGATGGAGGCTACCGCGTAGGCAGCGGTGACGGCGTTGATGCCAACCAAATAGCTGAGGAAAACAGCTGAATTTCATCAGCGACTAAGGAACAATCCCAATTCTTTGCCAGAAACTCGATCCAAAGCGGGTGAACTACTGAACTTGAGTAGGAGCCCCAACTAATTAAGAACTTGATACACATGCTGGAAAATAGACCAAGCGAATTCTGCAGGCTGTAAGTCGAGACAGCACAAAGCTGATCGTTGGGGTGCTTACGTGAAGCCGGAGAGATCGGAGAACCTGACCTCCCCGTAGGTGCCGTCGACCTGCCTGTTGGTGGCCATCTCCCAGAGCGAGGCCACGGCGAGCGGGATCACGCACAGCCTCAGCGCCAGCTCGGGGAGCCTCATGGCCGCCATGGCCTCCCCTTCCCCTGCTTCACCGCTCCACTGAATTTTTCGTCTTCTTTCTGATGTGCCGCGCGTGAATCGAAGGGGACGGGACGCGCTGTGGACTCTGCGCACTAGCGGCCCAGGCGTGGAGTGCTATATAGAGTAGGGAATAGCCAAGCCCCCCACCGCTTGGACTCTCTGCCAACCATGGATGCGCATGCGCTCGAGCAAGGTGGGGCCCACAGGATGTAGTGTATTTTTTTTAGATTGCCACAGGATGTAGTGCCACTGTGCTGTTTCGAGTTCGACAAACAAACGCTGGCGGTGTACTGCGGCTGGTAGATTTTGTGCGCAAGGTTGAACAGCCGGATCAGGAAAACATTTTTCAGTTGCATTTGCTTGATGCGCGGCACGAATTCGTTTTTGTTTTTTTTGGGGTTTAAACGTTTTTTGGGGTCAAAGTTGCCGTGAACAATAGTGTTGGTTGGCGTTAAAAAAAGGAATAATGTAAAGGCGTTTTAGGTTTCGGCCCATTTCAGTAGTGGGGGGGAGGAGGCCCAGCTGCTTTTGTTGTTGCGAGCTATGATGATTTTTGCCTGAAATTGGAGAATGGAGGGAGTTGCCTGATGGATGAGCGATCGTGCCCTGCCCACTACGCAGCAGTTACACGCGGCGGCAGCTGCGGCAAAAGCTGAGCACGCGCGCGCGACCGCCCGGCGGCGAGACCCACACGGCCCCACCCACCAGCCACCACCACGGCACCACCGTGTCCGCTCCAGCTGCCGCCCCGGGCCGCTCTGTGGCCTACACGTCGTCGCCCCCGCTGCCGGCCGCCGCCGTGTGTGTGAAAGCTTGGACGCCGGACGGGGCGCCGCCGCCGCCGCGCCCCACGCGGAACTTTTACAGGGCACGATCACGTATTGACGCACGTCGTCGCCAAAGAACATAATGACTCGGCGGGTATTCGGATTCCTTTAGTTATCCGACTAAAATTTGGTCAGACTAGAAAGTTTTAGTCAGCTCTTGTTTGAACAGTGACTAAAATTAGACATCATTAATTATTTTTAACATTAAATTGTTCTTTCTCCTTCCTTTCTCTATCCTATCATATCTTTTGTTGGGTCCACGGAATTAATGGGAGGAGCAATTAATTAGGTGAGAGAGGGGATTTTAGTCAATAGAAGGTGGGTGAGGGGTGACTAGAGACTGAACTAGTTTTAGTCACCCTTTAGTCAGGGGTGTTTGAAGGTTTAGTCACTTTGGTGACTAAAATTAATCTCTAGTCTCTAGTCACCTATGGATCCAAACACCCTCTCTGTCGCTCATCAGCGATCGGGAAGCGTCCACACCCTGTGGGCTGTGGCTGCGCCAGTCGTATGCCTGACGTCATCGTGCTTCCTCTCTTCTCGTGGATGGTGATGACTGACGAGGACGTCTCCAACAATGTGAGCCAGTGCTAGCTCTAAGTTAATAAATATAATGAAGAGAGGGTCTCCTTTTAACTATACCTGGCCGTACGGTACGGTACGACACGACACTAGCACGGCTGGGCACGGGCACGGTAGGGCACGGCGGCACGCCGTGACGTGCCTCTTAGTGCCACCGGGCCAAACCCCAGGCACTGGCACGACCCTATGGGGAGTTTGGGCCGTGTCGTGCCCTTTGGCACGGTGGCACACCAGTGCCCGTGCCGGCCCTGACACTATCACAGTAAAACACATTACACATCCTTGTGCTTAGAATCACAAGGTGGTCACAAATAACAACAAAAAAAACACACAAAACACAAACAAAGATAGCAAATCAATAATTCAAAAGGAGAGCTTGTGCAATGGCCGCCTCATTAAAAACCTACTTAGGTAAAACTCACCCTTATGAGAAACCCTAGGCAGGGAAAAAGAGTACAACCAAGCTCCAAAAAACAAAACTTCATAGTTCAACCCTAAAAACTAAGTCCAAAGTTCAAGTACTAAAATATTACAGCCCCATTACATAAATGATAATCAATCAAGGTAAAGATCTTCAAATGTTGCTTCAAGTTCCTTGTCCTGCGCCAACTATTGCTTCCTTGCAGCTTCCCAATCCTTGATGCAAGTCAGCATCTCCACCATTTTAGGCCTCAGGCTCCTCCGCCGCTCCTCGATGATCCCGCCAGTCATGCTTGTCGGTGCGGAATATAGTCCCGACACTAACTAGTAATGAGCGTTGAGATCTGCCTCTCAATGGGCCGGTGCTAGCAACTAATGACACTGATCTTTATCCTGGTTCCGACCAGGGCCATACATCCAGCAGTGGAGTGCTCGGGGCACTATATTGCGTTGCACCGTGGTTCTCGTAGAGGGGGCTACAAGTGTGGCGGGGGAGGAGGCCGGGCCTCCAAGTTCCAGAGGTATTGATTGGGGCAAGTGCCAATATCGTGGTGAAGGCGGAAAACGTGCGTGTGATCTCTATCCATCGTCCCCCGGTCCCCTGCGGCTGGGGGACTGCCCCTCCTTTTATAGGCCAAGGAGGGAGCAGTTTACATGTGTGCCGCACTATTCTCCTACGTGTGCAGGCGTGGCGAGCAGTGTCGCGAAGTTGATGACCATCCTGGCGAATCTCGCTCCTGTTCGGGCGTCGTGGCGTGTCCTGTGCCCGTACAGGGGCGACTTCGAGGGTAGCGGTGTAGAGGCTGGCTGTCCGGCCGCCGCCCGCGGGCCGGTTCGAGGGTGCCGTCAACGGGGGTCCGTACGAGGTACAGGGGCGGGTGTGGCGACGTCCTGTCCCCGTGCGCTCCAACAGCGTCGGGGATGTCGTCGCAGTACCCGGCGTGGCGCTGCAGTGGCGGGGATGGCCGCACAGGACTGACAGCGACGGAGAAGACCGTTCCCGCTAGCCTGACGTCACGACGTAGTCTTGCGTAATCATAGAAAAAGCATTTGCCCTCATTCGAGGGTTCCGTCGGCCCCCCCCTTCGAGGGATTTGCGCGTTAGCCGTACGAAAGTAGGTGGCACAGTGTCACGGGGCTTACATTGGCCTCTCCGCACAATGCTGTATAGTGGCGGGGATGGTCTTCCCAAGGGAATGGGTGGAACAGCGCCGGGGCGTGATTCCCAGGCGTGCCAGGGTCGTGGCGCAGTCCTGCGGTGTCAGAGCATTAAATGCTCGGGCGTGCGAGCAGGAACGGGGGCGTCGCGTGCGCGGGGGCTCTCGAGCGAGGCGGACCTCGCCCGAGGGGGCGTTCTGCTGTGTCTCTCTGGTGAGTCACGGGGGCCACCAGGGCTGTGAACGTTTAGTGCGCGCATTTTTAGGCTCGTGAGTTAGTTCGCGTTTTGCACTTCTTATGAGTTTTAAGCGGGTTTCCCCTGGTTGTTTAGGGGACCCTTATGGCTGTCCCCGACAGTAGCCCCCGAGCATCTGTGGGTGTACCCGTTAGGGTCCCGCAGATGCTGACACCTACTGATGGGACGTTCTTCCCTCCTAGTTGCTAATGCTGTTCCGTGGGGCCGCGTCAGCGGACCCGCGGGTCTAGCCCCCGAAGCCCTGCAAGAGCGTGAGTGCTCCTGCAGGGGTTTTTTCGCGAGATCTACCAGCGTGCGGGGTGTTAGTTTCAACCGGCATTCGGCAATGTTCCAGCCGGCCTCGGTGGTGCCACGCGCACATGACTGGCGTTGCCTGCGTTCGGTGCAGCCTAGGAGGTGTAGCCGTGCGTCGAGCCCCCGAGCCTGGGCCCGTTCGAGGCGATCGGGGCGAGCTCTCCGACTTGTATTGATCGCTCCCTCGTCGTCCTTCCGCGAGACGAAGGGTGAGGTTTCCGCAACCTCCATTGGTCGGGTCGCGGATTGCGGATTCCTCATCGAGCTGTTATCGGGTGATTCAAGTGGACGCCCGTGCCCCGTTCGATAAGGGTCGGCTCGTGGTCCGGAGACTCGTCCATAAAAGCGCTCGCGTGGGTTTGCTAGGTGGGGCTCGGTCCCATTCGCTAGGGACCGAGGGCGCAGAAGCTCTCCCTCGATGGGATCCCCCCGACTAGCTGCCCTCGCTGGCTCTTGAATACGGCATGTGGGGCGCCCTCGAGCCGGTGGGCTCGAGGAGAGGCTCGAATGCGCGCGCCCTCATCGCCCCTGACCCTGTCGATCTGGGGTGCGTGTTCGAACCCTTCGAGGGTCAGGCTTCGAACCCCTGATCAGTAGTGCCACTGCGGGGTGGGAGCTGGGTGCCCCCGACTTTTGCATCTGCAAGACTCGAGGGCTCACGGTCAGACCAGCCCACAAGTCGCTGATCAGTAACTCTCGTGCATCGAGGGCACCTGTGGCGCTCGCTCTCGCTGAGTGGGCTTCGAGACCACTGGTTGGTAATCGCACCCTTCGAGGGTCGGGTTTTTCAAGCCTCGTGCTCGGGCCGCTCGAGGGTCATCCTTACTTGGTAAGGGACCAGGCCATTTAATGCCCACAGTCACGGCCACAGTTATGCGCTGCGGGCGCGCCTTTTCAGGTGCCGCGGCCGCGCATGTAGTGGGCGACGTGGGCGGGCGGACGTGAAGGCCCGCTGCGGCTCTTCGGTTGCCGCTCCATAACGATCACGCGCGTGCGTGCGTCCGGCCGTTTCGGGCGTGGCGGGCCCTGCTTCTCAGTGACGGGCGCTGTTCTCCTGCAGTTAATGCGCGCAGAGCGCGCGATTCGGGGAGCGTGGCTCCGTGGATCTATAAATTCGTGAGGAGGGTGAGGCGAGTTCTTTACCTCAACACTTAGCGCCCATCGCCCTCGTCTCTCTCGCCTCCACCTCAGAGCAGCGCGCACCCCTTCGTCTTGCGTAGCGTTCGCTTCGTCTCCACGCTCCTTTGTCTATCGGCATGGCTCCCTCGCAATCCATCACCGTGATTGACCCGCTGCCGTGGCCTCGCTCGACGGTGACGGCATTCGCGCTGCACGAGCTTGAAAACGGCGGGCAGCTAGCGCCGAATGTGGGTGGGCAGCCCCGGCGTGGATCGTCCCGCCGGCGGCGGACCGGGAGCCCAACCCGCCGTTCGGCTACATCGTCAGCTTCGTCCGCTTCCACGAGCATGGCTTCGCGGCGCCGGCGAGCCGCTTCATGCGCGGGTTGTGCTACCACTACGGCGTGGAGCTGCACAACTTCGCGCCGAACACGATCTCGCAGGCGGCCACGTTCGTCGGTGTGTGCGAGGGATTCCTGGGGATCCCAGCGAACTGGGATCTCTGGGTCCACCTTTTCCGCGCGGAGCTACACACGCTCACCACGCCGGAGCCGAAGGTGCGCCGCGCGGTGCACGCCGGTGGTGTGTCGATCTCGCTGCGGGTGATGCGCAGGGAACTCTACATCCCCTGCACGATGACCTCCAACAACGCCGAGTGGGAGCGGGGGTGGTTCTACCTCCGCAACGACGAGCTCGGCCTTCCTCCCTACACCGGCAAGGTCTTGAAGGAGAAGGCCGATTCTTGGTGGCACGGCGTGTCGCCCTCTTCGCGCCAAGACTGGCCGGAGTCAGCCTTGCTCACGCTGAAGGACCTGGCAGACGCCGGGCTGGGTGCGGCCTCGGTCCTCGCCAACCTCCACCACCGACGGATCGTCCCCCTCATGGAGAGGCGGCTCCGCATTTTCAAGATGAGCGACGCGGCCGATCCCGTGGCGCTAGCACAATCGCGCCTGCTGCCCGACCCCCTTCCGCAGGAGTATGCAGCCACGAGGGCGAGGCGTGCCATCAACCTCAAGGCCGTCAGGCACGGCAACGACGACCTCTGGTCGTTCGTTATGCTCCCCCACGGCCCGCTGGTGAGTGGAACTTCTATCTTCTCCCCGCGCTTTTTACCCGTGACACGCCGGCGAGGTCTGACCTTTCGCTCATTACCTGCAGCTGGTGACCGTGAACGCCGCGCGGTCCAACCTGCCCACGCCCCGAGCCCGGCGCGCGCGCGCGCGCGCGCGGCGGGAATAGGAGCGGGCGGCGCGCAAGAAGGAGAAGAGGATCCGGCGACGGGAGCGCCGGGAACAGAGGAGTGAGGAGTTCGAGCTGCGCGAGTAGCAGGGACTCGCTTCCTCAGCGACTTTGGAGTACTCGTCGTCGGACGACGAGGAGGAGGAGAGCGATGGGGGACGAGCTCTCCCTGAGAGGTGGGAGCCTGCGCCCCCCTCGCCAAGAGCCGCGGAGGCGGCGGAGGAGACAGCGCCTGGGGCGGGCGCGAGAGCGCCCGTCGCCGGGCGGCCCCATGAGAGAGGCGGTGTGCGCCGCGGAGGCGCCGACGCGCGCCGCGGAGGTGACCGGGGGTGTGGCGGTGGCAACGTCGGCCGTAGCCACGACGCCTATCGAGCCCCCAAGGAAGAGGAAGCGGGGCTTCTCCACCCTGAGGTAGGCGACTGCTTCCCCAGACGCCATATCTTCGATGGGCGGGAGTTTGATTTCTCGTCTTCGTCTTTGAGGTCGTGCTGAACTAGGTCGTCTGGGGAATCTTCTGGAAGGTCTTCAGGAGGTCGTGTGGGTTGCCAATTAGGTCGGTTGGGCCCACTAACAGGTCGACAGGTCTTCTGGTAGGCTGGACCTACTTGTCACGGACGACAGTGAGCCTGGTCGGTGGGGACCCAGGGGTACCCATGTCTCACACTATCATTTAAAAGCAGTTGATCATTTTCAGTCCTAGGATAGTGACCATGGATAAAAGTAGTGAATGTACTCTTATGAGGAAACAAATGCTTAACAATCAGATAGGTAGAATTCCATCTTACCTCCATGTCCACCTGAAACTTTCTAGGCCTAACATTAGTACAAGACAATAACTTTTGTATGTAGCAATTCTCTAATTAGATGAGTTCATCCAAGATATTGCAGTTCTAAATGTTTGAGTCAAAGGCTTAAGATCAGTAAGGGCCTCCTTAACAATGAGATTAATGATATGACATGCACAATGCTGATGCAAGAACATACTATGAACTTCATTACCTTCATCAAATGACAAAGAAGACACAGTAGGAACATCAAAACAAAGGTATTTAGACAGTAAAGGTCTAAGATGATGCATTGTCTAAAGTAACAACAAACACCTTTTCAAACACACCAAAATCATCAAGCACAGATGCAACACGATCAGCAATGTTTTGTCCACTGTGGGACTCATCTATAAGCCTAAGACCAAGCACCCTCTTCTCCATTTGCCAATCAGAATTAATGAAATGAGCAACAACACTAAGATAGTCCTCTTTGGCATTACCAGACCAAATATCAGAGGTGAGACACACACAATTAACAGCAGATGAAGTCAAGGTCTCAACAAGCTTAGCCTTAGAATCAGAAAAATATTTCTCTATGTCTCTAGTTGTGGTTTGCCTAGAGACACCAAAAAACTTAGGATTATGAGTAGTTTTAATATAATCTTCAAAAGCATCAGGTTCACCCATACAGATAGGCACGTCAAGTCTAGCAATCAACTTAACAAGTGCAGTATGAGCAAACATAGCACAATACTCCCAATTATGCATACTACCATCAGGATTAAAAGAAATTTGAGTCTGAACCTTATGACCCAGTTTTTATTTCCTCTTGTCACATTTATTCCGATGTCGGCGGAGATGACCAGTGCCACCACTAGAGAGACTAGAGTATTGTTTGTTGCAATGGATGCAGTTAGCACCATACCTGACCCTCTTACCATTTATGGTTTTGTAGATCTTCTGGAAATCCTCCCAGACAGGGGAGGTAGAGGGACGAGAGCGCTTGGAGCCAGCCCCAGCTTCCACATCTGCAGCCTCATCACCACCGCCGCCGACATCGATGGGAACCTCAATGCTACTGCCCAATATTGCCTGGGCGTCATCTCGAATGTCATCGTCATCTCCGACCATCCCACACATCCACCTCTCTTCATTGAAGTCGACCTCGTCTTTAGAGTCAGAGCTGGCCATCGTGCTTCGCTAGCGTCCTGGTCCCTCAACGGCTACAACAACAGAGAGAGGAGGTCAGGGGAGACGAGGATTAGTACAGATCTAGGATGCGGTTAGGAACTTAGGGTTAGGGTTTGGCATGCCTTCGCAGCCAGAGCACCAGGATCGCTGGCGATGTACACGAAGCACAGATCCGACCCTCTGGTTCCTCAATGAATTCAAATCGGCTCTGGATCTAGAGAAAACAACTAGTTAAAGAATGTTAGAATGGAGAAATGGAGAGAGAGGGAAAGAGAGAGGGGAACAGCGAGCGTCGACGAGTACTTACGCCGATCCGGAGCACAAGAGCTGCCGGCGGCGAGGTCGACAACGTCGAGAACGGTAGGGAAAAGAGTCAAAAGACGACTAGACGACACACGAGTGGTTGTGAGATCAAGAAGAGGAGCGTGCATGGTCGTGCCGTGTGCTAGGGCCGGCCATCAGGGGGTCAGGAGGCTGCCGGAGGGAGAGAGGAAGAGGGGAAGTCGGCGGCGAGGCAGCGAGAGACGGAGATTCGGCGAGATTCTGAGTGACTGAGCGAGTGGGTCGAATGGATTAGGGTTGCGGGGGCAGGGCTGCGGGGATGGGGGCGGACGCGCCGCGGGGCGCGGGTTATATACGGCCGACCGGCCACGTCCCCAACGGGCAGAGGATCTGAGCCTATAGATGGCAACGGGCGCATTACCCACGGGTAGAGGGTTTACAAACCCGCGCCCGCGAGCCAAACCCTGTGCCCGTGCCCGCGCCCGCAACCCGTCACGGGCAGGAAGTTGTGCCCGCGCCCGCGACCCGCGGGCACATTAAACCCACGGGCACACCCGTGCCCGCCAGGCCACATCAATATGACAGAATCATATACACAACAGTAAATGACAAATAAATAGGTTCCCAAACAAGCTAAATTATTCAACAACTTAACAAGAGTACAAGATTGTTCCAGAGCTGAGTACAAGCCAAATAAATAGAGTTTAATAATCACAAATTCAAGTCTAGAACAACATAATGTTCACATAACAGATACATTGTTCACTTCACTTGGCCAAGTTCACCAACACAAACGAATATTAAGCTTAATCGCCGACAGAGGAGATGCAAGGTTCATCTTTCATTTCTTCTTCAATGTCTTCAAGGCAGGACCAAAAGGTGTCGATCGATCCATCATCTTGACCTACAAATGCACACAGGAATGAGAGTATAACATTAGTAAGCTGCTATATCACTGGAATAAGAATACAACATTGGTAAGCTACAACAATCAAATGCACCTTTAAGATTGTGACGAAACCAACTTTGGCTACACATCAAAGCTTCCAACATTTGTGGAGTAAGACGGCTGCGATGCTCACTTAGAATCCTCCCACTGGTGCTAAAAGCTGATTCAGAAGCTACTGTGGTGATAGGAATTGCCAAAATATCACGAGCAATCATCCTCAAAGTAGGGAAGCTAGTTCCAGCAACCTTCCACCAACCAAGGACATCGAAGTACTCATTTTCATCATGAGGAAGTGGTTCTTCATCCAAGTAGCGATCTAACTCATTTTTTGCTTTAACAAGAGATGAGGATTTCTTATTTGCAGCAAGTGTTTTGAATATGGACAGAACAGCAACAGCACTAACAGTAGAGGATTTAGCCCCATAAGATGATGTACCCACAACCTCTTGGTCAGTTTGCCCTTGATACTCATTCATCAATTCAGTTAGCAATTCATAGCTCAGGTGGACATAGTGCTCAGCTTCTTCTTGACCCAAAAGTGCAATATAGCAAGCTTGTAGCATAGTCATCTTAAGACGTGGATCAAGAATGACAGCAATAGCCATGAGACCTTGGATATCAGACCAATACTTATCATACTTCTCTATCATTGCAGTGGACATTTTCCTAATGGTTTCATTTTCATCATCTTTCCAAGAGTTAATTTTAAGCTTGATCTCACATACTTTAGGAAAGAAGATATTAGCTGTCACATACTTTGTTCCGGAAAACAATTCCGTTAGCTGATAGAACAATTCTAGTTTATCACAAACAATAGATGCAAATTTCCAATCATCTATTGCAGGGCAAATAAAGTTTGGGTCAAGAGTGTCCAAACGATCAAAAACCTTCCTATAAGGTATAGCAATACTAAGCATGATAAAAGTTGAATTCCATCTAGTTTTGCAATCAAGACACAATTTTTTCTTTACTTCAACCTTCTGTTGTTGAGCTATTTTCACAAATTTTTCATACCTCTTTGGTGTAGCAATCCAATAAGCAATGCTTTCTCTGATGTGAGCAATGGATTTCTTGATCACTTCTAAGCCATCTTGTACAATGAGGTTCAAGATGTGAGCACAACAGCGAGTATGCAAGTGCTTTCCTCCCAACAACATATTAGCTTCCCCAAGCCTTGCTTCCATTAGACCAATCATCTTTGTCATTAACACCGCAATTGTCAAGGGTAACAAGGGACACCCCCGCAATCAAGATCCCAACTCGAAGGCATTTAAGCAATTGGCATCACAAATAGCTTCACCCGTATGGGGGCATGGAACATACACAAACCTGAACAAGTATGACGGAAAATAAAATTAGGACAACAAGAAATAACCTTAAAATGATAGAAAATGAATAAGTACAGCTAGAAATAAAATTAGGACAGCAAGAAATAACCTCAAAATGATAGAAAATGAATAGGTGCAGCTAGAAATAAAATTAGGACAAGAAATAACCTCAAAATGACAGCAAATGAAGAAGTACAACAACAAATAAAAGTAGGACAACAAGGAAAATAACCTCAAAATGCAGCTTCTAAGGGTCCATGAGTCATCAATAAAATGTCCAGTAACAGCCATATATCCTCTTTTCTGATTATCAGCAGTCCACAAGTCAGTTGTAATGGCTACACGACAACTAAGCTTCTGAAGAAACATCCTAGCTTTTCTTTTCTCCACATCATAGCCATTCAGGATCCCCTTCCTAATAGTGTTTCTAGTTCCTATCTTGAACAAGGGTTGCAAAGCACTAACAAATTGCCGAAAACCAAGATGGTCAACAATAGATAGAGGGTATTCATGCAGTGTAATCATGGTACAAAGTGCTTTCCTAGCAGTATCTTGATCAAACACATAATTTTCAACAGCTACTTGCCCCTTGTCAGTGGACGCAAACCTCAAATTTGTTTGCACTTTGTCACCTGGCTTCTTCTTGTAGATGCAAATTTTTAGATGAGTACGCAAGTGATTAGTACCATTCTTGTAGTGGCTGAAAGCTTCTTGCTACAGTAGTTGCACTTCGCCTTCCAAACTCCATCATCATCACAAACTCTTGTAAATTCCTTCCATACTGCTGATGTGAGCTTCCTGTGTGAGCCTCGAGACCGAGTTACACCAGCAGTCCCATCTTCCGTCGGGCCATTGTCAGCTTCATCGTCAATGGCAATGACTTCATTTGCAGGTACATCACCTTCCTCTAGTGGGGATAGTGATGGTTGCGAGACATGCTCAGGTTGGGCACTGCTCACAGGAGTTTCCATCACAAATGATGTCTACAGTTAAATAAATTAGCAAGTCAACTACCTATCACCAGTACTAGCATTATTGTATTAAGTAATAGCAGGATGCGAGTAGGAGATCCACATGATGTTTTGACATTTAACTTGATTTGCTGTTGTTCTGTTAATCATATGAATCACTAGAATATAAAAAACTGTGTGCTGGATGCTACACAAATGTCCACAACAATTCAGCAATATGGTATGCTAGTCCTATCTACGTTCTTCAATATGCAACTCTGGAAGATTGGAACAACTCAGTGAATCAATATGCAACTCATTCATTCATTGTAAAAAACACAAAAACATCTTAACAGCAATGACATGGATATAGCATTCTAGCATTAAGTAATTGCTACAACACCGATCTAGCAAAAGGCAGTGTAGTTCACGGATCTAGTATTATACACTTAATCGCTTATACTGAAGCTATTGATTATTGAATAGAGGATAGAGAGTGAGAGACATAGCAGAAACAAAATCCATCAATACCTAAGATCCAGGGGCGGCTTGGGGCGGAGGCACTCCGGCGACCGGCGGCCGGCGCAACAGGGACGTCTCGGTCTCTTGGTCTTGGAGTCGGAGCCTCGGAGGTTTGGGGCGACGTCGAGAGGCAGCCAGCCGGCCCAGGTAGGGGACGGTCGACGGGGGCGCCGCGTCGGCGTGCGCCGTGCGTCCACCGCCGCGCGTCACACCGTCCGGCCTCGGGCGTCGACTCGGCCCGTCACGCTCCGCCTCTCGCCGTCTCCCGCAGTCGCGGTCGCGCGTCACCGGCGGCCGGCCGCACGCGCGGCCCGCGGGGACGCGGGGTGGGTCGTGGCCTCGTGGTCGGAGTCGTGGGTCACTGGGTGGCGGCGGCCAGATGCGGATGGATGGGGGGGAGGAGAAAAATGAGAGGAACCCTAGAAACCCTGTTGATTTCTTTATATACTTCCAACTGAGGTCCACGTGTCAGGGATAATCTGCGGGTTCGCGGGTTCACGGGCATGGGTAAGGCTTTTTTGTACCCGCTGTAATTTTACCCGCGGGCACAATGTTAAACCCGCGCCCGTGCCCGTGGGCACAAACACAAACCCATACCCTCACCCTACCGGGTTTTTGCCCGCGGGCACGCGGGTAATCTGTGCCCGTTGCCATCCATATCTGAGCCGTCCATGCCCCTGCCCTCCATTCGACGGCCAAGAGGTCGTGCCTCTATCGGGCCGGCCCATTTAACCGTGTTGGGTCGGGACGGCACTACGGGCCACAATGGCGGCCCAGGCACTAGCACTATGTCATGTCGTGCCTGGCACTGGCACTATCGACATCGTGTCGTGCCGTGCTCGTGCCGTGCCTTTTCGGACCGTGCTCGTGCCGGACTATCGTGCTCGTGCCAAATGGCCAGGTATACTTTTAACATCTTAATGTGAGAGATATATGTTGTCGGGGACCGCCCTAGGGGTCCCCTCAAACAATGGGGGAACCCTCACTTAAATTCCTGCATCAAAATGAGCTAAGCCTAACCATGCAGAGAACTAACCATGCAGGACGTGGCCCATGCAGCAGGACTTCGGAGGCCCGCCAAGACAGCTCACCTATGAGACCCCTCGAGCAGGCTCCGCCTCGCCCGAGGGTACACTCCTCCTCGAACGGGCTCCGCCCCCTCGAGGGGCAACCCCCCCCCTCCTCGAACGGGTTCCGCCCCGTTCGAGGGGCAACCCTTCCCTCGAGCGGTCCCGCCCCGCTCGAGGGCTCGCTCCCCCTCGAGCGGGCCTCGCCTCGCTCGAGGGTTCGCTCCGCACGCGGCCGGGGCCCGCCACGCTCACGGCGCCCCGCACGCGTGCGCCGGCCCCGTACGTGGGCATTTAACGCCACGACGCCGCGGGGACGGCGCCATCATGCGCCGGGGCTCACGCCCCGGTGCCGCCGCACCAACTCCCCGGGGAGGAGCCCATCCCCGCCCCCGTGGGGTGGACCGTGCGGTACGGCCGGCGTCGGTCCCGTGACACCGCGCGCACGCCCCCGTACGGCTAACGCGCTCGACCCTCGAAAGGGGCGGGCGCACCCTCGACTCCACTTTCCCGTGACCTCGCCGGGTTAGGTGAGGGACGCTAGGCGGTGGGTGGCCATCCCGGCCCACCTGCGCGGCGCGGCCGCCGTACCCACGCGCGCGAGGCACACGCCCCCGACTCCGCGAGCGCACGCCCGAGCACTGCAGCAACCACTCCACCACCGCAGAGCTCATTGGGAAGGAACGCCGTTCTGCCCGCTCCTGTGCCCCGTACCGGCCATCATCAGCACCCCCCTCGAAGCCTATCAGGGGACGCCATCGCCATCTACCGCCTCCTACCCTCGAACCGCCACTGTTCGGGTACAAGGTAGGCCATCATGGCCGGATCGCAGCGAAGATCGACCGGACGGTCGCCCGCTCTACACCGTAGCACGACGTGCTCCCACACGCAGCTAGGTAGCGCGGCGTGCGTGTAACTCGCCGCTCCCTTGGCCTATAAAAGGGAAGGCGAGCCCCCAGCCGCGGGGGGACGGATCCGGAGGAACACAGCGCACTGTGCACTCACTCTCTTATTCTCCCACAACATCTTCAGCTACTCACCAGGGACTTGGGAGCCACGCTTCCTCTCCCGCCTTGCTTGTATTTGCCCCACTACAAGCACCCCCGGTGCGAGCAATATAGTGCCACGAGCACACCACCGTGCCGGGACGTACGGCCCCCTCGGCGGGAACCGGGATAAATCCTTGTGTCATTTGTTGCTTAACATCGACCATTGAGGGATAGACCTAGGCGTTATCTACTGGTTAGTGTCGGGACCATATTCCGCACCGACGCGGTTGGCGCCCACCGTGGGGCAAACGAGCGCCTAAGGTCATTTCGCTAACTCCCTCCATGGTGATTCGCACTGAGTACCGTAGCACCCGCTACAACATGGGTAGCTCAGACCCCCTTCCGGCCGGGCTCGAGATCCGCTTCGGGGACTTGAACTTCCAGGCCACGGGGAACGGCTATCTCATGCGCCTCACCAACCGTGAGGAGCTACGCGCGCAGCGGGAGGCCAGGTCCGCTCGGTCTCCGCCGCACGCACGACACCGGCGCGGGCGCCGGCGGCACGAATGCCGCGGGCTGTCGACGCCGCGACGCCGTCGCCGCTCCGGGCTACGCTCGCGTCGGGCGCGGTCCGAGCGGCGGCGGGCCGAGCGCGCCGCCGCCCGGCGCGGTGCGCCCACCGTCACGACGACCGCCACCGCCCCGGCGGGACCGCGTGCGGTCTCGGGGACCGCGCATCCCCATCGGCCGCGTGGCGCCACCACGGCCTACAACGCCAACGTCAACACGACAATGCGCGGGGTTCCGCCCGGTCGGCACGTCTTCGTCGCCGGGGATCCCGGCACTCCGGCGGCGGACGAGTCGTCCCCGGGCTCCGTCGACACGATGCCACCCGCCGGCCGCCATGGGTACGCGGAGTGGGGACTTCTCCGGTGTGCGGGACCCGGGCCGCGTTCGGGCGCTTCCTCGACGCCACGGACTACCGGTTTGGCCGCTCCGACGACTCCCAAGACCGGGAGCTACGACCCCACGCGGGAATGCCGCGCCGTCATCACCAACGACCGGCCAACGCCGCCGGTGCGGCGGCGGCGCCGGAGATGGGGAAGTCACGCCGGCCCCGGGGGGTCGCCACGCGCCCGGCCGCGGGGCCGAGCGCTCCCGGCCGGGGCCGACGTCGACGCGCAGCGGCCCAAGCTCGCGAGCTCGAGGCCAAGCCGGCGAGGAGTACCGGACGGTGCGGCTACTCCGCGCCTCGATGGCGGGGGGAGGCCTCGCGCGTGGCGAACGCGCGCGGGAGCCGGGCCGACAGTCCGAGACCGCCTCAACCCCGTCCCCAACGTCGACAACGCGGATACTCCGCCGCGGGCGAGCCAAAAGCTCATCGCCGCCGCAACACCGCCGCGCGCCATGCCGGCACCCTCGACCCCCGAGGCTCGAGACATGCACCGCGAGGTGCGGACCCTCCTTGAGCAAGCGGCCGTCCGGCAGCCGAGAGCTCGGCCTCACGCATCCGCCAACGGGGGGGACGCGCGGGGTGATGATCCGGCACCGGGGGCGAACCCTCGGTGCATGTGGGTCGACCCGCCGACCGAGGACGCACGCCGGCCAAGGAACGGCTCCTCGACACACGCGGGCGCCGGATGGCGACGCCCGCAACGTCATCAACGCCGGGCGCACCGGCAAGGCGGACGCGCGAGCGGCCGGGGGGCTACCACCCTCGAAGGGGTGGACGCTACGACGGCGGCGAGGATCGCTCCCCCGACACCGAGCCCCCGGCACCCGTGTGTTTAGCGGGAGATCCGCACGGCGGCTTTCCCCCCGCGCTTCCGTCAACCCTCGACGATCGTCAAATACAACGGGGAGACGGACCCTCGTGTTTGGCTCAACGATTACCGCCCGGCTCCGTCGGTGGGCGGGGCCACCAACGACGAAGTGATCATCCGCAACTTGCCCCCGCATCCGGGCGACGCGGCCCGACATGGCTCGAGCACTTGCACCGCCCGGCCAAATCCATAAGCTCGGGACGATCTAGTCCACACTTTCGTGGGCAACTTCCGGGGCACATACGTGCGCCCGGGAACTCCTCGGGATCCCGCGCTCCCGCACGCGAAGCCGAGGGCGAATCGGCTGCGGGACTTCATACGGCGCTTCTCCAAGCGCCGCACGAGCTCCCCGGCGTGGCACGGTCGAGAGATCGTGCACGCGTTCCTCGAGGGCACCACGTGCGGGACCTTGTACGCGAGCCGGGACGCAGCCCGCCCACGGACTCGAACGAGCCGTTCGACATTGCCACCCGCCTTCGCCTCCGGAGAGGAGGCCGTGGGGGCGATCTTCGATGGCAAGAAGGGCAAGCGCGCTGCGAGGACACGCCGCGGAGGGCGGCGGGTCCAAGGAGCCGCGCCGCAATGACAAGCGGGGCAAGAAGGGGAAGAAGCCGCGCCGCGAGGCGCGCGAGCGGGGCGCAACGGCGGCAACGCCGAGGCCCTCGCCGTTGACCCGGCCGACGGGGCCCTCGACCGGCTCCTCGAGGCCCGGGGGTGTTCGACGACATGATGAAGAAGCCATGCCCCTACCACAAGACCCCCGTGAATCACACTCTTGAGCGAGTGCGACATGCTCAAGAAGTTCTATGGCCGTGCCGCCGCGAAGGAGGCGAGAGGCCAAGAAGGATGGGGGCGACGGCGACGCGGTGGCTTCCCCGCCGTCGAAAATGTGTTCCTCATTTTTGGGGGACCTACGTCGACATGTCAACCGGCGGCGCAAGAAGGAGCGGCATGAAGTCCTCGCCGCGAGAGGGCGCCCCCGGCCTTTCTCAAGCGGTCGAAGGATGCCATCACCTTTAGCCGGGATGATCACCCAAACCGCATCCCGAACCCGGCCGGTACCCCCCGGTGGTCGATCCCATCATTGGGAACGCCCGGTTTTCGAAGGTCCTTATGGACGGAGGCGATAGCCTCAATATCCTCTTCGCGCATACATTGCGCCTAATGGGGATTGGGCTGGACCGAGCTGCGGCCCGGCACGAAGCCGTTTCACGGCATCGCGCCGGAAGCGGGTTCAACCCCTCGGGCGGATCGATGCGCCCGTCCGGTTCGGGACCCCCAAGAATTTCCGCAAGGAAACCCCTCACCTTCGAGGTGGTGGGATTCAAAGGGGCCTACCATGCCATCCTTGGGCGACCATGCTATGCCAAGTTCATGGCGGTTCCCAACTACACGTACTCGAAGATGAAGATGCCGGTCCAAACGGCGTCATCACCGTCGGGTCGTCGATCGAGCATGCATTCGGCGCGATGTCGAGTGCGTGGAACATGCGGAGGCGCTAGCGCCGGGATGAAGCGCCGGTAAACACACCTGGAGAAGATGGTCAATGACGACCTCGGCTACGCCACCAAGCACGTCGGCACGTTCGAGGCCGCCGAGCAAACCAAAGGGGTCCCACTCGACCCATCGGCCCCCGAGGGCAAAGCATTGAGGGTCGGCACGACCCTCGATCCTAAATAGGAAGCGAGTGCTCGTCGACTTCCTCCGCGCCAACGCCGACGTTTTCGCGTGGAGCCCCTCGGACATGCCAGGCATCCCGAGGGAGGTCGCCGAGCACTCCCTTGATATCTCGCCTAACGCTCGCGGCGGCTTCGGCGGCCGGCCGCGCCGCTTCGACGAGGAACGGCGACGGGCGATCGGAGTGGAGGCTGCGGAAGCTCCTCGAGGCCGGATTCATCAAGGAAGTGTTCCACCCGACATGGTTAGCTAATCCTGTGCTTGTAAAAAAGAAAAATGGGAAGTGGAGGATGTGTATTGACTACACCGGTCTCAATAAAGCATGTCCAAAAGTTCCTTTTCCTTTGCCGCGCATAGATCGGATCGTTGATTCCACCGCCGGGTGTGAACTACTCTGTTTCCTTGATGCCTATTCGGGATATCATCAAATAAAAATGAAGGAGTCCGACCGGCTCGCGACTTCGTTCATCACACCGTTCGGGACGTTCGTTACGTCACGATGCCTTTTGGCCTCGAAACGCGGGCGCAACATATCGGCGCCGCATGCGGCACGTTTTTGGGGACCATATCGGGCGGACGGTCGAGGCTTACGTAGACGACATCGTCGTCAAAACCGAGAAGGCGGACGACCCGGTCGGCGATCTAGGCATCGCATTCGGTGCTCGCGGGCCAACGGGGTCAAGCTCAACCCCGAAAAATGTGTCTTTGGAGTGCCGCGGGGGCATGCTCCTAGGATACATCGTCTCCCGGCGGGGAATCGAGGCCAACCCCGAGAAGGTCGCGGCCCTCGAGCGAATGGGTCCAATTCGGGACCTCAAAGGGGTGCGAAGGTGTTGGGGTGCCTTGCCGCCCGAGCCGCTTCGTCTCGAGGCTCGGTGAGAAGGGCCCCGCCCCTCTACCGGCCGCTCAAGAAGCACGAGCGCTTCTCTTGGACCGCCGAGGCCCGAGGAAGCGCTCGACAAGCCGAAGGCATCTCCGACGCACGCCCCAATCCTTACGCCGCCGCGAGACGGCGAACCCCTCCAACTCTACGTGGCCGCAACCACCCGGGTGGTCGGCGCCGTGATCGTTGTGGAGCGCACGGAGGAAGGACATGCCTTGCCCGTGCGAGAGGCCGGTCTACTACATCGGCGAAGTCCTATCGGACACGAAGACGCGCTACCCCCCGGAGTCCGAGAAGCCGTTGTATGCGGTAGTCCTCGCGCGGCGCAAGCTCCGCCACTACTTCGAGGCCCACCCGATTCACGGTGGTCTCTTCCTTCCCGTTAGGAGAGATCATTCGCAACCCCCGACGCGGCGGCGGACTGCCAAGTGGTCCGTGGAGTTGATGGGCGAGACGCTCGCCTACGCCCCGCGCAAGGCCATCAAATCGCAAATCCTAGCCGATTTCGTCGGCCGAATGGACGGACACGCAGTGCCGCCCCCTCGGATTCAAGCGAGTGCCGGACTCGTTCTTCGACGGCTCGGTGATGAAGACGGGAGCGGGCGCGGGCCTCGCTCTTCGTGTCACCCCTCGGGGAGCACATGCGCTACGCAGTGCGTCTCCACTTCCCCGCGTCTAACAATATGGCGGAATACGAGGCCCTTCTCTGTGGCCTCAAAATCTCCATTGAGTTGGGCATCAAGCGCCTCGATGTGCGAGGGGATTCGCAGCTCGTGATCGACCAAGTCATGAAGAACGCGAGCTGCCACGACGACAAGATGGAGGCCTACTGTAAAGCCGTGCGAGCCTTCGAGGACAAGTTTTACGGCATCGAGCTTAATCATGTACCCCGCCGGTACAACGAGGAAGCAGACGAGATGGCAAAGATAGCGTCCGGCGGATCACCGTTCCCCCCGAACGTTTTCGCGCGCGACATCGCGCGACCCTCGGTAACCATCGAGCCCTACCCCTCGAGCGACGGCGGACCCTCGGGGGCTCCCTCGAATCCGGCGGGTGCGGACCCCATGGAAGAGGACCCCTCGAACGAGGCGTACGTACTCTCCCTTCTCGAGGGGTACGGCTCCCACGAGGGCTGTCGCGATGGACATCGAGCCGGCTCCCGTCCGGGCGGACGGCGGGAGAAGTACATCGCCCGGATTGCTCGAGGGGAGCTCCCCGCGCGACCGGCCACGCCCGGGCGCATCGCCGGGATGGCCAAGTCATTCACCCTCGTCGACGGCGAGCCGTACAAGCGCGCGCGCGTCGGGCATCCTCCAGCGGTGTATACCCATTCCCGAGGGGCGCGAGCTCCTACGGGACATCCACGCGGGGATCTGTGGCCATCACGCCGCGCCGCGCACCCTCGTCGGCAGCGCGTTCCGCCAAGGCTTCTATTGGCCTACCGCGGTCGCAGACGCCAACGAAATCGTGCGCACTTGCGAAGGGTGCCAGTTCTACGCCCGCAAGACCAACTTGCCAGCTCAAGCTCTGCAAACGATCCCCGTAACATGGCCGTTCGCTGTGTGGGGATTAGACATCGTTGGGCCCCTGCGGAAGGCGCCCGGGGGCTTCACCCACCTACTCGTCGCGATCGACAAGTTCTCCAAGTGGGTGGAGGTGCGCCCCATTACGAATTTGAGGGCTGAGCAGGCAGTCACGTTCTTCACCGACATCGTCTACCGCTTTGGAGTGCCAAACTCCATCATCACAGACAACGGGTCCCAGTTCACGGGCCGGAAGTTCTTGGAGTTCTGCGACAAGTTCCACATCCGAGTGGATTGGGCAGCTGTGGCGCACCCACAGACTAACGGCCAAGTGGAACGTGCCAACGGCATGATCCTACAGGGCCTCAAACCCGAATTTCCGACCAACTCAACAAATCGGCGAAAATGGCTCCAAGAAGCGCCGGCGGTCGTGTGGAGCCTAAGGACTACCCCAAGCGAGCCACGGGTTCACCCCGTTTTTCCTAGTCCATGGCGCGGAGGCCATCCTCCCCACGGATCTGGAATACGGGTCGCCCAAGGTTCGGGGCTACAACGAGGATGCTAACCAGCGAGCCCGCGAGGACTCAATGGACCAGCTAGACGAAGCACGCCTTGTGGCGTTGATGCACTCCGCAAGGTATCAACAGTCCCTACGACGCTACCAGGCGCGCAAGATACGTCGCAGGGATTTCAGCGAGGGGGATTTGGTCCTAAGGCTACGCCAAGACAACCGAGGGCGCCACAAGCTATCGCCCCCATGGGAGGGACCCTACGTCGTGGTGAAGGTGCTCAAACCGGGCACGTACAAGCTTGCCAACGAGGACGGCGAAGAACTCACCAACGCTTGGAACATCCAACAGCTACGTCGCTTCTACCCTTAGCTAGGATTCCCAAGTACTTTCCGTTGTAAAAACGCACGGCCAACGCCCCAGTTGGTGTCACCTATGTAAATACTCCGAATCTAATAAAAGGGCAACTCGGCTTTCCCCTGAAACCCAAGTTACCCTCGGGGGCTACTGCGGGGGGGCACCCCCCCCCCCAAATGGTCCCATTTTTTCGCGCAAAAAACGTAATAACACGCGCTAAGTTTGTTTCCTACTTCAACCATGAGCCACGATTCGAATAGGGCGTAGGTGGCACAGCGGAAGGAGCGCGCGAGCCAGAGACAGCCTACGCCGCGTGGCTATGGCCCGTCTCTCTCGCCTCCAACCCAGCGGGCCCCTGCGAAAGGCGGACTCCCCTAACTAGAATCTACTCAGGAAGAAGAAGAAGCAAAAGGCGCAATAAGCAAGCGATTTCATTTACAAACTGACCATGTTCACGAAACGACCTGTTTATTTACAAGAGGCCACGAGGCCAGAGTTCTGATACACATAAACATAAAACGGGCCTAGCGCCCAGGTGCTTTCAGGCGGGTGGAGCGGCGGCATCGGGCGGCGTCCGGAAGAGGAATTCTTCGAAGGCCTCGGCGAGCGACTCGGCGGCGGCGGCAAGCAGCGCGTCCGCACGCTCCATGGCCACCTCGTCCTCGACGCCCTCGGGCACGATGTAGCCTTCCGCTACCGCCTCGAGGTTGACCTCGTAGTGGGATCGCACCACTCCGAGGGCCTTCTGCACGCCCAGGTGTAACGCCCGACGCACCCGCCCCGTGACGTGGCCACCGAGGGCGCGTAGGCGGCTGGCCAGCGAGCTGCCGGCCTGGGCATCGCCTTCCTCGACGACGTGACAGGTCTCGAGGGCCGCGTCCCGCGCCTCCTCGCTCGGAGGAGTTGTAGGAGGCTGCGGGGGCCTCGGCCCGCCCAACGCCGTGCCCCAAAGCCGTGCGCGAGCTCTGGAAGCGACAAGACGACAAGAAATCAGAAAGGGGGAAACGAACCCTCTAAAGCAAAAACTAACAAGCAGGGTCAGACAGTAGCTTACCCTCGACTTGCCTCTTCTCCAGATCGAGGTCGCGGCGCGCGGACTCGAGCGCCAGCTCGAGATGCTGGACGGTCTCACCTTGCTCGACGAGGGCCATCTCTTGGGCGGCATTGCTGATGCTGAGCGCCAACGCCTCATCCTCAACTTCGGAGAATGCGGCGTTCCGCTCCTCCAGCGACCTCTCCACTGTCTCGCGCGCGACGCGCTCCCGCTCCAGCGCCGTCCCGGGCGTCGCCAAGGGCGCCCTCGCTCTCCGCCGGAGCCGCCCCTCGGCCCCCGGCGGGCGATGCGCTCCGCTCGGAGCCGCCTCTCGGCGGCGACGAGAGCCGCGGCCTTGACGTCGAGGGCGGCCTTCGGGTCATCGGCCTCCTTGACGCGCTGCTCCAGCCGCGCGCCCGCTCCTCGGCCCCCGGCGCCGCCGCGCCCGCGCTCCCTCGAGCGACGTGCGGAGCTCCCGGGCCTCGGCGCGAGCGGTGGCCACCTCCGCCTCCCGGGTGGCGGCCAACGTCCGCGTCTTGTCCGGGTCCTCGCGCGCGTTCCACGCGTGCCTCGTCGCGATCGACGAGGGCCGCGCGGATCCGCTCGAGGCTCTCGTGACGTGCCGTGCCCCGTCCCTGAGCTCTCGGGGAGCACGTCGCACCACGCCATCGCCCGGTAGACCAGCCAGCTATCCGGCGTCCTAAGAGCTTCCGCAAGCGCGTCGAAAGCGCTGCATCGCTCCCGGAGCTGGCGGGCCTCGGCGTTCACCTGGTCGAACGCGCTGTACTTCTCGTGGGCGCGGCGCTCGAGCTCCCGGCATCCACACATCGAGCCTCGTAAGCGCCAAGTCTTGAATACAGCACGCGAAAGCGAAAAAGGGAAAGAAGAAGAGCAACCGTGGCACACCTGGAAGACGATCCAGGCCGGGCCGCCGTGGACCCGCAGCGCCTCGTTCAACGCGCGGTTGAGCGTGGCGCCGTGGCTCGAGCTCACCCCGCAGCTCCTCGCTCCCTCCGGGCGTCGGCAAACGCCGGGGGGTCCTCCACGGCCCCCCCCACACCGGGCGGGGGCGGCCGGCGTGGGAGGACGAGGCCTCGGCGTCGTGCCCTCGGCCCCCCATTATCACGTGACCCTCGTGCCGCCTCACGAGGGCCCCCTCCCCGGGGCTCGGGGGAGTTCACGGGCCGGGCCCATCGGTTCCACCCGTGCGGCGGGGAGTCATCCGAGAGCTCCACCACCTCCGCCCCCCGGGGACCACCGGCGGGCGGAGCCGCCCGCTCCGCCTCCGCCGGCGCCCCCACCCGCGCCTCCGCGGCCGCGGCGCCCGTTGTGGCGCCGTTGCCGCCACCTCCGTCCGTGCCGCCACATCCGCGGGCGCTCCCGCGAGGTTGCGCCCGCTCCGCCTCCTCCGCAATGGGCCGCCACCGCGGCGGCACCTCCCCCGTAGCCGCCGCCGCGCCCGCGCCTCGTGGCGACCGGCGCCGGCCGCCCCCGGCGACCTCCGGCCGCGCCGCGACGGCCGATCCGCCGGCGGGGGCCTCGAAGCCCCGGCCGGGCCTTGCGCGCTCGCGCCCCGCCGCCGCGCCCGTCCCCGGCGCGACCCCCCTCGACGAACGCCGCCGGTGGGGATCGACGCGTCCGTCCTCAGCACCTTGGCCGGTGCAAGAGGAGGGACGGTTGGCACCGCCCTGCGCAAACACGAACGGAGGATTAGAGCGTCTAATAACCAGCAAACTAAGGCCAAGCAAAGGAAGAACAGGTTCCTTACCTCGCGGAGGAAAAGGCCCGCTTCCTTTTCCTCGAGGCCTCCGACGAGGCCGGCGCGGGGGCCGCGCCTGCCGCGGCACCTCCTCGATGGCGCCGCCGCACGCGCGCGACACGCCCGCCTCACGAGTGGGCGCGCCCGACGCCGCCACCACGCGCGGGGGCACGCTAGCCCCGCGCGCGCGGCGCGCCCACCGACGCGCCCCTCGACGAGGACGCCGCGCGCGCGCGACGCGCTCCCCGCCACGCGCGGGCACGCTTGACGCGCGCGCGAGCACGACCGCCGCGCGCGCGCCCCGTGGCGCGCGCGCGCACCCCCCCGCGGCGCGTGCCGCCCCCGACGATGACGCGCCCGGCGGCGGACGCCGAGGCGCCCGCCCCGAGCAAAGCCACCCCCGACGCCGCGCGAGATCCGGCGACGGGGCGCGGGCCGCCACCCGTCCGAGGGGCCCTCCCCCTCGGACTCTTCCTCCTCGTCCCGGTCCGAGGACGAGGGCTCCTCGATGTCGTGGGAGGAGAGCCCCGGCTCCTCCCGCCGCCGGTACTCCGCGGACCGTGCGTCGCGGCGCGCTTGGCGCCGCCTTGCGTGCTCCCTCCCCCGCGCGCCGCCCGCTCCCCGCCGCTCCCGCCGCGCCGCCCGGCCGAGCGCACGGGGTCGGGGGTGGGTGGAACGGACTTGGCGGCGTTGAACCGCACCCGCCGTGCGCGCGAGAACAACGATGGCACATCGGGAAACGGAGTCAAGAACAAGGACTAAAACGAGAATCAAAGAACCACACTCACCAACGGGCCGATGGGGGAGCATCTCGATGTCCCACGGGGGTCCGACCCGCGGTGGCGGCGTCCCCGGTGTCGACGGCGCTCCGCGCCCGGGAGTGCGCGTACGGCCGCTCCGGCGGCGTCGGGAGCATCCGCGACCTCGCCACGTCGACGGGGTTGGCCGCCTCCGTCATCTCGAAGATGCGGAGCGGCCTCTCCATCAACGGCACGATTCGCCGTGATGAAGGAAGGCGAGGACGCCCATCGCGTTGAGCCCTTCCCTCGCCGGCCGCCGCAAGGCGGCGAGGACGGACCCCCGGCGCGCCCGATGGTTGGCCGTGGGCAACCCGTAGCCCCGCCAGTCCGGCCTCTTCTTGAACACCCCGGCGGTGTAGGGAGGAAGGCCGGGCTCGGCGTTGCGCGGATAAAACCATCCCCGCTCCCGGCCGGCGTTGTTCGTCGTCATGGTGCGGGGGATGTAGAACTCCTTGAGCCGCCCCCGCGGGCGAGCGACATCCCGCCGCGCGCACCGCGCGGCGGGTCCTCGGCTCCGACGTGGGGCTGCGTGATGAGCTCCCGCGCGAAGAGGTGTACCCGCAGCTCCCGCTTGATCGGGATCCCCAGGTACCCTTCGCAGACGCCCACGAACGTGGCCGCCTGCGAGATCGCATTGGGGGCAAAGTTGTGCAGCTCCACCCCATAGTGGTAGCACAATGCCCGCATGAAGGTGCTCGCCGGCGCGTTGAAGCCGCGCTCGTGGTAGCGGAGGAAGCTCACCACGTAACCCTCCGGCGGATTGGGCTCAAGGTGCGACGATGGCGGCACGATCCACTCCGCCGGGCGCCCTTCTTCGTTGGCCGAGAGCTGGCCGGCGGCGACCAGCTCGCCCAGGGCGAGCGGGTCACGGCCGACCTCTCCCCATGCGTACGGCTCCCGGGACCCTAATCGGAAGCCGAGGCGGCGCCATGAGGGGGGGGGGGCGAACGAGTGCGAGGGCGGAGGACAAGGAAACAAGGAAAAAGCTCTAAACAGCGAGCCCGCGCGACCGGCAAGAGCGAGGTGAAGGCGAAGGGACGGAGGACCGAAAACGGTGAGGAGCCAAGGTAGAAAACCGCCGCCCCTTCCTCACCGCGGTTTTATAGGCGACGGGCGAGTTCTCCGAGCGCACGCCTCGCCAACATTAACCGCAGGAATCTTTCCATCGCGTCGACGGGCGGGCCCCACCACGACTGCCGGCGGCTCTAACACCGCGCGGGTCATCATTACGGCGGGACCGGCGACGACCGAGGCAAAACCGTCACGTCCGCCGGCCACGTCGCCCACTACGCGCGCGCGCGGCCGCGGCGCCTAAAAAGGCGCGCCCGCGCTGCAAAACCCGCGGCCACGCCCGCAAGGCAATTAAATGCCCGGGCCCCTTGCCAAGCAAGGAGAGCCCTCGAGCGAGGCGAATCCTCGGCTCGAGACAAGGGTGACCCTCGATGGGATGACAGCGTGAGAAGGTCGCCCGGGACCTGCTCGGTGTAGAGCGCAAGGGCGGCCGCGAGCACCCATGCCACGTAGGACCCTCGAGCGGCATGACCCCCAACTCGAGACAAGGCGACCCTCGATGGGATATCAGCGTGAGAAGGTCGCCGGGACCTCGCTCGATGTAGAGCAGACCACCGCGGGCACCCATGCCACGTAAGACCCTCGAGCGGCATGACCCCCAACTCGAGACGATGTCAACCCCCTAAAGAAGGCACGCGCGTAAGAGGATCGCCCAGGTCACGCTTGAAATAGAGCGACACCGAAAGCACTCATACCGCGCCATGCCACCAACCAAGCACCTCGAGGGTCGGCACGCCCAGACCCCTCGACGGCCGCAAACGCGAAAAAGACGGGGCTGGCCAAGGCGCGGCCCCGCACGGCCTTACTGATCAGAGGTTCGAAGCCTGACCCTCGACGGGTTCGAACAGGCGCCCCGCATCACGCAGTTAGGGACGACGAGGGCACGCGCATTCGAGCCGTTCCTCGAGCCCGTCGGCTCGAGGGTGCCCCACATGTCGTGTTCGAGAGCCGGCGAGGGCGGCTAGCCGGGGGATCCCACCGAGGGAGAGCTTCCGCGCCCTCGGTCCCTAGCGAACCGGAGCCGAGCCCCACCTAGCAAACCCACGCAAGCGCTTCCATGGACGTGTCTCCGACCGCGCGCCGCCTACCCTTATCGAACGGGGCATGGACGTCCACCTGAACTACCCGCTAGCGCCTCGAAGAGGAATCCGCGATTCGCGACCCGCTCGATGGGAGTCGTGGAAACCTCACCTCCCGAACCGCGGAGGGACGGCGAGGGCGCGATAAAAAACAAGTCGTCAGGCTCGACCCGATCGCCTCGAACAGGCCAAGGCTCGGGGGCTTGACGCACGGCTACACCTCCTTGGAATTGCACCCGCCGGAGACAGTGACGGGGGGAGCGTGCACCCCCGATGCCGCCGAAATACCGCCGATGCCGGTTGGCATATGTGCCACGCCTTTCCGACCGAATTGCTCGCGGTTAACCCCCTCGCAGGAGAGCCCACACTCCGCAGGGCTTCGGGGCTAGACCCGCGGGTCCGCTAGCGCGGCCCCACGGAAGCGTTCGCAAACAAGGAGGGAAGAACGTCCTATCGGTGGGTTCCCGCATCCGCGGGAGCCTCAATGGCAAACCCGCGGATGCTCGGGGGCTGCACCGTCGGGGACCGCCCTAGGGGTCCCCTCAAACAATGGGGGAACCCTCACTTAAATTCCTGCATCAAAATGAGCTAAGCCTAACCATGCAGAGAACTAACCATGCGGACGTGGCCCATGCGAGCGGGGACTTCGGAGGCCCGCCAAGACAGCTCACCTATGAGACCCCTCGAGCAGGCTCCGCCTCGCCGAGGGTACACTCCTCCTCGAACGGGCTCGCCCCCGCTCGAGGGGCAACCCCCTCCTCGAACGGGTTCCGCCCCGTTCGAGGGGCAACCCTTCCCTCGAGCGGTCCCGCCCCCGCTCGAGGGCTCGCTCCCCCTCGAGCGGGCCTCGCCTCGCTCGAGGGTTCGCTCCGCACGCGGGCCGGGGCCCGCCACGCTCACGGGCGCCCCGCACGCGTGCGCCGGCCCCGTACGTGGGCATTTAACGCCCCGACGCCGCGGGGACGGCGCCATCATGCGCCGGGGGCTCACGCCCGTGCCGCCGCACCAACTCCCCGGGGAGGAGCCCATCCCCGCCACCGTGGGGTGGACCGTGCGGTACGGCCGGCGTCGGTCCCGTGACACCGCGCGCACGCCACCGTACGGCTAACGCGCTCGACCCTCGAAAGGGGGCGGGGCGCACCCTCGACTCCACTTTCCCGTGACCCCGCAGTTAGGTGAGGGACGCTAGGCCGGTGGGTGGCCATCCCGGCCACCGTAACGCGCGCGCGGCCGTCGTACCCACGCGCGCGGGCACACGCCCGACTCCGCGGCGCACGCCCGAGCACCGGCAAAGAACCACTCCACCACCGCGAGCTCATTGGGAAGGAACGCCGTTCGCCCGCTCCCCGTGCCCCGTACCGGCCATCATCGCACCCCCCCTCGAAGCCTATCGGGGGACGCCATCGCCATCTACCGCCTCCTACCCTCGAACCGCCACTGTTCGGGTACAAGGTAGGCCATCATGGCCGGATCGCAGCGAAGATCGACCGGACGGTCGCCCGCTCTACACCGTAGCACGACGTGCTCCCACACGCGCCTAGGTAGCGCGGCGTGCGTGTAACTCGCCGCTCCCTTGGCCTATAAAAGGGAAGGCGAGCCCCCAGCCGCGGGGGGACGGATCCGGAGGAACACGGCCGCACCGTGCACTCACTCTCTTATTCTCCCGCAACATCTTCGCCTACTCACCGGGGACTTGGGAGCCACGCTTCCTCTCCCGCCTTGCTTGTATTTGCCCCACTACAAGCACCCCCGTGCCGAGCAATATAGTGCCACGAGCACACCACTCGCCGGACGTACGGCCCCCCTCGGCGGAACCAGGATAAATCCTTGTGTCATTTGTTGCTTAGCATCGACCATTGAGGGATAGACCTAGGCGTTATCTACTGGTTAGTGTCGGGACCATATTCCGCACCGACACATGTATCGTAAAGCGTGTAAGACTATCTCTTAAGTTCACACTAGTCTCTTGTCTTTTGCACTAATGATTAAAACATCATAGGACCATTCTCAGTGGAGATGTCATGAACACGATTGACTAGAGTGACACATCATCTAAAAACGTTTAAAACTATAATGAAACACATCTCTTCAATGCATAATTTCATCTATGGTTGTTTTCTAGGTTGCATACAAGATATAAATTGTCTTGGTAACTGTGTAGAGAGGGTTTCATTCTCATGAAACTCATTTTACCTCTCTCTTCATTAATACACGGCCACATCATCAAAAGTTCTTACATGACAGCCTATTTAATGTCCATGAAACCTCCACTGAGGCTAGTCTCAGTGGATGTCATGAACATGATTATCTAGAGTGAAACATCATCTAAAGATATTTAAAACTATAATGAAACACATCCCTTTAAATGCATAGTTTCATCTATTGTTGTTTTCTAGGTTGCATGCAAGACACAAGTTGTCTAGGTAACTGTGTAGGGAGGGTTTCATCCTCATGAAACTCATTTTACCTCTCTCTTCGTTAATACACTGCCACATTATCAAAAGTACTTACATGGCAGGCTATTTAATGCCTATGAAACCCCCATTGAGACTGGCCTGAGATTGACCTAAGCTAGATAAGAGTTAGATAATTGGAGATGCCTTGAGTAATGGGCGAGTGCAAGATTTATATGGGGACCGATTACGCTCGGGGTACAGGCGGGGGGGGGGGGGGGGGGGACAAAATTGTGTGACGGAAAAAGTGTATTTTCATCCCTAGTATTGTAAAAGTGTGACATTCATCCCTCACGTTTCATTTGGTGCAAATTAATCACTTAACTATCTGAATGGGTGTATTTATCATCCCTACCTTAGTTTAACAATGCATGCAATCATCTTGCTATGCTGCTTATCACAACTTTTGTTAGTCAGTGTCCATAATAATTGAGTGTGAATCAGTTTTATTAAAATTATGCCGTATCTAATTTAGAGAATTTACTAAAAACTTTTGTGAGCTTTATATATCCAACATAGCACATTGCCTCCATAGGAAAACTGTTAATCGGATGATTATGTGGCATACGCCGTTAGTAGATCTTACCAAATAAATGCACCAAATTAGTTAAACTATAAGGTGCCCGGGGATGACAAATACACCAAATTAGTTAGTTAAGAGATTGATTTGCACCAAATGAAACACGATGGATGAATACTACTTTTTGCGATACTTGAGGGATGAAAAATACTTTTTTTCCTCTCTCATGTGAGTGCTGGTCTCATTATTTGCAACCATGCACCCATCTGGTTTCCAGTTACTCCTGTTTGAATACATTGAAATGTTTGAATGATTTCAGGAATTTATAGTAGCTAGTAACGGTGCAGTTTACATATATGGTGGTAATTAATCATTTAAAAAACTGCAGGTTTGTTTCCAGCTCTATCTTGTTTAGACCTTCACACGTTTATGCCGATATATGATTCAAATTTTCTCCTTTTATGGCTGGCCGAGAGATTTATTTCCATATCATGTCTACATTAGCTAGCTAGCCCTCGTCACTATAAAAAACAACACACCAGACATATTGCAATTTGCAAGTCGTCCGCTAATCGACTCTTGGTGGAGACTAACAGCTTAATTCCTCGCGGATCGTGCTATGAAAAGCGGCTACAACTACAACGTGTTGTACAAGATGATGACCATCTTCTTGTCCTTCACTATCTTGCTTTTTCTATCGCCTGCACAGAGTAATACATTTATCATATATATATATATATATATATATATATATATATATATATATATATATATATATATATATATATATATATATATATCATCTTGCCTTTAAATCTAAAGCTCAACCACGATATATTGCAACAGGTCGTTTCTATCAGCCAGACATCGCTCAAAGTATTGATAGCACTAACACAAGTGATGCCAATACTACAGTGATTATTCACTCCAAGACAGTTGAAGACAACACATGCGAACTTGTATTCTGCACCAAGCGGAGTGGATGTACTCACTACGGGAGAAGCAAAATTCCCCGAGTGCCACGTGCTTCTCCGAGTGCCAAAAATCGGGCACTCGGGGAAGACAATCTTCCCCGAGTGTTGCACTCGGGGAAGAAATGCACTCGGGGAAGATGGCCTTCCCCGAGTGCCTGAAAGGGCAAAGCACTCGGGAAAGAAAGGCACTCGGGGAAGGCCATCTTCCCCGAGCGCAACACTCGGGGAAGAAAAGCACACGAAAAAGAAAAGTTGCATTTGACGGCGCAAATAGACGGAACCGTTTAAAAAAAATTGGAAAAGCTCTTCCCCGAGTGCCTAGACCTAGCACTCGGGGAAGGCTACCTCTTCCCCGAGTGCCTTGTCCCTGGCACTCGGGGAAGGGCCTCTTCCCCGGGTGCCTAGTTTCTGGCACTCGGGGAAATATTTATTTTTTTTTGTTTTTTGCCCCAATTTTTTTGTGAGGCCTTCAAACTTTATTTAAGACTCCTTGCCCAAATTTGACTTACATTTGAAGTTTTTTGTTATATTTCGTTAGTTTTTTCTTTTTCTTGAATTTTTAGGAAAAGTTCAAATTTGAACTACAGGTACATGAAATCATATAATTTGGCGATTCAAAAAATGATATTCATGATATTTGGTGTATATTGAGGCCTTATCCAACCACTCACATGAAATATCGAGCATCTTGTTGCCGTGACATGACTAACAACATACGGGAAAAGTGTTTATGAATTACAGAAAATCCGGACGAAGTCCGAAAAACACGTAACTTGTCGGGACACCGTGTTATCACATGTAGAGGTTGTGTGCAACAGTTGAGAAGATTTCGAGCAAGTTGCGATGTGTGAAGCCTGAAACCCAGACATCTCCACATGTGATCCATGTGATAACACACCAGGAGATGTGTGAGTTGTAGGCATCAAACGTCGCAGACTTGCTCGAAATCTTCTCAACTGTTGTACACAACCTCTACATGTGATAACACGGTGTCCCGACAAGTTTCGTGTTTTTCGGACTTCGTCCGGATTTTTTTAATTTAGAAACACTTTTCCCGTATGTTGTTAGTCATGTCACGACAACAAGATGCTCGATATTTCATGTGAGTTGGTGGATAAGGCCTCAATATACACCAAATATCATGAATATCATTTTTTGAATCGCCAAATTATATGATTTCATGTACCTGTAGTTCAAATTTGAACTTTTCCTAAAAATTCAAGAAAAAGAAAAAACTAACGAAATATAACAAAAAACTTCAAATGTAAGCCAAATTTGGGCAAGGAGTCTTAAATAAAGTTTGAAGGCCTCACAAAAAAATTGGGGCAAAAAAAAACAAAAACCAATAAATATTTCCCCGAGTGCCAGCAACTAGGCACTCGGGGAAGGTCACCTCTTCCCCGAGTGCCTTGTCTCCGGCAACTGGCTAGAGCTTGCAGTGCAAAAGCGATTTGTCTATAAATGTCGAATTACGACAACTGGCTAGAGGATTTGACTACAAGGTCTTGTCATTTAACGCTTATGACGTGAATGGATATCACTTTCACACAACAAGCTACGAGAAGAGTCGGCCCAATCCAAGGACCACCAATACCGGAGTATTTACACCTGGAGTAGTTGAGGAGCATGAGGAGCCTGAGGACTATTATGGCATAGTTGAAGAAATAAACGAGCTCGAATTCCATGGTGAAAATGCACCTAAGCCAGTCATATTCAAATGCAAGTGGTTTGATCCCGGAGTATCGAAAAGGTCTCCTAAATTTGGGATAGTCGAAATTAGACAGGATTCCTTCTATCTAGGTGAGGATGTCTATATTGTGGCTCAGCAAGCCAGACAAGTTTATTATTGTCCATATGCTTGCAAAACCGACCCACGTCTCCAGGGTTGGTATATTGTGCACAAGGTGTCACCACGTGGTAAATGTGCTCGCCCAAATGATGACGATTACAACTTGAACCCACCCACGGATAACGAGGAGTTTTATCAACAAGACGAGGGGCTACCAGGGATGCTTGAGATAGACTTAACTGAAGATATTGAAATGGAAGTAGACGAGGAATGGATTGTTGACGAGGAAGGCTGCAGATGAGGTGCATGATCCGAGAGACTTGAAAATGCTTGATGGATTACAACTAGACAATGACGGCGATGAGGATGAGGTCGTTGACGATTTGGAGGCTCTTGATAGTGATGACGAGACCTATCGTCGAAATAATCCCGATCATGAAGAATATTAGAAATACATGTAATACTTCTCGTTTTAATACTTGTAAATATTAGAAAAACATGTGGTACTTCTCGTTTTAATACTTGTAAATACATTTTTTTGTTTTGCTTCCTTGCTAATTACTTCTCGTTTACCAAGACTAATACTGGTTTATTTGTTTTAATTGCAGGTGATGGGGCCCACTAGGAGGTGTCGCTCGACTTACTCGAGACAGCGGGAGCCGGAGCCGGAGCCAGCGACTGGGGAGCCGGAGCCCTCACAGAGGCAGAGGAGGGCTAGGGGCACAGCCGGAGACGACCTTGGCTCCTCTCGCTCTTCTAGGGGCGAGGACGTCCCTCCGCAGATGTACGACGAGGGGGGCCCACACGCGTCTGAGGAGGCGGATCCGCACGCGTCTGAGGGGGCAGGGGGTTCGACTTTCACTACAGCCTCGATACCATATAAGCGAGGTCCCAGCCAGCTCCCGAAGCGACCGATTCCTGTTGACCGCCGCCCACTGATTGCACCCCAGGGGGATAGGTAATTAAGTAACTTCATATGTTCTTCATTTGATATATAGAAAAATCAGAATAAGAACTAATAATAACTATTGTTAACCACTTGTGCAGGAACTGGATACTTGTTGAGGAGGGGGTGGAGGCTCGCAATGTCAATGGGATCTTGGGACTTCTGTGTAGGGAACACTTCCCTGGCCTGGTGTACAAGTCAGAGGAGGATGTGGAGGGAGAGTTACCCTCGTTTGACCAATACTCTCTCTTCCCCGCGCCTGAACCGTACAGAAACTTAGCGGATCAGGTGATTTCAGAGTTATGGGTAAGCCTTTCTCGCTCTACGGCCCTCATTTCATTGCTTTCATTGTTCAAATAAAATAATGGATACCTCGTGTCTTTATGCAGGACTTCTTCAGATGCCGACGGGACGGGGAGGAAAGGGCGTATCGGGTGGCTTACGCTTCTGTAAAAGACGTGTCTCGGACTTGTATTATGAGGCCCGCTGCAGGCGCACATTGACTACAACGCCACCTACCGTAATAGAAGAATCAACGAAAGCGAGCAAGAAGTGACACGAGAGATTCGACAAGGGAGCGATACCTCCCGGTAAATACAAAACATCTCCTATTGATCTCTTTTCGCATTATTACCTATGCCAATTTGATCTTCGATGGCTTGTAGGTGATTCCGAGCCGGTGCGCAACCTTTTGCGATTGCCGGGCCGCTATTGTGGAGAAATGGTTGGACGCGGACCGCGGGAAGATGCACCAAGAGAAAAAAAGACCACCGTATGCCGATGCCAGGTGCACCTCACCACCAGGGCAGCGCCAGCCTCAGCAAATACAAAAAGACATATGTAAGTCGACACCACTTGTCTAATATAGCCGCGTTCAATTCTAATTGATTCCTAACCACATATTGGCTTTTTTGTAGGAGGCGGCGCACGGTGGCCGGCCAATTACCCAACTCGAGGCGTATGCTCTCGCCCATATGGGCCCGGCCAAGTCCAACATCGAGTACAACCCCGATGCGGGCCCAGAGGCGTACACAAACTCCAGCGTCCACACCCGCCTTAGTTCGTACACGGAGGCATTAAGGTTAGTCCACGGGCCAGACTACGACCCGAGGTCCGAGGAAGACCTTGATCTTGAGCTAGTGATGAGGATTGGGCAAGGCAAGAAGCATGGACGGTTCTACATTGGCGACGGCATCCTCGACACGGCCTCTACTCCTCCTCTCGACCGCCTACGAGCAGCGAGCACGAGCTCTAGTGTGCCCATAAGCCAGCGGCCGACAGCGATAATGTCACTCCGGTAAGTATTCTCACTTTCATTAGTCGTTCTTTGACTTTGACTTTTACGTTCCTTAGCTCGCATTATTGGAACATTGGTGTCAAATATTGCGGGCCGAGATGCGAGCGTCTTCGGCAGGCGACGGGGAGGCCTTGCTTGCCGAGCGGGAGGCCGAGCGGGCCCAGCGGGAGGCCGAGCGGGAGGCTGAGCGGGCCGAGCGGGAGGCCCAGCGGGAGACGATGCAAGGTTTGCTCGCGCTCGTGCAACAACTTGGGCAGCAGCAAGGTTTGCAGATCCCAGCACAACTGCTTGCACCACCACGACCACCTCCACCACCTCGTCGAGAGTCCACCCCGGGCACCCCGGTGAGTATAAGCACAATTGTTTTACTTTTTGTGCTAATGCTTAGTGTCAAACCTAGTGTCGGCTTTCGTGCCGATGTGTTGATTTGTCGGCCTTCGTGCCCGAGTTGTTGATTTGTCGGCCTTCGTGCTGGAAATGTGGTTGTCGGCCTTCGTGTCGACCTTCTTGCAGGTTTTGGAAACCTCCCCATGTAGGGGAGGTGCTGCCGAAATTTTCAACTTTTCTTTACAACTTGGATTTTTATCTTGTTACTCACGTGCAATTTTTTTTATTCAGCGGCTCTCGGGGGCGTCGTCGAACCATGTCGGAGGGTCGCGGGGATGCACGTCGGGGCATCCCCGGCCGAGCATCGCCGGGGTCGCACGTCGGGCGGGATCCCGGTTGCCGTGAGCCACTCGCGGACTTGTTTATATGTATTGCACTTGTGAACTTGGAATAATGTGTACTTTTGGATATGTGGTTTGTATGTGTACTTTTGGATATGTGGTTTGTATGTGTACTTTTCGATACGTGGTTTGTACTTTTGTGCACTCATTTTTATGTATTCGGATATGTTTGGCCACACTTTTGGATGTGTCGTTTTTCATTTATAAATGTGGTTTGTGAGATATTGAAGTTGAATTGTGATTTATATAAATATATGTTTTATTTGTCACACGGTAAAGCAAAAGAAAAAAACAAAAAAACAAAAAAAAGGGAAGGAGGCTTCCCCGAGTGCCTGGGCACCTGGCACTCGGGGAAGAGGAAAATAAAAAAAAAGGCCGCGGGCCTTCCCCGAGTGCCCTGCACCTGGCACTCGGGGAAGACAAAAAATAAAAAAACCACCAGAAGCCTTCCCCGAGTGCCTTGGCAACTGGCACTCGGGGAAGAATTTTAAAAAAAAAAAATTTCTTCCCCGAGTGTTGCACTCGGGGAAGAGGTTAAAAAAAAAGAAAATTCTTCCCCGAGTGTTGCACTCGGGGAAGAGTAAAAAAAAAAACCCCGTCGACGGCGTTAAATCTTCCCCGAGTGCTACCGTGGCACTCGGGGAAGTCTTCCCCGAGTGCACGATTTTTGGCACTCGGGGAAGAGCTCCTTCCCGTGAGAAGCATCCCCGGAAGCTCTTCCCCGAGTGTTGCACTCGGGGAAGGCTTCCCCGAGTGCTTTTTGCTCTTCCCCGAGTGCTTCAGGCACTCGGGGAAGCAGGTGGCTGCTGTAGTGACTAACGTGGATACTGGTGCCAAGGAGGACTGCTACTGCTGTGAACCGGATCCAAAGATGAATCTTTGTTTCAACACAAGGGCCGCGTGTAAGGCAGATTGCCCATTCTGTAGAACTTAGGGGGTATATATGTGCCCCCTCTTTTTCTTCTTCCCGCAAATAAACAATCGGCGCAGGAATATATAATACATGCCATAATAAAAGTAAAATGATTTATTTTGTCATATACTACATCTTAATTGCGCTCTTTTCATTTTGCTTTGCTTACAATTTGTTTTGTTGTTCAATATCAGGCATCTTTTGTATTCTTTCTACTACTCGTTCTTGTTTTATTTAGATGTTGCATTCTCCTTTGCTACATAGACAAAGGAGATTTTTTATCGAATACGCAAGAGAACTGTGCATCTTTACATTAAAGTAGAAGAGCAAGAATTACAACAACGTGCTATTCCGCAGCGTCCACACAAAGGATTCACTCTAGACGTTTATTACACAACTAATTAACAACCCAAAGAAAGGAGCAAGCGCATGAGTTAATAGTATGCAGCATCCTTTCCCGACGATTTGCGAAAATGAGATAATATCATTTTAGCGAAGTGGCTAAGAGAATACCATTTTAGCAAAAGTGGCTCAGATGGCTCGGAGAAGATCCGCGCATGAAGAATTACCCGCTGTTTCGCCCACCAAAAATTTCTGAAGATGCAATTGCTGAGGTAGTTGCTTGTGGCGGCGTAGGCTTAGGAGACGGGAGGGTAGTGCTCCACGGCGGTGCTTTGGCGAGCGGCGGACAAGCTCGGTGCGGACAGAGAAAGACCCACGAGCGGTCGGCGCTAGGGAGCTTAGTAGTCATGTTCCCGTTCCCGTCCCCGGAATTGGAACGTTCGCGAAACGAGAAACAACACTTATGAAGGATTTTTACACTAAATTGTTCCCGGAATGTTCCGGTTCCCGGTCCAGAACGAGGAACGCGGTCACGTTCCACGTTCTCGGCTTCTAAGCTAGGGAGGTCACGTTGGCAAGAGTGGTAAGCAGCTCCGCTATTGGTGGGAGGGTCATGGCTAGTTGGCTACCATCGCCATCCACCTACGCCAGCCGCTGCCGTCTACACCAGCGGAGCAGTGGGGTCGCCGGTGACCGCACTTGCGCTGTTGGGGAGATCGATGGGCTTTGGCTTAGTTATGACAGGGGAGATCGAGGATGAAGCAACGACCTCCTGCAACCTCGCCATGAGCGACGCCTTGTTGCCAGTGAGGAGGTGCAAGCGCGGCCGTGCCGTCGAGGGCGTCGACCTCATTGCCGGCGAGAAGGACGAAGAACAGGATGGGTGAGTGAGAAATGAAAGATTGCGGGGGTCTTTTGGAACTAGTTGCCATGTTGACATTGCTAGTTAGTCGAAAATGCTTCCTTGGACACTTTTGGACCTACATGGTCACTCTTCATTAGATGACTGCTTTTAAAATTAGGGGACCTGGATGAGAACCCAGAAATAGTTAACAGACGTGGAGTGAAATTCACTCTGATCCCTTCATAATGAAGCAGGGCCCTAAATGCATCATGGACACCGTGCAGTTCAAGAGAAGCATATGACCCTAAAAATTATTCTTTTTTCCTGAACCGTGCATAATTAATTGAAGAAAATGTTGTAGCGTTCTTGCTATTTTTTGTTCCTTTGTTCAGGGCTTAAATTCTTTCAGCCAAGGAAAAGTGTGGAAGTATTCCAAGACTCGGTACGTCCAGGCACGGAAGAAGAGATCCAGTAGACCACTACAACAACATCATCGTTTCGGCCGGCCACCCCCCTCCTGGGTAGGGATGGAAAGTGGTACGTGGTTAACTCAGCTATTCGAATTTGTATCCACAAAAATATTAATAGGGTTATTCGTATCCGTGTCAATTGCTAATATGTATACTGAAATGTATGTATTCGAATTCATTTTCACTATTTTTCTCTATCTGAATCCACATCCGTATCCGAAACAATTGTTGATATCCGACAATTATTCATATCCATGAGAATAACGTAGAGTTAGCTTTATGATTAAGGCCTATTAATATTAATTTCAACATTACAAATGATATAAAAATTAAGTTTAATATATTTTAATATAATGTACTTTTCAAATAAATATATTTGTTGAAGTAAATTAGTTTTAGATACAATATTTTATTTATTCATTAATGTAAATTATTTTATATGCTTCGATTTTATTTATTTCTTACCAAATATCAATACATTTATTTGAAATATTGTTTATTTCTAGTTTAGTTTATTATTTATATATTTATTTATTAAAATAATTATGGATAAATATGTTATTTTTGACTCGCAATCTTCATATACATGGTCGTACTTTAATATCTACCCTTTTAATGATTTTGTTCTTCTAAAACCATCCAAAAACAAATGAAGAATTGCTATTGTGCAAATCGAGTAGATATCCGAATGCGAATTCGAATTCGAACTATTCTTTTTGCATTCACATTCGAGTATATTCAAAACTGAATTCATATTCGTAAAAAATGTGGATATCCAACTAAAAACATTCGAAATCTATCCGTATCTGTGTCATTTCCATCCCTACTCATGGGGCCTCGCTCGACCGCCTGGTTTTGGGACGACTGAATTACTTTCAGCTAAAAAAGTTCATTCCACAACCCTCAGCTATTATCGTTGTCCAATTTACAATTTTCCAACCAAAAGTAAGATGTTAGCACCCACCAACTATCAAAAACCATTCGATTTATACTTTTGATGATTTCGAGAGTGGTTTTCGCATATGCAGGGCCACACCATTTAGAATTGATGCACGTCAAGCGAGTAGATTGAGTGAAGATACGTAAGGGCAAGTAGGGGTAGCAGAAGGATAAGAGGGGGATCAGGTGACGTGAAGTCATGTATGCAAACATAGGCTGCAAAACCAATAGGGGTGAGGGGTTGTCAAATGAACTATATCAAAAGTTCGCGGTTGACAAACATCTAGTTTTGTGGATGGGTTAAAACTTAGACGACCTTGATACTTGAGGGTCAAGGAATAGACTTTTTCCTTTTTTTGACCCGCCTACATGTTGCTCTGCCTATGGGTGTGTTTGGTAAAGTGGCCATCTTAGCCAGGCTCGTGAGCTAGGCTGGAACCAGATGGGCCAGCAGGGCAATGGGGTGGTGCACAAAATTTGATTGGCAAATTCGCACTCCACGGTGAGGTTGATATTTCATTGCACAACAGAGTGAGAAATACTATATATCTTTCAGAAGTTAGTATGAGTTGAAATTTTCAATGTTTGATATTCGTGCAACCAACCATAGCCATTGGATCGCACAACAAACCCTAATCTCCCACCTTCTCCCTTCGCCTCCCACCCGCCACCATCATCCTCGTGCGGGAAATGAACCTGCATGCGTCGAGCTCCGCCTGCGCCACTTTGGCCGCTCACCATGGCCGCTGCTCCCAATCCGCGTCACCGCAGCGGTCCTGACCCATGGCCGCTTCCCCACACGAGCTCGGCGGCCACGAAGACCCCTGCTTCCCACGCGTCGCTAGATTGTCGGGTAGCCACAGTGTGCCGGTGCGCCACTAGCGGGAGGAAGAAAGTGAAATGTTGATTTCTTTTCCAACAAATGTTGATCAACATTTTCGTGAAAATGTTGGTGGAAACCTTTTGAAAAAATGTTGGATCCAACATTTTCTGTACATAAATGTTAGTGTATTTCTTTCTTAAAAAACATTGGTTCAACTTTTTTATGAAATATTTTGGTTTAAATTTTTGTTTGTAATATTATTTTAAGTAATTATCATGAGGTGGGATGGTTGGAAAATAATAATTAGCAATTTTAGATGGACTTTGATAGGCTCAAGTTTTAACTTGTGTCCACCTTCTAGTAGCCATATATGAGCCTCCAAAAGAGTGGGCTTACACTCAATTTTACATATGGCAGGGTTACTTACCACAAATACCTTGTCCCCCACCGCTGTCTCATCCTCACCGGCACCGCGACCACCCCACACTGCGTGCCTCCGTCACCGACTGTAGCCGGACAAAGGATCTGAGGAGGAGGGTTGACCCACCGCGGGAAGGAGAGTGCCGGAAGGAGGAGGCGTCTCCGCCTGGCCCCGCGGCCTGGACCTCCGCCGACGTTGCTCCCTACAACTCTCCGTGGTACCAGTGTATGACGGCGGCTCCTTGTAGCTCTCCATGGTCCTAAGGACGTGTGGGTGCCAGCGGTCGCGACACTGGCGGTTAAGATGGAGGCATGGGCGCAAGTGGTCGCGACGGGGCTCTGGCACCGTTGAGGCGACAAGCTCAAGCTTGACCTCGATCTGTTAGTGGAGGTTGGGACAACTGTTGTAGGGTGAGGAATCAGGGGTCACCACAACTGCCTGCATCGCGAATAAGGACCCCGTGTGCACTGACATGGTGTGGAGGATGAAGATGGCCATTAATGAGGAGAGAGGAAGATGAGATTTTAGTTTCTTTTAACTCCCCCACCCCCTATTAGCAAATTTTAGCTCCTCTTGAATCTCACATGTTTAGAAGTTTAGCTCATAGAAGAGGCTAATTTTAATCACCATGATCCAATTTGGGAGGCCGTCCAAGCCACCAAACAGGCCATTTGCACCCACACGCCTGGCCCACCAGGTGGTGTGGCTGGCTAACAAACAGACCCTATATGTATGTGGGCTATCTCAAAAATGGCAGAGATAGGAGTCCTCAGTCATTGCTGTTGGTGGGCCACAAGTGCATATCCTCCAGGTTCAATGAGTGTTTTTTTGAATTTTTTATATTTATTTTATCACGATTTTGCAAAAATATATGGTCCACCACAAATTTTGCAAAAATATACATCTGCAGTCGTGACCCACGGCGTCAGGGACATAACGCCGTGGCCCACGGCGGTAGGACCGCCAGGAGTGGGCCCTTAGCGTGGGACAGACATAGCGCCATACCCCACGACGTTAGGGGCCTAGCGCCATGGGCCATGCAGCAGCAGGCCTGCTAGCGCCGTGGGCCACGGCGCTAGTATCTGGCTGCCTGTATAACACCGAAATTCAGCCGAAAATGTCATAATAATTCAAAAAAAGAAAAGAGAGGGGGAAGAGGAGAAGGGAGTGAGGAGGAGGTGGTGAAGGTACGAAGCTCTGCCGTTTTTCGTCTCGTTAGAGGTAAATACTTAATCGTTTTAGTGTAGATGTGCTTAGTAGATATATAGTTTTAGTGTAGATCTGCTCAGTAAATACATAGTTTTAGTGTAAATCTGCTTAGTAAATACATAGTTTTGGTGTAGATCTGCTTAGTAAAATTACAGGTTTAGTGTAGATCTGCTTAGAAAAGCTCTGAGTAGATATATTTTGTAGTTTCAGATCCACTTGTTAATAGTGTTTTATTTTTTCATGCTGTCAGACATGTTAGATGATCTCAGTGTCAAGTTGTATTTCGGTAATGGGCAGATTAGAATATGGAGTTGACTTGTTAGAATTTGATTGGGTTGACCATGTGATTAGAAGAGCAGCCTCAAGAACTTGGGGGTTCATTACCGAGTTTTTTAGGGCTTTTCATGTAGATACAGAGCAACATGACTTGTCCATTATGCCTCTAATCAACAGGAGTGAGTCATTATATTGGGAGCTTATGCCACTTCAAGGCACTGAACATTGGAGGAGTTATATCAAAACAACATGTGCTATTGGTTTGCATGTGATGCTGTTTATCCAAGTTGTTCATAAGGCTGGGTCTAGTAGTCAAGTGCCTGTGAGTGATGCTCACCAGGGTGAGGTTGAACTACAAGTAGGAGATGGTCCTACAACTGAGCCACAAGAAGAAGGAGATGGTGGTTCCAGTGAGGAAGAAGAAGGAGATGGTGACACACACTTTGAGGGTGCAATTGACGAGGGGAAGTTAATGAAGAAGTACTCAAGAGGTACGAAATGGGGGGCAATGGGGATGAACGTGGATTGGAAGAGGACTCCTCAGATGATGAGGATGACCCGCTAGTTCCAAGGGACTGGGACAGTTACAATTTCTCACAGCTATCTGTCAATCCTGGTGAGAATGTGGCTTGGGAGTGTAGAGAAAATGCAGTTTCTGTTGGCGCCATGTATAAGAGTGCAGTAGAGGTGAAGGATGCAGTGAATAGGTGGTCCACCCTTACTCTGCAGAGAGAGTTCAGGGTAGTGAAGAGTTCTCCACATATATATGATGTACAATGTCTGAAGCCCAACTGTCCTTTTCGAGTGTATGCTTCGAAGGGCAAGTGGAAAAATTATTGGGAGATCAAATCTGTTGTGGAGCACAGTTGTGTACTTGAGCAGCTGGATGCAAGCCATCGTAATTTGTCATCCGGTTTTGTGGCTAGCCAGATGTTGCTAAGATTGTGGAAAATCCTGCTTATGGGCCTAAGTCCATTATCTTGGCAATTGAGGAGAAATTTAGGTAACAGATAAGTTATAGTAAGGCATACATGACAAAGAAGAAGGTAATGGAGATGAGGCGGGGAACTTATGAAGCATCCTATGACAATCTGGCTCGATTGCTGAACACAATTGCCACGCTAAATCCTAGTAGTTATTATGATATCAAGACTTATAATATTGTATCAAGGCCAGAGAAGCAAGTCTTGCAGTGGGCATTCTTAGCATTGGGTCCTGCTATTGCTGCATTCAAACAATGTCGACCAGTTATTTGCATAGATGGCACATTCCTAACAGGAAAATACAAGGGCACAATCCTTACAGCTGTGGCTGCAGATGGCAACAATCAGTTGTTGCCATTGGCAATTGCTTTTGCAGAGAGAGAGAATGGTGATACTTGGTATTGGTTTCTGGAGAGATTGAAGCAGATGGTGGTGGGAGATGTGTCAGACGTGTGTGTGATACATGATAGACACAAAGGTATTTTGCAGGCCGTTAGTGACATCAAAGAAGGTAGTGAAGAGCGTAACAGAGCAGCACAATGGCCAGATGTGCATAGCAGGTGGTGCATGAGGCATATGGGAGCAAACTTCCATAGCTAGTTCAAGAACAAAGAACTTACAAAATTGTTCAAGCGCTTATGTTCGACCAATCAAGAGAAAAAATTCTTCGACCTATGGCAAAAATCAGATGATCTGACGAAGAAAGCATCATAAGAGATAGCTAAGAAGCCTGTAAGTACTGAAACCGGGGAAGAGCCAGTTTCTCTAGAGGACATGGGGATAGATGCTCCAAATGTCAGAAGACGAAGGGGACGTGATGTGAAGACCTTCAGCCAGTGAATTCAGAATGAGCCTAAGGAGAAATGGTCTCTCCTGTTTGATAAGGGAGGTGTGAGGCATGGGATAATGACAACAAATTTTGCTGAGGTCTACAACACTGTTTTGCGTGGTGCCAGAGCTCAACCTCTTATTGGTATCATTAAGTTCTTCTTGTACCACACAATGAAGTACTTTCTTGACTATGCTAATGCAGCACATGCAGCAATGCAGGACCCTCATAAGGTGTATTCAACATGGATGACTGAGTACTTGAACAAAAAACAAAAGGCTGCTCTTCCTCACAGAGCTTACCCACAACCTCTACGTCGTGATCCTGGAGAGGAAGTGCAGTGGAAATATCAGATAAGTTGTCAGTCCAAATCACAAAAGGCAAATGGTGAAATAACAATACAGAAAATAGTTATTGGGAATCAAACATGCTCATGCTCTTGCCAGAAGCCACTGCTGCGACACTACCCCTGCTCACATGTGATCGCTGCATGCCTTGCAACAAAGAATAAGCATTGGGGTCGCTACGTGCCTAAATACTTTCTGAAGAAAACCGTTCTAGACACTTGGAACCACACTATTGAGGGTTACCTGCATCTTGGAACTTTCACTCAAGACCCCAAAGACAGTGTGTTGTACATACCAAATCCAGATCCAACCATGTGTCAAGGTGTCGGTCGACGCAAGAAGAAGAGGATTAGGAACAACATGGATGAGGCTGAAGTTGGACTTCAGGTGCAGATATGCTCCAAGTGCAACAATCCAGGACACTCCTACAAGAGATGCACCAAAGCATCTTACTTTTCCACTCCCACTTCTACACCACCAGTAGCTAGTGCACGTGGACGTTGTTCCAGTCGCTGCAACGAAGGAATGTAGTGACCGTACTTGTTTGTGCTACCGCGTTGTAATAATTGAACTACTTATGCATGTTGTTGTCTTGTAATATTTGAACAATTTTATCTTGCAAGGTCTTGTAATATTTGAACTTATGCATGTTATCGTGCTGTAACAATTTAACTACCTTTTCATTTGCTTGATGTTTTATTCTTGTCGTCGAATTTCTTATCCTATCCTGTTATGTTTTGTTCTCTAATTTCAAATGAAACATGTAATGAATTATCATATTTCTCATCTATTTTGTAGGCTTTCAATGGCTTCAACAGGTCCTGAGTTGGATTTGGAGTTGCTCACCAGTATGAAGGACAAGGTTGAGGTGCCAAAGGGGATCCACACTCCTATGTGCTACTGCAGTGACAACTGTAAACTTGTCAAGTGCAACGTTCTCGGGTACTGCTACGGGATGAGGTTCTTCATGTGCGAGAACTACGAGCATGACCCCCTCCCACCATATAGCAATGTTAGACCAAAAGTAAGAACTAACTGCATTACTAAATAAATATAATGTTATTGCTATTTTATTATGTGCTAACTTGTCTTTGAAAAAATACTCCACCTCCTCTCTGTGATTTTATGCAGTGGATAGATTGTGAGCAGTCCGAACAAGACAAGCGTTACATCGAGGAGACAGGTCGTTCAGCACGTGAGAGGTGGAAAAGGTGGTTGAGGCAGAAAAATAAGAAGAAAAACGTAAGGAGCAGCAGGAGGAAATTCGCATTCGCCGGGAGATCAAAGAACGTGAAGCGGCCGCGGCCCGTGAAGCAGATAGAGAGAGGAAGAGGGAGAGGGCTCGTTGGGCTAAGGAAGCTGGGCCGGATGCTATGAGGAAGGGGAAATACCCCCGTTGTACCCAGTAGACGTAGAGTACTCGACGCCGAGTGCTATTGTATCCATAAAAAAATGATTTCATTTCATCATTCTCTAGAGTCGGGTTGTATCTTTAAGAACTTGACTTAAGGTGAATTTTAGATGCGAACAGTAAAACTCGTACTAGGGTGTGTTTTCTGTGAACTGCTCCAAACATTGAACGCATAGGGTGTGTTTTCTGTGAGTCATTGCACCAAACAGTGTACGTAGTACTAGGGTGTGTTTCCTCTGAGTCACTGGCCGTTTTCTTGCCCCGGATCGAATGGCCCACCATCCAGTCTGCGCCTACATATGTGTGAGCACTCTTCTCCAGTCTCACTTCACAACACAACAAGCAACAATGAGTTCCTGGACTGGGGCTGATGATGATGACTCCATCGGTCCAAGCCGTGGAGCCGGCAAGATCCGAGTTCAACACCAATTTTCCAGTCTTAGACAAGAGAGATTTCAAATCCATGCGTGATGTTAGAAAGTACGCACCAAATCAAACGGTGAACTGGCCAAGGTGTGCACACGGTGAGCTCTGTGTGCTGCAGGTTTATCAGGGATGGGACAACTCTGGTCGCCGCTTCTGGCATTGCTCACGAGCATGGGTAGGCAAAACTCCATGACCTCCGTCCTTCATCATTTTATGATTTACTAATGTAATCACGATTTCTGCAGTACTCTGAACAATCAGATAACTACGGTTTCGTGCAATGGGTGGACTCCCAGGTATTCACCTGTATCAAGAGTACATCAACTACCTCGAGGATGTTGTCATCTTCAACCTGAGGCAAGAACTCGCATCGGCATTGGCTTCTTCAGATCCGACATCTACCAACGGTGACGACGGACCGGTGACCGGACCAATGGTGGTGAAGACGAACACCAGCTGTGAGGACGAGTACTGCTGTTGTCCGTGCCACGAAAAGAAGGACAACACTCCACCAGCAACTCCACCCCCGTCGGGGTACAACATGCCCTCCCAACACTCCGGCAGGTCTATGATGTCCGAGTTATCCGGGTACTATTCGTACAACTAGACTACAATTGTTGTAATCGTTTATTTAAATCCCCTAAGGCACGTTAGGACTAGCAAGAGCGGCACAAAGTTAGGGTAATTGTGTCGCACGTGCCATTGCAAATGTTGTAATCGTTTATCTAAATTCGTCGTTAAGTATTAATGGTTAGACGTTTTATCAATGCTTCAACAATTCAAATTTTTTTAAAAAATTCCTACCGCCGTAGCCTACGGCGGCAAGGAACAGATACGGCTGGTGGCTGGTGTTGATTTGTTCTGAGAGAAAAGTACTGTTGGCTGGTTGCTAGTGGCTGGTTTGTTCTGAGAGAAGAGTACTGCTGGCTGGTGGCTGATAAGCCAAACGAACAGGGCGACCGTCGTGGCCTACGATGTTACCTCAGCGCCACGCTACCGCCTGGCGTTAGGCCCCTAACGTCGTGGCCCACGGCGTCAGGGACATAACGCCGTGGCCCGCGACGTTACGGGTATGGGCCCACTCCTGGCGCCGTGGGCCACAACGGCAAATGTATATTTTTGAAAAATTTGTGGCGGACCATACATTTTTGCAAAATCATGATAAAATAATTCTAAGAAATTCGTTTTTTGTCTCCAAACTATAAAAAATAAATCATAGCCACACCCCACGCACTTTATTGCAGCAGGGGATCCAGGTGGTGGCATAAATAGGCGGTTCCAAGTCGGTTAGTTAGCCCATTTCCATCGCATTTAGCTTCTTTGATTTGAATCTTGGATAGTTAAAATATACTATTAATGTGATGCCAACTAAAATCAAGAGACAATTACAACCTCTAAAGCTTCATCATCATAGAAAACAACTTTTAAAATTTTTAAATAGATAATGCCTGAAGTCAAAGCTGTAGCTGGAAAAGCAATTGGTTTTGGAATGCCAACGCCTCATACACCCATAACACTTAAAAAGGAAGGCCATATTTGGTGGCAACATATCAGATGGAAACCAACCTCTCCATGCAAACTGTGGAAACTTCAATCTGAGTCAAACGATGTTGATCCAACGGGGCGCCCAGAGGAGGTGGGAGGAGTGATGTGCAAAATCACCTTTGCAAATCACGCCTCCCACCTCCCATGAATTTTGCAAATCACCCCTTCCACCTCTCATGAGCTCTCCCTTGATCAAGATCGAGTGACTTAGATTGAAGTTTCCATAGTTTGCATGAAGAGGTCGGTTTCCACTAGATATGTTCCCATATTTGGTAGACCTCCTTTAAGCTGACTAGTTGATGCAATACAATCAAAAAGAATTTAGCTACAGAAGTGACTCGTGAATAATAATCAGATGAAGCTATACCAAACATGCCTAACTGGTTAAGAACTTCAAATGACCTAAATTGGAATAAATTTATGTACTCGCTTCACTGTAAAAATTAAATTTAAATTGAAGTGGTATAATCATTAGTAATTAACAATAGCTTCTACATGTAATTAAAACCACAACAATATGTACTTCTAAATCCAAATTTATGGTTGAGTGACAATGACACATAGTATCTAGCTATTCTTACTGTCATATAAAAATTAGTTAAACAATGAAACCCTAAAGCAACCATGAATATAGTCCCAAAAAACGACCTAGAAAATTTACCTAAAATCTTGCAAGTACTTATTAATCAGTTGTGCCCCCGACTGGATCAAATGCAATAATGATGCAGCATAAGTATATCCTAGTTTGCGTGCGTGGCATTCCTCGTTTGTTGGCAGTTGGCACTCTATTTAACGAAATGAAGGTTGAGCTCAAGTACCATTGTTAAATATTAATTAAAATAGAACACACGCACAGAATGTCAAAACCTTCACCGTACCAAAAGAAGAACAAAAAACATGGGATTGGAGGAACAAATATGGTTTAACCGTTGACCCAAACCTGTACTTGCATTAAGACACAACACATCAGACCGGGCATCAAGCTAGGTCGTCTGAGCTCGTGCATGAACCATCAGGTAACTTGGCCTTTGTTTTCCGGCCTTGCAGCTTCTTTAAAGGGCAGAGAACAGTGAGGTGTCCACCACTAACACTTCGATATCATTCTGGCAGTTGACAAATCTTCAAATTTGATTTGGTCTGAAAAAAATATAGACCCCTCAACATTCATGCACATCTCAGCCTGCAATAATCTTATATATAGTTTCAGTTTTGTTTATACGTCAATCCTGCCGTCGGAAGGATATATTTCTTTACGTCCGGTTTAAATTTGTGATCTGACTGCACACGAACTGACGATTAAATTATTAGTGAATTTAAGAAGAAGTGCTTACATCCCTGTCAGTCCATAGAGTATTCCTTCTGGACATCAACGAACCAGAATGTCAATGGAGGTAGAATCATGAAGAGTTCATGCCGCGTGTTAGATACCGAGAGTCAATTTCCAGTTTACCTACCTGCATCATTGGCTGCTCGTCAGGATTGCTGTCATGTGGACAAAATCTCCTGCCGTCAGTTGATCACTACAGTCACATGATTCTTCAGAATGATATTCTCTACCGAGTGGACTTGGGTGTTGAAATCTTCTAATTTATTAAGATAAAAATCACTCTATCTGTTTTTAACTATATTTTGAAATGGAGAAAGTAACATGGTAAATTTCACAGAAGTAGAACTACATACTTTAGTCTAGTACTTAATATAACTATTTTTTGACATGCATCATATAAAAACAACTATTTTGGCACTTGATATTGTACAACTAGCTAGAACTCTTTTCACATAAATATTTATATTTCTATGGTATCTAGTCCAGAAAAAAGTTCCACAATAGTATAGGTTTTTTCTTGTGGAAACACCCGGATCCTTGCCGGCCTTGCTAACAAGAAGCAATGGAAGTTTACATGCATCAGAGGCGCAAAGCAAGTAGAGCTCCCAACGTAGACTTTCAATGCAATTTAGGGTGAAGGAAAAAAAAACTATGTGGGTATCAGGTCAACATAATTGAAGTTTTGTGAAATTTGCATAACTGAATGTGACATGATGCTGAATGGGAACAATAGTTTACATTTATTTGAGTTACAGATCGACTAACTGAAAGCTTACATTTTGGCCATTACTTCCGTAATTAGTTTATGTGTTTCTCAGCCTGCAAGGAAGAAAACTTGCTCTGAATCTCTGCCCATTCCGTACTGAATTTATGTGTTTCTCGGCCTGCAAATTAAGCAGAAGAAAACTTACTCTGAATCTCTACCCATTCTTGACGCTTGACCTTAAGAAAGGCGAGGATAGAAAGAAATGTTTATCGCTCTGACCAACAATCATTAAGATACTCTCCACAAGTCAACATCTCAAAACCAGGAGATGGGGCCTATTAACATAATTTCTTCCAAGTCATGCATCAGGTACATGCCTTCAGCCTTCTTCTTTTTGCCAAAGTCAATCAGTTTCAAAATATTCAGAACAATTTCAATGAATCCGGAAGCTCTGCTGTACCTCCATATGTCAACGTTTGCAAGGCCAAATGGTATCCTATAAATACCATGGATGTTCTAGACCACAAGGACACACAAGAAATCTCTCCTTTTTATAGTTTCTATATCTACGCACAAATCAGCGAGGTCTCGCCAAGACGCCAAACACCATAGTTGCAGCAAGAGAAGTTCAGAATGGCGACCGCTCGTTTCGTGGCACTCACCCTCCTCACCAGCTTCCTCACCGTCGTCGCCGGCCAGCTCAGGCCATCGCCTGCCTCCGGCCTCCCGAGCGATCTTTTCAACCTGGGCATCGCGTCGAGGCTCCGCACCGATCGCAACGCGACGGAGAGGGCGTCGACGGACTTCGGCCAGATGGTCACGGCCGCGCCGGAGGCCGTGTTCCATCCGCGCACGCCCGCCGACATCGCCGCACTCATCCGGTTCTCCGCCTCCTCGCCGGCGCCGTTCCCCGTGGCGCCGCGCGGGCAGGGCCACTCATGGCGCGGCCAGTCGCTGGCGCCCGGCGGCGTGGTCGTCGACATGCGCTCGATGGGGCGCGGCCGCGGCGCCGCGCGCATCAACGTGTCCGCCGCCGGCGCGGAACCGTACGTGGACGCCGGCGGCGAGCAGCTGTGGATAGACGTGCTCCGCGTGACTCTGCGCCATGGCCTCTCGCCGCGCGTGTGGACGGACTACCTTCGGCTCACCGTCGGTGGCACGCTCTCCAACGCCGGCATCGGCGGGCAGGCGTTCCGGCACGGCCCGCAGATCGCCAACGTGCAAGAGCTCGACGTCGTCACAGGTACCATCACACAGCTCCCCAGCATGATCAATTGTCGAAATCAAATGTTCTTGCTAATGATCGATCAAGTGACTGTACACATCTTAATGATTATACTATCAATAATGCAGGAACGGGTGAGATGGTGACATGCTCCCGGGACAAGAACTCGGACCTGTTCTTCGCGGCTCTTGGTGGATTGGGGCAATTCGGTGTCATCACAAGGGCCCGGATCATGCTTGAGGCAGCACCAAAGCGTGTGCGTTGGGTCCGCCTAGCCTACTCGGATGTGGTTACGTTCACCATGGATCAGGAGTTTCTCATATCAGATCGAGCCCGTGAAGTAGGGTTCAACTATGTTGAAGGACAAGTCCAGCTCAACCGGTCCTTTGTCGAAGGTCCCAAGTCAACACCGTTCTTCTCCACTACCGATCTCAATGGGTTGGCCAAACTCGCTTTGAGGAAAGGATCCGCTGCAATTTACTACATCGAAGGCGCCATGTACTACAATGATGATAACCTTGAATCTGTGGATCAGGTACTGAACGTGATCCGATTTCAAATCTTTTCTAAGATGAAAACTACCATTTTCTTTGAAAGGAAATTAATTTGATTTTGCGTTCCTTGCAGAAAATGGAGGCACTATTGGACCAACTAAGCAACGAGCCGGGGTTTGTGTTCAGCAAGGATGTGACATATGTGCAGTTCCTTGATCGTGTGCTGGAGGAGGAGAGGGTGCTCCGGTCAGCCGGTGTGTGGGAGGTGCCTCACCCATGGCTAAACCTTTTCGTTCCCAAGTCTCGGATACTTGACTTCGACAATGGTGTCTTCAAACGTCTCCTCAGGGATGCCAACCCAGCTGGGATAATCCTTATGTACCCCATGAACAAGGACAAGTGGGACGATCGGATGACGGCGATGACCCCAATTGATGATGATGATAATGATGATGATGTTTTCTATGCTGTGAGTTTGCTTTGGTCGGCATTGTCGATAGATGAAGTGATGAAGCTAGAGAGGGAGAATGAGTCGGTGATGGATTTATGTGATAAGGCGGGCATCAATTGCAAACAGTACTTACCACACCATGCGTCTGAAGATGGGTGGCAACAACATTTTGGGGCTAAATGGGGCAAAATTGCTGAGCTGAAGGCCAAGTATGATCCTCAAGCTATATTATCGCCGGGTCAGAAGATTTTTCCATCACGAGCCGAGGCTGTTGGCATTGCGACTTCCTAATTGGGCTTTCCCATGTAGAAATGTGAATATGATAGGTGTTTTGTAGCTAAGGATCCATTTGCACATAACTTAGCTTTCGCATTATTAGTTAGCTTTTGCATTATTAGGATGTAAAAATCAACCAGCTTTTCTTCTGGTAGAATTCTGAAAGCTGATTGACAGGAGAGGCATTTGTAGCTTGACTTTACTATTTTTATCTTCGTTTACTATCTTTTAGATCTTTGTTACATGAAACTTTTGTCTTCTGTTGGCTTCGATCGGGAATCCAGGTCAATTAAGCCTGCCACTGGGAGGGTATGGACAAATCCACTCTTGTTCATACCCAAATCCAAATAATTATTATCCACTTTTTACCCTCCCCATTCCCACCCATACCCAATGGATAATTAGTTTTGTACTAGATTCTATACATACCCAATCGATTATTTGCACCCTCCCCACACCCTACCCTCCCCATTTCTTCAATGGATAATTATTATCTACTCATACCCTCCCCATTTGAGGTGGGTGTGGATTTGAATATGGGCAATGGATAAAAACAACAGGCATAAGGTCAATCTCGGTCAGTCTTGATCAATGCGACATGCCGACATCCTTGGCAAGCCTCCTTTTAAGCAAACAACAGGGGAGGCCCTTACTGGAATTTTCGTTCATTATATAAACTTATTAAATCACACATACACTAACCTGTTATATCAGCAGCTCAAGTACTCACACTCATCACAACCAGCACCCTGCAGAATGAATTACGAATTGATGTATTTCAACAAAATGAATTGTCTACAAAGATTTAAGTATAAATAGCTCTGATGTGCTCATGATGCTCTCCGAATTATGACCAATAGATCACAAGTGATTCTTAAAAAAAATACATTTGCGTGTAGTACAACCAAAGAATGTAAAATAAACTTTAAAATGTTGAAAAGGTATGACAATGAGGCAAACACAAACATTTGTGTTTGCGATGGTTCTAGTAGTACAATAGGTGCACAAGCACATCATTCGAACAGAGAAATCTCACTGTAGTTTAGAGTTCAGACAACTCATGATATAAATAAGTCATTCTTGTAGAGATACCGATCTGAATCATGGAATCAATAAACTTAAATCTTTCTGTTGCATAGACCCAACTGCTATTATTGTTGAATGGGAGTGTGTCAGAGAAAGAAAAGAAAAAGGAGAGATCAAAATTTTTTTTCTACTTAGGGCATGTACAACCCTTAGACAGCAGGTCGTCTGCAGAATTTCGAACTGCGCATACAGACAGATGTATAGACAACTCATACAACCCATAGACAGAAAGACCATATGTAAGCTATTTAATGCTTTGCATAGAGTCTAAGATCAACTACAAAGATATTTGTGCATACAATTGTGTGACTTGTATGATTAGATTATTTTTGAATACTATTGTGTGTATACACCGACAATAGCAGGCACAACACCACACATAGCATCATTTCTGAAAAAAGAAAAACACACATAGCATCATGCCTCCACCCTTCTATCTGTCGGTGGACATAAAAAACTCCACCTTGTTCTTTTTTGCCGGCAGAGCAAGGCATCAAGCCAGCAGCTTCTTCCCTTTGTGTGCCATGCCACCACTTGCTTCTTTCCCCCACGCCGCGGCTCAGTTCTCCATTTACTCCCCCGGCCGGTGGGCGCATGGAGCAACTGCCGAGCATGGCGGGCCAACTGTTGGGGGTATCCGAAAATCCGGATGAGATCCCCGAACACGTATGAAAGTACAGTGAGCACGTTCAAGTAATGCAACGACGCAAGAGGAGACTAAGAATCTCCCAAAAACCGCCAAAGCCTCAAAAGTTGTGTCCCCGTTTACACGTGCCCTCGCGCCCCCTTTTATAGGGAGACGAAGGGACTTTTACATTCCGAAAACACCCTCGAGCTCGAAGAATATTCCTAATGTGAACACATACATGAATGTCTTTTTCATCTCACACATTTACAAGCCTGCCACTAGTTCACACGCTAAACCCGGACTTTTTGAGACGACGTCTTTGACTTTGCTTCTTACTAGTTCATGAATCTCCCCGTCCGGGGAATCTTTGCGCCACGACTCCCGAACTTGACCTCCAGCAGATTCCCGAATTTCACAGACTTCCGAAGTTCGTGGCTCTGCAGGTTCATGGCTTCCAGTCTTTACGAGTTCGCAACTCCGAAGCTTCACAGGTTCAAGATTCTCGATCATCGCACATTCGTGACTTTGCAGCTTCACAGGTTCAAGATTCTAGATCATCGCGCGTTCACGACTTTGTCGCTTCGCAGGTTAAAGATTCCAGATCATCGCGCGTTCGCGACTCCGAAACTTCGCAGGTTCAAGATTTCAGATCTTCGCGAGTTCCTTGCTCCTGAAAACTTATTTCACAAACTTCATTAATCTCGACGTTTCGAGGGTGACAGGTTTTCCTGAATTCCCCAACACTAGCCCCTCGGGGAAGAGGGTTGACTTCGACGATCTGATTCCACGAAAATCTCAGAATTTCAGTAAAAAACGTCACCCTCGGAACGTCGGAGGGGACACGCGTCACCCGGAAACCTCGCAACGGTCGAATCGAGGCGCATTCGCGAACCTACCCTCCTTACCCCTATAAATAGAGGGCTGTCGCTGTTATAAAATTTTCACCGTTCTCGCACTTTGTTCCGAACTCTAGCTTTCACTTTTTCACGGGAAAACGCCTTGTGATCAGGTGTTCGCGACTTCCGGAGCTCCTCAGACTTCCCTACGGTACTGCTTTCTTTGTTACTTGGTTATTGTTTCTACTTCTCATCATACTTGTATTATTTGTTTTGCGAATTTTATTTATGAACGTCGCCTTGATAATTCTTACGAATGCTTCTTACTCGCATTACTGTCGAATAGGTGGCTCGAGTTAAAAGCACCGCGAGACCCATGACGAACGAAGAATTGGCTGCGGCTGGCCTTCCGGCCGAACCTGCTGTTCAGAATCCTGAGTTTGTCCAACCTCTCGAAGAACACCCATCGCCTGCTGCTAGCGAGTCCAGGAGTCACGAAGAAGGTGAGGTCAGAACGGACGATGAAGACGTCGGGGATGTAGATGCCGACGTCAAAGATCTGATCCGAACAAGGCTGACGGGACCTCTTCCTCCGTCTCTCATCTTCGGGCAATCCAAGGTTACCACGAACATGATCAGAGATTATGAAGTAGCTGGATTCTTCCCTTCGGGCACCGGGTGTGCTCCGCTGGATGAGCAAACTCCTACTGCTGAAGATGGAGAAATAGTTGTGTTTCACGACTTCTTCACCTGCGGGCTGAGATTCCCCTGTGATCCAGTTCTCCCTGCGATTTTGGACGCTTTTTCGGTGAAAATCCATTAGCTTTCACCGACGTCTTTCCTGGAAGTGTCCAAGTTTATTTGGATCATGAAGACTTTCGAGTGCAATCTTAGTGCCGATGCTTTCGCAAGATTTTTTGAGTTTGTCATTGTGCCAGATGTTATCAAAGTCGACGACGGGCAGTTCTACGAGGCTCACTATGCGTGTTGTACTTTCAACACCCGACGACAAAACACCCGAAGAGGGATCACGCGAATTCAGATCGCACCCTGCTGCAAAACCAACTTAACCGAAGACTGGAGCTCGTACTGGTTCTCTGTCAAGGTTGATACGTCTACAATTTCTGGGTACGAAGGACCGGCCCATCCTCTATCCTCACCTATCGAAGCCTTAACTGTTGTGAACACTGCGGACTATAATCATCAGGCAGTTGGAATCAGGAGCTGCGAAAATGCATTTCACCTCGCCAGCACTATCCTTGGAGGCCACGACCTCATCGAAGAATTTGTTGCTGCTCGAATCTGGCCGATTTCTTATGATTGGGCCCCGATTGAGATCGCACACTTCAACGTCAACTGGGCAGCACAACAAGTTTCTTTCCCGAAGTTCGGCATCAAACTAAGAGAAGGCCAGAGTGCCGAAGATTTTATGCTTGAAGTCGGGAGAAGAGTAACTCTTATGATAGGTAAATATACTATGAATGAGTACAAGGCATATAAAGGTCTGGTGAAGCATAAAAGGAAGATAAATCGTGTGTTCTCCGAAGTTTGCGGGGATAAATCTTTTCCCTCGCGATGCCCAGGCCGCAAGCTGAAAATTCCTGCAGTTGCTGTTACCAGCTGCTAAGTTGCTCCCCCCAAAGCCCCGAGGAGAAGATCTTCCTAAAGCAGCCTCGCGACTGCCGATGAGACTACATCTTCTGGCGTTCAACCCACGAAAACAAAGTCTCTTGAATAGTCGAAGCGCAAGCGCAAGTCTTCCGAACAAATTTCGGACGCTGAACTCCAGGCGGCCTCCAGCCTTGCTCAGATGAGCCGCAAGAAATCTAAGAAGGCTTTGAAAAAGGTTGTTTCTTCTAAACTTCGGCGGGTTCCATCTGCTTTCGACGACAACCTCTTCATGGAGCCAGTCAGCCAGAAAGGTTCTTACTTCTGGCCCTTGTTGAGATTTAATTTTGGAGAAGATTGCCCGTCAGATTTCGAGAATGAGTTCGTGGATATTGACTCTTTTTCAGATGCCGCTCCTGAAGTTCAGAAGGAAGTGATTCCCGACGCTGCTGCGCCGAGCCCGCCGTTATTCTTGCTACCTTATTCTTCTTGTTCCTCGGTCCTGCACATCCTCACGATGAAGCATCTCCTGAATTTACCAAGGAGCTTGAACTCACCATTCACAAGGGTGAAGATCCCGTCCAGGATGCTCCCTTGCTCGAAATTCGCGAGAAAGTACCTGAAGGCCAAGCTCCCTCTCCTTCCCTGGCTACATTTAACAAGTGTTTTGGTACGTCTCACCGTGGTGAACTACTAAGTGTTGCCTTCGAGGTGGCTAGTATCGAGGATGGCGCATCCAGGATTTTAACACTCTGGAAATCGCCTACACTTGTTGATGAAACAAGAGAAGGAGTCTCGGAACAAACATCTCGCTTGCCTGGAGATGCCGTTCGGGATTCTGTGAAGAAGCCTTGCAGTTCCTCGAAGCGAACTTCTACAAGTTCGGGACAAACGCTCTTCGCTAAGGATAAAAAAGGTTCGCTACTCTTTACAACTCTTTTCACTTTACACTTATCGACCTTCTTTTTAAGGCTTTATTTTGCGATTTTCCAGGGCTTGAAGATCTTATTCGATCGCTTCCCGCATTCGAGCTTGCCGTACAATGCCGGGATTTTGCGGCGAAAGCCTCTATATCTGCAAGAATCACTTGTGAAAGTTTGATTGAGAAAGAGAAAGCAAACAAGAAGTTGATAGAGGATCATCAGAAACTGAATCGTAACTTCAACTTGTCTCGAGCGGCGAACTCAGATTTAGAGAAAAAGGTGTCTGAGCTGGCTGAGGCCCTGAAGAGGTGCAAAGACGAAAAGAAGATTGCTGAAGAGGCTGCTGAGAATTCCCGAAAAGATCTTGAAAAACTTCGGAAGACACATGACGATGATTTGCGACTGATCAAGAATCTTCGCAAAGATCATGACAAATCCTTGAAAACTGCCGAAGATCTTCACACCAACAACGCTGATTTGGCCAAGTCTTTGAGCAGCAAGGACCGAAAAATTCAAGATCTTGAGAGGGCACTAACTGAGCAGAGGGAGGCTTCCGGGAAGAAGGTTTCTGACATTATCGAGAAGTTGAAGCTTTTATTTGAAGAGTACGAGAGATCTTTGAACGAATTTGGTGTTCATCCAGCGCCACTCCCTGCCGACTTAGGACTCCCTGAGTTCATGGAATGGATCGACGCTGAATTCAAGACGCTTCCCGAAGTTATCTCTGGTGCTAATGAATTTGCGGCAGCCTTTTCTGTAGAGATCATTCTGAAACTTCTTCACGACTTCGACTGCGCGGACCTCGCGAAGTTTCGTGAAAAACTCCCGCAGTTTTCCGACGCCTTGAGCACCTCAAGAATTCGACCGAATGAGGATGTCCAAGATATCAGGTCCAAATTCGTGAGGGAGTTCTGGCTTGCTAGCGGGAAGGAAGCTATTAAGAGCATCGCACGCGCTAAGCTTGCCTAGGTTAATTTTCGGACGATTCTGTTCACCATTGCTAATTCGCAAAGTTTTGTCCTCTGACTTTTCTTACATCTATTTCTTTGCCTCTCTTAGCTAATCGATGAAGAGAAACGAGGAAAAGGCGCCGCGTCTCCTGAGTCCTCTACTGAAGATGAAGAATCAAGCGACTCGGATGAGGAGGGCTCTGGTGACAGCAGTGATGACGGCAGTGACGGCGACCAAGCCTCCAAGCGAGAAGAAGACTCTCCGAAGGTTGACATTATGGGCTAGATATTTGCTGAAACATTCGACCTTCGTGGTTGTTCGTGTATATTTATACATTCATTCAGTTGTAGTGTTTTGCCTGAAGAAGTTGCTTTTTGTAAACTTTAACCTGCGCAGGTCCTGCAAGTTGGGCCTGCGCAGGACGTGATGCCACCGCGTATTCATCGCGATAAAATGTTCGTGAGTGGCGAAGCATGGCGTTTGTTCCAAGAGGCTCATCCCGAACAAGATTTTTTCGATTTTTGGCTTGAGGTTTCCCTTAGGTTTTCTATGGGATGTTTCGATCTTTCTTCTTTCTTCCTTCTTCGTAAGAAGGAGAGTTCCAGCGCTGTGAATTCAAGTTCCTCAAGGATCCCGAAGACGGAGCCCCTTAGCCCGATCGCCGACGAGCTCGACTTTGCTTACGCTAGCGACATTGCGGAAGATAATAGTCACGAACCAGGACACGTTGTTGAACTTTCGTTCTAAGAACTGTACTTATCAATGTAATTGTTGTTAAACTATTTTGAAATTTTTATGCAACTAAGGCAATAAAGACATTTTCTTTGAAAAAACGTCACCCTCCCCCACCTTGCCGTTTTGCATGAAAATTTCAAGGCAAGTTAACGAAGTTTTACTATTCTTCGGGTATCTTGAATATACACGCTTTTGGGAAATTTTCGTAAGTTTTTGAAAACTTCAAGTATTGTGACGCAAGTCGACAAAATTTGATTTCGAATTTTGTGGACTTGACCTACTTGGCATGCTTACCTTGGTTGATACTGCAACCCTCAGTTGCTTCAACCACGATTTTCTACGGATTTTCACACGAGCCCCTTGCCCTTTTATCAGAACATTTTTTCGCGAAAATTTTTCATCAATTTGTGTTAAGGAAATTTTTGAAACAATGCCACACACATTCACTTGACCGCCATCGCCATTAATCGGTGGGAATCCCTTTGTGGATGGAATTTTAGGCCACAACTTATTGTTGTCTCAGGGCTTTTCGGTGGGAATCCCTTTGTGGATGGGATTTTAGGCCACAACTTGTTGTTGTCTCAGGCCTTTTCGGTGGGAATCCCCTTGTGGATGGGATTTAGGCTTTCACGGAGCCTCTTTTCACAAACTCTTCTTCATTTCACAATGGAATTTTGGCTATCAGGAAGCCCTTCACATGAACTTTTCTTTTTTCACGATGGAATTCTGGCTATCAAAAAGCCTTTCACACGAACTTTTTTCTTTTTTCATGATGGAATTCTGGCTATCAAGGAACCTTTCACACGAACTTTTCTTTTTTCATGATGGAATTCTAGCTATCAAGGAGCCTTTCACACGAACTTTTCTTTTTTCACGATGGAATTCTGGCTATCAAGGAGCCTTTCACACGAACTTTTCTTTTTTCACGATGGAATTCTGGCTATCAAGGTGCCTTTCACACGAACTTTTTTCTTTTTTCACGATGGAATTCACAAAATGCACGATTTGGGGAAGACTCTTTTCGTATAATATCACAAAGAGTATTTACATAGGATCTGCCTTGTTAAAAACCTTGCCTCTTGATTTAGAGCCCCCTTTGCAAGGAAAAGAGTACGGTCCTCCTTATTCTAATGCAACTAAGAGAAGGAAAGCTATTGTTTTTTCCCGAAATCACTTATAGACACGTGATTCAGATTTTTTAATTTTTCAAAATGCAAATTTGTGAAAAAGGAAAAATACTCTAAATTACATCTGGTTACAACTGGAACTTTCAAGGGTAGTACCTTTTCAGGCTGTCGGCATTCCACGAATATGGCAACTCTTCGCCAGTTTGCTCTAGCAAAAGAAAAGCCCCTGGCATGTCTGTTTCTTTTGCTATGAATGGCCCTTCCCAAGATTCATGAAGTTTTCCCGGGTTCTCCTAGTTCTTCTTTGTTTTCAACACCAGATCACCAGTTTTGATGTCCTTTCGAACCACTTTCTTGTCTCTCCATGCTTTGGTCTCCTTTTGGTATTTCTCAATGTTCTCAGCAGCTTCAAGGATTGTCAGCTCAATCATATCTTTTTCCACTTTCTTATCAACTTCTTCAATTTCTTTTGCTTTCAGGACTCTCATGCTTTCATTCTTGATTTTCTCTGGTGTCATTGCCTCAATGCCGAAGAGTAGGCGAAAGGGCGTGAAACCTGTTGCTCTCAACACGGTAGTGTTGTGGGACCAGATCACTTTCGGCAATTCATCTACCCATTTACCCTTCTTCTGATCGAATAAGCACTTCTTGATTCTCGAAAATATCATGCCATTTGCCCTTTCAACTGCTCCATTGGACTGCGGATGATACAGTGACGAAAATTTCGCATGAGTACCCAAGGTCTTGCAATATTCTTTGAAAGTGTAACAGTCAAACTGTTTCCCATTGTGAACAGTCAGTTCTCTAGGATCTCCAAATCTGTAGATTATGTTCTGCCAGAAGAACTTCTGAATTGTTGGTGCTCTGATGTTCGTGAGTGGTTTTGCTTCTACCCACTTCGTGAAATAATCGACGGAAACAGCTGTGAATCGGAAATTCCCTTGAGCCGTTGGCAATGGTCCTACTAGATCCATTCCCCACCTTTGCAGTGGCCAAGATGGTGGGATCAAGTGAACTGACATGGAAGGTAAATTTTGTTGATTTGCTATTTTCTGGCATGCTTCACATTGCCGAACAAGTGCCTTGGCATCTATGTTTATGGTGGGCCAATAAAATCCCTGCTTTATTGCTTTTCCTGCTAGAGCCCTGGTGCCTATGTGTGCACCACAAAATTTGCTGTGAGTTTCTTTGAGAAGTTTGAGGACAATGTGTGGTTCGAGGACCGGTGGATGGTCGCTTCCTTGTGTGATGAGTGATTGACAACGTTGTGTGGACTGATTCTTGGCTAAGTATTGCAGGTGCAGATTGCGGCTTGACTGGTGCTGGTGCAGGTGAAGAACAAGCGCGAAAGGTCGTCGCCGGTGAGGCCTCCAGGTGTGGAGAAGACAAGTAGGCTTCATTCGAGGGACCCGGTGGCCAGCGGGGTCAAGTGCGGGCCGCATGGTGGCATGAACAGCAAGATGAAGTTATGAACGGTTTCTTGTTGAGCCTCAAAACCAAGGTCCAGCTGGGACTACGTGGGAGCCGAGTCATGAGTGGAGATTGGCAGAGGCTACACCGAGTTCGCGGGGTTTGCAGTGGTTCACCAGAAAACCACTGGGTTACTCGGTTGAGACACAAAACCGAGGCCGAAGACTCGACGATGAGGTGCGGCCACCCAGGCCGGTTCAACCGCCCAGGAGGGGCGGTCAGACCGCCTGGGGCCGGTCAGATCCCCCGGGCCGGTCTAACCGCCCAAGGAGGGCGGTCTGACCGCCCTGGCCGCCGGCACCGAGAAGCTTCGAAGCGGAGGACACGCGTCGGGATCGCAAGGCTTGCGTCGAGGCTACGCAGGGTGCGGTCGCCGGGCATCCGTCCGATGGTGAAGACATCAAGAATTCCAAATCCGCCCTCGAGGGGCATGTATCCCTAGTTAGTAGTGAAGGGTAGTTTAGTCTTTTGGGTGCCTCCATATATACTCATTAGATGGGTGGATGGCAGCCAACTCTTGGAACCCTAGCTCATTTGTTTTTCCATTTTCATTCTCATTTTCCTTAGGTTTTTAGAGGACTAGCTTGAGAGCTTCATGTGAGATCTAGAGAGAGGGATGGATGTTTGGGTGGCAAGCTAGACCATGTACGAACCTTTCATGGCATGTATAGATGGTTCGGCGTTGTTCATCATGGTGGTTTTCTCCTCTCTTTTGTGTTGATTTTCGGAGCTCTTTGTTGGCGGTGTTTTGAGGACGATTTCTTGGGGTTTTTGGTGGGTGTCACGTATGAGGTTCTTGTGCCTCTTTGGCTGGTGACTTTGCCCCCAAATCTCCTTTGAATCGGACTCGATTTGGTGGTTTCTCGAGTTGGGCGAGTTCTTGACCTAGAGAAGCGATTTCTTCGATTCCTCTTGATTGTGAGTGTCTCAGGTCGATTCCTTTGAGGTAGAGGTTGCCCAGGAGGTAACCCAGCTATTCCCGAAGTTTTGCTGCAATCCGTGGAGTGATTCGGGAGATCGGGCGCGAGGAAATTGAGGTTTGACCCGCGGGTTCGTTTTCTGGAAGGGGCGGTCTAACCGCCTACAGGGGGCGGTCTAACCGCCCTGGGTGTTTCCAGGTCGAAGTTTTGTTTTGCCGGATTTTCCTCTGTGAGTTTGTTCGACTTGATCAGAGGAGCGTCTGGGTGAAATTTGGGGTCTTTCTCGTGCAGTTTGCTAGGTGTTCTTGGTTGGAGTTCGTTGCTTTGGGTACGGGAGGTTAGACCGCCCCGGTAGCCGATCTAACCGCCCCTAGGCCCCGGGGTGAAGTTTTGGTTTTTGCCAAGATTTTACGGTAGCTAGCATGGCCTTGACCGAGAGATTTCGTTGGTGAAACCGTGGTGAGTTTTGGTGCTCGGAAGAGGCGTTCGGAGGATTTCTTGGTTACCGAGTGGAGGCGGTCTAACCGCCCCCTATACCGGTCTAACCGCCCCCTCCGGTTAGCCGGCTTTCGAGTTGTTTCCGCCGTCGTTGCTTTGCGTGTGTGTTGTGGTTGCTTGGTAGAGTTTGTTCCTAGGACCAGTAGCACTCCAGTGGCTTCGTGGTTTTGGCAAACGGAAGGTTGAAGTGCGGAGCGTGTGATTTCGGGGGTTCGACAGAGCTAGTTCATCTTGTCGGAGTTTCAATCTCCCTCGAGAAGAACTTTTATCGGCTCCCATTCACTCCCCCCCTATCTGGTCGCCTAATCGGTCCTTCAAGTGGTATCAGAGCCGGTTCGGGTCTTTGTTGACTCTAACCAGTCTAAGATCCAAGGATGGCGTACCAGGAATGGGGTTCGGGTCCTCCACACTTCGATGGCAAGAACTACCAGATGTGGAGCAAGCGGATGGGTGCGTTCCTCCGCGGAAAGGGTCAGACTCTGTGGGATGTCACGGTGGACACAGGATATGTCCAGCCGATGGATTTCCTCGCTCCAGGGTCGAGGGACAGATTCAACGCCAACAACAAGGCGGTCGACTACTTGTTTCGTGCTTTGTGTCAGCCTGAGTTCGATCAGGTGCACACCGAGCACTTGGCTTGTAGGATTTGGGCGGTGTTAAAGGAGGCTCATGTTGGGAACGCCCAGGTTCAGGCACGGATGTATGCGACCTACCGGAGAGAGTACGAGAACTTCACTCATCTCCCCGGTGAGTCCATCGATGTCTTGTTTCAGAGGTTCACGGTGGTGGTGAACAACATGAGGGCCAATGTGGACGTGCTCCCGTACGATGATCATGATAGAGCGGTCAAGCTCTTACACTCTTTGGATCGTACGATATGGGGCGGAAAGTTCGAGGCCATTGTCGAGTCGGAGAAGTATGACACTCTGACGGTGAACGAGCTGTTCTCGAAGCTCAAGTCGGCTGAGGTGGATAGGGGCATGACTGCCAAGCTCGAGGGACCGACTGATTCCCATAGTCTTGCCCTCGTTGGTGGTTCCTGTAAGTGCAATCAAGCCCTATGAGGGTTTTGGTGATGTTGACCACACAATTAAAGAGCTAATGAGCCTTTGAGTTTGTTGTGCAGCATAGAGTTATTATCACAGGTGCAAAAGATTGATTGGAGACCCCTCAACTTGTTACAAAAAGGATGCCTATGCTACTTGGAGGAGTTTATTTATTTTATCTTTTGAATTTGAGTATAGGACAATCCGTACTATCAAGAGGGATACTAATGGTGAGTTAGGGTGGTTTCAAGTGCTCATAATCCATCTTTCCTAAACCTTAATCCTCACCCCAAGGGAAGTAACCTGCACTTGTTTTGCTCCCCGTTTGTTTGCCTTCGGAGGTTCCGAAGATTTTCTCGGAGGTTCCGACCGTACGGGCTACAGTCTGCAGAGTTTTCAAAAGTCGGAAGTTCCGAGATTTTTCTCGGAGGTTCCGAACTCTGGAATATAGCCGTTACTGTTCTGGATCTGGGGGTATTTATACCCCACAGCCCCCCAACGGTTATCTTCTTCCTCCCCCTGCGCAGAACGCCGTTCCCTACTTTTTTCTCTCACCTTGCATTCACTCCTAACCTACTCTCATCCAAATCCTTGCCTAGCATTGATTGAGAGTGGATTCTTGAAGTGAGTTAGTAAGCCATTCCCTTCTCCATTGGTACTTGAGCACTTGGAAGAACCCTAGCAAGCTTGGTGGATCTATTACTCTTGGAGCTGTGCTCCTAGACGGATAGAGGTTCTTGGAAGCTCTCCAAACCGATTTGTGGAAGCTCCAAAGTGTTTGTATTACCCTTTGTGATTCTAGTGGAAAGCCTCCACCTATTACTCAAAGTGATAGGTGTGAGAGGAGTTGACCTTTGTGGTCCGAGCCTTTTGTGGCCTCCTCAACAACGTGGACGTAAGCAAGCCTTTGTGGCGAGCTGAACCACGGGATAAATCTTTGTCTCATGCGTGCTCTCATTTACTTACTTGTTCCTGTTTGTGCTCGACTAGATCTATTAGGGTTTGCTCCCGATCTACTTTGTGGTGCCTTCCTAGCTTGTACTTAGCTTAGAAATCTTCTTGCTAGGTCCTAAGTACCTCCTAGAATTTAGTAGATCTGGTTTTCATCAAGTTCCTTGCAGCTCTTGTTATTTATGCTCTGTTCTAACAGCTGTCGGAAGTTCTGAGTTTATTCTCGGAGACTGCCTCGTTCGGAGGTTCCGAGAATAATCTCGGAGGTTCCGAGGTCCCGACGTGTTTTTGCGAGAAAAAGTTTAAATTACGTGTGCAGGCCTATTCACCCCCCTCTAGGCCATATTGCCTCGATCCTTTCAATTGGTATCAGAGCAGGTCATCCTCGTAAACACCTAACCGTGTGAGGATATGGCAAGTGATGATGACAAGCACGAAGAAGAGCAGTTTGAAGACATACCAAGCGAGGCTGAAAGTGATGCCTCGGAAGTGGGCGATACATCAGATCAAGAGAAGTTTGAAAAGCTTAAAAAGGCTGTGAAGGAAAGCTCAAAAGATGAAAGCAAGAAAAGCAAGAAAGAAAAGAAGAAAAAGGAAGAAGAAGAAGAAAAGAAGAAAGAAGACAACAAGCAAGAAAAGAAGAAGAAGAGAAAGAAAGAAGAAAAGAAAAGAAGAAAAAGAACACCTTCACCATCTCCATCACCATCCTCGTCATCCTCGTCGTCGTCCTCATCTAGTGAGAATGGAGATGATGATGATGAGTACTACGGCACAAGAATTCCCAAGCGAACAATCAAGCCAAAGTCGAAGTCTAAAGCAAAGAATGACTACAAAAGCGTATCCTTTAACTATGATTCTTTGGATGTCAAATCCAAGGATGAAGTGACTATTCCCGTTGGCAAATTACCCCAATTCGATGGGACTAACTTTGCTAAATGGAAGCATATGATGAAAGCTTATTTAATTGGCTTAAGTTTGGAATTGTGGAATATTGTGTGTGTAGGTTTTGAAGATCCCAAAGACTTTAGGAACCTCACTCCAATAGACCGACACAACATTAGAAGGAATGGTCAAGCCACAAGCATACTCCTTAGTGCCTTGAATGCCTAAGAGTATAACCGTGTTAGTGGACTTGAGATTGCCAAGGAGATTTGGGACATTCTCAACATTGCACATGAGGGTGTTGACAAGGTCAAGAAATCCAAGATCAACATATTGATGGCCGAACTCAATAGATTTACTATCTTTGATGGAGAGGGGCCACAAGAGATGTTTGATAGGTTGATGGTTATCGTTGGAAAGATAAGAGGTCTAGGTGGTGATGAGCTAGATGACCACTTTGTTGTGAAAGTGATGTTGGAAGCTTTTGCACCAAGGAATCCTACTCTAGTCACCTTGATTAGAGAGAAGAAAAGGTTTGAGGAACTCTCTCCAAATGATGTGTTTGGAAGAATTCTTACACATGAGCTCATGGACAAGGAAATTCAACATAGAAAGAAGATTGGGGAGTTGGAGGCTAAGTTAAACAACTTGAAGGTTAAAGAGGTCGCTCTCCATTCCCACAAGTCAAGCAGACCCTCCTCCTCATCCAAGCACACTACTCCTTCCAAGCCTCTCAAGTCAAAATCCAAAAGGGTGGAAGTAGAGAGCTCCACAAGTGATTCAAGCGAAGATGAAGATGAAGGTTCTCATGTTGAGATTGGGGACATGGCCTTGTTCATGAAGACCTACAAGAGAGGATTGAAGAAGCAAGGGTACAAGTTTGCCAAGAGGAAGTTTCCCAACAAGAAAAAGAGAACTTGCTACAATTGTGGAATTACCGAGCACTTCATTGCTGATTGTCCTAATGAGAGGAAAGAAAACAGGAATGACAAGGGTAAAAGGAGCTACAAGAAAGATCAAAAACCACACTACAAGAGAAGACACTATGGTGGTGAAGCCCATATTGGTCATGAATGGAACTCCGGGGATGAAAGCTCTAGTGAAGAGGAAGGGAAGAAAGTTGCAACCGTGGCTATCAAGAAGCTTCCCTCCACCTCAAGATTGTTCAACAATTTGACCGATGATGAAGAGAGCAATTCCATTCATTGTCTCATGGCCAAGGGTGAGAAGGTAAAAACTGTCCCAAAACCCTTTCCTCAACCTAGTGATGAGTCGGAAATGGACTCTAGTGATGATACTAGTGATGAAGAAGCTAACCAACTTGTTCGTGAAATGGATGAGCAATCTAGGGATTTTATGGCTAAGCTAATAGTTGAGCTAGAGAAAAGCCAAGACACCATTATCTCCGATAGAAGTGAGATTGAGGCTTTGCGTTTGGAAATCAACCAAGCGAAGAGTGTCATAGCTACTCTCAAGGAGGACCTTACTGTTACTCAAGCTCAATGTAATTCTCTCAAGTTGAGGAATGAAGAGCTTGAGGAGCAATATAGCCTCCTTTGGAGTAGCACCTCACATCCCTCGAAGGTAAAAGGCAATTCTAGTGCTTCTACTAGCAAGGGTTGTGATAGATGTTATCATATTGATATTAAATCCTTAGCCACTAAACTTGATAATATGGAAGCTTTAAAGAAAGAAATTGCTAGGTTGAACTCAATCATAGCTAGAGGATGCATGGGTGAAGAAAACAAAAGGCCAAGATTCACCAAAAAGAAAGTGTTAGAGAAGAGCAAGAATCCAGGCTTTGGATACATTGAAGGTGGCAAGACCAATGAAAGAAAAATCATCAAAGAAAAAGAATGCCTTGAATTCAAGAGTTCTGGATTTCGTTCTCCCCGGACCCGGAGGTTCCGACCTCCAAGCCCGGAGGTTCCGGAGTCCGGAAGCCTCGAGCGACTCGGACAGTCCAACTCGGAGGTTCCGAGAAAATTCTCGGAAGTTCCGGGGACTGTAAAGACAGGACAAAGAAAAGGAGCAAGACTCAGAAGCAGCATGGTTCCAAGGCCTCTAACACTTGTATGCAGGTTGAAAATCATCCAATGGTGCCTAGAAGAAACTTGAGTCCCAACAAAAGCAAAGCCCATGCATATAGAAACATACCTCCTAGCTATGTGTTGAGACGCAACAATGTTGGTAAAGTTGTTGCCACGTATGTTGGAAATGAGTCCAACATATATGTGAAAAGATCACTATGGGTTCCAAAAGTTTTGGTTACTAACGTGGAAGGCCCCAAGTCAAATTGGGGACCTAAAAGAAGGAACTAAATTGTTTTGTAGGCATACTCCTCCGGTGGATCAAGTTGGGTGCTTGATAGCGGATGTACACACCATATGACCGGAGAAAAGAGTATGTTCTCATCCTATCTCCATTTGGAAGGACCAAGGGAAACCATTGCATATGGAGGGGATACAAAAGGAGAAGTCATCGTTGTAGGTGATATTCCTATATCTCAAAATTACTCAATTACAAATGTTCTTCATGTTGATCCGTTGGGTTACAATCTATTATCGGTTTCACAACTTAGTGAGATTGGTTTTGATTGCCACTTCACGGATAAGGATGTGTCCATCATAAAAAGGGAGGATTCCTCTATTGTCCTCACGGGTCGTTTGAGGGGAAGGCTTTACCTAGTTGATCTCAACAAAAGTAAAGTTTCTCCCAAGACTTGTCTAGTGGCAAAATCTAGCATGGGTTGGCTTTGGCATTCGTCTAGCCCATGTTGGCATGAGGAACTTGGCCAAACTTTTGAAAGATGAACACATCCTTGGACTAACAAATGTACATTTTGAGAAAGATAGGATTTGCAAAGCATGCCAAGCCGGAAAGCAAGTAGGAGCACCTCACCCACCAAATAGCATCCTCACTACTTCAAGCCCATTGGAGCTCATCCACATGGATCTATTTGGACCGGTGGCCTACATAAGCATTGGCGGTAACAAATATGGCTTGGTTATTGTTGATGATTATTCTCGCTTCACGTGGGTGTTCTTTGTGTTTGACAAGAGTGAAGTGCAAGGAAAGGTGAAGACCTTCATTAGAAGAGCACAAAGGGAATTCGGGCTACCAATCAAGAAAGTGAGAAGTGATAATGGCTCGGAGTTCCGGAACACCTATGTTGAAGAATTTCTTAATGAAGAGGGCATCAAGCATGAATTTTCAGCACCTTACACCCCTCAACAAAATGGGGTGGTTGAAAGGAAGAATAGAACTCTTATCGAGATGGCAAGAACCATGTTGGATGAGTACAAGACTCAAGACATCTTTTGGGCCGAAGCTATCAACACGGCTTGCCATGCAATCAACCGCCTCTATCTTCACAAGTTTCACAAGAAGACCTCCTATGAGCTTATTACCGGCAAAAAGCCCAAGGTGTCTTACTTTAGAGTGTTTGGGTGCAAATGTTTCATTCTAAACAAGAGGCCCCGAACCTCTAAGTTTGCACCAAAGGTTGACGAAGGATTTCTTCTTGGTTATGGTCCAAATGAGCATGCTTATCGAGTCTTCAATCTAACCACCGGGAGGATTGAAGTCACGGTAGATTTGACCTTTGATGAATCTAATGGCTCTCAAGTGGAGCAAGTTGACTTGAATGTTGTAGGTAAAGAGAAGCCATCTTGTGAAGCAATCAAGCAAATGGCCATAGGTGATGTTAGACCAGTTGAGGCACAAGAGGAAGATGAAAACCAAGCACAAGCTTCAACACCACTCGAAGGGCCAGAAGCCACTGGTTCAGGAGCAGTGCAGACTTCGGAGGTTCCGAGAATTTCCTCGGAGGTTCCGGGAACTGGCACTGGAATCCAACCTCCGAGAAATTCTCCGGAGGTTCCGGGGTCTGGAAGTTCAACACCACAAGACACCCTGAACCAGCAGATTGATCAGCAAGGGGATGTCCAAGCAAGTACATCTGAGCCCCAAGCTGATGAAGATGATGAAGATCAACCTCTACACCAACCTCTTGGACCATCACATCCCCGTGTACATCAAGTAATTCAACGGGATCATCCCGTTGACAATATTCTTGGGAGCATAAGGAGAGGGGTAACAACACGATCTCGTCTTAAGAATTTTTGTGCATTTTACTCGTTTGTTTCCTCTCTTGAACCAACCAAGGTAGAGCAAGCTCTCGAGAATCCGGATTGGGTGGTGGCTATGCAAGAGGAGTTGAACAACTTTGAAAGAAACCAAGTGTGGGAGTTGGTGGAGAGACCAAACACAAGCATCATTGGCACCAAATGGGTCTTTCGGAACAAGCAAGATGAGTTTGGTGTTGTGACTAGGAACAAAGCAAGATTGGTTGCTCAAGGATACACCCAAGTTGAAGGGCTAGACTTTGGAGAAACATATGCACCGGTAGCAAGACTTGAAGCAATTCGATTTCTAATAGCTTTCGCTGCCCATCATGACTTCAAGCTCTATCAAATGGATGTCAAGAGTGCATTTCTCAATGGACCACTCTCCGAAGAAGTATATGTTAAGCAACCACCGGGTTTTGAAGATCCCAAGCGTCCTAATCATGTCTACAAACTCCATAAGGCGCTCTATGGGCTAAAGCAAGCACCGAGAGCATGGTATGAATGCCTTAAGGATTTCTTGCTTAAGCAAGGCTTTGAGATAGGCAAAGCCGATGCTACTCTCTTTACTAGAAAAGTTGATGGTCATATTTTTGTGTGCCAAATATATGTCGATGACATAATATTTGGTAGCACTAATGAAACTTTTTGTGAAGAGTTTAGTAGGGTGATGACAAAGAGGTTTGAAATGTCCATGATGGGTGAGCTCAAGTTCTTTCTTGGATTTCAAATCAAACAAGCTAAAGAAGGGACGTTCATATGTCAAACCAAGTATACAAGGGATATGATAAAGAAGTTTGACATGGACAAGGCAAAGCCCATCAAGACTCCAATGCCTACCAATGGACACATGGACCTCAATGAAGAAGGGAAATCCGTGGACCAAAAGGTATATCGCTCCATGATCGGCTCTCTTCTTTACTTATGTGCATCTAGGCCGGATATTATGCTTAGTGTGTGCATGTGTGCTAGATTTCAAGCTAACCCAAAAGAGTGCCATCTCATGGCCGTAAAGAGAATCTTGAGATATCTAGTGCATACCCCTAACCTTGGCTTGTGGTATCCTAAGGGCTCCACTTTCGATCTACTTGGCTATTCGGATTCCGATTATGCCGGTTGTAAAGTAGATAGAAAGAGCACATCGGGGACTTGCCAATTCCTTGGTAGGTCTCTAGTGTCTTGGAGTTCTAAAAAGCAAAACTCAGTAGTCCTTTCCACCGCCGAGGCCGAGTATGTTGCAGCCGGCGCATGTTGTGCTCAACTACTTTGGATGAAGCAAACCTTAAAAGATTACGGATGTCACTTTTCCCATATCCCACTTTTGTGTGACAATGAAAGTGCCATAAAGCTTGCAAACAACCCCGTAAGCCATTCTCGCACAAAACATATAGACATCCGTCATCACTTCTTGAGAGACCACGAAGCCAAAGGAGATATCGTTTTAAGTCATGTGAGCACCGACAAGCAACTAGCCGATATCTTCACTAAACCTCTCGATGAGTCAAGGTTTTGTAGTTTAAGGAATGAACTAAATATTCTTGATTCTCGTTGCGTGGTTTGATCTCTAGCATGCCATAATTGTTTGCTTCAATCTGTTAAGTTTTCTCTGAAAATTTTGTTTGAAAATGTGTGTGAAAACTTTATCTTAAAGGTTTTTCAAAATCTATTTTCTTATTCCTAACTTGTCTTAAGTGGCTATAGTTGTGTGTGTGAATGCTTGTTTTCTAGCCACTTGAGTCAAGGGTACCATGACCTAAGAATCTCAGTTGATAGAAAGTTCAAAATCTCAAAAGGAGTAGAAGTTATCTGGCTCTGGAATTCAAACTTCGGAAGCTCCGAGAAAATCTTTGGAGGCTCCGGGCCTCAGAAGTTCTGAGAAAATCTTCGGAAGCTCCAATCTTTACAGACTTAGCGCTCAGTCTCAACCGAAGGGGAGTTAAAGGGAATAAAGCATCTTCGAGGAATATTCTTTCTACCTAGGGTAAACTCATCGTTCCCCTTTCACCGCGGTCAACCCTCTCAGATCCACTTTCACCGCTTCCCTCTCTCTCTCCCGACGCGAAACCGCAACACACCATCCTTCTCCACCGCCTCACCGCCGCCGCTTCCCTCGCCGCCGGTGACCCAATCTCTTGCGAGCTACCCGTGCGAAGCCGTGCCGCATTCCTCGTTCGTGGGTCGCCGCTGGGGAGCATCAAGGAAGTGTTCGCTCGGATCCCGAACGGAGAAGAAGAAGAAGGCTTCAATCCGCACCCTTTCCTGTCGATTCCCTGGCGTGTACAAGCTTTGAAGATCTTCGTCTTCCTTATCCTTGATTCCAATCAAGGTAATCGGAGGCCTCACTCTAACCCTAACCCTAGTTCCTAGATCTACATACTGTTAGGGTTCTAAATCTTGGTATTCGTAGAATGATGCCTATTTATCCTTGCCCTGAATGCCTGTGTTGCAAGTAAAGCTTAGGTTTAGTTGAAAGTTGAATCAAATGTCAGAATGCAGTAAGGTTGACAGGGGCTCGGAAGTTCCGAGAAAATTCTCAGAGGTTCCGAACCCTGAAACCCACTGTAGGCTGACCTTGATTCAAAGTTCCACTGAACTTCACTTCACCTGTAACACCCTTTCTCACTTGTCCTAGTTAATTTCAATCATGTTTGCTTCCTTGGTTAAAATTCAGTTGAAAGTTGAATCGACAAACTGTCATCTGTCAGTACACTGACTTCGGAGGTTCTGAGAATTTTTCCGGAGGCTCCAACTCTTGGAGGTTCCGGAAACTTTCTCGGAGGTTCCGGTGTCTGTACTAACAAGTGACAGTCTATGATTCAAAATTCCACTGAAAATTAATCAATTGAACATCATGCATATCTTGTTCCTCTGTTCTTGTTTGTCCTGATCCCACTCTTATCTGCTGGTCATATTTCTCCTTGACAGATGTCTGGAACTCCTGTTGACAAGACATACACTAAAAGGCAGAGGCCACCCTTTGAGACACCTGCTGGTGAAAGGGCTTTCAAATTAGCAGCAAGAGCAACAGCAGGTGGCAGTGGCAGTGGCAGCAGAGGAAAGGCCACTCCTAGAAGAGGAAAAGGGGGTAGCTTATCAGGAGGCAGAGGATCTGGGTCTACTGCCCATGTGGATGACAATGGAGGGACTGAAGGCAAGACCATCCCTACAGAGCTGGAAGATGACATGCCCTTGGGAGAAATAGACTCAACTTATCTCAAATACCACAAGGGGTTGCTCAAAAGACATCCTCCAACCAAGTATGACAACTCTGTGTATATTGAGCACACTAACTATGATGGAACAGGGTTCTTGGTAAAGAAAGCCAGAGAGGAAAATCCTTATGTGAACCCCAAGATGGCAGCTATAGACTATAGATTTTGGTCTGTCTTCCACTTCAAGTTCTATGAAACTGTCCTTAACACCAAGATGAAGCTGATCAAGATGAAGTGGATAGACTTTACCCATCTGGAGGCAGCAGAGGAACCTTTCAAAGAAGAGGTGCTTGATTTGGTGGACAAGTATAAGATGAGAGACATCATGAGCTTCAAATATGATTGGAACATAGAGGTTTTAGCTCAGTTTCATGCTACCTTCTTTCATGAAGACAACAAGGAGACCATCCACTGGATGACAGAAGGGGTACATTACAAGATTGATTTTGTCACTTTTGCCAGACTTTTTGGGTTCAGTAAGGAGGACAGAGAGGCTGACATTATCCATTTTGAGGCCCATATGAACCCCAACAAAATTGCTGCAACTTATGAGTATGAGGAGTTGGCTGATGGCTCTACCACTGCCCTGAAATCAGTGTATTATGTGCTCAACAACATGTTCAGGGAAACCATATACCCAAAAGGGGGCAGTGACTCAACCAGCCTTAGGAGGTTTGCACCAAATCTGCTGGCTAGGTTGCTGCCTAAAGCTAGGCCATTCTCTGTGAGCAGATTTATCTGGTACAACTTGGTAGAAGTGACAGAGAGTGGGAAGTGCAACCTGCCTTATGCTCCTTACCTCATGTACATGATAGAGATGGTTTCAGGGGTCAGCTACAAGAAAGATGTTGAGCATGCATCCTACCAAGTGAAGTAGTGGCAGCATCAGAAGAAGCAGCACATTGTGGAGGAGCACATCCTTAAGAAGGCCAGCACCAAGCCATCCAAATCTGGTCCAGCAGTAGGAGAAGAAGGACCCAGCAGGGCTCCCATGCCTGCTGGTCTGCATAAGCTGAGAGGGATGGTGAGGGACACCTGGAGGTACTGCAGATGGACTTCCCATCAGCTTTTTGAGCTCAGGGAAGATATGAACAGATTGCTGAAGCACCAGGGTCTGTCCTTCGATGCCATGCACCATCCTCCTCCTCTCTTCCCTGACTTTCCAGAGTACACTACCAGTGAGGATGAGGGTGAGAAGGAGCCTGCTAGTCCCATGGCTGAGGATACTCCTGCTGCCCACTTTGATGCAGATGAAGAAGATGATGAGCCACTTGGTGCTAAAATGGCCAGGCTGAGGAAAGAGGCTGCTGGCAAGAAGGCAATGGGGTCCTCATCTGGTGCTAGACTCAGGAGGAAGGCCACTGCTGGCAGACCTGTCAGAAGGCCCATAGACCTGTCCTCATCTGGTTCTGACCTTGGTTCTGACAGCACTGTCCCTGAAGCAGAGGAGGAGGACTCTGACTTCAGTGATGAGGAGTGACTTCAGTGATGTGGTTCTATTCTCACTTCCTCTCTTCTTTTCTTTCCTTTTTGTTAAACTGTTGACAAAGGGGGGAGAGATGAAGATTAAGAAGCATCTGAAGACCTGGAGCTCCTTCTCGTGGCCTGCTAACCACAGAAATTCTTTTGTTCTTTTAGTGAGATGAGAGTGCTAACTTCTCTCATAAACTCCTGTTGGTAAATGGGTGAACTGCTGTAAAGCTTTTAGCTTGCCTCTGTTGGCAAGCAGGTTCTGGTCATGGTTGAATGGGATTTGTAAAACTTTAAAAACCTTGTGATGGTTGCAATAGGGCTAGATGTGTTGAATGCTGTTATCTTTATCTAGCTGCTATTTTCTGGTCATATCTGTTTCTTTGCCTGTGTGTTATTGTTGTCTGTTGGAGTATCTATTGCAGACCTCGGAGGTTCTGAGAATTTTTCCGGAGGCTCCAACCCCTGGAGGTTCCGGAAACTTTCTCGGAGGTTCCGAACTCTGCTAACAGATAACTCTCTGTGTGTTTTCACATGGCATATGCATCACGTATTATCTGCTACACTTCTTTTGCACCCCTCGATGACTTGAGTACAACTTTCTTGACACTTTTACTCACAATGTATGCAACTTAATTGTCGGTTAAGACATTTTTCCCTATTCAAAAGGTTCATGCATACATTGAGGGGGAGACTTGTACTCAAATCATCAAAAGCTCAATCTTTCAAATTAAATTGCAAACTTTAATTGGGTTGTCAACATTTACCAAAAAGGGGGAGATTGTAAGTGCAATCAAGCCCTATGAGGGTTTTGGTGATGTTGACCACACAATTAAAGAGCTAATGAGCCTTTGAGTTTGTTGTGCAGCATAGAGTTATTATCACAGGTGCAAAAGATTGATTGGAGACCCCTCAACTTGTTACAAAAAGGATGCCTATGCTACTTGGAGGAGTTTATTTATTTTATCTTTTGAATTTGAGTATAGGACAATCCGTACTATCAAGAGGGATACTAATGGTGAGTTAGGGTGGTTTCAAGTGCTCATAATCCATCTTTCCTAAACCTTAATCCTCACCCCAAGGGAAGTAACCTGCAGCTGTTTTGCTCCTGCTGTTTGCTGTTCGGAGGTTCCGAAGATTTTCTCGGAGGTTCCGACCGTACGGGCTACAGTCTGCAGAGTTTTCAAAAGTCGGAAGTTCCGAGATTTTTCTCGGAGGTTCCGAACTCTGGAATATAGCCGTTACTGTTCTGGATCTGGGGGTATTTATACCCCACAGTCCCCCAACGGTTATCTTCTTCCTGCCCTTGCGCAGAACGCCGTTCCCTACTGTTTTCTCTCACCTTGCATTCACTCCTAACCTACTCTCATCCAAATCCTTGCCTAGCATTGATTGAGAGTGGATTCTTGAAGTGAGTTAGTAAGCCATTCCCTTCTCCATTGGTACTTGAGCACTTGGAAGAACCCTAGCAAGCTTGGTGGATCTATTACTCTTGGAGCTGTGCTCCTAGACGGATAGAGGTTCTTGGAAGCTCTCCAAACCGATTTGTGGAAGCTCCAAAGTGTTTGTATTACCCTTTGTGATTCTAGTGGAAAGCCTCCACCTATTACTCAAAGTGATAGGTGTGAGAGGAGTTGACCTTTGTGGTCTGAGCCTTTTGTGGCCTCCTCAACAACGTGGACGTAAGCAAGCCTTTGTGGCGAGCTGAACCACGAGATAAATCTTTGTCTCATGCGTGCTCTCATTTACTTACTTGTTCCTGTTTGTGCTTGACTAGATCTATTAGGGTTTGCTCCCGATCTACTTTGTGGTGCCTTCCTAGCTTGTACTTTGCTTAGAAATCTTCTTGCTAGGTCCTAAGTACCTCCTAGAATTTAGTAGATCTGGTTTTCATCAAGTTCCTTGCAGCTCTTGTTATTTATGCTCTGTTCTAACAGCTGTCGGAAGTTCTGAGTTTATTCTCGGAGGCTGCCTCGTTCGGAGGTTCCGAGAATAATCTCGGAGGTTCCGAGGTCTGACAGTGTTTTTGCAGAAAAAGTTTAAATTCTGTGTGCAGGCCTATTCACCCCCCCTCTAGGCCATATTGCCTCGATCCTTTCAGTTCCAAAGGAAAGGCTAACTCTAACCCATCCACCAGGATGTTCTCCTTTTCCTCTTTGATGTCTATGCCAGATGAAGAGTTTGATGACCTTGGAGAGGACGAGCTGGCGCTGTTGACGAGGCTGTTCGAGAGGCTGCACGAGAACCGCGTGAACATGAGGAGGAACACTAGGACTTGCTTCCAGTGCGGCAAGCCAGGACACTTCGTCACCGACTGCCCGGAGAAGGCCGAGATCAAGGACAGCTACAAGCACAAGCCGAGGATGGACGACAAGTACCGTTCGAGGCGCGACCACAAGAGTAAGCACAAGAACAAGTACAAGGACGAGCGACGATCGAGGAAGAAGGAGAGTCGAGGCAAGGCCCGAGCGATGGTTGGAGCGAGCGACGTCGACTCCAGTTCCGCGTACTCCACCTCGAGCTCGAGCAGCAGTGAAGACGAGGGAGATCGTCGCAAGAACAAGAAGTCGTCCAAGAACCTGAGCGGGCTGAGCTGCTACGCGAGAGATGGCTTCTGCACCATGGCGGCGAGCTCCGGCGGCAAGAAGAGCACACGGAGCGACTCGGACTCTGAGTCCGACGACGAGGTGCGTGATGAACTTCCCTTCTTGCGCCAGGAGAATGAGAGGCTTGGCTCTTTGCTTGATAACCGTGATGACATGCTTAGAGAGGCCAAGAAAATGAGAAAAGAGCTTAGGGCTTCACTCGATGATGCTAGGACTAGAGTGGCTGAGCTAGAGACACAGGTGCTTGATAGCAAGCTTGAGATTGATTCCCTTAAGGCTAGCCCTGTTGTTTCGGATGAGAATGATTGTGCTGATTGCTCCATATTCCTTGCTGATCTTGCTTTGTTTAAGGAGAAGCATGCCTCCAAGTGTGAGGAACTAGATGTGCTTAGGGTTGAAGTGGCTGAGCTTAAGTCTAGACCTGCTTTGCTAGGTGCTTGCACTTCTTGCCCTGTTTTGCATGCTAAGATTGATGAGATGCATGCTTACACTAGTTTGCTTGAGGCTAAATTGAAGGAACCCATGCCTACATCATGCTCTACCTGTGAAATGCATGCATTGAAAAATTTGGAACTTGCACATTATGTTGATCGTTTGCAGGATGAGAATGATGACTTGAGGAAGTTGATGGGTTGGTTGTCTGGCCATGAGCCCCAGTTGAGGATGATGATTGAGGCCTTTAAGAGGCAAGATGGTGAGGGACTTGGGGCAAACAAGGTTGGTGAGGGAAGTGGAGAGAATATCCCGGAGCCACCAAAAACCCACCACAAAAATGATTTCCCTCCAAAACCCAACCATCTTAGGAACCGACTAGACACAACCCCAGCTCCACCTATATTTCCTACACCCACAAATGATCTCCGAAGGCCAATCAAGTTTGTGAGCACTTCCGGGAAAGTGTTCTTTGGGAAAGTGAGTGAGAAGGCAAGTGAGGAGAAATCGGTGGAGGAGTTGAGTGGGGAGAAACCAAGAGAGCAGCCCCAATCCAAGCCTAAACCTAAGCTTGTGAGGTTCCGTTGTGGCCATTGTGGGAAAGAGGGTCACAAGGATGAGTTTTGCTTCAAGAGGAAGCGGGAAGAGAGGATGGCAAAGGAGTGGGCGAACAAGGATAGGTACAACCCTCCCCATGGTGTACCTAAGCCTCGTATGCCACTGCCCAGGGGTAAGGCTGTGGTGAGAAGTGTTCCCGGCATGGGGAGATGCGAGTTCCCGCGGCCGAGGAGCGATTCCGGAGGGGGCGGTCGGGGACCGGCCCGGCTAGGCGGTCAGACCGGCCCAGCCCAGAGGGGGCGGTTAGACCGGCCTGGCTAGGCGGTTTAACCGACCCCCCAGAATTCTGGGGGGAGTGGTTTTCGAGGTGGTGAGTCGAGAGGTTTCAGGTCTGGAGGTGGATTTGCTGGTGGTTGGTCTGGAGAGATAGCAGGTGGTCAGTTTGCTAGGCATTGTCCCCCTCGAGTTCACTACGGGGATGGGAGGAGTTGTAGCTTTGAGAAGGAGAGGAGGGACGTTCCACGGGTTGTCTTCCGTGGTTTTGGTCCTCCTCCAGGTAGTGAGGGGTGGTTTCCTCGGAGTGGTTACCGAGGTGGTGTTCGTGGTGGTAGTTATGGTAGGAAAGATGGCTTGATGTGTGCTAACCCCACTTTCGAGCAAATGGCTCAACCTTGGTTTTCCTCTTTTGGTACTAACCCCGATCTTTGAGTCGTTTGTTCGCTCACGTGCTTGTTTTTGAATTTCGGGTGGGAGACTTGAAGAACATTTGGTTGATTGACTCCGGTTGCTCGAGGCATATGACCGGAGATAGGGGGTGGTTCTCAAGTCTCGTCCGGTGGTGACGAAGAGGTACATCACTTTTGGGGACAATGGGCGTGGGCGTGTGCTTTCGTAAGGTGAGATCAAAGTGAGTGACAAGATCACTCGAGGCGTGTTGCTCTTGTTCAATCGCCGGGGTACAATTTGCTTTCGTGTCCCGGTTGTTGGATGAGGGCTTTGAGGTGTTGTTTCGGCCGGTGTGGTTCTCGGATTGTGGACTCTCGAGGGGACCTTGTCTGTATGGTCGTTCCCGAGGGTCAGGTGTTTCGTGCTGATTTTTCTCAGTCTTCGGGTGTGGAGCGTTGTTTCTTGGTTGGTTCTTCGAGTGAGTTGTGGAAGTGGCATAGAAAGTTGGGTCACTTGAGCTTTGACCTTTTGTCTCGCTTGAGTAAACTCAATTTGGTCCGAGGATTGCCACGGTTGAGGCTTGAGAAAGAGTTGGTGTGTGCTCCGTGTAGGCATGCCAAGATGGTGGCCTCTTCTCACCCGCCTCTCACCGATGTGATGACTGAGCGTCCATGCGAGCTGCTCCATATGGACCTTGTTGGCCCAGCTCATGTGCGATCTGCGGGTGGGAAGTGGTATGTCCTTGTTGTGGTGGACGACTATTCTCGGTATGCGTGGGTGTTCTTTCTTGAGGAGAAGGGGGAGACGTTTGGTTTTGTTCGAGATCTAGTCTTTAGGTTGAGGAACGAGAGGCACGGAGATGCCATACGAGCTATCCGCAGTGATAATGGCTCGGAATTCAGGAACTCTCGTTTTGAAACCTTTTGCCATGACTTGGGTCTTGAGCACCAGTTTTCGAGTCCGTATACGCCTCCCCAGAATGGTGTTGTGGAAAGGAAGAACAGGACCTTGTGCGAGATGGCTCGGACGATGCTTGATGAGCATAGGACTCCGAGGAGGTATTGGGCTGAGGCGGTGAATACCGTGTGCTATGTGTCGAACAGGATATACCTCAGAGTGCACAAGAAGAAGACATGCTATGAGTTGATGCATGGTCGCACACCCAAGGTGAGTCACTTCCATGTCTTTGGTTGCAAGTGTTTCATTCTGAAGAAAGGCAGGAAGTTGGATAAGTTTGAGGCTAGGTATGTCGATGGCATTTTCTTTGGTTATGCATCTCATTCTAGAGCATATCGTGTGCTCAATCTTGAAACTAACCAAATCTTGGAAACTTGCGAGGTAACCTTCGACGAGATAGAGCCACGTAGTCAGCTTGTCTTTGAGTGTGCAGGTGATGATGAGCTTGGCTAGGAGATCTTTCAAGAGGAGGAGCATGAACATGGTGATGATGAGGATGGCGGTGTGGTGCCCCCGGCTGAACATGTACCCACTACTTCGACTACGATGATGGATGGACCCTCTGCTACACCTACGACGACAAATCAAGAACGAGGAGAAGCTGATGTTGAGGGGGAGGTAGCTTCGAGGCGAGAACCTCCCCGGCGAGTACAAGTGGATCACCCAGCTTCGAGGATCATCGGCGACATGAATGAACGCACTACACGGTCGAGGGTTCGAAACAACTCCCATTTCGCTCATGCTGCATTTGTTGCTTCTTTCGAGCCCAAGACATTGGACACGCACTATCTGATCACAATTGGGTTAATTCGATGCATGAGGAGTTGGAGAACTTTGAGAGGAATCAGGTGTGGGAGTTGGTTGACCCTCCCCCAGGGTGTAAGCCGATTGGTACCAAGTGGGTGTGGAAAAACAAAGAGGGAGAGAAGGGTGAGGTTGTGAGGAACAAGTCGAGACTTGTTGCTCAAGGGTTCAGTCAGAAGGAGGGGATTGACTACGAGGAGACCTTTGCTCCCGTAGCCCGTTTGGAGGCGATTAGGATCCTTCTAGCCTTTTCCGTGGCTAAAGGGTTCAAGTTGCACCAAATGGTTGTGAAGAGTGCTTTTCTGAATGGTGTGTTGGAGGAAGAAGTGTATGTGAGGCAGCCTCCGGGGTTTGAGAGTGAGAAGTACCCCCACCGGGTGTACAAGTTGAGGAAGGCGCTGTATGGGTTGAAGCAGGCACCTAGAGCTTGGTATGGCAGGTTGAGGGGGTTCTTGTTTGCGAGAGGTTTTGAGATGGGGAAGGTCGATCGGACCTTGTTTTTGCCGAGGCAGGGGCGAGAGATATCCCGATTGTGCGGGTGTACGTGGATGATATTGTCTTTGGTGGCTCGTTTAACTCTCTTGTTGCGAGGTTTGCGGATGATATGAGCAGGGAGTTTGAGATGAGCATGATGGGTGAGTTGCAGTTCTTCCTCGGGCTACAAATCAAGCAATCAAAGGAAGGAACATTTGTGCACCAGGCTAAGTACACCAAGGACATTGTGAGGAAGTTCAAGATGGAGGACTCCAAGGCTATGACGACGCCAATGAGTACGACTACAGCTCTTGATGCGGATGAGGAAGGTGAACACGTGGACGAGAAGGAGTACCGGAGCATGATCGGGTCACTCCTCTACTTGACGGCGACGAGGCCGGACATACAGTTCTCAGTGTGTCTGTGCGCTCGTTTTCAGGCGTCTCCGAGGACTTCGCATCGGCAAGCAGTGAAGCGAATTTTCAGGTACTTGCGTCACACTCCCGACTTCGGCCTTTGGTACTCTGCGTCCTCTTCTTTGGCGCTTCATGGCTTTTCAGACACGGATTTTGCCGGGTGTCGGTTGGATAGGAAGTCCACTTCCGGGACTTGCCAGTTTTTGGGTTCCTCTTTGGTGTCTTGGTCTTCCCGCAAGCAGTCGAGTGTTGCTCAATCCACGAGCGAAGCCGAGTATGTTGCCGCTGCTAGTTGTTGCTCTCAGCTCCTTTGGATCACCTACACCATGAGTGACTTTGGTGAGGAGTATACCCATGTCCCACTTCAATGTGATAGCACCAGTGCCATAAGTGTTGCAAAGAACCCAGTGCTCCATTCCAAAACCAAGCACATAGAAGTGAGGTATCATTTTCTGAGAGACAACGTCGAGAAAGGAAAGATAGCTTTGATCCATGTACCCACACATGACCAACTAGCCGATATTTTCACCAAACCCCTAGATCAAGCAACTTTCACTCGTTTGCGGGGGGAACTTGGTGTGTGTTTGATTTCTTGAGTTGGGTGTGTGGGAGCTCTCTTTGTAGCATATGTATAGCTTTCTTTTGTGCATTTCTTGCGTTTGGCATTGCATATGTAACATGATGTATAGGCATCCTTGTATCTTAGATTGCATGCATGTTGTATCATATGCATTGGATAGGAAAGCTTCTCCTATATATATTGTTCACCATGTGTTGCTATATATGTTCTTGTGAGCTTGTTTGGTATGCTATGGTTAGTTTGGCTTAGCTCTTGATGATCTTGATGAATGATCCATGGTTGATGGCTAATTTTTGAAAAATGTCACATATATGCTCTCTCATGTGTAAATGCCTATATATGATCTTGACATGCTTTAGTGGCTTTGCTATGCTTAATTTGTGGTTGGATAGCTAGTTTATTGATCATATGGGGCCAAAGGCTCATTTGCCATCATGAATGTTTAGCCCTCTTGCTTCATCTTGTGGAGGGGCATAAGTTCCTTTTTGTCGCAAAGACATTTCATGTACCAATCATAAATCTGAAAATGAAATGAAAAATGCTTGGAAAATATGCTCCCATGTCACATGTGCTGAAATTAATTTGCTTTGGGTGCTAAACCGTTGCATGATGCCTACCAATGAGAAGTCTCATACATAGAAGTAGGCACATGGCTCGGTGGCTTTGACATGACATGAGGTGCTTTTGGGTGTTTATGATGGGCTTATGATTAGAATGGCTGTCCTAGCATGAAGTTTGAGTGCCTTTGCCATCTTGATATGTTTTGCTCATGTTTAGGTATTTGCTTGTGAGAGAGTAACTTTTCGCAAAATTACTCAAATCCTTTTTAGCCTTGTCCAATGGTTGTGAAACTTGGTGATCACGTAGTTAAGGTCATTCCGAACCTGTCGAGTATCTAACTTGCTCATTTGGACTTATGTAGCTCCTTGTGATGAATTTTGTATATTCGAGAAGCTCTATGTTGTAAAGTTTCGCATTTTGCCTTGATTCATGCATTGTCAACAAGGGGGAGAAGTTTGTGCATGCTTTGGGCACCTGGGAGTGTTTGGAAGGTGTTCCAATTGGTTCGGGAAATTTTGAGCAGTTTGGTGCAGGGCCGGTCTCTTGGGGCGGTCTAACCGCCCCCGTGCGGTCGGATCGAGAACAGGGCGGTCTAACCGTCCCGTACAAAGCGGTCCTAACCGCCCGGCGCAGTGAGCGAGTGTTTTTGCTCTTTGCTGCATTCCCGCGTTGCATTGCTGCATTTGTCCAGGGGGAGTGTGCTTTGGCTCAGGGGGAGCTTGCATATGTGCAAGGGGAGCTCTTTGTGGTGTTTGAGTTTTGCGTCGGTGGTTTGCGCTCTTTGTTTGAGTTTTGTTTTGTCTCGGATGTGTCGAGCCATTGCCCTTGCCTAAGGGGTCCGAGACTTGTCTTCTTCAAGTGATCTTGCTCTTTGCCTTTGTTTGGCTTTCGATCGCTTGTTGAGGTTTCTTTTTATTTGTTTCTTTTCCTTTTCTTTTCTCTTGTGTTATTTCGTGTGGGTGTTGTCAATGCACTCATCAAGGGGGAGATTGAGGACCATGTGTGGTTCGAGGACCAGTGGATGGTCGCTTCCTTGTGTGATGAGTGATTGACAACGTTGTGTGGACCGATTCTTGGCTAAGTATTGCGAGTGCGGGTTGCGGCTTGACCGGTGCTGGTGCGGGTGAAGAACAAGCGCGAAAGGTCGTCGCCGGTGAGGCCTCCAGGTGTGGAGAAGACAAGTAGGCTTCGTTCGAGGGACCCGGTGGCCAGCGGGGTCAAGTGCGGGCCGCATGGTGGCATGAACAGCAAGATGAAGTCATGAACGGTTTCTTGGTTGAGCCTCAAAACCAAGGTCGAGCTGGGACTACGTGGGAGCCGAGTCATGAGTGCAGATTGGCAGAGGCTACACCGAGTTCGCGGGGTTTGCAGTGGTTCACCAGAAAACCACTGGGTTACTCGGTTGAGCCACAAAACCGAGGCCGAAGACTCGACGAGGAGGTGCGGCCACCCAGGCCGGTTCAACCGCCCGGAGGGGCGGTCGGGGACCGCCTGGGGCCGGTCAGACCGCCTGGGGCCGGTCAGATCCCTCGGGCCGGTCTAACCGCCCAAGGAGGGCAGTCTGACCGCCCTGGCCGACGGCGCCGAGAAGCTTCGAAGCGGAGGACACGCGTCGGGATCGCAAGGCTTGTGTCGAGGCTACGCAGGGTGCGGTCGCCGGGCATCCGTCCGATGGTGAAGACATCAAGAATTCCAAATCCGCCCTCGAGGGGCATGTATCCCTAGTTAGTAGTGAAGGGTAGTTTAGTCTTTTGGGTGCCTCCATATATACTCATTAGATGGGTGGATGGCAGCCAACTCTTGGAACCCTAGCTCATTTGTTTTTCCATTTTCGTTCTCATTTTTCCTTAGGTTTTTAGAGGACTAGCTTGAGAGCTTCATGTGAGATCTAGAGAGAGGGATGGATGTTTGGGTGGCAAGCTAGACCATGTACGAACCTTTCATGGCATGTATAGATGGTTCGGCGTTGTTCATCATGGTGGTTTTCTCCTCTCTTCTGTGTTGATTTTCGGAGCTCTTTGTTGGCGGTGTTTTGAGGACGATTTCTTGGGGTTTTTGGTGGGTGTCACGTATGAGGTTCTTGTGCCTCTTTGGTCGGTGACTTTGCCCCCAAATCTCCTTTGAATCGGACTCGATTTGGTGGTTTCTCGAGTTGGGCGAGTTCTTGACCTAGAGAAGCAATTTCTTCGATTCCTCTTGATTATGAGCGTTTCGGGTCGATTCCTTTGAGGTAGAGGTTGCCCGGAGGTAACCCGGCCTATTCCCGAAGTTTTGCTGCAATCCGTGGAGTGATTCGGGAGATCGGGCGCGAGGAAATTGAGGTTTGACCCGCGGGTTCGTTTTCCGGAAGGGGCGGTCTAACCGCCTACGGGGGGCGGTCTAACCGCCCGGGTGTTTCCGTGTCGAAGTTTTGTTTCGCCGGATTTTCCTCTCGTGAGTTTGTTCGACTTGATCGAGGAGCGTCCGGGTGAAATTTGGGGTCTTTCTCGTGCAGTTTGCTAGGTGTTCTTGGTTGGAGTTTGTTGCTGGGTACAGGAGGTTAGACCGCCCCAGGTAGCCGGTCTAACCGCCCCTAGGCCCCTGGGTGAAGTTTTGGTTTTCGCCAAGATTTTCTGGTAGCTAGCATGGCCTTGACCAGAGATTTCTGTTGGTGAAACCGTGGTGAGGTTTGGTGCTCGGAAGAGGCGTTCCGGAGGATTTCTTGGTTACCAAGTGGAGGCAGTCTAACCGCCCCCTATACCCGGTCTAACCGCCCCCTCTAGTTAGCCGGCTTTCGAGTTGTTTCCGCTGTCGTTGCTGCGTGTGTGTTGTGGTTGCTGGTAGAGTTTGTTCCTAGGACCAGTAGCACTCCAGTGGCTACGTGGTTTTGGCAAACGGAAGGTTGAAGTGCGGAGCGTGTGATTTCGGGGGTTCGACAGAGCTAGTTCATCTTGTCGGAGTTTCAATCTCCCTCGAGAAGAACTTTTATCGGCTCCCATTCACTCCCCCCCTCTCTGGTCGCCTAATCGGTCCTTCAAAGTTTGAGGCCTTTTTCGGAGGTGATGCACCTTATCCAAGGCTCAGTAACTCCCGATTTGTACAGTTCTCTGTTTACCACTGTATAGCCCCGTGCCCTTTGTTTCAATCTTTTCTCTTCCAACTCATCTTGTGGTTCATAATGGCCTCTCAGATAAGCCATGATTTATGCTCTCCAATCGGGAGTTTCCACTGCATTCACGATTTTTCGGCCTTGATTCCTTGATAGATGGTTCTCTGATGATTTCGAAGAACACGTCAGGGGGGCAATTCTTGATTTCTGGCTGCTACTTTCGCCAGTTTGTCTGCTTCATTGTTGTCGTCTATTGGAATATGTTGCATTGAGTAACCTTTGAAGTGCCTTTCCATTTCTCTAACCTTTTCCAGGTACTTCATCAGAACAGGATTCCTTGCTTCACTTTCTTTTTCAACATGTTCTTGAATAACTTTCGAATCCGTTCTGATTATGAAAGTCTGCTGCCCCAAAGCTTTCATTTTCCTCAATGCCAGAAGTAAAGCTTCGTACTCTGTTGTGTTGTTCGTGGAATGTTCATTGTTCGCGAATATGAGCCGAGCTGCATATCTTATCACTACCCCCGCCGAGGATGTTACCACTGCCGAAATTCCAACTCCCTTGTAGCACCAAGCCCCATCACACTGGACTATCCAAGGCTTAGGTATTTTTTCATCGAGGTTTTGAGTTGGTGAAGTCCAATCCACGACAAAATCTGCCAAGACTTGCGATTTTATTGCGCTTCTTCTCTCGAAGTCCACAATGTATTCTGAGAGTTCAACGCCCCATTTGATTATTCGGGTAGATGCCTCTCTATTTGCGAACAAATCACTCAGTGGCTGAATGGTGATGACCCTTATTCTGTGACCCTCGAAATAGTGCCTTAGCTTCCTCGCGGCCATGATGACTGCATATGCAATATTTTCCAGCTCAGAATAGAAGATTTTCGAGCCAGACAAGGCTTCGGAAGCGAAATATACTGGAATCTATTTGAGCTTTCCTTCTCCCTCCTTTTCTTGCACCAGTACAACGCTCATTGCCGAATTTGATGCAGACACATATATCAGAAGTGGTGATCTTGGTTCGGGAGGGCACAACTTGGTCATGTTGGACAAGTAATCTTTCAGTTCTTGGAAAGCTTGCTTCTGGGTTTTGGACCACTGGAAATTCTTAGCACTTCTGAGAACTTGAAAGAATGGTAAGCTTCTTTCTGCAGCTCTAGGAATGAATCTGTTAAGCGCGGCCGCTCTCCCTATCAATTTCTGCACATCTTTCACTGAAACTGGATCTTGCATTTCTACTAATGCCTTGATTTTGTCGGGATTCGCCTCTATGCCCTTTGTTGAGACTAGGCATCCAAGGACTTTCCCCTTGCGAATGCCGAATACACACTTCTCCGGATTTAGCTTCAGATTCACTGCTCTCAAGTTTGCCAATGTTTCTTCCAGATCACTGATGTGATCTCTTCTCTGAGTACTTTTGATGACTATATCGTCCATGTATGCCAAGATATTTCTTCGGATTTGAGGATGGAGGACTATTGCTATCATTCTTGAAAATGTGCATCCTGCGTTTTTCAGTCCCTCTAGCATTCTCATGAAACAAAACATTCCAAAGGGAGTGATGAAGCTTGTTTTCTCTTCGTCCTCTTTGCGAACTCTGATTTGATGATATCCCGAGAACATATCCAGGAGGGAGAGCATTTCACTGTTGGCTGCATCATCTACGATTTTGTCTACCCTTTCCAAGGGAAAATCGTCTTTCTTGCATGCCTTGTTCAAATCCGTGAAGTCTACACACATTCTCCACTTTCCATTCTTCTTCTTTACTGGTACAGTGTTGGCCAGCCAGACTGGATATTTGACTTCTCTGATCACTTTCACGTCTTGCAGCCTTTGAACTTCGTCTTCAACTTCTTTCACTTTTTCTTCGGACATTTTTCGAAGTTTCTGTTTCTTGGGAGGTATTCTTACATCTGTTTCCAGGGCATGTTCAATGATGTCCCTATCAACACCTTGCAGGTCTTTGGCTGACCATGCGAAAACATCCTTGTTTTTGTTTAGGAATTGTATAAGCTCGTTTTCTTCTTCGGGATTGAGGTGAGCCCCAATTGTGACAGCTCTGTCGGGCATGTCATCCAGGTACACTTTCTTGGTTTCACCATCAGCTGCTATCTTAATCTTTTCTTTGTCGCGCTTGGCCTCTTAATAAGGTTCCTTCCTTTCTTCAGCTGTTTTCAACTGGTACACATTTACCTGGCCAGGGGTGTGGCCTTTTTCTATGTTTCTGGTCTCTTGTTGATTGCCGAACATTGTAATGACCCACTTGGGTGCAGGTATCTTCATACACAGGAATTGTTGCCTTATGATTGCGTCGAATTTGTTCATGAATCCTCTGCCAAAAATCGCGAGGTATGGGTGATAGATGTCAACCACATCGAAGGTGAGATTCTCTGTTCTGGCATTGTCAAGATCTCCGAAGGAAACATGAAGCGATATCTTTCCAACTGGCTTAGTTGGCTTTCCTCCGAAACCTTGTAATGGGTATTCTGGCGAGTGCAACATATGCTGGCTCAGGTTCATCTTCTCGAACGTTTTCAAGAACAAAATGTCTGCCGAACTTCCATTGTCAACTAGTACCTTTCCAATGATCCACCCAGCTATGTTTACCTCGATGACCATGTCATCATTGTGAATCGCGGATTTCAGTTTGAAATCCTCTTATGTGAAAGTGATTGGCACCTTGGCCCATTCTGGTCGTGCGGTTGGACCGTCATTGATGATGGTGTTCACAGACCTGAAATAATTGCTTCTTTGCTTCTTATTTTCAAATTCCATGGCTGACCCTCCTGAAATTGGCATGATAGTCCCAAAGGATGGCAATGCCTTCGAGTTCTGAGGTCCTGAACTTGATTGTGGTCTTGATGAACTATCGGGTGGTGGTGGTAAGATTTCCTGAATTGGCTGTGGTTGCTAGATTGATTGGATTGCTTGCGACTGGGGAAAAAACTGTTGGGATGGTTGCCAGGATGATTGTGGTTGTGAAAATTGCTGTATTGCGACTGGACTTGGTTGAGAGTTCATGAATTGTGGCTGCCAGAAGTTCAGGCGAAATTGATTCGGCATTGAGGACGCGATGCTCATCAACACTTTTTCTTGCTGGATTCTTGCCATGTTTTTCTTGGTTTTTGGGCACCCTTCAGTGTTGTGTCCTCTCCCATGATACTAACAATAGAAGTACGGGTCTTTTGGGTTGTGACTCGTGAGTCTCGAGGGTCCTCTTCCTCTTCCCCTTCCTCTGGGTGCGAACCCTCCTCTTGCACTAGGTCTGTTGTTTTGGTCAGGCCGAGGATTTTCCACATTGTTGATATTTCGTGGATTATGGGATTGCACTCTCCAGGTCATTTCTCTGTTCCCTTGCTGGGCTTCATTTCGTTCAGCCACTCTTTTGCGATGATCATCATCGGACAAGATGCACTCTTCTAGTTCATGAAAAAGTTCTTCAACCGTCTTGGGTTTCTTTCGCGTTAGATGCGAAGCTGTTGGTCCTGGAGTTGTCGTATGGACCTCCCTGGGCCCACTACCTCGGTGGGTACCAGGACCGACTACTCGGTGGGTGTCACACCCGATTTTACAGGGAAAACCGAATGCATCTCACATGTGCGCCAGGATCAATTTACACACACATGATAGACAAAACGAGAGTAATACCATTGCAGTAATAAAACATTCAAGAGTTAAACCAGTATGATATCCATTATTACATCCAGAGAGGTGGACTCGAAGGTCCGAACACGACGATAACTAAACGACGAGCAGCTCCAACTTTGACTTCCACAGGCATGATGACTGGGGGATCCGCATGCCCTAGAACTCCTCGTAGTCACTCCAGTACTCGTCCTCGCCTCCGACGTTCTCCTCTGAACAGCGGTAAGCAAGGGTGAGCACACTTATGGTTGGTGCTCAGCAAGTGGGGGAAACAATGCAAGGCTATCAAGGATAGGCTATGGTTCACAACGGTAAGCATTTTATAAGTTGGTCAAGTTTTATTAGCAAGCACCTAATTACTAGGTGTAAGTGTATACCAACCCACTTAACCTTAAAAGAAACCTCAAACCAAACCACAAACCCATGATTTGCATTAATCTTCAAGTTTATTAATCATGTGAGGGTCCAAGCCGCTCATGACCGTGAGCACGGCTGATCGATCAGTTTTACACTCGCGAGGTTGTACACTTTACCCACAGCTCGTGTTCCCCATCTTGCCCGGGTTAGCTAGACCCTTAAACACTTCCAAGGTGAGTGGCTAGGGGTCCACTACGAAGCCTTTACAAAGGAAAGAAGAGAAACCAACAACCCGCAACAGTTACAGCAGCGGAGCGGACCATAACCCTCCCTAATGGTCAGCACCTTAGCCAAGGCTGCTACCCCAAAAGAACCGGGCTATACCCCTTTAACTCCGGCCCCCTGTGCCCCTCTCGGAAAAGAGCTATCATCTAACCCACTCTCCTAATTAATCGGCTAAGCCAGAGCCATGTGGACTGTGGTTGTACTGTTATCTTGGGTGGTTCTCCATGTTCCGATTATAAATCAAGTTATCTTGTTTTAAGCACAAAGTTCATTATATAAACGAAACAGAGATGTATAACATAAACAGAGCATAACCAGACTCATGTAAAGCAAACTAAGCATTTATCTACCCCAAGCATTTGTTTAAACATGGTTGATCAAGGTAAAGTGGTAAAGTATCTAGTCAAGTCCTTAACTAGGTGTTTGCCCATAAGGTTTATGCATAGCAACAGGAATAGTAAACATTGTTTAGCATGCAGTGACATAGGTTCAAAAAGATTATGCAGAGGGGGAAAGCCACTTGCCTTCCTCTACAAGCTGGGTGAAATCTTCCTCGAAGACAGGCTCTTCCTGATCACCTCCGACAGGGAGCTCAGACGAAATAGGCACGATATCTACGAGTCAAACATGAACAACAAACAATAAATAAAACAGTACACCAAACAGTAACAAAACTAGTAAATTTACTGTTTAAAAATTCTACTCGTCGAGACGATCATTTCGGTATAAAGAACGCTAAAAACAGAGTTAAAATGAAAAAGATATGATTAAAATAGTTTACAGGGACCTATCTGCAAGAAAACTAAGTTTACAGGGCTATTTATAAATAAAATCAGGGCTAAAACATAATTATAAAATAAAACGGAGGGGTCTAACTGCTAAAAGGATGAAAAAGGACCTTTATTAAAGAAAACTAGGCTGGCCAGGGGCTAAAACATACAACTCAGGACCTAACCGTAAAGATTCTTAAAGGTGGAATGACCGGCTTGTAAACATTTAAAAGATCAGGGGCTCTTAAACAAAACTTCCAGCTCAGTGCCGTGGATCTCAGATCCAACGGTCACGGTTGCACGCGTGCACCGTGGACCGCGCCGTGCGCCCGGCGCACGGGTCCACGGTGGACCGTCCCACTTAAACGAAGGGGTATGTGATCTGGGCCGTCCGCGCAAGATCCGACGGCCCTGGACGTGCGCGAGCGGGCGCGACGGCGAGCACGCCGGAGTGCGGCGACGCGCGGCAGGGGCTCGCCGACGCTAGCCCTAGACGGCGCTCCCGGCCATCTTTTTGACCACGGGTTGGGGCAACATGCAGCGCGGGCGCTTGCGCACGTGACCAAAGGGTCAGGGGGGCGATCGGGCCTCACCGGCGGCCGGCACCGTAAGGGGGAGACGATGCTGTGCGCGAAATAAAGGGGAATTGGGCGGGGGTTTTTGCTCACCGCATGCAGAGGGAGCAGCGAAGGGTCTCGACGACGGCGGCGGCTCGGGCGGCGCTCCGGTGAGCTCGGGGCGCGGCTGCCACAGGCGTCGGGGACAAGAACCTGCGACAGCACGTGCTCGTTAAGCTCTTGGCGATCCCAAAAATCAAAGAGAACGGGCAGGGGGAACCAATCCTTCACCGGCGGCGACGGATCGACGGCGGCGGCGGGAACCCGAGGCGGCGGCGCGGGGAAATTGGGGCTCACGTGCGTGTGTCGGTGTGTTGCAGTGGCAAAGGGAGGCGCAAGGGCTTGTGTGCAAGCTTAAATAGGGCGCAGGGCGGCAGGCGAAGCGGGGAGAGGACGGGGTGACCGGCGGCTTGCCATTGATGGCCGCAGCCATCACGGCTAGGGTTTAAGGATGGGAAGTAATGGTCCTAATTGATCACGGGGGGTTTGATTGCCTTAATTGGCTGCGGGGAGAGGAAAGGAAGGTGGGGAGGCGGCCGGGCGCGGCGGGGATTGCGCGGCGGCGCCGGCTCGGTTGGGTGGCGAGAGGAAGAAGAAAGGAAAGGGGGGAGGGGAGGCTGACAGGCGGGCCCCGGATGTCAGCGCCGCGGGGGAAAAAGAAAAGAAGAGGAGGAGAGGTGGGCCGGCGCGGGAAGGCTTGATGGGCCGCTTGGGCCGTCTGGGCTGAAAGGGAAGCCGGTGCTGCTTTCTTTTTTTTTCTTTTTCAAACTTCATTTTCAAATCATTTTTCATTTCAAATTCAAATCAAACTTTTTCAAACTTTTTTCTCAAGAATTTATAAACTTTTTAGAAACCACACAAGCAACCAAAAACCATGCAAGCCAACTGATGATGCACAAACACTTGTTGTCTCTAAGTTTATTAAATTATATTTAATATTTTAGAGCTCAATTTAAATAGCAATTTAAATTCTTGAAATCCTTAAGTCTAATTTTAAGTTGCTAAGTGATTTTAGTGATGGAATTTTAGGGTGTCACAAATCCTACCCCCTTAAAGAGAATCTCGTCCCGAGATTCAGAAGACTTAGAGAACAGCTGAGGAAAGTCTTCCTTAAGTTTATCCTCTCTTTCCCAAGTTGCCTCTTCCTCAGTGTGATGACTCCACTGTACTTTACACATTCTGATGATCTTACTCCTGGTAACTCTTTCTGATACATCCAAGATCTTAACAGGGTATTCTTTGTATGTCAGGTCATTTTCCATTTGAATATCCTCTAAATGTACTGGTTCTATCTTAACCTCACTTGTACATTTCTTCAGCTGTGATACATGGAACACATCATGGACTCCTGACAACTGTGCTGGCAACTCCAACTGGTATGCTACTTCTCCTTTCCGTTCCAAAATCTTGAAAGGTCCGATAAATCGAGGTGATAACTTCCCTCTGACATTAAACCTTCGTAATCACCGAATCGGTGACACTCGGAGGTATGCATAATCACCGACTTCCAAAATCACCTCTCTTCTCCGAGGATCAGCATAACTCTTCTGACGTGACTGTGCCGCTTTAAGATTCTCCCTTATGATTTCAACTTGCTTTTCCACTTCTCGTATGCTGTCTGGTCCAAAGAGTTGTCTCTCACCAGTCTGGTTCCAAAACAACGGTGTTCTACACTTCCTTCCATACAGGGCCTCAAAAGGTGCCATTTTGATGCTGGACTGATAGCTGTTGTTATAAGCAAACTCTGCATAAGGAAAACTCTTATCCCAACTGCCACTGTTCTTCAACGCACAAGCTCTCAACATATCCTCGAGTATCTGATTTGTTCTCTCCGTCTGCCCATCTGTCTGAGGATGGTATGCTGAGCTGAAGTTTAACTTTGTATCCATCGATTCATGCAACTTCTGCCAAAACCATGAAGTGAACTGTGTGCCTTGATCTGACACTATCTTTTTCGGTACCCCGTGCAAACACACTATACTTGAATTATACAACTCAGCTAGCTTCACTCCTGTATAGGTCGTCTTCACTGGGATAAAGTGCGCTACCTTAGTTAATCTATCCACAATAACCCAAATAGAGTCATACCCATCACGAGTACGAGGTAATCCCACTATGAAATCCATACCGATTTCCTACCATTTCCACTCAGGTACCTTCAGAGGCCGAAGCAATCCCCGCCGGCCTTTGATACTCGGCCTTCACTCGTGACACACATCACACAAAGCTACATGAGTCGCTACATCTTTCTTCATCCCATACCACCGCATCTCTCGCTTCAAATCCTGATACATCTTGGTACTTCCAGGGTGTATAGAGTAAGCTGAATCGTGTGCTTCCTTCAAGATAGCTTCTCTCAACTCCTTGATCTCAGGTACACAGATTCTGTTCTTAAACCATACTATTCCTTGCTCATCTTCTCTGAATTCCGGAACTTTGCCTAACTTAATCAACTTCCTGTATTCTGTAATCTTGTCATCAGTCAACTGTCCTTTCCTGATATCCTGCTCAAGTGTCGACTCAATTTCTAATGTCAAAGTCTCACTCGAAGCAACCAGTCCCAAGTTAAGTTGTGCCATCTCCCAACATAGCTCCTGAGGTAACAGGTGTCCTATCAGCATGCTAGTCTGTCCCTTCCGACTCAAAGCATCTGCCACAACATTTGCCTTCCCTGGATGGTACTGGATATCCAAATCATAATCTTTGATTAACTCCAACCACCTTCTTTGCCTCAAATTCAAATCCTTCGAGTAAAGATATACTTCGGACTCTTATGGTCGGTAAAGATCTTGCACTTGTTTCCAATCATGTAATGTCTCCAAATCTTCAATGCGTGAACAACCGCGACTAACTCAAGATCATGAGTAGGGTAGTTCTCGCTCATGTTTCCTCAACTCGTCTTGAAGCATAAGCTACTACATTTCCTTCTTGCATTAACACACATCCCAAACCTTGCCGAGAGGCATCACAGTATACATCAAACCCTTTGTGTATGTCTGGCATGATCAACACAGGTGCTGTGGTCAGCCTCTTCTTCAATTCCTCAAAGCTAGCCTGACACTTCTCATCCCACTTGAATTCTCTTCCTTTCTCGAGCAGAGTGGTAAGTGGCTTCACTATCTTAGAAAATCATTTAATGAACCTCCGATAGTATCTTGCAAGTCCAAGGAAGCTTCTGATCTCCGACACATTCTTAGGCGGACTCCAGTTCAATACATCCCGAACCTTGCTTGGATCAACTGCAATTCCTCCATCTGTGATGATGTGTCCGAGAAACGAGACCTCCTTCAACCAGAAAGCACACTTGCTGAACTTGGCATACAGCTGATGTTCCCGTAGCTTCTGTAACACAAGCCTCAGATGTTCTTCATGTTCTTCCTCACTCCGAGAGAATACCAATATGTCATCAATGAATACCACAACGAACTTATCCAGATACTCCATGAATACCTTGTTCATCAAATACATAAAGTATGCTGGTGCATTGGTCAGGCCAAAGGACATCACAGTGAACTCATACAACCCGTACCTAGATGTGAATTCTGTCTTTGGTATGTCCTCCACTCAGATTTTTAACTGGTGATAACCTGATCTAAGATCTATCTTAGAGAAGGCCTTAGCTCCTCTCATCTGATCAAACGAATCCTCAATCCGAGGTAAAGGGTATTTATTCTTGATAGTAACCTCATTAAGTGATCGATAGTCTATACACAACCTCCTAGATCCATCCTTTTTATCAACGAAGAGTGTGGGGGCTCCCCATGGTGATGAACTAGGACGGATAAACCCTTTACTAAGTAGTTCTTCGATTTGTTTCTTTAATTCAGCTAGATCTTTAACATCCATTCTATATGGTCTTTTAGATATGGGAGCAAGACCGGGTATAAGTTCAATACTAAATTCAATGTCACGATCAGGTGGCATACCTGGCAAATCCTCTGGAAACACATCAGGGAATTCATTCACTATCCTTTTATCCTCCAAGGCCTTGCCTTCAACAGAGTTCACAACTCCTTTGCTGGATGAGGGTGCACTCACATATTCTACTCTCTCCCCTTGAGGACCGGTTAACAGTACTGACCTCTTCCGACACTGAATAACTCCATCACAACTTCTTAACCAATCCATACCAAGAATGACATCTATTCCCCATGATTTTAGAACTACCAGATTAGCAAGAAAGTCTACCCCCATGATATTAATCTTTACTTGTGGGCATATATGACCAGTTTTCATTTCTCCCCCAGGAGTGCTAACTATCAGTGGGTTCTTCATTGAGCTCATAGATAAGTTATATTTTGCCACAAATTGATCAGTTATGAATGAATGTGATGCTCCTGAATCAAATAATACGGTAGCAGGTACAGAGTTGAAGAAAAACGTACCTAATACCACGCCGGCGTCATTCTGAGCTTGCTCCACTGATACATGATTAACTCGGCCACGCACATGACTCTGCTGGCCTCTCTTGCTGGGTGTCTGTGGAGTACGAGCCTGCGAAGATGGCTGCCCAGTCCTGTTTCCATTGTCTCTCTACGGAGTTTGCCCCAGCTCTCCACACTTGAAGCATCCACCAGGCTGAACAGGGTTGGTGTTTCTGACAGGTGCTCCAGAGTTATTGCTAGGACGACTCAGCTGAGGGGTAGGGGCTCTGAGTGTCTGAGGATTGAAGCGCTGTGGCTGAAACGAGCGATGCAGCTGCATGTTCTGTGGGTACCTCCCACCTTGACCACCAGGACGATATGGAGTCAAGCTCTGCTGAGAACTATAACGGGGATGGGTGTTGCTGCTAGACTGTCCATGAGACTGAAACTTGTGTTTCTGTTCACCCATCTCCTTTCTCTTGCTTTCCAGCCCAATAGCTTTGTTCACCAGCGTCTGAAAGTCTGGGAAGATGTGACTCTGCAGTTGATAGTTTAAAGGACCAATCAAGCCATCCAGGAACCTTTCCTGCCTCTTTGGATCAGTGTTGACTTAATCAGGTGCATAGCGTGACAAGTGAGTGAGCTTGTCCAGATACTCAGTCACTGACATATTGCCTTGCCTCAGTGACAAGAACTCCCTCTGCTTAAGCTTGAGAACCCCTGAAGGGATGTGGTAATTACGGAAGTTGTCACGGAACTCCTGCCAAGTAATGTTCTGCCTGTTGGGATGAGCAGTTGAGTACGCATCCCACCAGTCTGCGGCCTGCCCCACAAGTCTTCCAGCAGCATACAGGACCATCTCTCTGTCATTGCATTGCACGATCTCCAGCTTCTTGGTGATAGTTTTCAGCCAGTCGTCAGCATCCAGTAGATCAGACGAGTGGGGAAACGTAAGAGGATGGTGGCTCATGAACTCCTTGTGCCTGTCCCTTGGTGGCAGGGGTGGCGGAGGGTTCGGCTGTGGTGGCTGGTTCTGTTGAGCTTGCATCTGCTGCACTGTGTTGGTAAGATTCTGAATCAGTTGCATCTGTGCTGCCAGAAACTGCTGCATGTTTGGGTCCATTGCTTGGTTGATCGGTGCAGGTGGTGCTGGGTTTTGCTGATTTGCGATATGTGCTCGGATCACAGGCGGCACGTCTTGACCTCCTCCGGACCTGGTGTTTACCATCTGACCGTTAGAAAAATCATATCTCAGATAGTTGTACTTGAATCAATGCATAAGAGAATAACTCAAAATAAAATAACAGCATGTTCTTCAGTTAGGACAGATTCTGTTGACCTCAAAGAATTATGTATAACTTTTTGTGTAATTATCCAATGACCACGAATTTTTACCATATTATGATGTATAAAATTATGGAACCATCCCAACTGGAATCACCTCATTTGGACATCTATAACTCGAGATAAAATTCAAACAGTACAGCTATATCAGCAGAAATTTACAGATTCTGACTTGTTCATTACTTCGTGCATAACTCCCAGAATATGTACTGTATACCATTGAATTTTTGACAGAAATTCATCCTCTAAATTTGTGAACTAACCCAACTGGTTTCATGTCATTTGGAGTTCTGTAGCTTGAGTTATAAACAAATCATTACTGGTATGTCATATGACTGCGAAAACAGATTTGATCCAATCAAACTTGCATAAGAGATTAAGCAGTGACAACCGATAAACCCCTAACCATTCTTTAATTAACTTAAAAATTCAGATTGCATAGTGGCCATCACTCCACCATACAATTCACAATCAAGCAAAGATCCAACTCAAGCATGTTTGCAAACGGCATTCATTATTACAAGCAATACGTTCACGCAGGAACGATCTAGCGAAAAGGTAAATGATAAGGGCGAGTATCCTAGGATCCTAGCCAAGACGAGTAGTAGCTTCATCGGAGCCATAACGGAGCCTCTTGCGCGGAGGGGAAGCTGTGGTCTGATATGGCATAACTTCTTGAGGAAGTCGCTGTCCCGCCGCCTTGTGCTTCCGGCGTGCTATCTTCACCCGAGCGACTCGCAACTCCTCATGATACTTGTTTATTTCAATAGTTGCCCCCTCCAGATCTGTGTTCAGGGCAGCAGTCACACGTGCCAAGACGTCGATGCGATCATTGCCTCCTGCCGGCACCACGCTCACTTCGTACCACTTGCACGACGAGGCACATGGCGATACTCCGAGTGGAACAGCTGCACCCGATTTGCATTGCAGATTGACCAGAGTGCCCTCCTTGCTGCATCATTCACCGCAGCATCATCTGTGGAGAACTGAGCCGTGCTATGGTGAGATGAGCGATACCTCCATCATTCTGTATCATTCAGAGGCTTCCTGATGTAGACTCTGCAGGTGTAGTAGTCTCTCATTCCTGGCTCGCTGAAGTGCTTAGTCACATAGACAGGCCTTATGGTATATCCTAGGTACCGCAGAACGTCCCACAGAAGAATGCAGAACTGTCCATTCTCAGCTTCAGTAGAATGTTTGTGGTATTCTGCTCCGTGATAGCGGGGGTTTTCATCCTCATCTTCCTCTGGGTTGCCAACAGCATTGTCACCATCATCCTCACCCACACTGTCATCACTAGAGTCATCCGGGTCACCTCCTTCACCATCGAGCCTTTGGATCAACATGTGCAGGGGGTGCTTCCTCATTGGCCACAGGCGCCGGTGGAATCACAATGTCCCCATCAGCGTCTGCCTCCAGCACTGTGCCATCGTACAGCTGTGGCTGTTCCAATGGCTCATCTGGCTCCTCCTCCTCCATCTCAACCTCTTCAGGATCCTCCTCTTCTGGTTCCGGTTGGACCTCCTCTGGGTCTTCCTCCACTTCAACCTCTGGCTGGAACTCCTCTGGTTCCTCCTCAACATCCTCAAGACGATGGCGAGGGGCCAGCTGTCCAGAAGGAAAGCGCCCACCAGTGCTCTTGCGAGGGGTCATGTAGGTTCTGGCCATCTGTCAAAGCAAAACTGATCTCAGAGTACAGAATAAATCAAAATGACAGTTTAAAATGATAAACAAAAATAAATTAGATTTTTAATGTGTAAATAAGATGATTTGAAGCATGATAAGGTTTTCTAGAACATGAATCCTTAATTTCGTCCATTTCTAACTAAGGCTGTGACCTACAGTCATCACGGCTCTGGTGCCACCTTGTCACACCCGATTTTACAGGGAAAACCGAATGCATCTCACATGTGCGCCAGGATCAATTTACACACACATGATAGACAAAACGAGAGTAATACCATTGCAGTAATAAAACGTTCAAGAGTTAAACCAGTATGATATCCATTATTACATCCAGAGAGGTGGACTCGAAGGTCCGAACACGACGATAACTAAACGATGAGCAGCTCCAACTTTGACTTCCACAGGCATGATGACCGGGGGGATCCGCATGCCCTAGAACTCCTCGTAGTCACTCCGGTACTCGTCCTCGCCTCCGACGTTCTCCCTCGAACAGCGGTAAGCAAGGGTGAGCACACTTATGGTTGGTGCTCAGCAAGTGGGGGAAACAATGCAAGGCTATCAAGGATAGGCTATGGTTCACAGCGGTAAGCATTTTATAAGTTGGTCAATTTTTATTAGCAAGCACCTAATTACTAGGTGTAAGTGTATACCAACCCACTTATCCTTAAAAGAAACCTCAAACCAAACCACAAACCCATGATTTGCATTAATCTTCAAGTTTATTAATCATGTGAGGGTCCAAGCCGCTCATGACCGTGAGCACGGCTGATCGATCGCTTTACACTCTGCGAGAGGTTGTACACTTTACCCACAGCTCGTGTTCCCCATCTTGCCCGGGTTAGCTAGACCCTTAAACACTTCCAAGGTGAGTGGCTAGGGGTCCACTACGAAGCCTTTACAAAGGAAAGAAGAGAAACCAACAGCCCGCAATAGTTACAGCAGCGGAGCGGACCATAACCCTCCCTAATGGTCAGCACCTTAGTCAAGGCTGCTACCCCAAAAGAACCGGGCTATACCCCTTTAACTCCGGCCCCCTGTGCCCCTCTCGGAAAAGAGCTATCAGCTAACCCACTCTCCTAATTAATCGGCTAAGCCAGAGCCATGTGGACTGTGGTTGTACTGTTATCTTGGGTGGTTCTCCATGTTCCGATTATAAATCAAGTTATCTTGTTTTAAGCACAAAGTTCATTATATAAACGAAACTGAGATGTATAACATAAACAGAGCATAAACAGACTCATGTAAAGCAAACTAAGCATTTATCTACCCCAAGCATTTGTTTAAACATGGTTGATCAAGGTAAAGTGGTAAAGTATCTAGTCAAGTCCTTAACTAGGTGTTTGCCCATCAGGTTTATGCATAGCAACAGGAATAGTAAACATTGTTTAGCATGCAGTGACATAGGTTCAAAAAGATTATGCAGAGGGGGAAAGCCACTTGCCTTCCTCTACAAGCTGGGTGAAATCTTCCTCGAAGACAGGCTCTTCCTGATCACCTCCGACAGGGAGCTCAGACGAAATAGGCACGATATCTACGAGTCAAACATGAACAACAAACAATAAATAAAACAGTACACCAAACAGTAACAAAACTGGTAAATTTACTGTTTAAAAAATTCTACTCGTCGAGACGATCATTTCGGTATAAAGAATGCTAATAACGGAGTTAAAATGAGAAAGATATGATTAAAATAGTTTACAGGGACCTATCTGCAAGAAAACTAAGTTTACAGGGCTATTTATAAATAAAATCAGGGCTAAAACATAATTATAAAATAAAACAGAGGGGTCTAACTGCTAAAAGGATGAAAAAGGACCTTTATTAAAGAAAACTAGGCTGGCCAGGGGCTAAAACATAAAACTCAGGACCTAACAGTAAAGATTTTTAAAGGTGGAAGGACCGGCTTGTAAACATTTAAAAGATCAGGGGCTCTTAAACAAAACTGCCAGCTCAGTGCCGTGGATCTCAGATCCAACGGTCACGGGTGCACGCGTGCACCGTGGACCGCGCCGTGCGCCCGGCGCACGGGTCCACGGTGGACCGTCCCACTTAAACGAAGGGGTATGTGATCTGGGCCGTCCGCGCAAGATCCGACGGCCCTGGACATGCGCGAGCGGGCGCGACGGCGAGCACGCCGGAGTGCGGCGGCGCGCGGCGAGGGGCTCGCCGACGCTAGCCCTGGACGGCGCTCCCGGCCATCTTTTTGACCACGGGTTGGGGCAACATGCAGCGCTTGCGCACGTGACCAAAGGGTCAGGGGGGCGATCGGGCCTCACCGGCGGCCGGCACCGTAAGGGGGCGGCGCGGCTACTCCGGCGAGCTCGGGGAGACGATGCTGTGCGCGAAATAAAGGGGAATTGGGCGGGGGTTTTTGCTCACCGCGTGCAGAGGGAGAAGGCGGGCTCACGGGCGGAGAGGAGGCGGCAGCGAAGGGGCTCGACCGCGGCGGCGGCTTGGGCGGCGCTCTGGTGAGCTCGGGGCGCGGCTGCCACGGGCGTCGGGGACAAGAACCTGCGACAGCACGTGCTCGTTAAGCTCTTGGCGATCCCAAAAATCAAAGAGAACGAGCGGGGGGAACCAATCCTTCACCGGCAGCGACGGATCGACGGCGGCGGCGGGAACCCGAGGCGGCGGCGTGGGGAAATTGGGGCTCACGTGCGTGTGTCGGTGTGTTGCAGAGGCAAAGGGAGGCGCAGGGGCTTGTGTGCAAGCTTAAATAGGGCGCAGGGCGGCAGGCGAAACGGGGAGAGGACGGGGTGGCCGGCGGCTTGCCATTGATGGCCGCGGCCATCACGGCTAGGGTTTAAGGATGGGAAGTAACGGTCCCAATTGATCACGGGGGTTTGATTGCCTTAATTGGCTGCGGGGAGAGGAAAGGAAGGTGGGGAGGCGGCCGGGCGCGGCGTGGATTGCGCGGCGGCGCCGGCTCGGTTGGGTGGCGAGAGGAAGAAGAAAGGAAAGGTGGGGAGGGGAGTCTGACAGGCGGGCCCCGGATGTCAGCGCCGCGGGGGGAAAAGAAAAGAAGAGGAGGAGAGGTGGGCCGGCGCGGGAAGGCTTGATGGGCCGCTTGGGCCGTCTGGGCTGAAAGGGAAGCCGGCGCTGTTTTCTTTTTTTTCTTTTTCAAACTTCATTTTCAAATCATTTTTCATTTCAAATTCAAATCAAACTTTTTCAAACTTTTTTCTCAAGAATTTTATAAACTTTTTAGAAACCACACAAGCAACCAAAAACCATGCAAGCCAACTGATGATGCACAAACACTTGTTGTCTCTAAGTTTATTAAATTATATTTAATATTTTAGAGCTCAATTTAAATAGAAATTTAAATTCTTTAAATCCTTAAGTCTAATTTTAAGTTGCTAAGTGATTTTAGTGATGGAATTTTAGGGTGTCACAGTGGGCCCCTGGGACTACCCGACTTGTGCCGCACGGTACCTGATGGCGTGAGACGCAAGGACTACGACGGAGAAGTACTCGGATATGAAGCTATACATACCATGTACTGTGTAGAGGACTCCTAGACGTACACGACTAGTACTCTCTCCCTAAACCGACCTGTAACCCTGCCTCCCGGGCTATATAAGGCGAGGCAGGGACCCTTCTCTCTCAGATTACGCATCATCTTGTAATCACATCCAATCAATCCAGAGCTACGCAGCATACAGGACGTAGGGTATTACGCACCTCGCGGCCCGAACCTGTCTAAATTGTGTGCCACGATTCTCTTCCTTCGAGTTACTGATCTCAGCGAGGCCACATTCATCTACCTCGGGTACTCCCCTTGATAGGTTGCCGGTCTAAAACACCGACAGCTGGCACGCCAGGTAGGGGCTCTCGTCGAAGATCATTTGGCGAACTCGACGGCTTCCATCTTCATCAAGCCAACCGTCGCCTTCAACCGCGGCGACACCTTTGTCTTCGGCTCCTGGGTATGCACTACTGACGGCGCCGGATCCTTCCAACACCACCTCACCATGCCGCCCAACCCGGAGACTGGGCTCGTGACGCTTCCCAAAGTAGTCAAGGGCAATCTCGCCGGAAAGTTCAGCGAAATTTCGCTCTACAACCAACACGCCGACTTCGAGCTTGGACCTGATTCCAACTCGAACTCGACGTCCCCGTGGGATATCGTATGCGAGTCAGGTACCCAGCCATCGCGTGCGGCCTCCCCACTCCGTGAGCGCTTCACACGCGGCCCTCGCAACGTCAGCAGGGCCCACGCGAAGGCTCCCATTGCCCGCCGGGCCGGCAAGGAGATCGTACCCGAGTACGACTCGGACTCCAACACCGTCCCCGGCTACAACTCGGACTCCAACCCTCTCGCCGGCTTCTACTCGAACTCCTCCTACGAGTTCGACTTCGGGTCGGACCCAGATGAGCTCGAGTCCAAGAACAACACTACAGAGCAACCCCCTGTCTGGACCAGCTTCCGGCCTGGTTATAACATCTACACCCGCCAGGAGATTCGTCTACTGGCCAGACCGCAAGCCCGCAGACCTGACAGGAGGGAACTCGCGCTGCGTCGCCTACCTCGACTCACTTCCCTTCCAAGAGGGAACACCGCTCGCCCCAGCTGGGGAGCACACTCCGACAGAGGTGGCAACCAGTGACTCCAGCCTTGGCACTCCTGACCGGCAAGTCTTCATGACTACCAACGAGATGTCAGGGCCCTCAGGGACGCTCGCTGACCGATATCTCGAGGATATCTCAGCGAACGAGTTGTCCACCAACGCGCCCGCTGACGAGACCGACGCCAACCGGGACGCTCGACGTGAACGCAACAGAAAGTGGAACGAACGGCGCCGACGTCTCCGCGAGTCCCTTCCCATCTAGAACCTCTCAGAAGCCCTCGACCAAGTCGAGAGCCGGGTACACACTACCCCAGAGCAATGCCTCATGTCTATCACTACGATAGCACGTCAGGCTCAGGGGATGCGTGCAGGAGAAGTCATCGCCAAGCTCGCGGAGGACGCCTACTTCATGCGAGTTGAAAACAGGGTCACTCAGGTGCCCCCTGTCAGGAACCGCCAGCAAGACAACGAAGCGACAAGTCGTAGTGCGGAAATCGGTTGCAACCGTACTCGAGCGGAGCTACCAACTAACCCCAACCGTACTCGGGCAACAGCCGGTGGACCCTCCCATGGTGGCAACTGCACCAGTGGCGACCGGGAGATCATCCCTCATCGTGATCCTGGCGGTGGAGGCAGCGACGGCGGGAGCTCCAACCATGGTGCTGGCAGGAGAGCCGGGGGCGGAGGCGACATTGGCGGCCGAGGCCACGCGAACAGCCACGCCTCCGGAGTTTCACGTGGCGGCTTCTACGCCCGCCAGAAGATTGAAGAACTTCGGCGCAAGAAGTCCTCCACGGCAGGCGACAACGATGGCTTCCCCGCCTTCTCTACACGGCTTCGCAACCTACTTCTCCCAGAGAAATTCAAGCCTCTGGGGATCACCAAGTATGACGTGAAGCAGGATCCAGTGCAGTGGCTCAGGTGCTACGCCCTCTCCATCGAGAACGCTGGTGGCAACAACGACACAAAGTGCCTCTACTTCCCTTTCTGTCTGGACCAAGCCCCACTTACATGGCTCGAGTCACTCGAGAAGTACTTGATCGACAAGTGGGACCAGCTGAAGGAACAGTTCACCAGCAACTTCGCGGGCGCCATGGGCCGCTTGGGTACTCGCATGGACCTGGCAAAGGTGAAGCAGGAAAAAGGCGAGACCCTTCGCAAGTACATGCGGTGCTTCTTCGACAAGCGCGCCACCGTAGTCGATGTCTCTGACAAGGAGTTCATCGACCTCTTCCAAGACGGTCTCTACCACCGTCGCACCTTCAAAGACTTCGGTCGTCGCCGCCCGAGCTCCATCAGCCACCTCAAGGACATGATCACCTCCTGGGCTGATGAAGAAGACAAGGCTAACGCCAAGTACGATGCCATCCGTGGCAAGAGCAAGCAGAACACGGGCAGCGGCAGCAACAACAACGGGAACCAAGGCGGTCGCAGCAATAACTACTCGGGTCCCAACCGCAAGTGCAAGACAGACAACACTGTCGCAGCTATCTAGTGCCCTGCGAAAGACAACTCGAAGAAGACCTCCGGTGGCTTCAAAGACTTGCTGAAAGAGAAGTGGTCGTGGCATCTAGATGGCAACCACACCACCGAGCAGTGCTACCAACTCCGGCGAGCACTCAAGCATACTCCAGAGCCACGGCACCCTCACGACAAGAAAGGCAAGAAGAAGACCGACGAAGGCAACGGCGACTTCCAGGAACCTGACAAGACGGTGAACGTCCTCTTCGGCGGACTACCCAACCGACGGGCTCAGAAAGCCACTCGTCGAGAAGTCATGAGCATTGAACCAGCGGTCCCGACCCCTCTCCGGTGGTCGGAGGTACCCATTACCTTCTCCCGCGAGGATCAATGGACAAGCTTCTCTGAACCAGGACGGTTCCCACTCATCCTGAAGCCGGTGGTCGCGGGCTCCAAACTCAACAAGATCCTCACCGACGGTGGAAACGGGCTCAATGTCCTTTTCACCAAGATCTTGAAGAAACATCACCCATATGCTCACCAAGAGCACCTCGCCTTTCTATGGCATCGTCCCCGGGAACGCGGCTATCCCACTGGGCTCAGTGGTTCTGCCAGTTACCTTCGGGGAAACAAGGGACAACTACCGTACCGAGTACATCAATGTGACAACCCGCCCAGGAAAATACCGTACTATCGCCTAAGACTGATCCACTTTGGTCATTAAGCAATAATAAAGTATCATCCTGTCGTTAGTTGCCGGGTTAACGCCCGGTAAATCACTTGAAAAGCAACAAGGATCGAATATATGCATTAAAACTCACTCGAAGGCGAGTCCAGAGATACAACAACATTCTAATCCAAATTCGTACCCCGAAGGGTTTAATTATTACAAACCATAGTTTTTGCCATAAGGAAATAGTTCAGAGTTTTCGAAAGCAGCGGAAATAAACTAACGGAAGCGAAGACACCACGGGAGGCCATCCATGATGCTTTCAGTAGTCGTCCTCCACCCACTCCAGCTCCCAGCCGGGCGGGATCTCTCCGGGCCACACATCACCAAAAGCATTACCTGGATCAACACATTATAGCAAGGCTGAGTATACTAATACTCAGCAAGTCTTACCGTCGGTGATAACTACTTCACCAAATTTAGACCATGAAAGGCTTTTTGGCTACTGGGTTGCCTTTGCTGAAAAGTAACAAAGAGTAGGTCCTTACTTTCAAGATTTTAGCACAAGTTCTAGTAGTTTTAATCTTTACTACATTAGCCAACTAGTACAAACAAAGTTGTACAATACAATTAATCAAACATAATATTCATCATCTTCCATCATTAGGGATCTCATGACTAGTGGAGTAAGTAGTCTCGAATAACGGTGAGAGGCCGACAATCGATTGATTTAAACCTTGCAAGGTAAACCCAAAGACACGGTAGGCTGCCCCCGAAGGGACAACTTTCCCAGGCCGTTTCCAAAAATCCTCGGGTCGGGATCGAATCTTACAGTCTTTGGTGCAGGCTATCCGGAATACCCCGCGAGATACCCGACTCACCATACACCACCGTAGCTAGCCGTGAGAGCGAATCCCAAGAGTAGTAATAGTAGGATCCCTTGCCGCCTCATTAAGGTACTAGGCTTACCGGTCCCATACCCGACATGTGCTTAGTACGTTCAAAAACTTAACCCACATAACCACTGGACCGGAGCCCAGATCCCATGCTCTTACCACGTGAGCGATCCATTTAAGGATATATTGTGATTCCTATCTAGGAACCTATTCTCGCGAGTGAGGTCATCACCCGACTTGTAACGGTCCTATAGCTTAGCAGCTATCGACCTATCATACTAGTAAGGACAAAGGTACCTAGGGATCATGCATCTAGGGTTTCATTCAACTCCTGAACGTAAATGCACAATCATCCATAGATAATTGAATAAAGAATTTGAAAACTGGGTTAGAAGCACCGGAGCTTGCCTTCGTCAGCTAGGTTAGCCTGGGCACCCTCGGTGTCGAGCACTTCCACGTACTGCAGCGAAGCTTCCGCTCCTCCTTCCTCGGTTTCCGGGACCAGCGAGTAATCACCATCCGTAAGATCTACACGGAATGCAATGCAAGTTCAGGTGATGTGATAGGTAGTTATCTTATCCAATTCTTGTTGGTCATATTCACCTTAACAAGCATCTAGATAGTGTTTCTCTTTTAGGAAGGTTATCAGTCGTACATGGGTTACTCTTTTATTGTTCATTTGAATAAAGGTTTTTATTATACTTGTTATTTCATGTGAATGGGTAGTCCTTTTACTTCCACAAGCAAGGTATAAAGAATATTTGTATTCATGAATTAATTTCTTATCAGCAAGGATAATTAATTATCTTTTAATTAAATTAGGTAGTACTTTCAAAAAGGAAAAGAATTAAATAGGGCTTCCCTTTATTTAATTTCCCTTTAATATTAAATGGGGCTTTTAAGATTTTATTTAGCAATTAAATTACCAAAAATTATAGGAGTGTTTCTTAAGCATATTAGCACCTATCCTGGTACATTGGACCCACATGTAAGTGTTGGATGCTAGGAAATTAAATACTATTAAAAATAACAAAGGTTAGCTAGTGATTCAATTTAAATGCATACAAAAATAAATAAGCCTCAAAATGATCCAAACTTTCTCATGCATGCTCTCTGGTCCTAAACAAGACTAAAGAACCAACATATTCACCTAGGAACTCTACTGATCTTGGTTCATTAATTTACAAAGTAAAACATGCATAAATCAAGAATAAATATTTCTGTTAAGCCAAAAATCATGATTAATTCACAAGATGTGCATTTTGATATTACAAGACAGTGTGCACAAGTTGAGCTCAGAAACATAAATATATTTAGCAAGAAAAATCACCTAGGAAGTTTTTTCAGAAAAGTAAAACAATTTATTCAACAAGATCCACTTCATAACTTTGTGCAATTCTTGGCACAGGAGCTAGTCATGACCTAACACACAACATATCCAAAATTGGGATACAGAGGAGTTATAGATTTAAAGTTATGACAGATCTAGGTTTTTCACTTTTGTATTTTTCATGTTAAGAATATTTAGAATCAAGCCATGTGAGAATAACAAAAGTTGTGGGATTTCTCTCTGTGAACTCAACAAAATTGGTTTGGCATTTTTCTGATTTTTCTACGAATTTCTAGAAATTTTCTAATGCGCTGGACTGAACTGTAAGAAAACCTAGATAGATTTCTTTACACCCAGGCCCTGCATCTAGCACAAAACACCCTAAAACAATTTGAAGTATTGCAATCCGGCCCTTGGCCGGGGGGGCATGGCCAGCTCCGGCGAGCCGGCGGAGCTGCCGGCCGGGTGAGCGGCCAGGCTCGGCTAGAAGCTCACCTAGGAGCTGTACGTGGTCGGAGTGGAGGCGGAGGGACGGCGGCGGCGGGTTCCCGGCGGCGGCCAGCGGCGACGGCCGCGACGGCTCGTGGAAATCTGGCGATGAGGCGGAATGCTGGGCAATTGGCGAGCGCACGAGCTACACTAGAGCCTAGAGGAGCTACCGGAGTAGTTGGCCGGCGGCGAGCACGGGCGGAAGCGCGAGCTCAGGGCGGCGGCGGCAATGGCGGCGGGGGGGGCTCGGGATAGCGCGCGGGGAACACGAGGAGGGCTTAAATAGGCCGGGAAGGCGCTCATGGTGACGACGGCGTGACGGCGGAGATACCCGCCGTACCACGGCGGCTCGGGCGACGCGCGTGCGGCGGCGCGCCGCGCCGACGGACCGCCGGTCCGTGGCGCGTGCGCGCGTACGCGGCGGCGCTCCGCCGCGGACTCGGCGCACATAGGGGCGGGGAGCGCGAGCGGCTCGGGCGGAGCGCACCTCGGGCCGGGCGCGGCCTCGGGAGGCGTGGGCGCGGGTGCCGGGGATGGCGGCGCGCGGTCGGCGACGGGCGGCGCGCGGGGTGCGCGACGTCGTGGCGCGCGGCACTCTGGCCCAAAACGTTTCACTGGTGCTGTCTTTGAAATGGAATTGCTCTAGATTTTTGTATAGAAGTTGACCAAGTGATGAATACCAAAGTTGTAGATCTAGCTACCCTTCACAAATTCTACAAAGGCTATATAGGGTTTTACTGCACAGAATTGGAACTATTTGAATGCCAAAAGTGAATGTCAGCCTGTCTTGGCCAACAGTAAATTCTGCCTTGCAATGAAGTTTTCAAGCTTTTCCACTCCAAATTTGAAATGCCATTCTACATGAAAGTTGTGTCCCTCATCAAGATGGACAACTTTCATTAAGGTAGAATTTTAAGTGTTTAGGTGAATTTTGGAGAACGCGGCAAAAGTTCCGGCAGACACCTATGGGCACTAGGGTGACAAGGGGTTTGACCAAGCCTTTGACCATGGGTTGGCCCCACAAGTGTGTTTACTAGTCAATTGGGGTCACTAGGGTGGGTTAGTAAGTTTTTCGAGGTGATGGCCCAGGTTGACCGTGGTTTGACCACTGTTGACTATTTGACCGGCTATTAAGGCTAATTAAAAACCTGGGGCGTCACAATCAAGTTCGAAGTCGCAGACTTCGAGACGTCTTACCATGCCATCCTCGGCAGACCAGCTATCGCCAAGTTCATAGCGGTACCCCACTACACCTACTTGGTACTCAAAATTCCAAGTCCAGACGGTGTACTCTCATTGCAAGGGGACTTGAAGATATCCTTCGACTGCGACACAGAGGCTGTGGAACTCGCAGCTACGAATCAAGTACCCAACGCAATGATGGAGATCTACGCTGCATCCAAGAAGCTTGCCCCAAGTGAACTCGACATTCCAGAGAAGTCGGACAAAGCCAACAAGCCTCAGCGAGCTGAGGAAGTTCTAGTCAAGACAATTGACCTTGGGACGGGCCTCGACCCGTACCCCTGGAGCATGTCAGATTTCTGTCGGGATCTCTTCACGACATCCTGCAACAGACAACAGTTGTCACCTGGGTGCTCAGCATCTACGGCAAATTGACTACTCAAGGGCATCGACAACTCACCTTCATCCATTGCTCGACCTGGCGCATCACCTCCACGTGACGTGCTACCGCCGCCGGGTCGACAAGGTCGTCTGCCAGGAGTTCAACCCCACCACGACTACTCGTGGCGGCTCCAGACATCAGCGCCAAGTGGATCGGCTCAACATCCTGGATCTCCGGCGAACGGACGACTACTTCCATGGTGGACTCTGGCAGTACATCATCACGCTCCTCTCCAGTGGTCGCGGGGGCTTCTCCGCTGGCTACCTCCACCAGCTCGGGGGCTGCTCCGGCGACTCCTTGGGTCTCCGGCGCCTGGCCTTCAACGGGCACCACCTCGGGGATGGTGCTTCCCTCGGCTTCAGCCCCTATCAACAGAAGACAACTGGATTAGTCACTCTTGGCGGCTAAGACTACTCCTTGAGGGTATCTGCGCTCGTGCAGTGTACTCACCTTCTACAATGCTGGCCTCTGGCAATGTAGCCTCCACGGCCGGCGCCTCGGACTCTGCTTGAGGGGCGGGAGCGGACTCCTTAGCGGCTGGCGCGGATTCCTCTTCAGCCACCGCCGTGCTGGGTTCATCCCCAGCCCAGGTCAAGTCCGTGGATGCTGCAGAGTACACAACTGGTTGTCAACCAAGTATGACTACCACACCAACTGTACTACTCGGGAAATATTTTCACTTATAGGCTCGACCGGACTACTGTCACGGTCGGGGCTCCAAGGATGCTGGCGATGTCAACTAGTCCAGCTTCAGCAGGTGCATGCTCCTCGGCCTCAGTAGTCGTTGTCGTATGGACGTCCCTGGGCCCACTACCTCGGTGGGTACCAGGACCGACTACTCGGTGGGCCCCTGGGACTACCGGACTTGCGTTGCACGGTACCCGATGTGTGAAGAACAAGGACTACAGAGGAGAAGTACTCGGTTAGGAAGCTGTACATGTCCCGCACTGTATAGAGGACTCCTAGACGTACTCGACTAGTACTCTCTCCCCAAACCGACTTGTAACCCTGCCTCCCGGACTATATAAGGCGAGGCAGGGACCCCCTCTCATCATCTCATCTCACAGCGTAAGATCGCATCATCTTGTAATCGTACCCAATCAATCCAGAGCTACGCAGAATACAAGACGTAGGGTATTACACACCTCACGGCCCGAACCTGTCTAAATTGTGTGCCACGTGTCTCTTCCTTTGAGTTACCGATCTCGGCGAGGCCACATTCATCTACTTAGGGTACTCCCCTTAGTAGGTTGCCGGTCTAAAACACCGACAGCTGGTGCGCCAGGTAGGGGATCTCGCCCCAGATCACATGGCGAACTCGACGGCTCCAGTCTACATCAAGCCGACCGTCGCCTTCGACCGCGGCGACACCTTCGTCTTCGGTGCCTGGGTCTGCACTGCTGACGGCGCTGGATCCTTCCAGTGACGCCTCACCACGCCGCCCAACCCGGAGACCGGCTTTGTGACGCTTCCCGAAGTAGTCTCGGGCGAACTCGCCGGCAAGTTCGGCGAAATTTCGCTTTTCGACCAACACGCCGACTTCGAGCTCGGATCCGCTTCCAACTCGAACTCGACGTCCCCATGGGCTACCGTATGCGAGTCGGCTGCTCAGCCATCGCATATGGTCCCCCCACCCCGCGAGCGCTCCACGAGTGGCCCCCGCAACCTCTGCAGGGCCCGCACGGAGGCTCCCTCCGCGCGCCGGGCCGGCAAGGAGCCCGTACCCAAGTACAACTCAGACTCCGACGCCGCCCCCGGCCACGCTTCGGACTCCAACCCCCTCTCCGGCTTCTACTCGGACTCCGCGTACGAGTTCGACTTCGGGTCGGACCCTAAGGATCCCGAGTCCGAAGAAAACACTACTTAGCAACCCTTGTCAGGGCCGGCTTCCGGGCTGGTTATAACGTCCACTCCGGCTGGGAGATTCGTCTACTGGACAGACCGCAAGCCCGCCGACCTGATAAGTGGGGACTCACGCTACATCGCCTACCTCGACTCGCTCCCGTTCCAGGAGGGAACACCACTTGCTCGAGCTGACTCGTACACTCCAACTGAGCTGGCGAGCTCCGACTCCAGTCTTGGCAACCCCGATCGCCAAGTCTTCATGGCTGCCGGTGACATGCCAGGACCTTCAGGGATGGCACAAGACAAGTACCTTGAAGACATCTCCGCAGACGAGCTGCCTGCTGAAGCACCCGCGGATGAGACCGACGCCAACAGGGACGCTCGACGTGAGCGTAACAGAAAGCGCAACGAACGGCGCCGGCGTCTCCAAGACAACCTTCCCATCCGCAACCTCGCAGAAGCTCTCGAGGCTGTCGAGAGAAGGGTACACACCACCCCCGAGCAATGCCTCATGTCGATCACAGCGATCGCACGCCAAGCTCAGGGGATACGCGCTGGAGAAGTCATCGCCAAGCTCGCTGAAGACACTTACTTCATGCGGGTCGACAACAGGGTCACCCAGCCTCCCCCCGCTAGGAACCGCGACAACGAAGCTACAAGTCGCAGCGCTGACCTTGGCCGCAATTGTACTCGAGCCGAGCTACCGGCTCAGCCCAACCGTACTCGCGCAAACGCCGGTGGACCCTCACAGGGTGGCAACAGCAACCGTGAGATCATCCCTCACCGCGGCCCTGACGGCGGCGGCCGCGACCCTGGCGGTGGCGACAACGACAGCGGAGGCTCCAACCACGGAGCCAACAGGAGGACCGGCAGCGGTGGCAGTCGCGGCGGTCGAGACCACGCGAACAGCCACGCCTCCGGAGCCTCACAGGGCGGCTACGACGCCCGTCAGAAGATTGAAGAGCTGTGGCGGAAGAAGTCCGCCACTGCAGGCGACAACGACGGCTTCCCCGCCTTCTCACCTCGGCTTCGCAACTTGCTCCTCCCCGACAAGTTCAAACCTTTGGGGATCACCAAGTACGACACGAAGCAGGATCCCATCCAGTGGCTCAGGTGCTACGCCCTCTCCATCGAGAACGCTGGCGGCAACAACGACATCAAGTGCCTCTACTTCCCCTTCTGCCTGGACCAAGCTCCACTCACATGGCTCGAGTCGCTAGACAAGGACTCGACCGACAAGTGGGACCAGCTGAAGGAGTAGTTCACCAGCAACTTCACGGGCGCCATGGGCCGATCGGGTACTCGCATGGACCTGGCCATGGTCAAGCAGGAACAAGGCGAGACCCTCCGCAAGTACATGCGCCACTTCTTCGACAAGCGCACCACTGTAGTCGACGTCACCGACAAGGAGGTCATCGACCTCTTCCAAGATGGCCTCTACCACCGCCACACCTTTGAAGACTCCGGTCGCCGTCGCCCCAAGTCCATCCCCCACCTCAAGGACATGATCACGTCCTGGGCGGATGAAGAAGACAAAGCTAACGCTAAGTACGACGCCATCCGTGGCAAAAGCAAGCAGAACGCGGGCGGCGGTAGCGGCAACAACGGGAACCAAGGTGGTCGCAATAACAACAACAACTACTACTACTCGGGTCCCAACCGCAAGCGCAAGCCAGACAACACTGTCACGACTATCCAGCGCCCTGCGAAGGAGAATGTTGGGGAATTCAGGAAAATCCGTCACCCTCGAAACGTTAAGTTTGACAAAGTTCTTGAGACATGTTTTTCAGGGGAAGGAAACTCACGATTTTCGGAAGCCTGGAACCTGTGAAGCCTCGAATTCGCGAATGTGTGAAGTTCGGGAATCTTGATTCGGTGAAGAAATGGGGTCACGAACATGCGGAAGCCCGGAACCTCGAGCTGTCGGTGGCGCGAACTTCGGAGGATGGCCGATTCGGGAATTTGTTGAGGACCCAGTTCGGGAGTCACGCGCGAAGACATGCACGAACCGATGAAGAAGCGAAGGCCGATTCGGGAATCTGTCGAGGACCCAGTTCGGGAATCACACGTGAAGACATTCACGAACCGGCGGAAAAGCAAAGTCAAAGTTGTTGTCCCAAAAAGTCCGGGTTTAGAGTGTGAACTAGTGGCAGATTTGTAAATATGTTAGACGAAAAAGACATTCTTGTATGCGTTCACACTAGGAATATTCTCTGAGCCTGAGGTTGTTTTCGGTATGTAAAAGTCCCTTCATCTCCCTATAAAAGGGGGCGCGAGGGCACGTGTAAACGGATTCAGACTTTTTGGAACTTGTGCTATTTGCAGAGGAAATCACAGTCTCTTTGCACTCTCACTTTGTGCTTGAACATGTTAAGAACTCTCTCTCTCGTGTTAGGGTCGTCATCCAAATTTTTCGGGTAACCCCCCAACATTGGCGCCCACCGTGGTCTAGCCGAAGAGAAACTCACGATGCCACCTCAGAAGAAATCCAAGAAGAACGTTCCGGCAGAGGCAAATCGAGACGATCACCATCCTACCCAAAGGAATGAAACCTCTTTCGTTCCTGAACCTTCTAACGCAACAGACCAAGAACGAAGAGCAAAGCTTGAAGCTCTCATGAAAGCAAGAGCAGAAAAAACAGCTCATACCCAAGAACAACCTGTTGAACAGCAAGAGTTTGAGAATGTGGATGATGATGATGACACCATAGACAGGGAGCTACAAATGGTTCAGCAAAAGATACAGCAACTGCAGAAAGACAAAGAAAAGTTCGCAGCTCAGTTGCAAGCGAAGAGAAAAATCTCTGAAAAGCTAGAGCAGCTGAACAAAGCAAAAAAGCAAATCAAGGCGATACAGAGGGAAATTGATGAAATGAAAGAACAAGAAAACAGTTCCCTGTGGCAGGAGTCACCGCACCAGAACGCTGGGCCAGCAAGAGAACCTCCGAAAGAGAACTTCTTCGCGGGAAATGGAGTCTCACACTTCGTGGATCCTGAATCTCCGCTGTCTATTAGGCTGCAAACAACACCTTGGCCGCCGAAGTTTAAGCCTGTCTCTCTCCCCAAATGCAACGGCTTCGAAAACTCCAGGCAGTTCCTCATGAGATATGAATCAGCTGTCAATTCGGCAGGAGGGGATGATGTTGCACTGGCCAAATCCTTCATCATTGCTTGCGAAGGACCAGTACTGAATTGGTACTCACTGCTACCTCCACACTCAGTCTACAGCTGGGTAGACCTCAAGACAAAGTTCATGCAAGCATTTCAGATGTTCCACGACACAACAGCGGAAGCATCAAATTTGTATAACTGCACGCAGAAAGACATAGAACCACTGCGGAACTTCGTGAGAAGGTTCATGCAACAAAGGTCTCAAATCCCCGAAGCTGATGACAAAACAACGATCAACGCACTGATCAAAGGTCTCACCCCAGGGCCGACAGCTTCGCATCTCACAAGAAAGAAACCCAAGACAGTTGAAGAACTCTTTCACGAATTGGAGGAGTACATTTTGTCAGATGATGACCATCGCAAAAGAGTGGCTAAGCGGAACGAGGCAAGACAAGGCAACAGAGAGATGATGTGGAGGGCACCACCCCAACATCCGCGAAATGTCAACAACGTCAGAAATTCACAACCTGAACAAAATAACAGGCCAAGCACCAGGGGAGGGTTCAATCCCAGAGGAAGGGGGAGAGGCAGAGGACCCCCGGCACTCACGAACCACAACCCGAAAGATCCTTACTTCTATTGCCAGTATCATGGGAGGGGCCATAGCACCGCAGGGTGCCCAGAAACGAAGAAGAACATGGCAAGAATTCAGCAAGAGAAAGCACTAATGAGCATTGCATCTTCAATGCCAGGCTAGTTTCGCCCGAATTTCTGGTAGCCGCAATTCGCGAACCCACAGCCAAGTTCTGTCCCAGTTCAGCAATTCCCGCAACCACAGTCAACGTGGCAGCCGTCGCAGCAGTTTTTCCCTCAGTCACAAGCGATCCAGGCAATCCAGCAACCGCAACCCATTCAGGAAATCCTGCCGCCACCTCGAGAAAGTTCGTCAAGGCCTCAGTCAAGTTCGGGACCTCAGAACTCCAAAGCATTGCCATCGTTCGGAACTATCATGCCAATCACGGGCGGGTCAGCCATGGAACTCGAGACCAAGAAGCAAAGAAACAATTACTTCAGGTCTGTGAACACTATCATCAATGACGGCCCAGCTGCACGGCCGGAGTGGGCAAAGGTGCCAATCACCTTCACAGAAGAAGATTTCATGCTGAAATCCGCGATTCACAATGACGCCATGGTCATTGAGGTGAACATAGCTGGATGGGTCATAGGAAAAGTACTAGTTGACAATGGGAGCTTGGCGGATATCCTGTTCTTGAAGACTTTCGAAAAGATGAATCTGAGCCAGCACATGTTGGACCCCCTAGAGTACCCGCTGCAAGGGTTCGGAGGAAAGCCCATCAAGCCGGTTGGAAAAATTTCACTCCCGGTTTCCTTCGGAGATCTCGAGAATGCCAGAACAGAGAGTCTCACTTTCGATGTAGTTGACATTTACCACCCATACCTCGCAATTTTCGGCAGAGGTTTCATGAACAAGTTTGATGCTATCATAAGGCAGCAGTTCTTATGCATGAAGATGCTTGCGCCCAAAGGGGTCATCACGGTGTTCGGCAATCAGCAAGAGGCCAGAAACATAGAAAAAGGCCACACGCCCGGCCAAACGAACGTATACCAGCTGAAAGCAGCTGATGAGAAGAAGGAAACCTATGAAGAGCCTAAGCGGGACAAGGAAAAAAATGAGATAGCCGCAGAGGGTGAAACAAAGAAAGTGTATCTAGATGACATGCCCGATAGAGCAGTCATAATAGGGGCCAACCTCAGCGCCGAAGAGGACAAGGACCTTGTACGATTTCTGAACAGAAACAAGGATGTTTTCGCATGGTCAGCTAAGGACCTGCAAGGTGTTGACAGGGATATCATCGAACATGCCCTGGAAACAGACGAAAAAATACCACCCAAGAAGCAAAAACTTCGGAAAATGTCTGAGGAAAAGGTGAAAGCAGTCGAAGCAGAAGTTCAGAGATTACAGGATGCACAGGTAATCAGAGAAGTCAAGTACCCGGTCTGGCTAGCCAACACTGTGCCTGTCAAGAAAAAAAATGGAAAGTGGAGAATGTGTGTGGACTTCACCGATTTGAACAAGGCATGCAAAAAAGACGATTTTCCCTTGGAGAGGGTATACAAAATCGTAGATGATGCAGCCAATAGTGAGATGCTCTCGCTCCTGGACATGTTCTCTGGTTATCATCAGATCAGGGTTCGTAAAGAGGACGAAGAGAAAACAAGTTTCACCACTCCCTTCGGGACATTTTGCTTCGTAAGAATGCTAGAGGGGCTAAAGAACGCAGGATGTACATTTTCAAGAATGATAGCAATAGTATTACACCCGCAGATTCGGAGAAACATCTTGGCATATGTCGACGACATAGTTGTCAAAAGCGTTCAGAGGAAAGACCACATCAGTGACCTGGCGGAAACATTTGCGAACATGAGGGCAGTGAATCTGAAGCTGAATCCGGAGAAATGTGTATTCGGCATTCACAAGGGGAAAGTTCTTGGATGCCTAGTATCAACAAAAGGCATAGAGGCAAATCCCGACAAAATCAAGGCTCTAGTGGAAATGCAAGATCCAGTTTCAGTGAAAGATGTGCAGAAACTGACAGGGAGAGTAGCGCCCTAACGGATTCATTCCCAGAGCCGCAGAAAGAAGCTTACCGTTCTTCCAAGTCCTCAGAAGTGCTAAAAACTTCCAGTGGTCTGAACCTCAGAAGCGAGCCTTTCAAGAATTGAAGGATTACTTGTCAACCATGACCAAACTCTGTCCTCCCGAACCTAAATCGCCACTTCTGCTATATGTGTCTGCATCAAATTCGGCAGTAAGCGCAGTGCTGGTGCAAGAAAAAGAGGAAGAAGGAAAGCTCAGACAAATTCCCGTATACTTTGCTTCTGAAGCATTGTCTGGCTCCAAGATCTTCTATTCCGAGCTGGAAAAAATCGCATACGCGGTCATCATGGCAGCAAGGAAGCTAAGGCATTACTTCGAGGGTCACAGAATAAGAGTCATCACCAACCAGCCGTTGAATGACTTGTTCGCAAATAGAGAGGCATTCACCCGAATCATCAAGTGGGGCGCTGAGCTTTCTGAGTACGTGGTAGACTTCGAGAGAAGAAGTGCAATAAAATCCCAAGTTCTGGCAGATTTTGTCGTGGACTGTACTTCACCTACTCAGAACCTCGAGGAAGACGCACCCGAACCATGGATAGTACAGTGTGATGGGGCCTGGTGTTACAAGGGGGTCGGAATTTCGGCTGTTGTGACGTCCCCAACGGGCGTGGTCATAAGATACGCAGCTCGGCTCGTATTCGCGAACAACGAGCATTCCACGAACAACACAACGGAATACGAAGCTCTTATGTTAGCATTAAGGAAAATGAGAGCCTTGGGGCAGCAGACCTTCATAATCAGAACGGATTCGAAAGTGATCCAAGAACATATCGAGAAAGAAAGCGAGGCAAGGAATCCTGTTCTCATGAAATATCTGGAAAAAGTCAGAGAAATGGAAAAACACTTCAAAGGGTACTCAGTCCAGCATATCCCAAGGGATGACAACAATGAGGCAGACAAACTGGCGAAAGCGGTAGCTAGAAATCAAGAGCTACCCCCAGATGTGTTCTTCGAAATCATCAGAGAACCGTCCATCAAGGATTCGAGAGCTAAAATCGTGAATGTAGTGGAGACCCCCGACTGGAGAGTAGAAATCATGGCTTATCTGAGAGGACACTACGAACCGCAAGATGAGATAGAGGAGAAAAGATTAAAGCAACGGGTTCGGGGCTATACAGTAGTAAATGGAGAACTATACAAATCAGGAGTCACTGAACCTTGGCTGCGGTGCATCACCTCCGAAAAAGGTCAGGAACTTCTAAAGGAAATTCATAGCGGATTCTGTGGGGCGCACATAGGCACCAGGGCTTTGGCCGGAAAGGCGATAAAGCAGGGATTCTATTGGCCCACCATAAACATTGATGCCAAAACGTTAGTTCGGCAGTGTGAAGCATGCCAGAAAACGACAAATCAACAGAATCTGCCTTCAATGCCAGTTCATCTAATTCCACCGACTTGGCCCCTGCAAAGGTGGGGAATGGATCTAGTGGGCCCGTTGTCAAAAGCTCAGGGCAACTGCCGATTCGCAGCTGTTGCGGTCGATTATTTCACAAAGTGGGTGGAGGCAAAACCACTTGTGAATATCAAAGCAACAACAATTCAGAAATTCTTTTGGCAAAACATAGTCTGCAGGTTCGTGTTTCCTAGAGAACTAACGGTTGACAATGGCAAACAGTTCGACTGCTGCACCTTCAAAGAATATTGCAAAACCTTAGGCACCCAGGCGAAATTTTCGTCAGTATATCACCCACAGTCCAATGGTGCAGTTGAAAGAGCCAATGGCCTGATTTTTTCAGGAATCAAGAAATGCTTGTTCGACCAGAAAAAGGGGAAATGGGTGGATGAACTTCCGAAGGTGATTTGGTCTCACAACACCACAGTATCAAGAGCAACATGTTTCACGCCTTTTCGCTTACTTTTCGGCACTGAGGCTATGACACCGGAAGAAATCAAGAATGAAATCATGAGGGTCTTGAAAGGAAAAGAGATAGAGGAAATCGATAAGAAGGTGGAAAAAGACATGATCGAGCTGACAATCCTTGAAGCCGCAGAAAACATTGAGAAATACCAAAGAGAAACAAGGGCGTGGAGAGACAAGAAGGTGGTCCGGAAGGACATCAAAACTGGCGATCTTGTGTTGAAAAGGAAGAAAAATTGGGAAAACCCAGGAAAACTTCATGAGTCATGGGAAGGGCCTTACATCGCCAGAGAAACAGACATGCCAGGGGCTTTTCGCTTAATGGAGCAAACTGGCGAAGAGTTGCCGTATTCGTGGAATGCTGACAGCCTAAAAAGGTATTATCCATGAAAACCCTAGTTGTAGCTAGATGTAACATATAGTAGTTTTTTAATTTTCATAAGTTTGTATTCTAGAAAACTAAAAAATCCGAATTACGTGTCTATAAGTGATTTCGGGAGAAAACATTAGCTTTCCTTTTCATAAGTTATGTTAGAATAAGAAGGACCGTACTCTTTTCCTTGCAAAGGGGACTCTAAATCAAGAGGCAAGGTTTTTAACGAGGCGAATCCTATGTAAATACTCTTTGTGATATATATATAAAAAGAGTCTTCCCCCAAATCGCGTATTTTCAGAATTCCATCGTGAAAAAAGAAAGTTCGTGAGAAAGGCTTCGTGATAGCCAGAATTCCACCGTGAAAAAAGAAAGTTCGTGAGAAAGGCTTCGTGATAGCCAGAATTCCACCGTGAAAAAAGAAAGTTCGTGAGAAAGGCTTCGTGATAGCCAGAATTCCACCGTGAAAAAAGAAAGTTCGTGAGAAAGGCTTCGTGATAGCCAGAATTCCACCGTGAAAAAAGAAAGTTCGTGAGAAAGGCTTCGTGATAGCCGGAATTCCACCGTGAAGAAAGAGGCTTGAGACAACAACAAGTTGTGGCCTAGAAAATCCCATCCACGAAGGGATTCCCACCGAAAAAGGCCGGAGACAACAACAAGTTGTGGCCTCAAATCCCACCCACGAAGGGATTCCCACCGAAAAGGCCTGAGACAGCAGTAAGCTGTAGCCTAGAATCCCATCCACGAGGGGATTTCCACCGAAAAAGTCTGCATGATGATTTCGAGAAAGTGAATGCGTAGGGGGTTGCCTACAGATTTTTCTTTAGCGTAAATTGCCGAAAAGTTTTTCGTGATAACGTCGTTGTAAGAAAGGAGCAAGGGGCTCGTGCGAAAAATTGTAGAAAGTCTTGGTTGAAGCAACTGAGGGTTGCAGTATCAACCGAGGCAAGTCTGCCAGTTGGATCAAGTCCACAAAATTCGAAAACAAATTTTGTCGACTTGCGCGACGACGGTTCAAATTTTCAAAAACTAACGAAGATTTCTCCTAAAAAGTATACTCGATCGAAATACGCGAACTGTAAGCTTCGTCAACATGCCTTCAAGTTTTCATGCAAAACGGCAAGGTGGGGGAGGGTGACATTTTTTCAAGAAAAAACGTATTCATTGCCTTATTCGCATAAAAACTTCCGAATAGTTCATCAACGATTACAACAGTCAGTGCAAAATTTAGAATGAAAGCTCCACAACATGTCCTGGTTTACAAACATTGGTTTCGGCAATATCACTAGCATAAGCGAAGTCAGACGCGCCAGCTAAGGGACTAAGGGGCTCCGTCTTCGGAATTTTTGTGGGGCGCGAAGTAGAGGATGCAGAACGTCCCTTCTTACGAAACAAGAAAAATGAAGAGAGATCAAAACAGCCCATAGAAAATTTAAGCGAGGCTTCAAGCCAAAAATCAGAAAAGTCTTGTTCGGGATGAGATCGCTTAAACAAGCGCCACACTTTGCCGCTAACGAACATCCTATCTCGATGAATTCGCAGTGGCATCACGTCCTGCGCAGGCCCAGCTTGCAGGACCTGCGTAGGTTAAAGTGTACAAAACATTTGTTCAGAAAAACTAAGTGAATCTACAAAATATACATGCAACCTTAAGGGTGTGCAAGGTTCGGACAAAACATCTAATTCGTGACATCCACCTTCGGAGAACTATCTTCGTGCCCGGAAGCTTGCCTGTCGTTGCTGCCCTCATCACTGCTACTCCTGCTGCTGCCGCCTGAACCCCCTTCGCCTGAGTCGCTGGAATCTTCGTCGGAAGTTGACCCTTCGGGGGATGCAGCGATATTCTCCCGATTCTCCTCCTCGTTCAGCTGAGAAAGAAAGTAAAGCAAATGTAAAGGAAATTCGAGAGACTGAAACACCAATAACTGGTACAGGTGACGAAATCGTGCAAAGTTTACCTCAGCAAGTTTAGCGCGCGCGATGACCTTGACGGTCTCCTTCCCACTGGTCAACCAAAATTCCCTTGCAAACTTGTTCTTGATGGCCTGAACATCGGCATTGGCTCGAAGTATCAGAGTGCTTGTGGCGCTGGGGAATTGGGAGATCTTCTCGCGAAACTTCTCCAAGTCAGCGCAGTCGAAGTCATGAAGAATCTTCAAAATGCTCTCCACAGAGAAGGAAGCTGCGAAGTCACTGGCACCGAAGATCACCTCAGAGAGGGCCTTGAATTCAGTCTCCATCCAATCCATGAATTCGGGAATTTCGATGTTATCGGGGAGAGGAGCTGGACGAACGTCGAACTCGTTCAGCGACTTCTTGTATTCCTCGTAAAGAAGTTTCAGCTTCTCCAGAATCTCGGAAGTGTTTTTCTTCGAGGCTGCATTCTACTCCGCCAGCGCTTTTTCAAGATCCAAGATCTTACGATCCTTCATGCTCAAAGACTTGGCGAGACTGGCGTTCTTAGTACGAAGATCTTCGGCAATTTTTGTAGCCCTCCCGTGTTTCTCCCAAAGATTTTCGATCAAGCTGAGATCATCTTCATGGGCCTTCTGAACCCTCTCCAGCTCCTTTTTAGATTGCTCAAGCGTTGCATCCGCGATCTTCTTTTCGTCTTGGCTGGTCTTCAAGGCATCCGCCAGCTCAGCCACTTTCTTCTCAAGTTCAATATTCGCGGATTGTGTGAGGGCGAAGCTACGCTTGAGTTCCTTGGATTTTTGGGAAAGTTGCTTGTTCGCCTTCTCTTGTTCAACGAGCCGCTCGACGGCAACTTTCCCAAGCATAGAATGCTTGAGTGTGTAGTCTTCTTGAAAACAAGACAGCTTTGATGGAGAGTAAGAGTGGAGAAGATCCTTGAATTCTGAAAAGCCCAGGATCAAAATCTCAGTTCGAGATTCGAAAATCGGAAAAAGCATGAAAAGTAATGAAAAGGAATGAACCTTGTTTGCTGAAGTGTTGCATGGTGACTTGTTTCGCCGAACCAGAAGAAGCTTGGCCCCGAGACGAAGGAGTGGCTTCGGGAGTAGGGTGAGGCCCTTTCTCAGAGTCCTGAGCAGCTCCTTCGGGTTGTTCCAAGCTCTCCCCTCCTGATTCATCAACGGTCATAGGCGATTTCCACAGTGTTAAAATCTTGGAAATTTTGCTCCCAATGCCACTTGTCTCGAAACCAACACTTAATAACTTGCCGCGATGAGACGTACCAAAACTCTTGTTGAAAGCAGCCAAAGAAGGAGAGGGAGCCTGATCTTCGGGAACAACCTCCCGAACTTTGACCAAGGGGGCTTGTTCGGTAGGATTCTCCCCCCTTTGAATGGTGAGTTCGAGTTCCTTGGCGAATTCGGGGGAGGCTTCATCCCGGGAGCAAGTGGGTAGAGGGATATCGGCAGCTGGGGCTTCGGCAGCAACGGGGGCCTCAGCAGGGGCAGTAGCTTCAGCATCAACAGTGGTCTCATCAGCAGCAGCAGGTACAGCATCCTTGCGAACTTCGGGAGCAGCATCTGAAAAGGAATCAACATCCACGAATTCATTTTCAGATTCCGACGGACAGTTGTCTCGAAAGTTAAACAGAGGCCAGAAGCAAACACCTTTCCGGCTGTCCGCTTCCACGAAGGCTTCGTTGTCAAAGGCGGAGGGAACTCGCCGAACACCGACGGAAGAAACCTACCTCACCGCCTTCTTCAACTTTTTGCGACTCATCTGGGCTAGACCCGAAGCCGCCTGAAGCTCAGCATCCAAAGTTCGGTCAGAAGTCTTCCGCTTACGCTTCGAAGACTCCAGAGATCTTGTCTTGGAATGCTTGACCCCAGAGGAGGTGCCCTCGTTGACAGATGATGAGCCTCGCTTCGATGACCTTATTCGGGGGGCATTGATCGGGGCAGCCGAACAACTAGCCACGGCAACTGCAGGAACCTTAAGCTTGGGACCCGGGCCTCGAGAACTGAAATATTTGTCCCCGCAAACTTCGGAGAACACGCGGTTGATCCTCTTCCTGTGCTTCACAAGAGCCTTGTATGCCTTATACTCGTTCATGGTGTATTCGCCCACCATGACGTTAACCCTCTTTTCCACTTCAGTCATGAAGGCGTCGGCGCTCTGATCCTCACGAAGTTTAATCCCGAACTTCGGAAAAGGCACCTTTTGAGCTGCCCAGTTGACGTTGAAGTATACAATCTCAGTGGGAGACCAATCACTCGAAATAGGCCAGACCCGGGCAGCGACGAATTCTTCAATAATGTCACGGCCACCAAGTATAGTGCTGGCCAGGTGAAATGCACTTTCACAGTTTCTAATTCCCACTGCCCGCTGGTTGAATTCGGCAGCGTTCACCGCGGTCAGGGGCGCAATCGGGCAGGACAATCCTGACATGTTGACCTTCAAATAGAACCAATAAGAGCTCCAATCGTTGGTGAGGTTAGTCTTGCAACAGGGAGCAATCTGAATTCGGGTAATTCCCTTTCGGGTGTTCTGACGTCGGGTGTTGAAAGTGCAACACGCATGTTGACTGTGATAGAACTGCCCTTCACTGCCCTTGACGACCTCGGGGATAATCACCAGTTCGTAGAATCTGGCGAAGGCATCGACATTGGGATTGCAGCCGAAGGTCTTCATAATCCAAATGAACTTCGACACTTCAAGGAAAGATGTCGGCGAAAGCTGGTGGATCTTCACCGAAAAGGCATCAAGAATAGCCGGTAGGTTCGGGTCGCAGGGAAACCTCAGTCCACAAATGAAGAAGTCACGAAAGATGACAACTTCTCCATCCCTAGGGGTAGGGATTTGCTCATCAAGCGGGGCTCGCCCAGTGCCCGGAGAGAAGAACCCGGCTTTCTCGTATTCCCGAACCATGTTGGTTGTAACCTTGGACTCTCCGAAAGCGAGTGAAGGGGGCAGCGGGCCGGCGGTCTTCGCTCTAACCAGATCATCGACGTCGGCATCCACGTCTCCAATATCTTCGCCGTCGTCAGATTGGACTTCCCCGTCTTCGCGACTCCTGGAGCCGCTAGGAGAGCCAGTATCTTCGGCTGGTGCAGCATGCTCAGCACCTTCGACAACAGGGTCAACTGGAAGACCAGCTGCAATGAGCTCTTCGGTAGTCATGGGTCTGGCTGTGCTTTTAACTCGAGCCACCTAACCAACAGAGACAAACATACGAACCAATAAGAACAACATTCGACAATGAAGCTCATAGAATAAAGATACCACTGCAGCAAAGTATGACAGGTAAGAATCGAAAGAGAGAAATAAGATAATACCTTAGAGAGATGCGAAGAGAACCGGGAGTTCGCGAACTCTGCAGAAGAAGACGAAATTCCGCGAGCAAGAAAGATGCATGAATCGTAAAAAAGTAGGAAAGCCATAAAACTTTTTAACAGCGGTAGCCTCCTATTTATAGGGGTGGGGAGCGGTAGTTCCGCGAAACCTGCCTCGATCTAACCGTTCTAGGGTTCCCGGGCGACGCGTGTCCCCTCCGACGTTCCGAGGGTGACGTTTTTTACTAAATTTCCGAAGGATTCGTGGAATCGGATCGTCGGAGTCAACCTGCTTCCCCAAGGGGCTAGTGTTGGGGAATTCAGGAAAACCCGTCACCCTCGAAACGTTAAGTTTGACAAAGTTCTTGAGACATGTTTTTCAGGGGCAGGAAACTCACGATTTTCGGAAGCCTGGAACCTGTGAAGCCTCGAATTCGCGAATGTGTGAAGTTCGGGAATCTTGATTCGGTGAAGAAATGGGGTCATGAACATGCGGAAGCCCGGAACCTCGAGCTGTCGGTGGCGCGAACTTCGGAGGACGGCCGATTCGGGAATTTGTCGAGGACCCAGTTCGGGAGTCACGCGCAAAGACATGCACGAACCGATGAAGAAGTGAAGGCCGATTCGGGAATCTGTTGAGGACCCAGTTCGGGAATCACGCGTGAAGACATTCACGAACCGGCAGAGAAGCAAAGTCAAAGTTGTTGTCCCAAAAAGTCCGGGTTTAGAGTGTGAACTAGTGGCAGATTTGTAAATATGTTAGACGAAAAAGACATTCTTGTATGCGTTCACACTAGGAATATTCTCTGAGCCTGAGGGTGTTTTCGGTATGTAAAAGTCCCTTCATCTCCCTATAAAAGGGGGCGCGAGGGCACGTGTAAACGGATTCAGACTTTTTGGAACTTGTGCTATTTGCACAGGAATCACAGTCTCTTTGCACTCTCACTTTGTGCTTGAACGTGTTAAGAACTCTCTCTCTCGTGTTAGGGTCGTCATCCGAATTTTTCGGGTAACCCCCCAACAGAGAACCCGAAGAAGACCTCTAGTTGCTTCAAAGACTTGCTGAAAGAGAAGTGCCCGTGGCATCTGGACGGCAACCACACCACCGAGCAGTGCTACCAACTCAGACGAGCATTCAAGAGTACTCCAGAGCCACCGCACCCTCACGACAAGAAAGGCAAGAAGAAGAACGACGGAGGCAACGATGACTTCCAGGAACCCGACAAGACTGTCAACGTCCTCTTCGGTGGACTACCCAGCAGACAGGAACAAAAGGCTACTCGTCGAGAAGTCATGAGCATTGAACCAGCGGTTTCGACCCCTCTCGGCGGCATCCTCCCGCATCTGGATCCCCGCTCCTCAGGACACATTTTACAAGATGACCCTTCAATTCGAGAGGAAGTACTCGACTCAAGGCTCGGGGGCTCCGTGCCATGTGTCCTTCGGTTTTTTCTCCGGATTTTTCGGGATATTCTTGCCAAAACTTCAGATGGACCCTCAGCCAGAGTCTACAACTCAACCTAAGGCTCCGCGGCTACTCCATATGGAGTGCGATTTTGCAATCGCACTTCCATATCAGCTTCGGCTTCAAGACAACACGGGCATTGTTGAAGACCTTCAAGGGCAGCACTCGGAGATGCTTGTGACTACTCGAGGAGACTTCAGGATTGCTCAAACATCAGCTGGAGTACATTCCAGCCTCGGGATGCTTCGACTACTCTTGAGGACTTTTGACTTGTAGTACTCGGGGACGCTCGGGGACTACTCGTTAAGGCCGTCAAGACTACTTGAAGCTATCGTTCTCGACTACAAAGTACTCGGGGGCTTGTCGTATGGACCTCCCTAGGCCCACTACCTCGGTGGGTACCAGGACCGACTACTCGGTGGGCCCCTGGGACTACCTGACTTGCGCTGCACGGTACCCGATGGCGTGAAGCACAAGGACTACAGAGGAGAAGTACTCGGTTAGGAAGTTGTACATGTCCCGCTGTATAGAGGACTCCTAGACGTACTCGACTAGTACTCTCTCCCCAAACCGACTTGTAACCCTACCTCCCGGACTATATAAGGCGAGGCAGGGACCCCTCTCTCATCATCTCATCTCACGGCATAAGATTGCATCATCTTGTAATCGTACCCAAACAATCCAGAGCTACGCAGCATACAGGACGTAGGGTATTACGCACCTCGCGGCCCGAACCTGTCTAAATTGTGTGCCACATGTCTCTTCCTTCGAGTTACCGATCTCGGCGAGGACACATTCATCTACTTCGGGTACTCCCCTTAGTAGGTTGTGTTAACACCAAAATTTGGTAAGGAGTCTGACTTGTGGGTCCAGCTCGGTGAGGAGTCTGTCTGGCAGAAGGAAGGTTTCCTCAGATGCATTCGGCAGAAAGATCCGCGGTCGGCTATCTGCTTCCGTTCGGCAAGGGAACAGTTGAGCTGATTTTGCGGGATTGAATGGTGACGTGGCTCAAGCAGGAAAGACGAATGGATGGATAAGCGATCAAGCTTAGAGATAAATTAGGTATCAAATCCATTCGAAATTGTACCTGGCAGGGTATAAATATGAGCCTTGAATGTATGTAACAGATATACGCAATCATTCTCAATACAAACCGGCTTTACGCCAAACCCTAGTGTCCATTTGTCGTGTCGTCGAGTTCTTCGAGAGGGTTCATCGATCCGTCGACCTCCGTGAGTACCGGCAACCTTGTATCATGTCTAGTATCATGTGGTGGATTTAGATCTGATGCAAGTAGTCTTGTTACCATGCTTAGTGTCATGCGGTAGATTCAAGCTTGGTTCAAGAAGGTTTCTTGTTAGGTCATGAGCCATGTGATAGGCTAAGATCTAGCTTGAAGCTAGTTATCGGCTCTATTGGATTTTAGCAAGATCCAATAGATTCATTAAGTTACCCCGGGTTGCTTTGAGTTTTTGCTTTACGTTTAAATTCATGTAACACCTTCTTGCCCAATCTAGATGGGTTTGGATCGGCTTTATACCTTTTTGGTGATCCTCATGCGAGTCAAGTTCGTGCTTGTGGCTATTTTAACGCGTGGATCACGTGCTTTTTGATAGCCGAAACCGAATCGATCTAGGTTGTTACATGTTGCGGGTTCAAGCTTACCAATGTTTGTATAAATCTTGAAAGAACTGAGTATCACACGGTAGATGTAGGTTTTGGGGTTGCTTTGGAGCTAGTCATCCGGTGGATTAGATTTCAAATCAATCTGATAGATTTATCTCGCTTGGTAACGTTCGTTCCTTCTTCATGGACCCCGGATCGGCTGTTCAGCCGCATTCGGTTATGTTTCTCACGAGTAGAACACGTGCGTAATTCATGCTTTAAATGATGTATGCTTTTAGCTTTCCATATTTAGATTGTATCATGCGGTGGATAGATCTATTTGTGGAAAGTGGTACGATCCCCATGCAAGTTGTATCATGCGGTGGATAGATTTGTTTGGTATTGTACCCGACGGATTTTTAAAGTACCTAGACACGCGGTAGACTAGTGCTTTGGATCTATGCATGCTTGTTTATTACATGTTTATGCTCGCGCTTTACTTTATTTATTTATTTAACGTTGATCACCACGGGGATCGGTTACGGTCTTGTGCACGTGCATCTCTGTCCAAACAAAGACCGATCGCCGTCATGCTTACGTCATCCATTCGGCTATGTTACTTTTTTCCTTCTTGAAGCTCCCGAATGGTTTCAGTTTATTGGCAGATAGCTTTCTATAGCTATATGTCATTCTGTCTGGCCTCGTAGTCGTAAATATGGAACTGTCTGGTATCACCCGGCAAGTTCCAAGCTTTGGAATTTAACTACTTTATCTTTTGTTAATTTTCAGGAAAAATTGACTGGCACGTCTCGTGATTCTCTGCACGTGTGAAGCCAGCTTGTTCGGCTTGTTGTGTGCTTGGCACTAGGTGCACATTTCGCGTCAACACACTTTTTGGCACGCCCAGTGGGACAAACAGCCGAAAATCAAGATGCCTGACATCGCGGACATCATGGATGTCAACATTGAAGACCTATCTCCTGAGCAACGGCAGCAGCTCCAGGACGCCGTGGACCAATTCCAACAGAAGTGCTTGTTGTCCTTCAAGAAGAACAGGAGCGGCGTCCCGTACTTAAAAAATGAGATGCCCAGGGTATTGTTGCCAGGAGAGAGCGACGCCACAACCCAGCAGGAAAGAGAGGAGTGCATGCAAGCGTTCCGAGATACTGCGGACCACGTCCTGAGCAAGCACCACAAAGCTTTCCTTGGTGCGTTCAAACAAATGATGGTGGCTGTCTTCGGTCCAGGCATGGAGCAGGCGTTCAGCAAGGCACCCATTCAAGGAGGCACCATGGAGTTGGGTGAGTCCAGTTCTCAACCGCCATTGCAGAGCCAGCCAGCCCAGCCTCCTCCTCAGAGCGCTGGGAGTCAAGCTTTCCAACCTCCTCCACAAGGTGCTGGGGGTCAGCCAGTTCAGCCCCCACTGCAGGCTGCAGGAGGGCGACCAGTCCAGCCACCACCGCAGGGCAGCACGGGTCAACCTGCGCAACAGCCAAACCCGTACCAACCCACGTACGGGGAGTTGGCATTCGGCTCGCCTGGGGCCCCGCTTGCTTCCGGCCATAGGATTGCTCCAGCAAGCAACTGGTTACAGAGGAATCTATACGGCGGAGGCTACCACGAGGTGGGGAACTACGGAGCCATTGACGCTCTTCCGAATCCGGGTTACAGACCAGCTGCAGGCACGCAGGAGGACGATATCCTGGCGCAGAAGATGGCCGACTTGATGCAGAATCAATTCGGCCTCAAACCAAAAATGCAAGGACCTACCTACATGCCGCCGTTCCCGGAGTGGTACTACAACGTGATCCTTCCGCCAAGGGTAAAACCTCCGACGGAATTCACAAAGTTTTCGGGGCAGGATGACACGAGCACAGTGGAGCACATTGCTCGCTACCTGATGCAGCTTGGAGAGTGCTCAGCCGAAGAAGCGTTCAGAGTCAGATACTTCCCCGCGTCACTGACGAGTCCGGCGTTCCAATGGTTTTCATCTTTACCCCCGCAATCAGTCAGCACATGGAAGGAGCTGGAACGGAAATTCCATGCCCACTATTTCAGCAGCAGCTCAGAAAAGAAGCTAATTGACCTCGCTACCCTGAAGCAGAGGCACAGTGAGACGCCCTTGGAATTCCTTAGGAGGTTCAGAGAGGTTAAGGGCATGTGCTTTTCGCTCAAACTGCCGGATGACCAGTTGGCTGGCATGGCCGTTGTCGGGATGCTGTCGGCCGTGCATGAGAAGCTGTTTGGCATGGAGTTCGATAACCTGGGCCAGCTGTCCCAAAAGCTTTCGTTAATGAGCAACCAAGCATACGGCTTCAAGAAGGATGCCAGGTTCGGTAAACAGCACGACATGGCTAATATTTACAACCAGTTCCTGGACAAGGCCGACCTGGTGGAAGATTCTGATGATGAACAAGACGTGGCTTCGGCCGAGATCATGTGGGGAAAAGAGCCATTGACTATGAATCAGCGCTGGGTCAAACAGACCAAAGGTAGCTACGATTTCGACATCACGAAAGCTGACAAGTTGTTTGAGCTCCTGGTAAAGGAAGGCTGAATCAGACTGCCTGAAGGGCATTCCATGCTTCGGCCCAATGGAGTAAAGGAGAAACATTACTGTGGCTTCCACGACAGGAACTCGCACTCCATCAACGACTGCAGGGTCTTCAGAATGAGGATCCAGAGAGCCATCCAGGAGGGGCACCTCAAATTTGATAACAAGATGAAGCTGGATGGCCACCCTTTCCCTCAGAACATGGTGGGTTTTTCAATCAATATGGTAACAGCTGAGGAGAAGGGAAAGGTCAAAGTCTTGACCTCAGCCAGGGCAAGGCAGGATGGAGCAGTAGACCTGGAGCGTCAGGTGACTTTGGAGCAGGTGCATGGTGAAGCCCCCCGCGTTCTCAAGAGCCACATTGAAATCGGGGAATCATCCAGAGCTAAGCCCAGGGTGACCACGCGTATCCTCCTCAACAAGTGGCAGCGCCAGCTGGAAAAGGATCGTTACCAGAAGCGGAAGTACGAGGAGGAGAAACGCAGGGCTGAGGAGGAAGCACGCAGGAGAGACCTGGAGCAATACACGCGCGAGCAGGAGCGCGCACACTGGGGGTGTGCATTCTTCAGGCACTGCTGGAACGAAGGTTTGAAGCTACCCACGCTGAGGAATTGCCCTGAGTGCAGTGACAGGTATTTTGAGTACAGGCAGGAGACTGCCAATCGCCGATCCGTCCACGAAAGAATTGGAAGGATGCATCCTAGAGAGGATCAGCGCCAAAAAATTGAAATCATTGATCATCCCAGGAAAAGGCAAGCTGATTTAAGGTGGGCTGATCAAGAGGAAGACGAGGACGAGTACATCTGGCAGAAGGGGCAATGGTGCCCGCCTGGCCTGAGGAAAAGTCAGAAGAGACGGGTTCAACGCTTGAGGAACCGTGAACTAAGGCAGGCTGGGATTCAGACAAGGCAGGTGTGGCGTCCAAAGGATCAACCTGAAGGGTCAAAACGTTCGGCTCCAACATGCATGGTATATTTTCTGCCGAATGAATTCATGGCTCCTGCTAATCAGGTTGTGCAGGAAGAGGCGTCCCTGGATGATGAGCAGGTCGAGGGGCTAATGGCGCAGCTGGTGTTAGCCAAGCAAGCCGTCTTCGACAAACCGGCCAAAAATCGACACATGAGGCCGTTGTACTTGAAGGGATATGTCAATGGCAAGCCATTGACCAAGATGTTTGTCGACGGTGAAGCGGCAGTCAATGTAATGTCGTACACCACCTTCAGGAAACTTGGCATGGGCCCTAGCGATCTGACGCCTACAAGCATAATACTGAACGATTTCGCCGGGAATCCTTCAGACACCAAGGGATGCGCTCACGTGGATCTGATGATTGGGTCCAAGACGCTACTCACAACCTTCTTTGTTATCGAAGGTAAAGGAGCCTACAGCCTACTGCTCGGACGGGACTGGATTCATGCCAATTGTTGCGTCCCATCCACCATGCATCAGCAACTCATCCAATGGGTGGACGATGATATTGAGGTGGTCCAAGCAGATGACTCCATGAGCGTTGCAAACATGGAACCAGCTTTCTGGGAGTATCAAGGCATTGATTGTTTCTCAGGGAAAGACTGGGGAGAAGGTCCTGTTGAACCTGTCAGCAGCGATCAACAGCCGATTCAAGCAGTCGGCTCTTATAGCAATTTTTAATGGAGAACCCTGTCGATGGTACTGATGGCAAGTTGGGGCGAGGATTCATGTCGGCTGATAAATTAGAAGAAGTTGACATTGGAAGCGGAGACAAGCCAAGGCCGACGTTCATCAGCGCAAACTTGCAATCAGGCTTCAGGGAGGAATTAATCAAGCTACTCAAGGAATATAAAGATTGCTTCGCCTGGGATTATTCGGAGATGCCTGGACTGGATCGTTCCATCGTCGAGCATAGGTTGCCAATCAAATCTGGTTTCAAACCATACAAGCAACCACCCCGGAAAATCTACAAGGATGAAGTATTGGCCGATGTGAAGAAAGAAGTTGAAAGATTACTTCATGCAAACTTCGTTCGGCCATGCAGATATGCGGAGTGGATTTCTAACATTGTCCCTGTTTACAAGAAGAATGGAAAGATGAGGGTCTGCATAGATTTCAGGGACTTGAACAGAGCTACTCCGATGGATGGTTACCCCATGCCTATTGCCGATTTGCTGGTTGACGCCGCTGCTGGGCACAAAGTTATCAGTTTCATGGATGGCAATGCGGGATACAACCAAATTTTTATGGCAATAGAGGATATATCAAAGACGGCCTTCAGGTGTCCTGGTCATATAGGCCTGTTTGAATGGATAGTCATGACGTTTGGGTTGAAAAATGCCGGTGCAACTTATCAGTGAGCCATGAATTACATCTTTCATGAGTTGATCGGCAAAAATGTTGAAATTTACATTGACGATGTCGTGATCAAATCCCTAAGTCATGGCACACATTTGGAAGATGTGAAAAGGACTTTGGAGTGCACCCGAAAGCATGGTTTAAAGATGAATCCAAACAAGTGCTCTTTTGGGGTATCAGCTAGAGAATTCTTGGGATTTTTAGTCCACGAAAGGGGGATTGAGGTTGGCAAGAAGAGCATGAAGGCCATTGATGAAGTTGTCCCTCCAACTAATCTCAAGGAATTGCAATCACTGCTCGGCAAAATTAATTTTGTAAGGAGGTTCATTTCAAATTTGTCACAGAAGGTTTTGCCATTCTCTCCATTGCTGAAGCTAAAGAAAGATCAGAAGTTCACATGGGGTGACGAACAACAAAAGGCTTTTGATGAGATCAAGCAATACATGAAGGAGCCACCAGTCTTTGGTCCCTCCTCAACTGGATAAGCCTTTCAAGTTGTACGTGGCGGCCGATACCCAAACCATTGGATCGGCCCTTATTCAAGAATTCGAAGGAAAGGAGCGGGTAGTAGCATATCTTAGCCGAAAATTACTTGATCCCGAGACCGGTATTCGAGTGCGAGAGAAGGCGTGCTTGTGCGTGTACTACTCGTGTACAAAGTTTCGGCACTACTTGTTGAATGCCGAAAGCACTGTGTATTCCAAGTTTGACGTAATAAAACATATGTTATCCATGCCAATTTTGAATGGCAGGATTGGCAAATGGATTTTGGCTTTATCAGAGTTTGAGTTAAAGTTCGAATCGGCAAAAGCTATCAAAGGTCAGATCATTGCCGATTTTATAACTGAACATCGCAATCCGTCAATTGATTTGCTTGAAATCACTCCTTGGGCTTTATTTTTTGATGGATCATCATGTGGTAAAGGTGGGGGAGTAGGGATCCTACTGATTTCACCTAGAGGTGAGATGTTTGAATTTGCCATCCCTATACAGCCCACTGTTACAAACAATCAAGCTGAATACGAAGCATTGCTTCGGGGGCTTCAATATTTGAGAGAAGCCGGGGCCGTTTCAGTTGAGGTTTATGGAGATTCAGAGTTGGTAATCAAGCAATTGAACGGCCAATACGAATGCAAAAGTGAAGCACTGAGGAGTTACTACGAAGAATGCAGGGAAATCTTGAAGAGCTTTCCGTTGGTAACTCTACAGCATATTCCTAGGGAACATAACGAAGAAGCGAACAGGTTGGCTCAGAGCGCCTCTGGTTACAAAGAGAGCCAAGAAGCGTTTGCTGCAGATATGTGTGCACTAGGGACGGATCTTGCGGAGGATGATTGGAGAAAAGAGATCGTTGACTATTTGAAAGATCCATCCCGAAAGGTCTCTAGGAAGCTCAGGTACAAGGCCATAAAGTTCGTTCTTCTGGATGGCAATTTGTTTTACAAATCATTAGATGGGGTGTTGTTACGATGCCTGGGTCCAGAAGAAGCTAAGAAGATGATAAGTGAAGTGCATGATGGGATATGTGGAGCACACCAATCGGCCTACCGCATGAAATGGGTTGTCAGTTAAGCTGGGTGCTTTTGGCCGACAATATTAGAGGATTGCTTTGAGTATTACAAGGGATGTCAAGACTGCCAGAGGTTTGGAAATATTCAAAGGGTCCCCGCGTCAGCATTGAATCCCATTATCAAGCCATGGCCATTCAGGGGTTGGGGTATAGACTTGATTGGCCAGATTAATCCACCATCTAGCAAGGGGCATAAGTTTGTGCTTTTGGCTACAAATTATTTTACTAAATGGGTTGAGGCGATCCCACTGAAGAAGGTGACATCGGAAAACATGGTTGAATTTGTCAAGGAGCACAAAATCTATCGGTTTGGAATCCCTCAGACAATCACAACTGATCAAGGGGCCCAATTTGTCTCCCTGGAGTTCAGAGAGTTTGCCGAGAGCATGGGGATCAAAATGTTTAACTCTTCTCCCTATTATGCCCAAGCTAATGGTCAGGCAGAGGCTTCTAATAAGATCATGATCAAGCTGATACAAAAGAAGATCGACCAGAAGCCAAGAAGGTGGCATTCGGTACTCAGTGAGGCACTGTGGGCTTACCAAATGGCCCCTCATGGAGCTGCAAAGACGTCTTCTTATGAATTGGTTTATGGACATCATGCGGTTCTACCTTGGGAGATGCAGTCAGATTCAAGGAGAGTTGTGTTACAGAAAGATTTGAGCTTCAAGGATTACAGTGGCCTAATGATGGATGAGCTAGAAGATTTGCACATGATCCGTCTTAGGGCCCTGGAAAACATCGAGAAGAACAAGCTGCGGGTTGCCAAGTACTATAACAAGAGGGTAAAGGTCAGGCAATTTGCAGAAGGGGATTTGGTTTGGAAAGCGTTATTGCCGATTGGAACCAAATACAGCGAATTCGGCAAATGGTCCCCTAACTGGGAAGGACCCTTTCGCGTGGTCAGATGCGTCCCTGGTAATGCATACATATTGAAAACTTTACTAGGAGAAGAATTTTCCGCTGCAATAAATGGGAGATATTTGAAGAAATATTATCCTAGTATTGAAATTGATCGATGATCACCAGCAGTGGGATTACATGCATCTGACATAGGAAATAGCCGGCGCTCAAGAACGAGGCCGCCTTCAGAACAAAAATACAAAAACAGAAGGAACGGCCAGTGCCCAGATGCATTGCCCTTAGCACAAAACTACATTACAACTGCTTCTTGCAGGTTTACATCCAACAACCCTGGTGATCTAGACTACGAGGAGGTGGGAAGCAGAAGGCCTGGAGGAAGAAGCGAAAGTATGATTCAATCTTTTCTTTGCTTCTTCTTCGGCTGCTCCCTCTTCAGTTGCTCCAAGACCATCGTGACGGCAACTTGGAATGCACGGGGGTGACCATGGTTTGCGGCCTCCACCAAGCTGTCCCAAGCCGCTTTCAGGTTATTGTACCTGTCAGAGACATCTGAAACAGAAGAGTGGGTGTTAGGAGCAAGAAATCCAGATGTGAGCGCGAAGTCAAGAAGGGGTCAGAAACATTTACCTCCCACTAATGCCTCCAAAACCATACGACGCTCGCATTCGGCCTGGCAGCGGGCGGTGATGTCCCTGAGGTCATGCTCCAGGTGCCGAACGCGGCAGCGCAGTTGATGGCTGGTCCTCTGTTCAGGCGTGGCCTCCTTTGCTTCGAGGGAGGAATCGGAGGAGATGTACTCAGGCATGTCTTCGGTCCCGATGATTTCTTCAGGAAGTAAATCAAGGCTGAAGGAAGAAAAGAAGAGAGGAGGTAAAGCGCAAGATCATATGGAAAACGAGGAGTAAATCAAGGGAAAACTCACCCTCGAATCGTGCGTTTCTTCGGAGTGCTGCTCTCCTGGGGTTGCTTGCCTTTGTCCATGGCCTTGGGGTTTTCTCCTCTGAGGACGGGGGAGGAAATGAGAAGTGATGGATGAGTGTGCGAGTGGATTTGCAGGGCATCTCAGCAGGCTATTTTATTGACCAAAGGGGTGCATTGCGAGTGATGACTGGCCAGCGTACACTGTTGGGATACCAAGCGGCAGGGTTTTCTTCCCGAGTGTGAAGGGTTTTTGCTTGAACGGTGCTTATGGATTGCCGATTCAGGGATCTTCTGTGGATTTTGCGCCAAGGGGCATCTGTTCTCGCGTGTTCGGCTCAAGACAGTTCCCGGATACGTTTAAGGAAAAACAAGATTCACGGATGCAAACATGAAGAAAATCATCGCAGTGCAAGCACAGAATTCAAGAAGTTCTTTATTTATTACCGATATTCAAGCATCCCTAATACAATCTAGTCAAAAAGCCTGTTCAGCACAAATTGGGGATGAGTGAGTTCGGCAATGGCGTCGTCGTGGCCATCGAGGCGCTCCAAGATGAGCTCAATCTCCTCGATGTCTTCTGGCGCGCCGCCCCGGAAGCCGCGCGACCTGGTGGAGTAGTCGACGTCGGTGTGCGTCGCCATGGCAGCCAGGCCCAGGGTCGTGCCCAGGCGGACGCCATGGGTGGCCACTTCATCAACGCGGTGCTCCACCGCAGCAAGGCGCTCGGCCGGCGTGTCTCCGCGGGCGTTCACCTTATCGGCCAGTTGCTCCACCAGCATCTTGAGCTGGTTGAGCTCAGCATCACGGGCTGCAAAGTGCAAGAAAAAGGGAGATTAGCATCAAAGGCCGGATTGGATCAAAGAGTGGTATCGGGGCCGTCGTCGATGGTCTCCAGCAGCTGCTTGCGCTGGTCTTCCCATTCCAGCTCGGCTATGCCAGCCTTTTTGGAGACGTCCTCCAGCTCGCGCTGGGCCGCCTCCAGTTCCGCCTTGAAGCGGAGAGCGTCGAGCTCCCCGTAGGGCACGGGGGAGTGGCCGTCAGACTCCAAGGAGTCGTCTGGTAGGGGCTGACCGGCCGGCGCGGGAGATGGATTCCATTGAATCAACCTGAAAAGAGGATAATCGTCAAAACAAAAGGAGATAAAATATGAATAAGAGAAGAGGAATTGACGATCATTGCCTCCGGCGCGCATTGGCACTACTCCCCTCCGCCTCATCAGAGGCGTGGCGTCGGTTGAGGCGGCGCACCATGCTGCTCTGGGATGTGCGCTATTTGGAAAGAAGAAGAAGAGTTGAGATTGGCAAAGATTCGAGAGTTGAAGGCTTGGTGGAGAGCTAGGGGCACCTACGGTTTCATTTATAGGCCTCGCAAGACAGATGGTGGCCTCAAGTCGTGGCTCTGGATCGTGGCGCATATCCCAAGAAAATCGGAAGGTGGAAAGGTTTCCTTGACCAGTCCGCCAATGGGTCGTTTGGAGTTCTAGGCTGAGTCATATTCGGTTGGTCGCTCGGGCGAGAGGAGTCAAAGTGCCATTCGGGTATTGGCATTTCTTTGCCGAATGGGTCGTTCAGCATCACATTTAAGAATGCGCAGAAGAAAAAAGAAATGAAATTGCAAGAACAAATATTACAAGGGCGACCAATTCGATTACACATCGATGGAAGCATCTAGATGTTCAAGTATTTCGCAATTACACCACGGACATTTGATGTTGCTTGGCGAAAACTTTCCATCCGCTCTTGATAATCTTTCTGAGCGCTGGACAGGGTGGTAAGTTCTGCATCGCATTGTTTCACCTTAGCTATAGCTGATATTGCTTCCTCTTGGGCCTTCTCTATCAATCCAGAGAGCTCGGCTATTTTCTTGTCATAGGCCTCTATTTCAGCTGACAGGCTTCTCAGTTCTGCCTCCAAGGCGGCTTTTCTGGCGATCTTCAATTCGCGAGAAGCTTGCAGATTGGCCAATGTATATTTGTGGCTCTCGGTTTGAGTTTGTGCCCCTTTCATGGCTTGTTCAGCACTGGCCCTCTTCTTTTCAACAGCTGGGCGGGAGGATACCTTTCTCAGAGCTTGTCTTATGGGCACGTAATGAATTTCCAGACCGGAGATAGATGCAAGAGAGGCGCTGATGTTCTCAGGGAGTTCTTGGCTAATGGGTTCGAGCATTTCTTCAAAGTGATCGAGATCTTTGAACTGATCTCGCGCATCTCTTTGCAGCCAGGCAAAAATCTCCTTGAGCCTTTCTAGCACTGCCTCTGACAGAGTTTGAGGCGCTCCTTCCCTTGCCTCGGCAACTAGATTGTCCCCCATTGATGGACTTGATGATGATGGGGCCTGATCCTAAGAAAGCAATATTGCCGAGTCAGGAGTGCTGGAAGTAAAGGGTAGCAGGGTTAAGTGCAAATAAGTACCTCATGTCTGATTTCCTGAACTGGTGCAGGATTTTGTTCAGGGGCAGCCACTGGTGAAGGAGGTGTTCCAGGCAGAGCTGAAGCTTCTGTGTGAGAAGGCGTTGATGCAGTTCCTGGCAACTCATGAGCTTCTGGCTGAGGAGGAGATGAATTCACCTCTGCTTGGGTTGGTGTCTCCGCATGACCAGCGGGTGATTGGGCCCTTGGAGGACTTGATGGCTCTGGTTGGATTGGGAAGCTCATCTCTGGCGAGTTTGGTACTTCTGCTTGAACAGGGGGTGACTGAGTCCCTGATGAAGATGAGATTTCCACTTGGACAGGTGGCTCAACCCTGTGTGGACTTGTTTGTTGAGACACTGGGACGTCCACAAGTTGTTCTTCCATTGTTTCTTCTGCAAATGTCAAATTAAAAATAAATGCCAGTGTTCATCCTCAAGGAAAAGGACAGTAAGGTCATACCAGTGGATGGAGCATTGGCAGGTTCTGAAGCTGAGGATTGCTGAGTTCTAGTCTGAAAATACACAAGATATGGTTTATCAGAAACAGAGTAATCCTGTGATCAAGAAAGGGAGAAATTATACCTCAACAAGGACTTTCTTGATAGTTCTTCTCCTCTTGGCATTTGGAGGAGCAATCAGAGATAAGCCTTGCCTCCTGTCAGCAGCAAGGCTGGACAGAGTTGGGTCTGTTGTGGCATACCTAGCCATTAGCTGGGCCAGGGTTGGTGATCTGAATCCCAATGCTGAGATTGGTCCTACTGCATTGTAGGCAATATCCCTGGCCAGAGGGGCAGGCACTGTGTTCTGAGGGCAAAAGAAATAAAATCAGAATCATGATTGGAGAGGAAATGTCTGATCTAAGGGTTAATCATATCACCTCTGAAGTTGGCTGGAAGTCAGGCATCAACTCTATACAGAACAAGTGTACAGGCTCACTGAATATGTGATCATGGAATTCTTGCCACCAGGAGTTGAAGGTGGGGTGAGCTATTGTTGTGGGAGTGAAAGGCCAGGTGTAAACAGAAGGATTGCATGCATATTGAAAAACTCTGCTAGTTTGAGTAAGTTCCTTGATTTCCTCTCTGGGCTTGAGGAATTCATGCAAGAACAGTCTTGGGGGCATCTGGCCACATCCTAGTTGCCGAGCCATCATGTTGGGCTGATAATTTTCATAAGTGTTGTAGGTCAGCCTTCCTCCACTGAATTCAGCCGACAGGATGCATGGGCGTATAATGATATTGAAGATCTCCAGGAATCTTCCATCTTGGCGTTCAGTTTCAAAAGAGAACTCACAAGGGAGAGTCAAATTGTCATTATCCAAGTAGGGGAGCCAGAGAGGATTTTGGAATCCTTTGAAGAAGAGCTCGAAGAGCTAGCTGATATTCTGCTGAATGAGGACAGTTGAAGCAGCTTCTCCATAAGTCTGGCATCCTCTGGTGGCTTGGGGTTCCCCTTCATGATGAGTGGATGAAGGGATGAACCGGGTGTTCAAATCAACACCAACAATCTGATGCATGTGCACCTGCAGCCACATTTGAACAAACCACCAGGGACCGTTGACACATGCTATCCTCTAGCTAGTGTACATCTGGGTGACAGTTTGATGAAGCATATGGTACACACTGCCTAGAAGATATTTCCCAAGAGGGAAGCGCTTGCCATTGACTAGATGTGAAGCCATTGCAATGTGATTCAGGGTAGGCTCATTGGCTTTACCACAGAAAATGAACCTGCATAGCCACATGTTCAGAAACGCCTTGTATTCAATTTCACCAAGGGGGCCGTCCTTCATATGGTTCAGGATATAGTTTTTGTATCCGCTCCCTGGTTTCACCCCTGTTTGTCTTGAGGAACCTTTGAAATCCCAGGGGTAAACGGATCCTGTAATGTCAAGGCCGGTGATCATATACACATCGGCCAGAGTTGGAGACATCGGGTCGTGAACAAAGAGGAAGGCGTTGACGCCATTTGACCAGAAGTGGCAAGCTGCTATCAAGAGGTCTTCATTCTTGGGGGTCTCGGCCAAAGATAACTCCAGGCACTGAGCAATGCGGAGGGTATCCCAATTCTGGGTCCTGGCACTCTTGTCTGCAAGAACCCTCCGGTACCAATTTTTCCAGCCTGCGATTGGGGACAAGGGCCAGTTCTTGAAAGCATCCTGCCACTGAGGAGGTGTGGACAGAGCCGCTTTGAAGGGGATCCTTTGAGATTCGGCTGCGATAAAATCTCGAGGATCAGAGTTTCCCAGAGGACCAAGGTAGTAGGATATTGAATTGGCCTCGGTGTGAATCAAAAGCTCGGTGGAAGGCTCCTGAAGGAAAGCGGAAAGGAAATCTCAGGTAAAAATTGAAAACCTAAATGCCGAATGAAGTTTATGGAAGGGGAATTTACCTGAGCAGCTTGGTTTTGAGCCGCCATTGGGGATTCAAGCTCAGAACAAGGGGATCTAGGGTTTGGATCTAGATGAAGATTCCGGCGGATTGCGAAGAGAGAGAATAGGTGTTGAACAGATTCGATTTGAAGACGTTGGTGGCTGGAGTCAATTCCGGAATAAAATCACTTTTATCCCGCAATTGAAGGGGCATGTGTTAACACCAAAATTTGGCAAGGAGTCTGACTTGTGGGTCCAGCTCGGTGAGGAGTCTGTCTGGCGGAAGGAAGGTTTCCTCAGATGCATTCGGCAGAAAAATCCGCGGTCGGCTATCTGCTTCCGTTCGGCAAGGGAACAATTGAGCTGATTTTGCGGGATTGAATGGTGACGTGGCTCAAGCAGGAAAGACGAATGGATGGATAAGCGATCAAGCTTAGAGATAAATTAGGTATCAAATCCATTCGAAGTTGTACCTGGCAGGGTATAAATATGAGCCCTGAATGTATGTAACAGATATACGCAATCATTCTCAATGCAAACCGGCTTTACGCCAAACCCTAGAGTCCATTTGTCGTGTCGTCGAGTTCTTCGAGAGGGTTCATTGATCCGTCGACCTCCGTGAGTACCAGCAACCTTGTATCATGTCTAGTATCATGCGGTGGATTTAGATCTGATGCAAGTAGTCTTGTTACCATGCTTAGTGTCATGCGGTAGATTCAAGCTTGGTTCAAGAAGGTTTCTTGTTAGGTCATGAGCCATGCGGTAGGCTAAGATCTAGCTTGAAGCTAGTTATCGGCTCTATTGGATTTTGGCAAGATCCAATAGATTCATTAATTTACCCCGTGTTGCTTTGAGTTTTTGCTTTACATTTAAATTCATGTAACACCTTCTTGCCCAATCTAGATGGGTTTGGATCGGCTTTATACCTTTTTGGTGATCCTCATGCGAGTCAAGTTCGTGCTTGTGGCTATTTTAACGCGTGGATCACGTGCTTTTTGATAGCCGAAACCGAATCGATCTAGGTTGTTACATGTTGCGGGTTCAAGCTTACCAATGTTTGTATAAATCTTGAAAGAACTGAGTATCACGCGGTAGATGCAGGTTTTGGGGTTGCTTTGGAGCTAGTCATCTGGTGGATTAGATTTCAAATCAATCTGATAGATTTATCTCGCTTGGTAACGTTTGTTCCTTCTTCATGGACCCCGGATCGGCTGTTCAGCCGCATTCGGTTATGTTTCTCACGAGTAGAACACGTGCGTAATTCATGCTTTAAACGATGTATGCTTTTAGCTTTCCATATTTAGATTGTATCATGCGGTGGATAGATCTATTTGTGGAAAGTGGTACGATCCCCATGCAAGTTGTATCATGCGGTGGATAGATTTGTTTGGTATCGTACCCGACGGATTTTTAAAGTACCTAGACACGCGGTAGACTAGTGCTTTGGATCTATGCATGCTTGTTTATTACATGTTTATGCCCGCGCTTTACTTTATTTATTTATTTAACGTTGATCACCACGGGGATCGGTTACGGTCTTGTGCACGTGCATCTCTGTCCAAACAAAGACCGATCGCCGTCATGCTTACGTCATCCATTCGGCTATGTTACTTTTTTCCTTCTTGAAGCTCCCGAATGGTTTCAGTTTATTGGCAGATAGCTTTCTATAGATATATGTCATTCTGTCTGGCTTCGTAGCCGTAAATATGGAACTGTCTGGTATCACCCGGCAAGTTCCAAGCTTTGGAATTTAACTACTTTATCTTTTGTTAATTTTCAGGAAAAATTGACTGGCACGTCTCGTGATTCTCTGCACGTGTGAAGCCAGCTTGTTCGGCTTGCTGTGTGCTTGGCGCTAGGTGCACATTTCGCGTCAACAGGTTGCCGGTCTAAAACACCGACAGCCGTTGGCTCTTCAGCAACAGCCACGGCCGGCTAAGTTCTCCCCTCAGCAATTGGGGGCTGGCGCGTCAGTTGCGCCACGAGTTCTTCCACGGTGGGGGCTGGGCTGCAGCTGGCTCTAGCCGTCCCTCCCACCGTATCCCAGTCACCTTCGTCCCCTTGGCCTACGGGGTCGGAAGGTGGGATCTCCTGCAAGCAACGGAATCTCGTCCTCAGCATACACAACATCGAGAAGCAAGTACTCGACTACTCTACTCAAGGAGCTTACCTCTTGGGATGTGGTCTCCGTGACCTTAAGCTTCTTGGCCATGCACTTGCGGGCCACGTTGCGCGGCTTCCTTGGCGGCGCAGGCAAACTAGCCTCCAAGCTAGTTGGAGGATCCTGGATGAGAGGAACGTTGGGCAGTCCAGGGCGGCTGAATCTTGACCGCAGCTGGAACCGCTCTTGAAGTGTCTCCTCGTCATCTTCATCAGATGTGTCTTCGACGACAACAGTGTCGTCTCCTTCGCCGACTTCGTGGCGCTCCTTGGCCTTGCCCTTCCCCTCATTTGGGATTTTGACAAGTCGACGAGGTGACGCCGGCTCGGAGACAAACTTCACTATGTCATCCTGTAAGAAGCACATTGGATGAGCACGACTACTACTACATAATCAGTACTTGACATTGAGTACGGCTACTGACCTCATTCGGTGGACGTGCGGCGGAGTACTCGGGCACAGGGCATGGCGTGTATGCCGGCATGTCCTTGAAGATTCTTCCCAGCCTGTCGACGATGTCGTCGTCGTCGATCTCATCACCGGGCATCCGTGATGAGTCATCGTCGCCGGTGTACTGGTAGCCCAGGGTGTCGCGAGCCATCAGTGGTTGCACCCTCCTCTTCATGAAGCTGAAGGCCACATGCTCGGCCCTTAGCCCGACTTCTCTTAAAGCCTTGATCTTCGCCAGCAGTTCGGGTAGCTGGATACCCTCCTACATTGTCGGCTCGGTGTTCCACCAGGGTCGGTGCTTCGGCTACTTCCCGCTGGGCTTCGGCAGCTCCGGGCGGTGGTCACTTTGACTTCCAATCTTGGTTGGAGTCAATCAGCTTGTACGCAAGATACTGCTCCGCGGCGTCCTCGCGCATCTGGATGCCGGCTCCTCCAACTACTCGGGGGTTGTTGGCACTTGGCTGGGGCTTTACTCAGAAAAATTTCCGGAAGAGTACCCAGTGGGGTTTGATCCCCATGAAAGCTTCGCAAAAGTGGATGAAGACGGAGGTGTGGAAGATATCGTTGGGGTTGAGGTTGAGGTACTCGATGTCGTAGTACTCCAAAAGCCCCTTGAAGAAGTTGCTCGCTGGGAGAGCCAACCCGCGCTCCGCGAACCGCGTGAACATCGGGATCTCATCCGGATTCTTTTCCATGGGGTACGGATCTCCCGCGGCAACGCGCCACATATCAACTTCCTTCTCCCGAAGAAATCCACTGTTCAACAGTGCCAGCAGATCCTCAGTCTTCGCTTTCAACTTCTTCCACTCCTGGTTGGGATTCGGGCGCGGCGGAGACACTGGCAACGATGACCCTGCGGCGGATCCGGCGGCTTCCTCTTGGGATCTCTTCTTCCTGCCGGCAGTCTTCAAGCTCTTGGACGACGAGGGCTTCATTCTCCAAGTGCACTGGGTTTTCACTCGCATTCGCTCACTGGGTTTTCACTCGCATTCGCTCGGGGGCTACGGCGGTGGCTTCCGCTGGCAGCGCGCTTGGATTTGCGAACTACTGTGAGGTGGCAGTGTGCACTAGCGGCGGATTCTAGGCAAGATCTGTTTGGAATGGCTGCAAGTGCGTGGGGTGAAAAACCCTAAGGGTTTCGGGCGGCTCAACGGCCGGACGGATAAGTCTCCAGACGGCTGACTCAGCGGCAACGCCTGACCTTTCAACTTCTAGTAGTCGACGCGCCTCATCACGGGGGCTCGGCTACATCTAATCAATTCCCTGGGTAGCGACAAGATTCAAGAGCAACTCAGGACACCTTCTACATACAAGATGACCCTTCAATTCAAGAGGAAGTACTCGACTCAAGGCTCGGGCGCTCCGTGCCACGTGTCCTTCGGTTTTTTCTCCAAATTTTGCAGGATAATCTTGCCAGAACTTCAGATGGACCCTCAGCCAGAGTTTACAACTCAACCTAAGGCTCAGGGGCTACTCCATATGGAGTGCGATTTTGCAATCGCAGTTCCATATCAACTTCGGCTTCAAGACAACACGGGTATTGTTGAAGACCTTCAAGAGCAGCACTCGAGGACGCTTGGGACTACTCGAGAAGACTTCAGGAGTACTCAGATATCAGCTGGAGTACCTTCCAGCCTCGGGATGCTTCCAGTATTCTTGAGGACTTTTGGCTTGTAGTACTCGGGGACGCTTGAGGACTACTCGTCAAGGCCGTCAAGACTACTCGAAACTATCCTACTTGACTACAAAGTACTCGGGGGCTTGTCGTATGGACCTCCCTGGGCCCACTACCTCGGTGGGTACCAGGACCGACTACTCGGTGGGCCCCTGGGACTACCCGACTTGTGTTGCACGGTACCTGATGGCGTGAGGCGCAAGGACTACGGTGGAGAAGTACTCGGATAGGAAGCTATACATACCATGTACTGTAGAGGACTCCTAGACGTACACGATTAGTACTCTCTCCCTGAACCGACCTGTAACCCTGCCTCCCGGGCTATATAAGGTGAGGCAGGGACCCTTCTCTCTCAGATTACGCATCATCTTGTAATCACATCCAATCAACCCAGAGCTACACAGCATACAGGACGTAGGGTATTACGCACCTCGCGGCCCGAACCTGTCTAAATTGTGTGCCACGATTCTCTTCCTTCGAGTTACCAATCTCGGCGAGGCCACATTCATCTACCTCGGGTACTCCCCTTGGTAGGTCGCCGGTCTAAAACACCGACAGGAGTCAAATCTTTGATTAGTGCATTGATCGTTGTTTTGTCATCAGCTTCCGGGATCTGTGATCTCTGCTGCATGAATCTTCTCACGAAGTTCCGCAATGGTTCTCTGTCTTTCTGCTTGCAGTTGTACAGATCTGATGATTCAGCTGTTGTGTCATGGAACATCTGAAATGCTTGCATGAATTTTGTCTTGAGATCTACCCAGCTACAGACTGAGTGCGGCGGCAGCAAACAGTACCAATTCAGTACTGGTCCTTCGCAAGCAATGATGAAGGATTTGGCCAGTGCAACATCGTCTCCTCCTGCTGAATTCACAGCCGATTCTTACCTCATAAGGAACTGCCTGGAATTTCCGAAGCCGTTATATTTCGAGAGAGAAACCAGCTTGAATTTCGGTGGCCATGGTGCAGTTTGCAGCCTTATGGATAGTGGTGATTCAGAGTCTACGAACTGTGAGATTCCATTTCCCGTGAAGAAATTTTCTTTCGGGGTTCTTCTGGTTGGTCCAGAGTTCTGGTGTGGTGAATCTTGCCACAGTGAACTGTTTTCTTGTTCTTTCATTTCATCTATTTCTCTTTGTATTGTTTTGATTTTTTCTTTTGCTTGGTTGAGCTGTTCTAACTTTTCAGAGATCTTTCTTTTTGCTTGCAATTGGCTTGCGAATTTTTCTTTCTCTTTCTGTGGCTGTTGTATCTTCTGTTGAATTCTCTCAAGTTCCTTGTCTATGGTGTCGTCATCATCATCATCATTCTCATGCGTTTGCTGTTCAGTAGGTTGTTCTTGAATGTGTGCTGTCTTCTCAGCTCTTGCCTTCATCAGAGCTTCGAGTTTTGCTCTCCGTTCTTGATCTGTGATGTTTGAAGGTTCGGGAACGAAAGAGATTTCATTCACTTCAAGAGGATGGTGGTCTTCTTGATTCGTCTCAGCTGGAATGTTCTTCTTGGACTTCTTTTGTAGTGGCATTGTGAGTTGTTTTTTGCCTGAAACACGGTGGGCGCCAATGTTGGGGGGTATCCGAAAATCCGGATGAGATCCCTGAACATGTATGAAAGTACAGTGAGCACATTCAAGTAATGCAACGACGCAAGAGGAGACTAAGAATCTCCCAAAAACTGCCAAAGCCTCAAAAGTTGTGTCCCCGTTTACACGTGCCCTCGCGCCCCCTTTTATAGGGAGCGAAGGGACTTTTACATTCCAAAAACACCCTCGAGCTCGAAGAATATTCCTAATGTGAACACATACATAAATGTCTTTTTCATCTCACACATTTACAAGCCTGCCACTAGTTCACAAGCTAAACCCGGACTTTTTGAGACGACGTCTTTGACTTTGCTTCTTACTAGTTCGTGAATCTCCCAGTTCGGGGAATCTTCATGCGCCACGACTCCCGAACTTGACCTCCAGCAGAATCCCGAATTTCACAGACTTCCGAAGTTCGTGGCTCTGCAGGTTCATGGCTTCTAGTCTTTACGAGTTCATAACTCCGAAGCTTCACAGGTTCAAGATTCCCGATCATCGCACATTCGTGACTTTGCAGCTTCGCAGGTTCAAGATTCCAGATCATCGCGCGTTCGCGACTTTGCCGCTTCGCAGGTTCAAGACTCCAGATCATCGCGCGTTCGCGACTCCGAAACTTCACAGGTTCAAGATTTCAGATCTTCGCGAGTTCCTTGCTCCTGAAAACTTATTTAATGAACTTCATTAATCTCGACGTTTCGAGGGTGACAGGTTTTCCTAAATTCCCCAACACCAACCCACGGCGCGGCCTTTTTTCCCGGACGACTCCTCCTTCCCCAACGGCACGCGGGCACCCGACTCCACCTTCTCTCAACCCTGTCGTTGTTGCGCCTGGTTGGAGGGTAGGTGTAGTGCGCGTGGTGTGCCCATGCCGAGCTCGGACCGGAGCAGATCGCTCGGACGGAGAAGCCCGCCTGCGGCTCGGGAAGGCGAGGTCGACGACAGCTGGTGGCGCCAGGATCCATGGTGGTCGTGGCTAGATCTCCCATTCCCCCAGCCAGATCTCGGTGCCACCACTCCTCCCCGCGCCGCCGGCATCCCTGTCTCTCCTGCGGCTGTGGATTTGGTGCGAACAACTTCCCTCCATGCGCGCCACGCGCGGGATCCAGGAGAGGGCATAGGCGTGCAGGATCCAGCCCGCTGTCGCTTGGTGAAGACAGTCTCTACAACCCAACGTCGCGCGTGTGCTCCACCTTGGGCAACGGTACACCTGGGTCGCCTGGCGAGGCGACGCTAAGGCCGTCAGTAGGAAGGCGGGGGGGCTTTTTGCAATATTACCGCTACAATGACTGAGCGAGGTGATGTGGTACATGCCTCGGGCATGTACAACCCTTAGACGGTAGGTCATCTGCAGAACATCGAACTGCATGTATAGACGGGTGTACAGATAACTCATACAACACATAGACAGAGTGGTAGTTTATAAACTGTTTAATGCTTGCATGAAGGTTAAGATCAGCTACAAATGATTTTGTGTATACCATTAAGTGGCTATTTGACATGTAGCGACACACAACTTTTTTACATTCACTTATAAGTTGTAGAGACTGAGACGCACAGCCACCAACACCAGCACACCATCACGTATTCACGTTTTTAGGAGAGAGACAACACTACTATATCTCTCTGATAAAAAAACTACAATATCTCTACAGTGGATAGGGAGGAGGACTGGATCTCGATCTCTACGGTGGTCTCCTTTCTTTTCTTGTTTCTCTCGCTCACTTTCCTCTTCTCTCCGTCGCGTGCTCGCATCCCTGGGCAGCGAGCTCCGCATCCACTCCACCTCCAAAATCCTCCGTCTGCTACCCCTTTCGCATTCGATGGCACCCGGCTAGCGCGGCAAGGTGCTGCGGCCGGGGCAGAGCAGCCTGCTGCAGCTCCGTCTGCCATCCGCACCACAGCCTGCAGCGCCTTGTCGCTGCCCTACCTCGCGGCACCGGAGCACCACCTCGCCGGTCATTCTTGCGCCTGCGCCACGCCGGAGCCATACCCGAGCCGCCAGTGCACCTCCAGCCACGCCAAAGCTCCTGAGCCTTCCTCTCACCACTTGGCACGCCTCGTAGATCCGAGCTCGAAGCCACCGGGATCTGCAGCGCCCGACCGCCGTCGTCGCATCCATGGCTAGCGCCACCACCACATCTCCCATGGGCCGCAGCAGGTGCAAGACGACGATAGGAGCCCCGCCGCTGCGGGGTCAAGGCCGAGCAAGTAGATTCGGTGCATCTCCGACCGTGTGAAGGACCGATACGGCGAACAAGAGAGGGGGGAGTGAATGGGAGCCGATAAAAATTCTTCTCGAAAGAGATGGAAACTCCTACAAGATGAACACGGCTTCCAACACACGTCTCCGACTCACTACCCAAGTTGGCCAAGCCCACGTAGCCACTGGAGTGCCACTGGACCTAGGAACCCACACACACACCCTTCCGACCTGAGAACACAGCGGAACACCAAACCTCGAGTCTTCAGACCAACACCGGTTAGACCGGTCCCTGCTAGTGAAACTGGGCAACTTTCACTAAGTGGCTCCACACCGGTCAGACCGGTGAGACACACCGGTTAGACCGGTCACAGCCTGAAAGCCCCCAAGGCACCAAACAGGTCAACCGACCTCCAAACTGACCCAAACTCGAAACAGCAGCAACACGGGACAACAGCGAACACACCCAGACGTTCACCCAAGCAAAATCCCACCGAGGGTTGCACCGGTCGGACCGGTCAAGAGCACCGGCGACGGGCCGGTGTAGCTCCGGCGGCTCGGGATGAACAGCACCCGCGGTCAACTCCCCCAAATCCAAACCTCAATCTCCCGAATCGCTCCACGGACTTGAACAAGACTTTGGGGATATTAGGAACACCTCATGAGGAGTCCATAGCCAAGTTTAATCCCACCAAAACTCGTCCAAAAAGGAGGAATCAAGGAAATCCCGCCAAGAGCACTTCCAACCCAAGAACTCAAGAAACCCCAAAATCGAGCACCTTTACTCACGGATTTCGGAGGGGATTCACAACCCAAAGAACCACGAAGGGTTCCCACAAATTTCCCCCATCAAATCCCCAAGAGAAAGGTCCCGAAAACAACCCAAAGAAATCACCAAGAGAGGGCTCCGAAAATCACCACCAAGAACAACCGGGAACAACACATCCAAACCTTGAGGAACCACGCCGAATCATCTATACATGCAACCAAGGTTCATACAAGGTCTAGCTTGCCGCCCGATCATCCAACCCTCTCACAAGATCTCACCATGAAGCTCTCAAGCTAGTCCTATGGAAATCCTAAGGAAAATAGGAAGGAAAATAGGAAAACAAATGAGCTAGGGTTCCAAGAGTTGGCTGCCATCCTCTCACCTCTTGGGTTATATGGAAGCAACCAAATGTCTAAAATGCCCTTTCCTAATAACTAGGGATACAAGCCCCTTAAGGGCGGATTTGGAAGTCTTCATGTCTTCACCATCGGACAGATGCCCGGCGACCGCACCCTGCGTAGCCTCGACGCAAGTCATGCGATCTCGACGCGTGTCCTCCGCTTCGAAGTCTCCGGACTGCGTCGTCGCACACCGGTCAGACCAGTGCTCCTCACCGGTCAGACCGGTCAGACCCACCGGTCAGACCGATCTGGCACTGCTGCAGCACCGTCTTCGGTTCTTCGGTCTTGGCTTTGTGGATCAACCAAGGAACCCAGTGGTTTTCTGGTGAACCACCGGAAACCCCGCGAACTCGGTGTAGCCTCTGCCAATCTCCACTCATGACTCGGCTCCCACATAATCCCGGCTCGACCTTGGTTTTGAGGCTCAACCAAGAAACCGTCCATGACTTCATCTTGCTGTTCATGCCACCATGCGGCCCGCACTTGACCCCGCTGGCCACCGGGTCCCTCGAACGAAGCCTACTTGTCTTCTCCACACCTGGAGGCCTCACCGGCAACGACCTTTCGCGCTTGTTCTTCACCTGCACCAACACCAGTCAAGCCGCAACCTACACCTGCAATACTTAGCCAAGAATCAGTCCACACAACGTTGTCAATCACTCATCACACAAGGAAGCAACCATCCACTGGTCCTCGAACCACACATGGCCCTCAATCTCCCCCTTGATGAGTGCATTGACAACACCCACACGAAAGTAACAAGATAGAAAAGAAAACAAAAAGAAACGAACAAAAAGAAACTCCAACAAGCGATCGAAAACCAAACAAAGGCAAAGAGCAAGATCACTTGAAGAAGACAAGTCTCGGACCCCTTAGGCAAGGGCAACGGCTCGACACATCCGAGACAAAAACAAAACTCAAGCAAAGAGCGTGAACCACCGAACCAAAGCTCAAACACCACAAAGAGCTCCCCCTGCACACATGCAAGCTCCCCCTGAACCAATGCACCTCCCCCTGGACGAATGCATGTAAACCTGCTGAAAACAGGGCAGCTGCAGCAACTTCAGCTCACACCGGTCAGACCGGTCATCACCACCGGTCAGACCGGTCACCACCACCGGTCAGACCGGTGCCTAAGATGTGCACAGGATCAGCACTCACACCGGTCAGACCGGTGAACTTGACCGGTCAGACCGGTGCACAACAGAGCCCAGAAATGACTCGAAACCACCTGAAAACCTTCTAAACGTGTCCAGCAAGCCATTTCAAGCTCAAACTTCTCCCCCTTGTTGGCAATGCATGAATCAAGCCAAAAATGCAAAACTTTCAATCTAGAGCTTCTCAAATAGACAAAATTCAACAAAGAATGCTACACATGTCCAAAAGAGCAAGTTAGATACTCTACGGCTTCGTATCGATCTCAACTACATGATCACCAAGTTTCACAACCATTGGACGAAGCTAAGATGGATTTTGGCAATTTTGCGAAAAACTTGCCTCTCATGAGCAAAGTCCTAAACATGATCAAAACATATCAAAATGGCAAAGCCACACAAACTTCATGCTAGGACAGCCATTCTAATCATAAGACCATCACAAACACCCACAAGCACCTCATGTCATGTCAAAGCCACCGAGCCATGTGCCTACTTCTATGTATGAGACTTCTCATTGGTAGGCATCATGCAACGGTTTAGAACCCAAAGCAAATTAAATTCAGCACATATGACATGGGAGCATGTTTTCCAAGCATTTTTCATTTCATTTTCAGATTGATAAATGGTACATGAAATGTCTTTGCGACAAAAAGGAACTTATGCTCCTCCACAAGATAAATCAAGAGGGCTAAACATTCATGATGGCAAATGAGCCTTTGGCCCCATATGATCAATAAACTAGCTATCCAACCACAAATTAAGCATAACCAAGCCACTAAAACATGTCAAGATCATATAAAGGCATTTACACATGAGAGAGCATACATGTGACAATTTTTCAAAAACATAGCCATCAACCATGGATTATTCATTAAGATCATCAAGAGCTAAGCCAAACTAACCATAGCATACCAAACAAGCTCACAAGGACATATATCTCATTCCATGGTGAACAATGTATATGAGAGAAGCTTTTCCTAACCAATGCATATGATACAAAATGCATGCAATCTAAGATACAAGGATGCCTATACATCATGTTACATATGCCATGCCAAATGCAAGAAATGCACAAAGGAAAGCTATACATATGCTACAAAGGAGCTCCCACACAAAACTCACAAACGACCAGCTCCTCGAGGGGAGGCAAAAGGGCTCGACACCACCGGCAAAAGAGCAAAGGAGCACAAAAACTCACAAGCCCCCCCTAAACACATGCACTAGGGCCAAAGAGCATACAAAGCTCACCCTACATACATGAGATAGAGAAGGAGCAAAACAAACCAAGTCGCTTGACCAGGGCCACACATTCGAAGGTCACAAAAACACTTACCTTTATCATTTCTTCACAATTCACTCATCCTTGTCCACCATCCCCGAAAGTGATGCACCTACATGTCACCACTGGGATATGAAGTCGAAGAACCACCCCCCGATATCAACCAAATGTTCTCCGGGCAATCCACCTGCAACTCAAAACCAAGAGCGAGAGCGAGCAAACGACTCAACACTGGGGTTAGTTCCAAAAGTGTAAAACCAGTGCCTAGCCATTTGCTCGAAAGTGGGGTTAGCACAAACCAAACCATCTTTCCTACCAAAGCTACCTCCACGAACACCACCACGGTATCCACCATGAGGTAACCAAACCTCTCTACTTGGAGGAGGACCAAAACCACGAAAGAAAACCCGTGGGCTGTCCCTCCTCTCCTTCTCAAAACTACGGATCCTCCCATCCCCGTATTGAGCACGAGGAGGAGAATGCCTAGCAAACTGACCACCTGCAAACTTTCCAGCCCAACCACCAGAACCACGAACTCCAGAACCAAAACTCGCACCTGTACGAGCACGAAACCCAAATCGCCGCTCGTCCGGAGCTCGCACCGGTCTGACCGGTGCCCCTCACCGGTCTAACCGGTGTAGCCTGGGCAGCAACACCTCCAACAGCCTTCGGCTCTCCCCAAGCCCGAACTGTCCTCACACTCGCCTTGGCCCTGGGCAACTGCATACGAGGCTCAAGTACACCATCGGAAGGGTGGTACTTGTCCTTGTTAGCCCACTCCTTTGCCATTCTCTCCTCACGCTTCCTCTTGAAGCAAAACGCTCTCTTGTGACCATCCTTTCCAGAAAACTCACAATGGAAACGGATTGATCTGGGCTTAGGCTTGGGATGAGGCTCTTCACAAGGCTTCTCACTTGGTTTCTCACTAGGCGTTTCACTTCCCTTCTCACTCGGTTTTTCTCTTGGTTGGTTTGGCTTGGATGCAACCTTGTCTTTGGGTGTGGGTTGTGGTGGATCTGAAACATTCCCAAATTTCCTTTCTCTCTCACCACTGCCCTCACCAACCTTATCCAATCCCAAGGCCCAACCATCAAACCGCTTATAGCTAGCAATCATCATACCAAGCTGAGGTTCTTGACTCGACAACCAACTCAGCGCTTCACGCAACTTATCATTCTCATCTTGCAAGCGACCAACACATTTTGCAAGATCCAAATTCTTCATAGCATGCAACTCACATGTAGAGCAAGAAGTAGGAATAGGCACTTTCAAATCAGCCTCAAGCGAAACAATGCGAGAACGAAGCTCAACAATTTTCTCATGCAAACTAGGGCAAGAAGTGCAAGAACCAAGCAAAGTGGGTCTAGATTGTAGCTCAGCCAACTCAACCCTAAGCACATCTAGTTCCTCACACTTGGAGGCATACTTCTCCCTAAGATCAGTCAAGTCAGCTAGGAAAGCAGAGCAATCAGCACAATCATTCTCATCAGAAACAACAGGGCTAGCCTTAAGAGAATCAATTTCAAGCTTGCTATCAAGAACCTGTGTTTCTAGCTCAGCCACTCTAGTCCTAGCATCCTCGAGAAAAGATCTAAGCTCCTTCCTAAGCTTCTTAGCCTCTCTAAGCATGTGACCGCGATTATCAAGCAAGTCAACCAACTCCTCATTCTCCTTGCGCAAAGAGGAGAGCTCATCACATACCTCATCCTCAAAATCCAAGTCTGAGGCGTCCTTCTGGCTTCTCTTGCTGCTCGAACTACGAGCCATGCCGCAGAAGTCGTCCTTGAGGCTTAGGCCCGTCACACAAAGGTCGTTGAGATACTTGCCAAGGTTCTTCTTCTTCTTCTTCTTCTTCTTCTTCTTCTTCTTCTTCTTCTTCTTCTTCTTCTTCTTCTTCTTCTTCTTGTCATCCTCTTCATCTTCATCACTTGAGCTTGAAGACATGTCCTCGGAATCGGACTCGATGTCGCTCGATCTCTTCATCTTCTCTCGAGACCAAGCCTTTTTCCCATGTTCATGATCCTTCTTCTTGGACTTCTTCCTCTTGTCCATGAACTTGTGCTTGTCGTGGTTGTTCACCTTCGGACACTCGGCGAAATAGTGTCCAGCCTTGCCACACTTGAAGCATGTCCTCGTGTTCCTCCTCTTGTTCACCCAGTTCTCGTGCAGCCTCTCGAACCGCCTCGTCAGGAGCGCCAGTTCGTCCTCTCCAAGCACGTCGAACTCCTCATCTGGCATAGACATTAAAGAGGAAAAAGAGAACATTCTGGTGGATGGGTTAGTGTTAGCCTTTCCTTTCGAACCACCAACGAGGGCAAGACTATGGGAATCAGTCGGTCCCTCGAGCTTGGCAGTCATGCCCCTATCCACCTCAGCCGACTTGAGCTTCGAGAACAGCTCATTCACCGTCAGAGTGTCATACTTCTCCGACTCCACAATAGCCCCCGAACTTTCCGCCCCAAATCGTACGATCCAAAGAGTGTAAGAGCTTGACCGCTCTATCATGATCATCGTACGGGAGCACGTCCACATTGGCCCTCATGTTGTTCACAACCACCGTGAACCTCTGAAACAAGGCATCGATGGACTCACCGGGGAGATGAGTGAAGTTCTCGTACTCTCTCCGGTAGTTCGCATACATCCGTGCCTGAACCTGGGCGTTCCCAACATGAGCCTTCTTCAACACCGCCCAAATCCTACAAGCCAAGTGCTCGGTGTGCACCCGATCGAACTCAGGCTGACACAAAGCACGAAACAAGTAGTCGACCGCCTTATTGTTGGCGTCGAATCTGTCCCTCGATCCTGGAGCGAGGAAGTCCATCGGCTGGACATAGCCTGTGTCCACCGTGACATCCCAAAGGATCTGACCCTTTCCGCGGAGGAACGCACCCATCCGCTTGCTCCACATCTGGTAGTTATTGCCATCGAAGTTTGGAGGACCTAAACCCGTTCCTGGTACGCCATCCTCGGATCTTAGACTAGTTAGAGTCAATAAAGACCCGAACCGGCTCTTATACCACTTGAAGGACCGATACGGCAAACCAGAGAGGGGGGGAGTGAATGGGAGCCGATAAAAATTCTTCTCGAAAGAGATGGAAACTCCTACAAGATGAACACGGCTTACAACACACGTCTCCGACTCACTACCCAAGTTGGCCAAGCCCACGTAGCCACTGGAGTGCCACTGGACCTAGGAACCAACACACACACCCTTCCGACCCGAGAACGTAGAGGAACACCAAACCTCGAGTCTTCAGACCAACACCGGTCAGACCGGTGAGCACCACCGGTCGGACCAGTCCCTACTGGTGAAACTGGGCAACTTTCACTAAGTGGCTCCACACCGGTTAGACCGGTCACAACCTGAAAGCCCCCAAGGCACCAAACAGGTCAACCGACCTCCAAACTGACCCAAACTCGAAACAGCAGCAACACGGGACAACAGTGAACACACCCAGACGTTCACACGAGCAAAATCCCACTGAGGGTTGCACCGTTCAGACCGGTGTAGCCTGGGCAGCTCGGGATGAACAGCACCCGCGGGTCAACTCCCCCAAATCCAAACCTCGATCTCCTGAATCGCTCCACGGACTTGAACAAGACTTTGGGATATTAGGAACACCTCATGAGGAGTCCATAGCCAAGTTTAATCCCACCAAAACTTATCCAAAAAGGAGGAATCAAGGAAATCCCGCCAAGAGCACTTCCAACCCAAGAACTCAAGAAACCCCAAAATCGAGCACCTTTACTCACGGATTTCGGAGGGGAATCACAACCCAAAGAACCACGAAGGGTTCCCACAAATTTCCCCCATCAAATCCCGAAGAGAAAGGTCCCGAAAACAACCCAAAGAAATCACCAAGAGAGGGCTCCGAAAATCACCACCAAGAACAACCGGGAACAACACATCCAAACCTTGAGGAACCACGTCGAATCATCTATACATGCAACCAAGGTTCATACAAGGTCTAGCTTGCCGCCCGATCATCCAACCCTCTCACAAGATCTCACCATGAAGCTCTCAAGCTAGTCCTATGGAAATCCTAAGGAAAATAGGAAGGAAAATAGGAAAACAAATGACCTAGGGTTCCAAGAGTTGGTTGCCATCCTCTCACCTCTTGGGTTATATGGAGGCAACCAAATGTCTAAAATGTTCTTTCCTAATAACTAGGGATACAAGCCCCTTAAGGGCAGATTTGGAAGTCTTCATGTCTTCACCATCGGACGGATGCCCGGCGACCGCACCCTGCGTAGCCTCGATGCAAGTCATGCGATCCCGACGCGTGTCCTCCGCTTCGAAGTCTCCGAACTGCGTCGTCGCACACCAGTCGGACCGGTGCTCCTCACCGGTCAGACCGGTACCCACCGGTCAGACCGGTCTGGCACTGCTGCAGCACCGTCTTCGGTTCTTCGGTCTTGGCTTTGTGGATCAACCAAGGAACCCAGTGGTTTTCTGGTGAACCACCGGAAACCCCGCGAACTTGGTGTAGCCTCCGCCAATCTCCACTCATGACTCGTCTCCCACGTAGTCCCGGCTCGACCTTGGTTTTGAGGCTCAACCAAGAAACCGTCCATGACTTCATCTTGCTGTTCATGCCACCATGCGGCCCACACTTGACCCCGCTGGCCACCGGGTCCCTCGAACGAAGCCTACTTGTCTTCTCCACACCTGGAGGCCTCACCGGCGACGACCTTTCGTGCTTGTTCTTCACCTGCACCAACACCAGTCAAGCCGCAACCTGCACCTGCAATACTTAGCAAAGAATCAGTCCACACAACGTTGTCAATCACTCATCACACAAGGAAGCAACCATCCACTGGTCCTCGAACCACACATGGTCCTCACCGTGGCTCTCTCCCTCTGTCTAAGTCTCTCCTGGAGCTGTTGTCGGGGCATCGATCGGCGGGGCTGCGATGAGCTAGGAGAACGGGACGGAAGCGTCATCCCTCGACTCGCGAGGCGATGAGAGGGTCATCTGTAGGATAAACAGGGGTGTTTTTGCAAAAACGGATGACATAGACGGGTTAAAACGACGGGATGTACATGAAGCGGGCGCCGGGTCCAGGTGGGAGGTCGGGTGGGCCTGGTGGGCATAGGTGGGTGGGTACACACGTGGTGGGTGACAAAAGAATTGCGTTTTTGGCAGAAACGCTCTCCAAATTGTGATTTTTCGGTCCTCCATAGTCCTTCCACCCTATCCACTTCCAAAAATATATGACAGGTGGGTCCGGCGTGAGGGGTAAAGAGGGTCCGGTTTGAGTGAAAAAAGTTTTCAATTGTCTTCGCTCATTATAGTATAGATATAGATAGATATATGAAGGATACGTACATGTTACACGGGTGTAGTCTTGATCAACGCGGCATACTGGAATTTTCATCATTGTAATATATGGAGATTCTAACTCCACTTTTGTTTTAGCTCTAAGCGTGACAAAACCTAATTCCTATCTATCTAGCTGTTAACACCTTTTTCATTGCGGTTGACCCTGACAAAAAGAAAAAAACGGGTGTCAACACAATCAAGTTGCCGTAGATTTTCTTGAAATTACTTCAGTGCCATTAAAATTTAAATTTCTCTAATTGCTATTCCGTCCATAGTTCCATCCATGAGGTGTTGAATTTGCTTGAAAAGGACGATTTACCCCTTTTGGATTAGTTCCATCCATGAGTTGTTAGGGATTTAATTTGTGGCACTGAAAAATCGACTCGTGATTAATGGATGCCCCATTCTCTTAAATCTTACTCCCTTTGGTCTTCAAATAATTGTCCTTTTAGACAACGACCAAGTCACCAAATATTACTTTCAACAGAATATATAATATTGAACACATTCACAATATAGAAAAAAGTGTAATAGTTCGAAACTCATATAATGCAATTGGACTTTAGAAAACCTAAACAAAAACGAGACAAGAAAAAAATATAAATACTTCTGTTTCACAGAGAAACAATGGCATTGCAACCATTTATTGCGGGAAATAAACAATGGCCAAAAGGAGTAATGAGAGGTATCCCAGTGCCCTCCTCCCTTTAGCTTATCTATTGAAATATATCCAGTACTTCGTATGATTCTTTAATCTTGATGAAGGTTCTCTATGCATCATGGAACCAAAGGTCCTCTAGCCGCGAAAGGGCATGTAGCCTAGTGGTTACAAGAGCCACTCCCCGTGGGAGGTGAATTTCTCAGGATTTAATGACATTTTTTGCTTTCAGTGGTAGACGACGTTCGCGTCGATAGCGAGGCGCCTGTGGTGACTTCGTCGATCTTGAGGATTTGCCGGCACAGTCTTCGAAGATGCTACTAGGTAGGGTTTGTGTGCGTGTATTCATAGGGATGAGTGTGCGTGCGTTGTGAGTGTCTCCGATGTATTGTGTAATCCGCAAAAAAAGGTCCTCTAGCCTACTTGGTTAGAGGGGGCTGAGGTATGGTCGCAACCAAAAGACCCGGGTTCGATTCCTCGTTGGAGCGAATTTATGGGACTGGTTTAAAAAATTCCCGAACCCTGAGGGTTTTCTAAGGGGACTGGTTTAAAAAAATTCCCGAACCCTAAGGGTTTTCTAAGCCGAGTTTTGATTCCCTTCTCTTAATGAAATCGTGGGGCGGTCTAAACCCTACTGGCGGGGCTGACCAACCAGGAGACCCGAGTTCGATTCCTCGTTGGAGCGAATTTATGGGACTGGTTTAACAAAATAATTCTATGCATCATGGAGGCTGCAGCCTACTTGGTTAGAGGGGGCTGAGGTATGGTCGCAACCAGGAAACCCGAGTTCGATTCCTCGTTGGAGCGAATTTATGAGACTGGTTTAAACAACCGGGTTCGATTCCTCGTTGTAGTGAATTTATGAGGCTGATTTAAAAAATCCCCTCACCGGTGAAGCTAGACCCTACCGGCTTAGTTCTATGCATCATGGAGCCTGCGGCCTACTTGGTTAGAGGGGGCTGAGGGATGGTCACAACCACGAGATCCGGGTTCGATTCCTCGTTGGAGCGAATTTATGGGACTGGTTTAAAAATTTTCTTCGCCGGTGAAGCTGGGGTTCGGTAGTTTTCTAAGCCAGGTTTTGATTCCCTTCTCTTAATGAAAACCGTGGGACGATCTAAACCCCACCGCCTTAGTTCTATGCATCATGGAGTCTGCAGCAATTCTATCAGCCGGAGTCGTCTGAGAGGTCTGATTGGACATCAGAAAAGGGAATTGGTCAATTGGAGATGGTGAGTGTTGTAGTGTTCTCAAAGTTTCAATATAACTTATTTGCTTTGGAAAAATAAATGGCTTCAAATAATTGTCATTTTTTTACAGCAGCCACCAAATATTACTTTAACCAAGAATTTATAGTGTTAAACTGTTAGATATCATGTTGAATATTTGTACAGTTTGGTTATGATGTAACTTGAGTTGTATTTAGCAGTATAGGGTAGAGTCCATGTCGTACTCTGTAACTCGAGCCTCCTCATAAATATGAGAGGGGGCTGCTGTTGTATAACGACAGGCTCGCAGGGGAAAGAGGCACGATGTCGGGATCCTAAAGCGGTTGGTGTTGCCGGTATTGGGGAGGAGCGCCCATAGTCATACCCTGAGGACGTAGGCTCCGGCTAAACCTCGTTAACAAAGATTGTGTCTCTGTTGTCGTATCATGTGTGGTCGTGCAAAGTTCGTCTTGGTAGATCTAATCGTTGTCCCGCTACGTGGAGATTAGCTTACAACTTATCGTTATGGAGGGCTAATTTCTTACATAAACACATCAAAATATAGAAAAATGTGTAATAAACAAAAAAAGGACTTTAGAAAACCTAAACAAAATTGTTATAATATAAAATAAAAAATGTAAATACTTATGTTTCACAAGGAAAAATGGCACTGCACCCATTTATTGCGGGAACTAAACAATACTAGGAAAGTCATCTACCAAGTTATGCTTATAGAGTTTTTATATGCAAACAATACGGAGAGGTGTCAACCACTAATCCATGCAGTCCATTTCAGCAGCTAACATATCTGTATCATTGATGTGGTCTGATAAATATGGCCCCTCGACATTCATGCATACTGACTGATATAGTTTTCTTTACATCCAGTTTAACTTTTGGAACCGAACACTCAAGTGTTAACAAAGAATTTTGCTTATATACCTTTCACTCAAATTATTTCTGCCCGAAATCAACGAACCGGAATGTCAATGGAGTTTAGCAAAAGTGAAAGTCACGCTGAGTTAGAAATTGAGAGTCAATTCCCGGTTTTCCAGCTTGCATCATTGTGTACGGACAAAATCTTTGACCCTCAGTTGATCACTACAGTCACATGCTTGTTGCCACTTGCCAGACCACTCTGATATTCACTTCGAATTGACCTAATTTTCCATTCTGGTTGAATAATAATACACACTTGTTTTTTTTTTGTTAAATACGCAGGAGAGCAACATATCTTTGTACTAAGCACAATTGATTTTCTCAAGCTCAAATACTATATGCTATGGTGCCTAATTGGAATTAACCTTTTTTAAGAAAAGGGACAAAAGTGATAAAATGAGAAAGCTTACTTTTATTTGATATGGCCTCTATGTTATATGGTATGTATTTCTCAGCTAGAATAGCAGAAGACATGTTGATCTCACCAAACACGTTTCACAAAAAAAAATGAAAGATGATGATAAAAAGATTTGCTCCGAGCACTAATAATTAATATACTCCCTACAGGTAAAAAACTCAAAACCAGCAACGTAACATTAGTGTTTTTTCACATATAAGAATAAATAATATGTCAAGGTTTGAATGGCTGAATGATATCTCTCCTGCTAATCTACAAATACCTTGGGAGTCATATTGACCTGAAGAACACACACAAACTCACCTTTTCTTGTATCTAATCACCAAAGCAGCCAAGCCAATCAAGTCAAACACAAGCCTCAACATTTTTTAAGTTATGGTGCTAAATGGGAATTAACATTTTCTAAAAGGAACACAAAGTGATCCAATTAGGACAAGTTTACTTCTATTTGAGTTTGACTAACTGAAAGCTTACAGTTTGCCCACTATGTTATAATTTTAGTATTTCTCAGCCAGCAGGGCAGAATAGATATTGATCTCACTCTCTGTCCAAGCACGACCTTCACAAATGAAAAAGAAATGATAGAAAAAATTGCTCTGCCTCTGACCAATAACCATTAAGCTACTGTCTACAAGTCAATACCTCAACCAAACATAAGTTTTCATAAAGTCATTCTTCAGGCGCATTCCGGTTTCTTTTTTCCAAAAGTCAATCACTTACGAAATATTCAGAAAGGGGTTACAGAGCTCTGCTGTACTATCTCCATTTGTCAACGTTTGCAAGACTTAGTGGTATCCTATATATACCATTGAGTTCCTCACCTCTAGAGCACACAAGCAAGATCTCCTTTTCCAGATTCCAATCACCATTTCGCCAAAGCAGCGAACTCAAGTACTAGAACTTCATAGCAAGTTCACTGTTTGCATCGAAGAGAAGCATGGCGAGAAGTCGTTTCGCGGCACTGGCTCTCCTCACCAGCTTCCTAACCGTCGTCGCCGGCCAGCTCCGGCCATCCCCTGCCTCCGGCCTCCCGAGCGATCTTTTCAACCTGGGCATCGCGTCGAGGCTCCGCACCGATCGCAACGCGACGGCGAGGGCGTCGACGGACTTCGGCCAGATGGTCACGGCCGCGCCGGAGGCCGTGTTCCATCCGCGCACGCCCGCCGACATCGCCGCACTCATCCGGTTCTCCGCCTGCTCGCCGGCGCCGTTCCCCGTGGCGCCGCGCGGGCAGGGCCACTCATGGCGCGGACAGTCGCTGGCGCCCGGCGGCGTGGTCGTGGACATGCGCTCGATGGGGCGCGGCCGCCGCGGCGCGCGCATCAACGTGTCCGCCGCCGGCGCCGAACCGTACGTGGACGCCGGCGGCGAGCAGCTGTGGATAGACGTGCTCCGCGCGACGCTGCGCCACGGCCTCTCGCCGCGCGTGTGGACGGACTACCTCCGGCTCACCGTCGGTGGCACGCTCTCCAACGCCGGCATCGGCGGGCAGGCGTTCCAGCACGGCCCGCAGATCGCCAACTTGCAAGAGCTCGACGTCGTCACAGGTACCATCACACAACACCCCTGCATGATCAATTATCAAAATCAAAAATTTTTTTGCTAATGATCAATCAAGTGATTGTACACATCTTAATGATTGCATCATCAACAATGCAGGAACAGGTGAGATGGTGACATGCTCCCGGGACAAGAACTCAGACCTGTTCTTCGCGGCTCTTGGTGGATTGGGGCAATTCGGGGTCATCACAAGGGCTCGGATCATGCTTGAGCCAGCACCAAAGCGTGTGCGTTGGGTTCGCCTTGCCTACTCAGATGTGGTTACGTTCACCAAGGATCAGGAGTTTCTCATATCAGATCGAGCTCGTGAAGTAGGGTTCAACTACGTTGAAGGCCAAGTTCAGCTCAACCGGTCCTTTGCCGAAGGTCCCAAGTCAACACCATTCTTCTCCGCCACCGATCTCAATGGGTTGGCCAAACTCGCTTTGAGGAAAGGATCAGCTGCAATCTACTACATCGAAGGCGCTATGTACTACAATGAGGATAACTCTGAATATGTGGATCAGGTACTGAAACAATCCAATTTCATTTCTTTGCTGTGATGGAAACTGCAATTTGGAATTTTGAATGTAAGGAAATTAATTTGATTTTGCGTTCCTTGCAGAAAATGGAGGCACTATTGGACCAACTAAGCTTCGAGCCGGGATTTGTGTTCACCAAAGATGTGACATATGTGCAGTTCCTTGATCGCGTGCTGGAGGAGGAAAGGGTGCTCCGGTCAGCCGGTGTATGGGAGGTGCCTCACCCATGGCTAAACCTTTTCGTCCCCCGATCTCGGATACTTGACTTTGACAATGGTGTCTTCAAAGGTCTCCTCAGGGATGCCAACCCAGCTGGGATAATCCTTATGTACCCCATGAACAAGGACAAGTGGGACGATCGAATGACGACGATGACCCCAATTGATGATGATGTTTTCTATGCTGTGAGTTTGCTTTGGTCGGCATTTTCAATAGACGAAGTGATGAAGCTAGAGAGGGAGAATGAGTCGGTGATGGAGTTTTGTGATAAGGCCGGCATCAAATGCAAACAATACTTACCACACCACACATCTCAAGATGGGTGGCAACAACATTTTGGGGCAAAATGGGGCAAAATCACTGAGCTGAAGGCCAAGTATGACCCTCAAGCGATATTATCACCCGGTCAGAAGATTTTTCCATCACGAGCTGAGGCTGTTGGCATTGCGACTGCATAATTGGGCTTTTGCATGTAGAAATGTAGAATATGATAGGTGTTTTGTTTCTAGGGATCCAGTTGCACATAACTTTTTTTGTTGTTAGGATGTAAAAATCAACCAGCTTCTGGTAGAATTCTGAAAGCTGATTGGAAGGAGAGGGCATTTATGGCTTGACTTATTATTGTTATCTTCTTTTACTGCCTTTTAGATGTTTGTTATGTGTTTTGTTAGGAAAATTCAAACAAAAATTATGGCATTCTCTTGCCGTTCCTTTCAAAAAAAAATTCAAACAAAGTCTCATTCCAAGATGATGGGTGCTCCTCAATCTTGTGCCAACTACGAAATAATTTTTGGCAAACATAACTTGAAAATCATTCCCGAGAAAGGCTAATATCAAGTCATACTCACTTGGTCCCTCCTGTCTTGAAATAATCGCTGTTTTAGACGGCAATGTGGTCACTAAGATAGTACTTTGACCTTGAATTTATAGTATTAGGCACATTCAAAATTTATATAATGTTAAAACTAATATAATGCAAATATACACAATAAAGAGTGAAACAATTGCCTTAAATCTTATTCTTACATCTTACTAACGGGAGTGAGATTTATGTGCAAATGTGAGATCTTTGCATGGGGGTTATCTGTAAAAGTTAAGGCAAAAAATAAAGCTTGTGAGCGAGGGTGGGAGTTATGTGGAAAGGTGAAATCCTTGTAGGGGGTTATCGATAAAAAATTTGAGACAAAAACAAAGCTTACGGTTTGGAAAATCCTCTGGGGGTGGGGGAGGGGTGTGCTAAAGGCAAAATTGCCTTATCTAAATTGTGAGTCGTGATGATGACGGGTCAATGTCTTCGTCCGGTAGTGGTCAGCACAATAAAACGGCGATTTCCGGTGATGCTCTGACTGGCCAATTCCCCTACTGGTTACAAAACCTAAATAAACATGAGATGGGGGGGGGGGTCAATAATTCTGTTTGACATGGAAAAAATGGCCCTGCAACCTTTTTCTGTTGGCACTAAACAAGACTAGGAAAGACATCCATCACGGCATGCTTAGGGTTAGGGATTCTTTAAAGTGGAAACCATACTGAGAGGTGTCCACCACTAATCCATGGAGACGATTTCAGAGGTTGAAATATCTGCATCTTTGATATGGTCAGATACATATGACCCTCGACATTCATGCATCCTGCCATCAGAGTGCTAGTTTTATTCACATCCCATTTAATTTGTGAACTGACCGCGCAAGAGTTCACAATTATTATATAATAATATCCTTGATGAGTTCAGAAAGAAATGTGCTAACATTCCTGTCACTCCTCCATAAATTATTTTCTGCCTGAAATCAACTAACGGGAATGTCAATGGAGTTTAGCAAGAGTGCAAGTCATGCTGCGTTAGAAATTGAGAGTCAATTCCCAGTTTACCTGCCTGCATCATTGGTTGTTGTCGTCATGTGGACAAAATCTCCGACCATCAGTTGAGAACTACAGTCACATGCTTGTTGCCACTTGCCAGATCACTATGATACTCACTTCGAATGGACCTAATCTTCCATTCCGGTTTAATAATACACACTTGATTTCAATTAGCAAGCTCATTTTTTTCTATATGTTGCCTAATTTGAATCAAACCTTTTTTAAAAAAGAAACACATAGTGACAAAATCAGGAAGGTTTAGTTTTATTTTTTCAATACCTTTATTTGAGTTTTACTCACAGGAAGCTTACACTGTGACCACTATGTTACATTATAGTATGTATTTCTCGGCCAGAATAATGGTAGAAAAAATATTAATCTCAGTCTCTGACCAAACATCTTCCAGAAGCCAAAATTAAAATATGAGAATAGAAAGAATCTTCTCTGAGCAATAATCATTAATATACTTCCTACAAGTCAAAAAGTTAAAACCAGCAATGTAACCCATTAACATACTTGAAAGGCTGAATGATATCTCTCCAACTATCCTATAAATACTATGGGAGTTCTTGACATAAAAAATACACACACACACCAAAGCAGCCAAACCGCTCAAGTCAAACACAAACATCAACATTTTTATGATATATTTCTGAATGGGAATAAACATTTTCTAAAAGAACACAAAGTGATCAAATTAAGAAAAGATTACTTTATTCGAGTTTGACTAACTGGAAGCTTACAGTTTGCCCACTTATGTTATAATTTATCTATTTCTCAGCCAGCAGGGCAGAACAGATATTGATCTCAGTCTCTGACCAACCACGATCTTCAGAAATGAAAAGGCAATAATAGAAAGAAATTTCTCTGACCTCAAAACCAGAAGATGGAAGCTACTCCTATTAACATAATCTCTCATTTTCTAGCTTTTATTCACCAAACAAGCCAACTCTCACTAGTCAAATTAATCCATCACCATCACCAACTTACTCTCTGATGCTAGCGTGCAGTGTGTGTACTCTGTAGTGCGAGTAGAGGGTGCCTGCTCTTAAACCCTACATGATTCCAATATACAAGAGCTTTGTAGTTCGATACGTTTGGAGATGTTCCCCGTGTACAGGATATGCTGTTTGGTTTGAGCACGTGCAAAAGTGTAGCGATCTAGGCCCTTTCGCACCTTTGGTAAGGTGTGTTTCGGTGATAAATGACAACCATATGCTTGTGACTAACCTTTGTTTTGAAGCGGATTTCTATTTGGGTTATTGTCACGAGTATTGAATCAAATGAGACCCCTCAATTTGAATTTATGGGCTCAATCTGGTCGAAGACTGCAAGGCTAAGGACTTTGTTAGTTCCAAGTGTCTCAAAGGAGATGAAGGACACTTGGATTACTAGTTTGTAGTTTCGACCGTACTATTAACAGGGGTTCGTACACTAGTAGCTTGACCATGCACTCGAAAGCCATAATTTATGCACACTCATGTTCCTTGGATCCTATCTAGCTCAGAGAGTTCATGGAAGCAAGGTTGAAGCAAAAGAATCGACGGAAAACTCAAAGGCGCTGAATTGGATGAGTTGAAATCAACTTCATAGCGTCGGATGATCCGACGCCCCGTATTTAACACGCGCCGGATGAGTTCTGCAGCCAACTGGTTCAAAATGGACCGTCGGATGAACCGACGGTACAGGCATCGGTTCATCCGACGCCTTAGGGTTTGGCTACAGTTCTGGTCAAGGGTCTGGGCTCAAGCATCGGACGATCCGACGCCTTGACCATCGGTTCATCCGACGGTTGCATTTAAATTCAACAGAGACGCGCCAAGGATTCTCGCTTCAAAGACCGGATGATCCGACGCCCGGTTAGTGCTCACAGCGGTTCATCCGACGGTTTGTTTCAAATCACACGATGCCGCCGGCGGGGTGCCTTCGGCACGGATGATCCGACGAGGCGTCGGTGTATAGCGTCGGTGTATTGTCTGGGTTTCAAGTTTCAACGGCTATATTGGGCGCTGTGAGTGACCGGATGTTCCGACGCTTTGCAGGGGGGCACCATCGGTTCATCCGACGGTACAACTTTTTCAGGGGACTTTTGCAACGGCTAACCACCTTTGCTAGGCCTATATATAAGCCCCCCTGCCTCTCTAGAGCTGCCTTTGCCACTCGAAGATCTACCGCACCTAGGAGAGAAGGAGAGTGTGTTCTTTCTTATTGGATTTTCTCTTCCTCTTCATTGAGGTGTTCTTTCTTAGTGAGCAAGAGTTTCAAGGTGCATCCATGGCTTAGCTGAGTGCTCAGGTCAAGTGAAGGTTTGCGGGCTTGTTACTCTTGGAGTTTGACGGCTCCTAGACGGTCTAGGTGACTTGGGGGTTCTTGGTGAGCTCTTGGAGATTGTGGGAGCCTCAAGACAAGCTTGGTGTACACGGTTCGAGACCCACCGTTCCGGAGATGGAGAACGGGTACTCTTAGTGAGCACTTGTGTCTTAGTGACTCAAGGGGGAGCGATACTCTAAGTGAGTGCTCCAACGTGTACTAGGGGGAAGCGTCAACTTCTCGATACCACGGGAAAAAAACTGATCGCCTCTTGTCCATCTTATTTACTTCTAGCACTTACTTTCAGCATTTCAATTCCGCTCTCAAGTTTCTTGTCTTTGTTCTAGCTTGTTTCGCTTGTGTGCTTAATATCTTGCCTAGGTTGTCTTATTGCCTCCTAGTGTGTTATTTGCTAAGGAAACTTGTGTTAGTGTGCTCTAGAAGTAGAGAAGAACCGTTTTAGTATGGGCAACACTAGTTGATAGGTTAAGGTTTTCGTTTTTTCTTTTAGAGCTTGAAAACAAGTCCCATATTCAACCCCCCCTTCTATGTGACTAGATCCTACAAGTGGTATCAGAGCTAGGCTCCCTTTTGCTTGGCTTAACCGCCTAGGGAGATGGGGAAAGGAAGCGGCAATGGCCCCCCAAGGTTGGCGGGGAAGCGCTTCACCTTTTGGGCGCATAGAATGGCTAGCTATCTTCAAGCTCAACATCATGATGCGTGGCGCACTACCTTGTATCCATTGCCTTCGGTTCCTACCGAGAGTGAGGCTAAGTGGAATGCACGTGCTAGGAATCACATCTTTGAGGCGCTAGATGAGGAGTTGTTTGATTTCTTTGCTAAGCCCACCGCCCATGAGGTGTGGATGGAACTCAAAGAAATTCATGTGGGTAACAAAAAGATCCGTGAGGAAAAATATGAGTTGCTCAAGGTGGAACTCAATGAGTTCAAAATGAAAGATGATGAGGGGGTAGAGCAAATGTACTCTAGGATGGGGGTTCTTATTCAAAGTATCAATGCTCTCGATGTTGCTAACCTTTCCGAGCAGAAATCATCCGAAAAATCCTTCAAACGCTTCCCAAGCCAAAATACAACATCGTCAAGGCACTTCTCTTTGAGAAGGACTTCACCACCCTCACCATCACCGAGGTTGTGAGCAAGATTTGCTCCCACGAGATGTTCATGATGGAAGACATGGAATCATCTACCTCACACTCAAGCGCCAAGAAAGATCTTGCACTCAAGGCTAGTGAAAAAGGGAAGTCCAAGAAGATCAAGGAAAAAGCTCCTTCTTCCTCAAGTGAAAGTGATGATCCAAGTGACTCAAGTGAAGCGGAGAGCGATGATGCTAAGCTTGCTCTTCTCATGAGGAAGACCACAAGAATGCTCTCCAAGATTGGCAAGAAGGGCTACAACTATGATCCTAAGAAGCAAAAGTTCCGGTCATCAAGAAGAAGTGGTGAGGGAAGCAATCGGAAGTGCTACAATTGTGGTAGCTATGATCATCTCTCATATGATTGCCCCAAGCCCGACAAGAGAGTGTCAAACTCAAGCAAGAAGAATGATGAAGATGACAAGGATGCCAAGTACTACAAGAAGAACTCATCCAAGAAAAAGTCATCAACCAAGCCCTACCACAAGAAGAAGGGTGAACATCGTTCTCTCTTGGTCAATGAATGGGTGACCGGGGGTGAGACCTCAAGTGAGTCAAGTTCAAGTGAAGAGGACAAGAACAAGAAGATCGCCGGCATTGCTATCATGGATGATGAGCCTCCACTTCCACCTCCACCTATGTGCTTCATGGCAAAGCACTCCAAGGTGAGCGATAGTGATAGTAGTGGATCTTCTAGTGATGATGATCTCTCACCTCTTGCTCTTAAAGATCTTCTTGATGAATACACCTCCATGATAAAGAAACAAAAGAGTAAGCTCAAAGCTCTTGATGAGACTCATGATAAACTTAAGCTCTCATATGATGAGTTACTTGTAAAGCACGATGACCTTAGCAAAGAGCATGATGCTTTGGTAGTGTCTAACAAGTCACTTAGAGATGACCACAACAAGTTACTTGATAAGCACAATGAGCTAATTGTCAAGCATGACGATATAACCGTGCTTAACAAGTCCCTTGAGTCAAGTCATATGAAGCTCAAGAAAGAACATGTGCTCTTAGAGATGAAATATCAAAAGCTTGAGCTTGCTAGTGAGGACATTGATTCTAGTAGGCATGCAAATGCTAGAGAAGTCACTAAAGTCAATGCCTCCACCTCATGTGATGATCTAATTGAAAAACCTAAGGTCTTGCTTAATGTTGAAAATATTGCATCTTCCTCCAAGACTAACCATGATAGGGTGAAAGCTCTTGAAGAAGAAGTGAGAAGCTTAAGGTCTTGTGTAAAGACTTTGGCCAAGGGTGAGGAGTTGCACAAGGAGATCCTCTACTACAATGCAAGAGATTATGGGACAAAGGGGCTTGGTGCTTTCCCCAATCCCATCAAGGAAACTCCTAAATCAAAGGAGCTATATGGGTGTTTCATCAATGAAGTTGGATCCTATTGTCAACATTGCAAGGTCACCGGTCATCACACAAGGGAGTGCCCAACACCTACTCGCCCCTTGCCCACCTTGCCTAGCAACTACAAGTCCATGTATAATGACAACCACTTCTTGTTGATGAAAAAGAACAATGGCAAAGTGGCAATCAAGTTCATTGGGGCCAAACCAAAAGTCAAGCCACCTAGAAGCTTATGGATTCCTAAAGCTCTTGTCACTCACATCAAAGGGCCCAAACTAGCTTGGGTTCCTAAATCTCAATGCTAATTTCTTGTGTGTAGGTGAACTACAAGGCCGGAGGGAGTCATTGGATACTTGATAGTGGTTGCACTCAACACATGACCGGCCAAGTAAAAATGTTCACCTCACTAGTGGATGATGCGGGAGATCATGAACAAGTTTCATTTGGTGATAACTCTAAAGGAAGGATCTCGGATTGGGTGAAATCTCTCTAACAAACGACTTATCCCTTTCCAATGTTCTCTTTGTGGATTCGTGTAGTTATAACTTGCTTTCCATTGCACAATTTTGTGACCTTGGTCTTTCATGCACATTTGATGATGAAGGGGTCACAATTACTAACAAGAAAACTAATGAAGTTGTTTTCAAGGGATTCCGCTATGGCAATCTTTATCTTGTAGATTTTACATCCCGTGAAGCAAACTTGACTACTTGCCTCGTCTCGACTACATCCAAGGGTTGGCTATGGCATCGTCGCATTGCACACATAGGCATGAGCCAACTCAAGAAAGCTTTCAAGAAAGGCATGGTCCTTGGTGTGAAGGATGTTACATTTGAGAAGGACAAGTTGTGTAGTGCATGTCAAGCCGGCAAGCAAGTTGCAAAGTCATCATCCCATGAAGGCTTATGTATCTACCACAAGACCATTGGAGCTCATTCACATGGACCTCTTCGGACCAACTACATACAAGAGTCTTGGTGGTAATCTCTATTGTCTTGTCATTGTTGATGATTTCTCACGCTATACTTGGACTTTCTTTTTGGAGGACAAAGGCAAGACATTTGATATCTTCAAGAAGTTTGCTACTAGAGCCCAAAATGAATTTGGGTCATCCATGGTGAAGATAAGAAGTGACAATGGGTCGGAATTCCGCAACACCAAGGTGGAAGAGTATTGTGATGGTGAAGGCATCAAGCATGAATTCTCCTCAACCTATACACCCCAACAAAATGGTGTGGTTGAGAGGAAGAACAAGACACTCATCACTCTTGCTAGAGCTATGTTGGATGACTATGGAGTTTCGCAAAGGTTTTGGGCGGAAGCTATCAACACGGCATGTCATGCTTCAAATAGAGTGTATCTCCACCGACTCATGATGAAGACACCATATGAGCTACTCATTGGGAGAAAGCCCAACATCTCTTACTTCCGGGTGTTTGGTTGTAAGTGTTTCATTTTCAAGAAGAAGAAGCTTCTAGGGAAGTTTGAGAGTAGAGTAGATGAGGGCATATTTGTTGGTTATGCATCTAACTCCAAAGCATATAGAGTATTCAATAACTCTACACGAGTGATTGAAGAAACATGTGATGTGGAGTTTGATGAATCTAATGGCTCCCAAGGAGATGGTTTTTGTTGTGATGATGTAGGAAAAGAACCTCTTCGAGAAGCAATGAAGAAGATGGCCATTGGTGACATCAAGCCAAGGGAGGATGATGACCCTCACTCCATTCTTGAAGACTCATCCTCCGATGATGATAATGATAATGATCCACCAAGGCATCCACCTACATCACCCACAAGACAATATAGTCCATCTTCCTCACAAGAACCACCTCCTATCTCACAAGACACTCAAGATCAAGTAGAGGACACGGGCGAAGTTCAATCTCAAGATGATCCCACCTCTACAATATTTGGAAGACGCACAAGAACTTCAACAAATCATCCAATTGATCTTGTGTTGGGTGATCCTCAAGGGGGTACAAGGACTCGCCGCAAGCAATATGCCTCATTTTGCAAACATCATGCTTTTGTCTCTTTTGTAGAACCCACAACTATAGATGAAGCTCTTAGGGATTCGGATTGGATCTTGGCTATGCAAGACGAGCTCAACAACTTCACAAGAAATCAAGTGTGGGAGTTGGTCGAGCGCCCCAAGAACAAGAATGTGATTGGCACCAAGTGGGTCTACCGGAACAAGCAAGATGAACATGGCATTGTGGTGAAGAACAAGGCAAGACTTGTCGCCAAAGGGTACTCTCAAGTAGAAGGCTTGGACTATGGAGAGACCTTCGCTCACGTGGCACGCCTTGAAGCTATACGTATCCTCCTTGCATATGCATCTAGCCATAAAATGAAATTATTTCAAATGGATGTAAAGAGTGCTTTCTTGAATGGCTTCATCAATGAAGAAGTCTATGTGGAGCAACCTCCCGGTTTGAAGATATTACATATCCTAACCATGTCTATAGGTTGCACAAGGCGTTGTATGGACTCAAGCAAGCTCCTAGGGCATGGTATGAGAGGCTCCGGATTTTCTTATTGAAGCCGGATTCAAGATTGGTAGAGTGGACAACACTCTTTTCACAAAGATAATCAACAAAGAACTCTTCTTTTGTCAAATTTATGTTGATGATATTATATTTGGCTCTACTAATCTCAAAGTGTGCAAGGATTTTAGTGAACTCATGACTAGGGAATTCGAGATGTCAATGATCGGAGAGCTCAACTTCTTCCTTGGGTTTCAAATCAAGCAATTGAAGGAAGGGACTTTCATTCATCAAGAGAAGTACACTAACGATATTCTCAAGAAATTCAAGATGGATGATTGTAAGCCGATCAAGACCCCAATGCCTACTAATGGACATCTCGACCTAGATGAAGGAGGTAAATCGGTTGACCAAAAGCTTTACCGCTCTATGATCGGTTCTCTTCTTTATCTTACCGCATCTAGGCCCGATATCATGTTTAGTGTTTGCATGTGTGCTCGGTTTCAAGCCAACCCTAAAGAATCTCACCTAAGTGCTTTAAAAAGGATCCTTAGATATTTAAAATACACACCTAGCATTGGCTTGTGGTACCCCCACGGTGCTAGTTTTGAGCTCTTGGGTTATTCGGATTCGGACTTTGCCGGATGTCGAGTAGACCGTAAGAGTACTTCGGGTGGGTGCCATTTGCTAGGTCGCTCTTTGGTTGCTTGGTCCTCTAAGAAGCAAAACTCCGTGGCCTTATCCACGCGGAGGCGGAATACATTTCCGCGGGGGCTTGTTGTGCTCAAATCCTCTATATGAAGCAAAGCCTCTTGGATTATGGTGTGGTTCTAGATAGGGTTCCCCTCCTTTGTGACAATGAGAGTGCCGTAAAAATTGCTAACAACCCGGTTCAACACTCTCGCACCAAGCACATTGATATCCGTCATCACTTCTTGCGCGACCATGTTGCTAAAGGGGACATTGTCCTTTGTGGTGTTCGCTCCGAGGAGCAATTGGCGGATATATTCACCAAGCCTCTTGATGAAAACACCTTTTGTAGGCTTCGGAGTGAATTAAATGTGCTTGATGCGTCCAACATCATGTAATGCTTGTCATATAGTTTGCATTTGCATATGTACATGTTAGGGGCTTGTCTAACCTTGATGAGATAGTGATGAGTACGGGTTTTGCTTGAGCCGGTGGTTCTCTTGTTTCGCTCAAGGCATGAAGAAAGGCTCATTATGAATAAGCTCATTAAGGGTTCAAACTTGGCAAGATAGTTTACCTTCTCGCTTTGCATGTCATGTAGATGCACTCATATTTATTTTCAGGCATTTGTTCTTGCATAGCACTGCGTGAGAGAAGTCACAAAGGAAACTCACACTATGAGAAAGTTGCTTAGCACTCAATGCAAATCAACAACTCTTGAGGTGTGATGAGACAAATGATTGTGCTTAATGCCTATTGAGTTAAATCCTAGCGAGCTTAAGGTGTCAATCTCTAAGTTCAAAGGCAATTAACTCATACATTCCCTTTTTGGAGCTCCCTCCCTCCTTTGGTTCTTATTTTGCCTATTTTCATCTATGGTTTATCCCTTTCTAGGGAGTTAATTGTGTATTATAAGTATTTTGCAAAGGAGTGCTTGAGGGGTGAGGTTGTCGCTCAGGATTGATCCAAAGATGTGCTTGTGTTGGCTTGTGTGTGACATTCGACGGATCAAAAATGAGAAATAGTTCAACAAAATCGAATTGTCACCGTCGGATGAACCGACGCCCTGTAGGTTCAAGCGTCGGAACTTCCGGTGAAGGGGTCTGGGTACTCAGTTGCGTACTGTTAGAAATTTTCGCACCGTCGGATGAACCGACGCCTCGTGTCTTTCGACCATCGGTTCATCCGGTGCTGAAGATTGTTGCCCTTCTTCCCAGACCCTCGCGCAACTGCTCCGACGCGTTATAAAAGTAGGCCGTCGGATCATCCGATGCCTTGTTTCACACGGGAGCTCAGTTGCACCGACGGTTCGACCGAGGCTTCTATTTTTTGATCGTCGGTTCATCCCACGCTATACTGAAGCGTGGGTCCTACCTGTCATATCCGACGGCGGCCTTCTCTTTCTCCTAAAATCCTAATCTCGTCCGCCGCCGCCGCGCCCGACGCCGCCGCCCCTAGTCGCCGCCGGCCACCACCCGCGTGCTCAAGCCTTCCCGCCGGTCCTCCGCCGTCCCTCGAGCTCGCCGCCGCCGCCGCGTCTCTCGACCGCACCCTTTCGCGCGCGCGCGCGCCGCCGCCGCCATCCGCCTAGGGTTTGGCCGCCCCCGCGAAATCCGGTCGTGCGCCGCCACAGCAGCTCGCCGGCGACCACAGGGGGGTGCGCAAGACCTGGTTCTTCATCCGCAGCAGCTCGTCGCCATCCAATCTCACTAGTGAGGACCTCTCTGTTTTCCCCCCTCCACAGCTCTGTTCTAGGTCTGCAATGCCTATCTCTAGGACTTGTTTGTACTGTTCAATGCAATAGAGGTTCAATTTGTGCTATTTCATGCTTTAGATGGATTTGTGGTCATGAGTCTTCTTCGGGATAACTTTGTTGTGCCCACAATTCATGAAATTCCTCTATATCCTTCTTGTCTAGAGCATCTTGGGTTGAATCTCTTTCAAATTCTTTGCACACCTTTGCACATCTTTTGCACCTAAGGACCTACCTAGTATCTTGTGGCAGAAATTATCCTAGAATTCTCATATTTAGGCTCATATCTGCTCATATGCTATGCTTAAGGACCCTTACCTCTAGTTATTTATCTCGTTTATTCGTCTCTAGCCATTCTATAATTATCTACCGTTTTCTCTCACAGATGGCGGGTGATAAGCGGAAGGGTAAGGCGATTCTTTGAGCCGAAGAAGAAGAAGAGCAAGCGACGAAGGAGTGGGAGCGTGTGCTAGCGGTGCCCGACACTCAGGGACAGCCTCAGAGGGGCATTCGTATTTCGGAGGGCACACGAGTCGGGGGGAGCGGCCCCGGGGTGAGCGAAGCGGCGAGCGAGCGGCGGGCGAGCGGACTCGGCGGCGGCGGCGGCCACGTAGGTCGGGCGGAGGGCACCGGACCACGGAGCGCTCGGAGACACCACCCTCACCGGCCGGTCCGGACCTCGGACACGCGGTGGTCACACTCGGCCACGGCCCGACACCGCGACGAGGAGAGGCCGCGGCGGAGGAGCTCACGAGAGAGAGAGCAGCAGGCTCTAGACCCCCAGCTCCCCAGAGGTCCACGAGCAGAGGCTTTCGGAGTTTATCTCCGCGACCTCCGTCACTTGCCGGGGCCGAAGATCCGGCGTTTGAGGAGCGTGCCAGAGGACCAGTGGTTTCCCAGGGCCAGAGAGGAGTGTGACCCCCGGTTCTGGACGATTCTCCAGGAGAGCTTCTACGCCTCCTACACTCACAGAGGGTCTCAGCTCAGCCAGCACCGTATGCTACAGTTCACAGCTTTGAGGGCAGCTGCAGCTGGAGAGGCGATACTACCCTTCTTCGACTACCAGCGAGGACTGGTGGACTTAGTGACTCGGAGGTCACGTTACGTCCCCCGACCGGGTCGGGGTTTTCTACGCCCTTTGTCTACGTCGACGGCGACCGGTCGCTATCGGGTTTATGTTCATGGGTCGGCGGCGCGCTTACTCGAGAGGGGATAGCGAGCTACTTCGTGTGGACCTACACGACGACTCTATTCACTACCCCGCGTACCCCGACGTCGACCCTCCTCGTCGTGCACACTCCCCAGTTCTACCTTCCGACGAGGAGATCAGCTTTCTGTTCCAGCCACCGTTCCTCCCCGGTACACCCAGGACACCTGACCGTCTGATTCGTGAGGCGTACGTCGTTCACTACGCTCTCAGGAGGTCTGTGCTTTATAGGATGGGGAACGCAGAGTCTTTGACGGGGGTGCAGCAGTGGCTCCTGATGTACGTGATGGCGAAGCGCCCCTTTGACCTCGTGGATATCATGCTAGCTGAGATAGAGGATGCTATTATGGATGGCATGGGGATGACACGACGACGGCCCTTCGCTCACCGGGATCGGTTGGCCGCCGTCCCGGCTCGAGGCTCGCAGGTACGTTAGGATGCTTGAGGCATCGAAGTTCGTGTTCCCGACCTACCGCCTCCGATGCCGGGTGACGGGGAGGAGAGGCCCGAGAGGCATGAGGAGAGCCGAGGAGACACTTCGAGGCTAGGGCGGCCGGCGAGAGGCGACCATGGACGAGGCGGCACGACGAGGATGCCACCCTTGCGCGGCCGAGGCCCCTCTCCCCCGCTGCTTCGCCCGCGACGACGAGTCCTCCGGTGACGACGAGGACTTCACGGTGCTCCGGCCGACGAGCCGGTTTTCGTAGTCCGTCGGTCCCACGACGACGAGGGCAGGAGGCTCCACCTTGCCGTGGCCGGCGAGAGGCCGAGTCACCGGTTCCCACGATCTCCACTACTCGGGTGACCCGGCCCAGGATCGGATCACTTCGTCGCTCACGGCTATGGGCGCTCGGACTCGGGCGACCCTCCGGGTACGGCGGCGGATGCGGTGCTCGGTTCCGGCGGTACCGAGTCGCGGCGGTGATTCTCGAGGGAATCCGACGACGAGCGAGGAGGCTCGGAGGCGGCGGATGCTACGGCACCGGATGTTGACTTCGCGGATGTTCACGTTCATGTCCGGTTGCCTTGGTCGGCTCTTCCGGCGGTCGGGACTTCGACCACCTCGGCCACCTACCACCGCCGAGCTTCGGCCGACCCGACGCCTCCTCTTCCTCCGGCGGGCGGGTTCGTGAACGTTCCCCCCGGCGACTTTCCCTCGCTCACCACTACTTCGGACGGGGCGTTCGCGGTACCTCGACGACGACACCACCGGCCGCGGTCACTTCCTCCTTCCCCGGCTCGGCTACGGATGACCCCTCCTACGACGTCACGGTCGGTGTCTCCGCTTACCACGGGGAGCACTCGTCTTCGAGACACCGGCTCGCACCACTCGCCTAGCCCACCGGCGTCTACACCTCTTCGACGTTCTCTACGCCGAGGGCGAGAGGGTTTGGGACAGGAGGACCATTACCTTCGCGCGATCACGGAGCAGATCTCGGCGACACTTGCCTCCGACACCGTTCCTCCCCGCTCCCGAGGCTACTACGGCTCCCGCGTCTACTCCGACTCCGACTTCGAGCACCGGACGACTACGGCTCCTCCGGCACCACCTCCTCGCTCCGGGCTCTACCTCTCCGGTTTGGTCTCTTCTCAGCGAGGAGGACGACGACGACGACGCTTCGGCTTCTCCGTGCGACCTTCGCGAGTCGTCTCCACTTCACCGCCGGATCCTTCCTCTCCGCCTCGAGCTTAGTCTCCTTTTTGGTGCTTGTTGCCAAAGGGGGAGATAGATAGGGGGAGTAGAGATAGGGGGAGTTAGGGGAGAGTGCAGGTTTTGGAGTTTTTGTAGCCTCTCTCTCGCTTTTGTGGCTCTTCGTGATGAGACATGTATTTGGATCTTGTGTATGTCGATGGCTTACATGTCTTCTCATGCTTGTGTGCTTTCTTAATGCATGTGTGTTTACCGCTTATTCTTTTTCATGCATTAGAAGTAGAGTTTATATGTTTTTAATTCAAATTTTCGTATATCTCTACTCGTGTTGTCATCTATCACCAAAAAGGGGGAGATTGTAGCGATCTAGGACCTTTCGCACCTTTGGTAAGGGTGTGTTTCGGTGATAAATGACAACCATATGCTTGTGACTAACCTTTGTTTTGAAGCGGATTTCTATTTGGGTTATTGTCACGAGTATTGAATCAAATGAGACCCCTCAATTTGAATTTATGGGCTCAATCTGGTCGAAGATCGCAAGGCTAAGGACTTTGTTAGTTCCAAGTGTCTCAAAGGAGATGAAGGACACTTGGATTACTAGTTTGTAGTTTCGACCGTACTATTAACAGGGGTTCGTACACTAGTAGCTTGACCATGCACTCGAAAGCCATAATTTATGCACACTCATGTTCCTTGGATCCTATCTAGCTCAGAGAGTTCATGGAAGCAAGGTTGAAGCAAAAGAATCGACGGAAAACTCAAAGGCGGCTGAATTGGATGAGTTGAAATCAACTTCATAGCGTCGGATGATCCGACGCCCCGTATTTAACACGCGCGGATGAGTTCTGCGCCCAAGCTGGTTCAAAATGGACCGTCGGATGAACCGACGGTACAAGCATCGGTTCATCCGACGCCTTAGGGTTTGGCTACGGTTCGGTCAAGGGTCCGGGCTCAAGCATCGGACGATCCGACGCCTTGACCATCGGTTCATCCGACCGGTTGCATTTAAATTCAACGAGAGACGCGCCAAGGATTCCTCGCCGAAAGACCGATGATCCGACGCCCGGTTAGTGCTCACGGCCAGTTCATCCGACGGTTTGTTTCAAATCACACGGTACCGCCCGGGCGGGGTGCCTTCAAAGACGGATGATCCGACGAGGCGTCGGTGTATAGCGTCGGTGTATTGTCCGGGTTTCAAGTTTCAACGGCATATTGGGCGCCGTGGAGTGACCCGGATGTTCCGACGCTTTGCGGGGGGGGCACCATCGGTTCATCCGACGGTACAACTTTTTCGGGGGACTTTTGCAACGGCTAGCCACCTTTGCTAGGCCTATATATAAGCCCCCCCGCCTCTCTCTAGAGCTGCCTTTGCCACTGCGAAGATCTACCTGCACCTAGGAGAGAAGGAGAGTGTGTTCTTTCTTATTGGATTTTCTCTTCCTCTTCATTGAGGTGTTCTTTCTTAGTGAGCAAGAGTTTCAAGGTGCATCCATGGCTTAGCTGAGTGCTCAGGTCAAGTGAAGGTTTGCGGGCTTGTTACTCTTGGAGTTTGACGGCTCCTAGACGGTCTAGGTGACTTGGGGGTTCTTGGTGAGCTCTTGGAGATTGTGGGAGCCTCAAGACAAGCTTGGTGTACACGGTTCGAGACCCACCGTTCCGGAGATGGAGAACGGGTACTCTTAGTGAGCACTTGTGTCTTAGTGACTCAAGGGGGAGCGATACTCTAAGTGAGTGCTCCAACGTGGACTAGGGGGAAGCGTCAACTTCTCGATACCACGGGGAAAAAATTCGATCGCCTCTTGTCCATCTTATTTACTTCTAGCACTTACTTTCGGCATTTCAATTCCGCTCTCAAGTTTCTTGTCTTTGTTCTAGCTTGTTTCGCTTGTGTGCTTAATATCTTGCCTAGGTTGTCTTATTGCCTCCTAGTGTGTTATTTGCTAAGGAAACTTGTGTTAGTGTGCTCTAGAAGTAGAGAAGAACCGTTTTAGTATGGGCAACACTAGTTGATAGGTTAAGGTTTTCGTTTTTTCTTTTAGAGCTTGAAAACAAGTCCCATATTCAACCCCCCTTCTATGTGACTAGATCCTACAAAAAGAAGCACTGTACTTTATTTGTAAATCGGAGCCTGATATTAGGTGAAATGCTGGCCTAATTGCATTTTTCTTAATTAAATCGTAATGTTTTCAGCAAAACGAGTTGCATTTTCTTTTTTTTTCCCAAAAAAGTTACATTTTGTTTTATCCAAACTCCAAGTTGCGTACAGTAGTTGAGCCGCCGTTGCAACAATGCAAATGGCGCCATGACGAAAATTTTGAAAAACCTAAACAAACATGATGCTTGTCCTGACTCAGGCAATGATACGGGCATCCACATTTAGTTTCACCCAATCTTGCTACCAGATGCTCAGACATTTCAGTGCAATTGTCTAGTCCTGTTTGTTTCACGTTATGCCCAATTTTGAAGATTGGATTATGGGAGATTCAAAAGTTAGATGCATGACTCTCGTAATCCATAATCCAGAATTCATAAGAACCCCAGCATACTCATGCTTCCCTTCCACATTAGTAGAGCTCAGGTTCATTTGGCTGAACTGCAAGTAATCCAGGGCCATAACTGATTCCACTGCCGAGAAATTCGGCCCATGTTTCAGGTTGTTTCAATCAGTTCCTTTCACAGCTGTTGCAGGATAGCTGCACCCCAAGAAACCGATCCAGGCCTGTTCACCGTCCGGCAAGAGGCACTCATTGCGTCAGGTACTGCTCCTGCTCTGGAACATGGGTGTAGGACAGAACTTTACGCGTGCTGTTTCTTTCTTTCTGAAGTTAAAATCATATGAGGAAACACTTTGTGACAAACATTCTTCTCCCTTTTTATGCATTCTTGATACAACTACAAACCCCTCTGTTTCTACGACTGAAACCGATAAAAAGCAACTCGATCTCACTCCATTGCCGCCAGCCCGCCACTGCACCCAGCGGCCGGGCCGACGGCTTTGTCAATAGAACCACACCAGCCCCCTCACAACCCTGAAAACCTGATTGAAACTCGAATATCAAAGCAAAATATTCGGAATGATGGTAGGATCTGAACCACAAGAATTACCTGCTACCAAGAGAATACACGTCACCCCCAACAGAAACGCTAAACAGCTAGGCCAATAACAAACTAGTATTACCTACCGATCGAAAGCACCAATGGACAAGCACAGTAGATTGGTACAGAGTGAGAGGCATCCACATGTTTATGCATCGACTAGGCTGCCACGTCTGGCTGCCATTGCTGCTGGTACAAGAGTGAGATCGCTATCCTAGCGTACACCTTGCACAGCACAGCACCGATCAGTACTTCCAAGTTTCCAACTGTACACTACACCAACTTCTCTCATAGACATGGACCGTGCATGCAAATAAAGGTTACTACAGTTCCAAAATTCAGGAATATCGCAAGCTTTCACATCCATATATATGATCAAGGATATTACTTCAGATCGCAAGGAGAACTACAAATAAACCCCATTCAGAGCTTAATTAATTAGGGATCCAATTTTCTAGAAGTTGTTACAGCAAACTCTATCAAATTTGTGCATTCCAAAAAGATTGTGTTAGAAAATTAGGCAAATTCTTGTTAAATTTAATCCATGAATATAACAACAGAATTGTGATGACATATATATATTCCATTTTATTACCGGTTAACAAACTAGAAAACCAGTAAATAAAAAAGAGGAATACGAAGGTATACCCTGAGGAGGGACCGGTGCCGGAGGCACCCGCGACTCCATTCTTATCATTCATCACGATGAGTTGTTCGATGTAGTCGTTCACAGTTGATGCAGGAAGATGTTCGCAATGCCGTTGCGTCCACCAGGAAGTAGTGTCGTACTGCAATCGCTTGCCACCGGGAAGTAGTCGTACAACGAGGAAGAGGAGGAAGATCGTTGAGGGAAGATCGCTGAGCAGTCGCGCACTTGTTGCGCTACCCAAAAACCTGATTGCCTCGCTGTCCCGAGCAAGATCTCTAGCGATGCCGGTTTCGGAGGCTCTGCTCTTCCAGCAGCATGTGCGCGCACGGAGTGGAATGGGAATGCTCTTTTCCAGCAACTCAATAGAAGAACGAAGGTGCAGCCTTCTCTCTCATTCGCGACCAAGGACGAACGCGTGATATTTATACACAAAAAAAGGTAGATGATGAAGTGTAGAGAATGAATCTTGACATCATGAAACGTCCATCAATTACTTGTAACCTCTGCCACGAACATGTGAGTTACTAGTAACCTCAAACATAACTATGGCAGTTACTAGAAACCGCAGCCATAAACATGACTGTTACAAGTTTAGTCATCAACTACATTTAGTCTACTATTTTATTGCACCTAGCATTTCATAGGGCCTTAGAAATTATTTGATTTAATTAAATATGACATGGGTCAGACCCATATTAAATCTAACAGATTGCACATAGATGTCCTAAGCTGTTCTGACGATAACAAAATTGCACAAAGTCTGCCCTCTTATTGGTTCTTTAATGGTGTTTGAAGACTCGGTGTGTATGGACCGTTCAGCATCAATCCAACCGCTGAGCCATTTCCCAAACTTCTTCCCCATTCAAAGGCAAAAATAAAAGGGGTGACTCTATAGATCTCTGTAGCTTGCATCTTAGCTTCTGAGCCAGAAGCCAAAGTGACAATCTGGCAACTCACTTTTTCACGGCACCACGTCGCCCCTTGTCCTTGAACTTTGTTGCTTGGTTCATGAATGGACGATCTTTGTAGCTCTCTCTCTCTCTCTGAAATGTTGTGTTCATCTATCACTACAGTACTGTACTACTCTGAACTGTGAAAATGATCCAGCATCAGTTGTAGTATGAATGGAATAATGTGCTAGACAACAAAATTTTAGTTAGAAACGTGTGTTGTCACTTTCCAATCAATGTCTACGGCGGACTTATTAATTAATGGGTTCCTACATTAAATTAGAATGATTAAATGCGAAAAAATTGAGCTTTTTGTTTTGTCGGGACCTTACATGATATGAACAACCTCGACTCTGATATGATGGCAGCGAAGATTCTCACGTTCCAAATGAGTCCTTTGATTGGCTATATGCCACCGCTAGAGAATGGGCATTTGTCCCTGGGCTGATTTTTCATTTGTACCGGGTATTTTTGCCTCCAGTACAAATGAGGTCATTTGTACCAGTTGGAGCCACCACCCGGTACAAATGTCCACTCATAGAGGCGCAGCAGGGCCTCCTCCTCCTCACCCGGTACAAATGTGATGTCCTCACATTTATACATTTATACCGGGCGGAGCCACCACCCGGTATAAATGTGGTGACATTTATACCGGTTGAAAAGGAGACCTGATACAAATTCATTCCATGGATCCCGTGGAGACTTAGAAAAATTTCTGCATCTCTAGCTCCCCCCCCCGTCCATCCCTAGCCCTCCTTTAATTCTCCACCACCCCTCTCCATCCTTATCTCTTTCTCATTCTTTCTCTTCCTTTCATTTCTTCTCTACTGATTCTTTCTTGGATTCTCTCCCACACTCAGGAGAGCCGGAAGCGGAGGCGGGCGCGGTCGGGGCGGGGCGGGGCGGAGCGAAGGCGGGGCCATGCCGGGGCCTTCCGGCGCGAGGCGCCGGGTGCGGGCGGGCGGCGACGCGGCGCAGCCAGGGGCCTAAGCGAGGCGCGGCCAACCGGGAGATGCCGGCGGCTTCGATGAGGATTTTTTAAAATTTTTGAGATGCATTTGTGTGTGATTTTCTTGTTCCTGATGTGGTCTTGTGAGATGTATGAGATTTTAACTTGTAAGATATATGTGATGTATTATTGTGAGATGCATAGAGATTGTGATTGGAGACTTATTGTGAACCTTGTGATTTGAGATGAAAACTGCTGTAAATTTGGGATGAGATTTGATGTAAATTTTGTTACTTTGAATCTAAATTGGATGAGATGAGATGAGAATGAAATGAGAAAAAGAAAAGGGAAGGGAAAGAGACTGATGGGGCAAAACACATTTGTACCGGGGCGAGACTCCACCCGGTACAAATGCATCACATTATTTGTACCAAAGAACTTGTACCGGTTCAATAACCGGTACAAATGAGGGTTATAGACCGGTACAAATGAGCGTTTTTCTAGTAGTGTGCAGAAGTGATAGACTGATAGTGTGTCTATCTTGTGAAGCAAAGTAAAACTTGTTAGTGAATATCTAGATGTACTGCAATATGAATGATTAAAGACACGTTTTTCAGGTCAGACATCCATGCAAATTTTTTGTTCTTATTCTCATTGTTTTTAATATCTATTTATAGATATTTCTTTGCTCTTCTTTGAATTATTTATATGCATAATATGTTTTTCATTAAGAAGAATAGAAGTTTGAGGTACAATAAGTCATTGAACAAAACAACACAAATAAACAACAATGCTGTCGGTGCGGAATATGGTCCCGACACTAACCAGTAGATAACGCCTAGGTCTATCCCTCGATGGTCGATGCTAAGCAACAAATGACACAAGGATTTATCTGGTTCCGTAGGGGGCGTACGTCCGGCAGTGGTGTGCTCGTGGCCTTATATTGCTCGGCAAGGGGTGCTTGTAGTGGGGCAAATACAAGCAAGGCGGGAGAGGAAGCGTGGCTCCCAAGTCTGGTGAGTAGGCGAAAGGTATTGTGGGAGAATAAGAGTGAGTGCACGGTGCGGCGGCTGTTCTTCCGGGTCCGTGGGAACTCGTCCTCCTCTACCTCCCCGGCGGGCCGGGGCTCGCCTCCCCCTTTTATAGGCCAAGGGGGCGGCGAGATTACATGCACGCCGCGCGCACAGCTACGTGAGGGAGCACGTCGCGCTATGGTGTAGAGTGGGCGGCCGTCCCGGTCGATCTTCGGCTAACGATCCGGCCATGATGGCCTACCTTGTACCGAGCCGGTGGCGGTTCGGGTAGGAGGCGGCGGATGGCGATGGCGCCCCTGATAGGCTTCGAGGAGATGCGATGATGCCGGGGTACGGAGGTACGGGGAGCGGGCGAACGGCGTTCCTTCCCGATAGCTCGCGGTGGTGGAGTGGTTCTTTGCGGTGTTCGGGCGTGCGCACAGAATTCGGGCGTGCGCACAGCACGTGGGTACGGCGGCGCGCGCGTTCTGGGTGGCCGGGATGGCCGACTAGCGCCCCTTACCCCTGGCCTGCAAGGTCACGGGAGAAGTGGAATCGAGGGTGCGCCGGCCCCTTTCGGGTCGGGCGCGTTAGTCGTACGGTGGCGTGCGCGCGGTGTTATGGGAGTGACCGGCGTGCGCACGATCCACCCCCCGGTCGGCGGGATGGGCTCCTCCTGGGGAGTTGGTGCGGCGGCACGGGGCGTGAGCCCCGGGCGCATGACAGCGCCCAGATCCCCGGCGGCGTCGGGGCGTACGAAGTACGGGGCGGGCGCACGCGTGCGGGGCGCGCGTGAGCGTGGCGGGCCCGTGGGGTGGAGCGAACCCTCGAGCGGGCGAGGCTGCTCGAGGGGAGCGGGCCCTCGAGCGAAGGGACCGCTCGAGAGGGTAAGCGAACGGGGCGGGACACAGTCGGGGAGGGAGTTGCCCCTCGAGCGGGGCGGAGCCGTTCGGAAGGAGCGTGCCCTCGGGCGGCGGGAGGGCTGCTCGAGGGGGTCTCGCGGTCGGGCTATCTTGGCGGGGCCTCACGAAGTCTGGCTTTGCGTGGGCCACGTCTGCATGGTTAGTTCACACTGCATGGTTAGGCCCGATTCATTTGATGCGGGGAATTTAAGTGAGGGTTACGTCGTTTGAGGGACCCACTAGGGCGGTCCCGACGGTAGCCCCAGAGCATGCGCGGGTTTGCCATTGAGGCTCCCGCCCGGATGCTGGAACCTGCGATGGGACGTTCTTCCCTCCTTGTTTGCGAACGCTTTCCGTGGGGCCGCGCTCGCCCGGCCCGTAGTCCCCAACCCCGAGAAGCCTGCGGGGTGTGGGCTCTCTGCCGAGGGGGTTAGCGAGCAATTCGGTCGAAGGGCGTGGCATAGCCGTCGTACGGCGGTATTTCGGCCGGCATCGGGGGTGCAGCTCCCCTGTCCTTGTCTCGGGCGGGTGCAATTCCAAGGAGGTGTAGCCGTGCGTCGAAGCCCCAGAGCCTTGGCTGTTCGAGGCGATCGGGTCGGCGAGCGACTTGTTTTTATCACGCCCTCGCGGGTCCCTCCGCGGGTCGGGAGGTGAGGGACTCACGACTCCCATCGGCGGGTCGCGGAGAATCGCGGATTCCTCTTCGGCGCACAGCGGGTGGTTCAAGTGGGCGTCCATGCCCGTTCGATAAGGGTAAGCTGCGCGGTCGGAGACACGTCCATGGAAGCGCTTGCGTGGGTTTGCTAGGTGGGGCTCGGTCCCGTTCGCTAGGGGCCGGCGGGCGCGAAGCTCTCCCTCGGTGGGATCCCCGGCTAGGCACTCGGCGGCTCTCGAACACGACATGTGGGGCACCCTCGGCGACGGGCTCGAGGAACGGCTCGAATGCGCGTGCCTCGTCCCTAACTCTGTGATGCGGGGCGCTCGGTCGGGCCCGTCGAGGGGTCGGGCTTCGAACCTACGATCAGGTAAGGCCGTGCGGGGCCGTGCTAGGCCCGGCCCGTCTTTTCGCGTTTGCGGCCGTCGAGAGAGTGCAGGCGTGCGGAGCCCTCGGAGTGTGGTTGGTGGCATGGCGCGGTATGAGTGCTTTCGGTGTCGCTCTATTTCAAGCGTGACACAGGCGATCCTCTTATGCGCGTGCCTTCTTTAGGGGGTCGACATCGTCTCGAGTTGGGGGTCATGCCGCTCGAGAGGTCTACGTGGCATGGGTGCCCGCGGTGGCTGCTCTACATCGAGCGAGGTCACAGAAGCGACCTTCTCACGGCGATATCCGTCGGGGGTCGCCATGGCTGAGTTGGGGTCATGCGGCTCGGGTACTACGTGGCATGGGTGCCGCGGTCGCTGCTCTACATCGAGCGAGGTCCGGGCGACCTTCTCACGATATCCCATCGAGGGTCACCCTTGTCTCGAGGCGAGAGTTCGCCTCGCTCGGGGGCTCTCCTTGCTTGGCAAGGGGCCGGGCATTTAATTGCCTTGCGGTCGTGGCCGCGGTTTGCCGGCGGCCCGGCGCTTTTTTGGCGGCGCGGGCGCGCGCGCGCGCGTAGTGGGCGGCGCGGCAGTGTGACGGTTTCACCTCGGTTGCGCTGCCGGTCTTGCGTAATGATGACGCTGCGGTGTTAGAGCTGCTCGCCGGTCGTGGTGGGGCCCGCTTGTAGACGCGACGGAAAGATTCTGCCGGTTAAATGCGCGGGCGTCGCTCGGAGGAGGAACTCGCGGTGCACATAAGAGAAGCTTGCGGGAAGGAGTAGGCGGCGGTTTTTTACCTGTCCCCTCCGCCGTTTAGTCCTCCGCCTCTTCGCCTTCGTCTCACCCTTGCCGTCGCGCGGGCTCGCTTGCTTAGAGCTTTCTCCTCGTTTCCTCGTCCTCCACCTTCGTACTCGTTCGTCCTCCCTCATGGCGCCGCCTCAGCCTCCGATCAGGGTCCTGGAGCCGTACGCCTGGGAGAAGTCGGCCGTGACCGGCGCCACAGCAGGGCGGGCGGGTCGCGCCCGGCCAGCTCTCGGCCAACGAAGAAGGGCGCCCGGCGGAGTGGATCGTGCGCCCGGCGTCGCACCACGAGCCCAATCCGCGGGGAGGATTCGTGGTGAGCTTTCTCCGCTACCACGAGCGCGGCCTCGCGGCGGCGAGGCACGTTCATGCGGGCGTTGTGCTACCACTACGGGGTGGAGGTGCACAACTTCGCCCCCAACGCTATCTCGCAGGCGGCCACATTCGTGGGCGTACGAAGGGTACTGGGATCCCGATCAATTGGGAGCTGCGGGTACCCTCTTCATGAGGAGGGCGATCACGCGGCCCACGTCGGAGGTAGAGGACGTAGCGCGGTGCGCGCGAGCGGGATGTCGCTTGCTGCGGGCGGCCGGCTCCAAGAACTTCATCCCGTTTTGCACCATGACGACGAACAACGCCGGTGGGAGGCGGGGATGGTTTGCTCTGCGCAACGCGGCCGGCCTCCTCCTTTACAACGGGGCGGGTGTTCAAGGAGAGGGCGGGACCCGGGGCTGCGGGTTGCCTACGGCCAGCCCGCCGGGCGCGCCCGGGAGTCGCGTCCTCGCCGCCCTGTGGCGGCGGCGGGGAAGGGCTCAACGCGATGGGCGTCCTCGCCTTCCTTCATCACGGCGAATCGTGCCGTTGATGGAGAGGCCGCTACCCATCTTCGAGAGATGACGGAGAAGGCCAACCCGTCGACACGGCGAGGTCGCGGATGCTCCCAACGCCGGCGGAGCGGCGTCGCACTCACCGGGCGCGGAGCGCCGTCGACACCGGACGGCGGGCGCTGCGGGTCGGACCCCGTGGGATATCGAGATGCTTCCCACCGGCCCGTTGGTGAGTGTGGTTTTCTACTCTGTTTTGGTCCTCGTTCTCGTTTATGTTTCTTGACGCGCCATTGTCACTCTTGCGCGCAGTTGGTGCAGTTCAGTATCGCCAAGTCCGTTCCACCCACCCCCGACTCCCGTGCGCTCGGCCGGGCGGCGCGGCCGGGAGGCGGGAGCGGGCGGCGCGGGAGAGGAGCACGCAAGGCGGCGCCGGGCGCGTCGCGGCCTTGCGGTCGCCCGTGCGGCGGCGGGAGGAGGGCGGGGCTCTCCTCGCGACATCGGAGCTCGTCCTCGGATCGGGACGAAGAGGAAGAGTACGAGGGGAGGGCCCCTCGGACGGTGGCAGCCGCGCCCCCGTCGCGGATCTCGCGCGGCGTCGGGGGCGGCTTGCGTGCAGAGGCGGGCGCGCGGGCGTCGCCGCCGGCGGTCGTCGTCGGGGGCGGCACGCGCGGCGGGGGTCGCGCGCGCGCGCGCGGCGCGGCGGCGGACGTGCTGCGCGCGCGTCGAGCGTGCGCACGCGGCGGGGTGCGTCGCGCGGCGCGTCGTCGTCGGGGCGCGGCCGGGGCGTGCCCGCGCGCGGGACAAGCGTGCCCCGGCGCGCGTAGGCGGCCGTCGGGGGGTGCGGCGTCGGGTGCGCCGGCGCACGGGGGCCGGCGTGCGCGCGTGCCGGCGGCGCCATCGAGGAGGCGGCTAGTCGGGCGCGACCGCTACGCGGCCCGTCGAGGCCTCGAGGAAAGGAAGCGGGCCTTTTCCTCGCGAGGTACGTAGCCTTGCCTTCCTCCGTGTGGCTTTGGTGTCTTTGGTGGTTAGATGTTCTAACTCTCCGTTCGTGATTGCGCGGGCGGTGCCGACGTTCCTCCTCTTGCACCGGCCAAGGTGCGGGGGGACGGACGCGGCGGTCCCCACGGCGGCGCTCGTCGAGGGGGTCGCGCCGAGCCGAACGCGGCGGCGGGCACGAGCTCGCAAGGCCGGCCCGAGGGCCTCGGGGGCCGGCCCGGCGGATCAACCACCGCGGCGCAGCCGAGAGGGTTCTTCCCGGGGGCGGCCGGCGCCGGTCGCTCCTGCGGAGAGGGCGCGAGCCGCGGCGGTGGCTACGGTGGAGGTGCCGCCCGCGGTGGCGGCCACTCGGAGGCGGAGCGGGCGCGGCCTGCGGGAGCGCCCCGCGGGCGGCTGGCGGCGCGGACGGTGGTGGCGGCCACGGCGCCACGGCGGGCGCCGTGGTCGCGGAGAGACGCGGGTGGAGGCGCCGGCGGAGGGCGGCGCGGTGGCTGCGCCCCGGCGGCGGTCCCCGGCGGAGGTGGTGGAGCTCTCGGGGATGACTCCCCGCCGCACAGGTGGAACCGGTGGGCCGGGCGGCGCGACTCCGAGCCCCGGGAGGGGGCCCTCGTGAGCGGCACGAGGGTCGCATGGCGGCGGGGGCCGAGGGCACGATGCGAGGCCTCGTCCGCCAGCCCCGGCGCCGCGGTGGGGGGGACGTGGAGAAGTCCGGCGTTTGCGCGGCTCGGGGGGACGCGGGAAGGAGCTGCAGGGCGAGCTCTGGGCCATCAGCGCCACGCTGGCCAGCGCGTTGAACGAGCGGCGCGAGGTCCACGGCGGCCGGCACAGATGATCTTCCGGGTGAGCCACGGTTGCGTTTCCCTTCCTTTTTTCGTTTTCGCGTGCTGCACTCAAACTTTGGCGCTTACGGGATTCGATGTGTGTTATGCCGGGGGCTCGAGCGCGCGCGCGGGGGGTATGGCGCGTTCGACCGGAGTGAACGCGCCGAGACGCCGGCTCCCGGGAGCGATGCGGCGCGCGCGCGCTTGCGGATGCCCTCGGGACGGCGGACCGAGGCCGGGGCGGGTGTGCGGGCGATGGCGGCGGTGCGACGTGCTTCTGAGAGTTCGGGCGGGACGCGGCGTGACCGAGGCCTCGGGCGGATCCGCGCGGCCCTCGTCGATCGTGACGAGGGCGTAGACGCGCGCGAGGACTGGAGAAGACGCGGACGTTGGCCGCCACGGGAGCGGAGGTGGCCACCGCTCGCGCCGAGGCCGCCGGGAGCTCCGCACGTCGCTCGGAGCGCGGGCGCGGCGGCGCGGGGCGGGGCGGCGCGCGGGCGGAGACGACGCGCGGGGAGCGATGACACGAGAGAGCCGCCCTCGACGTCAAGGCGCGGCTCTCGTACGGCGGGCGGCTCCGGCGGGCGCATCGCCGCGAGGGGGCGAGGGCGGCTCGGCGGGCGGGCGCCTTGGCGACGCCGGACGTATTTGGAGCGGGAGCGCGTCGCGCGGGCGGCGGAGAGGTCGGCGGAGGAGCGGAACGCCGCACTCTCGAGGTTGAGGATGAGGCGGCGCTCGGCATCGGTAATGCCGCCCAAGAGATGGCCCTCGTCGAGCAAGGCGAGGCCGTCCCGGCATCTCGAGGGCGGCGCTCGAGTCCGCGCGCCGCGACCTCGATGCGGAGAAGAGGCAAGTCGAGGTAAGGATTCTTGTCGACCTGCTTGTTGGTTTTGCTTTTAGAGGGTTCGTTTCCCCCTTTCGATTTCTTGTCGTCTTGTCGCTTCCGGGCTTTGCGCACGGCTGGGGCACGGTGTTGGGCGGGGCGAGGCCTGCGGGCCTCCTACAACTCCTCTGGCCGGGAGGCTGCGGGAGGCTGCGGGACGCGGCCCTCGAGACTGTCCGTCGTCGGGGAAGGCGATGTCGGACGGCGGCTCGGCCGACGCCGCTTGCGCGCGCTCGGTGGCCACGTCACGGGAGCGGGTGCGCGGGCGTGCACACCGGGCGTGCGAGAGAAGGCCCTCGGAGTGGTGCGATCCCACTACGAGGTCAACCTCGAGCGGTGGCGGAAGACACATCGTGCCGTGGGCGTCGGAGCCGAGGTGGCCATGGAGCGCGCGGGACGCCTTGTTCTTGGCCGCCGGAACGCTCGCCGAGGCCTTCGAGGAATTCCCTCTTCCGGACGCTAGCGCGACGAGCGCCGCTCCTCTGCACGAAAGCATGCGGCCGCTAGGCCCGTTTTTGTTTGTGTGTATCAGAACTCGCTCGTGGCCTCTTGTAAATAAACAAGTAGTTTCATGAACAGGTCGGTTGTAAATGAAATCGCTTGCTTATTGCGCTTTTGCTTCTTCTTCTTTACGAGTAGATTCTAGTTAGGGAAGTCTAAAGCCTTTCGGGGGCCCGGCCGGGTTGGAGGCGAGAGAGACGGGCGCGTGGCCACGCGGCGTGGCGCCTCGGCTCGCGCGCTCCTTCGTATGCGCCTCGCCTGTTGTTCGAATCATGGCTCGAGGTTGAAGTGGGAACAAACTTGGCGCGTGTTGTTACGTTTTTTGCGCGAAAAAAATGGGACCATTTGGGGGAGTGCCCCCGCGGTAGCCGAGGGTAACTTGGGTTTCGGGGAAAGCCGAGTTGCCCCTTTTGATGGAATCGGAGTATTTACATAGGTGACACCAAGCTGGGGTGTTGGCGTGCGTTTTTACAACGGAAAATACTTGGAAATCTAGCTAAGGGTAGAAGCGACGTATTTGTTGGATGTTCCAAGCGTTGGTGAGTTCTTCGCCGTCCTGGGTGGCAAGCTTGTACGTGGGTTTTGAGCACCTTCACCACGACGTAGGGTCCCTCCCATGGGCGTAGCTTGTGGCGCCCTCGGTTGTCTTGGCGTAGCCTTAGGACCAAATCCCCCTCGGCGAAATCCCTGCCCGACGTATCTTGCGCGCTTGGTAGCGTCGTAGGGGCTGACTGACTACCTTGCGGAGTGCATCAACGCCACGGCGTACTTCGATCTGGGCGATCCCGGTGAGTCCTCGCGGAGCTCGGCGGGTTCGCGTCCTCGTTGTAACCCAGGAACTTTGGGTGAGAGCCGTATTCCGGATCCGTGGGGAGGATGGCCTCGCGCCATGGACTAGGAAAAGCGGGGTGAACCGGGTAGCCTTGCTTGGGGTAGTCCTTAGGCTCCACACGGCTTCTTGTCGGTTCTTGGAGCCATTTTCGGCTGATTTGTTGGTGAGGTCGAAAATTCGCAGGTTTGAGCCTTGTAGGATCATGCGGGTGGCACGTTCCACTTGGCGGGTGAGTACGCGGGTGCGCCACGGTGCCCGGTCACTCGGATGTAGAACTTGTCGCGAGAACTCCAAGAACTTCCGGCCGTGAAGCTGGGACCGTTATGCAATGATGATGGAGTTTGGCACTCACGGCGACGGTAGACGATGTCGGTGAGAAGCGTCTTGCTGCTCGGCCCTCAAATTCGTAATGGAGCGCACCTCCACCCACTTGGAGAACTTGTCGATTGCGACGAGCGAGGTGGGTGAAGCCCGGGCGCCTTCGCGGGGGCCGGCCGATGGTCCAACCCCCACACGGCGAACGGCCATGTGACGGGGATTGTTTATGGGCGTGAGCGGGCGGGTTGGTCTTGCGGGCGTGGCGGCACCCTTCGCGGGTGCGCACGATTTCGTTGGCGTCGCGGCCGCGGTAGGCCAATAGAAGCCTGGCGGAACGCGTTGCCAACGGAGTGCGTGGCGCGGCGTGGTGGCCACGGATTCCGCGTGTATGTCCGCCGAGGAGCTCGCGCCCCTCGGGGATTGGTATACACCGGCGGGAGGATGCCGACGCGGGCGCGCTTGTACGGCTCGCCGTCGACGAAGGTGAATGACTTGGCCCATCTGGCGACACGCTGGGCGTGGCCGTGCGGGGAGCTCCCCTCGAGCGCGTCCCGGGCGATGTACTTCTCCCGCCCGGTCGCACGGACGGGAGCGGCGCTCGATGTCCATTGCGACAGCCTCGTGGGGCCCAGGTACCCCTCGAAGGGGAGAGTACGTACGCCTCGTTCGAGGGGTCCTCTTCCATGGGGTCGCACCGTGGATTCGAGGCCGGGTCGAGGCTGTCGCTCGAGGGGTAAGGCTCGAAGGTTACGGGGCGCGCGACGTCGCGCGCGAAAACGTTCGGGGGAACGGTGATCCGCCCGGACGCTATCTTTGCCAGCTCGTCTGCTTCTTCGTTGTACGGCGGGGTACATGATTAAGCTCGATGCCGTAAAATTTGTCCTCGAGGGCCCGCACGGCTTTACAGTAGGCCTCCATCTTGTCGTCGTGGCAGCTCGCGTTCTTCATGACTTGGTCGATCACGAACGAATCCCCTCGCCGTGGGCGCTTGATGCCCAACTCGATGGCGATCTTGAGGCGAGAGGAGGGGCCTCGTATTCCGCCATATTGTTGGATGCGGGGAAATGGAAGGCCGCACGCGGCCAGCGCATGTGCTCCCCAGGGGTGACACGAAGAGCGGGCCAGCGCCCGCTCTGTCTTCATCCGCAGAGGCCGTCGAAGAACAGAGTCCGACACTCTGCTTGGACGAGGGGGGCGGCGGGGCGCGTGTCCGTCCACTCCCGCCGACGAAATCGGCAGGATTTTGTGATTTGATGGCCTTGCGCGGGGCGTAGGCGGCGTTTCGCCCATCAACTCCACGGACCACTTGGCAGTGCACTCGCCGCGTCGGGGGTTGCGAATGATCTCTCCTAACGGGAAGGAAAGACCACGCGCGGGTGGGCCTCGAAGTAGTGGCGGAGCTTGCGCCGCGCGAGACTGCGCGCCTGGCGGCTTGGACACGGGGTAAGCGCGTCTTCGTGTCCCGACGGGCCCTCGCGATATAGTAGGCAGAGCCTCTGCACGGGCAAGGCATGCCCGCTTGCCGTGCGCTCCACGGCGATCACGGCGGCGACCACTGGGTGGTCGCGGCCACGTAAGTTGGAGGGGTTCGGTGTCTCGCGGCGGCGTAAGGATTGGGGCGTGCGTCGGCGATGCCTTCGGCTTGTCGAGCGCTTCACGGGCCTCGGCGGTCCAAGAGAAGCGCTCGTGCTTCTTGAGCGGCGGTAGAGGGGCGAGGCCCTTCTCCCCGCAGGGCCTCGAGACGAAGCGGCTCAAGGCGGCGAGGCACCCCAACACTTTTCGCACTCCTTTGAGGTCCCGAGTGGACCCATTCGCTCGAGGGCCGCGACCTTTTCGGGGTTGGCCTCGATCCCCCGCCGGGAGACGATGTATCCTAGGAGCATGCCCCGCGGCACTCCAAAGACACATTTTTCGGGGTTGAGCTTGACCCCCGTTGGCCGCGAGCGGTGAATGCGATGCCAAGATTGCCGACCGGTGTCGTCCGCCTTCTCGGTTTTGACGACGATGTCGTCTACGTAAGCCTCGACCGTCCGCCCGATATGGTCCCCAAAAACGTGCTCGCATGCGGCCCGATATGTTGCGCCCCCGTTTCGAGGCCGAAAGGCATCGTGACGTAACGAACGTCCCGTACGGTGTGATGAACGAAGTCGCGAGCTGGTCGGACTCCTTCATTTTTATTTGATGATATCCCGAATAGGCATCAAGGAAACAGAGTAGTTCACACCCTAAGCGAAGGAATCAATGATCCGATCTATGCGCGGCAAAGGAAAAGGAACTTTTGGACATGCTTTATTGAGGCTCGGTGTAGTCAATACACATCCTCCACTTCCCATTTTTCTTTTTTACAAGCACGGATTAGCTAACCATGTCGGGTGGAATACTTCCTTGATGAATCCGGCCTCGAGGAGCTTCCGCAGCTCCACCTCCGATCGCCCGTCGCCGTTCCTCGTCGAAGCGGCGCGGCCGGCCGCCGACCAGCCGCGAGCATTAGGGCAGGATATCAAGGGAGTGCTCGGCGACCTCCCTCGGAATGCCTCGGCATGTCCGAGGGGCTCCACGCGAAAACGTCGGCGTTGGAGCGGAGGAAGTCGACGAGCACGCTTCCTATTTAGGATCGAGGGTCGTGCCGACCCTCAATGCTTTGCCCTCGGGGGCCGATGGGTCGAGAGGGACCCCTTTGGTTTGCTCGGCGGCCTCGAACGTGCCGACGTGCTTGGTGGCGGAGGCGAGGTCGTCGTTGACCATCTTCTCCGGCGCGTTTACCGGCGCTTCATCCGCGCTAGCGCCTCTGCATGTTCCACGCACTCGACATCGCGATCGAATGCATGCTCGATCGATGACCCGACGGTGATGACGCCGTTTGGACCCGCATCTTCATCTTCGGTACGTGTAGTTGGGGACCGCCATGAACTTGGCATAGCATGGTCGCCCAAGGATGGCATGGTAGGCCCCTTTGAATCCCACCACCTCGAAGGTGAGGGTTTCCTTGCGGAAATTCTTGGGGGTCCCGAACCGGACGGGCGGATCGATGCGCCCAAGGGGTTGAACACGCTTTCGGGCGCGATGCGGTGAAACGGCTTCGTGGCCGGGCCGCAGGCGGTCCGGCCCAATCCCCATCGGGCGCAATGTGTGCGCGAAGAGGATATTGAGGCTATCGCCTCCGTCCATAAGGACCTTCGAAAACCGGCGTTCCCAATGATGGGATCGACCACCGGGGGTACTGGCCGGGTTCGGGATGCGGTTTGGGTGATCATCCCGGCTAAAGGTGAGGGCATCCTTCGACCGGCTTGAGAAAGGCCGGAGGTGCCCTCTCTCGCGGCGAGGACTTCGTGCCGCTCCTTCTTGCGCCGGGTTGACATGTCGACGTGGGTCCCCCAAAAATGAGGAACACATTTTCGACGGCAGGAGGCCACCGCGTCGCCGTCGCCCCCATCCTTCTTGGCCTCGGCCTCCTTCGCGGCGGCACGGCCATAGAACTTCTTGAGCATGTCGCACTGCTCAAGAGTATGATTCACGGGGGTCTTGTGGTAGGGGCATGGCTTCTTCATCATGTCATCGAACACCCCCGGGCCTCGAGGAGCCGGTCGAGGGCCCCGTCGGGCCGGGTCAACAGCGAGGGCCTCGGCGTCGCCGCCGTTGCGCCCTCGCTCGCGCGCCTCGCGGCGCGGCTTCTTCCCCCTTCTTGCCCCGCTTGTCGTTGCGGCGCGGCTCCTTGGACCCGCCGCCCTCCGCGGCGTGTCCTCGAGCGCTTGCCCTTCTTGCCATCGAAAATTGCCCCCACGGCCTCCTCTCCGAGGCGAAGGCGGTGGCAATGTCGAACGACTCGTTCGAGTCCGTGGGCGGGCTGCGTCCCGGCTCGCGCACAAGGTCCCGCACGTGGTGCCCTCGAGGAACGCGTGCACGATCTCGGATTGTGCCACGGCGGGGGAGCTCTCGTGCGGCGCTTGGAGAAGCGCCGTATGAAGTCCCGCGGCGGTCGCCCCGGCTTCGCGTGCGGGGAGCGCGGGATCCCGTGAGTTCCCGGGCGCACGTATGTGCCCCGGAAGTTGCCCACAAAGGTGTGGACCGGATCGTCCCGAGTTGTGGATCCGGGCCGGCGGGCAAGTGCTCGAGCCATGTCCGGCCGCGTCGCCCGGATGTAGGGGCAAGTTGCGGATGATTACTTCGTCGTTGGTGGCCCCGCCCCACCGACGAGCCGGGCGGTAGTCGTTGAGCCAAACACGAGGGTCCGTCTCCCGTTGTATTTGATGATCGTCGAGGGCCGACGGAAGCGGCCGGGGGAACGCCGCCGTGCGGATCTCCCGGCCGAACACGCGGGTGCCGGGGGGCTCCGGCGTTGGGGAGCGATCCTCACCGCCCGTCGTAGCGTCCACCCCTTCGAGGGTGGTAGCCCCCGGCCGCTCGTGCGTCCGCCTTGCCGGTGCGCCCGGCGTTGATGACGTTGCGGGCGTCACCATCCGGCGCCCGCGTGTGTCGAGGAGGCGTTCCTTGGCGGCGTGCGTCCCTCGGTCGGCGGGTCGACCCGCATGCACCGAGGGTTCGCCCCCCGGGTGCCGGGATCATCACCCCGCGCGTCCCCCCTGTTGGCGGATGCGTGAGGCCGAGCTTTCGGCTTGCCGGACGGCCGCTTGCTCAAGGAGGGTCCGCACCTCGCGGTGCATGTCTCGAGCCTCGGGGGTCGAGGGTGCCGGCATGGCGCGCGGCGGTGTTGCGGCGGCGATTAGCTTTGGCTCGCCCGCGGCGGGAGTATCCGCGTTGTCGACGTTGGGGACGGGGGTTGAGGCGGTCTCGGACTGTCGGCCCGGCTCCCGCGCGCGTTCGCCGCGCGCGGGGGCCTCTCTCCCCGCCATCGAGGCGCGGAGCGGCCCGCACGGTCCGTACTCCTGCGCCGGCTTGGCCTCGAGCTCGCGAGCTTGGGCCGGCTGCGCATCGACGTCGGCCCCCGGCGGGGCGCTTGGCCCGCGGCCGGGCGCGTGGCGATCCCGGGGGCGGCGTGACCTCCCCATCTCCCGGCGCCGCCGCCGCACGGCGGCGTTGGCCGGGTCGTTGGTGATGACGGCGCGGCATTCCCGCGTGGGGTCGTAGCTCCCCCGGTCTCTGGAGTCGTCGGAGCGGCCCGAACCGGTGGTCCGTGGCGTCGAGGAAGCGCCGAACGCGGCCGGGTCCGGCACACCGAGAGAGTCCCACTCCGCGTACCCATGGCGGTGGCGGGTGGCATCGTGTCGACGGAGCCCGGGGACGACTCGTCCCCCGCTGGCGAAGTGCGGGGATCCCCGGCGACGAAGATGTGCCGACCGGGCGGAACCCTCGCGCATTGTAGTGTTGACGTTGGCGTTGTAGGCCGTAGTGGCGCCACGCAACCCGATGGGGACGCGTGGTCGGAGACCGCACGCGGTCCCGCCGGGGGCGGTGGCGGTCGTCGTGACGGTGGACGCACCGCGTTGGGCGGCGGTGCGCTCGGCCCGCCGCCGGACCGTGCCCGTCGCGAGCGCGCCCCCGGAGCGACGACGACGTCGCGGTGTCGACGGTCCCCGCAGCATCCGTGCCCGCGGGTGTCCGCGCGGTGTCGTGCGTGCGGCGGTGACCCGGGCGGACTCGGCCTCCCGCCGCGCGCGTAGCTCCTCACGGTTGGTGAGGCGCATGAGATAGCCATTCCCCGTGGCCTGGAAGTTCAAGTCCCCGAAGCGGATCTCGAACCCTGGCGGAAGGGGGTCTGAGCTACCCATGTTGTAGCGGGTGCTACGGTACTCAGTGCGAATCACCATGGAGGGAGTTAGCGAAATGACCTTAGGCGCTCGTTTTGCCCCACGGTGGGCGCCAACTGTCGGTGCGGAATATGGTCCCGACACTAACCAGTAGATAACGCCTAGGTCTATCCCTCGATGGTCGATGCTAAGCAACAAATGACACAAGGATTTATCCTGGTTCCGGCCGAGGGGGCCGTACGTCCGGCGGTGGTGTGCTCGTGGCACTATATTGCTCGGCACCGGGGGTGCTTGTAGTGGGGCAAATACAAGCAAGGCGGGAGAGGAAGCGTGGCTCCCAAGTCCTCGGTGAGTAGGCGAAGATATTGTGGGAGAATAAGAGAGTGAGTGCACGGTGCGCCGTGTTCTTCCCCGGTTCGTCCGAACTCGTCCTCCTCTACCTCCCCCCCGCGGGGGCTCGCCTCCCCTTTTATAGGCCAAGGGGGCGGCGAGTTACATGCACGCCGCGCTGCCTAGCTACGTGAGGGAGCACGTCGCGCTATGGTGTAGAGTGGGCGGCCGTCCGGTCGATCTTCGCTGCGATCCGGCCATGATGGCCTACCTTGTACCCGAACAGTGGCGGTTCGAGGGTAGGGAGGCGGCGGATGGCGATGGCGCCCCCTGATAGGCTTCGAGGGAGATGCTGATGATGGCTGGTACGGGGTACAGGAGCGGGCAGAACGGCGTTCCTTCCCAATGAGCTCGCGGTGGTGGAGTGGTTGCTTTGCGGTGTTCGGGCGTGCGCTGCGGAGTCGGGCGTGCGCCCGCGCGCGTGGGTACGGCGGCGCGCGCGTTACGGTGGCGGGATGGCCACCCACCGGCCTAACGCCCTTACCTAACCCCGCAAGGTCACGGGAAAGTGGAATCGAGGGGTGCGCCCGGCCCCCTTTCGAGGGTCGGGCGCGTTAGTCGTACGGTAGCGTGCGCGCGGTGTTATGGGACGACACCGGCCGTACCGCACGGTCCACCCCACGGTGGCGGGGATGGGCTCCTCCTCGGGGAGTTGGTGCGGCGGCACGGGGCGTGAGCCCCGGCGCATGATGGCGCCGTCCCGCGGCGTCGGGGCGTTAAATGCCCAAGTACGGGGCCGGCGCACGCGTGCGGGCGCCCGTGAGCGTGGCGGGCCCCGGCCGAGGGTGGAGCGAACCCTCGAGCGAGGCGAGGCCCTCGCTCGAGGGGGAGCGGGCCCTCGAGCGGGGCGGGGCCGCTCGAGGGAAGGGTCGCCCCTCGAACGGGGCGGTACTCGTTCGAGGAGGGGGGTTGCCCCTCGAGCGGGGGCGGGCCCGTTCGAGGAGGAGCGTACCCTCGGGCGAGGCGGGGGGCTCGCTCGAGGGGTCTCGCGGTCGGGCTATCTTGGCGGGGCCTCCGAAGTCTGCTTGCGTGGGCCACGTCTTGCATGGTTAGTTCCCTGCATGGTTAGGCCCAGTTCATTTGATGCAGGAATTTAAGTGAGGGTTCCCCCATCGTTTGAGGGGACCCCTAGGGCGGTCCCCGACAAATGCAGCATGACCCAAAGCCCCAAAAAGAAGAGGATTGAAGCCTACGACGGACCAAGGAACGAATTAATCCCGAGGAACTCGGCATGACCCCACCGTCGTCGCGCCTCCTCAAGGATAAGCGGCGTGAGAACCACTTACTGCAACGCCACCTTGTCATGGATATGTCGATTCATTTCCTTCTACAACGACCATGGTGAATCATAGGTGCGCAATGAGGCCATGTATGGCAATTATGAAAGGCCAGGGATACGAAAAGAATGAGGTAGCGCCATAGTGGGGGGTGATTATGATATTAATGATATTAGTGTCAGTAAAGAAGAGGGAGGCGCCCGCGGGAGACTCCTGGAGACTCTGATCTGCGGTGTGGCTCACTGAGTGGTGGGGCCGGTTGATGACGTGGCTAGCCGAGAGCTCAAAGAATTTCCTTAGTGGGGACCGAAAACTAAGTTTTGTATGATTTTGGCATTCTTACAAGATTGTCATTTGCTAAATTAACATAATATTAATATCCATTTGAATATGAACCTACTAATTTCTTTACATTAAACATATATGCATAGTTTGATCTTATATAAAAAAACAAATTACACCTAAATTAGCCTGAAGTATACTTTGTGCTTAAAAAGCAAAATACACCTAGGATAGCTAAGCACAACTAGCAGGCAAAAAAAAAAGATAAACTAAAGTATATATAGTTGGGCAACTACTGTTCTGTAGTCGGCGTCAATTTGATTTTCGTGATCCTGGTAGTAATTCTTCCTCTAGGGATATTGTTGTCCGGTTCAGATGAAACTTACCGATGCACAACAAGCAGTGCATCCTGCATGCATGGCTGCAGAAAACGCCAGGCCAGGCTCACTTTGTCTCTGCCGTCGATACGTACAGCTGCACCTGCGCGTTGGACAGCTAGCTTTATTTGTAGGTCTGAGTCCTGACCGGCTAACTTCTACTGCTTGCATTTTAGCTAGTAAAGTGCTCACGAGAGTTCATCCGCGTCCAGTCTCTGCCGTCTAAAGATCTGTTTATACTTCTACAATATTCTATTTACTCCTCATCAAAACATGATTCTATTCCAAATCTAATTAAGGATCAAAATTGTCACACAAGGAAACATATATATAGCTTGGGATCCGGCAAGAAACCAACACACTGCCTGTTTTCTAGTGAGATCTGCAACATTAAAACATGCATATTCCCTCCGTCAATTTGGACTAGATTTCAATCCTATATATATTGAGAATACAAATCATGAATAACTTTTAAGTTGTTGAGTTTGAAAATGTCAAAATCACATGAATAAATTTGTCTTGCAAAGTACTTTCATAAAAGTGTGTGTGTGTGTATATATATATATTAAAACTATCATGAATGAAAAATATAGTATGGAAAATTAATCATGCATAATAATGCATGTAATCTTTGTGTTGCTTGTCATGGGGCAAACAAAAATAAGGCGCTGTTATTTAGAGCATTGGCTTTATGTAGGCGCATCTTTAACACCAAATGGTGTTGTCGTAGAATCTGCAACATGTGGGAACGTGTTGAAGGAAATGAGTAGAAAAGGTCATGCATTCTAGCGTTCATATGCATGGGACTATGGGAGGCAAATTTTTGTTGCCTTGTATTCAGATTGACTGTTTCTTGTTGCTGGTAAATGAACGAAAAAGTTCTTGGTGCTAAAAAATAAATATTAGTAATATAATCCATCTTATTATTGATTCATGAAAATTGAAGTAAAGAAAAAACAGAACATTTTTGGAATCCATACGCATGTAAACGTTTCCTCCTATCTAGGCCCAAATTAAAGGGTACACCTATGTATCCTTAACTACTGGATGAGCTTCTTAACCATACCTCAACTAGCTAGTAATATAAAGATGTGCAATGCAACCAAAATGAAACTACGGAGATTAATTAATGGTACAAATTATATAATTCATGAAATTATTTTGCAGTTTTCGTTGGCATTGGACAATGTAATCTGAATGTAAAACTTCTAGTGGTGTGTAGTATAGTAAACTATGCACCGGACAATCCTTTCCAAACATCAAGGCATGCACTAGTATAGCTGCTGCCATGCCTGATAAAAGGGAATGTTTGTCACAAAAAAGTGATCAGGGGGTATGGGGGTACCTGACAAGAAGACGTAGCTTTGGGATCCTATATATCCGAGCAAGTAGCAGTACACATATATGACACTGGGAGAAAAATGCCATGAACCACAGACAAGCAACAACAGTATTGTATATAGCAGGTTTAATTCAGTGTGATTAATTTTTATATTAGATTCAATGATCCAAAACATAAATAATACAAATGAACAAAGTTACATAGCATGTAGTGGCCCTGAATAATTAGCCACAGCTGAGAAAATGTAAAATAATTATAAAAAACTCACTCTTGTAGCAAATCCTGGTGCTAATTAATTACTGGGCTAGCCAGAGTTTTCGCTCATTATTTTATTTGCCTTGGGCATGTCATCACTCTATCTCTCTTGGTGATCTCTCTTCTTCCTCTTCCTCAACACAAATTCATATCAAAGAAGAAAACACAATAAATGTAATAGGGGCAGGGGTACTTAGTTGCAAATCAGGTCGCATTACTCATCGATCAGTGGCTACTAGCTAGTGATTGATCTCTCGGCTGCTAGTAGCAGCTATAGCTAGCTACCTAGCTGCGGACGAGCCCACAGGACAGGGTCATGAGCAGCATGGCGGCGTCCGTGACCTCGTCGGCGGCGGGGAACAAAGCGTGCAAAGATGGCGCCGCTGGAGGAGGAGGAGGAGGAGGACAGGCGGCGGTCTTGCTCTGCAGACTCGTTGCCGCCGCAGCAGCAACCTTGTCGTCACTGGTGGAGACGTGATCCTGATCCTTGGTCGTTGGAGCCTCAGCGACGACTGCTGTTGGCGTCGCCTTGGCTGCCGTGACGGTTTGATCGACGGCGGCTACCATCTTGCACCGTTTCTTGAATGGCAGCGACCGGTCGACGTCTGCCCTCTTCTCCTTCTTGGACGCCTTTGTTGCCTGTGCGGCGACGCTTGCAGCTTGTGGAGTGCCTCCGTTGCTGGCAGCAGCAGCAGCCGCCGCCGCTGCCATCGCCCGCCGAGCCTTCCTTTGCCTTATGCCGCATGCGTTGCAAAGAGACTGCAGCATGCAAAAGGCACAACACACATAAACAAGAGGAATTATGCTGTGTGTACTGTGGTACTATAAGGTTGCAAGTGTTTGTAACAATAACATGTGGTACGGTGTGTGAAGCTCAAAACTCAAAAGCACACACACAGATCAGATGAGGGCTTTGCACAAATATTGGTAATTCTCACCTTGGGGCCACAAGGACCACTCCTCCACAAGGGGGTTTTGGTGGTGTTGCAGTCGGAGCACACTCTAACGACACCCATAGCCTGCTGCTGTTGCTGCTGGCCCTCATCTTGTTGCGCTTGTGCTCTTCTCCTTGGCTTTCTTGCCGCTCCACCCACGGGATACTCACTCGTCGCCTTCCTCATGATCTTCATCTTCGCTGCAGCCGGTGGTGCCGCCACTGCCCAGCCGTCAGCACGCTGCTTGTTCTCGATATTGTATGGATCATATGCGGCGGCGGACCGCTGGATCATGTCACCATCGATGCTTGGAATAGTCGGCCGGAACAGCGCTGGCCTAGGGAAGATGTCTGATCCGCTCAGCACCATGCGATCTGTGAACTACAAGCGAGAACGATGGAAAACATATTAATATTAATTAAACATGGTAAGTAGCTGTGAGATTAAAATAGAAGCATGTGCTAGCATATATAAGATTTCCTTGGAGGATATACATATATGCATCTACCTATATATACTAAAAGTTGCGATCCCCTAACCTGTTGACTAGATTCAGCCAAAACTTGCTGCCTCAAGTGCTGATCTCCATAGTTGCTGCTTTGCCCTTGCTGGAGCTGATCCATGGGGTTGGTGATCATGAAAGGGAACAAGACAGGAGGGTCCTTTGAGACGTGGAAGGCCGGGAAGAGTCCTTGATCCTGCGGCTCTCCCTCCATTAGAGGGAGAGTAGACAGTTGGCTCATGTAGATGGTAGACATGTGAGAAGAGGGAGGGAGGAGCTAGAGAGAGATCTAGCTAGGGAGACGGGGGGGAACGAAAGAGATCAGGGATAGATGCATATAAGCTGCAGGGGAGATGGAGAGGAGATCTGCTGTTGGAGGGGCAATTTACAAGGGCCCAGGAGGGTGATGATCATAGACAGTGTGGAGACGGGCCTGTCCTTTTTATAAAGAGATGCAGGAGGAGACAAAGAGCTGCTACCAGTCTCTCTCTAGATAGGGCCCTAAGGGATTTAGAAAGATGTCATGTGTGATCCCTTTCCTAGAGTGAGATGTAGAGAGGTGGCCAAGCACAGGCATAATAGGGGGATGAGGAACAAATTAAAGGGAAACAGTGGGACAAACACGTTATGCACTGTGAGTGCAAAACATTCATTCCCAGATCGACCAGAATATATGCAACTATAAAATTTGATGCAACTCCATCATATATGTGTGTGCCCCCACACCAAGCTAGTGCAAATACTGGCTTTTTATTTTTTGCCAAATGGTTTACATGGAACTGAGGATGCTGTTGCTTAATTTGGATAACTGAATTACATATCGCTGACGATTATTGGCCAGTGCCGACGGAACCAGATGCAGTCGATTGATTCCGTGCAGATGTTTGCAGTAGTGGTAATTGCTCCGCAGACAGCCGACCGGATCACACTCTGCCGGAGCCGCTCTCCGCCCATGACGTGACTTCGACCCGGCCACACATGCGCTCGCGTGGACGAGATAAAAGCAGGATCTAGGGAGCCAAGGCAACGTCAAGATCATAGTCATCCGTGCCAGGGCAGTTTCACCCCCCACCAGCATCGGTGTCTACCTTTACGGACTGTGGAACCTTATCCATCTTCATTCTTTCAGTCTACTCCTACTAATTAAGGGGGTGTTTAGTTTCTTATTAGGGTGAAAATATTGGGATGTCACAACGAATATTTCATGGAATGTCTGAAGGGTGTTCAGATACTAAGAAAAATTATATAGACCTTGATTGGAAACAATGAGACAGATTTACTAAAGCCAATTAATCTGTCATTAACACATGTTTACACATTGTCAAATCATGGATTAATTAGGATAAAAAATCATCTATCAAATCATGGATTAATTACAATAAAAAATTTCGTCTGACAAAGTTGTTATAATTTGTGCAATTAGTTATTTTTTCATCTATATTTAATACTCCATATATACGTGTGTCCAAAGTCCAAACATCCAATGTGATGGATGAAAAGTTTTTTTTTAGTAACTTCACACCCCCTAAACAAAGAACTGGTATCGTCCCATCCCGTGAAGGACCAACCCATCCAAAAATAGGATGACATATCACATCTTGTACTTAAACCAAACACATGCTAAGCTCTTCTTTATTTGGTATAAAATTCATCGTCAAGATCTTAAAATACTTAAACCAATGATGGGGGAATTAGAGTGAAGTTGTCGCGGGCGTGCCAGAAAAGCCAATTTAGGGCCAGCACAAAGTAGTCTCAACACACATAGGGAGGCTAGAGGACCCTTTGGATCTTTTGAGCAGGTTATTTCTCTTGTTTGAGGTCAAGTACTTTTCTTAGCTTGAATTATTGTGTGTACATATGATGTAAACCATTAGCTGTTGTGTTCCCCGCCCCTACTGTTACTTGCAACTAACTTCTAATTTGCGCTAAGTAATAAATCTAAAGATTCTATATATATTAGCCAGTGCACTTTATACATTTGACGACAGGTTTTTCTGCTTGTAACAGATTATCTTCAGGGGTCAGGGCCATATCAAATGGCCCACTTTGCAAACAAAATCACACCTTCATTGCAAAGCTGAACAAGAAAAAATGACTTATAATTCTTGACTAGCTGCAACAACTAAATACCTACAGAATCTACATTTTTGGTTTGTGGCTACACTGGGCTACGTGGAAGCAGTCACCATGTACTTATGGCTTATAATAATATGTAACATTCTCTTAGTTTGGGTAATAAGGTTAAATACATATAGCTAGCATATCTTCGTTTGCGAGCTCTTGTTTGTATAAGTAATTCAATTGTATTTTTATCCCAACAGTAGCCGTCAAATGATGGTTGGTTGACTGAAATTCTCTTGTCCTCTTATGAGAAAAGTGATCAAAGGTCTTTGTATTTTTTTACATGCTGCTACATAACTTTCACGGCAATCTATTAGGTTCCTACTGATGAATATATATCCCCATAGTTGTATGAGAACTAAAGAAATAATTTGAAGGCAAGAGGAAGAAAAAAATTCAAATTTTGCCGAGTGTCCTAGACAGACACTCGGCAAATATGTAGATGTCGAGTGAATACACTCGGCGAATATATTGTAGATGCCGAGTGCCAGCTGTTGACACTCGGCAAACAGGTAGATGCCGAGTGCTTTTCTTCTAGCACTCGGCGAGAAGGGGCTATTCGCCGAGTGTCAATAGTTCGCTAGTGTTTCTCGTCTAGCACTCGGTGAAGGGACTATGCGCTAGGTGCCTGATGAAAAACACTCGGCGTATTTTTTTTAGCACTCGGAGTATTTGGGTTTTCCGATAGCGAGTGATGTTTTATTTATTTTTTAAATGAAAAGATACAGGCTATTATGAATTACATTGACATATCATTCCCATGTAAGAAGCCTAGTTTATAAGCAATCATTGTACGTCTCTAGTAGGTCACCGGTGCCATGACATGGTCACATCTAGGGCTAGATAACTACTGTAACTCTCGCGTGCCATCGTCCATCGATATTATTCACCTAGCCTCTCAAACAATCAGGTACATGCACGTACGTTCGCATACTGTAGTATATACGACAGATTGGTTGGACAAAAGCTGGAGTGCTGCAGAGAGTAGAGGGAGGCCTTTAATTTGTAGATCCGAGTGATTTCAGCAGCTGGATCATGCATGGATAGAGCAGCATAGGTCTCACTGAGGCTAATAAGGCTCTTTCTCTCTCTTTCACTCTCTCACACACCCGCGCGCACACGCACCTTCTCTTTTTTCTTTCAAAGTAGAGACAAATCAGCATTAAAGACATGTGCGGGCAATGAGATACTTCCTGCGCCTTGGGACCCATGCAAGCATGGCTTTTGGATCTAGCTGTTGGAAATACTAGAAACGTGATCTTCTCTGTTAACTACCATGTCCACGTCCGGATCGTCGAGAAGTGAGGCGTTCATTGGCGAAAAAGTTTCAAGTTGCCGATCAAGAACATCCAAACTAGATCCGGCGGGGGTGAAGAACCTCACAATTTTTCTTTAAGAATAAGTAATCCTCTCCGGGTCTTAAAAGAAACTTTCGAATGAACCTCCACTACGCCTGTGAGTTTTTTTTTAAAAAAAAAATCAGCTCCGCAAATCCGCTCTCACAAGGAATTGAATCCGGATTTACTGGTAGGACCATGCTACTCAGCCCCTTAACCAACTCGACTAGAGATCCTTTCGCACCGATCTGGGAACACCTAGCGAGAAGTTCGAGTTGCCGATCAAGAACACCACACTGTTCTTAAGTCGGCTCTCTACATCACGCCTGCGACATATTCAGCGACTACTTCACTAACCCAAGAGGCATCCATGGCGGCTTCTAACCGGGTCTAAGATTAATCTCACCTAATTCCGCATTAGTAGATAAATTGCGATTTAGGTTTGAAATCATGTGTTTATGTGTTACACTGTTACTTATATTGATTAGCAAAACCAACACTAGTGATAGCAGGAGACAGAATGGACCACACCGGCTTGTGCCTCTGCCGTATTCCATCCGTCCCTAAATGATAGGAGTCCGGAAAACGTGTTTGTGAGGGAAACACGGTTTTCTAGAGACAATCATTTAGGGACGGAGGGAGTAGTTTACAGCTAAAGAAATAAGCCAGTATTGGACTATATACGGTCTGTCATTGTTAGGAGAGAGCAGTTAGACCGAGTACCTTAGGATGGACACCTACCAAGGAGATGCGAATGTTATCAAACCGCCACTGAAATCAGGATCAAGCATGCCTTGTTGGTAGCCTTTTATCGTGGAGAAATAACTTGAGTGCCCACATTTTCATCAAGTCAACAACAGAGCTCCAAAGATTATTTGAAAGGATAATCTCATTAAGATCAAGAAGCGTCTTCTGCACCTAGATAAAACATCAACCAGGTGCTGTCACAATTAGCCAATTAGGTTACGTAACAATTAATAAATTAAATGCAAAAATTAATGTGTCTAATTCCGATCATGCTAGTTATAGCCATACGTATATGTACCAAAACCTCTCCATGACTTTGAAAGAGGACATAGTACATTTGCTAGGCGATCTATATATCTTTGACCATTCTACCAGTAGCTTTGCCCTTTCATCGTTCAAAGAGGGCAAAGCTCATTAGCTATAACGACATCGCAGCATCCCCCTAAACATGCAAGAAAATGTCCATGCCTGCCTCTTGTTAGTCTCACAATCACACATGATCCATACAGGCCAGCCAACCCTCCCTCTCTTATTGCTATGACTGGGCAGCTGAGAGAAGCAGAAACTGCTTAAACCCCGAAAGCGATGTCTCTTCCCACATGACAAACCCACACGCTTCCATGGGTGCACAGCCAAAATCTGGGCAACTCTCGTGATCCCCATTGGGGACAAACCACAGCGGGGACAAGCAGGCTAGCTAATGGCGCATATTTGAGCAAAAGGGCAGGCAGGCAGGCTGCGGGCAGCAAGGCCGTGCCCACTGATTGCCTCTGTATGTACGTGCACCATGCTCTCACGGTCAGATGAATTGTATAGTAGATCACAGCGATACATGGCGGCATATGTACAACAGAAGTTGACAAGGCTGCCCGATCGGGCCTGCAATGCAATGCAGCAATCAGAGATCAGCAGGCAAGAGGTAGAGTAGAGATCTGCAATTCAATTTCAGGCGCATTGGTATCAGAGAACTATATGCCTGCAGTGAGCTTTGGAAAAAGTAGGTGTAGAGGGATCCATGGTGGGTGCCAAATCTCAGCTGGGTGGCACACAGTTCAATTCGGGTAGGTGGTTAAGGTTTCAACTTAATCATGAGCTCATCTCTCCACTCACCTTCCCACCTTGCTCTGCACAAGATTTATCAGGCATAGTTCCGGAGTTCTGAATAATCAGAATCTCAGACCGAATGCAGAGGTTGTCTTTGGGACATTGGACATTGGGTGCATGAATGAGCTGACCTACTACAAGAGGAATGCATGCAGCTATTGGATATGGATTAGTTCAGTAATTTGGTTAGATTGGTAATGCAGTATATTATCTACAAACAAGCATTTCAATGAACTATTAGCATGATGTCAAATCAAAATGTGATCAAAATGATGCTCCAGTGCAGTAATTAGTACAGTCCTTGTTTCTTTCTCATGGACAGGTATTAGCAATTCACTTGTAGAAATTGGGCAGTAGTCGATGACAATGATCCTAATACAGAATATTTATCTTACTAAAAGCTTCTTATTCTATGAAACCGACTGCAACTTCAGAATAAAGTCTAAAGTTTTAAACATGTATAGGCAATACACTTACTGCAGTAGTTTCACATGTTATTGTACAAGACATACAAGCATCCTCTTGACTTAGTGGAATTGACTGGTACAGGATAAATCTGCTAGAAAATGACTACTTATATGTAAAATCTCACAGGATGCCATATATTATTTTTTGTATTATACTCGCAATGTGCAAGAAAATTATGCCACAGAGTCAGAGCTAGATATAATATGTAAGCCAAATAACAGCTTTTTTCTAATATGTCACTTGAGATAGGCATGCTAGATATTCACACATAAGTACATGAATCATGGATGAAATATTTCAGACCGCACCAAACTACCATTCGTACAGATGGATAATGTTCGCTCCAACAGAACGCCAGATTCTGGTTGTATGATGGTTAAGGTGCATACGTACATAGTTTTTGAATCACTCCTGGAGAGAGAGCGTGTGAGAGTAATTCACTCACTGTCACAAGATGTAAGGTGCCCAGCTAAATGATAGACTTGTGCCCAACAAAAATGTAGCTTTCTGAAGGCTCTGCAAATCCAATAGGCTCATGGCTTTGTGCAAAAAGACATTGTGCTCCATGCCTACATGGACCCTCGTGTGTGGAGGGAGGGGGGAGGTGATCATGATTCATGAGAGATCTATACATGTATAATACAACCATGCCCCTACACTTGCCAGTTGCAGACTAAAACACTACAGTACAAATATAATAGCCCAGCACAGAAAAAACAAATAACATAACCATGCTCTAATGTCAAACAGTAAGCGTTTAGTTTTTTTTTTTTTGCGTTCATGATACTCTATTACTCTGAAGCAGGGTTACAATCACTGTCAGCTATTCCAAGCAGTAAGCGTTTAGTTTTGAAGGGATGTTATCACAGTCCAAAATTTTCAAGAGTAAAACCAGAGGATATAGTGTTGTCTAACATGCTAGATCAAGTCATTCTAAAGATTCAAGCAGCAAGCAACAAATAATACCTCTGTGATTCTTTTTCCTCGAACATGCAGGAGCGTTGTGTATCTTTTTGTTAAAGAGAGAAGGGGAGAAAGCCCCACACAAGGCAACCCACTTATGCCACCCGAGAGATAAGAGAAGGTTGCAAGATAACACCCGAAATAATCACTTGTGCTCTCATTTTACGACCTCAAAGTCTTATTTGAACTTAAAGCCTTAAAGGTGACAACGAGAAATGCAAAATCCAAAAAGCTAAAAAGTATTGTTGAAAAGCAAAAAAGTATTGTTGAGACTTAAAATCAGCTAAATAGTTATGAATGAAGAACATCAACTGCAGGCTGAAGTAGGATAATCATGCTTCATGCCAATTGCTTCTAACTAACTAAAGCCGAAATTTGCTTAGTCAGTATATAATGAAATGATCTTGTCAATCGCACTCAATTAGAAAGTCATAGGAAGATCTAAATTATCAGTCCTTTTCCACTCTCTCATCTTACTCTAAGAACTTTGAGAAAAGAACCTGTGTTTTTCTGTCGTGAAAAATTGTTAAAAAGATGATCAAGACACAATGTCAAAACTTACAATCAAAAGAGAAAAGTCTTACAAAACACTGGCATGAATAATTTTATTAAAAAAAGAGGTTGAAATGCATAATGCAACCCCCAAAAAAATATAATGGAAGATTCTATTTTCAGAGACATGATCCTACTTAGGTTTCATTCGGATAATATCATTAGATGAGGATGTGATCACCAAAACATGCAATAAGTGGCTGCAAGTAGCACACACCCACGAATACACTAACTGTGAGCTAGTGGATAAGGTAACCTAGGGGTAGGATGAAGGGTTGAGCCACAGCCACTTATTTGGGCTAAATGCCACACCACAAGATTTCAAGATTTGTTAGGCATGAATGGACAGATCAGGTGAAGTTATAAACTATTAATAGTATGGGAAAGGGAAACAAGCACACCTCTCTCAGTACTTGATGCACAAAACGACATACATGATTTTAATATGGGTGTGGGAGTGGAAAGTTTAGAACAATATGTACTCCCTGTGACTTTTTCAAGCTACAGTTACCATGGCTCTGTATATAAATGATTACTATTAAATCTTCAAAATTCGAATCTGTGAATTTAAAATTCAGGAACAACAAATATAAAATAAGCTAAGTGGCAATATATATTTTCTGCAATTTATAATAAAAATATAGATCGGCTACATTTCTTAGACCGCATTAATGATTAGTTCAAAGCCACATTACCGCACTAGATAAAAACAAAATGCCTAACTCTGTTATCTGTGTTGAAGTCACTCTGTCTCCCCAAGGGCAAGGTGGTAGGGTCCAGATCCTCTTTTAACAAAAATACAAATGGTAAAAATACCAAAATGGAACAGTTTCTATAGGACGGTACCAGCTTACCAGCAAATGCAATTATTCAAATTCAACTCCTAGCTTCTTGTTTGCTAGCACAAGAAGACCATAAAAGCATGAGGGCATTGGTTACAAGATATTTAGGCTTACTATAGTTGTATACCTCACTAAAAAGAGCATATATAGAAAATGAATCTGGCCTAAAGAGAAAATTCTCTCTTTCGAGCACACTAAGCAAACAATGGGAGTTATAGAGGTTTCAATGTGCTTAAGCAACAGTATAAGATTGGTAAGCTAATAATTACAAAACTTACTCCCTCCAGCCATAAATAATGGTATCTGGAATGTATGAAGTAATTTATTTTTCAGCTAGTGACGTCTTTTGCACATTGAGATTGGTTGAATGAACATGTGAAAAATGATCTGCACAGATTTATCTTGAAATGTGCTTCATAATATTGTTTATTTAAGTTCTGCAGATATATTACAATATGAATCAATGCTCCAGTTTGAGTATAAAATTAGAGTTGACATGTTGTTATGTTTCCAGGGAGCATTAGTTACACAAGTCCAAGCTATAGAATACCTCTTTCAATCAAAGAGAGCAGAACGGACATATCTCTGTCCAGAAGTATCAAACTGACCACCTATCCTAACTCAAATAAGCTCCCTTAGGAATCATCATACCACTGTTCAAGATGTCAGAGGTAATAAAGTTGATAAGACACCAGTGGCTTTTAGCCTGTTCGCTTGGCTTTATCATCACCAAACAAGAAGATTTTCTCTCTTACAACAAACCAGCCACCAAAGAACCACCAAAGAAGATTTTTCTCTCGTAACAAACCAAAGACTCGCCATCGTCCACCAGCCAAACGAACAGGCTGTTTGTTGGTAAACAGGCAGATATAACTCACCACTCTCAGATTTGCAGTAGCAAGTTGTGATCACACAGAAGTTGCCTTCTCTTCAGCTCTGAACTGTTGTGTGGACATCCTCTCCAAATTTTCAAACAAGAACAAGACACAACTTTAAAAGGTACTTACATTTCATAATTAAGAAATAATATATACAACTTTATAGTGTGGACAAATGTGCAGCACTGCAATAGTATTCATGCTCCACTTCCACCTCTGTTGCTATGCAGCACAAAAAAAAGCATTACCAAGTCGATGAGTCGATCACACACTGTCGGATGATGCGAAACCAGAAGTAAACGCGTAGCAAAATAACCGCTGCGACGATCATTATCCGGATCCTACTCGTACCCACACTAGAACCCGTTTCTGCTGGCCTCCTGGGCGTTTCGTCGAACACGTGGCGAAAGGCACACCAGTTCCCCGCTTGTCTCCATCAGTCTAACCGCTCACGGCAGGTTACGCGGCAGTGCGCGAGCGCGAGGTGGCGCCACCGTCCGCCGGCTTCCACGTAGCTAGCCATGCGCCTCCGCCTCTGGCTCTCTGCCTGCCACCGGCGCGCGGCGCAGCGAAGAGCCCGGCGCGGCGGGGAAACGCCGCCGGCCGGCCGACGGATTGATTAGCGGGGAAAATAAAAAATTGCTTTGGTCTCGTGAGCCTTTTCCTTCTCATTTTAGGCCCATTATCAAATCCAGCCCATAAGAATTTTCACAACAATTGGGCTACAAAAGTGCCGATGGGCCTTTCTCGCTGCCGCATCTAGGATTAATGTGAGCCGTCCAATAAATCTCTCAGCTTCGACCTCCAACGGCTGCGATCGCGCGCGTGCAACCCTAGGCGCGATATCCCAACTCCCAAGGGTTGCGCGCTGCTGCTACCCCGCCTCTGGGCCTCCGCTCTCCGCTGCTGTGACGCTCGCCGATCTCTCGCCTATACCAGCGGTATGACCCACGATTTATAATAAGAAACTCGAGGAACCTTTGTGATGTGTTCTTGCACTACTTGCGTTTTTTATGCCGCTGATTTTGTTTATTGTTGGTTTTCTTTGGGTTTCGCAGATCTGAGATCGAGCGAAGCTAGCGACCGGTGGTGATGGCGCTTGTAAGTGTTTCTACGATTGAGCCTCTTTTTTGTGTGCACTATTTGGTTACCTCACGATGCTTAGATTTGACGTGCTAGATGCGTTTAATTAGCTAGCTTGGAGTCGCAAGTTTTTTTTTAATTACATTCATTGGCATCTGTGGCTTCCTGGTGTACGTCTACAGCGAGGTGTATATATTTTTATTTGTTTTGCTATTTGTTTCGCGTTCAGATGAAAAAAAGGGCGGTGCAAATGATCCTACTTTGCATGCTTCCCTTCTCACAGAGAAAGGGGTGTGCTCCCATTTGAATGATGGAGATTGATTCATCTGCATCCTTGCTGTAGTTAGGAAAAGTGGAGATTGATTCATCTGCATCCTTGCTGTAGTTAGGAAAATGATGATTGCCTGCAGAATGGCTTGTATTATACAAACCAAGCATGAGCTTATTACCATGGGGACTTAGCCACCTTTCATTATGATTCTTATTCAGATGAATTATCAGTGTATTAGTTGTCACTTGTCAGGTAGCAAACACCTCCCAGCAGTTCTTTGCTGTACTAAATTTGTGTACTGAATAGCTATTAAGTCGAGACTTGTGGTTGATCCATTCACAATTCATTTGGGGATTCCACGCATCTCCCGCTGGTTTGCATAGTGGTTTATTTCAAAAGGTGTATTGATTTGTCAATTGTCATTAGAAAGTTTTCAGTGCAGCAGGCATATTTGGCTTTAAGCTGAGCTGAGTAATCTTATCTTGGATATTATTTGCATCAACTTGTTTGGGATTGATAAACATATGGCATATATAGTTGAGCACTTATAATTCCGCACTGAAGATCTGAAATTAGTTTACACCAATTGTCGGACTTTGGCTGTTAACTTATGATAGAGTATGGATTACTGAGTCAGCTCATATGTTTGAATCAGCTACCATTTAATTTGTATGATTGTCTAGTTTGATTCTACAATTTGTATTGGTTGTTTTAATTTCTTCTTCCCATCTGTTCTCATGACAAATGTTAATATGTTTTTGTTGGTATAATACAAGTCTGTAACCTACATTGTGTGTTGTGTAGGTACTGCATGCTGGCAGTGCGAACAAAAATGCATTCAAGGCACTTATTGCCGCAGAATACAGCGGCATCAAGGTTGAGTTGGTGAAGGACTTTCAAATGGGTGTGTCAAACAAAACTCCTGAGTTTCTCAAGATGAACCCTATTGGGAAGGTACGAATTAATGTTTTGTACCTTAAGAACCCTGAAGGCTGACAGAATGGTCCAGAATGTAATTTCAGCATTTCATTGCAGGTTCCTGTCCTCGAGACTCCTGATGGTGCCGTTTTTGAGAGCAATGCAATTGCACGATATGGTAAGACAAATGTGGCAATCATTGATGTTAAATATGTTCCTTTGCAGTTATTTGATTTAGCACTGAATATTATCATCTTCATGAAGTTACTCGCTTGAAGGCTGACAACCCACTTTATGGATCTTCACTGATTGATTATGTGAGTGATGTTTTACATACATTTGATCCTTTAATTGTTTTTCTTTTACCTGTGCTTAGATGTTTTTGTTTGTTTCAGGCCCACATTGAACAATGGATGGACTTTGCTGCGACAGAGGTTGATGCTAACATTGGGAAGTGGTTGTACCCACGTATGGGGTTTTATCCCTATGCTGCTGTGGTATGTATGTCCACATGGCTAACACTCTTTGTGTTTCTCAAAAGCTTGATTGTAGCCTTATATTTCCATTTGCCCAACAGAGTGAGGAAACAGCTATCGCAGCTTTGAAAAGAGCATTGGGTTCCCTCAACACCCACCTTGCATCAAACACATTCCTTGTTGGGCATTCAGTGACTCTTGCAGATATCGTGCTGACATGCAACCTCTACTTGGGCTTTATTCGGATCATGACCAAGAGTTTCACCTCAGAGTTCCCTCATGTTGAGCGGTACTTCTGGACCATGGTTAACCAGCCAAACTTCAAGAAAGTCATTGGCGATGTGAAGCAGGCAGATGCTGTGCCAGGTGTTCAAAAGAAGGCAGCACCAGCCAAGGAGCAGAAGCCTAAGGAAACCAAAAAAGAGGCCCCCAAAGAGGCCCCGAAGCCTAAGGCAGATGAGAAACCAGCGGAGGAAGAGGCACCAAAACCTAAGCCGAAGAATCCTCTTGATTTGCTTCCTCCAAGCACGATGATCCTTGATGATTGGAAGAGGCTGTACTCCAACACGAAAACCAACTTCCGTGAGGTTGCTATTAAAGGTACATTTTCCTTCTAGTTTCATGTTTCAATGTTACAACATTAATTGATGTTGACTGAATATATACTTTGATGGCTACACAAGATTTTGCAGTAGACTTTTGAGTAGTGTGTAACATTTAGTTGAAATTATAGCAATCAAAATTTTGTATGATTTTTAATGGTTTGCACAGTGTCCAGATCTTGATACTCAGACATTTGATCAGTCAAGTGCGGCATACAGATCAACTGAACTCATCTCCCATATATTTTTCAGGTTTCTGGGATATGTATGACCCAGAGGGCTACTCCCTGTGGTTCTGTGACTACAAGTACAATGATGAGAACACTGTGTCTTTTGTAACCATGAACAAGGTGGGTGGGTTCCTGCAGCGGATGGACCTGTGCCGCAAATACGCCTTTGGCAAGATGCTTGTTGTCGGCTCTGAGCCACCTTTTAAGGTCAAGGGGCTCTGGCTCTTCCGTGGCTCAGAGATCCCCAAGTTCGTCATGGATGAGGTTTACGACATGGAGCTCTACGAGTGGACCAAGGTTGACCTCTCTGATGAGGCCCAGAAGGAGCGTGTCAATGCCATGATTGAGGACCAGGAGCCCTTTGAAGGCGAGGCCTTGCTGGATGCCAAATGCTTTAAGTGAGCCCATTTGTTTGGAATGGAACTAAGGAGTTGTCTAGGTTTTGGGTTCAACTAGTTCTAAACTAGTCAATACTTCTCAAACTTGTGAATGCTAGTTTTGATACTAGGTGTACTGGTTATTTTCTGTGCTATGTTAAAAGAGTTTGGCCATGATGACGGGAGGTTTGCCTGCATCGTCTGCATTATGTGCAACATTGCGATGCATTCATGTGCATCATGTACCATCCGGTTAACTTGTATTACATATTCATTCACCCTAAGGCTGTAACTGGTTGATCTGCATGACATGATCGCATGGATAATTGTGTGGCTCAGGCTGTCTCGCTGCGAGTATCAAGGGATTGTGTCAAGTGAAACGCCATTGTTTTTAACATGTGGAATTTTTCTAATGTTACATCTGGCATTCTGTATGCATATGGATCACGTCGTGCTAGTTGTGAAACCTGGCGAACTGTCGTTGAACTGACCCTAATTAGTGAACGTGCATGGTTTCAAGAATATTTTAAGTAGTTTGCTGCTGAAAAAAATAAGATGGTGCACCGTAATGAAGGTGTATATTTTGAAACAAAAATGGTAAATATGAGCTAGTTACTGTCAAATGTACACTGGCACAAACCTAACCGTCGCCCCTGGATTCAATTATATCTTTTTTTTTGAAGTGGTTTGTCACAAAGAAGATGCAACATTGGTAGCCGTGAAAAACTTGGGTAAAAACACTTGGGCACCAAAAGTATTAAAATGCACATTCACAAAGAAGCAAGGTAGCATCTGTATACATGATATACATTTGCATGTGGTCAACATTGGGCTGCAACTTTTTGCAGACACCATGAAATTTTGACATCTTTTTTTGTAAGACGTGGTGAAAAAACTTAAGATCCTATCTTTTGGTGAATTCTGATTCTCAGTATCACCCGTTCAAAATCCAGAACTGAACAATTATTTACCATGGCACAGAGCACTTCGTGTCGCACCACTTTTCTTCACTTTGAGACTACACACTACACTTTCTCCAGCAGCGCCTTTGCACAACTTCAGAGACTCACATTTTCACAAGGTGATGTGTAGAACCTTCGCCCATACACATCCATACCGCAGAGATTCTGAATGTATCTCCACGAGCATCAACATGAAAATTTTAGCCCTGTGGTAGAGCTTAAATACTTGGATATCTGTGTCCTGAGATTTTCTCAGGAAAGGTAGTCAGCAGCTTCCTGTAACAACTAAACGTTGTAGTTGCTTCAGAGGTGACAAGAGCTGGGAAAAAGATGGCCTTTTGCTTGGATCGCTGCAAAAAACATACGGTTCCTCATCAATGGAGCGAGTAGTGGGGGGAAGAAAACTATTGTAGAAATAGGATGGTGGGGGGAAATTAATTTAGCCTTACTTATCCCAACATGAAGATATTATGCTAGCCACCTGCGGGTCCACTTCCTTGGGGATTTCTAGTCGTCTGTTCTGGAATCCAACTGCTCCTACAACTTGCATTGGATTCAACCCACTCCATGGTACACGCATGGTTGCTAGTTCCCATAGGATTACTCCAAAACTGTAGACATCACACCTGAAGCCAGCAGGAAATGTTCAGTGCACAGAAGATAACAGGGACAACAGGAAAGAACAACATCATGTCGATGGACTCACTACTCACTTCTCATTTGATGGTTCATTACGTAGTACCTCAGGTGCCATCCACTCTGGCTGCAGGCCAACAGGAAATACAGTCATAAAAATGTGATGATGGCAGCTTATTTACAGAAAACACACGCTGGCAAAGAAATATTCTTGTGGAACATAGGTCAGCAATAACAAAATCACAGAACGGACATCCACATATGCAAGGTTTGTAGCATCTCAGATAGTAAAACAGTCAGCATGAAAAAAATAAGGATGAGGGGTATTACCGTTCCAGCAGTTGACTTAGAGGAAAGGAAAGTATGATGTTTCAACCTTGACATGCCAAAATCAGACACCTGCAAGGGACATGTGCATATTGTGTTGAGATCAACAACAATGATTTTGGTGATCCAAGTGTAAAACAAATGCTTCATAAACATTGATTTCTCCAAAGTAACAACTTTGCATTGTCTGGAGAAGGTATAGAACCTGTAAACTGTAACTAAAGAATAATAAGATATTATGGACACTAAAGTTCTTTTTCTAAGCTAGACTATATTGGAGGCAATCCTAACCAGCTATACCCCAAAGCTGCTTTACATGGAACCAAGTATTTACTTACCTCTAACTAAATCATAATTCATAGGTTCAGGAGGTTCAGTGCCTCATTAAGATTGGATATACTGTGCATCACACAAGCTGGCACTGAGTGTTAGAAAGAGGCCTATTTTTCAAGTGCAGGAAGGAAGGAATCTATCTAGTAGTTCCATGCACAGAACAAAAAACAAGCAAAGTGCACTCTTTAAAGCAAACATTCTATCATGATATAATCTGTCTTGGTACGAGAGCATAGTAGAACCAATAGGCCTCTACCAGATTAAGACAGGAGCAAACTAACAAGAAAATAGGTGTGCACTGAAAGAGATGTTATAGAGGAAAGAGTCACCTTAACAACCCAATTTTTATCCACTAAAAGATTTGGGGATTTCAGGTCGCGGTGGACAATGGTAGGATGGCTAGAGTGCAGGTAGTTCATCCCTTTTGCCTGAAATAATACAATATCAACAGCTGCACAGAACAAACCACAACATATGTATGAAACCAAAACAACTTGCCCAAGCTTACCACATCTAGTGCCATTTTTAGCCTGCGTACTTCATCGATTTGACTATTTGGTCGATGCAACAGCCGATATAGGCTTCCCCTGGCAAAAACAAGTTTGTTTTCTGTAATTTCTATTGTATTCATCAAGCAAGAAGCATTGAATTATCATTCAGCATTTTAACGATAAATAGAGGAACTTGTACAAACCTTGGGAGGTACTCAATTAATATAGAGAGATTTGGCGGTTGTGTCACATATCCCAGAAAAAGAACAACATTGGGATGCCTTAATCTCGACATGATTCTCACCTGAAAGGCAACATGACATACTTAGCTAGGCAAAAGAAATCAATAGCTGTTTAACTCAATATGGGAGAGATTTTCATGTCTTAAATTTAACTTACTTCACATTTAAATTGCTCTAGTGAAACACCTGACAAGTCCTGATCAAGAAATTTCTTCACTGCAACCTCCTGAAATTTCAAGGAAAAGGCATCAGGAGAACTGAAACTCTCAAAGAACAGATTCTGCAGTCAAAGGAAGGCTGCATATGACTCCAAAGAATTGGTAAGCTGCAATATGTATTCTTACTTCTTAGAGATAAGAAAAGACCTTTCAAATATTTGCTCTGAAGGTCTATGTTCATGTTAAAGCATATGGACATGTACATTCTGACAACTTGATGTACATGGAACAAATTCAAATTTTTGACTTAGTCACGTTGTCCTCAGTTTTTTCTTATACAAACCGGAGTAGGTAAACTTTCACTTTGCCTCTATTAGGAATAAAACTGATGCGCCATGCTTGCTTGCTAAAGGTCAAAGCTTATCCATGCAATACAAAGATGGCAACAGGTTATCAGACCTTAGACCTACATGAAATGATCAATTGTTATGTCATTGCATAATGCCTAATCATAAGTCAGGCATGTCACTCCACAAATTGGTAGACTTGGTGTTGCGGTAAGGACATTAATCCCGAAAGTTAGTGTGTGCAAGTTCTCCAAAAGTATGCATCAACAAATACCTCAAAACTTAAAAGGAAAAAGAAAATGTGCAACCTCTGGCTTATCTTAAGCGGAGAGAAGAGAACCCAGGTTTTCAATCCCCAGTAGGCACCCTCTCAAATGGAGGCTCTACCAACTGAACCATCACTAGGTTACTAAAACTATGTCGGTAATTCTGTGAGCCTTGCTCAAAGGTTCAGTTTCCATTCATCAAAAGAACATGAGCAATAACTAAACAGGAAAATGAAAGCTAAAGGGTTACAAGCTATCGGCTGAAAGGATGGTTTCCCAACATTTGATGGATTTGTCAATTGTGATAAACTACTATAAATGACAAGCATGTTCCGAGGCCTGTAGCCACAATGAAAGACTATTAACTTTGCGTAACCATGATCTGTTATAGATGGCACATGCATTAATACATTAAATGAACTAGAACGAATGCGTATAGAGCAAACAGCTATACAAAGGGAAAAACATCACTTATCAGCACCAGACCAACTAAATCATCTCTTGTTATGTTATCTGTTTTTGCAGGCTCTTGTTATGTTATCTTATGATGCATTAAACTACACAATATGCTAAATCCCTAGCAAAATGTCATGCAAGGATTTGCCATTAGAAAAATGCCATGCAAGAATTTGCAATTAGAATATTTCACTTACCGTGCCATTCCAATCTGCATGATAAACTTCCCCATATGAACCTGCAACAATATAAACTTACGTTTATGGCACTGACTAGCCATAGCCAAGAAACAAATAGTGCACAAAAATGGACAGACAATTAACTTCAAAATGTAGGGGACTTCACTAAAACTTGAGAGGCAATTTGCATCTATACCACTAGCGATGAAAACGGATTAAATAAGAACAGATAATGCAGATACAAATACAGATAGTTATTTTTTCTTGGATCGAATTCAGATACGAGTAGTATCATGACGTGCCGAATATTGATACTCAACCTATTCGCATCTTGGAAATCCAATTTTTAGTATCCGGATACGGATAATTACGGATATTGAATGCTCGGATTCATATACGAACTTTTGATTTAAGTGTCTGACCCCCTTCGGTTGCACCGAACGGATAATATTCATACCACTTTCATCCCTATATAGCTATATACCACAAAGCAAGTCAATGATATGTGGTGTCTTGTCATACATGTCATTGACACAAGTTGATGGTATAGATGAAAAGTGCACCTGAAGTGGTGGTACAGGCAAAAATATTCCAAAAGAAGTAAAAAAAATAAGCTCACTCGAACAAAACAGATAAATGCCAAAAGAAAGGCACTTGAGATGAACTGATATGGGGGGATTCGTAGTAAAGTCCTAATAATTGTTCCAACAGTCCATCAATAACAATTCTTTTCCCCTTTTGTTTTAAATGGCCTCAGGTATAATTTTTTAAATCAAATTTCGCTGTAAATTCAAATTGGCAATTACAGAAAAAATATTGCAAAGAAAGTAGTATATTTCTTATGTGTCAATTAGGTATCTTTGTGTGGATGTACACATTTAAAACTACACCACATTAATCCAGGAGCAGAGGAGATAATGAGAATCAATATAGTACTTGGTATTGAAATGGAAGATACTACCAAAGGTGGATATCATAAATTAATAATTTTGGGGTGTAAAATGCAGAAGAGGGGGGAGGGGGGGTAATTTACAAGATGTATGTGTCTGAAATCAGAGAGCAAAGCTTGAAGAGAACATTTACAGAAAGATAGAAAGGTTGACATCACTTAGTTTGAACAATATAAATAAAATAATGAAAATGCTGGTGAGTCATATGAAACGGTTCCCCGAATTAGTGATTAAAAATAACAACAAAATAAGGGGAAATAGACAGTTGATGTTGTTGAAATCAGATTTGGGAACATCAAAATCTAATAATTTATAAAGCTTGGCTTTGCCATTAAATAGAAATATAATTCTCATGACATTGGTTGCAAGCAAATTTCTATATGTTACATACATTTTTGTTGCAAGTTTGTTGTCATTCCGAAAAATTCAGTGAAGCAGTTCACCTTAGAGAAGCTTCCTAATAACTAGTAATTTACTGCCTTACCGGTAAAAAAGCTAGGAACCAGGTACATACCTAAACCAATACGCTCTCCAACTTCAAGATCTTCCCATGGTATTTCATATTCTGCAACGTCATCTATAATTGAGCTGATCGTTTTTGTACTAGACCAGCTCAATTTGTCCAAATTTCCATTGCTACCTCCTGACATGCCCCCCAAAGAATCTGCAGCAACCCTCTGATCCTCATTGGAAATAGCACTAGCAGTATGATCACACAAATCTAAATCTCTGATAATGTCTTCTGCATTTTCCACAGAGTGTTGTGCATTTTCATAAGGTGATGATGAATCTTTAGCTACAAAACCATTTGGCAAATTTTGCCGTGTTTGAGCAACTAGCAACCATCCTGCACTTTCTTTATCACGAATGCTACGACTATTTTGGTCAGGTAATAAATCAGCAGGTATCAATGCACCACTCTCCAAAAGTAAGTCATGCAAATTTTGTGCAAACTCAGGGTGCACTACATCAGGCACAACATACTTGGAAACGTCATTGACTTTAATATTCCCTTCAAGATCTTTATCATAGATAACATTTTGTTTAAGTTCTTCCTGAGATAAATCTGCCAGATTTGAAGTGAGTGCTAAAATAGAACTGTGATCAGATGTGCTTCCTCCGATGTCATTTCTGTTCTCACATCCACCATTAATCTGCTCAAGAGCTAGGCATAATTCTGCAACACTCTCTTCAATAGCATCACCGCGCAGTTGATTATTGTTGGAATCCTGAAACTGACTGCCAGAAATGTCTGAAGGGATTAAGGTGCCTGGAGCTCCCATCAGATCAATAATATATTCAGTGCTGCAACAATTACAGTACATAAGATCCATAGTTCTAGTCCATCTTAAAATATTTTAAGATCAATTATTTAAATGGTGGTAAAGTCGCATAATACCTGTCAAAATCAACTTTGACCAAATTAACAGCTCCTTCATCTGTTCCGGTGTAACATATTCCTTTCACAAGCTTACATGGCAGATTGACTCGATCAGCAAGTACCTGAAATAAAACAATTGGTTAGCTGGTGTCTGTCTACATAATCCTACTGCAAACCCTACTTTTAAGCAATCCAGGGCACTTCTTTAGAGAAATTTTTTGATTAAGTATCTTGTGCCACAAATACACAATAAAACTCATGCATATTGACAAAATAGGCTGAATACTAGTTCACTGCAATATAGCAGTTACCCTTAAAAAAATTTAAAACTGGCATCATTAGTGATACATCATTAATCATAAAGATTCATAATTAGGGGTTGCTTCTAGCAACAATGCTAAGCACACCAAACATGATGATTTACCGAACATGATGATTTAAAACCTTCTATAAGTAACATAAGTCCTGCACGAAAGTCATGGACACAGCCACAGAATGACACAAAGAGAAACACACACAACAATTTGTTGTTCTCTAATTCATTCTTCCTCCTCTTTCCCATTCTCGAACTTTTTTACCATCTTATTTTTCTTGCACTCATGTTAGTCCCAAACACCAATGCTGATGCACAGCTACTGCCACCTTATCATCTTGCTACACCACTGCTCACTGAAGAGCAGTCAGTAACCACCACTAACTGACCAACTCACCTCAAACAAACTGTACAATTGTTTGTGGCTGAACTGAAATCCTACCAACCCCAGTCCCCAGTGAAATACCTTGGAGTTGAAAAGACTTTTTGATCCCACTACTCAAATTCTTAAAATTGAAGTTTCAATGTCCAGGGCCCAGGGGTTTTGTAATCCAGGCAAAAAGATTACATTTAAAGTGTAAGTTGTCAGAACTCAGAATAACACTATTTAAAAAAAAACTCCACAAAGGGGCCAGTTATCTAGTTTCTCAGAAACCAATGGGTATTCCTTAAATTGCAACTGAAAGTTCATTATTCATTGTTTAACCTTTCATGGGTCCTAGCACTCAAATTGAAAGATTGGAATGAACAGGAACGAAGGTCCATAGCCGATAGGTGAACTCCATAATAGAATACAGACCCCTAGACTGGGAACTACTCGTGTTCATGAAATAACTGTCAGATTAAACATAAGGATGATGGCTGGTACTAAGTTACTAACCTTAAATAGCAGTGATCGGTGCCGTGACAGCCCAACCCGAAGCAACCCAAGAGGAAGAACCACACTATTGAGCTGGAGAGAGAGCTCGTGGCTCTTGATGCTCCATTCCGTGTTGATCCCATCAGCATCCTCCACAAGACCGCCCATCGCATCAACAACCAGACCCGCAATCTTCTGCGCGAGCTCAGCCGAAGCGGCAGCGCCATGCTGTGCCCTAGCCTGCCCAGCGATCGCAGCGGCCCTGTCCTCCAGGCGTTTCAGGGCGGTGTCACGCTCCCGATCCACCAAGACGGCCACGAAGGCGACGTTCCGGCCGGGCGGGACCGCCCTGAGGTATTCGAGGGAGGGGAATTTCGCCTGGAATCCGGGGTGCAGCTGCGCGCCGCACACGTCGTAGAACCCGTCGGGGAGCTGCTCGTCGTAGTTGACTGCGCTGAGGTTCCAGTAGCGGGCGGAGAGGGCCTCCGCGGGGGTCCGGTCGTGCCCGCCGGCCCCCGCCGCGGCGCCGAGGCTGATGAGCTCGGCCGCGCGGATCTGGACCGAGTCGGCGTCGACGAGCCCCGCGTGGTCCGAGGCGGAGATCGCGAGCGCCAGCCGCACCTGGTAGTCCTCCTCCAGCCGCGTGGTGGCCGCCTCCGCCTCGAGCCCCCTCGGCTCCCCAGCCCCCGCCGCAGCGGGGTCGACCGCCGGCGGCGGAGGCGGCTCGGGCGCCGCGACGACGACCGGCGGAGGAGGCGGCGCTGCTGTCGCCGCCGTTGCCGCCGCCGTCGGGTGCCCCGAGCGCCGGTGCCGCGGGCGGTGGTGGTCGGGCGCCGCGCCCGCGGGGGCGCCCCCCGCGAGGTGGAGCTTGCGTAGCAGGTGCTTCATGCGGGACATGGGCGGCAGCCGCGCCGCGGCATGCGAGGCTGAGACCCCCCGAACCCCTCCTTCCTCCTCCCACTCCTCCGCCGATCCGATCCGCGATTCGACCCAATCCCGCGGGGAAATTTTCCGGCTGCGCGCGCTTCAGCCGCTCCGATCACCACCGATCGATCGATTCGATCTATCTAGTATCCATTTCTGACGTGAGCTGTGCTGCGCTGTATCCTATTGGAGAGCGTCGTCGTGGATGCTTCGCGCTGGGGGGCCTGGACGCGGCTGGAGAAGCCTGGAAGAAGAAGCAGCAGCAGCAGGCGGGCGGGGGCCGAGGGGGGCAGACGCAGACTAGACGCACGGGCACCAATACCTTCCTTGCCCGGTGTGCGCGTTTAATTTTCTTTTTTCACTGTTGGTAAGTTTCAACTTGCCGTTCGATGCGTCGCGCCGGTCTCGGTGTGCTGCGCTACAAGTGGTGATAAACTGATAATTAAAAAAATCGAAATGGTTTTGACGGGATGGATAAGAGCGCTGACGTGGCGGGCGGCGGGCGCCGATCGTGAGGCGGGGCTTTGGTCAACCGTGGGAATTCAGCTTGGACTTTGGGTGTTCTCTCGAGGCTCTATTTGGCTCGGTAAACTCCTATTAAACCTGTTGTCAAAAAAAAACTCCTATTAATAAACCATCTGGCACGTCCGAATAGTTCTCTTTCCACGTGAAGACCAACCCGCGATCGTAAACGTTTGGGCTTTGTCCCATGTCCATGTGGAGTTGTGGACTAGAAATTGATTCGGATATAAAACATTATGGACTACTTTTAAATAAATTTTTAGGTTCGTTCAAAAAAAATTAGGGGGCTGAACATTGTACGGTAGAAAGAGGGATGTAAATTCATTATATTCCATACTCAACTAACATGATAGTCTAAAAAAATAGAATAATTATGCAAAATGGGTCATGAGAAATAAAAAAAATATTTAGACTTTTTTGTCTGTATCAAACTAATGGGTGACACGTGACACCATTAATCTTCGAGATAATTCTCTATTTGACACTGAGAAACTTACCCATTCCTTCCTTTACCCTCCAAAAATTTTCCTTCTCTATTTGACACTCAGTTGAAATTACATCCCTAAAATGACATTATGTTAGGTTTTCTGTCAAATTGTTGTTTAATGTCATGTGCAAAGACCAATTTGCCCCTGTGAGAATGTGGGCCCACCACAACCATTCTTTCTCCTACCTCCCATCAGTCCCTTTCCATTCATTCCCGTGCGTTCGGCGACGCGAGGTGCGTTCGGCCAGCGACGACGTGGGTCCGGACTCCGGAACTTGTCCTTCCACAGCGGCGCTGCGGCGCTCAGCCGGCTGTGGCGGCGTTGCGGGCCCAGAACTCGTCCTCCGGCCGCGACATGCAGCGGAGCCAGCGGTTGAGCAGAGCACCTCGTCCATGCGGTCGAGCAGCGCGCAGTTGGTACCCACAACGTTCAGCTTCTGTGTGGTGCCGATGAGGTCGTCAACCGCCTCCATGAACGCGTCTGTGCCATCCGAGTCCGCCCAAATCAGCCGGTCCTCCAACTCCAATGCGGTGGAATGTCCTAGCGTGATGGTCTTTGAATGCTCTAGTGTATTAACAAAGGCAATACATCTGCTACCACTCGTGGCCGTAGACAACCGAGGGTACCTGTACCTCACAGACGCCGACCTGCTGGCCACCATGGAGCTCGTCCTCACGAAGAGAGGAAGCACCCAATCGAGGAGCGCCGCCGCCGAAGGTTGAGTTCCAGGACCGCGCCGCCGTTGGTCGAGCGCCCGCAGCGCCAGTACCGGCCACGCTCGGCCAGGGCCCGTCCGCCTCGGCACGGCCTGCCGCTAGACTCGGGACGACGCACGAGGACGAAGAAGGGAAGTGACTGATGGGAGGTAGGAGAAAGGGTGGTTGTGGTGGGTCCACATTGTCACAGTGGCGAATTGGTCTTTGCACATGACATTTAACAACAATTTGACAGAAAACCTAACAGAATGCCATTTTAGGGATGAAATTTCAACTGAGTGTCAGATTGGGTAGGAAAAAATTTCGAGGGCCAAGAAAAGGAATGGGTAACTTTCTCGGTGTGAAATAGGGAATTATCTCTTAATCTTCATGAGAAGCAATCTATCGTGTGCCACATGACTTGCAATTGAGAGATGTTATAAAAGAAAATTTCTTAATTGACACTAGAACATACCTCAATTTCTTTCTTTTGCCTATGAAAAGACTTTCTGCACAAGAGTTCTAAATTTCACTACTTATTTGACTCTTTATCAGTTTTATAAACTAAGTCGGACAAAACAGTCACCAAATCACCTTCAAAATTCATAAAAGTTTTCTCTAATCATAGAAAAATTAAAATGAATCCATTTTTCTAACAAATACACATGTACATTTGCAAATTTGACTACTTTTAAACCATCACCAAAATACTTTTCAAAAAATTGTGGGAAAATATTAATATGCATTACAAGAGATTTTGTTATTTATAAATTATTTCCCATCATAAACTACAAAGAGAACTATCAAGTTCTTCTAAAATTTCCCAAAATCCCGCCCTTCATAATTCTTTAATAAGTTATTACATCTGATATGAGAAATGTTAATTATGTTCCTATCATTTAAAAAATATTGCCATAAACATTCAAACATGCGCTCAACGTTTTTTTTTGTTGCCCACACAAGGGAAAAACCACGGTGGCGGTTCATTTCTTCACCAGTTTTTTGGTGAGCCAACAGTTGGCTAGATGGGAGGGGGATGCGTAGACGGCTACCCCCCCCCCCCCCCAACACCCACACACACAACACACCCAAAACGCTCTTTGGTACTGCAATATGTTGAGAATCATTAGTGATGATCATTAGCTTAATCATGTAATTAATATAGTGATTAGTTTATGTAATTAGGGAAGGGACACCTTTTCACCGTGTGGGGGTGTCTCCTTCCGAATAGACATGACTTCTCCCAAGGGATGCCTCTGCACCCCTTCATTATGTATAAATAGTGGGGTCCACCCCCCTAATCAACAATCAAGACAATCATTTGTTTCAACACGTTATCAGCACGCTCTCTGAGCAACATCTCGCACGCACGCACACAGAGAGGCCAGAAAGGCCCTCACCGCCGGCAAAACACGCCGGAGTTCATCCAAGGTTAGCAAAATGGATCCAGAATCCTCATTTAGACTAGTAGAAACTGCATTTGCTACCTATCTAGTCATCCCCATCAAAGCAAATGGAGGCCGCTGCTTCTTCTGTACCCGCGGTGCACGCCATGGCCGTCGTCGTGGTAGACGTGGAGGTCGAGGCCGCCACTTCCGTGGCCGCCGTGGACCACATTTCCCTCCACCACGCCGTGCTTCGCCGGCCGCCGCACCAACCGATCCTCCACGCCGCCGTACACCGCTGGACTTGCCTCCCGCAGTCCACCACCGGCGGCACAGCGCCTTCCGACGCCGACACCTCCCGGAGGAGCCTCCTCGCCGCCGCCTCATCGTCCGCATCCGTCGCCCTGCAACACAAGAGGAAGGAGTTGGGGTCATTCCTGACCTAAATGTACCCGGACAAACGACGGTGACCGGCAACGCCGGGACGGCCCTCGTGCCGCCGCTACAACTCCCGGTTTCGCCGGTTCTCTCACGGCGGCGCACCCAAGCTTCTCGATCGGAACCATGGCGGCTCGCCGTGGTGCTCCACCATTCTTCACCAACAATGGCGGTCCGCCATCACCATCCTCGTCGCCGGCGACCAAGGACACGGCCGCGCCCGCATCCGCACCTACGGCCGCCGGGACGGGGGCCACCGACCGCCGCCCGGCCTCCGCGCGCTCCCCCGGAGCCCGCCCGCGCCGGGGCTCCCCTCCACCAACACCGACGACCGGCCTTCGCCGGCGGCCGGCGCACAAGCCGGCCAACGGGGGGGCGGGCCCAAGCCAAGAAAGGAAGGGAGGGGAAGAACAGGGGGGGCGGCCGCACCAACCCCCACCCGCATCCGCCGGTGGGGGGTCGCCGCCGGCCGGCGCAGGCATCACCGCGCCTCCTCCCCGGGCACCACCCGCCGGCATCGGCACCGGATGGGGGCGGGCCGCGGTTAGGGGTAAACCCTAACCGCCCCCCTCCCCCGCTCCCCTTTATACGCCGGTCAAGCATGGGCCGGCCGGGCCATTAAGGCCTCGGCGGGCCACAAGCGGCGCCGCCGCCCACTAAGCGGAGGACGGCGGCTCTCGTGCCGCAAGGCCTTCACTTTCCCCGAAAGTTCGTAAAACCCCCCTAAACTTTCAAAAAGTCCAGGAAAACCCCCTAAATTTACATTTAGCCCTCGTGCTTTTATCCTTTATATATTCAGCTTTAATTAATGCCGTAAATATATGTTTTAGACCTCGAATTGTTCCGTAATTTTATGTTGTGACAAACAATAGTATTTGTACCATCCGTATATGTACTTGTGTAATTTAAATATTATAATTACCGCAAGAATTATTCATGTTTATGATCCGCATCATTTCTAAGTATTAGAACAATTCTTATGCAATAATTATTTTTGCATGGTTTAAAATTTCAACTCTCTACATCATGTAGAATATCAAGCAAAATTAAAATTAAGGTTTAGACATATAATTTGGAATAACACAAGGTGATGTGACCTAGACGCCGGCCGCGATAAGTTCTTACTAAGAGCTTATTTGCCCCGAGATCCGCGTTTTTAGGCGACTTTTGCTCATCATTGTGAGGTCTACATCTTTATGATGATTACCTTCAAAGTGTATATCCAAAATTTCATACAAATGACTATTAAGTCAAAATTTATTCCTACGGGAATTAAAATATATATAAAAATACACCTTAATTTGTAAGAATCATCTTACATATATATTTTGCCTATTTTACAACACAAATTTACATCGGTAAATTAATGCTATACATGGTTCTTTCATATAGGAAAATGGCTAAATTAATCAATAAAGACTTCACCGAACTTGCCGTCGATGGTAGTAATTACCTAACCCGGGCTATGGATGTCAAGATTGTGCTAACAGCCAAAGATTGCATTAATACAATTAATGAACCTGATCCACAAAATCCTATCCCAGAGACAAAAAAGTTTGCAGCCTTGCACTTTCTACGACACCATCTCCACCATGACCTCAAAGCAGAATACATGATGGAAGATGATCCTAAGAAACTTTGGGATTCTCTCAAAGAACGCTACAATCAACAACAAGGCGTAATTCTGCCCGAAGCAAGACGGGAGTGGTCCCTACTCCGTCTCATGGATTTCAAATCGGTTGCAGAATACAATTCTGCTCGTCCACAAGATTTGTTCCAAGCTCCGATTTTGCAATCAACCTTTGGATGATGCGGATACGATAGAAAAGACTCTATCTACATTTCTTCCTCGCTAACGGATATTGCAACAAAGAATACCGTCGCCACAAGTATACTAAATATTCCGATTTAATATATGATTTACTCCAAGCGTAAAAGCATGATGAGCTCTTAACAAAGAATCATCAAATGCGCCCCGTGGGTGCGACACCTCTCCGCCGAAGTACATTTCAATGCTCAGAATAATAATAATAAAAAGTTCAGTGGCAAGAAATTCAAAAGGAATTTCAAGGGAAAATGGAAAAAGTAGAATTTCAAGAAAGGCAAGGGTTCTAGCAACAACAAAAACACTTTCAAGAAAAACAATGCTCATGACAACTCTCAAGCTTGTCAGAGGTGTGGTTGTCACAATCACACAACTAGAAAGTGCCACACTGCTAAGCATTTGGTTGATCTCTACCAAAAGCACGCTGGAAAGCATGTTCATGGGGACAAGTTTGAAGCATACTTCACTACTCACACTCCGGATGCCGGTTGCTCCAAGGATGTTCCCGCGGAACACAACAAGGAGAAAGATCCAATGCAATTGGACGAATTCTTCGGCACAGACGACATGATAATCGATAGCATCGACGATACCGACAACATGCTTGTGGATGGACCATCCAATGACGTGTTCGGAAACATGTCTTAGATTTATGCTCCCCGACAAGAACTCCGTTCTATAGTTTCAAAGAACTTTGTTCTATAGCCATATTTATGTAATAATTGTGTTGTAATAATTGTTGTCACATAATATTGTAAGACATATGCTACTTATAATATTATTGAATAAAGTATGTATTGTATAATCTATGAGTTCAAAACTTATAATTTATTTTACTCATTCTAGATTATCCTACGGAACAATCCAAATGGAGGAAGAACTTTGTTTGGTGGATAGTTGCACAACTAACACCATACTCGTAGAACTTAAATATTTCCAAACTCTCAAAAAGAGTAAAGGAAATGTCACAACTATCGCAGACGCGATGCTATAATTGTTGGTTCGGACGAGCCACAATAGTCCTCCCTATGGGTACTCAAATAGTAATTGAGGATGCACTCCGTATCCCGATTCAACTCGTACCTTATTGAGTTACAAAGACATCCGTCGCAATGGTTTCCATGTAGAAACAAATAGTGACAACAAAGATGAATATCTATTCATCACTAAACATGACGGATATAACAAGCGACCGCTTGAGAAAATTCCTTCACTATCATCGGGATTATATTACACATACATCAAACCCGTATAACATGTTGCATATAAGGTAATTTTTCAAAATCTTGATGTCTTCAAAATTTGGCATGATCGCCTTGGTCATCCCGCATAGGGATGATGAGAAAAATTTTCGGCAATTCAATTGGTCACAAATTAACCACTTCAAAATTTCCCAAGCCCTCGTACTTGGTGTGCACCGCATGTGCCACGGGAAAATTAATATTAAGACCCTCTTATCTTAAAATAAAGGCTGAACCACTACAATTTCTTGAACGCAAGGAGATATTTGTGGTCCTATACATACATCAACAGGACCATTTAGGTACTTCATGGTACTTATTGATGCATCTACTAAATGGTCCCATGTATGTTTATTATCTACAAGAAACCATGCTTTTGCAAGGTTTATTGCTCAAATTATCAAATTAAGAGCACATCATCCTGAATATGCTATCAAAACCATCAGGATGGACAATGCCGCTGAATTTACCTCGCATGCCTTCAATGACTATTGTATGGCTCTAGGCATAAATGTGGAACACTCCGTTCCATATGTACATACACAAAATGGATTAGCCGAATCTCTTATAAAGAGAATAAAGTTAATTGCTAGACCATTGCTACGAATTGCAAACTACCAACATCATGTTGGGGTCATGCGGTATTACACGCCGCTGATTTGATTCAAATTAGACCTACTGCATACAACACGGTTTCCCCGTTGCAGTTAGTACGTGGAAATCAACCAAGTATTTCCCATCTGCGAAAATTCGGTTGCGCTGTATACGTACCGATATCACCACCGCAGCGTACATCAATGGGCCCCCATCGAAAATTGGGAATATATGTAGGGTACAAATCACCGTCAATCATTAAGTACCTCGAACCCCTTACAGGGGGATTTATTTATCGCCCGTATGTCGATCGCATCTTCGACGAGGACAATTTCCCGCATTAGGGGGAGACAAGTACCAAACGAATGCCGGAAATAAATTGGAATACCACGGTATCCAGTCCTATGATCCACGTACTATAGAATCCGAACGTGAAGTTCGTAAAATTATAAATTTGCAAAACATTGCGAATAATCGCCGTAAGCATTTACCGATTGTAAGGGCGTCACAAAATCACATAATCCCGCTCGCAAATGTACCGAAAGAGTAGAGATTCCTACTCAAGAACTCCCAAATCAAAATAAGAGGGGGAGAGGTACGCAACGAAGGATAAGGCTATACAAAAGCCTCCGCGGAAAACTAGGAAGGTCACTTCCACAACAAGAATGCGGATCAACATCAAGTTGACAGACACCAATTTGATATTATAAATCCGGATGATATGGATGTTCAACGGATACATCACATACCTAGCACAAGTGCACAAAATAATATAAATGCTAGGGCATCGGAAGACCCGGACTCTATCGTTGTGGGAAATCATGATGAGTCACAAGGGGTACAAGAAATTTCCATTAATTATATTGATTCGGAGAATCATACAATAGAAAGACTACAAATGTCGACATTTACTTTGCCACTAAGATTGCAAGTGAACTTCGCATTGATCCGGAACCTAAGTCCATGGAAGAGTGCATCAAGCGCTCCGACCGGGTCAAATGGAAGGAAGCAATCAAGGCGAGAATTAGACTCGCTCAAGAAACGAGAGGTATTCTCCGCAGTGATGCCTACTCCTCGTCATATTTTTCCTGTGGGATCAAAATGGATTTTCGTCCATAAAAGGAATGAAAACAACGAGGTGGTGAGATACAAAGCGAGGCTTGTAGCACAAGGGTTCACGCAGAAACCCGGCATCGATTTCGATGAAACATATTCTCCGCTCATGAGTGGTATAACATTCCGATATCTAATATCATTGGCGGACAAAAAGGTCTATCCATGCATCTCATGGATGTAGTGACAAAGATATCTATATGGGTCACTAGATTCGGATATATACATGAAAGTTCCGAAGGAATTGATATCCCGAACAAGAATCATTCACGCAACATGTATTGTGTAAAACTTCAAAAGTCATTATACGGCTTAAAACAATCGGGAAGAATGTGGTACAACCGACTAAAGGAATTCCTTCTTCGAAGGGTTTTTCCAACAATGATGATTGCCCATGTGTATTCATCAAGAAATCCTCAACCGGATTTTGTATTATATCCGTATATGTTGACGATCTTAATATCATTGGAACTCAACGAGATATAGATGAAACACGCAACCATCTTAAGACGGAATTTGAAATGAAGGATTTGGGTAAAACCAAATTTTGCTTGGGTTTACAGCTTGAGCATCTCCCAACAGGGATTTTAGTACACCGTCTGCTTATATCCAAAAGATTTTACGAAATTCAATATGGATAAATCATATCCATCTAAAACACCTATGGTCGTCCGCTCTCTTGAAATTGATAAAGATCAATTCGGACCTAAAGGTGAAAATGAAGAGGTATTGGGACCGGAGGTTCCATATCTCGATGCCATTGGGGCGTTGATGTATATCGCAAATTGTACTAGGCCTCGATATTGCATTTGCGGTAAACTTGCTAGCTAGATACAACACAAGCTCCAACACAACGCCATTGGGCGGGAGTTAAGAATATCTTCGGATATCTCATTGGCACAATGGATCTTGGATTATTTTACAAAATTAACCAAGATAAATCATTAATTGGATACACGGATGCGGCTATTTATCCGATCCCCATGAAGCCGGATCTCGGACAGCTTTGTGTTCTTACATGGTGGAACGGCTATTTCATGGAAGTCATCAAAACAGACTCTAATAGCCACATCCACAAACCATTCCGAAATAATTGCATTATTTGAAGCATCACGTGAATGTGTGTGGCTTCGCGAATGATAAAGCACATACAACGATCATGTGGTATAAGTTCAATCATGAACCCTACCATAATGTATGAAGATAATGCTTGCTTGTATTGCACAAATGAGAGCAAAGTTATATAAAGAGTAATCTTACAAAACATATGGCTCCTAAATTATTCTTTCCTCATCAACTACAAAAGGTAGGAGAGATAGAAATCTTGCAAACTAAATCTTGTGATAATCTTGCAGATTTATTCACAAAATCATTACCAACATCATTATTCCGTAAATATGTTTTTGGAATTGGTATGAGACAACTCAAAGATTTGCAAGAATCGGGGGGAGACTCTCTTTGATATAACCTATATAAATAATCATCTGATTAGTGTACTCTTTTTCCTGTATGAGTTTTTCCTCACAAGGTTTCTCATAAAAATGTTTTAATGAGGCAATAACAATACAAGAACATATCACCTAATTTTTCCATTAAGGTTTTAAGGGTGATATACAAGACATATTCTATGTCATATCTTCTCGTTTTCTCTAAGAGTTTTTAAGAAGATATAAATCCTCTCTCATATTTTCCTATTAGGTTTTGGAGAAGGATGTTCAAACATGATCCTCAGATCATTATTCTAATATATGAGTTTTTCCTTACCAAAGGTTTTCTCATACAAATATCTAACAAAGACAATAATGCTACATCATTTTCTCCTAATATTTTCCCACCGGGTTTTAAAGGAGTTTTAGTGGCATATACACACAAATTGGTTTCTCCTCAAGTTTTCCCATAGGGTTTTTGGAGGAGTTTTACAAGATAATATCTAAGGAAGATTGAAGTCAAATTACATCAAGATTTTGTGAAGCTATTGATCAAGGGGGAGTGTTGAGAATCATTAGTGATGATCATTAGCTTAATCATGTAATTAATATAGTGATTAGTTTATGTAATTAGGGAAGGGACACCTTTTCACCGTGGGGGTGTCTCCTTCCGAATAGACATGACTCCTCCCAAGGGATGCCTCTGCACCCCTTCATTATGTATAAATAGTGGGGTCCACCCCCTAATCAACAATCAATCCAATCATTTGTTTCAACACAATAGACCCTAAGAGGGAGCAGGCACACTAGAAAATAAAAGGAGTACGTGGAGCAGTGTATGGAGCCTAATCGCACATGATCTCGCCATTTAAGTTTCAAGTATACCTTTTCTAGCTAGCCTTCAGTAGTAGAAAAATGTAATGCGCGGGAAAAGATAATAGACGGGTGGTCGCGTAACATCTCACTGATGACAAGTCGCCAACATCGGCACACGTACGTACGTGCGACATGGCGAACCAATTTCTACAACTTGTACCGGTTCCTCGATGCTGCTGTCATGAACGCCCTCACCAGGAACGACCAATGACAGAGATTAATTGTTAAAGGGCTGCTGGTGAGTGGTGACTCATCTCAAATTAAGGAGAAGAAAAAAGAAAAGAGAATAATTGAATGATCGATCGATCTGATGAGTCTAAAGGCTAAAGCACGGACAAAGCGATGACGATTGGACACGTAGTAGCCATATGCATATATAGACTTGGCTTGTACTATGTCCATCTCCTCCCTGATCTCGCCGTTGCATTGACTGGTGTGCACACGCGCGCCCGAAGGATTAAAATTCTCCCGCGCGCCACATCAGATTTTTTTTAATATTTATTTTGTCATAATTTTCGAAAAATAAATGGTCGAATCAAAATTTTTGAGAAATGTACATCCGCCGCCGTGCCCCACGGCGGGGAGGGACTTAAAGCCGTAGGGTATGACACAAGATGTACATTTCTCGAAAATTTTGATTCAACCATTTATTTTTCGAAAATCATGCAAAATAAATATAAAAAAATTCGCCACAGCAGCTAGCTATTGGCGGCTTGGTCCAGTTGGGTCTATCGCTCAAGGCTCAACTCATTGCGGGTTGAGCGAGCGAGCTCGCTCTCATGTACTCCCTCCGGTACCATTTTAGTAGTCGTCCTGCGCGCCTGGCTGGTTGCAGAAAAAGAAGTCGTTGTGCGCCGCGGGGTGAATTTTGTGCGTCGTTACCCCTGCTTTAATTGTGCTGCGTAGTTTTACCTTGCAGGCCGCGCAATGCTTCGTTTTCCTCGCGCAGCGAATTAAAAATGCCAAAGGGCAAAAATAACAAAGCAGCCGGGAGTCGAACAGACGACCTCACACCTAGAGCGCATCGAGGTGCAAGGGGCTAGCCAGTCGGCTAAGATGAGATTAACGATTTCTGTCCACCCGTCATCTTATTTATTAAGGGCAAAGGTGGAAAAATTACCAACGACTCCTAAACTAGTACCGGGGGAGTAGATTATTTGATACGGATCTGGACAGTGGCGGATAGAAGCCTAGGGTAACTAGGGCCATGGCCCTAGGCGTCGGCTGATGTTTTCCATATGTAGATACACTGTAGCTATTGTAGTAATGCAGATCTAAGTATAGCAGCTAGCATCAGTCCTTTACTGAACCTAATCGTCAGTATGGATCATGTCGACCCCTGGATCTGGGTATATGTGCGTATACTGGAAACTACGGCCCGGTTTGGATACTCTAGCGGGGGTTAGAGTTAGAGCTAGTTTCTAACTCTAGCTCTAGCCCTAAACTAACTCTAGTTCTAGAGGTGTTTGGATGAAAGGGTTAGAATGACATTAAATGTATTTTTTCAATCATTAGGTGTGGGTGGAGGGAGAAAAGTCACTTTTTGGTGAACCCAACATGAACTAGCCCCAATAAGTACCTCTTCGGTGGGATAGTTTTTTGGAGTGGGTTAGATGCAAACTAGCTCAATCTAGCCCTCATATTTGGATACTTTGTGGCTAGTTGAGCTCCAACTAGCCTAAAAATAACTCTAGCCCATGGATCCAAACAGGACCTACGTTACGTACCGGTGGTACCCAATGCAAGTTGAGTTAAATGTATACGAGTTTCCTATTATTGCACCGTGTACGATATACTGCAATCACGCGCGCACATGCACTGCAAGTGGATGCACATGATGTCAGCATGAGCATGTGCAAAGATTGCAATTTCATCTCCGCTAACCAATAAGTAAGTCCAACGTTTTGCTATCTCAACTTGACATCCATATAATGTTGGCAAAATAAAAAAATAGTTTACAACAATTAGACATAGCAACTTGGCATCAATAGCAACTTGACATCTGAGGACTCTCCGGGCGCAAATATGTGTGACGCGACTCCGGATGCCGTCGACGTTTCCCTCTAGGCGGGAGGGTGAAAAAAGAAATAAATAGCAGAGAAGGGATCCTCTTAATGAAAAAACAAAGAAGGGTTCCTGATGTAAGTTTCAAGAGGTGAAAGACATAAACATAATTCTGTTTTTCTCAGATCCTTATGTAAGTTAGATCTGGATTTGACAAGTGAATTATGCCAAACTGTTGGAGATGAGCTCTTTTCTACCTAACATATCTTTTTAGAAGTTGGCAACCCACAAGATTTGTCAAATAAAATTTGACAAACTCTTATAGGTGCTCGTATTAAAAATTGGTTACTAGATATTTTTTATTGTGATAGTATAGTATGTCAAACATATTTTCTGGCCCCTACCGAAAATTTCTGATTCCTCTGTTATTATAGATTGTGAGATGAGATGTAAATAGTACTACTTCTTAAATTAAATATATGACACTTTTGATTTTTTTCTATTCATTTAACTACTCCCTCCGTTCTTAAAAAAACTGATGTTTAGGACAAGGTTTGGGGCAAACATTGGGAATATAAATCATCAATAACTTTTAAGTTGTTGAGTTTGTAAATGTGAAAACTATATGAATAGATTTGTGTTGAAAAAATACTTTCATAAAAGTATACATACATCACTATTCGATAAATATTTTTATAATAAAAAGAGGTTAAAGTTGCATTTTGGAGACCGTGTCGTTGTTCTAAATGTCAGTTTTTCAGAATGGAGGGAGTATTCCTTAGGGTGTCGGCCTTGGTGATGGAGGGCTCCGGTATGACTACCGGAAGGTGGATAAGAGCGTGAACTTTCAGCCCAACAAATTCCATCTAAATGTATTCCTTTTATTTTCCAACCATCTCACTTCATAACTATTAAATAAAAAATGTTGCAACATTTCAACATTGTGTCATTTTTCGTCGACATTTTTCGAAATGTTGCGACATTTTTCAAAATTGAAACATTTTTGGATGAGCACGACTACTACATAATCAGTACTCGCCACTGGGTACGGCTACTGACCTCATTCGGTGGACGCGCGGCAGAGTACTCGGGCACGGGGCAAGGCGTGTACGCCGGCATGTCGTTGAAGATTCTCCCCAGCATGTCGACGATGTCGCCGTCGTCGTTGTGACGCCCCGGTTTTTAATTACCGTCATTAACGTTAATGACCGGATTAGGCCGGTCAAATGGTCAACCCTAGGTCAACTCCGGGCCCTCACCCATGAAAACTTCCTAACACACCCCTAGAGACCCTTAATGAATAGTATTTACACTTGTGGGCCAATGTGACAACCCGCCTAGGAAAATACCGTACTATCGCCTAAGACCGATCCACTTTGGTCATTAAGCAATAGTAAAGTATCATCCTGTCGTTAGTTGCCGGTTAACGCCCGGTAAATCACTTGGACATCGAACGGAGGATCGACACATGCATTAAAACTCACGCGAAGGCGAGTCCGCAGTACAACATGAGTTAACACAATTTATTACAAACCATTGTTCATGACATGGAGTAAAGGTTCGGAGTTCGAAAATACAACGGAAATAAAATAAACTAGCGCAACGTAGACATCACAGAGGCCATCCGTGATGTCATCACTTGTCGTCACCCATCCGATCAATCACACCTCGCAACAACGGTTTTAAAGCAAGGCCGAGTATACTAATACTCGGCAAGACTTAACCGTCGGGTGATAACTACATCACCAAACTCTAGACATGAAAGGCTTTTGGCCGATGGAGTTTCTTTTGCTAAACAAGTCGCTAAGAGTAGATCCTTACTTTCAATCTTTTAGCACAAGTTCTAGTTGATTACCACTTCTAAGTGTGCCAACTAATTCAATCGAGAATTGGACAAGCAATTAATTCATCCAACCATATTCCTCGAGTTCCATCATTATGGGATATCATGGCCAGTTGATTAAGCGAGTCTCGGATAACGGTGAGAGGCCGACAATCGATTGATTTAAACCTTGCAAGGTAAACCCAAACACACGGTAGGCTGCCCCCGCAAGGACAACTTTCCCGTGCCGTTTCCGTCGATCTTCGGCTCGGGAGCGGAACCTACATTCCTTGGTACAAGGTTTACCGGATCGCTCCCACACGAACGTCCGGACTCACTCGGGTACCACCGTTGTTGCAAGCGAGGGGGACACAAGTGCCCCGAGTTTAGTAGGGAAAGGTTCCCTTACCGCGTCAATCGGGTACTAGGCTTACCGGTCCCATACCCGCATATGTTTAGTACGTTCAAAAGCTTAGCCCACGAAAGCCACCGGACCGGAGCCCAAATCCCATGCTCTTACCACATGAGCAATTCATTTATAAAGATCTTATGATTCCAACATAAGAACCTATTCTCGCGAGTGACGAGCATCACTCGACTTCTATCGGTCCTATAGCATAGCGACTATCGACCTAGCATACTAGTGATAGAGCATAGGTACCTAGGGATCATGCATCTAGGGTTTCAATTCAACTCCTGAAACGTAAATGCACAACCGTAGCAAACATAATTGCATAATTTTTAAAAGATGGGTTAATGATCCGAGGCTTGCCTTCGATGGTAAGGTTGGCCTTGGGCCCTTCTGGACTTGGTCCGGTCTTGCTCTACGGAGACGTGGTGCACGTCTCCGTCGGCCCCTCCGTCTCCTCCGTCCGCACACGCGTACGGCTACCGCTCGGGAGATCTACACGAGGATGCAATGCAAGATTTACTTGACGATTTTAATTTAATTAATCACAAACAACAAATGACAACCATAGGGTGCATTTGTTGGGCACATTCACCTAGATAAGAATGCATTTAGCATACTCTTCCCAAAAGGAACAATATGCAATTCTTTATTAAACATTTTGAATAAAGGTTCTTATTATACTTATCATTTCATGTGAAAGCTTCAACTCCTTTTCCTTCTCCAATAAAGTGTAATTAATATTTTTATTTAAGAATTAATTTCTTATTAGTGATTATAATTAATTATCTTTTAATTGTATTAAATAACACTTTTCAAAAAGGAAAAGGAATTAAATAAGGGTTTTTCTTTATTTAATTTCCCCGTAATATTAAAAGGGCTTTCAAGCTTTTTATTAAGCAATTAAATTACCAAAAATTAAAGTAGTGTTTCTTAAGCCTACTAGCACTTATACTGATCCATTGGACCCACATGTAAGTGTTGGAGGCTAGGCAATTAAATGTTATGGAAAATAACAAAGGCTAGCTAGTGATTCCATTTTAAATGCATACAAAAATAAATAAGCCTCAAAATGATCCAAACTTTCTTGTTCATGCTCTCTGATCCTAAACAAGCCTAGAGAACCAGCATGTTCACATGGAACCTCTACTGAACTTGGTTTATTAATTTACAAAGGAAAACATGCATAAATCAAGAATAATTATTTCTCGCTAATCCAAAAAATGATTAATTCACAAGATGTGTTTTTTGGTATTAAAAGACAGTGTGCACAAGTTGGGGTCAAAAACATAAATATATTTAGCAAGAAAAATCACTTAAGCGGATCCGTCCGAAATAGAGAAACATTTTTAGAAAAAGATTTACATTATAACTTTGTGCAATTTTTGGCATAGAAGCTAGTCATGACCTAACTCACAACATATCCAAAAATTAGCTACAGAGGACTTATGGTTTTTGAGATATTGCAGATCTAGGTTTTCACATTTGTATTTTTCATGCAAAAACTAAAAGGAATTAGCTCACTCCAGAATAAAAAAAGTTGTAGAATAATTGACCACGGACCCAACAAAATCGGTTTCACATTTTTCTGAATTTTCTGTGATTTTCTACGCAATTTACAAGATTCAGCAAAAGCTGTTTTTACTATTGGAGTTTCTTTTTGCACCAAGGCCCCCGGAAATAATTCCCCCTTTGCAAAGCGACCCCCGGCCATGGAGGGCGGCGGCGCCGGCCCAAATTCCCGGCGTGCCGGTGGGGGAATTGGCGGGAAAGATGGGGAGAGGGATTAGGGGGATCACCGTGGTTCGATTTGTCCCCGGAGTTAGGGTCGTGGTGGCCTCGCGGTGGGGGCGCGGCGGCCGCCGGCGGCGGCCGCCGCTAGAGCAGCAGGCACGGCGCGGTGGGCGGCTGCGGGAGGGGCGGCACGCCCGAGGGTTGTGGTAGGTGTCAAGGACCACGAGGATTGACTTGGTTTGGTGTCTAGCCGGCCGGCACGGGGAGCTCGCCGCGGGCGGCCCCGAACGGCGCCGGCGAGCGGCTTAGGTGCGGGGGGGGGGGGGGGGGGGCAAAACCGGCGAGGGTTGGATGACCGACGGTTAGGTGCGCGAACGGCCGGGCGGCGGCCCCCCTTATAGCCGGCGGCGGGCGGGCGCGCGGGCGGGGACGCCTCGGGCGCGGCCGCCGCGGGCGGCCGTACCACGGCGCGGCGGCCGGGCCGGCGCGCGGTACCCTCGGGCGCGGGGCGTGGAGGCGCGCGGCCTCTCGGGCACGCCCTCGGGCACGCGGCCTCGGGGCGCGCGGCCTCGGGAGCGGGCGCGCGAGCCGGCGTACGGCGCGGCGCGGTGCTCGCGCCGGCGCGCGCGACGCGCGACGCCGTGGTGCGGCACGACCGGCTGCGCGTGTTGTTGAGGGCCTCTTCGAACACTTGAATCTCTAAAAAGTTAAATAAAAGTGCACAAAGCAATGAATAGGGAAGTTGTAGATCTAGCTACCCTCTACAACTTTCAAAAAGGCCATATAGTGTTTTTCTCAATGGATTTGGCAGGAACGTCGTGCCAATATTGAATGTCGGCTTTGTTCGAAAAACGGGAGGTACATGCGGTTGACCAAGTTTTTCACCAATTTCCACTCAAAATTTGAAATGCCATTCTACATGAAAGTTGTGTCCCTCAATGAGATGGACAACTTTCATAAAGGTAGATTTTGAAGTGTTTAGGTGAAATTTGGAGAACGCGGCAAAAGTTCGGACGACATTCGGCGACATCAACGGTTAAGCGGGGTTTGACCGTGTCTTTGACCACGGGTTGACCACGGGTGTGTGTAGGCTTGGTCACGGGGTTCAATAGGGTTCAATGGTGAGGTTTTCGGGTGACGGCCCGGGTTGACCTAGGTTTGACCGGTTTTTGACCGGTTTGACTCGGCCGATCCGGTCATTAGCGTTAATGACGATGATTAGAAACCCGGGGCGTCACGACCTACCCCCCTTAAAAGGAATCTCGACCCGAGATTCGAAAATTAAAGACAAAGGTAGGGGTAAGGTTCTTACCGTTTCGCGATTGAAGAAAACCCGGATACTTGGTGTTGAGGAAGTGCTCGGTCTCCCACGTAGCTTCTTCTTCAGTATGGTGACTCCACTGTATCTTGTACATCTTCACAGTATGTCTCCTAGTTTGTCTTTCTTTTTGATTTAGCACTCTCGGCGGATGCTCGACCACCGAAAGATCCGGCTCGATCCAAGCGTTCGCTTCCGTGATCACTTCGTCTCGGGTACTTTCACACCTTTCTTCAATTGTGTCACATGAAACACATTGTGCACGGTAGCCGAGAGTCGATCCGGAAGTCGGATACGATAAGCGGCCGGTCCACATATCTCAATGATCTCGTATGGGCCGATATAACGTGGGGCTAATTTCCCTTTGACGCCAAATCTCTCGTACACCTTTGGTCGGGGAAACCTTGAGGTATACGTAATCACTCACCGCATAGTGTCGGGGTCTTGTCCCTTTGTCATGGTAACTCTTTTGTCTCATTTGAGCTAACTTCAAGTTTTCTCCCGATCACTTCCACCTTCTCTTCTCGCGTCTTTAACTAAATCCGGGCCAAAGAGTGTTCGCTCTCCGCTTCCGACCAATTCAAAGGAGTTCGGCATCTTCGTCCATAAAGAGCTTCAAATGGTGCCATCTTCAAACTAGCTTGATAACTATTGTTATAGGAGAATTCTCGCCAAAGATAGACACTTGTCCCAACTCTTATCAAAATGCATGATGCTCGCTCTCAGGCATGTCTTCCACAATTTGATTGACTCGCTCGGTCGACCATCGGTCCGAGGATGATAGCTTGAACTACGAATCAATTTGGTTCCCAAAGATTCATGCAATTGTTCCCAAAAACGAGCCACAAATTGAGTACCTCGATCGAAACAATGGTCTTGGGAATCCCGTGCGGGCGCACAATATGATCGATATAGAGTTCGCATAATCTTGGACGGAGTAAGTGGTGTGCACGGCGATGAAATGAGCGAGTCTTGGTCAATCGGTCCACTATAACCCGGATGGAATCCTTCTTTACGGCTCGGGGGTAAACCCACTATAAAATCCATACCGATGTCATCCCACTTCCACAAAGGTATAGCTAACGGTTGAAGTACACCGGCCGACTTCAAATGGCTTGCTTTGACTCGATGACAAGTATCACACTCGCCACATATTTGGCTATGTCTACCTTCATGTTTGACCACAAAAAGTTTTTCTTCAAATCTTGATACATTTTGGTGCTTCCGGGATGAATAGAGAATTTGGAAAGATGAGCTTCGTCGAAAATTTCCTTTCGGAGTTCCGGATCAACGGGAACTACGAGACGTTGCTCAAACCACACCACATCTTTTGCGTCCTTACGGAAACAACTATATTTGGGGTCTCCTTCCGCTAATCTCTGTTTGATTAGCCGGACACCTTCATCACCGAGTTGAGCCAAAACGATTCTATCATATAGATTGGACTCGACTGAGATAGCATTCAAGCTTCCTTGCTCCACAATTTCCAATCGGAGCTTCCGCAAGTCTTCACACAAAGTCTCACTATACAACTCCACGGTTAAGCGATTGCGGTGAACCATTCGGCTAAGCGCATCCGCAACAACATTGGCTTTTCCGGGTGATAGTGTACTTCTAGATCATAGTCTTTAATCAATTCCAACCATATTCTCTCGCCTCATATTCAATTCCGATTGGGTGAAGATATACTTGAGACTCTTGTGATCGGTGAAGATATTACAACGGTTTCCCATAAGATAATGCCTCCAAATCTTGAGAGCATGAACAACCGCTCGCTAACTCAAGATCATGGGTCGGGTAATTCACTTCATGGGGTCGAAGCGATCGTGAGGCATAGGCAATGACTCGATTTTCTTGCATAAGAACACAACCGAGACCGATTCCCGAAGCATCACAAAAGACTTCAAACGGTTTAGAATTATCCCGCCGCACTAGCACCGGGCCGTAGTCGGATGTTGCCTCAATGTGTGGAAAGCTTTTTCACAATCTTTGCTCCACACAAACTTAACTCCCTTCTTTAATAGCTCGGTCATAGGTTTAGCGATCCCGGAGAAATCCGGAATGAAACGACGATAATAGCCTTTGCTAAACCCGGAAAACTTCGGATTTGATGTACGGTCTTGGGTGGTTTCCAATCCATAACCTCTTGTACTTTGCTAGGATCCAAAGATATGCCTTCCTTGGAAATAGTGTGCCCCGAAAATTTCACACTATCTAACCAAAATTCACATTTGGAGAACTTGGCATAAAGCTTGTGATCTCGCAAACGTTGCAAAACAACTCGGAGATGTTACGTATGTTCTTCTTCATTCTTGGAATATATTAAGATGTCATCAATGAATACCACTACAAACTTGTCCAATTCCGTCATGAATACGGAATTCATGAGATACATGAAATAAGCGAGTGCATTGGTAAGACCAAAGGACATTACCAAATACTCATAAAGACCATATCGGGTGGAGAAAGGCGTATTGGGAATATCACACGGTCGATCTTTATTTGATGATACCCGATCGAAGATCAATCTTGGAGAAAACTTTGGCTCCGGCCAACCGATCAAACGAACATCGATGCGGGGTAAAGGATACTTATTCTTGATTGTTACCACATTGAGAGGTCGGTAATCCACACACAACCTCGGGCTACCATCTTTCTTCTTCACAAATAAAGCCGGGCAACCCCAAGGTGAAGAACTTGGGCGAATATAACCCTTATCTAGCAACTCTTGAAGTTGGGTCTTCAATTCCGCTAATTCCTTGGGTGGCATACGGTAAGGTCTCTTGAAGATGGGGGCGGTGCCCGTTGAAGTTCGATGACAAACTCAACATCTCGGTCGGGTGGCATACCCCGGCAATTCATCGGGAAAAACATCCGCAAACTCTCGAACCACCGGAATTTCTTCCGACCGAGAAGTGATTGCCACATAAGAACGAGGATTCACATCATCTTTGAAAGGTAAATATAGAGTCGTAGTTCCAACAATTGGTGAGTTGATCTCTACCACTCTCTCCGAAATATCCAATACTACCTTATGACGGTTCATCCAGTCAATTCCTAGAATGACATCAATACCTTCTAATCCCAAAATGATAAGGTCCGTGTCAATTGTTTTACTTCCTAATTCCAAGAGTACTCCCCTGGTCACCAACTCGGAAGAGATGTTCCCTCCCGCTGTTTTGATTGTAAAAGCGTCCTTGGTGTTCCGGGAGCTCGGTCCTACTTTGCTCGGCGTCTTAGCATTCATGAAACTATGGGTAGCGCCAGAATCAAACAACACACGGATGGGTTTGCCTCGAATAGAGAATGTTCCCATCATTACTGGTGCTCCTTCTGGAATATCACCCACAGAAGTGAAGCTGAGTCTGCCCTCCCTGACTTGAGTAATCTTCTTTTTGCCCTTCTTGATAGGCTTGGAAACTTGTCTCTGATTAGGCTGAGTTAGCCGGTGCCGCCTGTTGGTCGGGCACGGTTGCAGGCATGTCCTAGCGAAGTGTCCTGGTTCACCACACTTGAAACAACAACGCTCATTGTTTCCATTAGGACGAGGTACAATAGGCTTGGGAGTCGGTACCTGAGTGTTGGGAAGGCAAAGAGTTTCTTGAGTCCGATCCTGGGACAACTTAGCCACTAACTTTTCCGACTGTGAAGCCTGCTGGGAGTCGGGGAAGGTCTTCCGCATAATGCGTATCTTGCAATGCTGTGCATTATGGGGCATGGAGTCAGCCTTTCTTTTCTTCTCAGCTTGGGCTCTCTTCATGGCATCTTCTTGGGAGATAGCCTTATTCACTAGCATGGGGTAGCTGTCAAACTTTACCAGGTTCAGCCATTCAGCCAATTTACTATTCAGACCTTCACGAAAAAGCTCCATCTTCTTCGTGTCGGTATCCACATGATATCCTCCATACTCGCGCGAGAGGTTATTAAACTTCGCGCGTATTGGTACACCGTGTCCGACCCTTGCTTGAGAGCCAATAACTCTCTCATTTTCCTATCGGTAAGTGCCTTAGGAAGGTGGTGATCTCTCGAAAGCCTTTTTGAATTCTTCCCAAGAGATTTCATACTCGGAGTTGCTTCGCATGGATTTGTAGTGTTCCCACCACATTAAAGCGAGAACCACGAAGCCGCAATGCCGCGAATTTAGCCTTGCGTCCTTCTCGAACATGGCGAGGTAAACACCGCAAACATAGCTTCAATAGCCCGAATCCGGGCATCGGCATCCAAGGGTTCTTCCGTCCCATTGAACTCGCGGGAGGATTCATATCCGGGAAGTGCTTGTACTCGGTTACTTGACCTTGTGCATTAATCCGATTCCCATGGGGCTGTCGTTGTCGGGATTGCTGCTGCGATATAGGAGAATTTGGCGCATCATCTCGGTTTGAGTAGCCACTATTGTTGGGTCCGGCGATGGTGGCGGCCGGTTGCGGCCACTAGGATCACCGAAACCATTCGGAGTCTTTGCGTGTCGAGCCCACCATCCGAAAAATTTGAGTCTTCATAAGTTACACATTCGTAAGCTTGTTCAACAAGTAGAACATGTACGACGAAAACTCAAATTGACCAAATAGCTAGACTCGAGACAGGTTGCACCGCATCGAATTGACAATTTCCAACATTCCGAAACCAAAGTTCCCGAAATGTTCAAAATTTTTCCGCCACTCGGTAGGTTCATGAGACCAAACTTGATAGTCAAGGGTGAAGCTAGACGAGTCGGGAACAAGGTGCAAAGGTTCAAGATTCGGAATGATGTGTTCCGAAAAGACAAAGCAGGACCTATGTTTTACTATTTGATCATTGTCGGGCATACACCCCGGTACTCATGCAAGGAAGGAAGAATAGTAGAAGACGGACTCTGGTAGAATTCCCCCGTACTCCTACTAGGACTCGCTCTCGTGTACTCTTACTAGGACTCCCGCCTTGTAACCGACTAGGAACCCGCCCCCTGGACTATATAAAGGAGGGCGGGGTACCTAGCCGCACATCCCCAATCCCTCCGGGACAACCCAACACCAAGCGCGGGCGCCATACTTGATCCCCCAAACAGACGTAGGGTTCGCCACCTTGGCGGCCCGAACTCCGTATAAATCTTGTGTCCCGTGTCCTTGCGCATACCTTCGAGTTCTCGGTCTCCCGATCACGATCCCCACCGCACAATCTACTACCTCGGGTACCCCCTTGGTAGGTTTGCCGGTCTAAAACACCGACACCGGCGCGCCGTAGGGGAGATCATCACCACCGGCGAATTCGAAGAACCCTCGTCAACAAGATCAATCTACTCGTCGACTCGCCGAGATCCAATGAAGCAAGTCGCCTTGCTCTTGTCAAAGCGGAATCAATTTTCCTACGCCGCGCGTCCGCGGCGCGCCCGGCGCCGCGCGCGCGGCTCGTCACGCGGCTCGTCGCGCCGCTCGTCGTCGACTACTCCGCCTCGCGCGAGCTCATCGTCGACTACTTCGTCTTCGCCGCGCGTCCGGGTGCCTCGGCACGTCGCGCGGCTCGTCACGTGGCTTGTCGCGCCGCTCGTCGTCGACTACTTGTCGTCGACTACTTCTTCTTCGCCGCGCGTCCGGGGTGCCTCGGCACGTCGCGCGCGCTCATCACGCGGCTTGTCGCGCCGCTCGTCGTCGACTACTCGTCGTCGACTACATCGCCTTCGTCGCGCGTGCGGGTGCTTCGGCACGTCCGCGCGGCTCGCCACGCGGCTTTTCGCGCGCGCTCGTCGACTACTCCGCCTCGCGCGCGGGCTCGTCGTCGTCGACTACTTCGCCTCCGCCGCGCGTCCGGGGTGCCTCGGCATGTCGCGTGGCTTGTCATGCGGCTCGTCGCGCCGCTCGTCGTCGACTACTCCGCCTCGCCCGGGCTCGTCGTCGTCGACTACTTTGCCTCCGCCGCGCGTCCGGGTGCCTCGGCACGTCGCGCGGCTCGTCACGCGGCTCGCCGCCCGCTCGTCGTCGACTACTCGCCTCGCCCGGGCTCGTCGTCGTCGACTACTTTGCCTTCGCCGCGCGTCCGGGTGCCTCGGCGCGTCGCGCGGCTCGTCACGCGGCTTATCGCGCCGCGTCGCCGTCGACTACTCGTTGTCGTCGACTACTTCGTCTTCGCCGCGCGTCCGAGTGCCTCGGCACGTCGCGCGGCTCTTCACGCGGCTTGTCGCGCCGCTCGTCGACGACTACTCGTCGTCATCGACTACTTCGTCTCTGCCGCGAGTCCGGGTGCCTCGGCACGTCGCGCGGCTCGCCGCGCCGCTCGTCGACTACTCCGCCTCGCCCGGGCTCGTCGTCGACTACTTCATCCTCGCCGCGCGTCCGGGTGCCTCGGCACGTCGCGCGGCTCGTCATGCGGCTCGTCGCGCCGCTCGTCGTCGTCGACCACTCCGTGCGCCGCAACTTCGTCTCGCGGCCACGCCGGCTCTACTCCGCCCACGCCGTGCGTGGTGACTACTTGCCTCGCGGCAACACCGGCTCTACTTCGAGTGCGTCGCATGCCGCCACGACGTCATCTTCCTCGGTCGCATCGCGTCGACCATTCATCTCGACTAGTTTTCCAAACTAGTCGAGAACGACATCACACCCCCGGCAACTAGTCGGAATCAACTCTGACTAGTCGACTTCAGCAACAACCCTGGTGGCTCCATCGCTGACCGCCACGACTTCATCAACAAGTCTGCCCAGGCAGCAACAGCTAAGTCATTTATCTAAATGATTACTGTTTTCTTGGCTTGTTCTCCTCATCATGTAGGACTACTTGCCGACTACTCATTTGTGTATGCTTCTCGGCGGGTTTTCACGGGAGCTACACTCTGCTGACTACTCTTGGGGCATATCAATCAAGTCGCCACGAGTCTACTTCATCAACTCGGGGGCTATCCCTAGGAGGCAGTTTCTAAAGTCCGCTACGCGCGGCAATCTAAAGTCGACTTCTAAAGTCGCATTCTAAAGTCCGCTCCGCGCGGCAACTTAAAGTCGACGCTGGTCGCATCTTTGCCTGCTTCGATGGCATACTACGTGTGTAAGCTTCGATGGAACCTAGCTGTAAGCGGCCCCTCGGGTCTCCGGCGACGATGGAACCTAGCCGCACGTGGTCTTCATGCTCGTACCCTCGGGTCCGAAATCCATGGCCCGGGTACGCAAGTCGACTCCGGTCGCACCTTCAAGTCCACTACGGTGGCAACCATACCTTGGGTCCGAAATCCATGGCCCGGTACTTAAGCCCACTCCGGTGGCACAAGCCCGCTACGGCGGCAACCATACCTTGGGTCCGAAATCCATGGCTCGGTACTTAAGCCCACTCCGGTGGCACAAGCCCGCTCGGCGGCAATCGTACCTTGGGTCCGAAATCCTTGGCTCATGTACTTAAGCCCACTCCGTGGCACAAGCCCACTCGGCGACAACCGTACTTTGGGTCCGAAATCCATGGCTCGGGTACTTAAGCCCACTTCGGTGGCACAAGCCGACTCCGGTCGCACCCAAGCCCACTCCGGGTGGCACAAGCCGACTCCGGTCGCAATCTTAAGCCCGCTCCGGCGGCAAAACTACTCGTTTTTTTTCGATTTTTTATTCGCTTTGGCTTTCCGAAAGTGCTTTTCGTTTTTTATATCTTAAGTCCACCCCGCGTGGCACAAAGTCGACTACCGCGGCCGCACCTAAAGTCCGCTCTACGCGGCAACTAAAGTCGACTTCTAAAGTCGCATATCAAAGTCCGCTCCGCGCGCATCCTAAAGTCGACTTCTACGGTCGCATATCAAAGTCGCTCCGCGCGGCAACTAAAGTCGACTTCGGATTTCAAGTCGCATATCAAAGTCCGCTCCGTGCGACACCCTAAAGTCGACTTCCAAAGTCGCATTTCAAAAGTCCGCTCGCGCGGCGCAAAGTCGACTATTGTAGTCGCATCTCAAAGCCGCTCCGCGCGGCAACTAAAGTCGACTTCTAAAGTCGCATATCAAAGTCCGCTCCGCGCGGCATTCTAAAGTCGACTTCTAAAGTCGCATCTCAAAGTCCGCTCCGCGCGGCACAAATTCGACTTCGGATTTCAAGTCACATCTCAAAGTCCGCTCCGCGCGGCACAAAGTCGACTTCGGTTTTTAAGTCGCATCCTAAAGTCCGCTCTGCCGGCATCTAAAGTCGACGCTAACGGTCGCAACTAAAGTCCGCTCTGACGGCACGACTACTTCTCAAGCTCCACGGCTCGACGCCAAACTACTACTTGGAATCTCTCCACCTAGGGGGCTACTTGAAGATAACTTCAAGCATGCTTCGCTCGCTCCCAAGCTCGGGGGCTCCTCACCAATCACTACTCGACGTGGCTCATATAGATCTCTTATCTCGGGGGCTACACGCTGCAAGAGTACTCGGATGATGGCTTCGCGAACACTGAAGACCCTTGGATTGATTACCTAATCATTTCAAGGCTCGGGGGGTCGCTATGCTACACCCATCATTCAAATATTTTCAAGACCGATGAGCCGGACCACCTTCCGGCCCTCGCGGCGCTTCAAGTACTATTGAAGGCTTCTCCAAGCGATTGCTCGAGGACGCTCAAGAACTACTCGAAGAGGCTTCAAGACTACTCGAACTACTACTCTCGACTCCAACGTGCTCGGGGGCTTGTCGGGCATACACCCCGGTACTCATGCAAGGAAGGAAGAATAGTAGAAGACGGACTCCCGGTAGAATTCCCCCCGTACTCCTACTAGGACTCGCTCTCGTGTACTCTTACTAGGACTCCCGCCTTGTAGCCGACTAGGAACCCGCCCCCCCGGACTATATAAAGGAGGGCCGGGTACCTAGCCGCACATCCCCAATCCCTCCGGGGACAACCCAACACCAAGCGCAGGGCGCCATACTTGATCCCCCAAACAGGACGTAGGGTTCGCCACCTTGGCGGCCCGAACCTGTATAAATCTTGTGTCCCGTGTCCTTGCGCATACCTTCGAGTTCTCGGTCTCCCGATCACGATCCCCACCGCACAATCTACTACCTCGGGTACCCCCTTGGTAGGTTTGCCGGTCTAAAACACCGACAATCATAGCTTGAGATTTGAAAACCTATGATCGTGCAAATACTTCTCGAAAAAGATTTGGATAGATTGGGAGCACTTGGGTGTAGATCACTATTACGGAAACTCGCGAAAGGTCCGAGAAGAGGTCACGACAACGGGGTCGACTAAACGGTTCAACAACACTTTAGATTCGGTTTAAAGGTTGTTATTGTTGTCATTCGAATATTACTTAAGAAAAACCACACATGTGACTCTTTTATTATTCGGCGGGTTTTGATCAATTATAAAGATCTTATGATTCCAACATAAGAACCTATTCTCGCGAGTGACGAGCATCACTCGACTTCTATCGGTCCTATAGCATAGCAGCTATCGACCTAGCATACTAGTGATAGAGCATAGGTACCTAGGGATCATGCATCTAGGGTTTCAATTCAACTCCTGAAACGTAAATGCACAACCGTAGCAAACATAATTGCATAATTTTTAAAAGATGGGTTAATGATCCGAGGCTTGCCTTCGATGGTAAGGTTGGCCTTGGGCCCTTCCGGACTTGGTCCGGTCTTGCTCTACGGAGACGTGGTGCACGTCTCCGTCGGCCTCCCTCCGTCTCCTCCGTCCGGCACACGCGTACGGCCTACCGCTCGGGAGATCTACACGAGGATGCAATGCAAGATTTACTTGACGATTTTAATTTAATTAATCACAAACAACAAATGACAACCATAGGGTGCATTTGTTGGGCACATTCACCTAGATAAGAATGCATTTAGCATACTCTTCCCAAAAGGAACAATATGCAATTCTTTATTAAACATTTTGAATAAAGGTTCTTATTATACTTATCATTTCATGTGAAAGCTTCAACTCCTTTTCCTTCTCCAATAAAGTGTAATTAATATTTTTATTTAAGAATTAATTTCTTATTAGTGATTATAATTAATTATCTTTTAACTGTATTAAATAATACTTTTCAAAAAGGAAAAGGAATTAAATAAGGGTTTTTCTTTATTTGATTTCCCTTTATATTAAAAAGGGCTTTTAAGCTTTTTATTAAGCAATTAAATTACCAAAAATTAAAGGAGTGTTTCTTAAGCCTACTAGCACCTATACTGGTCCATTGGACCCACATTCAAGTGTTGGAGGCTAGGAAATTAAATGTTATGGAAAATAACAAAGGTTAGCTAGTGATTCCATTTTAAATGCATATAAAAATAAACAAGCCTCAAAATGATCCAAACTTTCTTGTGCATGCTCTCTGATCCTAAACAAGCCTAGAGAACCAGCATGTTCACATGGAACCTCTACCGAACTTAGTTTATTAATTTACAAAGGAAAACATGCATAAATCAAGAATAATTATTTCTGCTAATCCAAAAATCATTATTAATTCACAAGATGTGTTTTTTGGTATTAAAAGACAGTGTGCACAAGTTGGGGTCAAAAACATAAATATATTTAGCAAGAAAAATCACTTAAGAAGATCCGTTCGAAATAGAAAAACATTTTTATAAAAAGATTTACAAGATAACTTTGTTCAATTTTGGGCATAGAATCTAGTCATGACCTAACACACAACATATCCAAAATTAGCTACAGAGGATTTATAGGTTTTGAGATATTGCAGATCTAGGGTTTTCACATTTGTATTTTTCATGCAAAAACTAAAAGGAATTAGCTCGGTCGGAATAACAAAAGTTGTAGAATAATTGACAAAGGATCCAACAAAATTGGTTTCACATTTTTCTGAATTTTCTGTGATTTTCTACGCAATTTACAAGAATCAGCAAAACCTGTTTTTACTATTGGAGTTTCTTTTTGCACCAAGGCCCCCGGAAATAATTCCCCCTTTGCAAAGCGACCCCCGGCCATGGAGGGCGGCGGCGCCGGCCCAAATTCCGGCGTGCCAGTGGGGGATTTGGCCGGGAAAGATGGGGAGAGGGATTAGGGGATCACCGTGGTTCGATTTGTGCCCGGAGTTAGGGTCGTGGTGGCCTGCGGTGGGGGGCGCAGCGGCCGCGGCGGCGGCCGCCGCCGGAGCAGCAGGTACGACGCGGTGGGCGGCTCGCGAGAGGGGCGGCACGCCCGAGGGTTGTGGTAGGTGTCAAGGACCACGAGGATTGACTTGGTTTGGTGTCTAGCCGGCCCGGCACGGAGCTCGCCGCGGGCCGGCCCCGAACGGCGCCGGCGAGCGGCTTAGGTGCGGCGGGGGGGGGGGGGGGGCAAAACCGGCGAGGGTTGGATGATCGACGGTTAGGTGCGCGAACGCCGGGGCGGCGGCCCCTTATAGCCGGGGCCGGCGGTGCCGCGGGCAAGGACGCCTCGGGCGCGGCGCCGGCCGCCGCGCGCGGTACCCTCGGGGCGCGGGGCCTAGAGGCACGCGGCCTCGGGGGCACGGCCTCGGGTACGCGGCCTCGGGGCACGCCCTCGGGTACGCGGCCTCGGGGTGCGCGACCTCGGGGCACGCGTCCTCGGGAGCGGGCGCGCGTCGGGGCGCGAGCCGCGTCGCGCGCGGCGCGGTGCTCGCGCGCGCGCGCGCGCGACGCGCGACGCCGTGGCGCGGCACGGCCGGCCTGCAGGTGTTGCTGAGGGCCTGTTCGAGCACTTGAATCTCTAAAAAGTTGAATAAAAGTGCACAAAGAAATGAATAGGGAAGTTGTAGATCTAGCTACCCTCTACAACTTTCAAAAAGGCCATATAGTGTTTTTCTCAACGGATTTTGCAGGAACGTCGTGCCACTATTGAATGTCGGCCTCGTTCGAAAAACGGGAGATACATGCGGTTGACCAAGTTTTTCACCAATTTCCACTCAAAATTTGAAATGCCATTCTACATGAAAGTTGTGTCCCTCAATGAGATGGACAACTTTCATAAAGGTAGATTTTGAAGTGTTTAGGTGAAATTTGGAGAAAACGCGGCAAAAGTTCCGACGACATTCGCCGACGTCAACGGTTAAGTGGGGTTTGACCGTGTCTTTGACCACGGGTTGACCACGGGTGTGTGTAGGCTTGGTCACGGGGTTCAATAGGGTTCAATGGCGAGGTTTTTGGGTGACGGCCCAGGTTGACCTAGGTTTGACCGGTTTTTGACCGGTTTGACTCGACGATCCTGGTCATTAGCGTTAATGATGATGATTAGAAACCCGGGGCGTCACGCCCAACCCATGGTCAAAGGGTGGGTCAAACCCCCTTGCCATCCCGGTGTCCACACGGGTGTCTGGCCGGAACTTTTGCCGCGTTCCCCAAAATTCACCTAAACACTTAAAATTCTACCTTAAGGAAAGTTGTAGGTCTTGTTGAGGGATACAACTTTCATGTAGAGTGGCATTGCAAATTTGGAGGGGAAATTTGTGAAAAACCCCTTGGAAGGCAGGATTCACCGTTCCCGGACACGGCCGACATTCGCAGTTGGCATTCAAATAGATTCAAATCTAGGGAGAAAAACCCTATACGGCCTTTGTGAAAATTGTAGCCGGTACTTAGATCCGCAACTTTGGTATTCATTGTTTGGCCAAGTTTTATTAAAAATTTTGGAGAAAAAGTTGATCAAACGCAAAGACGGCAAACGCCGCGCCGTGGCCGCGCGCGCCGCGCGCGACCGCGCGCCGCCGCCGCCGCCCCGCCGCCGGCCACGCCCCGCGTCCGTGCCCGCGCCTCCCCGAGGCCTCGACGCTCGCGCCACGCCCCGTCCCGATGTCCGCGCCCCCGCAGCGCCCCGTCCCGAGGTGCCCCGAGGCACGCGCCGCCGCTACGCGCGTACGCGCGCACCGGACCGGCGGTCCGTCGGCGGCGTCGCCGTCGTACGCGCGCGCCCTCGAGCCGCCGTAGCACGGCCGTATCTCCGCCGTCATCCCCGCGTCACCCACGGGCAGGCCGAGCCGGGTGGATTTAAGCCCCTCGCCTCTCCCCGCGCGCCACCCCCGAGCCGCCCCGCGCCATTGCCGCCGCCGCACGCCGCCAGAGCTCGCCGCCGTGCTCGCCGTCGACCAACCCCGCCGGTAGTCTCCTTAGGACCTAGTGAAGCTCCAGCACCCGTTTGTTTGCCAAGGTCTTAGAAAATTCCTAGAAATTCACGGAAAAATCGGAAAATTTCCAAACCAATTTTGTAGGGATCAGGATGATAAACCCCACCTCTTTGTTGTACACTCATGGCTAGATTCAAAATAGTTTTGGCAGAAAATTACAAATGTGTTATACATGGATCTGTCATAACTTTCAAAGTATAACTTCTATGTAGCCAAGTTTTGGATATGTTGTGTGTTAGGATATGACTAAATGTTGTGCCAAAATTTGCACAAAGTTATGCAGAGATTTTGCTAGACAAATTCTTTTCCATTCCCGCAAGAATCGCCTAGATGATTTTTCATGTTAAAAATATTTATGTTCTTGAGCCCAACTTGTGCACACTGTCTTGTAATGCCAAAAGACACATCCTGTGAATTAATTATGAATTTTGGATTAACAGAAATGATTATTCTTGAATTATGCATGTTTTTTTTTGTAAATTAATAAACCTAGTTCAAGAGAGGTTCCATGTGAACATGCTAGTTCTTTAGGCTTGTTTAGGTCCAGAGAGCATTCACAAGAAAATTTGGATCAAATTGATGCTTATTTATTTTTGTATGCATTTACCTTGAATCACTAGCTAGCCTTTGTTATTTTCCATAATATTTATTTTCGTAGCAGCCAACACTTACATGTGGGTCCAATGGACCGGGATAGGTGCTAGTAGGCTTAAGAAGCACTCACTTAATTTTTGGTAATTTAATCGATTAATAAAAGGCTTAAATGCTCTTTTAATATTAAAGGGAATTTAACATAAAGAAATCCTTAATTAAATCTTTTTCCTTTTTGAAAGTATTATTTAATATAAATAAAAGATCATTAATTACCATCACCGATAAGAAATTAATTCATAAATAAAAATATTAATTACACCATGTTGGTAAAGATAACATGAAATGAAGCTTGCACATGAAATAATAAGCTTAATAAAAACCTTTATTCGAAGTGGAATAAAAGAGTAACCCATGTACAACCAATAACCTTCCTAAAAGAGAAACCTTAGATAGATGCTTGTTAAGGTGAATATGACCAACCCAGAGTTGGATAAGACAACAAACTATCACATCACCTAAATCTTGCATTGCATTCCGTGTAGATCTTCCGGACGGAGATTACTCCCCGATCCCGAAACCGAGGAAGGCGGAGCGGAAGGTTCTCCGCAAGCACGTGGACGTACTCGACACCGAGGGTGCCCAAGCTAACATAGCCGACGAAGGCAAGCTCCGGTGCATCTAACCTAGTTTTTAAAGTTCCTTATTCATTTATCTATGAATGATTGTGCATTTACGTTCGGAGTTGAATGAAACCCTAGATGCATGATCCCTAGGTACCTTTGTCCTTACTAGTATGATAGGTCGATAGTCGCTAAGCTATAGGACCGTTACAAGTCGGGTGATGACCTCACTCGCGAGAATAGGTTCCTAGATAGGAATCATACTATATCCTTAAATGGATTGCTCACGTGGTAAGAGCATGGGATCTGGGCTCCGGTCCAGTGGTTATGTGGGTTAAGTTTTTGAACGTACTAAGCACATGCGGTTATGGGGCCGGTAAGCCTAGTACCATAATGAGGCGGCTAGGGATCCTACCGTTAATACTCTTGGGATTCGCTCTCACGGCTCGCCACCGGTGGTGTATGGTGACTCCGGGTATCTCGCGGGGTATGCCGGATAGCCTGCACCAAAGACTGTAAGATTCGATCCCGACCCGAGGATTTATGGGGACGGCCTGGGGAGCTGTCCTCGCGGGGGCAGCCGACCGTGTGTTTGGGTCTACCTTGCAAGATTTTAATCAATCGATTGTCGGCCTCCCACCGTTATCCGAGACTACTTACTCCACTAGTCATGTGATCCCTAATAATGGAAGTTGATGAAGATGATGCTTGATTAATTGTATTGTACAACGTTGTTTGTATTAGTTGGCTAATGTAGTAAAGATTAAACTACTAGAACTTGTGCTAAAATCTTGAAAGTAAGGACCTACTCTTTGTTACTTTTTAGCAAAAGCAACCCAAAGAGCCAAAAAAGCCTTTCATGGTCTAGGTTGGTGAAGTAGTTGTCACCGACGGGTAAGACTTGCCGAGTATTAGTATACTCGCCCTTGCTATAATGTGTTGATCCGGGTAATGCCTTCGAGTGATGTGTGGCCCGTGAGATCCCGCCGGCCGGGAGCCGGAGTGGGTGGAGGACGACTACCGAAGCATCATGGATGGCCTCCCGTGGTGACTTTGCTTCGCCGCTAGTTAATTTCCGCTCGCTTTTCAAAACTCGAACTATTTCGTCATGACAAAAACTACGGTTTGTAATAATTAAACCCTACGGGGTACGAATTTGGATTTGAATGTTGTTGTATCTCTGGACTCGCCTTCGAGTGAGTTTTAATGCATATATTCGATCCTTCTGCTCTCAAGTGATTTACCGGACGTTAACCCGGCGACTTACGACAGGATGGTACTTTATTATTGCTTAATGACCAAAGTGGATCGGTCTTAGGCGATAGTACGGTACTTTCCTGGGCGGGTTGTCACGGCTTGGCATCGAGCTTATATGCACCGTAGATTAATTAATAAACCTTAATCACCGATTTTTGAATAAAATATGCTAAGATTTTCTCGATTTTCCAAAATACGTTGGTCCGCTAAGGATAAACTAGACCGAGAGGCCATAGAGGGAAATTTGGGTTCTTTCGGGTGGCTTAATTAACTTATGGTTTATTTTGCTAACTTCCAAGACATTACTTTATGTCGGACTTACATTCTCGCACAACCATACTAGTTCATCACGTTTTGCCATACGTGGTGGTACCACGTGGAAGTCCCGTGAGGGACTAGTGGGACCTATTCCAATGGGTGTCACGTCGCGTTTGAGTCTCGTCACGTTTTGCCATACGTGATGGTACCACGGGAAAGTCCGTGAGGGATGAGTGAGGCCTATTCCAACGGGCACTCACTTCGAGTCGAGTCTTAAATAGGACACCGTCCATGCAGCGGCTTAACGCATGGATGCCATTTCTATAGTGAACGGTAATGAATGTGGACGCTTTCGTGACGTGCCGGCACGAAAGGTTCGTTTTCTCGCAGTACATAACGCCGCTTCGTTAGTTGTTAAGCAAGTACCGTATAGCTCTCGACTATATATTATAGGGAGAGACGAATAAAAGCCTTGCCACTGGCACTAACTTCGATTTTTGGCTTGATTGCCATGTGAGGTCGAATAGGACGTCTTGCATGCATGTTAAAAATCGAAATAACTAAAATGGACCCAAAAATTGGAATTCCATGTGTTCTCTAAGGAAGATTATGCTAGTGTGTGCTTTTTGTAAACTAGAGTACCTCCCATACCTAGCCGTCATGCTGCCGAAATTTTGTGCAAAATTGTTTACCTTGTGCTAGGTTTAATTAAAACCAAAATTGTTAATTGCTCCTCAACTAGCCGTCTTGTAGTAAGCAAATCTCAATCCTAGTTTCGATGGGTTGGTTCACTTTTCCCTAGGCACATCCAGGTTAAGGACCCTTCATCTTGTTTCCTTGATCGGTGCTCAACCTTAAAAAGCTTAATCAAAAGTATTAAAGGTTAATTTGAAAACTTGGGGAAATTTTTGAGGTTTCTGGATTTTTGGTTATGAATTTTATTCACAGCTGCCAGAACTTCACCATTTGACATGCCGTTCTCTTTGAGATCTGACATGAGTTACCTTTGTGTACAGATGGATTTCCCCGTGTTCCACCAGTTCGACGCTGACGGTACGATCCGTACCAACGGGTTGCACTGGGAGGGTTTTCCGCGCTTGGCGTGGGAAGCACTCGCGTGCGCAGCTACCTTACCCCACCGACGTACGAGGTGAAGGAGTTTGAGCGCTTTGGTGTTCCCCGCGTGCGGGGTGATCGTTACCGTGTCGCCGCACCCGCACCACGCCGACCGGTTTGACCCGAGTTTTATTTACCGGGGATTTATCACGCACGAGTCCGGGAGTCGCCCACCCTCGCAGTGCCGGCGGACTTTTGTGACCACAACCCCACCGTGGTAGCTCTTTCCCCGTTTGGACCGTTTCCCCGCCGTGAGTCCTCACGACCCGGCTTGGTTGGACCGTATGGACCATCTACGGGAGCTACCGACCCTAGCGAGCCGTTGGATGTTACCCGCACACTTGCCCGTTGTCCGAACGTGGTCTTCACACTCCGTGGGCTGCGTTTTAACACCGCAAGCAATCATTGCACGCCGCTTGGAGGCATCTAGGCGCGATTGGGAGCGAGCCTTTCGGCAAAGCACATCGGCGGCCTCGAACTTCACGCTTACCCGTGTGCGGCAGAGAACGACAGTCGCGTGCTAGGAGGTTCCGGCTGGGAGCTTGAGAGAGGTGACCGCCTCCGGAGGATCGTGGACCTAGAGGCGGAGAACCATGCACTAGAGGAGGATGCCGCGCACACGAGATAGAGAGGCTGACACTGCTGCAGAACATTGCTGAGATGCAGGAGCACGTGCAGGAGGCCGACGTACAGGTGGCCGCCTTACAGGCTATAGTGGCCTTACAGCCACTGCCCCCGCACGCACACCGGAGGAGCAGCAGGCTGTGTCCGGTCTGGATCAGACGAGCCAGGCAGGACCACCGCTACCGACTCCCCCAGCTTCGCCTTCGTACAGTGGTGCTTCAGTGGGCAACTAGATTGCCGACAGCAGGGAGCAGCAGGATATCGATCTTACCGAGTTGTCTTTGAGATGTTAGAGTAGTTGGCTTGACAAAGACGCCTTCGTGCCAAGCAACTATTGTATCGTGTATTGTCATGATGTTTCGAAGTCGAGTTGTAATGACGTTGAACCTTGTTCGTCATGTTGTAATAAGAATGCTTAAGCTTGTATGCTTTAAGTGAGTTTCGTTGTCTTTCCAAGTGAAATTTTCTTGGGTTGAATGCCGCATCCTTGGGTAATTCGTTGCGAATGATCACGTTTGTCAAAGATTACAGTGTTTTTCTCCTAAAAACGTTGGTAAAACAAAGCATCTTTACGAACATCACTCGTTGCCAGCAAATAAGTGCTCATTCGTATACCACCTTCTTTGGTATCCGGAATGTCGACGACCGTTCGAAAGTGATTATGAGCTGCGCAATTGGGTGATCACCACCCTAACCGTGTTGAGAAGAATGATTCTATCAATCTTGGTGGCTATAGAATGTTGTTGCTTGTTACTGTCCTCATTATTTAATTACTAACGAGATGTGATAATGCATGATCGTGCTTGTCATCTTTGGGAGTAAGCTTTCGGTTATCTCACTAATAACGCTCACTTTTCGGATGGTGGGAACCACGCGCAGCTCTCCCAACGGTTTTGGAGCAAGTGGCGGTTGTGACTTGCCACCACCCCCGCCCATGATACCGACGGAGGCCTTCATGGCCACCCAAACCGAAGTGCTTTGCGCCGCATCCCGGCACGCGACGCGGATCGCCCGGCCGGATGAACCGAGGGCCGCCACATGGGGCCAACCACGAGGGACCTAACCAGTCACCACGTACGCCCGGTTCATCGCCATGAAGCCGCCAACTTTCGCGAAAGCGAAGACCCTCTCGGAAGCCGAGGCTTGGGTCAAGGCCATAGAGGCGAAATTCTCTCGCCTTTGTGCCGCCTTGCTCCGAGGAGAACAAAGCGAACTTCGCAAAGACCGCAACCGCGAGGGGAAGCTTTGATGTGGTGGGACCACTTCAAGTCCATGCAGCGAGACCACGCCATGACTTGGGAAGAGTTCAAGCGAGCTTTCAAGAGCCACCACATCTCCAAGGGTCCGATGGACAGAAGATGAGGGAGTCGTTAGCCCTCCGTCGTGGATCCGACTCCGTGTACCGCTATGCTCGAAATTCAATAGCTTATGCCGACGGTGGGCATCATGTTGATACCGATGCCAAGAAGATGGAGAGGTTCCGCGACGGGCTTGATGGCAAGCTGTATGAGCGCCTAAATCGCTCGAGCCCGCAAACTTCCATGAGCTTGTGAATAAAGCTATCTCGCAAGAGGATGCTATGAAGAAAGCCCATGGGGACAACAAGAGGATGTCCGGTTTCACCCAAGGCGGGAACAAACAAGAAGTTTCGCTTTGTGAAGAAGGAGGCTCCGTGCCCATCCCGGCAATCTTCAACCGGACGCCGGACGATGAAGCCATTCGAGGACAAACCCGCCGGGAACTTCCGCCCACCGTGCCCGAGCGAGCCAGGCTCCAAAGCCTAACGCACCCCCTCGTGATGTTGGAGATCGTCGTTGCTACAACCGTGGCTAGCCAGGGCACTACATTAATCGGTGTCCCAAGCCCGGGCATCAAGCCCAACCCGCGGACTCGTAGTACGGGAAACAAGCCTCGCCACTCCGGCCAAGAAACCCATGGTGCAAGTGCGCCGGGGCAAGCCGAACTTCACCACCATGAGTGACATTCCCGCAGAGCTCCAAAGACTCACGGGTACATTCTCTATCAATAACACTCCCGTTAAGGTCTTATTTGATTCGGGGGCCACCCATAGTTTCATAAATGATAGTCTACTAGATAAATTGGGTTTAAGAGGAGTACAAACCAAATCTTCTTATAAAATTACCACACCCGATGGAGACATCACGTCTCAATTGGTGACCTTCGAAGTTCCTCCGAGATTAGGGAGTAAGGTTATTCGATCTAATCTTATAACCATCAAATTGGGAAGCATGGATGTTATTTTGGGTATGGAATGGATGAATCAACATAAGGTGGTTCTAGATATATCGATAGGGTCGTAGAGATCAACTCTCCTACGGTCGGGCACACCACCTTGTACCTACCTTTCCGGACGCGTACGGACTCTTGTGCCTATGCGACCATTATTCCCTCCCTTAATGAAATTCCGTAGTGTGTGAGTACCCGGATGTATTTCCCGACGAGTTGCCCGGTATGCCCCCGCACAGAGATGTCGAGTTTGTGATCGAACTCCGGCCTCGTACCGCACCCATTTCCAAAAGACCTTATCGCATGCCACCCAAAGAGTTAGCTGAGCTAAAAACCCAACTCCAAGAATTGTTAGATAAGGGTTACATCCGCCCGAGCTCTTCTCCTTGGGGTTGCCCCGCCCTCTTTGTCAAAAAGAAAGATGGTAGCTTGAGATTGTGCGTAGATTATCGACCACTCAATGCGGTCACCATCAAAAACAAATACCCACTTCCGCGAATCGATGTTCTTTTCGATCAATTGGCCGGTGCCAAAGTCTTCTCTAAGATCGACCTTCATTCCCGCTATCACCAAATCAAGATTCGACCATGCGACATTCCTAAAACCGCTTTTTCCACTCGTTATGGTCTTTACGAGTTCTTGGTCATGTCCTTCGGACTCACTAACGCACTCGCCTACTTCATGTACCTCATGAACTCCGTATTCATGACGGAGCTCGATAAATTTGTCGTGGTCTTTATCGATGATATCCTCATCTATTCTAAGAGCAAAGAAGAGCACGCCAAACATCTCCGAGTTGTCCTTCAAAGATTTGCGAGATCACCGGCTTTATGCTAAGTTCTCCAAATGCGAATTCTGGTTGAAAAGTGTCAAATTCTTGGGGCACACCATTTCCCACGATGGTATCTCCGTAGATCCTAGCAAAGTTCAGGAGGTGATGGATTGGAAACCACCCAAATCCGTACATCAAATCCGCAGTTTCCTAGGATTGGCGGGATATTACCGTCGATTCATTCCTGACTTCTCTAGAATCGCAAAACCCATGACCGAATTGCTCAAGAAGGGAGTGAAATTCGTGTGGAGTGAAGCATGTGAGAAAGCTTTTCACACCCTCGTAAAACATCCGACTTCAGCCCCGTGCTAGCTCAACCCGATAATTCCAAACCGTTTGAAGTCTTCTGTGACGCATCAGGCACCGGTCTTGGCTGTGTCCTTATGCAAGAAGGCCGAGTCATTGCCTATGCTTCACGGGCCCTTCGACCCCATGAGCTCAACTATCCTACTCATGATCTTGAGTTAGCCGCCGTTGTTCATGCCCTCAAGATATGGAGACATTATCTAATGGGCAATCATTGCAATATCTTCACTGATCACAAGAGCCTCAAATATATCTTCACCCAGTCAGAATTGAATATGAGACAGAGAAGATGGCTTGAGTTGATCAAGGATTATGATTTAGAAGTGCACTATCATCCCGGCAAAGCAAATGTTGTTGCGGACGCTCTTAGCCGCAAGAATCATTGCAACCACCTAGAGTTAGAGCCGCCGTTGAACCCTTGTGTGAAGAAATGAGAAGACTCAACCTAGAAGTGGTACCGCAGGGAATTCTTTATGCCTTGATGGCGAGTCAAGCCTTTATGAAAGGATTGTCACCGCCGACGCAATGATGCCGATATTCAAACCATCGGGCGAAACTAGTGGAAGGAGACCCAAAGTACACTTGTTTCCGGAAGGATCACCAAGATGTGGTCCGGTTTGGAAAACGCCTAGTGATCCCCGTTGACCCGAAGTCAAGAAAATCATTCCGGATGAAGCTCACAAGTCCAAATTCTCTATTCACCCCGGTAGTACCAAGATGTACCAAGATCTAAAGCGGAACTTTTGGTGGTCTAATATGAAGGTGGATGTAGCCAAGTATGTAGCCGAGTGCGATACTTGCCACCGGATGAAAGCAAGTCATTTGAAATCGGCAGGAGTACTCCAACCCCTGTCGATACCTATGTGGAAATGGGACGACATTAGTATGGATTTTATTGTGGGTTTACCCCTGACCCCCTAGAAAGAAGGACTCTATTTGGGTAATCGTGGATAGACTCACCAAGACCGCTCACTTCATTGCCGTGCATACCACTTACTCCGTACAACAATATGCAGAGTTGTATGTAGACCACATAGTTCGTCTGCATGGAATCCCCCGTCGTATGGACCTCCCCCGGGCCCACTACATCGGTGGGTATCGGGACCGACTACTCGGTGGGCCCCCGGGACTACCCGCTTGCGCCGCACGGCACCCGAAGGCGTGGAGCACAAGGACTACACAGAGTAGTACTCGGTTAGGGAGCTGTACATGTTCCGCACTGTATAGAGGACTCCTAGACGTACTCGACTAGTACTCTCTCCCTACTCTGACTTGTAACCCTGCCTCCCGGACTATATAAGGCGAGGCAGGGACCGATCTCTAGCATCCTATCTCCTCTCATGCAACCCACGGCGCACCATTGCACCATCTTGTAATCGTGCCCTATCAATTCAGAGCTACGCAGCATACAAGACGTAGGGTATTACGCACCTCGCGGCCCGAACCTCGTCTAAATTGTATGCCACGTGTCTTTTCCTTCGAGTTACCGATCTCGGCGAGTCACAATCATCTACTTCGGGTACTCCCCCGTAGTAGGTTGCCGGCCTAAAACACCGACACCGGCGCGCCGGTAGGGGCTCTCGCTCGAGATCACATGGCGAACTCGACGGCTTCCGTCCACATCAAGCCAACCGTCGCCTTCAACCGCGGCGACACCTTCGTCTTCGGCGCACCGGGTCCGCACCGCCGACGGCGCGGGCTCCTTCCGCCGCCGCCCGACCATGCAGCCCAACCCGAGGACGGGCCTCGTGACGCTTCCCCGAAGTCGTCACGGCGAACTCGCCGCAAGTTCGGCGAAATCTCGCTCTTCAACCACCACGCCGACTTCGAGCTCGAGTCCGTCTCCAACTCGAACCCGACGTTGCCATGGGCCATCGCATGCGAGCCGGGCCGCCCGGCCATCGCAGGCGGCCCCTTCACCACGCCAGCGCTCCGCGCGTGGCCCCCCGCGTCCTCGGCCCGGGCCCGCACGGGGGCTCCTACTCCACGACGGGCCGGCAAGGAGCCCGTAACCGAGTACAACTCGGACTCCGACGCCGTCCCCGATCACGTCTCGGACTCCAACCCTCTCTCCGAGTTCTACTCGAACCCGGACTACGAGTTCGACTTCGGGTCGGACCCTGAGGAGCCCGAGTCCGAAGACGACTCCACTGAGCTTCCCTTGTCAGGGCCAGCCTCTGGGCTGGTTATAAAATCAACGCCGACCGGCAGATACGTCTACTGGCCAGACCGCAAGCCCGCTGACCTGGCAAAGGGAGACTCACGCTACGTCGCCTACATCGACTCGCTACCGTTCCAGGAGGGAACACCACTGGCCCAGGCTGACTCCAACACACCAACTGAGGTGGCACCCTCTGAGTCCAGCCTTGGCACCCCTGATCGCCAAGTCTTCATGGCTGCCGGCGACACCCCAGGACCCTCAGGCACGGCCGAAGACAAGTACCTGGAGGACATCTCTCGCGTACGAGGCGTCCGCCGATGCACCCGCAGCGAGACCGTCGCCAACGGGGACGCTCGACGCGAACGTAACAGAAGCGCAGCGAACGACGCCGGCGGCTCGCAGACAACCTCCCCATCCGCAACCTTGCGGAAGCTCTCGAGGCGGTCGAGAGCAGCAGTCCACACCACCCCCGAGCAATGCCTCATGTCGATCACAACGATCGCACGTCGAGCTTAGGGCATACGCGCCGGAGAGGTCATCGCCAAGCTCGCCGAAGAAGCCTACTTCATGCGGGTCGACAACGCAGTCGCCCAACCTCCTCCCCGCCTAAGCCGCGCGACAACGAAGCTACTAGTCGCGCCGCCAACGCCGGCCCCAACCGTACTCGAGGCGACATACCACCGAGCCAAACCGTCGCCGCTCCCACGCCGGCGGACCTTCTCGGCAAGGACCAAGGCAACCGAGAGGTTGTCCCCCACCGCGCTCCGGCCGGTGGTGGCGGCAACGACCCCCGACGGTGGCGGCGCCGACGGCGGCAGCCTCCAACCACGGGGCCAACAGAGAGCCGGGAGGCGGCGGCGGCCGCGGCGGCCGAGGCCACGCGAACGGCCACGCCTCCGGCGCCTCGCACGGCGGGTACGACGCTCGCCGAAGATCGAGGAGCCGCGGCGGAAGAAGTCGACCACCGGCCGGCCGAGGGCGACGGCTTCCCCGCCTTCTCACCCCGCTTCGCAACCTACTCCTCCCCGACAAGTTCAAACCTTTGGGGATCACCAAGTACGACGCGAGCGTAATCCCATCCAATGGCTCCGATGCTACGCCCTCTCCATCGAGAACGCCGGCGGCAACGGCGACACCAAATGCCTCTACTTCCCCTTCGTCCGGACCAAGCTCCACTCACATGGCTCGAGTCGCTGGACAAGCACTCGATCGACAAGTGGGACCAGCTAAAGGAGCAATTCACAAGCAACTTCGCGGGCGCCATGGGCCGTTCGGCGTGCTCGCATGGACCTCGCCATGATCAAGCGAGAACAAGGCGAGACCCTCCGCAAGTACATGCGCCGCTTTTTTCGACAAGCGCGCTACCGTCGTCGACGTCACCGACAAGGAGGTCATCGACCTCTTCCAGACGGCCTCTATCATCGCCGCACCTTCGAAGACTTCGGCCGTCGCCGCCCCAGGTCCATTCCCCACCTCAAGGACATGATCACGTCCCCGGGCGGATGAAGAGGACAAGGCTAACGCCAAGTACGACGCCATCCGCGGCAAGTCCAAGCGAGAACCGTGGCGGCGGCAGCGCGGCAATGCAAACCAAGGCGGCCGCAACAACAAGAAGAACAACTACTCGGGTCCCAACCGCAAGCGCAAGCCGTACAACACCGTCGCGGCTATCCAGCCGCCCGCGAAAGGAACTCGAAGAAGAACTCGAGCGGGTTCAAAGACCCGCCGAAGGAGAAGTGCCCGTGGCATCCAAACGGCAATCACACTACCGAGCGGTGCTACCAACTCGGGCATGCACTCAAGGACACGCCGGAGCCACCGCAACCTCACGACCAAAAGGGCAAGAAGAAGGACGGCGACAACGACGACTTCCAAGAACCCGAGAAGACCGTCAACGTCCTCTTCGGCGGACCGCCCGACAGGCGGGAGCAAGGCTACCCGTCGTGAAGTGATGTCCATCGAGCCGGCGGTTCCGACCCCTCTCGGTGGTCGAGGTACCCATCACCTTCTCCCGCGCGGACCGCGTGGACTAGCTTCTCCGAACCAGACGGTTCCCTCTCGTCCTAAAACCAACAAGGGCGGGTTCCAAGCTCAACAAGGTGCTCATCGACGGTGGAAGCGGGCTCAACGTCCTCTTCACCAAAACCTTGAAGAAAATGAACCTCGACGTCACCCCCATGCTCACCAAGAGCAAGCATGCCTTTCTACGGCATCGTCCCGTGCAACGCGGCTATCCCACCGGGCTCGGTGGTTCTCGCCGCTACCTTCGGGGTGTCTCGGGACAACTACCGCACCGAGTACATCAAGTTCGAGGTCGCGGACTTCGAGACCTCTTACCACGCCATCCTCGGCGACCGCCATCGCCAAGTTCATGGCGGTGCCCCACTACACCTACTTGGTACTCAAGATGCCAAGTCCGGCCGGTGTACTCTCCCTCCGGGGGGACTTGAGGATCTCCCACGACCGCGATACGAGGCCGTGGTGATCGCTTCAACAAACCAAGTACCCAACCCAATGATGGAGGTCTACGCCGCGTCGAAGAAGCTCGCCACGAGCGAACTCGACATCCCAGAGAAGTCCGACGCCGCCAACAAGCCTCAGCCACCTGAGGAGGTACTCGTCAAGACGGTCGACCTCGGAACAGGCGACCCCGCAGAAGACCACCACCATCGGAGCCGGCCTCAACCCCAAATAGGAAGACGCGCTCATCGCCTTTCTTCGGGCTAACCGCGACATCTTCGCGTGGAAGCCGACGGACATGCCGGAGTGCCCGTGGAGCTGATTGAGCACCGCCTCAACGTCGATCCAAAGGCCACCCCTAAGCGACAACACCTCCGACGCTTTGCCGACGACGGACGGGACGCCATCAAGAAGGAGCTCGCCAAACTACTCGCACCGGCTTCATCGAGAGAAGTCTTCCATCCCCGAGTGGCTCGCCAACCCCGTCCTCGTCCGCAAGAAGAACTCGAACGAGTGGAGGATGTGCGTCGACTACACCGACCTCAACAAGCACCTGCCCCAAGGACCCCTTCGGGTTGCCGCGGATTGATCAAGTCATCGACTCCACGGCGGGCCGCGACCTACTCGCTTCCTCGATCGCTACTCCGGTATCACCGCATCGCAATCAAGGAGGAAGACCAGGAGAAGACCGCGTTCATCACCCCGTTTGGCGCGTCATCGCTACATGACCATGTCATTCGGGTTGAAGAACGCCGGCGCTACCTATCAACGGGCCATCCAGCCCTGCTTCAAGCGGCAACTCAACAAGAACGTCGAGGCCTACATGGATGACGTGGTTGTCAAAACCAGGGACTCCAGTACCCTCATCGACGACCTTGAAGAGACCTTCGCATCACTCCGCGAGTACCGCCGGAAGCTCAACCCGAACAAGTGCGTCTTCGGCGTCCCTTCGGGCAAACAACTCGGCTTCATCATCGCCGCGCGGCATTGAAGCCAACCCCCGAGAAGATCTCTCGCCATCACCCGCATGAAAGCTCCCGCGAGCATCAAGGACGTCCCGTAAGCCGACGGGGTGCATGGCGGCGTTGAACGATTCATCTCGAGGCTAGGAGAACGGGGTCTCCCCTTCTTCAAACTACTCAAGCACCACGAGAAGTTCGTGTGGACTCCGCAGGCGGATCAAGCCCTTGCCCGGCTCAAGGACTTCCCCGTCAAAGCCGCCAATCCTCACGGCTCCTCACAAGGGCGAGCGCCTACTACTCTACCTAGCCGCGACTACTCACGTGGTCGGCATCGCCATCGTTGTCGAGCGGCGGGGAAGACGGCCACGCCTATCCGGTCCGGCCAAAGACCCGGTCTACTTCGTCGGCCGAGGTTCTATCGAGTCCAAGGCTCGCTACCAGCCCCGTGCGAAGCTCCCGTACGCTCTACTCATCACCTCGCGGAAGCTACGGCACTACTTCCGTGAGTACTCGGTTTCCGTCGTCACCGACTACCCGCTCGGCGACATCCCGAGGAACCAAGACGCCACCGAAGAATCTCCAAGTGGGGCGTCGAGCTCGGCGCCCTCACCATCGACTTCAAGCCACGCACGCCCATCAAGTCGCAAGCACTAGTCGACTTCATGGCGAGTGGCGGGAGAACCGCCTACCTACTCCCACCGTGCGACCGAGCATTGGGTGATGTACTTCGATGGCTCACTCAACCTCGAGGGCGCGAGCGCGGGGGTACTCCCGATCTCTCCAATGGGCAAACAACTCAAGTACGTCCCGCATCTTCTCGGAAGGTCACAAACAATGAAGCCGAGTACGAAGCTCTCCTACACGGCCCCGCCTCGCGGCTTCACCGGGCATCAAGCGGCTACTAGTCTACGGCGACTCCGCAGCGGGTCATCAACCAAGTCAACAAGTCCCGGGACCGCAACAAGGAGAACATGGACGCCTATCGCCTAGAAGTCCGCAAGCTCGAGAACAAATTCTATGGTCTCGAGTTGCATCACATCGTCCGTGACAACAACGTTGCGGCGGACGTCCTCTCGAAGCTTGGATCCACCCGCGCCCAAGTACCCGCGGGCGTCTTCGTCCATGAGCTTCACGCGCCATCCATCCCGGAGCCGGTGCCACCGACCACCGCCCCACCCATCCACCACCGGGCAGGAGGTCATGATGATCGACGTGGACCGGAGGCAACCCTTTATCGACTACCTCGGCGAGCGAGAAGGTCCCCTCCGACAAGAACGCGGCCGAACAACTCGTCCGCCGCGCTAAGTCTTACGTCCTCGTCGGAGACAAGCTTTACAAGCGGGGCGCATCCTCTCGGAGTACTCATGAAGTGCGTCCCTCGTGAAGAAGGCAAGGACATCTTGGAGGAGATTCACAAGGGCGTCTCGCGGCAACCACGCGTCTTCACGCACGCCGGTCGCCAAGGCCTTCCGCGAGCTTTCTGCGGCCCACAGCCCGGGCGATGCCGAAGAACTCGTCGAAGGTGCCAAGGATGCCGCTCTTCGCCAAGCAGCAACACATCCCAGCCTACAAGCTAGTCACCATACCGCCGACCCGGCCCTTTGCCCGCCGGGGGGCTCGACATGATTGGGCCACCGCCAACCGCGCCAGAGGATTCAACAGAGTACCGGTGGCTATCGACAAGTTCACCAAGTGGATCGAGGTCAAGCCGGTCCGGATGCCCCAAGGCCGACAGAGTACTCGACTTCCCGGATGAACTCGTACACCGCTACGGCTACCCCACCACATCATCACGGACACCGGGGTCCAACTTCAACAACCACCGCTTCCGGGAATATTGCGAAAACAAGTGGGATCGACGTCGATACGTCTCGCCGCCCATCCACGGCCAACGGACAAGTCGAGCGCGCCAATGGGATGGTGCTCGACGCCCTCAAGAAGCGGCCGCACGACGTTGCTAACTCCAAAGGGGGCAAGTGGATCAAGGAACTACCCAACGCACTGGGGGGGCCGCGGACTCAACCATCCAAGCCAACGGGGCAATCCCCCTACTTCTTGGTCTACGGCTCGAAGCCATCCTCCCCGCCGACGTCATATGGAACTCGCCAGCAGTGGAGCACTACGACGAAGGCGTCTCGAAGACGACGACGAGTTGATATCGACGGCCTCGAAGAAGCTCGCTGCGCCGCCCTCGTCCAATCAGCAAGGTACCTGGAGGGTATCCGACGCTACCATGATCGCAACATCAAGGAACGCTCCTTCAACGTTGGAGATCTTGTCCTCCGCCGTATCCAGAACACGGAAGGACTCCACAAGCTCACCTCCCCCGGGAAGGCCCTTTCACCGTAGCTAAGGTGACCGGGCCGGGCTCCTACCGCCTCCAAACACTTGAAGGCGAAGACGTCAACAACTCGTGGAACGTCGACCAACTCTGTCGATTCTACGCCTAGTCTACACGACTACTCCGGGGTTCAAGTCTTCACGACTACATCAACACCCCTCGCCGCAAGCGACCCCCCGGGTCCTGGCTCCAAGTCTCCGGACTACTCTCCTCCAGGTCCAGCCTGCGCGGCTACCTACGGACCCTGGGCTGCGACGAGCGTCAAGGACTCTAGCAGCGGTCTACCAAGAGACCAAACTCCAAGATCCAGCCCCACACGGCTACCTACGGATCTGCGATCCAGCCTACACGGCTACCTACGGATCACCAGCTGCAAGCGGCTACCCGCTCCAAAGCACCACTTAGTCGTAAGCGGCCTCCGGTCCAGGTGACTACCTTGTAACTACGGCCCCGGCCACCCGTGTGTACTTCTTCGCAATAAAGCTTGATTGTTCATCAACTTGTTTACCGTCTACTCCGTATGATGGGACTACTAAAGCCGAGTACTACTACTCGCACCTACTCCACGATGGGCGCTCCGCACTCGAGATCGCGGTTACGAGTACTCATTGCTTGGAAACTTCATTTCATTGATACATGAATAGTTCATTACAAGTGTTTCTCGTACAACTATGGCTACTAGCTACCTATGCGGGGCTACCGGAGGTTCAACTTTTCGGCTACTCGCTCCGCGATGGGAGCCATCTCGCTCCGGCGGCTCGCGTCATGCTCATCCGAACAGCTTGGCGGCTACCCCGCCGGCGACCACCTCCACCGGAGCCTTCGGGAAGTACGACTTCATGAAGGCCGGGACTTGCTTTGGGATCGACTTGGCCATGTGCTTGACGTAGGCGGCCGGCCGGCTTGGTGCTTCACGAGGACGATCCGCCGGAGGAGCGATCTTGGGGCCACCCGGTGCGGCACCGGGAGCCTCGCGATCGGGAGAGCAGCCTCCTTCAAGATCCTTCGATCCGGGCTCGAACGCCTCGCAATCTTCATTCAACTTCCGCAAAGATTTGTAGCGGCTGACGAGATCTCTGTCGAGGCAATCCGCGGCTCCATATGCTTCTCGCACTCGAAGGCGAGCTCCTTGTAGTCGAGCTCAAGTACCGGCGGGCTTCTTGCTCCCGGTAGAAGAGGTTCTTCATGCCGACCTCCGAGGCCTTCACCGCTCCACCCGGCCTTCGAGTTCCGCAACACGGAAACACAACAACGGGTCGAGGCTTGACGCCTTCCAACGACCCGACAAGTCAAAGGACATACCTTTATTCTTGTTGCGGAGGCCTTTGTTCCTCCGCACCAACTCGTCGCCCTTCGCCCGCAACTCCATCACATCATTGTGGTACTTGGTGAAGGCGGCGTCAAGTTTTGACCGCATGGCGGCCGCGTGCTTCCGCGACTTCACGAGCTGCTCCTCCGGGGCCTCGGCTCGGAGCACGGTGTCGCCGTAACCTTGCGAAGCAGGTTCGACTTCTCGCGGGATCGCCGCGCGACGTCCCGCACAAGACAAGCTCAAGTCAAGAAGAGTACTCAACGCGCAAAGGATTGACTACTCGGGAGGCTACGGCTACGCACCTTCATCCACCGTTCGGCTCGCCGGGATCGCCTCCGGTGTGCCGGGCCACCGTTGCCGGCTCGACGAGATCGTCGGCCAGAAGTTCAATCCCGCCGCGGCTACTCGACGTAGCCTCCGTCATCGGCGCTGAGCGGATAGGCTCCGCGTCTTGGATCTCAGGGGATCGGATAGCCACCTCCAGGGCAACCCCTGGCGACGTGGTGGCCGCCTCCCCCCCGGTGGACTTCTCGACGATCTCCCCCACGGGCTCGGGGGCTCCTCCTGCAGCCTCGGGGGCTTCTGGTGTCAACTCCTGCATTGGCACCCCCGCAGGGATGTCACCACCTTCAGCACCTGCCAACAAACGGCACGCGCATCAGTGCTTACGACTACTCATCCTGGAGTTCTACAGCTTCAAGAAGGGTACTCACCTTCGACTACGACCGCCTCTGGCAGCGGCGCCTCGGTAGCCGGGGGCTCGGTCACGGCTTGGGCCTCGGGAGCGGGCTCCTCGACGGGCGGCGCGACTTCTCCCCGCCCTCCCGCCCGTCGACCGCTCTTCCCCGTCCCGGCCTTAGATCCGTGGATTTTCCCCGCGTAAGTATTCACGCGCAGGGTCGTCGGGACAAATCGACTACCGCAGCAAGTACTACTCGTGAGGACGTGGTACTTACAAGTTCGACCGGACGATGGTCACGGCCGGAGCACCGAGGATGCCGGCAATATCAACCCGGGCCCACCCTCGGCGGCGTCTCCTCCTCCGCCCCTCGCGGCTCCCCCTCTTCCACGACGGCGGCGGTCGGCGCGGATGTCTCCCCGCGGCCCCGCGGCCTCCATCTCTCCAACGGCGGTGGCCGTGGGTACTCGCTCTCCCTCCGGGAGCGGGGGCCGGCGCTCCCGACTCGCGCCCGGAGTTCTCCAACAGTAGGGGCTGGACTTCGGCTTCCAGCCGGTTCCCCCACCGGGTCCCACACGCCTTCGTCGCCCTCTTCGACAGGCTCCGCTGGCGGCACCTCCTGTACACAAAGGAAGACTACTCGTCAGCAATGTACTCGAATACCGGGTACTCGACTACTCTGCTCAAGATAACCTACCTCCGGAGGCGTGGTCTCTGAGACCTTCATCTTCTTCGCCACCCGCTTCTTGGTGGGGTTGCGCGGCTTCCGCGGCGGCGCAGCAAGGCTAGCCTCCAGGCTAGCCGGAGGGTCTTGAACAAGTGGAACATGAGGCAAGCCCGGACGGCTAAACCTCGACCGCAGCTGGAAGCGGTCTTGAAGCGTCTCCTCATCTTCTTCGTCGTCATCGTGAGGAATCCTCCACGATGACGGGATCGTCGTCTTCGCCGACTTCGCGGCGCCCCTTCGACTTCCCCCCCTCCGCCGGGATCTCGATCCCGCTCGGTGGCGGCCGCGGCTCGGAGACAAACCGCTTCACATCATCCTGCGCAAAAAGACACAAGGCGTCGGCAACTCTACTACAAGTACTCACTACTCGACGAGGGGGTACGGCTCTCACCTCGTTGGGCGGGCGCGCGGCGGAGTACTCCTCGGCCGGGCACGCCGTGTACGGCGGCATGTCTTTGAAGATGCGCGACAACCTCTCGATGATGTCGTCGTCGTCCACCTCGCCCCCGGCATCCGCGACGAGTCGTCGTCGCCGGTGTACTCGAAGCCCGGCGTATCTCGCGCCATCGGCGGCCGGATCCTCGCGCTTCATGAAACCGAAGGCCACGTGCTCGGCCCTCGCTCCGGCTTCTTTGAGCACTCGAATGCGTGCTAGCGGCTCGGGGAGCCGGATCCCCTCTTGCATGGTGGGCTCTCGTGTTCCACCACTCACGATGCTCCGGGCCGCCGTTCGCTTGGCTTCGGCGAGGCCGGGGTGGTGGTTGGTGATGTAGAACCACCTCATCTTCCGGTCCGTGTTGGAGTCCACGAGCTTGTACGCCGTGCGATCCGCGGCGTCTTCCCTCAACCGGATCCCGGCTCCTCCGACTACTCCGGGGTTGGAGGCACCGGGCCGCGGCTTGACACGGAAGAACTTCCGAAGAGCACCCGGTGCGGCTTGATTCCGAGGAAGGCCTCGCGAGAAGTGGACGAAGACCGACGTGTGGAAGATGCTTGTTGGGGTTCGAGGTTGAGGTACTTGATGCCGTAGTACCCGAGCAGCCCTTTGAAGAAGTCGCTTGCCGGGAGCGCAAGACCGCGCTCCACGAAGCGCGAGAACATCGGGATCTCGTCTTCGCCTTTCTCCATCGGATAAGGGTCTCTCGCGGCGGATCTCCACATGTCGACTTCCTTCTCCCCTGATGAACCCACCGTTCGGCGGGGTCGGCGGTCCTCCGTCTTGACCTTCGATTTTTTCCACTCGCGGCTTGGATCGCCGCGCGGTGGAGACAGGGGGGCGGCGCCGCACCGGTGGCGGCTACGTCGGCCTCTCGCACGGCTCCTCTTCTTCCCGCCGGCCTTGGACGTCTTCGACGGCGACGGCTTCATTCTCCAAGTGCAAGGAGTTTTCACTCGCATCCGCTCGGGGGCTACCCTAAAGGCTTCGGGTGGCGGTGCGCTCGCATCTACTACGGCGGCACCGGGCCGCCGGGGGTGGATTTGCTTCTAGATTCAAATGGAAATGACTGCGGCTCACTTGGGTGAAAAACCCTAAGGGTTTTGGCTTCTATTTATAAGCCAAATCGCCTCCGCAACGGGCGGCTGGATAAGTCCACGCGCGGTCGACTCAGCGGCTGCGCGTGTCTCTTCGTATTCTACTAGTCGACGCGCCTCGCCTCGGGGGCTCGGCTTCTTCTACTCGACTACCTGGGAAGCGGCTAGTATCAAGAGCATCTCAGGACACATTCTCCAAGAAGACCCTTCAATTCGAGAGGAAGTACTCGACTCAAGGCTCGGGGGCTCCGTGCCACGTGTCCTTCGGTTTTTTCTCTTCGGATTTTTCGGGATTTTCTTGCCAAGATTTCGGATGAACCCTCGGCCCCGAGCCCGCGGCTCGAGACTCGGGGGGCTACTCCATGTGGAATGCGGTTCGCAAATCGCATCTCCATAACGGCTCCGACTTCAAGACAAGACAGCATTTCTTGAAGACCTTCGAAGGCGCATTTTAAGGACGCTTGGGACTACTCGAGAAGACTTCAAGGTTGCTCAAACATCGGTCGGAGTACATTCCAGCCCTCGGGATGCTTCGACTACTCTTGAGGACTTTTGACTTGTAGCACTCGGGGACGCTTGAGGACTACTCGTTAAGGCCGTCAAGACTACTTGAAGCTATCCTTCTCGACTACAAAGTACTCGGGGGCTTGTCGTATGGACCTCCCCGGGCCCACTACATCGGTGGGTACCGGGACCGACTACTCGGTGGGCCCCCGGGACTACCGGCTTGCGCCGCACGCGCACCCGAAGGCGTGGAGCACAAGGACTACACGGAGTAGTACTCGGTTAGGGATCCGTACATGTTCCGCACCGTATAGAGGTCTCCTAGACGTACTCGACTAGTACTCTTTCTCTACTCCGACTTGTAACCCCGCCTCCCGGACTATATAAGGCGAGGCGGGGACCGATCTCTAGCATCCAATCTCCTCTCATACAACCCACGGCGCACCATTGCACCATCTTGTAATCGTGCCCTATCAATCCGTAGCTACGCAAAGCATACGGGACGTAGGGTATTACGCACCTCGCGGCCCGAACTCGTCTAAATTGTATGCCACGTGTCTCTTCCTTCGAGTTACCGATCTCGGCGAGTCACAATCATCTACTTCGGGTACTCCCCGTAGTAGGTTGCCGGTCTAAAACACCGACAATCCCAAAGACTATAATATCTGATAGAGGGACCCAGTTTGTAGCCCGTTTTTGGGAACAGTTGCATGAGTGTTTGGGAACTCAGCTACTCCGTAGTTCTAGTTATCATCCACAGACCGATGGTCAGACGGAGAGGATAAACCAGATCCTAGAAGACATGTTGAGAGCAAGCATCTTGCACTTTGACAAGAGTTGGGACAAGTGTTTGTCCTTGGCAGAGTTCTCTTATAACAACAGCTATCAGGCCAGCTTGAAAATGGCACCGTTCGATGCTCTATACGGACGTAGATGCCGCACCCCACTGAATTGGTCAGAGGCCGGAGAAAGAACACTCTTTGGACTCGAGTTAGTTAAAGAGGCCGAAGAAAGGGTGCAAGTGATAAGAGAGAATTTGAAGATGGCCCGGATGAGACAAAAGAGTTATCATGATAAGGGAACGCACCTCGACACTTTGAAGTGGGAGATCATGTATATTTGAAAGTATCCCCCACCAAAGGTGTGCAAAGGTTCGGAGTCAAGGGAAAGTTAGCCCCGCGCTACATTGGACCCTATGAAGTAATAGAAGTATGTGGACCCGTGGCTTACTGTATCCGACTACCAGAACGGTTTTCCGCGGTTCACAATGTGTTCCATGTAACTCAACTGAAGAAAGGACTGCCTGTTCCGGAGAACGAGATCGTTACAGAAGCTAATGCTTGGATCGAGCCGGATTTCTCGCTCGTCGAGCATCCCTTGAAGGTATTAGACCAAAAAGAGCGAAAGACCCGGAGGCAAACCATGCGAATGTACAAAATCCAATGGAGCCATCACACGGAAGAAGAAGCCACGTGGGGAGACGGAGGATTATCTTAACACCAAGTATCCGGCTTCCTCCAATCTCGAAACAAGTGAGTCTTTTTCCCCATCTCTTCGTTGTCAAATCGAATCTCGGGACGAGATTCCGTTTAAGGGGGGTAGGCTGTGACGCCCCAGGTTTTTAATTACCGTCATTAACGTTAATGACCGGATTAGCCGGTCAAATGGTCAACCCTAGGTCAACCTGGGCCCTCACCCATGAAAACTCCCTAACACACCCCTAGAGACCCTTAATGAATAGTATTTACACTTGTGGGCCAACCCATGGTCAAAGGGTGGGTCAAACCCCCCTTGCCATCCCGAGTGTCCACAGTGTCCGCCGGGAACTTTTGCCGCGTTCCCCAAAATTCACCTAAACACTTAAAATTCTACCTTTAGGAAAGTTGTAGGTCTTGTTGAGGGACACAACTTTCATGTAGAGTGGCATTGCAAATTTGGAGGGGAAATTTGTGAAAAACCCCTTGGAAGGCATGATTCACGTTCCCGGACACAGTCCGACATTCGCAGTTGGCATTCAAATAGATTCAAATCTAGGGAGAAAAACCCTATACGGCCTTTGTGAAAATTGTAGCCGGTACTTAGATCCGCAACTTTGGTATTCATTGTTTGGCCAAGTTTTATTAAAAATTCCGGAGAAAAAGTTGATCAAACGCGGCACCGGCAACGCCGTCGGGGCCGGTGCGCGCCACGCGCGACCCGTGCGCCGCCGCCGCCGGCCACGCCCGGCGTCCGTGCCCGCGCTCCCCAAGGCCTCGACGCTCGCGCCACGCCCGTCCCGATGTCCGCGCCCCCCGAGCGCCCCCGTCCCGAGGTGCCCCCGAGGCACGCGCCGCCGTACGCGCGCACGCGCCACGGACCGGCGGTCCGTCGGCGGCGTCGCCACCGTACGCGCGCGCCTCGAGCCACCGTAGCACGGCCGGTATCTCCGCCGTCATCCCCGCGTCACCCACGGGCGAGGCCGAGCCGGTATTTAAGCCCTCTGCCCCTCCCCGCGCGCCACCCCGAGCCGCCCGCGCCATTGCCGCCGCCGCACGCCGCCCCGCAGCTCGCCGCCGGTGCTCGCCGTCGACCAACCCCGCCGGTAGTCTCCTTAGGACCTAGTGAAGCTCCGGCACTCGTTTGTTTGCCGAGAAACCACCCCCACGCCGCCGTTCACCGGGCCGCCGCGGGTGCCGCCGCCGGCCGCCGCGGAAGCTCGCCGCCGGCCAACCCCCACCTCCCCTCCGGTTCCCCGCCACCCCTAGGTGAGCACGTGGTCCTCCACGGCCGCTTGCCGGGCGGGATCGCCGCCGGCTCGCGGAATCGGCCATGCCGCGCCGCCGGCCCGGCCGGGGACCCAATTGCGGTGATTCATTTCTTGTTAGGGTGTTTTGAGTAAAAAGCAGGACTAGTTTGTGAAGAGCCCTATCTAACTTTTCTTACAGATTAGTCCAAGGTCTTAGAAAATTCCTAGAAATTCATAGAAAACTCAGAAAAATTCCAAACCAATTTTGTAGGGTTCAGGATGATAAACCCCACCTCTTTGTTGTACACTCATGGCTAGATTCAAAATAGTTTTGGCCGGAAAATTACAAATGTGTTATACTTGGATCTGTCATAACTTGCAAAATATAACTTCTCTGTAGCCAAGTTTTGGATATGTTGTGTGTTAGGATATGACTAAATGCTGTGCCAAAATTTGCACAAAGTTATGCAGTAGATTTTGCTAGACAAATTCTTTTCCATTCCCGCAGAATCGCCTAGCTGATTTTTCCTGTTAAATATATTTATGTTCTTGAGCCCAACTTGTGCACACTGTCTTGTAATGCCAAAAGACACATCCTGTGAATTAATTATGAATTGTGGATTAACAGAAATGGTTATTCTTGAATTATGCATGTTTTCCTTTGTAAATTAATAAACCTAGTTCAGTAGAGATTCTATGTGAACATGCTAGTTCTTTAGGCTTGTTTAGGTCCAGAGAGCATTCACAAGAAAATTTGGATCAAATTGATGCTTATTTATTTTTGTATGCATTTACTTTGAATCACTAGCTAGCCTTTGTTATTTTCCACAATATTTAATTTCCTAGCATCCAACACTTACATGTGGGTCTAATGGACCAGGATAGGTGCTAGTAGGCTTAAGAAGCACTCATTTAATTTTTGGTAATTTAATTGATTAATAAATGGCTTAAATGCCCTTTTAATATTAAAGGGAAATTAAAATAAAGAGAAACCCTTAATTAAATCTTTTTTCCTTTTTGAAAGTATTATTTAATATAATTAAAAGATCATTAATTACCATCACCGATAAGAAATTAATTCATAAATAAAAATATTAATTACACCATGTTGGTAAAGATAAAATGAAATGAAGCTTGCACATGAAAAAATAAGCTTAATAAAAACCTTTATTCAAAAGTGGAATAAAAGAGTAACCCATGTACAACCAATAACCTTCCTAAAAGAGAAACCTTAGATAGATGCTTGTTAAGGTGAATATGACCAACCCAGAGTTGGATAAGACAACAAACTATCACATCACCTATATCTTGCATTGCATTCCGTGTAGATCTTCCGGACGGAGATTACTCCCCGTCCCGAAACCGAGGAAGGCGGAGCGGAAGGTTCTCTGCAAGACGTGGACGTACTCGACACCGAGGGTGCCCAAGCTAACATAGGCGACGAAGGCAAGCTCCGGTGCATCTAATCTAGTTTTTAAAGTTCCTTATTCAATTATCTATGAATGATTGTGCATTTACGTTCGGGAGTTGAATGAAACCCTAGATGCATGATCCCTAGGTACCTTTGTCCTTACTAGTATGATAGGTCGATAGGCGCTAAGCTATAGGACCGTTACAAGTCGGGTGATGACCTCACTCGCGAGAATAGGTTCCTAGATAGGAATCATACTATATCCTTAAATGGATTGCTCACGTGGTAAGAGCATGGGATCCAAGCTCCGGTCCAGTGGTTATGTGGGTTAAGTTTTTGAACGTACTAAGCACATGCCGGTTATGGGGCCGGTAAGCCTAGTACCATAATGAGGCGGCTAGGGATCCTACCGTTACTACTCTTGGGATTCGCTCTCACGGCTCGCCACCTGTGGTGTATGGTGACTCCGGGTATCTCACGGGGTATGCCGGATAGCCAAGACCAAAGACCGTAAGATTCGATCCCGACCCGAGGATTTATGGGGACGGCCTCGGGAGTTGTCCTCGCGGGGGCGGCCCGACCGTGTGTTTGGGTCTACCTTGCAAGGTTTTAATCAATCAATTGTCGGCCTCTCACCGTTATCCGAGACTACTTACTCCACTAGTCATGTGATCCCTAATAATGGAAGTTGATGAAGATGATGCTTGATTAATTGTATTGTACAACGTTGTTTGTATTAGTTGGCTAATGTAGTAAAGATTAAACCTACTAGAACTTGTGCTAAAATATTGAAAGTAAGGACCTACTCTTTGTTACTTTTTAGCAAAAGCAACCCGGTAGCCAAAAAGCCTTTCATGGTCTAGGTTGGTGAAGTAGTTGTCACCGACGGGTAAGACTTGTTGAGTATTAGTATACTCGGCCTTGCTATAATGTGTTGATCCGGTAATGCCTTCGGTGATGTGTGGCCCGGTGAGATCCCGCCGGCCGGGAGCCGGAGTGGGTGGAGGACGACTACCGAAGCATCATGGATGGCCTCCCGTGGTGACTTTTGCCCGCTAGTTAATTTCCGTTGCTTTTCAAAACTCGAACTATTTCGTCATGACAAAAACTACGGTTTGTAATAATTAAACCCTTCGGGGTACGAATTTGGATTTGAATGTTGTTGTATCTCCGGACTCGCCTTCGAGTGAGTTTTAATGCATATATTCGATCCTTGTGCTCTCAAGTGATTTACGGACGTTAACCCGGCGACTTACGACAGGATGGTACTTTATTATTGCTTAATGACCAAAGTGGATCGGTCTTAGGCGATAGTACGGTACTTTCTGGGCGGGTTGTCGCGGTTGGCATCGAAGCTTATATGCACCGAGAGATTAATTAATAAACCTTAATCACCGATTTTTGAATAAAATATGCTAAGATTTTCTCGATTTTCCAAAATACGTTGGTCCGCTAAGGATAAACTAGACCGAGAGGCCATAGAGGGAAATTTGGGTTCTTTCGGGTGGCTTAATTAACTTATGGTTTATTTTGCTAACTCCCAGCACATTACTTTATGTCAGACTTACCTTCTCGCATAACCATACTAGTTCATCACGTTTTGCCATACGTGGTGGTACCACAGGGAAGTCCTGTGAGGGACTAGTGGGACCTATTCCAATGGGTGTCACGTCGCGTCTGAGTCTCGTCACGTTTTGCCATACGTGATGGTACCACGGAAAGTCCGTGAGGGATGAGTGAGGCATATTCCAATGGGCACTCACGTCTCGTCAGAGTCTTAAATAGGACGCTGTCCATGCAGCGGCTTAACGCATGGATACCGTTTCTTTAGTGAACGGTAATGAATGTGGACGCTTTCGTGACGTCTTTGCCACGAAAGGTTCGTTTTCCGCGGTACATAACGAGCGCTTCGTTAGTTGTTAAGCAAGTACCGTATAGCTCTCGACTAGATATTATAGGGAGAGACGAATAAAAGCCTTGCCACCGGCATTAACTTCGATTTTTTTGGCTTGATTGCCATGTGAGGTCGAATAGGACGTCTTGCATGCATGTTAAAAATCGAAATAACTAAAATGGACCCAAAAATCGGAATTCCATGTGTTCTCTAAGGAAGTTTATGCTAGTGTGTGCTTTTTGTAAACTAGAGTACCTTCCATACCTAGCCGTCATCTTCGCCGAAATTTTGTGCAAAATTGTTTACCTTGTGCTAGGTTTAATTAAAACCAAATTGTTAATTGCTCCTCAACTAGCTCGGGTAACTGGATACCCTCCTGCATCATCGGCTCGGAGTTCCACTAGGGCCGGTGCTTTGGCTGCTTCCCGCTGGGCTTCGGCAGCCCCGGGTGGTGGTTGCTGATGTAGAACCACTTCGACTTCCAATCTTGGTTGGAGTCGATCAACTTGTACGAAAGGTACTGCTCCGCGGCGTCCTCGAGCATCTGGATGCCGACTCCCCCAACTACTCGGGGGTTGTTGGCACCTGGTTGGGGCTTCACTCGGAAAAACTTCCGGAAGAGTACCCAGTGAGGTTTGATTCCCAAGAAGGCTTCGCAAAAGTGGACGAAGACGGAGGTGTGGAAGATACCGTTGGGGTTGAGGTTGAGGTACTCGATGCCGTAGTACTCCAAGAGCCCCTTGAAGAAATCGCTCGCTGGGAGAGCCAACCCGCGCTCCGCGAACCGCGTGAACATCGGGATCTCATCCAGATTTTTCTCCATGGGGTACGGATCTCCCGCGGCAGCGCGCCACATATCAACTTCCTTCTCCCGAAGAAATCCACTGTTCAGCAGCGCAAGCAGATCTTCAGTCTTCGCCTTCGACTTCTTCCACTCTTGGTTGGGATTTGGGCTTGGCGGAGACACTAGCAGCGATGACCCTGTGGCGGATCCGGCGGCTTCCTCTCGGGATCTCTTCTTCCCGCCTGCAGTTTTCAAGCTCTTGGATGGCGAGAGCTTTATTCTCCAAGTGCACTGAGTTTTCACTCGCATTTGCTCGGGGGCTAAAGCGGTGGCTTCCGGCGGCGGCGCGCTTGGATCTGCGATCTACTCTGAGGTGGCAGTGTGAACTAGTGGCGGATTCTAGGCAAGATCTGTTTGGAATGGCTGCAAGTGTGTGGGGTGAAAAACCCTAAGGGTTTCGGCTTCTATTTATAAGTCAATAGGCGGCTCTTCAACGGCCGGATGGATAAGTTTCAAGACGGCTGACTCAGTAGCAGCTCCTAACCCTTCAACTTCTAATAGTCGACGCGCTTCATCTCGGGGGCTCACCTACATCTAATCAATTCCCTGGGTAGCGACAAGATTCAAGAGCAACTCAGGACACATTCTACATACAAGATGACCCTTCAATTCGAGAGGAAGTACTCGACTAAAGGCTCGGGGGATCTGTGCCACGTGTCCTTCGTTTTTTTCTCCGGATTTTGCGGGCTAATCTTGCTAGAACTTCAGATGGACCCCCAGCCAGAGTCTACAACTCAACCTAAGGCTTGGGGGCTACTCCATATGGAGTGCGATTTTGCAATCGCACTTCCATATCAACTTCGGCTTCAAGACAACACGGGTATTTTTGAAGACCTTCAAGAGCAGCACTCGAGGACGCTTGGGATTACTCGAGAAGACTTCAGAATTACTCAGATATCAACTGGAGTACCTTCCAGTCTCGGAATGCTTCAAATATTCTTGAGGACTTTTGGCTTGTAGTACTCGGGGACGCTTGAGGACTACTCGTCAAGGCCGACAAGACTACTCGAAGCTATCCTGCTCGACTACAAAGTATTCGGGGGCTTGTCCTATGGACCTCCCTGGGCCCACTACCTCGGTGGGTACCAGGACCGACTACTTGGTGGGCCCCTGTGACTACCCGACTTGTGCCGCACGGTTGCTGATGACGTGAGGCGCAATGACTACGGGGGAGAAGTACTCGGATAGGAAGCTATACATACCATGTACTGTGAGGACTCCTAGACGTACACGACTAGTATTCTCTCTCTAAACCGACCTGTAACCCTGCCTCCCGGGCTATATAAGGCGAAGCAGGGAGCCTTCTCACGGAGGTTACGCATCATCTTGTAATCACATCCAATCAATCCAGAGCTACGCAGCATACAGGACGTAGGGTATTACGCACCTCGCGGCCCGAACCTGTTTAAATTGTGTGCCACGTGTCTCTTCCTTCGAGTTACCGATCTCGACGAGACCACATTCATCTACCTCGTGTACTCCCCTTGGTGGGTTGCCGGTCTAAAACACCGACAGTTGGGGAGGAGAAAAAATTTCTACTCCCTTTGACCACTAATTAAGGGTATTAAACAACATCAGTTTTCAAAACTATCTTCACAACCCCGTGGAAAATCACGAGACGAATCTAATAAGGTATTTGACCGCGTGATTAATTATGCTCATTAGATTCGTCGCGCAAAGTTACAATTATACGTGAAAAGGTTTTGCAAATAAACTTTGTTTAGTACTCCATGCGCACAAGATTGTCTTGGCGCACTTTTTTACGTCCTCCATCCGAGTTCATAAAAAATTACGATTTTTTAAAAACAGGCTGACCATAACCGCTATGGTCAACAGCGGTAGCAGGTGCTACAGTCATGGGTCACGGCGGTAGTAGTAGGCTAGTTTTGCTAAATTTTGAAGTAATCTTATAGTTTTGCAAAATGAATAAAAATAAAATAAAATTCCTTCTCTTGCTCTGTGGAAAAAAACTCCTCTCTCTCTCTCGTTGCGTGCCTGTGTATCTCCGTGTATCTCTGCTGCCGGCGTCAGCAGGAAGCCGTTACGTGCGGCAACCTCTCGCGACTCCCACGGTCCCACAAGTCGACCAGCACCAGGTGACTAGGGTGAGCCTTCTCCTTCGCGGCGGTGGATGGCGTCGGCGTCGGGGGCTCCAACAGTGGCGGAGGCGCTCCGCCGGCGCCGCATCCTCTGCAGCCGGCTCTACCTCGACGACGTCCCGAGCTCCAAGGTCCGTCACCCGCCCCCCGATCCTTTTCCTCCTCCCCTGCAATGCAACCTCGATTCGCTGCCGTCTGCCGTGGGTCGTAACAGCCGCGCGCGCTGCTCCCGCAGGCACCCGTGGTCTACTCGCCGGCGTACGACATCTCGTTCGACGGGCTCGAGAAGCAGTGAGCCCATCTTACCATCTTATATTATATTAGGCCGCGCCGCACGCTTACCCGCACCGTATCGCAGTGCTGTGATTAATCGGCCGCGCTTGTCTCACGAACTCGTGCAGGCACCCGTTTGACTCGTCGAAGTGGGGCCGCGTGCGCGGCTTCCTTGAGGACGCGGGGCTCCTCCAGGGCGACCGGATCGTCGAGCCGCTGGAAGCCTCGGAGGATGATCTGCTTGTGGTCCGTAATAACTAATAAGCAGCTCAGCCGCCATCTCCACTTGTTTTGGAGCTATATGTACTGTAGGATGCAGTGTAAATTTATGATTTGTGGCTTTACCCAATCAGGTGCACTCGGAGTCATACTTGAACAGCCTACAGAGCAGCGAGAAGGTTGCCCGCATTGTAGAGGTACTGCTACATTCAGAGTATTTTACAGTGAGATCTGTTGTTTCCTATGAGCCTGCTAAAAGTGCCCACGAAATTATCTATTGCCTTATGGATAGCATGATGGTTTCTGAAGAACTTGACCATCTGCATATTTTTTCTATTACAAACTAGTCTGCTTGGTGTTCATTTTGCTGAAACTGTAGGAAGTTCATTGGGTGTAGAATGTAATCTATTTCCTGATTTATACTAGGTTCCAGCAGTGGCGCTGCTGCCTAACTTGCTTGTTCAGCAAAAACTTCTTTATCCATTTCGGAAGCAGGTAAATGTTTTGTTGCTCTCTTTGGCTCTTAATCTGGGATGTTCAAAGAGCATGCTGAAGTGAGCTTTTACCTTTTAGGTGGGTGGCTCTGTTTTATCAGCCAAACTTGCACTAGAAAGGGGGTGGGCTATCAACATTGGTGGAGGCTTCCATCACTGTTCAGCTGAGGAAGGGGGTGGATTTTGTGCATATGCTGATATTTCTCTGTGCATCCATTTTGCTTTCATCCGATTAAATATTTCAAGGTAATAATTCTTCAGCTGTATTAGACATCTACAGCATATCTCCTGTAACTATATGCTCTGAAAACTGATAAGTAGGCCAGCATGTTATACTTCTTATTTTTTCTGTAACGCAAACAGGCAGCTCCCCTAGTAGAATTATAATCTATCATTGTCTGTTAAAAGTACTCTAACAATAAGGAATGATGGGAAATGAGACTACGATATAGCTGTCTTTGTTTCATTAGTCACTCATCTCATTTTCAGAGTAATGATCATTGATCTAGATGCTCACCAAGGAAATGGTCATGAAAAAGACTTCAGCGGCGATGGTAAGGGGCTGAGTGATCTATTATTTTCTTGTGCGTACTTTTGTCCATGCTACTATTTCATGGCTTGTTGTCATTTATTCTTCACAGGAAGGGTTTACACTTTGGACATGTACAATTCTGGAATATATCCTTTTGTAAGTACTTAACCCTGTTAATCTTGTAACGGTTCATGCATCTGCCTGAGGCTGTTAATTAACATAAAGTATAAATAACAAATGTGTGCTGCTGTTTGATATTTAGCTAATTCCTGCACCTCCCCCCTCGACACACAGAGAAAAACAAACTTGCACACACAATCCCTTCTGAATTTTGTGTTTTTTCCTTGCTGACAGTGCATATATTTCATTTTGAGAAATATAAATTATTATCATGGGCTTTTGTATGGCATACCAAGTTCTGTATCCTGCAGGACACTGGAACTTAGGGCATGTTTGGTTCCCATAAGTAGGGTAACTTAAAGTGCAAAAAGTGCAAAATAAGTCACCTGTGAAACCAAACAACCATGACTTAAAGTGGTGTGACTTTATAGTCCCATAAGGCTATCCGCACTCGTCATACTCCAAATCCATCCCCTAAAAGGAATATTCCTGCCCACTCATCAAGATTTTACAGTGCAGTACCAATTTCCCCGCACCCGTCATCCCCTATATCTCGTACTCCATCCCAACCACCACCTGCAGGGCCCACACACCAGCTTTTTTAATCTTTTTTTACCTCCCCTCCGGCCCCTCCCCCCGTCTCTCTCTCCTACCCTGCGTTTCCTCTGCTCCTGCGCCTTTGACTCTGGGAGCGCCGCCGCCCACCGGCCCCTCCCTCTCGCAGCGTACGACGGCCGGAGCCAGCCAGTGCGGCGGCCAGCGGCCGGAGCCAGCCTGCTCTCCCTTCTACTGCTTACCCGTCGGCGAGCCACGGGCTGCCAGATCGAGCGGCGCGGGGTGGATCCATGGCCGGCTCCCTCCTGGAGCTCGCGCGGTGAAGCATGGTCGGCTTCCTCCTCTGCTCCCGGATCGACCGGCACGGCCATCCATGGCGCGCAGCGGCGGTCCACTCCCCCAGCTAGCTCCCAGCCTGCGCGCCCCTCCTCCGACCTCCTCTTCGGCATCGGATCGAGCTCCCCGGCGGTGCCTTGGGGTTGGTGCGGAGCTGCAGGCGGCCGCACAGCTACGGAGGAGGGGGATGCGGGAGCTACGCCGCGACTGTAGGTGGGCGGCGAGGTGGAGGTGGAGCGGTGACGGAGGCCGGCGCCGAGGTGGAGGTGGAGCAGGGGCGTCGCGCCACATGATGCAGGGTGGCGGGACGGGCGGCGGGGTGGCGCGCGGCCAGCCAGCGCCGAGAAGCTCTGCCACGGGCTCGATCTGCATTAGCGCGGCGACGCCGGCCCTCCCTCCCTGTCTCCAGCGAGCTCCGAGTGCGGGCAGGAGGGCGGGGGTGGTTGGAGCATGCGGCGGCGGGAGGCAAGGTGGGGCCGCGCGAGAGTGCCGTAGCACGTCCAGGAAGGACCCCAGGAATGGCGTCCGCGCGCCCCTACGCCACGCTTCTGTTGCCCTCCCAGTACCCCGGTGCGTACAAAAAAACGCCAAAGGCGTACTGTAGGATGCTATGCCGTTGGGGTGGCGTACCACGGTGCGGATAGCCTAAGTAGCTCCACCCCTACTTAAAGTGACTTATTTCCACTTTTTCCCTCTAGTACCCTGTGTGGAGCCCACTGACGTATAAGTCACTGCAACCAAACAGTCCTGACTTATAAGTCACCCTACTTATGGGAACCAAACATGCCCTTAGTACTTGTAAGTTGTATGACATAAGAACCAGACATGAAATTAAATTGTACTCAAGTCAGTCTTCTGCATTGCAATTAACTGCCAAACTGAAGTTAAATGTTCATCTGTAATAAACAAAAAAATGCCATATTACTTCCTTATACTTTTACATTGCACCTGACCGCAGCCTGAACTGCAAAATTGAGAATTGTGCTTCATAGTTTCTATACCCTTGCATATCTATTGTAGTTTTGGGTGCAGTATACACAGTTTTATAGCTCAGGAGGTTCAGCAGATGCACTCTTAACCTTCAGAGCACAAAGGTCTTTTTCTTTATAAATCCTTATTTATAAAAAATATTCCTGGTACATTTTCGTTCCTTTTCTTTTTTAGTATAAAGGGACATCATTCTGTTTCAGGATCATGTAGCTAAGAAATACATTGATCAAAAGGTTGAGTTAGATGTAAGTAGCACTTTTATCCTGTTCTCTGTTTGTTATATTTTTTCTGCATCTGTTTTATGTTGGAGTTGACACCTGTTTGCATGTTAGAGTGGGACAAAAACAGATGATTATTTGGAGAATCTTGATAAGGCTCTCAAGGTAACTAGTACATTTTGATAGTATCTTAACCACTTTGAGTTCACCTATAATATCAGTGGTTTATATATGTTGCTTTAACAGAAGTCATCATGTGTGTGTGTTTTTTACTGTGAATGTGATATTTTGCGCGACTCGTTGCATCAAGGATCTGGACTGCAGAATATGATATTCAAGTTGTATATTCAAGTATGACATTATATTGTAAACTAGTCTGGAAATTAGATGTATGGTGTGATGATATCGCCAGGCACTGATGCTATTAACACTATATTTATATGGTACTTTGCATGCTTAGACCCTGACCAGCTAATTATAACCGAGTTTGCTTAGGATGGTTAGCTAAACCAATAATCAACTTTTGTGGCACATGAGTACAGGCAAAAACCGTGCTCATTTCTTTTGGAGCCAATATAGATGCTGCCTCTTCTTGTGTTTGAACATATCTGAATGCATATAGTTTCAGCCTATTCCATACCCAAGAGCAGATACACAACACATAACTAAGAATGGGTTGGAGAGGATTAGGAATGAGGCAATGAGCACCTCATCAACTTGTGGGATTATGGGTAAACCATGATGGACCCTTATTTCAGCACTGACAGTTGCTGTTTTACCATTTAGGATGCCAGGAATTATGAAAAAGTTCTCGGCAATTATCCAGTCACAGATTGAGCTAACAATATAGTCTGCGTTTTTGTAGTTTGAAGAAAAATAAATTTTGATTAATCTATGGAACTTTGAAGTTTGAACCATGAGGGTTCAATTCTGCGGGTAGGAAAAAAACCCCTAGTTGCAGATCTAAATGGATGTATTTCTATCTTCTGTTGATAAGATGGATTAAATAACTATATGTACAACTGGAGAAAGGGAATCGATTGAAAGACCTCTCTTGATGCTAATCTGCTAGTATTAAGTAATCAGTACTGCAAAGAATGTGACGCAGACACTTTATGTATGGTGCATCATTCTATAACAAGTAATTGCAGTAGTATAAGCTTCTCTTACAGCAAACACTTTCTACCTCACTCAGGAACTGTAGTTATTCTGCTTCTCAAGAGTTTCCAGATGCAAACTTTGTCATTTCTAGGAAGTTATGACATGGCTTGACCTGTTGTGACTTGCAAGATTCTCTACTTTATTATTTTGAGACGAGATAGTCCAGATTTGGTTTTAAGAGAAAGAACACATCGCGCATTTGATTTCTAGCAATTAATCCTTTGTTTAGTTACTCTCCATGGTGTGGGCCTGGGTTATGCATGTAAAGTGCCATGCTGGTTTTTAGGTTGAAATACCATTATTTATTGTGAACTACTGATATGGAGGTTACAATGTACATCCAACAGCCTTTTCTTAGGCAACAGATGTGTAGTTTAGTTCTATTGCTCTACATAATCTTGGGATGGGCATTCATTTGTTTATTTGGTCAAATATCAGTAAACGGATAATGGAAAATTTTCTTTTTCCAAACTCTTTGTGCTATTCTATTCCGTACTCAGTTACCAACTTAATAAAGCTGGCATGACTTGTTTACGCCAAACTCATTCCCTTTATGTTGCTTAGAAAGATTGTTTGTAGGACTGTTCAAAACAACCTTGCCAGTTTGCAAAGAGAGATGAATGCAAATTTCCTGCATACATTGTCAGCAAGCTCAAATAATATTGTTCTATTACTCAGCTTTAAACTTGGGAACCCACTAAATTGGTCCTGGAATGGTCCTAATTGTTTGCAGGTAGCTGAAAGTAGATTTCAGCCCCAGTTGATTGTGTATAATGCTGGAACTGATATTCTAGATGGTGATCCTTTAGGCAGGCTGAAGGTATGTCCTTTCGTGTGAACCAAACATTCTCACAGCATACATGTGACATGACGATATACATATTTGCAATGACTTGTAGTAGTTCTTACAGATCCGCTTAACAATGCATTGGCCGGTTCCTTTCTGCTCATTTTATGCCTCCACAATTTTCCAGGTTAGCCCAGAGGGTGTGGCTATTAGAGATGAAAAGGTTTTTAGATTTGCAAAGGATCAGAATATTCCCCTCCTCATGCTGACATCAGGTGGGGATCTTGCTCATCATTATTTAAGTTCATCTGCCTTGAGTTGTATTCTCTAAGAGCTCCTAATGGTGCATCTGTCCTGACTCTGAATCTCTATCCCCTCAGGAGGCTATATGAAGTCAAGCGCCCAAGTTATAGCAGATTCGATTATCAACCTATCAAAGAAAAACTTGATAGATTTAGGTACCCACTGTATAGAGATTCAATAATGGTGATAACTATGTATGCCTGATGGATGCGCCTAGTGTGTAATAAAATGTTATACTGATTCAGTAGTTTCACATATCAACCTGACACTCTGACAGATGCAAATGCTTTCATGCATCGACTTATTGATTGAGGGATCCATTATCAATCGTACAATGTTCATATTATGTACCTTAACTGTCATCAACCATGTTTATTTGGAAGATTGACCCACTGACATTTCCTCATTTACATGTGAAAGCTCATGCTATTAGACTAAATCATCCGCAGGTTAGCTGTCAGCCTTCTATGTTCATACATTGCTGTCAGTCTACTGCTTAGATGGATCCAGTGAATCAAGTTCCCTTGAAGTCATTTCAGGAGACAAGTCCCTATGGATTGCGGCTGAGACGTATCCGAGTCTGGTCTCTGGCATCTAGCTTTTGCCCTCTCCTCTCTGGCACCTTCTTGACTCAGGAAGAAAGGTAAACATTTGTCACTACTGAACCTTTGCTGACTTGTTGCCGTACGTGATTTTCATTTAGTTTTTGCAGCTTGTGCTAGCTGGACATAATTTGTGGCGTGCCAATCTCCGACGTCTGCCTGATGACCTGGTAGAGTCTCAGTTCTTAAGTCGACGTCAACCCTCCCCCAAGAAGAGGAAGGTCAGTATCCAAAGATAGCGGCAGATGTGCTGCTGGGTAGGGAGCAGATTGGTGCCATTGAGTCGTGCCACAATCTGTTGTGTCTCACGTGACTGAACGGGTTTTCCCCCCTCACGGCCCCACGCTGAGACAATTCTTTCTTCCTGCTGTCACTTTTCTCCAATAAAATGTTAAAACTGCAGGACTTTTATGAAGAAAACAGCAGGACTTCCAGGAACGTTCATAGTGTTCAAAGGAATTGGGAAGCAAGCTTCTGGAGTTGTTGGTATCATTTTTAATTTTTTTTATGATGCACTTATGAGCTCATCTGCTTGAACCGCAATTCAGTCCTATTGAAATTGCGTAAGAAGTAAATCAAGTGCTCCGAATTGGCAGATTCCAAACCGTGTGCAAAAAAACTCCCACAAGTCGTCTCATCAACAAAGCATATATGTGGCTAGCCTTGGAACTTGTACAGCCAAGGCAAGGAAACAAGAACTACACTCTCCTAGCATCAGGCCTATGGTACGGTCCATCCAAGGACAGAGCTATAATCAGCGAACAATCTATTCTAACTATTCTTAATTAAGGACGCTCTCATGCCCGATAGTGAGACTGCCTGTTGAATGCCTGATGTCACCTTGCTCCGACCTGAGCTCATATATCCTGATGCACTGTTAGTTTGGCTTATCACCACCAACCAATGCAGATTTTTCTCTCGGAATAAACCACCACCAAAAGAACTGCAACAAGATTTTCTCTCTCGGCCATCAAATCAAGACTATAGTACGATCATCAGCCACCAAACGAACGAACGCAGCTGAAAGCAGAGTTTGTTTTACCGATGCAAAAGCGTGATCCATGCGTAAGCACCATATATATTTCCCCCAAAGGCCCAAACAACCATCACGACAAATGGGTGGAACGAAACCTTTGGCTGACCTTGGTCGATCAACTCATTGACGCGATGCGATCGGTGACATTTGTGTTTCATGGCCTGGTACATGTGTGAAAGCTCATGCTCCTTGACATTATCAACCGTGCAGTTGCTGTCAAAAACTTGGTATAATGCTGCTGCTAGTACACCAGTCTTTTTCGTGTAGCTTTAATTTGCGCTCATCAACCACTCATCATCAGCCACTCATCACCTCTGTCTATCAGACTATCACTGCACTTTGACCCCCGCCGGGACGAAGTAAGGTACTCGAGATATATATATATATGAATTTCATTTGTCTTGTCCCTGATAAGCTGTTATCATAAGGGCTGATTACTGTTCATATGATGTTCGGTTATTTTTCCTAGCATACTGGTCGTGTCGCAAGCCCTATTCGCTTGGCTTTATCAATAGCCCACCCCAACCGTAATTTTCTCTCACAACAAATCAGTCATCAAGAACTGTGGCAAAGAGTAATTTTCTCTCGTAACAAACCAAAGACTAATATCACCCACCAAACGAACGAACAGGCGGAATATAATGCACCATTCGTGACGTGAAAAATCTCCGACGACTGACGCCTGACACCTGACTGGACGACCTTCCTCATGCTTTCCTTCTGTACGGACACCGAGTCAGTCTACATGCAGGCACAAAACCGTGTCAACATACGTCATTTTCTTCTAGATCGAATCTCTTAGTAAGTTTCTTCCGGAACCTCGTATAATTCAAGTTCCAATCGCTGTACTTGTCTTGTCGCAATCGATCGTATAGTTCAAAACACCAAATCTATCCTTGGTTGTTTTTCCATGAGTTTTCACTAGTCAATAAAGGGAGCAAGATCAATAATAGTCCTAGCTAGCTACTCCTACATATATGTAGAGCCGCCGATATGCAAATGCATGCTGTATTGCTGCTTAACGGGGAGCAAATAGCTGTCACAATCTGTCGTCGTTTCGGTTGAATTGAATTTGTTGCCTCTCACGTGCCCTTGAGACAATTCTTCCCTTCTCTTACTTGTTGCATACAAACTCTTCTAATGGAAGGTGCAGGACTTCCATGTAAATTCTGCATAGGGTTGGATTTGGGAAGCTTCTCTAGATTTGCTGTTGGTATCAGCTTTATTTCTTGTTAATGGTAGCTTTATTTGGACAAAATCACATTAGTCAATGGTATGAACATTCTCGCAAGGATACTGAAATGTTGGCTCCGATCCACCACATGTTCAATAAGTGTCGTCAGACTATTCAAGTGATGTGCTCAAATAATTAAACGGAAAGCTTCTAGGTTCTTAACAAGAGTGTGTGATATTTGATTATGTATACTAATACATTAACTCGTGCTTTTGCTCGAGCTAGTGATTTTAAAGGTATATAAATTCATGTACTACCTCCGTCCTTACATATACAATGCTGTTATTTCATTCTTAATTTGGCATTCATATTTTCTACAAATATTTGTGCAAATAGGTAAATATACAAGTTAAGGTTAAAGGAGATTCGGTGCTAGATCTAATCATGCTTATTTCACTTTACCAAACTAAATTGTTAAATTAATATTGTTGGTCAATGTTTGAGTAAGAAGTTAAAGGTTTCATATATTCAAAAATTGAGGTAGTATAATATTTTGGCACACAGCTACTCAACAGTGCTTATGGGTACTATGCACAATAGAATGCTTGTATTTTAGAATAGATATAGTATATACTTTCTTATCTTTGTCTGATTGTGATAAAGTACTTTCATACCAATTACTCTGCAATATGTACATATTTTTTATTTCTATTCTGGTTTCCCTTTTCCATCTCATCTCCAAGTATCTTTAATTAGTTAAAACTTTGACTTTTAACACTGTTGTTAGCACATATTATATGCATAAATGTATAGCTGGGTTGCGTGGTGGCATAAGGAAGTTGTTATTTAAAATTATATTTATTTTTCGGTATTATTCTGATGAATGATATATAAGGGTTACTTTAGATTTCAATAAGGTCACGTATCAGGTGCAAACTAATCTCTTTGTGCAACCATGCAAACTTCTAATATGGGCCACATAATATTGATCAAGGGGTCGTGGAGGATTAGGTGAGTTTTGACACTTAACCGCCCACCCTAATCACAATTTTACAAACCCCCCTCCCCCCACCCCACACGCTACTTAGATCAACATCCTGTGGGGCAGATTATAAGTTTACACGATTGCACGGAGAGGTTGGAGGTTGATTTGCACCATATATGTTCCCTTTCAATAAAACTGCAGGTGAGTAACATAGATGCAAATTTAGAGAGTGAATTTAAATTTATGATAGCAGAGATTGGTAACTTATTTCCTAACTTAGGGCGTTACTTTTGTAATGGTACTAGTAGGCAATTTTGATGAAGATTAGAGAATTACTTTAGAGAGTTACTTTTATGTTATTTTTTACAATGGCAAACATGAGTAATTCAGATGAAGATTAGAGGGTTACTTTATATTATTTTACAAAATAGAATAGGTGCGAAATATATATATATATATATATATATATATATATATATATATATATATATATATATATATATATATATATATATGGGTATTATTTTACTCTTTTTAAAAAGGCAAGGAAGATTAATCTGTAGAAATAGATCTGACAGCTATTAGTATCAATAATAATTATTCTGTTTTTTGTAATATTCTTTTTATAACAATCTAGTGCATCTTGTGAGGATTGAAATTGAGGCTAAAAAATCTATAAATAGTCATAGTCAGATTAAGTTTTATTCATGTACACCAACCATGTAGAGAAATAACCTCCACCCTAATGATAATGCGAAGGTAAGATAACACACATATCGCATGGAATTTCACAAAATGCATAATACCTCACAAAATTATAGGAAAACTATATATTTCGGACGTTTATCACAGTATCACATATTTAGTTTGTTAAAGTTTCTCATCGCTTGGAAGCATATGAGCATGCACACATACTCCTTTTTGTGCTGATTTTCTTGACTAGAATATTATGCATATATAGACATGGCCCCTTTGTGGCCCCTTGTATGTGTGTTAGTATTTGGCATTCTTTCACATTATTCACTCCTTCATTATCTTGTTCACACGCTTTACGTTATTTCCAGCCAAGTTTTTCGCTCTCCTAGGAAAATGATGGCACACTTAAAGTATTGTCATGCTATGGCAGTAGGAATAAAACGCCTATGGCAGTAGAAAGACAATCAAACGCCTATCATTTTACATACATTTGAAGGGACAAGGGTTAGTAAGAATAAAAAAAGAATCATCTATGGCAGTAGAAAGATAATCAAAGCCTATTTTTTTACTGCGTCAACACGCTAAAATAAAACAATTAAATACCAAAGATAGTTTTGTTTTAGGCGGCATCAACATCATACTTTGAACTAATTAGTTTGTCCTAAACATCAAATATTTAAAAATGGAGGTAGTACTAACTTACAGCCTTGAATATTTGTTTTATTGTAGAATTGTTAACCACATCAAAGTTATACTATTAGGGGACTATGTACTTTTATCTCATAAGCTAGTGCGCTAACAATTACGGGAGGTATACGCTTCACATTAAATTGTTTGAACGCATGCCCATTGCATGTTTATATACTTTGAGTTGTGACCAACATCTAGGCCAGGGCAAAGAAGAGTCCAGATGAAAGACCATCTAGGGCAAATAATAGTCAAGAAGCGTAGAGGTGTTGTGAAACCCTGTTGACCGGGATTTGACCCTGGAGAAGGAAACTGCCAAAAGCACAGCAGCATATGTGTCCCACAACAAACGAAATTTTCTATGCTGTGATTTTTTTTCTGCATTAGAGGGTTCCAACTAAATTTAGAGGGATAAATTAAAGAGGCGGCAGTGAGGGTTCAAACTAGAGGGACGAAAGAGATGGTTGCGTGGCCTAGTGGTGGTGAGTGATTTTGTCGTGGAAATAGAAAGGGAATGAACAATATGCAGACCATATATACTTCGCCAATAGGGATGTTGCGAAATACAGTAGTTCATCAATTTCTTTCTTATGGAACAGCCACATTTCTTATCTTTGTATGTAGGAAATAAAATTAAGCATGAAGGCATGTGGAAAGTACATTTAAACACTGAGAGCCTGCTGCACCCAAAATTTGTGTGTGCGCTTGCCTGTAGCATTGTAATTAATTTACTCCTAATGATAGGACCTTTTTGTAGTTAAGAGCCTCGCCAAACTTCAAAAGAAAAAATAGAGGCTTGAAGTGGTAATGTTTTTCCTAAGCAAGGAGCCTACCCAAATAAAGAACATAAGAAAAATATGTGTTGGATAGGGAATCAGGAAAACTCCACTTGGGAGCAGGTCGAGTGGAGATCTCTCAGTCAACTAATCAACCAACTGATCAAACAGACTCGTAGTACTTGTGTTGTATGAGGCCAAAATACCAAGGACCTCTCTCTCTTCTTTATTAATTAGTAAAAAAAAATCAACGGCTTCTTTTTCGTAAAGATATGTCGTCAACTCATATATTTGCTTCCTCAAACTGGATACCTACTTTTCTTCACCTAAAATGTATGCTGTCAATCAACATCAAGATCTCAAGTAAGCCGATTCCAGTGGAGTATGGAGGACCCACGGTTTGGCAGGATCTTAACATTTAATAATAATACCGGGATGTCACTTTTAGTGACAACATAATTGTTAATCAATGTTTTATAGTATATCATTCTTAGTTTTATAGTATATCATTCTTATCTTTGCACTTTGCTTATTGAAAGTGTGCAAAAAGATTACCAGATTTTGACTTCACCACTGAACCCTCATTTGAAAGGTAATAACTTTTTTTTGCCATTGCAACGCTGACAAAATGAAATAGTGGGAAAAAATCATGCAAGAGTGGCCCATGTGGCAGAGTCATGGCAAATGCCGCAACATGTATGATCTAGGTAGAGACATGGCGTATATATAGTGGGTTATAATGTGAAATGCTTGCACGTTGAGAGAAATAGTTAGCGGGTTCTATGTATATAGTTGTATATGATTAAGACAAAATCACAATAAATAGACCAGCCATCAACCAAGTGAAGAAAAGCCTGCTAGCCACAGCCCACAGCTCCTTTCTTCCTCTAAGTTTCAACAAGGTGAGCAAAGCGCCAGCCCTGGTCACTACCCATGCACATTCTTCTTAGTAGGCTAGTAGCTCAAGATCTTATTGTCCACTATAGGGAATCGGATGCTCGTTGGCCTAAGAGGGGGAGGGGGTGAATTAGGCAATCTAAAACCTTAACCTATGGCTTCACTATTTTTGCAGAAAGATAAACTAGAACATACTATCTAGATGTGCAACTAAGGTTGTTCTAGTGTGAAACTCCCATCCTAAAACAAGGTTTGCAACCTATAGCCAATCCTAGCATGATACTACTCTAGGAAAGTAAAGGCAAACAAAGATTGCAATAGAGTAAATGTGGAAACGTAAAGGGGATGAGAGGAAGCAAACTCTTGACACGCGATTTATCCCGTGGTATCGGTAGGCAATAAACTCTTGACGGCGATAGTTGCTTCTTGCCTTGGTCTCCTCTCCTTGACCACCTTCTTCTTGGGCTTGTGCTCGATCTTGGTGAACTTGATGTGTTGATGATGATGCCCTTCTCTCAAGTGGACGTTGTAGCCGTACATGTTGACTTTCTTCACATACTTGAAGATCTTCTTCACGTACTCGGCCACCATGGATTCAACCTCTTCATCACTTGAGGAATCTCCATCGTCAGCATCATCACCATCATTCTCGCTTGAGCTTCCATGAGTAGGCATCCTACTCAACATCTTCTCTTGAGAGAGCATGGCTTGTAGTTGAAGAGGATGGTTCTTGGGGCTTTTCTTGGGGCGCCTTCTTTTCCTTGGGCATGAGTTGAAGCTCATGTGCCATGATCTTGCTCAAGATATGAGATGGCTTCAAATCTTCGAGCTTCTTCTCGTAGATGATTGCCTTCACCAAATCATAATCGGGCTTCCGGAGACTTTGAAGGATCTTGCAGTTGACGTTCAAGTCCGTGATGTCCTTCACACCTAAAGCATTGATCTCATTGACAAGCACATTTAGGCGTGAGTACATAGATTCAGCATTTTCATTTGCAAGTTGATTAAAGCTATTGAATTCCTCAAGTAGACAACCGTAGCGTTCATTAACAACTTCTTTTGAACCCTCATTTTGCTCCTTGATGGTTTTCCATAGCTCATGAGCATTTTCACAATTAAAAACTCTATTGAAAACGCCTACATCTAGTGAGGACAAAATGATACTCTTAGCAATCACATCAAATTGCTTTTCCTTTTTAGTACCATTTCTCATGCCCTCATCGGTGACTCTCCAAACATCAAGGTCCTTTGCTTGGAGATAGGCCTCCATGAGAACCTTCCACCGAGGATAGCCCGTGCCATCGAAATGTGGAGCCAAACCTAAGGTATCCACCCCTTTCATTCCTCTATAGAGCAACTCACTAGGCGGTGAAGCCTAACCGTTCCAATGAGCCGGTTTTCACAATTTACCAATCGAATTGGCGTATCCTTGTGAAGGAAGTGAGTCCCGGCTCTGATACCACTTGTAAGGAATCGGATGCTCGTTAGCCTAAGAGGGGGAGGGGGTGAATTAGGCAACTTAAAACCTTAACCTATGGCTTCACTAATTTTACACAAAGATAAACTAGAACATACTATCTAGATGTGCAACTAGGGTTGTTCTAGTGTGAAACTCCCATCCCAAAACAAGGTTTGCAACCTATAGCCAATCCTAGCATGATACTACTCTAGAAAAGTAAAGGCAAGCAAAGATTGCAATAGAGTAAATGTGGAAACGTAAAGGGTATGAGAGGAAGCAAACTCTTGACACGCAATTTATCCCGTGGTATCGGTAAGCACTAAGCCACCCCTAGTCCACGTTGTTGAAGCACTCACACAAGAGTATTTCTTCCCGGTCACCAAGTCTCTCCCAAGAGCACCACTTGACTCACCACAAAGGCTAGCCACTTAGGCACTTGCCAAGCTCCCTTGGTCACCTTGATGCCGCCTCCACTAAGGAGCTTCTCCACTTAGGAAGAGGGTCTCCACGTCCCCCGCACAAAGTGTCCTCGCCGCTCCACACCAAGCCGGAGGGTCAATGACGATTGCCGATGAGCCACTTAGGCCCCAAGGCTTTCGGCGAAACTTTTACAACTTGATTCACTCAAGAATCACCTCACAAGGTTGGCACAACCTTGCACTCACTCAGCTCTAAGCTAAGCCTAGCACTAAGCACATACACTAAGCATATGCACGTCTAAGGATGAGCAATTAAGCACTTGGATGGATTGGATATGATCTTCTAGGTGTCTTGCACTCTCCTGCACTTCCACACAATCCAGCTACCTCAAATGGGTGAGTGGAGGGGGTATAAATAGTCCAAGGCATCAAACTAGCCGTTGGCTAAAAGCTGCTGAAAAAGGTAGCGTCGGATGAACCGATGCTATGCTTTTCCAGGGCGTCGGTTCATCCGATGCCCCTCCCACATCACTTAGTCGTTGATATTCTCTGACACAACTGCTCCGACGCTATACACCAATGCACCGTTGGTTCATCCGGTGCCCTCCACGTCATGTAGCCGTTGTAGATCCGCTGACACAACTGCTCCGACGCTATACACTGACGGTGCATCGGTTCATCCGGTGCTGAAGACCCCGCGGCCAAGTCGTCTCTGTTAGCTTTCACGCGACCGTCAGATAGACCGACGCTTCCTCTTGACCAAGGCGTCGGTTCATCCGGTGTTGAAGACTTCGTCTTGGCGCGTCTCTGTCTTGATTCAAACTGAGCGTCGGATAGACCGACGATGTCCTCACTCAGACCGTCAGATCATCCGGTGCTACTGCCTTCACTGCTCTTCCTCTGCAACTCGTCCGAATACTAGAAAATGGACCGTCGGTTCATCCGACAGTGCCTTTGTTTTCACCAAGTGTACCAACTCGTCCGACGAGTGCACCGATGCTTGCAATCTAGGTACTGTCGGTTCATCCGACGGTGCCCTTTCTTTTTCTTTTCTTCCTCGATTTTGACCCTTGAAAAATAAACTATCTTCTCAATTTGGCATGTGGTATTTTGGCATCCTTGGGACCTAGAAATGTCTACAAAGACATGCTAAACAATATGGTTAGTCCCATTGATCATGTTGTCATGAATCATCAAAATCAAACTCGAACTAATGGCATATGAGGCCATGTTCGCTACAGCCACACTATAAGGGCTTGTTCGGTTAATTACATAGGATTTAATTTAGTCGGGAATGATATATATATATATATATATATATATATATATATATATATATATAAAACGAAAAAGTGTGATATATAGATACAACAAAAGATCAGGATTTATTTCGGGTCAATAACTAATTTACTCATGGTAGATACAACATGTCACCGGAAATCAATCATGTTACTGTACCTTTCGTGAGTAGATTAGTTTCCGACTTAGAATAAATATCGGTCTCTAGTTGTATCCATCTCTTGTTATATTTTTATTTCCGACCCGGAACGAATCCTATGTAACTGAATGAGACCTAAGGATGTCACTTACCACTGAAAGATCGACTAATTTCATGTCAAAACTGTGTGTAGCTTATATATATTTCACAATTTGTAACATGTTGTGTTATTATATATTCCGATCAACATCTCCTAGCATGTCTAACTGTCACTGGTAGGGAGAGGGGCTTTAGTCCTAGTTGGAGAGGGGTATAGGTCTCTCAAGTCCAACCAGACTAAAGTTCAAAGACAAAAGCCCCCCCCCCCTTTAGTCCCGGTTGAACCAACCGGGACTAAAGGCTCCTTTAGTCCCGGGTGGTATTACGAACTGGGACTAAAGGGGGGCACGCCAGCACCTGCGCCCACCCCCTTTAGTTTCGGTTGGTAATACCAACCGAGACTAAAGGGTCTCGTTTCTCTTTTTTTGGTTTTCGATTTGAGCGTATATTCTAATTGTTGTCTAACCCGTATATGCACGTATACGTATTTGAACATGTATATAGGTATATACGTATCTATATATACCATATACGTAGTTAGACTTATATATAAAGTTTTTGAAGTTATACTTATATATAAACTTACATGAACTTAGAAATATACACATCAAAATAGATAGTATTTATACATCAAAATATTGTTCACTTCAAATTTCTAGTCTCTATTAGATTTTTTGGATGCATCATAATGATGTTTTCCTGTTGGCATAACCACCTCCTCATGGATGAATCCCAAGAGACTTTCTTGAATCGGCGAAAGACGATCCTTCTGAATGACCTCGTCCTTAACCATATCCATATGTATAATGTGCAAATATGTTAATATTACACCCAACAATTAAATATAGAAGCATATGTATAATGTGCAAATATGTTAATATATTAGGAAATGATGTATTATTAATAGGTTTATTTAATTAACTTACATAATAATTTCCGGACTTTGCACTTGCCAAACATCGTATGTGCTCACAGCCATAGTATCCACATAAATTATTTCCTTGTTCCTGTCTCAAACACTAAAGTGGATAGGAGAAAATGTTATGAAATATAAGTGTGATAAATTTAAATTTTATCAAACCTAAAGTTGTTATTTGGATTACGTACCAGATAATCATTATAGAATGTAATTGTTGGGTTAAATTCACCTTCTTTCTCTGCAATGAATTTTTGCCAAGCTCTAAGGAAAATAAATGAGAGATAATGTGTTATTAAAAACAATATATATATATATATATATTGCATTTAAAAGAATGTCTTAGGTAGAATTATTACGCTTGAAACATATCTTGAAGGTTTTGGTAACTTGCGGGGTTTTTTCTCAATGAATCCCACACCATGACGCTGCTATTGTCGACTTGAATGATCATAAGAATCTAGTGGAAACTGTACATACATGGTCATAATAGTCATACAAATTAGAACTAAATAGAATTAGCAAAGACAATTAGATGGCAATTGCACAACTCGTAGTTGTAAGGTAGTAGTATGAGATCCTTGTCATGAAACTTAGACAAGGTCCTATAGATTGTCGCGATTGTTGTGTCTGGTTGATGCTTGACCTCAAACTCGTTGACTTTTGATGGGTCCATGAAACCAATACTGGCAGTATTCTTTTTTTGCATATCATGTTTTTGCAGGCTACCAAAAATGAAATACAAAGTTAATTAGTAAATCCACATACGTAATAATTTAATTAATAAACATTAAAAAAGACACCACTTACAAACACCAAGCGATCGGCATTCAGGGTGTCTTGATGGTAAACTTCATAAATATCTTTGAATTCCAGCCAGACCACCTTGTTGCCTTCAGTGGTAAAATCTTCGGGTGCAGCAAGCATAGCTATGCTATGTATGCCTTTCAGTGATTGCCGCATGTACCACTCATGAAAGTTGTACATCTTAGGTGAGAGCTTAAGTACTAGTTCTGGCCTGATAAGAGGTTTTCCTAGATGAAAGGGCCATCTATACTCGAAACTTGGATCCCGGGGTGGTTCTTCATGTCCGAGTGCAACACCTAAAGGCATCCTTGTTTCTTCCATGAAACCAAGGAGCTTCACTACTTCTTGTGTAGGCATTTCTGCTACAGCTCGTTCTTGTGCATTAAGGCCAGAGGGAACGTAATTTTGTTTCCTCATCGACGGATCTTCTTTAGACAACGTCGACATTGGTATGGGCATCAATTTCTTGCTGTTTTCACTCATTAGTTTTAAAACCCAAGTTTTGACAGATCTACTTGTTTGGTCTTCTCTAGCTCCCTCCGTTGCTGTTTTGTATTCAAATTGTTGAAAAATTCATGCACATGCTGGGCATCGATCGTTGTTTTTCCTTCTTCTTCTGTCGTCTCCCATGCTAGCTTCCTTTTGTTGATGGGCTCAACCATTTTCTTTATCGTTGGTGGTTTTGGTGGTTGCACTGGGTTGGAAGATTGTGCTCCGACAGATTTTTCGGTTGTGCTTTCGTGGCTAGGTGGTTTTTTCTGCGGTGGTTTCTTCTACGTTGGTTTCTTCTGCGGTGGTTTCGTGGTTTTTCTGATATGCTTTGGTGGCTGGGCGGTTTTTCTGATGTGCTTTCGTGGCTGGGCGGTTTTTTCTGCGGTGCTGCGGTGTTTTTTCTGCTTTTGATTGCGCTTGCTTTGCCGCCATTGGTTTTTTCTGCTTTTTTGGAGGTGATTCGTGATTGATGTCAATATTATGGCTGGAGCTCGCACCTTCAGAATTGAATAATGGTTCTTGTGTAGACAGTGAGTGAGGTGATATTGAAGGTCATGAGGACGACCTAGGAGATGATGATGGTCGCAACTGCGGGGGATCTGTAGGAGGGACTGATCCCTCCGTTTTGGGGATTATAATGTAACATTTGGGCCACAATATGATACCGTGAACTGCATCCTTCAGTGTCCTTTCCCCGTCACCTCCTGGGATGTCTAGCTCTAAATCTTCAAATTGTGGCTGACAAATCTCCTCCACATACACCGAGGCGTAGCCGGGTGGAATCAACATGTCATGGCTAGTCTTCCTAGGAAAATGTGCAAAAGCACTGCCGTACGCCACCTGCATTGTGATGTTGCCGAATGGCTTGTGGAGCTCACATGGGGTGCACCGACAAAGAAAATCCACCGGGTATTATTGGTTGTCATCCACTGGAACTCCTTCGATTGCCCTCGGCTCTTCAGGGCCTTCTGTGCAAGCACCCAGTGCGACCTCTATGCAAGCACCTGGTGCAACCTCGATAGAAACACAACTTATTTTCCGAGCGGAAGGGCTAATGACGGGATCCAGAGGTACTTCGGGCAGTGCTGCAGTTTGGGCTATTTGAGATATCGTTACGACCAGTCGCCGTTCAATCTCTACTAGCATCTTTTCTTCTTGTTCTTTAAGTCTTTGTTCCATCATTTGGCGCCAATGCTCCTCTTCGCACTCTTTTCTTTTTCTGCGGCTTTTATAGCTATCGAGGTTTCCCTTGAAGGCATACTTCCACGGCACCACCCCGTAGCCCCTGCAACGTCCTGGGTGTTCTTGATTCCCGAGTGCCATAGTGAGCTCATCCATTTCTCTATCAACCTTCAATCTGCCAGCTTTGACATCTTCTATTTTGTTCATTAACTCAAGTGCCTTCTCTCGTAACGTGGGCGGGATTCAAGGGTACCATCATTCGGGTTCAATCTGCCTCCATGCGCATAATACCAATTCTTCGATCTTTCGGGCCAGTGAAAGACTACTGATATGATACCTTTGGCGATAAGGTCTTGTTCCATCTTCCGCCACTTGGGAATTTCTACCGCGTAACAACCTCGACCAAGACGATTGTTGTACTCCCCTTTCTTACTGGCACTGTTCTTCTCTTGGGCACTTTTTTGGGAAAAATTTTCACTTTTCTTATATTCGACAAAGGACTTCCAGTGATCTTTTATCTTCGGATATTCATCCCAATTTGGAGTTTGGTTGTTCTTGATAAAATCTCTAGTCAACTTCTTCTTGAACTTCTGAAATTGAGTTGCCATCTTCACTGGAGTCCAACCTTTACAAGGTTTGCGTTGACGCCTTCAGGAAGTGTGAAGTGTTTTAACACATCATTCCACAGCTGGTCTTTTACTGAGTCTAGAACCACATATGGATTACTTGGTTTTCCCTTCCATTCTCTATACTTGATGGGCACGTTGTCCATTACAATTGCGCCGCATTGAGACACGAACTTGTCCTTGACTTTTTTTGAAGCAACAGGCTGACCAAGCTCTGACACCTCTGTGATACAATACATCACATCACCGACGATTAGTTGTGCACGACCCCTCTTTGACTTTCTCGTCGTCGATCCAGAAGCCTACAAGAATTAACAATAATTTTCCATGAATCGACATAAATTTATGAGAATATACAAGAAATGGGGTTATCGAATTAATACTAATGAACTTAATGCATGATATGTATACCTTGTTGGAACCTTCTGCATTAGCATCCTCAAGGTCAACATTATTTTCTGAGTCGGCGGCTATGTCTTCCTCGTTATTTGAAAAGTCATCGACGGCGACACCGCCTTGACCAATCATATTTAGAATAATTTCCTCGTCCATGTAGGATGCAAAGGCATTTGCACCCCCAGCAATAATCTCCTCCATAATCCTTTCATCGTTGTCATTGTTATCCATCTAGAATTAACAGAAATTTTCTATGAATCGACACAAATTTATGAGAATATACAATAATTTCTATGTATTTCTAGTATCCATGTAGAATAAACACTAATTTTCTATGAATCGACACGAATTTATGAGAATATACAATAATTTCTATGTATTTCTAGTATCCATGTAGAATAAACACTAATTTTCTATGAATCGACACGAATTTATGAGAATATACAATAATTTCTATGTATTTCTAGTATCCATGTAGAATAAACACTAATTTTCTATGAATCGACACGAATTTATGAGAATATACAATAATTTCTATGTATTTCTAGTATCCATCTAGAATAAACCGTAATTTTCTATGAATCGACACAAATTTGTGAGAATATACAATAAGTTATATTTATTTATACTATACATCTAGAATAAACACTAATTTTCTATGAATCGACGCGAATTTATGAGAATATACAATAATTTCTATGTATTTCTAGAATCGGTAGTGTCGCCTACCGCAGTCGGCGAGGAGAAGGGGAGCTGGGATCCGGGGCGAAACGGCGACAGGATCTTGGGTGCGTCGAGGGAGGCAGTGGGGAGCCGGGGCGAGATGGCGGTCGGCGATGCTGGGGAGAAACATATTTAATTAGAATTATTATAAACATATTTAGTACAATTTTATACTAAAATTTATTCTTCAAAAGAAATAAAAAAATGATGACGCAAGCAATTAATTTGCTTGCGTCAGCAAGATCCAATTTGGGGGCAGCCGGGCGGGTCGGTGTACGCCGGCGACCGGGGGGAGGGGGGCGCCCCTACCGGCGTTGCGAAGGACAACTGTGAGGCGCCCCTACCAGCAGGACGAGGCAACGATGTTGATGCACGGGCGGAGGCAATGACGCTCAGGACGGCTGGTCGGCAAGGCGCGCGGCGGCAGTGGCGGAGCCTCGGAGGCCGGGGAGGACGACGCGAGAGGAGGAGGATGGGGGAGGAGGCCGACGCGAGGAGTATGGGGATCGGGGAGCCCCGGAGGCCGGGGCGGGGTCGGGGAGGAAGCCGCCCGCGTTCGGGGGCCGATGGCGGCGGACCGGCGGCGTGGCGGGGGGCGAGGGCGTCGTCGGATTTCGGGAGGCCGGCGGCGGCGGAGAATCCCGTGGGGCAGAGGACGGGGGGCGTCGCGGAAGGCGGCGGTCAGGGAGGATGACGGCGGCGGTGGAGGAGGGGGACACGACGACGACGATGGCGGCGGATTGGGAACGAAAAAGTGGCTAAGTGTTGGAGGGGGGAGGGTCGTTGCTTTTATATATAGACACACCATTAGTCCCGGGTCGTGTAACGAACCGTGACATAAGGGGGGCCTTTTGTCATGGTTGGTAATACCACCCGGGACTAAAGGGTGATTTCGCGCGAGAGTCTCAAAATGGAAAATTTCCCTCTTTAGTCCCGGGTGGTTTTACGACCCGAGGCAAAAGGCCCCCCTTTTGTCTCGGGTCGTAACACCACCCGGGACTAAATTTCTATTTTGCGCGGGACTTTAATTCTTTACCCATTTTCCCTCATCATTTTATCATTCTTTCTCTTTGCAACATTTTTAAAAATGGTAACGTTTAATATTTGAACCATGCAAAATTATACTTCGTTAAGTGCTAACAGCCTTAACTTTCCAATATAAAAAATAATTTAATAGTTGAAATAATTACTTTCTTTTCGGACTCGACAATATTTGGCTCCTAAGACATAAGAAAAACGCTCAACTCATTCAGAAAAATATCAAACTTTGTGGTTACTTCTCACAGGGCATCTGGAAGGCTTTAACAAGTTTCAGTTCAAATAACTAAAGGAATACACTCATAGAACATTACACAAATGATTTGAACATTAATCATTATAGTACAATATTGAAGTTTCTTTTCTTGACGAAAGTTCCTTGGTCATGGTCGTGACATAAGTACGGTGTCTCTTCATTTCCAAGCAGTATGCTTGGGTCAACTTCGACAGCGAATGAAGGCATGCCATCGAACTGATCATAGTCATTTGATTTGTCTGTTCTGTCCTCGTCTCCCACGATTACTCTTTTACCTGGAAGAACAATGTGTCGCTTTGTCTCTTGTGGTCCTTCAGGATTTTTATTTTTCGGTTTGCTAGTCATGTCCTTGACATAGAAAACATGATGCACATTTTTGGCAAGAACGAATGGTTCATCTTTGAAACCAATCTTGGTCAAGTCGACTATTGTCATTCCATATTGATCTTTCCTTATGCCACCTCCAGTTAGTTTTACCCATTGGCAAAGAAACAGAGGGATGTTAAGTGGCCCGTACTCAAGCTCCCATATCTCTTCTATGACACCATAATACGAGTTTTTGTTATTGTTGTTGTCCATGGTGTCTATACGGACACCACTATTTTGGTGTGTGGTTTTTCGATCTTGATCTCTTGTGTAAAAAGTATGACCATTTATATCGTAAGCTTGGAATTTGACAATTATGCTAGAAGGTCCTCTGGCTAACAAAGCGAGTTGTGGGTGAATTGTGGAATCACCAATACTTGTTCACTCAACCATGAGGGGAAATTTTCAAGGTGATAACGTGTAACCCATGCTTCGATTTTGGTTGGATTTTGTGAAGAAATAATCTGCTTGTGTTCCTCAATGTATGGAGTCACCAATGTTGATTGTTGCAGAACAGCTAGGTGTGCTTTATTGAACAAATCAGTATCATTGCTGAAACATGCTTTCCTTCCAATGGTGCCCTTTCCTAGTAGCCTCCCCTCGTGTCGTGATACTAGAACCCCAATCGAGTCAATTGAGTCGACAAAGTTCACACAAAACTCAGTGACCTCATCAGTTACATATCCTTTGGCGATGCTTCCTTCTGGATGTGCGCGGTTAAGAACATATTTCTTGAGGACTGACATGAACCTCTCAAAAGGCCACATGTTGTGCAAGAATACTGGTCCAAGAATAGTAATCTCTTTCACAAGGTGCACCAGGAGGTGAGTCATAATATCGAATAATGAAGGTGGAAATGCCAACTCAAAGCTGACAAGACATTGCACAACATCATTCTGTAGCTTCACTAGGTTCCTTGGATCGATTGCCTTCTGTGAAATTGCATTGAGAAATGCACAAAGCTTTACGAGCGCTAATCGTACTTTCTTTGGTAGAACACCGCTCAACTCAACTGGAAGTAACTGTGTCATCAACATGTGGTAGTCGTGGACCTTTAGATTTGTGAACTTCTTATCTTTCATACTTATTATCCCTTTTAAATTTGATGAGTAGCTAGATGGAACCTTCATACTGTTTAGGCAATCAAACATGATGTCCTTCTCTTCCTTGCTCAGGGTGTAACTAGCAGGACCTAAGTAATCTTGTTCTTCCTCCTCAACCTCTTCAGGGTCTGCTTCTTCCTCACCTCTACCGGAGGTGCTTCATTCATATGGATATTTTTCAGGTCCCGTCGTGCTTCCAATGTATCCTTAGAGTTCTTGTAACAACCCAAGAAGCCTAGAACATTCAGACAAAGATTCTTCGTCAAGTGCATCACGTCAATAGCATTCCGGACCTCAAGAATTTCCCAATAAGGTAACTCCCAAAATATAGATTTCTTCTTCCACATTGGTGCACGCCCATTAGCATCATGTGGAACAGGTTCACTACCGTCACCCTTTCCAAAGACAACCCTTAGATCCTTTAGCGTCTCAAATATCTCCTCACCTTTAAAATGGGGAGGGGGCTTTGTACGATGATCAGCCTTTCCTTTCCAATGCAAACCTTTCTTCCTTAAGGGACGCTTCTCAGGAAGAAAGCGACAGTGACCCATATACACAACCTTACAATTTTTTAGATGAATACCGTCTGTTTTATGTAAACATGGGTGCAGGCCCGATATCCCTTGTTTGAGTGCCCATATAGGTTACTTAAAGCAGGGCAATCGTTGATGGTAATGAATAACAATGCTCGTAGGTTGAAGTTCTCTTGCTTATTCTCATCCCACACACGTACACCTTCTTTCTTCCATAGCAGTAATAGTTCATCAACCAATGGTCTTAGATACACATCAATGTCGTTGCCAGGTTGTTTTGAACCTTGGATTAGCACTGGCATCATAATGAACTTTCGCTTCATGCACATCCAACCAGGAAGTTTGAACATGCATAGTGTCACAGGACAAGTGCTATGACCACTGCTAAACTCACCAAATGGATTGAAACCATCTGTGCTTAAACCAAATCTTATGTTTCTTGCTTCCCCAGCAAAATCTTTGTATTTTCTATCAATCTTTCTCCATTGAAACCCATCTGCCGGATGTCTCAGCATGTGGTCTTGCTTACGATCACTTTTGTGCCATGTCATCAACTTAGCATTTTCTTTGTTCCTGAACAAACGCTTCAAATGTGGTATTATAGGAAAATACCACATAACCTTCGCCGATACTTTCGTCATCTTGGGAGATGTCCCCTTGGGAGCACCAGGATCATCATCTCTCCGGTTCTTATAACGTAGCGCTTTGCACACAGGACAAGCTTCCAAATTTTCGTGTTCTATGCCTCGATATAGGATGCAATCATTAGGGCAGGCATGGATCTTCTGAACCTCCAACCCCAGAGGGCACACCGTCTATTTCTCTTTATATGTTGTCGACGGTAATTCATTATTCTCGGGAAGCTTGTTCTTCACAATTTTTAGCATCCCCTCAAATGCTTTATCAGACACACCATATTTTGCTTCCATTGCAACATTTCAAGTGTAGTACCAAGCTTTTTGTGACTCTGTTTGCAATCTGGGTATAATAGTTTTCTATGATCTTCTATCATACGACACAACTTTGCCTTTTCATTATCATTTTCACAGTCCCTTTGTGCATCTTTTAGAACTTGACCAAGATCATCAACATGGCCGTCTTCCGGTATCTCTTCTTTTTTAGCATCTTCCATTAAAGTATCCGCAAAATCTTGCTCCGCGGCCCAGTCAGGAATGTTATTATCATCCTCATCATCTTCATTCTCTTCCATCACAACCCCTCTTTCACCGTGCCTGGTCCAAAGCACATAGTTCTCCATGAATCCGTTTTTAATCAAGTGGAGGTGAAGAGTCCCCCAGTCAGAGTAGTCTTTGTCGTTTCTGCACAAAGAGCATGGACAACACATGAATCCCTTTGGGTTCTTGTTGGCTTTGGCCACTTCGAGAAAAGCTTGCATGCCAGCAATGTACTCCGGGGATCGTCCGTCGGCATTCATCCATTGCCGATTCATCTGCATCATATTAAGTCCAATTTTTATATTAAAAAGTAAACAAAGAGAAAGAAGAAGAAGGGTGAATTCAATGATGTATTCCGTTATGAACTATATGATGAGAACTGGAGGCCTACCTACATTCTTCCTTAACATGTTGATCATCTCAATACAATACGTGAATTCATAAATGTGTTTGAAGTAGAGGTTCAAAAGTTAGAAGCTGACTAGTTTTAGCTTGGGGACTTGTGATACAATGACATACAGAGGTCACTTGATGGCCATTTTGATCTCCATTATCAGTGACCATACTTTTTATAAACTAACTTCTATAAAATTAGCTAAATGCAAAATTAAGATTAGTTCTATGTTCCATTATATTAAAAAGTATACAAAGAGAAAGATGAAGAAGGGTGAATTCGATGATGTATTCCGTTATGAACTAGATGATGAGAACTGGAGGCCTACCTGCATTCATTATAAACTAACTTCTATAAAATTAGCTAAATGTAAAATCATAATTAGTTCTATGTTTTATTATATCAAAAAGTAAAATTCAATTTTCTCTACATCAATATAAAAGATAACAAGACAATGCTAGTGTTTAGCCAACCACATTTTTCTCAATCTAACGTATATAAATAATAACCTAATCTCTCATTAACTCCTCCCACCTAGGATTTTAGATTTCTATTTTCTCCATCTCTAAAATATATCAAAACAATTAATCACAACAAATGATGGGAGGAAGAAGAATCAAACCTCGGAAACACTTTAGAGGAGAGAACTCTTCACAAATACATGAAAAAAATTGAGCAGCACCTCTCTAAGGTTGAGGCACTATGGAGGAGGAGCTTGAGCTCTTGGTGAAGAATGGCTCCGGCAACAAAAAGGGGAAGAAGAAGCTGGATTTATAGGGCGCCGGTTATTAGTCCCGGTTGGAGTTATCAACCGAGACTAAAGGGCACACTTTAGTCCCGGTTGGTAACTTCACTCGGGACTAAAGAATTAGCACCGGGTGGAATTACCAACCGAGACTAAAGGTGTAGTCTCGGTTGGTAATTCCACCCGGTGCTAAAAGCCCGCGTCAATCATTACAGGAAAATGCCGTTCGGAGGCAGCCCTTTTTTCACGGTTGGTATGGACTAAAGGGGGTGTCTCCAACGAGCATTTCGGCCACGACGACGAAAGGCCTTTAGTCCCGGCTCCAAAGTTGAACCGGGACTAAAGGCCCGAACAAAAGTCTCGCTCTCTACCAGTGTGTGGCACCATCTTTGGTAATAAAACTGTCGGTCACTTAACACCAAGTAGTAAAAAAATAAGAGAGCAATAATTAAGCGTCTGTCCATTGGTGGAAAAATCTGATAGTGGTGTAAACAATTTAATTACCTATCGAAATGAGAAGCACTTACCGCTGATGACAGTCACTTGTGGAAGTATCGAAGAAACTGCTAGCATTGTCAATGCACTATAATACAATACGCGCAATGCGTGGTAATGCTCTCGTCATTGATCAGTAACCGGAGAACGCTGTCAAATTAAGAGAACCACTCAAACTTTGTTACGCCGCGTAATTAATGTTAAACGTCACGTACGTACGTAGACAAGGTCTTTGGAGGTCAGCGTTTACGTTTGTCCGGTCGATCCGTCGACTTGGTAAGACAAAATTAAAGTGCACATATACTGAATCACATACTACATTTCATTCATCTGATTTGGACAGAAGAAGCTGACTGCAATTTGCAATGGGCCTAATCTTGGCATCAACGTGGCAGCATTTTGCTGTGATGTGCATGAGCCACTAATCATACAATAATCAAAGCCTTTGACCAGAGTAGAGTACTAGAATTAACAGAGGACGAACACGTACGTGCGTACGAAGGATTCCGTGCTCCCCACCCACTGCGCCTTGCTTGTGCCATGCACCGGGGACCTGGGCTGGGGCCCGCAGAGGAAGAAAGGTCCACGGGCCGGCCGGTAGACCAAATCCCATTTTAGCAGCAAAAAAGGAGGCCAGTGAGTGAGTGGACCAGGTTCAGGGTATGAGCACTGGGCCCCAGCACTCCAGCAGCAGCTGGGGATTAGACCTATAGGCTATGCTAACCATCATGCTCTTTTCGATTTGGGGGAAAAGGGGAGGAATCTGATGGCGCTTTTTGCCTGGAGGGAAACGAAATCGCAGCAGCAGCCGCATGTTGCACCCCGAACTGACATTCCGATCGAGCGAACAACTCATTTTGACTGCATTTTGTGTGTTCAGCGCAAGGTCCAAGTTAAAGGAGCTGTTTGGCAGCTCTCACTACTTCAGTCTCAGTCTCCAGTTCTCCACTCTCCAGGTCCAGGAGGCTGCGCCACAGGATTTTTTTTCCTTTTCTGTTTTTACCGTTCATTGACTTACTTATATGGGTATTCATTACCCCGAATTCACTAATAAATGTAATGCTCAAGCGAAGTTACATATGGATCTAGGAGTCTTAACAAACTCAGAAAATGTAATTTAGAAACTTTATTACTAGTTCATCAACTCGTGCTCCTACACGTGCTAATATTTTTAAAAGGTTAACTATTTTAACAAATAGATTCCCTAGCTACCAATCAAAATTATTTATATGTGATTCTTTTATGTTTTAATATTCAAGCAATAGTCTAGTTTGTTTTATTTTATTTGGTAATTACTCTATACGCTTTTCATCTAGATTATAGTTTTTTCAACTTACAACACACCTCCATACATTGTGTTTAACAATGGAAATCTGTATTTTTCACCATTTCCTTCCATACATGAATTATGTATAAATGATCTACACGATGACACACATGATGCATGTATACTTGAACTTAGTATTCCTATTATTAACAATAATAGAAATATGTAATTCATAATCATGTAATTGTTTACTTTTGGATATTTCTGTACAATGAACATGTAGATCATTTGATTAAATTTTAGGTGCTTATTTTAGATTATTTTTAAAAATGATATACGTGGGTAATTTCGATACAAATCTAGAAATACCTTTAAAGATATTTTTATATGACGTGTATGGATAATATAGATAAATATTTTAAGTTACTGTAAATTATTTATTTATAATGCAAAGGTGGATAATTGAGATATTGTTTTAGGACATATTATACTTTTTAGTAATTTGTCCACCTATGTTATTATAAAAATTACCCGCATAGCCATTAGAATATTTTCACAATAATGGTAGTGGGTAATTTGTTAAAGAATATAATAGACCAATGACTATGTTTATTAGAGTCTAAATGAGTTATTTATATAGTTTTTTAATTTTGTAAGAATTTTCTAGTGAGTCTTGCAAAATTTAATCTGTGGCCTCCATTTTTTAAAAATAAGGAAATATAGTTTACTATCAAAATTGTCACCTTAATTATTTTTTCTATATAAATCATGTAAGAATAGGTAATTTAAAATTATATGTTTATATTTATGCACCTTTGGGTATATTTTTTAATGAAGGTTATTTGGATTCAATATAGCATATGTGGGTGATTTATATACAATTATTTTTTTATAATGTTAGTGGTGGACAATTTAGTTATAAATTTAAGGTGTTACTTTTATTTATTTTATATAATAGAATTGATGGGTAATTTAGACAATATTTAGGGGGTTACGTTAGACACTTTTATAGTTCTATAGGTGGCTAATGTTTTTAGAAATATAATAGATCCGATGTCTATAATGATTGATGTATAAATGTTTTTCTTGTTTGAGAGAGTTTATAGGGTTTCTCTATTTTCCTAGAGTGTTCGTTTAGGATTTTTAGCTGGATTCATGTGTAGGCTTCAAAAAGGAGCCTCCAATTAGTAATAGTAATATGCGGGATTTTTTTCATTTTATATGTTTCTTAAATTTTTTTTACTATGTATATTGTTAAAGTAACTTGTCCTCTTTGTTTGTATTAGGAAAATGTCGGGGCACGCATCACGACATATAATGAAGGTTATTTGGATTCAAATTTTCAATAATGGCATATTTGGGTGAGTTAGATACAATTATTTTTTATAATGTTAGTGGCAGACAATTTAGTTATAAATCTAAGGTGTTACTTTTATTTACTTTATATAATAGAATTGGCGGGTAATTTAGTCATATATTTAGGTGTTACTTTAGACAATTTTATAGTGGTATAGTCTCTATTTTCCAAGAGATTCCGTTTAGGATTCTAGATGGATTCATGTGTAGGCTTCTAAAGGAGCCTCCGAGTAATAGTAATATGGGGGAGTTTTTCATTTTGTATGTTTCTTTTTAAAAAAATATTCTTTTACTAGCATATCTAAGAGCGCACATCATGCCCTGGAATTTATTGTTCTCTTTGTTTGTATTAGGAAAATGTCAGGACTCTTGCCATATATTCATATGGTTTCTTTTTTAAAAATAGGAATTTGCTAAATCAACTAAGATGATAACAAAATTGGCAAAACATTGCTCAAAGATGACTATTACTAAACTTCACATTGTAATTGTTTCGCAAAACAACACCACCAATGTAAGTGCATACTTTGGCACATAGACAATAACAAGTACAATATTCAAGTGCCCATCAAAACTTATATTTCTCTAAAACCATCCGCATTTGTTATATTTCCTAGCAATTTTGGATACAAATCAAGAAAGACATATTAAGATATTTAATATAACATGTATGGACAATATAGAAAAATATTTTGTGTTATTGTGCAAAAGTGGATAACTGAGATATCGCTTTAGGATTTTTTATACTTTCTAACAATCTGCCCACTCATGTTATTATAAAAATAACCCACTTAAGCTGTTAGAATATTTTCACAATAATAGTAGTGGGTAATTTGTTAAAGAATGTAATAGACCAATGACTATGTTTTTTAGTGTCTAAATAAGTGGTTTATATAGTTTTTGAATTTTTGTAAGAATTTTCTACTGAGTCTTGCGAAAATTAATTTGTGGCCTCCATTTTTTTAAAAAGAGGAAATATAGTTTACTATAAAAATGATTACCTTGCACTCTCTCTAATTAATGAAATATGCTAACACAATATTTATTTAGATACATAATTATTGCCTTCAATACAATGTTTTCCTCCACATTTAGAATTTTTCTTTTTTAAAACTGCATTGCATGCATGTGCTTGAATTTGTTTAATGGACACTAAAGTTTAGCTATATTTTAACATGAAAATCTATACTATCATCACTTATTGTATATTTATAAATGGTGACACACATCATGTAGATATACCATAATTATTTTATTTTTTATAAATAAAGTAAGAATAGATAATTTAAAATCAAATACTTATATTTATGCACCTCTAGGTATATTTTTATTGAAATTTATTTGTCTTCAAATTTTCAATAAATGGCATATACTGGTGATTTAGATACAACTAACTTTTATAATGTTAGTGGCAGACAGTTTAGTTATAAATTGAATGAGTTACTTTTATTTATTTTATATAGAGAATTGATGGGTACTTTAGACATATATTTAGGAGGTTATTTTAGACAATTCTATAGTATTATAGGTGGCTAAATTATTTTTAGAAATATAATAGATCCGATGTATATAATGATTGATGGATAGATGTTTTGCTTGTTTAAGAGAGTTTCTAGGATTTCTCTATTTTTCTAGAGTGTCCACCTAGGACGATTCTGATGTTATGTGGAGGCTTAAAAAAAGACCCTCCAATTAGTAATAGTAATATGGGGGAGTTTTTATTTGATATGTTTTTTAAAAAAAGTTCTTTTACTATCTTATTGTTAGAGTACTCAAACTTACTAGCATATCTCTGAGCACACGCCATGCTCTGGAATTTATCCTTTTTTTGTTTGTATTAGGAAAATGTGAGGACTCTTGCCATATATTCATACTAATTCTTGTAAAAAAATAGCAATGTGTTAATTCAACTAAGATGATAACAAAATTGGCAAAACATTGCTCAGATCAGAGATCACTTTACTAAACTTCACATTGTAATTGTTTCGCAAAACAACACCACCAATGTAATTACACACTCCGGCACCTAGACAATAACAAGTACAGTATTCAACTGTCCATCAAAACTTGTATTCCTCTAAAACCATCCGTATTTGTTATAATTCCTAGCATTTTTTCATATATTGTGAGGTCAAAACTGAAGCCACATATATGTGTGTATTCTTTAATTCTTTCTGATTGATACGTGACAAGTACGTTACATACGAGCCACACATGTATAGAGAAATATCGTTGCCAGTTGCCACGTTGCCACCAACATATTAATGTACATATCCGTGTGCGCGCCGTCATTCACATATACCGTGTTTTCGCGTCCGACTCGTATTCTCGTCCCTGTCACTCGCATATATCACGACATATACTTGAATAATTGAAATATCATCACCATCACCAAAGACTGCAGAATGCAAGTTGGCGGCACACAAGGTTATCACAAAAGAGGCCCCCCCAGCTGCCACCTTGTTTGACGACCCTTTTCCAAGCACATCTCCCTCAGGAACACTCACCAGCCAACCCAACCGTGGACCTTTCAACGACTTGCTGTTTGGTGGCTGGTGGGGTGGCGTCGTCTTCCTGCGCCGGGTCCGAGTACTTTTCAACTCCCTCGACGACCCAGGCATAGCTACCTCCCTACGCTCCCCGCCATCCATCCATGCCCTCCGAGCTCGCCAACCTCACCTTCCCCCTCCGATCCTACGATCCCTACTACTTTTCAGCCCCACTGACATCCACACGGCGCGCAAGTGCATGCACGCCCACGCATACACACAACACACTTGTGTATCCATCGCCATCGTTCCCCCCACCCACCCATGGCTATATATATATACCGGCCGATCGATCGGCGGCAGCGACGACCAACTCAATACAAGAAGCTAGCCAGCCAGCCATGGCGAGCTCCCCGCCTGACCTCGCCGCCGGCGTCTTCCGCGGCTGATGGACACGCTCTTCGTGCTCGGCCAGGAGTCCCGGCTGCGCATCCTCCAGCGGGCGGCGGCGCGCGTCCCCGGCTGCGCCTACCTCTGCGCCTGGGCTGCACTCCCGCCTGCTGCTTCCCAGCCCACAGTAGCGGCGGCTTCGTCTTCCTCGCCGACTGCCACCAGGTACCTGTCTAGCAATGCGTGCATAATCTGCATATGGGCTGGGTTAGATTATTTACCAAATAAGTGGGCAATGCATTTGCAGCGGCCGCCTGCTGTGCTGCGTGGACGCGTGGCTCTGTGACGGCGGTGGAGCCAGCTGCCGCGGTGACGCCGCCGCCGCCCGACGCGTGCGCGCGCTCTTCGACGCGTACCGGGGCTCGCTCTGCGCCGCCGTGAGCGGGTGCGTACGCATCGTCGACTTGCATGCCATCCGCCACCGCCGTCTTGTATTTATTGACGATGTTTTGTGCAGGTGCGTGCCGGGGTGGGCGTACAAGGACGGCCGCGCGTTCATGGAGCTGCCGGCGAACGACCTCATGGCGTCGGCGTCGCTGCCGGTGCAGCAGCAATTCTACGAGGTCAGCGCACGTCCCCGGCCGTGTTCTTTAATTTGTGGCATTGTATACTATACATAGCGCGTACTTGTTTTGGATTCAATTGCTCTCGGATCTCTTAATTAAAAAATATGGTGTTTGCTTAATAATTCTCTTAATTGTGATATTTCAGGAAGCTGGTGTTAAGGTTTGTTTCTTCATCTCACGACTCACGAGTGTGCATGATCATATATGGAAGCATGCAAGCTATTTGAACATCGAGTTTATTATATATAATAATTTCAATAGATAATGGTGGTATGATCATCGAGTTCGGTTGCTGTTGGCAATGCGCAGATGGCGGCCTTCATGGGATGCGAGAGCGGCGAGATCGAGGTCGGCGTGTCCACGACGGCGAGCGGCGGGTCGGCCATGAGCTTGGAGTCGAGCTTGCATCAGGTCTTCTCGGAGGACTTCTTCCAGCAGTCGCTGCTGGAGGAGCTGCTCCAGCTCCCGCCGACGCGGCCGTCGTCGCCGTCCTCCTCGCTGCCGTCCGTCTCCGTGGGCAGCCCGGCGGCCGAGGGCTCGACGTCGCTGCTCCGCACGATGCCCGTGACGCCGCCAGTCACCACACCGTCGTCCGGACCAGAGCGGCAGGCGCCGGCGCCGGCGCCGGCGCCGGCGTTCCTTCACCCGCTCCACCACCCCCGCCCGCCGCTCGCCTCCCCGTTCAACCGGCACGGCGGCCGCGTCCATTTCCCGAGCCCCGACGCCGACGACGCCGCGATGGCGGAGGCCATGCTGGCCGTCATCTCCGCCTCGTCGCCCTCAGCGCTGCCAACGACTCATCATCCGTCCACGTCAGGGGCGGTGCTTTCTCCGGGCAACCACCACCACCATCACGGCGCGCGCCGGTGGCCGCGGCGGCGGGGCACGACGACTACGGCGTTCCGGGCGTACAACGCGGCGCTGGCGCCGAGAGTACCGTGGCGGCCGCCGGGCGCGCCCGGGCAGCGGATGATCAAGATGGGCATCTCTATCCTGAGGAGGATGCACATGCTCAGGTTCAGCCGGGAGCGCACCGGCGGCGCTACTGCGATGACGCAGCAGCAGGCGCAGGAGGAAGAGGATGACCAGCCGGCGGCGCCGTCGAGCAGCCAGCTGAACCATATGATATCGGAGCGGCGGCGCCGGGAGAGGCTTAACGAGAGCTTCGAGGCGCTCAGAGGGTTGTTGCCTCCTGGATCAAAGGTAATGCCCAATTAAAAGGAGACATGTTATCAACTACGATTCTTACAATCTTACTGATTGATTAAGCATCAACACACATGAAAATACTTCATCACTAATACCCGTATTAGCAATCAATTTGAACAATTGCGAGTTCAACTTGCACCAAAAACACTATAAAAATACATGCATTTGTTCATACTACGACAGCTTGCATATGCATGCATCCTGCATGCAATATTACACGGGTTCAATGTCTTATTTTGAAGTGCAATCACTAGCGTGCTTATATTACTTTTATTTTCCTTAACATTTACTTGCTCTTATAAACCTTTTTGCTGTGTGATTTTTACTGAAATTTGTTTTGCGCATTTTATTCACAATGTAGAAAGACAAGGCCACGGTCCTGGCCAAGACGCTGGACTACATGAACATCCTGGTATCCCAAATCGCCGACCTCGAGGCGAGGAACCGCAGCCTGGAGAGCCGAGCTCACCATCACGCCAACGGCGGCGGCGGCTGGAAGGAGCGGCGGCCCTACTACTCCTCGTCGGAGCAACAAGAGGTGGTGGTGCTCCAGGGGCTGTGCGGTGGCACGTCGTCGGAGAGGGTGCAAGTCCACGTGACCGCCGCCTCGACATCGTCGTCATCTTCGACAACGGCGGCTGCTGGCCGGGAGCTGGCCGTGCGGGTGGAGGCGCGGGCGACGCACGGGGACGTGGCGGAGCTGGTGTCCCGCGCGCTGGCCGTGATCAAGGAGATGGGGAGCTTCACGGTGGTGGCCGTCGATGCCAGGCGGCCGGCGGGCGATGGCGCTGCCCACGCCATCTTTACGCTGCGAACAACGGTATGTATACGTATATTATCAAATTATTAAACGCACCACCGCGCGTGTCATCACACAACGTTCGTACTACCTCCTTCCTCAAATATACGACATTGGTCAGTTCACTAGTTCCTCAAAATTAAACCTTTTCGTGGATTTGAGTACTATTCCATTTTGAAAAGCTCTTTTGAGAGGCTACATCCAGTGTAGCTTCCCGCGTCAGGACGCGAGGGATCGAGTTCTCTCTATGATACTCGGCCGATGACTCCCTCGGTGTTAGCGAGAGACTACCACAGGGGTTCGAACCCGAGTCTCTAGCAGGCGCTACCACTCGAGCCAACACCCCCCTCCCCTTGAAAAAGCTCTTTTCGAATTGAGTAGGACTCGAAGTCGCCGGCTATGCTGCAACCCATCTCGCATGTCTCTTCCTTGTTACTCCATATCCAGACATATAGTATATCTCAATGGGAACTTATCAAGTGCAAACCAATCACTCCGTGCAAACTATGGAAACTTCAATCTGAACCACACGACTCATGGACAATAAACCTAAAACATCAAAACGATTGATAACTCGGAATATACGAAGGGAGATATATATCGGCTCATTTTGATCGGCTCTCTAGAACTACAATACCCCTTCTCCCTCGCGGATCGGACAAATTCTTTTCTTTGCAAGGTGGCGGCAATCCTGGTCAAAGTCAAATCAACTACAAGCCTCTCGACCCGGGGACATGCTTCCACACCACCCCACAGCGACGACGGCCGTGGGCCCCAACGACAACAGGGCCGCCGGCGAAAGATCAATCGTCAAACAACTCATCCCAGGCTCGAAGACCCTTCTTGACCGTCCGCGTCCGCCCGGCCGCTGGTGGTGTCCCCGTGGACGATGAATTGAAGCCACGGCGCGGCCATCAGCTAGCCACCGGCGAGCAATAATCCAGCAATCCGGCGCCGGTTTCTCCGGCGAGATCCCGCGGATTACTGCAGCATGCAGCTGACCGTGTCTTCTCGCCGATCTCTGCAACTGATAGTTTCGTTGGCCTTGACTTGACCAGTTGACCGGTCGATCGAATTTATCACTCGTACACGCCCTCTTCATCTTCATGTTCTAGTCTCTCCTGTTACTGTCGAATGATGTCGATATACATAGTAATAAGAAATTTTTGGCCTATATATATGGAGTAGACTCTGAAGCTGACGCGAGAGTCACTGATGATAATGTAATGACATCAGGGGTTGGGATGTGTGTTGGATGCAGGCGGGCGAATTCGACGAGGCGTCGCTCAGGGAGGCCGTGACGAAGGCTGCCGAGGAGTCCGCGACACCGGCGGCGCCGCCGGAGGACTCGTAGACTACTACCACGACGACGACGGTACATGCCGTAGAAGAATGGACGTACGTACGTCGTCGCCTGTTTTTGACCACAGGAGGAGAGGGAGCATGGTAGGCTGCTGCCACACACGGACTCTGAATCACGAGTCCAAAGAGATCTTCTTCCGTCTCAAGTTATACGTCGTTTTTCCAAATTCATATGGATGGATGTATACTACGAATTATGGAAAGTTAAAATGATGTATAATTTGAAGCAGAGAGGAGCAGCACGAGGGACAAATATGACTTTTTCTTTCCTTTTTATTTAGCTCCTCTGTAGTTGTGTTGTATGTCAGCTGTGCTAATGAAGAGTTTTTTTTTTCAATCTCCCGGCAAACCTTTACCTGGGCCGTTAGTGCTCACCCAAAGAATACCATGGGCCGTTATTACCCACGTACACTCACTAAAAATAGACTTGGGCCGTTATTTATAAAGCAAATGCTTTCTCATTAGTAACGCTGCTTTAGTGCCGCATCGCTGTCGACATCGATGGTCGCAGGCTCTTAACTTCTAAGGACTAACCGGCACAGCTGAGTCACCACGAGGCAACCGTGGTCAGTAATCATCTCAATGATTATATATGCGAATTGGTATGCATTTGAGCACACTAAAGATGTGCTCTATGCTTTTTTCTTTTTCTTTTTTTTAAAAAAAAATTCATCCCACCATCAGCCGTGTGAAGGGAAGAATTCATCCCACCATCACCAAGACAAAACGATCAAGCTAAGCGTGACTCCAACAATACACACTATGTGAAGGGAAGAATTCATCCCACCATCACCAAGACAAAACGATCAAGCTCAAGCTCACTGACTCCAACAATACAATGCAAAATGAGAGAGGCATATGTGGATTTGCATTGCAATGAGAGAGGCATATGTGGATTTGCATTGCGTACAGTGTTTGCCTCCCGTTGCAAAAAAACCCATCTCCAACATGACACACAAAAAATCACCCTCCCCCACCATCACCCGTGTGAAGGGAAGAATTCATCCCACCATCACCAAGACAAAACGATCAAGCTAAGCGTGACTCCAACAACACACACTATGTGAAGGGAAGAATTCATCCCACCATCACCAAGACAAAACGATCAAGCTCACTAACTCCAACAATACAATGCAAAATGAGAGAGGCATATGTGGATTTGCATTGCAATGAGAGAGGCATATGTGGATTTGCATTGCGTACAGTGTTTGCCTCCCGTCACAAAAAAAACCCATCTCCAACATGACACACAAAAAATCACCTTCCCCCCTCTAATCCTCTGCTCGGGACGGCACAGAGCAACTCCACGACGGGAGAAGGGGGGTGCAGAGCAGGTCCCGGTGAAGAGGAGCACGCACCCACTGCGGCGGGGTCTGAGGTCCTCCCGCACACCCACTCGCTGTTGACGGTCCTTACGACAAACTTTCGACCGTCAACATCTCGGAACGATAGCACTTTATAACGAATTTCATGCATGTTTTACGTGCTAACAAGGTTCCACGAGTTGTGTTGAGTTTTTATCTGCAGGACCAAGATTAGGGGGCAATTTCGGAGCACCGGGCCACATATGGTAGGCACGACCGCACCTAGTGGTACGACCGCACCTACCTATCCCTCTATGCAGGTTCATACCAAGTAAAGTTCCATGCACTAGCGCCCGAACGACTCAACCCGACACGATCGTGTAGGATCAATCAAACAATCCACAGGAGCAATGCATCGGGGCCAGGAGGCAGGGCCGACCGCACCACCTAGGGCCGGTCGAACCTCCAGGTGCGGCCGCACCACCTAGGCCAGCCACACCTGCCCAAATTGGCCAAACGAGCCACAACGCCTCGGTCACTCAAGGGAACACTGCCGCAAATGATCATGACCAAAGAAACAAGGTCGGTTCAATCCAGAGGACAAGATTAGCCTCACTTGGATCCATGGACCCACAAACTAGTGATCAACCGACTTTGGGCAACGACCAACACTTCATCTACACAAAAGAGCATGCTCCGGAGTGTATGACACGAGGGCCCAGGGCCGGCCGCACCAAGAGATCTGGCCACACCTCCTTACCGCATCAAACTGACCAACAACCACCTTCTAACCGCCTCAGGGACCAAATCACAGATGCTCGATCAAAGGAGGTGAAGATCATAGGGCCGGCCGCACCTGGAGATACGGCCGCACCTCCTTGCTAGCCACTGCAGCTCCCTCTCACCTATAAGTACCCCCTCCTGCAACCACCGACCTACTGGGGCTATAAATTGAGCCAGGCACCTCGTGGAAGAGTACAAGTGACTAGAAGCAAGTGGCGAATCCCTCCAGAAGTTAGCATTCAGAGAGTAGGGAGAGTTGAGTGTTGGAGTAGAAGCCGGAGTCGGTCTTCTTCTTGTACCTCGGCGGGTGCGGTACACCTTCGGTCGTCCACACCCGGGATACTTTGTAAGTTCGGATTCGTGAGTAACTAAGTCTCAAGTCATTTCTTTGTTTGCTCTTAGGTTTCTCGACTGTGGTTTAGTAGTTTCTACTTATCGTGATTGCTTTGCTCTAGCGTGGGGTAAAGTAGTGCTTGGTTAGTGTAGACACGGTGTCTACACTCTCCGGTACCTTGGAATGCTTCCCGGTTCAACGAAATAGTTGTGGTACCCTAGGGAGGTGACAGCTCCGGACAGGCTCTGTAGTCCACCACGTTAGTTCCGGCAGGTAGGAGTTACGACATCAGGGCCCCCTTCTCATCCCTTTCTGTGGCTCTTTTCCCTCTGGCCCCAACGAGTGACAGGTTGTGTCTTGATTCCATCTGTGACCTCACGAGTCCCAAACTTCATTAGTTATCCCCTCTCTACCCGAAATCTACCATTGCCTTTCTATCCTTCGTCACCATACCCCCCAGATGAATTAGTTCAGGTTCTCCACACTTCTCGTTCCTCGAGGAAATCAATACCTTGGAATACTCCCGAGTGGAAGCTACAGCGGTATCCGTGCGCTTGTGGATTTATCTGTGATCGTGTAGTATACCCACAGGATTTCTAGCGCCGTTGCAAATCTAGTAACAGCATAAGAAATGCCAACAAGCTTTCTGGCGCTGTTGCTGGGGAACGGTAGCTATTTTGATTCCGAACCCAGTTCGTCCGTGTATCACCCCATTTATCTCATGGATTCCGATCCAACCCTTTTTGAGATTTCCGCTCCAAATGGTGATAATTTGGAGCCTCCACCTTCATCACATTCCATCACAACATCTAGCTATGAGCTACGTCTTGGCTTCATAGCTATGGTCCGAGAGCAAAGCTTCTCCGGAGATAAGGATGAAAGTCCTTATTCCCACCTGCACGAGTTCGAACAACTTTGTTCGTGTCTTGTGATCGCAAGAATGAGCCAAGATACCTTGAAATGGAAACTCTTTCCGTTTTCATCAACGTGGAAAGCTAAACAATGGTATTTGCTCAATGTGAGAAGTATGGAGGGAGAATGGGAAAGTTTACGGAAGGCTTTTTGCCTAACATTCTTCCCGACTCCCCAAGTAGTGAAACTCTGACGAGAGGTCATCTATTTTGAGCAACAAAAGACCGAATCCCTAGGAGCCGCAAGGGCAAGATTTATGAAGACCGTAGAATCTGGTCCAGACCTCAGTATCGCAGAGCCCGCTCTCTTGCAACATTTTCGCGATGGTCTTGGACCAGAATCAACCGGAGGATCTTTTGCTCATTTCACCAATGAACCATTTCAACCATATAGAGAGTTTGATGACCCCTCGTGCGATTTTGTCTACGAATTTTACGATGAGCTATTCACCGACTTTGGGAATACTTGGAATTACCAAAGAGTAGAGAGACCGAAAGCACAAGAGGAGCCGGAAACTCCTATCTCTTGCTTAGAGGAACGGGCCGAGCATTTTAGGCTCATTTCAAATCTTTCGGCCATCATGAGTAGAGAATGGTTGGATGAGGCGGAAGCCTCGACCGATGTCATAAAATTCCCAACCAAAATGAGGCACACTAGATGTGAACTCATGGGAAATAAACATGGTGTCGGGTATGAGCGAGCCTAGGGGTCAACATTATCAGTTTATCCTTAGCAAATCCCTAGCAGCCGCATCCTCTCTCTCTCAAGATCTTTGAAACTCCTTAACATCCCTTCAGGAGAGACATTAGGGTGCTAGGGCGTTCTTCGGGTGTGTCCCGTAAAGTTCACGGAATACGAGCTCTATCTTGATTTTCATCTATTTGATCTACCTTGTCATCACACCCATTCAATCATCATCGGTAGACCCATCATGAAAATCTTAGAGCAATCTCTAAGAAAACCAGAGTTGGAGCTAAAGATCGGTGACGACTTCCTACCGGTATCCTACCTTAGAACTGAAAACACCCCGGTAGAAGCCAAACCCAAACCTGATCTACTAAAGGAAGTAATGGCCGCTTCCCTAGCTGAGCTAGCTCAACCAACCTTTGAAGAGAATATCCCGTTCTTCACAGAGGAGGATGAGGCATCGGTCTCGTTTAAGCTAGACCCAACCGAGAAGCCAGAACGACCACCAATAGAGCTTAAACCTCTTCCCTCCAGGATTAAAGTACGTGTTTCTCCATGGGAATCGAGAAACTCCCATGTTCATCAGTGATAAGCTATCTGAGGTGGAAACTCAGCAGCTCATCACTGTTCTTGAAACCCATCGATCAGTACTAGGGTACTCTCTTCAAGATCTCAAGGGAATTAGCCCCACTCTTTGCACACATCGGATTCCCATCGAACCCGATGCAACCCCTTCAAGAGAACCTCAGCGTCGGCTCAACAACAACATGAGGGAGGTAGTGAAAAAGGAAGTTTTGAAACTCCTTCATGCTGAGATTATCTACCCAGTACCCAATAGTGAATGGGTTAGCCCCGTTCAAGTTGTGCCCAAGAAGGGAGGCATGACAGTAGTGCGCAGCGATAAGAATGAGCTCATCCCTCAGCGCACTGTCACAGGGTGGCGTATGTGCATAGACTATCGCAAGCTTAACAAGGCCACCAAGAAAGACCACTTTCCCCTTCCTTTCATCGATGAGATATTGGAGCGATTAGCGAAGCATTCTTTCTTTTTCTTCCTAGACGGTTATTTTGGTTATCACCAAATTTCTATCCATCCCGATGACCAAGACAAAACCACTTTTACATGTCCTTATGGAACTTACGCCTACTAGCAAATGTCCTTTGGGTTATGTAATGCTCCGACCTCTTTTCAACATTGCATGATGTCAATCTTCTCGGACATGATTGAGCAAATCATGGAAGTATTCATGGACTATTTCTCGGTTTGTGGAAAGACTTTCCCGGAATGCCTTAAAAAACTTGATAGAGTTCTTAAAAGGTGCTCCGAGAAGGATCTTGTCCTCAACTGGGAAAATGCCATTTTATGGTAAGAGAAGGGATAGTTCTTGGACACAAGGTGTCCGAACGAGGGATAGAGGTGGATAGAGCTAAGATAGAGGTTATTGAACAACTTCCACCTCCGGCCAATGTTAAGGGCATCCGTTGTTTCCTAGGCCACGCAGGATTCTACCGTAGATTCATAAATTTTTTTCGGAAATCGCCTATCCCTTGACCAAACTCTTAGGGAAGGACGTTCCTTTCGTCTTTGATGAAGAATGCCTCATTGCATTCCATACCCTCAAGAAAGCCTTGATCTCAACCCTAATTATCCAACCTCCCGATTGGAGTTTACCTTTTGAGATCATGTGCGATGCTAGCGATTATGCCATTGGGGCGGTCCTAGGACAAACTAAGGACAAGAAACACCATGTTATAGCCTACGCTAGCAAGACTCTCAACGGTGCTCAGCTAAATTATGCTACCACCGAAAAAGAGCTCCTAGCTGTGGTTTTTGCAATAGATAAATTTAGGTCCTACCTAGTGGGGGCCAAGGTGATTGTTTTTACAGATCACACTGCCCTCAAGTACCTCCTCACCAAGAAAGATGCAAAGCCAGGATTGATCTGATGGATTCTACTACTCCAAGAGTTCAACATAGAAATCAAGGATAAACAAGGAGTGGAAAATTCAGTAGCAGATCACTTATCAAGGCTTCATCTAGAGCATGATTCATTGCTGCCAATCAATGATTTCTTGAGGGACGATACACTCCTCAGGGTAGACCGCAGAGATCCTTGGTATGTAGACATTGTCAATTTCATGGCATCAGGATATGTGCCACCCGGGGGAGATAAGAGGAAATTGATATATGAGAGTAGACTCCATATGTGGGACGAGCCCTATCCATTCTGCATATGCGCAGACGGTCTCCTACGACGTTGCGTACCATCATGGGAAGTGAACGGCATCTTAGAAAGGTGTCACTCGTCAGAATATGGAGGACATTATGGGGCATTCCGTACCAATGCAAAAGTTTGGCAGTGTGGTTTATTTTGGCCCACAATGTACCAAGATGCCAATGATTTCGTGAGAAGGTGCCCAAGATGTTAAAAGCATGGTAACATCAGTACAAGAGATGCCATGCTCCTCACCACTAACCTTCAAGTTGAAATCTTCGATGTCTGGGGGATCGACTACATGGGACCTTTTCCGATGTCAGGGAATTATGAATACATACTAGTGGCAGTGGATTATGTGTCAAAATGGGTAGAAGCAATACCCTGTCATACAGTAGCCGCTCAAAGCTCGAAGAAAATGTTTCACGATATAATATTCCCGAGATTTGGAGTACCAAAGGTAGTCATCAGCGATGGGGGACCACATTTCATTGATGGAAACTTTAGAAGATACTTGAAAGCTCAAGGAGTGGAGCACCAATCGCTACTCCATATCACCCCCAAACAAGTGGTCAAGTTGAAACATCAAACAAGCAAATCAAGAACATCCTTCAAAAGACTGTCCATGAGATGGGAAGAGGATGGAAAGAGAAACTTTCTGAAGCTTTATGGGCATATCGTACGGCCTACAAAACTCCCATCGGTATGACACCCTACCAATTAGTATATGGGAAGACATGCCATCTACCCGTAAAATTGGAATACAAATCACACTGGGCTATTAAGAAGTGGCATATGGATCTTCCTACCGCCGGAATCAAAAGGCAAATGCAATTGGGTGAACTCGGGGAATGGAGGGAGAAAGCATACCATAATGCAAAGATGTATAAGGAGAAAACCAAGAGATAGCACGACAAGAGGATCAAGACGAAATTTTCCGAACCGGGAGATAAGGTGCTACTCTTTAACTCTCGAACTTTTTGGTCATGGAAAGCTTAGAAGTAAATGGGATGGACCCTTCACAGTATTAAATTCCACTTCACATGGGGCCGTAACCCTACAAGATTCAGACAGAAACAATTTTAAAATAAATAGACAAAGACTTAAAATTTTCCTTGAACCAATCATGCCTAACCTCGAAGAATTTGATGTCATCGAGGTCATTAACTTAGATTGATTGAAGTCTGTTGACGGTGAATTTCCGTCAACCTAGCTATGAGTTTACCTTTAATGTTGGTATTGATTTATTATTCTAACCACTGGAACTAACCCCCCATATATAACAAGTTCACTCTTGCATGTCAATTTTGGAGTTCATTGTTTACGCAGGAAATCTACGCTAAAGAGGAGACTTTCGGGATAAGTTCACTGAGCACTTTGGAAGAACATCATGAAACCCGACAAGAGTCAAGACACGCGACGAACATGACTCCAAATGACCTGAGGACCGAAGCATCAATGTGCAAGTCTTCAGGGACTCAACCAGAAAACAGCGAAGCTTGCATAGCAAGATTCAAGCCTTAACCGCGAAGGAAACGACGTCAAATGCCCACATGCTAGTGCACACAAATAAGGAATCATGCAAGAAGCAACCGGGGAGGAAATCGGGGCCGAACTGGGCCTGGGCCGGCCGGCCTAGGCTGACTGGCCCAGCCCACTCCGGGCCCGGTTCGACGCCCCTTTTGCCCTAGGAGTTTGTCTATTTATTGCCTCCACCGTCGTCAGCCGCCACATCGATCAAATCATTCTACCGACGCCATTCACCAGGAAACCGCCACCGCAAGATGAGGGAGAGAGTTGGATGAGCTCTTCGCAAGGATCAACACCGGCGGAGGGAAGGAAGCAAGAGGAGGACTCCAAACCGCTGGCCTAGGGGGTGTTCCCAAGCTTCAACGCTGCCATCTTCATCGACGACGTTCTCCGGAGTCTCCATCACCCCTATGTGCTTCAATCCATGTAAGATGATGGGGTAATGTCTCCGTTCGTCCCTATGGTTAGATGGATGCATGATATGTAATCTATACATGAACCAATGCTTTATGGTCTATGTTTTCGCGTATGCTTTGTTTACATATGTTTGCGCAACATGTGGTCTTAGTAGGGTTTGTGGTAATCGTGGTGATTAGCTTAACCCTATGGATGCTTAGGTATAGATGCAATTATAAGTGAAAGTGTTTGATTACCTTGCGTAGTGACAGTATGGTGGAGGGAAAAGGCTTAGCGGCCGCATAACCGCCATGAAGCTAGTGTAGGCAACACCCTTTTCATGTACTAGATGCATGTTCATGTGATCCTAAACCCTAGGGAGGGAATGCTTATCTATCTTAACCTCCCTCTCTTGTGTCCACCCTTTACCATCTAGTTTAACCTTAGACTTCTTAGATTAACATAGGTTAGATTGTCTTTACCTTTAGATTAATACTCTTTCAAAAGTTTTCCATTCAACTAGATTAGTACTTGGTTAAGCGCTAGCAATCCCCTTGCTTCAAGGATTGATAAGAACCTAGGGAATCCCTGTGGTGAAAAAGGTGTAGGTCCGCACGCTTGCGGATCGAAGGTTGTTACGTGTTTCAACTGTCAACAAGCCCCTTTTTCTGGCGCCGTTGCCAGGGAGCAGGCCAGTTTGCTACGTTTAATCTAGTATTAGTTTTGTTGATTACTAACATCTGACCCTAGTTTTCTAGAAAATCCCCTTTTGTGTTTTTCTTTTTTATTTTTGGTGCCTAGATGGACTTGTTCACCTCACCTTCGGAGGACAAAGAGATGTCGCTAAGGGAGCTAGCAATGCCGTCAATGGAAGACATTGAGATGCAAAAATCAGATTTGGCTCTTGCTACAACCCACTATGAAGTGAAGCTTGGAATCATCAAGTTAGTGGCAACAAACCCCTTTAGAGGATTGGAGGATGACAACACATATAGACACATTAAGGAATTCATGATGATATGCAACACAATGCAATAAGAAGGAGTTCCGGCCACTTGGTTCAAGTGGAATCTTTTTCCGTTCTCTCTCGAAGATGAAGCGCGAAGATGGTACACACTTGCGTTCATTGAAGCAAAAGGAAATTAGGATGAGCTAGTGAAGAAGTTTCTTTTGAAGTTCTTTCCCATAAGCAAGGTCTAAGACTTAAGGAGGCAAGTGCTCGCTTTCAAGCAAGGAGAGGATGAAGGAATTGATGAATCATGGGACCGTTTTAATGAACTACTTGAGCGAGGCCCGAACTTGGGATTTTCCGGTGACTTGATGTTGCATACCTTTTATTTTTCACTAACCCCTAACTCGTCTCGTTTTGTAAGCATGTGTGCAGGCGGTGATATAATGGATAAAACAATTAGTGAAGCCACACAAATCTTACAAATGATAAGCAATGGACAAAGAACGCAACGAGATTGGCAAAGACGTTGTCAGGAGGAGCAAAACAACAAAAGCAAGCCTGAGGTGCTTGCTGAAATTTCTGAAAAAGATGAACCGAAGGTCAAGAAAGATGAACCGACCATACAAGAAATTGAAGATCCACTTCCCAATGTAAGAGAAGTCAATTCGGATATTAAAATTATTGAAACTAACATGAATGTAGGCCGAAGTATGGGGAATGCTAGACCATTGGCGGAGTTCAATCAATCCGGTTGGATTCAAGTTGATTTTGCCCCACTAATCAACTACCGAAGGAAGGAGGAACACTGACACGTTGCCAAACTAGTTGAGGATATATTTGATCAAGAGATGAGTGGAGAGTCAATCCAAAACATATTTGAAGAAGAAAGAGAAGAAGATGATGAAGGATGGATCGATCAATTTGACAACTTGAAGATTTGCAATGAAGGAAGAGAGGAGTACAACCGTGACGAGCCTAGTGACTCAAGGGACAAATGGGAGAAGGTAGGACTCAAGTTAGAAGGTTATAGCTTATGTTCTATTGAAGCCCACACAATAACAAGGCAAGACATGGAAGTACTCAAGGATGAAAAAACGAGTGAATCAACGAAGAGCGATCTTGACATGTGGTACACGGGAGATAAAGAAAGCAACACACAAGACTTTGAAGATGAAGATTTGGTTGATAAAGAAGACTTCAAAGAAGAGATGAATGCGTACATAGTTGAAGGATTACATGTTCCACATGATGAGTTGAAGAAATTGCAAGATGGTGATGAAGAGGCAACTACACTTGTTGAGATTGATTTGACTTCAACACCACTAGATGAACCAAATATCACTCTTATCAAGGAAGCTCCGTGGCAAAGGTACGCGTTGAAATCTCAAGATATTATTGGTATTGATGTTGATAAATTCAAATATGCATGCTCAACCAATAGTATGAATGATAGTTTAAATTCTATGACTTGTTCCAATAATGATCATGTTGATAGGCTAGATTTTGTTGAGAATGAAAAAGAGGAATCATTTATGTTCAAACCAATTAATGTCACATCTAAAGAACCTTTGCCTAATGATGAGCTAAGTGCTATGCATGAAACATATGCTTCTTTTGTTTACACCTTGACTTGTTGCTACAATTCGCATGTGGTGTTAATTATGGACGCGTAAGTTTACAATAAGTTTTGTAAATTTCGATCATGCTTTGCGCTTGGTCAAGCTAATGACCTTAAAAAAGTACATGTCAGGAGAAGGCCCGATTTTCACTAACCATGAAGACAAGGCTCGAATAATTAAAAAAGAAGTCATGCTTAAAAGAGTTGCAAGAGAAATCATCAACCTCTCCAAATCCTGCAATGGATGCTGCTGTCTTCATCGATTTGAGAGTTTGTTCAGAGGTGTAAAAATGAAGAAAATGAGATATCTAGAAGCTCCATCAATTTACCATTCCAACGCATCAAGAACCAATGAATTTTAAGACCCGTGCAAGGAATTATGGAGAAAACATTGAGCATTGCACGTTCTGAAATTTCAGGACAGATTTCATCACCGAAGTAAAACGGACGTAACTCTCTTGTCCGGAGTCCGATTTGGGAAAATAAAGACTTGTTGGAAAGGAAATTTTGTGCACTATGCAATGGAGTAGAGCTTGGGTATACTTTCTGTTCTGGACATTAAAGAAAAAATTCATGGAGTGAAGGCAGCACCGAAGGATGATAAAGAAGGAGATAGCGATGAACAAAAGGATGCCTTGGGCAAGTCCTCTATAAGTGATCAAACACAACATGGGAAGTAAATTAAAGCTGCATTGGTACCTTTTCTTCTTGCAAAGGGCCATGGCTATTCGACAAAAAAAGAAGGTATGTGAGAAAGTCGAGGTCTATGACTTTAAATGAAGCGCTTTTCGGGAGGCAACCCGTTTCTTTATGTTTTTATTCCTTTCTTAGAAAGAATAAAGAATGACACCATATTATTATGATCAACTTGTGGTTATTAATCTAAGTTTAGTTTTCTTTTCAGAACTATCATCATGTTCATGCTCATATTTATTTATTTGCATGCATTGCATTTTGTTATCAACGTGATGTTTCTTTGCATGTACATGTTTTGCATATAGTTGGCTTGGTTGTTTTAAGGCTCAATGATTTATGCTTTCATATCCATGTTAATGCTCTAGCTGGGCATTTTCCTTTTGTGATCTTGTGTAAACGTGGTGTTTAAACATGATTGCGGACCATTATCATTAAGTTCGATAAACCTTGCTAGCTTTTCATATGTTTTCATGTTGCATTGGTTAGTTTATAAGCTCCGCAATGCGCTTAATTTTCCTTGTGCTATAAGAGCTATTGATTTAGGGATAGACATGGTGTTTTAACCCTTGATAAATAAATCTTTATGGCTATGGAGAAATTTGGCGACCTAGTTGTAAACATGGTGTTTAGAACTAGGTAAAAGCATTGTCTTTGTTTATATGCTTTCCTATCATGTGCATACACACCTTGCACCACGTACACTCATTAAGTTTTTATTTCTCATTTGACTAATTATGCCACAAGTTGACAGTCCTAGTAAGCATTGGATTGTTGGCAATTCTATCTACTCCCAACCGTCACCTTGGGGGTAGAATCCGCATTTAAAATGTCTTGCGGGCAAGATAAAGACTCTCACTACAAGGAAAATTGAAGGATGACTAAGATAAAAATGCTTTGTCTTCTTCTTCTATGCCTAACAAAATTCTAAGCATGGGGGAGACCATGAATCTTCAACACGGAAGTGCAACATGACGTTCTAGAAGATAGAATGATCAAGATCGTCAACATCACCGAATCAATGCGAAAGAAGCCACTGATCTCATCAAAATTCTGCGTGGTCTCGAAGGGAAAACACTGGATATTTTTGGATATTTAGAAGCCCCATGAAGCTATGATTCCAACAAATCAATAATCAAGACAATTGGAGGTTCCTACAAGAGGTCATGCCCGAATCACCGAGTGTAACACGTCCTGAAATCAGTTTTGGACAGCACGCAGCGCTGAAGTAAAACGGACATAGCTCACTTGTTTGAACTCCGTTTTTGATGAATGACCACACGTTGGAAAGATAATTTCATAAAATTTTCAATAGAGCTATATTTCGATATATGTTTTGTTATGGACAGAGGGGGAAATCCATGAAAAAGCGACAGCAAGGAGATGATGAGAAAAAGAAAGAGGAGATGGTGATGACAACATTGAAGAGAAGGGCGACCAATGACTCCATTAAGCATACAAGATCAAATTCGGAAGTTTAGGAGCATTGATAAATCAAGACAAAAGCAAAAGCCACATCGATACATGGAGATGTCGGGAGAAGGCAACGAAGAACTACAAAAGACGGTAACACCTCCATAGACCTTCTCTTTTCCAAACACAAATGCTTGTAAGTATGCCTTCAACCTCAACTAGGTGCAACCTTTTGTTTTTCTCTTCCAACAATAACATGGCTACTAGGAGGACAACCTAGGTTTCGTTTTACTTTCAATAGATATGCATGACCGTCGGTGTTTTGGACCGGCAACCTACTACGGGGAGTACCCGAAGTAGATGAATGTGACTCGCCGAGATCGGTAACTCGAAGGAAGAGGCACGTGGCACACAATTTAGACAGGTTCGGGCCGCGAGGTGCGTAATACCCTACGTCCCGTATGCCGCGTAGCTCGGATTGATAGGGCACGGTTACAGGATGGTGCAACGGTGCGCCGTGAGTTGAGATTGGATGAGGTGAGGTGATCCTGGGATCGGTCCCCGCCCTCGCCTTATATAGTCCGGGAGGCAGGGTTACAAGTCGGAGTAGGGAAGGAGTACTAGTCGAGTACGTCTAGGAGACCTCTACACGGTGCGGAACATGTACGAGTCCTATCCGAGTACTACTCCGTGTCGTGTCCTTGTGCTCCACGCCTTCGGTGCCGTGTAGCGCAAGTCGGGTAGTCCCGGGGGCCCACCGAGTAGTCGGTCCTGGTACCCACCGAGGTAGTGGGCCCAGGGAGGTCCATACGACAAGCCCCCGAGTACTTTGTAGTCGAGAAGGATAGCTTCCAGTAGTCTTGACGGCCTTAACGAATAGTCCTCAAGCGTCCCTGAGTGCTACAAGTCCAAAGTCCTCAAGAGTAGTCGAAGCATCCCGAGGCTGGAATGTACTCCAGCTGATGTTTGAGCAATCTTGAAGTCTTCTCGAGTAGTCCCAAGCGTCCTTGAAATCTGCCTTCGAAGGTCTTCAAAAATGCCTCGTCTTGTCTTGAAGCCGAAGCCGTCAAGAAGATACGATTTGCGGAACCGCAATCCACGCAGGGTAGCCCCCGAGCCTCGAGCCGCGGGCTCTGGCTGAGGATCTATCCGAAGCCTTCACGAGAAAATCCCGAAAAATCCGGAGAGAAAAAACCGAAGGACACGTGGCACGGAGCCCCCGAGCCTTGAGTCGAGTACTTCCTCTCGAATTGAAGGGTCTTCTTGAAGAATGTGTCCTGAGACGCTCTTGAGACTAGCCGTGTCCCAGGTAGTCGAGTAGAAGTAGCCGAGCCCCCGAGGTGAGGCGCGTCGACTAGTAGAATACGAAGAGTCACGCGCAGCCGCCGAGTCGCCCACGCGCGGACTTATCCGGCCGCCCGTTACGAGGCGATCGGCTTATAAATTCAAGCCGGAACCCTTAGGGTTTTTCACCCAAGTGAGCCGCGGTCATTCGCCACTTGAATCTTGAAGTAGATCCACTCCAACGAGCACCGCCGCCGCAAGAGATCCAAGCGCATCGCCACCCGAAAGCCGTAGGGTAGCCCCCGAGCGGATGCGAGTGAAGACTCCCCTTGTTCTTGGAGGATGAAGCCGTCCCCGTCGAAGACGTTGAAGGCCGGCGGGAAGAAGAGGAGCCATGCGAGAAGGCGCCGCGGCCGGTGCACGGAGCGGCGCCGCCCACGTCTCCACCGCGCGCCGACCCAAGCCGCGAGTGGAAAAGGTCGAAGGTGAAGACCGAGGACTTGCCGACCCCGTTGAACTCCGGTTCATCGGGGAGAAGGAGATCGATATGTGGAGATCCGCCGCGAGGAGATCCCTATCCAATGGAGAAGGCGCAAGACGAGATCCCGATGTTCTCGCGCTTCGTGGAGCGCGGGCTTGCACTCCCCGGCGAGCGATTTCTTCAAAGGGCTTCTCGGGTACTATGGCATCGAGTACCTCAACTTGAACCCCAACGGAATCTTCCACACTTCGTCTTCGTCCATTTCTCGCGAAGCATTCTTGGGGATCAAGCCGCATTGGATTCTCTTCCGAAATTCTTCCGCGTGAAGCCGCGACCCGCGCCTCCAACCCCGCAGTAGTCGGCGGGGCCTGGATCCGCTTGAGGGAAGATGCCGCCGAGCGCACCCGGCGTACAAGCTCGTGGACTCCAACACGGATTGGAAGACGAGGTGGTTCTATACCACGAACCACCATCCCGAGCCGCCGAAGCCGAGCGGACGGCGCCCAAGCACCAAGAGTGGTGGAACACGGAACCCACCATGCAAGAGGGGATCCGGCTCCCGGAGTTGCCGGGACGAATCAAGGCCCCGCGTGATGCGGGACCGAGGGCCGAGCATGTGGCCTTCGGTTTCATGAAGCGTCGGATCCGGCCCCGCCCGCCGCGGGATACGATGGGCTTCGAGTACACCGGCGACGACGACACGTCGCGGATGCCGGGGGCGAAATTGAAGACAACGACATCGTCGAGAGGTTGTCGAGGATCTTCAAGGACATGCGGGAGTACACGGCGTGCCTCGTCGAGGAGTTCTCCGCCGCGCGCCCGCCCAACGAGGTAAGTAGCCGTACCCGCCTCGTCGAGTAGTAGGCACTTGTAGCGAGTTGCTAACGCCTTTTGTGTCTTTTTGATGCAGGACGATGTGAAGCGGTTTGTCTCCGAGCCGCGGCCACCACCGAGCGGAATTGAGATTCCCGGCGGTGGAGAAGGTGAAGGGGCGCCGAGTAGTCGGAGACGACGACGATCCCGTCATCGTGGAGGATACCTCCGATGACGAAGAGGACGAGGAGACGGCTGCAGGATCGCTTCCGAGTTGCGGGTCGAGGTTTAGCCGTCCGGGCTTGCCTCATGTGCCTCTCATCCGGGACCCTCCCGCTAGCTCCGGAGGCTAGCCTTGCCGCGCCGCCGAGGAAGCCGCGCAACCCCGCCAAGAAGCGGGTAGCCAAGAAGATGAAGGTCTCGGAGACCACGCCTCTTGAGGTAAGTCATCTTGAGCGAAGGCGTCGAGTGCCCAATGATCGAGTACGGTGCCGACGAGTAGTTGTCCCCATGTGCGGGAGAGACCGCCGGCGGGCCCGTGGAGGAGGGCGATGAGGGCACGTGGCCCACGGTGGGGGAACCGGGCCGGAAGCCGAAGTCCGGCTCCCACCGTCGAAGAGCTTCGGCGCGGTCGGAGCGCCGGCCCCCGCCCCCGAAGGGAGCGAGTACCCGCGGCCGCCGCCGCCGACGAGGTGGAAGCCACGGGGGCGCGAGAGAACGTCCGCGCCGGCCACCGCCGCCGTGGAAGAGGCGGTAGTCGGAGAGGCGGAGGAAGAAACGCCCGCCGAGGGTGGACCGGTCGATATCGCCAGCATACTCGGTGCGCCGGCCGTGACTATCGTCCGGTCGAACTTGTAAGTACCACACTTCATGAGTAGTACTCATTGTAGTAGCTGATGTTGTCTGATGATCCTCTGTGGATACTTGTGCAGAAAATCCACCGACTTGAGCTGGGACGGAGAGGAGCCCGCGGCGGCGAGGGCGAAGAGGCCGCGCCGCCCGTCGAGGAACCCGCTCCGAAGCCCAAGCCACGACCGAGCCCCCCGGTGCCGGGCGGCGCCGCCGCAGGCGGTCATAGTCGAGGGTGAGTACTCTTCTTGAAGTCGTAGAGCCTCAAAAAAAGAGTAGTCGTAGATGCGATGCCCGTGCTCTTTGCCGACAGGGCGGCGAAGGGGGTGACATCCCTGCGGGGGTGCCCGTGCGGAGTTGACACCGGGAGTCCCGCAGGGCCGCGGTAGGAGCCCCCCGAGCCCATGGGGGAAACCGTCGTGAAGTCCGCCGAGGAGGAGGCGGCCGCCACGTCGCCGGGGGTTGCCCCGGAGGTGGCGATCCGGTCCCCGGAGATCCAAGACGCGGAGCCTATCCGCTCGGCGCCAATGACGGAGGCTACGACAAGTAGCCGTGGCGGGATCGAGTTGCTTGCCGACGATCTCATCGAGCCGGCGGTGTTGGCGCAGCATCTGGAGGCGATGCGGCGAGCCGAACAGTGGATGAAGGTACGTAGCCGTTGCCTCCCGAGTAGTCAGTCCTTTCGTTGAGTACTCTTTTTTTTGACTTGAAATTGTCTTCTGCAGGACGTCGCGGAGCGATCCCGCGAGAAGTCGAATCTGCTGCAAGGCTACGGCGACACGGTGCTACGAGCTGAAGCCTTGGAGGAGCAGCTCATGAAGTCGAGGAAACACGCAGCCGCCATGCAGTCGAAGCTTGACGCCGCCTTCGCCAAGTACCACAACGACGTGATGGACTTGCAGGCGAAGAGCGACGATCTGGTGCGGAAGAACAAAGGCCTCCGCAACAAGAATAAAGGTATGTCTCTTGACTCGTCGGGTACTTGCTGGGAGTCATCAAGCTCGACCCGTTCTTTGTGTTCCCGTGTTGTAGAACTCGAAGACCGGTGGAGCGTCGAAGGGCTCGGAGATCGGCATGAAGAACCTCTTCTACCGGGAGCAAGAAGCCCGCCGTGTACTTGAACTCGACTACAAGGAGCCGGCCTTCGAGTGCGAGAAGCACATGGAGTTGAGAATTGCATCTCGACGGGATCTCGTCAATCGCTACAAATCCTTGCGAAGTTGAACGAGGACCGTGAGGCGCTCCGGCCCGGCTCGAAGGACCTTGAAGAGGCTCGCCCTCCCGATCGCGAGGCTCCTGGTGCCGCACCCGGCGGCCCCAAGATTGCTCCGTTGGCGGATCGACTTCGTGAGGCGCCAAGCCGCCGGCCGCCTACGTGAAGCACATGGCCAAGTCAATCCCGAAGCAGGTGCCGGCCTTCATGAAGTCGTACTTCCCGAAGGCCCCGGTGGAGGTAGTCGCCGGCGGAGTAGCCGCCAACCGCTCGGACGAGCAAGACGCGAGTTGCCGGAGCGAGATGGCTCCCATCGCGGAGCGAGTAGCCGATAAGTTGAATCTCCGGTAGCTCGCATAGATAGCTTAGTAGCCATGGTTGTATAGGAAACGGTTGTAATGAACTATCTCATGTATTAATGAAATGTGAAGTCCCATCAATGAGTACTCGTAACCGCGATCTCGCAGTGCGGAGCGCCCATCGTGGAGTAGGTGCGAGTAGTAGTACTCGGCTTAGTAGTCCCGTCGCGGGGAGTAGACAAGAAAGAAGTTGATGAACAATCGAACTTTATTACCGAAGAGGTACACACCGGGTGGCCGGGGCCGTAGTTACAAGTGGTCGCTTGGACCCGAGGGCCGCTTACGGTGAGTAGTACCGGAGCGGGTAGCCGCTTACGGTGAGTGATCCGTAGGTAGCCGTGTAGGCCGGATCGCAGTCCGTAAGTAGCCGCGCGGCCGGATCTTAGAGTGTGGTCTTCTTGGTAGACCGCTGCTAGAGTCCTTGACGCTCATTGCAGCCCGTGGTCCGTAGGTAGCCGCACGGGGCCGGGACACGGAGTAGAATAGTCCGGAGACTTGAAGCCAGGACCCGGAGGGTCGCTTGCGGCAAGGGGGTGTTGATGTAGTCGCGTGGACTTGAACCCCGGAGTAGTCGAGTAGACTAGGCGTAGAATCGACAGAGCTGGTCGACGTTCCACGAGTTGTTGACTTCTTCGCCTTCAAGTGTTTGGAGGCGGTAGGAGCCCGGCCGGTCACCTTAGCCACGGTGAAGGGTCCTTCCCGTGGGGAGCCGAGCTTGTGAAGTCCTTCCGTGTTCTCGGATACGGCGGAGGACAAGATCTCCAACGTTGAAGGAGCGTTCCTTGACGTTGCGATCGTGGTAGCGTCGGATACCCTCCGGGTACCTTGCCGATTGGACGAGGGCGGCACGGCGAGCTTCTTCGAGGCCGTCGATATCAACTCGTCCGTCGTCTTCGATACGCCTTCGTCGTAGTGCTCCACCGCCGGCGAGTTCCATATGACATCGGCGGGGAGGATGGCTTCGCAGCCGTAGACCGGGAAGTAGGGGGATTGCCCCGTTGGCTTGGATGGTTGAGTCCGCGGCCCCCGCAGTGCGTTGGGTAGTTCCTTGATCCACTTGCCCCCTTTTGAGTTAGCGGCGTCGTGTAGCCGCTTCTTGAGGGCGTCGAGCACCATCCCGTTGGCGCGCTCGACTTGTCCGTTGGCCCGTGGGTGGGCGACGGAGACGTATCCGACGTCGATTCCGCCGTTCTCGCGGTACTCCCGCAACCGGTGGTTGTTGAAGTTGGACCCCGTGTCCGTGATGATGCGGTGGGGTAGCCCGTAGCGGTGTACGAGTTCATCCGGAAGTCGAGTACTCGTCGGCCTTGGGGCATGTGACCGGCTTGACCTCGATCCACTTGGTGAACTTGTCGATAGCCACCGGTACCGGTTGAATCCTCCCCGGCGCGGTTGGCGGTGGCCCAATCATGTCGAGCCCCCGGCGGGCAAAGGGCCGGGTTGGTGGTATGGTAACTAGCTTGTAGGCGGGGACATGTTGCGCTTGGCGAAGAACCGACATCCTTGGCACCGTCCGACGAGTTCTTCGGCATCGCCCGTGGCCGTGGGCCGGTAGAAGGCTCGCCGGAAGGCCTTGCTGACCAGCGTGCGGGAGGACGCGTGGTTGCCGCGAGCACCCTTGTGGATCTCCTCCAAGATGTCCTTGCCTTCTTCGCGAGGAACGCATTTCATGAGTACTCCGGAAGATGCGCCTCGCTTGTAAAGCTTGTCGCCGACGAGGACGTAAGACTTGGCGCGGCGGACGAGTTGTTCGGCTGCGTTCTTGTCGGAGGGGACCTTCTGCTCGCTGAGGTAGTCGATGAAGGGTTGCCTCCAGTCCACGTCGATCATCATGACCTCCTGCCCAGCTGGTTGGTTAGCTGGGACAGTGGTCGGTGGCGCCGGCTCCGGATGGATGGCGCGTGAAGCTCATGGACGAAGACGCCCGCGGGTACTTGGGCGCGGGTGGATCCGAGCTTCGAGAGGACGTCCGCCGCAACGTTGTTGTCGCGAACGATGTGATGGAACTCGAGACCGTAAAATTTGTTCTCGAGCTTGCGGACTTCTAGGCGATGGCGTCCATGTTCTCCTTGTTGCGGTCCCGGGACTTGTTGACTTGGTTGATGACCACCGCGGAGTCGCCGTAGACTAGTAGCCGCTTGATGCCAAGCGAAGCCGCGAGGCGGAGCCCGTGTAGGAGGGCTTCGTACTCGGCTTCGTTGTTCGAGACCTTCCGGAAGATCCGCAGGACGTACTTGAGTTGTTCGCCCGTTGGGGAGATCGGGGAGTACCCTCGCGCCCGCGCCCTCGAGGTTGAGTGAGCCGTCGAAGTACATCACCCAATGCTCGGTCGCACGGTGGGAGTAGGTAGGCCGGTTCTCCCGCCACTCGCCATGAAGTCGACTAGAGCTTGCGACTTGATGGCTGTGCGTGGCTTGAAGTCGATGGTGAGGGCGCCGAGCTCGACAGCCCATTTGGAGATCCTTCCGGTGGCGTGCGGGTTCCTCGGGATGTCGCCGAGTGGGTAGTCGGTGACGACGGAGACCGAGTACTCCTGGAAGTAGTGTCGTAGCTTCCGCGAGGTGATGAGTAGAGCGTACGGGAGCTTCGCACGGGCCGGTAGCGAGCCTTGGACTCGATAGAACCTCGCCCGACGAAGTAGACGGGGCGCCGGACCGGGTAGGCGTGGCCGTCTTCCCCGCCGCTCGACGACGATGGCGCATGCGACCACGTGAGTAGTCGCGGCGAGGTAGAGCGACGGTGCTCGCCCTTGTAGGGAGCCGTGAGGACGGGGGCTTCGACGGAAGTCCTTGAGCCGGGCAAGGGCTTGGTCCGCCTCCGCGGTCCACACGAACTTCTCGTGGTGCTTGAGTAGTTTGAAGAAGGGGAGACCCCGTTCTCCTAGCTTCGAGATGAATACGTTCAATGCCGCCATGCACCCCGTCGGCTTACGGACGTCCTTGATGCTCGTGGGAGCTTTCATGCCGGTGATGGCGGAGATCTTCTCGGGGTTGGCTTCGATGCCACGTTGGGCCGATGATGAAGCCGAGTAGTTTGCCCGAAGGTACGCCGAAGACGCACTTGTTCGGGTTGAGCTTCCGGCGGTACTCGCGTAGCGATGCGAAGGTCTCTTCAAGGTCGTCGATGAGGGTACCGGAGTCCCTCGGTTTTGACAACCACGTCATCCACGTAGGCCTCGACGTTCTTGTTGAGTTGCCGCTTGAAGCGAGCCCGGATGGCCCGTTGGTAAGTAGCGCCGGCGTTCTTCAACCCGAAAGACATGGTCGTGTAGCGATACGCGCCAAACGGGGTGATGAACGCGGTCTTCTCTTGGTCTTCCTCCTTGATTGCGATCCGGTGGTACCGGAGTAGCGATCGAGGAAGCGAGAGCAGGTCGCGGCCCGCCGTGGAGTCGATGACTTGATCAATCCGCGGCAACCCGAAGGGGTCCTTGGGGGCGGTGCTTGTTGAGGTCGGTGTAGTCGACGCACATCCTCCACTCGTTCGAGTTCTTCTTGCGGACGAGGACGGGGTTGGCGAGCCACTCAGGATGGAAGACTTCTCTCGATGAAGCCGGCGGCGAGTAGCTTGGCGAGCTCCTTCTTGATGGCATCCCGTCTGTCGTCGGCGAAGCGTCGGAGATGTTGTCGCTTGGGGGTAGCCTTTGGGTCGACGTTGAGGCAGTGCTCGATCAGCTCCCTCGGGCACTCCCGGCATGTCCGCTGGCCTCCACGCGAAGATGTCGCGGTTAGCCCGAAGGAAGCTGATGAGCGCGTCTTCCTATTTGGGGTCGAGGCCGGCCCCGATGGTGGTAGTCTTGGTGGGGTCGCCTGTTCCGAGGTCGACCGACTTGGTGAGCACCTCCTCGGGTGGCCGAGGCTTGTTGGCGCTGTCAGACTTCTCTGGGATGTCGAGTTCGCTTGTGGCAAGCTTCTTCGACGCGGCGTAGACCTCCATCATTGGGGTGGGTACTTGATTTGTCGAAGCAATCACCACGGCCTCTGTATCGCAGTCGTGAGAGATCTTCAAGTCCCCTTGGAGGGAGAGTACGCCAGCTGGGCTTGGCATTTTGAGTACCAAGTATGTGTAGTGGGGCACCGCCATGAACTTGGCGATGGCCGGTCTGCCGAGGATGGCATGGTAGGAAGTCTCGATATCCGCGACCTCGAACTTGATGTATTCGGTGCGGTAGTTGTCGCGAGACGCCCCGAAGGTAACTGGCAGTACCACTGAGCCCAGTGGGATAGCCGCGTTGCCTGGGACAATGCCGTAGAAAGGCATGCTTGCTCTTGTCGAGCATGGGGGTGACGTCGAGGTTCATCTTCCCGAGAGTCTTGGTGAAGAGGACGTTGAGCCCGCTTCCGCCGTCGATGAGCACCTTGTTGAGCTTAGAGCCCGCCACTTGTTGGTTTCAGGACGAGAGGGAAGCGTCCTGGTTCGGAGAAGCCGGTCCATTGGTCCGCGCGGGAGAAGGTGATGGGCGTCTCTGACCACCTGAGAGGGGTCATAACCGCTGGTTCAATGGACATCACTTCACGGCGAGTAGCCTTCTGCTCCCGCCTGCAGGGTAGTCCGCCGAAGAGGACGTTGACGGTCTTCTCGGGTTCTTGGAAGTCGTCGCCGTCCTTCTTCTTGTTCTTCTGATCGTGAGGGTGCGGTGGCTCCGGCGTATCCTTGAGCGCATGCCTGAGCTGGTAGCACTGCTCGGTGGTGTGGTTGCCGTTTGGATGCCACGGGCACTTCTCCTTCAGCAGGTCTTTAAACCCGCCGGAGTTCTTCTTCGAGTTCCCTTTCGGGGGACGCCGGATAGCCGCGACGGTGTTGTCGGCTTGCGCTTGCGGTTGGGACCCGAGAAGTTGTTGTTGTTGTTGTTGTTGTTGCGGCCGCCTTGGTTTGGGTTGCCGGCTATTTGCCCGCCGCCTTGGTTCTGCTTGGACTTGCCGCGGATGGCGTCGTACTTGGCGTTGGCCTTGTCCTCTTCATCCGCCCAGGACGTGATCATGTCCTTGAGGTGGGGAATGGACTTGGGGCGGCGCCGGCCAAAGTCCTCGAAGGTGCGGCGATGGTAGAGCCCGTCCTGGAAGAGGTCGATGACCTCCTTGTCGGTGACGTCCACGACGGTAGCGCGCTTGTCGAAGAAGCGGCGCATGTACTTGCGGAGGGTCTCGCCTTGTTCTCGCTTGATCATGGCAAGGTCCATGCGAGTACCCGAACGGCCCATGGCGCCCGCGAAGTTGCTTGTGAATTGCTCCTTCGGTCGGTCCCACTTGTCGATTGAGTGCTTGTCCGGGGCGACTCGAGCCACGTGAGTGGGGCTTGGTCCCGGCGAAGGGGAAGTAGAGGCACTTGGTGTCGCTGTTGCCGCCAGCGTTCTCGATGGAGAGAGCGTAGCATCGGAGCCACTGGATGGGATCCTGCTTCGCGTCGTATTTGGTGATCCCCAAAGGCTTGAACTTGTCGGGGAGGAGCGAGGTTGCGGCGGGGTGAGAAGGCGGGGAAGCCGTCGCCTTCGGCGGCGGTCGTCGACTTCTTCTCGCCGCAACTCTTCGATTCTCCGGCGAGCATCGTACCCGCCGTGAGAGGCGCCGGAGGCGTGGCTATGCGCGTGGCCGCGGCCGCCGCGGCCGCCGCCGCCTCCCGGCTTTCTTGTTGGCTCCGTGGTTGGAGCCGCCGCCGTCGCCGCCGCCGCCGTCGGGGTCGTTGCCGCCACCACCGGCCGGAGCACGGTGGGGGACGACTTCTCGGTTGACGTTGTCTTGTCGTGAGGGTCCGCCGGCGGTGGAGCGTCGACGGTTTGGTTCAGGCGGGATGTCGCCTCGAGTACGGTTAGGACCGAGGTCAACACTTGCGACTAGTAGCCTCGTTGTCGCGAGGCTTGGCTTGGAGAGGTTGGGCGACTCTCTTGTCGACCCGCATGAAGTAAGCTTCCTCGGCGAGCTTGGCGATGACTTCTCCGGCCCGTATGCCCCGAGCTCGCCGTGCGATCGCCGTGATCGACATGAGGCACTCGCTCGGGAGTGGTGTGAACTCTGCTCTCGGCGCCGAGAGCTTCCGCAAGGTTGCGGATGGGGAGGCCGTCTCCGAGCCGCCGGCGTCGTTCGTTGCGCTTCTCCGTTACGTTCGCGCCGGGCGTCCCTGGCCGGCGTCGGTCTCGTCCGCGGGGGCATCGGCGACGCCGGCTCGTCGCGGAGATGTCCTCCAAGTACTTGTCTGCGGCCGTGCCTGAGGTTCCCGGGGTGTCGCCGGCAGCCATGAAGACTTGACGGTCAGGCGTACCCAAGCTTGGCTCAGAAGGCGCCACCTCAGTTGGTGTGCTTGAGTCAGCTTGGGCTAGTGGTGTTCCCTCCTGGAACGGTAGCGAGTCGATGTAGGCGACGTAGCGTGAGTCCTCTGTTGTCAGCTCGGCAGGTTTGCGGTCGGCCAGTAGACGTATCTCCCGGCCGGCGTTGATCTTATAACCAGCCCCGCAGGCCGGCCCGGACAAGGGAAGCTCAGAGGAGTTGTCTTCGGACTCAGGCTCCTCAGGGTCCGACCCGAAGTCGAACTCGTAGTCCGGGTTCGAGTAGAACTCGGAGAGAGGGCTGGAGTCCGAGACGCGGTTGGAGACGGCGTCGGAGTCCGAGTTGTACTCGGTTACGGGCTCCTTACCGGCCCGGCGTGGCGTAGAAGCCTCCGTGCGGGCCCGGCCCCGGGAACGCGAGGGCCACGCACGGAGCGCCGACGTGGAGAGGGGACCGCTGCGATGGGCGAGGAGCCGGCTCGCATGCGATGGCCCATGGCGACGTCGGGTTCGAGTTGGAGACGGACTCGAGCTCGAAGTCGGCGTGGAGGTTGGAGAGCGAAATTTCGCCGAACTTGCCGGCGAGCTTGCTTGTGACAACTTCGGGAAGCGTCACAAGGCTCCGTCCTCGAGTCGGGTTGCATGATCAAGCGGCGGCGGAAAGAGCCCGCGCCATCGGCGGTGCGGACCCAAGCCCCGAAGACGAAGGTGTCGCCACGGTTGAAAGCGACGGTTGGCTTGATGTGAACGGAAGCCGTCGAGTTCGCCATGTGATCTCGAGCGAGAGCCCCTACCCGGCGCGCCCGCGTGTCGGTGTTTTGGACCGGCAACCTACTACGGGGAGTACCCGAAGTAGATGAATGTGACTCGCCGAGATCGGTAACTCGAAGGAAGAGGCACGTGGCACACAATTTAGACGAGGTTCGGGCCGCGAGGTGCGTAATACCCTACGTCCCGTATGCTTTGCGTAGCTCGGATTGATAGGGCACGGTTACGGGATGGTGCAACGGTGCGCCGTGAGTTGAGATTGGATGAGGTGAGGTGATCCCGGGATCGGTCCCCGCCTCGCCTTATATAGTCGGGAGGCGGGGTTACAAGTCGGAGTAGGGAAGGAGTACTAGTCGAGTACGTCTAGGAGACCTCTACACGGTGCGGAACATGTACGAGTCCTATCCGAGTACTACTCTCTGTCTTTGTCCTTGTGCTCCACGCCTTCGAGTGCCGTGTAGCGCAAGTCGGGTAGTCCCGTGGGCCCACCGAGTAGTCGGTCCCGGTACCCACCGAGGTAGTGGGCCCGGGGAGGTCCATACGACAATGACCATCTGTTCACCTCGATGTTTTATATTGCCTATGCTTACGGAAAGATGATGAAAGTTGCCGCTTTGTTTTACCTACATGAAGTTATACATGTCTTGTCTAATTGCTCTCTATAATATGATCTGAAATTAATTTAAATACCGGCTCTTTTATTTGTGGAGGTGAAATGACTATGCTCTAGACCCACATACATATCTTTGCTCTTTGATTTAAGTTTATGGATAGCCGGATAACTTGTTGTTTTTATGAAAACTTAACTTTTATGCTATCTACATATTTGTGATGCTCTTGCAAAGTTCTACCTACCAAAGCCATATACATATATGTTCTATGATAACAAAACCCGTAGATTGCAAACATATGTTTTGATGAGTTGGATTAGGATTGATTTCTATGGTTCAAGACTAAGAAGCTGGTCATTCCTTTGTGTAACTTTTCATGCTAGCCTTTTTGTTGAAGGATCAGATGGCGACTAGAGAGGGGGGGGGGGAGTGAATAGGAGCCGGTAAAAATTCTTCTCAAAGAACCCGGCCTATACCCTAGTCAAATCCCGGTCACACACAAGCGATGGATCGAATCACACACCAATCGCCAAGACAACGAGGTTATGGATCAACCTCTAGTCTTAGGAACGATTCCTTGAAGCACACGCGGAAGCACGAAAGAAGGAAGGAATCGAACCAAGGAACAAAGCACTCGGACTGCGGCGGACCGTCCGGCCGGTGGGGCGGACCGTCCGCACGGGCCACGCGGACCGTCCGCCCTGCTGCCGCGGACTGTCCGCACACACACCACGGACCGTCCGGCCCTGCACCGCGGACCGTCCGAAAAAGCAAACAGAACCTCAAGAGACGACCCCGGATAACAGACTGTCCACGGGGAGCACGCGGACTGTCTGCCAGGCACCCGCGAACCGTCCGCCCGGTACACGCGGACCGTCCGAAACTTCGCCCAGCGAAAACTCAAAGCCACAACGGATCAAAACAAAAGGCGAGCAAGAACGCGAAGAACATCCGACGAATAGGGACGGGGAGGACTGTCCGCCTGGTCCTCGCGGACCGTCCGCGAGGTGCAGACAGAGCAGAAAACGCACGACCCCGAAAGTCAACTCCCCCAAATCATCATCGGATTTCCCAAACGGTAGAAGCTATAGAGACAAGGGTTTGGGGACTTGAAAAGCGTCACACAAGGATGCTATAGCCCAAAAATCTTGCCTCCTAACTCCCTAAATCACCGGGAATCGCGAATCCTTTGAGCACCACCAAAAGCTAGAGCACCGAACGAAAATCCTTGAATCGAAGTGGTTTCCGGCGTTTGAGGGCACAAGATCAATCACCAAGTTGCACGAGACATCCATCCATGTTTCCCTCAAAGAAATCCGGGGAGAAACCCACTCAAATCCGCGGAATCACACCGAGAACAAAGGCACCAAAAACAAGCACGAAAAAGACCACGGAAAACACAACGCCGAATCTTCTATACAAACCAGGAAAGATTCACAAGGTCTAGCATGCCGCCCTAGCATCCATCCCTCTCAACAAATCTCTCATGAAGCTCTCATGCTAGCCTAGAGAAAAATGGAGAAGAAAAATAGGCTGCGAAAAAGAGAAATGGGAGGGGAGAAATGAAACCCTAAGTCGCGGAGAGAGAGGGCCATCCACACACACTCATGGCTTATATATCGGGTCCCGCTGGTGTGGGAAAATGACTCGACTACCCCTAACTTAACTACTGGCGATACAACCCACGCAGGGGCATTTATGTAATGTTTGTGGGTCTTGCCATCAGACGGCCATGCCTTCGCCGCACCTCGCGTCCTCCCGACGCAAGCCATGCGATCCCGCCGCGTGTCCTCCGCTTCGAAGCTTCCCGACACGCCCGGATCCCGTCTCTGTCGTGTTGGGTCTTCAAACTTGGTTTTGAGGCCCAAACCAAGAAACCGTCCTCCGATGGTTTTGTGGGCAAACCACCAAACCTCGCGTGCTCGGCCCGGCCTCCCGGCACCGTGCACCGGCTCGATCGTCCACGACCACGTCTTGCTCGTCTCGCCACCATTTGGCCCGCACCTAGTCCCGCCGTCCACCGGGTCCCTCGAACCGAGCCTACTTGTCTCTCCATCTCCCGGAGGCCCCTCAAGGCTGAAGACCTTTCGCGCCCGTTCTTCACCTGCAACAACACGAATTAGGCCGCAGCCTACACCTGCGCACTGAGCCAAGAGTCGGTCCAACACCCGTTGTCAATCACTCATCACCGAGGAGCGGTCATCCATCGACCACCGGACGCTCCCGGTCCTCATTTGTCCATGCATTGTGGGTTTTCACATCGAAAATTTCACAAACTTCGCCGGGCATCCACCCTAAACCAAAAACATCTTTTTGTGACCACCTCCTTGTCCACAACCTAATTTGAGTATGGAGTAAAATTCTCGATGGAGATTCGAATATTTTGCAAGATTATAGAATTTATACTTAATTTAGCGGTCATTTTCCCTCTCTTTTATGCTCGAGGACGAGCATCGTTCAAGCATGGGGGAGGAGTCATTACATCATCTCCGACAAATGTTATGTAAGTATTATGTTGCAAAAGTTCGAGGGGCAAAAGAAAAAAATGAAAAATGAAAAAATGATGAAAAGAAAAGAAAATTAAGGAAAAAAGGAAAAAGAAAAAAAAAAAAAAAGAAAGAGAAAAAAAAATGAGAAGGAAATAAAATCAAATTAAGAAAAATAAAAAAGATGCTCCTCGGTTCTTTTTGCTTCATAAGTTCTCAAGTGCTTGATGACAAATCCATACTCAAATCTTCCAGCCATGTGCAATCCGATAACGAGGACTTCACTCGTGCCTCGGGATCATCCATTTGCCACTTGCACATGGGCACCTTTCTAAATGTGTGTGTTCCATCTCTCTCTCTCTCTCTCTCTCTCTCTCTCTCTCTTTCCAACATTTATTTTCTATGGCCTTTTTGACGAGTCTCGGTAATTCCAATAGACCTCTCTCCTAATTTGACAACATTTCACATGTATGTTTTGCTAGGATTGTTTTTAACCTTCCAAGCTCCACATAAGCCTTCCACTATCACATATGAGTAGATTAGGTTGAAAATAATCTAGTATAGGCTTGCGTGACTTGATGAGATGAGTGTTTCCATGAGCTTTTGCAAGATATTTTCACTTATGTTGGATATGCATCTTTTTGAAAATTCTTCCATGTAACAAGGTAACGGTTTGAAGTTCACTTAAGTTTGAGAGCATCGTATTTATTAAATGTGGCTTGTTCTTTATTGTTAGTCTATCTTCCATAATGAAAAAGAAGCCGATCACAACTTGAACTTTAAAAATAAATTCTTAAGAGAGAGAGAGAGAGAGAGAGAGAGAGAGAGAGAGAGCAATTTGCCTCGTCATGAATGACTAAGTGCGGGGACAACATTGGAAGGCAACACCGATTTTCCTTTTTAAGCAAGGATTACTTACTCGAGGACGAGCAAGGTTTAAGCATGGGGGAGATGTTGACAGTGAATTTCCGTCAACCTAGCTATGAGTTTACCTTTAATGTTGGTATGGATTTATTATTCTAACCACTAGAACTAACCCCCCGTATATAACAAGTTCACTCTTGCATGTCGATTTTGGAGTTCATTGTTTACGCAGAAAATCTACGCTAAAGAGGAGACTTTCGGGATAAGTTCACCGAGCACTTTGGAAGAAGATCATGAAGCCCGACAAGAGTCAAGACACGCGATGAACATGACTCCAAATGACCTGAGGGCCGAAGAGTCAACGTGCAAGTCTTCAGGGACTCAACCAGAAAACAGCGAAGCTTGCATAGCAAGATTCAAGCCTTAACCGCGAAGGAAACGACGTCAAAGGCCCACATGCAAGTGCACACGAATAAGGAATCATGCAAGAAGCAACCGGGGAGGAAACCGTGGTGTTGACAGTGAAATTCCGTCAACCTAGCCATGAGTTTACTTTCAGTGTTGGCATGAGTTTTATATCTTATCCATTGGTACTAACCCTCGTGGTATAACAAGTTCACTTGTGCATGTCGGTTTTGGAGATTAGTGTTTATGCAGGGTTTTAGCGTTGAAAGCAAGACTTCCGGGATAAGTTCATTAAGCACCTCATGACAAGACCTTGAAGCCTGGTACAAGTCAAGCAATGAAGCGAACATGACTCCAAGAAGCCCAAGGACCCAACCCGAGAAGATGGAAAACTCTGAGGACCTAGCTAGAAAAGTGCTGAATCTTGCGAGCTAAGGGCCTTCGTCCAATTCGGAGAGAAACTGACAACAAGGGCCCACATGCAAAAGGGGAAGGATCTAGAAGACTCGGGAAGCAACATCGGGCGAAGGAGGCAACGAACTGGGCCGAAATGGGCCCAGGCCGGTCGGCCCGACCCATTTCAAGGCCCAGTCGCCCCCCTTTGACCTAGGTGCCTCTTGGGCTATTTATAGCCCCCTGACCGAGAGCCACACATCAATCAATTCGTCATCCGCCGCCGAGGAGAAGAGAAGCTTGAGGGACACCATCTCGGAGATGAGGGTCGTGCTAGTTGTCTAGGGTCTCCCTAGCCGACGTGGGAACCTTGCATGGAAGACCACGTCGGAGCTCCGAAGCAAGGATCAAGATCGAGGTAGGATCCCAGTGGTGATCTTGTTCATGTAATCATTCATGGTGAAGTCTTTAAGTGAATCTCGATTTCTAGCGATCAAGTGCCTTCTCGATGATTTTGTTTTCTTCTTGGTTTTGCTTCTTCCCCAATCTATACTTAAGATAGATTGCATAGGGTGCTCTTGTAGCCGCGGTGGCTAGAGGTGCATACGGACCGACCAAGTGATTTCAACTTGTTCTTATCGAACTCGCCCTAGACTACCCGCATGAATAGGAGTACGTTGTGACGAACGGGGGGCTCGAAAGGCGGGCATTTTCGGAATCGTACCGGAGGCCACGGTTTAAAGATGCTTTTAATGAGATTCGCTTTTCTATCTTCATCTATCTTGTTTGGAGCTACAACATAAGCATGATCTAGACTCTCTAGATCGGTTATCTCTTGCTTTCTCTTGCTACCTCTTTAGTAGATTATATTAGATTAGATGTGTTCTCTTGATGATATCTTAGATTAGATGCAATTTGGTTCTTCATAAGATAGCTTTCCTTGCTTTACTAGATTGAATCCTTGCGTTTCACATTGTTCCACGGATTCGATACCTTGGGTTCACCACTCGAGGGAAGAAGGGTCCCTTAACTACGACGGGAGACTTGTCCGCTTGCAAGTCTAAACAAACTTTGATACAACTATTAACCGTCAACATGTGGCCGAACCGGGCCAAAACGGGCATGGGCCGGCCGGCCTGGGCCGACCGACCCAGCCCATTCCTGGCTCGGTTCGATGCCCCCTTTTGCCCTAGGAGTTTGTCTACTTATTGCCTCCGCCGCCGTCAGCCGCCACATCGATCAAATCATTCTATCGACGCCATTCACCAGAAAACCGCCGCTGCAAGATGAGGGAGAGAGTTGGATGAGCTCGTCACAAGGATCAACGCCGGCGGAGGGAAGGAAGCAAGAGGAGGACTCCAAGCCGCTGGCCTAGGGGTGTTCCCAAGCTTCATCACTGCCATCTTCATCGATGATGTTCTCTGAAGTCTCCATCACCCCTATGTGCTTCAATCCATGTAAGATGATAGGGTAATGTCTCCGTTCGTCCCTAGGGTTAGATGGATGTATGATATGTAATCTATACATGAACCTTATGCCAATCAATGCTTTATGGTCTATGCCTTCGCGTATGCTTTGTTTACATATGTTTGCGCAACATGTGGTCTTAGTAGGGTTTGTGGTAATCGTGGTGATTAGCTTAACCCTATGGATGCTTAGGTATAGATGCGGTTATACGTGAAAGTGTTTGATTACCTTCGCGTAGTGACAGTACGGTGGAGGGAAAAGGCTTAGCGGCCGTATAACCACCATGAAGCTAGTGTAGGCAGCACCCTTTTCATGTACTAGATGCATGTTCATGTGATCCTAAACCCTAGGGAGGGAATGCTTATCTATCTTAACCTCCCTCTCTTGTGTCCACCCTTTACCATCTAGTTTAACCTTAGACTTCTTAGATTAACATAGGTTAGATTGTCTTTACCTTTAGATTAATACTCTTTCAAAGGTTTTCCATTCAACTAGATTAGTACTTGGTTAAGCGCTAGCAATCCCCTTGCTCCGTGGATTGATAAGAACCTAGGGAATCCCCGTGGTGAAAAAGGTGTAGGTCCGTACGCTTGCGGATCGTAGGTGGATACAAGTTTTATCCGTTAACAAAGTCTTGCCTGTCCTTTGTACATAGAGTGTTTCTTGCTTGTTTTCCTGTTTCTTTTTGCTATCCCCTCTTAGTTGCTGAAGGATCAGATGGCGACTAGAGAGGGGGGGAGTGAATAGGAGCCGGTAAAAATTCTTCCCAAAGAACCCGGCCTATGCCCTAGTCAAATCCCGGTCTCACACAAGCGATGGATCGAATCACACACCAATCTCCAAGACAATGAGGTTATGGATCAACCCCTAGCCTTAGGAATGATTCCTTGAAGCACACGCGGAAGCACGAGAAAGGAAGGGAAGAATCGAACCAAGAAGCAAAGCTCACAGGCTCTGGCGGACCGTCCCGGCCAGGAGGGGCGGACCGTCCGCACCGGCCTCGCGGACCGTCCGACCTGATGCCGCGGACCGTCCGCGCCAACCCTGCGGACTGTCCGGCCCTACGCCGCGGACCGTCCGTTAAATCACACAGAACCAACAGAAGCGACCCGGGAACACGGACCGTCCGCGGGGAGCACGCGGCGCTCTGCGCCGGGCACCGCGGACCGTCCGCCCGCCGCCGCGGACCGTCCGAAACTCCGTCCAACGAAAACTCGAAGTTGCGATGGATCGAAACGAAGGACGAGCAAGAACACGAAGAACACCGACGAACACTTGTTCACGCGGACCGTCCGCCCGACCCTCGCGGACCGTCCGCCGTGCACGGACGGGCGAAAACGGCCCGACCCCGAAAGTCAACTCCCCCAAATCATCATCGGATTTCCCAAACGGTTGAAGCTTGTGGAGACAAGGGTTTGGGGACTTGAAAAGCGTCACACAAGGGTGCTATAGCCCAAAAATCTTGCCTCCTAACTCCCTAAAACACCGGGAATCGCGAATCCTTTGAGCACCACCGAAAGCTAGAGCACCGAACGAAAACTCACGAATCGAAGTGGTTTCCCGGCGTTTGAGGGCACAAGATCAATCACAAAGATGCACGAGACATCTATCCATGTTTCCCTCAAAGAAATCCAGGGAGAAACCCACTCAAATCCGCGGAATCACACCGGGAACAAAGGCACGAAAACAAGCACAAAAAGACCACGAAAACACAACTCCGAATCTTCTATACAAACCAGGAAAGATTCGCAAGGTCTAGCATGCCGCCCTAGCATCCATCCCTCTCAACAAATCTCTCATGAAGCTCTCATGCTAGCCTAGAGAAAATGGAAGAAAAATAGCTACAAAAATGAGAAATGGGAGGGAGGAAAATGAAACCCTAAGTCGCAGCAAGAGAGAGCCATCCACACACACTCATGGCTTATATATCAGGTCCCGCCGGAGTGGTAAATGACTTGACTACCCCTAACTTAACTACTGGCGATACAACCCACGTAGGGGCATTTAGGTAATGTTTGTGGGTCTTGCCATCGGACGGCCACGCCTTTGCCGCACCCCGCGTCCTCCCGACGCAAGCCATGCGATCCCGCCGCGTGTCCTCCGCCTCGAAGCTTCCCGACACGCCCGGATCCCGTCTCCGTCGTGTTGGGTCCTCGGACTTGGTTTTGAGGCCCAAACCAAGAAACCGTCCGCCGATGGTTTTGTGGGCAAACCACCAAACCCCGCGTGCTCGGTCCGGCCTCCCGCCAAACCACTTGACTCGACCGCCACCGTGCACCGGCTCGCTTGTCCATGACTTCGTCTTGCTTGTGTCGCCACCATGTGGCCCGCACCCGATCCCCGCCGTCCACCGGTCCCTCGAACCGAGCCTACTTGTCTCTCCATTTCCCGGAGGCCCCTCAAGGTCGAAGACCTTTCGCGCCCGTTCTTCACCTCGCAACAACATGAACTAGGCCGCAACCTACACCTGCGCACTAAGCCAAGAGTCAGTCCAACACCCGTTGTCAATCACTCATCACCGAGGAGCGGTCATCCATCGACCACCTTGGACGCTCCCCGGTCCTCAATCTCCCCCTTGATGAGTGCATTGAAACCACACAATGCGAAATGAAATTCAGAGAAAGAAAGAAAGGAAGAAGAAAGAAAAACAAAGAAACTCAACTCATGACCAAAACTGAAGAAAGGCGAAGAAAGGTCACAAGCCAAGCAAAGCACAAACTCCACACCGAAAAACAGCAAGAAAGCTCCCCCTGAGCATGTGGATGCAAACTTCCCAATTTTAGCTCACCTCTTCTTCCAAATTTTAGCTCACCTCTTCTTCTAAATTTTCATTAAGCTCACCTCTTCTCCCCCTTGTTGACAATGTATGAATCAAGGTGAAAATGCAAAAATGCAAAACAAAGCATATAAACATCTACATGAGCTTCTCAAATAGGCCAAATCTAGTGTCAAAGGCTAAAAATGAGACAAAGGTCACACATATGAATCATAGCATAGTCAAAGCATTGCCACAAGTAATATATGAAAATACAAGCATGTGACAAAGAAAAATTTTCAGATTTAAGCAGTTGTACCAAAAGAAGGCTCGCTTCACATGTAAAAGTCTATCCATGTCACACTTGAGCCACAAACATGCATACCATGCAAAGATCATACAAGGATATCAAATTCTCAGCAAAAGATCATGGCAAACACCCATAAAGCAAAGCATGTCATGTCAAAGCTCATGAGCCATGTGTCCACTTCGGGGAGACTTCTCCACTGGTGAACGTCATGCAACATGTTTTGCACCCATATGTGAAAGATAAGACATTTTAAGCATAGACATGATGGATGGAGCATTTTTTCAAGGATAATACACTTCTTTTCCAGATTAATTCATTTCATGGTACATGAAGTGCCTTTGCGGCAAAAAGAAGCTTATGCTCCCCCATGAATGCAACATAGGCTAAACATTCACAATGATATCCGGCCTTTGGCCCAAATGCAAGAAAAAGACATCCAAGCACAATCTAAGCATGAAAAGAACATTTAGACCAAACTGTGACATGGATACGCAACTACACACGAGTGGAGCATATTGCATCAAAAATTAGTCAAGATTAGCATTGATTTCAAAAAGGGCTATCTCACCACACATATATCTCGAATATTTCAAGAGCATAGCCTCACATCACCATTTCTCCACACATATGACCAAAATCTCACAAATAGCCAAAGAGACTTAAATAAGGCATATGAAAGAAGCTCATCATCCTAACATGCAATATGATACAAATGCAACATGATATATGACAAGATGGCTATCCTACCATGGTTTATACATCAAGCAAAGCATGTATATACATCAAAGTAAACATGGTATGATACATATGATACAAAACGAAATCCCCCAAGAATCAACTAGAAAGGGCAACAAACCCCAAGTTCCCCCCGCAAGCGCACAAAAGTAGCTTGGTCGAGAGGCTTTGTAAAGATGTCGGCTAGCCGAGCTTGGGTAGGGACATGACTCAACACAATGGTTCCTTTCTCCACATTGTCCCTCAAGAAATGATACCTCACTTCTATGTGTTTGGTTACGGAGTGAAGCACGGGGTTTTTGGCTACGCTTATGGCACTGGTGCTATCACAAAGAAGTGGGATTTGGGTACACTCCTCACCAAAGTCTCTCAAAGTGTATGAAATCCACAACGGTGGGAACAACAACTCGCGGCAGCAACATACTCCGCCTCGGTGGTAGACCGAGCTACACTAGACGCTTGGGCGGAAGACCATGAAACCAACGAAGAACCAAGAAACGGCAAGTACCGAAGTAGACTTCCTCTCGACTCGACAACCGGCAAAATCCGCATCGGAAAAACCATGAAGAGAAAGAGTCAAGGAGGACGAATACCAAAGGCCAAGACCGAGGGCGGATCGTAGGTACACGAAAATCCTCTTGACGGCTTGTCGATGTGATGTCCTCGGCGAAGCACGAAAACGAGCGCACAGACACACGCTGAACTGTATGTCTAGCCTCGTCGCCGTCAGGTAGAGGAGGGAGCCGATCATGCTCCTGTACTCCCGCTGGTCTACGGTTCTCCGTCCTCGTCCGCATCCAAAGTGGCCGTACTCCCCATGGGAGTCGACATCGGCTTCACATCTTGCATCTGGAACTTCCTCGACATGTCTTTCGTGTACTTGGTCCGGTGCACGAATGTACCGTCCTTCACTTGCTTGATCCGCGGCCGAGAAAATACCGCAACTCGCCCATCATGCTCATCTCGAACTCCCTGCTCATCTCATCCGCAAACTTGGCAACAAGGTTATGTGACGAGCCACCAAAGACAATATCATCCACGTATATCCGAACAATCAACAAGTCATTTCCATGCTTGAGGAGAAACAAAGTCCTATCCACGGTACCCATCACAAACCCTCTCGCTCAACGAGAAAACCTCTCAATCTCCCATACCAAGCACGGGGCGCTGTTTCAACCCATACGAGCCCTTTTCAACCTGTATACCCCGTGTGGGTACAACTCGCTCTCAAACCCGTGTGGTCGCTTCACATACACCTCCTCCTCTATGACCCCATTCGAAAAGCACTCTTCACATCCATCCGAAACAACTTGAACCCTTTAGCCACGGCAAAGGCTAGAAGGATCCGAATTGCCTCAAGACGGGCCACGGGAGCAAAGGTCTCCTCATAGTCGATTCCCTCCTTCGACTAAACCCCCGAGCAACAAGTCTAGACTTGTTCCTCACAACCATCCCATTCTCTCCCTCTTTGTTCTTCCAAACCCACTTGGTTCCTATGGGATGGCAATTTGGAGGTGGTTCATCTAACTCCCACACTTGATTCCTCTCAAAGTTTTCCAACTCCTCATGCATAGAATTGACCCGGTTTGCATCGGATAAAGCATGTCCAATGTCCTTGGGCTCAAAGGTGGCAACAAAAGCGACGCATGAGCAAAATGAGAGAAATTCCCGGACCTTGACCATGTAGTGCGTTCGTCGATGTTCCCAATGATCTTCGACGGGGGATGCACTTCTTGAATCCGCCGGGGAGCCTCACGCCTCGAGACTACCTCCCCCTCAACTTCGGCTTCTCTCGCCCGGTCCTCTTGTCGCACCGTCGTTGTCCATGAAGTAGACGGTCCACGCTCCGTAGTGGTCGTAGGGGAAGTAGTGGGTACACACTCGGCTTCGGGCGCATGGTTCTCTCCATCATCATCTCCGGCTTCATCCTTCTCCTCTTAAAAGAGGTCCTCGACCATCTCTTCATCACCCGCACATTCAAAGCCAAGAGAGGTACATGGCATTGTCTCGTCGAAGGTTACCTCGCAAGTCTCCATGATTTTGTTAGTCTCAAGGTTAAACACCCTATAGGCTCTAGAGTGGTTAGCATATCCAATGAAAATACCATCACTAGACCTAGCTTCAAACTTGTCGAGTTTTCCCTTCTTAAGAATAAAGCACTTGTAGCCAAAGACTCGGAAATGACTCACCTTGGGTGCCCGACCATGCATAAGCTCATAACGGGTCTTCTTCTTGAAAGCTTGCAATAAAATCTCGTTGGAAACATGACAAGCCGTATTGACCGCTTCGGCCCAATAACTCCTAGGAGTCCCGTGCTCATCGAGCATCGTCCTAGCCATCTCACAAAGAGTCCGATTTTTTTCTTTCCACGACTCCATTTTGAGGGGGCACATAAGGGGTCGAATGCGATGTTCAAGACCTAGATCACGACAAAAGGCATCAAAACGAGAGTTCTTGAACTGCGAGCCATTATCCTTGCGGATAGCTCGAATAGCATTCCCATGCCTCTCGTTTTTCAACCTCACGATCAGATCTCGAACAAAACCAAATGTCTCACTCTTGTCTTCCAAGAAAAACACCCAGGCATAGCGAGAGTAATCATCCACCACAACAAGGACATACCACTTCCCACCCACCGAGCGAACTCGAGCGGCCCAACAAGGTCCATATGCAACGGCTACGTCGGACGCTCTCGTCATGACATCGGTCGGGGGTGGATGGGGAGTGGCTACCATCTTGCCATGCCTACACGGAGCACAAACCAAATCCTTCTCAAGCTTCAACCTCGGCAATCCTCGGACAAGGTCAAGACCACTCAAGCGGGAAACCAAATCAAAGCTCAAGTGTCCCAACCGCCTATGCCATTTCCACAAATCGAAAGAAGGACCGGCCATCAAACGGCGAGCGGGACCCAAAGAACGAGAGAAATCGGCCACGAAAATCGACCCTCGGGGATGATCATATAGACAAGATCACCTCGAGAATCAAGCAAACGAGACTTGCCAGACTTGAAACGCACCTCAAAACCCTCATCAAGCAACTGAGAAACCGAAAGAAAATTGAAACCCAAAGACTTCACAAGAGCCACTCTCTTCAACGTTACCTTGTCACTCACATGCACAACACCCTCAGAAATCACCCTTCCTCGTCCATTGTCCCCAAATGTGATGTACAACTTTTCCTTCAACGGGGTGAGGCCGGAGAACCACTTCTTATCTCCGGTCATGTGTCGAGAACATCCGGAGTCGATCAACCAAATGTTCTCCAAGCCTCCCCGCCCGTAGTCGAAACAAGAACGAGAGTGAGCTAGCGACTCGACACTGGGGTTAGCACAAAGAAAGTTAAACCAGTGTCGAGCCATCTGCTCAAAAGAGGGGTTAGCAAACATCATTCCCTTGCCACCAAACTTCCCATGTCCCATGGGAGGAGTACGAGCACCACGAGGGGGAAAACATGGTTCGTAGTTCCTCTGGAACCCAAAGCTGCGATCATCTCCCCTGAACCCGTATTGAGGACGAGTAGGGGGACGTCCAGCAAAACCACCACGAGCCCGACCAAACCTCTCACCAGCACGCACACCATCATCTCTCCTAACAAACCTCTCACCACCACCTCTCTGTGGGAACCTACCACTCTGAGCTCCAACTCTACCAACACTCTTCACACTTCCCACACCTCGTGGAAGTGACACTCTAGGCTCAGGAATACCATGAGACTGGCGATATCTGTCCTGGTTTGCTTGCTCCCTAGCAAGCCTTTCATCCCTCTTCCTCTTGTAGCAAAACTCTGCAAGATGCCTCTCCTTGCCACAATACTCACACCCGAAGGGGATGGGTTTTGGTTTTGGCTCGGCTTCTCTCTAGGCTTCTCACCCTTCTCACCCACACACTTCACCGGTTTACGGGAAGTCATTTGTCTTAGGTGGGAATTTGGGTGGATCTTGGGTTGTGTCAAGCTTGTTGCAAAGGTGGTTGGGCTTTGGTGTGAAAGAGTTCTTGGGTGCTTTTGGAAGTGGGACTTGGATGTCTCCGATCACCTCCAACTCGGGGGTTAGACTCAACACACTTCTCATACACACTCTCCCCACTTTGTTCTCTCCCACTTTCTCACCCAACTTCTCAAACCCCAAACCACGACCATCGGCTCTCTTGAACTCCGCAATCATGATTTTCAATTGAGGTTCCCCCCGGACAACCAACCCAACACCTTCCTCAAATAGTCATTCTCCTCATAGATGACATCCAAACGGGAAGTAAGTTCAAGATTGCGCAATGTAACTTCATCACGGCTAGAACATGCATTTGCAACGGGGAGATTTCAAAGATGCTTCCAAAGAACTAATGGTAGAACGAGCATCAACAAGCTTAGCATGCATAGTAGGACATGATTTACAAGCACCAAGCAAAGTAGGTCTAGCCTTAAGCTCATCATACTCAGTCCTAAGAGCATCTAGTTTAGCCAAAGTGGAAGCATTTTTCTCATTAAGCAACTTGATCTCATTCAACCATGCATCACACTCAAGACATTCCACATCATCAGGAGTAGTAGGAGAAAGTTTCAAAGAGTCATTCTCAAGTTTCAATTCAAGCAATTTGGACTCTAACTCTCCCACTTTCTCACTAGCATTCTCAAGTTGAGCCCTAAGATCTTTCCTCATCTTTTTGACATCTCTTAGCACACTATCACGGTTGTCAATCAAGCCATTCAACCTAGCGATCTCAGCAAGCAAAGAGTCGGGGTCACGATTTACCTCATCCTCCGAGTCGGAGTCGCTGTCTTCCTTCTCGCTCTTCTTGCTTGCTTGAGCTATGGGCCATGCCACAAAAGACCTCAAGCGCCACACAACTCAACCCGCCGAGGTTCCGCTTGCACTCTTCTTGCCCTTATGCCTCCCGGCGTCTTCATCTTCGGCCGCTTGAGCTTGGCTTGCTCATCGCTTGAGCTTGAGTCGACGTCGCTCGCACCGGCCACCATCGCTCTTGCCTTGTTCTTCTTGTAGCCGCTCTTGCTCGGTCGCCGCTTGTCCTTGTCCTTGCTCTTGGACTTGTTGAAGTGCTTGCCCTTGGAGGAGTACTTGTCTTCACGCCTCGGGTGCGCCTTGTACTCGTTCACCTTGTACTTGTTCTCCTCCGCTTCCGGGCACTTGGCGATGAAGTGGCCACGCTTGCCACACTTGTAGCACGTCCCTGAGCTCCGCCTTGCATTCCTCCGACTCTCGTGTAGTCGTTCAAACCTCCTTGAGAGCAAGGCCGGCTCCTCCTCGCCCGAGCCACATCAAACTCCTCATCCGGAATGGACATAAGAGAAGACAAGGAAAAGCTGTCGACGGAAGGGTTAGATTTGCCCTTTGATCCGCCCACAAGAGCAAGACTATGGTCGGTCGAGCCCTCATGCTTGGATTGCAACTTCCCGTCAACCTCGGCCGACTTGAGCTTAGAAAAGAGGTCATCCAACTCAATAGTCAAATATTGCCCGGACTCCTTGATGGCCTCAACCTTAGCACCCCAAACATTTGGGTCCAAGACATGCAAGAGCTTCAAAGCACGATCATGCTCGGTGTAAGGAAAATCCTCAACATTAGCTTTCATGTTGTTCACGATGGCGGTGAACCTGCGAAACATCGCATCAATGTCCTCACCGGAAGTGGAGTGAAGTTCTCATATTGCATCCGGTAAGAGACAAAGAGGCGAGCCTTCACATGGTTATCACCACCGTGAGCAACCAACAACTTCTCCCAAATTTGCCAAGCAAGATTCAAATGGCGAACACGCTCAAACTCAGGATCACACAAGCTCCGGACCAAGTGATCAACGGCTTTTGCATTAGCCTCATACTTGGCCTTAGCACCGGCATCGGTCACCATAAGAATATGGATGTTGACCGGAATAGCATAGGTCTTGTCAAGCACAATGAAATCCAACGACTTCCCACGAAGAAAGATCATCATACGAGCCGCCCACTTGTGGTAACCCTTGCCATCGAAGTGCGGCGGACCGCCCCGCTCAACGTACGTCATCTTAGGATTCGAGACTTGTCAAAGTCGCAAAGAATCCGGCACCAAGCTATGATACCAATTGAAGGATCAGATGGCGACTAGAGAGGGGGGGAGTGAATAGGAGCGGTAAAAATTCTTCCCAAAGAACCCGGCCTATGCCCTAGTCAAATCCCGGTCTCACACAAGCGATGGATCGAATCACACACCAATCGCCAAGACAACGAGGTTATGGATCAACCTCTAGCCTTAGGAACGATTCCTTGAAGCACACGCGGAAGCACGAGAAAGGAAGGGAAGAATCGAACCAAGAAGCAAAGCTCACGGGCTCGGTGGACCGTCCCGGCCGGAGGGGCGGACCGTCCGCACCGGCCTCGCGGACCGTCCGACCCGATGCCGCGGACCGTCCGCGCCAACCTCCGCGGACCGTCCGGCCCTACGCCGCGGACCGTCCGTTAAATCACACAGAACCAACAGAAGCGACCCGGGAACACGGACCGTCCGCGGGGAGCACGCGGACTGTCCGCCGCCCACCCGCAGACCGTTCGCCCGCTGCTGCGGACCGTCCGAAACTCCGTCCAACGAAAACTCAAAGTTGCGACGGATCGAAACGAAGGACGAGCAAGAACACGAAGAACACCTGACGAACACTGTTCACGCGGACCGTCCGCCTGACCCTCGCGGACCGTCCGCCAGGCACGGACAGAACTGAAAACAGCCCGACCCCGAAAGTCAACTCCCCCAAATCATCATCGGATTTCCCAAACGGTTGAAGCTGTGGAGACAAGGGTTTGGGGACTTGAAAAGCGTCACACAAGGATGCTATAGCCCAAAAATCTTGCCTCCTAACTCCCTAAAACAACGGGAATCGCGAATCCTTTGAGCACCACCGAAAGCTAGAGCACCGAACGAAAACTCACGAATCGAAGTGGTTTCCGGCGTTTGAGGGCACAAGATCAATCACAAAGATGCACGAGGCATCTATCCATGTTTCCCTCAAAGAAATCCGGGAGAAACCCACTCAAATCCGCGGAATCACACGGGAACAAAGGCACGAAAACAAGCACAAAAAGACCACGAAAACACAACTCCGAATCTTCTATACAAACCAGGAAAGATTCACAAGGTCTAGCATGCCACCCTAGCATCCATCCCTCTCAACAAATGTCTCATGAAGCTCTCATGCTAGCCTAGAGAAAATGGAAGAAAAATAGCTACGAAAATGAGAAATGGGAGGGAGGAAAATGAAACCCTAAGTCGCAGCAAGAGAGAGCCATCCACACACACTCATGGCTTATATATCAGGTCCCGCCGGAGTGGTAAATGACTCGACTACCCCTAACTTAACTACTGGAGATACAACCCACGTAGGGGCATTTAGGTAATGTTTGTGGGTCTTGCCATCGGACGGCCACGCCTTTGTCGCACCCCGCGTCCTCCCGACGCAAGCCATGCGACCCCGCCGCGTGTCCTCCGCCTCGAAGCTTCCCGACACGCCCGGATCCCGTCTTCATCGTGTTGGGTCCTCGGACTTGGTTTTGAGGCCCAAACCAAGAAACCATCCGCCGATGGTTTTGTGGGCAAACCACCAAACCCCGCGTGCTCGGTCCGGCCTCCCGCCAAACCACTTGACTCGACCGCCACCGTGCACCGGCTCGCTTGTCCATGACTTCGTCTTGCTTGTGTCACCACCATGTGGCCCGCACCCAGTCCCGCTGTCCACCGGGTCCCTCGAACCGAGCCTACTTGTCTCTCCATCTCCCGGAGGCCCCTCAAGGCTGAAGACCTTTCGCGCCCGTTCTTCACCTGCAACAACACGAACTAGGCCGCAACCTACACCTGCGCACTAAGCCTAGAGTCAGTACAACACCCGTTGTCAATCACTCATCACTGAGGAGCGGTCATCCATCGACCACTGGGACGCTCCTGGTCCTCAGTTGCCACGAAGCCAGCCTCTTGGGGGAATAGGCTAGGGACGACCACACCTAGTGGGCTGGCCGCACCTCCCCCATTTGGCCTTCGGCTGCGCGTGAGTTAGGGTATCTCGTATCTTCCCTTGTGCTATCTAGTTGACCCCTGAAATCCTCGCATAACGAGTTTCTCCCTAGAAACCAATCTTCCTTCCAAAAACCCTCGCTCCCTCGCCGTCTCCTAGCACACCATGGGTGGTGATAGCCCTAGAAACCTCTCCAAGATGTCGGCACCCACCACCCCTGGTGGTGCATCCTCGAAAGCGCTCGCAGGAGGTTCTGGAGTGGGATCAAGCCAAAACTCGCCGTGCCAGGGGTCCTTGGCCCTTACTCAGGCATCCTAGGAGGCAACCCCAAAGGGGGTAGGACCGGACGCACCTCCCAGGTCCGGCCGCACCTGGCCCGTTCATCCAGCCCGGCCGACGTGCACAGGAGGTCCTTGTCTCCCAGAAGAACAATCGGGAAAGGGAAACCATGATGTTCAGAATCACCGGCACACCCCACAAATGGGCCAGTTGAAGCTAAAGGAGCCGGTAATGCCAATCTCCAGGCGACTCTTCAACGAGCCGCCAAGGGAGAACATCTTTGCCATCAAGACAGCCGGGGCTGAATTCTTCAAACCCCCAACGGAGGGGAAATACAAGATCATTGGGCGCAATACTCCCCGTGGGTATGAGAAGCAATTGATCCCCCAGTTGGATAGGGATGAATTGGAGCATGATGAGTCCATCTTCTCCACCCCCACTAGTGGGATGCGCCACCACCATCCTCCACCAATCCGTGGTCCTCCTGGTTAGTTTGAAGATTCAAGTGAGGATTTGGAGGACGAGGATCCTTACACAATGAGATCGCAGAACCGAAGATGAAGAACAACTTGCTGGAGGAGCGCATCGCTGAGGCTGAGCTCGGGCGGATGGACATGGACGATAAGATGGAAATTCTCCACAAAGCCCTCTGCAACAAGTTTAGGTGCCTGTTAAAGGAGCTAGGGTGTCCGGATCTGTGACGCCCCAGGTTTTTAATTAACGCCATTAATGCTAATGAACGAATCAGCCGAGTCACACCGGCCGACACTGGTCAAACTTAGGTCAACCTGGGTTATCACCTCGAAAACCTCGCCATTGAACCCTATTGAACCCCTTGACCAAGCCTACACACACCTGTGGTCAACCCTTGGTCTAAGACACGGTCAAACCCCGCTTAAAAGCTGATGTCGGTGAATGTCTTCCGGAACTTTTGCCGCGTTCTCCAAATTTCACCTAAACACTTCAAATTCAACCAAATTAAAAGTTGTCCAGTTTGTCGAGGAACACAACTTTTATGTTGGATGGCATTTCAAATTTTGAGTGGAAATTGGTGAAAAACTTGGTCAACCGCCAGTACCTCCCGTTCACCGAAACAGGGCGGCATTCAGAGTTTGGCGATAATGTGTGCAAAATCCGTTGAGAAAAACACCATACGGCCTTTGTAAAAGTCGTAGAGGGTAGTGAGATCTACAACTTTCCTATTTACCACTTTGTGCACTTCTATTCAAAAATTTTGAGAAAAACCCGGTCAAACGTTAGCAGTCCGACACGTTGAGCCGAACCGCCGCGCCCGCGACGCCACCCGCGCTCCCGGCGCGCGCGCGCACCCGTGCGTGCGCCGCTGCGCCCTAGGCATCCGCGCCCGCGCCTCCCGAGGCCGTGCGCGCGCCTTCCCCAGGCCGCCCCGCATCCCTAGACCCCCTGAAGTCTCCCCCTCCCTCGCACCGTGTGCCTGCTCGTGGCCGCGCCGGACGGGCCGGACAAGCCCCCGGTGGACCGCCGGTTTCCAGGGTGTCCCTTGCTGGTGCGCCGTACCACGGCCGCCGTATTGCGGCCTTAACGCCGGGGACCCTTTGCGACGAGGGCTCGGAGTCGCACTGCCCCTCTCCCGACTATAAGTGGCGCGGTCGCCCTCACCGCGCGAGCGCCGAGCCCGTCGTTCCGGCCAACGCGGTCGCCGCCTCCTCCGGCCTCTCCGCCGCAACCAACCACCCTTGACCCTTCCCTAGGACTCACTGATACTCCCCGTGTTGCTTGTTGTCCAGCCCGTGATCCCTTCGTCGCGAGAACCGAGTCGCCTCGGCCGCCAAGCCACAGCTCCGCCGAGCGGGCTCTCCGGCAGCTCCTCTCCCTCAACCGAACCCTCGAATCGAGCCCAGGCACCTCTAGGCCACCCCACTCCCAGCCAGCCGCGGCCGCCGGCTTCGCCAGAATTTGGCCGGGCCACCGCCGGCCGGCGCCTGAGGACCACATTGCGAGGATTCAAGTTTTCCTAAGGGTAAATCCGCAAACCGAGGGATTTTCTGTAAGGAATCCTAAACTTCCAAGGACCTAGGCGGGAGAAGTTTCTTAAATAGTGTTTGAGTAGTTGCTGAAACTTTGAAAAATCGTATAAAATCATAGAAAAATCAGAAAAAAATGCAAACCCAATTTTGTTGGATTGTTTTATGAATTATCCTACAACTTTTGTTATTCTTACCTGAGCTGTTTCCTAAAATTTTTGCATGAAAAATAGAAATGTGAAAAACCATAACTCAAAATCCGTACATCCTCTGTGCCTAATGTTTGGATATGTTGTGTGTTATGTTATGCCTAGCTCCTGTACCAAAAATTGCACAAAATTATGTTGTAAATCTTCTTATAAAAATTGTTTTCCATTTCTGCAGAATCTGTCCAAATGATTTTTGTAGCTAAAAATAATTAAGTTTTTATGCCCAACTTCTGCATGCAATCTTTTTATGCCAAAATGCACCTTTTGTGAATTAATCACAATTTTATATTTAGCAGAAATATTTATTCTTGAAATATCCTTGTTTTTCTTTGTAAATGCATAACTCAAGATCCATAATAGTTCTAGGTGTATATGTTGCATTCCTAGCTTAGGTTTGGATCATATATCATGTGTGAGAAAGTTTGAATCATTTTGATATGTATTAATTTTTTATGCATTTCTCATGTTTGGGTGACTAGCTTTTGTTATTTTCGGTGCCATTAAATTCATAGCTTTTCTAAGAGTGCATGTGTGTGCAGTGGCTTGTATAGGTTTGGAAGTGATTCATAACACATCCTATTGATTTTTATTAAATTATTTATAAATAAAAGCTATGGAAGCCCATTAAAACTTAATCTTAAGTTAAATAAGAAAAACCTCAACTACACATATGAAGGCCAATATGTGTGATGTAAATCAATTTAAAATGATCAATATCAACCCCTTGCTATTTGAAAAAGATAAATTATTGTATTCACATAAAATATGTACACAACCATTATAAAAGTAAATAATAAAGCACGGTGAGAAATTATTTAATAGAAAGGTTGTGCCAAGGTGTGTTTGTTAAGGTGAATATGGCCAACCATACTCTTCATTGTTGTCATATGTTGTTTGTAAATAATTAAATTAAAAATCGTCAATTAAATCTTGCATTTGCATCCTCGTGTAGATCTCCCGAGCGGTAGCTGTACGTGTGTGCCGGAAGGAGGAGACGGAGGAGCTGATGGAGACGTGCACCACGTCGTTGTAGAGCAAGACCTGGACCAAAGTCTAGAAGGTCCCAAGACCAACGTTGCCATCAAAGGCAAGCCCCGGATCATTAACCCTGTTTTTGAAATTTATGTAATTATTGTGCTATGATTGTGCATTTACATTTCATGAGTGGATTGGAAACCCTAGATGCATGATCCCTAGGTACCTATGTTCTTTTACTAGTATGCTAGGTCGATAGCTTCTATGCTATAGGACCCGGTAGAAGTCGAGTGATGTTCGTCACTCGTGAGAATAGGTTCTTATGTTGGAATCATAAGATCTTTATAAATGGATTGCTCATGTGGTAAGAGCATGGGATTTGGGCTCCGGTCCAGTGGCTTTCGTGGGCTAAGCTTTTGAACGTAATAAACACTTGTCGGGAATGGGACCGGTAAGCCTAGTACCCGATTGACGCGGTAAGGGAACCTTTCCCTACTACACCTGGGGCACAGCGATGTGTCCCCCTGCTTGCAACAGTGTGGTACCTGCGTGAGTCTGGACGTTCGTGTGTGGGCGATCCAGTAAGCCTTGTACCAAGGAATGTAGGTTCCGCTCCCGAGCTGAAGATCGACGGGAACCGCCTGGTCGGTGTATACCCCGTTTCATTTTTGTCGGACCTTCTTGGGGTATGCATTCTTCCGTGTGTTTAGGTCCACCTTGCAAGGTTTGAATCAATCGATTGTCGGCCTCTCACCGTTATCCGAGACTGCTTAATCAACTGGCCATGATATCCCTTAATGATGGAACTTGGTGAAGATACTGCTTGAATTAATTGTTTGTACAATTATTGATTGAATTAGTTGGCACACTTAGAAATGTTAATTAACTGGAATTCGTGCTAAAATATTGAAAGTAAGGACATACTCTTTGTTGCTTTTCAGCAAAAGTGCTCCACCGGCCAAAAAGCCTCTCATGTCTAGAGTTTGGTGATGTAGTTATCACCTGACGGTTAAGTCTTGCTGAGTATTAGTATACTCGGTGTTGACGGATAAAAGACGTATCCCTCTACGATCCGCAAGCGTACGGACCCCACACCTTTTTCACCACGGGATTCCCAAGGTTCTTGTCAATCCGCGGAGCAAGGGGATTACAAGCGTTCGATCAACGACGACACACTAGCTACTAAAACCCTAACTACTATTATACTAGAAAACAACTAAACTACACTAGAGAGAATGATTAAGATATCAAGGTAAAAGACACTCGCCCATGGGTCTACGATACTAGAGCATGCAATCGCTTAAAGACATGAAAACCAATCTAATCTATCGGGGTTGTGACCAAGGTTTCGCCGTTTCCCTCCTCTCGTACCGTCACTACGCGAAGGTATTCATGACTAGAACTTTGATGGACATGGCGTATTGAATGGATCCAAGTAAGCATTGAGACCTATACTCCCTTTACGACATGGTAGCTAACCTTAAGCATGAAAGTATATTCAACACAAGATGATAGATAGATAATCCGACAAAGTGCGATTACATCTCAATATCGATTACAACCCATGGACGAATGAGAAGATTACCCCATCAAGGTGCCGATCATGGCACCGTTGATCATGGTTTCCCTTCCGTCGGTGTCTTCCTTCTTCTCCACGAGAGGGTGCTTCCTTCGAGGTGGTTGATCTCCCGCCGGAGATCCTCCTCCTCTCTCTCTAGCTTGTGGATGGCCTTCGGTGCGAATGACTCCTCCCTCGGTGTTGGCGGCGCCTCGGGGGTTTTAGGGTCGAAGATCCTTCGAGGGCAAGGAAAACGGGACCGAACCGGTGCGGAACCGGGCCGGGCCGGCCGGCCTCGGCCGGTCGGCCCGTGCCCACTTCGGCCCGGTTCGATCGCCCCTTTTGCTCCGTGGGTCCTCGTGCACTTATGTACTTTGCCCCCTCCACTTGCATGATTTTGATCTTTGTTATCCTCGCGTCCAAGATGGAGGCTCTCTTTGCATGAAGTTTGATCTTTTACGCTTCAATCCCCGGGGGTGTTCCTCGTAGCACTTCGGTCCTCGCCACCATTGGAAGTGATTTCAGCAAGCTCATGAACACGAACAAGACTCCGTAAATGCTCCTTTGAACTTGTTGCGAATCCGTCCTTTATGTCCATGTTTTCCTACATAAACACAACACTTCCAAATGCATGCACAAAGATGAACTTGTTATATGATTAGTGTGCCTAGTGGCGGGTTAGTTCCATAATCAAATCCAAACCAAAGTGTAATGAACATGCTAGGTGCACCAAAATACACCGTCAACATCTCCCCCACACTTAGCTCTTGCTCGTCCTCGAGCAAGTACTAGTAAAAGAATTTCGTCCAAGGTGTGTAATCGTGTATCATTAATCCTCCTTCAAAAGTTAGTCAATTCTTTCATCTTTAATACATAAACACAAAGTAATGATAATCAAACATAAACATGGGCGTTTAGAACTTTTACCACGTCAAGTTTTACCCCACAACTCAAACTCTTCACTCGAAGTCTTCAATTTCAGCCATGCTTACTCCTTTGCTTCCATCGGAGGGTTTTTATGATTTTCAAAATAAAAATTCCCGCAACAAGTATTAGACAAAACCTTTCTCCAAGCTCTCTCAAGTCACTCATATGAAGTGGCTATCCTAACCAAATTTTATAAAACTCTCACCTCCCATTAATCTCTCATATAACATGTAAAGTGGAGCTATAGGTAGGGCTAGCGCAATCAAGACAAATATTGTCAAACTAAGAACTTCCTCTAATGGTTATCTACCTTTCAAAGCCAATGATCATGAGAATTAACCATATGTAGGGATATCAAGGATGAGAAGATTTAGAATGGTGGACATGTGCAAGGGCAAAAGAAAATTGTGACTACAAGGCACCAATGATGTCCTCGTTGTCGGATTGCACATGGTTGGAAATAGAGTAAAAGTTTCGTCTCACAATCAACGTGACATCCTTCCTTACACTTTATTTTTTTCTTTTCTTTTACTTGATCCATCCCTCTCATATCTTCATTGCTACCTCATCTTTTTCTCTTTTTCTTTTTCTTCTTTCATTCACATATGATTTTTCTTTCTTTCTTTCTTTCTTTTCCATACACATACTTTTTCTCTTTATTTTTCTCTCTCTTGACAACTTTTCAAAGCTTTCAATTCTCTCTTTCCTCGCATGCATACAATCTGAAATTTTAAATAAATCATGCTAGAGACGAGACGAAACTTTGAAAATAGGTTGTGTTCAAGGAATACGATGTACAAAAGAGATGTATAGGGTTGGGTATGGAATCCGGCGATGATCATAACTTTCGTTGTGAAAGTCATGTACCGAATATATGACGAGGCTAGCAACAAAAGATAAGCACAAGGACATGATCATTGCTTGAAATTAAAACTCACCAAGAGAGAAGGGTCTTAGCCTAACTCATCATGCTAATCACACTTATGGTGGAGCGAAAAAAATAAACTTGGCTTTGGATAGGAAATTTTTTCTTACTCTCAACTTGGAAAAAGAGGTTTTGCTAACCTTTATTACAAGGGTTTTAAGATAATTTTCAGAACTGAAATCCTCCAATTTTTAGCATCGAACATAGCACAACTAACATGTGAAGCTCAAGATCGAAGTGCGGTATGGGTACTTTAAGTAGTAGCGATTCCACTAAGCACCACGGTAAACGTTTTTCAAACCACATACTTGTGTTCATATATCAAGAATCGAAGATTAAACAAACAAGTAAATAAAGATAAGCAATACATAAAACACAAAGATATATATAAAGACTCTTTTTATTTGATTTTCTTAACTCAACACTAATTTAAGACACTTGCAAAAAATTTTAAAACACACTCAAAAACTAAAGACTCATTAAAACACTAAGACTCACACACGAAGATTAAACCGAACCTAAACTTGAAGTTCAAAAGCTAAGGCTAGCGAGCTAGCTCTCCCCCACACTTAAAACGTACGACGTACTCGTCGTATCTTACAAAAATCCTAAGGGGAAAACTAGATCTAGTGGTACTTCAAGCAAGTTTTGCACCACTTGCCTCTCATGTTTCCAACCATGCCGAAAAGTTTGCGCACGTTGCGGTTAAGGAACTTGTAGTCATCTTCAACTACGCGGTCCAAGTCCTCCATACGCTGCTTCATCGCTTCCATGGCTTGGAGACATTCGTCGGCCGACGTGTAGAGATCCGCGATGGATTGACGACAAACCCGACAACACATCGGATGCAATCCGAAGGGGTCGTCGTCGCCATAATCTCCACCGTTGTCACCACCGTCGTTGCCACCTCCATTGTCGTTGCCTTCGTTGCCGTCGCCGTTGGGGCCTTCGGGAGTCCTTTCCTTGGGCTGCTCATCCCAATCATCATCATCATCTCTACCGGCGGCCGCCCACGAGCTCGGGCTGCGATCGTCGGAGTAGTCGCTATCCCCTTAATCCTTAGGCTCGGCGACACCTCCTTGTAATCTTTGCGCTTGATGCCTTGGAGGCGTGCCGACCTTCGGACGGGTGTAGGGACCTTCTCTCCTTCGACGGGGTTGCGAGATGCAAGAGCTCCGGTCGGGACACGTCCTCCGCAACGGATGCGTGCGGTCCTCTTGACGGGTAGCTTGAGCTCGCATCGCATCGCTTCCTCCATCGATGGCTTCTTGGCTTCTAGCTTCAACTCTAAGCTCCTTGGAGGCACAATGGCTGCTACAAGGGTGCAACACATTGCTAGAAAGGTTTGATTCTCGAGCTCCCAATTCGGCCAAATAAATAGTCCTGAGAGAAAAGCCCTGGGAACCTTATTTTCCTTTTTTACACTTCCCTTAAAATTTTCCGACCAAACAAGGAAGTCAAAAAGGAGCAATTCGGGTGAAATTCGGCGTCATCGGGCGTCGGGCCCCTCTGGGCCGGTCCGCTGGGCCGGCCGGCCCACCCCGCCTCGGGGGCGGGCCGGTCCGGGTTTTGCATACCGCCCTATTTTTTCTTCCTTAGCCCATGGGAAAAAGTTGGCCCGAAAATCTTCGCGAAAACTCCCGGAAAACTAAAAGAAAAATTATTTACGAGCAGTTGATGCCTTGTTTTTCGTCCTAGGCGGGACGTTTGGGCTCTTCCTCCATGGTAAAGACGTCAACATGGTGAAGGGGCACGACATCGGGTTCGTAGTAAACCTTAAGCCGCTGTCCATTCACCACAAATTGATCGCCATTTATATCCATAATGGTTACCGCTCCGTTGGAGAACACCGAATGCACAACATAAGGTCCGTCCCACTTGCTTTGCAATTTCCCCTTTCCGAAGGTTTTAAACCTTGAATTGTAGAGGAGGACCTTATCTCCTTCTTTAAATTCTTTTTTCTTCAATCTTTTATCATACCACCTTTTGATTCTCTCCTTGTATATGCTTGCGTTTTCATATGCTTTCAACCTCAACTCCTCTAGCTCGCTTATTTGAATTCTTCGTTTCACCACCGCGGCATCGAGATCAAGGTTCATCTCTTTAATCGCCCAATAGGCTTTATGTTCCAACTCAACCGGAAGGTGGCAAGCTTTTCCATAGACGAATTGATAAGGGGTCATACCTATCGGTGTTTTAAACGCCGTTCGATAAGCCCATAAAGCTCCATCTAATTTCTTTGACCAATCCTTGCCTCCCTTCTCTATGGTCTTGTTAAGTATGCTTTTTAATTGCCTATTTGACGTCTCCGCTTGTCCGTTGGTTTGTGGGTGATAGGCCGTGGAGACCCTATGCTCAATTCCCAACTTGGACAAGCACTTTTTGAAGTTCTTCCCGGTGAAATGAGTTCCTCCATCACTTATCAAGATTCTCGGTGTACCGAAACGGGGAAAAATCACGTTCTTGATCATAGTGATGGACTCCTCCGTGGAAGCTTTACGACATGGTATAGCCTCTACCCACTTGGATACATAATCAACCATAACAAGTATATACTCGAATCCAAATGAGTTTTTAAAAGGCCCCATGAAGTCTATGCCCCATACATCGAATATGTCGATTTGTAAGTTGTATTTCAAAGGCATAGAATTTCTTTGAGAGATGTTTCCGGTTCTTTGGCATTCGGGGCATGACGCAACATATCTTTTAGTATCTTCATGCATCTCCGCCAATAGAATCCGCTCGACCATACTTTTGCTTCGGTTCGAAAATGGCTATAGTGTCCACCGTACTCCGCCGAGTGACACTTCCTTAGAATCTCAACCCCCTCTTCTCTTGGCACACATCTTTTCATCACTCCATCATTGCCAAGCTTGAAGAGGTATGGTGCATCCCAAAAATATTTCTTACTTTCGGAGATTATCTTCCTTTGAGTGTTTTTATCTAGATGATCGAGGGGCATCTTTCGAATTGCTCGAATGATGTCGATCATCCAAGTATCTTTATCAAGCACTCTATAGAGGTGGTCATCTCTCATCTTATCTTCTATGGGCTCTTTATCATCTTGTCCATGATTCATCCTAGACAAATGATCGGCCACAACATTCTCCACCCCCTTTTTATCACGAATTTCAACATCAAACTCTTGGAGAAGAAGGATCCAACGAATCAAACGTGGTTTAGCTTCCTTCTTAGCCAAGAGATACTTGATGGCTGCGTGATCGGTGTAAACAATGACCTTCGAGTTCACGATGTAAGATCTGAATTTTTCGAAGGCGAATACCACCGCTAGCAACTCTTTTTCCGTAGTGGCGTAATTTAATTGTGCCCCACTAAGAGTTTTGCTAGCGTAGTAAACGGCGTGAACTCGGCCTTCCTTTCTTTGACCCAAGACCGCGCCTACGGCGTAGTCACTTGCGTCACACATGATCTCGAAAGGTTGGCTCCAATCCGGAGGTTGGATGATGGGAGCACTCACCAACGCATTTTTCAAGGTCCGAAATGCCGCTAGGCACTTCTCGTCAAAGTCGAAAGCCACATCCTTTTGAAGAAGGTGCGTTAAAGGCTTAGTGATCTTCGAGAAGTCCTTTATAAATCTTCTATAGAATCCGGCATGGCCTAGAAAGCTCCTTAAGGACTTAACATCCGTAGGAGGTGGGAGTTGCTCAACCGTCTCTACCTTAGCCTTGTCCACTTCAATTCCTCTCTCGGATATAACATGTCCGAGCACTATGCCTTGCTTAACCATGAAGTGGCACTTTTCCCAATTTAAAACCAAATCTACCTCCGCACACCTTGTAAGGACCTTTTCTAAGTTTGCTAAGCAATTCATGAACGTCTTCCCGTAAACGGAAAAATCATCCATAAACACTTCAACAATTTCTTCGATGAATTCCGAAAACACGGCCATCATGCAACGTTGAAAAGAGGCCGGAGCGTTGCATAGGCCGAAGGGCATCCTTCTATATGCAAACGTTCCGTAAGGACACGTAAACGTTGTCTTATGTTGATCTTCCGGGTGAATGGGAATTTGCATGAACCCCGAGTATCCATCGAGAAAGCAAAAATAAGCGTGGTTTGCTAACCTCTCGAGCATCTCGTCTATGAACGGTAGGGGGAAGTGATCTTTCTTCGTCGCTTTGTTAAGCTTACGGTAATCGATACACATCCGCCACCCGGTCACGGTCCTTTGCGGTATCAACTCGTTCTTCTCATTCTTTACCAAGGTCAAACCTCCCTTCTTCGGTACACAATGTACGGGCTCACCCATTCGCTATGCGGAACCGGGTAGATGATTCCGGCATCAAGTAACTTGATAACCTCTTTCTTTACTACCTCTCGCATGGCATGGGTTAGCCTCCTTTGGTGGTCCACTACGGGCTTACATTGGTCTTCCATTGGTATACGATGAGTGCAAAAGGCTGGGCTAATACCTTTGAGATCATTAATCGAATATCCAATCACCTTCCTATGTTTTTTTAATAAAATCAGCAACGCTTCATTTTCTTCGGGACTCAACTCGTCGCTCACAATGACCGGATAAGTTTTGTCTGGGCCCAAAAATTCATATTTTAATCCCTTGGGCAAAGGTTTAAGGTCTACCTCGGGCACTTGTGGCTCCTCGGGTTTGATTTCTCCTATGTCTTCGAATTTCTCTTCCTCCACACTACCATCATGCAGCTCTAAGCCTTTTGTTGCTTCCTCTAGTTTTTCATCTTGTTGATTACTAATTTGATTTTCCATCGCTCTTTGCAGCGGGTCTCTAAGGGTTTGAACAAAACAAAGACTATCTATCTCTTCTACTTCTTCATCTTCGGGAGGAAAAGGTGTAAGGTGTTTAGAAGCACGAAGAAAGTTATATGTGTACTTTGTTCCGTTAAGGTTCATTGTTACTTTGCCTTCTCCGGCATCTAACACGGCATCAACCAACTTAAGAAAAGGCCTACCTAAGATTATATGATCAGAATTACTATGGTAAGCATCAATAACAAAGAAATTGGTTGGTATATAGTTTCTAGAGATTTTTACTTTCATGTTGCAAGCAATACCTAGAGGTTTGATAGTTCTACCATCTCCCATAATTAATTTCGTTGATGTTGGAGCTAAGTCTAGGTTGTGGTATTGAACTTTATCGTAGATTTTAGAAGATAGAACACTTACTTGGGCTCCGATGTCGCATAAAGCTCGCATTGAACTCCGTTGATCTCGCAACTCAAGTGCGGCGTCATCTTCTCTTCTTCTTCGTATCCTATCGAGTAAATTTCAGCGAGGCGAGCGTATGGTGATGCTTCGGGCTTGATCCCCATGATTCTCTTCACCTCGGCAATATGTTCCGGATCCACCACGTCATCTCCAAAGAGCTTTTCAAAAATCTCACCGTGGTTTCTAGGTCGTATGAATTTTCAGCTTTCTTCTCCGATGGGAAATCCACTTCCAATGCTCTTGCCATTCCCTTTTGATTAGGGAACGGTCTTCTCTTGTCGAATACTTCTCCGTAATCAATAGGAACCCAATCCATTGGTTCGAACTCCCTTAGTAGCTTCGCGCTTGACATGCTTCTCTTGTTCGTCTCCTTTGGTGCGGCGAAGTCGATGTTTGGTGTAGTTCTTGACTTGATGTGTTCTTGTTCAAGCTTTTCCATGATTGGTTCCTCTTTTGCGACTTCCGGGGGTTGCCTCTTTAGAAAAATCAGCAAGCTTCTTCTTCCTTGAATTGAATTCCGGCTCTTCCGCGAGTCTTGTTTCCCAATCTCTTCGCATGGCAGCCGCTTTACTAATTTTTTGTAGAAGTTGGGCGGCTTCCGTGAGTGTTTTCTCCATGAGATCCCCACCTGTACACATTTCGACGTGTTGCATGCAACTAGGGGTTAGGGAAAAGAAGAATGTATGCAATAGTACGTCACCGGTGAAGCCGAGTTTTGGTTCTTGTTCGATCAATCCATTAAACCTATCCCAGGCTTGGTCTATCCCTTCCTCTTCTCCTTGCATGAAAGTGATCACTTGCCTCCTTAGATGTTGAACCTTGCTAATTGGAAAGAACTTTTCGCAAAACTTCTTTGTCAACTTGTTCCAATTGCCTTCAACTTCAAAGGACGCAACCGAATACCATGTCTTTGCTTTGCCGGCAAGTGAGTAGGGAAAGAGATTCCATTTGAACCATTCATCGGGAACTCCTTCTTGACGCACCGTGTTGCATATTGTCGTGAAATCCCTTATGTGTCTATATGGGTTCTCCGTAACCATCCCTTCAAATGGGTTTTCCGCCACCATCTTGATGATCTTGGATTTAATTTCATACTTGGTCGCTTCGAGCTTCGAATCCGACTCTTGTACTTTTATGTCTTCACATCGAGGCCTAGCGTAATCCCTTAATGACTTCTCCGGTTCTTCCACTGGTTGGTTAACGAACTCCATCTAGACAATAAGATAAAAACAAAAACAAAAACGAAACAAGTGTTTTTCTAGATAATATATGTTAGATAAAGCAAATAAAAGGTAAACTAAATATAAAACTAAGTTAGATGCAAATCAAACGATGTAAACTAACTTGCTCCCCGGCAACGGCGCCAGAAAAAGGGGCTTGTTGACGGATAAAAGACGTATCCCTCTACGATCCGCAAGCGTACGGACCCCACACCTTTTTCACCACGGGATTCCCAAGGTTCTTGTCAATCCGCGGAGCAAGGGGATTACAAGCGTTCGATCAACAACGACACACTAGCTACTAAAACCCTAACTACTATTATACTAGAAAACAACTAAACTACACTAGAGAGAATGATTAAGATATCAAGGTAGAAGACACTCGCCCACGGGTCTACGATACTAGAGCATGCAATCACTTAAAGACATGAAAACCAATCTAATCTATCGGGGTTGTGACCACGGTTTCGCCCTTTCCCTCCTCTCGTACTGTCACTACGCGAAGGTATTCATGACTAGACCTTTGATGGACACGGCGTATTGAATGGATCCAAGGAAGCATTGAGACCTATACTCCCTTTACGGCATGGTAGCTAACCTTAAGCATGAAAGTATATTCAACACAAGATGATAGATAGATAATCCGACAAAGTGCAATTACATCTCAATATTGATTACAACCCATGGACGAATGAGAAGATTATCCCATCAAGGTGCCGATCATGGCACCGTTGATCATGGTTTCCCTTCCGTCGGTGTCTTCCTTCTTCTCCACGAGAGGGTGCTTCCTTCGAGGTGGTTGATCTCCCGCCGGAGATCCTCCTCCTCTCTCTCTAGCTTGTGGATGGCCTTTTGGTGCGAATGACTCCTCCCTCGGTGTTGGCGGCGCCTCGGGGGTTTTCGGGTCGAAGATCCTTCGAGGGCAAGGAAAACGGGACCGAACCGGTGCCTGGAAGCGGGGCGGGCCGGCCGGCCCAGCCCACCCGGCCCGGCCGGTTCGGTCGCCCCTTTTGCTCCGTGGGTCCTCGTGCACTTATGTACTTTGTCCCCTCCACTTGCATGATTTTGATGCTTTGTTATCCTCGTGTCCAAGATGGAGGCTCTCTTTGCATGAAGTTTGATCTTTTACGCTTCAATCCCCGGGGTGTTCCTCGTAGCACTTCGGTCCTCGCCACCATTGGAAGTGATTTCAGCAAGCTCATGAACACGAACAAGACTCCGTAAATGCTCCTTTGAACTTGTTGCGAATCCGTCCTTTATGTCCATGTTTTCCTACATAAACACAACACTTCCAAATGCATGCACAAAGATGAACTTGTTATATGATTAGTGTGCCTAGTGGCGGGTTAGTTCCATAATCAAATCCAAACTAAAGTGTAATGAACATGCTAGGTGCACCAAAATACACCGTCAACACTCGGCCTTGCTTTAAAACTGTTGTTGCGAGAGTTGCGACGAGGTGGATGACGACAAGTGATGGCATCACGGACGGCCTCCTGTGATGTTCATCGAGCCGCTAGTTTATTTATTTCCGTTGTTTTCGAACTCTGAACCTTTACTTCCTGTCATGAACAATGGGTTGTAATAAATTGGCTTTGATCTGTGTTGTACTCTGGACTCACCTTCGCATGATTTTTAATGCATATTGTCGATCCTTCGTTGGTATCCAAGTGATTTACCGGGCGTTAACCTAGCAACTAACGACAGGATGATACTTTACTATTGCTTAATGACCAAAGTGGATTGGTTTTAGGCGATAGTACGGTATTTTCCTGGGCGGGTTGTCACAACTGGTATCAGAGCGATTATATGCACCGAGTTTAATTTACAACCTTAATCACTAGTTTTTGAATAAAATTTGCCAAGATTGTCCGATTTTCCAAAACATGTTGGTCCGCTAATGTAACAACCCGGGATTCTAGGTGTGTGAATTTTGCGAAAATTTAAAACTTTTTGTTTGCAATTGAGTGCTATCAATATTTGAGCCAAAATTGCTAACCTCTCACCAAATTCTCCACTAATTCATCCTATTTATAAAATTTATATTTAAAATATGGTATAATAAGTGAGTTGGTTTTTCCGTGGTTTATTTGGAGTTCATATGAGTGTTGTTTGAATTTGAAAGGGAATCAAATTCAAACCCTTTTTCAAACCCTTAATCAAACTCAATTGATTTAAAAGGCAAAGAGCGACTAGGAGCAAGTGGGCCGTTTCTTCCTTTTCCTTGCGTTGCACCGGCCCGGCCCACGACCGAACCGGCCCAACCAACCCGCACCGCGGCTGCCCCCTTCACTCTCTCTTTCACCCGCCGACCGGTGGTCCCCGCATGTCGGTCTTATCCTTTCCCTTTCCACCAACCCGGCAAGCCAACCGCCCAACCCAACCGCGCGCGCGCCGCCGGTCCCGGTCGCGCCGCCGCTCGCGCGGCGCGGGCGCGGCCGAGCCGCCCGACCGCGCGCACGCCGAGGCCGGACGCCCGCGCGCGAACCAAGCCGGCACCGCCGGGAGAAAAGCCTATTTTACCCCCGTGCCTTTTCCCAATGGGCGCGAGAGCAAGGAGAGAGGGCAAGCGCCGCCGCCTCGGGTGCCAAGCGGTCCAAGCCGGGGAGGGCACCGCCGGGATTTCGCCTTGACCTCGCGGTGCGGTGGATTCAAAAGGGGGTGGAGAGCCGAGCCTACCAACCACCGCTACCAACCCACATTGGGGTTTTGCCCCCTTGCTCGTGCGCTCCGCGCCGGAGGGGGAAAGAAGGAAGGGGGAGTTGGGGAAGAGGAGGCGTGGCGGGGAGCCGACGCGCGCCACCGCCGGCGCGTCGGCCGCGGAGGCGGGACGGGTTCGTGAGGAGCCGGACGAGGGAGAGGCGCCGTTCGTGTTCGAAGGGGAGCCGGACCGAGGCAGGGGGGGGGGGGGGTCGAGCGACGTCGTGGACACCGACGCCGCGCCGCCACACACGCCGGGCCCGCTACGTCTACATCGCCGACCCACGGTGAGCACCGTGGTCTTCCCTCCCCTCTCCTTGCGCCGGTCGCGCTAGTTGTTCCGCTCGTGCGCGTGCCGGTCGAGCCGCCTTGTCCGAGCGCGTCGCGCCGCCGCCTCCCCATGGGCGACGCCGCGTCGCGCCGCGTCGCGCCGTGCAAGCGGCGGCCCGGGGTCGTGGCTACCCCAAGCCGTGACGTTCCGGCGCCGCGCCGTTTTGGGTTCGGGGAGCTTCGCGGTAGGGGGCGGGGAACACCCCGTGCCGCGTCGTCGTGCACCGCGCCGCCGTGCGCCGCGCGAACGCGCGTCGCGCCGCCGGCCGGTGAACCGGTTTGCTTTTCCGCCGCGACATGTTTCTCGGGCGAGCCGTCGCGGGAGGGCTTGAGACGCGCGCTTCGTGACCCGGCCTTCGTGCCGTGGGTGTGTTGTTGCGGTGGAGGTGGGCGCGGGCGCCGGCCGGCCGCACCCATGCGCGCCATGGCCGTGGCCGCGCCACCGCGGGAGCTCCGCGTGCGGGCGTCCCACGCCTAGTCTGTGTTGTGTGGGCGGGTCTTGCGGGTGAGTGTGCGCTCGAATCCCTACCGCCGCACCCCGGCGCGCCCGGGGCTTCGTCCGCACCGGGGAGGCGCACGCGCGCGCGGCCACGCGCGCCGCGCCGCGCGCCGTGGCGGGTGATCCGTTAGCCGGCCTTCGAGTCGTGCGAGCGTGCGTGAGCGCCGAAGAGAGTGGGAAGGCCGAGGCGCACCCCGGCGCCGAGCCCGGGGTTCGTCCCGACGCGTCGCCGCCGATGCGCGCGCGCGCGAGGACGCCGCCGGGCACGGCGGCCCCGCCGAGGAAGGGGGGGGGACCCCGTCTTCCCCGGCGCGAGAAAAGGGAAAGGCCGCCGGGCCATCGGCGTTGGGCCGGGCCATAAGGGCCGTCGGGCCCGTCGGGCCGCTTTAGGAGCCCGGCGCTTTAAGAGAGGGGCCCAACTTGTGGTATGGGGCGCGCGCCCGAGAAAACCGGGGGGTTTTCCGGACTTCCCTCGCCCGGGTCCGATGGACCGAGCCCAAAGGGCTCGTTTTCGGCCCCGCTTAGCCTTTCGACCCACCTTCGGCCCATGGAATGAGAAAACCCTTTTCTTTTCTATTTAAAAATTCCGAAAAATGTTTTTAACCTTTAAAAATTCATAATAAATTCTAGAAAGCTCGAAAAAATACAAAACTAATTTCTATAAATCCGTATTTGCGAAACCTTGCTGATTGTAGGTAGTTTGGGTTCATTTGGATCTTCTAAATTTGGATTTTATTTGGAGTTATTGCTTAGATGTGCACCGTTATCTTATTCTCGCGTCGAATCTCGTGCCGCAGACCCGAGCTTCGACCAGGAGGACGTGGAGGACCCCGAGTACACTTGCACGGACGGCGATTGCTTCAACGGCATAGAAGGTGTCATGTCACTCCCAACCATATAGATCCTATGTTGCTATGTAGTTGCTAGTGCTTTACTTTAATGCATTGTTCGATGAATTGCATAACCTGTTTAATAGCCATGCCTTGATGTTTAATATATCCTGTTCCTTGTTCTACTACTGCAGGGACTAGCTACGGACCCCTAGCTAGTCCCTTACATCAACTATCCATACTTTTGTTGTTTGATTATGTTTGGTGCTGCGGGTTTGGTGAGATGTGGGGATCTCGGTGTGATTCTAGCGTGCGTTCGGGTTGCGTACCTCCTTGCTTGTGTTTTGGCGGGAGCGAGCCGTTTGGTTACTTGTGAACGGTCGCCGAGGGAAGATGCGATGCGGCCTCTTGCCCGAGGGTCGTGTCGTGCGGGATGGAGATGTTGAGTGCTCGCTCTCGGCCCCTTAAGGACCGATCGTCAGTTGACCTTGCTTCGAATGACTACTTTCGTACAGACCGCCCGCCTTGTATTGGGCGGGGGTGCGGGGTGAGACTTGTAGTGGATAGCACCCCTCCTGTAGGAGGATCGGTGTGATCGTGTCGGGAGTGGTCTTTCCCTCCTTAGTAGACTTTGCCCTGGCGAGGCCAGGGAAGGGTTCCACAGCTTCGAGGGACCTCTCGCGGGTAGTATGAGCTCGCCGCGGAGGGCCGGGCCGGGCTCGGAGATGCGAAGGGTACTATCCACTTACTTGGGCTTCGGCCGTATGGTAGGGTCGGACACGGTGACGGCCGGTTCCGGACCTATTCGGGCGGGTACGGTTGTACAACCTCTCGCAGTGTTAAACCTATAGCTATAGTCCGTGTCCACCGGTTATGGACGGTCTTTCGAACTCTCACCCGACTAGATACACTTCTCTTGTGCTTCTTCTCTCCCCCCGATTGTGTGAGCCGGCTTCGGCCGTTGAGATGTGGGGATAGGAGCCGGTGGGCCCCACATCGCAGATGAGAGTTGGGTTCTGGATCGTGGTTGTGATCCGGGGTTTTGGTGTGGTATTCCTTGAGCGGGGTGTGGACCCCTGAGGTGTGGACCTCGGAAGCGGAGGCTTCCCCGAGGTGTGGACCTCCTCGCTACTCTGCTTACCTTGTACGTTGCCCAACTTTGCTTTGCTTAAGCTTTCTACGGCCGCATTAGGGATATATCATGCATAGTAGAATATACACCGCTTTTGCCTCTTTGTTGGGAAGGCGACATGACCTACCCGCTTATCGGGTAGACCCCGTGACTCGACGCGAGCCGGACTACGACTTCGACAACGACGGCCGGGGTGGACTAGAGCTCTTCCTACACTTGAGCTGCCTGCGGAGATGGAGTTTCCCGCGCTTTCATGGAGCCGCTGCTAGACGATTTATTTATGTTTGATTCAGTCCTGATGGACTTGTACCCGGCATGTGCCGAAGAGATGTACTCTGATTAATGTAATAAAATAAATGTTGTACTCTATTTCATTGTTTTTACCTTTCTGTATGGATTTTGGAATCGCTGAGACAGGGATTGCACGTGGTAGCCCTCCTGGGACTACCACCGAGGTGCTAAGATTCGGGATTCCGTTTGCGGAAAACCGTGTCGTTTCAGTTGGTACCAGAGCCATGCTTGACTGTAGGACGAGCCCCAGGAATGGTCGATAGCATAGGAAGCCGTTTCTGAACCTTGAAACTTTATATAAACTCCTTGGCTTCCGTATGTATATAACTATACTTATATATATGCATTACCTTGATTAACTTTCACTAACTACCTTACTAACTACGCTCTAACAACGTTGTGCAGATGGCGGAGACGACGTGGGTTCCCTGGGAGTCGGACGGCAAGGGCTACGGAGGCTTCTGCCGCTTGCTGAGAGAGTGCCTGGAGGCAGCTGGAGTGGGGACCGACGGGATCAGCTACAAGGGGAGGGCCATGGGGTACTTGGAGCAGACCCCCACCTTCCCCGGCCGTCACGGTGCCGGCAGACCCACGGGTGCCAGAGTTCGAGGGGATTGAGATGCACTGTTTCGAGAGTTCGGTCACGGAGGCACACCAGACAGGCGCACGCAGAGCTCTCAAGAAGGTTTGTGCCCAGCTCAAGGAGAGGCTCAAGGATACTCCGTTCAGTGTGCTTCCGACAGAGATCTACGACCCGAGCCGCTGGGACTCGGGCGACCAGGCGCGGTACCTGGAGGTGACTGCAGTGGAGGAGGACCAGAGGATGCTCGCTGCCAGGCGGTGCATCCCCGGCTCGGGGACCGGGGAGCCGTACCGGGCGGACGGAGAGACGCGTACCTTCGGTGGAGGTGTGACGATGCCATGCGGCGAGTTCGGGACTTGGAGTTGGAGCGAGAGGATATACTGGACGAGTTGGAGGCGTCGCACGAGAGGAATGGAGAGCTAGTACAGCTTGGACTAGCGACGGCCGCAGCCAGACCGAGAGAGACTCCGGGAGGATCGCTACTTTGGAGGCACGGGCGAGGGCGAGCGGGAGTCACACCGGGCTTCGGTGGAGGCCGCGTGAGAGGATCGAGTGAGGCGGCGAGAGGCTCGGGACCGGGTGGAGTCGATCGGAGCCGCGGCGGTCGACTACCGAGGTCAAGGTGTGGGATCTACGGGAGGCGAGCCGACACAACTACCACCACATGTGTTACCTCGGGAGGACCGGTCTACGAGGAGAGGGACCGAGCGAGACGGGACCCGCGCGGCTGGGAGCGTTCCGACCGGCAGAGGCCGGCGGGCCGGGAGGCGCTCTCCGCACGGCCTACCACCCAAGAAGAGGCCCGGAGCCGAGGATGGAGACTTTCGAGCTTCCCCCGACGCTCCTACCACGAGTGCGGCCGTGCCCGAGTGGTTCGCGGGACACGGCGGAGATGGATCGTGCTCTACGGGACACTCGTGACTACTACGGGGGACCGGCGATCGAGGTGCCGGTTACCCGAGAGTCCACTCCCCGCCGTTCTACTCGGTTCCACGGACACCGGCTCCGAGGCACCTCGAGTATTCGGTGATGGGAGTAGAGATCTTGTAGCGAGGTTCGAGTGGATGTAATGAGTTAGATGTAATGCTACCGCTCATGTTGACATGCACTGTAGTAGCTACCCCATGATGTACCATGCGTTAGCGAGGATGTGTTGCCGTGTACCCTCGAAGGTCGTTGGAGTAAACCTCGAGGTGCACCCCTTTTGTATGGTGGCATTGATTGAGTGACATGGATCTTCATGGATTTTCTCGGAGTTCATGCTTCTTTATGATTGTATGAAATTCTTTGATTGTTAGCAGGATTACTCCTTTATAGTTAATAACCTTATTAAATACATTCTCCCTACCGCTACTAACTCTTGCAACTGGAACAGATGTCGGGAGCAAGGAGGTCCGGGCGACTCCTGGCCCGTTTCGAGGAGGTCGGCCGGGGACGACGGAGGGGAGGATGCCCCTAACCCGGCGGGGAGCGAGAGGCCGCGGACGTCATGAAGGTCTCGCGCCACGAGGCGGGCTCCGCGGAGGCCGAGGAGGCCGAGTTGGCGGTCGAGGAGCCGCGCGCGACGACGAGGGAGCTCGGGGAGCGAGGAGCTCGAGCACGAGCGGTACCCCGGCCCGAGGGAGGAGCGAGGCCGGGCTCGGGGGACACGAGGTGCCACCACCGCCACCTCCCCCGAACTTGGCCGACGTGATGGCGGTGCGGACTCGGTCGATGCGGACGATCACCCGGATGCTGGCTCGGAACAACAACAACAACAACAACCACGGGGGTCGAACCGCAACGCTCCCGGAGGGTTTCCGGAAGAAGGTCGAGAACTTCAACAAGGCTGCGACCGCCTACCTTCGACCACTCGGGCGGCCCGATGGACGCGGACAGCGGCTACGTGAGATTGAGAAGAAGCCGGAGCCGACCGAGCTTACGGAGGAGGAGTGTGTGACCGTGGCCGCGCACCGGCCCGGTTGGCACGGCCGGTGCGTGGTGGGACAGCTATCGCTGACTCGCACGGGACCCGGTGCACATCGGGTGGGACGAGTTCGTGGAGGCCCTTCCGAGCCACCACATCCCGGACGCGGTGATGGACGAAGGGCGACGAGTTCGAGCACCTCAAGATGGGAAACATGTTAGTGCGAGGAGTACGCCAACCGCTACCGAGGAGCCGATGAGGTACGCGCCGGACGATGCCGACACGAGAAAAGAAGAAGGTCTCTTGGTTCGGGGAAGGGGCTGCACAAGGGGATGGTACACCACTTGTCCGCGCACGACTGCCCGACACTTCGCTCCATTATCGACAAGGCACTGATCGTGGAGAGGTCAAGGCTGGAGTACATGGAGGTACGTGGGAGCAAGTCCAAGCGCACAGACCAGGCAGGACGCTCAGGTCCACCCCAGAGGCAGAGGACAGGCTACACACAGGGCCACCAGACTCAGCAGAGGCACCACGTCACTCAGTCTCAGCCGCAGAGCAGAGCCCACCCAGGTGGGAGTGGAGGTCAGAACAGCTGGAAGCCGAGGCCACCACCGCAGGCGACGGACGGATCCAAGGTGACATGCTTCAACCGCCGTCGGGTTGGGCATAAGTCGTTTGAGTGTCCCCGGCGGGTACCACCGAGGAGTCGAGCCGCGGTTCTCGGTTCCGGACCCGGCCAAGCCACCGGCACTAGGAGGACAACCACCCCGTACACGGCGAGAGGACGACTCGGCCGCCGGCTACTCGAGGTCGTCCGAACCACCTCACCGTCGAGGATGCGGCGGCACTCGCACCCGACGTCACACTTGGTGAGTTCCTTGTTGACTCAGTTTTGGCTACTGTTTTGTTTGATACTGGAGCTCAGTTTTCGTATATTTCTACCAAGTTTGCTAAAGAAAGATCTTTACCAACTAAGCCTCGACCAAGGCCTATCTTGACTAGCTCTCCGCTAGGAGAGAAGAGGAGTACGTTAGAGTGTAGGGGAGTGAGGATGGTGTTTGAGGGGCTACCGTTCACGGCAGACTTGACAGTTTTGGAGTCTACCGGGATAGACGTGATCCTAGGGATGGATTGGTTGGAGAAGCACAACGGGATAGTCTCTTGCAACCCCCGCAGTGATACGGCTTGAACACCCCGGCGGAACTACGGTGCGGATCGAGCCGCGAGTCCGAAGGTTGCTACGATGATGTGCAACATGAGTGGGAAAGAGATTGAAGAAATCCCGGTAGTCGGTGAGTTTCCGGACGTGTTCCCGGAGGGAGCTTACGGAGTTACCTCCCGGGCCGAGACGTGGAGTTCGTGATTGAGCCGATGCCAGGGGCGGGGCCCGTTGCAAAGAGTCCGTACAGGATGTCGTCCGATGAGCTGGACGAGTTGAAGAAACAGCTCAAGAAACTGCTCGAGCAAGGGGTTGTTCGGCCGAGTGCCTCACCGTGGGGTTCACCGGTGCTCTTCGTGGAGAAGAAAGATGGCACAAAGAGGATGTGCATTGACTACCGCACGCTCAACTCGATGACAATCAAGAACAAGTACCCACTACCCAGAATCGAGGATTTGCTGGATAGACTCAAAAGGGCAAGGTTCTTCTCCAAGATCGACTTGAGGTCGGGCTACCACCGAGATGAAGATCCGAGAGCGGGGATATACCCAAGACGACCTTCACTACACGTTACGGTTTGTACGAGTTCGTGGTGGTTTCCTTCGGGGCGACCAACGCCCCCGCCTACTTCATGAACTTGATGAACAAGGTCTTCATGGAAGAGTTGGACGGGTTTGTAGTGGTGTTTATCGATGATATCTTGATCTACTGCGAGACCACCGAGGAGCACCCGAGAGTTGTGCTAGAGAGGCCGAGGCAACGAGAACCGTACGCCAAGTTCGGCAAGTGCGAGTTCGGATGGAGAAGGTCGCGTTCTTGGGACACGTGTTGTCGGCGGAGGGGATAGCCGTGGATCCGTCCAAGGTTGAGTCGGTGACCAAGTGGGAGCAGCCATTAAACGTGACGGATGTCGGAGCTTCCTTGGGTTGGCGAGGGTTACTACCGGAGATTCATTGAGAACTTTTCCAAGATCGCAAAGCCAATGACAGAGTTGCTCAAGAACAACACAAAGTTCGAGTGGTCGAAGCGTGTGAGAAGAGCTTTCAAGAACCGAAAAAGAGACTCACCACGGCCCCGGTGCTCACCTTGCCGGATATCAAGAAAGACTTTGTGGTCTACCGTGACGCTTCAAGGCGGGGACTAGGTTGTGTGCCGATGCGGGAAGGGAAAGTTGTGGCTTATGCTTCCGGACAACGAAGAAACACGAGGAAAACTACCCGACACACGACTTGGAGTGGCGGTACCGTTGTGCATGCGCTCAAAATCCGGAGACACTACCCGATAGGGAACAAGTGTGAACTGTTTTCCGACCACAAGAGCCCGAAGTACTTCTTTACACGTACCGAGCCGAACATGAGGCAGGAGACGGTGGTTAGAGCCGATCAAGGACTACAACGTCGAGATCAACTACCACCCGAGCAAAGCTAACGTCGTGGCGGATGCACCGAGCCGGAAAACATATTGCAACAACCTCATGGTAAGAGAAGAGCAACCTGCGTTGCATGAAGAGCTAGAGAAGCCGAGAATCGAGATTGTAGATCAAGGCCAAGTCAACGTGATGCAAGTGACCTACGACCCGGAGGAGCGAATCCGTACGGCCCGGAAGGAGTGTGCGAGAAATCAAAGTGCCGCGAGAACTAATGAAGCGAGGGCAAAGCGAGAGGACTACCGGGTTGATGAACGGGGCACCGTGTGGTTGAAAGAACGAATCCGTGTACCACAAGACAAGGCAATCCGGGAGCGATCATGAGAGAAGCTCACGACTCGAGATACTCGATTCACCCGGCAAAGACAAAAGATGTACGAGAGATCCGAAGATCGGTGCGGTGGAAGGACATGAAGAAGGACATAGCACACTACGTGGCTTGTTGCGACACTTGTAGCGAGTGAAGATAGAACATCGAAACCTGCCGGTTTGCTTTGAAACCGTTGGATATTCCTGTTTGGAAGTGGGAGGATATCTCCATGGACTTTGTGGTGGGACTCCCTAGAACACCAAAAGGAAACGACTCGGTTTGGGTCATAGTGGATCGACCGACCAAAGTGGCTCACTTTGTGCTTCGGTGAAGACCCCGTATGCAACCGAGAAGTCGGGCGAACGTACGTAGAGCACATACTCAGGCTGCACGGAGCACCCAGAAGTATTATATCTGATCGAGGACCACAGTTTGTCTCCAAGTTTTGGCAGAGCTTTCACAAGCTTATGGGAACCACACTCAGCTACAGCACAGCTTTTCACCCACAGACCGACGGACAGACAGAGAGAGTCAACCAGGTCCTGGAGGACATGCTACGAGCGTGTGCACTCACCTATGGTACTGATTGGGAGAGCAGTTTGCCGTTTGCAGAGTTCTCGTACAACAACAGCTTTCAAGCAAGTCTCCGGATGGCACCCTTTGAGGCACTTTACGGTCGAAAGTGCAGAACCCCGCTAGCTTGGTCAGAGGTTGGAGAGCGAGCTCTGTTTGGGCCAGCAATCATTGAGGAAGCAGAGGAGAAAGTTGAGAAAGTTCGTGAGAACCTGAAAATCGCTCAAAGTCGTCAGAAGAGCTATGCCGACAAGAGGAGGAGAGAGTTGACCTTTGCAGTTGGCGACAGAGTGTACTTGAAAGTCTCACCGCTCCGAGGAACCAAGAGGTTCTTGGTGAAGGGAAAGCTTGCTCCGAGGTACGTGGGACCGTACCCTATCACCCGAAGGATTGGGAGTTTGGCCTACCGGCTTGCACTACCCGAGACAATGGCGGGAGTTCACCCGAGTGTTTCACGTGTCACGGTCGAAGAAGAGTGAGAAGGCGGTGGAGGCAAAGCAAGTGCCCATGGAGTTGCTTGACTTGCAAGACAACCCGGAATATACGAATATCCTGAGAAAATCTTGGACAGAGCTATCAAGGAAACAAGGAGAACTACCATTCCTTTCTGTAGAGTGTTGTGGAGCAACCATACAGAGCGAGAGGCAACATGGGAGAGGGAAGCGGATCTCAGGAAAGAGTACCCTCACTTGTTCACAGAGGAGGTCGAGGACTAAATCTCGAGGACGAGATTCTCGGTGGTGGGGGAGAATGTAACAACCCAGGATTCTAGGTGTGTGAATTTTGCGAAAATTTAAAACTTTTTGTTTGCAATTGAGTGCTATCAATATTTGAGCCAAAATTGCTAACCTCTCACCAAATTCTCCACTAATTCATCCTATTTATAAAATTTATATTTAAAATATGGTATAATAAGTGAGTTGGTTTTTCCGTGGTTTATTTGGAGTTCATATGAGTGTTGTTTGAATTTGAAAGGGAATCAAATTCAAACCCTTTTTCAAACCCTTAATCAAACTCAATTGATTTAAAAGGCAAAGAGCAGCTAGGAGCGATGGCCGTTTCTTCCTTTTCCTTGCGTTGCACCGGCCCGGCCCACGACCGTAACCGGCCCAACCAACCCGCACCGCAAGCCCCCCTTCACTCTCTCTTTCACCCGCCGACCGGTGGTCCCCGCATGTCGGTCTTATCCTTTCCCTTTCCACCAACCCGGCAAGCCAACCGGCCAACCCAACCGCGCGCCGCCGCCGGTCCGGTCGCGCCGCTCGCGCGCGCGCGCGGGCGCGGCCGAGCCGCCGCGACGGCGCGCGCACGCCGAGGCCGGACGCCCGCGCGCGAACCAAGCCGGCACCGCCGGGAGAAAAGCCTATTTTACCCCCGTGCCTTTTCCCAATGGCCGCGAGAGCAAGGAGAGAGGGCAAGCGCCGCCGCCTCGGGTGCCAAGCGGTCCAAGCCGGGAGGGCACCGCCGGGATTTCGCCTTGACCTCGCGGTGCCGTGGATTCAAAAGGGGGTGGAGAGCCGAGCCTACCAACCACCGCTACCAACCCACATTGGGGTTTTGCCCCCTTGCTCCTGGCCGCGCCGCCGCCGGGGAGGGGGAAAGAAAGAAGGAAGGGGGAGTTGGGGAAGAGGAGGCGTGGCGGGGAGCCGACGCGCGCCACCGCCGGCGCGCGTCGGCGCGGAGGCGGGACGGGTTCGTGAGGAGCGGACGAGGGGGAGGCGCCGTTCGTGTTCGAAGGGGAGCCGGACCGGGGGGGGGGTCGAGCGACGTCGTGGACACCGACGCCGCGCCGCCACACACGCCGGCCCTGCCCCTACGTCTACATCGCCGACCCACGGTGAGCACCGTGGTCTTCCCTCCCCTCTCCTTGCACCGGTCGCGCTAGTTGTTCTGCCTGTGCGCGTGCCGTCGAGCCGCCTTGTCCGAGCGCGTCGCGCCGCCACCTCCCCATGGGCGACGCCGCGTCGCGCCGCGTCGCGCCGCGTCGCGCCGTGCAAGCGGCGGCCGGGGGTCGTGGCTACCCCAAGCCGTGACGTTCCGGCGCCGCCGGCCGTTTTGGGTTCGGGGAGCTTCGCGCAGTAGGGCCGGGGAACACCCCGTGCCGCGTCGTCGTGCACCGCGCCGCCGTGCGCCGCGCGAACGCGCGTCGCGCCGCCCGGCCGGTGAACCGGTTTGCTTTTCCGCCGCGACGTGTTTCGGGGCGAGCCGTCGCGGGAGGGCTTGAGACGCGCTTCGCGACCCGGCCTTCGTGCCGTGGGTGTGTTGTTGCGGTGGAGGTGGGCGCGGGCGCCGGCCGGCCGCACCCATGCGCGCCATGGCCGTGGCCCCGCCACCAGTGGAGCTCCGCGTGCGGGCGTCCCACGCCTAGTCCTGTGTTGTGTGGGCGGGTCTTGCAGGTGAGTGTGCGCCTGAATCCCTACCGGCCGCACCCCAGCGCGCCCAGGGCTTCGTCCGCACCGGGGAGGCGCACGCGCGCCGGGCCACGGCGTCGCGCGCGCGCGCCGTGGCGGGTGATCCGTTAGCCGGCCTTCGAGTCGTGCGAGCGTGCGTGAGCGCCGGAAGGGAGTGGGAAGGCCGAGGCGCACCCCGCCGCCGAGCCCGTGGTTCGTCCCGACGCGTCGCCGCCGATGCGCGCGCGGCGAGGACGCCGCGCGCGCGGCGGCCGCCGAGGAAGGGGGCGGGACCCTGTCTTCCCCGGCTGCGAGAAAAGGGAAAGGCCGCCGGGCCATCGGCGTTAGGCCGGGCCATAAGGGCCGTCGGGCCCGTCGGGCCGCTTTAGGAGCCCGGCGCTTTAAGAGAGGGGCCCAACTTGTGGTATGGGGCCGCGGCCCGGAAAAACCGGGGGGTTTTCCGGGACTTCCCCTCGCCCGGGTCCGATGGACCGAGCCCAAAGGGCTGTTTTCGCCCCGTTAGCCTTTCGCCCACCTTCGGCCCATGGAATGAGAAAACCCTTTTCTTTTACGTTTAAAAATTCCGGAAAATGTTTTTAACCTTTAAAAATTCATAATAAATTCTAGAAAGCTCGAAAAAATACAAAACTAATTTCTATAAATCCGTATTTGCGAAACCTTGCCGATTGTAGGTAGTTTGGGTTCATTTGGATTTTCTAAAATTGGATCTTATTTGGAGTTATTGCTTAGATGTGCACCGTTATCTTATTTTTCGCGTCGAATCTCGTGCCGCAGACCCGAGCTTCGACCAGGAGGACGTGGAGGACCCCGAGTACACTGCACCGGACAGCGACTGCTTCAACGGCATAGAAGGTGTCATGTCACTCCCAACCATATAGATCCTATGTTGCTTTGTAGCTGCTAGTGCTTTACTTTAATGCATTGATCTGATGAATTGCATAACCTGTTTAATAGCCATGCCTTGATGTTTACTATATCCTGTTCCTTGTTCTACTACCTGCGGGACTAGCTACAGACCCCTAGCTAGTCCCTTACTTCAACTATCCATACTTTTGTTGTTTGATTATGGATGGTGCTCTGGGTTTGAGCTGAGATGTGGGGATCTCGGTGTGATTCTAGCGTGCGTTCTGGGTTGCGTACCTCCTTGCTGTGTTTTGGCGGGAGCGAGCCGTTTGGTTACTTGTGAACGGCTGCCGAGGGAAGATGCGATCTGGCCTCTTACCCGAGGGTCGTGTCGTGCGGGATGGAGATGTTGAGTGCTCGCTCTCGGCCCCTTAAGGACCGATCGTCAGTTGACCTTGCTTCGAATGACTACTTTCGTACAGACCGCCCGCCTTGTATTGGGCGGGGGTGCGGGGTGAGACTTGTAGTGGATAGCACCCCTCCTGTTGGAGGATCGGTGTGATCGTGTCGGGAGTGGTCTTTCCCTCCTTAGTAGACTTTGCCCGGCGAGGCCGGGGAAGGGTTCCACGGCTCCCGAGGGACCTCTCGCGGGTAGTATGAGCTGCGCCGCGAGGCCGGGCCGTGCTCGAGAGATGCGAAGGGTACTATCCACTTACTTGGGCTTCGGCCGTATGGTAGGGTCGGACACGGTGACGGCCGGTTCCGGACCTATTCGGGCGGGTACGGTTGTACAACCTCTGCAGAGTGTTAAACCTATAGCTATAGTCCGTGTCCACCGGTTATGGACGAGTCTTTCGAACTCTCACCCGACTAGATACACTTCTCTTGTGCTTCTTCTCTCCCCCCGAGTGTGTGAGCCCGGCTACGGCCGTTGAGATGTGGGGATAGGAGCCGGTGGGCCCCACATCGCAGATGAGAGTTGGGTTCTGGATCGTGGTTGTGATCCGGGGTTTTGGTGTGGTATTCCTTGAGCGGGGTGTGGACCCCTGAGGTGTGGACCTCGGAAGCGGAAGCTTCCCCGAGGTGTGGACCTCCTCGCTACTCTGCTTACCTTGTACGTTGCGCTGATGCCTTGCTTAAGCTTTCTACAGCCAGATTAGGGATATCTCATGCATAGTAGAACATACACCGCTTTTGCCTCTTTGTTGGGAAGCTGACATGACCTACCCGCTTATCGGGTAGACCCTGGTGACTCTGACGCAGAGCCGGACTACGACTTCGACAACGACGGCTGGGTGGACTGAGCTCTTCCTACACTTGAGCTGCCTGCGGAGATGGAGTTTCCCCGCGCTATCATGGAGCCGCTGCTAGACGATTTATTTATGTTTGATTCGGTCCCCGATGGACTTGTACCGGCATGTGCCGAAGAGATGTACTCTGATTAATGTAATAAAATAAATGTTGTACTCTATTTCATTGTTTTTACCTTTCTGTATGGATTTTGGAATCGCTGAGACAGGGATTGCACGTGGTAGCCCTCCTGGGACTACCACCGAGGTGCTAAGATTCGGGATTCCGTTTGCGGAAAACCGGGTCGTTTCAGGCTAAGGATAAACTAGACCGAGAGGCCCTAGAGGGAATTTTTGGGTTCTTTCAGGTGGCTTAATTAACTTATGGTTTATTTTGATAACTCCCAGCACATTACTTTATGTCAGACTTACTTTCTTGCACAACCAAACTAGATGAGCCACGTGTTTTATACGTGTGCTGTACCGCATCACGGGAATTGCGAGGGTTGATGGAGTGATCCATTCCACGGATCCCATCTTCGCGTCTGGTCATGAGTTGTGATTGTCGCCACGTGTTTTATACATGTGCATTCCGCATGTCGAATATGCGAGGCAAGGATACACTCCATTCAAACGGAGGGTGTCCGAGGTTGGACGCTGTCCATGCAGCGGCTTAACGCATGGATGCCGTTTCTATAGCGAACGGTAATGTATGTGGACGCTTTCATGAGTGCTGGCATGAAAGGTTCGTTGTGTTTTGTGATCTTCTGCAGGTACACTAATCACGTTCGTAAGTCGCTAAGCAAGTACCGATAGTCTCGACTAGTTATTATAGGGAGAGACATAATTGTTGCCTTGCCACCGGCACTAACTCTGATTTTTGGCTTAATTGCTTGGTGAGGACGAATAGGTCGTTCTTGCAACATGATAAAAACCTGCGGAATAATAAAAGGATCACATGTGTTGCTTTCCCTTAAGTAATTTTCTAATAACAACGATAACAACCTTTAAACCGAATCTAAAGTGTTGTTGGACCGTCTAGTCGACCCTGTTGTCGCGACCTCTTCTCAGACCTTTCACCAGAGTTTGCCGTATAGGTGATCTACACCCAAGTTCTCCCTACCTACCCAAATCTATGCTGAGAGATCTTTTCACAATCATAGGTTTTCAAATCTCAAGCTGTGCTCAAATAGTAAACCTAGGTCTTGCCGTCTTTCCGGAACACGTCACTCCGAATCTTGCACCTTTGCGCTTTTGTTCCTGACTCCTCTAGCTTAACCCTTGACTACCAAGTTTTGTCTCATGAACCTACCGAGTTGCCGGAAAAATTTGAACATTTCGAAACTTTGGTTTTGGAATGTTGGAAATTGTCATTTCGATGCAGTGCAACTGTCTCGAGTCTAGCTATTTGGTCAATTTGAGTTTTCGTCGCACATGTTCTACTTGTTGAACAAGCTTACGAATGCGTAACTTATGAAAACTTGATTTTTCGTATGATGGGCTCGACACGCGGCACTCCGAATGGTTTCGGTGATTCTAGTGGCCACAACCGGCCGCCACCACCGCCGGACCCGACAATAGTGGCTACTCAAACCGAGATGATGCGCCAAATTCTTGTATACTGCAGCAGCAATCCCGGCGAGCAGCGCCCCATGGGAATAAGATTAATGCCCAAGGTCAAGTAACCGAGTACAAGCACTTTCTGGATATGAATCCTCTGCGGTTCAATGGGACGGAAGAACCCTTGGATGCTGATGCCTGGATTCGGGCCATTGAAGCCATGTTTGCGTTGTTTACCTTGCCATGTTCGGAAGGACGCAAGGCTAAATTCGCGGCATTGCGGCTTCGTGGTTCTCGCTTTAATGTGGTGGGAACACTACAAATCCATGCAACAACTCGAGTATGAAATCACTTGGGAAGAATTCAAAAAGGCTTTCGCGAGACCATCACCTTCCTAAAGCACTTACTGTTAACACCAAAATTTGGTAAGGAGTATGACATGTGGGTCCGATTCGGAAAAGAGTCCGTCCGGTGGAAGGAAAGGTATCTTCGAGAGATTTTCGGCGAAGGATCCGCGGTCGGCTATCTTGCTCCCGGTTCGGCAAAGGAACAAGAGAGCTGATTTTGCGGGATTGGACGGTGACGTGGCTCGATCGGGGGAAGCGAATGGATGGACGGGCGATCAAGTTTAGTTAGGCAATGAATCCATTCGCAATTGTAATCGGCGGGGGTATAAATATGATCCCTGGATGTATGTAAAAAACACGTTCATTCCTCAATACACACCGGCCTTGCGCCAAAACCCTAGAGTCCTTTGTCGTGTCGTCGAGTTCTTCGAGAGGACCAATCGATCCGTCGACCTCCGTGAGTACCGGCAACCTTGTATCATGTCTAGTATCATGCGGTGGATTTAGATCGATGCAAGTAGTCTTGTTACCATGCTTCGTGTCATGCGGTAGATTCAAGCTTGGTTCAAGAGGGTTTCTTGTTAGATCATGAGCCATGCGGTAGGCTAAGGTTTAGCTCGAAGCTAGTTATCGGCTCTATTGGATTTTGGCAAGATCCAAGAGATTCATTAAGTTACCCCGTGTTATCATGAGTTTTGCTTTATGTTTTAATTCATGTAATACACTTTGCCCAATCTAGATGGGTTTGGATCGGCTCTTTTTCTTTTAAGATCCGTGCACGAGCGTGTTTCGTATTTTGACGCGTGGATCTCGTGCTCTCCGATAGCCGAAACCGAATCGATCTAGGTTGTTACATGTTGCGGGTTCAAGCTTGCTTTGTTAGCATAAATCTTGAAAGAGCCGGGTATCATGCGGTAGATGCAGGTTTTTGGGTTGCCTTGGAGCTAGTCATCCGGTGGATTAGATTTCCAATTCAGCCTGATAGATTTATTCACGTGGTAATGTTTGTTCCTTCTTCATGGACCCCGAATCGGTTGTTCAGCCGCATTCGGTTATATCTTCACGAGTAGATCACGTGCGTTATTTATGTTTTAAAAGACGTATGCTTCTAGCTTTCCATATTTAGGTTGTATCATGCGGTGGATAGATCTATTTGTGGAAAGTGGTGCGTTCTTTCATGCAAGTTGTATCATGCGGTGGATAGATTTGCTGATATCGTGCCCGACGGATCTTAAAGTGATTAGACATGCGGTAGACTAACGCTTTGGATCTATGCATGCTTATTTTAATACATGATCATGTTCGTGCTTTACTTTATTTAATGTTAATCTTCATGAGGATCGGTTATGGCTTGGCACATGCATCCATGTTTGTTCAAAGATCGATCGTTGTCATGCTTACGTCATTCATTCGGCAATGTTCTTTTTCCCTTCTTGGTTACCCGAATGGTCGTGGTTCTTTGACAGGTAGCTTCGCATAGCTACATGTCGTCTTGCTTGGCTTCTTAGCCGTAAATATGGAACTGCCTGGTACCACCCGTAGGTTCCAAGTTTTGGTATTTAACTCGTTTCATCTTTTGTTAATTTTCGGGAAAAATTGACCGGCACGTCACTTTCTCTCTCGCGCGTGCGAAGCTAAGCTTTTCGGCTTGTTGTGTGATTGGCGCCGAGTGCACATTTTGCGTCAACACACTTTTTGGCACGCCCGGTGGGACATACGACCGAATTGGTTCGGGATGCCCGAGATCACGGACCTCCCGGATGTCGGCATTGAGGAGCTTTCTCCGCAGCGAAGATCGGCGGCTCGTGGACGCCGTGAATCGCCTTCAACAAAAGTGTCTCATGTCATTCAAGAAGAATCGAAGCGGTGTACCATATCCGAAGAATGGCCCCGCCCGAGTGCCGTTGCCGGGAGAAACCGACGCTACGACCCAACAAGAAAAGGAAGAGTGCGCGCGGATCTTCCAAGAGTCAATGGACGACGTGCTCACCAAGCACAATCAAGCTTTCCTTGGGTCGCTCCAACGGATGATGGCGGCCCTCTTTGGTCCGGCGCGGGGCGGGGCGTTCGGAAAGGCGTACGCGAAAGAGCACCGTGGAGCCGGGCGAATCAAGCTCTCGGCCGCCACCACGGGGCCGGTGCGGCAGCCTCCTCCTCGCAGCTCCGGGAGCCAAACGTTCCAACCTCCTCCACGGGGAGGCGGGGGCGACCGGTTCGGCCGTCGTTGCAAGCTTCGGGAAGTCAACCAATCCCCGCCGCCACCACAAAGCGACACGGAGTCGGCCCCGTGCAACGCGACCGATCCGTGCCGGCCCACGTACGGAGACCTAGCGTTCGGCTCATCCGGGGCCCCACTCGACCCCGCCGAAGAATAGCTCCGTCCACCAACCGGCTCCCGAGAGGAATTTATACGGCGGTGGCTATCATGAAGTGGGGAATTACGGAGCGTTCGATGCCTTTCCGCACCCGTGGTACGCGCCGGCTACGGGCGCTCGGAGGAAGATGCCCTAGCACGCAAGATGGCCGAATTGATGCGAGAATCGGTTCGGCCTCAAGCCAAGGATGCGGGGCCCCACCTACGGGCCGCCGTTCCCGAATGGTACTATAACGTGCTCCCCGCCACCAAGGGTGAAACCGCCGACGGAATTCACAAAGTTCTCTCGGGGCGGGACGAGACAAGCACGGTCGAGCATATCGCTCGTTATCTCATGCGGCTTGGGGAGTGTTCGGCCGAAGAGACGTTCGGGGGTTCGCTACTTCCCCGCCTCGCCGACGGTCCGGCTTTTCGGTGGTTCTCGTCCTTGCCGCCCGAATACGTGGCCGGTGGAAAGATTTGGAGCGTAAATTCCACGCTCATTACTTCAGCGGCAGTGCTGAGAAGAAGTTGATTGATCTCGCTACCCTAAAGCAAAGGCATAGTGAAACACCGCTGGAGTTCCTCAGAAGGTTCAGAGAAGTCAAGGGCATGTGCTTCTCATTGAACTTACCAGACGATCGCCTAGGCCGATATGGCCGTCGCCGGGATGTTGCCCGGCCGTGCGCGAAAAGTTATTTGGGATGGAGTTCGAGAACTGGGCCAACTGTCGCAAAAGTTATCCCCGATGAGCAATCGGGCATATGGCCTCAAGAAAGACCCCAAGTTTGGCAAGCGAAGACGACATCGCCGATATCTACAATCAATTCTTGGACAAAGCTGATTTGTTCGAGGATTCGACGACGAACCGGAGATAGGCTGCGGCGGAAATCATGTGGGGTAAAGAGCCTCTCACAATGAATCGGCGTTGGGTCGAGCGGACCAAAGGAACCTACGACTTCGACATCACAAAGGCCGACAAGTTGTTCGAGCTCTTGGTAAAAGAAGGCCGAATCAAGGCGCCCGAGGGGCATTCCATGCTTCGGCTCCGATGGAGTCAAAGCTAAACGTTCCTGCGGCTTCCATGACGGGGACTCGCACTCCATCAACGATTGCAGGGTCTTCAGGATGAGGATCCAGAAGGCTATCCAGAAGGGCATCTCAAGTTCGACAACAAGATGAAGGCGGGATGGCCACCCCTTCCCGCAGAACATGCTCGGCTTTTCTATCAATGCGATAACAGCCGAAGAGAAAGGGAAAGTCAAGGTCCTGACCTCGGCCGGTCCAAGCAAGATGGATCGGTTGACCCGAAGCGCCGTGTGACCATAGAGCAAGTACGGGCGACGCCCCCGCGTTCTCAACAGCCACATCGAGATCGGGGAATCGTCCAAGCCCAAACCCAAGGTGACGTCGCGCATCCTCCTTAATAAATGGCAGCGCCAGATGGAGAAGGAACGCTACCAGGAGCGTCGTCACGAGGAGGAGCAACGCAGGGCTGAGGAGGAAGCGCGCAGATGGAATCAGGAACAGCACGCGCGCGAGCAGGAGCGCGCCCACTGGGGGTGCGCCTTTTTCAGACACTGCTGGAATGAGGGCCTGAAACTGCCCACATTAAGGAACTGTCCTGAATGCAGCGACAGATATGCTGAATACAGGCAGGAAACTGCCAATCGCCGATCCGTCCATGAAAGACTTGGAAGGATCCACCCGAATGGGGATCGGCGGCAAAAAATTGAAATCATTGATCATCCCAGGAAGCGCCGAGCCGATCTCAGGTGGGCTGACCACGAGGAGGATGAAGATGTCTACGTCTGGCAGAAGGGGCAATGGTGCCCACCCGGTCTGCGCAAGAGCCAAGAGGCGGGTCCAACGCTTGAGGAACCGCGAGTTGAAACAAGCCGGGGTCCAGACAAGACGAGTGGCGCCCCAAGGATCGGCCCGGAAGGATCGAAGCGTTCGGCCCCTACATGCATGGTATACTTCCTACCGAACGAGTTCATGGCTCCCGCTAACCGGGTGATGCGGGAAGAAGCTTCCTTTGACGACGAGCAACCCGAGGAGATGATGGCGCGGCCTCGGTGCTTGCCAAGCGGGGCCGTCTTCGACAAGCCGGCCAAGAATCGCCACATGAGGCCGCCGTACTTGAGGGGGGGTACGTCAATGGCAAGCCATTGACCAAGATGTTCGTCGACGGTGGCGCGGCAGTCAACGTAATGCCGTACACCACCTTCGGGAAGCTTGGCATGACCCCGAGCGATCGACACCAACAAGCATCATCCTAAACGACTTCGCCGGAACCCTTCGGACACCAAAGGACGTGCTCACGTGGACTTGATGATCGGGTCCAAGACGCTGCTCACCACCTTCTTCGTCATCGAAGGGAAGGGAGCCTACGGCCGTCGCTTGGGCGGGGCCGGATCCACGCCAAGCGTTGCGTCCCATCCACTATGCATCAACGGTCGATCCGGTGGGTAGACGATGAAATCGAGGTCGTCCGGGCGGATGACTGCGTGAGCGTGGCTAACATGGAACCAGCCTTCGGGAATACCAAGGCATCGATTTCTTCTCGGGGAAGGACCGGGGAGAAGGTCTCGTTGAACTCGTCGGCGGTGACCAACGGCCGATTCAAGCGGTCGGCTCTTACGGTAATTTTTAATGGAGAACCCCGTGGACGGCACCGATGGCAAGGCCGGGACGAGGATTCATGTCGGCCGATAAGGCGGAGGAAGTTGACATTGGAAGCGGTGATAAGCCAAGGCCGACGTTCATCAGTGCAAATTTGCAGCCCGGACTTCGAGGGGGAAACTAATTGAGCTTCTCAAAGAATATAAAGATTGCTTCGCCTGGGATTACTCGGAGATGCCTGGATTGGATCGATCCATCGTCGAGCACCGGTTGCCAATCAAGCCTCGGTTTCAAGCCATATAAGCAACTCGCCCGGAAAATCTACAAGGATGAAGTATTGGCCGATGTGAAGAAGGAAATCGAAAGATTACTTGACGCAAACTTCGTTCGGCCCTGCAGATATGCGGAGTGGATTTCTAACATCGTCCCTGTGTATAAGAAAAATGGAAAAATGAGAGTTTGCATAGACTTCAGGGACCTAAACAGAGCTACTCCCATGGATGGATACCCGATGCCTATTGCCGACTTGCTGATTGACGCCGCCGCTGGACACAAGGTGATTAGCTTCATGGATGGCAACGCGGGATACAATCAAATCTTTATGGCAATAGAAGACATCTCGAAGACGGCCTTTAGATGTCCTGGTCATATAGGCCTATTTGAATGGATCGTCATGACATTTGGGTTGAAAAATGCCGGTGCAACCTACCGGCGGGCCATGAATTACATTTTTCATGAGTTGATCGGCAAGACCGTGGAAATCTACATTGACGACGTGGTGATCAAGTCCTTAAGCCATGACTCCCATCCGGAAGATGTGAAGAAAACCCCGGAATGCACCGGAAGCATGGTCCCAAGATGAATCCAAACAAGTGTGCATTTGGGGTGTCAGTGGAGAGTTCTTGGGGTTTTTGGTCCACGAAGGAGGGATCGAAGTTGGTAAAAAGAGCATGAAAGCCATTGATGAAGTCGTTCCTCCAACCAACCTCAAGGAGTTGCAATCACTGCTCGGCAAGATCAACTTTGTGAGAAGGTTCATCTCAAATTTATCACAGAAGGTGTTGCCGTTCTCTCCGTTGTCTTGAAGCTAAAGAAGGATCGAAGTTCACATGGGGTGACAAACAACAAAAGGCTTTCGAGGAAATCAAGCAATACATGAAGGAGCCACCGGTCTTTGGTTCCTCCTCAGCTGAACAAGCCTTTCAAGTTGTACGTGGCGGCCGATACCCAAACTATTGGATCGGCCCTTATTCAAGAATTCGAAGGGAAGGAACGGGTAGTAGCTTATCTTAGCCGAAAACTACTTGATCCTGAAACCAGGTATTCGGCTATAGAAAGATTATGTCTTTGCGTATACTACTCGTGTACAAAGTTTCGGCACTACTTGTTGAATGCCGAGTGCACTCGTATACTTGAAGTTTGATGTGATAAAACATATGTTATCTATGCCAATTTTGAATGGTCGGGTTGGCAAATGGATTTTAGCTCTATCGAGTTCGAGTTGAAGTTCGAATCGGCAAAAGCCATCAAAGGTCGGGTCATTGCCGATTTTATAACCGAACACCGTGACCCTTCGATTGATCTCGCTTGGAATTACCCCATGGGCTCTATTCTTTGACGGGTCATCATGTGGCAAAGGTGGAGGAGTAGGGATCCTACTAATTTCTCCCAGAGGTGAGATGTTCGAATTCGCCATTCCTATACAACCCACCGTCACAAATAACCAGCCGAGTACGAGGCAATCGCTTCGAGGGCTTCAATATTTGAGAGAAGCCGGGGCCGTTTCAGTTGAAATTTATGGAGATTCGGAGTTGGTCATCAAGCAATTGAACGGCCAGTACGAGTGCAGAAGCGAGGCGCTGAGGAGTTACTACGAGGAATGCAGAGAAATCTTGAAGGGCTTTCCACTGGTAACCTTACAGCACATTCCTAGAGAGCATAACGAGGAAGCAAACAGGCTAGCTCAGAGCGCCTCTGGTTATAAAGAAAATCAAGAAGCATTTGCTGCAGAAGTAAGCGCACTGGGGACGGATCTTACAGAAGATGATTGGAGGAAAGAGATCGTTGATTATTTGAGAGATCCATCCCGAAAAGTCTCTAGGAAGCTCAGGTACAAGGCAATCAAGTTCGTTCTTCTGGATGACAATTTATTCTATAAGTCATTAGACGGAGTACTGCTACGATGCCTGGGTCCAGAAGAAGCCAAGAACATGATGAGCGAGGTGCACGATGGGATATGTGGAGCGCACCAATCGGCCTATCGCATGAAATGGGTTATTAGGCGGTGGATGCTTTTGGCCGACGATATTAGAGGACTGCTTTGAGTATTACAAGGAGTGTCAAGATTGCCGGAGGTTCGGGAATATTCAAAGAGTCCCCGCATCGGCATTAAATCCCATCATCAAGCCATGGCCATTCGGGGGTGGGGTATAGACTTGATTGGCCAAATTAATCCACCATCTAGCAAGGGGCATAAGTTCGTGCTTTTGGCTACGATTACTTCACCAAATGGGTCGAGGCAATCCCACTCAAGAAGGTGACATCAGAAAACATGATCGAATTCGTCAAGGAACACATCATCTATCGATTTGGGATTCCTCAGACGATTACCACTGACCAAGGGGCACAATTCGTGTCATTGGAATTCAGAGATTTTGCCGAAAGCATGGGAATCAAACTGTTTAATTCTTCTCCATACTATGCCCAAGCTAATGGTCAAGCAGAGGCTTCTAACAAGATCATGATCAAGCTTATACAGAAGAAGATCGACCAGAAGCCGAGGAGATGGCATTCGGTACTCAGTGAAGCGCTGTGGGCTTACCGAATGGCCCCCCATGGAGCTACAAAGACTTCTCCTTACGAGTTGGTTTACGGGCATCACGCGATCTTGCCCTGGGAAATGCAATCGAATCAAGGAGAGTAGTGCGCAAAACGATTTGAGCTCCAAGGATTACGGTGGCCTAATGATGGATGAGTTAGAAGATTTGCATATGATCCGTCTCGGGGCCCCGGAAAACATCGAGAAAAACAAGCCGCGGGTCGCCAAATACTATAACAAGAGAGTAAAAGTAAAGCAATTCACGAAGGCGATCTAGTTTGGAAAGCGCTACGCCGATTGGAACTAAATACGATGAATTCGGCAAATGGTCCCCTAACCGGGAGGGGCCTTTTCGTGTGGTCGGATGCGTTCCTGGTAATGCATACATATTGAAAACTTTGTTAGGAGAGGAGTTTTCCGCCGCAATAAATGGAAGATATCTCGAAGAAGTATTATCCTAGCATTGAAATCGATCGATGATTATACACATCCGGCACGAAACGGCGGCGCTCGAGGATGAGGCCGCCTTTAGAACAAAAATCCATGAACAAAAGAAAATGGCCGGTGCTCGATGCATTGCCCTTAGCTCAATACTACACTACAACCGGTTTCTTGCGGGATTACACATAGCAGCCCCGAAGGTCAAGTCCCCTAAGGGAGGGAAGCGAAGGCGTGGAGAAAGAAGCGAAAGTATGATTCAATCTTTTCTTTACTTCTTCGGCCGCTGCTCCCTCTTCAGTTGTTCCAGGACCACCGTGACGGCGACTTGGAACGCACGAGGATGACCACGATTGGCGGCCTCTACCAAGCTATCCCAGGCCGCCTTCAGGTTGCTGTACCTGTCAGAAACATCTGGGGCAAAAGAATCAAGGTTAGGGGCAAGAGATCCAGATGCAAACATGAAGGGGGACAGAAGCGTTTACCCCCTACTAGCGCTTCCCGGCGCCATACGACGCTCGCGTTCGGCTTGACAGCGGACGGACATGTCCCTGAGGTCACGCTCCAGGTGCCGAGCACGGCGGCGCGGCTCGATGGACGACCTTTTGCTCGGGCGTGGCATCCTCCGCCTCAGGAGAAGAATCGGAGGAGATGTACTCAGGAGCATCTTCGGTTCCGATGATTTCTTCAGGAAGCAAATCAAGGCTGAAAGAGGCGAGAGGAAAACATGAAGCGCAAGATCAAGCAGAAGGACAAGGAGCAGATCAAGAAAGAACTCACTTCCGAATCGTACGCTTCCTTGACGAGCCGCTCCCCTGAGGTTGTTTACCCTTGTCCATGGCGTTGGGGTTTTTTCTTCTAGCGACGGAAGAAGAGACGAGAAGTGATGGAGGAGTGTGCGAGTGGATTTGCGAGCACCCCACGGGCTATTTTATTGACCAAGGGGGCGCATTGGGAGTGATGATCTGGCCAGTACACACTGTGGGAATACCAAGCGGCAGGGGTTTCCACCGAGTGCGAAGGGTTTCTTTTGAACAAGTATTCGCGGATTGCCGAATTGGGATCCTTTGTGGATCTTGCGCCAAGGGGCGCTTGTTTGCGAGCGTTCGGCTACGCAGACGCTTCCCGGATGCATTCGAAGAGGACCAAGATAATAAGACTCGCGAATTGGCCTCAATAGGGATCAAAAGGGCGAGAGACGGTTCTGGAAGAGAGCGGAAGAAGAAAGTCTCGGGTAAAATTGAAAACCTAATGCCGAACAAAGGTTTGGAGGGGTGAAGTTACCTGAGCAGCTTGGTTCTGAGTTGCCATTGGAGATTCGAGCTCGGAACAAAGGGGATCTAGGGTTGGATCTGAACGAAGAATCCGGCGGATTGCGAAGAACAAAAGTTGACGAGGTTTGGCTCAAGGATTCGTGGCTGGAGTCAATTGTGGAACAAAATTACTTTTATCCCACAATTGAAGGGGCATGTGTTAACACCAAAATTTGGTAAGGAGTATGACATGTGGGTCCGATTCGGAAAAGAGTCCGTCTGGTGGAAGGAAAGGTATCTTCAGAGATTTTCGGCGAAGGATCCGCGGTCGGCTATCCGCTCCCGGTTCGGCAAAGGAACAAGAGAGCCGATTTTGCGGGATTGGACGGTGACGTGGCTCGATCAGGGGAAGCGAATGGATGGACAGGCGATCAAGTTTAGTTAGGCAATGAATCCATTCGCAATTGTAATCAGCAGGGTATAAATATGATCCCTGGATGTATGTAAAAAACACGTTCATTCCTCAATACACACCGGCCTTGCGCCAAAACCCTAGAGTCCCTTGTCGTGTCGTCGAGTTCTTCGAGAGGACCAATCGATCCGTCGACCTCCGTGAGTACGGCAACCTTGTATCATGTCTAGTATCATGCGGTGGATTTAGATCTGATGCAAGTAGTCTTGTTACCATGCTTCGTGTCATGCGGTAGATTCAAGCTTGGTTCAAGAGGGTTTCTTGTTAGATCATGAGCCATGCGGTAGGCTAAGGTTTAGCTCGAAGCTAGTTATCGGCTCTATTGGATTTTGGCAAGATCCAGTAGATTCATTAAGTTACCCTGTGTTATCATGAGTTTTGCTTTATGTTTTAATTCATGTAATACACTTTGCCCAATCTAGATGGGTTTGGATCGGCTCTTTTTCTTTTAAGATCCGTGCACGAGCGTGTTTCGTATTTTGACGCGTGGATCTCGTGCTCTCCGATAGCCGAAACCGAATCGATCTAGGTTGTTACATGTTGCGGGTTCAAGCTTGCTTTGTTAGCATAAATCTTGAAAGAGCCGGTATCATGCGGTAGATGCGGGTTTTTGGGTTGCCTTGGAGCTAGTCATCCGGTGGATTAGATTTCCAATTCAGCTCGATAGATTTATTCACGTGGTAATGTTTGTTCCTTCTTCATGGACCCCGAATCGGTTGTTCGGCCGCATTCGGTTATATCTTCACGAGTAGATCACGTGCGTTATTTATGTTTTAAAAGACGTATGCTTCTAGCTTTCCATATTTAGGTTGTATCATGCGGTGGATAGATCTATTTGTGGAAAGTGGTGCGTTCTTTCATGCAAGTTGTATCATGCGGTGGATAGATTTGTCGATATCGTGCCCGACGGATCTTAAAGTGATTAGACATGCGGTAGACTAACGCTTTGGATCTATGCATGCTTATTTTAATACATGATCATGTTCGTGCTTTACTTTATTTAATGTTAATCTTTATGAGGATCGGTTATGGCTTGGCACATGCATCCATGTTTGTTCAAAGATCGATCGTTGTCATGCTTACGTCATTCATTCGGCAATGTTCTTTTTCCCTTCTTGGTTACCCGAATGGTCGTGGTTCTTTGACGGTAGCTTCGCATAGCTACATGTCGTCTTGCTTGGCTTCTTAGCCGTAAATATGGAACCCCTGGTACCACCCGTAGGTTCCAAGTTTTGGTATTTAACTGTTTCATCTTTTGTTAATTTTCGGGAAAAATTGACGGCACGTCACTTTCTCTCTCGCGCGTGCGAAGCTAAGCTTTTCGGCTTGCCGTGTGATTGCGCCGAGTGCACATTTTGCGTCAGCACTTACCAATAGAAAAATGAGAGAGTTATTGGCTCTCAAGCAAGGGTCAGACACAGTGTACCAATATGCACAGAAGTTTAATAACCTCTGCCAGTATGGAGGATATCATGTGGATACCGACATGAAGAAGATGGAGCTTTTTCGTGAAGGTCTGAATAGTAAATTGGCTGAACGGCTGAATCTGGTAAAATTTGACAGCTACCCCATGCTAGTGAATAAAGCTATCTCCCAGGAAGATGCCATGAAGAGGGCCCAAGCCGAGAAGAAAAGAAAGGCTAACTCCATGCCCAATAATGCGCAGCGTTGCAAGATACGCATTATGCGGAAGACTTCCCCAGACTTCCAGCAGGCTTCACAGTCAGAAAGGTTAGTGGCTAAGTTGTCCTAGGATCGGACTCAAGAAAATCTTCACCTTCCCAACACTCAACAGCCGACTCCCAAGCCTATTGTACCAAGTCCGAATGGTAGCAGTGAGCGTCGTTGTTTCAAGTGTGGCGAACCAGGACACTTCGCTAGGTCATGCCTGCAGCCATGCCAGACCAACAGGCGGCACCGGCTAACTCAGCCTAATCAGAGACAAGTTTCCAAACCCATCAACAAGGGCAAGAAGAAGATTGCTCAAGCCAGGAAGGGCAGACTTAGCTTCACTTCTGTGGGTGATATTCCAGAAGGAGCACCAGTAATGATGGGCACATTCTCTATTCGAGGCAGACCCATCCGTGTGTTGTCTGATTCTGGCACTACACATAGTTTCATGAATGGAAATACGCTGAGAAAAGTAGGACTGAACTCCTGCAACACCAATGACACTTTTACAATTAAAACAGCGGGAGGGAACATCTCTTCCGAGTTGGTGACCAGGGGAGTACTCTTGGAATTAGGAAGCAAAACAATTGACACAGACCTTATCATTTTGGGGTTAGAAGGCATGGATGTCATTCTAGGAATGGACTGGATGAACCGACATAAGGTAGTACTGGATATTTCAGAGAGAGTGGTAGAGATCAACTCACCAATTATTGGAGCCACGACTCTATACCTACCTTTCAAAGATGATGTGAATCCTCGTTCTTATGTGGCAATCACTTCTCAACTGGAAGAAATTCCAGTGGTTCAAGAGTTTGCGGATGTTTTCCTGATGAATTGCCGGGTATGCCACCCGACAGAGATGTCGAGTTTGTCATCGAACTTCAACCGGGGACAGCCCCCATCTCCAAGAGACCTTACCACATGCCACCCAAGGAATTGGCAGAATTGGAAACCCAACTTCAAGAGTTGCTAGATAAGGGTTATATTCGCCCAAGTTCTTCACCTTGGGGTTGCCCAACTTTATTTGTGAAGAAGAAAGATGGTAGTTTGAGGTTATGTATGGATTACCGACCTCTCAATGCGGTAACAATCAAGAATAAATATCCATTACCCCGCATCAATGTTCTTTTCGATCAGTTGGCTGGAGCCAGAGTTTTCTCCAAGATTGATCTTCGATCAGGGTATCATCAAATAATGATCAGACCATGTGATATTCCCAAGACAGCTTTCTCCACCCGATACAGTCTTTATGAGTATTTGGTAATGTCCTTTGGTCTTACCAATGCACCTGCTTATTTCATGTATCTAATGAACTCCGTATTCATGACGGAGCTGGACAAGTTTGTAGTGGTATTCATTGATGACATCTTAATCTATTCCAAGAATGAAGAAGAACATGCAGAACATCTCCGAATTGTTTTACAACGTTTGCGAGATCACAAGCTTTATGCAAAGCTCTCCAAATGTGAATTTTGGTTAGATAGTGTGAAATTTTTGGGGCACACTATTTCCAAGGAAGGCATATCCGTGGATCCTAGCAAGGTACAAGAGGTTATGGATTGGAAACCACCCAAGACCGTACATCAAATCCGAAGTTTTCTGGGTTTGGCAGGCTATTATCGTTGTTGCATTCCGGATTTTTCCAGGATTGCTAAACCTATGACTGAACTATTAAAGAAGGGAGTTAAGTTTGTGTGGAGCGAAGATTGTGAAAAAGCTTTCCACACATTAAGGCAACATCGACTACGGCGCGGTGCTAGTGCGGCGGATAATTCTAAACCGTTTGAAGTCTTTTGTGATGCTTCGGGCACTGGTCTCGGTTGTGTTCTTATGCAAGAAAATCGAGTCATTGCTTATGCCTCACGATCGCTCCGACCCCATGAAGTGAATTACCCGACCCATGATCTTGAGTTAGCAGCAGTTGTTCATGCTCTCCAGATTTGGAGGCATTATCTTATGGTAAACCGATGTAATATCTTTACCGATCACAAGAGTCTTAAGTATATCTTCACCCAATCAGAATTGAATATGAGGCAGAGAAGATGGTTGGAATTGATAAAAGACTATGATCTAGAAATACACTATCATCCCGGAAAAGCCAATGTTGTTGCAGATGCGCTTAGCCGAAAGGTCCACTGCAACTGCTTAACCGTGGAGTCGTATGGTGAGACTTTGTGTGAAGACTTGTGGAAGCTCCGATTGGAAATTGTGGAGCAAGGAAACTTGAATGCTATCTCACCTGAGTCCAATCTATATGACAGAATTGTTTTGGCTCAACTCAATGATGAAGGCGTCTAGCTAATCAAACAGAAATTAGCGGAAGAAGACCCCAAATATAGTTGTTTCCGTAAGGATGCAAAAGATGTGGTGTGGTTTGAGCAACGTCTCGTAGTTCCTGTTGATCCGGAACTCCGAAAGAAAATTTTCGACGAAGCTCATCTTTCCAAATTCTCTATTCATCCCGGGAGCACCAAAATGTATCAAGATTTGAGGAAAAACTTTTGGTGGTCAAACATGAAGGTAGGCATAGCCAAATATGTGGCAGAGTGTGATACTTGTCATCGAGTCAAAGACAGCCATTTGAAATCAGACGGTGTACTTCAACCATTGACTATACCTTTGTGGAAGTGGGATGACACAAGTATGGATTTTATAGTGGGTTTACCCCTGACTGCTAGAAAGAAGGATTCCATCTGGGTTATAGTGAACCGATTGACCAAGACTGCTCATTTCATCGCAGTGCACACCACTTACTCCGTCCAAGATTATGCAGAACTCTATATCGATCAAATTGTGCGCCTGCACGGGATTCCCAAGACCATTGTTTCTGATCGAGGTACTCAATTTGTGGCTCGTTTCTGGGAACAATTGCATGAATCTTTGAAAACCAGATTGATTCGTAGTTCGAGTTATCATCCTCAGACCGATGGTCAGACCGAGCGAGTCAATCAAATTGTGGAAGACATGCTGAGAGCAAGCATCCTGCATTTTGATAAGAGTTGGGACAAGTGTCTATCTTTGGCAGAATTCTCTTATAACAATAGTTATCAAGCTAGTTTGAAGATGGCACCATTTGAAGCTCTTCATGGACGAAGATGCCGAACTCCTTTAAATTGGTCAGAAGCTGGGGAGCGAACGCTCTTTGGTCCGGATTTAGTTAAAGACGCAGAAGAGAAGGTGGAAGTGATCAGAGAAAACTTGAAGTTGGCTCAAATGAGACAAAAGAGTTACCATGACAAAGGGACGACACCCCGACACTATGCAGTGGGTGATTACGTATACCTCAAGGTTTCACTGACCAAAGGTGTACAAAGATTTGGCGTCAAAGGGAAATTATCCCCACGCTATATCGGCCCATACGAGATCATCGAGGTATGTTGAAGGACCGATACGGCGAACCGCAGAGGGGGGGGGAGTGAATGGGAGCCGATAAAAATTCTTCTCGAAGGAGATGAAAACTCCAACAAGACGAACACGGCTTCCAACACACGTCTCCGACTCACTACCCAAGTTGGCCAAGCCCACGTAGCCACCGGAGTGCCACCGGACTCGAGAACGCAGCGGAACAACAAACCTCGAGTCTACGGACCCACACCGGTCGGACCGGTGAGCACCACCGGCCGACCGGTCCCCGCCGGTGAATCCGAGCAACTTTCACTAAGTGGCTCTACCCGGTCGGACCGGTGAGACACACCGGTCGGACCGATGGCAGCCTGAAAGCCCCCAAGGCACCAAACAGGCCAACCGACCACCAAACGGACCCAAACTCGAAACAAGCAGCAACACAGGGACAACAACGAACACACCAAGACGTTCACCCGAGCAAAAACCCACAAGGGCTCGCACCGGTCAGACCGGTCAAGAGCACCGGTCAGACCGGTGTAGCCTGGGCAGCTCGGGATGAACAGCACCCGCGGGTCAACTCCCCCAAATCCAAATCTCGATCTCCCGAATCGCTCCACGGACTTGAACAAGACTTTGGGGATATCAAGAACACCTCATGAGGAGTCCATAGCCAAGTTTAATCCCACAAAAACTCGTCTAAAAAGGAGGAATCGAAGAAATCCCGCCGAGAGCATTTCCAACCCAAGAACTCAAGAAACCCCAAAATCGAGCACCTTTACTCACGGATTTGGGAGGGGAATCACAGCCCAAAGAACCATGAAGGGTTCCCACAAATTTCCCCCATCAAATCCCCAAGAGAAAGGCCCCGAAAACAACCCAAAGAAATCACCGAGAGAGGGCTCCGAAAATCACCACCAAGAACAACCGGGGAAAACACATCCAAACCTTGAGGAACCACGCCGAATCATCTATACATGAAACAAAGGTTCGTACAAGGTCTAGCAAGCCGCCCGATCATCCATCCCTCTCTACAAGATCTCTCCGTGAAGCTCTCTTGCTAGTCCTAAAGAAAACCTAAGGAAAATAGGTGGAAAATAGGAAAACTAATGAGCTAGGGTTCCAAGAGTTGGCTGCCATCCTCTCACCTCTTGGGTTATATGGAGGCAACCGAATGTCTAAAATGCCCTTCTCTAACAACTAGGGATACAAGCCCCTCAAGGGCGGATTTGGAATTCTTGATGTCTTCACCATCGGACGGATGCCCGGCGACCGCACCCTGCGTAGCCTCGACGCAAGCCATGCGATCCCGACGCGTGTCCTCCGCTTCGAAGATTCCGGACTGCGTCGTCGCACACCGGTCAGACCGGTGCTCCTCACCGGTCAGACCGGTCCCCACCGGTCAGACCGGTCAGACCCACCGGTCAGACCGGTCTGGTGCTGCTGCACCTCCGTCTTCGGTTCTCCGGTCTTGGCTTTGTGGATCAACCAAGGAACCCAGTGGTTTTCTGGTGAACCACCGGAAACCCCGCGAACTCGGTGTAGCCTCCGCCAATCTCCACTCATGACTTGGCTCCCACGTAGTCCCGGCTCGACCTTGGTTTTGAGGCTCAACCAAGAAACCGTCCACGACTTCATCTTGCTTGTTCATGCTACCATGCGGCCCGCACTTGACCCCCGCCGGCCACCGGGTCCCTCGAACAAAGCCTACTTGTCTTCTCCACACCCGGAGGCCTCACCGGCGACGACCTTTCGCGCTTGTTCTTCACCTGCACCAACACGAGTCAAGCCGCAACCCGCACCCGCAATACTTAGCCAAGAATCGGTCCACACAACGTTGTCAATCACTCATCACACAAGGAAGCGACCATCCACCGGTCCTCGAACCACACATGGTCCTCAATCTCCCCCTTGATGAGTGCATTGACAACACCCACACGAAAGTAACAAGAGAGAAAAGAAAAAGAAAAGAAACGAACAAAAAGAAACTCCAACAAGCGATCGAAAGCCAAACAAAGGCAAAGAGCAAGATCACTTGAAGAAGACAAGTCTCGGACCCCTTAGGCAAGGGCAACGGCTCGACACATCCGAGACAAAGCAAAGCTCAAGCAAAGAGCACAAACCACCGAAACAAAGCTCGAAAAATCTCAAAGAGCTCCCCCCCGCACACATGCAAACTCCCCCCGAACCAATGCAACTCCCCCGGACGAATGCATGCAAGAAACCACATGAAACGGGCAGCCGCAAAGCAACTTCAGCTCACACCGGTCGACCGGTCATCACCACCGGTCGGACCAGTGCCCAACATATGTACAGGGCCAGCACTCACACCGGTCGGACCGGTGCTCATCACCGGTCGAACCGGTGTACAACGAAACCCGAGAAATGGCTCGAAACCACCTCGAAAACCTTCTAAACGCGCCCAACAAGCCATTTCAAGCTCAAACTTCTCCCCCTTGTTGGCAATGCATGAATCAAGCCAAAAATGCAAAACTTTCAACCTAGAGCTTCTCAAATATACAAGATTCAACAAAGAATGCTACACATGTCCAAATGAGCAAGTTAGATACTCTACGGCTTCGTATCGATCTCAACTACATGATCACCAAGTTTCACAACCATTGGACGAAGCTAAGATGGATTTTGGCAATTTTGCGAAAACTTGCCTCTCATGAGCAAAGTCTCGAAACATGATCAAAGCATATCAAAATGGCAAAGCCACACAAACTTCATGCTAGGACGGCCATTCTAATCATAAGACCATCACAAACACCCACAAGCACCTCATGTCATGTCAAAGCCACCGAGCCATGTGCCTACTTCTATTTATGAGACTTCTCATTGGTAGGCATCATGCAACGGTTTAGCACCCAAAGCAAATTAAATTCAGCACATATGACCCGGGAGCATATTTTCCAAGCATTTTCCATTTCATTTTCAGATTTGTAAATGGTACATGAAATGTCTTTGCGACAAAAAGGAACTTATGCTCCTCCACAAGATAAGTCAAGAGGGCTAAACATTCATGATGGCAAATGAGCCTTTGGCCCCATATGATCAATAAACTAGCTATCCAACCACAAATTAAGCATAGCAAGGCCACAAAAACATGTCAAGAGCATGTAAAGGCATTTACACATGAGAGAGCATACATGTGACATTTTTCAAAAGCATAGCTATCAACCATGGATTATTCATCAAGATCATCAAGAGCTAAGCCAAACTAACCGTAGCATACCAAACAAGCTCACAAAGACATATATCTCATTCCATGGTGAACAATGTATATGAGAGAAGCTTTTCCTAACCAATGCATATGATACAAAATGCATGCAATCTAAGATACAAGGATGCCTATACATCATGTTACATATGCCATGCCAAATGCAAGAAATGCACAAAGGAAAGCTATACATATGCTACAAACCGGCTCCTCAAGGGGAGGCAAAACGGGCTCGACACCATCGGCAAAAGAGAGCTCCCACACACCCAACTCAAGAAATCAAACACACACCAAGTTCCCCCCGCAAACGAGTGAAAGTTGCTTGATCTAGGGGTTTGGTGAAAATATCGGCTAGTTGGTCATGTGTGGGTACATGGATCAAAGCTATCTTTCCTTTTTCAACATTGTCTCTCGAGAAAATGATACCTCACTTCTATGTGTTTAGTTTTGGAATGGAGCACTTGGGTTCTTTGCAACGCTTATGGCACCGGTGCTATCACATTGAAGTGGGACATGGGTATACTCCTCACCAAAGTCACTCATGGTGTAGGTGATCCAAAGGAGCTGAGAGCAACAACTAGCAGCGGCAACATACTCGGCCTCGGTCGTGGATTGAGCAACACTCGACTGCTTGCGGGAAGACCAAGACACCAAAGAAGAACCCAAAAACTGGCAAGTCCCAGAAGTGGACTTCCTATCCAACCGACACCCGGCAAAATTCGCGTCTGAAAAGCCATGAAGCGCCAAAGAAGAGGACGCGGAGTACCAAAGGCCGAAGTCGGGAGTGTGACGCAAGTACACCGAAAATTCTCTTCACCGCTTGCCGATGCGAAGTCCTCGGAGACGCTTGAAAACGAGCGCGCGGACACACCGAGAATCGTATGTCCGGCCTCGTCGCCGTCAAGTAGAGGAGTGACCCGATCATGCTCCGGTACTCCTTCGATCCACGTGTTCACCTTCCTCGTCCGCATCAAGAGCCGTAGTCGTACTCATCGGCGTCGTCATAGCCTTGGAGTCCTCCATCTTGAACTTCCTCACAATGTCCTTGGTGTACTTAGCCCGGTGCACAAATGTTCCTTCCTTTGATTGCTTGATTTGTAGTCCGAGGAAGAACCGCAACTCGCCCATCATGCTCATCTCAAACTCCCCGCTCATATCATCCGCAAACCTCGCAACAAGAGAGTTAGACGAGCCACCAAAGACAATATCATCCACGTACACCTGCACAATCAGGATATCTCTGCCCTGCCTCAGCAAAAACAAGGTCTGATCGACCTTCCCCATCTCAAAACCTCTCTCAAACAAGAACCCCCTCAACCTGCCATACCAAGCTCTAGGCGCCTGCTTCAACCCATACAGCGCCTTCCTCAACTTGTACACCCGGTGGGGGTACTTCTCACTCTCAAACCCCGGAGGCTGTCTCACATACACTTCTTCCTCCAGCACACCATTCAGAAAAGCACTCTTCACATCCATTTGGTGCAACTTGAACCCTTTAGCCACAGAAAAGGCTAGAAGGATCCTAATCGCCTCCAAACGGGCTACGGGAGCAAAGGTCTCCTCGTAGTCGATCCCCTCCTTCGACTGAACCCTTGAGCAACAAGTCTCGACTTGTTCCTCACAACCTCACCCTTCTCTCCCTCTTTGTTTTTCCACACCCACTTTGTACCAATCGGCTTACACCCCGGGGGAGGGTCAACCAACTCCCACACCGATTCCTCTCAAAGTTCTCCAACTCCTCATGCATCGAGTTAACCCAATTGTGATCGGATAGTGCGTGTCCAATGTCTTTGGGCTCAAAAGAAGCAACAAACGCAGCATGAGCAAAATGGGAATTGTTTCGAACCCTCGACCGTGTAGTGCGTTCATTCATGTCGCCGATGATCCTCGAAGCCGGGTGATCCACTTGAACTCGCCGGGGAGGTTCTCGCCTCGAAGCTACCTCCCCCTCAACATCGGCTTCTCCTCGTTCTTGATTTGTCGTCGTAGGTGTAGCGAGAGGGTCCATCCATCATCGTCGTCGAAGTAGTGGGTACATGTTCAGCGGGGGCACCGCACCACCATCCTCATCATCACCATGTTCATGCTCCTCCTTCGAAAGATCTCCTCGCCAAGCTCATCATCACCGCACACTCAAAGACAAGCCGACTACGTGGCTCTGTCTCGTCGAAGGTTACCTCGCAAGTCTCCACGATTTGGTTAGTTTCAAGATTGAGCACACGATATGCTCTAGAATGAGATGCATAACCAAAGAAAATGCCATCGACGGACCTAGCCGCAAACTTATCCAACTTCCTCGCCTTTCTTCGAATGAAACACTTGCAACCAAAGACATGGAAGTGACTGTTGACGGATAAAACTCGTATCCACCTACGATCCGCAAGCGTACGGACCTACACCTTTTTCACCACGGGATTCCCAAGGTTCTTGTCAATCCGCGGAGCAAGGGGATTACTAGCGCTTAACCAAGTACTAATCTAGTTGAATGGAAAACCTTTGAAAGAGAGTATTAATCTAAAAGTAAAGACAATCTAACCTAAGTTAATCTAAGTTAAGTTGATCAAACAAATCTAGGGTTAAACTATATGGTAAAGGGATGAACACAAGAGAGTGATTAAGAAAGATAAGCGTTCCCTCCCTAGGATCTAGGATAACATGATATGCAACTACTACACGAAAGCGGTAAACCAATCTACCGGGGGTTGTGACCACGGTTTCGCCCTTTCCCTCCTCTCGTCTCGTCACTACGCGAAGGTATTCGTGACTAGACCTATGATGGACACGATATGTTGATGGAATCTATGGGAGTAGCGGATATCATACGCCCGAAAAACATGGTAGCTAACCTTAATCATCAAAGCATCATCAACATGAAAACAATAGATTGAAACCACAAATCGAGTAGCAATCACATAGCATGTATCCATCTAATCCTAGGGATGAACGGAGACATTACCCCATCATCTTACACGGATTGAAGCACATAGGGGTGATGGAGACTCCGGAGAACGTCGTCGATGAAGATGGCGGCGATGGAGCTTGGGAACACCCCTAGGCCAGCGGCTTGGAGTCCTCCTCTTGCTTCCTTCTCTCCGCCGGCGTTGATCCTTGCGACGAGCTCATCTAACTCTCTCCCTCATCTTGCGGCGGCGGTTTTCGGTGATTAGCGTCGGTAGGATGATTTGTTCGATGTGTCGGTCGACGGCGGCGGAGGGAATAAATAGACGAACACCTAGGGCAAAGGGGGGACCGAACCGACCCCGGAGTGGGGGGGGCGGTCGGCCCGAGTGCCGGCCGGCCCGGGCCCACTTCGGCCCGGTTCGGCCTCGGTTTCCTCCCCGGTTGCTTCTCGCGTGATCCCTTATTCGTGTGCACTTGCATGTGGGCCTTTGACGTCGTTTCCTTCACGGTTTAGGCTTGAATCCTTGCTATGCAAGCTTCGCCGTTTTCCTCGGTTGAGTCCCCGAAGACTTGCACGTTGACGCTTCGGTCCTCGGGTCATTTGGAGTCATGTTCATCGCGTGTCTTGACTCTTGTCGGGTTTCATGATCTTCTTCCAAAGTGCTTGGTGAACTTATCCCGAAAGTCTCCTCATTAGCGTAGATTTCTGCGTAAACAATAAACTCCAAAATCGACATGCAAGTGTGAACTTGTTATATCATTAGTATGCCTAGTGGCGGGTTAGTTGCAAATCATAATCGAAACCAATGTATAACAAGTACTCTAGGTTGACGGAAATTCACCGTCAACATCTCCCCCATGCTTAAACCTTGCTCGTCCTCGAGTAAGTGGTCCTCGCTTAAAAGGGAAATCAGCGTTGCCTTCCAATGTTATCCCTGCACTTAGTCATTCATGACGAGACAAATTGCTCTCTCTTAAGAATTTATTTTTAAAGTTCAAGTTGTGACCGGCTTCTTTTTCATTATGGAAGATAGACTAACAATAAAGAACAAGCCACATTTAACACAATGCTCTCAAACTTAAGTGAACTTCAAACCATTACCTTGACACATGGAAGATTTTCAAAAAGATGCATATCCAACATAAGGGAAAATCTCTTGCAAGAGCTCATGGAACACTCATCTCATCAAGTCACTCAAGCCTATACAAGATTATTTTCAACCTACTCTACTCATATGTGATAGTGGAAGGCTTATGTGGAGCTTGGAAGGTTAAAAACAATCCTAGCAAAACATATATCCGAAATATTGTCAAATTAAGAGAGAGGTCTATTGGAATTACCGAGACTCGTCAAAAAGGCCATGGAAAATAAATGTTGGAAAGAGAGAGGGATGAAACACACACATTTAGATAAGTGGACATGTGCAAGTGGCAAATGGATGATCCCGAGGCACGAGTGAAGTCCTCGTTATCAGATTGCACATGGTTGGAAGATATGAGTATGGATTTGTCATTAAGGCACTTGAGAACTTATGAAGCAAAAAGATCCGAGGAGCATCTTTATTTTTTTCTTTATTTTATTTCCTTCTCATTTTTCTCTCTTTCTTTTTTTTTCACTTTATTCTTCCTATTTTTCTTACTTTTCTTTTCTTCTTATCATATTTTTTTTTCATTTTCTATTTTATTCTCTTTTTTTCTTTTGCTTCTCAAAACTTTTTGCAACATAATACTTACATAGCATTTGTGTCGAGAGAATGACTCCTCCCCCATGCTTGAACGATGCTCGTCCTCGAGCATAAAAGAGAGGGGAAATGACTGCTAAAGTAAGTATAAATTCCATAATATTGCAGAATATTTGAATCTCCATCGAGAATTTTACTCCATACTCAAATTGGGTTGTGGACAAGGAGGTGACCACAAAAAGATGTTTTTGGTTTAGGGTGGATGCCCAGCGAAGTTTGTGAAATTTTCGATGTGAAAACCCACAATGCATGGACAAAAAGGCTAGCATGAAAAAGTTACACAAAGGAATGACCAGCTTCTTAGTCTCGAACCATAGAAATCAATCCTAATCCAACTCATCAAAACATATGTTTGCAATCTACGGGTTTTGTTATCATAAAACATATATGTATATGGCATTGGTAGGTAGAACTTTGCAAGAGCATCACAAATATGTAGATAGCATAAAAGTTAAGTTTTCATAAAAACAACAAGTTATCCGGCTATCCATAAACTTAAATCAAAGAGCAAAGATATGTATGTGGGTCTAGAGCATAGTCATTTCACCTCCACAAATAAAAGAGTCGGTATTTAAATTAATTTCAGATCATATTATAGAGAGCAATTAGCCAAGACATGTATAACTTCATGTAGGTAAAACAAAGCGGCAACTTTCATCATCTTTCCGTAAGCATAGGCAATATAGAACATCGAGGTGAACACATGGTCATGCTTATCTATTGAAAGTAAAAAGAAACCTAGGTTGTCCTCCTAGTAGCCATGTTATTGTTTGAAGAGAAAAACAAAAGGTTGCACCTAGTTGATGTTGAAGGCATACTTACAAGCATTTGTGTTTGGAAAAGAGAAGGTCCATGGAGATGTTACCATCCTTTGTAATTCCTCGTTGCCTTCTTCCGACATCTCCATGTATCGTTGTGGCTTTTGCTTTTGTCTTGATTTATCAACACTCCTAGACTTCTGAATTTAATATTGTATGCTTAATGGAGTCATTGGTCACCCTTCTCTTCAATGTTGTCATCACCATCTCCTCTTTCTTGTTCTCATCATCTCCTTGCTGTCTCTTTTTCATGGATTTCCCCCTCTGTCCAGAACAGAACATATATCGAAATGTAGCTCTATTGAAAAGTTTATGAAATTACCTTTCCAACATGTGGTCATTCATCGAAAATGGAGTTCAAACAAAGGAGCTATGTCCGTTTTACTTCAGCGCTGTGTGCTGTCCAAAACTGATTTCAGGACGTGTTGCACTCGGTGATTCGGGCATAACCGCTTGTAGGAACCTTCGATTATCTTGATTCTTGACTTGTTGGAATAACTTCATGGGGCTTCTAAATATCCAAAAATATCCGTGTGTTTTCCTTCGAGACTATGCAGAAGTTTGATGAGATTGGTGGCTTCTTGCGCATTGATCCGGAGATGTTAACGATCTTTATCATTCTATCTTCTAGAGTGTCATGTTGCACTTCCGTGTTGAAGATTCAGGGTCTCCCCCATGCTTAGCATTTTGCTAGTCATGGAAGAAGAAGACAAAGCACTTCTTAGCCATGCTTCAATTTCCTTATAGTGAGAGTCTTTATCTTGCCTGTAAGACATTTTAAACGCACATTCTACCCCCAAGGTGACGGTTGGGAGTAGATAAAATTGCCAACAATCCAACAATGTCTCCTAAGATTCTTAACTTGTGGCATAATTAGTTTAATAAGGAATAAAAAACCTAATGAGTGTACGTGGTGCAAGGTGTGTATGCACATGATAGGAAAGCATATAAACAAAGACAATGTTTTCACCTAGTTCTAAACACCATGTTTACAACTAGGTTGCCAAATTTCTCCATAGCCATAAAGGTTTATTTATCAAGGGTTAAAACACCATGTGTATCCCTAAATCAATAACCCTTATAGCACAAGGAAAATTAAGCGCATTGCGAGCTTATAAACTAAACAATGCAACATGAAAACATATGAAAAGCTAGCAAGGTTTATCAAACTTAATGATGATGGTCCAAAATCATGTTTAAACACCACGTTTACACAAGATCACCAAAGGAAAATACCCAGCTGGAGCATTAACATGGATATGAAAGCATACAACATTGAGCCTTAAAACAACCAAGCCAACTATATGCAAAACATGTACATGCAAAGAAACATCACATTGATAACAAAATGCAATGCATGCAAATAAATAAATATGAGCATGAACATGATGGTGGTTCTAAAAAGAAAACTGAACTTAGATTAATAACCACAAGTTGATCATCATAAGATAGTGCCATTCTTTATTTTCTCTAAGAAAGTAGTAAAAATATAAAGAAACGGGTTGCCTCCCGAAAAGCGCTTCATTTAAAGTCATAGAGCTCGACTTTCTCACATACCTTCTTTTCGTTGCATAGCCATGGCCCTTCATGCAAGAAGAAAAGGTACCAATGCAGCTTTAATTTACTTCGCATGTTGTGCTTGATCACTTATAGAAGACTTGCCCAAAGCATCCTTTTGTTTCATCATTATCTCCTTCTTTATCATCCTTCGGTGCTGCCTTCACTCCATGAATTTTTTTTTAATGTCCAGAACAGAAAGTATACTCAAGCTCTACTCCATTGCACAGTGCACAAAATTTCCTTTCCAACGAGTCTTTATATGCTCAAATCGGACTCCGGACAAGAGAGTTACGTCCGTTTTACTTCGGCGATGAAATCTGTCCAGAAATTTCAGAACGCGCAACGCTCAATGTTTCCTCCATTACTCCTTGCACAGGTCTTCAAACTTGTTGGTTTTTGATGCGTTGGAATGTTAATTTGATGGAGCTTCTGAATATCTCATTTTCTTCATTTGTATACCTCTGAACAAGCTCTCAAATTGATGAAGACAGCAGCTTCCATTGCGGGATTCGGAGAGGTTGATGATTTATCTTGCAACTCTTTTAGGCATGACTTCTTTTTTTTTTCATTATTCAAGCCTTGTCTACATGGTTAGTGAAAATCGGGCCTTTCCCGACATATGATTCTTTAAGGCCATTAGCTTGACCAAGCGCAAAGCATGATCGAGATTTACAAAACTTATTGTAAACATATGCGTCCATAATTAACACCACATGTGAATTGTAGCAACAAGTCAAGGTGTAAATAAAAGAAGCATATGTTTCATGCATAGCACTTAGCTCATCATTAGGCAAAGGTTGTTTAGGTGTGAGATTAATTGGATCGCAAATAAATGTTTCCTCTTTTTTATTCTCAAGAAAATCTAGCCTATCAACATGATCACTATTGGAACAAGGCATAGACATTAAACTATCATTCATACTATTGGTTGAGCATGAGTATTTGAATTTATAAACATCAATACCAATAATATCTTGAGATTTCAGCGCGTACCTTGGCCTTAGAGCTTTTTCAACAAGAGTGATATTTGGTTCATCAAGCGGTGTTGAAGGCGAATCGATCTCAACAAGTGTAGTTGCCTCTTCATCACCATCTTGCAATTTCTTCAACTCATCATGTGGAACATGTAATCCTTCAACTATGTACGCATTCATCTCTTCTTTGAAGTCTTCTTTATCAACCAGATCTTCATCTTCAAAGACTTGTATGTTGCTTTCTTTATCTTCCATGTACCACATGTCGTCAAGATCGCTCATTGTTGATTCACTCTTTCCTTCATCCTTGAGTACTTTCATGTCTTGATTTGCTAGTGTGTAGGCTTCAATAGCACACAAGCTATCATCTAGCTTGAGTCCTATCTCCTCCCATTTATCCTTTGAGTCACTAGGCTCATCACGGTTGTACTCTTCTCTTCCTTCATCATAAATCCTTGAGTTGTCAAACCGGTCGATCCATCCTTCATCTCCTTCTTCTCTTTCTTCTTCAAACATCTTTTGGATCGACTCTCCACTCATCTCTTGATCAAATATATCTTCAACTAGTTTGGCGACGTGTCGGCGTTCCTCCTTCCTTCGGTAGTTAATTAGTGGGGCGAAATCAACTTGAACCCAACCGGATTGAATGAACTCCGACAATGGTCTAGCATTCCACATACTTCGTCCTACATTCATGTTAGTTTCAACATTTTTAACATCCGAAATGACTTCTCTTACCTTGGGAAGTGGATCATCAATTTCTTGAATGGTCGGTTCATCTTCCTTGACCTCCGGTTCATCTTTTTCAGAAATTTCAGCAAGCACCTTGGGCTTGCTTTTGTCGTTTTGCTCCTCACGACAACATCTTTGCCAATCTCGTATTGTTCTTTGTCCATTGCTTATCCTTTGTAAGATTTGTGCGGCTTCACTAATTGTTTTATCCATTATATCACCGCCTGCACACATGCTTACAAAACGAGACGAGTTAGGGGTTAGTGAAAAATAAAAGGTATGCAACATCAAGTCACCGGAAAATCTCAAGTTCGGGCCTCGCTCAAGTAGTTCATTAAAACGGTACCATGCTTCATCAATTCCTTCATCCTCTCCTTGCTTGAAAGTGAGCACTTGCCTCCTTAAGTCTTGGACCTTGCTTATGGGAAAGAACTTCAAAAGAAATTTCTTCACTAGCTCATCCCAATTTCCTTTTGCTTCAACGGACGCAAGTGTGTACCATCTTCGCGCTTCATCTTCGAGAGAGAACGGAAAAAGATTCCACTTGAACCAAGTGGCCGAACTCCTTTTTGTTGCACCGTGTTGCATAACATCGTGAATTCCTTAATGTGTCTATATGGGTTGTCATCCTCCAATCCTCTAAATGGTTTTGTCGCCACTAACTTGATGATTCCGTGCTTCACTTCATAGTGGGTTGTAGCAAACGTCAAATCTGATTTTTGCATCTCAATGTTTTCCATTGACGGCATTGCTAGCTCCCTTAGCGACATCTCTTCGTCTTCCAATGGTGAGGTGAACAAATCCATCTAGGCACAAGAAAAGTAGAAAGAAAAACAAAAAAGATTTTTTTTTCTTTTTTTAGAAAATAAGGGTTAGGTGTTAGTAATCAACAAAATTAATACTAGATTAAACGTAGCAAATCGGCTTGCTCCCCGGCAACGGCGCCGTAAAAAAGGGGCTTGTTGACGGATAAAACTCGTATCCACCTACGATCCGCAAGCGTACGGACCTACACCTTTTTCACCACGGGATTCCCAAGGTTCTTGTCAATCCGCGAGCAAGGGGATTACTAGCGCTTAACCAAGTACTAATCTAGTTGAATGGAAAACCTTTGAAAGAGAGTATTAATCTAAAAGTAAAGACAATCTAACCTAAGTTAATCTAAGTTAAGTTGATCAAACAAATCTAGGGTTAAACTATATGGTAAAGGGATGAACACAAGAGAGTGATTAAGAAAGATAAGCGTTCCCTCCCTAGGATCTAGGATAACATGATATGCAACTACTACACGAAAGCGGTAAACCAATCTACGGGGTTGTGACCACGGTTTCGCCCCTTTCCCTCCTCTCGTACTCGTCACTACGCGAAGGTATTCGTGACTAGACCTATGATGGACACGGTATGTTGATGGAATCTATGGGAGTAGCGGATATCATACGCCCGAAAAACATGGTAGCTAACCTTAATCATCAAAGCATCATCAACATGAAAACAATAGATTGAAACCACAAATTGAGTAGCAATCACATAGCATGTATCCATCTAATCCTAGGGATGAACGGAGACATTACCCCATCATCTTACACGGATTGAAGCACATAGGGGTGATGGAGACTCCGGAGAACGTCGTCGATGAAGATGGCGGCGATGGAGCTTGGGAACACCCCTAGGCCGGCCGGCTTGGAGTCCTCCTCTTGCTTCCTTCTCTCCGCCGGCGTTGATCCTTGCGACGAGCTCATCTAACTCTCTCCCTCATCTTGCGGCGGCGGTTTTCGGGTGATTAGCGTCGGTAGGATGATTTGTTCGATGTGTCGGTCGACGGCGGCGGAGGGAATAAATAGACGAACGCCTAGGGCAAAGGGGGGACCGAACCGACCCCGAGTGGGCCGGGCCGGCCGGCCCCGTGCCGGCCGGCCCAGCCCACTTCGGCCCGGTTCGGCCTCGGTTTCCTCCCCGGTTGCTTCTCGCGTGATCCCTTATTCGTGTGCACTTGCATGTGGGCCTTTGACGTCGTTTCCTTCACGGTTTAGGCTTGAATCCTTGCTATGCAAGCTTCGCTGTTTTCTGGTTGAGTCCCTGAAGACTTGCACGTTGACGCTTCGGTCCTCGGGTCATTTGGAGTCATGTTCATCGCGTGTCTTGACTCTTGTCGGGTTTCATGATCTTCTTCCAAAGTGCTTGGTGAACTTATCCCGAAAGTCTCCTCATTAGCGTAGATTTCCTACGTAAACAATAAACTCCAAAATTGACATGCAAGTGTGAACTTGTTATATCATTAGTATGCCTAGTGGCGGGTTAGTTGCAAATCATAATTGAAACCAATGTATAACAAGTACTCTAGGTTGACGGAAATTCACCGTCAACAGTGACTCACCTTGGGTGTGCGACCATGCATCAACTCATAGCATGTCTTCTTCTTGTGCACTCGAGGTATATCCCGTTCGACACATAGCATGCGGTATTCACCGCCTCGCCCCAATACCTCCTCGAGTCCTATGCTCATCAAGCATCGTCCGAGCCATCTCGCACAAGGTCCCGTTCTTCCTTTCCACAACACCATTCCGGGGAGGCGTATACGGACTCGAGAACCGGTGCTCAAGACCCAAGTCATGACAAAAGGTTTCAAAACGAGAGTTCCCGAATTCCGATCCATTATCACTACGGATAGCTCGTATGGCATCTCCGTGCCTCTCGTTCCTCAACCTCAAGACTAGATCTCGAACAAAACCAAACGTCTCCCCCTTATCCTCGAGAAAGAACACCCACGCATACCGAGAATAGTCGTCCACCACAACAAGGACATACCACTTCCCACCCGCGATCGCACACGAGCCGGGCCAACAAGGTCCATATGGAGCAGCTCGCATGGACGCTCGGTCATCACATCGGTGAGAGGTGGGTGAGAAGAGGCTACCATCTTGGCATGCTTACACGGCGCACAAACCAACTCCTTCTCAAGCCTCAAACGTGGCAATCCTCGGACCAAATTGAGTTTACTCAAGCGAGACAAAAGGTCAAAGCTCAAGTGACCCAACTTCCTATGCCACTTCCACAACTCACTCGAAGAACCAGCCAAGAAACAACGCTCCACACCCGAAGACTGAGAAAAATCAGCATGAAACACCTGACCCTCGGGAACAACCATACAGACAAGGTCCCCTCGAGAGTCCACAATCCGAGAACCACCAGGCCGAAACAACACCTCAAAGCCCTCATCCAACAACTCGGGACACAAAAAGCAAGTTGTACCCCGCCGATTGAACAAGAGCAACACGCCTCGCAGTGATCTTGTCACTCACTTTTATCTCACCTTCGAAAGCACACGCCCACGCCCATTGTCCCCAAAAGTGATGTACCTCTTCGTCACCACGGACGAGACTTGAGAACCACCCCCCGTCTCCGGTCATATGCCTCGAACAACCGGAGTCAATCAACCAAATGTTCTTCAAGTCTCCCACCCGAAATTCAAAAATAGGCACGTGAGCGAACAAACGACTCCAGCATCGGGGTTAGTACCAAAGGAGGAAAACCAAAGGCCGAGCCATTTGCTCGAAAGTGGGGTTAGCACCAACCAAAGCATCTCTCCTACCAAAGCTACCTCCACGAACACCACCACGGTAACCACCCTGAGGGAACCACCCCTCTCTGCCTGGAGGAGGACCAAAACCACGCAAGAAGGCCCGTGGAACGTCCTTCCTCTCCAACTCAATGCCACGACTCCTCCAATCCCCGTATTGAGCACGAGGAGGAGAACGCCTAACAAACTGACCACCTGCACCCTTTCCAGCCCAACCACCAGAACCACGACCACCAGAAACAACCCTCGCACCTGTACGAGCTCGAAACCCGAACAACCGTTCGTCTGTGCCTGCACCGGTCTGACCGGTGCCCCACACCGGTCTGACCGGTGTGACCTGGGCAGCAGCACCACCTGCAGCCTTCTTCTCTCCCCAAGCCCGAACTGTCCTCACAATCGCCTTGCCCCTGGGCATCTGCATACGAGGCTCAAGTACACCATTGGAAGGGTGGTACTTGTCCTTGTTAGCCCACTCCTTCTCCATTCTCTCCTCTCGCTTCCTCTTGAAGCAAAACTCCTCCTTATGGCCATCTCTCCCACAATAGCCACAATGGAACCTCACAAGCTTGGGCTTTGGCTTGGGATGTGCCTGTTCACTCGGTTTCTCTCCACTCAAACCCTCCACCGGTTTCTCACCACTTGCCTTCTCACTCTCCTTCCCAAAGAACACTTTCCCCCGAAGTGCTCACAAACTTGATAGGCTTTTGTAGGTCATTTGTGGGTGTAGGAAACACGGGTGGAGCCGGGGTTGTGTCTAGTCGGTTCCTTAGATGGTTAGGTTTTGGTGGGAAATCATTCTTTTGGTGGGTTTTTGGTGGCTCCGGATATTCTCTCCACTTCCCTCACCAACCTTGTTTGCCCCAAGCCCCTCACCATCTTGCCTCTTAAAGGCCTCGATCATCATCCTCAACTGAGGCTCATGACCGGACAACCAACCCATCAACTTCCTCAAATCATCATTCTCATCCTGCAAACGATCAACATAATGTGCAAGCTCCAAATTTTTCAATGCATGCATTTCACAGGTAGAGCAAGATGTAGGCGTGGGTTCCTTCAATTTAGCCTCGAGCGAACTAGTGTAAGCATGCATCTCATCAATCTTAGCATGCGAACGGGCAAGAAGTGCAAGCACCTAGCAAAGCAGTCTAGACTTAAGCTCAGCCACTTCAACCCTAAGCACATCTAGTTCCTCACACTTGGAGGCATGCTTCTCCTTAAACAAAGCAAGATCGCAAGGAATATGGAGCAATCAAGACAATCATTCTCATCGGGAACAACGGGGCTAGCCTTAAGCGAATCAATCTCAAGCTTGCTATCAAGCACCTGTGTCTCTAGCTCACCACTCTAGTCCTAGCATCCTCGAGTGAAGCCCTAAGCTCTTTCCTCATTTTCTTGGCCTCTCTAAGCATGTCATCACGGTTATCAAGCAAAGAGCCAAGCCTCTCATTCTCCCCGGCGCAAGAAGGGAAGCTCATCACGCACCTCGTCGTCGGACTTAGAGTCCGAGTCGCTCTGTGTGCTCTTCTTGCTGCCGGAGCTCAACGCCATGGTGCGAGAAGCCGTCTCTCGCGAGCGGCCTCGGCCCCGCTCGGGTTCCCGGACGACTTCTTGTTCTTGCGGCGATCTCCCTCGTCTTCGCCGCCGCTCGAGCTCGAGGTGGAGTACGTGGAACTGGAGTCGACGTCGCTCGCTCCAACCATCGCTCGGGCCTTGCCTCGGCCCTCCTTCTTCCTCGATCGTCGCTCGTCCTTGTACTTGTTCTTGTGCTTGCTCTTGTGGTCGCGCCTCGAACGGTACTTGCCATCGTTCATCCTCGGCTTGTGCTTGTAGTTGTCCTTGTTCTCGGCCTTCTCCGGGCAGTCGGCGACGAAGTGTCCCGCTTGCCGCATCGGAAGCAAGTCCTCGTGTTCCTCCTCATGTTCACGCGGTTCTCGTGCGGCCTCTCGAACCGCCTCGTCAACGCCGCCGGCTCGTCCTCTCCAAGGTCATCAAACTCCTCATCCGGCATAGACATCAAAGAGGAAAACGAGAACATCCTGGTGGATGGGTTAGAGTTAGTCTTTCCTTTGGAACCACCAACGAGGGCAAGACTATGGGAATCAGTCGGTCCCTCGAGCTTGGCGGTCATGCCCCTATCCACCTCAGCCGACTTGAGCTTTGAGAACAGCTCGTTCACCGTCAGAGTATCATACCTCTCCGACTCGACTATGGCCTCGAACTTTCCGCCCCATATCGTACGATCCAAAGAGTGTAAGAGCTTGACCGCTCTATCATGATCATCGTACGGGAGCACGTCCACATTGGCCCTCATGTTGTTCACCACCACCGTGAACCTCTGAAACAAGGCATCGATGGACTCACCGGGGAGATGAGTGAAGTTCTCGTACTCTCTCCGTAGGTCGCATACAACCGTGCCCGAACCCGGGCGTTCCCAACATGAGCCTCCTTCAACACCGCCCAAATCCTACAAGCCAAGTGCTCGGTGTGCACCCGATCGAACTCGAGCCGACACAAAGCACGAAACAAGTAGTCGACCGCCTTATTGTTGGCGTCGAATCCGTCCCTCGACCCCCGGAGCAAGGAAATCCATCGGCCGGACATAGCCCGTGTCCACCGTGACATCCCAAAGCAAACTCGACCCTTTCCGCGGAGGAACGCACCCATCCGCTTGCTCCACATCCGGTAGTTCTTGCCATCGAAGTGTGGAGGACCCAAACCCCGTTCCTCGGTACGCCATCCTTGGATCTTAGACCGGTTAGAGTCAACAAAGACCCGAACCGGCTCGATACCACTTGAAGGACCGATACGGCGAACCGCAGAGGGGGGGGAGTGAATGGGAGCCAATAAAAATTCTTCTCAAAGGAGATGAAAACTCCAACAAGACGAACACGGCTTCCAACACACGTCTCCGACTCACTACCCAAGTTGGCCAAGCCCACGTAGCCACTGGAGTGCCACCGGACCTAGGAACCAACACATAGCCTTCCGACTCGAGAACGCGGCGGAACAACAAACCCCGAGTCTACAGACCCACACCGGCCGGACCGGTGAGCACCACCGGCCGGACCGGTCCCCCCGCCGGTGAATCCGAGCAACTTTCACTAAGTGGCTCTACACCGGTCGACCGGTGAGACACACCGGTCGGACCGATGGCGACCGAAAGCCCCCAAGGCACCAAACAGAGCCAACCGACCACCAAACGGATCCAAACTCGAAACAAAGCAGCAACACGGACAACAACGAACACACCAAGACGTTCACCCGAGCAAAAACCCACAAGGGCTCGCACCGGTCGGACCGGCCAAGAGCACCCTGGCCGACCGGTGTAGCTCGGGCGCTCGGGATGAACAAGACCCGCGGGTCAACTCCCCCAAATCCAAATCTCGATCTCCCGAATCGCTCCACGGACTTGAACAAGACTTTGGGGATATCAAGAACACCTCATGAGGAGTCCATAGCCAAGTTTAATCCCACAAAAACTCGTCCAAAAAAGGAGGAATCGAAGAAATCCCGCCGAGAGCACTTCCAACCCAAGAACTCAAGAAACCCCAAAATCAAGCACCTTTACTCACGGATTTGGGAGGGGAATCACAGCCCAAAGAACCACGAAGGGTTCCCACAAATTTCCCCCATCAAATCCCCAAGAGAAAGGCCCCGAAAACAACCCAAAGAAATCACCGAGAGAGGGCTCCGAAAATCACCACCAAGAACAACCGGGGAAAACACATCCAAACCTTGAGGAACCACGCCGAATCATCTATACATGAAACAAAGGTTCGTACAAGGTCTAGCAAGCCGCCCGATCATCCATCCCTCTCTACAAGATCTCTCCGTGAAGCTCTCTTGCTAGTCCTAAAGAAAACCTAAGGAAAATAGGTGGAAAATAGGAAAACTAATGAGCTAGGGTTCCAAGAGTTGGCTGCCATCCTCTCACCTCTTGGGTTATATGGAGGCAACCGAATGTCTAAAATGCCCTTCTCTAACAACTAGGGATACAAGCCCCTCAAGGGCGGATTTGGAATTCTTGATGTCTTCACCATCGGACGGATGCCCGCGACCGCACCTCGCGTAGCCTCGACGCAAGCCATGCGATCCCGACGCGTGTCCTCCGCTTCGAAGATTCCGGACCGCGTCGTCGCACACCGGTCGGACCGGTGCTCCTCACCGGCCGGACCGGTCCCCACCGGCCGGACCGGTCGGACCCACCGGTCGACCGGCCCGGGTGTGCGCTACACCTCCGTCTTCGGTTCTCCGGTCTTGGCTTTGTGGATCAACCAAGGAACCCGAGTGGTTTTCCGGTGAACCACCGGAAACCCCGCGAACTCGGTGTAGCCTCCGCCAATCTCCACTCATGACTTGGCTCCCACGTAGTCCCGGCTCGACCTTGGTTTTGAGGCTCAACCAAGAAACCGTCCACGACTTCATCTTGCTTGTTCATGCTACCATGCGGCCCGCACTTGACCCCGCCGGCCACCGGTCCCTCAAACAAAGCCTACTTGTCTTCTCCACACTCCGGAGGCCTCACCGCAACGACCTTTCGCGCTTGTTCTTCACCCGCACCAACACGAGTCAAGCCGCAACCCGCACCCGCAATACTTAGCCAAGAATCGCTCCACACAACGTTGTCAATCACTCATCACACAAGGAAGCGACCATCCACCGGTCCTCGAACCACACATGGTCCTCATATGTGGACCAGTCGCTTATCGTATCCGACTCCCCGATCGATTCTCGGCTGTGCACAACGTGTTTCATGTGACACAATTGAAGAAAGGAGTGAAGGTACCCGAGACAGAAGTGATCATGAAGCGAACGCTTGGATCGGGCCAGACTTTTCAGTGGCCGAGCATCCGCTGAGAGTGCTAGATCAAAAAGAAAGACAAACTAGGAGACATACCGTGAAGATGTACAAGATACAATGGAGTCACCATACTGAAGAAGAAGCTACGTGGGAGACCGAGCATTTCCTCAACACCAAGTATCCGGGTTTTCTTCAATCGCGAAACAGTAAGAACCTTACCCCTACCTTTGTCTTTAATTTTCGAATCTCGGGTCGAGATTCCTTTTAAGGGGGGTAGGTTGTGACGCCCCAGGTTTTTAATTAACGTCATTAACGCTAATGACCGAATCAGCCGAGTCACACCGGCCGACACTGGTCAAACTTAGGTCAACCTGGGTCATCACCTCGAAAACCTCGCCATTGAAACCTATTGAACCCCTTGACCAAGCCAACACACACCCATGATCAACCCTTGGTCTAAGACACGGTCAAACCCCGCTTAAAAGCTGATGTTGGAGAATGTCTTCCGGAACTTTTGCCGCGTTCTCCAAATTTCACCTAAACACTTCAAATTCTACCAAATTAAAAGTTGTTCAGTTTGTCGAGGAACACAACTTTCATGTTGGATGGCATTTCAAATTTTGAGTGGAAATTGGTGAAAAACTTGGTCAACTGCCAGTACCTCCTGTTCACCGAAACAGGGCGGCATTCAAAGTTTGGAAATAATTTGTGCAAAATCCGTTGAGAAAAACACCATACGGCCTTTGTAAAACTCGCAGAGGGTAGTGAGATCTACAACTTTCCTATTTACTACTTTGTAAACTTCTATACAAAAATTTTGAGAAAAACCCGGTCAAACGTTGCCAGTCCGACACGTTGAGCCGAACCGCCGTGCCCGCGACGCCACCCACGCTCCAGCGCGCCAGCGCACCCGCGCGCGCCCCGTACCGCCCTAGGAATCCGCGCCCGCGCCTCCCGAGGCCGTGTGCGCGTCTTCCCCGTGCCGCCCCGCATCCCTAGATCCTTGAAGTCTCCCCCCTTTCTCGCACCGCGTGCCGGCTCGTGGCCGCGCCGGGACGGCCGGACAAGCCCTCGGCGGACCGCCGGTTTCCAGGGTGTCCCCTGCTGGTGCGCCGTACCACGGCCGCTGTACTGCGGCATTAACGCCGGGGACCCTTCGCGACGATGGCTCGGAGCCGCACTGCCCCTCTCCCGGCTATAAGTGGCGCGGTCGCCCTCACCAGCACGAGCGCCGAGCCCGCCGTTCCGGCCAACACGGTCACCGCCTCCTTCGGCCTCTCCGCCGCAACCAACCACCCTTTACCCGTCCCTAGGACTCACTGGTACTCCCCATGTTGCTTGTTGTCCAGCCCGTGCTCCCTTCGTCATGAGAACCGAGTCGCCGCGGCCGCCAAGCCGCAGCTCCGCCGAGCGGGCTCGCCGGCAGCTCCTCTCCCCCGACCGAACCCTCGAATCGAGCCCGGCACCTCAAGGCCACCCTTCTCCCACTCCCCGGCCCGGCCGCGGCCGCCGCCGCCGCGCCGCATTTGGCCGGCCGCCGCCGGCCGGCGCCTGAGGACCACATTGCGAGGATTCAAGTTTTCCTGAGGGTAAATCCGCAAACTGAGGGCTTTTCTGCTAGGAATCCTAAACTTCCAGGGACCTAGGCGGGAGAAGTTTCTTAAATAGTGTTTGAGTAGTTGCTGAAACTTTGAAAATTCGTATAAAATCGTAGAAAAACCAGAAAAAATGCAAACCTAGTTTTGTTGGATTCGTTGTGAATTATCCTACAACTTTTATTATTCTTGCTTGAGCTGTTTCCTAATATTTTTGGCATGAAAAATAGAAATGTGAAAAATCTAGATCTGCAATAACTCAAAATCCATACATCCTATGTGTCCAATTTTTGGATATGTTGTGTGTTATGTTATGCCTAGCTGCTGGACCAAAAATTGCACAAAGTTATGTTGTAAATCGTTTTATAAAAATTGTTTTCCATTTCTGCAGAATCTGTGCAAATGATTTTTGTAGCTAAAACTAATTAAGTTTTTGTACCCAGCTTCTGCATGCTATCTTTTTATGCCAAAATGCACCTTTGGCGAATTAATCACAATTTTATATTTACCAGAAATATTTATTCTTGAAATATCCTTGTTTTTCTTTCTAAATACATAACTCAAGATCCATAATAGTTCTAGGTGTATATGTTGCATTCCTAGCTTAGGTTTGGACCATATATCATGTGTGAGAAAGTTTGAGTCATTTTGATGTGTATTTATTTTTGTATGCATTTCTCATGTTTGGGTGACTAGCTTTTGTTATTTTCGGTGCAATTAAATTCATAGTTTTTCTAAGAGTGCATGTGTGTGCAGTGGCTTGTATAGGTTTGGAAATGCTTCATTACACATCCCACTGATTTTTATTAAATTATTGATAAATAAAAGCTATGGAAGCCCATTAAAACTTAATCTTAAGTTAAATAAGAAAAACCTCAACTACACATATGAAGGCCAATATGTGTGATGTAAATCAATTTAAAATGATCAATATCAACCCCTTGCTATTTGAAAAAGATAAATTATTGTATTCACATAAAATATGTACACAACCATTATAAAAATAAATAATAAAGCACCGTGAGAAATTATTTAATAGAAAGGTTGTGCCAAGGTGTGTTTGTTAAGGTGAATATGGCCAACCATACTCTTCATGGTTGTCATATGTTGTTTGTAAATAATTAAATTAAAAATCGTCAATTAAATCTTGCATTTGCATCCTCGTGTAGATCTCCCGAGTGGTAGCTGTACGCGTGTGCCGGAAGGAGGAGACAGAGGAGCTGACGGAGACGTGCACCACGTCGTTGTAGAGCAAGACCTAGACCAAAGTCTAGAAGGGCCCAAGGCCAACCTTGCCATCGAAGGCAAGCCCCGGATCATTAACCATATTTTTGAAATTTATGTAATTATTGTGCATTTACATTTCAGGAGTGGATTGGAAACCCTAGATGCATGATCCCTAAGTACCTATGTTCTTTTACTAGTATGCTAGGTCGATAGCTGCTATGCTATAGGACCCGGTAGAAGTCGAGTGATGTTCGTCACTCGTGAGAATAGGTTCTTATGTTGGAATCATAAGATCTTTATAAATGGATTGCTCACGTGGTAAGAGCATGGGATTTGGGCTCCGGTCCAGTTGCTTTCGTGGGCTAAGTTTTTGAACGTACTAAACACTTGCCGGGAATGGGACCGGTAAGCCTAGTACCCGATTGACGCGGTAAGGGAACCTTTCCCTACTACACCTGGGGCACAGCGATGTGTCCCCCTTACTTGCAACAGTGTGGTACCTGCGTGAGTCTGGACGTTCGTGTGTGGGCGATCCAGTAAGCCTTGTACCAAGGAATGTAGGTTCCGCTCCCGAGCTGAAGATCGACGGGAACCGCCTGGTCGGTGTATACACCATTTCATTTTTGTCGGACCTTCTTGGGGTATGCATTCTTCCGTGTGTTTAGGTCCACCTTGCAAGGTTTGAATCAATCGATTGTCGGCCTCTCACCGTTATCTGAGACTGCTTAATCAACTGGCCATGATATCCCTTAATGATGGAACTTGGTGAAGATACTGCTTGAATTAATTGTTTGTACAATTATTGATTGAATTAGTTGGCACACTTAGAAATGTTAATTAACTGGAATTCGTGCTAAAATATTGAAAGTAAGGACATACTCTTTGTTGCTTTTCAGCAAAAGAGCTCCACCGGCCAAAAATCCTCTCATGTCTAGAGTTTGGTGATGTAGTTATCACCCGATGGTTAAGTCTTGCTGAGTATTAGTATACTCAGCCTTGCTTTAAAACTGTTGTTGCAGGTGTTGCTGACAGGTGGATGACGACAAGTGATGGCATCACGGACGGCCTCCTGTGATGTTCATTGAGCCGCTAGTTTATTTATTTCCGCTATTTTCGAACTCTGAACCTTTACTTCCTTTCATGAACAATGGGTTGTAATAAATTGGCTTTGATCCGTGTTGTACTCTGGACTCGCCTTCGCGTGAGTTTTAATGCATATTGTCGATCCTTTGTTGGTATCCAAGTGATTTACCGGGCGTTAACACGGCAACTAACGACAGGATGATACTTTACTATTGCTTAATTACCAAAGTGGATTGGTTTTAGGCGATAGTACAATATTTTCGTGGGCGGGTTGTCACAGGATCTCTACGACTGTGTTTTACCTTAGATCTCTAAGTGTAGATCCATGTAGCATCTCATTAGTCTCTTTTCCTTTCATGTGTGTTAGTTTGGTTGTTTCAAAAACTTGTTTGCTTTAATTCGTTTAGGCTTCTTGAATAAAGAGATGCCGCAAACGCTTTAAAGACCTTTAAACCTCCGGTTAATTTGCTGCTCGGCTGGTGCTTTGTGCCAACCCGAGAATGTTTTCACCGGTTTACAATGGCACATGAAAAAATGGAGGGGGTAGGGCCGACCACATCTAGAGGGCCGCCGCACCTACCTTCGGCACACAAATGCGAAATTACAACGTGCGGTGTAACCGGATGCACCGAGAGATGGCTCACGAAGCACGACACTAATATTGGGTGGACCGGCCGCACCACCTAGGGTTGGCCGCACCTACTATTTCGTCACGAACCGAACATCTTCATGCCAAGTCACGTTGGTTTGAATCCCTAACTCAACTTGCGATGTTATCTTATTGTTATCCTATTTATCTTGTTTAGTATCAAAACTGCATACCATGCTTTTGAAAATGTTGCCTACCCATCCGTACTTCGGAAATGAGGATTAATTTCTATGTTAAACCCTTGTAAGAACCTAATATGCAGTTTTATTATCTATAGGCTTGATGAATTTGTTGGTTATCTTTGAAACATGAGCCCGAATTCAAACTTTGTGGGATGCACATGCTTATGACCAAACTTAGGGTGTTGACTAGTATGATATGGTTAGGCATTCTTGGCCTTGCTCTATCTCATAGTATGGTGAAAATCTTGAAAGAATTTCTTTTTGAAAATAAAAACAAGACAAGTTCCTCGATGGTCATATTACCGACCAAAGCCATATGTCGATATCAATGCATAAACATTCTACATATGCTTGCTTGTGACCCATTGAGTTTTGCCAAATTGTTGTGACCCATGGTAGAATCTTTTCATGCTTGCTTGTGACCCATTGAGTTTTGCCAAATTGTTGTGACCCACATATACATGCTAACTCCTACACCGGGAGTTACGCAAAACATGACATCCATCCACCAAAAATAAATACTCCAAAGTTCAAAGAGATTTCTCTTCTTGTATTCTTGCAAAAGGAGAGAGGGGTTATTGAGAAAAAGTATATGCTCAAGAAGCATAGAAAAAAAGTACTCCAATCGAAGAGCATAGAAAAAATAGAGTAAAGCATTACCCCCTCCAAAATAAAGGCAAGAGGAGAATCTCAAAGCAAGTAGTGTTAGAAAACACAAAAATATTCCATGCACTTGCACATCTCGATCAAGTTGCATGACTAGTTTCTTCTTGGATCCGGTCTTTGGCTCAACAACATCAAGTGGCAAAAGCGACTCTCTCTCTTATCCTACCCAAAGCTGTAACACCCTAATCTTTGAAAAATTTGGCTTTTATTAAAATTGCCTAGAAACCCCATAATTTCTCTTAAGGAATATAAGGTTGTTTTATTTTCTTTAAGGCATTTAATTTTTTTAAAAATAAAATTAATGAACCATAGGATTTAATTGTTGCATTCATGCTAGTGCATTTCTTTTGGTTGTTGGAATTCAAATTCAAAGTTTGAATTCTAGTGCTTGAGCTCTTGTCAAATTGTTCAAATCCTTTTAGCTTCCAAACCCCTTGATCTCTCCTTCCTAGCCCAGCAGCAATAGCAAACCACGGTCCCGGCCGCGCGAGCGGCCCCGTCGTAGCTCGGGCGGCCGTCCCGGGGCCGAGCCGCGGCCCGGCATCCCGCGCAAGCGCCCCGGGCGCCTTTGCCGCGGCCTAGCTCGGCCCGGGCCGACCCATATCACCGCCGCCCGCCCCGCCTTGCCGCTCTCCCGCGCCGCAGCCAATGACAGGCGGGGCCCGCCTATCATCCCCAACCCGTGACCGAGCCGGACTAAAGCTCGAGTCCGACTCCCGCCCGAGCCGGCCGCGTGCGCGCCTTCCCATGCTTGGCCTGCACACCAAGGCGGCCTTCTAGCCTTTATAAGCCGCGCCGCCACCCCTAGGGTCCCTCACCCGAACCCTAGACGCCGCCCCGAGCCCCCAAGCTAAGCCGCCGGAACCCTAGCTTGCCGCCGCCGCCGTTCTTCGCCGTCGCTGCGACTCCGCCGTCGAGGTGCTGCTCCGAAGTTGCGCAAGAAGGTGAGGATGACGCCGGTGCTGCTTGTCGTCGAGCTCGTGGACTGTAGCGCCTAGGAGCCGTCGCCGGAGTTGCGCCGCCGCCCCGCCGCGTCGGGCGCCGGCCGCCGTCACGCCTCCGCCGCCGCGCCCCGCCCTATCTAGCTTCCCCGTCGCGCGCACTACCTCCCGGTGCAAAGAGTGCACGAAATTGAGCCCTCCGGCTCGATCCCGTGCCGCATCGCCGCCGGCCGCCGCCACTCGCCGCCGTCCGCCGCCGCTCGCCGCCGGCCGAGCGCATGCACGTGTTCACCGCCGCCGGATCTAGATCCAGCGATCTAGATCCATCCACCGCCATCACTTAGCCCGGCAGCCGCCAGCAGCCGTCGGATCTAGATCCAACAAATCTAGATCGAGCCGACCCGGGTCAAGCCGGTCAAACCCGGCAGGCCCTAGCGATTTTGCAGAAAACCCCCTATGGTTTCTAGATTTCACAAAAATACCCTCCCCCAGTGATAAGTTCTTTTGTTTTAGTCGTTTTCTTTGATTTACCCCAGATTCTTTATAAATCTTTACAAATTAGTCCTTGCACCTTCTATAGGGTGTATCTTGGTCGTTTTAGCTCCGTTTTTCGTGTTCTTTATGTCCACGCGATCGTCTCAAAGAGTAGAATAGTTTTATGTCCCTGTTTTGTTCTGTTAGTATTGTCTAGTGACTGTTTCTTATTTATTCTTGTTGTTTGCTTGTATGTGATGATTGGGGAACGTAGAGAGCGAAGCGTTCGAAGGATTTCACGATCAAGACACGCCAGAGTTTGTGCAGCCGAGTTCTGTTGAAGGAAAGTCTTGCTTGATGCATGCCCGCTTGTCCTACATAAAATGCATTTAAATTAACCGTATTTACTTTTTCTTGCTTGCATTAACTTTGACGGGAACCTATTAAGGATCATACCTAGTCTTTTACAACCTTTGCCTTGTAACCGGGTTAAAATCCTTAATCTTGATGGTAGCTATGGCTTAGCATGCTTAACTAAGATGGTATTAATCAACTTGGATACTTTTATATTCTATGTTCCGCTTTATGTTGTTTTACTTTACAAGATCACTTTGTTATGATAATCGAAAGATGGAGAACCACCCAGGAAAACAGTACAACCACAAGAACTAACGGGCAATGGTCTTGGCTGAGTAATTAGGAACTCTAACTTGGGATGGTCTTACCTGATAAGGACAAGGGATCGGCGGTACTGTGGGGTATAGACTCGCTCTAGCAGGGGGCTGGGTGAGTTATTCTTTTATGGTGGGGTATCGACCTGCTAGGGGACTTTATACCTTGCTAACTGATCCGAACCTTGTGGGTCATAACTTGCTAGGGAACCTTTGTAAAAGCCATGTAGCGTCCCTATGAAACCACACCTCGGTAGTGTGGTATGGTGCCTTGCAAACACCGCATGGTTGGGTTCAAAGTTCTTTGGAGCTTTTACACCGCTTGTGGTGAAAGTGTACATCCTCTGCAGAGTGTCAAACTAAGTAGTTAGCCGTGCTCACGGTCAAGAGCGGCCTGGACCCTCACATGACTAAATTATGGAAGTTAATTATGAAATTGTTGTTTTATTCTTTATTTATGATGCTATTACTTTATTAATTGGGTTGGTATGAACTTACACATTTTAGTAATTATGTTGCTAATAAAACTTGACCCACTAAAATGCTAAACCGCTTAAACCTTAGCCATCCACCATATGGCCTTGCATGTTATGTTGTTTCCTCTTGCTGAGTACGTCATGTGCTCACGATTGTTTAGTTTCTTGTATCTACAACACTCGGATTGCTGCTCAGACTGGGAGAACTTTGAAGACATCCCCGGAGATTTCCAGGAGTTCTAGGTGTGTGTTGTCTTCAGTCAGCTGCCTGTGGAGGCACTTTATCCGCTGCGAGAACTCGATATTTATGTTTCGTTTAAGACTTTGGTCATGTAATAACTCTTTAATCGCATGGCACTGATTTTGGTATTCACAATGTCGTTGTGTGTGTGTAACTTGATCCTGGTGCACACGTGATTTATGCATTCGGTTTTGCCTTTAAAACTGGGTGTGACAAAGTGGTACCAGAGCCATGTTGACTGTAGGAACGTTAGCCTAGATATAAATGGTCGGAACTAAGGATTTTATAATCATAGAAGCTTTTCTCTCATATGCTTGCTTTATCTCTAATAATCTTATACTCTTGCTTTTGCCTCACCCTTGAGCTAATCTAGATTCTCTCCCTTGTGCTTGCTTTATCTCTCACCCCTTTTTGTCTTACCATCTATCTCATTCTACACTCCACTTACAGATGGTTTGCCGTTTGAGGACTTCTCACGCTGGTGCTGCCCACCAGTATGCTTCGCAGGAACAGTACCACGACTTCCATGACGGAGACACGGATGAAGAGATCATGATGGAGCGTGCCCTAGTTGCTGCCCCTGACCTCATCATGGTGTCTGATGATGAGGAGGACCCAAAAGAGATGATCCCAAAAGAAGGTGAGCCAGCTGATCAGCCAAACCAAGGAGAGCAGGCGCCAGGAGAAGATCTGGAAGGTCACCATGGTCTAGAGGTGGAGGAAGAAGAGCAAGAGCAAAATGAAGCAGCTGAGGAAGTGATCTGGGAAGTGTACCACTACAGGGTTGATGGAGTGGGCATTCCCATGACTGACCACCTGCGAGCTATGGTACTTCGCTTGGGCTAGGACAAGGCCCCTGTTTACCATTTTGAGATGTGGACTCATCCGTGGTTCGAGCCCATTGGGAGGTTGCCGCCATTCTGGAGGAGTACGTTCCATGCCGTGGAGAGAGAGAGATTGCCAAGCATCATGATGTGGACCACAAGACTACTTTGGATGATGGCATAGCAGAGGCAGCTCAGAGGGTGCTTTATGTGCTCTCTCACAAGGAGCGTGACAGGTTGGAGGATACCCACTGCCGGTACACACCCTTCAGGGCCAGTGGGGAAGCCAAGACCTACATCGCTTCAGCGCCAGCCTATAAAGGAACGCTGAACAATGTCCGGAGTTTGCTTGCAGCTGTTAACACCGCTTTGGATGACAACAATAACACTCTGTACGCGGCACAGCAGCAGATCTTCACTTTGGAGTTGCAGAAGCGCGCCTTGGAAGCTGCACTGCAGAACAGGGAGCAGCCAGTGGTTCATGATGCCACGAAAGCATGCACCACTCGTCACCCAAGAGGCCACACTACGACTCCCCTGACGCCCGGACGGATGCAATATCAGAAGATAGTTCTTAGTCTTAAGTTAAAATTAGGATCTTTTTGTAATCGCTAGTAGACGATCGGTTAAAGTGTGCTTAGTTTAGAAGTGTGGTTGAATGCTTGGTTTTGTGCTAAATGTTTGAGCTGGATTTTGTTTGAGTGCAATGTGTTGTGGAGTGATAACCACAACGACATTGGTTTAGTAGTAAGTTTGTGGGGGTTAACTTTTTGTCTCAATCAATTTATCTATCTTAATCTTTGAGTCCCTTTAAGCTTTTCCTTAATGCAAATCCAAGAGCTCTAAATCTGTTCGCGCACTGTTTTAATTTTATCTTGGTCTACAGAACTCCGATTGCAGTAAATCCAATTGGAGCAGTTCAGAAATTTCGTGACTGATTTTCTATGTAAAATTCAGCATCTTTGGGTGGATAGTAAGAGAGTTATTACCGGAACATTATAGCCCCATGAGTCTGTTAAACACTGCTGACCTACCTGACTTGTTTATTTTATAACTAGAGTTACATAACTCCGATTGAAATGATTCCAGTTGGAGTGGTTCCGTAATTTCATTACCCATTGCCAGTTCAAGTATCATAATTTTTGGTTACCCACACTGAGAGTTATGCCCGATTGTTTAAGATCAACAGAATCTGTCTTACTTGAACCTCTTTGCTACCTTATGTTTCTGAGCTTAACTCTTGGTGCAATCATCTAAAGTAATGTCCCTAACACTCAGATGGTGAATACCAGGTCAGGATCAGGAGTCAATCAACCAGCAGTGAATCGTCCTGGAAGAGCACCCCGGCAAGCACAGATGGATTCCGCCATGCAGCAATTCCTGGAGGCGCAGACTCAGCTCCTCCAGAAGCTGACCAACACTGTGACGAATCTGCAAGCCCAAGTCAACAATCCACCGGTGCAGCAGCCGGCGCCCCGCAACAAGCACCGGGAGTTCATGAGTCACCATCCCCCCGTGTTCACTCATGCCGCTGATCCGCTTGAAGCTGAGGATTGGCTGAAGACAGTGTTGAAGATGCTCACTACATGTCAGTGTGATGACAGAGAGAAGGTCATGTATGTTGCAGGACGACTTCAGGGGTCTGCATCCGCTTGGTGGGATGCGTATACCGCTGCTCATGCCACCCCAGACACTATCACCTGGGACGAGTTCACCACCAACTTCAGGAGCCACCACATACCTTCTGGAGTTATGAAGGTAAAGAAGAAGGAGTTCCTCTCTCTCAAGCAGGGGGGAATGTTAGTGGCTGAGTACAGAGACAAGTTCACTGAGTTGTCTCGCTATGCCACTGAGGAGGTTGCTGAAGACAGGAAGAAGCAGGAGCTGTTCTTGGATGGGTTAGCTGGTTCGCTGCAGTACCAGCTGATGTCTTATCCTTTTCCCAACTTTCAGCAATTAGTTGATGCTGCCATCTGCTTGGAGCACAAGCGCAAGGAGCTCGGGGAGCAGAAGAGGAAAGCCACCAGCTCTGGACAGTTCGGGAGTGCGTCTCGCCCGCGCTTTAATCCACCGCAAAACACCCCGTTCCGCTTTGGAGGATCGGGTGGACACTTTGGGCAGCAACGGTCCCGGCGCCCCTCGCTCAACGGCTCCGGCGGTTGCTTAGTAGTTTCGGCGCCACGCTCCCTCAGACTCCACGCCCAGCTTCCCAGCAGAGTCAGCAGAGAGCTCCAGTTGGCACACCGGTGAGGTCCGTGGCACCTCCTAGTCCCGCAACCACTACTTGCTTCAAGTGTGGAGAGCTTGGCCACTATGCCAACGTGTGCCCGAAGAGGAACCCTCCACACACACCAGTGCAGAACCAGCAGATGCAGCAGACGAGGAACAGGAATCAGACCCCACACACCAACAAGGGACAGCAGAGCTACGCACGAGGCAAGGCGATGCACGTTGATGCTGAAGTCGCCCAGGAGAACCCCAGAGTAGTGCTCGGTATGTTTCTAGTCAACTCCACTCCTGCCTCAGTTTTATTTGATTCTGGAGCATCCCATTCTTTCATTACATCCCAGTTCGTAGCTCAACATAATATACCCATCAGTCCCATGCCACGCCACATGCTAGTTAGCTCACCAGGGGGAATTTAAAACCATCTATAAGTGTGACAACGTCAGTCTCAAGATTTTGGGCAGAGATTTCCGAGCCAACTTGATAATCCTGGATTCGAAGGGGATTGATGTGATACTAGGAATGAGATGGTTGACCGCGTGTGATGCGGTGATACAGTGTGCTAAGAGATCTGTCCTTCTTACTAGTCCAGCTGGTGAAAGGTTTGAGTTTGCAGCAGATCCAGCACCATCAACAGCCAGTGCCATGAATAAGCTCGATGGGACGGCCTTGGAAGACATAAGAGTGGTGTGCAACTACCCTGATGTGTTTCCGGAGGAGTTACCAGGTATGCCCCCTGACCGAGATGTTGAGTTCGTTATTGATCTTTTGCCTGGTACTGCTCCTATCTCTAAGCGCCCATATAGAATGTCTAGTGATCAGTTACAAAAACTTAAAGCACAGATTAAAGAGTTAATGGGTAAAGGGTTCATTTGTGCTAGTTCATCACCTTGGGGAGCGCCATTTATCTTTGTGGGTAAGAAGGATGGCACACAGAGGATGTGTGTTGATTACAGGTCTCTTAATGACGTTACCATCAAGAAAAAGTATCCTCTTCCCCGCATTGAGGACTTGTTTGATCAGATGAGAGGAGCCAAGGTATTCTCTAAGATTGACTTACGATCCGGTTATCATCAGATGAAGATCAGACCTTTAGATATTCCCAAAACAGCGTTACCACTAGGTACGGACTTTACGAGTACACGGTTATGTCCTTTGGGTTGACCAATGCACCTGCCTACTTTATGTACCTGATGAACAAGATCTTTATGGAGTATCTGGACAAGTTTGTTGTGGTGTTCATTGATGACATCTTGATCTACTCCAAGAATGAGGAAGAGCATGAGGAGCATTTGAGGCTTGTGTTGCAGAAGCTGAGAGAGCATGAGTTATATGCAAAGTTCAGCAAGTGCAAGTTCTGGCTCAAGGAAGTGGCTTTTCTAGGTCATATCATCACCAACGGAGGTATTGCAGTAGATCCGAGCAAGGTCAGTGATGTGTTGAAGTGGGAACCCTCTCGTACTGTGTCTGAGATCAGGAGCTTCTTTGGACTCGCTGGTTACTATCGTCGTTTCATTGAGGGATTCTCCAAAATAGTGAAGCCTCTTACCACACTGCTAGAGAAGGATAGAGAGTTCAAGTGGACCAGTACATGTCAGTCCAGTTTTGAAGAGTTGAAGAAGCGGTTGACTACAACACCTGTTCTAGTGATGCCAGATTTGCAGAAGAGCTTTGACATCTATTGTGATGCATCTCGACAGGGTCTAGGTTGTGTGTTGATGTAGGAGGGTCATGTTATAGCCTATGCATCTCGGCAGTTTAGGAAGCATGAGTCGAACTACCCTACGCACGATCTTGAGCTAGCAACAGTGGTTCATGCATTGAAGATTTGGAGGCACTACGTTATGGGAACTAAGTGCCAGATCTACACCGATCACAAGAGCTTGAAGTACATCTTCACTCAGAAGGATCTCAATCTGAGACAACATCGTTGGTTAGAGTTGATCAAGGACTATGATCTGGAGATTCACTATCACCCTGGTAAAGCGAATTTGGTCGCTGATGCCTTGAGTCGGAAGGGTCATGCTAACATGGCTATGGTTTTCCAGCTTCCTGATGAGTTGGTAAAAGAGTTTGAAAGGCTCAACTTGGAGGTTGTTGCACATGCAGAGGGAGTGACTTTGGAAGTGCAGCCCACTCTGGAGTAGGAGATACGCAAAGGGCAGTTAGATGATGTTGGGATTCAGAAAATCAAGGAGAGTATGAAATAGGGAGAAACCCCAGATTTCACAGAGGATGAACAAGGAACTGTGTGGTTTAAGAACCGGTTATGTGTGCTAGAAACAGGAGACCTCAGAGAGACTATCTTGAGAGAAGCTCACGATTCTGCCTACTCTATCCATCCCGGCAGTACTAAGATGTACCAGGATCTCAAGTAGAGGTATTGGTGGTACGGTATGAAGAGGGATGTGGCCGCACATGTGGCTTTGTGCGACACTTGTCATCAGGTTAAGGCTGAACATCAGAGGCCTGCTGGTTTGCTTCGACCGCTGAAAGTGCCTGAGTGGAAGTGGGAAGAGATCGGAATGGATTTCATTGTGGGTTCATTGTGGGTTTACCTCGAATCCGAGATGGTTATGATTCGATTTGGGTCATTGTGGATCGTTTGACCAAGGTAGCTCACTTCATTCCGGTGAAAAGCACTTATACAGGAGCTAAGTTGGCAGAGCTGTACATGTCCAGAATCGTGTGTTTGCATCGTGTACCAAAGAAGATAGTGTCAGACAGAGGTACCCAGTTCACTTCTCGTTTCTGGGGAAAGTTGCACGAGTCTATGGATACCAAGTTGAACTTCAGCTCAGCTTATCATTTACATACAGATGGACAAACAGAGAGGACCAATCAGATCCTAGAGGACAGCATGTGCGCTTAAGCATGGTGGTAGTTGGGATAAGAGTTTGTCGTATGCTGAGTTCTCTTTTAACAACAGCTACCAGACTAGTCTCAAGATGGCACCCTTTGAGGCTTTGTATGGAAGAAAGTGTAGAACTCTGTAGTATTGGAGTGAGACAGGCGAAAGGCAGTTGTTTGGGGCAGACTTCATCAGAGAGGCAGAAAAGCAGGTTCAGATTATCTGGGCAAACTTGAGGATTGCTCAGTCTAGACAGAAGAGTTATGCAGATGGAAAAAGGAGAGACGTGGTCTTTCAAGAGGGTGATTATGTGTATCTAAAGGTGTCTCCTATCGGAGGGTTGTGTCGATTCAAAGTCAAAGGGAAGTTGTCACTTCAGTTTATCGGACCTTTTAAGATCCTAGAGAGAGTTGGAGAAGTGGCTTACAGGTTGGAGTTACCAGTCCAGTTAGCTGATGTGCATGATGTGTTCCATATCTCTCAGTTGAAAAAGGGTTTTGGTCCTCATGATAAGGAGTCGTTGCCCTTGGAAGATCTAAACGTTAAGGAGGATCTCACTGTTGTTGAACACCCTACCCGGATATTGGAAACTATGACACGGGTCACCAGGAATAGTGTGTTCAAGATGTGCAAAGTACAGTGGAGTAATCATGTAGAGGATGAGGCAACCTGGGAAAGAGAAGATGAGCTAAAAGCAGAGTTTCCAGATCTTTTTCCCAATCTGTCCGAATCTCAAGGACGAGATTCTTCCTAAGGGGGGTAGGATTTGTAACACCCTAATCTTTGCAAAATTTGGCTTTTATTAAAATTGGCTAGAAACCCCTTAATTGCTCTTAAGGAATATAGGGTTGTTTTATTTTCTTTTAGGCATTTAAATTTTTTAAAAATAAATTAATGAACCATAGGATTTAATTGTTGCATTCATGCTGGTGCATTGCTTTTGGTTATTGGAATTCAAATTCAAAGTTTGAATTCTAGTTCTTGAGCTCTTGTCAAATTGTTCAAATCCTTTTAGCTTCCAATCCCCTTGATCTCTCCTTCCTAGCCCAGCAGCAACAGCAACCCGCGGTCCAGCCCGCGCAGCAGCCCACTGTAGCCCAGCCGCCGTCCAGCGAGCCACGGCCCGGCATCCCGCGCAAGCGACCCGGCGCCTTTGCCGCGGCCTAGCTCGGCCCGGCCGACCCACATCGCCGCCGCCGCCCACCTTGCCGCTCTCCCGCGCCACGGCCAATGATAGGCGGGGCCCGCCTGTCATCCCCAACCCGTGGCCGAGCCGGACTCAAGGTCGAGTCCGACTCCCGCCCGTGCCGACCACGTGCGCGCCTTCCCATGCTTGTCCCGCACGCCAAGGCGGCCTTCTGGCCTTTATAACTCGTGCCGCCACCCCTAGGGTCCCTCACCTGAACCCTAGACGCTGCCCCGAACCCCAAGCCGAGCCGCCGGAACCCTAGCTCGCCGCCGCCGCCGTTCTTCGCCGTCGCTGCTACTCTGCCATCGAGGTGCTGCTCCGGAGTTGTGCAATAAGGTGAGGATGACGCCGGTGCCGCTTGTTGTCGAGCTCGTGGACTGTAGCGCCTAGGAGCTGTCGCCGGAGTTGCGCTGCCGCCCGCCGCGTCGGCGCGCGTCGCGCCTCCGGCCGGCCGCGCCGCCTTAGCTAGCTTCCCGGTCGCGCGCGCTACCTCCCGGTGTAAAGAGTGCACGAAACCGAGCCCTCGCGGCTCGATCCCGTGCCGCATCGCCGCCGGCCGCCGCCGCTCGTCGCCGGCCGAGCGCACGCACGCGTTCACCGCCACCGGATCTAGATCCAGCAATCTTAGATCCATCCACCGCCATCACTTAGCACGGCAGCCGCCAGCAGCCGTCGGGTCAAGCCGGTCAAACCCGGCAGGCCCTAGCGATTTTGCAGAAAACCCCCTATGCTTTCTGGATTTCACAAAAATACCCTCTCGCAGTGATATGTTTCTTTCTGTTTAGCCCTTTTTTATTTAGCCCAAATTCTTTATAAATCTTTACAGATTAGTCCTTGCACCTTCTATAGAGCGTATCTTGGTCGTTTTAGCTTCGTTTTTCACGTTCTTTATGTCCACGCGATCATCTCGAAGAGTAGAACAGTTTTATGTCCCTGTTTTGTTCTGTTAGTATTGTCTAGTGACTGTTTCTTATTTATTCTTGTTGTTTGCTTGTATGTGATGACTGGGGAACGTAGAGAGCGAAGCGTTCGAAGGATTTGAAGATCAAGATGTGCCAGAGTTTGAGCAGTTGAGTTCTGTTGAAGGCAAGTCTTCCTTGATGCTGTCCCGCTTGTCCTACATAACATGCATTGAAATTCACCGTTTTTTATATTCTATGTTCCGCTTTATGTTGTTTTACTTTACAAGATCACTTTATTACGATAATCGAAACATGGAGAACCACCCAGGAAAACAGTACAACCACAAGAACTAACGACCAATGGTCTTGGTTGAGTAATTAGGAACTCTAGCTTGGGATGGTCTTACCTGATAAGGACAAGGTGGGGTATAGACTCGCTCTAGCAGGGGGCTAGGTGAGTTATTCTTGTATGATGGGGTATCGACCTGCTAGAGGACTTTATACCTTGCTAACTGATCTGGACCTTGTGGGTCATAACTTGCTAGGGAACCTTTGTAAAAGCCATGTAGCGTCCCTATGCAACCACACCTCGGTAGTGTGGTATGGTGCCTTGCAAACACCGCATGGTTGGGTTCAAAGTTCTTTGGAGCTTTTACACCGCTTGTGGTGAAAGTGTACATCCTCTGCAGAGTGTCAAACTAAGTAGTTAGCCGTGCTCACGGTCAAGAGCGGCCTGGACCCTCACATGACTAAATTATGGAAGTTAATTATGAAATTGTTGTTTTATTCTTTATTTATGATGCTATTACTTTATTAATTGGGTTGGTATGAACTTACACATTTTAGTAATTATGTTGCTAATAGAACTTGACCCACTAAAATGCTAAACCGCTTAAACCTTAGCCATCCACCATATGGCCTTGCATGTTATGTTGTTTCCTCTTGCTGAGTACGTCATGTGCTCACGATTGTTTAGTTTCTTGTATCTACAACACTCGGATTGCTGCTCAGACTGGGAGAACTTTGAAGACATCCCTGGAGATTTCCAGGAGTTCTAGGTGTGCGTTGTCTTCAGTCAGCTTCCTGTGGAGGCACTTTATCCGCTGCGAGAACTCGACATTTATGTTTCGTTTAAGACTTTGGTCATGTAATAACTCTTTAATCGCGTGGCACTGATTTTGGTATTCACAATGTCGTTGCGTATGTGTAACTTGATCCTGGCGCACACATGATTTATGCATTCGATTTTGCCTTTAAAAATGGGTGTGACAAAAGCTCCACATACTAGCCATAGAAGTAGGAAGTTAAGGCTCGCTTAAAGCCTTTGGTGAGGTAACAAATACCACTTGAGCGATCGAGGGAACCATCCGAGGAATTTTGTCTTTCTTTGTAAAAATTTTCAAAAAACTCTGAGATAGAAGCTAGAAAAAGAAAAGAGTGAGTAATACAAAGTCAAAACCGTTCTACTCTTCATCCTCCAAAGGCATGGTGAAGGTAAGCAAGGCAAAGTTTCTTTGATACCAATACTTTCAAAACAACCATAGGGCATGGAATTGTGCACTAATACTCGCAGGGGAGTAACATGAAGCAATGTCTGATCCGCCTTTCAAGACTAGGCTTTGCTCGAGGTCGAGCAAAAGTCTAGCGTGGGGGAGTTTGTTGATGGTCCTTACGACAAAATTTTGACCGTCAACATCTCGTCTACGATAGCACTTTATAACGAATTTCACGCATGTTTTTGGTGCGAACAAGGTGCCACGAATTGTGTTGAGTTTTTATCTGCAGGACCAAGATTAAGGGGCAGTTCCAGAGCACCGGGCCACATATGGTAGGCACGGCCGCACCTAAATTATCCCTCTATGCAGGTTCATACCAAGTAAAGTTCCTTGCACTGACGCCCAAACGACTCAACTCGACACGATCGTGTGGGGTCAATGAAACAATCCACAGGAGCAATGCACTGGGGCCAGGAGGTAGGGTCGACCGCACCACCTAGGCCAGCCACACCTGCTCAAATTGGCCAAACGAGCCACAACGCCTCGGTCACTCAAGGGAACACTACCGCGGATGATCATGACCAAAGAAACAAGGTTGGTTCAATCCAGAGGACAAGATTAGCCTCAATTGGATCCATGGACCCACAAACCAGTGATCAACCGACTTTGGGCAACGACCAACACTTCATATACACAAAAGAGCATGCTCCGGAGTGTATGACACGAGGGCCCAGGGCCGGCCGCACCAAGAGATCCGGCCACACCTCCTTCCCGCATCAAACTGACCCACAACCGCCTTCTAACCGCCTCAGGGACCAAATCACAGACGCTCGATCAAAGGCGGTGAAGATCATAGGGCCAGCCGCACCTGGAGATACGACCACACCTCCTTGCTAGCCACTACAGCTCCCTCTCACCTACAAGTACCCCCTCCTGCAACCACCAGCCTACTGGGGCTATAAATTGAGCCAGGCACCTCGTGGAAGAGTACAAGTGACTAGAAGCAAGTGGCGGATCCCTCCAGAAGTTAGCATTCAAAGAGTAGGGACAGAGAGTTGAGTGTTGGAGTAGAAGCCTGAGTCGGTTTTCTTCTTGTACCTCAGCGAGTGCGGTACACCTTCAGTCGTCCACACCCGAGATACTTTGTAAGTTCGGATTCGTGAGTAACTAAGTCTCAAGTCATTTCTTTGTTCACTCTTAGGTTCCTCTATTATGGTTTAGTAGTTTCTACTTATCGTGATTGCTTTTCTCTAGCGCGTGGTAAAGTAGTGCTTGGTTAGTGAGTACCTTGGAATGCTTCCTGGTTCAACGGAATAGTTGTGGTACCCTAGGGAGGTGACATCTCCAGACGGGCTCTGTAGTCCACCACGTTAGTTCCGGTAGGTAGGAGTTACGACATCAGGCCCCCCTTCTCACCCCTTTATGTGGATCTTTTCCCTCTGGCCCCGACGAGTGACAAGTTGTGTCTTGATTCCATCCATGACCTCACGAGTCCCAAACTTCATTAGTTATCCCCTCTCTACCCAAAATCTACCCTTGCCTTTCTATCCTTCGTCACCATACCCCCAGGACGAATTAGTTCAGGTTCTCTACACTTCTCGTTCCCTGAGGAAATCGATACCTTAGAATACTCCCGAGGAAATCGATATTTGTGATCGTGTAGTATACCCACAAGTTTTATAGCGCCGTTGCAAATCTAGTAACGACATAAGAAACGCCAACACTCAAGGCGGCGGCGGGCGGGTCGACCTCCGTGTTGGTGGGGTCTAAGCCCCCTCCACGCACGCGCTTGCGGCGGCGGCAGGTGGGGTCGTGCTCCATGGCGGCAGTACAGGCCAGCTCGTGGCGGGAGAAGCGCCAGGGCGGCAGAGGGGCAGGCGCTGCAACACCTTCTTCCCCTGCTCGAGTTGCGGCACCTTCTTCCCCTGCTGCTCGCGACGAGGAGAAAGGAGGCCTTCGTGCTCGATTTTTCGCTGGTGAGGGGCTCGCCACGAGCGTCCTCATCAACAACGCCGGCATTCCTCATCTGCACTCGCATCCATCCTCCGCGTCGCACCGTCACCATTGCCCCGTGCTCGCCTCCATCCTCCGCCCCGCACCCCATCCCCGTGCTTGCCTCCATCCTTCGTGTCACGCCGCCCTTGCCCGCGTCGCCACCTCCGCGAGCGTGTGCACCCCTCTCCTTCTCCCCTATGCGCGCGTGCATTTTGCATCCCCTCTCTCCTCCATTGGCATTTTGCCTCACCCTTTGCCTTTTCTGTTGGTGAGTGATTCAGTAATGCACAGTGCCAACTCATGATGCTAAAATGGAAATGTCTCCTCTGTTGGACTCAGTCTAAGGTGAGCATTATTCTTATTGTTGGACGTTAAGTCTTGTAAAACTATTGCTTTTCATGCAATCTTACAGAGAGTATCTTGGCATACTAATGTTAATAGTAAAGTGCACGTCTGACACACACATTTTTTTAATTTCAAAGATGATTGGAAAAAGTTAAGCGCAGTCGATCCAAAAAAATTAAAGGTTGAAACAAGTACCAGATAGATAAACTTATACTTATAGAAAATCGAATGCTTGTTATGAGCACCTAAATGTAGATATAGTGATATGGTAGTCATCACTTATCATCACTCTTAGGGCCTCTCTAATGTGCAGCAAAAGTTGGTCCTATACAATAAATACTCCTATAGATCTAGGTCCTAACCATTGTGTAATGTATAGAATCAGCACCCATATGTATGGAACCGGGTAACAGCAAATAAACAACTCAAAAGTTCTGCCAACAAGGACAAAACAATGGGGAGCAACGACTAAAAGAGGAGCTCAAAATCTTAGATGAATGGTCTCTTTGCTTTTACATAAAAGTTTATTTCCCTAAGATTTTCTTTACAAGGGAAAAGTTCATCTTTGCCCCTCATCTATTCACATTAACTAAGATAAAACTTAATTTACTACTCCCTAATAATGAGTTTTTCAGGTGTATGAGTTGAACTTTAAGTTCTAAGTTTGTGAGCGGAAATAAATCATGATGAATTACATTAAAAATCATACTAAAAAATTTCAAGTTTAGCCACAAGAACTCAGGTTGGGCTGCCCCATAAACAGCTACAAGAATCCATTTAAAATCATCATTCCTATTTCTTAATTTGAACTGAACATAGATGTCTCCCTCCTCAATGCTACCAATGTCTAATGTTTCGAGATTAACCCCCAATAAAATCCTCCTGACCTCCCATGAGGTGAAGTCCAATTCCAAATAAAATCCCCCACAATAATTATCTAAAGTGATCTGTGGGAACTATTTTTTGCAAGTTTCCAAAAGAGCGATGAAATCTAAGTTCTTCCCTTTGGAAGAATCAACAAGAATTCTAGATTTAGCCAGGTCACTTAGACCTCTGCTATTCCAAAAAATTCTTTCATTTTACATCAATTTCAAATTTTTAGATAGCCTGATCTTGCAAGTCTTTTTCAAGAACGACTTAGCAGAGAATTGCCTTTTGAGGATACAAACCTGTTATCACAACTTAATTGAAGGTTGTCCTCACAAAAATCTCTTTTGCTAATTCACCACGTAAGTTCTTAACCGCATTCAACTCCATTAGATTACTACTCTCGTCCTCACTATCACTCCTTCTCCAGTAACAGTGCTATTCCTTCTTCTCTTGGGACTTCTTTCCTGTTCAAACTCGTGTTTCCCTTCTTGTCCCAATTCACACCCATCTCCTTCTCCATTCCACTCCACCTCCTCCTCTTCTCCTAACTCATTCACCTCCATCCTTTCCACCTTAAAATCGATCTCAAAATAGCGATCCCTGTGAGTCAATCACGGTGGGCAGGGATTAGTTTTGGGATGAGCACTGCCACAAAATACGGCCAAAATTGTTCTTCCTAGTTGTTTTCATGTCCACCATTTGGGTTGTCCCTAGCATGGAACCGACCGTCCAGAGCTAAAAATATTCCCTTAATTCTGGTAGAATCCCATGTACCCTCACCTTAACATTCGGTAGTAGAAAACCCTCCACCTTTCATGCCACAACTCAAACTTAACACGTACCCCATTTGGGAACACGTACCCTGTTTGGGATACGGCTTTAGTATCTGCCCCATCAAATGCAATAGCTCTCTGAAGTTCAATCTGTGATGAGAACTTGGTGATGAAGGAATTATCCCTGTGCACCTTGAGATCCCATTGCCAGTTCCCTATGCACACCACTTTCAACAAAGATCAAAGCCATCTTCCAATCTCTCTTAGCTCTAGCTAGAGGGGGACACAGGATGTGGTAGAACCCAAGCCCATAAATTGCATAGCCGACCAGATGAGCAAATGGTCGTGACATCTTTAGAATGGGACACTTGAAGTTCACATGGTCATGCTTATCACAAATCACACAGTAAACTTCACTTGTGCAACTTGCTGTTTTGTGCCCCTTCTCGGTGCATCTTGTACACTTAATCCTTGGATGCATTTCATCGACTTCCACTGCATAACCTTCAGTTTCCTCCACCATGAAGGATCGGATGGCGACTAGAGAGGGGGGGAGTGAATAGGAGCGGTAAAAATTCTTCCCAAAGAACCCGGCCTATGCCCTACTCAAATCCCGGTCACACACAAGCGATGGATCGAATCACGCACCAATCGCCAAGACCACGAGGTTATGGATCAACCTCTAGCCTTAGGAACGATTCCTTGAAGCACACGCGGAAGCACTAGAAAGGGAGGGAGGAATCGAACCAAGAAGCAAAGCACACAGGCTCTGGCGGACCGTCCGCGCAAGAGGGGCGGACCGTCCGCACAGGGCCGCGCGGACCGTCCGGCCGGGTACCGCGGACTGTCCGCACCCGAGCCGCGGACCGTCCGGCCTGAGCCGCGGACTGTCCGTTAAATCACACAGAACGGACCAAAGCCACCCACGAGCCACGGACCGTCCGCGGGGAGCACGCGGACCGTCCGCCAAGCACCCGCGGACCGTCCGCCCAACACCGCGGACCGTCCGAAACTCCGTCCAACCAAAAACCAAAATCGCGACGGATCGAAACAAAGGACGAGCAAGAACACGAAGAACACGGGACGAACTCGACCCACGCGGACCGTCCGCGACCTCCTCGCGGATCGTCCGCCGAGTGCGGACGAGAGCGAGAAACGGCCCCGACCCCGAAAGTCAACTCCCCCAAATCATCATCGGATTTCCCAAACGGTTCAAGCTATAGAGACAAGGGTTTGGGGACTTGAAAAGCGTCACACAAGGATGCTATAGCCCAAAAATCTTGCCTCCTAACTCCCTAAATCACCGGGAATCGCGAATCCTTTGAGCACCACCAAAAGCTAGAGCACCGCACAAAAACTCACGAATCGAAGTGGTTTCCGGCGTTTGAGGGCACAAGATCAAGCACAAAGATGCACAAGACATCTATCCATGTTTCCCTCAAAGAAATCCGGGAGAAACCCACTCAAATCCGCGGAAACACACGGGAACAAAGGCACGAAAACAAGCACAAAAAGCCACGAAAAACAACCCCGAATCTTCTATACAAACCAGGAAAGATTCACAAGGTCTAGCATGCCTCCCTAACATCCATCCCTCTCAACAAATCTCTCATGAAGCTCTCATGCTAGCCTAGAGAAAATAGGAAGGAAAATAGCTACGAAAATGAGAAAGAGGAGGGAGCAAATGAAACCCTAAGTCGCGGAGAGAGAGAGCCATCAACACACACTCATGGCTTATATATCGAGTCCCGCCGGAGTGGTAAATGACTCGACTACCCCTAACTAAACTACGGCGATACAACCCACGTAGGGGCATTTTGGTAATGTTTGTGGGTCTTCCCATCGGACGGCCACGCCTTTGCCGCACCTCGCGTCCTCCCGACGCAAGCCATGCGATCCCGCCGCGTGTCCTCCGCCCCTCGAAGCTTCCCGACACGCCGGATCCCGTCTCCGTCGTGTTGGGCCCTCGGACTTGGTTTTGAGGCCCAAACCAAGAAACCATCCGCCGGTGGTTTTGTGGGCAAACCACCAAACCCCGCGTGCCGGTCCGGCCTCCCGCCAAACCACTTGACTTGACCGCCACCGTGCACCGCTCATCTGTCCATGACTTCGTCTTGCTTGTGTCGCCACCATGTGACCCGCACCTAGTCCTGCTCGTCCACCGGGTCCCTCGAACCGAGCCTAGTTGTCTCTCCATCTCCCGGAGGCCCCTCAAGGCCGAAGACCTTTCGCGCCCGTTCTTCACCCGCAACAACACGAACTAGGCCGCGGCCTACACCTCGCGCACTAAGCCAAGAGTCGGTCCAACACCCGTTGTCAATCACTCATCACCGAGGAGCGGTCATCCATCGACCACCGGGACGCTCCTGGTCCTCACACCATCACAGCATCACCTCCCCATGGACTCTTATCTTGCGAGTGTGCCTGCTCCTCTTCCTTCTCCTTGTGCAAAACTTTGTTTGAAGTTGACCCACTGGGCATACAAGCCACTTCCTTATACAATTGGTGATCACCAATTTGGGTTCTAGCAAACTGCTGATGCCCACCATAATATTGTCCCAGTCTGGCGTGCCCATCAGCGAATCTATCATTCCCCGAGAAACCACCACACACAAAAGCTCGCCCTCTAGAGTTGAATCTTCCACCACCATAACCACCTACTCAAATCTTCCTAACTCCCTCTGACCGCCATTGCCATCTCCTGACCATTGCTCCCCCCATAGCCTTCCACCATGACGTCCCTCCTACTCTTCACATACACTATAACTGTGGCTCCTCTCATCTCCTCTCCGCCCACCTGCCATTGCTGAATCCTTCTCCACCCACACCCTAGCATGACTCGACAAACCAAACGGCGAGGGGGATAGATGGGGACTCTTAATTTTCAAGAGAGCAACAGGTTTGCCGACCCTAATAGAGAGCGACCCTAGACCTCCCACATAATGGAACAATCTTCCCCTATGGGCCTGTTGATGGTAGATTATCGTATCAAAGTTCATATGGATTTGCAAGCGGACAAATCCCCCGTCGTAGTCAAGGGACCCTTCTTCCCTCGAGTGGTGAACCCAAGGTATCGAATCCGTGGAACAATGTGCAACGCAAGGATTCAATCTAGTAAAGCAAGGAAAGCTATCTTATGAAGAACTAAGTTGCATCTAATCTAAGATATCATCAAGAAAACACATCTAATCTAATCTACTAAAGTTGTAGCAAGAGAAAGCAAGAGATAACCGATCTAGAGAGTCTAGATCATGCTTATGTTGTAGCTCCAAACAAGATAGATGAAGATAGAAAAGCGAACCTCATCAAAAGCATCTTTAAACCGTGGCTACAAGAGCACCCTAAGCAATCTATCTTAAGTATAGATTGGGGAAGAAGCAAAACCAAGAAGAAAACAAAATCATCGAGAAGGCACTTGGTCGCTAGAAATCGGATTCACTTAAAGACTTCACCATGAATGATTACATGAACAAGATCACCACCGGGATCCTACCTCGATCTTGATCCTTGCTCCGGAGCTCTGACGTGGTCTTCCATGCAAGGTTCCCACATCGGCTAGGGAGACCCAAGACAACTAGCACGACCCTCATCTCCGAGATGGTGTCCCTCAAGCTTCTCTGCTCCTCGGCGGCAGATGACGAATTGATTGATCCGTGGCTCTTGGTCAGGGGGCTATAAATAGCCCGAGATGCATCTAGGTCAAAGGGGGGCCGACTGGGCCTCGAAATGGGCTGGGTCGGCCGGCCGGGGCCCACTTCGGCCCAGTTCGTGGCCTCCTTCGCCCGGTGTTGCTTCCTGAGTCTTCTATATCCTCCCCCCTTCTGCATGTGGGCCCTTGTCATCAGTTTATCTCGGAATTGGATGAAGCTCCTTGTCTCTCAAGATTCGGCACTTTTCTGGCTAGGTCCTCGGAGTTTTTCATATTCTCGGGCTTGGTCCTTGGGCTTCTTGGAGTCGTGTTCACTTCATTACTTGACTTGTACCAGCCTTTAAGGTATTGTCATGAGGTGCTTAATGAACTTATCCTAGAAGTCTTGCTTTCAACGCTAAAACCCTGCATAAACACTGAACTCCAAAACTGACATGCACAAGTGAACTTGTTATACCACGGGGGTTAGTACCAATGGATAAGATATAAAAGTCATGCCAACACCAAAGGTAAACTCATGGCTAGGTTGACAGAATTTCACCGTCAACAGCTCCCCCATGCTTAAATCTTGCTCGTCCTCGAGTAAGCCTTTGATGGATATCATCGTTGCCCCTCATTGTTTAAACCTTGCACTTGATCATACATGATAAAACATAATGCTCTCAAAAGTTAAGTTCGTTAAAGTTCCATAATGTACTAGCCTTCATCCTAACGGAGGGTAGATTATTAGTTAAGCTTATCCCACAAGTATTAACATGCTCCCAAAATTCAAATGGATCTCAGAAATTTTGAAATAAATAACAAGATGAAAAAAGAGAGCTAAAACAAGTTCACAAATTTAAACCGCCTTGCATCTTGCTCATGAACTCTCATCTCATCTTGTCTCTCAAGCCTATTTCTTCTACTCCTTCCCCTCCCAAAACATATATGTAAGTGGTAGGCTTTACATGGAGCTTTTGGGAAAGTTTAGTCCTACCAAGATATTATAAATAAGATGTTGTCAAAACAAGACAAGCTTCTCATGGTCTTACCGAGACTCGTCAAAAAGGTCATTGGAAAATAATGTCAAGTCATGGAGGGGATAGAGAAAAATACACACACTTGAGATAGGTGGACATGTGCAAATGGCAAAGAGTGACCCCGAGGCACAAAGGAAGTCCTCGTTATCGGATTGCACATGGTTGGAAAATGAGTTTGGATCTTTTAATCTTGAAGCCTTAAAATTCCTAATGCACTATAGCGAACTGGGGAGTTCATTTTATTTTTACTCATACTCACATTTTTTTCTTTTTCTCATACTTTTTTCTTTTTCTTTCTCATTTTTTCTTCGTTTTCTTTTCTTTCTTATTTTTTTTAATTTGCTCCCCTTTTGAACTCTAAAATTGCATTGTACCTACCTCCTCCCCCATGCTTAGACGTTGCTCGTCCTCGAGCAAAGAGGTGATAGAGATAAGGTAGGTACCGGAAATACTTTTCCTTTGGAGAGATACTTGAAATCTTCAATCTTGGCACTATCTTGCAATCTTCCTTGAATTGATGATCCATTCTCAACTATAGGTTGTGGTAAAGGAGGTAATCACAAAAGATGATATTTGGTTTTAAGGGTGGATATCCGACGAGGTTTGTGAGATCTCCGATGTGGGGATACACAATGCACGGATAAAAGGCTAGCAATAAGATAGATACGCAAAAACGGGAATGACCAGCTTCTTAGTCTCAGGCTAGAGAAATCAAGGCCTGAAATAACTCACCCAAAAATAAACCTTGTATACTAAGTTTTTGCACTCAAATATATATATGGCTCTAGATAGGTAGAGCAACACGCAAGTGGTATTTATGGCAAGGTTAGCATTACTTTTAAAAACAAAAATAAATCATTTTTAATCCATATAAAACTTCAAAGCACATAAAACACTATGGGCCTTTATTTTTATCATAATCTCCGCTAAAGATTAAGCTAGCATTTAGATAATTTTAGATTTGCATTTTAAAAGAGCATTAGCTTAATCATGCATAAAACAAATACAAAGATAAACAAAGCGACAATTATAATCATATATCATCATGACACAAACTTTTGTAACTTTACCAAAGGTAAAAACTTGGTGGTGACTTTATTCATGATGAAAATAAACACTAACACACATGCTGAAACTAAACTAACACACATGCTGAAATTTAAATAAGAACTGAAAACACTATGAAAACACAAACAAATATAAGCTGAAAATTAAAGAAAAAGGGGGTAAAGGAAAGATAACTAAAGCTCCTCCTCTCTCTAATCTTCCGCCAGTGGTTGATATTGATAGTCTTGGTTGTTGCACCCTTGCTCATAATAGGATTGCACTGCTCCTCCTATGAATTGTCCCGACGGTGCTAAGTGAAGGCGTCAAAGCTCATAAGCGATGTTTGCATTTCCTTCACCCATTTGGTTTGTATTGGCTTGGATGTCTACAATAATTAGCATGTTTCTTGCAGTGTATCCTCCAATGATGGCCACATTTTGTTGTGGTTAAGGAAGCTGTGCATATGGATCCGCAAAGGCTACATTGGGCACCGCAAAATTTGGTGAGGGCATGGCTGCACCACTCACCCACGCTTGCATTGGTACACCACCGTAGTAACTTGGCGGCACCGGAATTCCTCCAGATGGTGGCACATAATTTTTTTGTGCACCTCCTTCTTGGGCCATATAAGATCCTTCTCCTATAATCCTTCTCTTTTATTTTTTTTCGCCGGCACAAGAAGTCCTTCCTCTAACCAATCTTCTTTTCCCTCAAGAAAAAGTCTTAATCTTCCATCCGATAGGTGCAAGTTTACTTTGGCCACTTTAAAGCCTCCTCTCTCATAATTGCTTTTCTTCATATAATCAAATCCTAGGGAAGTCCCATGTAGGAGATGCTCGGGGTTCCTTGTAATACCCGGTCTCAAAGAGATAGCCAACATGGAGAGGTAACACCCCGACCCAATATCTCTCGAACCCGATGTTGCTTCACAACACCACCGGTTGATCATGAGGTGAGTGGGGTCGATTGGCTGCCTGGCAATCAAAGCCGAGTAAAGCCAATTCAACTCCGCGTTGGTTATCTTTGTCTCTCTCATTCTCCCCAAAATCCTTTTGCACATCCATGAGTGAAACTCTTGGATGATGGGGTTCCGGATAAAATTTCTTTGTTGCTACGCTTCTCCCGCGATCATACTCCAAAAACCTTCCCATGTACCTCCACGCACATCCACTTGTTCCGGGGCTCCCTTTTATAAACCGAGCTATTCCCTAATACATAGGGAACCGCTTGTTCAATCAAGATAGGAGACACTCGCCCATGGGTCTACGATACTAGAACATGCAATCGTTTTGAACGTGAAAACCAATCTAATCTATCGGGGGTTGTGACCACGGTTTTGCCCTTTCCCTCCTCTCGTACTCACTATGCGAAGGTATTCATGACTAGACCTATGATGGACATGGCGTATTGAATGGATCCAAGGAAGCATTGGAGCTCTACTCCCTTTTTGGCATGGTAGCTAACCTTAAGCAATAGAGTATATTCAACACAAGATGATAGATAGATAATCCAACAAAGTATGATTACATCTCAAGATCGATTACAACCCATGGATGAATAAGGAGATTAACACATCAAGTTGCTAGACATAGCACCGTTGATCACGGTTACCCTTCCGACGGTGTCTTCCTTCTTCTCCACTTGTGGGTGCTTCCTTCGAGGTGGTCGATCTCCCTCCGGAGATTTCCCTCCTCTCTCTCTAGTTGTGGATGGCCTCCTGGTGCGAATGGCTCTCTCCAAACGAAATGAGAGACTCAGCACTCCTTCATCAAGGATAGGCGCCATGGTCATGAGAATTTCCTTGGAGAATTCCTTGTGGGTGTTTGCCGACACTCCGTTAGAGAATTGCACCCAACCTCGGTGTCCCGTATGAAAACCAAATATGTGGAGAGCTTCTTGTCCTCCTCCTCCGTCATGATGACAAACCCCTCGGAATACCGCGGAGCGTATGGAGGTGGAGCGGATGATCGTGTCGAGTGGCAAGGTCGGACGGGCGGTTCCTCCATATGTCCTTGAGGTCTGGTGAACCTCATAAAAGAGTTTCGTGTGGCCCTCATGCCACCGAGGAGAAGAGTGTGGTTCCTCCTCGGCGGTGCCATGTCCTCCTCAATACTCCGAGGAGACTCGGAAACCGAGCGCCTCCTCGAAGAGGTTGTCGATGATGGCTTAGACGACGATGATCCCTTCTTCTTTGGTGAAAAAGCTTGTAGGTTTCTTCCATGATTGCAGCACTCTCCCTCACAAATATATATCCGGGGTTTTCAACCGGTAACAAAGTACACAAATATTATTTTGGAGTCTGGACTTTGAGTGGAATTAGGATGTGTTTTGTTGCACGAAACAAACGAGGTGGATGGCTAAGTCTAAGGTGGTTCCGGACTACAAACTAGAGCACACGAACAAAGAGCTGGATGGGAGACTTACCTCTCTCCTCCTCTTGGCTCGGTTCTTCTCTAGCGCACTCATTTTGCTTCGTGACCGCGTGCACCTTCCAAACGTTCTCATCCACTCCTTCGCTTGCATTATTATTCCTTCCACTTGATGTTTTCGCTTTGAGTCACTTCCATACTCCCTTGCCTCACATGCCTCCATGATATTCCTGCAAAACAAAGCCTTGGCTGCCCCCATGCTTTTACTTTGCATGTGGTGTGATAAAAGATGTTGGAGGGGCATCCCATGATGTATCATGGTGCATGTATGGTTAGGTTAACTAGATTGCCTCCCTATAAGCTTGTTTTAATGCTAAGCACTCCTCTAATTTCGAAAATAAAAAATAAAATCAGAGCTATTAATGAGCTTAAATATAAATTTAGAGGAGTTTTTAAAGCATTAAAAACAAATGTAAGTCGAAAATATTTTCCGACTACTTTTATGTTGGTCTCACCGGTATTGTTTGCTTACATTAGTTGAGAGCAAACTTTTCCCGGCTTGATCATGGGGGCATAGGTTTAGGTTCTAATTTTGATTAGATGAAAGAGATTTTGAATGGAATAAAATTAAATGAGGCTTAGAAAAATTCTAATCTTAAAGAAACCAAGGATATGGATTTTTAAATCAACCAAAAATCAAGTTTCTAGGTTCACGCGAGTCCTACCACATGCTGAAATTTAAATAACATCTAGATACAAGTCATGGCTCTACTCGTGTGTTTTTAGCATGTAAAACAAGTCAACCTTAACATCATAAAGACGATGAAAGGTTGAGTTAGGTTCTGAATTTATTTGGTTGTGGTTTCTCGAAAAGAAGCAAACAATCACATAGGACGGTTCATGTAAAGGGTTTATGATCAAAACAAAATATTCAACCAAGAATTATGTCTCTAATATTGTTCAACCATTCTAAGTCCATTGTCTTTGCGTAGTCAAATTCAAAACTAAATTACTTGAAAAGACTCGAAAAACCTGGAATCGGGTTGTCCTCCCGGTAGCTTATTCTTGACTCGACGAAATGGGTTGCCTTCCGCCTAGCGCTTCATTTATAGTCCATGGCTAGACTTCTTCACTTGGTTACTTCGGATCAACGCTCTTTGCGAGCGTTGCAATCTTGGGTACCCACTTCCGCACCATATTGGGCACGGGCTTATTCTTCGGCTTAGTCATTTTTTTGTCTTCACAAGCTAGCTTTGTCCTTTGGTCTTGACGGATGCAACAACTTCCTTCATGTAGTGGCTCGACATCTCAAACTCCGGTCCTTCGGTCGTGATCTTCATGGTCTCCTTAGTGTGATCCTCCATCTCTCCCGAATGAGTTTGAGTAGCCTTCGCCGTCTTGGGACCTTGGGGTTGTCTCGGAAATTCTTCCTTGTCACCCATCGGTTGTCCGGCAAGTTGTCCCACTTGCATCTCTAACATCTTCATCACGATGAACACTTCATGTATGGAGCTTCCGATGAATACTTTCTCCATAGCCTCGAACTTGGTGACGGCGTCCTTGTTGATCTCAGCTTGCTCGTCCATCAAGTCCTTGAATTGTGCACAAAGTGGAACCAAATCTTGAATGGACGAACTTGCATTAAATCGGGGTTTACCTTGGACATGGTCGTACTCCTCACACTCCTTGCATGTGGATTTTGCTTCGGCAGCCTTTAGGTGTTGAGCTTCTTTCTCTATCTCCATCTTCTCCATCCTCCTTTTAAGTAAACTGATATGCCACTCAAGGAATTCGGCTCGTATGTATTCATTGAAACGCTCCAAAGCTCTCACAATTGTCATGCAGATAGTTGAGACCTTGATCTTGAACGGCCTTCCGGCGTATTGAAGGTTTATGATAGGTAGATCAATGATGTTCGGGGTGCATAGCTCGATCTCGCGCTCCTGTTGCGACTGTTCTCCCAAGGGTGGCGGTTGAGGTTGATCTTCCTTTGGACTTGCAGGTGGTGATTCCCTTGGAGATTTCGACGGTCCTTCAACTTCAACTTTTCGATCTAGGGTTTCCAACCCTTTAGCTTGTGTTGCACGTCTTCTTTGCCTATAAAGTTTTCCTGGATCATCCACAAAAGAAAGTTTGGGTTTCTTGGAGAGGTAGCCAACCATCTCCGTTTAGGGTTAGTAAAAACAAAAACCTAAAAAAAGAAAAATTAGGGTTGATCAAAAACTAGATTAGAGTGATTTCTTTTAGGATGATCAAACTTAAGAGATGCAAAAGAAAATCAAAAAAGAAAAACTGGAAAATAAGCGATACTAGATTGGATCTTGATTGCTTGTTCCCCAGCAACGACGCCAAAAAAAGGGGCTTGTTGATGGTAGATTATCGTATCAAAGTTCATATGGATTTGCAAGCGGACAAATCCCCTGTCGTAGTCAAGGGACCCTTCTTCCCTCGAGTGGTGAACCCAAGGTATCGAATCCGTGGAACAATGTGCAACACAAGGATTCAATCTAGTAAAGAAAGGAAAGCTATCTTATGAAGAACTAAGTTGCATCTAATCTAAGATATCATCAAGAAAGCACATCTAATCTAATCTACCAAAGTGGTAGCAAGAGAAAGCAAGAGATAACCGATCTAGAGAGTCTAGATCATGCTTATGTTGTAGCTCCAAACAAGATAGATGAAAATAGAAAAGCGAATCTCATTAAAAGCATCTTTAAACCGTGCCCTCCGGTCTGATTCCGAAAACGCCCACCTTTCGGAACCCCCGTTCTGTCACAATGTATTCCTATTCATGCGGGTAGTCTAGGGCGAGTTCGATAAGAACACGTTCAAATCACTTGGTCGGTCCGGTACGCACCTCTAGCCACCGCGGCTACAAGAGCACCTTAAACAATCTATCTTAAGTATAGATTGGGGAAGAAGCAAAACCAAGAAGAAAACAAAATCATCGAGAAGGCACTTGATCGCTAGAAATCGGATTCACTTAAAGACTTCACCATGAATGATTACATGAACAAGATCACCACCGGGATCCTACCTCGATCTTGATCCTTCCTCCGGAGCTCCGACGTGGTCTTCCATGCAAGGTTCCCACGTCGGCTAGGGAGACCCTAGACAACTAGCACGACCCTCATCTCCGAGATGGTGTCCCTCAAGCTTCTCTGCTCCTCGGCGGTGGATGACGAATTGATTGATGCATGGCTCTCGGTCAGGGGGATATAAATAGCCCGAGATGCATTGTGACGCCCCAGGTTTTTAATTACCGTTATTAACGCTAATGACCGGATCAGCCGGGTCAAACCAGTCAAACCTAGGTCAACCTGGGTCATCACCCAAAAACCTCGCCAATGAACCCCAATGAACCCCTTGACCGAGCCTACACACACCCGTAGTCAACCCTTGGTCAAAGACACGGTCAAAACCCGCTTAACCGTTGACGTCAGCGAATGTCGTCCGGAACTTTTACCGCGTTCCCCAAAATTCACCTAAACACTTCAAAATCAACCTTTATGAAAGTTGTCCATCTTGTTGAGGGACACAACTTTTATGTAGATTGGCATTTCAAATTTTGGGTGGAAATTAGCGAAAAATTTGATCGATTGACAGTACCCCCTGTTTTCCAGAACAGGCCGGCATTCAAAGTTGGCACGACGTTCCTGCAAAATCTGTTGAGAAAAACACTAGACGGCCTTTACGAAAGTTGTAGAGGGTAGTTAGATCTACAACTTTCCTATTCATTGCTTTGTGCACTTTTATTCAATTTTTGGGAGAAAATTGTGATGAAACAGGGCCTGTCCGCATACATCCCGGCGACGTTGCGCCGCGCGCGCGCCGCCGCGCACCGCGCGCGCGCCCGCGCCACGCCCTCGTCGCGCCGTACCGTGACCCACGCCCCGAGGCGCGTCGCCCGAGGCCGTGCTCCCTCCCAAGGCGAGCACGCACGCCGGCGCCCGGGGCCCCGCGCCGCCCGCGCCGCGTCCCGAGGCCGGCACGCCGGCCGGACGCGCCGCCCGCCGCCGTACGCGCCGCCCTCCCGTCCCCGCCCCTCTCGCCCGGGTCGGAGAGCCTATAAGGCGGCCCCCGCTTCTCCCGCGACGCGCCAACACCCCCCGCCCGCCGGCCGACCGAGCCGCCCCGCCGGAACGGCGGCCGTGGCGGCCGCTCCCCCTCCGACCGCCGCCGAGCACCTCACCGCCGGCCACCTCCACCCCGTCCAATGCCCCAAACCGAACCTTAGACCCCCTAGGACCCTCCCCGGCCCGCTTCCGCCGGCCAAGGCCGCCGGCCTCGCCCGGATTCCGGCGGCCCGCGCCGGCCGGCAGCCCGAGGGCCACATTGCAAACATCTGTTTCTTTTCAGGGCCTTATTTGCTAAAGGTAACTCCAATAGTTGCACTGATTTTGCTAGATCTTGTAAATTGCGTAGAAAATAACAGAAAAATCAGAAAAATGCAAGGCCAATTTTGTTGGATCCGCTGTAAATTATACTATAACTTTTGTTATTCTGGCCTGAGCTAATTCTTTATAGTTTTTGCATGAAAAATACAAATGTGAAAACCCTAGATCTGCAATATCTCAAAAACCATAAATCCTCTGTAGCTAATTTGTGGTAATGTTGTGCGCTAGGTCATGACTAGCTCCTATACCTAAAATTGCACAAAGTTATGATGTAAATCTTTTCCTAAAAATGTTTTTCTACTTCTGGCAGATTTGAATAAATGATTTTTCTTGATAATTATATTCAAGGACTTGAGCCCCACTTGTGCACACTGTCTTGTAATATCAAAATGCACATATAGTGAATTAATCATGAATTTTGGATTAACAGAATTAATTATTCTTGATTTATGCATGTTTTCCTTTGTAAATTAATAAACCAAGTTCAGTAGAGATTCCATGCAAACATGCTGGTTCTCTAGGCTTGTTGAGGACCAGAGAGCATGCACAATAAAGTTTGGGTCATTTTGATGCTTAATTATTTTTATATGCATTTAAATTGAATCACTAGAATAACCCTTGTTATTTTCAATAATATTTAATTTCCTAGCATCCAACACTCACATGTGGGTCCAATGGACCAGTATAGGTGCTAGTAGGCTTAATAAACCCTACTTTAATTTTTTGGTAATTTAATTACTAAATAAAAAGCTTAAAAGCCTTTTTAATATTAAAGAGAAATTAAATAAAGAAAAGCCCTTAATTAACTCTTTTTCTTTTTAAAAGTATTATATAACTTAATTAAAAGATAATTAATTCTCATTGCTGATAAGGAATTAATTCGTGGTTAAAAATATTATTTATATCCTTGCTGGTGAAAGGAAAAGAATTAAAGCTTTCACATGAAATGACAAGTACAAGAAACCTTTACTCGATTATGCAATAAAAGAATAACCCATGTACAACCAATAACCTTTCTAAAAGAGAAATCACCGAACCATCCACGTTAACTTGAGTGTGATTTCAAACCATGTTAAAAAGGTTAAATGTACCTACCCACTACTGTTGGTGAATTTAAATTAAATTATTTACATATATATGTACACAATCACCATCAAAAAGAATAATTAATAAAGAGTTGCATATTGTTCCTTTATGGAAGAGTATGCTGAATGTATTCTTATCTAGGTGAATGTGCCCAACAAATACACCCCTTGATTGTCAAAATGGTTCGTAAGTGGTTAAAGTAAAAATCATCGAATGAATCTTGCATTTGCATCTTCGTGTAGATCTTTCCACCAGTCGACGTACGCTCGTGCCGGAAGGTGGAGACGAAGGTGCCGACAAAGAGCTGTCGAGCGTGGACGTAGCTCAAGACCTGGACTCAAGTCCAGAAGGGCCCAAGGCCAACCTTGCCAGCAAAGTTAAGCCCCGGATCATTAACCCCGTCTTTTAAAATTATGCAATTATGGTTGCTATTACTGTGCATTTACGTTTCAGGAGTTGATTTGAAACCCTAGATGCATGATCCCTAGGTACCTATGCCCTATCACTAGTATGCTCGGTCGATAGCTGCTATGCTGTAGGACCGATAGAAGTCGAGTGATGTTCGTCACTCGCGAGAATAGGTGCCTAGATAGGAATCATAAGATATCCTTAAATGGATTGCTCATGTGGTAAGAGCATGGGATTGGGCTCCGGTCCAGTGGGCATGTGGGCTAAGCTTTTGAACGTACTAAGCACATGCCGGTTATGGGGCCGGTAAGCCTAGTACCTTAATGAGGCGGCACAGGATCTTACCATTACTACTCTTGAGAAATCTCCTTACCGGCTAGCTACCGGAAAGGGTGGTGTATGGTGACTCCGGGTATCTCGCGGGGTATGCCGGATAGCCTGCACCAGGGACTGTAATCTTTGATCCCAACCCGAGGATTTCTGGGGACGGCCTGGGACAGTTGTCCTCGCGGGGACAGCCTACCATGTGTTTGGGTCTACCTTGCAAGGTTTAAATCAATCAATTGTCAGCCTCTCACCGTTATCCGAGACTGCTTAATCAACTGGCCATGATATCCCATAATGATGGAACTCGAGAAATATGGTTGTATGAATTAATTGCTTGTCCAATTCTTGATTGAATTGGTTGGCACACTTAGAAATGGTAATCAACTAGAACTTGTGCTAAAAGATTGAAAGTAAGGATCCGCTCTTAGTGGCTTTCCAGCAAAAGAAACTCCACCGGCCAAAAGCCTTCCATGTCTAGAGGTTGGTGATGTAGTCATCACCCGACGGATAAGTCTTGCTGAGTATTAGTATACTCAGCCTTGCTTTAAAACTGTTGATGCAGGTGTGATTGATCAGAAGGGTGACGACAAGTGATGACATCACGGACGGCCTCCTGTGATGTTCACCGCTGCGCTAGTTTAAATTATTTCCGTTGTATTTTCAAACTCTGAACCTTTACTCCATGTCATGAACAATGGTTTGTAATAAGATGTATATTTCATGTTGCACTCTGGACTCTCCTTCGCGTCAGTTTTAATGCATGTGTCGATCCTCTGTTCGATGTCCAAGTGATTTACCGGGCGTTAACCCGGCAACCAACGATAGGATGATACTTTACTATTGCTTAATGGCCAAATTGGATCAGTCTTAGGCGATAGTACGGTATTTTCCTGGGCAGGTTGTCACATGCATCTAGGTCAAAGGGGGGCCAACTGGGCCTCGAAATGGGCTGGGCCGACCGGCCTGAGCCGACCGGCCTGGGCCCACTTCGGCCCAGTTCGTGGCCTCCTTCGCCCGGTGTTGCTTCCCGAGTCTTATATATCCTCCCTCCTTCTGCATGCGGGCCCTTGTCGTCAGTTTCTCTCTGAATTGGACGAAGCTCCTTGTCTCGCAAGATTCGGCACTTTTCTGGCTAGGTCCTCGGAGTTTGTCATCTTCTCGAGCTTGGTCCTTGGGCTTCTTGGAGTCGTGTTCACTTCATTGCTTGACTTGTATCGGGCTTCAAGGTATTGTCATGAGGTGCTTAATGAACTTATCTCGGAAGTCTTACTTTCAACGCTAAAACCCTGCATAAACACTAAACTCCAAAACTGACATGCGCAATTGAACTTGTTATACCACGGGGGTTTGTACCAATGGATAAGATATAAAAGTCATGCCAACACCGAAGGTAAACTCATGGCTAGGTTGACGGAATTTCACCGTCAACAGGGCCTCAGTCCGACCCATACTGGCCCAAACACCTGGCCTAGTAAGTTGGACTAGCATAGAGTCCCTCTTTTGAAAATCGAATTTTGAAACTAGATTCGAGCTCTTCGTCTCCCTCACCAGTGAAGTCGGCAACACCGAAACCGCCAGCGACAGATTACCACCCGAGGAATGAGCGTTCTTCACCCAGATGTCCCCTGGTGACATCATTAGGGAAGATCTAACCAGAGGAAATGAGCCCTTCTACTTCTTGCTACACTGGTCCGCCACCGCATCTACAATTCACCGCGCCAACGGGATGTTTAACCTACCCTCTTCTAGTGTTAGCTGAACAGAAGGTAGGTGAAACATGTTTATGGTTGAAACACGTAACGAACTTCGATCCGCAAGTGTACGGACCACTTATAGCTATTTTCACCACGGGGTGATCCCCAAGGTTCTTGTCAATCCGCGGAGGAAGGGGATTGCTAGCACTTAACCAAGTACTAATCTAGTTGATTGGAAAACCTTTGAAAGAGAGGTTAATCGAAAGTAATATGTTAATCTAAGATTGAATCTGAGGTTAAACTAAATAGCAAAGGGTGGTACAAGTGAGAGATTAAGATAGATAAGTGTTATCTCCCTAAGGTCTAAGATCTCATGTATATGCATCTACTACATGAAAGAGGTGTTGCCTTCACTAGCTTCATGGCAGGTATGCGGCCTCTAGGCCTTTTCCCTAAATCGTACTATCACTACGCAAGGTAATCAATCACTTTCGCGAATATACCACATCTATATCTAAGCATCCATAGGGTTAAGCTAATCACCATGATTACCACAAACACTACTAAGAACACATGTTGTACACACATATGTAAACAAAACGTTCGCAAAGACATAGACCATGAAGCATTGGCAGGCATAAGATTCATGTAGAGATTACATATCATGTATCCATCTAACCCTAGGGATGAATAGAGGCATTACCCGATCATCTTACAGAGATTGAAGCGCATAGAGGTGATGGAACTCCGGAGAATGTCGTCAATAAAGATGGTGGAGTCCTCTTCTTGCATCCTTCCCTCCGCTGGCGTTTATCCTTGCGACGAACTCATCTAACTCTCTTCATCTTACAGCAGTGGCTTTCTGGTGAATGGGCATTGATGGAATGATTGGACACGACGACTGTCAGAGGCATGAGCTACAAATAGACCAAGAAGGGGCTAGGTCAAAGGGGAGGCCGAATCGATGTAAAGAAGTGTTGGGCCGGTTGGCATGGGCCGACCAGCCCAGGCCCTTTTCGGTCCGGTTTGGGCCCACCTTCCTCCTCGCGACTTATCTTGACATTTTGGATTTATGCCCCTTCATTTGTGTCATTTTGCCATCATCATCCCCGCGATCAAGATAGGGGGTCTTCTCGCATGAAGTTTGATCTTTACGTCTTAGTCCTCGGGGATGCTCCGTCGTAGTACCTTGGTCATAGACACCTTTGGGAATTAATTCGTCTTGCACTCGAACACGAACGGAACTCCTCATTTGCTCTTTGGAACTCGTTGTGACTCCATCCCTTTTGTCCATGTTTTCTTGCAAAAACACAACACTTCCAAATGCACATACAAAGTTGAACTTGTTATATCGTTAGTGTGCCTAGTGGCGGGTTAGTTCCATAATTAAGCTAAAACCAAAGTGTAACGAATATGTTTGGAGCACCAAAATTGACCATCAACAAAACACCATTAGCTGCCATCAACTCTGCTCTTTTGAGCTCATCCACTGAGAAAACTGCATTAGAAGCATCTTTAAAAACTTACCAACTCCGACAAACTCCGGAGAATCCTCACTTTCCTCCTTAGTCCCCTCTTCATGTGAGCTCACCTCTAAAGACATCGCGTAGAACCGGGAGCCCGCACCACTCCACGAAACTCGTTCTGTCGGTGGCGAAAATAACACCGTGGAAGAATGCCGGAGCTGGAGACCTCCTTTCGACACCTTACCCAAAGAGGATGAGACCTCCTCGAACCGCGCCTCTGTTAGCAACGAGCACAAGGGCTCCTCCTGTCACTCAAGAAGCCTCACCGCAAGGGGTGAGACTGCAACGCCACCACTCACTCATCGCTCCTCCAGTTTGGATGTACTTTTGTAACTTGGGGTTATGGACATTCATAAAAACATAATGGGCATAATATTGTCTATTTTTGACGATATATAATTATACTCTTTGGAGGCTATTTATTATTTTTTAAATAAATTATTTAATTCTTATTTTTTTAAAAAATACATCCAAATATATGTTATGAGCACCTCAATGATTGTTATGAGCACCTAAATGTAGATGTAGTGATATGGTAGTCGGTCACTTATCATAACTCACAGGACCTCTCCAATGTGCAGCAAAAGTTGATCCTATACAATAAGTACTCCTATAGATCCACTTATCCAGGTCATAACCAATGTGTGACCGGTACCGCATAGAACCAGCACCCATGTATGGAACTGGTTAACAGCAAATAAGGGCACGTACAAAGGGCGTCTGCGAGCCGTCTACAAGCCGGTAATTTTGCAAAAGCGCCCTCACCTTGGCCAGGTGACGAGGCCGCTGTCGTCTCGCGAAAGGACGACGGGGCTCGTGCTCCCAGGCCTTATTGTCAGCCTCAGCACCGTTGCACGATCAGTCGCCAGCAAAGGTGGATCTCGTATTCCTGTGCGGCACCAGAGCTTTGGTGCCAAGAATCAATGTATTCGTGTGAGGGAGCAACGGTCGGATGATGGCAAGCTGGCGAGGGAGCAACGACGGGGCGATGACGGGCGCGCGGGGGAGCAGAAGCCGGCCGACAGCCGACGAGAGGACGCTGCACCTCGACCCTGTTGCAGCCCACCACCGCCGACTGATCTTAAAAGAGGGACAGAGAGCCGGTGGAGAGGGGGTGCTCCAGATCTAGTGAACTATCCTGCAGCTCTCATGGGGGGGGGTCGCCAACCCATATGTCGCGGCCATCGCGCGTGCGAGAAGCTCGCTCGCCCTCGTCGCGGTCGTCGCAAGCGCCGCTGCGGGCTGATCTGCATTGGCCGCCTGGAGCCCCACTGCAGGCGCTACAGGTCCTGACATCTCGCTACAAGAAGATGGTGACTTTTTTTTACGCAAGGTACATAGCATAGGAGGTCGAGACTCAAGTGGTTGGGAGAGGATAAGGCTGGTCGCATCGCAGACCTAGAAAAGCCTCGGAACAGCAAATATGCTGGTCGATGCGCTGCACCGCAGACCTGGAAAGCCATCTCGATACTCCAGGTGGCTACAGTGCACCTGTTTCCCTGGCGATTCTACACTCCGGCTGTATGCTCTATTTCCGCAGGCCCCGCGGGCCACATCGCCTTGCCCGGCCTCTCACACCACGCTTCAGAATTGTCCCGGCTCTGCCGTCCGGAGGAGAAGCGAGGCTGCGCCGTCGGCCTCAGACTCGACCTCGCCGCCGGAAGTGGAGCAGCCAGGCCGCACCGCTGACAAGCTTCAAGCCGGCCCGCACCTCCACCTCGTAAGGGAAAGGAGGGAGAGAGAGTTGCGGTGGCGCACGGGGACACAACGAGGAGGCCGCCGCGCACTGAAGAGGGCGTCGTCGACTGAATTAGAGAGACGGGGGAGCAGGAGACGTCGATTCGGGCGAAAAGGAGGCCGCCTGACAATAGAGAGGATGTCGAGGTGGGGGAGGAGGACGCCGCTACAGTAGGTGAGCCGGTGGGAGGCGGCTGTGCCGGCAGATCCAGGAGGCCTCACGTTGGAGCTCGATGCGGTAGTGAGCTCTGGGACGACATGCGCGACCTCCTCCGCTCCCCCGACTGTGACGGCGAGCTCGAGGACGATGTGGCGGCCTCCTTCACTCCCCGACCGTGGCGGCAGTGACCTCAAGGACGGCGAGGGATCGACTGTCAGATCCAGACCGCGCTGAGAGAGACTGAGGAGGAGGCTCACACCGTTAGGGAGGATGAGGAGGAAGCTCACCGCCACCGGTGCTCGCGCCACAACTTCGGGCCGTCGGGTTGAGATTTTTTGTGTGTGGCAATGGTGGATCTTGGAGGGAGAGACGGGAGGAAGAAGACGGTTGTTGACTTGCAGTTCGCTTTGGAGGTGCAGCGACCGCTGCGTTTTTTGCTACTGAACGCCAAAAGGGGTCCTGCCATGCGGGCCCAACTCTCTTTACAGGTCCGTTTCACGGCCCAACGGTGCGAGTAGCCTAAGAATGAACAAGATACAGGAGACATACATGTACGAGACAGAGATGACTGAATCACGTGAGCCCAAGTGCATTTACAAAATTGACCCTTACCATTTCACAGTAGACATTAGAATACTTTCTAAACACTGTTTTCGAAACAAAATCCTCTAGATAATAAGGATATAAACAACATAGAAATAATATTTCAATCATTTGATATGATTGTGGTTCTCTCTTGTAACTACAAAAATAGCTACAACCATCCAATGCATAATAGATCCTTGTGCCAAGAGATCTATTGAATATCATGTAGACACCTAAATAGACAACACGTTGTATAAGTTGTCTGTTTAGTTGTCTATACGTGTCAAATAGACAGCAATTATCTATACTGTTGTAATGCCCTAAACAACTAAAAAGTTCTTACAACGACAAAACCGTGGGGAGCAACGAGTGGAAGAGGAGCTCAAGTATTATTTTAGTCAGATGGGTCCCGCGTATGGAGCCACGTGTTGGTTCTTTGCATTGCTGGTACCTGAATAAACTCGCGAAGTCTTTGTAAAACTGTAACTTTTCATATAATCTTAGATGGATGGTCTCTTTGCTTTTACATAAAAGTTCATTTCCCAGAGCTATTCTTTATAAGGAAAAGGTCATCTTTACCCCTCACCTATTCACTTTTAACTCCCTAAGATTAAACTTAATTTACTGGTCCCTAATGAGTTTTTTCAGGTGTATGAGTTGAACTTTTAGTTCTAAGTTTGTGAGCGGAAACAAATCATGATGAGTTACATTAAAAATGATACTAAAAATTTCAAATTTAGTTTAATTGGTTATAAATATTAAATACAATTTTTTTCTTAAATACACAAACGATATAAAAGTAATCATGAAAAATGTGTAACACGTTCTACTAAAGTAAATTGATCTTAAATACACAAACGATATAAAAGTAATCATGAAAAATGTGTAACACGTTCTACTAAAGTAAATTGAACAACAAAATTTGAAATTAAAATTCAACTTGTATGGGAAGAAATAAAAAGAGAAATCTAATTAGGTGTAGATCGGAGGGATTGAACAATATGGGGGAGAAAAGTGAGCCCAAATTTTGTTGGGGGAAGGAGATAAAGTGGATTGGTGAGGAGAGTAAAATAGAGTTTTCCCAACTGTTAATGTTGAAATCAAACAAATTTTCCCTCATTTGATCCTGTTTTTTTGTCTCCCCATATTGTTTTGCCTAATAAAGAGATTCTTTTTCTTTTCTCTCCCGGCATAGTGCCTAACGACTGTTTAAAACACAAAAAACCGTGTGCTCCTCCTACGCCAGTGGCGGCCCAAGACGGGCAAAAATAAAACACTAGTAGGGAGAGGGGCTTTAGTCCCGGTTGGTAAGGGATATAGGTCTCTCAAGTCCAACCGAGACTAATGATGAGAGACAAAAGGCCTCCCCTTTAGTCCCGGTTGAATGAACCGGGACTAAAGGGATCTTTAGTCTCGGGTGGTATTGGGGCTTGAAAAAACAAAAAGAATAAGCTCACGAGCGGGTGTTTTTGCCCCAGCTCCGTCACCACTAACTTCAACTTCGCTACACTCAACTCCAGCTCCAACTCAAAAAAAGTTTAATTTCACCACAAACATCAATTTGCACAAGTCTTTACATAACTACCACCAGATACATCAACCAATGTTTTACAATATGTGATTCAAAACACATGTTCGATTCAAATCACATCATACAAAGGATTCCCAACAAAAATCAGTAACAAAAGGATTCCCAACAAAAATCAGTAACAAACAAATCGAGTTTGCCTGGCCTTGGTCATCGTCACCAGCGAGCCCGCTCCTCTGCCCAACGTGCTTCACCCAGCCAAAGCACGGCCGCGCCCACGCCAGAACACCTAGCCGCCGCGCCCACGCAGGAGCTGGAGCGCCGCACACCTGCACCAATGCCTGGTCGCGCCGCGGCCGGATTGCCGCTCCGCCCCGCCGCCGAGCCGTGGGCACCGCCGCGCCTCGGGTGCCTCCTCGGGCCGCGGGCTCCGCCCGCCCTCAGGTTGCGGCGCCGCGCCTCGGGGGCCGCCGGCTCCGCCGCGCATTTGGCAGCCGGCTCCGCCGCGCCTCGGGGCCGCATGCCACAGCAACGCATCTAGCAACCTGGAATGAGAAGAGAGGAGATAAGGTTAGAGAAGAAAGAAATAGAGGAGAGGAAGAATCCGACAGGAGGAAAAGAGATAAGGGATGGAGCGCCGGTGGTGGGTGGGTGGGGAAGCCATTTAGTCACGGTTTGTGTTATCATCCGAGACAAAAGGATCCCCTTTTAGTCTCGGGTGGAAACACCACCCGGGACTAAATCTTTGGTCCCGGGTGGTGTTCTCGGGTGGGAACACCACCAGGGACTAAAGAATGACGCCAGCAGTTAAGGTTGGTAGCGGTTGGGAGCGTGGTCTTTAGTCTCGGTTGGTAATATCAACCGGGACTAAAGGGTAGAGGGTGTACATGGTTATTTAGGGCCACGTCGACAAAAGGTTTTTAGTCCGGGCTCCAAAGTTGAACCGAGACTAAAGGTCCGAACCAAAGCCTTCCTCTCCGCCAGTGAAAATATATAACATGGGCCGTTTTACTTACTACGCCCCACAAAAAAAATGGATTTGGGCCATATATTCATAAAGCAAATGCTTTCTTATTCTCTGTGTGAGGAAAAGATAATATTTCTTCTTTCCGAATGGGAGTAGTAACGACTGAGTCTAGTAGAACGCTGCTTTAGTGCCGCATTGCTGTCGACTTCCGATGGTCGCAGGCTCTTAAGGACTAACCGGCACAGCTTATTCACCGCGAGGCAACTGTGGTCAGCAATCATCTCAATGATTATATATGCAAATTGGTATACATTCGAGCACACTACATGATGTGCTCTATGCTTTTTTCCTTTTTTTTAAAAAAAATCGACCTGTAGTAAAAAGATCAATATCTGCAATAAGAAAAACTATGTGAAGGGAAGAATTCATCCCACCATCGCCAACGGGTAGAAGTTTGGGTTTAAAAAGTTTGGAAGTGAGGCCCACTCAAGAGCCAATTTGCACTGCGGAGGGGGAGAAAAATTTCACCAAGTTCTTTTTGGTGGGGACGGCCCGAAAAGTGGGCCACTCTGTGAGAGGTGGGTGAGATAAACTCTAGGTGAAAATTGACATCAATTTGCTCAACTCTTATTTGTAGAGATTTTTTTCTCCCCATAATGTTTTTCCTAATGAAGAGTTTTTTTTCTTTATCCCGGCAAAGCACACACGGTGTAAAACACAAAAACTGTGTGTGTGTGTTCCATAAGATGGATAAACATTCGACCTTTAAAGCCCACCAGACCTATTAACTTCTAATCTTCATCTCCTTCCTCACCACCACCCCCGCCGCCGCTTCCACCACCCAGCCGGCGGTAGCCGCGCCTTCCGCCCGCCGTCCACCACCATCGTCCAACCCCGCCCTTCCTAACCCGAAGGCTTCTCGCACCCCCGCCACCGGTCACCGCCCATCCTACCCTGCTCGGTCGCCGGCGCTCCCACGTCCCTCACCCTCCGCCGCCGGAGAATGGAGGACCCCTAAAACCCGGACCCCTAACCCCGGAAACCCTAACCCTAAGTGCTGCCCGCCTCCACCACCACCCCGACCGGTGGTGACCTTGCCCCCCCCCCCCCCCCCACGCCTCCCACCCCCTCCCCTGTGTTCTCGCCGACGCGCACGAGCGGCAGCGGCGCAACCAAGCATCGATAGCCGGAGGAAGAAGATGCTGCGGTGGGCTGTTGTGGACCGTTATTTGGGCTACAAATGGGTTATAGATGATTAGCTTCTTATCTTCCGGAAGATGAAATGGATTTTCCGGTGTTTTCCTCCTTCGGCAGTGGCGGCCCAAGACAAGCTTACCAAGACTGTTAGGCCGAAGACAAAAATATGCAATGTGAGCCGTTACTACTACTAACCACCCACAAAAACAATAGACGGGCCATTTATTCATAAACCAAATACATTCTCATTTTCTGTGAGAGAGGAAAAGATAATATTACTTTCTTTCTGAACGGGACTAGTAACGACTCGAGTCTAATGCTGCTTTAGTGCCGCATTGCTGTCGACATCCGATGGTCGGCGCAGCTGTGTCACCACGAGGCAACCGTGGTCAGCAATCATCTCAATGATTATATGCAAATTGGTATGCATTGGAGCACACTACATGCTGTGCTCTAAGCTTTTTTTTGCCTTTTTTAAAATTGGCCTGCAGTAAAAGATCAATATCTACAATAAGACACACTATGTGAAGAGAAGAATTCATCCCCCATCACCAAGACAAAACCATCAATGTGAGCATCATTCTTATCGTTAAGTCTTGTAAAACTATAACTTATTAACTTTTCATATATTCATATAATCATACGGAGAGTATCTTGGCATATTAATGTTATACTGTATTTCTCATAGAGCTTTTTTTATAGGCATCATTCTTATCGTTAAGTCTTGTGGAACTATAACTTTTCATATAATCATACAAAGAGTATCTTGGCATATTAATGTTATACTGCATTTCTCATAGAGCTTTTTTTTATAGACTAAATGAAATTTCTAATTTCGATATCAAACATATTTTCTAAATTGACCTTGAGGCGGAAAGCACATGGTGCATTGGTTATTGTCTTGTGCTTAGCTCAGTGACGGACTACTCCATCCATCCATGGTGTGTGAGTTCTGATAATAATGGCAAGTACATATTGGTGACATGTTATAGACATCTCGTGCATTGATGTGTAATTTTAAGATCAGTAGCAATTGGTGCAATGGATAAAACATTGGCCCTGTTTAGATCCATGGGCTAGAGCTAGTTTTGGCTAGTTAAGCACCAACTAGCCCTAAAACATCCAAACATGGTGAGTTAGATTTGGCTAGATGGAACTATCCCACCCATGAGGTGCTAATTGAGGCTAGCTCTCATGGGTCCGACCGAAAATCACTTTGTCCACCTCCCGGCGCCCGCACGAGATCCCCAACGCCCCCTTCGCACGCCGTTGCCCCCCCCCCCCCGCCGTCCCCCATCCCCATCGCCCACCGCCGCACTCCCCCATCGCCCGTCACCCCCATCGCCCGCCGCCGCACCCCCAATCGCACATCACCGCATCGGATCGACGCGCTACCCACCCATCCCCAAATCAAATCGCAACCATCCATGACAGCGCAACGGTGAAGGGGATGGCGACACGACCGATGCCGGAGCCCGGCGAGACGGCGGCGTGTGCGTCGGCCAAGTGCGTGGACGCGCCCGCGTGGTCTCCGACCTCTACGGCACCCGCGCAGCTCATGAGGAGGTGCACCAGGCGGATGTCCGCGACGTCCTCCTCCTTTTGGCGCATCGCCGCGCAGTACGCCACCCCTGTGCCATCACCTCGATCGTCCTCCAATGGCCGTTGTGGTCATATGTGTTGGCGCACGACAGGCTGGCGAGGCCGCCCTGGCCTCGAGGTCCTGCAGGCTGCCGACGTGCTCGTGCCGGGCACCACCGTCCGCAGCACAACTCCAACTCCCTTGAGGGCGTCGTGGACGGCGACGCGGAGCAGAGGAGGGGTGAAGAAAGGGGTGCGGCGAGCAGTGTGGATCTCCGCCGGCTTACTCGACCTGAGAGCAGGGACGGGGCAAGGAGCTCCACTGGCGCACCCACCCGCCGGAGCTCTGCACCGGAGGAAGGCGCGTTTTGCTCCGCCGCGCCACACCTTGCTCCCCGCGGCCGCGGGCCCCTTCTATTCAGTAGGTCACTTCCAGTCCTCAAGTTGCACGCCATGCCAGGCTTGCCAGTGGATATAGGAGAGCTCCATGACGGAGAGGGAGGAGGGGCCCCGCGGCACCGGTGACAAGGAGGAGGGTTGCCACGGCTTCAGCAGGGAGGGGGAGGGAGGCCGGGATGCGGCACTGGTTGGGAGGAGCAGAGATGGACGCTGCGGGCAGGTGCGGTGGGGAGGAGAGACGCACGCGATGCCGGCGGGGAGCAGGAGAGAGGAGCGATGTGGGTGGATGCAGTGGGGAGGAGGGGATGAGTGTGAAAAGTGAGTCAAATGATTGGAAAAATATGTTTATTGTGAATCTAACCTAGTCTAACTTTTGGATCCAAACACCTCTAGAGTTAGAGTTAGTCTAGAGATAGAGTTAGAGTTAGAAATTATCTCTATAACCATGTTAGAGTATCAAAACAAGGGCCATTGTCGTGGTACGTCCTGGTCGTGCTGTCTCACGTAGCTCCCCAATTGACATCGGCATTGTCTTCGCCTGTGCTAATGAAGAGTTTTTTCAATCTTCCGGAAAACCTTTACCTTGGCCGTTAGTGCTCACCCAAAGAATACCTTGCGCCGTTACTACCCACGTGCACGCACTAAAAATAGATTGGGCTGACATTCATAAAGAAAATGCTTTCTCATTTCACGTGTGAGAGGAAGAAAATCAATATTTCTTTCTTTCTACTAGGTGCATGCCCGTGCGTTGCTACGGGCCCAAATATATATAATACAATACAGGTAACGTTCAATAAATATAACGTAGAATACGAAAGTAATACCAGAAAATCATAATAGTGATTTTCAATATACATCTACCCACATCATTCAATATAACAATAGCAATATGATAACGCTAATTTCCCTACATCATCTCGCTCATCTATCATATTTTTCTTCCTATGATGCGCGACAGATAATATTTAACGATGGTAGGTAGGTTTTTCCTCCAGGCATTTGCTTCATGCGCCAAAAGATTGATGAAGAAATGACGCCTCATCTTAATAGCATCCTGTATGTAAGACTCGTTTGAATTTATCATACATTTTGGTAATCATAATGGAACATGCAGAAAGTACATATACTTACCGTACAAATGTTCACATTCGTAGCATTATCCCATCCCGTCATGTATTGCATAATAAGCCATGGACTCAAAGATCTGTATTATAAACCTGACGTAATTTCGCAACCAGTGATAACAAAGCATTTTGTTCTAATTAATGGTACTGTTTGACGATATCTTTTGTGAAGCAACACTAATTGAAAACTATTAGAGCGCATCATAACCCCACGCAAGTCCAAAATTTTAGCCCTTCATTGATTTTGCATGATGATTGCAAAGTCGTATTAGAAACCTGAAATGACATGTCATCTCTAATTACCATTTAAATAGGCCATAATTGCCTACTTATACAAGTAAAGGGACCACATATGGAGTCCTCATGTAGTCATGTTTGGGACCAAAAGCAAACATATTTGGACATGGGTTTTCCGTAACTTTGAAATTTATTCTCTAGTAATTACCTGAAGTATCAGACAGCTAGTTTTAGATTGAGTAGTGATGAGTGACCAGCCCGGATGCTACTGGCACCAAAAGTTTTCATTTGATTAGGTGAACAACAAGGTCCCAGATTGCCCTAATATTCTATTTCCCATATCAAAGCAGAAAATGGAAACCATTTGCCACATTTTCAGGAAGTGACTTGGGAAATATTCCATGTACATTATCTTGAACTGATTATCAACTGTTGTGAGATACAGTGGGCAATTCTTTGGTCCTTTTCTACAATGGTTTGTTGGTTGGTAGATGAGCTGATGGTGATCACAGACTTACCCTCGGTATGGAAGTGCAACACAAGTGAGTGTTTGTTTGCTTGCAACACAATTGCAAAACAATCAGTATGGCATTGCAACACAGATCAGTAATTGGGATCTAGTGCAGCCCAGGAAAACATGGCCGCAACCTGTGTGTTTGGACCATTTGCTGTCAATGTTGTTGTATTATGCATTCTAATCACCATGGATACTGCTGGAATATGCATAGCAGCACAGACCCTGGCCTCTTCTTGATTAGCTTGAGCAAATGCCTATATATTTTTTTCTTCAAAAGGATGAAACTGACAGCTGTCCAGTTGCTTTATCCTAACTACTACTCTAAAAAATGTTTTTGCAAAGCTCAAATTAGACGAGATAAGAGTTTTGAACTTTCTAACCCGAACCGCACCCCATTTAGGAAAATCAATAAGATCCGAAACAATGGTAGTCGGAGTCCGTGTTTACATTGGATTTCACATTAAAACTATGAACCGGAGCTACCGAACAAGCAAAGAGTGATGGACCTCTAAATCAATGGTTTTAATTTCATAATCTAAATGGAGTATACATGCACTAAAGATTTAAAAATCGCAATACGTAAAGAACATGAATAAGAAGGTTTCCATATTCTCCGTACAGACCCAAACCTTCGAAGGCATTGGAGCATTAGAAGACCAAACCTTCGAAGGCATTGAAATAATCGAAGAACTCCAGCCCCCCATCCTAATTCGAACAACCGCATAAACAAAATCGCAGGATGAGAAGTTAGGGTTTCGTTTATCCAAAATCGGTGATCCTACCTCCTCGCTTTGCGGCGCGTCACCGGATAGGTCGGGGCGACGGAGCCCCCGCTCGCGACGGCTCCCTTGCCCGCGGTCGCGCCGCCCGCGACGGCGTCCTTGCCCGCGGCCGCGCCGCCCGCGACGACGCCCCGGCCGCGCGTCCGCGCCGCCGCCGACGGCGCCCTTGCCCCCGGTGGCGCGGAACAAAGGTTCGGCGGAGGAAAGGTGGCGGCGGTGGGAGGCGAGGAGCAGGCGGCGGCGGTGGGAGGCGAGGAGCGAGCAACGGCGGATTCACCGTGGAGACGTCCGCGCCGCCGCCGACGGCGCCCCCGCCCCCGGTGGCGCGGAACGCAGGTTCGACGGAGGAAAGGTGGCGGCGGTGGGAGGCGAGGAGCAGGCGGCGGCGGTGGGAGGCGAGGAGCAGGCGACGGCGGATTCACCGTGGAGAGGGGGGCGCGGCTGCGGAGAGGGGAGGATAGGCTTGGGTGGGGGCGCTTTGTTTTTTTTTTACCGTGGAGAGGGTGGGGCGCGGGACGGGGTGGCACGCGAGGCAGTGAACGTACGTTCACCAGGGGTGGGAGTTTGACCAGGAAAAATTCTCCACTTCAAACTTTTTAGTAGTAGAGAAATGGGACTAGTAAAACGCTGATTTAGTGCCGCATCGCTATCCACATCCGATGGTCGCAGGCTCTTAAGGACTCACCGTCACAGCTGTTTCACCACTGATTATATGCAAACTGGTATGCATTTGAGCATACTACATACCGTGCTCTAAGCTTTTTATTATTTTTGCTTTCTCTCTTTTTTTTAGAAAAAAAGAAAAGTAAAAGCTTATCAACTTAGCTTGGTGTTGTGTGTCAGTTGTGCTATAGATGGTGTCGGTGTTTTAGACCGGCAAACTACCATGGGGAGTACCCGAGGTAGATGAATGTGGCCTCGCCGAGATCGGTAACTCGAAGGAAGAGACACGTGGCACACAATTTAGACAGGTTCGAGCCGCGAGGTGCGTAATACCCTACGTCCTGTATGCTACGTAGTTCTGGATTGATTGGGTGTGCTTACAAGATGATGCATATGAGAGAGGTAATGGTCCCTGCCTCGCCTTATATAGCCCGGGAGGCATGGTTACAAGTCGGTTTGGGGAGAGAGTACTAGTCGTGTACGTCTAGCAGTTCCTATCCGAGTACTTCTCCACCGAGATCCTTGTGCTCCCCGTCAACAGGTGCCGTGCAGCCCAAGCTGAGTAGTCCCAGGGGCCCACTGAGTAGTCGGTCCTGGTACCCACTGAGGTAGTGGGCCTAGGGAGGTCCATACGACAAGCCCCTGAGTACTTTGTAGTCGAGCAGGATAGATTCGAGTAGTCTTGATGGCCTTGACCAGTAGTCCTCAAGCGTCCTCGAGTACTACAAGCCAAAAGTCCTCAAGAATACTTGAAGCATCCCGAGGCTGGAAGGTACTCCAGCTGATCCTTGAGTAGTCTTGAAGTCTTCTCGAGTAGTTCCCAAGCGTCCTCGAGTTCTCCTCTTGAAGGTCTTCAATAGTACTCGTGTCGTCTTGTAGAAGAAACCATATGGAAAATGCGATTCGAAGAATCGCATTCCGTATGGAATGTTGCCCCCGAGCCTTAGGTCAAATCGTAGATTCAAGCAGAGGGTCAATTTGAAGTTCTGCCAAGATTATCCCGTAAGATCCGGAGAAAAAACCGAAGGACACGTGGCACGGAGCCCCCGAGCCTTGAGTCGAGTACTTCCTCTCGAATCGAAGGGTCATCTTGATTGTAGAATGTGTCCGGAGTTGCTCTTGAGTCTTGTCGTCACCCAGGAAATCTAGCAGATGTAGCTGAGCCCCCGAGATGGAGTGCATCGAGTACTGGAAGGTGAAGGGTCAAGCGGCCGCTGCTGAGTCACCCGCCAGCACTTATCCGTTTGGCCGTTGCGGTACCGCTCGGTTATAAATAGACACCGAAACCCTTAGGGTTTTTCATTCCCCGCAGTAGCAGCCGCTGCAGTAGATCTATTCTAGTTCTCAGCCTCTGTTGCTTCTGCCGCCGCACGAGAGATAGGAAATCCCCGCGCGCCGCCACCACTTGCCACCAGTGCAACCCCCGAGCGGATGCGAGTGAAGACCCCCTGCTCTTGGAGGATGAAGGCTTCTCCGTCCAAGGGTCGGAAGACCGGCGTAGGAGAGAAGAGATCCCGCAGTGAGTCGGAAGGATATCACAAGTCGTCGCCGCCAACATCCCCTCCGCACCCCAACCCGGCCAAAGAATGGAAGAAATCCAAACTGAAGACAGAGGACCTGCTGGCCCTGGTGAATAGTGGATTCCTGCGTGAGAAAGAGATGGATCTGTGGCGCCCTGCCGCTGGAGACCTGTATCCGATGGAGAAGAATCCAGATGAAATCCCCATGTTCGCCAGATTCGTGGAGCGCGGACTGGCGGTGCCAACTAGAAAACTTCTTCAAAGGGCTACTCAGGTACTACGGCATCGAGTACCTGAATCTCAATCCCAACGACATTTTCCACGTCTCCGTATTTGTCCATTTCTGCGAGGCCTTTGTGGGGATCAAACTCCACTGGGTACTCTTCCGAAGTTCTTCCGAGTGAAGCCGCGGCCAAGCACCAACGACCCGCGAGTAGCCGGTGGAGCAGGCATTCAGATGCGAGAAGACGCAGCTGACCAATACTTGTCTTACAAGCTGATTGAGTCAAACTAAGACTGTAAGTCGAAATGGTTCTACATATGTAACCACTATCTGGAGCTGCCGAAGCCAAGCGAGAAGCAGCCAAAGCATAGGGTGTGGTGGAACATCGAGCCCACCATGCAAGAGGGTATCCAACTACCCGAGCTGATGAAGAAAATCAAGGCCCTTAGGGAGGCCGGGCTGAGGGCCGAGGCATGTGGCCTTCAGCTTCATGAAGAGGAGGGTGCAGCCGCTGATGGCCCGCGACACCCTCGGGTACCAATACACGGGCAGCGAAGACACATCAAGAATGCTTGGCGAAGAAGTCGATGATGAAGACATTATCGAGAGGCCAGGAAAAATATTTAAGGATATGCCGCTTTACACTCCTTGCCCAGTCCTCGAGTTCTCCGCGGTTCGTCCGCTGAACCAGGTACGTATATGAGACCTCTGCTCTTGAGTATTTATTGGTTTGGATTAGTCACGCTCACCCAAGTTGTGTTCTATAGGATGACATCGCCAAGTATGTCTCCGATCCAACTCCCCCTCCTCGACTTGAAGATATTCCGGAGGAGGGCAAGAGCAAGGTGAAGGAATGCTACGAAGTCGGCGAAGGTGACGACACTGTCACCATTGAAGATACATCCGACGAGGAGGATGGGGAGACGCTCCAGGAGCGCTTTCAGCTACGGTCCAGGTTCAGCCGACCTGGACTGCCCCATATCCCCCTCATTGATGATAGACCAACTATCCTGGAGGCTAGTCTCCCCGCGCCGCCGAGGAAGCCGCACAATGTGGCACGGAAGCGCATCACCAAGAAGCTGAAGGTGACAGAGGCTACTGTCCACGAGGTGAGTTCCTCGAGTAGAGTAGTCGAGTACTTGGCTTGGAGCCTTGCATGCTAACAGTTGGATTTGGAGTTGTCGCAAAATATCCCGTCGTCCGACCCCATAGATCAGGGGGATGAAGAGAACTGGGCCACAGTGTGGGGATCAACGGAGAGAAGCCTCAGTCCAGCCCCCACTGTTGAAGAAGTCGTGCCAGAGCCAGCTCAACAGGCGACTGGTGCCGGCGAATCGCGAGCGTCGTCAGAAGAGAGGAGGCCAGAGCCTTCCGCAACTACTGGAACCGTGGAGCTAGCAGTCGCCCATGTTGAAGAGGAGGTGCCCGCGGAAGCCGGGCTCGTTGACATTGTCCGCATACTTGGCGCTCCGACCGTGACTGTCGTCCGGTCCAACTTGTGAGTGAAGTCTGTCTTCGTGTAGTACATGTAGATTGGTAGTCTTGCTTGGCTGATCACCGAATTTGTACTTTGCAGGAAATCTACTGATCTATCCTGGGAAGGCGAGGAACCCAGTGCAGCAGCTGCTGAAGAAGACCCATCACTAGCTGTTGAGGAGTCCGCATCCCTTCCTCAGGCTGAGACCGTTGCGTAGGGTGCAGAGGCTACACCACCGGAAGCCACCATAGTGGAAGGTACGTAGGCTGGGGTGATGTCGTCTGTCCCGTGTAGTAGTCGTAACCCCCAGGTACTGACGTTGTGTGCTTTGTGACACAGAAGTACAAGTCGAGGGGACCGCGATCCCAAAATCTGTGGCGATTGAGGGCATCGTGTCCGAAGCTGAGGTGTTGGAGGGGGCAGCTTCCGGACCGGAGGTACCCGTAGCCCCTGAGGCCACGGAGGAGGTGCGTGATGACGTGCTCCCGGAGTCGAGCATGGACGTTGTCGTCCGGTCGCCGGAGATCCAGGACGCGGAGCCGATCCGTTCAGCACCGATGTCGGAGGCGGCCACGACTAGTCGTAGCGGGCTGGAGCTTCTGGCAGATGACCTCATCGACCCGGCGATGGTGGCCCGCAACTTGGAGTCGATACGCTAGGCTGAGCAGAGTGGATCAAGGTACGCGACTGTACCCTCGAGTAGCCGAACTTCAGAAGAACTGAGTACTCAATAATGATTGTTGCCTTGTGTAGGATGTCGTGGAGAGATCCCGACAAAAATCAGACATGCTCCAGGGATATTGCGACACAGTACTCCGAGCAGAGTCACTAGAGAAGGAGCTCAATAAGGCCAAGAAGCACTCCGCCATGTTGCAGTCCAAGCTAGATGGAGCTTTCGCCCAGTACCACAATGAGGTACAAGAGATGCAGGCGAAAAGCGATGACTTGATTCGGAAGAACAAGTCATTGCGTTAGAAGAATAAAGGTACGCCGCCATCAGCCTGTCGAGTACTTATTGAGGGTACCTTGCAATAGTCTGACATGTGTTCTTGAGCTTTTTCAGATCTTGAGGCCAGGGTAGACTAGCTGAAGGCATCGGAGACTGATTTGAAGAACATTGTCTACCGAGAGAAGGATGCCCAACAGGTACTTGAATATGAATATAAGCAACTGTCTCATGAGTGCGTCAAGCACATGGAGCTTCGTGAAGCCTCGGATTGTGACCTTGTGACCTGCTATAAATCTCTGCAGAAGCTCAATGAAGATTGCGAGAGGCTGCGGGGCCAACTCAAGGAACTTGAAGAAGCTGCGCTCCCCATTGCAAGGCTACTGGTGCCTCACCCAGGCGGACCCAAGATAGCTCCGTCGGTGGATCTGCTGAAAGAAGCCCCCGGGCGTGTGGCAACTTATGTGAAGCATCTGGCGAAGTCCATCCCCAACCAAGTCTTGGCGTATATGAAGTCGTACTTCCCCAAGGCTCCGATGGATGTAGTCGCGGGAGGACTAGCCGCAAATTGCACAGGCGACCAGTACAAGGAGCTGCTGGAGCAGATGGCGCCCATTGTGGAACAAGTCACGGAGAAGCTGAACCTTCAGTAGTTGTCCTGTAGGGTTAGCTCACAGCAGCATATGTAATATAAACAAAGTTATGATGAACTTGTTTAAGTTTGAATGAAAATCTTCCATGACATATGCTGGAAAGGAGTACTTGTTGTCGCTATATATGTGTGCGGAGCACTCATCATGGAGATGTCGCGAGTAGCAGAACTCGACAGAAATCACAGTAAATCGGTTGACTAGGAATCAAACTTTATTACTAAGGAAAAATACACCTGGATGTCTAGGGCCGTTTACAAGTGTGATCGCCTGGACCCGGAGGCCGCCTACGGCTTAAGTAGTGCTAGGACCCATGGCCGCTTACAGCTGTAGATCCATTAGTAGCTGTATAGGCTGGATCTGAGAGTACATGGTCTCTTTTGTAGACCGCCGCTAGAGTCCTTGATGCTTTGAGCAGCCCAAGATCCATTAGTAGCCGTTGACGCTGGATCTTGGAGTAGAGGTAGTCCGGAGACTAGTGCCTGGGCCCGGAGGCCGCTTACAGCGGAGAGCCCAGGAGTAGTCGTGTAGACTTGGACCCCCGGAGTAGTCGAGAGACTGCGCATAGAATCGACAGAGCTGGTCGATGTTCCATGAGTTGCTGATGTTGTCGCCTTCAAGTGTTTGGAGGGGGTATGAGCCTGGTCCGGTCACCTTTGCGATCGAGAAGGGATCTACCCATGGCGAGCTGAGCTTGTGTAGTCCTTCCGTATTCTGGATGCGGCGGAGGACTAGATGTCGGTGCGGAATATGGTCCCGACACTAACCAGTAGATAACGCATAGGTCTATCCCTCAATGGTCGATGTCAAGCAACAAATGACACAAGGTTTTATCCTGGTTCCCGCCGAGGGGGCCGTACGTCCAGCGGCGGTGTGCTCGTGGCACTATATTGCTTGGCACCGGGGTGCTTGTAGTGGGGCAAGTACAAGCAAGGAGGGAGAGGAAGCGTGGCTTCCAAGTCCCCGTGAGTGGCCGAGATGATGTGGGAGAATAAGAGAGTGAGTGCACGGTGCGTTGTGCTCGGCCGTGCTTGTTTCTCTCCACCCCTCCCCCCGCGGGCCGGGGGCTCGCCTCCCCCTTTTATAGGCCAAGGGGGCGGCGAGTTACATGCACGCCGCGCTACCTAGCTACGTGTGGGAGCACGTCGTGCTACGGTGTAGAGCGGGCGGCCGTCCGGCGATCTTCGCCGCGATCCGGCCATGATGGCCTACCTCGTACCCGAACAAAGTGGCGGTTCGAGGGTAGGAGGCGGCGATGGCGATGGCGTCCCCCGATAGGCTTCGAGGGAGGTGCGATGATGACGGTACGGGGTACGGGAGCGGGCGAACGGCGTTCCTTCCCAATGAGCTCGTGGTGGTGGAGTGGTTGCTACGGTGCTCGGGCGTGCGCCTCGCGGAGTCGGGCGTGCGCCCGCACGCGTGGGTACGGCGGCCGCGCCGTTACAGTGGCCGGGATGGCCACCCACCGGCCTAGCGCCCCTCACCTAACCTGCAGGGTCACGGGAAAGTGGAGTCGAGGGTGCGCCCGGCCCCCTTTCGAGGGTCGGGCGCGTTAGCCGTACAGTAGCGTGCGCACGGTGTCACGGGACTGACACCGGCCGTACCGCACAGTCCACCCCACGCGGGCGGGGATGGGCTCCTCCTTGGGGAGTTGGTGCGGCGGCACCGGGCGTGAGCCCCGGCGCATGATGGCGCGCCGTCCCCGCGGCGTCGGGGCGTTAAATGCCCGAGTACGGGGCCGGCGCACGCGTGCGGGGCGCCCGTGAGCGTGGCGGGCCCCGCCGAGGGCGGAGCGAACCCTCGAGCGAGACGGGACTCGCTCGAGGGGGAGCGCGCCCTCGAGCGGGGCGGGACCGCTCGAGGGAAGGGTCGCCCCTCGAACGGGGCGGAGCCCGTTCGAGGAGGGGGTTGCCCCTCGAACGGGGCGGAGCCCGTTCGAGGAGGAGCGTGCCCTCGGGCGAGGCGGAGCCCGCTCGAGGGTCTTCCCGCACGGGCCGTCTTGGTGGGCCTCCGAGTCCCCGCCGCATGGGCCATGTCCCGCATGGTTAGTTTCTCCGCATGGTTAGGCTTAGCTTATTTCGAAGCGGGGGTTTAAGCGAGGGTTCCCCCATTGTTTAAGGGGACCCCTAGGGCGGTCCCCGACGCAGCCCCCAAGCATCCGCGGGTTTGCCATTGAGGCTCCCGCGGATGCCGGAACCTACCGATAGGACGTTCTTCCCTCCTTGTTTGCGAACGCTATCCGTGGGGCCGCGTCGGCGGACCCGCGGGTCTAGCCCTCGAAGCCCCCGGGGAGTGTGGGCTCTCTGCGCAGGGGTTAACCGCGAGCAATTCGGTCAGAAAGGCGTGGCACATATGCCAACCGGCATCGGCGGTATTTCAGCCGGCATCGGGGGTGCACGCTCCCCCCCGTCACCTTGTCTCCCGGCGGGTGCAATTTCAAGGAGGTGTAGCCGTGCGTCAAGCCCCCGAGCCTTGGCCTGTTCGAGGCGATCGGGTCGAGCCTGACGACTTGTTTTTTAACGCGCCCTCGCCGTCCCCTCCGCGGGACGGAGGGTGAGGTTTCCGCGACTCCCATCGAGCGGGTCGCGAATCGCGGATTCCTCATCGAGCTGCTAGCGGGTGGTTCAAGTGGACGTCCATGCCCCGTTCGATAAGGGTAGGCTGCGCGGTCCGGAGACACGTCCATGGAAGCGCTTGCGTGGGTTTGCTAGGTGGGGCTCGGTCCCGTTCGCTAGGGACCGAGGGCGCGGAAGCTCTCCCTCGGTGGGGTCCCCCGGCTAGCTGCCCTCGCTGGCTCTCGAACACGACATGTGGGGCACCCTTGAGCCGACGGGCTCGAGGAACGGCTCGAATTCGCGTGCCTTCGTCGTCCCTAACTCTGCAATCTGAGGTGCCTGTTCGAACCCGTCGAGGGTCAGGCTTCGAACCTCGATCGCAAGGCCGTGCGGGGCCGTGCATGGACAGCCCCCGTCTTTTCGCGTTTGCGGCCGTCGAGGGGTCCGGGCGTGCCGGCCCTCGAGGTGCTTGTTGGCGCACGGCGCGGTATGAGTGCTTTCGGTGTCGCTCTATTTCAAGCGTGACACGGGCGATCCTCTTACGCGCGTGCCTTTTTTTTTTTTTAGAGGGTTGACATCGTCTCGAGTTGGGGGTCATGCCGCTCGAGGGTCCTACGTGGCATGGGTGCCCGCGGTGGTCCGCTCTACGTCAGCGGGTCCCGACGACCTTCTCACGCCGATATCCCATCGAGGGTCGCCTTGTTTCGAGTTGAGGGTCATGCCGCTCGAGGGTTCTACGTGGCATGGGTGCCCGCGGTGGTCTGCTCTACATCGAGCAGTCCCGGCGACCCTCTCACGCCGATCCCCCATCGAGGGTCGCCTTTGTTTCGAGCCGAGGGTTCGCCTCGCTCGAGGGCTCTCCTTGCTTGGCAAGGGGCCCGGCATTTAATTGCTTTGCGGTCGTGGCCGCGGTTTTGCGCCGCGGGCGCGCCTTTTTAGGCGGCGCGGCCGCGCGCGCGCGCGTAGTGGGCGGCGTGGCCGGCGGACGTGACGGTTTTGCCTCGGTTCGTCGCCGGTCTCGCCGTAATGATGACCCGCCCCGCCAGTGTTAGAGCCGCCGCGGTCGTGGTGGGGCCCGCCGGTCGACGCGATGGAAAGATTCCCGCGGTTAATGCGGCGGGGCGTCCGCTCCGGAGAACTCGCCCGTTGCCTATTAAACCGCGGGGAGGAAGGGACGGCGGTTTTTTACCTTGGCTTCTCACCGTTTTCGGTCCTCCGTCCCTTCGCCTTCGCCTCACTCTTGCCGTCGCGCGGGCTCGCCGCTTAGAGCTTTTTCCTCGTTTCCTTGTCCTCCGCCTTCGCACTCGTTCGTCCCCCCCCTTATGGCGCCGCCTCGGCTTCCGATCGGGTCCCGGGAGCCGTACGCCCGGGAGAGGTCGACCGTGACCCGGCCTCGCCCCCGGGCGAGCCGGTCGTCGCCGGCCACCTGTCGGCCAACGAAGAGGGGCGCCCGACGGAGTGGATCGTGCCGCCGGCGTCGCACCAAGAGCCCAACCCGCCGGAGGGTTACGTGGTGAGCTTCCTCCGCTACCACGAGCGCGGTTTCAACGCGCCGGCGAGCACATTCATGCGGGCATTGTGCTACCACTATGGGGTGGAGCTGCACAACTTTGCCCCCAACGCGATCTCGCAGCGGCCACATTCGTGGGCGTCCGCGAAGGGTACCCGGGGGATCCCGCCAATTGGGAGCTGCGGGTACATCTCTTCCGCGGGGAGCTCATCACGCAGCCCACGTCGGAGCCGAGGGACCCGCCGCGCGGTGCGCGCCGGCGGAATGTCGCTTGCCCCGCGGGGGGCAGCTCAAAGATTTCTACATCCCCCGCACCATGACGACGAACAACGCCGGGCCGGGAGCGGGGATGGTTTTACTTGCGCAACGCCGAGCCCGGCCTCCCTCCCTACACCGGCCGGTGTTCAAGAAGAGGCCGGACTCCCGGGGCTACGGGTTGCCTACGGCCAATCATCGGCGCGGCAAGAGTCCGCCCTCGCCGCCCGCAGCCGGCTAGCGAAGGAGGGGCTCAACGCGATGAGCGTTCTCGCCTTCCTTCACCACCGGCGGGTCGTGCCTCGATGCGAGAGGCCACTCGCATCTTCGAGATGACGGAGGCGGCCAACCCCGTCGATCCGGCGAGGTCGCGGATGCTCCCGACGCCGCCGGAGCGGCCGTACGCGCTCACCCGAGCGCGGAGCGCCGTCGACACCCGGACGCCGGCGCCTGCGGGTCGGACCCCGTGGGATATCGAGATGCTCCCCACCGGCCCGTTGGTGAGTGTGGTTTTTGATTCTGTTTTAGTCCTTGGTCTTGCTTTTGTTTTCTGACGCGCCATTGTCGCTCTCGCGCGCAGCTGGTGCAGTTCAACGCCGCCAAGTCCGTTCCGCCCACCCCCGACTCCCGTGCGCTCGGCCGGGCGGCGCAGCGGGAGCAGCAAGAGCGAGCGGCGCGCAAGCGGGGAGCACGCGAGGCGGCGTCAAGCGCGCGCCGCGACGCACGGTCCGCGGAGTGCCGGCGGCGGGAGGAGGCCGGGGCTCTCCTCCCCGACATCGAGGAGCCCTCGTCCTCGGAGCAGGACGAGGAGGAAGAGTCCGAGGGGGAGGGCCCCTCGGACGGTGGCGCCCGCGCCCCCGTCGCCGGATCCCGCGCCGGCGTCGGGGGTGGCTTCGTCCGGGGCGGGCGCGTCGGCGCCCGGCCGCCGGCGGTCATCGTCGGGGGCGGCACGCGCCGCGGAGGTGCCGGCGCGTGCCGCGGAGGCACGCGCGGCGGACGTGCCCGCGCGCGCGTCCCGGCGTGCCGCGCGCGCGGCGGGGAGCGCGTCCGCGCGAGCGGCGTCGTCGTCGAGGGGCGCGTCGGGGAGGCGTGCCGGCGCGCGGGGCGAGCGTGCCCCCGCGCACCGCGGCGTCGTCGGGGGGTGCGGCATCGGGCGCGCGCGCGCGCGGGGCGGGGCGTGCCCGCGCGTGCGGCGGCGCCATCGGGGAGGCGCCTGCGTCGGGCGCGGCCGGCCGCGCCGGCCTCGTCCGAGGCCTCGAGGAAAAGGAAGCGGGCCTTTTCCTCCGCGAGGTAAGGAGCCTCGTCTTCCTTCGTTTGGTTTTAGTGTGCTTGGTGATTAGATGCTCTAACCCTCCGTTCGTGTTTGCGCAGGGCGGTGCCAACCGTCCCTCCTCTTGCACCGGCCAAGGTGCTGAGGACGGACGCGTCAATCCCCACCCGGCGGCGCTCGTCGAGGGGGTTGCGCCCGGGGACAAGCGCGGCGGCGGGCACGAGCTCGCAAGGTCCGGGCCGGGGCCTCGAGGCCCCGGCCGGCGGATCAGCCCCGTCGCGGCGCGCGGCCGGGAGGTCGCCGGGGGGCGGCCGGCGCGGCCGCCACGGAGGCGCGGGCCGCGGCGGTGGCTGCGGTGGAGGTGCCGCCCGCGGTGGCGGTCCCCGCGCGGAGGAGGCGGAGCGGGCGCAACCCGCGGGGGCGCCCGTAGATGCGGCGGCACGGGAGGAGGTGGCGGCGACGGCGCCACGACGGGCGCCCGTGGCCGCGGAGGCGCGAGTGGAGGCGCCACGCGAGGCGGAGCAGGCGGCTCCTCCTCGCCGGCGGTCTCCAGGCGGAGGTGGTGGAGCTCTCGGATGACTCCCCGCCGCCTGGGTGGAACCGCTGGCCGGCCCCGGCCCACGAACTCCCCCGAGCCCCAGGAGGGGGCCCTCGTGAGGCGGCACGAGGGTCACATGATAGTGGGGGGCCGAGGGCACGATGCCGAGGCCTCATCCTCCCACGCCGGCCGCCCCGCCCGTGGTGGAGGGGGCCGTGGAGGATCCCCGGCGTTTGCTGACGCCCAGAGGGAGCAAGAGCTCTGGGGCGAGCTTCGGAGCCACGGCGCCACGCTCAACCGTGCGTTGAACGAGGCGCTGCAAGTTCACGGCGGCCCGGCCTGGCTTGTCTTCCAGGTGAGCCACGGTTGCTCGTCCCTCTTCCTTTTTCGTTTCCGTGTGCTGCATTCAAGCCTTGACACTTACGAAATTCGATGTGCGGATGCCAGGAGCTCGAGCGCCGTGCTCGTGAAAAGTACAGCGCGTTCGACCAGGTGAACGCCGAGGCCCGCCAGCTCCGGGAGCGATGCAGCGCTTTCGACGCGCTTGCGGAAGCTCTCAGGACGCCGGACAGTTGGCTGGTGTACCGGGCGATGGCGTGGTGCGACGTGCTCCCCCGAAAGCTCGGGCGGGGGCACGGCGCGTCACCCGAGTCTCGAGCGGATCCGCGCGGCCCTCGTCGATCGCGACGAGGCGCCGTGGAACGCGCGCGAGGACTCGGACAAGACGCGGACGCCGGCCGCCAACCGGGAGGCGGAGGTGGCCGGCGCTCGCGCCGAGACCCGGGAGCTCCGCACGTCGCTCGAGGGGGCCCGGGCGCGGCGGCGCCGGCCGAGGAGCGGCGCGCGGGTTGGAGCAGCGCGCCAAGGAGGCCGACAACCCGAGGGCCGCCCTCGACGCCAAGGCCGCGGCCCTTGTCGCCGCCGAGGGGCTGCTCCAGCAGGAGCGCATCACCCGCCAGGGGGCTGAGGAGCGGCTCCAGCAGGAGCAGGCTGCCCTGGGCGACGCCCGGACGGCGCTGGAGCGGGAGCGCATTGCTCGCGAAGCGGCGGAGAAATCGTTGGAGGAGCGGAACGCCGCCTTCTCCAAGGTTGAGGACGAGGCGCTCGCGCTCAGCATCAACAACGCCAGCCAGGAGCTGGCTCTCCGCGAGCAGGGTGAGGCCGTCCAGCGCCTCGAGTTGGCGCTCGAGTCCGCGCGCCGCGACCTCGATCTGGAGAGGAAACAAGTCGAGGGTAAGTTACTGTTTGACCCTGCTTGTTGGTTCTTGCTTTAGAGGGTTAGTTTCCCCCTTTCTGATTTCTTGTCGTCTTGTTGATTCCAGGCTTGCGCACTGCCTTGGGGCATGCTGCTGGGCGGGCCGAGGCCCCCGCAGCTTCCTACAACTCCTCCGAGCGGGAGCCTGCAGGGAGCCGCGTGACGCGGCCCTCGAGACTGCCGCGTCGTCGAGGAAGGCGAGGCTCGGGCCGGCGGCCGCGCCGGCCGGCCGCTGCGCGCTCTCGGCGGCCACGTCACGGAGCGGATGCGCCGGGCGTTGCACCCCGGGCGTGCGAAGGCCCTCGGAGTGGTGCGATCCCACTACGAGGTCAACCTCGAGGCGGTGGCGGAAGGCTACATCGTGCCCGAGGGCGTCGAGGACGAGGTGGCCATGGAGCGTGCAGACGCGCTTGTTGCTGACGCCGCCGGGTCGCTTGCCGAGGCCTTCGAAGAATTCCTCTTCCCAGACGCCGCCGATGCTGCCGCTCCATCCGCCTGAAAGCACCTGGGCGCTAGGCCCGTTTTTTGTTTACGTGTATCAGAATTCTGGCCTCGTGGCCTTTTGTAAATAAACAAATCATTTCATGAACATGGGCAGTTGCTTGTAAATGAAATCGTTTGCTTATTACGCTTTTTGTTTCTCCTTCTTCCGGAGTAGATTCTAGTTAGGGGAGTTCGTTTTTCGCAGGGGGCCCGCTGGGTTGGAGGCGAGAGAGACGGGCCATAGCCACGCGGCGTAGGCTGTCTCTGGCTCGCGCGCTCCTTCCGCCGTGCCGCCCGCGCCCGCTCGAATCATGGCTCGAGGTTGAAGTAGAGAACAAACTTAGCGCGTGTGAATCGTTTTTTATTTTTGCGCGAAAAATAGGACCATTTTGGGGGGGGGTGCCCCCCGCAGTAGCCCCCGAGGGTAACTTGGGTTTCAGGGGAAAGCCGAGTTGCCCTTTTATTATACTTGGAGTATTTACATAGGTGACACCAACTGGGGCGTTGGCCGTGCGTTTTTACAACAGAAAATACTTGGAAATCCTAGCTAAGGGTAGAAGCGACGTAGCTGTTGGATGTTCCAAGCGTTGGTGAGTTCTTCGCCGTCCTCGTTGGCCAGCTTGTATGTGCCCGGTTTGAGCACCTTCACCACGACGTAGGGTCCCTCCCATGGGGGCGATAGCTTGTGGCGCCCTCGGTTGTCTTGGCGTAGCCTTAGGACCAAGTCCCCCTCGCTGAAATCCCTCCGACGTATCTTGCGCGCTTGGTAGCGCCGTAGGGACTGTTGATATCTTGCGGAGTGCATCAACGCCACGAGGCGTACTTCGTCTAGCTGATCCAGCGAGTCCTCGCGGGCTCGCTGGTTAGCATCCTCGTTGTAGCCTCGAACCTTGGGCGACCCGTATTCCAGATCCGTGGGGAGGACGGCCTCCGCGCCATGGACTAGGAAGAACGGAGTGAACCCGTGGCTCGCTTGGGGTGGTCCTTAGGCTCCACACGACCGCTGGTAGTTCTTGGAGCCATTTTCGGCCAGATTTGTTGAGCTGGTCGAAAATTCTGGCTTGAGGCCCTGTAGAATCATGCCGTTGGCACGCTCTACTTGGCCGTTGGTCTGTGGGTGTGCCACAGCTGCCCAATCCACGCGGATGTGGAACTTGTCGCAGAACTCCAAGAACTTCCGGCCCGTGAACTGGGACCCGTTGTCTGTGATGATGGAGTTTGGCACTCCAAAGCGGTAGACGATATCGGTGAAGAACGTGACCGCCTGCTCAGCCCTCAAATTCGTGATGGGGCGCACCTCCACCCACTTGGAGAACTTGTCGATCGCGACGAGCAGGTGGGTGAAGCCCCCGGCGCCTTCCGCGGGGGCCCGACGATGTCCAACCCCCACACGGCGAATGGCCATGTTACGGGGATCGTTTGCAGGGCGTGAGCGGGCAAGTTGGTCTTGCGGGCGTAGAACTGGCACCCTTCGCAAGTGCGCACGATTTCGTTGGCGTCCGCGACCGCGGTAGGCCAATAGAAGCCCTGGCGGAACGCGTTGCCAACGAGGGTGCGTGGCGCGGCGTGGTGGCCACAGATTCCCGCGTGGATGTCCCGTAGGAGCTCGCGCCCCTCGGGAATCGGTATGCACCGCTGGAGGATGCCTGACGCGGCGCGCTTGTACAGCTCGCCGTCGACGAGGGTGAAGGATTTGGCCATCCTGGCGATGCGCCTGGCTGCGGCCCGATCTTCGGGGAGTTCCCCTCGAGCGATCCAGGCGGTGTACTTTTCCCGCCAATCCGCTTGGACAGGGGCCGGCTCTATATCCATCGCATCGACCTCGTGGGAGCCGTACCCCTCGAGAAGGGAGAGTACGTACGCCTCGTTCGAGGGGTCCTCTTCCATGGGTTCCGCACCCGTTGGATTCGAGGGAGCCCCCGAGGGTCCGCCTTCGCTCGAGGGGTAGGGCTCGAAGGTGACCGAGGGCTGCGCGATGTCGCGCGCGAAAACGTTCGGGGGAACGGTGATCCGCCCGGACGCTATTTTTGCCAGCTCGTCTGCTTCCTCGTTGTACCGGCGGGGTACATGATTAAGCTCGATGCCGTAGAATTTGTCTTCGAGGGCCCGCACGGCTTTACAGTAGGCCTCCATCTTGTCGTCGTGGCAGCTCGCGTTCTTCATGACTTGATCGATCACGAGCTGCGAATCCCCTCGCACGTCGAGGCGCTTGATGCCCAACTCAATGGCGATTTTGAGGCCGCAGAGAAGGGCCTCGTATTCCGCCATATTGTTGGACGCGGGGAAGTGGAGGCGCACTGCGTAGCGCATGTGCTCCCCGAGGGGTGACACGAAGAGCAAGTGCCCGCGCCCGCTCCCCGTCTTCATCACCGAGCCGTCGAAGAACGCGAGTCCAGCCTCTCGCTTGGATCCGAGGGGGGCGGCGGTTGCGTGTCCGTCCACTCAGCGACGAAATCGGCTAAGATTTGCGATTTGATGGCCTTGCGCGGAGCGTAGGCGAGCGTCTCGCCCATCAACTCCACGGACCACTTGGCAATTCCGCCCGCCGCGTCGGGGGTTGCGAATGATCTCTCCTAGCGGGAAGGAAGAGGCCACCGTAATCGGGTGGGCCTCGAAGTAGTGGCGGAGCTTGCGCCGCGCGAGGACTACCGCGTACAACAGCTTCTGGACCTGGGGGTAGCGCGTCTTCGTGTCCGACAGGACTTCGCTGATGTAGTAGACCGGCCTCTCGCACGAGCAAGGCATGCCCTTCCTCCGTGCGCTCCACGACGATCACGGCGCTGACCACCTGGGTGGTTGCGGCCACGTAGAGTTGGAGGGGTTCGCCGTCTCGTGGCGGCGTAAGGATTGGGGCGTGCGTCAGAGACGCCTTCGGCTTGTCGAGTGCTTCCTGGGCCTCGGCGGTCCAAGAAAAGCGCTCGTGTTTCTTGAGCAGCCGGTAGAGGGGCAGGCCCTTCTCACCGAGCCTCGAGACGAAGCGGCTCAGGGCGGCAAGGCACCCCAACACCTTCTGCACCCCTTTGAGGTCCCGAATTGGACCCATTCGCTCGAGGGCCGCGACCTTTTCGGGGTTGGCCTCGATTCCCCGCTGGGAGACGATGTATCCTAGGAGCATGCCCCGCGGCACTCCAAAGACACATTTTTCGGGGTTGAGCTTGACCCCGTTGGCCCGCAGTACCGAACGCGATGCCAAGATCGCTAACCAGGTCGTCCGCCTTCCTGGTCTTGACGACGATGTCGTCAACGTAAGCCTCGACCGTCCGCCCGATATGGTCCCCAAAAACGTGCCGCATGCGCGCCGATATGTCGCGCCCGCGTTTCGAGGCCAAAAGGCATCGTGACGTAACGGAACGTCCCGAACGGTGTGATGAACGAAGTCGCGAGCTGGTCGGACTCCTTCATTTTTATTTGGTGATATCCCGAATAGGCATCAAGGAAACGAGTAGTTCACACCCGGTCCGTTGAATCAACGATTTGATCTATACGTGGCAAAGGAAAAGGAACTTTTGGACATGCTTTATTGAGACTCGGTGTAGTCGATACACATCCTCCACTTCCCATTTTTCTTTTTTACAAGCACGGGATTAGCTAGCCACGTAGGGTGGAACACTTCCTTGATGAATCCGGCCTCGAGGAGCTTCCGCGGCTCCGCTCCGATCGCCCGTCGCCGCTCCTCGTCGAAGCGGCGCGGCCCGCCGCCGCACGGCGCGGGCGTTAGGCGAGATATCAAGGGAGTGCTCGGCGACCTCCCTCGGGATGCCTGGCATGTCCGAGGGGCTCCACGCGAAGACGTCGGCGTTGGCGCGGAGGAAGTCGACGAGCACTCGCTTCCTATTTAGGATCGAGGGTCGAGCCGACCCTCAACGCTTTGCCCTCGTGGGGCCGATGGGTCGAGGGGGACCCCTTTGGTTTGCTCGGCGGCCTCGAACGTGCCGACGTGCTTGGCGGCGGAGCTGAGGTCGTCGTTGACCATCTTCTCCAGTGTGTTTACCAGCGCTTCATCCGGCGCTAGCGCCTCTCGCATGTTCCACGCACTCGACATCGCGAGCCGAATGCATGCTCGATCGACGACCCGACGGTGATGACGCCGTTTGGACCCGGCATCTTCATCTTTAGGTACGTGTAGTTGGGGACCGCCATGAACTTGGCATAGCATGGTCGCCCAAGGATGGCATGGTAGGCCCCTTTGAATCCCACCACCTCGAATGTGAGGGTTTCCTTGCGGAAATTCTTGGGGGTCCCAAACCAGACGGGCAGATCGATCTGCCCGAGGGGTTGAACCTGCTTGCCGGCGCGATGCCGTGAAACGGCTTCGTGCTGGGCCGCAACTGGTCCAGCCCCAATCCCCATCGGCGCAATGTATGCGCGAAGAGGATATTGAGGCTACTGCCTCCGTCCATAAGGACCTTCGAAAACCGGGCGTTCCCAATGATGGGATCGACCACCGGTGGGCATGGCCGGGTTCGGGATGCGATTTGGGTGATCATCCCGGCTAAAGGTGATGGCATCCTTCGACCGCTTGAGAAAGGCCGGAGGTGCCCTCTCTCGCGGCGAGGACTTCGTGCCGCTCCTTCTTGCGCCGCCGGTCGACATGTCGACGTAGGTCCCCCAAAGATGAGGAACACATTTTCGACGGCGGGGGAAACCACCCGCGTCGCCATCGCCCCCATCCTTCTTGGCCTCCGCCTCCTTCGCGGCGGCACGGCCATAGAACTTCTTGAGCATGTCGCACCGCTCAAGAGTGTGGTTCACGGGGGTCTTGTGGTAGGGGCATGGCTTCTTCATCATGTCGTCGAACACCCCGGGCCTCGAGGAGCCGGTCGAGGGCCCCCGTCGGGCCGGGTCAACGGCGAGGGCCTCGGCGTTGCCGCCGTTGCGCCCTCGCTCGCGCGCCCGCAGCGCGGCTTCTTCCCCCTTCTTGCCCCGCTTGTCGTTGCGGCGCGGCTCCTTGGACCCGCCGCCCTCCGCGGGCGTGCCCTCGGAGCGCTTGCCCTTCTTGCCGTCGAAGATTGCCCCCACGGCCTCCTCTCCCGGAGGCGAAGCCCGGTGGCAATGTTGAACGGCTCGTTCGAGTCCGTGGGCGGGCTGCGCTCCCGGCCCGCGCACAAGGTCCCGCACGTGGTGCCCTCGAGGAACGCGTGCACGATCTCGGACCGTGCCACGGCCGGGGAGCTCGTGCGCCGCTTGGAGAAACGCCGTATGAAGTCCCGCGCCGACTCGCCGGCTCGCGTGCAGGAGCGCAGATCCCAGGAGTTCCCAGGGCGCACGTACGTGCCCTGGAAGTTGCCCACGAAGGTATGGACTAGGTCGTCCCAGTTATGGATTTGGCTGGCGGGCAAGTGCTCGAGCCATGTCCGGGCCGCATCGCCCAGATGCAAGGGCAAGTTGCGGATGATCACTTCGTCGTTGGTGGCCCCGCCCAGCTGACAGGCCAGGCGGTAATCGTTGAGCCAGACACGAGGGTCCGTCTCCCCGTTGTACTTGACGATTGTCGAGGGCTGACGGAAGCGCCGGGGGGAACGCCGCCGTGCGGATCTCCCGCCGAACACACGGGTGCCCGGGGCTCCGGCGTTGGGGAGCGATCCTCCCCGCCGTCGTAGCGTCCACCCCTTCGAGGGTGGTAGCCCCCCGGCCGCTCGCGCGTCCGCCTTGCCGGTGCGCCCGGCGTTGATGACGTTGCGGGCGTCTCCATCCGCCGCCCTCGCGTGTGTCAAGGAGCCGCTCCTTGGCCGGCGTGCGTCCCCCGGTCGACAAGTTGACCCACATGCACCGAGGGTTCGCCCCCCGGTGCCGGATCATCACCCCGCGCGTCCCCCCCGTTGGCGGATGCGTGAGGCCGAGCTCTCGGCCCGCCGGACGGCCGCTTGCTCAAGGAGGGTCCGCACCTCGCGGTGCATGTCTCGAGCCTCGGGGGTCGAGGGTGCCGGCATGGCGCGCGAGCGGTGTTGCGGCGGCGATGAGCTTTTGGCTCGCCCGCGGCGGAGTATCCGCGTTGTCGACGTTGGGGACGGGGTTGAGGCGGTCACGGACTTGTCGGCCCCGCCTCCCGCGCGCGTTCGCCGCGCGCGCGGAGGCCTCCCCCCGCCATCGAGGCGCGGAGTAGCCGCACGGTCCGTACTCCTCTCGCGCCTTGGCCTCGAGCTCGCGAGCTTGGGCCGCCGCGCGTCGACGTCGGCCCCGGCCAGGTGCGCTTGGCCCCGCGGCAGGCGCGTGGCGACCCCTGGGGCTGGCGTGACTTCCCCATCTCCGGCGCCCGCCGCGCCGGCGGCGTTGGCCGGGTCGTTGGTGATGACGGCGCAACATTCCCGCGTGGGGTCGTAGCTCCCAGTGCTGGAGTCGTCGGAGCAGCCAAACCAGTAGTCCGTGGCGTCGAGGAAGCGCCTGAACGCGACTGGGTCCGGCACACCGGAGAAGTCCCACTCCGCGTACCCATGGCGGTTGGCGGGTGGCATCGTGTCGACGGAGCCCAGGGACGACTCGTCCGCCGGCCGGCGTGCGGGATCCCCGGCGACGAAGACGTGGCGACCAGGAGGAACCCGGCGCATTGTCGTGTTGACGTTGGCGTTGTAGGCCGTGGTGGCGCCACGCAGCCCGATGGGGATGCGTGGTCCGGAGACCGCACGCGGTCCCGCCGGGGGCGGTGGCGGCCGTCGTGACGGTGGGTGCACCGCGTTGAGCGGCGGCGCGCTCAACCTGCCGCCGCCGGACCGCGCCCGGCGTGAGCGTAGCCCGCGAGCGACGACGGCGTCGCGGCGTCGACGGGCCCGCGGCATCCGTGCTCGCAGGCGCCCTGCGCCGTGTCGTGCGTGCGGCGGAGACCAGAGCGGACCTGGCCTCGCGCTGCGCGCGGAGCTCCTCACGGTTGGTGAGGCGCATGAGATAGCCGTTCCCCGTGGCCTGGAAGTTCAAGTCCCCGAAGCGGATCTCGAACCCGGCCGGGAGAGGGTCCGAGCTACCCATGTTGTAGCGGGTGCTACGGTACTCAGTGCGGATCACCATGGAGGGAGTTAGCGAAATGACCTTAGGCGCTCGTTTGCCCCACGGTGGGCGCCAACTGTCGGTGCGGAATATGGTCCCGACACTAACCAGTAGATAACGCCTAGGTCTATCCCTCAATGGTCGATGTCAAGCAACAAATGACACAAGGTTTTATCCTGGTTCCGGCCGAGGGGGCCGTACGTCCCGCCAGCCGGTGTGCTCGTGGCACTATATTGCTTGGCACCGGGGTGCTTGTAGTGGGGCAAGTACAAGCAAGGCGGGAGAGGAAGCGTGGCTTCCAAGTCCCTGTGAGTGGCTGAAGATGATGTGGGAGAATAAGAGAGTGAGTGCACGGTGCGTTGTGCTCGGCCGTGCTTGTTTCTCTCCACCCCTCCCCCCCGCGGCTGGGGGCTCGCCTCCCCTTTTATAGGCCAAGGGGGCGGCGAGTTACATGCACGCCGCGCTACCTAGCTATGTGTGGGAGCACGTCGTGCTACGGTGTAGAGCGGGCGGCCGTCCGGCGATCTTCGCCGCGATCCGGCCATGATGGCCTACCTCGTACCCGAACGAGGTGGCGGTTCGAGGGTAGGAGGCGGCGATGGCGATGGCGTCCCCCGATAGGCTTCGAGGGAGGTGCCGATGATGACCGGTACGGGGTACGGAGCGGGGCGAACGACGTTCCTTCCCAATGAGCTCGCGGTGGTGGAGTGGTTGCCGCAAAGGTGCTCGGGCGTGCGCCCGCGGAGTCGGCGTGCGCCCGCACGCGTGGGTACGGCGGCCGCGCGCCGTACAAGGGGCCGGGATGGCCACCCACCGGCCTAGCGCCCCTCACCTAACCCGCGGGGTCACGGGAAAGTGGAGTCGAGGGTGCGCCCGGCCCCCTTTCGAGGGTCGGGCGCGTTAGCCGTACAATGAGCGTGCGCACGGTGTCACGGACCGACACCGGCCGTACCGCACGGTCCACCCCACGCGGGCGGGGATGGGCTCCTCCCCCGGGGGAGTTGGTGCGGCGGCACCGGGCGTGAGCCCCGGCGCATGATGGCGCCGTCTCGCGGCGTCGTGGCGTTAAATGCCCAAGTACGGGGCCGGCGCACGCGTGCGGGGCGCCCGTGAGCGTGGCGGGCCCCGGCCGAGGGCGGAGCGGACCCTCGAGCGAGACGGGACTCGCTCGAGGGGGAGCGCGCCCTCGAGCGGGGCGGGACCGCTCGAGGGAAGGGGTCGCCCCTCGAACGGGGCGGAGCCCGTTCGAGGAGGGGGGGTTGCCCCTCGAACGGAGCGGAGCCCGTTCGAGGAGGGAGCGTGCCCTCGGCGAGGCGGAGCCTCGCTCGAGGGTCTTCCGCACGGGCCGTCTTGGTGGGCCTCCGGAGTCCCGCCGCATGGGCCATGTCCCGCATGGTTAGTTTCCCGCATGGTTAGGCTTAGCTTATTTCGAGCGGGGTTTAAGCGAGGGTTCCCCCATTGTTTAAGGGGACCCCTAGGGCGGTCCCCGACACTAGATCACCAATGTTGAAGGAGCGTTCATTGACATTGTGATCATAATAGCGTTGGATACCCTCAAGGTACCTTGCTGACTAGACGAGGGCGGCACAGCGAGCTTCTTCGAGTCCATCGATATCAACTCGTCTATTATCTTCTGAGATGCCTTCGTCGTACTGCTCCACTACCGGCAACTCCCACATGACGTCGGCAGGTAGAATAGCCCCGGAGCCGTAGACCAGGAAATAGGGTGACTGCCCTATTGGCTTGGTAGGTTGAGTATGAAGCCTCCAGAGTGCATTGGGTAGTTCTTTGATCCACTTGCCCCCCTTTGTGTTAGCAGCATCGTGTAGTCGCTTCTTTAGAGCGTCGAGTACCATCTCATTGGCGCGCTCGACTTGTCCGTTGGCCCGTGGATGGGTGACTGAGACATACCAGACGTCAATCCCGCTGTTCTCACAATATTCCCTGAACTGGTGATTGTTGAAGTTGGAGCCCAGGTCTGTGATGATGCGGCGGGGTAGTCCGTATCGGTGCACAAGTTCATCTAAGAAGTCGAGTACTCTGTCGGCCTTTGGGCAGATGACCGGCTTGACTTCAATCCACTTGGTGAACTTGTCAATGGCCACTAGAACTCTATTGAATCCTCCTGGCGCAGTCGGGAGAGGCCCAATCATGTCGAACCCCCAACAGGCGAAAGGCCAAGTTGGCGGTATAGTGACTAGCTTGTAGACCGGGACGTGCTGTTGTTTCGCGAAGTACTAGCACCCTTGGCACCTTCTGACGAGTTCCTTAGCATCGCCTAGAGCTGTGGGCCAGTAGAAAGCTCGTCGGAAAGCCTTGCTGACCAACGTGCGAGAAGACACGTGGTTGCTGCAGACGCCTTTGTGAATCTCCTCCAAGATGTCCTTGCCTTCTTCCTAGGGAATGCACTTCATGAGTACTTCAGAAGTGGCACCCCACCTATAGAGCTTGTCTCCGACTAGTACGTAGGACTTGGCCCGGCGGATGATTTGCTTGGCCAAGTTCTTGTCAGTGGGAACCTTTTGCTCGCGGATGTAGTCGATAAAGGGTTGTCGCTAGTCCACGTCTATCATCATGACCTCCTGGCCAGCTTGAGAAGGCACTGGGTCAGTGGTCGTAGTCACCGGCTCCAGGATGGATGGCGCGTGAACCTCGTGGACAAAGATTCCCGCTAGTACTTGTGCGCGAGTAGAACCGAGCTTTGACAGGACGTCCGCTGCAATGTTGTTGTCGCGGACGACGTGATGGAACTCGAGACCATAGAATTTGTTCTCGAGCTTGCGGAATTCTAGGTAGTAGGCGTCCATGTTCTCCTTGTTGCGATCCCAAGACTTGTTAACTTGGTCGATGACCACTACAGAGTCGCCGTAGACTAGTAGTCGCTTGATGCCCAATGATATTGCGAGACGGAGCCCATGCAGCAGAGCTTCGTACTCGGCTTCGTTGTTTGAGACCTTCTAGAAGATCTGCAAGACATACTTGAGTTGTTTGCCCTTTGGAGAGATCAAGAGTACTCCTGCACCCACGCCCTCGAGCTTGAGCGAGCCGTCGAAATACATCACCAATGCTCTGGTCGCTCGGTTGGAGTTGGTAGCTGATTCTCCCGCCACTCTGCCATGAAGTCGACTAGTGCTTGCAACTTGATGGCTATTCGTGGCTTGAAGTCGATGTTGAGGGAGCCAAGTTCGACTGCCCATTTGGAGATTCTTATAGTAGCGTCTTGGTTCCGTAAGATGTCGCCGAGCGGATAGTCGGTGACAACGGTGATCGAGTACTGCTGGAAGTAGTGTCATAGCTTCCGCGAGGTGATGAGCACTGCATATAATAGCTTCTGTACTAGTTGGTAGCGTGCCTTGGATTCTGACAGGACCTCGCTGACGAAGTAGACTGGTCACTGGACTGGGTAGGCGTGGCAGTCTTCTTGCTGCTCGACGACGATGGCAGTACTGACCACATGAGCGGTCGCAGCGAGATAGAGCAATAGCTGCTCTTTCTTGCGAGGAGCCGTGAGGACTTGTGGCTTGGACATGAAGTCCTTGAGCTGCTCCAAAGCTTGATCTGCCTCTGGGGTCCACACGAACTTCTCTTGGTGCTTGAGTAGTTTGAAGAAGGGTAGCCCCCGTTCTCCAAGCTTCGAGATAAATCTGTTCAAGTCTTTCATACACCCTGTGAGCTTCTGCACGTCTTTGATGCAGGTGGGATGTTTCATCTTGGTAATGGCAGAGATCTTCGCAGGATTGGCTTCGATGCCACGATGGCTGATGATGAAGCCGATTAGTTTTCCCGAAGGTACGCCGAAGACGCACTTGTTCGGGTTGAGCTTCCACCGGTACTCCCGCAGGGATGCGAAAGTCTCTTCAAGATCGGTGATGAGCGTGTCGGAGTGTTGAGTCTTGACGACCACGTCATCCACATAGGCTTCGACGTTCTTGTTGAGCTGTCTCTTGAAATAGGCCTGGATAGCTTGCTTGTAGGTAGCGCCGGCGTTCTTCAACCCGAGTGACATCGTTGTGTAGCAGTAGGCGCCAAATGGGGTGATGAACGCAGTCTTCTCCTGGTCTTCTTCCTTGATCGCGATCTGGTGGTACCCGGAGTAGAAGTCGAGGAAGCAGAGCAGGTCGCAGCCCGCCGTGGAGTCGATGACTTGGTCAATCTGTGGCAACCCGAGGGATTCCTTGGGGCAGTGTTTGTTGAGATCGGTGTAGTTGACGCACATCCTCCACTCGTTCATGTTCTTCTTGCGGACGAGGACGGGGTTGGCAAGCCACTCAGGATGGAAGACTTCTCTGATGAAGCCGGCCGTGAGTAGTTTGGCGAGTTCTATCTTGACGGCGTCCCGTCGGTCGTCGATGAAATGGCGGAGGTGTTGTCGTTTGGGGGTAGCTTTAGGATCGATGTTGAATGAATGCTCGATCAGCGCCCTGGGCACCCCAGGCATGTCCGCTGGTTTCCAAGCGAAGATGTCTCGGTTAGCTAGAAGGAAGCTGACGAGCGCGTCTTCCTATTTCGGGTCAAGGCCCACCCCGATCATGGTAGACTTGCTGCTGTCGCCTGTTCCAAGGTCGATCGCCTTGACTTGCACTTCCTCATAGGGTTGAGGCTTGTTGGCTGTGTCAGATTCCTCTGGGATCTTGAGTTCAGTTGGGGCAAGCTTCTTGGATGCAACATAGATTTCCATCATTGCATTGGGTACTTGGTAGCTGCGAGTTCCACAGCCTCTGTGTCACAGTCGAAGGATATCTTCAAGTCCCCTTGCAGTGAGAGTACTCCGGCAGGGCTTGGCATTTTGTGTACCAAGTATGTGTAGTGGGGTATCGCCATAAATTTGGCGATAGCTGGTCTACCGAGGATGGCATGGTAGGAAGTCTCGAAGTCCACAACCTCGAACTTGATGTACTCGGTGCGGTAGTTCTCCCTGGTTTCCCCGAAGGTAACTGGCAGGACCACTGTGGATTAGCCGCGTTCCCGGGGACGATACCATTGAAAGGCGATGTGCTCTTTGTGAGTGTGGGTAATGTCGAGCTTCATCTTCTTCAAGGTCTTGGTGAAAAGGACATTGAGCCCGCTTCCACCGTCGATGAGTGCCTTGTTGATTCTGGAGCCCGCGACTACTGGTTTGAAGGACTGATACGGCGAACCAGAGAGGGGGGGAGTGAATGGGAGCTGATAAAAATTCTATTCAAGAATTCGACCTATGAACCCGATTTCACTCGTGCACCTCCGCAAGCTTCTCTTGCCAAGTTCACGCAGCCACTGAAGTGCTACTGAACCTAGGAGCAAGACCCAACCAACAGCCACAGCACACACGCAGCGGAAACACACATGACACGGCTGCGGCAGCCCAAACCGGCCGGGGCCGGTTTCGAAACCGCCAGACCGCTTCTGTTGGACTTAGCCTCACGCAGGCAGGGGAAACCGGTCAGACCGGTTTGGCAAACCGGTCAGACCGATTTTGTCCAGAAACTCCCCAAAGACCCAAAACACCTCAAGAGCCTTTCCACATCTGAACAAATGAAGCCATGGTGCAACAGAGACTTCCTTGCTCAAAAACCCTTCTCGACAGCCCACAGGGCGAAACCGGTCAGACCGGTTTGGGAAACCGGTCAGGCCGGTTTTTGCCTGGACAGTCGGGAAGAACACAGCCCGCGGGAAAAACTCAACACTCCCTCCAATCGATCTCCCGATTCGTTCCACAGATCAAAGTGAGACTTTGGGGATAGATGGGGTACCTCGTGGGCTACCCTTGGCTAGAATCTTGGTCTCCAAAACTCACCCAATCAAGAGGAATCGAAAGTCAACCCTCAAGAGCACCTCTAACCCTAGAACTCCGAAAACCCCAAAATCAAGCCCCTTAACTCACGGATTTGGGAGGGGAATCACAGCCCAAAGAACCACGAAGGGTTCCCACAAATTTCCCCCATCAAATCCCCAAGAGCAAGGTCCCGAAAACACCCCAAGAAAACCACCAAGAGAGGACTCCGAAAATCACCACCAAAAACAACCGGGAACAACACAACAAGGCCTTGAGGAACCACGCCAAATCATCTATACATACCAAGAAGGTTCATACAAGGTCTAGCTTGCCGCCCGATCATCCAACCCTCTCACAAGATCTCACCATGAAGCTCTCAAGCTTGTCCTATGGAAATCCTAAGAAAAAGGAATGGAAAATAGGAAAGCAAATGAACTAGGGTTCCAAGAGATGGCTGCCATCCTCTCACCTCATGGGTCATATGGAGGCAACCGAAAGTCTAAAATACCCTTACTTAATAACTAGGGATACAAGCCCACCAAGGGCACTTTGAGAATTTGTCTTTGTAGCACCATCGGATGGATGCCCAGCGACCGCACTCCGCGTAGCCTCGACGCTAGCCTTGCGATCCCGACGCGTGTCCTCCGCTTCGAAGCTTCCGGCGCCCTGCGACCCCAAACCGGTCAGACCGTTTCTCCAAACCAGTCAGGACGGTTTCGGCCAGACAACCACACCCGGTCTTCGGCCTCGGCTCTGTGGCTCAGCCGAGTAAACCGGTGATTTTCTGGTGAACCACCGCAAACCCTGCGAACTTGATGTAGCCTCCGCCAATCTCCACTCATGACTTGGCTCCCACGAAGTCCCGGCTCGACCTTGGTTTTGTGGCTCAACCAAGAAACCGTCCACTGACTTCATCTTGCCGTTCTTGCCACCATGCGGCCCGCACTTGACCCCACTGGCCACCGGGTCCCTCGAACAAAGCCTACTTGTCTTCTCCACACCTGGAGGCCTCACTGGCGACGACCTTTCGCGCTTGTTCTTCACCTGCACCAACACGAGTCAAGCCGCAACCTACACCTGCAATACTTAGCCAAGAATTAGTCCACACAACATTGTCAATCACTCATCACACAAGGAAGCGACCATCCACCGGTCCTCGAACCACACATGGTCCTCATGGTTTCAGGACAAGTGGAAAACGACTTGGCTCGGAGAAGCATGTCCATTGATCTGTGTCCCGTCTGGTGGCCTTCTGAGACCGTCTGGTGGGTAGTCTGCCAAAGAGGACGTTCACCGTCTTGTCGGGTTCTTGGAAGTCGCCGTTGCCCTCGTCGGCTTTTTTCTTACCCTTCTTGTCGTGAGGAGGTCGTGGGTCTGGAGTATCCTTGAGTGCTCGCTGGAGTTGGTAGCACTGCTCGGTGGTGTGGTTACCCTCCAGATTCCACAGACACTTCTCTTTCAGCAAGTCTTTGAAGCCGCCGGAGGTCTTCTCCGAGTTGTCTTTCGCAGGGCGTTGGATAGTCATGACTGTATTGTCTGGCTTGCGCTTGCGGTTAGGACCTGAGTAGTTGTTGTTGTTGCGACCCCCTTGATCCCTATTGTTGTTGTTGCTGCCGCTCAGGTTGTTCTTGCTCTTGCCGCGAATGGCACCGTACTTGGCGTTTGCCTTGTCTTCTTCGTCGGCCCATGAAATGATCATGTCCTTGAGCTTAGTGATGGAATCGGGCGGCGGCGACCGAATTCTTCGAAGTTGCGGCGGTGGTAGAGACCGTCTTGGAAAAGGTCGGTGACCTCCTTGTCGGTGACATCGACTACCATAGCGTGCTTGTCGAAAAAGCGTCGCATGTACTTGCGTAGCATCTCGCCTTGTTCCTGCTTTACCATTGCCAGGTCCATGCGAGTACCCGAGCGTCCCATGGTGCTTGCAAAGTTGCTGGTGAACTGATCCTTAAGCTGGTCCCACTTGTCGATTGAGTTCCTGTCGAGCGACTCGAGCCAGGTGAGTGGTGCTTGGTCCAGGCAGAAGGGAAAGTAGAGGCACTTTGTGTCGTTGTTACCACTAGCATTTTCGATGGATAAGGTGTAGCATCTGAGCCACTAGACTGGGTCTTGCTTCGCATCATACTTGGTGATCCCCAGAGGTTTGAATTTCTCTGGGAGAAGCAGATTGCGAAGTTGAGCGGAGAAGGCGGGGAAGCCGTCGTTGTCGCCTGCCGTGGAGGACTTATTGCGTCGTATTTCTTCAATTCTGCGGTAGGCCTCGTTGCCGCCGTATGAGACACCGGTGACGTGGCTATCTGCGTGGCCTCGGCCTCCACGATCGCCTCCGCCACCGGCTCTCCTTTCAGCTCCGTGTGAGGAACTCCCGCCACCGCTGCCTCCACCACCAGCATCACCATGACTAGCAGCGCCGCGACTACTGCCGGCGCCACCGGCACTATTGCTGCCCTGAGAAGGTCCTCCAGCTGATGCCCTTGTACAGTTGGGGTTCTATGGCTGATTTCCTCGAGTACGAGTGCATCCATTACCCATTGGACTGCGACTTGTGGCTTCATAGTTCTCGTGTTCGCGAGTTCTGAGGGGAGGTACTTGAGTGACTCTGTTGTCAACTCACATGAAGTAGGCGTCCTCCGCAAGCTTGGCGATGAATTCACCTGCGCGTATCCCCTGAGCCTGATGTGCTATCGTAGTGATAGACATGAGGCATTGTTTGGGGGTAGTGTGCACCCGGCTGGTAACTTGATCGAGGGTCTCTGCGAGATTCCGTATAGGGAGGGATTCTCAGAGACGTCTGCGCCTTTCATTGAGCTTCCTGTTGTGCTCACATCGGGCATTCTTGTTGTCGTTGGTTTCTTCATCGGGTGCATTGGCAGACAACTCGTCTGCTGAGATATCGTCGAAGTAGCGGTCAGGTCGGGTCCCTGAAGGTCTTGGCGTCTCGCCAGCAGCCATGAAGACTTGGCGATCAGGGGTACCGAGACCGGAGTCAGTAGTCGCCACCTCGGTTGGGGTATGCTCCTCAGTTGGACCTAAGGGTGTTCCCTCCTGGAAGGGAAGTGAGTCGACGTAGGCGATGCAGCGTGAGTTCCCGTCTGTCAGGTCTGCAGGCTTGCGGTCTATCCAGTAGACAAATCTGCCAGCGGGTGTAGATGTTATAACCAGGCCGGTAGCTAGTCCTGACAGCGGTTGCTCGGTCGTGGAGTTTTTGGACTCGAGCTCGTCAGGGTCCGACCCGAAGTCGAACTCGTAGGAGGAGTCCAAGTAGTAGCCAGAGGCAGGGTTGGAGTCCGAAGAGTAGTCGGAAACGATCTCTTTGCCAGTCTGGCGTGCAGCGAGAGCTTCCGCATAGGCCCTGCTAGCATTGCAAAGGCCATATGGGAAGTGCTCATGGAGTGGGACGCCGGCACAGGATGGCTTAGTAGCCGACTCGCATGTGGTGACCCATGGGGACGTCGAGTTCGAGTTGGAGGCAGATCCGGACTCGAAGTCGGCGTGTTGGTTGTAGAGCGAAATTTTGCCGAATTTTCCGACGAGATTGCCCGTGATCACCTCAGGAAGTGTCATGAGCCCGGTCTTCGGGTTGGGTGTTATGGTGAGGCGACGTCAGCTGTGCAGACCCAGGACCCGAAGACGAAGGTGTCACCGTGGTTGAAGGCGACAGTTGGCTTGATGAAGACAGAAGATTGAAGCCGTCGAGTTCGCCATGAGATCTTCGGCGAGAACCCCTACCTGGTGTGCCAGCTGTCGATGTTTTAGACCAGCAACCTACCAAGGGGAGTACCCGAGGTAGATGAATGTGGCCTCACCGAGATCGGTAAATCGAAGGAAGAGACACGTGGCACACAATTTAGACAGGTTCGGCCGCGAGGTGCGTAATACCCTACGTCCTGTATGCTACATAGCTCTGGATTGATTGGGTGTGTTTACAAGGTGATGCGTATGAGAGAGGTAAAGGTCCCTGCCTCGCCTTATATAGCCCGGGAGGCAGGGTTATAAGTCGGGAGAGAGTACTAGTCGTGTATGTCTAGGAGTTCTCTACATGGTATAGGACATGCACAGCTTCCTATCCGAGTACTTCTCCACTGAGATCCTTGTGCTCGCGCCAACAGGTGCCGTGCATCCCAAGCCGAGTAGTCCCAAGGGCCCACTGAGTAGTCGGTCCTGGTACCCACCGAGGTAGTGGGCCCAGGGAGGTCCATACGCCAGATGGCAAAATAGGAGATGCATTCCCTAGTTTGCATTGCGCACGTACCACATGTGTCGGTCACGCAAAATTCTGCTTTCTCTCTTTTTTAAAAAAAAGAAAAGTAAAAGGTTATCAACTTAGCTTGGTGTTGTGTGTCAGTTGTGCTAGTGATGGCAAAATAGGAGATGCATTCCCTGGTTTGCATTGCGCACATACCACATATGTCGGCCACACAAAATTCGTCGTCTCCAACAGCCGATGCAAAAAATCGCCCGTCCTCCCCTCCCCCGGCTCCTTATGGCTCCCGGAAGATGGATAAGCCTACGAACTTCCAACCCACCAAACCCATCTAAATGACCTTTTTTATTTTTTGTAACACTCTGAAATTTTCCAATTTCAAGATGCTATTAGGAAGAATAATTAAGCAACGATTTTGACATAATTTTAAAATTGCTCAACATTTATTTTCTTTACGGGAGATTTAGTTAAGGAAAACTATTGTTTGTTTTTCTAAATAAAATAAAACAATTCTCTGAGTGTTGCATTCATTTTGATTGCATAGTTTTTGATTGGTGTGTGTGTGACATGGGTACCACTGGGTCCCCACCGACCAGGCTCACGGCCGTCCCCGACAAGTGGGTCCGGCCTACCAGAAGACCTGCCGACCTGTCAGTGGGCCCAACCGACCTAGTTGGCGGCCCACATGACCTCCTGAATACCTTGCAGAAGATTCCCCAGACGACCTAGTTCATCACGACCTCAAGACTTGGCGTACAAGACAAGACCTCAGTGGATTTAGCCCAAAGCAGATCGACGGGATATGGCAAGATGTGTAACGTAGACTTAGGTCTCTTGGTCGTAACCGACCAGGAGTCTGGGAACCGACCTCATCCGCTAGCCAATATAAGGCGGATGAGGCGACCCCTTGTACAATGATGCAATCCCCAAGCAATCTACACCAACAACTGGACGTAGGGTTTTACTCTACGGAGGCCCGAACCTGTATAAGCTCGTCGTGTTCTCTGCGTTCCGCGTACTCGTGTGCGACCTTCGAGTTCTTATCCTTAGATTCCGCCCCATCGAACAACTAAACCACTGGGATTAGCACCGCCGTGGGCTATCTAGATCTCACCATCTGACAGTTGGCGCGCCAGGTAGGGGAGGAATCAAGGTTCTTCGTGCAACTCGATGGCTTCGACCAATGTGTTGACGGTGTATTTTGGTGCACCTAGCATGTTCATTACACTTTGGTTTGGATTTGATTATGGAACTAACCCGCCACTAGGCACACTAATCATATAACAAGTTCATCTTTGTGCATGCATTTGGAAGTGTTGTGTTTATGTAGGAAAACATGGACATAAAGGACGGATTCGCAACAAGTTCAAAGGAGTATTTACGGAGTCTTGTTCGTGTTCATGAGCTTGATGAAATCACTTCCAATGGTGGCGAGGACCGAAGTGCTACGAGGAACATTCCCGGGGATTGAAGCGTAAAAGATCGAATTTCATGCGAAGAGAACCATCATCTTGGACGCGAGGATAACAGCATCAAAATCATGCAAGTGGAGGGGGCAAAGTACATAAGTGCATGAGGACCCACGGAGCAAAAGGGGCGACCGAACCGGCCGAATTGGACCTAAGCCGCCCGCCCAGGCCGGCCGGCCTAGCCCAGCTTCCGGCACCGGTTCGGTCCCATTTTCCTTGCCCTCGAAGGACCTTCAACCCTAAAAGCCCCGAGGCGCCACCAACACCGGAGGAGGAGTCATTCGCACCGGAAGGCCATCCACAAGCTAGAGAGAGAGGAGGAGGATCTCCGGCGGGAGATCAACCACCTCGAAGGAAGCACCCTCTCGTGGAGAAGAAGGAAGACACCGGCGGAAGGGAAACCATGATCAACGGTGCCATGATCGGCACCTTGATGGGGTAATCTTCTCATTCGTCCATGGGTTGTAATCGATCTTGAGATGTAATCGCACTTTGTCGATTATCTATCTATCATCTTGTGTTGAATATACTTTCATGCTTAAGGTTAGCTACCTTGCCGTAAAGGAAGTAAGGCCTCAATGCTTCCTTGGATCCATTCAATACACCGTGTCCATCAAAGGTCTAGTCATGAATACCTTCGCGTAGTGACGGTACGAGAGGAGGGAAAGGGCAAAACCGTGGTCACAACCCCGATAGATTAGATTGGTTTTCATGTCTTTTAGCGATTGCATGCTCTATTATCGTAGACCCGTGGGCGAGTGTCTTCTACCTTGATATCTTAATCATTCTCTCTAGTGTAGTTTAGTTGTTTTCTAGTTTAATAGTAAGTTAGGGTTTTAGTAGCTAGTGTGTCGTTGTTGATCGAACGCTTGTAATCCCCTTGCTCCGCGGATTGACAAGAACCTTGGGAATCCCGTGGTGAAAAGGTGTTGGGTCCGTACGCTTGCGGATCGTAGAGGGATACATCTTTTATCCGTCAACACAATGGCGTCATCTTCCTGGAGAGCATGGCGGACATCCTCGCCAATCCCGTCGACATCTGCTTTGGCTCGATGCCGGTGAAACCCACCTGCCTCGTCATCGAAGGCAACGCAGTCACTACCGACCAATAGATGGAAACCGATCTGTTGCCAGAGACCCACCCACCCACTCCTAGCGATCTAATTGCTAGAATCGATCGCGTCGAAGGCATGCTCTCCAACACGATCAAAGTCTGCGAACGCGTCAAGCGCCCTCGCAAGACCTCATCTCCATCCAGCATGCCTCTTGGCTTGCAGAACGCAGCTCACGTAGCATCCCGCTACATGAAGCGCAAGATCCAGATTGAATCTGGAACCTATACACAAGATCGTGGAAGCTGCAAGAACCACTTGGACGAGCCCTACCCTATCCACGAGAATCCTAAACACACAACACGCCAATGTCGTGTCCTCAAGAAGCTTTGTCGACCTCTCACCACGGCTCATCGCCGCCAGCTGAACCGAGAGTCATCTCCGGACCACCTCGCGTTCCAGATCGCCCGTACTACTACCTCCCCGAACTATCCGGGAGAAGAATTCGAGACCCTAGATCGCAAGATCTTGGTTGTCTCTAGAGGTGTACCACCTCAAGATGGAGAGACCGATGAGCAACGCCAAGAGCACGAGAACGCCAATGCTGCCCGAGTTGTTCGATGACAACAAGAGCTTGCGACCGCTGTCCCAGGTGCAGGTCAACAACCAGGTCAACAACCGCCCAACGCCAGATAGGTCAATGACAACGCCGGGCAACAAGCACCTGTGGCACCGGCCGCCCCTCAGCAGCGGCGTCACGACAACCAACATCGCGCCAACCGAATATGTGCCAGAGACCTCCTCGGAGACTTTGAGCGTGATGGCCTTGAAGTTTACAGATCTCCTCAAACCAACTTAGGAGCCGCTCATGCCGCGCTAAACCACCTCGAAGATTCTCCAGCGGTCCGATGCCTTCAAGCTAACGTTCGCGTCGCCTCTACCCAGATCGAAGAAAGAGGCCCTGGATATAGTCGATCCGCAACAAGTTCTTATTCTTGGAGCAGATTGAAACATCCTCATCGCCGACACCACAGCCAAGGTCCCCTTGAGCCCGTGGCTGAAGAGAGATGAGGAGAAAACGAAGTCGTGCAGCAGGTCAATCCCACTGCTAATGCTGCAGCCAATGCTCCAGCTAACCCTGCAGCCAATGCCCCGACAAACGCTCCAGCCAACGCTGTTGGTAACGTTGCCAACAACGCAGCTAACGCTGCCAATGTTCGAGGAAATGCCGTCCCAAACCCAGGACACAATGCAGGAGCTCAACCTCCTCTAATACAGGCTAATCGCGCAGAAGAAAGCCAGCGTCAACGTATAAGAGATGAAGTGGATATAGCACGATGTGCTAATTATGATCGTGAACATGGGGTCCCTGACGCCCTCGATGCCAACAACCCCATCCAAGCAGCAGACCTTCGACATATGCATGACCAGGAACTCCTGCGATGTGCACACTACGACCAAGACAATGGTCCTCCCGATGACCTTTACATCATCCTGGCAGCGTACGCCCCGTCGGCAAGCCGGGAGCGGTCAACAACTTCCCCGCATTCTCAGAACGTCTCCGGACGATTAGATACCCCAAGGACTTCAAACCGGATATTGAGAAGTACGACGGTCACTCTGACCCAAGTATATGGCTCAAGATGTACAACATTGCGGCATGCGCCTCTGGAGGCAATGAAGACCACATGGCGGGATACTTCCCCCTTGTGATGGGCAAGCCACCACTCCTCTGGCTCGACAATCTCCAAGCAGAGTGCATCACCTCCTGGGCAACACTGTCTCGCCTTTTCACGACCAACTATCAGGCGACCTATAATCGTCCTAGCAACACTCACCACCTCTCCAGAGTACGGATGAGGCGCGATGAAACCCTCCGAGAGTACACCAACTGTTACTTTGAAAACCGCAACACCCTAGCAGGTGTCAAAGACGAGGACGTCATTGCCTCCTACAAGAAGGGGATCACCAACGTCAAACTATTTGAGAAGATCCATGAAGCTGACGCTCATACCATCAGCGACCTCATGTCCTACGTCGACAAGCTAGTCGACACTCAAGACGTGGTGATGCACGACTTCAACGGCGAAGACCACGATGACGGAGAGAACAGGTCGCGCAAGCGATCTGGCGAAGCCTACATGACAGATCTGCCAAGGCCTTCCACCTTCCTCGAAGGTGACTTCAACATGGTCATGGACGACCAATGCCAGTTTCATGCTAAGCATACCATGAGGGAGTGCGAACAATCGAAGCGTGCTCTTGGGGTCCCGTCTACCTCTAAGAAGACTAGGAGCAACAAGAACGACAACCGGGACGGCGACCAGCGCTTCGACAACCGTAACCGTCAACCTGATCGACGTGATTATCGTGATCGCATGCCCTACTGTCGTAATGACGATAGGGATCAACGTGATTATCACCACGACTATCGCCGCGATGACAGATGTGATGACTATCGTCACAATGACTGCAATGGCATGCGTAGCGACCGCAGGGATGATTGCTGTGACGACTATTGCAATGATTGCCGAGATGACTGATGAGACGACCAACGTCACCAAGACGACCACAATCGCCACGACAACAGACGAAAAGAACGAACTCCACCACCACCGCCTAAAGGGGGCAACCTCAACGGTGCGTTCCAGACTGCTAACCGAGAGATCAATTTCATCGTCGGCGGTCGCCAAGCAACCAAAAGCAACAGATAGAACCGATCAAACGCTAGTGAGATCGGACATGTCAACACTGAAACCATGCAACCTCTGTGGTGGTATGAATTCCCAATCACTTTCTCCAGGAAAGATCATTTGGTTCACATCCCTGACCCCGGAACTTACCTGATGGTCATTAATCCCATAGCCGACGGGGCCTTCCTGCCTAAGACCCTCATCACGGGGGCAGTAGCTTGAACATCATCTTCACAGAGACGCTACGCAAGATGGAATTTGACTTCAACAAGATGACTGCCTGTGATGAGCCCTTCTATGGGGTCGTGCCCGGCAAGGCTGCGTACATCATAGGTCGTGTATGCCTACCGGTCACCTTTGGCACAAAGGAGAACTTCTGCACGGAATATTTGACGTTCGAGGTCGCGGACTTCCGCTCCTCATACCATGCCATCCTCGAGCGACCTATGCTCGCCAAGTTCATGGCCATACCTCATCACACCTACCTCATCATGAAGATGCCAGCACCAAACGGAATTCTCTCCGTCCTCGGGGACATCATGGTCTCCTACAATTGCGAAAGCGCTACCGTCGAGCTCTCCAAAGACTCAGCAATCAAAGCTACAGCAACGGTCATGGTCGTCGAGGCAGCCAAGATCGACCAAACCACCCTGGAGGTACTAGAGCAGAAATGCACAAACACGGCTTTGGACCCAAGTCCAGCCGTCAAGAAAGTTTGTCTCGGCCTGCCCGACGCATCCAAGGAAGTCATCATCGGGGCCAACCTCGACCCGAAATAGGAACTCACGCTCACCAGTTTCCTCAGGGACAACGCTGACTTCTTCACATGGAGTCCATCCAATATGCCTGGAGTCCCTAAGGAGCTGGCTGAGCACACACTTGAAGTCAACAAGACTGTATGACCTATCAAGCAAAAGCTCTGGTGCTTTGCAAAAGATAGAAAACAAGCTATAGAAGTAGAAGTCTGTAAGCTCTTAGCTGCAGGATTCATCAGAGAATGTAAACACCCGATTTGGCTCACAAACTCAATCCTTATACCAAAGAAAACTAGCAGATTAAGGATGTGTATCGATTACACCAACCTCAACAAGCACTGCCCAAACGATCCCTTCCCTCTTCCTCGCATCGACCAGATCGTAGACTCCACGGCGGATAGCGTTCTACTCTGCTTCCTCGACTGCTACTCAGGGTATCATCAGATAGCCCTGCATCCCGACGACAAAGACAAAATAGCGTTCATAACACCTCACGACATCTATTGCTACAAGGTCATGACCTTTGGCCTGAAAAACGTTGGAGCAACATATCAGAAGGCAATTCAAAAATGTCTGGCGTCACAGATCGGGAAGAACGTCGAAGCTTATGTAGATGATGTGGTCGTCAAGACCACCAAAGAAGATCAGCTCATCGTCGACCTCACCGAAACCTTCGCCAACCTACGAGAGTCCCAATGGAAGCTCAACCAAACCAAGTGTGTCTTTGGTGCCCTCTGGATTGCTCCTGGGCTTCATGGTTGGACACCGAGGCATTGAAGTCAACCCCGTGAAGGTCGATGCTATTTGCAAGATGGCCAAGCCATCCAATAAGAAAGGTGTCATGAAGCTCATTGGAATGATGGCGGCCCTAGGTCGTTTCATCAGCAAGCTCGGAGAGAAAGGTTTACCCTTCTTCAAGCTATTGAAGAAGGCAGACAAGTTCGTATGGGACGATGTAGCCCAAAAAGCATTTGAAGCCCTTAAAGAATCCTTGACGACGCCACCAATCATGACCCCGCCAATCCCAAAGGAAACACTCCTACTCTACATCGCTGCTACCACTAATGTGGTCAGCACAGTTCTCGTTGCTGAACGAGATGAAGAAGGGCGGGCCTACCCTGTTCAACGACCTATGTACTACGTAAGTGAGGTCCTCGACGACGCTAAAACACATTACACTCAGCCTCAGAAGTTGCTCTATGCACTCCTGATCACATCAAGAAAGCTTTGTCATTACTTCCAAGCTCACAAGATCGTGGTTCCCTCATTGTTCCCACTAGGAGAGATCATCCGCAACTACGACGCCAATGGCCGCATTGTCAAGTGGTCAGTTGAGCTTTGAGAATTTGAAATCGAGTTTTGTCCCCGGTAAGCGATCAAGTCGCAGATCCTCGCAGACTTCGTGTCTGAATGGACAGAAATCTAGATGCCCCCTCCTAAGGAGCGGCCTGAACACTGGATAATGTACTTTGACGGTGCCCTCAACCTCGAAGGAGTAGGTTGTTGACGGTCGATTTTGGTACACCTAGCTATAAGTTTACCATCAACATTTGCACGTATTTGATATTCTAACCAATGGGACTAACCCCCCCGGAGGTATCAAGTTCACTCTCGCATGTCGATTTTGGAGTTTGTTGTTTACGTAGGAAACTAGCGCTTAAAGGGAGACTTTCGGAATAAGTTCATCAAGCACTTCAAGAGACGATCATGAAGCCTGGCACAAGTCAAGACACATCATGAACATGACTTCAAATGACCCGAGGACCGAAGCGTCAACATGCAAGTCTTCAAGGACTCAACCAGAAAACAACGAAGCTTGCATAGCAAGGATTCAAGCCTTAACCGTGAAGGAAACGACGTCAAAGGCCCACATGCAAGTGCACACAAATAAGGGATCACGCGAGAAGCAACTGGGGAGGAAACCGAGGCCGAACCGGGTCGAATTGGGCCTGGGCTGATCGGCCCAGCCCACTCCGGGCCCGGTTTGCGTCCCCCTTTTGCCCTAGGTGCTTGTCTATAAATTGTCTCTGCCTCCGCCGGCCGCCACATCCATCCATTCACCGAGACGAAGGAGAAGCACCGGGAGGAAGCCGACGGCCGCCGCGAGTCCTCGAGTTGCCTAGGAGATGGCTTAGGCCATGCCCTAGCCACCATGGTTGGCCCTGCGTGGTAAAGCCATGGTGGAGCTCCGGAGCCGCGACTTGAATTCGTCAAGTCGTTTGTACCTTCAACATTCGGTGATGTAACTATATCTTGTCATACTTTGATCTACTACGAGTTATAGTTATTCATATGTGTAGCTACCATATGCCTTTAGTAGGACTAGATCGAATCATGGTGATTAGTCTTGTCTTGCGGATACACCGTAGTAGTGCACGGACCGAGGTTTATCGCTCGGTGATGATTATCCTCGCGTAGTGACAGTACGAGAGGGGAGAAAGCGGCGAGTGAACGTGCATCAGACCACTCCATATCGGGTTACTCCATATCAAGTGTAATCCTTATCATAGTATAGGTTTAGATTGGTTTATCACCTTGGCCGGAACGGCAACAAGAAGACAATAGGCTAGGTTTATGTTGACAGATAAAACTCGTATCCACCTACGATCCGCAAGCGTACGGACCTACACCTTTTTCACCACGGGATTCCCAAGGTTCTTGTCAATCCGCGGAGCAAGGGGATTACTAGCGCTTAACCAAGTACTAATTTAGTTGACTAAGGAAACCTTTAAAGAGAGTATTAATCTAAAAGTAAAGACAATCTAACCTAAGTTAATCTAAGTTAAGTTGATCAAACAAATCTAGGTTTAAACTAGATGGTAAAGGGGTGAACACAAGAGAGTGAGTAAGAAAGATAAGCGTTCCCTCCCTAGGATCTAGGATAACATGGTATGCATCTACTACACGAAAGCGGTAATTCAATCTACCGGGGGTTGTGACCACGGTTTCGCCCTTTCCCCTCCTCTCGTACTGTCACTACGCGAAGGTATTCGTGACTAGACCTATGATGGACACGGTATGTTGATGGAATCTATGGGAGTAGCGGATATCATACACCCAAAAAACACAGTGGCCTACCTTAATCATCAAAGCATCATCAACATGAAAACAATAGATTGAAACCACGAATCAAGTAGCGATCACATAGCATGTATCCATCTAATCCTAGGGATGAACTGAGACATTACCCCATCATCTTACACGGATTGAAGCACATAGGGGTGATGGAGACTCAGGAGAACGTCGTCGATGAAGATGGCGGCGATGGAGCTTGGGAACACCCCTAGGCCAGCGGCTTGGAGTCCACCTCTTGCTTCCTTCTCTCCGCCGGCATTGATCCTTGCGACGAGCTCATCTAACTCTCTACCTCATCTTGCGGCGGCGGTGTTCGGTCAATGGCGTCGGTAGGATGATTTGTTTGATGTGGCGGCCGACGGCGGCGGAGGCAATAAATAGACGAACACCTAGGGCAAAGGGGGGACCGAACCCTACCCCGGAGGGGCTGGGGCCGGTCGGCCCGTGCCGGCCGGCCCAGCCCACCTCGGCCGGCTTCCTCCCCCGGTTGCTTCTCGCGTGATCCCTTATTGGTGTGCACTTGCATGTGGGCCTTTGACGTCGTTTCCTTCATGGTTAAGGCTTGAATCCTTGCTATGCAAGCTTCGCTGTTTTCTGGTTGAGTCCTTGAAGTCTTGCACATTGACGCTTCAGTCCTCAGGTCATTTGGAGTCATGGTCATCGCGTGTCTTGACTCTTGTCGGGCTTCATGACCTTCTTCCAAAGTGCTTGGTGAACTTATCCCGAAAGTCTCCTCATTAGCGTAGATTTATTGCGTAAACAACAAACTCCAAAATCGACATGCAAGTGTGAACTTGTTATATCATTAGTATGCCTAGTGTATAACAATTACTCTAGGTTGACGGAAATTCACCGTCAACATCTCCCCCATGCTTAAACCTTGCTCGTCCTTGAGTAAGTAATCCTTGCTTAAAAGGGAAATCAGTGTTGCCTTCCAATGTTGTCCCTCCACTTAGTCATTCATGACGAGGCAAATTGCTCTCTCTTAAGAATTTATTTTTAAAGTTCAAGTTGTGACCGACCTCTTTTTCATTATGGAAGATAGACTAACAATAAAGAACAAGCCACATTTAACACGATGCTCTCAAACTTAAGTGAACTTCAAACCATTACCTTGTCACATGGAAGATTTTCAAAAAGATGCATATCCAACATAAGTGAAAATCTCTTGCAAGAGCTCATGGAACACTCATCTCATCAAGTCACTCAAGCCTATACTAGATTATTTTCAACCTACTCTACTCATATGTGATAGTGGAAGGCTTATGTGGAGCTTGGAAGGTTAAAAACAATCCTAGCAAAACATATATCCGAAATATTGTCAAATTAAGAGAGAGGTCTATTGGAATTACCGAGACTCGTCAAAAAGGCCATGGAAAATAAATGTTGGAAAGAGAGAAGGATGAAACACACACATTTAGATAAGTGGACATGTGCAAGTGGCAAATGGATGATCCCGAGGCACGAGTGAAGTCCTCGTTATCGGATTGCACATGGTTGGAAGATTTGAGTATGGATGTGTCATCAAGGCACTTGAGAACTTATAAAGCAAAAAGATCCGAGGAGCATCTTTATTATTTTTTTTATTTTATTTCCTTCTCATTTTTCTCTCTTTCTTTCTTTCTCTTTTTTCTTTGTTCTTCCTTTTTTCCATACTTTTCTTTTCTTCTCATCATAATAATTTTTTTCTTCTTTCATTTTTTTCTTCTTTTTTTCTTTTTTTGCTCCTCAAAACTTTTTGCAACATAATACTTACATAGCATTTATGTCAGAGAATGACTCCTCCCCCATGCTTGAACGATGCTCGTCCTCGAGCATAAAAGAGAGGGGAAATGACTGATAAAGTAAGTATAAATTCCATAATATTGCGGAATATTTGAATCTCCATCGAGAATTTTACTCCATACTCAAATTGGGGTGTGGACAAGGAGGTGATCACAAAAAGATGTTTTTGGTTTAGGTTGGATGCCCAGCGAAGTTTGTGAAATTTTCTATGTGAAAACCCACAATGCATGGACAAAAAGGCTAGCATGAAAAAGTTACACAAAGGAATGACCAGCTTCTTAGTCTCGAACCATAGAAATCAATCCTAATCCAACTCATCAAAACATATGTTTGCAATCTACGGGATTTGTTATCATAAAACATATATGTATATGGCTTTGGTAGGTAGAACTTTGCAAGAGCATCACAAATATGTAGATAGCATAAAAGTTAAGTTTTCATAAAAACAACAAGTTATCCGGCTATCCATAAACTTAAATCAAAGAGCAAAGATATGTATGTGGGTCTAGAGCATAGTCATTTCACCTCCACAAATAAAAGAGCCGGTATTTAAATTAATTTCAGATCATATTATAGAGAGCAATTAACCAAGACATGTATAACTTCATGTAGGTAAAACAAAGCGGCAACTTTCATCATCTTTCCGTAAGCATAGGCAATATAAAACATCGAGGTGAACACATGGTCATGCTTATCTATTGAAAGTAAAAAGAAACCTAGGTTGTCGTCCTAGTATCCATGTTATTGTTTGAAGAGAAAAAAAAAAGGTTGCACCTAGTTGATGTTGAAGGCATACTTACAAGCATTAGTGTTTGGAAAAGAGAAGGTCCATGGAGATGTTACCATCCTTTGTAATTCTTCGTTGCCTTCTTCCGACATCTCCATGTATCGATGTGGCTTTTGCTTTTGTCTTGATTTATTAATGTTCCTAAACTTCTGAATTAGATCTTGTATGCCTAATGGAGTCATTGGTCGCCCTTCTCTTCAATGTTGTCATCACCATCTCCTCTTTCTTGTTCTCATCATCTCCTTGCTGTCTCTTTTTCATGGATTTCCCCCTGTCCAGAACAGAACATATATCGAAATATAGCTCTATTAAAAATTTTATGAAATTACCTTTCCAACGTGTGGTCATTCATCGAAAACGGAGTTCAAACAAGGGGGCTATGTCCGTTTTACTTCAGCGCTGCGTGCTGTCCAAAACTGATTTCAGGACGTGTTGCACTCGGTGATTCGGGCATAACCGCTTGTAGGAACCTCCGATTGTCTTGATTCTTGATTTGTTGGAATCGTAACTTCATCTGGCTTCTAAATATCCAAAAATATCCAGTGTTTTCTCTTCGAGACCATGTAGAATTTTGATGAGATTGGTGGCTTCTTGCGCATTGATCCGGAGATGTTAACGATCTTTATCATTCTATCTTCTAGAGTGTCATGTTGCACTTCCGTGTTGAAGATTCAGGGTCTCCCCCATGCTTAGAATTTTGCTAGTCATGGAAGAAGAAGACAAAGCACTTCTTAGCCATCCTTCAATTTCCTTGTAGTGAGAGTCTTTATCTTGCCTGTAAGACGTTTTAAACGCACATTCTACCCCCAAGGTGACGGTTGGGAGTAGATAGAATTGCCAACAATCCAACAATGTCTCCTAAGATTCTTAACTTGTGGCATAATTAGTTTAATGAGGAATAAAACCTAATGAGTGTACGTGGTGCAAGGTGTGTATGCACATGATAGGAAAGCATATAAACAAAGACAATGTTTTCACCTAGTTCTAAACACCATGTTTAAAACTAGGTTGCCGAATTTCTCCATAGCCATAAAGGTTTATATATCTAGGGTTAAAACACCATGTCTATCCTTAAATCAATAACTCTTATAGCACAAGAAAAATTAAGCGCATTGCAAAGCTTATAAACTAACCAAAGCAACATGAAAACATATGAAAAGCCAACAAGGTTTATCGAACGTAACGATGATGGTCCGCAATCTTGTTTAAAAACCACGTTTACACAAGATCACAAAAGGAAAAAACTCATAGGTACCTATGAAGCATTAACATGGAAACTGAAGCATATATCATTAAGTATATAAAACAACCAAGCCAACTATGTGCAAAACATGTCTACACAAAGAAACATCACATTGATAACAAAATGCAATGCATGCAAATAAATATTATCATGAACATTATGGTGGTTCTAAAAAGGAAAACTGAACTTAGATTAATAACCACAAGTTGATCATCATAAGATAGTGCCATTCTTTATTCTCTCTAAGAAAGTAGTAAAAATATAAAGAAACGGGTTGCCTCCCGAAAAGCGCTTCATTTAAAGTCATAGAGCTGGACTTTCTCATATACCTTCTTTTCGTTGCATAGCCATGGCCCTTCATGCAATAAGAAAAGGTACCAATGCAGCTTTAATTTACTTCCCATGTTGTGCTTGATCACTTATAGAAGACTTGCCCAAGGCATCCTTTTGTTTCATCGTTATCTCCTTCTCTATCATCCTTCGGTGCTGCCTTCACTCTATGATTTTTTTTAATGTCCAGAACAGAAAGTATACTCAATCTCTACTCCATTGTACAGTGCACAAAATTTCCTTTCCAATGAGTCTTTATTTGCTCAAATCGGACTCCGGACAAGAGAGTTACGTCCGTTTTACTTCGGCGATGAAATCTGTCCTGAAATTTCAGAACGCGCAACGCACAATGTTTTCTCCATAACTCCTTGCACGGGTCTTCAAACTTGTTGGTTCTTGATGCGTTGGAATGGTAATTTGATGGAGCTTCTGAATATCTCATTTTCTTCATTTGTACACCTTTGAACAAGCTCTCAAATCGATGAAGACAGCAGCGTCCATCGCGGGATTCGGAGAGGTTGATGATTTATCTTGCAACTCTTTTAGGCATGACATCTTTTTTCATTATTCAAGCCTTGTCTACATGGTTAGTAAAAATCGGGCCTTTCCCGACATATGATTCTTTAAGGTCATTAGCTTGACCAAGCGTAAAGCATGATCGAGATTTACAAAACTTATTGTAAACATACGCGTCTATAATTAACACCACATGTGAATTGTAGCAACAAGTCAAGGTGTAAATAAAAGAAGCATATGTTTCATGCATAGCACTTAGCTCAGCATTAGGCAAGGGTTGTTTAGGTGTGAGATTAATTGGATCAAAAATAAATGTTTCCTCTTTTTCATTCTCAAGAAAATCTAGCCTATCAACATGATCACTATTGGAACAAGGCATAGAAATTAAACTATCATTCATACTATTGGTTGAGCATGAGTATTTGAATTTATCAACATCAATACCAATAATATCTTGAGATTTCAGCGCGTACCTTGGCCTTAGAGATTTTTCAACAAGAGTGATATTTGGTTCATCAAGCGGTGTTGAAGGCGAATCGATCTCAACAAGTGTAGTTGCCTCTTCATCACCATCTTGCAATTTCTTCAACTCATCATGTGGAACATGTAATCCTTCAACTATGTATGCATTCATCTATTCTTTGAAGTCTTCTTTATCAACCAGATCTTCATCTTCAAAGACTTGTATGTTGCTTTCTTTATCTTCCATGTACCACATGTCGTCAAGATCGCTCATTGTTGATTCACTCTCTCCTTCATCCTTGAGTACTTCCATGTCTTGATGTGCTAGTGTGTAGGATTCAATAGCACACAAGCTATCATCTAGCTTGAGTCCTATCTCCTCCCATTTATCCTTTGAGTCACTAGGCTCATCACGGTTATACTCTTCTCTTCCTTTATTTCAAATCTTTGAGTTGTCAAATTGATCGATCCATCCTTCATCATCTTCTTCTCTTTCTTCTTCAAATATCTTTTGGATCGACTCTCCACTCATCTCTTGATCAAATATATCTTCAACTAGTTTGGCAATGTGTCGGCGTTCCTCCTTCCTTCGGTAGTTAATTAGTGGGGCGAAATCAACTTGAACCCAACCGGATTGAATGAACTCCGCCAATGGTCTAGCATTCCACATACTTCGGCCTACATTCATGTTAGTTTCAACATTTTTAACATCCGAAATGACTTCTCTTACCTTGGGAAGTGGATCTTCACTTTCTTGTATGGTCGGTTCATCTTCCTTGACCTTCGGTTCATCTTTTTCAGAAATTTCAGCAAGCACCTTGGGCTTGCTTTTGTCATTTTGCTCCTCTCGACAACATATTTGCCAATCTCGTAGTGTTCTTTATCCATTGCTTATCCTTTGTAAGATTTGTGCGGCTTCACTAATTGTTTTATCCATTATATCACCACCTGCACACATGCTTACAAAACGAGAAGAGTTAGGGGTTAGTGAAAAATAAAAGGTATGCAACATCAAGTCACCGGAAAATCCCAAGTTCGGGCCTCGCTCAAGTAGTTCATTAAACGGTCCCATGCTTCATCAATTCCTTCATCCTCTCCTTGCTTGAAATTGAGCACTTGCCTTCTTAAGTCTTGGACCTTGCTTATGGGAAAGAACTTCAAAAGAAACTTCTTCACTAGCTCATCCCAATTTCCTTTTGCTTCAATGGACGCAAGTGTGTACCATCTTCGCGCTTCATCTTCGAGAGAGAATGGAAAAAGATTCCACTTGAACCAAGCGGCCGGAACTCCTTTTTGTTGCACCGTGTTGCATAACATCGTGAATTCCTTAATGTGTCTATATGGGTTGTCATCCTCCAATCCTCTAAATGGTTTTGTCGCCACTAACTTTATGATTCCAGGCTTCACTTCATAGTGGGTTGTAGCAAACGTCAAATCTGATTTTTGCATCTCAATGTCTTCCATTGACGGCATTGCTAGCTCCCTTAGTGACATCTCTTCATCTTCCAATGGTGAGGTGAACAAATACATCTAGGCACAAGAAAAGTAGAAAGAAAACAAAAAAGATTTTTTTCTTTTTTCTAGAAAATAAGGGTTAGGTGTTAGCAATCATCAAAATTAATACTAGATTAAACGTAGCAAACTGGCTTGCTCCCCGGCAACGGCGCCGAAAAAATGTGACGCCCCGGTTTTCTAATTAACGTCATTAACGCTAATGACCAGGTCAACCGGTCAAACCACGGTCAAACACCGGTCAAACCTAGGTCAACCCGGGGCCGTCACCCAAAAACCTCGCCATTGAACCCTATTGAACCCCTTGACCGAGCCTCCGCACACGGACATCGGCCGAATGTCGTCCGAACTTTTGCCGCGTTCTCCAAAATTCACCTAAACACTTCAAAAACTACCTTTATGAAAGTTGTCCGTCTTGTTGAGGGACACAACTCTAGTGTAGATTGGCATTTCAAATTTTGAGTGGAAATTAGCGAAAAACTTGGTCAACCGCCAGTACCTCCTGTTTTCCAGGACAGGCCGACATTCAACGTTGGCACGACATTCCTGCAAAATCCGTAGAGAAAAACACCTAGAGCCTTTGTGAAAGTTGTAGAGGGTAGTGAGGTCTACAACTTTGGTATTCACTGCTCGGTGCACTTCAGTTCAAGTTTTTGGAGAAAATCTCGGTCAAAGCAGGCTACATCGAAAGGTTTAGACAGCCTCGCGCGCCCCCGCGCGCCGGCCGCGCCGCGCGCCGCGCCCGGCCGTGCCGGCCGCCGCCGGCCGAGCCGCGCCGGCCGCGCCGCGCCGGCCGCGCGCGCGCGCGCCCGCGCCCGAGTGCGCGCGCGCGTGCGCCGGCCGCGCCGGCCGCCGGCCCGCGCCCCGAGGTCCGCCCCCGTCCCGAGGCGCCCGCGCCCGAGGTCCCCGCGCCCCCCAAGTTGCTCGCGAATCCGTGCCGCGGCATGAATGTTCGTGCAACGCCGTACTACGGTCGAGACGACCCGATGACCGGCGGACCGACCGCCGCGGTCCGGCGCGCTCGAGCTCGTGTATAAAGGCCGACCCTCCTCGTTCTCGCGCGTGCCCTCGCTCTCCTCCCCCGCCCCCGCCTCTCGCCCAACCCCCGCACCGCCCGGTCGCACCGCGAGACACGCCGCGCCGGCCGCACCCTCCGGCCGCCGGCGCATGCCGCCACCCGCGCCGTCCCCACCCCCGTCCAACCCCGCAAACGAACCCGTAGCACCCCTAGGTCCTTCCCCAACCCTCCCCCGGCCAAACCCCGGCGAGGTTCGCCGGAATTTGGCCACCCCGCGCCGGCCACCGCGCCCGGGGGCCACATTGCGAGGGAACAGTTCTTTTCCGGGGCCTAACTCGCAAAAGTGCAACTCCAATAGTAAAAGTGAGTGGCTGATTCTTGTAATTTGCGTAGAAAATCACAGAAAATTCAGAATACGTGAAACCAATTTTGTTGGATCCATTGTGAATTATTCTACAACTTCCGTTATTCCGGCCCGAGCTAATTCCTTTTAGTTTTTGCATGAAAAATACAAATGTGAAAACACTAGATCTGCAATAACTCAAAAACTATAAATCCTCTGTAGCTAATTTTTGGATATGTTGTGTGTTAGGTCATGACTAGCTCCTGAGCCAAAAATTGCACAAAGTTATGAAGTAAATCGTTTTATAAAAATATTTTTCTATTTCAGGTAGATCTGCATAAGTAATTTTTCATGTTAAATATATTTATGATTTTAACCCCAACTTGTGCACACTGTCTTGTAATACCAAAATACACATCTTGTGAATTAATCATGATTTTTGGATTAACAGAAATAATTATTCTTGAATTATGCATGTTTTCCTTCGTAAATGAATAAACCAAGTTCAGTAGAGGTTCCATGTAAACATGCTGGCTTTTTAGACTTGTTTAGGACCAGAGAGCATGCACAAGAAATTTTGGATCATTTTGATGCTTATTTATTTTTATATGCATTTACTTTGAATCACTAGCTAGTCTTTGTTATTTTCAATAATATTTAATTTCCTAGCATCCAACACTTACATGTGGGTCCAATGGACCAGGATAGGTGCTAGTAGGCTTAAGAAGCACTTTCTTAATTTTTGGTAATTTAATTGCTTAATAAAGAGCTTAAAACCCCTTTTAATATTAAAGGGAAATTTAAATAAAGAAAAATCCCTAATTAATTCTTTTTCCTTTTTGAAAAGTATTATTTAATACGATTAAAAGATAATTAATTATCATCACTAATAAGAAATTAATTCTTAAATAAAGATATTATTTACACTTTATTGGAGAAGATAAAGGGAAATGAAGCTTTCACATGAAATGATAAGTATAATAAGAGCCTTTATTCAAATGTTTAATAAAGAATTGCATATTGTTCCTTTTTGGAAGAGTATGCTAAATGTATTCTTATCTAGGTGAATGTGTCCAACTAATGCACCCCGTGGTTGTAATTTATTGTTTGTGATTAATTAAATTAAAATCGTCAAATAAATCTTGCATTTGCATCCTCGTGTAGATCTCCCAAACGGTAGGCGCACGCGTGTGCCGAAGGAGGAGACGGAGGATCCGACGGAGACGTGCACCACGTCGTTGTAGAGGAAGACCCGGACCAAGTCCGGAAGGGCCCAAGGCCAACCTTGCCATCGAAGGCAAGCCCCGGATCATTAACCCATCTTTTAAAATTATGCATTTATGTTTGCTACGATTGTGCATTTACGTTTCGGGAGTTGAATTGAAACCCTAGATGCATGATCCCTAGGTACCTAGGCTCTATCACTAGTATGCTAGGTCGATAGCCGCTATGCTATAGGACCGATAGAAGTCGAGTGATGTTCGTCACTCGCGAGATTAGGTTCCTAGATAGGAATCTTAAGATATCCTTAAATGGATTGCTCATGTGGTAAGAGCATGGGATTTGGGCTCCGGTCCGGTGGCTTTCGTGGGCTAAGCTTTTGAACGTACTAAACATATGCGGGAATGGGACCGGTAAGCCTAGTACCCGATTGACGCGGTAAGGGAACCTTTCCCTACTAAACACCGGGGCACTTGTGTCCCCCCTCGCTTGCAACAAAGTGGTACCCGAGTGAGTCCGGACGTTCGTGTGGGAGCGATCCAAGAAACCTTGTACCAAGGAATGTAGGTTCCGCTCCCGAGCCGAAGATCGACGGAAACGGCTGGGGAAGTTGTCCTTGCGGGGGCAGCCTACCGTGTGTTTGGGTCTACCTTGCAAGGTTTGAATCAATCGATTGTCGGCCTCTCACCGTTATCCGAGACGCTTAATCAATGGCCATGATATCCCATAATGATGGAACTCGAGGAATATGGTTGGATGAATTAACCGCTTGTCCAATTCTTGATTGAATTAGTTAGCACACTTAGAAATGGTAATCAACTAGAACCTATGCTAAAATATGGAAAGTAAGGATCCACCCTTAGTAGCTTTTCAGAAAAAGAAACCCCACCGGCCAAAAGCCTTTCATGTCTAGAGGTTGGTGATGTAGTCATCACCCGACGGTTAAGTCTTGCCGAGTATTAGTATACTCGGCCTTGCTTTAAGACTATTGTTGCGGAGGTGTGATTGATCGGATGGGTGACGACAAGTGATGACATCACGGATGGCCTCCCGTGATGTCTACCGTTGCGCTAGTTTATTTTTATTTCCGCTGTATTTTCGAACTCGAACCTCTACTCCATGTCATGAACAATGGTTGTAATAAATTATGTTAACTCATGTTGTACTGGACTCGCCTTCGCGTGAGTTTTAATGCATGTGTCGATCCTCTCGTTCGATGTCCAAGTGATTTACCGGCGTTAACCCGGCAACTAACGACAGGATGATACTTTACTATTGCTTAATGACCAAAGTGGATCGGTCTTAGGCGATAGTACGGTATTTTCTCCGGGCGGGTTGTCACAACGGTATCGAGCGATCGCATGCAACGAGTTTAATTAACAACTCTAATCATCCGATTTTCGAATAAAATTTGCCAAGATTGTTTGGATTTGCAAAACACGTTGGTCCGTTAAGGATGAACTAGACCGAGAGGCCCTAGAGGGAATTTTTGGGTTCTTTCAGGTGGCTTATTAATCTATGGTTTATTTTGCTAACTCCCAGCACATTACTTTATGTCAGACTTACATTCTCGTACAACCATACTAGTTCATCACGTTTTGCCGTACGTGGTGGTACCACAGGGAAGTCCTGTGAGGGACTAGTGGGACCTATTCCAATGGGTGCCACGTCGCGTCTGAGTCTCGTCACGTTTTGCCATACGTGATGGTACCACGGGAAAGTCCGTGAGGGATGAGTGAGGCCTATTCCAATGGGCACTCACGTCGCGTCAGAGTCTTAAATAGGACGCTGTCCATGCAGCGGCTTAACGCATGGATGTCGTTTCTATAGTGAACGGTAATGTATGTGGACGCTTTCATGAGTGCTGGCATGAAAGGTTCGTTGTGTTCTGTGATCTTCTGCAGGTACACTAACCACGTTCGTAAGTCGCTAAGCGAGTACCGATAGTCTCGACTAGTTATTATAGGGAGAGACGTAATTGTTGCCTTGCCACCGGCACTAACTCCGATTTTTGGTTTAATTGCTTGGTGAGGACGAATAGGTCATTCTCGCATCATGATCAAAACCTCGCCGAATAATAAAAGAGTCACATGTGTGGTTTTCCTTAAGTAATATTCGAATGACAACAATAACAACCTTTAAACCGAATCTAAAGTGTTGTTGAACCATTTAGTCGACCCCGTTGTCGTGACCTCTTCTCGGACCTTTCGCGAGTTTCCGTAATAGTGATCTACACCCAAGTGCTCCCAATCTATCCAAATCTTTTTCGAGAAGTATTTGCACGATCATAGGTTTTCAAATCTCAAGCTATGATCAAATAGTAAAACATAGGTCTTGCTGTCTTTCCGGAACACATCATTCCGAATCTTGAACCTTTGCACCTTGTTCCTGACTCGTCTAGCTTCACCCTTGACTATCAAGTTTGGTCTCATGAACCTACCGAGTTGCCGGAAAATTTTGAACATTTCGGAAACTTTGGTTTCGGAATGTTGGAAATTGTCAATTCGATGCAGGTCAACCTGTCTCGAGTCTAGCTATTCGATCAATTTGAGTTTTCGTCGTACCTGCTCTACTTGTTGAACAAGCTTACGAATGTGTAACTTATGAAAACTCAAAATTTTCGGATGGTGGGCTCGACACGCAAGACTCCGAATGGTTTCGGTGATTCTAGTGGCCGCAACCAGCCGCCACCATCGCCGGACCCGACAATAGTGGCTAATCAAACCGAGATGATGCGCCAAATTCTTCTATACCGCAAGGTAGCAATCCTAGCAGACAGCAGCCCCATGGGAATCGGATTAATGCCCAAGGTCAAGTAACCGAATACAAGCACTTTCTCGGAAATGAATCCTCCGCAGTTCAATGGGACGGAAGAACCCTTGAATGCCGATGCCCGGATTCGGGCCATTGAAGCTATGTTTGCGGTGTTTACCTTGCCATGTTCGAAGGACGCAAGGCTAAATTCGCGGCATTGCAGCTTCGTGGTTCTCCCTTTAATGTGGTGGGAACACTACAAATCCATGCAACAACTCGAGTATGAAATCTCTTGGGAAGAATTCAAAAAGGCTTTCGAGATCATCACCTTCCTAAAGCACTTACCGATAGGAAAATGAGAGAGTTATTGGCTCTCAAGCAAGGGTCGGACACGGTGTACCGAGACGCGCGGAAGTTTAATAACCTCTCGCCGATATGGAGGGTATCATGTGGATACCGACACGAAGAAGATGGAGCTTTTTCGTGAAGGTCCGAATAGTAAACTCGGGCCGAATGGCTCGAACCCGGTAAAGTTTGACAACTACCCCATGCTAGTGAATAAGGCTATCTCCCAAGAAGATGCCATGAAGAGAGCACAAGCCGAGAAGAAAAGAAAGGCCGACTCCATGCCCAATCATGCACGGCGTTGCAAGATACACATTATGCGGAAGATCTTACCGGACTTCCCGGCGCGCACGATCGGAAAAGTTAGTGGCTAAGTTGTCCCGTGATCGGACTCAAGAAAATCTTCACCTTCCCAACTCTCAACAACCGACTCCCAAGCCTATTGTACCTAGCCCCAATGGCAACAATGAGCGTTGTTGTTTCAAGTGTGGTGAACCAGGACACTTCGCTAGGACATGCCCCGCAACCGTGCCGCATGACCAACGGGCGGCACCGACCGACTCAGCCTAATCGGAGACAAGTTTCCAAACCCATCAAGAAGGGCAAGAAGAAGATTGCTTAAGTCGGGGTGGGCGACTCGGCTTCGCTTCGTGGGTGATATTCCAGAAGGAGCACCAGTAATGATGGGCACATTCTCTATTCGAGGCAAACCCATCCGTGTGTTGTTTAATTCTGGCGCTACCCATAGTTTCATGAATGCAAAGACGCCGAGCAAAGTAGGACTGAACTCCTGCAACACCAGGGACTCTTTTACAATCAAAACAGCGGGAGGGAACATCTCTTCCGAGTTGGTGACCAGGGGAGTACTCTTGGAATTAGGAAGCAAAACAATTGACACGGACCTTATCATTCTGGGATCAGAAGGTATGGATGTCATTCTAGGAATGGACTGGATGAACCGTCATAAGGTAGTACTGGATATTTCAGAGGGGAGTGGTAGAGATCAACTCACCAATTATTGGAGCCACGACTCTATATTTACCTTTCAAAGATGATGTGAATCCTCGTTCTTATGTGGCAATCACTTCTCACCGGAAGAAATTCCAGTGGTTCGAGAGTTTGCGGATGTTTTTCCCGATGAATTGCCGGGTATGCCACCCGACAAAGATGTTAAGTTTGTCATCAAACTTTAACCGGGGACAAATCCCCCATCTTCAAGAAACCTTACCGTATGCCACCCAAGGAATTAGCGAGAATTGAAGACCCAACTTCAAGAGTTGCTAGATAAGGGTTATATTCGCCCAAGTTCTTCGCCTTGGGGTTGCCCGAACTTTATTTGTGAAGAAGAAAGATGGTAGTTTGAGGTTATGTGTGGATTACCGACCTCTCAATGCGGTAACGATCAAGAACAAGTACCCACTACCCCGCATCAATGTTCTGTTTGATCGGTTGGCCGAGGCCAAAGTTTTCTCCAAGATTGATCTTCGATCGTGGTACCATCAAATAAAGATCGGACCATGTGATATTCCCAAGACAGGCTTTCTCCACCCGATACGGTCTTTATGAGTATTTGGTGATGTCCTTTGGTCTTACCAATGCACCTGCTTATTTCATGTATCTCATGAATTCCGTATTCATGACGGAACTGGACAAGTTTGTAGTGGTATTCATTGATGACATCTTGATCTATTCCAAGAATGAAGTAGAACATGTGGAACATCTCCGAATTGTTTCGCAATGTTTGCGAGATCACAAGCTTTATGCGAAGTTCTCCAAATGTGAATTTTGGTTGGATAGTGTGAAATTTTTGGGGCGCACTATTTCCAAGGAAGGCATATTTGTGGACCCTAGCAAAGTACAAGAGGTTATGGATTGGAAACCACCCAAGACCGTACATCAAATCCGTAGTTTTTTGGGTTTAGCAGGCTATTATCGTCGTTTCATCCCGGATTTTTCCAGGATCGCTAAACCTATGACTGAACTATTAAAGAAGGGAGTTAAATTTGTGTGGAGCAAAGATTGTGAAAAGGCTTTCCACACATTGAGGCAACATCTGACTACAACCCCAGTGCTAGTGCAGCCGGATAATTCTAAACCATTTGAAGTCTTTTGTGATGCTTCGGGCACTGGTCTCGGTTGTGTTCTTATGCAAGAAAATCGAGTCATTGCCTATGCCTCACGATCGCTTCGACCCCATGAAGTGAATTACCCGACCCATGATCTTGAGTTAGCAGCGGTTGTTCATGCTCTCAAGATTTGGAGGCATTATCTTATGGGAAACCGTTGTAATATCTTCACCGATCACAAGAGTCTTAAGTATATCTTCACCCAATCGAATTGAATATGAGGCGAGAGAAGATGGTTGGAATTGATTAAAGACTATGATCTAGAAGTACACTATCATCCCGGAAAAGCCAATGTTGTTGCAGATGCGCTTAGCCGAAAGGTTCACCAGAATCGCTTAACCGTGGAGTCGTATAGTGAGACTTTGTGTGAAGACTTGCGGAAGCTCCGATTGGAAATTGTGGAGCAAGGAAGCTTGAATGCTATCTCAGCTGAGTCCAATCTGTATGACAGAATCGTTTTGGCTCAACTCAATGATGGAGGTGTCCAATTAATAAAACAGAAATTAGCAGAAGGAGACCCCAAATATAGTTGTTTCCATAAGGACGCAAAAGATGTGGTGTGGTTTGAGCAACGTCTCGTATTTCCCGTTGATCCGAACTCCGAAAAGAAATTTTCGACGAAGCTCATCTTTCCAAATTCTCTATTCACCCCGGAAGCACCAAAATGTATCAAGATTTGAAGAAAAACTTTTGGTGGTCAAACATGAAGGTAGACATAGCCAAATATGTGGCAGAGTGTGATACTTGTCATCGAGTCAAAGCAAGCCATTTGAAGTCAGCCGGTGTACTTCAACCGTTAGCTATACCTTTGTGGAAGTGGGATGACATCAGTATGGATTTCATTGTGGGTTTACCCCTGACTGCCAGAAAGAAGGATTCCATCTGGGTTATAGTGGACCGATTGACCAAGATCGCTCATTTCATCGCGAGTGCACACCACTTACTCCGTCCAAGATTATGCGAACTCTATATCGATCAAATTGTGCGCCCGCACGGGATTCCCAAGACCATTGTTTCGGATCGAGGTACTCAATTTGTGGCTCGTTTCGGGAACAATTGCATGAATCTTTGGGAACCAAATTGATTCGTAGTTCAAGTTATCATCCTCGACCGATGGTCGAACCGAGCGAGTCAATCAAATTGTGGAAGACATGCCGAGAGCAAGCATCATGCATTTTGATAAGAGTTGGGACAATAGTTATCGAGCTAGTTTGAAGATGGCACCATTTGAAGCTCTTTATGGACGAAGATGCCGAACTCCTTTGAATTGGTCAGAAGCCGGAGAGCGAACGCTCTTTGGTCCGGATGTAGTTAAAGACGCGAGAAGAGAAGGTGGAAGTGATCAGGGAAAACTTGAAGTTGGCTCAAATGAGACAAAAGAGTTACCATGACAAAGGGACAGCACCCCGACACTATGAAGTGGGTGATTACGTATACCTCAAGGTTTCCCCGACCAAAGGTGTACGAGAGGTTTGGCGTCAAAGGAAAGTTAGCCCCACGGTATATTGGCCCATATGAGATCATTGAGATATGTGGACCGGTCTCTTATCGTATCCGACTTCCGGATCGACTCTCGGCGGTGCACAATGTGTTTCATGTGACACAATTGAAGAAAGGTGTGAAAGTACCCGAGACGAAGTGATCACGGAAGCAAACGCTTGGATCGAGCCGGATCTTTCGGTGGTAGAGCATCCGCCGAGAGTGCTAGATCAAAAAGAAAGACAAACTAGGAGACATACCATGAAGATGTACAAGGTACGGTGGAGTCACCATACCGAAGAAGAAGCTACGTGGGAGACCGAGAACTTCCTCAACACCAAGTATCCGGGTTTTCTTCAATCAAGAAACGGTAAGAACCTTACCCCTACCTTTGCCTTTAATTTTCGAATCTCGGGTCGAGATTCCTTTTAAGGGGGTAGGCCGTGACGCCCCGCTTTTCTAATTAACGTCATTAACGCTAATGACCGGTCAACCGGTCAAACCACGGTCAAACACCGGTCAAACCTAGGTCAACTCGGGCCGTCACCCGAAAACCTCGCCATTGAACCCTATTGAACCCCTTGACCGAGCTCGCACACACCCGTGGTCAACCCGTGGTCAAAGACACGGTCAAACCCCACTTAACCGTTGACGTCGGCGAATGTCGTCCGGAACTTTTGCCACGTTCTCCAAAATCCACCTAAACACTTCAAAATCTACCTTTATGAAAGTTGTCCGTCTTGTTGAGGGACACAACTTTCGTGTAGATTGGAATTTCAAATTTTGAGTGGAAATTGGTGAAAAACTTGGTCAACCGCCAGTACCTCCTGTTTTCCAGGACAGGCCGACATTCAAAGTTGGCACGACGTTCCTGCAAAATCCGTAGAGAAAAACACCCTAGAGCCTTTGTAAAAGTTGTAGAGGGTAGTGAGATCTACAACTTTGGTATTCACTGCTCGGTGCACTTCAGTTCAAGTTTTTGGAGAAAATCTCGGTCAAAGGAGGCTACATCGACAAGGTTCGCGCGCTCCCGCGCGCGCCGGCCGCGCGCGCGCCGGCCGCGCCGGCCGCGCGCGCGCGCGCCGCCCGGCGCGCGCGCCGTGCCGCCGGCCGCCGGCCGCCGGCCCGCGCCCCGAGGTCCGCCCCGTCCCGAGGCGCCCGCGCCCGAGGTCCCCGCGCCCCAAGTTGCCTGCGAATCCGTGCCGCGACGTGAATGTTCGTCCAACGCCGTACTACGGTCGAGACGACCCGATGACCGGCGGACCGACCGCCGCGGTACGGCGCGCTCGAGCTCGTGTATAAAGGCCGACCCCTCCTCGTTCTCGCGCGTGCCCTCGCTCTCCTCCCCTGCCCCGCCTCCCGCCCAACCCCGGCACCGCCCGGCCCGCGCCGCCAGCACGCCGCGCGCGCCGCGCCTCGGCCGCCGGCGCACGCCGCCACCCGCGCCGTCCCCACCCCCCGTCCAACCCCGCAAACCGAACCCGTAGCACCCCTAGGTCCTTCCCCAACCCTCCCCCGGCCAAACCCCGGCGAGGTTCGCCGGAATTTGGCCACCCCGCGCCGGCCACCGCGCCCGGGGGCCACATTGCGAAGGAACAGGTTCTTTTCGGGGCCTAACCGCAAAAGTGCAACTCCAATAGTAAAAGTGAGTGGCTGATTCTTGTAATTTGCGTAGAAAATCACAGAAAGTTCAGAAAAATGTGAAACCAACTTTGTTGGATCCATTGTGAATTATGATACAACTTTCGTTATTCTGTCCTGAGCTAATTCCTTTTAGTTTTTGCATGAAAAATACAAATGTGAAAACCCTAGATCTGCAATAACTCAAAAACTATAAATCCTCTGTAGCTAATTTTTGGATATGTTGTGTGCTTGGTCATGGCTAGCTCCTATGCGAAAAATTGCACAAATTAATAATGTAAATCTTTTTATAAAAATGTTTTTCTATTTCAGGCAGATCTGCATAGGTAATTTTTCTTGTTAAATATATTTATGTTTTTGACCCCAACTTGTGCAAACTGTCTTGTAATACCATAATACACATATTGTGAATTAATATTGATTTTTAGATTAACAGAAATAATTATTCTTGATTTATGCATGTTTTCCTTTGTAAATTAATAAACCAAGTTCAGTAGAGATTCCATGTGAACATGCTGGCTTTTTAGACTTGTTTAGGACCAGAGAGCATGCACAAGAAAGTTTGGATCATTTTGTGGCTTATGTATTTTTATATGCATTTACTTTGAATCACTAGCTAGCCTTTGTTATTTTCAATAATATTTAATTTCCTATCATCCAACACTTACATGTGGGTCCAATGGACCAGTATAGGTGCTAGTAGGCTTGAGAAACACTCCTTTAATTTTTGGTAATTTAATTGCTTAATAAAAAGCCTAAAGCCCCATTTTTAATATTAAAGGGAAATTAAATAAAGAAAGATCCCTAATTAATTCTTTTTCCTTTTTGAAAAGTATTATTTAATACAATTAAAAGATAATTAATTATCATCACTAATAAGAAATTAATTCATAAATAAAGATATTATTTACACTTTATTGGAGAAGATAAAGGGAAATGAAGCTTTCACATGAAATGATAAGTATAATAAGAGCCTTTATTCAAATGTTTAATAAAGAATTGCATATTGTTCCTTTTTGGAAGAGTATGCTAAATGTATTCTTATCTAGGTGAATGTGTCCAACTAATGCACCCCGTGGTTGTAATTTATTGTTTGTGATTAATTAAATTAAAATCGTCAAATAAATCTTGCATTTGCATCCTCGTGTAGATCTCCCAAACGGTAGCCGCACGCGTGTGCCGAAGGAGGAGACGGAGGATCCGACGGAGACGTGCACCACGTCGTTGTAGAGGAAGACCTGGACCAAGTCCGGAAGGGCCCAAGGCCACTACTAGATTTTCCCCCTAATGCAACGCACAAAATGTGTTGCAATATGCCATATTTGGTTGCAATAGACACAATTGCAACCAAATTGTTCCGTGGACCGTGGGCTGCAAAAAGCCGCGTTGCATTAGGTTATTACGACGTTGTCCATCTAGTGGTTGCCAAAGGTTTTTTGTTGCAACGTAACGCAACGTTGCAATTAGTTTTTTTACAACGCTTGTTCTGGTTGCAAAGTGTACTATTGCGACACATTTGTGGTGTTGCCAAAGGTGCAATTGCAACGTTTCTGTTTCGTTGCAAGTTATAGTATTGCTACGCACTGACTTTGGTTGCTATTGGTTGAACCTCGTCTATTACCACGAAAGTAATTTGGTTGGAATATGTAGTATTGTCTGATGCCACGAAATTGGTTAGTTGCTATAGGTGGTCTCCTCTATTGCCACAAAAGTTGATTTCGATGTGATAGATAGCATTGTCTGATGCCACGATATTGGTTACGTTGCTTTAGGTGGTATCCTCTATTGCCACGTAATTTGATTGGTTGTAATATGTGGTCCTCTATTATTGCTTCGACATTTGGTTGGTTGCCATAAGTTAAAGTCTTTATTACAACGTTTCTATTAGGGTTGCTACAAGTGCACTATCTATGGCCACGTAATTTGATTGGTTGTAATATGTGGTCCTCTATTATTGCTTCGACATTTGGTTGGTTGCCATAAGTTAAAGTCTTTATTACAACGTTTCTATTAGGGTTGCTCTTAGAGCACTATCTATTGCCACGCTCATTTTGTGTTGCTACAAGTTGAACTTCTTATTACCACGTTCCTATTTAGGGTTGCTTCAAGTACACCATACTATTGCCACGTTCCCTTTGTGTTGCTACAAGTTGAATTTCTTATTACCACGTTCGTATTAGGGGTGCTACAAGTGCACCTTACTATTGCCACGCTACTTTTGGCAACGAAAAACACTGATGTATTCTGCCACGCTCATTTATGTAGCAGCGGTAATTGCGGCATTAATTAACATCGACAGATAAATATAACAATGCATCTATAGTTAATTAACCAACATTGAACCATCCACTGAGTTAATTACATGACTCATGAAGTACTTAAATACTGAAAAGTTTGGCACAGGACATTGTTTCAACACATAGTAGACAAATTTGCTAGGACATGAAGAACTTGGTCGCCAATTGTTACTTGGAGATGATCCCAACACTTGATCAGCAAAGGGGGATTCAATGCAAGGAGGTGTCATCACCGTAAAGAATCAACAAAATTTTTAAGCTAGCATCAATTAATCTCTAATATTGGAATTTGTGAAACAACAACATATAGCAAACCAAAGATTGATTGTGATTCATAAAAATAGCATAATGACATCAAATAATTACCACAACCATAAACACACTTTGACAACTGAAACATGAATTACATTCACAGCGGTAAGAGTTGTTGAAAAAAGCTTCACCTCTTGTCTTTTTGGTGCTTTGTCGTCTCCTTTGTGCAACTTGTACCGTAGCTGTTGAGAAGAAATTTGTCTAACGGTGGATTGAGTTTCGGGATTGTTAACACCACCTTTAGTGCTTCGGTTTTGCGAAATACTTGTTTTCGAGCTTTTCGAGATTCCTTCTCCTATGAACCAATCATTTGGAAGGACAAGATTAGGCGTAATTTCATCGATGAATCGATGATATGTACTAGTAAAAAGTTGTGAATTCGAGAACAACCCGAGTACACGAGAGCACATTCCCGGAGTCCGGTTGTACATTCCCGGATGTAGGAATTGATGGTTCCGCCGCCACGTTGTCCGCGGATTCGGCGACAAGGTTGTTTCTTTGGGTGATTGATGCAACCGCCGCTTCGTCGGCGGATTCGGTGACATTGTTGCTTGGGCATGGTTGTACAGATATTGGCTGGTCAACCTACCAAAGGATACAAACATTCATATATAGAACCCAAGGAAAGAAACGCATTCATGCAAATAGCTTGACCAGTACCTGTGGAACTTGTGACTGTCCATTTGATGCTTGCAGCATTGATAGGAACTCTTGCCTAAGCTGTTGTAGTTCTGCCTGCCTTCTCTTTTCACTTTCTTCAAGTTGGCGTGCATGTTCTCTCCTTTCTGCTTCCCTTTCTTCTTCCCATCCTGACATTTTTTCTTGTAGCTGCCCAAATGCGTCCATGAGCTCGACGTGTTCCTCATGCTGTAGCTCTTCCCTACGAATTTGTTCCTCGCGCTCCGCATTGAGCAGCTGCCTTCTAGTTGGGTTTTTTGCCAGGTACCCGTTTCCATGCAACTTGGTTGATTTGCACTTCGTGACTGATTTGTAGGCTTTTTGGAACATCTCGTTTTTTCCTTTTGGGAAACAAAGTTGTTGTCCCGCATTTGATTCCGCCTCGGCAATAACGCTGCTTGCGGTGTCCTAACATTTGCAAGGCACAGGTGGAGGAGTTAGTTGAACAAGAGATTGGTTGCATTCTATAGTTGCATAAGCCTATGTATAGTAATGTATGTACTAATTCATTGAGAACTCACATAGACATTTTTAGATTGTTCGTCTGTCCAAGACCCCTAGTTAGTGTGAGTTATCCACCAAAGTTCCATATCATTCGGCTCTTCACCAGTTTCTGGGTCTCTCTGTTATGCCAAGAAAATAACAAATTAATGTTCTTCATCCTGCAAGACAGATTGGAGATGTGCTTGTCCAGTTATTACCTTCTCATAGCTGCGCTGAGAATAAGGCTTAGCGCTTGACAAATGTCTTGTCATTTGTTGGCATCGAATCGCAGAATTTTGTGTGCTCCTTTCCTATACAATGAAAAGTTATGAACAAAAATCTTAAAGACTCAGACATCGCCATTTGAATGAAAAATGTAGTGGTCGAAATCGTAATTAACAATGTGGAACAAACCTTTAATTTAGCGATCTTGAAATACTTCAACGAGATAGTGCCATTCAACAATATCTAATTCGTAGGCTTATGTAACATTCTCCGGTGGTAGGTCGTTGTATGTCTTGGTCGTAGCACTAAAAGTTGAACGCCATCCTTTGTAACGCTCCCTAGCAATGGCCCATATCTTTTCCCTTGATTCAAAGCATTATCCTCCATGTCCCACTTTGCACGTTATATAATCACAATAGCATTCAAATATTGTGTGAGTTTATATGTTAGTTTTTATTTGAATTGTCTTGAAAAGCAAAGTCTATTATTACCAATACATCGGTTGCTATTGCGTTTTTGACTTCTTCCCTAACATTTTTCCATGATTTCACTCCAATGATAGGAGCCCTTTTCCTTGTATACATGACCACTTCATCAACGAATGAGCGGTAGTTATCACCTACCGGTCCTCCATGTTTAGAGAATTGAATGTCTAACTGCTGCTTGCCCGCCTTGATTCTCTTGGCGATTACCGTCAATGCTCTTACGGGACCGCGTCCTCTTTTCTTAACTTTTTGGGAGCCTATTCCATGCGAACAACATGCATGTGATAATACCCACAAAATAACTGTATGCACAGACAGGTAATTTCTATGGAACACATGTTACCAGATCCTTGCTCGTGTTGTTTCCAACGCCGAGCATGAGATGGAGGCTGCACTGCAGGTGTTGGGTTCATTTCATTCCTGTGTTGCAAAATGAAGGTGGGGTCCACGTACCGTTCTGCAGAGAATTTAGTGGCATATGATGACCGATCATATTTTGTAGTATGACAAAAAAATGGTAATTTGCTTGCAAATTAGGAGAGGGATATTACCGATGTCTTCAAGCAGTCCTGCAACATTCAGGTATTCTCTGTATGTATCGATTGTGTCATCCCTGAAAATGTCTTTTAATTCTGAAATATAATCCATAATTAATTTCATTCATGTGATCGAACATGCAAATTCGGAGTATAAGTACACAAATATTTGGCTGAAGCATATCTTACCCAAGGCTTTCTTCTCTTGATGCAAATCGGCTAGCCAAAGTTTGTATTCATCTAAGTCACATTCTTCTACTTCTTCTTCATCATCGGCATTTATGTAAGCACTTTTGGATTTCAAAGGTGTTATGGCCATGGTATGGTTTCTAGGTATTGGCTCTCCGGAGACAACTAATCGATCACCATCTCCTCCTCGTGAATCCGTTTCATTCTTTCTACGTCGACGTCGTAGTCGATCTCGGTGAGTGTTGCTTCCGCGAAGAGAGTCGGGAATTCTAGTCTTGTAGTAAACAATGTCCCTCATCCTGTACCCCGGTTTTTGTTTCGGGTTGTTTATGGTTTGTAGGGTGATTTGTGAACCACGAGGGTGACAAGTATGTGTTGTATCTGGCTCCCCATCTATACCCTTCTCAATCATATATACGGTCCAAGACCGATCATCTAATGATCTGCGCATTCATTTCGATGTCATATCAATAACATGTGAAGAAATTTGGTGTGCAAATCGCGTGTTCAAATGCATGAAATCTAGGGTACCGGTGCGTGCACGGATGCATGAGATGTTGGATGCGGTACGAACGAGGGGAAAGATGGAACCAAGATACGACGTACTGGCCTCGGTCGTCTCGTCCCGAGATGAAGGTAAAACATCGGGGTCCGCACCTATGTCCACGTCGACGCGTGCTTCATCGTCGCCCGAAGGTGATGATGACCCAAAGAGAGCCCCCCGTCGCCCTAGGCCTAGGGGCCATGGTGGCGGTAGGTTCATCAATCGCCGCACCGGGGGTTGTGAACATTCTAGGTAGCATGGCCGACGACGGTGTGCGCCGCGCTTCGCAGGTCGTAGGGGTCACCCTTGCCGGCTCCCTCGACGACGGCATCCTCGTGTACACGCGGCGAGAAGCGGCTTGGCGGCGGCGGCGGCGGTAGTCGTATCGTCTACCCGGCCCCTAGTGACCGAGTTCTAGATTTGTTTTGCGAGGGGATTCAGGAGGGAAAGTAAAGACGCGCGACTTTTTACTCTTGTAACCTGGCGTGGTGGCCCCAGTCATGGTTGCGCGGTAGTTTGGGCGAAAGTTAAATAATTCGGATGGGAAAAAACTGGCGCCACATTCCAAATCGCTGGCTACCCATTTTTTCTGAACGTTTGGCGTATTTGAGGGATGCATTTTGGTGTGGCCAGCTGACGGGTGGGTCCCACAAAGTTTACTTCTTGTTTACCACAAAGTTATTGTATATTGGTTAGACATTTTTTGATGTGGTCGCAGTAAATTTACGAATGTCATATTTGTATAAACTTTAGCGGACTACCATAAACCCTTTATCGATTTGTACCGGAGTAAAATGCATCACACAAATATGTGTAACAAACATAAAGATCGGGTAGCAATCGGTAAGATTTATGACAACCGAGTTTTCACGGGCTAGCTACCCGAGTCACGTTGACACCACCCCAACTAAGGATCATCAAAAACATGCTCTACAAGGACACAAATTGTAAAGACACATACATAGTCGAAAGACACAACTTGAGAGACATGCTTTGTGTTTATTAGCTGGATTTCTTCAAAGATGTGACCGAAATGACGCCGAGCCTCTCCGCAAGGTCCCTCGTCACTTGCGGATAAATTTCCGAACATGAAGAAAGCATTAAACGAACTGTCGAACAAATGATAACTCAAATCTTGTGCCTTTGAAACAATGTTTAGCAATCGGTGAACTTGTAAAACACAAGAAAGAACGCAAACATGTACACTGAAATCCAGAATGTCTTTTAGGGTGCATCCATGTGTGGAACTAATTTATCAAGAAATATCGGCAATCACAACTTTTATACCTTCCTTCGGATCATTAACGCTTCCTTGAGTGTGTAGAAGAACCAATCACACTCGTTTCGGATCCTACACTCCTCGGCTTGCGGAACCTACGCCACGAGTACCAAGCATGCCATCCTCGCGTGGTCGCCACACCCGCGACCCGCACACCGCAAATCGTCGTGGCGAGGTACGGGCGCCGGCACCGGCGACACGGCAATCGCATTCGCATCCGCAAGCGGGTAGTGCCACGTCGACGCAATGATCCTGGAGCGGCGTTTTGTGCAAGTCAAATTTATCCAAGGAAGCACCGTCGCCCCCTCTTGGGGTGCCTCGACCAAGCGCGGGGAGCCGCCCGGCCTCGTCGTCGTCGGCCTCGCCGGCTGTTGGGTCGTAGAGGAAGAGGGAGAGGGCGTACATCGATTCCTTGTGACCCGCCTCCGCGGCGCGCCGTAGGCGGTCGAGGCACGGCGTGATGACACCACGTGTGTTCCCCGGTCTTGCGCGGCGCAAGCCGCTCTGGAACAAGGCCTCCGGGTTGCCGACGTTGGCCAGTGTGTTGACAAGTGCGCGTGCGATACTCGTGGCCGAGGTAGAATCGACACCGCAGGACGCGTTTCGGGGGCTAGGCGTCGTCCGACCGTGGCGGCGCCGCCCACCACGCACATTGCCTTGCATGTTGCGCGCAGGTTGCGGAGATCCACAATGGCATCCTCTGACTGCGCAGCGACGCGGGAGACGATATCAATCGTCAGCTCCGTCGGCAGTTCCAGCAGCCTCGACGACGCCTCGTAGCGAGCCACGGAGATCTTTTCCATGGAGTGGTTGCAGTTCGTCACGCACGGTGGGTAATTGGATGTGCGACGCTGTTATTCCCGGCGAGGATGAGGGGAGATGGAAAAGAACCGCCGCCTCCAGATCATGTTGTAGATTGAATTTGGGGGGTCGCAGGGTTCATTGGGTTCTAAGGAAACTGCGCTTTCATAGGGAGGACACGGAATCACAGGGTCAATGACGGGTGTATCCGGGCACTAGTTGGCCCACAAATCGGTCGTACGGAAATTTGACCCCATGCGGCGGACGGAGTTGCGGGACCCACTGTCGGTAGGATTGTTGCGCCAAGCGTCGGCCCTGAACCCGCGAGAGATTTCCCCATTGGACGAGTTGTGGGCCCCACTGTCGGCACCCAGATTGGGATGTGTTCTTGAGTTGTTCATGTTCATAATGAACTTGATCATTTGTATCGTTTAATCATAACTTCAAAGTTGTTTATATTTGTCAAATGACGTCCAAATCAGGAAATTTTTTTCCTACATTCTTATGACAACATAATCTAGATCATGGTGTCCACTCCATATCGTGTCACGAGCGTACGAGCAATAATAATTTGAAAATAGAACATTTCATAACTAGATTCAAGATTTTCAATCGGTAGACGACGTCAATTTGAAATGAGATGAATACCAAAGTTTCATAGCTCGTCGAGATGAACAATCTTTATATTGGTTGGATTCTCATTTGAAGAAGTGGTACGATCACGTAGAACAAAAATGACATGTCTCCGACCAAGTTTCTTAAACAATGAGAGTGAACCTAGGATTAACTAACAATGTGTAGGACCATTTTAAGAAACTTTAGTGCATGTCATTTTAAGTTTCTTTAGTGCATGTCATTTTAAGTTTCTTCAGAAGTGGTCCTACACATTGTTAGTTAATCCTAGGTTCACTCTCATTGTTTAAGAAACTTGGTCGGAGACATGTCATTTTTGTTCTACGTGATCGTACCCCTTCTTCAAATGAGAATCCAACCAATATAAAGTTTGTTCATCTCGACGAGCTATGAAACTTTGGTATTCATCTCATTTCAAATTGACGTCGTCTACTGATTGAAAATCTTGAATCTAGTTATGAAATGTTCTATTTTCAAATTATTATTGCTCAGACGCTGTGACACGATATGGAGTGGACACCATGATCTAGATTATGTTGTCATAAGAATGTAGGAAAAAAATTTCCTGATTTGGACGTCATTTGACAAATATAAACAACTTTGAAGTTATGATTAAACGATACAAATGATCAAGTTCATTATGAACATGAACAACTCAAGAACACATCCCAATGCGGTGCCGGCAGTGGGGCCCACAACTCGTCCAATGGGGAAATCTCTCGCGGGTTCGGGCCGACGATTTGGCGCAACAATCCTACCGACCAGTGGGTCCCGCAACTCCGTCCACGATGGGGTCACCCAGAGTCAAATTTCCGTACGGGCCCGATTTGTGGGCCAACAAGTGGCCAGGTAGACCCGTCATTGACCCTTGGTAACCGCCCCACCCCCGCCGAGTTAGTGGGGTCGCGTCCCCGCAATGGGATATTCGCCTTTTAGTCATTGATCCGTGGGCCCCACACGGCGGTGGTACGAATGCGGCTTGCCCCGGTTATATAACCGCGGGGCCTCGCTGTGTTTTCCAATCCCGCTCCTTTGCACCGCGCCGCTCTCGTCGATCTTGAGTACCCGCTCGTCTCCCGGCCCCCTCGACTCCCTGCGCGCATCTATGGCCGGAGAGAAGCGCCCCGCAGAAGAGGCCCCTGGGGGTTCGTCGCCGTCGGTCCAGCCGCGTCTCCGTCGGTTGCTTTCTCGCCGGGGGTGAGTGTCTTCCTGTCTCCATAATTTCCTATGCTCGCCGAGGATCTGATGCTGTCATTCTTCTTCTGTTTCCTAGTGCGACATATGGCCCGGGTCCTTCAGCCGGCGCGGCGCCTCCGTCCGGTGGATCTTCGTCGTCGGAATCACGGAGCTTGTCTTCTTCCTCGTCTCGGGGCGACGCCCCCGTTCGTCGGGAGGTCGGGGACTTGGCGAGGGAGCGGCGAGGACGCGGCGTCGTCCTAGACGACGCGCTGCGCAAGGTACGGGACTCGGAGGGGACCGGGATGCGATGCACACCGCCCTTCGGGCGGGCCGAGACGGAGACGGCCCGAAGTTCGCGGCGCCAAGGCCGATGTGGAGGCCGGCCCCTTTGGTGAGTTCTCGTATTCCGTCGGTGCACGCCGCCCACTAGGCTCTTGTTTGACTCGTCGCCATTGTTTCTTGCCTCGGCCGAGGAGGCGGAGGCGTCTTTCCGCCGCGAGCGGGCGGAGGAGGCTGCGCCGCCGCCCGAACGATGCGGAGGATCGCCACGATGAACTTACGCGCGCGGCGGAGGTCGCCGTCACGGTGGTCGGCCGGGGGCTCCGGTGCTGCCGCCCGACCGTCTTCGCGCGCTCCCAAGGCGTGTCAAGGAGGCGGTGCGTGCCGGTGCGCGCCGGGGGAGCCGCCCGCGCGCTCGCGGCGGCGGACGTGCAAGTCGACTTTCCCTTGGGCGATCTGCGGCCGGAGTGGCCGTTCCGCCGGAGCGGCACCGGCACTACGCGCCGCACTTCCCCATTGCGGCCGATGCCGCCGCCGCGGGGGTTGACATCGACGGCGTGCTTCGCGGCGGGCGCCGCCGCCGACATTGGCGGCCCGTAACTCACCTTTTTAAGATTAATCTGTCACCGGCCCCTCGTGGCCGAGGAAATCGAACTTCGCATTGTTCCTTGTTTGTGCCATTGCGATTTTTGTTCACCGCTTTGGGGGGGGGGGGGGCGTGGTCGGGTGTACGAAGCAAACTACTCCGCCCCCCGTGCCGTCTTGTCACCCGTCACGGCGGGCACCGACGCGTGCGCGGTAGGAGGCTAGGAGCTTCGTTGAACGGGCGTCCGGGGCACTCGAGTAGAGTACGTAGGACCGAACGCGTGGGAGATCGCGAGGCGCGGCGGCTGCGTTTCTTCTTCCGTTCGCATCTAAATAAAATTAGCCCCAAGAATCTTTCATAAATGGAACACTAAATATAATTTATTTGTAAAACCTTTTCACGTGTCGGCGTAACTTTGTGTGACGAATCTAATGAACCTACTTAATCCGGTATTTAGCTACGGATTTTGAAAGTAGTTTTGAAAATAACTTACTTTAATACATGTAATTAATGGTGCACCTCCATGGAGTAGTAAATGTAGATGAAATCTAAAACTACATAAATAATTTGGATCTACTTTGCGATACGAGCTTTTCGCAAGGGTTTTCGGACATCAAACCCCTTAGTGTGATTTTGCATGCAAATATCCGGTGCGGCGAAGCGTTGCGGCCGGACCACGACTCCCCGGGCGCGCGTGCGTGTAGCGATTAATTAGGATCCGCCGCCCCTTCGTGTTGCCGGTTGTCTTCAAATCTTGCCATGCCCATTGCTTCGGCAACCAGCACGTCGATTTGACTCTGTATATGAAGCCGAAACGACGGCATATACTATACTAGTTTAGCCTCTTCCCTACCCCCGCCCCACCCACTCGCTCCCCCTTTGTCGCATCGAAGGAGAAGGGGTTTTCTTGCCTGCCGCCATTGCCGGCGACCCCCCCAAAGCTTGCAATCTCTGCAACCGCCATCGCAAGCGACCTCGATACAGCGGCGATGACCCGAAGCGACGCATCGGGTGACGGCGGCGCCCCACAAATGAAGGGGGATGCCGTAGAGGCCACCGCCGCCGCCGGCCTGTACAGTAACCTAGGTGATGCGGGCGGATCAATCCCGGCCGCGTCGTCGGCAGCGAGCGTCGCTTCGAAGCAGGTTAGTCCTGCAAGGCACAAACAGTTGCTAGCTAGTCGTGGATTTGTCCCTCGACGACGATTTGGAACTTTGCTTTCTTGGTTTGGGACTGCAGGGTGGCAAGCGTGTCGCCCTCAACCCGTGGGAGGCCGCCGTTGATCCGGCCCGACGTTCGAGATCGGAGCGGCTGGGACGAATGGCGCCCCGCCGTCGTCCGTCCACGACTTTCGGAGGAGCGAGGACCGCCCCCAACTACCATGCACGAGGTTGAATTCTTCAAGGAGCGGTACCCGAGCATCAAGACCATCGTCACTTGCGACGCCGGAGTAGTGGCGGAGTACATCGACGAAATCAAAGGTAGCCCACCTCCAGAACGTTTGCTCGTCGGATTGGACACCGAGTGGATTCAGCTTCGCAGTGGCGGGTACAAGCTCGCATTCGCTGCAATTGTGTGTCGGTTCGAGCTGCCTTATTTACCAGGTGCACCATGCCGGCTACAAGCTTCCTGATGTCCTGAGCAAGTTTCTCAGCGAGGAAGGCCACATCTTTGTGGGAGCGCATATCACCAACGATGCTGAACGCCTACAGGAGGACTGCGGCGTCAAGATTTCTAATTGGAAAGACCTTCAGCGGATTGTTGCGACGTTGATGAGAAGTATAGCCATACGTACCGAAATGGTTACGGTCGTCACTAGAGAAGATTGGAAATCGAGTACTGGAGCTACCTCGTACAAGGACGGAAATGTGAACCACGAGGCTTTGGGGTTTGAGGGTGTTGCACGAATGGCGGGTGCAATACGCCACCAAGGATGCATTTGTCTTTTGAGATTGCTAATCGGCTTGAGGTCAAGCATGGTTACCGATTTACGCCCCGGATGCTCATTTGTAGAATCATGTAAATAATGTACTAACCAAAAGTAGCAAGTAGAATTTCTTGGTTTTCGGAAACAAGTATATGTGTACATATTAGTAGTAATTCAGTGATGGATTGAAACTAGGAGGCCTTGTTTATTTGGGCAATTTTGACGGATAACTTCCATATTACTCTAATTATTTGTTGATTTACTAAAGATTAATTTGTATCATTTGTTAGTCAATTTTTTATTTTCTATATCAACATATTAAAAGCAACGACACATTTGCAAATTATCAATGTGCCCTTTTGTTAGAAAAGGATTGCGGTCCGAGATTGGGCCGGCCCATTTGTCCTTATTACTTCCGGTGTGTGCGAAGCGGCGCACGGCGGCACATCGGCATAATCTTTAGTGCCACACCGCTACCTCAAGCGGGCGCACCACAACTTAAAAGGCGAGGCGTGCTTGCCATCCCGAACTCCTGCCGAACACTTGCTTCCTCTCTACTAACCTCCCGGGATTGTTGGGCTTGCCGGCCCATCGGGCTCCCGCTCGCCGGGCTTCACGCTCGCCGGTAGAGCACTTTGGTGACCCGGCCCGCCCTACGGCCCCCTATTTTTGTTTGTCATACCAATTTATAGATTCATATTTTAAATATTAAGATTTATGCAAAAGTCTTCCAGAAGTAGTAAATAATGGCAACATAGAAGTCATGACTACGGTCGAGTAAGTATCAATTGAAAAACTCATCATCTTGGGCATCTTGAACTATTGGTGCAACAATTCCATCATCAATGTACGTGTCATCTGCATCATGTTCATCATCAACATCAAATACTTCGTCGTCTGGTTCGTCAACCGCCTCGGCCCGAACCTGATTAATAACTGAGACATCGCCGGTTGTGCCTTCCTTGTCCGATCTAGACCAATTTGTCAAAACCTGGTGTTCACCGAGCAAATTAATACCTTCGATACCCACAGCAAGTGAGTCCTCGAGATCTAATTCAGGCATGGCAAACAAGTTCCTTGGTTTCATTGAAATAACAACTTGCTCCGGCCCGGGTTTGTTCACCGATTCACATAAAACACCGGTTCTGCTGTGTTGCCGAATATAGGGTTCATTGCTAAACTTGTGTCGAGTAGTATCGATGTCAATGACCCCATATTTATCTTTCTTGTATCCTCTTGCCTCTTGTTGGTACTTGTGACAAGAGGCACATCAAACCAGATCACCTTTGGAACGAATAACTTCTTTTTGTCCGGGGAATTCCGGTGAGATCATTCTTTTAATCACCCCATACCAATTTGTGCCTTCGCCTCACCCTTGACAAGCACACCACCGTTTTGTGTCACAAGGGTTCTCTCGATGTTAACGGTACGAAACGACCAATTGTTGATATGACATCTATTCAATGTACGAGGTCGGGGATCCGGTCCCTGAGCAAGTGCAAACAAATCCGAACTTACTTCCCCTCTAGCATGTAAACTCGTGATCTTGCTTTCAAACCATCTTACGAGTTGAGCCTCATGTCGCTTATCAAGATTTCCGGATCCATGTGCCCTCGGTTCTTCCAAATGCTCGCTGCACACAAAAGAATATTACCGTTAGTTTGATATTTAAAATTAAAAGCAATAATGATGTTCGGTAGTGCATCTTACTCGACATATGGTCTAGCTTCATCACAATTGCAAATTATGTAGTGCCTCATCTTCCGAAACTCATTTGGTGGTATTTCTTCAACCGTCTTGTCCTCTCCTCTTGTAATCCATTTACGAAAAAATGCTCAAACCGGATGGTGGCTCATTAACGATAACCGTTTCATGTCGATCAACACGATTGTCTTTGGTGTCCACGTCCAAGAATCTTGAGCGAGAATGTAAGGCACTCCTCGAGTATGTATCCCTCGGCAATTGAACCTTCGGGGTGAGCCTTGTTCCTCACATATCCTTTCACGGTGCGTAGGTACCGTTCCACTGGGTACATCCATACGTAACACACTTGGCCCCCCAAGTTTAGCTTCTTCGGCTAGATGAACGGGCAAATGGATCATGATATCAAAAAATGCGGTGGGAATATCATCTCAAGTCGACAAACGGCCTCCCCTAATTGAACAGCTGAGCTGTCCAATTACGATTCCACCAACTCCTTTGAACATAGTGCATCGAAGAAATTACTAAGCTGAATCAATCCAATGACAACGACTTCGGCAAAATCCTACGCACCACTAAGGGTAAAAGTTTCGTAGAATTAGATGGTAGTCATGCGTTTTCAAGCACGACACCTTACGTGACTTTACATCAACACATCTTCTTATATTCGAGGAAACCCCATCGGGCATCTTCACTCCATATAGAAATTCACACAAACTTTCCCTGGCATCCTTATCTAACTCGTACAAGGTCGATGGCAAGGTATACTTATCATCTTTAATCACGGGGTGCTTTGATACGGTCGTATCCGTAGATGCTCCATGTCAAGCCGAGCATTCTCCCCGTCCTTACATTTGCCATCCAACTTAAGCGAGTGCCTAGTATGCTCTCGCATATATTTTTCTCAATGTGCATCACGTCCAAATTATGCACGATGAGCAAAGAAGACCGGTAAGGGAGCTCAAAAAAAATACTCTTCTACCTCCGGTTGTGCCATCCGTTGTCTTCGTCACGCTTCCTTTTTTTTTGATAACAATGTCTTTCCAAATTCTACTTGTTCAAAAGTAGAATACGCTCAAGTACACATGCACCGGATAGTGGTTCGGTGCCTCCCAGTTTCGACCTTGTTGTTGAAGGCGGCCGCATTGTTGCGCCATGGATGGTCGGGGGCCAAAAAACGTCGATGTGCCATGTAGCGAGTGCTTCCGCCCATGTTTCAACCACAAATACTCGGTATGTTTGTGGCGGTATGGACATGCAAACTTTCCTTTAGTGCTCCAACCGGACAACATAGCATAGGCCGGGAAGTCATTAATTGTCCAAAGAAGTATAGCACGCAATCTAAAATTCTCCTTAGTCTCTCGCATCTCTTGTTTTAACACCATTATTCCAAAGCTCCTTGAGCTCCGATATCGAGGGCCTCAAGTATACATCAATATCCATTCCAGGGAGATTTTGGACCGAGGAATCAACATTGACAAAATCCGGTTAGATTGTTTCGACACATCCATGGAGGCAAATTGTAAGGAACCGGGATGACGGGCCAAATGGAATACGTAAGACTTTGCATGCCAAAGGGATTGAACCCATCAGAAGCAAGACCCAGCCTAACGTTACGACCTCCTCCTTCGAAAACCATGTAAACTCTGAATCCACGTGCTTCCATGCCTTTGAGTCAGCAGGGTGACGCATTTTCGCATCATTCACCAATTCATTCTTGTGCCACCGCATATCCTTTGACATTTGCTTTGACATATACATTCTTTGAAGCCGAGGAATAAGAGGAAAGTAGCGTAGGATCTTAATCGGTAACCGCTTCTTAACGAAGTAGCACCCACACTTGCACCGCAATTATTATCGGAGGTTTTATCTACAACTTTCCACCTTGACTCCTTACAAATGGGACATGTTTCCAGATTTGCGTATTTATCAAAAAATAACACACAATCATTTTGGCATGCATGTATCTTGACATAGTCCAAGCCCGGGTCTCGAATCACCCTTTGCACTTTATCCAAGGAGTCAGGAATACAATGCCGGTCAGGGAGAACCTTTCCAAAGAGCTTAAGTATGGCCTCCAATGACGCGTTACTTAAGCCATACATGCACTTTATCGAAAAAGCTCCACAATAAAAGAGACCTTCGTTGCATTTTTTGCATCCTGGATACAATTCCTTCTTTGCCTGCTCTAATAGTTTCAAAAAGATCTCTGCCTGCTTATCTGCCTCTTCCTCATCTCCGGTTTGTCCATGATGTATAGTGCCACTGATAATGTTTCTAATCAGAGTATTGGTGGCAGCAGGGTTATCATCCAAACCATCTTCTTCATCGTCTTCTACAAATAAATGTGTTGTATCATCAGCTGTAGGTAGTGCATCATGATTATTGAGATCAGCAGTAACATCTTGATTCACAGGACCCTGAGAAGAAGTATTAGTTTGGTCTTGAATGTTACCAGCATCGATGAAACAATCAGCAAACCCTCTATTGAGTAAATGAATTTGAATGCGACCCACGGTGGAATGTCCGATCATGCATTGACACGATTTACATGGACACGCAATAGATCCACCTCGCGGCGATGAGGCCGTAAATTTTTGCAAAAAAAAATTCGAAAATTGTTCCGCCAATCCGGCGAGTGTCGAGGCAAGCGCATCCAACTTCGATCTTCGTCGATGCCATTAGTTAATCTGCATTGTTCATGTTTAATTTCAATCGACCTTGATCACGATACATATACCAATATGCATATATATGCGGCGAACGATTGGATATATATACGAGATCAAGACATCGGTACGTACCGGCCGTGGCCGTAGCGCCGCTCGGATCTCCGCAACAATAATCACGTGGAGATCGCCGTGGAGATCGATCCCCTAGAGGCCCTCGTGGAGATCTCCGCAACAATAACCGGGTTGTCGAAGACGGAATTTTGGAATGGTCCGGATCGGAAGAGCCCCTATCCGATCGTGGCAATACATACACGATAGACAAAATTTTAGTACAACCAAGGAATACCCGGTTTCAATATTTACGAGGTTGTACGTAGTATGACCTTTCTCGGGGTTTTCAACATATGTGTAATTCATTATTTTTCTTTTACGATCGGCTACTATAGAGGCTAACAATAATACACAAAATTCGGGAGTTCTAGTGAAGAGTCTCCAAATTGTTGATCACAATGCTTTGTGAACATTCACATGAATAGCATAAACAATAGCATGATGCAATTCTGAAAACGGACGGATGGGTAGTCCAAATATGCATGACGGGACCCAAGATTTCAATTTGTGTCACTCATGAGTTCAAATATTTTGCAAGGGCTCGTCCGGATCCAAACACATAGACATACGAAGATGCATGTATAAATGTTCAAAGTTATTACTTAGATGTTGCCACATACACATCCATTCTTAGACCATTCACCAGCATCTGCATAACATTCACCTAGGACCTGGTTATGTTACGTACTAAGCTAGATTACTACTACTTGCGATTGACTTTATCCTGAAGCTTGCGGATCTTCTTCGCCATCACTTCTAACTTGTCAGCAACAGTCTCCATGAATTCCTTCAGGGTCATCTCCATGTCTTCCTGCGTTCCAGCAATGTCGAAGCTTAGGTTCTCAATCTGCTCCCGCAAATCATCATAGCGCTCCTTCAGCTGTTGAACCATTTGGCGCAAGGGCATTTGCTATGGCAGACAAAAAACACAAGTTACTAACATGAAATGTGTTACAACAGCTGTGGCCAATGCAGCAAATTAGTCAAAAAAATGCACCTTTCTTTTCGATGATCCCGAAGCTTTTGATGGAGACGGTTTCTTGCTATTGTCCTGCTCAGCATCCGAGTCTGGAATGATGATCCTCACCTGATTAGCAGTGTTCACTAGCCTGAGCAAACAAAACAATTTGCTGTTTTTCAGTTTTAAACAGCCTATTCAATCTCTTGACTCATAATGTATACCAATTTACCCGTGATCCCCCGACTACACCGTGAGAAAAGGCCTAACCTACTAAATGGGACGCCTGCGTTCATTTGGTCGGCTTTGTTTTCGTGATTGTGATCAAATGTACATAGGTCGGATTCTCGGCAAAAGATGGCAAGAAATCAAGCCAATCATCATTATCATTATCTAGTATGGGGTGAGATGGATGCACACAAAAAAACACAATTACCATTATCTAGTATGAAATTTTGATTACTATGAACTACTAACATTTTTCTAATTGCAAAAGGAGTCACACGATTCCTGGAAAATCAAAGAGGGTAGGGCAGTGTACCTCACTTCTCTTCTGGAACGCTTGCATCCGACTAGGGCCTGCTTACCCTTACCGGATGGATCGACTTGGCGATGCGGGCCGTCAGACGACGACGACGAGGTGGCGGTGTCGTCCGTCCCGGAAGGACGACGGGGGTTGGGGTGCCGCCAACCATGCGGAGGAGGACGACGAGGTAGGTGGTGTGGAACACTTGAACCGCCGCGTGCATCGCGCTTCGCGTGGTGGAGTAGTGGCACCTCCGTACGCCGCCGCCGCTCGCCTGAAAACCCTCGGTGCGGCCCCGCCGTCCGGCTGCCGCCGCTCTCCGGGATCCCCTCGATGCGGCCCCGCCCGCCGTGGCGGCTGCTCGGGCGTGTTGCGGCGGCGCGGCCGTCCGCGACCGCCCCGGGTCCGGGAAGGCTCGATGCGGCCACTCCGGCCCGCGGTCGCCGCTTGCCGCGGGGGAAACCGCGATGCGGGGCATCTCGATGTGGACGCGACGGTCGAGCCGACGAGGGGGATGGTTGGGAGCAACGAGTGTATTGGGGGGGTGGGGGAGCCGTAAGTTATAGACGATTTGGGCCGGCATATCCTTGTTTTTATTAGTACTCTCATCGGCCCATTTGACATTTTCACATCCTAGTCTCCGGTACCTTTAGTGCCACCCCGTAAACCGAGAAGGGGGTATCCCGGCTTAAAAAAAGAGGCGTGCCTCGCGCTTTCGAACTCCGTATTACCATCATCAACTAATGCTTGCTACTTGCGCTGCGGGGCTTAATGGGGGCTGGGCCGGTCCACTCGGGCTCCCGCTCGGCCCGGGCTTTACGCTCGCCGGTTGAGCCTATTGTGGTCCGCTTAGCCCACATCCCCATAGAACACAATTTTTTTTCCTCTCTTTTTTTTCATAATAAAATTTATTTATTAAATCGCATTTTAAATTTCGCTACAACCCCATAGCAGATTTTTTTTCATCTAAACAAATTTTGTGGCAATACGTACACAATATTCCTCCTTGAGGCTAGAAACGAAGCGTACCTTCCTTGTATTGCAACGCGTCGGTGCGGAATATGGTCCCGACACTAACCGGTAGATAACGCCTAAGTCTATCCCTCAATGGTCGATGCCAAGCAACAAATGACACAAGGTTTATCCTGGTTCCGCCGAGGGGGCCGTACGTCCGACGGTGGTGTGCTCGTGGCACTATATTGCTCGGCACCGGGGTGCTTGTAGTGGGGCAAGTACAAGCAAGGTGGGAGAAGAAGCGTGGCTTCCAAGTCCCTGGTGAGTGGGCGGAGATGTTGTGGGAGAGTAAGAGAGTGAGTGCACAATGCGTTGTGTTCCTGCGGATCCGTCCCCCGCGCGCGGCGGGGGGGCTCGCCTTCCCTTTTATAGGCCAAGGGAGCGGCGGGTTACATGCACGCCGCGCTACCTAGCTGCGTGTGGGAGCACGTCGTGCTACGGTGTAGAGCGGGCGGCCGTCCGGTCGATCTTCGCTACGATCCGGCCATGATGGCCTACCTTGTACCCGAACAGTGGCGGTTCGAGGGTAGGAGGCGGCAGATGGCGATGGCGTCCCCGATAGGCTTCGAGGGAGGTGTTGATGATGGGCGGTACGGGGCACGGGGAGCGGGCGAACGGCGTTCCTTCCCAATGAGCTGCGATGGTGGAGTGGTTGCTTTGCGGTGTTCGGGCGTGCGCCGCGGAGTCGGGCGTGAGCCCGCGCGCGTGGGTACGGCGGCCGCGCCGTTACGGTGGCCGGGATGGCCACCCACCGGCCTAGCGCCCCTTACCCTAACCCAAGGTCACGGGAAAGTGGAATCGAGGGTGCGCCGGCCCCCTTTCGAGGGTCGGGCGCGTTAGCCGTACGGCGGCGTGCGCACGGTGTCACGGGACGACACCGGCCGTACGCCACGGTCCATCCCACGGTGGCGGGGATGGGCTCCTTCCTCGGGGAGTTGGTGCGGCGGCACCGGGCGTGAGCCCCGGGCGCATGATGGCGCCGTCCCGCGGCGTCGGGGCGTTAAATGCCCAAGTACGGGGCCGGCGCACGCGTGCGGGGCGCCGTGAGCGTGGCGGGCCCCGGCCGAGGGTGGAGCGAACCCTCGAGCGGGCGAGGCCCGCTCGAGGGGGAGCGAGCCCTCGAGCGGGGCGGGACCGCTCGAGGGAAGGGTCGCCCCTCGAACGGGGCGGAACCGTTCGAGGAGGGGGTTGCCCCTCGAGCGGGGGCGGAGCCCGTTCGAGGAGGAGGTGTACCCTCGGGCGGCGGAGCACGCTCGAGGGCTCTCGTGGTCGGGCTATCTTGGCGGGGCCTCCGAAGTCTGCTTGCATGGGCCACGTCCCGCATGGTTAGTTCCCTGCATGGTTAGGCCTAGTTCATTTTGATGCGGGAATTTAAGTGAGGGTTCCCCCATCGTTTGAGGGGACCCCTAGGGCGGTCCCCGACAGTAGCCCCCGAGCATCTGCGGGTTTGCCATTGAGGCTCCCGCGGTGCTGGAACCTACTGATAGGACGTTCTTCCCTCCTTGTTTGCGAACGCTTTCCGTGGGGCCGCGCTAGCGGACCCGCGGGTCTAGCCCCCGAAGCCCTGCAGGAGTGTGGGCTCTCCTGCAGGGGTTTACCGCGAGCAATTCGGTCAGAAAGGCGTGGCACATATGCCAACCGGCATCGGCGGTATTTCAGCCGGCATCGGGGGTGCACGCTCCCCTGTCTCTGTCTCGGGCGGGTGCAATTCCAAGGAGGTGTAGCCGTGCGTCAAGCCCCCGAGCCTTGGCCTGTTCGAGGCGATCGGGTCGAGCCTGACGACTTGTTTTTTTATCACGCCCTCGCCGTCCCTCCGCGGGTCGGGAGGTGAGGTTTCCACGACTCCCATCGAGCGGGTCGCGAATCGCGGATTCCTCTTCGAGCTGCTAGCGGGTGGTTCAAGTGGACGTCCATGCCCCGTTCGATAAGGGTAGGCTGCGCGGTCCGAGACACGTCCATGGAAGCGCTTGCGTGGGTTTGCTAGGTGGGGCTCGGTCCCGTTCGCTAGGGACCGAGGGCGCGGAAGCTCTCCCTCGGTGGGATCCCCCCCGGCTAGGCGCCCTCGGCGGCTCTCGAACACGACATGTGGGGCACCCTCGAGCCGACGGGCTCGAGGAACGGCTCGAATGCGCGTGCCCTCGTCGTCCCTAACTGCGCGATGCGGGGCGCTGTTCGGACCCGTCGAGGGTCGGGCTTCGAACCTCGATCGGTAAGGCCGTGCGGGGCCGTGCCTTGGCCAGCCCCCGTCTTTTTCGCGTTTGCGGCCGTCGAGGGGTGCGGGCGTGCCGACCCTCGAGGTGCTTGGTTGGTGGCATGGCGCGGTATGAGTGCTTTCGGTGTCGCTCTATTTCAAGCGTGACACAGGGCGATCCTCTTACGCGCGTGCCTTCTTTAGGGGGTTGACATCGTCTCGAGTTGGGGGTCATGCCGCTCGAGGGTCCTACGCGGCATGGGTGCCCGCGGTGGCCCGCTCTACATCGAGCGAGGTCCCGGCGACCTTCTCACGCTGATATCCCATCGAGGGTCGCCTTGTTTCGAGTTGGGGGTCATGCCGCTCGAGGGTCCTACGTGGCATGGGTGCCCGCGGTGGCACGCTCTACATCGAGTAGGTCCCGGGGCGACCTTCTCACGGCGATATCCCATCGAGGGTCACCCTTGTCTCGAGCCGAGGGATTCGCCTCGCTCGAGGGCTCTCCTTGCTTGGCAAGGGGCCGGGCATTTAATAGCCTTGCGGGCGTGGCCGCGGGTTTTGCGGCGCGGGCGCGCCTTTTTGGCGGCGCGGCCGCGCGCGCGTAGTGGGCGACGTGGCCGGCGGACGTGACGGTTTTGCCTCGGTCGCCGCCGGTCTCGCCGTAATGATGACCCGCTGCGGTGTTAGAGTTGCTTGCGGTCGTGGTGGGGCCCGCCCGTCGACGCGATGGAAAGATTCCTGCCGATTCTTGTTGGCGAGGCGTGCGCTCCGGAGAACTCGCCGGTTGCCTATAAAACTGCGGTGAGGAAGGGACGGTGGTTTTTTACCTTGGCTCCTCACCGTTTTCAGTCCTCCGTCCCTTCGCCTTCGTTCTCGCTCTCGCCACCGCGCGGTTTCGGCTCGCTTAGAGCTTTTCTTTCTCGCTTCCTTGTCCTCCGACCTCGCACTCGTTCGTCCTCCCTTATGGCGCCGCCTCAGCTTCCGATTAGGGTCCTGGAGCCGTACGCATGGGAGAGGTCGGCCGTGACCCGGCTCGCCACGGGCGGGCGGTCGCCGCCGGCCGGCTCTCGGCCAACGAAGAAGGGCGCCGGCGGAGTGGATCGTGCCGCCATCGTCGCACCTTGAGCCCAATCCGCCGGAGGGCTACGTGGTGAGCTTCCTCGCTACCACGAGCGCGGCTTCAACGCGCCGGCGAGCACATTCATGCGGGCGTTGTGCTACCACTATGGAGTGGAGCCGCACAATTTTGCCCCCAACGCTATCTCGCGGCGGCCACGTTCGTGGGCGTCCGCGAAGGGTACCCGGGGATCCCGATCAGCGGGAGCTGCGGGTACACCTCTTCCGCGGGGAGCTCATCACGCGGCCCACGTCGGAGCGAGGGACCCGCCGCGCGGTGCGCGCCGGCGGGATGTCGCTTGCCCCGCGGGGGCGGCTCAAGAACTTCTACATCCCCCGCACCATGACGACGAACAACGCCGGCTGGGAGCGGGGATGGTTTTACCTGCGCAACGCCGAGCCCGGCCTCCCTCCCTACACCGGTCGGGTGTTCAAGAAGAGGCCGGACTGCTGGGGCTACGGGTTGCCCACGGCCAACCATCGGGCGCGCCAGGGGTCCGTCCTCGCCGCCTTGCAGCGGCTGGCGAGGGAAGGGCTCAACGCGATGGGCGTCCTCGCCTTTCTTCATCACCGGCGAGTCGTGCCGTTGATGGAGAGGCCCCTCTGCATCTTCGAGATGACGGAGGGCGGCCAACCCCGTCGACCCGGCGAGGTCGCGGATGCTCCCGACGCCGCCGGAGCGGCCGTACGCGCTCACCGGGCGCGGAGTGCCGTCGACACCAGGACGCCTCTACCTGCGGGTCGGACCCCGTGGGATATCGAGATGCTCCCCCACGGGCCGTTGGTGAGTAGGGTTCTCGATTTCGCTTCCATCCTTGGTCTTGTTTTTGATTTTCGACGCGCCATTGTTACTCTTGTGCGCGGCGGTGCGGTTCAACGCCGCCAAGTCCGTTCCGCCCACCCCCGACTCCCGCGCGCTCGGCCGGGCGGCGCGGCGGGAGCGGCGGGGAGCGGGCGGCGCGCGGGGCGGGAACACGCAAGGCGGCGCCAAGCGCGCCGCGACGCACGGTCCGCGGAGTGCGGCGGCGGGAGGAGGCGGGGCTCTCCTCCCCGACATCGAGGAGCCCTCGTCCTCGGACCGGGACGAGGAGGAAGAGTCGAGGGGGAGGGCCCCTCGGACGGATGGCGGCCCGCGCCCCCGTCGCCGGATCTCGCGCGGCGTCGGGGGGTGGCTTTGCACGGGGCGGGCGCGCGGCGCCCGCCGCCGGGCGCATCATCGTCGGGGCGGCACGCGCGCCGCGGGGGTGCCGGCGCGCGCCACGGAGGCGCGCGCGGCGGACGTGCTGCGCGCGCGTCAAGCGTGCCCGCGCGTGGCGGGAGCGCGCGTCCGCGCGCGCGGCGTCCTCGTCGAGGGGCGCGTCGGTGGGCGCGCCCGCGCGCGGGGCTAGCGTGCCCCCGCGCGTGGTGGCGGCGTCGGGCGCGCCCACGCGCGAGGCGGGGCGTGCCCGCGCGTGCGGCGGCGCCGTCGGGGAGGCGCCGCGGCGGGCGCGGCCCCCGCGCCGGCCTCGTCGGAGGCCTCGAGGAAAAGGAAGCGGGCCTTTTCCTCCGCAAGGTAAGGAACCCGTTCTTCCTTTGCTTGGCCTTAATTTGCTTGGTTATTAGACGCTACTAATCCTCCGTTCGTGTTTGCGCGGGGGCGGTGCCAACCGTCCCTCCTCTTGCGCCGGCTAAGGTGCGAGGACGGACGCGTCGATCCCCACCCGGCGGCGTTCGTCGAGGGGGTCGCGCCTAGGAACGGGCGCGGCGGCGGGCACGAGCGCGCAAGGCCCGGCGGGGCTTCGAGGCCCGGCCGGTGGATCAACCCGCCGCGCCGCGGCCGGAGGTCGCCGGGGGCGGCCGGCGCCGGTCGCCATGGAGGCGCGGGCCGCGGCGGCGGCTACGGTGGAGGCGCCGCCCGTGGTGGCGGCCCCCTTGCGGAGGAGGCGGAGCGGGCGCAACTTGCGGGAGCGCCGCGGACGTGGCGGCGCGGACGGAGGTGGCGGCGACGGCGCCACAACGGGCGCCGCGGCCGCGGAGGCGCGGTGGAGGCGCCGGCGGAGGCGGAGCGAGGCGGCTCCGCCGGCCGGCGGTCCCCAGGCGGAGGTGGTGGAGCTCTCGGATGACTCCTCGCCGCCTGGGTGGAACCAGTGGGCCAGCTGGCCCACGAACTCTCCTGAGCCCCAGGAGAGGGCCCTCGTGAGGCGACACGAGGGTCACATGATAGTGGGGGGCCGAGGGCACGACGCCGAGGCCTCGTCCTCCCATGCCGGTCGCCCCGCCCAGGTGGGGGGGGGCCGTGGAGGATCCCCCGGCGTTTGCTGACGCCCAGAGGGAGCAGGAGCTCTGGGGCGAGCTCCTGAGCCATGGCGCCACGCTCAACCGCGCGTTGAACGAAGCGCTGCGGGTTCACAGCGGCCCGGCCTGGATCGTCTTCCAGGTGAGCCACGGTTGCTCGTCTCCCTTCCTTATTTCGTTTTCGCGCGCTGTATTCAAGACTTGGCGCTTACGGGGCTCGATGCGTGGATGCCGGGGAGCTCGAGCGCCGCGCCCGCGAGAAGTACGGCGCGTTCGACCGAGGTGAACGCCGAGGCCCGCCGGCTCCGGGAGCGATGCGGCGCTTTCGACGCGCTTGCGGAAGCTCTTAGGACGCCGGACGGTGGGCCCGGTCTGCGGGCGATGGCGTGGTGCGACGTGCTCCCCGAGAGCTCGGGGGCGGACGCGGCGCGTGACCCGAGCCTCGGGCGGATCCGCGCGGCCCTCGTCGATCGTGACGAGGCGGCGTGGAACGCGCGCGAGGACACGGAGAAGACGCGGACGTTGGCCGCCACTTGGGAGGCGGAGGTGGCCACCGCTCGCGCCGAGGCCGGGAGCTCCGCACGTCGCTCGAGGGAGCGCGGCGCGGCGGCGCCGGGCGAGGAGCGGGCGCGCGGGGCGGAGCGAGCGCGCCAAGGAGGCCGATGACACGAAGGCCGCCCTCGACGTCAAGGTTGCGGCTCTCGTCGCCGGCCCGAAGGGCGGCTCCGGCGGGAGCGCATCGCCGCCGGGGGGCGAGGGGCGGCTCCGGCGAGGAGCGAGGCGCCCTTGGCGACGCCCGGACGGCGGCCGGAGCGGGAGCGCGTTGCTCGCGAGGCGGCGGAGAAGTCGGCCGGAGGAGCGGAACGCCGCATTCTCCGAGGTTGAGGATGAGGCGTTGACGCTCGGCATCGGCAATGCCGCCCAAGAGATGGCCCTCGTCGAGCAAGGCGAGACCGTCCGAGCCTCGAGGCGGCGCTCGAGTCCGCGCGCCGCGACCTCGATGCGGGGAGGAAACAAATCGAAGGTAAGCTACTTGTCGACTTCTCCTTGTTAGTTCTTGCTTTAGAGGGTTCGTTTCCCTTTTTCGATTTCTTGTCGTCTTGTCGCTTCCGAGCTTGCGCACGGCTTTGGGGCACGGCTGTTGGGCGGGCCGAGGCCTGCGCAGCCTCCTACAACTCCTCCGAGCGGGAGGCTGCGGGGAGGCTGCGGGACGCGGCCCTCGAGACTGTCACGCCGTCGAGGAAGGCGATGTCCGGCCGGCGGCTCGGCCGGCCGGCCGCTGCGCGCCCTCGGCGGCCACGTCACGGGGGCGGGTGCGTCGGGCGTTGCACACAGGCGTGCGAGAAGGCCCTCGGAGTGGTGCGATCCCACTACGAGGTCAACCTCGAGGCGGTAGCGGAAGGCTACATCGTGCCCGAGGGCGTCGAGGACGAGGTGGCCATGGAGCGTGCGGACGCGCTTGCTCCGCCGACGCCGCCGAGTCGCTCGCCGAGGCCTTCGAAGAATTCCTCTTCCGGACGCCGCCGATCTTTCGCGCTCCGCCCGCCCGAAAGCACACGGGCGCTAGGCCCGTTTTTTGTTTATGTGTATCGAACTTCGGCCTCGTGGCCTCTTGTAAACAAACAAGTAGTTTCGTGAACATGGTCGGTTTGTAAATGAAATCACTTGCTTATTGCGCTTTTTGCTTCTTCTTCTTCTCGAGTAGATTCTAGTTAGGGGGAGTCCGCCTTTCGCGGGGGCCCGCCGGGTTGGAGGCGAGAGAGACGGGCCATAGCCGCGCGGCGTAGGCCGTCTCGGCTCGCGCGCTCCTTCCGCTGTGCCGCCTACGCCCTGTTCGAATCATGGCTCGAGGTTGAAGTGGGGAACAAACTTAGCGCGTGTTGTTACGTTTTTTGCGCGAAAAAAATGGGACCATTTGGGGGGGGTGCCCCCCCGCAGTAGCCCCCGAGGGTAACTTGGGTTTCAGGGGAAAGCCGAGTTGCCCTTTTATTAGATTCGGAGTATTTACATAGGTGACACCAACTGGGGTGTTGGCCGTGCGTTTTTACAACGGAAAATACTTGGAAATCCTAGCTAAGGGTAGAAGCGACGTAGCTGTTGGATGTTCCAAGCGTTGGTGAGTTCTTCGCCGTCCTCGTTGGCAAGCTTGTACGTGCCTGGTTTGAGCACCTTCACTACGACGTAGGGTCCCTCCCATGGGGGCGATAGCTTGTGGCGCCCTCGGTTGTCTTGGCGTAGCCTTAGGACCAAATCCCCCTCGCCGAAATCCCTCCGACGTATCTTGCGCGCTTGGTAGCGCCGTAGGGACCGTTGATATCTTTCGGAGTGCATCAACGCCACGAGGCGTACTTCATCCACCGGTCCGGCGAGTCCTCGCGGGCTCGCCGGTTAGCATCCTCGTTGTAATCTCGAACCTTGGGCGACCCGTATTCCAGATCCGTGGGGAGGACGGCCTCCGCGCCATGGACTAGGAAGAACGGGGTGAACCCGGTGGCTCGCTGGGGTGGTCCTTAGGCTCCACACGACTGCTGGTAGTTCTTGGAGCCATTTCCGGCCAGATTTGTTGAGCTGGTCGAAAATTCTGGGTTTGAGGCCTTGTAGGATCATGCCGTTGGCACGTTCTACTTGGCCGTTGGTCTGTGGGTGTGCCACAGTGCCCAATCCACGCGGATGTGGAACTTGTCGCGAGAACTCCAAGAATTTCCGGCCCGTGAGCCGGGACCCGTTGTCCGTGATGATGGAGTTTGGCACTCCAAAGCGGTAGACGATGTCCGTGAAGAACGTGACCGCCTGCTCAGCCCTCAAATTCGTAATGGGGCGCACCTCCACCCACTTGGAGAACTTGTCAATTGCAACCGGCGGGGTGGGTGAAGCCCCCGGCGCCTTCCGCGGGGGCCGACGATGTCCAACCCCCACACGGCGAACGGCCATGTTACGGGGATTGTTCGCGGAGTGTGAGCCGGCAAGTTGGTCTTGCGGGCGTAGAGCCGGCACCCTTCGCAAGTGCGCACGATTTCGTTGGCGTCCGCGACCGCGGTAGGCCAATAGAAGCCTTGGCGGAACGCGTTGCCGACGAGGGTGCGCGGCGCGGCGTGGTGGCCACGGATCCCCGCGTGGATGTCCCGTAGGAGCTCGCGCCCCTCGGGAATGGGTATGCATCGGCCCCGGAGGATGCCCGACGCGGCGCGCTTGTACGGCTCACCGTCGACCGGGGTGAACGACTTGGCCATCCCGGCGATGCGCCCGGCGCGGCCCGGTGCGCGGGGAGCTCCCCTCGATCAATCCGGGCGATGTACTTCTCCCGCCGGTCCGCCGGGCGGGAGCCGGCTCGATGTTCATCGCGACGGCCTCGTGGGAGCCGTACCCCTCGAGAAGGGAGAGCACGTACGCCTCGTTCGAGGGGTCCTCCTCCATGGGTTCCGCACCCGCCGGATTCGAGGGAGCCCCCCGAGGGTCCGCCGTCGCCCGAGGGGTAGGGCTCGAAGGTGACCGATGGGCGCGCGATGTCGCGCGCGAAAACGTTCGGGGGAACGGTGATCCGCCGGACGCGATCTTGGCAAGTTCGTCCGCCTCCTCGTTGTACCGGCGGGGTACATGATTGAGCTCGATGCCGTAGGAATTTGTCTTCGAGGGCCCGCACGGCCTTGCGGTAGGCCTCCATCTTGTCGTCGTGGCAACTCGCGTTCTTCATGACTTGGTCGATCACGAGCCGCGAATCCCCTCGCACGTCGAGGCGCTTGATGCCCAACTCAATGGCGATCTTGAGGCCGCGCAGAGGAGGGCCTCGTATTCCGCCATATTGTTAGACGCGGGGAAGTGGAGGCGCCTTGCGTAGCGCATGTGCTCCCCCGAGGGGTGACACGAAGAGCGAGGCCCGCGCCCGCTCTTGTCTTCATCACCGAGCCGTCGAAGAACAGAGTCCAGCACTCTGCTTGAATTTGAGGGGGCGGCAGCTGTGTGTCCGTCCACTCAGCGACGAAGTCGGCTAAGATTTGTGATTTGATGGCCTTGCGCGGAGCATAGGCGAGCGTCTCGCCCATCAACTCCACGGACCACTTGGCAATTCTGCCTGCCGCGTCGGGGTTGCGAATGATCTCTCCTAGCGGGAAGGAAGAGACCACCGTAACTGGGTGGGCCTCGAAGTAGTGGCGGAGCTTGCGCCGCGCGAGGACTACCGCGTACAACGACACGGACACCGGGGGTAGCGCGTCTTCGTGTCCGATAGGACTTCGCTGACGTAGTAGACCGGCCTCTGCACGGGTAGGGCATGCCCTTCCTCCGTGCGCTCCACAACGATCACGGCGCTGACCACCTGGGTGGTTGCGGCCACGTAGAGTTGGAGGGGCTCGCCGTCTCGCGGCGGCGTAAGGATTGGGGCGTGCGTCGGGGAGACGTCTTCGGCTTGTCGAGCGCTTCCCGGGCCTCGGCGGTCCAAGAGAAGCGCTCGTGCTTCTTGAGCGGCCGGTAGAGGGCGGGCCCTTCTCACCGAGCCTCGAGATGAAGCGGCTCGGGGCGGCAAGGCACCCCAACACCTTCGCACCCCTTTGAGGTCCCGAATTGGACCCATTCGCTCGAGGGCGGCGACCTTTTCGGGGGTTGGCCTCGATTCCCCGGCGGGAGACGATGTATCCTAGGAGCATGCCCCGCGGCACTCCAAAGACACATTTTTCGGGGGTTGAGCTTGACCCCGTTGGCCCGCGAGCGGGCTGAATGCGATGCCAAGATCGCCGACCGGGTCGTCCGCCTTCTCGGTTTTGACAACGATGTCGTCTACGTAAGCCTCGACCGTCCGCCCGATATGATCCCCAAAAAACGTGCTGCATGCGGCCGGTACGTTGCGCCCGCGTTTCGAGGCCAAAAGGCATCGTGACGTAACGAACGTCCCGAACGGTGTGATGAACGAAGTCGCGAGCTGGTCGGACTCCTTCATTTTTATTTGATGATATCCCGAATAGGCATCAAGGAAACAGAGTAGTTCACACCCGGCTGTGGAATCAATGATCTGATCTATGCGTGGTAAAGGAAAGGGAACTTTTGGACATGCTTTATTGAGACTGGTGTAGTCGATACACATCCTCCACTTCCCATTTTTCTTTTTTACAAGCACGGGATTGGCTAACCACGTAGGGTGGAACACTTCCTTGATGAATCCGGCCTCGAGGAGCTTCCGCGGCTCCACTCCGATCGCCGTCGCCGTTCCTCGTCGAAACGGCGTGGCCGCCGCCGAACGAGCGCGAGCGTTAGGCGGGATATCAAGGGAGTGCTCGGCGACCTCCCTCGGGATGCCTGGCATGTCCGAGGGGCTCCACGCGAAAACGTCGGCGTTGGCGCGGAGGAAGTCGACGAGCACCGCTTCCTATTTAGGATCGAGGGTCGAGCTGACCCTCAAAGCCTTGCCCTCGGGGGCCGATGGGTCGAGGGGGACCCCTTTGGCTTGCTCGGCGGCCTCGAACGTGCCGACGTGCTTGGTGGTGGAGCGCGAGGTCGTCGTTGACCATCTTCTCCGGTGTGTTTACCGGCGCTTCGTCCGGCGCTAGTGCTTCCGCATGCTCCACGCACTCGACATCGCGATCGAATGCATGCTCGATCGACGACCCGACGGTGATGACGCCGTTTGGACCGGCATCTTCATCTTCGAGTACGTGTAGTTGGGGACCGCCATGAACTTGGCATAGCATGGTCGCCCGAGGATGGCGTGGTAGGCCCCTTTGAATCCCACCACTTCGAATGTGAGGGTTTCCTTGCGGAAATTCTTGGGGGTCCCAAACCGGACGGGCGGATCGATGCCCGAGGGGTTGAACTCTTTGCTTTCCGGCGCGATGCCGTGAAACGGCTTCGTGCCGGGCCGCACCGGTCCCGGCCCAATCCCCATTAGGCGCAATGTGTGCGCGAAGAGGATATTGAGGCTACGCCTCCGTCCATAAGGACCTTCGAAAACCGGGCATTCCCAATGATGGGATCGACCACCGGGGGTACGGCCGGGTTCGGGATGCGGTTTGGGTGATCATCCCGGCTAAAGGTGATGGCATCCTTCGACCGGTTGAGAAAGGCCGGAGGTGCCCTCTGCGGCGAGGACTTCGTGCCGCTCCTTCTTGCGCCGCCGGGTTGACATGTCGACGGTGGGTCCCCCAAAAATGAGGAACACATTTTCGACGAGCGGGGAAGCCACCGCGTCGCCGTCGCCCCCATCCTTCTTGGCCTCGGCCTCCTTCGCGGCGGCACGGCCATAGAACTTCTTGAGCATGTCGCCTTGCTCAAGAGTGTGATTCACGGGGGTCTTGTGGTAGGGGCATGGCTTCTTCATCATGTCGTCGAACACCCCCGGGCCTCGAGGAGCCGGTCGAGGGCCCCGTCGGGCCGGGTCAACGGCGAGGGCCTCGGCGTTGCCGCCGTTGCGCCCCGCTCGCGCGCCTCGCGGCGCGGCTTCTTCCCCCTTCTTGCCCCGCTTGTCGTTGCGGCGCGGCTCCTTGGACCCGCCGCCCTCCGCGGGCGTGTCCTCGGAGCGCTTGCCCTTCTTGCCGTCGAAGATCGCCCCCACGGCCTCCTCTCCCGGAGGCGAAGGGGCGGTGGCAATGTCGAACGGCTCGTTCGAGTCCGTGGGCGGGCTACGTCCCGGCTCGCGCACAAGGTCCCGCACGTGGTGCCCTCGAGGAACGCGTGCACGATCTCTGACCGTGCCACGGCGGGGAGCTCGTGCGGCGCTTGGAGAAGCGCCGTATGAAGTCCCGCGGCGACTCGCCCGGCTTCGCGTGCGGGGAGCGCGGATCCCGAGGAGTTCCCGGGCGCACGTACGTGCCCCGGAAGTTGCCCACGAAGGTGTGGACTAGATCGTCCCGAGTTGTGGATGCGGGCGGCGGGCAAGTGCTCGAGCCATGTCCCGGCCGCGTCGCCCGGATGCGGGGGCAAGTTGCGGATGATCACTTCGTCGTTGGTGGCCCCGCCCGGTGACGAGCCGGCGGTAATCGTTGAGCCAAACACGAGGGTCCGTCTCCCCGTTGTATTTGATGATCGTCGAGGGGGCGACGGAAGCGGCGGGGGAACGCCGCCGTGCGGATCTCCCGGCCGAACACGCGGGTGCCGGGGGCTCCCGGCGTTGGGGAGCGATCCTCACCGCCGTCGTAGCATCCACCCCTTCGAGGGTGGTAGCCCCCCGGCCGCTCGCGCGTCCGCCTTGCCGGTGCGCCCGGCGTTGATGACGTTGCGGGCGTCACCATCCGGCGCCCTGCGTGTGTCGAGGAGGCGTTCCTTGGCCGGCGTGCGTCCCCGGTCGGCGGGTCGACCCGCATGCACCGAGGGTTCGCCCCCCCGGTGCCGGATCATCACCCCGCGCGTCCCCCCCGGTTGGCGGATGCGTGAGGCCGAGCTTTCGGCTTGCCGGACGCGCCGCTTGCTCAAGGAGGCTCGCACCTCGCGGTGCATGTCTCGAGCCTCGGGGGTCGAGGGTGCCGGCATGGCGCGCGGCGGTGTTGCGGCGGCGATGAGCTTTTGGCTCGCCCGCGGCGGAGTATCCGCGTTGTCGACGTTGGGGATGGGGTTGAGGCGGTCTCGGACTGTCGGCCCGGCTCCCGCGCGTGTTCGCCGCGCGCGCGAGGCCTCTCCCCCGCCATCGAGGCGCGGAGCGGCCGCACGGTCCGTGCTACTCCTCTGCGCCTTGGCCTCGAGCTCGCGAGCTTGGGCCGCCCGCGCGTCGACATCGGCCCCGGCGGGAGCGCTTGGTCCCGCGGCCGGCGCGTGGCGGCCCCCCCGGGGCCGGCGTGACTTCCCCATCTCCGGCGCCCGCCGCACCGGCGGCGTTGGCCGGGTCGTTGGTGATGACGGCGCGGCATTCCCGCGTGGGGTCGTAGCTCCCCGGTCTTCGGAGTCGTCGGAGCGGCCGAACCGGTGGTCCGTGGCGTCGAGGAAGCGCCCGAACGCGGCCGGGTCCCGCACACCGAGAGAAGTCCCACTCCCGCGTACCCGTGGCGGGCGGCGGGTGGCATCGTGTCGACGGAGCCCGGGGACGACTCGTCCGTCGGCCGAAGTGCCGGGATCCCCGGCGACGAAGACGTGCCGACCGGGCGGAACCCCGCACATTGTAGTGTTGACGTTGGTGTTGTAGGCCGTAGTAGCGCCACGCGGCCCGATGGGGATGCGCGGTCCCGAGATCACGCGCGGTCCCGCTAGGGCGGTGGCGGTCGTCGCGACGGTGGGCGCCTTGCGTTGGGCGGCGCGCGCGCTCGGCCGCCGCCGCTCGGACCGTGCCCGACGCGAGCGTAGCCCGGAGCGGCGACGGCGTCGCGGCGTCGACGGACCCGCGGCATCCGTGCCTGCGGTGCCTCGCGCCGGCGTCATGCGTGCGGCGGTGACCGCAGCGGACACCGGCCTCCCGCCGCGCGCGTAGCTCCTCACGGTTGGTGAGGCGCATGAGATAGCCATTCCCCGTGGCACGGAAGTTCAAGTCCCCGAAGCGGATCTCGAACCCGGCCGGAAGGGGGGTCCGAGCTACCCATGTTGTAGCGGGTGCTACGGTACTCGGTGCGAATCACCATGGAGGGAGTTAGCGAAATGACCTTAGGCGCTCGTTAGCCCCACGGTGGGCGCCAACTGTCGGTGCGGAATATGGTCCCGACACTAACCAGTAGATAACGCCTAAGTCTATCCCTCAATGGTCGATGCCAAGCAACAAATGACACAAGGTTTATCCCCGGTTCCGGCCGAGGGGGCCGTACGTCCGGCGGTGGTGTGCTCGTGGCACTATATTGCTCGGCACCGGGGTGCTTGTAGTGGGGCAAGTACAAGCAAGGTGGGAGAAGAAGCGTGGCTTCCAAGTCCCTGGTGAGTGGCTGGAGATGTTATGGGAGAGTAAGAGAGTGAGTGCACAATGCGTTGTGTTCCTCTGGATCCGTCCCCCCGCGGCTGGGGGCTCGCCTTCCCTTTTATAGGCCAAGGGAGCGGCGGGTTACATGCACGCCGCGCTACCTAGCTACGTGTAGGAGCACGTCGTGCTACGGCGTAGAGCGGGCGGGCGTCCGGTCGATCTTCGCTACGATCCCGCCATGATGGCCTACCTTGTACCCGAACGGTGGCGGTTCGAGGGTAGGAGGCGGCGGATGGCGATGGCGTCCCCCGATAGGCTTCGAGGGAGGTGTTGATGATGGGCGGTACGGGGCACGGGGAGCGGGCGAACGGCGCTCCTTCCCAATGAGCTCCGCGATGGTGGAGTGGTTGCCGCAGCGGTGTTCGGGCGTGCGCTGCGAAGTCGAGCGTGAGCCCGCGCGCGTGGGTACGGCGGCCGCGCGCGCGCGGTGGCCGGGATGGCCACCCACCGGCCTAGCGCCCCTTACCTAACCCGCAAGGTCACGGGAAAGTGGAATCGAGGGTGCGCCCGCCCCCTTTCGAGGGTCGGGCGCGTTAGCCGTACGGCGGCGTGCGCACGGTGTCACGGGACCGACACCGGCCGTACCGCACGGTCCATCCCACGGTGGCGGGGATGGGCTCCTTCCCCCGGGGAGTTGGTGCGGCGGCACGGGCGTGAGCCCCGGCGCATGATGGCGCCGTCCCGCGGCGTCGGGGCGTTAAATGCCCAAGTACGGGGCCGGCGCACGCGTGCGGGGCGCCCGTGAGCGTGGCGGGCCCCGGCCGAGGGTGGAGCGAACCCTCGAGCGAGGCGAGGCCCGCTCGAGGGGGAGCGGGCCCTCGAGCGGGGCGGGACCGCTCGAGGGAAGGGTCGCCCCTCGAACGGGGCGGAACCCGTTCGAGGAGGGGGTTGCCCCTCGAGCGGGGGCGGAGCCCGTTCGAGGAGGAGGTGTACCTTCGGGCGAGGCGGAGCCCCGCTCGAGGGGTCTCGTGGTCGGGCTATCTTGGCGGGGCCTCCGAAGTCCCGCCGCATGGGCCACGTCCCGCATGGTTAGTTCCCCGCATGGTTAGGCCTAGTTCATTTGATGCAGGAATTTAAGTGAGGGTTCCCCCATCGTTTGAGGGGACCCCTAGGGCGGTCCCCGACAAGCAACAACGCAAAGAGATATTTGCAACCCAAATAAGACGTTGCGTAAGGCCGTTCAAACGCAACCAACCCTTGTATGGTAGCCATAGCAAGTTTATATTGCAACACTCGAATTTCTAGTGCAACGCGAAGTAGGGTAGCAATATTTCCCACCAAATGCAACACAATTCGAATAATGGGTGCATTAGCGCCAACTTGTTGCAACATCGCAAAGATATATTTGCAACCAAAATTCTACGTTGCGACATACTTGTTCAAACGCAACCATCCCTAGTATGGTGGCTATAGCAACTTTCTCGTTGCAACGTACGGAATGCTAATGCAACACAAAATTGGGGTGGCATTAGTTCCAACCAAATGCAACGGAAATCCTAAAAAAGGGCGCATTAGCGTCAACATGTTGCAACCGAACAAATAGATAATGCAACTCAAATTTTGTGTTGCAATAGACACACAAATTGCAACCAAATCACCGTTTCGGTGCAATAGTACCCCCCTATTGCAACCGAAATAGTGGTGTTGCCTAAGGGATTTGTTGCAATAGGGGGAAAACCTTGTAGTGGGCCAACCTTGCCATCGAAGGCAAGCCCCGATCATTAACCCATCTTTTAAAATTATGCATTTATGTTTGCTACGATTGTGCATTTACGTTTCGGGAGTTGAATTGAAACCCTAGATGCATGATCCCTAGGTACCTAGGCTCTATCACTAGTATGCTAGGTCGATAGCCGCTATGCTATAGGACCGATAGAAGTCGAGTGATGTTCGTCACTCGCGAGATTAGGTTCCTAGATAGGAATCTTAAGATATCCTTAAATGGATTGCTCATGTGGTAAGAGCATGGGATTTGGGCTCCGGTCCGGTGGCTTTCGTGGGCTAAGCTTTTGAACGTACTAAACATATGCGGGAATGGGACCGGTAAGCCTAGTACCCGATTGACGCGGTAAGGGAACCTTTCCCTACTAAACCCCGGGGCACTTGTGTCCCCCCCGCTTGCAACAAAGGTGGTACCCGAGTGAGTCCGGACGTTCGTGTGGGAGCGATCCAGTAAACCTTGTACCAAGGAATGTAGGTTCCGCTCCCGAGCCGAAGATCGACGGAAACGGCTCTGGGGAAGTTGTCCTTGCGGGGGCAGCCTACCGTGTGTTTGGGTCTACCTTGCAAGGTTTGAATCAATCGATTGTCGGCCTCTCACCGTTATCCGAGACTCGCTTAATCAATCGGCCATGATATCCCATAATGATGGAACTCGAGAAATATGGTTGGATGAATTAACTGCTTGTCCAATTCTTGATTGAATTAGTTAGCACACTTAGAAATGGTAATCAACTAGAACCTGTGCTAAAATATGGAAAGTAAGGATCCACCCTTAGTAGCTTTTCAGCAAAAGAAACCCCACCGGCCAAAAGCCTTTCATGTCTAGAGGTTGGTGATGTAGTCATCACCCGACGGTTAAGTCTTGCCGAGTATTAGTATACTCGGCCTTGCTTTAAGACTATTGTTGCGGGTGTGATTGATCGGATGGGTGACGACAAGTGATGACATCACGGATGGCCTCCCGTGATGTCTACCGTTGCGCTAGTTTATTTTTATTTCCGCCGTATTTTCGAACTACGAACCTCTACTCCATGTCATGAACAGTGGTTGTAATAAATTATGTTAACTCATGTTGTACTCTGGACTCGCCTTCGCGTGAGTTTTAATGCATGTGTCGATCCTCTGTTCGATGTCCAAGTGATTTACCGGCGTTAACCCGGCAACTAACGACAGGATGATACTTTACTATTGCTTAATGACCAAAGTGGATCGGTCTTAGGCGATAGTACGGTATTTTCCTGGGCGGGTTGTCACAAAAAAGGGGCTTGTTGACAGATAAAACTCGTATCCACCTAAGATCTGCAAGCGTACGGACCTACACCTCTTTCACCACGGGATTCCCAAGGTTCTTGTCAATCTGCGGAGCAAGGGGATTACTAGCGCTTAACCAAGTACTAATCTAGTTGACTAAGGAAACCTTTAAAGAGAGTATTAGTCTAAAAGTAAAGACAATCTAACCTAAGTTAATCTAAGTTATGTTGATCAAACAAATCTAGGTTTAAACTAGATGGAAAAGGGGTGAACACAAGAGAGTGAGTAAGAAAGATAAGCGTTCCCTCCCTAGGATCTAGGATAACATGGTATGCATCTACTACACGAAAGCGGTAAACCAATCTACCGGGGGTTGTGACCAAGGTTTCGCCCTTTCCCTCCTCTCGTATCGTCATTACGCGAAGGTATTCGTGACTAGACCTATGATGGACACGGTATGTTGATGGAATCTATGGGAGTAGCAAATATCATACACCCGAAAAACACGGTGGCCTACCTTAATCATCAAAGCATCATCAACATGAAAACAATAGATTGAAACCACGAATCAAGTAGCGATCACATGGCATGTATCCATCTAATCCTAGGGATGAACGGAGACATTACCCCATCATCTTACACGGATTGAAGCACATAGGGGTGATGGAGACTCCGAGAACGTCGTCGATGAAGATGGCGGCGATGGAGCTTGGGAACACCCCTAGGCCGCCGGCTTGGAGTCCTCCTCTTGCTTCCTTCTCTCCGCCGGCGTTGATCCTTGCGACGAGCTCATCTAACTCTCTACCTCATCTTGTGGCGGCGGTGTTCCGGTCAATGGCGTCGGTAGGATGATTTGTTCGATGTGGCGGCCGACGGCGGCGGAGGCAATAAATAGACGAACACCTAGGGCAAAGGGGGGACCGAACCGACCCCGGAGTGGGGGGCGGGCCGGCCGGCCCGGGCCGGCCGGCCCGAGCCCACTTCGGCCCGGTTCGGCCCCGGTTTCCTCCCCGGTTGCTTCTCGCGTGATCCCTTATTCGTGTGCACTTGCATGTGGGCCTTTGACGTCGTTTCCTTCACGGTTAAGGCTTGAATCCTTGCTATGCAAGCTTCGCCGTTTTCCGGTTCGGTCCCCCGAAGACTTGCACGTTGACGCTTCGGTCCTCGGGTCATTTGGAGTCATGTTCATCGCGTGTCTTGACTCTTGTCGGGCTTCATGATCTTCTTCCAAAGTGCTTGGTGAACTTATCCCGAAAGTCTCCTCATTAGCGTAGATTTCTTGCGTAAACAACAAACTCCAAAATCGACATGCAAGTGTGAACTTGTTATATCATTAGTATGCCTAGTGGTGGGTTAGTTGCAAATCATAATCGAAACCAATGTATAACAAGTACTCTAGGTTGACGGAAATTCACCGTCAACAGTTTACCTTTGGTTTGCTTACCTTTATGGCTAGGTGGATGTGATCCATACATCCCTTCGTGTTTGTTTGTTACCTTTATGCAATCAATACTTCACATAGGGTTAGACCGGTAGGTTAGATAGAGAACCTTAGTGGTTTGCTTCCGATCCTTGGATTGACAAATCTAGGGAGGACCCTCCTTGGTGAAAAAGGCACCAAGTCACCCGTAGGCTTGCGGTGAACTTGAGCACGGTTTTACACCGTCAACAAGCCCCTTTTCTGGCGACGTTGCCGGGGATCGGCAACTCGAACCCTAGGGCGATCTATCTTTCCTTTAACTAACCCTAATTTTTATCATTGCATATATGCTTGCTTTCTTGTTTGTGTCCTTGAAAGTAAGTGGAAAACTAGACACAAAGCGATCGAGAAAACTTTGCAACATTCAAAGGAAACGAAGATGAACAAGGTATGCCTATGTGTCGATTAAGTTTTTAGACTAATGTCTTTTGGAGGATTGTTTGTCCAAGCTATAGGTTTCGGAAACGACCATGTCAAGCACGATGGAGAAGGATTCCATTAACATCATGCTCATGCAGTGATGGTTATGATTTTTGAAGCCAAAGGATGCATGACATGGTGCCCTAAAAGACTTCAAGATGAAGACCACACGCACATCTCCAGATCGATGGGCGAAAGGATAATGATGTCATCGCGATGTTTGCATGAGCCTAAGCAGAAAAAAATTAGATATATTTGGATTTTCAGAAGCTGCATGAAGTCTACGCTCCAACAAATCAAGCGTCAAGGCAATCAGAGGTTCCTACAAGCGGATATGGCCGAATCACCGATGGTTGCACATGCTGAAATTCTGGACAGCAAGCAGTGCTGAAGTGAAACAGCCATAGCTCCCTCATTCGGACTCCGATTAAGGCGAATGAGTACCTGTTGTAAAGATAATTTTATAAATTTTTCAATAGAACTATATTTTGGTATATGTTCTGTTCTGGATGCAGGGGTAAATCCATGAAGAAGAGGCAGCAGCAAGGTGACGACGACAAGATAGATGAGATGGACACAATGATAATAAATAGAAGATGGGGCAACGGTTCCACAACACGTACATGATGAAATTCAGAAGCTAAGGACTAAAACAAACCCTCCAGAGCAGGGATGAATGAAGACACAAGAGGCACCACTCAACACATGATGATGTTGGAAGCGAACCACGACGGATTTCCTAAAGGCAACATCAAGCTGCATGGCTACTTTGGATTCTCGCACAAGTAACCATGGCTTCACGACAATAAAAAAGTAAGTGAGAAAGTCGAGATCTATGACTTTAAATGAAGCGCTTTGCGGGAGGCAACCCGATCTTTTTATATATCTATATAAAATATGACAAGTCTACATTGTGTTCTTTATTTGAAAACTTCAAGTAACATCATACCATTGCTCTAATAAATGTCACAACCACATGTTGTATGCTTTAATATATATATATATATATAGACACACATTGAGTGAGTACTTTGCTACTTGAATTTTGGGAAACTTTGCGACCCCCTTTTTTGTGTGTGCTTATTAGTGTTTAGAGTCTTTTTATTTGTGTCTTTAGAGAGAAATATGAAGCATGATCCCTTTTGATTCTAAACTTGTGGCTAGTTAACTTAGGCTAACTTTTGCTTTTGGTTTAGATCACCACCATATCATGTCATATCATTTTGTTCATTCATAATCATGTTTTACTTCATTCCACTTTGTCCTCCACCTCTGCATTATGTTGCATGTTGCATCTCATCTTTTATAACCCTTAAAAAATCTCATCTTTACCTAAACCTTCCTATCAAACCACACCTAAAACCTAGGCCAACAAAGGGAGGGATCGACTTATGTAAAGTCGACAAAGTATATCTCTATCCCTTTCTAATTAAAGTTTTGACTAGCCTCATCCTAAAACCTTAGAAAAAACCCCTCATACCTTTAGTAATCCTAAAACCATAGGTTTGTTTTTCATCCGAAAATATAACCCTTGCTTTTCTTCTTTTTTTTCAAACCCACCTTAGATAGAATTTCTTCACCCGACTTATCTTTTCAAAATTCTTGTCTTAAGCCAAAAATATAGGATACCCATAAGCCTTACCTTAAAACCTTATTAGCATGTTTTAAGGTCTTTTGATAAAATGTTTTGTTGACAAGACTTTACCTCTCATAAAGTGACTTGCTTGTCATTATAAGGAACAACTTTGAAAGCCTTTTTCAAACATTGCTGACCCTTTTCACTAATTCCTTTTCGCATTTGCATTTTGCATGAACCCCCCTTTGTTCTATCATGCATAGGTTAGCTTGGCTTCTTCGCAAAACTTTTTGATAAATTCTTTATTTCCATAATGGTGCTTCGCGCGCGCGAGGCATTTTCTTTTGTAATCTTGTGTAAACATAGTGTTTAGATTTGATTACAGACAATCATCATTTGATTTTTTAGGCTTGTTAATTTATATTGCATTGGTTGGTTTATAGACTTCACAATGCGCCCTACCTCTCTTACACTATTAAGAATTGTTAATCTTGGGATAAACATGGTGTTTTGACCTTGGTTGATGAATCTTTATGCCGGTGGAGAAGTTTGGCAACCACTTTGTAATCATGGAGCTTAGAATTTGGTGTAAACATTGTTTTATTTATATCCCTTCCTTTCATTTGCATTTTCACCTACACGCACGTACACTCATTAGGTTCTTACTTTTCTCTTTACTAGGTGAGCTATGCGACAAGCTAAGATCTTAGGGATGCATTTGGTTTGTTGGCAATTGTTTCTACTCCCAACCATAACCCTGGGGGTAGAATGTGCATTAGATTTGTTTTGTAGGCATGGAGAAGTGTTCCCATGAGTTCTTGACCAATTGCAATCAAGATCGTTAGTCATCTATAAGGCTTGAGAGGGAAGTTGTTGTTTCCATCAAGATTGGAGCACATGTTCAGAGATGTACAATGGAAGAAAATTTAATTTTCAGAAGCTCCTTCAAACCTTGTTTCCAACGCATCAAGAAGCATCAATTTTGAAGACCCGTACAATGAGATATGGCAAAACCATTGAGCGCTGCGCAGTCTGAAATCAGCCTTGGACAGATTGCATCGCCGGAGTAAAATTGGCACAACTCTCTTGTTCAGAACCCGTTTCATGCATATGATGGCTCGTTGGAAAGATAATTTCATAAACCTCAACGTGGAGGGGTGTTTCAGTGCATTTTCTGTTCTGGAGGAAAAATAAAAACTGTGGAAGATGAGGCAGCGACAAAAGACGGCATTGAAGTCGGTGTTGACAATATGACGAAGGATTGGAAGCATGGCTTGATGATGATAAGAAAAAGTTGAGTGACAAATGAGCAACAAAGGCAAGGAAGTGAAGATGATTCTCAAACACATGGCGAATTACAAGCAATTCAAGTTCTTCCACACTTAGCAACACGCTAAGCATGGGGGAGGATTTGAAGGACGAAAGAGAAAGGCCACATGGAGTACAAGGATCACCTTCAACACAAGATGCTCATCATTCTTTCTCCATGATAAGCACAATGTTTAAGCATGGGGGAGGCATCACTGCACTTCATTACGAGCATCGAAAAGGACGGTAACTCGCCCTTAACTTTATCTTTGTTCATCGCCTTTTAAATGCTTGCACATATATGCTTTCAACCATAGACAACCTTTGTATTTATCTCTCTATCAATAACTTGGCTACTAGGAGGACAACCTAGGTTAGTTAGTTTTTACTTTTCAATAAATATAAATCACCATCTCTTTTGAGCTTACCATGATGATATTATTTGTATATCTTGATTATGGAAAAATTATGAAAGTTGCCGCCTTGTTTACTTGCATGATGTTTTATATAACACGACTATTTGCTCTCTATTAAATAGAACTTGATTAAATATCGTCTCTTTCATTTGTGGAGGTTAAATGATTAATCTTTAGACCCACATACTATATGTTGCTCTTTGATTTATGTTTACCGATGACCTATGCCTTGTACTTGTTTTATTTAAAATTATTATGCTATCTACATTTGTGAATCTCTTGCAAGGCTCTACCTATCAAAGCCTATACACATACAAGTACTTTAATGATATAACCTTTAGTTTGCAAACTTATATCTTGATGAGTTGGATTAGGATTGATTTCTGTGGTATGAGACTAAGAAGCTGGTCATTTGTTTGCGTATCTTTTTCATTCTAGCCATTCTTGTCCACTCATTGTGAGTTTCTACATTGGAAATTTCACAAACTTTGCTGGGCATCCACCCTAAACCCAAAACATCTTTTTGGGATTACCTCCTTGACCACAACCCAAATTGAGTATGGATGATCTTTCAACGAATTTTCTGAAGATTTTCTAGAAAGATTTCAAGACATATAACATATGGAGGGACTCATCAGTTATGCGAGTTTCGACATGGAGGATGCCCTTGAAGATTTCAAAAGATTTATAAAGGAATACAAGGATTTTGTACTTCTTTAGCAGCCATAGGCCCCCTCACTTCTATGCTCGAGGACGAGCAATCATTTAAGCATGGGGGAGGACTTCTATAGCAAGTACTATGTTGCTTAAAAGTTCAGAGGAGCATAAAAAAATGATGAATAAAAAATAAAGAAGAAGAAGAAAACAATGAAGGAAAGAAAGAAGAAAAAAATAAGATACGAAAAAACAAAAAAAAGAAAAAGAAAAATGCTCCTCGGTTCTTTTTTTAGCTTCATTTAAATCTTAGAGAGCTTTGAAGACAAGTTCATACTCAAACTTTTCCAACCATGTGCAATCCGATAACGAGAACTACATCCGTGTCTCGGGATCACCCATTTGCCGCTTGCACATGTCCACCTTTCTAAATGTGTGTGTTCCATCTCTCTCCCTTTCCAACATTTATTTTCCATGGCCTTTTTGACTAGTCTCGGTAATTCCAATAGATCTCTCTTAGTTTGACAATATTTCTGTTTTGCTAGGATTGCTTTTACCTTCCTAGCTCCACATAAGCTTTTCACTTCCATATATGAGTAGAATAGGTTGAGAATAATCTAGTGTAGGCTTGAGTGACTTGACGAGATGAGTGTTTCCATGAGCTTTTGCAAGAGAACCTCACTTATGTTAGATGCGCAACTTTTTAAAACTCTTCACGATGCAACAAGGTTAAGGTTTGAAGTTTGCTTAAGTTCAAGAGCACTATATTTGTTATTTTATTGTGGCATGTTCTTTAATGATAGTCTATCTTCCATAATGAAGTAGCTGGTCGAAACTTGAACCTTAAATGCTAAATATTTGAGAGAGAAATATGTCTTGTTGTGTATAACTAAGTGCAGGGAAGACATTGAAGGGCAACGCTGATTTCCAAATTAAGCAAAGATCTTGGACTTGCTCGAGGACGAGCAAGGTTTAAGCATGGGGGTATGTTGACGGCCGATTTTGGTACACCTAGCTATAAGTTTACCGTCAACATTTGCACGTATTTGATATTCTAACCAATGGTACTAACCCCCCGGAGGTATCAAGTTCACTCTCGCATGTCAATTTTAGAGTTTGTTGTTTACGTAGAAAACTAGTGCCTAAAGGGAGACTTTCGGGATAAGTTCATCAAGCACTTCAAGAGACGATCATGAAGCCCTAGCACAAGTCAAGACACATCATGAACATGACTTTAAATGACCCGAGGACCGAAGCGTCAACATGCAAGTCTTCGGGGACTCAACCGTAAAACGGCGAAGCTTGCATTAGCAAGGATTCAAGCCTTAACCGTGAAGGAAATGACGTCAAAGGCCCACATGCAAGTGCACACAAATAAGGGATCACGCGAGAAGCAACCGGGAGGAAACCGGGGCCGAACCGGCCGAATTGGGCCGGGGCCGATCGGCCCGACCCACTCCGGGCCCGGTTCGTGTCCCCCTTTTGCCCTAGGTGCTTGTCTATAAATTGTCTCCGCCTCCGTCGGCCGCCACATCCATCCATTCATCGAGAGCCGCCGAGACGAAGGAGAAGCACCGGGAGGAAGCCGACGGCCGCCGCGAGTCCTCGAGTTGCCTAGGAGATGGCTTAGGCCATGCCCTAGCCACCATGGTTGGCCCCCGCGTGGTAAAGCCATGGTGGAGTTCCGAGCCGCGACTTGAATTCGTCAAGTCGTTTGTACCTTCAATATTCGGTGATGTAACTATATCTTGTCATACTTTGATCTACTACGAGTTATACTTATTCATATGTGTAGCTACCATATGCCTTTAGTAGGACTAGATCAAATCATAGTGATTAGTCTTGTCTTGCGGATACACCGTAGTAGTGCACGGACCGAGGTTTATCGCTCGGTGATGACTATCCTCGCGTAGTGACAGTACGAGAGGGGAGAAAGCGGCGAGTGAACGTGCATCGGACCACTCCATGTCGGGTTACTCCATATCGAGTGTAATCCTTATCATAGTATAGGTTTAGATTGGTTTATCATCTTGGCCGGATCGGCAACAAGAAGACAATAGGCTAGGTTTACCTTTGGTTTGCTTACCTTTATGGCTAGGTGGATGTGATCCATACATCCCTTCGTGTTTGTATGTTACCTTTATGCAATCAATACTTCACATAGGGTTAGACCGGTAGGTTAGATAGAGAACCTTAGTGGTTTGCTTTTGATCCTTGGATTGACAAATCTAGCGAGGACCCTCCTTGGTGAAAAAGGCACCAAGTCACCCGTAGGCTTGCGGTGAACTTGAGCACGGTTTTACACCGTCAACATAGGTGCAGGTGTACTACTCATCTCTCCTCAGGGGGGGCATCTTAAGTACGTCCTGCAAATCCACTACAAGGCCTCCAACAACAGCGTAGAGTACGAAGCCCTAATTCACGGGCTTCGTATAGCAATCTCCCTTGGCATCAAGCAACTACTGGCCTTCAGCGACTCCAAGGTCGTCATCGAGCAAGTCAACAAGGAATGGGACTGCGTCAAGGATACAATGGATGCGTACTGCACTGAGATTCGCAAACTCGAAGGCCACTTCGAGGGAATCGAGTTCCAGCACGTCCCACGAAACAATAATGTGGCCGCCGATGTACTTTCCAAACTAGGCTCTCGACGAGCTCTAGTCCCAGCAGGCGTGTTCCGTCCAAAACCTACGCAAACCTTCAATCAAGCTCTTGGATTCAGATAACCCAGATCCACCCCAACATGATCAAAACCCTGCACCTCCCCGCGATCATGTCAGAAAGAGAAGATGATTGGAGCAAGCCCTTCATAGACTTCATACTCGACTAGCTCGTCCCCGACGACAAAGATGAAAGAGAGCATATCACATGACGAAGTGCTAACTACGTCGTGATCGGTACTGACCTATACAGAAAATCCGCCTCTACTGGCATCTTGATGAAATGCATCTTAAGATCAGAAGGACTACAGCTCCTAGCTGAGATCCACAGCGGCGAGTATGGTTGCCACGCGACATCCACCAACCTGGTCGGCAAGGCATATCGATCTGGATTCTACTGGCCCACGACCATGACCGACGCTAAAGACCTCGTTCAGAGGTGCAAAGGATGTCAATTTTTTGCCAGACAGCAGCACCTGCTGGCTCAGGTCCTGCATACTATTCCTCCATCATGGCCCTTCGCTCTATGGGGTCTTGATGATGTAGGACCGTTTCGTACCGCCCCGGGCGGATACAAACACATTTTGGTTGGCATCGATAAATTCACTGAGTGGATTGAAGTCTGACCTATTGCGAAAGTAACATCGGAAGAAGCGGCAAAGTTCATCGGAGACATCACACACCGCTTCGATGTGCCTAATAGGATCATCACCAACCTGGGCAAAGCTTTCACTGGCTCGGACTTCTAAGACTTTTGCCAAGATAACACTATCGACATTTACTACTCCTCGGTCGCCCACCCTCGGTGCAGCAGCCAGGTCGAACGAGCCAACAGCATGGTCCTTCAGGCTCTCGAAGATCGCATCTACGACGACGCCTCCAACTATGCCACCAGATGGCTAGCCGAGCTACCGCACGTGATTTGGGGTCCGTCGGGGACAGCCCTAGGGGTCCCCTTTAACAACCGGGAAATCCCCACTTAAAACCTGCAACAAAGCAAAACACACTTTGCCTAACCATGCAGGATACGGCCCACGCTGCGAAGGACCTCAACGGCCCACCAAGGTGGCCCTCTTAAAGATCCCCTCGAGCAGGCTTCGCCTCGCTCGAGGGTACACGCCTCCCTCGAGTGGGTTCCGCCCTCGTTCGAGGGGGTGCGCTCCCCCTCGGGGCGGCTCCGCCCGCTCGAGGGTCCGCCCCGCCCTCGACCAAGGTCCGCCTCGCTCGAGGGCGCCCCGCTCGTGTGCGCCCGCCCCCGTACACCGGGCATTTAACGCCCGACGCCGGCGGGACGGTGCCATCATGCGCCGGGGCTCGCGCCCCGTGCCGCCGCACCAATTCCCCCCAGAGGGAGCCCATCCCCATCACCGTGGGGAGGGACCGTGCGCCGCGGCCGTGTCGGTCCCCCGTGACGCCGTGCGCCTGCTCCAGTACGGCTAACGCGCCGAGCCCTCGAAAGGGGGCCGGCTTCACCCTCGATTTGCTTTCTTGTGACCCTACAGGGTTAGGTGGAGGCGCTAGGCTGGAGGAGCACCATCCCTTCCACTGTTGCGGCATGGCAGCCGCCCCCGTGCGTGCAGGCGCACGCCCGGCACTGTGGCAGCAACTCCGGTACGGTGAAGCGTATAGGAATGGGACGCCGTTTTACCTACCCCTGTACTCCGTACGGGCCGACGTCAGCGGCTCCCTCGAGCCTATCGAAGACAACACCGCCACCCGCCGCTCTCCTACCCTCGAACCGCCACTGTTTGGGTACAAGATAGGCCATGATGGCCGAATCGCTGCAAGGATCGTCCGGACGGCCGCCCACTCTCCGACATAGCACGCCACGCCCCTCCACGTAGCTCGCTAGCGCGGCGTGCATGTAATTCGTTCCCTCCTTGATCTATAAAAGGGGGACGAACTCCCCCCGCCGCGGGGGGGGGGGGGGGGGGGGGACACAACACGACGGGGAGAGAACTAAGTAGTGAACACGGCACTCACCCTCCAATTCTCCCACAACATCTTCACCATCACACCGGGGACTTGGAAGCCGGGCTTCTTCTCCCGCCTTGCTTGTAGACCCCACTACAGGGCACCCCCGGTGCTAAGTAATATAGTGCCTTGAGCACGCCACCGCTCGGGACGTACGGCCTCCTCGCCGAAACCAAAAGATAAAAACTCGTGTCACTTGTTACTTAGCATCGACCATTGAGGGATAGACCGCGGCGCTTACTACCGGTTAGTGTCGGGACCATATTCCGCACCGACGCTGGCGCCCACCGTGGGGCAATCCGAGCGCCCGAGGTCAATCCGTCAACTCCCTCCATGGTGATCCGCACCGAGTACCGCGGTACACGCTCCTGCATGGGCAGCTCGGACACCCTCCCCGCCGGGTTCGAAATCCGGTTCGGGGGCCTAAAGTTTCGGGCTACGAGGAATGGCTACCTCATGCGCCTCACCAACCGTGAGGAGCTCGCGCGCGCGCCGCCGGCCGGGCCCGCTCTCGGTCCCCGCCGCACGCGCCACCACGCGCGCGGACGCCCGCGGCGCGGATGCCGCGGGTCCGTCGACGCCGCGACGCCGCCGCCGCTCGGGCTACGTTCGCGCCGCGGCGCGGTCGGAGCGACGGCGGCCGAGCGCGCCGCCTCTCGGCATGGCGCGCCCACCGCCACGACGACCGCCGCCGCCCCGGCGGGGCGGCGCGCGGCCTCTCGGACCGCGCATCCCCATTGGGTTGCGTGGTGCCACGTCGGCCTACAACAACAACGTCGGCACCACGATGCGCGGGTCCCGCCCCCGGCCGCCACGTCCTCGTTGCCGGGATCCCGGTGCCTCGGTGGTCGACGAGTCGTCTCTCGGGCTCCCTCGACGCGTTGCCGCCGCCACACCGCCACGGCTATGCGAATGGGGACTTCTCCGCGTGCCGGACCCGCTCATGTTCGGGGCGTTTCCTCGACGCTACGGACTACCGGTTCGGCCGCTCCGACGACTCCCAAGCACCGGGAGCTACGACCCCGCGCGGGAGTGCTCGCGCCGTCATCACCAACGACCCGGCCAATGCCGCCGGCGCGGTGGGCGCCGAGACGGGGAGGTCACCCCCCGCCCCGGGGATCGCCGCGCGCCGGCCGCGGGGCCAGCGCTCGCCGGGGCCGACGCCGATGCACATCCGGCCCAAGCCCGCGAGCTCGAGGCCAAGCCGGCGGAGGAATACGGGACGGTGCGGCCGCTCCGCCCCTCGATGGGCGGGGAAGCTTCCGCCGCGACGAACGCGTGCGGGAGATGGGCGGACGGGGCTCGCGACCGCATCAACGCCGACAACCCCCGACGTGCCGCCGCGGGCAAGTCGAAGCTCATTGTCGCCGCAACGCCGCTATGGGCCATGCCGCACCCTCGACTCCGAGGCGCGAGATCGGCACCGCGAGGTGCGGACTCTCATCGAGCAAGCGGCCGTCCAGCGGCCGAGAGCTCGGCCTCGCGCATCCGCCAACAAGGGGGATGCGCGGGGCGACGGGGCCGCACAAGGGGGCGAACCCTCGGTCCACGCGGGAGGGGCGGCCGAGCGTCCCGCCAACTCGGGCGCGCACCGGCCCGAGGAACGGCTCCTCGACACGCGCAGACCCTCGACGGTGACGCCCGCAACGTCATCAACGCCGCCGCACGAGCAAGGCGGACGCGCGAGCGCGGTGGGCTACCACCCTCGACGGGGCGGGCGCTACGACCGGCGGTGAGGACCGCTCCCCGACGCCGGAACCCCCGAGGACCCGTGTGTTCGGCCGGGAGATCCGCACGGCGGCCTTCCCCCCGGCGCTTCCGCCAACCCTCGACCATTGTCAAATACAACGGGGAGACGGATCCCCGCGTGTGGCTCAACGACTACTGCTTGGCTTGCCAGCTGGGCGGGGCGACCATCGATGAAGTCATCATCCGCAACCTCGCCCCTGCACCTCGGCGATGCGGCCCGACATGGCTCGAGCACCTCGCCCGCCCCCAAATTCACAATTGGGACGATCCGGTCCGCACGTTCGTGGGCAATTTCCGGGGCACGTACGTGGGCCCCGGGGAATTCCCGGGACTCGCGCTCCGCACGCGTGGCCCGCGCGAGTCGCCGCGGGACTTCATACGGTGCTTCTCCAAGCGCCGCACGGAGCTCCCCGCCGTGGCGCGGTCCGAAATCGTGCATGCCTTCCTCGAAGGTACCACGTGCGGGACCTCGTGCGGGAGCGGGGACGCAGCCCGCCCCCGTACTCCAACGAGCCGTTAGACATCGCCACCGGCCTTCGCCTCGAAGAGGAGGCCGTGGGGGCGATCTTCGACGGCAAGAAGGGCAAGCGCCGGAGGACGCGCCCGCGGAGGGCGACAAGTCCAGGGAGCCCCACCGCAACGACAAGCGGGGCAAGAAGGGAAAGAAGACGCGCCGCGAGGCGCGCGAGCGAGGGGCGCGACGGCGGTAATGCCGAGGCCCTCGCCGTTGACCCGGCTCGACGGTGCCCTCGACCGGCCCCCTCGAGGCCCGGGGGTGTTCGACGACATGTCGAAAAAGCCATGTCCTTATCACAAGACCCCCGCAAAACCACACCCTTGAGCAATGCGACATGCTCAAGAAGTTCTATGGCCGCGCCGGGCCGCGACGGGGGGCGAGGCCAAGAAAGACGGGGGAGATGGCGACGCGGCGGCTTCCCCGCCGTAGAGAACGTGTTCCTCATCTTTGGGGGACCCACCGTCGACATGTCGACCCGCCGCCGTAAGAAGGAGCGGCACGAGGTCCTCGCCGCGGAGAGGGCGCCTCCCTCCTTCCTCAATTGGTCGGAGGACGCCATCACCTTCGGCGGGAGGACCACCCGAACCGCGTCCCCAACCCGGCCGACACCGCCGGTGGTCGACCCCATCATCGGGAACGCGCGGTTCTCGAAGGTCTTGATGGACAGGGGCGGCGCAGCCTCAACATCCTCTACGCGCATACGTTGCGCCCGATGGGAATCGGGTCCGGACCGGCGTGCGGCCCAAGACAAAGTTGTTCCATGGCATCGCGCCGGCAAGCGGGGTCCATCCCCTCGGGCGATCGACCCGCCGGTTTGGTTTGGCACCGCGGAGAATTTCCGCAAGGAGATCCTCACCTTCGAGGTAGTAGGGTTCAAGGGAGCCTACCACGCTATACTTGGGCGACCTTGTTACGCCAAATTCATGGCGGTCCCCAACTATACCTACTTGAAGATGAAGATGCCGGGACCAAACGGCCGTCATCACCGTCGGCTCGTCCATCGAGCACGCGTTCGACCGCGACGTCGAGTGCGTAGAGCATGCGAGAGGCGCTAGCGCTGGACGAAGCGCTGGTGACCACCCTGGAGAAGATGGTCAACAACGACCTCGACTCCGCCGCCAAGCACACCGGCACGTTCGAGGCCGCGGAGCAGACCAAGGAGGTCCCCCTCGATCCTTCTGCCCCCGAGGGCAAGGCGTTGAGGGTCGGCCTCCACCCCTCGACCCCAAATAGGAAGTGTTGCTCGTCGACTTCCTCCGCGCCAATGCCGACATCTTCGCGTGGAGCCCCTCGGATATGCCGTGCATCCCGAGGGAGGTCGCCGAGCACTCCTTGACATCCTCGCCCTCACGCCCGCGCCGTGCAACAACGGCTCCGCCGCTTCGACGAGGAGCGGCGACGGGCAATCGGAGCGGAGCTGCGGAAGCTTCTCGAGGCCGGGTTCATCAAGGAGGTGTTCCACCCAACGTGGCTAGCAAATCCCGTGCTTGTAAAGAAAAAGAATGGGAAATGGCGGATGTGTATAGACTACACCAGTCTTAATAAAGCATGTCCTAAAGTTCCTTTTCCTTTGCCACGCATTGATCAAATCGTTGATTCAACAGGTACCGGGTGTGAATTGCTTTGCTTCCTTGACGCTTACTCCGGATACCATCAAATAAAGATGAAGGAGTCCGACCAGCTCGCGACTTCGTTCATCACGCCGTTCGGGATGTTCTCGCTACGTCACGATGCCGTTTGGCCTCCGAAACGCGGGTGCAACATACCGGGGCCGCATGCGGCACGTTTTCGGAGACCATATCGGGCGGACGGTCGAGGCATACGTAGATGACATCGTCGTGAAGACCAGGAAGACGGACGACCCGGGTTAGCGACCTCGGCGTCGCGTTCGACCGCCTACGGGCCAATGGGGGTCAAGTTAAACCCCGAAAAATGTGTCTTTGGAGTGCCGCGAGGCATGCTCCCGGGATACATCGTCTCCCAACGGGGGATCGAGGCCAACCCCGAAAAGGTTGCGGCCCTCGAACGAATGGGTCCAATCCGGGACCTCAAAGGGGTGCAAAAGGTCTTTGGGGTGCCTTGCCGCCTTGAGCCGCTCCATCTCGAGGCTAGGTGAGAAGGGCCTCGCCCCTCTATCGCCTCCTCAAGAAGCACGAACGCTTCTCCTGGACCGCCGAGGCCCAGGACGCGCTCGACAAGCTAAAGGCGTCCTTAGCGCGCGCCCCTATTCTCACGCCGCCGCAGGACGGCGAGCCCTTGCAGCTCTACGTCGCCGCAACCACCCAGGTGGTCAGCCGCCGTGATCGTGGTGGAGCGCACGGAGGAAGGGCATGCTTTACCTGTGCAGCGGCCTGTCTACTACATCAGCGAGGTCCTGTCAGACACCAAGACGCGCTACCCCCAGGTCCAGAAGTTGCTGTACGCGGTAGTCCTTGCGCGGCGCAAGCTCCGCCACTACTTCGAGGCCCACCCCGTCACGGTGGTCTCCTCTTTCCCGCTGGGGGAGATCATCCGCAACCCCGACGCCGCAGGCAGGATTGCCAAGTGGTCCGTGGAGCTGATGGGCGAAACGCTTGCCTACGCCCCTCGCAAGGCCATCAACTCGCAAATCCCGGCGGATTTCGTCGCCGAGTGGACGGATACGCAGCCGCCGCCCCCACGGATCCAAGCGAGTGGCCGGACTCGTTCTTCGATGGCTCGGTGATGAAAACGAGGGGCGGACGCGGGCCTGCTCCTCGTGTCACCCCTAGGGGAGCACATGCGCTACGCAAGGCGCCTCCACTTCCCCGCGTCCAACAACATGGCCGAATACGAGGCCCTCCTTTGTGGCCTCAAAATCTCTATTGAGTTAGGCGTCAAGCGCCTCGACGTGCGGGGGGATTCGCGGCTTGTAATCGATCAAGTCATGAAGAACGCGAGCGCCATGACGACAAGATGGAGGCCTACCGCAAGGCCGTGCGGGCCCTCGAAGACAAGTTCTATGGAATCGAGCTCAACCATGTGCCCCGCCGGGACAACGAGGAGGCAGATGAGCCGGCCAAGATTGCGTCCGGCGGATCACCGTTCCCCCGAACGCGTTCGCGCGCGACGTCGCTCAACCCTCGGTCGTCTTCGAGCCCCACCCCTCGAGCCATGCGTCGAACCCTCGGGGCTCCCTCGAACCCGACGGGTGCGGAACCCATGGACGAGGACCCCTCGAACGAGGCGTACGTGCTCTCCCTCCTCGAGGGGTATGGCGCCTACGAGGATGACGTGATGGACATCGAGCCGCCCTCCCGTCAAAACGGACCGGCGTGATAAATACATTGCCCGGATGGCTCGAGGGGAACTCCCCGCGGACCGGCCGCGGCTAGGCGCATCGCCGAATGGCCAAGTCCTTCGCCCTCGTCGACGGCGAGCCGTACAAGCGCGCCGCCTCCCGCCATCTCCGCAGCGGTGCGTGCCCGTCCCCCGAAGGGCGCGAACTCCTGCGGGACATCCACACCGGATCCGCGGCCATCACGCGCCGCCTCGTACCCTCGTCGGCAATGCGTTCCGCCAAGGCTTTTATCGGCCTACCGCAGCTTGCGGACGCCGCCGAAATCGTACGCACCCGCGAAGGGTGCCGCTCTACGCCCGCAAGTCCAACCTACCCGCCCATGCCCTACGTACCATCCCCGTAACATGGCCGTTTGCCGTGTGGGGGCTAGACATCATTGGGCCCCTCGCGGAAGGCGCCGGGGGGCTTCGCCCACTTGCCGGTCGCAATCGACAAGTTCTCCAAGTGGGTAGAGGTGCGCCCCATCACGAATCTAAGGGCGAGCAAGCGGTAACATTCTTCACCGACATCGTCTACCACTTTGGAGTGCCAAACTCCATCATCACGTACAATGGGTCCCGGTTCACGGGCGGGAAGTTTTTGGAGTTCTCGCGACAAGTTCCACATCCGTGTGGATTGGGCGGCCGTGGCACACCCACGGACCAACGACCAAGTAGAGCGTGCCAACCGCATGATCCTACGGGCCTTAAGCCCGGAATTTTCGACCACTCAACAAATGCGGGCAAAAATGGCTCCAAGAACTACCAGCGGTTGTGTGGAGCCTAAGGACCACCCCGAGCAGAGCCACCGGGTTCACCCCGTTTTTCCTAGTCCATGGCGCGGAGGCCGTCCTCCCCACGAACTTAGAATACGGATCGCCCAGGGTTCGAGGCTATGACGAGGATGCCAACCAGCGAGCCCGCGAGGACTCGCTGGATCAGCTGGACGAGGCACGCCTCGTAGCCTTAATGCATTCCGCAAGGTATCAACAGTCCCTAAGACGCTACCAAGCACGCAAGATACGTCGACGGGACTTCAATGAAGGGGATTTGGTCCTAAGGCTACGCCAAGACAACCGAGGGCGCCACAAGCTGTCGCCCCCATGGGGAGGGACCCTACGTCGTGGTGAAGATACTCAAGCCGGCACGTACAAGGCGGCCAACGAGGACGGTGAAGAGCTCACCAACGCTTGGAACATCCAACGCCTACGTCGCTTCTACCCTTAGCTAGGATTTCCAAGTATTTTTGTTGTAAAAACCATACGACCAACACCCCGCTTGGTAAACAACTATGTAAATACTTCAAGTCTAATAAAAAGGGCAACTCGGCTTTCCCCCGAAACCCAAGTTACCCTCGGGGGCACCGCGGGGGGCACCCCCCCCCAAAATGGTCCCATTTTTTTTCGCAAAAACGAAACAACTCACGCGCGCTAAGTTTGTTTTCTACTTCAACTACGAGCAACGATTTGAACAGGCGCGGGCGGCCCGCCGGAAGGAGCGTGCGAGCCGCAGATAGCCTACGCCGCGTGGATATGGCCCTTCTCTCTCGCCTCCAACCCGACGAGCCCCCCCCGCGAAAATCGAACTCCCCTAACTAGAATCTACTCGGGAAGAAGGAGAAACAAAAAGCGTGATAATCAAATGACTTCATTTCAGCAAATGTTTACGTCGAGAAACAACTTGTTCATTTACAAAAGGCCACGAGGCCGGAATACTGATACACATAAAAATGGGCCTAGTGCCCACCTGTCTTCAGGCAGGAGGAGCGGCGGCGTCAACAGCGTCCGGGAAGAGGAATTCTTCGAAGGCTTCAGCGAGCGACCCGGCGGCGTCGCCGGCGAGCGCGTCCACACGCTCTATCGCCACCTCGTCCTCGACACCCTCGGGGACGACGTAGCCCTCCACCAGCGCCTCGAAGTTGACCTTGTAGTGGGATCGTACCACTCCGAGGGCCTTCTCGAACGCCAAGACGCGGCGCTCGGCGCATCCGCTCGGTGACGTGGCCGCCAAGGGCACGCGGGCGGCCGGCCAACGAGCCGCCGCCCCGAGCCTCGCCCTCCTCCACGGCTTGGCGGTGTCTCGAGGGCCGCATCACGCAGCTCCTGCAGCTCCCGCTCGGAGGAGTTATAGGAAGCCTGCAGCGCCTCGGCCCGCTCAGCTGCGTGCCCCAGAGCGGTGCGCAAGCCTGGAGTCACCAAGACAAGAGAGAAATCGAAAAGGGAGCGCGAATAACCAAACGAAGAACCAACCGGACAAAAGCCAAGCGACGGCCTCACCTTCGACTTGCTTCCTCTCCGCCTCGAAGTCGCGGCGCACGGCCTCGACCGCCGCCTCGAGGCACTTGACGGTCTCACCTTGCTCCCGGAGGGCCGCCCTCCCCGATTTGCGTTTGTAATGCCGAGCATAATCACCTCGCCCTCGGCCTTGGAGAGCGCGGTGTTCCGCTCCTCCGGGCCGACTTCGTGCCGCCCTCACGCGCGACGCGCTCCTCGCTCCCGCCGCCGACCGGCGTCGACGAGGGCGGCTTGCTCTCGCCGGAGCCGCCCCCTCGGCCCCTTGGCGGGCGGTGTGCTCCTCGCCGAAGCCGCTCCTCGGCCACGGCGAGCGCCGCAACCTTGGCGTCGAGGGCGACCTTCAAATCGTCGGCCTCCTTGGCCCGCTCGCTCCCGCCCGCGCGCCCGCTCCTCGGCCCGGCGCCGCCGCGCTTGCGCCCCCCCTCGAGCGACGAGCGGAGCTCCCGGTTCTCGCCGCGGACGTTGGCCACCTCCGCCTCCCGGTTGGTGGCCGCCGTCCGCATCTTCTCCAAGTCCGAGCGCGCCTGCCACAGCGCCTCATCACGATCGATGAGGGCTGCGCGCACCCGCCGAGGCTCGAGCGGCACGCCGGGTCCCCGCCTCGAGCTCTCGGGGAGCTCGTCGCGCCACGCCATGGCCCGGACGCCGGCCCACCGTCCGGGGTCCCGAGGGCGTCAACAAGCGCGTCGAAAGCGCCGCACCGCTCCCGGAGCCGGTGGACCTCGGCGTTTACCCGGCCGAAGGCGTCGTACTTGTCGTGGGCGCGGCGCTCGAGCTCCCGGCACCCACAAATCAAAACCCGTAAGCGCTACGACACGAGAGACAAGACACAAAAACGAGAGATAGAAGAAAAACGAGCAACCACGCCCCTACCCGGAAGACGCGCCATGCGGGGCCGCCATGGACCCGCGCCGCCTCGTTCGGCGCGCGGTTGAGCGTGGCGCCGTGGCTCCGAGCTCTCCCCGCAGCTCTCCGCTCCCCCCGGCGTCGACAAACGCAGGGGGATCGTCAACGGCCCCCTCCACCCGGGCGGAGTGGCCGGCGCGGGAGGACGAGGCCTCGGCACCGTGTCCTCGGCCTCCCGCCACCATGTGCCCCTCGTGCCGCCTCACGAGGGCCCCCTCCGGGGGGCTCGGGGGAGCGTGTGGGGAAGCTAGCCCACCGATCCCCACCCGGCGGCGGGGAGTCGTCCGGGACCTCCACCACCTCCGCCGGGGAACCGCCGGTGGGCGCCGGCGCTTGTGCCGCCTCCACCGGCGCCTCCACTTGCGCCTCCGTGGCCGCCGGCGCCCGACGCGGTGCCGCGGCCACCACCCTCCGCCGCGTCTCCTCGCGACCACGGGCGCCGCCACGGTTGCACCCGCTCCGCCTCCTCCGCGGTGGCGCCACGGACCGCGCCTCCGTAGCAACAAACCCTCCGCGGGCTGCGCCTCCGCCACGGCCGCCGCCGCGGCCCGCGTCCCCACAACGGCCGCGCCGGCCGCTCCTCGGCCGACCGCCGGCCGCGCCGCGGCGGGGCCGGATCCGCCGGCCGAGGCCTCGAAGCCTCGCCGGGCTTTGCGAGCTCTCGCCGCCGCCGCGCTTGCCCCCGCCCGCGACGCCCTCGACGTGCGCCGCCGGTGGGGACGGACGCGTCCGCCCTCGGCACCTTGGCCGGTGCGAGGGGAGGCACGAGTAGGCACCACCCCGCGCGTGTGCACAAACAAAAGGTTAGAATGCCCGACCATCACAAAACCAAATCAAGCAAAAAAACGAAGCCCCTTACCTCGAAGAGGAAAAAGCACGTTTCCTTTTCCTCGAGGCCTCGACGAGATGAGGCCGCGCGGCCGGCGCGCCCGTCGCCGCGCCCTCCGCACAAAGCCACCACGCGCGCGGGCCGGCCCCGCGCGCGGGCACGCTTGCCGCGCGCGCGCGCACGATTGCCGCGCGGCGCGCGCGCTTGTCACGCGTGCCTCCGCGCGCGCGCGCGCGCGCGCGCGCGCGCCCTTGTTGTCGATTGCACCGGCGGCGGGCGCCCGGCCGCGCCCGCCCCGAGCGATGCGCCCTTGCCGCCGGCGCCGGCTCGCCCCGCGACGGGGGCGCAGGCTCCCACCTATCGAGGGGCCCTCCCCCCCTCGTTGTTGACGGATAAAAGACGTATCCCTCTACGATCCGCAAGCGTACGGACCCCACACCTTTTTCACCACGGGATTCCCAAGGTTCTTGTCAATCCGCGGAGTAAGGGGATTACAAGCGTTCGATTAACAACGACACACTAGCTACTAAAACCCTAACTACTATTATACTAGAAAACACTAAACTACACTAGAGAGAATGATAAACGATCAAGATAGAAGACACTCGCCCACGGGTCTACGATACTAGAGCATGCAATCGCTTAAAGACATGAAAACCAATCTAATCTATCGTGGATGTGACCACGGTTTCGCCCTTTCCCTCCTCTCGTATCGTCACTACGCGAAGGTATTCATGACTAGACCTTTGATGGCCACGGCGTATTGAATGGATCCAAGGAAGCATTGAGGCCTATACTCCCTTTACGGCATGGTTGCAAGCCTTAAGCATTAAAGTATATTCAACACAAGATGATAGATAGATAAACCGACAAAGTGCGATTACATCTCACGATCGATTACAACCCATGGACGAATGAGAAGATTACCCCATCAAGGTGCCGATCATGGCACCGTTGATCATGGTTTCCCCTTCCGCCGTGTCTTCCTTCTTCTCCACGAGAGGGTGCTTCCTTCGAGGTGGTTGATCTCCCGCCGGAGATCCTCCTCCCTCTCTCTAGCTTGTGGATGGCCTTCGGTGCGAATAACTCCTCCTTCCCCGTGTTGGCGGCGCGTCGGGGGTTTTAGGGTCGAAGATCCTTCGAGGGCAAGGAAGACGGGACCGAACCGGTGCCGAAGTGGGCCGGGCCGCCCGCCCGGGCCGGCCGGCCGTGCCCACCCAATTTCGGCCCCGGTTCGGTCGCCCTTTTTGCTCCGTGGGTCCTCGCGCACTTATCTACTTTGCCCCCTCCACTTGCATGATTTTGACGCCGTTATCCTTGCGATCAAGATGGAGGCTCTCTTTGCATGAAGTTTGATCTTTTACGCTTCAATCCCCGGGTGTTCCTCGTAGCACTTCGGTCCTCACCACCATTGGAAGTGATTTCAGCAAGCTCATGAACACGAACAAGACTCCATGAATGCTCCTTTGAACTTGTTGCGAATCCGTCCTTTATGTCCATGTTTTCCTACATAAACATAACACTTCCAAATGCATGCACAAAGATGAACTCGTTATATGATTAGTGTGCCTAGTGGCGGGTTAGTTCCATAATCAAATCCAAACCAAAGTGTAATGAACATGCTAGGTGCACCAAAATACACCGTCAACATCTCCCCCACACTTAGCTCTTGCTCGTCCTCGAGCAAGTACTCGTAAAAGAACTTCGTCCAAGGAGTGTAATCGTGTACCACTTATCCTTCTTCACAAGTTAGTCAATCCCTTCATCTTTAATACATAAACACAAAGTAATGATAATCAAACATAAACATGGGCGTTCGAATTTTTACCACATCAAGATTCACCCCACAACTCAAACCTTTCACTTGAAGTCTTCAATTTCAGCCATGCTTACTCCTTTGCTTCCATCATAGGGTTTTTATGGTTTTCAAAACAAAAATTCCTGCAACAAGTATTAGACAAAAACCTTTCTCCAAGCTCTCTCAAGTCACTCATATGAAGTGGCTATCCTAACCAAATTTTATAAAACTCTCACCTCCCATTAATCTCTCATATATCATGTAAAAGTGGAGCTATAGGTAGGGCTAGCACAATCAACACAAGTATCGTCAAACTAAGAACTTCCTCTAATGGTTGTCTACCTTTCAAAGCCAATGATCATGAGAATTAACCATATGTAGGGATATCAAGGATGAGAAGATTTAGAATGGTGGACATGTGCAAGGGCAAAAGAAAATTGTGACTTCAAGGCACCAATGATGTCCTCGTTGTCGGATTGCACATGGTTGGAAATAGAGTAAAAGTTTCGTCTCACAATCAACGTGACATCCTTCCTTACACTTTATTTTTTTTCTTTTCTTTCACTTGATCCATCCCTCTCATATCTTCATTGCTAACTCATCTTTCTCTCTTTTTCTTTTCTTCTTTCATTCACATATGATTTTTCTTTCTTTCTTTCTTTCTTTTCCATACACATACTTTTTTCTTTATTTCTCTCTCTCTTGACAACTTTTCAAAGCTTTCAATTCTCTCTTTCCTCGCATGCATACAATCTGAAATTTTTAAATAAATCATGCTAGAGACGAGACGAAACTTTGAAAATAGGTTGTGTTCAAGGAATATGATGTACAAAAGAGATGTATAGGGTTGGGTATGGAATCCAGCGATATTCATGACTTTCGTTGTGAAAGTCATGGACCGAATATATGACGAGGCTAGCAACAAAAGATAAGCACAAGGACATGATCATTGCTCGAAATTAAAACTCACCAAGAGAGAAGGGTCCTAGCCTAACTCATCGTGCTAATCACACTTATGGTGGAGCGAAAAAAATAAACTTGGCTTTGGATAGGAATTTTTTCTTACTCTCAACTTGGAAAAAGAGGTTTTGCTAACCTTTATTACAAGGGTTTTAAAATAATTTTCAGAACTGAAATCCTCCAATTTTTAGCATCGAACATAGCACAACTAGCATGTGAAGCTCAAGATCGAAGTGCGGTATGGGTACTTTAAGTAGTAGCGATTCCACTAAGCACCACGGTAAATGATTTTAAACCACATACTTGTGTTCATATATCAAGAATCGAAGATTAAACAAACAAGTAAATAAAGATAAACAATACATAAAACACAAAGATATATATAAAGACTCTTTTTATTTGATTTTTTCGACTCAACACTAATTTAAGACACTTGCAAAAATTTTAAAACGACTCAAAAACTAAAGACTCATTAAAACACTAAGACTCTCACACGAAGATTAAACCGAACCTAAACTTGAAGTTCAAAAGCTAAGGCTAGCGAGCTAGCTCTCCCCCACACTTAAAACATACGACGTCCTCGTCGTATCTTACAAAAATCCTAAGGGGAAAACTAGATCTAGTGGTACTTCAAGCAAGTTTTGCACCACTTGCCTCTCATGTTTCCAACCATGCCGAAAAGTTTGCGCACGTTGCGGTTAAGGAACTTGTAGTCATCTTCAACTACGCGCTCCAAGTCCTCCATACGCCGCTTCATCGCTTCCATGGCTTGGAGACATTCGTCGGCCGACGTGTAGAGATCCGCGATGGAATGACGGCAAACTCGACAAAGACACCGGATGCAATCCGAAGGGGTCGTCGTCGCCATAATCTCCACCATTGTCACCACCGTCGTCGCCACCTCCATTGTCGTTGCCTTCGCCACCGCCGTTGCCGTTGCCGTTGGGGCCTTCGGGAGTCCATTCATTGGGCCGCTCATCCCAATCATCGTCGTCTCTACCGGCGGCCGCCCACGAGCTCGGGCTACGATCGTCGGAGTAGTCGCTATCCCCATAATCCTTAGGCTCCGGCCGACACCTCCTTGTAATCCTTGCGCTTGATGCCTTGGAGGCGTGCCGACCTTCGAACGGCGTAGGGACCTTCTCTCCTTCGACGGGGTTGCGAGATGCAAGAGCTCCGGTCGGGACACGTCCTCCGCAACGGATACGTGCGGTCCTCTTGACGGGTAGCTTGACCTCGCATCGCATCGCCTCCTCCATCGATGGCTTCTTGGCTTCTAGCTTCAACTCTATGCTTTTTGGAGGCTCAATGGCTGCTACAAGGGTGCAACACATTGCTTGAAAGGTTTGATTCTCGAGCTCCTAATTCGGCCAAATATATAGTCCCGAGAGAAAAGCCCCGGGAACCTTATTTTCCTTTTTTACACTTCCCTTAAAATTCTCCGACCAAACAAGGAAGTCAAAAAGGAGCAATTCGGGCAAAATTCGGGGTCATCGGGCGTCGGGCCACGCCCGGGCCGGTCCGCTCGGGCCGGCCGGCCCACCCCGCCTCGGGGGCGGGGCGGTCCGGTTTTTGCACACCGCCCTAATTTTTTTCTTCCTCAGCCCATGGGAAAAAGTTGGCCCGGTTAATCTTCGCGAAAAACTCCCGGAAAACTAAAAGAAAAATTATTTACGAAGTTGATGCCTTGTTTTTCGTCCTAGGCGGGACGTTCGGGCTCTTCCTCCATGGTAAAGACGTCAACATGATGAATGGGCACGACATCGGGTTCGTAGTAAACCTTAAGCCGCCGTCCATTCACCACAAATTGATCGCCGTTTATATCCATAATGGTTACCGCTCCGTTGGAGAACACCGAATGCACAACATAAGGTCCGTCCCACTTGCTTTGCAATTTCCCCTTTCCGAAGGTTTTAAACCTCGAATTGTAGAGGAGGACCTTATCTCCTTCTTTGAATTCTTTTTTCTTCAATCTTTTATCATACCACCTTTTGATTCTCTCCTTGTATATGCTTGCGTTTTCATATGCTTTCAACCTCAACTCCTCTAGCTCGCTTATTTGAATTCTTCGTTTCACTACCGCGGCATCGAGATCAAGGTTCATCTCTTTAATCGCCCAATAGGCTTTATGTTCCAACTCAACCGGAAGGTGGCAAGCTTTTCCATAGACGAATTGATAAGGGGTCATACCTATCGGTGTTTTAAACGCCGTTCGATAAGCCCATAAAGCTCCGTCTAATTTCTTTGACCAATCCTTGCCTCCCTTCTCTATGGTCTTGTTAAGTATGCTTTTTAATTGCCTATTTGACGTCTCCGCTTGTCCGTTGGTTTGTGGGTGATAGGCCGTGGAGACCCTATGCTCAATTCCCAACTTGGACAAGCACTTTTTGAAGTTCTTCCCGTGAAATGAGTTCCTCCATCACTTATCAAGATTCTCGATGTACCGAAATGGGGAAAAATCACGTTCTTGATCATAGTGATGGACTCCTCCGTGGAAGCTTTACGACATGGTATAGCTTCTACCCACTTGGATACATAATCAACCATAACAAGTATATACTCGAATCCAAATGAGTTTTTAAAAGGCCCCATGAAGTCTATGCCCCATACATCGAATATGTCGATTTGCAAGTTGTATTTCAAAGGCATAGAATTTCTTTGAGAGATGTTTCCGGTTCTTTGGCATTCGGGGCATGACGCAACATATCTTTTAGTATCTTCATGCATCTCCGCCAATAGAATCCGCTCGACCATACTTTGGCTTCGGTTCGAAAATGGCTATAGTGCCCACCGTACTCCGCCGAGTGGCACTTCCTTAGAATCTCAAGCCTCTCTTCTCTTGGCACACATCTTCTCATCACTCCATCATTGCCAAGCTTGAAGAGGTATGGTGCATCCCAAAAATATTTCTTACTTTCGGAAATTATCTTCCTTTGAGTGTTTTTGTCTAGATGGTCGAGGGGCATTTTTCGAATTGCTCGAATGATGTCGATCATCCAAGTATCTTTATCAAGCACTCTATAGAGGTGGTCATCTCTCATCTTATCTTCTATGGGCTCTTTATCATCTTGTCCACGATTCATCCTAGACAAATGATCGGCCACAACATTTTCCACCCCCCTTTTTATCACGAATTTCAACATCGAACTGTTGGAGAAGAAGGATCCAACGAATCAAACGTGGTTTAGCATCCTTCTTAGCCAAGAGATACTTGATGGCTGCGTGATCGGTGTAAACAATGACTTTTGAGTTCACGATGTAAGATCTGAATTTTTCGAAAGCGAATACCACCGCTAACAACTTTTTTCCATAGTAGCGTAATTTAATTGTGCCCCACTAAGAGTTTTGCTAGCGTAGTAAACGGCGTGAACTCGGCCTTCCTTTCTTTGTCCCAAGACCGCGCCTACGGCGTAGTCACTTGCGTCACACATGATCTCGAAAGGTTGGCTCCAATCCGGAGGTTGGATGATGGGAGCACTCACCAACGCATTTTTCAAGGTCCGGAATGCCGCTAGACACTTTTCATCAAAGTCAAAAGCCACATCCTTTTGACGAAGGTGCGTTAAAGGCTTAGTGATCTTCGAGAAGTCCTTTATAAATCTTCTATAGAATCCGGCATGGCCTAGAAAGCTCCTTAAGGACTTAACATCCGTAGGAGGTGGGAGTTGCTCAACCGTCTCTACCTTAGCCTTGTCCACTTCAATTCCTCTCTCGGATATAACATGTCCGAGCACTATGCCTTGCTTAGCCATGAAGTGGCACTTTTCCCAATTTAAAACCAAATCTACCTCCGCACACCTTGTAAGGACCTTTTCTAAGTTTGCTAAGCAATCCATGAACGTCTTCCCGTAAACGGAAAAATCATCCATAAACACTTCAACAATTTCTTCGATGAATTCGAAAACACGGCCATCATGCAACGTTGAAAAGAGGCCGGAGCGTTGCATAGGCCGAAGGGCATCCTCCTATATGCAAACATTCCGTAAGGACACGTAAACGTTGTCTTATGTTGATCTTCCGGGTGAATGGGAATTTGCATGAACCCCGAGTATCCATCGAGAAAGCAAAAATAAGCGTGGTTTGCTAACCTCTCGAGCATCTCGTCTATGAACGGTAGGGGGAAGTGATCTTTCTTCGTCGCTTTGTTAAGCTTGCGGTAATCAATACACATCCGCCACCCGGTCACGGTTCTTTGCGGTATCAATTCGTTCTTCTCATTCTTCACCACGGTCAAACCTCCTTTCTTCGGTACACAATGTACGGCTCACCCATTCACTATGCGGAACCGGGTAGATGATTCGGCATCAAGTAACTTGATAACCTCTTTCTTTACTACCTCTCGCATGGCATGGGTTAGCCTCCTTTGATGGTCCACTACAGGCTTACATTGGTCTTCCATTGGTATACGATGAGTGCAAAAGGTGGGCTAATACCTTTGAGATCATTAATTGAATATCCAATCACCTTCCTATGTTTTTTTAATAAAATCAGCAACGCTTCATTTTCTTCGGGACTCAACTCGTCGCTCACAATGACTAGATAGGTTTTGTCTCGGGCCCAAAAATTCATATTTTAATCCCTTGGGCAAAGGTTTAAGGTCTACCTCGGGCACTTGTGGCTCCTCGGGTTTGATTTCTCCTATGTCTTCGAATTTCTCTTCCTCCACACTACCATCATGCGGCTCTAAGCCTTTTGTTGCTTCCTCTAGTTCTTCATCTTGTTGATTACTAATTTGATTTTCCATCGCTCTTTGCAGCGGGTCTCTAAGGGTTTCAACAAAACAAAGACTATCTATCTCTTCTACTTCTTCATCTTCGGGAGGAAAAGGAGTAAGGTGTTTAGAAGCACGAAGAAAGTTATATGTGTACTTTGTTCCGTTAAGGTTCATTGTTACTTTGCCTTCTCCGGCATCTAACATGGCATCTACCAACTTAAGAAAAGGCCTACCTAAGATTATATGATCAGAATTACCATGGTAAGCATCAATAACAAAGAAATCGGTTGGTATGTAGTTTCTAGAAATTTTTACTTTCATGTTGCAAGCAATACCTAGAGGTTTGATAGTTCTACCATCTCCCATAATTAATTTCGTTGATGTTGGAGCTAAGTCTAGGTTGTGGTATTGAACTTTATCATAAATTTTAGAAGATAGAACACTTACTTGGGCTCCGATGTCGCATAAAGCTTTGCATTGAACTCCGTTGATCTCGCAACTCAAGTGCGGCGTCGTCTTCTCTTCTTTTTCGGATCCGATCGAATAAATTTCAGCAAGGCGAGCGTATGGTGATGCTTCGGGCTTGATCCCCATGATCCTCTTCACCTCGGCAATATGTTCCGGATCCACCACGTCATCTCCAAAGAGCTTTTCAAAAATCTCACCGGTGGTTTCGAGGTCGTATGAATTTTCAGCTTTCTTCTCCGGTGGGAAATCGACTTCCAATGCTCTTGCCATTCCCTTTTGATTAGGGAACGGTCTTCTCTTGTCGAATACTTCTCCGTAATCAATAGGAACCCAATCCATTGGCTCGAACTCCCTTAGTGGCTTCGCGCTTGACATGCTTCTCTTGTTCGTCTCATTTGGCGCGGCGAAGTCGACGTTTGGTGTAGTTCTTGACTTGATGTGTTCTTGTTCAAGCTTTTCCATGATTGGTTCCTCTTTTGTGACTTCCGGGGTTGCCTCTTTAGAAAAATCAGCAAGCTTTTTCTTCCTTGAATTGAATTCCGGCTCTTCCGCAAGTCTTGTTTCCCAATCTCTTCGCATGGCGTACCGCTTTACTAACTTTTTGTAGAAGTTAGGCGGCTTCCGTGAGTGTTTTCTCCATGAGATCCCCACCGCACACATTTCGACGTGTCGCATGCAACTAGGGGTTAGGGAAAAGAAAAATGTATGCAAGAGTACGTCACCGGTGAAGCCGAGTTTTGGTCCTTGTTCGATTAATTCATTAAACCTATCCCAGGCTTGGTCTATCCCTTCCTCTTCTCCTTGCATGAAAGTGATCACTTGCCTCCTTAGATGTTGAACCTTGCTAATTGGAAAGAACTTCTTGCAAAACTTCTTTGTCAACTTGTTCCAATTGCCTTCAACTTCAAAGGACGCAACCGAATACCATGTCTTTGCTTTGCCGGCAAGTGAGTAGGGGAAGAGATTCCATGTGAACCATTCAACGGGAACTCCTTCTTGACGCACCGTGTTGCATATTGTCGTGAAATCCCTTATGTGTCTATATGGGTTTTCCGTAACCATCCCTTCAAATGGGTTTTCCGCCACCATCTTGATGATCTTGGATTTAATTTCATACTTGGTCGCTTCGAGCTTCGAATCCGACTCTTGTACTTTTATGTCTTCACATCGAGGGCTAGCGTAATCCCTTAATGATTTCTCCGGTTCTTCCACGGGTTGATTAACGAACTCCATCTAGACAATAAGATAAAAAACAAAAACAAAAAAGAAACAAGTGTTTTTCTGGATAATATATGTTAGATATAGCAAATAAAAGGTAAACTAAAATATAAAACTAAGTTAGATGCAAATCAAACGATGTAAACTAACTTGCTCCCCGGCAACGGCGCCAGAAAAAGGGGCTTGTTGACGGATAAAAGACGTATCCCTCTACGATCCGCAAGCGTACGGACCCCACACCTTTTTCACCACGGGATTCCCAAGGTTCTTGTCAATCCGCGGAGCAAGGGGATTACAAGCGTTCGATTAACAACGACACACTAGCTACTAAAACCCTAACTACTATTATACTAGAAAACACTAAACTACACTAGAGAGAATGATAAACGATCAAGATAGAAGACACTCGCCCACGGGTCTACGATACTAGAGCATGCAATCGCTTAAAGACATGAAAACCAATCTAATCTATCGGGGATGTGACCACGGTTTCGCCCTTTCCCTCCTCTCGTACTGTCACTACGCGAAGGTATTCATGACTAGACCTTTGATGGCCACGGCGTATTGAATGGATCCAAGGAAGCATTGAGGCCTATACTCCCTTTACGGCATGGTTGCAAGCCTTAAGCATTAAAGTATATTCAACACAAGATGATAGATAGATAAACCGACAAAGTGCGATTACATCTCACGATCGATTACAACCCATGGACGAATGAGAAGATTACCCCATCAAGGTGCTGATCATGGCACCGTTGATCATGGTTTCCCTTCCGCCGGTGTCTTCCTTCTTCTCCACGAGAGGGTGCTTCCTTCGAGGTGGTTGATCTCCCGCCGGAGATCCTCCTCCTCTCTCTCTAGCTTGTGGATGGCCTTCTGGTGCGAATAACTCCTCCTTCCTGTGTTGGCGGCGCGTCGGGGGTTTTAGGGTCGAAGATCCTTCGAGGGCAAGGAAGACGGGACCGAACCGGTGCCGAAAGTGGGCTGGGCCGGCCCGCCCGGGCCGGCCGGCCCGAGCCCAATTTCGGCCGGTTCGGTCGCCCTTTTTGCTCCGTGGGTCCTCGCGCACTTATCTACTTTGCCCCCTCCACTTGCATGATTTTGACGCCGTTATCCTTGCGATCAAGATGGAGGCTCTCTTTGCATGAAGTTTGATCTTTTACGCTTCAATCCCCGGGGTGTTCCTCGTAGCACTTCGGTCCTCACCACCATTGGAAGTGATTTCAGCAAGCTCATGAACACGAACAAGACTCCATGAATGCTCCTTTGAACTTGTTGCGAATCCGTCCTTTATGTCCATGTTTTCCTACATAAACATAACACTTCCAAATGCATGCACAAAGATGAACTCGTTATATGATTAGTGTGCCTAGTGGCGGGTTAGTTCCATAATCAAATCCAAACCAAAGTGTAATGAACATGCTAGGTGCACCAAAATACACCGTCAACACTCGGCCCTCTTCCTCTTCGTCCTCCTCCGAGGACGAGTACTCCCTCGGTCCCCGGTGAGGAGAGCCCTAGTTCTTCGCGCCGCCGTAGCACTCCGCATTCCGCCGGTTGCGGCGCTCTTGATGTCGCCTCGCGCGCTCCCTCTCGCGCGCCGCCCGCTCCTCGCTCCCGGCCGCCGCGCCGCCCGGCCGAGCGCGCGGGGAGTCGGGGGTGGGCGGAACGGACTTCGCGGCGGTGAAGGTCACCGAGTGCATGAGGGAACATCAATGGCGCGTCGAAAGCATAGGCAACACCAAAAACTAAAACGGAATCAAGAATCGAACTTACCGGCGGGCCGTGGGGGAGCATCTCGAGGTCCCACGGGGTCCGGTCCGGGTGCGCCGGCATCCGGTGTCGACGGCGCTCCGCGCCGGGTGAGCGCATATGGCCGCTCGAGGGGGGTCGGGAGCATCCGCGATCTCGCCGGCGCGATGGGATCCGCCTCCTCTCGTCATCTCAAAGATGCGAGAGCGGCCTCTCCATCGGGGGCACGACCCGCCGGTGATGGAGGAAGGCGAGGACGCCCATCGCGGTCGGCCCCCGCGCCGCCGGGCTCCTCGGGGGCGGCCAAAACCGACTCTCCGCTGCCGCCGATGCCGGGGCGTAGACACCCCGTAGCCCCGGGAGCCGGGCTTCTCCTTGAACACCCGACCGGTGTGGGGGGAGGCCGGGCTCGGCGTTGCGCGGGGTAGAACCATCCCCGCTCCCGGCCGGCGTTGTTCGTCGTCATGGTGCGGGGGATGTAGACATCCTTGAACCGCGCCCCCGCAGGGCGAGTGACATCCCGTCGGCGCGCACCGCGCGGTGGGTCCCTCGGCTCCGTCGTGGGGCGTGTGAAGAGCTCCGCGTGGAAGAGGTGCACCCGCAGCTCCCGGTTGACGGGATCCCTAGGTACCCCTCGCGACGCCCACAAACGTGGCCGCTGCGAGATCGCGTTGGGCGCGAAGTTGTGCAACTCCACGTCGTAGTAGTGGCACGGCACCCGCATGAAGCGGCTCGCCGGTGCGTTGAGGCCCCGCTCGTGGAAGCGCACGAAGCTCACTACATAGCCCTCGGCGGGTTGGGCGCGCGGTCCCCCGCCGGCGGCACTATCCACTCCGCCGGCGTCCATCCTCATTGGCCGCCGGCCGGCGGCGGTGACCAGCTCGCCAAGGGCCGGGCCGGGTCACCGACGACCTCTCCCGAGCGTACGGGTCTAGCATCATGAGGGGCTGAGGCGGCGCCATGAGGAAGTGCAAAGGATGCGAAGAACGAAGGACGGGAAGAGGAGGAAGAGCTCTAATGGCGGAGCCGCACGGTGACAAAGGCGAGACGAAGAAGGAAGCACGGAGGGCTAAAATGGCGGAGCGCGAAGGTAAAAAACCGCCGTTTCCCCTTCTCCTCAGATTTATAAGCCGTGGGCGAGCTCTCCGGAGCGGATGTCCCGCGCGCGTTAACTGCAGGGAATCTTTTCCTCTCGCTGGCAAGCAGACCCCACCACGACCGCGGCGGCCACGTCATCGAAAACGAGCCATCATCACGGTGAAGACTGGCCGGGGCCGTGGCAGGCGGTCACATCCGCCTGACCACGCCGCCCACTACGCGCGCGCGCGGCCGCAACGCCTAAAAAGGCGCGCCCGCGATGCGAAAACCGCAGCCTCTACTGTGGAGCATTTAATGCCCCGGTCCCTTGTGAAACAAGGAGAACCCTCGAGCGGCACGGACTCCTGGCTCGGGATAAATTCAGCCCTCGAGCAGGTGCAAGCGTGAGAAGGTCGCCCCGAGGCCCGCCTGAAACAAAGTGGGCCTCGTGAGCACCCATGCCACGTAGCACCCTCGAGCGGCACGAGCCCCTGGCTCCAAACGATGTCGACCCTCTAAGGGACATTGGCGTGAGAAGGTCGCCACGAGGCCCGCACGAAACAAAGCGGGCATCGCGAGCACCTAGGCCACGCAAAACCCTCGAGCGGTGTGAGCCCCCGGCTCTAGACAATATCAACCTTCCAAAGGGGCACAAGCGTGAGAAGGTCGCCACGAGGCCCGCCCGGAACAAGGCGGATACCACGAGCACCCATGCCACGGCCGTGCCGCCGACCAACGCCTCGAGGGCTGGCACGCCCAGACCCCTCGACGGCCGCAAGCGCAAAGACGGGGCTGCCCAGGCGCCGCCCCCGCACGGCCCTGCGATCGAGAGGTTCGAAGCCTGACCCTCGACGGGTTCGAACAGGCGCCCCAGATCGCAGAGTCAGGGACGACGAGGGCACGCGCATTCGAGCCGTTCCACGAGCCCATTGGCTCGAGGGTGCCCCACATGTCGTGTTCGAGAGCCAGCGAGGGCAGCCTAGCGGGGGGATCCCACCGAGGGAGAGCTTCCGCGCCCTCGGTCCCTATCGAACGGGACCGAGCCCCACCTAGCAAACCCATGCAAGCGCTTCAATGGACGTGTCTCTGGACCACGCAGCCTACCCTTATCGAACGGGGCATGGGCGTCCACTCGAACCACCCGCTAGCAGCTCGACGAGGAATCCGCAATTCGCGACCCGCTCGATGGGGGTTGCGGAAACCTCACCCTCCATCCCGCGGAGGGACGGCGAGGGCGCGTTAAAAAACAAGTCGTAAAGCTCTACCCGATCGCCTCGAGCGGTCCCAGGCTCGGGGGCTTGACGCGCGGCTACACCTCCTTGAAATTGCACCCGCCGGAGACAGTGCCAGCAGCACATGCGCCACCGAAGCCGGCTGAGATATTGCCGACGCCAGTTGAAACATGTGCCACGCCCTCTGACCAGCTCTCAAGGTTAACCCCTACGAAGCATCCACGCTCTGCGGGGCTCGGGGGGCTAGACCCGCGGGTCCGGCCGACGCGGCCCCACGGAAAGCGTTCGCAAGACAAGGAGGGAAGAACGTCCTATCAGTAGGTTCCAGCATCTGCGGGAGCCTCAATGGCAAACCCACAGATGCTCGGGGGCTACTGTCGGGGACAGCCCTAGGGGTCCCCTTTAACAACCGGGAAATCCCCACTTAAAACCTGCAACAAAGCAAAACACACTTTGCCTAACCATGCAGGATACGGCCCACGCTGCGAAGGACCTCAACGGCCCACCAAGGTGGCCCTCTTAAAGATCCCCTCGAGCAGGCTTCGCCTCGCTCGAGGGTACACGCCTCCCTCGAGTGGGTTCCGCCTCGTTCGAGGGGGGTGCGCTCCCCCTCGGGCGAGCTTCGCCCCGCTCGAGGGTCCGCCCCGCCCTCGACCAAAGTCCGCCTCGCTCGAGGGCGCCCCGCTCGCGTGCGCCCGCCCCCGTACACCGGGCATTTAACGCCCCGACGGCGGCGGGACGGTGCCATCATGCGCCGGGGCTCGCGCCCCGTGCCGCCGCACCAATTCCCTAGGAGGGAGCCCATCCCCATCACCGTGGGGAGGGACGTGCGCGCGGCCGGTGTCGGTCCCGTGACGCCGTGCGCCCGCTCCAAAGACGGCTAACGTGCCGAGCCCTCGAAAGGGGGCCGGCTTCACCCTCGATTTGCTTTCTTGTGACCCTACGGGGGGTTAGGTGGAGGCGCTAGGCCGGAGGAACACCATCCCTGCCACTGTTGCGGCATGGCAGCCGCCCCCGCGCGTGCAGGCGCACGCCGGCCCTTGTGGCGGCAACTCCGGTACGGTGAAGCGTATAGGAATGGGACGCCGTTTTACCTACCCCTGTACTCCGTACGGGCCAACGTCGGTAGCTCCCTCGAGCCTATCGAGAAGACATCACCGCCACCCGCTGCTCTCCTACCCTCGAACCGCCACTGTTCGGGTACAAGATAGGCCATGATGGCCGGATCGCTGCAAGGATCGTCCGGACGGCCGCCCACTCTCTGACATAGCACGCCACGCCCCTCCACGTAGCTCGGTAGCGCGGCGTGCATGTAATTCGTTCCCTCCTTGATCTATAAAAGGGGGACGAACTCCCCCCGCCGCGGGGGGGGGGGGGACAGACACAACACGACGGGAGAGAACTAAGTAGTGAACACGAGGCACTCACCCTCCAATTCTCCCACAACATCTTCGGCCATCACACCGGGGACTTGGAAGCCGGGCTTCTTCTCCCGCCTTGCTTGTAGCAGCCCCACTACGAGCACCCCCGGTGCTAAGTAATATAGTGCCTTGAGCACGCCACCGCTTTGGACGTACGGCCTCCTCGGCGGGAACCAGGATAAAAACTCGTGTCACTTGTTACTTAGCATCGACCATTGAGGGATAGACCGCGGCGCTTACTCCCGGTTAGTGTCGGGACCATATTCCGCACCGACGAGGTCTAAGAACTCAAGTCAGCTCGGCCACAGGCTTTTCACCCTTCTTTCTGGTCTATGGATCAGAAGCCGTACTACCCACCAACGTCACCTTTGGAGCTCCACGCATCCAGTTCTACGAGGAAGGAGAGGCTGAGCAAACACGCCGCGTCGACCAAGATAGCCTCGAAGAGCAGAGACTTGCTACTGTCATGAGACATGCCCGTCATGATCAACAACTTCGACGCTATCATGACCGCAACATTAAGGAAACTTCCTTTAACATCGGCGACCTTGTCCTCAGGCGCATCCAGAAGACTGATGGCATGCATAAGTTATCTGCACCTTGGGAGGGACCCTTCATCATCACTGAAGTTATCAGCCCATCCACTTACCGCCTCCAATGGGGCGACGGACAAGGAGTGCCAAACCCTTGGAGCGTGGAGCACCTACGACGATTCTATCCGTAGAATAGTTTTTTTAATGCCAGCTATGTATTTACTTTCTTTGTACTTTTTTCAGATTAAATAAACAAATATTACAAGCAGTCATCTGCTATGTGTCGAGTACTACCCTCTCCCCTCTCATATCACAAATCCTCCCCCTCGACATGCTCGGGGGCTCGGCAAAAGCCAATACATGGGTTGCAAAACCTGGGGGTCACAGATTCTCACCTACTCCTCACCCTCGACATGCTCAGGGGCTTGGCTCAAAGCCAACCTAAAGGTCGTTCGACCTAAGGATATCATCCCTAATGAGTACAAAGCCTCCTTCTCAGCGTTAGGGCCAGCCTTGACCTTGGCCATGTCGACGTCAGGATAGTGAGACTTCACCCTCACTAGCGCGTCGGTAGCCGCCGCCAAGCTCGTCGCCTTCGGTAGAGTCAGAAGCCTGTCAGGAGTATCTACAAGACAATCTACGATGGACTTCGCCTCCGCCCCTTCAACCGGCACTGCTATACAATCCATTGCATAGTTGGCCGCGCCCTTCAGGACGTTTAGCTCCACCTCATACCCTGCAATGGTTACTTGGTTATTCTGCAACGACTTTAAGACAGCCTCGAACTCGGCCTCAAGGACCCGACGAGCTCCTATCTCATAAGCCAGCTTTTGAGATATGGCGTACTCACTGTCGTCGACTTCCTTCATCGCCCGCTTGAGCTCCTGGCCCCCAGCCTCGACCTCGCGGAGATTCACCTCCAAGTTTCGAACTTGTTCCTTGGTGTTCTTCGAGGCGGTGTCGAGCTCTTCCTCACGGTTGCAAAAGCCTACGAGATGACACAAGTTAGCACACCACATAAATTCTTCCCACGACAAGATCATCAATAGGACGATTCGACCAACCAATGGACAAAGTGTTGAACTGCGCAGTAGCCTTCGTGGCCTTGCGCTTTTCCTCAGCAAGCTCGTCCTCAAGCCTCTTCTTTTCAGTGGCCGCCGCCTCACGGACCTGCTTGAGCTCCCGCTCAAGGTCGGCATTCTGTTGCTCCCTCTCCGCTGCATTCTTCAGCAGGTCGACCCGACTTTTTGCCCACTCTGCTAAAGACTGCCACAGTATAACAAGTTCGCTAGCAGCACTCCGACAAAAGATTCAACAAGAAAAGTACATCATAAAGAAAACTTACCGTCATCGCGTGGTTGATGGTTACGATGCTGGTCCGCAAGGCCTGCATATCCTCATTGTCTTCGAAGATGTCATCCTGCCAAGGGGTGCCGTTCTAGTTAATCTCCCGGCGTGGTAACCTCGGGCTAGAAGAAGAAGATTCAGGTACCTATGCGCGTGAAGGACCAATACGGAGAACCAGAGAGGGGGGAGTGAATGGGAGCCGATAAAAATTCTTCTCGAAGGAGATGGAAACTCCAACAAAAAGATGAACACGGCTTCCAACACACGTCTCCGACTCACTACCCAAGTTGGTCAAGCCCACGTAGCCACTAGAGTGCCACTAGACCTAGGAACCAACACACAACCTTCCGACCCGAGAACGCAGCGGAACACCAAACCTCAAGTCCACTGACCAACACCGGTCAGACCGGTGAGCACCACGGGTCAGACCGGTCCCTGCTAGTGAGGGTTGACGACTTCCACAAAGTAGCTTCACACCTGTCAGGCCGATGAGACACACCGGTCAGACCGGTCCAAACCTAAAAGCCCCCAAATCACCAAAACAGGCCTACCGACCACCAAACTGACCCAAACTCGAAATAGCTGCAACACAGGACAACAGCGAACACACCCAAACGTTCACCCGAGCAAAAACCCACCGAGGGTTGCACCGGTCAGACCGGTGAAGAGCACCGGTCGACCGGTGTAGCTCCGGGCGACTCGGGATGAACAAAGACACCCGCGGGTCAACTCCCCCAAATCCAAAACTCGATCTCCCGAATCGCTCCACGGACTTGAACAAGACTTTGGGGATAATAGGAACACCTCATGAGGAGTCCATAGCCAAGTTTAATCCCACCAAAACTTGTCCAAAAAGGAGGAATCGAAGAAATCCCTCCAAGAACACCTCTAACCCTAGAACTCGGAAAACCCCAAAATCGAGCCCCTGTACTCACGGATTTGGGAGGGGAATCACAGCCCAAAGAACCACGAAGGGTTCCCACAAATTTCCCCCATGAAATCCCCAAGAGAAAGGTCTCGAAAACAACCCAAGAAAAACACCAAGAAAGGGCTCCGAAAATCACCACCAAGAACAACCGGGAACAACACAACAAGGCCTTGAGGAACCACGCCGAATCATCTATACATGCCACAAAGGTTCATACAAGGTCTAGCTTGCCGCCCGATCATCCAACCCTCTCACAAGATCTCACCATGAAGCTCTCAAGCTAGTCCTATGGAAATCCTAAGAAAATAGGAAGGGAAAAAGGAAAGCAAATGAACTAGGGTTCCAAGAGAGTTGGCTGCCATCCTCTCACCTCTTGGGTTAGATGGAGGCAACCGAAAGTCTTAAATACCCATTCCTACCAACTACGGATACAAGCCCCTCAAGGGCGGTTTTGGAAGACTTGAAGCTTTCTCCATCAGACGGATGCCCGGCGACCGCAACCTGCTTAGCCTCGACGCAAGCCTTGCGATCCCGACGCGTGTCCTCCGCTTCGAAGATTCCGGACTGCGTCGTCGCAAACCGGTCAGACCGGTGCTCCTCACCGGTCGGACCGGTACCCACCGGTCAGACCGGTCTGGCGCTGCTGCAACTCCGTCTTCGGTCCTTCGGTCTTGGCTTTGTGGATCAACCAAGGAACCCAGTGGTTTTCTGGTGAACCACCGGAAACCCCGCGAACTCGGTGTATGTTGACGGTGAATTTCCGTCAACCTAGAGTACTTGTTATACATTGGTTTCGATTATGATTTGCAACTAACCCGCCACTAGGCATACTAATGATATAACAAGTTCACACTTGCATGTCGATTTTGGAGTTTGTTGTTTACGCAGGAAATCTACGCTAATGAGGAGACTTTCGGGATAAGTTCACCAAGCACTTTGGAAGAAGATCATGAAGCCCGACAAGAGTCAAGACACGCGATGAACATGACTCCAATAGACCCGAGGACCGAAGCGTCAACGTGCAAATCTTCAGGGACTCAACCAGAAAACGGCGAAGCTTGCATAGCAAGGATTCAAGCCTTAACCGTGAAGGAAACGACGTCAAAGGCCCACATGCAAGTGCACACGAATAAGGGATCACGCGAGAAGCAACCGGGGGAGAAAACCGGGGCCGAACCGGCCGAAGTGGGCTCCGGGCCGGCCGGCTGGTCCGACCGGCCCGGCCCACTCCGGGGTCGGTTCGATCCCTCCTTTGCCCTAGGTGTTCGTCTATTTATTCCCTCCGCCGCCGTCGACCGACCCATCGAACAAATCATCCTACCGACGCCAATCACCGAAAACCGCCGCCGCAAGATGAGGGAGAGAGTTAGATGAGCTCGTCGCAAGGATCAACGCCGGCGGAGAGAAGGAAGCAAGAGGAGCGCTCCAAGCCGTTGGCCTAGGGGTGTTCCCAAGCTCCATCGCCGCCATCTTCATCGACGACGTTCTCCGGAGTCTCCATCACCCCTATGTGCTTCAATCCGTGTAAGATGATGGGGTAATGTCTCCGTTCATCCCTAGGATTAGATGGATACATGCTATGTGACCGCTACTTGATTCGTGGTTTCAATCTATTATTTTCATGTTGATGATGCTTTGATGATTAAGGTTAGCTACCGTGTTTTTCGGGCGTATGATATCCGCTACTCCCATAGATTCCATCAACATACCGTGTCCATCATAGGTCTAGTCACGAATACCTTCGCGTAGTGACGATACGAGAGGAGGGAAAGGGCGAAACCGTGGTCACAACCCCCGGTAGATTGGTTTACCGCTTTCGTGTAGTAGATGCATACCATGTTATCCTAGATCCTAGGGAGGGAACGCTTATCTTTCTTAATCACTCTCTTGTGTTCACCCCTTTACCATCTAGTTTAACCCTAGATTTGTTTGATCAACTTAACTTAGATTAACTTAGGTTAGATTGTCTTTACTTTTAGATTAATACTCTCTTTCAAAGGTTTTCCATTCAACTAGATTAGTACTTGGTTAAGCGCTAGTAATCCCCTTGCTCCGCGGATTGACAAGAACCTTGGGAATCCCGTGGTGAAAAAGGTGTAGGTCCGTACGCTTGCGGATCGTAGGTGGATACGAGTTTTATCCGTCAACAAGCTCCTTTTTCTGGCGCCGTTGCGGGGGGAGCAAACCGGCTTGCTACGTTTGATCTAGTATTAATTTTGTTGATTACTAACACCTAACCCTTATTTTCTAAAAAAAAAAGGAAAAAAATCTTTTTTGTTTTCTTTCTACTTTTCTTGTGCCTAGATGGATTTGTTCACCTCACCATTGGAAGACGAAGAGATGTCGCTAAGGGAGCTAGCAATGCCGTCAATGGAAGACATTGAGATGCAAAAATCAGATTTGACGTTTGCTACAACCCACTATGAAGTGAAGCCCGGAATCATCGAGTTAGTGGCGACAAAACCATTTAGAGGATTGGAGGATGACAACCCATATAGACACATTAAGGAATTCACGATGTTATGCAACACCGTGCAACAAAAAGGAGTTCCGGCCGCTTGGTTCAAGTGGAATCTTTTTCCATTCTCTCTCGAAGATGAAGCGCGAAGATGGTACACACTTGCATCCGTTGAAGCAAAAGGAAATTGGGATGAGCTAGTGAAGAAGTTTATTTTGAAGTTCTTTCCCATAAGCAAGGTTCAAGACTTAAGGAGGCAAGTGCTCACTTTCAAGCAAGGAGAGGATGAAGGAATTGATGAAGCATGGGACCGTTTTAATGAACTACTTGAGCGAGGCCCGAACTTGGGATTTTCCGGTGACTTAATGTTGCATACCTTTTATTTTTCACTAACCCCTAACTCGTCTCGTTTTGTAAGCATGTGTGCAGGCGGTGATATATTGGATAAAACAATTAGTGAAGCCTCACAAATCTTACAAAGGATAAGCAATGGACAAAGGACAATACGAGATTGGCAAAGATGTTGTCGAGAGGAGCAAAATGACAAAAGCAAGCCCAAGGTGCTTGCTGAAATTTCTGAAAAAGATGAACCGAAGGTCAAGGAAGATGAACCGAGCATACAAGAAAGTGAAGATCCACTTCCCAAGGTAAGAGAAGTCATTTCGGATGTTAAAAATGTTGAAACTAACATGAATGTAGGCCGAAGTATGTGGAATGCTAGACCATTGGCGGAGTTCAAGCAATCCGGTTGGGTTCAAGTTGATTTCGCCCCACTAATCAACTACCGAAGGAAGGAGGAACGCCGACACGTTGCCAAACTAATTGAAGATATATTTGATCAAGAGATGAGTGGAGAGTCGATCCAAAAGATGTTTGAAGAAGAAAGAGAAGAAGGAGATGAAGGATGGATCGACCGGTTTGACAACTCAAAGATTTATGATGAAGGGAGAGAAGAGTACAACCGTGATGAGCCTAGTGACTCAAAGGATAAATGGGAGGAGATAGGACTCAAGCTAGATGATAGCTTGTGTGCTATTGAAGCCTACACACTAGCAAATCAAGACATGGAAGTACTCAAGGATGAAGGAAAGAGTGAATCAACAATGAGCGATCTTGACGACATGTGGTACATGGAAGATAAAGAAAGCAACATACAAGTCTTTGAAGATGAAGATCTGGTTGATAAAGAATACTTCAAAGAAGAGATGAATGCGTACATAGTTGAAGGATTACATGTTCCACATGATGAGTTGAAGAAATTGCAAGATGGTGATGAAGAGGCAACTACACTTGTTGAGATCGATTCGCCTTCAACACCGCTTGATGAACCAAATATCACTCTTGTTGAAAAATCTCTAAGGCCAAGGTACACACTGAAATCTCAAGATATTATTGGTATTGATGTTGATAAATTCAAATACTCATGCTCAACCAATAGTATGAATGATAGTTTAATGTCTATGCCTTGTTCCAATAGTGATCATGTTGATAGGCTAGATTTTCTTGAGAATGAAAAAGAGGAAACATTTATTTTTGATCCAATTAATCTCAAACCTAAACAACCTTTGCCTAATGATGAGCTAAGTGCTATGCATGAAACATATGCTTCTTTTATTTACACCTTGACTTGTTGCTACAAATCACATGTGGTGTTAATTATGGACGCGTATGTTTACAATAAGTTTTGTAAATATCGATCATGCTTTGCGCTTGGTGAAGCTAATGACCTTAAAGAAGAATCATATGTCGGGAAAGGCCCTATTTTAACTAACCATGTAGACAAGGCTTGAATAATGAAAAAAGAAGTCATGCCTAAAAGAGTTGCAAGATAAATCATCAACCTCTCCGAATCCCGCGATGGATGCTGTTGTCTTCATCAATTTGAGAGCTTGTTCAGAGGTGTAAAAATGAAGAAAATGAGATATTCAGAAGCTCCATTAAATTACCATTCTAACGCATCAAGAACCAACAAGTTTGAAGACCCTTGCAAGGAGTTATGGAGGAAACATTGAGCGTTGCGCGTTCTGAAATTTCTGGACAGATTTCATCGCCGTAGTAAAACGGACGTAACTCTCTTGTCCGGAGTCCGATTTGAGCAAATAAAGACTCGTTGGAAAGGAAATTTTGTGCACTGTGCAATGGAGTAGAGCTTGAGTATACTATCTGTTCTGGACATTAAAAAAAAATTCATAGAGTGAAGGCAGCACCGAAGGATGATAAAGAAGGAGATAATGATGAAACAAAAGGATGCTTTGGGCAAGTCTTCTATAAGTGATCAAGCACAACATGGGAAGTAAATTAAAGCTGCATTGGTACCTTTTCTTCTTGCATGAAGGGCCATGGCTATGCAACGAAAAGAAGGTAGGTGAGAAAGTCGAGCTCTATGACTTTAAATGAAGCGCTTTTCGGGAGGCAACCCGTTTCTTTATATTTTTACTACTTTCTTAGAGAAAATAAAAGAATGGCACTATCTTATGATGATCAACTTGTGGTTATTAATCTAAGTTCAGTTTTCCTTTTTTTTAGAACCACCATCATGTTCATGATTTTATTTATTTGCATGCATTGCATTTTGTTATCAACATGATGTTTCTTTGCGTATACATGTTTTGCACATAGTTGGCTTGGTTGTTTTATATACTTAATGATGTATGCTTCATTTTCCATGTTAATACTTTATAAGGCCTTATGAGTATTTTTCTTTTGTGATCTTGTGTAAACGTGGTGTTTAAACATGATTGCGGACCATCATCATTAAGTTCGATAAACCTTGCTAGCTTTTCATATGTTTTCATGTTGCATTGGTTAGTTTATAAGCTCTGCAATGCGCTTAATTTTCCTTGTGCTATAAGGGTTATTGATTTAGGGATAGACATGGTGTTTTAACCCTAGATATATAAACCTTTATGGCTATGGAGAAATTCAGCAACCTAGTTGTAAACATGGTGTTTAGAACTAGGTGAAAACATTGTCTTTGTTTATATGCTTTCCTATCATGTGCACCACGTACACTCATTAGGTTTTTATTCCTCATTAAACTAATTATGCCGCAAGTTAAGAATCTTAGGAGACATTGTTGGATTATTGGCAATTCTATCTACTCCCAACCGTCACCTTGGGGGTAGAATGTGCGTTTAAAACGTCTTACAGGCAAGATAAAGACTCTCACTACAAGGAAATTGAAGGATGGCTAAGAAGTGCTTTGTCTTCTTCTTCAATGACTAGCAAAATGCTAAGCATGGGGGAGACCCTGAATCTTCAACACGGAAGTGCAACATGACGTTCTAGAAGATAGAATGATCAAGATCGTTAACATCTCCGGATCAATGCGCAAGAAGCCACCAATCTCATCAAAATTCTGCATGGTCTCGAAGGGAAAACACTGGATATTTTTGGATATTTAGAAGCCCCATGAAGTTACAATTCCAACAAATCAAGAATCAAAACAATCGGAGGTTTCTACAAGAAGTTATTCTCGAATCACCGAGTGCAACACGTCCTGAAATCAGTTTTGGACAGCACGCAGCGCTGAAGTAAAACGGACATAGCTCCCTTGTTTGAACTCCGTTTTCGATGAATGACCACACGTTGGAAAGGTAATTTCATAAACTTTTCAATAGAGCTATATTTCGATATATTTTCTGTTCTGGACAGAGGGGGAAATCCATGAAAAAGAGACAGCAAGGAGATGATGAGAACAAGAAAGAGGAGATGGTGATGACAACATTGAAGAGAAGGGTGACCAATGACTCCATTAAGCATACAAGATCAAATTCAGAAGTTTAGGAGCATTAATAAATCAAGACAAAAGCAAAAGCCACATCGATACATGGAGATGCCGGAAGAAGGCAACGAAGAATTACAAAGGATGGTAACATCTCCATGGACCTTCTCTTTTCCAAACACAAATGCTTGTAAGTATGCCTTCAACCTCAACTAGGTGCAACCTTTTGTTTTTCTCTTCAAACAATAAAATGGCTACTAGGAGGACAACCTAGGTTTCTTTTTACTTTCAATAGATAAGCATGACCATGTGTTCACCTCGATGTTCTATATTGCCTATGCTTACGGAAAGATGATGAAAGTTGCCGCTTTGTTTTACCTACATGAAGTTATACATGTCTTGGCTAATTGCTCTCTATAATATGATCTGAAATTAATTTAAATACCGGCTCTTTTATTTGTGGAGGTGAAATGACTATGCTCTAGACCCACATACATATCTTTGCTCTTTGATTTAAGTTTATGGATAGCCGGATAACTTGTTGTTTTTATGAAAATTTAACTTTTATGCTATCTACATATTTGTGATGCTCTTGCAAAGTTCTACCTACCAACGCCATATACATATATGTTTTATGATAACAAAACCCGTAGATTGCAAACATATGTTTTGATGAGTTGGATTAGGATTGATTTCTATGGTTCGAGACTAAGAAGCTGGTCATTCCTTTGTGTAACTTTTTCATGCTAGCCTTTTTGTCCATGCATTGTGGATTTTCACATCGAAAATTCCACAAACTTCGCTGGTCATCCACCCTAAACCAAAAACATCTTTTTGTGATCACCTCCTTGTCCACAACCCAATTTGAGTATGGAGTAAAATTCTCGATGGAGATTCAAATATTCTGCAATATTATGGAATTTATACTTACTTTAGCAGTCATTTCCCCTCTCTTTTATGCTCGAGGACGAGCATCGTTCAAGCATGGGGGAGGAGTCATTCTCTGACACAAATGCTATGTAAGTATTATGTTGCAAAAAGTTTTGAGGAGCAAAAGAAAAAAGAATAAAAATGAAAAATGAAAAAAATATGATAAGAATAAAAGAAAAGTAAGAAAAATAGGAAGAATAAAGTGAAAAAAAAGAAAGAGTGAAAAATGAGAAGGAAATAGAATAAAGAAAAAAATAAAGATGCTCCTCGGTTCTTTTTTCTTCATAAGTTCTCAAGTGCCTTGATGACAAATCCATACTCAAATCTTCCAACCATGTGCAATCCGATAACGAGGACTTCACTCGTGCCTCGGGATCATCCATTTGCCACTTGCACATGTCCACTTATCTAAATGTGTGTGTTTCATCCCTCTCTCTCTCTTTCCAACATTTATTTTCCATGGCCTTTTTGACGAGTCTCGGTAATTCCAATAGATCTCTCTCTTAATTTGACAATATTTCAGATGTATGTTTTGCTAGGATTGTTTTTTTAACCTTCCAAGCTCCACATAAGCCTTCCACTATCACATATGAGTAGAGTAGGTTGAAAATAATCTAGTATAGGCTTGAGTGACTTGATGAGATGAGTGTTCCATGAGCTTTTGCAAGAGATTTTCACTTATGTTGGATATGCATCTTTTTGAAAATCTTCCATGTGACAAGGTAATGGTTTGAAGTTCACTCAAGTTTGAGAGCATCGTGTTACATGTGGCTTGTTCTTTATTGTTAGTCTATCTTCCATAATGAAAAAGAAGCGGGTCACAACTTGAACTTTAAAAATAAATTCTTAAGAGAGAGCAATTTGTCTCATCATGAATGACTAAGTGCGGGGATAACATTGGAAGGCAACGCTGATTTCCCTTTTAAGCGAGGACCACTTACTCGAGGACGAGCAAGGTTTAAGCATGGGGGAGATGTTGACGGTGAATTTCCGTCAACCTAGAGTACTTGTTATACATTGGTTTCGATTATGATTTGCAACTAACCCGCCACTAGGCATACTAATGATATAACAAGTTCACACTTGCATGTCGATTTTGGAGTTTGTTGTTTACGCGGAAATCTACGCTAATGAGGAGACTTTCGGGATAAGTTCACCAAGCACTTTGGAAGAAGATCATGAAGCCCGACAAGAGTCAAGACACGCGATGAACATGACTCCAAATGACCCGAGGACCGAAGCGTCAACGTGCAAATCTTCAGGGACTCAACCAGAAAACAGCGAAGCTTGCATAGCAAGGATTCAAGCCTTAACCGTGAAGGAAACGACGTCAAAGGCCCACATGCAAGTGCACACGAATAAGGGATCACGCGAGAAGCAACCGGGGAGAAAACCGGGGGCCGAACCGGGCCGAAGTGGGCCCGGGCCGGCCGGCCTCGGTCCGACCGGCCCGGCCCACTCCGGGGTCGGTTCGGTCCCTCTTTTGCCCTAGGTGTTCGTCTATTTATTCCCTCCGCCGCCGTCGACCGACCCATCGAACAAATCATCCTACCGACGCCAATCACCGAAAACCGCCGCCGCAAGATGAGGGAGAGAGTTAGATGAGCTCGTCGCAAGGATCAACGCCGGCGGAGAGAAGGAAGCAAGAGGAGGACTCCAAGCCGTTGGCCTAGGGGTGTTCCCAAGCTCCATCGCCGCCATCTTCATCGACGACGTTCTCCGGAGTCTCCATCACCCCTATGTGCTTCAATCCGTGTAAGATGATGGGGTAATGTCTCCGTTCATCCCTAGGATTAGATGGATACATGCTATGTGACCGCTACTTGATTCGTGGTTTCAATCTATTATTTTCATGTTGATGATGCTTTGATGATTAAGGTTAGCTACCGTGTTTTTCGGGGCGTATGATATCCGCTACTCCCATAGATTCCATCAACATACCGTGTCCATCATAGGTCTAGTCACGAATACCTTCGCGTAGTGACGATGCGAGAGGAGGGAAAGGGCGAAACCGTGGTCACAACCCCCCGTAGATTGGTTTACCGCTTTCGTGTAGTAGATGCATACCATGTTATCCTAGATCCTAGGGAGGGAACGCTTATCTTTCTTAATCACTCTCTTGTGTTCACCCCTTTACCATCTAGTTTAACCCTAGATTTGTTTGATCAACTTAACTTAGATTAACTTAGGTTAGATTGTCTTTACTTTTAGATTAATACTCTCTTTCAAAGGTTTTCCATTCAACTAGATTAGTACTTGGTTAAGCGCTAGTAATCCCCTTGCTCGCGGATTGACAAGAACCTTGGGAATCCCGTGGTGAAAAAGGTGTAGGTCCGTACGCTTGCGGATCGTAGGTGGATACGAGTTTTATCCGTCAACGGTGTAGCCTCCGCCAATCTCCACTCATGACTCGGCTCCCACGTAGTCCCGGCTCGACCTTGGTTTTGAGGCTCAACCAAGAAACCGTCCACGAGTTCATCTTGTTGTTCATGCCACCATGTGTCCCGCCCTTGACCCTGCTGGCCACCGGGTCCCTCGAACAAAGCCTACTTGTCTTCTCCACACCTGGAGGCCTCACCGTTGACGACCTTTCACGCTTGTTCTTCACCTGCCCCAACACCAGTCAAGCCGCAACCTGCACCTGCAATACTTAGCCAAGAATTAGTCCACACAACGTTGTCAATCACTCATCACACAAGGAAGCGACCATCCACCGGTCCTCGAACCACACATGGTCCTCAATTTCCCCCTTGATGAGTGCATTGACAACACCCACACGAAAGTAACAAGAGAGAAAAGTAAAAGAAGAGAAACGAACAAAAAGAAACTCCAACAAGCGATCGAAAGCCAAACAAAGGCAAAGAGCGAGATCACTTGAAGAAGACAAGTCTCGGACCCCTTAGGCAAGGGCAACGGCTCGACACATCCGAGACAAAACAAAACTCAAGAAAAGAGCGCAAACCACCGAAACAAAGCTCGAAAAGCCACAAAGAACCCCCCCTGCACACATGCAAGCTCCCCCTGAACCAATGCACCTCCCCCTGGACGAATGCATGCAAACCACTTGAAAATAGGGCACCTGCAACCACTTCAGCTCACACCGGTCAGACCGGTCATCACCACCGGTCAGACCGGTGCCCAACATGTGCACAGGACCAGCACTCACACCGGTCAGACCGGTGACCAACAGAGCCCAGAAATGGCTCGAAACCACCTGAAAACCTTCTAAATGCATCCAGCAAGCCATTTCAAGCTCAAACTTCTCCCCCTTGCTGGCAATGCATGAATCAAGACAAAAAAGCAAAACTTTCAACCTAGAGCTTCTCAAATAGACAAAATTCAACATAGGATGCTACACATGTCCAAATAACCAAGTTAGATACTCTATAGCTTCGTATCGACATCAACTACAAGATCACCAAGTTTCACAACCATTGGACGAAGCTAAGATGGATTTGGGCAATTTTGTGAAAAACTTGCCTCTCATGAGCAAAGTCCTAAACATGATCAAAGCATATCAAAATGGCAAAGCCGCACAAACTTCATGCTAGGACAGCCATTCTAATCAGAAGACCATCACAAACACCCACAAGCACCTCATGTCATGTCAAAGCCACCGAGCCATGTGCCTACTTCTATGTATGAGACTTCTCATTGGTAGGCATCATGCAACGATTTAGCACCCAAAGCAAATTAAATTCAGCACATATGACATGGGAGCACATTTTCCAAGCATTTTACATTTCATTTTCAGATTCATATATGGTACATGAAATGTCTTTGCGACAAAAAGGAACTTATGCCCCTCCATAAGATAAAGCAAGAGGGCTAAATATTCATGATGGCAAATGAGACTTTGGCCCCATATGATCAATAAACTAGCTATCCAACCGCAAATTAAGCATAGCCAAGCCACTAAAACATGTAAAGATCATATAAAGGCATTTACACATGAGAGAGCATACATGTGACATTTTTCAAAAACATAGCCATCAACCATGGGTTATTCATCAAGATCATCAAGAGCTAAGCCAAACTAACCATAGCATACCAAACAAGCTCACAAAGACATAAGTGGCATTCCATGATGAACAATGTATATAAGAGAAACTTTTCCTATCCAATGCATATGATACAAAATGCATGCAATCTAAGATACAAGGATGCCTATACATCATGTTACATATGCCATGCCAAATGCAAGAAATGCACAAAGGAAAGCTATACATATGCTACAAAGGAGCTCCCACACACCCAACTCAAGAAATCAAACACACACCAAGTCCCCCCCCCCCCCGCAAACGAGTGAAAGTTGCTTGATCTAGGGGTTTGGTGAAAATATCGGCTAGTTGGTCATGTGTGGGTACATGGATCAAAGCTATCTTTCCTTTCTCTACGTTGTCTCTCAGAAAATGATACCTCACTTCTATGTGCTTGGTTTTGGAATGGAGCATTGGGTTCTTTGCAACGCTTATGGCACTGGTGCTATCACATTGAAGTGGGACATGGGTATACTCCTCACCAAAGTCACTCATGGTGTATGAAATCCAAAGGAGCTGAGAGCAACAACTAGCAGCGGCAACATACTCGGCCTCGGTAGTGGATTGAGCAACACTCGACTGTTTGCGGGAAGACCAAGATACCAAAGAAGAACCCAAATGCGGCAAGTCCCAGAAGTGGACTTCCTATCCAACCGACACCGGCAAAATCCGCGTCCGAAAAACCATGAAGCGCCAAAGAAGAGGACGCGGAGTACCAAAGGCCGAAGTCGGGAGTGTGATGCAAGTACCTGAAAATTCGCTTCACCGCTTGCCGATGCGAAGTCCTCGGAGACGCTTGAAAACGAGCGCACAGACATACCGAGAACTGGATGTCCGGCCTCGTCGCCGTCAAGTAGAGGAGTGACCCGATCATGCTTCGGTACTCCTTCTGGTCCACATGTTCACCCTCCTCGTCCGCATCAAGAGTTGTAGTCGTACTCATCGGCGTCGTCATAGCCTTGGAATCCTCCATCTTGAACTTCTGCACAATGTCCTTGGTGTACTTAGCTTGCTGCACAAATGTTCCTTCCTTTGATTGCTTGATTTGTAGCCCGAGGAAGAACCGCAACTCACCCATCATGCTCATCTCAAATTCCCTGCTCATATCCTCTCGCAAACCTTGCAACAAGAGAGTTAGACGAGCCACCAAAGACAATATCATCCACGTACACACACGCACAATTAGGATATCTCTCGCCCGCCTCAGCAAAAACAAGGTCTGATCGACCTTCCCCATCTCAAAACCTCTCTCAAACAAGAACCCCCTCAACCTGCCATACCAGTCTCTAGGCGCCTGCTTCAACCCATACAGCGCCTCCCTTAACTTGTACACCCGGTGGGGGTACTTCTCACTCTCAAACCTCGGAGGTTGCCTCACATACACTTCTTCCTCCAACAAACCATTCAGCAAAGCACTCTTCACATCCATTTGGTGCAACTTGAACCCTTTAGCCACGGAAAAGGCTAGAAGGATCCTTATCGCCTCCAAATGGGCTACGGGAGCAAAGGTCTCCTCGTAGTCGATCCCCTCCTTCTGACTGAACCCCTGAGCAACAAGCCTCGACTTGTTTCTCACAACCTCACCTTTCTCTCCCTCTTTGTTCTTCCACACCCACTTTGTACCAATCGGCTTACACCCTGGGGGAGGGTCAACCAACTCCCAAACCTGATTCCTCTCAAAGTTCTTCAACTCCTCATGCATCGAATTAACCCAATTGTGATCAGATAGTGCTTGTCCAATGTCTTTGGGCTCAAAAGTAGCAACAAATGCAGCATGAGCGAAATGAGAGTTGTTCCGAACCCTCAACCGTGTAGTGCGTTCATCCATGTCGCCGATGATCCTCGAAGCTGGGTGATCCATTTGTACTCGCCGGGGAGATTCTCGCCTCGATGCTACCTCCTCCTCAACATCAGCTTCTCCTCGTTCTTGATTTGTCGACGTAGGTGTAGGAGAGGGTCCGTCCACCACCGTAGTCGAAGTACTGGGTACATGTTCAGCCGGGGGCACCACACCGTCATCTTCATCGTCTCCATGTTCATGCTCCTCCTCCTGAAAGATCTCCTCGCCAAGCTCATCATCACCTGCACACTCAAAGACAAGCTGACTACGTGGCTCTGTCTCGTCGAAGGTTACCTCGCAAGTCTCCACGATTTGGTATGCTCTAGAATGAGATGCATAACCAAAGAAAATACCATCGACATACCTAGCCTCAAACTTATCCAACTTCCTTCCTTTCTTCAGAATGAAACACTTGCAACCAAAGACATGGAAGTGACTCACCTTGGGTGTGCGGCCATGCATCAATCATAGCATGTTTTCTTCTTGTGCACTCTGAGGTAGATCCTGTTTGACACATAGCATGCGGTATTCATCGCCTCAGCCCAATACCTCCTCGGAGTCCTAAGCTCATCAAGCATCATCTGAGCCATCTCGCACAAGGTCATGTTCTTCCTTTCCACAACACCATTCTGGGGAGGCGTACACGGACTCGAAAACTGATGCTCAAGACCCAAGTCATGGCAAAAGGTTTCAAAACGAGAGTTTCTGAATTCCGAGCCATTATCACTGCGGATTGCTCGTATGGCATCTTCGTGCCTCTCGTTCCTCAACCTCAAGACTAGATCTCGAACAAAACCAAACGTCTCCCCCTTATCCTCGGGAAAGAACACCCACGCATACCGAGAGTAGTCGTCCACCACAACAAAGACACACCACTTCCACCCGCAGATCGCATACGAGCTGGGCCAACAAGGTCCATTGGAGCAGCTCGCATGGACGCTCAGTTATCACATCGGTGAGAGGTGGGTGAGAAGAGGCTACCATCTTGGCATGCCTACACGGCGCACAAACCAACTCTTTCTCAAGCCTCAACCATGGCAATCCTCGGACCAAATTGAGTTTACTCAAGCGAGACAAAAGGTCAAAGCTCAAGTGACCCAACTTCCTATGCCACTTCCACAACTCACTCGAAGAACCAGCCAAGAAACAACGCTCCACACCCGAAGACTGAGAAAAATCGGCACGAAACACCCGACCCTCGGGAATGATCATACGGACAAGGTCCCCTCGAGAGTCCAAAATCCGAAAACCACCGAGCCAAAACAACACCTCAAAACCCTCATCCAACAAACTCGGGACACGGAAAGCGAGATTGTACCCCGGCGATTGAACAAGAGCAACACACCCGAGAGTGATCTTGTCACTCACTTTGATCTCACCTTCGAAAGCACACGCCCACGCCCATTGTCCCCAAAAGTGATGTACCTCCTTGTCACCACGGACGAGACTTGAGAACCACCCCCTGTCTCCGGTCATATGCCTCGAGCAACCGGAGTCAATCAACCAAATGTTCTTCAAGTCTCCCACCCGAAATTCAAAAATGAGCACGTGAGCGAACAAATGACTCGAAAGACAGGGTTAGTACCAAAAGAGTAAAACCGGTGCCGAGCCATTTGCTCAAAAGTGGGGTTAGCACAAACAAACCATCTCTCCTACCAAAGCTACCTCCACGAACACCACCACGGTAACCACCCTGAGGGAACCATCCCTCTCTGCCTGGAGGAGGACCAAAACCACGAAAGAAAGCCCGTGGACCGTCCCTCCTCTCCTTCTCAAAGCTACGACTCCTCCCATCCCCGTAGTGAACTCGAGGGGGAGAATGCCTAGCAACCTGACCACCTGCAAACTCTCCAGCCCAACCACTAGAACCCCAACCTCCAAAAACAACCCTCGCACCTGTACGAGCACGAAACCCAAACTGCTGCCCGTCCGGGCTCGCACCGTCCGACCGGTGCCCCACACCGCCCGACCGTTGTGACCTGGGCGGAAGACACCTCCAACCCCCCCTCGCTCTCCCCAAGCCCGAACCGTCCTCACACTCGCCTTGGCCCCGGCATCTGCACACGAGGCTCAAGTACACCATTGGAAGGGTGGTACTTGTCCTTGTTATCCCTCTCCTTTGCCATCCTCTCCTCTCGCTTCCTCTTGAAGCAAAACTCATCCTTATGGCCATCTCTCCCACAATAGCCACAATGGAACCTCACAAGCTTAGGCTTAGGCTTGGGCCGTGGGCGCTCACTTGGTTTCTCTCCACTCAACTCCTCCACCGGTTCCCTTCACTAGCCTTCTCCCTTTCTTTCCCAAAGAACACTTTCCGGAAGTTCTCACAAACTTGATAGGCTTTTGGAGATCATTTGTGGGTGTAGGAAACTCGGGTGGAGCCCGGGGTTGTGTCTAATCGGTTCCTAAGATGGTTAGGTTTTGGGGGGAAATCATTTTTGTGGTGGGTTTTTGGTGGCTCTGGGATATTCTCTCCATTTCCGTCACCAACCTTGTTTGCCCCAAGTCCCTCACCATCCTGCCTCTTAAATGCCTTGATCATCATCCTCAACTGAGGCTCATGACCAGACAACGAACCCATCAACTTCCTCAGCTCATCATTCTCATCTTGCAAACGATCAACATAATGTGCAAGTTCCAAATTTTTCAAAGCATGCATTTCACATGTAGAGCATGATGTAGGCATGGGTTCTTTCAGCTTGGCCTCAAGAGAACTAGTGTAAGCATGCATCTCATCAATCTTAGCATGCAAAACAGAGCAAGAAGTACAAGCACCTAGCAAAGCAGGTCTAGACTTAAGCTCAGCCACTTCAACCCTAAGCACATCTAGTTCCTCACACTTGGAGGCATGCTTCTCCTTAAACAAAGCAAGATAAGCAAGAAAGATGGAGCAATCAGCACTATCAACCTCATCCGAAACAACAAGGCTAGCCTTAAGGGAATCAATCTCAAGCTTGCTATCAAGCACCTGTGTTTCTAGCTCAGCCACTCTAGTCCTAGCATCCTCGAGTGAAGCCCTAAGCTCTTTTCTCATTTTCTTGGCCTCTCTAAGCATGTCATCACGGTTATCAAGCAAAGTGCCAAGCCTCTCATTCTCCTGGCGCAAGAAGGGAAGTTCATCACGCACCTCGTCGTCGGAATCAGAGTCCGAGTCGCTCTGTGTGCTCTTCTTGCTGCCGGAGCTCAGCGCCATGGTGCAGAAGCCGTCTCTCGCGAAGCAGCTCAGCCCGCTCAGGTTCTTGGATGACTTCTTGCTCTTGCGACGATCACCTTCATCTTCACTGCTGCTCGAGCTCGAGGTGGAGTACGCGGAACTGGAGTCGACGCGCTCGCTCCAACCATCGCTCGGGCCTTGCCTCGGCTCTCCTTCTTCGATCGTCGCTCGTCCTTGTACTTGTTCTTGTGCTTGCTCTTGTGGTCGCGCCTCGACCGGTACTTGCCATCCATCCTCGACTTGTGCTTCTAGCCGTCCTTGTTCTCGACCTTTTCCGGGCAGTCGGCGACGAAGTGTCCTGGCTTGCCGCACTGGAAGCATGTCCTCGTGTTCCTCCTCATGTTCACTCGGTTCTCGTGCAGCCTCTCGAACCGCCTCGTCAGGAGCACCGGCTCGTCCTCTCCAAGCACGTCGAACTCCTCATCCGGCATAGACATCAAGGAGGACAAGGAGAACATCTCGGTGGATGGGTTAGTGTTAGCCTTTCCTTTTGAACCACCAACGAGGGCAAGACTATGGGAATCAGTCGGACCCTCGAGCTTGGCAGTCATGCCCCTATCCACCTCGGCCCGACTTGATCTTCGAGAACGGCTCGTTCACCGTCAGAGTGTCATACTTCTCCGACTCCACAATGGCCTCGAACTTTCCGCCCCATATTGTACGATCCAAAGAGTGTAAGAGCTTGACAGCTCTATCATGATCATCGTACGGGAGCACGTCCACATTGGCCCTCATGTTGTTCACAACCACCGTGAACCTCTGAAACAAGGCATCAATGGACTCATCGGGGAGATGAGTGAAGTTCTCGTACTCTTTCCGGTAGGTCGCATACATCCGTGCCTGAACCTGGGCATTCCCAACATGAGCCTCCTTCAGCACCGTCTAAATTCTACAAGCCAAGTGCTCGGTGTGCACCCGATCGAACTCAGGCTGACACAAAGCACGAAACAAGTAGTCGACCGCCTTATTGTTGGCGTCGAATCGTCCCTCGATCTCGGAGCGAGGAAGTCCATCGGCCGGACATAGCTTGTGTCCACCGTGACATCCCAAAGGATCCGACCCTTTCCGTGGAGGAACGCACCCATCCGCTTACTCCACATCTGGTAGTTCTTGCCATCGAAGTGTGGAGGACCCGAACCCCGTTCTTGGTACGCCATCCTTGGATCTTAGACTGGTTAGAGTCAATAAAGACCTGAACCGGCTCTGATACCACTTGGAGGACCGATACGGCGAACCAGAGAGGGGGGAGTGAATGGGAGCCGATAAAGATTCTTCTCAAAGGAGATGGAAACTCCAACAAGATGAACACGGCTTCCAACATACGTCTCCGACTCACTACCCAAGTTGGTCAAGCCCACGTAGCCACTGGAGTGCCACTGGACCTAGGAACCAACACACAACCTTCCGACCTGAGAATGCAGCGAAACACCAAACCTCGAGTCCACTGACCAACACCGGTCAGACCGGTGAGCACCACCGGTCAGACTGGTCCCTGCTGGTGAGGATTGACGACTTCCACAAAGTAGCTTCACACCGGTCAGGCCGATGAGACACACCGGTCAGACCGGTCCAAACCTGAAAGCCCCCAAATCACCAAAACAGGCCTACCGAGCTCCAAATTGACCCAAACTCGAAAAACCTGCAACACAGGACAACAGCGAACACGCCCAGACGTTCACTCGAGCAAAAACCCACCGAGGGTTGCACCGGTGTAGCCTAGGAAGCTCGGGATGAACAGCACCCGCGGGTCAACTCCCCCAAATCCAAAACTCGATCTCCCGAATCGCTCCACGGACTTGAACAAGACTTTGGGGATAATAGGAACACCTCATGAGGAGTCCATGGCCAAGTTTAATCCCACCAAAACTTGTCCAAAAATGAGGAATTGAGGAAATCCTGCCAAGAACACCTCTAACCCTAAAACTCGGAAAACCCCAAAATCGAGCCCCTTTACTCACGGATTTGGGAGGGGAATCACAGCCCAAAGAACCACGAAGGGTTCCCACAAATTTCCCCCATGAAATCCCCAAGAGAAAGGTCTCGAAAACAACCCAAGAAAAACACCAAGAAAGGGCTCCAAAAATCACCACCAAGAACAACTGGGAACAACACAACAAGGCCTTGAGGAACCACGCCGAATCATCTATACATGCCACAAAGGTTCATACAAGGTCTAGCTTGCCGCCCGATCATCCAACCCTCTCACAAGATCTCACCATGAAGCTCTCAAGCTAGTCCTATGGAAATCCTAAGAAAATAGGAAGGGAAAAAGGAAAGCAAATGAAATAGGGTTCCAAGAGAGTTGGCTGCCATCCTCTCACCTCTTGGGTTATATTGAGGCAACCGAAAGTCTAAAATACCCATTCCTACCAACTACGGATACAAGCCCCTCAAGGGCGGTTTTGGAAGACTAGAAGATTTCTCCATCGGACGGATGCCCGACGACCGCAACCTGCTTAGCCTCGACGCAAGCCTTGTGATCCCGACGCGTGTCCTCCGCTTCGAAGATTCCGGACTGCGTCGTCGCAAACCGGTCGACCGGTGCTCCTCATCGGTCGGACCCGGTACCCACCGGTCGGGGCCGGTCCGCGCCGCTTTGCAACTCCATCTTCGGTTCTTCGGTCTTAGCTTTGTGGATCAACCAAGGAACCCAGTGGTTTTCTGGTGAACCACCGGAAACCCCGCGAACTCGGTGTAGCCTCCGCCAATCTCCACTCATGACTCGGCTCCCACGTAGTCCCGGCTCGACCTTGGTTTTGAGGCTCGGCCAAGAAACCGTCCACGACTTCATCTTGCTTGTTCATGCCACCATGCGGCCCGCCCTTGACCCCCGCCGGCCACCGGGTCCCTCGAACGAAGCCTACTTGTCTTCTCCACACACCGGAGGCCTCACCGGCGACGACCTTTCGCGCTTGTTCTTCACCTGCACCAACACCAGTCAAGCCGCAACCTGCACCTGCAATACTTAGCCAATAATCAGTCCACACAATGTTGTCAATCACTCATCACACAAGGAAGCGACCATCCACCGGTCCTCAAACCACACATGGTCCTCAGCGCGAGACGTCCCCAGGCCTCCTGGCACGTGGTCAATCTGAGGCTGGTCCTTAACCAGGTCGTCACCCCTAGGAGGTATGGCACTGATGGGGTCGACGTCAATTACTCTCGAGGAGACCGCCGCTCCGACGTCCCCAACAGTGGCTCCTTCCCCCGCTTCAACAGTGCGCGGAGAACATGCCATCTTTGTATCCGCCAATGGCAGTGAAGTTGCCCTACTCTCAGCCGCTCCCCGCAGCGGAGTAGCTGTCCACGCGTCATCAACCAGCGACTCCCCCACGAACTTAGGGTCAGCTGACCTCGTGCGGGAGGGAGAAGCCGGCGTGCCTAGGTCCTACCGTGGTTCCGCCACTGACCTGCTCCATAATGGCACATCAAAATAGAACCTCGCAAGCACGGCAGTAACAAGCAAAAGAGGTCAAGTGTTCAAGACTCTTTACCTCGTGACGGCCAGAATGCACGGCTTCGGCCTAAAGAACCGAGGCCTAATCGATGTAGGCAACTTTCCCTGCGCTGCAGCAGCAGTTCGCTGCGCCTCCAAACCACGACGGAGGGCATCCTCTGACGTCTTCTCCACCAATTCCCGCTACCTCTTGGCAGCGGGGCTTTCTGGCCTCCTCGCCGGCCAAGTCGCCTCAACCGGCGACTCCTCGACAGCTTCGTCCTCCTCCCCCTCTTCCGATTCGACCTCCCTCGACCGGGGTGTCGGAATCGATGGCGTCACAACCGCCGGTGGGGAAGTCGCCCTCCTCTTTTTCTTCTTCTCCGCGGCCTTAACCGTAGAGACCGCAGCAGCAGTCGGCGAAACTGACTGCTTCACCGCCGCCGACCTGGTCTTGCACCGGGACTTCGCGGCGCCACCAGCATCCGGGCCCGTCCCGGTGTCACCTCCGGCCTCAATGTCGGTGTCTTCATCGGCCTCCACTGACGAGTCAGACTCATAAAACTCTAGAAGATGACCTGCTGGAGGTTTATATTTGTCTAACCTAAGCTTCCTCCGGCGCAGCTCGCCTTCAGTAAGAGGCGCGGGGCACCACATCTGACGTTCACACTCCTGTAAGTAGACGACCAAAGAAGTTATACGACGAAAACTATGACGAATGAAGTAAAATGACCAAAGGGTAGATCTCAGGATCTTACCAGGTCAGCTGACCTCTTTAATGAGTGTGCCTTGGGGCACTTCTTCACCTTCACCTTCCCAGAGTACATCTGGGACACTCTACACGCCAACTCCTCCTTGGAGACCTTGCGGTTAACTTCACGCGTGGGGTCTGACTGCCCCTAGTACTTGCACGCCGGGTGAACCCGATCCTTGATCGGTTGGATCATCTGCCGGCAAAACGACCTGGCGACTACAACTCCTGTTTACCCCACGTTTCTTCATATCGTTGACGAGCTCCAGGACCCCCTTGAGGTCCTCAAGGTCACGGGACGACAACCCTAAATCCCACTCGTTCATCTTCACTGGCTTATGGCCAATACGACGTGGAAGTCCAGGAATTTGATCTACAATATAAAACCACTCTGACCTCCACCCAGCAGTGTTCTCGGGGAGATCGGTGTCTATCCACTCTGCCTTGAGGCGCGACCTCAAGGAAAACATCACAACCCCTATTGGTCCCGACCTTTTGCCAGTGCTCTTCACACAAAATAAATACCTCCACAACAAGAAGTGAGGCGATATCCCCATATATGCCTCACAGAAATGAATGAAGGTCGACACTACAGTTATGGAGTTTGGAACAAGATGTACCAGCTCCAGGTTGTAGTAGTACAGCAAGCCCCAGAAGAAATCCCCCACGAGGAGGTTGAAGCACGCTCGAAGAAGGATGCAAAGACGACCTGCTCCTTGATGTCTTCGCTCGGGAACAACTCCCCAGCCGCGGCCCTCAATTCCACCTCCGCCTTCGGCCGGAGCAGCCCGCGGTCCACCAAAGCTTGGATCTTCGCCTCAGTCATCGTCGACCGGACCCACGCCTTCTGCGGGTCTGGATGGAAGCCGTCTCCGCCACCATTTCACCACTAGGGTTTACGCTGGATCTAGTAGTGCAGAGGGTCTTGACGCGCATGCGCAAGAGGAGCGCGACGCGGAGCGGTGGTGCAAGCGCGTGACTGAGGCTCAAGGTTGGACGGGAGCACGTGCGCGGGAGCGAGGCAGTCACAAGATCGCGGAGAAGCTATGACAGCGGAAGTGAGAGCGACGGGAGGTGTTAACACCAAAATTTGGTAAGGAGTCTGACTTGTGGGTCCAACTCGGTGAAAAAATCCGTCCGGTGGAAGGAAGGTTTCTTCAGATGCATTCGGCAGAAAAATCCGCGGTCGGCTATTTGCTTCCGTTCGGCAAGGAAACTGTTGAGCTGATTTTGCGGGATTATATGGTGACGTGGCCTGAGCGGAAAGGACGAATGGATGGGTAAGCAATCATGCTTAGAGATAAATTAGGTATCAAATCCATTCGAGGTCGTGCTTAGCGGTATAAATATGAACCCCGAATGTATGTAACGAGATATACAAATCATTCTCAATACAAACCGGCTTTACGCCAAACCCTAGAGTCCATCCGTCGTGTCGTCGAGTTCTTCGAGAGGGTTCATCGATCCGTCGACCTCCGTGAGTACCAGCAACCTTGTATCATATCTAGTATCATGCGGTGGATTTAGATCTGATGCAAGTAGTCTTGTTACCATGCTTAATGTCATGCGGTAGATTCAAGCTTGGTTCAAGAAGGTTTCTTGTTAGGTCATGAGCCATGCGGTAGGCTAAGATCTAGCTTGAAGCTAGTTATCGGCTCTATTGAATTTTGGCAAGATTCAATAGATTCATTAAGTTACCCCGTGTTGCTTTGAGTTTTTGCTTTATGTTTAAATTCATGTAACACCTATTTGCCCAATCTAGATGGGTTCGGATCGGCTTTACCCCTTTTGATGATCCATATGCGAATCGAGTTCATACCTTTGGCTAATTTAACACGTGGATCACATGCTCCTTGATAGCCGAAACCGAGTCGATCTAGGTTGTTACATGTTGCGGGTTCAAGCTTGCCAAAGCTTGTATAAATCTTGAAAGAACTGGGTATCACGCGATAGATGCAGGTTTTTGGGTTGTTTTGGAGCTAATCATCCGGTGGATTAGATTTCAATCCAATCTGATAGATTTATCTTACTTGGTAATGTTCGTTCCTTCTTCATGGACCCCGAATTGGCTGTTCAGCCGTTTTCGGTTATGTTCTTCATGAGTAAAACACGTGCATAATTCATGCTTTAAATATTGTATGCTTTTAGCTTTCCATATTTAGATCGTATCATGCGGTGGATAGATCTGTTTGTGGAAGGTGGCGCGATCTCAAGCAAGTTGTATCATGTGGTGGATAGATTTGCTCGGTGTCGTACCTGACGGGTTCTAAAGTACCTAGACACGCGGTAGACTAGTGCTTTGGATCTATGCATGCTTGTTTATTATATATTTATGTTCGTGCTTTTACTTCATTTATTATTTAATGTTGTTCACCACGGGGATCGGTCATGGCCTTGCTCACGTGCATCTTTGTCCAGATAAAGACCGATCTATCGTCATGCTTACGTCATCTATTCGGCTATGTTACTTTTTCCCTTTTAAAGCTCTCGAATAGTTTCAGTTCGTTGGCAGATAGCTCTTTATAGCTATATGTCATCTCACTTGGCTCTCTAGCCGTAAATATGGAACCGTTCGGTACCACCCAAAGCAAGTACCAAGCTTTGGAATTTAACTACTTTGTCTTTTGTTAATTTTCGGGGGAAAATTGACCGGCACATCTCGTGATCTCTTCGCGTGTGAAGCTAGCTTGTTCGGCTTGCCGTGTGCTTGGCGCGAGGTGCGATTTTGCGTCAACACACTTTTTGGCACGCCCGGTGGGACCACAAACCGAAAATCAAGATGCCCGACATCCGGGATATCATGGATGTCAACGTCGAAGACCTCTCTCCGAACAGGCGGCAACGGCAACAAATGGCAGGATGCCGTGGATCAATTCCAGCAAAAATGTCTGTTGTCATTCAAGAAGAACAGGAGTGGCGTCCCATACTTAAAAAATGAGATGCCCAGGGTGTTGTTGCCAGGAGAGAGTGACGCTACAACCCAGCAGAAGGAGGAATGCATGCAAGCGTTCTGAGATACTGCGGACCACGTCTTGAGCAGACACCATAGGGCTTTCCTAGGTGCGTTCAAACAGATGATGGTGGCTGTCTTCGGCCTAGGCATGGAGCAAGTGTTCAATCGAACACCCTTTCAAGGAGGCACCGTGGAGATGGGTGAGTCCAGTTCTCAACCGCCGCGTGCGAGCCGGCCCGGCCCAGCCTCCTCCGCGAGCGTTGGGGAGCCAAGCCTTCCGGCCTCCTCCACAAGGCGGCCGGGGGTCGGCCGGTTCGGCCCCCCCACCGCAGCCGCGGGGAGGGCGACCAGTCCAGCCACCACCGCAGGGTAGCGCGGGTCAACCTGTGCAACAGCCGAACCCGTATCAGCCCACGTACGGGGAGCTGGCATTCGGCTAGCCTGGAGCCCCACTTGCTTCCGGCTACAGGATTGCCCCGGCTAGCAACAGACTGCAGAGGAATTTGTACGGTGGAGGCTACCACGAGGTGGTGAACTACGGAGCCATCGATGCTTTCCCGAATCCGGGTTACGGACCAGCTACGGGCGTGCAGGAAGATGATATCCTGGCTCAGAAGATGGCCGACTTGATGCAGAATCAATTCGGCCTCAAACCTAAGATGCAGGGGCCTACCTACATGCCCCCGTTCCCGGAATGGTATTACAACGTAATCCTGCCGCCAAGGGTAAAGCCTCCGACGGAATTTACAAATTTCTTCGGGCAGGATGACACGAGCACGGTGGAGCATGTTGCTCGCTACTTGATGCAGCTTGGAGAGTGCTCATTTGAAGCGGCGTTCAGGGTCAGGTACTTCCACATGTCACTAACGGGTGCGGTGTTCCAGTGGTTTTCATCTTTGCCTCCCCAATCAGTTGGCACATGGAAGGAGCTGGAACAGAAATTCCACACCCATTATTTCAGCGGCAGCGCGGAAAAGAAGCTGATCGACCTCGCCACCCTGAAGCAGAGACACAGTGAGACGCCCTTGGAGTTCCTCGGGAGGTTCGGGGAAATCAAGGGCATGTGTTTTTCGCTAAATCGCCGGATGACCGGTTGGCCGACATGGCCGTTGCCGGATGCCGCCGCCGTGCGTGAAAAGCTGTTTGGCATGGAATTCGATAACCCGGGTCAACTGTCCCAAAAGCGTCGGCCCGATGAGCAACCAGGCCTCTTCGTTTTAAGAAGGACGCCGTGTTCGGCAAACGAGCACGACGTGGCGGATATCTACAATCGGTTCCTCGGAAAAAGCCGACCAACCGGAGGACTCGATGATGACCGGGACGTGGCTGCAGCCAAAATCATGTGGGGGAAAGAACCATTGACCATGAATCGGCCGGGTCAAACGGACTAAAGGCACCTACGAATCGATAAGGCGATAAGCCGTTTGAGTTCCTGGTAAAGGAAGGCCGAATCAAGTTGCCCGAAGGGCATTCCATGCTTCGGCCCGATGGAGTAAAGGAGAAACGTTACCGCGGTTTCCACGACAGAATTCTCACTCCATCAACGATCGCAAGGTCTTCAGGATGAGGATCCAGAGAGCTATCCAGGAGGGACATCTCAAGTTTGATAACAAGATGAAACTGGACGGCCACCCTTTCCCCCAGAACATGATAAGCTTTTCCGTCAACATGGTGACAGCCGAGGAGAAGGGCAAGGTCAAGGTCTTGACTTCAGCCAGGGCAAGGCAGGATGGGGCAGTAGACCCAGAGCGTCAAGTGACCTTGGAGCAGGTGCACGGTGAAGCCCCCCGCGTTCTCAAGAGCCATTTCGAGATCGAGGAATCATCCAGAGCCAAACCCAGGGTGACTACGCGCATCCTCCTCAACAAGTGGCAGCGCCAGCTAGAGAAAGAGCGCTACCAAAAACGAAAGCACGAGGAGGAGAGGCGCAGAGCCGAAGAGGAAGCGCGCAGGAGAGATCTAGAGCAATATACGCGCGAGCAGGAGCACGCGCACTGGGGGTGTGCATTCTTCAGGCACTGCTGGAACGAAGGGTTGAAGCTTCCCACGCTGAGAAACTGCCCTGAGTGCAGCGATAGGTATTTTGAGTATAGGCAGGAGACTGCCAATCGCCGATCCGTCCATGAAAGAATTGGAAGGATACATCCTAGCGAGGATCGGCGTCAAAAAATTGAAATCATTGATCATCCCAGGAAGAGACAAGCTGATTTGAGGTGGGCTGATCAGGAGGAAGACGAGGACGAGTACATCTGGCAAAAGGGGCAATGGTGCCCGCCTGGCCTAAGAAAGAGTCAGAAAAGGAGGGTTCAACGCTTGAGGAACCGCGAACTGAGGCAGGCAGGGATCCAGACAAGGCAGGTGTGGCGTCCAAAGGATAAACCTGAAGGGTCAAACCGTTCGGCTCCAGCGTGTATGGTATATTTTCTGCCGAATGAATTTATGGCTCCTGCTAATCAGGTTGTGCAGGAAGAGGCGTCCCTGGACGATGAGCAGCTTGAGGGACTGACGGCGCAGCTGGTGCTAGCCAAGCAAGCCATCTTCGACAAACCGGCCAAAAATCGACACATGAGGCCGCTATACTTGAAGGGATATGTCAATGGCAAGCCATTGACCAAAATGTTTGTCGACGGTGGAGCGGCGGTCAATGTAATGCCGTACACCACTTTCGAAAAACTTGGCATGGACCCCGGCGATCCGACACCTACAAGCATAATACCGAACGATTTCGCCGGGAATCCTTCGGATACCAAGGGATGCGCCCACGTTGATCTAATGATCGGGTCCAAAACATCGCTCACAACCTTCTTTGTCATCGAAGGTAAAGGAGCCTACGACCCTCGCTTGGGCGAGACCGGATTCATGCCAATCGCTGCGTCCCATCTACCATGCATCGGCAGGCTCATCCAATAGGTAGATGATGATATTGAGGTGGTCCAAGCGGATGACTCCGTGAGCGTTGCAAATGTGGAACCAGCTTTCGGGAATACCAAGGCATTGGCTCGTTTCTTAGGAAAAGACGGGGGAGAAGGTCTCGTTGAGCACTCGTCGCCGACGATCAACGGCCGATTCAAGCGCTCGACTCTTATAGCAATTTTTAATGGATAACCCTGTCGATGGTACTGACGGCAAGTTGGGGCGAGGATTCATGTCGGCCGATAAATTAGAGGAGGTTGATATTGGAAGTGGTGACAAACCAAGGCCGACATTCATCAGCGCAAATTTGCAATCAGACTTCAGGGAGGAATTGATCAAGTTGCTTAGGGAATATAAAGATTGCTTCGCCTGGGATTATTCGGAGATGCCTGGACTGGACCGTTCCATTGTTGAGCATCGGTTGCCAATCAAATCTGGTTTTAAACCATACAAGCAACCTCCCCGGAAAATCTACAAAGACGAAGTATTGGCTGATGTGAAGAAAGAAGTTGAAAGATTACTTGATGCAAACTTCGTTCGGCCATGCGGATACGCGGAGTGGATCTCTAATATTGTCCCCGTCTACAAGAAGAATGGAAAGATGAGGGTCCGCATAGATTTCGAGGGATTTAAACAGAGCTACTCCCATGGATGGTTACCCCATGCTCGTTGCCGATTTGTTGGTTGACGCCGCCGCTGGACACAAGGTCATCGGTTTCATGGATGGTAATGCGGGGGTATAACCAAATTTTTATGGCAATAGAGGATATATCAAAGACGACCTTCGGTGTCCTGGTCACATAGGCCTCGTTTGAATGGATAGTCATGACATTTGGGTTGAAGAATGCCGGTGCAACTTATCGGCGAGCCATGAACTACATCTTTCACGAGCCGATCGGCAAAATTGTAGAAATTTACATTGATGACGTCGTGATCAAGTCTCCGAATCATGACACGCATTTGGAAGATGTGAAAAGAACCTTGGAATGCACCCGAAAGCTTGGCTTGAAGATGAATCCAAACAAATGCGCTTTTGGGGTATCAGTGGAGAGTTCTTGGCGTTCTTGGTCCACGAAGGGAGGATTGAAGTTGGCAAGAAAAGCATGAAGGCCATTGATGAAGTTGCCCCTCCAATTAATCTCAAGGAGTTGCGATCCTTTGCTCGGTAAAATCAATTTCGTAAGGAGATTCGTCTCAAATCTCACGAAGGTTTTGCCGTTTTCTCCATTGCCGAAACTTAAGAAAGATCGAAGTTCACGTGGGGGCGACGAACAACAAAAGGCTTTTGACGAGATCAAGCAGGATATGAAGGAGCCACCAGATCTTGGTCCCTCCTCGGTTGGATAAGCCTTTCAAGTTGTACGTGGCGGCCGATACCCAAACCATTGGATCGGCCCTTATTCAAGAATTCGAAGGAAAGGAGCGGGTAGTAGCGTATCTTAGCCGAAAATTACTTGATCCCGAGACCAGGTATTCGGCTGCAGAGAAACTGTGTCTGTGCGTGTACTACTCGTGTACAAAGTTTCGACACTACTTGTTGAATGCCGAATGCATTGTATATTCTAAGTTCGATGTAATAAAACACATGTTATCTATGCCAATTTTGAATGGATGGATTGGCAAATGGATCTTGGCTTTATCAGAGTTTGAGTTAAAGTTCGAATCGGCAAAAGCTATTAAAGGTCAGATCATTGCTTATTTTATAACTGAGCATCGTGATCTGTCAATTGATTTGCTTGAAATTACTCCTTGGGCTTTATTTTTTGATGGGTCATCATGTGGTAAAGGTGGGGGAGTAGGGATTCTGTTGATTTCGCCTAGAGGTGAGATGTTTGAGTTTGCTATCCCTATACGACCCCACCGTTACAAACAATCGGCCGAGTACGAGGCATTGCTTCGGGGGCTTCAATATTTGAGAGAAGCCGGGGCCGTTTCGGTTGAGGTTTATGGAGATTCGAGTTGGTAATAAAGCAATTGAACGTCCGGTACGAATGTAAAAGTGAAGCGCCGAGGAGTTACTACAAAGAATGCGGGGAGATCTTGAAGAGCTTTCCGTTGGTGACTCTACAAAGATATTCCTAGGGAACATAACGAAGAAGCAAACAAAGTTGGATCGAGCGCCTTGGGTTATAAAGAGAGTCAAGAGGCGTTCACTACAAACATATGCGCGCTGGGAATGGATCTTGCGGGAGATGATTGGAGAAAAGAGATCGTTGACTATTTGAAAGATCCATCCCGAAAGGTCTCTAGGAAGCTCAGATACAAGGCCAAAAAATTCGTTCTTCTAGATGATAATTTGTTTTACAAGTCATTAGATGGGGTATTGTTACGATGCCTGGGCCCAGAGGAAGCTAAAAGGATGATGAGCGAGGTGCATGATGGGATATGTGGAGCGCACCAATCGGCCTACCGCATGAAATGGGTTATCAGGCAAGCTGGGTGCTTTTGGCCGATGATATTAGAGGATTGCTTTGAGTATTACAAGGGATGTCAAGACTGCCAGAGGTGTGGAAATATTCAAAGGGTTCCTGCATCAGCGTTAAATCCCATTATCAAGCCATGGCCATTCAGGGGCTGGGGTATAGACCTAATTGGCCAGATTAATCCACTATCTAGCAAGGGGCACAAGTTTGTGCTTTTGGCTACGATTATTTTACTAAATGGGTTGAGGCAATTCCACTAAAGAAGGTGACGTCGAAAACATGGTTGAATTTGTCAAGGAACACATCATCTATCGGTTTGGAATCCCTCGGACAATCACAACCGATCAAGGAGCCCGGTTCGTGTCCTTGGAGTTCGAGAGAATTTGCCGAAAGCATGGGAATCAAATTGTTTAATTCTTCTCCCTATTATGCCCGGGCTAATGGTCGAGCAGAGGCTTCTAATAAGATCATGATCAAGCTTATACAAAAGAAGATCGACCGAAGCCAAGGAGGTGGCATTCGGTACTCAGTGAAGCGTTATGGGCTTACCGAATGGCCCCTCATGGAGCTACAAAAACATCTCCTTATGAATTGGTTTATGGACACCATGCGGTTTTACCTTGGGAAATACAATCAGATTCTAGAAGAGTGGTTTTGCAGAAAGATTTAAGATCCAAAGATTACAGTGGCTTAATGATGGACGAGCTAGAAGATTTGCACATGATCCGTCTTAGGGCCCTAGAAAATATCGAAAAGAACAAACTGCGGGTTGCCAAGTATTATAATAAGAAAGTAAAAGTTAGGCAATTTGCAGAAGGTGATTTGGTTTGGAAAGCGTTAAGCCGATTGGAACCAAATACAGTGAATTTGGCAAATGGTCCCCTAACTGGGAAGGACCCTTTCGCGTGGTCAGATGCATCCCTGGTAATGCATACATGTTGAAAACTTTACTAGGAGAAGAATTTTCCGCTGCAATAAATGGAAGATATCTGAAGAAATATTATCCTAGTATTGAAATCGATCGGTGATCACCAGCATTGAGATTACATGCATCTGATACAGGAATAGCCGGCACTCAAGAACGAGGCCGCCTTTAGAACAAAAAATTCCCAAACAGGGGGAATGGCCAGTGCCTAGATGCATTGCCCTTAGTACAAAACTACATTACAACTGCCTCTTGCAGGTTTACATCCAACAACCCTGGTGATCAGGACTTCGAGGAGGCGGGAAGCAGAAGGCCTGGAGTAAGAAGCGAAAGTATGATTCAATCTTTTCTTTGCTTCTTCGGCTGCTCCCTCTTCAGTTGCTCCAGGACCACCGTAACGGCAAATTGGAATGCATGGGGGTGACCATGATTTGCTGCCTCCACCAAGCTGTCCCAAGCCGCTTTCAGATTATTGTACCTATCAGAGACATCTGAGACAGAGGAGTGGTCGTTAGGGGCAAAGATATAGATGTGAACACGGAGTCAAGGAGTTAGAGACATTTACCTCCCACTAATGCCTCCAAGGCCATGCGACGCTCGCACTCGGCCTGGCAACAAGCGGTGGTGTCCCTAAGGTCATGCTCCAGGTGCCGAACGCGGCGGCGCAGTTGATGGCTGGTTCTCTGCTCAGGCGTGGCATTGTCTGCTTCAAGGGAAGAATCAGAGGAGATGTACTCAGGCATGTCTTCGGTTCCGATGACTTCCTCAGGAAGCAGGTCAAGGCTGAAAGAGGAAAGGTAGAGAGGAGGTAAAATGCGAGATTATATGAGAAAACAAGGAGCAAAATCAAAGGAAAACTCACTCTCGAATCGTGCGTTTCTTCGGGGTGCTGCCCTCCTGGGGCTGCTTGCCTTTGTCCATGGCCTTGGGGTTTTTTCCTCTGGAGACAGAGGAGGAGATGAGAAGTGATGGATGAGTGTGCGAGTGGATTTGCAGGGCATCTCAGCAGACTATTTTATTAACTGAGAGAGCGCGTTGGGAGTGATGACTGGCCAGCGTGCATTATTGGAATACCAAGCGGCAGGGTTTTCTTCCCGAATGCGAAGGGTTTTCATTTGAACAGTGCTTACAGATTGCCGATTCAAGGATCTTCTGCGGATTTTGCGCCAAAGGGGCATCTGTTTTCACGTGTTCGGCTCAATCGAGTTCCTGAATACATTTAAGAAGAAACAAGACTCACGGACGCAAACACAGAAAAAATCATCGCAGTGCAAGCACAGAAGTTACAAGTTCTTTATTTATTGCCGATATCAAACATCCCTAATACAATCTAGTCAAAGAGCCTGTTTAACACAGACTGGGGATGAGTGAGTTCGGCAATGGCATCGCCGTGGCCATCGAGGCGCTCCAGGATGATCTCGATCTCCTCGATGTCTTCTGGCGCGCCGCCCCGGAAGCCGCGCGGCCGGTGGAGTAGTCGACGTCGGTGTGCGTCACCATGGCGGCCGTGCCCAAAGTGGTGCCCAAGCGGATGCCATGGGTGGCCACTTCATCCACGCGGTGCTCCACCGCGGCAAGGCGCTCCGCCGGCGTGTCTCCGCGGGCGTTCGGCTTGTCGGCCAATTGCTCCACCGGCATCTTTAGCCGGTTGAGCTCGGCATCACGGGCTGCAAAGTGCAAGATAAAGGTGATTAGCATCAAAAGCCGGATTGGATTAAAGAGCAGTTTCGGAGCCGTACCGTCGATAGTCTCCAGCAGCTGCTTGCGCTGGTCTTCCCACTCCAATTCGGCTATGCCAGCCTTTTTGAAGACATCTTCCAGCTCGCGCTGGGCTACCTCCAGCTCCGCCTTGAAGCGGAGAGCATCGAGTTCCCCGTAGGGCACGGGGGAGTAATGGTCGGACTCCGAGGAGTCATTCGGTAGGGGCTGACCGGCCGGTGCAGAGGATGGATTCCATTGAATTAACCTAAAACAAGGATGATCGTCAAAAACAAAAGGGGATCAAAGATGAATCGTAAAAGAAGAATTGATGATCATTGCCTCCGGCGCGCACTGGCGCGGCTCCCCTCCGCCTCATCAGCGGCGCGGCGCCGGTTGTTGCTGCTCGCCATGCTTCTGGGATTTGCGCTGATTGGAAAAAGAGGACTTGAGATTGGCGAAGATTTGGGAGCTAAAGGCTTGGTGAAGAGCTGGGTGCACCTACAGTTTTCATTTATAGGCCTAGCAAGATAGATCGTGGCCTCAGATCGTGGCTCTAGATCGTGGCGCATATCCCAAGAAACTTGGAAGGTGGAGAGGTTTCCTTGACCGATCCGCCGTCAGGTCGTTTGGAGTTCTAAGCTGAGTCGTATTCGGTTGACCGACTCGGCTGAAAGGAAGTTAAGGTGCTGTTCGGGTATTGGCATTTTTGGCTATTGATTACCGAATGGGTTGTTCAGCGTTGCAATTAAGGACGTACAGAGGAAAAGGAAAACAAAATTGCAAGGGAAAATGTTGCAAGGATGACCAGTTCGGTTACACCTCGATCAATACATCTAAATGTTTAAATACTTCGTTGACGGATAAAACTCGTATCCACCTACGATCCGCAAGCGTACGGACCTACACCTTTTTCACCACGGGATTCCCAAGGTTCTTGTCAATCCGCGGAGCAAGGGGATTACTAGCACTTAACCAAGTACTAATCTAGTTGAATGGAAAACCTTTGAAAGAGTACTAATCTAAAAGTAAAGACAATCTAACCTAAGTTAATCTAAGTTAAGTTGATCAAACAAATATAGGGTTAAACTAGATGATAAAGGGGTGAACACAAGAGAGTGAGTAAGAAAGATAAGCGTTCCCTCCCTAGGATCTAGGATAACATGGTATGCATCTACTACACGAGAGTGGTAAACCAATCTACCGGGGGTTGTGACCACAGTTTCGCCCTTTCCCTCCTCTCGTACTGTCACTACGCGAAGGTATTCATGACTAGACCTATGATGGACACGGTATGTTGATGGAATCTATGGGAGTAGCGGATATCATACGCCCGAAAAACATGGTAGCTAACCTTATTCATCAAAGCATCATCAACATGAAAACAATAGATTGAAACCACAAATCGAATAGCGATCACATAGCATGTATCCATCTAATCCTAGGGATGAACGGAGACATTACCCCACCACCTTACACAGATTGAAGCACATAGGGGTGATGGAGACTCGGAGAACGTCGTCGATGAAGATGGCGGCGATGGAGCTTGGGAACACCCCTAGGCCAACGGCTTGGAGTCCTCCTCTTGCTTCCTTCTCTCCGCCGGCGTTGATCCTTGCGACGAGCTCATCTAACTCTCTCCCTCATCTTGCGGCGGCGGTTTTCGGTGATTGGCGTCGGTAGGATGATTTGTTCGATGTGGCGGCCGACGGCGGCGGAGGCAATAAATAGACAAACACCTAGGGCAAAGGAGGGACCGAACCGACCCCGGAGTGGGCCGGGCCGGTCGGCCTAGGCCGGCCGACCCAGGCCCACTTCGGCCCGGTTCGGCCCGGTTTCCTCCCCGTTGCTTCTCACGTGATCCCTTATTCGTGTGCACTTGCATGTGGGCCTTTGACGTCGTTTCCTTCACGGTTAAGGCTTGAATCCTTGCTATGCAAGCTTCGCTATTTTCTCGGTTGAGTCCCCGAAGACTTGCACGTTGACGCTTCAGTCCTCGGGTCATTTGGAGTCATGTTCATCGCGTGTCTTGACTCTTGTCGGGCTTCATGATCTTCTTCCAAAGTGCTTGGTGAACTTATCCCGAAAGTCTCCTCTTTAGCGTAGATTTCTGCGTAAACAACAAACTCCAAAATCGACATGCAAGTGTGAACTTGTTATATCATTAGTATGCCTAGTGGCCGGTTAGTTGCAAATCATAATCGAAACCAATGTATAACAAGTACTCTAGGTTGACGGAAATTCACCGTCAACATCTCCCCCATGCTTAAACCTTGCTCGTCCTCGAGTAAGTAATCCTTGCTTAAATGGGAAATCGGTGTTGCCTTCCAATGTTGTCCCCGCACTTAGTCATTCATGACGAGGCAAATGGCTCTCTCTTAAGAATTTATTTTTAAAGTTCAAGTTGTGACCGGCTTCTTTTTCATTATGGAAGATAGACTAACAATAAAGAACAAGCCACATTTAACACGATGCTCTCAAACTTAAGTGAACTTCAAACCATTACCTTGTCACATGAGAGATTTTCAAAAAGATGCATATCCAACATAAGTGAAAATCTCTTGCAAGAGCTCATAGAACACTCATCTCATCAAGTCACTCAAGCCTATACTAGATTATTTTCAACCTACTCTACTCATATGTGATAGTGGAAGGCTTATGTGGAGCTTGGAAGGTTAAAAACAATCCTAGCAAAACATACATCCGAAATATTGTCAAATTAGGCGAGAGGTCTATTGGAATTACCGAGACTCATCAAAAAGGCCATGGAAAATAAATGTTGGAAAGAGAGAAGGATGAAACACACACATTTAGATAAGTGGACATGTGCAAGTGGCAAATGGATGATCCCGAGGCACGAGTGAAGTCCTCGTTATCGGATTGCACATGGTTGGAAGATTTGAGTATGGATTTATCATCAAGACACTTGAGAACTTATGAAGCAAAAAGAACCGAGGAGCATCTTTATTTTTTTTTCTTATTTTATTTCCTTCTCATTTTTCTCTCTTTCTTTTTTTTTCACTTTATTCTTCCTATTTTTCTTACTTTTCTTTTCTTCTTATCAATTTTTTTTTTCATTTTTCATTTTTTTTCATTTTTTTCTTTTGCTCCTCAAAACTTTTTGCAACATAATACTTACATAGCATTTGTGTCGAGAATGACTCCTCCCCATGCTTGAACGATGCTCGTCCTCGAGCATAAAAGAGAGGGGAAATGACTGCTAATGTAAGTATAAATTCCATAATATTGTAGAATGTTTGAATCTCCATCGAGAATTTTACTCCATACTCAAATTGGGTTGTGGACAAGGAGGTGATCACAAAAAGATGTTTTTGGTTTAGGGTGGATGCCCAGCGAAGTTTGTGAAATTTTCGATGTGAAAACCCATAATGCATGGACAAAAAGGCTAGCATGAAAAAGTTACACAAAGGAATGACCAGCTTCTTAGTCTCGAACCATAGAAATCAATCCTAATCCAACTCATCAAAACATATGTTTGCAATCTACGGGTTTTGTTATCATAAATCATATATGTATATGGCTTTGGTAGGTAGAACTTTGCAAGAGCATCACAAATATGTAGATAGCATAAAAGTTAAGTTTTCATAAAAACAACAAGTTATCCGGCTATCCATAAACTTAAATCAAAGAGCAAAGATATGTATGTGGGTCTAGAGCAGTCATTTCACCTCCACAAATAAAAGAGCCGGTATTTAAATTAATTTCAGATCATATTATGGAGAGCAATTAGCCAAGACATGTATAACTTCATGTAGGTAAAACAAAGCGGCAACTTTCATCATCTTTCCGTAAGCATAGGCAATATAGAACATCGAGGTGAACACATGGTCATGCTTATCTATTGAAAGTAAAAAGAAACCTAGGTTGTCCTCCTAGTAACCATTTTATTGTTTGAAGAGAAAAACAAAAGGTTGCACCTAGTTGATGTTGAAGGCATACTTACAAGCATTTGTGTTTGGAAAAGAGAAGGTCCATGGAGATGTTACCATCCTTTGTAATCCTTCGTTGCCTTCTTCCGGCATCTCCATGTATCGATGTGGCCTTTGCTTTTGTCTTGATTTATTAATACTCCTAAACTTCTGAATTTGATCTTGTATGCTTAATGGAGTCATTGGTCACCCTTCTCTTCAATGTTGTCATCACCATCTCCTCTTTCTTGTTCTCATCATCTCCTTGCTGTCTCTTTTTCATGGATTTCCCCCTCTGTACAGAACAGAAAATATATCGAAATATAGCTCTATTGAAAAGTTTATGAAATTACCTTTCCAACGTGTGGTCATTCATCAAAAACGGAGTTCAAACAAGGGAGCTATGTCCGTTTTACTTCAGCGCTGCGTGCTGTCCAAAACTGATTTCAGGACGTGTTGCACTCGGTGATTCGGGCATAACCGATTGTAGGAACCTCCGATTGTCTTGATTCTTGATTTGTTGCAATCGTAACTTCATGGGGCTTCTAAATATCCAAAAATATCTAGTGTTTTACCTTTGATACCATGCAGAATTTTGATGAGATTGGTGACTTCTTGCGCATTGATCCGGAGATGTTAACGATCTTTATCATTCTATCTTCTAGAGTGTCATGTTGCACTTCCGTGTTGAAGATTCAGGGTCTCCCCCATGCTTAGCATTTTGCTAGTCATGGAAGAAGAAGACAAAGCACTTCTTAGCCATCCTTCAATTTCCTTGTAGTGAGAGTCTTTATCTTGCCTCGCAAGACGTTTTAAACGCACATTCTACCCCCAAGGTGACGGTTGGGAGTAGATAGAATTGCCAAAAATCCAACAATGTCTCCTAAGATTCTTAACTTGTGGCATAATTAGTTTAATGAGGAATAAAAACCTAATGAGTGTACGTGGTGCAAGGTGTGTATGCACATGATAGGAAAGCATATAAACAAGACAATGTTTTCACCTAGTTCTAAACACCATGTTTACAACTAGGTTGCCGAATTTCTCCATAGCCATAAAGGTTTATATATCTAGGGTTAAAACACCATGTCTATCCCTAAATCAATAACTCTTATAGCACAAGAAAAATTAAGCGCATTGCAAAGCTTATAAACTGACCAAAGTAACATGAAAACATATGAAAAGCTAGCTAGGTTTATCGAACTTAACGATGATAGTCCGCAATCATGTTTAAACACCACGTTTACACAAGATCACAAAAGGAAAATACTCATAATGCCTTATGAAGTATTAACATGTAAAATGAAGCATACAACATTAAGCCTTAAAACAACCAAGCCAACTATATGCAAAACATGTACATGCAAAGAAACATCATGTTGATAACAAAATGCAATGCATGCAAATAAATAAATATGAGCATGAACATGATGGTGGTTCTAAAAAGAAAACTAAACTTAGATTAATAACCACAAGTTGATCATCATAAGATGGTGCCATTCTTTATTCTCTCTAAGAAAGTAGTAAAAATATAAAGAAACGGGTTGCCTCCCGAAAAGCGCTTCATTTAAAGTCATAGAGCTCGACTTTCTCACATACCTTCTTTTTGTTGCATATCCATGGCCCTTCATGCAAGAAGAAAAGGTACCAATGCAGCTTTAATTTACTTCCCATGTTGTGCTTGATCACTTATAGAAGACTTGCCCAAAGCATCCTTTTGTTTCATCATTATCTCCTTCTTTATCATCCTTCGGTGCTGCCTTCACTCCATGAATTTTTTTTAATGTCCAGAACAGAGAGTATACTCAAGCTCTACTCCATTGCACAGTGCACAAAATTTCCTTTCCAACGAGTCTTCATTTGCTCAAATCGGACTCCGGACAAGAGAGTTACGCCCGTTTTACTTCGGCGATGAAATCTGTTCTGAAATTTCAGAACGCGCAACGCTCAATGTTTTCTCCATAACTCCTTGCACGGGTCTTCAAACTTGTTGGTTCTTGATGCGTTGGAATGGTAATTTGCTGGAGCTTCTGAATATCTCACTTTCTTCATTTGTACACCTCTGAACAAGCTCTCAAATTGATGAAGACAGCAGCATCCATCGCGGGATTCGGAGAGGTTGATGATTTATCTTGCAACTCTTTTAGGCGTGACTTCTTTTTTCATTAATCAAGCCTCGTCTACATGGTTAGTGAAAATCGGGCCTTTCCCGACATATGATTCTTTAAGGTCACTAGCTTGACCAAGCGCAAAGCATGATCGAGATTTACAAAACTTATTGTAAACATACGCGTCCATAACTAACACCACATGTGAATTGTAGCAACAAGTCAAGGTGTAAATAAAAGAAGCATATGTTTCATGCATAGCACTTAGCTCATCATTAGGAAAAGGTTGTTTAGGTGTGACATTAATTGGATCAAAAATAAATGTTTCCTCTTCTTCATTCTCAAGAAAATCTAGCCTATCAACATGATCACTATTGGAACAAGGCATAGACATTAAACTATCATTCATACTATTGGTTGAGCATAAGTATTTGAATTTATCAACATCAATACCAATAATATCTTGAGATTTCAGCACGTACCTTGGCCTTAGAGATTTTTCAACAAGAGTGATATTTGGTTCATCAAGCGGTGTTGAAGGCGAATCGATCTCAACAAGTGTAGTTGCCTCTTCATCACCATCTTGCAATTTCTTCAACTCATCATGTGGAACATGTAATCCTTCAACTATGTATGCATTCATATCTTCTTTGAAGTCTTCTTTATCAACCAGATCTTCATCTTCAAAGACTTGTATGTTGCGTTCTTTATCTTCCATGTACCACATGTCGTCAAGATCGCTCATTGTTGATTCACTCTTTCCTTCATCCTTGAGTCCTTCCATGTCTTGATTTGCTAGTGTGTAGGCTTCAATAGCACACAAGCTATCATCTAGCTTGAGTCCTATCTCCTCCCATTTATCCTTTGAGTCACTAGGCTCATCACGGTTGTACTCTTCTCTTCCTTCATCATAAATCATTGAGTTGTCAAACCGGTCGATCCACCCTTCATCTCCTTCTTCTCTTTCTTCTTCAAACATCTTTTGGATCGACTCTCCACTCATCTCTTGATCAAATATATCTTCAACTAGTTTGGCGACGTGTCGGCGTTCCTCCTTCCTTCGGTAGTTGATTAGTGGGGCGAAATCAACTTGAACCCAACCGGATTGCTTGAATTCCGCCAATGGTCTAGCATTCCACATACTTCGGCCTACATTCATGTTAGTTTCAACATTTTTAACATCCGAAATGACTTCTCTTACCTTGGGAAGTGGATCTTCACTTTCTTGTATGGTCGGTTCATCTTCCTTGACCTCCGGTTCATCTTTTTCAGAAATTTCAGCAAGCACCTTGGGCTTGCTTGTGTCATTTTGCTCCTCTTGACAACATCTTTGCCAATCTCGTATTGTTCTTTGTCCATTGCTTATCCTTTGTAAGATTTGTGCGGCTTCACTAATTGTTTTATCCATTATATCACCGCCCGCACACATGCTTACAAAACGTGACGAGTTAGGGGTTAGTGAAAAATAAAAGGTATGCAACATCAAGTCACCGGAAAATCCCAAGTTCGGGCCTCGCTCAAGTAGTTCATTAAAACGGTCCCATGCTTCATCAATTCCTTCATCCTCTCCTTGCTTGAAAGTGAGCACTTGCCTCCTTAAGTCTTGGACCTTGCTTATGGGAAAGAACTTCAAAAGAAACTTCTTCACTAGCTCATCCCAATTTCCTTTTGCTTCAACGGACGCAAGTGTGTACCATCTTCGCGCTTCATCTTCGAGAGAGAATGGAAAAAGATTCCACTTGAACCAAGCGGCCGGAACTCCTTTTTGTTGCACCGTGTTGCATAACATCGTGAATTCCTTAATGTGTCTATATGGGTTGTCATCCTCCAATCCTCTAAATGGTTTTGTCGCCACTAACTTGATGATTCCGGCTTCACTTCATAGTGGGTTGTAGCAAATGTCAAATCTGATTTTTGCATCTCAATGTCTTCCATTGACGGCATTGCTAGCTCCCTTAGCGACATCTCTTCCTCTTACAATGGTGAGGTGAACAAGTCCATCTAGGAACAAGAAAAGTAGAAAGAAAAACAAAAAAGATTTTTTTTCTTTTTTAGAAAATAAGGGTTAGGTGTTAGTAATCAACAAAATTAATACTAGATTAAACGTAGCAAATTGGCTTGCTCCCCGGCAACGGCGCCAGAAAAAGGGGCTTGTTGACGGATAAAACTCGTATCCACCTACGATCCGCAAGCGTACGGATCTACACCTTTTTCACCACGGGATTCCCAAGGTTCTTGTCAATCCGCGGAGCAAGGGGATTACTAGCGCTTAACCAAGTACTAATCTAGTTGAATGGAAAACCTTTGAAAGAGTATTAGTCTAAAGGTAAAGACAATCTAACCTAAGTTAATCTAAGTTAAGTTGATCAAACAAATATAGGGTTAAACTAGATGATAAAGGGGTGAACACAAGAGAGCGAGCAAGAAAGATAAGCGTTCCCTCCCTAGGATCTAGGATAACATGGTATGCATCTACTACACGAGAGCGGTAAACCAATCTACCGGGGGTTGTGACCACGGTTTCGCCCTTTCCCTCCTCTCGTACTGTCACTACGCGAAGGTATTCATGACTAGACCTATGATGGACACGGTATGTTGATGGAATCTATGGGAGTAGCGGATATCATACGCCCGAAAAACATGGTAGCTAACCTTAATCATCAAAGCATCATCAACATGAAAACAATAGATTGAAACCACAAATCGAATAGCGATCACATAGCATGTATCCATCTAATCCTAGGGATGAACGGAGACATTACCCCACCATCTTACACGGATTGAAGCACATAGGGGTGATGGAGACTCCGGAGAACGTCGTCGATGAAGATGGCGGCGATGGAGCTTGGGAACACCCCTAGGCCAGCGGCTTGGAGTCCTCCTCTTGCTTCCTTCTCTCCGCCGGCGTTGATCCTTGCGACGAGCTCATCTAACTCTCTCCCTCATCTTGCGGCGGCGGTTTTCGGTGATTGGCGTCGGTAGGATGATTTGTTCGATGTGGCGGCCGACGGCGGCGGAGGCAATAAATAGACAAACACCTAGGGCAAAGGAGGGACCGAACCGACCCCGGAGTGGGCCGGGCCGGTCAGCCCGGTGCCGGCCGACCCGTGCCCACTTCGGCCCGGTTCGGCCCCGGTTTCCTCCCCGGTTGCTTCTCACGTGATCCCTTATTCGTGTGCACTTGCATGTGGGCCTTTGACGTCGTTTCCTTCACGGTTAAGGCTTGAATCCTTGCTATGCAAGCTTCGCTGTTTTCTGGTTGAGTCCCTGAAGACTTGCACGTTGACGCTTCGGTCCTCGGGTCATTTGGAGTCATGTTCATCGCGTGTCTTGACTCTTGTCGGGCTTCATGATCTTCTTCCAAAGTGCTTGGTGAACTTATCCCGAAAGTCTCCTCTTTAGCGTAGATTTCCCGCGTAAACAACAAACTCCAAAATCGACATGCAAGTGTGAACTTGTTATATCATTAGTATGCCTAGTGGCCGGTTAGTTGCAAATCATAATCGAAACCAATGTATAACAAGTACTCTAGGTTGACGGAAATTCACCGTCAACATCTCCCCCATGCTTAAACCTTGCTCGTCCTCGAGTAAGTAATCCTTGCTTAAATGGGAAATCGGTGTTGCCTTCCAATGTTGTCCCCGCACTTAGTCATTCATGACGAGGCAAATGGCTCTCTCTTAAGAATTTATTTTTAAAGTTCAAGTTGTGACCGGCTTCTTTTTCATTATGGAAGATAGACTAACAATAAAGAACAAGCCACATTTAACACGATGCTCTCAAACTTAAGTGAACTTCAAACCATTACCTTGTCACATGGGAGATTTTCAAAAAGATGCATATCCAACATAAGTGAAAATCTCTTGCAAGAGCTCATAGAACACTCATCTCATCAAGTCACTCAAGCCTATACTAGATTATTTTCAACCTACTCTACTCATATGTGATAGTGGAAGGCTTATGTGGAGCTTGGAAGGTTAAAAACAATCCTAGCAAAACATACATCCGAAATATTGTCAAATTAGGAGAGAGGTCTATTGGAATTACCGAGACTCGTCAAAAAGGCCATGGAAAATAAATGTTGGAAAAAGAGAAGGATGAAACACACACATTTAGATAAGTGGACATGTGCAAGTGGCAAATGGATGATCCCGAGGCACGAGTGAAGTCCTCGTTATCGGATTGCACATGGTTGGAAGATTTGAGTATGGATTTATCATCAAGGCACTAGAGAAATTATGAAGCAAAAAGAACCGAGGAGCATCTTTATTTTTTTCCTTATTTTATTTCCTTCTCATTTTTCTCTCTTTCTTTTTTTCACTTTATTCTTCCTATTTTTCTTACTTTTCTTTTCTTCTTATCATATTTTTTGCATTTTTCATTTTTTTTCTTTTTTTTCTTTTGCTCCTCAAAACTTTTTGCAACATAATACTTACATAGCATTTGTGTCGAGAATGACTCCTCCCCATGCTTGAACGATGCTTGTCCTCGAGCATAAAAGAGAGGGGAAATGACTGCTAAAGTAAGTATAAATTCCATAATATTGTAGAATGTTTGAATCTCCATCGAGAATTTTACTCCATACTCAAATTGGGTTGTGGACAAGGAGGTGATCACAAAAAGATGTTTTTGGTTTAGGGTGGATGCCCAGCGAAGTTTGTGAAATTTTCAATGTGAAAACCCACAATGCAAGGACAAAAAGGCTAGCATGAAAAAGTTACACAAAGGAATGACCAGCTTCTTAGTCTCGAACCATAGAAATCAATCCTAATCCAACTCATCAAAACATATGCTTGCAATCTACAGGTTTTGTTATCATAAATCATATATGTATATGGCTTTGGTAGGTAGAACTTTGCAAGAGCATCACAAATATGTAGATAGCATAAAAGTTAAGTTTTCATAAAAACAACAAGTTATCCGGCTATCCATAAACTTAAATCAAAGAGCAAAGATATGTATGTGGGTCTAGAGCATAGTCATTTCACCTCCACAAATAAAAGAGCCAGTATTTAAATTAATTTCAGATCATATTATGGAGAGCAATTAGCCAAGACATGTATAACTTCATGTAGGTAAAACAAAGCGGCAACTTTCATCATCTTTCCGTAAGCATAGGCAATATAGAACATCGAGGTGAACACATGGTCATGCTTATCTATTGAAAGTAAAAAGAAACCTAGGTTGTCCTCCTAGTAGCCATTTTATTGTTTGAAGAGAAAAACAAAAGGTTGCACCTAGTTGATGTTGAAGGCATACTTACAAGCATTTGTGTTTGGAAAAGAGAAGGTCCATGGAGATGTTACCATCCTTTGTAATCCTTCGTTGCCTTCTTCCGGCATCTCCATGTATCGATGTGGCCTTTGCTTTTGTCTTGATTTATTAATGCTCCTAAACTTCTGAATTTGATCTTGTATGCTTAATGGAGTCATTGGTCACCCTTCTCTTCAATGTTGTCATCACCATCTCCTCTTTCTTGTTCTCATCATCTCCTTGCTGTCTCTTTTTCATGGATTTCCCCCTCTGTCCAGAACAGAAAATATATCGAAATATAGCTCTATTGAAAAGTTTATGAAATTACCTTTCCAACGTGTGGTCATTCATCAAAAACGGAGTTCAAACAAGGGAGCTATGTCCGTTTTACTTCAGCGCTGCGTGCTGTCCAAAACTGATTTCAGGACGTGTTGCACTCGGTGATTCGGGCATAACCGATTGTAGGAACCTCCGATTGTCTTGATTCTTGATTTGTTGCAATCGTAACTTCATGGGGCTTCTAAATATCCAAAAATATCTAGTGTTTTCCCTTTATACCATGCAGAATTTTGATGAGATTGGTGACTTCTTGCGCATTGATCCGGAGATGTTAACGATCTTTATCATTCTATCTTCTAGAGTGTCATGTTGCACTTCCGTGTTGAAGATTCAGGGTCTCCCCCATGCTTAGCATTTTGCTAGTCATGGAAGAAGAAGACAAAGCACTTCTTAGCCATCCTTCAATTTCCTTGTAGTGAGAGTCTTTATCTTGCCTGCAAGACGTTTTAAACGCACATTCTACCCCCAAGGTGACGGTTGGGAGTAGATAGAATTGCCAATAATCCAACAATGTCTCCTAAGATTCTTAACTTGTGGCATAATTAGTTTAATGAGGAATAAAAACCTAATGAGTGTACGTGGTGCAAGGTGTGTATGCACATGATAGGAAAGCATATAAACAAGACAATGTTTTCACCTAGTTCTAAACACCATGTTTACAACTAGGTTGCCGAATTTCTCCATAGCCATAAAGGTTTATATATCTAGGGTTAAAACACCATGTCTATCCCTAAATCAATAACTCTTATAGCACAAGAAAAATTAAGCGCATTGCAAAGCTTATAAACTGACCAAAGTAACATGAAAACATATGAAAAGCTAGCTAGGTTTATCGAACTTAACGATGATAGTCCGCAATCATGTTTAAACACCACGTTTACACAAGATCACAAAAGGAAAATACTCATAATGCCTTATGAAGTATTAACATGGAAAATGAAGCATACATCATTAAGCCTTAAAACAACCAAGCCAACTATATGCAAAACATGTACATGCAAAGAAACATCATGTTGATAACAAAATGCAATGCATGCAAATAAATAAATATGAGCATGAACATGATAGTGGTTTTAAAAAGAAAACTAAACTTAGATTAATAACCACAAGTTGATCATCATAATATGGTGCCATTCTTTATTCTCTCTAAGAAAGTAGTAAAAATATAAATAAACGGGTTGCCTCCCGAAAAGCGCTTCATTTAAAGTCATAGAGCTCGACTTTGTCACATACCTTCTTTTCGTTGCATATCCATGGCCCTTCATGCAAGAAGAAAAGGTACCAATGCAGCTTTAATTTACTTCCCATGTTGTGCTTGATCACTTATAGAAGACTTGCCCAAAGCATCCTTTTGTTTCATCATTATCTCCTTCTTTATCATCCTTCGGTGCTGCCTTCACTCCATGAATTTTTTTTAATGTCCAGAACAGAGAGTATACTCAAGCTCTACTCCATTGCACAGTGCACAAAATTTCCTTTCCAACGAGTCTTCATTTGCTCAAATCGGACTCCGGACAAGAGAGTTACGCCCGTTTTACTTCGGCGATGAAATCTGTTCTGAAATTTCAGAACGCGCAACGCTCAATGTTTTCTCCATAACTCCTTGCACGGGTCTTCAAACTTGTTGGTTCTTGATGCGTTGGAATGGTAATTTGCTGGAGCTTCTGAATGTCTCATTTTCTTCATTTGTACACCTCTGAACAAGCTCTCAAATTGATGAAGACAGCAGCATCCATCGCGGGATTCGGAGAGGTTGATGATTTATCTTGCAACTCTTTTAGGCGTGACTTCTTTTTTCATTAATCAAGCCTCGTCTACATGGTTAGTGAAAATCGGGCCTTTCCCGACATATGATTCTTTAAGGTCACTAGCTTGACCAAGCGCAAAGCATGATCGAGATTTACAAAACTTATTGTAAACATACGCGTCCATAACTAACACCACATGTGAATTGTAGCAACAAGTCAAGGTGTAAATAAAAGAAGCATATGTTTCATGCATAGCACTTAGCTCATCATTAGGAAAAGGTTGTTTAGGTGTGACATTAATTGGATCAAAAATAAATGTTTCCTCTTCTTCATTCTCAAGAAAATCTAGCCTATCAACATGATCACTATTGGAACAAGGCATAGACATTAAACTATCATTCATACTATTGGTTGAGCATAAGTATTTGAATTTATCAACATCAATACCAATAATATCTTGAGATTTCAGCGCGTACCTTGGCCTTAGAGATTTTTCAACAAGAGTGATATTTGGTTCATCAAGCGGTGTTGAAGGCGAATCGATCTCAACAAGTGTAGTTGCCTCTTCATCACCATCTTGCAATTTCTTCAACTCATCATGTGGAACATGTAATCCTTCAACTATGTATGCATTCATATCTTCTTTGAAGTCTTCTTTATCAACCAGATCTTCATCTTCAAAGACTTGTATGTTGCGTTCTTTATCTTCCATGTACCACATGTCGTCAAGATCGCTCATTGTTGATTCACTCTTTCCTTCATCCTTGAGTCCTTCCATGTCTTGATTTGCTAGTGTGTAGGCTTCAATAGCACACAAGCTATCATCTAGCTTGAGTCCTATCTCCTCCCATTTATCCTTTGAGTCACTAGGCTCATCACGGTTGTACTCTTCTCTTCCTTCATCATAAATCATTGAGTTGTCAAACCGGTCGATCCACCCTTCATCTCCTTCTTCTCTTTCTTCTTCAAACATCTTTTGGATCGACTCTCCACTCATCTCTTGATCAAATATATCTTCAACTAGTTTGGCGACGTGTCGGCGTTCCTCCTTCCTTCGGTAGTTGATTAGTGGGGCGAAATCAACTTGAACCCAACCGGATTGCTTGAATTCCGCCAATGGTCTAGCATTCCACATACTTCGGCCTACATTCATGTTAGTTTCAACATTTTTAACATCCGAAATGACTTCTCTTACCTTGGGAAGTGGATCTTCACTTTCTTGTATGGTCGGTTCATCTTCCTTGACCTCCGGTTCATCTTTTTCAGAAATTTCAGCAAGCACCTTGGGCTTGCTTTTGTCATTTTGCTCCTCTTGACAACATCTTTGCCAATCTCGTATTGTTCTTTGTCCATTGCTTATCCTTTGTAAGATTTGTGCGGCTTCACTAATTGTTTTATCCATTATATCACCGCCCGCACACATGCTTACAAAACGAGACGAGTTAGGGGTTAGTGAAAAATAAAAGGTATGCAACATCAAGTCACCGGAAAATCCCAAGTTCGGGCCTCGCTCAAGTAGTTCATTAAAACGGTCCCATGCTTCATCAATTCCTTCATCCTCTCCTTGCTTGAAAGTGAGCACTTGCCTCCTTAAGTCTTGGACCTTGCTTATGGGAAAGAACTTCAAAAGAAACTTCTTCACTAGCTCATCCCAATTTCCTTTTGCTTCAACGGACGCAAGTGTGTACCATCTTCGCGCTTCATCTTCGAGAGAGAATGGAAAAAGATTCCACTTGAACCAAGCGGCCGGAACTCCTTTTTGTTGCACCGTGTTGCATAACATCGTGAATTCCTTAATGTGTCTATATGGGTTGTCATCCTCCAATCCTCTAAATGGTTTTGTCGCCACTAACTTGATGATTCCGGGCTTCACTAACTTGACGAGCAACCTTTCGCAGATTGGCCAATGTCCCTTTGTAACTCTCAGTCTGAGATTGTACTCCCTTTACGCCTTGTTCGGCTTTGGCTTTCTTCTGTTAAACAGCCGGACGGGAAGATACATTCCTCAGATCTCGCCTTATGGCTACATAATGAACATCCAGGCCAGAGATAGGTTCAAGCGAGGCCCTGACATCCTCAGGAAGTTCTTGGCTGATGGGTCTAAGCATGTCCTCGAAATAATCAAGGTCTCTGATCTGATCTCGGGCCTCTCTTTGCAGCCAGGCGAAAATTTCCTTGAGCTTTTCTTGCACTTCCTCTGACAAGGTTTGAGGCACCCTTTCCCTCCGTTGACGCAAAATGTGCACTCAGCGCCAATCACACAGCAAGCCGAAAAGCTTAGCTTCGCACGCGCAGAGAGAAAGTGACGTGCCAGTCAATTTTTCCTGAAAATTAACAAAAGAGAAAACAGTTAAATGCCAAAACTTGGAACCTACCGGGTGGTACCAGGCAGTTCCATATTTACGGCTAAGAAGCCAAGCAAGACGACATGTAGCTATGCGAAGCTACCTGTCAAAGAGCCACAACCATTCGGGTAATCATGAAGGAAAAAAGAACATTGCCGAATGGATGACGTAAGCATGACAACGATCGGTCTTTGAATAAACAGAACACATGTGCAAAGCCATGACCGATCCCCATGAAGATTAACATTAAATGAAGCAAAGCACGAACATGATCATGTATTAAAATAAGCATGCATAGATCCCAAGCATTAGTCTACCGCATGTCTAATCACTTTAAGATCCGTCGGGCACGACATCAAGCAAATCTATCCACCGCATGATACAACTTGCATGAAAGAACGCACCACTTTCCACAAATAGATCTATCCACCGCATGATACAACCTAAATATGGAAAGCTAGAAGCACACGTCTTTTAAAACATAAACAAAGCACGCGATTTACTCGTGAAGATATAACCGAATGCGGCTGAACAACCGATTCGGGGTCCATGAAGAAGGAACAAACATTACCACGTGAATAAATCTATCAAGCTGAATTGGAAATCTAATCCACCGGATGACTAGCTCCAAAGCAACCCAAAAACCTGCATCTACCGCATGATACCCGGCTCTTTCAAGATTTATACTAACAAAGCAAGCTTGAACCCGCAACACGTAACAACCTAGATCGATTCGGTTTCGGCTATCGAAGAGCACGAGATCCACGCGTCAAAACACGAAACCTACTCTTGCACGGATCTTAAAAGGAAAAGAGCCGATCCAAACCCATCTAGATTGGGCAAAAGAGTGTTACATGAATTAAAACATAATGCAAAACTCATGATAACACAGGGTAACTTAATGAATCTATTGGATCTTGCCAAAACCCAATAGAGCCGATAACTAGCTTCGAGCTAGACCTTAGCCTACCGCATGGCTCGTGATCTAACAAGAAACCCTCTTGAACCAAGCTTGAATCTACCGCATGACACGAAGCATGGTAACAAGACTACTTGCATCGATCTAAATCCACCGCATGATACTAGACATGATACAAGGTTGCCGGTACTCACGGAGGTCGACGGATCGATTGGCCCTCTCGAAGAACTCGACGACACGACAAGGGACTCTAGGGTTTGGCGTAAGGCCGGTGTGTATTGAGGAATGAACGTCTTTTTTACATACATCCAGGGATCATATTTATACCCCGCCGATTACAATCGCGAATGGATTCATTACCTAACTAAACTTGATCACCTGTCCATCCATTCGCTTCTCCTGATCGGGCCACGTCACCGTCCAATCCCGCAAAATCAGCTCTACTGTTCCTTTGCCGAACTGGAGCAGATAGCCGACCGCGGATCCTTCTGCCGAAAATCTCCAAAGATGCCTTTCCTTCCACCCGACGGACTCTTTTCCGAGTTGGACCCACATGTCATACCCTTTACCAAATTTTGGTGTTAACACATGCCCCTTCAATTGTGGGATAAAAGTAATTTTGTTCCACAATTGACTCCAGCCACGAATCCTTGAGCCAAACCTGTCAACACCTTGTTCTTCGCAATCCGCCGGATTCTTCGTTCGCATCCAACCCTAGATCCCTTTTGCTCCGAGCTCAAATCTCCAATGGCAACTCGTAACCAAGTCGCTCGGGTAATTTCACCCCTCCGAACTTTTGTTCGGCATTAGGTTTTCAATTTTACCCGAGATTTTTCTTCTTCCGCTTCTTCCAGGAACCATCTACCGCCCTTCCGATTCCCATTGAGGCCAATTCGCAATCTTATTATCTCGGTCCTGAAGGGAACCCTGACCCTCGAGATTTCATTGCCGCTGAATCTCAAAGAATTCCTTTCAAGGTAGCTTTATCTCCACCTCCTCAGTGGCAAGATGCGTTCAAGAACTGGCCTTTGCCCCCAATCGCGGGCTGGAAGACTTGGTACCGTAGGATTCTCGCGGATAAGAGCGGATTGACCAATCTGGATACTCTCCGCATTGCTCAATGTTTGGAGTTATCTGTAGCTGAGATGCCCAAGAATGAAGATCTTCTGATAGCCGCGTGCCACTTCTGGTCCAATGGTGTCAATGCCTTCCTTTTTGGGCATGGCCCAATGTCTCCAACTTTGGCCGATGTGTACATGATCACCGGCCTTGACATCACCGGGTCTGTTCAGCCTTGGAATTTCAAAAATTCCTCACGCCAGACAGGGGTAAAGCCAGGGAATGGCTACAAGCAATATATTTCGAGGCACATGAAAGACAATCCCTTTGGCGAAGTTGAATACGCAGCCTTCTTGAACATGTGGTTATGCAGGTTTGTCTTCTCGTGGCAAGGCCAATGAACCCACTCGAATCATATCGCAATGGCGATCCATCTAGCCGCCGGCAACCGCCTTCCTCTCGGGAAAATTCCTTTTGGGCGGTGTATACCATATGCTTCATCGGACGATTACCCAAATGTATACCAACCCGGAGGATAACGTGCGTCAATGGCCCTTGGTGGTTTGTTCGCATTTGGCCGCGCCTTCACATGCACCGGATCGTAGGCGTCGACTTGAACTCCGTGTCCTTCCCCCGGTCCAATCCCCCCGAAGGAGAGCTTCAAGTCACCGAGAGGGTGCCGCAGCTATGGAGAAGCGGCTTCAATCGTCATTGTTCAACAGAACATCACCCAACTCTTCGAGCTGTTCTTCAAAGGCTTCCCCGATCCTCTTTGGCTCCCTTATCTAGGCCGTGACACTCCGACCTTTCCTATCGAGTTTTCCTTTGAGCCCGGCCATCAAGATGGGAGATTCTTGGAAATCTTCAATGTTATAATCCGCCCATGCATATTACCGGCCGAATTCAATGGAGGGAGGCGGTAATGCCGCACTTATGAGTACTATCGGCCTAACATCATGGCCGGACAACTTGGATGTGGCCACCGCCCCCAAGATTGTTTCGCATGAATTCCTCAAGCCCGCAGAGGAAATCAAAGAATCGATGCGGTCGGCAGAGTTTTCAACTATGTGTGCGGTCCCACCGTCTACACATGTCCTTTTGTGCCCGCAATCATAGCTCACCCTACCTTTAACTCATGGTGGCAAGAATTCCACGACCACATCTTCGGTGAACCCGTTCATGTGTTCTCGTGCGGAAATCGGTGCCCGATTTTATGCCGAATTCGGAGGTAACACACCGAGCCCCTTGATCGGACTTTTACTCATGGTCCCGACCTCTATCTTTTGTCCACGAACACGCACTCGCCCCTCGAGCCGGGGTAATCACTTATAATGCCGAAGGCCCGATTTCAGCATTGGGGTTTAAATCTACAACCCCGCGCCAACCGATGGACAGTACGCTACCACCGATCCCGCCCTCCTTCCAAACTTGTCCTTGACGGGAGGCAAGGATTGCATCCGGTTCCCCCTCCGAGCGCTAAAAGGAGGAGAACCGTCAAGAAAGTACTTGGTTGAGGTAAATTCCTTTACCTTCCCGATTTCGGGTCACTCTGTTCTTGATATATCATATCATTGTGTATTTCGGACCGCAGTCCAACATTCTTCGGAACCAATGTCCGCCGATGCCCCGTCCACCGGTATGGTCTTTGTTTGTTCTTTCTCAAGGATGAGCACCGGCACTTATCCCTTCATTTGGGCATTTGCGAAGAAATCGTTGGAGAACCACTTGTAGATGTTCCGGTGGTTCAACAGAGCAAGCCCTTCCGGGGTTGCATTGCCTATCCCGAAGAGGGTTTCATCTTCATCACCTTCTCGAATCAGCACGCTCTCCGGAGATGAATCCCTCAACTCAACCGGGAGCCGCCAAGTTCTCCCGGATGCCATCGCCTATCGCCCAAGCGAGTGGCCAACCCAACAGAGGAAGATCCGATTCTTCCCCGGCCCGTAAACTCACGAGTCGCCGATTGCTGCACCAAGCATCTCCCCGACTTGGACGTTTCGGCTCTACTCGGGACGCCTCCTCCGTCTGCGATTGCTTCCGCTCAAGATACCATTCATGAGGTACTTGGTTCCGCTCTTAATCTTGATACCTTGATGCTAGCATTCTCACCTCGGCGTTGTTGTTTTCGGGATCACGCCCCGTTATCATCGAGCTTGCCGTCGAGGGCCCGTCACCGCCGATGTGATGAAAGAAGTAAACCAGCCGTTGCCCGACGAGGTATTGCTCAAGCTCAAAGAAATCGCGGCCCGGCTAGAGAAGAACGTCCGGGATCGGCTCAATGATCTCTCGTCATTTTGAAGAGATGTTTGAGCCCATTAGTCGCAAACTTCCCGATGACATCGGGGCTTTTCTCGTCATCCATCTACGACTTAGAGCCCTTCTATGTTCCCTTGAGGCGTGCTTGGAGATGTGATGCCGAACGACCCATTCGGTAGTGAAACGCTAACCGCCGAACGACACCTTGAATTCCTTTAGCCGAAACCATCGACCCACGCGCGTTTCGGCTTAGAACTCCAAACGACCCGCCGGCGGGTTGGTCAAGGAAATCTCTCCGCCTTCCGATTTTATTGGGACGTGCGCCACGATCCACGGCCACGATTCGAAGCCACAATTACCTTGCCAGTGCCTATAAATGTTGCCATAGGTGCCCCTAGCTCTCCACCGGGCCTTCTAGCTCTCGAATCTTTGCCAATCTCTCGCCCTCTTGCAAACAAGGCACATCCCCAAACCACAATGGTGCGCCGTCTCAACCGCCGCCGCGCCTCCGACGAGGCCGAGGGAAGCGGTGCCAATGCGCGCGGGCGGTGATGATCATCAACTTCTCCTTGTCGATTTCCCTTTTGATCTTCCTTTGCCTTGACAATCATCTCCCCTTTTTCGCCTTTGATTCGGTGGAATCCGCCCGCGCGCGCCGGCCAATCAGCCCCTTCCCCGATGACTCTTCGAGTCGGATGGTCACTCCCGGTGCCGTACGGGGGAAGCAGACGCTATTCGCTTCAAGGAGGAGCTAGAAGCGTCTCGTCTTGAGCCGGAGGCCGTCTCCAAAAAAGCGGGCGTGGCCGAGCTAGAGTGGGAGGACCGGCGGAAACAACTCGCCGGAAGCCATCGATGGTATGTTTCGATTCTTGATTTAGTCCGGCCTTTGATGCTAATCCCTTCTTGTTTGCCTCTCGCAGCCCGTGATGCCGAGCTCAACCGCCCAAAGGCGCCGGTGGAGCAACCGGCGGAGAAGGTGAACGCTCACGGCGACACGCCGGCGGAGCGCCCGGCCGCGGTGGAGCGCCGCATTGACGAGGTGGCCGTCCATGGTGTTCGTCCGGGCACCACCTTGGGCCCGGCCGCGATGGCGACGCATACGGACGTCGACTATTCCACCGGGCCGCGTGGCTTCCGTGGCGGCGCGCCGGAGGATATCGACGAGATCGAGCTCATCTTGGAGCGCCTCGACGGCCACGGCGACGCCATTGCCGAAATTACCCACCCCCGCTCCGTGCCGAACGTACTCTTTGATTAGATTGTACTAGGGGTGTGTAAATGTCGGCAATATATGATGAACTTTTGAATCCCGCACTCGTTCCGTGATATCTCCCTTTGCATTTGCATCCGTGAATTTTGTTTTCTTCGAATGCGTATGGGAACCGTCTTTAGCCGAACGTTCGCAAGCAACTGCCCCTTGGCGCAAACTCCACAAAGGATCCCAATTCGGCAATCCGTAAATACTGTTCAAAAGAAAACCCTCCGCACTTGGTGGAAAACCCCGCCGCTTGGTATTCCAACGGTGCGTACGGCTGATCATCACTCCCAATGCGCCTCCTTGGTCAATAAAATAGCCCGTGGGGTGCTCCGCAATTCCACTCGCACACTCCTCCATCGCTTCTCGTTTCTTCTTCGCTCGCTAGAAGAAAAAACCCCAACGCCATGGACAAGGGTAAACAACCTCGGGAGAGCGGCTCGTCAAGGAAGCGTACGCTTCGGAAGTGAGTTCTTTCTTGATCTCGCTCCTTGTCCTTCTGCTTGATCTTGCGCTTCATGTTTTCCTCTGCCTCTTTCAGCCTTGATTTGCTTCCCCGAAGAAATCATCGGAACCGAAGATGTTCCCGAGTACATCTCCTCCGATTCTTCTCCGAGGCGGAGGATGCCACGCCCGAGCAAAGGGTCATCCATCGACCGCGCCGCCGTGTCCGGCACCTGGAGCGTGACCTCAGGGACATGTCCGTCCGCTGTCAAGCCGAACGCGAGCGTCGTATGGCGCTGGAAGCGCTAGTAGGGGGTAAACGCCTCTGCCCCCCTTCATGTTTGCATCTGGATTTCTTGCCCCTAACCTTGATTCTTTTGCTCCAGATATCTCTGACAGGTACGGCAACCTGAAGGCGGCCTGGGATAGCTTGGTAGAGGCCGCCAATCGTGGTCATCCTCGTGCGTTCCAAGTCGCCGTCACGGTGGTCCTGGAACAACTGAAGAGGGAGCAGCGGCCGAAGAAGCAAAGAAAAGGTTGAACCATACTTTCGCTTCTTACTCCACGCCTTCGCTTCCCTCCCTTAGGGGACTTGGCCTTCGGGGCTGCTATGTGTAATCCCGCAAGAAACCAGCTTGTAGTGTAGTATTGAGCTAAGGGCAATGCATCGAACCGGCCATTTTCTTTTGTTCATGGATTTTTTGTTCTAAAGGCGGCCTCATCCTCGAGCGCCGGCCGTCTCTCGTGTCGACGTGTATGATCATCGATCGATTTCAATGCTAGGATAATACCTCTTCGGATATCTTCCATTTATTGCGGCGGAAAACTCCTCTCCTAGCAAAGTTTTCAATATGTATGCATTACCGGGAACGCATCCGACCACGCGAAAAGGCCCCTCCCGGTTAGGGGACCATTTGCCGAATTCACCGTATTTAGTTCCAATCGGCGGTAGCGCTTTCCAAACTAGATCGCCTTCGTGAACTCGCTTCACTTTTACTTTCTTGTTATAGTATTTGGCGACCCGCAGCTTGTTTTTCTCGATGTTCTCTAGGGCCCTGAGACGGATCATATGCAAATCTTCTAACTCATCCATCATTAGGCCACTGTAATCCTTGGAGCTCAAATCGTTTTGCAGCACTACTCTCCTTGATTCTGATTGCATTTCCCAGGGCAAGATCGCGTGATGCCCGTAAACCAACTCGTAAGGAGAAGTCTTTGTAGCTCCATGGGGGGCCATTCGGTAAGCCCACGAGCGCTTCACCGAGTACCGAATGCCATCTCCTCGGCTTCGGTCGATCTTCTTCTGTATAAGCTTGATCATGATCTTGTTAGAAGCCTCTGCTTGACCATTAGCTTGGGCATAATATGGAGAAGAATTAAACAGTTTGATTCCCATGCTTTCGGCAAAATCTCTGAATTCCAATGACACGAATTGTGCCCCTTGGTCAGTGGTAATCGTCTGAGGAATCCCAAATCGATAGATGATGTGCTCCCTGACGAACTCAATCATGTTTTCTGACGTCACCTTCTTGAGTGGGATTGCCTCGACCCATTTGGTGAAGTAATCTGTGGCCAAAAGCACGAACTTATGCCCCTTGCTAGATGGTGGATTAATTTGGCCAATCAAGTCTATACCCCACCCCCGAATGGCCATGGCTTGATGATGGGATTCAATGCCGATGCGGGGGCTCTTTGAATATTCCCGAATCGCCGGCAATCTTGACATCCCTTGTAATACTCAAAGCAAATCCTCTAATATCGTCGGCCAAAAGCATCCAACTTTCGCCTAATAACCCATTTCATGCGATAGGCCGATTGGTGCGCTCCACATATCCCATCGTGCACCTCGCTCATCATGTTCTTGGCTTCTTCTCGGACCCGGGCATCGTAGCGATACTCCATCTAATGACTTATAGAATAAATTGTTATCCGGAAGAACGAACTTGATTGCCTTATACCCGAGCTTCCTAGAGACTTTTCGGGATGGATCTCTCAAATATTCAACGATCTCTTTCCTCCAATCATCTTCCGTAAGATCCGTCCCCGGTGCGCTCACCTCTCGCAACAAGTGCTTCTTGACTCTCTTTATAACCAGCAGGCGCTCCGAGCCGACTCGTTTGCTTCTTCGTTATGCTCTCTAGGAATGTCTTCGTAACGTTACCGGTGGAAAGCTCTTTAAGATTTCTCTCGCATTCCTCGTAGTAACTCCTCGGCGCCTCGCTCCCGCACTCGTACCGGCCGTTCAATTGCTTGATGACCAACTCGAATCTCCATAAATTTCAACCGAAACGGCCCCGCTTCTCTCAAATATTGAAGCCCTCGAAGCAATGCCTCGTACTCAGCCGATTATTTGTGACAATGGGTTGTATAGGAATAGCGAATTCAAACATCTCACCTCCGGGCGAAATTAGCAGGATCCCTACTCCTCCACCTTTGCCACATGATGACCCGTCAAAGAATAGAGCCCATGGGGTAATTTCAAGCGCATTAATCGAAGGGTCACGATGTTCGGTTATAAAATCGGCAATGACCCGACCTTTGATGGCTTTTGCCGATTCGAACTTCAACTCGAACTCTGATAGAGCTAAAATCCATTTGCCAACCCGACCATTCAAAATTGGCATGGATAACATATGTTTTATCACATCAAATTTCGAGTATACGGTGCATTCGGCATTCAACAAGTAGTGCCGAAACTTTGTACACGAGTAGTATACGCAAAGACATAATCTTTCTATAGCCGAATACCCGGTTTCGGGATCAAGTAGTTTTCGGCTAAGATAAGCTACTACCCGCTCCTTCCCTTCGAATTCTTGAATAAGGGCCGATCCAATAGTTTGGGTATCGGCCGCCACGTACAACTTGAAAGGCTTGTTCAGCCGAGGAGGAACCAAAGACCGTGGCTCCTTCATGTATTGCTTGATTTCCTCGAAAGCCTTTTGTTGTTCGTCACCCCATGTGAACTTCCGATCCTTCTTTAGCTTCAAAGAACGGAGAGAATGGCAACACCTTCTCGTGATAAATTTGAGATAAACCTTCTCACAAAGTTGATCTTGCCGAGCAAAGGATTGCAACTCCTTGAGGTTGGTTGGAGGAACGACTTCATCAATGGCTTTCATGCTCTTTTTGCCAACTTCAATCCCTCCTTCGTGGACCAAAAACCCCAAGAACTCTCCAAACCGACACCCCAAATGCACACTTGTTTGGATTCATCTTCGTACCATGCTTCCGGTGCATTCCGGGGTTTTCTTCACATCCTCCGGATGGGAGTCATGGCTTAAGGACTTGATCACCACGTCGTCAATGTAGATTTCCACGGTCTTGCCGATCAACTCATGAAAAATGTAGTTCATGGCCCGCTGGTAGGTTGCACCGGCATTTTTCAACCCAAATGTCATGACGATCCATTCAAATAGGCCTATATGACCAGGACACCTGAAGGCCGTCTTCGAGATGTCTTCTATTGCCATAAAGATTTGATTGTACCCTGCGTTGCCATCCATGAAGCTAATCACCTTGTGCCCAGCAGCGGCGTCAATCAAAGAAATCGGCAATAGGCATTGGGTATCCGTCCATGGGAGTAGCTCTGTTTAGGTCCCTGAAGTCTATGCAAACTCTCATTTTTCCATTTTTCTTATACACAGGGACGATGTTGGAAATCCACTCCGCATATCTGCAGGGCCGAACGAAGTTTGCGTCAAGTAATCTTTCGATTTCCTTCTTCACATCGGCCAATACTTCATCCTTGTAGATTTTCCGGGGCGGTTGCTTATATGGCTTGAAACCAGGCTTGATTGGCAACCGGTGCTCGACGATGGATCGATCCAATCCGGCATCTCCGAGTAATCCCATGCGAAGCAATCTTTATATTCTTTGAGAAGCTTGATTAAGTTTCCCCTGAAGTCTGGTTGCAAACCTGCACTGATGAACGTCGGCCTTGGTTTATCACCGTTTCCAATGTCAACTTCCTCCAGCTTATCGGCCGACATGAATCCTCTTCCCAGCTTGCCATCAGTGCCATCCACGGGGTTCTCCATTAAAAATTACTGTAAGAGCCGACTGCTTGAATCGGCTGTTGGTCACTGCTGACAGGTTCAACAGGACCTTCTCCCCCGACTCCTTCCCCGAGAAGCAATCGATGCCTTGGTATTCCCGCAAGGCCGGTTCCATGTTAGCCACGCTCACGGAGTCGTCCGCCCGCACGACCTCAATCTCATCGTCCACCCATTGGATCAGTCGTTGATGCATAGTGGATGGGACGCAAGCAGCTTGGCGTGGATCCGGTCCCGCCCTAGCGAGCAGGCCGTAGGCTCCCTTCCCTTCGATGACGAAGAAGGTGGTGAGCGGCGTCTTGGACCCGATCATCAAGTCTACGTGAGCGCATCCTTTGGTATCCGAGGGGTTCCCGGCGAAGTCGTTGAGGATGATGCTTGTTGGTGTCAAATCGCTCGGGGTCATGCCAAGCTTCTCGAAGGTGGTGTACGGCATCACGTTAACCGCCGCGCCACCGTCGACGAACATCTTGGTCAATGGCTTGCCATTGACGTACCCCCTCAAGTACAGCGGCCTCATGTGGCGATTCTTGGCCGGCTTGTCGAAGATGGCCTGCTTGGCAAGCACCGCTGCGCCATCATCTCCTCGAGCCGCTCGTCGTCAAAGGCGGCCTTCCTCCCCGCATCACCTCGGTTAGCGGGAGCCATGAACTCATTTGGCGGGAAGTATACCATGCATGCGGGGGCTTGACGCTTTGATCCTTCCGGCCGGTCCTTGGGGCGCCACTTCGTCTCGTCCGGATCCCGCTTGCTTCATCTCGCGGTTCCTCAAGCGTTGGACCCGCCTCTTCGGCTCTTGCGTAGACCGGTGGGCACCATTGCCCCTTCGCCGCGGACGTAGACCTCCTCGTCCTCCTCGTGGTCGCCCACCCGAGATCAGCCGGCGCTTCCCGGGATGATCAATGATTTCAATTTTTTGCCGCCGATCCCCATTCGGGTGGATCCTTCCAAGTCTTTCGTGGACGGATCGGCGATTGCGCTTCCCCGCCCGTACTCGGCATATCCGTCGCCGCATTCGGGACGCTTCCTTAATGTGGGTAGTTTCGGGCCTTCGTTCCGGCGGTGCCCGAAAAGGCGCACCCCCGGGGGCGCGCTCCGCCGCGCGCGTGCGCACGTTCCCCGATTCCATCCGCGCGCTTCCTCCTCGGCCCCCGCGTTGCTCCTCCTCGTGACGACGCTCCCGGTAGCGTTCCTTCTCCATCCGGCGCTGCCATTTGTTAAGGAGGATGCGCGACGTCACCTTGGGTTTGGGCTTAGATGACTCCCCGATCTCGATGTGGCTCTTGAGAACGCGGGGGCGTCGCCCGGACTTGCTCTATGGTAACCTCGGCGCTTCGGGTCAACCGATCCATCTTGCTTGGCCCCCGGCGAGGTCGGGACCTTGACTTTCCCTTTCTCTTCGGCCGTTATCGCATTGACGGAAAAGTCGAGCATGTTCGCGGGAAGGGGTGGCCATCCAGCTTCATCTTGTTATCGAATTTGAGGTGTCCTTCCTGGATAGCCTTTTGGATCCTCATCCTGAAGACCCTGCAGTCGTTGATGGAATGGGAGTCCCTGTCATGAAAGCCGCAGTAACGTTTCGCTTTGACTCCATCAGGCCGAAGCATAGAGTGCCCTTCGGCGCCTTGATTCGGCCTTCCTTTACCAAGAGCTCAAACAACTTGTCGGCCTTGGTGATGTCGAAGTCGTAGGTTCCTTTGGTTTGCCCGACCCACCGCCGATTCATCGTCAAGGGCTCTTTACCCCACAAGATTTCCGCTGCAGCCTACCTCCACTTCGTCATCGGAATCCTCGCACAAATCAGCTTTGTCCAAGAATTGGTTGTAGATATCGGCGACGTCGTGCTTGCTTGCCAAACTTGGGGTCTTTCTTGAGGCCATATGCCCGATTGCTCATCGTGGATAACTTTTGCGACAATTGGCCCGTGTTCTCGAACTCCATCCCAAATAACTTTTCGCGGACGGCCGGGCAACATCCCGGCGACGGCCATGTCGCCTAGCCGATCGTCCGGCAAGTTCAATGAGAAGCACATGCCCTTGACTTCTCTCGAACCTTCCGAGGAACTCCGGCGGTGTTTCACTATGCCTTTGCTTTAGGGTGGCGAGATCAATCGGCCTTCTTCTCGGCGCCGCCGCCGAAGTAATGAGCGTGGAATTTACGCTCCAAATCTTTCCACCCGGCCACCGACTCGGGCGGCAAGGATGAGAACCACCGAAAAGCCGGACCCGTCGGCCGAGGCGGGGAAGTAGCGGACCCCGAACGTCTCTTCGGCCGAACATTCCCCCGACCGCATGAGATAACGAGCGATATGCTCGACCGTGCTTGTCTCGTCCCGCCCCGAGAGAACTTTGTGAATTCCGTCGGTGGTTTTACCCTTGGCGGTAGGAGCACGTTATAGTACCACTCCGGAACGGCGGCTCGTAGGTGGGGCACCGCATCCTTGGCTTGAGGCCGAACCGATTCTCGCATCAATTCGGCCATCTTGCGAGCTAGGGCATCTTCCTCTTGAGCGCTGCCGCAGCCGGCGCGTACCCCCGGGTGCGGGAAGGCGTCGAACGCCCCGTAATTCCCCACTTCATGATAGCCACCGCCGTATAGATTCCTCTCGGGAGCCGCTTGGTTGACGGAGCTATTCTTCGACCGGGGTCAAGTGGGGCCCCGGATGAGCCGAACGCTAGGTCTCCGTACGTGGGCCGGTACGGATTCGCCGCGTTGCACGGGCCGACTCCGTGCTTCGCTTTGTGGTGGCGGCAGGATTGGTTGACTTCCCCGAAATTTGCGGCGGAGGCCGAATCGGCCGCCCCCCGCCCTCCCCGTGGAGGAGGTTGGAACGCTTGGCTCCGGAGCTCGAGGAGGGGGTCGCCGCACCGGCCCCGCGGTGGCGGCCGAGAGCTTGATTCACCCAACTCCACGGTGCTCTTTCCGGCGTACGCCTTTCCGAACGCTTGCCCCGCGCCCGACCGAAGAGGGCCACCATCATCCGTTGGAGCGACCCAAGGAAAGCTTGGTTGTGCTTGGTGAGCACGTCGTCCATTGACTCTTGGAAGATCCGCGCGCATTCTTCCTTTTCTTGTTGGGTCGTTGCGTCGGTTTCTCCCGGCAACAAAGACTCAAGCGTGCCATTCTTCAAATATGGTACACCACTTCGATTCTTCTTGAATGACATGAGACACTTCTGTTGAAACTGATTCACGGCGTCTACGAGCTGCTGATGTTGCTCTGGGGAAAGCTCCTCAATGCTGACATCCAGGAGGTCTGTGATCTCAGGCATCCTGAACCAATTCGGCTGTTTCGTCCCACTGGGCGTGCCAAAAAGTGTGTTGACGCAAAATGTGCACTCAGCGCCAATCACACAGCAAGCCGAAAAGCTTAGCTTCGCACGCGCAGAAAGAAAGTGACGTGCCAGTCAATTTTTCCTGAAAATTAACAAAAGATAAAACAGTTAAATGCCAAAACTTGGAACCCACGGTGGTACCGAGTGCCGTTCCATATTTACGGCTAAGAAGCCAAGCAAGACGACATGTAGCTATGTGAAGCTACTCGTCAAAGAACCGCAACCATTCGAGTAATCATGAAGGAAAAAAGAACATTGCCGAATGGATGACGTAAGCATAACAACGATCGGTCTTTAAATAAACAGGAACACATGTGCAAAGCCATGACCGATCCCCATGAAGATTAACATTAAATGAAGCAAAGCACGAACATGATCATGTATTAAAATAAGCATGCATAGATCCCAAGCATTAGTCTACCGCATGTCTAATCACTTTAAGATCCGTCGGGCACGACATCAAGCAAATCTATCCACCGCATGATACAACTTGCATGAAAGGACGCACCACTTTCCACAAATAGATCTATCCACCGCATGATACAACCTAAATATGGAAAGCTAAAAGCACACGTCTTTTAAAACATAAACAACGCACGTGATCTACTCGTGAAGATATAACCGAATGCGGCCGAACAACCGATTCGGGGTCCATGAAGAAGGAACAAACATTACCACGTGAATAAATCTATCAAGCCGAATTGGAAATCTAATCCACCGATGACTAGCTCCAAAGCAACCCAAAAACCCGCATCTACCGCATGATACCCGCTCTTTCAAGATTTATACTAACAAAGCAAGCTTGAACCCGCAACACGTAACAACCTAGATCGATTCGGTTTCGGCTATCGAAGAGCACGAGATCCACGCGTCAAAACACGAAACCTACTCTTGCACGGATCTTAAAAGGAAAAGAGCCGATCCAAACCCATCTAGATTGGGCAAAAGAGTGTTACATGAATTAAAACATAATGCAAAACTCATGATAACACAGGGTAACTTAATGAATCTATTGGATCTTGCCAAAACCCAATAGAGCCGATAACTAGCTTCGAGCTAGACCTTAGCCTACCGCATGGCTCGTGATCTAACAAGAAACCCTCTTGAACCAAGCTTGAATCTACCGCATGACACGAAGCATGGTAACAAGACTACTTGCATCAGATCTAAATCCACCGCATGATACTAGACATGATACAAGGTTGCCGGTACTCACGGAGGTCGACGGATCGATTGGCCCTCTCGAAGAACTCGACGACACGACAAGGGACTCTAGGGTTTGGCGTAAGGCCGGTGTGTATTGAGGAATGAACGTCTTTTTTACATACATCCAGGGATCATATTTATACCCTGCTGATTACAATTGCGAATGGATTCATTGCCTAACTAAACTTGATCACCCGTCCATCCATTCGCTTCTCCCCGATCGGGCCACGTCACCGTCCAATCCCGCAAAATCAGCTCTCTTGTTCCTTTGCCGAACCGGGAGCGGATAGCCGACCGCGGATCCTTCTACCGAAAATCTCCAAAGATGCCTTTCCTTCCACCCGACGGACTCTTTTCCGAGTTGGACCCACATGTCATACCCTTTACCAAATTTTGGTGTTAACACCCTCGTCTCGGCAATTGGATTGTCCCCCATTGGTGGGTTTGATGATGACGGAGCCTGATCCTGAAAGAATAACATTACCGAGTCAGGGGTATCAGGAAATAAAAGATAACGGGGTTAAGTGCAAATGATTACCTCATGTCTGACTTCCTGAACTGGAACAGGGTTTTGTTCAGTTTCAGGGGAGATTTCAGGAGCCATTGGTGAAGGGGTGTTCGTGGAAAAGCCGAAGCTTCTGTGTGAGAAGGTGATGCAGCCTCTAGTAACTCTGAAGCTTCTGGCTGGAGAGGAAATGGATTCACCTCTGCTAAGGTTGATGTTTCTGTCTGGCCAGAAGGTGATTGAGCCCTTGGAGGACTTGGAGGCTCTGATTGGACAAGGAAGTTCATCTCTGGCGAGGATGGTGTTTCTGTCTGAGCAGGGGGTGATTGAGTCCCTGATGAAGATGAGATCTCTACTTGGACAGATGGTTCAGCCCTGGATGGACTTGCATGTAGAGATACTGGGACATCCACAAGATGATCCAGCATTGTTTCCTCTGAAAATATCAGATCAAGGATGAGTGCCAGTGTTGATCTTTAAAGGAAGGAGTGATAAAGGTCATACCAGTGGATGGAGTATTGGCAGGTTCTGAAGCTGAGGATTGTTGAGTTCTAGTCTGAAATTGCATAAGATGTAATTTATCAGAAAAGAGTAATCCTGTGATCAAGAAAAGAAGAAATTTTACCTCAACAAGGACTTTCTTGATGGTTCTTCTCCTCTTAGCATTTGGAGGTGCAATCAGAGACAGGTCTTGCCTCCTCGTCGCCAGTAATGCCTTGGACGAGTTGGATCCGTTGTAGCATACCTAGCCATTAATTGAGCCGGGGTTGGTGATCTAAATCCCAATGCCGAGATTGGGCCCACTTGCATTGTAAGTGATCTCCCCGGCTAGAGGGGCAGGCATTGTGTTCTGTGGGTAAAGGAAATAAAAATCAGGATCATGGTTAGAGGAGGAAATGTCTGATTTGAGGATTAATCATATTACCTCTGAGGTTGGTTGAAAATCAGACATCAGTTCTATACAAAACAAATGCACAGGCTCACTGAAGATATGGTCATGGAATTCTTGCCACCAGGAGTTGAAGGTGGGGTGAGCTACTGTTGTAGGTGTGAAGGGCCAGGTATAAACAGAGGGACTGCACACATACTGAAAAACCCTGCTGGTTTGAGTAAGTTCTTTGATTTCCTCTCTGGCCTTGAGGAATTCATGCAGAAACAGTCTCGGGGGCATCTGGCCGCATCCAAGTTGCCGAGCCATCATGTTAGGCTGATAGTATTCATAAGTACTGTGATTTAGCCTCCCTCCACTGAATTCAGCTGGCAGAATGCATGGGTGGATGATGATGTTGAAGATTTCCAGAAATCTTCCATCTTGGTGTTCAGTTTCGAAGGAGAACTCACAAGGGAGAGTTAAATTGTCATTATTCAAATAAGGAAGCCAAAGAGGATTTTGGAAGCCTTTGAAGAAGAGTTCGAAGGGCTGGCTGACATTCTGCTTGATGAGAACGGTTGAAGCAGCTTCTCCATAGGTGTGGCATCCTCTGGTGACTTGGGTTTCCCCTTCATGATAGTTGGATGAAGGGAAGAGCTGGGTGTTCAGGTCAACACCAACAACCTGGTGCATGTGCAGTTGCAGCCACAGTTGTACAAACCACCAGGGACCATTGACACATGCTATTCTCTGGCTGGTGTACATTTGGGTGACAGTTTGATGAAGCATGTGGTATACACTGCCCAGGAGGTATTTCCCAAGAGGAAGGCGATTACCATTGGCTAAGTGTGAAGCCATTGCAATGTGATTCAGAGTAGGCTCATTGGCTTTACCACAGAAGATGAACATGCACAGCCCACATGTTCAGAACGCCTTGTATTCAACTTCACCAAGGGGGTCATCTTTCATATGATTCTGGATATAATTTTTATATCCGCTCCCTGGTTTCACCCCTGTTTGTCTTGTGGAGCCTCTAAAATCCCAGGGACGAACAGATCCTGTAATGTCAAGGCCGGTAATCATGTATACATCGGCCAGAGTTGGGGACATTGGGCCGTGACCGAAAAGGAAGGCGTTGACGCCATTTGACCAGAAGTGGCAAGCTGCTATCAAGAGGTCTTCGTTTTTGGGGGTCTCGGCCAAAGACAACTCCAAGCATTGAGCAATGCGGAGGGTATCCCGCTTTGGGTCCCGGCACTCTTATCCGCAAGAATTCTTTGGTACCAATTTTTCCGGCCGCAATTGGGGGCAAGGGCCAGTTCTTGAAAGCATCCTGCCACAGGGGAGGCTTGGTTAAAGCCACTTTGAAGGGGATCCTTTGGGATTCAGCTGTGATAAATTCGCGAGGATCAGAAACTCCCACAAGACCAAGGAAGTATGATCTTGAATTGGCCTCAATGCGGATTAAAAGCTCGGTGGAGAGCTCCTGAAGGAAAGCGGAGAAGAAATCTCAGGTAAAAATTGAAAATCTGAATGCCAAATGAAGCTTATGGTGGAGGAATTTACCTGAGCAGCTTGATTTTGAGCCTCCATTGGGGATTTGAGCTCAGAAAAGGCGATCTAGGGTTTGGATCTAGACGAAGACTCCGGCGGATTGCGAAGAGAGAGAACAGGTGTTGAACAGATTCGATTTGAAGACGTTGGTGGTCGGAGTCAATTACGTAATAAAATCACTTTTATCCCGTAATTGAAGGGGCATGTGTTAACACCAAAATTTGGTAAGGAGTCTGACTTGTGGGTCCAACTCGGTGAAAAAATCCGTCCGGTGGAAGGAAGGTTTCTTCATATGCATTCGGCAGAAAAATCCGCGGTCGGCTATTTGCTTCCGTTCGGCAAGGAAACTGTTGAGCTGATTTTGTGGGATTATATGGTGACGTGGCCTGAGCGGAAAGGACGAATGGATGGGTAAGCGATCGTGCTTAGAGATAAATTAGGTATCAAATCCATTCGAGGTCATGCTTAGTAGGGTATAAATATGAACCCTGAATGTATGTAACATATATACAAATCATTCTCAATACAAACCGGCTTTACGCCAAACCCTAGAGTCCATCTGCCGTGTCAAGTTCTTCGAGAGGGTTCATCGATCCGTCGACCTCCGTGAGTACCGGCAACCTTGTATCATATCTAGTATCATGCGGTGGATTTAGATCTGATGCAAGTAGTCTTGTTACCATGCTTAGTGTCATGCGGTAGATTCAAGCTTGGTTCAAGAAGGTTTCTTGTTAGGTCATGAGCCATGCGGTAGGCTAAGATCTAGCTTGAAGCTAGTTATCGGCTCTATTGAATTTTGGCAAGATTCAATAGATTCATTAAGTTACCCCGTGTTGCCTTGAGTTTTTACTTTATGTTTAAATTCATGTAACACCTCTTTGCCCAATCTAGATGGGTTTGGATCGGCTTTACCCCTTTTGATGATCCATATGCGAATCGAGTTCATACCTTTGGCTAATTTAACACGTGGATCACATGCTCCTTGATAGCCGAAACCGAGTCGATCTAGGTTGTTACATGTTGCGGGTTCAAGCTTGCCAAAGCTTGTATAAATCTTGAAAGAACTGGGTATCACGTGGTAGATGCAGGTTTTTGGGTTGTTTTGGAGCTAATCATCCGGTGGATTAGATTTCAATCCAATCTGATAGATTTATCTTACTTGGTAATGTTCGTTCCTTCTTCATGGACCCAAATCGGTACGTTCAGCCGTGTTCGGTTATGTTCTTCATGAGTAAAACACATGCATAATTCATGCTTTAAATATTGTATGCTTTTAGCTTTCCATATTTAGATCGTATCATGCGGTGGATAGATCTGTTTGTGGATGGTGGCGCAATCTCAAGCAAGTTGTATCATGCGGTGGATAGATTTGCTCGGTGTCGTACCTGACGGGTTCTAAAGTACCTAGACACGCAGTAGACGAGTGCTTTGGATCTATGCATGCTTGTTTATTACATATTTATGTTCGTGCTTTTACTTCATTTATTATTTAATGTTGTTCACCACGGGGATCGGTCATGGCCTTGCGCACGTGCATCTTTGTCCAGATAAAGACCGATCTATCGTCATGCTTACGTCATCTATTCGGCTATGTTACTTTTTCCCTTTTAAAGCTCCCGAATAGTTTCAGTTCGTTGGCAGATAGCTCTTTATAGCTATATGTCATCTCACTTGGCTCTCTAGCCGTAAATATGGAACTGTCTGGTACCACCCAGCAAGTTCCAAGCTTTGGAATTTAACTACTTTGTCTTTTGTTAATTTTCAGGGAAAATTGACTGGCACGTCTCGTGATCTCTTTGCGTGTGAAGCTAGCTTGTTCGGCTTGCTGTGTTCTTGGCGCGAGGTGTAGATTTTGCGTCAACAGGAGGAAGAAGAAAGGAGAATGGGGTCAACCCCGACCCGGGCCACCCTATTTATAGGGGGTCCACCGAATCTGCCCGTTGTGGTTCCATTCGCCGTACAAAACGCCTCAACGGCTCCATTCCGAAAAATTCGCGAAGAGATTGCGCCGGATTCATCGCCAATAGATTAAGCCATGACCTAAATTCTGAGTTTAGGTCGTCAGCTGATAGCAAATTATCATCAGGTCAACAAGCCCCCACGTCACATTAATTTAGATCTTTGACAAATCATTTTGTCAAATCGACCAAGTACATGACAGAAGAGAGCGAACATTACACGGACCGCTCGAAGGTACACAAGTCCCTTACGACCTGACTAGATCCAGAACCTAACACACAAGATAAACATACTACAAGGCCTGGGCCACCCAGAGCAATCACCACGACCTACTTTGCCGAAGCAGAGCACGTCGCGAGACTTCTCCTAGCACCAGGACCTTGATGACGGCCTTGCAGGAGACAGTTGCCGAACACCGCGCAACCGAAGGCATGCTCGAACCAGACTATTGGAATGCAGTCACGAGCTTGCTCTTCGACGCGGGATTCCAAGCCCTAGTTAGCACCCGATGCTCACCAGCAACGTCCTGCTATAGCTCCAGCTCGAACAGCATCACCTCCAAACTCTACCTGGTACCCTGCAGAGGCAAGGCATAGAGGATGGGGGTGTTGCCTCTATTTCGCAAGAGTTCTCCTAGCTCCAAGCTTCTACAAGAACAAGACCCTACAATCTGGTGGACGAACACATGCCCATGGCATGGTGGGATTACTACTCTGCAGCTTCATAGCTGAACAAAGCTCGGTGCTTGCCTCTTTCAGCTTCACGGTGCTATTTATAGCCGGAGCCAAACCTTGTGCAGTTGGTGAAGTGATGACACTGTCACCACGTGGTCCTGGGACCTGCAGACATGTGCACAATTAAAGGCGATGACTTTATTTCCCTTGTCTCGCGACGTCCTTGTCGCTAGTGCATAAATGATGTCTGAGCCCCGCTGCAGAGTCACATGGCTACAGTAACCCCCTTGATCAGTGGGCAGTTTGTTGTTTTTCGGGTGGAAAGAGAATCTCCGACCATTGTTGACCCATGACCCTACAGCCTACGCTACACGACAAAACCTGACCCTGTGTCAGAAGGCCTAGCACCTAATCTAGCCCCCCTTTCGACGACTACTCCATGACCTTCCTCTATGATTTGATGTTGTTTTATTTGCACCCTCTAAGCTCTGCATCCTGGTGCACCCGCTATGGCTCTGCACGTAAACGGACCTATTCCAATCAGCCTATATTTCTGTTTCCTGAGCAGAATGGCCGTAGGTTCGATTGAAGACCTTCTAGGGTAGGCATGCCTCGCTGCTCTGCCAGATATGTCTGGGCGCCTAGAGATCTAAATGTACCATGGAAATCACAAGCACTATGAAGACTGAAAACTTCACTTCTATGATTTTGTCAAACCTCCGTGGTCGGTGTGCCTATTGCTTAGGTCGCCAATACCTTAGTATCATGGCTCCGCTGGATGGTCAGCAGCTATGTTGATCGTCTGGGCACCAAAACAACCTCCTTGAGGTCGGCGTGCCTTAATACCTAAGACTTGCAATACCTCGGTATGACTATGGCCCTGCCAACCTAGTTGGGCGCCCTGGATGCGTCACCTTCCGAGGTCGGTGTGCTCCTGTAGCCCTGCCAGCCTGCTCTGGACACCCAGGATTTTTACGTCGGGAACGAAGGCCTCCTTGTGGGGTGCGTGCCTAAATGCCCTGCAAAGTACTTCCGGGTGCTTGGGCACTTTTGCTCTGAGACCTTCCTGAGGTCGGCATGCCTCGAGTGGCTCTGCCAGACTCTTTGCAGCTATGAAGGATATCAGGGTGTCTCTACACTCCATATGTTCAAGATCAACAGATTGCTGACTTCATCGTCGACCAACCCCGGACTTCGCAACTTCAGTGGTGATACAATTGACGACCTCTTCATGCGACGTACTTTTTAAGATCCTGCTAAGTATCCTCGGAAACTGCACAATCGACTTGAGATCTCTTTGCGGTCGGCACGCCTACAAGGCCTCCCTGAGGTCGGCCCTATCAGACTCCTTGCAGCTATGCTCGGAGATCTGGGTGTCTCTACACTTTGTTCGATCAAGACAATGACTTAGTTTTCTTCTCTTTTTTGAGCATCAAACCAGCCATGCTGCCTTCTTCAATGCTCGGGGACTACTCTACGAGTGCGTCTTCGATGCCCTCTTTTTCTTCCTCGTCGTACCGACCTGTTGAGAAATCCGTTTCTCATCACGACATTACTCAACCTACTTCTTCTTCTCTTCTTCCTTTTTGGATCATCATACCGGCCATCCTGCCCGCCACGATGCTCGGATACTACTCTATGAGTGCATATTTGATGCCCTTTGAATTTTTTAATTGTCATTTCGATCTATTGGAAACCTGTTTCCCATAGGTCGTCACTCGACCTTCCTTCATTCGGCAAGACTACAAACAGGTCGACTGCTAAGCTAATTTGTTCTTTTCTTTTTTGGACCGACGTGCATGCTATTCGACCTATCGATAGCTCTACGACTTCGTCATGACCTTTCTAAGGTTGCTGCGCCTACACCTCGCTCGGGGTCTTGTGAGACATGAGTACCCCTGGGTCCCCACCGACCAGGCTCACGACCGTCCCCGACAAGTGGGTCCGGCCTACCAGAAGACCTGCTGACCTGTTAGTGGGCCCAACCAACCTAGTTGGCGGCCCACACGACCTCCTGAAGACCTTCCAGAAGATTCCCCAGATGACCTAGTTCATCACGACCTCAAGACTTGGCGTACAAGACAAGACCTCGGTGGATTTCGCCCAAAGAAGATCGACAGGATATGGCAAGATGTGTAACATAGACTTATGTCTCCTGGTCGTAACCGACCAGGAGTCTGGGAACTGACCTCATCCGCTGGCCAATATAAGGCGGACGAGGCGACCCCTTGTACAATGACGCAATCCTCAAGCAATCTACACCAACAACTGGACGTAGGGTTTTACTCTCCGGAGGCCCGAACCAGTATAAACTCGTCGTGTTCTCTGCGTTCCGCGTACTCGTGTGCGACCTTCGAGTTCTTAGCCTTAGATTCCGCCCCATCGAACAACTAAACCACTGGGATTAGCACCCCATGGGTTGTCTAGATCTCACCATCTCACAGTGTGGTTTTCAAAAAAATAATAAAAAGATCAAAACCAAATCTCTCTCAATCTCTCTGTCTTTTTATGGTCCTCTCTCTATCTCTCTTAATTTCTATCCCAATCCAGCCTCTCTTCTCTTTTAGACTAGCAGGCACGCGCAGCCCACCTTTCCCTCTTGTTGGCCCGTTTCTCAGTCGGCCCAGCAGCCATCACAATCCATGTTGCGACCCAACTTCCTCCCCTCTCCCTCCCCTTCTCTCTTTTTGGCCCAGCCGACTCTTCTTCTTCTCTTTGGCCTCCCTACTCTCTCTCGCGCGCTTGTGGCCCAGCTCGCACACGCGGCCCACGAAGCAGCTCGCCAGCCTAGCTCCTTCCCTCCCCCTTTCTTTTTCCTCTTATCCGCTGACAGGTGGGGCCCGGCCGTCAGGCCCTCTCCTAACCTCCAGCTGCAGCTCGGCCACCTCCCCTTAATGGCCACCGATCTTTACCCCGCGTCAACCGCGTCCCCGCCTTCAAACACCCTCCAATCAACCCGTAGTGAAGCCGGCCCTCACTCCCCCTCTTCAATCCCGTCTGTTTCCCCTCCTTAATCCCCCCCTCTTGATTGGAAATCAAGGACAATGGCCATTGATGGCCATTGTCGTTGGGCGCCACTCCCCCTCCAATCTCGGCTCTATTTAAGCGCGGCCAGAGCTCCTGCCACACTTCCTTTGCACGCATCCGAGCTCCCACGCCTCCTCGTACCCGCGCACGCACTGTCCTCGGTGAGGAATCTCGGCCGTCGCACCATTGCCGGCCGCCCGAGCTCCCCGTGTCGGTAAAGCATCTCAGACCCTCCTATCTTGTTTCTTCTTCGCGCCCGATGCTCAATCGAGCTTCAATTTGAACTGCAGGGCCTTCCACTCCCTCAACCGAGCGCCGCCGCCATCGTCTTCCACCTTTGGCCGTCGACGTCAATCTCACCTGTCGCCGCATCCCCGCCGCCCAAACCATCACCAATTCTCCTCCGTGTGGTGAGAACCCCCCCCCCCCCCCCGCCTCCTTTTCCTTTTATCCCTAGTCGTATCATGTGCCGCCGCTTGTCGGCGGCCCGCCGTTCGCCCCCATGGACGGGGTGCCCCGGCCGCCACCCAAAACATCCCCATATGCCCTTATTTAGGTTCATCGTCATCTTAGCTATGTGTAGATGCAATCCATGTGCGATTTCGTGGCCGGGAGCCCTTTTTCGGCCAACTCCGGTGACCTCACCACCGCCCGCCGCCGCCTGGCCGCTTGCATGAGTCGGCCACCGTCGGATTAAGCGCGGGCGGCCCAGATCCACCCGGCTGCGGGTCAAACTGGCCGCGTACCGGTCAGCAGGGGTCCTTTTGTTGAAGAGACCCCTGGTTTCTTTTTATTTGGAAGCCGATCCTTCCACCTTCAAAAATCATTACAATCAGATCCTTCTTTTCATGTTTTAGCCCCTGTCTTTAACAGATTTAGCGCCCGAGGTCCTGTTTTGATCCTTTTAGATTCTAAACCTTCTGTTTTTACACGTAATTAGTTTTAGGTCCTCGGTTTCCTGCTGATAGGTCCCTGGAAGTTTAGTTTCATCGCGGTATAGTCCCTAGACCCTGTTTTTAGTATATCTTTATCGTTATAGCTCCGTTTTTAGCGTTTTAGATGTCTATGCGATCATCTCAGTGAGCCCGTTGCTTTAGTAGTATGTTTATAGCCTTTAGATTTGTTTGTTGAATTGTTTTATTTATTGTATGCTTTATGTGTGTGATTGTAGATATCATGCCTGTTTCGACTGAGCAACCCCTTGGAGTTGATTAGGAGCAGCTGTTTGAAGAAGAGGAGGATTTTCTTGTAGTTGAGGAAGGTAAGTGGTCTTCTCCTTCTGCATAATTCTATTTATCCTATATAACTGCATGTTTACTAAGTTTACATCCTCTTTTAAAAATAAAAAAAACTTGTTTAACTCTAAATAGGGTGTTTTCTTGAAACAACCTATGCACATGATTTTATTTAATTAAAATATATCAAGCACATAGCCTTTGGTGTTATAATTCAAATATTTCGATTGTTTGTCTTTTCAACCATAGTTCCGTTCTCAGCGTTTCTTCTGTTCGCAATCCTAAAACCAAACTCTGTTCTCTTTTTAAGCCTTTCTTGTTTGGTGTGTTGTTCTTAGTTGTGCTTGTTTGCTTTTGCATGTTTGTACCCGATGTTTGCTTCGAAAGTCTTGAAGATCAAGAGTATCAAAGAGCAAGAGCAGAATAGCAAGAGTAGCTTTTGGTTGGAGAAAGGCAAGTGACCCTAACCATCCTTCTACCTATGCTTTAAACAAGAATACTATGAATTAATTGGAACATGGAGAACCACCCAGGAAAACAGTACAACCACAAGACATATGGCTCTGTCTTGGCCAATTAATTAGGGAAGTCTTGTGTGGCTATTAGCCTTAGTAGCTTCGGGTACGGAGGAATGCTTTTATGACTCTTCTACTCTGGACAGGTATTGGAACAGAAGTGCTCTTCTAGGCTTACCTGGTCCAAAGGTAGAAGGAGTGTACGAAAGATAGCCTCTAGGATGTGCAACTATGAACTTAATACACATAGGAGGACTCTTTGTAAAGTCCTCGTAGCGTCCCTATGCAACCACACCTCGGAAGTGTGGTATTGTGCCTACTTTTGCACAACATGGTTGGATTCAAAGTTCTTCGGAACTTTTATGCGACTTGTGGTGAAAATGTACAACCTCTGCAAAGTGTAAAACTGTTATAACAACCGTGCTCACAGTCAAGAGCGGCCTGGACCCTCACATGATTAATGAACTTGAAGATGGATTTAAAATTGCTTTTCGGTTATTTCTGTGGCCTTTCTGAGTATCAACCATAAGTATACTCATCATTGCTAAACAGCTGCTCAGAAAAAGAAGAAGGTTTATGAAGTCCAGAAGATGGTGCTAGGCATATGCAACCCCCAGTCGATTCCCTGTGAAATTTGGAGCCTTTGCTTCCCAAGATTCTGCTGTAAATCTCTAATGATCTCTTTTCTTTACATGATATTGTTTCTGTTATTCACTAATGATGTCACTATATGTATGGAACTAGATCCTGACATACATATAGGTAACACTTGGTTCATTTTGGAAACCGGGTGTGACATGTTTCTTCCAACACACTTCATGACTATTAAATTAAAAATGTTCCAACATTTTTCCTTCAACATTTCTAGTAATTTTTCGTCAACATTTTTGTAATCAACAATTTTTTTGCTTCTTCCAACATTATACGAAATGTTGGGTTCATCAACTATTTTTTGTCAACATTTTGCAAAATGTTGCAACATTTTTTAGAAATGTTGGACAATATTTTTCGCCATCTTTTTTTAGGCTTTCGTTAACTGTTTTTTGTTAACATTTTGCAAAATGTTTCAATATTTTTAGAAATGTTGAAAAAAATCCCAACATTTTCCCCTCACTCTCCTTCGGCACTAGTGACCAGCGCTGCACTGGCGCAACCTGCACCCGCGGCACCGGCGACCCCATGGCGGGCGTGGCGAGCCCGCGGGGGCACCATGGCGAGGCGGTAGAGCCCACGCAACGCTACAACTACTGCACCGCGCCCATGGCGGTGCTTCGCCGTGTCCGCAATCTTGTCGCGCGAAGGCGACGACACGAGCAAGCAGGGTGAGGGAAGTGCGCGTAGGGGGGGGGCATGCCAGCGGGCAGTGTAGGGCCTGTAGGGGGCAGACAGAGGAATGGTGAGCAGGAGGTGGTGGTAGGGTTTGGTTGTTAATGGGCTTTCGTGGGCTGTAGTTGGGTTTATAGTTCATTAAGAACTATCTTCCGGAAGACATATAGGATTGGCGCCGCCCCTCCCGCCCCCGGCCAAACTACTGCTCCTCCGCCAACCTCTGGGCCTTTGCTCCTGTGCGGTCCTGGAGAGGGCGGGAACAGAGGGTGGTGGATGGGCTGCTCCTCCCTCCTCCACACCTGGGCCGCTTCTCCCTCCGCCGTCGTGGAGGGGCTGGCGACCGGTGGAGTAGCGCAGCCTCGCGGCCAATGCACGCGAGCTCCAATGCTGAGGCTGCTTGATCCGGGGCACGTAGGGGCTCACCGTGCTCGAGTAGCAGCCATCCCATCCTCAACGACGAGGAAGACGACACGGAGGGGGAGAGGCAGCAACTCCGTCCACCTCGCTTTTGTCGCGCCCGGGATCGGTCAGAGAGGAGGGAGAGAAGGGGAAGGAGGCTGGTCGCTGAGATCCACCGGAGAGGAGGAAGGTCCGACCTCCCTTGCTCCTCTGCCTCCCTCACTCCTCCGTCTTTGCTGCAGCTCAGTCTCTCTTGCTCCTCCAGCTCCCCTCAACCCACAGTGGGCACGCCTGGCAGCGGCGGCGGCAGCGTGGGCTCGCCTGGCCCCGCTCGTCGCTCGTGCCGCGGGCTCGCTTGCAACACCGGTCGCTCCTCATCGTGGAGTGGTATGCATTTGAGGAGACTAGGATTGCAATTTTGTCTCACCTCTCTCCTCAAAGGCAATTTGCCTCTCCAGTTTCCACACTCTGTTGCAGCACATGCCGTGTTGGAAGGGCAAAAATGTGTTTGCCCATTCTGTTGGAGTCTTACGCTAGGTAGGTTGCAATTGCACTTGGCTATATTTGCTTAGTGTACTGCAAGTTTTGTCACTATTGGCTGACTAAACTAAAATATTTTGGTGGCCTTTTGTCATGCAGTTCGTTTGCGGCATGGCTGTGTCTGTGACTCTGTGTCACAAATTATTTGCAGATGAAAACCTAGGGAGCATCCCATCAGACGGTTCTACCGGCAGATCCAATGTGGATTTCTCGAATGGTTGGGAGTTCCTGACTTATGGGGACGGCTCTGGCGGAATCGTCGGTGCCGAGGCCGGCGTGGGTGAGCATGGCCCAGATATGGGTGATGAACTCGCCGCCGTTGGCCAACGCCAGCGCGTGCGCGTCCGGTCCCCCGGAAGGCGCGCGAGCGACGAAGACCAGCAGCTCCGCCCACAGCTCTAGCAGCATCCCCCACACCCTCTCGTGCTGCGCGTGCGGCGCCGCGCTGCCACCAGCCGCGCTCTCAAGCTCCTTGGCCAGCATCACGCCCTTGGCCATTAGCTTGGAACAACCCGAGTGCTCGGTTTGATCCCCAGCATGGTGGAATCCCGTGGCCATCAGCCGGTCCCGGCGATGCGTGGTCCGGCAGCAGCTGCGGAAGAAGCTGGCGAGCTCCGCCCTCATGTCCCTGTACTTCCTGTCCGTCCACGCCGGGTCGTCTGGCAGGAGCCCCGGCTCGTAGGCCACCAGGTACGCGCAGTACCTCGACAGCGTCACGGCGGCCTCGCCGGCGGGCGGCAGCGGGTGCTCCCCCCTCCTGTCATCGTACCTCATCAGCGCCGTCGCTAAGTGCCACACCAAGATCACCGTGGCGGCGCCACCGCTGTCGTCGTCGCACGCCCACTCGAGATGCTCGAACCTGTTGCGCCGCAACGCCTCCCGGCCATTGGTGAATCGGCTGTGCCCGTCGTCGGGGCGGTCGAGGACGGCCTTGAGGACCTCGACGATGGCCTTCTTGGCGTCGGCCGTCACGGCGACGTCGGGGAGGCCAACAAGCCGCCGCTTGAGCAGGCGGGAGAGCAGCATCCAGATCCGACGTGGGTGGAGCTGGTGGACCTTGAGCAGGGTGAACTGGTGGACCTTGATGACAGGGTTGGAGCGCACCTTGACCCACAGCGCCGCCACAACGGCCTTGCGGACGCGGGCCTGCTTCTGCAGAGACGGCTTGCGGGCGTAGCTGCAGAGAACGGAGGCCAGGTGCCAGTCGGAGAGCAGGTAATGGATGAATTCGTAGGTCTCGACGGTGAGGAGGGTGATGGTGAGGAGGAAGGTGACGATGAGGTCGGAGGAGGAGAGCACCATGCCAACGAGGAAGGACGCCTGGTGGAGGAAGCACCGGTACTGGAGCACCATGTCGGCGGACAAGTCGACGAGCCCACGGAGGAGCGACGCCAGCACGCGGAACATGTTGCCGTTGCCGGTGACGAGCATCACGGCGACGCAGTAGACGAGGATGAAGAGGATGGAGAAGGCGAAGTTAGCGAAGAAGAGCTTGGGCTTGGGTAGCGCCAGTGGGATGATGGCCTGGTAGTACTCGTCCAGGAACGTGAGTTCCTGCTCCACCACATCGAAGGCCCGCTCCGCGCCGAGCTCCTGCAGGAGGCCCCACCGCACGAGGTCGCGCGCCTGCCTCCTGCCACCGCCGGCGGCCTCGGTCTCGACCATGCGGTGGCCCTCCAGCCTTCGCCGGAGCAGCTTAAAGAGTGCCAGCCCGAGGCACGTGTCCTGCAGCTTGTGCCTCCGCCGCTCGTGGTACCGGAACACCGGGTCGCTCTCGGCGAGCTGCCAGATCGTGCACACTCTGACCAACTTTGACGTCTCGGCTTCCGACTCGTCCTCCGGTGACGAGCCATCGCGATGGTGCTGGAGCTGGCGGTCGAGGATGCCAGGGAGCTCTGGGAGCTGGAATCCGCAGGGTGTCTCCTGTCTTGTCATCTGGCTTTCCCCCATGACCACGTAGTTGCAAGTGCTGAGGATGTTGTTGTTGCTCCGTCCTCCTCCACCGAGGTGCTGCTGGTCGGCGAGGACGAGCTGCGCCATGTAGCCGGAGATGAGGCTGGCGTTCCTGGCGAGGTCGAAGGAGCGCTTTGCGAGCTCGATGCAGCTCGCCCGCTTGCACAGCTTGACGACGCTGAAGATCCAGAGGATGACGAAGAAGGACTTGACGACGGCGTCGTCGACGTAGGAGTAGACGAGGTAGCCGATCCACACCATTCGGGCGGCCTCCTCGACGGCGTCGAAGAAGGAGTAGCGCCCGACACCGCGCGCGAAGGCGTCGCCCTCGGGGGCCACCATGGCGTACACCTTCTTGCGGAGGAGTTCGACTAGGAGCATCCAGAGGAGGATGAGCCAGGCGCGCGCGGGGGCGTCCTTGCTGCGGGCCTGGGAGAACATGTAGGACATGAAGGGCAGGAAGAGCGCGAAGGAGGCGCGGAAGAAGATGCACGTCGCCGTGGAGTGTCCGCGGTGCCGGCCGGAGAGCCGCGCCAGGAGGCACAGCGCGAAGAGTGCCGCGCCGAGGACGGTCATGAGCACCGTCGTCGTCACCATGAGCCGCTCCGTGGTGCGCAGGTCGCTGGACACCGTGAAGTTGGCCACCAGCGTGGCGGCCGGCGTGGCGCAACCCGTCTTGTTCAGCAGAAGCAGCAGGGGGAGCGGTCGTGTTGTTGTAGATCGGCGCGACGCCGGCCGCAGCGCGGCCGTGGAATGAGAACGCCATGGCAAGAAGTCGATCTCTGGAACCGATCGATCGAGCGGTGTGCTCACGACGACTCAGGTCAGTTACGGTGCAATTTGCTGCACACATATAGGGCCCGTTTGGTACGAACTTCGTGAAGCGAACCTTCACGAAGCGAATCTTCACAACTTCAATAGCCAAACAACCAACTCTCTGCCAACTCTCTCTGGTCAACCTTCTCTCGAAAACTCACTCTCACGAGTTAAGCACATGGTGAAGCTGCAAAAACATGGCTCTCTCTCCCCGCTCATGAAGTTGCTCATGGAGTTGTTTTCTAAAAAACAGCTTCTGGTGTGAAGTTGAGTCTGTGCAAACGGGCCCATAATCAGATAATCACTTCATCAGTTTTTATATATAGCCAAGCCGGATTCTTTGCTTACGCATAGAATTCCAGACAGATTCCTCAGATCGGGCAGCTCATATATAGCTCATAGGGCTTCCCAGGTTCTTCTCCGAAATGCTTTCTCTGCCAAAGCATGCTCCACTAATTCTCGTGGTTTTCTCTTCAGCTTTTCCCATTTTTTTATCTTTTCAAAAGAGAATTTAGATGGAATTCATTCTAGAAATCGAAACTGAGCAATGCAATTTCGTAAGTGCGAATGAATAACCACACCAAAATGAAAAAGGGATTAGAGGGCATGCCATGCAATGACGCGCAACGGTAAGAGTAGCATCATATCTGCGCTTTTGCTAACTTTTGTGCTCCGAACGCGACCAGTTTCTCTCAAGTTACCTACATTCTTGGTTGTCCTGGGACCCGTTTCCCATTGGCCGAACAACATATGCTTTTTATATGCTTCTCAGCCGACCAATTATTGCTGAATAGTACACGATGCAATATTAGCATGACAAGCAAAGATGAACAGGGACCTGCTGCGTGCTTTAATTAACTTTTTCAGGATGCCTATCTTCCAACCTATAAACGGACAACCGTCCTTTATTTTTTTAATTTAGTACAAATGTAGTACATAAAGCTGATTTGATGGAGTTTATTTGCGAGTGTGACGTATGGCCGCACGGGCCCATGCGGGACTGTTCATGCCTGAAGGGAAAGCATATATATTGCTCGTAAGTAAATCGAGTTAAATTAATCCATTTTCTAAAGTCAAGTCAGATAAATACAAAAGTTTATATGAGGAAACCGAGTAATAAAGAATTAAATGTGAGTCACGGACCCCTCTGTTAATGCAGGATCGTGCCATATCACGGCTATATGTCGCATACTGTACGTGATAAAATACTAGTGTCGCCTCTATGGTGGCGGTAGGGTGACGGGGTGGCACGGCGCACGGTAGCATCCTGTCGGCGACCATTTGGGTTGGGGTTTTTAGGTTACGGAGTTTGAGGCTGTTCGATGGACTAATTTGCACTTTGTACGGTGAATCTAATTTATTTTTGTAGAATAAGGCTTCTTCCTTTACACTCGTGGAAGAATTGCACTCGGGGAAGAGAAACAAAATTCCCCGAGTGCCAAAAATCGGGCACTCGGGGAAGTGTTGCACTCGTGGAAGAATTGCACTCGGGGAAGAGAGTCTTCCCCGAGTGCCATAGAGCCCATGGCACTCAGGGAAGGGAGGCACTCGGGGAAGAGAGGACTCGAAAAAGAAAAAATTGTATTTGACGGCGGTGGCTAACGGAGCCGTATGGGGAAAATTTTCCCCGAGTGCTTTACCCTAGCACTCGGGGAAGCAAGCCTCTTCCCCAAGTGCCCCGATCTGGCACTCGGGGAAGGGTCTCTTCCCCGAGTGCTAAGCAAAGACAATCGGGAAACTAATTTTTTTAAAGTTTTTTTGCCCCATTTTTTTGTGAGGTCTTCCCACGTTATTTAAAACTCATTGCTCAAATTTGGGGTAATTTCAAATTTTTTAGGTATACTTTGTTAGTTTTTTCTTATGTTGAATTTTTTTCATACTTCAAATTTGAACTACAGGTGCATGAAACCATATAATTTGATGATTCAAAAAATGATATTCATGATATTTGGTGTATATTAAGGTTGTATCTAGAAACTCACATGAAATGTCGAGCATATTGTTGTGGTAACATGACGAACAACTTGCGGAAAAGGTATTTATAAATTACATAAAACATGAACGAAGTCCGAAAATCATGAAACTTGTCGTGGAGTCATGTTATCACATGTATAAGGTTGTGTGCAATAATTCATAAGATTTCGAGTAAGTTGCGATGATGGATGCCTAAAACCTAGACATCTCCACATGTGATCAATGTGATAACACACATGGAGATGTTTGGGTTTTAGGCACCCGACATCCCAACTTGTTCGAAACCTTCTCAACTCTTGCATACAACCTATAAATATGATAACACGATGCCCCGACAAGTTTCGCGATTTTCGGACTTCGTTCAGATTTTCTGTAATTTAGAATCACTTTTCCCGTAAGTTGTTCGTCATGTCACGGCAACAAGATGCTCGACATTTCATGTGAGTTCCTAGATAATGCCTCAATATACACCAAATATCATGAATATAATTTTTTGAATCATCAAATTATATTATTTAATACACATGCAATTCAATTTTGAAGTATTGAAAAAATTCAACAAAACGAAAAAACTACGAAGTATAACAAAAAATTCAAAGTTAGCCCAAAATTTGGCAATGAGTTTTAAATAATGTGAGAAGGCCTCACAAAAAAAATAGAGGTAAAAAACTAAAAAAAGAAAATTAGTTCCCCGAGTGCCTGGGTTGGCACTTGAGGAAAAGACACTTCCCCGAGTGCTGAATCCGAGGCACTCGGGGAAGAGGACCCCTTCCCCGAGTGTCAGGCCCGCAGCACTCGGGGAAGATACTTAAAAAAAATCGTTTCTAGATGGCCCGCTCGCTCATCCTCATCCATCTGCTCCCACCGCGTCGAACCCTATCCCCCGCGCTTCCTCATCCACCCGCTCGCTCTTTCCTCCTCCTGCAGATTTCGACCTTGAAGGTGTTTGTGATAATGCCATACCAAGGAGAAACTCAGAATGGGCTGATATGTCTTTGAAACTAACTGCAAGTTCAACATTTTCCAGGAATTGAAGCGGGTGGGAAACTGGATGGTGGCTAATGGTGGAGGAGTCGACAAGTAGCTCTCTGAGAGAGGCACTAACCTTAGTTTTTTGTTTCTTATTGTGTGAGTTAGGCATCACAATGTAGCTCTGGTTCAAATCTTGTTGCAGCAGCTTCAGATTATTTCTTTAGATATAAATTGCTAAATGTATTGTTTTGGTTTAACCAATGTTAAGTGGCATGAGTTTGAAAAAATATTATGTGATATGTTACCTTCAGCAGTTAACATTGTTTATCTTTTATGCCACTTATTTGACACCAGATTTTTATCTTTTGTGCCTTTTATCTTGCCAATCATATACTCAGCAATGTTAACATTGTAGTATCAGTATCTGAAAATGTGATTGTGGTTCACATCTGTGTCTGTAAGGACCTCATATTTTTGGCTGGACCAATGTTTTAGTGTCGATTGTCTTAAGATTCTAAACTAAGGCGCTTCAGTTAATATGCTTCCTATGTTTGGTTGCCTTCACACTTGTAAAAATGATAATGTCCTGAGATGGTATGATTTGATCAACTCATAGTATAATGAGTACTATTCCATCTGCAACTCATGGTTATGTCGAGTCTTTCTTTTTGTCTGGTTCAGATGGACCTCATGATGCAAGCACTGGGAGATGGACCTCATGAAGCTGTGAGGATCCAGAGGTGTTTCAATGATTTTCTCTTAGAATTTCCTCAATCTGTAACGTGTTTCAATGATTTTCCTTGGGATTTCCTCAATCTGTAAGTTTCCTGTTAATGATTGTAGGATGATGGCCCAAGGTAGAGATGGGATTTCCTCAATCTGTAAGTTTCTTGTTGATGACAATAGCACAAATTTTTTTGGTGCAAAAGTTCGATTTAATTCTGTCACTTTCACCCATGATCCGCCTGTAGCTTCAGATTTCTAATCTAAATATTTAGAGCAAGTTTAAGAGTTTTTCTTGATCATTATGAACTTGATGAAGCAAATTAGCCCTTGCAGAAGCACATTAGCCCATGACTGCCTCTTTTTCTTTGCTATGTTGCCAATGTCTTGTGCTATTTGTTTTTCTAAAACAGTAAATTGATAGAGATGTGCACATATCTTCTTTGGTAATAGGACCTGATGATCACCAACTTAGGCACACTAACTTATTTGCAGCGCCATCCGACAAATATAGTAGGACTGCATTTGATAACAATAAGAAGCTGCCAGACATATAAGAACTTTAATTTAAGGCTAGCATATTATTCATCACTATTGATAAGTGCTTGAGACCTCACCAAATTTAGATATTATGTTACATGGCTCACTGAAATAGATGAGATATTTCCACTCAAAAAAAGTGATAAGGTACTTCACATTCATAAACAGTTAACAATGGTAATAGATAAATCACTAGTATTTTTTAGCTACCTACAGTGTTTGTGGGCACATCACATGGTTTTGCCAATATTCTCTTAGTGATTACTGTAAGTTAGTGATTACTATAAGAGGAGTCAAATCTGAAATAGCTCATCACTAGTCATGTTACTTGTGTATTATCAGCTTCAGTCATTGTTACCTGTTAGTAACAGGGGTTCTAGAAGTCTAGACAATAGTTCCCATGTGATTGCCTGATCGGTAGTAGTTAATTGCAGGAAGATACAACATTTCTGTTGGAGTGATAGTAGATGAAATCAAAGGCATGACATATGGAAGCATGTTTCCAATTTTGATTATTTTCCACTATGACATATCTTATCCTGATCTGATTTTTTACTACCCTGCATTTATCTGCATCATGAAATCATATCCCCAATTATTAAAGCCTTGCAAAAATGCAACATATATCTATGTGTATGCTTTTGTTTCATCTAGCTAGCTTATTGGCCATGTATGCATGAGACTGCAAATTGAATATATACAGATGAGTTCGTTATTATTACCAAATCTATGTTCTCTTTTCCTAGAGACCCTGATACAATTTTTTTTGTCTTATGTCTATTTTCAGCAAGATGAGTCTCTCTGAAATCACAGTTGAACAGGTCCGTCGCGGCCAATGTAATTCAGTATGCACAAACTTACATTTTGTCAAAATAGAATCATTATGTAATTTGTGCCAAACTGTACCTTGTAGTTGGGTGATTTAATATTATGGATTTGATTTCATATTAATTATTGTCATGTTTAATAATGTGTATTGCAATACAAATATTTTGTTGCTCGTATATATATGATTTGTTATTCATAAAGAAAAGCAAAAAAAGACTTATATATATGATTTGCTATTTACACTGAAAAGCAAAAAAAAGAGGCTTCCCTGAGTGCCTAGGCAAGGGCACTCGGGGAAGGATTGTTTAAAAAAATGGGAAATGCCCTTCCCCGAGTGCTTTGGATGGGGCACTCGGGGAAGAGGATTTTAATTTTTTTCGAATTTCTTCCCCGAGTGTTGCACTCGGGGAAGAGGTTTTTTCAAAAAAAAATGGTAGACGGCATCGACGGCGTCAAATCTTTCCCGAGTGCTAGTATGGCACTCAGGGAAGGCTTCCCCGAGTGTACGATTTTTGGCACTCGGGGAAGACCTCTTTCCCGTGAGAGGCATCCCTGGTCGCTCTTCCCCGAGTGTTACACTCGGAGAAGGCTTCTGTCGGGGACAGCCCTGGGGGTCCCCTTAAACAACTGGGGAATCCCCACTTAAAACCCACAACAAGCCAAAGCCAAACGCGCCTCGCTTAAGTACACAGGGCGTGGCCCACGCCACGGTGGCCCTGACGGCCCACCAAGGCGGCCCCCTCAAAGATCCCCTCGAGCAGGCTCCGCCTCGCTCGAGGGCACACGCCTCCCTCGGGCGGGCTCCGCCCGTTCGAGGGGGGCGCGCTTACCTCGAGCAGGCTCCGCCTCGCTCGAGGGTCCGCTCCGCCCTTGAGCGGGCTCCGCCTCGCTCAAAGGCGCTCCGCATGCGCACACCCGTTCCCGTACACAGGCATTTAGTGTTCTGACAACGGCGGGGCGGCGCCATCATGCGCCTGGGGCACGCGCCCCGGTTCCGTTGCACCAACTCCCTAGGAGGGAACCCATCCCCGCCACTGTGGGGGACTGTGCGACGTGGCCGGTGCCAGTCCCGTGACGCCGCGCCGCCTACTCCGGTACGGCTAACGCGCCGAGCCCTCGAAAGGGGGCCGGCCGCACCCTCGGTTTACTTTCCCGTGACTTTGCAGGGTTAGGTCAGGGCATTAGGCCGGCGGGGCACCATCCCTGCCACTGTTAATGGCATGGCGGCCGCCCCGCGGGTACAAACCCACGCCGGGCACTTTGGCAACAGCCCCGACGCTGTGGAGCGTGCGGGAACGGGACGCTGCCTTACCTGCCACTGTGCCCCGCACGGACCGACGTCAGCAACTCCCTCCAGCCCGCCTGAAGACATCGTGACCGTCCGCTGCACTGCTACCCTCGAAGCTACCACTGTTCGGGTACAAGATACGCCATGATGGCCGGATCGCGGCAAGAACCGTCAAGGCGGCCGCCTACTCTACGGCATAGCACACCACGCTTCCCCACGTAGCTAAATAGCGCGACATGCATGTGATTCACTCTCTCCTTGGCCTATAAAAGGAAGACGAACTCCCCCGCCACGGGGGACGAGGACACAACGCAAGGCGGAGCAACGCTTGACACCACGCACTTGTTCTCCAATTCTCCCACAATATCTTCAGCCACTCCACCAGGGACTTGGAAGCCACGCTTCCTCTCCCGCCTTGCTTGTAGCCGCCCCACTACAAGCACCCCCGGTGCTGAGCAATATAGTGCCTCAAGCACATCACTGCTGGACGTACGGTCCCTCGGCCGGAACCAGGATAAAACTTTGTGTCTCTGATTGCTTAGCATCGACCATTGAGGGATAAACCTTGGCGCTCATTACTGGTTAGTGTCGGGACCACATTCCGCACCGACAGTTGGCGCCCACCGTGGGGCAATCGAGCGCCTAAGGTCAATCCACCGTCAACTCCCTCCATGGTGATTCGCACTGAGTACCGCGGCACGCGCTACTCCATGGGCAGCTCGGACCCCCTCCCCGCCGGGTTTGAAATCCAGTTCGGGGGCCTGAATTTTCAGGTTACGGGGAACGACTACCTAATGCGCCTCACCAACCGTGAGGAGCTCCGTGCGCGGCGCCGGACGGGTCCCCGCGTGGTCCCCGGCCGCGCGCGCGCGCCACATGTGCGGACGCCCGTCGGCACGGATGCCACGGGCCCGTCAACGCCACGGCGTCGCCGCCGCTCCGGCCGGCGTTCACGCCGGGGCGCGGTCCGAGCGGCGGCAAGGCCGAACGCGCGCGCCTCCCAACGCGCGCGCACCCGTCGGCGCGGCAACCACCGCCCCGCGGGCAGCGCACGGTCTCCGGACCGCGCTTCCCCATCGGGTTGCACTGTGCCACGACGGCCTACAACGCCAACGTCAACACCGCGATGCGCAGGGTTCCCCCTGGCCGTCACGTCTTCGTCACCAGGGATCCCGGCACTTCCGCGGGCGACGAGTCATCCCTGGGCTCCCTCGACGCGTTGCCACCCGCAACCTCCATGGGTACGCGGAATGGGACTTCTCCGGCGTGCCGGACCCAGTCATGTTCAGGCGTTTCCTTGACGCCACGGACTGCCGGTTCGGTCCGCTCCGACGATTCCGAAGCACGGGAGCTACGACCCCGCGCGGGAATGCCGCGTCGTCATCGCCAACGACCCGGCAAACGCCACCGGTGCGGCGGGCGCCGGCGACGGGGAGGTCACGCCGCGCCCCCAGGGATCGCTCCGCGCCTGGCTGCAGGGCCGAGCACCCCTGCTGGGGCCGACGTCGACGCGCAGTTAGCCCAGGCTCGTGAGCTCGAGGCCAAGCTGGCGGAGGAATATCGAACGGTGCGGCTGCTCCGCGCCTCAATGGCTGGAGAAGCCTCCGCGCGCGGCGAACGCGCGCGGGAGCTGGGCAAACAGGCCCGCGACCGCATCAACGCCGACTTCAACGTCGACAACCCGGACACGCCTCCGCGGGCGAGTCAGAAGCTCATTGCCGCCGCAACGCTGCTACAGGCCATGCCGCCCCCCTCGACGCCTAGGCGCGAAACCTGCACCGCGAAGTGCAGGCACTCATCGAGCAGGCGGCCGTCCAGCAGGCTGAAAGCTCGGCGTCACGCATTCGCCAACAGGGGGATGCACGAGGTGACGGGGCCGCGCAGGGGGGCGAACCCTCGGTCCATGCAGGTGAAGCGGCGGGGCGACCCGCCAACCCGGGACGCACGCTGGCCAAGGAGCGGCTCCTCGACACGCGTAGGGCGCTGGACGGCGACGCTCGCAACGTCATCAACGCTCGGCGTACGAGCAAGGCGGACGCGGAAGCGGCGGCAGGCTACCACCCTCGACGGGGTGGACACTTCGACAGCGATGAGGACCGCTCTCCGACACCGAAACCCCCGGGGACCCGCGTGTTCAGCCGGGAGATCCACGCGGCGGCCTTCCCCCAACGCTTCCGCCCCCCCCACGACCATCGTCAAGTACAACGGGGAGACGGACCCCCGCGTGTGGCTCAACGATTCGCTCCGGGCATGCCGGTGGGCGGGGGCCACCAGCGACGAGGTCATCATCCGCAACCTGCCCCTCCACCTCGGCGATTCAGCCCGGACGTGGCTCGAGCACCTGCCCGCCAGCCAGATCCACAACTGGGACGATCTGGTCCGCACGTTCGTGGGCAACTTCCAGGGCACATACGTGCGCCCTGGGAATTCCTGGGATCTGCGCTCCTGCACCCAGAAGCCCGGTGAGTCGCTTCGGGACTTCATACGGCGCTTCTCCAAGCGGCCCGTACGGAGCTCCCAAGCGTGGCGCAATCCGAGATTGTGCACGCCTTCCTCGAGGGCACCACGTGACGGGACCTCGTGCGAGAGCCGGGACGCGGCCCGCCCGCGAACTCCAACGAGCCGTTCGACATCGCCACCGGCTTCGCCTCGGGGAGAAGAGGGCGTGCGGGCGATCTTTGACGGCAAGAAGGGCAAGCGCTCGGACGACGCGCCCGCGCAGAGGGCAGCAAGTCCGGGGAGCCCCACCGGAAGGACAAGCGGGGCAAGAAAGGGAAGAAGCCGCGCCGCGCGGCGCGCGAGCGGGGCGCGACGGCGACGACGCCGAGGCCCTTCGTTGACCCGGCTCGACGGGGCCCTCGACCGGCCCCTCGAGGTCCGGGGGTGTTTGATGACATCTTTGAAAAAGCCATGTCCATATCATAAGACCCCGGTGAACCACACCCTCGTGTGGAGCCTAAGGACCACCCTAAGCAGAGCTACCGGGTTCACCCCGTTTTTTCTAGTCCATGGCGCAGAGGCCGTCCTCCCCACGGACTTAGAGTACGGGTCACCCAAGGTTCGAGGCTACGATGAGGACGCCAACCAGCGAGCCCGCGAGGACTCGCTGGACCAGCTGGATGAAGCACGCCTCGTGGCCTTAATGCACTCCGCAAGGTATCAACAGTCCCTCAGGCGCTACCAGGCACGGAAGATACGCCGGCGGGACTTCAGCGAAGGGGATTTGGTCCTAAGGCTATGCCAAGACAACCGAGGACGCCACAAGCTATCACCTCCATGGGAGGGACCCTACGTCGTGGTGAAAGTGCTCAAGCCCGGCACGTACAAGCTGGCCAACGAGGACAGCAAAGAACTCACCAACGCTTAGAATATCCAACAGCTACGTTGCTTCTATCCCTAGCTAGGATTTCCAAGTATTTTGTTGTAAAATCACGTAACCAGCACCCTAGTTGGTGACAACCATGTAAAACATCATCAGTTTAATAAAAAGGGCAACTTGGCTTTCCCCTGAAACCCAAGTTACCCTCGGGGGCTACTGCGGGGGCATCCCCCCCCCAAAATGGTCACATTTTCGCGAAAAAATGAAACAACTCATGCGCTAAGTTTTTTTCTACTTCATCCTCGAGCAAAGATTCGAACAGGGCGCAGGCAGCCTAGCGGAAGGGACGCGCGAGCCAGAGATAGCCTACGCCTCCGCGAGGATACGACCCTTCTCCGTGACAACCCGCCCAGGAAAGTACCGTACTATCGCCTAAGACCGATCCACTTTGGTCATTAAGCAATAATAAAGTACCATCCTGTCGTAAGTCGCCGGGTTAACACCCGGTAAATCACTTGAGAGCACAAGGATCGAATATATGCATTAAAACTCACTCGAAGGCGAGTCCAGAGATACAACATCATTCAAATTCAAATGTGTACCCCGAAGGGTTTAATTATTACAAACCATAGTTTTTGTCATGACGAATAGTTTAGAGTTTTGAAAAGACACGGCGGAAATTAACTAGCGGAAGCAAGTCACCACGGGAGGCCATCCATGATGCTTCAGTAGTCGTCCTCCACCCACTCCGGCTCCCGGCCGGCGGGATCTCACCGGGCCACACATCACCGAAGGCATTACCCGGATCAACACATTAATGCAAGGCTTAGTATACTAATACTCGGCAAGTCTTACCCGTCGGTGATAACTACTTCACCAAATCTAGACCATTAAAGGCTTTTTGGCTATCTGGGTTGCTTTTGCTAAAAAGTAACAAAGAGTAGGTCCTTACTTTCAAGATTTTAGCACAAGTTCTAGTAGTTTAGTCATTACTACATTAGCCAACTGGTATAGACAAAGTTGTACAATACAATTAATCAAGCATCATCTTCATCAACTTCCATCATTAGGGATCACATGACTAGTGGAGTAAGTAGTCTCGGGTAACGGTGAGAGGCCGACAATCGATTGATTTAAACCTTGCAAGGTAGACCCAAACACACGGTCGGCTGCCCCCGCGAGGACAACTCCCCGAGGCCATCCCCATAAATTCTCGGGTTGGGATCGAATCTTACGGTCTTTGGTGCGGCTATCCGGCATACCCCGCGAGATACCGGAGTCACCATACACCACCGGTAGCTAGCCGTGAGAGCGAATCCCAAGAGTAGTAATAGTAAGATCCCTCGCCGTCTCATTATGGTACTAGGCTTACCGGTCCCATACCGGCATATGCTTGGTACGTTCAAAGACTTAACCCACATAACCACTGGACCGGAGCCCAGATCCCATGCTCTTACCACGTGAGCAATCCATTTAAGGATATAGTATGATTCCTATCTAGGAACCTATTCTCGCGAGTGAGGTCATCACCCGACTTGTAACGGTCCTATAGCTTAGCAGCTATCGACCTATCATACTAGTAGGGACCAAAGGTACCTATGGATCATGCATCTAGGGTTTCATTCAACTCCTGTACGTAAATGCACAATCATTCATAGATAATTGAATAAGGAACTTTAAAACTAGGTTAGATGCACCGGAGCTTGCCTTCGTCAGCTACGCTAGCTTGGGCACCCTCGGTGTCGAGTACGTCCACGTACTGCAGAGAACCTTCCGCTCCGCCTTCCTCGGTTTCCGGGACCAGGGAGTAATCTCCGTCCGGAAGATCTACACGGAATGCAATGCAAGATTTAGGTGATGTGATAGTTTCTTGTCTCATCCAACCCTAGTTGGTCATATTCACCTTAACAAGCATCTATCTAAGGTTTCTATTTGAGGAAGTCATTTGTTGTACATGGGTTACTCTTTTATTCCTCATTTGAATAAAGGTTTTATTTAAGCTTATCATTTCATGTGAAAGCTTCATTTCCTTTTTATCTTTATCAACAAAGGTGTACTTAATATCTTTTATTTATGAATTAAATTTCTTATCAGTAATGTTAATTAAATTTCTTTTATTTGTATTAAGTACTATTACCAAAAAGAAAAAGGATTTAATTAAGGATTTCTTTTTATTTTAATTTCCCTTTAATATTAAAAGGGCATTTAAGCCATTATTTAAACAATTAAATTACCAAAAATCAAATGAGTGCTTCTTAGGCCTAACGAGTGCCTATCCTGGTCCATTGGGCCCACATGTAAGTGTTGGATGCTAGGAAATTAAATATTATTGAAAATAACAAAGGTTATCTAGTGATTCAACTTAAATGCAAATAAAAATAATTAAGCATCGAAATTACCCAAACTTTCCGGTGGATGCTCTCTGGTCCTAAACAAGTCTAAAAAGCTAGCATGTTCACATGGAACCTCTACTGAATTTGGTTTATTAAATTACAAAGGAAAACATGCATTAAACAAGAATAATTATTTCTGTTACTCCTAAATTCATGATTAAATCACAAGATGTGCCTTTTGACATCTCAAGACAGTGTGCACAAGTTGGGGTCAAGCACATAAATATAATAAACATGAAAAATCATCTATGCAGTTCTGCGCAGAGATGGAAAAACATTTTTAGAAAAAGATTCACATGATAACTTTGTGCAATTTTTGGCACAACATCTAGTCTTATCCTAACTCACAACATATCCAAAGCTTAGCTACGAGAGAAGCTATACATTTCAAGTTATAACAGATTCAAGCATAACACATTTGTAATTTTTCTGCCAAAACTTCTTTGAATCTAGTCACAAGTGTACCACACATGGGTGGGGTTTAACATCCCGAGACCTACAAAATTTGTTCGGGAATTTTTGGAATTTTCTGCGATTTTCTAGGGATTTTCTAAGACGTGGACCGAACCGCAAATAAACTAAGTTAAGATTCCTTGCAAACGAGGCCCTTGGATTCACATCCATGCCCTCGGCGGCGGCGGGAGGGCTCGACGGCGGCGATGTGGGGCCCGGCCACGACAACATGCGGCACGGGGAGGCAATTGGGCTCACCACGGTCCTATTGGCGGTGGTGGCGAGGGCGGAACGTGCTCGGCGACGGCGCACGGCGGCGGCCGGCGGCGGCGCTCGGGGCGGCTCGGTGTCTTGCGGTGTGGAGGCCAAATTGATGCGAACGAGCGCGCTTGCGAGCTTGCCGAGTGCTAAGGGACCTAGCGACGTGCTTGGACGGCGGCGAGCACGAGCAAGGCGAGCTAGCACGGCGGCGGCGGGATGGCGGCGGCAATGGCGCGGGCGGCTCGGTGCGGCGCGCGAGGAGAGGCGGGGGGCCTTTATGCCCGGCTCGGGCGGCCCGTGGGTGACGCGCGGGTGACGGCGGAAGATGCGGCCGTGCTACGGCCCGTCGAGGCGCGTGCGTACCGCGGCGACGCCGCCCGACGGACCGGCGGTCGGTGGCGCGCGCGCGTGCGCGCGGCGCGGACGCCAAGGCGCCTCGGGACGGAGCGCATCGGGGCGCGGGGCATCGGGACGCGGCGTGACGCGGACGTCGAGGCCTCGGGCGGCGCGGGCACGGGCGCGGGGCAAGGCCGGCGGCGGGCGGCGACGGCGGCGCACGGGCGCGCGCACGACGTCGCGCGCGCGCGCGCTCGGCTGCGGCCGTGCTGCCGGTGCATGTTTTGAATCGATTTTTCTCAAAATTTTCAAACAGAACTGGACCAAGTGATGAATACCAAAGTTGTAGATCTAGGTACCAGCAACAACTTTTACAAAGGCTGTATAGGGTTTTGTTGCCTAGATTTGAATCTGTGGGAGTGCCAACTTTGAATGTCAGCCTGTGCTTGCCAACAGTGATCTCTGGCTTGCAAGGGCTTTTTCACAATTTTCCCCTCCAAATCAGCAATGCCACTCTACATGAAAGTTGTGTCCCTCAACAAGATCTACAACTTTCCCAAAGGTAGAATTTTAAGTGTTTAGGTGAATTTTGGAGAACGCGGCAAAAGTTCCAGCGGAGACACCTATGGACACTTTGGGTGGCAAGGGGGTTTGGCCCACCCTTTGACCAAGGGTTGACCCCACAAGTGTTTTAACTATTCACTAGGGTCACTTAGGGGTGTGTTAGGGAGTTTTCATGGGTGAGGGCCCAGGTTGACCTAGGGTTGACCATTTGACCAGGCTAATCGTGTCATTAGCGTTAATGTAACACCCCAGGTGTTTATTAATTATAAATACCTTATTTAGTTGTGTTATTCAAGTTTAATCGGCTCCTAAACATGTTTGACATGTTTTGTCACGAATTTGCACAAAAGACCTTGGTCAAAATCTCAAACCACGGTCAAACCCTAGATCTCCTTTAAGGCTGAAATGGTTTTCTTGCGCGTTCTCCAAATTTCACTATAGAAGTTCAAAATCGGCCAATACGAAAGTTGTTCGTTGTTTCCGGAACACATTTTTCGTTATTGGCGGACATTCCAATTTTGAGTGCAAATTGGCCAAAAATCGAGTTGAACGCGCTGTGAACAGTAACTTGGGGCCGAGATTTACGCCAACTTCGGCCGGCGTTCCGGGCAAACGGTTGATCAAAACATATGTCGCCCTTTGGTAAAGTTGTAGGTCTATAGCTCCTCTACAACTTTTGTTTTTGGAGATTTTCAAGTTAGTTGTCACTTTTTCGAGTTTGGCATTTTCGAAGATGCGTAAATGGAATAGAAAGTGAAGCAGACAACGTCGCTACGGACCGGACGCCCCGTGGACCCTCCGCCTCGCGTTTTTCCCCATGCGCCGAGTTCACGCGGCGGGACGTGTCGGCCGGGCGCCACGCGCCGCGCACCGCACGCCTGCACGCGCGTGCCATGCATGCGGCAGGCCACCTGGCCGGCCTCTGGCAGACGCGCCCCTCCCCATACTTGCCCGGTAGTCACCGCACGCCGTCGTGCGTTGGCACGATCAGGAGCAGGGACGTCGTCGCCATAGTCCGTCACCGAGCTTCCTCCCTCACTCCTCACCACCCAGCCTCGAGCACACCAGAGCCGCCCCACGGCTCCACTTCACCCTCCCCAGCCACCAGCTCGCCTCCATTGCAAGCACTCACGGCGGAGAAGAGGCTGAGGCGGCCTCAGATCCACCGCGCCACCGTTCTCCATCGCCGGAGCATCCTCCGACCTCCGGACTGCCTCAAATGGGACCCTAGGTGAGCCTACACCACTTACCCGCCTTTTCCCGGCCAAGCCCGGCCTTCCCCTAGCCGGATTCCGGCGATCCCCGTTGCTGGCCGTGACCAGGGGTGACATTGCGAGGTCGAGATCTTTTCGGGGGCTAAAACGCAAAACCGGGGACCTGTTTGTAAGAGCCCGAGTTTTCGGATCTAGGGTGCCCAGGCTGAACCTTCGAAAAATTATTAAAAATTGTAGAAAAATCAGAAAAATGCAAAACCAATTTTGTTGGTTTCGTGGTGAAGAAATCTATTGTTTCTAGAAAACATGTATAGGGTTTTTCTGTACAGTTTTTGAATTAAAAATTCAAACTCAGTTTGGAGTGTTTTTAGTGTGATTTAAAATATACACATGCTATGAACTTGAATTTTGTATATGTTGCTCTTTATATCATGTCTAGATCTGTGGCAAAAGTTTGCATGGTTTTGATGTATATATTTGCAGTTATGATTTATTTAAGCTTCATGCTAGATTAAGTTTGATGCTTTTTATAGCACCTTTAATGAACTTTTCTTTGAGCACAAAGGCACCTAGGGCTTTGACTTGATGATTAGTACCCCTGGTGTGATGGGTGTGATTTTAGGGAATTGTTTGCTTGGTGTTTTGGATTTAATCTTGTGTAGGAGCTTAAATTTAAAATCTGAAAAATAAATTGAAGTTGCAACCATGCCTTGGTCAGAAACTCATTTTTGGCATGCTTGACCTGCAGGAGAAAGTTGAGATCAAAAAGTTTATTAAATCTTTTTATATGAATTAATGTTGATTTTCTAGGCTGAGATTTGTCTTTTTAGAAAAAGATTCACATGATAAATTTGTGCAATTTTTGGCACAACATCTAGTCTTATCCTAACTCACAACATATCCAAAGCTTAGCTACGGAGAAGCTATACATTTCAAGTTATAACAGATTCAAGCATAACACATTTGTAATTTTTCTGCCAAAACTTCTTTGAATCTAGTCACAAGTGTACCACACATGGGTGGGGTTTAACATCCCGAGACCTACAAAATTTGTTTGGGAATTTTTGGAATTTTCTCGCGATTTTCTAGGGATTTTCTAAGACCGTGGACCGAACTGCAAATAAACTAAGTTAAGATTCCTTGCAAACGGGCCCTTGGATTCACATCCATGCCCTCGACGGCGGCGGGAGGGCTCGACGGCGGCGATGTGGGGCCCGGCCACGACAACATGCGGCACGGGGGAGGCAATTGGGCTCACCACGGTCCTATTGGCGGTGGTGGCGAGGGCGGAACGTGCTCCGGCGACGGAGCACGGAGGCGACCGGCGGCGGCGCTCGGGCGGCTCGGTGTCTTGCGGTGTGGAGGCCAAATTGATGCGAACGAGCGCGCTTGCGAGCTTGCTCGAGTGCTAAGGGACCTAGCGACGTGCTTGGACGGCGGCGAGCACGAGCAAGGCGAGCTAGCACCGGCGGCGGCGGGATGGCGGCGGCAATGGCGCGGGCGGCTCGGTGCGGCGCGCGAGGAGAGGCGGGGGGCCTTTATACCCGGCTCGGGCGGCCCGGTGGGTGACGCGCGGGTGACGGCGGAAGATGCGGCCGGTGCTACGGCGCGTCGAGGCGCGTGCGTAGGGGCGGCGACGCCGCCGACGGACCGCCGGTCCGTGGCGCGCGCGTGCGGCGGCGCGGACGTCAAGGCGCCTCGGGACGGAGCGCATCGGGCGCGGGGCATCGGGACGCGGCGTGACGCGGACGTCGAGGCCTCGGGCGGCGCGGGCACGGGCGCGGGGCAAGGCCGGCGGGGGGCGGCGACGGCGGCGCACGGGGCGCCCACGACGTCGCGCGCGCGCGCGCTCGGCTCGGCCGTGCTTTGCTTGGTGCATGCTTTGACTCGATTTTTCTCAAAAATTTTCAACGAAGCTGGACCAAGTGATGAATACCAAAGTTGTAGATCTAGGTACCGGCTACAACTTTTACAAAGACCGAATAGGGTTTTGTTGCCTAGATTTGAATGCGTGGGAGTGCCAACTTTGAATGTCGGCATGTGCTTGCCAACGGTGATCTCCGGCTTGCAAGGGCTTTTTCACAATTTTCCCCTCCAAATCAGCAATGCCACTCTACATGAAAGTTGTGTCCCTCGACAAGATCTACAACTTTCCCAAAGGTAGAATTTTAAGTGTTTAGGTGAATTTTGGAGAACGCGGCAAAAGTTCCGGCGGACACTGTGGACACTTTGGGTGGCAAGGGGGTTTGACCCACCCTTTGACCAAGGGTTGACCCCACAAGTGTTTTAACTATTCACTAGGGTCACTTAGGGGTGTGTTAGGGAGTTTTCATGGGTGAGGGCCCAGGTTGACCTAGGGTTGACCATTTGACCAAGCTAATCGTGTCATTAGCGTTAATGTAACACCCCGGTGTTTATTAATTATAAATACCTTATTTAGTTGTGTTATTCAAGTTTAATCGGCTCCTAAACATGTTTGACATGTTTTGTCACGAATTTGCACAAAAGACCTTGGTCAAAATCTCAAACCACGGTCAAACCCTAGATCTCCTTTAAGGCTGAAATGGTTTTCTTGCGCGTTCTCCAAATTTCACTATAGAAGTTCAAAATCGGCCAATACGAAAGTTGTTCGTTGTTTCCGGGAACACATTTTTCGTTATTGGCGGACATTCCAATTTTGAGTGCAAATTGGCCAAAAATCGAGTTGAACGCGCTGTGAACAGTAACTTGGGGCCGAGATTTCTGCCAACTTCGGCCGGCGTTCCCGGGCAAACGGTTGATCAAAACATATGTCGCCCTTTGGTAAAGTTGTAGGTCTATAGCTCCTCTACAACTTTTGTTTTTGGAGATTTTCAAGTTAGTTGTCACTTTTTCGAGTTTGGCATTTTCGAAGATGCGTAAATGGAATAGAAAGTGAAGCAGACAACGTCGCTATGGACCGGACGCCCTGTGGACCCTCCGCCTCGCGTTTTTTCCCCATGCGCCGAGTTCACGCAGCAGGACGTGTCGGCCAGGCGCCACGCGCCGCGCACCGCACGCCTGCACGCGTGCGCCATGCATGCGGCGAGGCCACCCCGGCCGGCCTCGGCGACGCGCCCCTCCCCATACTTGCCGGTAGTCACCGCACGCCGTCGTGCGTTGGCACGATCGGGGAGCGGGGACGTCATCGCCATAGTCCGTCACCGAGCTTCCTCCCTCACTCCTCACCACCCGGCCCTCGAGCACACCGGAGCCGCCCCCACGGCTCCACTTCACCCTCCCCGCCCACCGGCTCGCCTCCATTGCAAGCACTCACGGCGGAGAAGAGGCTGAGGCGGCCTCAGATCCACCGCGCCGCTGTTCTCCATCGCCGGAGCATCCTCCGACCTCGGGACCGCCTCAAATGGGACCCTAGGTGAGCCTACACCACTTACCCGCCCTTTCCCGGCCAAGCCCGGCCTTCCCCTAGCCGGATTCCGGCGATCCCCGTTGCTGGCCGTGACCAGGGGTGACATTGCGAGGTCGAGATCTTTTCGGGGGCTAAAACGCAAAACCAGGGACCTGTTTGTAAGAGCCCAGTTTTCAGATCTAGGGTGCCCGAGGCTGAACCTTCGAAAAATTATTAAAAATTGTAGAAAAATCAGAAAAATGCAAAACCAATTTTGTTGGTTTCGTGGTGAAGAAATCTATCGTTTCTAGAAAACATGTATAGGGTTTTTCTGTACAGTTTTTGAATTAAAAATTCAAACTCAGTTTGGAGTGTTTTTAGTGTGATTTAAAATATACACATGCTATGACCTTGATTTTTGAATATGTTGCTCTTTATATCATGTCTAGATCTGTGGCAAAAGTTTGCATGGTTTTGATGTATATATTTGCAGTTATGATTTATTTAAGCTTCATGCTAGATTAAGTTTGATGCTTTTTATAGCACCTTTAATGAACTTTTCTTTGAGAACAAAGGCACCTAGGGCTTTGACTTGATGATTAGTACCCCTGGTGTGATGGGTGTGATTTTAGGGAATTGTTTGCTTGGTGTTTTGGATTTAATCTTGTGTAGGAGCTTAAATTCAAATTCTGAAAAATGTATTGAATTTGCAACCATGCCTTGGTCAGAAACTCATTTTTGGCATACTTGACCTGTAGGAGAAAGTTGAGATCAAAAAGTTTATTAAATCTTTTTATATGAATTAATGTTGATTTACTAGGCTGAGATTTGTCTTTTTCGTATAAATTAATTTATAAATGATCTTAGGCCAAATTTTGGTGTGAGAGCTTAAACTAAGCATATGTTGCTGTGTGCAAAAGATTAGGTTCATTGGAAGTGTTTTTGATTTAATTTGGATTTATGGTTGAAAGGCTTTTTTTAAGTAATTAAAGAAAGAAATGGATATTAAAGTGTTAAATTTGTGAAATCATGTTTTGGTTCTGTTTTTGATATTTAGTCACACCCCCTTGCTGTTTGGTGAAGTTAAATAAGTTAATTTGCTTATATGTACACAATCACCATCAAAATTGACTTTAATTAATGCATATGCATGTATACGTGTAGATTTACCGAATAGTACGTACACACTCGCCCAGGAGGGAGATGGGACCGTTGATGGTGAGCTGAACCAGCTTGGTGTGCAGCAAGACCTGGACCAAAGTCCAGAAGAGTCCAAGGCTTGTGTTGGTGTTGAGTCTGAGGAAGGCAAGCACCGGTTTCATCTAACCCATGTTTTAAATTAAAATCATGTCCTTTACTTTTCAGCGTTTTATGCTTTACTTTGTGCATTTAAGTTTCAGGAGTTGCTTTGAAACTTAGATGCATGATCTTTGGACTCCTATGCTCTTTTACTAGTATGTCAGGAACGCTAGTGCCATGCTTTAAGGATATGGTAGAAGTCGAGTAATGACTCATTGCTCGCGAGATATAGGATGCTTATGTTGGAATCATAAGTTGGTTAAATTGACTCGCTCATGTGGTAAGAGCAATGGGTTCGGTCTCGACCGAGTAGCATGGTGCTGGTCCTAAGCTATTGAACGTACCAAGTACTTGTCGGGAATGGGACCGGTAAGCCTAGTACCTTACGAACCGGGGCGGGATCTTTCTAGCTACCCGCTTGGGATGTGTCTCGGGCTAGCTACCCGTGGTATAGTGTGTGAGTCGGACCGGTCGGGTTAGACCCTCCGGATAACCGTGTACCGCAGTTTGTAGCGTCCGATCCTAAACTCGTGGGATGTTGGGAACCGCTTTGGTTGGGGTAGACACTGCACTTGGTCTACCTTCTTCCGTGTATCTTGGGTTTACCTTGCAAGGATATAAATCGATCGATCGTCGGTCACTCGCCGTTATCTGAGTCGGCTTGACCACTGGCTACCCCATGTTTATTTATGGAACATTTTGGATTAATACTTGTTACCTATTTAATATTGTCGAACAACATGCTTGTGTAGTGTAGGTGCTCACATAGAATGGTTAACATACTAGAACTTGAGCTAAAATCCGAAAAGAAGGATAAACTCTTAGTCGCTTTTGGCAAAACAAACCCACAAGCCAAAGAGCCTTGCATGTCTAGTCTTGCTTTATTTTTGTCGGGTAAGTCTTCTTTGAGTATTAGTACTCGGCCTTGCTTAATTTGTTGTTTTCGAGTAATCCCATCCGGCCCGGTTCTATCCCGGATGGTTGGGAGCTTGAATGGGAAAACGATGATGAGGAGTGATATGCATGGATGGCCTCCCGTGTGTATCATGCGCTAGTTTTATTTCCGCCTGTTTAAACTCGTTCGGGTTTACTTTCATGTACAAAAAAAAACCTGGTTTGTAATAATGTCGAACTTGTGAACCTTTCATGTAATGTAATGTTGTACTCGGTCCCGCCTTCGTGTGGGCTTAGCGCATATCGGCGATCTGTTGTATGTGATTTACGGGCTTTACCGGCGGAAGCGACGGAATAGTTCTTTATTATTGCTTAATGGCCACGTGGACCGGCTTAGGCGATAATACGGAACTATTTTGGGCGGTTCTCAATCACGATTAATGACGGTAATTAAAAACACAGGGGCGTCACGGCCTACCCCCCTTAGAAGGAATCTCGTCCCGAGATTCGACTCGACAACGTAGAGATGGGGAAAAAGACTCACTGTTTTGGGATTGGAGGAAGCCAGGATACTTGGTGTTGAGATAATCCTCCGTCTCCCACGTGGCTTCTTCTTCCGTGTGATGGCTCAACTGGATCTTGTACATTCGCACGGTTTGCCTCCGGGTCTTTCGCTCTTTTTGATCTAGCACCTTTAAGGGATGCTCGACGAGCGAGAAATCCGGCTCGATCCAAGCATTAGCTTCGGTGATGATCTCGTTCTCCGGGAGCATTCCTTTCTTCAACTGAGTTACATGAAACACATTGTGAACCGCGGAAAACCGTTATGGCAATTGGAGACGGTAGGCCACGGGTCCACATACTTCTATTACCTCGTAGGGTCCAATGTAGCGCGGGGCTAACTTTCCTTTGACTCCGAACCTTTGCACACCTTTGGTGGGGGATACCTTCAAATATACATGATCTCCCACTTCAAAGTGTCGAGGTGCGGTTCCCTTGTCATGATAACTCTTTTGTCTCATCTGGGCCATCTTCAAATTTTCTCTTATCACTTGTACCTTCTCTTCGGCCTCTTTTACTAACTCTGGTCCAAAGAGTGTTCTTTCTCCGGCCTCTGACCAATTCAGTGGGGTGCGGCATCTGCGTCCGTATAAAGCATCGAACGGTGCCATTTTCAAGCTGGCCTGATAGCTGTTATTGTAGGAGAACTCTGCTAAGGACAAGCACTTGTCCCAACTTTTGTCAAAGTGCAAGATGCTTGCTCTCAACATGTCCTCTAGGATCTGTTTTATCCTCTCCGTCCGACCATCCGTCCGTGGGTGATAAGCGGAACTACGGAGTAGGCGAGTTCCCAAACACTCATGCAATCGCTCCCAAAAACGGGCCACAACCGAGTCCCTCTATCGAAATTATGGTCTTTGGGATTCCATGTAGACGAACTATGTGGTCCACGTACAACTCGCATCTTCGCCGCACGGAGTAAGTGGTGTGCACGGCAATGAAGTGAGCCGTCTTGGTGAGTCTATCCACAATCACCCAAATAGAATCCTTCTTCCTAGGGGTCAGGGGTAAACCTACAATAAAATCCATGCTAATGTCATCCCATTTCCACATAGGTATCGACAGGGGTTGGAGTACTCCTACCGATTTCAAATGACTTGCTTTCATTCGGTGGCAAGTATCGCACTCGGCTACATACTTGGCTACATCCACCTTCATATTAGACCACCAAAAGTTACGCCTCGGATCTTGGTACATCTTGGTACTACGGGATGAATAGAGAACTTGGATTTGTGAGCTTCATCTAGAATGATCTTCTTGATTTACGGGTCAACGGGGATCACTAGGCGTTTTCCAAACCGGACCACCTCTTGGGAATCTTTTTGGAAACAAGTGTACTTCGGGTCTCCTTCCACTAGTTTCACGCCGATGTTTTGGATATTCGCATCATTGCGGCGGGCCGTGACAATTCTCGTCATAAAGGCTTGACTCGGCCGTCGGGCGTAAAGAATTCCCTCGCGGTACCACTTCTAGGCCGAGCTTTCTCATTTCTTCACACGGGGGTTCACCGACCGGCACCAACTCTAGGTGGTTGCAATGATCCTTGCGGCTAAGAGCGTCCGCAACAACATTTGCTTTGCCCGGATGATAGTGCACTTCTAAATCATAATCTTTGATCAACTCAAGCCATCTTCTCTGCCTCATATTCAACTCGGCGGGTGAAGATATATTTGAGGCTCTTGTGATCAGTGAAGATATTGCAATGATTGCCCATTAGATAATGTCTCCATATCTTGAGGGCATGAACAACGGCAGCTAACTCAAGATCATGGGTAGGATAGTTGAGTTCATGGGGTCGAAGGGCTCGCGAAGCATAGGCAATGACTCGGCCTTCTTGCATAAGGACACAGCCAAGACCGGTGCCTGATGCGTCACAGAAGACTTCAAATGGCTTGGAGTTATCGGGCTGAGCTAGCACTGGGGCTGAAGTTAGATGTTGTCTGAGGGTGTGAAAAGCTTTCTCACATGCTTCACTCCACACGAATTTCACTCCCTTCTTGAGTAATTCGGTCATGGGTTTTGCGATTCTAGAAAAGTCAGGAATGAATCGACGGTAATATCCCGCCAATCCTAGGAAACTGCGGATTTGATGTACGGATTTGGGTGGTTTCCAATCCATTACCTCCTGAACTTTGCTAGGATCTACGGAAATACCATCGTGGGAAATGGTGTGCCCCAAGAATTTGACACTTTTCAACCAGAATTCGCATTTGGAGAATTTAGCATAAAGCTGATGATCTCGTAAACGCTGAAGGACAACTCGGAGATGGTTGGCGTGTTCTGCCTCGTTTTTAGAATAGATGAGGATATCATCGATAAAGACCACGACAAACTTATCGAGCTCCGTCATGAATACGGAGTTCATGAGGTACATGAAATAGGCAGGTGCGTTAGTGAGTCCGAAGGACATGACCAAGAACTCGTAAAGACCATAACGAGTGGAAAAAGCGGTTTTAGGAATATCGCATGGTCGAATCTTAATTTGGTGGTAGCCAGAACGAAGGTCAATCTTAGAGAAGACTTTGGCACCAGCCAATTGATCAAACAGTACATCAATTCGAGGAAGTGGGTATTTGTTTTTGATGGTGACTGCATTGAGTGGACGGTAGTCTACGCACATTCTCAAGCTACCATCTTTCTTTTTGACAAAGAGAGCAGGGCAACCCCAAGGAGAAGAGCTCGGGCGAATGTAACCCTTATCTAGCAATTCTTGGAGTTGGGTTTTTAGCTCGGCTAGCTCTTTGGGTGGCATGCGATAAGGTCTTTTGGAAATGGGTGCGGTACCGGGTTGGAGTTCGATCACAAACTCGACATCTCTGTCTGGTGGCATACCAGGCAACTCGTCAGGAAATACATCCGGGTACTCACACACTACTGGAATCTCATCAAGGGAGGAGATAATGGTCGCATAGGCACAAGAGTCGGTACCGTCCCGGAAAGGTAGGTACAAGGTAGTGTGCCCGACCGTAGGAGAGTGGATCTCTACGACCCTATCTGATATATCTAGAACCACCTTATGTTGATTCATCCATTCCATACCCAAAATAACATCCATGCTTCCTAACTGGATGACTATCAGATTAGATTGAACGACCCGACTTCCTAATCTTAGGGGAACTCCAAAAATCATTAACGAGACGTGATGTTTCCACCGGGTGTGGTAATTTTATAAGTAGATTTGGTTGGTACTCCTCTTAGACCCAATTTGTCTAGTAGACTCTCATTTATGAAACTATGGGTGGCTCCCGAATCAAATAAGACCTTGACGGGAGTGTTATTGATAGAGAATGTACCCGTGAGTACCGGAGCTCTGCGGGAATGTCACTCGGGGTAGTGAAGTTCGGCTTGCCCGGCGCACTTGCACCATGGGTTTCTTGGCGGAGTGGCGAGGCTTGTTTCCCGTATTCCGGTTCTCGCGGGTTTGACTTGATCCGCCTGGGCTTGGGACACTCATTAATATAGTGCCCTGGCTGGCCACAATTATAGCAACGGCGATCACCAACATCACGAGGGGGGTGCATTAGGCTTCGGAGCTCTGCTGCTGGGCACGGCGGACCCGGAAGTTCCGGCGGGTTTGCCCTGGAATGGCTTCATCGTCCGGCGTCCGGTTGAAGATTCTTCGGGATGGGCACTGGAGCTTCCTTCTTCACAAAGCGAAACTTCTTGTGTGTTCCGCTGCACGGGGTGAAACCGGACATCCTCTTGTTGTCCCCATGGGCTTTCTTCATAGCATCTTCTTGCGAGATAGCTTTATTCACGAGTTCATGGAAGTTGGCGGGCTCGAGCAGATTTAGGCGCTCATACAGCTTGCCATCAAGCCCGTCACGGAACCTCTCCATCTTCTTGGCATCCGTATCAACATGATGCCCACCGTACTGGCATAAGCTATTGAATTTCTGAGCATAGCGGTACACGGAGTCAGATCCTTGACGAAGGGCTAGCAGCTCCCTCATCTTCCGGTCCATTAGACCCTTGGGGATGTGATGACTCTTGAAAGCTTGCTTGAATTCTTCCCAAGTCACGGCGTGATTTCGCTGCATGGACTTGAAATGGTCCCACCACATCAAGGCTTCACCTCGCAGTTGTAGGGCTGCGAAGTTCGCTTTGTTCTCCTCCGAGCAAGGCAGCACAAAGGCAGAGAATTTCGCCTCTATGGCCTTGACCCAAGCCTCGGCTTCCAGAGGGTCTTCTGCTTTCGCGAAAGTTGGCGGCTTCATGGCGATGAACTGGGCATACGTGGTGACCCGGTTAGGTCCCTCGTGGTTGGCCCCATGTGGCGGCCCTCGGTTCATCTGCCGGGCGATCTGCTGCCTGTGTCCGCAAGATGCGGCGCGAGCACCTCGGTCCGGGTGGCCATGAAAGCCTCCGTCGGGTTCATGGGCGGGGGTGGCGGCAAGTCTCCACTACCATTCGCTCCAAAACCGTTGGGAGAGCTGCGCGTGGTTCCCACCATCCGAAAAGTGAGCGTTATTTAACCGAAAGCTTACTCCCAAATGATGACAAGCACGATCATGCATTATCACATCTCATTAGTACGTAAATAATGAGTATAGCAACAAGCACAACATTCTATAGCCACCAAGATTCATAGAATCGTTTCTCTTAACATGGTTAGGACGGTGATTGCTCAAGTTGCGCGGCTCCTAATCACTTCCGAACGATCGTTGTTATCCCGAATACCAAAGAAGATGGTATACGAACGAGCACTTATATGCGGCAACGAGTGACGTTCGTAAAGATGCTTTGTTTTACCTATGTTCCTAGGAGATAAACAATGCATTCTTTGACGAGCGTGATCATTCGTAATGAATTATCCAAGGATATGGTATTTAGCACAAGAAAATTCAATTTGAAAGACAACGAGATTCACTTAAAGCATACAAGCTTAAGCATTCTTATTACAACATGACGAACAAGGTTCAACTTCATTACAACTTGATTTGAAACAACAAGACAACACATGATACAATAGTTGCTTGGCACGAAGACGTCTTTGTCAAGCCAACTAGTCCAACATCTCGAAAACAACTCGATATGATCGGCATCCTTCTGCTCCCTCGCTTGTCGGCAACCTAGTTGCCCACCGAAGCACCACCGTACGAAGGCGAAGCCGGGGGAGTCGGTAGCGGTGGTCTCGCTCGGCTCGTCGATCCGGACCGGACACGGCCCTCTTGCTCCTCCGGGTGTGCGCATCGCGGGGGCGATGGGTCGTAAGGCCACTATAGCTCGCAAGGCTGCCACCCGTACCTCGGCCTCCCGCACCCGCTGCCGCATATCGGCAATGTTCGCAGCGGGGGTCGGCCTTTCTATCTCGTGTGCGTCGGCATCCTCCTCTAGTGCATTATTCTCTGTCTCTAGGTCCACGATCCTCCGAAGGTTGTCACCTCGCTCGAGCTCCAACTCGGAACCTCCTAGTACGTAGCCTGTCGTTCTCCTCGCTGCACCCGGGTAAGTGTGAAGTTCGGCCGCCGGTGTCTTCTTGCCGAAAGTCGCTCCCAATCGCGCCTAGATGCCTCCAAGCGCCGTGCAATAATCGGCGCGGTGTTAAAACGCAGCCCCCGGAGTGTGAAAACCACGTTCAGGCAACGGGCAAGTGTTTGAGTAACATCCAACGGCTCGCTAGGGTCGGTAACTCCCGTAGATGGTCCAAACGGTCCAACCAAGGCGGGTCGTGAGGACTCACGGCGGAAACGATCCAAACGGGGAAAGAGCTACCACAGTAGGGTTGTGGTCACAAAAGTCTGTCAGCACTCTGAGGGCGGCTGACTCCACGGACTCGTGCGTGATAAATCCCCAGTAAATAAAACTCAGGTCAAACCGGTCGGTGTGATCAGGGTGCGCGCAGCACAGTCACGATCACCCTGCAACGGGGAACACCAAAGCGCTCAAACTCCTTCACCTCGTACGTCGGCGGGGTAAGGTAGCTGCGGCAGATCGAGTGCTTCCCACGCCAAGCGCGGAAAACCCTCCCAGTGCAACCCGTTGGTATGGATCGTACCGTCAGCGTCGAACTGGTGAAACACGGGGAAATCCATCTGTACACAAAGGTAACCCATGTCAGATCTCAAAAGAGAACGGCATGACAAATGGTGAAGTTCTGGCAGTTGTGAACAAAATTTCTTAACCAAAAGCCCAGAAACCACAAAATTTCCCAACTTTTAAATTAATCCTTTAATACTCTTAATTGGGATTTTAAGGTTAAACAACGATCAAGGAAACAAGATGGAGGGTCCTTAACTTGGATGTGCCTAAAGGAAAAGTGAACCAACCCAACAAATTAGAACTGAGACTTGCTATTACAAAGTAACTAGTTGAGGAACAACTGCTTTTAACAATTTGGTTTAGTTAACTTAGCACATGTTAACAAAATTTTCACAAAATTTCGGCAGCATGACGGCTAGGTATGAGAGGTACTCTAGTTCATAAAAAGCACACACTAGCATAAACTTCCTTAGAGAACACATGGAATTCAATTTCTGGGTCCATTTTAGTTGTTTCGATTTTTATCATGCATGCAAGACGTCCTATTCGACCTCACATGGCAATCAAGCCAAAAATCGAAGTTAGTGCCGGTGGCAAGGCTTTAATTCGTCTCTCCCTATAGTATCTAGTCGAGAGCTATACGGTGCGCTTAACGACTAACGAAGCGCCGTTATGTACTTGCGGAAAAACGAACCTTTCGTGCCGGCACGTCACGAAAGCGTCCACATACATTACCGTTCACTATAGAAACGGTATCCATGCGTTAAGCCGCTGCATGGACGGCGTCCTATTTAAGACTCGACGCGACGTGAGTACCCATTGGAATAGGCCTCACTCATCCCTTACGGACTTTCCCGTGGTACCATCACGTATGGCAAAATGTGACGAGACTCAAACGCGACGTGGCACCCATTGGAATAGGTCCCACTAGTCCCTCACGGGACTTTCTTGTGGTACCACCACGTATGGCAAAACGTGATGAACTAGTATGGTTGTGCAAGAAAGTAAGTCGACATAAAGTAATGTCTTGGGAGTTAGCAAAATAAACCATAAGTCAATTAAGCCACTGAAAGAACCCAAAATTCCCTCTAGGGCCTCTCGGTCTAGTTTATCCTTAGCGGACCAACGTATTTTTGGAAAATCGGAAAATCTTGGCATATTTTATTCCAAAATCGGTGATTAAGGTTTATTAATTAATCTCCGGTGCATATAAGCTACGATGCCAACCGTGACAACCCGCCCGGAAAGTACCGTACTATCGCCTAAGACCGATCCACTTTGGTCATTAAGCAATAATAAAGTACCATCTGTCGTAAGTCGCCGGGTTAACGCCGGTAAATCACTTGGGAGCACAAGGATCGAATATATGCATTAAAACTCACTCGAAGGCGAGTCCGGAGATACAACATCATTCAAATTCAAATGTGTACCCCGAAGGGTTTAATTATTACAAACCATAGTTTTTGTCATGACGGAATAGTTCAGAGTTTTGAAAAGACACAGCGGAAATTAACTAGCGGAAGCAAGTCACCACGGGAGGCCATCCATGATGCTTCAGTAGTCGTCCTCCACCCACTCCGGCTCCCAGCCGGCGGGATCTCACCGGGCCACACATCACTGAAGGCATTACCTGGATCAACACATTAATGCAAGGTCGAGTATACTAATACTCGGCAAGTCTTACCCGTCGGTGATAACTACTTCACCAAATCTAGACCATGAAAGGCTTTTTGGCTACTTGGGTTGCTTTTGCTAAAAAGTAACAAAGAGTAGGTCCTTACTTTCAAGATTTTAGCACAAGTTCTAGTAGTTTAGTCATTACTACATTAGCCAACTAGTACAGACAAAGTTGTACAATACAATTAATCAAGCATCATCTTCATCAACTTCCATCATTAGGGATCACATGACTAGTGGAGTAAGTAGTCTCGGGTAACGGTGAGAGGCCGACAATCGATTGATTTAAACCTTGCAAGGTAGACCCAAACACACGGTCGGCTGCCCCCGCGAGGACAACTCCCCAGGCCGTCCCCATAAATCCTCGGGTTGGGATCGAATCTTACAGTCTTTGGTGCAGGCTATCCGGCATACCCCGCGAGATACCCGGAGTCACCATACACCACCGGTAGCTAGCCGTGAGAGCGAATCCCAAGAGTAGTAATAGTAAGATCCCTCGCCGCCTCATTATGGTACTAGGCTTACCGGTCCCATACCCGGCATATGCTTGGTACGTTCAAAGACTTAACCCACATAACCACCTGGACCCGAGCCCGGATCCCATGCTCTTACCACGTGAGCAATCCATTTAAGGATATAGTATGATTCCTATCTAGGAACCTATTCTCGCGAGTGAGGTCATCACCCGACTTGTAACGGTCCTATAGCTTAGCGGCTATCAACCTATCATACTAGTAGGGACAAAGGTACCTATGGATCATGCATCTAGGGTTTCATTCAACTCCCGTACGTAAATGCACAATCATTCATAGATAATTGAATAAAGAACTTTAAAACTGGGTTAGATGCACCGGAGCTTGCCTTCGTCGGCTACGCTAGCTTGGGCACCCTCGGTGTCGAGTACGTCCACGTACTTGCGAGAGAACCTTCCGCTCCGCCTTCCTCGGTTTTCGGGACCGGGGAGTAATCACCGTCCGGAAGATCTACACGGAATGCAATGCAAGATTTAGGTGATGTGATAGTTTGTTGTCTCATCCAACCCTAGTTGGTCATATTCACCTTAACAAGCATCTATCTAAGGTTTCTATTTGAGGAAGTCATTTGTTGTACATGGGTTACTCTTTTATTCCTCATTTGAATAAAGGTTTTATTTAAGCTTATTATTTCATGTGAAAGCTTCATTTCCTTTTTATCTTTATCAACAAAGGTGTACTTAATATCTTTTATTTATGAATTAAATTTCTTTTATTTGTATTAAGTAATATTACCAAAAAGAAAAAGGATTTAATTAAGGATTTCTTTTTATTTTAATTTCCCTTTAATATTAAAAGGGCATTTAAGCCATTATTTAAACAATTAAATTACCAGAAATCAAATGAGTGTTTCTTAGGCCTAACAGCACCTATCCTGGTCCATTGGGCCCACATGTAAGTGTTGGATGCTAGAAAATTAAATATTATTGAAAATAACAAAGGTTATCTAGTGATTCAACTTAAATGCAAATAAAAATAATTAAGCATCGAAATTACCCAAACTTTCTGGTGGATGCTCTCCGGTCCTAAACAAGTCTAAAAAGCTAGCATGTTCACATGGAACCTCTACTGAATTTGGTTTATTAAATTACAAAGGAAAACATGCATTAAACAAGAATAATTATTTCTGTTACTCCTACATTCATACTTAATTCACAAGATGTGCCTTTTGATATCTCAAGACAGTGTGCACAAGTTGGGGTCAAGAACATAAATATAATTAACATGAAAAATCATCTATGCGGTTACGCCGAGATGGAAAAACATTTTTAGAAAACGATTCACATGATAACTTTGTGCAATTTTTGGCACAACATCTAGTCTTATCCTAACTCACAACATATCCAAAGCTTAGCTACGGAGAAGCTATACATTTCAAGTTATAACAGATTCAAGCATAACACATTTGTAATTTTTCTGCCAAAACTTCTTTGAATCTAGTCACAAATGTACCACACATGGGTGGGGTTTAACATCCTGAGACCTACAAAATTTGTTTGGGAATTTTTGGAATTTTCTGCGATTTTCTAGGGATTTTCTAAGACCGTGGACCGAACTGCAAATAAACTAAGTTAAGATTCCTTGCAAACGAGGCCCTTGGATTCACATCCATGCCCTCGGCGGCGGCGGGAGGGCTCGCCGGCGGCGATGTGGGGCCCGGCCACGACAACATGCGGCACGGGGAGGCAATTGGGCTCACCACGGTCTTATTGGCGGTGGTGGCGAGGGCGGAACGTGCTCCGGCGACGGCGCACGGCGGCGGCCGGCGGCGGCGCTCGGGGCGGCTCGGTGTCTTGCGGTGTGGAGGCCAAATTGATGCGAACGAGCGCGCTTGCGAGCTTGCACCGAGTGCTAAGGGACCTAGCGACGTGCTTGGACGGCGGCGAGCACGAGCAAGGCGAGCTAGCACCGGCGGCGGCGGGATGGCGGCGGCAATGGCGCGGGCGGCTCGGTGCGGCGCGCGAGGAGAGGCGGGGGGCCTTTATACCCGGCTCGGGCGGCCCGTGGGTGACGCGTGGGTGACGGCGGAAGATGCGTCCGTGCTACGGCGCGTCGAGGCGCGTGCGTACGGCGGCGGCGCGCGCGCCGACGGACCGGCGGTCGGTCCGCGCGCGCGCGCGCGTGCGGCGGCGCGGACGCCAAGGCGCCTCGGGACGGAGCGCATCGGGGCGCGGGGCATCGGGACGCGGCATGACACGGACGTCGAGGCCTCGGGCGGCGCGGGCACGGGCGCCGGCGGCGGGCGGCGACGGCGGCGCACGGGCGCGCACGACGTCGCGCGCGGCGCGCTCGGCTCGGCCGTGCTTTGCTTCGGTGCATGCTTTGACTCGATTTTGCTCAAAATTTTTCAACGAACCGGACCAAGTGATGAATACCAAAGTTGTAGATCTAGGTACCGGCTACAACTTTTACAAAGACTTGTATAGGGTTTTGTTGCCTAGATTTGAATGCGTGGGAGTGCCAACTTTGAATGTCGGCATGTGCTTGCCAACGGTGATCTCTCGGCTTGCAAGGGCTTTTTCACAATTTTCCCCTCCAAATCAGCAATGCCACTCTACATGAAAGTTGTGTCCCTCAACAAGATCTACAACTTTCCCAAAGGTAGAATTTTAAGTGTTTAGGTGAATTTTGGAGAACGCGGCAAAAGTTCCGGCGGACACTGTGGACACTTTGGGTGGCAAGGGGGTTTGACCCACCCTTTGACCAAGGGTTGACCCCACAAGTGTTTTAACTATTCACTAGGGTCACTTAGGGGTGTGTTAGGGAGTTTTCATGGGTGAGGGCCCGGAGTTGACCTAGGGTTGACCATTTGACCGAGCTAATCGTGTCATTAGCGTTAATGACGGTAATTAAAAACACAGGGCGTCACATTCTCTCTTGCCCCCAACCCGGCGGGCCACCGCGAAAATCGAACTCCCCTAACTAGAATTTACTCGGGAAGAAGAAGAAACAAAAAAGCGCAATGAGCAAAAGACATCACTTCACTTTGACAAATGCTCATAGCAAAGTAACTTTGTTTATTTACAAGGCCACGCGGCCAGCACACTAATACATAAACACAAAAAGGGCCTAGAGCCCGGCTGTCTTCAGGCTGGAGGAGCGGCGGCATCGGCGGCATGCAGGGGAAGAGGAACTCCTCGAAGGCCTCGGCAAGCGCCCGGTGGCGTCGGCGGCTAACGCATCCACGCGCTCCATCGCCACCTCGTCCTCGACACCCTCGGGGACGACGTAGCCCTCCGCCGGCGCCTCGAAGTTGACCTCGTAGTGAGATCGCACCACCCCCGAGGGCCTTCGGACGCCGAGATGCGGCGCCGGCGCACGCGCCGGTGACGTGGCCGCCAAGGGCGCGCGGGCGGGCGGCCGGCGAGCTCCCGGGCGCGCCTCGCCCTCCTCCACGGCTCGGCGGGTCTCGAGGGCCGCAGTGCGCAACTCCGGCAACTCTGCTCGGAGGAGTTGTAGGAGGTCCGCGCCGCCTCGGCCCGCTCAGCCGCGTGCCCCAGCGCGGTGCGCAAGCCTGAAGTTGCCCGGCAAGAAAGAAGTCAGAAAAGGGTGCGAACCCTCTAAGAGAAAACCGGCAAAACAGGAGTCAAACGGCGACTTACCTTCGACTTGCTTCCCCTCCACCTCGAGGGCGCGGCGCCGGCCTCGACCGCTTTGCTCAAGGCCCTTGAGGGTCTCGCCTTGCTCTGGAGGGCCGGCTCACGGCTCGCGCTCGTGATACCGAGCACCATCGGCTCGCCCTCAAGCTTGGAGAACTCGGTGTTCCGGTCCTCCGGCGACTTCGTGTGCCGCCTCGCGGCGACGCGCTCCGCTTCGGTGCCGACCGGGCGTCGGCGAGGGCGACTTGCTCTGCCCGCCGGAGCCGCCCCTCGGCCCCCCGGCGGGCGGTACGCTCTGCGGGAGGTTGGTCCTCGCAACGGCGAGCGCCGCGGCCTTGGCGTTAAGGGCGGCCTTTCGATCGTCGGCCTCCTTGCGCCTTCGCTCATGCGCGCGCGCCGGCTCCTCGGCCCCCGGCTCTCGCGGGCTGCGCCCCCCGAGCAACGAGTGGAGCTCCGGGTTGTCATTGCGGACGCCGGCCACCTCCGCCTCCCAATTGGCCGCCGGGGGTGCGCGTCTTCTCCCGGGTCCGCGCGCGCCCGGCCGCGGCGCCTCATCCCGGTCGATGAGGGGCTGCGTAGACCCGCTCGAGGGTGGAGGGGTGCGCCGAGGTCTGCCTTGCGCTCTCATGGAGTTGATCGCGCGGGGCCATGGCCGTGCGACGACCCGGCCGCCGGAGTCCTCGGGGCGTCGGCGAGCGCGTCGAAGGCGTCGCACCGCTCCCGGAGGCCGCGAGCTCGGCGCTCACCTGGTCAAGGCGCCGTACTTGTCACGGGTGCGGTGCTCGAGCTCCCCCGTCACCAACAAGTCAAACCCCGCAAGCATCATGCGTAGGGATTGCGCGCGAGAAACGAGAAGAAGAAACACGCAACGACACCCCACCCGGAAGACGCGCCACGCGGGACCGCCGTGGATCCTCAACGCCTCGTTCAACGCTCGGTCGAGCGCGGCACCGTGGTTGCGGAGCTCTCCCCATAGCTCCTGCTCCAGCTGGGCGTCGGCGAACACGGGCGGGTCGCCGGCGATCCCCTCCGCCGGGCGGAGTGGCCGACGCGGGGAAGACGAGGCTTCGGCACCATGCCCTCGGCCTCCCCGCCACCATGTGGCCCTCCCGCCGCCTCACGAGGGCCCCCTCACCGGGACTCGGGGGAAAGCGTGGGGAAACTCACCCTCGGTCCCCACCGGGCGGCGGGGAGTCGTCGTCGGGATCTCCACCACCACCGCCGGGAGCCGCCGGTGGGCGCCCCCCTGCGCCGCCTCCGTCGACGCCTCCGCCCGCGCCTCCGTAGCGGCGGGCTCCCGCCGCGGCGCCGCGTCGCCGCTTCGGCCGCGCCCCCGCAACCACGGGCGCCCGACCACCCTCCTCGGTCGCCGCTTGCTGCGCTTCCCCTGCGGCCGGCGCCGCGCCGCGCTGCGCCTCGCCACGGCCGGCGCCGCGGCCGCGCCTCCACAACGGCCGCCGCCGCGCGCCGCGCCTCCGCCACGGCCGGCGCCCGCCACTCCTCGACGGCCGCCGGGCCGTGGCCTCGGGGCCTCGGCCGCGCCTGCGAGCTCTCGCCCGCCGCGGCCGCCGCACTCGCCCCCCGCGCGCGCGCCCTTGACGAGCGCCGCCGGGGTGGGAATGGACGCGTCCGCCCTCAACACCTTGGCCGGTGCGAGGGGAGGCACGGTCGGCACTACCTCGCGTAAACACAAACAACTAATCGGGATTCTTGGTTGCCAAAAAACGCAACCCCGTGAAGGAGCAAGCCCCTTACCTCGAAGAGGAGAAGGCGCGCTTCCTCTTCCTCGAGGCCCCGGTGGATGACGCCGGCGCGGCCGCGCGCCGGCCGCCGTCGCGCCTCCTCTGCCGTCTCCGCCACGCGCATGGGCCCCGCCCCCGCGCGCGGGCGCGCTTGCCGCACTCGCCTCGCGGCGCGCGCGGGTGCCTCCGCGGCGCGCGCCGGCGCCTCCGCGGCCCGCGCCGCTCTGTCGTTGATTGCCCGGCGGCGGGTGCCTCCGCACCCGCCCCGAGCGGCGTCCCGGCCTCTTGCCGCCGGAGGGCGGCTCCGGCGGCGGGGCGCGAGGCTCCCACCTATCAGGGAGGCCCTGCCCCCCGGTCTCTTCCTCCTCCTCCTCCTCCGAGGACGAGTACTCCTCGGTCCCCGGAGAAGAGAGCCCCTGCTGCTCGCGCAGCCGGTACTCCTCGTTCCGCCGCTCGCGGCGCTCGCGGTGCCGCCTCGCGCGCTCCTTCTTGCTCGCCGCCCGCTCCCGCTCCCGCTCCCGTTCTTTGCGACGCCCGACCGAGCGCACGGGAGCGAGGAGTGGACGGATCGGATTTCGCGGCGGTCGGGCTCACCATCCGTGAGCGAAAACGTCAAAGGTGCGTCGAAACCCGGAGCATCATCAAGATCAAAAACGGGGCCAAGAAATCTACTTACCAGCGGACCGGTGGGGAGCATCTCGAGGTCCCACGGGGGACCGGTCGGCGGCGCGGCAACCGGGTGTCGACGGGCGCTCCGTGCCCGTGTGAGCGCATACTCCCACGGGAGGGGGCTCGGGAGCATCCGCGACCTCGCCGGCGCGACGGGGGTTCGCCGTCTCCGTCATCTCGAAGATACGGAGCGGCCTCTCCATCGGGGGCACGACCCGCCGGTGGTGGAGGAAGGCTAGGACGGTCGCCGCGGTCGGCCGCGCGCGCCGCCGGGTTCCTCGGCGCGGCCGGGAGCGAGTCCAGCGCCTCCGATGCGGGGCCGGGAGACACCCCATGGCTCCGGGAGTCGAGCTTCTCCCGGAGCACCGAGACCGGGTGTAGGGGGGAGGCCGGGCTCGTCGTTGCGAAGATAGAACCACCCCCGCTCCCAGCCGGCGTTGTTGGTCGTCATGGTACAAGGGATGTAGTCGTCCTTGTCTCGCGTCTACGCGAGGCGAGCGACATGCCGCCGGCGCGCACCGCGCCGCGGGTCCTCTACTCCGTCGTCGGGCTGCGTGAACGACTCGCGCGGAAGAGGTGTATCCAGAGATCCCAATTCATCGGGATCCCTAGATACCCCTCGCAAACGCCCACGAACGTGGCCGCGTGCGAAATCGCGTTCGGCGCGAAGTTGTGCAACTCCACGCCGTAGTAGTGGCAGAGCGCCCGCATGAAGCGGCTCGCGGCGGCTGCGAGCCGCGTTCGTGGAAGCGGATGAAGCTCACCACGTAGCCGTTCGGCGGGTTGGGCGCGTGGTCCCCTCGCCGGTGGCACGATCAATTCCGCCGACCGGCCCTCCTCGTTCGCCGCCCGGTGGCCGGCGGACACCGAGTCGCCGAGAGCCGGCCGCGTCAGCGACGAGCGCTCCCACGCGTACGGATCGACGATCGTGAGGGGCGGAAGGGGCGCCATGAGGAAAGGCAAGGGAGGGCGAGAACAAAGGACGGGAAGGAGAAGAAGAGCTCCAACGGCGAATGGGCGCGGTGGCGAGAACGAGACAGAGGCAGGAGCGCGGGGGGCAAGAATGGCGAAACGCTAAGGTAAAAACTGCCATTTTCCCTCTCCTCAGATTTATAAGCCGCGGGCGTGCTCTCCGGGGCGCACGTCCCGCGCGCATTAACTGCAGGGGAATCTTTTCTCGCTGACGGGCGGGCCCCACCACGACCGCGGCGGCCACGCCACCGCAGACGGGCAATCATCACGGTGTAGAACCGGGAGGGCCATGACCGGCGGTCACGTCCGCTTGCCCACGCCGCCCACTACGCGCGTGGCCACGGTGCCTAAAAAGGCACGCCCGCGATGCGAAACCGCAGCCTCGACTGCGAAGCATTAAATAGCCCGGCCTTTTACCAAGTAAGGAGGACCCTCGAGCGATACGAGCCCCTCGCTCGGGAAAATCCAACCCTCAACAGGTACATGTGTGGGACGGTCACCTTGGCGCTCGTGCGGGGACGAAACGAGCCTTGCGATGCACCGATGATGCACCATTTTTCGATCGGCGCCTCGAGGGCCGGCTCGCCCGAGCCCCTCGAGGATTCGCGGATGCCGGGACGGGAGCGCTAGACGCCACCCCGCGCCACTTTACCGATCGTCCCGAGGGCCGGCTCGACCGAGCCCCTCAAGGATTCGCGGATGCCGGGACGGGAGCGCTTAGCCGCCACCCCCGCACCACTTTACGATCGGTGCCCCGAGGGGCCGGCTCGACCGGGCCCCTCGAGGATTCGCAGATGCAAAGACGGGGCCGCCTAGGCGTCACCCCGCACGGCCCTACTGATCAAGGGTTCGAAGCCTGACCCTTGACGGGTTCGAACAGGCACCCCGCATCACCGCAGTCGGGGACGACGAGGGCACGCGCATTCGAGCCGTTCCTCGAGCCCGCCGGCTCGAGGGTGCCCCACATGTCATGTTCAAGAGCCGGCGAGGGCGGCTGGCCGGGGGATCCCACCGAGGGAGAGCTTCCGAGCCCTCGGTCCCTAGCGAACGGGACCGAGCCCCACCTAGCAAACCCACGCAAGCGCTTTAATGGACGTGTCTCTGGACCACGCGGCCTACCCTTATCGAACGGGGCATGGGCGTCCACTCGAACCACCCACTAACGGCTCAACGAGGAATCCGCAATCCGCGACCCGACCGATGGGGGGTTGCGGAAACCTCACCCTCCGTCCCGTGGAGGGACGACGAGGGCGCGTTAAAAAACAAGTCGTAGAGCTCTACCCGATCGCCTCGAACGGGCCCAGGCTCGGGGGCTTGACGCACGGCTACACCTCCTGGATTGCACCCGCCGGGATAGTGCCAGCAGCGCGTGCGTCACCGAAGCTGGCTGAGACATTGCCGACGCCGGTTGAAACATGTACCACGCCCTCTGACCAAGTCTCGCGGTAAACCCCTATAGGAGCGCCCGCGCTCCTGCAGGGCTTCGGGGGCTAGACCCGCGGGTCCACCGACGCGGCCCCACGAAAGCGTTCGCAAGCCAAGAGGGAAGGATGTCCTATCGGTAGGCTCCGGCATGCGGAAGCCTTGCGGCGAACCCGCGGATGCTCGGGGGCTACTGTCGGGGACGGCCCTAGGGGTCCCCTTAAACAACCGGGAAATCCCCCACTTAAAACCCACAACAAGCCAAAACCAAACGCGCCTCGCTTAAGTACACGGGGCATGGCCCACGCCACGGTGGCCCCCGACGGCCCACCAAGGCGGCCCACTCAAAGATCCCCTCGAGCAGGCTCCGCCTCGCTCGAGGGCACACGCGTCCCTTGGGCGGGCTCCGCCCCGTTTGAGGGGGCGCGCTTACCTCGAGCAGGCTCCGCCTCACTCGAGGGTCCGCTCCGCCCTCGAGCGGGCTCCACCTCGCTCGAAGGCTCTCCGCACGGGCACACCCGTTCCCGTACACGGGCATTTAGTGTTCTGACAACGGCGGGGCGGCGCCATCATGCGCCTGGGCACGCGCCCCGGTTCCGTTGCACCAACTCCCTAGGAGGGAACCCATCCCCGCCACTGTGGGGGACTGTGCGACGTGGCCGGTGCCAGTCCCGTGACGCCGCGCCGCCTACTCCGGTACGGCTAACGCGCCGAGCCCTCGAAGGGGGGCCGGCCGCACCCTCGGTTTACTTTCCCGTGACTTTGCAGGGTTAGGTCAGGGCATTAGGCCGGCGGGGCACCATCCCTGCCACTGTTAACGGCATGGCGGCCGCCCCGCGGGTACAAACCCACGCCGGCACCGCGCGGCAACGGCCCCCGACGCCGTGGAGCGTGCGGGAACGGGACGCTGCCTTACCTGCCACTGTGCCCCGCACGGACCGACGTCAGCAACTCCCTCGAGCCCGCCTGAAGACATCGCGGCCGTCCGCTGCACTCCTACCCTCGAAGCTACCACTGTTCGGGTACAAGATACGCCATGATGGTCGGATCGCGGCAAGGACCGTCAAGGCGGCCGCCTACTCTACGGCATAGCACACCACGCTTCCCGACGTAGCTAAATAGCGCGGCATGCATGTGATTCGCTCTCTCCTTGGCCTATAAAAGGAAGACGAACTCCCCCGCCGCGGGGGACGAGGAAGGACACAACACAAGGCAGAGCAATGCTTGACACCACACACTTGTTCTCCAATTCTCCCACAATATCTTCAGCCACTCCACCAGGGACTTGGAAGCCACGCTTCCTCTCCCGCCTTGCTTGTAGCCGCCCCACTACAAGCACCCCGTGCTGAGCAATATAGTGCCCCGAGCACACTACTCGCCGGACGTACGGCCCCTCGGCGGGAACCAGGATAAACTCTGAGTCTCTGATTGCTTAGCATCGACCATTGAGGGATAAACCTTGGTGCTCATTACTGGTTAGTGTCGGGACCACATTCCGCACCGACAGCTTCCTCGAGTGCATTTGGCACTCGGGGAAGCCGGTCTCTGCCGTAGTGGGGGGGCATCACTCATCAGCCTGTCATGATTAAGCCGGGAGTGGCTAGATAAATTTGGGTTCTCTTGAACAAATAGAAAACTGCCACACATGTTAGTTGTAAGATTAGGTCATTAAATCTTTGTGACACTGCAAAATTAAAGCAATCGAATTTTTGGTTTCAGGCAAGGTTCTAAATAGCCGGTTATAGCTGCCGCTATAGCTGGATATATATTGCTGCTGAAAAGGGCAGCACTGTGGCATTTATCCCGCTAAAGACGACCATAACCTGCTAAGTGCCAACTATAGCACTTAGCAGGATATGGCCTATTGTGTGTGGATGTATAGTAGGATACAATGTTAGCATAATCCGATAGATATGAGTTATTCGATAATTGGATAATTGAACGTAATAATTCGAGACTTATAATAGAATATTTGACTACTATGGCAAGCCCAATAAAGCCCATACACTACTACCTGGTGATAATTTTTGTTTCATGTCAATTGTGAAGTGTCATTCTCAACAATAAAGACCATTTTCATTATTTGTGAACCATAAAGAGTAGTTTTAAAATTATTAATTACCGTAAGAAGCTGCACGCAAGCATGTATTATCCGACTTTTTTCTATCCGTGTCTGTTTCGACACCGATCCAACTCCACACCATTTCCGACATCCGAAAAACCACATTTGTAACCGCAGCTGTGTAATATCCGCTCCGCTCCGCTCCACATCTGAAAAAATGGATGTGAATATAGAAAATGCATATCAGATAATCTGATCCACTTTCATCCGACGCCACCTTCTCACGCTCGAGGCGAAGACCGAGACACGTATATCCGTACTGATACCCTGCCTCTCGTTTCAAGCCACCACCAACGTTCCCTTGGTTCACGTTGCTGTGGTTCCTCTCCCTCTCCTGCTGATCGGCAAGCAAAAAGATTACCACCCTGGTTTTTTTTCACGAGTAGAAAGTTCATGATTACCACAACAAAATGTTTTTTCACAAGATCGGCACCATCATTTTCACTTCATCACCCTCGGTGGTGTTTTTTTATCACTTTTAAGTTGGAAATCAGTCACAGGTTTCGGAGCTACAAGTGGAGCGCAACACTTGCCTTCTGAAATATCTGTCGCTCACGGAACTTCGCAACTCTCGCACCTCTGAATGTGCTCGGAAACTAAAAAAAGAGATTAAAAGAAGCGAAGGATTATGTTCTGTTGGAAAAGTTCAAATTGTTTAGTTGAGCAACCTCGACTTAAAAGAAAATTGTTGACTTCTTTTTAGACCATCCTTGCAGACTCAGTAGGGACATCGAGCGGAATCTCACAACCTCGAGCAGAATCTTGGAATTGTAGAACGAGTGAAATCTCAGAATCTCGCGAACCTCAAGCGCAATCTCGGAACCAGCGAAATCTCGAAATCTCAGAACGAGCAAAATCTCCGAATCTCGGAAGAAGTGAAACCTTAGAATCTCAGAACGAGCGGAATCTCAGAACCTCGCAAACCTCAAGCGCAATCTCACAATGAGCGAAATCTTGGAACGAGCGGAATCTCGCAACCTCACAACCTCGAGCGAAACAACTTCCATGTTTACGGGGTGTATCCTTTATAAAATCTTACATGTTTATCAATTCTTATCATGCTCGCATCTCGCCATATCTTTTTGAGCTCTGTCATTCCCCAGCTAAAAAGTTAATATGATGGAATCATATTCTGCTTTAAGAAAACTGTTTAGATACATGTAAAAAAATGTCGCTCGAAGCTAGGAGCAGTTGACGACCATCGTTTTCAAGGTGTTCTTAACCTCGAGTGGAAAAACCGTCGAGTTTCATAGGAGATTTTTAAATTTGGTTCCTTTAAGTAAAAATCTTGTTTCTTAAAGATTTCGTGAGAATTTTTAGGCTCAAGGTTACCAAATGTTTTGGTTTCTAATTTTTTTTTTCTTTTGTGAGGGTCGAGCAAGCATAACAAATATCCAGATAGTTATACAAGTTTTGCTAACTGGACTAAAAAAAGACATTTCTCATCTCTATGAGAAAATCCGTGGGAATTTTTGTACTCGAGGGTCACCGAGTCTTTATGTTCATGAATCTTCAAGTGAACACGTGCCTTGTACAAAGTGACGTCATCCTCTGAGGCCCCAAAATCCTTCCAGTTCCTGTAGTTCCAGCAAATGACGTGAGCTCCCCATTCACACGAACTTTTCTTTCGTCGAAACTCGTCCTTTCATTACTCTGGCATCCTGAAAGAAAGCAAGATAACAGGAACGAGAACATGAATCCTATACTGAGAGACCTCTCTAGTTTGTCTTATCATGAGATCCACCTTAATCTTCCTCTGTTTCCGATCGGACGTGCGGCGAACTCGACGAAAACAAGAGGGCGCGAGCGCAACTGTCCGCGCACGACTCGCCAAATTTCAGGAGGCCCACTAAGTCTAACCAAGAGACCAAAGAGAGGGAGGGAGGTGATTTGCAGGTGATGGTTCCAAGAGGGGAAGGCAAGGCAGCGAGGACCGACTTCGAGGAGAGGTGAGGCGAGGTAGCGACAGACAACTCCGAGGGAAGGAGATGTGAGGCAGCGACTGGAAGAGGATACGCTGCGCCATACGTGGCCCCGGTGTACCAGGCTCCCATCTCCTCTCTGACACCACAGGCTGTGAAGCCGTGTCAGCTCGACCAACGGTACGGTATTGCAGATTGCCGAACAATTTCAACGATCAAGTACTACACATGCGATTATTTTGTCGTTGGTAAATCATATATAGCATATGCGGTTCCATGTCTTTCGTCTTAGATGTTGGATCTTAGTTAGTGGCAGCACAGTGAATCGGATCGATTTGAACTCGCTATTGACTTGCGGTTTTTCATCCTGTTCATTACCCAGTTACTTTTTTATCCAAATCACGTGTTGTCTGTTTGCTGTCTATCAGATATTGCGTTTTAGTGTCCAGTAGATTAATTTTTGGATCGAAATCATAAGTAATCTGTTTGTTGCCCTATCAGATCATATTCATTACAGACTTCCTCCACACCAAATGCTTGATTTTTCATCTTCTCTCAATCACTTTTTTCTTGTCCACTGGATCTACATCCAACGATCACGACCGCCCCCTGTTGTCACTTGTCTTTTCGGGCCCGCAACTGCATCTTGCGTTAGGGGCGGCAGATCTCAACCTCATCTTTTCCCCATTCGCATTCTCCCGACACGTCTTGTCTCAAGGCGGGGAGGCGGTCCCGACGGGGTGGTGAGCAAGCGGTGGGCGGTGATTCCGGCGGGGAGGCGGTCGCGGCAGACGGTGAGCAGGCGGCGGGGAGGCAGTTGCGGCGGACGGTGAGCAGGCGGAGGGGAGGGAGTGAGGGAGTGTGGGGCAAGGCGATTTTGCCCAGCTCACCGTGGAGGAGTGAGGTGGCAGGCAATTTTTTTCTCTTCGGCGAACTCCAACCCTCCTTGGCAGTTGCAGCGGTGATGCCGTTCGGGTACTACTTTCTACAAGGGATCATACATTTGTCTCGAGATACATCTAGTAGGGTTCATGGAGGTAAATCCCCTCCCACCCCCACTCCCCATTTTTGTTTTCAATCAATCAGACAATTTGAATCCCTAAACAACAGGTATATGAGGTTCGGGTCTGATTGAGCCAGATTTTTTTTGTCGGGTGCTGTAGTGGATTGCTTCAGCTGATGCTTTGATCTAGCTTGCCATCCATACATCCATCTCTCTCTAGATCTCACATGAAGCTCTCAAGGTAGTCCTAGGAAAAACTAGAGGAAAATAAGGACGAAAATGGAAAAACCAATGAGCTAGGGTTCCAAAAGTTGGCTGCCATCCATCCCCTCGAGTGTTTATATGGAGGCACCCAGAAGACTAAACTACCCTTACTTAATAACTAGGGACACAAGCTTCTCAAGGGCAAATTTGGAAGTCTTCAGATTTTCTCCATCTGACGGATGCCCTGCGACCGCAACCTGCTTAGCCTCGACGCAAGCCTTGCGATCCTGACGCGTGTCCTCCGCTTCGAAGCTTCTCGGTGGCAGCAACCAGGGCGGTCAGACCGCCCCCTGGGCGGTTAGACCGGCCCAGGCGGTCTGACCGCCCCTTCTGGGCGGTTGAACCGGCCTGGATGGCCGCACCTCCTCGTCGAGTCTTTGACCTCGGTTTTGTGGCTCAACCGAGTAACCCAGTGGTTTTCTGGTGAACCACTGCAAACCCCGCGAACTCGGTGTAGCCTCCGCCAATCACCACTCATGACTCGACTCCCACGTAGCCCCGGCTCGACCTTGGTTTTGAGGCTCAACCAAGAAACCGTCCACGACTTCGTCCCGCTGTTCTTGCCACCATGCGGCCCGCACTTGACTCCGCTGGCCACCGAGTCCCTCGAACGAAGCCTACTTGTCTTCTCCACGCCTGGAGGCCTCATTGTCAATGACCTTTCGCGCTTGTTATTCACCTACGCCAACACCAGTCAAGCCGCAACCTGTACCTGCAGTACTTAGCCAAGAATTAGTCCACACAACGTTGTCAATCACTCATCACACCAGGAAGCGACCATCCACCGGTCCTCGAACCACACATGGTCCTCAATGTCCTATTATGTGTGTCATGTTAAACATAGCTATATATAACCTGACAGTTGTGACCACTTCTTTCTATACCTATACAAATAGTGTTGTATCTTTCTGAAAAATGTGGTAGCCTTCCTGCCCAGCCTTGAGTTAGTTCTTGTCCTTGTCTTCATGCAACAACCATTATTCTCCTTGTGGACTTACCAGTTGCATTCCATTAGATGATTTTTGGAATAGTTCGAGGCGGATTCATCTGTATTCTCAGAATTACCCTCTTATTCCTATATGTAGGGACAAGGAGTGTTTTGTTGGAAAGTGAACTATAGCATTAGTTAACCCTTTTTTTGCAAACACTGCCATTCGCTGTTTTTCATTTCCCCTACCTGTGTACATTATTTAGAATTCTACACATCCATACACTCCATGCATCCTCCATTTAAGTAGCAACAGATAGTGTTTGTACCCCCTTATTGATAAACCCCTAAATTCTTTTGAAGCTTTCATCTCATTTTTTTGCACTACAATTTAAATGAAAGTGCATAAAAAATTGTTCCAAAAGTGAGGATTTTTCTTATTACACCCAATGAAATTGCTGATTCGTGTTGGCAGGATTCTGAACAATTGTTTTTTAAAAAAAATTGGCATTAGGCTTATGGTAATTTTGTCACATAACTAATACCTTAAGCTTTTGTTGTGTGGTTGTAATCTTTTCCTCTTCGATTTTAATTTTTCCAAGTTAACATGAATGGATTTTGTTGGATTACATGTGTACCCATCATTTCTCCTCCTTTCTCATTTTGGATCTGATTGGTTCCTCTCAATTTAGTCTGGCCTTTTTGCCTTTGCTGCCCTCTGCTATGCGGAGTTCACTGATCTCATATGTTCTTTTGCTTCCTTTTTCCCTTTTCCCTATTTCGGTACTGCCACCTGCACCTCCTTGTAGAACTGTTATTAGAACTAGGTTAAGGGACACAAGCTTTCACTTGAATAGCAGAGTAGCAGGATAGCAGCACTGATACTATACCTTTTCAGAGACATGGCCTTACTCAGTTACGCTTCTATTATTTCTTCTAACCGCAAAGTGTCAGGCTTGTTTATGTTCTCTTATTTGTCAGGGGGAAAAACGTTTCGTGTTCTAGAAAATAGGGAAAACAGGATATGTTGAGGCACTTGGAAATTCTGGACGCGCTGGAAACAGGTATATGCAATCATAACATGCCTTGATGTCTTGTCTAAAATGTGTCTGTCTTATTTATTTATTCGTATCAAGTAATTTAAAATTTGAATGGAAATGAATTGCATGTCACACGCTATAGCAATTCACATTGACTGTGCATCCCGTGGTGCATGATACAACATGAGAAAAAATGTGATGTAACAAGAACGAGAAAAGAGGAAATATAGTTTCTAAGAATATATGTATTGCTAAGGATTTTTTCCCTATAATGTCTCATTTGGATGAACACTACCATAGTCTATTATGTGAAAAAATGATCTGTTTTTGTTATGATTTAACACTTGAAAAATATAGTTTTTAGGAATATCTTTGCTGCACATTTATTATAATTTAACACTTGAAAGTTTTTTGCAATCAGTATAATTTTAAAATTTGATGGTTTTTTCTTGTAATTTTATAGTATTGTCATGGTTTCGCATAATAATGAACTCTGAACTTCCACTCAAGGGATGTCAACATCTAGAACTACATCTACAATAGTAATGGTGGTCTGTTCCATCTTTGTGGGGAACGCTTCGACTTCGGTATGTAGGAAAGATTGATTTGTCAAGTAGTGCACACATGGACTCCTGAAATCATGAGCACCATCTCCCTCTTCGTTTTATTCTCCTTTTTTCTTTATTTTATGTTGTAGATGAGTTGTTTAGAGCATATGGAGGAATCAATTGTTCCTTTTTCTGTGTTGTGGTGTTCTTTTTCTGTTTAGTAGTGCTACACTAGACGGAGGAATCATGTTAGCTGACCGATTCAGATTTTTTGGTAGGTTTACAACAAAACCAACAATGTTTATTTTTTGCAGGTCAACAAATATAGGGACTAGAGCTCATTAGGTTCTTGCCTTCCTCATGTCGTTTACCATCGAGCTTCCTCAAATGCTTGAGATTTTATGTTTGATTCGGTGCTGGTGAGTCCAATTCAGCCGCACCATACTCGACTTGACAGTTGTAGATCTCTCGATTCTGTGGCATCTCGTGCTTTGTGTTGTGTTCATCTCAGCGAAGGAAGCTAACCGTGATCATAAATTTGTGTTTCATGATATGTTTATTGCTTGCCCTTTTGTTGGTGATTTGGTTTTGGTAGGTGCTTTTTTTAATACTACATGGTTAGTGACTTAGTGTTGAATATTCGATAAATTCCTACCTGCAGCAGGGGGATTCTCAGTCCCTATTGAAAACAAAGCAGTAGCGATTTTGATTTGTGCAGTTTGCCTTTAGTTGCAAGCCGCTACCTGTAGGAGCTCTAGTCACTTCTTTTATTTGTACATCAACAAATAATAGCAATTTTTTCTGTATTGTAGGATGAGAAAATGTCACACCCGGATTTAAGGACAAACCCGAATGCAAGAATACATGTGCGCCAGGATCAAGTTACACACATGCATCGACGCAGTGAATACCAAAACACAGTGTAAAGCGTAAAGAGAGTATTAAACAGTTATTACATGACCGAATGTCTCAACTAAACAATCGTTCGAGTAGCTAACGGCGGAAAAAAAAACACACGTAGAAGTCCTCCACGGGCGGATCGGGAGAACGGACGCCTAGAACCCATCGAACTCATCATTGTAGTCTTCAAAACGCCCATCCGAGCGAGCAGCGGGTAGTGTAGATGCAATAAATAAACAACAAGCGTGAGCACATGTCGTACTCGGCAAGGAAAAAAAGTTCTATAACAACATGCAAGGCTTTATGGTGGAAGTCGTTGGCTCATAAGCAAGTCGGCATTTTAGTTGGTCAAGTTTTATTAAGCAATCGTTACTAGCAAGTGTAGGTATATACCAAACACGGATAATAAAATGCAACGGATCCATAAAATGTAATGCACAAGTTTAAAAGTTCCATCTTCCATAGAATTAATCATGTGAGGGTCCGGGCCGCTCTTGACCGTGAGCACGGCTAACTAGTTAGTTTTACACTCGCGAGAGGTTGTACATCTTTACCCACAAGTCGCGTAAAAACCCAAAAGAGTTTTAGACCCAACCATGCGGTGTTTGCAAGGCACCATACCACACTTCCGAGGTGTGATTGCATAGGGACGCTACGAGGCCGATACAAAGATCCCCGGATGAAGGTCGTCCGCTAGGTTACCCGGTCGGTGCAACGTATAAAGCTCCCGGACGAGTACCGTGTCTTAGCTAAGCCCACATCCGCGCCCGAGCAGTCCATACGCCACTACCCGCCGGCCCCCAACCCTTATCGTGTAAAGCATACCTAGCATCTAGTTCACTAATTAATAAGCCAAGACGAGCCATATGTCTTGTGGTAGTACTGTTTTCCTGGGTGGTCGCTCCATGTTCCGATTAAAAAGTATAAAGTGTTCTTGCATTACATGAAATGATAACATAAATAAAGCCATATTAACAAGTGTTCATTAAACCATCCCAAAACCACGTAAAGCGCTAGCAAGTGCTACCCAACATAAAGTAAACCCGGTTGATCAAGGCATAGGATAACAAAGCTAGTCGAACCTTAGCAATAGGACCCATCAATTTAATGCATAGCAATAATAAACAACAGTGTAATTAAAATGCATGTTGTAATAGGAATTTAACGGGAATGCAGCAAGGACTTGCCTTCTACCAGCACCGGAAACTGCTCAGGGTCTTGATACTCTTCAACGAAGCCGAAGTCCCCGAATTGCTCGTAAGCTACGCTCCACACATCACATACAAGCAAACAATGGAAATAAATAAGAAACAGTACACCAATCATCTCAAACAGTAGCAAAAGCGACAGAAAACTATTCTACTCGTCGAGACGATCGCGTGGACATAAAGAACGCTAAAAACGGAGCTAAAACGACCAAGTTATGGATAAAACAAGTTTTATGACTTATTTGTAAAGAATTTTAAGATCTCGGGCTAAAACAGAAGAAAACAGGACTAATACGTGAGGGTTTTATAAGGTGGGAGGACCGGGTTGCAAATCTAGGAAAACTCAGGGTTTTATTTGCAAAAACGCGCGGCTACGGCTGTGGGATGGATCTGATCCGTTGGATCGCGATCGGGCGGTGCAGATCTAATGCGGGCGCGGGTTAACGGATTGACCGGTACGCTAGGTTTGACCGGCAGGCTAGGGCGAGCGGGGGCCGTCGGATGGCCATCGGGCGGCCAGGGTTCTGCGCAAGCGGCGGCAGCGGCGGGGTGCGGCCGGCGGCGAGACCGGGGGCGGCGGCGCGGCGCCGGCGAGCGGCGGCGCAACGGCCGATTGGCGCTGGGGTGCACCAAAAACCACGGGATTTGCACCGAGACGTCGACGAGCACTTGGCGAATCCACTGGTGACCCTCACGTGCGGCGACGGTGAAGGACGACGGCGCGCGCTGAGCAACCGCGGCGACGGAGCTCCGGTGAAGGTGGGCGGCGGCGGGGTGCACGAGCGCCCAAACAAGTGACACGCGCGGGTCCCTTACCGAGCGGCGGATCCAACGAGCAACACCGAGGCGACGAACCGGCGACGGAGGCACGAGTCAACGGCGGCGGCGAGGGATGGCGACGGCGCTGACGGCTAGGGTTAGGGGCGGCAGCTGCAGGCGCTAGGGTTGAGAGGTGCGGGTCCCGCGCGACACGGGGGGGCGCGCCTAAATAGGCGGCGGTGCGGGCGGCCGGCTCGCGGGCCCGTGGCGCCAAATCGAGCGGCGGCCGGACTCGGGCTCGTGCCCGAGTCGGAGACGGGCGGCGGCGGGAGGAAGGCGGCCCGACATGCGGGGCCCGCATGTCGGCCTCTCTCGCGGCGGCGCGCGCGGCCGGGTTGCCGGGCCGCTAGGTGAAGTGGGCCGCAGAGCGCGCTGGGCTGGGCTGCGGCAAAACCAGGCTGGCGGTCTGGTTTTCTCTTTTTTTTCTATTTCAATTCCTATTTCCAAACCAAATTTAAACAACAAACAAACTTCGAATTCAAACCAAGATTTGAATCCAAACACCCAAAAACAATGCATCAGCATGTATGCAACAGTAAACCCCTATATTTCATTAATTAATTAAGAAAAGTGCTTAAATGCCTATAAAAGCACGACAACCTTATATTCCTTAAGCGAGATCGCAATGTTGCTAAGCAAATTTTAATTAAAAGCAAACAGTGGAATTTAGGGTGTTACAAATCCTACCCCCCTTAAGATGAATCTCGTCCTCGAGATTCGGATGGATCAAAGAGATGTGGATATTCTGCTTTCAACTCCTCTTCTCTTTCCCAAGTTGCCTCATCCTCTGCATGATTACTCCACTGTACCTTGCACATTGTGAAGGTCCGGTTTCTTGTAACCCGTGTCAATCTGTCCAGAATCTTGATAGGCCGTTCAGTAATGGTGAGATCCTCCTTCACATCCAATCCATCCATAGGCAACGGTTCCTTATCATGAGGTTTGAGACCTCTCTTTAACTGAGAGATATGGAACACATCATGCACATCTGCAAGCTGTGCTGGCAACTCAAGTCGGTACGCTACCTCTCCCACTCGTTGCAAGATCTGGAAAGGTCCAATGTAGCGAGGAGACAACTTTCCTTTCACCTTAAACCTGCGCAATCCTCTGATAGGTGACACCTTCAGATACACATAGTCGCCCTCTTGGAAAGATACATCTCTCCTCTTCCCGTCTGCATAACTTTTCTGTCTGGACTGAGCAACTCTCAAGTTCTCTCTCGATGATCCGAACCCCGCTCTCTCTACCTCCTTGATGATGTCCGTCCCAAACAACCGACTCTCACCCGTCCGACTCCGGTACAAGGGTGTCCCGCACTTTCTCCCATACAATGCCTCAAAGGGTGCCATCTTCGACCGGCTTGATAGCCGTTGTTGTAAGAAAACTCGGCATACGGCAAACTCTTGTCCCGGCTACCACCATGCTTAAGAGCACACGCTCTCAACATATCCTCCGAGAATGCCGGTTCGTCCTCTCGGTCCGACCATCCGTCCGCGGATGATAGGGTCGAACCGAAATGCAACTTCGTATCCATGGACTCATGAAGTTTCTCCCGTAAACGCGATGTGAACCGAGTACCCCCGTCGATACAATCCTCTTAGGCACACCATGTAAGCACACAATACGGGACATGTACAACTCGCCAACCTCGCTCCCGAATGAGTAGTCTTAACCGGAATGAAGTGAGCTACCTTAGTCAAGCGATCCACTATAACCCATATCGAATCATACCCGGTACCGGTGTCCGTGGTAACCCCACTATAAAGTCCATACCAATTTCTTCCCACTTCCATTCGGGCACCTTCAACGGCCGCAACAATCCCGCCGGCTTCGATGTTCGGCCTTAACGCGATGACACGTGTCACACAATGCAACGTGAGCGGCTACATCCCTCTTCATCCCATACCACCAATACCTGCGCGGATCCCGATACATCTTTGTACTGCCTGGGTGGATGGAATAAGCTGAATCATGGGCCTCTCTCAAGATCGTCTTCCGGAGATCTCCCACATCGAGCACACGGATCCGATTCTTGAACCATATCGTACCCTGATCATCCTCAGTGAAATCCGGGGCCTTGCCCCTCTCCATGGTGTCCCTGATCTCCTTGATCTCCTCATCCTCCACTGTCCTTCGCGAATCTGTCGCTCCGCGAGTAGATTCTACCTCCAAAGTGACTCCCTCGGTGTGAGCGGCTATCCCCGCATTGAGTCCCTCAAACTCCCTCATCGGCTCATCGGGCGGTGGAACACCAAAGCTGTATTGGCTTGTCCCTTCCGACTCAAAGCATACGCAACCGCATTAGCCTTCCCGGATGATACCGTATGTCCAGATCGTAATCCTTGATCAGCTCCAACCATCGGCGTTGTCTCAGATTAAGATCCTTCTGAGTAAAGATGTACTTTAAGCTCTTGTGGTCTGTGTAGATCTGACACTTGGTCCCCATGATGTAATGTCTCCAAATCTTTAACGCATGAACCACAACTGCTAGTTCCAGATCATGTGTAGGATAGTTCTGCTCATGCTTCCTCAACTGCCTTGATGCATAAGCTATGACATGTCCCTCCTGCATAAGAACACAACCCAAACCTTGTCTCGATGCATCGCAGTAGATATCAAAGCCCTTCTGCAAGTCCGGCATCACAAGCACCTTGGAGCGGTCGTCAACCTCTACTTCAACTCCTCAAAACTCGCCGACGGGCATCGGTCCACTTGAACTCTCTATCCTTCTCCGGTAAGGTGGTGAGAGGCTTCACAATCTTAGAGAACCCCTCGATGAACCGTCGATAGTACCCCGCAAGTCCAAGGAAACTCCCCGATCTCCTTAACTCGTCCTCGGCGGTTCCCACTTCAACACATCTTCTACCTTAGCCGGATCGATCGCGATACCTCCATCCGTGATGATATGCCCCGTAAAAGAGACTTCCTTCAGCCCGGAAATCACATTTGCCGAACTTGGCATACAACTCCTGCCGCTCTCTCAACTTCTCGCAAAACAAGCCTCAAATGGTCCTCATGATCCTCCTCGGTCTTAGAGTAAACCGAATATCATCAATAAACACCACAAACAACTTATCCAAGTACTCCATAAACACCTTGTTCATCGGATACATAAAGTAGGCAGTGCATTTGTCAACCCAAAGGACATAACGAGTATACTCATACGATCCATACCTAGTGGTGAATGCGCTTTTAGGAATATCCGACCATCCGATCTTCATCCGATGATAACCGAAACGCAAATCAATCTTAGAGAACACCTTAGCACCTCTCATCTGATCAAACAGGTCTTCAATGCGAGGCAAAGGATACTTATTCTTGATAGTGACCTCATTAAGCAATCGATAATCCACACACATCCTCTGAGTACCATCCTTCTTCTCAACAAAGATAACCGGTGCTCCCCAAGGTGATGAACTAGGACGGATAAACCCCTTTTCCAATAATTCATTAATCTGTTTCTTAAGTTCTATCAATTGTGTACTAGACATTCTATGTGGACGTTTAGAAATAGGAGCAGTACTAGGTAATAGATCAATAACAAATTCAACATCTCGGTCAGGTGGCATACCTGGCAACTCCTCTGGAAACACGTCCGGTACTCATTAACCACCCCGATATCCTCCAAAGCCTTGCCATCCAGTGCTGCACGTAACCTCCCGCATCCGACGGTGGATCGGCCACAAGTTCAATCTTTTCCCCGCTAGGACCAGTGAGAAGAACAGGTCCTCTTAGCACACCGTATTGTCGCATCATGAGTGCCCAACCAATCCATACCCGGTATAACATCAAGATCCTTCGATTCCAAAGACTATCAAGTTTGCCCAAAAGTCTCGCTCCCATGATCTTTAGTCTAACATTAGGACACATATATAAAGACCTCATATCCCCCCCGGTGATCTAACTAGCATGGTTTGTTTCATGGGACACATGGGTATGCTATGCTTGGCCACAAACCGAGCGAGATATAAACGAATGGGAAGCTCCGAATCAAATAATACCGATGCGGGGATAGAGTTGACAAAGAACATACCAAGCACCACGTGTGGATTCTCTCCGAGCGGTCTCGGTACTCACGTGATTCACCCCCGCCACGGCCCCGACTCGCTGCCCCTTGTTGCTCGCGGGGTCCGGTTCCCGCTCCTCAACCGCCGCATCTGCCGGTTCCGCACGGGGGTGCCCCGGGGGTGCCTCTTAGGACAGGCATTAGCATAATGCCCAACCTCTCCACACTTGAAGCAAGTGTTGCCCGCGGGGGTGTGTGGTGCGCCTGGCCTCACGGGCGTACCAAGAGGAGTCATCGGACGGTGCTGCGGGTAAGCAGGGCGTGGAGTCTGCGGTCCTGGGCGTGGAAACTGCTGAGGAGTGCGCTGGAACTACTGGAACTGCTGCGGCTGGTACTGATACTGCTGCTGCTGGCCATAACCTCCTGACGGGCCTCCTGGACGGAACGGGGCTCCCAGCGGTGAAGTAAAACGGGGACGAGTGTGGCTCCCGGACTGCCCTGGAGTAGCAGCCTTCCTCTTCAACTCCCCCAACTCTCTGCGCATGGATTCCAATACAATAGCCTTGTCGAGCAGCTGCTGGAAGGACTGGAAAGTGTGCGACGTCAGCTGGTAACGAAGTGGTCCAGCCAAACCCTCCAAGAAGCGCTCCTGCTTCTTAGGATCATCCGCTACCTCCTCCGGTGCATAGCGAGACAACTCAATGAACCTGTCCCGATACTCTGCCACTGACATCCCTCCCTGCTTGAGAGAGAGGAACTCCTTCTTCTTAAGCCTCATCACCCCAGCAGGAATATGATGGTTCCGGAAGCTCTCTGTGAACTCCTGCCAAGTGATGGTGTTGGGTGCAGCATGGGCGGTCGTGTAAGCATCCCACCATGCTCCTGCAGATCCCTGGAGTCGACCGGCAGCAAACAGGACTTTCTCCCTGTCATCGCACTGAGCCGTGGTGAGCATCTTGCTCACAGCCTTCGCCCAATCATCAGCGTCAAGTGGATCTGCAGCATGGGTGAAGACCGGTGGACGATGGCTCATGAACTCCCGGTGCCTGTTCATAGGCGCCGGCTGCCGTGGCGGTGGCGGTGGCGGATTATTAGCTTGAGCCCGCAGGGTTGGCCACGGTGTCCGTCGGGTTCTGCGCAAGAGCCGCATCCGGTTCTCGAAAGAACCGCCGCATAGGATCCATTGGTGGCGGTGGTGGTGGCGGTGCACTGCTCGAACTGTTGCCTCGACCTTGACGAACCACTGGAGGCTGATCAACCCCTGATCCGGACCTGGTGTTTACCATCTGAGCGTTAGAAACACTGATTTAGATGATGATAACAATTGAAAAGCTGAAAAGATAATATTGCTGAATTCCAGAATAAGACAGATTCTGATAGCTATAAAGAAACCAAGATATCTCTCTGTTCCAGTAACCAAAAACCACGAATTTTTCTGGAGATATGGTGTATGAAATTACTGAACTAACCCAACTGGTTTTGCCTCAATCGGAGGTCTACAACTCGAGATATAAAATAATGAAATCAGGTATGTCAGCAGGAATTGACAGATTTCTGTTAGCTCAATGTTTCGTCCATAACTCCCAGAATATAAATTGGATATAGCTGAATTTTTGACAGAAAATCAGGTATGAAATTTGTGAACTAACCCCACTGCTTTTACTTAATTTGGAGTTCTGTATCTCGAGATAAAATTAAAACAGTACTGCTGTGACAGGAAGTAACGCGAACAGATTCAGCACTACAATACTTCTTAAGATAGATAAAATATGATAGATAAAGAATTACGAATTTATAAAATATGATAGGTGGAACAGAACTTAAACCCACTAATCAAACTCTATTACTAAACCAATGTCATTGTGGCATTAATCCACAACACATTGCAATCAAACAAAAACCCAAATCACAGATGTTCACAAACCAAGCATTCAAGCACACCACTATCTAACACATCGATCCAACGTGGCGTTCTATCGTTTACAGACTCGATAACAGAAAGATAAAGACTTCTAACACCTAACTCCTATGGCCAAATGATCCTAGTGCGGGATCCAAGTGACCCATAGCTTGTCCTTGCGGGTCTGGGTGACATGGCAGCCGATCCTCTACATCTTCCTGCACCTCATCTTCATCTTGGCCCGCGATCACTGCTTTGAGCCTCTTGATCTCTCTCGCGGTCTTCATCCCGCTGGTCACGGAGATCTTGAAGCTCCATGAGAGTGTCATCCAAGTTGGTATTGAGAGCTGCTACGTGTCCCACTTGCATGGCATAGCGTGCTCCCAAAGTTTCATTGGCCATTGGAATTTCACTGCCCACAGCTCCAGAGCGACGACGGGGTAGATCTCCCCACACAGAGTTGGTGAGGTGATGAGCTTCCTCATAGCACCACGCGGATAGAGCCCTCCTAGCTGCATCATCTCTTCCGGCGGCGAAGGTAGCTCTGGTAGCTAGAGCTTGATGGACAACAACCTCGTACAGCCCTCCATCGAGCGGGTTATCCTCCAAGATGCGCACAGACACATCCCACTGGGTTGGATGGCGAGGGTGAGTCCTCTTCAGTCCAACGTAGTCGATCGTCACGTTCAGCTGAAGACGCTGGAAGAGCCTCCTCAACTTAGACGGAAAGCGTGCATGCCCTCCATCATGGTGACAAATGACCACCTTCCACTTCTCTTGCGCAGGGTGATCCTCAGCATCTCCATCTTCTCGGGTCGAGTCCTCGGGGTCCGAGGGGTCAACCGGATCACCTCCTTGCTCGGCTCCTCGGTGGCTCCTCCTCGGGCTCTTGCTCTTCATCCGGCTCTTCGGGCTCATCATCCGACACTCAATGACGGGCGGGCGGTGAAGCTTGCCCCGAAGCGAGTGCACTTCACCTCCCTCTCCCGAAGCTTCCCGGTGCTCCTCACCTGTCGCGGGAGTAGCGGAGAAGTCCCGGTCCTCCGTGTACCTTGGAAAGCGGTAGGCACCGAACGAGTGGTCTTCAGTCGGCGAACCATCTAAGATAGATGAGACAAGTGCAGATTACTAAAAGAGACAAGATCAAGCTTAGATAACAAAAGCAAACAAGGATAAGATTAAATCAAGATTAGATATAATAAATTAGAATAAAGCAAGCTAACTATGTGTGGCTTCTAATATTATAAAATCCTTAATTTTCGACCAGTTCTAACTAGGCTAACGTCCTACAGTCAACACGGCTCTGGTACCACTTTGTCACACCCGGATTTAAGGACAAACCCGAATGCAAGAATACATGTGCGCCGGATCAAGTTACACACATGCATCGACGCGGTGAATACCAAAACACGGTGTAAAGCGTAAAGAGAGTATTAAACGGTTATTACATGACCGAATGTCTCAACTAAACAATCGTTCGAGTAGCTAACGAAAAAAAAACACACGTAGAAGTCCTCCACGAGCCGACGCGGAGAACGGACGCCTAGAACCCATCGAACTCATCATTGTAGTCTTCAAAACGCCCATCCGAGCAGCGGCGGGTAGTGTAGATGCAATAAATAAACAACAAGCGTGAGCACATGTCGTACTCGGCAAGGAAAAAGTTCTATAACAACATGCAAGGCTTTATGGTGGAAGTCGTTGGCTCATAAGCAAGTCAACATTTTAGTTGGTCAAGTTTTATTAAGCAACTCGTTACTAGCAAGTGTAGGTATATACCAAACACGGATAATAAAATGCAACAGATCCATAAAATGTAATGCACAAGTTTAAAAGTTCCATCTTCCATAGAATTAATCATGTGAGGGTCCGGCCGCTCTTGACCGTGAGCACGGCTAACTAGTTAGTTTTACACTCGCAGAGGTTGTACATCTTTACCCACAAGTCGCGTAAAAACCCAAAAGAGTTTTAGACCCAACCATGCGGTGTTTGCAAGGCACCATACCACACTTCCGAGGTGTGATTGCATAGGGACGCTACGAGGCCGATACAAAGATCCCCGGATGAAGGTCGCCCGCTAGGTTACCCGGTCGGTGCAACGTATAAAGCTCCCGGACGAGTACCGTGTCTTAGCTAAGCCCACATATCCGCGCCCGAGCAGTCCATACGCCACTACCCGCCAGCCCCCAACCCTTATCAGGTAAAGCATACCTAGCATCTAGTTCACTAATTAATAAGCCAAGACAGAGCCATATGTCTTGTGGTAGTACTGTTTTCCTGGGTGGTCGCTCCATGTTCCGATTAAAAAGTATAAAGTGTTCTTGCATTACATGAAATGATAACATAAATAAAGCCATATTAACAAGTGTTCATTAAACCATCCCAAAACCACGTAAAGCGCTAGCAAGTGCTACCCAACATAAAGTAAACCCGGTTGATCAAGGCATAGGATAACAAAGCTAGTCGAACCTTAGCAATAGGACCCATCAATTTAATGCATAGCAATAATAAACAACAGTGTAATTAAAATGCATGTTGTAATAGGAATTTAACGGGAATGCAGCAAGGACTTGCCTTCTACCAAAGACCGGAAACTCGCTCGTGGTCTTGATACTCTTCAACAAAGAAATAAGTCCCCGAATTGCTCGTAAGCTACGCTCCACACATCACATACAAGCAAACAATGGAAATAAATAAGAAACAGTACACCAATCATCTCAAACAGTAGCAAAAGCGACAGAAAACTATTCTACTCGTCGAGACGATCGCGTGGACATAAAGAACGCTAAAAACGGAGCTAAAACGACCAAGTTATGGATAAAACAAGTTTTAGGACTTATTTGTAAAGAATTTTAAGATCTCGGGCTAAAACAGAAGAAAACAGGACTAATACGTGAGGGTTTTATAAGGTGGGAAGACCGGGTTGCAAATCTAGGAAAACTCAGGGTTTTATTTGCAAAAACGCGCGGCTACGGCTGTGGGATGGATCTGATCCGTTGGATCGCGATCGGGCGGTGCAGATCTTATGCGGGCGCGGGTTAACGGATTGACCGGTACGCTAGGTTTGACCGGCAGGCTAGGGCGAGCGGGGGCCGCGTCGGATGGCCATCGGGCGGCCGGGGGTTCCGCGCAAGCGGCGGCGGCCGGCGGGGTGCGGCCGGCGGCGAGACCGGGCGGCGGCGCGGCGCCGGCGGCGGCGGCGCAACGGCCCGATTGGCGCCGGGGTGCACCAAAAACCACGGGATTTGCACCGAGACGTCGACGAGCACTTGGCGAATCCACCGGTGACCCTCACGGGCGGCGACGGTGAAGGACGACGGCGCGCGCCGAGCAACCGCGGCGGCGGAGCTCCGGTGAAGGCGGGCCGGCGGCGAGGTGCACGAGCGCCCAAACAAGTGACACGCGCGGGTCCCTTACCAAGCGGCGGATCCAACGAGCAACACCGAGACGACGAACCGGCGACGGAGGCACGAGTCAACGGCGGCGGCGAGGGATGGCGACGGCGCTGACGGCTAGGGTTAGGGCGCGGCAGCTGCAGGTGCTAGGGTTGAGAGGTGCGGGTCCCGCGCGGCACGGGGGGGGGCGCGCCTAACAAGGCGGCGGTGCGCGCCGGCTCGCGGCCCGTGGCGCCAAATCGAGCGGCGGCGGCCGGACTCGGGCTCGTGCCCGAGCTCGGAGACGGGCGGCGGCGGGAGGAAGGCGCCCGACATGCGGGGCCCGCATGTCGGCCTCTGCAGCGCGCGGCGCGCGGAGCTGGGTTGCTGGGCCGCTAGGTGAAGTGGGCCGCAGAGCGCGCTGGGCTGGGCTGCGGCAAAACCAGGCTGGCGGTCTGGTTTTCTCTTTTTTTTTCAATTTCAATTCCTATTTCCAAACCAAATTTAAACAACAAACAAACTTCGAATTCAAACCAAGATTTGAATCCAAACACCCAAAAACAATGCATCAGCATGTATGCAACAGTAAACCCCTATATTTCATTAATTAATTAAGAAAAGTGCTTAAATGCCTATAAAAGCACGACAACCTTATATTCCTTAAGCGAGATCGCAATGTTGCTAAGCAAATTTTAATTAAAAGCAAACAGTGGAATTTAGGGTGTTACAGAAAAATAGGATTTGTAAACGCCCTCCGGAGAGGTTTCATTCTACAATACCTTTCATTCTCTAGATTTTCAACTTCCCAGGTCCTCTTAATTTATTTTTTTCAGATCATGTAGTGTGCCTTTCATTCTGCAGTACCTAATCATTGATCTGAGGAGTTATTTTTTATATTGCTTGCATACATGTTTTGCTACTTAGTAGCAGAATGTAACTTAATGCTAACTGCTCTTTTTGCTTACTTTGGCCATGCTAAGTCACCACTATTGTTTGCCGCACCTCGCTTATCATGTAGTTTTATTTTTCTTCCTAGTTTCCTTTTGTGAGTGATGTGCTGGTAATAACCTTATCCTTTTTAGCATTTTCCCCTGCATAGATATGTTTTTCCGTCTGAATTTTTTTTTTGGGTCAAATGACTGTTGAGACAGTAGGGAGTCAATATGAGGATTGTGAGGACCCTCAAATTGGAGTAGAATATGGTCACTGACACTGGCAATTATGTGTGATCTGCTAGTCATGTACAACCCACCCTGTAGAGTTCAGAAATGCAAGGTTTTGTCATTGATTTCTGTATTGATGCATGCTTTTGTCACATTTGCAAAATTAAATTTGCTATGTACCAAAATCACTGTTTTTTTGTCAATTTGCTCACTTCAACAAAATTCTGATCTCTCCAGGTTGCTTTACACCTTCCCCTGGGTTGGTTTTGTTTAGCTCTTCATCTATCTCGATCTCTCTTTGATCACCACCCCTCTTTCTGTTTCTCTTGTACCCAGATTGAACTCTCTCCCTTTTTATTTTTTTTGCACTGCCCCTTTCTACGAATTGGGCACATGTATTAACAAGGGAAGGTCATCCATTTTTTGCGGCCTGTCAAAACGGATTCCCGCTAAAACATATTTTGAATCTTTTTTGAAAAGCCCATAAGCCATGCGATTATTTTGCTTTGGCCCAAAAAAACAACCGATAGTTCAAAAATGGTGACCTTAATGGGTTCTATTCTTAGCGGGTTGGGACTTGGGACAACTAAAAAAACGGACCAGTTTGTAGAAAATAACTAATAACAAAAAGTGATTGATGAGAGACAAAAAATCAAACACTTTTTTGTCAAGGACAGAAAAAACAACCGTTGGATGTAAAATCCACGGTAAAGGAAAAAGTGACTGAGGGAAACTTAAATCTCAATCATTTGAGGTCTACACACATCCTATTCATTAATTAATGTGCAGTAGATTTATTTTTGGATCGAATTATGGCGTGTCTGCTTTGTTGCCCTATCAGGTAATGTTCATTAGTGTCTAGTAAATTAATATTTGGATCAAAATATTGTGATTTATGTTTTGATGTCTCTCAGATACTATTCATCAGTATTCTGAAGATATGATTGTTATCTATACCAATATATTAATTTTGGTGGTGTCCTTCACCATCAGCCCCTAAAACCGTCGCCCTCGCGCGGAGCCCGACAAGTCCAACCATGCCCGCCCGGTGCTCTGGGATGCGACCGGGGAAGGAAAGGAGGGAGAGGGAGGGGCCGCCGGAGAAGAGAGTGAGGGACGGGCCTCCGCGCGAGTACCAGGAGGTCCAGCCGGCGGCAGTGCGGGGAGGAGCGGCGACCGAGCCCTGGACGAAATCCCGACCAGCAGCCACGCAAGCTATGGTGCATCCGGCGGCGGGCTGCTAGAGGCCGTCGTGGAGGAGCTGGCGCGGTCACCTCGCCCGTCGAGGAGGAGCCAGCGCGGAGCATCTCGCCTGGAGGATTTGGCCGGAGTGGCGCGGAGGAGGAGGAAGCAGGGGATTTGACCGGCGACCGCGAGCTCTGTGGTGCCCCGCCGCGAGCGTCGATCCGCGGGCGCGAACTCTGGCCGGTACCATGCACGCGCTGCTACTGGGGCCGGCCCGTGGCGTGCGCGAGCTGCTACTGGTGGCCGGATGGCGAGCGCAGGCTGCTGCTGGGGTCGGATGGGGCTGCTGCTGGGCGCCAGGAGTTGCAGCCTCCTCAATGAAGGCCCCAGCTCGCAGCGACGGCCGACGGGAGCTAGGATCAGTGGCCAATGGAGCAGATACTGCGCTGACCATGCGGCCATGCGGGCAGCTACGCGCCATGGACCTCACGGAAGAACTGTAGAAAGAGATGAGGATGACAACCACGAGATCGAGTCCCCCTGTCCACCGTAGACTCGCAGAGATACTTTTAGTGTGGCCCTTGATTTTATAGTGTAGTCCTCAACAAATATAGATATCACAAAAATTGTCTTTAGACATTCAAGAAGGCATGAAATAAAATTTTAAATTTCACTATAGTCCAAAATGTTATATTCAATGTTTCTTTTTATTCATGCTAGATAATATCATGTAAATAGCCACACAACGGTATACACAAATGCATGTGTACTTAATCTTAAGCTTCATGTAAAACATTAAACAGCTTACAGACAGTCCCTCTGTCTGTGGGCTGTATGAGATGTCTATGTCTATACATCCGTTTGTATACCAAAATCGAGGTTCTGCAGACGGCCACCCGCTTGTGGGCTGTACATGCCCTAATTAGCGACCGCGCGCGCCTAGCGAGCGCTTTTCCGAGCTGACCTGCGCACTCCAGACGGGCTAGGAATGATTTCAGCGAACGGTTATCCGACAGCGAGCTGGTCCCCAGCCTTGCATCAGTGGCCCCCACGTTGACTCCATAGACTATACAGCAGCAGCACACACCTGACACGCTCGCCACTTGCCTCCATGCAACGTTGGATCTAGGGCCTATTAAAGAAAGCTAAAAAGGTTAACGATTTTGTATAATAAAAATTCCGAAATGCAAAATTTATAATTTACACATACAATTTTAATGTATAATTTCATGATATAAAGAGCAGTGGTCAATGGAGCAGATACCGCGCTGCCCATTCGGCCATGCCGGCAGCTACGCGCCATGGTTACTTTCATTGTTCTTATTATTAATTATGCATTTCGAGAATTAAAATATTTATGCTTCATTTAATTTAAGTGCATAGTAAAATACAATCATTCAGTGTCCAATGCCCGTGACAACGCACGGGCACTTCGCTAGTATTACATTAGATTACATATATCAAGTTATCAAATATTCACTAAGTAATGTGCAAAGTTATTTTAGTACCAACTGCATATTGGCACTGGCTGCTTTTGTGCTTACTAAATCTTTGTAGCAACCAATTTTTGGTCATGAAAAATTTATATTTCCATGTATAGATACAATTTTCTCATGTGACAATTCTCTTTTCTTCCGAACATACATATTAGCATATTCTGATAATCATGTGTCACACATCTATGTCGACGTCTAACTAGGCATGCATTTTCAAATCATATGGGAAGTAACTTCATTTTAGTATGAATGTTTACAGAAAGTAACTAATGTGCTGATCTAAACATTCAGAAAGTAACTAGGCATGCATTTGAATATATCAGAAGTAATTTATTCTATTTTTATATTACGTAGAAGTAACTAATACTATGCTTTGTTTTATTTGATCTATTGTTTAAATTAGACAACTCAAATAAATATTGCTAGCAAGTAGCTCCACTATGTTATGAGTGGGACGTTGTGAAGTATTTTTTATGGGGTCATAAAAATCCAACTGACCTTGTATGCGACACCCTGTGTTCGGCTTGCTTTTCTCGACTTATTTCCTCTCGCACAACATTATTCAATCTACTAGTCGAACATTGTTCTTCGTACCAGCCGAACAAGCTCTATGTGGGCAGTCAAGTTCTTTCTCACCCCTTGATAAACAAAGTAACTATATTTTGTGTGTTTAATCAAAGGGTGTAACTTGTCTCAGATCTAAAACATAAGGAAGTAACTATTCATTAACTTACATGAGTTAGAAAGTAAGTTCCCTTTGATATAAAATACCTAGGAAGTAGCTAATCATCTACTTACATTAGATAGGAATTTACTTATCCCTATTTAAAACACATAAGAAGTACCTAGTCATTTGTGTAATTTAGGAAGTAATCGTCCTTTTGCATTGTGCTATGTTCATACTTGTGAGTAATGAAACCCTTGTTTTAACTATGTCTGATGGTCAACCATTTGCATTTTTCCTTTAATTCTTTTTAGTATTTTGTCCTTGACTTGTCATGTTGCTATCTCAACTTATGGTGTTTGCTAGAGTTTTTTTATGTGCCTGATAGTTGAACATAGAGTGTGCATGTAACTAATCATTAGTTTTTATCTAGTCGAAACTAAAGGGGTTTCGTCGATGTGGCCCGAAATAGGTGTGACAACCACCCCCTTTTAGTCACGGTTGGTTTGGCTGCCAAGGGCTCCCTAACTACAATAATTGGCGACAACATTTAGTCTCGGGTGGCGTTTCCACCCGAGACTAAGGGAGTCCCTATTGTCTCGAGTGGAAACACCACTGAGACTAAAGCTTCCACCCTCACCGACAACCCCTTCTTATCTCTTTCCTTCGGCTCCTCTACCTTATTCTCTCCTTTCTTATCTTCTCTGTTCTTGTCTTCTACTTTGTGCTTGCAGGGGGCAGCCACAGGGCGTGTGGCGCCTGCAGCCCAGCGCGGGAGGTGCGGCCTCGGTGTGGCAGGCGTGCGACTAGGCGGCGTGGCTCTCGGCGTAGGAGGCGCGGCGGGGGAGGACGCGACATGGCCGGGCCGCGGCGGTGCTCGTGCGGCCGGCGGCGGGCACGACGGCCTTTGGCGCGGCGCGGCGCATCCCCTATGGCGGGGCGGCCCCAACGGCTCCGTAGGTCCGCATCATTGGCGGTGCAGACCGGGCGGGCAGGTCGGTAGGAGGGGCATGAGTTCCGGTAATTTTTGTTGGTTTGTTTGTGATTTTGTTTTCGATTTAGATGGTGAATCCAATGTCTGTTGTAAATGAGGTCGAATTTGTGCTGTGAATTAGATTTGAGTACGTGGTTTATTGTTTTCTATTTAGATGGTGAATCCAATGTCTCCAGCAATTCATGAACAACTCAAGATCAAAATCAAGCTCCAGCAATTCATGAATTGCTCGAGCTCTAGGGGATGGGGATGAGGGATGGGGTTGGGGATGTGACAGGGATTTTTTTTGTTTTGCTGTAAAACCCTTTAGTCCCCGAGTGGTAATACCACCCGAGACTAAAGGTCCCTTTTAGTCCTAGTTCATTCACCCGGAACTAAAGGGGTTTTTTGTCTCTCATTATTAGTCCCGGTTGGACTTGAGAGACCTAAGGTCCCTACCAACTGGGACTAAAGCCCATCACCCTACTAGTGTGCACATCTAGGAAGTAACTAGGTTGCATTTCAATCATACCAGAAGTAACTTAATTTTAGTTTCAATGTCGTAGGAAGTAACTAAGTATTGTTGCAGATTTTATATGCACATTCAGATGTTTTTTACACTTACATTCAGATTTTTTTACAGTAATGGAGTCAATAAGAAGGGAATCTTTTTTCTTCATAGATATAAAAAATTGTACTAAAGCATATCATATTATATATTTATTGTATAGATCTACTCATTTGGAGTCCAACATAATTAGATTTTTCATTTTATGTTTTCTATGGTTTTTTAAAATTGCCTTTGGGGGTGGGCACTACAGCAGCCACCTGCTTCCCCGAGTGCCTCAAGCACTCGGGGAAGAGCCAAAAGCACTCGGGGAAGCCTTCCCCGAGTGCAACACTCGGGGAAGAGCTTCCGGGGATGCGGCTCACGGGGAAGAGCTCTTCCCCGAGTGCCAAAAATCGTAAAAATCGTACACTCGGGGAAGACTTCCCCGAGTGCCACGGTAGCACGCGGGGAAGATTTAACGCCGTCGACGGTTTTTTTTTACTCTTCCCCGAGTGCAACACTCGGGGAAGAAATTCGTTTTTTTTTAAAATTCTTCCCCGAGTGCCAGTTGCCAAGGCACTCGGGGAAGGCTCTGGGTTTTTTTTATTTTTGTCTTCCCCGAGTGCCAGGTGCCAGGGCACTCGGGGAAGGCTCTGGGTTTTTTTTATTTTTGTCTTCCCCGAGTGCCAGGTGCCAGGGCACTCGGGGAAGGCCCGTGGCCATTTTTTTTAATTTCCTCTTCCCCGAGTGCCAGGTGCCCAGGCACTCGGGGAAGACCCCTTCCCTTTTTTTGTTTTTTCTTTTTTCTTTTGCTTTACCGTGTGACAAATAAAACATATATTTATATAAATCACAATTCAACTTCAATATCTCACAAACCACATTTATAAATGAAAAACGACACATCCAAAAGTGTGGCCAAATATATCCGGAATACATAAAAATGAGTGCACAAAAGTACAAACCACGTATCGAAAAGTACACATACAAACCACATATCCAAAAGTACACATACAAACCACATATCCAAAAGTACACATTATTCCAAGTTCACAAGTGCAATACATATAAACGAGTCCGCGGGTGGCTCACGGCAACTGGGATCCCGGCGATGCTCGCCGGGGGCGCCCCCCAGTGCGACCCCGATGATGCTCCGCCGGGGATGCCCCGACGTGCGTCCCCGGCGACCCTCCGACATGGTTCGACAACGCCCCCGAGAGCCGCCGAATAAAAAAGAAATTGCACGTGAGTAACAAGATAAAAATCCAAGTTGTAAAGAAATGTTGAAAATTTCGGCGGCACCTCCCCTACATGGGGAGGTTTCCAAAACTCGCAAGAAGGTCGACACGAAGGCCGACAAACACATTTCCGGCACGAAGGCCGACAAATCAACAACTCCCGCACGAAGGCCGACAAATCAACACATCGGCACGAAGGCCGACACTAGGTTTGACACTAAGCATTAGCACAAAAAGTAAAACAATTGTGCTTATACTCACCGGGGTGACCGGGGTGGACTCTCGACGAGGTGGTGGAGGTGGTCGTGGTGGTGCAAGCAGTTGTCTGGGATCTGCAAACCTTGCTGCTGCCCAAGTTGTTGCACGAACGCGAGCAAACCTTGCATCGTCTCCCGCTGGGCCTCCCGCTCGGCCCGCTCAGCCTCCCGCTCGGCCGCTCGGCCTCCCGCTCGGCAAGCAAGGCCTCCTGTCGCTGGCCGAAGACGCCGCATCTCGGCCCGCAATATTTGACACCAATGTTCCAATAATGCGAGCTAAGGAACGTAAAAGTCAAAGTCAAAGAACGACTAATGAAAGTGAGAATACTTACCTGGAGTGACATTATCGCTGTCGGCCGCTGGCTTATGGGCACACTAGAGCTCGTGCTCGCTGCTCGTAGGCGGTCGAGAGGAGGAGTAGAGGCCGTGTCGAGGATGCCATCGCCAATGTAGAACCGTCCATGCTTCTTGCCTTGCCCAATCCTCATCACTAGCTCAGGATCAAGGTGTTCCTCAGACCTCGGGTCGTAGTCTGGCCCATGGACTAACCTTAATGCCTCCGTGTACGAACTAAGGCGGGTGTGGACGCTGGAGTTTGTGTACGCCTCTGGGCCCGCATCGGGGTTGTACTCGATGTTGGACTTTGCCGGGCCCATGTGGGCGAGAGCATACGCCTCGAGTTGGGTAATTGGCCGGCCACCGTGCGCCGCCTCCTACAAAAAAGCCAACATGTGGTTAGGAATCAATTAGAATTGAACGCGGCTATATTAGACAAGTGGTGTCGACTTACATATGTCTTTTTGTATTTGCTGAGGCTGGCGCTGCCCTGGTGGTGAGGTGCACCTGGCATCAGCATACGGTGGTCTTTTTTCTCTTGGTGCATCTTCTGCCAGTCCGCGTCCAACCATTTCTCCACAATAGCGCCCCAAAGAATCGCAAAAGGTTGCGCACCGGCTCGGAATCACCTACAAGCCATCGGAAGATCAAATTGGCATAGGTAATAATCGAAAAGAGATCAATAGGAGATGTTTTGTATTTACCGGAGGTATCGCTCCCTTGTCGGAATCTCTGTGTCACTTCTTGCACGCTTTCGTTGATTCTTCTATTACGGTAGGTGGCATTGTAGTCAATGTGCGCTGCGCAGCGGGCCTCATAATACAAGTCCGAGACACGTCTTTTACAGAAGCGTAAGCCACCCGATACGCCCTTTCCTCCCCGTCCCGGGCCGGCATCCGAAGAAGTCCCGCATAAAGACACGAGGTATCTATTATTTTATTTGAACAATGAAAGCAATGAAATGAGGGCCGTAGAGCGAGAAAGGCTTACCCATAACTCCGAAATCACCTGATCCGCTAAGTTTCTGTACGGTTCATCTGCGGGGAAGAGAGCGTATCGGTCAAACGAGGGTAACTCTCCCTCCACATCCTCCTCTGACTTGTACACCAGGCCAGGGAAGTGTTCCCTACACAGAAGTCCCAAGATCCCATTGACATTGCGAGCCTCCACCCCCTCCTCAACAAGTATCCGCCTTCTGCACAAGTGGTTAACAATAGTTATTATTAGTTCTTATTCGATTTTTCTATATATCAAATGAAGAACATATGAAGTTACTTAATTACCTATCCCCCCGGGGTGCAATCGGTCGGCGGCGGTCAACGGGAATCGGTCGCTTCGGGAGCTGGCTGGGACCTCGCTTATATGGTATCGAGGCTGTAGAGGAAGTCGAACCCCCTGCCCCCTCAGACGCGTGCGGATCCGCCTCCTCAGACGCGTGTGGGCCCCCTCGTCGTACATCTGCGGAGGGACGTCCTCGCCCCTAGAAGAGCGAGAGGAGCCAAGGTCGTCTCCGGCTGTGCCCCTAGCCCTCCTCTGCCTCTGTGAGGGCTCCGGCTCCCCAGTCGCTGGCTCCGGCTCCCGCTGTCTCGAGTAAGTCGAGCGACACCTCCTAGTGGGCCCCATCACCCCGCAATTAAAACAAATAAACAAGTATTAGTCTTGGTAAACGAGAAGTAATTAGCAAGGAAGCAAAACAAAAAAAAATGTATTTACAAGTATTAAAACGAGAAGTATCACATTTTTTTCTAATATTTACAAGTATTAAAACGAGAAGTATTACATGTATTTCTAATATTCTTCATGATCGGGATTATTTCGACGATAGGTCTCGTCATCACTATCAAGAGCCTCCAAATCGTCAACGACCTCATCCTCATCGCCGTCATTGTCTAGTTGTAGTCCATCAAGCATTTTCAAGTCTCTTGGATCATGCACCTCATCTGCAGCTTCCCGTCAACAATCCATTCCTCGTCTACTTCCATTTCAATATCTTCGCTTAAGTCTATCTCAAGCATCCCCGGTAGCCCCTCGTCTTGTTGATAAAACTCCTCGTTATCCGTGGGTGGGTTCAAGTTGTAATCGTCATCGTTTGGGCGAGCATATTTACCATGTGGTGACACCTTGTGCACAATATACCAACCCCGGAGACGTGGGTCGGTTTTGCAAGCATATGGACAATAATAAACTTGTCCGGCTTGCCGAGCCACAATATAGACATCCTCACCTAGATAGAAGGAATCTCGTCTAATTTCGACTATCCCAAATTTAGGAGACCTTTTCGATACTCCGGATCAAACCACTTGCATTTGAATATGATCGGCTTAGGTGCATTTTCACCATGGAATTTGAGCTCGTATATTTCTTCAACTATGCCATAATAGTCCTCGGGCTCCTCATGCTCCTCAACTACTCCGGTGTAAATACTCCGTATTGGTGGTCCTTGGATTGGGCCGACTCTTCTCGTAGCTTGTTGTGTGAAAGCGATATCCGTTCACGTCATAAGCGTTAAATGACAAGACCTTGTAGTCAAATCCTCTAGCCAGTTGTCGTAATTCGACATTTATAGACAAATCGCTTTTGCACTGCAAGCCCAGGGAGAGAGATGAAATTAGGCAACTATCAACACCAAACTTGGAACGACCTAAGTTGGCCAGAAGGTACCTTTTTTTGAAACCATGTAATGAAATCATGTTCATGAAGAAGGTTTTCTCGTTCATGTTCAGTAGGTGGCCTTGGATCATGCCAGTATTGATCAAAAAATTCCCTGCACATACAAGCAACAAGGGTGTTGGATGCGGAAAATTTATGAAGTATGTAACAAGTTCGTTGAGAATTTACCTCTAAAACTTGTCGACTTCGTCAAGGTTCGTCAACAAGTACAGCATGATCTTGCGCCACTCTAGATTGGTCAAGAACTTTGTGGCCGCTCCACTTGATCTCCCATGTTGCCCTTTGAATAGGCTGCATCGACAAGAAAAAGCCAGGGGGAAAGATCTTCTCCAACTTACAGACCAACTCGGGTGCCATTTTTTCCAACTCCTCAACCACTTTTAGAGATATCTCTTTGGCACAAAGCTGGCGAAAGAAAAAGCTCAACTCTGCCAGCACCTTCCAGATATGCTCAGGGACATAGCCTCTAACCATCGACGGAAGAAGCCGCTCAATCCATATGTGGAAGTCATGACTCTTCATCCCTAAGACTCGACCAGTACTTGGGTTCGCTCCCCTCCTCAGATTCGCTGCAAACCCATCAGGGAAACTTAATGTCTGCATCCATTCTATCACTTTCGTCCTCTGCTGCTTTTCCAAGACGTAATCGGCCTTAGGCCTTTTCCATGGTTTGCCATCTCTTGGAGGCATCATGTGTAGCTTTGGTCTGTCACATAGTGTTGCCAGGTCTACTCTGGCCTTAGGGTTGTCCTTTGTCTTTTCAGGAATGTCCATGAGTGTTGCCCAAAGTGCTTCGGCGACATTCTTCTCAGTGTGCATTACATCTATGCTATGTGGAAGGAGAAGGTCATCAAAGTAGGGAAGCCTCTCTAATCCCGGCTTATGAGACCACATATGTTTCTCACCATAGCCCACAAAGTGATTTTTCTTCGGCTTATCTTTCTTTGGATTAAGTTTCCTTCTTTTACCCTTCTTTGGATTATCTTTCTGTGTCGGTAGCACAAGAGCATCTATTTGAGCATGAACCTGAGCAATAGTCATCTTCTGAGGTGCAGGGCCGGTCACTGTGACACCTTTTCTGAAGTTCTTGGTGTCTCGTCTGAATGCATGGTCAAGAGGGAGGAACTGTCGATGCTTGTCGAACAATGAGAACTTCCCACCCTTCTTCAACCACATGAACTCTACACCTACCTTGCATACCGGGCATGGAAACTCCCCGTGGACACACCAGCCAGTGAATATCCCATATGCCGGGAAGTCATGCATGGAGTACTGGTACCAAACATACATTCTGAAGTTCTTCTTTGTAGCTCGGTCGTAAGTCAATACGCCTTCATTCCAAGCCTTGATCAATTCGTCATAGACAGGTTGCATGTACACACCCATTTTGTTTCCGGGTGTCCGGGAATTATCAACGTCAAGAATATGTTTCTTTGTTGAAGTAGGACCCGGGAGGGAGATTTAGGGGGATAGCGAACACGGGCCAACAAGTGTATTGGGTCGACATCGGTCCATAAGGATTGAATCCATCCGTTGCCAGCGCAACACGTACATTACGAGCCTCTAAATGTTTTAGACGATGTTTGTCATTAAACGTTTTCCATGCTTGACCATCTGCTGGATGTACCATCTTGTCATGATTGTATCGAACCCCTTCCTTGTGCCATGTCATTTGTTTCGCAGACTCCTCGGACATGAATAGTCATTGGAGCCTCGGTACGATCGGAAGATGTCTTAGGACCTTCATGGGGATGTTCTCATTCTGCTCCTTCGTTCCATCACCCTTGTCTACCTCCACATACCTATAGGATTTACACTTGGGACAATACTTTGCATCCTTGTGTTCTTCCCTAAATAGGACGCACCCCTTCGGACAACAATGTATCTGATCATACGGCATCTTCAGTGCCCGAAGGAGTCTCGTTGACTCGTACAAGTTGCTCGGAAGATGATGACCCTCCGGAAGCGCTCCCCCAATAATTGCCATCATAGCATCGAAGCCGGGCTCGAGTCATGTTGTACGGGACTTCAACCCCGCAAGCGCCCAATGGAATCAAGTTGAGTAACTGTTGTCTTCTCATTTAGGAGCTTCTGTGCGGACTCCATCATGGCCAAGAACGCCTTAGCACTCGGCTCGGCTCCTCCTCCTTATCATCCTGCTCGTCCTCCGTAGGCCTTTCAGCAAACGTCGCATCCTCATAGTCACCTAACCATCCTGCTACCCCACCATCACCATCAAATGCCTCCAAGCGTTGTCTCACGGCCTCCTCTCTGGGATGATAGGCTTCACCATGGCACACCCACCGGGTATAGTTTGACATAAATCCATACTTGCAAAGATCCTTCAACATGACTTCCCTTTTTTTTCTTGTTTTTACATTGGCTACATGGACAAAACGTGACCCCCGCTCCCTTGGCTTCCTTAAACGCATGGTCCAAGAATTTCTCGGTCTTATCCATCCATTCACGAGTTACTTGAGCCTGACTTGGGCGTCCCGTGTACATCCACTCACGGTTATCCATTCTCTAGCATATACATATAATGTAGTAACATAACCATCAATCGCATCTGCATGGCGTGCCTATTGCCTAATAGGTAAGGATAGGTCCTAATCCCACCCGCGGATGCGTAGATGAGGTTAGTTTTCATGCTCTACTCGATCCGAGACGAAATTTCGGCGGCACCTCCCCCGTCGCTCTCCCGATACACGTCCCGGAAGGGAGAGTGTGTATCCGGAGAACAACGAGGAGGTGGTGCCGAAACTCCATCTCGGATCCGAGCGAGCATGGAAACTAACACATCTACGCATCCGTGGGCTATCCAAAAAACGTGGACAATCCGAAACGAGATACGGTCATGAAGATATACAAAGATTCGCATATCTCCAATTGTATCCGTTTCGGACGGGAGACGCCTAATCGGGCTACACCGATCTACGTACGATAACGGTAATGAAAAGAGCTCAATTATACCTAGAGTGGCGGTGGATACAAGCCGAGGTGCTCCGGTTCCCTCCGACAGTCCCGCTCTCGCAAAACAAAAAAACAGCACTATAAGTACAAAATTTCGGCAGAACCTCCCCTGCACGGGGAGGCTTCCAAAACCTGCAAGAAAGATGTCGGCTCGATGGCCGACTACACATATAAGTCATCCCTTGGTAAGACTCCTAGTAGCTGTCGTTGGATGAGGAAACAATGCAAAAAAAAGTCTATGCATCCATGGATGCCTCTGTTTTATCACTGTAAGGCAGCACGGGCAAAGTGTAATCCTGCCTCTGTTTTATCTACATGACCATGGTTGGGTTATCCTGCTCTTCTGTCCAGTGAAAAACTCTGTTCCAAACACATGATACGCATCTGGAAATACAATACTACAATGTTTTTCTCCACAGTTAATTACCAAGGAGTAATATCTGTTCCACGGCCCATAGGTTCCAAGACTTGTAATGCTAAAACAAAGGGTTATATGTTGCTTCCGCAATTAAATTTTAGTTGCAAGAAAAGATACATATGTTGCTTCCTCAAGAAAATTTTAGTGGCAAGAAAAGCCTTATACTGCCTGAATCAGTCTGGTGGTAAGTGGATGCAATGGCATTGACCCATTGTCATGCCCGGTGCGTTCTGTGACGGGTTGATGACAACACCTGGAGGAGCGGGCGGGGCGTCGAGGAGGGCCGGGGCGGCGCGGGGCGGCGAGGAGGGGGCCGGGCGGGGCGGATCCGCCGGCCGGCCGCCGCCGGGGCCGGGCGGGGGCGGGGTAGGGGCGCGGGGGCGGGCGGGGGGGCGTCGAGGAGGGCCGGGCGGCGCGGGGCGGCGAGGAGGGGGCGGGCGGGGCGGATCCGCCGGCCGGCCCCGCGCGGAGGGGCCGGCCGGGGGGCGGGCGGGGGCGCGAGGGCCGGGCGGGCGGCTCGGATCCGGCGGCCGGCCGCGCGGGAGGGGCCCCCGCGAGGCGGTGGCGGGGCACCGCGCCGGCGGCGGGCGCGGGCGCGCCGCACCGGCGGCGCGGCCGGGCGCGCGCGCGCCGCGCGGGCCCGGGCGTCGAGGCGGGGCGGGCGGGGGCGCGCGCCGCGCGCGGGTGTGGAGGAGGGGCCGGGCGGGCGCGCGCGGCGGCGGAGCGGGCGCGCGCGGCGGCGGCGGGCGGCCGCGGGGGGGGGGCGGTCTCGGGGACGCGGGGTGGGGCGGGGTAGCGGTGGACTGGTGTTTTTTTGTTTAAGCGGCCGGGGCGGGGTAAAGGAGGCACGCATGTTTTTTTTTACCAAACTTCCCCGAGAGCCCGCAAACAAACACTCGGGAACCATCACTTCCCCGAGTGCCACAAATACGGCACTCGGGGAAATATTTATTTTTTTTGTTTTTTTGCCCCAATTTTTTGTGAGGCCTTCAAACAATATTTAAGACCCTCTGCCCAAATTTGGCTTACTTTTGAAGTTTTTTTGTTATATTTCGTTATTTTTTTCTTTTTTCTTGAATTTTTAGGAAAAGTTCAAATTTGAACTACAGGTACATGAAATCATATAATTTGGCGATTCAAAAAATGATATTCAAAAAATGATATTCAACTAAAGGAGGCGCCGACTATCTTCAACCGTTCGTCTGCAGATCAACTGCTCCTACCAACTTCGCTATTTTCAGATGCTAACAGTTATTCTCCTTTAGTTGCTTGCTTAAAAGGGCAGAGCCACCCCTGTAATGAACCATGGCTTAATTTGTATCGGGTATGAACCCTAAGTAGGAGTAGGAGTAGTTCTCTGTCGCCGTCGTCTCTCTGGCCACCGGCGACCCAGAACTGGGCACTTGTAAGCTTTTCTCTGCAGTAATCGAAGCTAAGTTCCCGCTCGTGTTCTCCCTTCCTGTTGAACCCGCGTTTCCTTTCGTTTTCCTTTTTTCCCCCTGTCCGGATCCTTCTCTGATCCTGACACCGTCGAGTTTCGATTCGGTGGTGGTGGTTCGATTTGGGTGGAACGCGGTCGGAGAAGGACGAGCAACGAGAGCGTCCGGTGGTTTGCGCGCTTGAGAGCGTCACCATGTCCTCGGTGTCAAGCCCCTTGATGGTGAGCGTGTTCTTAAGCAGTTAAGTTGTTGTAGGCTGGTGAAAGGTGACAGCAGGTTGTCGAAGGACGTGATGTCGTAACGGCCAGCCGACATGTCGAAGTCGACGGCGTTGCCGCTTAGGAAGAAGGTCGCGTCGCAGCTGGCGAAGGCGCCGATGTCGACGCAGGAGACGACGACGGGGCAGGCATCCTCGAGGGCCGCCTTTGCCGCATCGAGGACCTCGAAGCCGCGCAAGCTCAAGTTGGGGTGCATAGTGGATCACATTGTTTAAGCCACAGCTAATCACTTTGTGTTAGATAATAAATGTTTTTATGTGTAGAAACAACTCTTACGAATTTTACATTGAGGTCATAGTTTCTTGTATTACCGTCTTCAACTTATGGACTCTATGGGTAAAGTCTATGTTGGAAGTGTGTGCCATAGGATAAACCAATTTAACTCAATTAAATACAATGATGCTAGAGATGATGTACATGTATGCTCCATGACAAAATTAATTATTTTAGGCTGTTACAACAAACAACCCCTCTCTCATCTTTTTTTCATCCATCTCGCTGGACCCTCGCTGCCCACCCCGCCACCACAGAGCACCTCGCCAGCGGCCACCCTACACCTCCTCCCCCATCCTCAATGCGGCGTCGGTGGTGGCAATGGAGGAACGGGACACCCTGATCATCCTTCCACCATCGAGCGGGAGGCGTCCACGACGAGCGCCACACACGGACGCGATGGGGACTTGCTCCAGTCTGAGGGGCCCATCGGCTTTGTGCGATGTACACTGTTTCCGGCCGGTTGCAAACCATCCTATTTCAAATATTCATTCGTTTAGTATACTTTGCGGGCATTAGAAGTTGAACAAAAAAGAAAAGGAGAAAAAAATGGCTGGTTGAACCAGCACATTTTTTTACATTTGTGTGTAGAATCTAAAAATTTACTTCCAAAGCCTTGGGATATTATTTAAAAGCCTCCAATATATTGTGAAAAGGAATTATAATTTACTTATCAGGTGTATTCCCATTACCTTTTCTTTTAATTTGGCGCAGATCATGCTTGGCTTTGAGCATTAGCAAAGGAAACACTTTTTTCAGTAGTAGGTTTGAATGTGCCGTTAACTTGGCCATACATTTGTGTCTTTATTTTTGATAGACTCGCTGTGTGATTGGAAAGAGAGATTGACCAAGAGGGCAGATCGTTCCGGTACCAATTACATCAGTGCACTAAGATTTTGTCATCTAAACTGGAGTGCGCTGAACATTTGTTCGCTTATGAGTGATTCAATAGCAAAGAGGGGATAGTGTACTTTGTGATGAAATATGGAGGCCTGGTGCTGGACTGCATGCCTACATGCCTACATGTGCGTCGTCTGACCCATGGAAATATAACAGATGAACAAACTACAGCACGCCTCCATTTATTTGAGGTCACCTCAGACCAAAAACCATTAGTATCTTGAGAAGTTTATTACATCCCCTAATTAAGCACATCACACACTACTTTCTTCTGTTTCATATATTGTTGGAGTCAAAGGTAACGAATCCTTTCTCTTTCAAGCTTTCGATTGTCTCCTTGAGGCTTGTCTTCAGTGGAGTTAATTCAATCCCTAAGCTTCGTATCTTCTCCTTTGATACCTGGTAGGTTGTCATAAATGGCTTATCATCTGCACACCTGCCATGAGGGGTTCACTCTTAGTTTCTTACTCAGCATTGTGAAAACTAATAGTGTAAGAAGTAGCTTAAGACATAGCACCAACTTTGAAATGCTGAAAGCTTTGACAACACTAACAGTATTTTTGTTGTCTTATGGCATGTTAGGGGAACATTTAATCCCTTGAAAACCTTTTGAGAACTAAAATAAAGCAACATTCTGAACAAACAATATTTGCAGAAGGTAATGGCAACCACAAGGCATCACATATATAGGTTGCAAAGTGAATCAACTTACTTGTCAGGAAGAGGAATGGTGGGATATATCTCGCGGATGACGTTGACAAGGTCAGAGTTGTGAGTAACTACCTCAACCATGCAATATCTTCCATTTGCTGAAGGCACTTCATATGCAAGAACATGTGCAAGGGCAACATCTTTAACATTTACCCAACCTAAGGTGGAATTAGGATATGTAGATGATCCTGCAAGAAAATGAGAAGGATTCGCATTATGTATCTTCAATTTTCTGTTCTTAGCACAGACAGAAATACAATGCAGTTGCCTGTGGAAGCAAACCACTCTTATTTTCTTTCCCAGAAATGTTTTTCATGAGGGAAGGTGTCGTAGGCCATGAAAACCCAAAACAGCTGCTTTAAGCGCTAGTATGAAGCAGTGCTTGTGTTACAAGCTTATGGAACCCTTGCTAAGGTGTAAATTGTAAGGTAGTGATCATATCCATACAATCGCATATTCACATAGCATAGGATAAATATGTAATTGATTCTGTATGCATTTGACTTTAGGACAAGTGACCATTAACATAATGGTTAAGGCTTATAAGTATCATTCTTCCAGTAAAACCCAAAGTTCAAAGCAGCTTCCAAAGGAAATGGTAAAGGAGAACGTAATTTTGGATACAATATAGGTTAAAATTTGAGTTAATTGCATCAGCCATACCAACAACTTGTCAAGTGGTTGCAAATTGGACCAACAACTTAGAAAATGCTCAATCTAGTACAATAACTTGCAAGGTGGGTGCATATTGGTCCAACAACTTGTAAAAGGTTCAATCTGGTATAATAACTTGTTATGTGGGTGCACATTGGATCATCAACTAGTTAAATGTTTAATTTAGTGCAATAATTTGTCAAATTAGTGGACCAACAATCCCAATATTTAACAAGAACGTAATAAGCGAAGTAGATGTGCATGTGAGTTTTATTCCAATCAATAATTCTTTTTCGTCAATAAATGTCATCGATCGTGACATGTCTGTTGCTTCTCAACTATGTACATAACTTATTTGTTGATTAGTTAAAATTGAATGAAATTTTAGAATTACACTAGATGTACTGAAATACTAAAGCCCACAAAAGAACTGTGTATGTTTCTAGTTTCAATAGTTTTACTTTCTAAACAAGTACATGCGGTTTAGAAACATATCCACACCAAACTTCAAAAAAGGTATTGTTAGTATGAATTACTATATTGGTTTTTAGCTGAAATAAAATGCATATAATCTAATGTAAAACATCGAGGTGAACTTATCATATTTATATGAAATTAAATATTTAAAATTAAAATTAATTCATTGTATAAAAAATAATTAACATAAAATGCATATAATCTAATGTAAAACATTGAGGGTGAACTTATCATATTTAAATGAAACCAAATATTTACAATTAAAATTAATTCATTGTATATAAAATAATTAATACAAAACATGTAACATTGATTTCATAAACATTAAAGGTTCTAGTCCAACGTAAATATGTTACCACTGCAAGTAGGGGTAGAAACATTAAAGTTGCAACATGAATATCAGTGATCAAATAATGTTAATAAATGTTATTCGTGTTATGATATGTGAATATCCTCTGGCTAGAATTAGTAAATATGTTATTCGTTACAACATTTGGATAAGTATGTACTGATTTACCAATTTAACACACTAATTTGAGCAATTTATAAGTTTTTGGACTAATCTGCACCCACATACCAATTTATTATACTATACTAAGCCTTTTACAAGTTGTTGTACTAGATATTGATCATTTTACTGACAAGTTGTTGTATGGTGAGTGCAATTTACTCTTAAAAATTTGTGAGCTTATAGGATCCGCGATTTGTACTGGGAAAAGTGTCATGTTGTTTTAAGAAGCATTCCTCTAAACAAACGACGAAACAAAGGAAGTGGGTGTATGAATTTCTATAGTGCATATAGGTCAGTCTAGGAATTTTATTTAGTTGGTCAAGTCAAATACCATTGATTAGCTTCAGTATTGCTTCAGCGCTAGTGTTTAGGGTAGGCTGCAGTAGGGGACCAATAACCATTGTAGGGTTTATCATAACTATTTCAAGTCCATTGTCCCTTGAGAACTTCCAAGCAGCTTCCTCTGCAAGCGTCTTGGACAGAATATACCATTGCTGTAGAAGGATGTCCAGTTAGACAATGAAATGATACAGAAACTACATGTACCACAAGTTGGCATACCAATTCTCAAAATGAAAGTAAGATGGTGGAAATAAACTTCCTAGGATCATTCAGATGGAACACGAAATAAAGTAGAAATCCTTGTTGGCATATTACTTGCCAAAATGCCTAGTTAGATTAACAGGTGTTGGAAGAACTCTTAAATCAGGCAGCAAAATACTCCTAATGACAAAAGCAGCATACACATGGGATCAATAGTGCAGACATAATCGCAATATTGACATGAAACTGTATGGTGTCTCTGCTCAACTTTTTGATTAACCAATGGACCAATGCAGACATTATTCGTTCATTGTTTTATAGAGAAGGGAATTGAATGGTATTGCTGGTGTATAATAAAACCAAGTGTTGAACAAACTGTACCCAAACAGGATAAACATACAAATCAAACAGCATTAGTTTCCTCCGCCTAGAATTTCGGCTGTGCATTATGCATCTAGTAAGTCTCAACCCAATAATTGGGCTCGAAATAAGAAATTAAAAAAGCATCTTCATTTACCATAACAAATAAACCTAGCCTATTTCTGGGGAAGGAATATTGCATTATGCACATCTCTTCTGGCTTAAAAGTTCATGGGCTAAAGTAACCACAATAGACAATACAATACTATTGAAAGCACTTATTTTGAATGAACAAATCCACAAGTACACAATTCTCATCAAGGGCCTTAAAACACAGGTAGATTGAACATAAAGAGGAACCAGAATAAGCAAAATATGCTGTGTAAGGTAGTCAAAAGCATTCATCATTAATAAGCCCTAAGAACGATCATTATTTATGGCTCAGTGAAGGTATATACCTGATTCTTTTCACAAACTTCTGGATCAGAAAACCATGATTCATCAACTACGACGTCAGGAGTTTTTGGCTTTCCATTGTAACCAACAGCAGCCATGGATGATGTTACAACCACTTTTTTAATAGAAGCTTTCTTGCATGAAGCAAGAACATTAAGTGTTCCTTTGACTGCTGGGTCAATTAACTCAGCCTGAGGACACACACATAAACAAAACAACATATGACTCCTTAGATAACTAACAAAATTGGCAACTTAATAAGAGAAGCTAAAGGCTGTTATGTGGGTCCAACTCTAACAATGTGAAATCATAAAATAAATATTTGAGCACCTCATTCTTAATCCCCTAAAGCTGTTGGGAGATAACATACAAAAATTTTTATCTTACTTGTTGGAAATAAAATATAATAATTATGACTGGGCATGGTAGTCAATGGAAAAATTCTAGAAGAGGCCTTAGGACTAAAAAAGGACAATCCATAGCATATAATGAGAATATGCAAATTGAACTACAGTGTTGCAACCTATCAACCAACGAAATGGCTGACTGTGACAACATGAATGCCATGTTAGTCCCTAGGTGCCGAGGGACAGTACATATATTAAAGTGAAGAGCTTAAACTATTCACATGAACACTCTAATGACAACATGTCCAAGGGAATATATAACTGGCATGTAATGAACATGGTAACATATGACATGTATCAAGTGGTGATAACAAACCTTAGGATCCTTGACATTGTGATAAAAGGGAGATGCTGTGTGAAAGACACAATCACAGCCATCCACCGCAGCATCAAAAGAGCCCTCTTCCAGTAGGCTAGCTTCAAACAAGTGCAGCCTATCCTTAGCTCCATCTAAGGCACGCAGGTGCAATGTTTTCTTTGGGTCAGCTGAAAAAAAAAGCAAGACAACAGTGCTTATGAGTGATGAAGCTAAAATTGTATTCCTTGAGTTATACTCTCGCATTAGAGCCGTGAGATGCACGGAGTGCCACTTGCTCTGTCAGATTCATAATGTGCATGTGTTTTCATTTCAGTACTTCCTCTGATCACAAATATAAAGAAGTTTAGAACATAGATTTGTACAAACGAAATTATATGATATATATTTACATAGTGGTATTGTTTTTATTTTTCATGATGCAATAGCATCAACCTTGTGTTGCAAAACTATTTGGAATTTCAGGTATTGATGGTCGAAGCTAAAAAAAAAAGTTTAGCTTAGGACAGACCTCAAACACGCTTCAGATGCCAGTTTGGATTTAAGAATGCAATCTATCTAAGTTTTGAATTTCGATGGATGGCGCCGTACGAATTCAAGGATGCAGAAAAAATTCCAATCCACCAGACAAAATTTTCATGGAATCGAATATCCGGTCCCCCACACGATGCAACTCACGGATTCCCAATGCTAACAACCCAACCAAATCATCACAGAGATCACACAGCGCATCCCGCCAGTTACGATATGGAATCCCCAGAGGCGAACCGCGGGGAGGCGGAGAAATGGGGGGCAGATGCAGTGCAGATCGGGAAGGGGGGCGCTCACCGGTGTCCCGCACCGTGCCGCGGACGGTGTAGCCGCGGGCGAGGAGCAGCTTGACGATCCAGGAGGCGATGTACCCGGACGCGCCGGTCACGCACACCACCTTCCCCGCCGCGGAGCTCATTGCCGTTCGCTGGAGAGGCTGGCGGCTTTCGGAGGGTGGCGCTGGCGCGGGTGTCGTGCTGCAACTGTAAGACTGCGAGTGGGTGCGGGTTTTAGAGAGGGGCTTGGAGGAGGAGGAGTATCTGAGTTGGCGACTGTCCGAGGACTAGCTGACTGGAAGCGTCAGCGCAGGCGTTCAGTACAGAGATGCCAAGGCACAAGCGTCAGCGCAGGCGTCACAACAGATATCCATCATCCAGGGCATGGCCTCGACGCCTCGTCGAGTTTGCGAAATAAATTGTTCACTAATTAGAAGATTTTTTAAATTAAAGGCAAAAAAAATATTGTCATATATCATATACTCCCTCCGTCCACGTTTCATATGCGTCTAACTATGTAACGTAGAGACCAAGGAGAACTTTAATTCCCCTCTGTGATGCATCAACAAACGAGCCAGCCAGCCAAGCAACTCATGATATGATTGACTCCAACTAGAAATACACATATCATTCATGGACACTTTTTATTTTGTTATACGAGATCAAATCAGGACAGAGGGAGTAAGAAGAAGCATTCGTAGATAATGTGTAGTACACAACACATAAATAAACACACATAACACAATGCTAAACCACCACCACCTCGGAGAGGAGCTGAAAGCAAGCCGTCGAGTTGCGTCGTCATCACCAACATTATGTCATGCTAAAGTTGTGGCTCGCTGCAAGTCCGAGCAAATACATGAACTTCTCCACCATGAGACTATCTTCCTCAAGTCGGACACCCACGATCGTGACCCTCCTGCTCCAGCGAAGCGTTAGCGAAGAAATCGTGTCAAAGCTTCGTCTCTCCCACGGCCTCACACTCTGCCAGGACTCAGATATAGGAAGCAGCTATGAGAGCAACGCTTCCGCCCAGTCATTACTGAGATCACCACTGCACCTTGCATGCCAACTCAAGACCTCCGGCACCCATGCCCCCTAAACACCTTGCCGCCAACACATTGACCTTGCACACCTCCTCTACTGCTGCACAAAAGCCAACCAGATCACCTCTACACCGCTACAAGCTGAAGATGAGTCGCCATAAGCAGCAGCTCCAAGAAGGGCGTGACGCCGATGGTGTCGTCGTCGCTCATTTAACAACTAGACCGGATTTCCACCCCAAGACCTAATGCTTCATGACACGATGCCCAATAGTGGTGCCCCAACGGGAAGAATGACGCTCAACGGCTCAAGCGCCGCCACAACTACCACGAGTGCTGGTGAAGGCTTACGTCCGGACTAACATCGTGCCTTACACACATTCTCAAACAAGCAGCAGCGAACAAGCTCCTCGTCGCCTCCGTATCTCTAGGCGGAGAGATAGCACAGTGCATTCCAACAATGTCGTCACGGTACCGCAAGAACACAGCAAAGCCACTCGGCCCCGCCACCGGAGCGACGCTGAAACCACACAGCCGTCGAGGAGAAGCGAAGGGGAGCACCGCCAACACACCTCCACCCCCACTGCCCCGCCCATAGATGTCCGCTGGCACCACCTCCCGACCACCATGGTCAAGACTAAATATAGATTAATTAGATAATAATTATACAATGCACGAGAAACCGCAAGACAAATTCATTAAAAAACCTAATTAATTTGTCATTATAAATTGTTTACTATAGCACGACATGTCAAATCATGGCATAATGAATAACTTAATAGATTGTCACGTGATTTTACCCGAAAGTTATAAAATGAGTTTTGTCGTTAATCCACATTTAATACTTCTAATTAGCATACAAACATCTAATATGACAGTTGAAAAGTTTTTAGGTTGGGAACTAAATAGGGACATCTGAAAAGTTTTTAGGTTGGGAACTAAATAGGGCCTAATACACTAAAGACTTTTATTGCTTTGTCAAACAGTTTTAGTGTGAGAGGAAAGTACTGTGTGCTAGTTGAGTCGGTAGATTTACTGTGCGAGAAAAATACTGCAGAAATAAGCAAGTCAAACGCTAGCGGCACACATTCGGTTCGGATCATCACTCTGTTTTTCAAAATCCGAGCTGTGTACCGGTTTCAGTCATTATGTCACATCTCTATATTTTGTAGCACACATTCAGTTCGGATCATCACTCTGTTTTTCAAAATCCGAGATGTGTACCGGTTTCTGTCATTATGGCACATCTCTATATTTTGTACCATTGCAGCCACGTACATCTATATGAGCGATACACAATAAAAACTATCATGTCCCTCATCGGCGTTTAGATTCATTTGAACTAGCAAGATAGCACTGCAAATAACACGGATAGCTAGATCAATCCTTCAATTAAAATAAAGGCTTCCTATGGCTCAAGACAGAGTTTAATTTAATTTTTTATTTTGAAATTGAGTATAGGACCGTACTATCAACAGGGGACACTACTGTAACACCCCGCCCACCATCGTGTAAAAGGGTTAACCCGAGGGTGTTACGCCTAGTTGACAAAGACTTATAAGTTGGCTCCACCCTTACTCAACTAGCAACGTGATATTAAACACGTGCACATGCGCTCATGGGTCACTCATGGGCCATCCAAATTGGCGGTTGTGACATTTACACACACACTCTCAAAGAACCCGACGTCATCATCGATCCAACTCACCCGTCACCCCCCCCCCCCAAAGAACCCGACGTCATCATCGATCCAACTCACACACTACACACCCCCTCAAAGAACCCGACGTCATCATCGATCCAACTCACCCGTCCAGTGCCGACCATATGCCTCAAAGAACCCGACGTCATCATCGATCCGACTCACCCGACACACACACACCCCTCAAAGAACCTGACATCATCATCGATCCAACTCACCCGTCCAGTGCCGACCATATGCCATGTCGTGCTTCCCATCCCAGGTCCACATGCACATGACCAAGATCGTACGTCTTGTGTCGGCCCATACTCCATGCCATGTGTCCCATCTCAAGCCTACATACTCCATGTGCCATATGCCCGCACACCGACCTGTACGCGCAACCGCAAGGGTCGGCTTTGATACCATTTGTAACTCCCCCTGCCCACCAGAGCCGCACTTACCAGCCCTTCCGAGGGGCGAGCACGCGTACACATAGCACCATGCTTACACTTTCGTTCTCTCTTCGTGTAAGGGGGTTAATTTGAGGGTGTTATGGCTGTTGGACAAAGGCTTATAAGTTGGCTCTACCCTTGCTCAACTAACAATGTGGCACTAAACGCGCGCACCTACCCTCATGGGCCACACATGGGTCATCCCAATTGGGCCAGGTGTGACATGAACCAGTGTTGCGCAGCTGTGGCAATGAAAGTTGCAGTTCGCGAAGGTTCCGCGTTTCCGCATCGGACCTTTACAGATCTAAGCTCACCCACATAAATACCATGCGTATCCCAATGGCTCTCCTCTCCTTACCTGCGGCTCAGACACCATTCATTGCCTCTCTCTCACCCTAGTATTCACTCAAACCTACTTTCTTCCAAATCTAAGCAATCCATTGAAGGAAGGGGTGATTCCTAGTGAGGTTGAGCTAGAGCAACCTTCCTCTTGAGTTCTTGTGCACTTGGTGAAACCGTAGCTTTCTTGGTAGATATTTTACTCTTGGAGCTTGGCTCCTAGATGGCTAGAAGTTGTTTGAAAGCTCTCCAAACTTCGTGTGGAGTTCCAAAAAAATTTGTTTTACCACCTTTGTGCTTAGTGGAACCCTCCATCTCTTACCTTGGTGATAGTGTGAGAGAGGAGTGGATTGAAAGAGATCTCAAAGCCTTTGTGGCTTACCTCAATAACGTGGATGTAGGCTAAGACGAACCATTGGTTAAATTGGTGTCTTGAGCTCCTTTTGTTTTATATATCTTGCTTTGTCGTTCTTTCACAACCATGATAGTTATGGTTCTCCTAGGTAACATCGAGGACTTGTGGTGGCATCTGTTTTCCTTCGGTGTGTGCCCCTCAATTCTACTTCCTTCGAGTGTAGGAGGTACTTATTTTCTGAGGAAACCCTATGCTAAAAGGGGATGTGAGGCGACATAGAAAAGGGGTAGGCCGGTCGGCCTAGGCCAATTTGGTCCATATCGTGCTCGACTTTCTCGTGCGAGCTCCTCAACCCTTCTGAAGTTTGGGTCACAATGCATGTGGGGTTTTGATGTTGATTTCTTTGCGATTAATATAGGGGTGGTGTTGCACAATCTTCCGTCTTTAATCTTGATCCCGCAGTTATTTTCATTTTATGCTTTAGCCCTTGGAGTTGCTGAGGTCTTGTTTATCTTGAAATTGCACCTGCATTGGGCTTTTTTATCCTCTCGAGGCATGCATTACAAGCTTCGCCCAAGAGTGCTCGTTAAGTTAAAAAAACCTACGTAAATATAAATACTCCAAAAACACATGCATATCAAACTTGTTGCGTCAAGAGGGTATGACCATCAGTTAGAATATCAAATGTATGCTAACATTGAAGGTAAACCAAGTGTTAGGGGTGTCACTAACGAGCATCAACAATCACCCATGCTTAAACCTTGTTCATCCTTGAGCAGGTATGGGATACTTACGTACAAGAAATTAGCATTGCCCTTTGATGTCATCCCTGCACTCAATCATACATAACAAGACATATTGCTTTCTTAAGTATTTAGCATTAAGGTTCAAGTTTTGACCGGCTAATTTCATCATGAAAGATATACTAGCTATAAAGAAGAACATGCCACAATAAAATAAATATAATTTTCTCGAACTTAAGCAAACTTTAAGCATTTACCTTGTTCCATCATGAAGAGTTTTTCAAAAAGTTGCACATCTAACTTAAGTGAGATTCTCTTACAAAAGCTCATGGAAACACTCATCTCATCAACTCACTCAAGTCTATACTAGATTATTTTCAACCAATTCTACTCATATATGAAAATGGAAGGCTTATGTGGGGCTTGGTAGATAAAAACAATCCTAGCAAAACATTATATCCGAAATATTGTCAAACTAAGAGAGAGATCTATTAGATTTACCGAGACATATAAAAAATTCATGAAAAATAAATGTTGTAAAGGGAGAGGGACCAAACACACTCATTTAGATAGGTGGACATGTGCAAGTGGTAAGTGAATGATCCCAAAACACAAATGAAGTCCTCGTTATTGGATTGCACATGGTTGAAAAAATTGAGTATAGAGTTTGGTCTTGAAACATTTTTGAAACTTCAAATGAAGTTAGAGAACCATGGAGCTTTATTATTTTTCTCATCACACTTTTTCAAACAGATTTTAGACTTCAGATCTCTCTGTCCCTAAGAAATACAACTCTCATCTTGAGGAGCCAAAAAGTTTCAAATTTGATCAAGTTTGCACAAAAATTACTAACGGTCATACCTCCAAATAGATTTAGTATAATGATATATTACATAATTAGTTTATTGATATTTATTTTTTATTTTAACAATCAACTGATTGAATTATTTTGATCAAATTTAAAAATTGATTGATTTCTTTCTTTTTTTAAAAGGAAGTTGATTGATTTCAGGAAGCTAGAGTTGTACTATTTATTTCCTTTTTATTAGGAGGGACTAGTAGACGGTTCAACCCCGACCCAATCGTGTCCAGGGACCACAAGCCGACCCGAGCCCGACAACCAATTTCCTGGAATCCAGATCCGACCCCGCATCGCGAGATCCAGGCGTGTCCTTCCACGATACCACGTCTCCCACCGCGAGTCTTCTCCTTCCTCCCCTCGCTGCCTCGCCCACGTCGTTCTCGTGCTGCCGCGGAGAGGAGATCTCGTCCACCGACGGCCTTGGATCGATCCCTCCTTCTCCCCGCGGTAAGGAATCCGTGGATCGCATTGCTTTCCAGTTGTTCTGCCGGATCTTTCCTTCGCCTTGGCCGCGTGAGCACCCAATTCCCGTTCCGCGATCGCTGCTCCGATCGATCCGCTTGGTTTGCGTGATCCGCCGTGCTGAATGAAATTGAGTCTCCGCCCTTCCGTTGCTTTGTTTTTCTGATCCTGGTGTCGTCATTGGCCGCAGGTGGTTGCTGCTGCTCTAGGTCGCCGGCAGTATGGGCGTGCCCAAGGATGGCGCCGAGCTGGAGGAGGGAAACTTGGAGATTGGCATGGGTCAGTGTGCTGCCTTGCGGCTGTTCATTAAGCGTGCGCTTTGTTGGTTGCTTTAGGAAGTCACCACCCACAGCTAGCGTTTCAGTCTAGTCTGTTGTTTTTGTTATTTGATACAATGGCCGTATAGGTTTGTTAAACTAGATTGGAGCTGAATGTTTCTGGAAAGTGCTATATAGTCACACACTAGTCCTCAGATACTAAGGCAACCAATATGTGTTTCGTGATTACAATTTTGTGTATCTGTTCAGTACTCCAAGCTAGCATCTCGTTGTTTTTCGGTAGCATGTTGACTGGTTAGCTTGGATGTTCTATCTATATGGATTCGTCTTAAATTAAATATGTCTGCAGTCTGAACTCTGAAGTGGACAAATCGCTTCATATTATGTGTTTCACATTCTTAATCTGGAGTTCCATGTGTGCAATGCATATATTATTTTGGAATCTAGTAGATTTTTTAGTGCTACACTTGCTTTGATGTTTAGTATGTTCAGTTGACATTTCAATTATGTCCCATGTTTTCTTCTTGCAAGGCAGCAAACGTGCTATGCTTCCTTTGTCAGGATTTTACCTGTTGGCCCCATCTCAGTAGTTATTGAATTTTGTACTGACCTCTTTTGTTACATCATGGATATTTAAGAACATTGTTTTAGGTAACAATTAAAATGGCGTTCTGTCTAGATTGTATTGAACTATTTCTTCCTATGCAGAGTATAGGACTGTCTCTGGTGTGGCAGGACCCCTGGTTATCTTGGAGAAAGTAAAGGTATACTCATTGTTAGTTTTGCACAACATACTGCTGGTTATGCAGCCTCAAATAAATCATCAAGCATTCTGATCACGCTCATGTACTCAACAAGTGTTTCTTCTTGAAAACTATATTAGGGCCCTAAGTATCAGGAGATTGTAAACATTCGTTTGGGAGATGGCACCACTCGTCGTGGTCAAGTCCTGGAAGTCGACGGTGAAAAGGCTGTTGTGCAGGTTGCTTCTTTCCTATGGGTTATGTTCGTTTTTTTGAACAATGGGCTATGTTCTTTTTGAATGAAGAATGCAATCACTTGTTTGATTTATATTAAATAGTCTTTAATTGTGGACTTGTTACACTAAACCATGCATCTCTTCAGGTCTTTGAAGGTACCTCAGGAATAGACAACAAATATACCACTGTGCAGTTTACCGGCGAGGTACTGTCTTGTTTCCGTCTCTATTTCTAGTGTTTGTTTTTTATTTTTGCTTTTCCTCCTGCTCAACTTTGAAAATAACTGACCAAATTGACGAATTTCATGGGTTAGAAAGTGTCATAACATTTATTTCAACGTGGTGATCTGGACACTATACAGAAACTGATATTATAGAACTCATGTGATGCAAACTTTCGGTCTTCCTGCTAAATAAATCTATTCTCAATTTAGGCTTTTCTGGATCATCTTTAGGGGTATATACTTTCATAGTGTAATGACATTGCTAACTGAAAAGAAGGGTTGTGAATTCAGTCAGGAAGTCAAAATAAGCATTCGTTCCATTTTCATATGTTCCTGGAAGCATATTTTCCCTTCTTTCTCCCTTTCCTTATGAGTAAGACTTATGAATCCACCTTCTATTTTACAGGTCTTGAAAACTCCTGTCTCGCTTGATATGCTTGGACGCATCTTTAATGGTTCTGGAAAACCTATTGATAATGGCCCCCCAATATTGCCTGAGGCTTACTTGGATATTTCTGGTGAGTTATTTTTCTTTATGTCTAAGCTTTAAGAGCTGTGTGTGGGAGTGCACCTTTTAGGGGACAAATTGATTAATGACTATTGACTAGCTGTTCATTAGAGAAATCTTTCTATTTACTATGTGATAACTTGTGAGGTCCAATGCTATTTCAGGAAGTTCTATCAACCCCAGTGAGAGAACCTATCCAGAAGAGATGATTCAAACAGGAATATCCACCATTGATGTGATGAACTCAATTGCACGAGGGCAAAAAATTCCTCTCTTTTCTGCTGCTGGGCTTCCTCACAATGAAATTGCTGCTCAGATATGTCGTCAGGCTGGCCTTGTTAAAAGGCTGGAGAATTCTGGCAAGCACAAGGAGGTAGTGAGTTTAATTAGTTTTATTTTTTGTAGTGTCACTTCTGAAACTGCTCTAAGTTATTGTTTGCCTGCTTTTGAAATATTGGTAGATCTTTACCCTCGAAAAAACTTGATCTCTAATGGCTATTGACAGTTGCTTACATATATGCTTTCAAATATCTTAGATTCCTGATTTCAACATCCTGTTCTTTTAATATCTTTCTTGGTTTCACTGTTTTGGTTTGAAAGATCTACCTTCTCACATGGATATCTGAAAATTGTGGAAAAATCTATTGAGTAACATCCGTAGGTTTTCAACCTTGGCTTATTGTCATGCTTTGTGTATTGAGTAATTTTGGTTCTGTTACTTGTTTATGAAAGAGATTATTATCTGTTCAGCCACTCATTTTTGTTGCATTTTATTTTCTTTTCAGGGTGGTGATGAAGACAACTTTGCCATCGTTTTTGCTGCTATGGGAGTAAACATGGAAACAGCCCAATTTTTCAAACGCGACTTCGAAGAAAATGGTTCTATGGAACGGGTCACCCTTTTTCTGAATCTGGTACCAAATTTATTATTACATATGGACCATTTGTTCGTAAACCACAACAAATTAAAATTTTGAGGTGCTAGTATAGTTAACTCCTGTCTCCTGGTGTTGATCTTTATTGATTTATTACAGGCAAATGATCCTACAATTGAGCGTATCATCACACCTCGAATTGCTCTTACAACAGCAGAATATTTGGCATATGAATGTGGGAAGCACGTCCTTGTCATTCTGACAGATATGAGCTCTTACGCAGATGCTCTTCGTGAGGTATTGAATTGATCTGTAGTATTGCTGCAGTTTTCTTAAATTATATGTTTGTGTTGCCTTTTCCTGACACTCATTTGTCTACAAGGTTGAATTCTTAGATAAAACTTTTCACCAATTAGAAGAAACATGTTTTAGTACCTACTCTTTGAACTTAATTATATAAATTCTCAGAGCATATGGTATAAAAATTGATGTATTTTTGCCGTGAGGGATTTTGAATTATAATTACATGGGAATATTTATGTTCAGGTCTCGGCAGCTCGTGAAGAGGTGCCTGGTAGGCGTGGTTATCCTGGGTACATGTATACTGATTTGGCAACCATATATGAGCGAGCTGGGCGTATTGAAGGAAGAAAAGGCTCAATTACTCAAATTCCTATTCTAACTATGCCTAACGATGGTAAGTCATGAACAGGATTTGTCCACATTGTGTCCAAATTTCTATGTACTCCTGCCTGGATTGGTCCATCAGCTGCTGCAGTGCCTTCTGGTTGGACTGCTTAGAATGCTCATCTGGTTGTATTTTTTTATGCATGAACATTGTATTTCTGAACTTGCAAACTAGAATGCCATGTTTATATTCCGACTGTTTGCTCAACAGATATTACACATCCAACTCCGGATCTTACTGGATACATTACTGAAGGGCAGATATACATCGATAGGCAGCTCCATAATAGACAGGTCTGTTTACATGTTCTTCCATTTATCTTTATTTGTCTTCTGTTATACCTATTGGTTGTTCCCTATATATATGACAGCCATTAAAAAAAATTGAAAAGTAAAACACATGCATTTACTTGTTGCTTTCTTGCTCTTAACACATTAGATGACTTTGTGTTGGTTTCTTAGATATACCCACCCATCAATGTTCTGCCATCTCTCTCACGTTTGATGAAGGTACCACTCATCTCATCTTTTTTATGCTGTCATGTTTCTTAATTTTAATTTAGAATTGCATGAGTAATCATATCATAATTATTCACTACAGAGTGCTATTGGTGAGGGTATGACACGCAGAGATCATTCAGATGTGTCCAATCAGGTAATTACTTGAGCCTTTTGAGTGGAGTGATTAGGGCTCATTCCGGCCTCTGATATTTGTTAATGGGCTAACATATCTTGCTGTTCAGCTTTATGCCAACTATGCAATTGGCAAGGATGTGCAAGCTATGAAAGCAGTTGTTGGAGAGGAGGCTCTTTCATCTGAGGATCTGGTCTGTCACCAGATAATTAATTTATTCTGTGTGCAAAAATATTCTTTTAAGTCCAAAAACTAATTCATCACAACTTTTCGTTCTGTTGTTTTGCAGCTCTATCTAGAATTCCTCGACAAGTTTGAGAGGAAGTTTGTAACACAAGGCGCATATGACACCAGAAACATTTTCCAGTCACTTGACCTGGCATGGTCATTGCTTCGCATATTCCCTCGGGAACTTCTCCACCGTATTCCTGCAAAGACCTTGGATCAATACTACAGCAGGGATGCTACCCATTGATATCTCTGTCCAGAGAGCAAGAAAACACATTTTTCCGAATCGCAGCTTGAATAAAGAGGAGAGTTCAAAGACTTGGTATCTTTTTTGATTCTATACATAGTTATCCTATTCTCTCAGTCTCTGTGCAAGTTACCATTGACAGTGCCTTGTGCAGAGGTGGCTCTTGTAATATTATGCCATGTATACTTGAATCCCATGCTGGAGCTCATTTGTTGGATGGAACTACGTAGAGCACTGTAAAGCCATATTGGCTGAAATGGTTGAGTGCGGTTGGTATATTTGTTTCACACTTTGTAAATGAATCCAATAATGTCTGCGTGATATTGCTCTCCTCATGTAACGAAGCTGAAGTTATGTTGATCCTGCTGCTGGAGTGCATAAACCTTTTCCTCTGACCTCGTTGTTTGTTGATTTATGTGGATTGCTGTTTGCAGCTTGTCTCTGGTAGCGTGTAGTTCGCATTTTTGTTAAGACCGAGTTCAAACATCTCGGGAGCATAAGCATTGATTCTTGATCTGAGTTGGGTGGTCTTTGTGGATTATTTCTCATAACTAGTATTCAACTACTTAAGTGTCCGTGCGTTGCTACGGGACACATAGTACTATAATGACATATGTATAAGCACAAGAAACATTTAAATATGAAACATCAACTTCATTTATATCATAATTTAAGAACATATACTGCAGCCGTTCAGAGAGGGGGGGAGTACTATAGAGCATCAGACTTTGAAACATTTGGTTGAAGACAAAAAACTTGAAGCGTTCTGCACATTCAAAATAAAGCTGGGTTTCTACAACCAAAACTCAGCTAATGCAGAATTTCTAGGAAGCACACCTTGAGAGAGATCACATATAAACTTATTCCACATGTTTGTAACCTTTTTTTTCTATAGACCAACATACGCATGACAGAAAGAGCCAAACAATCAACGAAATGCTCTAATTCAACTCCATGGGTTCCTTTAAATTCAAGATATAACAACAGTAGTAGAGAACTTTAACCGCATCAGACTATCAGAGTCTTCATTCAAAAGCTCAATGCACCAAGATAAAAGAAAATACATAGTCTGTAAAGCAAGTAGGAATTCCACGTTTTCATTAACTAACCTCAACAGATGATGAGGACAACTTGATGCCATCGTTAACGGAATTGTATGCCTCAACATGATGGTTCGGTGCAGTTTAACAATAGAAGTCATAAATTGTTTCTATAAATTGTTTCACTTCAATCTAACCTAAAATCTATATATCTAGCTTCAAAGTTTGTTAACGCAGCCATGCTTATGAACAGTGAGGAGGCTACCATTCACTGCAGAGAGGTAGTTCAAATAAAATTGAAAGTTTCTATGCATGTTTGTAGCAATTTCATTTCTGTGTACAATGACTATCAAATATACATCTCAAATGTTTGTCTCATGGTAGTCAATTGGCTCTGGCCAGCAAAATTGAAACCAGTCCAGCCCGTCAGGACTCAGGAGAGGAGGACAGAAGGTAGAGAAGCACGAATGGGTTCATTTTGTGCGCTCACAAGGGACGATGATGTATGTGTGTGGCCGGATTTATTGGAATCGAGATGAAGGTGGTGGCCTACCGTTCTGGCTCCCTACAACGGTGAAGCTCAGGTCAGCGATTGGCGACGAAGATTAGAGGAATAGACGCGTCTCAGAGAGGGGATGCTCGATGTGGTGTCTGCTTGGTTACATAGATCGAGTCGCAGCGAATCAAACTCCGCGCCCGGCGGCACCTGCAGCAGAAATACGAGGGATCAATGGCAGATAACACAAGAAACTGAGGTAGGGTGGAGTAAACAGAAATAAAGAGAGAGGATAGCAGAGGAATCGATCCTAGAAACAACAACGTACCTAGCTCACCAGTCACCACCAAGGCCATGGCTCGCCGTCTCCATTCCGCAAGATGCAGTCTGTGGTTCGTCGTAGCTCGGGTCGCGTTCCCTTCCTGGCGGACGATTGGGCGCTGCAGCCTGGCCGGCGGATAGAGGAGCTCCTGGCGGACGAGGCGCTCGTGCGCGGGGCGCTGGACGCCACACTCCCCATGAAGTGCCTCGGCACGGGCGGAGAGCGAAGGGGTGAGGAGGAGGAGGCGGTGGCGGCGGACCGAAGAGAGAGAGGTAGGTTCGGACGCGAAGAGGGACAAACAGCAATGGTTAAAATTTTCGGGTCCGTGAGGGGCGACGCGGCTGCGCCGTTTTTCGCCACATCGCCTAGTGCGTGCGTGGAGAGCTGCTGGGGGGGTAAATCTCTGCATCTTTTAAGAATTTTGATAGGCCTATTTCATAGACATCTTATATCTGCATATGTGATATGTCACCACCTTATGTCTGCATAAATTAGCAAATATCAATTGGTCAGAGGCCAACTCACACATGGGTAAAAATCTTGTATGTTGTCCATCGATAAAACAAAGACAATAGGTACACAAATAGGAATGCTTGCAGTTCATTAGAATTATCACTATGTCTTTGTGGAGACTGTACCAGGAGACCCAAGGAATTATTGAGAATCAGAAGGGTTCATGAAAATCCAATACTGTTATAGGCTTGGACAAACAAAGACCTTCATGTTAAATACACTAATATATGAAGATGTGAAGTAATAGATGCATTGCTTAGGCCTTAATGTCAATAGAAGCCATATGAAGCACATAGGTAAGATGAGGAGGCAACAAACAATGTGCTTCGAGTAGATGCAGACTGAAAGAAAATCAATACATTGAAATTCAACTTGACATGAGTTACATTCCCTAACCTGAAAAGGAACATGAAAATCAACTTACTTAAGCAATGGCAGAAGCTAGCTATCAGCATGAATGAATGGAGGCAGGAAGATGGGCGTCTTCTGCTAGCACCATAGGCTTGAGCTATTCATATGAAAGTGAATTGATGATATGAATGAATTTAGTATTTCCATTTGTCTACTAAAGATAATTTTAACAAGCTTATACCATGTGTAACTGATAATGTCCATCTCATCACAAAAGCTCACATTACTTATCAGTCATAAATACTTGTTCTCCTAAAATATAATATAATAAAATATAGTTTCACATATTCTCCTCCCAGTGAACCATCAAGCTTGTAATCCCTTGATGAATAGATTATGCAGATAACAATGTTCAAAGAAAAAGAGAACCATAATGTGTTGCAAGCAAATTTTAGATCTACAGATGTACTGAAACAGAGTATAAATTGCACTATATAATTAAGTTTAATTAAACGATCACTAACCAGGTTATAAGTTGCACCATATGCATCCTATTGTGTACGGTAACCATGTGTCCAATTGCAGGTTGTTGTAGTAAAAGCATGTCCATACACCAACCCACACTGGAAAAGATCACATTGGATGGGGAATTGCAGTACAGGGAGGCAAAATTAAACCTACTCGCAGAAATAAGAAAATATTAATACACGGATGAATCAATGGCGAAAATAAGAAGTGATCTAATTATGCTTAAGGATCATCTGATCAATGCAAAAATTACATTGATCATAGAACTTCCCATTTCCCAATTTCTTGAGATGTATCAATAATGTTGTTAAATATAAAAGTACACCATAGCACCCAGCTGACTAAGCCAATACAAAATGGGAGATTCGTGAACTTTGACATTAAACAAACTGAAAAAACAGCCAAGAACTAACATCACAGGATGATCTTTGTGGACAAGAAAATGTTTGAGAAAGTGAATTAATGTAAAGGAGGACATATCAAACTGAAAAGACAGCACACTGCCCTTGCTCATCCCTGAACAATATGCAACATGATTTTTCTGAACAATGGAAAGAAATATGTAACTAATCAAAATTTCAAATGGCAACATGATTTTTCTAGTTTCAGGTCCTAAAAAAATAAAAGATGGGGTATAAGCTGCACATGCATGAACATTTTTCATCTACAGGAAGCACACATCTGAAACCAGTAAGATTGAATCAAATCTTTTACCTGCTAACTGGAAGTTTGTCGAAGTGCTTTTCCTTGTCACAAGGAGATGAAGCAATAAAAAATTTATCCTCAAATCTTCAATCAAATCTGTCGACAAATCAAACAATTGCTCCTCACGGGCAGCTCCATCCTCTGCAAATCGAAGCAAAGAAAACCGGCAGAAGCATATTCTGACTTGGAACAATTTCAAATCGGAGCAAAGGAGAGGGGAGAGGATGCTATGCCCACCCCAGCAGCTCGATGCGGAGACCTCCAGCAGCAAGCAGGTCAACCCACGGGAAGGACGGCGGCGCCGCCGGCCAGGAGACCATAGTAGCAAAGATGGACGCGCCGGTGAGGGAGGGCAGGCGCAAGGCCTGCGGTGTGGTCGTGCCGTCGTGGCGCCGTCGTGCTGGAGGAGCTCCGGGCGGGCAGCTCACGCGGAATCAATCCCCCTTGGGAGGCGCCGCGAGGCCCTGCATAGATCAGGGGAGATGGGGAGCAGAGGCAAGCGAAAAAGGGGAGGAGGGGTGCGGCTGACTCGCCGGAGCTCCACGACGGCCGCGAGGAGGGCTGAGTCGGCTGACGCTTCTGAGATCCGCTGCCTCCTCCGATTCGCCATCTTCGTGGACGACGGCCGGCGGCGGGTAGGACCAGGGGACGATGGCTGGCGGCGCGCGGCGCCGTGGTACGACGGCCGGCAGCGCGCGGGGCCGGCGGCGCACGGGCACGCGCGTGATGCGGAGAAAAAGAGGGGGGCGAACGCGCTGTTGCTGAGCAGGGACGGGCGCGAGGGGGGGGGGGGGGGGGGGGCCGATACGGGATTGACTACGATAACATTTCGTTTCTTTTAGCTGTAGGATTAGGATCGTGCCCGTGCGTTGCTACGTGCGACACACATTTCATCCACAAGACGCATGAAAAGGACTCACATCAACTATATGCACAACAAGTATCACAGGAGAGAAATACTGTTGCCTTAAGTACAGTTCATTGTCAACAGAAAAAACTGTATCTTATCATGTAAAAATATATAGTTTACAGCATTTAGGTAGGAATATATATTTTTAGCATTACTATATAATATGTTGCAAATCAAAGCGGAAGCAAGAAACTGATCTCGCCTCCATATCCTAGCAGTAGCATGCATTCCAACCAGGATTATCACAAGCCGGTCCAAATACAAACACTTTGTCCACACAGCATCACTCGTGGAACACAGTCCCCGGTCGGCTTGCTTTCTACACTAACAGTGATATTATCCTCAACAACTCTTGGAATCTGTAAAACAACCAACAACTAATATTTCAATCGATATGTCTATAGTACGAAATGCTGGAACAATGTGATCATACATAATTTCATATACGATCATACATAATTTGTGGATAAATACGATAATAGACTTGTACATTTTCACTTGAAATATATCCACATTCAATATACATATTTCAAAATAGGCAAATGAATAATTGAACAATTATATTCATAGTTGTGTGCTGATTGTCAACCAAACCTGACCCCTTAAACAACTATTATGGCACTCAACTACAATATCAGAAATGAAATCACACATGGTAGATCATGAGCTTCCAATCCTAGAAGGCGCTACTAATTTCTTATTAGCAGGACAAACAAATGTAATAGTGTGATTTTGTGCCTTAGATAGTAAAGGAACTATTCCATGTAAGATGAGCAGGTCATTACACATATCCTGTGTACCAGAAAGGTCATCACATAGACATGGAGAACACTGCATTTTCTATTTTTGGCTAAGCAAAGAAAATCATTGTTCACATGAGATTTCAATACGTTGAAAAAAAAGCCTCATAAATAATCTTCTTCATACGAGATGTTGTATCTGTGCGAGGCATGAAACATACGAAATGTTTCTTGATGATTTGAATAGGATAACCTCTACAAACATATGTCTATGGTATGGACTTTAGAATTAAAAAAATAGCAGCAACTACTATTCTCCCCGTTGCAAACACTTAGCAAATCAGACAAGAGAGGTACAGACTTTTGTATAAATGCATAGCTCAAGTTGAATTTAAGCTACCTGATTTGGAGCCATATGCATGCTTGAAGTCTCTCTCCCTTCTGCTTAAATTATAACAATAGTAAAAACATGCCCAATATATTAGTTAGGTAACAGGGAGAGAGAGAGAGTACTCGCATTCCCTTATTTGGGCCCTGAACATCGAAAGAAAATGGTAAGTCAATTGAAAAAAATGCTCTTCATTGTTCCATATATGAAGCATGAGTTAGTTAATACAGATTGAAAAGATAATAAATGATCCACAAAATACATGCACCAAATTAGCTATGCCACACATCAATCCAAGTATGGAACCCTCAATTTCAGTAAAGCATCACAAATTGAAGCAGGACAGAACAATGGTAGTATTGAAAACTGGGAAGAACAAGGATTCAGGGTTGTTGTAGTGAAGTTATATGAGTCCAAGTAATCCATTTGATGCAAGGGATCAACAGCCGTGTCGTGCAACGCATCAGCAGCTCCCATGGCTGAAACCCTAGAAAATCAATCAAAACAAAAAAAATTACATAGTAAGCCATGGTTTATACTGAGGAACCTCTAAATCTCACACTGTAGTGTTCTCTAACAAATATAATTCAGTAAATAACACCAAAACTCAAACTCTGTTAAATCTTACGACTGAAAGAATACTGCCTTGCTATAGACAGACACATCGCCTACCACTGAAAGAATAACTTCGATTAAATCCTAGAATAAGTTCAGGAAAATGCGAGCAAAAATGCCGAGTCGAGGACTCGAACTCGGGTGGGCATATTGTTTTGATATCAACACTTGCCTGCAAGATAAAATTAAAAATGAGTTCAGTGTTTGGTGAAATAAATAGAAATTTCATGTAAACTTCAAAACTAATTAAATCAAATTTCATAGTAGACACGAAAAAAATGAGTTCAGTTTCCAGTGTAAGAAGACAAAAATACAGTAATCATAAATGCTAGAATGCCATTTGCAATTTAAACAAGCATAATAGAAAATGACAATTTACATACTGTGTTGTTAAATAAATGGAAGTTCATAAATGTTCTAGTCGCTCTGTTGTGCGACAATTGCATGAGAACGATGGTATGTCTTCCCACATGCAAGACAACAAGAGCCTTGCTGTCACGACACTAAGAGCGAAACATAACTGATATAATAGTGACATTGCTCACAAAGAGTAGGAGCTAAAGAATAGAAGAGTCTGCAATTTTTAGCTGCAGTATCTTGACACCACGAGTAGGCGCCTATCAATTTCCAGTATCATTCATAGCATAATTCGGATTTCAGTTTTGTAGCACCCATACTATTCGGATCTGAGGGAAGCAATTTTTACCTTGGGCAGGGGCTCTGCTTGGGGGCAAGCTTAGCGTCATGGCTGCAGAAGGACGGTCGCCGGCTTCTCAGTGTCTCCACCAACCTGCGTCTCACCTCCGTGCCACACTGCTGCTCCCCCCACGGGCCACCTACATGGGAGAAATGAAGAGGAGGCTTGAGGGGCCGCACCACTCGTACCTTGTCATGTTGCAGATGGCGAAGTCAAGTGGACAGAGGTAGGAGACCGCCCCGCATCGCGCCGCTCGTAGGTCTGCCGAAGGAGAGGAGGCCGCCCCCACGTCACGTCACTGGCAGGCCAGCCGAAGGAGGCAGCCCCGCCCCACGATGTGCCTCCATATCTCACAAACTGATATTATCATTGAAAAATATAAACAGTAGGAAAATATAGGAATTTAATGTCAAATGAAAAACAATGCTGGTCCTGGCAAGAATATAAAATGATCTTGTATAAATTATAATACCTTGTCTTGACCCCCGACATCCCAGATGGTGAAGCTAATGTTCTTGTACTCAACAGTTTCAACATTGAAACCTGCATTTTAAGATTTAACTCCCATGTAAGATAACATAGAAATGATTAAACATCAGGCATGTAATCACAGGAAAGACACAATAAATTAGCAATATAAAGCACTGTGATAATGTTTGAATGAGTATTCCTTCAGTCCAAAACTCTCAAACTTGTAAATAGGTGTTTTTAAGCGGATAAGAATGGATTGAGCACTAAGACAAAATATTATTGCTATATACTTGGTAGATGTTTCACGCATGAGGACCTATTCTTTTCTGCTGTCAATAATCCTAAAAACATCTATCAAAGGCCAGAATTTGTTGTTTAATGTGTCAGGGCCTCCTGCAATTAGACAAATGGAATTAGAGTGGAGAAACGTGCAAGATATGTTCTATTTCAAATTTTGTTGAATTGTTCGGGTTACTTGTTGAACAAATAAATAATGAGATAAGGAAAATTGCTTGATTTTGTTTCAGATTATGAATTGTACTGAAGCTTTAAAAAATAGTAGTAGTATCCAGGTAACAGATGAGAAGTACCGCAGAAAATTGCTTGATTTTGTTTCAGATTATGTTTACCTTTTATGATGTATAGGAGGACTTTGCTACTGGTATTGACTGCCACATGCTGCAACAATGGGCCAACAACCAAACCAGGGCAAAACGTAACAACATGCAGTCCATTTTTCTTGCCGTATTCAAGCGCCATCTCTTTTGCTTCTGTTTTGGCAAGAGAATACCAATTCTGCCAACCACGTCAAGTAAATGTCCTCAAGTTAATGATCCTTCCCAGCAAGCCACAAGTACTCACTAATGCAGATTTGGAAACCAGGTCAAACTGGGACTTACTGATTCTTTCAGAAAAGGCTGGACCTATATCTATGATGAATTCAGATGCAGACTCGTGCATTAGCAAATTAGCGTGCGTTCGGTATCATGTGGTAAATGCATAGCTATAAACTGGTAATGCAAGGGCTAGTAGGCGTTGCTAACCTGAGTGTACTTGTAGAGCTGCTTGTCCATCCAGCAACTCTCATCCTTGAGTTCGCCTTCAGGCCAGTTGGGGTCGAACAAGGAAGCAGCAACGGATGAGACCACAACAAGCTTCTGAACATTGATGGCCGAGCAAGCCTCGAGCACATTCTTGGTGCCCTTCACCGTAGGATCCATCAGCTCTTTCTGCCCAAACCCAATCATATTCAGCAAATGCTCATGGAAAAAAAGCACAGCTACGAATACTCTATCGTTCAACTTAGTTTCAAACTTTCAGTAAATCTATCTCCCATAAACATCTGCATCTCAAAATGCGCACTGTATCCAGGAACAACAACATATTCGAAACCTCGGGGTCAACAAGCTTGTCCTCAGGCACCGGAGTAGCCGGATGGAAGACCCCCTCGCAGCCCGCGAACACCGCCACCAGCGTGCTGCGATCAAGGACGTCGGCTTTGAACAGGCGCAGGTTCGCCGAGGCCCCGACCAGCTGCGTCAGGAAGGCGTTCTTGGGATCACCTGAAATTAGGGACAGCTAGCATTTCAGCATCAGGAGGAGACGAAGCGATGACGATGCAAAAATGCGAAGTCGCCGCAAAAGGGCAACTTTGTCAGTCTATCCTTAATATAGAAATAAAAAGGTGAAAATAAGAAAAAAGTCCAATTTTGGAAGATTGGAAAAACTTTTCGATTAAAAGTCTATCTGAATCAATCGGGATACTTGGGTCGCGGATTGTGGCGTGGACGGCATAGCCGCGGGAGAGGAGCAGCTTGACGAGCCACGAGCCGACGAAGCCGCTGAATCCTAAAAAAACAAACAAAGCGGATCGCGAACCCCGCGGCGTTGACGGGCGGCGCCGTAGATCTCCGCGCCAGAGAAGGGATCGAAATCCGCGAGCGGGTGAGGGAGATCTGGGAGCACGAAGGGCTCTGAGATCTGGATCCGGCGGGGCGGGGGGAGAGGTCGGGGAGAGGCTCACCTGCGCCGCGCGGTGGGATGCGGAGATGGGGAGGACGACGGCGGAGATGGGGAGCTGCCGCCGATTTTCCGCGCGCGCAACTCCGCGGCAGTCCGTTTTTGCCGCGCAGAGGACCCAAATCCAATCGATTGACGTCCGCCTGGGCGGAAAAAATGACGCCATCCACGACCTAGGCGACGATTTCGAACGCCATACGCAAGGAACTCGTGGCGTCCGTCTCGCCAAGGAGGGACGAGAAGAGGGGGCGGGCGGGCGCACGTACCGTGGGTGGCGACGCCTGGCTCGGATCATTGTACGGCGGTGAGGACGGCGGGTAGAGACAGGCAGATCGACGGTACGAGGGGGAGCGAGACGTGCGCGGCGAGGTGGGCGAGTTATGCGGGAGCGGGGCGGAGCGGAAGGAGGCGGGGGCACGAGGAAAAAACCGAGCAGAGGAGGCAGAGCCACGGGCGGTGAAGCCACGAGAGCCGAAGTTTTTACCTACCAAATTTGTTCTCCACTTCATTCTTTTTAGGAGTAGAGATTTTAAACTATCTGTAAAGGTAACCTCCGTTGTTTATTGTTGTCTTAGCTTTTTGTACTGCCACTGTCATCTTATTTTATCTTTTGATTCTCTATCTCCGCCGAGAAAGCCACCATCAGGAACTTCTCATTATCATCAGCAATGGAAAGTTAATTATCTGATATTGGAAAACCTCTAAAAAAAGAGAAAGCGAACATCAGTAGCTAGAGAGTACATCTCCTTATGCAAAGGTCACGCTGCTGGCATCTTCGACTGTTCGTCAACTGAGTTGAACACACCAGAACCAGATCGTCCCTAATACGTGCAGGCCCAACCTAATTGTCCCTAATGCAAAATTTCAATCCAACCAGCACCGCATCAGCTAAAGCTTGCTCATAGCCACCATATGATGCTCTCTCCGATCCCCCCAGCATCATAGTAGCTGGCTTGGCCATCCCCTTCTCACGCAGACAAGCAAACAAAAGCAAAACATCCCCTGCAGCTTGCTCCTTCATGACGCAAATCGGCAAACACCACAGCATCTGCTAGTGTCGCATGTCCATGCAGCTTTGAGACCTAGCGCCACCGGGCTGGAGCCTGGAGCTCGCCTGGGAGCAGGTAGGTCCTCCTCATCGATATCGGCATCTTCAGCACCAGGGCCGGGCTGGAGCTCCGCGCCCTCATGAATCATTATGTGACTGGGGAGCATGCGCCGCATCAAGCTACAGGCCTACAGGCTACAGCTAGCCCCTGCGAGCTTCTTTGGTGCTCGTTCTTCCTTGCCGCGCCATGACCGAAGTAGACAAAAACGAAGGGTAGACGCAGGGAAAGGGATTATTTTATTTCTGCTGCTTTGGACTCCTGCCAGACCACGAGAGACGGAGAGAGTTCAAGGGGAACGAGAGTTGGACGCAACGGCGTTTGGGTGTGATTGTGATTACAACATGGAGCGAGAGCCGAGAGAGTCGCGGACAGAGAAGAAACGTATGCTGACAGACGAAAACTAAACGGCAGAATGCACGAAGGATTAGTCCCTTGCTTTAATATTAGGTAAAGATTAAAAAACTGGGTAAAAAGTTACCTTCTTGGTAGATTCAATATGCATCTACAAGCAAAGAAAGCAGTCCATCTGTAATTTCCAGAAAAGGACAATAAGCACCGATCACTATCACAATTAGGTTATAACAGGTTACATACCTGTGCAAAAGCTTTCGAATCCAGCCACATCTGTTAGCACAGTTGCTCTTGTACTTATCTAAGCTTTGTATGCTTGACTACTGCATATAGAAAATAATCATGTTAAATTGAAATAGGAAACATATATTCCTTTGTTTCTAGCTAGTACAAAATTAATGATAATTTCATAAAAGTTTAACAAGAGCCTTGTATACTCAATGACTCAAGACACTTTAGGATTTTTTTTGTTTGTTTTCATGCCACAGGTGAGCATCACAAGCCACATTTTGCTTGATAGTTCACACTATCAGGTCGATATAACCATTGAAGCATTGACCCTCCCCCAATTGCTGACCACGACGCTACACGAATAGGAAAGAGAAGCATTGACCTGAAGCATTCCACTGCTGGGGTCACAAGCTTCCAATTCCGCAAGAAATGGTATCCACACGAACTTACCACCAATGCGACGCCAAAAATATCAACGACAGGGGATGATTAAAGAAAGAGGCTGAATTTTAAGCTAAAGAAACCCCGGGAATTATAAATTATGTTGGTAGAAGGTGGAAGTGAAATCAGGACAGCTTAAACAAATCATCTTGGCGTTCGTAGTGTTTGAATGAATCGGGTATCAGTCATCGCGAACTGGATGGAGATCTAGCAAAGCTTCCTATTGCTTGCACACCAGGGCGTGCAGGATGCATAATCGATGATCCTAACTAAGCGACGCGATTGATTTGATCGATGGAAGAAATTGTGAGGAACGGATCAGAGACGAGAGAGCGGCGGCGCTTACATAGGGGACGGAGAAGAAAACGCCGCGCTCGGCGCGTCCGCGCGGGGCGGCGCCGGCGGGGTCGACGTGGAGGGCGAAGCGGTTGCCGTCGCGCGACTCCCATCACACGGTGCCACCCTCGGTGATGGGCTCGACGGCGGTGACCCCGCGCGCCCACCGGCCGGTGAGCATCCGCGAGAGCGCGCCACGGGGCGCGGGCCACTTGACCTTGACCGCGGCGGTGCCCGCCGGCCACGCATCCGGGAGGCCCTCGAGCCTCGCGGGGCCCACCCCCGACGCCGCGCGCGGCGCCGGTGCCGGCGGCGGGCGCCGCCTTCTTCACCCTCGTCACCACCATCGCTGGCGGCTGCGGTCACGGCCTTCTCTCCTCCTTGGTCGCCGGCGGCCGCGGACGCGCGTGCTCAAGGCGGGCCGTGTGGGCTTACACTTGTCTGCCACCTCCGCCGCGGGCAACGTCGGCGACCGGATCTAGCCCCAAGGTTGTGCTCTCGCGCTCGTCGGCGCTCGGGCGGTAATGGATGCGCCGCGAGGGTGGCGGAGGCGTAGCCGTCGGAGGGGAGGGGGCGCAAACTGAGGCCAACATCCTCAGCCGATGGCCAAGCACGAGCTCTCCCGATGCTGCTAGAGCTCCAGCGTGGAACGGGCAACAACAGGAGAGGAAGGAGGGGCGGGGGGGGGGGGGGGGGGGCGAAACGCCGACGGCGGGGACGGTGAGGGGAGAAAGGAACGGCGGCGGGTGGCCGGGCCTGCTGCCCGACCGCCGATTCGGTCGGCTTGGGGTGGGGTGGGGGGAGAAAGGAACCGCCGCGGATGGGGGGGGGGGGGGGGCGGCGGCGGGGGGAATGCGCCGAGACGGGTGAATGCGCGGAAGGAGAGGGGAAAGGTGAACCCATGCGGTTGTCTTACTTTCACACTTTTTAGGAGTAGAGATTGAAGGATGTATCCACTACATTGGCAGAATAATTGCCTAAAATGATGTTTTTAACTTTTTTTGTCGACCAATGAGCATAAGTGCCTATTTTCCATCCAAGGACTCATCACCGTTCTTTCTTGTGAACCGTAGCGCTACACCACAACACCAAATTAGCGGTTAATGTTGGTTTTCACCGGCCACTACTTATCTGTTGTTAATTACTTCCTCTGTTCCAAATTATAGGTTGTTTTATTTTTAACTTCGATTTAACCGCTTTTCTTATTCAAAAAATTGCGCAAACATAATAAAATTTAAGTAATATATTTATTAATAAAGTTAGTCACAACAAAAATATGATATTTTGTATAATTTTTTTATAAGACAAGTGGTCGAATTTGAGGTTAAAAGAGTCAAACGAATTATAATTTAAAACGAAAGGAGTATCATGATGATGGACTAGATCATCAATTGATAAATCTATGGAACTATAACGATTCCTTTCCGGCAATGATTGTTATAGGGCCCGTTTGACACAGCTCAGCTTCACCTGTAGAGCTGTTTTTTTAGAAAACAACTCCATGAGCAACTTCATGAGCGGGGGAGAGAGTCATGTTTTGGCAGCTTCACCATGTGCTTAACTCTGTGAGAGTGAGTTTTCAGAGAAGCTGGCCAGAGAGTTGGGCAGAGAGTTGACTGTTTAGCTATTGAAGTTGTGAAGCTGCTCGTGAAGCTGCTCATGAAGCTGCATCAAACGGGTCCATAGTTTTATGAAAAAATTATGATGGCATGTGGGCGAACAAAAAAGGTTATTGACTTACACGTCGAAATAGAAAAAAATAGTATCCCACGTTTGCAGCACAAGTACATGCCTAGGGGCCTTCCTAGTCCCCTCCCTCCACAGCTGCACTTCTCCCCTACATAATTTCCATCACCCCCACTCTACACACACAGCTGTCATTGGATTGCTCACCCCATCGCCACAATGGTCACCTTTGTTTCCGACCTATTGCGGTATGTCCCCATCACCATCATCTTTAATTTTGCAACCATCATCTTTAATTTTGCACCCCTACGTGTGGTACTACATCCAAAAACTACATACTCATTAAGGATGGATTCGAATCGGATACAATCAGATTCAGATTTGGATGTCACTATTTACCACATTTTAATTCAAATTCGGTACGAATATGAATTTTATCGAATATATTCGAATACAAATCTTATCGAATACAAATACAAAACAGATAGATTTGATTTGTCGATGATTTTATAGTTGGTAAAAAATGTGTTACTAGTAGGGAGTAAATTATGAATAAAAATTGTTTATTGAAAGTAATATATTTATTAATAAAAATTTAAATAATTAAGTTTATCAAAATAAATATTTTGCATAAATATAATCATAATTGAAATAAATACATTAATACTTAGAAATAATTTATTCATTGAAAATAATATAATATGTTTAAATTAACATGAAGAGCCATATTAAATGTAATTACATTTTATTATTGTACATCACTAGTAATATTAAGATAACGTAATTACTCATTAGATATTTTTTAATAGTGTAGATGATGTACATCATTTTTAGGTAACAATATTACATTACTATCATTTTGTAATTAGTAATTAATTATCAAAATAAGTTTTAGATGGCTCTATCAGTACTTTATTATACACGAATACGAATATAGTTGTATAGTCCACATTTTTGTCAAATACAGATCTGAAACTAGATAGGGAAAATATTGAAAATTGAATACGAATACATCCATTTAACATTCACATTAAAATAAATTCAGATACAACTTTCGCATTGTTGTTTTTATTGAATACTAATTCAGATGATTTGGATTTACAGACATTCATCCTTACTTCCTTAGACCATCCACCCTGGGGCCTTCATTCATCTCCTAGAGGAGACGGATGCAGTTTTTCTGCCCGCAGCGGGTGACGCCAACCGCGATGGAAAAATGGCGTCGCCCTTGCCTCCTTCGTATCTGGCGTGATGGAGGTCCTCCTCCAGGCTGCGACGGGCCCACCACTTGTTGCGTCCCCACAATGACCTCGCACGCAGAGCGGAGCAGAGGAAGGGGAGAGAGAAGGGATGGCCACGCCGCCGCGAGGAGGCCCATCGGAGCAGCACTGGAATCGCGGGCGAAGTAGCAGGCCGCCGTCAGTGGGGCCCTGCTGTTCCGTCTTCGCCTCCATGATCTCCTTGCTCCTCCGGGTCGTGGGGGACATGCCAGAGAGAGGGGTCGCGCCCGTCGTCGTCGAAGAAGACAACAACGTGTGGAGAAGGGGTCGTGCTCGCCGACCTGCTCCTGTTCTCTGCCTCGCGCCATCCCGCCGCCGGAGAGGAGGGTGGACTGGCCTCGACGCCCGCCTCAATGTGATGCCGACTTCAGTATACCAGTGGGTAGCTCACGACTGAGCGAGCAGGCAGGGGAGCTCGACGGGCAAGCGAGCAGGGGAGCGCCATCCCCGCACCATCCCGCCGCTGCCGCTGCTGCCCACCTCCATGGAATACGGACGAGCTGGTCGGGGATGAGGAGCTCGAGGGAGGAGATAGCTGGAGAGGCCCATCCACCGCCGCTGGAGGAGGAGCATGGGAGCCGTGCCCATGCCACGCCGTCCCCTCGAGCTGCCCACCACCGCACACGGTGCACCCGCGCCACCGCGAGGCCCGCCTTCGTTGGTAGGGCGGGGGAGTCGCCGTGTCCCTCCTTAGACGGACAGGAGGAGGCCGCCGGCGTGGGGAGACCTCCGCCGCCACGCCCCTCCCCTGTGCCCCACTGCCTCCACCGGCGTCGCAGATCGAGAGAGGGAGTCGACATCCTCAGCTCCTCCGCACTGGAGCATCCTCGGCTCCTTGGGGAGGGTAAAAAGAGGGGGAGAGAGAATGACGAGTGGGTCCCACACGTGGGTAGTTGGGATGAAGTAGAGATATAAAGGATGATGGATGCAAGAGTAGTAGATATAAAGAGAATCTAGATTATGAAGACGGAATAATTTTATTTTGAAGGAGGAAATGAAGGAAGAGGAGTGTGGACTTTGTACACCCGTATGGACCTCTGTCCAACGTCACCCTAGGTACCGGTTCGTGAAGTGGTCGATGGACATCTATAAAACTCGTATTTACTGGTCATAAAACAATCATGTCTAACCATCAGTCGGTAGTTTCGCGGGGAAAAATGTGATGACACTGAGCATGGATGATTTTCTTTTCATTTTTTGTGATTTGGGCGTGGGAGGCCAAATCGGACAAATAGTGATCTGCATGAGCAACACGAAAAAGAAAGACCTTGCTACGACTTTAAGTCTTGTTCCTTGTAAATTCACTATACTTAACACCGTGGGCACTGGTACCATTGCTTGTACCGTCCAATGTACTGGTGTCTGGGGGTATGGTCAGTGGTGGAGCCAGCGGTGGGTCCAGAGGCTGGAGACACCCCCTCCCACACCCTCACCCTGGCTCATGGTAGGAAGAAGGAAGGAAGAAGAAGGGGAAGGGGAGCCCCCTAGCTCTCCATTCTGGCTTCGCCATTGGGTATCGTAGCGGATTAGAGTTAGATAGCAGATCGCGAGTGATATAGAGGACACTAAGTTCAAATAGCAGGATTCAAGAAAAAATACTCATAATTTTAGAGTATACTCACTCCGTCCCGCAAAGACTGTTCGTTTAGAGAAATTTAAGACATGTTAGTAGTTATGAAAAATGACCTTATTGCCTCTAATTAATCATGCATTGGAACTTGAAAAGAGACATCAAATAAGCATTTCATTGGCTCCATGCATTTCTCAATGCAATATTTTCTTGATACTTGGTGTTATTTTAATGAGAAGAACATTTAATGCAAGTTATATAAACAGTCTTTGCGGGACAAATTTTGAGAGCTATATGAACAGTCTTTGTGGGACGGAGGGATATTAATAAAAATTTCAGAACGCGCAACCTTCGGTAATTTGGCTATATCCGCTTGTAGGAACCTCCGATTGACTTGATCCTTGGTTCGTTGGAAGCGTAACTTCATGGGGCTTCTAAATAACCAAAGATATCCTGTTGTTCTCCCTTGAGGTTGTGCAGAGATTGATGCGAACATAGACTTCTTGCGAATCGATCCGAAGATGTTGATGACCTTGATCTTGTGGTCTTCGGGGTGTTACATCGCGTCTCCTTCGGCTTTAAGTCATCGCCATTGCTGGACCAGCGAGTAGCATGATGGCAATGGTGTGTCTTCTTCATGATTTTGCTTTAGCCAAAGTGACGGGTACTTCTTTCGCAACGTGATTTCTTCCAACACCTATTTCATGGGCAAACAAACCTCCACGAAACATTAGTCTTAAAACATTAATTGTCACATTGACATACCTTGTTTATCATCGCTCGTGTAGGGCGACTCAATAGCGGATGATGGGCCACTAACAAAAGTTAACACCTACCACTAAAGAGTGAATCTTGATGTAGTCATCATCTTGTCGGAGTGGATTGTGAACTTCTGGAACGTCTTGTGTCTAGCTGTTCACCTACTTTCAAGGACACAAACAAGAAAGCAAGCATATATGCAATAATAGAAATTAGGGTTAGTCAAAGAGATATATGGATCACCCTAGGGTTCGAGTTGCCGATCCCCGGCAACGGTGCCAGAAAAAGGGGCTTGTTGACAGTTCAAAACCGTGCTCAAGTTCACCGCAAGCCTACGGGTGACTTGGTGCCTTTTTCACCAAGGAGGGACCTCCCTAGATTTTTCAATCCAAGGATCAGAAGCAAACTCCTAGGATTCTCCATCTAACCTATCGATGTAACCTAACACGAAGCATTGATTGCATAAGAAGATAAACCTTAAAGATATATGAGTTATATCATAAGGTTGATCGCATCCATGAACATCGACAAGGTAAGGAGCAAGCAAGGGTAACTAAGGCCTATCATCTTATAGTCGTAGTTCTAGCCAAAAGATCAAGCGCAATATGCATCTCATCCAAAGCCATCTTTAAACTACTATCCTCCGGTCCGATTCCGAAGACGCCCGCCTTTTGGAGCCACTGTCCTGTCACAACACACTCCTATTCGTGCGGGTTAGCCTAGGGAGAGTTCGACAAGAACAAGTTGGAAACAGTTGGTCGATCTGGTATGCACCTCTAGCCACCATGACTACAAGAGCACCCCAAGCAATCTATCTATAGAATAGATTGAAGATGAACCATAGCCAAGTGAGAGCAAAATCCTAAAAGGAGGAATCGAGTCTCTAAAAGATCGGATGACATGAAGTACATTACTCACATAATAAACATGTTTAGATCATCTCCACCGAGTACATACCATTGATGACCTCAACTAGCTCTGGAACTCCGCCATGGCTCAACCGTGCAAGGCGGCCATGGCGGCTAGGGTTGGCCTAGGCCATCTCCTAGACAACTTCGATGACTTGCGGTGGCCGTCGTTGCTCTCTCCTAGGTTTTGCCGAGTTCCTGTGGATGGATGCCGTCGAATTTTTGCAGCGAGACTATTAATACCCCGAAGCAACCCTAGTCCAAAGCGGGCTCGAACCGCCACAAAAATGGGCCGGGACGGTCCGCCTGGTCCGGCCGGCCCAGGGGCTTTTTGGCCCATTTCGCGCCCATCTTTCGTGAGCGGGCTTCTCTTGCAACTGTGAGCTTCTGTCTTCTCGATTGTGTGGCCTTTTGACGTCTTTATCTGCGTGAATAGTTATGATGTCTTGTCGTCCAAGCTTCTATATCTTCCATCTGAGTCCCCGGAGTTTTGTGCCTTCACATTGTGGTCCTTGGGTCATTTGGAGTCATGTTCACCTCGAGTGTTGACTTGTAGCGGGCTTCATGATCTTCTCACAAAATGCTCATTGAACTTCTCCCAGAAGTGCTCCTTTTAGTGCCTAAATCCTGCGTAAACAACATACTCCAAATACCGCATTCACAAGTGAACTTGTTACATCATTAGTATGCCTAGTGGCGGGTTAGTTGCAAATCATAATCAAAACTAATGTATAACAAGTACTCTAGGTTGACAGAAATTCACCGTCAAGATCTCCCCTATGCTTAAACCTTGCTCGTCCTCGAGTAAGGTTTCAATGGATATCAACATTGCCTTTTATTGTTCATACCCTACACTTGATCACACATGAGAAACATAATGCTCTCCAAGGTTATATTTGTTAAAATTCCGTAATGTAACTAGCTTTCATCTCTATGGAGGGTAGATATAATTTAAGCTATTTCCACAAGGAATCAATCATGCTCCACAAAATTCGAATATGTCTTAGAAACTTTTGAAGTGAAGAACGAGGTGAATAAAAGAGCTAAACAAAGTACAAAAATTTTAACCTTCTTGCATCTTGCTCATGAACTCTCTCATCTTACAACTCTCTCAAGCCTACTTGATCTATATCCTTTCCCTCTCATGTTTGTAGGTGGAAGGGTTTTATTTGGAGCTCATAGGAAAGTATTTATCCTACCAAGATGTTAAAGTTGAGACTATTATCAAAACAAGTCAAGCTTCTCATGGACTTATCATGACTCGTCAAAAAGGTCATTGGAAAAATAATGTTCACAAGAAGGAGGGAGAGAAAGAACTCACACTTTTAGATAGGTGGACATGTGCAAATGGCAAAGAATGATCCCGAGGACCAACAAAGTCCTCGTTATCAGATTGCACATGGTTGGAAAAATGAATATGGGTCTTGATCTTGAAGTCCTTTAAAAATCCTTAAGCAACTAGAGAACCAGGGGAGATTATTATTACTCTCTCTTTTTTCTTTTATTTCTTTTCTTTTTTTTCTTTTTAACATGTGCGAGGTGCTTTGATTTTTTTTCTCATCTTATTCATTTTTTTCTCCCCTAGAACTCAAATTTGCATAGTACCTACCTCCTCCCCCATGCTTAGACGTTTGCTCGTCCCCGAGCAAAGTGGAAGTGGTGTTAAGGTAGGTACCAGATGTCTTGATGAGAGGGAACTTGAATCTTCCCTTTGAAGCACCTTCTTGTGACGTGTCGTCTCCATACTCAAGTGATAGGTAGGTCAAGGAGGTTAACACAAAAGATGATGTTGATTTAAAGGGTGGATATCAGGTGAGGTTTGCAAAGCTTCCGATGTGGGAGCTCACAATGCACAGATAGAATAAGCTAGCAAAAGATAAATTACGTAAAAACGGAATGACCAGCTTCTTAGTCACGAGCCAGAGAATCGAGCCTTGAATCATTTCACCCAACAATAACTCTTGTAATCTATGGTTGCACTCAATATATAAGGCTTTGGATAGGTAGAGCAAAATGCAAGAGGTATTAATGACAAGGATAACAAGAATTTTAAAGGCAAAAAGTAATATGTCCTTCGACCCATACAAAGTTGAGAGCATAAAAGAAACCATGGGTCTTTATTTTTATCAAGACCTCCGCAAAAGATTAAGCTAGCATTTAATTAATTTCAGATTTGTATTAGAGAGAGCAATAGCTTAATCATGCATAGACAAGCACAAAGTTTAAACAAGCGGCAACGGTCATCATATATCAATGAGAAAGATCATGACAACATTATTTCATCATTGTGAGCACAAGGTGATGACAATAAACAAAAACTAAAACTAGGTTGTACTCCTAGAAGCCATGTTATTTAACAAGAGAGACATACAAAAGTTGCATCTAAGGTTGTTGAAGGCATATACATATATACAAGCATTTAGAAAGACAAAGACAAAGAGAGGGTTGAGGAATTGTTACCGTCATTTGATGATTTTGATGTAGCGCACCCTCCCCCATGCTTAAGCATTGTGCCTAGCATGGAAGAAGGAAGATCGGCATCCGCAACAATCGTGATCCTTGAACTCCATGCAATCTTCTTTCGTCCACCAAGTCTCCCCCCATGCTTAGCATGTTGCTAGGCACGGAAGATGATGAACCATCTAAAAATTCTTGAAAATTCCTACCACCATGCGAGGAGATCATCATCCCATTGTTGACTTTATTCATCCTTCAATGTTCGCCCTTTGCCACGAGCCTTGATCCCAATTGTTTCTCATCCCATCTTCTCCTCCTTCCATGTTGTCCTTTATTGCTGGTTCATCTTTCACGAGTTTTTATTCTACTTCCAGAACTAAGTATGTACTGAATCATAGCTCCTTTGCAAAGTGATTGAAATTATCTTTCCAATGAACGGTCATTCATCTCGTTCGGACTCCGAACAAGAGAGTTATGTCCTTTTTACTTTGTTGGTGCAAGCTGTCCCAGGCTGATTTCAGAATGTGTGACGCCCAAAGATTTGGTTGTAACTTCTTGCACGGGTCTCCTAAAATGTTGATTTTTGATGCATTGGAAAGTAGACTTAATGGAGCACTTGAATATCCAACTTTTCCCTTTTTACATCTCTGAAAATGTGCTTAATCTTGATGAAAACAGCAGTGCTCCTTTCGAGATTTTGGAGGTGTCGATGATCTTGATTTCAGCTTTTATTACGAACTCATGGGAGTGATTCACCATGCCTGCAAAATAACTATAATGCACAAATCACCCCCGAGGTGACGGTCGGGAATACTCACCCTATGCCAACAAACCAATACATCCCTAAGATCCTCACTTGTGGCATAGTTAATCTAGCGAAAATCCTAATGAGTGTACGTGAGTGCAAACATGCATGGAAATCATAGGATGGTATAAAAACGAAACAATGTTTACACCAAATCCTAAGCTCCATGCTTAAAAAGTGGTTGCCAAACTTTCTATTCCCATAGAGATTATTAACCAAGGTCAAAACACCATGTTCATCCCAAGATCAACAATTCTTTATAGTGCAAGAAAAGTAGGGCGCATTGCTAAGTTTATAAACCAACCAATGCAACATGATAGCTTGGGATATAAGACTAAATGATGGTGGTCTCCAATCATGTCTAAACACCATGTTTACACAAGATTGCAAAAAGTAGTAACGCATGTCGACAAGCATTAACATGGATATGAAAGCAATCATCATAAAGTTTCAAGGTTCCAAGCTAACATAAAGTGGATGATGACAAAGAGATGGATGCAAAATGCAAATGCAAAAAGTTAGCACAAACAAGCATTGGCAAGGTTTGAAAAACACTTTCGATGTGGTCTAAGATAAGCAAAGGGCAAAGCTTGATCTCACACTTCATACGAAGTAAGCATTATCAACAAGGAAGTCACCCATAGAAAAGAATCAATCAACCACACTAACAAGTTTTAAGGGTAGGTCATGGGTATCCTATATTTTTGGCTCAAAAAGGAGTTTTGAAGGGAGGAAGTCAAATATAGAAATACTAACTAAGGTGGTGTTAGAGTCTTTCTACAGACCTATGGTTTTAGGATGTCTATAGGTAGGGGAAGTTTTCCTAAGGTTTTATAGGGAGGCTGGTCAAAGTTTTTTTAGTTAGAAAAGAGGAAAGGGATAGACTTGTTGAACTCGGAGGATGACAGCCCCGGTCAACTCAAGCAATCCTACCTCTATTGGCTATGGTTTTTGGTGGGGGTTATAGGAAGGCTTAGGTTGGATGGACAAAAAGTTAGATCAAATCAAACATGTAATGCGATGCAAGGTGGATGAACAAAATGATATGATATGATATGATATGATATGCAGTGTTCTAAAACAAAAACAAATATTAGCCTAATTTAACTAGCCACAAGTTTAGAATCAAGGGATGGTACCAACTTCATATATCTCTCTAAAAAGATACAAAAGAAAAAGACTCTAAACTCTAATAGGCACACAAAAAGGTCTACAACTTTTCAAAGATCAAATAACAAAACGCTCCCTCAATAGCAATTTTACAACATGGTTTTGTGGTTTTTATTAGACCAATGGTACAATGTTACTTGATGGTTCGATTAAACAGCACAATGTAGACGGTCATGTGTGTGTGTGTATATATATGAATAAAAACCGGGTTGTCTCCCGCAAAGCGCTTCATTTAAAGTCGTAGAGCTCGACTTTCTCGCATACCATATTGTTGTTGCGGAGCCATGATCCTTCATGCAAGATTTGAAGATGTTCATGCAACCTTGATCCACTCTCCATGCTTGACACGATCACTTATGCTCGATGAGAGGCTTGCCCAATTGTCTCCTTGCATCATCATCATCACCTTCTCCATCGCACTTTATCGCTACCTCTTCTTTCACAAATTTTCTTCTCTATACAATCAGACCATGTAGAAAAAAATAGCTTCCATGCGTGGTGCATGAAATTGTCTTTCTATCAAGTATTTATTCACCCCAACGGACTCCGATCGAGTGAGTTATGCCCGTTCTACTCCGGCGCTGCAGTCTGTCCAAAGCTGATTTCAGACTGCAAGTCGCTCAATATTTTTGCCATATCTCCTTGTACGGGTCTTCAAATTCATCGATCTTCGATGCGTTGAAACCTGAACTTGACAGAGCTTCTGATTTTCAACTTTTCTTCCTTGAACATGTCTGATCAGGTCCTCAAAATTGATGAAAACAACGACATCCGTTTTTGAGGTTTGGTGACGGTGATGCCCGGGTTTGCAATTCCTTTGGGTATGACTTATCTCCTCTTAATTTATGTTTAATGCCCTGCATGGTCAGTGAAACTTGGGATTTCTCCCACATTTTGCTCTTTTAAGGTCACTAGCTTGACCGAGCACAAAGCAAGTCCAAGATTTACAAATCATATCGCAAACAAACGCATCCATAACCACAATTTATGACAAAGTAAGTTGTGATTAATTGTAGCATAAGTTTTCTTGCTCAGCACTAAGCTCTCATCAGGCAAAGGTTCATTAGGCATGTAACAAAGTTTAAACATAACAAAGCCACTTTATCACTCTCAAGAAGTTCTAACCTATCATGATCATCATAAGAACAAGGCATATAATTAAATCAACCTCACTATTGGATATGAATCATAGATATATCAAAGGAATATTATCAGCTCCAAAAGTATCTTGAGAGGTTAATTTGTACCTTGGCCTTCAAGCTTTTCATCATGAGTGGTCTCTTGGAGTTGAAAGCAAACAATCTTCAATGATCGGTGGCTTGCATCATCTTTTCGTAATTCCTTCGTTCGTGCCACACATCATCAAGGTTGCCTTGTGTGAACTCACTCTTCTTATTCATTTGTGGGACTTCACACATGTCTCAAATATCTTCATTTAACTCCATGATCCTTCATGTGAGAGCCCAAAGTATCCGCGCCATTGGATGCCATCATTTGTATGTAATCCATCGTGATTTGCTTCTAACATCTCCAAGCGTCGGATGTTGCCAACATGTGCCTTCTTTTTCCAATGTTCTTAGGGTGTTTGTTTTGTTCCAAACTTCTGAATTTCATCTCATGTGGTCTAACAGAAGCATTGCCCAAGCTCCTCTTTGTTGTCGTCGTCCTCATCTCCACTATCTTGTTCTCATTGTGTTGCTGCTGCCTCTTTTTTGTGGATTTTCCCCTGTGTACATAACATAACATATAACAAAATATTATTCCATTGAAAACTTTATAAAATTACCTTTCCAACGGGTACTCATTCATCTTAATCGGAGCCCAAATGTGGGAGCTATGGCCGTTTTGTTTCCGCTCTTGCATGCTGTCTAGAAAATTTCAGAACGCGCAACCTTCAGTAATTTGGCTATATCTGTTTGTAGGAACCTCCGATTGACTTGATCCTTGGTTTGTTGGAAGCGTAACTTCATGGGGCTTCTAAATAACCAAAGATATCCTGTTGTTCTCCCTTGAGGTTGTGCAGAGATTGATGCGAACATAGACTTCTTGCGAATCGATCCGAAGATGTTGATGACCTTGATCTTGTGGTCTTCGGGGTGTTACATCGCGTCTCCTTCGGCTTTAAGTCATCGCCATTGCTGGACCAGCGAGTAGCATGATGGCAATGGTGTGTCTTCTTCATGATTTTGATTTAGCCAAAGTGACGGGTACTTCTTTCGCAACATGATTTCTTCCAACACCTATTTCTTGGGCAAACAAACCTCCACGAAACATTAGTCTTAAAACATTAATTGTCACATTGACATACCTTGTTTATCATCACTCGTGTAGGGTGTGGACTCAATAGCAGATGATGGGCCACTAACAAAAGTTAGCACCTACCACTAAAGAGTGAATCTTGATGTAGTCATCATCTTGTCGGAGTGGATTGTGAACTTCTGGAACGTCTTGTGTCTAGCTTTTCACCTACTTTCAAGGACACAAACAAGAAAGCAAGCATATATGCAATAATAGAAATTAGGGTTAGTCAAAGAGATATATGGATCGCCCGAGTTGTCGATCCCTGGCAACGGTGCCAGAAAAAGGGGCTTGTTGACAGTTCAAAACCGTGCTCAAGTTCACCGCAAGCCTACGGATGACTTGGTGCCTTTTTCACTAAGGAGGGTCCTCCCTAGATTTGTCAATCCAAGGATCGGAAGCAAACTCCTAGGATTCTCCATCTAACCTATCGATGTAACCTAACACGAAGCATTGATTGCCTAATAAGATAAACCTTAAAGATATATGAGTTATAGCATAAGGTTGATCGCATCCATGAACACCGACAAGGTAAGTAGCAAGCAAGGGAAACTAAGGCCTATCGTCTTCTAGTCATAGTTCTAGACAAAAGAGCAAGTGCAACATGCATCTCATTCATAGCCATCTTTAAACTACTATCCTCCGGTCCGATTCCGAGGACGCCCGCCTTTTGGAGCCACTGTCCTGTCACAATGCACTCCTATTCGTGCGGGTTAGCATAGGGCGAGTTCGACAAGAACAAGTTGAAAACACTTGGTCGATCCGGTATGCACCTCTAGCCACCATGACTACAAGAGCACCCCAAGCAATCTATCTATATAATAGATTGAAGATGAAGCATAGCCAGGCAAGAGCAAAATCCTAAAAGGAGGAATCGAGTCGCTAAAAGATTGAAAGACATGAAGTACTTTACTCACATAATAAACATGTTTAGATCATCTCCACCGAGTACATACCATTGATGACCTCAACTAGCTCCGGAACTCCGCCATGGCTCAACCGTGCAAGGCGGCCATGGCGGCTAGGGTAGGCCTAGGCCATTTCCTAGACAACTTCGATGACTTGCGGTGGCCGTCGTCGCTCTCTCCTAGGTTTCACCGAGTTCCTGTGGATGGATGCCCTCGAATTTTTGCAGGGAGACTATTAATACCCCAAAGCAACCCTAGTCCAAAGGGGGGCTTGAACCTCCACGAAAATGGGCTGGACCGGTCCGCCTAGGCCGGCCGGCCTAGGGGCTTTTTGGCCCATTTCGGGCCCATCTTTCGCGAGCGTGCTTCTCTTGCAATTGTGAGCTTCTGTCTTCTCGATTTTGTGGCCTTTTGGCGTCTTTATCCACGTGAATAGTTAGGATGTCTTGTCGTCCAAGCCTCTGTATCTTCCGTCTGAGTCCCCGGAGTTCTGTGCCTTCACATTGTGGTTCTTGGGTCATTTGGAGTCATGTTCACCTCGAGTGTTGACTTGTATCGGGCTTCATGATCTTCTCGCAAAGTGCTCATTGAACTTCTCCCGGAAGTGCTCCTTTTAGTGCCTAAATCCTGTGTAAACAACATACTCCAAATACCGCATTCACAAGTGAACTTGTTACATCATTAGTATGCCTAGTAGCGGGTTAGTTGCAAATCATAATCGAAACCAATGTATAACAAGTACTCTAGGTTGACGGAAATTCACCGTCAACACTCGGCAAGAAACATCCATACCGGGCCATGGATTGTTAGTTTAATGGGGAAAAGGAGAATCGAGAGGCGCTGTTGCATGTGACTGGAGATCTGGTCCACTTGAAAGTCAAGGACATCAATACTATCGAGGAGTTACCCAAACTGACTGAAAAAACCCTTGGCAAAAGAAAGAAATAAGATGGTGAAGAAGAAGAAGGAATGTGGAACAAGAAATCAATTCTATGGGAGCTAGAGTATTGGCCGATGTTGGATGTGCATCATTCGATTGACACCATGCATGTCAAGAAGAATATTTGTGAAGCTACTTGTGGAACATGGCTACAACAGAAGTCCAAAGGAAAAGAACATAAAAATGCAAGGGAGGATCTTAAAGAGCTGGGCATTAGGCCGGAGCTCTATGCAGAGGAAACAGAGACGGGGACGAACCTTTCCGTTGCTGCAACCACCTTGTCAAAGACAGGGAAAAAATCTGTCAGTTTTTGCATGATTTGAAAGTAACTTCAGGCTACTCATCAAACTTCAAGAGGCTAGTGTCAGTGAAGGACATGAAAATAAATTTCAACTTGATGAAATTTCATGATTGCCATGTGTTGATGACAACTCTTCTTCCTGTTGCACTTAGAGGTATCAAGACAGAACTGGTTTGCGACGCGGTCACGAGCTTGTGTTTATTCTTCAATGCAATAGAACAGAATGTGATTGATGAGGAAAAACTATTGGACTTGGAGAGGAGGCATTTCGAGACCCTATGCTGCTTGAAGCTACCTTCCCACCGTAATTCTTTGATCTCATGCTGCATCTAATAACACACCTCACGAGGGAATTCTGGTTCCTTGGACCATCTTACCTTCATCAGATATTTCCATATGAGAGGTTCTATGGATTCTTGAAATCATTGGTACATAACCGGTTATTTCCGGAGGAAGCCATTGTTCGTGGCTACGAGACCATCGAAGCAGTGGAGTGGGCCATGGGTTATATGGACCCACAAAACCCCATTGGTGTGCCTCGCTCACGGCATGAAGGTAGGCTTTGTGTTGGGACCATGGGGAAAAAGGTCAGTTACTCCGGATGCAGATGCCTTCGAAAATGCTCATTTCACCATGATACAATAGCTGCACCTAATTACACCGTTTGCCAATGAGCACAAACGACAACTATGTGAAGACAACCCTAACCATGGTAGGGCTTGGCTTGCAAAGATGCACATGCAAGGTTTCAGCAGGTGGCTCCGAGATTATGTCGAGACATGCAACAATAATGTTGTAATTACCGACGAGATAAGGAATATAGCAGCGGGGCCATTGTTCATTGTTACAAGATACGAAGGAATGGATATCAATGGATACACGTTCTACACCATGACCCAGGATAAAAAGAGCGTCTATCAAAATAGTGGTGTGCGTGTACGGGCCGTCGTTGATGACAGTCATGACGATGATGATGACACAAAGACAGACACATATTATGGTCAAATAGAGGAGATATGGGAGCTTGATTATGTAGGATTGAAGGTGGCCTTGTTTCAGTGTAGATGGGTCACTAATGGGAAGAGAGCTGTGAGCAAGGACAAATATGGTTATGTTAGTGTTGATCTCCGGGTCTTTGGTTACAAAAATGAACCGTTTGTCTTCGCCAACGATGTTGAGCAAGTGTTCTATGTACCTGACCTTGCAAAGAAGAACTGGTTTGTGGTTATTCCTGAAAAAAGGATTGTGGGGATTGAAAATGTTGTTGAGGAGGAGGAATACAACCAGTTTGACGAAATTCCATCCTTTGACACTTCATACAAGCCCCAGCTCTTGGGAACTAACAAAACACCGTACTTGCGAAGCGACCATAGTGAAAAAAATCCATATACAGAAATCAAGGAAGAAAAAGCAAGCCTGATTTCTATTGAATCCTTTTTGTAATGCCGGAGGATGTGTCTATTGGTGGAAATGGAATCCCTTTTGTAATATAAAGGACGCGATGTATTGGTGGAATTTCAATCCTTTTTGTAATATATGGGATGTGGTGGAATTTGAATCCTGCTTGTAATATATTTCGCCAAAGATACTATATATACTTTGTTTATTCTGCTTCAGTTCATTAACGGGCAAGAGACAAGGATTAACGAACTCGGGTCGCCTTTGTTACGGGCAAGAGACGAGGACTAACGAACCAGCATCACCTTTGATACGGGCAAGAGACGAGGATTAACAAACCAGCGTCGCTTTTGTTATGGGCAAGAAGATATGTGAAATCACAAACAAATTACATCAAAAGAGACACGGATTAGAGCATCTCCAAGAGTTTGCCAAATTTTACTTGGCAAATCTTGTGCTTTGCCAACTTCTAAAAAGATATGCCAAGTAAAAAAAGAGTTCATCTCCAACAATCTAGCATAATTTCACTTGCCAAATCCAGATCTAACTTATATCAGGAATCCTGAGAGAAACAAGTTGATTTGCCAAACTGTTGAGATAATCACAAGCTTTGCAAGTGAGTAGGTAAATCACACAAAAAATTGTACTGCACAGAGATAATCACAAAAGCATGTCTCTTGAGATGCAAAATCACACACACACACACAAATTACAGTCATCATTGATACATTAGAACAAGGTTACAATGTGGCCATATCTTCATGACGCGATATGCAAAATCACACACACACACACACACAGAGAGAGAGAGAGAGAGATTACAGTCATCATTGATACATCAAAACAAGGTTACAATGCGGCCATATCTTCATGACGAGATATGCAAAATCACACACACACATCGATCTTGCTCGCATGTCGTCGATCTTGCTGCACGTGGTCATTGAACAAGCTCCATTTTTGTTGATGGCTTAGAGAGCTTATTCTTGGCTTGCAATGAGACCACAAAGCTTCCTAGCTAAACCTGCACTTTTGGTTTGCAAGAGCATTCCGCGAGTGGAAGGAGAAAGCATAGGAAAAATAATGATCATTGGACACAGGATGAAGGATTGTTCATCCTGAAAACAATGATCATTGGACAGGATGAAAATTTTCATGCTGATGCCAGGAGGTTCTGGGCTACCTTCCCCGGACACGGCTACACGAAAGGAGTATGTCACAAGAATTCTTCTGGCAGCTGTGTTAGAGGGATGAGCAACCCAACCACCCCTATCACAAGAATTCTTCTAGCAACTGAGAGATCGAGGAGGAGGAACAAGAGAGAAAAGCAAAAGCTTGCGCCCTACAAGATCTATTCTTTGTGCCATAGCTAGATCTAGATCTAAAGAAGAAGGAAGCAAGTGACTCACTTTATTGTATCAGAAGAAGGAACCATATACTAGCTAGATCTAGATCTAGAGAAGAAGGAAGCAAGTGTCGGTGTTTTAGACCAGCAAACCTACCAAGGGGGTACCCGAGGCAGTAGATTGTGCGGTGAGGAACGTGATCGGGAGACCGAGAACTCGAAGGTATGCGCAAGGACACGGGACACAAGATTTATACAGGTTTAGGCTGCCAAGGTGGCGAGCCCTACGTCCTGTTTGGGGGATCAAGTATGGCGCCCTGCGCTTGGTGTTGGGTTAGATCAGGTGCCCGACTAGATACCCGGCCCTCCTTTATATAGTCCAGGGGGCGGGTTCCAAGTCGATTACAAGGCAGGAGTCCTAGTAGGATTACACGGAACGAGTCCTAGTAGGATTACAGGGGAATTCTAGTAGGAGTCCGTCTTCATCCTTCCTTGCATGGGTACCCGAGGTGTATGCCCGACAAGCCCCGAGCACATTGTAGTCGAGTGTAGTAGTTCGAGTAGTCTTGAAGCCTCTTTGAGTAGTTCTTTAGCGTCCTCGAGTACTGCTTGGAGAAGTCTTCAATAGTACTTGAACTGCCACGAGGCTGGAAGGTGGTCCAGCTCATCTGTCTTGAAGTCGAGATTATATGGAAGTGCAATTGTAAAATTGCACTCCATATGGAGTAGCCCCCGAGCCTTAGGTTGAGTTGCAGACTCTAGCTGAGGGTCAATCTTGATTCTGAATCTTTCGTCTTGAAAAATTTGAATGATGGGTGTAGCATAGCAGCCCCCGAGCCTTGAAATGATTAGGTAATCAATCTAAGGGTCTTCAGTGTTCACGAAAGCCATCATCCGAGTACTCTTGCTGCGTGTAGCCCTCGAGAAAGAGAGCCGTATGAGCCATGTCGAGTAGTTGTTGGTGCGGAGCCCCCGAGCTTGAGAGGGAGCGAAGCCTGCTAAAGTTATCCTTGAGTAGTAATTTGAGTGCAGCCCCCGATCTAGAGAGTTTCCGAGTAGTAATTTGGCGTCGAGCCGTTGAGCTTGAGAAGTAGCCATGCCGTCAAAGCGGACTTTAGATGCGACTAAAGTCGACTTTAGATGCCGGCAGAGTGGACTTTAGAATGCGACTTGAAAACCGAAGTCGACTTTGTGCCGCACGGAGCAGACTTTGAGTTGCTACTTGAAAACCGAAGTCGACTTTAATTGCCGCGCAGAGTGGACTTTGGAATGTGACTTGAAAACCGAAGTCGACTTTAGATTGCCGCGTGGAGCAGACTTTGATATGCAACTTGAAAACCGAAGTCGACTTTGTGCCGCTCGGAGTGGACTTTGAGATGCGACTTTGGAAATCGACTTTAGATTGCCGTGTGACTGGACTTTAGATGCGACTACATTTGTCGACTTTGTGCCACACGGGGTGGACTTAAGATGCAAAAAATGAAAAGCACTTTCCAGAAATCCAAAGCGAATGAAAAATCAGAGAAAACGAATTGCCATCGGAGCAGGCTTAGGATTGCGACCAACGTCAGCTTGTGCCACCAGAGTGGGCTTGGGTGCGACTGTTAGTGTCGACTTGTGCCACCAGAGTGGGCTTAAGTACCTGAGCCATGGATTTCAGACCCAAGGTACGATTGCTGCCAAAGCGGGCTTGAAGGTGCGACCGATGTCGACTTGTGTACCTAGGCTATGGATTTCAGACCTAAGGTACAAAGCGTGAAGACCACGTGCAGCTAGGGACCATCATTGCCAGGACTTGAGGGCCACTTACAACTAGGTTCTATCGAAGCTTACACACGCAATATGCTGCCGGAGCAGGCGAAGGTGCGACCAGAGTCGACTTTAAGTTGTCGCACGGAGCGGACTTTAGAAGCTACCTCCTTGGGATAGCCCCCGAGTTGATGAAGTAGGCTCGTGGTGACTTCATTGATATACCCCAAGAGTAGCCAGCAGAGTGTAGCTCCCGTGAAAACCCGCCGAGAAGCGTACACAAATGAGTAGTCGGCAAGTAGTCCTACATGATGAGGAGAACAAGCCAACAAAAGAAAACAATAATCATTTCAATAAATGACTTAGCTGTTGCTGCCTGGGTAGATTGTTGATGAAGCCGTGGTGATCGGCGATGGAGCCACGACGGTTGTTGCTGAAGTTGACTAGTCAGAGTTGATTCTGACTAGTTGTTGGGGGCGTGACTGGCGTTCTCAACTAGTTTGGAAAACTAGTCCAGATGAATGGTCGACGCGATGCGATCGGAAGACGACGTCGCGGCAGCGCGCGGCGTACTCGAAGTAGAGCCAGTGTTGCCGTGAGACAAGTAGTCACGACGCACGGTGTGGCTGAAGTAGAGCCAGTGTGGCTGCAAGACGAAATCGCGGCGCACGGAGTAGTCAACGACGAGCCGCGTGACGGACCGCGCGATGTGCCGAGGCACCCGGACGTGCGGCGTAGGCGAAGTAGTCGAAGACAAGCGGCGCGACGAGCCGCGTGACGAGCCGCGCGATGTGCCAAGGCACCCGGACGAGCGACGTAGGAGAAGTAGTCGATGACGAGCGGCACGACGAGTCGCGTGATGAGCCGCGCGACGTGCCGAGGCACTCGGACGCGCGGCGTTGTCGAAGTAGTCGACGACGAGCCACGTGACGAGCCGCGCGACGTGCCGAGGCACCCGGACACGCGGCGTACGCAAAGTAGTCGACGACGAGCGGCGCGGCGAGCCGCGTGACGAGCCGCGCGACGTGTCGAGGCACCCCGACGCACGGGGTAGTCGGCGTAGTCGACAACGAGCCGCGTCACGAGCCGCTCGACGTGCCGAGGCGCACCGCGACGCGCGGCGTAGTCGAAGTAGTCGACGACGAGCCGCGTGACGAGCCGCGCGACGTGCCGAGGCGCACCCCGACGCGTGGCGTAGGCGAAGTAGTCGACGACGAGCCGCGCGAAGTGCCGAGGCACCCAGACACGCGACGTAGGTGAATTAGTCGACGACGAGCGGCGCGACGAGCCGCGTGACGAGGCGTGCAACGTGCCGAGGCACCCAGACGCGCGGCGTAGTCGAATTAGTCGAAAACAAGTGGTGAGATGAACCACGCGACGTGCCGAGGCACCCAGACGCGTGGCGTAGGCGAAGTAGTCGACGATGAGGCACGCGACAAGCCGCGCGACGTGCGGAGGCACCCGGACGCACGACGTAGGTGAAGTAGTCGACGACGAGCCGCGCGACGTGCCGAGGCACCCAGACGTGCGTAGACGAAGTAGTCGACGACGAGCCACGCGACGTGCCGAGGCCCCCGGATGCGCGGCGTAGTCGAAGTAGTCGACGACGAGCCGCGTGACGAGCCGCGCGATGTGCCGAGGCACCCGGACACGCGGTGTAGACGAAGTAGTCGACGACGAGCCACGCGACAAGCCGCGCGATGTGCCGAGGCACCCGGGCGCACGACGTAAACGAAGAAGTCGACAACAAGCCGCGCGACGAGCCGCGCGACGTGCCGAGGCACCCGGACGCACGAAATAAGCGAAGTAGTCGAATACGAGCGGCGCGGCGAGCCGTGTGACGAGCCGGGCAACGTGCCGAGGCACCCGGACACGCGGCGTAGTCGAAGTATATCCGTTGCGGCCGCAAGACGGGTAGTCACGACACACAACGGAATGATCGGGCACACGGCGAGACGGCGCGTTCGGATGCACGTCGTAGGCGCAGTAGATTGTGCGGTGAGGAACGTGATCGGGAGACCGAGAACTCGAAGGTATGCGCAAGGACATGGGACACAAGATTTATACAGGTTCAGGCCGTCAAGGTGGCGAGCCCTGCGTCCTGTTTGGGGGATCAAGTATGGCGCCCTGCGCTTGGTGTTGGGTTAGATTAGGTACCCGGCTAGGTATCCGACCCTCTTTTATATAGTCCAGAGGGCGGGTTCCTAGTCGGTTACAAGGCAGGAGTCCTAGTAGGATTACACGGAATGAGTCCTAGTAGGATTACGGGGGAATTCTAGTAGGAGTCCGTCTTCATCCTTCCTTGCATGGGTACCCGGGGTGTATGCCCGACAAGCCCCCGAGCACATTGTATTCGAGTGTAGTAGTTCGAGTAGTCTTGAAGCCTTCCTGAGCGTCCTCGAGTACTGCTTAGAGAAGTCTTCAATAGTACTTGAACTGCCACGAGGCTGGAAGGTGGTCCAGCTCATCTGTCTTGAAGTCGAGATTATATGGAAGTGAAATTGTAAAATTGCACTCCATATGGAGTAGCCCCCGAGACTTAGGTTGAGTTGCAGACTGTAGTTGATGGTCAATATTGATTCTGAATCTTTCGTCTTGAAAAATTTAAATGATGGGTGTAGCATAGTGGCAGTTGTCTGTGTTTTAGACTAGTAAACCTACCAAGGGGGTACCCGAGGTAGTAGATTGTGCGGTGAAGAACGTGATGGTTAGACCGAGAACTCGAAGGTATGCGCAAGGACACGGGACACAAGATTTATACAGGTTTAGGCCGCCAAGGTGACGAGCCCTACGTCCTATTTGGGATTCAAGTATGGCGCCCTGTGCTTGGTGTTGGGTTAGATCAGATGCCCGGCTAGGTACCCGACCCGCCTTTATATAGTCCAGAGGGCGGGTTCCTAGTCGGTTACAAGGTAGGAGTCCTAGTAGGATTACACGGAACGAGTCCTAGTAGGATTACAGGGGAACTCTAGTAGGAGTCCGTCTTCATCCTTCCATGCATGGGTACCCGAGGTGTATGCCCGACAGCAAGTGACTCACTTTATTGTATCAGAAGAAGGAACCATATAGCTAGATCTAGATCTAGAGAAGAAGGAAGCAACTTGAAGTGAGGAGGACCGATAGGCGTCGGTGCCTTTTTATAGAAAAAACAAGGAAGGGATAAGATCAAGAGCACAGGAACGACCGGGAAGGTTCCCAAGACGGTCAATGGAGAAACTGTTGCCAGTCAATGGTTGAGAGCAGAGCTGCAGAGGTAGTCATTCCAATGTAGAATTAAATGATACGCGGAGTAACCAAACATCGTCTCCAATGGCGGTGTTTGGATGGTAGATGTTAGTGTTACTGTTAGTGGTAGTTTTTAACACCTCCAAATTAACACATAAAAAACTAACATCTTGGATGTTTGGATGGAGGTGTTAGTTTGCATTTGAATTAACTTTTCCAAACATTTGAAAAAGGAGAGGGAGAGAGAAAAGGGGTGTGGTCCACCAAACTAACACCAATTACCACATCTTGGAGGTGTTAGTTTTTCTGGGGGTGTTAGTTCCAACTAACACCAAACTAACACATGTGTTTGGCTCCAAAGTGTTAGTTTTTGGTGTTAGTTTGCTACAAACTAACACTAACACCTCCATCCAAACATGACCAATGTAGTCATCATCTCAAAAAAAGGAGAGGAAGGGATAAGATCAAGAGCATAGGAAACGGGAAGAGGTTCCCAAGACGGTCAATGGCGAAACTGTTACCAATCAATGGTTGAGAGCACCGCTGCAGAGGTAGTGATTCCAATGTAGAATTAAATGATACGCGGAGTAACGAAACGTCGTCTCCATTGCATACGTATACCGTGTTTGGAAACAAATCTCCTGTATCTTCTCCTTCTAAAACAATTAGATCCCCTACCCCTTCATCTCTACCCGCGAAAAACAGCAACTGCCTACTCTCATCATCACCATTCCCGACCGGAGATGGATAGCATGCCGGGAAGAAGCACGCGGCACCAGCCGTCGTCGCTGTTGGGCCTCCCTCAAGACCTCCACATTAATATTGCAGCGCGCGTCGGTGCGACCTCGAAGAGGCCCTTGGCTGACCTCCGCAGCCTATGCTGTACTTGCCCGACCATGTGCCGCGTGTGCGGCCACGGCGACGTCGGCCGACGTTTGTCGATAGAGGGGATACGAGATGAGATTTCTTAGGTGTGGAACCCCACCGCATAGAAAGCATTCCTTGCTATGCTGAGCGGTCTCGGGAATCCGGAGGCTTGCTTCCTCTCCGGAATCAAAGCCTTCTTCATCAAACACAGGGGATACGATGATCTCCGGCACGCCGCTGAGGGTGGGCACGATGCAGCAACCTATCTATATGCCATCTTGCTCTACAGAGACAGTGGCGGTGCCGCCGCCGCCGACACCGCGAAGGGGTACATGAGGCGGGTCGTGGGTGGCGGTAGTACGACGTCGAGATGGCTGAGCAATGAGGGATGTCTGCCTTCACGCGAGAAGGCCACACGTGCACTCCACTACTCGACTTGGCGCATTTGGGGTGAACCACTGCCGCCTCCGGCACAGGTGCGCGGCGATCAGCCGTGCGCAGGCACCGGCGGCGGCTGCGGCGTGGAAAAAGGATGGCTTCGAATTTCTCTGTTTTGCAGTGAAGACTGTAGGCTGTGCTGCGAAATGGTGAAGTTCGCACAAAGTATTGGAATAGGAAATCAATAGTAGATTAGCTTTTGTATGACGCTCGAATTATCTGTGTAAAATTTTGGGAGAGTAGCAAATCCGACGCGGGTTATCTGCCCAACGTCACTAATGACTGTGGGGCCCAGTCTATTCAAATGAAGAACAGTTCCCATTTCTTCTTTTAATCTGCAATCAAATGTTGTAACAAGTATTTCTTCGTCGTTATTAGTTCAAATTTGATAATTTTTTTCTCATTTTTTCTAAAATCACCATCTATTCATTAATTTCATTGTTTAGTGTACATCCCGTTTGTTGAGTGATGTTTATATGCCTTATTTTATTCTTTGTAAGTACAACATACAAATAATATTTGTTTTACACAATCATTAGTGATGGAACTTTACATTTCGTAAGCTTAAGGTGAATACAAGGTTTTGTTAAGTTTTCAAATGCATATGAGTTCGAACATACTGCAAAGTGTGGAAAACTTCAATGTTCAAGCAAACATTTTAGGAAACTATGTGAGAGATGTAGACATTTGTACACAAGTATATTATTCCTTCATCGATATCATTTGAAATTTCGAAGACAAGTTAGGTACTCAAATTATGTTTCCAAGTCAATTTGTAGGTTTCTTGGAGCAAATTTGATGTTATTAGAATTATTATATAATTACCATGGGGTGTAAAAACGAAATATATGAATTTTGGGCACACAAGTGTGACTGTTAATATTTTATTCAAATACTGAATGTCCAAATACGAATTGTTCGTATTTTTATGATTTTAGGTGCTGTTTTATGGGCTCTAATAATTCAGGGAAGCAAGTTTCATTCCAAAAAAATTGTGACAGGCCCACGCGTCAGCGTCAGCAGCTAACAGAAAAAAGATAACTGTTGCGTGCCCGCCCGGACCCAACTAACCATTGTCGCCAATGACACTGGCCCACACGTCAGTGTCAGCGTCAGCTAGCTAACCTACGTCGGCAATGACTACTCTAATAAGATCTAATTCATCACAACAGATCTCCAGTTCATCACAATAGAAGACCATTCATCACAACGCGGTTGGATCTACTCGCGTATATTAGATCGAGTTCATGACATACAAAATCTAACAACCAAACTAATTAACTAAGCAGTTCATGATCAACAGACAAACTAAGCAGTTTATGTCCAAGAACCTGACGAAGACACAAAAGCACATACACATTATTATTACTAATTGGTAGAGGAGTCTATCAATTAGTCGGAGTCCCGCCGTCGTCGCTGCCGTGGCTGCCATCGTCACCATCGTTGCCACCGTGGCTGCCGTCGGAGCCATCGAAGCCGCTGTTGTCGAAGAAGTGGCGGCGGGCAGCCCGCTTGACCACGGGTAGGTTCTCGAGCTTCTCAGCCAACTTGTGGATCCTGAAGGCGAGACCCTTCACGGTCGGGTCCTTGTACACATCATAATGAGCCTTGATGTCGAAGGCCTCGCCAACAACTTCAAGCTTTCTGAAGGTGCTCCTGAGCAAATCGACGGTAAACTTATTGTCGTCGAAGAGCGGTTCCTCGTCGGCGTCCTTGGCCGCTGGCTCCTTCCCCTTCTCCAACTTCTTTCGACGGCGGCTTTCGTCGTTGTTGTCCTCCCTTCGTCTCCGCTTCGACGACGGTGGGCTCCTCGACGCCATCTCCTCCTTCTCTCGGTGACCGAAGATTTGTAGTGGTGAATCGCGGGGAGTAAGAAGAAGTGAAGAAAAAGATGATAAGCTTATGGAAGAAGTAGGGGAAAGCAGGGGAGGGCAACTGGGCGAGGGAGTTATATTGACAAGACGTGGAACCGTCAGGCGCCTCTGCCCCCACCCACTACTCCATTACTGCCAGTACGTGCCACTCGATTGCGCATCGGGCTCCGTCTTTGGCGCAAAGCCACACGCCGCCTTTCACTTACGCGGGAAGGAGAAGGGGCGGGGCAATGATGTCGGGCCCACTTGTCAACGACAACAGCCAAACAGCGGCGCCTTTTCAATTTCCATTTATTGTTTTATTACGACATGGCCGAGGCACCATCTTCAACCTTCAACCCTCGAGCTCGTCACCTCCTTCAACTTCAATCCTAGTCACCAACTTCATCCCTCTTCAACTTCAATGCTCCTTGCCAACTTCATCCCTCGTCACCGCCAACTTCAACCCTCATCGCCATTCAAATTCCAAACCCCGTTGCTGTGCTATTTCCTCCCCTTCTCCTTGATGGCCGCGGTGTGCTTGATGTTGCTGCTACCAGATGAACTTCTCACCAAGATCATCATCCACTCCATCAAGGATGTGGTCATTTTCCATTTTCTGAACCTTCGCAATAAAATTTGCGGCACCTTCCGTCGTATCTGCAACTCCGATGAGGTACTACTGCACGTGTCGCTGGGTGATCTTCGTGACGCGTGTAAGAATTGATATGTCAGGTCGTGCTTTGAGTGGCGCTTCCGCGAGGCCAATCATTCGAAGGCATTGTGTTTTGAGGGGATGGAGAGGTTGATGAGGCGGCGGAACCCCGATAAGGGTTTGAAGCTCATCAGAGATGCCGCTGCTCAAGACTCCGGTGCCAAGTACTTCTTAGCGACCCTGAAGTACCGTTGCAACCCGGCAGACCCCGAAGCCATGGCACTGCTCCAGGAAATCAGCGGCGGCCCGTCGCCCCCTGACGGCCGGTGGAAGAACCCCAACCTGCGGCGGCTGCGCTACGTCGTCAAGCAGGATCTCGACAACATTGCGTGGTGGTACTGGCTTAATGACGGTGACGACGACGACATTCCATTGCTGCCCATCCAGAATCCCCACATGTGCATTTGGGAAGCGGGATGTAGGCGCTACAGGCCGGATACGAAAGAGATCATCCACTACTACAACGCCGAGTGTCGCATCCGTCATGAGACGACCTCTAGACGCGTAAATTCCTCCCCGCCGTGGAGTATGCCGTCAGCAGGATGAACATCGAGATGTAGGCGCAAGCATCAATATGAACATTATCTATCTTGAATGTAAATTATTAGATATTACTAAACGTGGATTTGATTTTATCGAAATGTCGGTTTTTAATCAGTTTTTGATAGATAATATTTGATTTGTCACGTTTGTGAGTCAAATCGAAGGTTGTGGTGGTCTCATTTGCCGCCGACGAGGCCTAGGATGCCCTCTTGGGTGTCAAAACCGCCGAAGCGGGCACGACGGCGGCGGCAGCGGGCGGTGGTGCCCTCTGCTTCCTCCTTTATTCTATTCAAATGACTGTGGGGGCCAGTTCTATTCAAATGAAGAACAGTTCCCATTTCTCTTTTTAACCTACAATCAAATGTTGTAACAAGTATCATCATCGTTATTAGTACAAATTTGATATTTTTTCTAAATGTTTCTAAAATCACCATCTATTCATTAATTTCATTGTTCAGTGTACATTCCGTTTGTTGAGTGATGTTTATATGCCTTATTTTGTTCTTTGTAAGTACAACATACAAATAATATTTGTTTTACACAACCATTAGTGATGGAACTTTACATTTCGTAAGCTTAAGGTGAGCACAAGGTTTTGTTAAGTTTTCAAATGCATATGAGTTCGAACATGTTGCAAAGTGTGGAGAACTTCAATGTTCAAGCGAACATTCTAGGAAACTATGTGAGAGATGTAGACATTTGTACACAAGTATATTATTCCTTCATCGATATCATTTGAAATTTCGAAGACAAGTTTTGGTACCCAAATTATCTTGCCAAGTCAATTTGTGGATTTTTTAGAGCACACTAGATGTTAGTAGAATTATTACATCATTAACATGGGATGTAAAAACGGATTCTAAGAATCTTGGGCACACAAGTGTGACTGTTGATATTTTATTCAAATACTAAATGTCCAAATACGAATTGTTCGTATTTTTATGATTTTTTAGGTGTTGTTTTATGGGCTCTAATATTTTAGGGAAGCACATTTTATTCGAAAGAAAATAGTGGCTGGCCCACGCGTCAGCGTCAGCAGCGAAAATAAAAAGATAACCGCTGCCCGCCCGCGCGCCGGACCCAACTTCCATCACAGGCGATGCGGGTTCACTAACCATCATCGCCCATGACACTGCCCCACTCGTCAGCGTTAGCAGGAAAACCGTGCGCGGGTTGCTCAAAATTTTCCACCTATATTTACTATAGTGCCCATGAAATTCCAATTGCTGCACATAGCCGTCAAGGTCACGCTAGTAGTTTCATTAAACACAGTTACGCGCGTCGTTCATATTCGGCTCCTCGCTAGATAGATCCACAATGCCCGCATTCTCCCCACCGCCGCCGCCACTCGCCCCGCTCGCCTTTGTCGCTCTCTCTCCGCCGCAGCCCTGCTCTTCTCCAGCCCCACCACTCCCTGCGTGATGACGGTGACGAGGACGTGGTTACTGGCGTGCGGACGTACATCCGGCCAACCTAAAGACGGTTGACGCAGATCCATCGACGTCGTCCCCGGCCACGACGACGAGCCGGCCGCTTCAGGCCACGAGCCGACGTGGATCCGGCCCCTCTGACCATCACGAGAACAACTACTTCATTCGCGATAGAGGTTAGTCCTGCTTGAACCCCCAACTCTCTCATCGGCCATCAAAATCTGCTATATATTCATGTCAATGTGAATTAATTAGGGAGACATGCCTTGATAGTTTCATCTTTAATTGATTGACTGTGGATTTGATGGATGGATTTTGTTGCCCCAAGTCTGTTTGAATAAATTGTTGCTAACATATGTAGTTATATGAACTGTTGCAATTCATTTTCATGTTCCTGGTGCTACAGTTTTTGCACTGTAAATTCATGGATGTTAGCATACTTTAATTCTGCTATGCTTTGAATATCGAGAGTTATGCTTTGGACCTGTTAGCATACTTTAATTCTGCTATGCTTTGAATGTACCAGATCGACAGTTATGCTTTGGACCTGTTAGCATATACTTTAATTCTGCTATGCTCAGATCGACAGTTCTGCTTTGGACCTGTTAGCATATTTTAATTCTGATGGCCACATAATGTCATTGGGAATTGCATCGTAGTGGTTTATAATGTAGTCCACCCAATCTATTATATATTCATGTCAAGGTGGATTAGGGAGACATGCCTTAATAGTTCATCTTCAATTGATTAACTAGATTTTATGGATGGATTTTGTTGCTCCAAGTCTATTTTGAATAAATTGTTGCTAACAGATGAAGTTATACGAAATGTTGAAATTCATTTTCATGTTCCTGGTGCTATAACTTTTGCACCATAAATTCATGAAAAACATAAAGGATGTTAGCATACTTTAATTCTGCTATGATTTAATGTACCAGATCGACATTTATGCTTTGGACCTGTTAGCATACTTTAATTCTAATGGCCACATAATGTCAATGAGAATTGCATCGCAGTGATTTATAAGGCAGTGATAACTAGACTGTCTTATGCTTTGTTGTGAGTGTTAATTGTTTCACTACTGTCATATATATTGTTATTGTTGGTGTCATGATGTGTTGTGAGTGTTGTTTCACTACTGCCATATATAATGTCATGACCATTGCTTTATCCTCTTGTTGCATGTACATATGGAACACACAATCCATCGCTACTCAAGTTGGACAAGGAAGCAGTTGAAGGAATTTATTCTCTGCTTTGATATATAAGCATATTGTTGTGTCCCTGTCAAAATGCTTAGCACCTATCCCTGTATGCTAACTAAGTAAAATATGAACTGTGTATGTCTATGCTGATTTTATTTACGACTGTATCAGCTATTTTGCCTGTCAGAGAAAACGAATTTATCTAATAAGAATTTTGTTTAGATTTTCAGTCTTGCTTATGTTGCTCTACTGACTAACCTGACATATCATCTATGCATTATCCCACAACAACAACCTCCTCTACCTCCAGTGCATCATCACAGCCCATCATCGGTGAACCTTCTTCACAGGGTCACTCAGCACAGACTGTAGTGAGTAGTACTCGATCCCGCGGGTCAAGGACACAAACCAAATGGCCAGATGACAAGTTGACTGCAACTGGACTTGATGCCAATTTTTGGCCTACCCCAGATGCTGCAAGGGATAGATTTGTATTGGTCTGTGGTCTCATTGCTCGGGAGACTGTCCCAGATGCTGCAAGGCGGTTGATGATCTCTCACAAATTGAGAAGGACCATCTGTTCACAGTTTTAGAGGAAAAGCTAAATTACCCAGCCAATCTAGAAGAATCTATTTGCAAGAAGGCAGTTAAGGAAGCTACATCACAGATTGGAACCTTGCAACAACGGTTCAAGGCCCATTTAAGAAAAAATATATGAGTGAAGAGGAGACTCCCTTTGTGAAGCATGTCTTTTTGCAGCAAGAAGACTGGGACATGTTTGTGCAGGAAACCAATTCTCCTTCATTTCAGCAATTGAGCCAGGAGATGAAACAAAAGAGAGCATTGCATAATAAGCCACACAAGACGAGCAGAAAAAGTTATCGTGGTAAAAGGAAAGAGTGGGAGGAGGAGGATGCAAAGCTAGCTGCAGAAAGAAAACAGAACGCTTGGGACCAATTTCCTAGATTCGAGACCTTATCTGCGGCCAAGGGTAGGGAAGAAGAAGAATACTAGTGAAGGAAGCGGGGGCATAACATTTAGTAACCCTGCGGTGGTGGGGGTAGCAGATAGGGTGAAAACACTTGCAGCTCAGGGTAGCGATGGTTCTTTCTCTGGGGTTAGGGAGGATGATATCCTCACCGCAACACTTGAGACTCTAGAGCATCGAGGTCGGGTCCGAGGCGTGTCTAGTTCACTTGGTTGGCTTAAAGGATTTCGTGAAGAGTTCACTAGAATGTACAGGAAGAAGAGGAACAAGAGGTCTGATGCTCATGATGTGATGGCGGACAAAGCATTTAAATCAATTGTCCATGCTCTAAGACTACATCAATATACCGAAAAATGCACTTCTTCCTTCCCAATTACTAGCACCTGTCAGTAGTAGCGAGGAAGAAGATATGGATGGAATTGAGGAAGAAGATGGACATTACCGTGAGGAAGAACATGCACATGACAGCGAGGAAGATGGCAGAGAGCAAGATCATTGGAATGCCAACGGTGACGAAGAGAATGAAGTGCACAGTGATAGTCGATCACCTATGCTGGACACAATAGATAAGCTGACAGAGCCAACCGCGTGTAGCCTTTTGGATGACATAGTGGAGCTCGCACTAGCGAAAGTCTTTCCATCTCAAAAGGCTTGCCATTCAGTACCGGTGCAGGATGGGTATGTTGTGGTGCAACCTACTTATGTTTGGGCCAATGCGAGTCAATACCCTCTGCCTTTACCAATTGATAGGGGTGATGTAGCATCCCTAGATGAGGCTCTCGTTTAAAGGATCCAATGGCCAAAGGACATGATCATTATACCACCCATGACGAGACATCCCAACCCTGAAGCCGCAACAGGTAGCAGGGGTACAACATCAGATGGAGGTGCTGCAGCTCAGTGTCAGCAAGAGAAGGCTCAATAGCAGCAGCAGTAGATCAGCAAAACTACACAGCAGGAGCGTCGACAACAACCAGAGGAGGAGCCCAGGCAAACTCTGCCTAAGCAGCAGCTGCATCATGAGGATAATCAACAGACGAAACAGTAGCCTCTCCAGCAGCAGGAGCATCGACAACAGCAAGAGGAGCCCAGTCAAACTACGCCTAAGTAGCAGCTACAACATTAGAATAAGCAACAGACGAAACAACAACCTCTCTAGCAGGATGAGGAGGAGCGCAGGAAATCTCCCCCTAAGCAGCAGATGCAACAAGTACAGCAGCCTCTGCAACAGGAGGAACCCAGGCAATCTCCACTGCAGAAGGGGAACCAGGCTAGGAAACCTCTGTCTAAAGATGAGATTCTTAACTGTGTTAATGGGACAGAACATGACCGACCAAAATACAAGCCTAGTGCACCTATGTTGTTAGAAGCAAATGTAAAGGCTGCTGGACCAAATTGTGCCAAGTTTCATGCTTATGTCATGGAACACAGTAAGGATAAACTTGCCTTTCCAGCAAAGGTGGATCAAGACTACTTTAAAGGTGGTTGTAGTGCTTTAATGTTAAAGATTGAATTCAATAGCGTGTATAACCTTATAACCCTGGCTTCTTTGGATGTTACCTTCATGAGGTTGTGGACATTGTAAGTCCTTTAAAACCTAAAAAGATATTTCATTAATTTCGACCGCAAAGTTCATGCATGCTAACAAATTGATTTTTTGTAGGAAAATGATGGACAAGACAACAGAGATGTAGATCAGTGTTGGGTTTTTAGATCCAGACTTGTTTACAAATATTTCTCAGCGTTCTCAGCAAGTTGGCATAGCAATCTCAAATGCAATGATGAACAACTACTAAGTGGTGGGTGCCTACTACACTAGCCACTAGGTAACAGTGATCATCTGTATGAAGTTCAAAGAGGTTTGGTATCTAGATTCTGCTAAACAACATCCCCCGCTAAAGTTCCCAGACCTCCAAAATGTTTTGAACTGGTCAGTTTCTTTTAGGTTTTGTTCAAAAAATTCAATCTCTTAGTGTTTTTAATTGGTATTGCTGACCGTGCAGGGCCTTTGGTACAATATTTTTTGTTCACAAAAAATCAATCCTTAGTGTTTCTAATTGGTATTGCTGATCATGCAGGGCCTTTGGTGATGCACAGGATGGAGTGACGAAAGAAAACCAAAAAAGCCAAAAGCCACACTCAAGCACAAAACAAATCTCACCGTAAGGCCGAGGTTTTTTATGGTCCCTTCTTACCTATTTGGTACTGCATTAACTTGTCATTTTGGTACCTCGTGCAGTGTGCTCAGCAGCCACGGGGGTCCTCTTTGTGTGGATTCCATGTGGCATTCCATATGTTAAGACTACTCGATGCCATACCTGACATTAATAAGGCTGCTGTAAGTAGATAATAATGCTCAACCTTGTTTCTGCTCATATTATCCATCTGATTTTAGAAAATGATTTCTACTTGTATTCTCATAAATGATTGTATTTTGCAGGATTTCAAACCTCCTGTAGATGTTTCCACAGAAGATGTAAAGCGTGTCTGGGAGATGCTGTGCGAGTACATTCTTAAGGAGACCATCGACCGATAGGGCAACATCTACAGTGGTGCACCATGAGTTTATTGTGACCAGAAACTTGAAACTCATTCAGTATTCTTTAGTCAGGTGTTGTTGTCTGAGAAACCTGCTTGGCTTGCTTGGTTTGGGTCAGATACTGCCCGGTTTAGGAAGTTTTCTCATGACTCCATCCAAACAAGCCCTGATGAGAGTAACTTGAAACTTGATGTGATCCTAGCTTATTTATAAATGTGATCTTGCTTTGACTATCTCTGTGATGTGACAATGTGTTTGTGATGTCTCCTTGCTGTGGTGGCTGCCAAATCCTGGCTGGTTCCAGGATGCAGCCCCTAGTGGCTGCCAAATCATGACTGGTTCGAGGATGCTGCCGGCAACCGGGCAGGTTACTGTAGGGGTGGCCGCTGTATCTGTAATGGGCGTTAATTAAAGCTCGTTACAAACACTGATCAGTGAGTAGCGAGCTTTATTCAGAAAGCTTGTTACAAAAATGCCCACAATGTAACGGGCAGTGTAAAAGCCTGTTACCAGTCCTGACCGGTGGGTCCTAGGACCTGGCCCGTTCATCGAGATATAAGAGACGCAGGTTGAAAGCAAGCGTCTCCTTTAATAGAGAGAAAGCAGACGCGTGTGGAAATAGATGCGTCTCATTTCGTCGAGACAGTGGAGATGCAGGTTCACGGAACGCGTCTCTGAAGTTAATTTCACAGTATCGGGCTCTGTTTCATGGCCGTTACCAAAGTTCCATGTGGGCCAGAGAATCAGCCATTTCACGTGACCGGTGACTAGTTGTGGTAACGGTGGTTGTTTGATGCCCGTTACGAATCCTATATGTACTGAGACGCGTGTGAAATAGACGCGTCTCAGTTCATCAAGATAGTGGAGACGCAGGTGCACATCAGGCGTCTCTGGTATTGAGCTTCTGTAACGGGTTTTGCTTTGGTGTCCGTTACGAAAGTTCCCTGTGGGCCCAGAAAAGCAGCCATTTCACGTGACCGGTGGCTAGTTGAGGTAACGGTCGTTGTTTAATGCCCGTTACGAATATGTCTTATCAGTAACGGGTATCTGACCGTTACCTTTCTTGGCTTATTTGTAACACTTGATCGGTAATGGACGCATTGCCCGTTACCAAAGGCGATCTACGCCTGTTACCAATGCCAGTTTTTCACGTAGTGCAGTCGCCGCGCCGCCCCCGGATTGGAGATCCATCTCTCTGCCCGGCGCACATTCCGATCACCTCCGGTAAGGAAGAGCCTATTATACCTCCCCTACATCGTTCGTGATCGATCGGCGTGGATTTATATATTACATATTACTTGCCGCGCTAAGAAGTTTTGCTTCGCTTTCGTTCGGTGTTCTTGGGTCACTCTGCTGCAATGCTGATCCTGATTCTCGATACGTGTTGTGACGTACTGAAGCACGAATGCCCTCGTTGAGTATACGAGTTGTGACATGAATTTCCTTTAATCTTCTATTATATGGTTGCTACCACGTACTGTAATATGTATGGGCCACAGCCTGATCGTTCCGCTTATCAGCCACCGGCCAGCAGTACTTTTCTCTCAGGACAAATCAGCCACCAGCAACTAACCAGTAGTACTTTTCTCTCAGAACAAACCAGCACCAGACATCAGCCACCAGCCAAACGAATAGGCTGCATGTTGGTAGTATAGTTCACGTGTGATCCATATATACTTTTCGTATGGCAGTTGGGCATTCAGACGACCATTGGATATTTGGACCCCAATGGCGCATATTATGTATAATAACTGTGTTAAATCTAATGCTTTGGTGAAATTCGTTGGTCATTTACGTGGTTCGCTTACACTACTAGATTTTTACCTTATTACCATAGAACACATTGCGACTACATTTTCATCATAGAATATATGTCGTTTTTAATAGGGATATGTAGTTTATCACTTTGCCTGTAATCATTACCATTTCATTAGATGTTGTCGTCGCTCTATATGCATGATCACTACGGGAGGCAGGGTCTTCCCCGGGTGCCAATTGCACTCGGGGAAGGCTTCCCCGAGTGCAACTCTTGGGGAAGAGGGTCCGGGGAAGAGGCTCACAGGGAAGCCGCCTTCCCCGAGTGCCAAAAACTGTACACTCGGGGAAGGCTTCACTGAGAGGCGAAGAAGCACTCGGGGAAGAATTATGGATTTTTTTTAAAATTTTTTTTGCAAAAGGCACTGTGGCCCCCTCCAGCCGGCCGGCCGGCCGCCTCTGTTCCATCCCGCCCCTCCGCCGTAGATCCCGCCGCTCCTAGAGATGAGGAAGCCTCGCCGCCGCATCTCCCGCCCGAGGAGCCCGGCGCCGCCGCTCCCGCCACCGCGCCCGCCGCCGTGCCCGGAGGGAGGGCGAGGCCGCCGCCGCTCCCGCCGTCGAGCCCGCTGCCGCGCCCGCCGCCGGTCCCGCCGCCGCACCCGGCGCCGAGCTCGCCGCCGCGCCCGCCGCCGCGCGCCGCCGCCGCTCCCGCCGCCGCGCGCCCGCCGCCGCTCCCCGCCGCCGCGCCCGGGGGGAGGCGAGGCCGCCGCCGCCGCCGCGCTCGGGGGGGAGTCGAGGCCGCCGCGCCCGGGTCGGTTGCGGCGGCGGATCCGAGGGGAAAGGGGCGGGTGGCGGCGGATCCGAGGGGCGCGCGGGTGGGGGGGGGGGGGTGCGTGCGGGGTGGGGGCGGGGGGGGGGGGGGTAATTATACGGCTAGGGTTTCTTTTATGGGCCGGCTGGGCCTCTGCTGGTTTATTTTGGGCCGGTTGGCCTTCCCTTTTTTTCCTCATTTTTTTTGTGAAGCCATCCCACATTATTTTAAAGTCCTTGCTCAAATTTGGGGTTATTTTGATTTTTTGGTATATTTCATTAGTTTTTTTCATTTTGTTGAATTTTTTAACATACTTCAAATTTGAACTGCATGTGCATGAAGTAATGAAATTTCTTAATTCAAAAAATAATATTCATTATATTTGGTATATGTTGAGGCCATATCTAGGAAGCCACATGAAATTTCGAACATCTTTTTTCCGTAACATGACGAACAACTAGCAGGAAAAGTATTTGTAAATTATATAAAATCCAAACGAAGTCCGAAAACCATGAAACTTGTCTGGATGTCATGTTATGGCATGTAGAGGCTGGATGCAAGAATTGAGAAGATTTCGAGCAAGTTCGGACGTTGGATGCCTCAAACCCAGACATCTCCACACATGATATCACTCAAACCCAGATGGAGGATGCACGCGCAGGCACATCAAGCACGGGGAACTCAGCTTCAGCAACCCCGATAGCACGGCACCTCACGTTCGAGCAGGATCCGGTCCAGCTCGCATCGCCGCCCTCAGAGGAGCCGGACCTGGACAACGAACATGACAAGGAGGCGCCACTTCGTTTCAGGAAGGTCGACAACCTCCTTGGTGGAGCTGATCCACCAGGGCCTGTGGAACACGCCCTCATCGATGAGCTATTGCTGGCAACAGAAGATGAACCATGGAACTTTGATGAAGCTCGTGGCGAGGAGTGCCGGCGCAAGGCAATGCTGGAGGAGATGGGATCGATTGAGGAGAATGGCACGTGGTTCCTGACTGGCTTGCCTGCAGGTCATCGCCCCATTGGTCTGAAATGGGTATTCAAGATCAAACGAGATGAGAAGGGGAACATCGCCAAACACAAGGCCAGACTGGTGGCGAAGGGATATGTGCAGCAGCCCGGCGTCAATTTTGAAGAAGTCTTCGCTCCGGTGGCCAGGATGGAGTCTGTACGTGTGCTGCTTGCTGTGGCAGCCCACCAAGACTGGCTTGTGCATCACATGGATGTCAAGTCGACTTTTCTCAACGGCGAGCTTGAAGAAGATGTGTACGTTCTGCAGCCACCAGGTTTCATTGCAGTTGGGCATGAAGGCAAGGTGCTCAAGCTGAAGAAAGCACCGTACGGGCTCAGGCAGGCGCCGAGAGCTTGGAACACGAAGCTGGATGCAAGCCTCCGCGACATCGGTTTTACACGGTGTGTGAATGAGCATGGGCTATACACACGTGGTCTGGGTGCAGAACGACTAGTGGTCGTTGTCTATGTCGATGATCTGGTCATCACTGGAGCAAGCCCAAAGGAGATCCTGGCATTCAAAGAAGAAATGCGCCATCTGTTCCGTATGAGCGATTTGGGGCTCCTGTCTTTTTATCTCGGCATTGAGGTGAAACAGACAGGGAGCTCCATCAGCTTGTGCCAAGCGGCATACGCAAAGAAGTTGTTGGAGAAGGTAGGTCTGGGAAGCTGCAATCCTACTCAGGCGCCAATGGAGGCAAGATTCAAGCTCTCCAAGAACAGCGGGACACCAGACATCGACACCACAATGTACCGCAGCCTGGTCGGGAGCCTGCGGTATCTGGTTCACACTCGGCCGGACATCATGTTCGCGGTCGGGTATGTGAGCAGGTTCATGGAGCGGCCGTAGCAGGAGCATTTGACAGCCGTCAAGCATCTACTTCGGTACATCGCCGGAACCATCGACCATGGTCTGCTCTACTCCAAGCATGATGGTGATAATCTGAGTTTGAAGGGGTATAGTGACTTGGGGGGAGATGTGGATGATCGGAAGAGCACCACGGGCACCATCTTCTTCCTAGGGAGGAAGCCAGTGTCCTGGCAGTCCCAGAAGCAGCGAGTTGTGGCGCTCTCCTCATGCGAAGCTGAATACATTGCAGGGGCTGGAGCTGCTTGTCGGGCAATGTGGCTTAGTCGCCTATTGAGGGATGTGATTGGCACTGAAGTGGAGGTACCCATGCTGAAGATGGACAACATGTCAGCTATCGCATTAAGTAAGAATCCTGTCCTACATGATCGGAGTAAACACATAGACACTAAGTTTCATTTTATCCGGGAATGTGTGGATGGAGGCAAGATCAGGTTGGAGTTCAAAAGTTCACAGGATCAGCTTGCTGATGCTCTGACCAAGTCACTTGGGCGACTCAGGTTCACAGAGATGAGGAGCAGAATTGGAGTCGTCAAGGTGAAGTAAACATGACTTAGGGGGAGATTGTTGGTTAAGTCATGTTAGTTTGGGTGTTTTTTCAGTTCGTAGCAAATAAGTAGGAGCTCAACGTGTGTCAGAAATTGGATGCCCGTTAGCCTAAGAGGGGGAGGGGGTGAATTAGGCAACTTAAAACCTTAACCTATGGCTCACTAAATTTTACACAAAAGTAAACTAGGACATACTATCTATATGTGCAACTACGGTTGTTCTAGTGTGAAACTCCCATCCCAAAAGAAGGTTTGCAACTATAGCCAATCCTAGCATGATACTACTCTAGGAAAGTAGAGGCAAGCAAAGATTACAATAGAGTAAATGCGAAAACGTAAAGGGGATGAGAGGAAGCAAACTCTTGACACGCAATTTATCCCGTGGTATCGGTAGGCACTAAGCCACCCCTATTCCACGTTGTTGAAGCACTCACACAAGAGTATTGCTTCCCAGTCACCAAGTCTCTCCCAAGAGCACCACTTGACTCGCCACAAAGGCTAGCCACTTAGGCACTTGTCAAGCTCCCTTGGTCACCTTGATGCCGCCTCCACTAAGGAGCTTCTCCACCAAGGAAGGGGGGTCTCCACGTCCCCCGCACAAAGTGTCCTCGCCGCCCCTGTCGTATGGACCTCCCTGGGCCCACTGCCTCGGTGGGTACCAGGACCGACTACTCGGAGGGCCCCTGGGACTACCCGACTTGCGCTGCACGGCACCTGAAGGCGTGGAGCACAAGGACAACACAGGAGTAGTACTCGGTTAGGACTCTGTACATGTTCCGCACTGTGTAGAGGTCTCCTAGACGTACTCGGCTAGTACTCCTTCCCTACTCCGACTTGTAACCCTGCCTCCCGGACTATATAAGGCGAGGCAGGGACCGATCCCCGGATCATCTCATCCAATCTCAACTCACGGCGCACCATTGCACCATCCCGTAATCGTGCCCTATCAATCCGAGCTACGCAGCATACGGGACGTAGGGTATTACGCACCTCGCGGCCCGAACCTCGTCTAAATTGTGTGTCGCGTGCCTCTTCCTTCGAGTTACCGATCTCGGCGAGTCACATTCATCTACTTCGGGTACTCCCCGTAGTAGGTTGCCGGTCCAAAACACCGACACCGGCGCGCCGGTAGGGGGTCTCGCTCGAGATCACATGGCGAACTCGACGGCTTCCGTTCTCATCAAGCCAACCGTCGCCTTCAACCGCGGCGACACCTTCGCCTTCGGCGCCTGGGGTCCGCACCGCCGATGGCGCGGGCTCCTTCCGGGCCGCCGCTTGATCATGCAACCCGACTCGAGGACGGAGCCTTGTGACGCTTCCCGAAGTTGTCACGGGCAAGCTCGCCGGCAAGTTCGGCGAAATTTCGCTCTCCAACCTCCACGCTGACTTCGAGCTCGAGTCCGTCTCCAACTCGAACCCGACGTCGCCATGGGCCATCGCGTGCGAGCCGGCTCCTCAGCCATCGCAGGCGGTCCCCTCTCCACGTCAGCGCTCTGTGCGTGGCCCTCCGCGTTCCCGGCCGGGCCCGCACGGAGGCTTCGCACCACGCGCGGCCGGCAAGGAGCCCGCAACCGAGTACAACTCGGACTCCGACGCCGCCCCCAACCGCGTCTCGGACTCCGGGCCTCTCTCCGAGTTCTTCTCGAACCCGGACCACGAGTTCGACTTCGGGTCGGACCCCGAGGAGCCCGAGTCCGAAGACGACTCCTCCGAGCTTCCCTTGTCGGGGCCGGCCTCGCGGGCCGGTTATAAGATCGACGCCGGCCGAAGATACGTCTACTGGCCAAACCTCAAGCCCGCTGAGCTGACAACAGAGGACTCACGCTACGTCGCCTACATCGACTCGCTACCGTTCCAGGAGGGAACACCACTAGCCCAAGCTGACTCAAGTGCACCAACTGAGGTGGCACCTTCTGAGCCAAGCTTGGGCACACCTGATCGTCAAGTCTTCATGGCTGCCGGCGACACCCCGGGAACCTCAGGCACGGCCGCAGACAAGTACTTGGAGGACATCTCCGCGGACGAGCTGTCTGCTGATGCCCCCGCGGACGAGACCGACGCCAACGGGGACACCCGCGCGAACGTAACAGGAAGCGCAACGAGCGACGCCGGCGGCTCAGAGACAACCTCCCCATCCGTAACCTTGCGGAAGCTCTCGGAGCGCTTGAGAGCGCAGTCCACACCACTCCCCGAGCGCGTGCCTCATGTCGATCACGGCGATCGCACGCCGGGCTCGGGGCATACGGGCCGGAGAAGTCATCGCCAAGCTCGGCTGAAGAAGCCTACTTCATGCGGGTGGACAAGAGAGTCAGCCAACCTCTCCCAGCCAAGCCTCGCGACAACGAGGCTACTAGTCGCAGTGTTGACCCCGGTCCTAACCGTACTCGGGGCGACATCCCAGCTGATCCAAATCGCCGACGCTCCACCGCTGGCGGACCCTCACGGCAGGACAACGTCAACCAAGAAGTCGTCCCCCACCGTGCTCCGGCCGGTGGTGGCGGCAACGACCCCGACGACGGCGGCGGCGCGGCGGCGGCTCCAACCACGGAGCCAACAAGAAAGCCGGAGGCGGCGGCGGTCGCGGCGGCCGCGGCCACGCGCACGCCCACGCCTCCCGGCGCCTCTCACGGCGGGTACGATGCCCGCCGCAGAATCGACGAGTTGCGGCGAAGAAGTCGACGACCGCCGGCCGAAGGCGACGGCTTCCCCGCCTTCTCACCTCGGCTTCGCAACCTCGCTCCTCCCCAACAAGTTCAAGCCTTTGGGGATCACCAAATACGACGCGAAGCAGATCCCATCCGGTGGCTCCGATGCTACGCTCTCTCCATCGAGAACGCCGGCGGCAACGGCGACACCAAGTGCCTCTACTTCCCCTTCCGCTCGGACCAAGCCCCACTCACATGGCTCGAGTCGCCGGACAAGCACTCGATCGACAAGTGGGACCAGCCGAAGGAACAGTTCACGAGCAACTTCGCGGGCGCCATGGGCCGCCGGTACTCGCATGGACCTTGCCATGATCAAGCGAGAACAAGGCGAGACCCTCCGCAAGTACATGCGCCGCTTTTTCGACAAGCGCGCTACCGTCGTGGACGTCACCGACAAGGAGGTCATCGACCTCTTCCAGGACGGGCTCTACCATCGCCGCACCTTCGAGGACTTCGGCCGGCGCCGCCCCAAGTCCATTCCCCACCTCAAGGACATGATCACGTCCTGGGCGGACGAAGAGGACAAGGCCAATGCCAAGTACGACGCCATCCGCGGCAAGTCTAAGCAGAACCAAGGTGGCGGCAGCGAAGCAAAGAACCCAAACCAAGGCGGCCGCAAAGAACAACAACAACAACAACAACAACTTCTCGGGTCCCAACCGCAAGCGCAAGCCAGACAACACCGTCGCGGCTATCCAGCGCCCTCCGAAAGGGAACTCGAAGAAGAACTCCGGCGGGTTCAAAGACCCGCCGAAGGAGAAGTGCCCGTGGCATCCAAACGGCAACCACACCACCGAGCAAGGTGCTACCGACCGAGGCATGCGCTCAAGGATACGCCGAGCCACCGCACCCTCACGATCGAAGAACAAGAAGAAGGACGGCGACGACTTCCAAGAACCCGAGAAGACCGTCAACGTCCTCTTCGGCGGACTACCCCCGCGAGCGGGAGCGAAGGCTACTCGCCGTGAAGTGATGTCCATTGAACCGGCGGTTATGACCCCTCTCGGGTGGTCGGAGACACCCATCACCTTCTCCCGCGCGGACCAATGGACCAGCTTCTCCGAACCAGGACGCTTCCCTCTCGTCCTGAAACCAACAAAGGGCGGGCTCTAAGGTCAACAAGGTGCTCATCGACGGCGGAAGCGGGCTCAACGTCCTCTTCACCAAGACTCTCAGGAAGATGAACCTTGACGTCACCCCCATGCTCGACAAGAGCAGCATGCCCTTCTACGGCATTGTCCCGGGCAACGCGGCTATCCCACTGGGCTCGGTGGTGCCGCCGCTTACCTTCGGGGCGTCTCGCGACAACTACCGCACCGAGTACATCAAGTTCGAGGTCGCGGATATCGAGACTTCCTACCATGCCATCCTCGGCGGACCGGCCATCGCCAAGTTCATGGCGGTGCCCCACTACACATACTTGGTACTCAAAATGCCAAGTCCAAACTGGCGTACTCTCCCTCCAAGGGGACTTGAAGATCTCTCACGATCGCGATACGAGAGGCCGTGGTAATTGCTTCGAAAAATCAAGTACCCACCCCAATGATGGAGGTCTACGCCGCGTCGAAGAAGCTTGCCACAAGCGAACTCGACATCCCGCAGAAGTCCGACGGCGCCAACAAGCCTCGGCCACCCGAGGAGGTGCTCACCAAGACGGTCGACCTCGGAACGGCGACCCCACCAAGACTACCACCATCGGGGCTGGCCTCGACCCCAAATAGGAAGACGCGCTCATCAGCTTCCTTCGGGCTAACCGCGACATCTTCGCGTGGAAGCCGACGGACATGCCAAGAGTGCCCGGGAGCCGATCGAGCACCGCCTCAACGTCGACCCAAAGGCTACCCCCAAGCGACAACATCTCCGACGCTTCGCCGACGACGGACGGGATGCCATCAAGAAGGAGCTCGCCAAGCTACTCGCTGCGGCTTCATCGAGAGAAGTTTTCCATCCCGAGTGGCTCGCCAACCCCGTCCTCGTCCGCAAGAAGAACTCGAACGAATGGAGGATGTGCGTCGACTACACCGACCTCAACAAGCACTCGCCCCAAGGACCCCTTCGGGTTGCCGCGGATTGATCAAGTCATCGACTCCACGGCGGGGCGCGACCTCGCTCTGCTTCCTCGACCCGCTACTCCGGGTACCACCGGATCGCAATCAAGGAAGAAGACCGAGAGAAGACCGCGTTCATCACCCCCGTTTGGCGCGTCATCGCTACACGACCATGTCCTTCGAGTTGAAGAACGCCGGCGCTACCTACCAACGGGCCATCCGGGCCCGCTTCAAGCGGCAACTCAACAAGAACGTCGAGGCCTACGTGGACGACGTGGTTGTCAAAACCGAGGGACTCCGGTACCCTCATCAACGACCTTGAAGAGACCTTCGCATCGCCGCGCGAGTACCGCCGGGAAGCTCAACCCGAACAAGTGCGTCTTCGGCGTACCTTCGGGCAAACTACTCGGCTTCATCATCGCCCAACGTGGCATCGAAGCCAACCCCGAGAAGATCTCCGCCATCACCAGCATGAAAGCTCCCACGAGCATCAAGGACGTCCAGAAGCTGACGGGGTGCATGGCGGCATTGAACAGATTCATCTCGAAGCTAGGAGAACGGGGTCTCCCCTTCTTCAAACTACTCAAGCACCACGAGAAGTTCGTGTGGACCGCAGAGGCGGACCAAGCCCTTGCCCAGCTCAAGGACTTCCTGTCGAAGCCCCCAGTCCTCACGGCTCCCTACAAGGGCGAGCAGCTACTGCTCTACCTCGCTGCGACTACTCACGTGGTCAATCATCGCCATCGTCGTCGAGCGGCGGGAAGACGGCCACGCCTACCCGGTCCGGGGCCGCCCCGCCTACTTCGTCGGTGAGGTTCTATCGTAGTCCAAGGCTCGCTACCGGCCCGTGCGAAGCTCCCGTACGCTCTACTCATCACCTCGCGGAAGCTATGACACTACTTCCGGGAGTACTCGGTCTCCGTCGTCACCGACTACCCGCTCGGCGACATCCCGAGGAACCCGCACGCCACCGGAAGGATCTCCAAATGGGGCCGTCGAGCTCGGCGCCCTCACCATCGACTTCAAGCCACGCACGGCCATCAAGTCGCAAGCTCTAGTCGACTTCATGGCGAGTGGCGGGAGAACCGCCTACCTACTCCCACCGTGCGACCAGAGCATTGGGTGATGTACTTCGACGGCTCACTCAACCTCGAGGGCGCAGGCGCAGGGGTACTCCTGATCTCTCCAACGGGCGAACAACTCAAGTACGTCCCGCAGATCTTCTGGAAGGTCTCGAACAACGAAGCCGAGTACGAAGCCCTCCTACACGGGCTCCGCCTCGCGGCTTCACTTGGCATCAAGCGGCTACTAGTCTACGGCGACTCCGCGAGTGGTCATCAACCAAGTCAACAAGTCCCGGGACCGCAACAAGGAGAACATGGACGCCATCGCCTAGAAGTCCGCAAGCTCGAGAACAAATTCTATGGTCTTGAGTTCCATCACATCGTTCGCGACAACAACGTTGCGGCGGACGTCCTCTCGAAGCTCGGATCCACCCGCGCCCAAGTACCCGCGGGCGTCTTCGTCCATGAGCTTCACGCGCCATCCATCCCGGAGCCGGCGCCACCGACCACCGTCCCGGCTAACCAACCAGCCAGCGGGGAGGTCATGATGATCGACGTGGACTGGAGGCAACCCTTCATCGACTACCTTAGCGAGCAGAAGGTCCCCTCCGACAAGAACGCAGCCGAACAACTCGTCCGCCGCGCCAAGTCTTACGTCCTCGTCGGCGACAAGCTTTACAAGCGAGGCGCATCTTCTGGAGTACTCATGAAATGCGTCCCCCGCGAGGAAGGCAAGGACATCTTGGAGGAGATCCACAAGGGTGTCTGCGGCAACCACGCGTCCTCCCGCACGCTGGTCAGCAAAGCCTTCCGGCGAGCCTTCTACTGGCCCACGGCCCTGGGCGATGCCGAAGAACTCGTCAGACACTGCCAAGGATGTCAGTTCTTCACCAAGCAGCAACACGTTCCTGCCTACAAGCTAGTCACCATACCGCCAACCTGGCCCTTCGCCTGCTGGGGGCTCGACATGATTGGGCCACTGCCAACTGCGCCAGGAGGATTCAACCGGGTACTGGTGGCTATCGACAAGTTCACCAAGTGGATCGAGGTCAAGCCGGTCACATGCCCCAAGGCCGACGAGTACTCGACTTCCCGGATGAACTCGTGCACCGCTACGGGCTACCCCACCGCATCATCACGGACACGGGGTCCAACTTCAACAACCACCGCTTCCGGGAGTACCGCGAGAACGGCCGGAATCGACGTCGGATACGTCTCCGTCGCCCATCCACGGGCCAACGGACAAGTCGAGCGCGCCAACGGGATGGTGCTCGACGCCCTCAAGAAGCGGCTACACGACGCCGCTAACTCAAAAGGGGGCAAGTGGATCAAGGAACTACCCAACGCACTCGGGGGCCGCGGACTCAACCATCCAAGCCAACGGGGCAATCCCCCTACTTCCTGGTCTACGGCTCTGAAGCCATCCTCCCTGCCGATGTCATATGGAACTCGCCAGCAGTGGAGCATTACGACGAAGGCGTCTCAGAAGACAGCAGACGAGTTGACATCGACAGCCTCGAAGAAGCTCGCTGTGCCGCCCTAGTCCAATCAGCAAGGTACCTGGAGGGTATCCGACGCTACCATGACCGCAACGTCAAGGAACGCTCCTTCAACGTTGGAGATCTTGTCCTCCGCCGTATCCAGAACACGGAAGGACTTCACAAGCTCAGCTCCCCCTGGGAAGGCCCCTTCACCGTGGCTAAGGTGACCGGGCCGAGGCTCCTACCGCCTCCAAACACTTGAAGGCGAAGAAGTCAACAACTCGTGGAACGTCGACCGGCTCGTCGATTCTACGCCTAGTCTACTCGACTACTCCGGGGTTCAAGTCTACACGACTACATCAACACCCCCCCTGGCCGCAAGCGACCCTCCGGGTCCTGGCTCCAAGTCTCCGGACTACTCTACTCCAGGTCCGGCCCCGTGCGGCTACCTACGGACACGGGCCGCAACGAGCGTCAAGGACTCTAGCAGCGGTCTACCAAGAAGACCACACTCCAAGATCCAGCCTCGCACGGCTACCTACGGATCTGCGATCCAGCCTATACGGCTACCTACGGATCACTCACTGTAAGCGGCTATCCGCTCCAGTACTACTCAGCTGTAAGCGGCCTTCGGGCCCAGGCGACTACTTGTAAACTACGGCCCTGGCCACCCAGGTGTACCTCTTCAGTAATAAAGTTCGATTGTTCATCAACTTCTTTACTGCCTACTCCCTGCGACGGGACTACTAAGCCGAGTACTACTACTCGCACCTACTCCACGATGGGCGCTCCGCACTCTGAGATCGCGGTTACGAGTACTCATTGATGGAACTTCACATTTCATTGATATATGAGATAGTTCATTACAACCGTTTCCTATACAACCATGGCTACTAGCTATCTATGCGGGGCCTACCGGAGATTCAACTTATCGGCTACCGCTCCGCGATGGGAGCCATCTCGCTCCAAAGAACTCCCGCGTCCGCTCGTCCGAGCGCTGGCGGCTACTCCGCCGGCGACTACCTCCACCGGGGCCTTCGGGAAGTACGACTTCATGAAGGCCGGCACTGCTCGGGATCGACTTGGCCATGTGCTTCACGTAGGCGGCCAGCCGGCTTGGCGCCTCACGAAGTCGATCCGCCAACGGAGCGATCTTGGGGCCGCCCGGGTGCGGCACCAGGAGCCTCGCGATCGGGAGGGCAGCCTCTTCCAGGTCCTTCAGTTGGGCTCGGAGCGCCTCGCAGTCTTCGTTCAACTTCTGCAAGGATTTGTAGCAGTTGACAAGATCCCGGTCAGAAGCAATTCTCAACTCCATGTGCTTCTCGCACTCGACGGCCAGCTCCTTGTAGTCGAGTTCAAGTACCTGGCGGGCTTCTTGCTCCCGGTAGAAGAGATTCTTCATGCTGATCTCCGAGCCCTTCAGACGCTCCACCTGGCCTTCGAGTTCTGCAAGCACCGGAACACAACAACGGGTCAGAGCTTGGTGACTTCCAATAAGTACCCGACAAGTCAAGAGACGTACCTTTATTCTTGTTGCGGAGGCCTTTGTTCTTCCGCACCAGCTCGTCGCTCTTCGCCTGCAGGTCCATCACATCGTTGTGATACTTGGCGAAGGCGGCGTCAAGCTTCGACTGCATGGCGGCCGCGTGCTTCCTCGACTTCACGAGCTGCTCCTCCAAGGCTTCGGCTCGCAGCACCGTGTCGCCATAGCCTTGCAGCAGATTGGACTTCTCGCGGGATCGCTCCGCGACGTCCTGCAGAAGACAATTTCAAGTCAAGAAGAGTACTCAACGAAAGGATTGACTACTCGGGAGGCAACGGCTACGTACCTTCATCCACTGCTCGGCTCGCCGCATTGCCTCCAAGTGCTGCGCCAACAACGCCGGCTCGACGAAATCGTCGGCAAGCAGCTCGATCCCGCCACGGCTACTCGTTGTAGCCTCCGCCATTGGCGCCGAGCGGATAGGCTCCGCGTCTTGGATCTCGGGAGACCGGATCGCCACCTCCAGGGCAACCCTTGGCGACGTGGCAGCCGCCTCCTCCTCGGCGGACTTCTCGACGTCTTCCCCCATGGGCTCGGGGGCTTCTACCGCAGCCTCTGGGGCTTCTGGTGTCAACTCCTGCATGGGTACCCCTGCAGGGATGTCACCCCCTTCAGCGCCTGTCACCAAGGAACACGCGCATCAGTATCTACGACTACTCCTTTTGGGGCTCTACAGCTTCGGGAGGAGTACTCACCTTCGACTACGACCGCCTCTGGCAGCGGCGCTTCGGCAGCTGGGGGCTCGGTCGCGGCTTGGGCCTCGGGAGCGGGCTCTTCGGCGGGCGGCGCGGCCTTCTCTGCCTCCGTTGCCGTGGGCTCCTCTCCGTCCCAGCTCAAGTCGGTGGATTTTCTGCGCAAGTATCCACAAAGGTTCATCAGACTACATCGACTGCTACAATGAGTACTACTCACGAAGGCGTGGTACTTACAAGTTCGACCGGACGATAGTCACGGCCGGCGCTCCGAGGATGCTGGCAATGTCAACCAGTCCACCCTCGGCGGGCGTTTCTTCTTGCGCCTCCTCGACTACCGCCTCTTCCACGACGGCGGTGGCCGGCGCAGACGTCTTCTGCGCTCCCGCGGCCTCCACACCCTCAGCGGCGGCGGTCGCGGGTACTCTGCTCCCTTCTGGGGCAGGGGGCTGGCGCCCACCGCGCGCCGAAGTTCTTCGACCCGTAGGGGTTGGACTTCGGCTTCCCGGCCGGTTCCCCCACTGTGGGCCACGTGCCCTCATCGCCCTCCTCCACGGGCTCTGTTGGCGGCCTCTCCTGCACACAAGGACGACTACCCGTCAGCACCGTACTCGATCAACTGGGTACTCGACTACTTCGCTCAAGATGACTTACCTCAGGAGGCGTGGTCTCTGAGACCTTCATCTTCTTGGCTACCCGCTTCTTGGCGGGGTTGCGCGGCTTCCTCGGCGGCGCGGCAAGGCTAGCCTCCAGGCTAGCCGGAGGGTCTTGGATGAGAGGTACATGAGGCAAGCCTGGACGGCTAAACCTCGACCGCGGTCCGGAAGCGATCTGCGGCCGTCTCCTCGTCCTCCTCGTCGTCGGAGGTATCCTCCACGATGACGGGATCGTCGTCGTCACCGACTACTCGGCGCTCCTTCACCTTCTCCACCGTTGGGATCTCGATTCCGCTCGGTGGTGGTTGCGGCTCGGAGACGAACCGCTTCACATCGTCCTGCGCAAAAAAGACAAGGCGTCAGCCACTCTGCTACAAGTGCCTACTACTCGACGAGGCGGGTACGGCTACTTACCTCGTCGGGCGGGCGCGCGGCGGAGAACTCCTCGACAGGGCACGCCGTGTACTCCGGCATGTCCTTGAAGATCCTCGACAACCTCTCGACGATGTCGTTGTCTTCAATTTCTCCCCCCGGCATCCGCGACGTGTCGTCGTCGCCGGTGTACTCGAAGCCCATCGTATCCCGCGCCGACGGCCGGCCGGATCCGGCGCTTCATGAAGCCGAAGGCCACATGCTCGGCCCTCGGTCCCGCATCCCGCGGGGTCTTGATCCGTGCCGCAACTCCGGAGCCGGATTCCCTCTGCATGGTGGGTTCCGTGTTCCACCACTCTTGGTGCTTGGGCCGCCGTCCGCTCGGCTTCGGCGGCTCGGGATGGTGGTTCGTGGTATAGAACCACCTCGTCTTCCAATCCGTGTTGGAGTCCACGAGCTTGTACGCCGAGTGCACGCTCGGCGGCATCCTCCCTCAACTGGATCCCGGCCCCTCCGACTACTCTGGGGTTGGAGGCGCTGGGCTGCGGCTTCACGCGGAAGAATTTCCGGAAGAGAATCCAATGCGGCTTGATTCCCAGAAATGCTTCGCAGAAATGGACGAAGACAGAAGTGTGGAAGATTCCATTGGGGTTCAAGTTGAGGTACTCGATGCCATAGTACCTGAGAAGCCCCTTGAAGAAGTCGCTCGCTGGGAGCGCAAGCCCGCGCTCCACGAAGCGCGAGAACATCGGTATCTCGTCTTGTGCCTTCTCCATCGGATAGGGATCGCCCGCGGCAGATCTCCACATGTCGATCTCCTTCTCCCTGATGAACCCGGAGTTCAACAGGGTCAGCAAGTCTTCGGTCTTCACCTTCGATTTCTTCCACTCGCGGCTCGGGTCAGCGCGCGGTGGAGATGTGGGCGGCGCCGCTCCGGTGCCGGCCGCGGCAGCCTCTGCATGGCTCCTCTTCTTCCCGCCGGCCTTCGACGTCTTCGACGGGGACGGCTTCATCCTCCAAGAACAGGGAGTCTTCACTCGCATCCGCTCGGGGGCTACCCTACAGCTTTCGGGTGGCGATGCGCTCGGATCTACTACGGCGGCAGTGCTCGTTGGAGTGGATCTACTTCAAGATTCAAGTGGCGAATGACTGCGGCTCACTTGGGTGAAAAACCCTAAGGGTTTCGGCTTGAATTTATAAGCCAAATCGCCCCCGTAACGGGCGGCCGGATAAGTCCGCGCGTGGCTGACTCAGCGGCTGCGCGTGACTCTTCGTATTCTACTAGTCGACGTGCCTCACCTCGGGGGCTCGGCTACCTCTACTCGACTACCTGGGACGCGGCTAGTCTCAAGAGCATCTCAGGACACATTCTTCAAGAAGACCCTTCAATTCGAGAGGAAGTACTCGACTCAAGGCTCGGGGGCTCCGTGCCACGTGTCCTTCGGTTTTTTCTCTTCGGATTTTTCGGGATTTTCTCGCCAGGACTTCGGATAGACCCTCAGCCAGAGCCCGCGGCTCGAGGCTCGGGGGCTACTCCATGCGGACTGCGGTTCTGCAAATCGCATCTCCTTGACGGCTCCGGCTTCAAGACAAGACAGGCTTTTTTGAAGACCTTCGAAGGCAGATTTCAAGGACGCTTGGGACTACTCGAGAAGACTTCAAGATTGCTCAAACATCAGTGGAGTACATTCCCGGCCTCGGGATGCTTCGACTACTCTTGAGGACTTTTGACTTGTAGCACTCGGGGACGCTTGAGGACTACTCGTTAAGGCCGTCAAGACTACCGGAAGCTATCCTTCTCGACTACAAAGTACTCGGGGGCTTGTCGTATGGACCTCCCCGGGCCCACCGCCTCGGTGGGTACCGGGACCGACTACTCGGAGGGCCCCCGGGACTACCCGACTTGCGGCGCACGGCACCCGAAGGCGTGGAGCACAAGGACAACACGGGAGTAGTACTCGGTTAGGACTCGTACATGTTCCGCACCGTGTAGAGGTCTCCTAGACGTACTCGGCTAGTACTCCTTCCCTACTCCGACTTGTAACCCCCGCCTCCCGACTATATAAGGCGAGGCAGGGACCGATCCCCGGATCATCTCATCCAATCTCAACTCACGGCGCACCATTGCACCATCCTGTAATCGTGCCCTATCAATCCAGAGCTACGCAGCATACAGGACGTAGGGTATTACGCACCTCGCGGCCCGAACCTGTCTAAATTGTGTGTCGCGTGCCTCTTCCTTCGAGTTACCGATCTCGGCGAGTCACATTCATCTACTTCGGGTACTCCCCGTAGTAGGTTGCCGGTCCAAAACACCGACAGCCCCACACCAAGCCGGAGGGTCGATGACGATTGCTGGTGAGCCACTTAGGCCCCAAGGCTTCCGACAAACCTTGTACAGCTGGATTCACTCAAGAATCACCTCACAATGTTGGCACAACCTTGCACTCACTCAGCTCTAAGCTAAGCCTAGCACTAGGCACATACACAAAGTATATGCAAGTCTAAAGATGAGAAATTAAGCACTTGTATGGATTGGATATGATCTTGAATGTGTCTTGAATTCATCTGCACTTCCACTCAATCCAGCAACCTCAAATGGGTGAGTGGAGGGGGTATAAATAGCCCAAGGCATCAAACTAGCCGTTGGCTAAAAGCTTCTAAAAAAGGTACCGTCGGATGATCCAACGCTATGCTTTTCCAGGGCGTCGGTTCATCCGGTGCCCATCCCACATCACGTAGACGTTGAGGTTCTCTGACACAACTGCTCCGACGCTATGCTCCGACGCTACGTCGGATCATCCGGTGCTGAAGGCTTCACATCCAAGTCGCCACTGTTAGCTTCCAACTGACCGTCGGATAGACCGACACTAACCCTGACCAAGGCGTCGGATCCTCCGGTGCTGAAGGCTTCATCTTGGCGCGTCTCTGTATGAATTCAAACTGAACGTCGGATAGACCGACGGGGTCCCCACTCAGACCGTCGGATCATCTGGTGCTACTGTCTTCCTTGCTCTTCCTCTGCAACTCGTCCGACGCTACTAAATAATGGACCGTCGGTTCATCCGACGGTACCTAGGGTTTGACCATGTGCACCAACTCGTCCGACGATTGCACCGACGCTTGTATTTGAGGGACCGTCGGTTCATCCGATGGTGTCTTTTCTTTTCCTTTTCTTGCTTGGTTTTGACCCTTGAAAAATACACTATCTTCTCAATTTGGCATATGGTTTTCTTGCATCCTTGGGACGTAGAAGTGTCTACAAAGACATGCTAAAACAATAAGGTTAGTCCCAATGATTGTGTTGTCATGAATCACCAAAATCAAACTCGAACTAATGGCATATGAGGCCATGTTCACTACAATCTCCCCCTTTTTGGTGATTTATGACAACACAACCAAAGCAAGCATAAGTTTGCAAGAATTGACAAAGTTAGAACCACTTACACTTGCTTGGATGCTTACCATCATCCAAACTCCCCCTAGATCAAAACTTCCCCCTATTTGATCTTCATGTTCACATTCTCCCCTTTGGTCTCATATCTTTAAGCCACTTGTAAGTATCCTTGAAACCACTTGTAAGCTTAAGCCACAAGCTTGCTTTGGTCCTGCATTCTCCCCCTTTGGAATAAAATCTCCAAAAAGTCCCAAAGCAAAGGGATCCAAGGAAACTAGCAAGACCTAGCAAACATAGCTCAAAGGAGGGATGTTAAATGCAAGGGAGAAAGCCGCATGAACCATGATCCATAAGTATGATATCAATGAAGATACCACATGTGAGAATAACTAAGGTGGATCACAAGCTCATGAGACTAGCATGATACAAACTAAGCTCCCCCTAAGTGTGTGCATAAAAAGAATACCACTTGCAAGACAAGGGTAGTGAGAAACAAGTGCACAACTACAAACTTGTAAAACAAGGAAGCTTAGAGCATATCATGCAAAGAGGTAGCTTAAAGGACAAGAGATAAGACAAATGGGTTCTTGTTACATTACCACTTGTACATATCACTTGTAGTCTTTTGATCATTGCATACCTCCGGGTGATGATCCTCTCTACCTTGTTGGCACCACATTGAGATGAGCCACTTGGAAATGATATCACTAGGTGACACCACTTGAAAGAAGCTTGCATAGAAGACACTTGGGGTACCACAAGGATTAGGAATGTATGAGTACATTGCCTTTGAACTTATATATATAAGCTCGCAAGGACATGACTCAATAGCATGAAGCTCAAATTGCTATATTCACTCTTTTAGAGATGTTAGATCACATTGAGAGTGAAATAGCATTCTCTTAGAATGAATTACCGCACCAGAGCGCGTCGCTAAGGGACTACATAAGATAAGCTTGAAACAATGTTAGTCCCATAACCAGGCCATAGGATGAGCTCCCCCTAAATGTGTGCATTTAGTGTTTGAATCACCAACCAAACGTGTGCACATTGTTTATGAAAACAAAAGGGAAGCTAACACTATAGCTTGCTCATGATGCAAAGAGATATATATAAAAACATGCACCATGAAAGAACAAGTGTAGCTTTCCTACACACTAATCAAACCATGTAGATTGCTCATGGGTTAGCACATGACACAAGCAACCTACCATATGTAAATATTGCAACAAATGCAACCTAAACAAGGCAATGGAGCTACAATGATACAAGAGATGGGTTCTAGTTTCCATTACCTCAACCGGAAAACTTGGGCAACACATGTCCAATTTGCAAGCTTGGCTTATAGGCATGAATCTTCTCATCTTGATTGTGCCAAGCCTCCCAAGTCCCTACGTTCATGGCCTTCAAGTGGCCTTCGGAACCCAAACCATTTGAGGCCCCTTCATGTTGGTGATGACTTCCTTGGGCTCCCAAATGGGTTGGTTCCAACTCCGCTCTTCCTTCATCTTCCCAACCTTGTGTGCAACCACCTTGCCATTTGCCTTCTTCTTGATGACATAGGTGTTGCTATTGGTCTTGTTCTTGCGGTTGGGCTTGGTGTAGATGAGGGAGCTCTTGATGGTGGGCTTCAACTTCTTCTTTGCGCCCTTGTCCATTCTCTTGACAAATTGAGGGCATTTGTAGAACTTGTGCCCTTCTCCATGACACTTGTAGAAAGTCACGGTTGCACCCTTCTCAAGCTTCTTCACCATGGGATCACGGTTATCTTGAGAAGGTTGGACTTTGCTCTTCATGTCTTGAGAGATGTCCACTTGTTCTTCATCATTTTTGCCCTTGCCCATCAAGTTTGCCAACCTCTCTCGGAGCCATTTCACTTCTTGCTTGAGCTCATCATTTTCCTTGCCTATGAGATAATCACATGTTTATACAACAAAATTATCATAGCAAGATAGTGAGCAACATTCATCAATTAAATCAATGCAAGAAGTTGAAGCATCTACCTTGGAGATATGAATTGCACAAGGGATAGATGTTTCATCAAGCTCAAATGAATTACTTGATTTAGTCTGATTGCTCTCAAGCTTAGATTTTAGCTCCTCACACTCCTTGCTAAGTAATTTGAATTTGCACAACAAATGTTCATAATTTGTAGCAAGGGTGTCACTAAGATCATTGAGAGCATTGGGTTCTTTAATTTCATTAGCTTGTTTTTCAAGCATTCCCTTTTGCTCATGGACTAGCTCAACAAGATCATTGAGAGAGGTGGTGTCGAATTTGTCATCACTTACATTGCTTTCCATACCTTTGGCCATAAGGCACATGTGTGATGATGAAGGACCTTGCATGAAGCGAGTGGTGAAGTTCTTTCTTGTTTCATCGCTTGAGCTAGAAGAACTTGATCCACCACTTGTCCACCCACAGACGGCTATTGTTGCTTCTTGCCTTGGTCTCCTCTCCTTGACCACCTTCTTCTTGGTCTTGTGCTTGATCTTGGTGAACTTGATGTGTTCATGATGACGCCCTTCTCTCAAGTGGACGTTGTAGCCGTACATGTTGACTTTCTTCACATACTTGAAGATCTTCTTCACGTACTCAGCCACCATGGATTCAACCTCTTCATCACTTGAGGAATCTCCATCGTCACCATCATCACCATCATCTTCGCTTGAGCTTCCATGAGTAGCCATTCTACTCAACATCTTCTCTTGTCGGCTTGAGAGACCATGGCTTGTAGTTGGAGAGGATGGTTCTTGGGGCTTTTCTTGGGGCGCCTTCTTTGACTTGGGAATGAGTTGAAGCTCATGTGCCATGATCTTGCTCAAGATATGCGATGGCTTCAAATCTTCGAGCTTCTTCTCATAGATGATTGCCTTCACCAAGTCATAATCGGGCTTCCGGAGACTTTGAAGGATCTTGCGGTTGATGTTCAAGTCCGAGATGTCCTTCACACCTAAAGCATTGATCTCATTGACAAGCACATTTAGGCGTGAGTACATAGATTCGGCATTTTCATTAGCAAGTTGCTTAAAGCTATTGAATTCCTCAAGGAGACAACTGTAGCGTTCATTAGCAACTTCTTTTGAACCCTTATTTTGCTCCTTGATGGTTTTCCATAGCTCATGAGCATTTTCACAAGTAAAAACTCTATTGAAAACGCCTACATCTAGTGTGGACAAAATGATACTCTTAGCAATTACATCAAATTGCTTTTCCTTCCTAGTACCATTTTTCATGCCCTCATCGGTGACTCTCCAAACATCAAGGTCCCTTGCTTGGAGATAGGCCTCCATGAGAACCTTCCACTGAGGATAGCCCGTGCCATAGAAATGTGGAGCCAAACCTAAGGAATCCACCCCTTTCATTCCTCTATAGAGCAACTCACTAGGCGGTGAAGCCTAACTGTTCCAATGAGCCGATTTTCACAATTTACCAATCGAATTGGTGTATCCTTGTGAAGGAAGTGAGTCCCGGCTCTGATACCACTTGTCAGAAATCGGATGCCCGTTAGCCTAAGAGGGGGATGGGGTGAATTAGGCAACTTAAAACCTTAACCTATGGCTCACTAAATTTTACACAAAAGTAAACTAGGACATACTATCTATATGTGCAACTACAGTTGTTCTAGTGTGAAACTCCCATCCCAAAAGAAGGTTTGCAACCTATAGCCAATCCTAGCATGATACTACTCTAGGAAAGTAGAGGCAAGCAAAGATTACAATAGAGTAAATGCGAAAACGTAAAGGGGATGAGAGGAAGCAAACTCTTGACACGCGATTTATCCCGTGGTATCGGTAGGCACTAAGCCACCCCTATTCCACGTTGTTGAAGCACTCACACAAGAGTATTGCTTCCCAGTCACCAAGTCTCTCCCAAGAGCACCACTTGACTCGCCACAAAGGCTAGCCACTTAGGCACTTGTCAAGCTCCCTTGGTCACCTTGATGCCGCCTCCACTAAGGAGCTTCTCCACCAAGGAAGGGGGTCTCCACGTCCCCCGCACAAAGTGTCCTCGCCGCTCCACACCAAGCCGGAGGGTCGATGACGATTGCCGATGAGCCACTTAGGACCCAAGGCTTCCGGCAAACCTTGTACAGCTGGATTCACTCAAGAATCACCTCACAATGTTGGCACAAACTTGCACTCACTCAGCTCTAAGCTAAGCCTAGCACTAGGCACATACACAAAGTATATGCAAGTCTAAAGATGAGAAATTAAGCACTTGGATGGATTGGATATGATCTTGAATGTGTCTTGAACTCCTCTGCACTTCCACTCAATCCAGCAACCTCAAATGGGTGAGTGGAGGGGGTATAAATAGCCCAAGGCATCAAACTAGCCGTTGGCTAAAAGCTGCTGAAAAAGGTACCGTCGGATGATCCGACGCTATTCTTTTCCAGGGCGTCGGTTCATCCGGTGCCCATCCCACGTCACGTAGACGTTGAGGTTCTCTGACACAACTGCTCCGACGCTATGCTCCGACGCTACGTCGGATCATCCGGTGCTGAAGGCTTCGCGTCCAAGTCGCCACTGTTAGCTTCCAACTGACCGTCGGATAGACCGACGCTAACCCTGACCAAGGCGTCGGATCATCCGGTGATGAAGGCTTCGTCTTGGCGCGTCTCTGTATGAATTCAAACTGAACGTCGGATAGACCGACGGGGTCCCCACTCAGACCGTCGGATCATCCGGTGCTACTGTCTTCCTTGCTCTTCCTCTGCAACTCGTCCGACGCTACTAAATAATGGACCGTCGGTTCATCCGACGGTACCTAGGGTTTGACCCTGTGCACCAACTCGTCCGACGATTGCACCGACGCTTGTATTTGAGGGACCGTCGGTTCATCCGACGGTGTCTTTTCTTTTCCTTTTCTTGCTCGGTTTTGACCCTTGAAAAATACACTATCTTCTCAATTTGGCATATGGTTTTCTTGCATCCTTGGGACATAGAAGTGTCTACAAAGACATGCTAAAACAATAAGGTTAGTCCCAATGATCGTGTTGTCATGAATCACCAAAATCAAACTCGAACTAATGACATATGAGGCCATGTTCGCTACAACGTGTTGCTTGAGCGAGTCTGTAGGGAGGCAATGCCGTTGTGGCATGCAGGTCTGGGTCTTTTGCTTGTTCATGGGCGCACGAACCGATCCACGCCGTGGGATGGCGCGGCTGTTACGGGAGCCGGGGAGTGCGGCGTCGTCGTGGTGTCATGGGCCACGAAGGAGTCCATAACACTCTATTTATTTTGTGAATCCAAGTAAAAAATGCTGCCGCATTGCAGCATAAGTCCGTGTGCTATCTGTGTTCCACCATGCATGTGTGTTGTAGTGAGCGCCGAGCGCGTTCGTCATTGGATCCGGCGACGGTTCCCGGCGTCGTCTCCAACAGACGTGGCCACGTGGGTACGTTGTTGGGTCACTCCTGTCCGCAGCCCTGATCCTGGTCTTGTGACTCAAGCATGAGTGATTGTTATATAATATCTGTGCGACGTGCGTACATGGGGCCAGGGATCCGATTATTGCTGTTCTCGTATTGCCTCTGTTCAGTGTGTTTGAAGTAAATGGTGCTTTTGTTTACATTTTATTATATGGTTGCCATCCCATATGCTTGATATAGGACTGCTAGTTTCGGACACTTTTGGATTCTTAATGCTCTTTGAGATGGAATAGCTCCATTAAATTCATAGGCACCACTAGTTCTCATGGTTCGCCCGCAATCACTTAGGACCCGTTTGGCACAGCTCAGCTTCACCTATAGAGCTGTTTTTTAGAAAACAACTCCATGAGCAACTTCATGAGCGGGGGAGAGAGCCATGTTTTGGCAGCTTCACCATGTGCTTAACTCTGTGAGAGTGAGTTTTCAGAGAAGCTGGCCAGAGAGTTGGGCAGAGAGTTGGTTGTTTGGCTATTGAAGTTGTGAAGCTGCTCATGAAGCTGTACCAAACGGGCCCTTATAATTGCATGGTTTCTATCTTCAAGCAGTTTGTAATTGTTTTCCCATATTCTATTGTTACTTGTTAGAATGTGTGGGTTTTCCAAGTAATTTGGAGCTGTATTCAGCGACGGTACAATTGGGGGTGGGGTGGGGTGAGGTGGTGGTGGGGGGGGGGGGGGGTCGAGCCCCCCTACCGACTGCGGGACGTGGAGTCCAACCGGGAGCATCTCCTTGTAATGGTGTGTTTGGTTGGACTTTTGCATGCTTTTGCCAAAAGCCAACAACACAACCAAAGGGGTTGGCTATCATCTAAAGCTACAACCAAAAGCAACTTTTGCCTAGTACAAGTTTGAAAGCACCCTGACCCCTGCTTTCAGCTGCTTTTGGGCCACGAAATTACCCACTGTCACTAGTTATGTGGTAATGGTTCATTCTTTTTATTTTTCCCGACTCCACATGCGCCCGCATCCTCCCTCTGTCGCACCTCCTCACCAGCGTTTCCCCTCTGGCGTTTGCAGGCGACATCCACTAGAAGGAACTCTGCAGCAGGGATCCACCAGAGCTCCGTCGGAGCATCTGTGTGGGCTTGGGTGGCGCGGCAGCTCCTAGGGGCAGCACGGCCCGCTCCCGATGGCCGACTGCCAGGGGTGCGCGCCCAGGCGGTGGTGCAGACGCTCCTCCCTCACTCTCCTCTCGATCTGGCGTGAGACGGAGCTCACCGGGATCGCCACCGCTACACGGGATGCGCGCGCGTCTTGCCCCGGCTGGCGGGAGAAACCAGTCCTGGTGTGCGGTAGCGGCTGCGGGGTGCTTTGGGGGGGGGGGGGGGGGGGGGGGTTGGCCGGCGGAAGGTGGCCTGCCACAACGAGTGAGTGTGGCCTCTCTATGGTGTGCCTGTGTGAGGAAGAAGATGATACAGTCTCTATGACGTGTGGGGTCTATTTGTAAGGAGGGAAGCTTTTCCAAAAGCCACAGTTATTGCACCAAACGGTCTTCTACTTTTTCCCAGCAGCTTTCTCACAACAGCTTTCCGCACAACCCACAACCAACTTTTTCAAAAGCCACATCACAACCAAACACACCCTAAATTGTTCAGAAATACGCATAGTAAGAGGGGTTGGATTATATTGGATAAAAAAGAAGACGTATTTTTACTTATCGGGCAAACTTCACTATCAAAGTCCAAAGTCCACAGCCCAGACACCGAGAAAGAAACCCTATCTGCTATCCCAATCCTCGCGGCTCGCGCACTTGCGGCGTCACCCGTCGCCGTCGCCCCCAATCCATGAAAAAACATATCTCCCTACTTCGCTGCTCCGGTGGTCCGGCCTCAAGGCTCCAGCCGCGGTGAGGTGTGGTTGCAGAGGTGAGTGGGCGGTGTTGGGGGAGTGGCGCAGCCCATGTAAGGTTTAGGGGGGCTTTGTGTGGGCTCAAGGCGCTTCTTGTAAATACCACATCCACCAGGGGGTCGGAAGAAAATAACCACTAGGGGCTTGGGGGAAAATCGTCATCTACCCCCATCCCTATATATAGGAGGGTCATTGTAATTGATGGGACGTGCATTTTAAATGATGAAGAACTCCTAAGTAGTAAGCTATGATCGTCTTCTCTAGTTTCCGCTTAGTAGTTGCAGTAGTAGTAGAGTTAGCAGTAGTGGAAGAAGGTGTAGTCCTCCGAAGGGGCTCTTTGGTTCTTTGCCCCTTCGGAGGAGAAGAGTACTGTTGTGTCAATGACCCCTTCGGTCTGGATTTACACCAACAGTTTGGCACCCACCTCGTGGAAGGATTCGTGACCACATGGTGAGAAAGAGGCAACCCTACACCAGCACATGAGGACAAAGGGCACTTCGTGGACGAAGGGCACCAGTACACAACCTATGGCATAAGCTAAGTTTTCTCTTACTCATTTATTTTGTATCAAAAGGAAGGCTTAATTCGAAGGAGAAGTCAATACAAACATAGAGGCAGATGGTTACGATTTTACCAGAGCCAAAAGCAAGTAACACGTCTTGTCCATTAATAATTTCATGGCATTCGAATGTTTAACATTATTATCTTCTTTCCTTGTCTGATTCCAAAGGATTCCATCAGGAGACCCACTCCTATCTGCATACGTCTCCATCGGGCCGAAGACTCCTTTACACTTCGTAAGAGATACACTTTTTACTCCGAAGGGGGCAAATGTTCACTATACTAGAATAAGTAATGGGGAACCCTTCGTATGAGATAGCAAACCACCAAAGGGACCTTTCCTACGAGATATCAATTTTTATCCTTCGAAATAATCTCAGAGTATTTCTCGAGATTGACTTTCATCTTCGGAATTGTTTTGGACAATTTTTTACCCTTCGGAATCATCTCGGTGAGATTTCACGAGATTAATTTTCCACATTCGGAATCATGTCAATGGAATTTTTCATCTTTGGAATCATCTCGGTGGGATTTCACGAGATTGATGTTTCCCCTTCGGAATTATCTCAGTAATTTTTTCGTACTTCGGAATTATCTCGAGTATTGGATGAAATTTTTGTACTTCCGGATCATCTCGATGGATTTTTAAGCGAGCAGGAATTTTTTGCTCCGAAGCTACGAACACTCAGCCACTTCCTGGCTCAAGACAAAGCTCGCACGCCATCACCGCATGTCACTCGTCCCTTCGGAGCGTCAGACGAACCTGATGCAAGGGCGGTTCATTTCGGAGCACAATGGGTCACATGCTCACACTCGAGTACGATAATACCAAGAGTTATTAATTGCTCCATCCCATCCATCAGCAAGCCCCAGCTTCGGCCGCTATTGTGCTTTTGAAGCGACGAAGTGCCCTTCGGCGTATAGTGCGGTGGCAAGATCCAGAATACAGTCACGTACTTCGTCGTCACCGATCATTCACGGCGGGGTTGGGTTACTCCCAGCTCAACACTTCTTCTATCCCTCGGGCTGCAGGCAAAGACCTTCAGAGGCACATCAAACTGTGGCTTCGGAGACGAAAAATCATTTTAAGTTATCATCTCGGGCCATCGGCTTGCAAAGGCCAAGGTATGACCGTACGAGGCACAAATGCTTAGATATTGCGGCTAGGTGGTAAAAACTTTTTGCTTTGCGTAGAATAAGTGACGAAGGTCAGTGTGCACCACAGAGTGATTAGTTTTTTCTCTAATTCAGACCTCAACGGGATGCTACCTGGTGCTCCAAGCATGACAACCAGTTTCTTTTTTTCTTTTAGCCTTTTTCGCCCAGTTGCTCTGAAGGGGAACTCACGCTAGTCTTAGCGCAATGCTACTACGAAGCCCACTTCGGCTTTCGGCACCGAAGCCCACCTCGGCTTTAATACTCCGAAATCCACTTTGGCCTTTTTTGGCACCGAGTTACCGAAGCCCACTTCGGCCTTCTTAGCTCCGAAGCTCGCTTCAGCCTTTGCCCCGAAGCTTACTTCGTCGTTTTTGGGCCGCGCTCCAGTTGAGCCTCAAAAATGTTTTTTGAGCTGCACAGGTTTTAAAGACCAGTTATCCGTGCTAGCCGCAACTTTTCTTGTATGACTTATGCTCCGTATACTCTTGTCAGTTTATAAGTGTCTTTATCAAGTGCTAATGCTGTGAAGGGTTTTGTTAAACCGAAGTAGTACCTTTTTAGCCTTAGAGGTGGCGAGGTACCTGGATACTTCGAGTTTTGGAAGCACCTGTTTGATGCTACGTAAAGCATTGCGAATTAGAGCCAAGGTGTAGTTATTAGCTTATAAGTTATTAGCTTGATATCGTGCTCTTATTTGTGCATTTTTTGCTTCGGCACCGAAGGGTTGCACCACTGTCCTTTTTGCGTTGAAGTATGTCAATAAATCTTTTTGATAAGTGAGCTAGCCACTTAGTACGTCCTTGCATCAAGATTAAATTTTTCTATCTTTTATTAAGTAAAGTGAACATACGAAGGGGGTGGTTCATTTTGCTAGTGCACTTTTTGGTGGAGCATAGCTTGAGAATATTTGTTTCCTCTATAATGTAACTTGCGGCAAGCTATTTTTCTCCGATGTCCTTCATCTTATCTTGTTGTTTATAAGCTGCTTGCTCACACTTCATCTAGCAACCGAAGGGGCTTTATGTTGTTATATTATTATGCAACGTTATCACCGTCATGAGGTAGTGCTTGGTGTGGTTGTTGACGGATAAAAGACGTATCCCTCTACGATCCGCAAGCGTACGGACCCCACACCATTTTCACCACGGGATTCCCAAGGTTCTTGTCAACCCGCGGAGCAAGGGGATTACAAGCGTTCGATCAACAACGACACACTAGCTACTAAAACCCTAACTATTATTATGCTAGAAAACAACTAAACTACACTAGAGAGAATGATTAAGATATCAAGATAAAAGACACTCGCCCACGGGTCTACGATACTAGAGCATGCAATCGCTTAAAGACATGAAAACCAATCTAATCTATCGGGGTTGTGACCACGGTTTCGCCCTTTCCCTCCTCTCATACTGTCACTACGCGAAGGTATTCATGACTAGACCTTTGATGGACACAGCGTATTGAATGGATCCAAGGAAGCATTGGAGCTCTACTCCCTTTACGACATGGTAGCTAACCTTAAGCATTAAAGTATGTTCAACACAAGATGATAGATAGATAATCCGACAAAGTGCGATTACATCTTAAGATCGATTACAACCCATGGACGAATGAGAAGATTACCCCATCAAGGTGCTGATCATGGCACCGTTGATCATGGTTTCCCTTCCGACGGTGTCTTCCTTCTTCTCCACGAGAGAGTGCTTCCTTCGAGGTGGTTGATCTCCCTTTGGAGATCCTCCTCCTCTCTCTAGCTTGTGGATGGCCTTCTGGTGCGAATGACTCCCCTCCCTGTCGAATGGCGGCGCCCAGGCTTTTAGGGTTCAAGATCCTTCGGGTGCAAGGAAAACGGGACCGAACCGGCCACCGGAGTGGGCTGGGCCGACCGGCCTGAGCCGACCGGCCTGGGCCCACCTCGGCCCGGTTCAGTCGCCCCTTTCGCTTCGTGGGTCCTTATGCATTTATGTACTTTTCCCCCTCCACTTGCATGATTTTGACGTTGTTATCCTCGCGTCCAAGATGGAGGTTCTCTTCGCATGAAGTTCGATCTTTTACACTTCAATCCCCGGGGGTGTTCCTCGTAGCACTTCGGTCCTTGCCACCTTTGGAAGTGATTTCATCAAGCTCATGAACATGAACAAGACTCCGTAAATGCTCCTTTGAACTTGTTGCGAATCCGTCCTTTATGTCCATGTTTTCCTACATAAACACAACACTTCCAAATGCATGCACAAAGATGAACTTGTTATATGATTAGTGTGCCTAGTGGCGGGTTAGTTCCATAATCAAATCCAAACCAAAGTGTAATGAACATGCTAGGTGTACCAAAATACACCGTCAACATCTCCCCCACGCTTAGCTCTTGCTCGTCCTTGAGCAAGTATTCGTAAAAGAACTTCGTCCAAGGTGTTGTAATCATGTACCACTTATCCTTCTTTACAAGTTAGTCAATCCTTTCATCTTTAATACATAAACATAATGTAATGATCATCAAACATAAACATGGGCGTTTAGAATTTTTACCACGTCAAGATTTACCCCACAACTCAAACTCTTCACTCAAAGTCTTCAATTTCAGCCATGCTTACTTCTTTGCTTCCATCGGAGGGTTTTTATGATTTTTCAAACAAAATTCCTGCAACAAGTATTAGACAAAAACCTTTCTCCAAGCTCTCGCAAGTCACTCATATGAGGTGGCTATCCTAAACCAATTTTATAAAACTCTCACCTCCCATAAGTCTCTCATATAACATGTAAAGGGGAGCTATAGGTAGGGCTAGCGCAATCAACACAAGTATTGTGAAACTAAGAACTTCCTCTAATGGTTGTCTACCTTTCAAAGCCAATGATCATGAGAATTAACCATATGTAGGGATATCAAGGATGAGAAGATTTAGAATGGTTGACATGTGCAAGGGCAAAAGAAAATTATGACTACAAGGCACTGATGACGTCCTCGTTGTCGGATTGCACATGGTTGGAAAAAGAATGGAAGTTCGTCTCTCAACAACGTGACATCCTTCCTTACACTTTATTTTTTCTTTTCTTTCACTTGATTCATCCCTCTCATATCTTTATTGCTACCTCATCTTTCTCTTTTTTCTTTCATTCACATATAATTTTTTTCATCTTTTTTTCTTTCTTTCTTTCTTTTCCATACTCATACTTTTTCTCTTTATTTTTCTCTCTCTTGACAACTTTTTAAAGCTTTCAATTCTCTCTTTCCTCGCATGCATACAATCTGAAATTTTAAATAAATCATGCTAGAGACGAGACGAAACTTTTGAAAGTAGGTTGTGTTCAAGGAATGCGATGTACAAAAGAGATATATAGGGTTGGGTATGGAATTCGGCGATGTACGTGACTTCCGTTGTGAAGGTCACGTTACCGAATATATGACGAGGCTAGCAACAAAAGATAAGTACAAGAACATGATCATTGCTCGAAATTAAAACTCACCAAGAGAGAAGGATCCTAGCCCAACTCATCGTGCTAATCACACTTATGGTGGAGCAAAAAAAAAATAAATTGGCTTTGTATAGGATTTTTTTCTACTCTCGACTTGGAAAAAGAGGTTTTGCTAACCTTTATCACAAGGGTTTTAAGATAATTTTCAGAACTGAAATCCTCTAACTTTTAGCATTGAACATAGCACAACTAACATATGAAGCTCAAGATCGAAGTGTGGTATGGGTACTTTAAGTAGTAGCAACTCCACTAAGCACCACGGTAAACATTTTTCAAACCACACACTTGTGTTCATATATCAAGAATCAAAGATAAACAAACAAGTGAATAAAGACAAGCATCACACAAGACACAAAAATAATATATATAGACTCTTTTTATTTGGTTTCCTTTGACTCAACACTAATTTAAGACACTTTCAAACTTGCAAAAATTTAAAAACACACTCGAAAACTAAGACTCATTAAACTCTAAGACTCTCGCTCGAAGATTAAACCGAACCTAAAATTTTGAAACTCAAAAGCTAAGGCTAGCTAGCTGGCTCTCCCCCACGCTAAAAACATACGACGTCCTCGTCGTATCTTACAAAAATCCTAAGGGGAAAACTAGACCTAGTGGTACTTCAAGCAAGTATTGCACCACTCGCCTCTCATGTTTCCAACCATGCCAAAAAGTTTGCTCACGTTACGGTTAAGGAACTTGTAGTTGTCACCAACGTCGTGCTCCAAATCCTCCATACGCTGCTTCATCGCTTCCATGGCTTGGAGACATTCATCGACCGACGTGTAGAGATCCCCAATGGATTGACGGCAAGTACGACAACACATCGGATGCAATCCAAAGGGGTCTTCATCGCCATTGTCTCCACCGTCGTCGCCACCGTCGTCTCCACCTCCATTGTCGTTGCCGCTCTCGTTGCCATCGTTACCGTCGCCGTAGGGGCCTTCGGGAGTCCTCTCGTTGGGCTGCTCATCCCAAATGTAGAGATCGTTATCATCTCTTCCGGCGGCCGCCCACGAGCTCGGGCTATGATCGTCGGAGTAGTCGCTACCCCCGTAATCCTTAGGCTCGGGCGACGCCTCCTTGTAGTCTTTGCGCTTCATGCCTTGGATGCGTGCCGACCTTCGAACGGGCGTAGGGACCTTCTCTCCTTCGACGGGGTTGCGAGACGCAAGAGCTCCGGTCAGGACACGCCCTCCACAACGGATGCGGGCGGTCCTCTTGACGGGTAGCTTGAGCTCGCATCGCATCGCCTCCTCCATCGATGGCTTCTTGGCTTCTAGCTTGAACTCTAAGCTCCTTGGGGGCACAATGGCTGCTGCAAGGGTGCAAAATATTGCTAGGAGGGGTTGATTCCCGAGCTCCCAATTCGGCCAAATAAATAGTCTGAAGAGAAAAACCCTGAGAACCTCATTTTCCTTTTTTAAACTTCCCTTAAAATTTTCTGACCGAAGAAGGAAGTCGAAAAGGAGTAAGTCGGGCGAAAATCGGGGACGACGGCCGCCGGGACCCACCTGGGCCGGTCGGCCTGGGCCGGCCGGCCCACCCTGTCTCGGGGGCCGGGTCGGTCTAGATTTTCGTGCACCGCCCTTATTTCGCCTCCTTAGCCCATGGGAAAAAGTTGGCTCAGCAAATCTTCGCGAGAAACTCCAGAAAACTAAAAGAAAAACTATTTACAGAAATTCATGCCTTGTTTTTCGTCCTAGGCGGGACGTTCGGGCTCTTCCTCCATGGTGAAGACATCAACATGGTGAAGGGGCACAACGTCGGGTTCGTAGTAAACCTTAAGTCGCTGACCATTCACCACAAATTGATCGCCGTTTATATCCATAATGGTTACCACTCTGTTGGAGATCACCAAATGCACAACATAAGGTCCGTCCCACTTGCTTTGCAATTTCCCCTTTCCGAAGGTTTTAAACCTCGAATTGTAGAGGAGGACCTTATCTCCTTCTTTGAATTCTTTCTTTTTCAATCTTTTATCATACCACCTTTTGATTCTCTCTTTGTATATGCTTGCATTTTCATATGCTTTCAACCTCAACTCCTCTATCTCGCTTATTTGGATTCTTCGTTTCACCACCGCGGCATCGAGATCGAGGTTCATCTCTTTAATCGCCCAATAGGCTTTATGTTCCAACTCAACCGGAAGGTGGCAAGCTTTTCCATAGACGAATTAATAAGGGGTCATACCTATTGGTGTCTTAAACGCCGTTCGATAAGCCCATAAAGCTTCGTCTAATTTCTTTGACCAATCTTTGCCTCCCTTCTCTATGGTTTTGTTGATGATGCTTTTTAATTGCTTATTTGACGTTTTCGCTTGTCCATTGGTTTGTGGGTGATAGGCCGTAGAGACCCTATGCTCAATTCCCAACTTGGACAAACACTTTTTGAAATTCTTCCCGGTGAAGTGAGTTCCTCCATCACTTATCAAGATTCTTGGTGTACCGAAATGAGGAAAAATCACGTTCTTGATCATAGTAATGGACTCCTCCGTGGAAGCTTTACGACATGGTATAGCCTCTACCCACTTGGATACATAATCAACCATGACTAGGATATACTCAAATCCAAATGAGTTTTTAAAAGGCCCCATGAAGTCTATACCCCATACATCGAATATGTCGATTTGTAGGTTGTATTTCAAAGACAGAATTTCTTTGAGAGATGTTTCCGGTTCTTTGGCATTCGGGGCATGATGCAACATATCTTTTAGTATCTTCATGCATCTCCGGCCAAAAGAATCCACTTTACCACACTTTTGCTTGGGTTCAAAAATGGCTATAGTGCCCACCGTACTCCGCCAAGTGGCACTTCCTTAGAATTTCTACCCTCTCTTCTCTTGGCACACATCTTCTCATCACTCCATCATTGCCAAGTTTGAAGAGGTATGGTGCATCCCAAAAGTATTTCCTACTTTCGGAGATTATCTTCTTTTGAGAGTTTTTGTCTAGTTGATCGAGAGGCATCTTTCGAATTGCTCGAATGATATCGATCATCCAAGTATCCTTATCAAGCACTCGATAGAGGTGGTCATCTCTCATCTTATCTTCGATGGGCTCTTTATCATCTTGTCCACGATTCATCCTAGACAAATGATCGGCCACAACATTTTCCACCCCCTTTTTATCATGAATTTCAACATCAAATTCTTGGAGAAGAAGGATCCAACGAATCAAACGTGGTTTAGCTTCCTTCTTAGCCAAGAGATACTTGATGGCTGCGTGATCGATGTAAACAATGACCTTCGAGTTCACAATGTAAGATCTGAATTTTTTGAAAGCGAATACCACCACTAGCAACTCTTTTTCCGTAGTGGCATAATTTAATTGTGCCCCACTAAGAGTTTTGCTAGCATAGTAAACTGCGTGAACTCGGCCTTCCTTTCTTTGACCCAAGACTGCGCCTACGGCGTAGTCACTCGCGTCACACATGATCTCGAAAGGTTGGATCCAATCCGGAGGTTGAATGATGGGAGCACTCACCAACGCTCTTTTCAAGGTCTGGAATGCCGCTAGGCACTTCTCATCAAAGTCAAAAGCCACATCCTTTTGAAAAAGATGCATTAAAGGCTTAGTGATCTTCGAGAAGTCCTTTATAAATCTTCTATAGAATCCGGCATGGCCTAGAAAGATCCTTAAGGACTTATCATCCGTAGGAGGTGGGAGTTGCTCAACCGTCTCCACCTTAGCCTTGTCCACTTCAATATCTCTCTCGGATATAACATGTCCGAGCACTATGCCTTGCCTAACCATGAAGTGGCACTTCTCCCAATTTAACACCAAGTCTACCTCCGCACACCTCGTGAGGACCTTTTCCAAGTTTGCCAAGCAATCCATGAACGTCTTCCCATAAACGGAAAAATCATCCATGAACACCTCGACAATCTCCTCGATGAATTCCGAAAATACGGCCATCATGCAACGTTGAAAAGAGGCCGGAGCGTTGCATAGACCGAAGGGCATCCTTCTATATGCAAACGTTCCATAAGGGCATGTAAATGTCGTCTTGTGTTGATCGTCCGGGTGAATGGGAATTTGCATGAACCCCGAGTACCCATCGAGAAAGCAAAAATAAGCGTGGTTTGCTAACCTCTCGAGCATCTTGTCGATGAACGGTAGGGGGAAGTGATCTTTCTTCGTCGCTTTGTTAAGCTTACGATAATCGATAAACATTCGCCACCTGGTCATGGTCCTTTGCGGTATCAATTCGTTCTTCTCATTCTTCACCACGGTCAAACCTCCTTTCTTTGGTACAAATGTACCGGGCTGACCCACTCGTTATGCGGAACCGGGTAGGTGATTCCGGCTTCAAGTAACTTGATAACCTCTTTCTTTACTACCTCTCGCATGGCATGGGTTAGCCTCCTTTGGTGGTCCACTACGGGCTTACATTGGTCTTCCATTGGTATACGATGAGTGCAAAAGGCTGGGCTAATACCCTTGAGATCATTAATCGAATATCCAATAACCTTCCTATGTTTTTTAATAAAATCAGCAACGCTTCATTTTCTTCGGGACTCAACTCGTCGCTCACAATGACTGGATAAGTCTTGTCTGGGCCCAAAAATTCATACTTTAATCCTTTGGGCAAAGGTTTAAGGTCTACCTCGGGCGCTTGTGGCTCCTCGGGTTTTATTTCTCCTATGTCTTCGAATTTTCCTTCCTCCACGGTCCCATCATGTGGTTCCAAGCCTTTTGTTGCTTCTTCTAGTTCTTCATCTTGTTAATCACTAATTTGATTTTCCATCGCTCTTTGCAGTGGGTCTCTAAGAGTTTCAACAAAACAGAGACTATCTATCTCTTCTACTTCTTCATTTTCGGGAGGAAAGTGTGTAATGTGTTTAGAAGCATGAAGAAAATTATATGTGTACTTTGTTCCATTAAGGTTCATTGTTACTTTGCCTTCTCCGGCATCTAACACGGCATCAACCAACTTAAGAAAGGGCCTACCTAGGATTATGTGATGATGATTACTATGGTAAGCATCAATAACAAAGAAATCGGTTGGTATATAGTTTCTAGAGATTTTTACTTTCATGTTGCAAGCAATACCTAGAGGTTTGATAGTTCTACCATCTCCCATAATTAATTTCGTTGATGTTGGAGCTAAGTCTAGGTTGTGGTCTTGAACTTTATCGTAAATTTTAGAAGATAAGACACTTACTTGGGCTCCGATGTCGCATAAAGCTTTGCATTGAACTCCGTTGATCTCGCAACTCAAGTGTGGTGTCATCTTCTCTTCTTCTTTGGATCCTATCGCGTAAATCTCGGCGAGGCGAGCGTATGGTGATGCTTCGGGCTTGATCCCCATGATTCTCTTCACCTCGGCTATGTGTTCCGGATCCACTATGTCATCTCCAAAGAGCTTTTGAAAAATCTCACCGGTGGTTTCAAGGTCGTATGAATTTTCCGCTTTCTTCTCCGGTGGGAAATCCACTTCCAATGCTTTCGCCATTCCCTTATTAGGGAATGGTCTTCTCTTGTCGAATACTTCTCCGTAATCAATAGGAACCCAATTCATTGGTTCGAACTCCCTTAGTGGCTTCGCGCTTGACATGCTTCTCTTATTCGTCTCGTTTGGTACAACGAAGTCGACGCTCGGGGTAGTTCTTGACTTGATGTGTTCTTGTTCAAGCTTTTCCATGATTGGCTCCTCTTTTGTGACTTCCGGGGTTGCCTCTTTAGAAAATTCAGCACACTTCTTCTTCCTCGAATTATATTCCGGCTCTTCCGCAAGTCTTGTTTCCCAATCTCTTCGCATGGCAGCCGCTTTACTAATTTTTTGTAGAAGTTGGGCGGCTTCCGTGAGTGTTTTCTCCATGAGATCCCCACCTGCACACATTTCGACGTGTTGCATGCAACTAGGGGTTAGGGAAAAGAAAAATGTATGCAAGAGTACGTCACCGGTGAAGCCGAGTTTTGGTCCTTGTTCAATTAACCCATTAAACCTATCCCAGGCTTGGTCTATCCCTTCCGCTTCTCCTTGCATGAAATTGATCACTCGCCTCCTTAGATGTTGAACCTTGCTAATTGGAAAGAACTTCTCGCAAAACTTCTTTGTCAACTTGTTCCAGTTGCCTTCAACTTCAAAAGATGCAAACGAATACCATGTCTTTGCATTGCCGGCAAGTGAGTAGGGAAAGAGATTCCATTTGAACCATTCATCAGGGACTCCTTTTTGATGCACCGTGTTGCATATCATCGTGAAATCCCTTGTGTGTCTATTTGGGTTCTCCGTAACCATCTCTTCAAATGGGTTTGCCGCCACCATCTCGATGATCTTGGATTTAATCTCATACTTGGTCGCTTCGAGCTTCGAATCCGACTCTTGTACTTTTATGTCTTCACATCGAGGGCTAGCGTAATCCCTTAGTGATTTCTCCGGTTCTTCCATGGGTTGATTAACGAACGCCATCTAGACAATAATATGAAAACAAAAACAAAAACGAAACAAGTGTTTTTCTAGATAATATATGTTAGATAAAGCAAATAAAAATAAACTAAATATAAAACTAAGTTGAATGCAAATCAAACGATGTAAACTAGCTTGCTCCCCGGCAACGGCACCTGAAAAAGGGGCTTGTTGACGGATAAAAGACGTATCCCTCTACGATCCGCAAGCGTACGGACCCCACACCTTTTTCACCACGGGATTCCCAAGGTTCTTGTCAATTCGCGGAGTAAGGGGATTACAAGCGTTCGATCTACAACGACACACTAGATACTAAAACCCTAACTATTATTATGCTAGAAAACAACTAAACTACACTAGAGAGAATGATTAAGATATCAAGATAAAAGACACTCACCCACGGGTCTACGATACTAGAGCATGCAATCGCTTAAAGACATGAAAACCAATCTAATCTATCGGGGTTGTGACCACGGTTTCGCCCTTTGCCTCCTCTCGTACTGTCACTACGCGAAGGTATTCATGACTAGACCTTTGATGGGCACGGCGTATTGAATGGATCCAAGGAAGCATTGGAGATCTACTCCCTTTACGGCATGGTAGCTAACCTTAAGCATTAAAGTATATTCAACACAAGATGATAGATAGATAATCCGACAAAGTGCGATTACATCTCAAGATCGATTACAACCCATGGACGAATGAGAAGATTACCCCATCAAGGTGCTGATCATGGCACCGTTGATCATGGTTTCCCTTCCGACGGTGTCTTCCTTCTTCTCCACGAGAGGGTGCTTCCTTCGAGGTGGTTGATCTCCCTCTGGAGATCCTCCTCCTGTCTCTCTAGCTTGTGGATGGCCTTCTAGTGCGAATGACTCCCCTCCCTGTCGAATGGCGGCGCCCAGGCTTTTAGGGTTCAAGATCCTTCGGGTGCAAGGAAAACGGGACCGAACCGGCCACCGGAGTGGGCTGGGCCGGCCAGCCTGGGCCGACCGGCCTGGGCCCACCTCGGCCCGGTTCGGTCGCCCCTTTCGCTCCGTGGGTCCTTATGCATTTATGTACTTTGCCCCCTCCACTTGCATGATTTTGACGATGTTATCCTCGCGTCCAAGATGGAGGTTCTCTTCGCATGAAGTTCGATCTTTTACGCTTCAATCCCCGGGGGTGTTCCTCGTAGCACTTTGGTCCTTCCCACCTTTGGAAGTGATTTCATCAAGCTCATGAACACGAACAAGACTCCGTAAATGCTCCTTTGAACTTGTTGCGAATCCGTCCTTTATGTCCATGTTTTCCTACATAAACACAACACTTCCAAATGCATGCACAAAGATGAACTTGTTATATGATTAGTGTGCCTAGTGGCGGGTTAGTTCCATAATCAAATCCAAACTAAAGTGTAATGAACATGCTAGGTGTACCAAAATACACCGTCAACAGTGGTCGACGTTTTGTTTTTGGCTGCTGATAAACCTTTTTTTCAGTACAGTGATGAAGTACCCTTCATCTCTGGTTTTAGCAAACCAATCCCTAGCTTGCGGCTACTTAGTGTTAATCACATGTTGATGCTCATTGCAAGACGTTGTTTCCCGAAAGTTTTGTATTTTTATTCGTTCTCACGTTTCCGAAGCAACATCCCCCCTCCATGGTGCGGGAGGTGTAGTCTTCGGAGTTTATTTTGGTGGGTAAGTAACGGCGCCCCTCGGAGGCTGTTGGACGCATCCAAGGGCCGCCTGTCACTTACTTCATATAACTGAATTGTGTCGGTCCTGTTACGACCGAAGCTTTGCTTCACAAAAAGTGATTGTGTCAAATCGACCGAAGTTTGCTTCGCCTTTGTAATCTAACCCTTCATATGAAGTTTTTAAACCTCTTGAATGCAGGGTCAACTACCATATGTAAGTATCATGCTCCCTTCTCTCATAACTTGCACTCCATTTTTTGTGGGCACTCTAACCCTTCGTATATCACATGTTGTCGCACCTTCATCTCAAATGTGCTAAGTGCCTGGTCTTAGTCATACTTCATATCTTGATTCATAATGACTAGTTGTATGCAGCTATTATGTTTCGTGTGTGCATTTTCGTCACGACTATTGCAGGTTATAGCCTTTTGAGTTCTCGGTTTTCACCCCGAAAATAGTGACTCTATTATTGATTTGGGAATGACTAGGCCATATCAATTGGTTTCAATGTCTATTGAACTTCATCAGGTGGTTGCTGGGATTTCCATATGGACTTCTGTATTATCGGATTTCAGTCATCTCATGGTTTCACCACTCAACTTGAGAATTTGATCATTGGATGTCCTTTGCATTATTTTGGCTAACCTTTTCATCCTAGCCTTCATGCAAAATCATACTTTCATGCACGCTTTCATACATATATACATGCATAACACCGAAGTGTGGAGCCGAGAGCGCTCACGCCGAAGGCCTAAGTTTGGTCGAAGGCTCCGTTTGCATGAGGCAAACGACCGGTCCCGTGATGACCGGAGTAGAACTTGCAAAGGCAAGTAGTTGGCTCCGTTATAGCCGAGGCTCCATTTGCATGAGGCAAACGACCGGTCTCGTGATGACCGGAGTTGAACTTGCACAGGCAAGTACCTGGCTCTGCTATAGCCGAAGTACCGTTTGCATGAGGCAAACGACCGGTCCCGTGATGACCGGAGTTGAACTTGCAAAGGCAAGTAGTCAGCTCTGTTATAGCTGAAGTATCATTTGCATGAGGCAAACGATCGGTCCCGTAATGACTGAAGTTGAACTTGCAAAGGCAAGTATCTGGCTCCGTTATAGCCGAGGTTCCGTTTGCAGGAAGCAAACGACCGGTCGTGTGATGACCGAAGTTGAGTTGAGACACACCGAAGGCCCGAGAGTGGCTTCGGATCTGAGACACCCTGAAGGCCCGAGAGTGGCTTCGAATTTGTTTGAAAGATGCAAGTGGAGATAGATTGTTTCTTGTCTAACAAGTTTTTGAGTCTCTTGAATAAAAATGTTTCGCCTCAAATGGAGTATTGAACAGGAAAGCATGGATTTGTCTATATTGTCTACTTTGTCACCGACAGGTTCAACTCGGTGAATATCTAGCACGAGGGGCTTCCTCGAATACTTCATCAACGCTATTCGACTACCTCAACAACTACACCACCACTTTCGTCGTCGACATGGTTCGGCTGAAACAAACCGGATTTCCGCGGGCGGAAACCCGACTCTCTGCACCTAGGTGGTAGTCCCAGGAGGGCTACCACGTGCAATCCCTGTCTCAGCGATGCCAAAAATCCATACAGAAAGATAAAATGAAACAGATAGAGTAAAATATTTATTTATTACATTAATCAGAGTACATCCCTTCGGCACATGCCGGGTACAAGTCCACTGGGACTGAATCAAATAGAAATAAATCGTCTAGCAGCGTCTCCATGATAGCGTGGCAAACTCCAAATCCGCAGGCAGCTCGAGCGTAGAAAGAGCACTAGTCCTCCCACCCGCCGTTGTCGAAGTCGTAGTCCGGCTCTGTGTCAGAGACACCAGGGTCTACCCGATAAGCGGGTAGGTCATGTTAGCTTCCCAACAAAGAGGCAAAAGCGGTGTATATTCTACTATGCAGGATTTATCCCTACTCTGGCTGTAGAAGGCTTAAGCAAAGCAGTGAAGCAATGATCAAGGTAAGCAGAATTCAGCTGTGAGGTCAACACCTCGGGGGAAGCTCACGCTTTCGAGGTCCACACCTCTGGGGTCCACACCCCACTCAAGGGTATCACTCCAAAATACCAGATCACAACCACGATCCAGTTCCCAACTCCACCTGCTCCTATCCCCACATCTCAATAGCCAAAGGCGGGCTCACACACTCGGGGGAGAGAAGAAGCACAAGAGAAGTGTATCTAGTCAGGTGAGAGATCAGAAGACTGTCCATAACCAGTGGACACGGACTATAGCTATAGGTTTAAACACTCTGCGGAGGTTGTACAACTGTACCCGTCCGAATAGAACCGGAATCGGCCGTCACCGATTCCAGGCCCTACCATATGGCTGAAGGCCAAGTAAGTGAATAGTACCCTCCTGCGTCTCCGAGCCTGGCTTAGCCTCCGCGGTAGAGCTCATACTGCCCGCGAGAGGTCCCTCGAAGCTGTGGAACTCTTCCCCGGCCTCGCCGGGGCAAAGTCTTCTAAGGAGGGAAAAGCCCTCTCCCAACACGATCACACCGATCTGCCTACAGGAGGGGTGCTATCCACTACGAGTCTCACCCCGCACCCCTGCCCAATACAAGGCGGGCAGTTTGTACGGTAAAAGTCATCTGAAGCAAGGTCAACTGACGATCGGTCCTTAAGGGCCGAGAGCGAGCACACTCCAACTCCCTCCCATACGACACGCCGCTCGGGTGAGAGGCCAGATCGCATCTTCCTGAGGCAGGTGTTCACCAGTAACCAATCGGCTCGCTCTCGCCAAAACACATCAAGGAGAAACGCACCCAGAACGCACGCTAGAAACACACCGAGATGTCCGCATCTCAGTCTAAGACTAGAATACCATCCACAATCAAACAATAAAAGTATGGATAGTTGAGGTATGGGACTAGCTGGGGGTCTGCAGCTAGTCCCGAGGCAGAAGGAACAAGGATTCAGGATATATCAAATTATCAAGGCAAGGCTAATCAAATGGTTATGCAATTCAACAAAGTAATGCATTTAAAGTAAAGCACTAGCATCTATTTATCAACATAGGATCTATATGGTTGGGAGTGACATGACACCTTCGTTGCCGGGGTCCTCCGCGTCCTCCTGGTCGAAGCTCGGGTCTGCGGCACGAGATTCGACGCGAACGTAAGAATACGGTGCACATCTAAGCAATAACACCAAATAGAAACCACTTTTTAGATGATCCAAAAGAGCTCAAACTACCTACAATCAACAAGGTTTCGAAATTACGAATTTATAGAAATTAGTTTTATATTTTTCTGAGATTCCTATAATTAGTTATGATTTTTCAAAGGTTAAAACCGTTTTTAAATCATTTCTGAAATTTACTTTTGAAAAAGAAAAGGATTTTTAATTAAATTAGCTGCTGACGTCAGCATGACGTCATCACCCCTCGGTTAGTGGGCCGATACTGGGCTGAAAGTGTCTCTGGGCCGAAGGTGGCCCAGTGGGCTCGGCCCAGTTGTCGCAGGGTCCAGAAGTTTGGTTAACGTCCCAGAACTCAGCGGTGACAGATTGGGCTGTTAAGGTCGGTTGGGTTGATTTGGGCCCAAACCTTGCTGGCGGCCCGTTTAGGGTTTAAGGTTTCTCCTTAACTGCGCCGCCCGCCAGGTGTTCGGGAAAAAGCCCGACGCACCCGCGGCGGCGCTGTGCATGCCAGCGCCCAGCCAGAGCGCATCGCGGCTCAACACCCAGGCGGGTGGTGTGCGCATCGGGGCTCGACAACCTCGCCGGCCACGGGCTTGGTCGCGGCACGGCGTTGGGGTGCGCCGGCCGGCCCGCAACCGCTCGCGTCTTTGCGCACAGCGCATGGCGCATCCACTCGGTAACCGGGGACGGGGCCGACGCAACCGGCGCGTCAGGGCGCGGCGTCCTACACACTTACCTGCAGAAACCGGCTCGGGACAAGGCCCAGCCTGCACACAAAGTTGTTTTGCTCGTCGACGGCGAGTTCGGAACGACAGGCGCCCCGAGACTCTAGCGCGTCACGGCGGCCTCCCCGTGCGGCTCGGGCGGCCGGCGGCCGCCTTGAGTGCACGGTGGCGTGCGCGGGCCACGGCCGTGCCTAAGGCACACGCGGCCTCGCCTCGCTCGCCCGGCGCAGCTACCTGGAAGCCAGGGGCGCGTCTCGAGGTGGCGCGGCGGTGCACCACATCCCCTGCAACAAATCACGCACGGCACGAAGGCCGACGAACACAAAGGCTCATCGCACGGCGACGGCAAGATCGGGGGCATGAGGAGCCCAGGAGCTCCGACCCATCGCGGGACGGCAGGTCTGCGGCTCGACGGCCAACACACAGGCAAGATAAGGGTATCGGCGGCGTGCCTCGACGTCGCCGGTCCAGCACTGGAAAGCAATCAAGGAGGGTGGGAAGAAGAAGATGGCCGTGGGGTGCTCACATTGGGGCGACGGTGTAGTCGTGGCCGGCTCGGGGTAGACGGTGGTGTGGCGAAGGTGTTCACGGCGACGTAGACGTTCATGGCGGCGTAGATGTTTCTGCTCCGATCTGACTCCTTCCCCAACGCGGACGACCTCCTCTCCTTTCCTCACGGCGACGAGTGCGGTCTCCGGCCTTGGTGCGTCGGCGGCGTCACGGCGCGGCCTCGCTCCCCCGCTCCTCCTTCCTTCTCCCCACTTCCCCTTCTCCTCTTCCCTTGCGGTGGCGAACAGAGAAAAGGGGCAAAACCCCAATGCGGGTGATGACGGTTAATAGTTGTATCAAAGTTCGTTTGTGACTTGCAAGCGTACAAGTCTCCCGTCGTAGTCAAGGGACCCTTCTTCCCTCGAGTGGTGAACCCAAGGTATCGAATCCGTGGAACAAATGTGTGACGCAAGATTTGATCTAGTAAAGCCAAATAACTTCAATCTTTGGTAAAAGAGAAACCCTAATGCATCTAGGTAAAAGACACGAAACTAATCTAATCTACTAAAGACCGGAGAAAACAAAGTAAAATTAGGTAGATAAACCGATCTAGAGGGATCGGGGTAAGCCTTTTGTTGAAGTTCCAAGCAAGAGAAGAAGTAGCAAATCGAATCTTATAAGAAGCGTCTTTAAATCGTGGTTTCCCGTCCAAATCCGAAAACATCCGCCTTTCGGAACCCCCGTTCTGTCACAACATATCCCTATTCATGCGGGGAGCTTAGGGCGAGTCAAAAGACAAGTCGAGATTCTTTCGGAAGATCCGGCGTGTACCTCTAGCCACCGCGGCTACAAGAACACCCTATGTAGTCTATCGCGCGAATAGAATTGGAATAAGCAAAGCCGATCGAAAAACGAAATCTTCGAGGAAACACTTGATCGCTAAGAAAAGATTCAACTCGATAATTCAACTATGACAATGATACATACACAAGATCACCACCGGGATCCTTCCTTGATCTTGCTTCTAGCTCCGGGAACTCCGACGTGGTCTTCCATGCAAGGTTCCCATGTCGGCTAGGGAAACCCTAGTCAACTAGCTCGACCCTCTCCTCTCCGAGATGGTGTCCCTCTCTTCTCTGCTCCTCGGCGGCCGATGACGAATTCTTCTCCTCGTGGCTCTCGGTCAGGGGGCTATAAATAGCCCGATTGGCGGCTAGGGCAAAGGAGGGGGCAAATGGGCCCTGGATGGGCCTGGGCCGACCGGACTGGGCCGGCCGGCCCGGGCCCATCTAGGCCCGGCCCCGAGGGCTCCTTTGCTCTACGTCGGTTCCCTTGCTTCTCGGATGTTTCCCCCTTCGCATGTAGGTTCATGTCGTCGGTTTCTCTCGAATTGGACTCAACTCCTTGTCTTGCAAGATTCGGCACTTTTTCGGTCGGGTCCTCGGAGTCCGTCGTCTTCTCGGATCAAGTCCACCGGCTTCTTGGAGTTAAGTTTGCTTCGTTGCATGACTTGTACGGGGCTTCAAGGTCTTGTCATGAGGTGCTTGATGAACTTATCCCGAAAGTCTTGCATTCAACACTAAAACCCCCGCATAAACATTAAACTCCAAAACCGACATGCACACGTGAACTTGTTATACCACGGGGGTTAGTACCAATGGATAAGGTATAAAACTCATGCCAACACCGAAGGTAAACTCATGGCTAGGTTGACGGATTTTCACCGTCAACATCTCCCCCGTGCTTAAACCTTGCTCGTCCTCGAGTAAGCCTTCGATGGATATCATCATTTCCAAACAATGTTTAAACCTTGCACTTGATCATACATGAGAAAACATAACGCTCTCAAAATTTTAATTCATTAAAGTTCCATAAAGTGCTAGCCTTCATCTCTACGGAGGGTAGATTCTTATTAAGCTTATCCCACAAGTATTAACATGCTCACAAAGTTTAAATAGATCTCAGAATTTTTGAAATAAAGAACGAGATAAAGAAAAGCTAGACCAAGTTCACAAATTTAAATCATCTTGTATATTGCTCATGAACTCTCATCTCGCTTGTCTCTCAAGCCTATATATTCTACTCCTTCCCCTCTCATAACATATATGTGTGGTAGGCTTTATATGGAGCTTTGGGAAAGTTTAGTCCTAACAAGATTTTATAAATGAGGTGTTGTCAAAACAAGACAAGCTTCTCATGGTCTTACCGAGACTCGTAAAAAAGGCCATTGGAAAATAATGTTAAATCAAGGAGGGGAAAGAGAAAAATACACACACTTTAGATAAGTGGACATGTGCAAATGGCAAAGAGTGATCCCGAGGCACAAAGGAAGTCCTCGTCATCGGATTGCACATGGTTGGAAAATGAGAATGGATCTTTTTAGCTTGAAGCCTTGAATGCACTCTTAGAGATCCGGGGAGTTCACTTTACGCATATATTTTTTTCTCTTTCTCATATTTCTCATTCTTTTCTTTCTTTCTTTCTTTCTTTCTTTCTTTCATTCATTATATATATATATATTTCTCTTCTTTCTTCTTGTGAGACCTTCACCTTGAAAGTCACGATCGTCGCCGAATCATTATATATTTTTTTAAAAATACTCCCTTTTGAACTCTAAAATTGCACCGTACCTACCTCCTCCCCCATGCTTAGACGTTGCTTGTCCTCGAGCAAAGAGGCGAAAAATAAGGTAGGTACCGGAAATATTTTTCCTTGGAGAGATACTTGAAATCTTCAATGTCGGCACCGTCTTGCGATCTTCCTTGAATTGATGATCCATTCTCAACGATAGGTTGTGGTCAAGGAGGTAATCACAAAAGATGATATTTGGTTTAAGGGTGGATATCCGGCGAAGTTTGTGAGATCTCCAATGCGGGGATACACAATGCACGGATAAAAGGCTAGCAAAAAGATAGATACGCAAAAACGGAATGACCAACTTCTTAGTCTCGGGCCAGAGAAATCATGGCCTGCAATAACTCACTCAAAAATAAATCTTGTTCACTAAGGTTTATGCACTCAAATATATATAAGGCTTTGGATAGGTTGAGCAACACACAAGTGATATTTGTGACAAGGTTAGCGATATTTTTGAGCATAAAAGACATCTTTAATCTATTCATAACTTGAGAGCACATAAAACACTATGGGTCTTTATTTTAATCATAACCTCCGCTGAAAATTAAGCTAGTATTTAAATAAATTCAGATTTGTATTTTTAAGAGAGCACTAGCTTAAACATGCATAAATCAATTACAAAGATGAACAAAGCTGCAATTTTAATCATATATCATCATGGCACAAATTTTGTAACTTTTCCAATGATATAATCAAGGTGGTGTCTTTATTAATGATGACATCAAGTTGAAATACAAACTAAAAATAAACAAACATGCTTGCTGAAATTTAAATAAAAACAGAAAATACTACGCAAACACACATAAGCAAAAGCTGAAAATTACAGAGAAAAAGAAAAGAAAAGAAAACTAAAGTTCCTAAATCTTCTAGTCCTCCGCCGGTGGTTGATGTTGATGATCTTGATAATAATACCCTTGCTCATAATATGATTGGACATTTCCTCCGACGAATTGATTTGGCTCCACGAGGTGAAGGCGTCCGAGCTCAAAGGCAATATTTGCATTTCCTTCACCAAGTTGAGCTGCGTTAGCTTGGATGGCTGCGATGTTTTGAGCGTTTCTTGCAGCATACCCTCCAATTATGGGCATGCTTTGTTGTGGTTGGGGATGATGAGCGTAGGACTCCGCGAAGTTAGCGTTGGGCACAACATAATTTGGTGGGGGTACCGGTGCACCACCCCCCATGCTTGCTCTTGTGGCCCTCCGTAATAACTTGGCGGAGGAGGGATCCCGCCGAATGGTTGCACAATGGGTTGTGCTCCACTCGCTTGTGCGGAGGATGTTCCCTCCTCTACGATTCTTCCTCTTTTGTTCTTCCTTGCAGGGACAAGGAGTCCCTCTTCCAACCAATCTTCTCTCCCTTCGATGAAAAGCCTAAGCCTCTCATTGGGAAGGGGTAGGTTTACTATGGCCAACCGATAACCTCCTCTCTCATCTCCACTAATGTATTTGCCTTGCTGCAAATACTCAATACCAAGAGAGGTACCACGCAAAAGATGGTCGGGGTTTCTTGCGATCCCCGGCCGTAAGGAGAAGGCCAACATGGAGAGGTAGCACCCCGAACCAATATTACCCGCCCCCGATGTTGCTTCACAACACCAACGGTTGATCATAAGGTAAGAGGGGTCTATTGGCTGCCTGGCAATTAAAGCCGAGTATAGCCAATTCAACTCCGTGTCGGTCACCTTTGTCTCCTTCATCCTCCCCAATACCCTCTTGCACATCCAAGAGTGAAATATTCGGATAATGGGGTTGTGGATGCAATTGCGTTGTTGATGGGCTTCTCCGGAGATCATATTCCAAAATCCCGCTAACATGCCGGGTGGCACGTCAACTTTCTCCGGAGCTCCCTTGTGGAATCCAAGCGGCTCCCTAACGTGCTCGTAGGGAACCACTTGTTGGACTCCCTCCAAACGGAATGACAAGCTTTGCACCCCATCATCATCAAGGATGGGTGCAATAGTCATCAAAATTTCCAAGGCGAACCCCAAGTGGGTGTCCACCGATACTCCGTTGGAGAACTGCACCCATCCAAGGTGCCCCAACATATAGTATATGTCGGTGCCAAAACCCAAGGTGTAGAGTGCTTGGTCGTCGAACTCGACGTTGGGCACAAGCCTCTTCTCAAGATTAGAGAGCCTCTCCTCCTCCTCCGATGACAAGATGATGAAGTCGTACGAAGAGTATGTCGGAGTGTAGGGAGGTGGCGCGGTTGAACGGGTTGATCGTCGTGGTGGTGCGGGCTGCTCCTCCGTGTGCCCACGAGGTTCGGTAAACCTCATGGACGTGCTTCTTGCAGCCCTCATACCACCAAAGAGGAGAGCATCGTTCCTCCTCGGTGGTGCCGTATCCGTCTCCATGCTCCGGGGAGACTCGGAAACCGAGTGCCTCCTCGAGGACGTGGTTGATGATGGCTTGGACGACGACGAACTCTTCTTCTTGGAGAAGAGACTTGTGGTTTTCTTCCACATGGTTGCTGCACTCTTTTCTTCAACTAAAACTCCGGGTTGCAACCGGTAACTAGGCACTTAAACTCTTTGCTTCGGATGTGGACTTTGAGTGGATTAAGGATGTGGATTTTTTCTTGAGCTATCAAGCTTGGGAAGGTTGGCTATGTCTACGGAGGTTTTGAGCACACAAACTTGAACACACTAACAAAGGAAGGAGAGGGAAGCTTGCCTGCAGAAAACGGGAGCCGGGGGGCTCCTTATGTAGGTGAGGCCGGCCGGCCTGGGGTCCTCGGTGCACCTCCCTGCCTCGTCTTTCTTCCAGCACGATCATTTCACCTCTGCAACTTTCCTGCCCGCGTGCTCCACGAGTTGCACCGCCCAAACGCTCTCGTCCACTCCTTTTCTTGCATTATTGGTCCTTCCACTTGATGCTTCATGCTTTGGGTTATGTCCATGCTCCCTAGCTCCACTTGCTTCACATGCCACCATGAAATTCCTGCAAAGTTGATGCTTGCTGCCCACCATGCTTGTCCTTTGCATGTGGAATTGGTGAAAGTTGATGAAAGGGAATCCAATGGTGCATGCATGATTAATTCAAACTAGATTGCCTCCATTAAGGTGTGTTTAAGGTTAAGCACTCCTCTAATTCGAAATTTAAAATATTTTTCAGAGCCATGCAAGAGCTCAAACACAATTTTAGAGAAGTTTTTAAACCATTAAAAACAAATGTAAGTCGAAAATATTTTTCGACTACGTCGATTTCGGTCTCACCGGTATAGTTTGCCTTCATCGGTTGAGAGCGAGACTTTTTCCCGCTTGATCATGGGGGCATAGGTTTAGGTTCTAATTTTGGCTAAATAAGAAAGATTTTGAATAAAACAAAATTAGAATAGGCTTAGAAAAATTCTAATCCTAGAGAAACCAAGGATATAGATTTTTGAAACCAACCAAAAGTTTTGATTTCTAGGTTCACGCGAGTTCTACCACGTGCTGAATTTTTTTATTAACACATAGATATAAGTCGTGGTTCTACTCGTGTGGTTTTAGCATGAAAAATAAGTCAACCTCAGCACCATAATGAGGGTGAAAGGTTGAGTTAGGTTCTGAAATTATTTGGCTGAGGTTTCTCGAAAAGAAAAGAACAAACAAGCACATAGGAGGCTTCATGCAAAGGGTTTATGATAAAGCAAACATTCAATCAAGAATTATGTCTCTAATATTGTTCAACCACTTCTAAGTCTAATGTCTTTGCGTAATAAAACTCAAAAACTAAATTATTAAAAATACTCGAAAAACCTGGAATCGGGTTGTCCTCCCGATAGCTTATTCTTGACTCGACGAAACGGGTTGCCTCCCGCCTAGCGCTTCGTTTATAGTCTATAGCTAGACTTCTTCACTTGATTACTTCGGATCAACACTCTTTGCGGGCGTTGCAATCTTGGGTACCCACTTCCGCACCATCTTGGGCACGAGCTTCTTCTTCGGCTTAGTCAATTTTCTTGGTCTTCACAGGCTGGCTTTGTCTTTTGGTCTTGACGGATGCAACAACTTCCTTCATGTAGTGGCTCGGCATCTCGAATTCCGGTCCTTCGGTTGTGATCCTTCTCTCCCGAATGAGTTTGAGTAGCCTTCGCCGTCTTGGGACCTTGGAGTTGTCTCAGATATTGTTCTTTGTTACCCATCGGGCGCCCAACAAGTTGTCCCACTTGCGTCTCTTCATCGCGATGAACACTTCAATCCTCACATGTGGATCTTGCCTTGGCAGCCTTTAGGTGTTGAGCTTCTTTCTCTATCTCCATCTTCTCCATCCTCCTCTTAAGTAAACCGATTTGCCACTCAAGGAATCCGGCTCGTATGTATTCATTGAAACGCTCCAAAGCTCCCGCAATCGTCATGCGGATAGTTGAGACCTTGATCTTGAACGGCCTTCCGGCGCCTTGAAGGTTTATGATAGGTAGATCAATGATGTCGGTTTAGGTTGATCTTCCTTTGGACTTGGAGGTGGTGATTCCCTTGGAGATTCCGGCGGTCCTTCAACTTCGGCTTTTGAATCTAGGGTTTCCAACCCTTTAGCTTGTGTTGCACGTCTCCTTTGCCTGTAAAGTTTTCCTGGATCATCCACAAAAAAGTTTGGGTTTCTTGGAGAGGTAGCCAACCATCTCCGGTTAGGGTTAGCAATAAACAAAGTATGCAAAAACTAAAAAGTAAAAATAAATCTATAAAAACTAGGGTTAGACAAACTAGATTAGATGTATTTTGAGGATGATCAAAGTTTAGTAGATGCAAAAAGAAAAACAAAAAGAAAACTGAAAATTACAAAAAGGCAATAAAAAACCAAATCTTGATCACTTGTTCCCCGGCAACGGTGCCAGAAAAAGGGGCTTGTTGACGGTTAATAGTTGTATCAAAGTTCGTTTGTGACTTGCAAGCGTACAAGTCTCCCGTCGTAGTCAAGGGACCCTTCTTCCCTCGAGTGGTGAACCCAAGGTATCGAATCCGTGGAACAAATGTGTGACGCAAGATTTGATCTAGTAAAGCCAAATAACTTCAATCTTTGGTAAAAGAGAAACCCTAATGCATCTAGGTAAAAGACACGAAACTAATCTAATCTACTAAAGACCGGAGAAAACAAAGTAAGATTAGGTAGATAAACCGATCTAGAGGGATCGGGGTAAGCCTTTTGTTGAAGTTCCAAGCAAGAGAAGAAGTAGCAAATCGAATCTTATAAGAAGCGTCTTTAAATCGTGGTTTCCCGTCCAAATCCGAAAACATCCGCCTTTCGGAACCCCCGTTCTGTCACAACGTATCCCTATTCATGCGGGGAGCTTAGGGCGAGTCAAAAGACAAGTCGAGATTCTTTCGGAAGATCCGGCGTGTACCTCTAGCCACCGCGGCTACAAGAACACCCTATGTAATTTATCGCGCGAATAGAATTGGAATAAGCAAAGCCGATCGAAAAACGAAATCTTCGAGGAAACACTTGATCGCTAAGAAAAGATTCAACTCGATAATTCAACTATGACAATGATACATACACAAGATCACCACCGGGATCCTTCCTTGATCTTGCTTCTAGCTCCGGGAATTCCGACGTGGTCTTCCATGCAAGGTTCCCACGTCGGCTAGGGAAACCCTAGTCAACTAGCTCGACCCTCTCCTCTCCGAGATGGTGTCCCTCTCTTCTCTCGCTCCTCGGCGGCCGATGACGAATTCTTCTCCTCGTGGCTCTCGGTCGGGGGGCTATAAATAGCCCGATTGGCGGCTAGGGCAAAGGAGGGGGCAAATGGGCCCCGGATGGGCCCGGGCCGACCAGGGCCCCGGGCCGGCACGGGCCCATCTAGGCCCGGCCCCCGAGGGCTCCTTTGCTCTACGTCGGTTCCCTTGCTTCTGGATGTTTCCCCCTTACGCATGTAGGTCCATGTCGTCGGTTTCTCTCCGAATTGGACTCAACTCCTTGTCTTGCAAGATTCGACGCACTTTTCGAGTCGGGTCCTCGGAGTCCGTCGTCTTCTCGGATCAAGTCCCCGGCTTCTTGGAGTTAAGTTTGCTTCGTTGCATGACTTGTACGGGGCTTCAAGGTCTTGTCATGAGGTGCTTGATGAACTTATCCCGAAAGTCTTGCATTCAACACTAAAACCCTGCATAAACATTAAACTCCAAAACCGACATGCACACGTGAACTTGTTATACCACGGGGGTTAGTACCAATGGATAAGGTATAAAACTCATGCCAACACCGAAGGTAAACTCATGGCTAGGTTGACGGATTTTCACCGTCAACAGCGGGTATAGGCCTCCCGGTCAAGGCGGCGCAGGGGCAAAAGAGCTCGGCACAAGAGGATTGGACGCGCGGGCTGAGGAGGCGACGTGGCCGCGCGCCCTTGGCCGGCGGAGCCCCTGCCGGCGTGGCGTGAGGGGCAAGGGGGTCTTTTCCTTCCCCCCGAAGATTCCTCGGGGAGCGCGTGCGCGTTGTGGCTCGGCATTCGGGCTGGCCGGGCGGCCGGCCGTCCCATCGGGCGCGTGCGCGGGCGCGGCCAGGCGAGTCAGCGCCGGCGGTGTGGGGGGAAAAGGTGGGAAGGGATAAGAAAGGGCGGCTGACAGGGCGGCCCCACCGGTCAGCGAGAGAAAACAAAAGAAAAAGGCAACACCGGCGGGTTGGGCCGCGGTGCTGCGCGGTCTGCTGGGCTGATGAAGCTAGATGGGCCAACGGGCCGTCTGAGGAAGCTGCCGGCCCAGCAGGTGGTTAAGGCTTTGGAAAAGGATTTGGTAAAAGATTTGTCATTAGGTTTAAGTTTGAGTTTGAATTTTAATTCAATTCATTCAAACTCCACACAATTGAACTCCAAATAAAATCTAGAAAAAGCCAACTCATGTATTTTTACCATAATTTGAATTTATGTTTTTATAATTGGGTCTAAAAGGTGGAGAATTTAGGAGAGGGCTAGCAATTTGGTTTGAAAATTGATAGCACTCATTTCCAAACAAAAAGTTTTAAATTTTTGCAAATTTCACACCTAGATTTCTGGTTTGTTACATTCTCCCCCACCACCGAGAATCTCGTCCTCGAGATTTAGACTCCAACCTCCTCTGTGAACAAGTGAGGATACTCCTTTCTGAGATCAGCTTCTTTCTCCCAAGTTGCTTCTCACTCTGTATGGTTACTCCACAGCACTTTACAAAAGGGAATGGTTGTTCTTCTTGTCTCTTTGACTGCTCGGTCCAAGATCTTCTCGAGATACTCAGCATACTCAAGGGTGTCTTGCAGGTCAAGCAACTCCATAGTCACTTTCTTTGCTTCCACTGCCTTCTCACTCTTCTTTAGCTGTGACACATGAAACACTGGGTGTACTCCTGCCATTGTCTCGGGTAGCGTGAGCTGGTAGGCTAGACTTCCAATCCTTTTGGTGATTTGGTACGGCCCCACGTACCTCGGGGCGAGCTTCACTTTTACAAAAAACCTTTTTGTTCCTCGAAGTGGTGAAACTTTCAAGTACACTCTGTCTCCGACTCCAAAGGTCAACTCCCTTCTTCTTTTGTTGGCATAGCTCTTCTGACGGCTTTGAGCGATCCTCAGGTTCTCGCGAACTTTCTCCACTTTCTCCTCTGCTTCCTCTATGATTGCTGGCCCAAAGAGTATCCGCTCTCCAACCTCGGACCAAGCTAGAGGAGTTCTGCACTTCCTCCCGTAGAGGGCTTCAAAAGGAGCCATCCGAAGACTTGCTTGAAAGCTGTTATTGTAGGAGAACTCTGCAAACGGCAAACTGCTCTCCCAATCGGTGCCATAGGTGAGTGCACACGCTCGTAGCATGTCCTCCAAAACCTGGTTAACGCTCTCGGTCTGCCCATCTGTCTGTGGGTGGAAAGTTGTGCTGTAGTTGAGGGTGGTGCCCATAAGCTTGTGAAAGCTCTGCCAGAACTTGGCAACAAACTGTGGGCCTCGATCGGATACAATGCTTCTGGGTGCCCCATGTAGTCTGAGTATGTGCTCTACGTACAGTTCTGCTAGCTTCTCTGTGGCGTACCGGGTCTTCACCGGCACAAAGTGGGCCACCTTGGTCAACCGGTCCACTATGACCCAAACCGAGTCATTCCCCTTTGGTGTCCGGGGAAGTCCCACCACAAAGTCCATGGAGATGTCCACCCACTTCCAAACCGGAATTTCCAACAGCTTAAGCAATCCTGTGGGTTTCTGGTGCTCGATCTTCACTCTGCTACAGGTGTCGCAACAGGCCACGTAGTGAGCTATATCTCTCCTCATGTCTTACCACCAGTACTTGGTCTTCAAATTTTGTACATCTTTGTGCTGCCTGGGTGGATCGAGTACCTCGAATTGTGAGCTTCTTTCATGATCTGCTCTAGGAGTGTCTTGTCTTGCGGTACACAAAGCCGTTCTTTCAGCCACACGGTGCCTTGCTCATCTATGCGGTAATCCTCTGCTTTACCCTCCTTCATCAGCTCCCGCAGAACTTTGATCTCTGCACTCGACTTCTGAGCTATTCGGATACATTCTTCCAGGTCGTAGGTCACTCGTAGTTTGTTGACTTGGCCATGGTCCACAATTTCGATCCTCAGCTTCTCTAGCTCTTCATGTAGGGCAGGTTGCTCTTCTTTCACCATGAGGTTGTTGCAATATCTTTTCCGGCTCAGTGCATCTGCCACAAAGTTAGCTTTGCCTGGGTGGTAGTTGATCTCGATGTCATAGTCCTTGATCAGCTCTAGCCATCTCCTCTGCCTCATGTTCAACTCTGTTTGGGTGAAGAAGTACTTCAAGCTCTTGTGGTCGGTGAACAACTCACACTTGTTCCCTATCAAGTAGTGTCTCCAGATCTTGAGTGCGTGCACAACAGCTACCAACTCCAAGTCGTGTGTAGGGTAGTTTTCCTCGTGTTTCTTCAGCTGCCTGGAAGCATAAGCCACGACCTTCCTTTCCTGCATCAGAACACAACCAAGTCCCTACTTCGAAGCGTCACAGTAGACCACAATGTCTTTCTTGATATCTGGCAAAGTAAGCACTAGGGCTATGGTGAGACTCTTTTTCAACTCCTGGAAGCTCTTCTCACACATGATAGAGGGGGAGTGCCCGATCTTTCGGTGAGTGGAGATAAATTCGATTTGGTGGTTGTTGACCCTCACGATCCGACTACGAAGAGCGAGACTCGAAGCGCCAATGCAATCGCTGAACCAACTGCCGATGGTTACCGACCTTGCTGGCGCAAGATCAGTCTGATCACGAAGATCAATTCCTGCACGCAATCGAAGAACGAACAAAAATCTGAGGCGAGCAATCTTAATATCACTCGAAGGTGGAGTTTGAATTACACGACGGCGGCACGATGGCGGCTGTTCGGTTGTAGCTAAGGCTAACAAATAAATCAAACTCAAGTTTCTAAGGTGGCGGCTACTGAAAATATAAGAGACGGGGCGTCCTAGGGTTGGGGGCGACCAGGGGTGGGGCGCCCCCAACTTGGGCCTAAGGCCCAACCAAACTGTCAGCGCAGCACTTTGGCAGATTCTGAACGTCAACTTGTTTCGACGATTCCTGTTGACTCGGGACTAATTTTGGCACAAGACCGGTGCCATTGGAAGCTTTATGAAATTCTGCTTCCAACCATATATAGAACGTACAAAACCGACTCCGTATGCGACCTGGGCGTCCGTTTTATTGCGCACTGCTCCTAGACTCCGAACTGGACTCGAACTTGAATTGCTTTTGGCCTCCACCTCGGGGACTCGAACCGGATCAACCTTGGACCTCCTTCTTGACTTGGAAACCTTTTGTTGGACTTTTTCTACTGCATTCCATGCACCAATCATGGTCATATGCATGGGTGTCATGTCCTCATCATTCTCCCCTTCTTGATGAAAAGCCGTCCTCGGCGTCGATTGTACTTGGAACCGATCCTGCACAACACAAGAGCGAACGGGGTTTCGAAAACCAAAGAAATCAAAATTATTGTGAGGAGGAATGTCACCATGTCTCCAATTGGTGAATATGTCATCTTGCATATAAAATTTAGCGAGCATGTAAGCATCTTGATCGGATGACACATAATAGTTGGCAACACTACCCTGCAAAAGATTAGTACCAACAAAAGACAAAGTAGGCATAGGTAGCAACCAGCAATGCTCCCCTTCTTGGAAGTAAACTTGTTTCACCAAAGCTGAACTAGAGAAAGGTGAATGAATATGTGTAGTGTGGCTGCCCTCTAGTGGATCAAAATTTAGCACAACAAAAGGATAATTCAAATTTTCACAAATGTACACTCGATGTATCATATATTCCCCTTTGTTGTTATATTTGCCAATAGCATGATATGTGTGTTTAGAAAAACATGGCAAATCAGCATATTTAGAAAGTTGCTCTTTCAAACAATCTAGATTACACAAAACATCAAATTCAATATAACCCAAAGTATGTAAGGAAGACAATAATTTCTTCTCATCATTAGCACTTACAATATGTATAACATGCTTAGTTTCATCAATTGTATTTGGTTCCAAAGCATGTAAAACTGAAGCATTATCAACCAAATCATCTTTATCACAAGGAACATCAAGCAAAACAGCATGTGACAAAGATTCATCAAGAGATGGTTCCACTGACAATTGCTCTATGATATCATGATTTGTGGAAAAATTTAGGACATTAAGACAATTCTCACCATCCATGAGCGTAGCATCATGAGAAGTACCTGTGTTTGTAGTAGGCGTCGGAGGGTCATTGGGAAGTGATGGTTCTGAAATTGCATAAGAGGGTGTGTCCTCCTCAGGTGCCACCAAGTCGTCCTTAACCTCGTGCTTTGGATCGGAATCCTGCAAAAGGTTAGGTGTGGCAAGAGATACAACAATGGACTGTTCCTGCACAATTCGCTTTGTTTTCCACTTATAATATGAAGGCACAAATCGATGTCGCATAGCAGACTTTTAATTGAGACCAAGTGGTGGGAATATTAGTGGAATGTTTCTGTTTATATTCACGCCACCACATCAAAGCAAAATCAGTAAATGGACTAAGAATAGTTGTAACTTGAGAATTAGCAGGAATATCATGGCATAAAAATTGTTGGTCTACCTCTAACTCCCAATCAAGATATGCAGCAGGATCATATTTGCCATTATAAGATGGAATGTTAAATTTAATCGGAGCAAAGGAATCATTAGTGGGGTGACGTACCCCGCGGCGGTGATCTCTATCCTTCTGCAACTCGGTGATCGTTGTCGTCAATGCATCGAGGCATGCCACGACGGTGTCGAGAGTGGTCTTGATGGCCGTCTCTGCGAGGATGATCTGATTGAACCGCTCGTTCGCATCTGTCTTGTCGACATCTCCTGGCATGGTTAGCGCAAACACAAAACAAAAGAAAATGTGGTGGAACGGCTCACAAGGTGCTCACACTAGTGCTGTTATCAAATTCTTATCTGGTCTTACCACGCACACAGGGGCGATCTGCAACCAACCGGTGGAACTCGCGAGAGATTGGAGGAGCGATTGCCTGGAGAAACAAAATCTGCTCGTCGGAGGAATCTGTGGAGTTTTGGGTAGGCTGCACTCAGATGAAGGATTAGCACAATTCAAACAATAATGCGGAGTTAAATAAGAGTGCTAAACCCGTCACAAACACTGCTGATCACAAGTGCGGATAAGAAAGAAAAAGGGAAAATTTGAAAGGAACAAAGGCAAAGGAGGAAAAGGCACGCTGCGAGCCCGAGACGGTTGCTAACAGAAGTTGCCGAACCGATCGTCCCTCTTTCCCTGTCTTTTTTTTGCTCTTTTGTTTTTTTCTTTCTGTTTTCTTTGGTGTATTTTTTTCTAAGGGGGAAACGAACCGGGGCAACCGCTGTTGAAACGAAGACCGATAGAGATGGGGCCGCGCCGCTGACACAGCGGCAGGGCACGTAACCCTGTGCGTGTCAGGGCAGCACGTGGCCTGTGCGCCTGAACACCTTATGCCGCGGCGCAACGGGCGGAAGCACAGGCGCAGGTGCACGCATGGACGGAGGAGGCGGCACGCAAAACGAATCGGGGACAGCAGTAGTGCGGGACGCGCGGCGCCGCACGCATACAACGGTGCAGCGGTCCGCCTGACAAGCTTGTCAGGACGGAAAGGCTCGTCACGTCAGGCCGGCAACGCAGACCGCACGCAGAAGAAAGGATCGCTGTCGAGCAGGCCTGTAGCAGAAACGAGAACAGAAACAAGGAACGACGGGAAGAAAATATTATGGCAACTAGGGTTAGGAGAAAACAAAAAAAAACACCGAGATCAGCAACGAAAATAACGATGTTAGCACGCCAATTTAACCCCAACACTTATCGGATGAAAGTGCGAGGCTAAAACGGTTGATGGGACAAGGTAATTTTTTTTGTTTGGTTTTGTGGACTATAGGAATTAAAAACACTCGGTAAACTCACCGATCAACCTGGAAAGCTGATACCACTTGATAGAGGGGGAGTGCCAGATCTTTCGGTGAGTGGAGATAAATCCGATTTGGTGGTTGTTGACCCTCACGATCCGACTACGACGAGCGAGACTTGAAGCGCCAATGCAATCGCTGAACCAACTCCCGATGGTTACCGACCTTGCTGGCGCAAGATCAGTCTGATCACGAAGATCAATTCCTGTGTGCAATAGAAGAACGAACAAGAATCTGAGGTGAGCAATCTTAATATCACTCGAAGGTGGAGTCTGAATTACACGACGGTGGCACGATGGCGGCTGTTCGGTTGTAGCTAAGGCTAACAAATAAATCAAACTCAAGTTTCTAAGGTGGCGGCTACTGAAAATATAAGAGACGGGGTGTCCTAGGGTTGGGGGCGACCAGGGGTGGGGCGCCCCCAACTTGGGCCTAAGGCCCAACCAAACTGTCAGCGCAGCACTTTGGCAGATTCTGGATGTCAACTTGTTTCGACGATTCCTATTGACTCGGGACTAATTTTGGCACAAGACCGGTTCCATTGGAAGCTTTATGAAATTCTGCTTCCAACCATATATAGAACGTACAAAACCGACTCCGTATGTGACCTGGGCGTCCGTTTTATTGCGCACTGCTCCTGGACTCCGAACTGGACTCGAACTTGAATTGCTTTTGGCCTCCACCTCGGGGACTCGAACCGGATCAACCTTGGACCTCCTTCTTGACTTGGAAACCTTTTGTTGGACTTTTTCTACTGCATTCCATGCATCAACCATGGTCATATGCATGGGTGTCATGTCCTCATCAACACGCTTCTGACCACTAGAACTTTGTGTTGTTCTTAAGCAACTCGGTCATCGGCTTGGCGACCTTGGAGAAGTTCTCAATGAACCTTCGGTAGTATCCTGCCAACCCAAGAAAGCTTCTGACGTCTGTCACGTTCAACGGCTGCTCCCACTTGGTAACTGACTCGACCATGGACGGATCCACAGCTATCCCCTCTGCTGACAACACGTGTCCCAGAAATGCGACCTTCTCCATCCAAAACTCGCACTTGCTAAACTTGGCGTACAGTTTCTGCTGCCTCAGCCTTTCTAGCACGACCCTCAGGTGTTCCTCGTGCTCTTCCATAGTCTCAGAGTAGATCAGGCTATCGTCGATAAACACCACCACAAACCTGTCTAACTCTTCCATATAGACTTTTTTCATCAAGTTCATGAAGTAGGCAGGGGCGTTGGTCAGCCCAAAAGAAACCACCACAAACTCGTACAAGTCGTACCGTGTGGTAAAAGCTGTCTTAGGAATATCTTGCTCTCGGATCTTCATCTGGTGGTAACCTGACCTCAGATCGACCTTGGAGAAGAACTTTGCTTTCTTGAGCCTATCCAACAGGTGCTCAATTCTAGGTAGTGTGTACTTATTCTTGATCGTCATCGAATTGAGCGTGCGGTAGTCTATGCACATCCTCTTGGTGCCGTCTTTCTTCTCCACGAAGAGCACAGGTGAACCCCACAGTGAGGCACTCGGCTGAACAAACCCTTGCTCGAGCAACTTCTTGAGCTGTTTCTTCAACTCGTCCAGCTCATCGGACGACATCTGGTACGGACTCTTTGCAACGGGCCCCGCCCCGGGCATCAGCTCAATCACGAACTCCACATCTCGGTCTGGGGGTAACTCCGTAAGCTCCTCTGGAAACACGTCTGGAAACTCACAGACCACTGGAATTTCCTCAATTTCTTTCCCACTCATGTTGCACAACATCGTTGCAGCCTTCAGACTCTGAGGTTCGATCCGCACTTTCGTCCCACTGGGGTGTTCTAGCTGTATAAACCTGGGGTTGCAAGAGACCATCCTGTTGTGCTTTTCCAACCAATCCATCCCTAGGATCACGTCTAAGCCTGTAGACTCCAAGACTGTCAAGTCTGCCGTGAACAGCTATCCCTCAAAGACCATCTTCACTCCCCTGCACTCTAACGTACTCCTCTTCTCTCCTAGCGGAGAGCTAGTCAAGATAGGCCTTGGTCGAGTCTTAGTTGGTAACGACCTTTCTTTAACAAACTTGGTAGAAATATACGAAAACTGAGCTCTGGTATCGAACAAAACAGTTGCCAAAACTGAGTCAACAAGGAACTCACCGAGTGCAACGTCAGGTGCGGCTGTTGCATCCTCGGCGGTGAGGTGGTTCAAGAGACCTCAAGTAGCTGGCGGCTGAGCGGTCCTCTGCTGTGTACGGGGTGGCTGTCCTCCTGGTGCTGGTAGCTTGGCTGGAGTCTGAAACTGTGAGCTGCGGTTCTGACCTCCTGGTTGCACCTGTTGCGGGCACTTGAACGACTTGTGCCCAACCTGACGACAGTTGAATCAAGTCACCTTAGCTCTGTCTGCTGACTGCGGTGGTGGTCTCGGTCTCCAATTGTTCGGTCCTCCACTCCCTCCTGGGTTGGCTCTGCTCTGCGGCTGTGACTGGGTGGAGTGGTGCCTCTGCTGTGTCTGGTGGCCCTCAGAGTAACTTTTGTCCTCTTGCCTGCGGGGTGGACACCGAGCGTCTGCTGGTCAGTGCGCTTCGACTTGCTTCCTCGGACCTCCAAGTACTCGAGCCTCGACCTCTCAACGATCAGTGACTTGTCGATAATGGAGCGAAGCGTCGAGCAGTCGTGCGTGGACAAGTGGTGTGCCATCCCCTTGTGTAGTCCCTTCCTGAACCCGTAGACCTTCTTCTTCTCTGTGTCGGTGTCATCTGGCACGTACCTCATCAGCTCCTGGTAGCGGTTTGCGTACTCCTACACTGACATCCCTCCCATATTGAGGTGCCTGAACTCGTCAGCCTTCCTGTCCATCACGGCCTCGGGAATGTGGTGGTTCCAGAAGGCCTCCACGAACTCGTCCCACCCGATGTGCAACGGGTCCGGGTGCGAGTCACAGTAGTTGTCCCACCATGCACTGGCTGTGCCGATCAGCTGGTGTGCTACCATGGTCACACACTCCTCCTCGGTGAGCTCAGTCAACTCCAACTTCTTCTCTATCTCCTGTAGCCAGTTGTCCGTGTCCATCGGATCTGCAGAGTGGTCGAAGGTTGGCAGTCGCAGCTTGTTGAAGTTCTCAACCTTCTTCTGGAAGCCCTCTAGCTCGTTGCGGTGCTGACCCCTGGGGTTGTTGTTGTTGTTGTTGTTTTGAGCTAGCAACTGGGTGATCGTCTGCATCAGCTGGGTCTGTACTGCCATCACGTCGGCCAAGTTCGGGGGAGGTGGCGGTGGTGGCACCTCGTGTCCCTGCTCTTGGCCAGCTCCTCCCTCGGGCTTGGGTACCTGCTCGTGCTCAAGCTCCTGCTCCTGAACTCCCTCGTCGTCGTACACGGGTCCTCGCCCATCGACTCGGCCTCCTCGGCCTACTCGGCCTCCACAGAGTCCTCCTCATGGCACGTGACCTCCACGGCGCCCGTGGCCTCTCGCTCCTGCTCGGTTAGGGGCATCCCCCCCGTTGTCCCCAGCGACCTCCTCGAAACGGGCCAGGAGTCATCCGGACCTCCTTGCTCCCGACATCTGTTCCATTTGCAAGAGTCAGTAGTGGTAGGGAGAATATTCATAAGGTCATTAACTATAAAAGAGTAATCTTGCTAACAAACGGACAATTTCAAACAGACAAGTAAGAAGCATGAAATCTGGGAAAAACCATGAAGATCCATGTCACTCAATCAATGCCACCATACAAAAGGGGTGTATCTTGAGGTTTACTCCAACGACCTTCGAGAGTACACGGCAACACATCACGCTAACGCATGATACATCATGGGGTAGCTACTACTGACATGACAGCATGGGTGATAGCACTACAAGTAGATCATTAAGACATCTCAGGATCTACAGCAAGAACTCTACTCTCGTCACGGGGTGCACTAGGGTGCCTCTGGGCTGGAGTCTGGTGGAATAGAGTAGAACGGTGGTGAGTGAACTCCTGGGTAACCCAGCATCTTGATCGCTGGTCCTCCGTAGTAGTCACGGGTGTCCTGGAGAGCGCGGTCCATCTCCGCTGTGTCCTGGGAACCTTGAAGGACCGATACGGCGAACCAAAGAGGGGGGTGAATGGGAGCCGATAAAAATTCTTCTCGAAGAAGATGGAAACTCCAACAAGATGAACATGACTTCCTACACACATCTCTGACTCACTACCCAAGTTGTCCAAGCCCACTTAGCCACTGGAGTGCCACTGGACCTAGGAACCAACACACAACCTTCCGACCCGAGAACGCAGTGGAACACCAAACTTCGAGTCCACTGACCAACACCGGTCAGACCGGTGAACACCACCGGTCAGACCGGTCCCTGCTGGTGAAAGTTGGCGACTTCCACTAAGTGGCTCCACACCGGTCAGGCCGGTGAGACACACCGGTCACAGCTAGAGAGCCCCAAATCACCAAACAGACCAACCGACCTCCAAACTGACCCAAACTCGAAACAGCCCCAACACAGGACAACAACAAACTCACCCAGATGTTCACCCGAGCAAAAACCCACCAAGGGTTGCACCGGTCAGACCGGTCAGGAGCACCGGTCCGACCGGTGTAGCCTGGGCAGCTCGGGATGAACAGCACCCGCGGGTCAACTCCCCCAAAACCAAACTCCAATCTCCCGAATCGCTCCACGGACTTGAACAAGACTTTGGGGATATTAGGAACACCTCATGAGGAGTCCATAGCCAAGTTTAATCCCACCAAAACTTGTCCAAAAAGGAGGAATCGAAGAAATCCCGCCAAGAACACCTCTAACCCTAGAACTCGGAAAACTCCAAAATCGAGCCCCTTTACTCACGGATTTGGGAGGGGAATCACAGCCCAAAGAACCACGAAGGGTTCCCACAAATTTCCCCCATCAAATCCCCAAGAGCAAGGTCCCAAAAACAACCCAAAGAAATCACCAAGAGAGGGCTCCGAAAATCACCACCAAGAACAACCGGGAACAACACATCCAAACCTTGAGGAACCACGCCGAATCATCTATACATGCCACAAAGGTTCATACAAGGTCTAGCTTGCCGCCCGATCATCCAACCCTCTCAACAAGATCTCACCATGAAGCTCTCAAGCTAGTCCTATGGAAATCCTAAGAAAATAGGAAGGGAAAATAGGAAAGCAAAATGAACTAGGGTTCCAAGAGCTTGGCTGCCATCCTCTCACCACATGGGTTATATGGAGGCAACCGAAAGTCTAAAATACCCTTTCCTAACAACTAGGGATACAAGCCCCTCAAGGGCGGTTTTGGAAGTCTTTAAGCTTTCTCCATCGGACGGATGCCCGGCGACTGCAACCTGCTTAGCCTCAACGCAAGCCTTGCGATCCCGACACGTGTCCTCCGCTTCGAAGATTCCGGGCTGCGTCGTCGCACACCGGTCAGACCGGTGCTCCTCACCGATCAGACCGGTACCCACCGGTCAGACCGGTCAGACCCACCGGTCAGACCGGTCCGGCATCTTGCGGCAAAGATCGTCTTCGGTTCTTCGGTCTTGGCTTTGTGGATCAACCAAGGAACCCAGTGGTTTTCTGGTGAACCACCGGAAACCCCGCGAACTCGGTGCAGCCTCCGCCAATCTCCACTCATGACTCGGCTCCCACGTAGTCCCTGCTCGACCTTGGTTTTGAGGCTCAACCAAGAAGACCGTCCATGACTTCATCTTGCTATTCATGCCACCATGCGGCCCGCACTTGACCCCGCTGGCCACCGGGTCCCTCGAACGAAGCCTACTTGCCTTCTCCACACCTGGAGCCCTCACCGGTGATGACCTTTCGCGCTTGTTGTTCACCTGCACCAACACCAGTCAAGCCGCAACCTGCACCTGCAATACTTAGCCAAGAATCAGTCCACACAACGTTATCAATCAGTCATCACACAAGGAAGCGACCATCCACCGGTCCTCGAACCACACATGGTCCTCAAACCTCTCGGGTACGGACGTAGCCATGGAAGAAGTGTTGGGGGTAGCTCAAAGGTCTCTGCTCGCAGTCGTGGCCTCTTCTTCGGCGGTAGCTGTGCTGAGAGCTCCTCCAACTCCCTCAGTCTCTGCTGGTCGGAACGCTCCCAGGCTGTGCGGGTCCTGGCAGCTCGGTCCCTCTCCTTGTACACCAACCCACCGAGGTAGCACAAGTGGTTGTAGTTGTGTCGACTCCCCTCTTGTAGGTCCCACACTCTCACCTGGTAGTCAGCTGCTGCAGCTCCAACAGACTCCATCAGGTACTTGGCCTCTGCCAGCTTCTCCCTGTCCACGTGAGTGGCCTCCACCGTTGCTCGGTGCTTCTCCTCTGCCGTCTTCAGTCGTGCCTCCAGGGTGGCGATCCTCACGGCGTCCCGCTCTGCGCTAGCTCTGGCGGCTGCTAGCCCGAGCTGCACCAACTCACAGTTCCTCTGGTGAGACTGCTCCAGTCGATCTGCCAAGTCCAACTTCTCCAACTCCAGCTCCTGAGCAAGCTGCAAGCACCTGTCCCACTTCCATCTCAGGTAGGTGATCTCACTGTCAGCCCAGTAGAGTGCCTGATCCTGTGCCAAGATGCACCGGTTGGCCATGTGCATCTTCTTGTCCTCCACCTTTGAAGTCACCTCGAAGTACTGAGTGTGGTCATACGTGTCCCAGCGACTCGAGTCGTAGACCCTCATCGGAAGAACGCTGAACGGGGTGTCCTTAAGCTTCTCTCCAAGCTGGATACAGACCTCCTTGAGTGCTCGGCGCGCGCAGACCTGGTGCGCCTCCATGGTGGAACTCTCGAAGCAGTGCACCTTGATTCCCTTGAAAACTCTGGCACTCGTGGGTCCACCGGTATCGTAACTGTCGGGAACGTGACAGACTGGTCCAACCGTCCCATCGTCCTCCCGTCGTAGCTCACCCGGTCGGTCTCCACTCCTGCCGACTCCAAGCACTCCCTCAGAAGGTGACAGAAGCCTCCGGCCCACTTGCCGTCCGACTCAAGGGGGATCCACGCTTCCTCCGCCATCTGCACATCGTTGTTAGAGGGTAGTTAGTAAGGTAGTTAGTTAAAGTTAAACAAGATGATGCATATATATAAGTATAGATATATACATACGGAAGTCAAGGGGTTTATATAAAGTTTCAAGGTTTAGAAATGGCTTCCTAAGCTATCGACCATTCCTGGGGCTCGTCCTACGGTCAAGCATGGCTCTGGTACCAACTGAAACGAACCGGATTTCCGCGGGCAGAAACCCGACTCTCTACACCTCGGTGGTAGTCCCAGGAGGGCTACCACGTGTAATCCCTGTCTCAGCGATGCCAAAAATCCATACATAAAGATAAAATGAAACAGATAGAGTACAATATTTATTTATTACATTAATCAGAGTACATCCCTTCACCACATGCCGGGTACAAGTCCACTGGGACTGAATCAAACAGAAATAAATCGTCCAGCAGCGTCTCCATGATAGCGCGGGGAACTCCAAATCCGCAGGTAGCTCGAGCGTAGAAAGAGCACTAGTCTTTCCACCCGTCGTTGTCGAAGTCGTAGTCCGGCTCTGTGTCAGAGACACCAGGGTCTACCCGTTAAGCGGGTAGGTCATGTTAGCTTCCCAACAAAGAAGCAAAAGCGGTGTATATTCTACTATGTAGGATTTATCCCTACTCTGGCTGTAGAAGGCTTAAGCAAAGCAACGAAGCAACGATCAAGGTAAGCAGAATTTAGCTGTGAGGTCAACACCTCGGGGGAAGCTCACCCTTCCGAGGTCCACACCTTTGGGGTCCACACCCCGCTCAAGGGTATCACTCCAAAATACCAGATCACAACCACGATCCAGTTCCCAACTCTCATCTGTGATGTGGGGCCCACCTGCTCCTATCCCCACATCTCAACGGCCAAAGGCGGGCTCACACACTCGGGGGAGAGAAGAAGCACAAGAGAAGTGTATCTAGTCAGGTGAGAGATCAGAAGACTGTCCATAACTAGTGGACACGGACTATAGCTATAGGTTTAAACACTCTGCAGAGGTTGTACAACTGTACCCGTCCGAATAGAACCGGAACCGGCCGTCACCGATTCCAGGCCCTACCATACGGCTGAAGGCCAAGTAAGTGCATAGTGCCCTCCTGCGTCTCCGAGCCTGGCTCAGCCTCCGCGGTAGAGCTCATACTGCCCGCGAGAGGTCCCTCGAAGCTGTGGAACCCTTCCCCGGCCTCGTCGGGGCAAAGTCTTCTAAGGAGGAAAAAGCCCTCTCCCGACATGATCACACCGATCCGCCTACAGGAGGGGTGCTATCCACTACGAGTCTCACCCCGCACCCCCACCCAATACAAGGCGGGCGGTTTGTACGGTAAAAGTCATCTGAAGCAAGGTCAACTGACGATCGGTCCTTAAGGGCCGAGAGCGAGCACACTCCAACTCCCTCCCATACGACACGCCGCTGGGGTGAGAGGCCAGATCGCATCCTCCCGAGGCAGGCGTTCACCAATAACCAATCGGCTCTCTCCCGCCAAAACACATCAAGGAGGAACGCACCCAGAACGCATGATAGAAACACACCGAGATCTTCCGCATTTGTTGACGGTCGATTTTGGTACACCTATCTATAAGTTTACTGTCAACATTTGCACGTATTTGATATTCTAACCAAGGTACTAACCCCCCAGAGGTAACAAGTTCACTCTCGCATGGCGATTTTGGAGTTCATTGTTTACGTAGGAAACTAGCGCTTAAAGGGAGACTTTCGGGATAAGTTCATCAAGCACTTCAAGAGACGACCATGAAGCCCGACACAAGTCAAGACACATCATGAACATGACTCCAAAGGGTCCAGGGACCGAAGCATGAAGCCGTGAAACTCCAGGGACCTGGACAGAAGATGTTGAAGCTTGCGCGACACGGAGCTCTGTCCAAACCATGGAGAAGACGACGTCAAGGGCCCACATGCATAAGGGAGCAAGTCAACAATTGACCGAGAAGCATCGGGGAGCGAGACGGGGCCGAACCGGGCCAAAATGGGCCTGGGCCGGTCGGCCCAGGCCAGCCGGCCCAGCCTGATCCGAGCCCGGTTCGCGCCCCCCCATTTGCCCTAGATTTATTGCCTCTGCCTCCGCCGGCCGCCACATCCATCCATTCGTCAGAGAGCCGCCGAGACGAAGGAGAAGCACCGGGAGGAAGCTGACGGCCACCGCGAGTCCTCGAGTTGCCTAGGAGATGGCTTAGGCCATGCCCTAGCTGCCATGGTTGGCCCTGCGTGGTGAAGCCATGGTGGAGTTCCGGAGCCGCGACTTGAATTCGTCAAGTCGTTTGTACCTTCAACATTCGGTGATGTAACTATATCTTGTCATACTTTGATCTACTACGAGTTATACTTATCCATATGTGTAGCTACCATATGCCTTTAGTAGGACTAGATCGAATCATGGTGATTAGTCTTGTCTTGTGGAAACACCGTAGTAGTGCACGGACCAAGGTTGTTGCTCGGTGATGATTATCCTCGTGTAGTGACAGTACGAGAGGGGAGAAAGCGGCGAGTGAACGTGCATCGGACCACTCCATATCGGGTTACTCCATATCGAGTGTAATCCTTATCATAGTATAGGTTTAGATTGGTTTATCACATTGGCCGGAACGGCAACAAGAAGACGATAGGCTAGGTTTACCTTTGGTTTGCTTACCTTTATGGCTAGGCGGATGTGATCCATACATCCCTTCGTGTTTGTATGTTACCTTTATGCAATCAATGGTTCACATAGGGTTATACCGGTAGGTTAGATAGAGAACCTTGGTGGTTTTCTTCCGATCCTTGGATTGACAAATCTAGGGAGAACCTTCCTTGGTGAAAAAGGCACCAAGTCACCCGTAGGCTTGCGGTGAACTTGAGCACGGTTTTCAACCGTCAACAAGCCCCTTTTTCTGGCGCCGTTGCCGGGGATCGGCAACTCGAACCCTATGGAGATCTATCTTTCTTTTAACTAACCCTAATTTTTATCATTGCATATACACTTGCATTCTTGTTTGTGTCCTTGAAAGTTGGTGGAAAAATAGACACAAAGCGATCGAGAAAAGTTCTCGACATTCGGACTTCAACAAGTCCAACCTTGCTCAATCAAGTTTATGGCTACACATGTTTTGCTCTTTAGTGGTAGGTGCTAACATTGGTTAGTGGGCCAACATCCGCTATTGAGCCCCCACCCAAAGCAAACAAAGATGAACAAGGTATGCCTACATGTGTCAATTAAGTTTTTAGACTAATGTCTTTTGGAGGATTGTTTGTCCAAGCTATAGGTTTCGGAAACGACCATGTCAAGCACGATGGAGAAGGATTCCATTACCATCCTGCTCATGCAGTGATGGTTATGATTTTTGAAGCCAAAGGATGCGTGACATGGTGCCCTAAAAGACTTCAAGATGAAGACCACACGCACATCTCCGGATCGATGGACGAAAGGATAATGATGTCATCACGATGTTTGCATGAGCCTCAGTAGAAAACAATTAGATATATTTGGATTTTCAGAAGCTGCATGAAGTCTACGCTCCAACGAATCAAGCGGCAAGGCAATCAGAGGTTCCTACAAGCGGATATGGCCGAATCACCGATGGTTGCACATGCTGAAATTCTGGACAGCAAGCAGTGCTGAAGTGAAACAGCCATAGCTCCCTCATTCGGACTCCGATTAAGGCGAATGAGTACCCGTTGGAAAGGTAATTTTCTAAATTTTTCAATAGAACTATATTTTGGTATATGTTCTGTTCTGGATGCAGGGGTAAATCCACGAAGAAGAGGCAGCAACAAGGCGATGACGACAAGATAGAGGAGATAGACACAATGATAATAAATAGAAGATGGGGCAACAGTTCCACGACACGTACAAGATGAAATTCAGAAGCTAAGGACTAAAACAAACCCTCCGGAGCAGGGATGAATGAAGACACAAGAGGCACCAACCAACACATGATGATGTTGGAAGCGAACCACGACGGATTTCCTAAAGGCAACATCAAGCTGCATGGCTACTTTGGATTCTCGCACAAGTAACCATGGCTTCACGACAATAAAAAGGTACGTTAGAAAGTCGAGCTCTATGACTTTAAATGAAGCACTTTGCGGGAGGCAACCCGATCTTTTTATATATCTATATAAACTATGACAAGTCTACATTGTGTTTTCTATTTGAAAATTTCAAGTAACATCGTACCATCGCTCTAATAAATGTCACAACCACATGTTGTATGCTTTAATATATATATATATATATATAGACACACACACACATTGAGTGAGTACTTTGCTACTTGAATTTTGGGAAACTTGTAGACCCCTTTTTTGTGTGCTTATTAGTGTTTAGAGTCTTTTTATTTGTGTCTTTAGAGAGAAATATGAAGCATGATCCCTTTTGATTCTAAACTTGTGGCTAGTTAACTTAGGCTAACTTTTGCTTTTGGTTTAGATCACCACCATATCATGTCATATCATTCTGTCCATTCATAATCATGTTTTACTTCATTCCACTTTGTTCTCCACCTTTGCATTATGTTGCATGTTGCATCTCATCTTTTATAACCCTTAAAAAAATCTCATCTTTACCTAAACCTTCCTATCAAACCACACCTAGAACCTAGGCCAACAAAAGGAGGGATCGACTTATGTCAAGTCGACAAAGTATATCTCTATCCCTTTCTAATTAAAGTTTTGACTAGCCTCATCCTAAACCCTTAGAAAAAACCCCTCATACCTTTAGTAATCCTAAAACCATAGGTTTGTTTTTCATCTTAAAATCCAACCCTTGCTTTTCTTCTTTTTCAAAACCACCTTAGATAGAATTTCTTCACCAGACTTATCTTTTCAAAATTCTTGTCTTAAGCCAAAAATATAGGATACCCATAAGCCTTACCTTAAAACCTTGTTAGCATGTTTTAAGGCCTTTTGATAAAATCTTTTGTTGACAAGACTTTACCTCTCATAAAGTGACTTGCTTGTCATTCTAAGGAACAACTTTGAAAGCCTTTTTCAAACATTGCTAACCCTTTTCACGAATTCCTTTTTGCATTTGCATTTTGCATCAACCCCTTTGTTCTATTGTGCATAGGTTAGCTTGGCTTCTTCGCGAAACTTTTTGATGAATGCTTTATTTCCATAATGGTGCTTCGCGCGCGAGGCATTTTCTTTTGCAATCTTGTGTAAACGTGGTGTTTAGACTTGATTGCGTACAATCATCATTTGAGTTTTTAAAGCCTTGTTAATTTATATTGCATAGGTTGGTTTATAAGCTTTGCAATGCGCTTTAACTTTCTTGCGGCATAAAGAGTTATTAACCTTGAAATGAACATGGTGTTTTGACCTTGGTTAAATCTTTATGGTTATATAGAAACAAAGCAATCTAGTTGTAAACATGGTGTTTAGAACTTGGTGCAAACATTGTAATTGTTTATATCCCTTCCTTTCATTTGCATTTTCACCTACACGCACGTACACCCATTAGATTCTTCTTTTCTTCTTGCTAGGTAAGCTTTGCCACAAGTTAAGGTCTTAGGGATGCATTTGGTTTGTTGGAAATTGTTTCTACTCCCGACCATCACCCCAGGGGTAGAATGTGGATTAGATTTGTTTTGTAGGCATGGAGAAGTGTTCCCATGTGTTCTTGACCAATTCCAATCAAGATTGTTAGTCATCTACAAGGCTTGAGAGGGAAGTTGTTGTTTCCATCAAGATTTGAGCACATGTTCAGAGATGTACAATGGAAGAAAATTTAATTTTCAGAAGCTCCTTCAAACCTTGTTTCCAATGCATCAAGAATCGTCAATTTTGAAGACCCATACAATGAGATATGGCAAAACCATTGAGCGCAGCTCAGTCTGAAATCAGCCTTGGACAGATTGAATCGCCGGAGTAAAATTGGCACAACTCTCTTGTTCGGAACCCGTTTCATGCATATGATGGCTCGTTGGAAAGATAATTTCATAAACTTCAACGTGGAGGGGTGTTTCAGTACATTTTCTGTTCTGGAGGAAAAATAAAAACTGTGGAAGATGAGGCAGAGACAAAGGACGGTATTGAAGTCGGTGATGACGATATGAAGAAGGATTGGAACCATGGCTTGATGATGATAAGAAAAAGTTGAGGAAAAAATGAGCAACAAAGGCAAGGAAGTGAAGACGATTCTCAAACACATGGCGAATTACAAGCAATTCAAGTTCTTCCACACTTAGCAACACGCTAAGCATGGGGGAGAATTTGAAGGATGAAAGGAAAAGGCCACGTGGAGTACAAGGATCACCTTCACCACAAGATGTTCATCATTCTTTCTCCATGCTAAGCACAATGCTTAAGCATGGGGGAGGCATCGCTGCACTTCATTACGAGCATTGAAAAGGACGGTAACTCGCCCTTAACTTTATCTTTGTTCATCGCCTTTTAAATGCTTGCACATATATGCTTTCAACCATAGACAACATTTGTATTTATCTCTCTATCAATAACATGGCTACTAGGAGGACAACCTAGGTTAGTTAGTTTTTTACTTTTCAATAAATAAATCACCATCTCTTTTGAGCTTACCACGATGATATTATTTGTATATCTTGATTATGGAAAAATGATGAAAGTTGCTGCCTTGTTTTACTTGCATGATGTTTTATATAACATGACTATTTGCTCTATATTAAATAGAACTTAAATTGATTAAATACCGGCTCTTTCATTTGTGGAGGTTAAATGATTAATCGTTAGACCCACATACTTTATCTTGCTCTTTGATTTAAGTTTACCGATGACCTATGCCTTGTACTTGTTTTATTTAAAATTATTATGCTATCTACATTTGTGAATCTCTTGCAAGGCTCTACCTACCAAAGCCTATACACATACAAGTACTTTAATGATATAACCTTTAGTTTGCAAACTTATATCTTGATGAGTTGGATTAGGATTGATTTCTGTGGTACGAGACTAAGAAGCTGGTCATTCCTTTGTGTACCTTTTTCATTCTAGCCATTCTTGTCCATGCATTGTGAGTTTCTACATTGGAAATTTCACAAACTTCGTTGGGCATCCACCCTAAACCCAAAACATCTTTTTGTGATTACCTCCTTGACCACAACCCAAATTGAGTATGGATGATCTTTCAACGAATTTTCTGAAGATTTTCTGGCAAGATTTCAAGACATATAACATATGGAGGAACTCATCAGTGATTATGTGAGTTTCGACATGGAGGATGCCCTTGAAGATTTCAAAAGATTTATAAAGGAATACAAGGATTTTGTACTTCTTTAGAAGCCATAGGCCCCCTCACTTCTATGCTCGAGGACGAGCAATCATTTAAGCATGGGGGAGGACTACTATAGCAAGTACTATGTTGCTTAAAAGTTCAGAGGAGCATAGAAAATGATGAATAAAAAAAATAATAAAAACAAGAAGAAAACAATGAAGGAAATAAAGAAGAAATAAATGAAAAAGAAAGAAAAAAATAAGAAAAGAAAAAACAAAAAAAGAGAAAAATAAAAATGCTCCTCGGTTCTTTTTAGCTTCATTTAAATCTTAGAGAGCTTTGAAGACAAGTCCATACTCAAACTTTTCCAACCATGTGCAATCCGATAACGAGAACTACATCTGTGTCTCAGGATCACCCATTTGCCACTTGGACATGTCCACCTTTCTAAATGTGTGTGTTCCATCTCTCTCCCTTTGCAACATTTATTTTCCATGGCCTTTTTGACTAGTCTCGGTAATTCCAATAGATCTCTCTCTTAGTTTAACAATATTTCAAGTATAATGTTTTGCTAGGATTGTTTTTACCTTCCAAGCTCCACATAAGCTTTTCACTTCCATATATGAGTAGAATAGGTTGAGAATAATCTAGTGTAGGCTTGAGTGACTTGACGAGATGAGTGTTTCCTTGAGCTTTTGCAAGAGGACCTCAATTATGTTAAATGTGCAACTTTTTGAAAACTCTTCACGATGCAACAAAGTAAAGGTTTGAAGTTTGCTTAAGTTCGAGGGCACTTGTTTTATTTTATTGTGGCATGTTCTTTAATGATAGTATATCTTCTATAATGAATTAGCAGGCCAAAACTTGAACTTTAAATGCTAAATACTTGAGAGAGCAATATGTCTTGTTGTGTATAACTAAGTGCAGGGAAGACATTGAAGGGCAACGCTGATTTCCAAATTAAGCAAAGATCTTGGACTTGCTCGAGGACAAGCAAGGTTCAAGCATGGGGGTATGTTGATGGTCGATTTTGGTACACCTAGCTATAAGTTTACCGTCAACATTTGCACGTATTTGATATTCTAACCAATGGTACTAACCCCCCGAAGGTATCAAGTTCACTCTCGCATGGCGATTTTGGAGTTCATTGTTTACGTAGGAAACTAGCGCTTAAAGGGAGACTTTCGGGATAAGTTCATCAAGCACTTCAAGAGACGATCATGAAGCCCGACACAAGTCAAGACACATCATGAACATGACTCCAAAGGGTCCAGGGACCGAAGCATGAAGCCGTGAAACTCCAGGGACCTGGACAGAAGATGTTGAAGATTGCGCGACAAGGAGCTCTGTCCAAACTGTGGAGAAGACGACGTCAAGGGCCCACATGCATAAGGGAGCAAGTCAACAATTGACCGAGAAGCATCGGGGAGCGAGACGGGGCCGAACCGGGCCAAAATGGGCCCGGGCCGGTCGGCCCGAGCCGGCCGGCCCGGGCGCCGGCCGGCCCGCCCGATCCGAGCCCGGTTCGCGCCCCCCTTTTGCCCTAGGTGCTTCCCTATTTATTGCCTCTGCCTCCACCGGCCGCCACATCCATCCATTCATCAGAGAGCCGCCGAGATGAAGGAGAAGCACTGGGAGGAAGCCAACGGCCGCCGCGAGTCCTCGAGTTGCCTAGGAGATGGCTTAGGCCATGCCCTAGCCACCATGGTTGGCCCTGCGTGGTAAAGCCATGGTGGAGTTCCGAGCCGCGACTTGAATTCGTCAAGTCGTTTGTACCTTCAACATTCGGTGATGTAACTATATCTTGTCATACTTTGATCTACTACGAGTTATACTTATTCATATGTGTAGCTACCATATGCCTTTAGTAGGACTAGATCGAATCATGGTGATTAGTCTTGTCTTGCGGAAACACCGTAGTAGTGCACGGACCAAGGTTGTTGCTCGGTGATGATTATCCTCGCGTAGTGACAGTACGAGAGGGGAGAAAGCGGCGAGTGAACGTGCATTGGACCACTCCATATCGGGTTACTCCATATCGAGTGTAATCCTTATCATAGTATAGGTTTAGTTTGGTTTATCACATTGGCCGGAACGGCAACAAGAAGACGATAGGCTAGGTTTACCTTTGGTTTGCTTACCTTTACGGCTAGGTGGATGTGATCCATACATCCCTTCGTGTTTGTATGTTACCATTATGCAATCAATGCTTCACATAGGGTTAGACCGGTAGCTTAGATAGAGAACCTTGATGGTTTGCTTCCGATCCTTGGATTGACAAACCTAGGGAGAACCCTCCTTGGTGAAAAAGGCACCAAGTCACCCGTAGGCTTCTGGTGAACTTGAGCACAGTTTTGAACCGTCAACAGCATCTTAGTCTAAGCCCAGAATACCATCCATAATCAAACAATAAAAGTATGGATAGTTGAGGTATGGGACTAGCTGGGGTCTGCAGCTAGTCTCGAGGTAGAAGGAATAAGGATTCATGATATATCAAATTATCAAGGCAAGGCTAATCAAATGGTTATGCAATTCAACAGAGTAATGCATTTAAAGTAAAGCAATAGCATCTATTTATCAGCATAGGATCTATATGGTTGGGAGTGACATGACACCTTCGTTGCCGGGGTCCTCCGCGTCCTCCTGGTCGAAGCTCGGGTCTGCGACACGACATTCAACGCGAATGTAAGAATACGGTGCACATCTAAGCAATAACTCCAAATAGAAACCACTTTTTAGAAGATCCAAAAGAGCTCAAACTACCTACAATCAACAAAGTTTCGAAATTACGAATTTATAGAAATTAGTTTTATATTTTTCTGAGCTTCCTATAATTAGTTATGATTTTTCAAAGGTTAAAACCGTTTTTAAATCATTTATGAAATTTACTTTTGAAAAAGAAAAGGATTTTTAATTAAATTAGCTGCTGACGTCAGCACCCCTCGGTTAGTGGGCCGATACTGGGCTGAAAGTGTCTCTGGGCCGAAGGTGGCCCAGTGGGCTCGGCCCAGTTGGCCCAGGGTCCAGAAGTTTGGTTAACGCCCCTGAACTCAGCGGTGACAGATTGGGATGTTAAGGTCGGTTGGGTTGATTTGGGCTCAAACCTTGCTGGTGGCCCATTTAGGGTTTAAGGTTAACTGCGCCGCCCGCCAGGTGTTCGGGAAAAAGCCCGACGCACCCGCGGTGGCGCTGCGCATGCCAGCGCCCAGCAAGAGCACGTCGCGGCTCAACCGGGGCGTCAGGGCACGGCGTCCTGCACACTTACCTGCAGAAACCGGCTCGGGACAAGGCCCGACCTGCACACAAAGTTGTTTTGCTCGTCGACGGCGAGCCCGGAACGACATGCGCCCCGAGACTCCAGCGCGTCGCGGCGGCCTCCCCGTGCGGCTCGGGCCGACCGGCGGCCGGCCTTGAGCGCGCGGTGGCATGCGCGGCCGCGGTCGTGCCTAAGGCACGCGCGGCCTCGCCTCGCTCGCCCGGCGCAGCCACCTGGATGCCAGGGGCGCGACTCGAAGCGGCGCGGTGGCACACCACGTCCCCTGCAACAAATCACGCACGGCACGAAGGCCGGCGAACACAAAGGCTCATCGCACGGTGACGGTGAGCTCGGGGGCATGACGAGCCCAAGAGCTCTGACCCGTCGCGGGGCGGCAGGTGTGTGGCTCGACGGCCAGCACACAGGCAAGATAAGGGTACCGACGGTGTGCCTCGACGTCGCCAATCCAGCACTGGAAAGCAATCAAGGAGGGAGGGAAGAAGAAGATGGCCGTGGGGTGCTCACGTTGGGGCGGCGGTGTAGTTGTGGCCGGCTCGGGGTAGACGGTGGCGTGGCGAAGGTGTTCACGGTGACGTAGACGTTCACGGCGGCGTAGATGTTCCTGCTCCGGTCCGGCTCCTTCCCCAACCCGTCTCCGGCCTCCTCTCCTTTCCTCGCGGTGACGGGTGCGGTCTCCGGCCTCCTCTCCTTTCCTCGCGGCGACGGGTGCGGTCTCCGGCCTTGGCGCGTCGGCGGCGTCATGGCGCGGCCTATGCTCCCCCTCTCCTCCTTCCTTCTCCCCCACTTCCCTTCTCCTCTTCCCTTGCGGTGGCGAACAGAGAAATGGGGCAAAACCCCAATGCGGGTAGGTGGGTGTCCAGCAGAGGCCCGGCCTCGGGGCATAGGCCTCCCGGTCAAGGCGGCGCAGGGGCAAAAGAGCTCGGCGCAAGGGGATTGGACGCGCGGGCTGAGGAGGCGACGTGGCCACGCGCCCTTGGCGGCGGAGCCCCCCGCCGGCGTGGCGTGAGGGGCAAGGGGGGTCTTTTCCTTCCCCCGAAGATTCCTCGGGAGCGCGCGCGCGTTGTGGCTCGGTGTCCGGGCCGGCCCGGCGGCCGGCCGTCCTATCGGGCGCGTGGGCGGGCACGGCCGGGCGAGTCAGCGCCGGCGGTGTGGGGGAAAAAAGTGGGAAGGGATAAGAAAGGGCGGCTGACAGGGCGGCCCCACCGGTCAGCGAGAGAAAACAAAAGAAAAAGGGAACACCGGTGGGTTGGGCCGCGGTGCTGCGCGGTCTGCTAGGCCGATGAAGCTAGATGGGCCAACGGGTCGTCTGAGGAAGCTACTGGCCTAGCAGGCGGTTAAGGCTTTGGAAAAGGATTTGGTAAAAGATTTGTCATTAGGTTTAAGTTTGAGTTTGAATTTGAATTCAATTCAAATTCAAACTCCACACAATTGAACTCCAAATAAAATCCAGAAAAAGCCAACTCATGTATTTTTACCATAATTTGAATTTATGTTTTTATAATTGGGTCTAAAAAGGTGGAGAATTTAGGAGAGGGCTAGAAATTTGGTTTGAAAATTGATAGCACTCATTTACAAACAAAAAATTTTAAATTTTTGCGAATTTCACACCTAGATTTCTGGTTTGTTACATCGGCATGAGGGGCTTATTCAACTACCTCTTCGTCGACATGTGTCTGGCTCGAGGGGCTTCCTCGTCTACCTCGGCAACATCAACATCGACTTGGTCGACATCGACTTCCGACTTCGTCTTAGACGTCTACACTGACGCCGACTGGGTTGTGGCTCAAGGAGCTTCATCGTCTACCTCACCAACGTCGACTCCAGCTTTGTCTTTATCAACATGTACTTCGTCGCACACGATGCACGAGACAAGGGCCTTCGTCACAATCACCGGATAAGAGGGGCTAATGGCATCGGGATGAGCGGCGTCACCCCGAAGCATGAAATCTTGCCCGGTGATCGTGACCGAAGGGGAAGAGGCGGCTAATCATCATTCGACGGCGTTCCGAAAGAACAATACCGAAAAAAGAAACGCATGGAGGCCCCGAAGGCAAGACCAAAGCAAATGGAGGAGAAGCATTGAGGATAAAGGCCATCTTAGTGACAACGACGAAGCTGATGTCTACGCCGAAGGCGTCGTTCACCATTGAAGCAAGACCGAAGGCGACCATTAATAAAGTCGGTGTGTGTAAATCCGCTAGGCGTACGTGCTCTTTTCTCCACTCCGGTTTTTCCCACTGGGTTTTTCGGAATGGAGTTTTTAGTGAGGCGTACCGGCGGGGGGTCTTGAGGGCGTTCCTCATGGCCGAAGGTGTAGGAAGGTCTGGGCCAATCCATATGTATTCAGCTACTCCGCTTTGTTGTGCCAGCCAAACCGAAGTAGCTGAGGGGCTACTGTTGGGGGAGTGGCCCAGCCCATGTAATGGTTAGGGGGCCTTTGTGTGGGCTCAAGGCGCTTCTTGTAAATACCGCGTCCACTGGGGGGTCGGAAGAAAATAACCACTAGGGGCTTGGGGGGAAATCGTTATCCACCCCCATCCCTATATATAGGGGGTCATTGTAATTGATGGGATAGGCATTTTAAATGATGAAGAACTCCGGAGTAGTAAGCTATGGTCGTCTTCTCTAGTTTCCGCTTAGTAGTTGCAGTAGTAGTAGAGTTAGCAGTAGTGGAAGAAGGTGTAGTCCTCCAAAGGAGCTCTTTGGTTCTTTGCCCCTTTGGTGGAGAAGAGTATTGTTGTGTCGATGACCCCTTCGGTCTCAATTTACACCAACAGGCGGCCGGGTGCTGGGCCTGCCACAGGGGAGGGTGGAGGCTGTCTCCCGGATTCGGCGCGGGGGCAGCAGTCTTCCTCTACGACTTCGAGGCCAAGCACCTCTTTGGGCCCTACCACACTGACTCTGAACTCTGATGGTGAACCTGATCTTGTTCCCGGTGCCTTCCATGGACGCTTCCTTGCTCAGGTTGGTTGTCTTCCTGTCGTACCTCAGCCCCCCCCCCCCCCCCCCCCAACCAAAAAAAAATCATGGCTCCATCACGGGCTGTACACCATAAATGTTATATTCGAATGCTCAAACAAATTTCTCCTTTGCCCAGTATATATCTGATTCTATATTCGACGCAACATCCAGTACTCAAGTGTAAGTTTTTTATTGTCTTTGATTTCTATGGAAGCACGCACAAACACTGCTTTCAAATGTTTGTTTGATATTATTCTTGAGAAAAAGTTGTTTGCGATTTTTTTGGTTAAAGTGCAATTAATAATAACAATATTCATTTATATTTATTCATCTAAGTTTGGAGGATCCTGAGATTCACACTTTCTATAATATTGTTTTTTTATCATAGTGCCACATATATGACAATGTAAAGTTGCACAAAAATACAAAATTGAGCTGATTATATTTATATTTGATATTTGTTTTTGTCTTCATGGAATTATGTTGCATTGTCCTTTTCAATTGGGAAGTAGTTTATGCCTTGTCCTAGCATCATTACAATTTTGTTAGACGTTTTTGCTTGGATGTTTAATACTTTTTGAGAAGCTATGTGTAGCTTTGTTTAATTAAAAGGCAACTCTAGTTATTATTGTAATGGAATTGATCTGTGAAGTCTATATGATATCTATCTTTATCCATATTGTTACGGGCCAGCCACACCAGGGGCCCGGCGCGGCCAGGGGTGGTGGCGCCCCCAGGCCTATCACCTATTTCCGCCGCCGTTTCCGTAATCATGGCTAGTTGGTTTCCTTTTCGTAGATGGATTACTTTCCTTAGATATTTTTGTAATCGGAGATATATACTCCCGAACCGGGAAGGATTGAGTAAGTTGGCAATCAATCTGATTGCTGGCCTCAAGGGCCAACCCTAATCCCTCAACTCCTCCCCTCGCGCTACAGTACCTGCGAGTACTGTAGCGCCGCCTCCCTGTTCGCCTCCCTACGATCACGGCGCTCCAGCCCTGCCGTCGTCGACCGCCTCCGCCTCCTTCTCACTCGTATTCGCTGCGAGAGATCCCCGTTAGGGCTAGGAACCCTATCAACCTGGTATCATCTATGCCAGGCGATGACGACAAGACGAAGGACACCAGTCCGGAGCCCACCTTGGCCGAGCTCGCCAAGATCATGCGGGAGACCTGCTCGGCCATCAAGGACCTGGGCGCCCGCGTCCAGGCGCTCGAGGTGGCCGCCCAGGCCACCACCGTCGCCATGCCGGACGGGTTTTCGTATGGGTTGCCGGGCTATGGCGGCATCCCACCGACTTCCGCGCCGTCTACGACAACCCCCCAGGTGACATCGGCGCCGAAGCCGATCACGGAGACCCCGTTTCCCCACTCGCCGTCGCAGCCACCACTCTTCACCGACCGGCCTAACCCATCGGTGACCGACTGCAGGACATGCGGTGCCGCAGGGGGCGCCTCCAACGCCTACTGCGCCTACCAGCAGCCCTCTCTCGGCGGCGCGGGCGGCGGCGCATTCCCGTGGCTGGGCGTTCCGCGCTTCAGCAAGTTGGAGTTCCCCTCCTACTACGGTTCTGTCGATCCGCTAAACTAGCTGCGCTGTTGCGAACAGTTCTTCCGCGGCCAGCAGACGACGCCGGCTGATCGCGTCTGGGTCGCCTCTTACCACCTGACGGGAATCGCCTAGACGTGCCACTAAGCCCTAGAGATCGACGAGGGTGTACCGACCTGGGATCGCTTCGCGGACCTGTGCCATCAACGGTTCGGCCCGGCGGTGCGCACCAACCGCCTCTCCGAGCTGGCGCGTCTTCCCTTCACGGGCTCGGTCCGGGAGTACCAGGAACGCTTGAATGAACTCGTCTGCCACACTGACGACCTTCTGCCACACCAGAAAGCGGACCTGTTCATCGGCGGTCTCCCGGACCATATCCGGGTCGACGTCGAGCTGCGCCACCCGGATGATCTTCAGACGGCCATGTACATGGCACGGGCTTACGAACGGCGCACGGCGGCGTCGCAGCCCCCGTCCGCGTTCTGTCTGTCCAGGGCGCCCACGCGCTCTCGCCGCCACCGCCGCCACGCGCACCCCCCCGGCGCTTCCGCGCGCGTCCACGGGTGCACCGACCGCAGCGGTGCCGCCACCGGCCCAGGTGTAGGCACCCCCGCGCCCCTTCTGCTGTCTCACACCGGCCGAGATGGGGGAGCGTCGCCGCATGGGACTCTGCTACAACTGCGACGAACACTTCATTCGCGGGCATCAATGCAAGCGGCTCTTCAACCTCCTCATCAGCGACGATCCGAAGGACGGCGTGGCCGACGCCGAAGCGGAGGCTGCCTTGCACGCGGCTCTCATGGCGGAGCAGCCCACGCAGGAGGGGCAGGAGACCCCCACCGAGGAGACGCCGCGCGTGTCGCTCTACGCGATCGCAGGCATCCGCACCAGGGACACCATAGTGATCCCGGTCTTCGTCAACGGTCAGCGCTTGGAGGCCCTCGTCGACACCGGCTCCTCCCACACCTTCGTCGACACGGCGGTTGCGCAACACATCAAGCTGGAGTCCGAGCTGGCCAACCTCCGTGTGACGGTCGCCAATGGCGACAAGGTACCCTATGCAGCGGTGGCGTGAGGCATTCTGATGCTCGTCGGGCGCGAAGAGTTCCCCATCACCTGCTTCAGCATCGACCTCGGTGGTTTCGACTTGGTGCTAGGCCACCGAGGGAGATCGCCGCAAGAACAAGAAGTCGTCCAGGGAACCCGAGCGGGCCGAGGCGCTCGCGAGAGACGGCTTCGCACCATGGCGTTGAGCTCCGGCGGCAAGAAGAGCACACGGAGCGACTCGGACTGCGAGTCCGACGACGAGGTGCGTGATGAGCTTCCCTTCTTGCGTCGGGAGAATGAGAGGCTTGGCTCTTTGCTTGATAACCGTGATGACATGCTTAGAGAGGCCAAGAAAATGAGGAAAGAGCTTAGGGCTTCACTCGAGGATGCTAGGACTAGAGTGGGCCGAGCTAGAGACACAGGTGCTTGATAGCAAGCTTGAGATTGATTCGCTTAAGGCTAGCCCTGTTGTCTCTGATGAGAATGATTGTGCTGATTGCTCCATATTCCTTGCTGATCTTGCTTTGTTTAAGGAGAAGCATGCCTCCAAGTGTGAGGAACTAGATGTGCTTAGGGTTGAAGTGGGCCGAGCTTAAGTCTAGACTCGCTTTGCTAGGTGCTTGCACTTCTTGCCCCGTTTTGCATGCTAAGATTGATGAGATGCATGCTTACACTAGTTCGCTCGAGGCTAAATTGAAGGAACCCATGCCTACATCTTGCTCTACCTCGTGAAATGCATGCATTGAAAAATTTGGAGCTTGCACATTATGTTGATCGTTTGCAGGGATGAGAATGATGATTTGAGGAAGTTGATGGGTTGGTTGTCCTGGTCCACGAGCCTCGCTTGAGGATGATGATCGAGGCCTTTAAGAGGCAAGATGGTGAGGGGCTTGGGGCAAACAAGGTTGGTGAGGGAAGTGGAGAGAATATCCGGAGCCACCAAAAACCCACCACAAGAATGAGTTCCCACCGAAACCTAACCATCTAAGGAATCGGCTAGACACAACCCCGCCTCCACCCGTGTTTCCTACACCCACAAATGACCTACAAAAGCCTATCAAGTTTGTGAGCACTTCGGGGGAAAGTGTTCTTTGGGAAGGAGAGTGAGAAGGCAAGTGGTGAGAAACCGGTGGAGGGTTTGAGTGGAGAGAAACCGAGTGAGCGATCACATCCCAAGCCAAAGCCTAAGCTTGTGAGGTTCCATTGTGGCTATTGTGGGAGAGATGGCCATAAGGAGGAGTTTTGCTTCAAGAGGAAGCGAGAGGAGAGAATGAGGAAGGAGTGGGCAAACAAGGACAAGTACCACCCTTCCGATGGTGTACTTGAGCCTCGTATGCGGATGCCCGGGGGCAAGGCGATTGTGAGGACGAGTTCGGGCTTGGGGAGAGAAGAAGGCTGCAGGTGGTGTTCTTGTCCGAGTCACACCGGTCGGACGGTGTGGGGCACCGGTCGGACCGGTGCGGGCCCGGACGGACGGATGTTCGGGTTTCGAGCTCGTGCGGTGCGAGGGTTGTTTCGGTGGTCGTGGTTCGGTGGTTGGGCCGGAAAGGGTGCGGTGTGGTCGGTTGCTAGGCGTTCTCCTCCTCGTGCTCAATACGGGGATTGGAGGAGTCGTGGCGTTGAGTTGGAGAGGAAGGACGTTCCACGGGCTTTCTTGAGTGGTTTTGGTCCTCCTCCGGGCGAGAGAGGGGTGGTTCCCTCGGGGTGGTTACCGTGGTGGTGTTCGTGGAGGTAGCTTTGGTAGGAGAGATGCTTTGGTTGGTGCTAACCCCACTTTCGAGCAAATGGCTCGGCACCGGTTTTCCTCCTTTGGTACTAACCCCGATCTTGAGTCGTTTGTTCGCTCACGTGCCTATTTTTGATTTTCGGGTGGGAGACTTGAAGAACATTTGGTTGATTGACTCCGGTTGTTCGAGGCATATGACCGGAGACAGGGGGTGGTTCTCAAGTCTCGTCCGGTGGTGACGAAGAGGTACATCACTTTTGGGGACAATGGGCGTGGGCGTGTGCTTTCGAAGGTGAGATAAAAGTGAGTGACAAGATCACTCGAGGCGTGTTGCTCTTGTTCAATCGGCCGGGGTACAATTTGCTTTCGTGTCTCGGTTGTTGGATGAGGGTTTTGAGGTGTTGTTTCGGCCTAGTGGTTCTCGGATTGTGGACTCTCGAGGGGACCTTGTTTGTATGGTCGTTCCCGAGGGTCATGTGTTTCGTGCTGATTTTTCTCAGTCTTCGGGTGTTGAGCGTTGTTTCTTGGCTGGTTCTTCGAGTGAGTTGTGGAAGTGGCATAGGAAGTTGGGTCACTTGAGCTTTGACCTTTTGTCTCGCTTGAGTAAACTCAATTTGGTCCGAGGATTGCCACGGTTGAAGCTTGAGAAAGAGTTGGTTTGTGCTCCGTGTAGGCATGCCAAGATGGTGGCCTCTTCTCACCCGCCTCTCACCGATGTGATGACTGAGCGTCCATGCGAGTTGCTCCATATGGACCTTGTTGGCCCGGCTCGTGTGCGATCGCGGGTGGGAAGTGGTATGTCCTTGTTGTGGTGGATGACTATTCTCGGTATGCGTGGGTGTTCTTTACGGAGGATAAGGGGGAGACGTTTGGTTTTGTTCGAGATCTAGTCTTGAGGTTGAGGAACGAGAGGCACGGAGATGCCATACGAGCTATTCGCAGTGATAATGGCTCGGAATTCAGGAACTCTCGTTTTGAAACTTTTTGTCATGACTTGGGTCTTGAGCACCAGTTTTCGAGTCCGTATACGCCTCCCCGAGAATGGTGTTGTGGAAAGGAAGAACGGGACCTTGTGCGAGATGGCTCGGACGATGCTTGATGAGCATAGGACTCCGAGGAGGTATTGGGCCGAGGCGGTGAATACCGCATGCTATGTGTCGAACAGGATATACCTCGAGTGCACAAGAAGAAGACATGCTATGAGTTGATGCATGGTCGCACACCCAAGGTGAGTCACTTCCATGTCTTTGGTTGCAAGTGTTTCATTCGAAGAAAGGCGGGAAGTTGGATAAGTTTGAGGCTAGGTCTCGTCGATGGCATTTTCTTTGGTTATGCATCTCATTCTAGAGCATATCGTGTGCTCAATCTTGAAACTAACCAAATCGTGGAGACTTGCGAGGTAACCTTCGACGAGACGAGCCACGTAGTCGGCTTGTCTTTGAGTGTGCGGGTGATGATGAGCTCGGCGAGGAGATCTTTCAGGAGGAGGAGCATGAACATGGTGATGATGAGGATGGTGGTGCGGTGCCCCCGACTGAACATGTACCCACTACTTCGACTACGATGATGGATGGACCCTCTGCTACACCTACGACGACAAATCAAGAACGAGGAGAAGCTGATGTTGAGGGGGAGGTAGCTTCGAGGCGAGAACCTCCCCGGCGAGTTCGGTGGATCACCCGGCTTCGAGGATCATCGGCGACATGAATGAACGCACTACACGGTCGAGGGTTCGAAACAATTCCCATTTTGCTCATGCTGCATTTGTTGCTTCTTTCGAGCCCAAAGACATTGGACACGCACTATCCGATCACAATTGGGTTAACTCGATGCATGAGGAGTTGGAGAACTTTGAGAGGAATCGGGTGTGGGAGTTGGTTGACCCTCCCCCGGGGTGTAAGCCGATTGGTACCAAGTGGGTGTGGAAAAACAAAGAGGGAGAGAAGGGTGAGGTTGTGAGGAACAAGTCGAGACTTGTTGCCCGGGGGTTCGGTCGGAAGGAGGGGATCGACTACGAGGAGACCTTTGCTCCCGTAGCCCGTTTGGAGGCGATTAGGATCCTTCTAGCCTTTTCCGTGGCTAAAGGGTTCAAGTTGCACCAAATGGATGTGAAGAGTGCTTTTCCGAATGGAGTGTTGGAGGAAGAAGTGTATGTGAGGCGACCTCTCCGGGGTTTGAGAGTGAGAAGTACCCCCACCGGTGTACAAGTTGAGGAAGGCGCCGTATGGGTTGAAGCGGCGCCTAGAGCTTGGTATGGCGAGGTTGAGGGGGTTCTTGTTTGAGAGAGGTTTTGAGATGGGGAAGGTCGATCGGACCTTGTTTTTTCTTGAGGCGGGCGAGAGATATCCCGATTGTGCGGGTGTACGTGGATGATATTGTCTTTGGTGGCTCGTCTAACTCTCTTGTTGCGAGGTTTGCGAGATGATATGAGTAGGGAGTTTGAGATGAGCATGATGGGTGAGTTGCGGTTCTTCCTCGGGCTACAAATCAAGCAATCAAAGGAAGGAACATTTGTGCACCGAGGCTAAGTACACCAAGGACATTGTGAGGAAGTTCAAGATGGAGGACTCCAAGGCTATGACGACGCCGATGAGTACGACTACGGCTCTTGATGCGGACGAGGAAGGTGAACACGTGGACCAGAAGGAGTACCGAAGCATGATCGGGTCACTCCTCTACTTGACGGCGACGAGGCCGGACATACGCTTCTCGGTGTGTCCGTGCGCTCGTTTTCAAGCGTCTCCGAGGACTTCGCATCGGCAAGCAGTGAAGAGAATTTTCAGGTACTTGCGTCACACTCTCGACTTCGGCCTTTGGTACTCCGCGTCCTCTTCTTTGGCGCTTCATGGCTTTTCAGACGCGGATTTTGCCGGGTGTCGGTTGGATAGGAAGTCCACTTCGGGACTTGCCGGTTTTGGGTTCTTCGTTGGTGTCTTGGTCTTCTCGTAAGCGGTCGAGTGTTGCTCAATCCACGACCGAAGCCGAGTATGTTGCCGCCGCTAGTTGTTGCTCTCGGCTCCTTTGGATCACCTACACCATGAGTGACTTTGGTGAGGAGTATACCCATGTCCCACTTCAATGTGATAGCACCAGTGCCATAAGCGTTGCAAAGAACCCAGTGCTCCATTCCAAAACCAAACACATAGAAGTGAGGTATCACTTTCTGAGAGACAACGTAGAGAAAGGGAAGATAGCTCTGATCCATGTACCCACACATCACCAACTAGCCGATATTTTCACCAAACCCCTAGATCAAGCAACTTTCACTCGTCTGCGGGGGGAACTTGGTGTGTGTTTGATTTCCTGAGTTGGGTGTGTGGGAGCTTCCTTTTGCCGGTGGTGTCGAGCCCGTTTTGCCTCCCCTCGAGGAGCCGGTTTGTAGCATATGTATAGCTTTCCTTTGTGCATTTCTTGCTTTTTGGCATGGCATATGTAACATGATGTATAGGCATCCTTGTATCTTAGATTGCATGCATTATGTATCATATGCATTGGATAGGAAAAGCTTCTCTAATATACATTGTTCACCATGGAATGAGATATATGTCCTTATGAGCTTGTTTGGTATGCTACGGTTAGTTTGGCTTAGCTCTTGATGATCTTGATGAATAATCCATGGTTGATAGCTATGCTTTTGAAAAATGTCACATGTATGCTCTCTCATGTGTAAATGCCTTTACATGCTCTTGACATGTTTTTGTGGCTTTGTTATGCTTAATTTGTGGTTGGATAGCTAGTTTATTGATCATATGGGGCCAAAGGCTCATTTGCCATCATGAATGTTTAGCCCTCTAGATTTATCTTGTGGAGGAGCATAAGTTCCTTTTTGTCGCAAAGACATTTCATGTACCATTTACAAATCTGAAAATGAGATGGAAAATGCTTGGAAAATATGCTCCCATGTCATATGTGCTGAACTTAATTTGCTTTGGGTGCTAAACCGTTGCATGATGCCTACCAATGAGAAGTCTCATAAATAGAAGTAGGCACATGGCTCGGTGGCTTTGACATGACATGAGGTGCTTGTGGGTGTTTGTGATGGTCTTATGTTTAGAATGGCTGTCCTAGCATGAAGTTTGTGTGGCTTTGCCATTTTGATATGCTTTGATCATGTTTAGGACTTTGCTCATGAGAGGCAAGTTTTTCGCAAAATTGCCAAAATCCATCTTAGCTTCGTCCAATGGTTGTGAAACTTGGTAATCATGTAGTTGAGATCGATACGAAGCCGTAGAGTATCTAACTTGCTCATTTGGACATGTGTAGCATCCTATGTTGAATTTTGTATATTTGAGAAGCTCTAGGTTGAAAGTTTTGCATTTTTGGCTTGATTCATGCATTGCCAACAAGGGGGAGAAGTTTGAGCTTGAAATGGCTTGTTGGACGCGTTTAGAAGGTTTTCGAGTGGTTTCGAGCCATTTCTCGGGTTTCGTTGTACACCGGTCCGACCGGTGATGAGCACCGGTCCGACCAAAGGTGAGTGCTGGTCCCGTACACATGTTAGGCACCGGTCCGACCGGTGGTGATGACCGGTCCGACCGGTGTGAGCCGAAAGTGCTTTGCGGTACTGTCCTGTTTCATGTGGTTTCTTGCATGCATTCGTCCAGGGGGAGTTGCATTGGTTCAGGGGGAGCTTGCATGTGTGCAGGGGGGCTCTTTGTGGTGTTCGAGCTTTGTTTCGGTGGTTTGCGCTCTTTGCTTGAGCTTTGTTTTGTCTCGGATGTGTCGAGCCGTTGCCCTTGCCTAAGGGGTCCGAGACTTGTCTTCTTCAAGTGATCTTGCTCTTTGCCTTTGTTTGGTTTTCGATCGCTTGTTGGAGTTTCTTTTTGTTCGTGTCTTTTCTTTTTCTTTTCTCTCTTGTTACTTTCGTGTGGGTGTTGTCAATGCACTCATCAAGGGGGAGATTGAGGACCATGAGTGGTTCGAGGACCGGTGGATGGTCGCTTCCTTGTGTGATGAGTGATTGACAACGTTGTGTGGACTGATTCTTGGCTAAGTATTGCAGGTGCAGGTTGCGGCTTGACTCGTGTTGGTGCAGGTGAAGAACAAGCGCGAAAGGTCGTCGCCGGTGAGGCCTCCAGGTGTGGAGAAGACAAGTAGGCTTTGTTCGAGGGACCCGGTGGCCGGAGGGGTCAAGTGCGGGCCGCATGGTGGCATGAACAAGAAGATGAAGTCGTGGACGGTTTCTTGGTTGAGCCTCAAAACCAAGGTCGAGCCGGGACTACGTGGGAGCCAAGTCATGAGTGGAGATTGGCGGAGGCTACACCGAGTTCGCGGGGTTTCCGGTGGTTCACCGTAAAACCACCGGGTTCCTTGGTTGATCCACAAAGCCAAGACCGGAGAACCGAAGACGGAGGTGCAGCGAAGCACCGGCCGGTCGACCGGTGGGTCCGACCGGCTCGGCCGGTGGGGACCGGTCGACCGGTGAGGAGCACCGGTCTGACCGGTGTGCGACGACGCGGTCCGAATCTTCGAAGCGGAGGACACGCGTCGGGATCGCATGGCTTGCGTCGAGGCTACGCAAGGTGCGGTTGCCGGGCATCCGTCCGATGGTGAAGACATCAAGAATTCCAAATCCGCCCTTGAGGGGCTTGTATCCCTAGTTAGTAGAGAGGGGCATTTTAGACATTCGGTTGCCGCCTATATAACCCAAGAGGTGAGAGGATGGCAGCCAACTCTTGGAACCCTAGCTCATTAGTTTTCCTATTTTCCACCTATTTTCTCTAGGTTTTCCTTAGGACTAGCAAGAGAGCTTCACGGAGAGATCTTGTAGAGAGGGATGGATGATCGGGCGGCTTGCTAGACCTTGTACGAACCTTTGTTTCATGTATAGATGATTCGGCGTGGTTCCTCAAGGTTGGGATGTGTTTTCCCCGGTTGTTCTTGGTGGTGATTTTCGGAGCCCTCTCTCGGTGATTTCTTTGGGTTGTTTTCGGGGCCTTTCTCTTGGGGATTTGATGGGGGAAATTTGTGGGAACCCTTCGTGGTTCTTTGGGCTGTGATTCCCCTCCCAAATCCGTGAGTAAAGGTGCTCGATTTTGGGGGTTTCTTGAGTTCTTGGGTTGGAGGTGCTCTCGGCGGGATTTCTTCGATTCCTCCTTTTTGGACGAGTTTTTGTGGGATTAAACTTGGCTATGAACTCCTCATGAGGTGTTCTTGATATCCCCAAAGTCTTGTTCAAGTCCGTGGAGCGATTTGGGAGATCGAGATTTGGATTTGGGGGAGTTGACCCGCGGGTGCTGTTCATCCCGAGCCGCCTGTGCTACACCGGTCGACCGGTGCTCTTGACCGGTCTGACCGGTGCAAGCCCTTGTGGGTTTTTGCTCGGGTGAACGTCTTGGTGTGTTCGTTGTTGTCCCGTGTTGCTTTCGCCGTTTCGAGTTTGGGTCCGTTTGGTGGTCGGTTGGCCCGTTTGGTGCCTTGGGGGCTTTCGTGTCGCCACCGGCGTCCGACCGGTGTGTCTCACCGGCTCGACCGGTGTAGAGCCACTTAGTGAAAGTTGCTCGGTTTCACCGGCGGGGGACCGGTCCGACCGGTGGTGCTCACCGGTCCGACCGGTGTGGGTCCGTAGACTCGAGGCTTGGTTTTTCCGCCGCGTTTCTCGGGTCGGAAGGTGGTGTGTTGGTTCCTAGGTCCAGTGGCACTCCAGTGGCTACGTGGGCTTGACCAACCTTGGTAGTGAGTCGGAGACGTGTGTTGGAAGCCGTGTTCATCTTGTTGGAGTTTCGATCTCCTTCGAGAAGAATTTTTATCGGCTCCCATTCACTCCCCCCCTCTCTGGTTCGCCGTATCGGTCCTTCAACGGCGGGTGTTTTGGCGGGGGCTTGGGGCGCCCCATTCAGAGGGGCCTGAGGCGCACGCCCACTCCGTCGACGCCGACCCCGACCGGCCCTTCATCGACGACCTGCTGCGGGAGTACGACGACGTCTTCACCGAGCCGCACGGGCTCCCACCATCCCGCCCCTATGACCACAGGATCCACCTTCTGCCCGGGACGGCACCTGTGGCGGTTCGGCCATACCGCTACCCCCAGCTGCAGATGGATGAGCTCGAGCGCCAGTGTTCTGCCATGCTGGCACAAGGCATCATCCGGCCGAGCACGTCACCGTTCTCTGCACCGGTGCTGCTTGTCAAGAAAGCTGACGACTCGTGGCGCTTCTGCATCGACTACCGAGCCCTCAACGACAAGACATCCAAGGACAAGCTCCCGATCCCGGTGGTCGACGAGCTCCATGGCGCGTGCTTCTTCACCAAGCTGGACCTGCTCTCGGGGTATCATCAGGTGCGTATGCACCTGTCTGACGTGGAGAAGACGGCGTTCCGTACCCATCACGGCCACTTTGAGTTCCTGGTGATGCCGTTCGGTCTCTCCAATGCACCGGCTACCTTCCAGGCGCTCATGAATGATGTCCTCCAGCCATTCTTACGTCAGTTTGTGCTTGTTTTCTTTGATGACATCTTGATCTACAGTTCGTCTTGGAATAAGCACTTGCAGCACATCCGCCTCACACTCGAGGCCCTCCGACGCCATAGCCTCCACGTCAAGCGTTCCAAGTGCTCCTTTGGCGAGCGCTCGGTGGCCTATCTGGGCAACATCATCTCCGCTAACGGCGTCGCCATGGACGGCGACAAGGTGGAGGCGGCCGCCTCCTGTCCAGAGCCTCGGTCGGCGCGGGGCGTTCGCGGCTTCCTGGGGCTTGCGGGATACTACCACAAGTTCATCCGCGACTTCGGCTCCATCGCCGCCCCACTCACGCGCCTCCTCCGCAAGGAGGCCTTCGCCTGGATGCCAGAGGCGGCGGAGGCCTTCGCGGCGCTCAAGCGGGCGCTGTCTACGGGACCAGTGCTCCAGATGCTGGACTTTAGCCGGCAATTCATCATCGACTGTGACGCCTCGGGCACGGGCTTCGGCGCCATGCTCCACAAGGGGGAGGGACCCCTGGCCTTCTTCAGCTGCCCATTCGCTGCTCGCCACAACAAGCTAGCGGCTTACGAGCGGGAGCTCATCGGCCTGGTACAGGCGGTGCGGCACTGGCGCCCCTACCTCTGGGGCTGGCGTTTCCTCGTCTGCACCGACCACTACAGCTTGAAGTTCCTCCTCGACCAGCGGTTGTCCATTGTTCCTCAACATCAGTGGCTCAACAAGCTATTTGGGTTTGACTTCACGGTGGCGTACCGTCCAGGGCGCCTAAACTCCGTGGCCGATGCCCTGTCCCACCGCGACGAGGACGCCTTCGACACGCCACGGGCGCTAGCGATCTCGGGGCCGACGTTCGCCTTCCTCGACGAGCTGCGGGCGGCCACCCTACAGGACGCCGAGGCCAGCCGCCTCACACAGCGCCTCTAGGCTGGCAAGCTGGGGGCGCCCTGGCGCTTGGCCGATGGTCTTCTCCTCCACGGCAAGCGCATTTTCGTCCCCGTCACCGCCGACTTGCGCACGCGCGCCCTAGACCTGGTCCATGCGGTGGGTCATGAAGGCATACAGAAGAAGCTCCAGCGCCTCCGTGCGGAGTTCTACATCCCACACGACAAGCGTCTCGTCCAGGACCATGTACGGACATGCGCGACGTGCCAGCGCAACAAGACCCGCACGCTCCCGGCCGGGCGGCCTCCGCCGGCCCCCCTTGAGGTGCCTTCCCAGGTCTGGGCGGACATCTCCATGGACTTCATCGAGGGGCTGCCTAAGGTCCACGGGCGCTCGGTGATCCTGACGGTGGTGGACCGATTCTCGAAGTACGCACACTTCATTCCACCGAGCCACCCGTACACGGCCGTCTCCGTCGCCCGCGCCTTCTTCGACGGGGTCGTCCGCTTGCACGGCTACCCGAGTTCCATCGTCAGTGATCGGGACCCCGGTCTTCACCAGCCGCCTATGGAGGGACCTCTTCAAGCTGTCCGGCGTACAGCTTCGCTTCAGCACGGCGTTCCACCCCCAGACGGATGGCCAGTCGGAGGTGGTCAACAAGGTGATTGCCATGTACCTCCGTTGTGCGACTGGCGACCGCCCACGAGCCTGGGTGGACTAGCTTTATTGGGCGGAGTATTGCTACAACACTTCATATCACACGGCGCTCCACGCGACGTCGTTTGAGGTGGTGTACGGCCGACCCCCGCCACCTCTCCTTCCCCATGCGCCAGGCACTGAGGCGTCGGAGGAGGCCTCTCAGCTCCTCCATGACCGCGACTCCTTCCTCGCCGACATCAGGGAACAGCTCCTTCAAGCTCGCAACTATGCCAAGCACTACTATGATCGTCGTCATCGCGAGCTGGAGTTTGCCGTTGGGGATTGGGTCTGGCTGCGCATCCTGCGTCACCCGACTCAGTCCCTAGAGCCGCGGGCAAAAGGGAAGCTCGGCCCTCGCTACACGGGGCCATTCCGCATTGTCGAGCGCATCGGGCAGGTGGCCTATCGCTTGGCATTGCCGGAATGCACTCGTCTCCACGACGTCTTCCACGTCGGCTTGCTGAAGCCCTTCTACGACGCTCCGCCGTCAGCGCCCCCTCCTCTACCGGCTCTAGAGGAGGGCCGCCTGGTGTCCATTCCGGTGAAGGTACTACTGGCTCGGCGGACGCTTGACTCTTGGGAGCTGCAGATCGAATGGGAAGATGAGCCTGACAAGGAGATCACCTGGGAACCGCTCCAAGACTTCAAGGCGCGCTTTCCTACATTCCAGCTCGAGGACGAGCTGTTTGTGGAGGAGGGGAGAGATGTTACGGGCCAGCCACACCAGGGCCCGTCGCGGCCAGGGGTGGTGGCGCCCCTCAGGCCCATCACCTATTTCCGCCGCCGTTTCCGTAATCGTGGCTAGTTGGTTTCTTTTTCGTAGATGGATTACTTTCATTAGATATTTTTGTAATCGGAGATATATACTCCGGAACTGGGAAGGATTGAATAAGTTGGCAATCAATCAGATTGCTGGCCTCAAGGGCCAACCTTAATCCCTCAACTCCTCCCCTCGCACTACAGTACCCGCGAGTACTGTAGCGCCGCCTCCCTGTTCGCCTCCCTGCGATCACGGCGCTCCAGCGCCGCCGTCGTCCACCGCCTCCGCCTCCTTCTCACTCGTATTCGCTGCGAGAGATCCCTGGTAGGGCTAGTAACCCTATCACATATGTTATTAATGAAACGTGAGGGGTTCAAGTACTTTTGGGTTGGAGAGCAGACATTATATTTGAATCTTGAAATAACTGACTCCTTTTTCAGGATATATTCACGGTTTTGGTTTCGGTAATCAATATTTAAATGGATGTTTCACGTTGCATTTATTTCCTGTGTGAAAGCACAGAAACACTGCTTAAAATGATTCTAATATTATAAAGGAAGCAGAAACAAAATCATGTGAAATTTTCTTTTGGTTAAACCGTTGAAGTGCACACCATGTGATTTTGTTTGCCAAGTTTTAAGAAATACGAAACTAACTTTCTATATATAATCGAGTAATTTTTTTATCATTGAAATCCACATAAAAGTAACTTTCCTGACCTGACGCCGCCGAGTGCTAGCTATTTCCTGAGTGTCTACCGGAAAGTTTTTCCCGAGTGTTCCCGACACAATAGGTAGCTTTACACATTCAGTGGTAGCACATCTATATATGGTTCATGTGTGCAGAAAAATAAAGTTTTCACATGTTTTACTAATGAGTTATTAATCCAAAGTTACCCTTGATTTCATTACTAGAGCTTTGGGCCTCATTCGTTTCCACGGGATCAATTCCGATCGGAATGGATAAATACAACAAGAAAATCATGATAGTTACCATAAGAAATCCGGATTTATTCCGGGTCGAAAATTAATTTGCTCACGATAGATACACCAAAAGGCTCGGAATCAATCCACTAGTCAAGAGGTGTGGAACCAATCCGGCTCTATTGGAACCAATCCGGCTCTACAGTCTCTTATTCTACCTATCATGATTGATAAATTAATTTTTGATCCGGAATAAATCCGAGTACATATCATAATTTTCTTCATACATTTATTATTCCGACCGGATTGAATCCCACGGAAGCGAAGAAGCCCTTACTGATTTCCCTCTCGGTTTTGGTTGTTTGTATATCAGCTGCTTATTACTTGGGTTGACAAAATCAATTACAAAAGCATGGGACAGCAAGAGGGCACACATCTGGTTTCGGAAAGGATTGAAGGACATATTTCTTCACAAGTTATTGAGACTATGAGCATGGAAAAGAAGGTTATGCCACAAGAACAACTATCTGGTAATAAAATGGTTGCTTTTCTTATAATTAGCTAGACATAGCACAGTTTGGTCAATATTTTTATTTTCTGATATCATTTATGTTGACATTATATTGCCCCTGAAGGTATATCAAAGCCCCCTATTAAACATGTATTCAAAAGAAGAGCTAAGAAGCAGCAGGTTACTGATGAAGCAATAAACAAAAGCCCATCAAATAAACTGGATAAAGGAATGGAACAACTGAGCAGTAATGCCACAATGATGATTAGAGCTTCAGAAATGGAACACGAGAGGGAACTGAATGAGGAAGTTGGAGCATGCAGGGAGGAGGAAGAAAATAGTGTCACGCTACCTGCCACTGCAATATCGATCAACTCCGAGAAGAAAATATCAGAAGGCAGTTCAGAAACTGTTGGCCGTACACTTGTGACAATTTGTTGGCAGAAGTGTACGACCAACAACAGACGCAGAGGGGCTCGCTGCAGCACCTCTGCGTAGGCACCGGTCAGACCGGTGTGTCACCGGTCAGACCTTTGCACACTGGTCAGACCGGTGAAGGTCACCGATCAGACATTTGCCGGGGTGAACCGGCGGAAGACCTCTGAACGTTGCCCGGGTAGGATCCTGTCACACCCGGATTTAAGGGCAAATCTGAATGCAAGAATACATGTGTGCCAGGATCAAGTTACACATGCATCGACTCAGTGCATACCAAAACACAGTGTAAATCGTAAAGAGAGTATTAAACATTTATTACATGACCGAATGTCTCAACTAACAATCGTTCGAGTAGCTAATAGCGGAAAAGGAACACACGCAGAAGTCCTCCATAGGCAGCTGACTGGAGAACGAGCGCCTAGAACTCATCGAACTCTCTAGGGAAATCCTCAAAGGGTCCATCTGAGTAGCAGCGGGGTAGTGTAGATGCAATATAGAAACAACAAGCATGAGCACATGTCGTACTCAACAAGGCAAAAGTTCTATAATAACATGCAAGGCTTTATGGTGGAAGTTGATGGTTATTAAGCAAGTCAGCATTTTAGTTGGTCAAGTTTTATTAAGCAACTGAAACTAGCAAGTGAAAGTATATACCAAACCCAATTAACAAGTACAACAGAACCATTGAATGCAATGCACAAGTTTAAAAGTTCCATCTTTCATAAATTACTCGTGTGAGGGTCAGGCCGCCCTTGACCGTGGGCACGACTAACTAGTCAGTTTTACACTCTGCAGAGGTTGTACATCAAAGACCCACAAGTCGCGTAAAAATCCAAAAGAGTTTTAGACCCAACCATGCTGTGCAAAAGTAGGCACAATACCACACTACCGAGGTGTGGCTGCATAGGGACGCTACGAGTCCGTTACAAAGATCCCTAGGTGCAGGCTGCCCGCTAGGTTACCTGATCAGTGTAGCGTATAAAGCTCCCTGGCGAGTACCGTTTCTTAGCCAAGCCCAACTCCCCGCCAGAGCACGTCTATACGCCATCTACCGTCAGCCCCCAACCCTTATCAGGTAAAGCATACCTAACACCTAGTTCTCTAATTATTAAGCCAAGACAGAGCCATATGTCTTGTGGTTGTACTAGTTTCCTGGGTGGTCGCTCCATGTTCCGATTAACAGGCATAAGGTGTTCTTGCATTACATGAATAAAAGCATAAATAAATCCAGATTGATAAGTGTTCATTAAACCACCCGAAACCAAGGTAAAGCTCTAGCACGTAGTACCCAACATAAAGTAAACCCAGGTTGATCAAGGCATAGGATAGACAAAACTAGTCAAACCTTAATAATGGGACCCTTCAATTGAATGCAAAGCGATAATAAATACAGTGTAATTAAAGTGCCTGTTGTAATAGGATCAACGGGAATGCAGCAAGGACTTGCCTTCTACCAGCTCCGAAAACTGCTCAGGGTCTTGGAATTCTTCAATAGCAGCGAAGTCCTCGAACTGCTCATACTCTACGCTCCACACATTCACATACAAGCATACAATAGAATAAATTCAGAAACAATCACCAAACAGTATCAACAGAACAAAACAGAGGCACTAAACTGATCTACTCGTCGAGACGAATGCGTGGACATAAAGAATGCTAAAAATGGAATTAAAATGACTAAGATAGGGCTAAAACAAGATTAGGGACTTTTCTGTAGGAAAACTGGGGGTTACAGGGGCTTAAACGAAGGAAAAGGACTAAACTGCAAAGAACTTTCTACTGCGGAAGGGTTCATTTGTAAAATAGAAAGAACCGAGGGGTTTTACGGTGGGCTGGCTGGGTTGACCCGTACATGCCGGTTTGACCCGGGGTCAGATGCAATCTGGACCGCCCGATCCAGATCGGACGGTGGGTGACCGCGAACGGCGCGCGGCGCCGCACACCGGCGATCGGGAAGCCCGGCCGGCGAGCGGCGGCGCGTTGGCAACTCCGGCGAGCCAACTCGATCTACGGCTAGAAGGCACGGTTTTCGACGAGATTTGCACCGGAGCGGAACTTGAGACGCGCGGGGGTCGATCCAAGGCACTCGGGTGGGCGTGCCGGCGACGGTGGCGGCGGCGGGCCGCGCGCGGGGCGGACTGCGCCCAATGGCGAACTACGGCGAGCGCGCGCGGGCGCTGCTAGGCACGAGCTCAGGTTCAAAAAGCTCCACAGTCCTCCTCACCTGCTTGCTCAACTCCGGGAGGCCTCCACGACGACGGAACGGCGACGTGCGTCAGCTTTCGGGCAGCGGTGCGGCTAGGGTTTTCGGAGGTGGCGGCGGCGACTCCGGGCTAGGGTTGGGGGCGAGAGGGGGCGGCGCAGCTGGACGGCTCCTCTAAATAGGCCGGGGGAGGCCGTATGGCGCGTGGGCCCGAGGCCACAGGCGCGTGCGGCATGAGCTCGGGGACGAGCCCGAGTCTGGTTCGGCGCGGGGATAGGGATGACAGGCGGGACCCGCTCGTCAGTCTCTGCGGGGGAGGACGGCGCGCTGATGGGCCGCGCTGGGCCCGAAGCCAAGCTGGGGCGAGCGACAGTGGGAGGAGAAGCGGCCGACGAAACAAAGAACGAGGGGCACGGCCAGACTTCAGGTGCTGGGCTGCGCAGCAAACAGGAAAAGGAGAAGGAAGGTTTTTTTCTATTTTGAAAAGCAACCCAAACAAATGAATTCAAATACAAATTTGAATTCAAGCACTCAAAAACAATGCACCAGCATGTATGCAATAGTAAACTCCTATATTTCATTATTTAATTAAAAAAATGATTAAATGCTTAGAAAAGCACAAGCACCTTATATTCCTTAAAAACAAGAATGATGGTTGCTAAGCAAATTTTTAATTAAACTCAAAAGTGAAATTTAGGGTGTTACAGATCCCGTCGAGGCGGCGCACGTAGGGTTGCTCTAGGGTCGGCAAGGCCACCTAGTAGAGACGAAGGAGGAACAACAAGTAATAGATTGGAAAAGTATAAGGCAAAGGGAAAAAGTAAAAATATAAAAGTAGATTGATTTGATCGATTGGATACCTCAGTCGGTCGTGGCCCTTTATATTTATAGGGTGGGGAGGTCTTGCCCCGCAAAGAAATCCTTTTACAAGCCTAGATCTATCAGGACTCCTTTTTTCGGTTCGGACAGGGGGGCACCGGTCAGACCGGTGAGGGGCACCGGTCGGACCGGTGCACTCGACGTGCAGATCTTGTATAAGTCAATCTCCCTCATCCGGACTCCGATTTGGACGTTCCACATATGAATCTTGATCTAATCGACGAGACCTATCCAATGGTGAAGTACAAATTGTATTTCGTGGTAGTTTACCACACCAGTCTGACCGGTGGGACCCACAGGTCTGACCGGTCAGACAAGACATGCGAATTTTGGGTGCGAACATATGCCACCCTGTTTTCCGGTAAAGCTTGCGTGCCAGAAAACATTCACAAAGATCAAAATTGACTAAAGTTAATGATCAACAATGCATCACCCATATTTTGCTCTTAAGTGCGATAATTGCTCTATCGGCCATAAACTTGCTCTCAAATCATGGAACAACTTGTTTCGGTCTCCATACCTGCTTAGTAATGGCTGATCTTGTTGGTATCACCGCTGCTCGTTGCTCCATTGATCCTTGCTTCCGCATCCGTTGCAATCTTCTTTTTTGTGTATGAGTTAAGCCTGAGGGACACCACCTCGGCTGTGAGTATTTTGATTCATCGTTGTCCTTATGACCTCCTTTAGAGTTAATGGATGCACTTCCGACCAGATTATTATCAAGAACAATAGGTCTTTGCATTGAATCATGATTTACATATGTAGGAGAATATTGAATCATATATGAACGCATATGTAAATTAGCATAATCCAAAGGTGAATAATAGCAAGGATATGACCAGGACCATGGTGAGGTCGGTCTAGCATATGAATAAGGTGCAACAACATAATTTTCTTGAGATTTGCAATAACAAGGTATATTTCGATTTTTTGTTGAAAGTTTCAAATTTTTACCTTTATTTGGTCGACCCCCTTGCTTTTGGCTTGCTCCTTTCTTCTTGTACTTGGCCAAAAGCTCCTCAAAAGTCGACTTCACCTTTTTCTTGACCTTGGGACATCTCTGGGGACACCGGCCAGACCGGTCTGGGGCACCGGTCAGACCGGTCGACGTGCTGCCAGTCTTCTTCGTCTTGGCTTGCCCCCCGAGCGTTGAAGCCTTCGCTGAAACCTTGGGGGTATCCTCCAATAGCTTATTCTGCACTTTCTCTTCAGGCCTTTGCTCACCAATGATTACATTTTTCCTTTAGCTTTTTTGGCTTGATCCGGCTGAATTAGCACTTTTGGATTGTTTAACTCAAGAGTGTTTATGGGAAAGGGATTATGATCGACTTGCATACATGAAAAGTCAAACGACCTTCATTAATAGTCGATTGCACTTGTCGATGAAATACATTGCAATCATTAGTTGTATGAGAATAAGAATTATAAAATTTACAATAAGCACGTCTCTTCAATTCTTCTAGTGGAGGTATAGTATGACCTATTTTAATTTTTCCAGCTTTGAACAACTCATAAAAAATCCTATCGCACTTGGCTACATCAAAAGTGTATTTAATTTCCTCTTGCCGATTCTTTCGGATCGGCTTTAAAGATTCACAAGTGCTAGGTTTATCTTTTGTCCATACAAATTCAGCAGTTAAAACATCATTGCCTTCATCGTCCGAATAATCAGATGCATAGTAAATAGAACGGTTAGACTTTTCACTGTTTTTTTGTGAACTCTTAGATTCCTTTAGTCGGTTTTCATTAGCTAAAGCTTTTTGCAACAACCAACTAACATCTAAGAACTCTTGACCATCTAGCTTCTCTTTATGAATATCAAGCAAACCAGAATATGCAAGATCAGCTAGATCTCTATCAGAAATTGTCAAACTATAGCATCGGTTTCTAGTGTCTCTAAATCCTCCAATATATTCAGTCACAATTTCATTAGATTTTTTCTTAGCCGATACAAGATGTGACAATTTCAACTTAGTTTCACCAGTAAAGAAATAATCATGAAATTCATTTTCTACATCAGAAAAAGTGTAAACTGAGTTGGATGGCAAAAAAATAAACCAAGTAAATGCAGCACCCGATAGAGATAAAGGAAACAATTTCATTTTACAAATATCATTAGAAGCAGTTGCACCACATTGTATAGTAAATTGACCTATATGCTCTAATGTACTTCTACCATCATCCCCACTAAATTTAGTAAACTCTGGTATTTTAAATCCCTGTGGGTACGGGATGTACTCATAATTATCAAGATACGGTCTTTGGTACGACCGACTCTTAGTTCTAGGATCTGTACCAAAAGTTTGTCTAAATCGAGCATCTATTCTCTAAATCCCTCCATCCCCAAAGCGGTTCTAGGTCTAGCCGATGCAGGATGTGGTGCTCGATTTATAGTAGGTTGTGGTGTGCCATATGTTGATATTTGGTTCGGTAATGTGTTAGGAACATGCTGCAACAAACTATTAGGAACATATGCACTTGGCTCGCTATATACAACTGTATGCGGTGTCACTGCATTAGTAGCGGCCATTGTACTCCCTCCATCAACCGAAGCACCAATAGTTGTACGACTATGTATGTGATGGATTGGAGGTACACCAATAGGGACTTTAGGTATATGCAAATTTGAAAAATCATTTAGTGTGCTATCTTTAGAATTTTCGGTATTAGAAGTAGATGCATTAATATCATTACCAGAAAATTGTTTATCAAATTTGGCCTCTATACGATCTAAACGAGAATTCATCGTAGAGTCAAATTTTTCACTCATGGCAACAAATTTGTTATTCAAGCTAGCACTAACAGCCCCATCAATCATGTTTGCAATATATGAATTAGCTTTGAGTGGTTTACTCACAGTGGGTGTTACCTTTGGTTGTTGAAGAGGAGGAAACTCAAATTCTTGCACTTCCACCACTTTTCCATCGCGAGTCGATATGAAGTCCTTCCACTCAACTTCCATTCAAGCTTTCTGATACTCCTCGAAGGCTTGACGCTTCACATCTGGAACGTCATCGTCAGTAATGTCGATGATGTTCTTTGGGTCGAGATCGCAAAGAGCTCCTTTTTCATCGTCCATGGTAGCCGATAAATCCTTCTTCTTCCCCAGCGGAGTCGCCAATTTGTTGGCAGAAGTGTACGACCAACAACAGACGCAGAGGGGCTCGCTGCAGCACCTTTGCGTAGGCACCGGTCAAACCGGTGCGTGTCACCGGTCAGACCTTTGCACACCGGTCAGACCGGTGAAGGTCACCGGTCAGACCTTTGTTGGGAAGGATCCCGTCGAGGCGGCGCATGTAGGGTTGCTCTAGGTTCGGCAAGGCCAGCTAGAACACCCTCAATCGATGTAGAGACGAAGGAGGAACAACAAGTAATAGATTGGAAAAGTATAAGGCAAAGGGAAAAAGTAAAAATATAAAAGTAGATTGATTTGATTGATTGGATACCTCAATTGGCCGTGGCCCTTTATATTTATAGGGTGGGGAGGTCTTGCCCCGCAAAGAAATCCTTTTACAAGCCTAAATCTATTAGGACTCCTTTTTTTGGTTCGGACAGGGGGGCACCGGTCAGACCGGTGCACTCGATGTGCAGATCTTGTATAAGTCATATCTCCCTCATCCGGACTCCGATTGGACGTTCCACATATGAATCTTGATCTACTCGACGAGACCTATCCAATGGTGAAGTCCAAATTGTATTTCATGGTCTTTGACCACACCGGTCTGATCGGTGGGACCCACAGGTCTGATCGGTCAGACAAGACGTGCCAATTTTGGGTGCGAACAGAAACTGAGAGAACACAGTATTTTGGGTGCGAACAGAAACTGAGAGAACACAGTTCGAAAACTCAGCAACAATGATTGGAGAAGAGCGCTTCAAAGGTGAAAATTCATGATTTTTGAAGTTTTTATCCTAATAAACATCTTTAGGTGAATGTTTTGGGTACTGTAAGTATATTTGGACGATATTTTTTTTGTTTTCTGACATATTTATTGTTGACATTTGCCTTGAAGGTATACCAAAGGCTCCTGTCAAGCATGTATACAAAAGAAGAGGCAACAAACCGGAAGCCGAAGTTACTAAAGCAATAAACAAAAGCCCATTAGAAAGTGTTTAGAGAGAAACAAAGCATCGAATGAAGAGTTTAGCGTTATTTAGACTAGCTTCCTATGAACTTTTAATGGTACTTCAAGTATAACTAGCTGCGTATGTTGAATTGGCACAAACTTGATGTATGGATTTGTAATATATACTTTGATATATTGTCCTAATGATATGTATTGTGGTCATGCAATATATATAAATTATTCTGCTATCACACTAGTGTTAGAATATGTTTTTTATTAAAAATGTTTGATGCATTTGTGCTTATGAAGATGTTTCACACACACACACAACACACACACACACACACACACACACTAACACCCAAACACTAATATAATATAAGCAACATAGTTACCAATTAAATTGAGTCTTAACATATTTAAATATCATTTGAGTAATTTTAGAAGCAACAAGTGCTTGTGCATCATATTTTGGTCGGATAGTTTTTTGTTCCATGAGTGTGGTTTTCAAAATCCATCTGTCGGCCTAGCTCCCCTCCCCTCTCTCCTAGTCACCGACAGCTGGGGCCCGCCTGTCAGCGTCGTCCCCTACCTCCAATAGAACAGCTGTCGCTCGCGCCCCGGTCATTTTCCCTTATGTCTATTGGTATTTATTAAGCCTACAGAAAAATTAATGATCCGCAAGCGGGGAGATGTATCGTATCCATGGGGAAGAAAGGATGGATGTATCCGTTGACTAGGGATGGCAATAGACTACTCTATGAGACATTAATGGTATGGCACATACTTTAACAGGGGTAAACCAATAATAATATATATTGATAACTTAGACAGGTAGAGGCACATGTGGAGCATAAAATATACTACTTCCTAATTAGATTAGAACCGGATCAACTTAAGAGGCACAAATTCTACTCGAATCTTGATAACTTACAGATCTGGAATGGGAGTAAGGCTCAACTCTACTCTAATCTGACTATCTATCTAGAACTAGGCTCTAGATCTAAGAACTAGATCTAGAAGTATGAAGTATCTATCCTATCTCTTGTGTCTCCTCTTCTTCTCCTGCCTTGGCGACTTGATCTGGTGGATTGATTCTAAGATTTGATGCCTCTAGGGAGGGTCTACTTATATAGTTCGGAGGAGGTGCCACGTCACCGTAGGATCAAACCGACCTCAATGTGTGGTTTAGATTAATTCTCATAGGCGGTGGAGGAAGGTTCCAGAAGTAGGGCTGACATGGACGAGGCGGCAGGCCGATCGGCCCCACCACTGGGCCGATCTGCCCCTGGTGGGCCCCACTCATGGGCTTCTTCATCATGGTGTCTTCTCATTCCTTCTAGATGCTTCTTTCTTGTAAGACACATTGGTTAAGTTCGAGAGTCTTCTGGAGCCTTCTAGACTTGATTCCTTTCGTATTTTCCTGAATAGTCCCTGAAATTATACAATTCACCAAAACTTGTGGAAATCTTTAGTCTAAAGCCCTATACTACTGTTGAATTATCTTTTTGGTCCTTTTCCATGTATTGTTGATGCATAAAAATAAAAGTTAGTGAGCATCAACAAACTCCCCCAAGCTTACCTCTTGCTAGCCCCTAGGAAGACTCATTGTGAGTGTTACCAAATTAAATTCTTCTACAAGGTAGGATGAAAAAGCACATACTTTCAAACTTGCTTATATCTACTTGAGAACATGGGGTTTTTATCTGTACTTGGGTCTTGAGCAGTTGAAAGATAGAAAAATTAAGTTAAGCAGCATGTCTCAAGTTCTTGGTTTCACTATAATTCTGGAGTTTTGCAAAAGATTTTCTAGATAAAACTCAGAGTATTCATGTATGACATACAATAGTGTGATGATTAATACTTTAGCCTTAGCTTTTATATGTTTCTTCTGTTCCTGAAATATATATCTCTTTAGAAATAAATTTGAGAGAACCTTTGGGTTACATGAACAATTTCATGGAGAGATGGGCCCTACTCGCTCTTATGACTTTTGTCCAGTTTCTCTTGCTCTGTGAATAGATCGTGCAATGAAATCTAGAAACACCAACACTTATGGAGAGAACCAAAGACTTATATAGGGCACCATTGGAAACAGTGTCAAACGCCAAATTAGACTCCACCATTGCAACGAGCTCGCCGAGAGGATCGAAATGGATATATCATTTGCCTCCTTTAAAGTTTAGATGAGAGAGATATGCACAAGAAATCGTGTGGGACCGGTGGGACCCACACCAGGCCACGTGGCGACGTGCTACCACACAGGCACCCATGTGGCCATGATACGTCATCGAAACAAAGAAGCACACTCTCGACCAATCAGGAGCAAGCACGTGGATCCAAGGGCCCACAGCCACGAGATAACTGGCTAGGGACACCGTGAACACCCCCATACCCACCTTGGACCCACTTGGTAGTCACCTGGACGAAAACCGACACGATCAGGGCCACCCCAAGATCGACCGACCCCCAGGTCGACCGACCCCACCTTGTGGCCCCTCGTGTCACCCTTCCACGTGTCGGCTTGTCGTGACAAACCAAATGCGGTGCCAGGTGCCTGCTCGAATATCCATCCGAAAGCCTGCACCTCCTTCTCATGGAAGATTCACCAACTTGGCCCCAACTCCTCTACGCCACATGTCACCACCTCATTGGCTTCCTAGGAACTTGTCTTGGCACTATAAATAGAGGTGGAGGGGGCTAGAACAAAGACACATCCCATTCCTCCTCCTTCTCTCATTTTCTCTCTTGGAGAGGAGTCTCTCCTCTCCATGTGTAGGTGTGAGTAGGTGCTAGGTAGAGGGTGATGAAGGTGAGGGGGTGACTTGGGGATATGCCATGGTGTGTTGGCATCTTTCCCCAAGAACGAACCTCTACGGGTGCCTTTGTTCTGCATTTAGACTAAAGTGAGTATTCAACATTTTATATTTAGACTAAAGTAGCTTTCTACATTATTGAATAGTTCTTGTGTTCTTCATCTGTTCATCATTTAGAGGCTTGTGTTCTTCATGAACCCAACTATTTGATCTTCTAGTGTAGCTCATAAGTAACTAATTTTGTTTGTATTCTTGCTAGTCTAACTAGAATAAAGTGGGTATTCCCTATGCTCTAATTAGATCAAAGTCCTTCCGTGATCCCTTGCATGAGATAGCTAATACGTGAGTGAGTTCTAGTCTCTCCCTCGTGGGTTCATCGCTTCGTATTTATACGGAGTGCTATAGTGTTGTTGTGGGCACACATACGCAGCTGTGCTACAGTAGTGATCAGTATTGACGGTGAATTTCCTTCAACCTAGCCATGAGTTTACCTTTGGTGTTGGTATTGATTTGATATCCTAACTAACGATCCTAACCCTCATGATATGTCATGTTCGCACTCGCATGTGGTATTTGGAGTTTATTGTTTACGCAGGGTTTTAACGCTAAAAGGGAGACTTCCCGGGAAAGTTCATCAAGCACTTTGTGAGAAGATCATGAAGCCCGACACAAGTCAAGACACGAAGTGAACATGACTCCAAGTGGCCCAAGGATAAAAGAGTGAAGCCGTGAAACTCCGAGGCCCTGGACAGAAAATGTTGAAGCTTGCGCGACAAGGAGCCCTATCCAAACCGCGGAGAAACTGATGCCAAGGGCCCAGATGCAGGAAGTGGAAAGTTCCAGAAGACACGAGAAGTAACTGGGAGGAAGCCGGAGCCGAACTGGGATAAAATGGGCCCTTGGCATCAGTTTCTCGGCCCAGCCCATTTCGGTCCTGGTTCGGCACCCTATTTGACCTAGACGCCATTCAGACTATTTATAGCCCCCTCGCCAAGAGCCACGCATCAATTCATTCGTCATCCACCGCCGAGGAGCAGAGAAGCTAGGGGGACACCATCTCGGAGAGGAGGGTCATGCTATTTGTATAGGTTTCCCTAGTCGACGTGGGAACCTTGCATGGAAGACCACGTCAGAGCTCCAGAGCAAGGATCAAGATCGTGGTAGGATCCCGGTGGTGATCTTGTTCATGTAATCATTCATGGTGTAGATCTTATAGTGAATCCGATTTCTAGCGATCAAGTGCCTTCTTGATGATTTTGTTCTCCCTTGGTTTTGCTTCTTCCCCAATCTATACTTAAGATAAATTGCATAGGGTGCTCTTGTAGCCGCGGTGTCTAGAGGTGCATATCGGACCGACCAAGTGTTTTCAACTTGTTCTTCTCGAACTCACCCTAGGCTAACCCGCACGAATAGGAGTGCATTGTGACAGGACGGTGGCTCCAAAAGGCAAGATTCTTCGGAATCGGATCGGAGGCCATGGTTTAAAGATGCTTTTTATGAGATTCGCTTTTCTATCTTCATCTATCTTGTTTATAGCTACAACATAAGCATGTTCTAGACTCTCTAGATCGGTTATCTCTATGCTTTCTCTTGCTACCTCTTTAGTAGATTAGATTAGATAGATTAGATATGCTTTCTTGATGATCTCTTAGATTAGATGCAACTTCGTTCTTCAAAAGGAGTTTCTCTGCTTTACTAGATTGAATCCTTGCATTGCACATTGTTCAACGAATTTGATACATTAGGTTCTCACACTTAAGGGAAGAAGGGTCCCTTGACTACAACGGGGGATTTGTCCGCTTGCAAATCCAGATGAACTTTGATACGACAATCAACCGTCAACAAGCCCCTTTTTCTAGCGCCATTGCCGGGAAGAAAGCAATCAAGATCCAATCTACTATCGCTTTACTATAGCTTTCTTGTGAATATTTTTTCAGTTTTTTTACTTTTATTTTTCATCTCTTAATTTTGATCATCCTCAAAAAGAAAAAAATCAATGTAATCTAGTTTTTGACTAACCCTAATTTTTCTTTTTTATTTTTTTTGTTTTTGCTAACCCTAACCGGATATGGTTGGCTACCTCTCCAAGAAACCCAAATATTTCTGTGGATGATCCAGGAAAACTTTACAGGCAAAGGAAATGTGCAACACATGATAAAGGGTTGGAAACCCTAGATCCAAAAGCCGAAGTCGAAGGACCGTCGGAATCTCCAAGGGAATGACCACCTCCAAGTCCAAAGGAAGATCAACCTCAACCTCCACCCATGGGAGAACAACCACAACCAAAGTGCAACATCGAGCTATGCACCCCGGACATCATTGATCTACCTATAATAAACCTTCAAGACGCCGGAAGGCCGTTCAAGATCAAGGTCTCAACTATCTGCATGGTGCAACACTCGCCTTTCACTGGTAAAGAGGATCCGAACCTTCACCTCCAGGAATTTGTTCAACTATGTCAAACTTTTGATGAGGAAGGGGTGACTCAAGATCAAGTGAGGGCAAGGTTTTTATGTTCTCACTACTTGGAAAAGCTTTGCGTTGGTTCCACACTATACTAGTGGAGTCGAAGCAAGATTGGGAAGCGTTGATGAGGAACTTTATGAAGGAATTTTATTCGCCGACTAAGACTCTGAGTTTGTGCAAGAAGATTGATACATTTGCTCAATTCCCAATGGAGACGATTGCGGAAGCTTTGGAGCGTTTTAATGAATACATGCGAGCCGAATTCCTTGAGTGGCATATCGGTTTACTTATGAGGAGGATGAAGAAGATGGAGATGGAGAAAAGCTCAAGACCTAAAGGCTTCCAAGGCAAGATCCAAATGCGAGGAGTGTGAGGAGTACGACCATGTCCAAGGTAAACCTCGATTTAATTAAAGTTTGTCCCTTCAAGATTTGGTTCCTCTTTGTACACAATTGAAGGACTTCATGGACGAGCAAGCTAAGATCAACAAGGACGCCGTCACTAAGTTTGAGGCTATGGAGAAAATATTGGAGAATAGATGGTAAGGTGATGGAGGTCAGAAGCTCTATCCGTGAAGTGTTCATCATGATGAAGATGCTAGAGACGCAAGTGGGACAACTTGTCAGGCACCCGATGGGTAGCAAAGGAAGATTGTCAAGACAAACCCAAGGTCCCGAGATGGCAAAGGCTATTCAAACACATTCGTGAGAGATGGAGGACCACACTAAGGAGACCACGGAGATCACAACCGAAAGACCGGAGTTTGAGATGCCGAGCGAATACATGAAGATGCCTCCACGCTACTTCCGAGACATGCTTGCCAACAAGCACGAGATGACATTATCAACCTTGGAGCAAGTATGGGAGTCATGCCAAGAGACGTGTTCGAGGAGCTACACCTACCGCTCAAGCCTATGGCCATGTGTCTAGAGTTGGAAAATAACTCTATTCGCTATCCCGTGGGAATCTCCAAAGATGCACCCGTAAAAGTTGGAGAGATCAAGTTCAACATCTACGACAAGGGAAGCACATTCAAGTTTCAACCACGTTTCAAGGTATGCAACACGTCCAATGTTAAATATGTTCCACCTCATCATCGCTTTATCAAGGAAGAGCCAAAGAAGAAGGAAGAGCCAGAGAAGGTGGAAGTTGTTGCATCCGTCAAGACTGAAGAACAAAGTCAGCCTGTGAAGACCAAAAAAATGACCAAGCCGAAGAATAAGCCCGCGCCCAAGATGGTGCGTAAGTGGGTACCCAAGATTGCAACTCCCACAAAGAGCGTTGATCCGAAGTGAAGAAGAGAAGAAGTCTGGCTATGGACTGTAAACGAAGCGCTAGGCGGGAGGCAACCCGTTCGTCGAGTTAAGAATAAGTTACCGGGAGGACAACCCGATCAAGAATAAAAGCTACCGGGAGGGCAGCCCAGAAGATTTCCGAATTTCAAGTAAGTTGGTAATAGAATTTGCTACGCAAGACATTTTATTAACTCTTAAGTGGTTGAACAAGTTTTTAGAGAATCTTTTGTTTGCTCGGTCATTATATTTGTATTTTTCTATCATAAAACCAATGACATGAGCCATCCCATGTTTTATTTGCCTCTTTTGGAGAAAGTAGAACCAAAAATTGAGATCCCATTTGAGCCTCTCATCCTCTCCATGATGGTAGGTTCAATTTTGTTTTGCATGCTAAAAACACATGAGTAGAGCCTCACTATGTTCTTTATGTTTCTTAAATCTTTTGACGCATGCTAGGACTCACGTGAACCTAAGGAATTCGATTTTTGGTTTCATCTAACTTGACATCTACCGGTTTCTCTAGAGCTAGAGTTTTTCCATGACCATTTGTTTTTATTTATTCAAAATCTCTCTCTCATGTTTGCCCAAATTTATAACCTAAACCCATAACCCCACTGTCAAGCCGGAGGAGCTTGCTATCAATTAATGAAAGCAAATGATCCCAGTGCAACCAAAATAAAGGTAGTCAGAAAGTTTTCGACTTACAAATTGTTTTTGATGTTTAAAAACTCCTCTAATAATGTATTTAGACTCATTGCTAGCACTGAGTTAATTTTTAATTAGAGGAGTGATTAGCATCAAAACATGATAAGGTAGGGATTTGAGATTTAATTAACACCATGTGCTCGATGATGCATCACGGGACGACTTTATCATCAAAACATCCTGGGCACATTTAAAAGACAAGCATGGGGGAGGGCAACATAACTTTGTTTTGCTGGAAATAAGTGAAAGCACATGAACCATGGAAAATAAGAAGTTAAGTGACACGAAGTTAAGGAGGGAGGCATTGATCTCACCATTCAAAACAAAGGAGTTTGGCCGATGGATTCTTGTGGAGCATGAGGACACGAGGACATAATGCAGAGAGGAGCAAGTGGGAGAAGAGCCGAGGCAATTGGGGCGCAGGGACCCCAGGCCGGTCGGCCTGGCCTCTTTATTTGCCCCCGGAGTCCATCTTCCTCTGGTAAGCTTCTCATTCATTGGCAAGTTCATGCTCCCTAGTTCATAATCTAGAGACTGTACGAACCACTCAGAAAAATTCATGCCTCACTTCCTTCTCTAAAAATCCCCGAAATTTTGTTACAATTCTTGTCCTTCCATATACTTTCTTTGTGCATTTTTCTTTCGGAAAGAAACCCCGGGAGAGTTGTTTGTGGATTTGTGCAGCAAGGCACGATGAAAAAGGCCATGAACATCGTCCCTGGAAGAAGAGTATCATCATCGTTGGAGGTGCCATCTAGATCTTTGTGGAGGCACTCTACTCCGAGTCCCCGCGAAGCTTATAGGAGGACGTGGCACCATCGAGGAGCGACATGCTACACTTTGGAGGCATGAGGAGTACATGAAGCTTGTCCATGTGGGACAAATCACAAGGGCACATGGAGGAGCCACTCGTTCGACCTCGACACTCAACACGTTCATCTGCTCCGCCACCATATACTTTGAGACACTTCAAGCTTGTTTTCATCACAAAGACGAAGGATCAACCATTGGAGGAAGAGTGAAGGAAGGAAGAAGAAATAATGCTTCAAATTCGGTTTGATTTTTCCTTCTCCCTTTCTTTATTTTTCAGTTATGTGCAAGTATGTGTGTGCGAGCATTTTCTATTTTATTTCAGCATGTGTGTGATAGTAGTAGTTTTTGTTTTCCATCACCATGAATAAATTTCACCATCGTTTTATGATATTTAATATGGATGGAAAATTGTGCCAAGTTGGTATATGATTACTGCTGACTATAAATATCTTTGCACTTATTTTATGCATGATTAAGCTAATGCTCTCATTTAATACAAATCTGAAATTAATTTAAATGCTAGCTCAATCCTTTGCAGCGGTTATGATAAAGATAAGACCCATAGTTTTCTTTTCATGCTCTCAATTTTGGATGGGTTAAAGATGATTTATTTTTGTTCTTAAAATTAATGCTAACCTTGTCATTAATACCTCTTGCGTTTTGCTCTACCTATCCAAAGCCATATATATATTTGAGTGCAAAAACTTAGTATACAAGATTTATTTTTGGGTGAATTAATGCAGGGCTTGACTTCTCTGGCCCGAGACTAAGAAGCTGGTCATCCCGTTTTTGTGTATCTATCTTATTGCTAGCCTTTCTATCTGTGCATTGTGTATCCCCACATCGGAGATTTCACAAACCTCGCCGGATATCCACCCTTAAAACCCAATATATCTTTTTGTGTTTACCTCCTTGAACACAACCCAATTCTTGAGTATGGATGAATATTTCAAGGAAGATCACAAGAATGAAGGTGCCGAGGATTGAAGTATAATTTTGGGATACCTCCAAGACGACATGAAAGTTGCGTGAAGGATCCCTAGAAGGTTTTCAAGTGTTTCATTAAAGGAAAACATATAACTTTTAGTACCTACCTTGGCACAAAAAAATTTTCCACCTCTTTGCCCGAGGATGTGCAATCATCTAAGCATGGGGGGGAGTTGCCAAGGAGGAAGGTACAATGTAATCTAGAGTTCAAGGGGAGTATAAAAGAGTATAAAAATTGAAAACAAAAGAAAGAAAGAAAAAAGGTATGAAAGAAGGAAAGAAAGAAAGGAATAGGAAATAAGAAAAAGATGTGTGTATATATATATATAAGAAAAGAGAGAGAAAGAAAAAATAATAAAGCTCCCCGGCTCTCTAGATGCATTAGAAGTTTCAAGAGGATTCAAGATCAATACCCATACTCATCTTTCCAACCATGTGCAATCCGATAATGAGGACTTTGTTTGTGCCTCGACATCACTCTTTGCCATTTGCACATGTCCATTTATCTCAAAAAGTGTGTGTTCATCTCTCTCCCCCCTCCTTGTAGCATTATTTGTCCAATAACCTTTTTTACGAGTCTCATTAAGACCATGAGAAGCTTGTCTCGTTTTGATAATATCTCGATTATAATATCTTGGTAGGACTATTGGGGGATTCAGAATTGAGCCCTTCGCATTTGTAATCGTATTGTTGTAGTTAAGCAAGTGCGATTCTGGAGAATTAACTACGAAGCCCCCGAAGCTATTTAGCTTCACACTACCTTTCAGATCACATTTTTCGCTTGGTACCTTTCGTCACTAGTAATATTATCGAATAGGTCCAGTGATCTAGGGTACTAGATTTCCGGTCTGGTGGTTTGGTTTTCCTCGCAGCAAAACCCTAGGGGTGAATCCTACCCACTCAACGAGCCTTAGTCTAGGTTTCGCCTGGGGGGTTTCATCGCCTTTAGTGTCTAATGCATTTATGTTTGACTTTGGAATGTGTTTCAGGTGCAAGGATGTGCTAGGCGAAAGGGGCATCTCTAAAGAGTGGGAGGTCTTCACCCGACAGGCGCACATGTTGATGTCGGGAAAGGCACCGTGATTAGCGGCATGACGTCATGAAGCGCTGATTACGTGAAGACCTAATGGAGATTTCCCAAAATTAGCCTAGTACACTTTGTATCGATCCGTTTTACACGAGGGCAGTCTCGCTATGTAAAAAGTCTGTTCGTCTCCCAATAAAAGGAGGTCGACTGGCACTTGTAAAGGGGATCGACTTTTGAGAAATTTACTGTTGAGAAATAGCTTTTGGTCTTCCTTTTGTATTCATCTGATTTTGCGATCTCGAGTCTTTAGTTTTCTTTCATTGTTCGTGAGCGATAGCTTCGCTACATCACAACAAGGACTAAACTTTTCCCAAAAGCTCCATATAAAGCCTTCCACTTATACATATTGAGAGTAGAAAGGAGTAGAACAAATAGGCTTGAGAAACTAGATGAGATGAGAATTCATGAGCAAGATGCAAGGTGGTTTAAAATTTTGAACTTGGTTTAGCTCTTTTCTCCATCTTGTGCTTTATTTCAAAATTTCTGAAATTTGGGAGCATGACTAATTACTTGTGGGAAGAGCTTAATTGATATCCACCCTCCGTAGGGATGAAGGCTAGTACACTATGGAACTTCAACAAAATAAATTTTTGAGAGCATTATGTTTTCTCGTGTATGATCAAGTGCAGGGTTTAAATAATGAAAGGCAACACCGATATCCATCAAAGGCTTACTCGAGGACGAGCAAAGTTTAAGCATCGGGGAGATGTTGATGGTGAATTTCCGTCAACCTAGCCATGAGTTTACCTTTGGTAATTGTATTGATTTGATATCCTAACTAACAATCCTAACCCTCATGATATGTCATGTTCGCACTCGCATGTGGTATTTGGAGTTTATTGTTACGCAGGGTTTTAACGCTAAAAGGGAGACTTCCCAGGAAAGTTCATCAAGCACTTTGTGACAAGATCATGAAGCCTGACACAAGTCAAGACACGAAGTGAATATGACTCCAAGTGGCCCAAGGATCAAATAGTGAAGCTGTGAAACTCCGAGGACCTGGACAGAAAATGCTGAAGCTTGCGCGACAAGGAGCCATATCCAAACCACAGAGAAACTAATGCCAAGGGCCCACATGCAGGAAGTGGAAAGTTCCAGAAGACACGAGAAGCAACCGGGAGGAGGCTGAGGCCGAACTAGGCCGAAATGGGCCCATGCCGGTCGGCCCAGGCCGGTCGACCCAACCCATTTCGGGCCCGGTTCGGCACCCCATTTGACCTAGACGCCATTCTGACTATTTATAGCCCCCTCGCCAAGAGCCACACATCAATTCATTCGTCATCCACCGCCGAGGAGTAGAGAAGGTAGAGGGACACCATCTCGGAGAGGAGGGTCGTGCTAGTTGTCTAGGGTTTCCCTAGGCGACGTGGGAACCTTGCATGGAAGACCATGTTGGAGCTCCGAAGCAAGGATCAAGATTGAGGTAGGATCCCGGTGGTGATCTTATTCATGTAATCATTCATGGTGAAGTTTTTATAGTGAATCCGATTTCTAGCAATCAAGTGCCTTCTTGATGATTTTGTTCTCCCTTGGTTTTGCTTCTTCCTCAATCTATACTTAAGATAGATTGCATAGGTGCTCTTGTAGCCGCGGTGTCTAGAGGTGCATACCAGACCAACCAACTGTTTTCAACTTGTTCTTCTCGAACTCGCCCTAGGCTACCCCGCATGAATAGGAGTGTGTTGTGACAAGACAGTGGCTCCAAAAGGCGGGCGTCTTCGAAATCGGATCGGAAGCCATGATTTAAAGATGCTTTTTTATGAGATTCACTTTTCTACTTCATCTATCTTGTTTGGAGCTACAACATAAGCATGATCTAGACTCTCTTGATCGGTTATCTCTATGCTTTCTCTTGCTACCTCTTTATTAGATTAGATTAGATTAGATTAGATTAGATTAGATTAGATTAGATTAGATTAGATTAGATTAGATTAGATTAGATTAGATTAGATTAGATTAGATTAGATTAGATTAGATTAGATTAGATTAGATTAGATTAGATTAGATTGGATTGGATTAGATTAGATTAGATTAGATTAGATGTGTTTTCTTGATGATCTCTTAGATTAGATGCAACTTCGTTTTTCAAAAGGAGTTTCTTTGCTTTACTAGATTGAATCCTTACACTGCACATTGTTCCACGAATTCGATACCTTGGGTTGTCACACTTAAGGGAAGAAGGATCCCTTAACTACGACAGGGGATTTGTCCGCTTGCAAATCCAGATGAACTTCAACCGTCAACAATCGGCGGTGTAGACGTGGTGTCTAGACTGCGGGTTATCCTTCGTTTGCCCTGTATCCCATGGTTATTTAGGGTAGGCCACGGTGGTGACAGTTGTTGGACCCTTTGTACTCCCCCACGTTTGGATACAGCGTAGAGTTTTCGGCCAGAACCGACCTGTCATATCCAGGAGGGAACTGGTGCCCGAAACAAAAGTTTCTACTTGAGAGACCGTTCTTAACTCTGTACGCTATCGGCTGGATCCTTTCCATCTCCCATCTCATCCTAAAGCCACACACTATATATAATTAAACATAACAGACTTTAAACATTTTATTCTATGACAAATATATATAAGTAGGTAGATAATACTTACCTCAGGGGCACTCCTTCCCCGAGTGGTGTGACTGTTGGTTGGGGCTGATGCCCTGGTTGGTCGTAGAAATGAACAAGGTTTCCCCCAGCTGTGGTTTTTAATGGGACCACTCTCCCAAGCTGCATGTTGCTTAGTTTCACATTGCCCACTGAAGGAATGCTCTTGCCAGCGTCTCAACATTTTCATCTGTGGTCTCTTGTATCTCATTCAATTGTTGTCCCGCCTGGTTCATCCACTCTTGCTGTTGGTACAACAAGTTGGTGTGGAGATCTTGTGTGTTCATTTGTGTTCTCATGTTATCATGGACGCCTTGATTGAATGGTGCAGTGCGCTGATGATTGAATCCTGCAAAAGAGTGGCAGGCATGTACAAAATTTGAAGATGTCGCATGAAACCTGTCGCTCAAAAATTCTTGTCCTACCGGGTCACTTGGTCCTTGTGGCTGCTGTGATGGAATGAAGACTTCGTAGGATTGGTAGGCTACACCTTTAGAGGGTCAGTCAGCCTCAAAGTAATTTGATGATGAAGCTCATGTCGCGGGGGTTGCTCCTGGAATGGTTGTGCCTAAAAGTTGATCAAGAAAGACTTCGGTGATCATCCATAGTTTAAGTCCTCGAACTGGATTTCCAAATCTTTTATTCTTCAGGTGCATCTTCCGTCTTTAGAGATGATGATTCTTCTGGTGATGTTCTCTCTTGATCGATCATGTTCGCGTTGATGCTGAGTTCTGGTCGGGGTCGGAAGGTAAACTTCTCTTTTTTCATTGATCTCGAATGTGATCTCTCTTGCACCGACATTAATTTGTGTGTTGGCAGTGCTCAGGAATGGTCGTCCGAAAATCAGTGAGACCCTGGAGTCTGGGTGCATATCTAATACTACGAAGTCAACTGGCACAAAGAACTCTCGGATATTCACTGGAACATTCTCGGTGATTCCTGATAGGTAGAGAACTGATTGATCTGCTAGTTGTAGACACATTGATGTTGGAACCAAGATAGGGTGCTTAAACTTGTCGAAGACAACCTTGGGCATCACACTGACACTTGCTCCAAGATCACATAGTGCATTGTTGAAGTATTGATTTCCAATGGAGCACTCTATAGTGGGGCATCCTGGATCCTTTTTCTTGATGGGTGATGTATTCAGGATTGCCACATACACTCTTCAGTCAACTTGATGATCTTTGCGGTTGGCAGAGATCTCTTCTTGTTCAGGATGTCTAGGATGTACTTGGCATATGTCGGGACTTGCATGGCGTCTAGTAGGGGTATGTTGACATAAAGCTTCCGGATCACCTCAACGAATTTTTCTGAATGGATCATCAACTTGAGGTCTTCTCACTCTTCGAGGATATGGTAGGGTTGCGAAAACAAATGGAACTGAAATAATTGTGAAGAGGGACAAAACCTTGTTTCTAATTTTTCTAGTGTGTCATTTTGTATGAAACATTCTGCAAGCATGCAAGCTTCTTGATCGAAAGGCACACATTGTATGTCAACACCATCCTACAAAAGATTAGTACGAACAAACGACAATGCAGGAATAGATGGTAGTAAACAACAATTCTTCCCTTCTCTGGAGTGAACCTTTTTCTTTAAAACAAAACCACTTGAGGAACATGCAAATATGTTTTTATGATGGGTGTCCTCCTCTAAGTGATCACAATGTTCCACAAGAAAAGGAGAATTCATATTGTTGCGAATGTAGACTCTATGTATTAGATATTGTCCTTTGTTATCATATTTGCCAATAGCATGAAATGCGTGTTTAGCAGATGAAGGCAAATCAGCATATTGAGAAAGTCTCTCTTCAAACCAATCTAGATTACACAAATCACCAAATTCAATGTAACCTAAGGTGTGGAAAGAAGATTCTAATTTTAGCTCATCATTTTAATTAGTGATACACATAACATGTTTATTTTCAGCATTAGCATGTAAAACTGAAGCATTATCAAACAATTCATCTTTATCACAAGGAACATCAAGCAAATCATCATCTGACAAAGATAAATCTAGAGAGGGTTCCACTAACAATTGCTCTTTGATAGCATAGTGTGTGGAAAAATTCAGCATATTATGACAATTCTCACCATTCGTGAATATAGCACCATGGTCATTACCTGCGTTCTCAATAGCAGTATCAGGTGCATTGTGAAGTGGTGGTTCTGAATTTCCACATGAGGATGTGAGCTCCTCATTTTCTTCCATGTCATCCTTGTCCTCTTGCTTTTCTTCGAAATCCTACAAAAGGTTAGGTGGAGCAAGAAATACAACAATGGACTGATCCTCTAAAATAGGTTCCTCATCATTTGAATTCAACGTGGAAGGTGGATGAAAAAATGTTTCTCTCATAAGAATTTTCATATCATTCCAAGTTTGAGGTTTTATCAGAATTATTTAACGACTCCCACCAAGTTAAAGCTAAGTGCCGCAGAACAATTGCTGTATTTTTTACCTTCCTCCTTGGACACATAAAACGAGTAGAAAAAAATTCTTCTATGGCAATTTCCCACTCCATGTACGCATGAGCACCCACACCATTGTATGTTGGTGGATATGAAGAACTTGTCATGGCTAGAAGACAGAAGAAGAGAACACAAAAGTATTATCCCTATCAACTAGCAACTACTGGGTGGTGGTGGAAGTGGAAAGCAATATCTCAAGCGGCATACCACCGTCTTGCAAGTGTTCTTACCAAAGCCAACAGGGTGGTACAATCTGTTGTCAAGCTCGGGTGTAACAGTTGCAAGGTTAACCTGTGCTGACAGAAGTATATATATGTGGAGTTTTGGGTAGGCTCAATATGGTAGCAAGGAATATCAATAATTCAAATTCAGAATTGCAAGATTGAAAAGTAGTCCCAAGCTAGTCTATGTCGCTGGCCTAAACGCGTCCTGGACCTAGTTCAAGCAAGCAACAATACAACTTGCACAAGGATATAAAGAACGCAAGCACTTTTGAATTTTGTTTATATTTCTGGTGCGGTTTTTACTTTTTTTAGCACATATTTACCTTTTACTTTTTTTCTTTTTTTTCTCAGTGCGGCTTTTGTTTTTGCACTTCTTGCCTTTTACTTTCTTTTCTTATCTTGCTTCGACCTGCTGCAATAGATAGGTGTAACTTAAAAAAATTCTGCAGCAAGGATATAAAAATGAGCCGTCGTGGCTAAGCTTTCCAGTAAAAACAAACCTTCTGTTTCCTTCCTAATCTCTTTGTTTGTCACACAACACACAATCTACTGGCTGTTTTTCTGTTTTTTTTCACTCTTGCAAAGGAAACAAGCACTCTGACTACACAAGTATTGGCACGCAAACAAGAAAGAATGAGCACAAAGCTTTTAACACCGTGCCTGCCTGCCTGGGAATTCAAGTGACGTTGAAAACACTAGACCTTGACTCAATTAAACTGACGAACACGACGACACACAAGGTACTAAAATTCAGTAAAGCAAACTAAAGTGAAAAATTGTGGGGCACAAAAAGGGTTATAGGACAGTGGAAATATTTTTGTAGGGCTTTTTTTGAACTATAGATAATGAAAACTAGATTGAATCTAAAGGGCACACGATAATACGTCACGGGGAACCTGGAATCATGATACCAAATGATAGGCACTGGCCCAATCTTCCGAGAGTTAGATGGTACACTCGATTGGGTGGAGAACTCGACGTTGACGATCCGGCTTCGAATCAGCACGATTCGGACCCCCAACCGCTACACCACTGCTCCGCTGGTTATCAACCAAGCACAACTTGATTGACCTCACCCCGAAGGCTTTTCCCTGCAAGCGAATCGAGAACACAAGTAAGAAAGTAAAGAATGCAATCTGATAATTGCAGATATGAATTGAAGAAAAGACAAAGGGGTTCATGTTCTGATCACAAAAGGGCTAATTGACACGGTGGTGACGAACAAGAACGGGTGTCCTGATTCACAACAAAAGAACTTGGCGTTACAGTGGCTATGAAGATAGTCTGTTCCTCGAATCGAAGGGAAACAAATACTCAAACAAAACCCAAGTTTCTAAGGCGGTGGCTATTGAGTTTATTATAGGAGGGGCGTCCTAGGGTTGGGGGCGACCACGGGTGGGGCGCCTACAACTTGGTCTAAAGGCCCGACAAACTGGTGACGCTGCAGCTTGGCAGATTCTGGACGTCAACTTGTTTCAATGATACCCATTGATTCTGAACGAATTTGGGCCTGAGACCGGTGCCATTGGAATCTCTATGAAATTCTCGTTCTACCCATATAAAGAACGTCCAAAACGGACTCCATAAGCGACTGGGGCATCATTTTTAGTGAGTGCTGCTCCTGGACTCCGAACTGGGCTCGAACTTGTGTTGCTTTGGGCCTCCACCTTGACTCGAACCGGATTAGCCTCAGACCTCCTTCTTGACATGGAAAGCCTTGTTGGACTCCTTCTTCACTCCATGCACCACTCATGGACATATGCATTGGCGCCATGTCCTCATCGGTTTCCTTCCGTCTAGAGTCTGTAGTTCCACTGTTCGTTCACCAGAGTTGGCCGCGCCTAGGGATGGCAACGGGGAGGGGTGAGGCAGAGGGCATGCTCCCCGTCCCCACCCGACCCCCGATTCCTGATCCCTGTCCTGGCCCTAACAATCCAATCAGGGGAAAACGCACCCGGTCCTCGTCCCCAGCGGATCCCCGAACCCCAACGGGCCCACGTGGGGTTAAGCACCCAACAAAAAAGATCGCAAATCAGAAGTAAGAAACGACCACATTTTAATGCATAAGCTCAAATATACGTATTCACAGATCGAGCACAGTGCCACAAAGTTGACCGATCAAGTACAAGATAATAAGCTAATAGATGGAGCACATGGCCACAAGCTAATAGATAGGGGACAATTACCGCTACTACTTAAAGCTCACTACTAATCTTGATTAGCTGGTGTGTGGTGTGGTTGCGGAGGAAGGAAGAGAATGGGAATGGTGTTTGGGTTCGGAAAAGGTGTTGTTTATATATATGTTGGAATCTTTGTTATGGGCCTTATTGGACCTTATTGGGCTGCGAATTTTTCATAGACCAAGAATATTCTGGATCCCCATCGGAGCTCCCCAGGAAAAAACTTATCCCCGCCCCCACTCAAGTATTATTTCGGGGCCCGACCTGACGCCCCCCACGGGGGAAAACTGAGCCCTGTCCCTACCCCATTCCGGTCGAGTCTCCGCAGGGAAAATTGACATCCTTAGCCGCGGCGCCCCTTGCGGTGCGAGCCGGTGTCGACACTCGAACTACCTTCCTAGCACCCTGAATAGTTTCGTTTTGTTCCCAACTACGCATAGAGCGTTTCCGCATTCAAAATCGTGCCCGAGAACTCGTTTCTGAGCATCTCTGGCAAGGCCACCACCACACGCTGCTGTGTGCCGCCCGTCTCTGACTCTCAGGTGTTTCGGTCGTCGCCCCTAGCCAGCAGCCGCCGCCAGGCGTCCATCTACACATCTGCGACCTAGATCAGCCCCGGTCGTGAGTCACCGCGTACCAGTCAACCCAGAACCCATCGTGGATGTTTTGTTTAAGAACCCCTATAGTTTCTGTGTTTCACAAATATATCCTTCTGTAGTAGAAATATCCTTGCAGATAGGTCGTGTTTCTTTTGTTTAGGCCCTGAGCTTCTTAGTTTTCGCACCCGACGTCCTGGTTAGGTTCTTTTGCACGTTAGCCCTTCAGTTTATATGTGTAATTTGGTTTTAGCCTTGCTTTCTTTTTGTTAGGTCCATGGAAGCTTAGTTCCTTTACAGTTAAGCCCTTGAACCTTGTTCTAAGTATATCTTGGTCGTTATAGATCTGTTTTAAGCGTTTTAGGTGTCTATGCGATCGTCTCAGCGAGCTTGTTTGTTTTAGCAGTGTGTTTATAGTTTTTAGATCTGTTTGATCTATGGTTTTATTTATTGTATGCTTTCTTGTGTGCTCGTGGATATTGTGCCTGTTTTGATTGAGTAGCCCGTTGGAGTTGATCAAGAACAACTTTTTAAAGAAGAAGAAGATTAGTTTTTAGGTGAGGAAGGCAAGTGGTCTTCTCCCACTGCATGTTTTATTTTGTCCTATATAATTGCATGATAATTAAGTTTACCTTTATGATATTGCATAAACATGATGGGAACACCGTTTTAAGGACATAACTAAATTTTTACCCATAATCCTTGGAACGACAAAGAACTGAGCCGCCTACCACCGCCTGCACCTTCAAATTGAGATGTCACACATGGATCTTTTGGGGCCAAGGGGGTGCATATCCGCCCCTGGCTGCAATTACGGCGACCGAAAATTAAGCACATCGCACTTGTTGATCACATCAGTGAAATTTCACCAATAATTCCACATATATAAAGTTTTGGATGCAAGCACACATTTGCTACGAATTTTCATCAATACCCTACGTTCAGTACGTAAGACACTAGAGGAGCTAATACCATACCCTACAAAATTCAAAACGCAATTATTTATCTGTGTACCCCTATCACCTCAGACTATCCTGGCATTTTGTTTTGGGTTTTCTAGAATAATGCTGCGTAAAGTATTTGCCTAGTATATTCCGAAAATGCTGCTCACAAAATATTTGGCTACCTAAAATATGCCGCTCAAAAGATTGGCCCATTTCAAATTTGCCGCTCTAGTTAATGACCTGCGGTTGGTGGCAAAATCACCATTTGCTTCCCGTTGTGCGTTTTCATTTCTCACGCGGACCCCAGCTTGGCATTTTTCAGCGCAAATGACGGAAATGCCCCCCGCTAACCTATATGCACGCGCCCTGTGAAAACCGTCGTCAGCGACCAACTCATCATTTCGTCGGCGCCGTCCACCGAGAGTCACCCAGCGACCTTAGAACCCCGCCGCCGCCGATCCCGACCCTCACCTCGCCGGCGCCACCGCGCCGGGACGCGCTTGCCGAGCCGCACCGCGCCACCCCGAACCATCCTTCCCCTCTCTCGTGCGTTTGGTCCTCGCTGCTGCCGTAGAGTGGAGAGGAGCGGATCGGAGCATAGTCCTCGTCGCCGGAGATCGATCCATCTCTCTTTGCCGCCCGCGCCGTGGAACGTGATTCGAGGACGCCGCGTCTCATCTGCCGGTAAGGAATCCTACCTCGCTCGCCGATGCATGCATCGCTAGCTAGAATCTCGATTAATTTTTCCCCAACGATTCCGTTAACCCAGGGGCTTTGGTCGATCGATCGGTGGATTTAAGTAGAATTCTTGCTGCGCTAAGTGTTTTTGCTTCCTGAGATCGGATTTTAATTTGTTTGAGCCCTGGACGGTCGGACCTGAGTTCTTGCATTGGGTCATCAGTCATGGCTGCAATGGTGATCATGATATGCTTACAAGGTACTAACAACTGATGCACGTACGAATGCGCTAGTTATCTATATTCGTGCGTGCATGGGTCGTCCAATTGTCCTCGTACTGACTGTCTTTGTTTAGTGGATAGTGATTTTTTTAATCTTTTATTGTATGGTTGCTACCCCGCCCATACTTAGACATGGACCATGATGGATTGTATAGTTTGTTATTTTACCCATTCTTTTTGCAACGTAGTTAGCGTTCCGACCAATGGTTTCAATGGTTCATCTTAAGTATAACTGGATTAAATCTAATGGTTGGGATTTGGGAGCCTAGTATATATATTCATGAGTGTGGTCACATGGGTGAAATTTATGTTGTCCATATCTATTAGTTTTTATCATCATCAAATATGAAATTTTTAATAGGTAAGTACTTTATTACTTTGCCTGGGATCATTATCATATTTTGTTAGATGTCATTGCTTTGTTAATGTTTAATGTTCATTATTGAGATGTTGTGTAACTCTGTTTATAGGCACCATTAATAGGCACCGCTACTTTTGGTCATTATGTTGGATGTTTACTACTCTTTGAGATGGTATAGCGTGTGTTAAATTAAAAGGTACCCCTAATTGCTGTAACGGTTTGCAGTCACTTATTGTGCATGCTAAATCATTTGGTCGTACTTTCAAGGTGTGAATACAGTAGATGTTATATTTAAATTATAAAACAATTTATCCTTTACCCAACATATATATATCCCAGTTTCATTCAGTGTCATCAAGTACTCAAGTAGTCAAGTGGAAGTTTTTGTGTGCTTGATTTCCTTGGAAGCACAAAAGGACCGCTTTAAATGTTTATTTAATATTCTTGAGGAAATGTTGTTTGCAATTTTTTGGTTAAATTGAAATAATCACTATATTCATTATATTTATTCTGATAAGCTTGGAGAAACCTGAGATTCATCATTTATATAATATTCTTTTAGTAACACTTTCTATAACCTTGTAACTTTGTCATAGTGACACATTACCACATAAGATAATATAATTTTGCACAAAAATACAAATATTTGATCTGATTTGAATGGCACATATTAAATATAACCGGATTAAGGATAGCAAAATGGTTGGGAGCATAGATTCATGTGAGTTTGGTCTCCATGGATAAAATTTAGGTTGTCAATATCTATTAGTTTGTTGTCGTCATCAAAGATGTTGTTTTTAGTAGAAGTGGATTATTACTTTTCCTAAGATCATTCCATTTTATTAAAGATGACATTGTTTTGATGTTTAATGTTTGTTGAGATGTTGTGTAGCTCTGTTCAATTAATAGGCACTGATAGTTTCAATCTTTATTGGATGTATAATGCTCTTTGAGATGGTATATCTGTGGTAAAAAAATAATAGGTACTACAAGTTGCTATAACATTTTGTGGTCACTTATGTTTGTATGGTTGTTGTCTTCAAATTAAATTCTTAACTGTGCTTCCATATGCTACTGTTAGAATGTGAGGATTTTCTAGTACTTTAAAGCTTTGAACATATGCCATAGATTTTATATTTGAATTGTGAAACAACTTTCTCCTTTTCCCAGAATATGTCCCCTGTTACATTTGATGCCATGAAGTACTCAAGTGAAAGTATTTAGCTTTTAGTTTTTTACATTCACTTTGTTTTAGTGTTCTGATTGTCCTTTATTCCTTTTGTAAATACCCTTTCTACAGTTTTATTAAATTAAAATGAGATCAGGGGTTCTCCGCTCCTGTTGCCCTAAAACAAACCACTGGTTTAAAATATTTTTAATATTCTTGAGGAAAAGTTGTTTCTGATTTTTTGGTTAAAGTGCAACAATTAATCACTATGTTCATTGTAGTTATTCTGCTGAGTTTGGAGAAATTTTTTATTAACACTTTCTATGACCTTGTAACTCTATCAAAGTGTTGCATATAAGACAACATAATGTTGCACAAAATACAAATATCTGAGCTGATTTAGTATTCGATTGTCAACATTGAAGATGTCATTTTTAATATGGAACTATATTCAATGTTATATTCCTTTTCCCTGGCATCGTTACCATTTTGTTATATTCCTTTGCTTGGATGTTTAATTAAGCTATGTTTTTTAATTAATAGGCACTGCTAGTTGTTGTAACAGTAGTTGGTCACTAGCATCTATATGGTGTCTATCTTCATCCATATTATTAATGGAACATGAGGGTGTTCAAATACTTTAGGGCTGTAGATACCAACGATGTTACATTCAAAATTTGGATATAGCAATGTTTTATGTTGGGTTTGGTTTATGTAAAGCACATATATTTGCTTACAAATATTTTCTAATATTGGAAAGGAAGTAGAGGAAGAATCATGTGCAATTTTCTTTTGGTTGAAGTGCATATTGTGTTGATTTTGTTCTGCCAATGCCAAGTGCCAAGTTTTGAGAAATATGAATGACAAAAAAGTCTGTCACTTATTTAACCTAGGAGTAGTTAATAATACTGAGACACATTTGTTTTCCTTAATTAATAGAACTGAGATAGACTAATCTCTCTCCTTTTTTCTTTGTTTGTCAGCTACTCACCTTGGGTTTAAAAAAGCAACAAGATAATATGGAACACTCAGAGGAGGTTTCGGAAAGGACTGCAGGACAATTTTCTTTACAAGTTCAGGAAAACATGATGAGCAAGCAAAACAAGGCTGTGCCAGAACAAGAACTGTCTGGTAAAATAAGGTGCTTTGCTTGTAATGCAACATCACACAGTTTGGATCAATGCAGCACAAAATACAAGATTGTCACTGTGGCACATAAATTTGGCTATGCTACAAAGTTTCCATTTATCATGTTTCCGCCTTCAGAGGATATGCCTGAAAAGGAGAAATTCTACCACCACTGTCTGCTGATAACATCTAGTGCCAGTAACTTGAATCTGGGTATATTGAAAGGTGAACTGCAGAAGCTTTGGAACCTGTCTGGTAATTGGGTATTAAGAAGAAAATGCAGTAAGAGTTTCCTAGCCTCCTTCAGCTCACAGGATGACGTAGTAAGCTGTCTAAAGAACCCAAATATGGAAACTTTACTGGATGACGAGGAGGTGAATTTGACTATAACAAGGTGGATGGAAGGTGATGATGAAAGTAATGGCTTGATTGAACAGTGGTTTTTAGTGTGTGGGGTCCCAAGAAAATACAGAGCTTGGACGGAGTTATATCAATTTGCTTCAGCGTTTGGAGTGTTGATTGACGTGGATGAGGAAAGTTTACAAGTTGGGGATAAGGAGCCTATCAGGTTGAAGTTAGCATTAAAAAATCATGATGGCGCTCCTTTCTCTTATCACTACGTGGTTGACTGGTGTTCCAGAATGGTCATGTTAACACTAGTAGCCAAATTAGATTCAGAGAACAACGGCCATAGCACAAGGATTGTAACTTCAACAGGCAACCATGTGTTAGACTTCGGAGATTCCTCAGACAAGGAGCATGGAAAGGAACTGAATGCCGCACAAATTTCGTTGCTGGAAGAGCCAACAACATGCATTATTGAAGAATCAATATTAGATGGCAGGACCAAAGAAAACGAAACAAGTACTTCAGCTTCCAATGTGAACAAATCGAAGGAAACAACAATGGAAAGTTCAAAACCTGAAGAGGTGCAATCCATATGTCAAAACTCAACAACAATTATTGAAGAAGACCGTGCCAAAGGTGAGCATGCATGTTTCTTTTTCCTCGAGTATCCTAATAAGCATATTTAGGTGAATGTGATGGGTGTTGTAGGACTATGTAGCTTGCATTTTTGTTTTCTGACATGTTTTTTGACATTTCCCTGAAGGTATACAAAAGCCTCCTATCAAACATGTATACAAAAGAAGAGGTAAGAAGCAGCAGATTTCTGATGAAGAGATAAACAAAAGCCCATCATCGAATGAAGTGGATAAAGGAATGGGGCAAGAAAGCAGTAATTCGGTAAGGATTGAATCTTCAGAAATGGAAGGTAACAGGGAGCTGAATATGGAAGAAATAGGTCTAATGGGAATAAATAAAAAGTCTGAAGAGGATGGAGAATGCAGGGAGAAGGAAGAAAATAGTGTCAGCCTAGCTGCCACTAAAATCAGCTCTGAGAAGAAAATATCAGAAGGCAGTTCAGAACTTGAGAGAACACAGTTCAAAAAATCAACAACAATGATTGGAGGAGGCCACTACAGAGGTGAGAAGTCATGATTTTTTTCAGGTTTTATCCTAATAAACATCTTTAGGAGAATTTTTGTGTACTGTAGAATTATCTGGTCTATTTTTTTCTGACATTTTGTTATTGAAATTTCCCTGAAGGTATACCAAAACCTCCTATAAAATATGTATTCAAAAGAAGAGTTAAGAAGCAGGAAGGTGCTGAAGAAATAAGCAAGACCCCACCGGGCGAATGTGCTTAGTGCAAAACATGTCATCTGGGAGATCCATTTGGAGACAACTTTTACTTGAGATTGAGTTCTGTCCAGACCAGAAAGGATGACTCAAGCAAATAATTCAAGAAGTGCAGGTCGACTCCAAACATACAAGGAAGCTGCTAGTATGATTGGCCCTGCGTGGTCTATATAACTCGATCTATATATGTAAAATACTCTTGGATTTTGGCCAATAACCTGTGATGACTATTGTTGGTGAATACTAGAACAAGTTTGTGAGTTGCAATTTAATCTAGGTTTATGTCTTGTTCATGCAACCTCTTTTATAATCCATTAGTGTTTCCGATCCTCATTCTAACCACTACATGCATCAGTTACCATCATATCACAGATAAATCAGCTATGCCTCTAGAGGTTTTTTACATTACACAATATCACCTAGTACCATCGGTTGAAAATGACTCGTATGTAAAAAAACGGACATATGTATATATATATATATATATATGTATATGTATATATATATATGTGTGTATATATATATATATATAAAGATCTGATAGTTGAGATTAATTCTGTACCAACGATTTTTTGTGTGGTATGGGTGGTATTCATATGTAGTATGGGTAGTATATGGGTATTATCGGAAATATATAAGATAATATTATTGTAATATATGAAATCAAGGCTTTTTATGCAACATTGGCAGCGGGAAAGTTTTTCCAAATAATATACATCGAGCAAATTACTATTTTACACAGTAAAAAACTGAAAAAAAACCAATAACCGTACCACCGTTGGGTGGTATTGTGTACGTAAAAGAGCTCGTGCCTTTATGTGTCCATTTGCTCTTTAGCAGACATTATTGGGTAGCCCCACCCCTGACCCCTATCGAGGAGCCATCAGTGAGGATGATGACAAGTTATTGCCATATCGCAAATAGAAAGGTGACTACATGTTTGTAATATTTGAAAACAAACTTTGGGTGCTTGAATTATAGCAAATCCTTTAGGACCTTTGGAGAAAATATTATGCTCCTAGATGCAACCAAATTTATCCCATTCATACCAATGATGTATCACAGTTGCCTAAATTTGGTGTACGTTTTTTTTTATCGGTGAAGACAGCAGCACCATTTTCTGCGTCACCTCTACTACACTTTCTCCATTCGTTTGCCATAGCACATCTTCTTTGTCGATCTCCACACATAAGTGAATCACTCGCCTGTGCTATGCCTTTGTCAACTCACCGTCCCATCACTCACAGCCTGTGCCAATCTGGCTATACTCTTAGCATATTCACAAAGCCCCAAAAAAAACTCAGCCCTAAACTCACGAGGCATGTTGACGCCAAGTTGGCAAAGAGAAAAGTATTTTACATGTTCGCACTTAGCATGTCCACATTACATATTATTTGGTATCTGAGCCCTCCGTAGGCGCGCCAAGTGCCCGCCGAACCTCTCGCATCGGTTTTCCTCCCACCCGCGTCTTTGTTTTTTCCTCGGTCCATCCGGTTTTCTCGGCATCCTTATTTATTTTCCTCTATGAGGTTTGCTGGTTCGTTTTCTCTCTGCGTGTGCAGATGCATTTTTGTCGATGACGTGTGACGTGAGGCGGGAGTTTTGTTTGTTTATGTTTTGCATGCAGGTGGTAAGGTGAAATCAATGTAGAAAATTAGTGAAGTAGTACTCCGAAACTAGTAATGAGTACATTAAAATTGGCCAATGCCACGACAAAACAAACAATTTTTGGAATTGTAAATCAATGATGCAACAACTAATAAAATTGCCATTACTTTTATCAACATAAACATGCATTAGCTCGTGGATTACATGACTCTTGGCCAAAATAAAGACCCTATAAGACACTGTCCCAAAAGAATAATAGTTTTTACACTATTATTTTTAGGAAACATGGTAAACTTTTCGTCCTAAGTTAACATATGACTACAGTTTACAACCTGACAAGAGATAACAATCACCAAAAGAACATACTCCCTCCGGTTTGGTAAATGAAGTCGTTTTGGACATGATTTGAGTCAAACATTGGGAATGTAAATCATGAATAACTTTTAAGTCATTGAGTTTGGAAATGTGAAAACTACATGAATAGATTTGTCTTGCAAAATACTTTCATAAAAGTATACATACGTTAGTTTTTAACAAATATTTTTATAAAAAGAAGAAGTCAAAGTTGCACTTTGGAGACCGTGTTGCTATCCTAAACGACTTCATTTACCAGACGGGAGGGAGTAATCAACAAGCTCAGCAAATGGCCTGAACCAAATATTAATACAATATATAGATTTTACAACTCAAAGAATCAATTTAGTTTAAGCTGTCACATTGTCCATGGCGTGTCTGACCCTGCTTTGATCGCCATTATTTTCTGCCTTACAATGGCAACATAAGTTTGCTCCTCCGGTGTGAGCCCGAGCCAACAAGCTCCTCACTATCCTGCAATTTATTTCCAATTAAACTTGACATTAAGCTAGCATTGTGTTAGTTTCATGGTCGCAAATAACAAATGTGAATTAGAAACATAAGCTTTGGTTTTGCCACTTGTTTGAATAAACAGGAAGAAATGGTGAAACCTTAGAACCACGAATCAGACCACCAAAAGTACAAAGCATCCCAATCTCAAAAAAGACTGAAGGCAGTACTACTGTCTTGCAATGGTCCATTCAGTCCCCCTCATAGATTTTCAAAATGTCACGATATTTGATGAAAACATTATGTGCAACTCCTGAAACTACAGTCAGTACTAAGTCTAGGTCAAATCTGGTTGAATTTTAGAATATGTGCCATATGACATGAATACCTGTTACCAGTTCATGCAGTTCTGCGTTATTGAGGTGAAAATCTATACCCATGTTCTAGTATCTCAAATCTGGACAATACAAAATTTTGGGTTTTTAATTCATCAGTCAAATGTGACAGGAGCTGAGTTCAGAAACCCAAATAGCAATTACCATACAGAAGAATTATCGTAGAAAATTAGATCCTCGTCTCTAGTGGTGTTAGATCTACACGAATGAGCACAAATTAGAATTGAAAATAGAATTAATTGCACCAAAATGACTGGCATGGATGATGGCATATCTCTGCCATGCTCTTAATCAACCTGACGAAATAGGTCATCTTCTCTAATGGACGTAAATCTGCAGGCAGGGGTGAAAAATCAGAAATGGAACTTGGATTAATATATCCACCAAAACCACCTGCACCAATAGTAGCATCTGAAGAATTTCTTTTCTAATAATAGTAATAGTAATAGTAATGACCTTCAACCATGCTGTTGTAATCTCAAATACAAGTAATCAACATAAATTAATACGAGAGCTGCTCCACTTGTCATATAAGCAAATGTACAGAGTATATGTGATTTCACATAGGTTTCTGAATTCATCATTACTCTATATAGTGGAAACTAGCTACATGGAAATAAAAAATAAAGCTGACACCAATTTCCTCAAGTGGAAGGTAGAGCTGAAATTGTAGTCAAATAAATGGATCGCTACATTATATACCACGAATCTTAGGAGTAGGTACAAGAATATATTTTCTTTGCTACAATATAACTAGGGTGGAGTCTGGACTAATGCTTGGAGAGCACAGCTAGGAAGCTATCAAAAAGCTAAACAGGGTACAATAAAGCATCACTTTGACCAGTATGACTTGAGTACGGGTACATTAGGAAAGGAAGTTATTAATCCTGCTTTCTTATACCAAAACTTGAGGGGATATGTTTCAAGTTATTATGTCATCTGAAATTAAATCCCATTAAAACACAACAAACTGGGAGTTATCAGATCAAGAAAGGAAACAGTAAAACATAAAAGGCTTAGGGTACTAAATAGCCAAACTAGGCCAAAAAACGAATTGGCAATCAAAATTATTTCCCACATTCAGCTCAAGACATCAGTGATGACATATCAAATGAAAAATGAATATAATGGAAGTGATAGCACTCAGGGACAACCAATTTAAATAATAAGCCGGCAGCAACAAAGGCACTGTATGCATACTCATCAATTCATCTCTGTGGAGAAATGAATCTCACTGACCATGGAAATAATTAGGGAAAAACGAATGTGTTAGCTTACCATATACATGGGATCAGGATTTTCTTTTCCAACATAAACGGTGTGGTCTCAAAAGATTTCGCCCAATATAAACTACAGCCAAAATAAAAAAATTGAAATCCATAATTAAGTCACAGACTTCTCAATCAAAACATGGATACTGAAATAATCAGATTTGCGTAGGAAAAATGGAAGCAAATGATTTGATTTAGCACAGATTATGGAGGAATGGATCTGGCTGTGGGGATACAAGGGTGGAGGAAATCCTCTAGGGAGGGAGAGCATGCTGCACACGATTGGAGATGCTGAACACCACAACTACAAGATGGGGTTACAAGTGCGAAAGATGGGATAATATCGTGTTACCTTGGGCATTAGCCCACCTGTTTGCAGAGCTGCTCGTATGGATCCACACCATCCATGGAACGAACATGGATTCCAGTATTCCAATACGGCAGTGGACGAACGGCCGTCTCACGGCCTAAGAGGACTGCAGAATCGGCAGTGGAAAGCAGTCAAACAAACGCCAGATTGAAGATGACGGCTTGGGGGCGAGTTGCTGAAAACTGAATGCGGTGGACGACCTACCGCTCCGCCGGCGGCTAGGAGAGTCAAATCTGGGGACCGATGGCAAAGGCGAGCAGGAGCTGCAGCATCCCGAGACAGGATGGCTAGTGGAGTCCGGCGCCGCTGCAGGCTATGCGCGACGAACGGAGGCGTTGGCGAGGCGAGCAGCTCGGGCCGACGTCGACCTAGCACCGGCAGGCGGCCGCGGGGCGGATGGTGAGCGGCGGTGATAACGGAGCGGGGAGGGGATACGGTGGAACTGAACGGACCGGCAAGACCCACGATCGAAATCGGTTTAGGGTTATTCGTGGAAAAAAAGGAAGAAACGAGATATGGGTGCCGGTGGAGCGTGCGAAGAAGGGCGCGGGTCGTGTCGGTGTAGGTTTGGCGAAGTGGAGTGACCCAGTTACCGAATATTATTCGGTACCCATGGTACTATATAATATACTCCTCTATATATACAGCCCATGCATTACTTCCTCACGCAGGTGACTTGGGTGATGGCTGCGGTAGAGTCGGCTTTTACTGATGACTAGGGCCTAAATTCAGCCTCACTCTTGCAGCTGCATACACTAGTGGAGAGAGATGCTTTGGCTCGGGCCTTTAGTCCCGGTCTTTAGAGCTGGGACTAAAGGCCTTTCGTTGACGTGGCCCGAAATGACTGCTGTAGCCGCCCCCCTTTAGTCCCGGCTCGTATTACCAACCGTGACAAAAGGGGAGGCTCCCAACGGCTCCATCTGGCAATAATTGCCCCCGGTCTTTAGTCCCGGCTGGTGTTACGACTGTACCCCTTTAGTCTCGGCTCGTAACACCAGCCGGGACTAAAGGTCGGCATCCATATAACGACTGTACCTCCTTCTTCCTCGTGCCACCCGAGCCATTCACTCGAGCCACCCGCGAGCTCAAGCTCCTCCCCTCCATGACGACTAAGCCTAGGGTGGTGCTGCGATTTTTTTCTTCATTAGTTTGTGAAGATTTCTCTCCTCCAACATGTTGTCAAGGTTGGAATCTTCATCCTCCCTTCATTGTTGTGATTGAATTTTGCTTTATGGTTTAGAGATGGAGAAAATAGAAATGTTAATTTGTATCTAGGTAGGAGGAGCTTAAATTAATTAGAGAGATGAGATTTTATATATACACGTGAAGATTTAGTTAGGATGGTACTTGCATTGTTCCTTCTTTCATTAAAATCTTGTTTTTCATAATATTGAATTGTTATTGTACATATATATATAGTTTATAAACTATATGCTCATAAAAGAAGACATACATAAAATGTACTAGGTATTTCTTTCATTGTTTAGAAATGATTTTATTCTAGGTAGCTATTGGAGAAAATAGAAGATTAAATTCTTTTGGTAAGTATGTTTTTTATTTTTATATAGAATAAATGTAAGCATTCTCTTATTTTCTTGTTTTTCATAAATTTGAATATTACTTGTACATATAGTTTATAAAATATATGCTCATAAAGAAAATAATAGACATACGGAAAATGTACTAGGTATGTATTTCCATTCTTTCATTGTTTAGAAATATTTTTATTTCTAGGTAGCTATAGGAGGAGATGCGCTCTACTGGTCAGATGTCATGGTGTTGTCCTGCGCGGGAGCAGGGTAGGCGCCCGTACCTGTTTCGAGGGTTCTGCCATCCTCTTTCGAGGGGTACGACATGGGGGTCGTACGGGAGTGGGCGGCATAGTGTCACGGAGTTGACACTGGCCTTCTCGCACAGTGCCAAGGATGGCCGCACAGGACGGGTTGGCGGAACAGCGCCGGGATGTGATTCTCAGGCGGTGTCAGAGGACCGGCGCGGCGGGGATTCGTCTTTTGACCCGGGCGCCCGCGGCGTGCCAGAGCATTTAATGCTCTAGTCGGAGGAGTGGGCGCTGCGTCACAGGCCTGTGGCGGCCTCGAGCGAGGCGGATAATCACCTGAGGGGGCGCCAAGCCCTCGAGCGAGGCGGAGAATCGCCCAAGGGGGCGCTAAGCCCTCGAGTGAGGCAGAGAATTGCCCGAGGAGGACCGCGGTCGGTCGGTTGGTGGGCAGTTATGGTTTCTTTGGGCCGTCGGCCTTCCCGCTTTGGGCTGCGACCACGGGCAGTATGTTTTTAGGATTAGTAGCATGTTTATTTGTGTTTTATCATTTTTTTGAAAAAGGGGTTTTCCCCGGTTATTAGGGGACCCTCATGACTGTCCCCGACAGTAGCCCCCGAGCCTCTACGGTGGTATCCGTTAGGAACCCGCAGAGGCTGGCGCTTGCTAATAGGACCTTCTTCCCTCCTGGTTGCTGTGTTGTTCCGTGGGGGTGCGCTAGCGCACCCGCGGGTGTAGCCCCCGAAGCCTTGCAGGAGTGTGGGTGCTCCTGCAAGGTTTTTCCACTGCATTTTGTCAGTGTGCGAGGTGTTAGTTCTAGCCGGCATCGGCAGTGTTTTAGCCGGCCTCGGCAGTGCCATGCACACGTATCGACCTTCGCCTGCGTTCGGTGTATACCTAGGAGGTGTAGCCGTGCGTCGAGCCCCCGAGCCTGGGCCCGCTCGAGGCGATCAGGGTGAGCTCTCTGACTTGTTCGTACGCCCCTTCGCCGTCCTTCCACAGGACGGAGGGGTGAGGTTTCAACGACTCCCATCGAGCGGGTCGCGAATCACTGATCCCTTGTTGAGTTGTTAATGGCTGATTCAAGTGGACGACCATGCCCCGTTTGATAAGGGTCGGCTCGTGGTCCGGAGACACGTCCATAAAAGTGCTCATGCGGGTGTGCTAGGCAGGGCTCGGTCCCATTCGATGGGACCAAGGGCGCGGAAGCTCTCCCTCGATGGGATCCCTCGACTAGCTGCCCTCGTTGGCTCTTGAACACGACGTGTAGGGCGCCCTCGAGCTGGTGAGCTCGAGGTCAGGCTCGAATGCTTGCGCCCTTGTCATCCCTGACTCTGTCAATCTGGGGCACCTATCCGAACCCTTCGAGGGTCAGGCTCCGAACCCCTGATTAGTAGGGCCATTGCAGGGTGGTCGCGAGGTGCCCCCGTCTTGATCGCATCCGTAGGAATTGTGGGGCCGCAGTTGGACCGGCCCTCGAGCTACTGATCAGTAACCCTCTGATTCGAGGGCATCTGTGGTGCCCACTCTCGACGGGTGGGACTTAAGACCATTGATCGGTAATTGCGTCGTTCGAGGGGCTCGCCCTTGACTCCCTCGAATGAGGGTCGACTTCACCCGCTTTCAGATTGGGGCGTCGATTGCACCCTTTACGAGGGTCGGTTTTTTGAGCCTTTGGCCCGGATCGCGTGGGGGTTACCCTCACCTGGTAACGGACCCGGCCATTAACTGACCGCCATTGTAGCAGCGGTCGTGCGTGGCGGGCGCGCCTTTTCATGCGGTGCTACGCGGATGGAGTGGGTGATGTGAGGGGCGGACATGACGGGGTGCTGCGGCCCTTCAGTTGTCACGTCGTAGTCGCGCACGTGTGTGTACACGACCGTTTCTGCGCGGTGGGGCCCGCCAGTCAGCAGCATATGGCGTTACCTGCATTTAGTATGTGCGGCGTGCGGAGTTCCCAGGAGCGTGGCTCCCCTAGATCTATAAATCGCGGGAAGGGGAAGGGTGAACCCCTTACCTCGCCACTTAGCATCCGCAGCTTTCGCTTCTCGCCTTCTCCCCGGCCGCGCGCTTTGCTAATCTTGCTCTTGCTCTCTTCGCTCTCAACGCACCACCTTCCCCGCTTCCTGCTCTCGCCCGCAATGGCTCCGCCTCAGCCAATTGTAGTGCTAGAGCCTCTCCCCTAGACCCGGTTGACGGTGACGCCATTTGCTTTGAACGAGCTGGTGAACGGCGGGCTGCTGGCGCCGACCGTCGAAGGGACGTACCCGGTGTGGATGGTCCTACCGGCGTCAGACAGAGAGCCCAACCCGCTGTACAGCTACGTCGTCAGCTTCATCCGGCTGCACGAGTGTGGCTTCACCACCCCGGCGAGCCGCTTCATGAGGGGACTATGCTACCACTATGGGGTGGAGCTCCACAACTTCGCCCCAATGCCATATTGCAGGCGGCCACCTTCGTCGACATCTGTGAGGGGTTCCTAGGGATTCCAGCGAACTGGGATCTCTGGGAGCACTTGTTCCGCATGGAGCTCCACACCCTCGCCACGGGTGAGGTGCGGGTGTGCCAGGCAGTTCGCGTCGGCGGCTTGACATTTGCGTTGCAGGACTCGCGCAAGGAACTGTACCCGTTGTACACAATGACTTCGAACAACACGGACTGGGAGAAGGGTGGTTCTACCTCCGCAACAATGGTGTTGGCCTCCCCCCTACACCAGCAAGGAGCTGATGGCGAAGAGCGACACCTGGCACCACGGCGTGTCGCCTTCCTCGCATCAGCAGAGGTTGGAATCGCTCACCACCGCGTTGCGGGACCTGGCGGACGCCGGACTGGGAGCGGCCTCAATCATCGCCAACTTCCACCACCGGCAGATCGTCCCCCTCATGGAGGGGGAGCTCCGCATCTTCGAGATGAGCGACGCGGCCAACCCCACGTCGCTGGCGCACTCTCGGCTGCTGCCAGAGTGCCTCCTCCCGGAGTACGCGTCCGCGAGGGCGAGGCGCGCGGTCAGCCTCAAGTCGGTGTCGCACAGCGACGACAACCTCTGGTCGTTCGTGATGCTCCCCGATGCCCCAGCCGTGAGTGTGCCCCTTCTGCCTTCTTGGGTTCTCGTGTCGCATTTGCGTTGGTCTTGAAGATTCTTATCAGTAGATGGTGACCGTGAACGCCACACGGCCGGACCCGCCGACGCCCGGTGCTCGGGCGGCTGGTCGCATCGCGCAGCGACGAGAACGGGAGCAGGAAGCGCACGCGAAGGAGCAGAGGATCAGGCGGCGGGAGCGCCTGGAACAATACAACGAGGAGTACCGGCTAAGCGAGCAGCAGGGACTCTCCCCTCCGCTGGCACCGGTGAACTCGTCGTCAGATGAGGAGGAGGAGAGTGATGGGGGGCAGGCCACCTCCGATAGGTGGAATCCCCCGCCCCCGTTGCCACAGGCCGAGGAGGCGGCCGTGGAACTGGTACCCGCGGCGGGCACTGAAGCGCCCGCCGTCGGGCCATCGATGGAGGCGGCAGCGAACGCGACGAAGGTACCCCCCAGTCCTCGGGGAAGAGGAAGCGGGGATTTTCCAACTTGAGGTGAGCCACATCTCCCCTCGCGGGCCTTTGACTTCGATGGGGCAGTCGCTTACTCTTTCGCTTTCTTGTTGACAGGGTGACGTCGATCGTCCCCGCCCTCGCACCTGCCAAGGCGCTCAGGTCGGGAACGCCCATGACGATAATGCAGCGTTCGGAGAGGGCACCGCAGGCGGCGGTGAGCGCGGCGGTGACAGACGAGCTGTCATGTGCTATGGCTGCGGTTGCGGGGCCGCAGCAATAAAAGGCGGCAGCGGCAACGTCGCAGGCACTAGTCCCCCGTGCCTCTCCCCAAGGGTGCGGGCATGCTCATTCGGAGAGCTGGCCCACCGGGAACCACGGGGCGGTGGGGGCCGCTGTTGATGATGACGCCCCCTGGATGGGGCCACTCGAGGGGGCGACCCGGGATAGCCCCCGAGCACACGCCGGAGGTGCTGGTGATGCGGGAAGATGACTGCGTGATGTCGCAGTGCCCGACGCTGTGACGCCCCAGGTTTTTAATTAGCGTCATTAGAGCTAATGGCCGAATCAGCCGAGTCAAACCGACCGACATTGGTCAAACCTGGGTCAACACCTCGAAAACCGAGCCAACAACCCCCATTGACCCCTTGACCAAGTCAACACACCCTGGTGGTCAACCCTTGGTCAAAGATAAGGCCAAACCCCACTGAAACCCTAATGTCGATGAACGTCCTCCGGAACTTTTGCCGCGTTCTCTAAAATTCACCTAAACACTTCAAAATCTACCTTTATGAAAGTTGTCCAGCTTGTTGAGGGACACAACTTTCATGTAGATTAGCATTTCCAATTTTGAGTGGAAATTGGTGAAAACCTTGGTCAACTGGCAGTACCTCCCGTTCACCGAGACATGGCGACATTCAAAGTTGGCAAGCCGTTCCTGCAAAAACCATTGAGAAAAACACCTATGAGCCTTTGTAAAAGTTGTAGAGGGTAGTGAGATCTACAACTTTGATATTCACTGCTCGGTGAACTTTAGTTCAAATTTTTGGAGTAAATCTCGGTCAAACTAGGCTACACCGCAACCGTCGGGCTGGGACGCGCGACGTCGTGCGCACCGCCGCGACCCGCGCTCCGCAGCGCCGCCACGCGTCGGCCGGCCGCCGCGCGCGCCGTACCGCCGTACCACGGCCGGTCGGGGGCGCGCGCGCGAGCCGAGGCGCCGGCATCGCCCGCGAACGCGCCCGAGCCGTGCCTCGGGCGGGGACGTCGCGCGGGCCTCGCGCCGCGTGCATGCCGCGGTGTCGGTTCCCTCCCTGCCGGGCACACCTACCGAGGCCGGCCGCACGCACCCCTAGGCCGCCGGATCCCCCACCTCCCTTCGTTCCTTAACATCGAAGCCTCTTCTCTCTCGCGCCTATAAAAGAGGGAGCTGCAGCGTTCCGGCGCGGGCACGCTGCCATCCTGGCCGCCATGGCCGCTCCCGCGCCGAGCTCCCTGCTAGGTACCTCCCCAACACCCCTCAAACCGCTAGCACTAGCGCACGCGCCCACCGTGATGGTCCAAGCCACGGGCCAACGCGCCTTGTCCACTAACCCGCTGGAGCCACCGTTCCTGCGGCCGCCGCCGCAGGGCCTCACCACCTGGGTTCGCCGGCGCTGTGACCACCCAAGCTCCGACCAAAAACCTGTCACGAGTGAGCTCACACTCCTCCCCATCCCCTTTCCCGGCCGATCCCCTCGCCGGAGCCACCGGATTTCGGCCTCCCACACCGGCGGCCATGGCCAAGGGCCACATTGTAAGGGGCTGAATCTTTCCAGGGGTCTCGGTGCAAAACTGCAACTTCAATAGTATATCCAATTTTCTAAAACTTGTAAAATGCGTAGAAAATCGTAGAAAATTCAGACAAATGCAAACTCAATTTTGTTCGATTTGTTGTGGAAAATACTACAACTTTTGTTATACTCACATAGTCTGATTCTGGATATTCTTAACATGAAAAATAGGAATATGGAAAACCTAGATCTACAATATCTCAAAATCCCTAAGTCCCCTGTATCCGATTTTTGGATATGTTAGGTGTGATGTTATGACTAGCTCCTGTGCCAAAAATTGCACAAAGTTATGAAGTAAATCTTTTTATATGAATTGTTTTCCATTTATGCAGAATCTGCCTAGATGATTTTTGTAGCTAAAAATATTTATGTTTCTGTGCCCAACTTGTGCATGCTGTCTTGTTATGTCAAGATACACCTCTGGTGAATTAATCACAAGTTTTAAGGAAGCAGAAATATTTATTCTTAATTTGTGCTTGTTTTCCTTTGTAAATTAATAAAGCAAGATCAATAGTGGTTCTAGGTGTGCTTGTTGGTTTTCTAGGATGGTTTAGGACCAGAGAGCATGCATGAGGAAGATGGGAACATTTTGATGCTTATTTATTTTTGTATGCATTTAATTTGTTTTGCTAGCTAGTCCTTGTTATTTTCCAAAGTAATTTATTTTCTAGCTTCCAAACTTTGCTTGTGAGTCCAGTGCTTCAGTATGGATGTAGTGATGCTTGAGAAACCTTCCTTTAAATTTTTGGTGATTTGTGGTTGGTTAAAAACTTTAATAGTCTTTTATAGATTAATAATGGATTAAATTAGGAAAATGCCTTTTATTTCTTTTATCCCTTTTGTGAAAAGTTGTCCAACTTAGTTAATAGCTAAGAATACACCCTTGCTGTTGAAAGAATTAAAGTATAAATAAATATCCTTGTACACACCTTTACTAGTGAGGGGTAAAAGTGTTAAACCTTCACATGAAATAACAAGTATAAAAGAAACATTAATTCAAGTGTGTGATAAAGGAATGAAACACATATCAATAATAACCCTCATAAAAAGAAAGTAATAGTTAATTATTTGTTAAGGTGAAGATGACCAACAAGAGTTGGATAAGATAAACAAACTGTCACATCACCTGAACCCTGCATTGCATTCCGTGTAGATCTTCCTGACGGTGACTACTCGCTTGTCCCGGAAGCCGAGGAAGGAGAAGTGGAAGCTGCTCTGTAGTACGTGGAAGTACTCGACGACACTGAGGGCGCTCAGGCTAACTTAGCTGATGAAGGCAAGCCCCGGTGCATATGACCCAACTTTTCAAATTCTATTATACAATTATCTATGGAAGTTTGTGCATTTAAGTTCAGGAGTTGTATGGAACCTTAGATGCATGATCCCTAGGTACCTGTGTCCTTACTAGTATGATAGCTCGATAGCTGCTAAGCTATAGGACCGTTACAAGTCGGGTGATAATGTCACTCGCGAGAATAGGTTCCTAGTTAGGAATCATAAGATATCCTTAAATGGATTGCTCACGTGGTAAGAGCATGGGATGTGGACTCCAGTCCAATGGCTATTGTGGGTTAAGTGTTTGAACGTACTAAGCACTTGTCAGGAATGGGACCGGTAAGCCTAGTACCTTAATGAGACGGTTAGGGATTTAACTGTCACTACTCTTGGGATCAGTAGCGGAGCTAGGTGGAGACCAAGGTGCGCCATGGCCCCTCCTTGCTCGGGAGAAAGTTTAAGAAATGTTTGACCAATATACTGTTTTTTAGCTAATATTGATGCATGACTGCATGTATGCATCTTCATCTGGTAGCATTTCTCTCTCAGCTAGCTTCATTAACACGCATGCCACATGCAAATCGTTGACAACTTTTTGAACACGTATTTTGATTGCATTTTTATATTAATTATGATATTATTTTCATGGAGTTAACTTGCGCTTACTTAATATAAAACTTGATTAGAGGTTGTTGAGAAATTATGATCAAATTGGCCCCCCTTCATACTAATCCTAGCTCCGCCACTGCTTGGGATGCGTCTCACGGCTAGTTACCGGTGGTGTATGGTGAGTCCGGGTGCCTCGCGGGGTATACCAGATAGCCTGCACCAAAGACTGTGGCCTTTTATCCCGACCTGAGGATTTTTGGGAACCGTGTGGTGGTTGTCCTCGCGGGGGCATCCCACCGTGTGTTTAGGTCTACCTTGCAAGGTTTTGAATCAATCGATTATCGGCCTCTCACCGTTATCTGAGACTACTTACTCCACTAGCCATGAGATCCCTAATGATGGAAGCTGATGAATATTATGCTTGATTAATTGTGTCGTGCAACCTTGTCTGTATTAGATGGCTAATTTAGTAAAGAATAAACCCACTAGAACTTGTGCTAAAATCTTGAAAGTAAGGAACTACTCTTTGTTACTTTTCAGCAAAAGAAACCTAGTGGCCAAAAAGCCTTTCGTGTCTAGAGTTGGTGAAGTAGTTATCACCGATGGGTAAGTCTTGCTGAGTATTAGTATACTCAGCCTTGCTATAATATGTTAATCTAGGTAATGCTTTCGGTGATGTGTGGCCCGGAGAGATCCCGCCCGGCTGGGAGCTGGAGTGGGTGGAGGATGACGACTGAAGGCATCATGGCTGGCCTCCCGTGGTGTTCTTGCTTTCCGCTTAGTTGATTTCCGCTGTTTCGAAAACTCTGAACTATGTCGTTATGACAAAAACTCCGGTTTGTAATAATTAAACCCTTCGAGGTAAAATTCGGTTGTTAAATATGTTATATCTCTGGACTCGCCTTCGAGTGAGTTTTAATGCATATATATCAATCCTTGTTGCTATATAAGTGATTTACGGGGCGTTAACCCGGCGACTAACGACAGGATGATACTTTATTACTGCTTAATGACCAAAGTGGATTGGTTTAGGCGGTAGTATGGTATTTTCCTGGGCGGGTTGTCACAGACGCACGACGTCGAGGCCTCGACTTCTCACGCCACACCGCCAGCACCTAACGTCACCGTCGCGCACCCGGAACAGGTGTTGCGCCGTGCCGACGCGCCACCGGCCCACTTCAACGAGCCCCAGGCCGAGCAAGCGTTGTGGCAAGAGTTTTGAGACCACGACATCTTGATAAACAACACGTTAACCGAGGCACTGCAGATCCACGGGGGTCCCTTGATTCGGGTTTTCGAGGAAGTGCTTTCTGTCGGATTCGAGGCTTGCTCCTCACCTTTTTTGCGTTTGGGTGTTTCCTGATCCTGCTTCCCTTCGTGTCCTTGGCTATTGTTTGCAGGAGCTGGAGGGCCGGGCTCGGGTGAGATACGATCACCTTGCCCAATTAAGCACCGAGCTTGACTAGTACCGGAGCCAGTATGACGCCCTCCACGCCCTCGTGGAGGCCCTGCGGACCGACAACGGCTAGCTGGAGTACCGGCTGCGAGCCGTGCGGGATGCACTCCTGGACCAGGGTGCCCAGACCACGGAGGGTGGCTCTGCGGTTGACATGGTGAAGGCCACGCTCCTGGAGCGGGATGAGGCACTACAGAAGGGGCGCGCGACCCTGGCTGAGGTGCAGACCGCGGCGGCGGAGAGGGAGACGACTCTCGCCGCGGCGCAAGCTCAGCTCCAGCAGGACCACACCACCCTCGAGGGGGGCGCAGTCTTGGTAGACCCAAGCCGAGGAGAAAGCCAAGGAAGCTAAGCGGCTAGGGGCTGATCTGGCGATAAGGTCGCCTCACATGCCGCGGTGGGGGAGCAGCTCCGCCAGGTGCAAAGCGCGCGCCAGCAGGCGGAGACCCATCTCCAGCAGGAGCAGTCCACCCTCAAGGAGGACCAGGCAGCCTTCGAGCGCGAGCGCTCGGCCCGAGAGGAAGTGCAGGGCCAACTCCAGCGGGAGCACACCGCGTTGGAGGAGGCGCGGGCTACCCTCAAGCTTCGGGACTCGCAGATCACGCGACTCACCGGGGACTTGGCGCAGGCCAGCAAGGAGAAGGACGCCGTCATCCTTGAGCTGCAACAGGTGGCTGCCACTGCGCGTGTCACCCTCGAGTTAGAGAAGAAGCAGGTCGAGGGTGAGTTGTTCTTCCAAGCTTTCGCTTGCTAGCCAAGTTCATTGGGATCCGCTCCCAACTTAAGTTCGTATTTTTGCTTTCAGGCCTGCGGACGGCCCTTGGGGCGTCGGCGTCCCAAGCCCAAGTGATCCATACGGCCCACAACTCTTCCCAGCAAGAGTTGGAGGAGCTGCAGGTCGCGGCTCTCGAGGCATGCCAGGGTCTCGATGACGCCAGTGCTGAGGTCGAGATGAACCGCTTGGACGCGCTCGCCGCCCCTGCCACCAACGTCCTCGCTAAAGACTTCATGGAGATCCTGTTTCGGGGGCGCTCCTCCGGCTGGCCCCCTCGAGCCCTAAAAGTAGTTGGGTGTTCGAGCCCTTTAAGTTTTTTATTAGAACTTGGGCCGTGCAGCTCGTGTAATAAGCATAATTTACTTAAAACTTTTGAATTTTTGTAAGTTTTAATGCTCATTTATATTTCAAAGGTCACGTTGTTCCGTCTTTTTCCCTTTTCTTAGGCGAATTCTAGCTAGAAAGGTTTCGTTTTCACGAGTAGCTTATAGGCAAAGTGGCGAGGGTGAAGGGTCGTATCCTGCCGAAGGCGTGGGCTATCCCCGACTCACGTGTCTTTGCCCTTTGGCCGCTCGCGTCCTGCATGAATTCACCCGAGGCTTGGGTAGACACATACTTAGCGCATTTGCAATGAAATTTTTTCGCGAAAAAATGGGATTATTTTTAGGGGGGAGTACCTCCACAGTAGCCCCCGAGGGGGACTTGGTTTTCGAGGGTAAAGCCGAGTCGCCCTTGACTTTACTCGAAGTAAAATTTACATTTATACAACCGACTGGGGCATCGGATATGCGCAAAAGACTTGGAAATCCTTTCTAAGGGTAGAAGCGACGTAGCTGTTGGATGTTCCAAGCGTTGGTGAGTTCCTCGCCATCCTCGTTCGCCAGCTTGTAGGTGCTAGGCTTGAGCACTTTGACGACAACGTAGGGCCCCTCCCAGGGAGGTGATAGCTTGTGGCGGCCTCGATTGTCTTGGCGCAGCCTTAGGACTAGGTCTCCCTCATCGAAGTCTCGACGCCGAACCTTCCAGGCTTGGTACCACCTTAGCACCTGCTGGTATCTTGTCAAATGCATCAAGGCTATGGTGCGGGCTTCGTCTAATTGATCTAGGGGCTTTTTACATTTTTGCCATTATAACGGATGGCAAGCACTCGAAAACCACTCTTAGGATTGCCCCTACATATTTGCCACTCTTATTTGAGACCATCTTCAAATATATCCTTTTTTCCTATGTGGCACGCCAGCGTGTCCATTTTTTCTGACATGGCACTCAGCCCACTCGCGCCAACGTGGACCGAAAAGTGAAATGACAAAAATACCCATGCTATCTTCTTCTTCCTCATCTCCATTTTATTCTGGGCACTCTGCCCCTGCCATGGCGGCCAGCCACCGGCCTGCCTCCGTCCACGGAAGATGCTGACCCACAGGAGGCGGCCGCGGTCACCGCGCGCGAAGGCTGATGACGGGGGTCGAGCTCGCGGCGGCGTCGGTCCGGGCGGTCATGTGCGGGCGCCGGTAGTGGGATCCGGGCGCTAGCGGAGGGATCCGGGTCGACGAGCGTGAGGGCGAGGCCGGCGGCGGGGCCGAGCTTTGCGACGCGCGCGAGGGCGAGGCCGGTGCGGTCCCGTGCGGCCGCCGACCGGTGGTGGGATCGGGGTGCCGACGGCGGGTCCGGGAGGCGCAGCGTCGGTTTGACGCGCGCGAGGGCGTGGCGGTGGCGGGATCAGGGTGCCGACGGCGGGTCCGGGAGGCAGAGCGTCAGTTTGACGCGCGCAAGGGCGTGGCCGGTGGCGGGATCCGGGGACTGTCGACCATGGGGAGGTGAGGACCGTCGGCCATGAGGAGGAGGGGCACGTCGACCATGGGGAGGGGACCGTCAGCCATGGGAAGGGCGCACCGGCCACAGGAGATGGGCGACGGTGACCTCCAAGCATCGTCCATGGAGGTGCTTGAGGTTGAAGATGGCTCTGACAGTGGGTCCCACATGTCAGTGGTGGAGGGCGGGTCCGGGTTAGGGTGAAGGGAGGGTACGACGGGAATTTCGCATGAAGGCGCCTACGTGGCAATGTACGTGGCATGTGCTGGCGTGCCACATCAGCGAAAAGGATATATTTGAATGTGGTCTCAAATAAGAGTGGCAAATATGTAGGGGCAATCCTAAGAGTGGTTTTCGAGTGCTTGCCATCCGTTACACTGGAAAAAATGTAAAAAGCCCTTGATCCAGTGAGTCCTCGCGGGCTTGCTGGTTGGCGTTTTCATCATAGCCTTGAACTTTGGGCGACCCGTATTCCAAGCCCGTGGGGAGAATGGCCTCCGCACCATAAACTAGGAAGAACATACTGAATCCCTTGTCTCTGCTCGGAGTGGTTCTGAGGCTCCAAACAACCGACGGCAACTCCTGGAGCCATTTCCTTCTAGACTTGTTCAGCCTGTCGAAAATCCTGGGCTTAAGGCCTTCTAGGATCATGCTGTTGGCACGCTCCACTTGACCATTGGTCTGCAGATGTGTGACGGCTGCCCAATCCATGTGGATGTGGTGTTTGTCGCAAAATTCCAGGAATTTCCAGCTGGTGAATTGGGAGCCATTGTCGGTGATGATGATGAAGTTCGGCACTCCGAACAGGTGGATGATGTCGGTGAAGAAGGTCACGGCTTGCTCTGCCCTAAGGTTCATGATTGGATGTGCCTCGATCCACTTGGAGAATTTATCCACGGCGACTAGCAGGTGGGTGTAGCCCCCGAGTGCCTTTCGCAAGGGTCCGACGATGTCTAGCCCCCACACGGCGAACGACCACATAACAGGTATGGTCTGCATGGCGTGAGCTGGGAGATTGGTCATGCGGGCGTAAAATTGGCACCCTTCGTAGGTGCGCACGACCTTGTTGGCATCAGCGACTGTGGTGGGCCAGTAAAAGCCTTGGCGGAATGCATTGCCCACGAGGGTGCGCGGTGCCGCATGGTGGCCACACACACCCACATGGATGTCTCGAATAAGCTCGCAACCGTGGGGGATGGGGATACACCGCTGCAGGACGCCAGACGCGGCGTGCTTATACAGCTCGCCATCGATTGTAGTGAATGATTTGGCCATCCTGGCTACGCATCTGGCTTCAGACCGATCTGGGGGAGTTCCCCTTGATCAATCCAAGTGAGGTATTTTGTTCGCCAATCCTCTACGCGGGGGGGGGGGGGGGGGGTCGGCCTGTCTCCATGGCCTCGGCTTCGTCTATGCCATAGCCCTCGAGCAAGGAGAGCACGAACACCTCGTTGGTCCTCGTCCATGGGCTCCGTGCCCGCTGGATTCAAGGGAGCCCCCGAGGGCTCTTCCTGGCTCGAGGGTGGTGATCCGAGGTCGACGGACGGCTTCACGACGTCTCGCGCGAAAACGTTCGGGGGAACGGTGATTCGCCCCGACACAATCTTTGCGAGTTCATCTGCCTCCTCATTATACTTGCGAGGGACATGGTTGAGCTCGATGCCATAAAATTTGTCCTCGAGGGCGCGCACGGCCTTGCAATATCTTCCATTTTCTTGTCGTGGCAGCTCGCATTCTTCATGACTTGGTCAATCATGAGCTGTGAATCTCCCCTGACGTCGAGGCGCTTGATGCCTATTTCGATGGCAATCCGGAGGCCACAGAGGAGGGCCTCATACTCCGCCATGTTGTTGGACGTGGGGAAATGCAAGCGTACCGCGTATCTCATGTGCTCCCCAAGGGGTGAGATGAAGAGCAGGCCCGCGCCTGCCCCAGTCTTCATCACCGACCCATCGAAGTAGAGGGTCCGGCACTCGGCCTGAATCTGCAATGGGGGCAGCTACGTGTCCGTCCACTCAGCGACGAAGTCCGCAAGGATCTAGGACTTGATCACCTTGCGCGGCGTGTAGGCGAGTGTCTCGCCCATGAGCTCCACAAACCATTTAGCGATTCTTCCCGCGACATCCGGGTTACAGATGATCTCTCCCAATGGGAACGAGGAGACTACCGTAATCGGGTGGGCCTCGAAGTAGTGCCGCAGCTTGCGCCGCGCGAACACCACCGTGTAGAGTAGCTTCTGAATATGTGGATATCGTGCCTTGGTCTCGGACAACACCTCGCTGATGTAGTACACCAGCCTTTGGACTAGTAGGGTGTGGCCTTCCTCCCTTCGCTCCACCATGATGACCACACTGACCACCTGTGTGGTCGCAGCGACGTAGAGGTACACAGGTTCGCCGTTCTGGGGCGGCGTGAGGATCGGCATGTGGGCGAGCATCGCCTTGAGTTTGTCAAGCGCCTCCTAAGCCTCGACGGTCCAGGAGAAGTGCTCGTGCTTCTTCAGGAGCCGGTAGAGGGGCAAGCCTTTCTCGCCGAGCCGCGAGATGAAGCGGGTCAAGGCGGCGAGGCACCCCAACACCTTCTGCACCCCTTTGAGGTCTCAAATCGGGCCCATTCGGTCGAGGGCTGCGACTTTCTCGGGGTTGGGCTCGATGCCCTACTGGAAAACACTATATCCCAACAACATGCCGTGTGGCACCCTGAAGACGCATTTTTCAGGGTTCAGTTTTACCCTGTTGGCTCGCGGGCAATCGAACGCGGTGCGCAGGTCGTTAACCAGGTCGTCCACCTTCCTGTTTTTCACGACTACGTCATCTATGTATGCCTCAATGGTTTGCCCGATGTGGTCTCCGAAAACGTACTGCATGCACCATTGGTACATAGCGCCCGCATTTCGGAGGCCAAACGGCATCGTTACGTAGCAAAACATTCCGAATGGCGTGATGAAGGAGGTCGCGAGTTGATCGGACTCCTTCATCTTCATTTGGTGGTACCTGGAATAGGCATCAAGGAAACATAAAAGCTCGCACCCCGCAATAGAATCTACAATCTGATCAATCTGTGGCAAAGGAAAAGGAACTTTGGTACATGCTTTATTCAAACTAGTGTAATCTACACACATCCTCCACTTCCCATTCTTTTTCTTAACTAATAGAAGATTGGCTAGCCACGTAGGGTGAAAGACTTCCTTGATGAATCCGGCCTCGAGGAGCTTCCGCAGCTCCACTCCAATCGCCCGGCGCCGTTCTTCGTCGAAGCGCCATAGCCGCTGTTGCACGGCTCGGGAGTGAGGTAGGATGTCAAGGGAGTGCTCGGCGACCTCCCTCGGGATGCCTGACATGTCCGAGGGGCTCCACGCAAAGATGTCGGCATTGGCGCGGAGAAAGTCGATGAGCACTACTTCCTATTTCGGGTCGAGGGTGGAACTGACCCTCAACGCCTTGCCCTCGGGGGCGGTAAGGTCGAGGGGCACCTCCTTCGTCTGCTCGGCAGCCTCGAAGATGCCCGCATGCTTGGCAGAGGAGTCGAGGTCCTCGTTGATCAGCTTCTCCAGGTTTGCGACAAGCACCTCGTCAAGCGCCAGGGCCTCGGCGTGCTCCACGCACTCGACGTCGCAGTCTAACGCGTGCTCGATCGACGAGCCCACAGTGATGACGCCCTTTGGCCGCGACATCTTCATCTTGAGGTAGGTGTAGTTCGAGACCGCCATGAACTTGGCACAACACGGACGCCCAAGGATGGTGTGGTACGCGCCACTGAACCCCACCACCTCGAAGGTGAGGGTTTCGTTACAGAAATTGTCCGGTGTGCGAAACCAGACCGGTAGATCGATCTACCCGAGGGGTTGGACGCGCTTGCCCAGCGCGACGCCATGGAACGGCGTCGTGCTGGGCCGCAGCTGGTCCAACCCGATCCCCATCAGCTGCAGGGTGTGCTCGTACAAGATGTTGAGGCTGCTGCCTCCGTCCATCAGCACCTTGGAGAACTGCGAGTTGTCGATGATTGGATCGACAACCAGCGGTTACTGGCCTGGGTTGGGGAAGCGGTTCCGGTGATCCTTGCGGCTGAAGGTGATGGCATCCCTCGACCAGTCGAGGAAGGAAGGGGGAGCCTTCTCCGCAGCGAGGACCTCGTGCCGTTCCCGCTTGCGCTGGCTATTGGACATGTCCACGGTTGGCCCCCCAAAGATGAGGAAGATGTTCTCCACCGCTGGGAAGCCGCTGGCGTCCCCGTCCCCACCATCCTTCTTAGCCTCGCCTTCCTTTGTGGCGGTGGGGCTGTAGTACCTTTTGAGCATATCGCACTGCTCGAGGGTGTGGTTGACCGAGGTCTTGTGGTACGGGCATGGCTTCTTCAGCATGTCGTCGAACACGTCGGGGCCTTGAGGGACCGGTCGAGGGCCCTTGCGGGCCGGGTCGACTGCGAGGGCATCGTCCTCTTTGTTGTCGCACTCCTGCGTGCGTGCCTCACGGTGAGGCTTCTTGCCCTTCTTGCCCCGCTTGTGCTTCTGCTGGGGCTCCTTGGACTTGCTACCCTCCACGGGCGCGTCATCCACGTGCTTGCCCTTCTTGCTGTCGAAGATGGCCCCACCGCCTCCTCGCCGGAAGCAAAACTGGTGGCGATATCGAACAGCTCGTTGGAGTCGACCAGCGGGCTCCGCCCGAGCTCGCGAACGAGGTCCAGGCAGGTCGTGCCCTCGAGGAAGGCATGCACGATTTCGGACTGAGCCATGCTCAGGAGTTCGGTATAGCGCTTGGAAAAGTGCCATATGAAGTCCCGGAGGGACTCACCGGGCTTCTGGGTGCACGCCCGCAGGTCCCACAAGTTTTCGGGACGCACGTCCGTGCCCTGGAAGTTCCCCACGAACGTGCAAACCAGATCGTCCCAGTTGTGGATCTGACTAGGCGGCAGGTGTTCGAGCCACGTCCAAGCGAGTATGCGAGGTGCAGCGGCAGGTTGCGGATGATCACCTCGTCGGTGGTGGCACCGCCCAGCTGGTAGGCCAGGCGGTAGTCGTTGAGCCACACACGAGGGTCTGTCTCACCCGTGTACTTCTCGATCGAGGTGGGCTGGCGGAAGTGCTGGGGAAGCTTGCCTTGCGGATCTCCCGGCTGAACACACGGGTTCCCGAGGGTTCTGGTGTCGGTGAGCGATCCTCACGGCTGTCGTAGCGGCCGCCCCACCGAGGGTGGTAGCCCGCCGCCACCCGTGCCTCCGCGTCGCCCTTTAGGCGAGCGTTGATGACGTTGTGGGCGTCGCCGTCTTGGGCCTACCCGCGCGTATCAAGGATTCGCTCCCTGACCGGCGTTCAGCCCTGGTTGGCTAGTTGCCCCGCCGCGCCGCCCGCGTGGACGGTGAAAGGATCGAGGCAATGTGGCCTAGAGGGGGGGTGAATAGGCCTGCACACAGAATTTAAACTTTTCTGCGAAAACACTATCAGACCTCGGAACCTCCGAGATTATTCTCGGAACCTCCGAACGAGGCAGCCTCTGAGAATAAACTCAGAACTTCCGACAGCTGTTAGAACAGAGCATAAATAACTAGAGCTGCGAGGAACTTGATGAAAACCAGATCTACTAAATTCTAGGAGGTACTTAGGACTTAGCAAGAAGATTTATAAGCAAAGTACAAGCTAGGAAGGCACCACAAAGTAGATCGGGAGCAAACCCTAATAGATCTAGTCAAGCACAAGCATGAACAAGTAAGTAAACAAGAGCACGCATGAGATAAAGATTTATCCCGTGGTTCAGCTCGCCACAAAGGCTTGCTTACGTCCACGTTGTTGAGGAGGCCACAAAAGGCTAGAGACTACAAAGGTCAACTCCTCTCTCACACCTATCACTTTGGGTAATAGGTGGAGGCTTTCCACTAGAATCACAAAGGGTAATACAAACACCTTGGAGCTTCCACAAATCGGTTTGGAGAGCTTCCAAGAACCTCTATCCGTCTAGGAGCAAAGCTCCAAGAGTAATAGATCCACCAAGCTTGCTAGGGTTCTTCCAAGTGCTCAAGTACCAAGGGAGAAGAGATTGGCTCACTAACTCACTTCAAGAATCCACTCTCAATCAATGCTAGGCAAGGATTTGGAAGAGAGTAGGTTAGGAGTGAATGCAAGGTGAGAGAAACAGCAAGAAACGGCGTTCTGCGCAGTGGGAGGAAGAAGATAACCGTTGGGGACTGTGGGGTATAAATACCCCCAGATCCAGAACAGTAACGGCTATATTCCAGAGTTCGGAACCTCCGAGAAAAATCTCGGAACTTCCGACTTTTGAAAACTCTGCAGACTGTAGCCCGTACGGTCGGAACCTCCGAGAAAGTCTTCGGAACCTCCGAATAGCAATCAGCAGGAGCAAAACAGTTGCAGGTTACTTCCCTTGGGGTGAGGATTAAGATTTAGAAAGTTGGATTATGAGCACTTGAAACCACCCTAACTCACCATTAGTATCCCTCTTGATAGTACGGATTGTCCTATACTCAAATTCAAAAGATAAAAATAAATAAACTCCTCCAAGTAGCATAGGCATCCTTCTTTAATAAGTTGAGGGGTCTCCAATCATTCTTTTGCACCTGTGATAATAACTCTATGCTGCACAACAAACTCAAAGGCTCATTAGCTCTTTAATTGTGTGGTCAACATCACCAAAACCCTCATAGGGCTTGATTGCACTTACAATCTCCCCCTTTTTGGTAAATGTTGACAACCCAATTAAAGTTTACAATTTAATTTGAAAGATTGAGCTTTTGATGATTTGAGTACAAGTCTCCCCCTCAATGTATGCATGTACCTTTTGAATAGGGAAAAATGTCTTAACCGACAATTAAGTTGCATACATTGTGAGTAAAAGTGTCAAGAAGGTTGTACTCAAGCCATCGAGGGGTGCAAAAGAAGTGTAGCAGATAATACGTGATGCATATGCCATGTGAAAACACACAGAGAGTTATCTCGGTAGCGCAGTTCGGAACCTCCGAGAAAGTTTCCGAACCTCCGGGGGTTGGAGCCTCCGGAAAAATTCTCAGAACCTCCGAGGTCTGCAACAGATACTCCAACAAACAACAACACACAGGCAAAGCAACAGATATAACCAGAGAAATAGCAGCTAGATAAAGATAACAGCATCCAACACATCTAGTCCTATTACATCCATCACAAGGTTTTAAAGTTTGCAAATCCCATACATGACCATGACCAGACCCTGCTTGCCAACAGAGGCAAGCTAAAAGCTTTACAGCAGTTCACCATTTAACCAACAGGAGTTTATGAGAGAATAGTTAGCACTCTCATCTCACCAAAAGAACAAAAGAATCTTGTGGTTAGCAGGCCACCAGAAGGAGCTCCAGGTCTTCAGATGCTTCTCAATCTTCATCTCTCCCCCTTTGTCAACAGTTTAACAAAAAGGAAAGAAAAGAAGAGAGGAAGTGAGAACAGAACCTAGGGAAAGTCACTCCTCATCACTGAAGTCAGAGTCCTCCTCTTCCGCTTCAGGGACTGTGCTGTCAGAACCAAGGTCAGAATCAGATGAGGACATGTCTATGGGCCTTCTGACAGGTCTGCCAGCAGAGGCCTTCCTCCTGAGTCTAGCACCAGATGAGGAACCCATAGCCTTCTTACCAGCAGCCTCCTTCCTAAGTCTAGCCATTTTGGCACCTAGTGGCTCATCATCTTCTTCATCTCCATCAAAGTGAGCAGCAGGTGTGTCTTCAGCCATGGGACTAGCAGGCTCCTTCTCACCCTCATCCTCACTAGTAGTGTACTCTAGAAAGTCAGGAAAGAGAGGAGGAGGATGGTGCATAGCATCGAAGGACAGCCCCTGGTGCTTCAGCAATCTGTTCATGTCTTCCCTGAGCTCAAAAAGCTGATGGGAAGTCCATCTGCAGTACCTCCAGGTGTCCCTCACCATGCCTCTCAGCTTATGCAGTCCAGCAGGCATGGGAGCCTTGCTGGGTCCTTTTTCTCCTACTGCTGGACCAGATCTGGGTGGCTTGGTGCTGGCCTTCTTGAGAATATGCTCCTCCACAACGTGCTGCTTCTTCTGATGCTGCCACTGCTTCACTTGGTAGGATGCATGCTCAACATCATTCTTGTAGCTGACCCCAGAAACCATCTCTATCATGTACATAAGGTATGGAGCATATGGCAGGTTGCACTTCCCGCTCTCTGTCACTTCCACTAAATTGTACCAGATGAATCTGCTCACAGAGAAAGGCCTAGCTCCGTGCAAAGAACCCAGCTAGCCGGCATTTGGAGCAAATCTCCTAAGGCTGGTTGAGTCACTACCCCCTTTTGGATATATGGTTTCCCTGAACATGTTGTTGAGCACATAATACACTGATTTCAGAGCAGTGGTAGAGCCATCAGCCAACTCCTCATACTCATAAGTTGCAGCAATCTTGTTGGGGTTCATATGGGCCTCAAAGTGGATAATGTCAGCCTCCCTGTCCTCCTTGCTGAACCCAAAAAGCCTAGCAAAAGTGACAAAATCAATCTTGTAGTGCACACCCTCAGTCATCCAGTGTATGGTCTCCTTGTTGTCTTCATGAAAGAAGGTAGCATGAAACTAAGCTAAAACTTCTATGTTCCGGTCATATTTGAAGCTCATGATGTCTCTCATCTTATACTTGTCCACCAAATCAAGCACCTCTTCCTTGACAGGTTCCTCTGCTGCCTCCAGATGGGTAAAGTTGATCCACTTCATCTTAATCAGCTTCATCTTGGTGTTAAGGACAGTCTCATAGAACTTGAAGTGGAAAACAGACCAAAACCTATAATCTATAGCTGCCATCTTGGGGTTCACATAAGGATTTTCCTCTCTGGCTTTCTTGACCAAGAACCCTGCTCCATCATAATTAGTGTGCTCAATGTACACGAGTTATCATACTTGGTTGGAGGATGTCTTTTGAGCAACCCCTTGTGGTACTTGAGATAGGTTGAGTCTATTTCTCCTAAGGGCATGTCATCTTCCAGCTCTATAGGGATGGTCTTGCCTTCAGTCCCTCCATTATCCTCCACATGGGCAGTAGACCCAGATCCTCTACCTCCTGATAAACTACCCCCTTTTCCTCTTCTAGGGGTGGCCTTTCCTCTGCTGCCACTGCCACCTGCTGTTGCTCTTGCTGCTAATTTGAAGGCCCTTTCACCAGCAGGTGTCTCAAAGGGTGGTCTCTGCCTCTTGGTGTATGTCTTGTCAACTGGAGTGCCAGACATCTGTCAGGGAGAAATATGAACAGCAGATAAGAGTGGGATCAGGACTGATAAGAACAGAGGATCAAGATAGGCATGATGTTCAATTGATTAATTTTCAGTGAAATTTTGAATCACAGACTGCCACTTGTTAGTACAGACACCGGAACCTCCGAGAAAGTTTCCGGAACCTCCCGGAGTTGGAGCCTCCAGAGAAATTCTCAGAACCTCCGAAGTCAGAGTACTGACAGAGGACAGTTTGTTGATTCAACTTTCAACTGAATTTTAACCAAGGAAGCAAACATGATTGAATTTAACTAGGACAAGTGAGAAAGGGTGTTACAGGTGAAGTGAAGTTCAGTGGAACTTTGAATCAAGGTCAGCCTACAGTGGGTTACAGGGTTCGGAACCTCTGAGAATTTTCTCGGAACCTCCGAGCCCCTGTCAACCTTACTGCACTTTGACATTTGATTCAACTTTCAACTAAACCTAAGCTTCACTTGCATCACAGGCATTCAGGACAAGGATAAATAGGCAGCATTCTACGAATCCAAGATTTAGAACCCGAACAGCAAGTAGACCTAGGAATTAGGGTTAGGGTTAGAGCAGGGCCACTGATTACCTTGATTTGGATCAAGGAGATGGAAGACGAAGATCTTCAAGAGATGTTCACGCTAGGAAATCGGCAGGAGAGGTTGCGGATTGAAGCCTTCTTCTTCTTCTTCGTACGGGATCTGAGCGAACCCTTCCTTGACACTCCCCAGCGGCGACCCACGAACGAGGAAGGCGGCACAGCTTCGCGCGGGTAGCCCGCAAGAGGTGGTCACCGGCGGCGAGGGAAGCGGCGGCGGTGAGGCGGTGGAGAAGGATGGTGTGTTGCAGTTTCGCGTCAGGAGAGAGAGAGAGAGAGAGAGAGAGAGAGAGAGAGAGAGAGAGAGAGAGAGAGGGAAGCGGTGAAAGCGGATCTGAGAGGGTTGACCGCGGTGAAAGGGGAACGATGAGTTTACCCTAGGTAAAAAGAATATTCTTCGAAGATGCCTTATTCCCTTTAACTCCCCTTCGGTTGAGACTGAGTGCTAAGTCTGTAAAGATTGGAGCTTCCGATGATTTTCTCAGAACTTCTGAGGCCCGGAGCCTCCAAAGATTTCCTCGGAGCTTCCGAAAATTGAATTCCAGAGAGTTAACTTCTACTCCTTTTGAGATTTGAACTTTCTATCAACTGAGATTCTTAGGTCATGGTACCCTTGACTCAAGTGGCTAGAAAACAAGCATTCACACACACAACTATAGCCACTTAAGACAAGTTAGGGATAAGAAAAATAGATTTTGAAAAACCTTTAAGATAGAGTTTTCACACACACTTTTTCAAACAAATTTTCAGAGAAAAACTAACAGATTGAAGCAAACAATTATGGCATGCTAGAGATCAAACCACGCAACGAGAATCAAGAATATTTAGTTCATTCCTTAAGCTACAAAACCTTGACTCATCGAGAGGTTTAGTGAAGATATCGGCTAGTTGTTTGTCGGTGCTCACATGACTTAAAACGATATCTCCTTTGGCTTCGTGGTCTCTCAAGAAGTGATGACGGATGTCTATATGTTTTGTGTGAGAATGGCTTACGGGGTTGTTTGCAAGCTTTATGGCACTTTCATTGTCACACAAAAGTGGGATATGGGAAAAGTGACATCTGTAATCTTTTAAGGTTTGCTTCATCCAAAGTAGTTGAGCACAACATGCGCCGGCTACAACATACTCGGCCTCGGCGGTGGAAAGGGCTACTGAGTTTTGCTTTTTAGAACTCCAAGACACTAGAGACCTACCAAGGAATTGGCAAGTCCCCGATGTGCTCTTTCTATCTACTTTACAACCGGCATAATCGGAATCCGAATAGCCAAGTAGATCGAAAGTGGAGCCCTTAGGATACCACAAGCCAAGGTTAGGGGTATGCACTAGATATCTCAAGATTCTCTTTACGGCCATGAGATGGCACTCTTTCGGGTTAGCTTGAAATCTAGCACACATGCACACACTAAGCATAATATCCGGCCTAGATGCACATAAGTAGAGAAGAGAGCCGATCATGGAGCGATATACCTTTTGATCCACGGATTTCCCTTCTTCATTGAGGTCCATGTGTCCATTGGTAGGCATTGGAGTCTTGATGGGCTTTGCCTTGTCCATGTCAAACTTCTTTAACATATCCCTTGTATACTTGGTTTGACATATGAACGTCCCTTCTTTAGCTTATTTGATTTGAAATCCAAGAAAGAACTTAAGCTCACCCATCATGGACATTTCTAACCTCTTAGTCATCACCCTACTAAACTCTTCACAAAAAGTTTCATTAGTACTACCAAATATTATGTCATCGACATATATTTGGCACACAAAAATATGACCATCAACTTTTCTAGTAAAGAGAGTAGCCTCGGCTTTGCCTATCTCAAAGCCTTGCTTAAGCAAGAAATCCTTAAGGCATTCATACCATGCTCTTGGTGCTTGCTTTAGCCCATAGAGCGCCTTATGGAGTTTGTAGACATGATTAGGACGCTTGGGATCTTCAAAGCCCGGTGGTCGCTTAACATATACTTTTTCGGAGAGTGGTCCATTGAGAAAAGCACTCTTGACATCCATTTGATAGAGCTTGAAGTCATGATGGGCAGCAAAAGCTAGTAGAAATCGAATTGCTTCAAGTCTTGCTACCGGTGCATATGTTTCTCCAAAGTCTAGTCCTTCAACTTGGGTGTACCTGAAACGACCCGAATTTCCGCGGACGGAAACCCGACTCTTAGCACCTCGGTGGTAGTCCCAGGAGGGCTACCACGTGCAATCCCTGTCTCAGCGATGCCATAATCCATACAGAAAGATAAAAACAGAAAAGTAGAGTACAACATTTATTTTATTACATTAATCAGAGTACATCTCTTCAGACATGCCGGGTACAAGGCCATCGGGACTGAATCAAACATAAATAAAACGTCTAGCAGCGACTCCATGAAAGCGCGGGAAACTCCATATCCGCAGGCAGCTCGAGTGTAGGAAGAGCTCTAGTCCACCCATCCGTCGTTGTCGAAGTCGTAGTCCGGCTCTGTGTCAGAGGCACCAGGGTCTACCCGATAAGCGGGTATGTCATGTCAGCTTCCCAACAAAGAGGCAAAAACAGTGTATATTCTACTATGCATGAGTTATCCCTACTCTGGCTGTAGAAAGCTTAAGCAAAGCAGCATAGCAACATACAAGGTAAGCAGAATTCAGCTGAGAGGTCCACACCTCGGGGAAGCTCCCGCCTCCGAGGTCCACACCTCTGGGGTCCACACCCCGCTCAAGGAAAACCACACCAAAACTCCGGACCTCAACCACGATCCAGATCCCAACTCTCATCTGCGATGTGGGGCCCACCTGCTCCTATCCCCACATCTCAACGGCCGAAGCCGGACTCACACACTCGGGGGAGAGAAGAAGCACAAGAGAAGAGTAGCTAGTCAGGTGAGAGATCGAAAGACTGTCGATAACAAGTGGACACGGACTCTAGCTATTGGTTTAACACTCTGCAGTGGTTGTACAACTGTACCCGCCCGAATAGGACCGGAACCGGCCGTCACCGGTACCCGACCCTACCATACGGCTGAAGGCCAATTAAGTGGATAGTACCCTCCTGCGTCTCCGAGCCTGGCCCAGCCTCCGCGGCAGAGCTCATACTACCCGCGAGAGGTCCCTCGAAGCTGTGGAACCCTTCCCCGGCCTCGCCGGGGCAAAGTCTACTAAGGAGGGAAAGACCACTCCCGACACGATCACACCGATCCACCTACAGGAGGGGCGCTATCCACTACAAGTCTCACCCCGCACCCCCGCCCAATACAAGGCGGGCGGTCTGTACGGAAATAGTCATCCGAAACAAGGTCAACTGACGATCGGTCCTTAAGGGGCCGAGAGCGAGCACTCACCAACTCCATCCCACACGACACGACCCTCGGGTAAGAGGCCAGATCGCATCTTCCCTCGGCAGACGTTCACAAGTAACCAAGCGGCTCGCTCCCGCCAAAACACAGCAAGGAGATACACACCCAGAACGCACGCTAGAACACACCGAGATATCCACATCTCAGTCCAAGCCCAGAGTACCATCCATAATCAAACAACGAAAGTATGGATAGTTGAGGTAAGGGACTAGCTATGGGTCTGTAGCTAGTCCCGCAGGAAGTAAAACAAGGAAATAGGGTATAACAAAGCATCAAGGCATGGCTATTAAACTGGTTATGCAATTCATCAGATCAATGCATTTAAAGTAAAGCACAAGCAGCTACTTATCAACATGGGATCTACATGGTTGGGAGTGACATGACACCTTCGTTGTCATTGAAGCAGTCGCTGTCCGGAGCAGTGTACTCGGGGTCCTCCGCGTCCTCCTGGTCGAAGCTCGGGTCTGCGGCATGAGATTCGACGCGAAAATAAGAATACGGTGCACATCTAAGCAATAACTCCAAATAAGAACCAATTTAGAAGATCCAAAAGAACCCAAACTACCTACAAACAGCAAGGTTTCGAAATTACGGATTTATAGAAATTAGTTTTATATTTTTCTGAGCTTCCTAGAAATAGTTATGAATTTTTAAAGGTTAAAACCATTTATTAGGAATTTCTGGAAATTAATCCCAGAAAAAGAAAAGGGGTTTTTAGAAAAGATGCCGCTGACGTCAGCATGACGTCAGCGACCCGCGGCTGACAGGCCGGAATGGGCTGGAAACGTCTCTGGGCCGTGGGTGGCCCAGTGGACTGGACCCAGAACGCTTGTGGGTTTCGGCCCAACAATACCAGGCAACACAGCCCTCCTTTAAAACGTCAGAAGTCTGGATCTCACCCTCCATCTTCCTTCTGCACTGGGCCGACGGCCTGCTAGGGAAACTAATTGGGCTTAAGGCCCAGATCCGGCCGGCGGCCCAACCCTCAAGTTAACACGTGCTCAGGGAAAACTTGCACACCAGGTGCTCGACGATATGTCCAGGCGGCACAGCGGCCGCGCGACGCGCCGTCGGTGTTCGGTCCGGGTGTCTTTCGTCCAGACGTCACCAACAGGATGATGCTCACGTCGCGGCTCGGCACTGGGGTGCACCGGCCGGACAAGCGCCGGCGTCCGTGGTCTCGCGCGCGGCGAGCGGCGCGTCGACCCGTGGCCGGGCTCGATGCCACCGCCGCCGCGCGCGTCACGGCGCGGCGCCTCGCCTCACACACCGCAAACCTACACGGGTCGAAGCCCGGCTCAATCAAACGTGCCACGCGCGTCGGCGGCGAGCACGGGTCGAAGCGCCCCGTGATCTCGGCGCGCCGCGGCGCGCGTCCCCCGGCGGCTCGGGCGGCCGGTGGCCCGGCATGGAGCTCGTCGGACGCGCGCGGGCCAAAGGCGCGCATAGCGCTTGCGTGTTCCTACCTGTTCGCTCGGCGCGGCCGCCTGGTAACCAAGGCGCGACACGAGACGACATGGCGGTGCGCAGCATCACTTGCACGGCGCGCTCGGCTTGAAGGCCAGCGTCCACAGGTGGTCCTCGCATGGCGTCGGCGGGCCCGGGGGCATGAGTGGCCCGAGAGCTCCACATGAACGAGATGCGGCAGTTCTGCGGCTCGAAGGCCGGCATCCAGGCATGGCAACACGACAACGCACCCCAACGCCGTCGGCGCTAAACAGAGCAGAGTTCAAGGAGGGAGGAAAGGGAGAAGGTGTCTGCGGTGGTGCTCACGTTGGGACGGCGGTGTAGTCGTAGCCGGGTCGAGAACGGCGGTGGCGTGGCGAAGTAGGCGTTCCCGGCGACGTACGTGTCCCTGCTCCGGTCCGGCTCCCTTCTCCGACGCGAACGGCCTTCTCTCCTTCCCACGAGCGGCGGTTGAAGGCGATGTCCTTGGCGGGTCGACGGCGTTCCTGGCGGCGTAGGTGTCCCTGCTCCGGTCCCCGACTCCTTCCTTGCCCGGCGCGACGTGGCGGCGGCGCGCTCCCTTCTTTCTCCAAGCCGGCGCGAGCAGGGCGGTGGTGAGTGGAAAACCCCAAAGGGGTTGATGGCTTGGCGTCCGTGCCATGCCTTCCTGGCGCCCCTTCTGAAAGGAGGCCGCAAGCAGCCCGGGACGAATTTCCCTCAATGCCCCCGGCCACTCGCCGGGTAGGGGCAGGTGGATCCCGTGGCGGCCGCTCGCCCTGGCCTTGGATGCTCGCGGTGCAGGGCACTAAGGTCTTTGCCTCCCTCCCTCGGTCGGACCCGTCTCCCGATGCGCGCGCCCCAGCCCTCGGCGTGCGGGTCGCTCGGTCGGCGCGCCCAATGCGTCGCCCGCCTGGCGCACCGCTGGGTTGACCGGCTCAGGACTCAGCAAAGACAAAAAGGTGAGGAGGGGAGGGGTAGGCGACGGCTGACGCGTGGGCCCCGCCCGGCAGCGACAGAAGCAAGGGTGAGGCTGCGGTGGAGCTGGTGGGCTGCATTTGCTGCTGGGCCGGCGGGTTAGGTGGGTTTGCAGCAGGCTCTTTGTTGACGGATAAAAGACGTATCCCTCTACGATCCGCAAGCGTACGGACCCCACACCTTTTTCACCACGGGATTCCCAAGGTTCTTGTCAATCTGCGGAGCAAGGGGATTACTAGCGCTTAACCAAGTACTAATCTAGTTGAATGGAAAACCTTTGAAAGAGAGTATTAATCTAAAAGTAAAGACAATCTAACCTAATTTAAACTAAGTTAAGTTGATCAAACAAATATATGGTTAAACTATATGGTAAAGGGTGAACACAAGAGAGTGATTAAGAAAGATAAGCGTTCCCTCCCTAGGATCTAGGATAACATGGTATGCATCTACTACACGAAAGCGGTAAACCAATCTACCGGGGGTTGTGACCACGGTTTCGCCCTTTCCCTCCTCTCGTATCGTCACTACGCGAAGGTATTCGTGACTAGACCTATGATGGACACGGTATGTTGATGGAATCTATGGGAGTAGCGGATATCATACGCCCGAAAAACATGGTAGCTAACCTTAATCATCAAAGCATCATCAACATGAAAACAATAGATTGAAACCACAAATCGAGTAGCGATCACATAGCATGTATCCGTCTAATCCTAGGGATGAACGGAGACATTACCCCATCATCTTACACGGATTGAAGCACATAGGGGTGATGGAGACTCCGGAGAACGTCGTCGACGAAGATGGCGGCGATAGAGCTTGGGAACACCCCTAGGCCAGCGGCTTGGAGCCCTCCTCTTGCTTCCTTCTCTCCGCCGGCGTTGATCCTTGCGACGAGCTCATCTAACTCTCTCCCTCATCTTGCGGCAGCGGTTTTCTGGTGATTGGCGTCGGTAGGATGATTTGTTCGATGTGTCGGTCGACGGCGGCGGAGGGAATAAATAGATGAACACCTAGGGCAAAGGGGGAACCGAACCGACCCCGAGTGGGCCGGGCCGGCCGGCCCAGGCCGGCCGGCCCAGGCCCACTTCGGGGTCGGTTCGGCCCCGGTTTCCTCCCCGGTTGCTTCTCGTGTGATCCCTTATTCGTGTGCACTTGCATGTGGGCCTTTGACGTCGTTTCCTTCACGGTTAAGGCTTGAATCCTTGCTATGCAAGCTTCGCTGTTTTCTGGTTGAGTCCCTGAAGACTTGCACGTTGACGCTTCGGTCCTTGGGTCATTTGGAGTCATGTTCATCGCGTGTCTTGACTCTTGTCGGGCTTCATGATCTTTTTCCAAAGTGCTTGGTGAACTTATCCCGAAAGTCCCCTCATTAGCGTAGATTTCCTGCGTAAACAACAAACTCCAAAATCGACATGCAAGTGTGAACTTGTTATATCATTAGTATGCCTAGTGGCGGGTTAGTTGCAAATCATAATCGAAACCAATGTATAACAAGTACTCTAGGTTGACGGAAATTCACCGTCAACATCTCCCCCATGCTTAAACCTTGCTCGTCCTCGAGTAAGTAATCCTTGCTTAAAAGGGAAATCAGTGTTGCCTTCCAATGTTGTCCCTGCACTTAGTCATTCATGACGAGGCAAATTGCTCTCTCTTAAGAATTTATTTTTAAAGTTCAAGTTGTGACCGGCTTCTTTTTCATTATGGAAGATAGACTAACAATATAGAACAAGCCACATTTAACACGATGCTCTCAAACTTAAGTGAACTTCATACCATACCTTGTCACATGGAAGATTTTCAAAAAGATGCATATCCAACATAAGTGAAAATCTCTTGCAAGAGCTCATGGAACACTCATCTCATCAAGTCACTCAAGCCTATACTAGATTATTTTCAACCTACTCTACTCATATGTGATAGTGGAAGGCTTATGTGGAGCTTGGAAGGTTAAAAACAATCCTAGCAAAACATACATCCGAAATATTGTCAAATTAAGAGAGAGGTCTATTGGAATTACCGAGACTCGTCAAAAAGGCCATGGAAAATAAATGTTGGAAAGAGAGAGGGACGAAACACACACATTTAGATAAGTGGACATGTGCAAGTGGCAAATGGATGATCCCGAGGCACGAGTGATGTCCTTGTTATCGGATTGCACATGGTTGGAAGATTTGAGTATGGATTTGTCATCAAGGCACTTGAGAACTTATGAAGAAAAAAGAACCGAGGAGCCTCTTTATTTTTTCTTTATTCTATTTCCTTCTCATTTTTCTCTCTTTCTTTTTTTCACTTTATTCTTCCTATTTTTCTTACTTTTCTTTTCTTCTTATCATATTTTTTTCATTTTTCATTTTTATTCTTTTTTTCTTTTGCTCCTCAAAACTTTTTGCAACATAATACTTACATAGCATTTGTGTTAGAGAATGACTCCTCCCCCATGCTTGAACGATGCTCGTCCTCGAGCATAAAAGAGAGGGGAAAAACTGCTAAAGTAAGTATAAATTCCATAATATTGCGGAATATTTGAATCTCCATCGAGAATTTTACTCCATACTCAAATTGGGTTGTGGACAAGGAGGTGATCACAAAAAGATGTTTTTGGTTTAGGGTGGATGCCCAGCGAAGTTTGTGAAATTTTCGATGTGAAAACCCACAATGCATGGACAAAAAGGCTAGCATGAAAAAGTTACACAAAGGAATGACCAGCTTCTTAGTCTCGAACCATAGAAATCAATCCTAATCCAACTCATCAAAACATATGTTTGCAATCTACGGGTTTTGTTATCATAAAACATATATGTATATGGCTTTGGTAGGTAGAACTTTGCAAGAGCATCACAAATATGTAGATAGCATAAAAGTTAAGTTTTCATAAAAACAACAAGTTATCCGGCTATCCATAAACTTAAATCAAAGAGCAAAGGTATGTATGTGGGTCTAGAGCATAGTCATTTCACCTCCACAAATAAAAGAGACAGTATTTAAATTAATTTCAGATCATATTATAGAGAGCAATTAGCCAAGACATGTATAACTTCATGTAGGTAAAACAAAGCGGCAACTTTCATCATCTTTCCGTAAGCATAGGCAATATAGAACATCGAGGTGAACACATGGTCATGCTTATCTATTGAAAGTAAAAAGAAACCTAGGTTGTCCTCCTAGTAGCCATGTTATTGTTTGAAGAGAAAAACAAAAGGTTGCACCTAGTTGATGTTGAAGGCATACTTACAAGCATTTGTGTTTGGAAAAGAGAAGGTCCATGGAGATGTTACCATCCTTTGTAATTCTTCATTGCCTTCTTCCGACATCTCCATGTATCGATGTGGCTTTTGCTTTTGTCTTGATTTATTAATGCTCCTAAACTTCTGAATTTGATCTTGTATGCCTAATGGAGTCATTGGTCACCCTTCTCTTCAATGTTGTCATCACCATCTCCTCTTTCTTGTTCTCATCATCTCCTTGCTGTCTCTTTTTCATGGATTCCCCCTCTGTCCAGAACAGAACATATATCGAAATATAGCTCTATTGAAAAGTTTATGAAATTACCTTTCCAACGTGTGGTCATTCATCGAAAACGGAGTTCAAACAAGGGAGCTATGTCCGTTTTACTTCAGCGCTGCGTGCTGTCCAAAACTGATTTCAGGACGTGTTGCACTCGGTGATTCGGGCATAACCGCTTGTAGGAACCTCCGATTGTCTTGATTCTTGATTTGTTGGAATCGTAACTTCATGAGGCTTCTAAATATCCAAAAATATCCAGTGTTTTCCCTTCGAGACCATGCAGAATTTTGATGAGATTGGTGACTTCTTGCGCATTGATCCGGAGATGTTAACGATCTTCATCATTCTATCTTCTAGAGTGTCATGTTGCACTTCCGTGTTGAAGATTCAGGGTCTCCCCCATGCTTAGCATTTTGCTAGTCATGGAAGAAGAAGACAAAGCATTTTTATCTTAGCCATCCTTCAATTTCCTTGTAGTGAGAGTCTTTATCTTGCACGTAAAACGTTTTACACACATTCTACCCCCAAGGTGACGGTTGGGAGTAGATAGAATTGCCAACAATCCAACAATGTCTCCTAAGATTCTTAACTTGTGGCATAATTAGTTTAATGAGGAATAAAAACCTAATGAGTGTACGTGGTGCAAGGTGTGTATGCACATGATAGGAAAGCATATAAACAAAGACAATGTTTTCACCTAGTTCTAAACACCATGTTTACAACTAGGTTGCTGAATTTCTCCATAGCCATAAAGGTTTATATATCTAGGGTTAAAACACCATGTCTATCCCTAAATCAATAACTCTTATAGCACAAGAAAAATTAAGCGCATTGCAGAGCTTATAAACTAACCAATGCAACATGAAAACATATGAAAAGCTAGCAAGGTTTATCGAACTTAATGATGATGGTCCGCAATCATGTTTAAACACCACGTTTACACAAGATCACAAAATAAAAATACTCATAAGGCCTTATGAAGTATTAACATGGAAAATGAAGCATACATCATTAAGTATATAAAACAATCAAGCCAACTATGTGCAAAACATGTATACGCAAAGAAACATCACAAGGACAACAAAATGCAATGCATGCAAATAAATAAATATGAGCATGAACATGATGGTGGTTCTAAAAAGGAAAACTGAACTTAGATTAATAACCACAAGTTGATCGTCATAAGATAGTTCCCTTTTTTATTTTCTCTAAGAAAGTAGTAAAAATATAAAGAAACGGGTTGCCTCCCGAAAAGCGCTTCATTTAAAGTCATAGAGCTCGACTTTCTCATATACCTTCTTTTCGTTGCATAGCCATGGCCCTTCATGCAAGAAGAAAAGGTACCAATGCAGCTTTAATTTACTTCCCATGTTGTGCTTGATCAATTATAGAAGACTTGCCCAAAGCATACTTTTGTTTCATCGTTATCTCCTTCTCTATCATCCTTCGGTGTTGCCTTCACTCTATTATTATTTTTTTAATGTCCAGAACAGAAAGTATACTCAAGCTCTACTCCATTTCACAGTGCACAAAATTTCCTTTCCAACGAGTCTTTATTTGCTCAAATCGGACTCCGGACAAGAGAGTTACGTCCGTTTTACTTCGGCGATGAAATCTGTCCAGAAATTTCAGAACGCGCAACGCTCAATGTTTCCTCCATAACTCCTTGCACGGGTCTTCAAACTTGTTGGTTCTTGATGCGTTGGAATGGTAGTTTGATGGAGCTTCTGAATATCTCATTTTCTTCATTTGTACACCTCTGAACAAGCTCTCAAATTGATGAAGACAGCAGCATCCATCGCGGGATTCGGAGAGGTTGACGATTTATCTTGCAACTCTTTTAGGCATGACTTCTTTTTCTTTATTATTCAAGCCTTGTCTACATGGTTAGTGAAAATCGGGCCTTTCCCGACATATGATTCTTTAAGGTCATTAGCTTGACCAAGCGCAAAGCATGATCGAGATTTACAAAACTTATTGTAAACATACGCGTCCATAATTAACACCACATGTGAATTGTAGCAACAAGTCAAGGTGTAAATAAAAGAAGCATATGTTTCATGCATAGCACTTAGCTCATCATTAGGCAAAGGTTCTTTAGGTGTGAGATTAATTGGATCAAACATAAATGTTTCCTCTTTTTCATTCTCAAGAAAATCTAGCCTATCAACATGATCACTATTGGAACAAGGCATAGAATTTAAACTATCATTCATACTATTGGTTGAGCATGAGTATTTGAGTTTATCAACATCAATACCAATAATATCTTGAGATTTCAGCGCGTACCTTGGCCTTAGAGATTTTTCAACAAGAGTGATATTTGGTTCATCAAGCGGTGTTGAAGGCGAATCTATCTCAACAAGTGTAGTTGCCTCTTCATCACCATCTTGCAATTTCTTCAACTCATCATGTGGAACATGTAATCCTTCAACTATGTACGCATTCATCTCTTCTTTGAAGTCTTCTTTATCAACCGGATCTTCATCTTCAAAGACTTGTATGTTGCTTTCTTTATCTTCCATGTACCACATGTCATCAAGATCGCTCATTGTTGATTCACTCTTTCCTTCATCCTTGAGTACTTCCATGTCTTGATTTGCTAGTGTGTAGGCTTCAATAGCACACAAGCTATCATCTAGCTTGAGTCCTATCTCCTCCCATTTATCCTTTGAGTCACTAGGCTCATCACGGTTATACTCTTCTCTTCCTTCATCATAAACCTTTGAGTTGTCAAATCGGTCGATCCATCCTTCATCTCCTTCTCTTTCTTCTTCAAACATCTTTTGGATCGACTCTCCACTCATCTCTTGATCAAATATATCTTCAATTAGTTTGGCAACGTGTCGGCGTTCCTCCTTCCTTCGGTAGTTGATTAGTGGGGCGAAATCAACTTGAACCCAACCGGATTGCTTGAACTCCGCCAATGGTCTAGCATTCCACATACTTCGGCCTACATTCATGTTAGTTTGAACATTTTTAACATACGAAATGACTTCTCTTACCTTGGGAAGTGGATCTTCACTTTCTTGTATGGTCGGTTCATCTTCCTTGACCTTCGGTTCATCTTTTTTAGAAATTTCAGCAAGCACCTTGGGCTTGCTTCTGTCATTTTGCTCCTCTCGACAACATCTTTGCCAATCTCGTAGTGTTCTTTGTCCATTGCTTATCCTTTGTAAGATTTGTGCGGCTTCACTAATTGTTTTATCCATTATATCACCGCCTGCACACATGCTTACAAAACGAGACGAGTTAGGGGTTAGTGAAAAATAAAAGGTATGCAACATCAAGTCACCGGAAAATCCCAAGTTCGGGCCTCGCTCAAGTAGTTCATTAAAACGGTCCCATGCTTCATCAATTCCTTCATCCTCTCCTTGCTTGAAAGTGAGCACTTGCCTCCTTAAGTCTTGGACCTTGCTTATGGGAAAGAACTTCAAAAGAAATTTCTTCACTAGCTCATCCCAATTTCCTTTTGCTTCAACGGACGCAAGTGTGTACCATCTTCGCGCTTCATCTTCGAGAGAGAACGGAAAAAGATTCCACTTGAACCAAGCGGCGGAACTCCTTTTTGTTGCACCGTGTTGCATAACATCGTGAATTCCTTAATGTGTCTATATGGGTTGTCATCCTCCAATCCTCTAAATGGTTTTGTCGCCACTAACTTGATGATTCCGGGCTTCACTTCATAGTGGGTTGTAGCAAACGTCAAATCTGATTTTTGCATCTCAATGTCTTCCATTGACGGCATTGCTAGCTCCCTTAGCGACATCTCTTCGTCTTCCAATGGTGAGGTGAACAAATCCATCTAGGCACAAGAATAGTAGAAAGAAAAACAAAAAAGATTTTTTTTTTCTTTTTTTAGAAAATAAGGGTTAGGTGTTAGTAATCAACAAAATTAATACTAGATTAAACGTAGCAAACTGGCTTGCTCCCCGGCAACGGCGCCAGAAAAAGGGGCTTGTTGACGGATAAAAGACGTATCCCTCTACGATCCGCAAGCGTACGGACCCCACACCTTTTTCACCACGGGATTCCCAAGGTTCTTGTCAATCTGCGGAGCAAGGGATTACTAGCGCTTAACCAAGTACTAATCTAGTTGAATGAAAAACCTTTGAAAGAGAGTATTAATCTAAAAGTAAAGACAATCTAACCTAAGTTAAACTAAGTTAAGTTGATCAAACAAATATATGGTTAAACTATATGGTAAAGGGTGAACACAAGAGAGTGATTAAGAAAGATAAGCGTTCCCTCCCTAGGATCTAGGATAACATGGTATGCATCTACTACACGAAAGCGGTAAACCAATCTACCGGGGGTTGTGACCACGGTTTCGCCCTTTCCCTCCTCTCGTACGTCACTACGCGAAGGTATTCGTGACTAGACCTATGATGGACACGGTATGTTGATGGAATCTATGGGAGTAGTGGATATCATACGCCCGAAAAACATGGTAGCTAACCTTAATCATCAAAGCATCATCAACATGAAAACAATAGATTGAAACCACAAATCGAGTAGCGATCACATAGCATGTATCCGTCTAATCCTAGGGATGAACGGAGACATTACCCCATCATCTTACACGGATTGAAGCACATAGGGGTGATGGAGACTTCGGAGAACGTCATCGACGAAGATGGCGGTGATGGAGCATGGGAACACCCCTAGGCCAGCGGCTTGGAGCCCTCCTCTTGCTTCCTTCTCTCCGCCGGCATTGATCCTTGCGACGAGCTCATCTAACTCTCTCCCTCATCTTGCGGCAGCGGTTTTCTGGTGATTGGCGTCGGTAGGATGATTTGTTCGATGTGTCGGTCGACGGTGGCGGAGGGAATAAATAGATGAACACCTAGGGCAAAGGGGGAACCGAACCGACCCCGGAGTGGGCTGGGCCGGTCGGCCCAGGCCGGCCGGCCCGAGCCCACTTCGGCTCGGTTCGGCCCCGGTTTCCTCCCCCGTTGCTTCTCGCGTGATCCCTTATTCGTGTGCACTTGCATGTGGGCCTTTGACGTCGTTTCCTTCACGGTTAAGGCTTGAATCCTTGCTATGCAAGCTTCGGCCGTTTTCCGGTTGAGTCTCTGAAGACTTGCACGTTGACGCTTCGGTCCTTGGGTCATTTGGAGTCATGTTCATCGCGTGTCTTGACTCTTGTCGGGCTTCATGATCTTCTTCCAAAGTGCTTGGTGAACTTATCCCGAAAGTCCCCTCATTAGCGTAGATTTCCTGCGTAAACAACAAACTCCAAAATCGACATGCAAGTGTGAACTTGTTATATCATTAGTATGCCTAGTGGCGGGTTAGTTGCAAATCATAATCGAAACCAATGTATAACAAGTACTCTAGGTTGACGGAAATTCACCGTCAACACTCTTGCGTTGGCCGGCCCAGCTAGGGGTTCAAAACATTGTGAAAAGATTTTTGGATTAAAGCTAGAGATCAAGTTTGAATTTGAATTACTTTCAAATTCAAACTGCACACAATAAAATCCAATAAAACCAGAAAAGTCCAAATCACTTATTTACCATAATTTGAATATATGTTTTTATAAATGGGTTAATCTGGTGGAGAATTCAGAAGAGGGCTAGCAATTTGGCTCGAAAATTGATAGCACTCAATTTCAGTCAAAAAGTTTTTAATTTTTGCAAAATTTACACACCTAAATTCCTGGGTTGTTACATTCTCCCCCACCACCGAGAATCTCGTCCTCGAGATTTAGTCCTCGACCTCCTCCGTGAACAAGTGAGGGTACTCTTTTCTGAGATCAGCTTCTTTCTCCCACGTCGCTTCTCGCTCTGTATGGTTGCTCCACAACACTCTACAGAAGGGAATGGTTGTTCTCCTTGTCTCCTTGACGGCTCGGTCCAAGATTTTCTCAGGATATTCTGCATACTCAAGGTTGTCTTGTAGGTCAAGCAACTCCATGGGCACTTGCTTAGCTTCCACTGCCTTCTCACTCTTTTTCAGCTGTGACACGTGAAACACTGGGTGTACTCCTGCCATTGCCTCGGGTAGCGCAAGCTGGTAGGCCAGACTTCCAATCCTTCGGGTGATAGGGTACGGTCCTACGTACCTCGGTGCAAGCTTTCCTTTCACCAAGAACCTCTTAGTTCCTCGGAGCGGTGAGACCTTCAAGTACACTCGGTCCCCAACTGCAAAAGTCAACTCTCTTCTCCTTTTGTCGGCATAGCTCTTCTGACGGCTTTGAGCAACCTTCAGGTTCTCACGAACTTTCTCAATTTTCTCCTCTGCTTCCTCAATGATTTTAGGCCCAAACAGTGCTCGTTCTCCCACCTCCGACCAAGCTAGCGGGGTTCTGCACTTCCGCCCATAAAGGGCCTCAAAGGGAGCCATCCGGAGACTTGCTTGAAAGCTGTTGTTGTACGAGAACTCTGCAAACGGCAAACTGCTCTCCCAATCGGTACCATAGGTGAGTGCACACGCTCGTAGCATATCCTCCAGCACCTGGTTGACCCTCTCTGTCTGACCATCTGTCTGTGGGTGAAAGGCTGTGCTGTAGTTGAGAGTGGTGCCCATAAGTTTGTGGAAGCTCTGCCAAAACTTGGAGACGAACTGTGGTCCTCGGTCGGATACAATCCTTCTGGGTGCCCCGTGCAGCCTGAGTATGTGCTCTACATACAGTTCTGCCAACTTCTCGGTTGCGTACCGGGTCTTCACCGGCACAAAGTGAGCCACCTTGGTCAGCCTGTCCACTATGACCCAAACCGAGTCATTTCCTTTTGGTGTTCGAGGAAGTCCCACCACAAAGTCCATGGAAATGTCCTCCCACTTCCAAACTGGAATAGCCAACGGCTTCAACAAACCAAACAGGGTTTCGATGTTCGATCTTTACTCGCTACGGGTGTCGCAACAGGCCACGTAGTGTGCTATATCCTTCTTCATGTCCTTCCACCAGTATCTGATCTTTAGATCTCTGTACATCTTGGTGCTGCCTGGGTGGATCGAGTACCTCGAGTCGTGAGCTTCTCTCATGATCTGCTCTAAAAGTGCCTTGTCTTGTGGTACACAGATCTGTTCTTTCAACCACACCGTGCCTTGTTCATCTACCCGGTAGTCCTCTGCTTTACCCTGCTTCATCAGTTCTCGCAAAGCTTTGATTTCTGCACACGACCTCTGGGATTTTCGGATTCGTTCCTCCAGGTCATAGGTCACTTGCATCTCGTTGACTTGGCCTTGGTCTACAATTTCAATTCTCAGCTTTTCTAGCTCTTCATGCAGAGCAGGTTGCTCTTCTCTCACCATGAGGTTGTTGCAATAAGTTTTCCGGCTCAGTGCATCTGCCACGACGTTGGCTTTGCCTGGGTGGTAGTTGATCTCGACGTCGTAGTCCTTGATCAGCTCTAACCATCGCCTCTGCCTCGTGTTCAACTCTGTCTGGGTAAAGAAGTACTTCAGGCTCTTGTGGTCGGAAAACAGCTCACACTTGTTCCCTATCAGGTAGTGTCTCCAGATCTTGAGTGCATGCACAACAGCTGCCAACTCCAAGTCGTGTGTCGGGTAGTTTTCCTCGTGTTTCTTCGACTGCTGGAAGCATAAGCCACAACTTTCCCTTCCTGCATCAGCACACAACCAAGTCCTTGCTTCGAAGCGTCGCAGTAGACCACGAAGTCTTTCTTGATATCTGGCAGGGTAAGCACTGGGGCTGTGGTGAGTCTCTTTTTCAGCTCCTGGAAGCTCTTCTCACACGCTTCTGACCACTCGAACTTTGTGTTGTTCTTAAGCAACTTTGTCATTGGCTTTGCGATTTTGGAGAAGTTCTCAATGAACCTTCGGTTGTAACCTGCCAACCCAAGGAAGCTTCTGACATCTGTCACGTTCAGCGGCTGCTCCCACTTGGTCACCGACTCTACCTTGGACAGATCCACGGCTATCCCCTCTGCTGACAACACGTGCCCCAAAAACGCGACCTTCTCCATCCAGAACTCGCACTTGCTAAACTTGGCGTACAGTTTCTGCTGCCTCAGCCTCTCTAGCACGACCCTCAGGTGCTCCTCGTGCTCCTCCGTGGTCTCAGAGTAAATCAAGATATCATCGATGAACACCACCACAAACCTATCCAACTCTTCCATGAAGACCTTGTTCATCAAGTTCATGAAGTAAGCAGGGGCGGTCAGCCCGAAAGAAACCACCACGAACTCGTACAAGCCATACCGTGTGGTGAAGGCTGTCTTGGGAATATCCTGCTCTCGGATCTTCATCTGGTGGTAACCTGACCTCAAGTCGATCTTGGAGAAGAACTTTGCCCTTTTGAGCCTATCCAGCAGGTCCTCGATTCTGGGTAGCGGGTACTTATTCTTGATTGTCATCGAGTTGAGAGTGCGGTAGTCTATGCACATCCTCTTTGTGCCGTCTTTCTTCTCCACGAAGAGCACTGGCGAACCCCACGGTGAGGCACTCGGCCGAACAAACCCTTGCTCGAGCAGCTTCTTGAGCTGTTTCTTCAACTCGTCCAGCTCGTCGGACGACATCCGGTACGGACTCTTTGCAACGGGCCCCGCCCCCGGCATCAGCTCAATCACAAACTCCACGTCTCGGTCTGGGGGTAACTCCGTAAGCTCTTCTGGAAACACGTCTGGAAACTCACAGACCACTGGGATCTCTTCAATCTCTTTCCCACTCATGTTGCACATCATCGTAGCAGCCTTCGGACTCTGTGGTTCGATCCGCACTTTAGTTCCACTGGGGTGTTCTAGCTGTATAACTCTGGGGTTGCAAGAGACTATTCCGTTGTGCTTTGCCAACCAATCCATCCCTAGGATCACGTCTATCCCGGTAGACTCCAAAGCTCGTCAAGTCCGCCGTGAATCGTTGCCCCTCAAACACCATCCTCACTCCCCTGCACTCTAACGTACTCCTCTTCTCTCCTAGCGGAGAGCTAGTCAAGATAGGCCTTGGTCGAGGCTTAGTTGGTAAAGACCTTTCTTTAACAAACTTGGTAGAAATATACGAAAACTGAGCTCCAGTATCAAACAAAACAGTTGCCAAGACTGAGTCAACAAGGAACTCACCAAGTGTGACGTCGGGTGCGGCTGCTGCATCCTCGGCGGTGAGGTGGTTCGGACGACCTCGAGTAGGCGGCGGCCGAGCGGTCCTCTCGCCGTGTACGGGGTGGCCTGTCCTCCCGGTGCCGGTGGCTTGGGCGGGGTCCGGAACCGAGAGCCGCGGTTCGACTCCCCGGTGGCGCTCGCTCGTGGACACTCGAACGACTTGTGCCCAACCCGACGGCGGTTGAAGCAAGTCACTTTGGCTCGTCTCGCCGACGCGGTGGTGGTCTCGGCCTCCAGTTGCTCTGTCCTCCACTCCCGCCTGGGTTGGCTCTGCTCTGCGGCTGAGACTGAGTGACGTGGTGCCTCTGCTGTGACTGGTGGCCCTGAGCGTAACCTGTCCTCTGCCTCTGTGGTGGACCTGAGCGTCCTGCCTGGTCTGCGCGCTTGGACTTGCTTCCACGAACCTCCATGTACTTGAGCCTCGACCTCTCAACGATTAGTGCCTTGTCGATAATGGAGCGAAGTGTCGGGCAGTCGTGTGCGGACAAGTGGTGTGCCATCCCCTTGTGCAGCCCCTTCCTGAACCAGTAGACTTTCTTCTTCTCTGTGTCGGTGTCATCTGGCACGTACCTCATCAGCTCTTGGTAGCGGTTGGCGTACTCCTGCACTGACATACTTCCCATCTTGAGGTGCCTAAACTCGTCTGCCTTCCTGTCCATCACTGCCTCTGGAATGTGGTGGCTCCTGAAGGCCTCCACGAACTCGTCCCACCCGATGTGCAACGGGTCCCGGTGCGAGTCACGCAGTCGTCCCACCACGCACCGGGCCGTGCCGACCGGGGCCGGTGCGCCGCCACGCTCACACACTCCTCCTCGGTGAGCTCGGTCAACTCCGGCTTCTTCTCAATCTCCCGTAGCCGCTGTCCGCGTCCATCGGGTCCGCCGAGTGGTCGAAAGTAGGCGGTCGCAGCTTGTTGAAGTTCTCAACCTTCTTCTGGAAACCCTCTGGCGCGTTGCGGTGCTGACCCCTGTGGTTGTTGTTGTTGTTGTTCTGAGCTAGCAACTGGATGATCGTCTGCATCAGCTGGGTCTGTACTGCCGTCACGTCGGCCAAGTTCGGGGGAGGTGGCGGTGGTGGCACCTCGTGTCCCTGAGCCTGGCCTGCTCCCTCGGGCTGGGGTACCTGCTCGTGCTCGAGCTCCTGCTCCTGAGCTCCCTCGTTGTCGTGCGCGGTTCCTCGACCGCCAACTCGGCCTCCTCGGCCCCCTCGGCCTGCCAGGCCTCCGCGGAGCCCTCCTCGTGGCGCGTGACCTCCTCGGCGTCCGCGGCCTCTCGCTCCCCGCCGGGTTAGGGGCATCATCCCCCTCCGGTGTCCCCGGCCGACCTCCTCAAAACGGGCCGAGAGTCGCCGGACCTCCTTGCCCCCGACATCCGTTCCGACTTGCAAGAGTCAGTAGTGGTAGGGAGAATATTATTAAGGTTATTAACTATAAAGGAGTAATCCTGCTAGCAATCAAAGAATTCATACAGACATAAAGAAGCATGAAATCTGAGAAAAACCATGAAAATCCAAGTCACTCAATCAATGCCACCATACAAAAGGGGTGCACCTCGAGGTTTACTCCAACGTCCTCCGAGGGTACACGGCAACACATCACGCTAACGCATGGTACATCATGGGGTAGCTACTACAGGCATGACAACATAAGCGGCATCATTACATCTAACTCATTACATCGACTCAGAATCTACTGCTAGATCTCTACTCTCATCACTGGGTACTCTGAGGTGCCTCTGAGCTGGTGTCTGGTGGAATTGAGTAGAACGGCGGTGAGTAAGCCCCTGGGTAACCCGGCATCCTGATCGCCGGTCCTCCGTAGTAGTCTCTGGTATCCTGAAGAGCACGGTCCATCTCTGCTGTGTCCTGGGAGCCTCTCGGGTACGGGCGTACACGTGGTAGGAGCGTCGGGGGTAGCTCAAAGGTCTCTGTCCTCAGTCGTGGCCTCTTCTTGGGTGGTAGCTGCGCGGAGAGCTCCTCCAACTCTCTCAGCCTCTGCTGATCGGAACGCTCCCAGGCCGTGCGGGTCCTGGCAGCTCGGTCTCTCTCCTCATAGACCAGGCCCCCGAGGTAACACAAGTGGTGGTAGTTGTGTCGACTCGCCTCCTATAGGTCCCACATCCTTACTTGATAGTCAGTTGCTGCAGCTCCAACAGACTCCAACTGGTCCCTCGCCTTTGCAAGCCTCACTCTGTCCTCACGCGTGGCCTCCACTGTAGCCCGGTGCAACTCCTGCGCTGTCCTCAGCCGTGCCTCCAGTGTAGCGATCCTCCTGGCGTCCCTCTTGGTGCTGGCTCTGGCTGCTGCCAGCCCGAGCTGTACCAGCTCTCCGTGCCTCTGGTGCGACTCCTCCAACTGGTCGATTAAGTCCACTCTCTCCATCTCCAGGTCCTGAGCCAACTGCAGACACTCATCCCACTTCCACCTCAGGTACGCGATCTCACTGTCTGCCCAGAAGAGCGCCAGGTCCTGGGCCAGGATGCACCGTCTGGCTACGAGCATCTTCTTGTCCTCCTCCACAGAAGTCACCTCAAGGTACTATGCTCGGTCGCTCGTGTCCCAGCGACTCGGGTCGTAGACCCCGTCGGAAGCACGCTGAACGGGGTGTCCTTAAGCTTCTCCCCAAGCTGGACACAAACCTCCTTGAGAGCTCGGCGTGCGCAAGTCTAGTGTGCCTCCATGGTCAAACTCTCAAAACAGTGCACCTTAACCTCCTTGAACTCTGGCACCCGTGGGTCCACAGGTACCGTGACGGTCAGGAAAGTGGCAGACTGGTCTAGGGGCCCCACGGTCCTCCCCTTGTAGCTGACCCGGTCGGTCCCCACTCCAGCTGCCTCCAGGCACTCCCTCATCAAGTGGCAGAAGCCTCCGGCCCACCTGCCGTCCGACTCCAGCGGGATCCACGCTTCTTCCGCCATATGCACAACGTTGTTAGAGCGTAGTTAGTAAGGTAGTTAGTGAAAGTTAACCAAGATAATGCATATATATAAGTATAGATATATACACGGAAGCCAAGGGGGTTTATATAAAGTTTTCAAGGTTCAAAAACGGCTTCCTATACTATCGACCAATCTTGGGGCTCGTCCTACAGTCAAGCATGGCTCTGGTACCAACTGAAACGACCCGAATTTCTGCGGACGGAAACCTGACTCTTAGCACCTCGGTGGTAGTCCCAGGAGGGCTACCACGTGCAATCCCTGTCTCAGCGATGCCATAATCCATACAGAAAGATAAAAACAGAAAAGTAGAGTACAACATTTATTTTATTACATTAATCAGAGTACATCTCTTCGGCCCATGCGGGTACAAGTCCATCGGGGCCCGAATCAAACATAAATAAAACGTCTAGCGACGACTCCATGAAAGCGCGGGAAACTCCATATCCGCAGGCAGCTCGAGTGTAGGAAGAGCTCTAGTCCACCCATCCGTCGTTGTCGAAGTCGTAGTCCGGCTCTGTGTCAGAGGCGCCAGGGTCTACCCGATAAGCGGGTAGGTCATGTCAGCTTCCCAACAAAGAGGCAAAAGCAGTGTATATTCTACTATGCATGAGTTATCCCTACTCTAGCTGTAGAAAGCTTAAGCAAAGCAGCATAGCAACGTACAAGGTAAGCAGAATTCAGCTGAGAGGTCCACACCTCGGGGAAGCTCCCGCCTCCGAGGTCCACACCTCTGGGGTCCACACCCCGCTCAAGGAAAACCACACCAAAACTCCGGACCTCAACCACGATCCAGATCCCAACTCTCATCTGCGATGTGGGGCCCACCTGCTCCTATCCCCACATCTCAACGGCCGAAGCCGGACTCACACACTCGGGGGAGAGAAGAAGCACAAGAGAAGAGTAGCTAGTCAGGTGAGAGATCGAAAGACTGTCCATAACCAGTGGACACGGACTATAGCTATATGTTTAACACTACGCGAGGTTGTACAACCGTACCCGCCCGAATAGGACCGGAACCGCCGTCACCGTACCCGACCCTACCATATGGGCGAAGGCCAAGTAAGTGGATAGTACCCTCCTCGCGTCTCCGAGCCTGGCCCAGCCTCCGCGGCAGAGCTCATACTACCCGCGAGAGGTCCCTCGAAGCTGTGGAACCCTTCCCCGGCCTCGCTGGGGCAAAGTCTACTAAGGAGGGAAAGACCACTCCCGACACGATCACACTGATCCGCCTACAGGAGGGGCGCTATCCACTACAAGTCTCACCCCGCACCCCCGCCCAATACAAGGCGGGCGGTCTGTACGGAAATAGTCATCCGAAACAAGGTCAACTGACGATCGGTCCTTAAGGGACCGAGAGCGAGCACTCACCAACTCCATCCCACACGACACGACCCTCGGGTAAGAGGCCAGATCGCATCTTCCCTCGGCAGACGTTCACAAGTAACCAAGCGGCTCGCTCCCGCCAAAACACAGCAAGGAGATACACACCCAGAACGCACGCTAGAACACACCGAGATATCCACATCTCAGTCCAAGCCCAGAGTACCATCCATAATCAAACAACGAAAGTATGGATAGTTGAGGTAAGGGACTAGCTATGGGTCTGTAGCTAGTCCCGCAGGAAGTAAAACAAGGAAACAGGGTATAACAAAGCATCAAGGCATGGCTATTAAACTGGTTATGCAATTCATCAGATCAATGCATTTAAAGTAAAGCACTAGCAGCTACTTATCAACATGGGATCTACATGGTTGGGAGTGACATGACACCTTCGTTGCCGTTGAAGCAGTCGCTGTCCGGAGCAGTGTACTCGGGGTCCTCCGCGTCCTCCTGGTCGAAGCTCGGGTCTGCGGCACGAGATTCGACGCGAAAATAAGAATACGGTGCACATCTAAGCAATAACTCCAAATAAGAACCAATTTAGAAGATCCAAAAGAACCCAAACTACCTACAAACAGCAAGGTTTCGAAATTACGGATTTATAGAAATTAGTTTTATATTTTTCTGAGCTTCCTAGAAATAGTTATGAATTTTTAAAGGTTAAAACCATTTATTAGCAATTTCTGGAAATTAATCCCAGAAAAAGAAAAGGGGTTTTTTAGAAAAGATGCCGCTGACGTCAGCATGACGTCAGCGACCCGCGGCTGACAGGCCGGAATGGGCTGGAAACGTCTCTGGGCCGTGGGTGGCCCAGTGGACTGGACCCAGAACGCTTGTGGTTTTCGGCCCAACAAAACCAGGCAACACAGCCCTTCTTTAAATCGTCGGAAGTCTGGATTTCACCCTCCATCTTCCTTCTGCACTGGGCCGACGGCCTGCTAGGGAAACTAATTGGGCTTAAGGCCCTGATCTAGCCGGCGGGCCAACCCTCAGGTTAACACGTGCTCAAGGAAAACTTGCACACCAGGTGCTCGACGATACGTCCAGGCGGCACAGCGGCCGCGCGGCGCGCCGCCGGCGTTCGGTCCGGTGTCTTTCGTCCAGGACGTCACCAACAGGTTGATGCTCACGTCGCGGCTCGGCACTGGGGTGCACCCGGCCGGACGGCGCCCGCGTCCGTGGTCTCGGCTTGGCGAGCGGCGCGTCGACCCGTGGCCGGCTCGATGCCACCGCCGCCGCGTCACGGCGCGGCGCCCTCGCCTCCCCCAACCGCAAACCTACACGGGTCGAAGCCCGGCTCAATCAAACGTGCCACGCGCGCGTCGGCGGCGAGCACGGGTCGAAGCGCCCGGTGATCTCGGCGCGCGCGGCGGCATCCCCCGGCGGCTCGGGCGGCCGCGGCCCGGCATGGAGCTCGCCGGACGCGCGCGGGCCAAAGGCGCGCATAGCGCCCGCGCGTTCCTCGCTCGTCTCGCCGGCCGCGGCCGCCCGGTAACCAAGGCGCGACACGAGACGACGGGGACGGCGCGCGCGCATCACTTGCACGGCGCGCTCGGCTCGAAGGCCAGCGTCCACAGGTGGTCCTCGCATGGCGTCGGCGAGCCCGGGGGCATGAGTGGCCCGAGAGCTCCACACGAACGAGATGCGGCAGTTCTGCGGCTCGAAGGCCGGCATCCAGGCATGGCGACACGACGGCGCACCCCAACGCCGTCGGCGCTAAACAGAGCAGAGTTCAAGGAGGGAAGAAAGGGAGAAGGTGTCTGCGGTGGTGCTCACGTTGGGGCGGCAGTGTAGTCGTAGCCGGGTCGAGAACGGCGGTGGCGTGGCGAAGTAGGTGTTCCCGGCGACGTACGGGTCCCTGCTCCGGTCCGGCTCCCTTCTCCGACGCGAACGGCCTTCTCTCCTTCCCACGAGCGGCGGTTGAAGGCGATGTCCTTGGCGGGTCGACGGCGTTCCTGGCAGCATAGGTGTCCCTGCTCCGGTCCCCGACTCCTTCCTTGCCCGGCGCGACGCGGCGGCGGCGCGCTCCCTTCTTTCTCCAAGCCGGCGCGAGCAGGGCGGTGGTGAGTGGAAAACCCCAAAGGGGTTGGTGGCTTGGCGTCCGTGCCACGCCTGCCTGGCGCCCCTTTTGAAAGGAGGCCGCAAGCAGCCCGGGACGAATTTCCCCCAATGCCCCCGGCCGCTCGCCGGGTAGGGGCAGGTGGATCCTGTGGCGGCCACTCGCCCTGGCCTTGGATGCTCGCAGTGCGGGGCACTAAGGTCTTTGCCTCCCTCCCTCGGCGTGCGGGTCGCTCAGCTGGCGCGCCCAATGCGTCGCCCGCCTGGCGCACCGCTGGGTTGACCGGCTCAGGACTCAGCGAAGACGAAAAGGTGAGGAGGGGAGGGGTAGGCGACGGCTGACGCGTGGGCCCCGCCCGGTAGCGACAGAAGCAAGGGTGAGGCTGCGGTGGAGCTGGTGGGCTGCATTTGCTGCTGGGCCGGCGGGTTAGGTGGGTTTGCAACAGGCTCTTGCATTGGCCGGCCCAGCTAGGGGTTCAAAACATTGTGAAAAGATTTTTGGATTAAAGCTAGAGATCATGTTTGAATTTGAATTACTTTCAAATTCAAACTGCACACAATAAAATCCAATAAAACCAGAAAAGTCCAAATCACTTATTTACCATAATTTGAATATATGTTTTTATAAATGGGTTAATCTCGTGGAGAATTCAGAAGAGGGCTAGCAATTTGGCTCGAAAATTGAGAGCACTCAATTTCAGTCAAAAAGTTTTTAATTTTTGCAAAATTTACACACCTAAATTCCTGGGTTGTTACAGTACCCTTGAGCAACCAATCTTGCTTTGTTCCTAGTCACAATACCAAACTCATCTTGCTTGTTCCGGAAGACCCATTTGGTGCCAATGATGTTTGTGTTTGGTCTCTCCACCAACTCCCACACTTGGTTTCTTTCAAAGTTGTTCAACTCCTCTTGCATAGCCACCACCCAATCCGGATCCTCGAGAGCTTGCTCTACCTTGGTTGGTTCAAGAGAGGAAACAAACGAGTAAAATGCACAAAAATTCTTAAGACGAGATCGTGTTGTTACCCCTCTCCTTATGCTCCCAAGAATATTGTCAACGGGATGATCCCGTTGAATGACTTGATGTACACGAGGATGTGATGGTCCAAGAGGTTGGTGTAGAGGTTGATCTTCATCATCTTCATCAGCTTGGGGCTCAGATGTGCTTGCTTGGACATCCCCTTGCTGATCAATTTGCTGGTTCAGGGTGTCTTGTGGTGTTGAACTTCCAGACCCCGGAACCTCCGGAGAATTTCTCGGAGGTTGGATTTCAGTGCCAGTTCCCGGAACCTCCGAGGAATTTCTCGAAACCTCCGAAGTCTGCACTGCTCCTGAACCAGTGGCTTCTGGCCGTTCGAGTGGTGTTGAAGCTTGTGCTTGGTTTTCATCTTCCTCTTGTGCCTCAACTGGTCTAACATCACCTATGGCCATTTGCTTGATTGCTTCACAAGATGGCTTCTCTTTACCTACAACATTCAAATCAACTTGCTCCACTTGAGAGCCATTAGATTCATCAAAGGTCAAATCTACCATGACTTCAATCCTCCCGGTGGTTAGATTGAAGACTCGATAAGCATGCTCATTTGGACCATAACCAAGAAGAAATCCTTCGTCAACCTTTGGTGCAAACTTAGAGGTTCGGGGCCTCTTGTTTAGAATGAAACATTTGCACCCAAACACTCTAAAGTAAGACACCTTGGGCTTTTTACCGGTAATAAGCTCATAGGAGGTCTTCTTGTGAAACTTGTGAAGATAGAGGCGGTTGATTGTATGGCAAGCCGTGTTGATAGCTTCGGCCCAAAAGATGTCTTGAGTCTTGTACTCATCCAACATGGCTCTTGCCATCTCGATAAGAGTTCTATTCTTCCTCTCAACCACCCCATTTTGTTGAGGGGTATAAGGTGCTGAAAATTCATGCTTGATGCCCTCTTCATCAAGAAATTCTTCAACATAGGTGTTCCGGAACTCCGAGCCATTATCACTTCTCACTTTCTTGATTGGTAGCCCGAATTCCCTTTGTGCTCTTCTAATGAAGGTCTTCACCTTTCCTTGCACTTCACTCTTGTCAAACACAAAGAACACCCACGTGAAGCGAGAATAATCATCAACAATAACTAAGCCATATTTGTTACCGCCAATGCTTATGTAGGCCACCGGTCCAAATAGATCCATGTGGATGAGCTCCAATGGGCTTGCAGTAGTGAGGATGCTATTTGGTGGATGAGGTGCTCCTACTTGCTTTCCGGCTTGACATGCTTTGCAAATCCTATCTTTCTCAAAATGTACATTTGTTAGTCCAAGGATGTGTTCATCTTTCAAAAGTTTGGACAAGTTCCTCATGCCAACATGGGCTAGACGACGATGCCAAAGCCAACCCATGCTAGATTTTGCCACTAGACAAGTCTTGGGAGAAACTTTACTTTTGTTGAGATCAACTAGGTAAAGCCTCCCCCTCAAGCGACCCGTGAGGACAATAGAGGAATCCTCCCTTTTTATGATGGACACATCCTTATCCGTGAAGTGGCAATCAAAACCAATCTCACTAAGTTGTGAAACCGGTAATAGATTGTAACCCAACGGATCAACATGAAGAACATTTGTAATTGAGTAATTTTGAGATATAGGAATATCACCTACACCGATGACTTCTCCTTTAGTATCCCCTCCATATGCAATGGTTTCCCTTGGTCCTTCCAAATGGAGATAGGATGAGAACATACTCTTTTCTCCGGTCATATGATGTGTACATCCGCTATCAAGCACCCAACTTGATCCACCGGAGGAGTATGCCTACAAAACAATTTAGTTCCTTCTTTTAGGTCCCCAATTTGACTTGGGGCCTTCCACGTTAGTAACTAAAACTTTTGGAACCCATAGTGATCTTTTCACATATATGTTGGGCTCATTTCCAACATACGTGGCAACAACTTTACCAACTGTTGACGGTGTATTTTGGTGCACCTAGCATGTTCATTATACTTTGGTTTGGATTTGATTATGGAACTAACCCACTACTAGGCACACTAATCATATAACAAGTTCATCTTTGTGCATGCATTTGGAAGTGTTGTGTTTATGTAGGAAAACATGGACATAAAGGACGGATTCGCAACAAGTTCAAAGGAGCATTTAAGGAGTCTTGTTCGTGTTCATGAGCTTGATGAAATCACTTCCAATGGTGGCGAGGACCGAAGTGTCGGGGACAGCCCTAGGGGTCCCCTTAAACAATGGGGGAAACCTCACTTAAAACCCGCAACGAAACCCAAATACGTTAAGCCTAACCATGCAGGCACCTAACCATGCAGGACACAGCCCACGGGGACTCCGACGGCCCATCGAGGCGGCCCACGAAAGGATCCCCTCGAACAGGCTTCGCCCCGCTCGAGGGGCAGCACTCCCTTCGGGCGGGCACCCCCCGCTCGAGGGGAGCATTTCCCTCGAGCGGGCTCCGCCTCGCTCGAGGGTACGCCCGTCCTCGGCCGGGGTCCGCCACGCTCGAGGGTGCCCCTCACGCGTGCGCCGGCCCCGTACACGGGCATTTAACGCCCGACGCCGCGGGACGGCGCCATCATGCGCCGGGGGCTCGCGCCTCGGTGCCGCCGCACCAACTCCCCGGGGAGGAGCCCATCCCCACCACCGTGGAGGGGGACCGTGCGGTACGGCGGTGTCGGTCCCGTGACACCGCGCGCCCTCTGCGCAAGATGCGGCTAACGCGCCCGACCCTCGAAGGGGGCGGGCGCACCCTCGATTTCACTTTCCCGTGACCCTACGGGGTTAGGTGGAGGCGCTAGGCCGGTGGATTGCCATCCCGGCCCCCGCAACGGCGTGGCCGCCGCACCCGCGCGTGCGGGCGCACGACGGACCCCCGTAGCAACGACTCCGGCCCCGTGAGGCGCGTTGGGAAGGAACGCCGTTCGCCCTGCCCCCGTACTCCGTACAAGCTTGCGTCGGCACCCCCCCGAGCCTACCGAGGACATCACCACCATCCGTTGCTCTCCTACCCTCGAACCGCCACCTTGTTCGGGTACAAGTCGAGGCCATGATGACCGGATCGCGGCGGGGATCGCCCGACGGCCGCCCACTCTACACCGTAGCACGTCGCACCTCTCCACATAGCTAGGTAGCGCGGCGTGCATGTAACCCGCCGCCCCCTTGATCTATAAAAGGGGGGGCGAACCCCCAGCCGCAGGGGGGGGACGGACGAACGGAGACACGAGAACACTTCACACACCACTTACTCATTCTCATTCTCCCACAACATCTCCAGTCACTCCTCCAGGGACTTGGCAGCCACGCTTCCTCTCCCGCCTTGCTTGTATTTGCCCCACTACAAGCACCCCCGGTGCTAAGTAATATAGTGCCCCGAGCACGCCCCTGCTGGACGTACGGCCCCCTCGGCCGGAACCAGGATAAAACCTCTGTGTCACTTGTTACTTAGCATCGACCATTGAGGGATAGACCTCGGCGCTATCTTCTTGGTTAGTGTCGGGACCATATTCCGCACCGACGCTGGCGCCCACCGTGGGGCAAGCGAGCGCCCGAGGTCATTTCGCCAACTCCCTCCATGGTGATCCGCACCGAATACCGTGCTACACGCTCCGCATGGGTAGCTCGGACCCCCTCCCCGGCCGGGTTCGAGATCCGCTTCGGGGACCCGAACTTTCGGGCCACGGGGAACGGCTATCTCATGCGCCTCACTAACCGTGAGGAACTCGCCGCGCGCGGCGTCGGGCCGGTCCGCTCGGACCCCCGCCGCACGCGCGACTCCGGCGCGGCGCCCGCAGCACGGAGGCCGAGGGTCCATCGACGCCACGACACCGTCGTCGCTCGGGACAACGCTCGCGCCGGGCGCGGTCCGAGCGGCGGCGGCGAGCGCGCGCGCCGCCCAACGCGGTGCGCCGACCATCACGACCGCCACCGCCCCGGCGGGCGGCGCGCGCGCTCTGCGGACCGCGCATCCCCATCGGGGCGCGTGGCGCTACGACGGCCTACAACGCCAACGTCAACACGACGATGCGCGGGGGTTCCGCCCGGCCGCCACGTCTTCGTCGCCGGGGACCCCGCGCCTCGGCGGCGGATGAGTCATCCCCGGGCTCGCCGACACGATGCCACCCGCCAACCGCCACGGATACGCGGAGTGGGACTTCTCCGGCGTGCCGGACCCGGGCCGCGTTCCGGCGTTTCCTCGACGCCGCGGATTCCCGGTTTGGTCGCTCCGACGACTCCGGCACGGGAGCTACGACCCCACGCGGGAGTGTTGCGCCGTCATCACCAACGACCCGGCCAACGCGCGGTGCGGCGCGCGCCGGGAGACGGGGAAGTCACGCCCCCGCCCGGGGGATCGCCACGCACCCGGCCGCGGGGCCAAGCGCTCTGCCGGGGCGCGACGTCGACGCACACCGGCCCAAGCCCGCGAGCTCGAGGCCAGGGCCGGCGAAGAGGGTACCGAACGGTGCGGTTGCTCCGCGCCTCAATGGCGGGGGAGGCCTCCGCGCGTGGCGAACGCGCGCGCGGAGCCGGGGCGGCGGTCCGCGACCGCATCAACACCACCCCCAACGTCGGAAATGCGGACGTGCCCCCACGGGCGAGCCAGAAGCTCGTCGCCACCGCGACGGCTGGCCGCCCGGGCTATGCCGGCACCCTCGACCCCCGAGGGCTCGGGACATGCACCGCGAGGTGCAAACTCTCATCGAGCAAGCGGCCGTCCAGCAGGGCGAGAGATCGGCCTCACGCATCCGCCAACAGGGAGATGCGCGGGGCGATGAAGCCGCACCAGGAGGCGAACCCTCGGTGCACGCGGGGGGGGACCGGCGGGGCGTCCCACCGAGCAAGGGCGCACGCCGGCCAAGGAGTGACTCCTCGACGCGCGCGGGGCACTAGATGGCGACGCTCGCAACGTCATCAACACCCGGCGCACCGGCAAGGCGCGACGCACGAGCGGCAAGGGGTTACCACCCTCGACGGGGGTGGGCGCTACGACGGCGGCGAGGACCGCTCCCCGACGCCGGGCCCCCCGTGGCACCCGTGTGTTCGGCGGGAGATCCGAGCGGCGGCGTTCCCCCCAACGCTTCCGCCAACCCTCGACGATCGTCGAGTACAACGGGGAGACGGACCCCCGCGTGTGGCTCAACGACTACCGCTTGGCTTGCCGGTGGGCGGGGCCACCAGCGACGAGGTCATCATCCGCAACTTGCCCCTGCACCTTGGCGACGCGGCCTGGACATGGCTCGAGCACTTGCCCGCCGGCCCGGATCCATAAGCGGGACGACCTAGTCCACACGTTCGTGGGCAACTTCCAGGGCACATACGTGCGCCCTGGGAACTCTTGGGACCTGCGCTCCTGCACGCAGAAGCCCGGCGAGTCGCTGCGGGACTTCATATGGCGCTTCTCCAAACGCTGCACGGAGCTCCCCAGCGTGGCGCAGTCCGAAATCGTGCATGCCTTCCTCGAGGGCACCACGTGCCAGGATCTCGTGCGGGAGGCGGGACGCGGCCCGCCCTCGCGGATTCCAACGAGGCCGTTCGACATCACCACCGGCCTTCGCCTCCGGGGAGGAGGCCGTGGGGGCGATCTTCGACGGCAAAAAAGGGCAAGCGCTCCGAGGACGCGCCCGCGGAGGGCGACAAGTCCAAGGAGCCGCTCCGCAACGACAAGCGGGGCAACAAGGGGGAAAAAGCCGCGCCGCGCGGCGCGCGAGCGGGGCGCGACGGCGGCAACGCCGAGGCCCTCGGCCGTTGACCGGCTCGACGGGGCCCTCGGCCGGCCCCTCGAGGCCCGGGGGTGTTCGACGACATGCTTTGAAGAAGCCATGTCCCTACCACAAGACCCCGAGTGCACCATACCCTTGAGCAAGTGCGACATGCTCAAGAAGTTCTGTGGCCGCGCCGCGCGCGAAGGAGGCGAGAGGCCAAGAAAGACGGAGGCGATGGCGACGCCGGCGGCTTCCCCCGCCGTCGAAAATGTGTTCCTCATCTTTGGGGGACCTACGAGTCGACATGTCGACCGGCGAGCGCAAGAAGGAGCGACACGAAGTCCTCTCCGCGGAGAGGGCACCTCCGGCCTTTCTCAATTGGTCGGAGGACGTCATCACCTTTAGCGGGAAGACCACCCGAATCGCATCCCCAACCCGAGCCGATGCCGTCGGTGGTTGATCCTATCATTGGGGAACGCCGGTTTTCAAAGGTCCTTATGGACGGAGGCAGTAGCCTCAACATCCTCTTCGCGCATACATTGCGCCTGATGGGGATCGGGTTGGACCAGCTGCGGCCCAGCACGAAGCCGTTCCACGGCATCGCGCCCGCCAGCGGGTTCGGCCCCTCGGGCGGGATCGACTCGCCGGTGCGGTTCGGCACCCCTAAGAACTTCCGCAAGGAGACCCTCACCTTCGAGGTGGTGGGGTTCAAAGGGGCCTACCATGCTATCCTTGGGCGACCATGTTACGCCAAATTCATGGCGGTCCCCAACTACACCTACCGAAGATGAAGATGCCGGCCCAAACGACGTCATCACCGTCGGGTCGTCCATCGAGCACGCATTCGACTGCGATGTCGAGTGCGTGGAACACGCAGAGGCACTGGCGCTGGATGAAGCGCTGGTAAACACGCTGGAGAAGATGGTCAACGAGGACCTCAACTCCGCCGCCAAGCACGTCGGCGCCTTCGAGGCAGCGGAGCAGACCATAGGGGTCCCCCTCGACCCTTCAGCCCCCGAGGGCAAGGCGTTGAGGGTCAGCTCCACCCTCGACCCCAAATAGGAAGTAGTGCTCGTCGACTTCCTCCGCGCCAACGCCGACATCTTCGCGTGGAGCCCCTCAGACATGCCAGGCATCCCGAGGGAAGTCGCCGAGCACTCCCTTGACATCCTGCCAAACGCCCGCGCCGGTGCGGCGGCGGGCCGCGCCGCTTCGACGAGGAGCGGCGACGGGCAATCGGAGCGAGGCCGCGGAAGCTCCTCGAGGCCGGATTCATCAAGGAAGTATTCCACCCTACGTGGCTAGCCAATCCCGTGCTTGTAAAGAAGAAAAATGGGAAGTGGCGGATGTGTGTAGACTACACTAGTCTTAATAAAGCATGTCCCAAAGTTCCTTTTCCTTTGCCACGCATAGATCAAATCGTTGACTCAACGGTCGGGTGCGAATTACTCGTTTCCTTGATGCCTATTCCGGTACCACCAAATAAAAATGAAGGAGTCCGACCAGCTCGCGACTTCATTCATCACACCGTTCGGGACGTTCTGTTACGTCACGATGCCATTTGGCCTCAGAAACGCGGGTGCAACATACCAGCGCTGCATGCAGCACGTTTTCGGGGATCACATCGGGCGGACGGTTGAAGCATACGTGGACGACATCGTCGTAAAGACCAGGAAGGCGGACGACCTGGTTGGCGACCTTGGCGTCGCGTTCAGCTGCCTACGGGCCAATGGGGTCAAGTTAAACCCCGAAAAATGTGTCTTTGGAGTGCCGCGAGGCATGCTCCTGGGGTACATTGTCTCCCAGCGGGGAATCGAGGCCAACCCTGAAAAGGTCGCGGCCCTCGAACGAATGGGTCCGATACGGGACCTTAAAGGGGTGCAGAAGGTGTTGGGGTGCCTTGCCGCCTTGAGCCGCTTCGTCTCGCGGCTCGGCGAGAAGGGCCTGCCCCTCTACCGCCTCCTCAAGAAGCACGAGCGCTTCTCCTGGACCACCGAGGCCCAGGATGCGCTCGACAAGCTGAAGGCGTCTCTGACACACGCCCCGATTCTCACGCCGCCACAGGACGGCGAGCCCCTGCAGCTCTACGTGGCCGCGACCACCCAGGTGGTGAGCGCCGTGATCGTTGTGGAGCGCGCGGAGGAAGGGCATGCCTTGCCTGTGCAGCGGCCAGTCTACTACATCAGCAAGGTCCTATCAGACACGAAGACGCGCTACCCCCAGGTCCAGAAGTTGCTATACGCGATAGTCCTTGCGCGGCGCAAGCTCCGCCACTACTTCGAGGCCCACCCCGTCACGGTGGTTTCTTCTTTTCCGCTAGGAGAAATCATCCGCAACCCCGACGCCGCGGGAAGGATCGCCAAGTGGTCCGTGGAGCTGATGGGCGAAACGCTCGCCTACGCCCCACGCAAGGCTATCAAATCGCAAATCCTGGCGGATTTCGTCGGCCGAGTGGACGGAGACACGCGGCCGCCACCCCCACAAATCCAGGCGAGTGCCGGACCCCGTTCTTCGACGGCTCGGTGATGAAAACGGGAGCGGGGCGCGGGCACGCTCTTCGTGTCACCCCTCGGGGAGCACATGCGCTACGCAGTGCGCCTCCACTTCCCCGCGTCCAACAATATGGCTGAGTACGAGGCCCTTCTCTGCGGCCTCAAAATCGCCATTGAGTTGGGCGTCAAGCGCCTCGACGTGCGGGGGGACTCGCAGGTCGTGATCGATCAAGTCATGAAGAACGCGAGCTGCCATGATGACAAGATGGAGGCCTACTGCAAGGCCGTGCGAGCCCTCGAGGACAAGTTCTACGGCATCGAGCTCAATCATGTACCCCGCCGGTACAACGAGGAGGCGGACGAGCTCGCCAAGATCGCGTCCGGGCGGATCACTGTCCCCCCGAACGTTTTCGCGCGGGACATCGCTCAACCCTCGGTCACCTTCGAGCCCTACCCCTCGAGCCACGACGGACCCTCGGGGGCTCCCTCGAACCCAGTGGGTGCGGAGCCCATGGACGAGGACCCCTCGAACGAGGCGTTCGTGCTCTCCCTTCTCGAGGGGTACGGCTCCCACGAGGCTGATGCGATGGACGTCGAGCCGGCCCCCGTCCAGGCGGACTGGCGGGAGAAATACATTGCCTGGATCGCTCGAGGGGAGCTCCCCGCGGACCGGGCCGCGGCTAGGTGCATCGCTAGGATGGCTAAGTCTTTTGCCCTCGTCGACGGCGAGCGCGTACAAGCGAGCCGCCTCCGGCATCCTACGGCGGTGCGTGCCCATTCCCGAGGGGGCGCGAGCTCCTACGGGACATCCATGCGAGGATCCGTGGCCACCACGCCGCGCCCCCGCACCCTCGTCGGCAACGCGTTCCGCCAAGGCTTTGCGGCCTACCGCGGTCGCGGACGCCGGCCGAAATCGTACGCACCCGCGAAGGGTGCCGGTTCTACGCCCGCAAGTCCAACTTGCCCGCCCACACCCTACGGACCATCCCCCGTCACATGGTCGTTCGCCGTGTGGGGGCCGGACATCGTCGGGCCCCTGCGGAAGGCGCCGGGGGCTTCACCCACTTGCTAGTCGCGATCGACAAGTTCTCCAAGTGGGTGGAGGTGCGCCCCATCACGAACCTAAGGGCGAGCGGGCGGTGACATTCTTCACCGATATCGTCTACCGCTTTGGAGTGCCAAACTCCATCATCACGGACAACGGGTCCCGGTTCACGGGCGGAAGTTCTTGGAGTTACCGTGACGGGTTCCACATCCGTGTGGATTGGGCAGTGTGGCGCACCCACGGACCAACGGCCAAGTGGAACGTGCCAACGGCATGATCCTACAAGGCCTAAAACCCGAATTTCGACCCGCTCAACAAATGCGGGCGAAAATGGCTCCAAGAACTACCAGCGGTCGTGTGGAGCCTAAGGACCACCCCAAGCAGAGCCACCGGGTTCACCCCATTTTTTCGGTCCATGGCGCGGAGGCCGTCCTCCCCACGGATTTAGAATACGGGTCACCCAAGGTTCGAGGCTATAACGAGGATGCTAACCAACGAGCCGCGAGGACTCGTCGGACCCCGGTTGGACGAGGCACGCCTCGTAGCCTTAATGCATTCCGCGAGGTATCAACAATCCCTAAGACGCTACCAAGCACGCAAGATACGTCGACGGGATTTCAGCGAGGGGGATCTGGTCCTAAGGCTGCGCCAAGATAACCGAGGGCGCCACAAGCTATCACTCCCATGGGAGGGACCCTACGTCGTGGTGAAGGTACTCAAGCCGGGCACATACAAGCTGGCCAACGAGGACGGTGAAGAGCTCACCAACGCTTGGAACATCCAACAGCTACGTCGCTTCTACCCTTAGCTAGGATTTTCCAAGTATTTTTGTTGTAAAAATCACATCGCCAACGCCCCAGTTGGCAACGACTATGTAAATACTTCAAGTCTAATGAAAAGGATAACTCGGCTTTCCCCTGAAACCCAAGTTACCCTCGGGGGGCCCTCTTGCGGGGGCATCCCCCCCCCCCCCCCAAAATGGTCCCATTTTTTCGCGCAAAAAACAAAACAACACGCGCTAAGTTTGTTTCCTACTTCAACCTCGAGCCACGATTCGAACAGGGCGCAGGCGGCACGGCGGAAGGAGCGTGCGAGCCAGAGATAGCCTACGCCGCGTGGACATGGCCCTTCTCTCTCGCCTCCAACCCAGCAGGCCCCCTGCGAAAATCGAACTCCCCTAACTAGAATCTACTCAGGAAGAAGGAGAAACAAAAAGCGTGATAAACAAACAACTTCATTCACGACATATGTTTATGTTCATGAAACGACTTGTTATTTACAAAGGCCACGAGGCCGAATGCCGATACACATAAACAAAAAACGGGCCTAGCGCCCAACCGCTTTCGGGCGGGGAGGAGCGACGGCGTCGGCGGTGTCCGGGAAGAGGAACTCCTCGAAGGCCTCGGCGAGCGACCGGCGGCGTCGGCGGCGAGCGCATCCACACGCTCCATGGCCACCTCGTCCTCGACGCCCTCGGGAACGATGTACCCCTCCGCCAGCGCCTCGAAGTTAACCTCGTAGTGGGATCGCACCACTCCGAGGGCCTTCTGTACGCCTAGCTGCAGCGCCCGGCGCATCCGCTCGGTGACATGGCCACCAAGGGCACGCGAGACGGGCGGCCGGGGAGGCGCCGGCCGGGCCTCGCCCTCCTCGACGGAGCGGCGGGTCTCGAGGGCCGCATCGCGCGGCTCCCGCAACTCTCCGCTCGGAGGAATTGTAGGAAGCTGCGCGCCTCGGCCCGCTCGGCCGCATGCCCCAGAGCGGTGCGCAAGCCTGGAAACGCCAAGGCAAGAAAGAAATCAGAAAAAGGGAATGCGAGTTCCCAAACGAAGAACCAACGAGCAAGAGTCAAACAGTGGCTCACCTTCGACTTGCTTCCTCTCCATCTCGAAGTCCCGGCGCACGGCCTCGACCGACAGCTCGAGGCACCGGACGGTTTCGCCTTGCTCGCGGAGGGCCAGCTCCTGGTTGGCGTTGCTGATGCTGAGCATGAGTGCCTCATCCTCGACCTTGGAGAACGTGGTGTTCCGCCCCTCCAGCGACTTCTGCGTCACCTCGTGGGCGGCGCGCTCCTGCTCCAGCGCTGCACGGGCGTCGACGAGGGCGGCCTGCCCCTGCTGAAGCCGCTCCTCAGCCCCTTGGCGGGCGGTGCTCTCTTGCAGGAGCCGCTCCTCAGCGACGACGAGGGCCGCGGCCTTGGCGTCAAGGGCGACCTTCAGGTAGTCGGCATCCTTGGCGCGCTTGCTCCGGCCCGCGCGCCCGCCTCCTCCGGCCCCGCGGCTGCTGCACCTCTCGCCCCCTCAAGCGACGTGCGGAGCTCCCGGGTTTCGGCGCGAGCGGTGGCCACCTCCGCCTCCCGGTTGGCGGCCGGCGTCCGCGTCTTCTTCAAGTCCTCGCGAGCGTGCCACGGCGCCTCATCACGATCGACGAGAGGCTGCGCGCACCCGCTCGAGGCTCGAGCGGCGCGCGCGTGTCTGCCTCGAGCCCTCGGGCGGCCCTCGTCGAGGCCGAGCCGGGGCCGTACGCCGGCCCGGCCGTCCGGGGGACCCGAGAGCGTCGGCAAGCGCGTCGAAAGCGCGGCCTCGCTCCGGAGCCGGTGGACCTCGGCGTTCACCCGGTCGAACGCGTCGTACTTGTCGTGCGCGCGGCGCTCGAGCTCCTGGCATCCACACACCGAGATCCGTAAGCACTATGGCACGAAAGCAACACACGAAGACGAGAAGAAGAGAAAAGCAAGCGACGACACCATACCTGAAAGACGCGCCATGCGGGGCCGCCGTGGACTGCCGGCGCCTCGTTCGGCGCGCGGTTGAGCGTAGCGCCATGGCTCGCGAGCTCGCCCCGCAGCTCCCGTTCCCCCCCGGGCGTCGGCAAACACCGGGGATCATCGATGGCCCCCTCCCACCGGGCGGGGCGGCGGCGTGGGAGGACGAGGCCTCGACGCCGTGTCCTCGACCCCCCACCACCGAGTGACCCTCGTGCCGCCTCACGAGGGCCCCCTCCCCGGGGCTCGGGGGAGTCGTGGGCCGGGCGGCCCCCCGATCCCATCCGGGCGGCGGAGAGTCGTCCGAGACCTCCACCACCTCCGCCCGCGAGAGCGCCGGCGGGCGCCGCCGCCGTGCCGCCTCCACCGGCGCCTCCGCCGCTGCGTCTCCGCGGCCGCGAGCGCCCGGCACGGCGCCGCGGCCACCACCTCCGGCCGCGCCTGCGGCCACGGGCGCCGCGGGTTGCTCCCGCTCCGCCTCCTCCACGGCAACGCCCCCCGGCGGCGCCTCCACCACCGCCGCCGCCGCGGCTCGCACCCCCGCGACGGCCGGCGCGCCGGCCGCTCCTCGCCGACCGCCGGCCGCGCCGCGGCCGGCCGGATCCGTCGGCCGAGGCCTCGGGGCCCCGCCGCACCTTGCGAGCTCTCGCCCGCCGCCGCCGTGCTTGTCCCCGCCCGCGGCGCCCTCGACGAGCGCCGCCGGCAGAGATGGACGCGTCCGTCCTCAGCACCTTGGCAGGTGCGAGAGGAGGCACGGTGGGTACCACCCTGCGCAGGCGCGAGCGGAAGGTTAGAACGCCTAACCATCAACTAGTCAAACCGAGCGAAGCATCGAGCCCCTTACCTAGAAGAGGAAAAGGCACGCTTCCTCTTCCTCGAAGCCTCAGCGGATGAGGCCGGCGCGGCCGGCCGCCGCGCCGCCGCGTCTCCCCGACGGTGCCGCCACGCGCGCGGCGCGCCCGCCCCGCGCACGGTCGCGCCCGATGACGCGCCTCCCGACGACGCCGCCGCGCGCGCGCGCGGTACGCTCGCCCCACGTGCGGGTGTGCCCCGCCGCCGCACTCCCCGACGACGTCGCCGCGCGCGTGGACGCGCTTCCCCCGCACGCAGAACGCTCGATGCGCGCGCCGGCGCGCTCGCCGCGCGCGCCCCGACGAGCGCGCCGGCGCCCCCGCGCGCGCGCGCCGCCCTCGATGTCGATGGCCGGCGGCGGGCGCCGTTGCGCCCGCCCCGAGGCGATGCCACCCTCACCGCCGGCGCCGGCCCGGCGACGGAGGCGCGGGCGCCACCGTCGAGGGGCCCTCCCCCTCGGCCTCTTCCTCTTCGTCCTCCTCCGAGGACGAGAACTCCCTCGGTCCCCGGGGAGGAGAGCCCCGGCTCTTCACGCCGCCGATACTCCGCGGCCCGCCGGCCGCGACGCGCTTGACGTCGCCTCGCGTGCTCCCTCTTGTGTGCCGCCCGCTCCCCGCCACGTCGGCCGCGCCGCCCGGCCCGCGCGCGGGGAGTCGGGGGTAGGCGGGACGGACTTGGCGATGGTGAAAGTCACCAGCTGTACACGGAAGCAACAGGGGCGCGTCAGGAGGCAAAGGCAACGCTAAGAACTAAAACGAAATCAAGAACCACACTCACCAACGGGCCGGTGGGGAGCATCTCGAGGTCCCACGGGGGTCCGACCCGCGGCGGCGGCACCCGGGGTGTCGACGGCGCTCCGCGCCGGGTGAGCGCGTACGGCCGCTCGAGGGGCGTCGGGAGCATCCGCGACCTCGCCGGGTCGACGGGATTGGCCGCCTCTCGTCATCTCGAAGATGCGGAGCGGCCTCTCCATCAACGGCACGATCCGCGGTGATGAAGGAAGGTGAGGACGCCCATCGCGTTTAGCCCCATCTTCGCCGGGCGGCGCGGCGCCGCGGGACCGACTCTCGCCGCCTCCGATGCGGGGCCGTGGGCACCCCGTAGCCCCCCGGGAGTCAGGCCTCTCCTTGAACACCCGGCCGGTGTTGGGGGGGAGGCCGGGCTCGGCGTTACGCAAGTAGAACCATCCCCGCTCCCAGCCGGCGTTGTTCGTCGTCATGGTGCAGGGGATGTAGACGTCCTTGAATTGCCCCCGCAGGGCAAGCGACATCCCGCCGGTGCACATCGCGCGGCGGGTCCTCGGCTCCGACGTGGGCTGCGTGATGAGCTCCGCGCGGAAAAGGTGTACCCAGCGCTCCCAATTGACTGGGACCCCCAGGTACCCTTCGCAGACGCCCACGAATGTGGCCGCCTGCGAGAACGTGTTGGGGGCGAAGTTGTGCAGCTCCACTCCGTAGTGGTGGCACATTGCCCGCATGAAGGTGCTCGCCGGCGCGGTGAAGCCCCGCTCGTGGTAACGGATGAAGCTCACCACGTAGCCCTCCGGCGGGTTGGGCTCGCGGTCCGCAGCCGGCGGCACGATCCACTCCGCCGGACGTCCGTCTTCGTTGGCCGCCAGCTGGCCGGCGGCGACCAGCTCACAAAGGGCAAGCCGCGTCACCGTCGACCTCTCCCAGGCATACGGCTCCAGGATCCTAAGGGGAAGCTGAGGCGGCGCCATGAGGAAGGACGAAGGAATGAGAGGACGGAGAACAAGGAACGGAAGAAAGGCTCTAACGGCGACACCACGCGGTGGCGAGAACTAGGCGAAGACGAAGGGGCGGGAGACTGAAAATGGTGAGGCGTCAAGGTAAAAAACCGCCGTCTCCTCCACCCCTCCGATTTATAAGCCGACAGGGCGAGCTCTCCGGAGCAGACGCCCCGCTAGCATTAACTGCAGGGAATCTCTCCTTCGCGTCGACGGGCGGGCCCCACCACAAGCTCGCGGCGGCCACGTCCACCGCAGGCGGGCCATCATTACGGCAAAGACCCGCAGCGACCGAGGCGAAGTGGTCACATCCGCCTGCCACGCCGCCCACTACGCGCGCGCGCGTGGCCGTAGCGCCTAAAAAGGCGCGCCCGCGCTGCAAAACCGCAGCCACGATCGCAAGGCATTTAAAATAACTGGGTCCCTTGCCAAGCAAGGAGAACCCTCGAACGGGGCGAGCCCTCGGCTCAAAGCGAATCCAACCCTCGATGGGATATCGACGTGAGAAGGTCGCCCGGGACCTGCTCGATGTAGAGCAGGCACCGCGGGTACCCATGCCACGTAAAGACCCTCGAGCGGGGCGAGCCCTCGGCTCAAAGCGAATCCAACCCTCGATGGGATATCGACGTGAGAAGGTCGTCCGGGACCTGCTCGATGTAGAGCAGGCACCGCGGGTACCCATGCCACGTAAGACCCTCGAGCGGGGCGAGCCCTCGGCTCAAAACGATGTCAGCCCTCGAAGGGATACTGACGTGAGAAGGTCGCCCGGGACCTGCTCGATGTAGAGCAGGCACCACGGGTACCCATGCCACGTAAGACCCTCGAGCGGCGCGAGCCCTTGGCTCGAGACAAAATCGACTCTCCAAGGAAGGGCACATACGCTGTGCTACCAACCAGCACCTCGAGGGCTGGCTTGCCCAGACCCCTCGATGGCCGCAAACGTAAAAAGACGGGGCCGCCCAGGCTCCACCCCGCACGGCCCTACTGATCAGAGGTTCGAAGCCTGACCCTCGACGGGTTCGAACAGGCGCCACAGATCGCAGAGTTAGGGACGACGAGGGCACGCGCATTCGAGCCGTTCCTCGAGCCCGTCGGCTCGGGGGTGCCCCACATGTCGTGTTCGAGAGCCAGCGAGGGCAGCTAGCCGGGGGGATCCCACCGAGGGAGAGCTTCCGCGCCCTCGGTCCCTATCGAACGGGACCGAGCCCCACCTAGCAAACCCACGCAAGTGCTTCCATGGACGTGTCTCCGACCGCGCAGCCTACCCTTATCGAACGGGGCATGGACGTCCACTTGAACCACCCGCTAGCGGCCGACGAGGAATCCGCAATCCGCGACCTCGCTCGATGGGGGGTTGCGGAAACCTCACCCTCCGTCCCGCGGAGGGACGGCGAGGGCGCGTTAAAAAACAAGTCGCCAAGCTCTACCCGATCGCCTCGAACGGGCCAAGGCTCGGGGGCTTGGCGCACGGCTAAACCTCCTTGAAGTTGCACCCACCGGGAGACAAGGTGCCGGCGGTGCATGCACCCCCGAAGCCGCCGAAATACCGCCGATGCCGGTTGGCATATATGCCACGCCTCTCTGACCAAAATTCTCGCGGTTAACCCCTACGGGGAGCACCCACACTCTGCCGCAGGGCTTCGGGGGGGCTGGACCCGCGGGTCCGCTGACGCGGCCCCACGGAAAGCGTTCGCAAACAAGGAGGGAAGAACGTCCTATCGTAGGTTCCAGCATCTGCGGGAGCCTCAATGGCAACCCCACAGATGCTCGGGGGCTACTGTCGGGGACAGCCCTAGGGGTCCCCTTAAACAATGGGGGAAACCTCACTTAAAACCCGCAACGAAACCCAAATACATTAAGCCTAACCATGCAGGCACCTAACCATGCAAGACACAGCCCACGGGGACTCCGACGGCCCATCGAGGCGGCCCACGAAAGGATCCCCTCAAACAGGCTTCGCCCCGCTCGAGGGGCAGCACTCCCTTCAGGCGGGCACCCCCCGCTCGAGGGGAGCATTTCCCTCGAGCGGGCTCCGCCTCGCTCGAGGGTACGCCCCGTCCTCGGCCGGGGTCCGCCACGCTCGAGGGTGCCCCTCACGTGTGCGCCGGCCCCGTACACGGGCATTTAACGCCCCGACGCCGCGGGACGGCGCCATCATGCGCCGGGGCTCGCGCCCGTGCCGCCGCACCAACTCCCCGTGGAGGAGCCCATCCCCACCACCGTGGAGGGGGACCGTGCGGTACGGCCGGTGTCGGTCCCGTGACACCGCGCGCCCTCTTGCGCAAAGTGCGGCTAACGCTCCCGACCCTCGAAGGGGGGCCGGGCGCACCCTCGATTTCACTTTCCCCGTGACCCTACGGGGGTTAGGTGGAGGCGCTAGGCCGGTGGATTGCCATCCCGGCCACCGTAACGGCGTGGCCGCCGTACCCGCGCGTGCAGGCGCACGCCGGACCCCCGTAGCAACGACTCCGGCCCCCGTGAGGCGCGTTGGGGAAGGAACGCCGTTCGCTCGCCCCTGTACTCCGTACAAGCTTGCGTCAGCACCGCCCCCGAGCCTATCAGAGGACATCACCACCATCCGTTGCTCTCCTACCCTCGAACCGCCACTGTTCGGGTACAAGTCAGGCCATGATGACCAGATCGCAGCGGGGATCGCCCGGACGGCCGCCCACTCTACACCGTAGCACGTCGCACTTCTCCACATAACTAGGTAGCGCGGCGCGCATGTAACCCGCCGCCCCCTTGATCTATAAAAGGGGAGGCGAACCCCCAGCCGCAGGGGGGAGACAGACGAACAGAGACATGAGAACACTTGACACACCACGTACTCATTCTCATTCTCCCACAACATCTCCAGCCACTCCTCCAGGGACTTGGAAGCCACGCTTCCTCTCCCGCCTTGCTTGTATTTGCCCCACTACAAGCACCCCCGGTGCTAAGTAATATAGTGCCCTGAGCACGCCCCTGCTGGAGGTACGACCCCCTCGGCCGGAACCAGGATAAAACCTCTGTGTCACTTGTTACTTAGCATCGACCATTGAGGGATAGACCTCGGCGCTATCTACTGGTTAGTGTCGGGACCATATTTCGCACCGACACGAAGTGCTACGAGGAACACCCCCGAGGATTGAAGCGTAAAAGATCAAACTTCATGCAAAGAGAGCCTCCATCTTGGACGCGACGATAACAGCATCAAAATCATGCAAGTGGAGGGGGCAAAGTACATAAGTGCACGAGGACCCACGGAGCAAAAGGGGCGACCGAACTGGGCCGAATTGGGCCTGTGCCGGGCCGGTCGGCCCAGCCCAGTTCCGGCACCGGTTCGGTCCCGTTTTCCTTGCCCTCGAAGGATCTTCAACCCTAAAACCCCCGAGGCGCCGCCAACACCGAGGAGAGGAGTCATTCGCACCAGAAGGCCATCCACAAGCTAGAGAGAGAGGAGGAGGATCTCCCCGGGAGATCAACCACCTCGAAGGAAGCACCCTCTCGTGGAGAAGAAGGAAGACACCCCAAGGAAGGGGAAACCATGATCAACGGTGCCATGATCAGCACCTTGATGGGGTAATCTTCTCATTCGTCCATGGGTTGTAATCGATCTTGAGATGTAATCGCACTTTGTCGTATTATCTATCTATCATCTTGTGTTGAATATACTTTCATGCTTAAGGTTCGCTACCATACCGTAAAGGAAGTAAGTCCTCAATGCTTCCTTGGATCCATTCAATACTCCGTGTCCATCAAAGGTCTAGTCATGAATACCTTCGCGTAGTGACAGTACGAGAGGAGGGAAAGGGCGAAACCGTGGTCACAACCCCGATAGATTAGATTGGTTTTCATGTCTTTTAGCGATTGCATGCTCTAGTATCGTAGACCCGTGGGCGAGTGTCTTCTACCTTGATATCTTAATCATTCTCTCTAGTGTAGTTTAGTTGTTTTCTAGTATAATAGTAGTTAGGGTTTTAGTAGCTAGTGTGTCGTTGTAGATCGAACGCTTGTAATCCCCTTGCTCCGCGGATTGACAAGAACCTTGGGAATCCCGTGGTGAAAAAGGTGTGAGGTCCGTACGCTTGCGGATCGTAGAGGGATACGTCTTTTATCCATCAACAAGCCCCTTTTTCTGGCGCCGTTGCCGGGAAGCAAGCTAGTTTACATCGTTTGATTTGCATCTAACTTAGTTTAATATTTAGTTTATCTTTTATTTGAATTATCTAACATTTATCATCTAGAAAAACACTTGTTTCGTCTTTGTTTTTGTTTTTATCTTATTGTCTAGATGGAGTTCGTTAATCAACCCGTGGAAGAACCGGAGAAATCATTAAGGGATTACGCTAGCCCTCGATGTGAAGACATAAAAGTACAAGAGTCGGATTTGAAGCTCGAAGCGACCAAGTATGAAATTAAATCCAAGATCATCAAGATGGTGGCGGAAAACCCATTTGAAGGGATGGTTACGGAGAACCCATATAGGCACATAAGGGATTTCATGACAATATGCAACACGGTGCGTCAAGAAGGAGTTCCCGATGAATGGTTCAAATGGAATCTCTTTCCCTACTCACTTGCCGGCAAAGCAAAGACATGGTATTCGGTTGCGTCCTTTGAAGTTGAAGGCAATTGGAACAAGTTGGCAAAGAAGTTTTGCGAGAAGTTCTTTCCAATTAGCAAGGTTCAACATCTAAGGAGGCAAGTGATCACTTTCATGCAAGGAGAAGAGGAAGGGATAGACCAAGCCTGGGATAGGTTTAATGGATTAATCGAACAAGGACCAAAACTCGGCTTCACCTAGGTGACGTACTCTTGCATACATTTTTCTTTTCCCTAACCCCTAGTTGCATGCGACATGTCGAAATGTGTGCGGTGGGGATCTCATGGAGAAAACACTCACGGAAGCCGCCCAACTTCTACAAAAAGTTAGTAAAGCGGCTGCCATGCGAAGAGATTGGGAAACAAGACTTGCGGAAGAGCCGGAATTCAATTCAAGGAAGAAGAAGCTTGCTGATTTTTCTAAAGAGGCAACCCCGGAAGTCACAAAAGAGGAAACAATCATGGAAAAGCTTGAACAAGAACACATCAAGTCAAGAACTACACCAAGCGTCGACTTCGCCACACCAAATGAGACAAACAAGAGAAGCATGTCAAGCACGAAGCCACTAAGGGAGTTCGAACCAATGGATTGGGTTCCTATTGATTACGGAGAAGTATTCGACAAGAGAAGACCGTTCCCTAATCAAAAGGGAATGGCAAGAGCATTGGAAGTGGATTTCCCACCGGAGAAGAAAGCTGAAAATTCATACGACCTCGAAACCACCGGTGAGATTTTTGAAAAGCTCTTTGGAGATGACGTGGTGGATCCGAACATATTGCCGAGGTGAAGAGAATCATGGGGATCAAGCCCGAAGCATCACCATACGCTCGCCTCGCCGAAATTTACTCGATAGGATCCGAAGAAGAAGAGAAGATGACACCACACTTGAGTTGCGAGATCAACGGAGTTCAATGCAAAGCTTTATGCGACATCGGAGCCCAAGTAAGTGTTCTATCTTCTAAAATTTACGATAAAGTTCAATACCACAACCTAGACTTAGCTCCAACATCAACGAAATTAATTATGGGAGATGGTAGAACTATCAAACCTCTAGGTATTGCTTGCAACATGAAAGTAAAAATCTCTAGAAACTATATACCAACCGATTTCTTTGTTATTGATGCTTACCATAGTAATCATGATCACATAATCTTAGGTAGGCCTTTTCTTAAGTTGGTTGATGTCGTGTTAGATGCCGGAGAAGGCAAAGTAACAATGAACCTTAATGGAACAAAGTACACATATAACTTTCTTCGTGCTTCTAAACACCTTACACCTTTTCCTCCCGAAGATGAAGAAGTAGAAGAGATAGATAGTCTTTGTTTTGTTGAAACTCTTAGAGACCCGCTGCAAAGAGCGATGGAAAATCAAATTAGTAATCAACAAGATGAAGAACTAGAGGAAGCAACAAAAGGCTTAGAGCCGCATGATGGTAGTGTGGAGGAAGAGAAATTCGAAGACATAGGAGAAATCAAACCCGAGGAGCCACAAGTGCCCGAGGTAGACCTTAAACCTTTGCCCAAGGGATTAAAATATGAATTTTTGGGCCCGCACAAAACTTATCCGGTCATTGTGAGCGACGAGTTGAGTCCCGAAGAAAATGAAGCGTTGCTGATTTTATTAAAAAAACATAGGAAGGTGATTGGGTATTCAATTAATGATCTCAAAGGTATTAGCCCAGCCTTTTGCACTCATCGTATACCAATGGAAGACCAATGTAAGCCCGTAGTGGACCACCAAAGGAGGCTAACCCATGCCATGCGAGAGGTAGTAAAGAAAGAGGTTATCAAGTTACTTGATGCCGGAATCATCTACCCGGTTCCGCATAGCGAGTGGGTGAGCCCGGTACATTGTGTACCGAAGAAAGGAGGTTTAACCGTGGTGAAGAATGAGAAGAACGAGTTGATACCGCAAAGAACCATGACCGGGTGGCGGATGTGTATCGATTACCGTAAGCTTAACAAAGCGACGAAGAAAGATCACTTCCCCCTACCGTTCATTGACGAGATGCTCGAGAGGTTAGCAAACCACGCTTATTTTTGCTTTCTCGACGGGTACTCGGGGTTCATGCAAATTCCCATTCACCCGGAAGATCAACATAAGACAACGTTTACGTGTCCTTACGGAACGTTTGCATATAGGAGGATGCCCTTCGGCCTATGCAACGCTCCGGCCTCTTTTCAACGTTGCATGATGGCCGTGTTTTCGAATTCATCGAAGAAATTGTTGAAGTGTTTATGGATGATTTTTCCGTTTACGGGAAGACGTTCATGGATTGCTTAGCAAACTTAGAAAAGGTCCTTACAAGGTGTGCGGAGGTAGATTTGGTTTTAAATTGGGAAAAGTGCCACTTCATGGTTAAGCAAGGCATAGTGCTCGGACATGTTATATCCGAGAGAGGAATTGAAGTGGACAAGGCTAAGGTAGAGACGGTTGAGCAACTCCCACCTCCTACGGATGTTAAGTCCTTAAGGAGCTTTCTAGGCCATGCCGGATTCTATAGAAGATTTATAAAGGACTTCTCGAAGATCACTAAGCCTTTAACGCACCTTCTTCAAAAGGATGTGGCTTTCGACTTTGACGAGAAGTGCCTAGCGGCATTCCGGACCTTGAAAAATGTGTTGGTGAGCGCTCCCATCATCCAACCTCCGGATTGGAGCCAACCTTTCGAGATCATGTGTGACGCAAGTGACTACACCGTAGGCGCGGTCTTGGGTCAAAGAAAAGAAGGCCGAGTTCATGCTGTTTACTATGCTAGCAAAACTCTTAGTGGGGCACAATTAAATTATGCCACTACGGAAAAGGAGTTGCTAGCGGTGGTATTCGCTTTCGAAAAATTCAGATCTTACATCGTGAACTCGAAGGTCATTGTTTACACCGATCACGTAGCCATCAAGTATCTCTTGGCTAAGAAGGAAGCTAAACCACGTTTGATTCGTTGGATCCTTCTTCTCCAAGAGTTTGATGTTGAAATTCGTGATAAAAAGGGGGTGGAAAATGTTGTGGCCGATCATTTGTCTAGGATGAATCGTGGACAAGATGATAAAGAGCCTATAGAAGATAAGATGAGAGATGACCACCTCTATAGAGTGCTTGATAAAGATACTTGGATGATCGACATCATTCGAGCAATTCGGAAGATGCCCCTCGATCATCTAGATAAAAACACTCAAAGGAAGATAATCTCCGAAAGTAAGAAATATTTTTGGGATGCACCATACCTCTTCAAACTTGGCAATGATGGAGTAATGAGAAGATGTGTGCCAAGAGAAGAAAGGGTTGAGATTCTAAGGAAGTGCCACTCGGCGGAGTACGGTGGACACTATAGCCATTTTCGAACCGAAGCAAAAGTATGGTTGAGCGGATTCTATTGGCCGGAGATGCATGAAGATACTAAAAGATATATTGCGTCATGCCCCGAATGCCAAAGAACCAGAAACATCTCTCAAAGAAATTCTATGCCTTTGAAATACAACTTGCAAATCGACATATTCGATGTATGGGGCATAGACTTCATGGGGCCTTTTAAAAACTCATTTGGATTCGAATACATCCTAGTCATGGTTGATTATGTATCCAAGTGGGTAGAGGCAATACCATGTCGTAAGGCTTCCACGGAGGAGTCCATCACTATGATCAAGAACGTGATTTTTTCCCGTTTCGGTACACTGAGAATCTTGATAAGTGATGGAGGAACTCATTTCACCGGGAAGAACTTCAAAAAGTGCTTGTCCAAGTTGGGAATTGAGCATAGGGTCTCCACGGCCTATCACCCACAAACCAACGGACAAGCGGAGACGTCAAATAGGCAATTAAAAAGCATACTTAACAAGACCATAGAGAAGGGAGGCAAGGATTGGTCAAAGAAATTAGACGGAGCTTTATGGGCTTATCGAACGGCGTTTAAAACACCGATAGGTATGACCCCTTATCAATTCGTCTATGGAAAAGCTTTCCACCTTCCGGTTGAGTTGGAACATAAAGCCTATTGGGCAATTAAAGAGATGAACCTTGATCTCGATGCCGCGGTGGTGAAACAAAGAATTCAAATAAGCGAGCTAGAGGAGTTGAGGTTGAAGGCATATGAAAACGCAAGCATATACAAGGAGAGAATCAAAAGGTGGTATGATAAAAGATTGAAGAAAAAAGAATTTAAAGATGGAGATAAGGTCCTCCTCTACAATTCGAGGTTTAAAACCTTCGGAAAGGGGAAATTGCAAAGCAAGTGGGACGGACCTTATGTTATGCATTCCGTGTTCTCCAACGGAGCGGTAACCATTATGGATATAAACGGCGATCAATTTGTGGTGAATGGACAGCGGCTTAAGGTTTACTATGAACCCGATGTCGTGCCCCTTCACCATGTTGACGTCTTCACCATGGAGGAAGAGCCCGAACGTCCCGCCTAGGACGAAAAACAAGGCATCAACTTCTGTAAATAATTTTTCTTTTAGTTTTCCCGGAGTTTTTCGCGAAGATTTACCGGGCCAACTTTTTCCCATGAGCTAAGGAAGAAAAAAAATAGGGCGGTGTGCAAAAACCGGACCGGCCCGGCCCCCGAGGCAGGGGTGGGCCGCCGGCCCGGCGGACCGGCCCGCAGGGGTCCGACGTCCGATGATGCCGACTTTCGCCGAATTGCTCCTTTTTGACTTCCTTGTTTGGTCGGAAAATTTTAAGGGAAGTGTAAAAAAGGAAAATAAGGTTCCCAGGGCTTTTCTCTCAGGACTATTTATTTGGCCGAATTGGGAGCTCGAGGATCAAACCTTTCAAGCAATATTTTGCACCTTTGTAGCAGCCATTGTGCCCCCAAGGAGCTTAGAGTTGAAGCTAGAAGGCAAGAAGCCATCGATGGAGGAGGCGATGCGATGCGAGCTCAAGCTACCCGTCAAGAGGACCTCACGCATCCGTTGCGGAGGACGTGTCCCGACCGGAGCTCTTGCATCTCGCAACCCCGCCGAAGGAGAGAAGGTCCCTACACCCGTCCGAAGGTCGGCACGCATCCAAGGCATCAAGCGCAAAGACTACAAGGAGGTGTCGCCAGAGCCTAAGGATTATGGGGATAGCGACTACTCCGACGATCGAAGCCCGAGCTCGTGGGCGGCCGCCGGTAGAGATGATGATGATTGGGATGAGCAGCCCAAGGAAAGGACTCCCGAAGGCCCCAACGACGACGGCACCAATGGCAACGAAGGCGACGACAATGGAGGGGGCAACGACGGTGGTGACGATGGTGGAGATTATGGCGACGACGACCCCTTTGGATTGCATCCGATGTGTTGTCGAGCTTGCCGTCAATCCATCGCGGATCTCTACACGTCGGCCGACGAATGTCTCCAAGCCATGGAAGCGATGAAGCAGCGTATGGAGGACTTGGAGCGCGTAGTTGAAGATGACTACAAGTTCCTTAACCGCAACGTGCGCAAACTTTTCGGCATGGTTGGAAACATGAGAGGCAAGTGGTGCAAAACTTGCTTGAAGTACCACTAGATCTAGTTTTCCCCTTAGGATTTTTGAAACATACGACGAGGATGTCGTATGTTTTAAGTGTGGGGGAGAGCTAGCTCGCTAGTCTTAGCTTTTGAACTTCAAGTTTAGGTTCGGTTTAATCTTCGTACAAGAGTCTTAGTGTTTTAATGAGTCTTTAGTTTTTGAGTGTGTTTTAAAATTTTTGCAAGTGTCTTAAATTAGTGTTGAGTCAAGAAAACCAAATAAAAAGAGTCTTTATATATATCTTTGTGTTTTATGTATTGCTTATCTTTATTCACTTGTTTGTTTAATCTTCGATTCTTGATATATGAACACAAGTATGTGGTTTGAAAAATGTTTACCGTGGTGCTTAGTGGAATCGCTACTACTTAAAGTACCCATACCGCACTTCGATCTTGAGCTTCACATGTTAGTTGTGCTATGTTCGATGCTAAAAATTGGAGGATTTCAGTTCTGAAAATTATCTTAAAACCCTTGTAATAAAGGTTAGCAAAACCTCTTTTTCCAAGTTGAGAGTAAGAAAAAAATTCCTATCCAAAGCGAAGTTTATTTTTTTTTCGCTCCACCATAAGTGTGATTAGCACGATGAGTTAGGCTAGGACCCTTCTCTCTTGGTGAGTTTTAATTTCGAGCAATGATCATGTCCTTGTGCTTATCTTTTGTTGCTAGCCTCGTCATATATTCGGTAACGTGACTTTCACAACGGAAGTCACGTATATCGCCGAATTCCATACCCAACCCTATACATCTCTTTTGTATATCGTATTCCTTGAACACAACCTATTTTCAAAGTTTCGTCTCGTCTCTAGCATGATTTATTTAAAAATTCAGATTGTATGCATGCGAGGAAAGAGAGAATTGAAAGCTTTGAAAAGTTGTCAAGAGAGAGAAAAATAAAGAGAAAAAGTATGTGTATGGAAAAGAAAGAAAGAAAGAAAGAAAAAGAATCATATGTGAATGAAAGAAGAAAAAGAAAAAAAAAGAGAGAAAAAGATGAGGTAGCAATGAAGATATGAGAGGGATGGATCAAGTGAAAGAAAAGAAAAATAAAGTGCAAGGAAGGGTATCACATTGATTGTGAGACGAAACTTTTACTCTATTTCCAACCATATGCAATCCGACAACGAGGACATCATTGGTGCCTTGTAGTCACAATTTTCTTTTGCCCTTGCACATGTCCACCATTCTAAATCTTCTCATCCTTGATATCCCTACATATGGTTAATTCTCATGATCATTGGCTTTGAAAGGTAGACAACCATTAGAGGAAGTTCTTAGTTTGACAATACTTGTGTTGATTGCGCTAGCCCTACCTATAGCTCCACTTTACATGATATATGAGAGATTAATGGGAGGTGAGAGTTTTATAAAATTTGGTTAGGATAGCCACTTCATATGAGTGACTTGAGAGAGCTTGGAGAAAGGTTTTTGTCTAATACTTGTTGCAGGAATTTTTGTTTTGAAAATCATAAAAACCCTCCGATGGAAGCAAAGGAGTAAGCATGGCTGAAATTGAAGACTTCGAGTGAAGAGTTTGAGTTGTGGGGTAAAACTTGACGTGGTAAAAGTTCTAAACGCCCATGTTTATGTTTGATTATCATTACTTTGTGTTTATGTATTAAAGATGAAAGGATTGACTAACTTGTGAAGGAGGATTAGTGATACACGATTACACACTTTGGACGAAATTCTTTTACGAGTACTTGCTCGAGGACGAGCAAGAGCTAAGTGTGGGGGAGATGTTGACGGTGTATTTTGGTGCACCTAGCATGTTCATTACACTTTGGTTTGGATTTGATTATGGAACTAACCCACTACTAGGCACACTAATCATATAACAAGTTCATCTTTGTGCATGCATTTGGAAGTGTTGTGTTTATGTAGGAAAACATGGACATAAAGGACGGATTCGCAACAAGTTCAAAGGAGCATTTAAACAGTCTTGTTCGTGTTCATGAGCTTGATGAAATCACTTCCAATGGTGGCGAGGACCGAAGTGCTACGAGGAACACCCCCGAGGATTGAAGCGTAAAAGATCAAACTTCATGCAAAGAGAGCCTCCATCTTGGACGCGAGGATAACAGCATCAAAATCATGCAAGTGGAGGGGGCAAAGTACATAAGTGCACGAGGACCCACGGAGCAAAAGGGGCGACCGAACCGGCCGACTTGGGCCTGGGCGGCCGGCCCAGGCCGGCCGGCCCGGCCCCGGTTCCAAGACCGGTTCGGTCCCGTTTTCCTTGCCCTCGAAGGATCTTCAACCCTAAAACCCCCGAGGCGCCGCCAACACCGAGGAGAGGAGTCATTCGCACCAGAAGGCCATCCACAAGCTAGAGAGAGGAGGAGGATCTCCGGCGGAGATCAACCACCTCGAAGGAAGCACCCTCTCGTGGAGAAGAAGGAAGACACCGGCGGAAGGGAAACCATGATCAACGGTGCCATGATCAGCACCTTGATGGGGTAATCTTCTCATTCGTCCATGGGTTGTAATCGATCTTGAGATGTAATCGCACTTTGTCGGATTATCTATCTATCATCTTGTGTTGAATATACTTTCATGCTTAAGGTTCGCTACCATACCGTAAAGGAAGTAAGGCCTCAATGCTTCCTTGGATCCATTCAATACGCCGTGTCCATCAAAGGTCTAGTCATGAATACCTTCGCGTAGTGACAGTACGAGAGGAGGGAAAGGGCGAAACCGTGGTCACAACCCCGATAGATTAGATTGGTTTTCATGTCTTTTAGCGATTGCATGCTCTAGTATCGTAGACCCGTGGGCGAGTGTCTTCTACCTTGATATCTTAATCATTCTCTCTAGTGTAGTTTAGTTGTTTTTTAGTATAATAGTAGTTAGGGTTTTAGTAGCTAGTGTGTCGTTGTTGATCGAACGCTTGTAATCCCCTTGCTCCGCGGATTGACAAGAACCTTGGGAATCCCGTGGTGAAAAAGGTGTGGGGTCCGTACGCTTGCGGATCGTAGAGGGATACGTCTTTTATCCGTCAACACCAACATTGTTGCGTCTCAACACATAGCTAGGAGGTATGTCTCTAGATGCATGGGCTTTGCTCTTGTTGGGACTCAAGTTTCTTCTAGGCACCATTGGATGATTTTCAACCTGCATGCAAGTGTTAGAGGCCCTGGAACCATGCTGCTTCTGAGTCTTGCTCCTTTTCTTTGTCTTGTCTTTACAGTCCCCGGAACTTCCAAGAATTTTCTCGGAACCTCCGAGTTGGACAGTCTGAGCTGCTCGAGTCTTCCAGACTCCGGAACCTCCGGGCTTAGAGGTCGGAACCTCCGGGGTCTGGGAGAACAGAAATCCAGAACTCTTGAATTCAAGGCATTCTTTTTCTTTGATGATTTTTCTTTCATTGGTCTTGGCACCTTCAATATATCCAAAGCCTGGATTCTTGCTTTTCTCTAACACTTTCCTCTTGGTGAATCTTGCCCTTTTGTTTTCTTCACCCATGCATCCTCTAGCTATGATTGAGTTCAACCTAGCAATTTCTTTCTTTAAAGCTTCCATGTTAGCAAGGTTAGTGGCATAAGATTCAATATCGATATGATAACATCTATCACAGCCCTTGCTAGTAGAAGCACTAGAGTTGCATTTTACCTTCGAGGGATGTGAGGTGCTACTCCAAAGGAGGCTATATTGCTCCTCAAGCTCTTCATTCCTCAACTTGAGAGAATTACATTGAGCTTGAGTGACAGTAAGGTCCTCCTTGAGAGTAGCTATGACACTCTTCGCTTGGTTGACTTCCAAACGCAAAGCCTCAATCTCACTTCTATCGGAGATAATGGTGTCTTGGCTTTTCTCTAGTTCAATTATTAGCTTAGCCATAAAATCTCTAGATTGCTCATCCATTTCACGAACAAGTTGGTTAGCTTCTTCATCACTAGTATCATCACTAGAGTCCATTTCCGACTCATCACTAGGTTGAGGAAAGGGTTTTGGGACAGTTTTTACCTTCTCTCCCTTGGCCATGAGACAATGAATGGATGTGCTCTCTTCATCATCAGTTAAATTGTTGAACAATCTTGAGGTGGAGGGAAGCTTCTTGATAGCCACGGTTGCAATTTTCTTCCCTTCCTCTTCACTAGAGCTTTCATCCCCGGAGTTCCATTCATGACCAATGTGGGCTTCACCACCATAATGTCTTCTCTTGTAGTGTGGTTTTTTATCTTTCTTGTAGTTCCCTTTGCCCTTGTCATTCCTATTTTCTCTCTTCTCATTAGGGCAATCAGCAATGAAGTGCTCGGTACTTCCACAATTGTAGCAAGTTCTCTTTTTCTTGTTGGGAAACTTCCTCTTGGCAAACTTGTACCCTTGCTTCTTCAATCCTCTCTTGTAGGTCTTCATGAACAAGGCCATGTCCCCAATCTCAACATGAGAACCTTCATCTTCATCTTCGCTTGAATCACTTGTGGAGCTCTCTACTTCCACCCTTTTGGAATTTGACTTAAGAGGCTTGGAAGAAGTAGTGTGCTTGGATGAAGAGGAGGGTTTGCTTGACTTGTGAGAATGAAGAGCGACCTCTTTAACCTTCAAGTTGTTTAACTTAGCCTCCAACTCCCCAATCTTCTTTCTATGTTGAATTTCCTTGTCCATGAGCTCATGTGTAAGAATTCTTCCAAGAACATCATTTGGAGAGAGTTCCTCAAACCTTTTCTTCTCTCTAATCAAGGTGACTAGAGTGGGATTCCTTGGTGCAAAAGCCTCCAACATCACCTTCACAACAAAGTGGTCATCTAGCTCATCACCACCTAGACCTCTTATCTTTCCAACAATGACCATCAACCTATCAAACATCTCTTGTGGCCCCTCTCCATCAAAGATAGTAAATCTATTGAGTTCGGCCATCAATATGTTGATCTTGGATTTCTTGACCTTGTCAACACCTTCATGTGCAATGTGGAGAATGTCCCAAATCTCCTTGGCAATCTCAAGTCCACTAACACGGTTATACTCTTGGGCATTCAAGGCACTAAGGAGTATGCTTGTAGCTTGACCATTCCTCCTAATGTTACGACGGTCACTTGGAGTGAGGTTCCTAAAGTCTTTGGGATCTTCAAAACCTACACACACAATATTCCACAATTCCAAGCTTAAGCCGATTAAATAAGCTTTCATCATATGCTTCCATTTGGCAAAGTTAGTCCCATCGAATTGGGGTAATTTGCCAACGGGAATAGTCACTTCATCCTTGGATTTGACATCCAAGGAATCATAGTTAAAGGATACGCTTTTGTAGTCATTCTTTGCTTTGGGCTTCGACTTTGGCTTGATTGTTCGGTTGGGAATTCTTGTGCCGTAGTACTCATCATCATCATCTCCATTCTCACTAGATGAGGACGACGATGAGGATGACGAGGATGGTGATGGAGATGGTGAAGGTGTTCTTTTTCTTCTTTTCTTTTCTTCTTTCTTTCTCTTCTTCTTCTTTTCTTGCTTGCTGTCTTCTTTCTTCTTTTCTTCTTCTTCTTCTTTCTTCTTGTTCTCTTTCTTGCTTTTCTTGCTTCCTTCCTTGGAGCTTTCCTTCACAGCCTTTTTAAGCTTTTCGAACTTCTCTTGAGCTGATGTATCGCCCACTTCCGAGGCATCACTTTCAGCCTCGCTTGGTATGTCTTCAAACTCCTCTTCTTCGTGCTTGTCATCATCACTTGCCATATCCTCACACGGTTAGATGTTTACGAGGATGACCTGGCTCTGATACCAATTGAAAGGATCGAGGCAATGTGGCCTAGAGGGGGGTGAATAGGCCTGCACACAGAATTTAAACTTTTTCTGCGAAAACACTGTCAGACCTCGGAACCTCCGAGATTATTCTCGGAACCTCCGAACGAGGCAGCCTCCGAGAATAAACTCAGAACTTCCGACAGCTGTTAGAACAGAGCATAAATAACAAGAGCTGTGAGGAACTTGATGAAAACCAGATCTACTAAATTCTAGGAGGTACTTAGGACCTAGCAAGAAGATTTCTAAGCAAAGTACAAGCTAGGAAGGCACTACAAAGTAGATCGGGAGCAAACCCTAATAGATCTAGTCAAGCACAAGCATGAACAAGTACGTAAACAAGAGCACACATGAGACAAAGATTTATCCCGTGGTTCAGCTCGCCACAAAGGCTTTCTTACGTCCACGTTGTTGAGGAGGCCACAAAAGGCTAGAGACCACAAAGGTCAACTCCTCTCTCACACCTATCACTTTGGGTAATAGGTGGAGGCTTTCCACTAGAATCACAAAGGGTAATACAAACACCTTGGAGCTTCCACAAATCGGTTTGGAGAGCTTCCAAGAACCTCTATCCGTCTAGGAGCAAAGCTCCAAGAGTAATAGATCCACCAAGATTGCTAGGGTTCTTCCAAGTGCTCAAGTACCAAGGGAGAAGAGATTGGCTCACTAACTCACTTCAAGAATCCACTCTCAATCAATGCTAGGCAAGGATTTGGAAGAGAGTAGGTTAGGAGTGAATGCAAGGTGAGAGAAACAGCAAGAAACGGCGTTCTGCGCAGTGGGAGGAAGAAGATAACCGTTGGGGACTGTGGGGTATAAATACCCCCAGATCCAGAACAGTAACGGCTATATTCCAGAGTTCGGAACCTCCGAGAAAAATCTCGGAACTTCCGACTTTTGAAAACTCTGCAGACTGTAGCCCGTACGGTCGGAACCTCCGAGAAAATCTTCGGAACCTCCGAACAGCAATCAGCAGGAGCAAAACAGCTGCAGGTTACTTCCCTTGGGGTGAGGATTAAGATTTAGAAAGTTGGATTATGAGCACTTGAAACCACCCTAACTCACCATTAGTATCCCTCTTGATAGTACGGATTGTCCTATACTCAAATTCAAAAGATAAAAATAAATAAACTCCTCCAAGTAGCATAGGCATCCTTCTTTAATAAGTTGAGGGGTCTCCAATCATTCTTTTGCACCTGTGATAATAACTCTATGCTGCACAACAAACTCAAAGGCTCATTAGCTCTTTAATTGTGTGGTCAACATCACCAAAACCCTCATAGGGCTTGATTGCACTTACAGACGGACGCCTCTTGGCCTTGGGCGCCGCCGTCGTCCCGCGCACTGCCCTGCTGGCGTATGCGGGATGCCGAGCTTTCGGCCTGTTACACGGCTGCCTGCTCGATGAGAGCCTGTGCCTGTGGTGCAGGTTTCGCGTCGCGGGCGTCGAGGGTGCGGGCAAGGCCCGGAGCAGCGTCGCAACTGCAATGAGCTTCTGACTCGCGCGCAGTGGCGTGTTTGGGTCGATGACATTGAAGTTGGCGTCGATGCACTCGCGGGCCTGCTTGTCTAACTCGCGCACGCGTTCGCTACGCGCAGAGGCTTCTCCGGCAATTGAGGCGCGCACTAGTCACACCACGCGATACTCTTCTACGAGCTTAGCCTCAAGCTCGCGCGCTTGAGCCAGCTGCGCGTTGATGCTCATGCCTCCCGTAAGCGAGGTGGGAGGTGCGCTTGGCCCCGGGTTCCGGGGTGCACTCGGCCCCGGGTTTTGGGGGGCTTCTCTGTCGCCGGCCCATGCCACACTCGTGCCGACAGCCTGGTCATCGACTACCACCACGAAGCACTTGCGTGTTGGGTCATAGCTCCCGGCGCTGGAGTCGTCGGAGCAGCCGAACCAGTAGCCCGCAGCATCGAGAAACCACTGGAACATTACTGGGTCCGGCACGCTGAAGAAGTCCCACTCAGCGTACCCATGTGAGGTTGCAGGGGGGCAGTTCGCTGGCCGAGACATGATACGACTCGTCGTTGGTGGTGGCGATGAGGTTCCGGACCGCCAGCAGGTGGTGGCCAGGAAGGTCCTCGTACGCCGCCACGTCGGTGTTGGCAGATGAAGTGTATGCCGCCGCGGCGTTGCGCATCCCGTAGGGGAACTGCAGCTCGGTAATCGCGCACTCCCCCGTGGGTGTCGTCGTCTCGCTGGTGTAACACCCTAATTTTCAAAATTTTGGATTTTATTAAAATTTATTAGCAACCATTAATTTGTTGTTAAGGACTATAAGGTTTTTCCTAATTTCTTTTAGGCATTAAATAATTCTCAAAATAAAATAAATGAATCATAGGAGTTTAATGCTGCATACATGCTGGAGCATTGTGTTTGAGTGCTTGAATTCAAATTTGTGTTTGAATTCATTTGGTTGTTTGCTTTTAAAAGTTTGAAAACCTTTTTCTTCTTCTCTTTTCCCTCTCCCTCTTCCTGGCCTGTTCTTCGTTTTGGCCCAGCAACCATAGTCCATTGCCGCCCCCTCGTTTCTTGGCATGGTCCGCTCCGCGGCCTGCGCCACCGCGGCCCCGCAGCGCCGCCGGCGGCCCGCCCGGCCTCGCCCACTCGTGCCGCCGGCCCCCAACCCGCGCCCGTAGCCCAAGCGGCCCGCATGAGTGCCGCCGTCCGCTCTCGCCGACAGGTGGGACCCGCGCGTCATCGCCCACCTCCATTGTCTCCAACCCGGACTCGGCGCCGCCGCCCGACTCCGCCTCGGGTACGCCCCCTAGGCGTGGCTCGTACGCAAAGGACCACCCCGGCCCCTATTTAAGTCGCCGCCGCCACCTGTGAGCCCCTACCCTAAACCCTAGCCGCCCCCGTGCAACCGCGTCGCGCCGCCCTAACCCTAGCCGAGCGCCACCACCGTCGTCCCGCCGCCTCACCACCACTGGTGCCACGTGTGTGCGTCGCCGACCTCTACAGCGCCCGCACGATCTCGTCGGAGTTCTGCCGCCGCCGCCGTCCGCCCTTGAGCCGTGCGCCGTCGTCTTCGTCGGTGAGTCACTGGTAATGCTCCAGCTAGCTTCGTTGAGTTGCACTCTATCTCCTGGTAAAGTCCGCGCGTTCAATCGGGTTCCCCAACTCGGTTTAGCTTTTCGCCGGCGAACCCGCCGCCCAGCGCCGCCGCGCTCTGCTCGCCGGCGGCCAAGCGTCGTCGCCTGCCGCTTGCATGTGTTCCAGGCCGCCGGATCAAGATCCAACGGCTAGGATCGATCTGACCCGAGTCAACCGAGTCAAGCAACGGTCAACCCGAGCTGCCCCGCAGTTTTTGCAAGAAGGCCCCTGACCTTTTAGATTTTTATAATCCGGTCCTTCCACCGTGTAAATTTCTTTACGATTAGGTCCAGGTTTCTTCGTTTTAACCCTGTTAGTTTAGTCTTCCTGGAGATTAGTCCTTAAACTTGCTTAAGTCGTAACTTCTTCGTTTTAGCTCTGTTTTTAGTGTTCTTTATGTCCACGCGGTCTCGAAGAGTAGATTAGTTTTCTGTTGCTTTTGTTCCTGTTTGAGATGATTGGTGTATTGTTTCTTATTTATTTGTATTGTATGCTTGTATGTCTTTGTGTGGAGCATAGAGACCGATCCTTTCGTGGAGTTCGCTGCCGTTGAAGATCAAGAAGCTTTTGAGCAGCAGCACGCTTGGGTTGAAGGCAAGTCCTTGCTGCATTCCCTCTTGTCCTATTACAACGTGCATTTTAATTACACCGCATTTACTTTTTGCTTGCATTAATGTGATGGGACCTATGATAAGGCGTGACTAGTGTTGATTACCTTGTGCCTTGATCAACCGGGAGTTAATCTTTATGTTCGGTAGCTTTGCTAGTGCTTATTTTGGGTGGTTTAATGAAACAAACTTTTAATCGTGATTTACTTTACACTATTCATGTCATACAAGAATACTATACTTGTTTAATCGGAACATAGAGAACCACCCAGAAAAATCGTACAACCACAAGGCACATGGCTCTACCTTGGCTGAATAACTAGAAACTTTGGTGATGTAGCAACCTTACCTGAAAGGGACAAATGGGGAGGCGTTGATGGAGTATAGACTCGCTCTAGCGGGGAGCTGGGTTTGTTATTTTATGGTGGGGGATTGACCCGCTAGGGGACTTTATGCCCCGCTTCGACCTGAAACCTTGTGGGTTGTTGCCCATTGGAGGATCTTCATAAAGGCCTCGTAGCATCCCTATGCAATCACACCTCGGTAGTGTGGTAATCGTGCCTACTTTTGCACAACATGGTTGGGTCCAAAACTCTTTGAGTTTTTACGCGACTTGTGGTGAAAGTGTACAACCTCTGCAGAGTGTTAAACTGACAGTTAGTCGTGCTCACGGTCAAGAGTGACCTGGACCCTCACATGACTAACTCTATGGAAGATGGACTTTAATAACTTGTGCATTTACATTCTATGGGTTCTCATGCATCTTTTAAATGGGTTCGGTATACACTTACACTTGTTAGTAATAAGTTGCTTAATAAAATTTGACCAACTAAAATGCTTAACTGCTATGCAACCTTTAGCCTTCCACTATAAAGCTTTGCATGTTGTTATAGTATCTTCCCTTGTTGAGTACGACATGTGCTCATGCTTGTTGTTTATTATTGCATCTACACCATCCGGCTGCTACTCAGATGGTCAATTTGAGGATTTCCCCAGAGGACTTGACGATTTCTAGGCTTTCGTCTCTTCAGTCAGCTGCCTGTGGAGGACTTCTCGTTTACCTTTCCGCTGCTAGATACTCGATGTGTTAGAATAAAGATTATCGGTCATGTAATAAATGTTTAATACTCTCTTTACGCTTTTACACTATGTTTTTGGTATTCACTGAGTTGATGCATGTGTGAAACTTGATCCTGGCGCACATGTGTTTATGCATTCAGGTTTGCCTTTAAATCTGGGTGTGACAGCTGGTGGGCACGTCGCCTTGTGCCACAGCGCGCGAGGCCCGTCGTCGTTCCATTCGCGCCTGGCGCGAACGCTGGCTAGAGCGTCGTCGGCATCGAGGTGCCGAAGCGCCCACAGCATCTTCCTAAGCGGGCACCAGGGCGTCAGTAGCAGGCGTGGTGGGAATCGGGTCGGGCCCGGTCGACCGCCACGGGTGGAGCTCGTCACGGTTGGTGATGCGCATGAGGTAGTCGTTCCCCATGGCCTGAAAGTTCAGGCTCCCGAACCAGATTTCGAATCCGGTTGGGAGGGGGTCTGAGCTGCCCATGGAGTACCTCTGGGACCTGTACTCGGTGTGGATCACCATCGGGATGGCTGGTGGGAAGCTGATCTTCAGCGCTGCTCCCCTGCCTGGCGCGCCAACTGTCGGTGCGGAAAATAGTCCCGACACTAACTAGTAAGAGCGCTGAGATCTATCTCTCGATGGCCCGTGCAAAGCAACACAAGGACACAGATTTTATCCTGCTTCCGGCTGTGGGCCGTATGTCCAGCAGGGGTGCGCTTGGGGTGATGTATTGTGTTGCACCGTTGTGCTTGCAGAGGGGAGCTACAAGCAAGGCGGGAGAGGAGGAGAAGCCTCCAGGTCCCTGAGGTTTGATGGAGGCGAAGTGCCAATATAGTGGTGAAAGCGGAAACATGCAAGTGAGCAGTTATCTGTCGTCCTCCTGCAGCCAGGGGGCTGCCTCCTCCTTTTATAGGCCAAGGGGAGGCGGTTTACAATCGTGCCGCACAGTTCTAAAGCTACACATGGCGGTATGGTGTACAGCGCCGCAGATTTGATGGTCCTCCTGACGAATCTCGCCCCCGCCGTGCGTTGTGGCGAGTCTTGTACCTCCCCAAAAGTGGCTTCGAGGGTGGCCGTGTGGGAGCTTCCCGTTTGGTCGCCGTCCGTACGCTGACTCGAGGGTGCGGCTGACGGAAGGCCAGTGGACGCACAGCAGCGGTCATGGTGATGTCTTGTCGTCTCGGGTTCCCACAGTGCCGGGGATGGTGCTGCAGTGCCTGGGATGGTGGCACAGTAGCGGGGATGGCCGCACAGGGCCGAAGGTGACGGAGGAGACGCGCTCCACTGGTCTGATGTCACGGTGTTGTCCTGCACGGGCGCGAGGTAGGCGCCTGTACCTCTTTCGAGGGTTCTGCCGTCCTCTTTCGAGGGGTATGACGTGGGGGTCGTACGGGAGTGGGCGGCACAGTGTCACGGAGTTGACATTGGCCTTCCCGCACAGTGCCAAGGTTGGCCGCATAGCAAGGGTTGGCGGAATAGCGTCGGGATGTGATTCCCAGGCGGTGTCAGAGGACCGGCGCGGCGGGAATTCGTCTTTTGACCCGGGCGCCCGCGGTGTGCCAGAGCATTTAATGCTCTAGTCGGAGGAGTGGGCGCTGCGTCACGGGCCTGTGGTGGCCTCGAGCGAGGCGGAGAATCGCCCGAGGGGGCGCCAAGCCCTCGAGCGAGGCGGAGAATCTCCCGAGGGGGCTAAGCCCTCGAGTGAGGCGGAGAATCGCCCGAGGAGGCCCGCGGTCGGTCGGTTGGTGGGCTGTTATGGTTTCTTTGGGCCGTGGGCCTTCCCGCTTTGGGCTGCGACCACGAGCAGTATGTTTTTTAGGATTAGTAGCGCGTTTATTTGTGTTTTATCATTTTTCGAAAAAAGGGTTTTCCCCGGTTATTAGGGGACCCTCATGGCTGTCTCCGACATAATTTACCATCTGGACGCCTTGAATACCGATCTTATGATGGCCTGGTGTCTGTAAGTGACATGTTTTCATATGTTTATAAATAACTTTATTACATTTGTCGATCTACTAATTAACATTTGACTTTTTTCTTGTGTAGCCTACAACTTACTGAGATGGGAAGGAAGGGTTATTCAAGAACTGCTTTCGTGGACCCATCAAAAGTTACCGCGGATGAGAATAAAAACCAACGAAAAACAACAATCGAGACCATTTTTAGGCACTTAGATGAGTTTCATTACAAGAACCTTATACTACTGCCTTACAACTTCAAGTAAGTACGATTGTCATCTAATTATCATTGCTAATTCTATTTAGTCAATTCTAATCTCCATGAGGAGACATACAGATTCCACTGGGTGCTACTCATAATCAGTATCGACAATAGCAATATCAATGTGTATGACTCATTGAGAAAAGACCGCTCAGAATACCAAGACCTTGAAGATGTATTTCACGAATAATAATTCTATCTATGACATTTTCTTTAATGCAATATATATATATTTAGCTTTTATACTAACATATTTTATCTTTTATTATTTTGCCTCAGAGCTTGGACCATGTTCATTGCAAAGCACCGAGGAGCATTTCAACCCAAAATTAGATGGGTGTATGATTTTTCGGTACGTATACAAATAACAACTTCAGATTGGGATTATTTAAAATGTATAACACTAGAATTTCATATTCTGTTCTCCTCTCCAATTTAGTGTTTGAGACAAGAGCAAGGAAATAATTTATGCGGGTACTACGTTTGTGAGCACATACACCATCACAGTGGCAACGCGAATGATGACAGTGTAAGTAAAATAAACCTATTAATAATACATCATTTTTATCATTTTTGTATATTTAATCGCTTGGTGTATTATATCAGCCTATTTGCAAATTACAAAGGATTATAAAAAGGGACGCACTCATGAGAAGGATCGTCTCTTGGCAATTCAAGAAGCTCTCGTGGGATTCCTCATGGACGAGGTGGTTAATCCACAAGGAAAACATCATTATGACAACAATCCAATTGACCGACTCACCCCCGAGGAAAGCTAACTGAGACTAGAAATTTGAACTCAATGATAGCTTGATGTATATATACTATATGGGGTTTTGATGTATATATACTAGTTTAAGAAAATACTATTTATTTTCATGTGTATAAAATATTATGTGTGTGTGTGTATATATATATTATAAGTTCATATATGTAGATATATATGGTTAAATTTATATATAAGTCTAATCTAACTGTGTATATGGTATATATAGACAGGTATATACCTATATACAAGTTCATATGTATATTGCATATACGGGTTAGACAACAATTAGAATATACGCTCAAATCGAAAAACAAAAAAAAGGAGAAACGAGTCCCTTTAGTCTCGATTGGTATTACCAACTGAGACTAAAGGGGGTGGGCGCAGGTGCTGTCGTGCCCCCCCTAGTCTCGGTTCGTAATACCACCCGGGACTAAAGGATCCTTTAGTCCGGTTGGTTCAACCGGGACTAAAGGGGGGGACCTTTTGTCTATGAGCATTAGTCATGGTTGGACTTCAGAGACATATACCCCTTACCAACCGGGACTAAAGCCCCTATCGCTACCAGTGATACTTTCTCTTTCTAGAGCCCAAATTTTTATCTTGGACTGCAACAACACTTGATCTTTGGGCCAAATATTAAGGGGTGGTTGTGGGCTTTGTTGGACCACGACTAAAGGGCCTTGGCCTATGCGGCCTGGGTCACAGCTCCGCCACTAGGTGGTGGCAAAAAAAATAAGAGGATGGTATATATGGTGGTGGGAGAGGAAGCCATGTGTTCAAACATGTTACAATGGTAGAGTGGACACATATAGGTGGTGTGGGGTACAGACGTACAGTGAAGAAGAGTGTTTCTTGGGGTACTCGCAATTTTAGTGTGTGACAGTGGCCTGATAGCATGTTAGAGTACTTTAGGGGCCTATTGTGCTGGCATAGCCCATTAATGTTAGGGTTAATTAGAGATAAACGTCACTTGCATAGAGGTTAAATAAACCCCTCTATATGTCGTATGGACCTCCCTGGGCCCACTACCTCGGTGGGTACCAAGACCGACTACTCGGTGGGCCCCTGGGACTACCCGGCTTGCGCTACACGGCACCCGAAGGCGTGGAGCACAAGGACTACGCAGGAGTAGTACTCGGTTAGGGAGCTGTACATGTTCCGCACTGTATAGAGGACTCCTAGACGTACTCGACTAGTACTCTCTCCCTACTCCGACTTGTAACCCTGCCTCCCGAACTATATAAGGCAAGGCAGGGACCGATCTCTAGCATCCAATCTCCTCTCATACAACCCACGGCGCACTATTGCACCATCTTGTAATCGTGCCCTATCAATCCAGAGCTACGCAGCATACAGGACGTAGGGTATTACGCACCTCGCGGCCCGAACCTGTCTAAATTGTGTGCCACGTGTCTCTTCCTTCGAGTTACCGATCTCGGCGAGTCACATTCATCTACTTCGGGTACCCCCGTAGTAGGTTGCCGGTCTAAAACACCGACAGCTGGCGCACCAGGTAGGGGGTCTCGCCCGAGATCACATGGCGAACTCGACGTCTTCCGTCCACTTCAAGCCAACCGTCGCCTTCAACCGTGGCGACACCTTCGTGTTCGGCGCCTGGGTCTGCACTGCTGATGGCACGGGCTCCTTCCAGCGCCGCCTGACCATGCAGCCCAACCCGAAGACTGGCTTCGTGACGCTTCCTGAAGTTGTCACAGGTGAACTCGCCGGCAAGTTCGGCGAAATTTCGCTCTTCAACCACCACGCTGACTTCGAGCTCGAGTCCATCTCCAACTCGAACTCGACGTCACCATGGGCCATCGCATGCGAGCCGGCTACTCAGCCATCGCAGGCGGTCCCCTCACCTCGCGAGCACTCCGTGCGTGGCCCCCGCATCCTCAGCCGGGCCCGCGTGGGGGCTCCCACTTCACGCCGGGCCGGCAAGGAGCCTGTACCCGAGTACAACTCGGACTCCGACGCCGCCCCCGATCATGTTTCGGACTCCAGCCCTCTCTCCGAGTTCTACTCGAACCCGGACTACGAGTTCGACTTCGGGTCGGACCCTGAGGAGCCCGAGTCCGAAGACAACTCCACCGAGCTTCCCTTGTCAGGGCCAGCCGCTGGGCTGGTTATAAAGTCCACGCCGGCCGGGAGATACGTCTACTGGCCAGACCGCAAGCCTGCTGACCTGGTGAAGGGAGACTCATGCTACGTCGCCTACATCGACTCGCTGCCGTTCCAGGAGGGAACACCCCTGGCCCGGGCTGACTCGAGCACACCAACTGAGGTGGCACCTTCTGAGTCCAGCCTTGGCACCCCTGATCGCCAAGTCTTCATGGCTGCCGGCGACACCCCATGGCCTTCAGGCACGGCTCAGGACAAGTACCTGGAAGACATCTCCTCCGACGAGCTCTCTGCCGATGCTCCACCAAACGAGACTCCGGCAGACAGAGACGCTCGACGTGAACGCAACCGGAAGCGCAACGAACGTCGTCGACGCCTCCGCGACAACCTCCCCATCCGCAACCTTGCGGAAGCTCTCGAAGCGGTCGAGAGCAGAGTACACACCACCCCTGAGCAATGCCTCATGTCGATCACAGCGATCGCACGTCAGGCTCAGGGCATACGCGCTGGAGAGGTCATCACCAAGCTCGCTGAAGACGCCTACTTCATGCGGGTCGACAAAAGAGTCAACCAGCCTCCTCCAGCCAGACCCCGCGACAACGAAGCCACGAGTCGCAGCACCAACAACGGTCCCAACCGTACTCGGGCTGACCTCCCAGCTGAGCCAAACCGTCGTCGCTCCAACACCGGCGGACCTTCACAGCAAGACCACGGCAACCGAGAAGTTGTTCCCCACCGCGCTCCGGCCGGTGGCAGCGGCAATGATCCCGACGGCGGCAGCTCCAACCATGAGGCCAACAGGAGGGCTGGAGGCGGCGGCAGCCGCGGCGGCCGAGGCCACGCGAACACCACGCCTCCGGCGCCACACACGGTGGGTACGACGCTCGCCGAAGATTGAGGAGCCGCGGCGGAAGAAGTCGACCACCGCCGCCGAAGGTGACGGCTTCCCCGCCTTCTCACCTCGACTTCGCAACTTGCTCCTCCCCCGACAAGTTCAAGCCTTTGGGGATCACCAAGTACGACGCGAAGCAGGATCCCATCCAGTGGCTCCGATGCTACGCCCTCTCCATCGAGAACGCTGGCGGCAACAGCGACACCAAGTGCCTCTACTTCCCCTTCTGCCTGGACCAAGCACCGCTCACATGGCTCGAGTCGCTGGACAAGCACTCGATCGACAAGTGGGACCAGCTGAAGGAGCAGTTCACGAGCAACTTCGCGGGCGCCATGGGCCGGTCGGGTACTCGCATGGACCTGGCCATGATCAAGCAGGAACAAGGCGAGACCCTCCGCAAGTACATGCGCCGCTTCTTCGACAAGCGCGCCACCGTCGTCGACGTCACCGACAAGGAGGTCATCGACCACTTCCAGGACGGCCTCTATCATCGCCGCACCTTCGAAGACTTTGGTCGTCGCCGTCCCAGGTCCATCCCCCACCTCAAGGACATGATCACGTCCTGGGCGGATGAAGAGGACAAGGCCAACGCCAAGTACGACGCCATCCGTGGCAAGACCAAGCAGAACCAGGGCGGCGGCAACGGCAGCAACACAAACCAAGGCGGCCGCAACAACAACAACAACTACTACTACTCGGGTCCCAACCGCAAGCGCAAGCCAGACAACACTGTCGCAGCTATCCAGCGCCCTGCGAAGGGGAACTCGAAGAAGAACTCCGGCGGCTTCAAAGACTCGTCGAAGGAGAAGTGCCCGTGGCATCCAAATGGCAACCACACCACCGAACGGTGCTACCAACTCGGCATGCACTCAAGGATACGCCGAGCCACCACACCCTCATGATCAAAAGGGCAAGAAGAAGGACGGCGACAACAACGACTTCCAGGAGCCGGACAAGACCGTCAACGTCCTCTTCGGCGGATTGCCCGAGCGAGGCGGGAGCAGAAGGCTACCCGTCGTGAAGTGATGTCCATCGAACCAGCGGTCCCGACCCCTCTCAGGTGGTCGGAGGTACCCATCACCTTCTCCCGCGCGGACCAATGGACCAGCTTCTCCGAACCAGGACGGTTCCCCCTCGTCCTGAAGCCGGGGTGGCGGGCTCCAAGCTCAACAAGGTGCTGATCGACGGTGGAAGCGGGCTCAACGTCCTCTTCACCAAGACCTTGAAGAAAATGAAGCTCGACATCACTCATATGCTCACCAAGAGCAACACGCCCTTCTACGGCATCGTCCCCGCAACGCGGCTATCCCACCGGGCTCGGTGGTCCCGCCCGATTACCTTCGGGCGTCTCGGGACATCTACCGTACCGAGTACATCAAGTTCGAGGTCGCAGACTTCGAGACCTCTTACCATGCCATCCTCGGCAGACCGGTCATCGCCAAGTTCATGGCGGTGCCTCACTACACCTACTTGGTACTCAAAATGCCAAGCCCAGCCGGTGTACTCTCCCTCCAAGGAGACTTGAAGATCTCTCACGACTGCGACACAGAAGCCGTGGAGATCGCCTCTACAAACCAAGTACCCAACGCGATGATGGAGGTCTACGCTGCGTCGAAGAAGCTTGCTACAAGTGAACTCGACATCCCGCAGAAGTCCGACGGCCGCCAACAAGCCTCGCCCACCCGAGGAGGTACTCGTCAAGACGGTCGACCTCGGAACAAAGCGACCCCGAAGCAAGACCACCACCATTGGGGCTGGCCTCGACCCCAAATAGGAAGACGCGCTCATCAGCTTTCTTCGGGCTAACCGCGACATCTTCGCGTGGAAGCCAGCGGACATGCCAGGAGTGCCCAGGGAGCTGATTGAGCACTGCCTCAACGTTGATCCTAAGGCCACCCCCAAGCGACAACACCTCCGACGCTTTGCCGACGACAGGCGGGACGCCATCAAGAAGGAACTCGCCAAGCTACTCGCAGCTGGCTTCATCAGAGAAGTTTTCCATCCTGAGTGGCTCGCCAACCCTGTCCTCGTCCGCAAGAAGAACTCGAACGAGTGGAGGATGTGTGTCGACTACACCGACCTCAACAAGCACTGCCCCAAGGACCCCCTCGGGTTGCCGCGGATTGATCAAGTCATCGACTCCACGGCGGGCTGCGACCTGCTCTGCTTCCTCGACTGCTACTCCGGGTACCACCAGATCGCAATCAAGGAAGAAGACCAGGAGAAGACCGCGTTCATCACCCCGTTTGGCGCGTACTGCTACACGACCATGTCCTTCGGGTTGAAGAACGCCGGCGCTACCTACCAACGAGCTATCCAGGCTTGCTTCAAGAGGCAGCTCAACAAGAACGTCGAGGCCTACGTGGATGACGTGGTTGTCAAAACCAGGGACTCCAGTACCCTCATCGACGACCTTGAGGATACCTTCGCATCACTACGCGAGTACCGCTGGAAGCTCAACCCGAACAAGTGCGTCTTCGACGTCCCTTCGGGCAAAATACTCGGCTTCATCATCAGCCAGCGCGGCATTGAAGCCAACCCCGAGAAGATCTCCGCCATCACCAGCATGAAAGCTCCCACGAGCATCAAAGACGTCCAGAAGCTGACAGGGTGCATGGCGGTGCTGAACAGATTCATCTCGAGGCTAGGAGAACGGGGCCTCCCCTTCTTCAAACTACTCAAGCATCAAGAGAAGTTCGTGTGGACTCCAGAGGCGGATCAAGCCCTTGCCCAGCTCAAGGACTTCCTATCAAAGCCACCGATCCTCACGGCTCCTCACAAGAGAGAGCAGCTATTACTCTACCTCGCTGCGACTACTCACGTGGTCGGATCGCCATCGTCGTCGAGCGGCGGAAGACGGCCACGCCTACCCGTCCCGGGCCCCCCGCCTACTTCGTCGAGGTTCTATCGTAGTCCAAGGCCCGGCTACCAGCCCCGTGCGAAGCTCCCCGTACGCTCTACTCATCACCTCGCGGAAGCTACAACACTACTTCCAGGAGTACCTCGGTCTCCGTCGTCACCGACTACCCGCTTGGCGACATCCTGCGCGAACCAAGATGCTACCGAAAGAATCTCCAAGTGGGCCGTCGAGCTCGGCGCCCTCACTATCGACTTCAAGCCACGCACGACCCATCAAGTCGCAGGCACTAGTCGACTTCATGGCGGAGTGGCAGGAGAACCAAACTACCTACTCCCACCGTGCGACCGCAGCATTGGGTGATGTACTTCGACGGCTCACTCAACCTCGAGGGCGCAGTGCAAAGGGGGTACTCCCGATCTCTCCAACGGCGAACAACTCAAGTACGTCCGCGCATCTTCTCGGAAGGTCTCCAACAACGAAGCCGAGTACGAAGCCCTCCTACACGGCCCCGCCTCGCGGCTTCACCGGGCATCAAGCGGCTACTAGTCTACGGCGACTCCGCAGTGGTCATCAACCAAGTCAACAAGTCCTGGGACCGCAACAAGGAGAACATGGACGCCTACTGCCTAGAAGTCCGCAAGCTCGAGAACAAATTCTATGGCCTCGAGTTCCATCACATCGTCTGCGACAACAACGTCGCAGCGGACGTCCTCTCGAAGCTTGGATCCACCCGCGCTCAAGTGCCAGCGGGTGTCTTCGTCCACGAGCTTCACGCGCCATCCATCCCGGAGCCGGCGCCATCGACCACTGTCCCAGCCCATCCATCACCGGGGGCAGAGGTCATGATGATCGACGTGGACGGAGGCAACCCTTCATCGACTACCTCGGGGGCCGAACGTAAGGTCCCCCTCCGACAAGAACGCGGTCGAACAACCGGTCCGCCGCGCCAAGTCTTACGTCCTCATCGGAGACAAGCTTTACAAGCGGGGCGCATCTTCTGGAGTTCTCATGAAGTGCGTCCCTCGCGAAGAAGGCAGGGACATCTTGGAGGAAATCCACAAGGGCGTCTGCGGCAACCACGCGTCCTCACGCACGCCGGGTCGGCAAGGCTTTCCGACGAGCGTTCTCTCGGCCCACGCGCTCTAGGTGACGCCGAAGAACTCGTCGAAAGTGCCAAGGATGCCGCACTTCGCCAAGCAAAGAACACGTCCCAGCCTACAAGCTAGTCACCATACCGCTAACCCGGCCCTTCGTTTGCCGGGGGCTCGACATGATTGGGCCACCGCCAACCGCGCCGGGAGGATTCAACAGGTATCGGTGGCTATCGACAAGTTCACCAAGTGGATCGAGGTCAAGCCGGTCACATGCCCCAAAGCCGACGCGCAGTACTCGACTTCCCGGATGAACTCGTTTTCCCGAAGAACTCCCTGGAATGCCACCCGAGATAGGGATATAGAGTTCGTTATCGACCTTATTCCGGAACCTCTCCCATAGCCAAGAGACCCTATAGGATGGCGGCCCCGGAGTTGGCGGAGATTGAAGAAGCGGCTAGGAGAACTCCCGGCGAAGTGGGTTCATCGGACCAAGCTCATCACCATGGGGAGCCCCAGTGCTTTTCGTGGAAAAGAAGGATAAGAGCATGAGGATGTGCGTGGACTATCGCTCAGCAGGCGAGGTCACTATCAAAAACAAGTACCCTCTCCCGAGAATAGATGATCTGTTTGACCAGCTGAAGGGAGCCAAGTATTTTTTGAAGGTGGATCTAAGGTCGGGGTACCACCAACTCAAGTTGAGGAGAAGAGTGACATCCCCAAGGCTTGCCTTTGTCACTCGCTACGGGCGGTATGAGTTCTGGAAGTGATGTCCTTTGGACTAACCAATGCACCGGCATACTTTATGAACCTCATGAATAAGGTGTTTATGGAAGAGAGGTGGACAAGTTTGTCGTAGTCTTCATTGACGGCATACTTGTTTACTCCGAGAGTGTGGAGGAACATGAGCGACATCTTCGAGTAGTGCGGGGAAATTGAGGGCACACAAGGCGCGCAAGTTCGGCAAGTGTGAATTTTGGTAGGAGAAAATATCTTTCCTTGGGCATATTCTAAACTATGAAGGAGTGGCATTTCCCGCCAGACATCGGGAAAGTTGAAACGAGTCTCAGCGCAGCAGGCCAACGTGAGCGAGATCGGGAGCTTCCTTGGTTTAGCGGGGTACTACCGGAGGTTTATCAAAGGATTCTCCAAGATTGCCCAGCCCATGACGAGTTGCTCAAGAAGGAGAAGAAGTTCAATTGGACCGAGTCTGCGAGAAAAGTTTCAAGAGTTGAAGAAGATTGACCACGGCCCGGTGCGACCTGCCCAGGACATTCAACGTGACTTTGTCGTGTGTGCGACGCTTCCCGACAAGGGTTGGGATGTGTTCTCATGCAAGATGGGAAGGTAGTGGCATATGCTTCCCGTCGGCGCTCAAACCCCATGAGAAGAATTATCCCACCCATGATGCGGAGTGTGCGGCCGTGGTGTGCCACCGAAGATGCAGGAGACACGGCTCCATGTTCGCAACACTCACGGAGTCATCCGCTTGGACAACCTCGATATCATCATCCACCCACTGGATGAGCTGCTGGTGCATGGTTGATGGGACGCAGCAATTGGCATGAATCCAGCTTCCGTTCAAGCAGTAGGGCCGTAGGCTCCTTTACCTTCGATAACAAAGAAGGTCGTGAGCAGTGTCTTGGACCCGATCATCAGATCCACATGAGCGCATCCCTTGGTATCGAAGGATTTCCGGCGAAATCGTTCGGTATTATACTTGTAGGCGTCGGATCGCTAGGGCCCATGCCGAGTTTCCCGAAGGTGGTGTACGGCATTACGTTGATCGCCGCTCCACCGTCGACAAACATCTTGGTCAACGGCTTTCCATTGACGTATCCTCTCAAGTACGGTGTGTCGATTTTTGGCCGGTTTGTCGAAGATTGCCCGCTTGCCGCCACACCGCCGTGCCATCATCCCCTCGATCCGCTCATCATCTAGGGACGCCTCTTCCCCGCACAACCTGGTTAGCAGGAGCCATGAATTCGTTGGGCGTAAAATATACCATGCATGTTGGAGCCGAACGCCTTGACCCTTCAGGTTGATCCTTTGGACGCCACACCTGCTTTGTTTGGATCCCAGCCTGCCTCAGTTCACGGTTCCTCAAGCGTTGAACCCGTCTCTTCTGACTTTTCCTTAGGCCAGGCGGGCACCATTGCCCCTTTTGCCAGATGTACTCGTCCTCGTCCTCTTCTTGATCAGCCCACCTTAAATCAGCTTGCCTTTTCCTGGGATGATCAATGATTTCAATTTTTTGGCGCCGATCCTCGTTAGGATGGATCCTTCCAATTCTCTCATGGACGGATCGGCGATTGGCAGTCTCCTCGCCCCTCGTACTCAAAATACCCGTCACCGCACTCGTGGGCGCTTCCTCGGCGTGGGCGGCTTCAAACCCTCGTTCCAACGGTGCTCGAAGAACGCACATCCCCGTGCGCGCGCTCCTCGCTCACGCGTGTATTGCTCCGTGTCTCTTCGTGTGCCTCTTCTTCGCCCTCTCGCGCTTCTCCTCCTCATATCTTCGCTTCGATAGCGCTCTTTTTCCATCTCGCGCCGCCACTTGTTGAGAAGGATACGCGTGGTCACCCCGGGCTTGGCTTTGGATGATTCCCCAATTTCGATGTGGCTCTTGAGAATGCGGGGGGCTTCACCATGCACCTGCTCCAAAGTTACTTGACGCTCCGGTCCACAGCTTCCATCTTGCCTAGCCCCGGGCCGAGGTCAAGACTTTGACCTTTCCTTTCTCCTCGGCCGTCACCATGTTGACGGAGAAGCCCACCATGTTCCGAGGAAAGGGGTGGCCATCCACTTCATCTTGTTATCAAATTTGAGGTGCCCCTCCCGGATGGCTTTCCGGATCCTCACCGAAGACCCCCGCAGTCGTTGATGGAGTGTGAGTTCCCGTCGTGGAAGCCGCAGTAACGCTTCTCCTTTACCCCATCGGGCCGAAGCATGGAATGCCCTTCGTGCAATCCGATTCGGCCTTCCTTCACTAGGAGCTCAAACGACTGTCGGCCTTTGTGATGTCGAAATCGTAGGTGCCCTTGGTCCGTTTGACCCGCCGTTGATTCATCGTTAATGGCTCTTTCCCCCACATGATCTCGGGCCGCGGCCACGTCCCGCTCATCATCGAATCCTCGATCAGGTCGGCCTTGTCCAAGAACTGGTTGTAGATGTCTGCCACGTCATGCTGCTTGCCAAACCTGGCATCCTTCTTGAAGCCATACGCTTGGTTGCTCATTAATGACAGCTTTTGAGACAACTGGCACAGGTTTTCAAACTCCATACCAAACAGTTTCTCACGCACGACCGGCAGCATCCCGGCGACGGCCATGTCAGCCAACTGGTCATCTGGCAAGTTGAGCGAAAAGCACATGCCCTTAACTTCCCTGAATCTCTTGAGAAATTCCAATGGCGTCTCGCTGTGCCTCTGCTTCAAGGTGGCCAGGTCGATCAGCTTCTTCTCTGAGCCGCCACCGAAATAGTGGGCGTGGAATTTCCGTTCCGGTCTTTCCATCTCGCTAACCGACTCGGGGGGCAAGGATGAAAACCACCGGGGAACGTCGGGCCCGTCGGTGACGCGGGGAAGTAGCGGACCCCGAACGCTTCCTCGGTGAGCATTCTCCGAGCCGCATCGGGTAACGAGCAATGTGCTCCACGGTGCTTGTGTCGTCTTGCCCGAAAACTTCGTGAAGTCCGTCGGAGGTTTCACCCTTGGCGGAAGGAGCACGTTGAAGTACCATTCGGGAACGGCGGCTTATAGGCGGTCCCTACATTTTCGACTTGGAGGCCGAACCGATTTTGCATCAACTCGGGCCATCTTCCGCGCCAGGGCGTCGTCCTCCTCCGTGCGCCCGCAACCGGTGCGTAACCCGGATGCGGGAAAGCGTCAATGGCTCCATAGTTTCCCACCTCATGGTAGCCTCCGCCGTATAGGTTCCTCTCCCCGCCCGCCTGCTTGCCGAGCAATCCCCGTGGCCGGAGGCAAGCGGGACCCCGTGCGAGCCGAACGCATCTCCCCGTACGTGGGCCGGTACGGGTTCGGGCCGCGTGCACGGGTTGACCCGTGCCGCCCGCGGTGGTGGCCGGATTGGTCCGCCCTCCCGAGGCCCGTAGTGGGGGCCGAACCGGCCGACTCCCGGCCGCCTTGCGGAGGAGGCCGGAACGCTTGACTCCCGCGTGCTCGAGGAGGAGGGCCGGATCGGCCGGCTCCGTAATGGTGGTTGAGAGCTTGACTCGCCCGGTTCCACGGTGCCCGCTTGGATGGGTGCCTTGTCGAACGCCCTTGCTCCATGCCCGGGCCAAAGACAACCACCATCATTTGCCGGAACGCACCAAGGAAAGCTTTGTGGTGCTTGCTCAAAATGTGGTCCGCGTAATCCCGAATGCTTGCATGCACTCCTCTCTCTCCCGCCGGGTCGTGGCGTCGCTCTCCCCCCGGCAACAATACCCCGGGCATCTCATTTTTCGGGTACGGACGCCACTTCGTTCTTCTTGAAGGACAAGCGGACATTCTCGCCGGAACCGGTCCACGCGCGTCCCCGGAGCCGCTGCCGTTGTTCGAGAGAGAGGTCCTCAATGTTGACATCCATGATATCCGCGATTTCGGGAATCTTGATTTTTCGACCGTGGTCCCACTCGGGCGTGCCAAAAAGTGTGTTGACGCAAAATGTGCACCTAGCGCCAAACACACGAGCAAGCCGAACAAGTCAAGCTTCACACGTGCAAAGAATCACAAGACGTGCCGGTCAATTTTTCCCGAAAATTAACAAAAGACAAAGCAAGTTAGATACCAAAGCTTGGAACTTGCCGGGTGGTACCGCACGGTTCCATATTTACGGCTACAAAGCCGGATGGGATGACACATAGCTATAGAAAGCTATCCGTCGATAAACCGAAACCATTCGGGAACTTATTAAAGGAAAAGTAACATAGCCGAATGGATGACGTAAGCATGATAGCGATCGGTCTCTGCTTAGAGCAAAGACACTCGTGTGCAAAGCCGTGACCGATCCCCATGATGATCGACATTAAATAAATAAATAAAGTAAAGCACAAGCATAAACACGTAATAAACAAGCATGCATAGATCCAAAGCACTAGTCTACCGCATGTCTAGGTACTTCAAAACCCGTCGGGTACGATGCCAAACAAATCTATCCACCGCATGATACAACTTGCATGAAAATCGTACCACTTTTCACAAATAGATCTATCCACCGCATGATACGATCTAAATATGGAAAGCTAAAAGCATACATTATTTAAAGCATGAATTACACACGTATTCTACTCGTGGGAAATATAACCGAAAACAACGAACGTACCGATTCGGGGTCCATGAAGAAGGAACGAACATTACCAAGCGAATAAATCTATCGGATTGATTTGAAATCTAATCCACCGATGACTAGCTTCAAAGCAACCCAAAACCCTGCATCTACCGCATGATACTCAGTTCTTTCAAGATTTATACCAGCGTTGGCAAGCTTGAACTCGCAACACGTAACAACCTAGATCGATTCGGTTTCGGCTATCGGAAAGCACAAGATCCACGTGTTAAAGCACAAATTCTACTCGTACAAGGATCACAAGAGGGATAAAGCTGATCCAAACCCATCTAGATTGGGCAAAAGGTGTTACATGAATTTAAACATAAAGTAAAAACTCAAAGCAACACGAGGTAACTTAATGAATCTATTGGATCTTGCCAAAATCCAATAGAGCCGATAACTAGCTTCAAGCTAGATCTTAGCCTACCGCATGGCTCATGACCTAACAAGAAACCCTCTTGAACCAAGCTTGAATCTACCGCATGACACGAAGCATGGTAACAAGACTACTTGCATCAGATCTAAATCCACCGCATGATACTAGATATGATACAAGGTTGCCGGTACTCACGGAGGTCGACGGATCGATGAACCCTCTCGAAGAACTCGACGACACGACAAATGGACTCTAGGGTTTGGCGTAAGGCCGGTTTGTGTTGAAGAATGATTGTCTTTTTTACATACATTCAGGGCTCATATTTATACCCTGCCAAGTACAACCTCGAATGGATTTGTTGCCTAACTTATCTCTAAGCTTGAACGCTTATCCATCCATTTGTCCTTCCTGCTTGAGCCACGTCACCGTCCAATCCCGCAAAATCGCCTTCAATTGTTCCCTTGCTGAACGGAAACGGACGACCGACCGCGGATCTTTCTCGCCGAATACATCCGAGAAAAACCTTCCTTCCACCGGACGGACTCCTCATCGAGCCGGACCCACAAGTCGACTCCTTACCAAATTTTGGTGTTAACAACTTTGACCGCGTTTTTCTCCAAAAGGTTGAATAGAAGTGCACAAAGTGGTGAATAGGAATGTTGTAGATCTCACTCCCCTCTACAACTTTTACAAAGGCCGTATAGTGTTTTTCTCGACGGTTTGAGCAGGAACGCGAAGCAAAGTCGGGGTTCCGCGAGTCTTCGATGAACAGTGAAAACTGCAGTTGACCAAGTTTTTCACCCTTTTCGCTCAAAATTTGAAATGCCATCCAACATGAACATTGTGTTCCTCGAAAAATTGGACAACTTTTATTTTGGTAGAATTTGAAGTGTTTAGGTGAATTTTGGAGAATGCGGCAAATGTTTCGGACGACATTCGCCGACGTCAATTCTTAAGCGGGGTTTGACCGTGCCTTTGACCAAGGGTTGACCACGGGTGTGTGTAGACTTGGTCAATAGGGTTCATTGGCGAGGTTTTCGAGGTGATGACCCGGTTGACTTAGGTTTGACCATTGTCGGTAGGTTTAACTAGGTTGATCCGGTCATTAGCACTAATGACGTTAATTAGAAACACAGGGCGTCACAACCTACCCCCTTAAAAGGAATCTCGACCCGAGATTCGAAAATTAAAGACAAAGGCGGGGGGTAAGGTTCTTACCGTTTCGTGATTGAAGAAAACCGGATACTTGGTGTTGAGGAAGTGCTCGGTCTCCAACGTAGCTTCTCCTTCGATACGGTGACTCCATTGTATCTTGTACATCTTCACGGTATGTCTCCTAGTTTGTCTTTCTTTTTGATCTAGCACTCTCGGCGGATGCTCGCGCCACCGAAAGGTCCGGCTCGATCCAAGCGTTCGCTTCCGTGATCACTTCTGTCTCGGGTACTTTCACACCTTTCTTCAATTGTGTCACATGAAACACAATTTGCACAGCGGAGAATCGATCCGGAAGTCGGATATGATAAGCGACTGGTCCACATACCTCGATGATCTCGTATGGGCCGATATAGCGTGGGGCTAATTTCCCTTTGACGCCAAATCTTTGTACACCTTTGGTCGGTGAAACCTTGAGGTACACATAATCACCCACTTCATAGTGTCGGGGTGCTGTCCCTTTGTCATGGTAACTCTTTTGTCTCATTTGAGCCAACTTCAAGTTTTCTCTGATCACTTCCACCTTCTCTTCTGCGTCCTTAACTAAATCTGGGCCAAAGAGCGTTCGCTCCCCGGCTTCTGACCAATTTAAAGGAGTTCGACATCTTCGTCCATAAAGAGCTTCAAATGGTGCCATCTTCAAACTAGCTTGATAACTATTGTTATAAGAGAATTCTGCCAAGGATAGACACTTGTCCCAACTCTTATCAAAATGCATGATGCTTGCTCTTAGCATGTTTTCCACAATTTGATTGACTCGCTCGGTCTGACCATCGGTCTGAGGGTGATAACTCGAACTACGAATCAATTTGGTTCCCAAAGATTCATGCAATTGTTCCCAGAAACGAGCCACAAATTGAGTACCTCGATCAGAAACAATGGTCTTGGGAATCTCGTGTAGGCGCACAATTTGATCGATATAGAGTTATGCATAATCTTGGACGGAGTAAGTGGTGTGCACTGCGATGAAATGAGCAGTCTTGGTCAATCGGTCCACTATAACCCAGATGGAATCCTTCTTCCTGGCAGTCAGGGGTAAACCCACAATGAAATCCATACTGATGTCATCCCACTTCCACAAAGGTATAGTCAATGGTTGAAGTACACCGGCTGATTTGAAATGACTGGCTTTGACTCGATGACAAGTATCACACTCTGCAACATATTTGGCTATGTCTACCTTCATGTTTGACCACCAAAAGTTTTTCTTCAAATCCTTACATTTTGGTGCTTCCGAGGTGAATAGAGAATTTGGAAAGATGAGCTTCGTCAAAAATTTCCTTTCGGAGTTCTGGATCAACAGGAACTACGAGACGTTGCTCAAACCACACCACATCATTTGCATCCTTACGAAAACAACTATATTTGGGGTCTTCTTCCGCTAATCTAGACAACATAGTCGCGACTATCCAGCACCCTGCGACAACACGGGCGGCAACAACAACAACAACAGGGATCAAGAGGGTCGCAACAACAACTACTCGGGTCCTAATCGCAAGCGCAAGCTAGACAACATAGCCGCGGCTATCCAGCACCCTGCGAAAGAAAACTCGAAAAAGACCTCTGGAGGCTTCAAAGACTTGCTGAAAGAGAAGTGCCCGTGTGTGGCAACCCGCCCAGAAAATACCGTAGTACTGCCTAAACCAATCCACTTTGGTCATTAAGCAGTAATAAAGTATCATCCTGTTGTTAGTCGCCGGGTTAACGCCCGGTAAATCACTTATATAGCAATAAGGATCGACATATATGCATTAAAAACTCACGCGAAGGCGAGTTTAGAGATACAACATAAATAACATCCGAAATTTACCCCGAAGGGTTTAATTATTACAAACCGAAGTTTTTGTCATAACGACGTAGTTCAGAGTTTTCGAAATAGCAGAATTTAAGTTAACGGAAGCGAGCACACCATGGAAGGCCAGCCATGATGCCTTCAGTCGTCATCCTCCACCCCCTCCAGCTCCCAGCCGGGCGGGATCTCTCCGGGCCACACATCACCAAAAGAATTACCTGGATCAACAGATTATAGCAAGGCTGAGTATACTAATACTCATCAAGACTTACCCGTCGGTGATAACTACTTCACCAACTCTAGACATGAAAGACTTTTTGGCCACTGGGTTTCTTTTGCTGAAAAGTAACAAGAGTATGTCCTTACTTTCAAGATTTTAGCACAAGTTCTAGTGGGTTTAAGCTTTACTAAATTGGCCATCTAGAACAGACGAGGTTGTACCATACAATTAATCAAGCATAATATTCATCAACTTCCATCATTAGGGATCTCATGGCTAGTGGAGTAAGTAGTCTCAAATAACGGTGAGAGGCCGACAATCGATTGATTCAAACCTTGCAAGGTAGACCTAAGCACACTGTGGGATGCCCCGCGAGGACAACCACCAAACGGTTCCCAAAAATCCTCGGGTCGGGATAAAAGGCCACAGTCTTTGGTGCAGGCCATCCGACATACCCCGCGAGGCACCCGGGCTCACCATACACCACCGGTAGCTAGCCGTGAGACGCATCCCAAGGCTAGTGACAATTAAATCCCTAGCCGTCTCATTAAGGTACTAGGCTTACCGGTCTCATTCCCGACAAGTGCTTAGTACATTCAAAACACTTAACCCACGATAGCCATTGGACCGGAGTCCACATCCCATGCTCTTACCACGTGAGCAATCCATTTAAGGTGGGCCAATTCAAGGGTGCCGTCGACGGGAGGCCCGTACGTGGCACAGTGTCCGTTGTGGCGATGTCTTGTCCCGGCACGTCCCGACAACACTGGGATGTCGCCACAGCGTCCAGCGTGGTGCAGCAGTGGCGGGGATGGCCGCACAGGGCTGACAGCGACGGGGATGACCGATCCCGCCGGCCTGACGTCACGGTGTGGTCCTGTATAAGCACGTAGAAGATATTCGAGGGTGTCGCTGGCCCCCCTTCGAGGGCGCGGCGTGTTAGCCGTACGGGGGTAGGCGGCACAGTGTCACGGAGCTGACACTGGCCTTGCCGCACGGCGGCCCCGAACGGCGGCGGGGATGGCCTCCCCCGGGAGTTGGCGAAACAGCGCCGGGGCGTGATTCCCAGGCGTGTCAGAGTAGTGGCGCGGCCCTGTGGCGTCGAGCATTAAATGCCCGTACATGCGTGCGGGAACGAGTGCACGCGGGGGCATTGGAAAGACGTGCGTGGGTGCCCTCGAGCGGAGCGGACTCCGCCCGAGGGGGTGCTCGGCCCTCGAGCGAGGCGGACCTCGTTCGAGGGGCGGGGCCGAGTCCTCGAGCGGGCGGACCCCCGCCCGAGGGGGTGTGGGGGCCTCGAGCGAGGCGGACCTCGCCCGTGGGAGCGTCTATCCCTCGAGCGAGGCGGACTTCACTCGAGGGGCGTCCGTCGTGTCGCCCGGCGGGCCGCGGGGGCCACCGGGGTCGTGGTTGTGCCGTGTATGTGCTTTAGGTGTGCAAGTTGATTTGCGTTTTGTGTTTTTTCGGGTTTTAAGCGGGTTTCCCCATGGTTATTTAGGGGACCCTTAGGGCCGTCCCCGACACGGCTATCAACCTATCATACTAGTAAGGACAAAGGTACCTAGGGATCATGCATCTAAGGTTCCATACAACTCCCCGAACTTAAATGCACAAGCATCCATAGATAATTGCATAGCAAAATTTGAAAACCGGGTCGGATGCACCGGGCTAGCCTACGTCGGCTAAGTTAGCCCGAGCACCCTCGGTGTCGTCGAGTACTTCCACGTACCGTAGTGCAACTTCCGCTTCTCCTTCCTCGGCTTCGGGACGAGCGAGTAATCGGGAAGATCTACACGGAATGCAATGCGGGGTTCAAGTGATGTGATAGATTATTTATTTTATCCAACTCTTGTTGGACACATTCACCTTAACAAAGAATTAATTATTAATTTCCTTTTATGAAGGTTATTATTGATATGTGTTTCATCCTTTTAGTTTAACACTTTAATTAATGTCTCTCTTTTTGTTGTTATTTCATGTGAGGGTTTAATACTTTACCTCTCACTAGTAAAGGTGTGTACAAAGATAATTATTCACAATTTAATCCTTCAACAGCAAGGGTGTATTCTTAGCTCTTAATTAAGTTGGATAACACTTCACAAAAAGGGAAATGAATTAAAAAGATATTTTCCTAATTTAAACAAAGCATTACTCTAAAAAGGGACCTCCAAAGTTTTTGTTTAACATTAAATCACTAAAAATTCAGTAGAGGGTCTCTCGAGCTTCAAAGACACTCATACTAAGCCACCGCACACACATGCAATGCTTGGGAGGCTAGAAAAATATTTTTTTATAAAATAACAAAAACTAGCTAGCCATTCAAGTTAAATGCATACAAAAAATGAATCAACATCAAAATGCTCCAAACTTCCTCATACATGCTCTCCGGTCCTAAACCATCCTAGAAAACCAGCAAGAACACCTAGGACCGCTACTAATCTTGCTTTATTAATTTACAAAGGAAAACATGCATTTTTTAAGAATAAATACTTCGATCAACCAAACATCATGATTAAATCACCGAGAGGTGTATCTTGGCATAACAAGACAAGCATGCACAAGTTGGGCACAAAAACATAAATATGTTTAGCTACGAAAATCCTCTAGGCGAATCCGCATAATTGGAAAACAATTTATATAAAACGATTTACATCACAACTTTGTGCAATTTTTTGGCACAGGAGCTAGTCATAACATAACACACAACATATCCAAAAATTAGCTACAGAGGACTTGTAGATTTGGAGATATCTCAGATCTAGGTTTTCACATTTCTATTTTTCATGCAAAAATTATCAAGAACTAGCTCAGGCAAGAATAACAAAAATTGTAGGATGTTTCACAACCACACAGTTTGCATTTTATGAACTTTCTACGATTTTCTACGCATTTTACAAGATTCAGCAATTCACAACTACTGTTGAAGATGCACTTTTGCGACTAGACGCCTGGAACTTTCTGCAGTCTCACAACGATACCCCTACTTCGCACAAAACTCCCCGAGAAGAAAAATGGGGATGCAATTGGGTCCCTGAGCCAAGGGATGGCGCAGGCTCGCCGGAATCCGGCGGCTCCGGCAGCGCTCCCGGCCGGGTAAGGGGCGGAGCTCGCCCAGAGGCTCACCTAGGTTCGGCGGGTGGCCGAAGTTGGGCGGAGGGGGTCGCCGGCGCGGGCACTCGGCGATGGTCGGCGGCGCCGACCGCGGCGGGCTCGGGTTCCGGCGAGGAGAGGGCGCACGGATGGAAAGATGAGGCTTGGGAAGGTGCTATGGGTCCTAGGGGATGTGTTGGACTAGTTGACCGGCGGTGAAGGCTAGCGGAGACGCGAGCGCACGGCGGCGACGGTAATGGCGGCCGACGGTCGGTGTGGCGTGCGAAGGCGGACGACGCTCGGGTTTTTATAGGAGAGGCCTCCCCGTGACATTGCCGTGACGCCGGAGATGCCGCCGTAGCACGACCACCTTGGCCGGCGCGCGTACGGCGGGGTGCCGCCAACGGACCGACGGTCCGCGGCGAGCCCCGAGCCGGTGCGGCGCGGTGCACGACGCGAGGCCCCCCGGGGACTCCGAGGAGTCTCGGGGTGTGCGCCCGGGGAAGGGCACGCCTCGGCCGGCGCGCGGCCTGGGGCGTCGCGTGGCGCGGACGCCGAGGCCGCGCGCGCGCGCGGGCCGACGACGCGCGGCGCACGGGCGCGCGCGACGTTGTGGCGCGACGACACTCGGCGAGAAATGTTTTGCGGAGCACTTGTTTGAAAGCGAATAACTCAATTTTTTTGAATAGAACTCTACTAAACTTTGAATACGAAAGTTGTAGATCTAGCTATCCTCTACCACTTTCAAAAAGACTATATGGGTTTTTCTCAATAGCTTTTGCGGGGAAAAGGTTGCCAAATTTGAATGTCACTCAATTGCCATGAACGGAGATACTAACCTTTGAGCAATTTTTTTATGCTTTTTCACTCAAAATTTGAAATGCCAATCTACATGAAAGTTGTGTCCCTCAACAAGCCGGACAACTTTCATAAAGGTAGATTTTGAAGTGTTTAGGTGGAATTTGGAGAACGCAGCAAAAGTTCCGAAAGACATCTAGGGTTACTAGGGTTTGAGTGGGGTTTGACCAAGTCTTTGACCATGGGTTGGCCCCACATGCGTGTCCACTAGATCAAAGGTGTCATTAGAGTTGGTTGGTGAGTTTTTCGAGGTGAGGACCCAGGTTTACCGTGATTTGACCACTGTCAGTCGGGTTGTCCGACGATTAGGGTTAATTAAAAACCTGGGGCGTCACACCGTGGCATCTAGAGGGCAACCACACCACCGAGCAGTGCTACCAACTCCGGTGAGCACTCAAAGATACCCCAGACCCACGGCCTCCTCACGACAAGAAGGGCAAGAAGAAAGACGACAAGGGCAACAGCGACTTCCAAGAACCCGACAAGATGGTGAATGTCCTCTTCGGTGGACTACCCAACCGATGGTCTTAGAAGGCCACCCGACGAGAAGTCTTGAGCATTGAACCAGCGGTCCCGACACCTCTTAGGTGGTCGGAGGTACCCATCACCTTCTCCCACGTGGATTAATGGACAAACTTCTCCGAGCCGGGCGTTTCTCACTCGTCCTAAAACCGGTAGTCTCAAGCCCCGGACTCAACAAGGTGCTCATCGACGGTGGAAGCGGGCTCAACGTCCTTTTCACCAAGACCTTGAAGAAGATGAAGCTCGACATTACCCACATGCTCACCAAGAGCACATCGCCTTTCTACGGCAACATCCCCGGTAATGCGACTATTCCACTAGGCTCGGTGGTCCTGCTAGTTACCTTCGGGGAGACTAGGGAGAACTACCGCACCGAGTACATCAAGTTCGAGGTTGCGGACTTCGAGACTTCCTACCATGCCATCCTCGGCGGACGGCTATCGCCAAGTTCATGGCGGTACCTCACTACACCTACTTAGTACTCAAAATGTCAAGCCCCGCCGGAGTATTCTCGTTGCAAGGGGACTTGAAGATATCTTTCGACCGCGACACGAAGCTATGGAACTCGCAGCCACTAACCAAGTACCCAACGCGATGATGGAGATCTACGCCGCGTCGAAGAAGCTTGCCCCAACGGAACACGAGATTCCGGAAAAGACTAACACCGCCAACAAGCCTCAACCATCCGAGGAAGTGCAAGTCGGGGCCATCGACTTGGGACGGGCGACAGCGCAAGACTACCATGATTGGGGAGGGCCTTGTTCCGAAATAGGAAGACGCGCTTGTCGGCTTCCTCCGGCTCACCGAAACATATTCGCCCGGAAACCCGCGGACATGCCGGGGGTGCCCGGGGAGGCTAATCGAGCACTCACTCAACGTCAACCCTAAAGCTACCCCCAAACGACAACACCTCCACCGTTTTGCCGACGACCGACGGGATGCCATTAAGAAGGAACTCGCCAAACTACTCGTGGATGGCTTCATTAGAGAAGTCTTCCATTATGAGTGGCTTGCCAACCCCATCCTCGTCCACGAGAAGAACACGAACGAGTGGAGGATGTGCGTCGACTACACCGATCTCAACGAACACCGCCCCAAGGACTCGTTCGGGTTGCCGCATTGATCAAGTCATCAACTCCATGGCGGGGCCGTGATCTGCTCTACTTCCTCGATCGCTACTCTAGATACCACCGGATCTCCATCATGGAAGAAGACCAGAAGAAGACCGCGTTCATCACCCTGTTCGGCGCCTATTGCTACACGACGATGTCGTTCGAGTTGAAGAACGCCGACACCACCTACTAGCAAGCTATCCAGGCCTGCTTCAAGAAGCAGCTCAACAAGAATGTTGAAGCCTACGTGGATGACATGGTCGTCAAGACCCGAAATTCCGACACGCTCATCGCCGATCTTGAAGAGACTTTTGCATCTCTGCGAGAGTACTGCTGGAAGCTCAACCCGAACAAGTGCGTCTTCGGTGTACCCTCAGGGAAAATACTCGGCTTTATCATCAACCATCACGGCATTGAAGCCAATCCCGAGAAGATCTCCGCCATCACCAACATGAACGCTCCCACCTGCATCAAAGACATGCAGAAGCTCACCGGGTGCATGGCGGCCTTGAACAGGTTCATCTCGAGGCTTGGGGAACGGGGGCTACCTTTCTTCAAGCTACTCAAACACCAAGAGAAGTTCATGTGGACCCTAGAGGCGGATCAAGCCTTGGCTTAGCTTAAAGACTTCTTGTCCAAGCCACCAGTCCTCACGGCTCCTCGCAAACAGGAGCAACTACTGCTCTACCTCGCTGCGACTACTCATGTGGTCAGTACTGCCATCATTGTTGAGCGGCAGGAAGACGACCACGCCTACCCAGTCCAGCGACCAGTCTACTTCGTCAGCGAGGTCCTGCTAGAGTCAAAGGCACGCTACCAGCCAGTGCAGAAGCTACTCTATGCAGTGCTCATCACCTCGCGGAAGCTACGACACTACTTCCAGGAGTACTCAATTACCGTGGTCACCGACTACCCGCTCGGCGACATCTTACGAAACCAAGATGCTACTGGAAGAATATCCAAATGGGCAGTCGAACTCGGCACCCTCAACATCGACTTCAAGCCACACACAACCATCAAGTCTCAAGCTCTAGTCGACTTCATGGCAGAGTGGCGGGAGAATCAACTACCAACTCCAATCGAGCGACCAGAGCATTGGGTGATGTACTTCGATGGTTCACTCAACTCGAGGGTGCAGGTGCAGGGGTACTCTTGATCTCTCCAAAGGGCGAACAACTCAAGTACGTCCTGCAGATCTTCTAGAAGGTCTCAAATAACGAAGCCGAGTACGAAGCACTACTACACGGGCTCCGCCTCACAATATCATTGGGCATCAAGCGACTACTAGTCTACGACGACTCTGTGGTGGTCATCAATCAAGTTAACAAGTCTTGGGATCGCAACAAGGAGAACATGGACGCCTACCGCCTAGAAGTCCGCAAGCTCGAGAACAAGTTCTACGGTCTCGAGTTCCATCACGTCGTCCGTGACAACAACGTTGCAGCAGACGTCCTGTCGAAGCTTGGTTCTACTCGTGCACAAGTACCCGCAGGAGTCTTCGTCCACGACCTTCACGTGACATCCATCCCGGAGTAGGCGGCCATGACCACTGACCCAGCGCCTTCTCAGCCTGACTAGGAGGTCATGATGATAGACGTGGACTGGCGATAACCCTTCATCGACTACATCCGCGAGCAAAAGGTTCCCTTAGATAGGAACTTGGTCGAGCAACTCGTCCGCCGAGCAAAGTCCTATGTACTAGTCGGAGACAATCTCTACAGGCGGAGCGCCACTTTCGGAGTAATCATGAAGTGTGTTCCCCGAGAAGAAGGCAAGGACATCTTGGAGGAGATCCACAAAGGCGTCTGCGGCAACCACGCATCTTCCCGCACGCTGGTCAGCAAAGCTTTCCGACGAGCTTTCTACTGGCCCACAGCTCTTGGTGATGTCGAGGAACTTGTCAGAAGGTGCCAAGGGTGCCAGTACTTCGCCAAGCAACAACACGTCCCCTCCGATAAGCTAGTCACCATACCACCAACCTGGCCTTTCGCCTGCTGGGGCTCGACATGATTGGGCCTCTTCAAACTGCGTCAGGAGGATTTAACAGAGTTCTGGTGGCTATCGACAAGTTCACCAAGTGGATCAAAGTCAAGCCGGTCACCTGCCCAAAGGCCGACAGGGTACTCGCTTCTTGGACGAGCTCGTGCATCGCTACGGACTACACCATCGCATCATCACAGACCTGGGTTCCAACTTCAACAATCACCAGTTCTGGGAGTACTACGAGAACAGCGGGATCGACGTCTGGTATGTCTCAGTCGCCCATCCTCGAGCCAACGGACAAGTCGAACGTGCCAACAGGATGGTACTCGACGCTCTCAAGAAGCGACTGCATGATGCTGCTAACACAAAAGGGGGAAGTGGATCAAGGAACTACCCAATGCACTCTAGGGGCTTCGTACACAACCTACCAAGTCAACAGGGCAGTCACCTTACTTCCTGGTCTACGGCTCTGAAGCCATCCTACCTGCCAACGTAATGTGGGAATCGCCGATAGTAGAACAGCATGACGAAGGCATCTCAGAAGACAGCAGACGAGTTGATATCGATGGACTCGAAGAAGCTCACTGCGCTGCCCTCGTCCAGTCAGCAAGGTACCTAGAGGGTATCCGACACTACCATGATCATAACGTCAAGGAACGCTCCTTCAACGTTGGTGATCTAGTCCTCCGCCGCATTCAGAACACGAAAGGACTACACAAGCTGAGCTCGCCTTGGGAAGGTCCCTTCTCAATCTAAAAGGTGACTGGACTAGGGTCCTACTGCCTCTAGACGCTTGAAGGCAACGATGTCAGCAACTCGTGGAACATCGACCAGCTTTGTCGATTCTACGCGTAGTCACTCGACTACTCTGGGGTCCAAGTCTGTACGACTACTACTGGGCTCCTCTCCGTAAGCGGTCTCCTGGTCCAGGCACTAGTCTCCGGACTACTCCACTCCAAGATCCAGCATCACCAGCTACTAACATATCTCGGGCTGCTTAGAGCATCAAGGACTCTAGCGGCGGTCTACAAGACCATGTACTCTAGATCCAGCCTATACGGCTACTAACGGATCTTCAGTTGTAAGCGGCCATGGGTCCTAGCGCCACTTAGCCATAGGCGGCCTCCGGGTCCGGGCAATCACACTTGTAAAACGGCCCTGGCCATCCAGGTGTACTCTTTTCTCAGTAATAATGTTCGATTTTCAATCAACTCGTTTACTACGCCTCTCGATCAGGCATCTACTGTCGAGTACTACTACTCGTAATACTTCCATGGTTTGGTACTCCACACATTTAACTTCAAGTAGCGGCAACGAGTACTCATTTCAACATGCATCAAGGATAACTTTCATTCACAAACTTAAACAAGTTCTTAACAACTTTGTTTATATTACATATGCTACCAAGAGCTTACCCTACAGGACCTACTACTGAAGGTTAAGCTTCCCCATGACTTGTTCTGCAATCGGCGCCATTTGCTCTAGCAACTCCTAATATTGGTCGTCTGTGAAATTCGCGGCAAGTCCTCCAGCGACTACATCTACCAGAGCCTTGGGGAAGTATGAATTCATGTACACCAAGATCTGGTTGGGGATGGACTTCGCCAGATGCTTCACGTAGGTCGCCAGACGCCCGGGGGCTTCCTTCAACCGGTCCACCAGTGGAGCAATCTTGGGCCCGCCTGGATGTGGCACCAGCAGCCTTGCAATCGGGAGCGTGACTTCCTCAAGCTCTTTCAGCTGGCCGCGCAGCCTCTCACAGTCTTCATTCAGCTTTTGAAGAGATTTATAACAATTCATGAGATCACGATCCGAGGCTTCGCAAAGCTCCATGTGATAAACGCACTCGTGGGACAACTGCTTATATTCATACTCAAGTACCTCACGGGCATCCTGCTCCCGGTACACAATATTCTTGAGATCAGTCTCTGATGCCTTCAGCTGGTCTACTCGGGCCTCAAGCTTTGCAAACAACCCAAGGCAATGTTAGACTACTATAAGATACCCTCAATCAGTACTCAACACTTTAGCGGGCGACATACCTTTGTTCTTCTGACGCAGCGACTTGTTCTTCCGAATCAAGTCGTTGCTCTTCGCTTGCATTTCTTGTACCTCATTATGGTACTGGGCGAAGGCTCCATCCAGCTTGGACTGTAACAAGGTGGAGTGCTTCCTGGCCTTGCTCAGTTCCTCCTCCAACGCCTCTGCACGGAGCACCGTGTCACCATACCCTTGGAGCATATCAGATTTTTGTCGGGACCTCTCCACGACATCCTACACAAGACAACAATCAATATCGAGTACTTAACAACTCAAGGAATTCGACTACTCGAGGTGCTATAACGTACCTTCATCCATTGCTCCGCACGGCGCATCGACTCGAGGTTGCGAGCCACGGACGCCGGGTCAACAAGGTCGTCGGCCAGAAGTTCCAATCCATCGTGGTTAGTTGTCGCCGCCCCTGACATAGGCGCCACACGGATTGGTTCCGCATCCTGGATCTCTGGTGATCGAACGACCACGTCCATGCTCGACTCCGGGAGCACATCAACATGTATCTCCTCTATGATCTCGGGGGCTACTGGAGCTTCTGGACCGGGAGTTGATCCCTCTGGCACCCCGGCTACGGGCACGGCGTTTTCAACTTCTACTGCAGCTGCCTCCATGGCTACGACTTCAGGGATCGTGGACCCTTCGACTTGTGCTTCTGTCACCACAAAGCACACAAGGTCTGAATCTAAGTCTACGACTACCATGCAGGACGGCTAGCATTGGCGTAGTTCACATACCTTCTACCATGGTGGCCTCCTGCGGCGTAGCCTCCGTGGCTTGTGCTACAGTTTCGGTCTGCGAAAGGGGTGCAAGTTCCTCAACTCCTGCCGACCGACCTTCTTCACCAGCTGCCGCACTGGGTTCCTCACCATCCCAGGACAGATCGATGGATTTCCTACATGATACAATTCTGATGATCGTCCAAGCGAGATTATTGGTCTAAATGAACTACTCGGAAGTTGGTTATACTCACAAGCTTAACCGGACAACAGTCACGGTTGGAGCGCCAAGTATGTTGGCAAGATCAACAATTCCAGCCTCCGCGGGTGTTTCTTCCTTGACACGGGCTCCTCCTAGCTCCACAGCTCCAGCAGTTGAGGAGGGTTCTGGCCTCCTCTCTTCTGTCGATGCCTGCGGCTCGTCGGCGACAGCCGCTTGCTGTGCCGCCTCCGGCACAGTTGCTTCAGTGGTGGGGGCTAGATTGCGGCTCCTCTCAGTCGCCCCTCCCACCGTGTCCCAGGTTTCTTCTTCCCCTTGGTCCACGGGGTCGGACGACGGAATATCCTGCGACAACTCAAGATTCAACTGTCAGCGTATAGTACTCTATGGAAAGTACTCGACTACACTACTCGAGGAACTCACCTCTTGGGCAGTTGATTCGGTAATCTTCAGTTTTTTGGCGGCGCGTTTCCGTGCCACATTGAGCGGCCTCCTCGGCGGCGCGGGACGGCTAGCCTCCAGACTAGCCGGCCTCTCGACGATGAGGGGAATATTGGACAGTTCAGGGCGGCTGAACCTAGAACGCAGCTGAAACCGCTCCTGGAGCGTCCCCCCATCCTCGTCATCTGAGGTGTCTTCAATGGTGACGGTGTCGTCACCCTCGCCAACTTCGCAGTGCTCCTTCACTTTGCCTTTACCCTCCTCCGGTACATCTTCAGGTCGTGTGGGGGGGGGGATCGGAGATATACTTGGCGACGTCATCCTGCATACAACAACTCGTGTGGGTGCGACTACACCAGGCAAATCAGTACTCAGAGGCAGAAGTCAAGACTACTAACCTTGTTCGGCAGATGTGACGCAGAGTACTCAAGGACAGGGCAAGGAGTGTATGATGGCATGTCCTTGAATATCTTCCCCAGCCTCTCGACAATGTCATCATCATCGACGTCGCTGCCGGGCATCCTCGACGAGTCTTCGTCACCCGTGTACTGGTACCTGAGGGTGTCGCGAGCCATCAGTGGTTGCACCCTCCTCTTCATGAAGTTGAAGGCCACGTGCTCGGCCCTCAGCCCGACCTCTCTAAGAGCCTTGATCTTCTTCATCAGCTCAAGTAGTTGGATACCCTCTTGCATTGTCGGTTCCGCGTTCCACCACGGCCTGTGCTTCAGCTGCTTCCCGCTCGACTTCAGCAGCTCCGGATGGTGGTTACAAATATAAAACCACTTGGATTTCTAGTCTCGACTCTATCAGCTTATATGACAAGTACTGGTCAGCCGCATCTTCACACATCTAAATACCTACCCCTCCGACTACTCGGGGGTCATTGGTACTCGGCTGCGGCTTCACTCGGAAAATTTCTGGAACAGAACCCAGTGGGGTTTGATTCCCACAAATGCTTCGCAGAAGTGCACGAAAACAGAAACATGGAAGATGCCATTGGGATTAAGGTTCAGGTACTCGATGCCGTAGTACCTGAGAAGGCCTTTGAAGAAGTCACTGGCCGGAAGTGTTAGTCCGCGCTCCGCGAACCTGGCAAACATCGGAATCTCATCCGGATTCTTCTCCATTGGATGTGGGTCGCCAGCGGTTGCGCGCCATAAATCCATCTCTTTCTCCCACAGGAAGCCGCTATTGACCAGGGCAAGCAGATCTTCAGTCTTGAGCTTGGACTTCTTCCATTCCTTGGCCGGGTTGGGATGCGGAGAAGATGGTGGCGACGATTCTGGGGCAGATCCCTCCGCTTCATTGCGGGACCTCTTCTTCCCCGCACCGGTCTTCGAGCTCTTGGACGGAGATGCCTTCATCCTCCAAGTGCAGGGAGTCTTCACTCGCATTCGCTCGGGGGCTATGCTGGTGGCGGACGGTGGTGGCGCGCTTGGATTTTCTCTCTCTCGCGCGGCGGCAATGATAGCAGAGGCAGTGAAGGAGAGCCTATCGAACAGATCTATTCGAGCGGCTGCTACTGAGGAGAATGAAAAACCCTAAGGGCTTAGGCGCTTATTTATAACCTAACAGCTGGCACTACGGGGACTAAACGGATAAGCGCTAGCGGGTGACTCAGCGGCGGCTACCCGACCTTTCAACTTCCGGTACTTGATGCTACCAAACTCGGGGGCTCGGCTACATCTGTTCGATATAGTGGGTTATTACAAGACTTAAGACCCACTCAGGACACATTCTACAATCAAGATGACCCTTCAATTCGAGAGGAAGTACTCAACTCAAGGCTCGGGGGCTCCGTGCCACGTGTCCTTCGGTTTTTTCTCTGGATTTTACGGGATAAGATTGGCAGAACTTCAGATTGACCCTCAGCTTGAATCTACAATTTGACCTAAGGCTCGGGGGCTACATTCCATATGGAATGCGATTCTCCGAATCACATTTTCCATATGGTTCTTTGTCAAAACAACGCGAGTACTATTGAAGACCTTCAAGAGGAGAACTCGAGGACGCTTGGGGACTACTCGAGAAGACTTCAAGACTACTCAAGGATCAGCTGGAGTACCTTCCAGCCTCGGGATGCTTCGAGTACTCTTGAGGACTTTTGGCTTGTAGTACTCGGGGACGCTTGAGAACTACTCGTCAAGGCCATCAAGACTACTCGAAACTATCCTACTCGACTACAAAGTACTTGGGGGTGTCGTATGGACATCCCTGGGCCCACTGCTCGGGTGGGTACCAGGACCGACTACTCGGTGGGCCCCTGGGACTACTCGACTTGTGCTACACGGCACCTGATGGCGTGGAGCGCAAGGACTACGGTGGAGGAGTACTCGGATAGTAAGCTGTGCATGACCGGATCCATGTAAAGAACTCTTAGACGTACACGACTAGTACTCTCTCCTAAACCGACTTGTAACCCTGCCTCCGGACTATATAAGGTGAGGCAGGGACCCGTCTCTCGGATATACGCATCATCTTGTAATCACACCCAATCAATCCAGAGCTACACAACATACAAGACGTAGGGTATTACGCACATTGCGGCCCGAACCTGTCTAAATTGTGTGCCACGTGTCTCTTTCTTCGAGTTACCGATCTCGACGAGGCTACATTCATCTACCTCGGGTACTCCCCTTGGTAGGTTGCCGGTCTAAAACACCGACAAAGTCATCTGGCACCACCTATTGAGGACGGTTAAGACCCTAATCAGTGGGGACCCATGGGTACCATGTCTCTCATTAAGCTAATAAAGTGAATAAATGATGGAGTAAAATGGACCTTTTCCATACCAATATAATAGTTGGATCGAGAATTGGAAACCGGTGAAGATGCTCTCAAGAGAGTGGTTTGGTACCACGAGAAATGCCTAAGTATAAAAAACACCTTTAGCACGATGATAGAGATGTAACATCAAAATATCTATAAATATGCACTCTATTAGTCTGTGGATGTGTTGGCATCCATACATTACAAGTGTATGAATGTTGTGGATGTGTTAGCATCCATACATTACAAGTGTATGAATGTGTTGGTGCTGACAAAAATAATGCCTCATATGGTGTCATTAACTCATTATTATGATCCATCATAAATATTAACCGATAGTACAAGCAATTAAACACACTCCGACCGTATTCCGCACTTCATCAATAATATCATATCATGTTCGCATGTCACTGTTCCTCGTATTTGTTCAGATAAATAGTGGTTGTGGATCCTACTGCAACCGAGAGCAAAGTGACTTTTCACACAATTTCTTTCTCCTCTCAAGTTGGAAACTGTATTTTAATGAGTCCGTTGTCCATCATCAAATGACCACAATTCTTTCGGAAAAAAATGACCACAAGTTCGCAAATGACTTTTGTCCTGTAAGATACATTTGCGCGGTGTTCTTCAAGCTAGAGACCAATGAAGGGTGTTCAGGAGTTTTTTTTTAAAAAAAAGAAGGCAAAGACTTATACGGAGCCGGCTGTTTTTTTTACAACCGGACAGCCGCACCCCACCCGCACGCGACACATCCCGATCCACCCCATGTGCGCGGCCCCACAACCAATTCTCCTAGTCCTTTTCATTTCATCCCCACGCGCACACGGCAAGGGAGCGGCGGCGCCCCCTCCACCAACCACCATCACGCCCATCTCCGACTAGGACGACGGCCGGCGGCGGCGGTGCGGATCTCCGACGAGGTACATGTTTCTCCTCCCTCTCTATCTCGGGGCGCGCAGCGCGCCTTCGTCCCCGCCCCCATCATGCCGGCGACCCCGGCGGCCCCCGCCCCCGGCGGAGGCTCCCCCCTCCACCATCACGCCGGAGACACTAGCGCCCCCGCCCCCGCGACGGCGAGACGGTGACCTCGAAAGCGGAGGGCTCCCTCCGAACCACGACGGCGATACCGGCGGCACCCTCGCGGCGGTGGCACAAGCAACCCCCTCCGTATGCTACCATTTTTCTCTCGTGGTCCCCCGTCCTCCGAAATTCGGATCTAAGCAATAGAATGGATCTGTTTAGGCAACATATTATTTCGGGTAAGCAATAATATGGTTAATATGGTCTCTAAACAAGTAACTTAATACTTCAAGGTTTGAGATGTCAACTACACGAACTATCATTATGTGGATATATGTTCATCTCTCGTATGTGAAAGTCAAACAATTTTTCGGATGTGTTCATTTCCGTACGAGGAAATGAACGAAGTGCTAGCCCTTTTTCTCGCCGTGTAACCCCTTTTTCCGTATGTCGTAGTTGATTCATGACATGCTTCTAGGTTATGCAATTTGTGTTCTTACTTGTTTGGACGAGTAGCTAGCAATTCATTTGTTCGGCGCTTTCATGCCGCCTAACACCATTTGGCGTAACAAAGTATATTTGCTAGGGGTTTCGATTGCGAGACCAATTTTATCATAGGGTCATATGATTCACTTATTTCGAGTTCCCAAGTCATAAATGCAAAGTGTATGTTGGAGAGGCTAGAATGTGAGAAATATGTGCATTCGGGGTTACGAGTGCTATGTTATGACAGTTTTCCGGATGGTCATTGTGTACTACCTTTTACACGAGTTTGCTTAGCCATCCTATTTTTTAGTGGTGCCTAGATTGCTACTATCCGCAGCATGATTTTATTTATATTTTTAATCCTCAAATCACCATGTTAAATGAAGCTAGTCTTTGACAGAATGGATCATGATGAAATACATTTGGTGCGGACAACAATTTCACTCTTGTTTCCTCATATATTAATCTAATAAGAGTAGACAATGGCTCCGGCATGCATTTCCAATATTGTGACAAACGGACTTTTTTTCTACTCATCAATTTTCGGAATTCATGTGCGGGCTTTTGATAAATGAACCAAAGAATTATGCATTTTAGTTTAGAGTTTTTTTGTGTTAATGTGAATGAATATATGATTTTCTCTCGATAGCTAGTATCCATATGGCTGGTCAAGTGCTACCTAATTATTGCTCACTATTAAACGATGTCCCAAGTAGATAGTATCGGTACCCGATAGTTAATTTTTTAGTAGCAAGCTTTAGACAAAACAATATACAATCCGTTCGTTTGGCCGGTGGTTGATGGTCGGTGCCGGTTTGTTCCGAGAGAAAAGTACTTTGGGCCGGTTGCTTTGGTGGCCGATTTGTTCCGAGAGAAAAGTACTTTTGGGCCGGTGGCCGATAAGCGGAACGAACAGTCGATAATTCATTAGTAAACACAGAGCTAATGAGTTAAGCATAACAATACGCGTTAGTAAGCAACAATCGGTTCCGAGTCAACATGAATACAATCATATGTTTTGCATCCATTCTATCTTAGTTAAGCAAAGTATTGTTATTAGTTAGGCAAAGTACTATTAGTAGTTAGGCAAAGTACTTGTTATTAGTTAGGCAACATTGTTTTGAGGGACACCGATAGATTGTAATGTTTTGTACAAAATTGGGACTTTACTTGTTCAAAAGCAATGTTTGAGGATTAGTGCGGGGAGCCCGTAGGTACAGGATATATACATGCTTTTTCATAGCTTCACATGAAATTTAATTACGAGCGGGTTTAATCTATGCTTAGTAGTTAATCTTTTTCTTCGGCATCTTCATGTGAATGTAGCACAATAGATATACAATTGCATTTTTACTAAAGCAAGCAAACAAATTATGTAACTAATACAAATTCTCTCGTTTTCCTTTAGGCACCGGGAAACAGGGCCTAGGCATGTCAAGTTGTAGAAACACATTTCGCCGACCAGCCGCAAAATGGTTGAAGATTTGGCCGGCCGCTCAAGATAGCATGCCATACAATGTCTTCTTTTTTTTGTTTTTGTGCTCACACTCTAACCTTTCTTTTTCATCTCAAACAATCATCCCACCCGACATCCCAAGAATCAATCTTTCAAACTTGACATACAACGATTTGTGTCTTCAAAGGGTCACCAAATAGAGTATTCTGTTGGTGAAATTCCATTCTTTAGTTTTTTTTCATTAAGGCAATATAGGTCATCATATCCGCCACCTTGATATATAGAGTACATACAATTTTTTAATTGCAAGCCAAGAATATTCCGATTCATGAAATTCTTTTTTTACCCTTTTTGGTTCATTAGGCAATATATATCATCATCCCTACCAGCTTAATATATAAAGTACATCAATTTTTTACTAGCAAACCAAAGAATATTCGATCCATGAATGTTTTTATCTTTTTTCATTTAGGCAATATAAAGCATCATATCTCCTAGCTTAATATATAGAGTACATCAAATTTTGACTAGCAAACCAAAGAATATTCCGATTCACAAAATCGGATCGAAATAGAAGCTACGGTGTTCTAGCGAGAAGATCTAAGAGTGTGTCCGTTAACTCAATCGTGCGCTTTTGGTTTTGCGTATGGACCAACATGGGAACAGGGTGATGATACGGATGATGTAAATACGCAACGTATCGAATTCACAACTAGAACAATTGAAATCATGCATGTAAAAAAGCACCAATTCCGTCGGTTTTGTTCCTCTATGTATGCCGCACTTGGGAATTGGAGGATTCTGCAGCTTTTTAAGTTCTTAGATTCAGATCTCATTTTGGGATAGATATCATAAAGTTGCTAAATATGTTGATCTTCGGTGGTTCTGTCGGTATATTTATCAAGAACATATGAATTTTGTGCACCCACCTCTTAGATGATCTAAACTGCTTGCGCTTTTTCCGACCGAATCTTTTTATATATATTTTTCGAACTTTGATGTGGGACCGTCATCAGGAAGGAACGTGCTCCGGGCGCTTACTTTTTGGCGCGCAATGCAACCACATAACCTATGCCGGCCGGGAAAAGAAGCGGAAGGAAGCAGTTGTACGTTTAACAGCCGGTTGCTAATAAGAAATACAGCCGGCTGTAATTGAGGTTAAATTACAGTCGGCTGTAGTTTAGCCTTGTCCAAAAAAGAAACCAGGAGCAAATTCACCCATGAATGAAATACTTGTAACTCGTGAAAATACTCTAAAAAAACTACAGTCTAGATCACACGGCCATGTGGTCCCAACCATACCGACCCACGTGTCACAGAGCAACTGAGAACAGTACAGCTGAGAGTGGACTAGTGACCAAATCTTTTTGAAGTAAACTAGTGACCAAATCACCGCAGTTGGCAGTTCCCACCTCTCAAAGCAAAGCGCCGAAAAAAAGTGACCGAGCCTACTCGTCGGGCATGGCGAAGCCGGCGGCGGCGGGGGCGAGGAAGCCCTCGGCGGCGTCCACCGTCGCGCTGACACTGGCCCTGGCGCTCGCCTCCGCGTGCCTTCTCTTCCTCCTCCTCCGCCTCTCGCCCTCCTCTCCGTCCCCCACCCCGCACCCGCACCGCCGCCTCCGCCTTCGCGCCCGCACCCGCGCGCACGCGCAGCACCACCAGATCCCGTTCGACCCCGTCGTCGCGGACCTCGAGCGCCGCCTCGAGGACCGCGAGTGGGAGCGCCTCGCCGCCGCGGGGCTGCACGCGCCGGGCATGGAGGCGGCGCCCGTCCCGGAGGACCTCCTCTCCGACGGCGAGGCCGGCGAAGACGAGGACTACATCAACGACGCCGCGCGGTTCAACGTCACGCGCCGCGTGGAGGAGCTGTTCCCCAGGATCGATGTGGACCCCGCCGACGGCGCCGTCACGGGCGACGAGCTGGCCGCGTGGAACCTCGCCAACGCGCGGCGGGAGGTGCTGCACCGCACATTGAGGGAGCTTGAGCTGCACGACCGCGACCACGACGGCCGCCTCGCGTTCGGCGAGTACGAGCGACCTAGCTGGGCCTGGCGTTTCGACGGTACGTATGTGTATGTACGATTACAGCTATTTGCGTTTGTTTCTTCATTGCGGCTTGGATCCTTGAACTACATTTGGGCGTGCGTGCTTATTTTGGAAGTTCGTGCGATATTTATAAAAGTTATAATCTTGCAATGGTAGCTGGCAAGCTAAGCTCTGAATCTTGGTGCTGAGATTTGTTTGGCCAGGCCAGGTGCTGTAGTTGTTGGATTTGGCCATCTGGAGATACATTCTCTGATTCGTATGCCACACTGCAATGTTAAGCCATTTTGCAAACTGAAATGTGGTCATGTGATTCGTCCTGCTAGAGTGCTAGTCCATTTGCTATGTATACTTTGGCCACGGTGAAGCTAAGCCATTGAAGTTTTGTATAACTGTTGTGCCAGTGGTGCTGTTTTAGCAGCAAAGATGAAATTGATAATGTAGTAAGGTGCATGCCAGTGGACAAGGCTCCGGGACTGATGGGTTTAATGGAATGTTCTTCAAAAAATGCTGGCACATCATAAAGGAGGACATCTACCAGCTCTGCAATGATTTCTTCTCAGGATCAGTGAACCTGCAAGCAATTAATAGCTCTTTCATTACCCTCATCCTAAAAACAGGCAACCCAGTAACTCCAAATGATTTTAGACCAATCTCTCTCCTAAACTCCATCCTGAAGCTAATCACAAAACTAATGGCTGACAGACTACAAGCTTTGATAATCCCTCTCATTCATAAAAACCAATATGGTTTCATTAAAAGTAGAACAATCCAGGATTGCATTGCTTGGACTTTTGAATATATACACCAATGCCAACAGTCAAAGAGGGAGCTTGTTATTTTGAAGTTGGATTTTGAGAAGGCCTTTGGCACTATTGAGCATGATACAATTCTGAAAATGCTGCAGAGAATTGGTTTCGGTGAAACTTGGGTTGGCTGGGTACAAAAAATTTTGGACAGTGGTACTACTTCAGTGATGTTGAATGGAATTCCTGGGAAACAATTTCAGTGTAAAAGAGGGGTAAGGCAAGGGGACCCCTTTCCCCTCTCCTTTTTGTCATGGCAGCAGACCTACTCCAATGCATTGTCAACAAAGCACGCAGTCAGGGGCTCCTCACTCTACCAATTGAAGCTGGTCCAAGCAGCAATTTTCCCATAATCCAATATGCCGATGACACCATCTTGATAATGAAAGCCTCACAAAGAGAACTATTCTTCCTTAAAGGGTTGCTTCATTCCTTTTATGAATCAACTGGCTTAAGAGTAAATTATGCTAAGTCTCAAATGATTCCACTCAATTTGTCTCATGATCAAGCCTTGAACCTTGCAAGCACTTTTGGATGTCAACTTGGAACCCTTCCTTTTACATATCTTGGACTCCCTCTAGGTACTACTAAACCTAGGATTGATGATTACATGCCGCTAATGGATAGAGCTGAGAAGAGGCTCACATCAATCTCATCTTTCCTCACCCAAGCTGGGCGACTTCAACTTGTCAATTCTGTGTTGTCCTCCCTCCCAACTTATGCAATGTGTAGTCTAAAAATTCCAATTGCAGTCCTAGACTTCATAGACAGAGCTAGAAGACACTGCCTTTGGAGAGGGTCTGAGGTTAATGCCAAAGGCAAGTCTTTAGTTGCTTGGCCAAAGGTCACAAAGCCAAAGGATAAAGGTGGCTTGGGAGTGATTGACCTCAGATCACAGAATGATGCCCTTCTTCTCAAGCATCTAGACAAATTTTACAACAGAAAGGACATCCCATGGGTAAACTTGATATGGCACTCGTATTATTCGCAAGGACAAATTCCCCATGCTAGTGCTGATAGAGGTTCCTTCTGGTGGAAAGACCTCCTTCACCTTATTGATAAATTTAGAGGAGTGGCAAATTGCTCAGTGGGCGATGGCACAACTGTTCTCTTTTGGTTAGATGTTTGGAATGGACACTATCTTCAAGAAAAGCTTCCACGACTTTTCTCTTTTGCTAAGAATCAAAAGATATCTGTGAATGCCTTCCTCTCAGCAGCAGACCTGACAGAGCATTTTCATCTCCCCCTGTCAGAACAAGGACACCAAGAATATTTGGAATTGAAGGAAATTGTTCAACATATACAAGTAAGAGAAGAAGATAATGACCAGTGGCATTATATTTGGGGATCGCAGAACTACACTTCAAAGCGCTTTTACAGCCACATATACAAAAACTTCCAACCTCCCAAGTCCTTTTCTCTGGATTTGGAAATCAAGATGCAGCAACAAATTAAGAATCTTCTCTTGGCTCTTATTGAAGGATAGACTAAACACCAGAAATCTACTCAAAAGAAAAAATTTCAAGATTGATGAAGATAACTACAACTGTGTACTATGTAACTTGCACAGGGAAGAAACTGCTATGCATCTGTTCTTCACTTGTCCATTCGCAATTGGTTGCTGGCAATTGATTGGTCTTCAATGGCAATTTGGAACACCTTTTTTCCAAATGATGGAGAGGGCTAGAAGTGATTTCAATAACAACTTCTTTATGGAAACCTTCATCATTGCAGCATGGCAGATTTGGAAACAAAGAAATGGTCTAATTTTTGACGATTGTCCGGCCAATGTCAGTTTGTGGAAGAGAAATTTCAAAGAAGAATGCCTTACTCAAGCTCATAGGATGAAAGACTCTAAAGACCCCCTTTCTCTCTTGGGTCAATTCTGCTATATAGCTCTCTCCTTTTTTTGTAGCCTCCTGTTTGTCACATAGAGATACTCAGCTTAGCTAGCCTTTTACAAAGTTTTTCTTTATCTTCCTCTTTGTTTTACTGTAAGTTTTTATCTTTCCTCTTTTATTTCACTCGGTTTCAATAAAATCTTCACCGTGGGGGCCTCCCTCGCTGTGTTTCCGGTCAAAAAAAAAGGTATTCTGTAAATCTTTCACTCAAAGTTGGTTAAATGCATCACATTGTTTCAACATCAGTCAAGAATGTGGAGGCATACATAATGCCCCTATGCCTGAATTAACAAAAAACTATAATTTTGAAAAACTAGGAGCTAGACAGGGAAATTCAAACCTTTCCATTCTCCATTGATGGAATACAGCCTGAGCAAACCCCCTCACTTACATTTTTTCTTGAAACCGTAATTGTACTTGAATGCTCATGCAAACGGTACTCCAGATCAGCGCCTACTTAGTGGCATGACATAAGCTGCAAGAGATATTGCCATCAAGTTGGAGTTCCATACATTTTGAATCATTTTCAACATGGTACATACATTTCAACATGGTCTAAATAGATAACAACCTGAATAGTTCTCAACTAGTCATATGGATTGATGAAATTGTATGTTACTTGGGGTGAAATAAATAAATAAATAAATAATGAACTTATCAATCTCATACAAAATAGTCCCATCTATGTCTGGATCATAACTCAACCAGGGATATGATGGTATGCTGAAAAGAGCTTAATAGATCACGACCTGCAGCAAATTGTCACATGCATATCTTAGTGATTCGGGCACTAAGCCTTGTCTGTGTCCAGATCATAACTCAACCAATGATGGGGTGGGGTGGTGGAAGGAGGAGCATTTCAGTGCTGCAGATATGGACAATGATGGCTTTCTCAATCTGACTGAGTTTAATGAGTATTACTTCCTCTCTGCCACCTTTTTCAAAAACCTTTTTTTACCTAGCATTCAGTATTTACTTTGAATTTATGTGTCCAGCTTTCTACATCCAGCTGATACTGCCAACCCCAAGCTAATACATTGGTTGTGCAAAGAAGAAGTCAGGTACAATTTTTCCTTCCAAATGTTTCCGTTACATGTTTGCAATGAACTGCATTGTTCTGCATGGTCTTAGTATTATTTCAGTTTTGTGCAAGAACAATGATGATGGGAATTTTTTTCTGTACTTGAAGGAAATCAAAATTAGATGTTTTCTTACTAGAATTAGAGATTATAACGATGGACAAATAAAAGAGGAATGTTGAGAGTGCTTGCCAATTGGCACACATGGTATTCCACAATTGTACCACAAGAACTAACTAGCTAACTGCTGCAGGCGGCTTCAGTGGTAGTAGTTGACTGAGAAGTTCATGTGAAGTTTAGCACTTTTTTGATAGATATAAGCATGTAACCAAGGAATTAATAGTTTAATTTCCATCCGCTGTTTTAATCCTTCTCATTTCTCATATTGTGCTGTTGATACTAAATATTCGAGCGCCACATGATGTTTAGTTGATTACAGCTGTATCAGATTATAGCTACATATTTGAGGTGTTTTATATAACATTATCAAAAATATGAATTATTGATATTTGATTGACAACTATGTCAAACATCTGCTTAATGCCACAATCCTTATTTCGAAATTCTTGGTAGTCAAGGTAGGCTCTGGCTACTTCATGCCTCTGTTTTGGAATGTCCAAATTATTTGCAATGGCATGCTATCTAGTACCAGTACTGGTCATCCTGACTGAAATGGTTTTATCAATGCTACCTGGGCCATGTTCCTCTTTGAGCTTTGCAGCTGTCTGTTCTAAGATATGGTCATATTAAGATGAATTTGTGTTGATTATTCAGGGAAAGAGATAAAGACAATGATGGAAAGCTCAATTTTCAAGAGTTTTTCAGTGGATTGTTTTACTCCATTCGACATTATGATGACGAAGGTGTAACAGATGGCACCGGAGGCTCTGATGCACCAGCTAAAAAGTCATTTTCGCACCTTGATGTGAATAATGATGGGTAAAATATTACAACTTTCATTGTTTAACTTTTTTTGACCAGTGTGAAAATTCCAATTGACTTAGGTGGCTTTTCTTATTTTGAAGGCTATTATCAGCAGATGAACTGAAGCCTATAATTGGTAATCTCCATCCATCAGAACACTTCTATGCCAAGCAACAAGCTGACTATGTAATATCGCAGGTAAGAGAAGGCTGAATCTTGCTTTACATTCAGGATAAAGTGGGATCCTTTCACTGTTAGTGCCAGCAGAAGTATATACTACAGATTATGGGCTTAAATTTGTCAGGTGTTTGGGAACAGCTTTGCCCTTAGCTATCACAATAAGCTTCAATTATGCTGAAAGAGACATCATCTTGCTCATAATGTTTCTCTAGGTATAGACCTGGTGACTTTTGCCATCTAGTAATCCTATTCTCTAATGTAGGCTGACACGAACAAAGATGGACAGTTGAGCATGAAAGAGATGATTGAGAATCCCTATGTCTTCTACAATGCTTTATTCACAGAAAATGATTATGGGTTTCACGACGAGCTCCGTTAGTTCCTTAGGCAAGTAAGGGCACCACCTTGTAGCCTTGTACTCTGTTCTGCTCCCTGCATCACCCAGCTTTCATTTGTTCACGACTTTGTGTATTGCAGCAGCACAAAGCTTTGTGGAATCACCACTTCTGGAAGTTAGAACACTTTGTTATGAACTGCTGTGAATAGATCATTCCCATGATCTGTCTGATCTGTGATTTTGTCCACGGCTGCAAGCACATCTGATGGTACGTCAAATGTTTATTACCTCAAATGTTCATACGCCCACTCTTCAGTTTCATAAACCTCAAATGTTTATAACCTGGCAGCTTTTTGTTTGTTTCAGGTGATTCCATGTACAATACAAGCATGCTTTTGAATGCACCTGTTCTACAAGTTGTGTGTTCTTCTTTAGCCTTTTATAACCTTTTTCCAGTTTATTTTCATCATATGCACGGTGAGGATGCGAGTTAGTGTTGGTTCTTTCATTTTTTTATACAAAAGTAGCTTCTCGTACAAGGACCACAATTTGTAAACCAAAAAAAAAACCAGGAAGGTGTTACTTACTGTAAGCCATGAAATGAATTTGCCTTCCTGAACACTAGTCCTGTAAAAATCTTGCATATCTCATAGAAATTTGTCAAATTCATGTTTGAAGCTGTACAACATAGGCATCATAACACTAGAAAGTGGACTAGTGGAGAAACTCCATCATACACTCTATTGTAGGAAGTTGTGTCGGCAAGATTGCAACGTATTCACCGACGGTTCAATGATTTGCAGTCTTCTTCAGCTGTTGATATTTTCATATGCTATTGAGGCAGTACAATTTACACACGAGAAACAAACCATGGTATGGTTTTCCGGAAAAACTCTGGGTACACCGTCACTGACGCAGCTAGTCTTTCACTCCCTCCGGATGGCCCTCAGCTTGACGCCGTAGCGGAAGGCGAGGACGAGGTCGAAGTCGAACTGGATGGGCGACTCCATGGCCGGCGAGTGCCGGAACACGTACCGGCGGTAGAGCGCCACCACGGCGAGCTTCACCTGCTGCAGCGCGAACTTGTGTCCGATGCACGCCCTCGGCCCGACGCCGAACGGGATGTGCGCGTACGGGTGCCGCGCCCGCTCCTCCTCCGCCCCCGCCGCGAACCGCTCCGGCCGGAAATCCTCCGGCTCCGGGAACTGCGCCGCGTCCCGCGCCAGCACCCCCGGCGCCAGCCACACGTACGCGCCCTGCCGTCCGTGCACACGCCTCGTTAATTTGTTGCAAGTGAACACTGAACAGCTGGTGGTTGGCAGCGTGAGACTTGAGCCAGCTCGCCGGCGGCGGCGGCGCGTTACCTTTGGGAGGACGTGGCCGCCGATCTCGACGCGCTCGGATGTCTGCCTGGCGATGAGCGGCGACACGAGGTGGAACCGCATGGCCTCCTTGATGACCTGGTCGAGGTAGGGGAACCTGCTCTGGAGCTCGTCGGCGTCCGGCGCGCGGCCGCCCGGCAGCGCGGAGCCGTCCAGCTCCCGGAGCAGCTTCTCCTCCACGCGCGGGTGGCATGAAACCAGGTACACCACCGACGACAGCGTGAACGCCGTCGTCTTCGTCCCGGCGATGAGGTGCTCGTACGCCAGCGCACGGACGTGCCGGTCGTCCAGCGTGAAGTCCTTCCCGCCGCCGCCGCTGTTCTCCATCGCGTCCAGCAGCGCCGCGATGAAGTCCAGCGGGGCGGACCGATCGGCGTCGCCGTCGCCGTCGTGCCGGCGCGCGGCTCGGTCCCGCCGCCGGCCGGCAATGATCGCATCGATGCGGCGGCACAGCCGGCGCTCGTTCTCGTCCATCTTGTAGTCCGCCGTGCCAGGCACCCGCCGGAGCAACCGCCTGCACGGCGTCTGGACGCACGGGAGGAAGAGCCCGAGGATGGTGGAGAGCGAGCTCGACAGGTCCATCTTGATGAACTCCATGGACCGCTTATACTCCTTCAGGAACTCCCTGACGTCGTCGTCGCCGTCGCCGCCACCACCGGCCTCGCCACCGCCGCAGCTACTGCCCTCGGAATCCTTTGACAGGCCGAACTCGACGCCGAAGGCCGTCTTGCCGATGATGTCAATGGCCATCCGCAGCGACAGCTGGCAGAAGGGGATGCAGTTCTGGTCCGGGCAGCCGGCGATGTTGGCCACCAGCGCATCCACGTAAGACTGCATCACCGGGATGAGCCCGGCAAGCCGTGCCGGCTGGTACAGCGGGACCACCGTGTTCCTCATGGCCGACCACGTCGAGTCCCTAACATTATATTAACACTATGTTGAGCTCACTGCTCCGGCTCAACAAATTTCAGACAACATATGTTCCCATGGCTTCTCTGAACATTCCAGTTTACCTCCGTCCAGCTAATGTTTCAAACTACTTGTCAGTTCATTCAGTCAGTAGAAATCACTAGTACCTGGTGAGGAAGAGGGCGTCCTGGTGCAGGGAGCCGACAGTTGGTGGTGGGGTGCTCCGATTGCGGATGTCCTTGAACTTCTTGATACCAACTTCCTTGCACAGCTCTGCATTGGCCACAATCACCAGTGGCTGCCTTCCCATGTGAAACCTGCGCAATTTAACCATGGTTGCTTTCTTCTCCATCTCATAACTACTAAATCTGCAGAGCCTTCAAATTACAAGGATTACCTGAAGATTGGGCCATACTCCTTCGCTATCACACGAAGGACGTCTGGTCCATTCTTGGCAAGAAGATGAAGATGGCCTAAAGGAAACCTGGTTGGAGGTCCCGGAACTCTCCTCACACTCCAGAAAGGTGCATAGAAGTATATCAGAAATGCGCTGAACAGAGACACAAAAGATATGAGCACCAGAAAAGGTATGCTATGGTGCGCAACTGGGCCGGCTTCGAGTGCACCATTGCAAATGGTTGCAGTCTCCATGGGAGAAGCTTGGACACTGGCACGTGTGGAAGAGAGGTGCCTAGCTTCTCAGAGTTCTGATGTTCAACTGCTGCTTCTCCTGCCAATTTATAAAGGGTGAGGTCAATAGCATCCGCTGCTGTCCTCATGTTTGTAGTCTTCAGATCCTGCTGAACCAGTCAATGTGCGCCATATGATCAATAAACCAGAGGAATCACAGGCAACATATTGGCAAGACGTCAGCAGATACAGATCCAGGGGTTCTGTAAAAAAATCTCAATTAATTTTACCATTTTCTGAATTTTCATTCCTACTCGTATAAGGTATTATCAGCCAGGCGCCACGGATTGCCTCCAGGCAACTATTTACATGCTATGCCTTTGTTTTCTGATGTAGTGCTCTTCTATCTTTGCTGACGCATGCTCAAATTAGTTTGTTCTTCTGTTCAGTTCGTATAGACACAGTTCCTTGCATGATCTAAACATTGCAGGGAATTAGAAATAAATGATTTTATTGCACATACTGTTAATCTGAATGGATCACAGGAGCAACTGCAGGTATTGAGGTCAGCAGAAGAAATTGGTCACATGTTTATACTTTTATGACCGAATAAAAGTAAAAATGTATCAGAAAAAAACAGAAACATAAAAAATGTATTCTTTGTGTCGGTAATAAAAATGCTTGATTTGTTTTACAAGAGTCAAATCACCTAAGTGAATCAAGTTCTATTCAAATATATCAACATGCAGCCATTACTTGTACAACAGCACAAACCGAAGAAAGAAACAAGTTCCTCAGCTGTCCTCACATCGTTTTCTCACGAAAATTGGGTCTGGTAATGCATTAGTCATAGGTTGGCTTCATACACATTGTCAAGCACATGTCACAATGGCATTGGTGACACGATGGTGACAATAACAAATCGCGCTGGAAGGAAGAATCGAGTGGACCAGATCAATGCACTGATTGGGTGCTGTAATGTGGCCAATAACTTCGCACCATATATTTCATGTGTGGGATCTTGGCCAATTACAATCACTGTCTGGTGTCTGCTAATCACTGTATGAATAGAATAAACTTTCCAGTATTGACATTATGAATTCTGACAAAATGGAATTGACACCACCACGCTAGACCAGCATGTATCTTTCAATCTTTTTTTCTTGCTATGTATTTATAGACTACTTAGTTTATAATCTATCAGCTGAACAGTTAACATGTGCAAACTTGTAATTGACTAGTTGTTCATGAATCATGACATGATAAATGTTCTTTGAAAGAAAAGTCGTCTATATATTCACATAAGGCTTCATAGCACCCTGATGGTTATGATGACTAATATAGACACACCATTAAATTAGGTGAATCTAAAATCATTTTTTGTCCAAGGTGTCCTACAATTTCGAAAAGTATGGTATACGTTCTTTGGATATTGGTTGCAGCCTTGCAGGGTTGACATTATTTCTCTTGTTGCAATCTCCTTGAGTAAAGATTCTACTGCAGGATACCTTCTCCCAAGGCTGTTAGTGAGATGAATCCGTGGTATCTTACAGTGATGGAAATGGCACCTTCCAAACTAATCTTTCCAACCAAGAAGGATCTAGGCATCTAGCTTGGATTGGGTACATGTACTAGACTCTTTCTTTTATGGATGCCAGTCTTTCTAGAGGGGGTGTACATAGTTGTCGTCGTGTCTTCTTTATTTCATTTATAATGAATTTTGGTTAGATCCATTAAACTTTAAAAGTTGATTAAATTTTGTCATTTTTTTCAAAAAAAATAACTGTATGGTTGCAAAAAGACAGAAATCCATTTTCCAATAAATGTAGATTTCAGAACAATTTAAACTGTTTATTCATTATCGTGAGTTTATTTGATACAACGCTCCTCCCTGCTTGATTAGTTTGCATCGAAGCAATGTTCACCACTTTCAGAAACTGTCCAAATGTAAGGTTTGACAAAACATAAAGGGTCTAGGCATGTTTGAGGTTATAAGTGCAGAACTATCTAGTCAAGCGGAGAAAGATGCAGAAAAAAAATCTAGCAGGACCTTTCAGAACCTGCTCCACCCTTCCTTCCTTCCTTTCTCATTTCTGAAGGTAATTATTAACCCATAAACTTCACATGACGCACCCACGAATGAATCAAATGGGAAATCGTTTACAAATAGCCATTATAGTTTTTTATCTGGTTTAATTTTAATCACAGATGGCATGCATCACTTATCATAACTAAAGAATAGCTAGCGGAAAACCTGACAAGATATTTGGTAGGCTGATAGCCTGTACCAATCCTCGAATATTCTTGGACACACTAAAGTCAGAAATGTACCCAGCTACACAGTTTATCCCATTGGGAAAATGTGAGGGAGTGATACACGGACCACCAAAGGTGACTGAGACCTGTCACTTTTTGGGGCCAACTTGCAAACGCACCACAATGACAACGATAATCATATTAGACCTAGAGTCAAGTCATAGCGTCTTGTGAGCGCCTCCTGATTCTGTACTACTGGAGTGTGAAATTATCCTGGTTGTCGTGGCGTGATACCTGGTTTGAGAACTGAGTGGAATTGGTGGTTCACAATTATTAAAACAAACTTCACACGACTATATTGCAGCTACTTTTGGAGCCTTTCTGATTTCACAGTTGTTTCAACAATATATTGCACCAATACAATATGCTATATCAGTTAAACTGTAGTGCAAATCTTTTGATTGGATGATTAGCTGGTTTGGGTCCCAGTATAAAGGACTAAAGCACCATGACTTTTGCTCAACAGTTTAGAGGGGCCCCCTCCCTCGCGTGATCGGGGTCGAGGAGCACTGTGGGAGAAAAAGAACTAACAGGACAAACCCTGGTTGGCCAATTATTGTACCAGGGGGTTTCAACTGCTGCTGTTGTTCTTTGCATGGTGTTTGGTGTGTGATATGCATTCTTAGCTCCTGAATTCTGCCTTCCCTTTTCTGATAATGATGCGCAGAAAGACAAGAAACTCTCATTGTTGGGCATGTAACTTGATGGCTTGGTGTTTGGAGATGGTTGTCCGGGCCGATTCAACCTGTGTAGGTTGGGTCAATGGGTGCATCTCAGTAGGAAGGTAGCTGAGTGGGTTTTGCACACTTTATGTGGACACCAAGGATTGAGGGTTGACAACTGAAAGTGAAGCGCTCTCATTATATTGTGCGATGACACTCACATGGGCATCTGTTGGGCCAGTCCTGAATCATTCTTTACCATCAGTATTCAAGTTTGTAGATTCAGATTCTGAAAGTGAAGGTGATGCCATGAGCAATTGTTGAAGTCAACTAGTTGGGGTTTTCTCAGAATTTCACAAGAAATAGCATAAACTCCCCAGATCCCACAGGAATGCTCCATCCTAAAAGCAGCACTGGACCATTTATCAGAAATTGAGCAGCAGACTGGGACAGGTAACAATGACAATTGGTAACCAGCTACCTTTCAATAATTCATTGGCTATTTGATATAGTGTATTGTGGGAGAACAGTACCCCATGCCCCAGTTGGACCGGAAAAAGTGAAATATCACATGAAACCAAAATCTCGTAATCTTCAAGATAGCATAGAATTTCTACCTCAACAGAGCATTGAACAGGCACAATCTAACAGGTTCCAATGAGCGTTCTCCTTTGGTCCTATTCATACTTTACATGGGAGATGCTCGTGCGCATGAGGTCTTCTATGCTACGAATATCCTTTTTGGTCTTTGGAGTTGCCTTCGCCTAACTATCTCTTGTTTGTGGGGTGTCAGTATCAGGGATCAACAGACAAATAAAGGTTACAGGGGTATCACTGCATCAGGTCAAAATGCTAATGATATAGGTCCTCACAAAGTGGTGGCATCCGTATGCTGGCTGGCATGCATATTAAAGTGCTTGATTTGACTACAATGGTCAGGGTGTGTCTTCTTCAACTTTCGTTTATTATCTATAAATATTAGATAAATTTGTGTAACGAACAGTAAGTTCCACGCAACCACAGAATGTATGAATTTCAGAAACAAAAAACTAAATATCAACTCTTAGCATATGTTTCGTCCTTATGAAAATCTTATGTTCCTGCCAAGGTCCCTATGCGCGAAGAGCTAAGGCTTCGCAAAACAAAATTTTCCCAATCTTTAGCACTTTTCTTTTGGAAGACCAATTTTAGGACATGTGAACAGCACTTGCAATTTCGCGCATGACGCGTGACGCATCTGTTTTTCTGGATTCAAGAGAACCGAAACACAAAATTTGTAATCAAAAGGGAAAACAGGGATTCTAACCAGGGCACTCACAATTTGATGCCGCATTGCAGAACGATGCGGCGGTGGATGTACGGCAGCGGCGGCGGCGGCGATGACGACGGCGTTCCTCCTTCACCGCCCTCTTGGGACGGTTCTGGCCGATGCTGCCTCCGACATGAGGCAACGCCCGCGGCGGACGAGGCGGAAACCGCCGCCGCCGGCGAGGTGGGGAGCCGGAGGCGGCGGCGGCGTTGATGTAAAAGGGAAGAACAGGGAGGGGCGAAACGGGAACCGACTCATCCACAGTCACTGGGGCCCACTCGTCAGGGACATGATATTCTCCTGCTGTCCAGTTCCAAACTCCCAACTCCCCGCCCCGCGGCGGGCTCAGTCAGTCACGCCGATACGCCGCACTCTGCTCCTCTCGTCAAAGTTTTAAAATGTTTGGATCTACAAATTTTGTCGTAAAAGTTAGCCCAACGGCTTGGATCTCTAATGGAAAATGAGTAAAAATGCCAAATAGATATTGGGGAAAAACTAGAATCAGATGGCTGATTTTTCTTTTTTAGTTTTTGTTTGAGAAAGGCACCAAAAGGTGTCTAGTATCTTATATTCATATCAAAGAAAATAATAGGTGGTACAAAAGAAGGATATATGAAAAATAAAATCACATCGAAGAGCTCTCTTGTCGTCTTCTTCCTTTGATTGTTCGCCGTCCATCAGAGCTTGAAAAAAGCACTAGAAAAGCAGCAATGGAAAGGAACACCTCCACACAAGGCTTTGGAGACCGCAAAACCACTCGTTGTTTGCAACGTGATCTAGCAACCACTGAAAAAACATCAGTTGGGGGTGTTCCCCCAAGCAACACAAGTTTGTAATCCTTCACCATCAAACCAGAGGCTTACAGAAACCGGATCCTGCCGTAGAACAAAACAGAGGAAGAGATCGAAATCGACATAACAAAATACCACCAAATGCATCTCCTGATTGACAAGCTAACTGCACAGATCTGGAGAGAACATGTAGATCTTATTTCATGGTGTCATCGTCGCTACCACCTTAATGATGTCGTCAGAAGCAAACCTTAAAATAGATCTAATAAAGGAGACGATTCCTCACTCCTCCACCCACTGGCGAGATCACCGGAGGGATGGAGGAGGGGGACCGAAGGGGGCACGACGCGAGGCCCTGGCGGCGGTAATCAGATGGTTGATCTGCAGAAGTAGAATGTATTTTTCCAGTACTAAGTCCACGAGCCTACATTGCTCTCCCGCTGGATCATAGGCGAACTATAAAAATTTGCCAGATCCAAACATCCACCTGTTTTTACTTTTAGACGTGAAAAGGCATCTGGAGATCATTGTAAATAAACCGATGGAGAGCTTGTGAAATGTGTTCATACCATTAGAAATGGAAGTCTAGGGGCGGTGCTACTCCTGCGATTTAACTCTAGGGGCGGCCCGCAACAGTCTAGGGGCGGCACTACTCCTACAAGCGGCAGCTGGATCGATGACGGGCGGCGCTACGCCTGTGATTCCACTCTGGGGAGATGAAATAAATGCAAGGGGCTTGGGCGTAAAATGACATGCGCAGGAGGTGTTTTGCGAATCGGACGAGTGGCTGGTGGGGTGATCGCATCGGAAGGAGTACCTATTCTGTATGTTCCAATCAGAGAGGGAACACATTCCAAATGTGTTGAGAACGATGTTCCCAGAATGTTGTTTCAGAAAGATAGTGTTGGGTCCTGTGGGGTTCGAGGGAACACATTCCAAATGTGTTGAGAACGATGTTCCCAGAATGTTGTTTCAGAAAGATAGTGTTGGGTCCTGTGGGGTTCGAATCCTTTTTTCTGCGTTTTTTGGTCTTTTAAGTCATGTGAATACTTGTCTATTATGCTGATGACTCAAATATAGTCGTCGGCTATTCCGAATCACAAACAGAAAACCCTATCCTCTCCTTCACCCTTCCGCCGTAAGGGACCTCGAATGAGGATAGAGTCAGACTGTTGAACTCCATGGCGGCTGCTGCCGCACCGGCAAGGCCGAGGCGTCGAGGTCAAGCAGGCCGTGGGCGAGGGTGAGCTGCGCTACTCGTTGAGCAGTCACGAGGATCACGATTACGGCCTGTGCCCCATAGCCGCGCACGGGGCTGCGCCGCTGTGGATGACTAGAGCCAGCCATAAGCATGCGCGAGCATGTACGATCGTTGAGGACCTAAGCCGGAAGGGGGTCCAAGCCCATGTATGTATATTGTACATGTTGTAGCGAAGATGGCCTCATATGCCATTAGTTCGAGCATGATTTTGGTGATTCATGACAACATGACCAATGAGACTAACCAAATTGTTTAGCATGTCATTGTAGACATTTCTAGGTCTAAAGGATGCAAATATACCACATGGCAAAATGAGAAGATAGTTTATTTTTCAAGGGTCAAAAACGAGAAAGGAAAGGAAAAGAAAAGACACAGTCGGATGAACCAACGGTACCTAGAAGAGAGCGACAGTATATGCGTCAGAGTACATGGTACACTGCGTGAAGACTTAAGTTAACTTGAAGAGTGTCGGATGATCCGACGGTCTGATTTTTAGATGCATCGGTCGATTCAACAGGAGTGAAGCGCAGAAGATAGTAGCACTGGGTGAACTGATGGTCTGGTTGGGTCGACCGTCGGTCTATCCGACGCCCAGTTTGAATAAGACAGAGACGCGACAAGACAAGAGCAGTAGCACTGGATGAACCAACGCCATGGTCAGTGGAAGCATCGGTCTATACGATGGTCACGAAGAAGCTAACAATAAGGTTTTAGCAAGGAGTCCTTCAACACTGGGTGAACCGACGGTGCGTCTATATATAACATCGGATGAATTGTGTCAACGGTCATGTGCGGTGGAGGGCAACGACTAATAGCACCGGATGAACCGACGCCCGAAAAAGCATAGCATCGGATCATCTGATGGTACTACTTTCAGCAGCTTTTAGCCAACAACTAGCTTGATGCCTTGGGTTATTTATACCCCTTCACTCACCCATTTGAGGTTCCTGGATTTTGTGGAAGTGCAAAGGAGTGCAAGACACCTAGAAGATCATATCCAATCTAGCCAAGTGCTAAATTGCTCATCCATAGACTTGCACATACTTTGTGTGTGTGCATAGTGCTAGGCTTAGCTTAGAGCTAAGTGAGTGCAAGGTTGTGCCAACTGATTCTTGAATGAATCAAGTTGTATAAGGTGAGCCGGAAGCCTTGGGGCCTAAGTGGCTCACCGACAGTTGTCTTTGACCCTCCGGCTTGGTGTGGAGTGGCGAGGACACTTTATGCAGGGGACGTGGAGACCCCTTCCTAAGTGGAGAAGCTCCTTAGTGGAGGCGGCATCAAGGTGACCAAGGGATCTTGATGAGTGCCTAAGTGGTGAGCCTTTGTGGCGAGTCAAGTGGTGTTCTTGGGAGAGACTTGGTGACCGGGAAGCAATACTCTTATGTGAGTGCTTCAACAACGTGGATTAGGGGTGGCTTAGTGCCTACCGATACCACGGGATAAATTGCGTGTCAAGAGCTTGCTTCCCCTCATCCCTCTTTATGTGTCCCCATTACTCTCTTGCAATCCTTGCTTACCTTTACTTTCCTAGAGTAGTATCATGCTAGGATTGGCTATAGGTTGCAAAACTTGTTTTGGGATGAGGGTTTCACACTAGATCAACTTTAGATTGCACGTCTAGATAGAAGTGATCTAGTTTACTTTATGCAAAAGTAGAAAAGCCATAAGTTAAGGTTTTAAGTTGCCTAATTTACCTCTCCCCTTAGGCTACGAGCATTGTTGGGGGGTTACCCGAAAAATTCGGATGACTACCCTAACACGAGTGAGAGTTCTTAACAAGTTCAAGTACAGAGTGAGAGCGCAAAGAGACTGTGATTCCCTCTGCAAGTAGCACAAGTTCCCAAAAGTCTGAATCCGTTTACACGTGCCCTTGTGCCCCCTTTTATAGGGAGACGTAGGGACTTTTACATACCGATAACACCCTTAGCCTCAGAGAATATTCCTAGTGTGAACGCATTCAGGATTGTCTTTTTCATCCAACATATTTACAAATCTGCCACTAGTTCACACTCTAAACCCGGACTTTTTGGGACTACAACTTTGACTTTGCTTCTCCCCCGGTTCGTGAATGTCTTCGCGTGAAACTCCCGAACATGGTCTTCAGCAGTTTCCCGAATTGGTCTTCGCTTCTCAGTTGGCTCGCGCACGCCCACGCGCCTGACTCCCGAACTCAGTCCTCGACAGGTTCTCGAATCGGCTGTTCTCCGAAGTTCGGGCCATCGACAGGTCGAGATTCCAGACTTCCGCATGTTCGTGACTCCACTTCTTCACCGAATCAAGATTCCCGAACTTTGCATATTCACGAATTCGAGGCTTCACAGTTCCGGGATTCCGACAATCGTGAATTCCTCGCTCCCGAAAAAACATGCTTCAAGAACTTTGTTAAACTCAGCGTTTCGAGGGTGACGAGTTTTACTGAATTCCCCAACACTAGCCCCTCGGGGAAGCGGGTTGACTCCGACGATCCGATTCCACGAATCCTTCGGAAATTTAGTAAAAAACGTCACCCTCGGAACGTCGGAGGGGGCACGCGTCGCCCGGAAACCAAGGACGGTTAAATCGAGGCGTGTTTCGTGGAACTACCCCTCCCCCGGCCCTATAAATAGCGGGCTGCCGCTGTTAAAAAATTTTACAGCTTTCCAGCCTTTTCACGATTCGTGCATCTCTCTTTTTCGCGGAATCTGGTCTTCTGCTGAAAAGCTCGCGAGCTTCAGGTCTTCTTCGCACTTCTCTAAGGTATTCCTTCATCTTTCTCTTGTCAATTGTTACTTGTTATACTTTGGTGCAGTGGTATCGCGATTTCGCGAGCTTTATTCTCGAATGTTATTTTTAACTGTTCGTATGTTCGTATCTGTTGGTTAGGTGGCTCGAGTTAAAAGCACAGCTAGACCCATGACTAACGAAGAGCTTGTTGCGGCTGGTCTTCCGCTCGACCCAGTTGCCGAAGGTGCGGAGCATGCTGCACCAGCCGAAGATTCTGGCTCTCCCAGTGGCTCCCGGAGTCGCGAAGATGGGGAGGTTCAGTCTGACGGCGGCGAAGGCATCGGAGATGTGGATGCCGGTGTCGACGATCTGATCAAAGCAAGGACTTCCGGCCCGTTGCCACCCTCACTCACCTTCGGAGAGTCGAAGGTGACAAGCAACACGATTCGGGAATATGAGAAGGCCGGATTCTTCTCTCCTGGCGCTGGGCGTGCCCCGCTTGACGAGCAGATCCCTACTCCTAAGGACGGGGAAATTGTCGTATTTCGGGATTTCTTTATCTGCGGGCTGAGGTTCCCCTGTGACCCAGTCCTGCCAGCTATTCTTGATGCGTTTTCGGTGAAGATCCACCAGCTTTCGCCGACATCTTTCCTTGAAGTGTCGAAGTTTATCTGGATTTTGAAGACCTTTGGTCGTGGGTCCTAGCATCGATGCCTTCGCCGGATTCTACGAACCGGTGATCATCCCCGAGGTCGTGAAAGATGTAGACGAGCAATTCTGCCACGGTCGGCACGCGTGCTTCGCACCTTCAACACGCGACGTCGAACACCCGACAAGGAATCACCCGGATCCGCATTGCTCCTTGTTGCAAGTCCAACCTCACCGATGATTGGAGGTCTTACCGGTTTTATCCGAAGGTCGATATGCCGAAGCCTGTCTTGCCCGATCGCGCCTCTTGCCGCGGTGAATGTTGCGAAATTCAACCAACGGGCCTTGGGAATCAGAAGTTGCGAGAATGCCTTTCACCTGGCCAGCACCATACTTGGCGGCCGTGACATCATCGAAGAATTCGTCGCCGCCCGGGTCTGGCCTATCTCGAGTGGTTGGTCCCCTATTGAGGTCGTGTACTACAACGTCAACTGGGCAGATCAGAAGGTGCCTTTCTCGAAGTTCGGGATTAAGCTTCGCGAAGACCAGAGCGCCAAGACCTTCATGGATGAAGTGGAGAAAAAGGTGAACGTCATGGTAGGCGAATATACCATGAATGAGTATAAGGCGTACAAGGCCCTGGTGAAGCATAAGAAGAAGATCAACCGCATTTTTTCGGAGGTTTGCGGTGACAAATTTTTCAGCTCTCGAGGCCCGGGTCCCAAGTTGAAACTTCCTGCCGTTGCCGTGGCCAGCTGCTCAGCCGCCCCGATCAATGCTCCCCGAATAAGGTCGTCGAAGCGAGGCTCGTCACCTGCCAGCGAAGGCGCTTCTTCGGGAGTCAAGCCTTCCAGGACTAGATCCCTGGAATCGTCGAAGCGGAAGCGAAAGACTTCCGAACTTCGGACTTCGGACGCTGAACTCCAGGCTGCTTCGGGGCTTGCCCAGATGAGCCGCAAGAGACTGAAGAAGGCTGTGAAGAAAGTTTCTTCCGTCGGCGTTCGGCGAGTCCCATCCGCCTTCGACGACGACGCCTTCGTGGAAACAGACAGCCTCAAAGGTGTTTTCCTCTGGCCACTGTTTAACTTTCGAGACAACTGTCCATCTGGTTCCGAGAATGAATTCGTGGATGTTGATTCCTTTTCAGATGCTGCTCCTGAAGTTGACAAGGAGACTGCCCCTGCCGCTGTTGATGAATCCACCATTGTTGCTGGTAAAACCCCGGATTTTCATAGAAAACCCGAATCCTGTACCATCGCGATAGTCCCTGGATCGGTGGCTATCGCGTACGTAACGTCTCACAGAATGATACACAAAGTCATACATCGCATCACATAAAGGTAATAGTACATTAATTTATTACATGTCCATAATGGAGTACATCATTACAAGCCTCTTGGCTGAATCAGAGTGAAAATTCTACGCAACGGTAGCTATCTTCTCAGAAGGGTCTCCAGCTTTATTCTTCCCGCCACAGGCAACTCGAGCGAAGCGACGTATCCCTCAGTCGTACCATCCGTCGGCGTTGCAGTCGAAGTCGGACTCGTACCCTGCACACCCAAAGTCTATCCCCAAGGAGCGGGATAGGTCCACGTCACCAACCGTATGCAGCTTTAAGTGGCCTAATATCTAAAGGGGAAAAGAGAGTAGACAAGGAATCGGTACCGTGGTTTCCTAAGCGAGCGACGGCAGAGTATAAACAAGGTATCTCCATCAATATCCCAAAACCCAAGTCTCTCAACACAACCCGGATCCAACTGGTCACCCAGAAGACCCGTCCCAACTCCTACTCCTGTCTAGGGGCGATGCGAGAACTTCCTCTCCTCGCACCTCAATGATTACAACCGGATCAACGAGGTAGATGGAGCCTCTCTCCTCTAGCCGGCTATAACCACGGCTCACCACACTCTCATCTATAAGGGGGGAGGTAGAAATCCCAAAACATGAGGAACGAACATGTCTTCTAGGCGGTGTCCATAACCGAGGACGCGGCTATAGCTATAGATCGAACAACTCGCAGCGTGTACACCCGTACCCATCCCGGAATAGTACCCGCCGGTGTACGGCCGACCGAGCCCATCCTACCGGCGAACTCTCGGTAGTTACGTACCCACCCCCGCATCCGGCCCTCAAAGCGGTCCTCTCCGCGGTGAAGACAAAGACCGGAACGTGAAATGCTCCCGTGTGGCCACACGGGAGACGCTCCGAGAGGGTGGTCTCACCTCCACCGCTCCCCCCACGGATACCCTCTATCCTTCCTAGGCAGTATGGTTCCGCACTTGCCGAGCTCAACACGGCCCTATCCCCACTCTCGGCGGGGTGGTGTGTACGATGTCCTATAAACAAGTTGATCCACTCGATTTCAGACCGGGGCGAGCTCATGTCCTCCAAGCGCACGAAAAACCCCAACACCTAGGCTCCGAAAACCGCAACGGAGGGTTGCACCGAGGAGTGCACCCCTATCCCCGATCCCCGGATCGGTTGTTTCGAGCTCACCCCCGCCAAAGTACCCAAAACGCCTTCTCCCCGCCGGTTTTACCCCACGCACGCCAAGAACCACTACTCCCATCCCAACACATGCATCGCGAAGCTCGGCGCACATACACGCCCACATAAACATATATATATATATATAGTAGTAGTAGGACAATCAAGGACGGGGGTAAATAAAGAGGCAGTGCAAGGTTCATCAACATGCATATATAAGGTAAAGCGCTAGCAATACTACTCAGCAATGCCTAATGGGTAGTTCAGAATCGGTCGGGCGTGAACCTGGGGTCGGGTAGTCCTCCGCGGCGAAGTCGTCGGCGTAGTCGTACTCCTGGCTCAGCTCTCCGGCTCCTCCTGCTCCTAGTAGCGCGAAAAAGAAAATAAACAGCGGCCCTATTGCAACTTAAATCCAAATAAGAGCAATAAAGATCCAAAATGGGAACAAACTCTATCCCAACCCGTAGTTCGAGATTTTAGATATTTTCTGGAAGAGGTTTCGTAATTTTCGGAGATAAAATGGATTTTCTAGGATTTTTAGAAGAGAAAAGGAATTTTCTGGAATTTTTAATTAAAAGAAAACCCTTCCCATCCGACCGGCCGCACGGGATCCCCGGATCCCAGCTGCGGCCGGGGTCCCCCGTGGCCCGCGGTGGGGGCTTGGCTTCCCACCGGCCGCCCGCGGCCCGATCCGTCGGCCGCCGGTGCGGCCGGCCGCGGTGTGGGCCTCTGTGCGGCCGGGGGCCGTGAGAGGCGGGCCGCACCGGATCCCGCGGATCCGCCCGCGGCCGCGCGCGTGTGTAGGCGCTCGTGTGTGTAGAGCCTAGGGACCTTTCCCCCCCGCGCGTGATGTGCTCGACGGAATGCCCGAGACGGCGGCGGCGCGGCGGCGCTGCCGGCGGCGAGGTGCGCTCGGGCCGGGCCCACATGCGACCGTAGTGAGGGTGAGGCGCGGCGAGGGCTTGGTCTACCCCTTACCCGTGCGCGGTCTTGGTCAAGGATGGGCGGCGGCGCGGCATGGCAAGGAGCGGCGGCGACGGTGTGGGTGGCGGCGCGGCGAGGGTCGCCGGCGACGGCTCCCATCGAAGTCCGGCGCTCGGCTTGTGGTCGAGACGGGTCCTACGGGCGCATAATCGCCTAAGCCGGGGCCTTTCCCCCCTAAGTTGCACCGGAACGGCCCTTGCCCTCCGCGGCGAGCGCGGGCGCCGGCGGCGGCTAGGGTTACGGCTACTCCGTGGTGCGGCGGCGGCCCTCTTATAGTGCATGGCGGGACGCGGGACGCGTGGACGGCGCGGATCGCTCCGGCGGGCGCGGACGGCCGGCGGGCGAGCGGGGCGGCGCCGATGCCGGCGACGTCGCAAAGCGCAAAGGGGAAAAGCAAAAGGAAGGGGGTGACGGGGGAAGACGGCCGACGCCGGGCGACGTCACACGGGTCCCACCGTCGGTGTCCGGGGGTGGTTGCGGTAGGTGGGAGGCGGGCCGGCGCTAGGCCGGGCCGTGTTGGGCCGGAAAGGGAAAAGAAGGGGGTGTCGCGGCGTGCGGGAAAAAGAGATGGAGGTGGCCCAACGGACTTCGAGAGCTTGGGCTTGCGGCCCAGAAGCAATCCCCCTTCCCCTTTTCTATTTTCTCCCAATCCCCTTTCTAAATTAGATTCAAATTTGAATGCAGATTCATATTTGAAAACCCACTCGATAAATTCCAAACAAAACCAATAGAACTCCAAGTTTCTCACACTAACATTTTTATATTTCCTAGGAATTTTCATTTAGCTCAAAATAAACCTAGGAATTAAGGGAGAGGAAAGGAAGACATCCTTAAATGTTTTGGTAATCACCCAAACAATTCATCGAAAATTTTAAGACCACAATTTTATTAATTAACATTCCTCAGCAAATTTGAGGGATGTTACAGAACTCCCCCCCTCACAAGAATCTCGTCCTCGAGATTAAGAAGTTACCTCCGTTTCGAAGAGATGAGGGTATTTCTCCCTCAATGCTGACTCCTTCTCCCACGTGGCTTCGCGCTCGGAGTGATTACTCCACAGCACCTTGCGAAGCGCGTGGTGGTGTTCCCCGGTCGACTTCTCCGCCCGGTCCGGGATCCGAACCGGGTACTCCAAGTACTCCGGGGGTTTCCTGGACGTCGAGCGCCCGAGCAGCACTCTCTTCTCGACGACCACACACTTCCGAAGTTGGGAAACATGGAACACCGGGTGAACTCCCGCAAGCTCCGGAGGTAGCTCGAGTTTGTAAGCTACCCCCCCCGACCTTGCTCACAATAGGGTAGGGCCCGACGTACCTAGGGGACAGCTTCCCCCTGATGTGGAACCTCTTCGTGCCTCGGAGGGGTGACACCTTCGAGTAGACGTGATCCCCTACCTCGAACGAGACGTCCTTCCGTTTTGCGTCGGCATAGCTCTTCTCGCTCGCTCCGAGCTATCTTCGGGTTCTCTCGTACTTTGGCGACATTTTCCTCGGCCTCAACAATAGTGGCGGGACCGAAAAAGGTTCGCTCCCCCCACCTCGGACCACATCAACGGTGTCCGACACTTTCTCGCCATACGGGGCTTCGAACGGAGCCATCTTCAAGCCGGCTCGGTAGCCGTTGTTGTATGAGAACTCGGCATATGACGGGCTCTTTTCCCGATCCGACCCATAGGTCAACACACAAGCTCTCGGCAAGTCTTCTAGTACCGATTCACCCTCTCTGTCCGACCGTCCGTACGTGGGTGGAACGCCGTGCCGTAGTTCGGCCGGGTGCCCATAGAGGCGTGTAAGCTCTTCCCGAGAATTGAGCGATGGGCGGGGGCCTCTCGTCGACACAATGCTCCTCGGAGCCCCATGAAGCTTCGGGATGTTGTCCACATACGGTTCCGCAAGTTGGCTCACGCCGTAGTTCGTCTTCACCGGCAAGAAATGTGCGACCTTGGTTAATCGATCAACTATCACCCAAATGGAGTCATTTCCTTTCTCGTGTGCGTGGCCAACCCACAATGAAGTCCATACTGACATCATCCCACTTCCACGTGGGTATCTCGAGCGGTTGTAGCAGCCGGCGGGCCTCTCGGTGTTCGGCCTTCACTCGGCGGCACGTGTCGCATCGAGCGACGTATTCGGCAATGTCTTCCCTCATCTTTTCCCACCAAAACCGTACCTTCGGGTCTTTGTACATCTTGGTACAATCGGGGTGGATCGAGTACCGAGAATCGTGGGCCTCTTTAAGGATCGAGTCCCGAATCTCCTTGTCCCGAGGCACGCGGATGCGGTCCTTCGGCCCACGGTGTACCCCTCGCTCGTCGAGGCGATAGTCGGTTGCTTTGCCATTCTCCATCGGGCGCTTCACCTCTTGGATCTCGGGGCACTTCTTCCGAGCTTGGCGGATCCGGTCCTCAAGTGTGTATTTTACCCGCAACTGGTTCAACTGCCCCTCCTCCACAATTTCTAAGCTCAGCTTTTCCAGCTCTTCATGCAAGGCTGGTTGTTCCTCTCGCACCATCAGGTTGTTGCAGTAGTGCTTGCGGCTCAGAGCGTCGGCCACGACATTTGCCTTACCAGGGTGATAGTGAATGCTCAGGTCGTAGTCCTTAATCAGCTCTAGCCATCTCCTTTGCCTCAGATTCAACTCCGACTGGGTGAAGATATACTTCAGACTCTTGTGATCCGTGTAGATGTCGCACTTGTTCCCCATCAGATAGTGCCTCCATATCTTCAACGCATGAATGACAGCGGCTAGCTCGAGGTCGTGTGTCGGGTAGTTCTCCTCATGCTTCTTTAACTGTCGTGAAGCGTAGGCCACTACCTTGCCTCCTTGCATCAACACGCGACCAAGTCCTTGCCTTGACGCGTCACGGTACACCACGAAATCCTTGCTCGCGTCGGGCGGGGGTCGGGGCACCGGGGTAGTGGTGAGACGAGTTTTGAGCTCTGGAAACTGGCTTCACACTTGTCCGACCACACATACGGCGTGTTGCTCTTCAACAACTCGGTCATGGGCTTGGCGATCTTGGAGAAGTTCTCGATAAACCGGCGGTAGTACCCGGCCAAACCGAGAAAACTGCGGATCTCTGTCACGGACTTCGGTGACTGCCACTTCGATACTGCCTCAATCTTACTCGGATCTACGACAACTCCTTTAGCCGACAACACATGACCCGAAACGCGACTTCCTCCATCCCGAACTCACACTTGCCGAACTTGGCGTACAACCGATGCTTTGTCTGAGCTTCCCCAGTACGATCCTCAGGTGCTCCTCGTGCTCTTCTGCTGTCTGGGAGTAGACCAGTATATCGTCAATGAAGACGACGACACACTTGTCCAACTCATCCATGAAGACCTTGTTCATCATGTTCATGAAGTATGCCGGGGCATTGGTCAGGCCAAACGACACGACTGTGTACTCATACTGCCCATACCGGGTTACGAATGCCGTCTTGTGGATGTCCTCCGGACGGATCTTCATCTGGTGGTAACTCGACCGGAGATCAATCTTGCTTTGAAGTACTTGGCTTGCCTCGGTGATCCATCAAATCGTCAATCTGGGCGGTGGGTACTTGTTCTTGATGGTCACCGCGTTCGGGGCGCGGTAGTCGACGCACGGACGTTGCGTCCCATCCTTCTTCGGCACGAATAATGCGGTGAACCCCGGGGTGAGGCACTCGGTCGAATGAACCCTTTCTCGAGTAGCGAGTCTAGCTCGGCCTTCAACGGTTTCAGCTCAACCTCCGCCATACGGTACGGACTGCGGGCTATCGGCGCCGTTCCCGGCACCAGGTTAATCACGAACTCCACGTCACGATCAGGAGGCAACCCGGGCAACTCCTCTGGAAACACATCCTCGTACTCACATACTACCGGCACGTCCGATATGGCCTTCGTGTGGAGGCTGTATACGGCCGGTATGTCTCGAGACTTCATTGGCTCGAAGGTCACCCTTGTCCCGTCGGGGGTGCGGTAGTGTCACCGGCCTCGGTGAAGTGGAGATGACACCCTTGTGAGCAGTGATCCAATCCATTCCCAGTATCACGTCGATACCATGGGAAGGCAGCACGGTGAGATCCCCATAGAATGTGTGACCTTGGATGACCACTTCCACTCCTTTGCACGGCGAGTGCATCGGATATCCCCGAGCGGAGAGCTCGTGATGATAGGCATCGTTCGGGTGGTTGTAGGGAGGGAAAGTTTACTCACGAACCGAGAGGTGATATAAGACCCGGTTGCACCGGTGTCAAAGAGAACCGAGCAAGAAGTACCACAAACCAAAAACTTACCGATCACGACGTCGGGGGCATCGGCGGCCTCCTCCTCGGTGAGGTGGTTCGGCCTCCCACGGCCGGCGGCGGAGGCGGTGCGGCTGAGGAGGTCGGCCTCTGGAGCGGGTGCCCGTGCGGGGGTAGCAGCAGCCTTCTTGTCGGGGCACTCGAAGGACTTGTGGCCCGACTTGCCACACGCGAAGCAGGTGACGGTGAAACCTCCTGCGGCAGGCCGCGCGGTGCTCGGTGGAGCACGGGTGTAGCCTCCAGTCTGCTGGGGGTAGCCGGGGTTCCTCCCTCGGGGAACGGGCTACGTCCACTACCTCCGAAGCCACGCCCGGGTTGGTTGTGCCCCGGCGGTAGCTCCCCCCTCGGCATGTTGCTCGTCCGCTTCTCGGCTTCCGGAAGGATCGGTCGGGCGATCCCGATCTCCCATCCTCTTCTTGCCCCTCATGCGTTCCTCGTGGCCCCTCCTCTCGTCCTCGACCGCGATGGCGCGGTTGACGAGATGACGCGAGGACTTGTGCTCACTTGCCTTCGGCGCCCGGCGAAGGCCGTGGTGAAGGCCTCGCGGGAACCGGAAGCGCTTCTTCGGTCGGTGTTGGTGTCGTCGGGGGCGTACCGCATCATCTTCATGAAGTGACGCTCGTACTCCTCGACCCTCATCGCACCCTGGGTCATGGTGCGGAACTCCTGCGCCTTCTGGACCAACAGCTCACCGGGCATGTACTGCTCGCAAAACGCCTCGCAGAACTCCCGCCAGGTGATGAATGCTGGGTTCGGGTGGGTGGCGGTGTAGCTGTCTCACCAATCCTTGGCTGGTCCCTCCAGCTGGTGCGCGGCGATGGCGACGCACTCCTCGTCAGAGTAGACGGTGCGGTCGAGCTTGGTCTCGATCACCCTCAACCAGTCGTTGGCCTCGAGCGGGTCATCCGAGTAGCTGAAGGTGGGGGCCTTCAGGCGGATGAACCTCTCGATCTTCCTCGTGAGGTCCTCGTCTGCGGAGCGACGCGGTTCCCACCGTTGCCACGGTGCTCCATGGCCTCCGCCATCCTTCGCATCGGGCGAGTACGGAGCGCCATCACTTCCACCAAGTTAGGTGGGGGTGGTAGTGGCTGCTCCGGCTCGAGGGGCTCTTGCGCGGCTGCTCCTTGTTCAACCTCGGCCCCAGGGTTCTCGGGCGGAGGGGTGGTGGTGCTCCGTCACCTCGGGCCCCTAGCCCCCAAGGCTCCTCCACGCGGGGGTGGTCGGCCACGGCCACGGCCGCGTCCACGCCCCGGCCGGGCTTCTTCCTCGGCGGTTTGCCTCCTCGAGGCGGGCTATCAGCCGGTTGGAGCGGCGGATCGACATCCTTCTGAAAACATAAGGGAAAAGAAAGGAGTTTACGCACGTCACTCACCAACTCACACATGAGTCTTAAGCATTCGAGAAAATAGTTCTAATTATAACCTACACTCAAGCAGAAGAAGCATTAAGACACAAATAACACCATTAAGATCCAAGCACACATCAAACAAGATTATTACACTTGCTCCCCTGAGGCTGACTCAGACCTTGGGGTAGCAGCAACGAGTCATCGATCTAATACATCGGTACAATCCCAAAAGGGTAGTGTCTACATGGTGTGGCATGACTCTCTTCATGCACCGGAACATGCTCGCGGCTGCATGGAACATCTCATGGAAACTACTAGCATAGAACACTACTCTAGGTCATGCCTCCTCGCTCGGCTCTCTACTCCGTGCGTGCCCGCCGGTACGTGACGGGGTAGCGGTCCTCGGTGGGGTAGTCCGGCGGAAAGATCCGAGACACCAAGGCGTGAGCCTCTCGAACCTCCTCGGTCTCGACGGGGGTCGGCGGAGACGGGCCATCGGGCACGGGTGGAGCTTGAGGCGTGAGCGGGTGCGGCTCGAAGGTCTCGGTGCGGATCTCTCGGCGAGACTCGGGGGGTAGCTCTCCGTTGAGCTCGAAGAGCTCGTCCACGCGAAGTGAGTCGGCGTCCGCCCAAGTCCTCCTCGGTCTCTCGGCCTTGTCCCTCGGGTAGACGGCCGTGCGCGTGAGCCACGCGATGTTGGCGACGTTGTCCGCTCGGCTCTTCTCCGGCTTCTCCACCTTGAGCCGCTCACACCCGAGCGGTGGGCGCGCACCGTGAGCGAGGTCGTCCTTGCGCTCGAGCTTGTCCTTCGGCTGTTCGACTCGCGGTCGGCCGCGTAGGTCCTCCTTGGCGTGCGGCATCTCCTCCCCGGTGTCCACCCTCTCCCTCTCGGACTGCGCGGGACGGTGGTCGCGCGGTCGAGGCTCAACTCGAGCCGGCGAACACGGTGGCGTAGGGCGGTGTTCTCCCTCTCCCGGCTCGGCGCGGCGGGCCGGTACTCGGAGCGCGTCGATGGTGGCGTCCCCGACCCGGCCGTAGAGGGTACGTGACTCGTCCTCCGGTCGGCGCGCGTACTTGTCGAGGTCGACCAAGTAGGCGGCGGTCTCCACCGAGTCTCGTCGGTCTCGCGGAAGGGAGCGGCGTCGACGTCGTCCCGGATCCCCTCGTACGAAGGAACTCCGTCCACGAGCGGTGCGAGGCGCCGGTAGTCCGGGGAAATTGTCGTATTTCGAGATTTCTTTATCCGCGGGGGCCGAGGTTCCCCTGTGACCCAGTCCTGTCAGCTATTCTTGATGCGTTTTCGGTGAAGATCCACCAGCTTTCGCCGACATCTTTCCTTGAAGTGTCGAAGTTTATCTGGATTTTGAAGACCTTTGGCTGCAGTCCTAGCGTCGATGCCTTCGCCAGATTCTACGAACTGGTGATCATCCCTGAGGTCGTGAAAGATGAAGACGAGCAATTCTGCTACAGTCAGCACGCGTGCTGCACCTTCAACACGCGACGTCGAACACCCGACAAGGAATCACCGGATCCGCATTGCTCCTTGTTGCAAGTCCAACCTCACCGATGATTGGAGGTCTTACTGGTTTTATCTGAAGGTCGATATGCCGAAGCTGTCTTGCTCGATCGCACCTCTTGCCGCGGTGAATGTTGCGAAATTCAACCAACGGGCCTTGGGAATCAGAAGTTGCGAGAATGCCTTTCACCTGGCCAGCACCATACTTGGCGGCCGTGACATCATCGAAGAATTCGTCGCCGCCCGGGTCTGGCCTATCTCGAGTGGTTGGTCCCCTATTGAGGTCGTGTACTACAACGTCAACTGGGCAGATCAGAAGGTGCCTTTCTCGAAGTTCGGGATTAAGCTTCGCGAAGACCAGAGCGCCAAGACCTTCATGGATGAAGTGGAGAAAAAGGTGAACGTCATGGTAGGCGAATATACCATGAATGAGTATAAGGCGTACAAGGCCCTGGTGAAGCATAAGAAGAAGATCAACCGCATTTTTTCGGAGGTTTGCGGTGACAAATTTTTCAGCTCTCGAGGCCGGGTCCCAAGTTGAAACTTCCCCGCCATTCCCGTGGCCAGTGCTCGGCCCGCCCCGATCAATGCTCCCCGAATAAGGTCGTCGAAGCGAGGCTCGTCACCTGCCCGGCGAAGGTGCTTCTTCGGGAGTCAAGCCTTCCGGGACTAGATCCCCGGAATCGTCGAAGCGGAAGCGAAAGACTTCGAACTTCGGACTTCGGACGCCGAACTCCGGTGTCCGCTTCGGGGCTTGCCCGGATGAGCCGCAAGAGACGAAGAAGGCGTGGAAGAAAGTTTCTTCCGTCGGCGTTCGGCGAGTCCCGTCCGCCTTCGACAACGACGCCTTCGTGGAAACATACGGCCTCAAAGGTGTTTTCCTCTCGGCCACCGTTTAACTTTCGAGACAACCGTCCATCCGGTTCCGAGAATGAATTCGTGGATGTTGATTCCTTTTCGAATCTTTGCTCCCGAAGTTGACAAGGAGACTGCCCCCGCCGCCGCTCGATGAATCCACCATTGCTTCTCGTAAAACCCCGGATTTTCATAGAAAACCCGAATCCTCGTACCATCGCGATAGTCCCTGGATCGGTGGCTATCGCGTACGTAACGTCTCCCACGAATGATACACAAAGTCATACATCGCATCACATAAAGGTAATAGTACATTAATTTATTACATGTCCATAATGGAGTACATCATTACAAGCCTCTTGGCTGAATCGGAGTGAAAATTCTACGCAACGGTAGCTATCTTCTCGTAAGGGTCTCCGGCTTTATTCTTCCCGCCACAGGCAACTCGAGCGAAGCGACGTATCCCTCAGTCGTACCATCCGTCGGCGTTGCAGTCGAAGTCGGACTCGTACCCCGCACACCCAAAGTCTATCCCCAAGGAGCGGGATAGGTCCACGTCACCAACCGTATGCAGCTTTAAGTGGCCTAATATCTAAAGGGGAAAAGAGAGTAGACAAGGAAGCGGTTTGTGGTTTCCTAAGCGACGACGAGCAGAGTATAAACAAGGTATCTCCAACAATATCCCAAAACCCAAGTCTCTCAACACATCTCGGATCCAACCGGTCACCCGGAAGACCCGTCCCAACTCCTACTCCTCGTCTAGGGGCGATGCGAGAACTTCCTCTCCTCGCACCTCAATGATTACAACCGGATCAACGAGGTAGATGGAGCCTCTCTCCTCTAGCCGGCTATAACCACGGCTCACCACACTCTCATCTATAAGGGGGGAGGTAGAAATCCCAAAACATGAGGAACGAACATGTCTTCTAGGCGGTGTCCATAACCGAGGACGCGGCTATAGCTATAGATCGAACAACTCGCGCAGCGTGTACACCCGTACCCATCCCGGAATAGTACCCGGCCGGTGTACGGCCGACCGAGCCCATCCTACGGCGAACTCTCGGTAGTTACGTACCCACCCCCGCATCCGGCCCTCAAAGCGGTCCTCTCCGCGGTGAAGACAACACCGAACCGTGAAATGCTCCCGTGTGGCCACACGGGAGACGCTCCGAGAGGGTGGTCTCACCTCCACCGCTCCCCCACGGATACCCTCTATCCTTCCTAGGCGGGTATGGTTCCGCACTTGCCGAGCTCAACACGGCCCTATCCCCACTCTCGGCGGGGTGGTGTGTACGATGTCCTATAAACAAGTTGATCCACTCGATTTCGGACCGGGCGAGCTCATGTCCTCCAAGCGCACGAAAAACCCCAACACCTAGGCTCCGAAAACCGCAACGGGAGGGTTGCACCGAGGAGTGCACCCCTATCCCCGATCCCGGATCGGTTGTTTCGAGCTCACCCCCGCCAAAGTACCCAAAACGCCTTCTCCTCGCCGGTTTTTACCCCACGCACGCCAAGAACCACTACTCCCATCCCAACACATGCATCGCGAAGCTCGGCGCACATACACGCCCACATAAACATATATATATATATAGTAGTAGTAGGACAATCAAGGACGGGGGTAAATAAAGAGGAAGTGCAAGGTTCATCAACATGCATATATAAGGTAAAGCGCTAGCAATACTACTCGACAATGCCTAATGGGTAGTTCAGAATCGGTCGGGCGTGAACCTGGGGTCGGGTAGTCCTCCGCGGCGAAGTCGTCGGCGTAGTCGTACTCCCCCCGGCTCGGCTCTCCGACTCCTCCTTGCTCCTAGTAGCGCGAAAAAGAAAATAAACGGCGGCCCTATTGCAACTTAAATCCAAATAAGAGCATTAAAGATCCAAAATGGGAACAAACTCTATCCCAACCCGTAGTTCGAGATTTTAGATATTTTCTGGAAGAGGTTTCGTAATTTTCGGAGATAAAATGGATTTTCTAGGATTTTTAGAAGAGAAAAGGAATTTTCTGGAATTTTTAATTAAAAGAAAACCCTTCCCATCCGACCGGCCGCACGGGATCCCCGGATCCCAGCTGCGGCCGGGGTCCCCCGTGGCCCGCGGTGGGGGCTTGGCTTCCCACTGGCCAGCCGCGGCCCGATCCGTCGGCCGCCGGTGCGGCCGGCCGCGGTGTGGGCCTCTCGTGCGGCGGGGCGTGAGAGGCGGGCCGCACCGCATCCCGCGGATGCGCCGCGGCCGCGCGCGTGTGTAGGCGCTCGTGTGTGTAGAGCCTAGGGACCTTTTCCCCCCCGCGCGTGATGTGCTCGACGGAATGCCCGAGACGGCGGCGGCGCGGCGGCGGCTTGCCGGCGGCGAGGTGCGCTCGGGCGGGCCCACATGCGACCGTAGTGAGGGTGAGGCGCGGCGGGGCTTGGTCTACCCCTTACCCGTGCGCGGTCTTGGTCAAGGATGGGCGGCGGCGCGGCATGGCAAGGAGGGCGGCGACGGTGTGGGTGGCGGCGCGGCGAGGGTCGCCGGCGACGGCTCCCATCGAAGTCCAGCGCTCAGCTTGTGGTCGAGACGGGTCCTACGGGCGCATAATCGCCTAAAGCTGGGGCCTTCCCCCCCTAAGTTGCCTGGAACGGCCCTTGCCCTCCGCGGCAGAGCGCGGGCCGGCGGCGGCTAGGGTTACGGCTACTCCGGTGGTGCGGCGGCGGCCCTCTTATAGTGCATGGCGGGACGCGGGACGCGTGGACGGCGCGGATCGCTCCGGCGGGCGCGGACGGGCGGCGGGCGAGCGGGGCGGCGCTGATGCCCGGCGACGTCGCAAAGCGCAAAGGGAAAAGCAAAAGGAAGGGGGTGACGGGGGAAGACGGCTGACGCCGGGGCGACGTCACCTGGGTCCCACCTGTCGGTGTCCCGGGGTGGTTGCGGTAGGTGGGAGGCGGGCCGGCGCTAGCTGGGCCGTGTTGGGCTGGAAAGGGAAAAGAAGGGGGTGTCGCGGCGTGCGGGAAAAAGAGATGGAGGTGGCCCAACGGACTTCGAGAGCTTGGGCTCGCGGCCCAGAAGCAATCCCCCTTCCCCTTTTCTATTTTCTCCCAAACCCCTTTCTAAATTAGATTCAAATTTGAATGCGGATTCAAATTTGAAAACCCACTCGATAAATTCCAAACAAAACCAATAGAACTCCAAGTTTCTCACACTAACATTTTTATATTTCCTAGGAATTTTCATTTAGCTCAAAATAAACCTAGGAATTAAGGGAGAGGAAAGGAAGACATCCTTAAATGTTTTGGTAATCACCCAAACAATTCATCGAAAATTTTAAGACCACAATTTTATTAATTAACATTCCTCGACAAATTTGAGGGATGTTACGCCGCCGACGTTGCCGCCCCCCCGAGGTCCCCGTTGCCGCTGAAGCCTCTGCTGCCGATGTCTCTCGACTTGCTCTCTCTCGGGATGAAGCTTCCCCCGAATTCGCCAAAGCGCTTGAGCTCACTGTGCAAAGGGGGGCGGGTCCTACCGAACACGCTCCTTTGGTCGAAGTTCGGGAGATTGTTCCCGAAGATCAAGCTCCCTCTCCCTCCTTGGCCGCTTTCAACAAGAGCTTCGGTACGTCTCACCGTGGCAAATTACTAAGTGTTGGCCTCAAGACCACTGGCATTGGGAGGAGGACTTCTAAGATTTTAACACTGTGGCAATCGTCTGAGACTATTGATGAATCAGGGGAGGAGAGTTCGGGACAACCTGAAGGAGCTGTTGCTGCTTCTGAGAAAGGGCCTCATCTTTCTCCCGAAGGCACCCCTTCGCCTCAGGGTAAGGTTTCTTCCGGTTCAGCTAAACAGGTCACCATGCAGCAGTTCAGTAAACAAGGTTCGTCCCTTCTCAGTGCTCTTTTGTTCTTCTTCTCCGATTATTGAATCTTGATCTTACGTTGTAATTTTGATATTTTCAGAATTCAAGGATCTCTTGCACTCCTACCCTCCCTCGAAGCTAGCGCGCTTTCAGGAGGATTATGCGCTTACACTCTATGCTGGGGAAAGTTGCCATAGAGCGGCTCGTCGAACAAGAGAAGATGAACAAGCAACTGGCCCAGAAATCTAAAGAACTGAAGCGCAGTTTCGACCTTACCCAATCCGCGAACGCTGAACTCGAGAAGAAAGTGGCTGAGTTAGCGGAGGCTCTGAAGGCAAGCCAGGACGCCAAAGGACTCGCGGAATCAGCTCTTGAACAATCGAAGAAAGAACTTGAAAGGGTACAAAAGTCCCACGACGATGACCTGAGTGTGATTGAGAATCTTCGGGAGAAGCACGAGCGGGCTGCGAAAACCGCCGAAGATCTTCGCATCAACAATGCCAGTCTCGCAAAGTCCCTGAGCGCAAAGGACCGCAAAATCGTGGATCTTGAGAAGGCGTTGGCGGAACAGAGTGAAGCCTCGAAGAAAAACACTTCAGAGATTCTAGAGAAGCTGAAACTGCTCTACGAAGAGTACAAGAAGTCCTTGAACGAATTCGGCGTTCGTCCAGCCCCTCTTCCGAATAATATCGAGATTCCCAAATTCATGGATTGGATGGAGGCCGAGTTCAAGGCTCTTACTGAGGTGATCTCCGGCGCCAGTGACTTCACTGCTGCTTTCTCTGTAGAGAGTATTTTGAAGATCCTTCACAATTATGACTGCGTTGACCTGGAGAAATTTCGCGCAAATCTCTCTCAATTCCCCAGCGCTACTAGCACCGTGATACTTCGATCCAACGCCGATGTCCTGGATATCAAGATCAAGTTCGCGAGGGAGTTCTGGCTGACTAGCGGGAAGGAGACTGTCAAGACCATTGCGCGTGCAAAGCTCGCTGAGGTAGTTTCTTTGTTCGATTTCGTGACTTGTGTTTTTCGCAAATATTTCAGTCTCTCGAACCTCGGTCATACTTACTTTTCTTTCTCAGCTGAACGAGGAGGAGAATCGCGAGGACATCGCCGCGTCTCCCGAAGGGTCGACTTCCGGCGAAGGTTCGAGCGACTCAAGTGAAGGGGGCTCAGGCGGTAGCAGCAGCAGTAGCAGCAGCAGCGACGATGGCAGCGACAGCGAACAGGCCCCCGAACAAGAGGGCGGTTCCCCGAAGGTGGATGTTACGAACTAAACGATATGTCAGAACCTTGGGTGTATTCGAGATTGCTTTTACATTCATGTAGTTTCACTAAACTTCCCTGAACAAGTGTTTTGTATACTTTAACCTGCGCAGGTCCTGCAAGCTGGGCCTGCGCAGGACGTTTTGCCGCTGCGAATTCATCGGGATAGTATGTTCGTTAGTGGTGAAGCGTGGCGCCTGTTCAAGCGAGCACATCCCGAACAAGATTTTTCTGATTTTTGGTTTGAGGCCTCTCTTAAATTTTGTATAAGCTGTTTTGATCTCTCTTCATTTTTCTTGTTTCGTAAGAAGAGTCGCTCTGCATCCTCTACTTCGCGATCCACGAAAATTCCGAAGACGGAGCCCCTTAGCCCCTTAGCCGGTGCGTCTGACTTCGCCTATGCTAGCGATATGGCTGAAAACAACGTTTGTAAACCAGGACATGTTGTAGAACTTTCATTCTAAATTTCGCACTGATTGTTGTAATTATCGAGGAACTATTCGGAAGTTTTTATGCGAATAAGGCAATGAATACGTTTTTTTCCTGAAAAAACATCACCCTCCCCCACCTTGCCGTTTTGCATGAAAACTTGAAGGCTGGTTCACGAATCTTACTATTCACGGATTTCGAGCATATCTTTAGGAGAAATCTTCGTTAATTTTTGAAAATTTCAACCGTCATTGTGCAAGTCGACAAAATTTGTTTTTCGAATTTTGTGGACTTGCCCCGATCGGCAGACTTGCCTCGGTTGAAATTGCAACCCTCAGTTGCTTCAACCAAGATTTTCTACAATTCTCCGATGGAGCCCCTTGCCCTTTTCTTACAATGATGATAGCTAAAAAATTTTCAACAATCTACACTAAGTGAGAATATGCAGGCAACCTCTTAGGCATTCACCTTCTCGAAATCATCATGCAAACTTTTTGGTGGGAATCCCTTCGTGGATGGGATTTTTTTAGGCCACAACTTGTTGTTGTCTCAGGCCTTTTCGGTGGGAATCCCTTGATGGATGGGATTTTTCTAGGCCACAACTTGTTGTTGTCTCAGGCCTTTTCGGTGGGAATCCCTTGATGGATGGGATTTTTCTAGGCCACAACTTGTTGTTGTCTCAGGCCTTTTCGGTGGGAATCCCTTGATGGATGGGATTTTCTGGGCCACAACTTATTGTTGTCTCAGGCCTCTTTTTCATTGATGGAATTCTGGCTATCACGAAGCCTTTCTCACGAACTTTTTCTTTTTTTCACGATGGAACTCTGGCTATCACGAAGCCTTTCTCACAAACTTTTTCTTTTTTCACGATGGAACTCTGGCTATCATGAAGCCTTTCTCACGAACTTTTTCTTTTTTCACGATAGAATTCTGGCTATCACGAAGCCTTTCTCACGAACTTTTTCTTTTTCACGATGGAATTCTGGCTATCACGAAGCCTTTCTCACGAACTTTTTCTTTTTTCACGATGGAATTTTCGAGATACGCAATTTGGGGGAAGACTCTTTTCATATATATATCAGAAAGAGTATTTACATAGGATCCGCCTCGTTAAAAACCTTGCCTCTTGATTTAGAGCCCCCTTTGCAAGGAAAAGAGTACGGTCCTTCTTATTCTAATACGACTATAAGAAGCAAAACTAATTTTTGTCCCGAAATCACTTATAGACACGTGATTCGGATTTTTTAGCTTTCTAAAGTACAAACTTACGAAAATCGAAAAACTACTACACGTTACATCTATCTACAACTAGGGTTTTCATGGATAATACCTTTTTAGGGTCTGTCGGCATTCCACGAATACGGCAACTCTTCGCCAGTCTGCTCCATCAGGCGAAAAGCCCCTGGCATATCTGTTTCCCTGGCGATGTAAGGCCCTTCCCATGACTCATGAAGTTTTCCTGGGTTCTCCCAATTTTTCTTTCTTTTCAAGACAAGATCACCAGTTTTAATGTCCTTTCGGACCACCTTTTTGTCCCTCCATGCCCTTGTCTCTCTCTGGTATTTCTCAATGTTTTCCGCTGCTTCAAGGATTGTCAGCTCGATCATGTCTTTTTCCACCTTCTTATCAATTTCCTCTATCTCTTTTCCTTTCAGGACTCTCATGCTTTCATTCTTGATCTCCTCCGGTGTCATAGCCTCAGTCCCGAAAAGTAGGCGAAAAGGCGTGAAACCTGTTGCCCTTGAAACTGTGGTGTTGTGAGACCAGATCACCTTCGGAAGTTCATCCACCCACTTTCCCTTTTTCTGATCAAACAAACATCTCTTGATTCCCGAAAAAATCAGGCCATTGGCTCTTTCAACTGCACCATTGGACTGTGGATGATATACTGACGAAAATTTCGCCTGTGTACCTAAGGTTCTGCAGTATTCTTTGAAGGTGTAACAGTCAAACTGTTTGCCATTGTCAACCGTCAGTTCTCTAGGAACTCCGAACCTGCAGACTATATTCTGCCAAAAGAATTTCTGAACTGTTGCTGCTGTGATATTCGCGAGTGGTTTTGCCTCCACCCACTTCGTGAAATAATCGACTGCTACAGCCGCGAATCGGCAGTTGCCTTGAGCTGTTGGCAACGGGCCTACTAGGTCCATTCCCCACCTCTGCAGAGGCCAAGTTGGAGGAATTAGATGAACTGGCATTGAAGGCAGATTCTGTTGATTTCCCGTCTTCTGGCATGCTTCACATTGCCGAACTAACATCTTGGCATCGATGTTTATGGTGGGCCAATAGAATCCCTGCTTTATCACCTTTCCAGCCAAAGCCCTGGTGCTTATGTGTGCCCCATAGAATCCGCTGTGAATTTCTTTCAGAAGTTCCCAACCTTTTTCGGAGGTGATGCAGCGCAGCCAAGGCTCAGTGACTCCTGATTTGTATAATTCTCCATTTACTATTTGTGGTTCGTAATGTCCTCTCAGATAAGCCATGATTTCTGCTCTCCAGTCTGGAATTTCCACTACATTCACGATTTGGGCCCTTGAATCTTTGATGGAGGGCTCTCTGATGATTTCGAAGAACACATCCGGTGGTAGCTCTTGATTTCTGGCTGCCGCCTTCGCCAGTTTGTCTGCCTCATTGTTATCATCCCTTGGGATATCTTTGGATCGAATACCTTTTGAAGTGTTTTTCCATTTCTCTCGACTTTTTCGAGATATTTCATGAGAACTGGATTCCTGGCCTCGCTTTCCTTCTCAATATGTTCTTGGATCACTTTCGAATCCGTTCTGATTATGAAGGTCTGCTGCCCCAAGGCTTTCATTTTTCTTAATGCCGGCGAGAGGGCTTCGTACTCCGTTGTGTTGTTCGTGGAATGTTCATTGTTCGCGAATACGAGCCGCATTGCGTATCTTATGACCACGCCCGTCGGGGACGTTACAACGACCGAAATTCCAACCCCCTTGTAACACCATGCTCCCTCACACTTGCACTATCCAAGGTTCGAGTGTATTTTCCTCGAGATTTTGAGTGGGTGAAGTCCAATCCACGACAAAATCTGCCATAACTTGCGATTTTATTGCACTTCTTCTCTCGAAGTCTACCACATACTCGAAAAGTTCGGCACCCCACTTGATGATTCGGGTGGATGCCTCCCTATTTGCGAACAAGTCACTCAACGGCTGGTTGGTGATGACTCTTATTCTGTGACCCTCGAAGTAATGTCTTAGCTTTCTTGCTGCCATGATGACCGCATATGCGATCTTTTCCAGCTCGGAATAGAAGACCTTGGAACCAGACAAGGCTTCAGAGGCGAAGTATACAAGAATTTGCCTGAGCTTTCCTTCTTCTTCCTTTTCCTGCACCAGCACTGGGCTTACTGCCGAATTTGATGCGGACACATACAGCAGAAGTGGCGATTTTGGTTCAGGAGGACAAAGTTTGGTCATGGTGGACAAGTAATCCTTCAGTTCGCGAAAGGCACCCGCTTCGAGGTTCGGACCACTGGAAATTCTTGGCACTTCTGAGGACTTGGAAGAACGGTAAACTTCTTTCTGCGGCTCTGGGAATAAATCTGTTGAGGGCAGCCACTCTCCCTGTTAGCTTCTGAACATCTTTCACTGAGATTGAATCTTGCATTTCCATCAGAGCCTTTATTTTGTCAGGATTTGCTTCTATGCCTTTCGTTGAAACTAGGCATCCAAGAACTTTCCCCTTGTGAATGCCGAACACACATTTTTCCGAATTTAGCTTTAAGTTTGCCGCCCTCATGTTCGCGAATGTTTCCGCCAGGTCACTGACATGGTCTCCCCTCTGAACACTTTTGACAACTATGTCATCCACATACGCCAAAATGTTTCTCCGAATCTGCTGGTGCAGTACTATTGCTATCATTCTCGAAAATGTGCATCCTGCATTCTTCAGCCCCTCTGGCATCCTCACGAAACAAAATGTTCCGAAAGGAGTGATGAAACTTGTTTTCTCCTCGTCCTCTCTGCGAACCCTAATCTGATGATACCCGGAGAACATGTCCAGGAGCGAAAGCATCTCACTGTTGGCTGCGTCATCCACGATTTTGTCTACCCTTTCCAAGGGAAAATCGTCTTTCTTGCATGCCTTGTTCAAATCGGTGAAGTCCACACACATTCTCCATTTTCCATTTTTTTTCTTGACTGGCACAGTGTTGGCTAGCCAGACTGGGTATTTGACTTCTCTGATTACTTGGGCATCCTGCAATCTTTGAACTTCTGCTTCCACTGCTTTGACCTTTTCCTCAGACATTTTCCGAAGTTTTTGCTTCTTGGGTGGTATTTTCTCATCTGTTTCCAGGGCATGTTCGATGATGTCCCTGTCAACACCTTGCAAGTCCTTAGCCGACCATGCGAAAACATCCTTGTTTCTGTTCAGGAATCGTATGAGTTCCCTGTCCTCTTCTGGGCTGAGGTTTGCCCCTATTACGACTGCTCTGTCGGACATATCATCCAAATACACTTTCTTTGTTTCATCTTCTACGGTTATCTCATTTTTTCTTTGTCCCGCTTAGGTTGTTCACAGGTTTCCTTCCCCTCGTCAGCTGTTTTCAGCTGGTACACATTTGTTTGGCCGGGCGTGTGGCCTTTTTCTATATTCCTGGCCTCCTGCTGATTGCCGAACACCGTGATGACCCCTTTGGGCGCAGGCATCTTCATGCATAGGAATTGTTGCCTTATGACAGCATCAAACTTGTTCATGAAACCTCTGCCGAAGATCGCGAGGTATGGGTGATATATGTCAACTACATCGAAAGTGAGGCTCTCCGTTCTGGCATTCTCAAGATCTCCGAAAGAAACTGGGAGTGATATTTTTCCCACCGGCTTGATGGGCTTTCCTCCGAACCCCTGCAATGGGTACTCTGGTGGATCCAACATGTGCTGGCTCAGATTCATTTTCTCGAATGTTTTCAGGAACAGGATATCCGCCGAACTCCCGTTGTCAACCAGGACTTTTCCTATGACCCACCCAGCAATATTGACCTCAATGACCATGGCGTCATTATGAATCGCGGATTTCAGCCTGAAATCTTCTTCTGTAAAGGTGATTGGCACCTTTGCCCACTCCGGGCGCGCAGCTGGGCCGTCATTGATGATGGTGTTCACAGATCTGAAGTAATTGCTTCTCTGCTTCTTGGTTTCGAATTCCATAGCGGATCCGCCCGTGATTGGCATGATAGTCCCGAACGATGGCAATGCCTTGGAGTTCTGAGGTCCCGAACTTGACTGAGGTCTTGACGAACTTTCTGGGGGTGGTGGCAAGATTTCTCGAATGGGTTGTGGTTCTTTGGATTGATTGGATCGCTTGCGAGTGAGGGAAAAATTGCTGCGACGGCCGCCATGCGTCGGCCGTGGTTGTGGAAATTGCTGAGCGAGACGAGAACTTGACCGTGGGCTCGCGAATTGCGATTGCCGGAAGTTCGGACGAACGGCTTGGCATTGAGGATGCAATGCTCATTAGTGCTTTCTCTTGTTGGATTCTTGCCATGTTCTTCTTTGTTTCGGGGCACCCTTCGGTTTTTGTGGCCTCTTCCATGATGCGGCGGTAGAAGTGAGGATCTTTTGGGTTGTGGTTCGTGAGTCCCGGGGTTCCTCTTCCTCTCCCCCTTCCTCCCGGGATTGAATCCTCCCCCGGTGCTTGGCTCTGTTGGCTTGTTGTGGTTGAGAGTTTCCGACGCCTGTTGACGTTTCGCGGATGCGAGGTGGTGCCCGCCGGGTAGTATCTCTCGTTGCCCCGTCTAGCCTCGTTTCGCTCAGCCACCCTCTTGCGGTGGTCGTCATCGGACAAAATGTACTCCTCCAATTCTCGAAAAAGTTCCTCAAGCTTGTCTCGGGCTTCTTTCTCGTGAGATGGGAAGGCATTGGCCCCGGGGTGAGACCTTTGATCGGTGCCTTGATCGTTGTCTTGTCATCGGCGTCGGGAATTTGAGACCTCTCGTTGCATGAACCTTCTCACGAAGTTCTGCGGTGGTTCTCCGTCCTTACGCTTGCGGTTATACAAATACGATGCTTCGGTACGTCGTGTCGTGGAACATCCGAAACGCTTGCATGAACTTTGTCTTGAGGTCTACCCAGTTTGTGGGCGAGTGTGGAGGGCGGCGGTGAGTACCAATTCGATGCTGGTCCTTCGCAAGCTATGATGAAGGATTTGGCCGGTGCAACATCATCTGCTCTCCGCCGAGTTCACGGCTCGATTCGTATCTCATGAGAAACTGCCTGGAGTTTCCGAAGCCGTTGTATTTGGGAAGAGAGACAGGCTTGAACTTCGGCGGCCAAGGTGCTGTTTGCAGCCCTATTGACAGCGGTGATTCAGAATCCACGAAGTGTGAGACTCCGTTTCCCGCGAAGAAGTTTTCTTTCGGGGATTCTCTTGCGGGCGCAGGGTTCTGACGCGGTGACTCCTGCCACAGGGAACTGTTCTCTTGTTCTTTCATTTCATCAATTTCTTTCTGTATTGCTTCTATCTGCTCTTTTGCTTTGTTCAGCTGCTCTAGCTTTTCGGAGATTTTCCTCTTCGCTTGTAACGAGCTGCGAACTTTTCCTTGTCTTTTCGCCGAGTTGCTTGTATTTTTTGTTGAACCATGGCTAGCTCTCTGTCTATGGCATCATCATCATCATCATCCACATTCTCGAACTCCTGTGCTCGTCCGGCGGGTTGTTCTTGGGTGTGAGTGTCTTTTCTCGCTCTTGCCTTCATGAGGGCCTCGAGCTTTTCTCTTCGTTCTTGGTCCGTTATGTTCGAGGATTCGGGAACAAACGAGGTTTCATTCCCTTGGGTGGGATGGCGATCGTCTCGGTTTGCTGTCTTTGGAACGTTCTTCTTGGACTTCTTCTGAGGTGGCATCGTGAGTTTCTTTTCGGCTGGAACACCGTGGGCGCCAATGTTGGGGGTTACCCGAAAAATTCGGATGACTACCCTAACACGAGTGAGAGTTCTTAACACGTTCAAGTACAGAGTGAGAGCGCAAAGAGACTGTGATTCCCTCTGCAAGTAGCACAAGTTTCCAAAAGTCTGAATCCGTTTACACGTGCCCTTGCGCCCCCTTTTATAGGGAGACGTAGGGACTTTTACATACCGATAACACCCTTAGCCTCAGAGAATATTCCTAGTGTGAACGCATTCAGGATTGTCTTTTTCATCCAACATATTTACAAATCTGCCACTAGTTCACACTGTAAACCCGGACTTTTTGGGACAACAACTTTGACTTTGCTTCTCCCCCGGTTCGTGAATGTCTTCGCGTGAAACTCCCGAACATGGTCTTCGACGGTTTCCCGAATTGGTCTTCGCTTCTCGGTCGGCTCGCGCACGCCCACGCGCCTGACTCCCGAACTCAGTCCTCGACAGGTTCTTGAATCGACCGTTTTCCGAAGTTCGGGCCATCGACGACTCGAGATTCCAGGCTTCCGCATGTTCGTGACTCCACTTCTTCACCGAATCAAGATTCCCGAACTTTGCATATTCGCGAATTCGAGGCTTCACAGGTTCCAGGATTCCGACAATCGCGAATTCCCTGCTCCTGAAAAACATGCTTCAAGAACTTTGTTAAACTCAGCGTTTCGAGGGTGACGAGTTTTACTGAATTCCCCAACAAGCATCCGATTCCTTACACATGTACACAACTTTGTATAGACACACTGGGAGGGAGACAACCTAAAATCATCACCACCAAAGGAGTGGAACGGTTGCGCGTCGCATCACGGTATCGTGAAGGCTCCTGTGGTGCACACATTCATTTCTCCACTTCTCCGACTAATGTGTGAGCATATATGTATATTATAAATTTTTATATAAGATATAAACTTTAGAGGGCCGACGTGATGAGTTCGCCAGAGGGCCTATGAAATCTTAGGGCCGACATTGCGGACGAAAGCGGTGGCAGGCAGCGAGTCGGCGATAGCGGACAGCCGAAGGCCGAGGCACAAGTGTCAGGCGTGGAGCGAGCTGCGAGCCTCGTGCTATCACGTCACCGGAGTTCCGCCGGCGATCGGCCGCCCGATGGCCTTGAGGCATTGACTGAGGTATGTCCCTGTCTTGAATCTTCTTTGAACTGTCTCCATGTTCTCACAACATTGGATCAATGTTCCATACGATTTTGGGACGCCATTCCCCGTCGTCCCCGTTCCTTGTTCCAGGTCCAGTACGAAGATCCCGGGATGCGGAACATGCCCACATTCCGCGTTCCTGACTGATAAGGCGTGTTGTTGTGTAAGTTTGGTTGTGTGGTGTTGGTGGTGCACGCTTCGTCGTGTTATGTATAAATATTTCTTCTTCTTATATGACATAGTAATGCTCCTGATATATATTTAAAAAAACAAAGTTGCTGAACAAATAGGGGCATTTTGCTGTCGTATCAAATGGAAAGTCCATCCCTGTTGGAATTTTCTCTAAGATATCTATAAGTAGGATCGCAATGAGAACATTTATTAGACTGAAGAAGATATAAAATCTTATATTCTACCTATACTAGAGTCTTAAAAATGATACTTCTCAATTAATATCATAAATCGTAAGACACAATCACAATTTAGACAACCATGGTTTTTCTCATACTAGCAAATATGCCCGTGCGTTGCAACGGGAATATATCACTAGGCATCTCTAACCTAACATACATGCACAATCAACTTAATTTATGATACAAACTAATATATTTGTAAAATAGACTTCACCTTATTCGCCTTATTAACACCATCTTCTCCGGCACTCTATATTTTTACTTTATGTCAATAACCATATATTTTATTCATCCACCTTCAACTATCATCTGCAATTAAAAATTTATTTGTTACTTTGTAGGAACTAAAATGTGCAAGAAATAAAAGTTTAGGTGTTAAAGTGTAAAAAATATTAGTTGTACGGACTATTATAATGTAATTATCGGAAACAAAGGGGGCAAAATGGAAAAAACCAAAACCTTATCTACACCTACCCCGTCATCTCTTTCGCACCGAAGCCCAGCCCCCCTCACTCTCGATGCTCCTAGTTCCTGTCCCCCACCGTTGCTGCCCATCAGCGACGCACGCCGTCGCCCGCTCACTCGTCCTCCTCGATCGGCTCCTCCTAATCTCGTGGGTCTCTCTCCTACCTCGATCCCTCTCGTCTGCGTATGTGCTGCTTCGCGTGCTTATTCTCGCTACTAATATGCATTGGGTCCAGTCCGGAGAGATCCGTGCTGCCGTATCCCCACCAAGCGAGGGCGACCGGAGCAGACCACCCGTCGGCGATCGGGATGGGTGACGCCGTCGCCGACGGCGACCACGGCGCCCAGTGAGTGCCTCGTCCGCTCTCGTCCCTGCTGCATGCCCACGCTTGCTCTTGCTCTTGCTTTCGGTTGTTTGTGCCCCTGCCCCGTCGCGTCGCAGGATTCACGAATTTGACCTTCTTCCCCCACCCCTCCCAGCTCCCATGACGGGTTCGGGTTCCATGCGAGTGTTCTCTTAGATGCACTGATGTGAGCGGGTGAAAGGATTGGGAGGCAAAGCAAGCTCCGGTAAGCTTGCTCAATTTCTTCCTTTTGTTGTGGCATTCATGTCCTTTTCAGTTGTCTTCTGGATCCGATAGTTAGAAGGGGTGGGGGAGGAGAAACCACGGACAGCCGCCGGGCCGCACGCGGCGACGGGAAAAACGGGAGGAAGAAGACGGGTACGGAAGTCACGTGGGGACGGAAAACAGAGAGAGAGACAGACCCCTGACAGGTGGGACCCACCTGTCAGGACGGACGAAATTTTTTGGCAGAAACGGTCCTTGCTTTAATATTAGGTAGAGATATGGGATGTTGAACTATACACGTCCATAAAAAGGAAAGGCATAAACATATGACAATACTGATTGAATGTAGATAGAAGCAAAATAAAAAAATAAAGGACACCATCTTTGTTTTGTAACGTGACATTGTAGATTTGATAATGTACACATGCTCCTTGTAAGATTATGTACAGGCTCATGGTTGGTATTCTTCTACATTGGCATGACTAGGTAATAGTTTATACTACGTACTGTTAGTTTGAGGCAAGAAGACTGTTAGACCAAGATTTAGCAGTAGAACTCTCACATGAGTGACAAACTCCCCGCCGTTGCTCACATGTTTAAAGTGGAACCCAGATCCACAATTAGGTGCCATGTAACAAAGCATCTCCATCCACACATTTATGATTATCTCCCATGGATCCCCTGCTTCTTTAAGCTCAAGGAGCCCTTTGCAAAGTTGATTAGCGCGAGGCAAGATTGGCACATCAGAGAATACCTCAATCCGAGAGAATTTCCTGATGTGTCCTTGAGCCAGATCATGTTCCTTGCCAATGCCAACCTTGTCACGTATGCTTTTCACAACCTTCCAGTGGTCTTGGGCTGCCTGCTGCTTGTCGTCATCACCAAGCTCTACCTCAAGAAATTTTGTGATTTCACTTCGAGCCATCTTGAGCACGAAGTACCCGTCGTTGCCCACCAAGATGCCATGCTTTGAAGCAAGGTACAGGATGTAGTTGGATAGCTTCTTGCTCGGGTCTCTGCATGGAGAGTCGCGTGCCTCGTCGTTAGCGAAACACATGTCTGTAGCTATGTGCCAAATAACAATGCTGGTTAGAAAATCCACGCGCTCAATGGTCTCAGAAAAGAGATCGTGATGAGCTTTGTTGCTCAGTGTCCCTGCAGGCCATTTCCTCTGGAGCTCCCATTTCGCCCACTGGCCATGGAACTTGGTGAAATCCCACTCATCTGCAACTACAGCTGCTTCTGCTTCTACTTCAGCTTCTGCTTCTCCTTCCATTTCTGCATCTGCTTCTACTTCAGCTTCAGCTTCTGCTTCTGCTTCTGCTTCTTCATCTGCATCTGCTTCTACTTCTGCTTTTGCTTCTGCATTTGCATCTACTACAGGTTGCCTGTTTGATACGTTCAGAAGCGTATCAAGGAGGAGTTCCTTCAGGTCAGAAGAGGCATCGACGTGTGTCGTGTCGCGGTCGATGCCAATCCACCGGATCGTCCGCTCTAACAGAGAAGCCTGCTTCTCTGCTACGCACCCTCCAATGAGACTACATTGGGCGAGCTTCCCCGACCATTGGCATCTACTCTCCGGATGGGCCAGCTTCACCACGCGGAGGATCATCGCTCTCCATCGTGGAAAATCCTTCACTGCTGTACTAAGGTATGCCCAATACGATGAGACGGCCAGAATGTTGGAGATGATCTCTAACACAATAGCTCCGATCAGCAGCACATACGACCACTACGGGAGAAGCAAAATTCCCCGAGTGCCACGTGCTTCCCCGAGTGCCAAAAATCGGGCACTCGGGGAAGACAATCTTCCCCGAGTGTTGCACTCGGGGAAGAAATGCACTCGGGGGAAGATGGCCTTCCCCGAGTGCCTAAAAGGGCAAAGCACTCGGGGAAGAAAGGCACTCGGGGAAGGCCCTCTTCCCCGAGAGCAACACTCGGGGAAGACAAGCACACGAAAAAGAAAAGTTGCATTTGACGGCGCAAATAGACGGAACCGTTTAAAAAAAATTGGAAAAGCTCTTCCCCGAGTGCCTAGACCTAGCACTCGGGGAAGGCTACCTCTTCCCCGAGTGCCTTGTCCCTGGCACTCGGGGAAGGGCCTCTTCCCCGAGTGCCTAGTTTCTGGCACTCGGGGAAATATTTATTTTTTTTTGTTTTTTTGCCCCAATTTTTTTGTGAGGCCTTCAAACTTTATTTAAGACTCCTTGCCCAAATTTGGCTTACATTTGAAGTTTTTTGTTATATTTCGTTAGTTTTTTCTTTTTCTTGAATTTTTAGGAAAAGTTCAAATTTGAACTACAGGTACATGAAATCATATAATTTGGCGATTCAAAAAATGATATTCATGATATTTGGTGTATATTGAGGCCTTATCCAACCACTCACATGAAATATCGAGGATCTTGTTGCTTTGTGACATGACTAACAACATACGGGAAAAGTGTTTATGAATTACGAGAAAATCGGACGAAGTCAAAAAAACACGTAACTTGTCGGGACACCGTGTTATCACATGTAGAGGTTGTGTGCAACAGTTGAGAAGATTTCGAGCAAGTTGCGATGTGTGAAGCCTGAAACCCAGACATCTCCACATGTGATCCATGTGATAACACACCAGGAGATGTGTGAGTTGTAGGCATCAAACGTCGCAGACTTGCTCGAAATCTTCTCAACTGTTGTACACAACCTCTACATGTGATAACACGATGTCCCGACAAGTTTCGTGTTTTTCGGACTTCGTCCGATTTTTCGTAATTCATAAACACTTTTCCCGTATGTTGTTAGTCATGTCACGGCAACAAGATGCTCGATATTTCATGTGAGTGGTTGGATAAGGCCTCAATATACACCAAATATCATGAATATCATTTTTTGAATCGCCAAATTATATGATTTCATGTACTTGTAGTTCAAATTTGAACTTTTCCTAAAAATTCAAGAAAAAGAAAAAACTAACGAAATATAACAAAAAACTTCAAATGTAAGCCAAATTTGGGCAAGGAGTCTTAAATAAAGTTTGAAGGCCTCACAAAAAAATTGGGGCAAAAAAAACAAAAAAAATAAATATTTCCCCGAGTGCCATATCTGAGGCACTCGGGGAAGGCTACCTCTTCCCCGAGTGCCTTGTCCCTGGCACTCGGGGAAGGGCCTCTTCCCCGAGTGCCTAGTTTCTGGCACTCGGGGAAATATTTATTTTTTTTTGTTTTTTTTGCCCCAATTTTTTTGTGAGGCCTTCAAACTTTATTTAAGACTCCTTGCCCAAATTTGGCTTACATTTGAAGTTTTTTTGTTATATTTCGTTAGTTTTTTCTTTTTCTTGAATTTTTAGGAAAAGTTCAAATTTGAACTACAGGTACATGAAATCATATAATTTGGCGATTCAAAAAATGATATCCATGATATTTGGTGTATATTGAGGCCTTTTCCAACAACTCACATGAAATATCGAGCATCTTGTTGTCGTGACATGACTAACAACATACGGGAAAAGTGTTTCTGAATTACAGAAAATCCGGACGAAGTCCGAAAAACACGAAACTTGTCGGGACACCGTGTTATCACATGTAGAGGTTGTGTGCAACAGTTGAGAAGATTTCGAGCAAGTTGCTATGTGTGATGCCTGAAACCCGTACATCTCCGCATGTGATCCATGTGATAACACACCGGGAGATGTGTGAGTTGTAGGCATCAAACGTCGCAGACTTGCTCAAAATCTTCTCTAGTCTTGCACACAACCTATACATGTGATAACACAACTCCCCGACAAGTTTCGTGATTTTCTGACTTCGTCCGGATTTTTTGTAATTTAGAAACACGTTTTTCGTATGTTGTTAGTCATGTTAGGACAACAAGATGCTCGATATTTCATGTGAGTTGGTGGATAAGGCCTCAATATACACCAAATATCATGAATATCATTTTTTGAATCACCAAATTATATGATTTGATGTACCTGTAGTTCAAATTCGAAGTGTGCCTAAAAATTCAAGAAAAAAGAAAAACTAACGAAATATAACAAAAAAAATCAAAAGTAATCCAAGTTTGGCCAAGGAGTTTTAAATAATGTTTGAAGGCCTCACAAAAAAATTGGGGCAAAAAAACAAAAAAAATAAAAAATACTTCCCCGAGTGCCTTTGTTGGCACTCGGGGAAGAGGTCCTTCCCCGAGTGCCAGGGACGGGGCACTCGGGGAAGACACCTCTTCCCCGAGTGCTAGTTGAACGGCTCTCGGGGAAGCCTGCCCAGTTACCCGCCGGCCAGGCCCACTTACCCGCCGGCCCATTTACTGAACCTAACCCTACCTGCCCCCCCACCCCACCCACCAGCACTCAGCCTCAGACGGCCGCCGCCCCCGCACCCAAGCTCTCCCTCCTCTCCCTCGGCCCCACGCGCGCCGCCGCCCGCCGCGCGCGCGCGCCCCGCCCGGCCCCTCCTCCACGCCCGCTCGCGCGCGCGCGCGCCCCCGCCCGGCCCCTCCTCCACGCCCCTCTCCGCGCGCCGGCGCGCCCGCCCCGGCCTCCTCGACGCCCGGGCCCGCCGCGCGCGCGCGCGCCCCCGCCCGCGCGCGCGCGGTGCGCCGCCACCGCCTCGCCCGGCCCCTCCGGCGCGGCCGGCCGCCGGATGCGAGCCGCCCGCCCCGGCCCCCGGCCGGACGCCCCACCCCGCCCGGCCCCTACGGCGCGGCCGGCCGGGCGGATCCGCCCCCGCCCCCGCCCCCTCATCGCCGCCCCGCGCCGCCCCGGCCCTCCTCGACGCCCCGCCCCGCCCCGGCCGCTCCTCCAGGTACTCCTGCCTGAGATCCTCCCTGCGTTCGTTCCCCAACCACAAAATTTTGTCAGGATGTTGCAAAAGAGCACAAATTTTGTCAGGGTTTTGACCGACGGCAGGGATGGCGCGGGCACAGAACGGGGGATGGAGCTGAGCGAGAGCAGGTAGGCCGGCGGCAGGGGCCAAATGGATAAGGGTTTTGTGCTGCTTGGCCAGGCCGAGGTAATGGGCCCTCTCTTCTAGTTAGTCCATTATCCACCGGATACGAGCGAGAAAGTTCCAAGGAAAAAGAAATTTCATTACATATTCATGATGCTAAGAGCTTTATTTATGTATTTACCAACTTTACAATGTCGGCATAGATTTGTGTTGTCTTTGATATTATGTGTCTATATTTCTTCATTTTGAGTGATATGCTTTGTTAGATCATGTCAAAGTTTAGTGTGCAAATTTGTACTCAAATATTTGGAAAGTCGGTTTTCACATGATGTAGGGAGCCGGTACGCACAACTCCATCTACTTTGAGGTGCAATTCAAATAAGTGTCCCCTGTCTTCTCTTACGTACTCGACCGCATGGTCTAGAGAAATTAAGTGGCCTTGTTAGTGGCATCTGTTTAATTTTCGGGTAGTAATGCAATCATTGTCATTGTCCCAACTGCAAAAAATGTTGGCACAACCGTTAGACATAAGGTTTCATGTCAACAATTGAAAATCCGTGTTAAGTGCCCAATCGGTCCTAGGTATTGTCAATATGATTAAATCATCTCTACTAGGAAACATTTAATATTTAGGCTTACCATGCTTGACCGAAAACCGTCGCTAATACCTCTGTTAAAAATTTTCAAAGGACTCGTCATTTGGGTGTGTTTTATGTATAGCTGCATTTGCATCTTTATGTTACACCGAAAACCTTATTCTTTTTGCCACTGTCAACTTAATTAATGTCTGTTTTTGTAGTTCTGTTTAATGTTATGCATGTTTTGGTAGTTATGTTGATCTTATGTCATCATAATTGATGTTTATGTGTTTTTGAAGTTCTTTTTATCATCTGTTAGCTTAATTAATGTTATGTTTTTTGGCAGCTCTATTTATCGTCTGTCAACTTAATTAATGGTTATGTGTTTTTAGTATTAAGAAATTGAGCAATAAATAGTAACTGAATTTCTTGCTCTTATTCATATGTGTATTCACATCCCTGCATAAGATCGAGAAAAATGATGGCTCATCCTTCAGACCACATGTAGGAAAATGATCGGTCATATGCGTCCCAAACTTTTGCTATATTAACATTTTATTTTTACAACGGTTAACTTGCATTTCACAAGTAGAGGAAGCATTCCTTTGTGTAGTGTCATGTATTAAAAAAATGGTTATCTTGCATTCTTATTTAATCATGTCAAGTTTTGGCAGCTTATCTTGCATTCTTATTTTTGAGGAATAATATATAATCATTTGGATTACAGTAATTCTGTCATATTTGTTTTAGATGAAGAAACAGGGTGTATTTTGGCATCTGCACTAAAGGCATGCACTCATTCATCTTATTATAGTTATCAGCCACAGGCTATATATATTTGAAGGGTGGATAGTTCTCTTTTTAGCTAGCAGACTAGGATGAGCACTCATTAGTATGATCTGCTACTGTTTGTATAGGTGTAAGTTGTCCTGCAGTCTGCAGATTGTTAAGCTTTAGGACATTAAAGCATTTCCTTTGGTTCTGTTAGTTCAACTGCTAACTTTAACTAGTGCTCCTCCAGTTTCTCTATATCTGTTGATCTGTATGTAACATGTAAATAATAGAATTATCAGACAAGCTGGACAATTAACATTTACTTGTGAACTTAATAGTGTGTACTTTTGGATGGTTTGTAATATATTGTGGATTCCAAACATATTTGTTTGTTTGTGATTCATAAATGTGGTTCTTGATATATTGGTGTTGATTGTATGTGTCTATATATATATGATTTGTTGTTCACACGAAAAACAAAAAAAAAACAAAAAAAAGTGGCTTCCCCGAGTGCCTGGGCACTTGGCACTCGGGGAAGGCTATATTAAAAAAAAGGGCAGGGAGCTTCCCCGAGTGCCTGGGCACCTGGCACTCGGGGAAGACAAAAATAAAAAAACCACCAGCAGCCTTCCCCGAGTGCCTTGGCAACTGGCACTCGGGGAAGAGGTTAAAAAAAAAAAAAGAAAATTCTTCCCCGAGTGTTGCGCTCGGGGAAGAGTAAAAAAAAAAAACCCCGTCGACGGCGTTAAATCTTCCCCGAGTGCTACCGTGGCACTCGGGGAAGTCTTCCCCGAGTGCACGATTTTTGGCACTCGGGGAAGAGCTCTTTCCCGTGAGAAGCATCCCCGGAAGCTCTTCCCCGAGTGTTGCACTCGGGGAAGGCTTCCCCGAGTGCTTTTTGCTCTTCCCCGAGTGCTTCAGGCACTCGGGGAAGCAGGTGGCTGCTGTAGTGGACACTGCAATGTCAGGCCTTGGGTAGCTGACAAGAGAGCCTCTTGCATGCAAGCACACGAACAGCGTCAGAGCTGCACAGGTTGAGCCCATGGTGAGCAGCCGGGGGATGACGCTCGTGACCGTGCCGAGGTGGTAGTGGCGTGTCCCAAACTTGGTGTAGTAGTAATCATATATCAATGAGAGCTGCACCTCGACCAGCTTGTAAGCACATTGAACTCGGTTCTTGCTGCTCAGGAACTTCTCTGAAAATCTGTACTTTTTGTTGCCACGTTGCAAGGACGGCATCACGCCCATTAGAAACGCCATCCATCTGTTGAGCCCTGAACCAGCTAGGAACACGAATCTTGCATAGCTTGGCTCTTCTTCCTGCAGAGATTTGTGTATGTGAAAGAGGTAGGAGTGTGTGCTGATCCTGTGCACGTCAGACACATCAGAGCTACTCCCGGGTGTTGCTGACTTGGCGGCAGTCTTGAGTGCCCATGTCCTCTCGGCGTACCTGACGGTGCCGGCTACGAACATCAGCACCAAGGGGGCCAACAGAAGCTGGGTCTGGGTGCTACCCTGCCACTCTTTGCCGACTACATAGGCGGCCATCACCACCTGCTGTGCGAGGCCAAGCAGGTGCCGCTTCCACAGCATGTTGTCCTCCATGGAGAAGGCTGTGAGCGTCTCCTGTCCTCCGAGGTGGAGCAGCATGAAGGGCGCCCAGAAGAGCACGAGCTCGTGGCCAAGGCCTTGGCCACTGTTGATGATGTGCAGTGTCAGATGTCCGAGGACAAATATTGCAAGGGCGTCGGCTGACACGTAGGCGAGCCATAGCAGCAGCCTCACGACGCCAGAGGTGGTGCGCTTCCTTAGGCCCGAGAAAACGAGCAGCAAGGCTTGCAATGCAAAGCTCAGAAGCACCAAGAACTGGATCTGCCACTCATTCAAGAGCTGCTGGACATGGCTCGCCGACCTACTGACCAAAGATAAATTTGCAAATGATCACGCAACTCTGTTCAAGTTTCACTAATTTACCTCAGCACTAAACAGAATTAGATCACATACAAACAATTCGTAAGTTTAAGCCACGTTTACTGGCCATTGGAGGCTCCACAGAAAAGGAAAACCATAGGAAAAACTTATAGAGGCGTGTGAGAGTTTCAACAGCTCAGCTCTAACGTTTACCTGTCTTGCCCCATCTGTAGCTCAGTAGGTCTTGCAGATTGTTTGATCGGCCACAGAGACGTACGGGTGGGTCTTCGTGTTGGTGAAGGAAGGCCCTGTAGTAGGCGGCGGTGGCGCAGTTGCTGCCGGTGGAGCAGGGAGGTGGGCGCCGCCGCCGGCGCGAGATCCGGAAGGCCACCGGACCCGTCGGTGGCGGCTCGATCTCAACTGCTGCCGGCGGTTCCCACCAAAACGCCCGGATGAACCAGCAAAGCCCAGCGAGGTCTTTTGTGGCGTAGCTCTTAGAGGTTATGGCAGCTAGCGACGGCGGCCGACATCCGGGACACGGTTTCGTGGTCCCGGGGTTTTCGGCCGTGGAAGAAGACCAGCAGTGAGGGAAAGGGATGGAAGAAGACCAGCAGTGAGGGAAAGGGATGGAAGAAGACCAAGGAAAGGGACGATTCTCATTGTGGGACCCATGTTTCTTTTGAATTCTTACTTTTTTATTTAAACCTTTGACTTCTTATTACTGAGATACTATACTGTAGCATAGATCACCCATTGATAGAGATGCAACTATGCAAGTGGGTACTAGTACCAATCTTCACTACATAAATAGGGATTCTTGACCGGTTCTGATGGTGAGTTGTCTTGTAGTGCTTGTTTATTTTGGGTCAGCTTAATATTACAATTATATTATATGTCACCCTAGTTTATTTCTCCTTCTCAAATATATTACGTGAATTACCATTCTAGTTTATTTTATCAAGCATTTGGATGGATCTAAAATATCTGTGACTTGTATCCCTAACATTGCAGGAAAAACGGAAAGGCTTGGATAAAATATTTTTAGACTCAAATAATCACTATGCTTCTGTAAGAAAATTTGGTTTTGAAAAGTTAGAAGGCATGTGTGCAGTAAGTTTATAGTTTTAAAAAACACAATATGAACTCTAGTTCTTTCAGAATTATAAATTCTATTCTTTTAAAACACCAGACACACACAAAAATAAGAGATTGGACCGATATATCTAATCTTGTGTGAGTAACGAAGGAATCACTGGTGTCTGAATATCGACGTACACGTAGCCTACAAATTAAAAAAGATACGAGGACACGAACCTACCCATCTAAAGCTAGCTATTTTTCTTCTAAACTATGGTTTTACATACTTTTGTTTTGAAAACAATATTTACTGTTATTTTTGTTTTGTAAAACACATCCAATAATTCGCTTTGACTTAAGCACACTTCAAAATGATTTTTTAAATCTCTAATTTGGGTCTAAAGCATCTGTGAGACATGGGTACCCCGAGGTCCCCACCGACCATGCTCACTACCGTCCCCGACAAGTGGGTCCGGCCCAACAGAAGACTCGTCAACCTGACAGTGGGCCCAACAAACCTGATCTGTGGCCCCGAAGACTTTTCAGAAGATCCCCAGATGACCTTATCCGATCCGTTCGGATAACTTGGCGTGCAAGACAAGACACAAGACGTCGGCTGCGCTGCCAGACAGTCCGAAGATCGCGGGATTATGTTGTAATATACTAGAGATACGTTTCCATATTGTAACCGACCTGGACTCTGGATCCACCAACCTTGTCCGTCAGCCAATATAAGGCGTTCTTAGCTCTAGATCTCCCTCGCCGAACAAATAAACCACCGGGTTGACCCCCTATGGACTACTTAGATCTAAAGCTCTGACAACTTCCATGCGCTATACATGATTATAGAAATATTTTTGTTCACATCATATCTCTTAGACTAAGACTATCTCCAAGAGTCCTTTTACACACCCTTAAAAATCAAAATTTGTTATTGGAGGGTAACAAAATGGTGTCCAACATGTCCCCTAAAATGGTCCCAACTCTTTCGTAGGGGTGGTCATACTCAAGCTATAAAAAGTTGGGAAGTACTAGCGCCCGGGCATCCAGACGTGGGTAACCATCGGATCAAAACAATGTAACCGTCAGATCGAAGCACTATAGCACTCAAAAAATACTATAGTAAAAAAAAATCCCGCCAAAACATCAAGTCATGTTGTGTGCAACATGAATAAGAATTCTGCAACATTAAAAACAACATCCACAGCATTCAAAAACACCATCTGCAACATACAAAATCAACATTTGCAACATTGAGAATCAAAATGTTGTTGTGGGGAGAAAACAACATTGAAACATCTAGATCTAATTTTGCAACATCCGCACAAAATATTTGCAACATCTTTCCGAAACATCTGAAAACGTGTAACACACGCCTATAACATGCACCAAAACTTGCCTACTACTCGCCATGGACGCCGTCCGGAGCTCCTTTGGCGACCGGCGCGGGGAGCGACAGCCTGTTGCCTGCCACCCGCCGATGAGCCCCGGCCCTCAGCGGCTCGCCCCTGTCCATGGAGGAGCAGCGACCATGTGCCAAGACCCTCACGGAGGAGCTCCTCCAGCAGCCTGTGCCTTGTCGTTGATTGGCGTCACCCGCTCGATTTGCGGCCCTGGTGCTCAAACGACTGCGCAGTGGCTAGGGAAGAGAGCGGTAGCCCCGGAGCTCGAGCGACACCTGACCGAGCAGCTTCGCCGACAGGCGGCATTGAGCACCGCCGACTGCGGGCTTCCTCCACCACTCCGCGTGCCCCAAGCTCACCGGAACACCGCTCTGGATCCCTAGAAGCCAAGCTCCACCAGGGTCAATCCCTTGCACCGCCGCTCGATCTACGAGGAAATGGGCCCACAACTCCGGATCCAGCCTGAGGGGTGAGAGAGGGGAGGAGCCGGCCACCGGATCTGTCCGATGATGAGGTGGTTCCCCAGGGTTTACCGGAGCTCATGCAGGCTGATGAGCACGGGGGAAGAGAAGGAGAGCTGCGGGTGCGACGGAAAAGGAAGAATGAATGGTGGAGCGGTGGGGGAAGGCCGGAAAGGGTAAGGTTGGCGTGTGGCGTCTACGTCAGGTTTTTTTGCTCCACGCCCTACAGGAAGCATTAGCGAATTTTTCCCCTTCTCTATACTATGAAAGCAAGAAAAAACATACGTCATTCGCCACGCGTCTGCCTGCGCTCCCGTGCGTCTGCCTCCCATCCGCTCGGCCTCTGCGCCCCTCCTTCCTTGCAGATGATTCCACCCGTGGGATTCTCTGGCCAATTCCGCGTCGTCCGCACTCTCCACCCCAACCGTTTATTTTTGCGTATGCGCTCCCTCGCATCCCTCCATCCACCCTACCCTCTCCGCCGCCGCCCGGCTCCATCCATCCCCTACACCCACACGCTCCTCACCGAGGCCGTCGTCGCTCTCGACCCCGCGACGCCGCGCTCTAGCTACCTCGCTCGTCCCCAGCTCACACACCCGCACAGCCATCTCCAGGGGAGACCTCACCGTCGTCCTCGCCTCCGCTCCCGCCTCCGCCTCCGTCGAGGCCACTCCAGGGCTGCGCCACCGGATCCACAACAATGACCGCCGCCTCCCTTTTGCATTCACCTTGATGGGTCTGTCGCACGCCTCCCTTTTTGGGTTTTTCTCGCATATCCTCCCATCGCCGCCACCCACCGATCGTCGCGCCGCTCACACGCTCGCCGGGCGCCAACTCCTCCCATATCGCCTCCCTAGACACAGCTGCCGTCCACCGTAGCCGCCGCCATCGCCTCCTCCCCGGGCCGCCTCCCCAAATGCCATACGGATGGCGACTCGGACGAGATGGGGTTCGCATCCAGGCACCTCCGCCTGACCTCCTCGACACAAAACACAACAACCTCTTATAACGGTTCGGCAGCCTCTCTCTGTTACCTGGCTCTCCCGCTTCTCTGGTTGTTGACGGAGGGAGCGCGAGCACTGAGCAGGTGAGGACAAGGGTGCATGAGTATGATGACACCGAGCAGCCGACGACCTTCCATCTACAGCCACTACGCCAAACTCACCCAAGCACAGCCCCTGCCCAAGGTAAAATTTCCCTCGGATCCAAGGTTTTAAATCGCGGGCTAAGGCATTTAGCGACGGAGTTGCCAAAATGATGTTTAGCGGGCTATAGCCGGCATTTAGCGGGATATAGCCGGCTATAGCGGGCTAAATGCCATAGTCGCTACCCTTCCGAGCAGCTATATTCGGCTATAGCGGCGGCTTTAGCCGGCTATTTAGAACCATGCTCGGATCTGAATGATATGGGTGCTGCATAATTGAAATCCGAACTATGCCATCATGGATGAGTCCTCAAGTTGTTACTGTAAGTATAAATCCGAGATTTGAACTATTTTTATTGTCCTAGCATATGGATGAAAGAATTTGTGTTGACAGGGAGTTACAAGTGTATGCTGGCATATACTTTTATTTCATCGTTATGTGTTTGTCTAAAATTATTAGAGAGCTCAAGAGAAGATTGAAAAGCACTGTAATTTCCCCTCTAGAGATGGCATTGCAATTGCATCCCCTATACTATTCTTGCAACCATTGTATCCTGCAAATGTTTTATTACCAAACAACTTCCTCACCACAATGCGCTATTTGGTTGCAGGGATTGTTCATAAGAAAGATAATTCATTTGCACTGTGAGCATGAACGTCTTGGTGAGATGATCTATATTTTAATCATGAAGCAAGCTATACAAGTTAGTAAGTTGACGTTTCCCAGGTTGTGTTCATTCTAATAGACTTGAATTAGGATGTACTGAATCACATTGTTAGGTCGAGCTTTGTAGAGCATGGTTAAAGTTATAGATACTTTCGAGCCTATTTAGCTTCTAAAATATTTTAAATTTTCTATGTAAGTCCATGAATTAGCTGTTTGATTCATGGTACATTTTGTGCCAAGATTACTGCTATGTCTCTGAAGTTCAAATTAGCTGTTTGAATTCATGGCACATTTTGTGCCAATATTACTATTGTATCTCTATTAACTGTTAAAATTCTTTCTCATTGATGTGTATTCAGATTCGTTCATTCAATTAGATGTGATGTATGTCTATTTGTTTTGGTTTTCTGAACATTACTCTACCTCTGTTGCAGCATAATCTAGGATAATACGGTATAATCAGCCTGTTCTGTAAGTGAGCCAAGCCCAACGTAGAGCCGATGTGGTGTGTGCGGATGAATGATCAATTGATCACGGGCACTTCAACCAGCACCAGATCACTAGGTGAGAACTCTGCAGTTTTTTCCGGTAGTCTGTTCAGCACCTGTTGTCTGTTTCTGTGTTCATGAAATGTCTTACCCGTCATCCTCTTTTTGTTTTTTGGGTTCTTATTTTGGTCATATGTATGACAAAACACAACACTACAGTTTGTTTGGTGGCAACTAATTTGAAACAAACGATAGATAAGCTTTTTGGTACATTATATTGATAGAAATAATGGGATTTTTGTTGTATTTGACTGCGACTTTTTCAGACATAGCCATTGTTGGAGTCTTATGTTGACACATCAGTTCAAAAAAATTCAGTTGTGCCATTAACTTATATCACTGTCCAAAAATTTAAAGTTTTTCACTTGTTATGTAATATGTTGACCATGTTATATTGTTACCGAATGATTTATCTTGCATGGTTGCAACACCAATGCATGTTGCCCAATGCCTAACTCTATCACTACTTTTCCTTGTTCCTTTGCAAATTTAGCGGCTTTGGAGTTGCAGCACCCAAATGTTCCTTTGCAAATTTAGCGGCTTTGGAGTTGCAGCACCCAAATGTTCCTTCCTATATCCTGATGTGTGGAAAATTGATTGAGGGTTTCAACTGACATAAATTGGACCTACTCATTGACACTGCTGGGTGTGTAAAGAAATGATAGCTTTACGTAACACCCTAAATTCCACTGTTTGCTTTTAATTAAAATTTGCTTAGCAACATTGCGATCTCGCTTAAGGAATATAAGGTTGTCGTGTTTTTATAGGCATTTAATCACTTTTCTTAATTAACTAATGAAATATAGGAGTTTACTGCTGCATACATGCTGGTGCATAGTTTTTGAGTGTTTGGATTCAAATTTTGGTTTGAATTTGAAGTTTGTTTGATGTTTGTATAGGTTTGGAATTAGAAATCAGAAATAGAAAAAAAAGAAGAAACCAACCGCAGCAGCCCGGCCCACCTTCACCTAGCGGCCCACCGCCGGCCCACCGCAGCGCGCCGCTCTCCCCGCCGCCCGCCGCCTCGACGCGCGGGGCCCGCGCGTCGGCCGTCCTCCTCCCGCCGCCGCCGCTTCCGGCTCGGGGTCGAACCCGAGTTCGACCCGACCACACCGCGCGCGCGCCGCGGGCCCGCACGCCGGGCGGAGCGCGCGCCCCTATTTAAAGCGCCGCCGGCCCTCGCACCGCCCCCACCCCGAGCTCTCGTGCCGCCGCCGCCCTAACCCTAATCCGCGCGGCCGCCGCCGCCGCCTCGGTCCGCCGCCGTCTCGAGCCCGCGCCGTCCCGCCGCCGCTCGGTCGCCGTGCTTACGCCGGTGATTCCGCCGTCGGTAAGGAGCCCGCCGGTGCGGTTTGATTGTGCTCCCGTGCACCGCATCGCCGGCTCGCCGTCGCCGGGGATTAGCCGCCGCCGCGGCTCGCGGTGCGCCGTCGCCCGTCGCCGTCGCCGCTCCGGTGCCCACCGTAGGGTTCGCCGTGCTCTCCCCGGACGTCCCGGTGCCGTCCGCGTCGGGTTTGGAGCACCCTTGCTCGCTTTCGTCGTCGCGCCGCCGTTCGCCGCCGCCGCGCGCGCGCGTGCTCGCGTCGCCGCCGACCGCATCCCGCCGCTCCCGCGCGTGCGCAGCACCAGCACCGCCGGATCTCAATCCGACGGCCCCGCTCGCCCCTAGCCGCCAGTCAACCCGGCGACGTACCGGTCAACCCTAGCCCCGCGCCGCTTGAGATCTGCACCGTTGGATCCTGATCCGACGGATCCGATCCAACCCCTTATCCTCAGCCGCGCGTTTTTGCTAAAGAAACCCCAAGTTTTCCCAGTTTCACACCCCGGTCCTTCCACCGTATAGAACTTTTACGTTTAAGCCCAGTTTTCTTCTGTTTTAGCCCAAAAGCTTAAAACTCTTTACAATTTAGTCCTGAAACTTGTTTTAATCATAATTTTGTCGTTTTAGCTCCGTTTTCAGCGTTCTTTATGTCCACGCGATCGTCTCGACGAGTAGAATAGTTTTCTGTTGCTTTTGTTACTGTTTGAGATGATTGGTGTACTGTTTCTTATTTATTTCCATTGTTTGCTTGTATGTGATGTGTGGAGCGTAGCGTACGAGCAATTCGGGGATTTCGCTGCTGTTGAAGAGTATCAAGACCCTGAGCAGTTTCCGGTGCTGGTAGAAGGCAAGTCCTTGCTGCATTCCCGTTAAATTCCTATTACAACATGCATTTTAATTACACTGTTGTTTATTATTGCTATGCATTAAATTGATGGGTCCTATTGCTAAGGTTCGACTAGCTTTGTTATCCTATGCCTTGATCAACCCGGGTTTACTTTATGCTTTGGGTAGCACTTGCTAGCGCTTTATGTGGTTTTGGGATGGTTTAATGAACACTTGTTAATATGGCTTTATTTATGCTATCATTCATGTAATGCAAGAACACTTTACCTTGTTAATCGGAACATGGAGAACCACCCGGAAAACCAGTACTACCACAAGACATATGGCTCTGTCTTGGCTTATTAATTAGTGAACTAGATGTTAGGTATGCTTTACCTGATAAGGGTTGGGGGCTGGCGGGTAGTGGCGTATGGACCTGCTCGGGCGCAGGTGTGGGCTTAGCTAAGACACGGTACTCGTCCGGGAGCTTTATACGTTGCACTGACCAGGTAACCTAGCGGGCAGCCTTCATCTGGGGATCTTTGTAATGGCCTCGTAGCGTCCCTATGCAATCACACCTCGGAAGTGTGGTATGGTGCCTTGCAAACACCGCATGGTTGGGTCTAAAACTCTTTTGGGTTTTTACGCGACTTGTGGGTAAAGATGTACAACCTCTGCGAGTGTAAAACTAACTAGTTAGCCGTGCTCACGGTCAAGAGCGGCCTGGACCCTCACATGATTAATTCTATGGAAGATGGAACTTTTAAACTTGTGCATTACATTTTATGGATCTATTGCATTTTATTATCCGGGTTTGGTATATACTTACACTTTCTAGTAACGAGTTGTTAATAAAACTTGACCAACTAAAATGCTGACTTGCTTATGAGCCAACAGCTTCCACCATAAAGCCTTGCATGTTGTTATAGAACTTTTCCCTTGCTGAGTACGACATGTGCTCACGCTTGTTGTTTATTTATTGCATCTACACTACCCGGCTGCTGCTCAGATGGGCGTTTTGAAGACTACAATGATGAGTTTGATGGGTTCTAGGCGTCCGTTCTCCAGTCAGCTGCCTGTGGAGGACTTCTACGTGTGTTTCTTTTCCGCTGTTAGCTACTCGAACGATTGCTTAGTTGGGACATTCGGTCATGTAATAACTGTTTAATACTCTCTTTACGCTTTACACTGTGTTTTGGTATTCACTGCGTCGATGCATGTGTGTAACTTGATCCCGGCGCACATGTATTCTTGCATTCGGGTTTGTCCTTAAATCCGGGTGTGACACTTTCTTATCAATTTGTGTTTCATTAATCAATAGTAAAGAGTCTTCTGATTTTTTTAAGGTCACATTCAGTGCTTTATGCTAACATTTTCTTGCACTGCTCAGTTTTGTACATGCTTGAAGCTGCCGGACAATTTTCTCGCATCTATCCAGGTGTCTGTATTTTTCTAGCTTGCCTGTCGTTTCCAGTGATCCGATCAGGCGCCTGTGTTCTATAGTTCTATTGTCTGTTCCTTTTTCGTGCAAATAATCATGTATCTCAACATTTTTTATGCTTGATGCTGGAAGGTAGTTCGCTGACATGATTCAATTAGTCCAATTTAGGCATTGCATGGCACTGATAGCAGCAGACATTGAGACTTGAAACTGTGGTGTTGTGCTGAAAAATGGCCCCTTGATGTCTGAAAACATTGATTATTGTATGATGCTAGCGCAATGATTTCCTCTGTAGTAGTACTATGATCCTGATGAGGTGTAAAAAGGTTTATATACAAATCCTAATATCCTATTCATTTTCCTAGCATTGTGACAATTAATGTCTGAATGTTGTATAGAAATTTGCTTGGTTCTTGATAATCGAATGCTTATCTTGGTCAATAGAAATCTTGCGATTGCTTAGTCTAATGATGTGCAGCTGAAACAATTCTTTTCGATCACCCTGGGTTGCTATGGCTCAAAAAGCACTCAGTTTAGTATACAATAAAAACAAAACTGCGTACCCTTGTGGTAGTTTGTTATATTGTCAAAGACATGTGTTGTGCTCTGCCTTCGTTGAGGGAAGTTGCTATGTGTTTTTGTGATGGTCCTTGCAAAAAATATTATCCGTAGCATCATAAATTATACTTAATAAACAGTATAAAGAAGGATGGCCACATATTACATATAATGGAAATGGAATAACTGTGGGTGCAAAATTATATAGTTGAAAAATAAATAAACACACCACCCTCCTTAAAGGACCACTTTCTTTGTGCAGAATTTTCAAAGGGACCAGTTGGCCATTACAGTGGAAGGGGCTAGCAACCCCCAAACTTAATTATTTAGTTTATGTCACATTTTAGTGTCTTCTTTTTTTTTGGTTGACGAGCATTTGGAAAAAAAGGTGTTGAACAATTTATTTGTAAGCCAACTGTGAATAAGTGTAACATCCCTGATGTTTGCTTGTGCTAATGACATTAATTATATGAATTAATCAAGGTTAATAACCTCCTAAGCATGTTTGACTTGATTGGGCACACTTTTGCACAAAAGACCCCGGTCAACATCTCAAACCACGGTCAAACCCTAGATCTACTTTAAAGGCTGAAATGGTTTTCTTGCGCGTTCTCCAAAATTCACTATAGAAGTTCAAAATCTGCCAACACGAAAGTTGTTCGTTATTTCCGGGAACACATTTTTCGTAATTGGCGGACATTCCAATTTTGAGCGCAAATTGGCCAAAAATCAAGTTTACTGCGCTGTGAACAGTAAACTGAGCCGTGGAAAATCTGCAACTTCGGTTGGCGTTCCTGGGCAAACCATTGATCAAAACATATGTCACCCTTCGGGAAAGTTGTAGATCTACAGCTCCTCTACAACTTTGCTTTTGGGAGATTTTTCACTTAGTTGACGATTTTTGGAGTTTGGCAATTTCGAAAAGGGCTAAACGGAATAAAAATCGAGCTGGGCGACGTCGTCCCCGCGCTCTGGAGCGCGCGCGGGCGTTCTGGATGCGCCGGCCACGTGGGCGTCGCGCGTTGGTCCGGCGTACGGATGGCCTAGGCGTCTCCGCCGTGGACCCGCCCACGCCTAGACCCCTCCGCCCGTTCCCGAACCGTGAGCCGCGTCTACGCGAGCCCCTGCGCCGGCCGCGCCACGCGCGCCGGCCGCGACGGCCGCGAGGCGAGGAAAGGATGCGCTCGGCCTCCGGGTGTCCGTCGCGCGGTATAAGAGGGAGAAGGGGGGTGTGTCGGCGCTCGTGCTCCTCGTCCTACTCGCCGTGCTCGCCGTTAGACCTTTGCACCCGAGCCGATGACCGCCTCCCACGCACGGGCGGCGGAGCGCCGCCGGGGACGGCTCGCCGGCGCGGCGGCCGGCCGGCCGGGCCGCTGCGGCCCGGGCGCGGGCCAAAACGGCCCAGACGCCGCCCTCCCGGCGCGGCCGGCCGCCGCCGGCTCCCAATTCCGGCCACCGGCGCGTGCAGCCCCGCCAGGGACCACATTGCGAACGAGAAGGTATTTTCGGGGAGATTTATGCAAAGTTCCGGGGACCTGTTTGTAAAGGCGAAAGTTAGGGTTACAGCAGTACCTTCGAAAAATCATTAAAAATCGTAGAAAAATCAGAAAAATGCAAAACCAGTTTTGTTGGGTTCGTGGTGAAGAAATCTAACTTTTCTAGAAAGCATATATAGGGTTTTTCTGCACAGTTTTTGAATTAAAAATTCAAACTCAGTTTGGAGTGTTTTTAGTGTGATCTAAAATCTACACATGCTATGAACTTGAATTTTGGATATGTTGTTCCTTATATCATGTCTAGATCTGTGACAAAAATTTGCAGTGTTTTGATGTATATATTTTCAGTTATGATTTATTTAAGCTTTATGCTAGAATAAGTTTGATGCTTTTTATAGCACCTTTAATGAGCTTTTCTTTGAGCACCAGTGCACCCTAGGGCTTTGACTTGATGATTAGTACCCCTGGTGTGATGGATGTGATTTTAGGGAATTGTTTGTTTGGTGTTTTGGATTTAACCTTGTGTAGGAGCTTAAATTCAAAATCTGAAAAATAAATTGAATTTGCAACCATGCCTTGGTCAGAACCTCATTTTTGGTATACTTGACCTGTATGAGAAAGTTGAGATCAAAAAGTTTATTAAATCTTTTTATATGATTTAATGTTGATTTACTAGGCTGAAATTTGTCTTTTTCGTATAAATTAATTTATAAATGATCTTAGGCCAAATTTTGGTGTGCAAGCTTAAACTAAGCATATGTTGCTGTGTGCAAAAGATTAGGTTCATTGGAAGTGTTCTTGATTTAATTTTGATTTATGGTTGAAAGGCTTGTTTTAAATAATTAAAGAAAGAAATGGAAATTAAATGTGCTAAATGGTAAAATCATGTTTGGTTCTGTTTTTAATATTTATTCACAACCCCCTTGCTGTTTAGTGAAGTTAAGTAATTTAAATTGCTTAGATGTGCACACAATCACCATCAATATTAACTTTAATCTACGCATGTGCATGTAAACGTGTAGATCTCCCCGACGGTACGTACACACTCGCCCAGGAGGGAGACGGGACGGTTGATGGTGAGCTGAACCAGCTGGGTGTGCAGCAAGACCTGGACCAAAGTCCAGAAGAGCCAAAGGCTAGTGTAGGAACCGAGTCTGAGGAAGGCAAGCACCGGTTTCATCTAACCCGTGTTTTTAAATATAAATCATGTCCTTTACTTTTCAGTACTTTATGCTTTACTTTGTGCATTTAAGTTTCAGGAGTTGCTTTGAAACCTAGATGCATGATCCTTAGGACTCCTATGCTCTTTTACTAGTATGTTAGGAACGCTAGTGCCATGCTCCGAGGATCACGGTAGAAGTCGAGTAATGACTCATTGCTCGCGAGATATAGGATGCTTATGTTGGAATCATCGGTTGGTTAAATTGACTCGCTCATGTGGTAAGAGCAATGGGTTCGGTCTCGACCGAGTAGCATGGTGCTGGTCCTAAGCTATTGAACGTACCAAGTACTTGCGGGAATGGGACCGGTAAGCCTAGTACCTTCGAACCGGGGCGGGATCTTTCTAGCTACCCGCTTGGGATGTGTCTCGGGCTAGCTACCCGTGGTATAGTGTGTGAGTCGGACTGGTCGGGTTAGACCCTCCGGATAACCGTGTACCGAGTTTGTAGCGTCCGATCCCAAACTCGTGGGATGTTGGGAACCGCCCGGTCGGGGTAGACCCCGCATTTGCTTTTATTTGAATTCTTGGGGTCTACTTCCTCCGTGTATCTTGGGTCTACCTTGCAAGGATATAAATCGATCGATCGTCGGTCACTCGCCGTTATCCGAGTCGGCTTGACCACCGGCTACCCCATGTTTATTTATGGAACGGTTCGGATTAATATTGTTACTGTTTAATATTGTTTGCACAACATGCTTGTTTAGTACGGTGCTCACCTAGACTGATTAACATACTAGAATATGAGCTAAAACTTGAAAATAAGGATCCACTCTTAGTCGCTTTTGGCAAAACAAACCCACAAGCCAAAAAGCCTTGCATGTCTAGTCTTGCTTTATTTTTGTCGGGTAAGTCTTGCTTGAGTATTAGTACTCAGCCTTGCTTAATTTGTTGTTTTCGGGTAATCCCATCGGCTTTGGTTCTATCCCAGATGGTTGGGAGCTTGAATGGGAAAACGATGATGAGGAGTGATATGCATGGATGGCCTCCTATGTGTATCACGCGTTAGTTTACATTCCGCTGTTTAAACTCTGAACCATGTTTACTTTTATGTACTAAAAACCTGGTTTGTAATAATGTTGAACTCGTGAACCTTTAATGTAATGTAATGTTGTACTCTGGTCCCGCCTTCGTGTGGGCTTAGCGCATATCGGCGATCTCGTTGTATGTGATTTACGGGCTTTACCCGGCGGAAGCGACAGAATAGTTCTTTATTATTGCTTAATGGCCACGTGGACAGGCTTAAGCGATAATACGGAACTATTTTGGGCGGTTCTGTCACAGCTGGTACCAGAGCGATGATATGCACCAGAGTAATTAAAATACCTTAACAAACCTGTTTTTGGAATAAAATTTGCCAAGATTAGTAATCTTGCTAAAAGAATAGGACGTTAAGGTTTAATCTAGTCCGAGAGGCCCTAGAGGGAATTTTTGGGTTCTTTCAGGTGGCTAGTATTCTATGGTGTATTTAGTCTGACTTCCAGCACATTTATTCCTGTCAAAACTTACTTTCATGCACAACCATACTAGTTCATCACGTTTTGCCATACGTGGTGGTACCACAGGGAAGTCCCGTGAGGGACTAGTGGGACCTATTCCAATGGGTGCCACGTCACGTCTGCGTCTCGTCACGTTTTGCCATACGTGGTGGTACCACGGGGAAGTCTCGTGAGGGACTAGTGAGACCTATTCCAATGGGTGTCACGTCGCGTACGAGTCTCGTCACGTTTTGCCATACGTGATGGTACCACGGGAAAGTCCGTGAGGGATGAGTGAGGCCTATTCCAATGGGCACTCACGTCGCGTCGAGTCTTAAATAGGACGCCGTCCATGCGGCGGCTTTACGCATGGGTACCGTTTCTATAAGTGAACGGTAATGAATGTGGACGCTTTTGTGAGTGCTGGCACAAAAGGTCTTGAATATCTGTGATCTTCTGCGCGGTACACTAACCACGGTTGTTAGGTACGGTAATTAAGAAACGAATAGCTCCCGACTAGTTATTATAGGGAGAGACGTTTATATATGCCCCCCACCGGCACTAACTTCGTTTTTAAGCTTAAAAAGCTTTGTGAGGAAGTTTAGGACGCTTTTTGCATCATGTAAAAGCTATAAAAACTGAAAATGAACTTAAATCATGTGTCATTTGATCTTTAATTAAATTGTGTTTCTTAAGGACCAATCATGCTAGTTTGATGCTTTGATGTGTGGCTAAGCAAAATTTAACTAGCTGCTGTCCAAGTCTTCCTAAGGATTATCTAGAAAATTTCTGGCTAGGTGTTCTTTAGGGAAATTGTTCATCACCTAGTTAAGTTTGCTCCCTGAATTTCTCATGAATTTAGGATGTTTAAAACTGAAGTTAGGATCAAAATGACTAGCCTAGGTCTTGCTGAAATGCTGCCAAAATCTGAGTTAGGCTGAAAACTCGAATCTTTACTTATAGTTCCAAACAGAATTTGACCTGAGAATCTACAGCAAAAATGTTCCTTATCTAGCATATATCATGCTGTAAAAATTTCATGGTAATTGGGTACTCATGTATTGAGTTATGGTCTTTTTAGTGAAGCTCTGCCCTGCTGAATTCTGGGCAACAGCACTCTGAAAATGAACATTTTTCACCCTTTTCCAATCCGAATTAGTTCGACCTTTGAATACCAAAAATGTGAGTTATAACCTTGTCAAGTTGCTCACAAAAATTTGGAATTTTTGGGGTACTGGTTTTGCAGTTATGAATTTTTATTCAGAACTGCCAGTTTTGCCATATTGCATGTTAAACTCATATTTTTGGGTTCTAACATGTGTTTGTAATTGTTTTACGAGATGGCTGCCCCTAGGTTTGTTGCGGTGGGCGCTGATGGCACGTTTGCCACCACCGGCTTGCGGTGGGAGGGCTTCACACGCATTGCGTGGAGAGCCACGAGTGCCGTCGGCTACACCACTCCTCCTTTCTACGAGGGGGTGGAGTACGAGGAGTGGGGCGTACCGAGCTGCGAGTTCGAGTGACCGTGCTCCCCCACCCGGGCCACCCCGAGTGGGCGGACTTGAGCATGGAGCTCCTCTCTGTTTCCGCGCTCGTCGAGGCGGTGGAGTCTCGGCCTTGATGGTGCTCCACGCTCTTTCCACCCACGGGCCGCGGGAGATGCTTCGGACACCGTTGGGGTTGGCTCTAGCCTTGGACCCCAACGATCCGTTGTGGCTAGCCGGGATGGCTAATATAGCCACACTTCTCGAGACCGTGCCACCCTACGACACGGTGGAGACCTTGGGCACGTGCTTGAGAGCTTTGTACGCTCTACGGGACCTTCGCCGGGTTATCGCGGATGACTTGGCTAGTCGTCTCACCGGAGCTACTTGGTATATCTCCCGGGTTGTCGGTCTTTACACCGAGCAAGTATGTTAAGTACACCCGAGTCGTGCGGATTATTGCGACCTTCGGGATCGGATACGAGCGGTTCCGGGAGCGAGGCACACCGGTTTCGTTTGAGCGAGGTGACCACCCACGGCGGATTCCGGACTTGCGGGCCGGGCGGCGGGCTGCGGGTTCGGCCGGTTGACAGGGATGCCTGAGAGGCTTGTACACCTTGAGCACATCCGGGACTTGCGGGGAGCGAGGTTGGGGACCTCGAGCTCGATGTACGGGCTTTGGAGGGTGTTGTGCTTATGCTCCGGCGGTTGCACCACCCACTGGCTATTGGGGAGGATGAGCAGATGGAGATGCAGCTGGACCCAGAGGAGGTTCAGGACGTTCCCGGACTCGATTAGAGGAGCTTGGTGCTCTATTCTTACATGTCGCGGGGAAACTCTCCATAGTTTGTACATAGGGCCTAGATCCTAGTTGTTGTAGTAGGGAAAAACTTGACATGTACTCTTGTTAGCCATTTTGGTTGGATTTTGGTGCTAGGCTGACTTAGAGTATTCTTTTGTGTAGCTAGAAGCTACATAGTGACCCCCATGTAATGGTGATCCACCAAATTTTGTAATCTGTAAATATTGGTGGAAAAACACCTTCCCGGCAGCAATCTGCCTAAGAAATGAAATGGAGAAAGTTATGGTCATTTCTGGATTTTGCAATGACTACCAAAGTTGTTTGAAATTTTACAATGGTTATGCTCACCAAAATTCAGCATTTTTGCATGTGTAGTTTAAGAAATATCGAATTTTTAGTAAGTTGCTGGCCGCTGTCCAAACTGCTAGACAGAACCTTGAAAATTGTATTTTTCGACCCCTTTAAAAGATGAATCTGATCTGGAGTTGAATACCAAAGTTGAAGCTTATAAAATTCTACACATGCTGACCAAATTTTATGAATTTTGGACTTCTGTACAGAGAGTTATGATTTATTTACTCAGAACTGTGATGCTGTCTGAATTCTGAAATTTTCTATAAGTCTGAATTTTCGTATGCATATTCTTCTTGTATTCTTTTAAGCAAGCTTTGAATATGTATCTAATGAAAGTTCAACTTTTCAGATGTCGGATAACACACGAATAACTCTCGGGGTGCGGGAGGCGTGGGGATGCTCCTCTTCCCCCACCTCCACCCATGACACCCGCGAGAGGCTTTCATCGGCTGCGCGAGACGGAATCTGCGCCAAATTTTGCAAACTCGGCAGCAAATTGCACAGAGGTTGCAGCAGCTCGTGCACAATCAAGGCCATGTTCGGGAGGGGCCTAATGCAGTCATGTCCTTTGAAAAATTCGGGGCAATGAGGCCACCCCTCTTCACCAAGGCGAGAGGAGCCCCTAGAGGCCGATGCTTTCATCGGGGCCCTAGAGGCCATGTTTTCCATCTTCACACCGCCCTCGCTCGAAGAACTTAAGGCGGGCTTCGCCGCTCAAAGAATCGAGGGGTGAAGCTTTAATCTGGTGGGAGCATTTCAAGTCCATGCAGCCACAGGGTCACCAGATTACTTGGGCAGAATTCAAGAAAGCATTTAAAGAGCATCATATTCCCAAGGGTCTTGTTGATAGGAAGATGAGAGAGCTAATGAATCTCAAGCAAGGCTCTGACTCAGTCTATCAGTATGCTCAGAAGTTTAATAGTCTCTGTCAGTATGGGGACTATCATGTTGATACTGATAAGAAAAAGATGGAGCGATTCCGTGAAGGGCTTGATGGAGAGCTCTATGAGAGGTTGAACTTAATCAAAAGCGAAAGCTATCCCGAGCTAGTGAACTTGGCCATCTCTCAGGAGGACGCCATGAAGAGGGCTCAACAGGATAGAAAGAGGAAGTTCAATCAAGCTTCGAGCAAAGGCCAAGGCAAGAGATTTAAATTTGTGAAGAAGAATGTGCAGGGTGCCCCCCAGCCATCTTCAGCTGGACGCTGGGTGATGAGGCAATCTCAGTCTAAGCCGTCGGCGGCTTTGGCTATCGCAACACTCGGCGGACCGCTCCTAGGCCTAGTGCACCCCCACCTGCCCGCATCAATGATGATCGCCGTTGCTATAACTGCGGACAGCTGGGGCACTATGCTAACAAGTGCACACGCCCTCGACAGCAACCTCAGCAAAGTCAGGGGCAAGGCTCTAAGGCTGGAAATCAAGGAAAGAAACGGTACCGTGCAAGTGAAGCAAGGCCGTTTAAACTTCACCACGGTGGTTGATCTACCGGAGGGAGCACCGGTCTTGACGGGTACATTTTCTATCCGTGGTCGTCCGGTTATTATATTATTTGATTCCCGTGCTACTCATAGCTTTATTAATGTGAAAACCGTGAGAAATTTGGACTTGAAGTGGTGTCATACTAAGCGAGGCCTATATGATTGCCACACCGGGTGGAAAGGTTGCTTCAAATCAAGTAGCCTTAAGCGTACCACTTGAGCTAGGTAGCAAAACTTTTCTAGCTAATCTGGTCACAATGTACCTAGAAGGGGTAGATGTTATCTTAGGCATGAATTGGATGACTCAGCACAAAGTTGTCCTGGATATTTCTGAAAGGGTGTTAGAAATCAACTCACCTTTGGTCGGAAATTCAATTCTTTACCTTCCCCCAACAGGCCATAAAGGCTCATGTGTGTATGCAGCCATAACTACTCAACTTGAGGATATTCCAGTAGTATGTGAGTACATGGATGTCTTTCCCGATGAATTGCCCGGCTTGCCCCCGGACGGAGATGTTGAGTTTGTCATTGAGCCGCAACTCGGCACGGCTCCTATTTCTAAGCGATCCTATAGAATGCCACCCAAAGAACTTGCTGAATTAAAGAAACAACTTCAAGAGTTGCTTGATAAGGGCTACATCCGCCCCAGCTCTTCTCCTTGGGGTTGTCCTCGCCCTCTTTGTGAAAAAGAAAGATGGTAGCCTGAGGTTGTGTGTGGACTACCGACCTCTCAATGCGGTGACTATCAAAAACAAATATCCGTTGCCCCGCATTGACGTGCTATTTGACCGAGTTGGCCGGAGCTAAGGTCTTCTCAAATATCGATCTTCGGTCCGGTTATCATCAAATCAAAATTCGGCCTAGTGATATTCCCAAGACGGCTTTCTCTACACGCTATGGCCTATATGAATTCTTGGTTATGTCTTTTGGTCTTACAAATGCACCAAAGATACTTCATGTATCTTATGAATTCCGTGTTTATGACGGAGTTGGATAAATTCGTCGTGGTTTTCATTGACGACATCCTTATTTATTCCAAGAATGCGGAAGAACATGCGGAACATCTTCGCATTGTGCTACAACGCTTGCGAGAACATAAACTCTATGCTAAATTCTCCAAGTGTGAGTTTTGGCCGGATAGTGTTAAATTTACGGGGCACACTATCTCCGGCGAAGGCATAGTCTGTCGATCCCAAAGAAAGTGCAAGAGGTTATGGATTGGCAACCTCCTAAATCAGCTCATCAAATCCGTAGCTTTCTAGGCTTGGTCGGTTATTATCGCCGTTTTATTCCGGATTTCTCTAGAATTGCTAAGCCTATGACCGAGTTGCTAAAGAAAGGCGTGAAATTTGTGTGGAGTGAGGCTTGTGATAAAGCTTTCCAAAAACTAAGAGAACATTTAACTTCAGCCCCGAGTGCTAGCGCGGCCCGGACAATTCTAAACCGTATGAAGTTTATTGTGATGCTTCGAGCACGGGTCTTGGCTGTGTTCTTATGCAAGACAATCGGGTTATTGCCTATGCCTCACGAGCGCTTCGCCCTCATGAAAAGAATTATCCCACACATGACTTGGAGCTAGCGGCGGTTGTTCATGCATTAAAAATATGGAGGCATTACCTTATGGGGACCCGCCGCAATATCTTTATCGACCACAAAAGCCTCAAATATATTTTCACTCAATCCGATTTAAATATGAGGCAAAGAAGATGGTTAGAGTTAATCAAAGATTATGATCTAGAGGTTCATTACCATCCCGGAAAGGCGAATGTAGTTGCAGATGCTCTTAGCCGCAAGGCTCACCGCAATTGCCTATCAATAGAACCTTACGGTGACACTCGTGTGAGGATTTGAGAAGGCTAAACTTGGAAATTGTTGAACAAGGAAGCCTAAATGCTCTTTCGGCGAGTCTAACCCGGTTGATAGAATTGTTAAGGCTCAACTTCAAGATGAGGGTATTCTCTTAATTAAACAAAAATTGCTAGAAAAGGATCCTAAACATAATTGCTTCCGAAGGATGAGAAAGATATAATCTGGTTTGGGCAACGCCTTGTTGTCCCGTATAATTGGGAGTTGAAAAAGGAAATCTTTGATGAGGGTCATCTCTCTAAATTCTCTATCCATCCTGGGAGTAGTAAAATGTATCAAGACTTAAAGGAAAATTTTTGGTGGTCCAATATGAAGGTGGACATTGCCAAATACGTGTCGGAATGCGATACTTGTCAAAGAATTAAAGCAAGTCACTTGAAACCTTCCGGTACTCTCCAACCCCTAACCATACCTTCATGGAAGTGGGATAACATAAGTATGGACTTTGTGTCCGGATTGCCACTCACATCTAGGAAACATGATTCCATCTGGGTTATCGTTGACAGATTGACAAAAACAGCTCACTTTATTCCAGTCCGCACTACATATGATGCCAAAGATTATGCAAGTCTTTATATTGAGCACATTGTTCGCTTGCATGGTGTTCCTAAAACCATCATTTCCGATAGGGGATCTCTCTTTGTGGCACGTTTTTGGGAACAACTACATAAGTCACTTGGCACGAAAATCATACGCAGTTCAGCTTATCGTCCTCAGACTGATGGTCAAACCGAAAGGGTAAACCGCATTCTAGAGGACATGTTGCGAGCATGCGTGATTCATTTTGATAAGAGTTGGGACAAGTGTCTCGCCCGGCCGAATTTTCTTACAATAACGGTTATCAAGCCGGCTTGAAAATGGCACCTTTTGAGGCTCTTTATGGACGGAGATGTCGTACTCCCTTGAATCGGTCACGCGACCGGGGAGAGGAAATTCTTTGGTCCAACCTTTAGTTGAGGATGCCGAAGAAAAAGTAAGGGTAATCAAGGAAAACTTGAGAATAGCACAAGAAAGACAAAAGAGTCATTATGATAAGGGGAAGGCACCTAGAGAATACAAAGTTGGTGACTTTGTGTACTTAAAAGTTTCGCCAACCAAGGGTGTCCAAAGATTTAGTGTGAAAGGGAAGCTAGCTCCTCGTTACATTGGCCCTTATGAGATCATTCAAGTCTGTGGGCCAGTGGCATACCGTATTCGGCTACCCGAACGATTCTCTCGCCGTGCACAATGTGTTTCATGTATCACAATTGAGGAAATGTGCACGTGAGCCGGCTAGAGAAGTTATTGAAGAAGCTAATGCTTGGATTGAACCGGATCTCTCTCGTTGTGGAACATCCTTTGAGAATTCTTGATGTAAAAGAAAGGAAAACTCGAAGACAATCTGTAAAGATGTATAAAATCCAATGGAGTCATCATACCGTAGAAGAAGCTACATGGGAAACTGAACATTATCTCAATGAGAATTATCCGGGTTTTCTTGAATCAAGGCAAAGTAAGTTCTTTTCCCTACTCCCATCTTTTAAATCCTAAATCTCGGGACGAGATTTCTTTTAAGGGGGGTAGGTCAGTAACATCCCCGATGTTTGCTTGTGCTAATGACATTAATTATATGAATTAATCAAGGTTAATAACCTCCTAAGCATGTTTGACTTGATTGGGCACACTATTGCACAAAAGACCCCGGTCAACATCTCAAACCACGGTCAAACCCTAGATCTACTTTAAAGGCTGAAATGGTTTTCTTGCGCGTTCTCCAAAATTCACTATAGAAGTTCAAAATCTTCCAACACGAAAGTTGTTCGTTATTTCCGGGAACACATTTTTCGTAATTGGCGGACATTCCAATTTTGAGCGCAAATTGGCCAAAAATCAAGTTTACTGCGCTGTGAACAGTAAACTGAGCCGTGGAAAATCTGCAACTTCGGTTGGCGTTCCTGGGCAAACCATTGATCAAAACATATGTCACCCTTCGGGAAAGTTGTAGATCTACAGCTCCTCTACAACTTTGCTTTTGGGAGATTTTTCACTTAGTTGACGATTTTTGGAGTTTGGCAATTTCGAAAAGGGCTAAACGGAATAAAAATCGAGCTGGGCGACGTCGTCCCCGCGCTCTGGAGCGCGCGCGGGCGTTCTGGATGCGCCGGCCACGTGGCTGTCGCGCGTTGGTCCGGCGTACGGATGGCCTAGGCGTCTCCGCTGTGGACCCGCCCACGCCTAGACCCCTCCGCCCGTTCCCGAACCGTGAGCCGCGTCTACGCGAGCCCCCGCGCCGGCCGCGCCACGCGCCAGGCCGCGACGGCCGCGAGGCAGGAAAGGATGCGCTCGGCCTCCGGGTGTCCCGTCGCGCGGTATAAGAGGGAGAAGGGGGTGTGTCGGCGCTCGTGCTCCTCGTCCTACTCGCCGTGCTCGCCGTTAGACCTTTGCACCCGAGCCGTACCGCCTCCCACGCACAGGCAGCGGAGCGCCGCCGGGGACGGCCTGCCGGCGCGGCAGCCGGCCGGCCGAGGCCGCCTGCGGCCCGTGCGCGGGCCAAAACGGCTTAGACGCCGCCCTCCCGGCGCAGCCCGGCCGCCGCCGGCTCCCAATTCCGGCCACCGGCGCGTGCAGCCCCGCCAGGGACCACATTGCGAACGAGAAGGTATTTTCGGGGAGATTTATGCAAAGTTCCGGGGACCTGTTTGTAAAGGCGAAAGTTAGGGTTACAGCAGTACCTTCGAAAAATCATTAAAAATCGTAGAAAAATCAGAAAAATGCAAAACCAGTTTTGTTGGGTTCGTGGTGAAGAAATCTAACTTTTCTAGAAAGCATGTATAGGGTTTTTCTGCACAGTTTTTGAATTAAAAATTCAAACTCAGTTTGGAGTGTTTTTAGTGTGATCTAAAATCTACACATGCTATGAACTTGAATTTTGGATATGTTGTTCCTTATATCATGTCTAGATCTGTGACAAAAATTTGCAGTGTTTTGATGTATATATTTTCAGTTATGATTTATTTAAGCTTTATGCTAGAATAAGTTTGATGCTTTTTATAGCACCTTTAATGAGCTTTTCTTTGAGCACCAGTGCACCCTAGGGCTTTGACTTGATGATTAGTACCCCTGGTGTGATGGATGTGATTTTAGGGAATTGTTTGTTTGGTGTTTTGGATTTAACCTTGTGTAGGAGCTTAAATTCAAAATCTGAAAAATAAATTGAATTTGCAACCATGCCTTGGTCAGAACCTCATTTTTGGTATACTTGACCTGTATGAGAAAGTTGAGATCAAAAAGTTTATTAAATCTTTTTATATGATTTAATGTTGATTTACTAGGCTGAAATTTGTCTTTTTCGTATAAATTAATTTATAAATGATCTTAGGCCAAATTTTGGTGTGCAAGCTTAAACTAAGCATATGTTGCTGTGTGCAAAAGATTAGGTTCATTGGAAGTGTTCTTGATTTAATTTTGATTTATGGTTGAAAGGCTTGTTTTAAATAATTAAAGAAAGAAATGGAAATTAAATGTGCTAAATGGTAAAATCATGTTTGGTTCTGTTTTTAATATTTATTCACAACCCCCTTGCTGTTTAGTGAAGTTAAGTAATTTAAATTGCTTAGATGTGCACACAATCACCATCAATATTAACTTTAATCTACGCATGTGCATGTAAACGTGTAGATCTCCCCGACGCGTACGTACACACTCGCCCGGGAGGGAGACGGGACGGTTGATGGTGAGCTGAACCAGCTTGGTGTGCAGCAAGACCTGGACCAAAGTCCGAAAGAGCCAAAGGCTAGTGTAGGAACCGAGTCCGAGGAAGGCAAGCACCGGTTTCATCTAACCCGTGTTTTTAAATATAAATCATGTCCTTTACTTTTCGGTACTTTATGCTTTACTTTGTGCATTTAAGTTTCGGGAGTTGCTTTGAAACCTAGATGCATGATCCTTAGGACTCCTATGCTCTTTTACTAGTATGTTAGGAACGCTAGTGCCATGCTCCGGGATCACGGTAGAAGTCGAGTAATGACTCATTGCTCGCGAGATATAGGATGCTTATGTTGGAATCATCGGTTGGTTAAATTGACTCGCTCATGTGGTAAGAGCAATGGGTTCGGTCTCGACCGAGTAGCATGGTGCTTGGTCCTAAGCTATTGAACGTACCAAGTACTTGCGGGAATGGGACCCAGTAAGCCTAGTACCTTCCCGAACCGGGGCGGGATCTTTCTAGCTACCCGCTTGGGATGTGTCTCCGGCTAGCTACCCGTGGTATAGTGTGTGAGTCCGGACTGGTCGGGTTAGACCCTCCGGATAACCGTGTACCGCAGTTTGTAGCGTACGATCCCAAACCGTGGGATGTTGGGAACCGCCCGGTCGGGGTAGACCCCGCATTTGCTTTTATTTGAATTCTTGGGGTCTACTTCCTCCGTGTATCTTGGGTCTACCTTGCAAGGATATAAATCGATCGATCGTCGGTCACTCGCCGTTATCTGAGTCGGCTTGACCACCGGCTACCCCATGTTTATTTATGGAACAGTTCGGATTAATATTGTTACTGTTTAATATTGTTTGCACAACATGCTTGTTTAGTACGTGTGCTCACCTAGACCGATTAACATACTAGAATATGAGCTAAAACTTGAAAATAAGGATCCACTCTTAGTCGCTTTTGGCAAAACAAACCCACAAGCCAAAAAGCCTTGCATGTCTAGTCTTGCTTTATTTTTGTCGGGTAAGTCTTGCTGAGTATTAGTACTCAGCCTTGCTTAATTTGTTGTTTTCAGGTAATCCCATCTGGCCTGGTTCTATCCCAGATGGTTGGGAGCTTGAATGGGAAAACGATGATGAGGAGTGATATGCATGGATGGCCTCCTATGTGTATCACGCGTTAGTTTACATTCCGCTATTTAAACTCTGAACCATGTTTACTTTTATGTACTAAAAACCTGGTTTGTAATAATGTTGAACTCGTGAACCTTTAATGTAATGTAATGTAATGTAATGTTGTACTCTGGTCCCGCCTTCGTGTGGGCTTAGCGCATATCAGCGATCCTGTTGTATGTGATTTACCGGGCTTTACCGGCGGAAGCGACGAGAATAGTTCTTTATTTTGCTTAATGGCCACGTGGACAGGCTTAAGCGATAATACGGAACTATTTTGGACGGTTCTCGTAACAGCAAGCAATCTGGAATCCAAAAAGGTACTGTACTATGCAGCTCTACTTGTAGCTGAAGGTCTGAAAGAACAAGCAAATCTGGAGCATATTCAGAAATTGAATGTTATGGTAGCACAGTTGCCCATGCCTTCTATCTGTTCAGTTCAGCAAGTTGCAGATGATTGCCCCGACACATCGAAATGCGCTCTCTATACACGTGGCCCAATGCGGCATTTCATTTTACTAAACAAGTCCACATGAATTGTGCCAATGCTATTATGTTTTTTCTTATCGATGTGGGTAATGATATGATAGTGACCGACCATTTCAAAATTATCAGCATTGCATCTTCAGTAACAAGTACTTGAATTAAATATCTTTTCTTATTGACACTACTAACATCTTGTTGATTGCTTCGTACATTGTAATGTAATTATAATTTACTTCCCGTAGCAACGAACGAGCATTTTTCTAGTACTCTAACATTTTCGGAGTCCACCGGTAGCCATGTCGTACCAGCACAAATGACGCATTGGACTGGCTGTTTCCGACCACCGTACCAGCACAACTTAACTATATAAGGGATGACATTCTTTTGACTTAATATTTTAATTTTTTTTCGTATTTGACACTTCAAATGATTTCAAATAAAAAATTGTCAACTATTAGTTTTAGATCTCATAGAGCAATAACTTTTGTATAGAGATCATCCCCATTCGCGGTCATTTCAAGATTTAAAAAAAAAATCAATTTTCAAATTATACATGAGGTGAGGTGCCAAATTTTTTGACAGGTAAATGGTGATCTTAAAAAAAAGTTTAAGACACTAAAAGAATTTAGATCTTGCAGAGCCCTACAATTTTGTTACAAAGTTTGTATCCATTCAATCGACTCCAATGAAAAGGTTATGATTATTTTGATCGACTGCACATAAGCAACCACAGCACAAATGCTCTTATTTGTGCTTGCGATTTCTTATGTTAACCATCACTGTACCCATCAGCATAAATCATTAACAAAATCGAGTGGAGTTTCTAGGACAAATCAGTATTTGCTAATAGATCTATAAATTTGAAGTTGTTGAAATTTGGCTTTCCAATAAAGAAGAGACAAAGACTTCCCTCGTTGACTCATTCATTCCTTAGGTCAGTCTCAATAGAGAAGGTCATCACACAGTTACCAAGACTGGAATCTTAAGAACCGTGTCAGCGAAGGGTCATTGTAGTGATCCTGGGGTCATGGTGATCCCGCCCTCTCTCATTGCATGACATTCCACATTCTCTCTCCTCATAAATTTGCTGATGTGATAGGAAATTTAATTGTTATACCCTCTCATGACCCTTCCCACTAAGACTGGTCTTAGACCACCCGCACCGGCGACGCCATCCGTCTCCTCCAGGAGACGGATGACGTTTTCCCCCGCAGCGGTGCCCTGCAGGAGCACGGTAAAATCGCGGTGCCCTCCCGACTCCTTCAGATTCGGCGTCACCCAGGGCCAACGCCATCCTGCGCCGGCCCCACCACGTGCCGCTGCCCCAACGACCTCGCGCCGCTCAGAAGCAGGGGAAGGGGAGGAGCTCCGTCCGTCGCCGCCGCATCCGCCCACCACCTCCATCTTCAAGGACGGTCGTCGTGCTCTCCTCGCCGCTGCCGTGGAGGGTGGCGGAGAAGAAGAAAGGGATGGCCGCCGGAGAAGAGGAGAGGGAGAGGGATGGCCGCCGGAGAGGGAGCAGGGGAGGAGTGGACGCGACCACGAACAAGCGCAGGCGGAGCAACCCCGAGTGCCACCGTATCCTGCCGACGCTCCTCCGCACGTGGGCCGGCTCGCCTCGCTCTTGCGTTGACGCCGCCGCGTCGGCACATGGAGCTCCGTCGCATCCGTCGGGGAGGAGGCCCGCCGACACCGCATCCGGATCCGTCCGGCGCAACACCTCCTCGACGACACCGTCGCAGCTTCCGACCGCCGGGAGAGGACGAGGAGCGCGCCGCCGAAGGGCATCGCCGGGCCGCCGCCGTCCTTGGGGCCGTTGTGAGGACGCCCCCCACCCCGGACCCGCGCATGGAGGACGGGGAGGGCGAACCATGGCGCCGGCCGCGTGCTCCGCCGGGACCGCCACGCCCGCCCGACACCGAATCCGCCGCGCCGCCGCCGGGAGGGCTCGCGCCCTCGCGTCATGCAGGAGCCCCCTCGCGCCGTCGTCGACAAGCCGCCGAGATCGACCCCATCCCTGTTCGTCGGACGGAGAGGAGGCCAAGAGGGAAGGGAGGGAGGGAAGCAGACGGCCGCGCGTGCTAGCTCCGCTGTGGGGGAGCGTCGCTCCCCTTCCTGCTCCTCCCTTCGATGGCCGCGAGAGAGAGCAGGGCGTCGGGGGGCAGAGCAGGGGAGAGGCAGGCGGAACGAGCGAGGTGGGAGGGAGGGGGTTGGTGGGGGTGATAAAGGAGAGGGTGAGGCTGACGTGCGGGCCCCAATGTTGGTAGTTGAGATGGAGGAGAAATATAAGGGAAAATGGATGCGGGAGAAGTGGATATAAAGGAGAGAAACTTGCTGACCAGACGAGAATATTCCGTTTTGAAGGAGAAGATGGAGTATGACGAGTGTGGATGGTCTTAGGACGGGAAGCTTTCTAACAAGTTAAAAAACTAAATAATATTTTTGTTTAAATTCCCCAATATTTTGTTCATTTATGGATCTACGTCTACATAAATTTAAGATTACAATAGTTCCTAGGATGTCACGGATCCCCAAGACTCGTAAACAATTGCAACAACACTGTATTGTATATTCTGAATGCAACGACGACTTGTATCAACTTCAGGCCGTCTCCAAAAATTTGAGGTCCTTGAGTGAAATACAAAACAGAATCTCTTATTTTTTTTATAAACACCATTTGTTATGTAAATACAATATACTTTCACAAAATCTTATAACTTCAACAATAGACCTGAATCATGCATTCATGCCTAGCAGTGGCGGATTGGCGCCTAGGGCGACCCGGGCCACGGCCCTAGGCGCTGGGCCGATTTCTCCACACTAGCTACTGTAGCTAATTAAGGCCCAGTGTCAGATGACCCATCATCTCCTTTGGCTGGCTCTAGGCGCTGGGCTGATTTCTAGTTATTGTTTGGATCCTTGCATATCATGCACTCTGCTCCTCTCGTCAAAGTTTTTAAATGGTTGGATCTACAGATTTTGTCATAAAAGGTTAGCCCAATGGCTTGGATCTCTAATGGCAAATGAGTAAAAAATGTCAAATCGATACTGGGGAAAAAACTAGAATCAGACGGATGATCTGCAGAAGCAGAATGTATATATTTCTGTTTCGGTTTAAGCTTCGTTTGGATCAGCATTAAGTCCATGAGCCTACACTGCTCCTTCGTTATGCACTGAATCATAGGCGAATCATAATAATTTGCACGATCCAAACATTCACCTGGTTTTACTTTTAGACGTGCTTCCATTCGTGAGAAAGGCATTTGAAGATCCTAAACCAATGTAGAGCTTCTGAAATGCGTTCATACCAGGTGAAAGATTAGTTTGGACAAAAACACGGTATATCTAATTATGCACATTTTGTAGCTCTGCTTTGTTCACATTTGACAGTATGTTGTCCAGTGCCTAGCAATTTCCGCAGCATGACAATGCTTATAGGACCCATAAGTCTTTGTGCGAGACCAAATGTCCAAAGCAAAAAAATAAACAGCAGCAGGACATCTGATTTGCATAACCAGCTGCGGCGCATTTGCATTTTGCAGTCCAACAGAACATGTCCAAAAGTGCTAAGTATTGCCAGTTACTCCAAATTTTTGGCAACAAAGACTTATTCTAAATTTCTATTTACTCTTTAATCCCTGTGGACAACCATGGATGCGTGCATGCATTTGGAGTTGTGGGAGTGAAATGACCAACTCTGCACCAATTGTCCTGTGAGCCAGTATCACAATATGTGCTCTTCTCATAGGGAAAATTTCCAAGCCTCCCCACCTTTGACAATTCTAATTGGAGATCAGAGCTTCTTCACAGTTTCTTCCACTGCACGTTCATAGTATCTCATCCTCTGTGTAGCTGCTACAGCATGGTCAAAATCCTTCTGGTCAAATGCTTCCTGGAAGGAACCAGACCAGGTTTCAAGCTTTTTCTTAACCTGAAAATATGGTATCGAAACCTGTGAGCCCAGACATCATTAAAGCATAGTCATAGACCCAGGTTACGACGTGTAACTTTAATCAGAGATCAAAAGAACCTGAGATTGGATCTTCTCCAGGGTTTGAGAATCATTGGCCTCATTGACAGCTTCACGTATCTCCATCATCTGTACATTATGTGCACCATCTATCATTATATTGTTTTTTTATCTATCATCAGATTGCTTTTATTAAATTCTATAAAGAACATTGACATTCTTCATTTTTTTAATTGGAGTTATGGGAATAAGATGTATACAAAGAAACAAACTGTGTTGCTTCTGCATTCATCTCAATCCACGGCTTGTCCATTGTGTACTTCACATTTGATGTTTTACGATAAAATTGACTGTGTGTCACGATCATTGCAATGCTTGTTTACAGTTATTCACTGTCAAACATGTATGCCAAGATGAATGAAATTACCTCCATAAGAAGTTCTGGGTCATTGATAGTTTTTTCTTCATCAACATGTACTCCCTCAAGTTTTAACTGCCAGCAAGTTAGTATGGATGAGAAGCTTTCAAATATGAAGAAAATGCAATTGCTTATTTGTAGAAGACATAATGCAATTGTTTATGTGTGGTAGACATACTTCCAGCAGCAAAACAGGACTACTTCCAGCAGATAAACAGGAACCATGCAAAAACTTGTGATTATTTATTATTTCTTTTCATTTACACAAAACATTATTGCATCAAAATATATCAAAAAGTGATGAACCTAAGCACTTACTGGATGAACTCACCAAGTATAATGCCCTTGATAAAGGGTTGCTAAGTGTGCGGTACGCATCAATCACAAGTGCTGATTGCTCCGCAGCATAGCCTCTCTCTTTCTGAATGATAAATAAGCCATATCAGAAGTAATTTAGAGGGGGAAAATATATATATGGATATGCATTATCCAGATATGAATGCCAGGCCAGGTAGAAACCTCAGATTTGGAATGAACCAGGTCAGGATGTAACTTCTTCTGCCACTCCTTGTACCTCCCTTCCAAGTTATTATCCTTTATGTTGTATTCTCTTTTTCTGAAGAAACAAACAAGGAAAACATCAGCACCATATGTTAAGTTGTACAGGAACAATACTTGTAGTATTGTAATGCAAAAATGGCAGAATGTTAAAAAAAATTGGACAATCAGTAGCTTTAAATAAGTGTACAAAATTACAAATCCACATAATAAGAAAACAAAAGTTTCTGAACTAATTACCATAAAAATGAAAAAAATGACTAAGTAATTATGATGATAACAAAATTTTCACTTATCACCCTGCCAAGAATGCTGTCTAAACCTTGGCAGTGTTTGGTTGGGCCATTTTAAATGACGTACAGTGGAATTCAAAGTATCATCTTGCGGGTGAAGCTAACATCATAGACGACAAATGCTTTACATTATAGGGAGTTGTAATATATTATTAATCCAAGCCACACGACACGTTCCAAGCATCCTTGGAACACAAAATTCGTTTGTGATTTCAATAATTTCCACTGCAGAGCGTACCAAGGCACACAAAAATACATGGAACAATATGCAGTGCAAGCAATGAAATTCCAGTCACTAGTATCCTACTGTTACAATTGCCACAAGTCCTCGTTAATCCGCAAACAATGAACACTGAGATTCCAAAGACAGCGAACGTAACCTGAGCAGAGCTACTCACAGGCCAAAGATTTGGAAGTAGTCGACGGCGGGGTCGACGGGCTGCACGCTCCCGCAGGACCCGCAAGACAGGAACGCCCCCGTAGCGCCGCAGCTCCAACACGCGCCGCCGCCCCCTCCTCCGCCCGCCTGGTGCGACAGGCACCGAGAGCCAGATGACGCCCCACTGGAACCCCGGAAGATTCCAAGAACTTGGCGGCAGGAGGAAGAGGCAGTCGAGGGAGATGGGGCGAAAGGTACTAGGGGCGCCAAGGGTCCCCGCACGCGACGACCAGCGGCGGCGGCGACGTGGAGACGGAGCAGTCCGGCTCCGCGGCGCCACATGTTCTTCTCGTGGCGTGGGATCTGTTTCTGGGCGGCTGTGGTTCTGTGATGTATGTGGGTGGCCGGGGCTGAGGGGAGGAGCGAGGCGATACCGCCGTCGCCGGCGAGGTGGGGGAGCCGGAGGAGGCGACGGTGTTAATGTAAAAAGGGAAGAACAGGGAGGGGTACAACGGGAAACCTCACCACTGTCACTGGGGCCCACTCGTCAGGGACATGATATTGTCCTGCTGGGGGTCCGGTTCCAACTCCCTGCGGCGGCGGATTCAGATCCTCTGCAGTCGGCTGCAGAGGCTGCCGCGTGGGTCCGACGGGCGTCAGGGCCCCGCGTGCAGTGAGAGCTGCACTCTGCACACTGCAGTCGACTGCAGAGGAGCGTCACGCGGCGGCGGCTCGGTCACGCCGCACATCCCTACCGGCGAATGCCTATCGCCGCCTCCGTCCGCGACTCTCCGCTCCGGCAACTCCCGCGGGTCTGACCATCTCGCTGTCTTGCGCCAAGTTTGGATCTGAACTTTGCAGTCCCAATTATTTCGTTTGTTAAATCTTTATTATGCCTTCATTTCATAGAGGTGAGCGTGCGTGCGTGTTGTGAGCGTCTGCATTGTTCCGTGTGAATCTCAAAAAAGAGAGAAAAATGCAAAAATGGGACTTCAGATAAGCATGCTTGGGATGAGGTCTCAAACGAAGATAGATGGTTCAAGGGTGGATTTCGATTGTTGTCTCCAGAGCTGAGAGCTCAACGCCTCAACCAAGTAAATTTTGGGGGCAAGTGATCGAGTCCCAAAGCCCCAAAGGTATCAAGAGTTCTCCTGCGGATATCCTACCTTTTGAAGTTTCCGAGTGCCAAATGATCTGATTCTTGTATAATCCAGCAATATTGTTGCCATTATCTAAGCCATTTGCTCACACAACCATTGTATGGTTCAAATTGTGCACATTTTTGGGGCTTTCACAGCAATTGCTCCAAATATGTGGTGTTTGGTTGCAGGTTTTGACAAGCAGAAATGTTCTTTCTTGCTGTCTCTGTCTGCACTGCATGATTTGAGTGGCTTGCACTCCAAGTAGCAATCATTTTTAAGAATTGATGCGGTCTGCATTCCAGTCAACTAGTGGCTTCATTATTTGACATACTTCCCCTTTGATGTCGTGTGCACATTGTCTGACATGCCAACATGCTTTTAGTTTTGATTTAAAAATGTCACTGAAGGGAAGCTGCTTGTACTTGGATACTGCGCTAGTCTCTATCCACATCTTTCTTGGCAACCTATCAGAGACATGTATATATAGTAGCTCTGGAGCCTCTCAGCTTGTACCCATCCAACATCCATTTGTTCAAGCGACTTGAGGTTTCTAGTTCTAGTTGGCTTTGCTGTAAATTAAGTAGCACCCAAATGGATATGCAAGAAGGAAGGAAAGGGATACCATCTTTGCTCTCCTCACAGGGGGAATGCATTGCATCCAACATTACACAGGTGGCTATATTCCCTTCGCGCCATAACATTTTTTTTCTAGGAATCATTAAAGTGGTGTAAAGTCTGTTATTTTTTCTGTTGATGCTTGCTGCATTTTGTTTTGAGTAAATTCTCTGCCTTCCAGCTAATCGGTTGGACGCCACTGATAGAACTGAAAAATATTGCCAAGAAGGATGACCTAAATGCTCGGCTCATTGGGAAGATTGAGCCATACCAGCCCCTGTCCTCTGTCAAGGATCGAAGTGCTCTCAGGTGACTGCTCTACTTCTTGAGATGACAACATACTGTTAATTCAGTAATTCAGATACAACTTGAAAACATGGTAAACCTATCTTAGCATATAAAAAGTGTCAATGTATCATAACACCCTTGTGAAATCTGATCCTGTCTCGTTTCTTTGGTTCTAGCACTTGTCTCATTGATACATAACATGTACCTTTCATTGCGGGTTGTTTAAATATAGTTCAAGTAGCATTAAGAATGTTAATCATATGAAAAGACTGGTAATGAAACATGACTTAACTAGTACATATGAAGCTTTTCCCTCCTGATGTATATTTTTTCTTCAATATAACATGCAACTGCTTATTAGTTTACACAGAAATGTAACTCAAATGATTAAATTGTTTTCTTAACATAATAGGAACTCAATATTTGCAGATTGATTGAAGATGCAGAGGAGAAAAACCTGATCTCACCTGGCATAACAACACTAGTTGCGGTGACGAGTGGTAATCTTGGTATTGGAGTGGCATTTGTTGCTGCTCAGAAAGGCTATAAGTTCATTGCTGTCATGCCAGCAAAAATTGCAATAGATAAGCAGATATTATTGAGGTACTTGGGCGTTGAAGTGATATTAGTTGGTAAGAAGCTATACACCATGTCCATCATATCAGTTGAGCAACTCTGTCTGATGGGAACCTACTTGTCTATTGCAGATCCTGCAATTAATGGATTCAAGGGGCTACTTGATAGAGTAGAACAGCTGAAGAATGAAATGGAAAATGTGTATGTTGTAGACCAGTTCACCAATCCTGCGAATCCTGATGCACACTTCAGATGGACTGGTAACATGATCTATTCAAACTTCAAAGTTAATTTGATATCATAGTAGTAATGTTGGAATAATGTTAGATGTTTAATTTTTCCTGGAACTATGCTATTTTAGTATTTTGCCCTGTAGTCAATTGCATCCTAAGAGTTGCGATGAAAAGATGAACTTTTGAAATTAGTGTTCTTTGAAGAAAGAACTTCTGAAACTAGTTAAAGCATGGGGTAGTGCCAACTCTTTCTTGGAGTAAAGGTTGTGACTTTTACACGAATACATATTTCCATGAAACTGTCCAAGTACCAACTGCAGAACAGAAAATGAATGCTGATGTATTATTACTCTGTTCCTGAAATTTCTTTTCTGGACTTAAAATGTTTTGATAGGACCTGAGATTTGGAAAGATACAGAAGGGAAAGTGGACATACTTGTCGCTGCATCTGGTTCTGGAGGTACCTTGACAGGTGCAGGGAGGTATCTGAAGATGAAGAATCCATCTGTAAAGCTAATCTGTGTTGAACCAGCTGAAAGTGCAGTAATTTCAGGTGAGACGTGAACCCTATCTATGTCGGCATTCCATGGTGCAGCATGTTCTTCATTTTTTTTGCCTTGCTTAGTGAGCAAGATCTTTATCTTTGTGTATTATTATCACTTGCAGGTGGTGCGCCAGCATATCATAAGATACAAGGGATAGGGCCTGGTTTTGTCCCAGAAGTACTAGACATGTCACAAATAGATGAAATCATAACAGTTACTGCCCAAGAAGCCATGGATGTGGCAAGAAGGTTGGCAAGGGAAGAAGGATTGCTTGTTGGCATATCTTCAGGGGCAAATGCAGCTGCCTGTTTGAAGGCATTCTTTTTACTGTGCAAATTCCGCAGTAATCTATACCTGCTTGTGCCTTGTGGCATGGCCATCTGATCTGTGGACTACCTTGCAGGTTGCGGCAAGAGAGGAGAACAAGGGCAAGATGATCGTGACGATGTTTTCCAGCGGCGGGGAGAGGTACCTGAACTCTGAACTCTTTGCAGAGGTGAAAGAGGAATGCGTCAACATCAACATGGCCTTCTGAATGTTCAGGTTTAGGCATTGGGAGTATATGGCTGATCCCGAAGTGCAATGTGGTTCTAAATGCTACTTTGCAAGATTTCATGTTAATTGTAGTCTGATCCAATGGCTTATAAATTGTATGGAGTCCCTTAGTGACATAAAACAAGACAGTGTATCATTACTCTTTTATCAAAAAGGAAATGCAATTGACTGCTGTGTGTTGCAAACTGAATTCTAACTCTCATTGAGAGAGGATGACACTAGAAGTTGGGACAATTTTCTGGTTTTTCTTCATTCACAATGCCATGCCCACCCTGGAGGTTGGGGTTACATATTTATAGGCTGCTGGAGCTGCTAGTCAGCCAGCACATGCTAGATGCTAGTCAAGATGCTAAACTAGATGCCGTCCTAAAAGCACCAAGCCGAGGTGCTGCTGTCCTAGATGCTCTAATCTAGTCTAAGATGCTCTAGTCTAAGATGCTGAAAAACCACCCCGCCGCAGTCCTACAAAGGACCATGTGTGCTGCGGCAAACCACCCCCGCAAAGAGCCCTACAAAGGACCATGTGCCGCAGCCCCACAAAGACCAAGTACGAGAGACTTATCCATCATTCTCCCCCTAAGTCTCGTGAGTCGTCTTGTGGGAACGCCGAACCATCCCAATCTTGGAGCAGAGCTCCAGAACCCGATCCTCCCAAGAGGCTTGGTGAGCAGGTCGGCCACCGATCCATGGTGTTGATGTAGGCCGCCTTGATGCTCCCTTCCTCCAAACGGCCCGCGGATGAAGTGGTACCTCACCCGGATGTGTTTGCTCCGTTCATGGAAAACGGGGTTCTTTGCCGTGGGCCGCAGCGGACTTGCTGTCCACCCGCGGCTCCACCACTCCGGTGTCTCGCCGAGGAGATCACCAAGCGCCGAGCGAGCCGCAGCGCCCGAGTCGAGGCAAGGGATGCCGCTATGTACTCGGCCTCGCAGCCGGATAGAGCCACCACCGTCGCTTGACCGACCGCCACCGACGAGGCACTTGCCAAGGAAGAAGAGTATCCCACTAGTGCTCTTGCCGGTGTCGATGTCGCCGGCGTGGTCGCTCGCCGCCGTACCCGACGAAGTGTGTCGCTCCGGACACCTCGGGTAGAAGAGGCCGTGGTCGAGAGTCCCCACAACGTAGCGGATGATCCTCTTCACGGCCACCGGTGCTCCGTCGTCGGTCGCCGCATGTACCGACTGACGTAGCCGACGGGGAATGCCAAGTCCGGTCGCGTGTGGGCGAGGTAGCGAAGGCTCCCCACAAGGCGCCGCATCGCGTGGCGTCCACCTCCTCCGTCGTGCTCGTCGCGACCGAGCTTCGCCCTCTCCTCCATCGGAGTGAGAGCCGGGTTGCGCCGATGAGCCCGGCCTAGCTCAACGACGCGCTTGGCGTAGGCGGTCCGTCGAAGCGTGATCCCGAGTCGTCCCCGGTGCACCTCGATCCCCAAGCGAAGGAGAGAGGCCCCAAATCGCTCATCCGGAAGGTGGCCTTCATCTCTTCCTTGAACGCCGCCACCTCCGCATCGTTGGTGCCGGTGATCACCAAGTCGTCGACGTAGACGCCCACCACCAAGGCATTTCCTCCATTGCCCCGCCGCAGACGGCCGCCTCGTGCGGGCTTTGCTTGAAGCCCATCCTCTTGAGCGTGGAATCCAACTTGGCATTCCACGCCCTCGGCCGCCGCAAGCCATAGAGGGCCTTGCGCGGTGCGTAGCACCTTGCCCTCCTTGCCGGGGATCGCAAACCCCGACGGCTAGTGCACGTAGACCTCCTCCCCGCAAGTCGCCGTTAAGAAACGCCGACTTGACGTCCATGTGATGGACACGCCGCCCTCCCGGGCGCCCGCCGCAAGAAGGAGTCGCACGGACTCCATCCGTGCCACGGGAGCGAAGGCATCGTCGAAGTCGATCCCTTCCCCGCCGCAGAAACCGCGAGCCACCAAGCGAGCCTTGTGCTTGACAATGACGCCGGCTTCATCCCTCTTCGGCCTTGAACACCCACTTAAGGGTGATTGCACGGTGACCTCGAGGGAGATCGGCAAGCTCCTAGGTGTGGTTCTTCTCAATCGCGTCCATCTCCGATCGCATCGCGGCACGCCATGACGCGTGTCCCTCGGCCTCCGCGAAGGACCGAGGCTCACCGTCTTCGCACACAAGGTGCAACCGTGCCTCCAAGTCACGAGGCGCCGGGCCTGGCACCGACCGGTCGTCGAGAAGATCCTCCATCGTACGGTACCGCAACGGCTCGCCGTCGTGGTACGCGTCGATCCGCTCCTCGTCGTGGGAGAGCGGAGTAGCGAACTCCACCGGGCTGTGCTCAACGCGAGCTGGTGTTGGAGTGGACGTGCCCGGAGGAGTGGCTGTCGGTGTCGGAGTGCGCGAGTCACCGGGCCGTGGTGGTGTCGGCGAAGAGCTCGTCGCAGCTGAGGTCGAGGCTCGAGAGCGCGACGCCGGCCGGAGTAGTGGGCGCCGGAGTCGGTGGGAGACTCGGAACCGGGGTAGGCATGCTCCGTGAGGAGGAGCCGCTCGCTCCCCGCCCTCTCTCGAAGTGGACGTACTCGACAAAGGAAGTCGTCGTTCGTCGGAGTCGAGTCGTCGGTCCACCGCCTTGTCCCACGCCCATCCTCGCCCTTCGTTGAACACCACGTCGCGCGCCGTGCGCACACGCCGTGTCTCCGGGTCGAGGATGCGGTAGGCCTTTGAGCCCTCCGCGTAGCCGATGAACACTCCCGAGTGCTCCCCGTCGTCGAGCTTGCCGACGTGGCCAAGCTCCTTGGCGAATGCGAGGCGCCCGAAGACCCGCGGGGGGGAGACCGCCGCTTGCGCCCATGCCAAGCCTCATACGGCGTCCCGCCGTCGAGAGCCTTGGTGGGCGAGCGGTTGAGGATGTAGACGGCCCGTCACCACCGCCTCTCCCCAATAGGTAGCCGCATCCCCCTCTCGCTGAGGAGGGCCCGCGCCATTCCCACAACCGTCCGGTTGCGGCGCTCGACGACGCCGTTCGTTGCGGGGCCGTACGGCGCGGAGAAGTGGCGCCGAATGCCCTCATCCGCGCAGCATGACGCGAACTCGGCCGCCGTGAATTTGCCGCCGTTGTCCGTGCGCAGCACGTGCGCCTTGCGGCCGCACTCGCCCCGCGGCACCGCGCGCGCTGATAGCGTCCGCAGCTTCTCCCTTTGCCGCCGAGGACCATCACCCACATGTAGCGGGAGAGGTCGTCGACGAGCGCAGGAAGTAGCGCGTCCTCCTCCCGGTGTGGCCGGTGTCACTGGGCCACACAGGTCCCCATGCACGAGCTCGAGCCGCTCCGTGGCTCGAAGCTCGAGTGCTGGGGAAAGGGGAGCCGCCTCTGCTTCGTCAACACGCAGACGTCGCAGAACTGCTCCACGTGGTCGAGGCATGGCATGCCTCGCACCATCTCCTTGGCACTGAGCCGCTTCAGGGCGTCGAAGTGAAGGTGCCCGAAGCGCTCATGCCATTGCCACGCCTCGTCGTCCCGACGAGCAGCAAGGCAGACGGTCGTGCCACCTGCACATTAAGGACGTAGAGCCGATTGTTGCCTCTAGTTACCTTGGCAAGGAGGCGACGATGGCGATCCCAAATCCTCATGATCCCGTTCCAGACCTCCACGCGCGAACCATTCTCATCCAGCTGTCCCAAGCTGATGATAGAGTTCCTCAACGCGGGGATGTAGTAGACTCCGGTGAGCAGCCTGTGCTCACCAGACTGGGCGATGAAGAGGACGGAGCCAACGCCCTTGATTTCCACACCGGAGGCGTCCCCGAACTTGACGGAGCCGCGGGTGCTGGAGTCGAGCTCGGTGAAGAACTCCCGCCGACCGGTCATGTGATGGGTGGCGCCGGTGTCAAGGCACCACCCGTCCATCTTGTCGGTGCTGGAGCAGTCGCCAAGGAGGGCGCGTGCCCTCGGCTCATCAAGGTGGAGGAGAACCGCTGCGGCCGATGCCGCGGGGGGTGGCTCGATGCTTGCATGAGCCAGGAGCAGAGCCGGCTCCTCCTCTACCTGTGCGACGTGGGCCTGGCCGTGCTGGTGCGGTTGGCCACGCCTCGGCTGGCGACACTCCTTGGCCCGCTGGCCGGTCCCCGCCACGCTTGTGGCGCAGGTCGCCGCGTGTCGCCTTGCGCTCGCCGGCGGCACCGCCCGGATGCCTCCACCCGGCGCCGACCGCGGCGCCTCCGCGGCCACCGGCCCGGGCGCCTCCGCGCCCCTTGCGCGACTTGCCGCGCTTGCCTCCGCCGTCGAGGAAGAAGGCTCCCCCTTCTTCCGGGCACCTCGGGAAGCCTCCCCACCGCTCCCGAGTGTAATGGAGCTTCTCGCCAATGGTGATGGGCCCCGAGAGGGGCAAGGCTCATCGACGTCGACGACCTTGAGGCGACCAATCGCCTCCTCGATCGACATCGTGGAGAGGTCCGGCGAGAGACTCGACCGAGCGGGCGATCGCGCTTGTACTTGGCGGGGGCGCGCGCGGAAGAGCTTCTCGATAGCTCGCTCTTCGTTGTAGGTGGCGTCGCCGAACCGGCACCGGCCTTCCGCAACAGAGTGTTGAGGCGAAGAGCGAAGTCGTCGATGTCCTCACCGGCTTGAATGCCGTGCTCTCCCACTCCTTGCGAAGTGCCCGCAATGTGGTCTTGCGGGGCGCGATCGCCGCCGATGCGTGCCGCAGCCGATGGCATCCCACGCCTCCTTGCGCTCGCTTCGGGTAAGCGAGAACCGCATCTCGACCGGACGGCGGCGATGAGGGCATCCAAAGGCCCGCCGATCCTCGTCGAAGCCGACGTCGCCGTACGGACCGCATCCCACATGCGCCGCACTTGAAGCCCGATCTTCATGAGCGCGGCCCACTCGACGTAGTTGGTCTTGGTGAGGGTCGGCCACCCAAAGATCGGGACCGATGTCCCCGACCACCGCTCGGACCCCCGTAGGGGCCGAACTCTTCGTCGACCCGCCCGCCGTGTGCGCCTCCCCCGGGAGCACCACCGCCGTGCGCGCCTCCCCCAGAGCGCCACCGCCGTGTGCGCCTCCCCCCGGGAGCACCCCACCGCCGTGCGCGCCTCCCCAGAGCGCCACCGCCGTGCGCGCCTCCACCGGGGAGCGCCACCGCCGTGAGCGTGCTCGCTGCCCACCATTCCGTCCGTTCTCGAGCCGCATTCCTAGCGAGCAGCCCCCTCAAGGTCCGCGCCGGCGCCCGTCGTCGCACAAACGGAGCCGCGGCGCCGCCGCGCGCGCCTCGGCCCCCCGCCGCCCGCCGCACGTGCCGCGCCCGCCGCCTCCGCCGCCTCCACCCTCTCCGCCCGGCCGCCGCCGGCTCCGCCGCCGCGCCCTCGACGCCCTCGCCGCCGGCGCAGCCGGCCTCGGCCACCGCTAGCTCGCGCTCCTCCGCCGCGCCGAGCTCGGCCGCCCCGCCGCGCCGCACGCTCGAGGCGACCGAGTGCCGAGACCGTCCCCGCGGACATGGCGCGCCGGCAGGGGAGCCGCCGCCGCCGCGTGGAGAGTTTCCTCCGCCGCACGAGTTGCCGCTCGTCCGCACGGAGGGAGGGGAATGGACAGCAGCACCTCGGTGCCGCCGTTGCCGCCGGGCCGGGGCCGCCGTGAGGCCGAGAGCGGATGGGAAGCTTGGGAAGGGGAAGAACGTAAGATGTTCGAAAGCCGCATGAAAGAACGGCTCCGATACCACTTGTTGCAACCGAATTCTAACTCTCATTGAGAGAGGATGACACTAGAAGTTGGGACAATTTTCTCGGTTTTTCTTCATTCACAATGCCATGCCCACCCCGGGAGGTTGGCGTTACATATTTATAGGCTTCGGAGCCGCTAGTCACCAAGACATGCTAGATGCTAGTCAAGATGCTAAACTAGATGCTTTGTCCTAAAAGCGATCCAAGCCGAGGTGCCGCTGTCCTAGATGCTCTAATCTAGTCTAAGATGCTCTAGTCTAAGATGCTGAAAACCACCCTGCTGCAGTCCTACAAAGAACCATGTGTGCTGCAGCAAACCACCCTGCAGCAGTCCTACAAAGGACCATGTGCTGCAGCCCCACAAAGACCAAGTACAGAGACTTATCCATCACTGTGATTAGTTCCATTCCTGAAGCATGGACTTGCTGTCAACTTATCATAGATCAACATCTTGCCGGCTTTCTTTAAACTTTAAAGCAATGATCTGTACTAGCCTTGTTATTGATAGGCGTAAGAATATATAATTCGATATCAAAGCAAGCAAAATACCACTATGTATTTCACTTGATTTTAACCTTTTTGGTTCATTTGATACATATCGGAGTGTTATGCACACAGATCCGAAATAGAGAGGTTGGTGGCATACCATATGAAATTTGCATCAGTTTTGACGCAAATTCAAGGGCAGTCATACTACATCTAACTAAATATACATCTCTGAATACACCTGAGAGGCAACCTTTGGAATGATATAGGAGATTGATCCTTGTAATATATGCAACGCAGTGAGGGAGTGCTGTCTGACCCTGAGCCTCCCACCTCTTATCTCTGGTGAGTACTACCATGTAGTGAGGGAGTGCTGTCTGAAGTTCAAAATATCAGTTACTACTTACTTTCAACTAAAACTCATCTCGCTTTGTGTAACTCATGAAGTGGCACACTATTATGCTTCTTTCAAGCAAAAAAGTGAGTTTGGAGAACAAAAGCATGAATTAGATGTGAAAGTGTAGTAATAACACATGCATGACTGCATCTCCTTGAGGGCCAAAAAGGAGGGGGATGATCTCTGCTTGGCTGGTATCCGCAACACAACAGTTCTGGATATAAGCTCTTTTGAAGATCACTTTCGGTATAAAATGGTGTACATCCATGTCCTGTTGAAGCCATCTATTTCTTGAGCCTGATGGTTTCCAATAGGTTCCGTAATTAAAAATCTTTAGTATAGTAGTAGTGAGGCGTTGGAGCAAAACAAACCATCCTAATATGTTTGAATTGAATCTGACCAAGCACAATCTTTGGCTTTTCACTCTTTGTTGCCCAGTCTTCTCCTTTCGTCAAGCATACCTTGGCCTCCCACTCTCCACAGCCGAATGGAGTCTCTGACTTTCAACCCTGAATAGCAAGTTCAGATATATAGCTTGCTGGATGAAAAGGCCCTCTCCATGAAATGGGCAGAACTGCTTTGGTTGCCTCTGTGGCTTTTCCCTCTCTTCTCAGGTGGTCTATCAAATGTGCTCACTCCTCCTGTTCAAAACTGAATGTACATTTGAGTTCCTTGTTCAAAAACAGAGGGCTGTTTTATGAACTGGGGAAGCAAAGTGCAAAACAGGCAGTGCAAGGTGGCCTGGGAGAACTGCTGCCGTCCCAAATGCAAAGGCGACCTAGGCATACTGATATTGAAGAGAAGAACACCAACTTCCTAAAAAAGTTATTGTTTTATTGCATTCCATCTGCCCCAAGGATTGATTGGCTGCTCTTCGACTTTGGTGATGACATGGCTAATACCAGACCAAATGCTTCTGTCGCCTGGGTTTTATCTACATAGAAACTACAAATCTCTGTTTGTCCATGACTCACCAATGCTATGCTGCTACTCGCGATTTAATGGATCTTCAGGTTCTGGTTTCACCGGTTCATCTGAACGAAGAACTTGCTGACAAAAGCGTGTTTGGACGCAGTGGAATACCCCGACTACTAGCAGGGAACACTACATCATGAGCTTTTAACTCACATCGAGATGAAATTTTGCTACCGAAATTTGGCACAACTTCTCTGCCTAGAAATGCAAGTTCTTTCGTATGGCTCATCTATCAATGACAACTGAGCACCAATGCCTGTCTCGATTACTGCAACAACAATATGAGGCCTGACGAGTCATGCTCTTTCTGCTTCGAGAGAGACTGTCTGATCTCATCTGTTTCTCTCATGTCCAAGAAGGTAAAAGTTTCTGGGCCTCTCTTAGCATGGACCTTAGCGCAATGTTAGTACACGACATTGAGCAGCTCTGGATTGTCAATCCTTTCCTGAACCGAATCGGAGAGTAAGAACCACTGTGCTAACTTGTTGTGTTCTCTGAAATATTTGGAAACAGTGCAGAAACACAAAGGTTTTCAGAAGCAAAGACCAAGTCAACGCTCTGATCTACATACAAGCGCTGTTGCGAGTTGCGAGGGTTTCCCACCCTGTTCGTTTGGCTTATTAGCCACCGGACAGCATTACTTTTCTCTTAGAATAAACTACCCACCAGCAACCAGTCAGTGGTACTTTTCTCTCAGAACAAATCAGCACCAGCCACCAGCCAAACGAACATGTTGTCCATGTTTGGATCACTATAGCTATGGGCCCATACTGGGTATGTGTTCATATTGGGCATGTGACCTGTATTCGTTTGGGCCTGTGCGCATGTTGGGTGAGCCTACTTATACTGGTAGGGGATAGAGACAAAGGGCATCAAAAAACCAGGTGATACCCCACGCGATGATGCCGCCGGTGTTTTGGACGGCTACGGGAGTACCCGAAGTAGATGAATGTGACTCGCCGAGATCGGTAACTCGAAGGGAAGAGGGCACGTGGCACACAATTTAGACGGGTTCGGGCCGCGAGGTGCGTAATACCCTACGTCTGCAGCGTACTGTAGCGTAGCTCCGGATTGATAGGGCACGATTACAGAGTTGGTGCAATAGTGCGCGCGTGGGTTGAGATTGGATGAGGTGATCCCTGGGATCGGTCCCCGCCCCGCCCTTATATAGTCCGGAGGCGGGGTTACAAGTCGGAGTAGGGAAAGAGTACTAGTCGAGTACGTCTAGGAGACCTCTACGCGATGCGGAACGTGCACAGAGGCCCTAACCGAGTACTACTCTGTCTTTGTCCTTGTGCTCCACGCCTTCAGGTGGGTGTAGCGCAAGCCGGTAGTCCCGGGGGCCCACCGAGTAGTCGGTCCCGGTACCCACCGAGGTAGTGGGCCCGGGGAGGTCCATACGACAAGCCCCCGAGTACTTTGTAGTCGAGAAGGATAGCTTCCGGTAGTCTTGACGGCCTTAACGAGTAGTCCTCAAGCGTCCCCGAGTGCTACAAGTCAAAAGTCCTCAAGAGTAGTCGAAGCGTCCCTAGGCCGGAATGTACTCCACGCGATGTTTGAGCAATCTTGAAGTCTTCTCGAGTAGTCCCAAGCGTCCTTGAAATCCGCCTTCGAAGGTCTTCAAGAAATGCTGTCTTGTCTTGAAGCCGAAGCCGTCGTGGAGATGCGATTTGCGTAACCGCAATCCACATGGAGTAGCCCCCGAGCCTCGAGCCGCGGGCTCTGGCTGAGGATCTATCCGAAGTCTTGGCAAGAAAATCCCGAAAATCCGGAGAGAAAAACCGAAGGACACGTGGCACGGAGCCCCGAGCCTTGAGTCGAGTACTTCCTCTCGAATTGAAGGGTCTTCTTGGAGAATGTGTCCTGAGATGCTCTTGAGACTAGCCGCGTCCCAGGTAGTCGAGTAGAAGTAGCCGAGCCCCCGAGGTGAGGCGCGTCGACTAGTAGAATACGAAGAGTCACACGCAGCCGCTGAGTCGCCCGCGCGTGGACTAATCCGGCCGCCGGTGCGAGGCGTTTTGGCTTATAAATGCAAGCCGAAACCCTTAGGGGTTTTCACCCAAGTGAGCGCAAGTCATTCGCCACTTGAATCTTGGAAGTAGATCCACTCCGGCCCGGCCGCCGCCGTAGTAGATCCAAGCGCATCGCCACCCGAAAGCCGTAGGGTAGCCCCCGAGCGGATGCGAGTGAAGACTCACGTTCTTGGAGGATGAAGCCGTCCCCGTCGAAGACGTCGAAGGCCGGCGGGAAGAAGAGGAGCCATGCGTAGGCGCCGCGGCGCACGGAACGGCGCCGCCCACATCTCCACCGCGCGCCGACCCGAGCCGCGAGTGGAAAAGGTCGAAGGTGAAGACCGAAGACTTACCGACCCCGTTGAACTCCGGTTCATCGGGGAGAAGGAGATCGATATGTGGAGATCCGCCGGCAGAGATCCCTATCCAATGGAGAAGGCGAAGACGAGATTCCGATGTTCTCGCGCTTCGTGGAGCGCGGTCTTGCGCTCCCCGGCGAGTGACTTCTTCAAGGGACTTCTCGGGTACTATGGCATCGAGTACCTCAACTTGAACCCCAACCGAATATTCCACACTTCTCGGGTCTTCGTCCATTTCGCGAAGCATTCTTGGGGATCAAGCCCCATCGGGTTCTCTTCCGGAAATTCTTCCGCGTGAAGCCGCGCCCCCCGGCGCCTCCAACCCCGGAGTAGTCGGAGGGGCGGGATCCGGTTGAGGGAAGATGCCGGCGAGCGCAGTACCGGCGTACAAGCTCGTGGACTCCAATACGGATTGGAAGACGAGGTGGTTCTACACCACGAACCACCATCCCGAGCCGCCGGGCCGAGCGGACGGCGCCCAAGCACCAAGAGTGGTGGAACACGGAACCCACCATGCAAGAGGGGATCCAGCTCCGGAGTTGCCGGCACGCATCAAGACCGCGCGGATGCGGGACCGAGGGCCGAACATGTGGCCTTCGGTTTCATGAAGCGCGGATCCGGCCCCGGCCGTCGGCGCGGGATACGATGGGCTTCGAGTACACCGGCGACGATGACACGTCGCGGATGCCGGGGGCGAAATAGAGGACAACGACATCATCGAGAGGTTGTCGAGGATCTTCAAGGACATGCGGAGTACACGGCGTGCCCTCGTCGAGGAGTTCTCCGCCGCGCGCCCGCCCAACGAGGTAAGTAGCCGTACCCGCCCCGTCGAGTAGTAGGCACTTGTAGCAGAGTTGCTGACGCCTTTTGTGTCTTTGATGTAGGATGATGTGAAGCGGTTTGTCTCCGAGCCGCAGCCCACCACCGAGCGGAATTGAGATCCCAACGGTGGAGAAGGTGAAGGAGCGCCGAGTAGTCGGAGACGACGACGATCCCGTCATCGTGGAGGATACCTCCGATGACGAGGAAGACGAGGAGACGGCGGCAGACCGCTTCCACCGCGGTCGAGGTTTAGCCGTCCGGGCTTGCCTCATGTACCTCTCATCCGGGACCCTCCGGCAGCACGGAGGCTAGCCTTCGCCGCGCCGCCGAGGAAGCCGCGCAACCCCGCCAAGAAGCGGGTAGCCAAGAAGATGAAGGTCTCGGAGACCACGCCTCCGGCAGGTAAGTCATCTTGAACAAAGTAGTCGAGTACCCGGTGATCGAATACGGTGGCCGACGAGTAGTCATCCTTCCGTGCAGAGAGGCCGCCGGCGAGAGCCCGTGGAGGAAGGCGATGAGGGCGTGTGGCCCACCGGGGGGAACGGGGGGCCGGAAGCCGAAGTCCGGCCCCCCACCGTCGAAGAACTTCTCGGCGCGGCCGGAGCGCCGGCCCCCCCGCCCCGGAAGGGAGCAGAGTACCGCGACCGCCACCGACGAAGTGGTGGAAGCCGCAGGGGCGCGAGAGAACCGCGGCGGCGCCGCCGCCGTGGAGGAGGCGGTAGTCGGAGAGGCGGAGGAAGAAACGCCCCGCCGAGGGTGGACCGGTCGATATCGCCGGCATCCTCGGTGCTCCGCCGTGACTATCGTCCGGGCCGAGCTTGTAAGTACCACGCTTCATGAGTAGTACTCATTGTAGTAGTCGATCTTGTCGACGATCCTCTGTGGATACTTGTGCGGGAAAATCCACGGACTTGAGGCTGGGACGGAGAGGAGCCCACGGCGGCGGAGGCAGAGAAGGCCGCGCTGCCGCCAGTCGAGGAGCCCGCTCCAGAGACCCAGCCGCGACCGAGCCCCCGGGGCCCGAAGCGCCGGCCGCCGCAGGCGGTCGTGGTCGAAGGTGAGTAGCCCTCCCGAAGCCGGAGGAGCCCCAAAAAGAGTAGTCGTAAATACCGATGCGCATGTTCCTTGGTGACGAGCGCCGAGGGGGGTGACATCCCGCAGGGGTGCCCATGCGGGAGTTGACGCCGTAAGCCCCGCAGGGCCGCCAGTAGGAGCCCCCGAGCCCATGGGGGAAACCGTCGAGAAGTCCGCCGAGGAGGAGGCGGGGGCCGCGTCGCCGGGGGTTGCCCCCGGAGGTGGCGATCCGGCCCCCCGGAGATCCAAGACGCGGAGCCTATCCGCTCGGCGCCAATGACGGAGGCTACGACAAGTAGCCGTGGCGGGATCGAGTCGCTTGCCGACGATGCGGGTCGAGCCGGCGGTGTTGGCGCAGCACTTGGAGGCGATGCGGCGAGCCGAACGAAGGATGAAGGTACGTAGCCGTTGCCTCCGAGTACTCAATCCTTTGCGTTGAGTACTCGCTGACTTGAATTGGTTTTGTGCGAGACGTCGCGGAGCGATCCCGCGAGAAGTCGGGCTCGCTGCAAGGCTACGGCGACACGGTCATCGCGAGCCGAAGCCCCGGAGGAGCGGCTCTTGAAGTCGAGGAAGCACGCGGCCGCCATGCGGTCGAAGCCTGACGCCGCCTTCGCCAAGTACCACAACGATGTGATGGACTTGCGGGCGAAGAGCGACGAGTCGGTGCGGAAGAACAAGGGCCTCCGCAACAAGAATAAAGGTATGTCTCTTGACTTGTCGGGTACTTGTTAGGAGTCATGAAGCTCGACCCGTTGTGTGTGTTCCGATGTTGCGAACTCGAAGGCCGGAGTGGAGCGTCCGAAGGGCTCGGAGATCGAGCATGAAGAATCTCTTCTACGGGAGCAAGAAGCCCGCGGTACTTGAACTCGACTACAAGGAGGCGGCCTTCGAGTGCGAGAAGCACATGGAGTTGAGAATAGCTTCGACCCGGGATCTTGTCAACGCACAAATCCTTGCGGAAGTGGAACGAAGATCGCGAGGCGCTCCGGCCCACACCCGAAGGACCTTGAAGAGGTCGCCCTCCCCGTCCGCGAGGCTCTGGTGCCGCACCCGGCGGCCCCAAGATTGCTCGTTGGCGGATCGACTTCGTGAGGCGCCAAGCCGGCGGCCGCCTACGTGAAGCACATGGCCAAGTCAATCCCGAAGCAGTGCGCGCCTTCATGAAGTCGTACTTCCCGAAGGCCCCGGTGGAGGTAGTCGCCGGCGGGGTAGCCGCCCCCCGGCCGGATGAGGCGTACGCGAGTTGTGGAGCAAGATGGCTCCCATCGCGGAAAGGGGTAGCCGATAAGTTGAATCTCCGGTAGCCCGCATAGATAGCTAGTAGCCATGGTTGTATAGGAAGCGGTTGTAATGAACTATCTCATATATCAATGAAATGTGAAGTTCCATCAATGAGTACTCGTAACCGCGATCTCAGAGTGCGGAGCGCCCATCGTGGAGTAGGTGCGAGTAGTAGTACTCGGCTTAGTAGTCCCGTCGCAGGGAGTAGACAGTAAAGAAGTTGATGAACAATCGAACTTTATTACTGAAGAAGTACACCTGGGTGGCCAGGGCCGTAGTTACAAGTAGTCGCCTGGACCCGAGGGCCGCTTACAGCTGAGTAGTACTGGAGCGGGTAGCCGCTCACAGTGAGTGATCCGTAGGTAGCCGTGTAGGCTGGATCGCAGATCCGTAAGTAGCCGTGGGGCTGGATCTTGGAGTGTGGTCTTCTTGGTAGACCGTCGCTAGAGTCCTTGACGCTCGTTGCGCCCAGGGGTCCGTAGGTAGCCGCACGGGGCGGACTCTGGAGAAGAGTAGTCCGGACACTTGAAGCCGGGACCCGAGGGTCGCTTGTGGCAAGGGGGTGTTGATGTAGTCGCGTGGACTTGAACCCCCGGAGTAGTCGAACGTATTAGGCGTAGAATCGACAGAGCTGGTCGACGTTCCACGAGTTGTTGACTTCTTCGCCTTCGAGTGTTTGGAGGCGGTAGGTGCTCGGCCCGGTCACCTTGGCCACGGTGAAGGGCCCTTCCCGGGGGGGGAGCCGAGCTTGTGAAGTCCTTCCGTGTTCTCGGATACGGCGGAGGACAAGATCTCCAACGTTGAAGGAGCGTTCCTTGACGTTGCGATCGTGGTAGCGTCGGATACCCTCTAGGTACCTTGCCGATTGGACGAGGGCGGGCGGCCGAGCTTCTTCGAGGGCTGTCGATATCAACTCGTCGTCGTCTTCCGAGACGCCTTCGTCGTAGTGCTCCACCGCCGGCGAGTTCCATATGACATCGGCAGGGAGGATGGCTTCGGAGCCGTAGACCGGGAAGTAGGGGGATTGCCCCGTTGGCTTGGATGGTTGAGTCCGCGGCCCCCCGAGTGCGTTGGGTAGTTCCTTGATCCACTTGCCCCCCTTTTGAGTTAGCGGCGTCGTGCGGCCCGCTTCTTGAGGGCGTCGAGCACCATCCCGTTGGCGCGCTCGACTTGTCCGTTGGCTCCGTGGGTGGGCGACGGAGACGTATCCCGACGTCGATTCCGCGCCGTTCTCGCGGTATTCCTGCAAGCGGTGGTTGTTGAAGTTGGACCCCGGTGTCCGTGATGATGCGGTGGGGTAGCCCGTAGCGGTGCACGAGTTCATCCGGAAGTCGAGTACTCGTCGGCCTTGGGGCATGTGACCGGCTTGACCCTCGATCCACTTGGTGAACTTGTCGATAGCCACCGGTACCCCGTTGAATCCTCCCCGGCGCGGTTGGCGGTGGCCCAATCATGTCGAGCCCCCGGCGAGGCAAAGGGCCGGGTTGGCGGTATGGTGACTAGCTTGTAGGCGGGGACGTGTTGCTGCTTGGCGAAGAACCGACATCCTTGGCACCTTCGACGAGTTCTTCGGCAGTCGCCCGGTGGTCGTGGGCCGCAGAAGGCTCGCCGAAGGCCCTTGCCGACCGGCGTGCGGGAGGACGCGTGGTTGCCGCGCACACCCTTGTGGATCTCCTCCAAGATGTCCTTGCCTTCTTCGCGAGGGACGCATTTCATGAGTACTCCGAAGATGCGCCTCGCTTGTAAAGCTTGTCGCCCAGACAAGGACGTAAGACTTGGCGCGGCGGACGAGTTGTTCGTTGCGTTCTTATCGGAGGGGACCTTCCGCTCGCCGAGGTAGTCGATGAAGGGTTGCCTCCGGTCCACGTCGATCATCATGACCTCCCCGCCCACCGGTTGGTTAGCCGGGACGATTGTCGGTGGCGCCGCTCCGGATGGATGGCGTGTGAAGCTCATGGACGAAGACGCCCGGGTACTTGGGCGCGGGTGGATCCGAGCTTCGAGAGGACGTCCGCCGCAACGTTATTGTCGCGGACGATGTGGTGGAACTCGAGACCATAGAATTTGTTCTCGAGCTTGCGGACTTCTAGGCGTAGGCGTCCATGTTCTCCTTGTTGCGGTCCCGGGACTTGTTGACTTGGTTGATGACCACCTGCGGAGTCGCCGTAGACTAGTAGCCGCTTGATGCCAAGTGAAGCCGCGAGGCGGAGCCCGTGTAGGAGGGCTTCGTACTCGGCTTCGTTGTTTGAGACCTTCCGGAAAGATCCGGGACGTACTTGAGTTGTTCGCCCGTTGGAGAGATCGGGGAGTACCCCCGCGCTCGCGCCCTCGAGGTTGAGTGAGCCGTCGAAGTACATCACCCAATGCTCGGTCGCACGGTGGGAGTAGGTAGGCGGTTCTCCCGCCACTCGCCATGAAGTCGACTAGAGCTTGCGACTTGATGGCCGTGCGTGGCTTGAAGTCGATGGTGAGGGCGCCGAGCTCGACGACCCATTTGGAGATCCTTCGGTGGCGTGCGGGTTCCTCGGGATGTCGCCGAGCGGGTAGTCGGTGACGACGGAGACCGAGTACTCCCGGAAGTAGTGTCGTAGCTTCCGCGAGGTGATGAGTAGAGCGTACGGGAAGCTTCGCACGGCCGGGTAGCGAGCCTTGGACTACGATAGAACCTCGCCGACGAAGTAGGCGGGGCGGGACCGGGTAAGCGTGGCCGTCTTCTGGCCCGCTCGACGACGATGGCGATGCACCGACCACGTGAGTAGTCGCGGCGAGGTAGAGCAAGATGTTGCTCGCCCTTGTAGGGAGCCGTGAGGATCGGCGGCTTCGACGAGGAAGTCCTTGAGCTGGGCAAGGGCTTGGTCCGCCTCTGCGGTCCACACGAACTTCTCGTGGTGCTTGAGTAGTTTGAAGAAGGGGAGACCCCGTTCTCCTAGCTTCGAGATGAATCTGTTCAATGCCGCCATGCACCCCGTCAGCTTCTGGACGTCCTTGATGCTCGTGGGAGCTTTCATGCTGGTGATGGCGGAGATCTTCTCGGGGTTGGCTTCGATGCCGCGCTGGCTGATGATGAAGCCGAGTAGTTTGCCCGAAGGGACGCCGAAGACGCACTTGTTCGGGTTGAGCTTCCAGCGGTACTCGCGTAGCGATGCGAAGGTCTCTTCGAGGTCGTCGATGAGGGTACTGGAGTCCTCTGGTTTTGACAACCACGTCATCCACGTAGGCCTCGACGTTCTTGTTGAGTTGCCGCTTGAAGCGTGCTCTGGATGGCCCGTTGGTAGGTAGCGCCGGCGTTCTTCAACCCGAAAGACATGGTCGTGTAGCGATACGCGCCAAACGGGGTGATGAACGCGGTCTTCTCCTGGTCTTCCTCCTTGATTGCGATCCGGTGGTACCGGAGTAGCGATCGAGGAAGCAGAGCAGTCGCAGCCCCGCCGTGGAGTCGATGACTTGATCAATCCGCGGCAACCGAAGGGGTCCTTGGGGCGGTGCTTGTTGAGGTCGGTGTAGTCGACGCACATCCTCCACTCGTTCGAGTTCTTCTTGCGGACGAGGACCGGGGTTGGCGAGCCACTCGGGATGGAAGACTTCTCGATGAAGCCGCAGCGAGTAGCTTGGCGAGCTCCTTCTTGATGGCGTCCCGTCCGTCGTCGGCGAAGAGCTCGGAGGTGTTGTCGCTTGGGGGTAGCCTTTGGGTCGACGTTGAGGCAAGGTGCTCGATCGGCTCCCGGGCACTCCGGCATGTCCGCTGGCTTCCACGCGAAGATGTCGCGGTTAGCCCGAAGGAAGCTGATGAGCGCGTCTTCCTATTTGGGGTCGAGGCCGGCCCCGATGGTGGTGGTTTTGGTGGGGTCGCCGCTCCGAGGTCGACCGTCTTGGTGAGCACCTCCTCGGGTGGCCGAGGCTTGTTGGCGCTGTCAGACTTCTCTGGGATGTCGAGTTCACTTGTGGCAAGCTTCTTCGACGCGGCGTAGACCTCCATCATTGGGGTGGGTACTTGATTTGTTGAAGCGATCACCACGGCCTCCGTATCGCGGTCGTGAGAGATCTTCAAGTCCCCTTGGAGGGAGAGTACGCCGCCGGACTTGGCATTTTGAGTACCAAGTATGTGTAGTGGGGCACCGCCATGAACTTGGCGATGGCCGGTCCGCCGAGGATGGCATGGTAGGAAGTCTCGATATCCGCGACCTCGAACTTGATGTACTCGGTGCGGTAGTTGTCGCGAGACGCCCGAAGGTAATCGGCGGTGCGGTGTCCCTAGTGGGATAGCCGCGTTGCTCCGGGACGATGCCGTAGAAGGGCATGTCGCTCTTGTCGAGCATGGGGGTGACGTCAAGGTTCATCTTCTTCAGAGTCTTGGTGAAGAGGACGTTGAGCCCGCTTCCGCCGTCGATGAGCACCTTGTTGAGCTTAGAGCCCGCCACTGTTGGTTTCAGGACGAGAGGGAAACGTCCTGGTTCGGAGAAGCTGGTCCATTGGTCCGCGCGGGAGAAGGTGATGGGCGTCTCTGACCACCTGAGAGGGGTCATAACCGCTGGTTCAATGGACATCACTTCACGGCGAGTAGCCTTCGCTCCCCGCCTGCAGGGTAGTCCGCCGAAGAGGACGTTGACGGTCTTCTCGGGTTCTTGGAAGTCGTCGCCGTCCTTCTTCTTGTTCTTCTGATCGTGAGGGTGCGGTGGCTCCGGCGTATCCTTGAGTGCATGCCTGAGCTGGTAGCACTGCTCGGTGGTGTGGTTGCCATTTGGATGCCACGGGCACTTCTCCTTCAGCAGGTCTTTGAACCCGCGAATTCTTCTTCGAGTTCCCTTTCGGAGGGCGCTGGATAGCCGCGACGGTATTGTCTGGCTTGCGCTTGCGGTTGGAACCCGAGAAGTTGTTGTTGTTGTTGTTGTTGCGGCCGCCTTGGTTTGGATTGCTGCTTCGCCGCCGCCACCTTGGTTCTGCTTGGACTTGCCGCGGATGGCGTCGTACTTGGCGTTGGCCTTGTCCTCTTCGTCCGCCCAGGACGTGATCATGTCCTTGAGGTGGGGAATGGACTTGGGGCGGCGTCGGCCGAAGTCTTCGAAGGTGCGGCGATGGTAGAGCCCGTCCGGAAGAGGTCGATGACCTCCTTGTCGGTGACGTCCACGACGGTAGCGCGCTTGTCGAAAAGCGGCGCATGTACTTGCGGAGGGTCTCGCCTTGTTCTGTTTGATCATGGCAAGGTCCATGCGAGTACCGAGCGGCCCATGGCGCCGCGAAGTTGCTTGTGAATTGCTCCTTCGGTGGTCCCACTTGTCGATTGAGTGCTTGTCCGGCGACTCGAGCCACGTGAGTGGGGGCTTGGTCCGAGCGAAGGGGAAGTAGAGGCACTTGGTGTCGCCGTTGCCGCCGGCGTTCTCGATGGAGAGAGCGTAGCATCGGAGCCACCGGATGGGATCCCGCTTCGCGTCGTATTTGGTGATCCCCAAAGGCTTGAACTTGTCGGGGAGGAGCGAGATTACGAGCCGGGGGTGAGAAGGCGGGGAAGCCGTCGCCTTCGGCGGCGGTCGTCGACTTCTTCCGCCGCAACTCTTCGATTCTCGGCGAGCATCCTACCCGCCGTGAGAGGCGCCGGAGGCGTGGCTATGCGCGTGGCCGCGGCCGCCGCGGGCGCCGCCGCCTCCGGCTTTCTTGTTGGCTCCGTGGTTGGAGCCGCCGCCGTCGGGGTCGTTGCCGCCGCCACGCGGGCGGAGCACGGTGGGGGACGACTTCCCGTTGACGTTGTCTTGTCGTGAGGGTCCGCCGGCGGTGGAGCGTCGACGGTTTGGTTCGGCCGGAATGTCGCCTCGAGTACGGTTAGGACCGGGGTCGGACCCGGCGACTAGTAGCTTCGTTGTCGCGAGGCTTAGCCGGGGGAGGTTGGGCGACTCTCTTGTCTACCCGCATGAAGTAGGCTTCTTCGGGCGAGCTTGGCGATGACCTCTCCGGCTCGTATGCTCGAGCCCGGCGTGCGATCGCCGTGATCGACATGAGGCAAGCGCTCGGGAGTGGTGTGGACTGCGCTCTCAACCGGCCGAGAGCTTCCGCAAGGTTGCGGATGGGGAGGTTGTCTCCGAGCCGCCGGCGTCGTTCGTTGCGCTTCTGTTACGTTCGCGCGGGTGTCCCTCGTTGGCGTCGGTCTCGTCCGCAGGGGCATCAGCAGACAGCTCGTCTGCGGAGATGTCCTCCAAGTACTTGTCTGCGGCCGTGCCTGAGGTTCCCGGGGTGTCGCCGGCAGCCATGAAGACTTGACGGTCGGGGGTACCCAAGCTTGGCTCAGAAGGCGCCACCTCAGTTGGTGTGTTTGAGTCAGCCTGGGCTAGTGGTGTTCCCTCCTGGAACGGTAGCGAGTCGATGTAGGCGACGTAGCGTGAGTCCTCCCTTGTCGCCTCGGCGGGTTTGCGGTCGGCCGCAGAGCGTATCTTCGCCGGTGTCGATCTTATAACCGGCCCGGAGGGCGGCCCCGACAAGGGGGAGCTCGGAAGGAGTCATCTTCGGACTCGGGCTCCTCAGGGTCCGACCCGAAGTCAAACTCGTAGTCCGGGTTCGAGAAGAACTCGGAGAGAGGACTGGAGTCCGAGACGCGGTTGGGGACGGCGTCGGAGTCCGAGTTGTACTCGGTCGCGGGCTCCTTGCCGGCCCGGCGTGGTGCAGAAGCCTCCGTGCGGGCCCGGCCGGGAACGCGAGGGCCACGCACGGCAGCGCCGGCGTGGAGAGGGGACCGCCGCGATGGCTGAGGAGCCGGCTCGCATGCGATGGCCCATGGCGACGTCGGGTTCGAGTTGGAGACTGGACTCGAGCTCGAAGTCAGCGTGGAGGTTGGAAAGCGAAATCTCGCCGAACTTGCCGGCGAGCTTGCCCGTGACAACTTCGGGAAGCGTCACAAGGCCCGTCCTCGAGTCGGGTTGCATGATCAAGCGGCGCGCCGGAAGGAGCCCGCGCCATCGGCGTGCGGACCCTGTGCGCCGAAGACGAAGGTGTCGCCGCGGTTGAAGGCGACGGTTGGCTTGATGAGAACGGGAAGCCGTCGAGTTCGCCATGTGATCTCGAGCGAGAGCCCCCGCCGCGCGCGCCGGTGTCGGTGTTTTGGACCGCAACCTACTACGGGGAGTACCCGGCGTAGATGAATGTGACTCGCCGAGATCGGTAACTCGAAGGAAGAGGCACGTGGCACACAATTTAGACGAGTTCGGGCCGCGAGGTGCGTAATACCCTACGTCCCGTATGCCGCGTAGCTACGGATTGATAGGGCACGATTACGGGTTGGTGCAATAGTGCGCCGTGGGTTGAGATTGGATGAGGTGATCCTGGGATCGGTCCCTTCCCCCCGCCTTATATAGTCCGGGAGGCGGGGTTACAAGTCGGAGTAGGGAAAGAGTACTAGTCGAGTACGTCTAGAGACCTCTACGCAAAGTGCGGAACGTGCACGAGCCCTAACCGAGTACTACTCCCGTGTCTTTGTCCTTGTGCTCCACGCCTTCGGTGTGCCGTGTAGCGCAAGCCGGTAGTCCCGGGGGCCCACCGAGTAGTCGGTCCCGGTACCCACCGAGGTAGTGGGCCCGGGGAGGTCCATACGACGAAGCTTTTTTTTAACAAATTTCAAGTTGTAATGTGAAAGTAGAAACATCAAAGTGATTTCATGATAACATTCTTTTGTAAATAACATTATAAATGGAAGTATGATAATTTTATTTAGAGAGCCATTCTAAATTATTGATCCTACATTTCCTCTACTACGGGAATTTTGTAGCATGTTATTCACAAAGGCATGATATTAACCATAGAAAATTGGTTGAGGACATAAATATATGATCTAGTGGATGGTGACACGTCGTATAGTGGATAATGAGGTGGAATGCTTGCATGTTGAGAGAAATCTATCCATGAATTGTAGTGGGTCTCAGCAGTATAGTTGTTATAGATACTCCTCTGTTCGTGTTCTTCCTTACCTATGTTCCTTGATGCTCCTAATCTTGCTCTAGATTCTCCTTTAATCCTCACTGCCCTGCTGCTAACACTCTGTCTTTGGTCCCATAGATGCAATTCTTCACCAAGCAAAGATAAAAGCAAAGATAAACTCATCAGTGAAAGAGCATATAGCCTAGTGAGTAGCACCTTAGTTCTTGGGTTCGACTCCATGTGGGAGCGAATTTCTCAAGATTTAACGACGTTTGTGCTTTTAGGCACCTGTGGTGACTTCGTCAATTTTGAAAATTTGTCAGCTAGTCTTCGAAGATGCTCCTAGGGTAGAGTTTGCGCACGTGTGTTCATAGGGATGAGTGTGCATGTGTTGTGAGTGTCTCCGATGTAGTGTATAATTCGAAAAAAGATAAACTCATCAAGTGGAGTAGTTTCCTTAATTGGAACAAGCGGTTTATACTTTACAATAGATCTGAGTTCAGATTTTTGCGAATTTATGAAGAATCTTTGAAAAATTCTCTTCGCCACTAAATCTAAAGTTTCAGTAATTTCCTAGGTCGGAAGAACGTTCTTTCTTCTTAACGAAAATTCATGTGGTGGTCATTCCCACCAACCTAGTTTTAGCAAGTGCAGCCAGCAGTACAAATGGGACGGTAGTTGTAATGTTTAGGAAAATTTTACAGGTAACACCCATGTGGGGTTAAGACCGGCCCATAATGCGATTGGGCTTGTAGTCCGATGGTAGGACAGTCCAGTGGGACGCTACCCACTTGGGTTCAAATCCTGGTGCTCGCACATTTTCCTGGATTTATTTCGGGATTTTCCGACGTTATGCGTTAAGTGGTAAGCGACGTTCCCGTCGACGACAAGGCGCCAGTGGTGACTTCGAGAATTTCCAGATCTGCCGGTGCTCAGTCCTTCAGAGGTGCTCATAGGGGTAGGGTTTGCGTGCGTGTTGTGACAGTAGCACCTCAGGTTCTGGGTTCGACTCCCGTGGGAGCGAATTTCTCAGGATTTAACGGCGTTTGTGCTTTCAGTGGTAGCCGACGTTCCCGTCGACAGCGTGGCGCCTGTGGTGACTTCGTCAACCTTGATGATTTGCCGGCACAGTCGTCGAAGATGCTCCTAGGGGTAGGGTTTGCGTGCGTGTGTTGTGAGTGTCTCCGATGTATTGTGTAATTTGAAAAAAAATTGGTTTAGAAATCCTCGAACTCCGACTTTGGTGAGGGAATTTTTTAAACAAGTCTCATAAATTCGCTCCGACCAGAAATCGAACCCAGATCTCCTGGTTGCAAATTTGCGATCATTACTCAGCCCGCTCTAACAAGTAGGCCAGAGGACCTTTGGTTCACACCGGCAATCAGACTCGATTGTGATGATGAGATTCATCATGTGATGAACCAAAGTTGAGCGGTAGGAGCTATGATATAGTTTATGATTACCCAGTGAGAAGCTTCCACCCACCAAACCCCCGACAACTGCTTAACACTTCTCACCTTTGTTGGAAACATAAAAAATTGTAGAGCAAACTTTTTATGAATAGAACTTTGGCATAAAAGTTTCAAACATGGAAAATATTTGAAACACAAAATTAGAAAATGTTTTTAAACAAAATCAGGATCAAAAGTTTTACAAAATTAGAAAAAAGTTGTGAATAACTTTTCAAACAAACTTGAGAAAAATAATGCACAAAAAAATTGAAACAAAAATCAGGACCAAAGTTTTTGAAACACAAAAATAAGGAAAAGTCAGTTTTTTTTGATGAAAAATGGAACAAACTTGAAAAATTTATAGAGGAAAATTTCGAACGACCAAAATAAGGACAAAAGTTTTTGGACAAAACTCAAGAAAAATTGAATAGAAAAATGTTAAGAGCAAGATTTAGATAGAAAACATTGAAAAAGAAAATAAAAGAGTCAACCGACTGTTGACGGTTAATAGTTGTATCAAAGTTCGTTTGGACTTGCAAGCGGACAAGTCCTCCGTCGTAGTCAAGGGACCCTTCTTCCCTCAAGTGTGAACCCTTGGTGTCGAATCCGTGGAACAATGTGTAACGCAAGATCCAATCTAATAAGCGGAAAATACTTTGATCTTGAAAAGGGGTTTTGCATCTAATCTATGGAAACACCAAGAAAACCAATCTAATCTAAGAAACACCAGAGGTAGCAAAAGATAGAGAGGGATAGGTAAAACCAATCTAGAGAGATTGAATCGAGCACTTGTTGAAGTTCCAAGCATAGATGAACAAAGCAAATCGAATCTCATAACTAGCCTCTTTAAATCATGGCTTCCATTCCAACTCCGAAGACGTCCGCCTTTTGGAGCCATCGTTCTGTCACAACGCACCCCTATTCGTGCGGGTTAGCCTAGGGCAAGTCCAAAGGACAAGATGAAAACGCTCGGTAGGTCGGGTATGCACCTCTAGCCACCATGGCTACAAGAACATCCTATGCAATCTATCCGGAATATATTGGAGAAGAAGAAAACCCAAGCGAAGACAAAGTCGTAGTGAAAGCACTTGATCGCTAGAAATCGGATTCAAACTTGCAAATTCAATATGAGAGTATAATACATGGACAAGATCACCACTGGGATCCTACCTCGACCTTGATCCTAGCCCCGAGAACTCCGGCGTGGTCTTCCATGCAAGGTTCCCACGTCGGCTAGGGGAACCCTAGTCAACCATCTCGACCCTCTACTCTCGGGAACGGTGTCCCTCCCTTCTCTGCTCCTTGGCGGCGGATAACGAATGTCTTTCCCTATGGCTCTCGGCCAGGGGGCTATAAATAGCCCGAGAGGCGGCTAGGCCAATGGGGGCACCGAACCAGGCCCGGAATGGGCTGGGCCGGTCGGTCCAGGCCTGTTTCGGCCCCGGTTTCTTCCCTGGTTGCTTCTCGCGCGATTCCTTATTTGTGTGCACTTGCATGTGGGCCTTTGACATCGTTCCCTTCACGGTTAAGGCTTGAATCTTGCCATCCAAGCTTCACTGTTTCCTGGTTGAGTCCCTAAAGATTTGCATGTTGACGCTTCGGCCCTCAGGTCATTTGGAGTCATGTTCATCGCGTGTCTTGACTCTTGTCGGGCTTTATGATCTTCTCCCAAAGTGCTTGATGAACTTATCCCGAAAGTCTCCTCTTTAGCGTAGATTTCCTGCGTAAACAATAAACTCCAAAATCGACATGCAAGAGTGAACTTGTTATATATGGAGGGTTAGTTCCAGTGGTTAGAATAATAAATCAATGCCAACATTAAAGGTAAACTCATGGCTAGGTTGACGGAAATTCACCGTCAACACCGACGCTGATAATAAGCCTGCAAAGTGATAAAAATGCATTGGCTCGAAACCGCTCCTCCAGCCCCGCGCGGGCGACGGGGGGCGACCAACCCTAGCCTCCGCCGCCCAGCCTTCGTCACCATCCCCCGCCGTGCCGCCACCAGAGGGCGCCACAGGATGTCCGTGAGGGCCCTATGAAGGTGGTGGCCGATCCTCTTCTCCCTCCACGCGGAGTCCACGGCGGGCGCGGCCGTCCGGATCCCGGTGGGCCTCGCCGTCGGTGGAGTCTTCTCCGGCAGCGGCGGTAGGCCACGGATCCAGGCTGCCCCTGACCGGATCCGGTGGCTAGCGCAGTTGGGGGCACTTCAGTGTGCCTGTGGTGAGGGTGGCCATTGGAAGGAAGCAATGGCGTCCGACGGCCCGCAGCGTCCACAGGTTGCAGAGTGGTGGAGGCTGGCAGCGGCCGTGGCCATTTGTTGTGCCGGTGGTGATTCGTGGCGGCCTGCAGTGCTTTCGGCATCAGAGACTGGCGTTCTTGCGGTGGTGGCAGTGGCCTGACCGGCGGCTGGCCGTGGCCGGCTGTGGCTTGGTCGTGGCCGGCCGGCGGCCGGCCTTGGCCACCCGTGGCTTGGTCGTGGCCGGCCGTGGTCTAGTCGTGGCCGGCTATGGCCGGCCGTGGCTTGGCCGTGGCTTGGTCGTGGCTGGCCGTGGTCTGGCCGTCGCTGGTCGTGGCCGGCCGTGGCTTGGCTGTGGCGACAGTGGTCGGCCGATAGCTTCTTCCTCAACGTTGCCAGTCTGGTGTCACCTTGGTGGTGGGGCCAGAGGGGCTGGCTGCTGGTTGCGACACTAAGGTGGTGCTTCGGGTTGTGCCGGAGGTGGCATTGTGGAGGAGGCGTGGAGCGGGCTACTACCATGACCACGAGCAGGCGACAGGCGTGGTGCTTTCGGGCGAAAGCCTTCACCAGTTGACGGTGGGCATGATGGTGGCATCCTTGGGGCGTCGGTCTCCCCGCTGGGAGCATCATGGTGAGGCACTGTGTTTTCATCGCGTGGAACTCTTAGGGTGAAGACCTTGTCCAGTTGGACGTGCGATCGCAGCACCTCGGCGTCGTGACCTTCTTGGAGGCGTCCGATGGCAGCGCCTCGGTGTCGTGACCTTCTTGGAGGCGTCGTAGTTGGAGTCCTGCCGTTTGTGCTATTGGTGGTGGTGGTTGGCTGGAGGTGCTACGGGGTGTGTTCTTGGTACGTGTTGCTTCCAGGGTGCAGAGGGATCCATGGAGCTAGAAGGTTTGAGCTGTCTTGCAAGGTGCAGTGGTGATCTCGGTAACGGTTGGGCGCAGGAGGTGCTCTCATTGCGGTCTCAGATATCTGAGTCCTTGGGAGAGGAGTGAGGCGGTGGATGTGGCGAGGCCCCCACGCAGAGTGGTCAGGATCAGTGGTTGCCATGGTACTGAGATGGGAGTATGTGTTGAGGCTTCTCTGGATCAGAGGGCTCGACGACCGTGTTTGTGCATCTTGAATGTGACAATTTCATGGTGGAGGAGCTCAGGGGGGCGTTGGAGCTTGCAGCGGGTCGCGCCTTGGCGTGGTACATCGTTGGTGACGACGGCGCAGGTGTCGGCGGCTTGTTTCGGTCTTCTCTCCCATGTGGTTGAGGATGGTGGTGTGTTGTGTCGGGTGTGTTTGTTTCGGTTCAGGGGTTTGTTCGTATGGTGGTGTATGCTTCGGCTCGTTATGTACCAATGTTATTTCTTCTTACATGACATAGCAGTGCTCCCGATTTAATTAAAAAAAAAGATAAAAATGCATTGGCCCCGCAATGTGTTAGACTTATCAAAAATATATTTTGGCAAGTAAATAGCATTTCTCTTTACATAAAGGAAGTTTAACCTCCTGCCTCTACGCCCACCACAGATGGGCATATCTACTATTCCTCAACCCAAATTACTATTCATTTTGACTTTTCTATATACATAACTTTGCTACGTATTTAGACATAGCATATATATCTAGATGTACGTATCTATAAAAGTCAAAATAAAGTACGTATCTATAAAAGCCAAAATAAAGTAATTTGAAATGGGGAAGTAACTCACAAAAATCTAAATAACTAGACATTAGCGTTTAGACCATAGTGGGTTGATCAGTCATACACCCAGGAGGCCACTATCATATTACCTGCATGATCCTCGAATCCAGGCTGCTATGGTTTAATTTCCTGTTCTGTGTGAGGGTGAGCCTGAGCCCTGAGCCATTGCGTAACCGTCACCGAGCAAATACTACGCCTCTACACAGAAGGCAGAACTGATGACGGAGAGGCAGACTTTTCTGTTTCTTCACGGAAGAAGTGCTTATTTTAGAGCAACAGGTCACGAGCTAGAAGCGAAAAGAACATGACTGAAGGGCCAAAAATAAAAAGGATGACCTCCCTGCCTCACTCGGAAAATGCTTTTCTATATGGTGCTCGATGAGGCTACAATCCTGGCCTTGTTAAGCCATTCGTTTCTGAAGTGGTCTGGTGATTCCAGTGGGTTTGCACTGCTCATACACCCTGGCTATCGTGAGAAGTTGGAGCAAAGCACGCCTGCCTAATACAGTATATATGCCTGAGCAGTGATTAGGAAGGGCATGTCATCAATTTCTATGTATTCGAGAGGCAACATCTTTTTTTAAATAAATTATGCAACTTCTGTGGACTTTTGAAGAGTTCTTTAACACAAATGTCAAGTCGATCATTCTCAACACTAGTTTTCTTAATACATTTGTGAGCATTTAGATCAAGATCCCAGTCCTACTGCTCCCGTGATGCTGTCATTGCTACTAGTATAATTTACTTCTCACGCCCCTTCAAGCCACATACAGTTTTCTATCTTGTACCTTATTTGTCTATATTATTTTCTCATGGCTGCATAGTCATTTTATACTCAACTCATATTTATTTCTGAATAAGCTATACTCTTCTGATTTGTGCACGGCATGAGTGGCCAGCATGGTCATGCATATGATTCCCAAGTCTTCTGCCTAACTTGAAGTTTTACTTGTACGCAAGGATGATTAAGTTCCATAACAATGTTTTTCAATTAACACGAGACAATGCAATGACTTTACGTGATGTGTTCCATTGCTGAAGAATGGACTTGCTGCCAACTTATCATACACCAACACATTATAGCTCTATGTCATGAGAGCAATTTTTGCTTGCTCACATTTTTAAGATCCATATGCGTTGACAATTATTTTTGATACAAAAGCAATGAAGAAAATTGGTCCTTTTGTTCTCCCCACCATTTTCTCCTTTTATCTGATAAAAGTTGGTAAATATTATGGTGTAAAGATTGGAAACCAGAAATGTTATCTTGACTTATTAAATTTTGAAAATGCACATCAATCTTGATGCATTTTTCTCACAAGGCTATGCGAGAAGTACCCCTTATGTGTGTGCACAATTGATGAAGAGGTTTCTTTCATGCACACAGTGAGTTTAGAGAACAAAAGGGGAACAATGGCTTGTGAACAAGTTATGGTGGACTACGGATACGTTGGGGGGTAAGTAGAGAATGTGGGCGTGCTGGGGAGAGAGGAGGGGTGGAGAGTACCAAGGTGGGGAAGAAAAGTGAAAGGATCGTCAACAAAGACAAAATAAGCTTTTCTTTTATCCAGCTAACTATTAGGATATGGATCTAAACATGACGTTAATAATTTTAGCCGCCTAAGTCTTAGTTTCAACCTATCCAAACATAGTCTCAGCCTCGCTTATGCATGGGGCCGTGGAGGGATATGATGGTGACAGAGGAGATGAGGATGCTTGTGTTTAGTGTGCTACATTTGGATGATAACATGCTGTCTTGGGGTTTCCTGCACTAGCTAGGAGAAAATGTATGATCTTCTTTGGTACTATAATCTGGTATTCCAACACAATACCTCTCTATTTGAAGTTTTCAAAGAATGCTTACGATGTATATGGTGGTTTGCTGAAGCCACAACCATGTATTTCCCAATCCGCCAGCTAGGATTCAGGGGGAGGGTTGCGGCGGCGCTGAGCTCGGTCCTCCCTTTGCTCTTACTATCTTAGTATATAGGGGTGGATCCGGATACCAATTCAGATATCATTTTTAGCCGTTCTTTTTGATTTTAGCTAAATTAGGCATAATATTTTGTATCAAAAATTTATATTCTTGTTCTTAGCATTGTGCTTGTTAAAATTCATACAAAATAAACCCCAAATATGTGTTATATTTTAATCAAATGATGAAAATAAATTGGGATATCTATTCGGATTGGAATACAGATGTTTTTCACCTTTTTCTCTATCGAAAGCAAATAATCCATAAAAAAATTGTAGCTATTTTTTTATTTTATCCAGTAATTAGCCGGTTATAATGCATAAAAATTAGCACCAAATTTATTTTATCGTGATCTAAAAGTATCAATCTATTACACAATTTGGATGTTTTGGATCCATCCCAATAACATGCTAATCTATTGTTAAAAGGAAGTGCATAGAAGCTGACTGAAGATTTTTAGTATAGGTAGTATGCATGGGTAGTGTAGATGGTATAGAGGTATAATTGGAAATATGTAAAATGACATTGTTGAAATTATCAAATCTTTCATAAATATAGGGCGTGGACATGCGCAAAAAGTTCAAATAATATTATTCATGCAAATTACAATTTTACCCATAACTTGTGTCCTTGTGTGATTGTGTCATAAATCATGATGATGTCAGTAATTTAATACGTGTGTCAAACTTCCAAAGATTTGGTGAGTTTCGGTTCACAAAAAATAAATTTTAAACCAATCAAAATGATGTTTAATTTAATTTCCAAACAAGGTAAAGTCACAATGAATTTAGAAAAGTAGGGACAAATTGGTATGGGCAAACTTATCTTTTCACAACAACTTTGACACCATTAAGCGATATAAATGGAATAGGAGAAAAATCTCCATTCATTTAGAAAAAGTAGGGGTAAAATTTCAAAGTTGAAAAAATAAGGGTAAAATTACCATTTCACTACAAAATAGGGTCATAAATGCAATAGCCACTTCATTAAAAATTCATTTAGTACCTCTCTACAGACTAAAATGTTAAGACATAAAAGTTCTAGGGATTAAAATGTGAGAAACTAAAAATTATAGAGACTAAAACATAATGATTAAAAAAAAGGGGTAAAAACAAAAAATCTCAACCTTTTTTTAGAATAAAAAATCCCACCCTTATCCTCTCCCCCGGTCTCTCTCGTGGTCTCTCGACTCTTGAATTCAACCCTTGACAGAGGGAGGGAGCTCCGCGTTTATCTCCCTCTCCAGCGGCACGCGACCCGTCTCCCTCCCTCCCTCCCTTCCCTAGTTGCCCCTTCCGCCCCTTCGGGTGTGGATCTAGGCATGCAAGCCCTGGACCTACCACCGATGTAGACCATCGCGTGGGCCTTCCCATCTCCGTCGTTACTGTCGTCCCTCCCCCATCGTTCCTCCCTCACCGGTTCCTCTCAGGATCCTCGCTCCTCCCTCACCAGATCCTTGAGGCCAGCAGTGCAGAGGACTCTCTGCTGCTCTCCATCTCTCTCTGACCCCTAACGGCAAAGTTTCTTTGAAAAATTAAAAAAACAAAAAACCCATTAGTCACAGCTACCCCACCAGCAGATGTTGTGCCCCCCGCCTCCAGTCCACCGCCTCATGCTGCCGCGGTTGCCCTACCAACCATTGGAATGTCACCACCAGCACCATGCCGGGCCACGGCCGCCGCACCCCAGTCGTCACCACACCTCCGTGCGCCGCCTCCACCAAGCAAGACATACCTTGTCGCCGAGAGAGAGAGAGAGAGAGAGAGAGAGAGAGAGAGAGAGAGAGAGAGAGAGAGAGAGAGAGAGGGTCATCGTTGCCACCACGGCCTCTGCCCCACCTGTGGAGAAAAGGGAGATGAGAGAGAGAACCTAGGTCATAGGTGAGGAGGAAGGAGAGGGATTTGGATCCGCCGCTGCTGCCACCAGCAGGAGCCCCGACCCCAGGCCACCGATGACCATAATATGAGGCCGCACGTGGCCTCTTCCCCTACTCCTCCACCGATCTCAGGGCCGCACGGATCCGGTGCACCGGGAGTCATCGTGAAGCCAAAGGAGGGAGGGGGCGGCGGTGGCAGGAGAGGGAGGGTGTGGCGGCGGGAGAGGAATGTCTGAGAGAGAATGAGGGGCGCCGGGGTAGGTAGTGATTAGGCGGGGGAGGAGAAGATAAAGATGTGGCCAGCGGGGTAGGGTGGGTCCATGGTGAATTTGCCACGTGTTGTTCTGACAGCACATGACAAAGAGTTCCCTTTGACGTGTGCCTCATTCTGACACACAACAAAGTAATAAATCCCATGCTAGTAGTTAATTAATTAAAATTATCAAATGAATTCTAAAATTACTAAAAAATAACATGAAACAATTTATGTTGCTTGTTGCTATGTTGCTTGTTACCTATAGAATAGTTCTGAACTCAAACTCAATTCTAGTGTCACTCCGGCGGGGTGGGGTGGGCCCATGGTGAATTTGCCACGTGTTGTTATGACAACACACAACAAAGAGTTTGATGAGCTCATGACTCCTCCAAATTTTCCACCACCCATGAATGTACTAGTTTGCAATCCGCGACACGATTCTTATGTTCAAATAGGCACAATTTCTTAGCTCTAGGTACAAAATACCAAAAATCGAACTGAAATTACCGAGAACCGAACCAAAATTACCGAAATCAAAATATTCGATTCCATATTCGGTTCCGAGTTTTTAGGAACTGAAGTACCCAGGTAAATACCGAACTTACCGAAGTTACCTGAAATTTGATAACTTTAACTGTTATTATATTATTGATTGTACTATTATGGACTATTATATTATGTAATTTTGGCACTCACACTTATATTCATGTGGACTTTTATATGTATTTGTATTTTGCACTATTATTATCAATGAAATCATTTCAAAATTAGTTTTTGAACATGCTATTATATCTTCTTTGGGATCAATTCGGTACTGTTTGGTAAGTACCGGAACCGAACCGAATTTACTGATACCGAATACCCTTGTTACCGAGCTTTTTAGGAACCGATCAGTACCGAGTTAGGAACCGAATTTACATAGGTACCGTAGAACCAAACCGATCGGTTCGATATTTACCGAATGCCCAGGGCTACAATTTCTTGTTTGGTTGAGGAGAAACAATGTGAATCTAACAAAGTGATATGTAAGAGGAGCAATACAAGTGATTGGGCACCAGATCATGGAGCTCACGAACTATGCAAGGATTCATTGCCATGTCGCTCATCATGTCAAAACAACCCAGGTCCGAGAACGGAAGAAACGATGTCGTCGGTTCAGTGATTCAGTCCATGACATGGTCTGAGTAAATCGACCATAACTCACTCCCTCGTCCTTGGGACTCTTGGGCTGTATGAGTACTTGTTGGAAAGCTTGCTTTATTCCAGCAGCGTTCCAATGTATCCAAATCTCACCCAGTCATCGAAACATTGTCATGGTTTCATCTGGGCCAAGCTAGTTCGTATTCAGTAGAGAGTTGTGGCTGGCCCGTGTGCCCGTGTGCTCGGTGGGGTATTGACATCATCGGCCCGCTACCCACGGCACCCGGTAACTACACTCACGCAGTTGTGGCGGTCGAGTATTTTTCCAAGTGGGTTGAAGCGAAGCCGTTATTGAGTATCACTTCAGCTACCATTCAAAAGTTCTTTTGGCAGAACATAGTATGCCGCTTTGGCGTACCCCACGAGGTCACAGTGGATAACGACAAGCAGTTTGATAGTGTAGAATTCAAGGAATTCTGTGCGTACTTGGGAACCAAGCTGTGCTTCGCTTCGGTCTACCACCCGCAGTCCAATGGGGTGGTGGAGTGGGCAAATGGGGTCATCTTCGCCGGCATCAAAAGAAACATCACCGATCTGCCCAAGAGCAAGTGGGCCGAAGAGTTACCGAGGGTAATCTGGTCCCACAACACTACCACGTCTAGGGCCACTCAATTCTCACCCTTCAAGCTGTTGTATGGGGAGGAGGCCATGTTGCCCGAAGAGCTGTGTCTGGGCACTTGGAGGAACACTCCCTCCGGAGACGAAGACCTTAAGGCTTCGGTTCAGAACATTGAGGAGGTCCGCTTACAAGCAGCCACAAACCTGTCGGCCTACCAAGATGAGACCCGGAGGTGGAAAAACAAGAAGATCAGACCGAAGCTCATACGGTCAGGAGATCTGGTGCTGCGTAAGGTGCCGAAGGGAAAACTGAAGGGCAAGATGCACGGGAAGTGGGAAGGCCCGTTCATAGCGACCGCGACAGCAAACGAAGCAGCGTTCAAGTTGCGCCGGCTGACTGGCGACGAAGAGCCTTACACTTGGAATGTGGACATGCTTCAGAAATACTTCGTTTGAAGTAGCCGCGAGCATTTAGCGTAGTTTGAGTTTCATTAGTTCCTTTTTTCTCTTTAGCCATGTTCAGGAGTCTGTATCATATGTACATTAAGTAGTGGGGGACGTACTCTTTTCCTCACGGGGGAGGCTTCGTGGTTCCCCTCCGGATCCGCGAAGTGTGAGGTTTTTAACGAGGCGGCCCTTTGTACCCTTTTTCTGACATGTAATATAAGTCAGTATTCCCCCATCCCTTCGTGTCCAGTTTATTTCTTTTCAAGAATGCTTTCGCCACACTGTCGAAGCTATGCTACCCCTTGAGGGGGGCATAGTCTTCGAGGTGGCCTTCGACAGGGTAAGTGACGGCCTGGGCACGGATCGCCTTGGGTGCGCGCGAGCCAAGCCTGTCACTTATCGTCGTGACCGAAGGAAAAGCCCGCTTGACGCGGCACGAGGCCACGATTCGGCCGGAGTAAAGGCACGCTCGGAGCGCTGCGTCGGTCCTGATTTGACCGAAGGAAAAGCCCGCTTGACGCGGCACGAGGCCACGATTCGGCCGGAGTAAACGCACGTCTAGAGCGCCGCGTCGGTCCCGATTTGACCAAAGGAAAAACCCGCTTGACGCGGCGCGAGGCCAAGATTCGGCCGAAATAAACGCACGCCCAGAGCGCTGCGTCGGACCTGATTTGACCGGGAAAAAACCCGCTTCACGCGGCATGAGGCCCCGATTTGGGCTGAGCAAGCGCACGCCTGGGGCGTTGCTTCGGTCCCGACTTGACCGAAGATAAAGACCGCTCGGCGCAGCGCAAGACTGCGATGTGGTCAAAGAAAACGCACGTCTCGAGCGTGGTGACATTTTAAAACCGAATGAGTTTGTTTTTATGAAAACACATTGAAGACAACGGGTTCGATACAAGCTGCGTCCAGAGGGGAAGCGCGGTGCCGCTTCGTCTCAACGCGTCTAAGGGCAGTTTTGTTCGGACAAGACACGAAGATAGCGTCAACGGATGGAGGCAGCATGAATCCTAGGGAAAATAACATTGACGGTGTGGTACCGAAGGGCGCAAATGATGGGCACAGACACCCTCGTTTCTTTCTCTTATCACATTTTTAACATAAAATATACTTCGGGACAACAATACAATTTTACAAGGATAAAATAATGCAATCACAATACACCTCGTCGCGAACACACACTTTACAAATCCGCAGGCGCCAAATCGCTCTGGCGTGCCGCGAACACTTCCGGGGGGGAGTTCCGAAGTCCTCTGCTTCAAGTCTTCGCGACAGCCCGTAGCTCCACCGAACGATCAATCTTCGTTCAAAACATCTTCGCAAATCTCGTCGATCAACTGGAGATACGCCATATCTATAATCTCCAATGCCATCTCCTGGAGCTCGCTTTCGGTAGGCATCCGTCCTGCGCCGAAGTCGGGATCATAGTCAGTGCGCAGGCGGTCATTCCGTTTCAACCTTCACAGCTGCGAAGCTCTCCGACGAGGCGTCAGGAATTAAATACACATACTCGGGCGGTCCAAGGACCCCCTCCTCGACCGGCTCTACTTTTGGAACGACCCCTTCGGTCACGAAGGGGTCCGCTGAGTTTCGCTTAGCCGCCCTACGGGCGGCTCGTTCCCTAAGGATGGCGTCCCGACGCGCAGGATCCTTCGAAAAGTCCGCGAAGAAACGTTTAGCGGCTTCATTGTGAAGACGGTAGCGCTCCGCGCGATACGACAAAAATTCGGAGTACGAGACACCGGGGTGGCGAATGCTAAACTTCGTCCAAACGTTCGGGGCGACAAAAAGAGAGTTTAAAGGCAGAGACGAACTGCTCGCACCTTCGGCCCTCTGCGCAGGAACCACCGAAGGAACCTGCGCAGAGATACCTTACATTAGTTTCCTTTACAAAAATTCTTGACCCCAAAAGGAGCGCGTTTCGTCTGTTTACAAGGTCAAGGCCGGCGCGCTTCGGACCTTGGCTCCTTCGGTGACGATGGGGCTTCACTTAGCGCGGCGGCCGCATCGGGGGCCTCAACGGACGCGATGGCCGCGTCGACCGCGAGCTCCGCAGAGCCTCGTCGCCGGGAGAGCCGGCGGCCGCAGGCGCGGCCTCAAGCTCCGCGACGTGTGCCGCCTCCGAAGCGTCCGCCGGGAGTCTTCCTCGTTGCGCGGCGGCCGGCCGCGACGACGTCACCTTGTGCGGGCGCGGACTCCACTTCGGGAGCGGAGGAGCGGCTTCGAGGCGGCGGACGCGGGAGGGGCGGTCCCTTCGGCAGCCTCGGTACGCTCGCCCTCGGTTGCGGGGCTCCGGTGCGCCCCCCCACGTGCCCTTCTTCGGTAGTCGGAGCCGTCATGTCCTCGGCAGTGCCAGCTTCGCCGCCGGGAATGCCGGTGACTTCGCCCTCTTCTCTTGCTCCAGCTTCGGGACCTCCGGCGGTGATAAGCGGAACGCCAGGCATAGTGATCCAGTTCCCCTCCGTCATGAACTGGGGCAAGGGTGGAGTGCCGCCAAACCGAATCCGGATGCGATTATACACACGCTCTTGCAGCCGAGGCCTTATATGCAAAACAGCGAGGGCAACATGTCAAAATAGGCGTGAGAAGATACCACTAATGGAACCTTAAAACGGTGTACCTGAGCACTCAAACGAACGGATTCGTCCAAAGTGAGGCGGTACCCGCGCTGGGCAAAGAAGGTGTTCATGAAATTTTTGGCAAGATTTTTGGGGAGCACCAGGAGTTGTCCAACATCGAGATCCACGTCGGTGGGCCATTCGAAGTTATCCTTCGTGAGCCGGCGGAGATCGCTCTTGCTGATCGTCTTCTCCGAAGACGGGCGGTCCGAAGGCACCAACGAGCACACAGAATATGCCAGCGTGCGGACCCCCACCGCAGCCCCGAGCTCTCCGAAGATCTTCATATTCATGGAGAGGAGGTCAAAGCAGGCATCCACCCATTCATAAAATGACTCGACGGTGCATTAGGGGGATGGGATAGGCGGCGCGCCAAGGTTGCACTGGTCCAGCAGCTGCAAAATGTCGGTGCGAAGGGCTTCCGCGCTCCGAATATGATCCGCTCGGTACCGCTCCAGCGTCCGCTCAGCTCACTCGCTTCTTTCTGCGCTTCGGCCAACTGTGCCTCCTTGTTGACAAGTTGAGCGTGCAAGTCTTCCTTGGTGCTGCTCAAGGCCTCCATGTCACGGCACAGTGTTTCAAGGACGGCTTCGGAGGACTTCGCCGCATCTTCTTTCTCTTGCTGCAGCCTCCGGGTGCGCTCTTGTTCGGCGGCCAATCGCCCCTCCAGCTCTGTCACACGGTTCTGAAGCGAGGTGACAGCGGCAACTGATTGCTCTTTCGACTCCTTGCTCTCCTGCTCCAGCCTTCGGGCGAGGCATCGTGACACGATGAAGGCCTTTAGGGATAGATCCCCGCACGCCGTCGTGAGCTCGGCCGCGGTAAGCTTCCCGAAGTGCTCTTCTTCATGAGGAATAGCGAAGCTTGCCTCGGCCTCCTCTAGGAATTGGCGTTCGTGCCCGCCACTTGTCAGGCCTAGGAAACGAATCGTCTTCCCGCCAATCAGCTTGGCTTCGGCGGGAACTTGGAGGCGGACGGCGGCGACTCGGGGCTCCTCGGGCGTCACCCGCAGGGTCGTCGCTTTTGGGCTCCTCATCTTCTCCTTCCTCCGCTTCGGCGACAATATCATCTTTCTCGGTAGCGAGGGGACGAAGGGGAGGCGTATTGTTCGGTACCACTAGAGGACGGGTCGGACGAGCCGGTGGAGGTGGAGCCGGATTCGTCCTTGTCGCGCGGAGCTTCGGCGCGAGAGGGCGACGGGGGCTCGGTTTGCGGGAAGCGTCACCAACGGAGGACACGATACGAACCTCGCTGTCGTCATCACTATCTTTCTCCTTCGGGCCGAGGGGGACGAGCGGTGGACCGACGGTTCCCTCCCCGGCTCCCGCCGAAGGTGCGTCCGAGCGCGGCGGCATGGCGGCAATCACGTCCCCAACGAGGCCGGTCTCAACATCCACGATCCGGGTCCTCTTGGGTGGTGGGGGCAAGTCGGCCGGCCGCCCGCCGCGTTTCTTCCGGCTTTCCCTTCGGCGGTAGCGATGGCCGCGCAGCGAGGGGCGCCTCTCCTCCCGGTTTTCTTCGGAGCGGCGCGCGGCGAAGTCACCGTCTCCTCGGCCGTCCGCTTCGGCGGCGGCAAGCGCCGCAACTTTCTTCTCGGCTGCCTCATGATGCTTGGCAAACCCGACGCGTTCAGGGGGGTAATCTTGAAGAACTCAAATACTCGGTTTGTCCGAGATCCGTTCGGCTACCGCGACGATGTCCTTATACTCCTTCGATGAGACAGGGCCGAGGATGAAGTCCCCGTGAGCCTCCACTTTTCTCTTCCTCAGCACTGCAGGAAAACAATCTCAAGCGGTCAGCAACTCAATCACCCGGAACATAGCTAAGGAAAAAATCCACCGAAGGACGCAAAATAACTCACGTTCGGCTGTGAAGCCAAAAACCTTCGTCTAGTCAGGGCAGGGGATACCCCCGATATCGTCCGCCCACTCATCGTCGGCCACGGACCAGCCGTACACCAATGGGCACACCGGGATGCTGCGATACTCCTCCACGATGTTACGCGTACCGTACTTGCGCGCGAACCGGCGAAGCATCATCACGAACTCGTCGCCTTCGGGGCACGAGGGGTTCTTAGCGTAGGACTCGTGGAGGGCGGCGGCTCCGTGACAACCCGCCCAGGAAAATACCGTACTATCGCCTAAGACCGATCCACTTTGGTCGTTAAGCAATAGTAAAGTATCATCCTGTCGTTGGTTGCCGGGTTAACGCCGGTAAATCACTTGAACATCGAATAGAGGATCGATACATGCATTAAAACTCACGCGAAGGCGAGTCCAGTACAACATGGATTAACATTTGATTACAAACCATTGTTCATGGCATAAGATAAAGATTCGAGTTCGAAAATACAGCGGAATAATTTTAAACTAGCGGAACGGTGAACATCACCGGAGGCCGTCCGTGATGTCATCACTTGTCGTCACCCTTCCGATCAAGCACACCCGCACCAACATTTTTAAAGCAAGGCCGAGTATACTAATACTCGGCAAGACTTAACCGTCGGGTGATAACTACATCACCAAGCTCTAGACATGAAAGGCTTTTGGCCGGTGGAGTTTCTTTTTGCCGGAAAGCTACTAAGGATAGATCCTTACTTTCGGTCTTTTAGCACAAGTTCTAGTTGATTACCATTTCTAAGTGTGCCAACTAATTCAATCAAGAATTGGACAAGCAATTAATTCATCCAACATATTCTCGAGTTCCATCATTATGGGATATCATGGCCGGTAGAATAAGCGATCTCGGATAACGGTGAGAGGCCGACAATCGATTGATTTAAACCTTGCAAGGTAGACCCAAACACACGGTCGGCTGCCCCCGCGAGGACAACTCCCGGGCCGTCCCCATAAATCTTCGGGTTGGGATCGAATCTTACGGTCCCCGGTGCAAAGGCTATCCGGCATACCCCGCGAGATACCCGGAGTCACCATACACCACCCTTCCGGTAGCTAGCCGGTAAGGAGATTGCTCAAGAGTAGTAATAGTAAGATCCCATGCCGCCTCATTAAGGTACTAGGCTTACCGGTCCCATTCCCGCATATGCTTGGTACGTTCAAAAGCTTAGCCCACATGCCCACCGGACCGGAGCCCAAATCCCACGCTCTTACCACATGAGCGATCCAATTAAGGATATCTTATGATTCCTATCTAGGAACCTATTCTCGCGAGTGACGAACATCACTCGACTTCTATCGGTCCTATAGCATGGCGCCTATCGACCTAGCATACTAGTGATAGAGCATAGGTACCTAGGGATCATGCATCTAGGGTTTCATTTCAATTCCCGAAACGTAAATGCACAATAATAGCAAACATAATTGCATAATTTTTAAAAGACGGGGTTAATGATCCGGGGCTTGCCTTCGCTGGCAAGGTTGGCCTTGGGCCCTTCTAGACTTGTGTCCAGGTCTTGAGCTACGTTCACGCTCAGCAGCTCTGGGTCGGCACCTTCGTCTCCTCCTTCCAGCACGAGCGTACGTCTATCGGCGGAAAGATCTACACGAAGATGCAAATGCAAGATTTATTCGACGGTTTTTACTTTAATCACTTGCGAACCATTTTGGCAATCAAGGGGTGTATTGGTTGGGCACATTCACCTAGATAAGAATATATTCAGCATACTCTTCCATAAAGGAACGATATGCGACGCTTTATTAATTATTCTTTTTGATGGTGACTGTGTACATATATATGTAAGTAATTTAATTTAATTTCATCAACAGTAGTGGGTAGGTACATTTAACCTTTTTAACATGATTTGCAACCACACTCAAGTTACAAGGGTGGTTGGGTGATTTCTCTTTATTGCACAATTGAAGAAAGGTTTCTTTATACTTGTCATTTCATGTGAAAGCTTTTAATCATTTTCTTTCCACGAGCAAGATATAAATGATACCTTTAGCCTTGAATTAATTTCTTATCAGCATCTAGAATTAATTATCTTTTAATTGAATTAGATAATATTTTTCAAAAAGGAAAAAGAATTAAATAAGGCTTTTCTTTATCTAATTTCTCTTTAATAGAAAAAGGGCCTTTAAGCCTTTAATTAAACAATTAAATTACCAAAATTTACATGAGTGTTTCTTGGGGCTACTAGTACCTATCCTGGTCCATTGGACCCACATGTAAGTGTTGGAGGCTAGGAAATTAATTATTATGGAAAATAACAAGGGTTATTCTAGTGATTCATTTTAAATGCATACAAAAATAATTAAGCATCCCAATGACCTAGAATTTCTTGTGGATATTCTCTGGTCCTAAGCAAGCTTAGAAAACCAACATGTTCACATGGAATCTCTACCGAACTTGGTTTATTAATTTACCTAGGAAAACATGCATAAATCAGGAATAACTGTTAATCCAAAATTCATGATTAATTCACAAGATGTGCATTTTGGTATTACAAGACAGTGTGCACAAGTTGGGCTCAATAACATGAAAACTTTTAACAAGAAAAATCATTTATACAATTCTTCCAGAAATAGAAGAACATTTTTGTAAAAAGATTTACATGCTAACTTTGTGCAATTTTTGTCATAGGAGCTAGTCATGACCTAACACACAACATATCCAAAAATTAGCTACAGAGGTTCTATGGTTTTTGAGATATTGCAGATCTAGGGTTTTCACATTTGTATTTTTCATGCAAAAATAAAAAGGAATCAGCTCAGGCCAGAATAACAAAAGTTGTAGTATAAATCACCACGGATCTAACAAAATTGGTGTCACATTTTTCTGAATTTTCTGTGATTTTCTACGTAATTTACAAGTTTCAACAATTTGGATCTACTATTGGAGTTACCTTTTGCAAAAAGGACCCCGGAAAGAAACGAAGGCTTGCAATGCGGCCCCTATGGCGGCCGGCCGGCACGGGCTGCCAAATTCCGGCGAGGCCGGCGGCTCTCTTGCCCGGGGAAGGGGTGGAGGAGGGTCTAGGGGGTGCTAGGGGTCGATTTGGGCAGGGGTTTGGTCGGGAGATGCGGCCGGCGGTGGTGCTCGGCGGCACACCGCGGCGGCGACCGCTGCTGCCTCTCCTGCGGCGCGGTTCGGTCCGGTGAGAAGAGGGGAGAGGCTCGGTAGTTTCCTTAGGGGCTAGAGCACGCGGAGGAGTAGCTAATTGGCTTGGGGTTCGGCTCGAGGTTGGGGCTCACCGCGGCTGGCACCCAGTGCGCCGGCGGTGGCTCGGTGCGATGGGGCCGGTGTGGCGTGGCGTCCTTGCGCAGGGGGAGAGGGTGGCCTTAAAGGCGTGGCGCGGACGGGGAGACAAGGGGCGGCTCGGATAGGCCGGGCCACGGCGGTACGGCGGCGGGGCAGCACCGTACCACGGCGGGCGAGCGGGGGTGTACGGCGCGCGCGCGGTTCCGCGGCGTTCCCGCCGTTCGAGGCACCTCGGGGCACGGGCGTCCGGGGGAACACGCGAGGCGGCCTCGGGAACATGCGGTGCGCGGCCCGGACGCCGAGGCGCGGGGCGACGTCGGCGGCGCGGCGCCCGCGCGCGCACGGCGCGCGCGCGCGACGTCGCGCACGGTGCGGCGTCGGCCGGGCCGAAAGCGCGGCAGAGCAGCCCCGTTTGAAATAAAATTTCTCCAAAAATTTGAATAAAAGTGCACAAAGCAATGAACAGAAAGTCGTAGATCTAACTACCCTCTACAACTTTCAAAAAGGCCATAAGGTGTTTTTCTCAACGGATTTTGCGAGAACGTCGTGCCAACTTTGAATGTCGACACGTTCGGAAAACAGGAAAATCAATTTTCCACCCAAAATTTGAAATGCCAATCTACATGAAAGTTGTGTCCCTCAACAAGATCTACAACTTTTATAAAGGTAGATTTTGAAGTGTTTAGGTGAAATTTTGGGGAACGCGGCAAAAGTTCCGGACGACATTCACTGACGTCAACGGTCAAGCGGGTTTTGACCGTGTCCTTGACCAAGGGTTGACTATGGGTGTGCGTAGGCTTGGTCAAGGGGTTCATCGGGGTTCATTGGCGAGGTTTTCGGGTGATGACCCAGGTTGACCTAGGTTTGACCGCGGTTTGACCGGTTTGACTCGGCTGATCCGGTCATTAGCGTTAATGACGGTAATTAAAAACCTGGGGCGTCACAAGCTCCTTCGTGGCCAGCGGGTGAGACCCTTCGGGAGAAGGAGGGTTCACGGTGTAGTAGAACCAGTGTTGTTGCCAATCCGAGGGCCACTTATTCCGATATGCGGTCACAGGGCTCACCACGCCAGACTTATATGAAAAATTCAGACAGCCGAACTGGTTGTCCTTCTCCACAGACTGGTCCTCCTCCTCCTCGAAGACTGTCCGCCGCTGGTGGTGTACTTGATGCGCCGAAGCGAATCCTTCGGCGGAAGGCTTGATCTTCGTCATCCGGCATATCCACATGTACACCGATAGGCGTAGGATGGCATTTGGAGTGAGTTGGTGCAAGTAGATGTTGAAATACCGGAGTATGTCGACGACGGCGGGGTGTAGAGGGAAATGAAGCCCCGCGTACAACAAGTCGCGGAAGATGACGACTTCGTTGTCCCGCGGCCGCGGTACGGTTTCCCGGCCAGGGGCTCGGCCGGCCCCGACCATACGATTCTTCACCAACGAGTCCACGTCGGTCTTGTCGATTTGGCTCCGACCGAATGTGTACATCTTCGCAATTTCCTTCGCGACAGCATCGCGCCTCCGCTTCGGTGCCATGAGTGCTATCTAAGCACGGAGTGAAAACAGAAGCAGCAAGGGCTGGAGGAAATCTTACAGCGGTACCTTCAGAGCTCTCGAGCGTCGTAGTTAAGGGTTGCGGCCGCGGCGTGGGGCAGCCCAAGGACCGGCCCCTTTTTATAGTAAATGAGCACCGATAATCGCGCCGTTGACGATCAAATTTACCGTTTTACCCCAGTAACAACTTCTCACAACGGCAAAGTTCTCAAAGGGCAGCGCACGTCTTTTACTCGGATCCGTGTCGGCGTGGGCCGTCCGGGGGGGGAGTTCCGAAGCCCATTCTTCACCCCGAGAAGGGTTGATCGTAAGTTCGGCCCATCTTGAGGTCGGGGACGGCCCTCACCGACGAGGGGCTACCGTTGGGGAAGAAGGCCTTCGGAAGCCTCGCCCACGTCCGGCCAGCCGACGGTCTGCGCTCGCGCGCGGTTTCGGTCACGCGGAGAGACTTTTGCACCATGGGTCCGACGGAAACACTAATGCTGCTCATGTCGCGTGAGTTTTGTTGCGCGAGGATGGTCCTTCATAGCGGTGCCGGCCTTCGGCACCGAAGGCACGGATGGCCGCGCTTCGTCGACGAAGGTTCGAGAGAGCCGAAGCACCGCGCGCCGGCCGTTAACATCGCGTCCGGGGCCGGCGGCGGCACGGGCGGGGATGTCCGGGAAGGTGCGACGTGACCGAAGCCGGATCCTATGATGCTTCGGTACCGAAGGTGCGACGCTCCGGACACGTGGCTAACGCCGATGTGTAAAGAGGGCACCGCGCGAGGCGGAGACAAGGGGTGCCGCGTGTAAAGGTGTTTCGGACGTACGAAGACACGCTGGAGGCCTGTACGACGCGAGGAATTACTGTTATACCCTTGTAAAGTGTTTAAAGCCGTTTGTCAGGAACGGAAAAGGTGTAATTGAGACAAATGACTATATCCAGGGGTCTCCTATAAATAGTGAACCCCTTGTAATGAAACGGACACACTGTAATGAGAAGAGAGCACCGAAGGCTACGGCTTGCCTTTCGGTCTTCGACTCGCCGAGTATTACCTTGTCTCTTTTCGTGTCTTTGTTAAGTGTTTCGCATTTCCTTTCCTCGCCTTAGTAGTAGAAGTAGCCTCGTAATAGCAAGCGAGGGGAGGGAAAGGAATTAGGGGGCCGTTGTGTTGGCGTCCACCCTTCGGGCCCGATTTCCACCAACACCCCTCCCACGTCACATAGCCGTTGAGATTCTCTCGACACAAGCGTTCGACGCTATGCACCGATGGTCCGTCGGATCATCCGGTGATGAAGACCCCGCAACCAAGTCGTCTCTGTTAGCTTCCACGCGACCGTCGGATAGACCAACTCTTCATGTTGACCAAGGCGTCGGATCATCCGGTCTTTGAAGGCTTCGTCTTGGCGCGTCTCTGTCTTGATTCGGACTAAGCGTCGGATAGACCGACGGTGTCCCCACTCGGACCGTCGGATCATCGGTGCTACCGTCTTCACCGCTCTTCCTCTGCAACTCGTCCGACGCTACTAAAAGATGGACCGTCGGTTCATCCGGCGGTGCCTAGGGTTTCTCCCTGTGTACCAACTCTTCCGACGATTGCATCGACGCTTGCTATATTGATACCGTCAATTCATCTGACAGTGTCTTTTCTTTTCCTTTCTTGCTCGGTTTTAACCCTTGATTTTCTCATTTTGGCATGTGGTTTTCTTGCATCCTTGGGACCTAGAAGTGTCTACAAAGACATGCTAAAACAATATGGTTAGTCCCAATGATCATGTTGTCATGAATCACCAAAATCAAACTCGAACTAATGGCATATGAGGCCATGTTCGCTACATTAGTTGTTCAGTTGCTGGTTCCTTTGGGCTTTTTTCTTTTTTTGTCTTCTGTTAGTCCTTTGTGGGCTTGTATCGGTCAACTCCTGTTTGTCTGTATCAAGCAATGTCTGTAATATGCTTCCTTCTTAATGAAACACGTGCTAAGGCACATTCGCGAAAAAAAGTATTGCTCTCAAATCTGAAATCTTGTTGTTTTGAGTACCATGAAAGATTGGGACATAAATCCGGGCATCATATACATGTGTCCTTATCAAAGTTCGCTTTCTCATGTGCCTCATTCTAACACACAACAAAGTTATAAGTCCCATGATAGTAATTAATTAAGTAAACTTATCAAATGAATTCTAAAATTACTAAAACAATAACATGAAATAATTTATGTTGTTTGTTGCATATAGAAAAAGTTTTGAACTCAAACTCAATTCTAATGTCACTTTGCTTATAAATCTAACCACATACCTCTAAACTCTTTTGAACTTCTTCGCAGATGTTTCAAATTGTAAGCATCTTACATGACAAAATGTTCAAGACTCAATCAGTTTTTTTGCCACAACATTCACGTATGATATGATGAGATAGTGACAAATCTCATGATTTTCGCATTATATTTGAATTTTTTAGAATTTTAAAATCGTTGAGACACACTTTCATGGTCGTGTTTTCTGGACAAAATGTTGAAAATTTCTTTTCAAAAATGTTGAAAATTTCTTTTCATTTCATTAGTAATACCTCAAATTAGGTTAAATAATATGAATACCATTTTTTCACTCCTTTTATTCTATTATTTGAATCACTTGCAGTTCAAAGATAATTATAATTTTGCTTGAAATACAATTAGTTGGTTGAATATACAAAAAAACACAAAAAACAAAAAATTTAACATGGTGTACCAAATTTTGTATGTGGAGAGTAAAACAAGTTTGGAGGTGAGAAGAGTAAAAAAAATTTGTTACTTTGCCATGTGCCTAAAAAAGCACACAAGAAACTATGACTTTGCCATGTGCCAAGAAAAACACACGACAAAGTTTGACTTTTAATTATTATAATTCTATTAGTGGTGGCGAATATTTGACAAGTGAGGTTGCATTTTTTTCTTCAAAAATTACCTTTTTGCCGTGTAAGAAAAGCACATGTCAAAGTATTTCTTCGCCGTGTGCAAAAAAAAGGTACACGGCCAACTTGACTTTGCCATTTGAAAAAACAAAGTACAAGATGAACTATTACTTTGCCGTATGAAAAAAACACACAGCGAATTATGTCTTTGTGGTATGCCCGATAAAAAACACACGGCAAACTATCGGGTGCACGGTGAAGTTTGGTTTTCCGGTAGTGATGCTCAGCTTGTGGCAATGGAGGTTCGTGTGGTCTTGAAGCACCGTTATCCTGACCGCCGCAATCTCTATATCTCGAATCCGGCTCTATATCTCGAATCCGGCGTCCAAGCTCGGACAACACATTGTGCCACGTCGCCTGCAAAAGCCCATCCGTTCGATAGAGCATCAACGACAGAAAACGGGCGAAGGCCCGTGCTGCCCCTCGCAGTCTTCTCGAGTTCCCGACACTTCACGATCTGCCGTCGCTAGCCCGAGCCGCCGAAGCCTCTCGCCACTTCCCCTTCTTGCACCGCTCGCCTCAACGTGCTCACTGTGCGCACTCAAGTTTTTTTTTCCGTGCTCCAGTTAGTGGTTGTCGAACTAGTTGAGTAGTTGAGCCCGTGATGGCGGTCTTCACTTGCCCGGTCGCCCGCACCTTGTTGGGCTGCAGCACGGCCATGCCCCCGTGGTCTTAGGCGGACGATGTGGGCTCGCCACACCACCGCCCTCAGATTGTTCCGGCTGCAGCGCCGCCCTTCCCTTCCTGGTGCTAGAAGCAGGGTTTGCAAAATCTGTGGGAAGCTGGTCCGGCCCGTACATGAACCGGTCCGGTTTACGCTCAAAAACCGTGCGTACAAATTCACGATACCGGTAAACCGTCCGGTTTCACCGGTAAACCGCCCGGTTTTTGCTGATTCGCGGAAACTGCTCCCTGGCGGTTTTGTTAACCCGAAGAATGAGGGCGCTCGCCGCACCGCGTAGGATGGCAAGGGGCAGCTGCAACGGGACAAACAGAGAGCAGAGTAGGCCAGCTGAACTACTGATTCGAGTATCACCACTAATTGCTACACCAGAGTGCAGGTGACGTGAGCCTGTACCTCGCTTATTTCTCCATCTATTATTTTTATACTTGTGTTAAAAGAAGCCACTACGTTCGCCGAGAGGTCTAGAAATTCCCACGTTAATCCAAAAAGAGAGGAATATACACTGTTGGATTTTATGAAGATCCGAAGGTCTAAATTAATCAAAGAATACATAAATTCGGAATTAAAATAAGGAAATCTAAAGAGTCCATATTCAATTAAAAAACAACTAATAAATACATAAATTCGGAATTAAAAATAAGAAAAATAGTAGTTGATTAAAAAAGAGAAGAGTTTGGAGCATTAGATTTTATGAAGATCTAACGATTCATATTATTATCAAAAAAGGAATTCCCACGTTAATCTAAATGAGAGAAGAGTTTGAACCGTTGGATTTTATGAAGATCTAACAATTCATATTATTCTAAAAAATTGAAATATTTTTTTATCCATGATTTCCTTTCCTTATGTCACTCTTACTTGAATACATATGCAATATTTTTTATTGTCTAATATTAGGTGCCAGATTTGAATAACAACTTGAATCCGCATGGATTTTTTAATTTCCTAACAAACTTTGGTAAGCTTTTTTAGACTTCCCCTTAATGGATCATGGAGTATGTCACGTACTTGAAATTGAAAGAGGGATATACTCCCTCTGTCCCAAAAAGAATGTCATTCTAGGAATTTTAGGACAAATTATTAAGGAGGTCAAATGACCTCGATTGACCCTATTTATTTACCATATTAGGCGCTAATTGATTGTTGCATGCCTACATGCACATGCACACATGCCAAATTAAGTAAAACGTAATTCTTTTTGGGACAAATTTTGAATCCTACAACGTCATTCTTTTTGGGACGGAGGGAGTAGATTAATACGTCTACAAATTACATGAAAGCAAGTTTTTTAATCACATGGTATAGGCGCGATGCTCACATACAACACATACTCGCCCCTCCCTCTATGAGCACTTCCGAATGAGTGAGCTGACAAATCCTCGAGATAGATGAAGTCATCACCGGTCTGACGGTCTAGATCAATCCAAAGAATTCATATCTAATATAACTAATAAATATATATATACAAATCCAATATTTAAAAAAACAAGAAAATTAGAAGCAGATTGAGAAGAGAAATAGCTAAATAAAATAGTCCATACTAAATACAATTAATAAATAACCAAAATTGTTATAAAAAATAAGGAAAGTTAATATTGTGCTTATAAATAATATGCTTGACCACCACAAATCGACCGCAAGTATTTGATATGTCCTTAATTCCTTCGTACCTTTATATTTAATGTGTTGTGATTTTACGAGCCTATATTGGAACATTCATTTAATAAACGTCTCATTTACAATATGATTAGTTAATATCTAAATTTGAATACAATAATATAATATATTTTGATAAAAAAGATAATAGTCAAATCCAATTAGCGTTATTTGCAATCGGACCAACAACACCCAACACACGAGAGGATCGTAGCTAGCAACCGGCATTGCCGCGAGGTACGACAAGCCCGCCGAGAGGTGTTGGATCCTCACGCCGGGAGGTGGAGTACCGAGACTCTATACAATGTCAATGCCAAAGACTCGAAGTCGTGGAATCAAGGTGAGAAAGTTCACCCGACAAACATAAGGGAAAAAGCGAGAGAGAGATAGGGGTCTGTGCCACCGCTACATGAGTCTATCCCTATATCAAGATGAACCTTCAAGATTGCATATCCTACCAACTGCCATCGCCACCTGGTACGACAAATTGGCCCAGAGGAGTTAGACACAAGGTTAACATCTGAGTCGGACTCAAAAGCCGCGAAATCAGAGAGGCATAGTTCGCTCAACAAAACTAGGAGAGAAACTAAGAAGGAGCTGTTATCAGAAGATGAGGGGGATCGGAGGGACCTATGCAACTATTGCATGAGCCAGTAGCTAGATTAAGAGAAACTTTCAAAGTTGCCTACGCCAACAACTGGCATCGTAGCTATGTACAACGAGCTCGCCGGAAGGAGTTGAATCCACGCACTGAGAGGTGAAGCATTGAAACTCTACACAAGAACACTGCTGGATTCAGACTCGAAAGCCGCAAAATTAGAGTAGAGTTTGCATGACAAAAGTAAGGGAGAAAGAGGCATTGTTAGGGTGGATGGTGTGTGTGCGTGCGCGCGCAAAGAGAGAGGAGGGATGAATGGACCTGTACCACCACTACACTAACATATCCCTAGATCAAGAGAAACCTTCAAGATCGCCTACGCCAGTAATTGACATCATTGCCAGGTACGACGAACTAGCTAAGAGGAGTTAGATCCACATATTGGGAGGTGGAGCATTGAGACTCTACACAAGGTCAATGCCTAAGTCGGACTCAGAAGCCATAGTACCAGAAAGGCATAGTTCACTAGACAAAAATAAGGAAGAGAATAGGCAGATAGAGACCGAGAGATGCCAAAGAGGGTGATTTACGATTTCAATCAAATATACAAAGCTGCATAGCTTGCAATGTATGTGAGGGTGCAGTGAAGCGTTGATTGTGTCATTCGCTATTAGATTTCCATCCACCAATCCAATACCACCCAAGCAACAAATTTCGGGTGTACCGATATCGATTTCAAAATTGAGGCACCAATATCTACATGAAGGTTGAGTGTTAAGGATTTCAAAAGGATGAATAACGAGTCATATATAAGGATAACTTTATCAAATCTAGCCGCGCTATTAGCGCGGGCCAACGTGCTAGTTTAATTGACTCAATAGTCACAAAGCTTCTCAAATCCATGCTCCGCTTCTGCCTTAGATGAGAAAGGTTGTAGGCTCCCTTTGTTGGAACTGACAAGTTTGTTGTTCCTAATGTTGTTTTGGAATCATGCACGATAGGCGTTTGGTGAAATGCTTCTGTGAGTATTACCTTACATTAGCATCAATTAAGTTTTGGAATTGGACAAAGTATTGGTTTATAGGCTTTACTACATTGTAACACCCTAAAATTCCATCACCAAATTAATGTAAGCAACATGGTATTTAGATTTTATTTTCTAAGGTTAATTAAATTATCAAATAAATTTGGCCTTTAAAATATTTTAAATATCATTTTAATAATTTAGAAGCAATAAGTGTTTGTGCATCATGATTTGAATGCATGAGTTTTGGTTGTGATGTGGCTTTAAAAGTCTTAAATTATTTGTGAAAAAGTCCTTAAAAATATTTGTGAAAAAGTTTGTGAAAACTTGTTTAAAGGTTTGAATTGAAAATATGTTTAAAAAGTTGTTAAAAAAAAGGGTTTGCGAAAAGCCTTTAAAATAGTTGGAGAAATTTGTGTTAAAATTTGAATTTAAAAACATGTAAAAGATTTGAATTTGAAAGGGTTTGAAATTGGTTTGAAATGGATTTGAAAAAAAAAGGAAAAAAAAATCACCCAACCCTCTTCCCCCTTTCCCCTTTCGGCCGCGTAGCCCAACTTCCTCCCGCGGCCCATCTCCGCTTCCCGCCCACGAAGCCACACCGCCCACCGGCGCTCCCCTCTCTCTCTTCCACCCGCTGACCGACGGGGCCCGCGCGTCAGCCCCGTCTTCTTCCTCCCACCGCGGCCAAGCGGCAAAAACAGCGCCGCCGCCGGCCATAGCCCGCGTCCCCCGCGCTCCCCCTTCTTCAATCCTCCCCATCAAGGCGCGGTAATAACCCTCCTTCACTCCCCGGCCATCAATTCCTCTCCATTTCTCCCTAATCAAGGCTCCCCCCTTGATTGCCATCAAGACCGGCCGGCCCGCCATGGCCATTGATGGCCATCACTTCGGCCGCCGCCCCTCCTCTGCCCTATAAAAGGTCCTCGAGTCCGCCTCTTCCCGCATCACCTCCCCACCTCCTACTCAAATGCGCGGCGGCCCCCGAGCCGAGCTCCACCGCCGCCGAGCGCCGCCGCAAGAACCGCCGCCTCGATCTCCTCCGCCGCTCCATCTCCGCCGCCCAAACCTTCACCGGCTCGTCTACGTGCGGTGAGGAGAAACTCCTCCCTGCTCTCTTTTCCTTTCCTACCGAACCGTAGGCGTGCCGCCGCTCGCCGGCCGCCGGCGACCCGCCCCCTCGCGATGCAGGCCACCACGACCGCCGGAGCCGCCTCCCCGACCACCTAGATAGGTTCACCGTCCTCCCAGCTCCGCGTAGAACCTGTCTGCGTCCCAATCCGTGGCCCCAAGCCCGAGATCGAGCATCGCCGGCGAGCTCCGCCGCCGCCTCCCGCCGGCGCCGCCGGTCTCCGGCCGCCCGCCGCCGCCGCCGTCGCCGCGTGCGATCGGGGCCGTCCGATCGGCGCGGACGGCCCGGATCGAAAAGGGGCGTACCCCTTGGATCGGTCCACGCGTGGACCGGTGGACCGGTCCACGGGCGCGGTCCACCGCCGACGTCGGCGCTTGCGTCGGCTCGCGTCGCGCGCTCGCGTCGGCACGGCCCAACCACGAGCCGCCACGTGGCACCACCGCGGCTTATCCGCCGCCCGCCCGGTAATTTTACAAAGAGAACCCCGAGTTTCGGAAATTACAAATATACCCTTCCACCTATCAAAACCCTCACAATTCGATCCCCGATTTTTATGTCTAGGCCCCCGATCTCTTTAGTTATTCTCGTTAAATAGCCTACCCTTGACCTTTTACATGTTAGACCTCCTAGTTTCACACATATTTATGTTTAGGTCCCCGAAATCTTGCGAAAAACCCCCTAAGCTTCCGGATATTCACAAATTAGTCCCCGAATCTTGTTTTAGCCATATCTTTTCCGTCCTAGCTCCGTTTTAAGCGTTCCGGTGTCCATGCGACCGTCTTTTCAAGCCCGGGAGTTCTAGAATCTTGTTTTCTCCATATCTTTTGCGTTGTAGCTCCGATTCCACCGTTTCAAGTTGCGTTAGGCTCATATCAACTAAAACTACGTGATAGGACCAATGTTGTACATGTTCATTGTTTTATATTTAAATATTAAATATGAATAAACCCTATTTCACATGCTTTTCTAATTAAAATCTAATTAGAAGTTTAACACGTGTTTTCATAAGAAAGTTAATATGATTAATATTAAATGAACATTTCTTTTAATTAAAAGTTAATTAGATGTATACCTCGGTTTTATAATCAAACTTAATTTGATTAATGATTATGCAATTTGCTCTCTACTAAAATGTAATATAGGCTATATCCCGAGTTTTCTTAATTAAATGTTAATTTGATTAAAGTGAATATAAATGTGTTTTTAAATTATAATTTGACTAGAATAACACGAAATATAAAGACAAACGCCTAGATACTTTTAAATGCTTCTTTTAAAATTAAATGTTTAATTTGCATAAATCATACCGAATATTTATAAGTAAAAATTGGAATAGGCTTACATCGTCTTTTAAATATAAATATAACTTGCTTAATTATAAATAGGCTATTTCTCTGAAATAACCTATACACATGATTTTACTTAATTAAAAGATATCAAACGCATAGCTAGCTCTTGTTTGTGATCATCCAAATCTCCCGATAAGTTCCGAGTGTTCCTTGTGTTCGCTTTCCTAAACCCAAATCCTGTTTTCCCTTTAAGCTTTTCATGCTTGGTGTATTGTTTTGTTTATTGTATGTATTCTTGTGTGCTCGTAGACATCGTGCCAGTGTCAAGCGAGCAGCCAGTTGAAGTAGATCAAGAGCAAGTGTTTGAAGAAGAAGAACCTTAGTGATTAAGCAAGGAAGGCAAGTGGTCTTCTCCCCCTGCATGATTCTATTTTATCCTATGTAATTGCATGACAACTAAGTTTATATTTATTGATATTGCATTAAATTGATGGGAACACCGTTTTTAAGGACTTACCTAGATTTTTACCCACAATCCTTGGATCAACCCTGCTTTATAAATGTTTTTGGGTAGAATATGCTAGTTGCTCAACTTGGGTTGGATAAAAATGGTTTTCCAAGATAAAGGCTTGTATGTTTAACGATGATGCTTTTGGTAATACAAGATCATATGATTTAATCGGAACATGGAGAACCACCCAAGAAAACATGCGCAACCACAGTGTTACATGGCTCTGACCTTAGCCAATTAATTAGGTGTGCGATTGATCCGATGGCCCTTTTCCGAAAGGAGCGGAGGGGGATCCGGGTTGCGGGGGTATAGCCGGTCCTTTTGGGGTAGCGACCTTTGCTAAGGTGCGACCACTAGGGAGGGTTATGGTCCGCCCCGATCCGTAACTATGCGGGTCGTTAGTCTTTTGTATACCTTTGTAAAGGCTTCGTAGCGTCCCTATGCAATCACACCTCGGAAGTGTGGTATGATGCCCGATCGCATCGCATGGTTGGGTTCAAAGTTCTTCGGAACTTTTACGCGAGCCGTGGGTAAAGTGTGCAAACCTCTGCGAGTGTAAAGCGATCGATCGGCCGTGCTCACGGTCATGAGCGGCTTGGACCCTCACATGATTAATAAACTTGAAGATGAGAATAAATCATGCTTTCGTGAAGCTCGATGAGCTTTGGGTTGTTTTGCTTAAAAGTTTCTTAAGTGGGTTGGTATATACCTACATCTAGTAACTAGGCGTTCTCTAATTAAAAGTTTGACCAACATTAAAATGCTAACCGCCGCAAAACCATAGCCTATCCTTGGTAGCCTTGCATCTTCCCCCACTTGTTGAGTACCAACCATAAGTGTACTCGGCCTTGCTTACCGCCGTTCGGGAAGAGAACAATGGTGAAGAGTTCTCTCGCGACCTTGAGGAGTTACGAGGCATGCGTCTCCCCCGATCAAGTGCTCGTGGAAGCGAGAAGACGAAGACTCGTCGTGTAGTTATCGTTTTCCGATGTTAAAGACCTTCGTGTCTTCCGAATGAGTGTAGTAAGTTGTTAAACCCCTTGTTACGTTTTTACCGTCTATGATATTACACTCATTTTGTCTAACATATGTGTGGAACTAGATCCCGGCACACATATGTGATGCATCCGGTTTCCCTCCGGAAATCGGGTGTGACAGAGTGGTATCGGAGCGGTGTTGATCGTAGGAACGCGGCCTTAAGTTAGAAGTGGTCGAAAAGTAAGGATTTATGTTATAGAAAGCCTGTCATCCTTCAAAATTGACTTATTTTACATATAAAAAAAAACTAATTTAGTCTTGTCTTCTTGTTAAAACACATCGTTTTGTTTTGATCTATTCTGAGCTCGTTTCTTGTGCTATCAGCCAGATCTTCACCACCGAGATCGTCTAATTTAAGTTCTTAGATTGCCTACCCTCTTATCAACTTCGATAGAAACGTTTCTGTGAGGACGATCGTTGTGCTAATGTTTGTTGTTTGAACACATGATTGATTTGGATCTTTGCTTGTGTGAGTTGTATTGTGGAGTGATGGCCACAAATGCAACAAGAAATAAATTATTAGGTTAGTAGAGATAGTTTGGGTTCCAATCTGGGTTATCCTTATCTACCAAACAAGTTGGTTGAAGGATGTTTGAAGATCAAAGTCTAGAAGCAACAACATCAACAACCAGAAATCTACAAGCGTATACAGACATCAACGTATGAAAGGGGTTATAGAAAAAGATGGTCAATTTCTTTCGCTCCTGTTGATCTCCTCTCTACCACAGTGTCATTACAATCACAAAAGATGGATATGATATCAATAATTTTACCCTGCTCTTCAATCTGTTTCCAATCTCTTCTGAGCTTATCTTTAACACACAACCAGATGGCGAGTCCTAATAGAAATCACAAAGATAAAGACAACAAAGGAAACATCAACATTCCATCTACAACCTCGGCATTTGAACGCAAGATGCTAGAGCATATGGCAACACAAACTCAGACTCTGCAAGCAATGACTCAAACCATGGTTAACATCCATCAGTATATTACAGAGCAAGCATCAAATCCTAAGAATTCCAACCTTGTTTTGGGTGAAACCGTCAGATTCCAACTGTTTCATCGTCATTGGACAAAGAAAAGATATCAGTCATGCAAGCTCAAGTCTTACAGAGACAGAAGCAGGACAACACGTCACCCCCTCATAACACAGAGATAACCAAAACTGGAGTTCCTGCCGGACCAGTAAAGAAGCAAGTTGTAGAAGTATGGAATCATCAAAATAATAAGAGAAGGCAGGGAGCACCAGAGTTGCGGACGAATGAACAACATGAATATATGAAGATTACAGGAACATGTCAATGTTGTGAGCATTATGGTCATTCATGTCTCCAAAAAGAAGCCAGCCTAATGAGAGATGAGGCTAGACAATGTTATCATTTGGATATCAATAAGAAGATGAAGTTATGTACCCAAAATCCAGTCCTAGAAAAAGTTGCTCCAGCTATAGATAGTAATCAGATTATCAACCTTGAGGATTGGAGTATAACTTTCAATGAAATTCAGCCTGACGGAATCAAACAACTCAAGAAGCATGCAAGTGAAGAAAGTCAAGGCAACCAAGACAAGAGAAATGATAGCAGTTACAACCTGGGATGTGATCAATATGTGTCACCATATCCAAACCCGGAGGATATACATACAAAGTTCTGGAATACTGAGCCACCTATGTTCTCTAACACTATGGATCACCTAGAAGCTGATGAAGGGATCACAACAATTGAACAGAAACTAGACTTGGTGCAATGCAACGATAGAGAGAAAGTTTTGTTTGCATCAGGACAACTTGTAGGAGCAGCCTCAGAATGGTGGAATTCTTACATCTACGAACATGAGCAACCACAAAGTATTGTTTGGGAAGAATTCAAGGACAACTTTATAACACACTTCATTCCCGTAAGTACGATGAAGCTCAAAAGGAAGGAGTTCCTTAACTTGAAGCAAGGGCAAATGACAGTGAATGAGTATAGGGATAAATTTATTCAGTTATCTATGTACGCACCAAGATCGTCTGAAAAGTGATAAAAAGAAACGAGAACATTTCCTCAAGGGTTGAATAAAGACCTTCAGAGTAAACTAAGCTTACATGAATATTCTAGTTTGCAAGATGTCATCAACAAAGCTATTGAGTTAGAGAGCAAACTACAGGAAATCATAAGTAAGAAGAAGAAAATGAATTTTCCAGAGCAACATGAGAACAATTCACATCTTTACCATTTGACTCAAGGATCAGAACATGAGTATGAAGATCCACCACGCAATCGTCGAAACATTAAAGAAAGTGGAGATTGTTTCTACTACAAAGATCATGGACATTTTATTAGCAAGTGTCCTAAGAAACGTACTGACCGATATGAAAAGAAAGCTCAGCAGAAAAAGAATAAGCAAATCAATACCCAAGAAGCCTTGGATCAAATGGAGAAGAATATTAAAAGTAGTGTATGAGGACCCAAAGTATGATTCGAGATGGCTAAGCTTAGAAAAAGAAACAATTACGGAGTCGATCCAGCTCTATTCAAATCACTTTACCAAGAAAAGAAGAAAAATCCTACAAAGGCAAATCAACAGAGTCGAGAAAAAAAAGAATGGACTGTTACATGTGGAGTTAGGTTGAGTATTCCAGCGATGTTTATAAAATGGTAAGCATCAGGTCAGGAGAAGGTCAAGACCTTCCCCTTGTTGTCCGTGCTCATATTACTAATCGGCGAGAATCAAGCACCACCCCCACCCCTCAACCCAGCAATGGATCCAGTAACGCAACAGTTCCTTGTCACTCAGATGCAGCTAATCCAAAACCTGACTGCCACTATTCAAAACATTCAAGCTCGAAAAAAAAAAATCGGTCACCACCAAAGAAGCACCACCAAAGACCGGTGGACAAGCATAAGGAATGCATGAGTCACCGTCCTCCCACGTACTCCTACTCAACCGATACATTGGATGCCGATGATTGGTTAAAGACTCGTCACCAAGAAGTTGGAGATGACGCAATGTACTAATCGAGAGATGATCTTGTATACAACGGGATGTTTGGAAGAATTAACAATACCGAATGATGGAATGCGTACACCGTCACACATGCCGCACCTAACACCATCACCTGGCAGGAGTTCAAGGATAGTTTTCACGTGCACCAGATTCCCTCTGGTATGATCAAGCTTAAGCAAAGGGAGTTCCTCGCTCTAAAGCAAGGCAATATGTCAGTTAATAAGTATCTGGACAAGTTTACTCAGTTATCTTGCTATGCACCGGATCAAGTTAATACTGACCCAAAGAGGCAGGAACACTTCCTAGATAGTTTGATAGAGCCACTCAACTATCAACTACGGAATCACGGCTTCCGGACTTCGTTACACTACCGAACCAAACTACGTGTCCGGAGGACAAACATGCGAAACTTGGTGAACGAAGCGCAAGTTCCAATCTCGTAACACACACACCCGCTTCAACTCATCACAGAGTTCTCAGTTTAGTTCTGGTGGATCAAGTGGAAATTATTTGCAAAATTCTCAGTTGCAGCGTTCAACCCAGCAGTTCCAGCATTTCAGCCAACAAACACCAAATGTTCCAAAACATCATTGAGATCACTCAGGTGCACCGGTATGAAACAACTCTCCAGTTCACCCTAATGGTTGTTTCAATTGTTGTGAATTGGGGACATTATGCCAGCATCTGCCCAAATCGTAACATCTAGACTCCCCCAAAAAAAAGACAATGGTCAAAGGTTCGGACAACCAACATCTCAGATATACCATGGAAGTGCAAATTCTCAGATCAATAAGGGTCAATGGAATTACGTGCGTGGCAGAGTGAACCACGTGACAGCTGAACAAGTTCAAGACGCTCCTGATTTTGTGCTGGATACGTTTCCTATCAAACTCTGTGGCTGCAATGATTTTATTTGATTCCGGAGCATCACATTCATTCATTGTTGAATAATTTGTGGCAAAGCATAATATACCTATAAGTTCTATGAAGATACATTTGCTGATTGGTTTCCCGAATGGTGAAATGAAGTCCACTCATGTATGCCCACGAGTCAATCTTAAGATCAAGGGAATAGATTTTCAAGCTGATCTAGTAGTTCTTACATCTAGTGGAATAGATGTGATACTTGGAATGGATTGGTTAGGCGAATGTGACGAGATAATTCTGTGTGCTAAGAAGTCAGTACTCTTAACCAGTCTGCAAGGAGACAGGATTGAGGTTGTTGCTACTGCCCTATCCAAAGAAGGCGAGGTGAAAAGGAAAGTAGGTGAAGGAGCTATGCCTGTTGGAATAACTCAGTGTACAAGAAGGACTCAGAATAATATCCCTTAGTTCTTTTCAATCTCTCCGAATCTCGGGACGAGATTCTTTTTAAGGGGGGTAGATTTGTAACACCCTAAAATTCCATCACCAAATTAATGTAAGCAACATGGTATTTAGATTTTATTTTCTAAGGATTAATTAAATTATCAAATAAATTTGGCCTTTAAAATATTTTAAATATCATTTTAATAATTTAGAAGCAATAAGTGTTTGTGCATCATGATTTGAATGCATGAGTTTTGGTTGTGATGTGGCTTTAAAAGTCTTAAATTATTTGTGAAAAAGTCCTTAAAAATATTTGTGAAAAAGTTTGTGAAAACTTGTTTAAAGGTTTGAATTGAAAATATGTTTAAAAAGTTGTTAAAAAAAAGGGTTTGCGAAAAGCCTTTAAAATAGTTGGAGAAATTTGTGTTAAAATTTGAATTTAAAAACATGTAAAAGATTTGAATTTGAAAGGGTTTGAAATTGGTTTGAAATGGATTTGAAAAAAAAAGGAAAAAAAAATCACCCAACCCTCTTCCCCCTTTCCCCTTTCGGCCCGCGTAGCCCAACTTCCTCCCGCGGCCCATCTCCGCTTCCGGCCCACGAAGCCACACCGGCCCACCGGCGCTCCCCTCTCTCTCTTCCACCCGCTGACCGACGGGGCCCGCGCGTCAGCCCCGTCTTCTTCCTCCCACCGCGGCCAAGCGGCAAAAAACGACGCGCCGCCGCCGCCATAGCCCGCGTCCCCCGCGCTCCCCCTTCTTCAATCCTCCCCATCAAGGCGCGGTAATAACCCTCCTTCACTCCCCGGCCATCAATTCCTCTCCATTTCTCCCTAATCAAGGCTCCCCCCTTGATTGCCATCAAGACCGGCCGGCCCGCCATGGCCATTGATGGCCATCACTTCGCCGCCGCCCCTCCTCTGCCCTATAAAAGGTCCTCGAGTCCGCCTCTTCCCGCATCACCTCCCCACCTCCTACTCAAATGCGCGCGGCCCCCGAGCCGAGCTCCACCGCCGCCGGAGCGCCGCCGCAAGAACCGCCGCCTCGATCTCCTCCGCCGCTCCATCTCCGCCGCCCAAACCTTCACCGGCTCGTCACGTGCGGTGAGAAACTCCTCCCTCGCCCTCTTTTCCTTTCCTACCGAACCGTAGGCGTGCCGCCGCTCGCCGGCCGCCGGCGACCCGCCCCCTCGCGATGCGAAAGCCACCACGACCGCCGGAGCCGCCTCCCCGACCACCTAGATAGGTTCACCGTCCTCCCGCCCTCCGCGTAGAACCCGTCCGCGTCCCAATCCGTGGCCCCAAGCCCGAGATCGAGCATCGCCGGCGAGCTCCGCCGCCGCCTCCCCGCCGGCGCCGCCGGTCTCCGCCGCCCGCCGCCGCCCGTCGCCCGCGTGCGATCGGGGGCCGTCCGATCGGCGCGGACGGCCCGGATCGAAAAGGGGCGTACCCCTTGGATCGGTCCACCGTGGACCGGTGGACCGGTCCACGGGCGCGGTCCACCGCCGACGTCGGCGCTTGCGTCGGCCGCGTCGCGCGCTCGCGTCGGCACGCCCAACCACGGGCCGCCACGTGGCACCACCGCGGCTTATCCGCCGGCCCGCCCTGGTAATTTTACAAAGAGAACCCCGAGTTTCTGGAAATTACAAATATACCCTTCCACCTATCAAAACCCTCACAATTCGATCCCTGATTTTTATGTCTAGGCCCCTGATCTCTTTAGTTATTCTGTTAAATAGCCTACCCTTGACCTTTTACATGTTAGACCTCCTAGTTTCACACATATTTATGTTTAGGTCCCTGAAATCTTGCAGAAAACCCCCTAAGCTTCCAGATATTCACAAATTAGTCCCTGAATCTTGTTTTAGCCATATCTTTTCCGTCCTAGCTCCGTTTTAAGCGTTCCTGGTGTCCATGCGACCGTCTTTTCAAGCCCGGGAGTTCTAGAATCTTGTTTTCTCCATATCTTTTGCGTTGTAGCTCCGATTCCACCGTTTCAAGTTGCGTTAGGCTCATATCAACTAAAACTACGTGATAGGACCAATGTTGTACATGTTCATTGTTTTATATTTAAATATTAAATATGAATAAACCCTATTTCACATGCTTTTCTAATTAAAATCTAATTAGAAGTTTAACACGTGTTTTCATAAGAAAGTTAATATGATTAATATTAAATGAACATTTCTTTTAATTAAAAGTTAATTAGATGTATACCTCGGTTTTATAATCAAACTTAATTTGATTAATGATTATGCAATTTGCTCTCTACTAAAATGTAATATAGGCTATATCCCGAGTTTTCTTAATTAAATGTTAATTTGATTAAAGTGAATATAAATGTGTTTTTAAATTATAATTTGACTAGAATAACACGAAATATAAAGACAAACGCCTAGATACTTTTAAATGCTTCTTTTAAAATTAAATGTTTAATTTGCATAAATCATACCTGAATATTTATAAGTAAAAATTGGAATAGGCTTACATCGTCTTTTAAATATAAATATAACTTGCTTAATTATAAATAGGCTATTTCTCTGAAATAACCTATACACATGATTTTACTTAATTAAAAGATATCAAACGCATAGCTAGCTCTTGTTTGTGATCATCCAAATCTCCCGATAAGTTCCGAGTGTTCCTTGTGTTCGCTTTCCTAAACCCAAATCCTCGTTTTCCCTTTAAGCTTTTCATGCTTGGTGTATTGTTTTGTTTATTGTATGTATTCTTGTGTGCTCGTAGACATCGTGCCGGTGTCAAGCGAGCGACCGGTTGAAGTAGATCAAGAGCAAGTGTTTGAAGAAGAAGAACCTTAGTGATTAAGCAAGGAAGGCAAGTGGTCTTCTCCCCCTGCATGATTCTATTTTATCCTATGTAATTGCATGACAACTAAGTTTATATTTATTGATATTGCATTAAATTGATGGGAACACCGTTTTTAAGGACTTACCTAGATTTTTACCCACAATCCTTGGATCAACCCTGCTTTATAAATGTTTTTGGGTAGAATATGCTAGTTGCTCAACTTGGGTTGGATAAAAATGGTTTTCCAAGATAAAGGCTTGTATGTTTAACGATGATGCTTTTGGTAATACAAGATCATATGATTTAATCGGAACATGGAGAACCACCCAAGAAAACATGCGCAACCACAGTGTTACATGGCTCTGACCTTAGCCAATTAATTAGGTGTGCGATTGATCTGATGGCCCTTTTCCGAAAGGAGCAGAGGGGGATCCGGGTTGCAGGGGTATAGCCCGGTCCTTTTGGGGTAGCAACCTTTGCTAAGGTGCTGACCACTAGGGAGGGTTATGGTCCGCCCTGATCTGTAACTATGCGGGTCGTTAGTCTTTTGTATACCTTTGTAAAGGCTTCGTAGCGTCCCTATGCAATCACACCTCGGAAGTGTGGTATGATGCCCGATCGCATCGCATGGTTGGGTTCAAAGTTCTTCGGAACTTTTACGCGAGCCGTGGGTAAAGTGTGCAAACCTCGCGAGTGTAAAGGCGATCGATCAGCCGTGCTCACGGTCATGAGCGGCTTGGACCCTCACATGATTAATAAACTTGAAGATGAGAATAAATCATGCTTTGGTGAAGCTCGATGAGCTTTGGGTTGTTTTGCTTAAAAGTTTCTTAAGTGGGTTGGTATATACCTACATCTAGTAACTAGGCGTTCTCTAATTAAAAGTTTGACCAACATTAAAATGCTAACCGCTGCAAAACCATAGCCTATCCTTGGTAGCCTTGCATCTTCCCCCACTTGTTGAGTACCAACCATAAGTGTACTCAGCCTTGCTTACCGCTGTTCAGAAGAGAACAATGGTGAAGAGTTCTCTTGCGACCTTGAGGAGTTCCGAGGCATGCGTCTCCCCCGGTCAAGTGCTCGTGGAAGCGGGAAGACGAAGACTCGTCGTGTAGTTATCGTTTTCCGATGTTAAAGACCTTCGTGTCTTCCGAATGAGTGTAGTAAGTTGTTAAACCCCTTGTTACGTTTTTACCGTCTATGATATTACACTCATTTTGTCTAACATATGTGTGGAACTAGATCCCGGCACACATATGTGATGCATCCGGTTTCCCTCCGGAAATCGGGTGTGACATACATCATACCGTTTCACCTCCGAGCATCTAGACTTCATTTCATTTGTCGGATGCTGAACTGAATTTTCTTTTGGGCAAAGGCAATCAATACCTGCCGTATGCCAAATTGAGAAAGTGCCCAAAGCAATCCTGGTTTACGTTGAATGCCATGGGATGAACTGTGCAGTAGCTAGTTTGTTCTCTTCCGGGTCCTTCTCTATCCGCACTTGATCTGCAATTTATTATCGTATAATAATGGTCATACTTTGTTAGATCTTAAGCACTTAACTAAACATAAACACCGGTAGCTAATCACTCCGGGTAGATACTTAATGATTACAGATAGGTAACTTAACCACCTAGATCTAGATCTATTAAACCTAAAACAACTACTAAAAGAAACACAGAGGGAAGACGAGGGGGTCGCAGACCATCGGGGTTCGAGGGGAGCGCGGAGTCGGAGGCCATCTCTTGCGTCGGGGTCGCAGGGGCGGCGCCGGCTTGACGTAGAGGTAGCAGTGCCGGCTCGGGGACGACGGGATCTCGAACTCTCCGGTCGAGCGTCGGGCGGTGGCACCGGGTGCGCGGATCCACGAAGAGGGGCGTGGCGGCGGCGGTGGCGGAGCTTCCCGCCGCTCCAGTGCTCCCTCGGTCGGTTAGGGTTTGTGGGGTGGGGTGTAGCGGTGGCGCGGTGAACCTCGTACCGCGAGCCGTGGTCCCCACCCCCTCTTTATAGCACTGTGCGACGGGGGCCCACCAACCATGGATTGGTTGGGCGCCCCCGACCGGGGCGGGGGATCCGGCCCATTACGGCCTTTGGGCCGTAACGGTGAAGAGATCGAACTAACATTCTCCCTCTCGATCTCTTCTACAACATTCACTTAATCTCGAGTCCTTTACTTGACATCCATCTCATCACAAATAAACATATTGAGCATGGGTCATCTAAATTGTAATCACAACCGCATTAACCGACCCACAATACACTTATCCATTTTGATAGGATCTTAACATGGGCCCGATCCGAGAATCATAGGCTTTCCCTTAAACCCATACGGCTAAGTGTTCTCCGAACACATTGGGTGGTAAGCCTTTTGTGAGCGGATCCGCTAACATTTCTTTAGTGCCTAAATGCTCCAGACTTATAGTTTTATCCCGGACTCTGTCTTTCACCGCATAGAATTTTATTTCTATCGGTTTGGTAGCATTACTTAACTTGTTGTTGTGAGCATAGAATACTGCTGGTTTATTATCGCAGTACAACTGTAGTGGTTTGTGAATACAATCCACTACTCTTAAGTCAGGTATAAACTTCTTTAGCTACATCACCGTCCTGTTGCCTCATAACAGGCAATGAACTCTGCATACATCGTAGATGTTGCAACTAGTTCTTGTTTTGAGCTTCTCCACGAAATAGCTCCTCCCGCGAGAGTGAATATATATCCCGACGCTGCATTTTCTATCATCCCTATCTCCCGCATAATCGCATCCGAGTACCCTTTTATCTCTAGGGAATCGGACCTTCTATATGTTAGCATTAAATCTTTCGTGCCTTGTAGATATCGAAAAGCCTTCTTTACCATCATCCGGTGATCCTTTCCTGGATTACTTTGATATCTACCAAGCACTCCCGTAACAAATGCTAAATCGGGGCGAGTGCACACTTGTGCATACCGTAAGCTACCAACTTCGCTGAAGCATATGGAACCATTTTCATTTGATCGATCTCATATTGGTTCCTTGGACATTGGTGAAGTCCAAACTTATCGCCCTTTACTATAGGAGCGAGGTGTGGCTCTACTCGCATGCATATTATATTTCTTTAGTACCTTTTCAAGATATGCTTTTTGCGATAATCCTAAGACCCCCTTCTTCCTATCTCGATGAATCTCAATGCCTAAAACATATGAGGCTTCACCAAGATCTTTCATATCAAATTTTGAAGACAAGAACTTTTTCGTTTCCGTAGTAGTCTAACATCACTACTAGCTAGTAGAATGTCATCCACATACGGTATTAGGAAAATGAATTTCCCATTCTTAAACTTTGCATAAACGCGGTTGTCCTCAACATTTGCCTTAAAACCAAATTTTGTGATGGTCTCATCAAACTTTAGATTCCATTGTCTAGAGGCTTGCTTTAAACCATAAATGGATTTTCTTAAACGACATCCTAAATGTTCCTTCCCTTTCACAACAAAACCTTTGGGTTGAGTCATGTATACATCTTCATATAAATCTCCATTCGAAATGCCGTCTTAACATCCATCCGGTGTAATTCCAAATCATAGTGCGCCACCAAAGCCATTATGATCCTAAAAGAATCCTTACATGAGATCGGAGAGAACGTCTCATTGTAGTCTATCCCTTCTCATTGCGTGTATCCCTTAGCCACAAGCCGACCTTTATACTTTTCTATATTCCCTTTGGAGTCATATTTTATCTTGTAGACCCATTTGCGGCCCTACTTTGTTTTGGCTCCTTTAGGAACTTCCTCTAAGTCCCAAACTCGTTGGTACTCATTGACTTCATTTCATCTTCCATGGCTTCTTGCCACTTCGATGCATCGGGACGACTCATAGCTTCTTCATAAGAAGTAGGATCACCTTCTATGTGAATTTCTTCACATTCATAAACTTCATAATCGTCGGGGATAGGCGACTTTCGACTCTTGATGACCTCCTCGGAGCCTCTCGCAACCGGCTCTTCCGCACTTGGAGCCGTTGTGTTTCTTCGTGCATCGGTTGTACTTGTAGGATTCTCGTGGAACAGTTTCCTCATTTCTTCCACCGATGGCACGGGCGTACTAACAACGAGTTCCGGTACCACGGTGGGTTGCACCGTGGCTATCGGAACAACGGGCGACTCAAAATACGGTTCTTCAACCATCGGAGTGGGTGCGCACACCCGCTTTTCTTCAAGCTCAATCTTTCGAACCGCCTTGCTCCCTCCGATCATTTCATCCTCTAGGAAAACGGCGTGTCTCGTTTCCACAAACTTTGTATGCCGTAGGACAAGAGAAACGATATCCTTTAGATTTTTCCGTGTAGCCAATGAAATGGTAACTTACTGTCTTGGGGTCTAACTTCCCAATATTTGGGTTGAAAACTTTAGCCTCTGCGGGACATCCCCACACACGCATATAATTCAAGGAGGGTTCCCTACCCGTCCATAACTCATATGGTGTAGTAGGTACCGACTTACTAGGTACTTTATTTAGAATGTGAGTGGCGGTTTTTAATGCCTCCATCCACAAACTAATCGGAAATGTCGAGTAGCTTAACATACTTCTAACCATATCCATCAAGGTACGGTTCCTTCTTTCGGCTACTCCATTCCGTTGAGGTTCACCGGTGTACTATCTTGGGCAACTATGCCATTTTCCGTAGAAACCTTGCAAAAGGTCCAGGAACTTGGCCATACGGGGTGTGTCGACCGTAGTACTCCCCACCTCGGTCGGACCTCACCACCTTAATCTTTAAATTGTGCTGATTTTCAACTTCAGCCTTAAATATCTTAAATTTCTCAAGCGCTTCTGACTTCTCCTTAATTGGATAGATGTACCCATATCGAGAATAATCATCTGTGAATGTAATGAACGAATCAAAACCATCCACAGATGCCACAGGGAATGGACCACAAATGTCTGTGTGGATTATCTCCAACACTCCTGTGCTTCGCTTTGCGCCTTTCTTAATTTGTTTAATGAACTTGCCTTTAATGCAATCTATGCATTGTTCTAAGTCATTAAATTCTAACGGCGGAAGAATTGATTCCTTAACTAAGCGTTCCATCCTTCCCCTCGAAATATGGCCTAAGCGACAAAGTGCCATAATTTCGATGATACGTTATCAATTCGCTTCCGCTTCTTGCTTACATTCGTAGATGATTCAACATTCGCATTTTCACACACGGAATCAACACATTCGCAGCAATCATCATGAATAGCCAACATGTAAAGTTTGTCTTGTCGGATGGCAAGACCCACAATCTCATTATTTAACTTAATAGAACAATGTTTTGCACTAAAGCGACACTCAAACCCATTGTACGCTAAACATGAAACTGAAATTAAGTTGCGACTCAACGATGGAACATAAAGAACGTCATGAAGCGAAGCGTGAAGCCGTCCTTCAACTTGATGGGGAGATCACCAATGGCTTCAACTTCAGCCTCGACGCCATTCTCAACCTTAATTGTTCTTGCTCCTCTTGTTAGGATTCTGGTTGTAGTCATACCCGCATAGAATTAGCAACATGAATTGTTGCACCCGAATCAATCCACCAAGTAGATTTACTATAACTTAAGTACGGGGATTCATCTACAAATGTAATAATGTCCTCACCCTTTGACCACATGAAGTGCAACCACTTAGGACACTCGCTTCTTCCAATGCCCTGTCTTCTTGCACCGGTGACACCGGTTTGGAGCAAACTCCATCCGCCGAGGCGGTTTCGAGGTTTAGGAGGCCGATCAATCGCATGGGAGCTTTTCCATTCGACTTCATCCGTCCCCGAGGAGGTGCATTGGAAGGTCCGCTTTCCGCTTGATTCTTAGCTTGAAAGTTCTTATGTGGAAAGCTTCGCTTCGTGGCTTCTTACCATGGTTTACATAGTTAACAAGACCACCATTCCGAGCCTTTAACCTTTCCTCCTCCGGACAGACATGGCAATCAACTTATGCACATCCCACTTATCTGGTATGGTGTTGTAGTTAACCTCAAAAGCAGAAAACTCAGGAGGTAGGGACTTAAAAATCAAATGAATGACAAACTCATTGGGAAGGACCATGCCCATCTCAGCAAGCTTGCCGTTCATGTTGCTCATCTTAAGTATGTGGTCCCTTATACCACCACCAGTGTATTTCATTGCAACCAAAGCGCCAATAGTAGTACCGGCATAAGTCTTAGTGTGATGAGAGTGCGTTGCTTATCCACTATCTCCAAATACTCGGAGGCGGTGAGTAACCTTCCGTCCTTATCCTTTTCGGGAATAGACGCCTTAATTGCCTCTCGTCATCTTAGTCCGAATGATCGCTAGACACCTCTTGTTGTCTAGATCCCACCTCGCTTTAGCGAGTTGATGCTCACTTTCCGCCTTGATATGGGCGTCTTCCCTTAATTTCCATGCATCATCGGTCTCATTTGCCTCTCGACGGGTGCCGAGGCTCGGCGGGACGCTCCGTGGTCGGCACATACTCCATACCCGACATTAAGAATGCCGGTTTCACCAACTTGCGCCAAGCCGTGTAGTTGTTGCCGGTCAACTCGGGGATCCGACCAACATACCCGGCTTGAGCTGAAAATAAAATTCAGAAAAAAGTGTGAGAATATTTAACAATAAATATTGCATGCATCAATTTAACTTTGGTCAAAATTAATACATACAACATGCTACTACATTAATTCTATATCACCTTTGGGCGAGTTAAAAATAGAACTAATGCATAAAACTTTAGTATATCAGGTTATAATATTGTAATTATCAGCTTTGGCCAGAAAAATAACAATATCATAACATATTCTTAAAAGAAAAACACCTTCTCTAATTAAATATCCCTTTGGTTCAATTTAACTAGAGACAATAAATCAACGCAGCGGAAAAACAACCAAATTAACAGAGAAAAAACTTTAATTTCAGAAGCATTCAACTCTCTGTAAAATTTCATGAATTTATCAAAAATTGAACAGAGATATTAACTTAAAATTAAAACAGCAAAAAAAAAACAAGAAAAAACAATGTAAAGATGCTTCTGAAATTGAAAACTTAAATTGGAAAGGTCACTGTTCATTGCCTGCCGGTTAGGCCCAGCAGTAGAAGCTGGCCCGCGGCCTGCTAATACCGCCCGCCTGGGCTCCAGGCCCAACAGCCGACGGCCGGGCTCGCGAGCGGCCCGGCGTCGCCTCCCGCCCGGGCTCAAAGTAGCCCGGCCGGTTGCCGACGCACGCGCGGCCGTTGATCTCGGATCAACGGTTGAGACTCACCCCCGCCCAAATCGGTCCCGTATAAAAGGCGGATGGACCCCGAAAAAACCCTAGCCCCTTCATTTGTCTCACCCCCTACCGCGCGCACACACCGCACGGGAGCCGGCGGCGGTCCGCCTTCTCCTTCCCCGCGCCGGCGGCCACGCCGGCGGCGGTGAGCGGCGGCCGCCCGGCTCGGCCAAGACCGCGGCAGCCCCCTCCTTTAGTTCTTTCCTCTCGTCCCCTTGTAGTCCCTCTGTTTGCTCCTCAAAAACTCCGCCAAAAAAACTAGAAAACCACAAGCAACAGAGACATGGCACCCATGGTGCCCGGTGGAGGAAAGCGGCGCGCCGCCGGCCCCTCGCCGCGCGCGCGCGTCCACCCCATGGGTGAGCGCGCGGCCGTCGAGCCGCCCGGTGGTGGCGCCCAAATCTCGTACCCCGCATACCGACGACGCGGCGGCGAGCTCCTCGCTCATCATGCCCCGCACGCCGGCGGGTCAAAACCCGCAGAGAGGCGGTTAGGTAGGAATCCTACCGGGTGTTAAAACTTGGGGAAAAAAAGCGGATCTAGGGTTTGGGATTTGGACTTGATTCGCATAGGTTTTCTTAATTTCTTCCCCTAACCCGAGTAGATCTAGGGTTAGGGTAGCCTCTTTTGATGCGGATTTGTGTTTCCTTCCCCTAACTCGAGCAAGATCTAGGGTTAGGGTTTGAACCTTTATTCGTTTTTCAACGATTTTATTGCGAATCCGGTGTTCTTTCCCCCGCATCTAAAAGATTTGGGGTCACCTCCTTCTACTTGCTACACTGAATGTAAAAGATCTAACCCCGAAAAAGATTGCTAACTGACCTGACTAACTGATACCATTGTTAGACCTTAAGCACTTAACCGAACACAAACATCAGTAGCTAATCACTCCGGGTAGATACTTAATGATTACAGATAGGTAACTTAACCACCTAGATCTAGATCTACTACACCTAAAGCAACTACTAAAGAAACGAGAGGGAGAACGAGGGGACGCGGACCATCGGGGTTTGAGGGGAGCGCGGAGTCGGATGCCATCTCTTGCGTCGGGGTCGCGGGTGCGGCGGCGGCTTGACGTAGAGGTCGCAGTGCCGGCTCGGGGACGACGGGATCTCGAACTCTGCGGTCAAGCGTCGGGCGGTGGCACCGGGTGCGCCGGATCCACGAAGAGGGACGCGACGGCGGCGGTGGCGGAGCTTCCCGCCGCTCCGTTGCTCCCTCGGTCGGTTAGGGTTTGTGGGGTGGCGTGTAGCGGCGGCGCGGTGAACCTCGCATCGCGAGCCGTGGTCCCCACCCCCTCTTTATAGCACCGTGCGACGGGGGCCCACCAACCATGGATTGGTTGGGCGCCCCCGACCGGGGCGCGGGATCCAGCCCGTTACGGCCTTTAACGGTGAAGAGATCGAACTAACATACTTATGTTCCCCGTTGCCCCTGCGGTACTGCGAATTTGCATCTTAACATCCACCCATCTCTGTTGTCCTTCCTTCCTGTGATTAACATCCACCCATCTCTGTTGTCCTGTGATTAGTCGGTGTGTGAGAACTATAATGCATCAGCTTTAACTTGGACTGTTAGAAGTTACTGGTAATGCAAGAATATTCAACTTTCAGATAGGTCTTGAAAATTTATTATTAATGAGATTCATAAGTGTTGGCTGAAAATTTTCTAATATATTTAGATGAGAAAATATGTCTCGCATGTGAGACTCCAAAAATTCTGGCATCTCACATTACAGCAAACAAAATAAATAGGACAACTCAGTCATCTCCACAAAAGATTTCTACTACCTCCCACAGACCTGCACACTTTCTGCATTCTATCCTCCTACCATTCCAGCTAGGGGACACACACCTAGTTTGTCCGTGTTATGGTTGCTAAGCACCTCCTCGATATCAAGGCGTTCGTCGTCATCCTTGGTCTTGATCTTGAGTGCCTCCTTGATCTGCTCCTCTGTATCGGTATAGTCCTCGAACTTGAGCGCGTTCCTGATCTGCTTCTCGAGCGACTTGTCCCCGTCGTTGAAAATCATATCGTTTCTTGCGTATTGTGATAAGAATTCCATCTACTTTCCATTGATTGGGCTATACCATCTTATCCTTATGCTATTTGCTAAGCATAGAAAGAATTTTGACATGAGATTAATGATGAAGACAATCAATGTTCACAGGGATGAGCTAAGCATCGAGGTATTAGCATTACTGTCATTTTGGGGTTGAACTTGTGTTCACATTCAATTTCAACAGAATAAGATGCTACTCATATTGCTACATTTTTTAGATCAGTATCAATAAAACAAAGCACAAGACGGTGAAATGGAAAGTTAACTCTCTCTATGGTTACTATTTTTGTGTGCATATGAAGTAGAGAAAACTGAACTCCGTTGCTGATATTTTGTATGATGTGGAAAGTTAACCATATGGTTACTCTTTTTGTATATGTATGAACCAGTAAAAACTTTAACTCCATGGCTGATCTTTTGGTATACATATGACTCAGTATGATCAAGAGCTTCTCTACACATTTAAGATTAGGAGCTCTGATAAATCAATAAAAATGTAATCTTATGTTATATTAGATTGGACAAGAGTTATTAAAATCCTAAAGTCATAATCTCTTGTACAATCTATAACTAACTGAAACTTATTTTTATCAGCTATGTGTTATGGGTGAAATGATATGCTCTGCAACTCTTCTATAACTGCATGTCTTATCCCACATTATTTTGCTTGAGTCTCGATGGAAGGAATACGGTACGCACAAAGATGATAATGCAAACATTGGGACATGGATATGCTCTACAAAGTGAAGAAGAAACCAAAGTCCAGTAACAACAAGATAAGAATGTGCCCCAGATAAACACGATGGCCATTAGCCCATCAGGTACGATGTACGCGCAACAAAGCCGCGCGTGTTTTCTAGTGGCAATGGAAAGGTGATCGTGACGCATAGTTCAGATCCTCATGTCAACTTTTCAGGAATGGCTGCTACCTGCTGGAGCCACTCAAGAACATGTCAGTGTTTTTATATAGATACAAATGCGCCGATCGACACACTCTACATAGCGTCAGCTGGAGACAGAGTACTAGTGATACCTGTAGAAAGCTCTTCCTCTAAATGCTATTCTTCTCGAGAGGGATACCAGGGCGCAGAGTTCGCAAGGATAGCACTGCAAGTCAACAAGGACACTCTGTTTCGGCTCCAACTAAACAGCCCTCAAATCATGGGTCGGTTGGTACTTGGTAGACCGCTCGGCGCTCACCTTCATGGGCCATTGGCAGCTGACGGCTTGAGCTATAGCGGGCTCTTACACCACCACATTCTTCTCTTTTTTTCTCTATCTCTAATCCTAAAAAGTTTGAAGTGGAGAAAAAAAGCTGGTACGAAAATCTCCCACCCTCCGTGATTCTGCCTCTCACGAGTCTGCCCTCCCCTCCGCAGCGCGTGTGAAAAAAAACTGCCGCTCCTCACCACCGCGCGTCCGCCCTCCCCTACCTTGCCGCACATCACGCGCAAGTTTACCTCGACGACTCCGCCGTCCTCCGATCGACGTCATCACCGCCGACGTCTTCCGATCCCTCACGGGGCCGCTGTCCGAGATCCTCAGACCCAGATCCCTCAATCGACGCCATCGTCGCCGTCGCCGTCGTCGACCATGCCACCCCCCGTCGTCCTCCGATGACTCACACCGCCGTCGCAGACCACATCGTCGCCACCACCATCGACCACGCCGCCTCCCCCGTCGACTTCGGTTCTCCTCCTTCCATTGCTTGACCGTCGCCGCCCTCACGCACGGCGGGTGTCACACCCGAGTTTCCGAAGAAAACCAAGTGCAAACCTATATGCATGCCGGGATCAAGTTTCATGCATATAGTGACATATAAGTGAATACGAAACAGGTATCACATAAGAAAAAGAAAGATTATCGGATATTTACGCTTAATCCCGGAAACGAAGGCACCAAACATCACGGGCAATCGGCGGGGGTTGCGTACGCCTAGCACCAGCAACATCTTCATAGCGACTTCCTTTTTATGAGCAACAATGGTTATAGCAAGGGTGAGCACTTGTCGTACTCGGCAAGTGTGGGGGAAAAAGAATGAATGCAAAGGCTTTATAGTGGATCGGGCTATAAGCATTTAAGCAATTTTAGTTGGTCAAATTTTATTAGCACATGATTACTAATAAAGTATAAATTTGTACCAACCCACATTAAGCATAAGGTAAGAGATACGCCATAAACACATGGCAAGCATAACCAGAGAGAACGATTTAAGTCCATCTTCAAGTTCAATTATCATGTGAGGGTCCAGGCCGCTCTTGACCGTGAGCACGACTAATCGATTAGTTTTACACTCTGCGGAGGCCGTACATCTTTACCCACAAGTCGCGTAAAAACTCCGAAGAGTTTTGCACCCAACCACGCCGTGCAAAAGTAGGCACAATGCCACACTACCGAGGTGTGGCCGCATAGGGACGCTACGAGGCCTTTACAAAGAGTCCTCCCGTGCGTATTAGTCCATAGTAGTATGTCATAGAGGCTATCTTTCGTACCACACTTCTATTACGGACGGTAAGCCATAGAGTCTTCCATTCCATCACCGCTCCGAATAGAAGAGCCATAAAAGCATTCCTCCGTCCCCAACCTACTATGCGAGTAATAACCACACAAAGACTTCCCTAATTACTCGGCCAAGACCAGAGCCATATAGTCCTTGTGGTTGCACTGTTGTCCTGGGTGGTCGCTCCATGTTCCGATTAAACATATGGTCTTGTATTAAGCATCCAAAGATAGAACATAAAGGTATAGCACATTTCATCATTAATGTTCATTAAAACCACCATAACCCAGGTATAGCAACTAAGCATAACTACCCAACATAAAGATAAACCCAGGTTAACAAGGATTGACAATCAAAGACTAGGATAAACCTTAATAGGAACCCATCAAAATTAATGCAAGCAATGCAATGAGTGATTAAATATAATTCTTAGGACAAAATCAAGGACACACTTGCCTTTAACCAAAGTAATGTCGTTGCTCGAATATCTTAAACTTCAAGCTCTTCCAAACTTCTCGAACGGCGTTCACTCTAAGAACAAAAACCAACGGACATACTAAGAACAAAAACCAATCAAAAGAAAACTTTAAAAGAACGCACTAAAGGATATGATCGATTAGATGGATCACTAAAGAACACAAAGGGTGCTTGGAAAGGCTTGGTTAACTTTGAAGAGATGGTTGTGAAAGATTGAGCAAGAACCGGAAAGATTACACTTAGATTGAGCCGAGAAAAGAACGCCTAACGAACGTTTTGCATATATGAGAGAACAAGACTATGAGCTAGGTTCATTTTAATTAACAAAACAAATATAAAGGATATTTCATAAATAAAATACCCTATGTTGACATTAATGTAATATTAAACTTTATTTACGAAACCGGTGTAAAGATCTAGTCAAGTTTTATTAATAAAGATTCATATATTGATTAAACAAATTAAACATTTAACGTAGAAAAAACTAAACTATATGAATACTCTAAACGAAACTTTGTAATTCGAGTAGATCATATTATTATTAAAAACATTATGGTATTGGCATTAATCAAATTAATATTTATTATAAAAGCCAATGTAGAAGCCTAATAAAATTTTAATTAGAAAAGATTAATTAACTATTAAACAAATTAACATTTAGTTTACGAAAACCGAGTAAAGATCTAATTAACTTTTATGTACAGAAATATGTGATAGAAACATTAATCAAATTAAATTTGCTTATGAAAAACGATATATAGATCTATATTGCTTTTATTTATAAAAGACTTGCATAACTAGGCATTAATCAAAATTAATATTAATTTTATTTTCAGAAAACAAAACATGGTGAAAACACACCACTAACGCGTAGTTTACATTATTATGGACCTAATGCAACTTGAACGGATTAAATCGGAGCTAAAACGAAAAAGATATGAGAAAAACAAGATTGAAAGGACTTAGTCGCGATTAACTATAGATTTCGGGGGCTAGCAAAGGAAATCGCAAGACACAAAGAATAGTGCTCGCGAAAAGAACAAAGCACGGGGTTAGATCTATAAAACTCTCGGGTGGGATTTATGTGTAAAAGTGGGATCTTTCTAGGGGTTACCTATAGATTGGTCAACACACAAAATAGATCTAAAGATTACATGGAAAGTCTAGGGGCTCGAGTGCAAAGTGACCTTATCTTCTTCAACCTTCGGTCCGGAACGAACGAGAACTCCACGCACGGGGAACTTAACTCCGGGCGCATCCAATCCGCGGGCTTCCGGGCGGCTAGGGGTTTGGGGAAGATGCAAAACGGAGAGAGGAGATCGAGAGGATCGCGATGGTGTGCTCACCTCGGGCGGAGGACGACGGCACGGGCCGGATTTTGCGGGTCAACCGCCGGCGGCTCCCGCCGTTCGCGGCTCGGGCTTCGCGCGTGGCGGCGGCGTGCGGGTAGGGCGGCGGCGGACAACCTAGGGCGCAGGAGGCGGCGCGCGCGCGGGGGCTAGGGCGAGGCGCGCACTAGGGCGGGCGCGGGCGGCTTGGCCCGCCCTTTTATGGGGCGGCGCGGGGCGGCCATGGCCACCCGCGGTCGGCCTCGGCCGGTGGCCGGATGGGCCCCCGCCGGGCCGGGGGCGGGCGGGCCGGCGCGGGCGGGCCGGGCGAGGGTGCGGGTCGAGCCCACGGGCTCGGCCCGGGTAGATAGGAAATGTTTTTTTTGAAATATTTTCCCCGTGCAAAGATAAATCCGGAATTAACTAGGTAAATCGATAAAGCCACGAAAAATACCCGAAAAATTCCAAAAACTTCGGGAAAATTCCCGAGCTAGATTAAGACATGAACAATCCAAATAAAGCATTTGGTGCTCATGAAAAAGATTTTAGAGCCTTCTAATAAATAGAAATAGCTCAAGGAAAATGAGAATAAATCCGGAAAAATCCGGAAAATTCTCGGGAGAGTTTGGACAAACTCCTACACACATTTTTGAAACCTTTTGCACGCAAGAACCACTAGATGCATCGGCATGAATGCAACACTCTCAACTTTTTATTTGATTCCGAAAATCAAACAATGGATTTTTCCTATACTATATTTCCTGTAAAGAAAAATAAATGTTGAAAAAATTTTAAAATTGTGAGAAAATCGTTATTTAATTATTCTCTCTATTCACATCCTGAAATTGGAAATTTCAGGGTGTGACAAATCTACCCCCCTTAAACGGAATCTCGTCCCGAGATTCGAAGAAAGAAGAAGCAAGGAGGAGGGAGATAAACAAGAACATTGCGATCGAAGTAGGTAGGCGGTCATCCTCTTTTGTTGATCGGTGTGAAACCTTCAATCTTTTTCTTCGATGATTGTTGGAGTCTTCATCAGAATGAGCTAGGTGGGACAAAAGCAAGCACAAGGTGGGAAGGAAGGTAGAGTGATGTCTTCTTTTCTTCATCTTGCATCTGCCTTAACTTCCTTCTGGTAATGCCTCCAGCGAGTTGAAACAAAGAAAGATGACAAGGATGTGGGAGGTACAAAAGAGGAACCCAACTAGCCAACCGATGTTATTGCGGATGTAAGACCCACAATACACCAACACTCACTTCAAAGAACCAACAAAAGCAATGTCATAAAACCAAGCATCATGATGTAAACACACAATTCCACCAATCAAGGCATAGCTAAAGGGAACGACACCACACGTTGTTAATAGAGTCGGGGGTATCCTCCTAATAGATCAGATGTAGCTCCCAGCAAGGATATCCATAAATAATGGATTTTTCCCAGATCAAGGAGACCAAAATTATGAGTTCAACCCAACTGGAATCACCTCAATCAGAGGTTTAGAACTCGAGGTATGAATTAAACAAGATGGCTATGTCAGCAGTGTTGGCAGATTCTGAATGCTCCACTAATTCGTATGTATCTCCCTGGATACAAAACGAATACTGCTTAATTTTGGATAGAATGAAACTGATGAAATTCCGGAACTTCTCCAATTGGATTTACCTTAATCGGAGGTCTATAGCCCGAGATATAGAATAATGAAGGTAACGAGGTCAGCAGGGTTTACAGATTCTGATAGCTCCAATGTTTCGGGCATAGCTCCTGGAACATGCACTAGATAGGGCTGAACTTTTAATAGAAATTCACGTATAAAATTTAGGAACTAACCCAACTGATTTCATGTCAATCGGAGTTCTGTAGCTCGAGATAAAATTAAAACAGCGCTGATGTGTCGGACAGCTGCGCGAACAGATAGAATGTTAAGGGTAACGGTTCTACCAATGAATCAAGGGGGTGTCATTGCTTGAGAGAATGGACATGCGAGAACGAAGAGATGTTCAAGGAGAGTGAAGATAAATATATAAGAATTCATGGTATGGAGATAAGAAGATGGTTAAGATATGAGACCATTCATCAGAGAGGTCAAGGATAAGGTAAGGAGGGATTGTAGAACAAAAGAGGCATTAAGAAACGACCAATACTAACTAGGCTTACGTCCTACAGTCGATACAGCTCTGATACCACTCTGTCACACCCGAGTTTCCGAAGAAAACCAAGTGCAAACCTATATGCATGCCAGGATCAAGTTTCATGCATATAGTGACATATAAGTGAATACAGAAACAGTATCACGTAAGAAAAAGAAAGATTATCAGAGATTTACGCTTAATCCTGGAAACGAAGGCACCAAACATCACAGGCAATCGACTGGGGGTTGCGTACGCCTAGCACCAGCAACATCTTCATAGCAGCTTCCTCTTTCTGAGCAACAATGTTTATAGCAAGGGTGAGCACTTGTCGTACTCAGCAAGTGTGGGGAAAAAGAATGAATGCAAAGGCTTTATAGTGGATCGGGCCATAAGCATTTAAGCAATTTTAGTTGGTCAAGTTTTATTAGCACCTGATTACTAATAAAGTATAAGTTTATACCAACCCACATTAAGCATAAGGTAAGAAATACGCCATAAACACATGGCAAGCATAACCAGAGAGAACGATTTAAGTCCATCTTCAAGTTCAATTATCATGTGAGGGTCCAGGCCGCTCTTGACCGTGAGCACGGCTAATCGATTAGTTTTACACTCTGCAGAGGTTGTACATCTTTACCCACAAGTCGCGTAAAAACTCCGAAGAGTTTTGCACCCAACCATGCTGTGCAAAAGTAGGCACAATACCACACTACCGAGGTGTGGCTGCATAGGGACGCTACGAGGCCTTTACAAAGAGTCCTCCCGTGCGTATTAGTCCATAGTAGTATGTCATAGAGGCTATCTTTCGTACCACACTTCTATTACGGACGGTAAGCCATAGAGTCTTCCGTTCCATCACCGCTCCGAATAGAAGAGCCATAACAGCATTCCTCCGTCCCCAACCTACTATGCGAGTAATAACCACACAAAGACTTCCCTAATTACTCGGCCAAGACCGGAGCCATATAGTCCTTGTGGTTGCACTGTTGTCCTGGGTGGTCGCTCCATGTTCCGATTAATCATATGATCTTGTATTAAGCATCCAAAGATAGAACATAAAGGTATAGCACATTTCATCATTAATGTTCATTAAAACCACCATAACCCAGGTATAGCAACTAAGCATAGCTACCCAACATAAAGATAAACCCAGGTTAACAAGGATTGACAATCAAAGACTAGGATAAACCTTAATAGGAACCCATCAAAATTAATGCAAGCAAAGCAATGAGTGATTAAATATAATTCTTAGGACAAAAGATCAAGGACACACTTGCCTTTAACCAAAGTAATGTCGTTGCTCGAATATCTTAAACTTCAAGCTCTTCCAAACTTCTCGAACGGCGTTCACTCTAAGAACAAAAACCAACAGACATACTAAGAACAAAAACCAATCAAAAGAAAACTTTAAAAGAACGCACTAAAGGATAGACTTGATTAGATGGATCACTAAAGAACACAAAGGGTGCTTGGAAAGGCTTGGTTAACTTTGAAGAGATGGTTGTGAAAGATTGAGCAAGAACCGGAAAGATTACACTTAGATTGAGCTGAGAAAAGAACGTCTAACGAGCGTTTTGCATATATAAGAGAACAAGGCTATGAGCTAGGTTCATTTTAATTAACAAAACAAATATAAAGGATATTTCAGAAATAAAATACCCTATGTTGACATTAATGTAATATTAAACTTTATTTACGAAACCGGTGTAAAGATCTAGTCAAGTTTTATTAATAAAGATTCATATATTGATTAAACAAATTAAACATTTAACGTAGAAAAAACTAAACTATATGAATACTCTAAACGAAACTTTGTAATTCGAGTAGATCATATTATTATTAAAAACATTATGGTATTGGCATTAATCAAATTAATATTTATTATAAAAGCCGATGTAAAAGCCTAATCAAATTTTAATTAGAAAAGATTAATTAACTATTACACAAATTAACATTTAGTTTACAAAAACCGAGATAAAGATCTAATTAACTTTTATGTACAAAACATGGGATAGAAACATTAATCAAATTAAATTTGCTTATGAAAAACGATATATAGATCTATATTGCTTTTATTTATAAAAGACTTGCATAACTAGGCATTAATCAAAATTAATATTAATTTTATTTTCAGAAAACAAAACATGGTGAAAACACACCACTAACGCGTGCTTTACATTATTATGAATCTAACACAACTTGAACGGATTAAATCGGAGCTAAAACGAAAAAGATATGAGAAAAACAAGATTGAAAGGACTTAGTCGCGATTAACTATAGATTTCGGGGGCTAGCAAAGGAAATCGCAAGACACAAAGAATAGTGCTCGCGAAAAGAACAAAGCACAGGGTTAGATCTATAAAACTCTCGGGTGGGATTTATGTGTAAAAGTGGGATCTTTCTAGGGGTTATCTATAGATTGGTCAAGACACAAAATAGATCTAAAGATTACATGGAAAGTCTAGGGGCCTAAGTGCAAAGTGACCTTATCTTCTTTAACCTTCGGTCTGGAACGAACAGGAACTCCACGCACAGGAACTTAACTCCTGGCGCATCCAATCCGCGGGCTTCCGAGCAGCTAGGGGTTTGGGAAGATGCAAAACGGAGAGAGGAGATCGAGAGGATCGCGATGGTGTGCTCACCTCGGGCGGAGGACGACGGCAGAGGCCGGATTTTGTGGGTCAACCGCCGGCGGCTCTTGCTATTCTGCGGCTCGGGATTCTGCGTGTGGCGGCGGCGTGCGGGTAGGGCGGCGGTGGGCAACCTAGGGCGCGAGGAGGAGGCGCGCGGCAGGGGCTAGGGCGAGGCGCGCACTAGGGCGGCGCAGGCGGCTTGGCCCGCCCCTTTTATGGGGGCGGCGCGGGGCGGCCATGGCCACCCGCGGTCGGCCCTCGGCCGGTGGCCGGATGGGCCCCGCCGGGCCGGGCGGGCCGGGCCGGCGCGGGCGGGCCGGGCGGTGCGGGTCGAGCCCACGGGCTCGACCCGGTAGATAGGAAATGTTTTTTTTGAAATATTTTCCCCGTGCAAAGATAAATCCAGAATTAGCTAGATAAATCGATAAAGCCACGAAAAATACCCGAAAAATTCCAAAAATTTCAGAAAAATTCCCAGAGCTAGATTAAGACATGAACAATCCAAATAAAGCATTTGGTGCTCATGAAAAAAATTTTAGAGCCTTCTAATAAATAGAAAAAGCTCAAGGAAAATGAGAATAAATCCCAGAAAAATCCGGAAAATTCTCGGGAGAGTTTGGACAGCTCCTACACACATTTTTGAAACCTTTTTGCACTCAAGAACCACTAGATGCATCGGCATGAATGCAACACTCACAACTTTTTATTTGATTCCGAAAATCAAACAAAGGATTTTTCCTATACTATATTCCCTGTAAAGAAAATAAATGTTGAAAAAATTTTAAAATTGTGAGAAAATCGTTATTTAATTATTCTCTCTATTCACATCCCGAAATTGGAAATTTAAGGGTGTGACAAAGAAAGCCAAGCACCCGGGAGGGTAGGGTTCCAAAACCCCTCCACTCTCTCCTCCATCTCCTCTAGGCGGCGTCCGCGGGGGTGAGCATCTCGATCTACTTTGAGCGCCCTCCATTTGAGAGGACCTTCTCGAGATCCGCCGCCCGCCGTCCGCGAAGGAGACGACCCATCGGTCGTCTACGCCACTAATCTCCAACCCGGCGTCCCAGCACATGAAGGCGCCGACGGGGAGCCCCACCCGCTCTTCCGTCCTCTCCCGCGTCGGGTCATCCACAGGAGTAACAAATCACATGATTAAAGTTTCGACCACCCCAACATCCGCAACGAGCCAATCGAAGGCGGGGTTCGATTCCCTTGCTGTTCTCCCCTCTTTAGTTCCTTTTCTCATTCAGTCTGGGAACTGGTTACTGGTGTGAATAGTACATCACATCAGGGATGAGTTTTACCCGCCCTTTGCTTGTGCTGGTTCTTCAGTTTCTCAGGACTTGTAGCTATCATTTCTTTGTGCAGATTTATTCAAAACATATACTGAGATGCAGAGGAACCATATTAGTTTTGGACTTATAGGTATTTTGGTATCTCATCACAAGTTTCAGAGGATATGGGTGACAAGGAGCGGACATGGGCGAGACACAGTAGAAGTTGATCTCTGGGCCATGTAATGCAAAGTCTATTTAATGTCTCTGGACTTGGTAGGTTAATTTGATCTGAAATGGTGCTCTATTTGTTACAAACCCAATATGAAGATGGAGTTAGTCTAACCTTCTTGAATTGTTAAATACTAACATGTGTGCAGAGCTTTTGTGAGTTCCAATTTCTAATACTAATGTTAATAAATACTATTTTTTCAAGGGTTGTGTAGAATTCAGATTTGATGTTGCCATCTGACATAGCTACGAGAAATTTGATTACATATGTTTTTTTTTGCAAACATAAATATATTATGTGGAGAGATTGGTGTTACTATTATAAGTCCGCATGATAAACAAATCGTACATCTTAGTGCAGAGATTGGTGTCTTGTGGCTTTCTGTTTACATAGGCAAACATATGAGATTATAATAAGCACAAGAGGTTTGGCCTAGGTTCCTATTGCTAGCATTCAGGAGGAGATGGTTGCTTGTAGAGTGGAAAAATATGATTTTAGAGTAGTAGGATTTTTAAGCATTGGCCAGCCAGGCGGACTCGTATGAGTCTCTGATTTTATATGTCATGGACTCATGCTGCTACGATAGTTGCAAATTGTTAATGTGTTGTGCACGCAGAATTTATATCGGACATGCAGAAAAGTGCAGGTTGGACTTTATCATAGTGCTGGCTGGCAGGACATTATCATAATTGGACACTCTTTTACTAGAGTGGCTATAGCAATTAAACAAGGATAGGAACTCAAATCTTTTTTCATCTGAAAAGAACATAAATGCAGCGATTTTAATCTTATGTAACATAGTATTTGATGTAGATAACCTAGAATTGTATGTTAACTCGGGAGGGAATCGTTTTCCTTTTGGAAAAATGCTGAGTCAAATTGCAATATTTTACTGCATGACTAATTCTTTTTATTAAATATTTGATCTCATGGTGACAGCGGACGAGACACATTTGAGCATTATATTTCACCACTTGACTGTAGGTTGCTGACAGCGAGGAGACAAATCCATAGATTTTACTGCTTGAGATGATCAAATCCTATTCAATGGCCAAATACACCGGGAGCATGACACCAGCCTCGCCACCAAATACATCTTGTGCCCACCAGGTGTTTGTTAGAATTCTTATGTGAGATAGGAAACTATTCTCCACTGATATTTCTTTTTCTATCAATATTTTTTTCAATCTGACCATTGAAATGTTTATGCAAGAATATATTACATTAGCTTCATTTTTCATTGCCATTCTAGACTGTAGGATTGAGAACAGCAGAGGTCATAAACAAAGTACATAAATGGCTGAAATCTGAGGCGCAAGGGATGAATGAACGTATCCTGTATCCACACAATGTGAGTGTGCAGCTAACCAATCTGAGTTGGATCAACCGATCTCACTGGCATTGATTTTAGGCTCTCTGATTAACTTTGCCTACAAATTGACCCATAAAAAATTATTAATGGACTACTTTTCAGCACAGAATGAGTGCCCTAGAAATTTAATTGGCAATTAACTTAATTTGAATTCATAGCTGATGCATTTGATCATGAATTCTTTTGGTTTTCAGCATGAGTGTTGGTGGAGGAAAAAGAGAGTAGACATTAAACCTTTTTCTGAATCAATGTTTGTCTTTCACAATGTTTTTATATCATGTTCCCTATATAATCCACCTTGATGTTTACATCTCGTCACACCTGATTTTCCGAAGAAAACCAAATGCATCTCATATGTGCGCCAGGATCAAGTTTACACACATATGATAGACGTCATGAGTGAAATATCAATAAACAGCAATAAAATCGTACAAGAGTTAAACCATTACATTATCTCTTTATTACACTCAGACGTTAGACTCGAAGGTCTTTACAACGATCAAACGATAACTAAGAAGACGTAACTCCATCTTCATCTTCCACAGGCACATGACTGGGGGCACGCAAGCCTCGAACTCCTCGTAGTCACTAAAGTACTCTTCTCCAGTGTTCTCCTCTGAACAACGGGTATGCAAGGGTGAGCACACTTATGGTTGGAGCTCAGCAAGTGGGGGAAAGATGCAAGGCCATCAAGGACAGGCTAAGAGTTTTGATGCGGTTAGCATTTTAATGTTGGTCAAATTTTATTAGCAAGCACCTAATTACTAGATGTAAGTTTATACCAACCCACTTAAGCATTTAGGAAAGCATCTTCTCTCAAAACCCACAAGAAACCACGATTTAATTCCATCTTCAAGTTTATTAATCATGTGAGGGTCCAGGCCGCTCTTGACCGTGAGCACGGCCGTTATAACGCTTTACACTCTGCGAGAGGTTGTACACTTTCACCACAAGTCGCGTAAGAGTCCCGAAGAACTTTGAACCCAACCATGTTGTGCAAAAGTAGGCACAATACCACACTTCGAGGTGTGGTTGCACGAGGACGCTACGAGGCCTTTACAAAGAGTCCTCCTATGTGTATTAGTCCATAGTAGCACGCCTAGAGGCTATCTTTCGTACCCTCTCTCTACCCTCAGACCAGGTAAGCCTAGAAGAGCACTTCCGTTCCAAAACCTGTCCATAGTAGAAGAGTCATAAAAGCACTCCTCCGTACCCCAAGCTACTAAGGCTAATAACCACACAAGACTTCCCTAATTAATTGGCCAAGACAGAGCCATATGTCTTGTGGTTGCACTGTTTTCCTGGGTGGTTCTCCATGTTCCGATTAGATCTTATATGATCTTGTTATTAACCATAAGCACACAAACATATAATTATATCACCAAAGATCATGATCAACATTCATCATATTGCCAAAGATTCATTTAAACCATCCCAAGTTATAGCAACTAAGCATTATCTACCCAAAACATTTATTTAAAAGGGTTGTCCAAGGTAGAGGGATAAAAGTCTAGTCATGTCCTTAAAAAGGTGATTTCCCATCAAATTTATGCAAGACAACATTTAAATGTAAACTTAGTTATCATGCAAGTTGTGTGGGACAAAATAGAATATGCGGGGGAGAAATCCACTTGCCTTCCTTGCTTAAACACCGGGGTTCTTCTTCTTCAAACACTTGCTCTTGATCCACTCCAACCGACCGCTCACTAGAAAGCGGCACGATGTCTACGAGCACACAAGAAAACATACAATAAACACAACAATACACCAAGCATAAAAATCTTAAAGAGAAGACAAGGGTTGGCTCTAGGAACGCGAACACAAAAGCACTAGGATCTATCGGAAGATTTGGATGATCACAAACAAGAGCTAGCTATGTGCTTGGTATATTTTAATTAAATAAAGTTATGTGTATAGGTTATTTCAAAGAAATACCCTATTAATAATTAAGCGAGTTATATTTGTATTTAAAAGATGATGTAAGCCTAGTTCAATTTTATTTATAAATATTCAAGTTTAACTTATACAAATTAAACATTTAATTTAAAAGAAGCATGTAAAAGCATCTAGGCACTTATCTTTGTATTTCGAGTTATTCTAATCAAATTACAACTTAAAAACACATTTATATTCATATTAATCAAATTAAGAATTTAATTCGAAAACTCGAGATAAACCTATATTGATTTTATATAGGAAGCATATTGCGTAACCGCAAGAAACGGGGCTTCCGGGGGCTTAACCGCAAGAAACCAGGGCTAAAACATAATTCCGTACATAAACAGAGGGGTTTATGTGTGAAAAGGGGTGAAAAGGATCTTTAGTGGAAGAATCTAAGGAAAACAGGGGCTAGATCATAAAAACAGGGACCTAAATGCGAGGAAACTTAAAGGTGGAAGGACCGGCATGATATATTAGAAAACCACAGGGGCTTTTTAGCAAAACTGTCCTGGTTGACCGTTATGGATGGGATTGACTTGGGGTCACGGGTTGATCTGGGCCGTTGGACCTGGATCGAGCGGTGGGTGCGGTTGTGGACCGGCTGTGGACTTGGTCCACGGGTCCATCGTGGACCGGGCTAAGGGGGAGTAACCCCCCCCCCCCGGTTTAATCCGGGGGCCGTCCCCTAAGGATCGGGCAGCTCGCGACGTGTGCATGCAAAGGGATGGCGGCGGGCACGCCGGAGAGGGGGCAGCGCACGGCGGCGGCTCGCCGGAGCTTCGCCGGAGAAGGCGGCCGGGGGCTACGGTGCACCAAAATGCATGCGGTTTGGACCGGGAGGAAGAGGAGAACAGCCGCGAAGCTAACCGGGTGCTCGATGACGATGGTGGGGCGGTGGAGAGGACACCGCGGCCGGCGAGGCGGGTGGTGCGGGGCCGGTGAGCGGCGGAAGATGCCGCGGTTCGGGGAAAAAATAAAAGGAGGCGGGGGAGAGCTTGCTCACCGCCGCGGCAACGAGTTGGAGACGGCTTGGGCGCCGGGGGAAGCGGCGATGGCGGAGATCGACGTCGGCGTCCGAAGGTAGAAGACGACGGCGGCGCTTCGTCCACGGCTCGGTTGGCGGGGAGGAGAAGAGTTCGGGGACGCCGGGTCCTCGTGCGAGCGGCGCGGACGTCGGCCGAAGACGAGGAGGAACCGGGGACTTGTTCACCGGCGGCGGGGAGCGCCGGATGGCCGGTGATGGCGCGCGCGGGCGGGTTTCCCCGGCGGCGGCGCGTGCGCGTGAATGAAGGGTGTTGGGCGTGCACGGTTGCGGAAAGGGGGTGCGCAAGGCTCGAGCATGCCTTTATAGGCTAGGAATGAGGAGAGGGAGCGGCGTCGGCATTGGCCATCAATGGCCGGGGGGCGACCGGTGGCTCAAGGTATTCAAGGGGCGGCTTGATGGGGAAGGAATAACCGAAGGAGAAGTAAAGAAGGGGAGGGGCGGCCGGTGTTTCACCGCGCCATAAAGAGGAGGATTAAAGGCGGAAGGGCGAAGGAGACGGGGAAAAATTGGCGGCGGCGGCGCCCCGTTGAGAAATAGAGGAGAGGAAAGGGGTCGGCCGGGAGGTGGGAGGCGGTCCCGGCATGTGGGCCCCGGGCCGGCGCCGAGAGAGAAGAGTGGGGAGGAGGAAGTGGGCCGGCGGAGGGAAACTGGGCCGCAGTAAAGGAGTTGGGCCGCGCGAGGGGCGCTGGGCCGGTGGGGAAAGAAGAGGGAGGCTGGGCTGGTGGGCTGAAAGGGAGGGGAGGAGTTAAGGGTTTGGGAAGTTTTCCTTTTTTCTCAATCTTTTCAAATCCTTTTCAAACTTTAAACTCAAACATCTTTTTAACTTTTCAAACTTTAAAACTTTTCAAACCCTATTTTTTTCAAGTTTTCAAATTATTTGAAAGACTTTTAAAACTTCACACAAACAAACAATAGAACCATGCATTCAAAACATGATGCACAAGCACTTATTGCTTCTAAATTATTAAAATGATATTTAAATATTTTAAAGGCCAAATTTATTTGATAATTTATTTAATCCTTAGAAAATAAAATCTAAAACACCTTGTTGCTTACATTAATTTAGTGATGGAAAATTAGGGTGTCACAAATTCTACCCCCCTTAAAAAGAATCTCGTCCCGAGATTCGGAGAGATTGGAAAAAAAACTAAGTGTACTCTTCTATAAGTCCATCTTGCATGCTGAGTTCTTCTGGCAGTCATAGCTTCTTCTTTTGCTTTCCTTCATCTTAATTCACTTTTCCTTCCTTCTTGGACGGGGCAGTCGTGGCAACTTCAATCCTATCTCCTTGTGGGCTGGTTAAGAGCACTGACTTCTTGGCACACAGAATTATTCCATCACATTCGCCTAACCAATCCATTCCAAGTATCACATCTATTCCACTAGATGTAAGATCTACTAGGTCAGCTTGAAAATCCATTCCCCTGATTCTAAGATTGACTCGTGGGCATACATAAGTGGATTTCATTTCACCATTTGGGGAACTAATCAGCAAATGTGTCTTCATAGAACTCATAGGTATATCATGCTTTACCATGATTTGTTCAGTAATGAAAGAATGTGATGCTCCAGAATCAAATAAAACTGTTGCTGGTATAGAGTTGACAGATAACATATCCAGCACAACACCATGAGCGTCTTGAGCTTGTTCAGCTGTCACGTGGTTCACTCTGCCACGCACGTAATTCCGTTGACCCTTGTTCATCTGAGAATTTGCACTTCCATGGTGTATCTGAGATGTTGGTTGTCCGAGCCTTTGACCATTATCTTTCTGGGAAGTCTAGATGTTACGATTTGGGCAGATGCTGGCTTAGTGTCCCAATTCTCCACAATTGAAACAACCATTAGGGTGAACTGGGGACTTGTTTCGTACTGGTGCACCTGAGCGATCTCGATGATGATTTAGAACATGTGGTGTTTGTTGGCTGAATTGCTGGAACTGTTGGGTTGAACGATGCGACTGAGAATTTTGCAAATAATTTCCACTTGATCCACCAGAACTAAACCGAGAACCCCGTGATGAGTTGAAGCGGGGGTGTGTGTTGTTGATTGTCCACGAGATTGGAACTTGCGCTTCGTTCACAAAGTTCCACAAGTTTGTTTTCCGGACCTATGTTTTGTTTAGTAATGTTGCGAAGTCCAAGAAGCTGTGACTCTGTAGCTGATAATTGAGTTGCTCTATCAGACCATCCAGGAAGCGTTCTTGCCTCTTTGGGTCAGTATTAACTTCATCTGATACATAGTAGGTCAACTGAGTAAACTTATCCAGATACTTGTTAACCGGCATACTGCCTTACTTTAGAGCGAGGAACTCCTTTTGCTTAAGCTTGATCACACCAGGGAGAATGTGGTGCGTGCTAAAACTGTCCCTAAATTCCGGCCATGTGACGGTGTTAGGTGCAGCATGTGCGACAGTGTACACATTCCACCATTTGGCTGCTAATCCTTCCAAACAGCCTGCTGTATACAGAACCATTCTCTCGATCAGTGCACTGTGTCATCTCCAACTTCTTGGTGACAATTTTTAATCGATCATCAGCATCCAATGGATCCGAAGAATGGGAATAGGTAGGAGGGTGGTGGCTCATAAACTCCTTATACTTGTCCCTCTACCGTGGTGGAGGTGGAGGAGGGGGGTGCTTGTTTGGTTTGTTGAGCTTGTAAGTTCCGGAGCGGTGGCAATGAGGTTTTGTAGCAGCTCGGGTTTGAGCAAAGCAAAGAATTGTTGCATTGCGGAATCCATTTGATTAAGCAAAGTGGGGGTGGAGGTGGTGGTGCTTGATTCGTCGAATAGCAATATGAGCACGGACTGCGTGGTGGAATGTTTTGACATTCTCCCGACCTCGATGCTTAACATCCGATTGTTGGAGAGATATTTCGGATAGGAATAGTGAACTAATGCATGGTGAGATGAACTAAAAAAGGTAAAACAACATGAACTTCCAATTTAAGACAAATTCTCATCCCGAGATTCACAAAGGCTAGCATGAGACAAGAGTTCGGGTGTTTAGCATCCAACACCGCTTATCTTGCTTCCATATAATTCGTTTCACACAAGCTCCATATACATAATTCTTTATTCTTCACAACTCACTTTATAAATAAAACATCTCATGACATATTCAATCTAAATTTATTTGTAACTCGTCCATTCCTTTTCTCGACTCTATTGATTCGCCTTTGTAGGATTTTTCTTCTTGTCTTGATAAAGTGATTTGAATAGAGCTGGATCGACTCCATAATTGTTTCTTTTCCTAAGCTTAGCCATCTCGAATCATACTTCGAGTCCTCATACACAACTTTTAATATTCTTCTCCATTTGATCCAAGGCTTCTTGGGTACCGATTTGCTTATTCTGTCTCTGCTGAGCTTTCTTTTCATATCGGTCAGTACGTTTCTTAGGACACCTGCTAATAAAATGTCCATGATCTTTGCAGTAGAAACAATCTCCACTTTCTTTAATGTTTCTACGATTGCGTGGTGATCTTCATACTCATGTTTTGATCCTTGAGTCAAATGGTAAAGATGTGAATTGTTCTCATGTTGCTCTGGAAAATTCATTTTCCTCTTCTTACTTATGATTTCCTGTAGTTTGCTCTCTAACTCAATAGCTTTGTTGATGACATCTTGCAAACTAGAATACTCATGTAAGCTTAGTATACTACGAAGGTCTTCATTCAACCCTTTGAGGAAATGTTCTCGTTTCTTTTTATCACTTTCGACGATCTTGGTGCGTACATAGATAACTCGAATAAATTTATCCCTATACTCATTCACCGTCATTTGCCCTTGCTTCAAGTTAAGGAACTCCTTCCTTTTGAGCTTCATCGTACTTACAGGAATAAAGTGTGTTATAAAGTTGTCCTTGAATTCTTTCCAAACAATACTTTGTGGTTGCTCATGTTCGTAGATGTAAGAATCCCACCATTCTGAGGCTTCTCCTACAAGTTGTCCTGATGCAAACAAAACTTTCTCTCTATCGTTGCATTGCACCAAGTCTAGCTTCTGTTCAATTGTTGTGATCCATTCATCAGCTTCTAGGTGATCCATAGTGTTAGAGAACATAGGTGGCTCGGTATTCCGAACTTTGTATGTGTATCCTCCGGGTTTGGATATGGTGATACATATTGATCACATCCAAGGTTGTAAGCTGCTATCATTGCTCTTGTCTTGGTTGCCCTTTTCCATCCGGTTAGTGGACAAATATCAAGATCAGAAGAGAACGAGAATAAATTGAAGAGCAGGTAAAATTCTTGATATCATATCCATCTTTTCTTGTTTGTAGTAATTGTACCCAAATTGTGGTAGAGAGGGGAATATCAGGGGGTAACAAAAGAAAATTAATCATTTTTCTTCAACTTCTTTCATGTGTTGATGTCTGCATATGCTTGTAGATTTCTATTATTGATGTTGGTGTTGCTTCTAGACTTTGATCTTCTGACATCCTCCAACCAACTGGAATGGCAAATAAGGATAACCCAGATTTGAACCCAATCTATCTCTATTAACCTAACAATTTATTTCTTGATGCATTTGTGGCCATCACTCCACAATACAACTCACACAATCAAAACTCCAAATCAAACATGTGTTCAAACAACAAACATTAGCACAACAATCGTCCTCACAGAAACGTTTCTATTGAAGTTGATAAGGGGTAGGCAATCTAAGAACTTATATTAGACAATCCTCGGTGGTGAAGATTCAGCCGATAGAACAAGAAACGAACTCAGAATAGATCAAAACAAAACAATGTGTTTTAATAAGAAAACAAGATTAAATTAGTTTTTATATGTAAAATAAGTCAATTTTGAAGGATGACAGGCTTTCTAGAACATGAATCCTTACTTTTCGACCATTTCTAACTTAAGGCTGCGTCCTACAGTCATTACTACTCTGATACCACTTTGTCACACCTGATTTTCCGAAGAAAACCAAATGCATCTCATATGTGCGCCAGGATCAAGTTTACACACATATGATAGACGTCATGAGTGAAATATCAATAAACAACAATAAAAACGTACAAGAGTTAACCATTACATTATCTCTTTATTACACTCGGACGTTAGACTTGAAGGTCTTTACAACGATCAAACGATAACTAAGAAGACGTAACTCCATCTTCATCTTCCACGGGCACATGATCGGGGGGCACGCAAGCCTCGAACTCCTCGTAGTCGCCGAAGTACTCTTCTCCGGTGTTATCCCTCGAACGGCGGGTAAGCAAGGGTGAGCACACTTATGGTTGGAGCTCGGCAAGTGGGGGAAAGATGCAAGGCCATCAAGGACGAGCTAAGAGTTTTGATGTGGTTAGCATTTTAATGTTGGTCAAGTTTTATTAGCAAGCACCTAAATACTAGATGTAAGTTTATACCAACCCACTTAAGCATTTAGGAAAGCATCTTCTCTCAAAACCCACAAGAAACCACGATTTAACTCCATCTTCAAGTTTATTAATCATGTGAGGGTCCAGGCCGCTCTTGACCTTGAGCACGGCCGTTATAACGGCTTTTACACTCGCAGAGGTTGTACACTTTCACCACAAGTCGCGTAAAAGTCCCGAAGAACTTTGAACCCAACCATGCTGTGCAAAAGTAGGCACAATACCACACTTCCGAGGTGTGGTTGCATAGGGACGCTACGAGGCCTTTACAAAGAGTCCTCCTATGTGTATTAGTCCATAGTAGCACGCCTAGAGGCTATCTTTCGTACCCTCTCTCTACCCTCAGACCAGGTAAGCCTAGAAGAGCACTTCCGTTCCAAAACCTGTCTAGAGTAGAAGAGTCATAAAAGCATTCCTCCGTACCCCAAGCTACTAAGGCTAATAGCCACACAAGACTTCCCTAATTAATTGGCCAAGACAGAGCCATATGTCTTGTGGTTGCACTGTTTTCCTGGGTGGTTCTCCATGTTCCGATTAGATCTTATATGATCTTGTTATTAACCATTGTCGGGGACAGCCCTAGGGGTCCCCTTTAACAACCGGGGAATCTCTACTTAAAACCCGCAACAAAGCAAAACATACCTTGCCTAACCGTGCGGGGATACGGCCCACGCCGCAAAGGACCTCAACGGCCCATCAAGGCGGCCCTCTCGAGGATCCCCTCGAGCGAGGCTTCGCCTCGCCCGTCTCCCTCGAGCGGGGCTCCGTCCCGATTCGAGGGGGTGCGCCCCCCTCGTGCGGGCACCGCCCCGCTCGAGGGTCCTCACCCCCTCGGGTAGGCTCCGCCCGGCTCGAGGGTCCGCTCCGCCCTCGACCGGGGTCCGCCTCGCTCGAGGGCGCCCCCGCTCGCGTGCGCCCGCCCCCGTACACCGGGCATTTAACGCCCCGACGCCGGCGGGACAAGTGCCATCATGCGCCGGGGCTCACGCCCCGGTGCCGCCGCACCAACTCCCCGAGAGGGAGCCCATTCCCATCACCGTGGGAAGGGACCGTGCGCGCGGCCGGTGTCGCCCCGTGACGCCGTGCGCCCGCGCCGGACGACTAACGCGCCGAGCCCTCGAAAGGGGGCCGGCTTCACCCTCGATTTGCTTTCTTGTGACCCTACAGGGTTAGGTGGAGGCGCTAGGCTGGAGGAACACCATCCCTGCCACTGTTACGGCATGGCAGCCGCCCCCGCGCGTGCAGGCGCACGCCCGGCACTGTGGCAGCAACTCCGGTACGGTGAAGCGTATAGGAATGGGACGCCGTTTTACCTACCCCTGTACTCCGTACGGGCCAACGTCAGCGGCTCCCTCGAGCCTATCAGAAGACATCACCGCCATCCGCTGCCCTCCTACCCTCGAACCGCCACTGTTCGGGTACAAGATAGGCCATGATGGCCGGATCGCTGCAAGGATCGTCCGGACGGCCGCCCACTCTACAAGCATAGCACGCCACGCCCCTTCACGTAGCTAGGTAGTGCGACATACATGTAATTCGCTCACCCCTTGATCTATAAAAGGGGGGACGAACCCCCCCCGCCGCAGGGGGACACGACGAGAGGACAACGAGCCGCACCACGCACTTGTTCCCCAATTCTCCCCCAACATCTTCGGCCGCCACACCGGGGACTTGGAAGCCGGGCTTCCTCTCCCGCCTTGCTTGTAGCAGCCCCACTACGAGCACCCCCGGTGTTAAGTAATATAGTGCCTCGAGCACGCCCACCGTCGGACGTACGGCCCCCTCGGCCGGAACCAGGATAAAAACTCTGTGTCACTTGTTACTTAGCATCGACCATTGAGGGATAGACCGCGACGCTTACTACTGGTTAGTGTCGGGACCACATTCCGCACCGACAGTTGGCACCCACCGTGGGGCTATCTGAGTGCCTAAGGTCAATTCGTCAACTCCCTCCATGGTGATCCGCACTGAGTACCGCGGTACACGCTACAACATGGGCAGCTCGGACCCCCTCCCCGCCGGGTTCGAAATCCGGTTCGGGGGCCTGAACTTTCAGGCTACGGGGAATGGCTACCTCATGCGCCTCACCAACCGTGAGGAGCTCCACGCGCGGCGCCGAGCCGAGCCCGCTCGGTCCCCCGCCGCACGCGCCACCACGGCGCGGACGCCCGCGGCGCGGATGCCGCGGGTCCGTCGATGCCGCGACGCCGCCGCCGCTCCGGGCTACGTTCGTGCCGGGCGCGGTCGGAGCGACGGCAGCCGAGCGCGCCGCCTCTCAACACGGCGCGCCCACCGCCACGACGACCGCCACCGCCCCCGGCGGGACAACGCGCGGTCTCGGACCGCGCATCCCCATTGGGTTGCGTGGTGCCACGTCGGCCTACAACAACAACGTCAGCACCACGATGCGCAGGGTCCCGCCTGGCCGCCACGTCCTCGTCGCCAGGGATCCCGGCGCCTCAGTGGCTGACGAGTCGTCTCTGGGCTCCCTCGACGCGTTGCCGCCCGCCAACCGCCACGGCTATGCAGAATGGGACTTCTCCGGCGTGCCGGACCCAGTCATGTTCAGGCGTTTCCTCGACGCTACGGACTACTGGTTCGGCTGCTCCGATGACTCCAGCACCGGGAGCTACGACCCCGCGCAGGAGTGCTACGCCGTCATCACCAACGACCCAGCCAATGCCGTTGGCGCGGTGGGCGCGGAGACGGGGGAGATCACCCCCGCCCCGGGGGATCGCCGCGTGCATGGCCGCGGGGCCAAGAGCTCCCGCCGGGGCCGACGCCGACGCACGGTGGCCCAAGCCCGCGAGCTCGAGGCCAAGCCGGCGGAGGAGTACGGACGGTGCGGCCGCTCCGCGCCTCGATGGCCGGGGGAAGCTCTCGCTCGCGGCGAACGCGTGCGGGAGCCGGGCGGCAGGAGCTCGCGACCGCATCAACGCCGACAACCCTGACGTGCTGCCGCGGGCAAGTCGAAGCTCGTTGCCGCCACAACGCTGCTACGGGCCATGCCGGCGCCCTCGACTCCTGAGGCACGTGATCTGCACCGCGAGGTGCAGACTCTCATCGAGCAAGCGGCCATCCAGCAGGCCGAGAGCTCAACCTCACGCATCCGCCAACAAGGGGATGCGCTGGGTGACGGGGCCGCACAAGGGGGCGAACCCTCGGTCCACGCAGGAGGGGCGGCGGAGCGTCCCGCCAACTCAGGACGCGCACCGGCCAAGGAACGGCTCCTTGACACGTGCAGAACCCTCGACGGTGACGCCCGCAACGTCATCAACGCCCGCCGCACGAGCAAGGCGGACGCACGAGCAGCGGTGGGCTACCACCCTCGACGGGGCGGGCGCTACGACAAGTGGTGAGGACCGCTCCTCGACGCCGGAACCCCCGGGGACCCGTGTGTTCGGCGGGAGATCCGCACGGCAGCCCTTCCCCCGCCGCTTCCGCCAACCCTTGACCATTGTCAAATACAACGGGGAGACGGATCCCCGCGTGTGGCTCAACGACTACCGCTTGGCTTGCCAGGCGGGCGGGGCAACCAGCAATGAGGTCATCATCCGCAACTTGCCCCCCGCACCTCGGCGATGCGGCCGGACATGGCTCGAGCACCTACCCGCCACCCAAATCCATAATTGGGATGATCTGGTCCGCACGTTCGTGGGCAATTTCCGGGGCACGTACGTGCGCCACGGGAATTCCCCGGGACCTCGCGCTCCCGCACGCGAAGCCCGGCGAGTCGCCGCGGGACTTCATACGGCGCTTCTCCAAGCGCCGCACGGAGCTCCCGGCCGTGGCGCGGCCCGAGATCGTGCATGCCTTCCTCGAGGGTACCACGTGCCGGGACCTCGTGCGGGAGCCGGGACGCAGCCCCGCCCGCGGACTCCAACGAGCCGTTCGACATTGCCACCGGCTTCGCCTCGGGAGAGAGGAGGCCGTGGGGGCGATCTTCGACGGCAAGAAGGGCAAACGCCGGAGGACGCGCCCCGCGGAGGGCAGCAAGTCCGGGGAGCCCCACCGCAACGACAAGCGGGGCAAGAAGGGAAAGAAGCCGCGCCGCGAGGCGCGCGAGCAGGGGCGCGACGGCGGTAATGCCGAGGCCCTCGGCGTTGACTCCGGCTCGACGGGGCCCTCGACCGGCCCCTCGAGGTCCGGGGGTGTTCGACGACATGCTTCGAAAAAGCCATGTCCGTATCACAAGACCCCGATAAACCACACCCTTGAGCAAGTGTGACATGCTCAAGAAGTTCTATGGCCGCGCCGCCGCGAAGGAGGCGAGAGGCCAAGAAAGACGGAGGAGATGGCGACGCCGGCGGCTTTCCCGCCGTAGAAAACGTGTTCCTCATCTTCGGGGGGACCCACCGTCGACATGTCGACCCGCCGGCCGCAAGAAGGAGCGGCACGAGGTCCTCGCCGCGGAGAAGGCGCCTCCCTCCTTCCTCAATTGGTCGGAGGACGCCATCACCTTCGGCGGGAGGACCACCCGAACCGCGTCCCCAACCCGGCCGTACCCGCTGGTGGTCGACCCCATCATCGGGAACGCGCGGTTCTCGAAGGTCTTGATGGACGGGGGCGGCAGCCTCAACATCCTCTACGCGCATACGCCGCGTTTGATGGGGATTGGGTGGACCGAGTGCGGCCCGGCACGAAGCCGTTCCACGGCATCGCGCCCGGCAAGCAGGTCCATCCCCTCGGTCAGATCGACCTGCCGGTTTGGTTTGGCACCGCGAAGAATTTCCGCAAGGAGATCCTCACCTTCTAGGTAGTGGGGTTCAAGGGAGCCTACCACGCCATACTTGGGCGCCCCTGTTACGCCCAGTTCATGGCGGTCCCCAATTATACTTACTTGAAGATGAAGATGCCTGGACCGAATGGCGTCATCACCGTCAGCTCGTCCATCGAGCACGCATTCGACTGCGACGTCGAGTGCGTCGAGCACGTAGAGGCGCTAGCGCTGGACGAAGCGCTGGTGACCACCTTGGAGAAGATGGTCAACGACGACCTCGACTCCGCCGCCAAGCACACCGGCACGTTCGAGGCCGCGGAGCAGACCAAGGAGGCCCCCCTCGATCCTTTAGCCCCCGAGGGCAAGGTGTTGAGGGTCGGCTCCACCCTCGACCCCAAATAGGAAGTTGTGCTCGTCGACTTCCTCCGCGCCAACGCCGACATCTTCGCGTGGAGCCCCTCGGATATGCCGGGCATCCCGAGGGAGGTCGCCGAGCACTCCCTTGACATCCTGCCTCACGCTCGCGCCGTGCAACAACGGCTCCGCCGCTTCGACAAGGAGCGGCGACGGGCAATCGGAGCGGAGCTGCGGAAGCTTCTCGAGGCCGGGTTCATCAAGGAGGTGTTCCACCCGACGTGGCTAGCAAACCCCGTGCTTGTAAAGAAAAAGAATGGGAAATGGCGGATGTGTATAGACTACACCAGTCTTAATAAAGCATGTCCTAAAGTTCCTTTTCCTTTGCCACACATTGATCAAATCGTTGATTCAACAGCTGGGTGTGAATTGCTTTGCTTCCTTGATGCTTACTCCGGATACCATCAAATAAAGATGAAGGAGTCCGACCAGCTCGCGACTTCGTTCATCACGCCGTTCGGGATGTTCTGCTACGTCACGATGCCATTTGGCCTCCGAAACGCGGGTGCAACACACCAGCGCTGCATGCAGCACGTTTTCGGAGACCACATTGGGTGGACGGTCGAGGCATATGTGGATGACATCGTCGTAAAGACCAGGAAGGCGGACGACCCGGTTGGTGACCTTGCCATCGCGTTCGGCCGCCTACGGGCCAATGGGGTCAAGGCCGAACCCCGAAAAATGTGTTTTTGGAGTGCCGCGAGGCATGCTCCCGGGATACATCGTCTCCCAACGCGGAATCGAGGCCAACCCCGAAAAGGTCGCGGCCCTCGAACGAATGGGTCCAATCCGAGACCTCAAAGGGGTGCAAAAGGTGCCGGGGTGCCTTGCCGCCCTGAGCCGCTTCATCTCGAGGCTCGGTGAGAAGGGCCTGCCCCTCTATCGCCTCCTCAAGAAGCACGAACGCTTCTCCTGGACCGCCGAGGCCCAGGACGCGCTCGACAAGCTAAAGGCGTCCTTAGCGCGCGCCCCTATTCTCACGCCGCCGCAGGACGGCGAGCCCTTGCAGCTCTACATCGCCGCAACCACCCAGGTGGTCAGCGTCGTGATCGTCGTGGAGCGCACGGAGGAAGGGCATGCTTTACCTGTGCAGCGGCCCGTATGCTACGTCAGCGAAGTCCTGTCGGACACCAAAACGCGCTACCCCCAGGTCCAGAAGTTGCTGTACGCAGTAGTCCTTGCGCGGCGCAAGCTACGCCACTACTTCGAGGCCCACCCCGTCACGGTGGTCTCCTCTTTCCCGCTGGGAGAGATCATCCGCAACCCTGACGCCGCAAGCAGGATCGCCAAGTGGTCCGTGGAGCTGATGGGGGAGACGCTTGCCTACGCCCCGCGCAAGGCCATCAAGTCGCAAATCTTGGCGGATTTCGTCGCTGAGTGGACGGATACGCAGCTACCGCCCCCACAGATCCAAGCAGAGTGCTGGACTCTGTTCTTCGACGGCTCGGTGATGAAAACAGGGGCGGGCGCGGGCCTGCTCTTCGTATCACCCCTTGGGGAGCACATGCGCTATGCAGTGCGCCTCCACTTCCCCGCGTATAATAACATGGCTGAATACGAGGCCCTCCTCTGTGGCCTCAAAATCGCTATTGAGTTAGGCGTTAAGCGCCTCGATGTGCGGGGGGACTCGCAGCTTGTAATCGATCAAGTCATGAAGAACGCGAGCTGCCATGACGGCAAGATGGAGGCCTACTGCAAGGCCGTGCGGGCCCTCGAAGACAAGTTCTATGGCATCGAGCTCAACCATGTGCCCCACCGGTAGAACGAGGAGGCGGATGAGCTGGCCAAGATTGCGTCCGGCGGATAATCGTTCCCCCGAACGTTTTCGCGCGCGACGTCGCTCAACCCTCGGTCGTCTTCGAGCCCCACCCCTCGAGCCATGCTGAACCCTCGGGGGCTCCCTCGAACCCAACGGGTGCGGAACCCATGGACGAGGACCCCTCGAACGAGGCGTACGTGCTCTCCCTCCTCGAGGGGTATGGCGCTTACGGGGCTGACGTGATGGACATCGAGCCAGCTCCTGTCAAAACGGACTGGCGCGACAAATACATTGCCTGGATGGCTCGAGGGGAACTCCCCGCAGACCGGGCCGCGGCTAGGCGCATCGCTAGGATGGCCAAGTCCTTCGCCCTCGTTGACGGCGAGCTGTACAAGCGCGCCGCCTCTGGCATCCTGCAGCGGTGCGTGCCCATCCCTGAAGGGCGCGAACTCCTGCGGGACATCCACGCCGGGATCTGCGGCCATCACGCAGCGCCTCGTACCCTCGTCGGCAATGCGTTCCGCCAAGGCTTTTACTGGCCTACCGCAGTTGCGGACGCCAGCGAAATCGTACGCACCTGCGAAGGGTGCCAGTTCTACGCCCGCAAGTCCAACCTACCCGCCCATGCCCTACAGACCATCCCCGTCACATGGCCATTTGCCGTGTGGGGGCTGGACATCGTTGGGCCCCTGCGAAAGGCGCCCGGGGGCTTCACCCACTTGCTGGTCGCAATCGACAAATTCTCCAAGTGGGTCGAGGTGCGCCCCATCACGAATCTCAGGGTAGAGCAGGCGGTAACATTCTTCACCGACATCGTCTACCGCTTTGGAGTGCCAAACTCCATCATCACTGACAATGGGTCCCAGTTCACGGGCAGGAAGTTCTTGGAGTTTTGCGACAAGTTCCACATCCGTGTGGATTGGGCGGCTGTGGCACACCCACAGACCAACGGCCAAGTAGAGCGTGCCAATGGCATGATCCTACAGGGCCTCAAGCCTAGAATTTTCGACCAGCTCAACAAATCTGGACGAAAATGGCTCCAAGAGCTACCAGCAGTTGTGTGGAGCCTAAGGACCACCCCGAGCAGAGCCACCGGGTTCACCCCGTTTTTCCTAGTCCATGGCGCGGAGGCCGTCCTCCCCATGGACTTAGAATACGGATCGCCCAGGGTTCGAGGCTATGACGAGGATGCCAACCGGCCGAGCCCGCGAGGACTCGCGGGATCAGCTGGACGAGGCACGCCTCGTGGCCTTAATGCATTCCGCAAGGTATCAACAGTCCCTAAGACGCTACCAAGCGCGCAAGATACGTCGACGGGACTTTAGCGAAGGAGATTTGGTCCTAAGGCCGCGTCAAGACAACCGAGGGCGCCACAAGCTATCGCCCCCATGGGAGGGACCCTACGTCGTGGTGAAGGTACTCAAGCCCGGCACGTACAAGCTGGCCAATGAGGACAAGTGAAGAGCTCACCAACGCTTGGAACATCCAACGCCTACGTCGCTTCTACCCTTAGCTAGGATTTCCAAGTATTTTTGTTGTAAAAACCGTATGACCAATGCCCCGCTTGGTAACAACTATGTAAATACTTCAAGTCTAATAAAAAGGGCAACTCGGCTTTCCCCCGAAATCCATGTTGCCCTCGGGGCTACTCGCGGGGGGCACCCCCCCCAAAATGGTCCCATTTTCGCGCAAAAATGAAACAACTCACGCGCGCTAAGTTTGTTTCTACTTCAACTACGAGCAACGATTCGAACAGGGCGCAGGCGGCCCAGCGGAAGGAGCGTGCGAGCCAGAGATAGCCTACGCCGCGTGGATATGGCCCTTCTCTCTCGCCTCCAACCCAGCAGGCCCCCCGCGAAAATCGAACTCCCCTAACTAGAATCTACTCAGGAAGAAGGAGAAACAAAAAGCGTACAAAGCAAATGACTTCATTTCAAGCAAATGTTTATCTCGAAAAATAACTTGTTCCTGTACAAAAGGCCACGAGGCCAGAATACTGATACACATAAAAATGGGCCTAGTGCCCAGCTGTCTTCAGGCAGGAGGAGCGGCAGCGTCAACAGCGTCCGGGAAGAGGAATTCTTCGAAGGCTTCAGCGAGCGACCCGGCGGCGTCAGCGGCGAGCGCGTCCACACGCTCCATCGCCACCTCGTCCTCGACACCCTCGGGGACAACGTAGCCCTCCGCCAGCGCCTCGAAGTTGACCTCGTAGTGGGATCGTACCACTCCGAGGGCCTTCTGGACGCCCAGACGCAGTGCCCGGCGCATCCGCTCGGTGACGTGGCCGCCAAGGGCGCGCAGCGGGCCGGCCGGCCGAGCCGCCGGCCCGCGCTTCGCCCTCCTCCACGGCTTGGCGAGGTCTCGAGAGCCGCACAACGCAGCTCTCCCGCAGCCCCTGGCCGGGAGGAGTTGTAGGAAGCTCGCGCCGCCTCGGCCCACTCACCGCGTGCCCTAGAGCGGTGCGCAAGCCTGGAGTCACCAAGACAAGAAGAGAAATCAGAAAAGGGGAGCGCGAATTCCCAAACGAAGAACCAACCAAACAAAAGCCAAGCAGCAGCTCACCTTCGACTTGCTTCCTCTCCGCCTCGAAGTCGCGGCGCACGGCCTCGACCGCCAGCTCGAGGCGCTTGACGGTCTCACCTTGCTCCTGGAGGGCCAGCTCCTGATTTGCGTTTGTAATGCTGAGCATAATCACCTCGCCCTCGGCCTTGGAGAGCGCGGTGTTCCGCTCCTCCAGCGACTTCTGCGCCGCCTCACGCGCGACGCGCTCCTGCTCCAGCGCCGACCGGGCGTCGACGAGGGCGGCTTGCTCTCGCCGGAGCCACCCCTCGGCCCCTTGGCGGGCGGTATGCTCCCTACCGAAGCCGCTCCTCGGCGACGGCGAGCGCCGCAACCTTGGCGTCGAGGGCGGCCTTCAAATCGTCGGCCTCCTTGGCCCGCCGCTCCCGCCCCCGCGCACCCGCTCCTCGGCCCGGCGCCGCCGCGCTTGCGCCCCCTCGAACGACGAGCGGAGCCCCCGGTTCTCACCGCGGACGTTGGCCACCTCCGCCTCCCGGTTGGTGGCCGGCCGTCCGCATCTTCTCCAAGTCCGAGCGCGCCCGCCACGGCCGCCTCATCACGATCGATGAGGGCCGCGCGGACCCTCTCAAGGCTCGAGCGGCGCGGCGGGTCCCGCCTCGAGCTCTCGGGGAGCTCGTCGCGCCACGCCATGGCCCCGGTACGCCGCCCGCTGTCCGGCGTCCCGAGGGCGTCGCAAGCGCGTCGAAAGCGCCGCACCGCTCCCGGAGCCGGTGGACCTCGGCGTTCACCGGTCGAAGGCGTCGTACTTGTCGTGGGCGCGGCGCTCGAGCTCCCCGGCACCCACAAATCAAAACCCGTAAGCGCCACGTCACGGAGGCATCACACAAAAACAAGAGACGAGAAGAAAAACGAGCAACCACGCCCTACCCGGAAGACGCGCCATGCGGGGCCGCCATGGACCCGCGGCTCCTCATTCGGCCGCGCGGTTGAGCGTGGCGCCGTGGCTCCGGAGCTCTCCCCGAGCTCCTCGCTCCCCCCCGGCGTCGGCAAACGCAGGGGATCGTCAACGGCCCCCTCCCACCGGGCGGGATGGCCGGCGCGGGAGGACGAGGCCTCGGCGCGGGTGTCCTTGGCCCCCCGCCACCATGTGACCCTCGTGCCGCCTCACGAGGGCCCCCTCCCCGGGGCTCGGGGGAGCGTGTGGGGAAGCTAGCCCACCGATCCCCCCGGGCGGCGGGGAGTCGTCATCCGGACCTCCACCACCTCCGCCCGGGAACCGCCGGCGGGCGCCGGCGCTTGCGCCGGCCACGGGCGCCGCCATGGGTTGCACCCGCTCCGCCTCCTCCTGCCGGCGCCATGGACAGGCGCCTCCGTAGCGACGCCCTCCGCGGGCCGCGCCTCCGCCGCGGCCGTTGCCGCGGCCCTCGCGTCCCCGCAATGGCCGACGCCGGCCGCTCTTCGCCGACCGCCGGCCGCGCCGCGGCGGGCCGATCCGCCGACCGAGGCCTCGAAGCCTCGGCCCGGCTCGCGAGCTCTCGCCCGCCGCCGTGCCGGCCCCCGCCCGCGACGCCCTCGATGTGCGACGCCGGGTGGGGACGGATGCGTCCGCCCTCCGCACCTTGGCCGGTGCAAGGGGAGGCACGGTTGGCACCACCTCGCGCAAGCGCAAAACAAAGAGTTAGAACGCCCGGTCGACACAAAACCAAGCCAAGCGAAAAGCGAAGCCTCTTACCTCGAAGAGGAAAAGGCCCGTTACTTTTCCTCGAGGCCTCGGCGGATGAGGCCGGCGCGGCCGGCCGCGCCCGCCGCCGCGCCTCCGGACGACGCCACCGCGCGCGGCACGCTTGCCACGCGCGCGAGCACGCTTGCCGCGTGGGCGGGGGCGCGCTTGTCATGCGCACCTCCGTGGCGCGCGCCGGCGCCTCCGCGGCGCGCGCCCTTCGTCGTCGATTGCCTCGGTGGCGGGCGCCGCCGCGCCCACCCCGGGCGACACCGCCCTTGCCGCCGGCGCCGGCTCCGCGACGGGGGCGCAGCTCCCACCGTCGAGGGGCCCTCCCCCTCAGCCTCTTCCTCTTCGTCCTCCTCCGAGGACGAGTACTCCTCGGTCCCCGGGGAGGAGAGCCCCAGCTCCTCGCGCCGCCGGTACTCCGCGCTCCGGCGGTCGCGGCGCTCTTGATGTCGCCTCGCGCGCTCCCTCTCGCGAGCCGCCGCTCCTCGCTCCCGTTGCCGCGCCGCTCGGCCGAGCGCGCGGGAGTCGGGGGTGGGCGGGACGGACTTCGCGGCGGTGAAACTCACCAGCTGCATGTGAGAACATCAATGGCGCGTCAGAAGGCATAGGCAACACCAAAAAACTAAAATGGAATCAAGAGTCATGCTCACCAGCGGGCCGGTGGGGAGCATCTCGAGGTCCCACGGGGTCCGGTCCGGGTGCGCCGCATCCGGTGTCGACGGCGCTCCGCGCCCGGTGAGCGCATACGGCCGCCCGAGGGGGGTTGGGAGCATCTGCGACCTCGCCAACGCGACGGGGTCTGCCTCCTCTGTCATCTGAAAGATGCGGAGCGGCCTCTCCATCGGTGGGCACGACCCGCCGATGATGGAGGAAGGCGAGGACGCCCATCGCGGTCAGCCCCTGCTCCGACAGGTACCTCAGGGCGGCCAGAACCGACTCCTGCCGCCGCCGATGCTGAGGCGTGGACACCCCATAGCCCCAGGAGCTGGGCTTCTCCTTGAACACCCGACCAGTGTAGGGGGGAGGCCGGGCTCGGCGTTGCGCAGGTAGAACCATCCCCGCTCCCAACCGGCGTTGTTCGTCGTCATGGTGCAGGGGATGTAGACGTCCCTGAAGCGCGCCCCCGCAGGCGAGTGACATCCCGCCGCGCGCACCACGCGGCGGGTCCTCGGCTCCGTCGTGGGCTGCGTGAAGAGCTCCGCGCGGAAGAGGTGCACCCAGAGCTCCCAGTTGACTGGGATCCCCGGTACCCCTCGCGACGCCCACAAACGTGGCCGCCTGCGAGATCGCGTTGGGCGCGAAGTTGTGTAACTCCACGCCGTAGTAGTGGCACAGCGCCCGCATGAAGCGGCTCGCCGGCGCGTTGAAGCCTCGCTCGTGGAAGCGCATGAAGCTCACTACATAGCCCTCCGGCGGGGCCGGGGGGGCGCGGTCACCCGCCGGTGGCACTATCCACTCCGCCGGGCGCCCATCTTCATTGGCCGCCAACTGGCCGGCGGTGACCAGCTCGCCAAGGGCCAGCTGGGTCACCGACGACCTCTCCCAGGCGTACGGGTCCAGGATCGTGAGGGGCTGAGGCGGCGCCATGAGGAAGGACCAAGGATGCGAAGAGCGAAGGACAGGAAAGGGAGGAAGAGCTCTAATGGCGGAGCCGCACGGTGGCAAAGGCGAGACGAAGAAGAAAGCACGGAGGGCTAAAATGGCGGAGCGTTAAGGTAAAAAACCGCCGTTTCCCCTTCCCCTCAGATTTATAAGCCGCGGGCGAGCTCTCCGGAGCGGATGTCCCGCGCGCGTTAACTGCAGGGAATCTTTTTCTTCTCGCTGGCAAGCGGACCCCACCACGACCACGGCGGACACGTCACCGCAAACGGGCCATCATCACGGTGAAGACTGGTCGGGGCCGTGGCAGGCGGTCACATCCGCCGCCCGCGCGCCGCCCACTACGCGCGCGCGCGCGGCCGCAACGCCTAAAAAGGCGCGCCCGCGATGCGTAAACCGCAGCCTCTACTGTGGAGCATTTAATGCCCCGGTCCCTTGTGAAACAAGGAGAACCCTCGAGCGGCACGGACTCCTGGCTCGGGATAAATTCAGCCCTCGAGCAGGTGCAAGCGTGAGAAGGTCGCCCCGAGGCCCGCTTGAAACAAAGTAGGCCTCGAGAGCACCCATGCCGCGTAGCACCCTCGAGCGGTACGGGCCCCTGGCTCCAAACGAAATCAACCCTCTAAGGGACATTGGCGTGAGAAGGTCGCCACGGGGCCCGCCTGGAACAAGGCGGGCACCGCGAGCACCCATGCCACGCAAAACCCTCGAGCGGTGCGAGCCCCTGGCTCCAGACGATATCAATCCTCTAAAGGGGCACAAGCGTGAGAAGGTCGCCCCGAGGCCCGCCTGGAACAAGGCAGGTACCACGAGCACCCATGCCACGCTGTGCTGCTGACCAACGCCTCGAGGGCTGGCACGCCCAGACCCCTCGATGACCGCAACGCAAAGACGGGGCTGCCTAGGCACCGCCCCGCACGGCCCTACTGATCAGAGGTTCGAAGCCTGACCCTCGACGGGTTCGAACAGGCGCCCCGCATCGCGAGTCAGGGACGACGAGGGCACGCGCATTCGAGCCGTTCCACGAGCCCATCGGCTCGAGGGTGCCCCACATGTCGTGTTCGAGAGCCGGCCGAGGGCGGCTAGCCGGGGGATCCCACCGAGGGAGAGCTTCCGCGCCATCGGTCCCTATCGAACGGGACCGAGCCCCACCTAGCAAACCCACGCAAGCGCTTCAATGGACGCGTCTCGGACCGCGCAACCTACCCTTATCGAACGGGGCATGGGCGTCCACTCGAACCACCCGCTAACGGCTCGACGAGGAATCCGCGATTCACGACCCGCTCGATGGGGGTTGCGGAAACCTCACCCTCCGTCACGCGGAGGGACGGCGAGGGCGCGTGAGAAAACAAGTCGTAAAGCTCTACCCGATCGCCTCGAACGGGCCCAGGCTCGGGGGCTTGACGCACGGCTACACCTCCCTTGAAATTGCACCCGCCGGAGACAGTGCCAGCAGCGCGTGCGCCACCGAGGCCGGCTGAGACATCGCCGATGCCGGTTGAAACATGTGCCACGCCCTCGATCGATCGTTCTCACGGTTAACCCCTCGCAAGCATCCACGCTCTGCGGGGCTTCGGGGCTAGACCCGTGGGTCCGCCGACGCGGCCCCACGGAAAGCGTTCGCAAGGCAAAGAGGAAAGAACGTCCTATCAGTAGGTTCCGGCATCCGCGGGAGCCTCAATGGCAAACCCGCGGATGCTCGGGGGGCTCCGTCGGGGGAGCGACCCCTAGGGGTCCCCTTTAACAACCGGGGAATCTCTACTTAAAACCCGCAACAAAGCAAAATATACCTTGCCTAACCGTGCGGAGATACGGCCCACGCCGCAAAGGACCTCAACGGCCCATCAAGGCGGCCCTCTCGAGGATCCCCTCGAGCGAGGCTTCGCCTCGCTCGAGGGCGCACGTCTCCCTCGAGCGAGGCTCGTCCCGATTCGAGGGGGTGCGCCCCCCTCGTGCGGGCACCGCCCCGCTCGAGGGTCCGCACCCCCTCGGGCGGCTCCGCCCGGCTCGAGGGTCCGCTCCGCCCTCGACCGGGGTCCGCCTCGCTCGAGGGCGCCCCCGTCGCGTGCGCCCGCCCCCGTACACCGGGCATTTAACGCCCGACGCCGGGCGGGACGGTGCCATCATGCGCCGGGGCTCACGCCCGTGCCGCCGCACCAACTCCCCGGGGAGGGAGCCCATTCCCATCACCGTGGGAAGGGACCGTGCGGGCGTGGCCGGTGTCAGTCCCGTGACGCCGTGCGCCTGCGCCGGACGGCTAACGCGCCGAGCCCTCGAAAGGGGGCCGGCTTCACCCTCGATTTGCTTTCTTGTGACCCTACAGGGTTAGGTGGAGGCGCTAGGCTGGAGGAACACCATCCCTGCCACTGTTACGGCATGGCAGCCGCCCCTGCGCGTGCAGGCGCACGCCCGGCACTGTGGCAGCAACTCCGGTACGGTGAAGCGTATAGGAATGGGACGCCGTTTTACCTACCCCTGTACTCCGTACGGGCCAACGTCAGCGGCTCCCTCGAGCCTATCAGAAGACATCACCGCCATCCGCTGCCCTCCTACCCACGAACCGCCACTGTTCGGGTACAAGATAGGCCATGATGGCCGGATCGCTGCAAGGATCGTCCGGACGGCCGCCCACTCTACAGCATAGCACGCCACGCCCCTTCACGTAGCTAGGTAGCGCGGCATGCATGTAATTCGCTCCCCCCTTGATCTATAAAAGGGGGACGAACCCCCCCTGCCGCGGGAGGACACAACAGAGGACAACAAGCTGCACCACGCACTTGTTCCCCAATTCTCCCACAACATCTTCAGCCACCACACCAGGGACTTGGAAGCCAGGCTTCCTCTCCCGCCTTGCTTGTAGCAGCCCCACTACAGGCACCCCCGGTGCTAAGTAATATAGTGCCTCGAGCACGCTCGTCGCTGGACGTACGGCCCCCTCGGCGGAACCAGGATAAAAACTCTGTGTCACTTGTTACTTAGCATCGACCATTGAGGGATAGACGGCGCTTACTGCGGGTTAGTGTCGGGACCACATTCCGCCACCGACAACCATAAGCACACACACACACACATATAATTATATCACCAAAGATCATGATCAACATTCATCATATTGCCAAAGATTTATTTAACCATCCCAAGTTATAGCAACTAAGCATTTCTACCCAAAACATTTATTTAAAAGGGTTGTCCAAGGTAAAGGGATAAAAGTCTAGTCATGTCCTTAAAAACATGATTTCCCATCAAATTTATGTAGTACAACATTTAAATGTAAACTTAGTTATCATGCAAGTTGTGTGGGACAAAATAGAATATGCAGGGGGAGAAGTCCACTTGCATTCCTTGCTTAAACACTGGGGTTCTTCTTCTTCAAACACTTGCTCTTGATCCGCTCCAACCGATCGCTCACTAGAAACCGGCACGATGTCTACGAGCACACAAGAAAACATACAATAAACACAACAATACACCAAACATAAAAAGCTTAAAGAGAAGACAAGGGTTGGCTCTAGGAACGCGAACACAAAAGCACTAGGATCTATCGAAAGATTTGTATGATCACAAACAAGAGCTAGCTATGTGCTTGGTATATTTTAATTAAATAAAGTTATGTGTATAGGTTATTTCAAAGAAATACCCTATTAATAATTAAGCGAGTTATATTTGTATTTAAAAGACGATGTAAGCCTAGTTCAATTTTATTTATAAATATTCAAGTTTAACTTATACAAATTAAACATTTAATTTAAAAGAAGCATGTAAAAGCATCTAGACGCTTATCTTTGTATTTCGAGTTATTCTAATCAAATTACAACTTAAAAACACATTTATATTCATATTAATCAAATTAACAATTTAATTCGGAAAACTCGAGATAAACCTATATTGATTTTATATAGGAAGCATATTGTGTAAGCATTACTCAAATTAAGTTTGATTATAAAAACCGAGGTACACATCTAATTAGCTTTTAATTATAAGAAATATTTAACTAGTATTAAGCATATTAACTTTCTTATGAAAACACGTGTTGAACTCTAGCAAGATTTTAATTAGAAAAACATGCATAATAAGATTTAATCTTATTTAACATTTAAATAAATTATAAAACAAAGAACATGTACAATATTGGTCCTATCACGTAGTTTTAGTTGATATGAGCCTAACGCAGTTTGAAACGGTGGAAACGGAGCTAAAACGCACAAGATACGACCAAAACAAGGTTCTAGAACCGACAGGCTTGAAAAGACGGTCGCGTTGACACCAAGAACGCTTAAAATGGAGCTAGGACGGAAAAGATATGGCTAAAACAAGATTCGGGGGCTTTTACGGCGTGAAGAAACAGGGCTTCCAGGGGCTTAATTGCAAGAAACCAGGGCTAAAACATAATTCCGTACATAAACAGAGGGGTTTATGTGTGAAAAGGGGTGAAAAGGATCTTTAGTGGAAGAATCTAAGGAAAACAGGGGCTAGATCATAAAAACAGGGACCTAAATGCGAGGAAACTTAAAGGTGGAAGGACCGGCATGATATATTAGAAAACCACAGGGGCTTTTTAGCAAAACTGTCCTGGTTGACCGTTATGGATGGGATTGACTTGGGGTCACGGGTTGATCCGGGGCCGTTGGACCCGGATCGAGCGGTGGGCGCGGTTGTGGACCGAGCCGTGGACTTGGTCCACGGGTCCATCGTGGACCGGCCTAAGGGGAGTAACCCCCCCCCCGGTTTAATCGGGGCCGTCCCCTAAGGATCGGGCGGCTCGCGACGTGTGCATGCGAAGGGATGGCGACGGGCACGGCGGAGGGGGCGGCGGCTCGACGGAGCTTCGCCGGAGAAGGCGGCCCGGGGGCTACGGCACCAAACGCATGCGGTTTGGACCGGGAGGAAGAGGAGAACGGCACGAAGCTAACCGGGTGCTCGATGACGGCGGTGGGGGCGGTGGAGAGGACACCGCGGCCGGCGAGGCGGGCGGTGCGGGGCCGGTGAGCGGCGAAGGTGCCGCGGTTCGGGGGAAAAAAATAAAAGGAGGCGAGGGAGAGCTTGCTCACCGCCGCGGCAACAAGTTGGAGACGCTTGGGCGCCGGGGGAAGCGGCGGTGGCGGAGATCGACGTCGGCGTCCGGAGGTAGAAGACGACGATGGCGCTCCGTCCACGGCTCGTTTGGCGGGGAGGAGAAGAGTTCGGGGACGCCGGGTCCCTCGTGCGAGCGGCGCGGACGTCGGTTGAAGACGAGGAGGAACCGGGGACTTGTTCACCGGCCGCGGGGAGCGCCGGATGGCCGGTGATGGCGCGGGCAGCCGAGTTTCCCCGGCGGCGGCGCGTGCGCGTGAATGAAGGGTGTTGAGCGTGCACGGTTACGGAAAGGGGGTGCGCAAGGCTCGAGCATGCCTTTATAGGCTAGGAAGGAGGAGAGGGAGCGGCGTCCGCATTGGCCATCAATGGCCGGGGGGGCGACCGGTGGCTCAAGGTATTCAAGGGGCGGCTTGATGGGGAAGGAATAACCGAAGGAGAAGGAAAGAAGGGGAGGGGCGGCCGGTGTTTCACCGCGCCATAAAGAGGAGGATTAAAGGCGGAAGGGCGAAGGAGACGGGGAAAAATTGGTCGGCGGCGGCGCCCCGTTGAGAAACGAGAGGAGAGGAAAGGGGCTCGGCGGGAGGTGGGAGGCGGTCCGGCATGTGGGCCCCGCCGGCGCCGAGAGAGAAGAGTGGGGAGGAGGAAGTGGGCCGGCGGCGGGAACCGGGCCGCGGTAAAGGAGTTGGGCCGCACGAGGGGCGCCGGGCGGTGGGGAAAGAAGAGGGAGGGCCGGGCTAGTGGGGCGAAAGGGAGGGGAGGAGTTAAGGGTTTGGGAAGTTTTCTTTTTTTTCTTTTTCTTCAATCTTTTCAAATCCTTTTCAAACTTTAAACTCAAACATCTTTTTAACTTTTCAACTTTAAAACTTTTCAAACCCTATTTTTTCAAGTTTTCAAATTTTTAAAGACTTTTAAAACTTCACACAAACAAATAATAAAACCATGCATTCAAAACATGATGCACAAGCACTTATTGCTTCTAAATTATTAAAATGATATTTAAATATTTTAAAGGCCAAATTTATTTGATAATTTATTTAATCCTTAGAAAATAAAATCTAAAACACCTTGTTGCTTACATTAATTTAGTGATGGAAAATTAGGGTGTCACAATATCGGGCGAGGGCGTGGCACAGAGGCGGCGGCGGCGGCGTAGACGCTGGGCACGAGGGGAATTGTGGACGGGGGTTGGAAGATGGACGGATGGGAGAGAGGCGGAGCTGCATAGTGGCCGCCTTGGTCTCGGCCTCATCAAGGCTCTCTTCGAGCAGTTACTCACCACCGAGTACGTTTCCTTGCCTTCTCAGTTCTCTATGATTTGGGTACAGGGATTGAATATGCCTGCACTGCACCCTTCTCTTCACTTCAGCATGGCATGGAAGTCCCTATATATATCATCGTCTTAATTTCTTTGAAGATATCAATATCATCCATCTCTTCTCTGTCTTAAAGTGTATATATGCATAGCACAGATCGATATGCTGCTGCTTAATTTATTGAGACCATAAAATGCCTGTTGTATTGTACTGATCTGGATGCCTGTTGTACTGTAGTGTTCAATTCTTGGAGAAATGAAATTTCCCCATTGTTTCCGAAAACAAAAGTATTTGTGTTGATCTGGATGCCCTTTTAGAACACTCTTGATTGCTTGCCCTGGGATTTGGTTGGCGATTGATTTGTTTTGCTGGCATTTCATCGCAAGGAATTTTTACCATGTTCTTTGGTAATCATTATCTTAAATATGTAAGCAACAGAATTGTGTATCTTTGTATCACGAAAGAAAAAAATGAGTAGAACAACACACTATGCCTTGCATCTTAAATCGACATTACAGAAAGGTCTGTGATTATTCTGAATGATCACATGTCCATGGTAGTCTTTTTTAGTTAAAAAATGTAGCCATGTTCCCGTACGTGCATGCTTACTGCAAATTCAAAAACAAAATGCCGCATCATGTGTATTGCTTTATATCCTGAAATTGCTTGTGTTTGTAAGCATTATGGCTTCATATGCTAGAAGTGGATTTTGTTTTGGCCTGTGCACTCTGTGGCATAAAATTATGACAGCCCGTATAACACTGCAACCTGTTGTATACAAGACCCGACTAATTTAGCATTGTGTGTTGCTTGCATTCTCTTTTGGGGATTGCTATTATTCTACCGCTATTATTTGCATTCACTTATCTGGACCCATCTTTATGTGTAGATAGATGTGTTGCTTACACTGGACTTGTTCTGCTCCAGGGTGCTTTCTGCTTTATAATAAGGAAAGGGATGTGCTCACTGAATGACCCTTAAGGAGAAAATCTTTATTGAAGTTGCCATTGGTGACTATTGGTCTCATTGCTTACACCATTCTCGTTCCTAATTACTAATTTGGCATGTTAAAGTATATGCAGAGTTGGTAACATAAATGCAGTATAATCTGTTTGCTGAATGGTCTGCAGGAGCCGGGCAACAGCGGGTGCTGCCAGAGGATCAGCAGGGAGGGGAATGCAGGCACTGGTGAGGTGATGTGTGAGACGGCGAGATAGGCAGAGATGCACATGGATCACACAGCTTGCTGGACATGGATTCAGTTTGGATTCAATTTGGATGCCGACCCATTTGCAGGGCTACTTATGTATAGTCGAATCATCTCTCCATGTTGCAGTACCTATTCTTTTTGTTATTGGCTATCACGTAGAACACATCTTCCATCCATCTATTACAAGTACTTGTTTCAAATTGAATTTGACTCCTTGTCCAATCTTGCAATAGTAATTGAACCAGAAGCAACTTGGGTCATGAAAAAGGGTCTAATGTTTTTATTTCTCATCATGTTGAGATTTATTGTAATATATTCAGAACAACTCAAGCATCTGTCCATTTAAGAACAGACCGCATGATCGGTCCATGAAGTACACAAAAACAACAAGAGAAGTGACATACTCCTGTTTGCTTGATGACCGGTCTTGTTTGCTTGATCAGGAGATAACAGATTCATTCAAGTACACATGGCAATATGGAAATGAGCTTGTTGGGCAAGAGAAGACAACTTTTGCCATCCATTCTTAGGATTTGGTGGTAAAAAATCATGTGCTATGTACCTTAATTATTGGTCATTTTCAATTCACATGATTTGTACTTTAGTTTTAAGGGAATGCATGCTTTCATGACTATGTCTGTTATAAATATTTTTTTGAAAATGAAGATTAATGTACAAATATTTTTGAAAATGAAATAAATGATGAAATTTTGCTTTGCCCGTAGCAACGCACGGATATGATCCTAGTACTACTAAAAAGTATGAAGTGGAGAAAAAATCTGGTAGTAAAACCATCCGCTCCCGTGGCTTCACCCTCCCATGGCTCTGCCCGCCGCCACAATCCGCGCCTCCCCCAATCTCGCGTGCACGCCTCGGCTCCCTCCCTCGATTCCTCGTCACCACCCTCCGCGTCCCAATCCCGCGTCCGCGCCTCCGTCCCAAACCCTACCCCTTCGCTCAGCTGCGCGCCTCCTCTCCTCCACGCCTCCCTGATCTCGTGCCCCCCGCTCTGTCGAGCGCTTCCGCTCCGTCCGATTTTTTTCTCCATACGCCATCCATTCCTCGGCAGCCTCCTCGGCACCTCCCATCCCATATCCTACCCCTACACACACCGATTCCGCGCCCTCCGCACGCCGCCTCGCGACGCGCCGTCCACCTCTCCCTCCACTCGACGCGTGTGGGGAGAAGAAGACGGTGTCGCCCCTCTGCGTCTCCGGATCGACGACGCTGCCGCATCAGGTCGATGCCTCCTCCGCCGCCGTCTGTGCCTCTTCGAATCGGCGCCTCCACCGGCCAATGCTGGATCTGGCGGTAGGAACTACTGGCAGGGGGCAACGGCGGCAAGCTCGTGGTGGATATTAAGATTCGTACCGCCGTTTGCAGCCTTTCTCGCTAGCCACAACCCTGGCCCCTGTCTCCAGGTTGACGCCGCCGCCTCGCCGCCCAGTCTGCATTGTCCGCATCTGCGCTGCTCCTTACAAACCCCTAGGTGAGATCCTCATTGTGTCTGCATTCCATTTTGCCTATTCCTGTCGATTTTCCTCCATCTTAATCCATCTTGCAGCACCTCTAGACCTGCGTACCCGTGTGTTCATGGGACTATGAGAATTTGGGACGCTGGGTTCGGTTGGATTTGGTTGATCCAATTTGTGCTTTGTCCATAACGTTGTCTATGTATGATCCTAAAAAAACCTTTGTCTATGTATCCAGGTGTGGAGTACGACTACAAGATGCCGAACCTTCCTAAGCACGAGGAGTATGATCCAGGTGGGTTGGTAGTTGGTACTACTCTACAACTGCATGCTACAATGCTTAGATATGCATTGTTAGATTGTGCAGGGAGTGTGTCTTTGTCTGGACATTCACTAATTCACCAACAGGTTGATATTTTTTGGGAAACATCATTTGTGAGGCTTAATCCTATGAAGTTTATCCATGCATTGATTGATGATGATACCATAATTTGTGACTTTAATGCAATAGCACATGCAAGTATTGAGATATTAGTATTTGCTGTCTCTAAGGAATCGGATGCTTGTTAGCCTAAGAGGGGGAGGGGGTGAATTAGGCAACTTAAAAACTTAACCTATGGCTTCACTAATTTTGCACAAAGGTAAATTAGAACATGCTATCTAGATGTGCAACTAGGGTTGTTCTAGTGTGAAACCCCCATCCAAAAAGAAGGTTTGCAACCTATAGCCAATTCTAGCATGATACTACTCTAGGTAAGTAAAGGCAAGCATAGGTTGCAATAGAGTAAATGCGGAAACGTAAAGGGGATGAGAGGAAGCAAACTCTTGACACGCGATTTATCCCGTGGTATCGGTAGGCACTAAGCCACCCCTAGTCCACGTTGAAGCACTCACACAAGAGTATTGCTTCTCGGCCACCAAGTCTCTCCCAAGAGCACCACTTGACTCGCCACAAAGGCTAGCCACTTAGGCACTTTCCAAGCTCCCCTGGTCACCTTGATGCCGCCTCCACTAAGGAGCTGCTCCACCAAGGAAGGGGGTCTCCACGTCCCCTCACAAAGTGTCCTCGCCGCTCCACACCAAGCCGAAGGGTCAATGACGATTGCCGGTGAGCCACTTAGGCCCCAAGGCTTCCGGTGAACCTTGTACAACTGGATTCACTCAAGAATCACCTCACAAGGTTGGCACAACCTTGCACTCACTCAGCTCTAAGCTAAGCCTAGCACTAAGCACATACACAAAGCATATGCAAGTCTAAGGATGAGCAAATAAGCACTTGGATGGATTCGATATGATCTTCAATGTGTCTTGAACTCCTTCGCACTTCCCCACAATCCAGCAACCTCAAATGGGCGGGTGGAGGAGGTATAAATAGCCCTAGGCATCAAACTAGCCGTTGGCTAAAAGCTGCTGAAAGTAGTACCGTCGGATGATCCGGCGCTATGTTTTTCCGGGCGTCAGTTCATCCGGTGCTACTAGCCGTTGCCTCCACCTCACGTCTTCTCTGACACAACACTCCGACGCTATGCACCGACGGTCCATCGGATCATCCGGTGCTGAAGACCCCGTGTCCAAGTCGCCTCTGTTAGCTTCCACGTGATCGTCAGATAGACTGACGCTTCATCTTGACCAAGGCGTCGGATCATCCGGTGCTGAAGGCTTTGTCTTGGCACGTCTCTGTATGAATTCAAACTGAGCGTCGGATAGACCGACGGTATCCCCCCCTCGGGACCGTTCGGATCATCCGGTGCTACTGTCTTCGCTGCTCTTCCTCTGCAACTCGTCCGACGCTACTATCAATTGGACTGTCGGTTCATCTGACGGTACTTAGGGTTTCACCCTGTGTACCAACTCGTCTGACGATTGCACCGACGCTTGTTAAATTGATACTGTCGGTTCATCTGATGGTGTGTTTTCTTTTCCTTTTCTTGCTCGGTTTTAACCCTTTGTTTTAGCATTTTGGAATGTGGTTTTCTTGCATCCTTGGGACCTAGAGGTGTCTACAAAGACATGCTAAAACAATATGGTTAGTCCCAATGATTATGTTGTCATGAATCACCAAAATCAAACTTGAATTAATGGCATATGAGGCCATGTTCGCTACAATCTACCCCTTTTTGGTGATTTATGACAACACAACCAAAGCAAGCATAATTTTGCAAAAATTGACAAAAATTAGAACCACTTACACTTGCTTGGATGCTTACCATCATCCAAACTCCCCCTAGATCAAACTTCCCCATTTTTGATCTTATGTTCACATTCTCCACCTTTGGTCTCATATCCTTGAAATCACTTGTAAGCTTAAACCACTAGCTTGCTTTGGTCTCACATTCTCCCCCTTTGGAATTGTCGGTGCGGAATATGGTCCCGACACTAACCAAGTAGATAACGCCTAGGTCTATCCCTCAATGGTCGATGCTAAGCAACAAATGACACAAGGATTTATCCCGGTTCCCGCCGAGGGGGCCGTACGTCCAAGAAAGTGGTGTGCTCGTGGCACTATATTGCTCAGCACCGGGGGTGCTTGTAGTGGGGCAAATACAAGCAAGGCGGGAGAGGAAGCGTGGCTCCCAAGTCCCTGGTGAGTAGCTGAAGATGTTGTGGGAGAATAAGAGAGTGAGTGCACAGTGCGCTGTGTTCCTCCGGATCCGTCCCCCCGCGGCTGGGGGCTCGCCTTCCCTTTTATAGGCCAAGGGAGCGGCGAGTTACATGCACGCCGCGCTACCTAGCTGCGTGTGGGAGCACGTCGTGCTACGGTGTAGAGCGGGCGACCGTCCTGGTCGATCTTTGCTGCGATCCGGCCATGATGGCCTACCTTGTACCCGAACAAAGGGCGGTTCGAGGGTAGGAGGCGGCAGATGGCGATGGCGTCCCCCCGATAGGCTTCGAGGGGGGTGCTGATGATGGCCGGTACGGGGCACAGGAGCGGGCAGAACGGCGTTCCTTCCCAATGAGCTCTGCGGTGGTGGGGTGGTTGCTGCAGTGTTCGGGCGTGCGCCTGCGGAGTCAGGCGTGTGCCCGCGCGCGTGGGTACGGCGGCCGCGCGCGTCGGTGGCCGGGATGGCCACCCACCGGCCTAGCGTCCCTCACCTAACCTGCAGGGTCACGGGAAAGTGGAGTCGAGGGTGCGCCCGCCCCCTTTCGAGGGTCGAGCGCGTTAGCCGTACGCGTGGCGTGCGCGCGGTGTCATGGGACCGACGCCGCCGTACCGCACGGTCCACCCCCACGCGGGCGGGGATGGGCTCCTCCCCGGGGAGTTGGTGCGGCGGCACGGGCGTGAGCCCCGGCGCATGATGGCGCCGCCCTCGCGGCGTCGGGGCGTTAAATGCCCAAGCACGGGGCCGGCGCACGCGTGCGGGGCGCCCGTGAGCGTGGCGGGCCCCGCCCGAGGGTGGAGCGACCCCTCGAGCGAGGCGAGGCCCGCTCGAGGGGAGCGAGCCCTCGAGCGGGGCGGGACCGCTCGAGGGAAGGGGTCGCCCCTCGAACGGGGCGGAACCCGTTCGAGGAGGGGGGTTGCCCCTCGAGCGGGGCGGAGCCCGTTCGAGGAGGAGCGTACCCTCGGGCGAGGCGGAGCCTGCTCGAGGGGTCTCATAGGCGAGCCGTCTTGGTGGGCCTCCGAAGTCCCGCTCGCATGGGCCACGTCCCCGCATGGTTAGTTCTCTGCATGGTTAGGCTTAGTTCATTTTGATGCAGGAATTTAAGTGAGGGTTCCCCCATTGTTTGAGGGGACCCCTAGGGCGGTCCCCGACAGTAGCCCCCGAGCATCTGCGGGTTTGCCATTGAGGCTCCCGCAGGCCGGAACCTACCGATAGGACGTTCTTCCCCTCCTTGTTTGCGAACGCTTTCCGTGGGGCCGCGCTAGCGACCCGCGGGTCCAGCCCTCGAAGCCCCGCGGGAGTGTGGGCTCTCCCCGCAGGGGTTAACCGCGAGCAATTCGGTCGGAAAGGCGTGGCACATATGCCAACCGGCATCGGCGGTATTTCGGGCCCGGCATCGGGGGTGCACGCTCCCCCCGTCACCGTCTCCCGGCGGGTGCAACTCCCAAGGAGGTGTAGCCGTGCGTCAAGCCCCCGAGCCTTGGCCTCGTTCGAGGCGATCGGGTCGAGCTCGACGACTTGTTTTTTATCGCGCCCTCGCCGTCCCTCCGCGGGCTCGAGGGTGAGGTTTCCACGACTCCCATCGAGCGGGTCGCGAATCGCGGATTCCCTCTTCGAGCTCGCTAGCGGGTGGTTCAAGTGGACGTCCATGCCCCGTTCGATAAGGGTAGGCCGCGCGGTCCGGAGACACGTCCATGGAAGCGCTTGCGTGGGTTTGCTAGGTGGGGCTCGGTCCCGTTCGATAGGGACCGAGGGCGCGGAAGCTCTCCCTCGGGGGATCCCCCTGCTAGCCGCCCTCGCTGGCTCTTGAACACGACATGTGGGGCACCCTCGAGCCAACGGGCTCGAGGAACGGCTCGAATGCGCGTGCCCTCGTCGTCCCTAACTCGTGATCCGGGGGCGCCCGTTCGAACCCGTCGAGGGTCGGCTTCGAACCTCGATCGCAAGGCCGTGCGGGGCCGTGCCTTGGCCGCCCCCGTCTTCTTCGCGTTTGCGGCCGTCGAGGGGTCCGGGGCGTGCCGACCCTCGAGGTGCCGGTTGGTGGCATGGCGCGGTATGAGTGCTTTCGGTGTCGCTCTATTTCAAGCGTGACCTCGGGCGATCCTCTTACGCGCGTGCCTTCTTTAGGGGGGTTGACATCGCTTCGAGTTGGGGGTCATGCCGCCGAGGGTCCCGCGTGGCATGGGTGCCCGCGGTGGCCTCGCTCTACATCGAGCAGGGTCCCGGCGACCTTCTCACGCCGATATTTCATCGAGGGTCGCCTTGTTTCGAGTTGGGGGTCATGCCGCTCGAGGGTCCTACGTGGCATGGGTGCCCGCGTGGTCCGCTCTACATCGAGCAGGTCCCGGCGACCTTCTCACGCCGATATCCCATCGAGGGTCACCCTTGTCTCGAGCCGAGGATTCGCCTCGCTCGAGGGCTCTCCTTGCTTGGCAAGGGGCCCGGCATTTAATTGCCTTGCGGGCGTGGCCGCGGGTTTTGCAGGCGCGGGCGCGCCTTTTTGGCGCCGCGCCGCGCGCGCGCGTAGTGGGCGTCATGGCCGGCGGACGTGACGGTTTCGCCTCGGTCGTCGCCGGCCTTGCCGTAATGATGACCCGCCCGCAAGTGTTAGAGCCGCCGCAGCCGTGGTGGGGCCCGCCCGTCGACGCGATGGAAAGATTCCCGCAAGCTAATGTTGGCGGGGCGTGCGCTCCGGAGAACTCACCCGTCGCCTATAAACCGCGGTGAGGAAGGGGCGGCGGTTTTCTACCTTGGCTCCTCACCGTTTTCGCTCCTCCGTCCCTTCGCCTTCGCCTCGCTCTTGCCGTCGCGCGGCTCGCTGTTTAGAGCTTCTTCCTTGTCTCCTTGTCCTCCGCCCTCGCACTCGTTCGCCCCCCCTCATGGCGCCGCCTCGCCCTTCCGATTAGGGTCCCGGGAGCCGTACGCATGGGAGAGGTCGACCAGTGACCCGGCCGCCCCGGGCGAGCCGGTCGCCGCCGGCCACCGTCGGCCAACGAAGAAGGGCGCCCGGCGGAGTGGATCGTGCCGCCATCGTCGCACCTTGAGCCCAATCCGCCGTGAGGGTTACGTGGTGAGCTTCCTCCGCTACCACGAGCGCGGCTTCAACGCGCCCGGCGAGCACATTCATGCGGGCATTGTGCTACCACTATGGGGTGGAGCCGCACAACTTTGCCCCCACGCGATCTCGCGCGCGGCCACGTTCGTGGGCGTCCGCGAAGGGTACCCGGGGATCCCGCCCAACCGGGAGCTCGGGTACACCTCTTCCGCGGGGAGCTCATCACGCAGCCCCACGTCGGAGCCGAGGACCCGCCGCGCGGTGCGCGCCGGCGGGATGTCGCTCGCCCGCGGGGGCGCCTCAAGGAGTTCTACATCCCCCGCACCATGACGACGAACAACGCCGGCCGGGAGCGGGGATGGTTTTATCCGCGCAACGCCGAGCCCGGCCTTCCTCCCTACACCGGCCGGTGTTCAAGAAGAGGCCGGACCGTCGGGGCTACGGGTTGCCCACCGCCAACCATCGGCGCGCCGGGGGTCCGTCCCTCGCCGCCTTGCGCCGGCCGGCGAGGGAAGGGCTCAACGCGATGGGCGTCCTCGCCTTCCTTCATCACCGGCGAATCGTGCCGTTGATGGAGAGGCCGCTCCGCATCTTCGAGATGACGGAGGCGGCCAACCCCGTCGACGTGGCGAGGTCGCGGATGCTCCCGACGCCGCCGGAGCGGCCGTACGCGCTCACCCGGCGCGGAGCGCCGTCGACACCAGGACGCCGCCACCCGCGGGTCGGACCCCGTGGGACATCGAGATGCTCCCCACTCGGCCCGTTGGTGAGTGTGGTTCTTTGATTCTCGTTTTAGTCCTTGTTCTTGACTCCGTTTCCCCGATGTGCCATCGTTGTTCTCGCGCGCGCCCGGTGCGCTCAACGCCGCCAAGTCCGTTCCACCCACCCCCCCGACTCCCCGTGCGCCCGGCCGGGCGGCGCAGCGGGGCAGGCAGGCGAGCGGCGCGCGGAGAGAGCACGCAAGGCGGCGCCAAGCGCGCCGCGACGCACGGTCCGCGGAGTACCGGCGGCGGGAGGAGCCGGGGCTCTCCTCCCCGGGACATCGAGGGAGCCCTCGTCCTCGGAGCAGACGAGGAGGAAGAGTCCGAGGGGGAGGGCCCCTCGTGTAGGTGGCAGCCCGCGCCCCCGTCGCCGGATCTCGCGCCGGCGTCGGGGGTGGCTTCGTCCGGGGCGGGCGCGCGGCGCCCGCCGCCGGCAATCATCGTCGGGGGCGGCACGCGCGCGCGAGGTGCCGGCGCGCGCCACCGAGGTGCGCGCGGCGGTCGTGCTCGCGCGCGCGTCAAGCGTGCCCGCGCGTGGGGCGAGCGTGTCCGCGCGCGCGGCGTCCTCGTCGAGGGGCGCGTCGGCGGGCGCGCGCGCGCGCGGCGCTAGCGTGCCCCCGCGCGTGGTGGCGGCATCGGGCGCGCCCACGCGTGAGGCGGGCGTGCCCGCGCGTGCGGCGGCGCCGTCGGGAGGTGCCGCGGCGGCGCGGCCCCCGCGTCGGCCTCGTCGGAGGCCTCGAGGAAAAGGAAGCGGCCTTTTCCTCCGCGAGGTAAGGAACCCCGTTCTTCCTTTGCTTGGCCTTAGTTTGCCGGTTATTAGACGCTCAAATCCTCCGTTCGTGTTTGCGCAGGCGGTGCGCCAACCGTCCCTCCTCTTGCACCGGCCAAGGTGCCGAGGACGGACGCGTCGATCCCCACCCGGCGGCGTTCGTCGAGGGGGTCGCGCCCGGGGACAAGGCGCGGCGGCGGCACGAGCGCGCAAGGCCCGGGCCGGGGCTTCGAGGCCCCGCCCGGTGGATCGGCCCCGCCGCGGCGCGCCGCGAGGTCGCCGGGGGCGGCCGGCGCCGGCCGCCATGGAGGCGCGGGCCGCAACGGCGGCTACGGCGGAGGTGCCGCCCGCGGTGGCGGCCACCGCGAGGAGGCGGAGCGGCGCAACCCGGCGGGAGCGCCCGCGGATGTGGCGGCACGGACGGAGGTGGCGGCAACGGCGCCACAACGCGGCGCCCGCGGCCGGCGGAGGCGCGGCGGGGGCGCCGGCGGCCGGGCGGAGCGGGCGGCTCCGCCCGCCGGCGGTCTCCGGTGCGGAGGTGGTGGAGCTCTCGGATGACTCCCCGCCGCCCGGGTGGAACCGGTGGCGCCCGGCCCGTGGACTCCCCCGAGCCCCGGGAGGGGGGCCCTCGTGAGGCGGCACGAGGGTCACGTGATAGTGGGGGGCCGAGGGCACGATGCCGAGGCCTCGTCCTCCCACGCCGGCCGCCCCCGCCCGTGTGGGGGGGCCGTGGAGGACCCCCCGACGTTTGCCGACGCCCGCAGGGAGCAGGAGCTCGGGGCGAGCTTCGAGCCACGGCGCCACGCTCAACCGCGCGTTGAACGAGGAGCCGCGGGTCCACGGCGGCCCGGCCCGGATCGTCTTCCGTGTGAGCCACGGTTGCTCTTCTTCTTTCGCGTGCCGCATTCAAGACTTGGCGCTTACGAGGCTCGATGTGTGGATGCCGGAGCTCGAGCGCCGCGCCCATGAGAAGTACAACGCGTTCGACCGGGTGAACGCCGAGGCCCGCCGCCTCCGGGAGCGATGCGCCGCTTTCGACGCGCTTGCGGAAGCTCTTAGGACGCCGGGACACCGGCGGGTCTACCGGCGATGGCGTGGTGCGACGTGCTCCCCGAGAGCTCGGGACGGGCACGGCACGTCACGCGAGCCTCGAGCGGATCCGCGCGGCCCTCGTCGATCGCGACGAGGCACCGTGGAACGCGCGCGAGGACCCGGACAAGACGCGGACGTTGGCCGCCACCCCGGGAGGCGGAGGTGGCCACCGCCGCGCCGAGGCCCGGAGCTCCGCACGTCGCTCGAGGGAGCGCAGCGGCGCAGCCGCCGCCGGGCCGAGGAGCGGCGCGCGCGGGCCGGGAGCAGCCGCGCCAAGGAGGCCGATGACCCGAAGGCCGCCCTCGACGTCAAGGCCGCGGCTCTCGTCGCCGCCGAGGGGCAGCTCCGGCAGAGCGCATCGCCCGCCGGGGGGCCGAGGGGCGGCTCCGGCGAGAGCAGCGCCGCCCTTGGCGACGCCCGACGGCGCCGGGAGCGGGAGCGCGTCGCGCGCGAGACACGGGAGAGGTCGCCGGAGGAGCGGAACGCCGCATTCTCCGAAGTTGAAGATGAGGCGTTGGCGCCGCATCGCAATGCCGCCCAAGAGATGGCCCTCGTCGAGCAAGGCGAGACCGTCCAAGCATCTCGAGCCGGCGCCGAGTCCGCGCGCCGCGACCTCGATCCGGAGAAGAGGCAAGTCGAGGGTAAGCTACCGTCCGACCCTCGCTTGTTAGTTTTTGCTTTAGAGGGTTCGTTTCCCCCCCTTCTCGATTTCTTGTCGTCTTGTCGCTTTCGTGCCCGCGCACAGCCTTTGGGGCACGCTCGTTGGGCGGCCGAGGCCCCGCAAGCCTCCTACAACTCCCTCCTCGAGCAGGGAGCCGCAGAGCCGCGGGACGCGGCCCTCGAGACCCGTCACGTCGTCGAGGAAGGCGATGCCCGTGCCGGCAGCTCGGCCGGCCGCCCGCCTACGCGCCCTCGGCGGCCACGTCACGGGCGGGTGCGTCGGGCGTTGCACCCGGGCGTGCGTAAGGCCCCCGGAGTGGTGCGATCCCACTACGAGGTCAACCTCGAGGCGGTAGCGGAAGGCTACATCGTGCCCGAGGGCGTCGAGGACGATGTGGCCATGGAGCGTGCGGACGCGCTTGCCGCCGACGCCGCCGAGTCGCTCGCCGAGGCCTTCCAAGAATTCCTCTTCCCGACGCCGCCGATGCCGCCGCTCCACCCGCCCTCGAGCACCCGGGCGCTAGGCCCGTTTTTTGTTTATGTGTATCAGAACTCTGGCCTCGTGGCCTCTTGTAAATAAACAAGTCGTTTCGTGAACATGGTCAGCCTTGTAAATGAAATCGCTTGCTTATTGCGCTTTTTGCTTCTTCTTCTTCCTGAGTAGATTCTAGTTAGGGGAGTTCGCCTTTCGCAGGGGCCCGCTGGGTTGGAGGCGAGAGAGACGGCCATAGCCGCGCGGCGTAGGTCGTCTCCTCGGCTCGCGCGCTCCTTCCGCCGTGCCACCTACGCCCTATTCGAATCGTGGCTCGTGGTTGAAGTAGGAAACAAACTTAGCGCGTGTTATTACGTTTTTTGCGCAAAAAAATGGGACCATTTGGGGGGGGGTGCCCCCCCCGCAAGTAGCCCCCGAGGGTAACTTGGGTTTCAGGGGGAAAGCCGAGTTGCCCTTTTATTAGATTCGGAGTATTTACATAGGTGACACCAACTGGGGCGTTGGCCGTGCGTTTTTACAACGGAAAATACTTGGGAATCCTAGCTAAGGGTAGAAGCGACGTAGCTGTTGGATGTTCCAAGCGTTGGTGAGTTCTTCGCCGTCCTCGTTGGCAAGCCCGTACGTGCCCGGTTTGAGCACCTTCACCACGACGTAGGGTCCCTCCCATGGGGGCGATAGCTTGTGGCGCCCTCGGTTGTCTTGGCGTAGCCTTAGGACCAAATCCCCCTCGCCGAAATCCCCGCGACGTATCTTGCGCGCTTGGTAGCGTCGTAGGGACCGTTGATACCTTGCGGAGTGCATCAACGCCACAAGGCGTACTTCGTCTAGCCGGTCCAAGGAGTCCTCGCGGGCTCGCCGGTTAGCATCCTCGTTGTAGCCCCGAACCTTGGGCGACCCGTATTCCGCATCCGTGGGGAGGATGGCCTCCGCGCCATGGACTAGGAAAACGGGGTGAACCCGGTGGCTCGCTTGGGGTAGTCCTTAGGCTCCACACGACCGCCGGCGCTTCTTGGAGCCATTTTCGGCCGCATTTGCTGAGTTGGTCGAAAACTCGGGTTTGAGGCCCTCGTAGGATCATGCCGTTGGCACGTTCCACTTGGCCGTTAGTCCGTGGGTGCGCCACACCGCCCAATCCACTCGGATGTGGAACTTGTCGCAGAACTCCAAGAACTTCCGCCCGTGAACCGGGACCCGTTGTCCGTGATGATGGAGTTTGGCACTCCAAAGCGGTAGACGATGTCGGTGAAGAACGTGATCGCTCGCTCGGCCCTCAAATTCGTAATGGGGCGCACTTCCACCCACTTGGAGAACTTGTCGATCGCGACGAGCAGTGGGGTGAAGCCCCCGGCGCCTTCCGCAGGGGCCCGACGATGTCTAATCCCCACACGCCGAACGGCCATGTTACGGGATCGTTTGCGCAGCTTGAGCCGGCAAGTTGGTCTTGCGGGCGTAGAACCGGCACCCTTCGCAAGTGCGCACGATTTCGTTGGCGTCCGCGACCGCGGTAGGCCAATAGAAGCCTTGGCGGAACGCGTTGCCGACGAGGGTGCGCGGCGCGGCGTGGTGGCCACGGATCCCCGCGTGGATGTCCCGTAGGAGCTCGCGCCCCTCGGGAATGGGTATACACCGCTGGAGGATGCCCGACGCGGCGCGCTTGTACGCCCCGCCGTCGACGAGGGTGAATGACTTGGCCATCCCCCGGCGATGCGCCCGGCCGTGGCCCGGCCGCGGGGAGCTCCCCTCGAGCAATCCAGTGCGATGTACTTCTCCCGCCGTCCGCCTGGACGGGAGCCGGCTCGATGTCCATTGCGACAGCCTCGTGGGAGCCGTACCCTTCGAGAAGGGAGAGTACGTACGCCTCGTTCGAGGGGTCCTCTTCCATGGGGTCCGCACCCGCTGGATTCGAGGGAGCCCCCGAGGGTCCGCCGTCGCTCGAGGGGTAGGGCTCGAAGGTCACCGAGGGCTGCGCGATGTCGCGCGCGAAAACATCTCGGGGAACGGTGATCCGCCCGACGCTATCTTTGCCGCCTCGTCTTCTTCCTCGTTGTACCGGCGGGGTACATGATTAAGCTCGATGCCGTAAAATTTGTCCTCGAGGGCTCGCACGGCTTGGCGCAGGCCTCCATCTTGTCGTCGTGGCAGCTCGCGTTCTTCATGACTTGGTCGATCACGAGCCGCGAATCCCCTCGCACATCGAGGCGCTTGATGCCCAACTCACGATGGCGATTTTGAGGCCACGCAGAAGGGCCTCGTATTCCGCCATATTGTTAGACGCGGGGAAGTGGAGACGCACCGCGTAGCGCATGTGCTCCCCGAGGGGTGACACGAAAAGCAGTGCCCGCGCCCGCTCCCCGTCTTCATCACCGAGCCGTCGAAGAATCGCAGTCCAAGCACTCGCTTGAATCCGAGGGGGCGGCAACCGCGTGTCCGTCCATTCGCCGACGAAATCGGCTAGGATTTGCGATTTGATGGCCTTGCGCGGGGCGTAGGCGAGCGTCTCGCCCATCAACTCCACCCGACCACTTGGCAATTCCGCTCGCCGCGTCGGGGTTGCGAATGATCTCTCCTAACGGGAAGGAAGAGACCACCGTAATCGGGTGGGCCTCGAAGTAGTGGCGAGAGCTTGCGCCGCGCGAGGACTACCGCATACAACAGCCCTTCCCGGACCCGGGGGTAGCGCGTCTTCGTGTCCGATAGGACTTCGCCGATGTAGTAGACCGGCCTCCGCACGGGCAAGGCATGTCCTTCCTCCGTGCGCTCCACAACGATCACGGCGCCGACCACCCGGGTGGTTGCGGCCACGTAGAGTTGGAGGGGTTCGCCGCCTCGCGGCGGCGTAAGGATTGGGGCGTGCGTCGGAGATGCCTTCGCCTTGTCGAGCGCTTCCGGGCCTCGGCGGTCCAAGAGAAGCGCTCGTGCTTCTTGAGCAGCCGTAGAGGGGCAGGCCCTTCTCACCGAGCCTCGAGACGAAGCGGCTCGGGGCGGCAAGGCACCCCAACACCTTCGCACCCCTTTGAGGTCCCGAATTGGACCCATTCGCTCGAGGGCCGCGACCTTTTCGGGGTTGGCCTCGATTCCCCGTCGGGAGACGATGTATCCTAGGAGCATGCCCCGCGCACTCCAAAGACACATTTTTCGGGGTTGAGCTTGACCCCGTTGGCCCGCAGCCGCCGAATGCGATGCCAAGATCGCCGACCGTGTCGTCCGCCTTCTCGGTTTTGACGACGATGTCGTCTACGTAAGCCTCGACCGTCCGCCCGATATGGTCCCCAAAAACGTGCTGCATGCAGCGCTGATAGGTTGCGCCCGCGTTTCTGAGGCCAAAAGGCATCGTGACGTAACAGAACGTCCCGAACGGTGTGATGAACGAAGTCGCGAGCTGGTCGGACTCCTTCATTTTTATTTGATGATATCCCGAATAGGCATCAAGGAAACAGAGTAGTTCACACCCAGCAGTGGAATCGACGATCTGATCTATGCGCGGTAAAGGAAAAGGGACTTTTGGACATGCTTTATTGAGACTGGTGTAGTCAATACACATCCTCCACTTCCCATTTTTCTTTTTTACAAGCACAGGATTAGCTAACCATGTCGGGTGGAACACTTCCTTGATGAATCCGGCCTCGAGGAGCTTCCGCAGCTCCACTCCGATCGCCCGTCGCCGTTCCTCGTCGAAGCGGCGCAGCCGCTGCTGAACAGCGCGAGCGTTAGGCAGGATATCAAGGGAGTGCTCGGCGACCTCCCTCGGGATGCCTGGCATGTCCGAGGGGCTCCACGCGAAAACGTCGGCGTTGGCGCGGAGGAAGTCGACGAGCACTGCTTCCTATTTAGGATCGAGGGTCGTGCTGACCCTCAATGCTTTGCCCTCGGGGGCTGTCGGGTCGAGGGGGACCCCTTTGGTTTGCTCGGCAGCCTCGAAGGTGCCGATGTGTTTGGTGGCGGAGCTGAGGTCGTCATTGACCATCTTCTCCAGTGTGTTTACCAGCGCTTCATCCAGCGCTAGCGCCTCTGCATGTTCCACGCACTCGACATCGCAGTCGAATGCATGCTCGATCGACGACCCGACGGTGATGACGCCGTTTGGACCCGCATCTTCATCTTCGAGTACGTGTAGTTGGGAACCGCCGTGAACTTGGCATAGCATGGTCGTCCAAGGATGGCATGATAGGCCCCTTTGAATCCCACCACTTCAAAGGTGAGGGTCTCCTTGCGGAAATTCTTGGGGGTCCCGAACCAGACGGGCAGATCGATCTGCCCGAGGGGTTGAACTCCGTTTCCGGCGCGATGCCGTGAAACGGCTTCGTGCCGGGCCGCAGCCGGTCCACCCAATCCCCATTAGGCGCAATGTATGCGCGAAGAGGATATTGAGGCTACTGCCTCCGTCCATAAGGACCTTCGAAAACCGGGCGTTCCCAATGATGGGATCGACCACCAGGGGGTACTGGCCCGGGTTCGGGATGCGGTTTGGATGATCGTCCCGGCTAAAGGTGATGGCATCCTTCGACTAGTTGAGAAAGGCCGGAGGCGCCTTTTCTGCGGCGAGGACTTCGTGCCGCTCCTTCTTGCGCTGCCGGGTTGACATGTCGACAGTAGGTCCCCCAAAAATGAGGAACACATTTTCGACAGCAGGGAAGCCACCTGCGTCGCCGTCGCCCCCATCCTTCTTGGCCTCTCGCCTCCTTCGCGGCGGCACGGCCATAGAACTTCTTGAGCATGTCGCATCGCTCAAGAGTGTGATTCACGGGGGTCTTGTGGTAGGGGCATGGCTTCTTCATCATGTCGTCGAACACCCCCGGCCTCGAGGAGCCGGTCGTGGGCCCCGTCGGGCCGGGTCAACGCCGAGGGCCTCGGCGTTGCCGCCGTTGCGCCCTCGCTCGCGCGCCTCGCGGCGCGGCTTCTTCCCCTTCTTGCCCCGCTTGTCATTGCGGCGCGGCTCCCTTGGACCCGCCGCCCTCTGCCCCGCAGGCGTGTCCTCGGAGCGCTTGCCCTTCTTGCCGTCGAAGATTGCCCCCACGGCCTCCTCTCCCGGAGGCGAAGCCGGTGGCAATGTCGACCGGCTCGTTCGAGTCCGTGGGCGGGGGCTGCGTCCCGGCTCGCGCACAAGGTCCCGCACGTGGTGCCCTCGAGGAACGCGTGCACGATCTCTCGACCGTGCCACGGCCGGGGAGCTCGTGCGGCGCTTGGAGAAGCGCCGTATGAAGTCCCGCGGTGATTCGCCCGGCTTCGCGTGCGGGGAGCGCGGATCCCGAGGAGTTCCCGGGGCGCACGTACGTGCCCCGGAAGTTGCCCACGAAGGTGTGGACTAGATCGTCCCCGGTTATGGATCCGGCGCGGCGGTGCAAGTGCTCGAGCCATGTCCGGCCGCGTCGCCCGGATGCGGGGGCAAGTTGCGGATGATCACTTCGTCGTTGGTGGCCCCGCCCGGTCGACGAGCCGAGGCGGTAGTCGTTGAGCCAAACACGAGGGTCCGTCTCCCCGTTGTATTTGACGATCGTCGAGGGTTGACGGAAGCGCTGGGGGAACGCCGCCGTGCGGATCTCCCGCCGAACACACGGTGCCGGGGGCTGCGGTGTCGGGGAGCGATCCTCACCGCCGTCGTAGCGTCCACCCCTTCGAGGGTGGTAGCCCCCCGGCCGCTCGCGCGTCCGCCTTGCCGGTGCGCCCGGCGTTGATGACGTTGCGGGCGTCGCCATCCCGCCGCCCTGCGTGTGTCGAGGAGCCGTTCCCCGGCCGCGTGCGTCCCCCGGTCGGCCAGGTCGACCCACATGCACCGAGGGTTCGCCCCCGGTGCCGGATCATCACCCCGCGCGTCCCCCCTGTTGGCGGATGCGTGAGGCCGAGCTTTCGGCTTGCTGGACGGCCGCTTGCTCAAGGAGGGTCCGCACCTCGCGGTGCATGTCTCGAGCCTCGGGGGTCGAGGGTGCCGGCATGGCGCGCAGCAGTGTCGCGGCGGCGATGAGCTTTTGGCTCGCTCGCGGCGGAGTATCCGCGTTGTCGACGTTGGGGACGGGGTTGAGGCGGTCGCGGACTTGTCGGCCTAGCTCCCGCGCGCGTTCGCCGCGCGCGGAGGCCTCCCCCGCCATCGAGGCGCGGGAGTAGCCGCACGGTCCGTGCTCCTCGCGGCTTGGCCTCGAGCTCGCGAGCTTGGGCCGCCCGCGCGTCGACGTCGGCCCCGGCGGGAGCGCTCGGCCCCGCGGCCGGGCGCGTGGCAACCCCCCGGGGCCGGCGTGACTTCCCCATCTCCGGCGCCGCCGCACCGGCGGCGTTGGCCGGGTCGTTGGTGATGACGGCGCGGCATTCCCGCGTGGGGTCGTAGCTCCCGCGTCTTTGGAGTCGTCGGAGCAGCCGAACCAGTAGTCCGTGGCGTCGAGGAAGCGCCTGAACGCGACTGGGTCCGGCACACCGGGGAAGTCCCACTCCGCGTACCCATGATGGTTGGCGGGTGGCATCGTGTCGACGGAGGCCAGGGACGACTCGTCCGCTGCTGAAGTGCCGGGATCCCTGGTGACGAAGACGTGCCGACCAGGCGGAACCCTGTGCATTGTCGTGTTGATGTTAGCGTTGTAGGCCGTAGTGGCGCCACGCGGCCCGATGGGGATGCGCGGTCCCGAGACCGCACGCGGTCCCGGCCCGGGGGCGGTGGCGGCCGTCGTGACGGTGGGCGCACCGCGGCGGGCGGCGCGCGCTCGGCCCGCCGCCGCTCGGACCGCGCCCCCGACGCGAGCGTAGCCCGAGCGGCGGCGGCGTCGCGGCGTCGACGGTCCCGCGGCATCCGTGTCCGCCGGCGCTGCGCGGGTGTCGTGCGTGCGGCGGAGACCGGAGCGGACCTAGCCTCCCGCTCGCGCGTGTAGCTCCTCACGGTTGGTGAGGCGCATGAGATAGCCGTTCCCCCGTAGCACGGAAGTTCAAGTCCCCGAAGCGGATCTCGAACCGGCGGAAGGGGGTCTGAGCTACCCATGTTGTAGCGGGTGCTACGGTACTCAGTGCGAATCACCATGGAGGGAGTTAGCGAAATGACCTTAGGCGCTCGTTTGCCCCACGGTGGGCGCCACTGGTGTCGGTGCGGAATATGGTCCCGACACTAACCAGTAGATAACGCCTAGGTCTATCCCTCAATGGTCGATGCTAAGCAACAAATGACACAAGGATTTATCCCGGTTCCCGCCGAGGGGGCCGTACGTCCCGACCGGTGGTGTGCTCGTGGCACTATATTGCTCAGCACCGGGGGTGCTTGTAGTGGGGCAAATACAAGCAAGGCGGGAGAAGGAGCGTGGCTCCCAAGTCCCTGGTGAGTGGCTGAAGATGTTGTGGGAGAATAAGAGAGTGAGTGCACAGGGCGCTGTGTTCCTCCGGATCCATCGTCCCCGCGGCTGGGGGCTCGCCTTCCCTTTTATAGGCCAAGGGAGCGGCGAGTTACATGCACGCCGCGCTACCTAGCTGCGTGTGGGAGCACGTCGTGCTACGGTGTAGAGCGGGCGACCGTCCGGTCGATCTTTGCTGCGATCCGGCCATGATGGCCTACCTTGTACCCGAACAGTGGCGGTTCGAGGGTAGGAGGCGGCAGATGGCGATGGCGTCCCCTGATAGGCTTCGAGGGGGGTGCGATGATGGCGGTACGGGGCACGGGGAGCGGGCGAACGGCGTTCCTTCCCAATGAGCTGCGGTGGTGGGGTGGTTGCTTTGCGGTGTTCGGGCGTGCGCCTGCGGAGTCGGGCGTGTGCCCGCGCGCGTGGGTACGGCGGCCGCGCCGCGCGGTGGCGGGATGGCCACCCACCGGCCTAGCGTCCCTCACCTAACCTGCGGGGTCACGGGGAAAGTGGAGTCGAGGGTGCGCCGGCCCCTTTCGAGGGCCGAGCGCGTTAGGCCGTACGGTGGCGTGCGCGCGGTGTCATGGGGACGACGCCGGCCGTACGCACGGTCCACCCCACGGTGGCGGGGATGGGCTCCTCCTCGGGGAGTTGGTGCGGCGGCACCGGGCGTGAGCCCCGGCGCATGATGGCGCCGCCTTGCGGCGTCGGGGCGTTAAATGCCCAAGTACGGGGCCGGCGCACGCGTGCGGGGCGCCGTGAGCGTGGCGGGCCCCGGCCGAGGGTGGAGCGACCCCTCGAGCGAGGCGAGGCCCGCTCGAGGGGAGCGAGCCCTCGAGCGGGGCGGGACCGCTCGAGGGAAGGGTCGCCCCTCGAACGGGGCGGAACCCGTTCGAGGAGGGGTTGCCCCTCGAGCGGGCGGAGCCCGTTCGAGGAGGGAGCGTACCCTCGGGCGAGGCGGAGCCTGCTCGAGGGGTCTCATAGGCGAGCTATCTTGGTGGGCCTCCGAAGTCTGTTTGCATGGGCCACGTCCTGCATGGTTAGTTCTCTGCATGGTTAGGCTTAGCTCATTTTGATGCAGGAATTTAAGTGAGGGTTCCCCCATTGTTTGAGGGGACCCCTAGGGGCGGTCCCCGACAGAATAAAATTTGCAAAAAGTCCAAAGCAAAATGGGTCCAAGAAAACTAGCAAGTCCTAGCAAACATAGCTCAAGGAGAAATGTTAAATACAAGGGAGAAAGCCACATGAACCATGATCCATATGTATGATATCAATGAAAATACCACATGTGAGAATAACTAAGGTAGATCACAAGCTCATGAGACTAGCATGATACAAACTAAGCTCCCACTAAGTGTGTGCACAAAAAGATAGTGTGAGCAACAAGTGCACAACTACAACCTAGTAAGACAATGAAGCATAGAGCATATCATGCAAGGAGGTAGCTTAAAGGACAAGAGATAGGACAAATGGGTTCTTGTTACATTACCACTTGTAGACATCACTTGTAGTCTTTTGATCATTGCATACCTCCGGGGGATGATCCTCTTCACCTTGTTAGCACAAAATTGAGATGAGCCACTTGGAAATGATATCACTAGGTGACACCACTTGAAAGAAGCTTGCATAGAAGACACTTGGGGTACCACAAGGATTAGGAATGTATGAGTGCATTGCCTTTGAACTTATATAGAGACATAAGCTCGCAAGGACATGACTCAATAGCATGAAGCTCATATTGCTATATTCACTCTTTTAGAGATGTTAGATCACATTGATAGTGAAATAGCATTCTCTTATAATGAAGTACCGCACCGGAACGCGTCGCCAAGGGACTACATAAGATAAGCTTGAAACAATGTTAGTCCCATAACCAAACCATAGGATGAGCTCCCCCTAAATGTGTGCATTTAGTGTTTGAATCACCAACCAATTGTATGCACATTGTTTATGACAACAAAGGGAAGCTAACCCTATAGCTTGCTCATGATGCAAAGAGATATATATGAAAAACATGCACCATGAAAGAACAAGTGTAGCTTTCCTACACACTAATCAAACCATGTAGGTTGCTCATGGGTTAGCACATGACACAAGCAACCTACCATATGTAAACATTGCAACAAATGCAACCTAAACATGGCAATGGAGCTACAATGATACAAGAGATAGGTACTAGTTTCCATACCTCAACCGGGGAACTTGGGCAACACATGTCCAACTTGCAAGCTTGGATTTTAGGCTTGAATCTTCACATCTTCTTTGTGCCAAGCCTCCCAAGTCCCCGCTCTTAAGGCCTTCAAGTGGCCTTTGGAACCCAAACCATTTGAGGCCCCTTCAAGTTAGTGATGACTTTCTTGGGCACCCAAATGGGTTGGTTCCAACCCCGCTCCTCCTTCATCTTCCCAACCTTGTGTGCAACCACCTTGCCATTAGCCTTCTTCTTGATGACGTAGGTGTTGCTCTTGGTCTTGTTCTTGCGGTTGGGCTTGGTGTAGATGAGGGAGCTCTTGATGGTGGGCTTCAACTTCTTCTTTGCGCCCTTGTCCATCTTCTTGACAAATTGAGGGCATTTGTAGAACTTGTGCCCTTCTCCATGACACTTGTAGCAAGTCACAGTTACACCCTTCTCAAACTTCTTCACCATGGGATCACAGTTATCTTGAAAAGGTTGGACTTTGCTCTTCATGTCTTGAGAGATGTCCACTTGTTCTTCATCGTTCTTGCCTTTGCCCATCAAGCTTGCCAACCTCTCTCGGAGCCATTTCACTTCTTGCTTGAGCTCATCATTTTTCTTGCCTATGAGACAATCACATGTTTCTACAACAACATCCTCATTGCAAGATGGTGAGCAAGATTCATCAATTAAATCAATGCAAGAAGTTGAAGCATCTACCTTGGAGATAGGAATTGCACAAGGGATAGATGATTCATCAAGCTTAAAGGAATTACTTGTTTTAATCTCATTGCTCTCAAGCTTAGATTTTAGCTCATCACACTCCTTGCTAAGCAATTTGAATTTGCACAACAAATGTTCATAATTTGAAGCAAGGGTTGCACTAAGATCATTGAGAGCATTGAGTTTTTTAATTTCATTAGCTTGTTTTCTCAAGAATTCCTTTTTGCTCATGGACTAGCTCAACAAGATCATCAAGAGAGGTGGTGTCGGATTCATCATCACTTACATTGCTTTCCATACCTTTGGCCATAAGACACATGTGTAGTGATGATGAAGGACCTTGCATGAAGCGGCTGGTGAAGTTCTTTCTTGATTCATCACTTGATCTAGAAGAACTTGATTCTCCACCACTTGTCCACTCATGGACGGCGATAGTTGCCTTTTGCCTTGGTCTCCTCTCCTTTACCACCTTCTTCTTAGGCTTGTGCTCGATCTTGGTGAACTTGATGTGCTGATGATGACGCCCTTCTCTCAAGTGGACGTTGTAGCTGTACATGTTGACTTTAGATCTTTTTCACGTACTCGGCCACCATGGATTCAACCTCTTCATCACTTGAGGAATCTTCATCATCACCATCATCACCATCATCCTTGCTTGAGCTTCCACGAGTAGCCATCCTACTCAACATCTTCTCTTGTTGGCTTGAGAGAGCATGGCTTGTAGTTGGAGAGGATGGTTCTTAGGGCTTTTCTTGGTGCACCTTCTTTGACTTGGGCATGAGTTGAAGCTCATGTGCCATGATCTTGCTCAAGATATGAGATGCTTCAAATCTTCGAGCTTCTTCTCGTAGATGATTGCCTTCACCAAGAAATAATCGGGCTTACGGAGACTTTGAAGGATCTTGCGGTTGATGCTCAAGTCCGTGATGTCCTTCACACCTAAAGCATTGATCTCATTGACAAGCACATTTAGGCGTGAGTACATAGATTCAGCATTTTCATTTGCAAGTTGCTTAAAGCTATTGAATTCCTCAAGGAGACAACCGTAGCGTTCATTAGCAACTTCTTTTGAACCCTCATTTTGCTCCTTGATGGTTTTCCATAGCTCATGAGCATTTTCACAAGTAAAAACTCTATTGAAAACACCTACATCTAGTGAGGACAAAATGATACTCTTAGCAATCACATCAAATTGCTTTTCCTTCTTAGTACCATTTCTCATGCCCTCATCGGTGACTCTCCAAACATCAAGGTCCTTTGCTTGGAAATAGGCCTCCATGAGAACCTTCCACCGAGGATAGCCCGTGCCATCGAAATGTGGAGCCAAACCTGAGGTATCTACCCCTTTCTTTCCTCTATTGAGCAACTCACTAGGTGGTGAAGCCTAACCGTTCCAATGAGCTGGTTTTCACAATCTACCAATCGAATTGGCGTATCCTTGTGAAGGAAGTGAGTCCCGGCTCTGATACCACTTGCAAGGAATCGGATGCTTGTTAGCCTAAGAGGGGGAGGGGGTGAATTAGGCAACTTAAAAACTTAACCTATGGCTTCACTAATTTTGCACAAAGGTAAACTAGAACATGCTATCTAGATGTACAACTAGGGTTGTTCTAGTGTGAAACTCCCATCCCAAAAGAAGGTTTGCAACCTATAGCCAATCCTAGCATGATACTACTCTAGGAAAGTAAAGGCAAGCATAGATTGCAATAGAGTAAATGCGGAAACGTAAAGGGGATGAGAGAAATCAAACTCTTGACACGAGATTTATCCCGTGGTATCGATAGGCACTAAGCTACCCCTAGTCCACGTTGAAGCACTCACACAAGAGTATTGCTTCCCGGCCACCAAGTCTATCCCGAGAGCACCACTTGAATCGCCACAAAGGCTAGCCACTTAGGCACTTGCGAATCTCCCTTGGTCACCTTGATGCCGCCTCCACTAAGGAGCTTCTCCACCAAGGAAGGGGGTCTCCACGTCCACCGCACAAAGTGTCCTCGCCGCTCCACACCAAGCCGGAGGGTCGATGACGATTGCTGGTGAGCGACTTAGGCCCCAAGGCTTCCAGCGAACCTTGTACAACTGGATTCACTCAAGAATCACCTCACAAGGTTGGCACAACCTTGCACTCACTCAGCTCTAAGCTAAGCCTAGCACTAAGCACATACACAAAGCATATGCAAGTCTAAGGATGAGCAAATAAGCACTTGGATGGATTGGATATGATCTTCAATGTGTCTTGAACTCCTCTGCACTTCCACACAATCCAGCCTCAAATGGGCGGGTGGAGGAGGTATAAATAGCCCAAGGCATCAAACTAGCCGTTGGCTAAACGCTGCTAAAAGTAGTACCGTCGGATGATCTGACGCTATGTTTTTCCGGGCATCGGTTCATCCAGTGCTACTAGCCGTTGCCTCCACCGCACATGTCTTCTCTGACACAACTGCTCCGATGCTATGCACCGACGGTCTGTCGGATCATCCGGTGCTGAAGACCCTGCGTCCAAGTCGCCTCTATTAGCTTCCACGCGACCGTTGGATAGACCGACGCTTCATCTTGACCAAGGCGTCGGATCATCCGGTGATGAAGGCTTTGTCTTGGCGCGTCTCTGTATGAATTCAAACTGAGCGTCGGATAGACCGACGGTGTCCCCCCTCAGATTGTCGGATCATCCGGTGCTACTGTCTTCGCTGCTCTTCCTCTGCAACTCGTCCGATGCTACTATGAATTGGACCGTCGGTTCATCCGACGGTACCTAGGGTTTCACCCTGTGTACCAACTCGTCCGACGATTGCACCGACGCTTGTTAAATTGATACCGTCGGTTCATCCGACAGTGTCTTTTCTTTTCCTTTTCTTGCTCGGTTTTGACCCTTTGTTTTGGCATTTTGGCATGTGTTTTTTCTTGCATTCCTTGGACCTAGAGGTGTCTACACAGACATGCTAAAACAATATGGTTAGTCCCAATGATTATGTTGTCATGAATCACCAAAATCAAACTCGAACTAATGGCATATGATGCCATGTTTGCTACACTGTCCCAGTTTTGGTATCATCACCAGGTGATAGGTTCTGCATCCCTTTGTTCATGCCTATGGCCACATATTAATCACAATCCACTCAACATAAAAATCCCTTCTATGGGGCTTGCTATCTGTCATCATGCAAAATTGTTCTGACAAACACAGTAAAGTGCTTAGGGCTTAATTGTGGTTCTGTAATTAATACTGGAATCCCTACAGTTCATTTAGGTTTCTACGTGCATAGCATCAAGATAGGTGTCAGGTTTGTGTGGTTTACTCTAAAATCATTTCTGCGTGGAAGCTTTTCTCCCTATTCATCTATTAACTGATAACATGGCTGTCTTTTAGTATAATTATAAAACTTCTTGCTAATGCTCGGGTTATTGGATGTGATTGACGAAATAAAGTTGGTTTTTAGTTCACTTGCAAGTTGTCCTTCAAAGGTTGTGAGCCTATAGCACTGAGCACTGCAACCTTGAAGGGAATAGCTATCAGGCTATCTTCTAACTTCATTCATGATTTTTTTTGCGGTGCTAAAAGAATAGAGGGGTTGCATAGCTGATGCTATTTTCTTGGCTGATGCAGCTTTCCTTTAACCTATCAAATGCAAGTTCTCTGCATATTGATTGGCATGTTCTTGTAGTTTACTCCCTGATATTCCAGTATAAATCATTGTGCAGTATTTGTGTCTTTAGATTTGATTTGCTAGCCAGCTAAAAGTACACTTAACTACTAATTTGAAGTTCATGAATTCAAATGATGCTTTGTAAGAGTAATCTTACTGGAGCATCCAGAAAACATTTTTTTCAATACCATTATCGTCATTTTACAATGTAATACTACTTTTAGAGTTTAAGAAAAATTGATTATTTGTGGATAGCTTGTTTCATTGGGGGTAATTTGGGAATCCTTCAACATCGATTCTCCTTAAATGATCGACTTTTTAATCTTATTATGTTTCTGATGTTGAACGTGCCCGTGGAAAAAGGTGGAGATACAGGAGTGGTAGAGTTGCCAGCGGGTTGATGTTACTTTCAAATTTCTGAACTTTTATATTGTCTGAAACTCTAAATGGAAAATATTCACAAGTGGTAGAAAATAAAGTAAAAGTCGAATGCATTTACACTACACACATCATTTCTGTTGATTAATAGTTCTACATTCATATATATTTGCATGATCTCTGTTTGTCAGACTGCATATTGTGGTCTAGAAAAATAGTCAATTGGTTTCTACGGCATTTGTAGGCTTAGGCTGTTTGTTTTACATCGATGACCAAAACCTACCATTATTTTTACTCAAAGCTGGTTCATTGGATCAATTGGCATAAATCATTCGCCGGTAATTTCGTACTCATCTTTCTAACTGGTAGAATTGGCATACATCATTGGATCAGTTGAACCTATATTGCTTGCTTCTTAAATATGATGTATGGTTTACAGTACAAGGTCAAGCAAATTGATCATGCTTGCTGTTTTTATCATGTCATCTTGTTGTTAAAATTAATGCTGAGTTATTATGCTAGCAAATAAAGTGATACTTTGCTGAAGCCTAGCCTCAAGCTTTAATGTTGAGTGATGATGTCTTTGAACATTACTATTGTTTCATAAATTGTGGAGAAAATTATCACTGTTTATATAAAATGGAAATGAAAGCCATAAATGCATATTTTATTCTGTCTTTGCAATATCCAGTCTGCAATGTTCACGTCCTTTGCAGAGCAATATTGTAGGTTCTTTTGTCCTCTTCCTATTTTGATTTTTCAATGCCCTAGAACCTGGATGTCAAGCTCTTTTATCTTCTCTGCTTTGTAACTCCAACAATGATGCATGACGATTTATTTCTATTGAGAAAGTTCTTCCTTGAATCCGAAACCACTTGAATGCAGTTGAGAAGAAACTACATCTGAATTGAATGCAATTTATTTGTATAGAAAAACCGAGCAATTAGATGAACGGAGACGGGGATGGGGATCCCCACGGGGATTATTCCCCGCGCGGGGCGGGGACGGGAAGAAAGTTTGCGCGTCAGCTCTAGCGGGGACGGGGGTGGGGAATTTTGCTCCCCACGGGGACGGGCATGGGAGGTCGATCCCCAACGGGGAATTCCCCGTTGCCATCCCTATTCAAACCAATCTTTTATCGAGCCATTCCCTGCCTCCCTTTGCCTCCTCAAGAACCTTACAAGCTTGGACCTCTCCTACAACAACTTCTCCACGTCGTTCCCTATGAGGTTTTTTACGGTACACAATACGACCCAACAGTGGTACGGTCGTATCATCAGTTTTTCTCTATGGGTAAAATGGTAATTTGCTAAATATATATTATTTGGAAAAAAATTTCCCGCTGCCCCCTTATACTATAAAACATTTCATATATTTCATTTCCTATATACAACAATATCATTTTACATTTTTGATAATACCCTTATACTCCACGTACGACCTTTGAATACTACCGTACCACAGCTAAAACAAAAAATTTGTATAGAATTAATCTCAACCGTCAGATCCTTACATATAGGTCCTTTTCTATTACATTCAAGTCCTTTTTCAACCGGTCATACAGGCCGTATTGTGTACAGTAAAAACCTCTTCCCTATTACACTCTACAATTGCTCCAACCTGAGTTACCTAGATCTTTCCAACAATTTCTTTGTCGGGAACCTGCCAGATGACATAAACAGTTTATCTGCACAGCTCGAGCATCTCAACTTATCAACTAATCACTTCATGGTCTTCAAGCCATGTGGTCTTCAAGCCCCCTATCATTGCTTCTAAGCTTCAAGGTGGGGACACTTGAAGATAATAGCAAACTCTCTCCAATCATTTGGAGAGAAGAAATTTTGACAAGCCGGGGCCGGAGAGCAGACTTACAGGTCAACGGGGTAGTCCAAAACGAACAGTTCAGTTCCCATTTAACATAATTTTCACAGCCTATATTTAGTTCAATTGGAAATTGCAACTAAACTCTCCAGGCCTTTGCCATCCCTCTCTTAGCAAGAAATCGTCGACCAAAAAGATTCAGCGGACATGCCCAACAACTGCTATATCAGCTGCTTTCTGTTCATTCAATTACTGCTTTCTATACAGCCCAAATCCGACGCACAGTCCACAGATCAGTCTAACGATGACCACCAAATCCTCGTTGGACTCATGAAACACTGGGGGAGGAATTCACCTGCACTGAGCAGATGGAGCTCCACTTCTGTAGCTCACTGCAATTGGGAAGGAGTTACATGCACAAACGATGTGGTGAGTGGCATCTTCCTATCAAACCAATCCTTTGTGAAGCCAATCCCTGCCTCTCTTTGCCTCCTCAAGAACCTTACCAGCTTGGATCTCTCCTACAACAACTTCTCCACATCATTCCCTATCACACTCTACAATTGCTCCAACCTGAGTTACCTAGATCTTTCCAACAATTTCTTTGTCGGGAACCTGCCAGATGACATAAACAGTTTATCCGCACAGCTCGAGCATCTCAACTTATCAACTAATAGTTTCACTGGAAGAATTCCACCATCAATTGGATGGTTCCTCAGACTCGAGTCATTGCTCCTTGACACCAACAGATTTGATGGAAGTTATCCGGCAGAAGGATTTGGTAATCTTTCCAGCCTTCAGATTTTCACTCTAGCTTACAATCCGTTTGATCCAGCCCCAGTCCCATGGGAGTTTGGCAAATTGAGGAACCTCACCTATTTGTGGCTATCTGATATGAACATTACTGGTGAGATCCCTGAGTCCTGAGAGCCTCTCAAACCTCACAAAGCTCGAGCTCTTGGCCCTGTCAGAGAACCGGATGCAAGGCACAATTCCCATGTGGATCTGGCAGCTGAAGAAGCTTAAATACTTGTATCTGTATGATAACAATTTCACAGGTGTGATCGCAGACAATATGACAGCATTGGATTTGGTAGAGATCGATTTGTCTTCAAACAGATTAACCGGGACAATACCAGGTGACTTTGTTAAGCTTACCAACCTTAAGCAACTGTTTTTATATAGAAACCAACTCCATGGATCAATTCCACCAAGCATTGGGTTGTTGCCAAATCTTCAGGACATCCGGCTATTCAACAACATGCTCTCAGATGCCCTCCCACCAGAGCTTGGGAAGCACTCCCCGCTGGGCAACTTTGAGGTCAGCAACAATAACCTTTCTGGCGAGCTGCCAGAGGGCCTTTGCTCCAACAGGAAGCTATATAATATAGTTGTTTTCAACAATAGCTTTTCTGGTAAGCTTCCAGAATCGCTAGGTGACTGCAGTCGGTTGAACAATTTAATGATGTACAACAATCATTTCACGGGAGAGTTTCCCAAGAGCGTCTGGTCGGTTGTGACGAATGAGCTCACTACAGTTATGATCCAAAACAACAATTTCTCAGGCACATTACCTACCCAGTGGCCATGGAATTTTACACGGCTTGACATCAGCAACAACAGATTCTCTGGTCCTGTTCCAACGTTTGAAGGCAGAATGACAGTATTCAGTGCAGCAAACAACATGCTTTCAGGTGAAATCCCCTGGGATCTGACAGGCATTTCACGAATAAGTGATTTAGACCTTTCCAGGAATCAAATTACTGGCCCTATACCCATGACAACTGGAGTGCTAAAGGGGCTCAATACGCTTAATGTAAGTGGAAATCAGATCTCTGGTAATATACCTGCAGCATTTGGGTTCATGTCAATGCTAACCATCCTTGACCTCTCATCAAATGCACTATCTGGAGAGATACCAAATAATTTCAATAAGTTACGGCTGAGTTTTCTGAACCTCTCCACGAATCAGCTGTCTGGTGAAATCCCAACATCATTGCAAAATAAAGCATATGACCTCCGTTTCAATTCAGGTCTCTGTGTCTCATCAAATAGTTCTACTCATAATGTGCCGATTTGTAGGGAAAGATCAAACTTACGCAATCACCTTTCCAGGAGGCTTATAACTTTATTTTCTGTTCTTGCTAGCGTCATATTCCTTAGTTTAGCAGTTGCTGGCTTCTTGATCTTGAGGAGGCCAAAACATAGACAAGACCCCCAAACATGGATACTGACCCCATTCCATGCATTGCATTTCACAGAGCATGACATTATTTCTGGGCTCTTTGAGAAGAACTGGATTGGAAGTGGTAGGTCTGGCAAGGTATACCGTGTTCATGTTATGGATGAAGCAGGTCCTGGCAGTATGGTGGCAGTAAAAAAAATATGGAACTTGCAGAATCTCGATGAGCAACTGGAGAAGGACTTCCTTGCTGAGGTCAATATATTGGGTGAGATTCGGCACGCGAACGTTGTCAAGCTGCTGTGCTGCATTTCGACCTCACATGCAAAGCTTATTGTCTATGAATACATGGAAAATGGCAGCCTAGACAGGTGGCTGCACCATAGGGAGAGAATTGGTGCACCCGCACCTTTGGATTGGCCCACAAGGTTGCAAATAGCCATTGATTCAGCAAGGGGCCTCTGCTACATGCACCATGGCTGCTCACCAGCCATAGTGCACCGAGATGTCAAGTCTGCTAACATCCTTCTGGATTCCGAGTTCAGAGCAAAGGTAGCCGACTTTGGGCTTGCTCGGATTCTTCTCAAAGCTGGAGAACCAGAGTCAGTTTCTGCCATGTGTGGAACTTTTGGCTACATGCGTCCAGGTTAGAACCAAATAACTAGAATAGATTCACAGAAATGTATCATGTGCTAATGTGAGGCGTATTTGTTTGCAGAGTATGGATATCAGAGGCGAGTGAATGCGAAAGTTGATGTTTATAGTTTCGGAGTGGTCCTGTTGGAACTCACAACAGGGCGCGTGGCAAACGGTGGAGGTGCAGAGTACTGCTTGGCACAATGGGCATGGAAACAGTACTATTGAATAGAAATTTTGTAGAGACAAGTGAATAGTGAATTGGTAAAATTTCATTGATCTCATTGTTCCCTTTTATAGGGAGATTACATAATCAGTTACAAGGTCATAAGGATGAGACTTGATGACACCATATAGTGGCACTTTATATCACCCTCTAATGGCTGCTATTAGGAGCTGCCATTAGATGGGTTTAAGGTCATAAAACCCTTGTGTGCTGCCCCTTGATGTGCTGCCTCTTGATATGCATCATTGAGGAGGTCAATTAGAATTCTTTTGTAACACTCCCCCTTTGACCGGGTCAAATCTTAAGATCAACATGTTCTTGAATTCCTTTGAAAAACCCTGTGGGAAAAAATAGGAATGATTTGTTTGGTGGTTACTCTATCATGAAATCTGCAAGGTTTAATGAGTAACCTATGCCTCAGTTTTATCTCTAAAAAAACCTCGGTGGGAAAAAAGAGATAAGGCATATGCTTGTATCAAACATTGTCTCATCAAAAACTTTACATGAGAAAAACCTTCTGGTAAAAACTCATGAAAGAAAAGAGTACAATGTGAAGCATTCAACTGGGTCCATCATTCAGGAGGTCTCCCCCTGAAGCCTGCAAGTCTCGGAGCCGTCTCATACCAATTCCCTTAACACATTTCTCGAATGAGGAAGTCGGTAGGGATTTAGTGAAGAGATCCGCTAGATTATCACAAGACTTTGTCGGTAAGATGTTTATTTCTCCACTTAGCTGAAGCTCATGGGGATAAAACAACTTAGGAGCAATATGTTTTGTGATATTGCTTTTGATGTACCCCGTTTGCATCCGAGAAATACAAGCAACGATTATCTTCATAGATAATGGTAGGTGATTCCCAAGAAGAACCAAGACCACATGATCGCTCAATGTGATTTGTCATTCGCGAAGCCGTACGCATTCACGTGAGGCTTCATATAGTGCTATTATTTCGGAATGATTTGTGGAGGTAGCCACTAATGTCCGTTTAGATGACTTCCATGATATAACTTGTTCCTCCATGAAGGAATGCAAAACTCGTCCGTGATCCGGCATTGTGGGGATCGGACATATAACCAAGACATCGCGCGTATCCAATCAAGGTAGGATCATTAGTTTTCCGAAAGAATAATCCAAGATCCTTAGTGCCATTTAAGTACCTAAGGATTTGTTTTCCTCCGGTCCAATGGCGCCTTGTTGGGGCAGCACTATGTCTTGCCAATAGATTCACTGCAAATGCAATGTCGGGCCTTGTACTGTTTGCAAGGTACATTAGCGCTCCGATGAGACTGAGATAGGGAAATTCTGATCCTAATATCTCCTCTCCTTCCTCCCGTGGTCGAAAAACATCCTTTTCAAGATCAAGAGATCGAACAACCATGGGGGTTTTGATTGGATGTGCTTTGTCCATATTAAACTTCTCCAATATTTTCTGGACATAGGCAGATTGGTGCATCAAAATTCCAGAGTGAAGGTGCTCAATTTGCAAACCCAAGCAAAATTTGGTTTTACCCAAATCCTTCATCTCAAATTCCGTCTTAAGATGATCACGAGCTTCATCAACATCTCGTGCATGACCAATGATATTCAAATCATCTACATACACCGATATAATACAAAATCCTGTGGAGGATCTTTTGATGAAGACACATGGGCAATCATCATTATTTGAGTAACCCTTCTCGGAAGGTACTCACTCGATCGGTTGTACCACATTCTACCCGACCGTTTAAGACCATAGAGTGATCTTTTGAGTTTTACACAATACATGTTGCGATTTGCTCCTTTATTCGGTATAGGAATTCCATCGGGGACCTTCATATATATTTCCGAATCTAGTGACCCATATAAGTATCTTTGTCACGACATCCATCAACTGCATAGATAGATGATTTTGAATTGCCAGAGATATCAAATATCGGAATGTAATTCCACTCATTACTGGAGAATATGTTTCATTGAAATCAATGTCGGGTCTCTGCGTAAACCCTTGTGCTACAAGCCTCGCCTTATATCTCACCACCTCATTGTTCTCATTCCGCTTGCGGATGAAAACCCATTTGAAACCTACAGGGAAGGTTTTTGGGGGTGTAGGTATTACCGATGAGAATACCTCTCTTTTCTTGAGGGAGGCTAACTCGCTTCAATTGCTTCCTTCCATTTGTTCCAGTCCGAGCGCTTCTTGCACTCTACCATGGTTTTTGGATCTGGATCATTTTGGATGGATTCAAAGAACGATGAGGCAAAGTATATGTCGACAATTGTAGTCTTACGATCGAATGATTCTCCAGAATCAACATAGTTTATGGAAATTTCATTGACCCCGAATGGCGACTCGGTATTTCCCAATACGATGGCGCCGGGGCGTTCCAATGTCCCATCATCAGAAATGGAGTGCACTGTTGATGTGGGAGGTGGATTGTGTAAATCCACTCGGTGTCTCTCAACTTGAGGTTGGGTTTCATTTACTGTGCCTGAGAGATGATCCCTCTGTTTCCTCGTGCGCTTGCGAGGATTTGCCGTACTTCTCCCACTCTCTTTCGAGGAAGTGAGTTGAATAGTTTTGTTTGGTACATTCCTAGCAGGAATGTATGATTTTGTGACACTTTTGCTCATGGTAAATGAGTCTGGCAAATTATTTGCAGCATTTTGCAAATTTATAATCCTTTGAACTTGAAGTTCGGATTCTTTAGTACGAGGATCCTCCTTTTGGGTGTCTATAGCATCCCAATTTATTTCCGGGCATTCATTGTGATACTTTAATTCTCCCCCTAATGCCGGAAATTGTTCTTCATTGAAGATACAATCGCCGTACGGCCGTGAGCAAGTCCCCTGTAAGGGGCTCCAGGTATTTAATGATCGACGGAGATAAATACCCCACGTAGATCCCCATTTTCCTGTGAGGGCCCATTGATGTACGCTTTGGTGGTGAGATCGGTACGTATACAGCGCAACCGAATATCCGCAGATGGGAAATACTAGGAGGATCACCACGAACCAATTGCAGCGGGGAAGCTGTATGGTATGCAGTTGGACGCAATTGTATTAAGTCACCAGCGTGTAAGACTGCGTGACCCCAACATGAGGTTGGTAGGTTACAATTTTGCATTAGTGGTCTAGCAATGAGCTTTATTCTCTTGATAAGAGATTCAGCTAAACCATTCTGTGTGTGAACATATGGTACAGAATGTTGTACTTCAATTCCTAATGCCATACAATAATCATTGAAGGCTTTGGAAGAAAATTCTGCTGCATTGTCCAGTCTGATTGATTTTATCTGATGTTCAGGATGACTCGCTCTAAGTCTGATGACTTGTGCGATCAATTTTGCAAAAGCATGGTTCCGTGTCGATAAAAGACACACATGAGACCATCTTGTGGATGCATCTATTAGAACCATGAAGTATCTGAACGGTCCAGACAAAGGTTGAATGGGACCACAAATGTCACCTTGAATGCGTTCAAGAAACTTTAGTGGTTCAGCCTGTATTTTGAGATGTGATGGTCTTAAAATTAATTTCCCAGTTGCACATGAGGTGCATATAAAATCTGAGGATTCTGGAAATTTTCTGTCGCTCATACCATGTCCACTTGAATTGCTCATGATTTTTCTCATCATCCCGATGCCAGGATGGCCAAGGCGTTCATGCCAAGTTTTGAATGCATCCACATTCTGAAAAATCACTTTGTATGCAACATGTGGTACGGGTTTAATGTATGTGTAGTACAATCCGGACGGGAGAGAAGGCACTTTTTCAAGTGTTTGTTTGCCATATCCGGTATCTTTGGTCAAGAGGAGGAACTCCTCATTGTATTCTTCATGTGTTTCCACATGAATCCCATTTTTCCGGATATCTCTATAACTTAGTAGAGTACGTGTTGAATCGGGATACAATAATGCCTCCTCGATATTAATTTGTGTACCCATTGGAAGTACGATAGTGGCTCTACCAGAACCAACTATCGTAGCATCGCGTCCTGCGATGGTCAAAACTTGCCCTTCTCTCTTTGTGAGAGTTTGGAAAAATTTGACTTCCCTAAGTATAGTGTTAGTGGTGCAACTATGCACTAGGCATATTTCTTCTTCCATTGGATTGACTCCCGTAACAATCTATACAATGCAAAAATTAAATTATAAAAATAATATAAAGATATAGAAAATGCATACAAATATATAGATATCACAAGTGCATTATTACAACTAATAGCAACATCATGTCTTTATTACAATAACTTCTTTTTTGCAAAATGAAATTATGGAGTCTATATGAGGTCTCCATAGGTGTCGTTGGAAGTATATTCCACGAGCATCCTGTCGACATCCATGAAGTCTTCCTCCCTACTTGGCGGAGTCTTGGTGTTGCTCGTTCCCGCTCCATGAGGGATGGGGTCCATAGCTCTAGTCTCCAGCGCTTGAGAGGCGAAGTGTGCTTCGTACTTCTTTGTCTCCGGTGTACGACCCACGGACTTCATGTATAATTCGACCAAATGTTTAGGAGTTCTGCATTTCTTAGCAATATGATTGTTGCAACTACACCTAAAGCAGGCGATTTTGTTGCTACTCTCATTTCTAGGCTTAGAAATACCTTTCCCCTTTGGGACGTTCCCACGTGGCTTTTTGGCTCTCTTACGTTTGCCTTTGCTTGAGGAATTTTCGGTCCGTATGTTCCCTTTGGGACCATTTTTCTTCGCATTTGCATGTACTTCGGGCGGTGGTGCGAGGCCCAATGGGCGCCGATTTGAGTTTCACACGGTGAGCTCATGATTCTTTTCTCGCTCGTTTCAATGTTTGAATGAGCGAAGAATAGACCGTGAAATTCTTTTCACGATATTGTTGAGTGATAATCCTTTCGAAGGGAGCATCGTAGATAAAGTTTTCTCAATTTTGTCCGCTTCAAGAGGGTTCTCTCTCACAAAATCGAAGCTTAGAGCAAATCTTATGAACGGCATGGTTGAACTCATCCACGAGCTTTGAAATCCCGTAGACGTAAGTGGTTCCACTCATGCATTGCCTCGGGGAGGACAATGGCTTTATGTTGTTCATAACGATTTTTCGAGAGATGTCCATAGAACACGGGGTCCTCCTCATACATGTACTCCATTTTTAAATCCGGATGGATATGGTTTCTCATAACCTTTAAGGCGAGAATTTTGACATGTTGGAGGGGTTTACCGTCCCTTCGCCGTATCATCTATACATCTGTATAGTCCGAGGGTCGATAGTTGTACTTTGACATCCATCGCCCAGGAAGGGAAATTGGAACCATCAAGAGCGAGGAACTCAAACTCTTTGGTTACTTTGCCTTCCATTCCTACAATGTGTTTTGCCAACAATTTTGAGAAATTATGGCAATATTTATGCAATATTATGTGAATTTAAAATAAACTCGAACAATAAATTATTGCATAAAATAAATACATAAAGTAGTATGATGGAAGTAAATTTGCAAAAGGAAAATTGCTTGTAATAAAGAAACATGGAAATGCTAAAGATTAAAATATATATATATGGAGAATTACAAAAGTCTAAAAGACATGTATTCTCACAAATTATTTGCGTAATGTAAATACGACAAAAGGGAAAGGACCAAAGTGTAAAACTGATGAAAATAAAATCAGAAAATAACTAAAACTTTATTTGGGTGGTGGGCCGAGACAATCTTGTTTTTGGCCCACCACCGCTTTAGGTCCAGGAGGGGGGGGGGGAACGGTGCGGGGCCGGGTGGGCCGGCTAGGACCGGCCCGGCCCGCCACGGCCACCATGGCCTAAAGGCCCGACTCGGGTGGGGAAACCCTAATCCCCACCCCTTTCCCGCCGCCGCCGCCGCCGAGGGACGGGCGGCCGCCGTCGCCGTCGGCCGCCCTCCCCGCCCGGCGCCGCCGACCGCCGGCGTTGCCGGGCGTCGCCGCCGTCGCCGGCGCCGCCGCCGCCGTCGCCGGCGCCGCCGCCGTCGACCACCCGCTCCTCCCCGGACCCGTTCTCCCCCGCGCTCGGGCTTCCCCCCTCACCGGAGGGTGAGGGGCGCTCCACCGCCGCCGGCGCCATTCCCCGGCCGGGATGTGCCCGGTCGAGATCCGGTTGGGCGCGGGCGCGGCCCCCGGACGGCGATTTGCCGCCGCCGCAGCGGCCTCCGGCGACCCGAGCAAAAAGGAGCCGGTGGCGGAGGTGGTGGAGATGCAGGCTCAAGGTCGATGAAGTCCGGCGGCGCGGCCACAGGTGTGATGCTGGAGCCTCCCCCTGTATTATTGTAGAAGGGGAGAGCTCCAGTGCGCGCAGCCATAGTCCTTCTGATGAAGAATCCAGGCGGTCCGACCGGCGTTGGAGTATGCTCCGGAAATGCCGGCGTGTACTTCAGTGAAGCCACTGGCGAAATGGCGCGACGAGGTGAAGCCGGATCAACGACGTTCTCCTGCTGCAGCCTAACACTTCGATTTGAACGAGCTGCGAGAGTGCTCAAGTCGTTGCTTGGAGCTCTTGCGGCTCGCGGGCGGCGGCGCCATCGTCGTGGCGGGTGCCACGTCCGGCATAACCAGCACGGCCCCCCGCCACGTCGAGGACGGCGCGCCGGCGCTCGGAGGAGCGCATCAACTTGTTGGTGCGGAGGTGGCGCGAACACGAGCGCGAAGGTGTCTTGGGAGAGAAGAGCCAACATCAAGGGGAAGGCGTAGGTAAGTCATCTTACTCGTTGGATGGCCGGTGCTCCCTCTCTTGCTCGCAGAAGAGCTGCTGATAACATATTGAATAGAAATTTTGTAGAGACAAGTGAATAGTGAATTGGTAAAATTTCATTGATCTCATTGTTCCCTTTTATAGGGAGATTACATAATCAGTTACAAGGTCATAAGGATGAGACTTGATGACACCATATAGTGGCACTTTATATCACCCTCTAATGGCTGTTATTAGGAGCTGCCATTAGATGGGTTTAAGGTCATAAAACCCTTGTGTGCTGCCCCTTGGTGTGTTGCCTCTTGATATGCATCATTGAGGAGGTTAATTAGAATTCTTTTGTAACAAGTACCAAGAAAATGGCTTGTCAGTTGATCTTCTTGCTGAGGAGATTAAAGACCCAGTCCACAATGAAGATATATTGGCAGTTTTCACACTGGCAATGATTTGTACTGGGGGGCAGCCTTCAATGCGACCGTCAATGAAGGATGTTCTTCATGCACTTCTCCGATTTGGCCATAGATACCGGGGAGAAAGCCTGCAGAATGCTGCCTCTGAAGAGACAGCACTTCTCGAGTCCTAGAGACACAAGTAAACGGTTTTCAATTGGGCAAGTAAGACAATCATGAATCTTTTTTTAGATAAAGGAAACTTGTCTAAAAAAACAATCATGAATCTACTCATGCAGACACGTAATTCTATCTTTCATTTTGCTTGGACTAGCAGCAAGACAGTCATGGTAATCTACATGTGCAGACCCTGTACCTGTTTTATGTCAACATAAGGCATGTAATGTGAATGTGGATGCAATCAGTCATATGAATTAACCATAATTCGTGAAATCAGTCATACAGATCCTTTTAGTTGGATAGTATGTGCGACATTAGTGTAATAGGGGGCTCAAAGTTACGGAGAGGGATGATAGAAACTCCCATGTTGCAGCAAGAGAAAGAAAATGGTACTGAATCTAACTTACTACAATACCCAAGCAATGACATTTTGAATTTGAGACACGCACTGATCTCATGGATTCTTTTCAGAAAAAACAATGTGAAACTTCTGCAAAACTTCCTATTCCCATCGGGCCAGCTCAAGAACAAATTTCCTTACTACATAATTCCTCATTTTCTTTTGCCAGGATGCAGAACATTGCAACTAATCAACTTCTACAGACGAGGCACCCGTTGCTAAGCACAAGATTGTCAGTCCGAACTCTGAACTAAACTAAACTTACACACAAGGTTGTGCTCCATAAGAGCATCTTACCATTACTAAATGGAGGCTCCTTTTGAAGCCTCCAGGTGATGCCACCTAGGATCCTAGGTGGATAGACTTAAAAAAATAGAGAAATCCTTAAAATTCTCACAAAAATCAGAAACATCCGGCCATCAATTCAACATCTCTAATCATAATAGTTATTGGATCTGTTATCTTTCTAATAAATTACTCACCTCTGCCATTATGAAAATAGACCAAGGTAACCCCCTAAATATGTATCTAAATTACCCACATATGCCATTATAACAAATAATGTAAATTGATCCTTAATTTTCGTGTAAATTACCCACTTATGCTATTATAAAAACAATATCAAGTAACCCCCTAAATTTTCATATAAATTATCCAGTTATGTGCTTATTAAATTTAAAGTAACCTCTAAATCTGAATCTAAATCATATAGTCATAATAAGATCATAAAGTGCATATAAATTTTTAAATTACTTCTATAATTTTTAATATATTATTTATCATTTTTCTCAAAAATATATTATTAATGTTATTATGTATATAAAAAATATTTCACATACTGTGTGTAATCATATACTCATATATTCATGAATGAGAGACAGATAAGAATACCAAATTTTCTGTTGTTCATAACTTAAAATATAGTGTTCAATTATATACAAATCAAACACATATGGAGGTGCTATGCTAAGGGAAAAAATTGTTCCTAACTAGACCTATTACAATTATTAAAATATGTAATAGATGAATGAGAGTATGAGATAAATAATTATAATTATTAGCTATTTCTAGTCCGTGCGGTGGCACGGGTTGATAGACTAGTTATTCAAATCAAGGTTCCTGACGACCACCGATGTATGCATGTGTATCTGTAGATAACTATATAGCGGCACCTGTTCCAGCACGAAGGGTGTGCAGCACAAGCAAGGGGAGCCCGCAAGGGGAGTGCCTCGGATGCACAGGTATGGAGAGGGAGGAGCTCTGCATCTTCATGAGCAAGATCACAAACTTCATGAGTAAGATTTGAAATACGCAAAAACAAAAATGAAAAAAATGATGATACAACTTTTTGCATAGAGAAGGACTGTATGAAGTAAGCTAGTTACAACTCATAAACAGACAATGAACAAAAGACAGTGTGTGTATATATATATACTATAGTGCACCTGGGTGCATTCTCGTATAGTTGCAACTAGGTCTTGTCCAGTTGCAACCGGGCTCATTCTTGTTGCAATTTGTTCACGTCGGATTGCAACTAGGAGTCTAGTTGCAATTGGTTCGTGTCCAGTTGCAAAGAAAGTCGATTCATTGTAATTAGTTCCGTCGAGTTGCAATTAGTGTAGTGTCACGGCTTGCACCGGTTAGTCTCTTTGTTGCAATTCGTTCGCGCCTAGTTGCGGTTCGGCCGGGTCCGGTTGCAATTGGTTCGCGTTGAGTTGCAATTGGTCCGTCAAGTTGCAATTGGTTCACTGCGAAGTTGCAACCGCAGTGGTCCGTGCATTTGCTATACGTAATGCACCCGGGTGCATTATATATATATAGGGCGATACGGTAGCGCTAATCTACACCCTAGATGTAGAATCCTATTCTACACCCAACGAGAATTACCGACCAAACTGCGTAAAAAATTACCGAACCAAATCGCGAGATTACTGACCGGTGAGCATGGTTCACTAATCCCAAGACTTAGTTCAGTAATTTTTTACGCAGCTTTGACCCAGCAATAACTACCGGGTGTAGAATTTTACTCTACACCCAGGGTGTAGATTAGCACATGTATATATATACACGTGCTAATCTACACCCTGGGTGTAAAACGAAATTCTACACCCGGCGGTAATCATCGACCAAACCGATTAACAATTACCGAACTAAGTCTCGGGATTACTGAACCATGCTCACTGGTTCAGTAATCTCGCGATTTGGTTCAGTAATTCTTACGCAGTTTGGTCAGTAATTACTGCTGGGTGTAGAATGAAATTCTACACCTAGGGTGTAGATTAGCACTACCGTATATATATACATATACACTAATTAGCTTGTCCTAAAGGTCATATATTTAAGAACGGAGAGAGCGTTCACAAAGATAATAGGGTTAATTGGAAATACGTGTTAGGAGCTCTGCTAGTTCCCGGTAGGAAATAGTTGTGGGAGGTGGAAGGATGGGGCGCTGGTTCTCGCCGGCGGCGAGGATGCGACGCCGTCCTGCTGGAGGTGTCGAGACTCAAGGACGCAGGGGCGCTGGGGAGACTAATCAATCTCCAGCTAATTCTTTATTAACTCAAACTGTTTGCCTTTATAGGCCAAGGTCCTAACAAATCGTAACAAACCAAGCGATAATGCAAACTAATCAAAACCAAATCTATCCTATCCGGCGCCCGTGGCTTAGCCACTTTTCTTGTTGCGTCGGCCATACTGGATGCCGACCATAACATCACCCCCTCCGTCGACAATCAGCTCGTCCTCGAGCTGAAAGGCAGGGAAAGCTGCTTTGAACTCATCCAGTGGCTCCCACGTAGACTCCACCGCCGGCAACCCTGCCCACTTGACCAGAGCCTGGCGAACGCCACGACACAACTGGACCTTGAGGACGCATTCAGGAACTTCCAGCAGCTAGCTGTGGTGCAGAGGAGGAAGCACCAGCGTCGAATACGGGGGCTCGCCATGGAAGGGCTTGAGGACGCCAACATGAATGACGTCGTGAATGCGGGTGCCCTCAGGCAGCTGTAGCTGATACGCACGTCGTCGATGCGCTCCTGAACCTGGAACGGGCCGGCATACCGCGGTCCGAGCTTGCCGCGAGCACCAGGAACCAGAGACTGTGTCGGGAGGTGGAGAAGACGGAGCCACACCCAATACCCGACGGCGAACTCCAGTAAACGGTGGTGCGTGTTGTAGTGGCGTTTGGAATACTCCTAAGCCTGCAAAAGCCGGTCACGAACGTCGGCGAGGAAGCTGTCCCGATCCTGCAGGAGGACATCAACGGCTGTTGTGCGGGCCGTGCCCGATGCATAGGGCAGTAGTGCCGGCGGCGGTCTGCCATATACCACCTGGAACGGCGTCGTGCGAAGTGCGGAATGGAATGAAGTATTATAGCAGTACTCGGCCCATGGCAGCCAATCCAGCCAAGCCCGCGGACGGTTGCCGGTGATGCACCGTAAATACATGGCGATGGTCTTGTTGACGGCCTCAGACTACCCATCGGTTTGAGGGTGGAAGGCTGTGCTCATACGTAGGGTGACGCCGGCGAGCGTAAACAGGTCGTGCCACACATGGCTGGTGAAGACCGGATCTCTATCGCTGACAATTGAAGCTGGGAAGCCGTGGAGCCGAACTATGTCGTTGAAGAAAGCCCGGGCGACAGAGGCGGCTATGTACGGGTGGCCGAGTGGAATGAAGTGGCTGTACTTAGAAAATATGTCCACGGCCGTGAGGATGACGCTCTTGCCGTTGAATTTAGGGATCCCCTCAATGAAGTCCATAGATATGTCGTCCCAAACCTGTGATGGCACCGCAAGAGGTTGTAGGAGGCCGACTGGATGAAGAGCTTGTGTCTTGTTCTGTTGGCACGTAGAGCATGCACGCACAAACTCGCGCACCACCCGGCTGTCATGATCCACCACAAACTCACGGCGCAGACATTGCAGTGTCTTCTGGACGCCTTCGTGGCCAGCATGCGCCAGCTGCAGCTGGGTTGCCAGGTGTTGAGATGCTGGCCGCACATACACATGGTGCTCACGCAGGATGAGGCCGTCTTCGATGCGCCACGGCTCGCCACGTTCTGTCACGATGGTGTCGCGGATCTGGCGCAGGCCCTCGTCATCTTGAAGCTCGGCACGGAGGTCATTGTAGAAAGCGAACGTTGGTGCGGAGATGGCAGCCAGGGATAGGACCTCCTACTCGCAGCGAGACAAGGCATCCGCAACGGTATTCAACCTACCCAGTCGGCATTCGACGGTGAAATCAAACCCAAAACCTTGGAGATCCATTGATGCTGTGGAACCGTCGAGAGTCGCTGATCCAAAATGTACTTGAGCGCGTAGTGGTCGGTGCGGACGATGAAGTTGCGTCCCCAGAGATAGGGACGCCAATGGTGCACCGCCTGAACAAGGCCGATCAGCTCACGCTCATAGGCCGCGACCTTCAGATGTCGTGTTGCAAACAGCTTGCTGTAGAATGCCAGAGGACCGGCACCTTGATGTAGCACTGTGCCAAAGCCGGTGCTTGAGGCACCCAGTCCACCGTGAAGGGCTTGGTGAAATCGGGGAGGTGGAGCACCAGCGCAGTAGACAATGCCTCCTTGAGCACGGCGAATGCCAAAGCCTTCCGCAGGAGCTGCCAGCATGCCGAAATTCTTGATAAAGCGGCAGTAATACTCGGCGAGCCCGAGGAAGCCCCGCAGCGCGCATGTCGTCGCTGGCTGCGCCCACGACGTGACGGCCGCGACCTTATCCTCGTCCATGGCGACCCCGGAGGCCGAGATCACATGGCCGAGGTAGGCGACGGAGTTGGAGGCGAACGTGCACTTGGACCTCTTGACGCGGAGCAGATGATCCCGTAGCACTGAGAACACTCGCGCGAAGGTGCTGGAGGTGCTCCGTCCACGACCCGCTGTAGATGAGAATGTCGTCAAAAAAACTAGGACGAACTTATGGAGGAACAGCTGTAGCACGGTGTTCATGAGGCTCTGAAATGTCGCCGGGTGAGGTCGAACGGCATCACCAAGAACTTGAAGTGTGCGTGGTGCATCTGGAATGCGATCTTCTTGACGTCGTCAGGGTGGACGTGCACTTGGTGGTACCTAGTGTGCAAATCCAACTTGGTTAAGAACTGGGCGCCGTGCAGCTCATCGAGGAGCTCTTCCACCACCGGTATAGGAAATTTATAATTGATGGTGATCTCATTCAACACCCACGCAAAAGAGCCACGAGTTGTCGGGTTTCCGAACGAGAAGGACCAGAGCTGAGAATGGCGATGTCGACGGTTTGATGATCCCCTAGTTCAGCATGGCGACACACTGGACCTCCAACTCGTCCTTCTGGAGCTGCGGATACCGGTACGGTCGAACGGCCACCGGCGCCGTCCCTGAAAGAAGGTGGATCCTGTGGTCGCAAGCACACGGCAGGGGAAGTCCTAATGGCGTGGCGAAGACATCGTCGAAAGAGTCGAGCAGGCAATCGAGGAACGCCGGATCCGACCCCCGAGCGGTGTGCAGGCGCCCGGTCGCCACGATGTCGGTGCGTGTCGAGCCAATCCCCTTCCACAAGATGTGGCGCCCTTGGTTCCATAACGCCATGCAGAGATCATCCAGGTCCCACAGTATGGGGCCGAGCGTGCGGAGGTACTGCACACCGAGGACGACGTCGTAACAGTCAAGCGGGATGGCGTAGCAGTCCACGGTGAAATATTCATCGCCGATACGGATGGCGACGTCGCGTGCCAGGCCCCGACAGGTGACCCGGTCTCCATTGGTGACCATGATGTGGGAGCCTTTGATGTCGATGAAGTGGAGACCGGCGTGGCGGGCCGCCGACGAGCTGATGAAGTTGTGCGTGGAGCCAGTATCGAGGAGGGCTGTGAGCACGCAGTTGCCAATGGAGATGTGGAGTTGCATCGTGTCCTCGAAACGAATGCCGGTGATGGCGTGGAAGGAGATGAGGGGCTCCTCCTCTGTTTATGGTGGCGGATCGTCCAACAGATTGGGAGCGTTATCGACGAAGTCCGTCATCTCCAAAAAGAACAAGCGTTGCCACTTGTGGCCGCGCACATAGGGCTCATCACAATTGTAGCAGAGGCCCTGACGGCGTCGCTCTGCCATCTCAGCCGGGGACAGGCGGCGCAGCTGGCGGGCCGGCGGTGACGGTGCGAGCGCGAGCGTCGGCGGGCCGCGTCGCGACGGGGGAGGCCGACGGCACCATGGTCGGCTTTTGTCGAGGCGGTGGCCGAGGCGGACGAGGTGCAGACGCAGGAGGTGCCACGGCGGCCTGACGCTCGTAGGCTCGGGCCAGAGCCATGGCGCCCTGCAGGTCCTGGGGCGCCTGGAGTTCCACGTAGACACGGATGGCCTCCGGCAAGCCGCCAGTGAACAGCTGCACCTATTGTTCCGGCGTGAGGTACCCCACGTGAGCCATGGTGGCTTGGAACGCCTCCATGTAGTCGTTGACGGAGGAGCGAAACGTCAAGCGGGCGAGATCCGAGAGGTGGTTTATGCCGATGGCGGGGCCGAAACGCTGCTGGCAAAGCACTTTGAAGTGTGACCACGTCACTATGCCGGTTTCGCGCTCGAGCATGAAGTACCAATGTTGGGCGGCGCCAGTCATGTGGAACGAGGCGAGGCCGACCTTCTCCGCCTCACCGGTGCGCTGCCCACGGAAGAAGTGCTCACGGTGGTTGAGCCATCCCAACGGGTCTTCACGGCCGTCAAAGGTGGGGAAGGACAACTTGTAGTAGTGGGGGACAGCCTGGCCGTCGGTTGTGTCATCTGGCAGCTCCGGGGGCGGCTGGACGGGCTGGTGCCCGTGGTGGAACGGCGGCGGCCCGGAGAATCCCGGGATCGGCGACGACGAGGGGGCGAATTGGATCTGCGTAACGGGCACCAGCTGAGATGCAGCCGCCGTGTGGACGATGATCGCTGTCATCGCCGGAACCGAGTGTGGCAAGCCATAGCCTGGCATGCCGTAGAGGGGTTGCGGCGGTGGCGAGTCAGTTCCTACGAATCCGCTGTAGCCGCGGTACCCGCCATAGGTGCTCGAGCCGCCGTGGCCGCCCGTAGCCGATGGCCTGTCCGCCATAGCTGGGAATGTAGGCGAAGATGTGATGCATCTGCCGCTGCAGGCCGTAGATGGCGTGCGCCAGGATGTCGATGGCGGCCATCTGGGTGGCCGAGGCGGGGGGCGCGGAGATGGCCGGCACGCTCGAGGACGTGGCGGCACCCGTGGATGGCAGAGGCACCGAACTTGAGGCCGAGGTGATGGGGGCGGAAGTGGCCAAGGACATGGCTGGCGAATCTGATACCAAGTTGTTAGGAGCTCTGCTAGTTCCTCGTAGGAAATAGTTGTGGGAGGTGGAAGGACCGGGTGCTGGTTCTCGCCGGCGGCGAGGATGACGCAGGGGCGCTGGGGAGACTAATCAATCTCCAGCTAATTCTTTATTAACTCAAACCGTTTGCCTTTATAGGCCAAGGTTCTAACAAATCGTAACAAACCAAGCTAACAAACCATGCGATAATGCAAACTAATCAAAACCAAATCTATCCTATCCGGCGCCTGTGGCTTAGCCACTTTTCTTGTTGCGTCGGCCATACTGGATGCCGACCATAACAATACGCCATTACAACTGACAACTAATAGGTTATCATATGAGTTGTGCAGAGAGTGTGATATATGTACAGGAGTGCCGATGGTTCATGACTAGTGTGGAGAAATTACCTTTGAAGTGTGGAGAAGCTGTTCTTGCTGTTGGAAATATGCCCTAGAGCCAACTGGATTTGATCCACTAGTGGACTCAGATGGATTTGATCCATTATGGTGTAAAAGTCCTAATGGGCCACAAATGTTGTAAAGCCCATTAGCGTTGGAAGGGGTACACCATCTATTAGTCCCATATTGCTAATGGACGATGGTGTGGGGGGTTTTCCTCCCAATAAATATGGACCACACCCCTCCTGAAAAGACACAACTTTCTCAAGTAGCAGCCCGCGCGCCAACGCTCCCTCCTCGTCGCACTCGCGGACCTAGCAACCCGCATGCGTCGCTTCCTTCTCCGTACGTGTGGATACCTTGGAGGTGCTACATCCGGAGCACTTGGATCGGACGAGCCGCACGTGCAAGTCAAGAAGGACATGAGCAACCGCACCGCCCGCTACCCTCGACGCGTTCGTCTACATCGAGACGGTTCCCGCCGCATCCGCGCGTCTAGTGGTAATCCCGTGATCTCCGACGCCGGCGGCCTCTCGTTTTGCGGGGAAAATTTTGTTTTGCGCTAGCGTAACCACCCCGTTCCCCTTCAGTGGTATCAGAGCCATTGCTACTAAGTTTTAGATTCGGGATGTGTGCATATAGAAATATGCAGATGTAGATCAAAGTTTTGATCGGCTTCGTGTTCTTGACGTGATGGTCGTGTAACGAATTACTCCTACCGGTCGGAATTCCGCCATCGGAGTTAAGTGATACACGTAAACCCAGTCACAACGAGAAGGAGATCAATTGGATTGGTCGAATCGAAGCTAGGTCAAGTGCCAGGCGCATGGGATGTGTGGCGGTGGCAGATTGGATCTCTACCGCCCAGGAAAAACCAAAAAATACACTTTGTTCGGTAAAACGGTCATAACTTTTCGTGGTTAACTCGGATGAAGACGTTTTCTATACGAAAATTGATCTACAGAAAATTTTACACATGTGATAAACCAGCTTTGCTGGTCGCGGCAAAATTAGTTTTGCGAAATTCGGCTTGCAAGATGGGTTTTCAGGCGTTTTAAGTTTGGACGTCGGAATTGCGATAATCTGTTTTGCAGGTTTTGTAATCGGTATGGCCTATATGTGTATGTGATGCATGTGTGTAATTTTTTCATGACCTGCGTGTCACGTGTACGGCAATACGGCTGGAGCCATATGTATTGTCAAAATTAATGTAATGGTCTGCGTACCAATTTGTGATGATCTAATACGCGATTGTGTAACTTTCATTACTAGCACGTGTTAGATAGTTCTTGGAGGACTCATCACATGGAGGATGGCACACACAGATCATGGAGATGGAGATCAACATGATGTACAGGTCAATGGAGATGGAGATCACCATGTGACAATAGGCCATACCGTGTTACAACTGTGTGAATGTCGTTCTTACCGTTCTACTTTTACATGCGATAATGTTGTTTTCTTGCGTGTGATGTTACGAGTAGAACGATCCCTTTGGAATTTTAAGTTAACATGCCCTCCCAACACTTGCCACCGTCCCACGTCTTATACAATTAGTGGTGGGTCTATGAAATTAGGGTGCCACTAGTTTTCCTTGACTAGACGGGTTTGTATCGGATACTTACTCGCATAAGTGTTGGTTTACCTATCAAAGTCATCTTAACGATTAAGGATTTTGGGGCATAAAGGTTGGAGCCTAGACATAGAGATGTCACCCAACAATAGAAGTCATATGTGATATGATTAGCAAAGAGTTGCTTACCGATCTACCTTGTTTACTAGCGGTGACGCAAAAGCTCACTAGTAGACTTGTTAGTTGTGGATTCTGAATCACTAAGTATCAATGTGGGGATATTGATTTTAGTGGGAGTAAATTCTTACTCTGTCATGGATATATTGTCTTAGTGTTTTTAATTTATTATTCTGTTGTAGATTAAAGGCACCTAGCAACACGACATCGTTTACCTTGCATTCAGTCCTTGAGAAGGAAAAGTTGACTGGAACAAACTTTACGAACTGGATTCGTAATCTGAGAATTGTTCTCAGAGCTGAGAAAAGGGAAGGAGTTCTAGGCACCCCCTTACCAATAGATGATAACGTTAAGAAAAGCACGGGCAGTAGTCATGAGATGGCGATCCAAAACAAGCCGATCTTTAAAAGGAAGGGCAATTCTTGGAAGAAGAAAGGTAAGGCCAAGGATAAGATCCCAATGCCAAACTAGGCGCCCAAGGCTAGTCCAGCTACCAAGGCTGAATATTATCATTGTAAGAAAATCGGTCACTGGAAAAGAAATTGTAAGTTGTACTTAGTTTCTATGAAAAGCAATGGAAGTAAGGGTACTTCCACTTTAGGTACACTTAATGTTTATGTTACATATATTTTCCTCACTGATTCTTATACTAATTCTTGGGTATTTGATACCGGATCGGTTGCTCATATTTGCAACTCGATGCAAGGAATGATAAGAAGTAGAAGCGTGGAACGAGGAGAAGTTGATTTCCGCGTAGGCAATAATGCAAGAGTTGCTGCATTGAGCGTCGGAACGATGCAACTACACCTCCCGTCAGGATTTATTATGGAGTTGAATAATTGTTATTTTGTTCCTAGTTTGAGTCGAAACATTTTATCCCCTTCATGTTTGATGAAGGATGGTTATTTATTTGCGAGTGAAAACAATGGTTGTGTGATCTCTAAGGATAATATGTTTGTGGCTTGTGCATCCATTGTGAATGGCTTATTTGTTTTAAATCTTGATGATTCACCTATCTGTAACATAAGTACTAAAAGGTCTCGACCTAATGATTTAAGTCCTACCTACATATGGCATTGTCGTTTGGGTCACATCAGTGAAAAGCGCATGAAGAAGCTCCATAACGATGGACTTTTAACTTCGTTTGATTTTGAATCCTACGAGACATGTGAAGCTTGTTTACTAGGCAAGATGACCAAGATGCCTTTCTCAGGTTTTCCTGAGAGAGCCTCAGACTTATTGGAACTCATACATACAGATGTGTGCGGACCAATGAGTACGGCAGCTAGAGGTGGATACAATACTTCATAACTTTCACTGATGATTTAAGTAGATATGGTTATGTCTATTTAATGAAGCACAAGTCTGAAACTTTTGAAAAGTTCAAAGAATTTCAGAGTGAAGTAGAAAATCAACGTGGCAAGAAAATCAAGACCTTGCGTTCTGATCGTGGAGGTGAGTATTTGAGCCATGAGTTTAGCAGTCATCTAAAGAGTTGCGGAATTGTTCCACAACTTATGCCACCTGGAACACCTCAAAGAAACGGTGTATCCGAGCGACGTAATCGAACCTTGTTGGACATGGTCCGATCAATGATGAGCCAGTCGGACCTACCATTGTCATTTTGGGGTTATGCTCTAGAAACCGCAGCTTTCACTTTAAATAGGGTACCTTCTAAGTCCGTAGTTAAGACACCATATGAGATGTGGACTGGTAAGACTCCCAGTTTGTCTTTTCTGAAAATTTGGGGTTGTGAGGTTTATGTGAAGAAACTTCAATCAGATAAATTAACACCTAAATCGGACAAGTGCATATTCGTGGGATATCCAAAGGAAACCTTGGGATATTATTTCTACAACCGATCAGAAGGCAAAGTGTTTGTCGCTCGGAACGGCGTTTTCTTAGAGAAAGAGTTTCTTAAAAGAGAAAAATGTAGACAGAAGGTGTATCTTGAAGAAGTTCAAGATGAGCCGCTTGGGCAAGATTTCACAATTGATGCTAATATAGCTGAACGAGTTGAGATGCCCGTGGCAAGAGAAGCACCACCACAACCATGAAGGTCTGAAAGGGCACGTCGCGCAACTGATAAGCTCAATCTCATGATCGCGAGAGAGCGCGACATATTGTTGTTAGACAATGATGAACCTACGACATATGCGGAAGCAATGATGGACCCAGATTCCGAGAAATGGCAAAGTGTCATGAGATCCGAAATAGATTCCATGGATAACAATCAAGTTTGGAACTTGGTTGACCCGCCGATGGTGTTAAACCCATAGAGTGCAAATGGATCTATAAGAAGAAGAGGGACATGGATGGAAATGTTCACATCCATAAAGCTCGACTTGTTGCAAAAGGTTTTCGACAAGTTCATGGAGTTGACTACGACGAGACATTCTCACCCGTAGCGATGCTTAAATCTATTCGGATCATTCTAGCTATAGCTGCATATTTCGATTATGAGATATGACAGATGGATGTCAAAACAACTTTCCTAAATGGAAATCTGACTGAGGATGTGTATATGACACAACCTGAGGGATTTGTTGATCCAACCAATGCTGGAAAGGTGTGCAAACTTCAAAAATCCATTTATGGATTGAAGCAAGCATCTCGGAGTTGGAACCTTCGCTTTGATGAAGTGGTCAAAGGGTTTGGCCGCATTCAGAGTGAAGAAGAGCCTTGTGTTTACAAGAAGGCAAGTGGGAGCTCTGTAGTATTTCTAATCTTATATGTGGATGACATATTACTAATTGGAAATGACATTCCTATGCTTGAGGCCGCTAAGACCTCATTAAAAAATAGTTTTTCAATGAAGGACTTAGGTGAGGCGGCATACATTTTGGGCATCAAAATCTATAGAGATAGATCAAAAAGACTTATAGGATTAAGCCAAGACACTTACATTGATAAAGTGTTGAAAAGGTTCAACATGGAAGAGGCGAAGAAAGGGTTTTTGCCTATGTCACATGGCATACATCTTAGCAAGACTCAGTGTCCTTCGACAACTGATGAGCGGGAACGCATGAGTAGAATACCGTATGCTGTGGCGAGTCGGTTCCTGCGAATCCGCTGTAGCCGCCGTACCCGCCGTAGGTGCTCGAGCCGCCGTGGCCGCCCGTAGCCGATGGCCTGTCCGCCATAGCCGGGGATGTAGGCGAAGATGTGATGCATCTGCCGCTGCAGGCCGTAGATGGCGTGCGCCAGGACGTCGATGGCGGCCATCTGGGTGGCCGAGGCGGGGGCGCGGAGATGGCCGGCACGCTCGAGGACGCGGCGGCACCCGTGGATGGCAGAGGCACCGAACTTGAGGCCGAGGTGATGGGGGCGGAAGTGGCCAAGGACATGGCTGGCGAATCTGATACCAAGTTGTTAGGAGCTCTGCTAGTTCCTCGTAGGAAATAGTTGTGGGAGGTGGAAGGACGGGGCGCTGGTTCTCGCCGGCGGCGAGGATGCGACGCCGTCCTGCTGGAGGCGTCGAGACTCAAGGACGCAGGGACGCTGGGGAGACTAATCAATCTCCAGCTAATTCTTTATTAACTCAAACTGTTTGCCTTTATAGGCCAAGGTCCTAACAAATCGTAACAAACCAAGCTAACAAACCATGTGATAATGCAAACTAATCAAAACCAAATCTATCCTATCCGGCGCCTGTGGCTTAGCCACTTTTCTTGTTGCGTCGGCCATACTGGATGCCGACCATAACAATACGCCATTACAACTGTCAACTAATAGGTTATCATATGAGTTGTGCAGAGAGTGTGATATATGTACAGGAGTGCCGATGGTTCATGACTAGTGTGGAGAAATTACCTTTGAAGTGTGGAGAAGCTGTTCTTGCTCATAGGGTAGTAATTTTGACAGTCTGAGTATAAATAAAAGCAAGAAAAGTCTAATTAATGGATCATTGGAAGTGGTGTGTACCTTTCAAACTTGGACGAAAGATTGGTAAACTTATTAATGCCTTCAAACACAGGATTGTGAGGGGAAAATGAGATGAAGTAGCCATTTCATCAAGGTGATATTATTCTCACTAGCAACACAAGCAAAACAATTATTTATACGGTTAGAATGTGATTGGCGAGTCTTCAGTAACGTGATACATGAGTCTTTTCCTAATCAAAGCAAGAACGTAAACATACCTTTTCTTCTAATTTTGGTTCAGAAGTTTCTGCATAGGCAAGGAAAGATATTTTTTAATTTTAAACCCTTTTTAATGTAAGATTAGAAAAAACTAGGTCAAACAAAAATTCCAAGAAGTATCATTTTTTTTGTCGTGCCGAGCGGCCTGGCACGTGCATGTGACACGACCGACCCACCATGTTGGCGCGGCGCACGCAGCGGCCGGTTTGATGCCGCGCCACTCACGACTTAGCTATTATACACTGGTGAGTCAGTATGATGCGGTAGGAGTAACGAGAACAGTCGCCGACGGTGATGGAAGACACCCCAAAAAGGAGTATAATGTAACCGTCAAAATATGTCGTCTGACAAATGGGCCCGTGTCACATCCGAATTTAAAGGCAAATCCGAATGCAATGAATACATGTGCGCCAGGATCAAGTTTACACAGATGTATCGACATAGTGATAACCAAAAGACAGTGCATAACGAAAATAAAGTATTAACTTTATTACATGACTGAATGTCTTTAAACTAACACACGTTCGAATAGCTAACAGCGGAAAAGTAAACACGGACGTCCACCACAGGCAGCTAACTGAGGGAGCGAACGCCTAGAACTAGTCGAATTCTCCAAGGAAATCCTCAAAATGTCCGTCTGAGCAGCAGCCGAGTTGTGTAAATGCAATATAAAACAACAAGTATGAGCACATGTCGTACTCAACAAGGGAAAACACTATAACAACATGCAAAGGCTTTAAGGTGGAAGGCTTGTGGTTACATAGCATATTAGCATTTTAGTTGGTTAAGTTTTATTAACCAGCTATTACTAGCAAGTATAAGTTTATACCAAAACCCAATTAATAAATGCAATAGCATCATAGAATGTAATGCACAAGTTTAAAGTTCCATCTTCCATAAAGTTACTCATGTGAGGGTCCAGACCGCCCTTGACTATGGGCACGACTAACTAGTCAGTTTTCCACTCTGCAGAGGTTGTACACTTTCACCACAAGTCGCGTAAAAACTCCGAAGAGCTTTAGACCCAACCACACTATGCAAAAGTAGGCACAATACCACACTACCGAGGTATGGCTGCATAGGGACGCTGTGAGGCCTTTACAAAGATTCCCAATGTGCAGCAACTCACTAGGTTTCAGGACGAAGCAGGGCATAAAGCTCCCTAGCAGGTCAATACCCCACCACAAAAGAACAAACCCAACTCCCCGCTAGAGCAGGTCTATACCCCAACAACGCCTCCCCATGAGCCCTTTCAGGTAAGATCGCTACAACATCAAGGTTTCTAAGTACTTGGCCAAGACAGAGCCATATGTCTTGTGGTCGTACGGTTTTCCTTGGTGGTTCTCCATGTTCCAATTAACAGGCAAAGTGTTCTTGCATTACATGAATGGATAGAATGAATAAATCCAAGTTAATGATTGTTCAATTAAACCACCCAAAACTAAGGTATGCTCTAGCAAGTGCTACCCAACATATAGTAAACCCGCTTGATCAAGGCATAGGGTAAACAACACTAGTCAAATCTTAAAGTATAGGACCCAACATATTAATGCAAAGCAATAAATAAATAACAATGTAATTAAAATGCATGTTGTAATAGGATAAATGGGGATGCGGCAAGGACTTGCCTTCTACCCAAGCTTGTTGCTGCTCAAAGTCTTCGGGATCTTCAACGGCAGTGTACTCCACGTACGGATCGTTCACTACGCTCCACACATTTACATACAACCATACAATACAATTAATTAAGAAATAGTACACCAATCATAGCAAATAGACACATAAACAACAGAAAACTAATCTACTCGTCGAGATGAACACATCGATATAAAGAACGCTAAAACGGAGCTAAAACGTGTATTCTACGGCTAAAACAAGGTTCGTGGACTAAACTACAGAAAAACTAAGCTTCCAGGGGCTAACAGCAAGAAACCGAGGGCCTAAACATAATTATGCGTAAAAACAGAAGGTCTAAGGTGTAAAACTTAAGATCTGGACCTCGGGCGCTAAAACAAGGAAGCTCGGGGTCTAAACCGTAAAAAAAGGAGCAAACTGCAAGGATCTTTACACTGCGGAAGGGCATAATTGTAAAACTAAGAAACACATGGGATTTCTTGCAAAACTAAACAACACGACTTGGGTTGACCAGTATTGACCCGGGGTAGATCTGATCCGATTTGTCGGACCTCGATCTGACGGCCACGAATGAATGCAAGCGGCGACGCGACGAGTGGCGGCGCGCGGCGGCAGACGGCAGCGGACTCGCTAGTGTAGGGCTGAAACGAGCTGGGATGCTCAATTCCATATTTCCATGCGCAAAAAGCACCACGGTGAAGTGCATGGCATGATGAACATAACCAGGGCAACGACGCAGGCTACAGGCGGCGACGCGGACGGCGGCGGCGGCGAAGCTTCGGCGAGGTCGTACGGGCGATGGAGAAGATGGCGACGTGAAGAAGCGGCACTGGCGAGTTCCTCTCGTCCACGCGGTCCTCCAGGGTAGCTTCTTGGCGGCGGAGAAGCGGCGGCAGCTCAGGTCAACGGCGGCGGCGCGCGGTTAGGGTTTGGGTTTCGGTGGCGCTAGAGCTCAGGGTGGCTAGGGCTGCTGGGGGTTTGCTCCGGGGTGACGGCGGCCACTTATAAAGCCCGGGGCGGAGCCTTGGCGTGCGGGCCACGCCTGGGAGGCGGCGCTCAAGGCGGGATCGGATGGGACACCGAGTCCAGGTCGGAGAAGGTCAGAGGAAAGGGATGACGGGTGGGCCCTGCGTGTCAGCGGTTGCGGGCGGCAGAGGGCGAAGCGGGCCAGCTGGGCCAGGAGTTGTGCTAGGCTGCGGCCTGTGGTGCACCGGCGACCTGACGACGAAGCCGCGGGAGCACGACTGGACTTCAGGCGATGGGCTGAGCTGACCGGCGCTGGCGGGCTGAGGGACGGCGGGCAATTGAGAGATGGAGTTGAGGGGCGTCCGCTAGACTTCTGATGGCTGGGCTTCAAAACAAAACGGGCCAAAAAGAGGAAGGGAGGAAGGGTAAAGGGAAAAAGGGTTTAACTATTTTGAAAAATCTTCAAACAAATGAATTTAAATTCAAACTTGAATTCAAACAAGCAAAAGCAATATGCATTAGCATGAATGCAACAATAAACCCCCATGATTAAGTTATTTAATTTTGGAAATAATTAAATGCCTAAAAGAAATTAAAGACCATCATAGTCATTATGAGCATAACTAAGGGTTGCTAGCAAATTTTATTAAAATCCAAATTTTTGAAAATTAGGGGGTTATAGCCTGCTTATTAGGTGAGCACTTCATTTCCTTTAGGGAAGGAAACCCGTTGGTAAAGATGATTTTTTTTCGAGATCATAACTTCATGGGCAAAATGTGGAAATGAAAAAAAGAACAACCATAAAAAACAATTGATATAACTTTTAGCACAGTGGAGAAAGGACTGCATGAACTAAGCTAGCGCTACACAACTCATAAACAGATGAAAGACACCCAGTCTGCGAACTATTGAAAGGGACGATGGAACCGACGCTGACGGTTGCTGCTAAGGTGATTCTGCGAACGACAGTGATCCCCACCTAGACCCGCTTCTCCTGCGAGATCTAGACGTGCCGCCGCCGGCCACTCCGGCCATGGTGTCCACGCCTTGGCAGCGACGACCCGGCCGTCGTCGACCTCCTGCATTCTGTCGGCCGCCACCCAGGTGTCGCTGACTTTAGACATGCGAGGAACCCTAATCTCCCGGATTGTTGTGCCGCTTAGAACTAGAATTGTGGGATTGTTGTTTGTGTGGTAGCTTCTTGCTGCCTGGCACTGTTGTTCCTCTCTGGCGGATTACGATGGCGTCTTCTGGAGGAGGTTCGGGGGAGGGCGGCGATGATTGCGTTCCTGTATCAGGAACTGCATCGGATCCTGGAGTTGCGGACCTCCTACAACGCCTCAATCTTACAGCGGAGGAGGATTGCGGATTTAAGTGATGATGAGGATTTGGGTGCTGAGAAGGTGAAGGTGGAGTGGGCGCTGGTAGGGAAGGTTCTATCACCACAAACCCTACAAAGCTAACACGATCCGCGTGGCCATGACTTCGGCCTGGGGTAACCCTTGTGGCTTGAAGGTTCGTTCGATTGGAGAGAGGGGCGACAATCTCTGTCGCAGAGTTTGGGAACATGGTGGATATGGACCGTGTGCTCACTGGTTCGCCATGGATCACTAGCAAGCATGCGGTCACCTTGAAGGACTATGATGAACCATTCAGGATTGCCTTGCTTGGGCCTTTGAGTACTTACGTCTCTGTCACAGATCGCAGAAATAATTGATTATTCTCAAGCTAGACTTTGAAAAAGCTTTTGATAGGATTGAACATCAAGCAATGTTGCAGATTATGGAGCATAAAGGTTTTAATGCCACTTGGTTACAATGGATGTCTTCAATCTTCAACTCTGGTACATCAGCCATCCTCTTAAATGGAGTGCCAGGAAAAACTTTTCACTGTAGGAGAGGAGTTCGACAAGGTGACCCCCTCTCTCCTCTTTTGTTTGTACTGGCAGCAGATCTCTTGCAAACACTCCTTAACAGAGCCAAAGATCTTAATCTTTTGAACCTGCCAATCCCACTGGTTTCCTCTACAGACTTCCCAATTTTACAGTATGCTGATGATACTTTAATAATCATGGAAGGTTGTGCTAGGCAGCTTATTTTTCTAAAGAGTTTGTTACAAACTTTTGCAACATCCACTGGTCTCAAAGTTAATTACAACAAATCAATGATGGTTCCTATCAATATAGTGTTGACGCAAAATCTGCACCACGCCAAGCACACAGCAAGCCGAAAGGAGCTGGCTTAACACGCGCAATGAATCCTGAAAGAGTGCCAGTCAATTTTCCTGAAATTGACAAAGGAAACAAAATAGTCAGATAACAAACTTGGAACTTGTCGGGTGGTACCAGACAGTTCCATATTTATGGCTAGAAAGCCAATCAAAGTGATATATAGATACAACAAGCTATCTATCAACAGTTTAAATAGCATTCGGGAGCTGTTATACATGAAAATATGAAATAGCCGAATTGATGATGTAAGCATGACGATAGATCAGTCTTTGTTTAAATAAAGTTGCTTGCACAAGATCATGACCGATCCTTGAGGGTAAATAACAATTAAAATAAATAAAGTAAAAGCATGATTATAAATATGAAATAAACAAGCATGCATAGGCCAAAAGTGCTAGTCTACCGCATGTCTAGGTGCTTTCAAACCCGTCAAGCATAACACCAAACAAGTTAATCCACCGCATGATACAATCTAAATATGGAAGGCTAGAAGCATGCATTATTTAAAACAAACTTAAAAGCACGTTTTAACCATGAGAGCCTAACCGAATACAGCTGTACAGCCGAATCGGGATCCGTGGAGAAGGAACAAACATTACCAAAGATGACAAATCTATCAGATTGAATCGAAATCTAATCCATCGGATGATTAGCTCTAAAACAACCCAAAAACCTGCATCTACCGCATGATACTCGGTTCTTTCAAGATTCATACAAGATTAGCAAGCTTGAACCCGCAACACGTGACAACTTAGATTGATTCGGGTTCGGCTATTAAAGAACACGTGATCCACGTGCTGTATTAGGCCAAAGATATGAGAGTGTAATGTAAAGATCACCGAACAAGATAAAGCCGATTCAAATCAATCTAAATTGGGCAAAAGAGTGTTACATGAATTTAAACATAAAGTAAAACTCAAAGCAACACAAGGTAACTTAATGAATCGATTAGATCTTGCCAAATCTAATAGAGCCGATAACTAGCTCCAAGCTAGATCTTAGCCTACCGCATGGCTCATGATCTAACAAGAAACCCTCTTGAACCAAGCCTAAATCCACCGCATGATACTAAGCATGGTAACAAGACTTCTTGCATCATGGTCTAAATCCACCGCTTTACCAAACTCGGCCCACAAGTCAGTCTTTTTCCTGTACCAATTTTTGGTGTTAACAATGTTGCCATGCAATCTCGAAGGTCATTGGAGTAAACCTCGAGATACACCCGTTTTTATGGTGGCATTGATTGAGTGTCATGGATCTTCATGGTTTTACTTCGGATTTCATACTTCTTACATGTCTGATTGAAATTGTCTGATTGTTAGCAGGATTACTCCTTTATAGTTAATAATCTTATAAATTCTCTCCCAACCACTACTGACTCTCGAATATGGAATAGATGTCGGGAGTAAGGAGGTCTGGGCGACTCCTGGCCCGCTTCGAGGAGGTCGTCGGAGACAACGGAGGGGAGGATGCCCCTAACCCCTAACCCAGTCAGAGCGAGAGCATGCGGGCGCCATGGAGGACACACGCCGCGAGGAGGACTCCGTGGAGGCCGAGGAGTCCGAGGAGGTCGAGGAGGCCGAGGTGGCCAAGGAGGACGTGGACCTGCAAACGACGCCGAAGGAGGTCAGGAACAGGAGCGTGAGCCTGAGCAGGAACCCGAGCTCGAGGGAGGAGCTGGCCTAGAGCAAGAACAGGAGGTGCCACCACCTCCACCTCACCCGAACTTGGTCGACGTGATGGCAGTACAGACCCAGCTGATGCAGACAATCACTCACTTGCTAGCGCAGAACAACAACAACAACCACAGGGGACAACACCGCAACGTACCAGAGGGTTTCTAGAAGAAGGTTGGGAACTTCAACAAGCTGTGGCCGCCGACTTCTGACCACTCCGCTGATCCTATGGATGCGGATAACTGGCTGAGAGAGATACAAAAGAAGTTGGAGCTGACTGAGTTCACTGAAGAGGAGTGCGTGACCGTGGCAGCACACCAGCTGATCGGCAGTGCGAGTGCGTGGTGGGACAGTTACTGTGACTCGCGCCCGGACCCATTGCACATCGGATGGGACGAGTTTGTGGAGGCCTTCAGGAACCACCACATTCCCGAGGCCCTGATGGACAGGAAGGCTGATGAGTTTTGGCACCTCAAGATGGGAGGTATGTCCGTGCAGGAGTATGCTAACCGCTTCTAGGAACTAATGAGGTACGTGCCAGATGACACCAACACAAAGAAGAAGAAGGTCTACTGGTTCAGGAAGGGACTACACAAGGGGATGGCTCACCACTTGGCCGCACACGACTGCCCGACGCTTCGCTCCATCATCGACAAGGCACTGACCGTTGAGAGGTCGAGGCTCGAGTACGTGGAGGTCCGTGAAAGCAAGTCGAAGAGCATTGACTAGGAAGGACGCTCAGGTCCACCCCAGAGGCAGAGAACAGGCTACTCTCAGGGTCACCAGTCACAGCCGAGGCACTACTCCACCCAGTCACAGCAGCAGAACAGGACCAACCCAGGGGGGAGTGTAGGACCAAACAACTGGAGGCCGAGACCGCCACCACAAACAATAGACAGAGCTAAGCTGACTTGCTTCAACTGCCGTCAGATTGGGCACAAGTCGTTCGAGTGCCCGCAGCAGGTGCAACCAGGAGGTCAGAACCACAACTCACAGTTCCAGACACCAGCCAAGGCACCAGCACCAGGGGACAGCCACCCCGTACACAGCAGAGGTCCATTCAGCCACTAGCTACCCGAGGACGCCTGAACCACCTCACTACTGAGGAGGCAGCAGCCGCACCTGATGTCGAGCTCGGTAAGTTTCTTGTTGACTCAGTTTTGGCAACCGTTTTGTTCGATACCGGAGCTCAGTTTTCGTATATCTCTACCAAGTTTGTTAAAGAAAGGTCGTTACCAACTAAGCCTCGACCAAGGCCTATCTTAACTAGCTCTCCGCTAGGAGAGAAGAGGAGTACGTTAGAGTGCAGAGGATGAAGTTGGTCTTTGAGGGACAGCTGTTCACGGGAGACTTGATAGTTTTGGAGTCTACATGCATAGACGTGATCTTAGGGATGGATTGGTTGGTGAAGCACAAAGGAATGGTTTCATGCAACCCCAGGTTCATACAGCTAGAACACCACAGTGGAACTAAAGTGCGGATTCAACCTCAGAGTTCGAAGACTGCAACGATGTTGTGCAACATGAGTGGGGAAGAAAAAGAGGAAATCCCAGTGGTCTGTGAGTTTCCGGACGTGTTTCCAAAGGAGCTTACGGAGTTACCCCCTGACCGAGACGTGGAGTTTGTGATTGAGCTAATGTCGGGAGCTGTCCGAGGAGCTGGACGAGTTGAAGAAACAACTCAAGAAGTTGCTAGAGCAAGGTTTTGTTCGGCTGAGTGCCTCACCGTGGGGTTCACCTGTACTCTTCGTGGAAAAGAAAGATGGCACCAAGAGGATGTGCATAGACTACCACACGCTCAACTCAATGACGATCAAGAACAAATACCCACTACCAAGGATTGAGGACTTGTTGGATAGGCTCAAGAAAGCAAAGTTCTTTTCCAAGATCGATCTGAGGTCAGGTTACCACCAGACGAACATCTGAGAGCAGGATATTCCCAACACGGCACATAGTACGGCTTGTACGAGTTTGTGGTGGTTTCGTTCGGGCTGACCAACGCCCCTGCCTACTTCATGAACTTGATGAACAAAGTATTTATGGAGGAGCTAGATAGGTTTGTGGTGGTGTTTATCGACGATATCCTGATCTACTCTGAAACAGCGGAGGAGCACGAGGAGCACCTGAGGATCGTGCTAGATAGGCTGAGGCAGCAGAAACTCTACGCCAAGTTCATCAAGTGCGAGTTCTGGATGGAGAAGGTCATGTTCTTGGGACACGTGTTGTCAGCCGAAGGGATCGCGGTGGATCTGTCCAAGGTGGAGTCAGTTACCAAGTGGGAGCAGACGTTGAACATGACAAATGTCAGAAGTTTCCTTGGGATGGCGGGTTACTACCGAAGGTTCATTGAAAACTTCTCCAAGATTGCAAAGCCGATGACATAGTTGCTTAAGAACAACACCAAGTTCGAGTGGTCTGAAGCGTGTGAGAAGAGTTTCCAGGAGCTGAAGAAGAGACTCACCACAGCCCCAGTGCTTACTTTGCCAGATATCAAGAAGGACTTTGTGGTCTACTATGACGCTTCAAGGCAAGGACTCGGATGCATCTTGATGCAGAAGGGAAAGTTGTGGCTTATGCTTCTAGGCAGCTGAAGAAACACGAGGAAAACTACCCGACACACGACTTGGAGTTGGCACCTGTCGTGCACGCCCTCAAGATCTGGAGGCACTACCTGATGGGAAACAAGTGTGAGTTGTACACCGACCACAAGAGCTTGAAGTACTTCTTTACCCAAACAGAGTTGAACATGAGACAAAAAAAGTAGTTGGAGCTGATCAAGGACTACGATGTGGAGATCAAATACCACCTAGGAAAAGCTAACGTCGTGGCAGATGCACTGAGCCAAAAGACATATTGCAACAACCTCATGGTAAAAGAAGAGCAACCTGCCTTACACGAAGATCTAGAGAAGCTGAGGATCGAAATCGTGGACCATGGACAAGCCAACGAACTACGTGTGACCTACGACCTGGAAGATCGTATCCGATCGGCTCAGAAGTCGTGTGCAGAGATCAAAGTTCTACGAGAACTGATGAAGGAGCGAAAAGCAGAGGCTTACCATTTGGATGAACAGGGCACAGTGTGGCTGAAGGAACGGATTTGTGTATCGCGAGACAAGGCACTCCTAGAGCAAATTGTGAGAGAAGCCCACGACTCGAGGTACTCGATTCACCCTGGTATAACAAAGATGTACAAAGATTTGAAGACAAGATACTGGTGGAAAGATATGAGGAGAGATATAGCTCACTATGTGGCCTATTGCGACACTTGCAGCAGAGAGAAAATCGAGCACCAGAAGCCCGCAGGTTTGCTTAAGCCGTTGGAAATTCCGGTTTGGAAGTGGGAGGACATCTCCATGGACTTCGTAGTGGGACTACCTCGGACACCAAAGGGGAACGACTCGGTGTGGGTCATAGTGGATAGACTGACCAAGGTGGCGCACTTTGTGCCGGTGAAGACCCGGTATGCCACAAAGAAGCTGGCTGACCTGTACGTGGAACACATACTCAGACTACATGAAGCACCCAGAAGCATCGTGTCCGATCGTGGCCCCCAGTTCGTGGCCAAGTTCTGGAAGAGCTTCCACCAGCTACTAGGCACTACTCTTAGCTACAGCACAGCTTTCCACCCACAAACAGACGGACAAACTGAGACAGTCAACCAAGTTCTAGAGGATATGCTACGAGCTTATGCGCGCACTTACGACACAAATTGGGAGAGAAGCCTACCATTTGCAGAGTTCTCGTACAACAACAGCTTTCAAGCAAGTCTCCGAATGGCACCTTACAAGGCCCTTTACAGGAGGAAGTGCAGAACAGCGCTAGCATGGTCAGAGGTTGGAGAACGAACACTCTTTTGGCTAGCAATCATAGAAGAAGCAGAAGAGAAAGTAGAGAAAGTTCGTGAGAACCTAAGCATCGCTCAAAGCCATCAGAAGAGCTATGCCGATAAAAGAAGGAAGGTATTGACCTTTGCAGACGGAGACAGTGTGTACTTGAAGGTCTCACCACTTCGAGGAACTAAGAGGTTCTTAGTGAAAGGGAAGCTTGCGCCGAGGTATGTGGGGCCGTACCAAATCACCAAAAGGATTGGGAGTCTAGCCTACCAGCTTGCGTTACCCGAGGTAATGGCAGGAGTGCACCCCGTGTTCGACGTGTCACAGCTAAAGAAGAGTAAAAAGAAGTGGAAGCAAAACAAGTGCCCATGGAGTTGCTTGACTTGCAAGATACTCTTGAGTATGCCGAGTATCCCGGGAGAATTTTGGACTGAGCAGTCAAAGAAACAAGGAGGACAACCATTCCCTTCTGCAAGGTGCTGTGGAGTAACCACACCGAGCGAGAAGCAACTTGGGAGAAGGAAGCCAATCTCAGGAAGGAGTACCCTCACTTGTTCGCGGAGGAAGTTGGAGCTTAAATCTCAAGGAAGAGATTCTCGGTGGTGGGGGAGACAGTAACATACCAGGATTTAGGTGTGCAAAATTTGTGAAAATTTAAAAAATTTTGTTTGATTAGGAGTGCTACCAATTTTCAACTCAAATTGCTAGAACTCTTCTAAACTCTCTACAATTAAACCCATTTATAAAAATATAAATTCAACTTATGGTAAAATATGTGAGTTGGATTTGCTCTGGATTTATTTGGAGTTCATTTGAGTGAAGTTTGAATTTGAATGAAATCCAAATTCAAATAGTATTTCAAAATCTATTTCAAACATTTGCAAAACACTAACTTCTGCTCAAGCCCTTTTTCCTTCCCAAACACCTGCTGGCCCAACCAGCCCAACCGGCCGCCGCTCCAACGCAGCCCACCAACCTGCGAAGCCTTTTCTTTTTCCTATCCGTCACTGACGAGTGGGGCCGACTCGTCAGCCCCACCTCTTCTCTCTTCTCCAACTTTTCCCCACCGCTGCGCAGCACCGCGCCACGCGCCCGCCCGCCGCGCGCGCGTGGGACGCGCCGGCCCGCCGGCCGGCACGCATGCCGAGCGGGGGGCGCCCGTGTGCGTGCCTCGGGGTCTTCCCGAGGGGAAAGACCCTCTTACCCCTCTCTCGCCACGCCTAAAGCAAAGGCGCCACCCACTGCCGTGCCGCCACGTCAGAGCCCCACCGCGCCAACCAACCGGAGCGTGCGTCATGTCCTTGCCCTTGCCCCTTTGACCGATCTCTACAACCCCCGGGACCAAGCCCATCTCGCAAGGTGAGGCTCCCTTGGGGTTTTCCCCTTCCTGCGTTTGCCACAGCGGTGAAAGAAGAGAAGGGGAGTGGGGGAGGAGAGGAGGAGGGGAGAAGGGGAGGCCGCGCCCTGTGACGGCGCCAGTGCGCCAAGACCGGAGGCCGTTCACATTCGCGGGGAGCCATACCCGTCGCCGCGGGAGAAGCTGAAGCCATCCGTGTCGGGTGGGGAGCCGAAACAGAGGAAGGAGCAGGGCACCGCCGTGAACACATACACCGTGCCACCGTCTACGTCAGGCCAGCGACGACTACACCTTCGCCCCGCCGTGAGCGTTGTTGCCTTCCTCTTCTCTCGCACCTTTCCCCCTTCATTCCATGCCTATGAGCGCACCGTCGAGCCGTTGTGCGTCGGTTCGTCGTCGTCACCCCATGGACGGCCACTGAACTGTGCCACTCTTGTTCTAGCCTCGCACGCAGCAACCCCATGCCGCTGTGCCGGGCGCGCTTGTACATGAATTGTCGAGCCGTACCAGTGATCGTCGAACCGAGGGCCACCTCACACCGCGCCGCCGTGTCGTGTGCCGCGCGTCGCGTCATGCCTTGGGTTCCTGTGGACCGGATTTTGTGTTGTGGTGTTCTTGTGTAGCAAACGAGGGTGAGGGGGCAGGTTGTGCTCGTGCGCACCCCAGCGCCAAGGTAAACCTCACTCCGGCAACCCGCTGCTGACGCATGCCGGGTGATGCCGCACCGCGGTGTCGTGCGTTGTGCGCCGAGTCGCGCGTGCTTGCGAGCCGGCCTTCGCGCCGAGCCATCCTTTTTTCTGCAGGTGCTTGCGTGCACCGTAGCGGCCTGTCCAGGCGCACCCCAACGCTGAGCCTGAGTGCCGTGCTCTTGCGCACGCACGTCGGAGCGATGCCGCGCGCCACGCGCGTGGAAGCCAACCATGCGCCTCCGCATGCTGTTCGCTGGATCTCTGTGCTCCGGTGTGTGTGTGTGTGTGTGTGTGTGTGTGTGTGTGTGTGTGTGTGTGTGTGTGTGTGTGTGTGCGCGAAGGTGGGGGGGGAACCACACATCTATTTGTCTTTCACCCGAGCCAACCCAGGCTCCAGTCCGGCCGCGTCGCCGCCGCCGGAAGGCTCGCAGGCGCGGGAGCGCACCGCGCGCCAGGGGGTCGAGCAACAGCCGGCATACTCCCCGTGAGCAACAAATCCAAACCGGGCGAAATGGGCCTTATGTTGCGCTCCGGCCCATCGGGGTCCATCAAAAGCCCAGCGCGCCCGTTTGACCCTTGGGGCGAGTCCAGGGTGGGTCGGTGGACTTTAGTTCACTGGGCCAACTGGGCTGAGCCCACTGGGCCAACTAGGTCGAGCCCAGTGGGCCACTTTCAGCCTAGTGGGACTTTTAGCCCAATAACGGCCCGTCAACTGCTGACTGCTGATGTCATGCTGACGCCAGCACCCTTTTTAATAAATTAAAATCCTTTTCTATTTTCAAAATGATTTCAGAAATGTTTTATAAATGATTTTAACCTTTCAGAAATCATAACTAATTGTAGGAAGCTAAGAAAAATATGAAACTAATTTCTACAAATTCGTAATTTCGAAACATTGCTAATTGTAGGTAGATTGAGCTCTTTTGATTTTTATAAAAAGAGGTTTCTATTTGGAGTTATTTCTTAGTTGTGTGTCGATTTCTTACGTGTGCAACGAATCTCGTGCCACAGACCCGAGCTTCGACCAGGAGGACGCGGAGGACCCAGAGTACACTGCCCCGAACAACGACTGCTCCACCGGCAACGAAGGTGTCATGTCACTCCCAACCATGTAGATCCCATGTTGATAATTAGATGCTAGTGCTTTACTTTATATGCATTGCTTGGATGAATTGCATAGCCAGCCTTGCCTTGATAATTTGTTATATCCTGATTCCTTATTCTACCTACCTCGGGACTAGCTACAGACCCCTAGCTAGTCCCATATACCAACTATCCATATTTTTGTTGCTTGATTATGGATGGTATTTTGGGTTTGGACTGAGATGTGGGAGATCTCGGTGTGTTCTAGCGTGTGTTCTGGGTGCGTTCCTCCTTGATGGGTTTTGGCGGGAGCGAGCCGCTTGGTTACTTGTGAACGCCTGCCTCGGGAAGATGCGATCTGGCCTCTTACCCGAGCCGCGTGTCAGGCGGATGGAGATGGGGAGTGCTCGCTCTCGACCCTTAAGGACCGATCGTCGTTGACCTTGTATCAGATGACTTTTACCGTACAAACCGCTCGCTTTGTATTGGGTGGGGGTGCGGGGTGAGACTTGTAGTGGATAGCACCCTGCCTATAGGCGGATCGGTGTGATCGTGAGGGGAGATGGTTTTCCTCCTTAGCAGACTTCGCCCTGGCGAGGCCGGGGAAGGGTTCCATAGCTTCGAGGGACCTCTCGCTGGCAGTATGAGCTCTACAGCATGTCTGTGCCAGACTCGGAGATGCAGGAGGGTACTATCCACTTACTTGAGCTTCAGTCGTATGGTAGGGCTTGGAACCGGTGACGGCTGATTCCGATCCTATTCGGGCGGGTACAGTTGTACAACCTCTACAGAGTGTTTAAACCTATAGCTATAGTCTGTGTCCACTGGTTATGGACAATCTTCTGATCTCTCACCTGACTAGACATACTTTTCTTGTGCTTCTTCTCTCTCCCGAGTGAGTCAGCCCGGCTTTTGCCGTTGAGATGTGGGGATAGGAGCTGGTGGGCCCCACATCGCAGATGAGAGCTGGGAGCTGGATCGTGGTTGTGATCTGGTGTCTTGGTGTGGACTCCTTGAGCGGGGTGTGGACCCCAGAGGTTTGGACCTCGGAAGCGTGAGCTTCCCCGGGGTGTTGACTTCATTGCTTATCTCTGCTTACCTTGAATGTTGTTTCGCTGCTTTGCTTAAGCCTTCTACAACCAGAGTAGGAATATATCCCACATAGTAGAACGTACACCGCTTTTGCCTCTTTGTTGGGAAGCTGACATGACATACCCGCTTATCGGGTAGATCCTGGTATCTCTGACACAGAGCCGGACTACGACTTCGACAACGACGGATGGGAGGACTAGAGCTCTTCCTACGCTCGAGATGCCTGCGGATATGGAGTTCCCCGCGCCTACATGGAGCCACAGCTAGACGTTCTCTTTCTATTTGATTCAGTCCTGTTGGACTTGTACCCCGGCATGTGCCGAAGAGATGTACTCTGATTAATGTAATAAATAAATGTTGTACTTTATCAGTTTTTATATTTCTGTATGGATTTTTGATATGGCTAAGACAGGGGATTGCACGTGGTAGCCCTCCTGGGACTACCACCGAGGTGCAGAGAGTCGGGATTCCGTCCGCGGAAATCCGATTCGTTTCAACGCCGGCCTGAAGGCGCCGCTCCGCGCGGCCGATGTTGCCCCCACTTGTCTGCCCCGACACCTTTCTGGATCTGGAGGTAGAAAGACGAGGGACATTTCTGCGAGGAGAATAGGTGTTTAAGGGGTTATGAGTAAATATTTGTACATTGTGGGAGCAAAAATCGATGATGTGGTGCCATGTCAGCAAAAACTACCTTAAAACCCCGCCAAGTCAGCAAAAACCACCCCAGAAACCGCCGAGCGGGGTAAATCGGACTGTTTCAGTAGTTCGTATGTGTCCAATACCTGATTTTACGGTTGGGGGTTGAAACTTAGACAACATCTATAAATGAGGGTTGGTATGTGTCCAATACCTAATTTTACGTTTAGGGGTTGAAACTCAGACAACATCTATAAATGAGGGTTGTGGAATGGACTTTCATGGGTAAATGATCCCAGCTTTTATTTCCGTGATGGGCCAAATCCCTCCCACCCACACGCACGCAAGACCTTGCTGCTTTACTGGACGGGCCGTGTCCACCCCCCTCCTCGTGCTTTTTTGTTCCTGTGTGCATGGGTCAATTTCCCTCCCACCCAAGCAAGGACTTGCTTGACTGGGACGAACTGATATGCATGCATTTCATCGACCAGCAGCTGACGTGCTAACGCACATTATTTTTTTAATTACAGTACAATGAGGACATCCACAATGTACACACTCACATCTATAAATGCACACGCGCAAACCATACCCTATGAGTATCTTCAAGGACTAGCCAACCCATCCTCAAGATTGACGAAGTCACCATAGACGTTTCGCTGTCGATGGGAACGCCTCCTACCACTCGTAGCACAACACCGTTAAATGTTGATATATTCGCTCCCACAGAGAGTCGAACCCACAACGTTGATGCTACTGAGGTTCTTGAAATCACTAAGCTACATGCCCTTTCGCAAACACACGTTATTACTCATTCGATCGTCTCCCTCAAAGAAAATGTTGGACGTGCGAACCATTCAGTTATTAATACTATATACTCTCTCTCCTTCAAAAAAAAGTTCATTTAGCTTTCACTTTTGTCCAACAAAGAGTGTTTATTTAACTTTTAGTAAATTTAATCTTAATTAAAGCAACACTCATTTCAATAAAAAAGGTACATTAAGAAGTGCATAGAGCCAATGAAATAATAAATTGGTGTTTTTCTCTTGTTTCAATACACACTGCATTTATGCTAGTCTCACTAGGGTTCTCATGGACAATAAATAAGTTGTTATGTCAGCACTTTTGATGATGTGACAGTGTATTAATGAAGAGAGAGGTAAAATGAGTTTCATGAGGATGACACCCTCTATACACAGTTACTTAGACAGCTTGTGTCTTGCATTTAGCGTAGAAAACAACAAAAGATGAAACTATGCATTGAGAGGAATGTGTTTCATTATAGTTTCAACGTACTTAAATGATATGTCACTCTAGGTAATCATGTCTACAGATGGAAACGGATCGGATACGCATGGAATCGGATTCGGATACCACTTTTTATCACATTTTACTGAAATATGAATACGAATTCGAATGTTTTTCGAATACAAATACAAAACGGATGTCTCAAATTCGGATACACATTTGGATATCTACTCGATTTGAAAGATAACATTTACCAATTTTCTTTATTGGAAATTTACAATTACAAAATCATGTAAAGACTAAAATATTAGTACATAATAGGGATAGCTCATTAAGAATAGCAGATTCATCCATATTTATTTTAATAATTAACCATATAATAAATAAAACTATTAATAAATACATTTTTGAATATAGATATACACATTTATCAAACAAATAATAAAAAATACATGAAAAACATTTTCATCAATACATAATAAACTAGAGTAATTAACATTAAACTTTATATTATGTATTTATATTATTAAAAGTAATGATATTAGTCATCAAATTTAAATATAACTTTTGAATTGTTTTATAGATGAAATATTTTTAATATTAAAATTAATGTCATGATCATTAGTTATGGATATAATTTTTTTCAATTATATACTATAATTATTAGTATTCCATTAACATAATTTGTCATTAGTTATAGACATGACTTACAATTTTATATAGTCGAGAATATGGATAGTGCCGGATATTGCCGAATACGCATGGAATCGGATAGAGAAAAAAGCGGCAAAAACGAATTCGGATATATCCATTTTACTACCACATTTGAATTCGAATACGGATATGGATATCCATATTTATGTTTTAGCGGATACGGATATCGGATAATTCGGGTTCTATTTCCATCCCTAATCGTGTCTATGAAACCTCCATTGATCCAGAAATCAGACAGAGTGATTAAGGTAGTCCAATGAGACATTAGTAGTGGTTTCTATCCCTATTATCCCAAATGTGAATGTGCGAGAGAAAGATCCGTATCAGCAGAGATGGACCAAGATCATCGAGGAGCATGCGACACGTGCCGACGCGTAGTACGTCGTCCAGGGACCGTAAGGCCCGTATTATGGAACCATGCATATGTCAAGATATTTTCCTCGGTCCTGTACGCAGTGCCGGTCCTATGATTTTATAGGCCCTCGGCCAAATTCATCGCGATGGCCCCTCTATAGTTTAGACTTTATATAAAATCTTATTATATATACGCACACAATTTTTTTTTGCAAAGCAAAAATAAATATATTAATATAAAGCGAGGAATAATATAAAGCGAGGAATAATATGATTACCTTATAGTTTTAGTCCATAATATCCATTGCTTCTCACAAAAAAATACTTCTTCGAGCGTTTCTTGATGCAAAATCATCAAGAACAGTATTGAGATCAATCATGCCCAATATAAACCTCTCGATGGTGCTATCCAAATGTTATGGGTGCGGATTGCTACCCAAATGTTTCAATTGCCTATCGAATCCCCCTAACTGTACCGGTGATCGTAGCTTCGGCTGAAAGAAGCTTCTCCAAACTGAAATTGTTGAAGAATTATTTGAGGTCAACTATGTCACAGGAAAGATTGAATGGTTTGGCTATATGCACCATCGAGAGGTTTATATTGGACATGATTGATCTCAATACTGTTCTTGATGATTTTGCATCAAGAAACGCTCGAAGAAGTATTTTTTTGTGAGAAGCAATGGATATTATGGACTAAAAATATAAGGTAATTATATTATTCCTCGCTTTATATTATTCCTCGCTTTATATTAATATATTTATTTTTGCTTTGCAAAAAAAAAATTGTGTGCGTATATATATAATAAGATTTTATATAAAGTCTAAACTATAGAGGGGCCATCGCGATGAATTCGGCCGAGGGCCTATAAAATCATAGGACCGGCACTGGTTGTAAGGGATCCTGTATTGACTGTCATGCAAGCAGGTCACTGAAGCGATAAAGTAGCCAATCATATTAATTCCAATTGAGTATATAGAGATAGAGCAAGCCATACTATCATTCACTCATTTTGCAAAAGAATTCAGAATGTTCAGTGTGTCTGCATATTAGTAGGTGCAGAATTACGAAGATTGCTAGATTATTAGCAACCATACAAACATGGGACTACCACGAAGTACCTGATGAGCAAAGCAAAATTTCTTCAGAAATATCACCCGGCAACACTGATATGCCGTGGAGTGTGTATTTGGGAATCAGCATGCCCTCAACTTGTGTCTTGATCGGACCAAGTGACCAATACAAACATATCAGAAATTACCACGAGATACCTGAGCCGAGCAAAATTCGTTCAGAAATCTTACCCGGCGACGTTGATATATCGTGAAGTGTGTGTTCGGGAATCAGCAAGCCCTCAACTTGTGTCCCTTGAACAACACACAACAGATCAGAAAATTACCCATGTTCCCACACGAATTTGAGGAAACTTTGTAGCGAACATGGCCTCATATGCCATTAGTTCGAGTATGATTTTGGGATTCATGACAACATGATCATTGGGACTAACCATATTGTTTTAGCATGTCTTTGTAGACACCTCTAGGTCCCAAGGATGCAAGAAAACCACATGCCAAAATGCCAAGACAAAGGGTCAAAACCAAGCAAGAAAAGGAAAAGAAAAGACATCGTCGGATGAACCGACAACATCAATTTAACAAGCGTCGGTGCAATCGTTGGACGAGTTGGTACAAAGGGTCAAACCCTAGGTACCGTCGGATGAACCGACAGTCCATTATTTAGTAGCGTCGGATGAGTTGCAGAGGAAGAGCAAGGAAGACAGTAGCACCCGATGATCTGACGGTCTGAGTTGGGACATCGTCGGTCTATCCGACGCTCAGTTCGAATTCATACAGAGACGCACCAAGACGAAGCCTTCAGCACCGGATGATCCGACGCCTTGGTCAAGGTGAAGCGTCGATCTATGGGTGTCTACCGATACCACGGGATAAATCGTGTGTCTAATGTTTACTTCTCTCATCCCCTTTACGTTTCCGCATTTACTCTATTGCAATCTTTGCTTGTCTTTACTTTCCTAGAGTAATATCGTGCTAGGATTGGCTATAAGTTGCAAACATTGTTTTGGATGGGAGTTTCACACTAGAACAACCCTAGTTGCACATCTAGATAGCATGTTCTAGTTTATCTTTGTGTAAAATAAGTGAAGCCATAGGTTAAGATTTTCAGTTGCCTAAGTCACCCCCTCCCCCGCTTAGGCTTACGGGCATCCGATTCCCTACAAACTTACATCATACAAATTGACAATAGGGTAGCAAAATTGCAGATCGATCGACAGGCACAACAGGCAGGGGGCGTCCTTGTGCGGCGCCGGGCAGGGACGGCACGGCCCTAGTGCGGCGCTCTGCTGCGGATTCAGGAACGGGACGGCGCCCTTGGGCGGCGGCGGCGGTGGCGGCGGCACACAGGCAGCTTGGGAAAAGGCTCGCAGGATCGGAAGGAAAGAAAGGGCAGGGGACTCTGTAGTCTGTACCGATTGATTAGTATTACTATGTGATAATTACTTACTACTACCAGACTAATGAAGGGTAACTACTAACTAGTTTTAGTTTGCATGCCACAAGATGACAAGAAGCTAGGCAGATCATCGATCACTTGCACCACTACGTTCTCCCCTACTAGCCTTGCTCATAAAAACGAGAGGTGGCGCATCATATCTCCCGTGAACGTGCAGGAAAAGGATGGGCCGGCGACGCTTGCTTGCTAACGGGATTGCTAGCTGCTACATCCATCGACCGGACGTGCTAACTGCTAATTAATTGATGTAAACCGCGCGCGCCCAGCTCGATCGATCGATGATACGAATGTCCTTTCTTAATTTTTGCATTTGGGGTTGTCTGTTTCGCGGTTGAAAATTGAAATCATTGCCTATCGATGACGATTCGACGCACGCAGGGGGTCGCCGTCGTGCACGTACGGCCCGGCCGGTCGATGTCCGGCTGGCATCGTCATCATCGATCGGAACAACGACCGTCCGCCATGGACGTACGTGATGAGCTAGAGCTTCTTGCTTGCTGCAGTTCTCCGATCCGGCCATTAATTTCAGTACTGCGTACGGCTGACATATGTGTGCAGTGCGCATCAAGCAAGGGTCAAGCTACTAGTAGATCAGAGCGTGGTCCCTGAGCCAAAGCAAGATATTTCATGGCCCTCTTTCTCCTCTCGCTAACGACCGTACACTCATGGTACCGCACCTGTCACACCCTGAAATTTCCAATTTCAGGATGTGAATAGAGAGAATAATTAAATAACAATTTTCTCACAATTTTAAAAAAATTTTCCAACATTTATTTTCTTTACAGGGAATATAGTATAGGAAAAATCCTTTGTTTGATTTTCTAAATTAAATAAAGGTTATGTGTGTTGCATTCATGCCGATGCACCTAGTGGTTCTTGAGTGCAAAAAGGTTTCAAAAATGCGTTTAGGAGCCGTCCAAACTCTCCCGAGAATTTTCCGGATTTTTCTGGAATTTATTCTCATTTTCTCTGAGCATTTTCTACTTAATAGAAGGCTCTAAAATCCTTTTCATGAGCACCAAATGCTTTAATTGGGTTGTTCGTGTCTTAATCTATCTCTAGGAATTTTCTTGGATTTTTTGTGATTTTCTGAGTATTTTTCGTGCTTTAAAATAATTTACAGAATTTTTCTGGATTATTTTTCGCACTGGAAATAGATTCAGAAAAAAAAGAAAACCTATCCTAACGGGCCGAGCCCGGAGGCCCGACCCGGTCCGCCCGGCCGGCGGGGCCCATCCGGCCCGGCGCCCATGGCCGCCGCCGCCGCGGGCATGCCCCGCGCCCGCACCCCTTAAAAGGGGAGGCCGCCCCCGCGCGCCGCCTCCCCGCCGTGCCGCCCCTAGCGCCCGCTGCCCTCCCGGCCGCGCCGCCGCCCCCGCGCAAGAGCCGCGCCGCCGCCCGCAAGCCGCCGGACCGAGGCCGCCGGCGTTGACCGCGAGCGCCGGCCGCTCCCGTTCCTCTCCAACCCCGGTGAGCACTCAATCTTGGTCCCCTCGGTCCCCTCTTCGTTTTTCCCTAGGTGCCCGAGCCCCTAGCCGCCCGGTGTGCCGGCGTGCATGGCCACCAGACCCGCCGGTTCCCCTGCTCCTGTTCGGTCCAAGGTAGAAGATGAAGTGGCAGATTGGCACTTAGACCCTGTCCTTTTTAGTAATCCTTATGCTCTTTTGTGTGTCTCAGCAAAACAGTAAGAAACCCCTTAGATCCATTAGATTCCCTAGGTCCAATCCATCCCAAACTCTTTTACAGATCTAACCCCGAGTTTTATCAGTTTCGCGAGCACTATTTGATGTGTCTCAGGTTTCTTCTCAGCTAGCCCCTGAAATCTATAGTTAATCACATCTAGGTCCTTTCAATCTTGTTTTGCTCCTAGATTCTCTGTTTTAGCTCCGATTTAATCCGTTCAAGTTGCGTTAGGTCCATAATAATGTGAAGCACGCGTTAGTGGTGTGTTTTCACCATGTTTTGTTTTCTGAAAATAAAATTAATATTAATTTTGATTAATGTCTATTTACACATGCCTTTTATAAATAAAAGTAATATAGATCTATACACCGTTTTTCATAAGCAAATTTAATTTGATTAATGCTTCTATCGCATGTTTTTATATATAAAAGTTAATTAGATCTTTATCTCGGTTTTTGTTAACCAAATGTTAATTTGTTTAATAGTTAATTAATCTTTTCTAATAAAAATTTGATTAGGCTTTTACATCGGCTTTTATAATAAATATTAATTTGATTAATGCTAATACCATAATGTTTTTAATAATAATATGATCTACTCGAATTACAAAGTTTCGTTTATATTGCTCATGTAGTTTAGTTTTTCTAAATTAAATGTTTAATCGGTTAATTCATATATGAATCTTTATTAATAAAACTTGACTAGTTCTTTACACCGGTTTCATAAATAAAGTTTAATATTGCATTAATGTCAACATAGGGTATTTTATTTTTGAAATATCCTTTATATTTGTTTTGTTAATTAAAATAAACCCAACTCACGACTTGTTCTCTCATATATGCAAAATGTTCGTTAAACGTTCTTTCTCGGTCAATCTAAGTGTGATCTTTCCGGTTCTTACTCAATCTTCCGCAACCATCTCTTTAAAGCTAACCAAACCTTTCCAAGCACCCTTTGTGTTCTTTAGTGATCCATCTAATCGAGCTTATCCTTTAGTGCGTTCTTTTAAAGCTTTCTTATGATTGGTGTTTTGTTCTTAGTATGCTTGTTTGTTTCCTTTGTGTATGTTTGCGCCCGATGATTGATACGCTTAGAGTGAACGCCGTACGAGAAGCTTGGAAGAGCTTGAAGTTGAAGATATTCTGAGCAACGACATTACTTTGGTTAAAGGCAAGTGTGTCCTTGATTTTGTCCTAAGAACTATATTTAATCACTCATTGCATTGCTTGCATTAATTTTGATAAGTTCCTATTAAGGTTTATCCTAGTCTTTGATTGTCAATCCTTGTTAACCTGGGTTTACATTTATGTTGGGTAGTTATGCTTAGTTGCTATACCTGGGTCATGGTGGTTTTAATGAACAACAATGATGAACTTGTTTTACCTTTATGTTATATCTTTGGATGCTTAATACAAGATCATATGATTAATCGGAACATGGAGCGACCACCCAGGACAACAGTGCAACCACAAGGACTATATGGGTCTGGTCTTGGCCGATTAATTAGGGAAGTCTTTGTGTGGTTATTACTCGCATAGTAGGTTGGGGACGGAGGAATGCTTTTATGGCTACTTCTATTCCGGAGTGGTCTTGGAACGGAAGTACTCTATGGCTGACCGTCCGTAATAGAAGTGTGGTACGAAAGATAGCCTCTATGACATACTACTATGGACTAATACACACGGGAGGACTCTTTGTAAAGGCCTCGTAGCGTCCCTATGCAATCACACCTCGAAAGTGTGGTATGATGCCCGCGCGCGCATCGCATGGTTGGGTTTAAAGTTCTTCGGGACTTTTACGTGACTTGTGGGTAAAGATGTACAACCTCCGTAGAGTGTAAAACTAATCGATTAGCCGTGCCCACGGTCACGGGCGGCCCGGACCCTCACATGATAATTAAACTTGAAGATGGACTTAAACCGTTCTCTCTCGGTTATTCGGCCATGTGCTTATGGCGTACCTCTTATCTTATGCTTAATGTGGGTTGGTATAAACTTATACTTTATTAGTAATCAGGTGCTAATAAAACTTGACCAACTAAAATTGCTTAAATGCTTATAGCCCAGTCCACTATAAAGCCTTTGCATTCATTCTTTTCCCCACACTTGCTGAGTACGACAAGTGCTCACCCTTGCTATAACCATTGTTGCTCAGAAAGAGGATGCTACTTTGAAGTCTTGTGAAGATGTTGCTGGTACTAGGCGTACGCAACCCCCAGTCGATTGCATGTGATGTTTGGAGCCTTCGTTTCCAGGATTAAGCGTAAATCTCTGATAATCTTTCTTTTTCTTACGTGATACTGTTTCTGTATTCACTTTTATGTCACTATATGCATGAAACTTGATCCTGGCATGCATATAGGTTTGCACTTGGTTTTCTTCGGAAAGTCGGGTGTGACAGAGTGGTATCAGAGCTGTATCGACTGTAGGACGTAAGCCTAGTTAGTATTGGTCGTTTCTTAATGCCTCTTTTGTTCTACAATCCCTCCTTACCTTATCCTTGACCTCTCTAAAGAAGGATCTCACATTTTAGCCATCTTCTTTTCTCCCTACCATGAATTCTTATATATTTATCTTCTCTCTCCTTGAACATTTCTTTGATCTCGTCTGTCCTTTCTCTCAAGCAATAACACCCCCTTGATTTATTGGTAAAACCGTTACCCTTACCATTCTATCTATTCGCGCAGCTCCTCGGCACATCAGCGCTGTTTTAATTTTATCTCGAGCTACAGAACTCCGATCGATGTGAAACCAGTTGGGTTAGTTCCTAAATTTCATAAGTGAATCTCTATCAAAAATCCAGCCCTATCCGGTACCTGTTCCAGGAGCTATGCCCGAAACATTGGAGCTATCAGAATCTGTAAACTCTGCTGACCTAGTTACCTTCAATATTCTATATCTCGGGCTATAGACCTCCGATTGAGGTAAATCCAATTGGAGTAGTTCAGTAATTTCATCAGTTTTTCTCTGTCCAAAATTCAGCAGTATTAGTTTTGTATCCAAGGAGATACCTACGAATTAGTGGAGCATTCAGAATCTGCCAACACTGCTGACATAGCCATCTTGTCTAATTCATATCACGAGTTCTGAACCTCCGATTGAGGTGATTCCAGTTGGGTTGAACTCATAATTTTGTACTCCTTGATCTGGGAAAAAATCCATTATTTATGGATATCCTTGCTGGGAGATATATCTGATCTATTAGGAGGATACCCCCTGACTTCATTAACAACGTGTAGTGTCGTTCCCCTTTAGCTATGCCTTGATTGGTGGAATTGTGTGTTTGCATGATGATGCTTGGTTTTATGATATTGCTTGTGTTGGTTCTATGAAGTGAGTGTTGGTGTATTGTGGGTCTTACATCCGCGATGACATCATTTGCTTAGTTGGGTTCTTCTTTTGTACCTCCCCCTCCTTGTTCTTCCTCCACTCGTTTTGCACTACTCTTGTTCCCTTCTGATCATATCTTTACCTACCAATCAGATGGAAAACCCAAACGAAAGTAACCAAGGAGAAAGCTATGAGAACAGTGGTGACTATGGGTACAACCCAAATGCGCTATCATTTCCTCCCTCAGATGATAAGTATGCAGAGTTCATGAAGACTGAGCCGCCAATGTTCTTCAGTACCACATACCCCTTGGAAGCTGAAGACTGGATCAAGACAATTGAAGAAAAGCTAGACATGGTACAATGCAATGATGGAGAGAAATCTTTGTATGCATCTTGGCAGCTTATAGGAGCAGCTTCAGAATGGTGGAATTCTTACATCAATGGACATCAGCAACCTGAGAGTATTGTGTGGAAGGAATTCAAGGACAACTTTATCTTACACCATACTCCTGTGAGTGCGAGGAAGCTCAAGAGGAAGGAGTTCCTTAACTTAAAGCAAGGACAGATGACGGTAACTGAGTACGGGGATAAGTTTGTTCAATTATCTCTGTATGCCCCAAGATCAGCTGAGAGTGATAAGAAGAAACGAGAGCATTTCATCAAAGGGTTGAATGAAGATCTTCAAAGTATATTAAGCTTACATGATTATTCCAATCTACAAGATTTAATCAACAAAGCCATTGGGCTAGAAAGCAAACTACAGGAGATCATGAGTAAGAAGTGGAAAAGGGAATATCCAGGGGAAGCCAATAACAATTCTCACCTACATCATATGTCTCAAGCCCAAGGTTTTCCTGAAGATCACAATGAAGATGCATATCTAGAATATCCTCATGGTGTCACAATACCAGTGATTTATGAGACACCACAGAATCGTCGAAACATTAGGGAAAGTAAAGCTTGTTTTTATTGCAAAGCTGGTGGACACTTTATCAACAGATGCCCGAAGAAATTTCTAGACCGCCATTTTAAGAGGGAATGGCGACAACGACACAAGCAAGACAAGACCCCCGATATTTAAGGATGTTGGTATAAGTTAGGCTTGGAAAGTTTTTCTGTAATATGAAAGGAAGAATATTGCTGAAGGATATGAAAAGAGTTCGAAATAAACCCTTGTCTCTTGCTAGCCTTTTTCGAATCTCGGGACGAGATTCCTTTTAAGGGGGGTAGATTTGTCACACCCTGAAATTTCCAATTTCAGGATGTGAATAGAGAGAATAATTAAATAACAATTTTCTCACAATTTTAAAAAAATTTTCCAACATTTATTTTCTTTACAGGGAATATAGTATAGGAAAAATCCTTTGTTTGATTTTCTAAATTAAATAAAGGTTATGTGTGTTGCATTCATGCCGATGCACCTAGTGGTTCTTGAGTGCAAAAAGGTTTCAAAAATGCGTTTAGGAGCCGTCCAAACTCTCCCGAGAATTTTCCGGATTTTTCTGGAATTTATTCTCATTTTCTCTGAGCATTTTCTACTTAATAGAAGGCTCTAAAATCCTTTTCATGAGCACCAAATGCTTTAATTGGGTTGTTCGTGTCTTAATCTATCTCTAGGAATTTTCCTAGAATTTTTGTGATTTTCCGAGTATTTTTCGTGCTTTAAAATAATTTACGTAATTTTTACGGATCATTTTTCGCACCGGAAATAGATTCGAAAAAAAAAAGAAAACCTATCCTAACGGGCCGAGCCCGAGGCCCGACCCGGTCCGCCCCGGCCCGGCGGGGCCCATCCGCCCGGAAGCCATGGCCGCCGCCGCCGGCGGGCATGCCCCGCGCCCGCGCCCCTTAAAAGGGGAGGCCGGCCCCGCGCGCCGCCTCTCGCCGCGCCGCCCCTAGCACCCCGCCGCCCTCCCGGCCCGCGCCGCCGCCGCCCGCGCAAGAGCCGCGCGCGCCGCCCGCAAGCCGCCGGACCGAGGCCGCCGGCGTTGACCGCGAGCGCCGACCGCTCCCGTTCCTCTCCAACCCCGGTGAGCACTCAATCTTGGTCCCCTCGGTCCCCTCTTCGTTTTTCCCTAGGCGCCCGAGCCCCTAGCCGCCCGGTGTGCCGGCGTGCATGGCCACCAGACCCGCCGGTTCCCCTGCTTCTGTTCGGTCCAAGGTAGAAGATGAAGTGGCAGATTGGCACTTGGACCCCTGTCCTTTTTAATAATCCTTATGCTCTTTTGTGTGTCTCAGCAAAACAGTAAGAAACCCCTTAGATCCATTAGATTCCCTAGATCCAATCCATCCCAAACTCTTTTACAGATCTAACCCCGAGTTTTATCAGTTTCGCGAGCACTATTTGATGTGTCTCAGGTTTCTTCTCAGCTAGCCCCTGAAATCTATAGTTAATCACATCTAGGTCCTTTCAATCTTGTTTTGCTCCTAGATTCTCTGTTTTAGCTCCGATTTAATCCGTTCAAGTTGCGTTAGGTCCATAATAATGTGAAGCACGCGTTAGTGGTGTGTTTTCACCATGTTTTGTTTTCTGAAAATAAAATTAATATTAATTTTGATTAATGTCTATTTACACATGCCTTTTATAAATAAAAGTAATATAGATCTATACACCGTTTTTCATAAGCAAATTTAATTTGATTAATGCTTCTATCGCATGTTTTTATATATAAAAGTTAATTAGATCTTTATCTCGGTTTTTGTTAACCAAATGTTAATTTGTTTAATAGTTAATTAATCTTTTCTAATAAAAATTTGATTAGGCTTTTACATCGGCTTTTATAATAAATATTAATTTGATTAATGCTAATACCATAATGTTTTTAATAATAATATGATCTACTCGAATTACAAAGTTTCGTTTATATTGCTCATGTAGTTTAGTTTTTCTAAATTAAATGTTTAATCGGTTAATTCATATATGAATCTTTATTAATAAAACTTGACTAGTTCTTTACACCGGTTTCATAAATAAAGTTTAATATTGCATTAATGTCAACATAGGGTATTTTATTTTTGAAATATCCTTTATATTTGTTTTGTTAATTAAAATAAACCCAGCTCACAGCTTGTTCTCTCATATATGCAAAATGTTCGTTAAACGTTCTTTCTCAGGTCAATCTAAGTGTGATCTTTCCGGTTCTTGCTCAATCTTCCGCAACCATCTCTTTAAAGCTAACCAAACCTTTCCAAGCACCCTTTGTGTTCTTTAGTGATCCATCTAATCGAGCTTATCCTTTAGTGCGTTCTTTTAAAGCTTTCTTATGATTGGTGTTTTGTTCTTAGTATGCTTGTTTGTTTCCTTTGTGTATGTTTGCGCCCGATGATTGATACGCTTAGAGTGAACGCCGTTCGAGAAGTTTGGAAGAGCTTGAAGTTGAAGATATTATGAGAAACGACATTACTTTGGTTAAAGGCAAGTGTGTCCTTGATTTTGTCCTAAGAACTATATTTAATCACTCATTACATTGCTTGCATTAATTTTGACGGGTTCCTATTAAGGTTTATCCTAGTCTTTGATTGTCAATCCTTGTTAACCTGGGTTCACATTTATGTTGGGTAGCTATGCTTAGTTGCTATACCCAGGTTATGGTGGTTTTAATGAACAACAATGATGAACTTGTTTTACCTTTATGTTATATCTTTGGAGGCTTAATACAAGATCATATGATTAATCGGAACATGGAGCGACCACCCGGGACAACGGTGCAACCACAAGAACTATATGGGTCCGGTCTTGGCCGATTAATTAGGGAAGTCTTTGTGTGGTTATTACTCGCATAGTAGGTTGGGGACGGAGGAATGCTTTTATGGCTACTTCTATTCCGGAGTGGTCTTGGAACGGAAGTACTCTATGGCCGACCGTCCGTAATAGAAGTGTGGTACGAAAGATAGCCTCTATGACATACTACTATGGACTAATACGCACGGGAGGACTCTTTGTAAAGGCCTCGTAGCGTCCCTATGCAATCACACCTCGGAAGTGTGGTATGATGCCCGCGCAGCATCGCATGGTTGGGTTTAAAGTTCTTCGGGACTTTTACGCGACTTGTGGGTAAAGATGTACAACCTCTGCAGAGTGTAAAACTAATCGATTAGCCGTGCCCACGGTCACGGGCGGCCTGGACCCTCACATGATAATTAAACTTGAAGATGGACTTAAATCGTTCTCTCTGGTTATTCTGGCCATGTGCTTATGGCGTACCTCTTATCTTATGCTTAATGTGCGTTGGTATAAACTTATACTTTATTAGTAATCGGTGCTAATAAAACTTGACCAACTAAAATTGCTTAAATGCTTATAGCCCAGGTCCACTATAAAGCCTTTGCATTCATTCTTTTCCCCACACTTGCCGAGTACGACAAGTGCTCACCCTTGCTATAACCATTGTTGCTCGAAAGAGGATGCTACTTTGAAGTCTTGTGAAGATGTTGCCGGTACTAGGCGTACGCAACCCCCGATTGATTGCATGTGATGTTTGGAGCCTTCGTTTCCGGATTAAGCGTAAATCTCTGATAATCTTTCTTTTTCTTACGTGATACTGTTTCTGTATTCACTTTTATGTCACTATATGCATGAAACTTGATCCTGGCATGCATATAGGTTTGCACTTGGTTTTCTTCGGAAAGTCGGGTGTGACAGCACCGTACGTACTACTGATCCATGTTGACCCCTAGGCTCTAGGAACTACTACTCCGTCCCAGTAACAGTGCCGCTAGAAAACCATGTTTGTCTCATAAACACGCTTCCCGGACGACACTCTTTCTGGGACGGGGTAGTAGTTCATCATCAACTAAGACCGTCTCCGGCAATTGCCGCAACCGGGTCTGTATCTTCATTTTGCGGCAAAGACCGACGGAATCCGGCGGGTCGCAACAACCCTTCGCAAAATGCAGCAAGTCCCTCCGCGAGCGCATCCTCGGGGAGTCTGCATCCCAACGGCCTCCCGCACACCTCCTCCCTCCTCCCATCTCTCTCCGCCACCCGCACCCGCACACCTATCTCCTCCTCCCTCCTCCCGCACCCGCACGCCTCCACGGCTCCACTCCCACACCGCCGCCGCTCTCCTTCGCCGTCGGCCGCTCGAGGAGCTCGCCGCACCGCCGGCCTTCTCCTCGCACTCCAAGCCGCGGCGGCCCTCGACCTCGGGGGAGGAGCAGGGGCCGGTGCACGAGGAAGGTGAGGCGGCCTCCCGGCAGCGGACGACGGCCTCCTCCTCTTCGTTTCCCCGGCGACCGGATCTGGCGGCGGGGCTCCTCCTTCTCTTCCTTTCCTCGGCGGCCAGATCTGGCGGCGGGGCTCCTCCTCTTCTTCCTTTCCCCGACGGCCGACAACGCAGATCCGGGCGGCGCGGCCTCCGGGGAGCCCGGCGGGCCTCCGCTTCCGCTTCCCGCCCGCCGCGTGCTCCTCCTCGGCCACCGGTGGGCGGCCGCCGCCCTCGCCTTGCTCGCCTCGCGGCTGATGACCTCCTCCTCCTCCACCACCCCCACTCTGCTGCTACTGGCCCGCGCCGCTGGCCTTGCTCTGCTGCTACTGGCCCGCGCCGCCGGCCTCGCCCTTCCCGCCAAGCTGTCGCGGGAGCCAACTACCGCCAAGCGATACGCGAGGGGAAGCGGTCTACCGCTGCAGGCCTTCCTCGTTTGCGCGACAGGATTGTCTGCATCCACAATAGTTTTGCATATGCAGGCAAATTGCTGGAGACAGTCTTAACTGTCCGGGCCAGAGGCTGGCCGGCCAAAGGAAAATGGTGGCTACACATATACGGCTCCATCCACCGTGTATTCGTATGTGGTCTTGGCTTGGGCTTTGCAACCTGCGATGTTACCGGAAAACCGTCTGCTCTGATCCGTCTGGGAACGACGAACGACGGCACTGCTGACTGGTCACTGATAGATCGCCTACGAACGATAGGTATCTGCTACTGCTCACCGGTCTTGCATCGTCTTGTCCCCAGCAGGTCGGCAGCAGAGGCGACAGACGCATCGCCGCCAAGAATGCGAGAGGAGAAAAAGGAGAGGAAAAATTAAATAAACCAACAGTTTTGCGCCCCTGACTGATCGATCTCCGTTTTGGCAATTTGTCGCGTACGTCTATGTATTCCGTGGATATGCATCTGCTAAATATCTGTATTTATCCTGTCAAGATCTTGTCTTACCCTCCGCATGCGTGCTGATCATGCGGATAAGATAAAAACTACTAGTTGATCCGAATCAAATCGAACTCGCAATCACTACAGAAATTAACATTTCCACAAGTGGTCTCTTACTATTACTGACTTAGAGTGCTCCTTTTTACAGCCTTCAGGTGATGCTACCTAAAATCTTAGGTGGACATACTCCAGATAAAAAATGAGAAATCCTAACAAATCTCTAAAAGTCAAAACACCTGGCTATAAATTCATAGACTAAAATATCTGGAGCTATTATATTTTCTAAAAAGTTAATTATCCACCTATGCCATTAAAAAATAGTATAAAACCCCCAAAGAAGATACATAAATTACCCACCTCTATCATTATATAAAATAAAGTAAACTAGCTAACCCTAATCTTCATCAAAATTACCCGCTTATGCTTTTATAAAATAATTTAAAACAACCTCCTAAATTTGCAACTAAATTGCCCACTAGTAACACTTAAAATAAGTTAAAATAACATCTTAAACTTGCATCTATATTACACACATATTCTATTGTTAAAAATAACATGCGGTCATCCTAAATTTTGATCATAATCACCTTAATTAAAATAGACGCCAATATAGTATGATAAATCATCTATTTTTTACACTTAGTATATGACATAATTACTAAGGTATATATATGCATGATTTGTGTTACCACTTATAAAGATGTAGAGAAAATGATGAGAATATAAATTGTATGCTAAAATTATAGCTCAAACTTATGATCCATTAAACAAATTCATGCGCATACTTGCGATGCAAAAGTGAAAAGTTAAAGATAATGTGGATGAAAATGTTTTAGAGTGATTACTAACTAAACCTGTCACAATACGATCGAAATAATAAGTACAAATGTATTCAAACAATGTATTCGAATATTTAACAAACTAGCATAGATGTACGTGTGTCACGCACGTTTTCACAAATAACTTTAGTATCTAATAATTCGAGAAGTTTTGCTTTGAAAAGTGAGTAATTATTTGAAGTAGACAACTTTGCCATCATCTTGACCCTTACGAGTCAATGGTCGCGATGGGCAATTTTTGTGAGTGGGTCCCCAGTCATTCTCTCCGATAACATCAAACTTGACAACGTTCAATATCCGGCAACAAAATCTCTACCAAACATTAAATATTCACAAATACATTATGAGTCATGTTATAACTATCTTGATTTCAATCTTGGAAGTAGAACAATTATTTTACATAGCTTAATTTTTGTATAACCACTTCACATCTTTTTTTAATAAGCATGTAATCCATGGTGAGGACGGTGAATGGTTTAGGCATTTTGTCGGATAATAACGAAGCATCAAGCAACACGCTATAGCAACGGCGATAGTAATTCTACTCATGGAATCGCAAATGCAAATCCTATGGCGGTGTTAGGTCAGGGGGTCCATCCAATTCAGCTTACTTCCATGCAAAAATCAGATCAAGTCATGGATTAGAACCCATCTCAATCCAATTGGGCTACAAGTGATAGACGTAGGGGCGTTCAGCCTCACGCGCCCCGTCTGCTGGACTGCGCCGCCATTGCTCGCAGAGCAGCGACACCCCCTCTCGCCATGCTGAGCTTCCGTCCATGTCGAGCCACACCGTCCTCGCTTGAGCGCTAGTTCCGTCCACTGCGTGCGACCTACATGTCGGGAGGGAAAATTTATCACGATGAGAAAGAGTTGATGACGCAGCGGGCGAGATGCGGGTACGACAAGCGGGTAGGAAACCGTGAGGTAGAAAAACAATTGGATGCATCGCGCGGTGTGGGCCCGCCGTGGGTACGTGGGTGGGTGAGTAAGGCGAGGTCGGGTGAAAAAAATAAATCATTTTTGGCATAAACGCTCTTCAAAATGCGGGTTTATGGATCTTCCACCCTATCCACCACCCTAATTAATTGATAGGTGGGTCCGGCGTGAGGAGTAATGCGGACCCAATTTGTGTGAGAAAAGTTTTTCAAATTATTCGATCTTTATTTAACAAATGAAAGGTAGCTCAAGCAAATCATAGTTTTGTAGCAACATGGTATATTTTTTCCATCATTGGAGACTCCAGATTTTTTCTCATGAGACATACCAGAAAAACTCAAAAAAAACAACATTCATTGGAATTCTAATAATCTTAGTCATTAATTGATTGAAAATATTATAGAATAAACCTTGAATCTATATCTAAATTACGTACCTCTGCCATCATAAAAATAATCTAAAATAAATTCATAATCTTTATCCAATTTATCCATGCATATCATTATAAAGCATAACTTAAAATGGCTTTATAAATATTTATCTAAGTTACTTGTGTACATCATTATTAAAAATAACCTAAAGTAAACACATAAATTTTAATCTAATTAGTCATGTGTATTATATAGCAATGTCCAAAACTAAACTCCTATATGATTCAAATTGACCTGTTTATGTCACTGTTAATGTAGAAATACTAAGTTAAGTTAGTGTGATGAGCGTCATGTAGACCGTTTATACATGTATGTGAGGAAGTGATGAAAATATTGAGTTTTATGCTAAACTCAATGTATGAAGGTGCGATAAAAATGAAAAAATGTGGATAAAAAGTGTATAAAGTAATTACTAAATAAAATTCAATAATAGCCGGACAAAGATAAGTACACGTCCATTGATCTTATATGAGTATTATATTGAAGTGTTCAAAAAAAATGAGAGAGTAGGAGGTAAACATTTGTAATTACTAGCTAGGAGTTTAATTAATAAATAGTTTGAAGTACAATATCTTTTAAAAATAATAACCCGTGCAGAAGCCGGAGTCGATGGATTATTAGTTATTACTTAAGGATGTATAGTAGATTGGATTACATAGAAATATCATATATAGTGTCCCAAGTTATAAAACCAATGTTCAAACGTGAACTGTTGTTCAACGATTCATAAAAAACCGGTTCACTAGTTCGATACAAAACCAGCCGGTCGACCGGTTCACACTGATCAAATTACATGACCGATCTTTTATCTCAACCAGCGAACCGAATTGGTCTTTTATTAGTGGTCCCTACCCATATCTAATTAGATTACTTATAAAATATTTCGAAAACGTTTTGTTGCCACAACATTTCGTAACACGCCCTGTTTTAAGTTATAACAACTTTTTGTCGGTGAAATATAAGCAGAAGATGACATTTGTAATATATATTGTTAATGTGTATGAGTAAAAGTTCCCCAATCAATTCCTTTACGATGTCACAATCGCCCGCTCGTCATAAGAAAAGGATGGATTAATTGTATTGCATTGGTTGCTCTAGCAGCTACCAATTGGAAACGTAGTTGGTTGCAGGTTATTGATCGATCGAAGAAGTCCTCCGATCGAAGATTCCCACACGCGGACACGCACGCGCACTGATCATCAGTTCTTTCACTCTAGCTCCGCTGTCGTCTGTCACCGGCCGGCTTTGTCCTCGCTCTCTGCAGCTGCAGGCCCATGTCGGCAGCCGAGCATAAGGACAGGCCAGCGGGCTTTGTCCGCGAGCAACCACGACTCGCCGCCGGCGTTGATCGATCAGCTCGCGGCCCCCACCGTACCATTAGCCGAGCCGAGCCGAGCGGCGGCCATCGATGATTGATTTGCTTCGGCGGCCGCGCCGGCGGCACTGTCGCCATCAGCCGGGGACGAAGAAAAGAAATCAGCCGGCTCTGGCGCATGCGCATTCGCGGTGGCTCTCGTCGCTTTCACGGCCAAAAGCAAAACCGCTAATGAAGCGCGCAGGAATGCAGAGGCGCAGGCGTATGCGTAGCTGCTGCCGGCTTGGCAAGCTCGACCATCGAAAGCTACTGGCACTAGCTAGCCACTGTGCGGCCTGCATCTATCTATCGATCGATCACCTCTCCCCTGCCTGCCGTGCCGGATCGATCTTATCTTTTTCACGTCGCGAAATCTATGGCGGAAAGCACTAGCAGAGGCTCGGAAATGGCTGGGGTTTCGTGCTCCTAGTAGGCGAAAACGAGGCTGGTTTGGTTTGATATCTGATTTGATTTGTGGATAGGTGGCGTGCAGAGGGTACGTGCGTGAGTGAGGTCGAGCTCGAATTCTCTTGTTCGAGAATCTTTGGTGTTGCGTGATCAAGTGGTGCAGATTCTTGGCCCTTTCCCGCAAAGGGCGCCAGATGAGGGTGGTTGCATGCGTCAGTTCATTTCATCTAAGCTAGAAACCGCCCGCTCGCTGGGAAATCCAGCTGAAAGGGAAAATTCCCATATCGACCCATACGCTTTCAATTTTAATTTGCATACGTCTGAAATGAGACTTTGAGGCGTCTCACGTAATTAACGTGCGATTACCTCCCATGCATGATATTTGTCACGCCCAAATATCGCTGCAGGTCTTTCGAGCAGCTGAAACCATTCGAGCAGATCCGGCTGGGCCAGGACTACTGGCCGCCACCGGCCGGCGGACATGTTCGCTAGCTTTGCCCCCAACGCCAACGTGACAGGCACGGCCGCCGGCCGGTGAGACGTGTCACGCTCTCCGCGGCCGCGCACGCTGCTTACAACTCATGGTGCGCGGTATATATAGCTTTCCGTCGTCCAGGCATATATATCTCCTTTTCCTTTCTATACATGTTCGATGATGCCTCGACAGGCACGGCCGGCGCGCGCGTGGTGTGGTGGTGGCGGGTGTCGACGGCGGCCGGCGTGCTGCTTGCAGAGAGCTGGAGCTGGACCACGCCGGCCTGAGTGCGATGCGACCGCTCGTGTACCGACCACCAAATCCAAAAGCTTGTGTCGTCTGATATTTGCTTTGTTGCTTGGGCCCTAGCTCTAGAACATAAGGAAATACTAGTTGTCTCTAAAAAAAAGAACATAGCAAATAGAAACTGGCTATAAACTTCTTCATCAATGGCTCAACTGCATAGCTAGGACCACTGGTAACAATTCAGAGACAAATAGCTAGCTAGCCACAGCGCGCTTAATGAAATGATCACTATAATTTTTCTCAAAAAAATGATCACTATAATTCTAAAATTGTTTTTTCTGAAAAAAAATGTAAACAGATGGTACGATATTATGTCATGGAACACCGTACACTCTCGTCGAGAAATGAAATATCTTCAAGCAAAAGTTTCCCCGGAATGGTGACAATATTTATTTAATTTATTTGCCTGCGAGTAGTCATCATATCAGGAGACAAATCACACATGCATGTGCTAAAAGCAAAGTATGATGTATCTAAATCAGAAAAAGATAACTCATGCAGCGCAGATTGAAAATACGCACTTGTCAATTTGTAGTACAGTACTCCACTTGTGTTTTTTCAAGGAATTGAAGCAGTTCCTTTGTTTTCTCCAAATTTGCTACCTGTATCTCAAAACGACAATACACAAGCTACATAGATTATAAAAGCACTCGTGTGAAGCTCCGACCTCCTGTCTGCCCCCCTTTTCTGATCCATCCCTAGATCAGAGGGGGCATGTATATATGCACAACATTATTCTCACTAGACTGTCAGAATACAGCACGAAATAAATCTTATCATGAAGTAATAAGGATGAAGACGTCCAAAGAAGCTTTGCATTTATAGTCGTAGGAAGGGTCGTTGGTATGTGCAGTGACCACTGTCCTGTCTCTGCCTCCTTCACAGTTGTGGGACAGATTCGCTATACGTTTTCCTAAAGACATTTGCCACACACTTTGTCTTAAAACGACATATCATCACAAGCTAAGGCAACTTCTTCTTCTCTGAGGCTATTTTCACTTTCGGGTCAGAAATGAAATTAAACTACTTCTGTCATGACAATTTCATTACTTTCACTTTCCGATCAGAAATGAAACTACTTCTGTCATGAAAATTTTATTACTTTCACTTTCCGGTCAGAAATGAAACTAATTCTGTCATGACAAATTTATTACCATCACTTTCCAATCATCAGAAATGAAACTACTTCGTTCTGTCATCCACGAGCCCACCACTGAATCTGATCATAGAACACTGAACACGTGCACTAGATGATGTACGTGGTGATATATTGTAAGAATGATGAGATGCATTATTTAGTCCTTTTGACCAACAAAACAAATCCTATGCTCCCAGCAGGTAGTGAAGTAGGCTAAAAGATTACCAAGAGATCCAAGAAAGAAAGCAAACTCCTAACCACCACACACCGTACCCTCGTGCCTTCAATCAAAGACCTAAAAAGCTAAAAGCATCATTCTTATTGGTGATGATTGTAGCAGGACTAAATTACAACCATTAGAATATATAAGAATATATAAGTAAGGTTAATTTGCAAGAAAGCCGCTGCAACATGATAATGTTTTGATAAAATCCACACGTATCTTAAATTATCATTACGATCAAAAAATTGCAACAAAAAAAATACTTCCTTTGTCCGAGAATATAATGTCACACCCGATTTTACAAGGAAAACCGAATGCATCTCATATGTGCGCCAGGATCATTTACACACACATGATTAGACAAAACGAGAGTAATACCATTGCTTGTAACAAAACGTACAAGAGTTTAAACCAAGTATAACATCCTTTATTACATCCATAAGGGTGGACTCGAAGGTCCGAACAAAACGATAACTAAACGACGACGAGCAACTCCATCGCTGACATCCACAGGCATGATGACTGGGGGATCCGCATGCCTAGAACTCCTCGAAGTCACTCCGGTACTCGTCCTCGCTTCCGACGTTCTCCTCCGAACAGGCGGTAAGCAAGGGTGAGCACACTTATGGTTGGAGCTCAGCAAGTGGGGGAAAATGCAAGGCTATCAAGGATAGGCTATGGTTCACAGCGGTAATCATTTTATAAGTTGATCAAGTTTTATTAGCAAGCACCTAGTTACTAGATGTAAGTGTGTACCAACCCACTTAACCTTTAAAAGAAACCTCAAACCAAACCTCCAACCCACGATTTACATTAATCTTCAAGTTTATTACTCATGTGAGGGTCCAAGCCGCTCGTGACCGTGAGCACGGCTGATCGATCGCCTTACACTCTGCGAGAGGTTGTACACTTTACCCACGGTTCGTGTTCCCCGTCTTGCCCGGTTAGCTAGACCCTTAAACACTTCCAAGGTGAGTGGCTAGGGGTCCACTACGAAGCCTTTACAAAGGAAAGAAGAGAAACCAACGACCCGCAACAATTCATAAAGAGCGGAGCGGGCCATAACCCTCCCTAGTGGTCAACACCTTAGCCAAGGCTGCTACCCCAAAAGGACCGGGCTATACCCCTTCAACTCCGGCCCCCTGTGCCCCTCTCGGAAAAGAGCTCGGCTACCCCACTCTCCTAATTAATCGGCTAAGCCAGAGCCATGTGGACTGTGGTTGTACTGTTATCTTGGGTGGTTCTCCATGTTCCGATTATATCATGTTATCTTGTTTAAAGCACAAGCATATATAAACAAAACTGAGATGTATAACATAAACAAAGCATAACCAAACTTATGTTGAGCAAGCTAAGCATTTATCTACCCCAAACATTTGTTTAAACAGGGTTGATCAAGGTAAAGTGATAAAGCATCTAGTCAAGTCCTTAGCTAGGTGTTTGCCCATCAGATTTATGCATATCAACGGGAATAGTAAGCATTGTTTAGCATGCGGTGACATAGGTTCAAAAAGATTATGCAGAGGGGGAAATCCACTTGCCTTCCTCTACAAGCTGGGTGAATTCCTCTTCAAAGACAAGTTCTTCCGATCACTTCCGACAGGGAGCTCGGACGAAACAGCACGATATCTACGAGTCAAACATGGATAACAATCAATAAACAAAACAGTACACCAAACAGTAATAAAACTGGTAAATTTACTGTTTAAAAGATTCTACTCGCCGAGACGATCATTTCGATATATAGAACGCTAAAAACGGAGTTAAAATGAGAAAGATATGGTTAAAACAGTTTTCAGGGGCCTATTTGCAAGAAAACTATGTTTACAGGGTTGTTTATGAACAAATTCAGGGGCTAAAACATTTTTATAAATTAAATCGAGGGTTTATGTGCAAAAGAAGTGAAAAGGGCTAAAAACGAGAATTAAACAGGGTAGATAGGGGCTAGTTTGCAAGAATCAGGACCTAACTGTAATTATTTTCAAAGGTGGAAGGACCGGCTTGCGAATATTTGAAATCCCAGGGACTCCTAAACAAAACCGCCACTCCACACCGTGGATCTGAGATCCAACGGCGGATGGCGGATGGGTGCACCGTGGACCCGACCGTGGGCGCGGTCCATGGGTTCACCGTGGACCCGGCCACTTAACTGAAGGGGTACGTGATCCCGGCCGTCCGCGCGTGATCAGACGGCCCTGGACGCGTGCGTGCGGCGGGCGGCGGCGACGACGCCGGAGGGCGGCGGCGCGCGGCGGCGAGCTCTGGACGGCGTTCCCGGCCATCTCTTCGACCACGGGTTGGGGCAAAACGACGCGGAGACGCTTGCGCACACGATTGCGGGCTCTACGGGCACGATTGGGCCTCACCGGCGGCCAGCACCGTAAGGGGGCGGCGCGGTCACTCCGGTGAGCTCGCGGGGGAGGCGCTGGGCGCGATAGGAGGGGAAACTGGGCAGGGGGGTTTGCTTACCACGCGCAGGCGATGAGGACGGGCCGAAAGGTGGAAAGAAGGCGGCAACGGGGTGGCTTGGTGACGACGGCGGCTCGGGCGGCGCTCCGGCGAGCACGGGCGCGGGCCGCCACGGGCGTCGAGGGTGTGAACTGCGGGCGCATGAGCTTGTCAAGCCCCTTACGGACCTAGTGATCAACGAGAAACGGGTGGGAGGCCAAGCCCTTCACCGGCGGCGACGAGACGACGGCGGCGGCGGAAAGCAAGGCGGCGGCGGCGTAGAAATTGGGGCTCGGCTCGGGCGCGTGTGTGTTGCGAGAGGCGAAAGGGGAGCCAAGGAGCGCGTGAGCAAGCTTATAAGGGCTCGAGGGAGGGAAGTGAAGCGGCCAGGGGACGGGGCGGCGGCGGGTTGCCATTGATGGCCGGCGGCCATCACGGCCCGGTGTAAGGAAAGGGGGAAACGGCCCCCAATTGATCACGGGCAGTTACTTGCCTTAATTGGCAGGCTTGGGGAGGAAAAGAAGGAAGGGGAAGGGGCGGGGCCGAGCGGATTCCGCGGCGTGCGGCGGCGGCCGGCGCGGGCGCGGGGAAGAAGAAAGGAAGGGAGGGATAGAGGCTGACAGGTGGGGCCCACCTGTCGGCGCCGCTGCAAAAAGAAAAAGAGAAGGGGGAAGGGCAGTGGGCCGGCGGGGAGTCGGGCTGGGCCGCCTGGGCCAAAAGGTAAGGGTGCGGGTTTTTCTTTTTTTTTCTTTTTCAAACCTCATTTTCAAATCCATTTTCAATTCAAATTCAAATCAAACTTTTGCAAACTTTTTCTCAAATATTTTATAGGCTTTTTAGAGACCACACAAGCAACCAAAAACTTATGCAAGCCAAATGATGATGCACAAACACTTGTTGTTTCTATCTTTATTATATTATCTTTAATATTCTTAGAGCTCAATTTTATTTTGCATTTTTAATCTCCTTAATTCCCTAAGACATTTTAAGTTGCTAAGTGATTTCAGTGATGGAATTTTAGGGTGTCACAAATCCTACCCCCTTAAAGAGAATCTCGTCCCGAGATTCAGAAGACTTAGAGAACAGCTGAGGGAAGTCTTCCTTGAGTTCATCCTCTCTTTCCCAAGTTGCCTCTTCCTCGGTGTGATGACTCCACCGCACTTTGCACATTCGATAATCTTACTTCGGTAACTCTTTCGACACATCCAAGATCTTAACGGATATTCTTTGTATGTCGAGTCATTCTCCATTTGAATATCCTCTAACTATACCGGTTCTATTCTAACCTCACTTGTGCATTTCTTTAGCCGAGATACATGAAACACGTCATGAACTCCCGACAACCGTGGCCGGCAACTCTAACCGGTAGGCTACTTCTCCTTTCCGTTCCAAAATCTTGAAAGGTCCGATAAATCGAGGTGATAACTTTCCCCCGACATTAAACCTTCGTAACCCTCGAATAGGTGACACTCGAGGTATGCATAATCACCGACTTCCAAGATCACCTCTCTTCGCCGAGGATCAAGCATAACTCTTCTCGTCTAGACCGTGTCCGCCTTAAGATTCTCCCTTATGATTTCAACTTGCTTTTCTCGCTTTTCGTATCTTTGTCGGCCCAAAGAACCGCCTTTCACCGGTCGATTCCAAAACAACGGTGTTCTACACTTCCTTCCATACGAGCTTCAAAAGGTGCCATCTTGATGCCGGATCGATAGCCGTTGTTATAAGCAAACTCTGCATAAGGCAAACTCTTATCCCAACCGCCATCGTTCTTCAATGCACAAGCTCTCAACATATCCTCGAGTATTTGATTTGTTCTCTCTCGTCCGTCCATCCGTCCGAGGATGGTATCTTGTCGAAGTTTAACTTTGTATCCATCGATTCATGCAACTTCGCCAAAACCGTGAAGTGAACTGTGTGCCTCGATCCGACACTATCTTCTTCGGTACCCCGTGCAAACATACTATCCTTGAATTATACAACTCGCCTAGCTTCACTCCCGTATAGGTCGTCTTCACCGGAATGAAGTGCGCTACCTTGGTCGGTCTATCCACAATAACCCAAATAGAATCATACCCGTCACGAGTACGAGGTAATCCCACTATGAAATCCATACCGATTTCCTCCCATTTCCACTCAGGTACCTTCAGAGGCTGTAGCAACCCTGCCGGTCTTTGATACTCAGCTTTCACTCTTTGGCACACATCACACAAAGCTACATGAGCTGCCACGTCTTTCTTCATCCCATACCACCAAAAGATCTCTCGTTTCAAGTCCCGATACATCTTGGTACTACCGGGGTGTATAGAGTAAGCTGAATCATGTGCTTCCTTCAAGATAACTTCTCTCAATTCCTTGATCTCAGGTACACAGATTCTGTTCTTAAACCACACTGTTCCTTGCTCATCTTCTCTGAATTCCGGAACTTTGCCTAACTTAATCAGTTTCCTGTATTCTGCAATCTTGGCATCAGTCAACTGTCCCTTCCTGATATCCTGCTCAAGTGTCGATTCAATCTCTAATGTCAAAGTCTCACTCGAAGCAACCATTCCCAAATTAAGCTGTGCCATCTCCCAACATAGTTCTTGAGGTAACAGGTGTCCCAATAGCATATTAGTCTGTCCCTTCCGACTCAAAGCATCTGCCACAACATTCGCTTTTCCTGGATGATACTGGATATCCAAATCATAATCTTTGATCAACTCTAACCATCTTCTTTGCCTCAAATTCAGATCCTTCTGAGTAAAGATATATTTCAGACTCTTATGGTCAGTAAAGATCTTACACTTGTTCCCAATCATATAATGTCTCCGGATCTTCAATGCGTGAACAACCGCGGCTAACTCAAGATCATGAGTAGGATAGTTCTCGCTCATGTTTCCTCAACCTGTCTTGAAGCATAAGCGACTACCTTTCCTTCTTGCATTAACACACATCCCAAACCTTGCCGAGAGGCATCACGAGACACATCGAACCCTTTGTGTATGTCCGGCATGATCAACACGGAGTCTTGTGGTCGGCCTCTTCTTCAACTCCTCAAAACTAGCCTCGACACTTCTCATCCCATTTGAATTCTCTTCCTTTCTCGAGCAGAGTGGTAAGTGGCTTCACTATCTTAGAAAACCCTTCAATGAACCTCCGATAGTATCCCGCAAGACCAAGGAAACTTCGATCTCCGGCACATTCTTAGGCGGACTCCGCTTTAATACATCCCGAACCTTGCTTGGATCGATCGCTATGCCTCCATCCGTGATGATATGTCCGAGAAAAGATACCTCCTTCAACCGTAAAGCACACTTGCCGAACTTGGCATACGGTGATGTTCCCGTAACTTCGTAACACAAGCCTCAAATGTTCTTCGTGTTCTTCTTCACTCCGAGAGAATACCAATATATCATCAATGAATACCACAACAAACTTATCCGGATACTCCATGAATACCTTGTTCATCAAATACATAAAGTATCTTGGTGCATTGGTCGAGCCAAAGGACATCACGGTGAACTCATATAACCCATATCTAGAAGTGAATGCTTGTCTTTGGTATATCCTCCACACGGATTTTCAACGATGATAACCTTGATCTAAGATCTATCTTAGAGAAAGCCTTAGCTCCTCTCATTTGATCAAACAAATCCTCAATCCGAGGTAATGGGTATTTATTCTTGATAGTAACCTCGTTAAGTGATCGATAGTCTATACACAACCTCCTAGATCCATCCTTCTTATCAACGAAGAGTGTGGGGGCTCCCCATGGTGATGAACTAGGACGGATAAACCCTTTACTAAGTAATTCTTCAATTTGTTTCTTTAATTCAGCTAGATCTTTAACATCCATTCTATATGGTCTTTTAGATATGGGAGCGAGACCGTGTATAAGTTCAATACTAAATTCAATGTCACGATCGGGTGGCATACCCGGTAAATCCTCCGGAAACACATCGAGAATTCATTCACTACCCTTATATCCTCCAAGGCCTTGCCTTCAACGAGTTCATAACTCCTTTGACGGACGAGGGTGCACTCACATACTCTACTCTTTCCCCTTGAGGACCGGTTAACATGATCGACCTCTTCCGACACCTGAATAACTCCATCACAACTCCTTAACCAATCCATACCAAGAATGACATCTATTCCCCATGATTTTAGAACTACCGGATTAGCAAGAAAGTCTACCCCCATGATATTAATCTTTACTTGTGGGCATATGTGACCGAGTTTTCATTTCTCCCCCGGAGTGCTAACTATCGGTGAGTTCTTCATTGTACTCATAGGTAAGTTATATTTTGCCACAAATTGATCGATTATGAATGAATGTGATGCTCCTAAATCAAATAATACGGTAGCAAGTACGAGTTGACGAAAAACGTACCCAATACCACGCCGGCATCATTCGAGCTTGCTCCACCGATACATGATTGACTCGGCCACGCACATGACTCTGCCGGCCTCTCTTCTTCGGGTGTCCGTGGAGTACGAGCCCGAGGAGATGGCTGCCCGATCCCTGTTCCCAATGTCCCTCCGTGGAGTCCGTATCACCCTCTTAGGATAGTTGTTAGCATAATGCCTCGGCTCTCCACATTTGAAGCATCCACCCGGGCGAACAGGGGTTGGTGTTTCGACGGAGTGCCCCGCAGTTATTGCTAGGGCGACTCAATTGAGGGGTAGGAGCTCGGGTGTCCGAGGATTGAAGCACCGTGGCCGAAACGAGCGCCGGAGCTGCATGTTCTGTGGGTACCTCCCAGCTTGACCACCAGGACGATACGGAGTCAAGCTCTGCTGAGAACTGTAACGGGGACGGGTGTTACTGCTAGACTGCCCCTGAGACTGAAACTTGCGTTTATGCTCACCCATCTCCCTTCTCTTGCTTTCCAGCCCAATAGCTTTGTTTACGAGCGTCTGAAAGTCCGGGAAGATGTGACTCGCGCGTAGATAGTTCGGAGGACTAATTAAGCCATCCAGGAACCTTTCTTACCTCTTTGGATCGGTGTTGACTTCATCGGGTGCATAACGTGACAAGTGAGTGAACTTGTCCGGATACTCGATCACCGACATATTGCCTTGCCTCGGCGACAAGAACTCCCTCTCGTTTAAGCTTGAGAACCCCCGAAGGAATGTGATAAGTGCGGAAGTTGTCACGGAATTCCCGCCAAGTGATGTTCTCGCCCGTTGGGATGAGCTTGAGAGTACGCATTCCACCAATCTGCGCGCCCGCCCCACAAGTCTTCCGCGAGCATACGGGAACCATCTCCCCCGTCGGTGCACCGCACGATTTCCGGCTTCTTAGTGATGGTTTTCGGCCCGTCATCGGCATCTAGTGGATCAGTGAGTGAGAAAATGTAGGGGGGTGGTGACTCATGAACTCCTTGTGCTCGTCCCTTGGTGGCGGGGGTGGTGGTGGCATCGGTGGTGGTGGCTGGTTCTGTTGAGCTTGCATCTGCTGCACCGTGTTGGTAAGGTTTTGAATCGGTTGCATCCGCGCTGCCAGGAATTGCCGCATGTTCGGGTCCATTGCTTGGTTGATCGGTGGAGGTGGTGCTTGGGTTTTGTTGATTTGCAATATGTGCCCGGATCACGGGTGGCACGTCCCGACCTCCTCCGGACCTGGTGTTTACCATCCGACCGTTAGAAAAATCATATCTCGATAATTGTACTTGAATCATTGCATAAGAGAATAACTCAAAGTAAAATGACAGCATGTACTTCAGTTAAGACAGATTCTGTTGACCTCAAAGAATTATGCATAACTTTCTGTGTAAATATCCAATGACCACGAATTTTTACCAGGTTATAGTGTATAAAATTATGGAACCAACCCAACTGGAATCACCTCATTTGGATATGTATAACTCGAGATATAATTCAAACAGTACAGCTATGTCAGCAGAAATTTACAGATTCTGACTTGTTCATTACTTCGTGCATAATTCCCAGAATATGTATTGTATACCATTGAATTTTTGACAGAAATTCAACCTCTAAATTTGTGAACTAACCCAACTGGTTTCATGTCATTTGGAATTCTGTAGCTTGAGTTATAAGCAAAACATTACTGACATGTCATATGACTGCGAAAACAGATTCGATCCAATCACATTTGCATAAGAGATTAAGCAATGACAACCGATAAAACCCAAACCAAACTTTAATTAACTTAAAATTTCAGATTGCATAGTGGCCATCACTCCACCATACAATTTACAATCAAGCAAAGATCCAACTCAAGCATGTTTGCAAACAGCATTCATTATTACAAGCAAATACGTTCACGCAGAACGGTCTATCGAAAAGGTAAATGATAAGGGCGAGCATCCTAGGATCCTATCCAAGACGAGTAGTAGCTTCATCGGTGTTGTAACGAAGCCTCTTGCGCGGAGGGGAAGCCGTAGTCCGGTATGGCATGACTTCCCGAGGCGCCGCCGTCCCGCAAGTTGTGCTTCCGGACGTGCTATCTTTGCCCGAGCGACTGCGCGCTCTTCATGATACTTGTTTATCTCCAAAGTTGCTCCCTCCAAATCAGCATTCAGAGCAGCAGTCACCCTTGCCAAGACATCGATGCGGTCATCGCCTCCTCGCCGGCACCACGGTCACTTCCGTGCCACTTGCACGTCGAGGCACATGACGGTACTCCGATTGGAACAACTGCACCCGATTAGCATTACAAACCGACCGCAGCGCCCTCCTTGCCGCATCATTCACCGCAAGCGTCATCCATAGAGAACCGAGCCGTGCTATGGTGGGATGAGCGATACCTCCATCCTTCGCTATCATTCGGAGGCTTCCCCGATGTAAACTTTGCAAGTGTAGTAATCCCTCATTCCAGGCTCACTGAAATGCTTGGTCACATAGAGAGGCCTTATGGTATACCCCAGATACCTCAGAACATCCCACAAGAGAATGCAGAACCGCCCATTCTCAGCTTCAGTAGAGTGCTTATGGTATTCAGCTCCATGGTAGCGGGGATCTTCATCTTCCTCTGGGTTGCCAGCAGCATGGTTACCATCATCCTCACCCACACTGTCATCACTGGAATCTTCTGGATCACCTTCTGCACGGATCGGCGGGTGCGGGGGGTGCTTCCTCATTAACCGTGCAGCGCGTCGGTGGAATCACAATGTCACCGTCCGCGTCCGCCTCAAGCACCGTGCCATCGTACGTACCGTGGCCGTTCCAATGGCTCTTCCGGCTCCTCCTCCTCCATCTCAACTTCTTCGGATCCTCTTCTTCTTCTTCTCCGGCCGGACCTCCTCCTCGGGTCTTCCTCAACCTCAACCTCCCGCCGGAACTCCTCCTCGTTCCTCCTCAACATCTTCAAGGCGATGGCGAGGAGCCACCGTCCCGGAGGGAAAGCGCCCACCAAGTGCTCTTGCGAGGGGTCATGTAAGTCCTGGCCATCTGTCAAAGCAAAACTGATCTCAGAGTGCAGAATAAATCAAAATGATAGTTTAAAATGATAAACAAAGTTAAATTAGATTTTTAGTGCGTAAATAAGATGATTTGAAGTATGATGTGGCTTTCTAGAACATGAATCCTTAATTTCGTCCATTTCTAACTAAGGCTGCGTCCTACAGTCATCACGGCTCTGGTACCACTTTGTCACACCCGATTTTACAAGGAAAACCGAATGCATCTCATATGTGCGCCAGGATCATTTACACACACATGATTAGACAAAACGAGAGTAATACCATTGCAGTAACAAAACGTACAAGAGTTTAAACCAAAGATAACATCCTTTATTACATCCATAAGGGTGGACTCGAAGGTCCGAACAAAACGATAACTAAACGACGACGAGCAACTCCATCGCTGACATCCACAGGCATGATGACTGGGGGATCCGCATGCCTAGAACTCCTCGAAGTCACTCCAGTACTCGTCCTCGCCTCCGACGTTCTCCTCTGAACAGCGGTAAGCAAGGGTGAGCACACTTATGGTTGGAGCTCAGCAAGTGGGGGAAAATGCAAGGCTATTAAGGATAGGCTATGGTTCACGGCGGTTAGCATTTTATAAGTTGGTCAAGTTTTATTAGCAAGCACCTAGTTACTAGATGTAAGTGTGTACCAACCCACTTAACCTTTAAAAGAAACCTCAAACCAAACCTCCAACCCACGATTTACATTAATCTTCAAGTTTATTACTCATGTGAGGGTCCAAGCCGCTCGTGACCGTGAGCACGGCTGATCGATCGCCTTACACTGCGAGAGGTTGTACACTTTACCCACGAGTTCGTGTTCCCCGTCTTGCCCGGTTAGCTAGACCCTTAAACACTTCCAAGGTGAGTGGCTAGGGGTCCACTACGAAGCCTTTACAAAGGAAAGAAGAGAAACCAACAGCCCCGCAACGAGCATAAAGAGCGGAGCGGGCCATAACCCTCCCTAGTGGTCAACACCTTAGCCAAGGTCGCTACCCCAAAAGGACCGGCTATACCCCTTCAACTCCGGCCCCCTCGTGCCCCTCTCGGAAAAGAGCTCGGCTACCCCACTCTCCTAATTAATTGGCTAAGCCGCAGCCATGTGGACCGTGGTTGTACTTGTTATCTTGGGTGGTTCTCCATGTTCCGATTATATCATGTTATCTTGTTTAAAGCACAAGCATATATAAACAAAACCGAGATGTATAACATAAACAAAGCATAACCAAACTTATGTTGAGAAAGCTAAGCATTTATCTACCCCAAACATAAGTTTAAACAGGGTTGATCAAGGTAAAGTGGTAAAGCATCTAGTCAAGTCCTTAGCTAGGTGTTTGCCCATCGATTTATGCATATCAACAGGAATAGTAAGCATTGTTTAGCATGCGGTGACATAGGTTCAAAAAGATTATGCGAGGGGGAAATCCACTTGCCTTCCTCTACAAGCCGGGTGAATTCCTCTTCAAAGACAAAGTTCTTCCGGATCACTTCCGACAGGGAGCTCGGACGAAACGAGCACGATATCTACGAGTCAAACATGGATGACAATCAATAAACAAAACAGTACACCAAACAGTAATAAACCTGGTAAATTTACTGTTTAAAAGATTCTACTCGTCGAGACGATCATTTCGATATATAGAACGCTAAAAACGGAGTTAAAATGAGAAAGATATGGTTAAAACTGTTTTCGGGGGCCTATTTGCAAGAAAACTATGTTTACGGGGTTGTTTATGAACAAATTCAGGGGCTAAAACATTTTTATAAATTAAATCAGAGGGTTTATGTGCAAAAGAAGTGAAAAGGGCTAAAAACGAAATTAAACGGGGTAGATAGGGGCTAGTTTGCAAGAATCGGGACCTAACCGTAATTATTTTCAAAGGTGGAAGGACCGGCTTGCGAATATTTGAAATCCCGGGGACTCTTAAACAAAACCACCACTCCACACCGTGGATCCGAGATCCAACGGCGGATGGCGCATGGGTGCACCGTGGACCGGCCGTGGGCGCGGTCCATGGGTTCACCGTGGACCCGCCACTTAACCGAAGGGGTACGTGATCCCGGCCGTCCGCGCGTGATCGGACGGCCCCGGACGCGTGCGTGCGGCGGGCGGCGGCGACTACGCCGGAGGGCGGCGGCGCGCGGCGGGAGCTGCGGACCGGCGTTCCCGGCCATCTCTTCGACCACGGGTTGGGGCAAAACGACGCGGAGACGCTTGCGCACACGATTGCGGGCACTACGGGCACGATTGGGCCTCACCGGCGGCCGCACCGTAAGGGGGCGGCGCGGTCACTCCGGTGAGCTCGCGGGGGAGGCGCCGGGGCGCGATAGGAGGGGAACCGGGCGGGGGGGTTTGCTTACCACGCGCGGGCGATGAGGACGGGCCGAAAGGTGGAAAGAAGGCGGCAACGGGGTGGCTTGGTGACGACGGCGGCTCGGGCGGCGCTCGGCGAGCACGGGCGCGGCCGCCACGGGCGTCGAGGGCGTGAACTGCGGGGCGCATGAGCTTGTCAAGCCCCTTACGGACCTAGTGATCAACGGAACCGGGTGGGAGGCCAAGCCCTTCACCGGCGGCGACGAGACGACGGCGGCGGCGGAAAGCAAGGCGGCGGCGGCGCCGGAGAAATTGGGGCCTCGGCTCGGGTGCGTGTGTGTTGCGAGAGGCGAAAGGGGAGCCAAGGAGCGCGTGAGCAAGCTTATAAGGGCTCGAGGGAGGGAAGTGAAGCGGCTAGGGGACGGGGCGGCGGCGGGTTGCCATTGATGGTCGGCGGCCATCACGGCCCCTGTAAGGAAAGGGGGAAACGGCCCCCAATTGATCACGGGCGCTTACTTGCCTTAATTGGCGAGCTTGGGGAGGAAAAGAAGGAAGGGGAAGGGGCGGGGCCGAGCGGATTCCGCGGCGTGCGGCGGCGGCCGGCGCGGGCGCGGGGAAGAAGAAAGGAAGGGAGGGATAGAGGCCGACGGTGGGGCCCACCCCGTCGGCGCCGCCGCAAAACGAAAAAGAGAAGGGGGGAAGGGCGGTGGGCGGCGCGGGAGTCGGGGCCGGGCCGCCCGGGCCAAAAGGTAAGGGTGCGGGGTTTTGTTTTTTTTTTCTTTTTCAAACCTCATTTTCAAATCCATTTTCAATCCAAATTCAAATCAAACTTTTGCAAACTTTTTCTCAAATATTTTATAGGCTTTTTAGAGACCACACAAGCAACCAAAAACTTATGCAAGCCAAATGATGATGCACATACACTTATTGTTTCTAACTTTATTATATTATCTTTAATATTTTTAGAGCTCAATTTTATTTAGCATTTTAATCCCCTTAATTCCCTAAGACATTTTAAGTTGCTAAGTGATTTCAGTGATGGAATTTTAGGGTGTCACATATAACTTCGCTTAGACTTTTTCAAAGTCAAACTTTTTGAACTTTGACCAACAATAACTGTAAAAATAATTTATTCCAAATAGCAAAGGTTACATATATATCTTGATAGTTCGTTTCGTGGTAAATCCATAGATACAATTTTTATGTTATTAGCATTTACGATTATTTCGTTATTCATGATCAAAATTGAAAAAGTAACGAAGCTAGGACAGAGGGAGTACAGGTTTTCATATTTGCTTTGGTGATGTTCCGTTGTTGACCGCTCGATAAGTGATCAGATATATTCTTTTGGGCATTCTGACCCGAAAGACGAATCTCATCCCGAATTATTAGGGCACGTACAACGGGTGTCTTTTTGCTGTATGCGTGTTGGAACTTTTGCAGAAAAAACCCCGGGCGGGCCGAGAGACGAGCCTGCCGTCGCTTCGCGAAAGGACGACGGGGGTCCGTGCTCCCAAGTCTTACCGCCCACCCTCAACAACGTTGTACGCCCACACGACGGCGCAGCTTGATCCCGTGCGGTGGGGCTGCAGGGGAGGGGGATTTGGTGGCAAACCTGGTATTGGAGTGCACCGCTCACACTGCGCCGTCCGCCAGTCATCTGCTCCCCACCGTTCGCCGGTCACCTGCTTCGCTTCGCCTTCGAGTTGTCGAGCTGCTGTGCCATGCTTTTTTACTATGTGTCCCTTGATAGAGAGAAATCACAAATACATCCTTCAGATAGGGAAGAAAGGTTAAAAATAAAATGAAATGTTACATTACAGTCATTTTGACTACAAAGATTATGTGAACTAATTCAATTGAGCACAAAAATGACTGCAAAAATCAATTGTGCACATAATCAGCATGATTTACGTGTCAAATAATGAATTGAATGTCTTACAGACAGACAAACAGACAAATCATCAGACGTCACCAATAATTTAACCGCCTATATGTGTTAAATAGGCGAATTTCTTTACCATCGCCTACACTGTTGTATTTCTTGCCCATAGTGAATCAACCAAACAGGTGAACGAACTAGATATGGATTTTTTGTGTCGCCGAGGTCACCAAATATCACCAAGAGAAGAAAGACACTTTCCGTGGATGTCGGAACTGAACATATAGGAGTAAGGACAACACAACATGAGTGAACTCGATGCTCAATACACAAAATTGTGCTACGCTCAATCAGTGATCGCGCCAGCCAACCATTTGCACACAATCTCTGGCTTGAAGCACAATCAACCCCATTGTCCATTGCTGTTGAGCCACATGAAGCTCTTTTATGCCCAAAATTGACAGCCTTAATGTCACAATAAATGCGAGGAGGAAAATTGCTCCGCGGCTTCCCTAATCCAATCTCAGCTGTCAATTTCCCACATCCGACAGCTTCCATTGCCCGATCAACACCACCCGTCGATCCCTCGATCCAACGGCCGAGAAAACCCCACCGGTTGCTCAACGCCCCCACAGCTACCCTCACGGTACAGCGGCCGCAGCGGATCCGAGCATCCCCCACAGCACTTGCCACTGGCCCATAAGAAGCGCCCCCTCCCGCGCCACCGGCCTCGCCATTGCTTGCTTCTCGCAGAGCAGAGCAGAGCTCGCCGAGAGGAGAGAAGCAGAGCGTGAGGGTGAGGGAGAGAGAGAGATGCCAATGGAGAGGTCGATGTCGTGCGCGGAGAGGGGCAGCGTGTACGGCGGCGCGGCGGGGGCGGCGGACATGCGGAGCTACAGCGCCAGCTACGCGCGGCCGGCGGCGGCGAAGGCGTCGTCGAGGGTGGTGAAGCGGGCCCGGAGCATGAGCGCGTGGACGCGCCCGGCGCCGCCGCCGGTGGAACGGAGCGGGAGCATGAAGAGCGTCGCCGCCGGGGGCGCCCGCCCGACCCCCGGGCTTAACCTGCGGTCATACAGCGCGTCCTACGCGGCCTCCTACGGGCCCACCATCGCGGCCGACGGCGGCGCCGGCGCCGGGCAGCTGAAGCGCTCCGGCAGCGTCACCAACTGGACCTCCGCCAACCGCCGGTCCGTGAACCTCCGCGGGTACACCCCGTCCTTCGCCGCGCTGGACGACACCGCCACCGCGGTCCCGGCGGCCAAGAAGCCGGCGGCGGTGGCGGCGCTGGACGACGCCGACGCCGAGCTGCAGCGGAGGAAGCGGCTGGTGGTGTACAAGACGTACGACGTCGAGGGCAAGGTCCGGGAGTCGGTACGCCGCGGCGTCACCTGGATCAAGGGCAAGTGCTCCCGCGTGGTGTACGGCTGGTGGTGATCTCGACAGCATCGTCGTCATCGTCCTCTCCACCCGCCGATCGTCTCATCACCATGCCCATGGCCGGATCTCCGCCGCCGAGCCACCGGCAGATCACCCTGTTCGATCGGAGTGTGCTACCAGTGACTGTGAGTTGAGCGTTCTTGATACCTTTTTTGTTCTTGGAGCTAGGATTTTTTTTTAGTTTTCTAGGAGGTCGATATGGATTTGGTGGCATGTAGCATCTGCAGTGGAGCTTCTCTTGGTGATTTGGGAGGGGTGGGTGGTGGTTTGATTGTTGGGAATGACAGATCCCATAGAGAATGCTCCAGCATGAGTGTTGTTTGTCCTTCAGTCCTTTGTACATACTACAGATCTATCATCTTTCCAGTGTACACTTAGTAGCAGTACCATCTGGTTCATGTAAATATGTATAATTTAGGTATTATGTACCATATATACATATACAGAATAAGATTTTTGTAAATTACTACTGCTACAGATAAATCACTTCATCTTCTTCTTATGATATATACTTATATACTTTAAAGAGCAAGTTTTGCAACTGGTGATGGTAAGTTTACTGTACGTGTCTCTTCCTCTCGTCTTCTCCACTCACTGAAGCTTTGTTGAATGTGCTCTGAAAAAGGCAGACACGTACAGTCCATGGGCTGGGGGTCACACATTGCGGATTCCGCTGGCAACGCCTCTGTACTTGAACTACAACCACGTAACATGAACTGCCAGTGGTGGTCTGGAGTTTTCTTGAGCTCCCATTATATATTTCTTTTTTTCTTCAGATAATTGAGTCCAACTGGACAGGACAATTTTTTTGGAGCCACACAGGACAAATTTTTTTAGTCACTAGTAGATCCTCTCAAAAAAAAAAACTCTTCGTTAGATCAGGATCTTGGTTTCAGCAGCATAAGTTCTTTCAGCACTAATCAGCAACAACGAATTATTCTCCGTCTTATTTTATACTTCAGCAACATAAAAGAGATTGTTCTCCACTAATTGTACGTGGGTGATTCTAAATTCTACACTTTCCAGAGTGTAGTTTCAATATGCAATGTACTCCCACCTGTTTCATTTTGCCTGCGTGGTCGAATTGAAGTCTCACATGAAAACTAAAGCCACTACACTTTGTTCGCAGATAATTGCCTGCATGGGTCCCTTTTTGCCGATTTGTTGCTTGCACAATCGGCGAGCTTAATTTCTGTGACATGTGCGCTAGTTGCTGCTGATAGCAACATTCGTCCATGAGTTCTTCAGTCTTCACTCGTAGTGGAAAACGAATTTTGAGTCATTTTCTTTCTTTCATCCACCCCACCCCGTTTGCTAACACCTAACAGGCCAATCATATATGGACACAACTTTTCTTGTGCTTTTTGAAATCTTTCAGTCTCTCATCCCAACAGTTATTCGGTGCACTTCTATGATTTATGCACCAATGATAGTGACATGTCTCATTTCATCTATCAATCTTGCAAATTTCTAACATGTAACATGTGATCTTTTAAATATTTTCATCTATCAATCTTACAAATTTCTAACATGTCTCTTTTCATCTTTTTTTTATTTTCTTGCAAATGTGACAGGAGTTTTGCCGCAAGTTTTTTTTAAAAAAATTGTGTCACAGTTCATCTACTAAGAGCAACTCCAACAATTTGGCAAATCAACTTGCATCTATCTAATTTTGGCAAAACGAGCAAAATTGTCCCCCAACAAGTTTGCAAACCAATCCCGCAAAAATAAACTTGGAAAACTCACCTCCCCACGCGCATATATGCGCGCGCGTATCGTGTTGCCATCGGCGGTCCCCTCTAGGTGGGAGGGTGAAAAAAAGAAATAAAGAATAGAGAAGGATTCTTGATGTAAGTTTCCAAGAGGTGGAAGGGCATAAAAAAATTTTGTTTCTTTCGGGATTCCGATGTAAATTAGATCCGTATTTGGCAAGTGAATTATGCCAAATTGTTGGAGATGAACTCTTTTTTTTTCTTGGCATACCTTAGCAAACTCTTGGAGATGCTCTAATCAGTTACCCCTTTCTTAACACCAACCTCAAAAAATGTGGACCGATACTTTAGTACATTATGTTAATCTTCTAATCATTATTAAATTTGGGGCAACGCTTTGGCGTCCTTTTGAAAAAACATCAATATAAAATTTTCCTTGTTGTGCTTTTCTTTAATCTTTTGCTCCCTCTTCTTGTGATGCAAATCTATATAGCACCCCCTAAACATCATTAACTTCATTTTTGTTAACATGCAAGCTATCTGCGTCAACACGACATCACCATCCATCCACTGTCACCATTTATTTATGTCTCATATGATTTTTTTTTGTGAATAATAATACACATTCATGTACTTTATTAATATTTGCAAGTACCACGCTACAAAATTTAGTAAAATACAAGTATGACCAATAAATTAACAACACTTCTCTCTCAATAAAATAAAAATGTTTTCATGTATAATGTCGTGTGCAAAATAATGTCACCTTACAATCACTTTAGTTTATGCTTTCAAAGTTCACATTAAAATTTTGCTTAAGAAACTTTCGTAGCAATGCACGATGTATCACCTAGTAAAATAAAGTTACTCATTCCTTTCGAAGCCAAATACTTCAAGTATGTAAAGTTGGATCACTGAGCAGTTACATGATGCACTTTTTTTTACTTCTGGGTTATCAACACTATCCATCAACAAGTTATTCACTTTAGTGGACAAGAGGATTCTGAGTCATTTTCAAAGCAAGAAAAAATCTTCCATCCACAACGGCCGATATCTAAGGATGGATTCGATCGGATGTCTAGAAATCTTTTTTTTCTGAATTCGTATTTGATAAAAACAACAATATGTAATTTATATCCAATTCATTTTTAATGTTAATGCTATATGGATGTATCCATATTCGATTTAATATATTTTTCCTTATCTGGTTCCGGGTTCATATTCGACAAAAATATGAACTATCCGACACTATTAATATTTGTGTAGAATAAAGTACTCATGAAACCATCTAAAACTTATTTTGATGACTAATTGTTAACTATAAAATGATATTACTTTAATACTATTATCTAAAAATGATGTACATCATCTAAACTATTTAAAATATATCGAATGAATAATTATGTTAGCCTAATATTACTAGTGATGTACAATAATAAAATTTTAATTAAATTTGATATAGCTCTTCATGTTAATTTTAAATATATTATATTATTTTGAATGAATAAATTATATATATAAGTATTTATGTATTTATTTTAATTTTAAATGATATATATTTATGAAAATATATATATTTAATATATTTATTTACTTAAATTTTTATTAATAAATATATTACTTTCAATAAATGGTTTTATACATAATTAACTCACTACTAGTAACATTTTTTACCAACTATAAAATTATTGATGAAGCAAATCTATCCATTTTGTATTTGTATTTGAACATATGTGATAAGATTCGTATTCGTATCCAAATTAAAATGTGGTAAATAGTGACATTCGAATCCGAATCTGATCGTATCCGATCTGAATCCATCCTTACCATATCGATCTAACAGTTGTCATTAAATTCGAACTTGCCTTCTTGCCCACTTTTAGTTTGTACTGCAACCACATAACATGAACTGGCAGTTGGTGCTCTGTAGTTTTCCTGAGCTCCCATTATATTTTTTTAGACAATTGAGTTCAATTGGACGGGACAAATCTATAACAACTATATAGGTGAGACCCACTACACATCATGGATAGACTTCTCTCAACATGCGAGAGGTCCACGTCATCATCCACTAGAGGTTCTCTCTCAACATGCAAACTGTCCACATCATCATCCACTAGAATCATGAATTTATGTCTTCTACCGATTTTCTGCGGCTAATAGTAATCATGCATGTATTGTGTTAGTCTTTACAAGTACCATATACACATTTCTAAGTAGTTCCCTCTCAATAAAACGAATTTTTTCATCTACATTATTGTTTGAAAAAAAATATTGCGGTGCAATCATTTTAGCGTTTGTACTTTCAGATTGCATCTTCAAATTTCATAGAAATTCCCGCAGCAACGCGCGGGGTATCACCTAGTTTTTCTTAGTCACTAGTAGATCCTTTAAAAAAACCCTCTCCGTTAGATCAGGATATTGGTTTCAGCAGCATAATTTCTTTCAGCATCTAATCACAGCAAATTATTCCCCATCTTGCTTTATACTTAAGCAACAAAAAAGATTGTTCTCAACTAATTATATGTTTCAAAATTCTACACTTTCCTGCATCAGTTTCAGTATGCAATGTACTGCAACCTGTTTAATTTTGCCTACGTGGTCGAATTGAAGTCCACATGAAAACTAAATCTAGTACACTTAATTTGTTCACAGATGATGGCCTTTTTCCTGATGGCCAACCTTTATTTCCCTTTTGCTGGTTTGTTGCTTGCACAATCGGTGAGCTTAACTTCTGTGACGTGTGCGCTAGCTGCATGCTGATAGCACCATTCGCCGATGAGTTCCTCAGTCTTCACTCGCAGTGGAAAAAGAATTTCAAGTCATTTTCCTTCTTTCGTCCACCCCTTCCCCCATGCTAATGCCTAACACGCCAATCATATATGGACACTGCATTTCTTGTGCTTTTGGAATCTTTCAGTCTCTCATCACAACAGTTATTCAGTGCCCTTCTATGATTTATGCACCAAGGAATAATGACACATGTCTCGTTTCATCCATCAATCTTACAAATTTGAGACATGTAACATGTGCCCTTTTAAATCTTTTCATCTATCAATCTTACAAATTTCATTCTGACTTGTCTCTTTTCATCTCATTTTTATTTTCTCGCAAGGGTGACAAGAATTTTGCCACAAGTTTTTTTAAAAAGCGTGTCACATTCCATCTACTATACCCCTCTCTAGCTAGCTCTTAACAACCAATCTCAAAAAATCTGGACCGACACTTAGGTACTTTAAACATCAAAAAATCTCAAATTTGCCTTATTGTGCTTTTCTTTAATCCTTTGCTCCCTCTTTCCTGTCATGCAAATAAAATAAATTAGTTACCCATTCCTTTCAAAGCCAAATTCTACAAGTATGTGAAGTTGGATCACTGAGCAGTTACCTGATGCACTTTTTTTGACTTTTGTTCTACCGACACTATCCATGAACAAGTTATTCGCCCTAGGGGACAACAGGAGTCTGAGTCATTTTCGAAGGAAAAAAATCTTTCATCCACCGCCGGCCCATATCTAACAGTCATCAAATTCGAACTTGCCTTCTTTCCCACTTTTATCTGTAACTCTTAAACAAAATTGCAAGTCATCTTCTTGAGAGATTTTGCTGCATCGTGTTTCTTTCACCTTGTTTTGTTTCTAATACCTCAGATCTCAAAACGGAGTAAAAAACGGTCGTAACTACTGGGCAATGAAATTGATTCTTGGAAACCTTTTGTTCTCTTTTGTATTTCATACTCTCATCATCCATACACAGTCATGTTAATTATTCATCCTGTATAAGCTCCTTTCATAGTCCTATCATTTATTGAGTTCGAATCCCTGACATATATTACTTGGTGAACTTCGATGATATGGGTGCCAAAATTAAATTACCAAGCCGAAGGATCCTGCGGGCTCCACTCCTAACGCTTGACACCAATTATCTTGCGCCTTTTTCATCGAGTATGTACTATAAATATATATAAGGTTATCCATCCAGTATGTACAGAGAATCGGAGTTCCTTTCGAAATCATTGCTGCATTGGATTTTTGTACCCACTTGGTGACAATTTCTGATTTTGCGTGTATATAGAATGCTACCAATACACGATTCGTCAAAGAACCCATCCGTTTCTAACAATATCACCAATAATAGTATTGTACTCTTTTTTCTTGTACTCTCTTATCAACTCACCGTTGCAAGGTTATCCATCCAGTATGAATCCCTTTCAAATCCATTGGATTTTTTGCACCACTTGGCGAGCTTTTTATCATGACTTGCGTGGTACATAGATAACACCATTTCAAGGAAGATTTATTCACCTAGCAAAAGAAGTTTGAGTCATTTTCTTTCATCCGCCCTGCCCCTTTCATAACACTTGGAACCAATTAATCTCAAACTGTCTTCTCGTGTTTTAATTTTCTTACCTTTCGCTCTCTCTCATCCAGCACTGCAAAGGTTATCCTACATTATATTATATATGTAATCGAAGCTCGATTCGGTGCATTACACTCTACCTTTCATTATTGTTGTCCATCGTTTTCTCGACTCGACATTTTTCGGTCCCTTGCACCTTATTAACTGTGCGTATATGGGCAACATTTTCTTCTTGATGATAGCAACTGTTATACAGTGATGTGTGTGGTCAGTGGTGTACTCATCAGAACGGCTATATATACCACTAGCAGGCGTCCAGGCCGTGTATTCGTGTGTACTAGGTATTCATACTTGGCATGGGTTTCTCTACCTGTCAGCAACTAGACTCACTTATTTCACTTGGCATGGCTTGAATGGCAGCAAGCATGGTGATGGCACTAAACATATGTTTTTATAAAAATAAATAAATAAAATTGTTGGTCACTTTATCGGTTGAGAATTCAGTTCATTAATTAGTGTCATGTGTATAGCTAGTGTTCGAAGAAAGATTATGTTTTGTTTTTTTTTTGCGGGTAGAAAGATTATGTTTTGTACTGATGGCCCTTGTACTTCCGTTCTGATAACCTATTTGATCACTCAATGTGATTCTATTTCTGCAGCGGCTGATCTCTTGCTTGCATCATTTTTTTTATTAAAGGGAATATATTTTAATATTCCGGCCTCTATATAAATTATGCATATGTCTGATCATTTGCATCATGGAGTTATATGTTTTTAAAATAGTAGATTAAAAGGCACTGCCCTTCTCTAATTTAAACAAGAAGCTCTTTTTTTTAGGATAGGCATTTGATACTCATTGACTTATTGCTTGGGCACCACCCTTTTTCTCGAATATTTTTAGCATGACGTTGACCAGACTTGTTGCGCATGTAGAGTTGTCTATCTCGCAAATAAAAATAATGCCCTGGGAAACAATAGTATATAGTTCTATAGGCGATATATTCTGATCGATTTGGACCCAAGCTTGAGGGTCAACTTTTTAACAGAAAGGATGGGCATTACATCCGGGATCAGACTGCACACACCATATAAGCCAGGTGCTTGTTGCTTTCGCTGTTTGTTATATGGGGCCTCGTCGTTATGCCAGATTGCCATCGAAATCATGCAAAATTTGACTTTATTTATCGGTTATGTTTGGTTCTTCAGTAGTGCTACAACAATTTGTACTAGTATATATAACTCATATCTTCCTGTGCCAAACTTCGGCTCATATATCTGTCGCCTTCAAAAAGTGTGATCTCCACAAAGAAAAAGAGAGGGGAAACCGGCCACTATACAAATTAATACTACCTCCATTCTTAAACATATGACACCACTGACTTTTTCCATTCGTTTAACTATTCATCTTTTATAAGCAAATCGATAAACCAGTAAGTTAAATCTAAAGTACATTGGATAATAGATATAATAATATACATTTTACTTTAGTTAACTAATTTGTTCAATATATATTGGTGGTCAAAGTTGAAGTAAAAAGTCACCAGTGCCATATATTTAAGAACGGAAGGAGTACTAGCTCCTATTTTACTTGACGTTACTTATCTCAAATTTAAGCTAATCAACGTCATATAAATCAGAACAGAGAGTGTATGTATACTTGTGTAGTGTTGAACCAAATTAAATTATCTGGGTAAATTTGGATTCGTGAATACTGATTTTCTCAAATCTTAATAATAAGTAAACTAAATAACGCAGGAACAATATGCTTGAAGCTGTGGCGTCCTCTCACGAGGACAGAAGAAAAAGGAAAGAAATAAAAACAGTGACGTCCTTGTCGCTGAGAGAATCTTGAGTCTGAAGAAGGATAGGAGGGACCACATGCGTTGCTCCATCAGCCTACATATAATGGATTTATGGAGTAGCAGTGCAGTGAGCCTCCCGAGTGTCGAGCTCGAGAGAGATCAATCAAGCAAAGTTCTATCTGGTGACATTATATATGCAATGCACAATCAGCATGTGGTCCTTCCCATCCCTTAGCTTCCACCGGAGAGAAGAACTTTGTATATATACAAAACTGAGTAAAATACACGGGTGGTACTCGAATTTGTTAGGGTGTGTTATCCCGATCCCTGAACTATTAAAATCGGAGTACAGATCCTTAAACTCGACATGGTGTGTCGTTCCGGTCCCTAGGTCCTCCAACTTGCTAGAGGGTGTCATTATGATCCATGCAACAATTACAAGTGGTTTTGAACCATGGTTGTAGTTAAAACTAAATCCAATAAATATTGGATTTAGTGTTTTAAACCATAAATACATCTATAAGCCTTCCAATTTTTTTATTTTTTTTTCAAAAAAAGACACTAATGAAACATTGGAGTAAGAGGAGCCTAAATAAAATAATTAGAACTCCTGAAATATCTTCTGAAATATATTTTGCCATTTTTCCAATTATTTTGTTTAGCCTTCCCCGTGCTCTAATGTATCTCTATTATCTTTTTTATAGTTTTTGAAGGTTTAAATATAATTTTGCTATGGTTTATAATCATATCCAATGTTTGTTGAATTTTTTAACTAATATATATATGGCATGACTCAAAACGGGGTCTAATTGTTTGGTTTTGTATGTTTAGGGAATGAGATGACACATCATGACAAGTTTGAGGACTAGCCATGTATTTTACTCTATAAATTCGATATCTCGAATCATACTTCCACGGCGTGATATATTATAAATATGATTCATGGCTAATACCGAGCGCAATGAACGTGGCCACGTCGCGTGCAGGTCCTGGCCGTCGGATCGTGCACATCGACGGCCAAGATCAACCATAGCCCGACAGTTTTGCAGAAAAGTCCTCAGGCTTCACCGAAATACCACCCACCGTCCCCAGCAGCCTCCTCGCCTCTCTCCTCCGCCACGGGTGGGCGGGCGTGGCCGACGCGGCCTGCCTCCAACGCGGATCCGCAACCTCACACCGTGCCTCCAGCTTTGCCGGCCGCCGTACAATACCGCCGCGCGGCGCCTCAAACTCCACCGGCGGCAGTGCTCTCGTGCGACGCCACACCGCAGCACCCCAGTCATGAGGAGCGGCGTCGCAGTGCCGTATCAGCACTGGATTCGTCAACCAGCGATGTCTGCTGGCCCGGCGCAGCACTCAGCAACAGCTCAGCGTAATGAATCTGGGTGAACAGTTGAGGAAGCAATGGAAGGCAGATGGAGACGAAAAAACTGGATAACCACGTCTTCTCCTCCGGTCTAGATGCAAAACACTGATGCTACCCTCGCTGGACTTACCCGTGGGGCGATTCAGCGCGAGGCAGATGGACAAGATAGGCTGATGCAACGGTGGAGCTCATCCGGCGGCGCAGGAGGACGACGACATCGGGACGAGACGGCGAGGGGCAGAGGAACCGGATCGGCGACACAGTGAATGGGCGAACGGTGGCATATGGATGAGCCAACGCGAAGCGAGCCGCAAAGGTCAACCGGGACAGACACATCGAGTGGATAAGAAGCAATGGTAAGAGATAACGTTGGGATTTAGGAGCCGGATGAAAGAAAAAATAAAGGAGGAGGGAAAATGAAAAAGAAATTTAAGAATAAATTTAAAAGAGAGGAAAATGGTAATTAACTCAAATTCATTACTCCAATAATAATTCTTTATTAAAAGTTTGTGATTAACTCAAATTTATAAACAAATATTAGTCCACACAAAAGGGTATATATGACATTTGATCTCTTACAACTATTCCAAATGATACATAAGAAGCCGGTTTGCCAAACACTTTATAAAACGGCTTAAGCTCCATCCGAGAAGTCATTCCATCGACAGACACATCGGCGGCCATAAACGGCTTAAGCTCCATCCGAGAAGTCATTCCATCGACAGACACATCGGCGGCCATATTCAGTGGGATGGGCTGAAATATTTATTCGGCCTATTTGTATATATCGGTCAGTGATGTGCATCTTAAAAAAAACTTAGCCATTTTGCACTATGACCTTTAATGGAGATAAAAATTTACAGACTTCGTTGGGACCGTATTAATTTTGTAGAAATTAAAAAAAAAGTTAAGTTTCACATCGACATATATAATATAAAACATAAATCAAATTTGTCATCTTACTGAATTAGTGCTAATCAAAATTGACCTACTTTGGTAAGCACATCATTTCAGATCCGAGCCAAAATCAATAACCATCATGCTCTTGGTTCAAATCCTTAAATACAACATCTCCATTAGACATGCAACCACGTATATGACCCATTATATCAAGTGACATCAAAATGGAAACATCTTCTCCATAGCATGTTGCACGAACTAGCAAGAGGTAAAGAGAAAATTGACATAGGCAAAGACATCATGGATCAAACATGAAATAATCGATAGAAATGCAAACAAACTGCAAACATAATTGTACTCGTATGAAAAATGGCCCCACCCGCGGCAACACCGCGAGACTTTCTAGTATAGATGGATGGATGGATGGATGCATCAATTGATCAGCTTTTATTTCATGGCGAATCATGCGGTGACCAATGAATTGCATGGTGGTGGGTCAAGAGTGTTTACGACTGATGGCTGGAAGTAGAAGCGTAGATTATTAGCGCAGATTAACTGAGAACATTTTTGAATCACATATATAGCATCATTGCGATAGGAATTCTGGAATTGTGAAGGGAGGACTGCCTAGGCCTACCACCTGACACACCTGGTCGGCCGGCCCAGGGGCCAGGGTGCAGGTCAAACCCAATCTGGATGCACAGCGCGCGCCATTCTGCCACCCACTCCGACGATGATCCACTGGAAAAAAGCAATCCAAATCCGCCGCAACCCCCCGAGAGGAGTTTAGACCAAGACCTACTCAATCCGTTTCAGACAGGGACCTCCCGTTTTGGGTCAACGGTTGTGCTGATGTCTATTGTGCCTGCATATGTGCGACGAATCCTTGCATGTGGGCGTGTCCCTGTTTTTGGGCGCATCTCCTTGTGCTTGCACTGCTCCAGGTTGAAGAAAAACGCTGGGGCCCGGTGATGCACTTGTTTCTACGGGTGGTGAGAGAGCAAGGATAATATATAAGAGAAGTCGTCTGGCTCATGTGCTATTCGTTGCTGGTAGTGGTAGACTGCTAGCAGCTAGCCTGACAATCTTTCCCGACGACTGATGACGAGCGTTCGCCTGAATTCTCTCTAGCTTCGGTTCTCTGCATCGCCGAACGTAGACGTAGTGCTGAGGCCGGGTGTGGTTTCTGATCGATTTACGCGCGATAGAGCGGAGGCCACCGCCCACCGATCGAATGGCAACGTACGAGCCGTCGCCGCTGCGGAGAATTGATGCTTTTGCTCGCGCAGGATCGTGGCGGCTGCTCGGGTGGAGGAAAGAGATGGGTCGGCCCGCCCACCGCCGGCTGCTGGCCTGGCACTCTCTCTGCCTGGCAGGGATCGGCGACCATCAATCCAAGAGGAAGCACATGCATGTCGTTCGTGCGCCCGCCCCCGCCCGGGATGGATGCCGCCCACCCGAATGGATCAATCAATGGCATTGCGCGATCGATGGCGGCGGAGGTAGGGTCGGCCGTTCTGGTATTGGTAGGGCCAGCCTGGAAGAAATGGCGGCACCATGCAAAACGACCGCCGCCGCTCCCGGCTCCCGCCCGGCCGGCTGGGCCCCATGAAGAAGAAACAGAAAATGGACCGGAAGAGGCCTATTTTGCGGTGGGCTTGCGAGTTGGAAATAATTAGGACAAAGTCATTTCACCTTCCCCTAACTATCACACTACAAGAAACTATTTAATCTGTGACGTAACCATTCTGTCGCGGATTAAATAAAATTCGTCGCAAATCAGCATCAGCGACAATTTACATTTTCGTGGTGGAATGAGCGTCATTGATTAAATCTCTCGACGTTCCCTTAATAAACGTCGCGATCCGTGACGTATCTGAATCGTCACGGAGCAGCCCGAGGCCCATGCAGCCCAACCCATGGCTCACTATCCGTGACAAAATAAAAACGTCACGGATTGCTACACACATGGCAGCTGTGGCATCCTACGTGGGCGATGACATGACATCCTACATGGGCGATGACGTGGCATCCTACATGGATGATGACGTGGCACCGTATGTGGACAATGAAGTGGCACCGTACGTGGACGATGACATGGCAAAAATTTTAAGACCCGGCAGATACAAATTCGGCCCACCACAACCCATTTCGAATTATATTCCGGATAAAATTAGCCCGTCTTCGGCCCATTTTTCGCAGGGTACATTTTTCCAACACATTTACCAAAATTCAATGAACAGACAAATCAGATACAATCAGATACAATCTCTGGGCAAAAAAACCAGCAAACATAATCAGATATTGAGGCAGATAACACATTCTTTCAGATGTCTACCATTCCTAAAACACTACACCTTCCTCTTTGTTATTCTGCCACTCTTTTCTCCGATTCCTTGCGAGTTCGTATAAATCTTGAAATAAAGGAAACCGCAATCCAATTAGAAAAGACAATCAGATATACATAGGATAACTCAACTTTGAATTTTCTGGCAAGGTATATACTGGAGTTCTAGATAAAGCGTGCATTGTACAATGAAAGTATCACTATAAGCATACAATTGGCATCATAAATCAACAGAATAGGAATGACGCAAAAAGAAGCTTGTTGTGCTAATTTAGCCTATAGTAGAGCATATGAGAGCAATATCTGAGACAACACATGAAATCTGCACTTGGAAACGTGCTCTACCGACAAACCACATCCATTGATCAATGATCATATGCATGAGCATCGAAGTTCGAACAACATAACTTTGTTGACGGCATTAATCGACAAGCAAAAATAACTTTGGGTTCAACCAAATAACTTAAATTCAATGTTGACACCCGAAAGTTAACCGAATGGTTAATAGAGGATCACCATGATCAAATAGCTTAGTTTCCATTTCGGAAAAAAAGTTAGTTTCCATTCACAAGGTACTATTGCGGATGCGATTCATCGAAATCAACTAGAGGCGAGAGGGCAAACGAAGTTTTATTTCCCCAAAACGGGCAGCCTCGATTTCATTCGAAAAAATTGTTTACCGACGGTATTAAACAAATAAGTGCAATCTCATTGTAGCATTCATGTTTGGTCGTTTCTCAAGCATTTTTAACGGATCATATGCCGAGGGTCAAATATGTTTCTAGGCATTCTACAAAGGCAAAAGAATAGTCCGTTCGACTCAACACTCTAAGAAGACGAGAATGTTTAACACCCTACTAAAAAGTGCCCCACACTTAACATAAGCAATAATGGTGTCTTCTACGTCCATTCACAAGAACACAACATGCACTGCTCATATGCAAGTTACAACTACACCGTAACGAAGAATAAGTTCAAATGCGCAGGGGTGCGGAAGAATCTCACCCGAGCAGCCACCACCGAGAGGCCTACCCATTCACATATCTCAAAATTTTATATCACAAATACCTTGAATTCATCAAACTTGCACCGATGGATCGGGGGGGGGGATCCTGAAGGATTGAAAATCATCAAATAGCAAATATAGGTTGGTGAATCAAGTCAACAGAGCTGCTAAACTAATTCATTGTAGGTAGTCAGCGAGCAAAACACAAGTCATGGAAGTTGGTGAATCAGACAAACATGTAATTCCATGTATCTAGCAATTCACTATAGGTTGCCAGCAAGTAAAACACATAGTGATGGAAGCTGGTACATAAAAAACATGTGAATTTCATGCATCTAGAAATTAAGGATACACAAGAGAGGCATTGGCCATTTGCAGTTTCTGCAACAATATGCCCAGAGCAAGTCAGAAGGCACAAAAAGATCCCCATGCCAAGAAATGTGTAGATGAACCTGCATGACCAGTAAATTTTTCTCAGTAAAAGTGAAAATCAACTACCATGGTATATAGGAGTATACGCAGGCGCTTTTTTTGGGGGGCATGGTACCAAGATGTTGCTCAACAATTGCATTTACCTACTTATTATTAAATTAGCAAGTGCACACCCCTCCGACATCATATGTTTGTAACAAAGAAGAAAAGCAAGAACCCTTGGTCCATTTGATTAATACTACGGGGTTAAGATGAGGAACGCGATAGTTAAACATGGTCCCTATTTGGTTGTTTAACATCAATATCATCATTTTTTTCCGTATTCTTCATCGCTTAAGTGACCAGCAAAATTTCATAAAACACTTTGGGGCAATAATACCACAATGTTCTTATTCGGTAGTAAGAAACCGATCGATAAACTAGCGATCCATCGGTTCATCGCTACTCGCAAAACTACATTCGCTAAAATAATCAATATACTTCACAGACCGGCCATCGGTTAATAACCAAGCAAATCTAACAAGTCCCGTTATCATATTAATGTTCTTTTCACTTACACCCATGACAACCAACATATCTAACCGAAAAGAAACAAGCATTCAATTTAAATGTCTAATAAAACCGACTTCTATCTGTATTCAATAGTAACAGATTTCCATATAGTTTGTGACAATAAGGCAATAAAAATTATCTTACCAAAACCAGGGATCCATACTGATTTAACGATGAACTACTACACGCCAGCAATCAATGAGAAGTCATCAGCAACACTGATAAGTACTCTATAAAGATACAGATGTACTTTCACGGCACAATAGCTGCTGCTAAATCAACTCAGCAGTTGAACATAAACCATCCAGGCTTGGAACAACACAATCCCCACACCAACCATTACTAGCACCTAACACGCAAGCAACTGATTTGATGCAAAATTCATCTACTATGCAACCGAAATTACTCACTGGGAACAAAAGAAGTGGTATTGAATCCAATGTGGACAACAATGCCAGAAGTCCACTTAGAGGCATACAAAGATAAAACTGCCTGGAAAGCAAATGCTAGTGAGTTCATTTCTTACATATGTTCCTCAAACATAGTTATACACTTGCCATATTGACGAAGTACATAAGTATGAGGAATTGAAGTTAGAACAATTTTGGACCATAGGCCAGAAAGAAAAGGCAATGTATATCTACAGCAATGTTGCAACATTGTATGGATCAGTTCTAAACCAGTTTTACACAAATCTCACAGTTGGGCGGCTCATGATTTAACTAAGACTTGGTTACATGGTTCTGGCATGGTGCAAGATATACTAATTTACGGAAGCTAAATTCAAAAGGCAAAAAATATTCAGGACAGGTGTGATGATTGGATAAAATAAACACGAGGTAAAATTTGAAAAATGTACCCAGTTCGTATAACCAATAATCAAAGAATGCATTGATGCATACTTGATCGACAGCGCAAACAACAGGAACATTCATATCAAACAAGACAGAGAATATTGTTTCCTTGTATTGCTTTCTTAAGGCCCTAGCAGACTCAGTATCTGTGACAAATAAAATGTCGAGTCAAGTAATATGGTCCAAATGCAGAATCGTAAACTAGACAGTTGGACCAATACTGTAAGAATACAAACCATCAGTGTGATTCAGTGGAAGGACAACAATAACTGGTTGAGTGGAAGGACAACAATAACTGGACAACAAACCATCTGCTCGATTCCAAGGGGGAAATCCCCCCAGAAATGATGGATCGATTCGATTCGATTCGGGTTACTAGTCACTAGCATGAACACAAGTGATTTGTCGATGATCATCATCAGGATTCAGGGAGTCAAAACTCAGGAGGGGCGCGGGGGGAAATACAGAGAGAGATCAGAGAGCCGCGCCGAAGGCGTAGTATACGTACCTCGACGGGCGCCGGCGCCGGCGCGGATGTTGCGGCGGCGGCGACGACGACGTCGGCGGGCGGCGCCTCGCCGTTGCCGTCGGCCGCCCCTCCGTTGCCGTTGGACGAGAGGCGGAGGTTGTCGTCTGTGGCGGTGGAGTTGCTGGTGGAGAAGGTGAAGATGTCGGCGAGGCGACGCATGGGGCTGGTGGACACGAAGAAGAGGACACAGATGGTGGCCATGGCAGCGCCGAGGACGATTCGCGCTGAGACGGTGGCCAGCCGTCCTCGTCCAGATCCGCCGCTGCCGATTTGCGGCCTCTGGAGACGGAGGCGTTGCAGCAGGAGCTCCGCCCCCCACCGCCCGCGTCTCCACGCGGCCATGCTGGAACTCCGACTCGGCTCCTTTGGCCGCCAGGAGACCTCCCCGCCCCTATGCACGGAGGCCATCCCTACCTGTTTGGCCAGGAGAGGGAGGGCGCCGGCGGGGTGGAGAGCAGGGTGAGAGAGGGTTACAGGGGAGGGGACGGGGCGATGCTAGGGTTCAGGCGACGGGGGAGGGCAGCGAGGCTAGGGTTGCATCTGCTCTGCATCTGCTCCATGCGTGGTGAATCTGAGGAGGGAGAGGCGAGGAGAAGGAGAGGGAGCGTGCGGCGGGAGGAGGCTGAGGGGAGGAGGAGGCAGTGGAATAGGGTTTGGGGATCCTTTTATATGAAGCAAACACAATTTTAGCCGTCCGTTCGCAGATGGACGGTCTAAAATGATTGGGCTGTTTTGGGCTTAAACGGGCCTGTTACATTTCTCCCCTGCTTAATTTTTTCTTTTACTTTTTTAATTTATTTGAAATAAGAAAATAATTACAATTTGAACTATGTGTACCTCCAATAGGATTGGAAAAATTTCACAAAAATCATAATCAGGCTTCTATGGTCCATTCTAGGCCACATCTAGGAGATTGACGAAAACTTCAATTGACTTGTAGGAAAAACTCGATCTTCTACTAGTCACCTTGTTGTAAAATAATGATAATGATACTTAAATTTGTTCAAAACATTGTACAAATTGACATGAAACCATATTTTAAGCGTATAATGCTCCTATAAAAAATTCATATGGTTTTAATAAAGTGAGATTATAGATGTTCACAAATAGGACACAAGACTCACATAGTTTCCTACAATTGAAAACAAACTTTGAGATTTGAACAACTAATAATGTGACCAAACTTGTATGCACCTCAATTTTTGACACCATCTCATGTTGACCATAACATTAGAGAATATTAAGTTATATTAGCAATTATTATGAAAAAACATGTTTTTTATATTCTCTTTTTAGTTGGAAAAGTTATGTTGTATGAAAAGCAACCAAGAAATAGTAATTAAGATACAAGAAAATGGCACTGAGTAAAACATCTCGATTTTAGAAAACATTAGGAAAAAGAATCAACCGATTTGGAGTCCGTATGAGGAAGAAAAATAGTTTACTAGTTTTATCCGAAGATTAAAAACAGAAATTGCATTTGCTATGAACTGAGATGAACAAGTGTGTTTTCTCTTTTTAATCTTTGGCTAAAACTTGTAACTAGTTTTTCTGCCTCATACTAACTCGAAATTCGATGATTCTTTTTTCTAAAATTTTCTGAAATCATTCTCTACCAAGATCTACAACTTTAACGAATGAAAAAATGAGGTGGCGCCTGCGTGTGGCAGTGAGGTGGGCCCCGGGCGCTCACGTGGTGGTGACGTGGCGCCTAGGTGAGGTGGCGCCTGCGTGGCAGTGAGGTGGGCCCCTGGCGCTCGCGTGGTGGTGACGTGGCGCCTAGGTGAGGTGGCGCCTGCGTGGCGGTGTGGTGGGCCCGGGGCGCTCACGTGGTGGTGACGTGGCGCCTGGGTGAGGTGGCACCGCGTGGCGGTGAGGTGGGCCCCCGGCGCTCGCGTGGTGGTGAGGTGGCGCCCGGGTGAGGTGGCGCCCGTGTGGCGCGTGTGGTGGGCCCCCGGGTAGGCACGTGGTGGTGACGTGGCGCCCGGGTGAGGTGGCGCCCGTGTGGCGGTGAGGTGGGCCCCGGCGCTAACGTGGTGGTGACGTGGCGCCTAGGTGAGGTGGCGCTGCGTGGCGGTGAGGTGGGCCCCCGGCGCTCGCGTGGTGGTGACGTGGCGCCCGGGTGAGGTGGCGCTCGCGTGGTAGTGTGGTGGGCCCGTGGCGCACACGTGGTGGTGACGTGGCGCCCGGGTGAGGTGGCGCTCGCGTGGCGGTGAGGTGGGCCCCCGGCGCTCGCGTGGTGGTGACGTGGCGCCCGGGTGAGGTGGCGCTCGCGTGGCGGTGGGTGGGCCCCGGGCGCTCACGTGGTGGTGAGGTGGCGCTCGCGTGGCGGTGAGGTGGGCCCGTGGCGCTCGCGTGGTGGTGACGTGGCGCCCGGGTGAGGTGGCGCTCGCGTGGCGGTGTGGTGGGCCCGTGGCGCTCACGTGGTGGTGAGGTGGCACCCGGGTGAGGTGGCACCGCGTGGCATTGAGGTGGGCCCCCGGCGCTCACGTGGTGGTGACGTGGCGCTTGGGTGAGGTGGCGCTCGCGTGGCGGTGTGGTGGGCCCCGGGCGCTCATGTGGTGGTGACGTGGTGCTTGGGTGAGGTGGCGCCCGCGTGGCGGTGAGGTGGGCCCCGGGAGCTCACGTGGTGGTGAGGTGGCGCCCGGGTGAGGTGGCGCTCGCGTGGCGGTGTGGGTGGGTCCTAGGTGCCGGTGAGGTGGCCGTGTGTTTTTAGGGATCGCGACGAATCGCTAAAACGTCACGGTGTTGTGGGTCCGTATTGCGACGAATTTAACAAATCGTCGTGATGGTTTGGGCTTCAATATCCATCGATGCACGTCCGTGACGAAAAATATGAATACATCGTTGAATCGCGACAAACTAAACAAATCGTCGCGTGTTTGTGACGAAAAAAGGAATACGTCGTAGAATCGCGACGAATTTAACAAATCGTCGCAGTGTTTTGGGCTTCAATGCACATCTGTGATGAAAAAAAGGAATACGTCGTAGAATCGCGACGAATTAAAGAAATCGTCGCAGTGTTTTGGCTGCAATGCACATTCGTGACGTTTTCTGAAAACGTCGCGGAGAATGCGTCACAGATTAAATAGTTTCTTGTAGTGTCACCAAAATTTGGTTTTAGTCCCTCATCTGGAAAACTGGGTATCCTACATCCTTAATAAACTATCTAAACTGTCTATTTTTGGTCCGACGCTAGTTTCGACGATGGTTTTGTATGACGTGGTTGTTGTCGGGGACAGCCGTAGGGGTCCCTAAAAAACCGGGGGAAACCCATTTTCTTTCGCAAAAAAAACAAAACACAAACAATTCACAAACCTAAAACACACTCAAAATGATCGCAGCCCAAGTGGCAGGAGCCCACGGCCCTGGTGGCCCCAGCGGCCCACCAGGGCAGTCGGCCCAGCCACCCTCAGGCGAAACTCCGCTTCGCTCGAGGGGCACAACACCGCACTAACAAAACCCCGCCTCGCTCGAGGGCTGGCTGCCCCCTCGGGTGAGGTTCCGCCTCACTCAAGGGTTGGTCACCCCCTCTGGCGAGTCTCCGCCCCGTTCGAGGGCTGGACGCCCCCTCGGGCGAGGTCCGCCTCGCTCGAGGGTTGGCCACCCCCTCGGGCGATTCAACGCCTCGCTCGAGGCTCCCATGGGCTCTCCGCCCCTGTACCTGCTCCCCCGCCCGGAGCACTTAATGCTCTGACACCTGCAGGCGAATCCACACACGTCGTCCCTTTGACGCGCTTGGGAATCATATCTCGGCGCTGTTCCGCCAACCCTCCGGGTGAGGCCATCCCCGCCAATGTGCGGCACTGTGCGGTAAGGCCAGGCTCAGCTCCGTGACACTGTGCCACCCACTCTCGTACGACCGACGCGCGGCACCCTCGAAGGAGGACAGCGGAGCCCTCGAAGGCGGGACGGATGCCTGTTCCGCGCTCGCCCAGGACCACGCCGTGACGTCGGACCAGCGAGGCGTGTCTCCTCCATCACCATCGGCCCTGTGCGGCCATCCCGGGCACTGCAGCGCCATCCCCAACGTTGTGGAGGCACGGGGTAACAAGACAATGCCACACCCGCTGTTGTACCCCGTACGCCCCCCATCAGCTGCACCCTTGAGTCGGCAAACAGACGACGACCGAACGGAGGACTCCTACGCCGCCACCCTCGAAGCCACTCCTGGACGGACACAGGTAACTCCACGACGCCCCGACAGAGGCAAGATTCGCCAGGACGGCCGACTACTCCATGACACTGTACGCCATACCATCACACATAGCAAAAACAGTGCGACACGCCTATAAACTGCCTCCTCCTTCGCCTATAAAAGGAGGGGCAGTACCCTGGCCGCAGGGGGACGACGGACAGCACTCACCAACACGCTCTCCGCCTTCACCACGATATTGGCACTTAGCCTCAATCAAACCTCAGGGACCTGGAGGCTCCTCCTCCTCTCCCGCCTTGCTTGTAGTGCCCCTCTGCAAGCACCACGGTGCAACGCAATACAGTGCCTCGAGCACACCCCTGCTGGACGTACGGCCCCGGCTGGAACCACGATAAAAACCGTGTCACCTAGTTGCTTAGCACTGGCCATCGAGAGATAGATCTCAACACTCTTACTAGTTAGTGTCGGGACTACTTTCCGCACCGACAGTTGGCGCGCCAGGTAGGGGACTACACGCTGAAGATCAGCTTCCACCAGCCATCTCGATGGTGATCCGCACCGAGTACAGGTCCCAGAGGTACTCCATGGGCAGCTTGGACCCCCTCCCAGCCGGATTCGAAATCCGGTTCGGGAGCCTGAACTTTCAGGCCACGGGGAACGGCTACCTCATGCGCATCACCAACTGTGACGAGCTCCACCCGTGGCAGTTGACCGGGCCAGGACCAGTTCCCACCACGCCCGCCGCCGCCGACGCCCCGCGCCCACCCCGGGGCGGACGGCTCGCGGGCCCCTTCACCGCACCACAATGCTGACGACGCTCCGGTCAGCGCTCTCGATAGGTGCGGATGGAATGACGTCGGGCCGCACGTGTTGCCTCACAACGCGACACGCCTGCCGGCGAAACAGTGACCGCACCGCGGGGGAGCACGCAGTGCCTGAGCCGCGATTCCCCCACGGGATGCGTAACGCTGCGGCGGCGTACGCCTCGTTCGCCAGCACTGACATGGCGGCATACGAGGAGCTTCCCGAACACCACCTCCTGGCGGTCAGGAACCTCATTGCTACCACCAACGACAAGTCCTACCACGGCTCCGCCAGCGAGCTACCACCCGCCACTTCGCACAGATATGCGGAGTCGGACTTCTCCGGCGTGCCGGACCCGGTGATGTTCCAGCGGTTCGTCGACACCGCGAACTACTGGTTCGGCTACTCCGACGACTCTAGTGCCGGAAGCTACGATCCCGCGTGTGACTGCTTCGTGGTGGTCGTCGACGACCAAACCGACGGCGGGAACATGGCAGGGCCTAGCGATGGAGAAGCCCCCCGGAACCCGGGAGCCAACACACCACAAAACCCGGGGCCAAGCTGTTGACGGTTAATAATTATATCAAAGTTCGTTTGTGACTTGCAAGCGTACAAGTCTCCCGTCATAGTCAAGGGACCCTTCTTCCCTCGAGTGGTGAACCCAAGGTATCGAATCCGTGGAACAAATGTGTGACGCAAAACTTAATCTAATAAATCCAAGTAACTCCAATCTTCGATAAAAGAAACCCTAATGCATCTAAGTAAAAGACACGAAACGAATCTAATCTACTAAAGACCGGAGAAAACAAAGTAAGATTGGGTAGATAAACTGATCTAGAGGGATCGGGGTAAGCCTTTTGTTGAAGTTCCAAGCAAGAGAAGAAGTAGCAAATCGAATCTTAATGGAAGCCTCTTTAAATCGTGGTTTCCCGTCCAAATCCGAAAACATCCGCCTTTCGGAACCCCCGTTCGTCACAACATATCCCTACTCATGCGGGGAGCTTAGGGCGAGTCAAAAGACAAGTCGAGATTCTTTCGGGAGATCCAGCCGTGTACCTCTAGCCACCACGGCTACAAGAACACCCTATGTAATCTATCTCGAGAATAGAATTGGAATAAGCAAAGCCGATCGAAAAATGAAATCTTCGAGGAAACACTTGATCGCTAGGAAAAGATTCAACTTGATAATTCAACTATAACAATGACACATACACAAGATCACCACCGGGATCCTTCCTTGATCTTGCTTCTAGCTCCGGAACTCCGACGTGGTCTTCCGTGCAAGGTTCCCACGTCGGCTAGGGGAAACCCTAGTCAATTAGCTCGACCCTCTCCTCTCCGAGATGGTGTCCCTCTCTTCTCTCGCTCCTTGGCGACCGATGACGAATTCTATGATGCGTGGCTCTCGGTCAAGGGGCTATAAATAGCCCGATTGGCGGCTAGGGCAAAGGAGGGGGCAAATGGGCCCCGGATGGGCCCGGGCTCCGCCGGCCCGGGCCCATCCGAGCCCGGCCCCGAGGCCTCCTTGGCTCTACGTCGGTTCCCTTGCTTCCCGCATGTTTCCCCCTTCGCATGTAGGTCCATGTCGTCGGTTCTCTCCGAATTGGACACAACTCCTTGTCTTGCAAGATTCAACACTTTTACGGTCGGGTCCTCGGAGTCCGTCGTCTTCTCGGATCAAGTCCCCGGCTTCTTGTAGTTAAGTTTGCTTCATTGCATGACTTGTACGGGGCTTCAAGGTCTTGTCATGAGGTGCTTGATGAACTTATCCCGAAAGTCTTGCATTCAACACTAAAACACCGCATAAACATTAAACTCCAAAACCGACATGCACACGTGAACTTGTTATACAATGGGGGTTAGTACCAATGGATAAGGTATAAAACTTATGCCAACACCGAAGGTAAACTCATGGCTAGGTTGACGGATTTTCACCGTCAACATCTCCCCCATGCTTAAACCTTGCTCGTCCTCGAGTAAGCCTTCGATGGATATCATCATTGTCAAACAATGTTTAAACCTTGCTCTTGATCATACATGAGAAAACACAATGCTCTCAAAATTTTAATTCATTAAAGTTCCATATTGTACTAGCCTTCATCTCTACGGAGGGTAGATTCTTATTAAGCTTATCCCACAAGTATTAACATGCTCACAAAGTTTAAATGGATCTCAGAATTTTTGAAATAAAGAACGAGATAAAGAAAAGCTAAACCAAGTTCACAAATTTAAATCATCTTGCATATTGCTCATGAACTCTCATCTCGCTTGTCTCTCAAGCCTATATATTCTACTCCTTTCCCTCTCATAACATATATGTGTGGTAGGCTTTATATGGAGCTTTGGGAAAGTTTAGTCCTAACAAGATTTTATAAATGAGGTGTTGTCGAACAAGACAAGCTTCTCATGGTCTTACCGAGACTCGTCAAAAAGGTCATTGGAAAATAATGTTAAATCAAGGAGGGGAAAGAGAAAAATACACACACTTTAGATAAGTGGACATGTGCAAATGGCAAAGAGTGATCCCGAGGCACAAAGGAAGTCCTCGTTATCGGATTGCACATGGTTGGAAAATGAGAATGGATCCTTTTAACTTGAAGCCTTGAATGCACTCTTAGAGAATCGGGGAGTTCACTTTACGCATATATTTTTTTTCTCTTTGTCATATTTCTCATTCTTTTCTTTCTTCCTTTCTTTCTTTCTTTCATTCATTATATATATATTTTCTTTCTTCTTGTGAGACCTTCACCTTGGAAGTCACGTACATCGCCGAATTTTTTTTCTTTCATCATCATACCTACCTCCTCCCCCATGCTTAGATGTTGCTCGTCCTCGAGCAAAGAGGTGAAAAATAAGGTAGGTACCGGAAATATTTTTCCTTGGAGAGATACTTGAAATCTTTAATGTCGGCACCGTCTTGCGATCTTCCTTGAATTGATGATCCATTCTCAACGATAGGTTTTGGTCAAGGAGGTAATCACAAAAGATGATATTTGGTTTAAAGGTGGATATCCGGCGAAGTTTGTGAGATCTCCAATGCGGGGATACACAATGCACGGATAAAAGGCTAGAAAAAAAGATAGATACGCAAAAACGGAATGGCCAGCTTCTTAGTCTCGGGCCGGAGAAATCATGGCCTGCAATAACTCACTCAAAAAAAAATCTTGTACACCGTTGACGGATAAAAGACGTATCCCTCTACGATCCGCAAGCGTACGGACCCCACACCTTTTTCACCACGGGATTCCCAAGGTTCTTGTCAATCCGCGGAGCAAGGGGATTACAAGCGTTCGATCTACTATGACACACTTAGCTACTAAAACCCTAACTACTATTATACTAGAAAATAACTAAACTACACTAGAGAGAATGATAAATGATCAAGAGAGAAGACACTCGCCCACGGGTCTACGATACTAGAGCATGCAATCGCTTAAAGACATGAAAAACCAATCTAATCTATCGGGGTTGTGACCACGGTTTCGCCCTTTCCCTCCTCTCGTACCGTCACTACGCGAAGGTAATCATGACTAGACCTTTGATGGCCACGGCGTATTGAATGGATCCAAGGAAGCATTGAGGCCTATACTCCCTTTACGGCACGGTAGCTAACCTTTAAGCATTAAACTATATTCAACACAAGATGATAGACGGATAATCCGACAAAGTGCGATTACATCTCACGATCGATTACAACCCATGGACGAATGAGAAGATTACCCCATCAAGGTGCTGATCATGGCACCGTTGATCATGGTTTCCCTTCCGCCGTGTCTTCCTTCTTCTTCACGAGAGGGTGCTTCCTTCGAGGTGGTTGATCTCCAGCCGAGATCCTCCTCCTCTCTCTCTAGCTTGTGGATGGCCTTCTCGGTGCGAATAAACTCCTCTCCGTCCGTTGGCGGCGCGTCGGGGTTTTTAGGGTCGAAGATCCTTCGAGGGCAAGGAAGACGGGACCGAACCGGTGCCCGAAGTGGGCCGGGCCGATCCGACCGGGCCGGCCGGCCCGGGCCCGCTTCGGCCCGGTTCGGTCGCCCTTTTTGCTCCGTGGGTCCTCGTGCACTTATCTACTTTGCCCCTTCCACTTGGATGATTTTGACGCCGTTATCCTCGCGATCAAGATGGAGGCTCTCTTTGCATGAAGTTTGATCTTTTACGCTTCAATCCCCGGGGTGTTCCTCGTAACACTTCGGTCCTCACCACCATTGGAAGTAATTTCGGCGAACTCATGAACACGAACAAGACTCCATGAATGCTCCTTTGAACTTATTGCGAATCCGTCCTTTATGTCCATGATTTCCTACATAAACACAACACTTCCAAATGCTTGCACAAAGATGAACTTGTTATATGATTAGTGTGCCTAGTGGCGGGTTAGTTCAATAATCAAATCCAAACCAAAGTGTAATGAACATGCTAGGTGCACCAAAATACACCGTCAACATCTCCCCCACACTTAGCTCTTGCTCGTCCTCGAGCAAGTACTCGTAAAAGAACTTCGTCCAAGGTGTGTAATCGTGTACCACTTATCCTTCTTCACAAGTTAGTCAATCCCTTCATCTTTAATACATAAACACAAAGTAATGATAATCAATCATAAACATGGGCGTTTAGAATTTTTACCACGTCAAGATTTACCCCACAACTCAAACTCTTCACTCGAAGCTTTCAATTTCAGCCATACTTACTTCTTTGCTTCCATTGGAGGGTTTTTATGATTTTTAAAACAAAATTTCCTGCAACAAGTGTTAGACAAAAACCTTTCTCCAAGCTCTCTCAAGTCACTCATATGAAGTGTCTATCCTAACCAAATTTTATAAAACTCTCACCTCCCATTAATCTCTCATATATCATGTAAAAGTGGAGCTATAGGTAGGGCTAGCGCAATCAACACAAGTATTGTCAAACTAAGAACTTCCTCTAATGATTGTCTACCTTTCAAAGCCAATGATCATGAGAATTAACCATATGTAGGGATATCAAGGATGAGAAGATTTAGAATGGTGGACATGTGCAAGGGCAAAAGAAAATTGTGACTTCAAGGCACCAATGATGTCCTCGTTGTCGGATTGCACATGGTTGGAAATAGAGTAAAAGTTTCGTCTCACAATCAACGTGACATCCTTCCTTACACTTTATTATTTTTTTCTTTTCTTTCACTTGATCCATCCCTCTCATATCTTCATTGCTAACTCATCTTTCTCTTTTCTTTTTCTTCTTTCATTCACATATGATTTTTTTTTCTCTTTTTTTTCTTTCTTTTCCATACACATACTTTTTCTCTTTATTTTTCTCTCTCTTGACATCTTTTCAAAGCTTTCAATTCTCCCTTTTCTCGCATGCACACAATCTGAAATTTTTAAATAAATCATGCTAGAGACGAGACGAAACTTTGAAAATAGGTTGTGTTCAAGGAATACGATGTTCAAAAGAGATGTATAGGGTTGGGTATGGAATCCGATGATATACATGACTTTCGTTATGAAAGTCATGAACCGAATAAATGACGAGGCTAGCAACAAAAGATAAGCACAAGGACATGATCATTGCTTGAAATTAAAACTCACCAAGAGAGAAGGGTCCTAGCCTAACTCATCGTACTAATCACACTTATGGTGGAGCGAAAAAAACAAACTTGGCTTTGGATAGGAATTTTTTCATACTCTCAACTTGGAAAAAGAGGTTTTGCTAACCTTTATTACAAGGGTTTTAATATAATTTTCAGAACTGAAATCCTCCAATTTTTAGCATCGAACATAGCACAACTAGCATGTGAAGCTCAAGATCGAAGTGCGGTATGGGTACTTTAAGTAGTAGCGATTCCACTAAGCACCACGGTAAACGATTTTCAAACCATATACTTGTATTCATATATCAAGAATCGAAGATTAGACAAACAAGTAAATAAAGATAAACAATACATAAAACACAAAGATATATATAAGACTCTTTTTATTTGGTTTTCTTGACTCAACACTAATTTAAGACGCTTGCAAAAATTTAAAAACGGACTCGAAAACTAAAGACTCATTAAAACGCTAAGACTCTCACACGAAGATTAAATCGAACCTAAACTTGAAGTTCAAAGGCTAAGGCTAGCGAACTAGCTCTCCCCCACACTTAAAACATACGACGTCCTCGTCGTATCTTACAAAAATCCTAAGGGGAAAACTAGATCTAATGGTACTTCGAGCAAGCTTTGCACCACTTGCCTCTCATGTTTCCAACCATGCCGAAAAGCTTGCGCACGTTACGGTTAAGGAACTTGTAGTCATCTTCAACTACGCGCTCCAAGTCCTCCATACGCCGCTTCATCGCTTCCATGGTTTGAAGACATTCGTCGGCCGACGCGTAGAGAGCTGCGATGGATTGACGGCAAACTCGACAAAGACACCGGATGCAATCCGAATGGGTCGTCGTCGCCATAATCTCCACCGTTGTCACCACCGTCGTCGCCACCTCCATTGTTGTCGCCTTCGCCACCGCCGTTGCCGTCGCCGTTGGGGCCTTCGGGAGTCCTTTCATAAGGATGCTCATCCCAATCATCATCATCTCTACCGGCGGCCGCCCACGAGCTCGGGCTACGATCGTCGGAGTAGTCGCTATCCCCATATTCCTTAGGCTCCGGCGACACCTCCTTGTAATCCTTACGCTTGATGCCTTGGAGACGTGCCGACCTTCGAACGGGTGTAGGGACCTTCTCTCCTTTGACGGGGTGGCGAGATGCAAGAGCTCCGGTCGGGACACGTCCTCCGCAACGGATACGTGCGGTCCTCTTGACGGGTAGCTTGACCTCGCATCGCATCGCCTCCTCCATCGATGTCTTCTTGGCTTCTACCTTCAACTCTAAGCTTTTTGGAGGCTCAATGGGCGCTACAAGGGTGCAACACATTGCTTGAAAGGATTGATTCTCGAGCTCCCAATTCGGCCAAATATATAGTCCCGAGAGAAAAGCCACCGGGAACCTTATTTTCCTTTTTTACACTTCCCTTAAAATTTTCTCGACCAAACAAGGAAGTCAAAAAGGGGCAATTCGGGCGAAATTCGGGGACATCGGGCGTCGGGCCACCCCCGGGCCGATCCGACCGGGGCCGGCCGGCCCACCCCCGCCTCGGGGGCCGGCCGGTCCGGTTTTTTTTGCACACCGCCCTATTTTTTCGTCCTCGGCCCCGTGGGAAAAAGTTGGCCCGGTTAATCTTCGCGAAAAACTCCCGGAAAGCTAAAAGAAAAATTATTTACGAGAAGTTGGTGCCTTGTTTTTCGTCCTAGGCGGGACGTTCGGGCTCTTCCTCCATGATAAAGACGTCAACATGATGAGTGGGCACGATGTCGGGTTCGTAGTAAACCTTAAGCCGCTGTCCATTCACCACAAATTGATCGCCGTTTATATCCATAATGGTGAACACCGAATGCACAACATAAGGTCTGTCCCACTTGCTTTGCAATTTCCCCTTTCCGAAGGTTTTAAACCTCGAATTGTAGAGGAGGACCTTATCTCCTTCTTTAAATTCTTTTTTCTTCAATCTTTTATCATACCACCTTTTGATTCTCTCCTTGTATATGCTTGCGTTTTCATAAGCTTTCAACCTCAACTCCTCTAGCTCGCTTATTTGAATTCTCCGTTTCACCACCGCGGCATCGAGATCAAGGTTCATCTCTTTAATCGCCCAATAGGCTTTATGTTCTAACTCAACCGGAAGGTGGCAAGCTTTTCCATAGACGAATTGATAGGGGGTCATACCTATCCGTGTTTTAAACGCCGTTCGATAAGCCCATAAAGCTCCGTCTAATTTCTTTGACCAATCCTTGCCTCCCTTCTCTATGGTCTTGTTAAGTATGCTTTTTAATTGCCTATTTGACATCTCTCGCTTGTCCGTTGGTTTGTGGGTGATAGGCCGTGGAGACCCTATGCTCAATTCCCAACTTGGACAAGCACTTTTTGAAGTTCTTCCCGGTGAAATGAGTTCCTCCATCACTTATCAAGATTCTCGGTGTACCGAAACGGGGAAAAATCACGTTCTTGATCATAGTGATGGACTCCTCCGTGGAAGCTTTACGACATGGTATAGCCTCTACCCACTTGGATACATAATCAACCATAACAAGTATATACTCGAATCCAAATGAGTTTTTAAAAGGCCCCATGAAGTCTATGCCCCATACATCGAATATGTCGACTTGCAAGTTGTATTTCAAAGGCATAGAATTCCTTTGAGAGATGTTTCCGGTTCTTTGGCATTCGGGGCATGACGCAACATATCTTTTAGTATCTTCATGCATCTCCGGCCAATAGAATCCGCTCGACCATACTTTGGCTTCGGTTCGAAAATGGCTATAATGCCCACCGTACTCCGCCGAGTGGCACTTCCTTAGAATCTCAAGCCTCTCTTCTCTTGGCACACATCTTCTCATCACTCCATCATTGCCAAGCTTGAAGAGGTATGGTGCATCCCAAAAATATTTCTTACTTTCGAAATTATCTTCCTTTGAGTGTTTTTGTCTAGATGATCGAGGGGCATCTTTCGAATTGCTCGAATGATGTCGATCATCCAAGTATCTTTATCAAGCACTCTATAGAGGTGGTCATCTCTCATCTTATCTTCTATGGGCTCTTTATCATCTTGCCCACGATTCATCCTAGACAAATGATCGGCCACAACATTTTCCACCCCCCTTTTTATCACGAATTTCAACATCGAACTCTTGGAGAAGAAGGATCCAACGAATCAAACGTGGCTTAGCTTCCTTCTTAGCCAAGAGATACTTTATAGCAGCGTGATCGGTGTAAACAATGACTTTCGAGTTCACGATGTAGGATCTGAATTTTTCGAAAGCGAATACCACCGCTAGCAACTCTTTTTCCGTAGTGGCGTAATTTAATTGTGCCCCACTAAGAGTTTTGCTAGCGTAGTAAACGGCGTGAACTCGGCCTTCCTTTCTTTGTCCCAAGACCGCGCCTACGGCGTAGTCACTTGCGTCACACATGATCTCGAAAGGTTGGCTCCAATCCGGAGGTTGGATGATGGGAGCACTCACCAACGCATTTTTCAAGGTCCGAATGCCGCTAGACACTTCTCATCAAAGTCGAAAGCCACATCTTTTTGAAGAAGGTGCGTTAAAGGCTTGGTGATCTTTGAGAAGTCCTTTATAAATCTTCTATAGAATCCGGCATGGCCTAGAAAGCTCCTTAAGGACTTAATATCCGTAGGAGGTGGGAGTTGCTCAACCGTTTCTACCTTAGCCTTGTCCACTTCAATTCCTCTCTCGGATATAACATGTCCGAGCACTATGCCTTGCTTAACCATGAAGTGGCACTTTTCCCAATTTAAAACCAAATCTACCTCCGCACACCTTGTAAAGACCTTTTCTAAGTTTGCTAAGCAATCCATGAACGTCTTCCCGTAAACGGAAAAATCATCCATAAACACTTCAACAATCTCTTCGATGAATTCCGAAAACACGGCCATCATGCAACGTTGAAAAGAGGCCGGAGCATTGCATAGGCCGAAGGGCATCCTCCTATATGCAAACGTTCCGTAAGGACACGTAAACGTTGTCTTATGTTGATCTTCCGGGTGAATGGGAATTTGCATGAACCCCGAGTATCCATCGAGAAAGCAAAAATAAGCGTGGTTTGCTAACCTCTCGAGCATCTCGTCTATGAACGGTAGGGGGAAGTGATCTTTCTTCGTCGCTTTGTTAAGCTTACGATAATCAATACACATCCGCCACCCGGTCACGGTTCTTTGCGGTATCAATTCGTTCTTCTCATTCTTCACCACGGTCAAACCTCCTTTCTTCGGTACACAATGTACGGGCTCACCCATTCGCTATGCGGAACCGGGTAGATGATTCCGGCATCAAGTAACTTGATAACCTCTTTCTTTACTATCTCTCGCATGGCATGGGTTAGCCTCCTTTGATGGTCCACTACGGGCTTACATTGGTCTTCCATTGGTATACGATGAGTACAAAAGGCTGGGCTAATACCTTTGAGATCATTAATTGAATATCCAATCACCTTCCTATGTTTTTTCAATAAAATCAGCAACGCTTCATTTTCTTCGGGGCTCAACTCGTCGCTCACAATGACTGGATAGGTTTTGTCTGGGCCCAAAAATTCATATTTTAATCCCTTGGGCAAAGGTTTAAGGTCTACTTCGGGCACTTGTGGCTCCTCGGGTTTGATTTCTCCTATGTCTTCGAACTTCTCTTCCTCCACGCTACCATCATACGGCTCTAAGCCTTTTGTCGCTTCCTCTAGTTCTTCATCTTGTTGATTACTAATTTGATTTTCCATCGCTCTTTGCAGCGGGTCTCTAAGGGTTTCAACAAAACAAAGACTATCTATCTCTTCTATTTCTTCATCTTCGGGAGGAAAAGGAGTAAGGTGTTTAGAAGCACGAAGAAAGTTATATGTGTACTTTGTTCCATTAAGGTTCATTGTTACTTTGCCTTCTCCGGCATCTAACACGGCATCAACCAACTTAAGAAAAGGCCTACCTAAGATTATATGATCAGAATTACCATGGTAAGCATCAATAACAAAGAAATCGGTTGGTATATAGTTTCTAGAGATTTTTACTTTCATGTTGCAAGCAATACCTAGAGGTTTGATAGTTCTACCATCTCCCATAATTAATTTCGTTGATGTTGGAGCTAAGTCTAGGTTGTGGTATTGAACTTTATCGTAAATTTTAGAAGATAGAACACTTACTTGGGCTCCGATGTCGCATAAGGCTTTGCATTGAACTCCGTTGATCTCGCAACTCAAGTGCGGCGTCATCTTCTCTTTTTCTTCGGATCCGATCGAATAAATTTCAGCAAGGCGAGCGTATGGTGATGCTTCGGGCTTGATCCCCATGATCCTCTTCACCTCGGCAATATGTTCCGGATCCACCACGTCATCTCCAAAGAGCTTTTCAAAAATCTCACCGGTGGTTTCGAGGTCGTGTGAATTTTCATTTTCCTCCGGTGGGAAATCGACTTCCAATGCTCTTGCCATTCCCTTTTGATTAGGGAACGGTCTTCTCTTGTCGAATACTTCTCCGTAATCAATAGGAACCCAATCCATTGGCTCGAACTCCCTTAGTGGCTTCGCGCTTGACATGCTTCTCTTGTTCGTCTCATTTGGTGCGACGAAGTCGACGTTTGGTGTAGTTCTTGACTTGATGTGTTCTTGTTCAAGCTTTTCCATGATCGGCTCCTCTTTTGTGACTTCCGGAGTTGCCTCTTTAGAAAAATCAGCAAGCTTTTTCTTCCTTGAATTGAATTCCGGCTCTTCCGCAAGTCTTGTTTCCCAATCTCTTCGCATGGCAGCCGCTTTACTAACTTTTTGTAGAAGTTGGGCAGCTTCCGTGAGTGTTTTCTCCATGAGATCCCCACCCGCACACATTTCGACGTGTCGCATGCAACTAGGGGTTAGGGAAAAGAAAAATGTATGCAAGAGTACGTCACCGGTGAAGCCGAGTTTTGGTCCTTGTTCGATTAATTCATTAAACCTATCCCGGGCTTGGTCTATCCCTTCCTCTTCTCCTTGCATAAAATTGATCACTTGCCTCCTTAGATGTTGAACCTTGCTCATTGGAAAGAACTTCTCGCAAAACTTCTTTGTCAACTTGTTCCAATTGCCTTCAACTTCAAAGGACGCAACCGAATACCATGTCTTTGCTTTGCCGGCAAGTGAGTAGGGAAAGAGATTCCATTTGAACCATTCATCGGGAACTCCTTCTTGACGCACCGTGTTGCATATTGTCGTGAAATCCCTTATGTGTCTATATGGGTTCTCCGTAACCATCCCTTCAAATGGGTTTTCCGCCACCATCTTCATGATCTTGGATTTAATTTCATACTTGGTCGCTTCGAGCTTCGAATCCGACTCTTGTACCTTTATGTCTTCACATCGAGGGCTAGCATAATCCCTTAATGATTTCTCCGGTTCTTCCACGGGTTGATTAACGAACTCCATCTAGACAATAAGATAAAAACAAAAACAAAAAAGAAACAAGTGTTTTTCTGATAATAAATGTTAGATATAGCGAATAAAAGATAAACTAAAATATAAAACTAAGTTAGATGCAAATCAAACGATGTAAACTAACTTGCTCCCCGGCAACGGCGCCAGAAAAAGGGGCTTGTTGACGGATAAAAGACGTATCCCTCTACGATCCGCAAGCGTACGGACCCCACACCTTTTTCACCACGGGATTCCCAAGGTTCTTGTCAATCCGCGGAGCAAGGGGATTACAAGCGTTCGATCTACTATGACACACTTAGCTACTAAAACCCTAACTACTATTATACTAGAAAATAACTAAACTACACTAGAGAGAATGATAAATGATCAAGAGAGAAGACACTCGCCCACGGGTCTACGATACTAGAGCATGCAATCGCTTAAAGACATGAAAAACCAATCTAATCTATCGGGGTTGTGACCACGGTTTCGCCCTTTCCCTCCTCTCGTACTGTCACTACGCGAAGGTAATCATGACTAGACCTTTGATGGCCACGGCGTATTGAATGGATCCAAGGAAGCATTGAGGCCTATACTCCCTTTACGGCACGGTAGCTAACCTTTAAGCATTAAACTATATTCAACACAAGATGATAGACGGATAATCCGACAAAGTGCGATTACATCTCACGATCGATTACAACCCATGGACGAATGAGAAGATTACCCCATCAAGGTGCTGATCATGGCACCGTTGATCATGGTTTCCCTTCCGCCGGTGTCTTCCTTCTTCTTCACGAGAGGGTGCTTCCTTCGAGGTGGTTGATCTCCGGCGGAGATCCTCCTCCTCTCTCTCTAGCTTGTGGATGGCCTTCGGGTGCGAATAAACTCCTCTCCGTCCGTTGGCGGCACGTCGGGGTTTTTAGGGTCGAAGATCCTTCGAGGGCAAGGAAGACGGGACCGAACCGGTGCCCGAAGTGGGCCGGGCCGATCCGACGGGCCGGCCGGCCCGTGCCCGTTCGGCCCGGTTCGGTCGCCCTTTTTGCTCCGTGGGTCCTCGTGCACTTATCTACTTTGCCCCTTCCACTTGGATGATTTTGACGCCTGTTATCCTCGCGATCAAGATGGAGGCTCTCTTTGCATGAAGTTTGATCTTTTACGCTTCAATCCCGGGGTGTTCCTCGTAACACTTCGGTCCTCACCACCATTGGAAGTAATTTCAGCGAACTCATGAACACGAACAAGACTCCATGAATGCTCCTTTGAACTTATTGCGAATCCGTCCTTTATGTCCATGATTTCCTACATAAACACAACACTTCCAAATGCTTGCACAAAGATGAACTTGTTATATGATTAGTGTGCCTAGTGGCGGGTTAGTTCAATAATCAAATCCAAACCAAAGTGTAATGAACATGCTAGGTGCACCAAAATACACCGTCAACATCTCCCCCACACTTAGCTCTTGCTCGTCCTCGAGCAAGTACTCGTAAAAGAACTTCGTCCAAGGTGTGTAATCGTGTACTACTTATCCTTCTTCACAAGTTAGTCAATCCCTTCATCTTTAATACATAAACACAAAGTAATGATAATCAATCATAAACATGGGCGTTTAGAATTTTTACCACGTCAAGATTTACCCCACAACTCAAACTCTTCACTCGAAGCTTTCAATTTCAGCCATACTTACTTCTTTGCTTCCATCGGAGGGTTTTTATGATTTTTAAAACAAAATTTCCTGCAACAAGTGTTAGACAAAAACCTTTCTCCAAGATCTCTCAAGTCACTCATATGAAGTGTCTATCCTAACCAAATTTTATAAAACTCTCACCTCCCATTAATCTCTCATATATCATGTAAAAGTGGAGCTATAGGTAGGGCTAGCGCAATCAACACAAGTATTGTCAAACTAAGAACTTCCTCTAATGATTGTCTACCTTTCAAAGCCAATGATCATGAGAATTAACCATATGTAGGGATATCAAGGATGAGAAGATTTAGAATGGTGGACATGTGCAAGGGCAAAAGAAAATTGTGACTTCAAGGCACCAATGATGTCCTCGTTGTCGGATTGCACATGGTTGGAAATAGAGTAAAAGTTTCGTCTCACAATCAACGTGACATCCTTCCTTACACTTTATTATTTTTTTCTTTTCTTTCACTTGATCCATCCCTCTCATATCTTCATTGCTAACTCATCTTTCTCTTTTCTTTTTCTTCCTTCATTCACATATGATTTTTTTCTCTTTTTTTTCTTTCTTTTCCATACACATACTTTTTCTCTTTATTTTTCTCTCTCTTGACATCTTTTCAAAGCTTTCAATTCTCCCTTTTCTCGCATGCACACAATCTGAAATTTTTAAATAAATCATGCTAGAGACGAGACGAAACTTTGAAAATAGGTTGTGTTCAAGGAATACGATGTTCAAAAGAGATGTATAGGGTTGGGTATGGAATCCGATGATATACATGACTTTCGTTATGAAAGTCATGAACTGAATAAATGACGAGGCTAGCAACAAAAGATAAGCACAAGGACATGATCATTGCTTGAAATTAAAACTCACAAAAGATAAACAAAAGATGAACAAAGCTGCAATTATAATCATATATCATCATGGCACAAATTTTCGTAACTTTTCCAATGATATAATCAAGGTGGTTTCTTTATTAATGATGACATCAAGTTGAAATACAAACTGAAAATAAACAAACATGCTTGCTGAAATTTAAATAAAAACAGAAAATACTACGCAAACACACATAAGCAAAGGCTGAAAATTACAGAGAAAAAGAAAAGAAAAGAAGACTAAAGTTCCTAAATCTTCAAGTCCTCCGCCGGTGGTTGATGTTGATGATCTTGATAGTAATACCCTTGCTCATAATATGATTGGACATTTCCTCCGACGAATTGATTTGGCTCCACAAGGTGAAGGCGTCCGAGCTCAAAGGCAATATTTGCGTTGCCTTCACCAAGTTGAGCTGCGTTAGCTTGGATGGCTGCGATGTTTTGGGCGTTTCTTGCAACATACCCTCCAATTATGGACATGCTTTGTTGTGGTTGGGGATGATGCGCGTAGGACTCCGCGAAGTTAGCGTTGGGCACCACATAATTTGGTGGGGGTACCGGTGCACCACCCCCCATGCTTGCTCTTGTGGCCCTCCGTAATAACTTGGCGGAGGAGGGATCCCGCCGAATGGTTGCACATTGGGTTGTGCTCCACTCGCTTGTGCGGAGGATGTTCCCTCCTCTACGATTTTTCCTCTTTTGTTCTTCCTTGTAGGGACAAGGAGTCCCTCTTCCAACCAATCTTCTCTCCCTTCGGTGAAAAGCCTAAGCCTCTCATTGGGAAGGGGTAGGTTTACTATGGCCAACTGATAACCTTCTCTCTCATCTCCACTAATGTATTTGCCTTGCCGCAAATACTCAATACCGAGAGAGGTACCACGCAAAAGATGGTCGGTGTTTCTTGCGATCCCCGGCCGTAAGGAGAAGGCCAACATGGAGAGGTAGCACCCCGAACCAATATTTCCCGCCCCCGATGTTGCTTCACAACACCAACGGTTGATCATGAGGTAAGAGGGGTCTATCGGCTGCCTGGCAATTAAAGCCGAGTATAGACAATTCAACTCCGTGTCGGTCACCTTTGTCTCCTTCATCCTCCCCAATACCCTCTTGCACATCCAAGAGTGAAATATCCGGATAATGGGGTTGCAGGTGCAATTGCGCTGTTGATGGGCTTCTCCGGAGATCATATTCCAAAATCCCGCTAACATGCCGGGTGGCACGTCAACTTTCTCCGGAGCTCCCTTGTGGAATCCAAGTAGCTCCCTAACGTGCTCGTAGGGAACCACTTGTTGGACTCCCTCCAAACGGAATGACAAGCTTTGCACCCCATCATCAAGGATAGGTGCAATAGTCATTAAAATTTCCAAGGCGAACCCCAAGTGGGTGTCCACCGATACTCCGTTGGAGAACTGCACCCATCCAAGGTGCCCCAACATATAGTATATGTCAGTGCCAAAACCCAAGGTGTAGAGTGCTTGGTCGTCGAACTCGACGTTGGGCACAAGCCTCTTCTCAAGATTAGAGAGCCTCTCCTCCTCCGACGACGACAAGATGATGAAGCCGTACGAAGAGTATGTCGGAGTGTAAGGAGGTGGCGCGGTTGAACGGGTCGTTCGTCGTGGTGGCGTGGGCTGCTCCTCCGTGTGCCCACGAGGTTCGGTAAACCTCATGGACGTGCTTCTTGCAGCCCTCATACCACCAAGGAGGAGAGCATCGTTCCTCCTCGGTGGTGCCGTATCCGTCTCCATGCTCCGGGGAGACTCGGAAACCGAGTGCCTCCTCGAAGACGTGGTTGATGACGGCTTGGACGACGACGAACTCTTCTTCTTGGAGAAGAGACTTGTGGTTTTCTTCCATATGGTTGCTGCACTCTTTTCTTCAACTAAAACTCCGGGTTGCAACCGGTAACTAGGCACTTAAACTCTTTGCTTCGGATGCGGACTTTGAGTGGATTAAGGATGTGGATTTTTCTTGAGCTATCAAGCTTGGGAAGGTTGGCTATGCCTACGGAGGTTTTGAGCACACAAACTTGAACACACAAACAAAGGAAGGAGAGGGAAGCTTGCCTGCAGAAAACGGGAGCCGGGGGGCTCCTTATGTAGGGGAGGCCGGCCGGCTCGGGGGCCTCGGTGCACCTCCCCGCCTCGACTTTCTTCCAGCACGATCATTTCACCTCTCGCAACTTTCCCCCGCCCTCGTGCTCCACGAGTTGCACCGCCCAAACGCTCTCGTCCACTCCTTTTCTTGCATTATTGGTCCTTCCACTTGATGCTTCATGCTTTGGGTCATATCCATGCTCCCTAGCTCCACTTGCTTCACATGCCACCATGAAATTCCTGCAAAGTTGATGCTTGCTGCCCACCATGCTTGTCCTTTGCATGTGAATTTGGTGAAAGTTGATAAAAGGGAATCCAATGGTGCATGCATGATTAATTCAAACTAGATTGCATCCATTAAGGTGTGTTTAAGGTTAAGCACTACTCTAATTCGAAATTTAAAATATATTTCAGAGCCATGCAAGAGCTCAAACACAATTTTAGAGAAGTTTTTAAAACATTAAAAACAAATGTAAGTCGAAAATATTTTTCGACTACGTCGATTTCGGTCTCACCGGTATAGTTTGCCTTCATCGGTTGAGAGCAAACTTTTCCCGGCTTGATCATGGGGGCATAGGTTTAGGTTCTAATTTTGGCTAAATAAGAAAGATTTTGAATAAAACAAAATTAGAATAGGCTTAGAAAAATTCTAATCCTAGAGAAACCAAGGATATAGATTTTTAAAACCAACCAAAAGTTTTGATTTCTAGGTTCACGCGAGTCCTACCACGTGCTGAATTTTATTAACACCTAAATATAAATCGTGGCTCTACTCGTGTGGTTTTAGCATGAAAAATAAGTCAACCTCAGCACCATAATGAGGGTGAAAGGTTGAGTTAGTTTCTGAAATTATTTGGTTGAGGTTTCTCGAAAAGAAAAGAACAAACAAGCACATAGGAAGGTTCATGCAAAGGGTTTATGATAAATCAAACGTTCAATCAAGAATTATGTCTCTAATATTGTTCAACCACTTCTAAGTCTAATGTCTTTGCGTAATAAAACTCAAAAACTAAATTATTAAAAATACTCAAAAAACCTGGAATCGGGTTGTCCTCCCGGTAGCTTATTCTTGACTCGACGAAACGGGTTGCCTCCCGCCTAGCGCTTCGTTTATAGTCTATAGCTAGACTTCTTCACTTGATTATTCCGGATCAATGCTCTTTGTGGGCGTTGCAATCTTGGGTACCCACTTCCGCACCATCTTGGGCACGGGCTTGTCTTCCAGCTTAGTCATTTTTTTGGTCTTCACAGACGGCTTCTCTTCCTTTGTCTTGACGGATGCAACACCTTCTTTGATTTTCTTTACGTTCATTTTTTTCGGCTCCTTCTTCTTTTTCAGCCCCTCCGTTTGTTTTGGTTCTCCCTTCACTCCAATCATGTTGCATGCCTCGATTCTTGGACGGAACTTGAAGGAACTCCTTTCTCCGTTGATATCGAACGTGATCTCCCCCTTGCCAACATCAATAGTAGCTCCCACGGTCTTGAGGAAAGGCCTCCCTAGGATGAGCGGCGGCTTCTCCCTCTCTCCCATCTCGAGCACAACGAAGTCGACGGGGATGAAGTGGTGTCCGATCTTCATGAGTACATCTTCGCAATGCCCAAGGGATAGCGAATGGAGTTGTCTCCGAACTCCAAACATATACCCGTAGGCTCCATTGGTAGGCGTAGCTTCTCGAACACATCCCTCGGCATGACGCTCACACTTGCTCCAAGGTCGCATAACGCCTTCTCGAAGTTGAAAGAACCAACCGAACATGGAATTGTGGGGCACCCGGGGTCTTTTTGCTTCTCTAGCCCATTAGCAATAGCGGCACTACACTCCTCGGACATCTTGACATGATCTACCCCGAGTGTTGCTATCTCATATTTATTTGCAAGTATGTCTTTAAAGTAATGAAAATATGTAGGTACTTGTAGGGCATCTAGTAATGGCATGTTGATGCTTAGTTTACGCACAACATCCACAAACTTCTCAAAGTGGTTGTCAAGTTTACCTCGGAAGAAGCGTGGCTTGAGTTGCGGTATCCTCATGTCTTCCTCCGGCATCTCAAATTCGGGATCCTCGGTGACGATCCCCGTAACCTTCCCTTTAGCAACTCCTTCCACCTCGGTGGATGGTCTAAGCTTCCTTGCTCCTGCGGAACATTCCGGATCTTCGGTCTCCTTCCCCGAACGTGTTTGAATGGCCTTCGCCGATTCGGGACTTTTGGGTTGTCCCGGAAGCTTCCCTTCATCATTAGTGAGGCGCCCCGCAAGTTGTCCAACTTGCGTCTCGAGCATCTTCATCATGTTGAGCACTTGATGATTGGAACTTCCGACCTCCGTCACTTTGCTATCGATGTTCTCCAACACCTTGTCTATGGTCTTGAACTTGGTGACGGTGTCCTTGTTGATCTTAGCTTGCTCATCCATGAACTCCTTCAATTGTATACGAAGCGGAACCACGTTAGGAATAGATGAGCTTGCATTTAATTGAGGCCTACCTTGCCCGTAGCGGAAGTTCGGCAATTCTCCCTTCCTCATGTAGTTGAGCACTTTGGCTTCCTCCGGACAATCTTTGCGGACATGGCCATACTCTCCACATTCTTCACATGTGGACCTTGCTTCGGAGGCCTTCAAGTCTTGAGCCTCTTTCTTTTCCATCTCCATCTTCTCCAACCTCCTCATGAGCGAGTCGATCTTGCCTTCAAGTATGTTCTCCTTCTCCACTTGCAAGACTCCTTTGACATTCCCCGTGGGTTGAACCGGATGTAGGCGCCGGATGACGCCCACGTGTCATTATCCGCGACCTTCTTGAATAGAGTGAAAGCCTCCGTCGGTGTAAGTTCGATGATGGATCCTCCCGCCGATGCATCGATGATCGTCCTTGACGCCATGGTAAGTCCTTTATAGAACTTTTGCACGAGGTCTTCCTTCGGGAACTTGTGATGTGGAACCGCCCGGTGTACTCATTGAAGCGCTCGAATGCCTCCGAGATAGTTTCCTTAGGATATTGGACAAAGGTGGCAATCTTATTACGCAAGCTTTGAGTTTTACCGGTGAGTAGTATTCCTTCATGAAAGCCTTCATCAATGTGTTCCAATTTTGCACCGTCTCCGCCGGTTGAGAGTGGAACCATTGCAAAGCCTTCCCGAGAAGTGAAAACGGAAAAAGCCTTGCCCTCATTTGGTCTTGAGTCACCCCATCCATGTTGAAAGTCTGACATAGTTGAATGAATGCTTGGAGGTGAAGGTTCGGATCCTCTTTACCGGTGAAGGGTGAATGTTGCACCATGCGGATTGTTGAGGTCTTGATCTCGAACGGTCTTCCGATCTCCTCGAGGTTCAAGATTGGTAGGTCGATGATGTCTGGGGTGCATAGCTCCCCAATCTTGCGTTCTTGCGGTGGTTGGTCACCCATCGGTGGAAGTCGATTCTCCCGAGGACTTTGAGGTGGTGAATTCTTCGGAGATTCCTGCGATCCTTTGTCTTCCGACTCCGAATCTACAAAATCCAGCTTTTTAGCTTGATGTGCTTCACGTCTCCTTAGCCTGTAAAGTTTTTCTGGATCATCCACAAAATTATCGGGTTTGTTGGAGAGGTAGCTGTCCATCTCCTGTTAGGGTTAGCGATAAACAAAGTATGCAAAAACTAGAAAGTAAAAACAAATCTATGAAAACTAGGTTAGACAAACTAGATTAGATGTATTTTGAGGATGATCAAAATTTAGTAGATGCAAAAAGAAAAAACAAAAAGAAAACTGAAAATTACGGAAATGCAATAAAAAACCAAATCTTGATCACTTGTTCCCGGCAACGGCGCCAGAAAAAGGGGCTTGTTGACGGTTAATAATTATATCAAAGTTCGTTTGTGACTTGCAAGCGTACAAGTCTCCCATCGTAGTCAAGGGACCCTTCTTCCCTCGAGTGGTGAACCCAAGGTATCGAATCCGTGGAACAAATGTGTGACGCAAAACTTAATCTAATAAAGCCAAGTAACTCCAATCTTCGATAAAAGAAACCCTAATGCATCTAAGTAAAAGACACGAAACGAATCTAATCTACTAAAGACCGGAGAAAACAAAGTAAGATTGGGTAGATAAACCGATCTAGAGGGATCGGGGTAAGCCTTTTGTTGAAGTTCCAAGCAAGAGAAGAAGTAGCAAATCGAATCTTAATGGAAGCCTCTTTAAATCGTGGTTTCCCGTCCAAATCCGAAAACATCCGCCTTTCGGAACCCCCGTTCTGTCACAGCGTATCCCTACTCATGCGGGGAGCTTAGGGCGAGTCAAAAGACAAGTCGAGATTCTTTCGGAAGATCCGGCGTGTACCTCTAGCCACCGCGGCTACAAGAACACCCTATGTAATCTATCTCGAGAATAGAATTGGAATAAGCAAAGCCGATCAAAAAACGAAATCTTCGAGGAAACACTTGATCGCTAGGAAAAGATTCAACTTGATAATTCAACTATAACAATGATACATACACAAGATCACCACCGGGATCCTTCCTTGATCTTGCTTCTAGCTCCGGAACTCCGATGTGGTCTTCCGTGCAAGGTTCCCACGTCGGCTAGGGGAACCCTAGTCAACTAGCTCGGCCCTCTCCTCTCCGAGATGGTGTCCCTCTCTTCTCTCGCTCCTCGGCGGCCGATGACGAATCCTTCTCTCCGTGGCTCTCGGTCATGGGGCTATAAATAGCCCGATTAGCGGCTAGGCCAAAGGAGGGGGCAAATGGGCCGGGATGGGCCCGGGCCGACCGGACCGGGCCGGCCGGCTCGGGCTCATCCGGGCCCATCCCGAGGCCTCCTTTGCTCTACGTCGGTTCCCTTGCTTTTTGGATGTTCCCCCTTCGCATGTAGGTCCATGTCGTCGGTTTCTCTCCGAATTGGACACAACTCCTTGTCTTGCAAGATTCAACACTTTTACGGTCGGGTCCTCGGAGTCTCGTCGTCTTCTCGGATCAAGTCCCCGGCTTCTTGGAGTTAAGTTTGCTTCATTGCATGACTTGTACGGGGCTTCAAGGTCTTGTCATGAGGTGCTTGATGAACTTATCCCGAAAGTCTTGCATTCAACACTAAAACCCTGCATAAACATTAAACTCCAAAACCGACATGCACACGTGAACTTGTTATACCACGGGGGTTAGTACCAATGGATAAGGTATAAAACTTATGCCAACACCGAAGGTAAACTCATGGCTAGATTGACGGATTTTCACCGTCAACACAAGCGCACCACCCAGCTCGCCAGAGCGAGGCGCTGACATCAATGCGTAGCTGGCTCAAGCGTGCGAGCTCGAGGCTAAGCTTGCGGAAGAGTACCGCGCGGTACGACTGCCTCGAGCCACCATCGCTAGAGAAGTTTCCGCGCGCGGCGAACGCGCGCGTGAGCTGGGCACGCAGGCCCGCGACCGCATCAACACTGACTTCGACGTCAACAACCTGAACACGCTCCCGCGAGAGAGCCAGAACCTCATCGCAGCCGCGATGCTGCTACGGGCCATGCCTGCTCCTTCAATGCCCGAGGCGCAGAACCTGCACCGCGAGGCACAGGCGCTCATCGAGGATGAAGACTTGAAGCCCTAGTTACCGCTGCGCAGGATTTCTACTTGTCATTTAGCCCAAGGGGCTTGTACTAAAATCGTACCGAGTTGATGCTTATTTAATTTTGTACTCTGTTTTCATTGTATGGAAATTATTTTATTCTGTAATGAGTTCTGTACGTGATAGCTACTGATCCAATGACTATCACAAGGGTACAGGGAGTCGGGTTTCTCTCACCGAAAACCTGATTTGTTGCACTATCCCAGTTCGACGTCCTTGGGGGAGAGGTTCACGGCGCAGGCGTCGACGAGCAGCGGTGACAGCTCCATCGGCGAGGGGTGGGAGGGGTGGAGGGGCACGGGAAGGCAGTTGTAAAACCCCGGATTTTCATAGAAAAACCGAATCCTTGTACCATCGTGATAGTCCCTGGATCAATGGCTATCGCGTACAAAACGTCTCACAGATAAATACACAAAGTCATACATCGCATCACATAAGAGTAAAAGTACATAATTTATTACATGTCCATTATGGAGTACATCATTACAAGCCTCTTGGCTGAATCAAAGTGAAACTCTACGCAACAGTAGCTAGCATCTCATAAGGGTCTCCATCTTTTATTCTTCTCGCCACAGGCATCCTTGAGCGAAGCGACACATCGCTCAGTCGCACCATCCATCGACGTTGTTGTCGTGCTCGGTCTCGTACCCTGCACACCCAAAGTCTATCCCCAAGGAGTGGGATAGGTCCACGTCACCAACTATATGAAGCTTTAAGTGGCCTAACATCTAAAGGGAGAAAAGGAGACAAGGAAGCGGCTCTAGTTTCCTGTGCAGCAGCAGCAAAGTATAATCAAGATATCTCCAACAAGTTCCCAATCCCAAAGCTCTCAACACAGCTCGGAACCTCCTGGTCACCTAGGGCCCCATCTCCACAACCTACTCCTGTCTAGGGTCGATGCGAGAACTTCCTCTCCTCACACCTCAATGATTGCAATCGAATCATTAAGGTAGATGGAGCCTCTCTCCTCTAACCGACTGCAACCATGGCTCACCATACACTCATCTATGGGGGAAGGTAGAAGTCCCAAAACATGAGAACAAAGCTATCAGGGGACATGTCCATATCCGAGGACGTGGCTATAGCTATAGATCGAATGACTCTGCAGAGTGTGTACACTTGACCGGTGTACGACCAGCCGAGCCTATCCTACCGTGCGAACTCTCGGTAGTTACAGTCCCTTCCTGCATCAGGCCCTCAAAACTCCCCCCCCCTCAGAAGGGACGACAACAGAACTGTGAAATGCCCCCGTGTGGCCACACGGGAATTGCTTAGAGAGGGTAGTCTCACCTCCACCTCTCCCCACTGATACCCCACTATCCTGCTGGCAGGTATGGTTCCGCACTTTCCGAGCTCAACTCAGCCCTAACCCCACGCTCAGCGGGGTGGTGTGTACGTAAAGGTCCCGTGAAAAGGTCTGTCCACTCGATTTCAGACCGGGGCGAGCTCATATCCTCCAAGCTCAAGTAAAACCCCAACACCTAGGCTCGAAAACTATCAAGTAGGGGTATACTGAGGAGTGCACCCCTATCCCCGATCCCAGATCGGTTGTTTCGAGCTCACCGCCACCAAAGTACCCAAAACGCTCCTGCCGGTTTTTATCCCACTCACACCAAGATCCACTATTCCCATCCCAACACATGCATCACAAATCTCAGAGTATATACACGCTTATATAAACATATATAGTAGTAGGACAATCAAGGACATGATGATTAAAGAAGGCAGTGCAAGGTTCATCATCATCATGCATTTAAAGTAAATCGCTAGCATTCTATATAGCAATACCTAATAGGTATTTCAGAATCAGTCGGGCGTGAAGCTAGGGTCGGGTAGTCCTCCGCGGTGAAGTTGTCGGCATAGTCGTACTCCGGGATCAGCTCCTCGGCTCCAGCTGCTCCAATTAACACGTAAAAGAAAATAAACAGCGGTCCTAATGCAATTAACTCCAAAAGAACGACAACTAAGATCCAAAAGAGGGCAAACACTAGCCTAGCATGAAGTTTAAGATTTTAGAGAATTGAAAAGGTTTTATATTTTTTCGGAGCAAAAATGAATTTACTAGGATTTTTCAAAGATAAAATAGTTTTCTGGAAATAAAATACGCATACACAATAGCATTAACTATAAGCTCACTACTGGCAGGCTCTAAAGGGCTTAAAGCTGGCTATTAGGGGGCTGTAGACTGGCTCTTGGTGCTGAGGTGACTGCCACACAGGCGGCTATAAGCCGGCGATAGCTTGTATGGCTGCTGGCGCGGCGAGTGACGCGGCGCGGTGCACCGGATCCGGGCGGATCAGCTTTGGCTTGTTGCGGTGCGGGCGCGGGTGTGGCTCGGCCCTAGGTGGCCGGCCGCACGGGATCCGATTGGATCTTCTGTGGCCGCGTGTACACGCCCAAACCCCCCGGGTTTTGGAGCGGCTCACCAGGTGTTCGACGAAAAACCCCAAAAGGGGCAGCGGCTCGGCCGCAGCTCGCCGATGGCGAGGGTCTACGGCTGTGACTTGAGCCATGCCTCTACAAGGCCTGACGGGATACAAGACTCGCCAAGGCGAGGAGAAGGATGAACTCTGGCTAGGTGTTAGCACACGTCGTCGAGACGGCGCGGCGTGGTTGACGGCGCGGTGGCGGAGTTCGCGTTGGCGCGGGTGTATGCGGGCACCCAGATGCTTGGCGCGTACGCACACGAAACTGGCGAGGCCAAAGCCCTCCAAAGGTTGGGGCTTTTCACCTTTGCCCGGCCGCGCTCGGTGACTCGGCCATGGCGGCACTCAGGTTGGCGTTCACTGCAGTGGGAAGGAGCAAGGGGGTTCTCGGCCGGCGGCGTCCAAAGGTGCGCACTTGGACGGCGGAGGGATCGCGCGAGCAACCCTAAAGGCTCCGCCTTTATGTGACAACCCGCCGAGGAAAATACCATACTATCACCTAAAACCAATCCTCTTTGGTCATTAAGCAACAATAAAGTATCATATTGTCGTTAGTTGCCAGGTTAACGCTAGGTAAATCACTTGGAATTCATACAGAGGATCGAACATATGCATTAAAACGCACACGAAGGTGAGTCCAGAGTACAACACGAGTTAGCATCCAATTTATTACAAACCATTGTTCAAGGCATGAAGTAAAGGTTCAGAGTTCGAAAACAACAGAAATAAAATAAACTAACGCAATGGCAAACATCACAATAGGTCATCCGTGATGTCATCACTTGTCGTCATCCACCCGGTCAACAACACCTGCAACAACAGTTTTAAAGCAAGGCTGAGTATACTAATACGCAGTAAGACTTAACCGACGGGTGATAACTACATCACCAAACTCTAGACATGAAAGGCTTTTGGCCGGTGGAGTTCTTTTGCTGAACAACCACGAAGAGTATGTCCTTACTTTCAATATTTTAGCACCAGTTTTAGTTGATTACCATTTCTAAGTGTGCCAACTAATTCAATCAAGAATTGGACAAGCAATTAATTAATACAACAATATCCACCAAGTTCCATCATTACGGGATATCATGGCCAGTTGATTAAGCAGTCTCGGATAACGGTGAGAGGCCGACAATCGATTGATTTAAACCTTGCAAGGTAAACCTAAACACATGGTAGGGTGCCCCCGCGAGGACAACCATCCAGGCGGTTTCCAAAAGTCCTCGGATTGGGGACAAAGCTTACAGTCCTGGGTACAAGGTTAGCTGGCATGCCCGACGAGGCACCCAGTCTCACACATGCACCCCCCTTCCCGGTAGCTAGCCCATTAGGTGAATACTCAAGAATAGTAAGGAAAAGTTCCCGCACCGTCTCATTAAGGTACTAGGCTTACCGGTCCCATTCCCGACAAGTGCTTAGTACGTTCGAAAGCTTAGCCCATGAAAGCCACTGAACCGGAGCCCACATCCCATCATGCTCTTACCACATGAGCAATCCATTTATAAAGATCTTATGATTCCAACATAAGAACCTATTCTCGCGAGTGACGAACATCACTCGACTTGTACCGGTCCTATAGCATAGCAACTATCAACCTAGCATAATAGTGATAGAGCATAGGTACCTAGGGATCATGCAGCTAGGGTTTCAATTCAACTCTTGAAACGTAACTGCACAAACATAGCAAAGGTAATGACATAAATTTTAAAATACGGGGTTAATGATCCGGGGCTTGCCTTCACTGGCAAGGTCGTCCTTGGGCCCTTCTGGACTTTGGCCCAGGTCTTGAGCTACATCCACGTACTGCAGCTCTTCGTCAGCACCTTCGTCTCCTCCTTCCGGCACGAGCGTAAAATCTACCGTCGGGAAGATCTACACGAAGATGCAATGCAAGATTTATTTGACGATTTCTAATTGAATTAATTACAAACAACCATTGACAACCATGGGGTGCATGGTTGACCACATTCACCTAGATAAGAAATACATTCATCATACTCTTCCAAAAAGGAACAATATGCAGCTCTTTACTAATTATTCTTTTTGATAGTGACTGTGTACATATATATGAACAAAAATTGGTTTCAAATACACAAACAACAAGGGGTTGGTCTTTAACCTATTTAAAATGATTTTCAACACAAACCTAAAGTCACCAGGGGTGTAGGTGGTGATTTCTCATTTAACTGACCATTAAGCTTTAAATTGCTTTCATGGATTTTATTCATAAAATTAATTAATAAAATTCAGTGGGGTGTGTTATTAAGCACTATGAGTCAAAACAAGGTCACTGCACACAAATGCACACTTAGGAGAGCTACGACTTTAATTGTATCGAAAATAACAAAAGCTAGCTATTAAAGCAAGGTAAATGCACACAAAAAAATAAGCATCCAAATGATTCCAACTTTCCCACACATGTTATATGGTCCAAAACTAACCTAGGAATGTGGCATATACACCTAGAACTATTATGGATCTTGATTTATGCAATTATAAAGAAAAACAAGCATTTTTCAAGAATAATTATTTATGACAATTATAAAATTGTGATTAATTCACCAGAGGTGCATTTTGGCATAAAAAGACAACATGTAGAAGTTGGTCACAAAAACCTAATTAGTTGTATCTACAAAAATCATTTGGGCAGATTCTGCATAAATATGAAACAATTTATATAAAAATATTTACAACATAACTTTGTGCAATTTTTAGTACAGGAGCTAGTACTAACATAACACACAACATATACAAAAATTAGCTACAGAGAATTTATGGATTTTGAAATATCACAGAATCTAGGCTTTTCACATTTCTATTTTTTATGCAAATATTATCAGAAAACAAACTAGACAAGTTTAACAAAATTTCTAGGTTTTTTCACCCGGGATCCAACAAAATTGGTTTTTTAGTTTTCCGTTTTTTCTACAATTTTCTATGCATTTTACAAGTTTCAGAAAAAAGTCAAATACTATTGAAGATGTTGTTTTGCAAGAAAGTCCCTGGAGGTCTTGATTCCTTACAGATACACCCTCAGTTTGCGGATTGGCCCTTGGAAAGGTTCGAGGTCTTGCAATATGGTCCTCGGGCGGTGGCCGCCGGCGGTCCGGCCAAATTCGGCGAACCGGCGGCCGGGGCCGACCGGGCGCGGGCGGAGGGCGACTGCGAGGTCCCTAAGCTCGATTTCGACGAAGTTTGGGGTGGTGGTGGCGCCGGTAGGGTCGTGCGGCGGCGACCGCCGGTGCCGGCCGCGGCGGCCTGCTGTCCGGTGAAGGACGAGCTCGCCCGGGACAACACGCGGCGGTACAAGCTTGGTTAGGCGCTAGAGAAGCTGCTGGATGTGCTGGCCAGCAAGGGAAGCTCACGGAATGGTGGGCGCACCGTGAACAGCGGTGAGTTTAGGGCAGCGGAGCACAGGGAGGCGGTGGCGCTCGAGTGCACGAGGCAAAGGGGCGACGACCCCTTTATAGGCGACGCGCACGCCTGCTAGCGACTAGTGGACCGACGTCGGTGCCTCGGTGAGTGCGCGCGACAGGACGAAGGGCGGACAGACCGGCGGTCCATGGCGTGGTGCGCGACCGGCGAGTGCGGGCGCTCCACGTGGCATGCGGGGACTTCAAGGGCGGCCTCGGTGCGCGCAACACCTTGGGAAGGCGCGCGGCCTCGGTCGGCGCGCGGCCCGACGCCGAGGGCGCCACGTGGCATCGCGAGCACGCGAGCGGGCGCGCCCGGCGCTCGGCCGGCGCGACGTCGCGGCGCAGCCCTGTCCCTCATCCGCTTAGCCCTGTTTGACAACGAATTTCTCCAAAAATTTGAATAGAAGTGTACAAAGTGATGAATAGGAATGTTGTAGATGTCACTACCCTCTACAACTTTTACCAAGCCTCTAGGGTGTTTTTCTCAACGGATTTTGCATAATCTGTTGCCGAACTTTGAATGCCACTCAGTTTCCGTGAACAGGAGCTGCTGGCAGCTGACCAAGTTTTCCACCCTTTTACACTCAAAATTTGAAATGCCATTCAACATGAAAGTTGTGTCCCTCCAAAAACTGGACAAATTTCATATTGGTAGATTTTGAAGTGTTTAGGTGAAATTTGGAGAACGCGGCAAAAGTTCCGGTGGACATTCAAAGACATTAGGGTTTCGGTGGGGTTTGACCGTTCCTTTGACCGAGGGTTGACCACAAGTGTGTGTTGACTTGGTCAAGGGGGTCAATAGGGGTTGTTGGCTCGGTTTTCGAGGTGATGACCCAAGTTGATCTAGATTTGACTAGTGTCAGCCGGTTTGACTTGGCTGATTCGGCCATTAGCGTTAATGACGCTAATTAAAAACCTGGGGCGTCACACTTTACCCTGCGCGCGCGTGCACTAAGGCAACTGTCGTATGGACCTCCCTAGGCCCACTACCTCGGTGGGTACCAGGACCGACTACTCGGTGGGCCCCTGGGACTACCCGGCTTGCGCTACACGACACCTGATGGCATGGAGCACAAGGACAATGGAGGAGAAGTACTCGGTTAGGAAGCTGTACATGTCCCGCACTGTATGGAAGACTCCTAGACGTACTCGACTAGTAGTCTCTCCCTACTCCGACTTGTAACCCTGCCTCCCGGACTATATAAGGCGAGGCAGGGACCCTTCTCTAGCATCCAATCTCAAGCAATCTCATGTCACGAGTGCACAATTACACCATCTTGTAATCGTGCCCAATCAATCCCGAGCTACGCGGCATACGGGACGTAGGGTATTACGCACCTCGCGGCCCGAACCTCGTCTAAATTGTGTGCCACGTGTTTCTTCCTTCGAGTTATCGATCTCGGCGAGGCCACATTCATCTACTTCGGGTACACCCCTTAGTAGGTTGTCGGTCTAAAACACCGACGGCTGGCGCGCCAGGTAGGGGATCTTGCCCGAGATCACATGGCAAACTTGACGGCTCCCGTCTACTTCAAGCCAACCGTCGCCTTCAACCGCGGCGACACCTTCGTGTGGGTCTGCACTGCAGGACGGCGCGGGCTCTTTCTAGCGCCGCCTCACCATGCCGCCCAAACCGAAGACCGGCTTCGTGACGCTTCCTGAAGTTGTCATAGGCGAACTCGCCAGCAAGTTCAGCGAAATTTCGCTCTTCAACCATCACGCTGTCTTCGAGCTCAAGTCCGCTCCCAACTCGAACTCGACATCTCTATGGGCTATCGCAAGCGAGCCGGCTGCTCAGCCATCGCATGTGGTCCCACCACTCCGTGAGCGCTCCGCGTGTGGCCCCCGCATCCTCAGCCAGGCCCGCACGGAGGCTCCCTCTTCGCGCCGGGCCGGCAAGGAGCCCGTACCCGAGTACAACTCGGACTCCGACACCGCCCCCGGCCACGCTTCGGACTCCAACCCTCTCTCCGAGTTCTACTCGAATCCCGCATACGAGTTCGACTTCGGGTCGGGGCCGGCCTCCGGGCCGGTTATAACATCCACACCGGTCGGGGAGATTCGTCTCTCGGCCGGACCGCAAGCCCGCCGACCGATAAGTGGAGACTCACGCTACGTCGCCTACATCGACTCGCTACCGTTCCAGTAGGGAACACCACTTGCCCGAGCTGACTCGAACACCCCAACTGAGGTGGCGGTTTCTGAGTCCAGCCTTGGCACCCCTGATTACCAAGTCTTCATGGTTGCCGGCGACACCCCAGGACCTTCAGGGACGGCTCAGGACAAGTACCTTGAAGACATCTCTTCCGATGAGCTGTGTGCCGATGCTCCAGCAGACGAGACCCCCGCCAACAGGGACGCTCGACGTGAGCGCAACAGGAAGCGCAGCGAACGGCGCCGGCGCCTCCGGGACAACCTCCCCATCCGCAACCTCGCGGAAGCTCTCGAGGCGGTCGAGAGCAGAGTACACACTACCCCTGAGCAATGCCTCATGTCGATCACTGCGATCGCACGTCAAGCTCAGGGCATACGCGCTGGAGAGGTCATCGCCAAGCACGGCCGAAGATGCCTACTTCATGCGGGTCAACAACGGGGTCAACCAACCTCCTCCCCGCCGGGCACTGCGACAACGAAGCTACAAGTCGCGGCGCCAACAACGGTCCCAACCGTACTCGAGCTGAGCTTCCCGCTCAGCCCAACCGCACTCGCTCGAACGCCGGCGGACCTCCACAAGGTGGCAACAGCAACCGCGACATCGTCCCTCACCGCGCTCCTGCCGGCGGCGGCGGCCGCGACCCCGACGGCGGCGGCGGCGACGGCGGAAGCTCCAACCGGGGAGTCGACGGGAGGGCGGCGGCGGCGGCGGTCGCGGTGGCCGTGGCCACGCGAACGCCCACGCCTCCGGTGCCTCGCGGGCGGCTACGACGCCCGCCGAGAAGGTTGAGGAGCCGCGGCGGAAGAAGTGGACCACCGCGAGCGACAACGACGGCTTCCCCGCCTTCTCACCTCGACTTCGCAACTTGCTCCTCCCCAACAAGTTCAAGCCTTTGGGGATCACCAAGTATGACGCGAGCGAGACCCCATCCAATGGCTCGGGTGCTACGCCCTCTCCATCGAGAACGCCGGCGCAACAACGACACCAAGTGCCTCTACTTCCCCTTCGCCCGGACCAAGCTCCACTCACATGGCTCGAGTCGCCGGACAAGCACTCGATCGACAATTGGGACCACCGAAGGAGCAGTTCACCAGCAACTTCGCGGGCGCCATGGGTCGATCGGGTACTCGCATGGACCTGGCCATGGTCAAGCAGGAACAAGGCGAGACCCTCCGCAAGTACATGCGCCGCTTCTTCGACAAGTGCGCTACCGTGGTCGACGTCACCAACAAGGAGGTCATCGACCTCTTCCAAGACGGCCTCTACCATCGCCGCACCTTTGAAGACTTCGGTCGTCGCCGCCCCAAGTCCATCCCCGACCTCAAGGTCATGATCACGTCCTGGGCGGATGAGGAAGACAAGGCCAACGCCAAGTACGACGCCATCCGTGGCAAGAGCAAGCAGAACACGGGCGACGGCAGCGGCAACAACGGGAACCAAGGCGGTCGCAGCAACAACAACAACAACAACTACTCGAGTCCCAACCGCAAGCGCAAGCTAGACAACACTGTCGCGGCTATACAGCGCCCTGCGAAGGAGAACTCGAAGAAGAACTCCGGCGGCTTCAAAGACCTGTTGAAGGAGAAGTGCCCGTGGCATCTGAACGGCAACCACACCACCGAGCAAAGTGGTACCGGCTCGGGCATGCACTCAAGGGTACACCGCAGCCACCGCACCCTCACAACAAAAAGGGCAAGAAGAAGAACGGCGGAGACAACAACGACTTCCAGGAACCCGACAAGACCGTCAACATCCTCTTCGGCGGATTACCCAGCAGGCGGGAGCAGAAGGCTACCCGTCGGGAAGTCATGAGCATTGAGCCAGCGGTTCCGACCCCTCTCAGGTGGTCGGAGGTACCCATCACCTTCTCCCGCGCGAATCAATGGACCAACTTCTCTGAACCAGGACGGTTCCCCCTCGTCCTGAAGCCAGTGGTCGCGGGCTCCAAGCCCAACAAGGTCCTCATCGACGGTGGAAGCGGACTCAACGTCCTTTTCACCAAGACCTTGAAGAAGATGAAGCTCGACATCACCCACATGCTCACCAAGAGTAACACGTCCTTCTACGGCATCGTCCCCGGTAACGCGGCTATCCCACTGGGCTCAGTGGTCCTGCCAGTTACCTTCGGGGAATCTCGGGACAACTACCGTACCGAGTACATCATGTTCGAGGTCGCGGACTTCGAGACTTCCTACCACACCATCCTCAGCAAACCGGCCATCGCCAAGTTCATGGCGGTGCCACACTACACCTACTTGGTACTCAAGATGCCAAGCCCGGCGGGTGTACTCTCTCTCCAAGGGGACTTGAAGATCTCCCACGACTGCGACACAGAAGCCGTGGAGATCGCCTCTACGAATCAAGTACCCAACGCCATGATGGAGGTCTACGCTGCGTCGAAGAAGCTTGCTACAAGTGATCTCGACATCCCAGAGAAGTCTGACAGCGTCAACAAGCCTCAGCCAGCTGAGGAGGTCCTAGTCAAGACGACCGACCTCGGAACAGGCGACCCCAGCAAGACCACCACCATCGGGGCCGGCCTCGACCCCAAATAGGAAGACGCGCTCATCAACTTCCTCCGGGCTAACCGTGACATCTTCGCGTGGAAGCCAGCGGACATGCCAGGAGTGCCCAGGGAGTTGATCGAGCACTGCCTCAACGTCGATCCTAAGGCCACCCCAAGTGACAACACCTCCGACGCTTTGCCGATGACAGACGGGACGCCATCAAGAAGGAACTCGCCAAACTACTCGCGGCTGGCTTCATTAGAGAAGTCTTCCATCCTGAGTGGCTCGCCAACCCAGTCCGCGTCCGCAAGAAGAACTCGAACGAGTGGAGGATGTGCGTCGACTACACCGACCTCAACAAGCACTGCCCCAAGGACCCCTTCGGGTTGCCGCGGATTGATCAAGTCATTCACTCCACGGCGGGCCGCGAGCTGCTCCGCTTCCTCGATCGCTACTCCGGTACCACCGGATCGCGATCAAGGAAGAAGACCAGGAGAAGACCGCGTTCATCACCCCCGTTTGGCGCGCACTACTACACGACCATGTCTTTCGGGTTGAAGAACGCCGCGCCACATACCAATGAGCTATCCAGGCTCGCTTCAAGAAGCAACTCAACAAGAACGTCGAAGCTTACGTGGATGACGTGGTCGTCAAGACCGTAAACTCCGCTACCCTCATCGACGACCTTGAAGAGACTTTCGCATCTCTCGCGCGAGTACCGCTGGAAGCTCAACCCGAACAAGTGCGTCTTCGGCGTACCTTCGGGCAAACAACTCGGTTTCATCATCGCCCGCCGCGGCATCAAAGCCAACCCCGAGAAGATCTCCGCCATCACCAGCATGAAAGCTCCCACGAGCATCAAAGACGTCCGTAAGTTGACCGGTTCATGGCGGCACCGAACGTATTCATCTCGAAGCTTGGAGAACGGGGGCTCCCCTTCTTCAAACTACTCAAGCACCAAGAGAAGTTCGTGTGGACTCCGAGAGGTGGATCAAGCCCTTGCCCGGCTCAAGGACTTCTTATCGAAGCCGCCGGTCCTCACGGCTCCCCGCAAGGGTGAGCAACATCTGCTCTACCTCGCCGCGACTACTCATGTGGTCGGCACCGCCATCATCGTCAAGCGGCGGGGAAGACGGCCACGCCTACCCGGTCCGGCGCCCGGTGCCGCTTCGTCGGCGAGGTCCTATCGTAGTCCAAGGCACGCTATCGGCCCGTGCGAAGCTCCCGTACGCGGTACTCATCACCTCGCGGAAGCTACGACACTACTTCCGGGAGTACTCGATCTCCGTCGTCACCGACTACCCGCTCGGCGACATCTGCGGAACCAAGATGCTACCGGAAGAATCTCCAAGTGGGCGCCGAGCTCGGCACCCTCACCATTGACTTCAAGCCACGCACGCCCATCAAGTCGCGGCGCTAGTCGACTTCATGGCGGAGTGGCGGGAGAACCGCCTACCTACTCCAACCGTGCGACCGCAGCATTGGGTGATGTACTTCGATGGCTCACTCAACCTCGAGGGCGCAGTGCGGGGGTACTCCCGATCTCTCCAACGGGCGAACAACTCAAGTATGTCCCAGCATCTTCCGGAAGGTCTCAAACAACGAAGCCGAGTACAAAGCTCTCCTACATGGGCTCCGCCTTGCGGCTTCACTGGGCATCAAGCGGCTACTAGTCTACGGCGACTCCGCAAGGGTCATCAACCAAGTCAACAAGTCCTGGGACCGCAACAAGGAGAACATGGACGCCTACTGCCTAGAAGTCCGCAAGCTCGAGAACAAGTTCTACGGTCTTGAGTTCCACCACATCGTCCACGACAACAACGTTGCAGCGGACGTTCTCTCGAAGCTTGGATCTACCCGCGCTCAAGTACCGGCGGGTGTCTTCGTTCACGAGCTTCACGCGCCATCCATCCCGGAATCGCCGCCACCGACCACCGTCCCGGCCGCACCCACTAGCCGGACAGAGGTCATGATGATCGACGTGGACTGGAGGCAACCCTTCATCGACTACCTCAGTGAGCGAAGGTTCCCTCGGACAAGAACTCGACCGAGCAGCTCATCCGCCGCGCCAAGTCCTACGTCCTCGTCGGAGACAATTTTTACAAGAGAGGCGCATCTTCCGAAGTACTCATGAAGTGCGTCCCTCGGCAAGAAGGCAAGGACATCTTGGAGGAGATCCACAAGGGCGTCTACGGCAACCACGCGTCTTCGCGCACGCTGGTCAACAAGGCCTTCCGGCGAGCTTTCTACTGGCCCACAGCCCTGGGCGACGCCGAAGAACTCATCAGAAGGTGCCAAGGATGCCAATACTTCGCCAAGCAGCAACACGTCTCAGCCTACAAGCTAGTCACCATACCGCCAACATGGCCCTTCGCCTGCTGGGGGCTCGACATGATTGGGCCACTGCCAACTGCGTTAGGTGGTTTCAACAGAGTATTGGTGGCCATCGACAAGTTCACCAAGTGGATCGAGGTAAAGCCGGTCACATGCCCCAAGGCTGTTAGAGTACTCGACTTCCTGGATGAACTCGTGCATCGCTACGGACTACCCCACCGCATCATCACAAATCTGGGCTCCAACTTCAACAACCACCGCTTCGGGAGTACCGTGAGAACGACGGGATCGACGTCCGATACGTCTCGCCTTGCCCACCCTTGAGCCAACGGACAAGTCGAGCGCGCCAACGGGATGGTGCTCGACGCTCTCAAGAAGCGGCTACACGATGTCGCTAACTCCAAAGGAGGCAAGTGGATCAAGGAACTACCCAACGCACTCTGGGGGCTACGTACTCAGCCCTCCAAGCCAACGGGGCAATCCCCTTACTTCCTGGTCTACGGCTCCGAAGCAATCCTCCCTGCCGATGTCATATGGAACTCACCAGCAGTGGAGCATTACGACGAAGGCGTCTCTGAAGAGAGCAGACGAGTTGACATTGACAGCCTTGAAGAAGCTTGCTGCGCTGCCCTCGTCCAATCAGCAAGGTACCTGGAGGGTATTCGACGCTACCATGATCGCAACATCAAAGAACGCTCCTTCAACGTTGGTGATCTCATCCTCCATCGTATCCAGAACACGGAAGGACTACACAAGCTCAGCTCCCCCTGGGAAGGTCCCTTCACCGTGGCAAAGGTGACAGGGCAGGGGCCGGGCTCCTACCGCCTCCAGACACTTGAAGGCGAAGACGTCAACAACTCGTGGAACGTCGACCAGCTCTGTCGATTCTACGCCTAGTCTACATGACTACTCCGGGGTTCAAGTCTACGCGACTGCATCAACACCCCCCTACCGTAAGCGGCCTCCGGGTCCTGGCTCCAGTCTCCGGACTACTCCTCTCCAGGATCCGGCCCACGCGGCTACCTACGGATCCTGGGCTGCGACGAGCGACAAAGGACTCTAGCAGCGATCTACTAAGAGACCACATACTCCAAGATCCAGCCTACACGGCTACCTACGGATCTACAGCTGTAAGCGGCTACTCGCCCTAGCACCACTTAGGCCGTAAGCGGCCTCCGGTCCCGAGCAACTACTCCGTAACTATGGCCCCGGCCATCCAGTGTACTTCTTCGCAATAAAGTTTGATCGATCATCAACTTCTTTACTGTCTACTTCCCTCAACGGGACTACTGCCGAGTACGACTACTCGCATCAACTCCACGATGGGGCTCCGCACTCTAAGATCGCGACTAAGAGTACTCATTGATGGAACCTTTCTTTCATTAATACTTGAACAATTACATTACAAATGTTTTTGTACACATGCTACTATGAGCTAACTATTACAGGGCTACTGGAGGTTAAGCTTTTCGGCGACCTGCTCCGCAATAGGCGCCATTTGCCCCAGCAACTCTGCATACTGCTCGTCTGTACAGTTGGCGGCTACCCCGCCAGCGACTACTTCCACGGGCGCCTTCGGGAAGTAGGACTTCATGAAGGCCAGCACCTGGTTCGGGATCGACCTCGCCAGATGCTTCACATACGTCACCAGCCGGCTGGGGGCTTCCTCGAACCGATCCACGAGTGGTGCTATCCCGGGGCCGCCAGGATGAGGCACCAAGAGTCTTGCAATAGGAAGCGCGGCTTCTTCAAGTTCCTTGAGCTGGGCCCGCAGCGCCTCGCAGTCCTCGTTCAGCTTCTGCAACGATTTGTAGCAGTTGACGAGATCACGATCGGAAGCAATGCGAAGCTCCATGTGCTTGTCGCACTCGAAGGCAAGTTCCTTATAGTCAAGCTCGAGTACCTGGCGGGCCTCCTGCTCCAGGTGAAGAGGTTCTTCATGTCTGTCTCTGAAGTCCTCAACTTCTCAACCCGGGTCTCAAGCTCTGCAAGACAACAAGGCGCAGTGGGTTAGACTACCTCTCGACCTCCAGCAACTAGTCAACAAGTCAAGTGGCGTACCTTTATTCTTGTTGCGGAGTGACTTGTTCTTCCGCACCAAGTCGTCGCTCTTCGCATGCATCTCCTGGATGTCGTTGTGATATTTGGCGAAGGCGGCATCAAGCTTGGATTGCATGGAGGCCGCGTGCTTCCGCGACTTCACGACTTGATCCTCCAGCGCATCAGCCCGGAGCACCGCGTCGCCGAAGCCTTGCGAAGATCCTAGACTTCTCGCGGGACCTCTCCACGACATCCCGCACGTACAACACATGTCAAATGAGTACTCAACAATAGAGGATTGACTACTCAGAGTTGAGACTACTCACCTTCATCCACCGTTCGGCCCCGGCGTACCGCCTCCAAGTGCTCGTCCACCGTCGGCCGGGGTCGACCAAGTCGTCTCGCCGACAACTCCACCCCACCACGACTACTCATGGCGGCTTCGGTCATCGGCGCGGAGCGGATGGGCTCCGCGTCTTGGATCTCCGGGGAGCGGACAACCACCTCCGCAGCAGCCCTCGGCGGCACGGCGACCTCCTCTCCTCCGGTTGCCACGGCGGCCTCCTTGGCGGCCTCCATCGGCTTGGGGGGCTCCTTCAGCAGCCTCCGGCGCTTGTGGTGTCAAGTTCTGCATGGGCACCGCCGCCGGAATGTCGCTCCCTTCGGCCTCGGCACCTGTCAACACGAAGACAAGTGCATTAGCAACTACGACTACTCTATGGGGAGTACTACAGCCTCAGTAGAGTACTTACCTTCGACTACGCTGGCCTCGGGCAATGTAGCTACCATGATCGCAACGTCAAGGAACGCTCCTTCAACGTTGGCGATTTCGTCCTCCGTCGTATCCAGAACACGGAAGGACTACACAAGCTCAGCTCCCCCTGGGAAGGTCCCTTCACAATTGCAAAGGTGACCGGGCCAGGCTCATACCGCCTCCAGACACTTGAAGGCGAAGACATCAACAACTCGTGGAACGTCGACCAAGTCTGTCGGTTCTACGCCTAGTCTACACGACTACTCCAGGGTTCAAGTCTACACGACTACATCAACTCCCCTCCGCCGTAAGCGGCCTCCGGTCCCGGCTTCGGCCTCCGGACTACCCCTCTCCAGATCCGGCCCCGCGTGGCTACCTACGGATCCCGGGCCGCGACGAGCGACAAAGGACTCTAGCGACGGTCTACCGAGAGACCATGTACTCCAAGATCCAACCTACATGGCTACTTACGGATCTACCGTCGTAAGCGGCTACTCGCCCTAGCACCACTTAGCCGTAAGCGGCCTCCGGTCCAGGTGACTACTCGTAACTATGGCCCCGGCCATCCAGTGTACTTCTCCGCAATAAAGTTTGATCGATCATCAACTTCTTTACTCGTCTACTTCCCTCAATGGGACTACCGCCGAGTACGACTACTCGCATCAACTCCACGATGGGGCTCCACACTCTAAGATCGCGACTACGAGTACTCATTGATGGAACCTTTCTTTCATTAATACATGAAAAATTACATTACAAATGTTTTTGTACACATGCTACTATGAGCTAACTATTACAGGGTTACCGGAGGTTAAGCTTTTCGGCGACCTCGCTCCGCAATAGGCGCCATTTGCCCCGACGCCTCCGCATACCGCTCGTCCGTACGGCTGGCGGCTACCCCGCCGCTGACTACTTCCACGGTGCCTTCGAGAAGTAGGACTTCATGAAGGCCGCACTCGGTTCGGGATCGACCTCGCCGGATGCTTCACATACGTCGCCCGGCCGGGCGGGGGGCTTCCTTGAGCCGATCCACGAGCGGTGCTATCTTGGGGCCGCCAGATGAGGCACCAAAAGCCTTGCGATCGGAAGCGCGGCTTCTTCAAGTTCCTTCACTGGGCCCGCGCCGCCTCACAATCTTCGTTCGGCCTTCCGCAATGATTTGTAGCAGCTTGATGAGATCACGATCGAAGCAATCCGAAGCTCCATGTGCTTGTCGCACTCGAAGGCAAGTTCCTTATAGTCAAGCTCAAGTACCCGGTGGGCCTCCCCGCTCCCGTAGAAGAGGTTCTTCATATCCGTCTCCGAGATCCTCAACCGCTCCACCCGGTCTCAAGCTCGCAAAACAACAAAGCGCAATGGGTTAGACTACCTCTCGACCTCCAACAACTACCCAACAAGTCAAGCGGTGTACCTTTGTTCTTGTTGCGGAGCGTCTTGTTCTTCCGCACCAAGTCGTCGCTCTTTGCCTGCATATCCTGTATATCATTGTGATATTTGGCAAAGGCGGCATCGAGCTTGGACTGCATGGTGGCCGCGTGCTTCCGCGCCTTCAAGAGTTGCTCTTCAAGCGCTTCAGCCCGGAGCACCGTGTCGCCGAAGCCTTGCAGCATGTTGGACTTCTCACGGGACCTCTCCACGACGTCCTGCACAGACAACACATGTCACACGAGTACTCAACAACAGAGGATTGACTACTCAGAAGTTAAGACTACTTACCTTCATCCATTGCTCGCCCTCGGCGGACCGCCCTCCGTGTGCTTGGCCACCGTCGCCGGTCGACCGGTCGTCCCGCGCAGCTCCACCCCGCCACGACTACTCGCGGCGGCCTCAGTCATCGGCGCAGAGCGGATGGGCTCTGCGTCCTGGATCTCCGGAGAGCAGACAACCACCTCCAGAGCAACCTCTGGTGGCACGGTGGCCTCCTCTCCTCCGGTCGCCGCGATGACTTCCTCGGCGACCTCCTCCATCGGCTCGGGGGCTCCCTCAGCAGCCTCCGGCACATGTGGTGTCAACTTCTGCATAGGCACCGTTGCAGGGATGTCGCTCCCTTCGGCCTCGGCACCTGTCAAGAAGACATCAAGTTCATCAACAACTACGACTACTCTATGGAGAATACTAAAGCCTCATCAGAGTACTTACCTTCGACTACGCTGGCCTCGGGCAACGCAGCTCCAGCAGCTGGCGCTTCGAACTCCGCCTGAGGGGCAGGAGTGGACTCCTCGGCGGGCGGCGCGGCTTCTTCATCCACCACCATCGTAGAGGGCTCATCTTCCTCCCGTACGTATATGTTGATTTCCTGCATAAGTACACAATTGGATGTCAAATCAAGCTCGACTACTACACCAAGTACTACTCGGGAAGGCTCAACACTTACAGGCTTGACCGGACTATCGTCACGGTCGGGGCGCCGAGGATGCTGGCAATGTCTACCAGTCCACCCTCGGCGGGCGTTTCCTCTTGCGCCTCGGCGGTCACTGCCTCCTCTCGTAGCGATGGTAGCCGATGCGCCGTCCTCCCGCGCTCCTCCCCGCCACCACCTCTTCGCAGCGGCGGCTACGGGCCCGTGCTCCCTCGAGGGGCAGGGGCCGGCGCTCCGCCTTGCGCCAATAACTCTTCAACGGTGGGGGGCCGGGCTATGACTCCCGGCCCGGCTCTCCCACCGTATCCCACTCGCCTTCGTCGCCCGATCGGCCAGGCTCCGTCGGCGGCACCTCCCCGCAAGCAAAGGAAGCTTGGTCATTAGAAAATGAACTCGATAGACGGTACTCGACTACTCTACTCAAGACGACTTACCTCTTGAGGTGTGGTCTCGCAGACCTTGGCTTCTTCGTCACCCGCTTGCGGGCGGGGTTGCGCGGCTTCCGTGGCGGCGCGGCCCGGACCAGCCTCCGGTCCTAGCCGGCGGGTCTTGCACGAGGGGTACATGAGGCAAGCCGGGACGGCTAAACCTCGACCGCAGCTGGAAGCGGTCTTGCAGCGTCTCATCGTCGTCGTCCTCGTCGGACGTGTCCTCCACAATGACGGCGTCATCTCCTTCACCGATCTCCTGCCGCTCCTTGGCCTTTGCTTTCCCTTCCTTCGGGATCTCGACTACCTGAGGGGGCGGCTGCGGCTCGGAGACGAACTTCTTCAAGTCGTCCTGCAAGACACAAGACATCAGTGCGACTACTCACAAGCAATGACTACTCGACTAGGGGGTACGACTACTTACCTCCTTTGGCGGGCGCGCGGCGGAGTACTCCTGGACTGGACACGCCGTGTACGGTGGCATGTCCTTGAAGATGCGCGTCAGCCTATCGACGATGTCGTCGTCGTCGACCTCGCCTCCGGGCATCCGCGACGTGTCGTCGTCGCCGGCGTACTCGAAGCCTAGGGTGTCGAGGGCCATCGCTGGTCGCACCCCCGCGCTTCATAAAGGCGAAGGCCACGTGCTCGGCCCTCGCCCCGCTTCTCTAAGCACCTTGATGCGCGCCAACAGCTCGGGAGCAGGATCCCCTCCTGCATCGTGGGCTCCGTGTTCCACCGGGGCCCCCCGTGTCCGGGGTCGTTCTCGCTCGGCTTCGGCAAGCGGGGTGGTGGTTCGTGATGTAGAACCACCTCGCCTTCCAATCTCGGTTGGAGTCGATGAGCTTGTACGAGAGGTACTGCTCGACGGCGTCCTCCCGCATTTGGATGCCCGCTCCTCCAACTACTCGTGGGTTGCCGGCGCTCGGGCCGTGGCTTCACCCGAAAAACTTCCGAACGAGATCCGGGGGGCTTGATCCCCGTAAACGCCTCACGAAGTGAATGAAGACGGCGGTATGGAATATACCGTTGGGGTTGAGATTGACGTACTTGACGCCGTAGTACCCCGCAAGACCTTTGAAGAAGTCGGCCGGGCCGGTAGTGCGAGTCCGCGCTCCGCGAAACGCACGAACATTGGAATCTCGTCCTCGCTCTTCTCCATGGGGTACGGGTCCCCCGGCGGCAGCCCCCCTCCAACCGTCCATCTCCTTTTCACGGATTAATCCGCCGTTGAGGAGAGCCGGCGAGATCTTCGCCTTTGTCTTCGACTTTTTCCACTCGCGGCTCGGATCTGGCCGCGGTGGAGACATCGGTGGCGCTGCCCCCGCGGCAGCCACGGCGGCCTCTTTGCGGCCCCTCTTCTTCCCGGCGGTCTTCGTAGAATTGGACGGCGAAGGCTTCATTCTCCAAGTACACGCGTCTTCACGCGCATTCGCTCGGGGGCTACTCTGGCAGCTCTGGGTGGCGGCGCGCTTGGATCTACTGCGGCGGCGGCGGCGTGCGCTGGAAGTGAATCTGGCCAAGATCTATTCGAAATGTCTACAACAGCGATGGGTGGAAAACCCTAAGGGTTTTGGCTTCTATTTAAAAGTCAAAACGGCTCTCCAACGGCCAGAGGGATAAGTCCACGCTCGGCTGACTCAGCGGCCGCGCGTGACCCTTCGTATTCTACTAGTCGACGGGCCTCACCTCGGGGGCTCGGCTACTTCTACTCGATTACCCGGGAAGCGACAAGACTCGGGGAGCATCTCGGGACACATTCTTCAAGATGACCCTTCAATTCGAGAGGAAGTACTCGACTCAAGGCTCCTGAGGGCTCCGTGCCACGTGTCCTTCGGTTTTTTCTCTCCGGATTTTTCGGGATTCTCTTGCCAAGACTTTAGATGGACCCTCAGCCAGAGCCTACGGCTCAACCTAAGGCTCGGGGGCTACTCCATATGGAGTGCAATTTTGCAATCGCACTTCCATATCATCTTCGGCTTCAAGACAAGGCGGGCATTTTTGAAGACCTTCGAGGGCAGCACTTGAGGACGCTTGGGACTACTCGAGAAGACTTCAAGATTGCTCAAACATCAGCTGGAGTACATTCCAGCCTCGGGATGCTTCGACTACTCTTGAGGACTTTTGACTTGTAGTACTCGGGGACGCTTGAGGACTACTCGTTAAGGCCATCAAGATTACTTGAAGCTATCCTTCTCGACTACAAAGTACTCGAGGGCTTGTCGTATGGACCTCCCTGGGCCCACTACCTCGGTGGGTACCAGGACCGACTACTCGGTGGGCCCCTGGGACTACCCGGCTTGCGCTACACAGCACCTGATGGCGTGGAGCACAAGGACAATGGAGGAGAAGTACTCGGTTAGGAAGCTGTACATGTCTCGCACTGTATGGAAGACTCCTAGATGTACTCGACTAGTAGTCTCTCCCTACTCCGACTTGTAACCCTGCCTCCCGGACTATATAAGGCGAGGCAGGGACCCTTCTCTAGCATCCAATCTCAGGCAATCTCATCTCACGGTGCACAATTACACCATCTTGTAATCGTGCCCAATCAATCCAGAGCTACGCAGCATACAGGACGTAGGGTATTACGCACCTCGCGGCCCGAACCTGTCTAAATTGTGTGCCACGTGTCTCTTCCTTCGAGTTACCGATCTCGGCGAGGCCACATTCATCTACTTCGGGTACTCCCCTTAGTAGGTTGCCGGTCTAAAACACCGACAGCAACCGCGCGGCAAAAGTTGCGGCGGCGCGGCGAGCGGGTCGACGGCCTCGGTGCAAGGGCGAACGGGGACAAAGGCCCAACCTTCACCTAGCGGGCGTGCGTGCGGGGGTGCACGGGCACGCTGGTGGGCGTTAAAGCACGCGTGCGCACGCCGGTGTCACGGCCATGGCGGCAGCCGAGACGGCGACGGCGACACGGCGGCTCGGACGGCTAACACGCAAAAGAAACAAGGGAGGAAAAACAAGCGGGGCTGCGCGCGCGGTGACGATAGTGGCGGCACCTGCAAGAAACTTTCCTAGCCTGGCTTGAAGGCCGGCATCACCAGCAGCGTGCGCGGCAGCGCGGTGGAGGACACAGCGTTCCCCCTCGGCTCGAAGGCCGGGGCATCCACAGATGAGTGGGGAAGGACGGTCCTCACCTTGGTGGCTCCTGGCCGAAGTGAAGGCGTCGGTGAAGAGGGAAGGTGCGACTCATCGACGTAGAGGAAGACAACGGCGGTGCAGGGGACGTAGAAGACGGCGGTGTGCGCGGCGTCCCGGTTCGGCTCCTCCTCCCCGGACGGCTCCGGCTCGGCGAAGATGGCGCGCTCCCTCGGCTGGATCCCCGCCTCCTTCACCTCCTCCCCACCCGTGACGTCACCGGCGGCGCGGACAGGGAGCAAACTCCCGGTTGGCTAGGGTTCGAGGACGCGGCTCCCTCGGGTGCTCTTATAGCGGGTGGTAGGTGGGATGGACGGCGCAATCGCGCTCCCGACGCGTGGAGGCCATCCGAGGCGGCGGACATGGCCGCACGACCGCGTCCTTTCCACGACGGCGGCCGCGGGTGAGAGGAGGAAGGGGAAAAGGGGGAAAAGAGGAAGAAGAAAGGGGGTGAGGTGGCGACCGACAGGTGGGGTCAGGCGGTCAGCGGCACGGGCGCGGGTTGCACCGACCGGCGGGTCGGCTGGGCCACGGCTGGGCCGAAAGAAGAAGGTGGGCTGATTGGTTGGCTGCGGCCCACATAGGAGGTTAAGGCTTTCTATTTGATTTACTCCTTTATCCTATTTAATTCAAATAGGCAATTAAACTCGAATAAAATCCGAATAAAAATCCAACTTCTCACACTAATATTTATAAGCCTTAATATTTATGGATTGTAACAATTACAAGCCTAGGACTTTAGGGAAGGGGAAAAGGAAGACATCCTTAATTATTTCATAAGCACTCAAATTCAAATCAAGGTTTTGAAATTCCACATTTTTACAAACAAGCAAACTCAAGGATGTTACAGCGGGTGCCACGGCGAGGAGGCGGAGACTGCGGCGAGGATGGCCGCCGACGACCCGGTGTTGGCCCTGTCCATTTGACTTTGAGTTTGTGGTGTTGGCCCTGTCCATGGGAGGCAAGGCATCGCCCAGGGAAAGAGGGAGGGGCCCACCCCCGACATGCGTGGCCCACCCCTAGCGTGCGAGGCCCACTGCCACGTCGTCAAAACCACCATTTAAACCAAAGAGGGACAAAAAATAGACCGTTTAGATAGTTTAGGGATGTAGGATACCTAGAGATGGATTCGGATGTCTGGAAATCTGAATTATCCATATTCGTATCCGCTCAAAATGTTAATATGGATATCCATATTCGTATTCGTTTTTAATATGGATGTCAGATGGATGTATTCGAATTCGATTTTCAATATTATCCGTACTCGACGTTATTCGAATTATCAGACAAATATCCGACATTATTCGTATCCGCAAAAATAAAGTACCAATAGAAACCATTTAAATTTTATTTATATTACTAAATACTAATTACAAATGATGTTAATTTGAATATTGCTAGTAAAATAATTATTTACACCATTTTAACTATTAATTACATATATGACAACTAACTAATTATACTAACATGATATTACTAAATTATATAATGATATTTTTTAATTAATTTTGATGTGTCTAATCATAGTAATTTTAAATACATTATATTATTTAGCAAGTAAAAAAATTATATTTAAATGTATTTATGTATCTATTTTTACTAATAAAAGATACTTATATATTTACAAAATTACTTATTTTATATTTATTGTGAGATATTAACTAATTAATTAATTAATTAATATGTTATTTGCTATAAGATATCTATTATGTATAATTATCATAAATTACTCTCTACTTGTAACATGATTTGATCAATTATAAAACCATCGACAAATGAAATTGATACTCATTATGACTCTATGCTATAAAACGAGTAAGTATTCGAATGCGAATCCGAATTCGAAATATCCATTTTGTATTCGTATTCGTATCCGAATTCAAAATAAAATGTCGTAAATAGTGACATCTGAGATCCGATCCGATCCGAATCCATCCCTAAGGATACCCGATTTTCCAGATGAGGGAGTGAAACCAACCTTCAGTGATAGTTCAGGGATGATGAAAGGACTTTTTTCCAAATAATTAAGTCCACGCGCATGTTCATGGGCCTGTATAAATTTCAAACTATGGGCCGCTCTGGACGCCAGCCGTGGTCCGCCCAAAGCCCAGACAAACAGTAAACTAGCGAGGCCCGTCCCCGACCTACCCCTTGTGTTTGTTCATCAGATCAGAAGCGCACGGATCAGTGCGGTGCGGTGCCGTGCCGTGCGTCACGGTCGGTGCGGCATGCCGCGCAGCGAAGGGGAAATAATTCCCAGTCAGGATCAACGGACCAACCGACCGTGATGCATTGCCGATGCCGTACGTGCGCGTACGAATGGCCCCCGTTTGTGGCTACCGTAGTAGTCGTACGTTGCACCGCCCCAACACGCAGGCCGCACGCACACCACCACCACCGTCCCGCTACTCGCTACCGTACCGGTACCGGCACTATATGCCCTCATGTACGTTGCCCAATTGGAGAGATTAGCGGTGCGGAAAAGCCGTACGAGTAGTATTCCATCAGTTCTATTGTTTCTCCGATCCGGCCGTTTCCTCATGCATTGGAGAGCTAGCGGGGGTGGTTGCATATGTACATCAAGTAATTATGATCCACAATGACCAGCCTCTCTAAAGTACTGTATGATACACTGAACCTAGGGGAAATTCTCGAAAGTTCCTACGAGACCTTAGTTTGATATTGCAGGATTTAGGTTATCAATTCCACCATAAGGAGCTAGTACTAGTAGGGATGCAATAATAATGAGTTGCTGTCATGATCTTGTCAATAAACGTACTCACAGAAAATATATATGCGTGTGCGGGAAGATTAATTATTCAAACTTTTTATATTACAGTATGAAATAATGTCCATCACTATGTGCACTGCACATCTCAACTGAGCCTGTTCACTTAGCTGGTGGCTGATGGCCATTGCTTTGTTTGTTACGGGAGAAGAGTAAGATCTTCTTTGGCCACGTTCTTTGGTGACTGGTTTGTTACGAGAGAAAATCGGCCACGGTGGCGGATAAGCCGAGCGAACAGGCTGTAACATTATTTCAGGAAAAAATGCATGCATCCATACAAACCGCCAAGAATTAATTACTCGACCATGCCATCGAAAATATCTGGCCAGCCAACAGGTGCTTATTATTAAGAAATCTATGCCAAGAACTGTATACTCTGCACCCATTCTCCAAATCGCTACAGCATTCAGGCCGGGAGCCAAGACGCCAAGTCAGAAGCTGATCATGGACCCCGAAAAGGACAGGCTGCAGTTGCCTGCTGATTCTTGCATTGTCAAGTGGACGATGACTTTCCGGCTGAGAATTCAAGCTCTGCAAAATAAAAGCTGCTGGCTGTTTCTGATCACATAGTATTAAATTTCTCTAATTCTTGACACCACAAATTAGCGATCGAGCTTGAAAGGTACGTACACCTGTGGTGTGCATTCTATTGCTTGACAAATTTGTATCATAATATGTTTGTATGTGTCAAAGTTTGGATGGTAGGAGATAGGTGATTCCAAGAACAGTTAAAACTCTTAACATCATCATCATCATCATCATCATCATCATCATCATCATCATCATCATCATCATCATCATCATCATCATCATCATCATCATCATCATTCCGATACAGGTAATAGATTTGGTTGCACGTACAGCCTAGACAATTACTTGTATAGGAAGGAGCTGATTTTGACAAGGGCAAGCCCCTACCTATTTTTTTAATAACTTTTTATCTGAACCAGTTTAATTTGCTCAAGTCCAACCTGGACCTGCTGGGTGGAGGTCCTTTCACAACTTCATTTATTATTATTAGGTAATATAACTGTAGTAAACCATCTTTCACTTTTATTAGAAGCAGTCGTGACTTCTGGAGAACACATTGCTGGCTTAGTTATCTCTTCTTTTGGTGGTTGTCGCTTATAGTTAGTTCAGAAATGTACATAATTCTGGCCATATGATGTACTAATGTACGGAATTATGAGACAAAATACTTGTACATAAATCTGGAGTATGTCTCATCAACTAGAAGCATAAATAGTCAAATAATTATAAACTAAGAGAGTCAGGTGCACCATATATATTTGTACATCATTTTTAGTACGGAATTATATGTGTACATTGCACCCAACACCAAAATCAAATTTGACATGGAAAATTTATTGGGGGAAATGGGGATACTTTGGTTGTGTACATCAATACACAAATTCATTTGTTTGAGAGCAATGAGCACATCAATACATTCCTTTGGTTCAGCATATCAATACATCGATCATGGATACGCCTGAGGTTCCCAGCAGCCACATAGATGGTCCGAACGACCCTAACAAACAAAAATGGGACAGAATAATTCTACATAATTTTGGCTATATATATAACATAATTTTTTTTCCGAGCCATCCATTGATTTAATCTTTGCGCCGACAACGGCAAATAACATTCAACAAAAATTAACTCTAGGCCAGTTGAGAGCATCTTCAAGAGTTTGCTGAATTTTACTTGACAAATATTATGTTTTGTCAACTTCTAAAAAGATAATCCAAGTAAAAAATGAGCTCATCTCCAACAGTTGGCATAATTCACTTGCCAAATCCATATCTAACTTACATCAGGAATCCCTAGAGAGAAACAAAATTATGTTACGCTCTAGCTTCCACCTCTTGAAAACTTATGTCAGAAACCATTCTCTATTTTTTTATTTCTTTTCCACCCTCCCACCTGGCTTGGCCACGCACGAACGTATATTTCTGCGTGGGGAGGTGAGTTTTGCCAAGTTTCTATTTTTGCAAATTTTTCTTGTTTTGGCAAAATCAGATGGATGCCGACTTATGTTGCCAAACCGCTGGAGATGCTCTAGCTCCCACTTTCCATATATCCTGTCAACACGAATGGATCAAGAGCAGGAAGATGTATGAGCACCTGAGCATGACGATTGAATAAGGTGTAGTGCTTGAACAATTCTAGCGTGGTGTTCTAGACTTCTAGCCACACGAGTCAAGCAAATTGAAGAGCCATGCATGCATATGTGTGCATTTTTTTCCATTGACATTTTCCTGCCACTTTCATTCTCTCTGCTGTTTCCGTCTAGGTTGCAGTTTTTTTCAAAGAAGTCGTCGTCAACTCATCATCATCTTTGGCCACGCGTGACAAGTTGGCACTGCCAAAGCCATCAGTTTTGAATGTTGACAGATTTAGAGGGATCACTGGGAATTTCCAGCTTGGATTGTTGGATAAAGATCCAAACAGTAAAAAGAAATCAACTTACATGAGAACAAAATACCAGTCAGTTGTTTTGTTAGTGAGACGGGTCCTACAATCTCCATCTAGCATCCGCGCGCGGCTGATAGAGCACGTTGTTATCCTTATTGACGAGCGAGCAAGTTTGACCATATGACCACCAACAGTTGGGATATATTGAACAGTGCGCATACTGTCATGCGAATGGCAGTAATGTAGAAATAACCAGGTCCAACATCCATCAACAGGCACCTGAATATGCGTACATTTTTTTAATTAGCTTGATTGTACACATGCCGTAGCCTCGAATGATCCACTCTTTTATTTAGGGCTTAGCTCAGTTCCAGTGTGGCATCTCGAATAATAGAAGGAACAAGCATCAATTCGTATTTTAGCTCCTCTAGTGTCTAATATGAATACCTCAAGGTAACAAAAAATATTTCTTTTCGTAATCACATTCTTCCTCGTGCGGTTTCGAGCAAACTTTCGCCTGCTCCCATACTTCCTCTTCTGGTCCTATCCATTTTGTTTTCAACATGTGTGCATCATACAATAATTGTTGAGATCGGATTTTTTTTCCTTGATCTAAAAAAATGTGTGCATCATATGTATGCATATACATATGGACTTGTTCTTTTATTTCAAGACACAAAATTCTTGTGCCATGTCTAATCTAAAGACCTTTGGGCATTTTCTTTATACGTGTACCTTGCAGAAAATTGTCTGAAGTCTATATCATCATCATTAGGGATCTTGATATTCAAGCTTCATGATTTGAATTAATCCAACAACACCCTTATTCTAATCCCAGTAATACGGTGAAGAAAACATCATTTCGTTTGGACGTAAGATCGCCTCAGCCTGACTTGATCTCTGTTTAAATTATGTCCAAATCACCACCAACTTCCTCTTTTTATAGTCTGTTCTTAACCCAATGTCATTCGTTCTATATTTTTCTAGTACCTTCCACGTCAATGCTATTGCTAGTACCATCCATATCCTTGCTGGGGTAACCAACTAACCATATTCTAAACCGATATTTTCCAACACTTGAATATGTGTGTCTCAGTGTCTGGTGACAATATATATCTGCATCGTTTGGCAAAATTATAATCAATGCATGAAATACACCAGCCAACTTACGTAAAAAATAAAACCAGCCTTTTATGCTGTTCCAAAACCATGGACATTATGACTATCTACATGAACCCAAAGGAAAGCAGACCACACCACACAGAAAAAGCTCACTGCTTTCTTTTCACAAGGTCGTGACTATAGGGTTCGACGACTGCTTAAGTGTTGTTATAAACGATGGCGAATAAACGACGACAAGTAAAGTAATCAAACCGCAGGAGACACGAGATTTAACGTGGAAAACCCTTGCGGGAAAAACCACGGGCGCCAGCCAGCAAGAACTTCACTATATCGGGAGTCAAAGTTACAACGCCAACGGCGGCGGCTTACAAGAGAATGAATCAATCTCTAATGGAAAACCCTAACGGGTATTTATGACCCGTACCGTACCAACTAAGCTTGAGCAAAGCTCAAACTTAGCAACAGAACCGGCTTTGTCAACATATCGCCAGGATTATCAAGAGTGTGTATCTTGCATACCTTTAACTTACCCCTTTCAACCTCATCGTGCACATAATGATACTTGATTTCAATGTGCTTTGTCCTCTCATGGAACATCTCGGTCTTTGGTAAGATATATAGCACTCGACTATCCGTGAGTGACCTTCGCTTGTCCGGATCACCGGCATAATCCGAATCCACATAGCCAATAAGTCCCTTATCCGTCCCGCCAAACTTCAAGCAATGATCCGTCGTGCCTCGAAGATACCCGAAAATCCACCGAACTCGCCCTCCGTTGTTCTTTACCAGGATTAGACATGTATCCGCTAACCAAACTCATAGCATAAGACAAATCCGGCGAGAGCAAACCATAGCATACATCAAAGAACCAACAACACTAGAATACGGAACCTTTGACATATACTCAACATCCTCAACCGTACTAGCACACCGCTTACCGACAATTTAAAATGCGGTGCAATAGGAGTACTAACGAGCTTTGCATCATGCATATTGAAACGCTCGAAAAGAACCTTCTCAATATAACCATGCCGACTAAGAAATAATAAACCAGCCTTTTCTATCTCTAGTCATTTCCATACCTAGAATCTTCTTAGCAAGACCAAGATCCTTCATGTCAAACTCACTACTCAACAATTTCTTCAATGTAGTGATCTCTTTCCCGCTCTTGGCAAAGAATCGCATATCATCAACATATAACAACAAGTATATAGGTGATCCATTAACATACTTGACGTAAACACAGCCTATCATATTTTGATCTCTTAAAGCCATGTGACAACATAAATGAATCAAACCTTTTATACCACCGACGGGAGACTCGTTTCAAACCATACAAGGATTTCTTCAACTTGCAAACATAATTCTCCTTGCCAGTGCACTATGAACCCCTCAGCCGGTCTATGTAAATCTCCTCCTCAAGCTCTCCATGTAAAAATGTAGTCTTCACATCTAACTCGCTCAAGCTCAAGATTATGTGCAAGAACAATACTCAAGAATGTACGAATTGAGCTATGCCGGCGACGGGCCCAAGCCTACCGGCGACGGGCCTCCGCTTCGCTCCGTCGAAGTCGGCTTTTCTCTTGGGAGACAGAATTTGGATCATAAATCAACAAGTGTGAGGATGATGGTGGTGGTCGCGTTTTAGGTTTCGGCCGACTTTTGTTGTTTCTCCCTTGATAAGTAAAGTGTTTGTGACTATGTTGATGTCTCGATCCAACCGGTCGGCGTGTTTGAATTGATGTCCTAATCCAACTGAGCGAGTTTTAGTTAATTTTTCTTCTTTTTTCTAGCTATGACTTCCTAGGGTTGCAGTCTTGTATTTTTTCTGCTATATCAACGAAACACACACACCTTCTTATGTGTTTCGTTCAAAAGTTTTGACTATCTACCAAATACAACTGCAGCAGTGCAGCACAACAGCTACTAAAACTATATTATTCAGCCCTGTTTCCGCCTTTCCGGCAGGCGGCAAGCCCATCCGATCCGATCCATTCAAAAACCCATAAAGTGGAAACATTGGATTTTATTTATTTTTATTTTTTTGCTGTGACCTCGGAGATTTGCTGGTCTCTTCCTTTCGTACTATATATGACTTGATCATCATGCATGATATCTAAGTAGTTGGATAGGTACCTCAAGAGATTATTATTGACAAAAACATGAACTACAATTGTACATTGAAATCAAGGGACAACATTAATTTCTCGAAAGTTTGTAAAATGCCTTTGATGGCTACTGCAGGCCTTCTCCCAATAATATTCTCCAACTACACTGCTCAAATATACTCCATCCATTCCATAAATCTGACGTTCAGAACAGCAACACGGTCTCCTAAACAGAACTTTAACTTCTTATTTCTTATAAAAATATTTACTGAAAACTGAAATATGTATAATTTTATAAGAACATTTTGCAAGAAAAATCTACTCATATAGTTCCCATATTCATAAACTCAACAACTTAAAAGTTGTTCATAATTTATGTTCTCAATGTGACCAACCTTATCCAAAACGCCAAGTTTTGTGAAATGGAGGGAGTATACTGCAATCCACTCATTATTATAGGAAGGAAAATACGAAAGGTTAAACTAGTGTGGTTTAATTTCGTAACACTCACAAACCATAAACTTTTCAAGAATATTCATACATTTTGGTGGTGGTCCTAACTCCTAACTAATAAGTGGTAAATTATGTCTAACGGCAGAGGAAAAGTAAGCAAAATTAAATGTGTTCTTTTACGTATGCACATCACGTCCCAACTATATATAGGGATCGGACATTTCAAAGCGAACCGACGCGTCCATAAAAACTGCAAAGAGCTAAACTAATAGCTCATGACATGAAAAATATCTAAGCAACAGGTGGTTAGCAAATCTATTCAAGGTATCAGTTTAGGGACAGCACAAGCATGCAAAATGGACGCCCCAAAAGAAAGGCCAATTAAAATGCTGCAAAATGGAGTGTCCTCATGGCATGGAGAAAATTAATGTCACTTCTACCACTGTCCACCATTGGTTGTTAGTTCTTGAACAGGCGGATGAGAATTCAAGCCTAACCAACTATTGATTATACTACGGAAACGTTAGCTTTGCCGTGAGCCGGTTCCTCACGGCAAAGGCCGGTTCACTCTCGGTGAATAGTTTGTCGTGAGCGGCTCTCGGAAAAGCCTTCATGGCAAACATGTAGACGGCAAAGGGTTCCTTTGCCGTGAGTGCTCCCGGGCTCTCAGCAAACTTTTTACAAAAGAATAAAAAAATCCCACAGGCCGGCCAGGTACTGCGCCCCCCACCGGCTGGCCGCCATGGTTCTCCGCTGACGCCACCTCCCCGCACTGGCCACAGTCAGCACACGTCTGCCACCACCACCCGGCCGCAACCACCACATACCAGACCGCTGCGCATGGGGAAGAAAGGAACTCGTGCCGCTGCTGCCCACCTCGAGTTGCAGGAGCCAGCTCCGTCCATTGCCGTGCCGCCGGAAGAGGATACCGTTGCCCCCACCCGAATGCCACCACCACCTGAGCATTGCCACCACCAGTAAGAAAAAACAGGGAGGATGGAGATGAGAGAGAGAGAGAGAGAGAGAGAGAGAGAGAGAGAGAGAGTTGAGGCCTATCTTGGAGACTCGCCACATATCCACGCACGGAGATACTGTGCTCCGCCACCACCATGAGTCACCCTCCGTAGATCCTGTGCTCTATTGTCACCCTGAGTCCACTCGCTGGAGATCCTGCACTCTGCCACTGCTCCTGTTGTCACACCACACGCTGCCACCTCCGCCACCACCAGATCTAGATGTCGCCATCGCACCACCACCTCCGCCACCACCGGATCTAGATGCCCTTCAGCCGGAGCCATTGGAGCCCACGCGCCCATGCTGCACGCCACTGGAGCAGCGCGCTCGTGCTCCCCTTCAGTTGGAGCCATCAGAGCCCACCGCCGCTGCTGCCTCCACACCTCACCCCACCGTCGCTCCTCTCTGCAAGCCCAAGAGGCAGTGAGCGGAGAGGAAGAGGAGGGGTAGCAGAAGGGTCGGCGTGTGAGGTAGGGGAGAGAGGGGCGGCGCGGGAGGTAGAGGAGGAAGGGGGCGGCACGGTAGGCTTGGGAGAGTGAGGCGGTCGGGGGGGGGGGGGGGGAGGGGGACCGGGAGGAAGGGGACAGGGAGGGGTGAGAGTATATAGGTAGGTAGCGTTCATTGGGGAGTCGGGCCTAATGGATCGGTTTTGGGCTGGCTTTGCCGTGAGCCCAAAATCCGGCTCTCAGCAAAGTGTTTTTTCAAAATTTTATTGAAATGCACTTAATTAGTTAAATATATCAAACAAATGCAAAAAATTACAAAATTTTAATATGGAGTACCACATATAGTTTGTGGAGAGTATAAAAATTTTTGAATTCAAATTCCAATATGAATGTCTCTTTGCCAACAAATCTAATTGCCTTCTTCTTAAGTTTATGAAATTTCTTTGGAGATGTTTCGGGTTTTAAGCAATGTACATGGCAAAATGTGCACTCACTCAATTTTTTATGACAACCTCTTGGTATGATATCATAAGATACTGACAAATTTTATGATTTTCAGACTTCATTTGCATTTTTTAGAATTTTAAAATCATTTAGGCGTGCGTCTGCTATCGTGTTTCCTGGACAAGATTTTGGAAATTTCTTTTCATTTTATGGCTAAGGTCCAAAATTTGGATAAATAACATGAATATCATTTTCACTTATTTTCTTCTATTATTTGAATCAATTTCATTTCAAATTTGACTTGATTCAATAAAATGCTTGAAACACAATTAATTAGTTAAATATACCAAATAAATACAAAAATGTGTCAAATTTTATCATGGAGTACTACATGTTGTATGTGAAAAGTAGAAAATAATTGAATTTAAATTCCAATTTGAACATCACTTTGCTTCCAAACTTAGCCACTTCCTTTATAACTATGTGAAACTTCTTTGGAGATGTTTCGGTTTCAAAGCATCGTAAGTGAAAAAATATCCAAAAGTCACTAATGTTTTATCACAACCTTCTTGTATGATATCATGAGATATCAACAAATTTCATGATTTTCTGACTTCATTTGAGTTTTTGGAATTTTAAAATCATTCAGGCGTGCATCTATTATCGTGTTTCCTAGACAAAATTTTAGAAATTTTTTTCATTTTATCACTAAGTTCTAAAATTTGGCTAAATAACATGAATATCATTTTTTCACTTATTTTCTTCTATTATTTGAACCAGTTGCAGTTCAAATTTGACTTGATTCAAAAAAATTCTTATAATGCAATTAATTAGTTAAATATTGCAAACAAATGTAAAAATATATCAAATTTTAACATGGAGTAGCTCATGGTAGAAAAAGTTTGGGGTATGGAAGATAAAAAATTACATGAAAAAGCTACTAAGGTATTTTGGGATGAGAAAATGCCTTTTTGTCGTCGACCAATGAGATACTCACGGTAAAATTAGTATTTATCGTGAGCTTGAATCCGTCTCACGGCAAATAGCCAGTTTGCCGTGAGCCAAGATTTTTGCCGTGAGTTTCCATTTTGGTTGTCGGTAAAAAGGTATTTTGCTGTGAGCCCAGAAAACTCAGCAAAAAACAGGGCTCACGGCAAATTCACATTTTCCAGTAGTGTTAATAATGTATGACATATCGCACTTCTAAACCATACGGTACAAATTAGTGTGACATTACGCATATTTTTGGTGTGGTCTGGTAGATGCTGGTAGAGATGATCAGAGTGATCAATACACGGAAAACAGGGCTCAAGAGCTTGGAGATGAAGAATCAGCTGAACATGACAGTTGAATAGGTTGTGCTTGAACAATTCTAGCATGGCGTTCTTCCCACATGCTTAAGGGTCAAGTAAAAATTACTTTCCTACGGGCTGGTAGGAGTCAAGCGAATTGAAGAGACATGCATGCATGAATGTGTATTTGCCGTTGACACTAATTTCCAGCATCATTCTCTTCCACTGTCCAAGGTTGCATTTTTTCAAAGAAATCGGCGTCAACACACAATCATCATTGGCCATGCATGCCAAGTTGGCATTTTCTTGAAGTTAAAAACCACTAATATTTTTTTTAGTGTCATTGTGGTGGTGGATCAGCGTGGATGGAGCAGGGCATTATGCTGCGCTTGACCTTGATGTGGTCTCTCGTGTGTCTACTCTACTTGTGTGGGCTCTCCCAGGTATATATTAAAATCATAGTGCAGAATGCAATCCAGGTAAGTCATCGTTATTCTTGTTTCTAACCGTCTCGTTTCTATTACGTAAGTAAATTCAATATTTTGGAGATATCTGCAGCTTTATTCAGAGAAAAGGGGAGGTCAAGAAAAAATCCACTTTAGTAGAATATAATGGAGGGTAGGACTTGACCTCGGCTCTATACTCGAAATCATTTTCTTTTATATATTTGAGGCTAATATTAATCTGTGGGTCATATTTCTATTTTATTGTACCTTCCACACTACATTAATGCTAACCACCATATATATTCTTCTTGAGGTAACCATATTTTCAGTTAATATTTTCTGACACTTGAATGTGTATGAAAACATATCTCTGCTGTTTAGCAAATTATAATTAATACATGACATGTATCAGCCAAACTTAATTTGGTACAAAATATTATTTGTCTTGTGGTACTAAGACCATGGAGGTTGACTATATAGGAAAAACAGTAGCACAAAAGCAACCAAAAACATATTTCCAGCCCCAGTTTTCTAAATGTAAGCCCATCCAATCAAGTTGGCACCAGTATGCCATCCAATTTTTGGACATACGGTATTTTAATTAAATCACAAAAATATCCTTAACCAAAAAATATAAAAATGAATATCGTGGGGAACTACACTCTCTAAATAGTTGTAAGCATTGACAAAGACAAATTAAAGAACAAGGTGTATACAAATTCCTATGGTGCTCCTCCCTCGTACATCTCCGATCCATAGGAACAGTGCTACCACACAAGTTTCAATGTCTCTGATTGACATAGCTTGATGCGACCATGGTGTTAAACAAATGAATGTATTGATTGTTGATTAGGGGTTGGACCCCACTATTTATACATAATGAAGGGGTGCAGAGGCATCCCTTGGGAGGAGTCACGTCCATACGGAAGGAGACACCCCCACACAGTGAAGGGTTGTCCCTTCCCTAATTACACTGTTTAATGACTATGTTAATTACATGATTAAGCTAATGATCATCACTAATATTTCTCAACACTCCCCCTTGATCAATAGCTTCATTAGATCTTGATGTAATTTGACTTCAATCTTCCTTGGATATTATCTTGTAAAAACTCCTCCAAAACCCTATGGGAAAATCTTGAGGAGAAACCAATCTGTGTGTATATGCCACTAAAACTCCTTTAAAACCCAGTGGGAAAATATTAGGAGAAAATGATATAGTATTATTGTCTTTGTTGGATATTTGTATGAGAAAACCTTTGGTAAGGAAAAACTCATATATTAGAATAATGATCTGAGGATCATGTTTGAACATCCTTCTCCAAAACCTAATAGGAAAATATGAGAAAGGATTTATATCTTCTTAAAAACTTTTAGAGAAAACGAGAAGATGTGACATAGAATATGTCTTGTATATCACCCTTAAAACCTTAATGGAAAAATTAGGTGATATGGTCTTGTATTGTTATTGCCTCATTAAAACCTTTTATGAGAAACCTTGTGAGGAAAAACTCATACAGAAAAAAGTACACTAATCGACGATTATAGGTTATATCAAAGAGAGTCTCCCCCCGATTCTTGCAAATCTTTGAGTTGTCTCATACCAATTCCAAAAACATATTTCCGGAATAATGATGTTGGTAATGATTTTGTGAATAAATCCGCAAGATTATCACAAGATTTAGTTTGCAAGATTTCTATCTCTCCTACCTTTTGTAGTTGATGAGGAAAGAATAATTTAGGAGCCATATGTTTTGTAAGATTACTCTTTATATAACCTCGCTCTCATTTGTGCAATACAAGCAAGATTATCTTCATACATTATGGTAGGGTTCATGATTGAACTTATACCACATTATCGTTGTATGTGCTTTATCATTCGCGAAGCCACACACATTCACGTGATGCTTCAAATAATGCAATTATTTCGAATGGTTTGTGGATGTGGCTATTAGAGTCCGTTTTGATGACTTCCATGAAATAGCCGTTCCACCATGTAAGAACACAAAGCCCGTCCGAGATCCGGCTTCATGGGGATCGATAAATAGCCGCATTTGTGTATCCAATTAATGATTTATCTTGGTTAATTTTGTAAAATAATCCAAGATCTATTGTGCCAATGAGATATCTGAAGATATTCTTAAGTCCCGCCCAATGGCGTTGTGTTGGAGCAGCGCTGTATCTAGCTAGCAAGTTTACCGCAAATGCAATATCAGGCCTGGTACAATTTGTGATATACATCAACGCCCCAATGGCACTAAGATATGGAACCTCTGGTCCCAATACCTCTTCATTTTCACCTTTAGGTCTGAATTGATCTTTATCAATTTGAAGAGAGCGGACGACCATAGGTGTTTTAGATGGATATGATTTATCCATGTTGAATTTCTCGTAGAATCTTTTGGATATAAGCGATCGGTGTACTAAAATCCCCGTTGGGAGATGCTCAAGTCAGAAACCCAAGCAAAATTTGGTTTTACCCAAATCTTTCATTTCAAATTCCGTCTTTAGATGGTTGCGTGTTTCATCTATATCTCGTTGAGTTCCAATGATATTAAGGTCATCAACATATACAGATATAATACGTAATCCAGCTTGAGGATTTCTTGATGAATACACATGGGCAATCATCATTATTGGAAAAACCCTTCTGAAGAAGGAATTCCTTTAGTCGGTTGTACCACATTCTTCACGACCGTTTTAAGCCGTATAATGACTTTTGAAGTTTTACACAATACATGTTGCGTGAATGATTCTTGTTCGGGATATCAATTCCTTCCGAACTTTCATGTATATATCCGAATCTAGTGACCCATATAGATATTCTCGTCACTACGTCCATGAGATGCATGGATAGACCCTTTTGTGCTGCCAATGATATTAGATATCGGAATGTTATACCACTCATAACCGGAGAATATGTTTCATCGAAATCGATGCCGGGTTTCGCGTGAACCCTTGTGCTACAAGCCTCGCTTTGTATCTCACCACCTCGTTGTTTTCATTCCTTTTACGGACGAAAATACATTTTGATCCCACAGAAAAATATGACGAGTAGGTATCACCGCGGAGAATACCTCTCGTTTCTTGAGCGAGTCTAATTCTCGCCTTGATTGCTTCCTTCCATTTGACCCGGTCGGAGCGCTTGATGCACTCGCCATGGACTTAGGTTCCGGATCAATGCGAAGTTCATTTGCAATCTTAGTGGCAAAGTAAATGTCGACATTTGTAGTCTTTCTATTGTATGATTCTCCCGTAATCAATATAATTAATGGAAATTTCTTGTACCCCTTGTGACTCATCATGATTTCCCACAACGTTAGAGTCCGGGTCTTCCGATGCCCTAGCATTTATATTATTTTGTGCACTTGTGCTAGGCATGTGATGTATCTCGTTGAACATCCATATCATTTGGATTTATAATATCCAATTGGTATCCGTCAACTTGATGTTGATCTCGCATTTACTCGTTGTGGAAGTGGCCTTCCTAGTTTTCCGCGAGGCTTTTGTATAGCCTTATCCTTTGTTGCGTAGCTCTCCCCCTCTTATTTTGATTTGGGAGTTCTTGAGTAGGAATCTCTACTCTTTCGGTACATTTGCAGCAGGATTATGTGATTTTGTGACACCCTTATAATCGCAAATGCTTCGCATTATTTGCAATGTTTTGCAAATTGATAATTTTCTCGAACTTCACGTTCGCATTCTATAGTACGTGGATCATAGGACCGGATACCCGTGGTATTCCAATTTATTTTTTGGCATTCTCGTTTGGTACTTGTCTCCCCCTAATGCCGGGAAATTGTCCTCATCGAAGATGCAATCAGCATACCGGCAAGAAATAAATCCCCCGTAAGGGGTTCGAGGTACTTAATGATTGACGGTGATTTGTATCCTACATATATTCCCAATTTTCGATGGGGGGCCATTGATGTACGCTCGCGGTGGTGATATCGACGTACGTATACGCAACCGAATTTTTGCAGATGGGAAATACTTGGTTGATTTCCACGTACTAACCGCAACGGAGAAACCGTGTTGTATGCAAGACGTCTAATTTGAATCAAATCGCGGCATGTAATACCGCATGACCCCAACATGATGTTGGTAGTTTGCAATTCCGTAGTAATGGTCTAGCAATTAACTTTATTCTCTTGATAAGAGATTCGGCTAATCCATTTTGTGTATGTACATATGGAACGAGTAATGTTTCACATTTATGCCTAGAGCCATACAATAGTCATTGAAGGCATGTGAAGTAAATTCAGCGGCATTGTCCATCCTGATGGTTTTAATAGCATATTCAGGATGATGTGCTCTTAACTTGATAATTTGAGCAATAAACCTTGCAAAAGCATGGTTTCTTGTAGATAATAAACATACATGGGACCATCTAGTAGATGCATCAATAAGTACCATGAAGTACCTAAATGGTCCAAATTGATGGATGTATAGGACCACAAATATCTCCTTGAATGCGTTCAAGAAATTGTAGTGGTTCACCTTTATTTTAAGATAAGAGGGTCTTAATATTAATTTTCCCGTGGCACATGCGGTGCACACCAAGTCTGAGGGCTTGGGAAATTTTGAAGTGGTTAATTTGTGACCAATTGAATTGCCGATAATTTTTCTCATCATCCCTATGCCGGGATGACCAAGGCGATCATGCCAAATCTTGAAGACATCAAGATTTTGAAAAAATTACCTTGTATGCAACATGTTGTACGGGTTTGATGTATGTGTAATACAATCCTGATGATAGTGAAGGAATTTTCTCAAGCGCTCGCTTGTTATATCCGTCATGTTTAGTGATGAATAGATATTCATCTTTGTTGTCACTATTTGTTTCTACATGGAAACCATTGCGACGGATGTCTTTGTAACTCAATAAGGTACGAGTTGAATCGGGATACGAGTGCATCCTCAATTACTATTTGAGTACCCATAGGGAGAACTATTGTGGCTCGCCCCGAACCAACAATTATAGCATCGCGTCCCGCGATAGTTGTGACATTTCCTTTACTCTTTTTGAGAGTTTGGAAATATTTAAGTTCTTCCGAGTATGGTGTTAGTTGTGCAACTATCCACCAAACAAAGTTCTTCCTCCATTTGGATTGTTCCCGTAGGATAATCTAGAATGAGTAAAATAAATTATAAGTTTTGAACTCATAGATTATACAATACATACTTTATTCAATAATATTATAAGTAGCATATGTCTTACAATATTATGTGACAACAATTATTACAACACAATTATTTACATAAATATGGCTATAGAACGAAGTTCTTTGAAACTATAGAACGAAGTTCTTGTCGGGAGCATAAATTTAAGACATGTCTCCGAACACGTCATTGGATGGTCCATCCACAAGCATGTTGTCGGTATCGTCGATGCTATCGATCATCATGTTGTCTCGTGCCGAAGAATTCGTCCAACCGCATTGGATCTTTCTCCTTGTTGTGTTCTCGCGGGAACATCCTTGGAGTAACCGGCATCCGGAGTGTGAGTAGTGAAGTGTGCTTCAAACTTGTCCCCATGAACTTGCTTTCCAACGTGCTTTTGGTAGAGATCAACCAAATGCTTAGCAAGGTGGCACTTTCTAGTTGTGTGATTGTGACAACCACACCTCCGACAAGCTTGAGAGTTGTCATGAGCATTGTTTTTCTTGAAAGTGTTTTTGTTGTTGCTAGAACCCTTGCCTTTCTTGAAATTCTCGCTTCTTCCATTTTCCCTTGAAATTCCTTTTGAATTTCTTGCCATTGAACTTTTTATTATTATTATTCCGAGCATTGAAATGTACTTCCCACAGAGGTGTCGCACCCACGGGCGCATTTGATGATTCTTTGTTAAGAGCTCATCATGCTTTTCTCGCTTGGAGTAAATCATATATTAAATCGAATATTTAGTATACTTGTGGCGACGGTATTGTCGTTGCAATATCCCGTTAGCAGGAAGAAATGTAGATATAGTCTTTTCTATCATATCCGCATCATCCAAAGGTTGATTGCAAAATCGGAGCTTGGAACTAATCTTGTGGACAGCAGAATTGTATTCGCAACCGATTTGAAATCCATGAGGCGGAGTAGGGACCACTCCCGTCTTGCTTCGGCGTAATTACGCCTTGTTGTTGATTGTAGCGTTCTTTGAGAGAATCCCAAAGTTTCTTAGGATCATCTTCCATCATGTATTCTCGCTTTGGGGTCATGGTGGAGATGGTGTCGTAGAAAATGCAAGGTCGCAAACTTTTTTTTGTCTCCGGGATAGGATTTTGTGGATCGGGTTCATTAATTGTATTAATGCACTCTTTGGTCGTTAGCACAATCTTGACATCCATAGCCTAGGTTAGATAATTACTACCATCGGCGCAAGTTCGGTGAAGTCTTTATTGATTAATTTAGCCATTTTCCTACATGAAAGAACCATGTATAGGATTAATTTACTGATGTAAATTTGTGTTGTAAAAATAGGCAAAATATATATGTAAGATGATTCTTACAAATTAAGGTGTATTTATATATATTTTAATTCTTGTAGGAATAAATTTTGACTTAATAGTTATTTATATGAAATTTTGGATATACACTTTGAAGGTAATCATCATAAAGATGTAGACCTCACAATGATGAGCAAAAGCTGCCTAAAAACGCGGATCTCAGGGCAAATAAGCTCTTAGTAAGAACTTATCGCAGCCAACGTCTAGGTCACATCACCTTGTGTTATTCCAAATTATATGTATAAACCTTAATTTTAATTTTGCTTGATATTCTACATGATGTAGAGAATTGAATTTTAAACCATGCAAAAATAATTATAATTGTTCTAATACTTAGAAATGATCTGCGGATCATAAACATGAATAATTACTGCGGTAATTATAATATTTAAATTACACAAGTACATATACCAGATGGTACAAATACTATTGTGTGTCACAACAAAAAATTACAGAACAATTCGAGGTCTAAAACATATATTTACAGCACTAATTAAAGCTGAATATATAAAGGATAAAAGCCTGAGGGCTAAACGTAAATTTAGGGGGTTTTCCTGGACTTTTTGAAAGTTGAGGGGGGTTTTCTGAACTTTCGGGAAATGTAAAGGCCTTGCGGCCTGAGGGCCGCCGGCCTTCGCTTTGTGGGCCGGCCGGCCTGCTTATGGCCCGCCGAGGCCTTGATGGCCCGGCCCGGCCCGGGCGGCGCCGGCATATAAAAGAGGCAGAGGGGGGGGGGGCGGTTAGGGTTTACCCCTAACCCGCCGGCCGCCCCCATCCGGCACCGATGCGGGCACTTGGTGCCCGGGAGGACGCGCCGGTGTGCCGCCGGCGCGGCGGCGGCCGGCCGGCCGGGCCGGCGGCGACCCCCCCCCACCGGCGGATCCGGTGGGGCTTGATGCGGCCGGCCTCCTCGCTCTCCCCCCCCGTCCCTTCTTGTCTTGTGCCCGCCGCCCCGTTGGCCGGCTTGCGCCGCCGGCCGCGCCGATGGCCGGCCATTAGGGGTCGAAGGAGGGGAGCCCCGCGCGGGCCGGGCTCCAGGTGCCGCGCCGAGGCCCGGCGGCGGTCGGTGGCCCCCATCCGGCGGCCATAGATGTTGGATGCGGCTGCGGCCGTGTCCTTGGTCGCCGGCGACGAAGAGGTCGATGGCGGACCGCCATCGTCGTTGAAGAACGGTGGAGCACCACGGCGAGCCGCCATGGTCCCGACCATGGTGCTCTGGTGTGCCGCCGTCGAAGGCCCGACGAGACCGGGTGACATGGTGGCGGCCGTGAAGGAGGAGATGGCCGCCGGTCCGGCCTGAGGGCCAAATCCGGCATTGCCGGTCGCCTGCGCATGTATATTTAGATCGGGGAAGACCCCAACACCTTCCTCTTGTGTTGCAGGGCGACGGATGCGGACGACGAGGCGGCGGCGAGGAGGCTCTTCTGGAGGTGTCGGCGTCGGAAGACGCTGTGCCGCCGGTGATGTGCTGCGGGAGGCAAGTCCAGCAGTGTACGGCGGTGTGGAGGAGCGGTTGGTATTGGCGGTCGGCGAAGCACGCGCGTGGTGGAGGGAAACGTGGTCCACGGCGGCCACGGAAGCGGCGGCCTCGACCTCCACGTCTACCACGACGACGGCCATGGCGTGCACCGCGGGTACAGAAGAAGCAGCGGCCTCGATTTGTTTTGATAGGGATGACTAGATAGGTAGCAAATGCAGTTTCTACCAGTCTAAATGGTGATTCTGGATCCATTTTGCTAACCTTGGATGAACTCCGGCGTGTTTTGCCGGTGGTGAGGGCCTTCTGGCCTCTCTGTGTGCGTGCGTGAGGTTGCTCAGAGAGCGTGCTGATAGCGTGTTAAAGAAATAATTGTATTGATTGTTGATTAGGGGGGTGGACCCCACTATTTATACATAATGAAGGGGTGCAGAGGCATCCCTTGGGAGGAGTCACGTCCATACGGAAGGAGACACCCCCACACAGTGAAGGGTTGTCCCTTCCCTAATTACACTATCTAATGACTATGTTAATTACATGATTAAGCTAATGATCATCACTAATATTTCTCAACACATGGTAGGTGGGGCGTTCTCCCCAATCAATTGCTATCCCTTGTTCATTCTATCAATACCAAGGTGAAAGAAGTGTCGATACCACATGAGGCGAGCTATATCCCTTGTATAGTGATACTGAAGCATCCAAGTTGAAAATGTTATTTAGTGCTTCAATCTTGAAATGCGATCAAAAGCTCCTCTCATATTTATAGATTTGGACATCGCATTGTATATTTGCATATATGTATAATTATAGGACCATTGGTTGCTTAGTTTGTCAGCCTCGTGGCATAGTTTGACCCAGTTATAAAATAAAACCTCAAAGGATGCTTGATGTTTTAATTTATACTAGTACAAAATGATAATTTTCTTAATCAACAAAGAAAGAAATAACAGGAAACTGAACAAACAAACACCGATACAGGCTCATCTAATAAGTAACATAAGAAGTGTATGATAAGGAATTATACTTTATTATCAACACATAGTCACCATGTGAATCGATGTATAAGCCCAGACAAATCAAATTTTAATTATATCTGCACATGTATCTCGTTAGATCTTAAACACTTAAACATACACAAACACCAGTAGCTAATCTATTCGGGTATGAACTTAAGCATTACAGATAAACAACACGACCACCTAGATCTAGATCTACTGCACCTAAAACAACTGCTAAGGGAAACAGAGGGAAACAAAGGGCGCAGACCGTCGGGGTTTGACGGGAGCGCGGAGTCCGAAGCCATCTCTCGGGTCGAGGTCGCAGGGGCGGCCGTGGCTTGACGCAGGGGATGCAGTGCCGGCTCGGGGACGACGGGATCACGTACGATGCGGTCGAGCGTCGGGCGGTGGCACCGGGTGCGTCGGATCCAGGAAGAGGGCCTCGGCGGCGGCGGTGGCGGAGCTTCCCGCCGCTCCGCGTGCTCCCTCGGGTCGGTTAGGGTTTGTGGGGTGGGGTGTGTGCGGTGGCGCGGTGAACCTCGCACCGCGAGCCGTGGCCCCCACCCTCTCTTTATAGCACTGTGCGACGGGGGCCCACCAACCATGGATTGGTTGGGCGCCCCCGACCAGGGCGCGGTAACAAGCCCGTTACGGCCTTTGGGCCGTAACGGTAAAGAGATCGAACTAACATTCTCCCTCTCGATCTCTTCTACAACATTCACTTAATCTCGAGTTCTTCACTTGGCATCCACCTCATCACAAATAAACATATTGAGCATGGGTCATCTAAATTGTAATCACAACCAGATTAACCAGCCACAATACACTTATCCATTTTGATAGGATCTTAACTTGGGCCCAGTCCGGGAATCATAGGCTTTCCCTTAAACCCATACCGGCTATGTGTTCTCCAAACACATTGGGTGGTAAGCCTTTTGTGAGCGGATCCGCTAACATTTCTTTAGTGCCTATATGCTCCAGACTTATAGTTTTATCCCGGACTCTGTCTTTCACCACATAGAACTTTATTTCTATCGGTTTGGTAGCATTACTTAACTTGTTGTTGTGAGCATAGAATACCGCTAGTTTGTTATCGCAAAGATAACCGTAGTGGTTTGTGGATACAATCCACTACTCTTAAGTCGGTATAAACTTCTTTAGACACATCACCCGTCCCGTTGCCTCATAACAGTCTATGAACTCGCATACATTGTAGATGTTGCAACTAGTTCTTGTTTTGAGCTTCTCCACGAAATAGCTCCTCCCCGCGAGAGTGAATATATATCCCGACGTGGATTTTCTATCATCCCTATCTCCCCGCATAATCGCATCCGAGTACCCTCTTATCTCTAGGGAATCGGATCTTCTATACATTAGCATTAAATCCTTCGTGCCTCGTAGATATCGAAAAGCCTTCTTTGCCATCATCCAAGACTCTTTTCCCGGATTACTTTGATATCTACCAAGTACTCCCGTAACGAATGCTAAATCGGGCGAGTGCACACTTGTGCATACCGTAAGCTACCGACTACCGAAGCATATGAAACCATTTTCATTTGATCGATCTCATATTGGTTCCTTGGACATTGGTGAAGTCCAAACTTATCGCCCTTTACTATAGGAGCAGGTGTGGCTCTCTCGCATGCATATTATATTTCTTTAGTACCTTTTCCGGATATGCTTTTTGCGATAATCCTAAGACCCCCTTCTTTTCTATCTCGATGAATCTCAATGCCTAAAACATATGAGGCTTCACCAAGATCTTTCATATCAAATTTTGAGGACAAGAACTTTTTCGTTTCTCGCAGATAGCCTAACATCACTACTAGCTAGTAGAATGTCATCCACATACGTATTAGGAAAATGAATTTCCCATTCTTAAACTTTGCATAAACGCAGCTTGTCCTCAATATTTGCCTTAAAACCAAACTTTGTGATGGTCTCATCAAACTTTAGATTCCACTGTCTAGAGGCTTGCTTTAAACCATAAAAGGATTTTCTTAAACGACATCCTAAATGTTCCTTCCCTTTCACAACAAAACCTTTGGGTTGAGTCATGTATACATCTTCATATAAATCTTCATTCAGAAATGTCGTCTTAACATCCATCTGGTGTAATTCCAAATCATAGTGTGCCACCAAGGCCATTATGATCCTAAAAGAATCCTTACACGAGACTGGAGAAAACGTCTCATTGTAATCTATCCCTTCTCTTTGCGTATAACCTTTTGCCACAAGCCGTCCTTTATACTTTTCTATATTCCCTTTAGAGTCATATTTTATCTTGTAGACCCATTTGCGTACCTCCTGTTTTGGCTCCTTTAGGAATTTCCTCTAAGTCCCAAACTCTGTTGGTACTCATTGACTTCATTTCATCTTCCATGGCTTCTTGCCACTTGGATGCATCAGGACGACTCATAGCTTCTTCATAAGAAGTAGGATCACCTTCTATGTGAATTTCATCACATTCATAAACTTCATAATCATCAGGGATAGCTGACTTTCTGACTCTTGATGACCTCCTTAGAGCCTCTACTACTGGCTCTTCCTGTACTTGGGCTGTTGTGTTTCTTCCGGTGCATCAGTTGTTCTTGTAGGATTCTGTTGAACAGTTTCCTCATTTTCTTCCACTGATGGCACAGGAGTACTAACAACAAGTTCCGGCACCACAGTGGGTTGCACTGTAGCTATCGAAACAAAGAAAGTGCAGCTCAAAATACGGTTCTTCAACCATAGGAGTGGGTGCACACACCCGCTTTTCTTCAAGATCAATCTTTCGAAGTGCCTTGCTCCCTCCGATCATTTCATCCTCTAGAAAAACAAGATGCCTCGTTTCCACATACTTTGTATGTTCGGTAGGACAAGAGAAACGATATCGTTTAGATTTTTCCATGTAGCCAATGAAATGGCAACTTACTCGTCTTGGGGTCTAACTTCCCAATATTTGGGTTAAAAACTTTAGCCTCTGCCGGACATCCCCACACTCCCAATATTTGGGTTAAAAACTTTAGCCTCTACTGGACATCCCCACACACGCATATAATTCAAGGAGGGTTCCCTACCCGTCCATAACTCATACGGTGTTGTAGGTACCGACTTACTAGGTACTTTATTTAGAATGTGAGTGGCGGTTTTTAATGCCTCCATCCACATACTAATCGATAATGTTGAGTAGCTTAACATACTTCTAACCATATCCGTCAAGGTACGGTTCCTTCTCTCGCCTACTCTATTCCGTTGAGGTTCACCCGTGTACTATACTTGGGCAACTATGCCATTTTCCCGTAGAAACCTTGCAAAAGGTCCGGAACTTGGCCATACGGGGTGTGTCGACCATAGTACTCCCCACCTCGGTCGGACCTCACCACCTTAATCTTTAAGTTGTGCTGATTTTCAACTTCAACTTTACATATCTTAAATTTGTCTAGCACTTCCGACTTCTCTTTAATTGGATAAATGTACCCATATCGAGAATAGTCATCTGTGAATGTAATGAACGAATCAAAACCATCCACAGATGCCACAGGGAATGGACCACAAATGTCAGTGTGGATTATCTCCAACACTCCTGTGCTTCGCTTTGCGCCTTTCTTAATTTGTTTAATAAACTTGCCTTTAATGCAATCTATGCATTGTTCTAAGTCATTAAATTCTAACGGCGTAAGAATTGATTCCTTAACTAAGCGTTCCATCCTTCCCCTCGAAATATGGCCTAAGCGACAGTGCCATAATTTCGATGATATGCTATCAATTCGCTTCCGCTTCTTGCTTACATTCGTAGATGATACAACATTCGCATTTTCACATACAGAATCAACACATTCAGAGCAATTATCATGAATAGCCAACATGTATAGTTTGTCTTGTCGGATGGCAAGACCCACAACCACATTATTTAACTTAATGGAACAATGTTGTGCACCGAATCGACACTCAAAACCATTGTCTCGCTAAACATGACACCGAAATTAAATTGCGACTTAAAGATGGAACATAAACAACGTCATGGAGCCGAAGCGTGAAGCCGTCCTTCAACTTGATGGGGAGATCACCAATGGCTTCAATCGCAGCCTCGACGCCATTCGCAACCTTAATTGTTCTTGCTCCTCTTGTTAGGATTCTGGTTGTAGTCATACCCTGCATAGAATTAGCAACACGAATTGTTGCACCTGAATCAATCCACCAAGTAGATTTACTATAACTTAAGTTCAGGGATTCATCTACAAATGTAATAATGTCCTCACCCTTTGACCACATGAAATGCAACCACTTAGGACACTGCTTCTTCCAGTGCCCAGTCTTCTTGCACCAGTGACACTGGTTTGGTGCAAACTCCGTCTACTGAAGAGGTTTCTGAGGTTTCTGAGGCTGATCATTCTGCATAGGAGCTTTTCCATTTGGCTTCATCTGTCCCTGGGGAGGTGCATTTGAAGGTCCGCTTTCCGCTTGATTCTTAGCTTGAAAATGCTTATTTGGAAAGCTTCTCTTCTGTGGCTTCTTACCATGGTTTACATAGTTAACAAGACCACCATTCTGAGCCTTCAACCTTTCTTCCTCCTGGACAGACATGGCAATCAACTTATGCACATCCCACTTATCTGGTATGGTGTTGTAGTTGACCTCAAAAGCAGAAAACTCAGGAGGCAGGGACTTAAAAATCAAATGAATGACAAACTCAGTGGGAAGGACCATGCCCATCTCAGCAAGCTTGCCGTTCATGTTGCTCATCTTAAGTATGTGGTCCCTTATACCACCACCAGTGTACTTCATTGCAACCAAACCGCCAATAGTAGTACCGGCATAAGTCTTAGTATGATGAGAGTGCGCTTATCCACTATCTCCAAATACTCGGAGGCGGTGAGTAACTTCCCGTCCTTATCCTTTTCGGAATGGACGCCTTAATTGCCTCTCGTCATCTTAGTCCGAATGATCGCTAGACATCTCTTGTTGTCTAGATCCCACCTCGCTTTGGCGAGTTGATGCTCACTTTCCACCTTGATATGAGCGTCTTCCCTTACTTTGCATGCGCATCGGGCTCATTAGCCTCTCGACGGGTGCCTCGGGCTCGGCAGGACGCTCCGTGGTCGGCACGTACTCCATACCCGGCATTAAAAATGCCGGTTTCAAAGAACTTGCGCCAAGCCGTGTAGTTGTTGCCGCTTAGCTCGGTGATCCGGCCAACATAACCCGCTTGAGCTGAAAATAAAATTCAGAAAAAAGTGTGAGAACATATAACAATAAATATTGCATGCATCAATTTAACTTTGGTCAAAATTAATACATACAACATGCTACTACATTAATTCTATATCACCTTTGGGCGTAAAAATAGAACTAACGCATAAAACTTTAGTGTATCAGTCATAATATTGTAATTATCAGCTTTGGCCGAAAAATAACAATATCATAACATATTCTTAAAGAAAAACCTTCTCTAATTAAATATCCCTTTGGTTCAATTTAACTAGAGAAAAGAAAACAACGCAACGGAAAAACAAACAAATAAACAGAGTAAACCTTAATTTCGAAGCATTCTACTCTCTCGTAAATTTCATGAATTTATCAAAAACATTAAACAGAGATATAACTTAAATGAAAAACAGCAAATAAACAAGAAATACAAAACAAAATAGCTTCGAAATTCAAGACTTAAATATAAGACTTTACTGTTCACAGTCCGCCGGTTTGGCCCAAGAGCAAAAAACCGGCCCGCGGTCCCCTATTTGCGCCCGCGTGGGCTCCGGCCCGGCGGCCAATGGCCGGGCCGGCCAAGCGGCGGCCCAAAGACCGCATCCCTCCCGGGCTCAATCTAGCCCACGCAGGCTGCTAATGCACCGCCTCCGTCGATCGCCGGATCGACGGCCGAGATCGTATCCGCCTAAACCGGTGGTGTATATAAGGCCCGAGCGACCCCGGGAAAACCCTAGACCATTCGCTTTCTTCCTTCTCCCGAGCCGCGCAAGTTAGCACCGGCGGCGGCGGCGGCGCCTTCTTCGCCCCGCGGCCGGTAGCCTCGCCGGCGGCGGTGAGCGGCGCCGCCCCGGTCCAAGACCGCGATCGCACCCACCTTTGTTGCTCCTTCCCCTATTCCTCCACCAAAAAAGGCTTGAGACCGCAAGCAACAGAGGGGAAACCACCCATGGTGGCTCGGTGGAGGAAAGCGGCGCTGCTGCCGGCCCCCTCGCCGGCGCGCGCGTCCACCCCATGGGTGAGCGCGCGGCCGTCGAGCGGCTCGGTGGTGGCGCCCAAAACGGATGTCCCGCACGCCGCCGCGGCGGCGAGCTCCGGCTCTTCAAGCCCCGCACGGCGGAGGGTCAACCCGCACGTAGGCGGTGGCCCCGCCGATCTAGGGTTTGGTTTTTGACTTGAGTTTGCATCTGTTTGCTTCATTTCTTCCCCTAACCCGAGTGGATCTAGGGTTAGGGTAATCTCTCGATGCGAATTTGTGTTTCCTTCCCCTAACCCGAGCAAGATCTAGGGTTAGGGTTTCAAACTTTCTTCGTGTTTCAACGATTTGTGGTCGAATCCAGTGTTCTCTCCCCCAGATCTAAAAGATTTGGGGTCATCTCCTTCAACATGCCACACTGGTTATTCAAAAACTAACCCCGAAACAGATCTACTAACTGGTTAGGCTAACTGATACCATTGTTAGATCTTAAGTACTTAAACATGGACGAACACCAGTAGCTAATCTATTCGGGTATGAACTTAAGCATTACAGATAAACAACATGGATACCTAGATCTAGATCTACTGCACCTAATACAACTAGAAAGGGAAACAGAGGGAAACAAGGGGGCGCGGACCATCGGGGTTGGATGGGAGCGCGAGTCCGAAGCCATCTCGTGGGTCGAGGTCGCAGGGGCGGCCGCGGCTTGACGCAGGGGATGCAGTGCCGGCTCGGGGACGACGGGATCACGTACGATGCGGTCGAGCGTCGGGCGGTGGCACCGGTGCGCCGGATCCAGGAAGAGGGCCTCGGTGGCGGCGGTGGCGCAGCTTCCCGCCGCTCCGGTGCTCCCTCGGGTCGGTTAGGGTTTGTAGGGTGGGGTGTGTGCGGCGGCGCGGTGAACCTCGTACGCGAGCCGTGGCCCCCACCCTCTCTTTATAAGACCGTGCGACGGGGGCCCACCAACCATGGATTGGTTGGGCGCCCCCGACCAGGGCGCGGTAACAAGCCCGTCACGGCCGCCTTTGGGCCGTAACGGTAAAGAGATCGAACTAACAGTATCATCAATTCCAGTATATATTAAGACAACTTTAATAGCTTGCAGCTTCTGCAACATTTCATAGTGCATTAATAATGTGTAAACACCAGCAACTAGTATTTAGCAAGTGATAGTTGCTTTCATGCTGCGTGTCAAGTTAACAGTAGAAGAGTTTTAAATTACACCTAACTTTTGTATTAAAATGTTGACACTTGTCCTCCAATCTTGAAAGTGAAAAAAGTTTAGAATTAGTTACAGAGAAGACGGTTCATGTCATGTTCACACCTTACATATGTGTATGGAATGAACTAATCATCTTAAATTAAGAGACAATTGTGTTGTTTGATGACGCATACGTGATGGGGACTTGAAAAAGGGATTTGTCAATCGATTTGGACACAAAAGTTTGTTTTGTCCAATAATTGAGGAGAGGTGAGGTGATCGACTTTGTTCACGCCACTCCGGGCCATGTGATTGGATGAGGTAGAGTTTAAGAAGTGTATCACCAGCCGTCCACGATGACCAATCAACCATGGAGTGTAGATCATTGTCGTACTAGATAAACATCGGAGGAAACATAAAGTGTAAACTGAGAAGTCATTAACATTGGAGTGTCAAGTTTTAATTAGTTATCCCCAAGTTTCTGTTTTCTGTGTTCTCTTTGAGTCTATGTGGTCTTGTGTACATTTAGTGAAGTTGATGGGTGTATTATATATACATTTGGAGAAAAGGATATATTATGATTTGTCAAATTAACCCTTATATGTCCACTTGGAAAAGAGATAAGAGATTCTTGATCAAGTTGACCGGTTTAGTTTGTTCAGATGCAGCAAGTCACTATGCTTGTCGGCATCAACTTCTATGCACTTCAATTTTGAACGGGTTTGGGATCCAAAAGATGATTAATACCACTGGTCGTCGACAGACAGCTCCATTGCTCCATGGTCTCGATCCACTATATGGATAACTGAGGCCGTAGCTAGCATTCGGTTGTGAAGCAACAACAATAGCTAAACCCTTTGGCACCACATGATCAGTTTCATATAGGATGTAATGTACGGTGCCCTCTAATCTGGCCTGAGGGACAGACCAACCTCGGAGTTGTACCAGTTTCTGCAGCAGCTATATGGATTAGGGCAAGTAGGACCAATAGATACTATCGTTTTTGGCTTATATATGCCTAGAACTCATATCTCTCTTGCAAGAGGGACGTCTCGAAGTATATATCATACTCCTATATATTATATTCCCATCATAATAACGGATGAGTAGGATAGTGTCCATAGAATTAAACGAGCTGCAACTTAGGACAAAAGATGATGTGGCAAAATTGTAAATGAAGAAGAGAAGGAAATCCAGTCTTGCCACGTCATTTAAGATCAATGGTGGAGATGGAGGCTTTGTTTCGGGCCTTTAGTCCCCGTTCAACTTGGAGTCGGGACTAAAGACATATCGTCGACGTGGCCCGAAATGCTCGATGGAGACACCCCGCCTTTAGTCCTGGTTGGTATAACCAACCGTGACAAAAAGGTTGCCTCCCAACAACATTTTCCCGCAATAATTGACGCGGGCTTTTAGCACCGGGTGGAATTACCAACCGAGACTAAAGGTGTACCCTTTAGTCTCGGTTGGTAATTCCACCCGGTGCTAATTCTTTAGTCCCGGTGGAGTTACCAACCGGGACTAATAGCCGGCGCCCTACAAATCCAGCCTTCTTCTTCCCCTTTCTCTTGCCCGAGCCATTCTTCACCAAGAGCTCAAGCTCCTCCTCCAAGGCGCCTCAACCTTAGAGAGGTGCTGCTGAATTTTTTCTTCATGTATTTGTGAAGATTTCTCTCCTCTAAAGTGTTTCCTAGGTTTGATTCTTCTTCCTCCCATGATTTGTTGTGATTAATTGTTTTGATATATTTTAGAGATGGAGAAAATAGAAATCTTAAATCCTAGGTGGGAGCAGGTAATGAGAGATGAGGTCATTTATATACTTTAGATTCTGAAAAATGTGGTTGGCTAAACACTAGCATTGTCTTGTTATCTTTTATATTGATGTAGAGAAAATTGAATTTTACTTTTTGATATAATGAAACATAGAACTAATTATGATTTTACATTTAGCTAATTTTATAGAAGTTAGTTTATAAAAAATATGATCATTAATAATGGAGATCAAAATGGCCATCGGTGACCTTTGTATGTCATTGCATCACATTTATGAATTCACGTATTATGTTGAGATGATCAACATGTTAAGGAAGAATGTAGCTAGGCCTCCGAGCTCTCATCATCTAGTTCATAACGGAATACATCATCGAATTCACTGTCACACCCGATTTTCCGAAGGAAACCAAGTGCAAACCTATATGCATGCCAGGATCAATGTTCATGCATATAGTGACATATAAGTGAATACAGAAACAACATCACGTAAGAAAAAGAGATATTATCAGAGATTTACGCTTAATCCCGGAAACGAAGGCTCCAAACATCACGGGCAAATCGACGGGGGTTGCGTACGCCTAGCACCAGCAACATTTTCACAAGACTTCAAAGTAGCATCCTCTTTCCGAGCAACAATGGTTATAGCAAGGGTGAGCACTTGTCGTACTCAAGCAAGTGTGGGGGAAAAGAATGAATGCAAAGGCTTTATAGTGGACTCGGGCTATAAGCATTTAAGCAATTTTAGTTGGTCAAGTTTTATTAGCACCCGATTACTAATAAAGTATAAGTTTATACCAACCCACATTAAGCATAAGGTAAGAGGTACGCCATAAGCATATGGCAAGCATAACCGAGAGAGAACGATTTAAGTCCATCTTCAAGTTTGATTATCATGTGAGGGTCCGGCCGCCCGTGACCGTGGGCACGGCTAATCGATTAGTTTTACACTCGCAGAGGTTGTACATCTTTACCCACAAGTCGCGTAAAAGTCCCGAAGAACTTTAAACCCAACCATGCGATGCCGGCCAAGCATCATACCACACTACCGAGGTGTGATTGCATAGGGACGCTACGAGGCCTTTACAAAGAGTCCTCCCGTGCGTATTAGTCCATAGTAGTATGTCATAGAGGCTATCTTTCGTACCACACTTCTATTACGGACGGTAAGCCATAGAGTCTTCCGTTCCATCACCGCTCCGGAATAGAAGAGCCATAAAAGCATTCCTCCGTCCCCAACCTACTATGCGAGTAATAACCACACAAAGACTTCCCTAATTACTCGGCCAAGACCGAGCCATATAGTCCTTGTGGTTGCACCGTTGTCCCGGGTGGTTCTCCATGTTCCGATTAAACATATGGTCTTGTATTAAGCATCCAAAGATATAGCATAAAGGTAAAACAAGTTCATCATTAATGTTCATTAAAACCACCATAACCCAGGTATAGCAACTAAGCATAGCTACCCAACATAAAGATAAACCCGTTTGATCAAGGCACAGGATAAATAACACTAGTCAAACCTTAAACATGGGTCCCATCATATTAATGCAAGCATATGCCATGAGTGATTAAACATAGTTCTTAGGACAAAAGATCAAGGACACACTTGCCTTTAACCAAAGTAATGCCGTTGCTCAGAATATCTTCAACTTCAAGTTCTTCCAAGCTTCTCGAACGGCGTTCACTCTAAGCGCATCAATCATCGGGCACAAACATACACAAAGGAAACAAACAAGCATACTAAGAACAAAACACCAATCATAAGAAAGCTTTAAAAGAATGCACTAAAGGATAGACTCGATTAGGTGGATTACTAAAGCACACAAACCGTGCTTAGAGGAAGAAAGGCTTGGTTTGCTTTAAAGAGATGGTCGTGGAAGATTGAGCAAGGACCGGAAAGATCACACTTAGATTGAGCCGAGACAAGAACGTCTAACGAACGTTTTGCATATATGAGAGAGCAAGGCTATGAGCTAGGTTCATTTTAATTAACAAAACAAATATAAAGGATATTTTAGAAATAAAATACCCCATGTTGACATTAATGCAATATTAAACTTTATTTATGAAACCGGTGTAAAGAACTATTCAAGTTTTATTAATAAAGATTCATATATTGATTAAACCGATTAAACATTTTAATTTAGAAAAAGCTGAACTATATGAACAATCTAAACGAAACTTTGTAATTCGAGTAGATCATATTATTATCAAAAACAGTATTAAATTGGTATTAATCAAGATTAACATTTATTTATAAAGCCGGAGTAAAAGCCTAATCAACTTTTAATTATAAAAGTTAATTAATCATTAAGCAAATTAATATTTGACTTATGGAAAACCGAGTAAAAGATCTAATTAGATTTTATTCATAAAAGCATGTCAAGTAATCATTAATCAAATTAAATTAGATTATGAAAAACGATATATAGATCTATATAGCTTTTATTTGGAAAAGACATGCATAGCTAGTCATTAATCAAAATTAATATTAATTTTATTTTCAGAAACAAAACATGGTGAAAACACTCCACTAACGCGTGCTTTACATTATTATGGACCTAACGCAACTTGAACGGATTAAATCAGAGCTAAAACGTGCAAGCTATGAAGAAAACAAGATTGGAAGGACCTTTACGCGATTAACTATAGATTTCAAGGGCTAGCTAAGAAGATTTGCAAGACACACTAAATAGTGCCCGGGAAAAGGTTAAAGAGCGGGGTTAGATCTGTAAAAGGGCTCTGGTTGGATCTCGGTTGTGAAGATCCGATAAATCTAGGGGGTCACGCACAAGATCCGCAAGACACACCCTTAGATCTAGCTATTACGGGATTTTGCGGGGGCTATTCACAAAACAAGACACCCCTTCTTCCTCCTCGGGGCCGAACGGAGGCGGGGAGGGGCGGCGGCCTTGGGGTGGCGGCGCCGGCTCCGGGGCGGCAAGGGCCTCGACTAGATTGGGGAAAAGGAAGAGGAGTCCACGGGGAACTCGAAGACGTGCTCACCTTGGAGGGAAGGAGATGGCGGGGGTGGCCGCCGGCGGTGTGCGGTCGCGGCCGGGCGGCGGTCTCCCGCGGCGGCGGCGCCCCGGTGTGCTTCCGGCCGAGGTAAGGGGCGGAGGATGCACGGCTCGGCCGGCCGGCTCTCCCGGGTGGTGCCGGCTCGGCTCGGAGGTCAACGGCGGCGGCACGACGCGGGGCGGCGGCGGCGAGTTCGACGCCGGTCGCCGGCGGCGCGGTCCTGCGAGGGAGAGGCGGCGCTCCCGCGCGGGCGATGACGGGCGCGGGCGCGGCCCTAGGGTCCCCGGGCGCGGCGCACGGGCGCGGCTTCCCCCTTTTATGGGGACGCGCGCGGCTCGCCCCCGCCCGGAAGGCGGCGGCGCCGGCCGGGCCCTCGGCCGGTGGCCGGATGGGCCACGGCGGGGCGGGCCGGCGCGGGCGGACCGGGTAGCCGGGTCGGGCCTTCGGGCTCGGCCCGTTAGATAGGTTTTTTTTTGAGATATTTTCTTGTGCAAAGATAAATCCGTAAATATCTAGATAAATCGATAAAGCCACGAAAAATATCCGAAAAATCACAAAAATTCCAGGAAAATTTCTAGAGATAGATTAAGACACGAACAACCCAAATAAAGCATTTGGTGCTCATGAAAAAGATTTTAGAGCCTTCTAATAAATAGAAATAGCTCAAGGCAAATGAGAATAAATTCCAGAAAAATCCGGAAAATTCTCGGGAGAGTTTGGACAAATTCCTAAACGCATTTTTGAAACCTTTTGCACTCAAGAACCACTAGATGCATCGGCATGAATGCAACACACATAACTTTTATTTAATTTAGAAAATCAAACAAAGAATTTTTCCTATACTATATTCCCTGTAAAGAAAAATAAATGTTGGAAAAATTTTAAAATTATGAGAAAATCGTTATTTAATTATTCTTTCTATTCACATCCTGAAATTGGAAATTTCAGGGTGTGACAAATCTACCCCCCTTAAAAGGAATCTCGTCCCGAGATTCGAAAAAGGCTAGCAAGAGACAAGGGTTTATTTCAACTCTTTTCATATCCTTCAGCAATATTCTTCCTTTCATATTACAGAAATCTTTCCACAGCCTAACTTATATTATAATCCTTAGGTATCGGGGGTCTTGTCTTGCTTGTGTCGTTGTCGCCATTCCCTCTTAAAATGACGATCAAGAAATTTCTTCGGGCATCTGTTGATAAAGTGTCCACCAGCCTTGCAATAAAAACAAGCTTTACTTTCCCTAATGTTCCGACGATTTTGTGGTGTCTCATAAATCACTGGTATTGTGACGCCATGAGGATATTCTAGATATGCATCTTCATTGTGATCTTCGGGAAAACCTTGGGCTTGAGACATATGATGTAGGTTAGAGTTGACATTGGCTTCCCCTGGATATTCCCTTTTTCTCTTCTTACTCATGATCTCCTGTAGCTTGCTTTCTAGCCCAACAGCTTTGTTGATTAAATCTTGTAGACTTGAATAATCGTGTAAGCTTAGTATACTTTGAAGATCTTCATTCAACCCTTTGATGAAATGCTCTCGTTTCTTCTTATCACTCTCAGCCGATCTTGGGGCATACAGAGATAATTGAACAAACTTATCCCCGTACTCAGTTACCGTCATCTGTCCTTGCTTTAAGTTAAGGAACTCCTTCCTCTTGAGCTTCATCGCACTCACAGGAGTATGGTGTAAGATAAAGTTGTCTTTGAATTCCTTCCACACAATACTCTCGGAGTTGCTTTGCTTGTCCATTGATGTAAGAATTCCACCACTCGAAGCTGCTCCCGTAAGTTGCCAAGATGCATACAAAGCTTTCTCTCCATCATTGCATTGTACCATATCTAGCTTCTCTTCAATTGTCTTGATCCAGTCTTTCGACTTCTAAGGGATATGTGGTACCGGAGAACATTGGCGGCTCGCTCTTCATGAACTCGCATACTTATCCTCCGGGGTGGAAATGATAGCGCATCTTGGTTGTATCCATAGTCATCACCGTTCTCGTAGCTTTCTCCTTGGTTACCTCCTTCTTGGTTTTCCATCCGGTTGGTAGGTAAAGATATTATCGAAGGGAACAAGAGTAGTGCAAAACGAGTGGGGGAGAACAAGGAGGTGGAGGTACAAAAGAAGAACCCAACTAAGCAACTGATGTTATTGCGGATGTAAGACCCACAATACACCAACACTCACTTCAAAGAAACGAATCAATCAAGTCCATAAAACCAAGCATCATCATGCAAACACACAATTCCACCAATCAAGGCATAGCTAAAGGGAACGACACTACACGTTGTTAATAAAATTAGGGGGTATCCTCCTAATAGATCAGATATATCTCCCAGCAAGGATATCCATAAATAATGGATTTTTCCCAGATCAAGGAGTACGAAATTATGAGTTCAACCCAACTGGAATCACCTCAATCGGAGGTTCAGAACTCGAGATATGAATTAAACAAGATGGCTATGTCAGCAGTGTTGGCAGATTCTGAATGCTCCACTAATTCGTATGTATCTCCATGAATACAAAACGAATACTGCTGAATTTTGGACAGAGTGAAACTGATGAAATTCCTGAACTACTCCAATTGGATTTACCTCAATCGGAGGTCTATAGCCCGAGATATAGAATATTGAAGGTAACTAGGTCAGCAGAGTTTACAGATTCTGATAGCTCCAATGTTTCGGGCATAGCTTCTGGAACATATACTGGATAGGGCTGCATTTTTGATAGAAATTCACATATGAAATTTAGGAACTAACCCAACTGGTTTCATGCCAATCGGAGTTCTGTAGCTCGAGATAAAATTGAAACAGTGCTGATGTGTCAGAGAGCTGCGCGAATAGATGGAATGTTTAGGGTAACAATTCCACCAGTCAATCAAGGGGGTGTTATTGCTTGAGAGAATGGACAAAGGCGAGGTCGAAGAGATGTTCAAGGAGAGTGAAGATAATATACAAGAATTCATGGTATGGAGAAAAGAAGATGGTTAAGAGGTGAGATCCTTCATCAGAGAGGTCAAGGATAAGGTAAGGAGGGATTGTAGAACAAAAGAGGCATTAAGAAACGACCGCAAGTGCTAACTAGGCTTACGTCCTACGGTCGATACAGCTACGATACCACTCGTCACACCCGATTTTCCGAAGGAAACCAAGTGCAAACCTATATGCATGCCAGGATCAAGTTTCATGCATATAGTGACATATAAGTGAATACGAAACGTATCACGTAAGAAAAAGAAAGATTATCGAGATTTACGCTTAATCCCGGAAACGAAGGCTCCAAACATCACGGGCGATCGGCGGGGGTTGCGTACGCCTAGCACCAGCAACATTTTCACAAGACTTCAAAGTAGCATCCTCTTTACGAGCAACAATGGTTATAGCAAGGGTGAGCACTTGTCGTACTCGGCAAGTGTGGGGGAAAAGAATGAATGCAAAGGCTTTATAGTGGATCGGGCTATAAGCATTTAAGCAATTTTAGTTGGTCAAGTTTTATTAGCACCTGATTACTAATAAAGTATAAGTTTATACCAACCCACATTAAGCATAAGGTAAGAGGTACGCCATAAGCATATGGCAAGCATAACCAGAGAGAACGATTTAAGTCCATCTTCAAGTTTGATTATCATGTGAGGGTCCAGGCCGCCCGTGACCGTGGGCACGGCTAATCGATTAGTTTTACACTCTGCAGAGGTTGTACATCTTTACCCACAAGTCGCGTAAAAGTCCCGAAGAACTTTAAACCCAACCATGCGATGCCGGCCAAGCATCATACCACACTACCGAGGTGTGATTGCATAGGGACGCTACGAGGCCTTTACAAAGAGTCCTCCCGTGCGTATTAGTCCATAGTAGTATGTCATAGAGGCTATCTTTCGTACCACACTTCTATTACGGACGGTAAGCCATAGAGTCTTCCGTTCCATCACCGCTCCGGAATAGAAGAGCCATAAAAGCATTCCTCCGTCCCCAACCTACTATGCGAGTAATAACCACACAAAGACTTCCCTAATTACTCGGCCAAGACCAGAGCCATATAGTCCTTGTGGTTGCACTGTTGTCCTGGGTGGTTCTCCATGTTCCGATTAAACATATGGTCTTGTATTAAGCATCCAAAGATATAGCATAAAGGTAAAACAAGTTCATCATTAATGTTCATTAAAACCACCATAACCCAGGTATAGCAACTAAGCATAGCTACCCAACATAAAGATAAACCCGTTTGATCAAGGCACAGGATAAATAACACTAGTCAAACCTTAAACATGGGTCCCATCATATTAATGCAAGCATATGCCATGAGTGATTAAACATAGTTCTTAGGACAAAAGATCAAGGACACACTTGCCTTTAACCAAAGTAATGTCGTTGCTCAGAATATCTTCAACTTCAAGCTCTTCCAAGCTTCTCGAACGGCGTTCACTCTAAGCGCATCAATCATCGGGCACAAACATACACAAAGGAAACAAACAAGCATACTAAGAACAAAACACCAATCATAAGAAAGCTTTAAAAGAATGCACTAAAGGATAGACTCGATTAGGTGGATTACTAAAGAAAACGAAGTGTACTTGGAAGGAAAAGGCTTGGTTTGCTTTAAAGAGATGGTTATGAAAGATCGAGCATGAACTTGGAAAGATTACACTTAGATTGAGCTGAGACAAGAACGTCTAACGAACGTTTTGCATATATGAGAGAGCAAGGCTATGAGCTAGGTTCATTTTAATTAACAAAACAAATATAAAGGATATTTTAGAAATAAAATACCCCATGTTGACATTAATGCAATATTAAACTTTATTTATGAAACCGGTGTAAAGAACTATTCAAGTTTTATTAATAAAGATTCATATATTGATTAAACCGATTAAACATTTTAATTTAGAAAAACTGAACTATATGAACAATCTAAACGAAACTTTGTAATTCGAGTAGATCATATTATTATCAAAAACAGTATTAAATTGGTATTAATCAAGATTAACATTTATTTATAAAGCCGGAGTAAAAGCCTAATCAACTTTTAATTATAAAAGTTAATTAATCATTAAGCAAATTAATATTTGACTTATGGAAAACCGAGTAAAAGATCTAATTAGATTTTATTCATAAAAGCATGTCAAGTAATCATTAATCAAATTAAATTAGATTATGAAAAACGATATATAGATCTATATAGCTTTTATTTGGAAAAGACATGCATAGCTAGTCATTAATCAAAATTAATATTAATTTTATTTTCAGAAACAAAACATGGTGAAAACACTCCACTAACACGTGCTTTACATTATTACGGACCTAACGCAACTTGAACGGATTAAATCGGAGCTAAAACGTGCAAGGTATGAAGAAAACAAGATTGGAAGGACCTTTACGCGATTAACTATAGATTTCAAGGACTAGCTAAAAAGATTTGCAAGACACACTAAATAGTGCCCGGGAAAAGGTTAAAGAGCGGGGTTAGATCTGTAAAAGGGCTCTGGTTGGATCTGGTTGTGAAGATCTGATAAATCTAGGGGGTCACGCACAAGATCTGCAAGACACACCCTTAGATCTAGCTATTACAGGATTTTGCAGGGGCTATTCTCAAAACAGCACCCCTTCTTCCTCCTCGGACCGAACGAGAGGCAGGGAGGGGCGGCGGCCTTGGGGTGGCGGCGCCGGCTACTGGGGCGGCAAGGGCCTCGACTAGATTGGGGAAAAGGAAGAGGAGTCCACGGGGAACTCGAAGACGTGCTCACCTTGGAGGGAAGGAGATGGCAGGGTGGCCGCTGGCGGTGTGCAGCTGCGGCCGGCGGCGGTCTCCCGCGGCGGCGGCGCCCGGTGTGCTTCCGGCCGAGGTAAGGGGCGGAGGATGCACGGCTCGACGGCCCGGCTCTCCCGGTGGTGCCGGCTCGGCTCGGAGGTCAACGGCGGCGGCACGACGCGGCGGCGGCGGCGGCGAGTTCGACGCGGCCGCCGGCGGCGCGGTCCCGCAGGGGAGGGCGGCGCTCCCGCGCGGGCGATGACGGGCGCGGGCGCGGCCTAGGGTCCCCGGGGCGCGGCGCACGGGGCGCGGCTTCCCCCCTTTTATGGGGACGCGCGCGGCTCGCCCCCGCCCAGGAAGGCGGCGCGCGCGGCCGGGCCTCGGCGGTGGCGGGGATGGGCCACGGCGGGGCGGGCCGGCGCGGGCGGACCGGGTAGGCCGGGTCGGGCCTTCGTGGCTCGGCCCGCTTAGATAGGTTTTTTTTTGAGATATTTTCTTGTGCAAAGATAAATCCAGAAATATCTAGATAAATCGATAAAGCCACGAAAAATATCCGAAAAATCACAAAAATTCCAGGAAAATTTCTAGAGATAGATTAAGACACGAACAACCCAAATAAAGCATTTGGTGCTCATGAAAAAGATTTTAGAGCCTTCTAATAAATAGAAATAGCTCAAGGCAAATGAGAATAAATTCCAGAAAAATCCGGAAAATTCTCGGGAGAGTTTGGACAGCTCCTAAACGCATTTTTGAAACCTTTTGCACTCAAGAACCACTAGATGCATCGGCATGAATGCAACACACATAACTTTTATTTAATTTAGAAAATCAAACAAAGAATTTTTCCTATACTATATTCCCTGTAAAGAAAAATAAATGTTGGAAAAATTTTAAAATTATGAGAAAATCGTTATTTAATTATTCTTTCTATTCACATCCTGAAATTGGAAATTTCGGGGTGTGACATTCACCCTTCTTCATCTTATTCTTTGTTTACTTTTTAATATAATGAAACATAGAACTAATCTTAATTTTGCATTTAGCTAATTTTATGGAAGTTAGTTTATAAAAAGTATGGTCATTGATAATGGAGATCAAAATGGCCATCAAGTGACCTCTGTATGTCATTGTATCACAAGTCCCCAAGCTAAAAACTAATCAGCTTCTAGCTTTTGAACCTCTGCTTCAAACACATTTATGAATTCACGTATTGTGTTGAGATGATCAACATGTTAAGGAAGAATGTAGGTAGGCCTCCAGTTCTCATCATCTAGTTCATAACGGAATACATCATTGAATTCACCCTTCTTCTTCTTTCTCTTTATTTGCATTAATATAATTTGTGGACTTAATATGATGCAGATGAATCGACAATGGATGAACGCCGACAGACGATCCCCAGAGTACATTGTCGGCATGCAAGCTTTTCTCGAAGTTGCCGAGCCAACAAGAAACCAAAGGGGTTCATGTGTTGTCCATGCTCTTTGTGCAGCTTTCGACAAAGACTACTCTAATCGGGGGACTTTTCACCTCCACTTGATTAAAAACGGATTCATGGCGAACTATGTGCTTTGGACCAGGCATGGTGAAAGAGGGGTTGTGATGGAAGAGAACGAAGATGAGGAGAATGATAATAACATTCCTGACTGGGTCGCGGGGCAAGATTTTGCGGATACTTTCATGGAAGATGCTGACGAAGAAGAGATACCGGAAGACTGCCATGTTGATGATCTTGGTCAAGTTCTAAAAGATGCACAAAGGGACTGTGAAAATGATAATGAAAAGGCAAAGTTGCGTCGCATGATAGAAGATCATATAAAACTATTGTACCCAGATTGCAAACAGGGTCACAAAAAGCTTGGTACTACACTCGAAATGTTGCAATAGAAGGCAAAATATGGTGTGTTTGGTAAAGCATTTGAGGGGATGCTAAAAATTGTGAAGGACAAGCTTCTCGAGAACAATGAATTACCGTCAACAACATATGAAGCGAAACGGATCGTCCGCCCTCTGGGGTTGGAGGTTCAGAAGATCCATGCCTACCCTAATGATTGCATCCTATACCGAGGCATGGAACACGAGAATTTGGAAGCTTGTCCTGTGTGCAACGCGTTACGTTATAAGATCCGGAGAGATAATGATCCTGGTGCTCCCGAGGGGACACCTCCCAAGGTGAAGAAAGTACCGGCGAAGGTTATGTGGTATTTTCCTATTATACCACGTTTGAAGCATTTGTTCAGGAACAAAGAAAATTCTAAGTTGATGACATGGCACAAAAGCGATCGTAAGCAAGACCACATGCTGAGACATCCGGCAGATGGGTCTCAATGGAGAAAGATTGATAGAAAATACAAAGATTTTGCTTTGGGAAGCAAGAAACATAAGACTTGGTTTAAGCACAAATGGCTTCAATCCATTTGGTGAGTTTAGCAAAGGGTCATAGCACTTGGCCTGTGACACTATGCATGTTCAACCTTCCTGGTTGGATGTGCATGAAGCGAAAGTTCATTATGATGCCGGTGCTAATCCAAGGTCCAAAACAACCTGGCAACGACATTGATGTGTATCTAAGACCATTGGTTGATGAACTATTACTGCTATGGAAGAAAGAAGGTGTACATGTGTGGGATGAGAATAAGCAAGAGAACTTCAACCTACGAGCATTGTTATTCATTACTATCGGGCTCGCACCCACTGTTTACATAAAACAGACGGTATTCATCTGAAAAATTGTAAGAAGGTTGTGTATATGGGTCATCGTCACTTTGTTCCTAAGAAGCATCCCCTAAGGAAGAAAGGTTTGCATTGGAAAGGAAAGGCTGATCATCGTACAAAGCCCCCCCCCATTTTAAAGGAGAGGAGATATTTGAGATGGTAAAAGATCTAAGGGGTGTCTTTGGAAAGGGTGACAGTAGTGAACCTGTTCCACATATGCTAATGGGCGTGCACCAATGTGGAAGAAGAAATCTTTATTTTGGGAGTTACCTTATTGGAAAATTCTTGAGGTCCGGAATGCTATTGACGTGATGCACTTGATGAAAAATCTTTGTCTGAATGTCCTAGGCTTCTTGGGTTGTTACAAGAACTCTAAGGATACATTGGAAGCACGACGGGACCTGAAAAATATCCATAGGAATGAAGCACCTCCGATAGAGGTTGATGAGGAAGAAGCAGATCCTGAAGAGGTTGAGGAGGAAGAATAAGATTTCGTAGGTCCTGCTAGTTACACCCTGAGCAAGGAAGAGAAGGACATCATGTTTGATTGCCTAAACAGCATGAAGGTTCCATGTGGCTACTCATCGAATATAAAAGGGACAATAAATATGAAAGATAAGAAGTTCACAAATCTAAAGGCCCACAACTTCCACTGTTGATGACACTGTTACTTCCAGTTGCGTTGAGGGGTGTTCTACCAGAGAAAGTACGATTAGCGCTCGTAAAGCTTTGTGCATTTCTCAATGCAATTTCATAGAAGGCAATCGATCCAAGGAATCTAGTGAAGCTACAGAATGATGTTGTGCAATGTCTTGTCAGCTTTGAGGTGGCATTTCCACCTTCATTCTTCGATATTATGACTCACCTCCTGGTGCACCTTGTGAAAGAGATTACTATTCTTGGACCAGTATTCTTGCACAACATGTGGCCTTTTGAGAGGTTCATGTCACTCCTCAAGAAATATGTTCTTAACCGCGCACGTCCGGAAGGAAGCACCACCAAAGGATATGTAACTGAGGAGGTCATTGAGTTTTGTGTGGACTTTGTCGACTCAATTGACTCGATTTGGGTTCCAGTATCACGACATGAGGGGAGGCTACTAGGAAAGGGCACCATTGGAAGGAAAGCATGTTTCAACAATGATGCTAATTTGTTCAATAAAGCACACCTAGTTGTTCTGCAACAATCAACCTTGGTGACGTCGTACATTGAGGAACACAAGAAGATTGTTTCTTCACAAAATCCAACCAAAACCGAAGCATGGGTTACACGTCATCACTTGGAAAATTTCCCCTCATGCTTGAGTGAACAAGTTATTGGTGAATCCACAATTCACCCACAACTCGCTTTGTTAGCCAGGGGACCTTCTAGCACAATTGTCAAATTCCAAGCTTACGATATGAATGGTTATACTTTTTACACAAGAGACCAAGATCGAAAAACCACACACCAAAATAGTGGTGTCCGTATAGACGCCATGGACAACAACTATAACAAGAACTCGTATTATGGTATCATAGAAGAGATATGGGAGCTTGAGTACGGGCCACTTAACATCCCTCTGTTTCTTTGCCAATGGGTAAAACTAACTGGAGGTAGAATAAGGAAAGATCAATATGGAATGGCAATAGTGGACCTGACCAAGATTGGTTTCAAGGATGAACCATTCGTCCTTGCCAAAAATGTTCATCAAGTTTTCTATGTCAAGGATATGACTAGCAAACCGAAGAATAAAAATCCCAATGGATCACAAGAGCCAAAGCGACACATTAATCGTGGGAGTCGAGGACGAACGTAAAAAAATCGATGACTATGATCGGTTGAATGGCATGCCTCCATTTGTCGTCAAAGTTGACCCAAGCATACCGCTTGGAAAAGAAGAGACACCGTACTTACGTCACGACCATGACCAAGGAACTTTCGTCAAGAAAAGAAAAACTTCAATATTGTCTCGTAATGATTAATGTTCAAATCATTTGTGTAATGTTCTATGAGTGTATTCCTTTAGTTATTTGAACTAAAACTTGCTAAAGCCTTTCGGTATGCCCTATGAGAAGTAACCACAAAGTTTGACTTTTTTCTCGAATTAGTTGAGTATTTTTCTTATGTATTAGGAGACAAATATTGTCGAGTCCGAAAAGAAAGTAATTGTTTCAACTATTAAATTATTTTTATATTGGAAAGTTAAGGCTATTAACACTTAACGAAATATAATTTTGCATGGTTCAAATATTAAACTTACCATTTTTAAAAAATGTTGCAAAGAGAAAGATTGAGAAAATGAGGAGGGAAAATGAGAAAAGAATTAAAGTCCCGCTCAAAATAGACCTTTAGTCCCGGGTGGTTTTACGACCCGAGACAAAAGGCCCCCCTTTTGTCACGGTTCGTAAAACCACCCGGGACTAAAGAGGGAAATTTTCCCTTTTGAGACTCCCGCACGAAATAACCCTTTAGTCCCGGTGGTATCACCAACCGTGACGAAAGACCCCCCCTTTTGTCACGCGTTCGTTACACGACCCAGGACTAAAGGTGTGTCTATATATAAAAGCACCGACCCTCCCCCTCCGGCACTTAGCCACTTTTTCGTTCCCGATCCGCCGCCATCGCCGTCGTCATGTCCTCCTCCGCCGCCGCCGTACTCCCCCGACCGCCGCCTTCCGCGGCGCCCCCGTCCTCTCGCTCCACGGGATTCTCCCGCCGCCGCCGGCCACCCGAAATCCGCCGACACCCTCGCCCCCCGCCATGCCGCCGGTCCGCCGCGGTCCGCCACCGTCGGCCCCCGAACGGGGGCGGCTTCCTCCCCGACCTCCTCCTCTCGCGTCGTCCTCCTCCCCATCCTCGCTCCTCCGCGCCATCCTCCCCGGCCTCTAGGGCTCCGCCGCCGCCGCCGAGCGCCGCGCGCCTTGCCGCCTGGCCATCCTGAGCGTCGTCACCTTGTCCTGCTGGTAGGGGCGCCTCACAGTTGTCCTCCCAAACAGCGGTAGGGGCGCCCCCTCGGTCGCCGGCATACACCGACCCTGCCCGTCTGCCCCCAAAATCGGGTCTTGCTGACGCAAGCAAATTAATTGTTTGCGTCAACATTTTTTAAATTTCTTTTGAAGAATAAATTTATGTATAAAATTGTACTAAATATGTCTATAATAATTCTAATTATGGACGGGGAAAGGACACTCAAGGATGTGATTCATGATATCATATTGTGGCCCAAACGTTACATTATAATCCCTCCTACAGATCCCCTACAGTCGCGACCATCATCATCTCCTAGGTCGTCCTCACGACCTTCAATATCACCTTGCTCACCGTCTACACAAGAACCATTATTCAATTCCGGAGGTGCGAGCTCCAGCCATGATATTGACATCAAACCCGAATCACCTCCAAAAAAGCAGAAAAAACCAATGGCGGCAAAGCAAGCGCCATCAAAAGCGAAAAAAACAACCGCAAAGACCGCGAAAAAAATCGCCCAGCCATGAAAGCACATCGAAAAAACCGCTCGGCCCACCACAACATATCGAAAAAACAGCGAAACCACCACGAAGAAACCACCGCAGAAGAAACCACCTAGCCACGAAAGCGCAACCGAAAAAACCATCGTAGCACAATCTTCCAACCCAAAGGCAACCACCGAAACCACCAATGATAAAGAAAATGGTTGAGCCCATCAAAGAAAAGGAAGCTAGCATGGGAGACGACGAAGAAGAAGGAAAAACAACGATAGGTGCCCAACATGTGCATGAATTTTTCAACAATCCGAATACAAAATAGCAACGGAGGGAGCTAGAGAAGACCAAACAAGTAGATCCGTTTCCATTGACACCGTGTGGTGCTGCAGGATTCCTTTCTCTCCTCGACTGTCTAAGAGTTCAGCTTTTTCAAACAATTCTTCCTCCTCCTTTGGCCATATGCATGCCAAGTTGTAGTTTGATCGGTGGATGCAGCGACACTAACCGATTGGTTGCCTGCGCGATTCTAGCCTGTCTAGGAACGTGCAAATCTTCGTGTTTGGTTGTATGTACGTGTCTAGGCTGGTTGAGAAGAGAAGTTGTTGGTTATCTTTACGTGTTATGTCGCATGAAATAAAATTAGAAAAGTTAAATGATTTTAAAATTTTATACGATAAAATGTAGCGAACATGGCCCCATTTGCCATTAGTTCGAGTATGATTTTGGTGATTCATGACAACATGTGTAACACCTCGATTTTTCAATTATTTGGCTTTTATTAAAATTTGCTAGAAACCTTTAATATTGCTCTTAAGGATCATAAGGTTGTTTTTAATTTATTTTAGGCATATAATTTTTTCTAAAATAAAATAAATGAGCTATAGGATTTAATTATTGCATTCATGCTTTGGTGCATTGTTTTTGATTGTTTGAATTCAAATTCTAATTTGAATTCAATTGTTTGAGCCTTTATTAAATAGATAAAACCCTCACTCTAGCTTCTCTTAATTTTAGCCCACCCAAATTAGTGCTATTTTCAAGGGTCCCAAGGATGCCAAAATACCACATGACAAATTGAGAAGATAGTCTATTTTTCAAGGGTCAAAACCGCGGAAGAAAAGGAAAAGAAAACACAACCGTCGGATAGACCGACGCTATCTCCGACCCAAGGCGTCGGTTCATCCGGTGCTCAATAAGTTGTCTTGGCGCGTCTCTCGTCTTGATTCGGTTGAAGCGTCGGATAGACCGACGGTGTCCACACTCGGACCGTCGGATCATCCGGTGCTACGGCTTCGCTCCTCCTCCTATGCAATTCATCCGGCGCATCTACGAACCGGACCGTTGGTTCATCCGAAGGTGTCGACTTCGTTTGACTCTTCGCGCGGTGTACCAACTACACCGACGCCATGCATCGATGGTACCGTCGGTTCATCCGACGGTGTGTTTTCTTTTCCTTTTCTTCCGCGGTTTTGACCCTTGAAAAATAAACTATCTTCTCAATTTGGCATGTGGTATTTTGGCATCCTTGGGACCTAGAAATGTCTACAAAGACATGCTAAACAATATGGTTAGTCCCATGGATCATGTTTTCACACCCAGTTTTAAAGGCAAAGCCGAATGCATAGATCACGTGTGCGCCAGGATCAAGTTACACACATGCAACGACATTGTGAATATCAAAATCAGTGCCACACGAATAAAGAGTTATTACAAGACCAAAGTCTTAAACGAAACATAAATAACGAGTTCTCGCAGCGGATAAAGTGCCTCCACAGGCAACAGACTGAAGACACGCACACCTAGAACTCCTGGAAATCACCGGGGTAGTCATCAAAGTTCTCCCAGTCTGAGCAGCAATCCGAGTAGTGTAGATACAAGAAAATAAACAAGCGTGAGCACATGACGTATTCTGCAAGAGGAAACCAACATAACATGCAAGGCCATATAGTAGATGGCTAAGGTTCAAGCAGTTTAGCATTTTAGTGAGTCAAGTTTTATTAGCAACATAATTACTACAGAGTGTAAGTTCATACCAACTCAATTAATAAAGTATAAGCATCATACATGAGAATAAAACAAAAATTTAACATTTAAATTCCATAATTTAATCATGTGAGGGTCCAGGCCGCTCTTGACCGTGAGCACGGCTAACTAGTTAGTTTTACACTCCGCAGAGGTTGTACACTTTCACCACAAGCAGCGTAAAAGCTCCGAAGAACTTTGAACCCAACCATGCGGTGTTTGCAAGGCACCATACCACACTACCGAGGTGTGGCTGCATAGGGACGCTACATGGCTTTTACAAAGGTTCCCTAGCAAGTTATGACCCACAAGGTTCGGATCAGTTAGCAAGGTCGTATAAAGTCCCCTAGTAGGTCAATACCCCACCATAAAAAGAAATAACTCACCCAGCCCCCTGCTAGAGCGAGTCTATACCCCACAGTACCGCCAATCCCTTGTCCTTATCAGGTAAGATCACCGCAAGCTAAAGTTCCTAATTATTCAGCCAAGACCATTGCCTGTTAGTTCTTGTGGTTGTACTATTTTCCTTGGTGGCTCTCCATGTTCCGATTATCATAACAAAGTGATCTTGTAAAGTAAAATAACATAAAGCGGAACATAGAATGTAAAAGTATCCAAGTTGATTAATACCATCCCAGTTAAGCATGCTAAGCCATAGCTACCATCAAGATTAAGGATGTTAACCCGGTTACAAGGCAAAGGTTGTAAAAGACTAGGTACGATCCTTAATAGGTTCCTGTCAAAGTTAATGCAAGCAAGAAAAGTAAATACAGTGAATTAAATGCATGTTATGTAGGACAAGTGGGCATGCATCAAGGAAAACTTGCCTTCAACAAGACTCGGCTGCTCAAACTCTGGCGCGTCTTGATCTTCAAAGTCTTCGAACGCTTCACTCTCTACGCTCCACAACAATCACATACAAGCAAACAACAAGAATAAATAAGAAACAATCACTAAACAGTACTAACAGAACAAAACAGAGACGTAAAACTGTTCTACTCTTCGAGACGATCGCGTGGACATAAAGAACTCTAAAAACGGAGCTAAAGCGACCAAGATACGCCTAATAGAAGATGCAAGGACTAAACTGTAAAGAACCCTAAAGTTTCTGGGCCTAAACATAGCAAAAGGACCTAACTGTAAAGAATCTACTACTGCGGAAGGATATTTTTGATAAATACAACAAGCTCAGGGGGTTTTCTGCAAAAACGTGAGATCCTGCCGTGTTTTGACCGGTATGGACACGAGTTGACTCGATCTGATCCGTTGGATCAAGATCTAACGGCTGTAGACGGCGGCTGGTTGCGGTGCGATTTAAAAACAACCGAGATCGTCAGATCTCGATCCGACGGCTGCGGACGCGTGCAGGTGCGCGTCGACGGCGGACGGCGGTGGTCAGCGGAGAGCGGCGGCGGGGCGGCGGCGATCTCGCGGGTGTGCCTCGGTTTCGAGCTAGGGGCTCGATTTCGAGTGCGGGTTGCACCGGGGCAAAGCGGGCGAGGTGGCGAACCTATCTAGGGCGGCGGCGGGCCGAGACACGACGGCGGCAGGCGCGGCGCGGCGGGGGGCGGCGGTGCTACTCCGGTGAGCTACCCACGATGACTCGGGGCACGGGGACGTCAACAAGCGGCACGGGTGGCCTCCTCACCTCCTTGCGCGACTCCGGGGCAGCTCCTCGACGGCGGAGAGGCGACGATGGCGGCGGACTGCTATGGCGGTGGCGCTAGGATTCCGGCGAGGTGCGGCGCAAGCGAAGGCGGCGGCTAGGGCTCGGATAGGGGACCCTACGGGGTGCGACGGCGGCTTAAATAGGCCGGCCAGGGTGCCTAGGCGTGCGGGCCATGCAAGGCAGGCAGGCGCGTGACGGCGGTGTCGGACTCGGCCTTGAGTCCGGCTCGAAGACAACACGGCGACGGGGATGACGGTGGGGACCACCTGTCGGCGTCTGCGGGCGCGGGGGAGCGGGTGCGGGCCGGCGCCGCCGCCGAAGATGGGCCGGCCGGGGCCGCGGCTGGCTGCCGCCGGGGCCGCGACGCAGCCGGCCGAAGAAACGGATGGGCGCCGGCAGACTAGGATAGTTGGGCTGGGCTAAAATTAAGAGAAGCTAGAGTGAGGGTTTTATCTATTTAATAAAGGCTCAAACAATTGAATTGAAATTAGAATTTGAATTCAAACAATAAAAAACAATGCACGAATGCAACAATTAAATCCTATAGCTCATTTATTTTATTTTAGAAAAATTTAGATGCCTAAAAGAAATTAAAAACAACCTTATGATCCTTAAGAGCAAGATTAAAGGTTTCTAGCAAATTTTAATAAAAGCCAAATAATTGAAAAATTAGGGTGTCACACATGTTGTCATGAATCACCAAAATCATACTCGAACTAATGGCAAATGGGGCCATGTTCGCTACATTTTATCGTATAAAATTTTAAAATCATTTAACTTTTCTAATTTTATTTCATGCGACATAACACGTAAAGATAACCAACAACTTCTCTTCTCAACCAGCCTAGACACGTACATACAACCAAACACGAAGATTTGCACGTTCCTAGACAGGCTAGAATCGCGCAGGCAACCAATCAGTTAGCGTCGCTGCATCCACTGATCAAACTACGACTTGGCATGCATATGGCCAAAGGAGGAGGAAGAATTGTTTGAAAAAGCTGAATTCTTGGACAGCTGAGGAGAGAAAGGAATCCTGCAGCACCACACAGCGTCAATGGGAAATGCTTGTTTGCTGGAGAACGCCATGCTAGAATTGATCTAGCATACCCAATCTTCAATTCTTCCCTTGACTGATCTTAAAGCATTATTCTGCATTCGGAAAGAACGCCGTGCCAGAATTGTTCAAGCACACCCTATTTAATTGATTGTCATGCTCAGGCGCTGATCCCTCATTCGTGGAGACTGAAAAATGGAAGGTGTGAGCTAGCCTACTGGTCCATTTAGCAGGATTTTGACAGGTAGTACATACGGAATAGTCAACATGCCCGCGCTGATTCAATTAGTGTTAGTTATTGAAAATTTAAATGGCTTACAAGATTCCAAGATGTCCCTTAATTATTTTTATTTATAGTGATGTTTTCTCTGATTTTGTAACAAAAAACTCAAGCAGCATTTTTAAATTAAATAGGCCTGACATTTTATTTGACACAGAAAAGTAGTCAAGAAACCATTAGTATGTACTTCTTCCACTAACCACTATGTAGCTATTGTTTTTATTTTGCCAACAACCATTTCATTCATCTAGAGGACGCTAGGTGTTACCATGACATGTACCAACAAAGGGTCCCATTCTCCAATAAATTTTCTTTTGCTTGCCAAATATGAGTGCAGCATTGGTAGGCAATTTCTTCAAAGTACCGAAAACGGTGTGAACTTATGTGTATGTACTAATTTTTTTGGGTATTATTTAACATATTTTTCTATTGAATATGCTATCTGATTGACAGAATTTATCGTCAATGTTGACATATATGCCCTCTTGCCTGATGTGCCATGTTGAAGGCACCATTCTGTCTTACATCATTATGGCATTGGAGAGATTTTAGAGTGATTGAAAAAAATCGAGTCATCTATTCCAAGAAATCGAGCAGTGCAAATAAAAAAAGTATCTAAAGAGTACCAAGAAGTAGAGTGTGCAAACCACCTGGTAGGTGGAACCTTAGAAACTACTCCCATCATGGACTATCAGATCGGAGATCTACAACCACGGTGGGAGTTAATTACACTCCCTCTTGACATTCTTCATATAACCCCCACATTATAATGTATACTCCTCGACAATGCGTGTTGCAATCGGTCTACACTCTGAGTTGCAAATACATGCACCACGTTCTTCCCTGATTGCAATAAATTTGGGATATTCCTAACTTGGGAAGCGGCTTGTCGATAATACTTGTAACTTGGAGTGTTGATCGATTGCAGATACTATGATGCTCTTTTAATTATGTATAAATTTACTTTATTATTTTTTTAAGAAGGATAAGAAATGAAAACTTGCATGTATTACTAGAACTTTAAAATCATTATAAAAAGCTGTCATTATTATACTATTTTTTCATTCCAAACTGAATATAATAGTTTAACATGCAATCTTGCATTCACATACTTTTTCCCATAAATGTCAAACGTACTGCTTCAAGACTAATCAACTTTTCTATATGTGTTGAAAAAAATTGTCGACGAATAAAAGAGATAAAATAAATTATAAGAAGCCTTTTAATGTCATTCGCTTCATCGAAAGATTCACTTTTTAGTCCAATTTTTCGGTTCAAAATTTCACGAAATTTGGTGTTTTCTCCGGGGACCAAAAAAAAATGAAATCCTAATCCTTGGTATGTGCACCTCCTGAGTCCCAACAATTTTTCCCAAGGGTGTTTTACTGATGGCCGATGGTTGCTGCTCTTCTTTAGGATTGTCTGAAATAGGCAACGGGGTTTTAGTCTGAAGAAGACATTTTCAAAGAGTTCTTTTTATTGGTGATTGTTAGAATCCACTCAATTCAGCCCAACTTCGGACGTTCATGCGCATCACGGCCCACTTATAAGGCAAGAGGTCCATTACCTCTCAAAAGCCCGGACTGGTGGGAGAGTGATGCTCTCCCTTATAAAGGTGGTCATGGCCTCCTCCCCTAGGCAAGGTGGTACTAAACTTGAGTGGCCTACCCCCATAAGGTAGGTGCCCTGACAGTGATTCCTTGGTTGCTAATTTGTTTTCTACTACAGTTGCTTCCCAAATTAAACTAAAAATCCCCAGCCACTCAAAAGACATTAATGAAGAAGAATAATAACCATCAACCACCGGGGAATATTGAGTATATTGTAGGGTACCATTTCTTTGACCTATTCAAACTTTGACATATGTCAACAGTTCCAAAATTGTCATTAAAATTGTAACTAGGAGTTATGTTGGATTTCACCTTTCAATCTGCGGTTTTTGTGGTTAAGAAGTGTAGCGTTATATGACAAGTTTGATGTGCTAGTTTTTCACCATCCAATTACCAAGTGATTCTCAACAGTTAGGAATGAATTCTCAGTGGTCCCTTCAAGAAGTCATTGTCCAGTTGGCAAGAATGACCATCTGGAATTCAAGACATGATCACGTCCTTATTTCATTGGCCATGATAAGTCGTCTTTGACTTTTTGCTGTCTCCTGTTCTAAATTATAATTTTACAATAGTGTGCATGGTACCATTAGAGAATACGAGTGTGCCCCACTAGCATAGGCTCTGGATTTTGAGTTAATTATGAAAAATTAACATAATGCTAAGTGCTCTGTGTAATATCAGTGCTCTCCCTCTCAAATATTTAATAATAGTAAAATTATCATGGCTATATGTGTGCTCGATCTCCTAACATTTAAATCTTGCGTGCTCACATCTAAAAATTTTAGCGAAATTGACAGAAATTTGCTTGTAGAAACTTGTCCAACCAAATTTTACATTCACAATAGTTACAAATAGAAATTTCACTTTGAACTTCAAGATTCTTCATTTGAATAATTTGAAAGCAACTAATAAAGAAGCCTCTTAATGTACGGCCTCTCAAATCATGTATGAAAACGACTTTTCCAGGCCACCCTATTTCCATATGCTCTGGAGCTGTATCATATATGCCTAGCATGACAGTGTTCTACTACATGAACCTCTGTTGCAATTAATGATGGTGAGTCAGAGTTGGCAGCGGTGGTGCCTAAAATGACTATGCATGATGGCTGCTTGTGTGGCTAAGTGTGCGCTTGGTGTGCCTAGGTAGTGGCTATGGTAATAGCATGGTCCAGTTAGCTCCTTGGATAGATCCTCCACCGGCGGAGTAGTAAGGTATACACATCCCAACTCAACACACTAAACATGATTTCGATCCATATGCTACACATCATCAAGAAACTAGCACTAAACACTATCGTCCCAATGCAAATATTCCACACTTGAATTTAATACTACTCATCTCTCATTATATCCACTGGTAGGGAGAGGGGCTTTAGTCCCGGTTGGAGAGGGGTATAAGTCTCTCAAGTCCAACCGGGACTAAAGTTCAGAGACAAAAGGCCCCCCTTTAGTCCCGGGTGGTATTACGAACCGAGACTAGGGGGGCACGCCGGCACTGCAACGCCCACACCCTTTAGTCTCAGTTGGTAATACCAACCGAGACTAAAGGGTCTCGTTTCTCTCTTTTTTTTCGATTTGAGCGTATATTCTAATTGTTGTCTAACCCGTATATGCATGTATACGTATTTGAACCTGTATATAGGTATATACCTATCTATATATGCCATATATGCAGTTAGACTTATATATAAAGTTTTTGAAGTTAGACTTATATATAAACTTACATAAACTTAGAAATATACACATCAAAATAGATAGTATTTATACATCAAAATATTGTTCACTTCAAATTTCTAGTCTCTATTAGATTTTTTGGATGCATCATAGTGATGTTTTCTTGTTGGCATAACCACCTCCTCATGGATGAATCCCAAGAGACTTTCTTGAATCGCCGAAAGGCGATCCTTCTGAATGACCTCGTCCTTAACCATATCCATCTGTATAATGTGCAAATATGTTAATATATTACACCCAACAATTAAATATAGAGTCAAGCATCGGTATGATGTGCAACTATGTTAATATATTAGGAAATGATGTATTATTAATAGGTTTATTTAATTAACTTACATCATAATTTCCGGACTTTGCACTTGCCAAACAACGTATGTGCTCACAGACATAGTATCCACATATATTATTTCCTTGTTCTTATCTCAAACACTAAAGTGGATAAGAGAAAACGTCATGAAATATAAGTGTGATAAATTTAAATTTTCTCAAATCTGAAGTTGTTATTTGGGTTACGTATCAGATAATCAGTATAGAATGTACTTGTTGGGTTAAATTCACCTTCTTTCTCTACAATGAATTTTTGCCAAGCTCTAAGGAAAATTAATGAGAGATAATGTGTTAGTAAAAGCAATATGTATATATATATGTATATATATATATTGCATTTAAAAAAATGTCTTAGGTAGAATTATTACGCTTGAAACATATCTTGAAGGTTTTGGTAACTTGCGGGGTTTTTTCTCAATGAATCCCACACCATGACACTGCTATTGTCGACTTGAATGATCATAAGAATCCAGTGGAAACTGTACATACATGGTCATAATAGTCATACAAATTAGAACTAAATAGAATTAGCAAAGATAATTAGATGGCAATTGCAAATACTCGCATTGTGTAAGGTAGTAGTATGAGATCCTTGTCATGAAACTTAGACAAGGTCCTATAGATTGCCGCGATTGTTGTGTCGGTTGATGCTTGACCTCAAACTCGTTGACTTTTGATGGGTCCATGAAACCAATACGGCAATATTCTATTTTTGCATCTCTATTTTTGCATCTCATGTTTTTGCGAGGCTACCAAAAATGAAATACAAATTTAATTAGTAAATCCACATATGTAATAATTTAATTAATAAACATAAAAAAGACGCCACTTACGGACACCAAGCGACAATAAGATCGGTATTCCGAGCATCTTGATGGTAAACTTCATAAATATCTTTGAATTCTAGCCGGACCACCTTGTTGCCTTCAATGGCAAAATCTTCGGGTGCGGCAAGCATAGCTATGCTATGTACGCCTTTCGGTGATTGCCGCATGTACCACTCATGAAATTTGTACATCTTAGGTGAGAGCTTAAGTACTGGTTCTAGTCTGATAAAAGGTTTTCCTAGCTGAAAGGGCCATCTATACTCGAAACATGGATCCTGGGGTGGTTCTTCATGGTCGAGTGCAACAGTTAAAGGCATCCTTGTTTCTTCCATGAAACTAAGGAGCTTCACTACTTCTTGTGTAGGCATTTCTGCTATAGCTCGTTCCTGTGCATTGAGGTCGGAGGGAACGTAAGTCTGTTTCCTCATCGACGCATCTTTTAGACGACGTCGACGCCAGTATGGGCATCAATTTCTTGCTGTTTTCACTCATTAGTTTGAAAAACCCAAGTTTGACCCTTGAAAAATAGACTATCTTCTCAATTTGGCATGTGGTATTTTGGCATCCTTGGGACCTAGAAATGTCTACAAAGACATGCTAAACAATATGGTTAGTCCCATTGATCATGTTGTCATGAATCACCAAAATCATACTCGAACTAATGGCAAATGGGGCCATGTTCTCTACAATCTCCCCCTTTTTGGTCATTTATGAAAACACAACCAAAGCAAGCATAATTATGCAAAAAATTGACAAAATTAGAACCACTTACACTTGCTTGGATGCTTACCATCATCCAAACTCCCCCTAGATCAAACTTCTCCCTTTTTGATCTTCTCTTCCTATGTTCACTCATAGCTTGCCTCTTCCCACTTTGGAACCACTAGCTTGCTTTGGTCCCACATGCTGAATTGAGAAGATAGTCTATTTTTGAAGGGTCAAAACCGCGGAAGAAAAGGGAACGGTACCATCGGTGCATAGCGTCGGTGTAGTTGGTACATTGCGCGAGCGAGTCAAACGAAGTTGACACCGTCGGATGAACCGACGGTCCGGTTTGTAGATGCACCGGATGAATTGCGAGAGGAGGAGCAGCGAAGCCGGTAGCACCGGATGATCCGACGGTCGAGTGTGGACACGTTGTCGGTCTATCCGACGCTTCATTTAAATCAAGACAAAATGCGCCAAGACAACTTCTTCGACGACCGGATGAACCGACGTCTTGGGTCAGATATAGCGTCGATCTATCCTACGGTTGCGTGGAGGCTAACAGAGACGATTTGGCCACGGGGTCTTCAGCACCGAATGAATCGACGGTGCGTCGGTGTATAGTGTCGGAACAGTTGTGTCAACAAAGCTGCAACAGCTAAGTGACGTGGAGGGCACTGGATGAACCAACGCCCTGGAAAAGCATAGCATCAGTTCATCTGACACTACCTTTTCCAGTGACCATTAGCCAACGGCTCTTTGAGTTCCTTGGGCTATTTATACCCCCTCCACTCACCCATTTGAGGTTGCTGGAGTGTGTGGAAGTGCAGATGAGTGCAAGACACTTAGAAGATCATATCCAAGCCATCCAAGTGCTAAATTTGCTCATCCATAGACTTGCACTTGCTTTGTATGTGTGCTTAGTGCTAGGCTTAGCTTAGAGCTGAGTGAGTGCAAGGTGTACCTACCTTGTGAGGTGATTCTTGAGTGGATCAAGTTGTACACGGTGCGTCGGAAGTCTTGGGGCTTAAGTGGCTCATCGGCAATCGTCTTCGACCCTCCGACTTAGTCTGGAGTGGCGAGGACACTTTGTGCGTGGGACGCGGAGACCCCCTTCCTAAGTGGAGAAGATCCTCAGTGGAGGCGGCATCAAGGTGACCAAGGGAGCTTGACGAGTGCCTAAGTGGTGAGTCAAGTGGTGCTCTTGAGACAGACTTGGTGACCGGGAAGCAATACTCTTGTGTGAGTGCTTCAACAACGTGAACTAGGGGTGGCTTAGTGCCCACCGATATCACGGGATAAATCGAGTGTCAAGAGTTTGCTTCCTCTCATCCCCTTTACGTTTCCGCATTTACTCTATTGCAATCTTTGCTTGCCTTTACTTTCCTAGAATAGTATCTTACTAGGATTGGCTATAGGTTGCAAACCTTGTTTTGGGATGGGAGTTTCACACTAGAACAACCTTAGTTGCACATCTAGATAGTACGTTCTAGTTTACTTTGAGAAAAAGTAGTGAAGCCATAGGTTAAGGTTTTAGATTGCCTAATTCACCCCCTCCCCCTCTTAGGCTAACGAGCATACGATTCCTTACATAAAATTATGTTTTAATAATGTTATTTTACCTTTATACATCTTAATCTAATTCAATATATATTAATATTGTTCAATATATGCTAATCATGTGTTAATAATATCATTAATGAGCTAACTGCTGACTCCAGTGAGCCAGGCCCGCCGGAAACGGCCGATCCCGGTGTTCCCCGCGAGCTTGGCTCTAGCTGTAGGGTTGCATGTGGGCAGCGAGGCCAGCAACATGCACAGGCATCCAATCACCCAGATAGTGCACGCGGGGAGCCTGGCCAGGGGTGATGTGGGCAACCAATCACCCAATAAAGCCATGGGAGCGCGCTTCACGTAGATCTTCTGCCCTAGTTTGTTGTCGATGTATATGTCCATATTACACCTGCATGCAGGTTAATTTCGTCAACTCTTTGAAAATAACAGGAACAGTATAAAATAGATATGTTTCAAACTTTTGCTCAAGGACACGTTTGTAGTGGAAAAGATCGGTTGTAGGGAGTATATTTAATTAATCACATTTTTCTGGACGGCTAACAATTCAAAGTGGATTGCCACACCTGGTTTTCTCTGGTGGTCAACAGAGGGTGTTCAAATTGTACCACGCGGTACAGTGCAGGTACATCTAGTTTCCAGGAGTCTCATGATTGACAAATTATGCCTTGATCCCCTCAGCCATGTATAAGCGGCACACTACTGGAAAGACGACCTTTGCCGTGCGCCAAATGATTTATCGGGCGCTTTCTATCAGGCGCACAGCAAAGGCCACTCTTTGTTGTGCGCCTACAACACGCCGCACGGCTCCGATAAACGCATGGTGCAGATCTCTTTGCCGTGCGTCGCTCCACAGGCGCACGGCAAAGAGCGGCCTTAGCCGTGCGTCGGACCGAGCGCACGGCAAAGAGGCCCGAGCACGTGTGCCGCCCGTGACACGGCGGACGGCTAGGGCGGACGCTAACGGTCGTTAGCCTTTGCCGTGGGCCCCGTATGAAACGCACGGCACGGATGTATCTTTGCGCGTGCGTTTCTTGCGGCGCACGGCAAAGATTATTTTAAAACTTTGTTTTTTTATTTCTTTTGATTTGTCCACTACAAATGCATTACTTTGTACTTAGTATCTCAAATTGGTACTCATGTCGATTTATTTGGTATTTTTTATGAATTTCTATCCTTAAAAGGATTTTCTTCACATAAATCAAAATTGAGCTGCAAGTACATGAAATGATAAGGTAAAGTTCGTGGAAAAATGATATTCGTGTAATTGAGTCCTTTTTAAGACCTTACCGACCACATTGGTTGAAATTATGTACATTTGATTCACGAAGGATGAGAATCGACGTTCATTGGTAAAGTTTTTTAATTGTAAAAAATGCAAACGAAGTTAGAAAATCATGAGATTCATCGAGACGTCATGATATGGTATGGGAAAGTTGTGATAAAGAGTAGGGAAGGTTTTGAATATTTTGTCAAGCATAGTGTTTACAAACCGAAGCATCTCACTATAAGTTCTAAAGTGTTTAGAGTGATCTCCTTTGGTTTGTAAACTTAGTAAAATTTGAATTTTGTTTTTGACTTCAAAACGGTTTCTCTAGTGAACATACAACATGCAATTGTCTCGTGTTAGTTTATGGTAATTTTTACATCCATTCAAACATTTATGCATAATATTTACAAAAAAATTAAAATTCAATGCGACCTTTTTGCCGTGCGCCATCCCAAAGAGGCGCACGGCAAAGGCGGATGGGCCCACATGCCGGTCGCAGCCGTGGGTGTTGACCCACGACCGTCACCTGGGTCGATCGTTGCCGTGCGCTATCCCTATGCGGCGCACGGCAAGGGCTGCGGGCCCACAAGCGGTCGAGCACTTGGTCACCTTGAGCGGCATGTGGGCCGTCCGTGCCGTGCGCCAAACCCCCGAGGCGCACGACAAAGGCTGCGGGCCCACATGCGGTCGGCACTTGGTCACCTTGACTGGCATGTGGGCCGTCCGTGCCGTGCGCCAAACCCGGAGGCGCACGACAAAGGCACGGGCCGGGCACCAAGGCTGGCAGGTGGGCCCGTCTTTGCCGTGCGCCAGTCCCTTGAGGCGCACGGCAAAGATTATGGGGCCGGTTGGGTCTGCTCTTTGCCGTGCGCCGTGACCCGAGGCGCACGACAAAGACTGGGGTTATCCCTACCTCCCAGCCTCGTTTCTTCCACACGGTCAAACGGCCCAACTTCAACCCGTCACCGCCGATCCGCCGCCGCCGCGGCCGCGCGCCTCCGCCCGGGCCTCGCCCCCGCCCCCTCCGCCCGGGCCTCGCCCCGCCCCCGCCCCCGGCTCGCCCCGCCCCCGGCTCGCCGGCTCGCGCCCCGCCACCGCCACCGCCGCCACCCACCGCCCACCGCACCCTCCCCGGCCACCTCCGACATCACCCCCCGCCGCGGCGCGCCCCCGCCCACGACCCCGGCGCGGCCCCGCCCCCGACCCCGGCGCGCCCCCGCCCGCCCCCATCTCGCCCCCGCCTCCCGGCCCGCCACCGCTCCGGCCGGTGGGGCGCCCCGAGCCGCGGCCCCCGGCCTCCCCCTGCTCCGGCGGCGGCGGCGCCCCGGCGGCGGTGCCCCCGGCCGGCCACCCCCGCGGTAAGGAGGGAGGAAAGGAAGGGAAGAAGGGGGAAGGAGGAGAGGGAGAAGGGGGGATGGGTGGTGCTCTCCGGCCGTGATCTCACACCACGCCGTCTCGTCACGTACGCCATCCTCTCGGTGAGCACTCCCTCAACCTCTATCGCATTTAGATGAAACTACTATGATGATCTATCATTCGTTATATAAATGAGTAGTGATGCATAGCTATGTGATGACCTATGTAAGATTAAATTTGTGATGAGTAGCTTGAACTCAAAAGAATAAAATTTGAGTACTACCGGTATATGTTGCTTATGTTCAAGTGGAAAGAATGGCAAGTCTCATGTGTCCGGCCATCGAGCCGTGGGAATAGCATTTGTTTTTTGGCCCGACCTTTGTGTCGTGGTGTTTTCTTTGCAGGTTTTGAAACCTTCCCGTACGGGGGGAGGTGCTTTGCCGAATTTTTTATCTAACTACTACGTTGGCTTGGTCTAATTTTGCGGGAGAGCGCCCACCGCCGCATCCACCGTCGAAGGAGTCTCCGGCCGTTTCCTCGGACGTCCACCATGTTGCTTGTTGCTGTTCGAGCTACTAGGTGAGCATGTGCGAGATGACCCCCTCCTCCGCAATTTATTTACCTAGGTCTCGTAACCCAGTTAGGCGTCTCCCGTTCGAAAGGGATACAGTTGTAGATATGCATATGCTTGTATATCTATGATTGTATCCGTTTCGAATTGTCCACGTTTTTTGGACAGCCTGAGGATGTGTAGATGAGTTTAGTTTCCATGTTCTGCTCTGATCTGGGACAGAGTTTCGGCACCACCTTCCCGTTGTTCTCTGGTTACACAATCTCCTTTCTAGGACGTGTATCTGGAGAACAGCGGGGAGGTGCTGCCGAAATTCTGTCTCAGATCGGAGTAGAGCATGGAAACTAAACCCGTCTACACATCCTCGGGTGGGATTAGGACCTATCTTTACCTACTACTAGCATGATAGACAACATGTAGAAGCAATCTACTTTATAAAATCTCCTAAGATTTCTGTTTTTTGCACCAACTTGTTATATCACTAGTTAAAGGATGGATAACCGAGAGTGGATGTACACGGGTTGGAGGAATAAGCGAGACTACTCCGCTGAATTCGCACGCAACATGGATGCATTCTGTAAAAAGGCATTTGAGAAAGGACAACATAAAGCTCTGTGTCCCTGTAGTAAGTGTGAAAATACGAAATACCAATCTAGGCTCAACATGGGTAAACACATTGTGGCGCATGGGTTTGTGAAAAACTATACCCGGTGGATTTGCCATGGTGAAGCACATCGTGCGAGAGAAGAGGTCTTGAGGCAACGCATCGAGACTTTTGATGCGAAGCCGGGTGCGGAGACATGATAGAAGACTTTCATCAAGGGAACTTCGATAAAGGGCCTGACCAAGTTATGGAAGAAGCTCCAGAGCCAACCGCGAAGGCTTATTACGACATGTTGTCTTCCGCACAAAAACCACTTCACGAGCGAACCGAAGAACCACAAACTCCAGAGTTTGTTCGACAGACACTGATGGAAAAGACTACTATGGAATAGTTGAAGAAATATGTCAACTCACGTTTCTTGGTTGCAAGCCCCTGAAACCTGTTTTATTCAAATGCCATTGGTTTGATCCTGACCAAACCCAAGAGACCAAGGATGTTGGACTGGTCGAAATTCGACAGTCATCCGTCTATGACGGAGAAGATATCTACATTGTGGCTCAACGGAGCCACACAAGTGTATTATCTCTCATACCCGTGCAAAACTCGACGAACGTTTACAAGGTTGGGACGTTGTGTACAAGGTATCGCCACACGGTAGACTACCCGTCCCAAACAATGAAGACTACAACATAGACCCAAATACATATGAGGGAGAGTTCTTCCAAGAAGATGGGTTCCGGGGGATTTTGTGATAGACATAACCGAAGCATTAGAAATAATGGAAGTAGAAGATGACGGTGGAGAAGAGATTGACGATGATGACGACGTAGTATTACTTGAGAAAGTCGCAGTCGGGCAAGATGTTGACACTCCTACAGCGGATGAATATCTGGAGGACATGCATGATAGTGATGATGAGACTTCTGATCATGATAATCTCCATGAAGATGTTTATTACTAATACATGTAGGCTCCGTACTTATTGTATTATTATTTGAAATATTATGTTATTTTCAATTATGTCTTATTCCTTGTTCATTTTTAATTATGTCTTATGTCCACGTATTGACTTGTCTCTTGTTTTTAATTTCGGGTGACGAGAAGATGGTGGGCGGCTCCCTTCACCGTTCGTGCTCGTCCGCATACGAGAAGGGTGACGGGGAAGGGTGGCTCCGGCAAGGGTAAGGCAAAGAAGAGAAGAGCACGACGGGGAGGAGGAGGAGCACGAGGAGAAGGAGGGCGCCCGGGCGGAGCCGGCCGGGAGGAGCCGGCTTAGGAGGAGGAGCCACCCCGGGACGCGGCTTACGGCGCCGGAGGGCTGAGGAGGCTAGTGGGGGGGAGCACGAGGCGGACGACACTAGTGGTGACACTATTAGTAGCGTCTACCGGCGAGGTCGTGCGCGACTCCCGACGAGGCCGATACCGATTGCTCAACGGTCGGCGATTAAACCCGAAGGCACACGGTAAGTAATTTCGGATGTTTGTCGGTATTTTCTCCTTTGAGAACTTGAAATCGCAATAGAGACTAATATTTCATCTTTTTTACTTGTGGCGGGGGTTGGGAAGTCACCGAACCGAGTTCTCACAACCGCCCGGTCAACGGCATCCCGGGTCTTTTGGTGAGGTACCACTTCCCGAGGCCTCGTTCGGATCGGTGAGGGTGATTCTACCGGTGGGAGCCGGCACCGGACGTGGGCACACTACAAGAAAGCCACCGACACTTTCGAGAGGGACGACGGATGCTTCGCCAACAAGGCGAGTGAGTGAAGGTCGAGTTGTGGGTAAGTCTTTCTCAATTCATCGTATTCTATCGGGCATTTTTGCAATATTGATTGTGGATTCATTGCTGCTTTATATGCGGGACTTCTATAGGTTGGTTGGTGGATTTGAGGACAAGGCTGAGCAGGTGCAGGAGACAGTGTGCAAGAAGCTTGTGCTGGACATGCACTACGAGGCGCAAATTCAGTGCGTCATAAACTACTCTGCTGCAAAGTGGGGAAAGAAGATGACCAAAGCAGAAGCGCGGACCTATAGGCTGACCCAGGAGCAATACGAGGAGGTAAAATTGCACTTCAGCTTTTCGGACATCACTTAATATGATATTCTTACAGCTCGTTCACTTGATCACGTGTAGACGCCTGCGTGGTGGTGCGTTAACGATGCTGACTGCTGGAAACGCATAGTGGCGAGGTGGTTCGGCCGGAGTGGATTGAGAAGCACGACGCTGGCCGGCAGAAGCGTTTGTTGATGACGTACCCAACACACCATCAAGGCAACCTCACGGCTGCACAGTACAAGAAAAGATGGGTATGAAAAGATCCATTTCTTTGTTGTAAAGCTCAATTCTATCTAATTTCTAATCAACTTGATTTTTTTCAGTCCCGGGCACATGGAGACGCTGAGTGCACCGACGTGATGGCATACATGTTTGCCCACAAGGGCAAGGCGACCGCGTCTGAGACCACCTACAACCCCGACGACCGCCGGAGGCATACAACAATCCCTCCATCCACTCCCGCTTCACTACATATGCGGAGACGGGAAGAAGCGGATCCATGGGCCGAGTGGGATCCCATCCGTGTGCCGTTTGATGGAGAGACGGTCATGAGGATTGGTGGGGGGAAGAAGCACGACCATTACTACATGGGCGACGGCCTTTTGGACACGGCCGGTACTCCCACTCTCGTGGCGGTAAAGACAAAGGACACGGGAATGCCCCTCCCATACGCCCACGGCCGTCGGCGGCACTGGCCGAGATGGAGCGACTCAAGGTTATTTCTGATTTACGGCAAGTTACTGAATTTCTACATATCTTCACTTTTCGTTGTAACATTGGGATGAACAATTGCAGGCGGCCTTAACCGCGGTCGAGCAGCGTGTGGAAGAACGGCGGGGGTAGCGAGCGGCAGCGGGTGGCCCGGGCGATGGCCACACACCAGGCGGCGATGCGGCGATCACGGATGACCGCGCACATGCAAGCATGCATGCAAGCTTTTCGAGTGGTCTACCGATGCCCCCGCCGCCCGTGATGCCCCCGATGCCCACGCCAATGATGCTCCCTCCCCCTACGACCGGTTCTCTGCCGTGAGTTACTTGACATCTTTCTTCTTTCATTTCGAACATTAGAGACTTAGAGAACGTAGAGATTTAGACTCACTTTGAAACCTAGACAAAGTAGAGACTTAGACAATTTAGATTATAACTTGGACAACTTTCTTTGTCTCACATGCCTTTTACTATTTTTTTCAAAGAACATATCGGCGGCATCGAATACTCGCATGGGTCCCCGGCCTTGTCACCGGTGATCCGGCGGCGGTTGTTTCCACCGGAGTTCCGCGATGCGCCACCGCCTCGGTGAGCCGCACCTTTGTATTTGCATTGTGGACTTGTCTATGAACTGTGATGAACTATGTGCCTTGTCGATGAATCGTGGACTTTTGTGTGCACTTATCGATGAACTTCGGACTTCGGTGTGCATTTGTGATGTATATTATTATATATGATGCCTGTGATGGATATTGTGACATATATGATGCATGTTGTGATATATATGATGCATGTGATGGATATTGTGATATATATGTCATGTATATGGTTTTTGGGAATTTTTGGTCAATTTGCCGTGCGCCGTAGGGCAGGCGCACGGCAAATCGACCTAAAAGGGCTGCCAGAATAGTCCCTTTGCCGTGCGCCTGGGGCGGCGCACGGCACATTGACCATTCTTTGCTATGCGCCACGCCACCAGACGCACGGCACAGGGAATGGTGCACCGGGCGCCTGAACCAACCTTTGCCGTGCGCCTAGAGGCATGACGCACGGCAAAGGTAGTAGTCCACCGTGCGCCATGGACTAATCTTTGCCGTGTGCCGTGCCATGTGGCGCACGGCAAAGGGCGGGGTCAACTGTGCGGCTTGACCATTCTTTGCCGTGCGCCTTGCCACGTGGCGCACGGCAAAGAGTACTACCGTTCCCGTGCATGCTCAGCGGCGCACGGCAGAGAGGGTGTGACGCCGTTTCCCAGCGGACGGCCGTCAACACCTTTTCTTTGTCGTGCGTCGCGTATTACGCACGGCAAAGAACTGTGCCGTGTGTTTCCTTTTCCCAAAGCGCACGGCAAAGTTCTTTACCGGGTAAAAATGAGCCGGGCGCTCTTTGCCGTGCGCTTGGGAGAAATGCGCACGGCAAAGGCGGTGCTGTGCGTATTCTTCCCTTTGTCGTGCGCCCTCGGTGCACAGCAAAGAGTGCGATTCCGGTAGCGGCAGCTGGTGCAAGTTGTTGACCTTGACATACTGATTTAAAATGCCAACTTTTAAACTTTTATATAGATACCTCTGTTTGATTATCACGTCTAGGGGAGATAAAAGAACAAAATAAACTTCACTTTTCAATAAAAAAAGTCCATTTCAGTTGAATGGAGGGTTGCGTGACTTGACCTCTGCTCAAGTCTAGATCCATTTTTTTAATTCTTGATTGAGGCTCTACTACTGATCCGTGATCCCTAAGGGTCATGTCTCTATGTTCTAGCAGCTTCCATGTTAATGCCAACAACCAAACCTAATTCTAGTTGATCTGATATTTTCCGACACTTTGCACTATGTCTGCATTGTATGGAAATTTATAATTAATGCATGATACATACCGGCCAACTAAAGTCATCCAAAATATCATGCACATAGCTTGTGGTTCGAAATCCAATTATTAACTAGCAAAGCCCTGTAGCACAACAGCTACCTAATATATAAAGCTTATTTTCAGCCCCAGTTTTCCTTGCACACAGCAAGCTGACCCAATCAAATTTGTTTCAACTTGCGGCTGATTTTGATATGTTACATGGTTCAGACTAAATCTGTAAAAAATCATTGATGAAAAAAATATTGAACTAATTAATTACCTCATGTGGAGTTTTTTAAAAATACAACCTATACTAGGTCCGTACCCGTGCGTTGCTACGGGCATCCAATTATTTATAACGTAATACTCAAATCATACAAACAAAAATTCTCAATGGAAGAAAAGATAATCGTCACCTTAAGTTATCAGTACCACTGTTGCATAAGTACATAATCGTCACTTTAAGTCGACTGGCGAGTAATTTAAATGCAGCCACACTCCTCTGAAGCACAACACACCTTAACGCCTAATATCCTGTCGTAGCAACCTGAGAATTGTAAATAGTCGATCAATAAAGAAAATATTTGCCATACAACGAAATAGTATAAGGAACAAATTATAGCAGTTGTTCTTGTATATTAGTACTTCCAACAGTTTTTTTTTCTTATCACCATTGTGATCACTCACACATTTTGCAAGCCATTCATTCAGCGATCTCACCATCCTGTGTGAATATAAGTAACTATCTCATACTGTCCTACCAAATAAAAAAGGAAGCATCACAATTGACAGTTACTTACACCTCAGAACATGGATTTTTTTTGTTGAAACGAAGTATATACACCATGGGTCGATAGTACAGATAAGTGATAATTAATACGAAGTAAGCAATGGATCAAGGCACTCTTCGAAAGCTCCTTTACAAACCCACACCACTATATTGCCCAGTAAAAACTTTACATATTTAAGATTATAACATAGGTTGAACCAATGATACATCGATGCCCCATAAAGAAGTGCACAAAAATAGTAGACATCTAAAGCAGTATTGCCAGCAATAACTCATGAGCCCAAACAATATAGTTCCAGTTACCTATTCATTTTAAAGATTCAGCTCCAGTTGCCATGTGCGGAATAGAATGAATAACTCATGAGCCCAAATAATATGCTAAAAGCAAACTTCTTAATCATGCAAAAACAACTTTCCATATTTTATCTTTATATATTCGGGGGTAATTAAATAAGACATAAGATTATTTGACTCAGATCATCATATTCTCTAATTGTAGCTTTATACAAGAAAATAAGAGTAAATATCATAGCATAAATTGGACTTTTGTGTACCTGGATGATTGAATTGAGATAAATCATGAGGAGCTGAAACACCATCCCATGCACAGTATCGTAAAGCATTTAATTTTACCCGTAGAGAAGCAAGAAGTATTAAATGGCATCATTCTATTCCACATACGCAGAATCAGTAAAATATGCATAAATAACAAATATCACAATATTACCTTACCTACAATGTAAAAACCTCCTTGTACACAATATTCTTTGTATACGTGTCATTCACCGGTAGTTCTCTTTTTTGTTTTTTGACCGGATCATTCGTTTACCCTTGCCCTTTGCTTTCTTTTTGCATCTTTCTCTTCCTGCCTTCTAGCTTCCTCCTCCTCTCGCCACGACATTAGGTGGGAGGGTGAGGATCTTGATGTTCGTTCTGCCGGTTGTGTCTCTAGACATAGAAACATACAACTGTCCATGGGAGAACAAAGGTGCGGGCAAGTACACTCCGACATTTGGTATTGTTTGACCCCGTGACTTGTTGACCGTCATGGCGAAGCCGAGCCTAATTGGGAGCTGCTTCCTCTTGAATTGAAATGGGAACATCGATCTTCGAGAGGGGCACAATGGTGTCCAAGGAAGCAAAACCCTCTTCCCGGCATACTGCCCCAAAACAATTTCAGCATCTGTTGAGTTTCTTTGGCATGCTCTAACCACCAGTCTTGTTCCATTGCATAGTCCATTTGCAGGGTCTAAATTTCTAAGCAGTATAACCGGGCAGCCGATCTTTAGCTTCAGGACGTGTGGAGGTATCCCATTGGGAGTCAATGTGTTAAGGAACTCTTGAGGATAGTAGTTGTGGGGATCATCAACCGCTTCGTCGAAACTATGGTACACTACCTCCCCACCTTGGAACTTGTTGGTCATCTTCAAATTAATATCATCCACCCGGTCGTTACATGTTGATAAAATGGCTCCGGAGGTGATGTAATCCTTGTTTGCCATGTTTTCATTGAGATTTGGAAAGATGCTCTCGATCGGTGTGTCAAGATCTTTCTCGGAATCCCACGGGACACATATTTCGTCGGGAAGGCGTACATCACCATATTCATTAACCTCCTCTCGTGCCATTACCAATGCGCAACATATAATCTGCAAACTATGGATCGGTCTGGGCCCTCATGTTGCGCACGAGCGTAAGATGTCGCATGAATTCCCAAAGATAGAACTTTCTCAAGGAAGCACCGACAATTTGAGCTCTGGATCCTTTACGTACAACAGGGAGGACTTACCTGAAATCTCTACCAAAGACAATTGTCTTCCCACCGAACAGAAGATCCTTCCGTCCCATTATATCACGCATGCTATAGTCCAGTGCTTCCACAGCCTGCCTCTTTGTCATAGACACCTCGTCCCAAATGATGAGAGACGCTTGTTGCAGCAACTTGGCAGTTCCACACTGTTTTGTGAAGCCGCATCCTTGTTTATCGTCGAGCGTTAGGGGAATCTTGAATGTGAGTGGGTTGTCCTCCCACCAGGCATTATAGATGCTTTGCGACACCGCGATGTAGGCGTAGCAACGCAAGCTTGTTCGACCGCGAACGATTCCGAGAAGTGCTCTATACAAAAAAAAAGTCTTTCTGTGCCGCTCTGGTCCATCGGCAAAGAATAAGCCACCTCGTTTGAAGTCAATTGTGGACATTATCTCATCATAGGCAGCCCTCTCGCTCCTCATTTAGTAGAGACGATAGGCCCGCATCTTCTAGATTTGTCTTAATGCCGACCTCCTTAAATATCTCACGAGGGACCGCGCTAGCGTCATCAAATGCATCATCTATTTTTGGTAGGGGGACTTATTTATGTTTTTGTCGTTATCCTTAGATTTCATAGATTGCAGCATGTTCCTAATGTCAATCAAAACCATCCGTTCCACCCAATGAGGGTTTGGATTCCTATGCTTGAAGTCTTCCGCCATTGCGTCTAAGTGTTTTGTCCACAAACCGGCGACATTCTTCGACTCACGAATACCGGTATTGTAGCGAACAGCCTACGCAATGAGGATGGCATCCGAAACATAGCACTCTCGGTGAGACAATCATCGAGCGTGTTGTCATCTTTGATCGGACTCCGCAAAGCACAAGCAACATCACGGAACGAATGATAATGCACATCATTCACAGTCCTAAGATGCCTCCATGATGTCGCTCCGGAACATGGTTTAGAAGTGCCCGAAGAAAATAGCGTTCGCCCTCTGCCGGATTCGCAGACACGAGTCTCCCAACCTGGTATGCTGAGTTTTTCCTTGGTTGCCAACATTTATCTTTCACGTTCCGGGTAAAGTACTTTGGAAAGTCACGATACAAGATCCCTCGAGCTTCCGGATGATGTTGGTTGTAGGTAAACCATTCCGTGACCATCGAGTCCTCGTCGTGGCTTTTTTAAAACTCGTTCAACCTTGTCCCGTGCATGAAATGAAACCATATGCTTGGCCGGGGAGATGACATTGTAGCACCAGCACCGGTGGGTGACACTTGGTGTAAGTCAAAGTTGTATATCCTCCACATTGCTTCCGGAGGTCCCACCCACCGGGCCTCTTTGTAGTCCATGATCTCATCAACGTTCCCATTGGCATATTTTTTCCCATTCTCCCTAACAACCACGGATGCTCTATCATGGCCCTTGTAGCTTCCCAACCTCATTCGCTTCTTCCACACCCATATGATAGCCGTCAACCAAACCCCGGTACGGAGTCGGCCCTCACGGTATCCCGATTGTTTTTAATGAAGTCAAGACGTGAGCTTTCAATCTTCACGTAGGTGTCGACGGCAAACCGCCGGAACAAACGCTTGCCGTATAGTATCGGGTTGAAAATGCCAGGACGCATCCGCAACTTTGTACGGATAGTAATCACGAACCGAAACGCATTTATTACCGGTAGACCCTACACACGGAAAGCTATCGGTTAGTATCATCATGCACGGTAATCGGGTCATATTTGTTAAGCGGAAATATGCAATTACCCGCTTCATCATCGCCACCCCCCCGAGCACGTTGCTTGCGGATTGCTCGGGCTCGTTAACCTCGCGCCGCCTCGGTCACACCAACTTTGGGAATGAATTTGTGCCACCCAAACTCTCCCCTTGGAAAGAAAAGCGGGTACGAGAGGGGGTCGTAGCAGCCATGATACGACCAGATGCCTTTCCATGACCTATCCTTCCCGTGGAGGACGACACTATTTTCAAACTGACCCCGATGCTCGCTCTCCTCAATCCAAACGGTGGCAACCTCCGACGTTAAAAGCTTGTTGCATGTTCTCTGGTCCAAACGTTGATCAAGGTTGAACTCGATATGGTAATCGGAAAAATCCTCTACCTCTTCCATAGTGCGAAGTTGATCCGAGTAAGGATTAACACCACTATTGAAGATGTTTACCAATGTACGAATGATCTCTCTGTCTTTACTCGTTCGGTCTTCTCACCACACTTGCCGAGCCTATAATCAAGATCGGGATCGTCGTCGTAGAAATAAAGCTCGAGGTGATTAGGTTCATACTTATTTTCTTTGCCAAAGTTTTTAAGATTATGGTAAAGGGCGCCATGTGCACGGAAGGTGTATATGGGACACTTTCGAGTGTCGGTGGTCGCACCACCAAGATTACGGTGTAGAGAAGTGAAGGAGAAGTGCCCATTAAAATATCCGATGTGGTCACGAAAATGCCCGGCATCGGAGTCGAGGTCGTCCACAATCGCACGAGTTCATCCGGGGGCGTTCGAGGGTGGATAGATGAATGGCTCCACTACGGCAACGAGAATCCGGCAGCTCATACTCAAACTTCTTGGCGTTGCGAACTTTCAATTATCTACGGCTTCGCCGTCACCCTCTTTTGGGACATTGGCGTAAACCCCATAGAATGGATCCGGTGCATCCGATTCAATAGTATCCTCATCACCCCTCGAGAGGTCGACATCCACGACGACATCATCATCAACATCCTCTGATAGAATTTAGCATAGATAAAGGGTGTTATACGTGGGTTAAAATGGAATCTTAAAGTGAGAATTTGCAGCGAGGTATACCTTGTCCCGCAAAAAAGTACCCTTCATCCGCTTCCTCATCCTCATCGAATACTATGTTATCATCACCATCCGACGCAGTCACATGCGACATGAGTGGTGAGATGAACATAGGTGAATATGCATAATGTGAACGGGAAGGGCATGCACGTCATGAACACATACCTTGACAAGGGTATCTCGTGCAAATTGCGTGGTGACATGGAATCGGGCTCATCAACCACGAAGGTTGTGTCTGCGAACACCTTTCATCATGAGGTGCATGTCCGAAAGTACCTACAAACATTAAATGGTGGGTGAGTCACAAAAATAGTGTCGACCAACCTTCAACAAGTAATGTTGTCACCGCTCCTAACGCATGTGATGCTTCGTCAACCCGAGGGTAGGTCTGCGTGACACCTTTATACGAGCGGTAAAACACGGTTTGGTTAAATGTGTATTAACTTATTAGTTGTAATATATAGGTTGTCAAGTATTTTACCATTCTCAATGACACACGACTGTGTCGGTTGGCTTGCAATGTTCTCATTTCCACAAGTGGTCCCTTTGGTGTTTCTTCCAATGGTTGCTTCAAACTCTTGATTACGACGATTTCATTGAGAATGCCGCAATCCTGGAGTTAGGTGGGCCATATGGATAGTGTTGGATATAAATGTTTGCGGGGTTTCAACTTGCTGAGAAGGTGCTTGGTGATCCGCCTCGACGTAAACAGGTGCGCCACCAAAATCGGGGATTTCCATCTGATGTAATACTCTCGAGGGAGACTTATCACCAGAAGGGAATAAAAGCTCTGGTTTAAATTGCGGGTTTTCCATAGCGATAGAGTCGGGGTGCATATTGTTCTCCTTATGTTCCTTAACTCTCTTGTTATAGTCTATTTTTGCTTGTCGATTTTTGTCAATCTTCTCTTGTGGTGTCTTGAATAGTCTCTTTGAAACATATGAATCATGCCTCCTTTTATTTCGCAAAGCCCTACTGATAGGACTCATCGCAGCCCAACGTGCACTATCTTGACGACGCCTACGCTCCTTCGGAGTCATGTTTTCGTCATCGGTGGAGTATGATTCAGTTTCAGGCCCTGACATGAATTGTATATTTTCAAGGTGCATAATATAGTTTACTCGCATAATGTATCAGTGTTCATAGTCAATATATCAGTTCATTAAGGGTGTGAGGGAAATATCCCTATAATAATATAACATAGAATCTCCCAAGTATCACATTATTTATGATAGCCTCAAAATATTATTCACTGCAGTTTACCTACATAGATTTGTATCACTGCGCTCAACATAAAAAATCCTAAAAAACATGAATAAAAAATATGTAGATAACGGATACGTAGATTTACGGTTGGTCAAGTGTAGATGCATCAATTCGTGCGGCAGTGGACATACAAAGACATTCCAAAGTGTTTAATTTTGACCAACCGGATCGCAAACCCAATAAATTAATGGCCAATGTGTGTAGTACCCCGGTGCGGGTCGGGTATGAGACGATGAGGTGCGCCATTGTCCTCAATCCGGATATTGCTAAAGTTAAGCCGTCCATCACCTAATGAGCACCAAAATGATAGTTTTATCACGGTAAGTAGTTGGAATAAAAGTAATAACTATGATTATCGGTATAGATCACCGGCTGGATTGTGTGTGGCATGTTGTATTATTGTCTCATTTTCTCGCCCGACTATATATAGTATGCAGCCCTTCGATCCCATTGATCTCATATAGTCCACTTGTGGGTGATATCTCACCACAAGTCTCATTAGTGACTTCCATTATGATATGTCCACCCTTCAACCGTCCATCACTACTCGTACATGCATCAAAATGTTGACAACATGGCTTTAAATGGATCATAGTAAATTTGTAAATTTCTAAAAGGAAACCAAGTACCTTGTTCATGTGTCTCATTTGGTGCATTTTCATCCATACAACGTGTACCCACTACGTTAAAGTAACCGGATGTCACACTATGCTTTAATGTCAAATTATCAGCACTTTCATAATAAGAAAATTACATGTACCTTGCCCATGTTTGCTTTCCCGATCACATCTTTTTTTCTCCGCCCGCCTCTCACGCGCCTTCCTATTGAGCTCATCCTTTTGTTCTCTTGACATTGCCGCATAGCGCTCCTTATCCTTCCGCCTCTTTCTTTCATTACCATCGAAGATCACTTGTCAACATGATCAAAGTCCATACAAAATTATGCCATAAAAAATCACACCGAGTTGTCTAAAAGTGCTAGTGTGAACCTTTATTTGTAGTATTTGTGATATCTCCAAGCGGGATCGAATTATCTCCTATTTCGATGGATCCATCTTCAAGCGGGACAAAAGCATTTAAGAAATCAATTAGGAAGTGAATTCATAAACTCAAGCCGCCCTCACGGAAATCATACCGTGCGAGGCTCGGGTGTGATAGGATCCTCGGCACCACTATCGTTGCCGTCAATCCGGATATGCTCAAAGTTAAACTATCCATCACGATCCTCGACACCCGAGACCGTTCCAACGAGGCTTAGCAATATATGGTTGCACCTCCAAAAATAATTCACACTTGTCTAACTAAAAAGGAAATACTTCCTTTATCAAGTGTACCATTTCGTGTATTTTAATCTACACAACGTGTAGCCCCTATGTTGTAGTAACCGGATGTATGAGAATAGTTTTAGCATACACAATGTTCGTATTAACAACACTTTCGTAAGCAAATTATGTGTACCTTCCTCATGCTTGTTTTCTTGATCACATCTTTTTTTTCTCTCGCGCGCTCGTCATGGGCCTTTTTGTTGAGCTCGTCCTTTTGTTCTCTTGACATTGATGCATAGCACTCCTTATCCTTCTTCCTCTTGCTTGCTTTACGATCCAACACCACCGGCAACACGACCAAAAACCGTACGGATTATGCCATAAAAATATACCAAGTTGCTTCAAAGTGCTAGTGTGAACCTTGATTTGTAGTGTTTGTGATATCCGCTAGCGGAGTCGAACAATCTATCTTGTTTCCAAGGGATCCATCTTCGAGTAAAATTGATCGCATGAAATTGAAGGAAATCTTGCATGTGAACTAAATGATAATCATGTCATCCCGGGGTAGATAAAGCTTCTATGAATCGAAAAAAATTAACTGGTCCCTCCCGAGAATCAAGATGCTAAAGGAAGGAATTATAATTTATAATGCTAATCACCGGACTCCAATTTTATCGCTTAATAGATGAATATGGAGAAATGCTTCTACGCAAAAATGATGTTAGAGTAAACCACTCGCCCCCGTAGGGAGAAACCCAAATGATCCGTGGGGTTTCCATTACTAATTACAAGACCACAATTAAGAACTAAGCACTTTATTGTGTTTGTCGACCAATGTTGCATGATGCCATATAGAAATTCCCCACGGATAGGATTTTTATGTTGGTGGATTGTGTAATATGTGGCCACGGCATGCGCAAAAATTAGCATCATCATCAAGCAATGCGAGGGGAAGCTTCATAGGATTAAGCCCCAAATAAAAATCAACATATTAGTGACTTGTCCGGACAAAGAAAGACTCCCTGCACAAATGTAACAATCCGTATCTAAGCAATTGTAGTATGCAACCAACCCACCCGTATCGACCGCACATGCTTCTTTTAGGTTCACCATATTTTACTCGTACTCCACACCCGGATACACAACCATTAGTTATTTTTAGTTCCGCCAAAAAATGCATTAATAGTGCACCATTGATGCATAACACCTTCATTTTTCAATTGGTGCACAATTAGTAAATTGACTAATTTCAAGATAGGCTAATCAATTTTCATAAAAAAAGAATGAATTTCTTCGTTGTATTCAAATGGCGTATCTTGGACAAAATGCGGGCATTCAATGCACCCGCATAGTAGTTATTTTTATTTCGCCAACAAAAAATCGAATCAATTCATTTTTCAATTGGTACACAATTATTAAATTGTCTAATTTCAAGATAGGCCAATCAACTTGCCTAAAAGAAGAATGAATTTCTTCTGTTGTATTCAAATTGCGTACCGGACAAAATGTGGGCATATAATGCACCTCTGGGCATACACTCGACAGGATTCAAAGCTTCTCTCTAGACTCGCTCATATAACCATGCAGATAAAAGAATATAAGAAACCAAAGGAACTTGACAAAATGAATGATGCTAGCAACAAACATTTTATTTATAAAGATGCGGCTTCCTGAGGAACTGAATCACCATGTAATTAAAGAGTTTTCCCTCAACAAATCTATTTCTGATGGAGAGGTAGTGTGGCTATTGTTAAGATGTAAATGTTGAGGTTGTTGTGATCTAGATAGGATTATCTAGAGTTAGTTGTTGTATTTCTTTGTAAACAAGCTAACCTCTTGTACAAGCCTTGCCGGGGGCTATACCGTGCCTATATAATCATGGAGCCGTGTACCCTCCAGGGTATCACGTTCTAGCCAATTTTACATGGTAATCAGAGCCGGTTTCATCTTCCACCTCAGCCATGGCTCTTCCCTCATCCTCCACGCTGTTTCCTGCTGTTGGCTATCCCGTCACGGAGAAGCTGGCCAAAAACAATCATCCGCTATGGCGTGCCCAAGTTCTGTCCGCCCTGCGAGGAGCGCAGGTGGCCGGCCACGTTGACGGCTCCATCAAGGCCCCGGAGAAGGAGATCCCCAAGAGTGCTACACAGGCAGATCTCGTTCCCAATCCGGAGTACGAGAGGTGGGAGGTGCGCGATCAACAGGTACTCAATTACCTGTTGTCGTCTCTTTCGCGGGATATTCTTGTGCAGATTATCCCTGTTGATACGGCGCGAGATGCCTGGGTCGCCATCGACAACGTCTTCACGTCGCAGTCGCGCGCGCGCGCGATCTCCACGCGTCTCGCCCTCGCCACTGCCCAAAAGGGCAATTCATCTGTCGCCGAGTACTACAGCAAGATGAAGACTCTTGCAGATGAGATGGCATCTGCAGGAAAGAGGCTTGAAGATGAGGAGCTCGTCTCCTATATACTAGCGGGTCTCGACGTCGACTTTGACCCGCTGGTGTCGGCAATCGCGGCGCGCGTGGAGCCCATCTCGGCGGGGGAACTCTACACACAAATGACAAGCTTCGAGCAGCGCATGGATCTGCGTCAAGGCTCGGGCTCATCTGCTAACCTTGCGTCCCGTGGGGGGCGCGGTGGCAACAACCCCCGCGGTGGACGCGGAGGAGGAGGACGCAGCCGCGGCGGCTTTGGCCGTGGCCGCAACGCTGGGCGTCACGGTGGCAATGGTGAACGTCCCACCTGTCAACTGTGTTGCAAGGAGGGCCACACGGTTCTGAAGTGCTACAAGCGCTTTGATACATCCTTCACCGGCGCACCAGAAAACAAGAGTGCCTCATCTGCTGTCATGTCCTATGGAGTGGACACCAACTGGTACGTTGACTCCGGCGCAACAGACAACATCACCGGTGAACTGGAGAAACTCACCATGAGAGATGAGTACTCCGGCAATGATCAGATCCACACGGCATCGGGTGCAGGTATGGAGATTAAACAGACTGGTCAAAGTATTGTTCATTCCCCTGATCGTAATTTCATCCTTAAGAATGTCCTTTATGCACCCGAAGCCAACAAAAATCTAATCTCTCGTTCATCGCTTCACATCCGATAACAATGCTTTTTTGGAATTTCACCCCGATTTCTTTCTTGTTAAGGATCAGGCAACGAAAAAGGTACTCCTTCGCGGCAGATGTAAAGGTGGTCTCTATCCTTTGAAGCCCAGTCCGCTCAAAGAAGCTTTCCGTGCCACCACGCCTTCTGCTGCTCGGTGGCACAGTCGTCTAGGTCACCCCTCGTCTTCAGTCGTTCATCAGGTCCTTAGCAAAAATAAACTCCCATTCGCCCCGGAGCAAAATAAAGAGGCCGTGTGTGACGCGTGCCAGCAAGGGAAGAGCCACCAGCTGCCCTATCCCAAGTCCTCTAGTGTGTCAAATAATCCTTTAGATCTCATATTTTCTGATGTATGGGGTCCTGCACCAACTTCGGTTGGGAGAAACAATTATTATGTTAGTTTCATTGATGATTACAGCAAATTTACTTGGATATATCTGCTTCGACACAAGTCTGAGGTCTTTCAGCGCTTTCATGATTTTCAAAACCTGGTAGAACGCCTTTTTAATAGAAAAATCGTTGCTATGCAAACTGACTGGGGCGGTGAGTATCAAAAGCTTAACTCCTTTTTTCAGCGTATTGGCATCACCCACCTTGTTTCCTGTCCCCATGCGCATCAGCAAAACGGCTCTGCTGAACGCAAACATCGGCACATCGTTGAGGTCGGGCTCTCACTTTTAGCCCATGCGGGAATGCCCCTCAAATTCTGGGACGAAGCCTTTCTCACTGCTGTTTACCTGATTAATCGCCTTCCCAGTCGCGTCATCCATCAAGAAACACCCCTTGAGCGCCTCTTCCACACCACACCCGATTACTCTCATCTTCGTACTTTTGGGTGCGCCTGTTGGCCTAACCTACGCCCCTACAACGCACGCAAACTTGCCTTCCGCTCCACTCAATGTGTTTTCCTTGGCTACAGCAATCTTCACAAAGGCTTTAAGTGTCTTGAAGTAAAATCTGGGCGTGTTTACATATCTCGTGATGTGGTCTTCGATGAGAACGTGTTTCCCTTCTCTACCCTTCATCCAAACGCTGGAGCTCGCCTGCGCGCTGAAATTTCCTTGCTACCGGACACCTTGACAAATTCGATCAGGGCTGACAATATTTTTGACCCTTCTGTTTCCTCCTCACCTGCTAACGATGTTCTTGAGGTCTCAGATGATGTGCAGGAGTCCTCCCAAGACAATTTGGAGCACCGGGATTCAATTACGGGTGAAAACAGGCGTCATTTTATGCTCCCCGGGGCTCTTTCCCAAATTGGAAACGGCGCGGGCCCCGAAGCTGATCCCCCTGCCAATCCTGCGCCGGCATCTGCTTCGGATCTGGCACCGGATCCTGTCACCGCGCCAACGCCTGCGTCGGCCGCTCCGCACTCGCCGCGTGGTGCGTCCCCAACCGACGCGCGCGCCGCCGCCGCACCCTCGTCGCCCACGCGTCGCCCGCCCATGGGCGCGTCGGCCCGCGGACGGGCCGCCCCCGTCGTCTTCTCGCGTCAGGCGGATCCGCCTCAGCCTCAGCGCCGCCCGGATCTTCTGTGCCGCCTGCTCCACCGACTGCGCCGCCTGGATTTTCTGCGCCCGTCGCACCGGCTGCTCCCCCAGCACCTCCGCGACCCAGCACTCGTCTTCAACATGGCATTCGCACTCCCAAGGTCTATACAGATGGGACCATCAGGTACGGCAACCTGGCTTCCACATCTGCGCCCTCTACAGTTGCTGATGCATTGCGCGATCCCAATTGGAAAGCGGCCATGATTAATGAATTTGAAGCTCTCCTTAAAAACAAAACGTGGCACTTGGTCCCTCCTCCGTATGGGAAAAATATTATTGACTGCAAATGGGTGTTTAAGATCAAACGCAATGCTGATGGCACACTTAATAAATACAAGGCTCGTCTGGTCGCCAAGGGATACAACCAACGGTATGGCATCGATTATGAGGATACATTCAGCCCGGTTGTTAAAGCTGCCACTATTCGCCTTATTCTCTCCATTGCTGTGTCTCGCGGCTGGTCCCTTCGTCAGCTTGATGTGCAAAATGCTTTCCTCCATGGTGTTCTTGATGAGGAGGTCTATATGCGTCAGCCTCCTGGTTTTGTCAGCAAGGATCACCCCGGGCATGTTTGTAAATTGGACAAAGCTCTCTATGGTCTTAAACAGGCACCTCGTGCATGGTACTCTCGGCTGAGTCACAAGCTCCAGAGTCTGGGCTTCTCTCCGTCCAAAGGTGATACGTCCCTGTTCTTTTATAGCAAAGGCCGCTGCACAATCTTTGTTCTGGTCTATGTGGACGACATCATTGTTGCCAGCTCCTCCCAAGCTGCCACTACAGCCCTGCTGCGTGATCTGGAGCGGGACTTTGCCCTCAAAGATCTGGGTGACCTTCACTACTTCCTTGGCATCGAGGTCAAGCGCCACCCTGGTCGGCTTGTGTTGACACAAGAACGCTATGCCACTGATGTACTCCAGCGGGTGAATATGGGTAGCTGCAAGCCTGTGAGTACACCATTGCCTGCGTCAGAGAAGCTGTCTCTTCACGATGGTGATAGATTGGGACCAGCCGATGCAACCCACTACAGAAGTATTGTTGGTGCTCTTCAGTATCTCACCCTCACTCGACCTGATATATCCTTTGCAGTCAATAAAGTATGCCAGTTCCTACACTGCCCAACAACGGTGCATTGGGCAGCAGTGAAGCGTATCCTCCGGTATATTAAGGGCACTCTTGGCTTGGGGCTCATATTTAAGAAGTCCCCTTCTACCCTTGTAAGTGCCTTTTCTGACGCCGATTGGGCTGGATGCCCTGATGATCGGCGCAGCACGGGGGGATTTGCAGTATATTTCGGACCCAATCTCGTCTCCTGGAGTGCACGGAAGCAAGCCACAGTGTCAAGGTCGAGTACTGAGGCTGAATATAAAGCACTAGCAAATGCAGCAGCTGAAGTCATGTGGGTGCACAAGATATTGGATGAATTAGGTATTGTGCACCCAACGGCCGGGAGACTATGGTGTGACAATATTGGTGCCACATACTTAACGGCAAACCCCGTATTCCATGCCCGAACGAAGCATATTGAGATTGATTTTCACTTCGTACGAGAACAAGTGGCCAGGAAGCAATTGGACATTCGGTTCATTCATTCTGGTGATCAAATAGCTGATGGATTCACCAAAGCGCTGCCGGAAAGACCACTTGTAAAATTCAGGAACAATCTCAACGTTGGAGGACGTTGAGATTGACCGGGGGTGTTAAGATGTAAATCTGTTGAGGTTGTTGTGATCTAGATAGGATTATCTAGAGTTAGTTGTTGTATTTCTTTGTAAACAAGCTAACCTCTTGTACAAGCCTTGCCGGGGGCTATATCGTGCCTATATAAACATGGAGCCGTGTACCCTCCAGGGTATCACGTTCTAGCTATTTTTACAGCTATCACTTCAGTAGTAAAGCTCACCATGTTACGGAATAAATAAAAATAAGTTGCAGAGTTTACCAAAAAAGTTACAATTCCCAATTCCAAAATTTCAAGTGAAAACTTTTGCAGATTTCGGTTACATAACTATGAGGTATGAGCAGATAAAAATTTCACTGATCTTGGTAAGAGCCTAAAATTCATGTGTACAGTTGCTCTTCTATGATAGATACTATCGATTCAAATACTGTTATCCTGTTAGTCGACCAGCTTCCTTCCTAATAGAAAAACTTCTCCATAAGATCATAGCAACCGCAAGGAAATAGGCATGCATACAATCTGTCATTGTGGCCAAAACTCCATAACAGCAGAGTAGCTGAGCTTAGTTCTTTAAAACTTATTTGGTTAAGAACACTCTAGTGAAGCCAGTTTAGAAAATACACTTCACTAACCTGCTCCTGTGAAGACTGTATATGAAAGTACCTTCTGAGGGTTACACCTACATCACATCAGCGAGGGATACTTAGGTGCTAGGTGCATAGCAAAGCCTATGAATGAATCTAGAAAGCAGATAAAAAATCCAAAACAGATCTCCAGATATTCTAGCGTCCGGTTAGCTAATCACATACTTCTCTCCCCTAAATTTCCCAGAAAAAATGATTTTAGAGTACCATAAAAATCTGTCAGTCTATACAATCAACAAGGTTTTTATTGTCTTTTGTGAGAAAAAGGAAACTCCAAGATAATTGTGCTTTAATGTCAGATTGTCAATGTCATTAGATATTTCTATGCCAGATATCTGATATTTTACTTCAGTGTTAAATAACACGATTTAGCAACGCTGTGATGCAGTGTAGCCTAGAAAATTTATGGAGTACAATTCTGTTTAAGCGAGTTTCAAACCATAAAACTACAACCATATTTGAATGCATGAACATTGTTCCCTCCAAGCACCAAGCTTGCTGCACATAGGAATATAAGACTTACTATTCATCATCGGAAACTTCTGCACTTCCTACCACCCACTTCCAAACACCCCCACTTTATTGCCTCTGAGAAGTCGTCATCCCACCTGAGATATTTGTCGCCGCAGTACTTCCAGCTCATTCTCCAAAGAACCTACAAAGAACCAGCTGATTCCAATCTCTTACACGCAGCAGCAATTTGGGACTAAGTTGAGGGATTCAGGAAAAAGGAAAGCAACAAGTATGTTCAGGTTCAAGGAATCAACTGGCGAGATGGCGGCGGCACCGGGAGGCGGGGACGGCTGCGGCGCAGGGAAGGGATGTGGGGAGGGCGCGTCGGTGCCGGCACGGGGACGCGGGGATGGCGGCGTCGGAGGCCGGGACGGCAGCGGTGCGGGGAGCCCGGGACGGCGGTGGCGCGGGGAGGCGGTGCTCGCGGTCCGTCACGAGATGGTGGCGGCACGGGGAGGCGGGGACGGCTACGGCACGGGGATGGGGGGAGGGCGCGTCGGCGCCGGCACGGGGACGTGGGGATGGCGGGGGTTGCGAGGTTGCGGCGCGAGGCGTGGGGCGCAGGGTCGGTTCCGCGAGGTGGGGTCAAGGTGCGGGCAGCGAGGCACGTGGGCGCGGGAATGGAGCGGAGGGGCGCGTGGGTTAAGGCGGTGGGTGATGGCGCAGGTGTTGAACCGAAATTTTTTTTCCATCTTTTGTTCTTTTTAGGAGTAGAGATATAGCTAGCACAACAAAAACATAGAAAACCTCCCACACACACCTCACCCGCAAACCCTGGCTTGTATGGTCTCCCATGCCTATGTCGTTGTCCCCCACCCTCCCCCTCCAATACCAACACAAAACAAACATGCTCTAGGACACTGGGAGAGAAGGGACATTTACTTTTTTGTGACATTTCGTTGGAGATAGGTGGGGTTGTCTGTCGACAAAAGGTGGTGGAGATGTTAATTAAGAAGATTTTATCAATAATCATCACTGTGCAAAAAGGGTGGTACATAAAAGTGACGCAATATAATGTTATGCTTTGTGTGCTATATTTGACAATACGTTCATGATAGATATTTTTTGTTACTCGATCAAAAGTTTACGCGTAATGAAGTTGCAATATGTCGGCATCATAAAACTCCATGGTGGTGTTCCGATATCTATATATCTATATCTATGTGTGCTATGCATGGGTATAAGCTAGGCCGGGACACCGAGTTCATGAGTGTTATGAAGCAATAGCAATAGTCAAAGCCCCTTGGCACCGTGGGATGCAATAATGCAACAACGTCCGGCTGTGTTCTAGCTCGCTCCCTTGTTGGATGGAAGCACACGTACGGTTTTACAATAGCACAGGTTTAAGAAATCAGACCATTCATATAGATGACACGTCCACTAACTGAGACTGAGATGTACCCACCAGAAACCTCCCTGGACACGGCAACCCAGGCTTGTTCATTTAAAAAGTGCATTGAGTGAAAGACAAAAGAGTTCGGGTCTCTTAATGCTAGTGTAACAGGAGTTCTTCGATGACTGGCACTGATGCAGCCTTTTATCTTTAGAATGGCATTTGAACTGGAATTGCTTTGTTTGAGAGTGCTGCAGTGTTAGGACACGGCTCGAAAGTTTCTCCCCTTTTAACGGTTACTAAAATTTACTCAGATTGAGTAAATATATAGCAGCATGTTATTTATGTGAGAAATAATATATGCATTATATTTTATTAGTACAATCAACATGTATCAACGACGCATGAAACATCTAGTACGTATTAACGCATCACTGCAAACCAGCCATATCTATTCCAATTAACTAAGCCAAACCGCCAAAGCTTGCAGCTTCAGCCACCCAAACCGCCACACACTTCAAGCACACACTACACCGTGACCGGCCGTATACCCTATCTACCAAATGACCCTCGTCGCCGTCACTGCCATATGCTGCGTGTCGAGTTAACATTAGGAGAGGACTGTAAACGACACTATTTAGATTCCTTAAAATGTTGATGCGTATTCTCCTCTCAGTAACCATATTTGCAAAAGGTTCATTAGTCATGGCCGGAGAAGATGATGTGCCACGTTCACACTGTCAACAATGAGCTAGTAGCGTATGATCAAAGGCAAGTATGAGAGTACATTTGTCTTCCATCCTGGGGGCACAATCATTTGTTTTTTGATCAATAATAATTGGGGAGAGGTGAGAGGTGATCATCTGAAAAGTTCACGCCACTCAGGGTCACGTGATTAGATGGGGATAGTTTAAGAAGATTATGGTCGCTAGCTAGCTTGCTGGTCAATCAATAACTAGGGGAATTTTTATATATTTAACTCTTTTTTAATAAATATTTTAAAAATGACATGCCAAGATGTTTATTTGAACGTCACGACTTTCTTTGTCGCGTCATTGCGCATGCCGAAATAAGTTTTGTTGTCAACGTGATTTTTTATCACGTCATGCGCACTAGCGCGACTAAAGGGTCATTATATGCAAATAAACATTTGGATGGGATATTTTTAAAATATTTAATGAAAAAGTTAAAAATAAAAAAACTCACAAAGGGGACACTACTGGAAAAACGGGTATTTATACAGGTTCATAACCCTCATTTGTACCGGGTATTGAACCGGTATAAATATATCCCACCCGCTGCCGTCAACTGCCCGTCGCCCATCCGTTCCCCTCCTCTTTTTTTTCTTTTATTTTCTCTATTTTCTTTTTCTTTTTGCTCTCTACTTCTCAATCACATATTCATACACACAAATTAACAACCATCTATTTCCAATCACACAGATCCACAATAATTCATTCACTCATAATCATACATCCACATCAAGATTTACATGAACACACCAATAATCACAAGAATACATCAAGAATCACACAAATATACCAAGAATCACAAAAATACATATCAATAATGTCAATAATCGAGCATACAAGTGAGAAAAGAAGAGAAAAACATGAATCTCGCATCCACCTTGGCCCCCTCGCCGTGTCGCGCTGCGCCCGGCCGCGCCACTCGGCCGCACTTGGGCCGCTGCCCCCGCCGCGCCTGGGTCGCCGGCCGCTGGCTCCTAGGTGAGGAAGAAAAAATCAGAGACAAGGAAGAAGAAGAGAATTAAGAACAGGAAAGAGAAGAAGAATAGGAAAGAGATAGATGAGAAAGGAGAGAAAGAGGCAGGGGTGGTGGGGGACTTAAAAGGGCGACGCGGACGGAGCTCGAGGAAGAGGCATAAATTTTTCTAAGTCTGAGTGCTGGATGAATAGAGTGATATTTGTACCGGATCTTCTTTTTACCCGATACAAATGTTGCCACATTTATACCGGGGTGTTTCACCAACCGGTACAAATGTGAGTGGGAGATGGCGCCGACGCGACCATGTGAGAGGGCATTTGTACCGGTTGGTGCCTCCAGCCGGTACAAATGTAGTTATTTGTACCGAGGCAAAAAAAACCAGTACAAATAAAAAACTGACCTAAGATATATGTGTGATTCTCTAGTAGTGGGACAACAAACAAGTCCACTGGTTATTGACAGAGATGTTAAGTTCCATGCACATAAGCAAATTCAAGTTTGTGTTTTGCATGGCTTGAATCTATAGCCTTGATTCAGAAGTTTATGTGCGCGCGAAAAAAAAAACTAAATGTGTTTTAGGCTTCCAAGATTGACCTAGTTAATCTATCGTCCCATTCAGGAATTCAAGCTGCGATGTGCCGGTATATAGCTCACAACTGGCTCCCATGCATGCATCTAGTTCTAGTATCTCCGCGGTCTCTTTCTTCATTTTCTTGACTAGGGAAAAGCTAGGGATCGAGAGCAAGTGCAATCGTGCAAGGGTTGCATCATTGATGGAATACCGGCCGTAGAACAAGAGCTCTAGAAGGAGTCAACCCCTAATTAATTACGACAATGCGCGGCATAAATAAGGGTCCGTTTGGCACAGCTCAGCTTCACCTGTAGAGCTGTTTTTTAGAAAACAACTCCATGAGCAACTTCATGAGCGGGGGAGAGAGCCATGTTTTTGCAGCTTCACCATGTGCTTAACTCTGTGAGAGTGAGTTTTCAGAGAAGCTGAACAAAGAGTTGGGCAGAGAGTTGGCTGTTTGGCTATTGAAGTTGCGAAGCTGCTCGTGAAGCTGCTCATGAAGCTGTACCAAACGGGTCCTAATAATGCATGTTCTGCTTTCTCGGATTGAATCTCGCGCGCCTACTTAAAACTCATTTACATGAACTAATTACCTAATACAAACTTGGAGGTGGAGGTAAGTGAACTATAATAGATAAATGAAATAATAAAGTAAAATACCCATTGCTGGCATTGCTTATATTACTTTGGTAATCATGGGTTCATCAGTGTGGATCGAGAACCATGACGTACTAAATAAGAACAAATAGAAATCTAGGGTAGGAACAGTCAGTCTTCTCGGTGCGTGCATTTGAAGTTTTGAACCCTGTTTGGAATATATATAGCTTCAAACCCTGCTTACGATCAAAATATGCTGAAATTAGCACCCAAACGGTGTTCTCCCCACCGCTCTCATTTGTACTAAAATGCAGAAATTAGATCAAATCTGCTTCTCAGGGAAATGTTTTATTTTAAATTTTTATACAGCTTATTATTATTATTTTAGAAAAAGGAATATCGAACGCCAGCCATTAGAATAAGCAGCTTATTACTCACTCTGTATCAAAATATTTGTCGCCATTGATTTTTTTACAATTTTGACCATTTGCCTTATTAAAAAAATTATGCAAGTAGCATCTATTTGGTTTGATAGATGCTTTTCTATTGTACGTATTTTAAGTCCACATATATTTTTACATATTTGAAATAATGTTTTGAATTAGACAAATGATCAAAATTGTAGAAAAAAGTCAATAGCGACAAATATTTCGATACGACGTAGTATTTGGGAGAAGCGCTTCTTCCTGGTGGCGTTTGAATTACATGAAAGGTGTTGGCCCAATCTTCCGAGAGGTAGATGGTAAACTTGATTGGGTGGAGAACTCGACGTTGACGATCCGGCTTCGAATCAGCACAATTCGGACCCTACAACCCTTACACCACTGCTTCGCTAGTTATCAACCAAATACAACTTGATTGAGCTCGCCACGAAGGCTTTTCCCTGCAAGCGAATCGAGAACACAAGCAAGAAAGTAAAGCACGCAATCTGATAATTGAAGATACGAATTGAAGCAAAGACAAAAGGGGTTCAAGTTCTGATCACAAAAGGACTAATTGACACAGTGGTGACGAACAAGGACGGGGGGCCTGATTTACAGCAAAAGACCTCGACGGTACAATGTCTATAAAGAAAGTTTGATCCTCGACGGAAATCACAACCAAAACCTGAGTCGAAACAATGACGGCTACTGAGGTTTAACGCTGAAGGGGCGACCTTGGGTTGAAGGGCGACAACGGGGCGTCCTCAACCTGGGCCTAACCCCCGACACAATACGCGACCAAATTAGCCCAAAAAGGTGACGCAACACCTTGTTGTGGTCACACAGAATGGTACATGAACCTTCTGGAGCTGTTACCAAAACCAAAACAACAGCGTCGTCATCCCTTTCCAATGCATCCTTATACGCCCCGTGTCGATGCTAGATGAGGGAGATGTGAATCCGAACCGAACGTTGCGGCTGAATTGGAGATGACTTATAGCGTGGGGAAGGATGTGGCGTGTGTGCATCCAGCGTAGCAATGTCCTTTTTTTAACAAACCGCACAAGATAGTGCGTGTTTCATTGATATAGAAGAAAAAAAATACAAGACTACGACTCTGGGAAGCCATAGGCAAGAAAATAAAAGAAAGAATTAAAAAAATTTAACTCACCTGTTGGATTGGGACATCAACACGTGTTACCGCACAACGGTCGGTTGGAGCGGGACATCAACCCGGCCACACCACTATATGTCGCACCACTATACATCACAATGACAAAGAAGAAGACTCATCCATAGCGTGCGTCCATCAGCACTCACATGTAGACGCGGAGCCTTTGATGTGACCCAATGCTGAAACAAGCAAAAAGACGGCAGACGCCACCCCGCCGAGAAGGCCACCACTATGTAGGACCCTTCGTCGTTGTGCCACTGCATCAAAGCAAGACTACCTAACGTAGAGAAACATCGATTCTGAGCAACTCAACGCGTGGGGGCCTCACCGCTTTCGCCGTTGGACTCCTCCTCTCTCTCGTGCGCGTGGGCCATGCCACACCCACCACCAAGCTCACACTCCGGAATCGCCTCGAAGACGCAGCCTAGACACAGAGCAAAATGCCCCACACCCCTAGATTAGAAACAACACCGAACCTCTGTTGAAGCCTGATTTTCTCTCGTTGCTTCCCCTCGCAAGGAGCAGCCACCGCCAAGTGAGCAGACCAAGGATGCCGCTCGCGCTGTCTTCTGATGTTGTACCGCACCAGGTGGTTCCAGCCATGCTGAAACAATCTGCCACGATCTGCTGCAAGCCGAGTCGTCCCCCGTTGTAGAAGGACGACCCCTAGCCACCAACGAGGAAGCACCTGCCACCAACATGAGACCACCCCTTCTTGCCCTCCGCTAGGGCGAAGCAACCATGGTAGTGCGAGCGGGGTCTCATGAGATGACACCTCCAAGGAGGGCACGACGCTAGTGGCGCCGCCGTCGCTCAAGCTTGGACAGGGTTTTCACCCAGAGACATTGCCGCGGGGGTGTAGCTCTAGAGTGGCGCCCCTAGCGGGGAGAGCGATGTCCGAGAACGCCGCCGCCATAGGCTTTCGCACGGAGTATCCAGCCCCCCATGCGCCCCACACGGTACGATGCACTGACAGCACCGCCGCAGCCGCCACAACTGAAAGACACCTCCGCCGTAAACTTCACGCTGCGCTGCCAAAACGCCGCTCCTCTGCCACCCCAAACGGTCGCCGCCTCGCTGACCACTGCCATCACAGCCGCCACACGTGGCCTCATCGTTACAGAAAAAAAATCCCTATCGTAGCAGCTTCAACAACCAAGGAATTTTTGTACAATTGTATAGGTTGAACGCACACAAGCAACGGGGTGTACTCTCGCGATCAAACGCCTCAAGCCGTCGTCAATCGTGTGGAAGCATTTTATCATTCGAACCTGCTAACTAGTTAATTGAATTTGTCAAAAAAAACTAGTTATTTGGTTCAAGACGGTTGAGCAGTGCAAGGAAACTTAACGCTAGGTTCCAGACCTCGCCGGCACTTGCTTTGCCATCCCCATCGATCATATAGTCCACGCACACCAATTCAGGCTTAATTGCTGGCTCCGTGGATAAGCATATGCATCCATCCACTTGCGAAGCAAACCCAACCCTCCCCGAAACCTGGAAATTCAAGAACTAACAGGGACAGCAGCTTGATTGCCTGTTGAAAAAGTGCACACACGAGGAACAAGTAGGAGAAAAAGCGTGTGGTACGGCGGCCAGATGGATCGAGGGTGGATGCACGACAGCGAGGCCCAAACAGCTGCTTACACTGCAAATTTCAATTGTGGCTGTTAATATTTTTATTAGGAAGAAGTTCATTTTTTACCGTCAAAACATCACATGAGTTTGGTTTTGACCATCAAACTTCAATTCAGGAATATTCGACCATCCAACTGCTAAAATCATTTATATTTGATAATTCACTGGTTTTTTAAGGGTGTTTCGCTAATGTAGATGACACATGGAGGTGAAACCCACATGCCAGCTCCATTTTCTTCTCTCCTCTTCATCTCTTTCTCCTCCTCTCATGACGCCGACGCTCGACGGCTGCGCTCCTCCTGCTCCCTCTTCCTCGGGCAAGCCGACACATCCGTCCATTGTGGTTCTCTGCCCACATCAAAGAAACAATCAAAGCAATGACGTCAGTGGGATCAAATGGCTATGAGGCGAGAACTTCGGGATGTCCTATGGTACAAAAATTTGCTAACTATTGGAGTAACAACTTTTTCAACTCTAGGGGCTACCTATTTATACATCTTTCACTCACCTATTTGGAGTTGCTGGAGAGTACTAATGTCCATTGTAGTTCAAGAGCATATCTGAGAGCCACCAAAGTACTAAAGTGATTCATCAAAACCTTAGCACATGCTTTGTGAGAGTCATTAGTGTTAGAATAGGCCTAGAGCTGGATCGTGAGTGATTCAAGCATACAGGAGGTGTGTTGGACCTTTTGAGCTGGATCGTGAGTGATTCAAGCATACAGGAGGTGTGTTGGAGCTTTTGAGCCTCGGTGGCTCCCAGCAAGTCTTCGACCTTCCGGTTTTGTGTGAAGTGACGTCGACGACTGTGCGCGGGGATGTAACCATTCGTGGAGAAGCTGCTTAGTGGAAATGTCAAATATGACCGAGCGACTTGGAGCCTTTGTGCTAGTGCAAGTCAAGGATCGACTTGGAGGGACTTAGTGACCGAGAAGCAATACTCTTGTGTTAGTGCTTGAACAACATGGACCAATCATAGCTTTGTGCCTACCGATACAATGAGATAAAACGTGTGTCAAGAGTTTACTTCCGCAAATCCTCTTTTTTAAGTTTCCACATTTCATACAAGCAACTTATGTGCTTTTACTTTTCTAGAGTATCTTGATAGGATTGGCTACATGATGCAAAAATTGTTTTGAGACGAGAGTTTCACACTAGGTCAACTTTAAAATGCATATATATATATATATATATGATCTATTTTACTTTCATGCTAAGTAGCGGAAACCATAAATTGAGTTTTAAATTGTCTAATTCATCCCTCTTTCTCCACTCTTAGGCAACCATCATCCTTAATCCTTTTCACGTACCATTTTAAAAGAAGCACGTATGCGGGATTTGCAGGGGGCCAAGGTAGTGGGCAACATAACATACTAGCCATGTTGACCTTTTCTGTTCCTTCCCCAATGAATAAATGATGGGATACATGCTCAGGAGCCGGGACACACTACGCGGCGACCTGTTCCTTCCCCTTTTCAGTTTTTCCTTTTTCCGGGCATTTTGTTTTTTCATCCATGCTTCTCGTTAAAACTTACATCATGTTATACGTTGAAGTTTATGTTATTAGGATAACCTTAGTTTCAATGCAATTTGGTATACTAGCTATATTATATTATGTACGTGGAAGTAAAAATAATTTTGTCTCTCTCAAACGAGGGACGAGTGATGACGACCAATAAATGTTTAATCATACTTTTTTTTGTCCTCATCTCCGTCTATAATCCTACGTGGCAAGCTAAGGCGTAGAAACATCTAAGGCTATCCGCACTCGTCATACTCCAAATTCATCCCCTAAAAGGAATATTCCTGCAATTTTACAATCCAGTACCAATTTTCCCACACCCGTCATCTCCTAATCTCGTACTCCATACCAACTGACAGCCATGGGGCCCACACATCATACTCCCCCTCTCTCCCTCGACTCTCTCTCCTTCCCACCTACCCCCGGTCGACATCCTCCTCTGCCTCGCTCCTCCCCATCCCCTGCTTTTCCTCATCGATGATTGGGCGGGCGGTGGTAGTGGTTCCCCTTCCCCTCCACCGGCGCGGGCACAGCGAGGGACGTCGGGGTGGGCGCGGTGGCCCCGTGGCCCGGGGATCGACTCGTCTTCCTCTGCCAGCGTCCCTGCCCTCTCCATCGACCATGGCGCTGGCGGCTTCGCTCCGTCCAGCTCACGGACTCCATGCGCGTGCCCCTGCCCCCCGACGGTGGAGCTCCCACACGTGGCCAGCGGCACACACGCCGACAGACCACAGAGGTGGTGGGTAGTGGAGAGATCGAGGGGGCCTCGAATCGACGCGGGAGGAAGCCGGCCAGATCCGCGACGACGGCGACAGGGAGCGGGTCGGGCTCCCTCCGCCGCATCCATGGCCGCCAAGCCCGGACGCATCAGCACCTCCAGCCAGAATGCTTGGCCCGGCCGCGCGCGCAAGAGACGGGGCGCCGAGGTGGAGGTGGACCAGGGGCGGCGGGACGGGCGGCGACTCGAGCTTGGGCGGCGGCAGCACCGGCGTCGACCTCCCCCACCTCCGGATTGGACTGGCGGCTCGGGTCACGGCACAGTGTGGTGGTGGCCATGGTGCCTCCCCTCCCTCCCTCGCCTGTTCCTCTCCGACGGCGTGGCCATGGCGCCTCCCCTACTCTCCTCGTCCGCTGGGGTGGTTGGAGAAGGCGGCGGGAAGCGAGGTGGGGCCTGGGCGAAGGCTGCCGTAGAGCGTCCGGGGAGAGCGCCAGGAATAGGGTGGACGAAACGCGAACGGGACGTAGCGCGCTTCTCCAGTAGCCTGGTGCAGCAAAATCGACACTAAATTGGTACTGCAGTATGTGTTCCGGACCGCGCCCAGTACCCGGTGCGGATAGCCTAACAGCCTGTTCGGTTGGCTGGTGGGCGATGGTTAGTCTTTGGTTTGTTCCGAGAAGAATCTTCTTGGCTCGGTTCTTTGGTGGTGGTTTGATGTGAGAGAAAATCTTTACTTGGTGGTGGGCGATAAAGCCAAGCGAACAGGGCATAAAGTTGGTGAGCGTGGCGTCTATCGGTCTGTATCCATGCATGGATCCATTAGCTGGCCACGTATGCCACAGCCGCTCCACCACACGCACGCAGACACGCACTAAAGCAAAAGCAACCATCATCAGGTCCAGTCATTTTGAGCCTGGAGGAACGAAGGGCCGTCTCTGTTTAAATCCAAAGCGAAAAACTTTACGGTATCACATAGAATGTTTCATAGATATCAGAATGGGTATTCGATACTAATAAAAAAACTAAGTTTTGAGACTACAGTTCGCACTATAGGCAACTTTAAAATGCACATCTAGATATATATGATCTAGTTTACTTTCATGCTACCTAGTGGAAATCATATACTAAGTTTTTAAGTTGTCTAATTCATCAACTCTCCCTCCCCACTTAGGTTATCAACACCATATCCTTTTCACATACCATTTAAAATTGAAAACAAGGGATTGCAAGGGCCTGAGGAGAGGAGACAGCGTGCAACATAACGGGGATATCAAGTTTACAGACGTCCGCACCGGGACGCCCGTGTGGTCGATTTCTGACCAGGGGTTCAACCCACGTGCACGTGCCCCTAGGCGCATGGCGCGTGGCGCGTGACCAGACCCGAGCAAGTGCGCACATGAAAGCAAAAGTAACAAGGCACCCAGAATGAAAGTTTTCAACAAAATAAAAGAAAATTCTAAAAAAACAATTTGGTAACAAGTTTGAAAGAAATTTTAGAAAAATATTTTGAAAAATGTAGGGAAAACTTTTAAGAACAAATATTTGCATAAAGTTTTCGAGAAAAAAATGAGAAACATTTGAAGACAAATTTTACACAAATCGGAATAAAAACATAAAACAAAATATCAAGAAAAGTTTTTCAGAAAAAAGTTTTTCAGGGAAAATGTTTCAAACAAACTTGAGAAAAAGTTATACACACCGAAATTTGAACAAAAAGTTTTTAAAAAAATTGGAAGAAATTTTTGAAGAAAAAAGTTTCGGACAAACTAGAGAAAAAATTATAAAAAATTCAATCACCAAAATAAGGAACGAAAGTTTCTGACAAAAATCATAACATAAATTTTTGAAAGGAAAGATTTAGATAAAAACTTTTGGAAAAAGAAAAGGAAAAAATGGTGGCACTGACCTTGCGCCATGCGGGCAAGCTCGCCTCTCCCAGTGCTGACGCTCACTGGCGCGCGAGCTCGCCGCGACCACACGTCGCCGCTCTCTCAGGCTCGCGCGCGGTCGCCCAATCCGCCGGAGGAGCTCACGGGACATCGGCCCGCTTCACTTCAAGGCCGCCGGGAATCCCGCATGCGGACCCGGGTGCTATCCCTCCACAGCGGGTGCGCGGGCTCGCCGCCCAGAGGAGCTCGAGCGGGGGCCACCGCCACCCTGGGATTCAGCCTGGAGGAGCGCCAGCTAGGCCATCACCACTGGGGATTTGGCCTAGAGAAGCTCGCCAGAATTCAGGAGAGAAGAAAAGTGATGGGAGAGAGATGGAGCGGCGGAGCGGTTGCGTGCGTGGTGATAATTGTGTGGGCCCCGCGCCATGTGGGCCGGTCTGAGTGTTGGAGGTGGGCAGGTGGCAGTGGAGCGGAGTCGATTGGGAGCTAGATAAGTCACGCTCGGCTTCAAACTCAACATCAGGCAACATAACATCTGAAGATATGATAGATGAATAATAAAAACTCACTGATCTAAATAAGATCATAGCCTGCAACATAACATAATAGCCACATTGACCTTTTCTGTTCCTGCCCTTGAATAAATGATGGGATATACATGCTCAAGAGCCGGGATATATCCTACGCGGCGACGTGTGCCGAGCCGATCCAGCACCAACTCCGGTGACGTCGAAGACGTAAAACCTCGCAAAAAAACAATATGCTGGCCGACACCCGGCCTTCCAAGCCAAATAATCCAGTCCTCGTGCCGCTGATTCCAGAAAGAACAGCAATAAATACATAAATCCCTCTTGCTTGCCGCATCAAACAGGGTTGAAAGAGAATTTCATTTTTTAATATTATATTCTATATAAAAAAAGTGAAAGTCAGAGCACGACCGCTGGGGCGGCCCATGGGACGGGCTCACTGGGCCAGAGCAAAGACGCGATAAGGGGAAACGCACCAAAAAAAAAACTTCGTCGTCGTCAATACACATCCACGACGACATTGCCACCGCACCACCATCCATCCACAGTTTCTTTAATCCCCCACCACTTTAAAAGCCGCGGCGCCTCCGTCCGGTGTGGTCTCCGCTGCCCACCGGCCTGCCTGCCCGCCCGCCCGCCATCTTCCCCTCTCCTTCCTTCCTAACCTCACCTGCAACCCCCCAGACTAGACTCGATCTTCTTGGTCGCGCTCTCTCTTGGACTGACTCTTCCTCAGCACAGCAGCGGCGCCGGCGGGACTTGCGCTTCCAAGATTCCTCCGTAGCTAGCTAAGCTTTGGTTAGGCAGTGTGTGTGCGTCGATGGGGATCTGCGCGTCGTCGAAGCGCGTGGACCAGGAGGAGGAGTGCGACGAGAACGTGGTGTACGTGATGGACGAGCAGGGCGGCGGTGGAGGGCCGGGGGAGGAGGACGCGCCGGCGGCGGCGGCGGCCTGCAGGAAGGTGGCCTCCCTCTTCTCGCAGAAGGGCAAGAAGGGGCCCAACCAGGACGCCGTCATCCTCTGCCAGGTACGGTACCGTTCGTCGTCGTCACCTCGTTACTCATCCACATCTTCTCCTCCGAGGTCTCAATTGTGTGTCGCGCCTCTGTTTCTGTCATCCTGTGGATTACTCCTGGAGGTTCTTGGTCCCCATGGTGCCATCAAGCTCCCATTACTGCCACAATACCAGGGAGTGAAAGAAAACCAAATTTTGCTCTGTACATATTCTAACGGAAGCAAAAAAGAAAAAGAAAAACAATTGCTACTCTCTGAAAACAAATTGGTTCACCTTCGGCCATGTTCAGAAATCAGAATCTTGGGGGGTTCAGTTTTCCTCGCCCCACGTGGTTTCAAGTTTCAACTTCTCACTTTTTTCCCATAGAGAATTCTGGTAGATCTGGAGACTGTAGTACCTCCGTCCACGGGACTATAGATTTTTGCAGAAACAGTTTTTTTTTAATTTTCAGGCTCAAATTAATTCCCCCACCGCCTGTGTACGTTCTCTTGGTCCGTTTAGTCACGAATTAATTCCACATCAGTACAATCAATCATCTCCACAAGAAAATTCGCCGTTTTGGGCGGCCGCGGCCGTACGCTCATGGCGCCGGCCAAGCCAAGGCGCTTGACCTAGAGGAGCAGGGTCAAGAAATTCCCTTGTATTATCATGTACACATACATATACACACATACACTCTACCACACGGTGCAAAAGAAACCAGTAATGATTTCCGATTCAACCGCCCACGGACACGAGCTTCGTCCGTCCTCACCGTACTGTTCCGTGAGAAATAATTCACAGGTTAGCATGTGCCGAAATGGTTTGATTTTGTCAGCGTCGTTCGTACGAAGAACTGACGGTGACTGCAATGGGGAATCTTTTTGCTTTGCAAACACTTCGGTGGATATGTTCGAGGTTATCTTCGCCGTGTTATTACATCGCAAAAGCGTCACAATGATGTTCGATCCTATTTCCTAATCCTTTAGAACTTTTCTTGTGCTTTTTTTTTTCAAGCACTGATCTCACCTACACTGTTTGTTTGGGCTCAATTGTCAACGATCTATTCTCTGATACTACCGTCTAGCAATGATCACCAATTTGTTTGCTGATGAAAATGTGATCCGGACCGGATCAACTCTTTGGAAGAAGAATTTCTACTGTTTACTGATTCCAATCGATTTGTTTTCCTTCAGGGGTTCGGCATGGAGGACGGCGTGTTCTGCGGCGTCTTCGACGGGCACGGCCGGTGCGGTCAGTACGTGAGCAAGTTGGTGCGGGACTACCTCCCCTTCATGATCCTGAACCACCGGAACGCGCTCCTCCTGGACGACGACGGCGACCCGACCTTCAGCGACGCGTCGCCGTCGCCGTCGTCGTCGACGGACGGGAGCGGCGGCGGGTCCTCGCCGTCGCCGGCGCAGCTGCTGGACGAGTGGCGGGAGGCCTGCGCCAACGCGTTCGAGGCCATGGACAGGGAGCTCAAGCTCCAGCCCAACCTCGACTGCGCCTTCAGCGGCACCACCGCCGTGTGCGCCATCAAGCAGGGCCGGGACCTCATCGTCGCCAACCTCGGCGACTCCAGGGCGGTGCTCGCGACCATGTCGGACGCCGGCGACCTCCGCGCCGTCCAGCTGACCGCCGACCATAAGCCCGACCTTCCCCAGGAGGCGGAGCGGATCAAGCGCTGCGGCGGGCGCGTGTTCTCGCTCAAAGACGAGCCGTCGGTGCAGCGCGTGTGGCTCCCCGGCGAGGACTGCCCGGGCCTCGCCATGTCGCGGTCGCTGGGGGACCTCCGCCTCAAGCCGCACGGCGTGTCGTCGGAGCCCGAGGTGGCGCACCGCCGCGTCGGGCGCGGCGACCTGTTCATCGTGCTCGCCACCGACGGCGTGTGGGACGCGCTGAGCAACGAGGAGGTGGTGTCCATCGTCTGCGCCACCCCGAGGAAGCAGCACGCGTCCAAGGCCGTGGCCGAGGCCGCGGCGCAGCGGTGGCGGACCAGGTTCCCGTCGTCGCGCGTCGACGACTGCTCCGCCGTCTGCCTCTTCCTCAGGGACCAGGACTGGGGCGGCACCGTCGCCGCGGCCAGGGCCAAGGCCGCCGCCGCCGCAGCAGCAGCAGCGGGAGCAGCGCCGCACGGCCACTGCTAAAGAGCCGGTGCAGGCGGCGGCGAACGGAGCAAAGCAGAGCTCCGCCCGGCGAGTGTAATTAAGTGCTGTAACATAGTGGTAATTAAGCTCTTGCTTGCTTTTTTTTTCTTGCTTGCAACAAGGCAAAGGAGATGAGTGAGGGGAGAAATGGGGCGGGTAATTTCTCAGTTTTGACTCTTCATCGGTGATAAACTGACCACGGTGACGGAGGGTGGGGAGTGGCTGGCCGGCGGGAACGAACACCGTTTGTACTCTGTAGAGGTGAGAGTTACCGCAAATTGGAGTGCTTTTCTTGTCTCTGTAAATATAATCTTTGAGTGTTTGACACGCGCGAGTGCTTCCGGTTTAGAACACACGCTGGAGGACAGTTTTGCTGGTTGGTGGTGTTCCCGGTCGAACGAAACAGATGGCCTCATCCATCATTCTAGAAGGCGGCACGCAGGTTGCATACAGTAGAATGAAATCCAGCGGCTCCGAAGGCTGTACGATTGGGAATGCCGACACCTAGACATTTTCAACCCAGTTCGTTTGGCTTATCGTCACAAGCCAGCCGTATCTTTTCTCCCGGAACAAACCAGACACTAAAGCCAGCCGGTCAGCCAGATTTTCTCTCTGCCGAACAAATCGCCCATCGCCCACCAACCAAACGAACAGGCTGATTATCACCACCAGGAGGGATAAGCTCCGGCTGAAAAAAGCGTTACCCGCGCGCGTCAAGATCAGCATAGAGCACACGCATCAGCGATTGCAGTAGTAGCCTCCAAATTGCTGGGCTCCAGATAGCAGCGAGTGGAAGCCGGGGAGTTGACAAAGTAGAGTTCCCAATTTACCGATTCGCCTACCGTCACGGCGCCGGGGAAGAAGAGTACGGAAAGCTCCGCTGACGATGCTTTCCGGGAGTTGAACATGAACCAAGGAGCGATTGGAACTCTCGTCCGCGAAAGCGAAACTTGCCAGCTCCGCGAGGTACGCGGGAAGTACAGGCGTGGAGGACAATAAGCACTCGTCCGTGGAAGATTAATGGCTAATCGTAGTTGGGAATCCAACACGGGTGCAGCGGCAACAGGTGCTGTGCCAAGTCGTCTACAGCAAACAGCAGACATGTATGGAGGGCCGGCCTTGGGCCAGTGCCGGAGGGGGCGACTGCACTGGGGCTCAAAAAATTAGGGGGCCTCCAAATATTTTTAGAGACATTTCTCTTGTGTATTTTATACCGATTCTGCATCTAGAACTGTTAGAAAAAATATTTTAAATGATCTAGTGACATTTTTTTATATTTTATACTTATTAGTGTGGTTGTGCTATGGTCGTTAATATGACAATGACTCTTTTGATATTATCTTGTATTTTTATGGTGAATGTAGACCTCCATTTTTTGTTTAGCACTCAGCCACCAAAAAGTCAGGGCCGGCCCAAGCATGTACTCCCTCCGTCCCAAAATATAAGGACTTGTTGACTTTTTCTAGTCACGTTTGACCACTTGTCTTATTCAAAAAAATTATGAAAATGTGAATAACAATTATGATATACTTAAAATATATATGATGAAAAAACATGTTGTAACAAAATAAATAATATTTTCACAATTTTTTAATAAGACAAGCAGTCAAACGTGAGCGATAGAAATCAACAAGTCTTTATATTTTGGGACAGAGGGAGTATGACTGGTGCTGCTTATCAATGCATCCGACAGCTCGGGTGTACGAAGCTGCTGCGCCATAGCAGGAAAAAAAACAATTTATGTATAATAGCAATATAAAATCCAGTATTTCTAAAGAAAATGTGAAATTCCTAAAGGATAGTTTAATATTTCCAAAGAAAATCATGTATTTCTAAAATATGTTCTAGTATTTATAAACCAAATCTAAGATTTCTAAATTATTTTTTAGCATTTCTAAAGGAAATCCGGAATTTCTATACTATTTTGTATTATTTATAAAGTAAATGTAGCATTTTAAAAGGAAATTGAAAATTTCTAAACTATTTTCTAGCATTTTAAAAAATATAGTATTTCTAAAGAAAATCTGGCATTTCTAAAGAAACTCTAGCCTACCTCCTAGCCTTAGAAACCAAAAGTGAGAGAGGAGGAGTAAGGTGTGTTGGTAATAAATGAGCCCCCTCCCCCTTCTATTTATAGGCCTGAGCACTGGCACCAAGAGGAGTGAAACACCCCGGGAGGGACTCTAGGGCCAATGGAAAAGCACCACGTGGAGGCCCGGGATCAGCGGACCCAAGGTCGATTCCGCCGATCCAAGGGTCGGCCGACCCCAGGTGGGCCCCACTCGAGGTGTGCTTCCTCGGGGTGGCTGTCCTGTGGGCCCTAAGGTCGGCCCCTGGTGTACACGTGCTCTTGAGGCAGTTTAGGCGCTTTGGTGGGCCCATGGATCCATGTGAAGTCCACGTGTCACGCTCTGATTCGTTGGGGCTTGCCTCCCTTGGATTGGTGACATGGCTTGCATGCATGGCACCTGAGGTGGCAGTCACTCCTTGGCTAAGGTGACGTGGCATGAATCATAGAAGGTGAGTTTGCTACTTCTTTATGCTTATTTTCCTGCAATCACATAATCTCCAAGGACAAGTGGAACTACATTATTCTTAACTAAAATGTGTGTAGGAAATTCTCTTGCTCCTTTATTCATGACAAATTGACGGCTAAAGTAAGCACTTAACAACCGTCAACATATGCCTAATCTATGTAGGGTAGGTGCTCTGTTCAGGATGTTCCCGCACAACTTCTTGAAGTATTTCCCATACAATGGTCCCTTTTCCTAATTTTCCTTTTAGCAATCTTGACATTAGAAGTTGCAAGCTATTTGTAATTCCATGTGCTCCTGCTGAATGAACGCAACCCACTCCGGATCCTGCTCGTAAAGGCTCAGATAGAAGTTTAGCCCTTCTAAATGAGCTAGAGCCTGTGGGTTTTGAACCTCAGGCGGCAGAGTGATAAGAAAAAAAGCGGAGGAGAAAGCCGGAGCCAGATGGGGGAAAAGTCGTCCTAGGGGGAGGATTAGACGATAAAAGACTAGAAAAACGAAAATGGAAATCTTTAAAAAGAAGATAAAATATGGATATTTTATTACCAGAAAATATAAAAAGGAGGAGATATTCAAAATTCTAGTTTTGAGCAACGATGGTATAGCAATGAGCAATGGAATGACACTAGGAAAAATGGTCCGAATAATTCCATTCCAATACCGACAGCAGCTCCCGCTAAAGCAATTGTAGCAGCTCCGGCACCTATTGATTTAGCTCCTTCTAACATGTCGAGTAGCGAAATGACATTGTTTCACGCTTTTCCTTCACTACTAGAAATTTCTAGTCTAGTCTAGTACTAGTCTAGTCTAGTCTAGTATAGTCATTTATTTCCCGTTGATGAAATTTCGAGTCTAGTATAGTTCTAGTTCTAGTTCTAGTGTAGTATTTTTGGTTGATTTGATTCCTAATCTCCTCTAGTTAGTCGAATAATAAACCTAGACACAAACTAGATACAAAATAGCTAAACTAGATACGAAATAGCTACATTTCTTTCTATGTGATAATATTACCCGAGGGGAGGAGATGCCTGAAAATTGGTTTCTTCTTTTCAAGAGTTGGGATTGAAGGATTTGCTATTTAAGCCTTTGCTAAAGTACACTCCTATAAATCGACCCATTGGAAATATCTGCACTCCTTTCTCGTATCGGTAGGACAATGCTGGCTTATGAATGGATGGAGGGCATACAACATATGCTTCGATAAATCCAAACAAATCCTGGCGTAGAAAAAAGGAGAAATGCTGTGGTGAATTAAAAATCGAAAAAGTAAACTTCACTTTACTTAAGATGAAGGAACCGAGTGTCGAATTGAAATCTAAACAAAGAAATGAAAGCATAACTCTTTCCTCTTGTTGTCCTATTACTCGTTTTGCCTGCCTTTTTTGTGGAGGTCTCAGGTGTCTACGACAGATCTGATCAGTCTCGTGATGAAGAGAAGTCTTTTCTGATCTTCCACTAACAAAGATATCATCAGACAACCAAATTTGCCCGGTAAACTACTCAGGGCTTGTTGACGGTGTATATTCGTATTAAACTTCAAGTGAACTTGCAAGCGGACAAATCCTCCATCGTAGTCAAGGGACCCTTCTTCCCTCAAGTGTGAACCCAAGGTATCGAATCCGTGGAACAATGTGTGATGCAAGAATAATGTAATAAAGCCAAGAACTTTGATCTTCAAGGAGAATCTGAATGCATCTAATCTTAAAGAACATCATGAAAACGAATCTAATCTATGAAAACCGGAGGTAGCAAGAGATAGGGGGGTAGATAAACCAATCCAGAGAGATTGGATCAAGCCTTCATTGAAGTTCCGAGCAAAGAAGAAGTAAACAAGTTCAATCTCATAAAAAGCCTTTTTAAACCACAGTTTCCCGTCCGTCTCCAAAAACGCCCGCCTTTGGAGCCACCATTATGTCACAACACACCCCTATTCGTGCGGGTTAGTCTAGGGCGAGTCAAAAGACAAGTTGAAATCTCTCGGAAGGTCAGGCATGAACCTCTAGCCACCACGGCTACAAGAACATCCTTGGTGATCTATCTCGAGAATAGATCTTAACATACGAAAAGCCGATTGAAATCAAAGACTTAGGAGAAACACTCGGTCGCTAGAAATCGGATTGCAACTTGATAATTCAACATTACATGATACATGAATCAAGATCGCCACAGGGATCCTACCTTGATCTTGCTTCTAGCTCCGGGAACTCCGACGTGGTCTTCCTTGCAAGGTTCCCACGCTAGCTAGGGAGATCCTAGTCAACTAGCTCGACCCTCTCCTCTCCGAGATGGTGTCCCTCTCTTCTTTGCTCCTCGGCGGCCGATGTCAAATGAGTTGATCCGTGGCTCCTGGCCTCGGGGCTATAAATAGTCCGAATGGCGGCTAGGTCAAAGGGGGGCCGACTAGGCCACGAAATTGGCTAGGCCGGCCGACCTAGGCCCACTTCGGCCCAGCCCGCGACCTCCTTTGCCCGATGTTGGTTCCCGAGTCTTCTAGATTCTTCCCTGACCTGCATGTGGGCCTTGTCATCAGTTTCTCCTTAGATTGGATGAAGCTCCTTGTCCCGCAAGATTCGACAGTTTTCTGACTAGGTCCTCAGAGTTTTTCATCTTCTCGGGTTTCGTCCTTAGGCTCTTGGAGTCATGTTTACTTCATTGCTTGACTTGTACTGGGCTTCAAGGTCTTGTCACGAGGTGCTTAATGAACTTATCCTGGAAGTCTCGCTTTCAACACTAAAATCCTACATAAACACTAAACTCCAAAACCGACATGCACGAACAAACTTGTTATACCAAGGGGGTTAGTACCAATGGATAAGATATAAAACTCATGCCAACACCGAAGGTAAACTCATGGCTGGGTTGACGGAATTTCACCGTCAACAGGGCTCCCCATGGTTTAGTAAAAGGGAGGGGATATTTTTCTCTTCATCTGGGGTATTTCATTCATTATTCATTATGAACTCAAAGTGTAAGTCTGATTAGTGAGGTCTTAAAAACTTCATACAAGAAATGATCAGCCATTCCAATGGTTGTGCTTGAAACGGTTGTGCTCGAAAAGGCAGTTATGAATCGATTAACTAATCCAATTCCAATATCTTGATTTCGAGCAGCAATACATTGTGAACCAATATATATATCATCTGCTAATGCACGACCAATTAGCGTTTGGACAAAAAGTTTTTCTTTCATCCCATTTTGAGGACTCACAGAAATACCTCAAATAGTACCACAATATCTTCTACACACAATAATATGTTGAAATACTTCAACAAGTCTACGTGTAAGATAGCCAGCATCCGTTGTTCGTACAACAGTATCTACAACCCCCTTTCGGGCTCCGTAGCAAGAAATTATATATTCTGTCAAACAAAGTCCCTTGCGTAAATTGCTTTGAATAGGTAAATCAATCATTTATCCTTGAGGATCCGCCATTAAAACTCTCATACCTACTAATTGGTGTATCTGAGATGCATGTCCTCCGGCTCTGAAAAATTGGAATTCATTTCTTGTTTCAAATATTCACTTGAAGCATACCATATCTCAACAGATTAGCGTAGTTTTTCTACTGCGTGTACAACCCCATAATAATAGTGTTTCCCCAGAAGAAAACTCTGTTGTTCCGTCGTATGGACCTCCCTGGGCCCACTACTTCGGTGGGTACCGGGACCGACTACTCGGTGGGCCCCCGGAACTACCCGACTTATGCCGCACGGTACTTGTTGGCATGAGGCGCAAGGACTACGGTGGAGAAGTACTCGGATAGGAAGTTGTACATGTCCCGCACTGTATAGAGGACTCCTAGACGTACTCGACTAGTACTCTCTCCCTAAACCGACTTGTAACCCTGCCTCCCGGACTATATAAGGCGAGGCAGGGACCTCTCCCTCTCAGGACATCACGAGATTGCGCATCATCTTGTAATCTCACCCAATCAATCCAGAGCTACGCAGCATACAGGACGTAGGGTATTACACACCTCGCGGCCCGAACCTGTCTAAATTGTGTGCCACGTGTCTCTTCCTTCGAGTTACCGGTCTCGGTGAGGCCACTTTCATCCGCCTCGGGTACCCTCCTTGGTAGGTTGCCGGTCTAAAACACCGACAGTGGCGCGCCGGTAGGGGATCTCGCCGAAGATCATATGGCGAACTCGACGGCTTCCATCTTCATCAAGTCAACTGTCGCTTTCAACCGCGGCGACACCTTCGTCTTCGGCTCCCGGGTCCGCATTGCCGACGGCACCGGATCCTCCCAACGCCGCCTCACTATGCCGCCCAACTCGGTGTTGACGGTGTATTTTGGTGCACCTAGCATGTTCATTACACTTTGGTTTGGATTTGATTATGGAACTAACCCGCCGCTAGGCACACTAATCATATAACAAGTTCATCTTTGTGCATGCATTTGGAAGTGTTGTGTTTATGTAGGAAAACATGGACATAAAGGACGGATTCGCAACAAGTTCAAAGGAGCATTTACGGAGTCTTGTTCGTGTTCATGAGCTTGCTGAAATCACTTCCAATGGTGGCGAGGACCGAAGTGCTACGAGGAACATCCCCGGGGATTGAAGCGTAAAAGATCGAACTTCATGCGAAGAGAGCCTCCATCTTGGACGCGAGGATAACAGCATCAAATTCATGCAAGTGGAGGGGGCAAAGTACATAAGTGCACGAGGACCCACGGAGCAAAAGGGGCGACCGAACCAGGCTGAATTGGGCTTGGGCCGGCCGGCCCAGGCCGGCCGGCCCAGCCCAGTTCCGGCACCGGTTCGGTCCCGTTTTCTTTGCCCTCGAAGGATCTTCAACCCTAAAAGCCCCGAGGCGCCGCCAACACCGAAGAGGGGAGTCATTCGCACCAGAAGGCCATCCACAAGCTAGAGAGAGAGGAGGAGGATCTCCGGCGGGAGATCAACCACCTCGAAGGAAGCACCCTCTCGTGGAGAAGAAGGAAGGCACGGCGGAAGGGAAACCATGATCAACGGTGCCATGATCAGCACCTTGATGGGGTAATCTTCTCATTCGTCCATGGGTTGTAATCGATATTGAGATGTAATCGCACTTTGTCGGATTATCTATCTATCATCTTGTGTTGAATATACTTTAATGCTTAAGGTTAGCTACCATGCCGTAAAGGGAGTAGAGCTCCGATGCTTCCTTGGATCCATTCAATACGCCGTGTCCATCAAAGGTCTAGTCATGAATACCTTCGCGTAGTGACGACGAGAGGAGGGAAAGGGCGAAACCGTGGTCACAATCCCGATAGATTAGATTGGTTTTCATGTCTTTAAGCGATTGCATGCTCTAGTATCGTAGACCCGTGGGCGAGTGTCTTCTACCTTGATATCTTAATCATTCTCTCTAGTGTGTTTAGTTGTTTTCTAGTATAATATTAGTTAGGGTTTTAGTAGCTAGTGTGTCGTTGTTGATCGAACGCTTGTAATCCCCTTGCTCCGCGGATGGACAAGAACCTTGGGAATCCCGTGGTGAAAAAGGTGTGGGGTCCGTACGCTTGCGGATCGTAGAGGGATACGTATTTTATCCGTCAACAAGCCCCTTTTTCTAGCGCCGTTGCCGGGGAGCAAGTTAGTTTACATCGTTTGATTTGCATCTAACTTAGTTTTATATTTAGTTTATCTTTTATTTGCTCTATCTAACATATACTATCTAGAAAAACACTTGTTTTGTTTTTGTTTTTGTTTCTATCTTATTGTCTAGATGGCGTTCGTTAATCAACCCGTGGAAGAACTGGAGAAATCATTAAGGGATTACGCTAGCCCTCGATGTGAAGACATAAAAGTACAAGAGTCGGATTCGAAGCTCGAAGCGACCAAGTATGAAATTAAATCCAAGATCATCAAGATGGTGGCGGAAAACCCATTTGAACGGATGGTTACGGAGAACCCATATAGACACATAAGGGATTTCAAGACAATATGCAACATGGTGCGTCAAGAAAGAGTTCCCGATGAATGGTTCAAATGGAATCTCTTTCCCCTACTCACTTGCCGGCAAAGCAAAGACATGGTATTCGGTTGCGTCCTTTGAAGTTGAAGGCAATTGGAACAAGTTGACAAAGAAGTTTTGCGAGAAGTTCTTTCCAATTAGCAAGGTTCAACATCTAAGGAGGCAAGTGATCACTTTCATGCAAGGAGAAGAGGAAGGGATAGACCAAGCCCGGGATAGGTTTAATGGATTAATCGAACAAGGACCAAAACTCGGCTTCACCGGTGACGTACTCTTGCATACATTTTTCTTTTCCCTAACCCCTAGTTGCATGCAACACGTCGAAATGTGTGCGGTGGGGATCTCATGGAGAAAACACTCACGGAAGCCGCCCAACTTCTACAAAAAGTTAGTAAAGTGGTCGCCATGCGAAGAGATTGGGAAACAAGACTTGCGGAAGAGCCGAATACAATTCAAGGAAGAAGAAGCTTGCTGATTTTTCTAAAGCGGCAACCCGGAAGTCACAAAAGAGGAGCCAATCATGGAAAAGCTTGAACAAGAACACATCAAGTCAAGAACTACACCAAGCGTCGACTTCGCCACACCAAATGAGACGAACAAGAGAAGCATGTCAAGCGCGAAGCCACTAAGGGAGTTCGAACCAATGGATTGGGTTCCTATTGATTACGGAGAAGTATTCGACAAGAGAAGACCGTTCCCTAATCAAAAGGGAATGGCAAGAGCATTGGAAGTGGATTTCCCACCTGAGAAGAAAGCTGAAAATTCATACGACCTCGAAACCACCGGTGAGATTTTTGAAAAGCTCTTTGGAGATGACGTGGTGGATCCGGAACATATTGCCGAGGTGAAGAGAATCATGGGGATCAAGCCCAAAGCATCACCATACGCTCGCCTCGCTGAAATTTACTCGATAGGATCCGAAGAAGAAGAGAAGATGACACCACACTTGAGTTGCGAGATCAACGGAGTTCAATGCAAGGTTTTATGCGACATCAGAGCCCAAGTAAGTGTTCTATCTTCTAAAATTTACGGTAAAGTTCAATACCACAACCTAGACTTAGCTCCAACATCAACGAAATTAATTATGGGAGATGGTAGAACTATCAAACCTCTAGGTATTGCTTGCAACATGAAAGTAAAAATCTCTAGAAACTATATACCAACCGATTTCTTTGTTATTGATGCTTACCATAGTAATTCTGATCACATAATCTTAGGTAGGCCTTTTCTTAAGTTGGTTGATGCCGTGTTAGATGCCGGAGAAGGCAAAGTAACAATGAACCTTAATGGAACAAAGTACACATATAACTTTCTTCGTGCTTCTAAACACCTTACACCTTTTCCTCCCGAAGATGAAGAAGTAGAAGAGATAGATAGTCTTTGTTTTGATGAAACCCTTAGAGACCCGCTGCAAAGAGCGATGGAAAATCAAATTAGTAATCAACAAGATGAAGAACTAGAGGAAGCAACAAAAGGCTTAGTGCCGCATGATGGTAGTGTGGAGGAAGAGAAATTTGAGGACATAGGAGAAATCAAACCCGAGGAGCCACAAGTGCCCGAGGTAGACCTTAAACCTTTGCCCAAGGGATTAAAATATGATTTTTTGGGCCCCGGACAAAACTTATCCAATCATTGTGAGCGACAAGTTGAGTCTCGAAGAAAATGAAGCGTTGCTGATTTTATTAAAAAAACATAGGAAGGTGATTGGATATTCAATTAATGATCTCAAAGGTATTAGCCCAGCCTTTTGCACTCATCGTATACCAATGGAAGACCAATGTAAGCTTGTAGTGGACCACCAAAGGAGGCTAACCCATGCCATGCGAGAGGTAGTAAAGAAAGAGGTTATCAAGTTACTTGATGCTGGAATCATCTACCCAGTTCCGCATAGCGAATGGGTGAGCCCGGTACATTGTGTACCGAAGAAAGGAGGTTTAACCGTGGTGAAGAATGAGAAGAACGAGTTGATACCGCAAAGAACCGTGACCGGGTGGCGGATGTGTATCGATTATCGTAAGCTTAACAAAGCGACGAAGAAAGATCACTTCCCCCTACCGTTCATTGACGAGATGCTTGAGAGGTTAGCAAACCACGCTTATTTTTGCTTTCTCGACGGATACTCGGGGTTCATGCAAATTCCCATTCACCCGGAAGATCAACATAAGACAACATTTACGTGTCCTTACGGAACGTTTGCATATAGGAGGATGCCCTTCGGCCTATGCAACGCTCCGGCCTCTTTTCAACGTTGCATGATGGCCGTATTTTCGGAATTCATCGAAGAAATTGTTGAAGTGTTTATGGATGATTTTTCCGTTTACGGGAAGACGTTCATGGATTGCTTAGCAAACTTAGAAAAGGTCCTTACAAGGTGTGCGGAGGTAGATTTGGTTTTAAATTGGGAAAAGTGCCACTTCATGGTTAAGCAAGGCATAGTGCTCGGACATGTTATATCCGAGAGAGGAATTGAAGTGGACAAGGCTAAGGTAGAGACGGTTGAGCAACTCCCACCTCCTACGGATGTTAAGTCCTTAAGGAGCTTTCTAGGCCATGCCGGATTCTATAGAAGATTTATAAAGGACTTCTCAAAGATCACTAAGCCTTTAACGCACCTTCTTCAAAAGGATGTGGCTTTCGACTTTGACGAGAATTGTCTAGCGGCATTCGGACCTTGAAAAATGCGTTGGTGAGTGCTCCCATCATCCAACCTCCGGATTGGAGCCAACCTTTCAAGATCATGTGTGACGCAAGTGACTACGCCGTAGGCGCGGTCTTGGGTCAAAGAAAGGAAGGCCGAGTTCACGCCGTTTACTACGCTAGCAAAACTCTTAGTGGGGCACAATTAAATTACGCCACTCCGGAAAAAGTGTTGCTAGCGGTGGTATTCACTTTCGAAAAATTCAGATCTTAAATCGTGAACTCGAAGGTCATTGTTTACACCGATCACGTAGCCATCAAGTATCTCTTGGCTAAGAAGGAAGCTAAACCACGTTTGATTCGTTGGATCCTTCTTCTCCAAGAGTTTGATGTTGAAATTCGTGGTAAAAAGGGGGTGGAGAATGTTGTGCCCGATCATTTGTCTAGGATGAATCGCGGACAAGATGATAAAGAACCCATAGAAGATAAGATGAGAGATGACCACCTCTATAGAGTGCTCGATAAAGATACTTGGATGATCGACATCATTCGAGCAATTCGGAAGATGCCCCTCGATCATTTAGATAAAAACACTCAAAGGAAGATAATCTCCGAAAGTAAGAAATATTTTTGGGATGCACCATACCTCTTCAAGCTTGGCAATGATGGAGTGATGAGAAGATGTGTGCCAAGAGAAGAGAGGGTTGAGATTCTAAAGAAGTGCCACTCGACGGAGTACGGTGGACACTATAGCCATTTTCGAACCGAAGCAAAAGTATGGTCGAGCGGATTCTATTGACCGGAGATGCATGAAGATACTAAAAGATATGTTGCGTCATGCCCCGAATGCCAAAGAACCAGAAACATCTCTCAAAGAAATTCTATGCCTTTGAAATACAACTTACAAATCGACATATTTGATGTATGGGGCATAGACTTCATGGGGCCTTTTAAAAACTCATTTGGATTCGAGTATATCCTTGTTATGGTTGATTATGTATCCAAGTGGGTAGAGGCAATACCATGTCGTAAAGCTTCCACGGAGGAGTCCATCACTATGATCAAGAACGTGATTTTTCCCCGTTTCGGTACACCGAGAATCTTGATAAGTGATGGAGGAACTCATTTCACCGGGAAGAACTTCAAAAAGTGCTTGTCCAAGTTGGGAATTGAGCATAGGGTCTCCACGGCCTATCACCCACAAACCAACGGACAAGCGGAGACGTCAAATAGGCAATTAAAAAGCATACTTAACAAGACCATAGAGAATGGAGGCAAGGATTGGTCAAAGAAATTAGACGAAGCTTTATGGGCTTATCGAACGGCGTTTAAAACACCGATAGGTATGACCCCTTATCAATTCGTCTATGGAAAAGCTTGCCACATTCCGGTTGAGTTGGAACATAAAGCCTATTGGGCGATTAAAGAGATGAACCTTGATCTCGATGCCGCGGTGGTGAAACGAAGAATTCAAATAAGCGAGCTAGAGGAGTTGAGGTTGAAGGCATATGAAAACGCAAGCATATACAAGGAGAGAATCAAAAGGTGGTATGATAAAAGATTGAAGAAAAAAGAATTCAAAGAAGCAGATAAGGTCCTCCTCTACAATTCGAGGTTTAAAACCTTCGGAAAGGGGAAATTGCAAAGCAAGTGGGACGGACCTTATGTTGTGCATTCGGTGTTCTCCAACGGAGCGGTAACCATTATGGACATAAACGGCGATCAATTTGTGGTGAATGGACAGCGGCTTAAGGTTTACTACGAACCCGATGTCGTCCCCCTTCACCATGTTGACGTCTTCACCATGGAGGAAGAGCCCGAACGTCCCGCCTAGGACGAAAAATAAGGCATCAACTTCTCGTAATTAATTTTTCTTTTAGTTTTCTCGGAGTTTTTCGTGAAGATTTACCGGGCCAACTTTTTCCCATGGGCTAAGGAAGAAAAAAAATAGGGCGGTGTGCAAAAACCCGGACCGGCCCGGCCCCCGAGGCAGGGGTGGGCCGGCCGGCCAGGCGGACCGGCCCCGGAGGGGCCCGACGTCCGATGACGCCGACTTTCGCCCGAATTGCTCCTTTTTGACTTCCTTGTTTGGTCGAAAATTTTAAGGTAAGTGTAAAAAAGGAAAATAAGGTTCCCGTGGCTTTTCTCTCGGACTATTTATTTGGCCGAATTGGGAGCTCGAGGATCAAACCCTTCAAGCAATATTTTGCACCCTTGTAGCGACCATTGTGCCCCGAAGGAGCTTAGAGTTGAAGCTAGAAGCCAAGAAGCCATTGATGGGGGAGGCGATGCGATGCGAGCTCAAGCTACTTGTCAAGAGGACCGCACGCATCCGTTGCGGAGGACGTGTCCCGACCGGAGCTCTTGCATCTCGCAACCCCGTCGAAGGAGAGAAGGTCCCTACACCCGTCCAAAGGTCGGCACGCGTCCAAGGCATCAAGCGCAAAGACTACAAGGAGGTGTCACCGAGCCTAAGGATTATGGGGATAGCGACTACTCCGACGATCGTAGCCCGAGCTCGTGGGCGGCCGCCGTAGAGATGATGATGATTGGGATGAGCAGCCCAAGGAAAGGACTCCCGAAGGCCCCAAAGGCGACGGCAACGACGGCAACGAAGGCAACGACAATGGAGGTGGCAACGACGGTGGTGACAACGGTGGAGATTATGGCGATGACGACCCCTTCGGATTGCATCCGATGTGTTGTCGAGTTTGCCGTCAATCCATCTCGGATCTCTACACGTCGGCCGACGAATGTCTCCAAGCCATGGAAGCGATGAAGTAGCGTATGGAGGACTTGGAGCGCGTAGTTGAAGATGACTACAAGTTCCAAAACCGTAACGTGCGCAAACTTTTCGGCATGGTTGGAAACATGAGAGGCAAGTGGTGGAAAACTTGCTTGAAGTACCACTAGATCTAGTTTTCCCCTTAGGATTTTTTTTTGTAAGATACGACGAGGACGTCGTATGTTTTAAGCGTGGGGGAGAGCTAGCTCGCTAGCCTTAGCTTTTGAACTTCAAGTTTAGGTTCAGTTTAATCTTCGTGTGAGAGTCTTAGTGTTTTAATGAGTCTTTAGTTTTTGAGTGTGTTTTAAAATTTTTTGCAAGTGTCTTAAATTAGTGTTGAGTCAAGAAAACCAAATAAAAAGAGTCTTTATATATATCTTTGTGTTTTATGTATTGCTTATCTTTATTTACTTGTTTGTTTAATCTTCGATTCTTGATATATGAACACAAGTATGTGGTTTGAAAAACGTTTACCGTGGTGCTTAGTGGAATTGCTACTACTTAAAGTACCCATACCACACTTCGATCTTGAGCTTCACATGTTAGCTATGCTATGTTCGATGCTAAAAATTGGAGGATTTCAGTTCTGAAAATTATCTTAAAACCCTTGTAATAAAGGTTAGCAAAACCTCTTTTTCCAAGTTGAGAGTAAGAAAAAATTTCCTATCCAAAGCCAAGTTTATTTTTTTCGCTCCACCATAAGTGTGATTAGCACGATGAGTTAGGCTAGGACCCTTCTCTCTTGGTGAGTTTTAATTTCGAGCAATGATCATGTCCTTGTGCTTATCTTTTGTTGCTAGCCTCGTCATATATTCGGTACGTGACCTTCACAATGAAAGTCACGATCGTCGCCGGATTCCATACCCAACCCTATACATCTCTTTTGTACATCGTATTCCTTGAACACAACCTATTTTCAAAGTTTCGTCTCGTCTCTAGCATGATTTATTTAAAATTTCAGATTGTATGCATGTGAGGAAAGAGAGAATTGAAAGCTTTGAAAAGTTGTCAAGAGAGAGAAAAATAAAGAGAAAAAGTATGTGTATGGAAAAGAAAGAAAGAAAGAAAGAAAGAAAGAAAGAAAGAAAAATCATATGTGAATGAAAGAAGAAAAAGAAAAAGAGAAAAAGATGAGGTAGCAATGAAGATATGAGAGGGATGGATCAAGTGAAAGAAAAGAAAAAAATAAAGTGTAAGGAAGGGTGTCACGTTGATTGTGAGACGAAACTTTTACTCTATTTCCAACCATGTGCAATCCGACAACGAGGACATCATTGGTGCCTTGTAGTCACAATTTTCTTTTGCCCTTGCACATGTCCACCATTCTAAATCTTCTCATCCTTGATATCCCTACATATGGTTAATTCTCATGATCATTGGCTTTGAAAAGTAGACAACCATTAGAGGAAGTTCTTAGTTTGACAATACTTGTGTTGATTGCGCTAGCCCTACCTATAGCTCCACTTTACATGATATATGAGAGATTAATGGGAGGTGAGAGTTTTATAAAATTTGGTTAGGATAGCCACTTTATATGAGTGACTTGAGAGAGCTTGGAGAAAGGTTTTTGTCTAATACTTGTTGCAGGAATTTTTGTTTTAAAAATCATAAAAACCCTCCGATGGAAGCAAAGAAGTAAGCATGGTTGAGATTGAAGGCTTCGAGTGAAGAGTTTGAGTTGTGGGGTAAAACTTGACATGGTAAAAATTCTAAACACACATGTTTATGTTTGATTATCATTACTTTGTGTTTATGTATTAAAGATGAAAGGATTGACTAACTTGTGAAGAAGGGATAAGTGGTACATGATTACAACACCTTGGACGAATATCTTTTACGAGTACTTGCTCGAGGACGAGCAAGAGCTAAGCGTGGGGGAGATGTTGACGGTGTATTTTGGTGCACCTAGCATGTTCATTACACTTTGGTTTGGATTTGATTATGGAACTAACCCGCCGCTAGGCACACTAATCATATAACAAGTTCATCTTTGTGCATGCATTTGGAAGTGTTGTGTTTATGTAGGAAAACATGGACATAAAGGACGGATTCGCAACAAGTTCAAAGGAGCATTTACGGAGTCTTGTTCATGTTCATGAGCTTGCCGAAATCACTTCCAATGGTGACGAGGACCGAAGTGCTACGAGGAACATCCCCGGGATTGAAGCGTAAAAGATCGAACTTCATGCGAAGAGAGCCTCCATCTTGGACGCGAGGATAACAGCATCAAATTCATGCAAGTGGAGGGGGCAAAGTACATAAGTGCACGAGGACCCACAGAGCAAAAGGGGCGACCGAACCGGCCGACTGGGCTCGGGCCGGCCGGCCCAGGCCGGCCGGCCCAGCCCGGGCTTCCGGCACCGGTTCGGTCCCGTTTTCTTTGCCCTCGAAGGATCTTCAACCCTAAAAGCCCCGAGGCGCCGCCAACACCGAAGAGGGGAGTCATTCGCACCGGAAGGCCATCCACAAGCTAGAGAGAGAGGAGGATCTCCGGCGGGAGATCAACCACCTCGAAGGAAGCACCCTCTCGTGGAGAAGAAGGAAGACAGCGACGGAAGGGAAACCATGATCAACGGTGCCATGATCAAGCACCTTGATGGGGTAATCTTCTCATTCGTCCATGGGTTGTAATCGATATTGAGATGTAATCGCACTTTGTCGGATTATCTATCTATCATCTTGTGTTGAATATACTTTAATGCTTAAGGTTAGCTACCATGTCGTAAAGGGAGTAGAGCTCCGATGCTTCCTTGGATCCATTCAATAAGCCGTGTCCATCAAAGGTCTAGTCATGAATACCTTCGCGTAGTGACAGGACGAGAGGAGGGAAAGGGCGAAACCGTGGTCACAACCCCGATAGATTAGATTGGTTTTCATGTCTTTAAGCGATTGCATGCTCTAGTATCGTAGACCGGTGGGCGAGTGTCTTGTACCTTGATATCTTAATCATTCTCTCTAGTGTGTTTAGTTGTTTTCTAGTATAATATTAGTTAGGGTTTTAGTAGCTAGTGTGTCGTTGTTGATCGAACGCTTGTAATCCCCTTGCTCCGCGGATTGACAAGAACCTTGGGAATCCCGTGGTGAAAAAGGTGTGGGGTCCGTACGCTTGCGGATCGTAGAGGGATACGTCTTTTATCCGTCAACACTCGCAGATCGGGCTCGTGACGCCGGAAAATTCGGCGAAATTTCGCTCTTCGACCAACACGCTAATTTCGAGCTTGGATCCGCCTCCAACTCGAACTCGACGTCCCCGTGGGCTATCGTATGTGGGTCGGCCCCGCCCATCGCGTACGGCCTCCCCACTCCGCGAGCGCTTCACATGTGGCCCCCGCAATGTCGGCGGGGCCCACGCGAAGACCCCACTACGCGCCGGCCGGCAAGGAGGTCGTACCCGACTACGACTCGGACTCCAACCCCCTTTTCGGCTTCTACTCGGACTCTGCATACGAGTTCGACTTCGGGTCAGACCCAGAGGAGCCCGAGTCCGAGGACAATACTACAGAGCAACCTCTGTCAGGACCGGCTTCTGGCTTGGTTATAACATCCACACCCGCCGGGAGATTCGTCTTCCTGCAGACCACAAGCCCGCAGACCTGACAGACGGGAACTCACACTACGTCGCCTACCTCAACTCACTTCCCTTCCAGGAGGGAACACCACTCGCTCGAGCTGAGGAGTACACTCCAACAGAGGTGGCGAGCTCTGACTCCAGTCTTGGCAACCCCTATAGCCAAGTCTTCATGGCTGCCGGCGACATGCCAGGACCCTCAGGGACAGCTGGCGACCGATATCTCGAGGACATCTCCGCAGACGAGCTGTCTGCCAACGCACCCGCGGATGAGACCGACGCCAACAGGGACGCTCGACGTGAACGCAACAGAAAGCGAAACAAATGACGTCGACGTCTCTGAGACAACCTACCCATCCGGAACCTCGCAAAGGCTCTCGACCAAGCTCGGGGGATGCGCGCAGGAGAAGTCATCGCCAAGCTCGCAGAGGACGCCTACTTCATGCGAGTTGACAACAGGGTCACCCAAGCGCCCCCCGTCAGGAACCGCGACAACGAAGCCACAAGCCACAGTGCGGACCTCGGTCGTAACCGTACTCGAGCGGAGCTACCAGCTAATCCTAACCGGACTCGGGCAATGGCCGGCGGACCCTCTCAAGGTGGCAACAACGCTGGCGCCGCAGGCGGCGATCGCGAGATCGTCCCTCATCGCGACCCTGGCGGCGGAGGCAGCGGCGGCGGGAGCTCCAACCACAGGGCTGGAAGGAGGGCCGGTGGTGGAGGCGATCGTGGCGGCCGAGGCCACGCGAACAGCCACGTCTCCGGAGCCTCACATGGCGGCTTCGATGCCCGCTAGAAAATCGAAGAACTGCGACGGAAGAAGTCCTCCACAGCAGGCGACAACGACGGCTTCCCCGCCTTCTCTTCTCGGCTTTGCAACCTACTCCTCCCGGACAAATTCAAGCCTCCGGGGATTACCGTGTATGACGCGAAGCAAGACCCCATACAATGGCTCGTGTGCTACGCCCTCTCCATCGAGAACGCCGGTGGCAATAACGACACGAAGTGCCTCTATTTCCCCTTCCTCGCCCGGATCAAGCTCCACTTACATGGCTCGAGTCACTCGAGAAGTACTCAATCGACAAGTGGGACCAGCTCAAGGATCGGTTCACCGGCAACTTCGGCGGGCACTATGGGACGCCGGGTACTCGCATGGACCTTGCAATGGTGAAGCAGGAACAAGGCGAGACCCTTCGCAAGTACACGTGACGCTTCTTCGACAAGCGCGCTACCGTAGTCGACGTCACCGACAAGGAGGTCATCGACCTCTTCCAAGACGGTCTCTACCACCGTCGCACCTCCGAAGACTTCGGTCGTCGCCGCCCCAGCTCCATCACCCACCTTAAGGACATGATCACCTCCTGGGCTGATGAAGAAGACAAGGCTAACGCCAAGTACGACGCCATCCGCGGCAAGAGCAAACAGAGCACGGGCGGCAACAACAACAACAACGAGAACCAAGGTGGTCGCAACAACAACTACTCGGGTCCCAATCGCAAGCGCAAGCCGGACAACACCGTCGCGGCTATCCAAAGACCCTCGCGAAAGACAACTCGAAGAAGACCTCCGCCGGCTTCAAAGACTTGCCGAAGGAGAAGTGCCCGTGGCATCCGGACGGCAACCACACCACCGAGCAAGGGCTACCAACTCGGTGAGCACTCAAGGACACTCCGCAGCCACGGCACCCTCACGACAAGAAGGGCAAGAAAAAAGCCGACGGTGACAACGACGACTTCCAGGAACCCGACAAGACGGTGAACGTCCTCTTCGGCGGACTACCCGGCGGACGGGTCCGTAAAGCCGTACGACGAGAAGTCATGAACATTGAACCAGCGGTCCCGACCCCTCTCCGGTGGTCGAGGTTCCCATTACCTTCTCCCACGCGGATCAATGGACAAGCTTCTCCGAACCAGGGCGGTTTCTACTCGTCCCGAAGCCGGTGGTCACGGGCTCCAAAGTCAAGCAAGGTCCTCATCGACGGTGGAAGCGGGCTCAACATCCTTTTCACCAAGACCTTGAAAAAAGATGAAGCTCGACATCACCCACATGCTCACTAAGAGCACCTCGCCCTTCTACGGCATCGTCCCCGAGAACGCGGCTATCCCACTAGGCTTAGTGGTTCCGCCGCTACCTTTGGGGAAACAAGGGACAACTACCGTACCGAGTACGTCAAGTTCGAAGTCGCGGACTTCGAGACGTCCTACCATGCCATCCTCGCGGACTAGCTATCGCCAAGTTCATGGCCGTACCCCACTACACCTACTTGGTACTCAAGATGCCAAGTCCACCCGTGTACTCTCGTTGCAAGGGGACTTGAAGATATTGCACGACCGCGACACGTAAGCCGTGGAAATCGCATCCACGAATCAAGTACCCAACGCAATGATGGAGATCTACGCCGCGTCGAAGAAGCTTGCCCCCGCTGAACTCGACATCCCGCAGAAGTCCAACAAAGCCAACAAGCCTTAGCCACCGAGGAAGTTCTAGTCAAGACAATTGACCTCGGGACGAGCGATAGCAGACAAGACCACCACGATCGGCGGGCCTCGACCCGAAATAGGAAGACGCGCTCATCAACTTCCTCCGGCTAACCGCGACATCTTCACGTGGAAACCAGCGGACATGCCGGGGGTGTCCAGGGAGCCGATTGAGCACTCACTTAACGTCGATACTAAAGCTACCCCGAAGCGACAACACCTCCGCCGCTTCGTCGACGACAGACGGGACGCCATCAAGAAGGAACTCACCAAACTACTCGCAGCCGCTTCATCGGAGAAGTCTTCCATCCCGAGTGGCTCGCCAACCCCGTCCTCATCCGCAAGAAGAACTCGAACAAGTGGAGGATGTGCGTCGACTACACCGACCTCAACAAGCACTGCCCCAAGGACCCCTTCGGGTTGCCGCGGATTGATCAAGTCATCGACTCCACGGCGGGCCGCGGCTCGCTTCTCGCTTCCTCGATCGCTACTCCGGTACCACCGTATCGCAATCAAGGAAGAAGACTAGGAAAAGACCACGTTCACCACCCCCGTTTGGCGCATACCGTTACATGACCATGTCCTTCGGGTTGAAGAACGCCGCCGCTACCTACCAACGAGCCATCTAGGTCTCGTTTCAAGAGGCAACTCAACAAGAACGTCGAAGCTTACGTGGATGACGTGGTCGTCAAGACCCGAAACTCCAACACGCTCATCGCCGATCTTGAAGAGACTTTCGCATCCCCGCGGGAGTACCGCCGGAAGCTCAACCCGAACAAGTGAGTTTTCGGCGTACCGTCGGGCAAACTACTCGGCTTCATCATCGCCCACCGCGGCATCGAAGCCAATCCCGAGAAGATCTCCGTCATCACCAAAGCATGAAAGCTCCCACGTGCATCAAAGACGTGCGAAGCTAACGGGGTGCATGGCGGCTCGAACAGATTCATCTCAAAGCTTGGAGAGCGGGGGCTGCCCTTCTTCAAACTACTCAAACATCAAGAGAAGTTCGTGTGGACTCCGGAGGCGGACCAAGCCCTTGCCCAGCTCAAGGACTTCCTATCAAAGCCACCGCTCCTCACGGCTCCTCGCAAAGGTGAGCACCGCCGCTCTACCTCGCCGCGACTACTCACGTGGTCGCATCGCCATCATCGTCGAGCGGTAGGAAGACGGCCATGCCTACCCGGTCCGGCCGACCAATCTACTTCGTCGGTGAGGTCCCGTCGTAATCCAAGGCACGCTATCGGCCCGCAAGAAAATCTTACGTACGCAGTGCTCATCACCTCGTGGAAGCTACGACACTACTTCCAGGAGTAATCGATCTCCGTCAGCACCGACTACCCGCTTGGCGACATCCAGCGGAACCAAGATGCTGCTGGAAGAATCTCCAAATGGGCAGTCGTACTCGGCGCCCTCAACATCGACTTCAAGCCACGCACAGCCATCAAGTCGCAAGCACTAGTCGACTTCATGGCGGAATGGCGGGAGAATCAGCTACCTACTCCAACCGAGCGACCAGAGCACTGGGTGATGTACTTCGACAGCTCGCTCAAGCTCGAAGGCGCGAGTCCGGGGTACTCCCGATCTCCCCAACACGCGAACAACTCAAGTACGTCCCGCAGATGTTCCGGAAGGTCTCAAACAACGAAGCCGAGTACGAAGCTCGCTACACGGGCTTCGCCTCGCGGCTTCACCGGGCATCAAGTGGCTACTAGTCTACGCCGACTCCACGGTGGTCATCAACCAAGTCAACAAGTCCCGGGACCTCAATAAGGAGAACATGGACGCCTACGGCATAGAAGTCCGCAAACTCGAGAACAAGTTCTACGGTCTCGAGTTCCACCACGTCGTCCACGACAACAACGTTGTAGCGGACGTCCCGTCAAAGCTTGGTTCTACTCGCGCTCAAGTACCGGCGGGTGTCTTCGTCCACGAGCTTCACGCGCCATCCATCCCGAGCGGCGCCACCGCCACCGACCCAAGACATCCCCCCGCCGGCCGGGAGGTCATGATGATCGACGTGGACTAGAGGCAACCCTTCATCGACTACCTCCACGAGCAGAAGGTTCACTCGGACAAGAACCCGGCCGAGAAACTCATCCGTCGTGCCAAGTCCTACGTCCTCGTCGGAGACAAGCTCTACAGAGGGGCACATCTTCTAGAGTACTCATGAAGTGCGTTCCCCGGAAGAAGGCAAGGACATCTTGGAGGAGATCCATAAGGGCGTCTGCGGCAACCACGCGTCCTCACGCACGCCGGTCGCGCAAGGCCTTCCGACGAGCTTTCTATTGGCCCACAGCTCTGGGCGACGCTGAAGAACTCGTCAGAAGGTGCCAAGGGTGCCAATACTTCGCCAAGCAACAACATGTCCCGGCCTACAAGCTAGTCACCATACCGCCAACCTGGCCTTTCGCCTGCTGGGGGCTCGACATGATAGGGCCACTCCCGACAGCGCCAGGTGGATTCAACAGAGTATTGGTGGCCATCGACAAGTTCACCAAGTGGATCGAGGTCAAGTCGGTCACATGCCCCAAGGCTGACAGAGTACTCGACTTCCTGGATGAACTCGTACACCGCTACGTACTACCCCACCGCATCATCACGGACACCGGGCTCCAACTTCAACAATCACCGGCTTCGGGAGTACCGCGAGAACAAAGCGGGATCGACGTCCGATATGTCTCGCCTTGCCCATCCTCGGGCCAATGGACAAGTCAAGCACGCAATGGGATGGTTCTCGACGCTCTCAAGAAGCGGCTACACGACGCCGCCAACACCAAAGGAGGCAAGTGGATCAAGGAACTACCCAATGCGCTCCGGGGGCTATGAACTCAACCCTCCAAGCCAACGGGACAATCGCCATACTTCCTGGTCTACGGCTCCGAAGCAATCCTCCCCGCCGACGTCATGTGGGACTCACCGGCGGTGGAGCAATACGACGAAGACATATCCGAAGACAACGACGAGTTGACATCGATGGACTCGAAGAAGCTCGTTGTGCCGCCCTCGTCCAATCAGCAAGATACCTCGAGGGTATCCGACGCTACCACGATCGCAATGTCAAGGAACGCTCCTTCAACGTTGGTGATCTTGTCCTCCGCCGCATCCAGAACACGGAAGGACTACACAAGCTCGCCCTCACCCCGGGAAGGTCCTTTCACGGTCGCAAAGGTGATCGGACCGGGCTCCTATCGCCTCCAGCACGCTTGAAGGCAAAGACGTCAACAACTCGTGGAATATCGACCAGCTCGTCGATTCTACACCTAGTCTACATGACTACCCCCGGGGGCTCAAGTATACACGACTACTCCAACACCCCTTCGCCGTAAGCGACCTCTAGGTCCGTGCACTAGTCTCTCGGACTACTCTACTCCAAGATCCGGCGTTAACGGCTACTACCGGATCTTGGGCTGCTCCGAGCAACAAAGGACTCCACCGGCGGTCTACGAGAGACGATGTACCCCCGCATCCAGCCTATACGGCTACTAACGGATCTATCGCTGTAAGCGGCCAAGGGCCCTAGCACCACTTAGCCGTAGGCGGCCTCCGGGTCCTGGCGACTACTCTGTACCAACGGCCCTGGCCATCGAGGTGTACTTCTTCAGTAATAAAGTTGGATTTTCTATCAACTACTTTACTGTGCTTCCCTCAACAGGTATACTGACGAGCACCACTACTCGCGACAACTCCATGATGGGACTCCGCATACACACACCGCGACAACGAGTACTCATTTATGGAAGTCTTTCTCATTCATATTTAAACAAGTTTATTACAACTTTGTTTATCTACAACTACTGCTACATGCTAACCCTACAGGACTACTAGAGGTTAAGCTTCTTGGCGACCTGTTCAACAATTGGCGCCATCTCGCTCCAAGCAGCCTCCGTGTACTTGCTCGTCCGTGCGCTTGGAGGCTAGTCCGCCGTGACTACATCAACTGGAGCCTTTGGGAAGTATGACTTCATATATGCCAAGATCTGGTTGGGGATCGACTTCGCCAGGTGCTTGACATACGTCGCCAGACGGCTGGGAGCTTCTCTCAGCCGATCCACCAACGGAGCTATCTTCGGTCCGCCCGGATGAGGCACCAGTAGCCTCGCGATGGGAAGTGCGGCTTCCTCGAGTTCCTTCAGCTGGGCCCGCAGCTTCTCGCAGTCCTCGTTCAGCTTCTGCAGAGATTTGTAGCAGTTGACGAGATCACGATCTGACACAATATGAAGCTCCATGTGCTTGTCGCACTCGTAAGCCAGCTGCTTATAATCATACTCAAGTACCTCGCGGGCTTCCTTCTCCCGGTAGAAGAGGTTCTTCATGTCGATCTCTCGAAGCCTTCGGCCGCTCGACGCGGGTCTCAAGCTCGCAATCAAAGGCAAAGCGGGTCGACTACTACAAGGTACTTCCAATGGGTACTCGGCAAGACAGAGGCGTACCCTTATTCTTGTTGCGGAGAGACTTGTTCTTCCGCACCAACTCGTCACTCTTCACCCGTATGTCCCGGACTTCATTGTGATATTGGGCGAAGGCGCCGTCAAGTTTTGACCGCAAAGATGGCGGCCGTGCTTCCGGACTTCACGAGTTGTTCCACTAAAGCTTCCGCCCGAGCACCGTGTCTCCATATCCCCGGAGCATGTCGATTACGTCGGGATCTCTCCACGACATCCTACGACAGGACAACAAACTTCATTTGGGTACTCAACACCGAAGGATTGACTACTCAAGGGTGCACATCACTCACCTTCATCCACTGCTCGGCCTGCTGCATCGCCTTCAAATGGCGTGCTACGGCCGCCGGGTCGACAAGATCGCTCGCTAGGAGTTCGATCCCACCACGACTACTCGTGGCGGCTCCGAGCATCGCTGCCGAACGGATCGGCTCCGCATCTTGAATCTCCGGTGAGCGGACGACTACTTCCATGGTCGCATTGCGGCGCACGTCGTTGCACTCCCCTCGCGGCCATCACGGGGGCTTCCCCGCTGGCTACCTCTGCTGGCTCGGGGGCTGCTCCAGCGGCTCCTTGGCTCTCCGGTGCCTGGCCTTCAATGGGCACCGCCTCGGGAACGGCGCTTCCTCGCGGCTTCGGCCCCCGTCACCGTAAGACATTCAAATTAGCTTCTCAAGGCGCAGCAACTACTACTCACGGATGACCGTGTACTCACCTTCTACAAGGTCAAGGCTTCGTGCAACGTTACCTCCACGGCCGGCGCATCGGACTGCGCTGAGGGGCGAGAGCGGACCCCTCGGCGGTTGGCGCGGACTCTTCTTCGGCCACCGCCGCGCCGGGTTCATCTTCATCCCGGGTCAAGTCCGTGGATTTCTTGCGAGTACACAATCGGTTGTCCACCAAGTACGACTACCAAAGCAAACGTACTACTCGGGAAAGATCTTCACTTACAAGCTCGACCGGACTACGTCACGGTCGGGGCGCCGAGGATGCCGGCGATGTCGACCGATCCCGGCCTCGGCGCAGCACCTCTTCTTGGGCCTTAGTAGCCGTTGGCTCCTCCGCAACGCCTACGGCCGGTTCACTACTCCTCGCAAAGAATCGGGGGCCGGGGGTGTCGCTTGCGCCACAAGTTCTTCTACGGTGGGGGCCGGGCCGCGGCCGGCTCTAGCCGCCTCTCCCACCGTGTCCTAGTCACGTTCATCCCCTTGTTCTACGGGGTCGGAAGGTGGAATCTTCTGCAAGCAACGGAGTTTCGTCGACAGTACACACAACATCGAGACACAAGTACTCGACTACTCTACTCAAGGAAGCTTACCTCTTGGGACGTGGTCTCCGTGATCTTAAGCTTTTTGGCCACGCGCTTGCGGGCCACGTTGCGCGGCTTCTTTGGCAGCGTGGGCAAACTAGCCTCTAGGCTAGTTGGTGGATCCTGAACGAGAGGGACGTTGGGCAGTCCAGGGCGGCTGAATCTTGACCGCGGCTGGAACCGATCTTGAAGCGTCTCCTCATCATCTTCGTCTGAAGTGTCTTCAATGACTACTGCGTCGTCTCCTTCACCGACCTCGCAGCGCTCCTTGACCTTTCCCTTCCCCTCATCTGGGATCTCGACAAGTCGAGGAGGCGACGGCGGCTCGGAGACAAACTTCACTACATCGTCCAGCAAGAAGCACATTGGGTCGGCACGGCTACTACTACTACGTAATGAGTACTCGACACCGAGTACGGCCATCGACCTCATTCGGCGGGCGCACGACGGAGTACTTGGGCACGGGGCACGCGCGTGTACGCCAGCATGTCCTTGAAGATCCTCCCAAGCCCGTCGACGATGTCATCATCGTCGATCTCATCACCGGCATTCGTGACGTGTCGTCGTCACCGGTGTACCGGTAGCCCAGGGTGTCGCGAGCCATCGCGTGGCCGCACCCTCCTCTTCATGAGGCCGAAGGCCACATGCTCGGCCCTCGGCCCGGCTTCTCTCAAAGCCCCGATCTTTGCCGGCAGCCGGTAGCCGGATACCCTCCTACATCGGCGGCTCGAGTTCCACCACGCCCGTGCTTCGGCCGCTTCCCGCCGGGCTTTGGCGGCCTCCGGTGGTGGTTGGTGATGTAGAACCACTTTGAATTCCAATCTTGGTTGGAGTCGATCAGCTTGTACGCGAGGTACTGCTCGGCGGCATCCTCGCGCATCTGGGTGCCGGCGCCCCCAACTACTCGGGGGTTGCTAGCACTCGGCTGGGGCTTCACTCGGAAAAATTTCCGAAAGAGGACCCAGTGGGGTTTGATCCCCAAGAAGACTTCACAGAAGTGGACAAAGACGGAGGTGTGGAAGATACCGTTGGGGTTGAGGTTGAGGTACTTGATGCCGTCGTACTCCAAAATCCCCTTGACGAAATCGCTTGCGGGCAGAGACAACCCTCGCTCCGCGAACCGTGTGAACATGAGGATCTCATCTAGATTCTTATCCATGGGATACGGATCTCCCGCGGCGGCACGCCACATGTCGACTTCCTTCTCCCCGAAGAAATCCACTATTGAGGAGCGCCGCAGATCCTCGCTCTTCGCTTTTGACTTCTTCCACTCCCCGGTTGGGATTTGGCCGCGGCGGAGACACCGGCGGTGATGTCCCCCGCGGCGGATCCGGCGGCTTCTTTGCGGGACCTTTTCTTCCCACCGCCGCCTTCATGCTCTTCGACGGCGAGGGCTTCATTCTCCCGGTGGACGGGGTCTTCACTCGCATTCGCTCGGGGGGCTACTCGCGGTGGCTACCCCGGCGGTGCGCTTGGATCCGCGATCTACACCGAGGTGGCGAGAATGCACGGGCGACGGTTTCTAAATGAGATTATCTCCGAACGGCCGCAAGTGCGTGGGGTGAAAAACCCTAAGGTTTTTGGCTTCTATTTATAAGTCAACGGGCGGCTCCTCAACGGCCAGACGGATAAGTGTCCAGACGGCTGACTCAGCGGCGGCGCCTGACCCTTCAACTTCTAGTAGTCAATGTGCCTCATCTCGGGGGCTTGGCTACATCTACTCATTTCCCTGGGAAGCGACAAGATTCAAGAGCAACTTAGGACACCTTCTACATACATGATGACCCTTCAATTCGAGAGGAAGTACTCGACTTAAGGCTCGGGGGCTCCGTGCCATGTGTCCTTCGGTTTTTTCTCCGGCTTTTGCGGGATAATCTTGCCAGAACTTCAGATGGACCCTCAGCCAGAGTCTACAACTCAACCTAAGGCTCGGGGGCTACTCCATAGGGAGTGCGATTTTGCAATCACACTTTCATATCAAGTTTCGGCTTCAAGGCAACACGGGTATTGTTGAAGACCTTCAAAAGCGCATTCGAGGATGCTTGGGACTACTCGAGAAGACTTCGGGATTACTCAAATATCGGCCGGAGTACATTCCGGCCTCGGGATGCTTCAAATATTCTTGAGGACTTTTGGCTTGTAAAACTTGGGGACGCTTGAGGACTACTCGTCAAGGTCGTCAAGACTACTCGAAGCTATCCCGCTCGACTACAAAGTACTTGGGAGCTTGTCGTATGGACCTCCCCGGGCCCACTACCTCGGTGGGTACCAGGACCGACTACTCGGTGGGCCCCTGGGACTACCCAACTTGTGCCGCACGGTACCTGTTGGCGTGAGGTGCAAGGACTACGGTGGAGAAGTACTCGGATAAGAAGCTGTACATGTCCCGCACTGTATAGAGGACTCCTAGACATACTCGACTAGTACTCTCTCCCTAAACCGACTTGTAACCCTACCTCCCGGACTATATAAGGCGAGGCAAGGACCTCTCCCTCTAGGACATCATGAGATTGCGCATAATCTTGTAATCTCACCCAATCAATCCGAGCTACGCAACATACAAGACGTAGGGTATTACGCACCTCGCGGCCCGAACCTCGTCTAAATTGTGTCACGTGTCTCTTCCTTCGAGTTACCGATCTCGGCGAGGCCACATTCATCTACCTCGAGGTACTCCCCTTGGTAGGTTGCCGGTCTAAAACACCGACATGTTCCGCATCTTGGACTAACCATCCTTTAGAGGGAATTGTTAAAAGATGCTCGATTCCTAAAGAAATCGATGTAGTAGTGGCTTAATGGAAGCCCAGGGTCTTTATTTGATCTAGTATATGGGAGGTATATCCCATTCCGAAATGATCATTAATCTGCTAATAAGTCGTTTCATAGCAGTTCTATTTGTCTCTTGATTATGAAAGACCAAGTTGGCACATTCCATCATACATAAGTCCTTTTTTGGCTGAGTAGGATTTGACAATTGCTGAGTAGGATTCGACAATGGGCCTGAGTCAGTGATTCGTAAACTTAGTGCTGTTTGGCAGGGATTCAGATTCACCGAATTCGGATTTATTAGTCTGGATTCACCAAAAAATTTCCCAAACACTTTTTCTTCCACCAGATTTGGATCCACCAAATTGGTGAATCTAGAGGCCGATTCACCATTTTTGTGAAGCTCCTCAAGAGGTGCTCCACGGAATTCGCATTCATGGTGGATCTCGATTCATGGTGAATCCCGCATTCGCATTCACTTTTTATAGTGGTGAATCCCTACCAAATAGGCCCTTAATCTACTCCCTTTCCTCAATCTCAATCTGGATTCGCGCGACAAATAAGATGGTACTAGCGAAATAGGAATGCCCCTAGAAAGGGGCATCACCAAATCTAACTTCCTGTTTAGATAGTTTATGAATAGGCCTGACTAAGTCCTTGTATTGCTTCCTCTATTTCTCTATAAAAACAAATATGACCAAGAGTGGTTCGAATGTATATAGACCAAATTTCATTTTTTTCTATTTCCCACTACTAGATAGTGGTCATAAATCTCATGATAAGTCCCAAAAGATTCATATTGAACTTCAATCGGAACTTCTCTAGACCCAACAACGCGTTGATCTAGTTCCATCGGAGCCACAAGGTTTAAACCGATTCGTTTATGTCTATAAGCTCCCAGTGCATCATAGGAACTAGAAAAATGGGGTTCTTTATCTTCCGTATACTTCTAGTAATTGTTATTATTGTAGTTCACTTTTTTATTTGGAGAGTTCCACAACTATTATATCTATTTGCACAAATACCTCGATGGTTTCCAATCGTTAATACATAAAGTCCGATAAGCATGTCTTGGGTTGGCACGCAAATAGGATCTCCAATAGCGGGAGACATGAGATTCATATGAGAAAACATAAGTAAACGGGGTTCCGCATGAGGTTCCAAGGATAAAGGTAGAGGAACAACCATTTAATCCCCATCAAAGTTCGCATTGAAACCCTTACACACGAATGGACGTAAGCAAATAGTACGCCCCTCTACTAAAGTGGCTTGGAAGGTCTGTATGCCTAATCTATGCAGGGTAGGTGCTCTGTTCAACAGTACAGGATGTCCCCGCACAACTTTTTGAAGTATTTCCCATACAATGGGTCACTTTCCCAAATTTTCCTTTTAGCAATCCTGACATTGAAAGTAGCACGTTTCGTGATTAATTCGCGAATTACAAATAGCTAAAAAAGCTATTTGTAATAAGTTTGAGGTGCTGGATTTCGACTTTGCAAGTTCGTGGACCTAAGTGGCACACTGTGACAAGTTCGACGGCTGCTGTGTATTTAACTCTTTGATATTCATCCCTAATGTTTCATTTGGTGCAAATCAATCCATTCACTAACTAAATTGGTGCATTTATCATTCCACTAATTTAATGTTGTTTAATGGTGGTTTATGCCTATGTAGTCATCTGAATCACTACTTTAAGTAACATGTTGAATGCGATATAAATATCGCAAGGATAAAACACTAAAATATTTAAATTGGTTACTCATAAAAATTTTATAGGAAATTTTGACGAAGCCGATTCATATCAAACTTTTAATTCAACATAAGACGTGACTGAGCAGTGATTATTAAGATGATTCCATAGCCTAAATAGATATTATATGACACTAAACTATTATTAAAAAATTTACAAATGATAAATGCACCGAGTTAGTTAAGGGATTGATTTGCACCAAATAAACTATGAAGTATGAATGTCACACTTTTGCAATATTTAAGATATGAAAAATACATTTTTCCTTTGTTAAAAATCGTTACGATTGTAATTTATTCTCTAAAAATGTGGTAAAAAAACTATCACAGGCGAAGCTCCTAAACCCTCCTTTCTGTGCTCAGCGGGGGATTCTCTAACTTGCCTAACAAAAAGTCACAGCTAACTTTACCTCTCTTAGATCAACTCCAAGAAACTAGCTATCTTGGCTTAACTAGCTAAAAAATAAAAATTTTGTCCAAAAACTCAATCCAACGGACTAGCTAAATTTGTCCTCGTTATCCTCCGCTAGCTAAACCGGGGGCTTCACTAGCCATTTTTGGCTAGCCATTCCCACTAGTTATCCCCTCGTACCGATTATGGCAAAGGCGGGACCCACTAGCGTAAGAGCATATGGAGGGTTGATTTTAGCTAGTCCGTTGGATTTCATCAACTTTTTGCTAGATATTTCATTTTACATACTAGCCAAATCAGGATTTTAGCTAGTGGTTTTTAGAGAGGCTCTTGGAGTTGATCTTAGATGCCACACATTCTTGATCCTACGGTTGCTCTTCAGCACATCTAGTGCCTGACAGCCAGCCAGCCCACTTGAAAGCTTAGCCCAAAAAAGAGCCCAGCTCGTAAGGAAAACCAGCCCGTCTCGAGAGGGAGACACATCTGATTTTTTTTAAATCATTTTGCAAAATTGTACGACCATTTCAAAATTTCTCAGATTTAACCACCAAATGTCGTGACGCACGGCGGCCACCATGGGTCACGGCGGTTGGAAGTCCAACCGCCGTAGCCCACGACGGTTTGACCAACGACCGCGGGTCCAACGGGCGGGAAGGCCAGCCGTTGTGGTCCACGGTGGTTGAGACCTAGCCGCCGTGGGCTACGGCGTCAGGCCCAGCTGTCGTGGGCCATAGCGGTAGGGTTGTGCAGCCGTCGTGGGCCACGACGGCAGGTCGCATGCCCCTTAAAAAGTAAAAAATTAGCCCGGAAGTGTCATAATAATTCGAAAAAAAGAAAGAGGGTTGGGAAGATGAAGAGAGTGAGGGGGCGGAGCAGCGAAGCTCTGCCAGTTCTTCGCTTCATTGTAAGTATTTCGTTGATTTCAACCCTTTTAGCACCTATACTTAGATGTAATGAAAGCATACACTGCGTTTCTTAGATATATAGTATTAAATAGGTTTTGTTTGTAGGGTTTAGGGTTGGGAAGGAGAAGAGAGGGAGGTGGAGGGTGCAGAGCAGTGAAGCTCTGCTGGTTCTTCGCTTCATTGCAGGTATTTTGGTGATTTCAACTCTTTTAGTAATTTTACTTAGATATAATTACTATTTCGGTTTACTATAGATTTATGTAGATTTATGTATGGTATAGATTTCTGCAATATAGATCTGTAGTTGTATTTTATAGATTTCTGGAGTATAGATCTGTAGTTGTAGTATTCGTAACATATTTATGTTAGAAGCTACGCACCGAAGCAAGGTGTTGTGCCTAGGTGTTCACACGGTGAGTTTTGCGTGATGCAAGTGTATTAGGGATGAAACAACTCCGGTTGTCGCTTCTGGTACTGCCCATATGCATGGGTAAGCAATGTCCACAAATTTGTTCATCATGTTTCTTTGGTTTGCTAACGTTTTTGTCGGTGCGGAAAGTAGTCCCGACACTAACTAGTACGAGCGCTGAGATCTATCTCCCGATGGCCGGTGCTAAGCAACTTAGTGACACGAGGTTTATCCTGGTTCCGGCCGTGGTCGTACGTCCAGCAGGGGTGTGCTCGAGGCACTGTATTGCGTTGCACCGTGGTGCTTGCAGAGGGGAGCTACAAGCGTGATGAGAGAGGAGATCGTGCCTCCAGGTCCCTGAGGTTTGATTGAGGCAGGATGCCAATATTGTGGTGAAGGCGGAAAACGTGCAAGTGTGCGCTATCAGCCCCCCCCCCCCCCCCGACCGCCTCCTCCCTTTATAGGCCAAGGGGAGGTGGTTTACAATCGTGCCACACAGTTCTAGGTTACATGTGGCGGTATGGTGTACAACATCGTGAAATGGGTGGCCGTCCTGGCGAATCTTGCTTCTGGCGGGACGTCGCAGCGAGTCCTGTGCCCGTCCAGGAGTGGCTTCAAGAGTAGTGGTGTGGGATCCTTCTTGTTTTGGTCGTCGTTCGTACGTCAGCTCGAGGGTTGGGCTGACGGAGGGCTGGAGGTCGCACAGTAGCGGGCATGGTGATGTCTTGTCATCCCGGGCTTCCGCAGAGCCGGGGATGGTGCTGTAGTGCCCTGGATGGTGGCACAGCGGCGGGTATGGTACGCTGGGCCAGATGTGACTGAGAAGACATGCCCCGTTGGCCTGACGTCACGGCATCACCCCTACCTGAGCGCGGGGTAGGCATCGTACCTCTTTCGAGGGTTCTGCCGTCCGCCTTCGAGGGGTGCGATGTGGGGGCCGTACGAGAGTGGGCGGCACAGTGTCATGGGGTTGACATCGGCCTTGCCGCACAGCTCCCGCACAGTGTCGAGGATGGCCGCACAGGGCGGGTTGGCAGAACAGCGCTGGGGTATGATCCCCAGGCGGTGTCAGGGCGCTAGCGTGGCAGGGATTCGCCTTTGACTCATGCGTTCACGTCACGTCAGATCATTTAATGCTCTGGTCGGGGAGTGGGCGTGGGGGTTGCGAGCTCGGGACGGCCTCGAGAGAGGCGGAGATTCGCCCGAGGGGGCGTCCAGCCCTCGAGCGAGGTGGAGTTTCGCCCGAGGGGGCGTCCAGCCCTCGAGCGAGGCGAAGTTTCGGTGGTACGATGCTGGTCCCCTCGAGCGAGGCGGAGATTTGCTCGTGGGGTGCCAGGGCCGGCCGCTTGACGGGCCGCTGAGGTTTCCTGGGCCATGGGCTCCTCCAGTCATCGGGCCGTAATCGCGCGAGGTGTGACTTATAATCTGTGAGTTCGTTCGTGTTTTGTTATTTTGCAAAAAAAGGGGTTTTTCCCTATTTATTAGGGGACCCTTATGGCCGTCCCCGACAGTAGCCCCCGAGCTTCTGCGGTGTGTCCGTTACGAACCCGTAGAGAGTGACGCTTGCTGATGGGACATCCTTCCCTCCCCGGTGGTTGTGCCGTTCCGTGGGGGGGGGGGTGTTGACGGTGAATTTCCGTCAACCTAGAGTACTTGTTATACATTGGTTTCGATTATGATTTGCAACTAACCCGCCACTAGGCATACTAATGATGTAACAAGTTCACACTTGTATGTCGATTTTGGAGTTTGTTGTTTACGCAGGAAATTAACGTTAAAGAGGAGACTTTCGGGATAAGTTCATCAAGCACTTCAAGAGAAGATCATGAAGCCCGTCACAAGTCAAGACACGAAGTGAACAAGACTCCAAACAACCCAAGGACCAAAGCATCAACATGCAAAACTCCGGGACTTGGATGTTTACCAACGAGATCAACTCAGCCTCGTAGATATTCTCGCAGCTCGGGACATCATGATCTTTCGGTACAGATTCGGAAACTTAAACCGTTTTTAATGGCAAAAGTTTGACTACCAAAGTTGTGGGTCTCGACGATACCTTCGATTTGGACATGTGGAAGGCCCAATTCGGATAAGGGAGCTAGGAGATATAGCCCCCGAAATCTCTGCTGCCAGTCAGTCCAAAATCAGAACAGATTATCTTCCAATGCCGATTTGGAGATCTTATCTTCGTTTTTAAGGAAAGAAATGAATACCAAAGTTGAAGATAATTTTGTGGCACACAACCTGGACACCGAATTTGCATTATTTGTAGTCCGGAAGTGGGAGATATGGCGCTGTCAAGGAAGGACTGCGAATCAGGAAAATCTGGTTGATTTTATGGAAACCAAGTTTGCTTCTCTCCAAAGGAGGATCTCGTGCAAGGCATGGTGGAGCACGCCCAAAGTCACCCCAAGGACATAAATACAACCCCCTAGGTGCCCCAAGATGGTTACCCATCGAACAAATCATCCTATCGACGCTATTCACCGAACACCGTCGCCGCAAGATGAGGAAGAGAGTTAGATGAGCTAGTCGCAAGGATCAACGCCGGCGGAGAGAAGGAAGCAAGAGGAGGACTCCAAGCCGCCGGCCTAGGGGTGTTCCCAAGCTCCATCACCGCCATCTTCATCGACGACGTTCTCCGGAGTCTCCATCATCCCTTTATGCTTCAATCCGTGTAAGATGATGGGGTAATGTCTCCGGTCATCCCTAGGGTTATATGGATTCATGCTATGTGATCGCTACTTGATTCGTGGTTTCAATCTATTGCTTTCATGTTGATGATGCTTTGATGATTAAGGTTAGCTACCGTGTTTTTCGGGCGTATGATATCCACTACTCCCATATATTCCATCAACATACCGTGTCCATCATAGGTCTAGTCACGAATACCTTCGCGTAGTGACGATACGAGAGGAGGGAAAGGGCGAAACCGTGGTCACAACCCCCGGTAGATTGGTTTACCACTCTCGTGTAGTAGTTGCATATCCATGATATCCTAGATCCTAGAGAGGGAACGCTTATCTTTCTTAATCACTCTCTTGTGTTCACCCTTTACCATCTAGTTTAACCCTAGATTTGTTTGATCAACTTAACTTAGATTAACTTAGGTTAGATTATTTTACCTTTAGATTAATACTCTTTCAAAGGTTTTCCATTCAACTAGATTAGTACTTGGTTAAGCGCTAGTAATCCCCTTGCTCCGCGGATTGACAAGAACCTTGGGAATCCCGTGGTGAAAAAGGTGTAGGTCCGTACGCTTGCGGATCGTAGGTGGATACGAGTTTTATCCGTCAACAAGCCCCTTTTTCTAGCGCCGTTACCGGGAGCAAGCCGCTTTTCTACGTTTAATCTAGTATTAATTTTGTTGATTACTAACACCTAACCCTTATCTTCTAGAAAAAAATCTTTTTTGTTTGTTTTCTTTCAACTTTTCTTGTGCCTAGATGGATTTGTTCACCTCACCATTGGAAGACGAAGAGATGTCGCTAAGGGAGCTAGCAATGCCGTCAATGGAAGACACCGAAATACCAAAATCAGATTTGATGTTTGCTACAGCCCACTACGAAGTGAAGCCTGGAATCATCAAGTTAGTGGCGACAAAACCATTTAGAGGATTGGAGGATGACAACCCATATAGACACATTAAGGAATTCACGATGATATGCAACACGGTGCAACAAAAAGGAGTTCCGACCGCTTGGTTCAAGTGGAATCTTTTTCCGTTCTCTCTCGAAGATGAAGCGAGAAGATGGTACACACTTGCGTCCGTTGAAGCAAAAGGAAATTGGGATGAGCTAGTGAAGAAGTTTCTTTTGAAGTTCTTTCCCATAAGCAAGGTCCAAGACTTAAGGAGGCAAGTGCTCACTTTCAAGCAAGGAGAGGATGAAGGAATTAATGAAGCATGGGACTGTTTTAATGAACTACTTGAGCGAGGCCCGAACTTGGGATTTTCCGGTGATTTGATGTTGCATACCTTTTATTTTCACTAACCCCTAACTTGTCTCATTTTGTAAGCATGTGTGCAGGCGGTGATATAATGGATAAAACAATTAGTGAAGCTGCACAAATCTTACAAAGGATAAGCAATGGACAAAGAACGCAACGAGATTGGCAAAGACGTTGTCGAGAGGAGCAAAATGACAAAAGCAAGCCCAAGGTGCTTGCTGAAATTTCTGAAAAAGATGATCCGAGGTCAAGGAAGATGATTTGACCATACAAGAAATTGAAGATCCACTTCCCAAGGTAAGAGAAGTCATTTCGGATGTTAAAAATGTTGAAACTAACATGAATGTAGGCCGAAGTATGTGGAATGCTAGACCATTGGCGGAGTTCAAGCAATCCGGTTGGGTTCAAGTTGATTTCGCCCCACTAATCAACTACCGAAGGAAGGAGGAACGCCGACACGTTGCCAAACTAGTTGAAGATATATTTGATCAAGAGATGAAAGGAGAGTCGATCCAAAAGATGTTTGAAGAAGAAAGAGAAGAAGATGATGAAGGATGGATCGATCAATTTGACAACTCAAAGATTTGCAATAAAGGAAGAGAAGAGTACAACCGTGATGAGCCTAGTGACTCGAAGGATAAATGGGAGGAGATAAGACTCAAGCTAGAAGATGAATGGGAAGGGGTTGACATAGATCAAGTACTCCAAGAAGGCCCCTCCCCACAAGGTGATAGCTTGTATGCTATTGAAGCCTACACACTAGCAAATGAAGACATGGAAGTACTCAAGGATGACGGAAAGAGTGAATCAACAATGAGCGATCTTGACGACATGTGGTACATGGAAGATAAAGAAAGCAACATACAAGTCTTTGAAGATGAAGGTCTGGTTGATAAAGAAGACTTCAAAGAAGAGATGAATGCGTACATTGTTGAAGGATTACATGTTCCACATGATGAGTTGAAGAAATTGCAAGATGGTGATGAAGAGGCAACTACACTTGTTGAGATTGATTCGCTTTCAACACCGCTAGATGAACCAAATATCACTCTTGTTGAAGAGGCTCTAAGGCCAAGGTACGCGCTGAAATCTCAAGATATTATTGGTATTGATGTTGATAAATTCAAATACTCATGCTCAACCAATAGTATGAATGATAGTTTAATGTCTATGCCTTGTTCCAATAGTGATCATGTTGATAGGCTAGATTTTCTTGAGAATGAAAAAGAGGAAACATTTATGTTTGATCCAATTAATCTCACACCTAAAGAACCTTTGCCTAATGATGAGCTAAGTGCTATGCATGAAACATATGCTTCTTTTATTTACACCTTGACTTGTTGCTACAATTCACATGTGGTGTTAATTATGGACGCGTATGTTTACAATAAGTTTTGTAAATCTCAATCATGCTTTGCGCTTGGTCGAGCTAATGACCTTAAAGAAGAACATGTCAGGAGAAGGCCCGATTTTCACTAACCATGTAGACAAGGCTTGAATAATGAAAAAAGAAGTCATGCCTAAAAGAGTTGCAAGATAAATCATCAACCTCTCCGAATCCCGCGATGGATGCTTCTGTCTTCATCAATTTGAGAGCTTGTTCAGAGGTGTACAAATGGAGAAAATGAGATATCCAGAAGCTCCATCAAGTTACCATTCCAACGCATCAAGAACCAACAAGTTTGAAGACCCGTGCAAGGAGTTATGGAGAAAACATTAAGCGTTGCGCGTTCTGAAATTTCAGGACAGATTTCATCGCCGAAGTAAAACGGACGTAACTCTCTTGTCCGGAGTCCGATTTGGGCAAATGAAGACTCGTTGGAAAGGAAATTTTTTGCACTGTGCAATGGAGTAGAGCTTGAGTATACTTTCTGTTCTGGACATTAAAAAAATTCATGGAGTGAAGGCAGCACCGAAGGATGATAAAGAAGGAGATAATGATGAAACAAAAGGATGCTTTGGGCAAGTCTTCTATAAGTGATCAAGCACAACATGGGAAGTAAATTAAAGCTGCATTAGTACCTTTTCTTCTTGCATGAAGGGCCATGGTGATGCGACGAAAAGAAGGTATGTGAGAAAGTCGAGCTCTATGACTTTAAATGAAGCGCTTTTCGGGAGGCAGCCCGTTTCTTTATATGTTTACTACTTTCTTAGAGAAAATAAAGAATGGCACTATCTTATGATGATCAACTTGTGGTTATTAATCTAAGTTCAGTTTTCATTTTTAGAACCACCACCATGTTCATGATCATATTTATTTGCATGCATTGCATTTTGTTATCAATATGATGTTTCTTTGTGTATACATGTTTTGCACATAGTTGGCTTGGTTATTTTATATACTTAATGATGTATGCTTCTTTTTCCATGTTAATACTTCATAAGGCATTATGAGTATTTCCTTTTGTGATCTTGTGTAAACGTGGTGTTTAAACAAGATTACGGACCATCATCGTTAAGTTCGATAAACCTAGCTAGCTTTTCATATGTTTTCATGTTGCTTTGGTTAGTTTATAAGCTTTGCAATGTGCTTAATTTTTCTTGTGCTATAAGAGTTATTGACTTAGGGATAGACATGGTGTTTTGACCCTTGATAAAAAACCTTTATGGCTATGGAGAAATTTGGCAACCTAGTTGTAAACATGGTGTCTAGAACTAGGTGAAAACATTGTCTTTGTTTATAAGCTTTCCTATCATGTGCATACACACCTTGCACCACGTACACTCATTAGGTTTTAATTCCTCATTAGACTAATTATGCCACAAGTTAAGAATCTTAGGAGACATTGTTGGATTGTTGGCAATTCTATCTACTCCCAACCGTCACCTTGGGGGTAGAATGTGCGTTTAAAACGTCTTACAGGCAAGATAAAGACTCTCACTACAAGGAAATTGAAGGATGGCTAAGAAGTGCTTTGTCTTCTTCTTCCATGACTAGCAAAATTCTAAGCATGGGGGAGACCCTGAATCTTCAACACAGTAGTGCAACATGATGCTCTAGAAGATAGAATGATCAAGATCATTAACATCTCCGGATCAATGTGCAAGAAGCCACCAATCTCATCAAAATTCTGAGTGGTCTCAAAGGGAAAACACTAGATATTTTTCGATATTTAGAAGCCTCATGAAGTTACGATTCCAACAAATCAAGAATCAAGACAATCGGAGGTTCCTACAAGCGGTTATGGCCGAATCACCGAGTGCAATACGTCCTGAAATCAGTTTTGGACAGCACACAACGCTGAAGTAAAACGGACATAGCTCCCTTGTTTGAACTCCGTTTTCAATGAATGACCACACGTCGGTAACGTAATTTCATAAACTTTTCAATAGAGCTATATTTCGATATATTTTCTGTTCTGGACAGAGGGGGAAATCCATGAAAAAGAGACAACAAGGAGATGATGAGAACAAGAAAGAGGAGATGGTGATGACAACATTGAAGAGAAGGGTGACCAATGACTCCATTATGCATACAAGATCAAATTCAGAAGTCTAGGAGTGTTGATAAATCAAGACAAAAGCAAAAGCCACATCGATACATGGAGATGCCGGAAGAAGGCAACGAAGGATTACAAAAAATGGTAACATCTCCATAGACCTTCTCTTTTCCAAACACAAATGCTTGTAAGTATGCCTTCAACATCAACTAGGTGCAACCTTTTGTTTTTCTCTTCAAACAATAACATGGCTACTAGTAGGACAACCTAAGTTTCTTTTTACTTGCAATAGATAAGCGTGACCATGTGTTCACCTCAATGTTCTATATTTCCTATGCTTACGGAAAGATGATGAAAGTTGTCGCTTTGTTTTACCTACATGAAGTTATACATGTCTTGGCTAATTGCTCTCTATAATATGATCTGAAATTAATTTAAATACCGACTCCTTTATTTGTGGAGGTGAAATGACTATGCTCTAGACCCACGTACATATCTTTGCTCTTTGATTTAAGTTTATGGATAGCCGGATAACTTGTTGTTTTTATGAAAACTTAACTTTTATGCTATCTACATATTTGTGATGCTCTTGCAAGGTTCTACCTATCAAAGCCATATACATATATGTTTTATGATAACAAAACCCATAGATTGCAACCATATGTTTTGATGAGTTGGATTAGGATTGATTTCTATGGTTCGAGACTAAGAAGTCGGGTCATTCCTTTGTGTAACTTTTTCATGCTAGCCTTTTTGTCCATGCATTATGGGTTTTCACATCGAAAATTTCACAAACTTCGCCGAGCCTCCACCCTAAACCAAAAACATCTTTTTGTGATCACTTCCTTGTCCACAACCCAATTTGCGTACGGAGTAAAATTCTCGATGGAGATTCAAATATTCCGCAAGATTATGGAATTTATACTTACTTTAGCAGTCATTTCCCCTCTCTTTTATGCTCGAGGACGAGCATCGTTCAAGCATTGGGGAGGAGTCATTCTCTGACACAAATGCTATGTAAGTATTATGTTGCAAAAAGTTTTGAGGAGCAAAAGAAAAAAAGAGAAAAAAAGAAGAAAAAAATGAAAGAAGAAAAAAATTATTATGATGAGAAGAAAAGAAAAGTAAGGAAAAAAGGAAGAATAAAGAAAAAAGAGAAAGAAAGAAAGAGAGAAAAATGAGAAGGAAATAAAATAAAAGTAAAAAATAATAATAAAGATGCTCCTCGGATCTTTTTGCTTCATAAGTTCTCAAGTGCCTTGATGACAAATCCATACTCAAATCTTCCAACCATGTGCAATCCGATAACGAGGACTTCACTCGTGCCTCGGGATCATCCATTTGCCACTTGCACATATCCAGTTATCTAAATGTGTGTGTTTCATCCCTCTCTTTCCAACATTTATTTTCCATGACCTTTTTGACGAGTCTCGGTAATTCCAATAGACCTCTCTCTTAATTTGACAATATTTCGGATATATGTTTTGCTAGGATTGTTTTTAACCTTCCAAGCTCCACATAAGCCTTCCACTATCACATATGAGTAGAGTAGGTTGAAAATAATCTAGTATAGGCTTGAGTGACTTGATGAGATGAGTGTTTCCATGAGCTTTTGCAAGAGATTTTCACTTATGTTGGATATGCATCTTTTTGAAAATCTTCCATGTGACAAGGTAATGGTTTGAAGTTCACTTAAGTTTGAGAGCATCGTGTTAAATGTGGCTTGTTCTTTATTGTTAGTCCATCTTCCATAATGAAAAAGAAGCCGGTCACAAATTGAACTTTAAAAATAAATTTTTAAGAGAGAGCAATTTGTATCGTCATGAATGACTAAGTGCGGGGATAACATTGGAAGGCAACGCCGATTTCCCTTTTAAGCAAGGATTACTTACTCGAGGACGAGCAATGTTTAAGCATGGGGGAGATGTTGACGGTGAATTTCCGTCAACCTAGAGTACTTGTTATACATTGGTTTCGATTATGATTTGCAACTAACCCGCCACTAGGCATACTAATGATGAAACAAGTTCACACTTTCATGTCGATTTTGGAGTTTGTTGTTTACGCAGAAATTAACGTTAAAGAGGAGACTTTCGGGATAAGTTCATCAAGCACTTCAAGAGAAGATCATGAAGCCCGTCACAAGTCAAGACACGAAGTGAACAAGACTCCAAACAACCCAAGGACCGAAGCATCAATACGCAAAACTCCGAGGACTTGGATGTTTACCAACGAGATCAACTCAGCCCGAGAGACATTCTCGCAACTCAGGACAGCATGATCTTTCGGTACAGATTCGGAGACTTAAACCGTTTTTAATGGAAAAAGTTTGACTACCAAAGTTGTGGGTCTCGACGATACCTTCGATTTGGACATGTGGAAGGCCCAATTCGGATAAGGGAGCTAGGAGATATAGCCCCCGAAATCCCTGCTGCGCAGTCAGTCCGAAATCAGAACATATTATCTTTTAAGGCAGATTTGGAGATCTTATCTTCGTTTTTAAGGAAAGAAATGAATACCAAAGTTGAAGATAATTTCGTGGCACACAACCTGGACACCGAATTTGCATTATTTGGAGTCCAGACGTGGGATATATGGCGCTGGCAAGGAAGGACTCTGAATCAGGAAAATCTGGATGATTTTATGGAAACCAAGTTTGCTTCTCTCCCAAGGAGGATCTCGTGCAAGGCAAGGTGGAGCACGCCCAAAGGCACCCCAAGGACATAAATACAACCCCCCTAGGCGCCCCAAGATGGTTACCCATCGAACAAATCATACTATCGACGCTATTCACCGAACACCGCCGCCGCAAGATGAGGAAGAGAGTTAGATGAGCTAGTCGCAAGGATCAACGCCGGCGGAGAGAAGGAAGCAAGAGGAGGACTCCAAGCAGCCGACCTAGGGGTGTTCCCAAGCTCCATCGCCGTCATCTTCATCGACGACGTTCTCCGGAGTCTCCATCATCCCTTTGTGCTTCAATTCGTGTAAGATGATGGGGTAATGTCTCCATTCATCCCCGGGGTTAGATGGATTCATGCTATGTGATCGCTACTTGATTCGTGGTTTCAATCTATTGCTTTCATGTTGATAATGCTTTGATGATTAAGGTTAGCTACAATGTTTTTCGGGCGTACGATATCCTCTACTCCCATAGATTCCATCAACATACCATGTCCATCATAGGTCTAGTCACGATTACCTCCGCGTAGTGACAGTACGAGAGGAGGGAAAGGGCGAAACCGTGGTCACAACCCCCGGTAGATTGGTTTACCACTCTCGTGTAGTAGTTGCATATCCATGATATCCTAGATCCTAGGGAGGGAACGCTTATCTTTCTTAATCACTCTCTTGTGTTCACCCTTTACCATCTAGTTTAACCCTAGATTTGTTTGATCAACTTAACTTGGATTAACTTAGGTTAGATTGTTTTACCTTTAGATTAATACTCTTTCAAAGGTTTTCCATTCAACTAGATTAGTACTTGGTTAAGCGCTAGTAATCCCCTTTCTCCGCGGATTGACAAGAACCTTGGGAATCCCATGGTGAAAAAGGTGTAGGTCCGTACACTTGCGGATCGTAGGTGGAGAGTTTTATCCGTCAACGGGCGGGCGCTAGCGCACCCGTGGGTGTAGCCCCCGAAGCCTTGCGGAGCGTGGGTGCCCCCGCAAGGTTTCTTTCGCGGTGTTTGTCGGTGTGCAAGGTGTTAGTTTCGGCCGCATCGGCAATGTTTCAGCCGGCCTCGGCGGTGTCGTGCGCACGTATCGACGCTCGTCTGCGTCCGGTGCATATCCAGGAGGTGTAGCCATGCGTTGAGCCCCCGAGCCTGGGCCCGCTCAAGGTGATCGAGGCGAGATCTTCGACTTGTTTGTGTGCCCCTTCGCCACCCTTCCGCAGGGTGGAGGGGTGAGGTGCCCGCGACTCCCATCGATCGGGTCGCGAATCGCGGATTCCTCGTCGAGATGTTATCGGGTGATTCAAGTGGACGTCTGTGCCCCGTTCGATAGGGCTCGGCTCGTGGTCCGGAGACACATCCATGAAAGCCCTTACGTGGGTGTGCTAGGCAGGGCTCGGTCCCGTTCGATGGGGACCGAGGGCGCGGAAGCTCTCCCTCGATGGAATCCCTCGACTAGCTGCCTGTGTTGGCTCTTGAACACAACATGTGAGGCGCCCTCAAGATGGTGGGCTCGAGGATAGGCTCGAATGCGCGCGCCCTGGTCGTCCCTGACTCCATCGATGCGGGGTGCCTGTTCGAACCCTTCGAGGGTCAGGCTTCGAACCCGTGATCAGTAGGGCCATTGCGGGGTGGCAGTTAGGTGCCCCCATCTTGGTCACATCTGCAGGACCCATGGGGTCGTGGCCGAGCCGACCCTGAGCTGCTGATCAGTAATCCCCTGGATTCGAGGGCATCTGTGGTGCCAACCCTCGATGAGGGGGACTTAAGACCACTGATCAGTAATAGCACCCTTCGAGGGTCTGACTTTTTCGAGCCCTTGGCTTGGGTCGTGCGGGGGGTTACCCTTACTTGGTAAGGAACCCGGCCATTAAATGGCCGCGATCGTGGTAGCGGTCTCATGCGGCGAGCACGCCTTTTAGGAGGCGCGGCCGCGAGCGTAGTGGACGTCATGGGGGGCGGACGTGACGGGGCGTCGCGACCCTTCGGTTGCTGTGCCGTAATGATCGCACGTGCGCACACATCCTGTCGCTTCAGCATGGTGGGGCCTGTCTGTCAGCGGCAGACAATGTCGCCTGCAGTTAATGCGCGTGGCGCGTGCGGGTTCTTGGGAGCGCGGCTCCCCCGGATCTATAAATTGTGGGAGAGGGAGGGATGAATCCCTTACCTCGCCACTTAGCATCCGCCGCCCCTTTTTCTTGCCTTTCCTTCCCGGCTGCGCGCTTCCTTGGCTTCACCCCCGCTCGTTTCATCCTCGCGCCGCCATCTTCCTTGCCTTCCAACTTTCTCCCGCAATGGCTCCGTCTTAGCCTGTCGTAGTGCTAGAGCCTCTGCCCTGGACTTAGTCGACGGTGACGCCATTTGCTCTGAACAAGCTAGTGAATGGTGGGCTGTTGGCGCCGAATGTAGAAGGGGCACCCCCGACGTGGATCGTCCCACCGGCGTCGAACCGGGAGCCCAACCTGCCATACGGGTACGTTGTCAGTTTCATCTGGCTTCACGAGCGTGACTTCACCGTGCCGGCGAGCCACTTCATGCGGGGTCTGTGCTACCTCTATGGGGTGGAGCTCCACAACTTCGCCCCCAACGCGATTTCGCAGGCGGCCACCTTCGTTGGCGTCTGCGAGGGGTTCCCGGGGATCCCGGTGAATTGGGATCTCCGGTGCACCTATTCCGTGCCCGAAGGACCGATACGGCGAACCGCAGAGGGGGGGAGTGAATGGGAGCCGATAAAAATTCTTCTCGAAGGAGATGGAAACTCCTACAAGATGAACATGGCTTCCAACACACGTCTCCGGCTCACTACCCAAGTTGGCCAAGCCCACATAGCCACTGGAGTGCCACCAGACCTAGGAACCAACACACACCCTTCCGACCCGAGAACACAGCGGAACACCAAACCTCGAGTCTTCAGACCCACACCGGTCAGACCGGGGAGCACCACCGGTCGGGCCGGTCCCCGCCGGTGAAACCGAGCAACTTTCACTAAGTGGCTCTACATCGGTCGACCGGTGAGACACACCGGTCGGACCGCTCGCGGCCTCGAAAGCCCCCAAGGCACCAAGCAGGCCAACCGACCTCCAAACTGACCCAAACTCGAAACGAGCGGCAACACGGGACAACAGCGAACACACCCAGACGTTCACCCGAGCAAAAGCCCACCGAGGGTTGCACCGGTCAGACCGGTCAAGAGCACCGGTCAGACCGGTGTAGCTCGGGCAGCTCGGGATGAACAAAGACCCGCGGTCAACTCCCCCAAATCCAAATCTCGATCTCCCGAATCGCTCCACGGACTTGAACGAGACTTTGGGGATATTAGGAACACCTCATGAGGAGTCCATAGCCATGTTTAATCCCACCAAAACTCGTCCAAAAAGGAGGAATCAAGGAAATCCCACCAAGAGCACTTCCAACCCAAGAACTCAAGAAACCCCAAAATCGAGCACCTTTACTCACGAATTTGGGAGGGGAATCACGGCCCAAAGAACCACGAAGGGTTCCCACAAATTTCCCCCATCAAATCCCCAAGAGAAAAGTCCCGAAAACAACCCAAATAAATCACCAAGAGAGGGCTCCGAAAATCACCACCAAGAACAACCGGGAAAACACATCCAAACCTTGAGGAACCACGCCGAATCATCTATACATGAAACAAAGGTTCATACAAGGTCTAGCAAGCCGCCCGATCATCCATCCCTCTCAACAAGATCTCTCCATGAAGCTCTCTTGCTAGTCCTATGGAAAACCTAAGGAAAAATAGGAAGGAAAAATAGGAAAACAAATGAGCTAGGGTTCCAAGAGTTGGCTGCCATCCTCTCACCTCTTGGGTTATATGGAGGCAACCGAATGTCTAAAATGCCCTTTCCTAATAACTAGGGATACAAGCCCCTCAAGGGCGCATTTGGAAGTCTTCATGTCTTCACCATCGGATGGATGCCCGCGACCGCACCTCGCGTAGCCTCAACGCAAGCCTTGCAATCCCGACGCGTGTCCTCCGCCTCGAAGCTTCCGCGCCCTCGCGACCCCAAACCGGTCGGGGACCGGTTCTCCAAACCGGTCAGGCCGGTTTTGGCCAGACAGCCACGCCCGGTCTTCGGCCTCGCTTTGTGGCTCGCCGCGAGTAACCCGGTGATTTTCTGGTGAACCACCGCAAACCCCGCGAACTTGATGTAGCCTCCACCAATCACCACTCATGACTTGGCTCCCATGAAGTCCCGGCTCGACCTTGGTTTTGTGGCTCAACCAAGAAACCGTCCACCGACTTCATCTTCTTGTTCTTGCCACCATGCGGCCCGCACTCGACCCCCCGCCGGCCACCGGTCCCTCGAACGAAGCCTACTTGTCTTCTCCACACCCGGAGGCCTCACCGCAACGACCTTTCGAGCTTGTTCTTCACCCGCACTAACACGAGTCAAGCCGCAACTCGCACCCGCAATACTTAGCCAAGAATCGGTCCACACAACGTTGTCAATCACTCATCATACAAGGAAGCGACCATCCACCGGTCCTCGAACCAAACATGGTCCTCAATCTCCCCCTTGATGAGTGCATTGACAACACCCACATAAAAGTAACAAGAGAGAAAAGAAAAAGAAAAGAAACAAACAAAAGAAGCTCCAACAAGCGATCGAAAGCCAAAACAAGGCAAAGAGCAAGATCACTTGAAGAAGACAAGTCTCGGACCCCTTAGGCAAGGGCAACCGCTCGACACATCCGAGACAAAGCAAAGCTCAAGCAAAGAGCGCAAACCACCGAATCAAAACTCGAACAACCACAAAGAGCTCCCCCGCCACACATGCAAGCTCCCCCGAACCAATGCACCTCCCCCCCGGACAAATGCATGCAAACCAGCTCGAAAACGGGACAGGCAAGCAGAATTTCAGCTCACACCGGTCAGACCGGTCATCACCACCGGTCAGACCGGTGCCTAACATGTGTACAGGACCAGCACTCACACCGGTCAGACCGGTGCTCTTCACCGGTCAGACCGGTGTACAACAGAGCCCAAAAATGGCTCGAAACCACCTGAAAACCTTCTAAATGCGTCCAGCAAGCCATTTCAAGCTCAAACTTCTCCCCCTTGTTGGCAATGCATGAATCAAGCCAAAAATGCAAAACTTTCAACCTAGAGATTCTCAAATAGACAAAATTCAACAAAGAATGCTACACATGTCCAAATGAGCAAGTTAGATACTCTACGACTTCGTATCGATCTCAACTACAAGATCACCAAGTTTCACAACCATTGGACGAAGCTAAAATGGATTTTGGCAATTTTGCGAAAAAACTTGCCTCTCATGAGCAAAGTCCCGAACATGATCAAAGCATATCAAAATGGCAAAGCCACACAAACTTCATGCTAGGACAGCCGGTCTAACCATAAGACCATCACAAACACCCACAAGCACCTCATGTCATGTCAAAGCCACCGAGCCATGTGCCTACTTCTATGTATGAGACTTCTCATTGGTAGGCATCATGCAACTGTTTAGCACCCAAAGCAAATTAAATTCAGCACATATGACATGGGAGCATATTTTCCAAGCATTTTTCATTTCATTTTTAGATTTGTAAATGGTACATGAAATGTCTTTGCGACAAAAAGGAACTTATGTCCCTCCACAAGATGAAGCAAGAGGGCTAAACATACATGATGGCAAATGAGCCTTTGGCCCCATATGATCAATAAACTAGCTACCCAACCACAAATTAAGCATAGCCAAGCCACTAAAACATGTCAAGAGCATGTAAAGGCATTTACACATGAGAGAGCATACATGTGACATTTTCAAAAACAAAACTATCAACCATGGATTATTCATCAAGATCATCAAGAGCTAAGCCAAACTAACCATAGCATACCAAACAAGCTCACAAAGACATATATTTCATTCCATGGTGAACAATGTATATGAGAGAAGCTTTTCCTAACCAATGCATATGATACAAAATGCATGCAATCTAAGATACAAGGATGTCTATACATCATGTTACATATGCCATGCAAAATGCAAGAAATGCACAAAGGAAACTATACATATGCTACAAAGAGAGCTCCCACACACCCAACTCAAGACATCAAACACACACCATGTTCCCCCCACAAACGAGTGAAAGTTGCTTGATCTAGGGGTTTGGTGAAAATATCGGCTAGTTGGTCATGTGTGGGTACATGGATCAAAGCTATCTTTCCTTTATCTATGTTATCTCTCGAGAAATGGTACCTCACTTCTATGTGCTTGGTTTTGGAATGGAGCACCGGGTTCTTTGCAACGCTTATGGCACCGGTGCTATCACATTGAAGTGGGACATGGGTATACTCCTCACCAAAGTCACTCATGGTGTATGAAATCCAAAGGAGCTGAGAGCAACAACTAGCAGCGACAACATACTCGACCTCGGTAGTGGATTGAGCAACACTCGATTGCTTGCGGGAAGACCAAGACACCAAAGAAAAACCCAAAAACTGGCAAGTCCCAGAAGTGGACTTCCTATCCAACCGACATCCGGCAAAATCCGCGTCTGAAAAACCATGAAGCGCCAAAGAAGAGGACGCGGAGTACCAAAGGCCGAAGTCGGGAGTGTGAAGCAAGTACCTGAAAATTCTCTTCACTGCTTGCCGATGCGAAGTCCTCGGAGACGCTTGAAAACGAGCGCACAGACACACTGAGAACTGTATGTCCGGCCTCGTCGCCGTCAAGTAGAGGAGTGACCCGATCATGCTCCGGTACTCCTTCCGGTCTACGTGTTCACCTTCCTCGTCCGCATCAAGAGCCGTAGTCGTACTCATCGGTGTCGTCATAGCCTTGGAGTCCTCCATCTTGAACTTCCTCACAATGTCCTTGGTGTACTTAGCCCGGTGCACAAATGTTCCTTCCTTTGATTGCTTGATTTGTAGTCCGAGGAAGAACCGCAACTCGCCCATCATGCTCATCTCAAATTCCTCGCTCATATCATCTACAAACCTTGCAACAAGAGAGTTAGACGAGCCACCAAAGACAATAAGCTCATCGAACAGACACACATCCATCGGGCCTTGCTTACATCCCACGCAAGCTCCTCGATCACGCCGCGTCTTCTCCACTTTAAAGCTTCCCAACGCACCCGGATATTGTCTCCGTCATGACGGGCCTTCGGTTGATGGTTTTCTAGTAGCATTATCAAACCCCACATACAAGGAATGACCTCACTATGCCAAGCGTCGGGCACACCGATTCTTTCACCTCCGGCCCACGGATGGTCAACTTGAACTTGTCTCATTCCTTGACTCAACCATCATCTTATCATTGCACCGACTTGGTGTTGATTTTGTGGCTAAATCAACAAATCACGCGCACGAGACACAACCTCACCACGCCAAGCTTCGAGAACGTCAAGTCTTTCACTTCCTGCTCCCAGACAGTCTACTCCATCTTGCCCCGTTCCTTGACTTGACCCCCATGTCCGCACCGGCTTTTGGTTTTATGGAAACAATAAGCCCCGATGAGAGACCTGTGCAGCAGCTCCTCCATGTACATGACATCATCTTGCTTTTCTTGCACCTGCGGACCTCATTTGATCTCGTCATCCATCGGGTCCTTCGAACCAAGCCTACTTGTCTCTCCATTACCCGGAGGCCACTTTGGCTAAGACATTTCGCGCTTGTTCTTCACTTGAACAATACAAACCAAGCCGCATCCAACACCTGCAATATTAGGCCAAGAGTCAGTCCATACAACATTGTCAACCACTCATCATGAGTGCATTGACAACATGTACACCACATAAACATAAGAATAGAACACATCACAACTTAACACACACACAACACACAAAAAGTCTCAAATCATTCGGTCAATCACTCATCACATATAAACCAAGACACTTCTTAACTTGGTTTCACACATTGTAATTCATTCGTTCAGTAATTGCACAACAGCTGTAGATCTTGCATCACCATTACCGTAGTCCATACAAACTGCTTTGCTCAAAATTGATCCACTACATGCGTCACTTCTTTTTTCTTTCATGTTTGTTAATGGCCAGGTCTTTGTTGCTTTTGGCTTTTATTGATTGTGTTCCGTTACTAACACTACTGCGATATTTTGAGAACCTTCGCCTGAACTTTGCTTTAAGCATCAAAATTGTTGGCAATCATACAAAACTTAGTTAGTTCTCCCCACTAGTGGAATTCTCTCCATCCACAGCGATCCACATCATCATGTGACGTCATCAGCACTCCATCCTCTCCCGCGCCGTCCGCATCCACTCAAGCACCAGTTGGCCCATCCACCCTGGCACTCGCAATGCCGCCCCCCCCGACTCCCCATCACAGCCGCCTGTAGCTCCCGGCAGCTGAAGAGCGCAACCCTGGTCGTGCCTTCAACTCCGTCGCTGCCTCCTCGCCTCCCCACCACATTGCCTCCCACTGCCGCCCCCTCACCTCCCCACCGCTGCATACATAAAACATCCGCACCACATGAAGAGAGGGAGAGAGAGCGACCGGTGTGCATCGACCTGGTGGAGGAGGAGGCTGCACGCCAGCCGAGGGAGAGTGCATGCGCGACCGACGCCAGGTGGAGGAGGAGGTCGCATGTCGGAAGGAGGAGGGTGCCTCCACGCCAAGCCTCGACCTCGCTGCCGCCTTCTCGACCTTGGGGTAGGCTCTGACCTGGAGGAGGAAGCTGCCGCCGACGAGGAAGATCACCGGGAGGAGAAGACCGCCATCAGCCCGCGCCACGCCTCCTCACCCGACATCGATCCTGCCACCATGCTCGCCTCCTCACCCAGCATCGATCCCGCCACCATGCTCTGTCCACAGGGGAAAATAGGAGGGATAAGGGAGGGAGGAGGGCGTCGGCCGTGCCGATATGCGTCACCTGCGCCTCCATCATACCGCTCCAGCCGGCGGCGAGGGAAGCCGTGGGCGCCGGCTGCGGGATCTCGGCTCTCGCGTGCGCGGATGGAGGCAGATATGGGAAGAGAGAAAAGGCTGTTGACTTGCGTATCCACCAGTGCAGACGACATCTATTTTTGTTGAGTTTTTTAATTAATTTTTGTAAAGTATGGAACGGTAAAAAAAATGTGTTGCCATATGGGCCAGGCATGTTTTGGTTGGAGTCCAACCGTGCGTGCAGTAAAGTAGCCCACCAGCGACCTACAGCGGCCTCTTCAAAAATCTTGCAATAATCGTTCTGAATTTTGTAGCTACAAAAATTGATTTCACCTCTAAAAATATCAACATCAGCCTCCTTGAGTTAATCAGGTAACAACTCTTTCCAATTTAGTTTTTTATTGATTAATTGTTGTGTGCTGTCATGGATATCTTTACTTTATATATCCGTCTTCGTAATTTTTCTTGGTAACATTTCTTTATTCATTAAACATTCAATCGTCCATAGTTATCTATCAAGTAAAATGTAATTTGCCCTCATGTAAAGAAGAGCTCAAATCTTCACTTTTTTTCCAAGTGCATCAAATAATTACGATCTCCGTTCTTGAATATATGACGTTTATGACAAGAAATTTAGTTTAAGATGAACTAAATCGTTTGTCCTAAACGTCATCTCTTTTAGAACGGAGGAAGTATTAAACAACGGAGGAAGTATTAAACAACGGAGGAAGTATTAAATAGTTCTCAAAATTTCACTTTTTCTCGGTGGATCTAATAATCATAGAAAATTAAGCAATACATCCGCAGCAACGCGCGGGGAATTCACCTAGTTTATTAAATCCTTGTAATCAAAACAACAAGGTTGGTTATCACAAACTGAGCGCAGGTTACTTGTGGTGGAACCTATCCACAGAGGTTTGAGCCCCATACCCACTACAATAGTACTCCTATTTTGAGATAATATTCTTTTAGCGATGGACGTCGCTTTGGCAGCATGGGATTTCTCAGCCCGGGAAGCATACACCCCGCAGGGGGATTTTTTGGATTTTGCAATCCCCTCCCACCGCAGGGCAGTGGTGCCCCCTCTGCCCCCCGCTGTTTGGAGACTAGGGGCACCCCTGTCCCTCAGAAGTACAAGGATTTTTTTTATTTTGTAATCTACCAGCTAGAGCTGCTTGGACTTGCAACTGCAGTAGAAGCTGCTACAAAGGACAACAACAAAATGCTTGTTCTTTTTTTTGCAGGACATGACTACTTCAACTAAAGTTTTTTTTTAAAAAAAGACTACCAATCAAAAATATGTGTATATCTAGCAAGAACGACATGCATTTCTCAGCTCATTTAAAATCCATAACCAACCAGATAACTGCATAAAAATATACCTGATTTTTGACAACACAATTTACCTGAAAATAATACAAGCTTCAGTCAATAGAAATGGTAGAACAAATATTACATCCTAGACGATACAGGAGAAAAAACAGGTCTTCTTTGTGTGATTTAAGCATCTGTTCATCCACAAAATTATGTAGCAGACACATCCAGCTGAAGGCAGACACAAGGGGCTTAGTTTTCTTTTGTAGCATCAGAGGTGGTAGAAAGCTGCAGCACAAAAAAAGTAAAAAGGTAAAATCAGTGACACAGTTTAGTTGGAAAATGAGGAAGCCAAGGATTGCAATTATCAGGGATGATTTTCAAAATGAAAGGAGAAGTACCATACAGCTATGACATTTTCTAAACAGCCTTTGTGGACTGCTTATCACAATATCAGCATAAGGCTTTCATATATGCACAAGACAGAAGACACCAAGAACTATACTGAGAGTGGGACAATTGAGAAAGTGGACATCAGTATGAGAGGATAATGTCGTTGCAGTGTACTACTGTAGCTAAATGTCCATGTGATGGGGGTATTTAAGGCGCACAATGCGCACAATAATTAGCACTGAAAAGTCATAAACGAAAACTTAATGTACAATTTTATTAATTCATTGCTGATGATGCCACAAACCAGCCACCACCACTGCCATGCTAAACATAAGCAGACTTTGCACAGCCAGGAGCTAAATAATTCCCTCATCATTCAAAAAAATAAATTCCATTAAAAAAAGATGATTCATTATCTCAAACAAGGCACAAGTTAGTAGTAACATGTCAGCGAAGAATGGTATTCAGAAAGTTGGTTGTATTCAGAAAGGGACATATGTAACCGCTTGGGCAAGTTTTCACAAGTGATGCTAATGTAGGCGAACGAGTTGAGATGCCCGTGGCAAGAGAAGCACCAACACAACCACGAAGGTCCGAAAGGGCACGTCGCGCAACCGATAAGCTCAATCTCATGATCGCGGGAGAGCGCGACACATTGTTGTTAGACAATGATGAACCTATGACATATGCGGAAGCAATGATGGACCCGTATTCCGAGAAATGGCAAAGTGCCATGAGATCCGAAATAGATTCCATGGATAACAATCAAGTTTGGAACTTGGTTGACCCGCCGATGGTGTTAAACCCATAGAGTGCAAATGGATCTATAAGAAGAAGAGGGACATGGATGGAAATGTTCACATCCATAAAGCTCGACTTGTTGCAAAAGGTTTTCGACAAGTTCAAGGAGTTGACTACGACGAGACATTCTCACCCGTATTGATGCTTAAATCTATTCGGATCATTCTAGCTATAGCTGCATATTTCGATTATGAGATATGGCGGATGGATGTCAAAACGAGCTTTCCTAAATGGAAATCGACCGAGGATGTGTATATGACACAACCCGAGGGATTTGTTGATCCAACCAATGCCGGGAAGGTGTGCAAACTTCAAAAATCCATTTATGGATTGAAACAAGCATCTCGGAGTTGGAACCTTCGCTTTGATGAGGTGGTAAAAGGGTTTGGCTTCATTCGGAGTGAAGAAGAGCCTTGTGTTTACAAGAAGGCAATCGGGAGCTCTGTAGTATTTCTAATCTTATATGTGGATGACATATTACCGATTGGAAATGACATTCCTATGCTTGAGGCCGCTAAGACCTCATTAAAAAATAGTTTTTCAATGAAGGACTTAGGTGAGGCGGCATACATTTTGGGCATCAAAATCTATAGAGATAGATCAAAAAGGCTTACGAGATTAAGCCAAGACACTTACATTGATAAAGTGTTGAAAAGGTTCAACATGGAAGAGGCAAAGAAAGGGTTCTTGCCTATGTCACATGGCATACATCTTAGCAAGACTCAGTGTCCTTCGACAACTGATGAGCGGGAACACATGAGTAGAATACCGTATGCTTCGGCCATCGGATCTATTATGTATGCAATGATATGTACACATCCAGATATTTCGTATGCACACGGTATTACAAGCGGATACCAATCCGATCCGGGTGAGGGTCACCGGACGGCGGTTAAAAATGTTTTTAAGTACTTAAGAAGGACTAAAGGCATGTTCCTAGTCTATGGAGGTGAGGAGGAGCTCGTTGTAACGGGTTACACCGATGCTAGTTTCCAAACCGACCAAGACGATTCAAAGTCGCAATCGGGATACGTATTTACGATAAATGGTGGAGCCGTGAGTCGGAAGAGTTCTAAGCGAGGAGACAAGTGGGCGATTCTACAACGAAGCCGAGTACATCGCGGCTTCGGAAGCTGCAAAGGAGGGTGTTTGGATAAGGAAGTTCCTTTCGAACTTGGTGTGTTTCCGAGTGTCTCTAGCCCATTGGATCTTTATTGTGACAACAATGGGGCTATTGCGCAAGCAAAGGAGCCAAGGAACCACCAAAAGAATAAACATGTACTGCGGAAATTTCATCTGATACGAGAGATCGTTAGACGAGGTGATATCAAGATATGCAAAGTACACACGGATTTGAATGTTGCAGATCCTTTGACAAAACCCCTTCCACGGCCCTAAGCATGAGGCGCACATGAGAGCTATGGGTATTAGATATATTCTATAGATTAGCTCAAGTGCAAGTGGAAGGATGTTAGAAATATGTCCTATAAGGAATCATAGAGATGATTATATTTCATTATATCCATGTCACTTGGTTCTTTTATTGAATATCCATGAAAGGCGACTTGTATTTGATTGGCAATTATGTGAATTGTTTGTGAAACTCTTTTACTTGTATGGTTATTCAAAAGTTGTCCCTAGTATGAGTTAATGACTAGCACATGAATTAGTTGATGACTATGTTTCACAAGTCATGAACATGGAGATGTATAACTAATAATGTGGGCACATGTATGACATGGGGCCGGACCGACCCAATTTGAGACCTTGTTCTCTGTTTACACAACATATACGCTATGTCCTTAGACTTGAGATTGTCGCATGTACTCAAGATGTGAATTGACCTACTTAGGGGCCATCAACCGCTACTCCGTGAATCGGGTAGTCATAAAGATGACTTTCGGGTTTGTCGGGAAGCATCTTGTGAGGCATGGTCAATCAAGATAGAATTTGCCCCTCTACTTGAGAGAGATATCTCTGGGCCCCTCGAGTGATCGGATCAAGAAATGCATGGCCGTGCTTCGGGTTAAGGGTTAACCCCCTTTTGATGATCCGAATCACGGTGTCGAGAAAGAGAGGTCAGCTTGGAGCTAGACCAAATATCGTGAGGCAAAGGGAATAGCATGTATGAATTGTTGTGATGGTTTGTCTGATAAGATCTTTACATATGCATAGGAGTTGACACGTCTTGCTAGAGGCCGCTATCAACTATTGATCGAGTAGTGTACTCGGGTCAAGTCTATGTGTACGTGAACCTATAGGGTCACACACTTAAGGGGTTGGAAGCCGATGAGGATGAATATACTTGCATAGTTGACTCTAGTGCAAGTGGGAGACCGTTGGAAATATGCCCTAGAGCCAATCTGGATTTGATCCACTAGTGGACTCGGATGGATTTGATCCATTATGGTGTAAAAGTCCTAATGGGCCACAAATTTTGTAAAGCCCATTAGCATTGGAAGGGGTACACCATCTATTAGTCCCATATTGCTAATGGGCGATGGTGTGGGGGGCTTTCCTCCCAATAAATATGGACCACACCCCTCCTGAAAAGATACAACTTTCTCAAGTAGTAGCCGCGCTGCCAACGCTCCCTCCTCGTCGCACTCGCGGACCTAGCGGTCCGGCGTGCGTCGCTTCCTTCTCCGTACGTGTGGATACCTTGGAGGTGCTGCATCCGGAGCACTTGGATCGGACGAGCCGCACGTGCAAGTCAAGAAGGACGTGAGCAACCGCACCGCCCGCTACCCTCGACGCGTTCGTCTACATCGAGACGGTTCCGCCGCATCCGCGCGTCTAGTGGTAATCCCGTGATCTCTCGACGGCGGCGGTTCTCGATTTGCGGGGAAAATTTTGTTTTGCGCTAGCGTAGCCACCCCGTTCCCCTTCGGTGGTATCGCAGCCGTAGCCGCTAAGTTTTAGATTCGGGATGTGTGCATATAGAGATATGCGGATGTAGATCAAAGTTTTGATCGGCTTCGTGTTCTTGACGTGATGGTCGTGTAACGAATTACTCCAACCGGTCGGAATTCCGCCATCGGAGTTAAGTGATACACGTAAACCCAATCACAACGAGAAGGAGATCAATTGGATTGGTCGAATTGAAGCTAGGTCAAGTGCCGGGCGCATGGGATGCGTGGCGGTGGCGGATTGGATCTCTACCGGCCCGGAAAAACCAGAAAATATACAGTTCGGTAAAACAGTCATAACTTTTCATGGTTAACTCGGATAAAGACGTTTTCTATACGAAAATTGATCTACAGAAAATTTTACACATGTGATAAACCAGCTTTGCTGGTCTTGGCGAAATTAGTTTTGCCAAATTCGGCTTGCAAAATGGGTTTTCAGGCGTTTTAAGTTTGGACATCGGAATTGCGATAATCTGTTTTGCAGGTTTTGTAATCGGTATGGCCTATATGTGTATGTGATGCATGTGTGTAATTTTTTTCGTGACCTGCGTGTCACGCATAAGGCAATACGGTTGGAGCCACATGTATTGTCAAAATTAATGTAATGGTCTGCGTACCAAATTTGTGATGATCTAATACGCGATTGTGTAACTTTCATTACTAGCACGCGTTAGATAGTTCTTGGAGGACTCATCACATGGAGTATGGCACACACGGACCATGGAGATGGAGATCAACATGATGTACATGTCAATAGAGATGGAGATCACCATGCGACAATAGGCCATACCGTGTTACAACTTTGTGAATGTCGTTCTTACCGTTCTACTCTTACATGCGACAATGTTATTTTCTTGCGTGTGATGTTACGAGTAGAACGATCCCTTTGGAATTTTAAGTTAACATGCCCTCCCAACACTTGCCACCGTCCCACGTCTCGTACAATTAGTGGTGGGTCTATGAAATTAGGGTGCCACTAGTTTTCCTTGACTAGACGGGTTTGTATCGGATACTTACACGCATAAGTGTTGGTTTGCTTATCAAAGTCATCTTAACGGTTAAGGATTTTGGGGCATAAAGGTTGGGAGCCTAGACATAGAGATGTCACCCAACAACGAGTCATATGTGATATGATTAGCAAAGAAGTTGCTTACCGATCTACCTTGTTTACTAGCGGTGACGCAAAAGCTCACTAGTAGACTTGTTAGTTGTGGATTCGAATCACTAAGTATCAATGTGGGGATATTGATTTTAGTGGGAGTAAATTCTTTTATTTTACTCTGTCATGGATATATTGTCTTAGTGTTTTGCATTTATTATTCCGTTGTAGATTAAAGGCACCTAGCAACACCACATCGTTTACCTTGCATTCGATCCTTGAGAAGGACAAGTTGACCGGAACAAACTTTACGAGTTGGATCCGTAATCCGAGAATTGTTCTCGTAGCCGAGAAAAGGGAAGGAGTTCTAGGCACCCCCTTACCAATAGATGATAACGTTAAGAAAAGCACGGGCGAGTAGTCATGTGATGGCGATCCAAAACAAGCCGATCTTTAAAAGGAAGGGCAATTCTTGGAAGAAGAAAGGTAAGGCAAAGGATAAGATCCCAATGCCAAACCGGCGCCCAAGGCTAGTTCAAATTTGCCAAGGCCGAATGTTTTCATTGTAAGAAAATCGGTCACTGGAAAAGAAATTGTAAGTTGTACTTAGCTTCTATGAAAAGCAAGGGAAGTAAGGATACTTCCACTTTAGGTACACTTAATGTTTATGTTACAGATATTTTCCTCACTGATTCTTATACTAATTCTTGGGTATTTGATACCGGATCGGTTGCTCATATTTGCAACTCGATGCAAGGAATGATAAGAAGTAGAAGTGTGGAACGAGGAGAAGTTGATTTCCGTGTAGGCAATAATGCAAGAGTTGCCGCATTGAGCGTCGGAACGATGCAACTCCACCTCCCGTCGGATTTATTATGGAGTTGAATAATTGTTATTTTGTTCCTAGTTTGAGTCGAAACATTTTATCCCCTTCATGTTTGATGAAGGATGGTTATTCATTTGCGAGTGAAAACAATGGTTGTGTGATCTCTAAGGATAATATGTTTGTGGCTTGTGCATCCATTGTGAATGGCTTATTTGTTTTAAATCTTGATGATTCACCTATCTGTAACATAAGTGCTAAAAGGTCTCGACCAAATGATTTAAGTCCTACCTACATATGGCATTGTCGTTTGGGTCACATCAGTGAAAAGCGCATGAAGAAGCTCCATAACGATGGACTTTTAACTTCGTTTGATTTTGAATCCTACGAGACATGTGAAGCTTGTTTGCTAGGCAAGATGACCAAGATGCCTTTCTCAGGTTTTCCTAAGAGAGCCTCAGACTTACTGGAACTCATACATACGGATGTGTGCGGACCAATGAGTACGACAGCTAGAGGTGGATACCAATACTTCATAACGTTCACTGATGATTTAAGTAGATATGGTTATGTCTATTTAATGAAGCACAAGTCCGAAACTTTTGAAAAGTTCAAAGAATTTCGAGTGAAGTAGAAAATCAACGTGGCAAGAAAATCAAGACCTTGCGTTCGATCGTGGAGGTGAGTATTTGAGCCATGAGTTTAGCGATCATCTAAAGAGTTGCGGAATTGTTCCACAATTTACGCCACCTAGAACACCTCAAAGAAACGGTGTATTCGAGCGACGTAATCGAACCTTGTTGGACATGGTCCGATCAATGATGAGCCGATCGGACCTACCATTGTCATTTTGGGGTTATGCTCTAGAAACCGCAGCTTTCACTTTAAATAGGGTACCTTCTAAGTCCGTAGTTAAGACACCATATGAGATGTGGACCGGTAAGACTCCCGGTTGTCTTTTTTGAAAATTTGGGGTTGTGAGGTTTATGTGAAGAAACTTCAATCAGATAAATCAACACCTAAATCGGACAAGTGCATATTCGTGGGATATCCAAAGGAAACCTTGGGATATTATTTCTACACCCGGTCAGAAGGCAAAGTGTACGTCGCTCGGAACGGTGTTTTCTTAGAGAAAGAGTTTTTTTTAAAAAAAAGAGAAAAATGTAGACGAAGGTGTATCTTGAGGAAGTTCAAGATGAGCCGCTTGGGCAAGTTTTCACAAGTGATGCTAATGTAGCCGAACGAGTTGAGATGCCCGTGGCAAGAGAAGCACCAACACAACCACGAAGGTCCGAAAGGGCACGTCGCGCAACCGATAAGCTCAATCTCATGATCGCGGGAGAGCGCGACACATTGTTGTTAGACAATGATGAACCTATGACATATGCGGAAGCAATGATGGACCCGTATTCCGAGAAATGGCAAAGTGCCATGAGATCCGAAATAGATTCCATGGATAACAATCAAGTTTGGAACTTGGTTGACCTGCCGGATGGTGTTAAACCCATAGAGTGCAAATGGATCTATAAGAAGAAGAGGGACATGGATGGAAATGTTCACATCCATAAAGCTCGACTTGTTGCAAAAGGTTTTCGACAAGTTCAAGGAGTTGACTACGACGAGACATTCTCACCCGTAGCGATGCTTAAATCTATTCGGATCATTCTAGCTATAGCTGCATATTTCGATTATGAGATATGGCGGATGGATGTCAAAACAGCTTTCCTAAATGGAAATCGACCGAGGATGTGTATATGACACAACCCGAGGGATTTGTTGATCCAACCAATGCCGGGAAGGTGTGCAAACTTCAAAAATCCATTTATGGATTGAAGCAAGCATCTCGGAGTTGGAACCTTCGCTTTGATGAGGTGGTAAAAGGGTTTGGCTTCATTCGAGTGAAGAAGAGCCTTGTGTTTACAAGAAGGCAACTGGGAGCTCGTAGTATTTCTAATCTTATATGTGGATGACATATTACCGATTGGAAATGACATTCCTATGCTTGAGGCCGCTAAGACCTCATTAAAAAATAGTTTTTCAATGAAGGACTTAGGTGAGGCGGCATACATTTTGGGCATCAAAATCTATAGAGATAGATCAAAAAGGCTTATAGGATTAAGCCAAGACACTTACATTGATAAAGTGTTGAAAAGGTTCAACATGGAAGAGGCAAAGAAAGGGTTCTTGCCTATGTCACATGGCATACATCTTAGCAAGACTCAGTGTCCTTCGACAACTGATGAGCGGGAACACATGAGTAGAATACCGTATGCTTCGGCCATCGGATCTATTATGTATGCAATGATATGTACACATCCAGATATTTCGTATGCACACGGTATTACAAGCGGATACCAATCGATCCGAGGTGAGGGTCACTGGACGGCGGTTAAAAATGTTTTTAAGTACTTAAGAAGGACTAAAAGCATGTTCCTAGTCCGTGGAGGTGAGGAGGAGCTCGTTGTAACGGGTTACACCGATGCTAGTTTCCAAACCGACCAAGACGATTCAAAGTCGCAATCGGATACGTATTTACGATAAATGGTGGAGCCGTGAGCCGGAAGAGTTCTAAGCGAGGAGACAAGTGGGCGATTCTACAACGGAAGCCGAGTACATCGCGGCTTCGGAAGCCGCAAAGGAGGGTGTTTGGATAAGGAAGTTCCTTTACGAACTTGGTGTGTTTCCGAGTGTCTCTAGCCCATTGGATCTTTATTGTGACAACAATGGGGCTATTGCGCAAGCAAAGGAGCCAAGGAACCACCAAAAGAATAAACATGTACCGCGGAAATTTCATCCGATACGAGAGATCGTTAGACGAGGTGATATCAAGATATGCAAAGTACACACGGATTTGAATGTTGCGGATCCTTTGACAAAACCCCTTCCACATGCCCTAAGCATGAGGCGCACATGAGAGCTATGGGTATTAGATATATTCTATAGATTAGCTCAAGTTCAAGTGGAAGGATGTTAGAAATATGTCCTATAAGGAATCATAGAGATGATTATATTTCATTATATCCATGTCACTTGGTTCTTTTATTGAATATCCATGAAAGGCGACTTGTATTTGATTGGCAATTATGTGAATTGTTTGTGAAACTCTTTTACTTGTATGGTTATTCAAAAGTTGTCCCTAGTATGAGTTAATGACTAGCACATGAATTAGTTGATGACTATGTTTCACAAGTCATGAACATGGAGATGTATAACTAATAATGTGGGCACATGTATGACATGGGGCCGGACCGACCCAATTTGAGACCTTGTTCTCTGTTTACACAACGTATACGCTATGTCCTTAGACTTGAGATTGTCGCATGTACTCAAGATGTGAATTGACCTACTTAGGGGCCATCAACCGCTACTCCGTAATCGGGTAGTCATAAAGATGACTTTCGGGTTTGTCGGGAAGCATCTTTGTGAGGCATGGTCAATCAAGATAGAATTTGCCCCTCTACTTGAGAGAGATATCTCTCGGGCCCCTCGAGTGATCGGATCAAGAAATGCATGGCCGTGCTTTGGTTAAGGGTTAACCCCCTTTTGATGATCCGAATCACGGTGTCGAGAAAGAGAGGTCGGCTTGGAGCTAGACCAAATATCGTGAGGCAAAGGGAATAGCATGTATGAATTGTTGTGATGGTTTGTCTGATAAGATCTTTACATATGCATAGGAGTTGACACGTCTTGCTAGAGGCCGCTATCAACTATTGATCGAGTAGTGTACTCGGGTCAAGTTTATGTGTACGTGAACCTATAGGGTCACACACTTAAGGGGTTGGAAGCCGGATGAGGATGAATATACTTGCATAGTTGACTCTAGTGCAAGTGGGAGACTCGTTGGAAATATGCCCTAGAGCCAACCGGATTTGATCCACTAGTGGACTCAGATGGATTTGATCCATTATGGTGTAAAAGTCCTAATGGGCCACAAATGTTGTAAAGCCCATTAGCATTGGAAGGGGTACACCATCTATTAGTCCCATATTGCTAATGGGCGATGGTGTGGGGGGCTTTCCTCCCAATAAATATGGACCACACCCCTCCTGAAAAGATACAACTTTCTCAAGTAGCGGCCCGCGCGCGCCAACGCTCCCTCCCTCGTCGCACTCGCGGACCTAGCGATCCGCGTGCGTCGCTTCCTTCTCCGTACGTGTGGATACCTTGGAGGTGCGCATCCGGAGCACTTGGATCGGACGAGCCGCACGTGCAAGTCAAGAAGGACGTGAGAAACCGCACCGCCCGCTACCCTCGACGCGTTCGTCTACATCGAGACGGTTCCGCCGCATCCGCGCGTCTAGTGGTAATCCCGTGATCTCTCGACGGCGGCGCCTCGATTTGCGGGGAAAATTTTGTTTTGCGCTAGCGTAGCCACCCCGTTCCCCTTCGGTAACATGTATACAAAGTGAGTAGGATGAAATTTGAGGAGCGAGAGATTCTATTTCTAACGGAGCATCAGCAATTACTTGGCTCCAATAATACACATGCAGCTATGCAGATCAGCCTTACGACAGGTATGGCTGGATAAGCATGGTTTGCATCATCCATCCATCTAAGTGATCCATTGCTATCCTATGCCACCACAAGCATGCAAGCAAAATTCATTCATGAAGGGACAGTTTGTGCGATTAGGGAAATCATTTGTCTGATTTTTTTTTTACTTTCTAATTTCACAGGCTCCACATGTGACCCATATATAAGGAATGCTAAGTGTGACACACTGAATCACAAACTTTCCTATGAGATGAATGTAAAATTCAAATCAAAGTTGCAAGCACACATCACGTTCTGTGACAAGGTCCCTTTCCTATTTCTGAAGGGAGCAGCTCTTTCTTGTGCAATAATGATAGGGACATGAGTGCCATCAATGGCCCCAATGCAGTTCTGGAAGAAAGGCATAAAACGGGGATCTAATGCAATCTTCACATGGGTATGGTCCACATTTGGGATCTTCACAAATCTTTGTGTAAGTGTTGGAATTATATCGAATACCTTCGTTATTTTCCTATGGATAGTCTCACCACTGTGCTGAAATTCCTTCTTTAGCCTATCAGTGCTAGCATTGTAAGCAAACATGAACATGAACATCCCCAGCTGCTCCTCAACTTTCACACCACGAGTGTCATGCAATAAATTCTCTGCCCTAAGATAATGTGTTGCAGCTCTAAATATCTCAGGCTCCATCCTAAACTCCACTCTGCACCAATTCAGATGGCCTTCTAATATTTCTTTGATCTTTTGTGCACCAGAAAGAGAAGAGGTGTGCTCTGGCCTTTTCTCATCATAAAGGCACAGTTGAAGTGCAGGGACCAAAACTAAAAAAAATTCATCATCTTCTTCCTCTTGCTCTAATATAAATCTCCTAAGGTCATCCTCCCAAGTTTCCATAGCAGTATCTAGACTTATTTGGCAGCTTGCACGAGTGTCTATCAGGATCAATTTTCATGTCCATGCAAAAAGAAAAAGGAAACAAAGAAATTGTAAATTGCACAATGAAGCCATTCATTGCGGTGCACAAACTACAGGATGCAGACTTGCTAAACATGGCACTATAACAACACTGAAGTATAAAATTATTTTCCTACTTGTACACTTTTACTAACTTTTTAGTGTAACCATCCAAAAAAGAAAAATCTGTGCACTTGCTGTTTTCTGTGCCCAGGCAGTAGCAAATGTTTAGAGTGCACATATGTTTCTAGTACATTATTGGAAAGCTTCTGTAGTTCTGTGAACAGTAGAAAAACAAAAGTGACGCGTCTCATGATCTTAAGGATATAGCCATATAGGTAATAAGCAAAAAGGAAATGGCATTCTTAATTTGCACATGGGTAATGAATTCAAAAGAACATGACAAATGGATAGCAGGCATGCAACACCATCAATTATGAAGTGTGTACCGAAACCAAACACGACATAGTTTGCTTTTGGATTTCCTCTAGAAGCATTGTTAACGCGATGTAACAAGAGGCTGACAGAAGCAACCTTTCCCTTGTGTGACATCCCCCCCAACCACTTAAAATCACGCCACGCCACAGAACAGTCGAGCACCAGACGACGCTAACAAAATTAACTGAACGTTGCAGTACAACATGAGTTAGCCAGCCAATGTAGCGACCTTCTGAAACTGTATAACGAGCAAACGAAGGTGCTAGTTTTTTTTTTCAGATTTCCCGGTATAGAGCTAGTCGGATCAGGGACGAGCTGATCAGCTAGAGCACATGACTGCACTCAGAAAGGATACAAACAAGTGCTTTTAGAATGCCTGATTCGTGAAAAATGTGAAAAAGATCAAAGCTACCACCAGCTGCACAGTGCTCCTAGTGTCATAAATTTCAGTTCCCAAATTAACTTTGATCGCGCCAAGAGGGCAAGACAAGAAGTTTCTGAACTACATGGGAAATATTGCATCGAGCAAGAACAAATGCAACCACAGTAGTGAACAGGATAGCTAACCAGCATTTTGATTGGAATCTTGGGAAGCTTTTGCCTGACTAAATGCAGCCTCGCTCGCAAACAATTTCGCGTCATTCTGTAGTAATTCAGTACCAGTTTCCAAAGGGAGGTATAGGGGATGCCGGAAGGAGAAGGACAAGTACCTTAACAAACCTGTAGATTTAGCGTAGAGTTTAGAGCAGCCTCCTTAAATACAACATCAGGCTTGGCCTGCGCAGGATAAAGAAGAAGAAACAGTATGAATTGGAGGCAATAGTTCAGTGAGGGTAAAAAAGCATAGATGAAATGTCTATTAGCAAAATAAGCAGGGTAGCAGCAAAGTAATTATTCACCAACAAGTAGTCAACTAACAGCCAACTTTCTGACTTAATAAAGGTTTGAGATCACCAATCAACAAGTAATAAATTACTAGGCCATGTACTCTCTCCGTCCAAAACTACTTGTCATTTTAGCTTTTCTAGATGCAAATATATGCCTAGGTGCATAACAAGCATGTGCATTCAATTATATAGAGACATCCATTTTAACAGATATTTGCATTATTCAATATTTCAACATATCCAGATCGAACAGGCTATTACAATGCAAAAAAAATAATGCAAAAGTTGCACTACACCTAGCAGGGGATCCAGATTACTCTTTTGGATCTCTGAAATTAGGGTGAAAAGGAAGGCTACTGCAAAGTTTACATTGGCTGACCGCTGCGACTTTTGGCAAGTAGTAGCAAAAAGTTGACGAGTTTCTTGAACTCGTAGCAGACAGCACCAAGAGCACAAGTAACTTGGGTGGCGGCTTATCGTGATACTAGACTATCACTAGATACATACAAATCAGATGCTGGTATGGTGAATTGAGCACAATGTGACAAGAAGCAAAGGATACCTGAATTGCCGAAGCGGTGGGTTGCTGTTGACAAGATGGTGGAGTTGCAGACTCGATGGAGATCAGTCACTACAGGGTCACAGTGGGCTGCTGCCTTCTGCTTATACTAGATCAGTGCGCAACACCTTGCTGAAAGAGTAGAAGCCATAGATCCATGCCACTCAGAGGAAGAAAAGCAAGAGAGCAATCAAGCACGCACATCTTGGAAAGCTTGTTGGAGACCTTTTTGCAATCGAATCCAGTAGCATAGAAAGAGGAACAAGGGATTGATACTTTGCGGAGGCCAGTGCTGAGGTTGCTGCGTGCGAAGTTGACGGTGTCGATGGTGCCGCAGCAACGAGCTGGAAACTGAGTCCCGGCTTGCCGATGAATCAAGATTCTAACATAAAACAGGAAAGAAATCATCAATTTCACAGCTTAGAACCATAGAGCAAATGGGTGAATGGGAGAGGAAGAGGAGATGGGGAGGAAGAATCGAGCATACCGTGATATTCCAAGATGCGGACGGCGGAGGTGCCGTCGATATGGAGGCGACAACGACAGGGCTGGGATGCCGAAGCTCGGAGGGATGGAGACGGCAGACGGGGCACAAGGAAACGACGAGCACGCGCATCTGTTGACGGTGTATTTTGGTGCACCTAGCATGTTCATTACACTTTGGTTTGGATTTGATTATGGAACTAACCCGCCACTAGGCACACTAATCATATAACAAGTTCATCTTTGTGCATGCATTTGGAAGTGTTGTGTTTATGTAGGAAAACATGGACATAAAGGACGGATTCGCAACAAGTTCAAAGGAGCATTCATGGAGTCTTGTTCGTGTTCATGAGCTTGCTGAAATCACTTCCAATGGTGGCGAGGACCGAAGTGCTACGAGGAACACCCCCGAGGATTAAAGCGTAAAATATCAAACTTCATGCAAAGAGAGCCTCCATCTTGATCGCGAGGATAACGGCGTCAAAATCATGCAAGTGGAGGGGGCAAAGTAGATAAGTGCACGAGGACCCACGGAGCAAAAAGGGGCGACCGAACCGGGCCGACTGGGCTCGGGCCGGCCGGCCCGGGCGGGCCGGCCCGGCCCACTTCGGGCACCGGTTCGGTCCCGTCTTCCTTGCCCTCGAAGGATCTTCGACCCTAAAACCCCCGACGCGCCGCCAACACGAAAGGAGGAGTTATTCGCACCGAAGGCCATCTACAAGCTAGAGAGAGAGAGGAGGAGGATCTCCGGCGGGAGATCAACCACCTCGAAGGAAGCACCCTCTCGTGGAGAAGAAGGAAGACACCGGCGGAAGGGAAACCATGATCAACGGTGCCATGATCGGCACCTTGATGGGGTAATCTTCTCATTCGTCCATGGGTTGTAATCGATCTTGAGATGTAATCGTACTTTGTCGAATTATCTATCTATCATCTTGTGTTGAATATACTTTAATGCTTAAGGCTTGCAACCGTGCCGTAAAGGGAGTATAGGCCTCAATGCTTCCTTGGATCCATTCAATGCGCCGTGTCCATCAAAGGTCTAGTCATGAATACCTTCGCGTAGTGACGGAAGAGAGGAGGGAAAGGGCGAAACCGTGGTCACAACCCCGATAGATTAGATTGGTTTTTCATGTCTTTAAGCGATTGCATGTTCTAGTATCGTAGACCCGTGGGCGAGTGTCTTCTATCTTGATCGTTTATCATTCTCTCTAGTGTGTTTAGTTGTTTTCTAGTATAATAGTAGTTAGGGTTTTAGTAGCTAGTGTGTCGTTGTTGATCGAACGCTTGTAATCCCCTTGCTCCGCGGATTGACAAGAACCTTGGGAATCCCGTGGTGAAAAAGGTGTGGGGTCCGTACGCTTGCGGATCGTAGAGGGATACGTCTTTTATCCGTCAACAAGCCCCTTTTTCTGGCGCCGTTGCCGGGGAGCAAGTTAGTTTACATCGTTTGATTTGCATCTAACTTAGTTTTATATTTTAGTTTATCTTTTATTTGCTATATCTAACATATATTATCTAGAAAAACACTTGTTTCGTTTTTGTTTTTGTTTTTATCTTATTGTCTAGATGGAGTTCGTTAATCAACCCGTGGAAGAACCGGAGAAATCATTAAGGGATTACGCTAGCCCTCGATGTGAAGACATAAAAGTACAAGAGTCGGATTCGAAGCTCGAAGCGACCAAGTATGAAATTAAATCCAAGATCATCAAGATGGTGGCGGAAAACCCATTTGAAGGGATGGTTACGGAGAACCCATATAGACACATAAGGGATTTCACGACAATATGCAACACGGTGCGTCAAGAAGGAGTTCCCGATGAATGGTTCAAATGGAATCTCTTTCCCTACTCACTTGCCGGCAAAGCAAAGACATGGTATTCGGTTGCGTCCTTTGAAGTTGAAGGCAATTGGAACAAGTTGACAAAGAAGTTTTGCGAGAAGTTCTTTCCAATTAGCAAGGTTCAACATCTAAGGAGGCAAGTGATCACTTTCATGCAAGGAGAAGAGGAAGGGATAGACCAAGCCTGGGATAGGTTTAATGAATTAATCGAACAAGGACCAAAACTCGGCTTCACCGGTGACGTACTCTTGCATACATTTTTTCTTTTCCCTAACCCCTAGTTGCATGCGACACGTCGAAATGTGTGCAGGTGGGGATCTCATGGAGAAAACACTCACGGAAGCCGCCCAACTTCTACAAAAAGTTAGTAAAGCGGCTGCCATGCGAAGAGATTGGGAAACAAGACTTGCGGAAGAGCCGAATTCAATTCAAGGAAGAAGAAGCTTGCTGATTTTTCTAAAGAGGTAACCCCGGAAGTCACAAAAGAGGAACCAATCATGGAAAAGCTCGAACAAGAACACATCAAGTCAAGAACTACACCAAACGTCGACTTCGCCGCACCAAGTGAGATAAACAAAAGAAGCATGTCAAGCGCGAAGCCACTAAGGGAGTTCGAACCAATGGATTGGGTTCCTATTGATTACGGAGAAGTATTCGACAAGAGAAGACTGTTCCCTAATCAAAAGGGGATGGCAAGAGCATTGAAAGTGGATTTCCCACCGGAGAAGAAAGCTGAAAATTCATATGACCTCGAAACCACCGGTGAGATTTTTGAAAAGCTCTTTGGAGATGACGTGGTGGATCCGGAACATATTGCCGAGGTGAAGAGAATCATGGGGATCAAGCCCGAAGCATCACCATACGCTCGCCTCGCTGAAATTTACTCGATAGGATCCGAAGAAGAAGAGAAGATGACGCCGCACTTGAGTTGCGAGATCAACGGAGTTCAATGCAAAGCTTTATGTGACATCGGAGCCCAAGTAAGTGTTCTATCTTCTAAAATTTACGATAAAGTTCAATACCACAACCTAGACTTAGCTCCAACATCAACGAAATTAATTATGGGAGATGGTAGAACTATCAAACCTCTAGGTATTGCTTGCAACATGAAAGTAAAAATTTCTAGAAATTATATACCAACCGATTTCTTTGTTATTGATGCTTACCATAGTAATTCTGATCATATAATCTTAGGTAGGCCTTTTCTTAAGTTGGTTGATGCCGTGTTAGATGCCGGAGAAGGCAAAGTAACAATGAACCTTAATGGAACAAAGTACACATATAATTTTCTTCGTGCTTCTAAACACCTTACACCTTTTCCTCCCGAAGATGAAGAAGTAGAAGACATAGATAGTCTTTGTTTTGTTGAAACCCTTAGAGACCCGCTGCAAAGAGCGATGAAAAATCAAATTAGCAATCAACAAGATGAAGAACTAGAAGAAGCAACAAAAGGCTTAGAGCCGCATGATGGTAGTGTGGAGGAAGAGAAGTTCGAAGACATAGGAGAAATCAAACCCGAGGAGCCACAAGTGCCCCGAGGTAGACCTTAAACCTTTGCCCAAGGGATTAAAATATGAATTTTTGGGCCCAGACAAAACTTATCCAGTCATTGTGAGCGACGAGTTGAGTCCCGAAGAAAATGAAGCGTTGCTGATTTTATTAAAAAAACATAGGAAGGTGATTGGATATTCGATAAATGATCTCAAAGGTATTAGCCCACCTTTTGCACTCATCGTATACCAATGGAAGACCAATGTAAACCTGTAGTGGACCACCAAAGGAGGCTAACCCATGCCATGCGAGAGGTAGTAAAGAAAGAGGTTATCAAGTTACTTGATGCCGAATCATCTACCCGGTTCCACATAGCAAATGGGTGAGCCCGTACATTGTGTACCGAAGAAAGGAGGTTTGACCGTGGTGAAGAATGAGAAGAACGAGTTGATACCGCAAAGAACCGTGACCGGGTGGCGGATGTGTATCGATTACCGTAAGCTTAACAAAGCGACGAAGAAAGATCACTTCCCCCTACCGTTCATAGACGAGATGCTCGAGAGGTTAGCAAACCACGCTTATTTTTGCTTTCTCGACGGATACTCGGGGTTCATGCAAATCCCCATTCACCCGGAAGATCAACATAAGACAACGTTTACGTGTCCTTACGGAACGTTTGCATATAGGAGGATGCCCTTCGGTCTATGCAACGCTCCGCCTCTTTTCAACGTTGCATGATGGCCGTATTTTCGGAATTCATCGAAGAAATTGTTGAAGTGTTTATGGATGATTTTTCCGTTTACGGGAAGACGTTCATGGATTGCTTAGCAAACTTAGAAAAGGTCCTTACAAGGTGTGCGGAGGTAGATTTGGTTTTAAATTGGGAAAAGTGCCACTTCATGGTTAAGCAAGGCATAGTGCTCGGACATGTTATATCCGAGAGAGGAATTGAAGTGGACAAGGCTAAGGTAGAGACGGTTGAGCAACTCCCACCTCCTACGGATATTAAGTCCTTAAGGAGCTTTCTAGGCCATGCCGGATTCTATAGAAGATTTATAAAGGACTTCTCGAAGATCACTAAGCCTTTAACGCACCTTCTTCAAAAGGATGTGGCTTTCGACTTTGATGAGAAGTGTCTAGCGGCATTCCGGACCTTGAAAAATGCGTTGGTAAGTGCTCCCATCATCCAACCTCCGGATTGGAGCCAACCTTTCGAGATCATGTGCGACGCAAGTGACTACGCCGTAGGCGCGGTCTTGGGACAAAGAAAGGAAGGCCGAGTTCACGCCGTTTACTACCCTAGCAAAACTCTTAGTGGGGCACAATTAAATTACGCCACTACGGAAAAAGAGTTGCTAGCGGTGGTATTCGCTTTCGAAAAATTCAGATCTTACATCGTGAACTCGAAAGTCATTGTTTACACCGATCACGCAGCTATAAAGTATCTCTTGGCTAAGAAGGAAGCTAAACCACGTTTGATTCATTGGATCCTTCTTCTCCAAGAGTTTGATGTTGAAATTCGTGATAAAAAGGGGGTGGAAAATGTTGTGGTCGATCATTTGTCTAGGATGAATCGTGGACAAGATGATAAAGAGCCCATAGAAGATAAGATGAGAGATGACCACCTCTATAGAGTGCTTGATAAAGATACTTGGATGATCGACATCATTCGAGCAATTCGAAAGATGCCCCTCGATCATCTAGACAAAAACACTCAAAGGAAGATTATTTCCGAAAGTAAGAAATATTTTTGGGATGCACCATACCTCTTCAAGCTTGGCAACGATGGAGTGATGAGAAGATGTGTGCCAAGAGAAGAGAGGCTTGAGATTCTAAGGAAGTGCCACTCGGTGGAGTACGGTGGGCACTATAGCCATTTTCGAACCGAAGCAAAAGTATGGTCGAGCGGATTCTATTGGCCGGAGATGCATGAAGATACTAAACGATATATTGCGTCATGCCCCGAATGCCAAAGAACCGGAAACATCTCTCAAAGAAATTCTATGCCTTTGAAATACAACTTGCAAATCGACATATTCGATGTATGGGGCATAGACTTCATGGGGCCTTTTAAAAACTCATTTGGATTCGAGTATATACTTGTTATGGTTGATTATGTATCCAAGTGGGTAGAGGCTATACCATGTCGTAAAGCTTCCACGGAGGAGTCCATCACTATGATCAAGAACGTGATTTTTCCCCGTTTCGGTACACCGAGAATCTTGATAAGTGATGGAGGAACTCATTTCACCGGGAAGAACTTCAAAAGGTGCTTGTCCAAGTTGGGAATTGAGCATAGAGTCTCCACAGCCTATCACCCACAAACCAACGGGCAAGCGGAGACGTCAAATAGGAAATTAAAAAGCATACTTAACAAGACCATAGAGAAGGGAGGCAAGGATTGGTCAAAGAAATTAGACGGAGCTTTATGGGCTTATCGAACGGCGTTTAAAACACCAATAGGTATGACCCCTTATCAATTCGTCTATGGAAAAGCTTGCCACCTTCCGGTTGAGTTAGAACATAAAGCCTATTGGGCGATTAAAGAAATGAACCTTGATCTCGATGCCGCGAGTGGTGAAACGAAGAATTCAAATAAGCGAGCTAGAGGAGTTGAGGTTGAAAGCATATGAAAACGCAAGCATATACAAGGAGAGAATCAAAAGGTGGTATGATAAAAGATTGAAGAAAAAAGAATTTAAAGAAGGAGATAAGGTCCTCCTCTACAATTCGAGGTTTAAAACCTTCGGAAAGGGGAAATTGCAAAGCAAGTGGGACGGACCTTATGTTGTGCATTCGGTGTTCTCCAACGGAGCGGTAACCATTATGGATATAAACGGCGATCAATTTGTGGTGAATGGTCAGCGTCTTAAGGTTTACTACGAACCCGATGTCATGCCCCTTCACCATGTTGACGTCTTCACTATGGAGGAAGAGCCCGAACGTCCCGCCTAGGACGAAAAACAAGGCATCAACTTCTGTAAATAATTTTTCTTTTAGCTTTCTGGAGTTTTTCGCGAAGATTTACTGGGCCAACTTTTTCCCATGGGCCGAGGAAGAAAAAAATAGGGCGGTGTGCAAAAAACCGGACCGGCCCGCCCCCAAGGCGGGGTGGGCCGGCCGGCCCCGTGCGGACCGGCCCGGGGGTGGCCCGACGCCCGATGACCCCGACTTTCGCCCGAATTGCTCCTTTTTGACTTCCTTGTTTGGTCGGAAAATTTTAAGGGAAGTGTAAAAAAGGAAAATAAGGTTTCCGCAGCTTTCCTCTCGGGACTATTTATTTGGCCGAATTGGGAGCTCGAGAATCAAACCTTTCAAGCAATGTGTTGCACCCTTGTAGCAGCCATTGAGCCTCCAAAAAGCTTAGAGTTGAAGCTAGAAGCCAAGAAGCCATCGATGGAGGAGGCGATGCGATGCGAGCTCAAGCTACCCGTCAAGAGGACCGCACGTATCCGTTGCGGAGGACGTGTCCCGACCGGAGCTCTTGCATCTCGCAACCCCGTCGAAGGAGAGAAGGTCCCTACACCCGTTCGAAGGTCGGCATGCCTCCAAGGCATCAAGCGCAAGGATTACAAGGAGGTGTCGCCGAGCCTAAGGATTATGGGGATAGCGACTACTCCGACGATCGTAGCCCGAGCTCGTGGGCGGCCGCCGGTAGAGACGACGATGATTGGGATGAGCAGCCCAATGAATGGACTCCCGAAGGCCCCAACGGCAACGACAACGGCGGTGGTGAAGGCAACGACAATGGAGGTGGCGACGACGGTGGTGACAACGGTGGAGATTATGGCGACGACGACACCCTTCGGATTGCATCCGTGTGTTGTCGAGTTTGCCGTCAATCCATCGCGGATCTCTACACGTCGGCCGACGAATGTCTCCAAGCCATGGAAGCGATGAAGCAGCGTATGGAGGACTTGGAGCGCGTAGTTGAAGATGACTACAAGTTCCTTAACCGCAACGTGCGCAAACTTATCGGCATGGTTGGAAACATGAGAGGGAAGTGGTGCAAAACTTGCTTGAAGTACCACTAGATCTAGTTTTCCCCTTAGGATTTTTGTAAGATACGACGAGGACGTCGTATGTTTTAAGTGTGGGGGAGAGCTAGCTCGCTAGCCTTAGCTTTTGAACTTCAAGTTTAGGTTCGGTTTAATCTTCGTGTGAGAGTCTTAGTGTTTTAATGAGTCTTTAGTTTTTGAGTCTCGTTTTAAAATTTTTTTTGCAAGTGTCTTAATTTAGTGTTGAGTCAAGAAAACCAAATAAAAAGAGTCTTTATATTTATCTTTGTTTTCTATGTATTGTTTATCTTTATTTACTTGTTTGTTTAATCTTCGATTCTTGATATATGAACACAAGTATGTGGTTTGAAAAACGTTTACCGTGGTGCTTAGTGGAATCGCTACTACTTAAAGTACCCATACCGCACTTCGATCTTGAGCTTCACATGTTAGTTGTGCTATGTTCGATGCTAAAAATTGGAGGATTTCAGTTCTGAAAATTATTTTAAAACCCTTGTAATAAAGGTTAGCAAAACCTCTTTTTCCAAGTTGAGAGTAAGAAAAAAATTCCTATCCAAAGCCAAGTTTATTTTTTTTTCGCTCCACCATAAGTGTGATGAGCACGATGAGTTAGGCTAGGACCCTTCTCTCTTGGTGAGTTTTAATTTCGAGCAATGATCATGTCCTTGTGCTTATCTTTTGTTGCTAGCCTCGTCATATATTCGGTCCATGACTTTCACAACGAAAGTCATGATTATCACCGGATTCCATACCCAACCCTATACATCTCTTTTGTACATCGTATTCCTTGAACACAACCTATTTTCAAAGTTTCGTCTTGTCTCTAGCATGATTTAATTAAAAATTTCAGATTGTATGCGTGCGAGGAAAGAGAGAATTGAAAGCTTTGAAAAAATTGTCAAGAGAGAGAAAAATAAAGAGAAAAAGTATGTGTATGGAAAAGAAAGAAAGAAAGAAAGAAAGAAAATTCATATGTGAATGAAAGAAGAAAAAGAAAAAGAGAGAAAGATGAGTTAGCAATGAAAATATGAGAGGGATGGATCAAGTGAAAGAAAAGAAAAATAATAAAGCGTAAGGAAGGATGTCACGTTGATTGTGAGACGAAACTTTTACTCTATTTCCAACCATGTGCAATCTGACAACGAGGACATCATCGGTGCCTTGTAGTCACAATTTTCTTTTTCCCTTGCACATGTCCACCATTCTAAATCTTCTCATCTTTGATATCCCTACATATGATTAATTCTCATGATCATTGGCTTTGAAAGGTAGACAACCATTAGAGGAAGTTCTTAGTTTGACAATACTTGTGTTGATTGCGCTAGCCCTACCTATAGCTCCACTTTACATGATATATGAGAGATTAATGGGAGGTGAGAGTTTTATAAAATTTGGTTAGGATAGCTACTTCATATGAGTGACTTGAGAGAGCTTGGAGAAAGGTTTTTGTCTAATACTTGTTGCGGGAATTTTTGTTTTGAAAACCATAAAAAACCCTCCGATGGAAGCAAAGGAGTAAGCATGGCTGAAATTGAAGACTTCGAGTGAAGAGTTTGAGTTGTGGGGTAAATCTTGATGTGGTAAAAATTCTAAACGCCCATGTTTATGTTTGATTATCATTACTTTGTGGTTATGCATTAAGATGAAAAGATTGACTAACTTGTGAAGGAGGATTAATGATACACGATTACACACCTTGGACGAAATTCTTTTACGAGTACTTGCTCGAGGACGAGCAAGAGCTAAGTGTGGGGGAGATGTTGACGGTGTATTTTGGTGCACCTAGCATGTTCATTACACTTTGGTTTGGATTTGATTATGGAACTAACCCGCCACTAGGCACACTAATCATATAACAAGTTCATCTTTGTGCATGCATTTGGAAGTGTTGTGTTTATGTAGGAAAACATGGACATAAAGGACGGATTCGCAACAAGTTCAAAGGAGCATTCATGGAGTCTTGTTCGTGTTCATGAGCTTGCTGAAATCACTTCCAATGGTGGCGAGGACCGAAGTGCTACGAGGAACACCCCCGGGGATTAAAGCGTAAAAGATCAAACTTCATGCAAAGAGAGCCTCCATCTTGATCGCGAGGATAACAGCGTCAAAATCATGCAAGTGGAGGGGGCAAAGTAGATAAGTGCACGAGGACCCACGGAGCAAAAAGGGGCGACCGAACCGGCCGACTGGGCCCGGGCCGGCCGACCCGTGCGGGCCGGCCCCGGTCCACTTCGGGCACCGGTTCGGTCCCGTCTTCCTTGCCCTCGAAGGATCTTCGACCCTAAAACCCCGACGCACCGCCAACACGAAAGGAGGAGTTATTCGCACCGAAGGCCATCTACAAGCTAGAGAGAGAGGAGGAGGATCTCCGGCGGGAGATCAACCACCTCGAAGGAAGCACCCTCTCGTGGAGAAGAAGGAAGACACCGGCGGAAGGGAAACCATGATCAACGGTGCCATGATCGCACCTTGATGGGGTAATCTTCTCATTCGTCCATGGGTTGTAATCGATCTTGAGATGTAATCGTACTTTGTCGAATTATCTATCTATCATCTTGTGTTGAATATACTTTAATGCTTAAGGCTTGCAACCGTGCCGTAAAGGGAGTATAGGCCTCAATGCTTCCTTGGATCCATTCAATGCGCCGTGTCCATCAAAGGTCTAGTCATGAATACCTTCGCGTAGTGACGGTACGAGAGAAGGGAAAGGGCGAAACCGTGGTCACAACCCCGATAGATTAGATTGGTTTTTCATGTCTTTAAGCGATTGCATGTTCTAGTATCGTAGACCCGTGGGCGAGTGTCTTCTATCTTGATCGTTTATCATTCTCTCTAGTGTGTTTAGTTGTTTTCTAGTATAATAGTAGTTAGGGTTTTAGTAGCTAGTGTGTCGTTGTTGATCGAACGCTTGTAATCCCCTTGCTCCGCGGATTGACAAGAACCTTGGGAATCCCGTGGTGAAAAAGGTGTGGGGTCCGTACGCTTGCGGATCGTAGAGGGATACGTCTTTTATCCGTCAACGCATCTTCTCTCTCGGGCATGGCGAGGCCGACGCCGCGGCGACCAAGCACGGCCGGCGCGGGCTCGGATGTCTCCTCGCGGACCGGCGGCGGCGTGCGAAGTAAGACGAGGCGGAGAAGAGGAGGAATAGCAGGAGGGACACGGGCGCCTCCGCCACGAGGTGGGAGGTGGGGAGGGCTCGGCACGGGGAAAACTAGAGTTTAGGGTTGCTGCGTCCGGGGTTACTGGGCTGCCAAATGACACACGGGTTTGGCCCGGGGCCAAAACCGACGCGGTTGTTCGGCCCAGGAAAAAGGGGAGGATCCCTCCGGGATTTTTTGTTCCAAAGGGGCCCTCACCCACCATTGCGGATGCCAATCAGAAAAAAGATCGAGGAAAACGAAGAACAAAAACATTGGATTATATTAGTAAATGATTGATTGAAGAAAAAAAAGCAACGCGGCTACGCGAAGCGAATCGGCAACCTGCCCCACCAATTGGGCAGCTGCGCGTGTGCTATAGACCTCGTCCCCTGTTCTCCTTCATCGCCCCTCTCGCCGCCTCCAGGATCGGAGTTCCACCACCGCGGACATCGGTGACAGCCGGGTGTGGCGAGTTGGTGATGTCTCTTCCGATCCACCTGCTCGGCTAGCTCCTGGTCCTAGGCATACTGGGTACTGCCGACATCCACTACAGAAAACTCGACCATTGCCGTGTGCCAAAATGATTGCCGTACGCAAAACCACGGGCGCACAACAAACAACCCTCTTTCCATGCGTTACGCATAAAAATGCACGACAAACGAAAACACATGGCACAAATAGTCTTTACTGTGGGTTGCACAAAAAACACACGGAAAAGATTATCTTTGTCGTGTTCCAACCCCAAAACGCATGGCAAACACGTGCGCACGTGCACGCCACGGGCTACCCACGCGACACAAACGTCTGTTGAGGAAACGGCGGCGCACTGTTGTTAACTTTGTTGTGTGCCTTCCAAAACCGCACGGTAAAGTTTCATGTTTGCCGTGTGCCTTCGTAAAACGCACGGCAAAGCTTCATATTTGTCGTGCGTTTTGTACCGGCGAACAATAAAGTTTCAATAAAATATGAATTCTTAGCTTCTTTCTATTTCTCCACTACAAATACATTAGTTTGTAATATATAATTCAATTTTGTACTCATCTCGATCTTTTTTCTATTTTTAACGAATTTATTTCATTGAAAGGATTTTTTGTTTAAGTCAAATTTGAATTACAAGTGCATAAAATTATAGAGTAAAGTTCGTGGAAAAATGATATTCGTGTAATTGAGTCCATTTTAACACCTTATCCATGAAATTTGTTGATTTTTTGAACATTTTATTTGTGAGACACGAAAATCTACGTGATTTAGAAATATTTTTCAATTCTATAAAATGCAAACGAAGTTTGAAAATCATAAGATTCGCAGAGACCTCATGATATATTATGGGAAGGTTGTGAAAAATAGTAGCGAAAGGTTCTGAACATTTTGTCACGCATAGTGTTTAGAAACCCAGACATCTCACGAGAAGTTTTAGATTTCTTAGAGTTACTTCATTAGGTTTGTAGTCTTATTAAAGTTCATAATGAGTTTTTGACTTCAAAACTTTTTCTTAGTGAACATACATCATACATTTCTCATGTTCGCTTATGGTAATTTTGCACATTCATTTGTTAATTTTCGTATATTACCATTGAAGGACCGAAACGGCGAACCGCAGAGGGGGGAGTGAATGGGAGCCGATAAAAATTCTATTCAAGAATTCGGCCTATGAACCCAATTTCACTCATGCGCCTCCACACGCTTCTCTTGCCAAATCCACGCGCCACCGGAGTGCTACCGGACCTAGGAGCAAGACCCAACAAAGCAACACTCGAAACACGCAGCGGAAAACAACTCGAGCACTTGTCGCCGCAGTAAAACCGGTCGTACCTCTTTCCCAAACCGGTCACACCGATTTCTCCGTACTTAGCCAACCACCAACACACCAAAACCGGTCAGACCTCTTTCCCAAACCGGTCACACCGGTTTCGCCTAGGGAGCTCAAACTCAAAGACCCAAAACTAGAACAAACAGACTCGAACCTTGGCGAAACTTGGACTAGAGCTTCTTCTACCAAAGGAAGACTTGTTCCAAGAAGATCTCCTCCAAAAACACACCTTTGACCAAACCGGTTTTGCAAACCGGTCACACCGGTTTCGCCCAGAAAACCCCCAAAGAACAACAATGCCAAAAACCAAGCAAACGAACTCCAAACGAGACGAAACTTGGACCAGGGGTCTTCTTAGGCAAAGAACAACACGCCTGCCAAAAATCTTCCTGAACGGCCACTGTGACCAAAACCGGTCAGACCTGTTTCCCAAACCGGTCGACCGGTTTCGCCCAGCAGACAGAAAACAAGAACCGCGGGTCAACTCTCAACTTTGCAACACCCGATCTCCCGATCTACCCAATGGATTGCAGCGAAACTTTGGGGATGCCTGAGTCACCTCGTGAACAACCTCTCCCTCAAAGGAATTGCACCGAAACACCCTCAAACAAAGGGAATCATAAATCTCTCGACCAAACCTCAAGAACTCGAGCTCCAATGAAAACCACCAAAATCGAGCCCCTTAACTCATGGATTTGGGAGGGGAATCACAGCCCAAAGAACCACGTAGGGTTCCCACAAATTTCCCCCCTCAAATCCCCAAGAGAAAGGTTCCGAAAACAACCCAATGAAATCACCGAGAGAGGGCTCCGAAAATCACCACCAAGAACAACCGGGAAAAACACATCCAAACCTTGAGGAACCACGCCGAATCATCTATACATGAAACAAAGGTTCATACAAGGTCTAGCAAGCCGCCCGATCATCCATCCCTCTCAACAAGATCTCACCATGAAGCTCTCTTGCTAGTCCTATGGAAAACCTAAGGAAAATAGGAAGGAAAATGGGAAAACAAATGAGCTAGGGTTCCAAGAGTTGGTCGCCAACCTCTCACCTCTTGGGTTATATAGGCGGCAACCGAATGTCTAAAATGCCCCTCTCTACTAGCTAGGGATACAAGCCCCTCAAGGGCGGATTCGGAATTCTTGATGTATTCACCATCGGACGGATGCCCAGCGACCGCACCCTGCGTAGCCTCAACGCAAGCCTTGCGATCCCGACGCGTGTCCTCCGCCTCGAAGCTTCGGCGCCCTCGCGACCCCAAACCGGCCGGGACCGGTTCTCCAAACCGGTCGGGCCGGTTTTGGCCGACAAACCCACACCCGATCTTCGGCCTCGGCTTTGTGGCTCAGCCGAGTAACCCGGTGATTTTCTGGTGAACCACCGCAAACCCCGCGAACTTGATGAAGCCTCCGCCAATCACCACTCATGACTTGGCTCCCATGAAGTCCCGGCTCGACCTTGGTTTTGTGGCTCAACCAAGAAACCGTCCACCGACTTCATCTTGTCGTTCTTGCCACCATGCGGCCCGCACTCGACCCCCGCCGGCCACCGGGTCCCTCGAACGAAGCCTACTTGTCTTCTCCACACCCGGAGGCCTCACCAAAGAACGACCTTTCGCGCTTGTTCTTCACCCGCACCAACACGAGTCAAGCCGCAACCTCGCACCCGCAATACTTAGCCAAGAATCAGTCCACACAACGTTGTCAATCACTCATCACACAAGGAAGCGACCATCCACCGGTCCTCGAACCACACATGGTCCTCAATCTCCCCCTTGATGAGTGCATTGACAACACACACACATGGTAAGTAAAGAGAAAAGGAAAACAGAAAAGAAAAAAGAAAAACTCCAACAAGCGATCGAAAGCCGAGAAAGGCAAAAGACGAGATCACTTGAAGAAGACAAGTCTCGGACCCCTTAGGCAAGGGCAACGGCTCGACACATCCGAGACAAAAACCATGCTCAAGCAAAGAGCACCGACCACCGCAGCACACAAGAGCTCCCCCCCGCACGTACGCAAACTCCCCCTGATCAAGTGCCAACTCAGGGCACAAACCGGTCAGACCGGTTCCCATAACCGGTCAGGCCGGTTCCACCAAAACCGGTCAGACCGGTTTCCACAACCGGTCAGGCCGATTTCACACAGCAGACCATGCCCCAAAAGCCAAAAATGCAAAGGAAATGCACAAGCTCCCCCTTGACACTTGGGATAGGTTCCAGGGATACAAAACAACTTTTCTCCACCTTCCTTTCTCCCCCTTGTTGCCAATGCATGAATCAAGCCAAAAAATGCAAAACAAATGCAACCTAGAGCTTCTCAAATAGACAAAATTCAACAAAGAAAGCTACACATGTCCAAATGAGCAAGTTAGGTACTCTACGGCTTCGTATCGATCTCAACTACATGATCACCAAGTTTCACAACCATTGGACGAAGCTAAAAAGGATTTTGGCAATTTTGCGAAAAACTTGCCTCTCATGAGCAAAGTCCTAAACATGATCAAAGCATATCAAAATGGCAAAGCCACACAAACTTCATGCTAGGACAACTATTCTAACCATAAGACCATCACAAACACCCACAAGCACCTCATGTCATGTCAAAGCCACCGAGCCATGTGCCTACTTCTATGTATGAGACTTCTCATTGGTAGGCATCATGCAACGGTTTAGCACCCAAAGAAAATTAAATTCAAGCACATATGACATGGGAGCATATTTCCAAGCATTTTTCATTTCATTTTCAGATTTGTAAATGGTACATGAAATGTCTTTGCGACAAAAAGGAACTTATGCTCCTCCACAAGATAAATCAAGAGGGCTAAACATTCATGATGGCAAATGAGCCTTTGGCCCCATATGATCAATAAGCTAGCTATCCAACCACAAATTAAGCATAGCAAAGCCACAAAAACATGTCAAGAGCATGTAAAGGCATTTACACATGAGAGAGCATACATGTGACATTTTTCAAAAGCATAGCTAGCAACCATGGATTATTCATCAAGATCATCAAGAGCTAAGCCAAACTAACCGTAGCATACCAAACAAGCTCACAAAGACATATATCTCATTCCATGGTGAACAATGTATATGAGAGAAGCTTTTCCTAACCAATGCATATGATACAAAATGCATGCAATCTAAGATACAAGGATGCCTATACATCATGTTACAAATGCCATGCCAAATGCAAGAAATGCACAAAGGAAACTATACATATGATACAACAGAGCTCCCACACACAAAGCTCACAAACCACCGGCTCCTCGAGGGGAGGCAAAAAGGGCTCGACACCACCGGCAAAAGAGCAAAGGAGCACAAAACTCACAAGCTCCCCTTAAACACATGCACTAGGGCCAAAGAGCATACAAAGCTCACCCTACACACATGAGACAGAGAAGGAGCAAAACAAACCAAGTGATTTGACCAAGGCCACACACTCGAAGGTCACAAATACACTTACCTTTATAATTTCTTCACAATTCCCTCATCCTTGTCCACCATCCCCGAAAGTGATGTACCTCCATGTCACCACCGGGATATGAAGCCGAAGAACCACCCCCGACATCAACCAAATGTTCTCCGTGGCCTCCCACCTGCAACTCAAAACCAAGAGCGAGAACGAGCAAATGACTCAACACTGGGGTTAGTCCCAAAGGTGTGAAACCAGTGTCGGGCCATTTCCTCAAAAGTAGGGTTAGCAACATCTATCCTACCGCGCCTATCAAAACTCGCGATCCATCCCGTCAAACCTATCAAACCCGGAACCACCATGGGAAAACCACTCCCGTCCCATTGGAGGAGTACGACTACCATGATAGGAAAAGCATGGTCCGTAGCCCCTCCGAGACTCAAAGCCGCGACCTCTCCCAAACTCGTATTGATCACGAGGTGGAGAACGTCCGACAAACTCACCACCCGCAAGCTCTCCAAACCAACCACCGTAACCACGACCTACTGCAACAAGCCGAGACTCATCACGAGTACGAAAACCAAACTGGTCCCCCCCGTCGCCTCCAAACCGGCTCGACCGATTTCAAAACCGGTCTGACCGGTTTCACTCCTCCAACAGGATCTCTTCCTCCCATAGCACTCTTTTCTCCCCAAGCCAGAACCTTACGCACAAAACCCTTTCCCTTAGGCAGTGGCATACGAGGCTCAGGCACACCATGAGAAGGGTGGTACCTGTCCTTGTTCGCCCACTCCTTAGCCATTCTCGCCTCTCTCTTTCTCTTATAGCAAAACTCTCTCTTGTGACCATCCTTTCCACAAAACTCACAATGGTAAAGGATTGGTTTGGGCTTAGGCTTGGGGTGAGACTCTTCACACGGCTTCTCACTAGGTTTCTCACTAGGCTTTTCACTTGCCTTCTCACTCAGTTTTTTCTCGGTTGGTTTGGCTTGGATGCAAACTTGCCTTTGGGTGTGGGTTGTGGTGGAACTGAAACATTCCCAAATTTCCCTTCTCTCTCACCACTGCCCTCACCAACCTTATCCAATCCCAAAGCCCAACCATCAAAGCGCTTACAGCTAGCAATCATCATACCAAGCTGAGGTTCTTGACTCGACAACCAACTCAGTGCTTCACGCAACTTATCATTCTCATCTTGCAAGCGACCAACACATTTTGCAAGATCCAAATTCTTCATAGCATGCAACTCACATGTAGAGCAAGAAGTAGGAATAGGCACTTTCAAATCAGCCTCAAGCGAAACAATGCGAGAACGGAGCTCAAGCAATTTTCTCATGCAAACTAGGGCAAGAAGTGCAAGCACCAAGCAAAGTGGGTCTAGATTGTAGCTCACCCAACTCAACCCTAAGCACATCTAGTTCCTCACACTTGGAGGCATACTTCTCCCTAAGATCGCTCAAGTCGGCCCAGAAAACAGAGCAATCAAGACAATCGTTCTCATCCGAAACAACAGGGCTAGCCTTAAGGGAATCAATCTCAAGCTTGCTATCAAGCACCCGTGTCTCTAGCTCGGCCCACTCTACTCCTAGCATCCTCGAGTGAAGATCTAAGCTCCTTCCTAAGCTTCTTAGCCTCTCTAAGCATGTGATCACGATTATCAAGCAAGTCAACCAACTCCTCATTCTCCTTGCGCAAAGAGGAGAGCTCATCACATACCTCATCCTCGGAATCCAAATCCGAGGCGTCCCTCTCGGCTTCTCTTGTCGCTCGAACCGCGAGCCATGCCGCGTGTCGTCCTTGAGACTTAGGCCCGTCACACAAAGGCCGTTGAGATACTTGCCAAAGTTCTTCTTCTTCGTCCTCTTCTTCTCATCCTATTCGTCTTCATCACTCGAGCTTGAAGACGTGTCCTCGGAATCAGACTCGATGTCGCTTGATCTCTTCATCTTCTCTCGAGACCGTGTCTTCTTCCCATGTCCATGATCCTTCGTCTTGGACTTCTTCTTCTTGTCCTTGAACTTGTGCTTGTCGGGGTCGTTCACCTTCGGACACTCGGCGAAATAGTGTCCAGCCTTTGCCGCACTTGAAGCATGTCCTCGTCTTCCTCCTCATGTTCACTCGGTTCTCGTGCAGCCTCTCGAACCGCCTCGTCGGAGAGCGCCGGCTCGTCCTCTCCAAGCTCGTCGAACTCCTCATCCGGCATAGACATCAAAGAGGAGAAAGAGAACATCCCGGTGGATGGATTAGTGTTAGCCTTTCCTTTCGAACCACCAACGAGGGCAAGACTATGGGAATCGCCCGGTCCCTCGAGCTTGGCAGTAATGCCCCTATCCACCTCAGCCGACTTGAGCTTCGAGAACAGCTCATTCACCGTCAGAGTGTCATACTTTTCCGACTCCACAATTGCCTCGAACTTTCCGCCCCAAATCGTACGATCCAAAGAGTGTAAGAGGTTGACCGCTCTATCATGATCATCGTACGGGAGCACGTCCACATTGGCCCTCATGTTGTTCACAACCACCGTGAACCTCTGAAACAAGGCATCGATGGACTCACCGGGGAGATGAGTGAAGTTCTCGTACTCTCTCCGTAGGTCGCATACATCCGTGCCTCGAACCTCGGGCGTTCCCAACATGAGCCTCCTTCAACACCGCCCAAATCCTACAAGCCAAGTGCTCGGTGTGCACCCGATCGAACTCGGGCCGACACAAAGCACGAAACAAGTAGTCGACCGCCTTATTGTTGGCGTCGAATCCGTCCCTCGACCCCGGAGCAAGGAAATCCATCGGCCGGACATAGCCCGTGTCCACCGTGACATCCCAAAGCAACGGTCGACCCTTTCCGCGGAGGAACGCACCCATCCGCTTGCTCCACATCTGGTAGTTCTTGCCATCGAAGTGTGGAGGACCCGAACCCCGTTCCTGGTACGCCATCCTTGGATCTTAGACTGGTTAGAGTCAACAAAGACCCGAACCGGCTCTGATACCACTTGAAGGACCGAAACGGCGAACCGCAGAGGGGGGGGGAGTGAATGGGAGCCGATAAAAATTCTATTCAAGAATTCGGCCTATGAACCCAATTTCACTCATGCGCCTCCACACGCTTCTCTTGCCAAATCCACGCGACCACCGGAGTGCTACCGGACCTAGGAGCAAGACCCAACAAAGCAACACTCGAAACACGCAGCGGAAAACAACTCGAGCACTTGTCGCCGAGTAAAACCGGTCGGACCTCTTTCCCAAACCGGTCACACCGGTTTCTCCGTACTTAGCCAACCACCAACACACCAAAACCGGTCGGATCTCTTTTCCCAAACCGGTCACACCGGTTTCGCCCGTGGAGCTCAAACTCAAAGACCCAAAACTAGAACAAACGGACTCGAACCTTGGCGAAACTTGGACTAGAGCTTCTTCTACAAAAGGAAGACTTGTTCCAAGAAGATCTCCTCCAAAAACACACCTTTGACCAAACCAATCAAACCGGTTTTGCAAACCGGTCACACCGGTTTCGCCCGTAAAACCCCCCAAAGAACAACAAGGCCAAAAACCAAGCAAACGAACTCCAAACGCGACGAAACTTGGACCAGGGGACTTCTTAGACAAAGAACAACATGCCTACCAAAAATCTTCCCGAACGGCCACCGTGACCAAAACCGGTCGGACACGTTTCCCAAACCGGTCGGACCGGTTTCGCCCGTGCAGACAGAAAACAAAGAACCGCGGGTCAACTCTCAACTTTGCAACACCCGATCTCCCGATCTACCCAATGGATTGCGGCGAAACTTTGGGGATGCCTCGAGTCACCTCGTGAACAACCTCTCCCTCAAAGGAATTGCACCGAAACACCCTCAAACAAAGGGAATCATAAATCTCTCGACCAAACCTCAAGAACTCGAGCTCCAATGAAAACCACCAAAATCGAGCCCCTTAACTCATGGATTTGGGAGGGGAATCACAGCCCAAAGAACCACGTAGGGTTCCCACAAATTTCCCCCCTCAAATCCCCAAGAGAAAGGTTCCGAAAACAACCCAATGAAATCACCGAGAGAGGGCTCCGAAAATCACCACCAAGAACAACCGGGAAAAACACATCCAAACCTTGAGGAACCACGCCGAATCATCTATACATGAAACAAAGGTTCATACAAGATCTAGCAAGCCGCCCGATCATCCATCCCTCTCAACAAGATCTCACCATGAAGCTCTCTTGCTAGTCCTATGGAAAACCTAAGGAAAATAGGAAGGAAAATGGGAAAACAAATGAGCTAGGGTTTCAAGAGTTGGCAGCCAACCTCTCACCTCTTGGGTTATATAGGCGGCAACCGAATGTCTAAAATGCCCCTCTACTAACTAGGGATACAAGCCCCTCAAGGGCGGATTTGGAATTCTTGATGTCTTCTCCATCGGACGGATGCCCGGCCGACCGCACCTCGCGTAGCCTCAACGCAAGCCTTGCGATCCCGACGCGTGTCCTCCGCCTCGAAGCTTCGGCGCCCGCGACCCCAAACCGGTCGGACCGGTTCTCCAAACCGGTCGAGCCGGTTTTGGCCGCAACGGCCACACCCGATCTTCGGCCTCGGCTTTGTGGCTCGGCCCGAGTAACCCGTGATTTTCTCGGTGAACCACCGCAAACCCCGCGAACTTGATGAAGCCTCCGCCAATCACCACTCATGACTTGGCTCCCATGAAGTCCCGGCTCGACCTTGGTTTTGTGGCTCAACCAAGAAACCGTCCACCGACTTCATCTTGTCGTTCTTGCCACCATGCGGCCCGCACTCGACCCCCGCCGGCCACCGGGTCCCTCGAACGAAGCCTACTTGTCTTCTCCACACCCGGAGGCCTCACCGAGAACGACCTTTCGCGCTTGTTCTTCACCCGCACCAACACGAGTCAAGCCGCAACCCGCACCCGCAATACTTAGCCAAGAATCGGTCCACACAACGTTGTCAATCACTCATCACACAAGGAAGCGACCATCCACCGGTCCTCGAACCACACATGGTCCTCGCCATTCATGAAAAGATAATAAAATGAAATCTAGAGTTGTTTGTCGTGCGCCTTTAATCAAAACGCACGACAAACAGTATTCTTCGTTGTAAGCCTAGGTGCGCACGACAAAGGTTATGGGCAAGCGGCCTTCTCTTTGACTCTCTTCTCTCTCAACCTTCTCTTCGAGATAGCCACACTCACCCTCCTGTGTGTGTTCGTAAAAAAACAAAACACACCCTCGACCCCGCAGGCCGGCCGTCTCCGCCGCCCGCTTCTGCCCCATCCCCCCGCCGCCCGCGCCCGCCACCGCCCCGGACGCGCCGCCCACCGCCGCACCGGCCTCAGATCCACCGGCCCCCACCCCCAGCATGCGCCCCGCCACGTTCGCCCTCGCACGCATCTACTGCATCCGTCCCCGACCAGTCCCTACCCCGGCCCCTACCGTGCCCGCCCCTACGTGAAAAACTCACTTTGGTAACAGGCATAGGATCGCCTTTGGTAACGGGCACAGCGCCCATTACCGATCAATTGTTACAAATGAGCCAAGAAAGGTAATGGGCGGATGCCCATTACCGATAACCCATATTCATAACAGGCATAAAACAACAACCGTTACCACAACTAACCACCGGTCATGTGAAATGGTTGTTTCTCTAGGCCCACAGAGAACTTTGGTAACGGGAACCAAAACAAAGCCAGTTACAGGAACTCAACATCAGTGACACGTTTTATGAAACTTCGTCTCTGATGTCTCGACAAAATGAGACGTGTCTATTTCACGCGCGTCTCAACACAACTAGGATTCATAACGGACATCAAACAACAACCGTTACCACAACTAGTCACCGATCACGTGAAAATGATTGTTTCTCTGGGCCCACAAAGAACTTTGGTAACGGGCACCAAAACAGAGCCCGTTACTGTGAAATCAATCGGAGACGCGTATGGTAAACCCGCGTCTCCGATGTCTCGACGAACGGGCCATGTTGTGGGGCCTACCGGTCAGTACTGGTAACAGGCTTTTATGGTGCCCGTTACTTTGTTGGCATGTTTGTAACGGGTGTTCCAATTGAAGCCCGTTCCTCAGTGATCAGTGTTTGTAACGATCTTTAATTAATGCCCATTACAGATACGTAGGCCACCCCTACAGTAACCTACTGCCTGCTTTCCGGCTTCATCCTAGAACCAGCCAGGATTTGGCAGCCATCAGGGGCTGCATCCTGGAACCAGCCAGGATATGACTAAATTCAAAGAAATTAGATCTAGCATCCAAATTCGCAGAAATCCACATAATTCACATGTATCATATGACAAAATTCAGCATCACCATCTCACAAGGAGGAAATGCATCTCCCAAGGAGGAATGCAACAATATCACAAAAATTCATGGACAAGGAGGAATGCAAAAATTTCCTAGTCACCATATTTAATCTGAGCCCACACAGTTTCGTCAGCATGAAATTTTCCTTCGGCTGTGATCACCTATTCCATGAGGAATGTGGCAATTCTTTTCACGAACATTGACTAGCTTTGATTTGTCGAGAGGATGCTCATCTAGCCATAATCTCTGGATATAACAATGTCACCAGTCAGCACACATATATAGGTGGTTACCAAACATGTGCAATGCTAATAAGCAAGAACTGTGCTCAGTTGCAGGTTTTACAAATGAAAGATCCCAAGAAAGTACCTCCATATGTGGGCCGCTATCTTTTAATTGAAGCATGTGATAGGCACAGTAGAAGCCGCAGAGTCTGGATCCAGTAGGTTGTTGGTGGCACAAATCAATGTACATGGAAAAATAGTAGAGATCGAGAAGAAATAAACTCAAGCTTTAGTACTAGCTTTTGTAGGAAGGAAATAAGTAGTATGTACCTTAACATCTTTGACGTGTTCCAAGGGGCCAAGACGCAAGAACTTCTTTTTGCCGCAGTAACGATCCCAAGCCCTACAACGAAACAAGCAACAATGGTTAGGACACTATTTGTAACATCCCAGATTTTCCCGCAATGTTAATGTTTGGAAAATGTGGATTTCAAAATTTTTCAATGGATTTGAGTGCTCATTTAATTTATAATGATGTCTTATTTCAACCTCCCCTAAATTCTTAGATTTATTTTTGAGCTAATAATAAATTTAGATATTATAAAATGTTAGTGTGATAATTTTGGAGTTAAATGGACTTTTCTTGAATCTTTGAGTGTGGTTTATATTTAAAATCTAATTTCAAATATAAATCAAAAGCTAACTGAACTAACTACCCTATCTAACCTTTTCGACCCGCCTAAGCCACTTGGAGTCCTTTAACCTCTGAGTCAGTCTTCTAATCTTTTCCAGCTTAATCTTCCCCAAAGTGCTGTGGAATTCTTTAAATGGATCGTTCCGGAAAATAGTCTAATTCATTTGTTCCGATCATACGAAATAAATTGCTATCGGTTTATTTCACGGGATAAAATGTTTCGACCCAAATCGTGGAGCCCATCTAAAAGACCACCTAATCTAACCTAACAGGTTCCCTTAAATACCCCTCTTCGCTTCTCTCCTTTCACTCTCTCCCAAGCCGCCGCCACTCTCCTCCCTCTGCCTGCTTCTCAGTTCATCGTAGCAGGAAGCTGCAACCCTCTTCTCTGCACTCAGATCGCTTTGTTTTTCCCCCCACCAGAAGCTCTCAAATTACTCGAGCAATCAATCCACCGCCAGCAGCTAGTACAGCCCCAATCCTGTCTCTCCCTCGACTCTTTTCCTTCCCCCAAGGTGCAAGCCACAATAATCCTTCTTGTTTTCTCTTGTTTCACGCAAGAAGCAGCAGCAATCCACCAGCTTGAGCTCCCTTTGCACATCTCCCTACTCCTTCCATCGATCGACCTGTAGGTTCAGCAAAGCAGCAGCAATTCGTGTCCTTTCCCAAATCAACAAGCACATTCAGCTCTGCTCCCCTTTCTCTGTTATGTTTTCCACCGAAGCCGCGGCAGAGCTAGCAGCCACGAGCTCAAGATTAAGGCGCAGGCTGCAAATTTTTTTCCTTCTCCATGCCGCGGCTAGCATCCAGGCATGTGGTCTTGCACCATCGCAAAGCGCGCTCCACCCCGGGTGGCTCTGGACCGGGGCTATATCGCGCTGCTTGCGTGGCCACCGCCTCCTGGGCTCTCCAGCCACTGGATGGGGAGGTCGCAAAGAGGAGAGCGCCTACCTGTACCGCCGGCCGGGAGGACGCCGCTGCGGCCATTGAGCTGGAGCAGCACGCTGGGGTCGACAACGCCACCGACAAGCTGCTGCTTCCCTTCCTCTACAACGTGACTGCTGTCCACCTCGCCCTCAACCTGCTCGCCGAAATGATCGGACACCGACGGGATGTTGGACGGCCGCTACAGCATCCCCGCCAAGCTGCTGATGCTGTGGACCTCGACACCGCCGCTATTTCACCTTCCTCCGCTCCGGCCTACGCCGCGGCTGCCGGGTTGATGCCGCCGCTAGGAGCTGCGCCCATGAAGGTGGCGCCGGAGCTTCTGTGGACCATGACCTGGACGTCGACGCCGATTGCCGTGCCACCGGTCTGCTTCCCCTACACCACGCTGCTGCCTTCCTTCTGCAAGAACAGGACCGCCATCCACCTCACCTGCAACATGTTCGACGAAATGCCGGAACCGCGAGTCGTCTCTGTTCTGCCGTCGTACATCTTCGTCAAGCCGTCCCCTGTCAGTTCCATCATCGACCAGGTGAGCTACCCATGGCCCTGCTTGTCTGGAGGAAGGACCGGCCTTTGTGCCGTAGTGATGCATCGTGGCCGGGAATCGGCCCTTGAAACTCGTGTACATGCTCTGCCTTGCTCTGCTCCGCGCGACCGCCGACGCTTGTGTGCCAACCATCGAGTTGAGCCTTACACCTGCAGGTGCTCCTGCCGTCGTCTGCGCGCACTCCACTGCTTGTCAGTCGTCCCTGTTCTTTCCACCGTCATGCGAGCCATGCTTTGGCTGGCATAGGTTGAGCCTTTTTGCTACCCTAGGTGCATCCCTAAGCCACCCCAAAACCTCGCTGTCGGTTTTACCTTGCAGCCATCACCAAACCTGTTGTTGGCCAGTCGTTTCCATCACGGAGTGCATCTCGGGCATTTGCTCAAGCACCTCGTGAGCTGTCCGAACCTTAGAAGCCAAGTTCCTGGAACATTGGAAACGTGGTACGGGAACGTGGAACATCATTTTGTGAAATCATGGTACGAAGGGGGTAATACCTATTTCGTATGTTCCAATTAGAGATGGAACGTGTTCCAAGTCTGATGGGAACGATGTTCCCGGAACCTTGATTCGGAACGAAAAACATTTTAAAAAAAAATCATGATCGCCCACAAGTGATGATTAATGAAAAAATGTGTTCGTCAACTTACATTCATTAAGATAAAAATGTTCCTCATCGACAAAACATCCTAGGCTTCTTTGTGGTATTGCGTCTTCATCTTTACACAGCTACACAGCTGAAGTGCTGCATCGTGGGTTTGGTACTTCGATTCCTTCCATTTGCTGTTTTTTCTTTTTTTTGCTAGTCTTTTTAATCAAGTGAATTCTTGTCCATTGGATGCTCATTGCTGGACTCAATCCGACCGTCAAAATCTTAACCCTAGATGAACCGCATCTTCTCCTTGACTCAACTTCTCAACCGGGCAACCCTGTGGCCTCGTCCGCCGTCACATACTCAGGTCTCAGGGACCCGTACTAGGAGTCGGAGTCGGGAGCTCGGGCTCCACGGCGGCCGTCACCGTCTTTGACCCGGTCGCGAAGCGGGGCGCCGGGGCCGCGAAGCGCGGGATGCGTGCCCGGCGCCTTGGCGGCCCGGCTTGGCCGGCGACGACGGCGGCAAGCGGCGATGGCGGGTGGACGGCAGGGCTGCGCCGCTGCGGACGACAATGGCGGCAGGCGGAAGCCGGGGATAGCGAACGGCAGGGCGTCGCGAGGTATGTCGCTGGCTTCATGTTCCGGCGTTCGTTGTGGTATGTCCCTGGATCGATGTTCCGTACCATGCTACGAAGATACTGGATCGACGTTCCACACCAATTTGGGACGCCGTCCCGGTCCGTCCCCGTTCCTTCCTCGTTCCGGGACGAAGTTCCCGGTACGCGGAACACGGTCACGTTCCGCGTTCCCGGCTTCTAAGTCCCGAACCTGGGGTTTTGTTCCACACACCGGCACGAACACCTGCATCCACGTTGGATCCTCAGATCCTTCACGCTGTCACCCAACCTTGCTGTCTTGAGTCGTCCCGCCGTGCATCCCGTAGCTGTGTGCGCGGTGACCCTGGAACACCAGGTGCTTGCGCTCGCCACAATCATGCTGCGGCCATGGCCAGACCATGCCACCGCGCACGCGCACTTCTGTACCTTGGCAAGCCGCTGCTATCTGTCGGCTAGTTGTTGCTCTGTTGCTGTTGTGTGTGTGTGCTGCCACCGGCACATCAAGGCCACACCCTTTTTCCCTGCCCTTGCTCGACATGTTGCTAAACCGTTCCCATCAGACATCATCCTCAGTTTCTACTCTGAACCATGTTGGTGTACCTCACCATCAGTGTTCTGGTAACCCAGCTTAGCCTTCATGCCGAGCACTTGTTCAAGCGAAACACCGGACCAGCAGCTGCTGGTAGTGGCAAACTACCTTCCTGGTAGTGCATGGCTGCTTGTCCAATGGCTTGGAAGCTCTTCTGTTCCTGTGAGTGTTAGCCTGCCTTGTGACCTGCTCAAATCGTAGTGCTAGTGCAGCCTATGAACCTGTCCTGCTAGTTTATGTTTCGAGCCAAACCATGCAAGCAGAAGCCACTGCATGTGATCTAGCAGCATGTTAGCTTGGGGCCTTTCTGATCCACACTGTGGAGCTGCATCCTGAGCAAAGGCTAGCAAGCTGCCATATCTTGTTTTGTTTCCAAGCCAACCATGTCTGACCATGAGTCGCAATCTCTCTTGGCTATGCACGCTCGTTGCCGAGCTGTGTGCCAAAGATTCCAACCTGCCGAACCTGTAATGCCAAGTTGGCTACCGTATCTCCTTTCCTACAAGCATGAGCTTCGAACCAAACCTGCATCCTGTGGTGCTAGTTTTGCTCTAACCCTCAGTCGAACCATTTTTCCTTTAGTTGCCATATCTGTCCAGCAGCCTTGTTTCTAGCCATGCTTGGCTTGTGATTTTTTTTCTCAAACAGGGAAGCTTCAGCCCGGGCAAAAGCTAGCAAGGCTGAACCACTCCTGAATGGTCTACATGCCATGGACCTGTTTAGCTCAAGCTAACATCCTGGACGTTCAACACATCTGCTCCATCACGTGAACATTATGGAGTTGCAAGTTGCTGCTCCTAAGCCATGTATGTGTTATCGAAACCAACAATCTGATCCCTTTTTGTTCTTTAACATGTTGGCTTGTGTCCCCTTTCTGGCCCAACCAAGGAGCTACATCCTGTGCCGAAAAATAGCAAGTTTGGTCAGATCCAGTTATGGTTCTAACCTTAGCCCTTTATCTAATCTTGTTTGGGTGTTGCTTGCTAATAGCATTGCTCGCCCTTTCCACCAAGCCTTAATCATTGTGCTTGGTGCATGCTCTAAATCTTTCAAGTCCTGGCCACACCTTTCGCCGCGACCGTGCCATGTCTTCGTCATGGACAATGCGTGCACTAACTAAACCATCAGCCATACCTTGGATAAATCCATCCTCGCCAAATCTTTGTCCTTTATCAGCTTGAGCCAAGTTTTTCAATCACCACATCATTTCTAGCTAATCTGTACTGCTTAATCTCTCTAGTCTGACCAAAGGGGCCCACAAACTTACCGCTTGGGTCCCACTAACATGTGAGGCCGCTAACTACCCAACCTGGTCCCATCTGACATACGGGACCCACATGATGACTTGTGGGGTCCGTTGACCTTTGACATTCCTTTTTGACTTGGTCAACAATGATCGTTGACTAGTCAATTGTACTTGTAGACCAACCCAAAACCTAGCTTTTGGTTCTCTAACTTGCTGACTTATGTTTTCTGTGCTTTGTCGCAATTAATTAAATTCGTAAACTATTTTCTTTATTTGAAAATCCTTAATAAATAGTTTCTACCTTAGAAAAATATGGAATCAGTTTTTGTATTCTTCTAAAATCATGAAGCACCCATTAGACTAGCATTTGGAGTTTATTTGGTTCTTTATTGCTTCTCTTTGGAGTTATTTGCATCTAGACACCGTGCTTATTTATATTTGCAAATCTAGGAATTCCCGGAGTCGAGGAGTCGAGCCAGAAGACCGAGAACAACTATGGAAACTACGGCGACTGCTTGCACACAGGTGTTCACACCCGACTGATCTTGAAATTCCTATTAGGCATTGCTATGTAGTATGCTAGCACTTTACTTTATATGCATGTTGATGAACCTTGCATTGCCTACTTTAGTTACCCTGTCCTTGATTGCCCTACTACTACTATATATGTTTATAAGCATGTATATGCGTTGAGCTTTGCGATGCATGTGTTGGGATGAGAATAGTGGTTCTTGGCGTGAGTGGGGTAAAAACTGGTAGGAGAAGGCGTTTTGGGTACTTTGGCGGGGGTGAGCTCGAAACAACCGATCTAGGATCGGGGATGGGGATGCACTCCTCAGTGTACTCCCACTTTACGGTTTTCGGAGCACATGTGTCGGGGTTTTAACTGCGGATGGAGGACATGAGCTGCCCCGGTCTAAAAGCGAGTGGATCAACTTGTCGATAGGACTTTCGTACACACCACCTCGCCGAGAGTAGAGTTAGGGCCGAGTTGAGCTCGGCAAGTGCGGAACCATACCTGCCAGCAGGATAGCGGGGTATCAGTGGGTGAGAGGTGGGAGTGAGACCACCATCTCAGAGCGACTCCCGTGTGGCCACACGGGGGCATTTCACAGTTCCGGTGCGATTCCTTCTGAGGGGGGATCGTTTTGAGGGTCGGATGCAGGATGAGACCGTAACTACCGCGAGTTCACACGGTAGGATGGGCTCGGTCGGTCGGCCATAGGCCGGGTGCCATTCCGAGATGGGTACAAGTGTACACGCTCTGCAGAGTTTTGATCTATACGTATAGCCGCGTCCTCGGTCATGGACAAACCTTGAAGACATGTTCGGTCCTCGTGTTTTGGGATTTCTACCTCCCCCTGTAGTTTGAGAGTGTGGTGAGCCGTGGTTGTAGTCGGGGAGAGGAGAGTTGCTCCCTCTACCTCGCAGTTCCGATTAAAATCATTAAGGTGCGAGGAGAGGAAGTTCTCGCATCGACCCTAGATGGAGATAAGTTATGGAGACGGGTCCCTGGGGTACCACGTGTTCCCGAGTTGTGATGAGAGTATGGATTGGGACTGATATGGAGATAATTTCTTTTATGCTTCGCTGCTGCTGCATAGGAAATCTGAGCTTTTATCTTGCCACTTTTCTTATCCTATAGAGATAGGCCACTTAAAGCTGCATATAGTCGGTGACGAGAACCTATCCCATTCCTTGGGGATAATTTTGTGAGTGTGCAGGATCAAACTTGGAGTGAGTCCGGGTTTGAGGAATCCATGAAGGAATGGTTGCGTTGCTTCGCTGTGACGCCCCAGGTTTTTAATTAACCTTAATCGCTAGTCAAACTCGTTGACTAGGGTCAAAACATGGTCAACCTGGGTCATCACCTCGAAAACCACACCAACACTCACCCTTTAGCACCTTAAGCAAGTCAAGCACATTTCCCTTGGTCAAAACCCTAAAAGGAGTGGTCAAACCCCTAATGTCTATCTCCTAGATCTGGAAATTTGGCCACGTTCTCCAAATTTTGTCTAAACACCCAAAAATATACCAATATAAAAGTTGTGCAGAATTTCCAGGAACACATTCATCTTCAGGATGGCATTTCAAATTTTGAGTGCAAAAGGTTCAAATTTGCCAGTCAAACTCAGATTCACTGTTCACCTGAGGCATGAAAATCCTCAACTTGGCATTTGAATTTCTCTTTCAATTTGAATCCAATTCGAATTCAGCTTCAGCCATTATTCAGAGGATCGACTTTCCTATCTATCGATTTTTGAAGTTTGTACACAAATTTTTGAGCTTTGTACCCTTGAACAGGGGCACACCGAACGGACCGAGCTGAGAACACGCTCGGTGCAATCTCACACGCGCGCGCGACGCCACGCGTGCGCGACGCCACGCGTCGCCGCCGCGCCACCGCCGTGCGCCGTCGTGCTACGACCGTCCCTTGAGGTCCGTGCGTGAGCTCGACATACGTCGGGCTCGTGAGCACGCTCCGAGACGCGGCCTTGGGCGGGGAGCCGAGCGCCACACGGCGCGTACGCGCGCGCCGCCGCGCTGTCCATGCGCCTGCCGCGCTCGCACGCCAAGGGCCATCGTACCCCGCGTTAATGCGCCGGATGCCTTAGTTGCTAAGTCCTCGTTCCCCCGCGCACACCCAGCTATAAATAGTCACCCCCTCTCTTGCGCGTGAGCACCGCCGTCCACCGCCCGCCATTGTCACCGCCGCCGTGAGCTCGCGCCTCCGCTAGCTCCCGCCACTGACCAACCCTCCCAACCTCTTCCCTAGACCCCCGGTGTAGCTCCCATGGCCGCACATTGACCTCCACCGCCTCGAGCCTCGCCGGAACCCGAGCCGCAGCGAGCGCGCCGCCGCCTCTCGCTGGTGACCTCCCCGACTGCGCCACCACCACCATTCGGCTCTGGGTGAGGCTAATCGCACGATTGTGCCATTTGTTGTTCTGCCCCGGCCCCATATCGCCGACGGCGAACTCTTCCCCGCCGCCGAGGGCATGGATGTGAACATCCAGGGTATATTTGTAAACCAGAGGCATGGTTGCAATAAAAGTTATCATAGTTTCCTTTCAAGTTAGTCCAACACGTTAGAAAAAGTCTAGAAATTCATAGAAAATTCAGAAAAATGCAAACCTGATTTTGTTGGTCTCATTGACAGTAGATCTACAACTTCTACATAGAGTGACCATAGTTTTGACTTATAGATTGTGAATGAGAATTCAAATTCAGTTTGACACCTTTTTGCTGTATTTTAAAATCTAGAAGGGATATGGAGCTAAATTTTGGATATGTTGCTAGACTTGTCATGATTGGACTCTGACCAAAAATTGCACAAAATTATTGAACAATCTTTTTATATGAATTACTTTGCTTTTATGCTATTTCTACTTTACTGATTTTTGTAGCCAAATATGAATGGATTTTTGTGCTCAACTTGTGGCTATGTTTATGTTATGCCTAGAAATAACTTTCCTAAATTTATCATGAATTTATCTCTATTAAGAATATTTAATCTTGGTTTATGCTTAGATTTGCATTTAAATGCATAGTTCAAATTTCAAAAATGTTTGTGAGGAACCTGTTGGTGTTCTGATCTTGTTTTGGGCCAGAGTAGCTGTAGGATTGTTTTTGGATGCAGGAGCTTTATATTTATTTGCTTATGCATTTATCTTATTTTAAATAGCTAGGGAATGTCATCCTTGCACATATAGGTCTAGTAGCTCTTTTAATGTCCAAGCTTGAATCCAGTGGTTGCTTAGTAGTATGTAGGCCAGCAAGGCCCTTGTTTGCATAATTTATTTGTGCTTTTAAATGTTAGGGTGCACATAAGCTTGTTATTAAGAGTTAATTAGGAAAATATGTCTTTTACCTTGTGACCCCTTGTAAATGGTTGCATAGCTTAATTCTAGGATCTCTAAATCCACCTTGCTGTTGTGAGTTTTTAAATTGAATTATGTACATAGATGTGCACACATTAAAGGATTGAATAATAATTCTTCACATGGAATAACCACAATGAAAGTAAACATTAATTAATTGTTTGTCAAAAGAATAAACCTTTGTCTATAATAACCTTAATGAAAAAGAATTATTAATTAAATATTTATCTAGGTGAATATGGCCAACAAGAGTTGGATAAAATAATTCCTTACTCCACCTGAACCTTGCATTGCATTCCGTGTAGAACTCCCTGACGGTAACTACACGCTCGTGCCGGAAGTCGAGGAAGGAGGAGCTGAAGCGGAGCTGCAGTGCCTGGAGGTGATCGAAGACACCGAGGGCACTCAGGCTAACCCTGCTGACGAAGGCAAGCCCCGGTGCATTAACCTAAGTGTTTTTGAAATCTTATGCAACTATCTATGGATGATTGTGCATTTACGTTCAGGAGTTGAAATGAAACCCTAGATGCATGATCCTTAGATACCTATGTCCTTTACTAGTATGTAGGTCGGTAGCTGCTATGCTATAGGACCGTTACAAGTCGAGTGATGCTTGTCACTCGCGAGAATAGGTTCTTACCTTGGAATCATAAGATCTTTATAAATGGATTGCTCATGTGGTAAGAGCATGGGATGTGGGCTCCAGTCCAATGGCTTTCGTGGGTTAAGTGTTTGAACGTACTAAGCACTTGTCGGGAATGGAACCGGTAAGCCTAGTACCTTAATGATGCGGTAAGGGATTTTACCGTAACTAATCTTGGGATGCGTCTCACGGCTAGCTACCGGTGGTGCACGTGTGATTTTGGGTGCCTCGCGGGGTATGTCAGATAATCGGTACCAAAGACTGTGGCCTTTTATCCCGAATCGAAGATTTTTGGGAACCGCTTGGTGGTTGTCCTCGCGGGGGCATCATACCGTGTGTTTAGTTATACCTTGCAAGGTTTAAATCAACTAGTTGTCGGCCTCTCACTGTTATCTGAGACTACTTATCCTACTAGCCATGAGATCCCTAATGATGGAAGTTGATGAATATTATGCTTGATTAATTGTGTTGCACAACTTATATTTGCAATAGCTTGCTAATTTAGGAAAGAATATTCAACTAGAACCTGTGCTAAAATCTTGAAAGTAAGGACTTACTCATTGTTACTTTCCAGCCAAAGAAACTTCAGCGGCCAAAAGCCTCTCATGTCTAGAGTTCGGTGATGTAGTTATCACCTAACGGTTAAGTCTTGCTGAGTATTAGTGTACTCAACCTTGCTACAATCTGTTGTTCCAGGTAATGCCTTTGTTGATGTGTGGCCTGGAGAGATCCCGCCTGGCTGGGAGCTAGAGTGGGTGGAAGACGAAGAATGAAGGCATCATGCAGGGCCTCCCGCGATGTTTTCTCGCTCCGTTTAGCTTAATTCCGTTGTTTTTAGAAAAACTCTGAACTCTGTTGTCATGTCAAAGACTCCGGTTTGTAATAATTAAGTCCTTTGGAGTAAATTTGGATGTTAATCATTTGTTGTCTCTAGACTCGCCTTCGTGTGAGTTTTAATGCATATATGTCGATCCTTGTCGCTATATAAGTGATTTACCGGGCGTTAACCCAACAACTAACGACAGGATGATACTTTATTATTGCTTAATGACAAAAGTGGATTGGTTTAGGCAATAGTACGGTATTTTCCTAGGCGGGTTGTCACATTCGCTCAAGGATGCCTGTGGTGAAGATTGAAGACGAAGACTTGAATCCCTAGATACTGCTACGCAAAATTTCTACTTGTCGTTTAGCCCAAGGGGCTTGTACTAAATTCGTATACCGAGTTGTTTCGGATGTAAATATTCTATTTTATTCTCTGATTTCATTGTATGGAAATGATATTATTCTGTAATGAGTTATGTACGTTATAGCTACCGATCCAGGGACTATCACAAGGGTACAGGGAGTCAGGTTTGCCTCACCGAAAACCCGGGTCGTTACACTATTAGTTAATATACTCTGCATAGTTTGTTGAGGAACGTCCGTAGGTTAAGAAAGAAATAACTTACTCATTAATGATTCGCTCGAAAGGGTAAGTATCAGTATTAATTGTCTTCAATGAATCAAGATAGTAGACCTTCCACTGCTTCGGAACGATCGCCACTGCAATCCATTGGTTCGTACTGAGATAAGCGGTAAGCATCAAATTCTTTTTAGCATATAATTTGAAGGCATTGCACATATAGGACACAGAGAAAGCAAGAGTGTTATCCGTGCTGTTCAACGTCGTCGAGCAAAGGCATTTAGGATTAAGGAAGCCAACTGCGCGCCCGTCTTCTCAACTTCTACAGTCATATTCCCATTAGTAAGAAAAAACAAAGTGTAAAGAGGCAAAATACATGGTAAAGATGATGTGTGGCAAAAAGTACATTTCGATAGAGAATGATTAGTGAGAAGCAAATTAAATTTTTAAGCAACTTGCAGGATGAAGCAGCGGAGAAGTGTCAGATCCAAAGCATCCATGTTGAAGAGATCGTACAAATCATTGAGTTGCACAGGTAGCTGCTGGAGTCCGTTTGACGATTCATTTCTCTGAGGCCATGCACCGGTCCCGAGCCGAAGTGCGACTATAATGTCAGAATTATCATTTGACTTACCACGTTGCATGTAGAATGTGTGGAGCTTTCTGGTACAAGGAGCACCTTTTTGAGATCACCATCATTGAGAAGGCTCTTTCCGAATTTGTAACTTGGGTTAACCATAGCCAAGGATTCTTCTCGGTGTTTCTCTCAGATCGCCTTGACGGTCCTTGCCTCGATCCGGTCATCATGGCGTATCTTGTACCCGAACGGTGGTAGCTTCGAGGGTAGAGGCGCGCGTGGTTGGCCGTGGCGTCCCCGGGCGGGCTTGAGGGGGTTGCGACGTCGATCCGTACGGGATACGGTGGCGGGCGTGGCGACGTCCCGTTCCCGCCCGGCTTATGGCGCCGGAGTGGTTGTAACGGCGCCGGCGTGGTGCCGCGAGCACGGGGGTGCCCCGCGTACGGGGCCAACGGTGGCGGGGATGGCGTCCCGCCGGCCTAGCGTCACGACCTAGCCCTGCAAGGTCACGGGAAAGCAGTTCGAGGGTGTGCTCGGCCCCCTTTTGAGGGTGCGACACGTTAGCCGTATGGGAGTAGGCGGTGTGGTGCCACGGGGCTGACGCCGGCCATGCCGCACAGTCCCCCACAGTGGCGGGGATGGGTTCCCCCTAGGGAGTTGGTGCGACAGGGCTGGGGCGTGATTCCCAGGCGCATGATGGCGCCGCCCCGTCGTGTCAGATCATTAAATGCCCGTACCCGCGTGCGGTAATGGGCGTGCGCGTGAGGGAGCCTCGAGCGAGGCGGAACCCGCTCGAGGGGGCGTGAACCCTCAAGCGGGACGGAACCCGCTCGAGGGAGGTGTGCACGCTCGAGCGAGGCGCAGCCCGCTTGAGGGGACCTTTGAGTGGGCCGCTTTGGTGGGCCGCGGGGACCACCGCAGGCGTGGGCCGTGCCCCGTGTGTGCGCTTAAGTGAGATGCGTTTAGCATTGGTTTTTGCGGTTTTAAGCGAGTGTTTCCCCCGAGTTGTTTTAGGGGACCCTCGGGGCTGTCCCCCGACACCATCGATCCAACCTACACAATGCGGACGCACAACCGCTCTTCGGTGTGGCGGGTGAAGGGCTTGCGGGATTAGACATTGGTGACAACACCACCTCTGCATCTGCATGTTCTGCATATACATCTCAGCCACCAGTTCTTACTTGATTTGGTCCTTTATCTTTTCTATATCAACTGATGCGTCGGTCTTCGTACTCTTCCTCTTCCTGTACATCTCGACGTGTTGAGGCCATGCATACTTCCAGCCTTGGTAGCTGGAGACGCCACGCACACGACCTGGTTGTTCAGGGCGGCCCAAGCACTGACTTAGCACATTATACTCCCTCTGCCCTGCCATTCCTAAAGATTCTGCACATGCAATCTTCTCCTTGATGTCCGCAACCAATTTTTCTGCCTCTTTGTTGTTGAACACTATCACGGCAACACGATCTATAATCACTAGCTTACTCCTTGCTCGTAGCCAATTCTTGGAACGATCATCAGGGTAGGCGTCATATGGGTTGGGGATACCAGCTACAACTAATTGGCTGTCCTTTTCCTTCCATTGTTCTAGTTTCACAGTATAACCAGCTGGACCCATGTTGTGCTTGCTTGTGTTTCGGCTTCGGAGTTCTTTGAACTTGACACTAGCAGATGAGGCTTGCTCGGTTTCCTCCTGTTTCATGAACTCCTTCCACTATTTTGGGACAATAAACGGGTGCCTTGTAAATGGCTCAAGTCCTTTTCTGATAAAATCTCGCCTAAGCTGAAATCTGAATTGTCTCCATGGCTTGGGTGTCGTCTTCCAGAAAAGCTTGAATGTCTACTGTTTCGCATCTTCCTGGAACTTCAAGTGTTTCTGCACATGCTTATCAAACAAGTCCCACTTCTCATCATTGCTTAGTTCTTTGATTTTTGGCAAGTTCAAAGGTATCTTTTGTCTAGCAACAAGCCTCGCAAGTGCCATGAACCTGCGCTTTTGAGTCAATGGTACTTGCATCCCCACTATGTCGACCTCAGTGACTATCATTGTCACTTGGCCACTTTGTCGATGTCCTTGGTGCTCTGCCTCGACGCTGAGCCCCACCCACCTGATCTTGTTGTGCTCTAGCAGTGCCATAACCCTCTTCTTCATCTTGTGGCCCAGGTCTATTAATTTTAAGAAATTTGGTTAAACAAGTGTGTGTGTTGATATAGCATCACATGTTCACATATGACTTGCATCACAAGTTCACATCACCAAGCAAACTAACTCATAACAAACATATTCACATCTGACACGCATCAACAGTGCACATCACCAAAATAAGACTGCATCAGCTGGGCGCATCACCAAACTAGATTGTTGCTGCAAGGGAACTAGTTAGCTAGCTAGATGGCTTCTTTTGTGCTGCTGCCTCAAGTTCAGCTAGTCTTGTCTCTAGTTTTCTAACTCTTTTTGCCAGCTCAGCATTCTTCTTTAGAAGTTCAATCTCCTGCCTCTTTTGTGCGGCTTTAAGCTGTTCATCCTGTTTCTCTATTCCTTTCCAGATGCAGTCAATGACATCCCGAGTAATAGCACGGTCCTAAAACAAAGGAAAAAAAATTATATTGATGCAAGCTTCATCACAATTGTAATTTACAAGAAAGTTGTTTTAGCTCTAACTTGTTTCAAAACTTGCCTGCTTCTCTTCAGCTGATTCTTTGAGCTTGTTGATTTCAGTCCAAATCCTGTCAATGTCATGTGCAACACCTTCCTACAACGAATGAAAATTGATGCATTAGAACAATTGAACAGTGAAGATGTGAAGGTACAAGGACAAATCGTGCGTGATGCTTTTAGAACTTGCCTCATGGTCTTTAGAATCGTCGCCGGAGTTGTTGCCGGAGTCATCGCCGGAGGAGATGAGGTCTACCAGCACCACTTTTCTGCCCGGGTCGTCGCTGTAGGAGTCCACGCTCACCTCAATGCGCGTGGACCGCTTCTTCCTTCACATTGAGGAAAAAACCCTGCCTCTCCATGGCGGGCGTCGCTGGAGTCTGTCAACTTGGCCCTTGCGCGCGTTTACGACTTCCTTTCCCGGGCTGACGAAGAACCAACCTCTTCCATGGAGCGCCGAGGAAGATGCATAGGGGCGGCGCGCTGGGAGGCTCCTCTTCATCACTGCGGAACCTCACTCTCTTGGCGGGGGCGGCAGACAGCACTGAGGAAGACGGACGGGGACGTGGCCGCGGGGCCTCCTCCTTGCAGAACCACCCCCTAGAGTCGCGGGCCATACATGCGACGGAGACAAGGCCGTGACGAGAGACGAGGAAGGTGGAAGCCGGAGAAGGGGATAGAAAGCGGAAGGTGAGGCGGAGTGTTTATTAAAAAGGTTTGGATGTGCAAATCATACGATGATTAACAACCACCCGTCACCAATGAAGGGGCAGGGCCAGGTCTATTTGAATGAAGAACAGTTTGCTTTTGCCCCTTTTAATCTGCAATCAAATTTTGTATCATGTATTTCTCCGTCAACTGTAAACCAAATTTGATGACATTTGTTTCCGAATTTTTCTAAAATCAACATCTATTCATTTATGACATTTTTTTCGTATGTAATTCCATTTCTTGGATGTTGTTTATACACCTTATATTGTTCCTTATAAGTATAACATATAAATAATATTTGTTTTACACAACATTACTAATGAAACTTTGCATTTCGTACACCCCCAAAGCCTTTTTTGGCCCAATACCTCTGTAATAGCTCCTAGTGAGACACCACTATGCAAGAAAGCCCTTGAGAACCTTCAGCCATTTCAAATCAGCAAGGAAAGAAACTTGCCGAAAATAAAATCTCTACACCACGTAGAGCAGGCAAGAAATATCTTGAGAAACCTTCAGCCATTTCAAAGCTGCAAGAAGAGAATTTGCCAAAAATAAAAGCTCTACACCACCTATAGTAGGCAAGCAAGTCCTTAAGAAATCTTCTTCAGCCATCTCAAAGCAGCAGGAAAATGAAATTGCTGTAAACAAAACCTCTAAGAGGCCTACTAGAAAGCGATCTAAGAGAAACACCAAGGAGACACCGAGAAGCAATCCTGTCACACCTCGAAATTTCCAATTTCGGGATGTGAATAGAAAGAATAATTAAATAACGATTTTATCATAATTTTAAAATTTTTCCAACATTTATTTTTCTTTACGGAAATATAGTATAGGAAAAATTTGTTGTTTGATTTTCTAAATTAAATAAAAAGTTGGGAGTGTTGCATTCATGCCGATGCATCTAGTGGTTCTTGAGTGCAAAAGGTTTCAAAAATGCGTTAAGGAGCGGTCCAAAACCTTCGAGAATTTTCCGGATTTTTGGATTTATTCTCATTTTCCTTGAGCCAAATTTATTAGAAGGCTCTAAAATCTTTCTCATGTGCTCCAAATGTTTTATTTGGATTGTTCATGTCTTAATCTATCTCTAGGAATTTTTCCGAAATTTTTGTGATTTTCTAAGTATTTTTGGTGCCTTGCAAACATTTACTAGACTTTACTATAATTGTTTTTGCACCGGAAATGATTTCGAGAAAAAATATATAAAAAAACTATCCTTTTCTACCCGGGCCGAGCCCGTGGGCGCGACCTGCTCCTACCCGCACCCGCTCCGCTCCCGCCCGGCCCGGGCCCACCGAAGCCCATCGGCCGGGGGAGGCCACGGCCGGGCCGCCGCCGCCCTTGGCGGGCGTGCCCGCGCGTGTCCCCCCTAAAGGGGGGAGCCGAGCCCCGCGTGCCGCGCCCCGCGAACCCTATGCTTGCGCTCGCGCCCGTCCTTGCCCGCGCCCGAGCGCCGCCGCACACACGCAGTCGCGCGCCGCCGGCCATTGCCGAGCTCGCCGCCGCTCCCCACGTTTTGCCGCCGCCGTTGACCTTCGAGCCGAGCCGGCACCACTAGGAGATCCGGGCCGTCGAGGCGTCTTGGCATATTAATTAGTGAACTAGGTGTTAGGTATGCTTTACACCGATAATGGTTGTGGGGCGACGGGTAGTGGCGTATGGACCTGCTCGGGCGTAGGTGTGGGCTTGGCTAAGACACGGTACTCGTCCGGAGCTTTATACGTTGCACCGATCGGGTAACCTAGCGGGCGACCGCATCCGGGGATCTTTGTAACGGCCTCGTAGCGTCCCTATGCAATCACACCTCGGTAGTGTGGTATGATGCCTAGCTAGCATCGCATGGTTGGGTCTAAAGTTCTTCGGGACTTTTACGCGACTTGTGGGTAAAGATGTACGACCTCTGCAGTGTAAAACTAATCGATTAGCCGTGCCCACGGTCACGGGCGGCCCGGACCCTCACATGATAATTGAACTTGAAGATGGACTTAAATCGTGTTCTCCGGTTATGCTTGCCATGTGCTTATGGCGTATTTCTTATCTTATGCTTAATTGTGGGATGGTATATATTTCTAATTTATTAGTAAGCGAGGTGCTAATAAAATTTGACCAACTAAAATTGCTTAAATGCTTATAGCCCACCCACTATAAAGCCTTTGCATTCATATCTTTTTCCACACTTGCCGAGTACGACAAGTGCTCACCCTTGCTATAAACAATGTTGCTCGAAAGAGGAAGTTGCTACGGAGTTTGCTTGAAGATGTTGCTTGGTGCTAGGCGTACGCAACCCCTAGTCGACCGCTCGTGATGTTTGGAGCCTTCGTTTCCGGGATAAAGCGTAAATGTCGATAATCTTTCTTTTTCTTACATGATACCGTTTCGTATTCACTTTTGGTTACATCGCTCGGATGGACGAACGGAGGTCATGGTTGCGTAGAGCTCGCCGAATCCTTTCCGTTTGACTACTCACATGCATAATTCGGGATTCGGATCAAGAAGTTACACATGGCACAAGTTTTAACCTAACCGCTACGGTACGCATCTACGGTAGCCGTCTACGGTGCCCCGTGCCGTTCGTCCGACTTCGTCGATTCCTTTTTCCAAACCAGATCCCCTTCATAGCCTCCACATCGAGCGCCGCCATCTCCCTTGGTCGTGATCCAAAGGGAGTCGAAGGGGAACAAGAGGATAGAGGGAGATTAGGGTACGCCGCCGTCCGTCGTCGCAGCTTCTCTCCATAAAAATTGGTTGGCCTTCCTTCCCTCTCTCTCGTTTTCCCCCCAATCAGTTGCCTTTTCCTCACTGTTCATGGTGGTGCCGCCATGTGTGGTGCAGCTGAGATGAAATCGAGGGAGCTTTTGTGACGTTTGTCGCTACGGAGAGGAAAACGGCGGGAGTTGTCGTCGGAATCGCCGCCGTCATCTTTGCCCTCACCGTTTCGAAGGGAAACCATAGGTGAGGCATGACTCACTGTATTTCATTCTTCCCCTATGTTTTTGGATGTTCTAGCACATGCTTGTAGCGTCAATCTTTACCGTTAAGGGCTAGGGTAAAGTGGTACCCTCGTCGTTGTTTTCAGCACAAACTCAATCTGTGCAGTTTCCAGTAATTGCTGTTTTACACCCTTTTAATGGTATCAAAAAATAACAAACCTTTATATGAGTTGTAGGAAATTTTTAGGGGTTTCCATAGCCGTAAAGAACACTACAATCGGATTTAAGATCGAAGAGATATCGAAGTTTCATTCTGTCAGTTTTTCAGAGTCACCAATCTGGGCAGTATCTGTTCACATAAATTTTAGGCAACCCAAACGACAGAACTGGATCTTGGGATGACTAAAGAAGTTTTAAAGAATTTCATAACCTTTCCATATTGGTTAAGTTCATATTCATATGAATTTTGGAGCTCAAGATATGCCCATTTTTCTAGGACTGTTCTGCAGAGATTGCCAGATTTTCAGTATGAGATTCATCTCAAGATTAGTCTTTGTTCATGATTTTTCCCCTCTTGATGGATCACTAGAAAGTTGTGACTACTGAAGTTTTCTTTCTTTTGGCACAAGACTGAAATTTTTAGCCATCAGAATTAAAAGATACAAAAAAAGAGAAGACTTATCGCTGCTGTCATGTCTAGACTTGTGTGTCTTTTTGTGAGAATGTCGGGTTCGGACGTAGGAGCGCTGTGATTTAAATTCTTTATGCTTGTGTGTATGTGTTGGTGCTGAGATATGTTTGTGGACAGGTGGTGCGCCTTCGGATCGTGCTTAGCTCACGTTCTTGATCTTCGGTAAAGGCAAGTAAACGTAGCGATGGTCTACATGCTTTAACTTTGTTGTTTGAATTGCCTCCATTTAATTTCAGTACCTCACACCAGCAAGATCAATCTGAATTTATCTTTATATCAGAGTATTTTGATCCACGTGTGGCTTTACCTCTGAATTGAAGTTAAGAATTATGATGTATATGAAGTTCATGCATTGCAATCTTGCACTTGCATTCTCATGTTTTTATGCATATGAAGAAAACCGTAGCCGGATTGGTGCGGTAAGTACCGGTACAGCAACGCACGTTGAGATATAGCAATGTGGTTGCAGCCCTCATACCCTTCCTTCGGGATGTGTGGGTAGAAGTGAAGACATGCATTACATTGCACCATTTGCAATTCATCATGAAGCATTATTGTGGAGCTTTTATTTTAACTTATCACTTGAAGTTATGTGGTGCATCTTTGATTATAGTGACTCTTAAATTGTTGCTTATTTTATTGTGATTTAAATGGCTTAGTTGAAGCAGTTTGCTTGCTGAGGTTTCCATAAACCTCATACGTTTTTCCTCCCCGCGAGGTCTTTGAGTTTGGAGTGCGATGGTGGATGGGAGTAGCAAAGACGTGTGCACACACGTTCTTTAAATATATATTTTGGTCACATGTGTTGTAATAAAAATGTTTAGTTGAGAAGTCCTTGCTTAGCTTATAATCTCTTTCAACTTTGTTTTGAGATGGTTACCTAGATGATTTATTTTGCTTCCGCGTGCTCTATTAATTTATCTCTTTGTTGCTGTTTTTTTCTTATGTGTGTGCCTATAATAGCTTGTTGTGGTGTGGTAACGCTCCAGAATGTTGTTCCTATTCTGGGGTGTTACAGTTGGTATCAGAGCCAGGTTATAGGTTCGTTTTGTTAAAACTTGACTCAATTTAAAACATGACACACTTGCACACATAGGATGGGAGTTATTTGGTTATAGGTTGTTCTATCTTTTGTTTTCCCATGTGGTTGTGTTGTTGTACTGACATTGTTGTGTGGGCTGTAGATGCCTCCTCGTGGTCGCGGCCGTGGTCGCGGTGGTCGTGGTCGTGGTCGTGGTCGTGGTAGGGGTGAACCTGCTCCTGAGGATCCTCCTGCCAATCCAGATCTGGCTGCAATCTTAGCAGAGATGCAAACAATGCGGGCAGAGATGAATGCTTTACGTCAGGCACCTATGGGTGGTGCTAATCCTGGTGGTGCTCCTAGTGCTCCTGGTGGTGCTCCTGGTAATGCCCCTGGTGCTAATCTTGATGGAGTGCGGTAGTGCCTCCCGAGCGTCCGTCGGACTTGAGAGATTGGTATCGTATGGCACTAGAGAAGTTTGATGGTACAGGTGCTCCTATTGAGGCAGCAGATTGGCTATCTTCAGTGGTTGACAAGCTAGAGTCCTTTCAGGTTCCTGCTTCAGATTGGGTTCGTTATGCTCATCGATTCTTTGAAGGGTGAGGCTCGGTATGGTGGAGGGGTGTTCGGTCATCTTATCTGCCGCACGTGGACCTATCACATGGATGGACTTTGTCGGCCGGTTTGAGAGGAGGTTCTATCCTATTGCTTTCATAGATAAGATGAAGACACGGCTTGAGAGGTGCCATCAAGGCACGAGGACATTGCGAGAATATGAGGTTGAGTTTAACAAAATTGTGCGCTTTGTACCTCATGTGGCCCGTGATGACTATGAGAAGGCACGAATTTTTAGACAAGGTCTAAAGGCTTCCATTCGTCGTGTTTTGGGTGCTTTTGTTGTGGAGGATTTCCGCTCGACGTTGAGAAAGCTTTGGGAGTTGAGGTGCAAGATGACTTTACTTGAGGAGATTAGAGGTGGAGATCATGCACATGTGCGAAGGAGCGAGAAGGGCCATTCTAGTGGTCCAATTCGAAGAAGGATAAGCATCATCGTCACCATCCGTACGGCGGTAGTTCTTCTCGATCTCGAGGTTCGGGAAGTGGTTCCGGAGGTGGTTCTAGAGATGGCTCTATTCGGTATCGAGCTATTGTCAAGCCAGGACTAGGATTGGTCTGTTTCCGTTGCGGCGATGCTCACCACCGTGCGAACTGCCGTTGGACTGGTCGGTGCTCTAGGTGTGGTCATGATCATAAGGAGGATGTGTGTAGGAAGAATCCTAACAGCAAGCTGATCTGGGAGCCAGTGACTTCTTCCTCGTCTGGTCAGCGTGGCTCTGCACACATGATGGCTGGAGGTTCTTTTGGGCAGCAGCACACTACTCTAGCACAGCAGTTTCTACCAGCACCTGTTGCACAACAGTACTTACCTGCATCCTCTTCGCAGCAGCTCTTGCCTGCGCCTTCAGCGGCACCGATGCTTGGTTCTTCACACACCCCTATTCCTGGTGGTGCATATTGGGTGACTCATGCTCCTACTCCTACTCCATCGGCTCCAACATGGGCACCTACACGATGCGGGATTCGAGGCCTTCTCCTTCTAGTGGTGTTCATGGGGCATACTCTATGCCCTCAGCGACGGTCGAGACCGTAGTGATGTGGTGACAGTACTATCTCCGTTGATTCATTTGATGCATATGTTCGTTTGATTACGGAGCTAGCTTCTCGTTTGTTTCCGAGGGTTTTGTGGGTCATCTTGGTATTTCGTTCGGCAAATTGGTCGGGCGATTCTGATTAGTTCGCTAAGGGTCTCGTTTCTAGTACGTTTGTTAGTCCGGGTTGTCGTATCTCCCTAGCAGATGAAGATTTTGTGGCCAATCTAGTAATTATTCCACTAGATATATTTGATGTTATTCTCGGGATGGACTGGCTTTCTCTCTATCGGTCGTTATCTCTTGCTTCGGAAGACAATCTCACTACGGGCACCTTCGGGACGTGAGGTTGTATTCCGGGGGGTAGTGCTCCTAAGTTTTCCCTTGCCTTTGCTATGCTACTTGTTTCTCGGTCGCCGGATGAGGAAGTCGGGTCTTTTGTGGTCCATGGTCGAGGTTCCCGAGGCTATCTTACGTGTTGAGGATATTCCGGTTGTTTGCCACTACCCGGATGTGTTTCCCACTGATCTTCTTGGCTTGCCTCCTGAAAGGGAGTCTATCTTTGAGATTAAGTTGGTCCCTGGAACTCAGCCAATTTTCAGGTCGCCGTATAAGATGGCACCTGTTGAGCAAGTTGAATTAAAGAGGCAGATTGATGAGCTCTTAGCAAAGGGATTTATTAGGCCAAGTGTCTCCCCTTGGGCCGCACCTCGTGATTTTTGTGGAGAAGAAAGATGGCACTAAGAGGTTATGTGTTGATTATCGAGGGCTTAATCAAGTGACAATCAAGAACAAGTATCCTTTGCCTCGTATTGATGCATTATTTGATCGGTTAGATGGTGCTAAGGTGTTCTCCAAGATTGACTTGCGGTCGGGTTATCACCAATTGAGGATTAAGGAGGAGGACATTGAGAAGATGGCTTTTAGCACGAGGTATGGACATTATGAGTATGTGGTTATGTCTTTTGGTCTAACCAATGCTCCCGCCGTTTTCATGGAAGCTATGAACAGGATGTTGCACCCATACTTGGACATTTTTGTGGTCGTGTTCATTGATGATATCCTAGTTTATTCGAAAACTGTGGAGGAGCATGAGGTGCATCTCCGATTGGTGCTTTGGAAAAGCCGAGGGAGTATAAGTATTATGCAAAGTTGAAGAAGTGTGCATTTTGGCTTTACGAGGTTGCTTTCCTTGGTCATGTTATTAACCAGGATGGTATTCTTGTTGATCCAAAGAATGTTGCTTCGGTGGTGAAGTGGCGGATACCGACTACCGTTACAGAGGTTCGGAGTTTTCTTGGTCTTGCTTGGATACTATCGTCGGTTTGTTCGAATTTTTCTTCCATTGCAAAGCCAATGACGAAGCCGACGATGAAGGGTGTCCCATTTGTTTGGACCGAGGATTGTGAGGCGAGCTTTCGTACTCTAAAGGAGAGGTTGGTGAGTTCTCCTATTCCGGTATTGCCCGAGAGTGGCAAGCGTTGTACGATATATACGGATGCCTCTCGTATTGGTCTTGGTTGTGTTCTCATGCGGGAAGGTAGAGTTATTGCCTATGCATCTAGGCGATTGAGGAAGCATGAAGAGAATTATCCTACACATGACTTAGAGTTAGCAGTTTGTGGTTTTTGCATTGAAAATTTGGAGGCATCATCTCTATGGTGAGTCATGTGACATCTTTACGGATCATCAAAGTCTTAAGTATATTTTCACTCGGAAGGAATTTAACATGAGACAAAGGAGGTGGATTGAATTGATTAAGGATTATGATCCGAATATACGGTACCATTCCGGTAAGGCAAATGTCGTTGCGGATGCACTTAGTGGGATCGGTGTTCCTAAGACTTGTATGCAACCGACTAATGAATTGGACCATATGGGTATTTCTCTCTCGCTATCTTTGGTGTTGCCGTGAGGAAACCGAGTTGGTTATTCGATCACCATTGCGGGAGCGAGTGCGTGTGGCACAATTACGGGATCACTTGCTCTTGGTGCTTCGCAAGCGTATTGAGGCGGGGAGACCTTGTGATTTCGGCATGGAGGAGGATGGTACTATTTATTTTAGAGGTCGCCTCTGTGTGCCACAAAAAGCTACAGTTAAGATGGAGATTTTGAGGGAAGCTCATCGGACTCCATATACAGTGCATCCGGGTGAAACTAAGATGTATCAAGATTTGAAGCAGAGTTTCTGGTGGAAGCGGATGAAGGTTGATATTGCCAAGTATGTGGCTTCTTGTGGTATTTGTCGAAAGTAAAGGCCGAGCATCAAAGGCCAACGCGGGGTTATTAAAACCATTGGAAATCCCTACATGGAAATTTGAGAACATTACCATGGATTTTGTGGTTGGATTACCTCGTTCCCCAAGAGGCAAGGATGCAATTTGGGTTGTGATAGATAGACTCACAAAGGTTGCCCATTTTCTCCCCATGAAGACTACTAATTCTCGCTTGATTTGGTTCCTTTATATATCAAGGAAGTGGTGAGGTTGCATGGTGTGCCTAAGTCCATTGTTTCCGATCGTGATTCAAAATTTGTATCGTATTTTCGGACGAGTTTGCATAGCGCTTTGGGTACTAATTTGGACCTTAGCACTTTCTTTTCACCCTCGGACGGACGGTCGGTCGGAGCGTACCATTCGGACCTTAGAGGACTTGTCGCGTTCTTGTGTGCTCTCTTGGAAGGGTAGTTGGGAGGATCACTTGCCATTGGCGAGTTTGCTTATAATAACGGCTATCGAGCTAGTATCAAGATGGCTCCATTTGAAGCATTGTATGTCCGCGATGTATTTCTCCACTCTGTTGGGATGTTGTTGGTGGGGGATCCTTGGTCGACCCGATTGGGTGCAACAAACTCATGATAAGGTACGTGAGATCCGTCGAACTTGTTGGGCGCTCGGCGCGCGACGGAAGAGCTACGCGGATGTCGGACGGAGGGATGCGGAGTTTGCGGTTGGTGACGAGGTTCTTCTTAAGGTGTCGCCGACAAAAGGCATTGTTCGGTTTGGCACTAGAGGGAAGCTCAACCCTAGGTATATTGGACCTTATTTGATCACTTTGCTCGAGTTGGTTCCTTGGCTTATCGTTTGCGCTACCGAGTCGATGAGTGGTGTGCACCCCGTGTTTCATGTCTCTTTGTTCTTGTTTTTTTCTTATGTGTGTGCCTATAATAGCTTGTTGTGGTGTGGTAGCGCTCCGGAATGTTGTTCCTATTCCGGGGTGTTACGGTGATTCCGGTTGGGATGAACTCATAATTTTGGTCTCCTTGATCCGGGAAAAATCCATTATTTATGGATATCCTTCTTCGGGAGATACATCTCGATCTATTAGGAGGATACCCTCTGATCGTATTAATAACGTGTAGTATCGTTCCCTCACCTATGCCTTGATTGGTGGAATTCGGTGTTTGCATGATGATGCTTGGTTTTATGAACTTGATTGATTTGTTTCTTTGAAGTGAGTGTTGGTGTATTGTGGGTTTTATATACGCAATAACATCGGTTGCCTAGTTGGGTTTTCCTTTTGTACCTCCCACATCCTTGCTATCTCTCTCTCGCTCTAATGAAGGACATCAGAAGAAGGAATTGAAGACAGCACCCAATGCCAACAAGCAAATGCTACTGCCACCATCGTGAGGTAAAAGTGAGCAAGATGAAGAAAAGAAGACCCCACTCTACTTTCTTTCCCACCTTGAGCTTGCTCCTATCCCATCTAACTCACTCTGATGAAGACCCCAATGATCAAGACAAGATGAGGAATAAAGATCCTACAAGCCAGACGACAAAAGAGGATGACCGCCTACCTAACTTGGGAGCAATATTTTTGTTTATCTCCCTCCTCCTTGCTTCTTCTTTCTTCGAATCTCGGGACGAGATTCTGTTTAAGGGGTAGATTTGTCACACCACCCGAAATTTCCAATTTCGGGATGTGAATAGAAAGAATAATTAAATAACGATTTTCTCATAATTTTAAAATTTTTCCAACATTTATTTTTCTTTACAGGAAATATAGTATAGGAAAAATCCGTTGTTTGATTTTCTAAATTAAATAAAAAGTTGGGAGTGTTGCATTCATGCTGATGCATCTAGTGGTTCTTGAGCACAAAAGGTCTCAAAAATGTGTTTAGGAGCTGTCCAAAACCTTCCGAGAATTTTCCGGATTTTTCTGGGATTTATTCTCATTTTTCTTGAGCTATTTCTATTTATTAGAAGGCTCTAAAATCTTTTTCATGTGCTCCAAATGTTTTATTTGGATTGTTCATGTCTTAATCTATCTCTAGGAATTTTTCTGGAATTTTTGTGATTTTCTGAGTATTTTTGGTGCCCTGCAAACATTTACTGGACTTTACTGTAATTGTTTTTGCACTGGAAATGATTTCAGAAAATATATATATAAAAACTATCCTTTTCTACCGGGGGCCGAGCCCGTGGGCTCGACCCGCTCCTACCCGCACCCGCTCCGCTCCGCTCGGCCCCGGCCCGGCCTCGCCGAAGCCCATCGGCACGGGGAGGCCACGGCCGGCCGGCGCCGCCGCCGCCGCCCGGGCGGGCGTGCCCGCACGCGTCCCCATAAAGGGGGGAGCCGAGCCCCGCGCGCCGCGCCCCGCGAACCCTAGGCCACGCCCGCGCCCGTCCTTGCCCGCGCCGAGCGCCGCCGCGCACCACGCACAGCCGCGCCGCCGCCGCCATTGCCGAGCTCGCCGCCGCCGCCCACGTTTTGCCGCTGCCGTTGACCTTCGAGACGAGCCAGCACCACCAGGAGATCCAGGCCGTCGAGTTGTGCATCCTCCGCCCCTTCCCACGGCCGGAAGTGCACCAGAGCACCACCGCCACGTGAGGCTGCCGCCAGCCGCCGCTGCATGCCGCCGACGGCCACCGTGCCGTTTTCCCCCTCCAAGGTGAGCACGACCCCGAAATCCCCTCGATCCCCTCTTCCTCCTACACCCACCACCTGAGCCCCTAGCTCGCTAGAGCACTGGCGCCGCCGGCCACCAGGGCCGCCGCCGCCCCTGGCTTGCCCTGTCCGTTCTGTCTAAAGGAGGAAGATGGCGATTTTGCACTTAACCCCCTCAGTTCCCCTGAATCTAGTAGATCCAATTGTGTGTCTTAGATCTTTTGCAGATAACCCCCTAGATGTATTAGATCTTCACAACTAGATCCACCCGAGCTCTTTTTCAGATCTAACCCTGATCTTAGATCTATTCGCGAGCACTGTTTGTGGTGTCTCGGGAATCTTTTCAGCTACTCCCTGAAATCTATAGTTAATCGCGAACAGGTCCTTTTCATCTTGTTTTCCCCATATCTTTTATGTTTTAGCTCCGTTTTAATCCGTTCAAGTTGCATTAGATTCATAATAATGTAAAGCACACATTAGTGGAGTGTTTTCACCATGTTTTGTTTCTAAAAATAAAATTAATATTAATTTTGATTAATATCTAGTTATACATGCCTTTTATAAATAAAAGTAATATAGATCTATACATCGTTTTTCATAAGCAAATTTAATTTGATTAATGTTTCTCTCAAATGTTTTTGTACATAAAAGTTAATTAGATCTTTATCTCGGATTTCGTAAACCAAATGTTAATTTGTTTAATAATTAATTAATCTTTTCTAACTAAAATTTGATTAGGCTTTTACATCGACTTTTACAATAAATGTTAATATGATTAATGTCAATACCAGAGTGTTTTTAATAATAATATGATCTACTCGAATTACAAAGTTTCGTTTAGATTGTTCATATAGTTTAGTTTTTCTAAATTAAATGTTTAATCGGTTTAATCAATATATGAATCTTTATTAATAAAACTTGACTAGTTCTTTACACCGGTTTCATAAATAAAGTTTAATATTGCATTAATGTCAACATAGGGTATTTCATTTCTAAAATATCCTTTATATTTGTTTTGTTAATTAAAATAAACCTAGCTCGTAGCCTTGTTCTCTCATATATGCAAAACGCTCGTTAGACGTTCTTTTCTCAGCTCAATCTAAGTGTGATCTTTCCGGTCCTTACTCAATCTTCTGCGACCATCTCTTTAAAGCAAACCAAGCCTTTCTTCCTCTAAGCACAGCTTGTGTGCTTCAGTGATCGATCTAATCGAGCCTATCCTTTAGTGCATTCTTTTAAAGTTTTCTTTTGATTGGTGCTTTGTTCTTAATATGCTTGTTTGTTTGCTTTATGTATGTTTGCGCCTGATGATTGATGCGAGTAGAGTGAACGTTGTCCGAGAAGTTTTGAAGAGCAAGAGGTGAATACATTCTGAGCAACTACTTTGGTTAAAGGCAAGTGTGTCCTTGATCTTTTGTCCTAAGAATTATATTTAATCATTCATTACATTGCTTGCATTAGATTTGATGGGTTCCTATTAAGGATTACCTAGTCTTTCTTATCACTCCTTGTTAACCTGGGTTTACTTATATGTTGGGTAGCTATGCTTAGGTGCTATACCCGGGTTATGGTGGTTTTAACGAACAATAATGATGAATCATGATATACCCTTATGCTATATCTTTGGACGTTTAATTCAAGATCATATGATTAATCGGAACATGGAGAACCACCCAAGAAAACGATGCTACCACAAGACATATGGCTCTGTCTTGGCTTATTAATTAGTGAACTAGGTGTTAGGTATGCTTTACCTGATAAGGGTTGGGGGCTGACGGGTAGTGGCGTATGGACCTACTCGGGCGTAGGTGTGGGCTTGGCTAAGACACGGTACTCGCCGGGAGCTTTATACGTTGCACTGATCAGGTAACCTAGCGGGCAGCCTGCATCTGGGGATCTTTGTAACGGCCTCGTAGCGTCCCTATGCAATCACACCTCGGTAGTGTGGTATGATGCCTAGCCAGCATCGCATGGTTGGGTCTAAAGTTCTTCGGGACTTTTACGCGACTTGTGGGTAAAGATGTACGACCTGCGCAGTGTAAAACTAATCGATTAGTCGTGCCCACGGTCACGGGCGGCTCGGACCTTCACATGATAATTGAACTTGAAGATGAACTTAAATCGTGTTCTCTGGTTATGCTTGCCATGTGCTTATGGCGTATTTCTTATCTTATGCTTAATTGTGGGATGGTATATATTTATACTTTATTAGTAAGCGAGTGCTAATATAATTTGACCAACTAAAATTGCTTAAATGCTTATAGCCCGAGTCCACTATAAAGCCTTTGCATTCATATCTTTTTCCACACTTCTTGAGTACAACAAGTGCTCACCCTTGCTATAAACAATGTTGCTCGTAAAGAGGAAGTTGCTACGGAGTTTGCTTTGAAGATGTTGCTGGTGCTAGGCGTACGCAACCCCTAGTCGGCCGCTCCGTGATGTTTGGAGCCTTCGTTTCCGGGATAAAGCGTAAATGTCGATAATCTTTCTTTTTCTTACATGATACTTGTTTCTGTATTCACTTTTGGTTACATCGCTCGGATGGACGAACGGAGGTCATGGTTGCGTAGAGCTCGCCGAATCCTTTCCGTTTGACTACTCACATGCATAATTCGGGATTCGGATCAAGAAGTTACACATGGCACAAGTTTTAACCTAAGCGCTACGGTACGCATCTACGGTAGCGCGGCTACGGTGCCCCGTGCCGTTCGTTCGACTTCGTCGATTCCTTTTTCCAAACCGAGATCCCCTTCATAGCCTCCACATCGAGCGCCGCCATCTCCCTTGGTCGTGATCCAAAGGGAGTCGAAGGGGAACAAGAGGATAGAGGGAGATTAGGGTACGCCACCCTTGCTATAAACAATGTTGCTCGAAAGAGGAAGTTGCTACGGAGTTTCTTTGAAGATGTTGCTTGGTGCTAGGCGTACGCAACCCCCGATCGACTGCCCGTGATGTTTGGAGCCTTCGTTTCCAGGATAAAGCGTAAATCTCTAATAATCTTTCTTTTCTTACGTGATATTGTTTCTGTATTCACTTATATGTCACTATATGCATGAAACTTAATCCTTGCATGCATATAGTTATGCACTTGGTTTCCTTCGGAAAATCGGGTGTGACAAATCCTTGGTCTATGGATAACCCAAATTATAAATTCGTAAAGAGCCTTCTCACTGATGGTGATCTCAAAAAGGCTGCTCCTTTTACCAGAAAGCTCCACAAATTCTACATGCAACATGGTAAGTCAGATGATAATTCTCACATTATGGTCGCACTTCGACCCCAGAGCAGTGCATGGCCTCCGAGATGGTCGAACGGACTCCAGCTACTACCTGTGCAACTCAGTGATTTGTATGATCTCTTCAACTTGGATGCTTTGGATCTGACTCTTCTTCGCTGCTTCATCCTGCAAGTTGCTTGAAAATTTAATCTGCTTCTCACTAATCACATCCTCTATCGAAATGTGCCTTTTGCCTCACATCATCTTTATTATCATGTATTTTTCTTCCTTACACTTTGTTTTTATTACTAATAAGAATATTACTATAAAAGTTGAGAACACAGGCCCTGCAGTTGGCTTCCTTGATCCTGAATGCCTTTGCTCGACAATGTTGAACAACACGGATAACACTCATGCTTTCTCTGTGTCCTATATGCTCAATGCCTTCAAACTATATGCTAAAATAATTTAATGCTTACTGCTTATCTCAGTACGAACCACTAGATTGCAGTGGCGATCATTCCGAAGCAGCGGAAGGTCTACTATCTTGATTCATTGAAGACAATTAATATTGATACTGACCCTTTCGGGCGAATCATTAATGAGTAAGTCATTTCATTCTTAACCTGCGGACGTTCCTCAACAAACTGTACAAAGTATATTAATTAATAGTGTTCTAACCATTGTTGCTTGTTTCGTTGTAGGGCTTCGGATCGTTACTGCGGCAAAAAGAAGTTCTTGCGTCTTGGCCCCTTGGAACACATCAAAAATGTTAAGGTACATACCACTTATTTCCTACGTCCTGTATGCTGCGTAGCTCTGAATTGATTGGGTGTGATTACAAGATGATGCATATATGAGAGAGATAGGGGGTCCCTGCCTCGCCTTATATAGTCCGGGAGGCAGGGTTACAAGTCGGTTTGAGGAGAGAGTACAAGTCGGGTACGTCTTGGAGTTCTCTACACAGTACAAGACATGTATAGCTTCCTATTCGAGTACTCCTCCACCGCAGTCCTTGCGCCCCACGCCATCAGGTGCCGTGTGGCACAAGCCGAGTAGCCCCAGGGGCCCACCGAGTAGTCGGTCCTGGTACCCACCGAGGTAGTGGGCCCAGGCAGGTCCATACGACACCATGTGACGCCTACCCTGATGATCGTTCCAAGAATTGGCTACGAGCAAGGAGTAAGCTAGTGATTAAAGACCGTGTTGCCGTGATAGTGTTAAACAACAAAGAGGCAAAAAAATTGGCTGCGGACATCAATAAGATTACATGTGCAGAATCTTCAGGAATGGCAGGGCAGAGGGAGTATGACGTGCTAAGTCAGTGCTTTGGCTGCCCTGAACAACCAGGTCGTGTGCATGGTGTCTCCAGCTACCAGGGCTGGAAGTATGCATGGCCTCAGCACGTCGAGATGTACATGAAGAGGAAGAGGACGAAGACCGGTGCATCAGTTGATACGGAAATGATAAAGGAACAAATCAAGCAAGAACTGGTGGCTGAGATGCGGATACAGAACATGCAGATGCAGGGGTGGTGTTGTCACCAGATGGCGTTGTCACCAATGTCCAATCGCGCAAGCCCTTCACCCACCACACTGAAGAGCAGTTGTGCGTCCGCAGATAATGTAGGTTTGATCGATGGCACTGCAGAGTTAGGGACGGAGGGTGCGCTGTGACGATCGTACACACGAAGACCTTATAGGCATGTTGACTGAACCAACACACTGTGGCCTATGGATCACGTGGAGGGGGCTTCAATGTGAGGTTTCACTTTGTCTTGTTCATCCAGAGGAGACTACGCTACAAACAGTCCTTTTTCATGAAGACTGTGTTGTGGTTGAAGTGCTCACTGTATATACTATCTTTGCAGATGAACTGTTGGAATACCCTCCTAATGACGAGGTGATGAAACTCAGACAAGCTCAAGGACAGAGGTTACAGTGGAGAAGGAGTCGAATTGACACCAAAGGAGCACCAACATGTAAATCTCGTTCACAGGCTACGGTACAGATTCCTTGTAGTTCACACAGTACGGTACAGGTTCCTCCTCAGATGGTTCCCCTCCTCCTCCTCCTCAATCCTCACATTCGCAAGACGTTCCATTTGGACCTCCTCCTCATCCTTAAAAACTTGCATCCCCACCTTCTCATCATCCTGAAAACACAGAAAAACTTGCATCCCCCACATCCGGAAGGTACACAAAATATTCCATCCCCACCTCCTAGTCCTGAAAAAATAGAAAAACTTGCATCCCCACATCCGCAAGAGACACCAAATATACCATCCCCACCACCACGCCCACCACCTTCTCCTCCTTCTCCTCATGAAACAACAAAACCTACACCCCCAAACGGAAGTGCTCAAAACAATCATACCAAAGTAGGTACATCTGGGCCTAATACCTCTGTAATAGGTCCTGGTGAGACACCACTGTTACCAATCAACCAGATGAATTGACTGGTGCTGATAAATCTGTCGACGACACTTCGAAGAAAGTTGTAGGTACATCTGGGCCCAATACCTTTGTAATAGCTACTGGTGAGACACCACTAGGCAAGAAATCACTTGAGAAACCTTCAGTCATTTCAAATCAGCAAGGAAAGAAACTTGCCGAAAATAAAATCTCTACACCACGTACAACAGGCAAGAAATCCCTTGAGAAACCTTCTTCCATTTCAAAGCTGCAAGAAGAGACTTGCCAAAAATAAAATCTCTACACCTATAGCAGGCAAGCAAGCCCTTAAGAAACCTTATTTAGGCATCTCAAAGCAGTAGGAGAAGGAAATTGTTGTAAATAAAACCTCTAAGAGGCCTACTAGAAAGCGATCTAAGAGAAACACCAAGGAGACACCGAGAAGCCATCCTTGGGCTATGGATAACCCAAATTACAAATTCAGAAAGAGCCTTCTCACTGATGGTGATCCCAAAAAGGCTGCTCCTTTTACCAGAAAGCTCCATAAATTCTGCATGCAACACGGTAAGTCAGATGACAATTCTCACATTATGGTCGCACTTCGGCCCCAGAGCAGTGCATGGCCTCCGAGATGGCCAAACGGACTCCAGCTGCTACCTGGGCAACTTAGTGATTTGTACGGTCTCTTCAACTTGGATGCTTTGGATCTGACACTTCTCCGCTGCTTCATCTTGTAAGTTGCTTGAAAATTTAATCTGCTTCTCACTAATCATATCCTCTATCGAACTATGTTTTTTGCCTCACATCATCTTTATTACCATGTATTTTGCCTCCTTACACTTTGTTCTTTCTTACTAATAGGAATATGACTGTAGAAGGTGAGAACACGGGCCCTGCAGTTGGCTTCATTGATCCTGAATGCTTTTGCTCGACAACGTTGAACAGCACGGATAACACTCTTGGTTTCTCTATGTCCTATATGCTAAATGCCTTCAAACTATATGCTAAAAAGAATTTAATGGTTACCTCTTATCTCAATACGAACCACTGGATTGCAGTGGCGATCGTTCTAAAGCCGCGGAAGGTCTACTATCTTGATTCATTGAAGACAATTAATACTAATACTGACCCTTTCGAGCGAATCATTAATGAGTAAGTTATTTCTTTCTTAACATGCAGACGTTCCTCAGCAAACTGTACAGAGTACCATTGTTGCTTGTTTCGTTATAGGGCTTGGAATGTTACTGCGGCAAAAAGAAGTTCTTGCGCCTTGGCCCCTTGGAACACGTCAAAGATGTTAAGGTACATACCACTTATTTCCTTCCCGTGGAAGCTAGTACTAAAGCTTGAGTTTATTTCTTCTCGATCACCACTATTTTTCTTTGTACATTTATTGCAGTGCCACCAACAACCTACTGGATCCAGACTCTGCGGCTTCTATTGTGCCTATCACATGCTTCAATTAAAAGATAGCGGCCCACATATGGAGGTACTTTCTTGGGATCTTCATTTGTAAAACCTGCAACTGAGCACAGTTCTTGCTTATTAGCACTGCACATGTTTGGTAACCACCTATATATGTGTGCTGACTGGTGACATTGTTATATCCAGAGATTAGGGCTAGATGAGCATCCTCTCGACAAATCATTGCTGGCAGATGTTCGTGAAAGAATTGTCAAATTGCTCATGGAACCGGTGATCACAACCGGAGGAAAATTTCATGCCGATGAAACTGTGTGGGCTCAGATTATGTATGGTGACTAGGAAATTTTTGCATCCCTCCTTGTCCATGAATTTTTGTGATATTGTTGCATTCCTCCTTGTGAGATGATGATGCTGAATTTTGTCATATGATGCTTGTGAATTGTGGATTTGTGTGGATTTGGATGCTGGATCTAATTTTTGTGAATTTAGTCATATCCTAACTGGTTCCAGGATGCAACCCCTGATGGCTGCCAAATCCTGGCTGGTTCCAGGATGCAGCCGGCAAGCAGGCAGCAGGTTATTGTAGATGTGGCCTACATATCTGTAACGGGTGTTAATTAAAGCTCATTACAAACACCGATCACTGAGTAATGAGCTTCAATTGGAACACCCGTTACAAACATGCCAACAAAGTAGCAGGCACCATAAAAGCCCGTTACCAGTACTGACCAGTGGGCCCCACAACGTGGCCCCGTTCGTCGAGACATCGGAGGCGCATGTTCACCACACGCGTCTCCGGTATTGATTTCACAGTAACGGGCTTTTTTTGGTACTCGTTACCAAAGTTCCCTGTGGGTCCAGAAAAACAATCATTTTCACGTGACCGGTGACTAGTTGTGGTAACGGTTGTTGTTTGATACCCGTTACGAATCCTAGTTGTGCCGAGACACGCGTGAAATAGACGCGTCTCATTTCATCAAGACATCGGAGACGCAGTTTCATAAAACACGTCGCTGATGTTGAGTTCCTGTAACGGGCTTTGTTTTGGTGCTCGTTACGAAAGTTCTCTGTGGGGCCACAGAAACAGCCATTTCACATGACCGGTGGTTAGTTGTGGTAACGGTTGTTGTTTTATGCCCGTTACGAATAGGTGTTATTAGTTCTTGGCTTATTTGTAACACTTGATCGGTACTGGGCGCATTGCCCGTTACCAAAGGCGATCTACGTCCGTTACCTAAGTGAGTTTTTCACGTAGTGAACCTTTGTCTGTCCTGCAGCTCGAGTGCATCACCTTTCCTCTTGCAGCTGCAGTAGAAAGTAGCAATATGGTCGGTTTCTCTCTAGGGTTAGCAATGGCGAAACAATTAAGCTATTGTTAATTATTCTTGAATGTGAAATGTCTTATTCATGCTAGAGCAACTAAGGCCAGTCTCAGTGGAAGCAGTCATGGTGGAGTTTTCAAGAATGACACATCATCTTTACTGTATTGGTTTGCGGGATGACCTACCCTCTCTTAATGTACAGGGTCATAGCACAATTTCATAGGTTCATGTACATATTTAATTGTTGCATGTTGGTTGGTCAATTGTGCTTAAAAATTGTGTCAACTTGTCTCAGCGGGAGGGTCATGTGGGTGTCATTCATAGGACTCTGCGCCGACCCGGGGTCATGAGGATGACCCTAGTTTCCTCTCTCTCGTATTAAATATCATGCCATGTCATCTTGTTTGCATATGTGGCATTCTATTTAATGCCTATGACCCTCCCATTGAGACTGGCCTAATGATGAGACACAATCATTGCAAGTTACTCTTATTCTTTAGCTTGTCTCGGCTAGCAGATTGGCTTGTTTCTCAATGAAATGCTTTGACTTGCTGGTAGTACAATAGCATCTATTTCTTTATCAGGCTACTAATCAGTAACTTGTGACTCATCAAAATGAAATAATCATAGCATCTATTTCTTTATCAGGCTACTAATCAGTAACTTGTGACTCATCAAAATGAAATAATCTTGATTCAATCAAAGCTAGAAATTAAAAACTTGTTGTTAATCCCTAATTGTAACACGTACCAAACTGATTTTTCCATTTTACTGCATATTCCCGCACTACTAAACTATCATGCATGATTTTCTGCAGTGAAGGACTTGAATCTGTTGCCGGGAAAAACCTGGGCTCAAATGTTATGTGCTCAGCCTGTCAGATGGCTATTGTGTGGATAGAGAATCAGCTCGTTGAAAACAAAACAAAGGAGCAGATATTGCAATATGCTAACCAGGTTAAAAATATGATTTACTCTGGGTGGTTTCTTTTGCCAATGTAGAATTGTATAACTGAAGACAAGATTCCTCCTTGTGTTCCAGCTATGCGAGCGTCTACCAAGCCCTAGTGGCGAATCAACAGTCAGCTGCCATCAACTATCAAAGATGCCAAATCTTTTATTCACTATTGCAAACAAGACTTTCACCCTGTTGTTGATGAGTAATTTGTGAATTTATCTATATGTGATGTCTGCGATGATCATTTGATATATATGATGCTTGTGATGGTTATTGTGATATATATGATGTCTGTGATGAATATTATGATATATATGATGCATGTGATGAATCTTATGATATATATGATGCATGTGATGAATATTATGGAATGCGTATTATGCTTGTGATTTTTGGGTATTTTTATACATGGAAAAAAACTGCATAGGTCACTTCGCGTGCGTCAAAAAAAGTAGGCGCACGACAAAGTGACCAAAACCGCAGGCTGGAATAGGACATTTGCCGTGTATTTTTAATAGGGCATACTACAAAGCCCAATTCTTTGTCGTGCGTTTTGACATGGGCGCACGACAAAGACCTATCTTTGCCGTGCGTTTTAAGATAGGCGCACGGCAAAGGCCCAATCTTTGCCGTGCGTTTTTGGGCGGGCGCACGGCAAAGGCCGTCCCACGCCTTTTGCGTCCGGCGCCGTGAGCTACTTTTTTTGCCGTGTGCCTCCCTGTGACGCACGACAAAGATATTTCACTGTGCGTTTTATAGAAGGCGAACGGTAATGAGACTTTACCGTGCAAAAATCTACCGTGCTCTCTTTGCCGTGCGTTTTCTTTGCTCCTGTAGTGATCCTTCTCACTGCATTATATATGTATTCATATATATGTCGATCAGATGGTTGAATTCATTAGATTACTAATGTGATAGTTATGTCCGCTGGTGGCTCGCGCCATGATTCCAGCACCGTTTTGGCCTTTTGTTTTCACGTCGCCATGAGTGTTGTGTTGGTCAAGCGCCGGCCCTCCCCCGATATAGGTGGACTCACCTCCTCCCTCTCTCTGGCTCTGAGAGTAACTACTAAAATTCAATACATAATCCATGTTCATGTGTATGGTCGCGAACATTGAAAATTGTCATGCTCCGATGAGATATGTAACAACCAGTGCAGCTTAATTAATCATCATTCATGTGTATGGTCGAGAGGTTTGACAATTGAAGCTCCAATGACATACTCCGTTCATAAATATATGACATATATAAAGTTTAGTACAGGCAATTTAGTTCATTTCTGAACTAACTAGATTGTCCTAAATGATATATATTTAAGAATGGAGGTAGTATGATAACCACCATAGTGTAATTAATGACCGTTCATGTGTACTCTCTTTGTCCAAAAATAAATGTCCACTTTGGTTTGTATTAAGTGAAATTAAACAATATTGCTTGACCAAATTAATATAAAAATATACCAATACTTTTGCTGTCTAACAAGTTTTATTAGCTTCGCTATAAAATATAGATTCATAGCAAACATATTTAGAGTTATAAATATTGATATTCTTTTTTTAAAGTTGGTCAACTTTAAAATAGTTTGATTTAGAACAAACCTAAGTCGACACTTATTTTGGAACAAAGGGATTATGGTCGATAACATTGAATTTTCGCATGTTACACCCTTTATATATGTTTGTAAATAATGGTCACCTCTTTGTACATATTGGCTGTCAGTCATTGGATGGGTTACTATATATTCGTCAGCAGCTGACGTATTGTTTGCGATTCATATTTTGAGAAGTTTGTTCGCCTAAACCTCCTTTGAAAAACGTCAGTGACGTCGCGAGATGGGTTAAAAAAACCGAGAGGGTGGATGAGGCAGGTAAGCAGGTTCGGGAGATCGATTGCATAAGTATAGTATTTTATTCACTCTCTGTTCACTACAAGAAATCCTTTGATCTATGACGAAATTCACATGACGTTTTTAAATTTCGTCATAAATCACACTGCATTCATGACAAACTGTCAAATTTCGTCACAGATTGGCGATCTTTGGACATTAAGCCCGATATGAAGTCCAAACACCGACGTTGTGCCAATTTTGTCACAGATTTCGTCACAGATCATAATGCATCCATGACAATAGACAAATTTCGTCATAGATTAGCAATGTTGGATATGAAGCCCGATATGAAGTACAAACACTATGACGTTGCGCCAATTTCGTCATAATCCGACCCACATTTGCGTGTCAATATTTTCTCATGAACAATAAATTTAAATAACTTTCATATAACATGTGAACAGAACTAGAGATCATCATGATCAATAAAAAAAACTTCATGTACTAGAGAAATCATGGGAAAAAATGGAGTAAAAACTTTCATTTAATGTGTGAAAAAATAAAGATCATCACAATCAATAAATTAAATAACTTCATGTACTAGAGAAATCATGGGAAAATATGGAGTAAAAACTTTCATTTAATGTGTGAAAAAATAAAGACCATCACAATCAATAAATTAAATAACTTCATGTATTAGAGAAATTATGGGAAAAAGTAGAGGGTGGTATAAAATAAAATAGAAAAAAAAACAAAGAGAATGGGCCAGATCACCCCCAGGCGCCCATTATTGCTGAAGCGGCCAGCCCAGACCACGTCGCTAGAAAAAAAAAGAAAAAGCGCCCCGTGCGTGCAAGGGGGTTCGAACGGGGGACCTTGGGCATTAGGACCGCACCTCTTCACCACTACGCCACATGTTGGATTGTGGCTATAGTGTAAAATCTAAGCTATACATCCTTAGTTCCATCGAAATGTCCCATACATCCCATGACTGCCGGTCTGCCGCATCCCTGCCGCCAGCAGACTTGTTCACTGCAATCCCGCAGCGGCGCCGCCATGGCGGGAGGCATTCCGGCCTCATCGCCGCCGGTCATCTGACGCAAGAGGCGGATCTGAAGCATCGCCGCCACTTCATCCTCGCTTCCATTGCTTGGCCGCCCCCGCCTCCATTGTTGCCAGGGGCGGAGCCAGACTACTGAGCCGCCGATGTCAGTCGTCTTGAGCACTGATGTCAGATCCTCTAATTTGCGGTGTCAAACAGTAACTAACATTGATTTTACGAGAATTCATGGATGTCGGATGACAAGAATAAAAGGCCTTGGCTCCGCCACCGATTCTTTGCGGTAGCGCCCCCGGAGCATTCCCCGTCGAGACACCCTTCTTCCTCACTGAACACCGGCATTATCCACGCCCGCGGCACCCCTTCTTGCTCAGCTTAACACCGGCTTGCAGCCACAAAGGTACATCTCGATTTGTGTCATTTTCTTGGCTTTTTTGAATGTACTTGAATTTGTGCAGACTTGTTCAATTCATTTGCATTTTTCCCGTACGGATGGATCGAACTTGGGTGCATGGCAAGTTATTTACCTCAGTTTACATGGATGGTGTCAAAGAATTTATGAGGTCTCGTTAAAGAGAAATTCAATAACAATGTTGAAATTTTGTGCCCGCGCAGAGATGCCTCAATCGAAGTACCTAAGTCGATCATTGAATCGTAACACCCTAAAATTCCATCACCAAATTAATATAAGCAACATGGTGTTTAGATTTTATTTTCTAAGGATTAATTAAATTATCAAATAAATTTGGCCTTTAAAATATTTAAATATCATTTTAATAATTTAGAAGCAATAAGTGCTTGTGCATCATGATTTGAATGCATGATTTTATTGTTTGTTTGTGTGAAGTTTTAAAAGTTTTTAAAATGTTTTGAAAACTTTGGAAAGGCTTGAAGTGTTTAAATTTTGAAAAGAGTTTAAATCTTGAAAAGTTTTGAAGGAGTTTAAATTTTAAAAGTTTGAAAAAGGGTTTAAATTTAAAAGTTTGAAAAGGTTGGGAAAAAAAGAAAGAAAACTCTCCAAACCCCTCTCCCTCCCCTTCCCTTTCTTTTCCAGCCCCGCGGTCCGGCCTAGCCCGCGCGCGGCCCATCAAGCCGAGCTGCCGGCCCAGCTCTCCCACTTCCCCTTTTTTTTTTCTTCGTTCGCCGGGCCGACAGTGGGGCCCGCGTGTCAATGCCATCTCCTACCTCCGGCCTCCTTTCTCCTCCCCCTCGCTCGAGTCAACGGCCGCCGCCGCCGGCCGCCTCCCCGCGTCTTCCGCGCCTCCCTCCCTTTAATCCTCTCTTTCATTGCGCGGTAAGGTCCTGACTTCACTCCTCCTCCTTTATCCCTTCCATTTATCCTAATTAAGCACCCCCCCTTATGGCCATCAATGGACACTGCCCATTAGTGCGCATGCCTTTTCCTCTCTCCCGCACCGCCTCCTGCATGCTATAAAGCCGAGCGCCCGAGCCCCCTCGCACGCCTTGCAGTTCGCTGCTCGCGACCCTTTGCTGCTCTCCCCGTCCAGCACCTCGCTTCGTCTGTCTCCTTGTGAAGTGCCGCCTCGCCTCACCGGATTAGAGCCAGACGCCGGAGTTTGGCTGCCCGTTTCGCCGTGGCCGTCGACCCCCGGAGCAAGCCAGCGCCACTAGTGCCTCCGCGTCGTCGAGCTGCACATCCGCCTCTGCTCGTCGTCGTCTGCTCGTGGCTGGAACACCACCGGTCAGTGGCTCCAGAGACGGCCTTCTCCATCCGCCATCCACTGTCTCTGCAGAAATCCGGCGATCTCCCGTCATCTTAGCCACTGGTGAGCACATCCCTCAGACCCCCTCGCCATTCTCTCTCAATTTCCCATCTCACGGGCGTCCAACTCCCACCGAAACGCTGCCAATTTTGGCCGGCCAGGAGCTTGCTGTCCGCCGGTCGTGCCTGTTCCAGAGGAGCCATCGTCAAAACATAGCAGATAAGGCATGCCAGTTTTGCCATTAGGTCCCCAAGCTATCCCCAAATAAAAGCTTCATAATATGTGTCTTGAACCTTTTGTGGAAAACCCCCTAGAAAGATTCCACTTCCACACATAAATCCCACCCAAGACAGTTTGCATATCTAACCCCGATTTTAGATCTTTTTGCAAGCACTATTCTTTGTGTCTCGGGAATTTCCTCTCGCTAGCCCCCGCGGTCTATAGTTAATAGTGTTTTGACCCTTGCAACCTTGTCTAGTCTATAGATCTAGCGTTTTAGCTCCGTTTAACCTCATTCTTGTTGCGTTAGGCTCATATAAACTCAAAGTACGCGCTAGGAGCAATGTTGTACAAGTTCTATGTTTTATATTTTATTTAAATATTAAATATGATTAAATCCTATTACACATGCTTTTCTAATTAAAATCTAATTAGAAGTTTAACACGTGTTTTCATAAGAAAGTTAATATGATTAATATTAAATGAACATTTATTTTAATTAAAAGTTAATTAGATGTATACCTCGGTTTTAGAATCAAACTTAATTTGATTAATGATTATGCAATTTGCTTTCTACTAAAATGTAACATAGGCTATATCCCGAGTTTTCTTAATTAAATGTTAATTTGATTAAAATGAATATAAATGTGTTTTAAATTATAATTTGATTAGAACAACTCGAAATATAAATATAAACGCCTAGATGCTTTTACATGCTTCTTTTAAAATTAAATGTTTAATTTGCATAAATCATACATGAATATTTATAAGTAAAATTGGACTAGGCCTACATCGTATTTTAAATATAACTTGCTTAATTATAAATAGGGTATTTCTCTGAAATAACCTATACACATGATTTTACTTAATTAAAAGATATCAAACGCATAGCTAGCTCTTGTTTGTGATCATCCAAACCTCCCGATAGTTCTGAGTGTTCCTTGTGTTCGCTTTCCTAGACCCAAATCCTGCTTTCCCTTTAAGCTTTTCATGCTTGGTGTATTGTTTTGTTTATTGTATGTATTCTTGTGTGCTCGTAGACATCGTGTCAGTTTCAAGCGAGCAACCAGTTGATGTAGATCAAGAGCAAGTGTTTGAAGAAGAAGAACCTTAGTGATTAAGCAAGGAAGGCAAGTGGTCTTCTCCCCCCGCATGATTCTATTTTATCCTATGTAATTGCATGACAACTAAGTTTATATTTATTATGATATTGCATTAAATTGATGGGAACACCCTTTTTAAGGACTTACCTAGACTTTTACCCACAATCCTTGGATCAACCCGGTTTAACAAATGTTTTTGGGTAGAATATGCTAGTTGCTCAACTTGGGTTGGAAAAAAATGGTTTTCGAAGATAAATGCTTATATGTTTAACGATGATGCTTTTGGTAATACAAGATCATATGGTTTAATCGGAACATGGAGAACCACCCAAGAAAACATGCGCAACCACAGTGTTACATGGCTCTGACCTTAGCCAATTAATTAGGTGTGCGATTGATCTGATGGCCCTTTTCCGAAAGGAGCAGAGGGGGATCCGGGTTGCAGGGGTATAGCCCGGTCCTTTTGGGATAGCAGCCTTTGCTAAGGTGCTGACCACTAGGGAGGGTTATGGTCCGCCCTGATCTGTAACTATGCGGGTCGTTAGTCTTTTGTATACCTTTGTAAAGGCTTCGTAGCGTCCCTATGCAATCACACCTCGGAAGTGTGGTATGATGCCTGATCAGCATCGCATGGTTGGGTTCAAAGTTCTTCGGAACTTTTACGCGAGCCGTGGGTAAAGTGTGCAAACCTCTCGCAGAGTGTAAAGGCGATCGATCGGCCGTGCTCACGGTCATGAGTGGCTTGGACCCTCACATGATTAATAAACTTGAAGATGAGAATAAATCGTGGTTTGGTGAAGCTCGATGAGCTTTGGGTTGTTTTGCTTAAAAGTTTCCTTAAGTGGGTTGGTATATACTTACATCTAGTAACTAGGCGTTCTCTAACTAAAAGTTTGACCAACATTAAAATGCTAACCGCTGCAAAACCATAGCCTATCCTTGATAGCCTTGCATATCCCCCCACTTGTTGAGTACCGACCATAAGTGTACTCAGCCTTGCTTACCGCTGTTCGAAGAGAACAATGGTGAAGAGTTCTACATCGACTTTGAGGAGTTCGAGGCATGCGTCTCCCCCGGTCAAGTGCCCCGTGGAAGCGGAAGACGAAGACTCGTCGTGTAGTTATCGTTTTCCGATGTTAAAGACCTTCGTGTCTTCCGAATGAGTGTAGTAAGTTGTTAAACCCCTTGTTACGTTTTTACCGTCTATGATATTACACTCATTTCGTCTATCATATGTGTGGAACTAGATCCCGGCACACATATGTGATGCATCCGGTTTCCCTCCGGAAATCGGGTGTGACAGAGTGGTATCAGAGCAGTGTTGACTGTAGGAACGCAACCTTAGCTAGAAATTGTCGAAAATTAAGGATTCATGTTCTAGAAAGCCATGTCATCCTTCAAAATTATCTTATTTACGCATAAAAATCTAATTTATCCATTGTTCTTTGACAAAACCCATCAATTGTTTTTAATCTATACTGAGTTCGGTTCTTGTTCTGTCAGCTGGATCTACCACCAGTGTTTCCTAGTATAAGTTCTTAGATGGCCTACCCTCTTATCAACTTTGATAGAATCGTTCCTGTGAGGACGTGCGATGTAAATGCTTGATTGTTTGAACTCATGTTTGGTTTGGAGTTTTGATTGTGTGAGTTGTATTGTGGAGTGATGGCCACAAATGCAACAAGAAATAAATTATTAGATTAATAGAGATAGTTTGGGTTCAAATCGGGTTATCCTTATCTCGCCATTCAAGTTGGTTGAAGGATGTTAGAAGATCAAAGTCTAGAAGCAACACCAATCTCAACAATAAGAAATCTACAAGTGAATATGGACATCAACGTATGACGAAGTTAAAGAAAAAGATGGTCAATTTCTTTCACCCCTGTTGTTCTTCTCTCTACCACAGTGTAATTACAATCACAACAAGAAAAGATGGATATGATATCAATGATTTTACCTTGCTCCTCAATTTGTTTATTTCCAACCTCTTCTGAGCTTATCTTTATCACACAACCGGATGGCGAGTCCCAATGGAAATCACGAATATAAAGACAACAAATGAAACATCAACATTCCATCTACAACCCCAGCAATTGAACGCAAGATGCTAGAGTATATGGCAACACAAACTCAGACTCTTCAAGCAATGACTCGAACCATGGTTAACATCCATCAGTATATTACAGAGCAAGCATCAAAACCTAAGAACCCCAATCTTGTTTTGGGTGATAACCTTCAGATTCCATCTGTCCCACTGTCATTAGACAAAGAAGATCTATCAGTCATGCAAGATCAAGTCTTACAAGGACAAAAGCATACCAACACATCATCTCCTCATAACACAGAGATAACCAAAGCCGGAGTCCCCGCCGGACCGAAAAAGAAGCAAGTTGTAGAAGTATGGAATCATCAAAATAATAAGAGAAGTCATGGATCACCAAAATTGAGGATGAATGAACAACATGAACATATGAAGATTACATGAACATGTCAATGTCGTAAGCATTATGGTCGTTCACGTCTCAAAAAAGAAGCCAGCCTAATGAGAGATGAGGCTAGACAATGCTACCATTTGGATATCAATAAGAAAAGGGAGTTATGTACCCAAAATCAGTCCCGGAAAGTTGCTTAAGCCGTAGATAGTAATCGGATTATCAACCTTGAGGATTGGAGTATAAATTTCAATGAATTTCGACTGACGGAATCAAACAACTCAAGAAGCATGCAAGTGAAGAAAGTAAAGGCAACCAAGACAAGAGAAATGATAGCAGATTACAACTGGGATGTGATCAATATGTGTCACCATATCCAAACCCGGAGGATACACATACAAAGTTCTGGAATACTAAGCCACCTATGTTCTCTAACACTATGGATCACCTAGAAGCTGATGAATGGATCACAACAATTGAACAGAAGCTAGACTTGGTGCAATGCAACGATAGAGAGAAAGTTTTGTTTGCATCAGGACAACTTGTAGGAGCAGCCTCAGAATGGTGGAATTCTTACATCTACGAACATGAGCAACCACAAAGTATTGTTTGGGAAGAATTCAAGGACAACTTTATAACACACTTCATTCCTGTAAGTACGATGAAGCTCAAAAGGAAGGAGTTCCTTAACTTGAAGCAAGGGAAAATGACAGTGAATGAGTATAGGGATAAATTTATTCAGTTATCTATGTACGCACCAAGATCGTCTGAAAGTGATAAAAAGAAACGAGAACATTTCCTCAAGGGTTGAATGAAGACCTTCAGAGTATACTAAGATTACATGAATATTCTAGTTTGCAAGATGTCATCAACAAAGCTATTGAGTTAGAGAGCAAACTACAGGAAATCATAAGTAAGAAGAGGAAAATGAATTTTCCAAAGCAACATGAGAACAATTCACATCTTTACCATTTGACTCAAGGATCAGAACATGAGTATGAAGATCCACCACACAATCGTCGAAACATTAAAGAAAGTGGAGATTGATTCTACTGCAAAGATCATGGACATTTTATTAGCAGGTGTTCTAAGAAACGTACTGACCGATATGAAAAGAAAGCTCAGCAGAGACAGAATAAGCAAATCAATACCCAAGAAGCCTTGGATCAAATGGAGAAGAATACTAAAAGTTGTGTATGAGGACCCGAAGTATGATTCGAGATGGCTAAGCTTAGGAAAAGAAACAATTATGGAGTCGATCCAGCTCTATTCAAATCACTTTATCAAGAAAAGAAGAAATCCTACAAAGGCAAATCAACAGAGTCGAGAAAAAGGAATGGACAGTTACAAGTGGAGTTAGGTTGAGTATTCCAATGATGTTTATAAAGTGAGTTGTGAAGAATAAAGAATTATGCTTATGGAGCTTGTGTAAGACGAATTATATGGAAGCAAGATAAGCGGTGTTGGATGCTAAACACCCGAACTCTTGTTTCATGCTAGCCTTTGTGAATCTCGGGATGACAATCTGTTATAAAGTGGAAGTTCATGTTGCTTCATCTTTTTGAGTTCATCTCTTCATGCATTAGTACACTATTCCTATCTGGAATACCTTTCTCTAACAATCAAATGGTAAGCACTAGGTCAGGAGAAGGTCAAGACCTTCTACCTGTTGACTGTACTCATATTGCTAATCAGCAGAATCAAGCACCACCCCCACCCCTCAACCCAGCAATGGATCCAGTACGCAACAGTTCCTTGCCGCTCAGATGCAGCTAATCCAAAACCTGACTACCACTATTCAAAACATTCAAACTCAGCAAAATCAGTCACCACCAGCAGGACCACCAGCACCGGTGGACAAGCATAAGGAATTCATGAGTCACCGTCCTCCCACATACTCCTACTCAACCGATACATTGGATGTTGATGATTGGTTAGAGACTGCCACCAAGAAGTTGGGATGACACAATGCACTGATCGAGAGATGGTCTTGTATACAATAGACTGTTTGTAAGGATTAGTAGCTGAATGGTGGAATGCGTACACTGTCGCACATGCTGCACCTAACACCATCACCTGGCAGGAGTTCAAGGATAACTTTCGTGTGCACCACATTCCCTCTGGTGTGATCAAGCTTAAGCAAAGGGAGTTCCTCGCTCTAAAGCAAGGCAATATGTCAGTTAATAAGTATCTGGACAAGTTTACTCAGTTATCTCTATGCACCAGATGAAGTTAATACTGACCCAAAGAGGCAAGAATGCTTCCTAGATAGTTTGATAGAGCCACTCAACTATCAACTACAGAGTCACAACTTCCCGGACTTTGTTACATTACTGAACCAAACTACAGGTCTGGAGAACAAACGTTTGAAACTTGGTGAACAGAAGCGCAAGTTGCAATCTCGTGGACAATCAGCAATACACGTCCCCGCTTCAACTCATCACAAGGTTCTCATTTTAGTTCTGGTTAATCAAGTGGAAATTATTTGCAAAATTCTCAGTTGCAGCGTTCAACCCAGCAGTCCTAACATTCTAGCCAACAGACACCACAAGTTCCAAATCATCATTGAGATCGCTCAGGTGCACCAGTACGAAACAACTCTCCAGTTCACCCTAATGGTTGTTTCAATTGTGGAGAATTGGGACATTATGTTATCATCTACCCAAATCGTAACATCTAGACTCCCCAGAAAGACAACAGTCAAAGATTCGGACAACCATCATCTCAGATACGTCACAAAGTGCAAATTCTCAGATCAATAAGGGTCAACGGAATTACGTGCGTGGCAATGTGAACCACGTGACAGCTGAACAAGCTCAAGACGCTCCTGGTATTGTGCTGGATACGTTTCCTGTCAACTCTGTGTCTGCAACGGTTTTATTTGATTTCGGAGCATCACATTCATTCATTACTGAATAGTTTGTGTCAAAGCATGATATACCTATGAGTTATATGAAGACACATTTGTTGGTTAGCTCCCCGAATGGTGAAATGAAATCTGCATATGTATGCTCAGAAGTCAATCTTAAGATCGAGGGAATAAATTTTCAAGCTGATCTAGTAGTACTTACATCTAGTGGAATAGATGTGATACCGGGAATGGATTGGTTAGGCGAATGTGACGGAATAATACTATGTGCCAAGAAGACAGTCCTCTTAACCAACCGGCCACGAGAAGATAGGATTGAAGTTGCCACAACTACCCCATCCAAAGAAGAAGGCAAAGTGAATCAGGATTTAGGAAAGTAGGTGAAGGAGCTACGATTGTCGGAAGAGCTCAGCGTACAAGATGGATTCAAAATAATACCCTTAGTTCTTCAATCTCTCCGAATCTCGGGACGAGATTCTTTTTAAGGGGGGTAGATTTGTAACACCCTAAAATTCCATCACCAAATTAATATAAGCAACATGGTGTTTAGATTTTATTTTCTAAGGATTAATTAAATTATCAAATAAATTTGGCCTTTAAAATATTTAAATATCATTTTAATAATTTAGAAGCAATAAGTGCTTGTGCATCATGATTTGAATGCATGATTTTATTGTTTGTTTGTGTGAAGTTTTAAAAGTTTTTAAAATGTTTTGAAAACTTTGGAAAGGCTTGAAGTGTTTAAATTTTGAAAAGAGTTTAAATCTTGAAAAGTTTTGAAGGAGTTTAAATTTTAAAAGTTTGAAAAAGGGTTTAAATTTAAAAGTTTGAAAAGGTTGGGAAAAAAAGAAAGAAAACTCTCCAAACCCCTCTCCCTCCCCCTTCCCTTTCTTTTCCGGCCCGCGGTCCGGCTAGCCCGCGCGGCCCATCAAGCCGAGCCGCCGCCCGCCTCTCCCACTTCCCCCTTTTTTTTTTCTTCGTTCGCCGGGCCGACGGTGGGGCCCGCGTGTCAATGCCATCTCCTACCTCCGGCCTCCTTTCTCCTCCCCTCGCTCGAGTCAACGGCCGCGCCGCCGGCCGCCTCCCCCGCGTCTTCCGCGCCTCCCTCCCTTTAATCCTCTCTTTCATTGCGCGGTAAGGTCCCGACTTCACTCCTCCTCCTTTATCCCTTCCATTTATCCTAATTAAGCACCCCCCCTTATGGCCATCAATGGACACCGCCCATTAGTGCGCATGCCTTTTCCTCTCTCCCCGCACCGCCTCCTCGCATGCTATAAAGCCGAGCGCCCGAGCCCCCTCGCACGCCTTGCGCTTCGGCGCTCGCGACCCTTTGTCGCTCTCCCCGTCCGGCACCTCGCTTCGTCTCGTCTCCTTGTGAAGTGCCGCCTCGCCTCACCGGATTAGAGCCGGACGCCGGAGTTTGGTCGCCCGTTTCGCCGTGGCCGTCGACCCCCGGAGCAAGCCGGCGCCACTAGTGCCTCCGCGTCGTCGAGCCGCACATCCGCCTCTCGCTCGTCGTCGTCGCTCGTGGCCGGAACACCACCGGTCAGTGGCTCCAGAGACGGCCTTCTCCATCCGCCATCCACTGTCTCCCCCCGCGAAATCCGGCGATCTCCCGTCATCTTAGCCACTGGTGAGCACATCCCTCAGACCCCCTCGCCATTCTCTCTCAATTTCCCATCTCACGGGCGTCCAACTCCCACCGAAACGCTGCCAATTTTGGCCGGCCAGGAGCTTGCTGTCCGCCGGTCGTGCCTGTTCCAGAGGAGCCATCGTCAAAACATAGCAGATAAGGCATGCCAGTTTTGCCATTAGGTCCCCAAGCTATCCCCAAATAAAAGCTTCATAATATGTGTCTTGAACCTTTTGTGGAAAACCCCCTAGAAAGATTCCACTTCCACACATAAATCCCACCCAAGACAGTTTGCATATCTAACCCTGATTTTAGATCTTTTTGCAAGCACTATTCTTTGTGTCTCGGGAATTTCCTCTCGCTAGCCCCCGCGGTCTATAGTTAATAGTGTTTTGACCCTTGCAACCTTGTCTAGTCTATAGATCTAGCGTTTTAGCTCCGTTTAACCTCATTCTTGTTGCGTTAGGCTCATATAAACTCAAAGTACGCGCTAGGAGCAATGTTGTACAAGTTCTATGTTTTATATTTTATTTAAATATTAAATATGATTAAATCCTATTACACATGCTTTTCTAATTAAAATCTAATTAGAAGTTTAACACGTGTTTTCATAAGAAAGTTAATATGATTAATATTAAATGAACATTTATTTTAATTAAAAGTTAATTAGATGTATACCTCGGTTTTAGAATCAAACTTAATTTGATTAATGATTATGCAATTTGCTTTCTACTAAAATGTAACATAGGCTATATCCCGAGTTTTCTTAATTAAATGTTAATTTGATTAAAATGAATATAAATGTGTTTTAAATTATAATTTGATTAGAACAACTCGAAATATAAATATAAACGCCTAGATGCTTTTACATGCTTCTTTTAAAATTAAATGTTTAATTTGCATAAATCATACATGAATATTTATAAGTAAAATTGGACTAGGCCTACATCGTATTTTAAATATAACTTGCTTAATTATAAATAGGGTATTTCTCTGAAATAACCTATACACATGATTTTACTTAATTAAAAGATATCAAACGCATAGCTAGCTCTTGTTTGTGATCATCCAAACCTCCCGATAGTTCTGAGTGTTCCTTGTGTTCGCTTTCCTAGACCCAAATCCTGCTTTCCCTTTAAGCTTTTCATGCTTGGTGTATTGTTTTGTTTATTGTATGTATTCTTGTGTGCTCGTAGACATCGTGTCAGTTTCAAGCGAGCAACCAGTTGATGTAGATCAAGAGCAAGTGTTTGAAGAAGAAGAACCTTAGTGATTAAGCAAGGAAGGCAAGTGGTCTTCTCCCCCTGCATGATTCTATTTTATCCTATGTAATTGCATGACAACTAAGTTTATATTTATTATGATATTGCATTAAATTGATGGGAACACCCTTTTTAAGGACTTACCTAGACTTTTACCCACAATCCTTGGATCAACCCGGTTTAACAAATGTTTTTGGGTAGAATATGCTAGTTGCTCAACTTGGGTTGGAAAAAAATGGTTTTCGAAGATAAATGCTTATATGTTTAACGATGATGCTTTTGGTAATACAAGATCATATGGTTTAATCGGAACATGGAGAACCACCCAAGAAAACATGCGCAACCACAGTGTTACATGGCTCTGACCTTAGCCAATTAATTAGGTGTGCGATTGATCTGATGGCCCTTTTCCGAAAGGAGCGAGAGGGGGATCCGGGTTGCAGGGGTATAGCCCGGTCCTTTTGGGATAGCAGCCTTTGCTAAGGTGCTGACCACTAGGGAGGGTTATGGTCCGCCCTGATCTGTAACTATGCGGGTCGTTAGTCTTTTGTATACCTTTGTAAAGGCTTCGTAGCGTCCCTATGCAATCACACCTCGGAAGTGTGGTATGATGCCCGATCGCATCGCATGGTTGGGTTCAAAGTTCTTCGGAACTTTTACGCGAGCCGTGGGTAAAGTGTGCAAACCTCTGCAGTGTAAAACTGATCGATCAGCCGTGCTCACGGTCATGAGTGGCTTGGACCCTCACATGATTAATAAACTTGAAGATGAGAATAAATCGTGGTTTGGTGAAGCTCGATGAGCTTTGGGTTGTTTTGCTTAAAAGTTTCCTTAAGTGGGTTGGTATATACTTACATCTAGTAACTAGGCGTTCTCTAATTAAAAGTTTGACCAACATTAAAATGCTAACCGCTGCAAAACCATAGCCTATCCTTGATAGCCTTGCATATTCCCCCACTTGTTGAGTACCAACCATAAGTGTACTCGGCCCTTGCTTACCGCTGTTCAGAAGAGAACAATGGTGAAGAGTTCTACATCGACTTTGAGGAGTTCTGAGGCATGCGTCTCCCCCAGTCAAGTGCCTGTGGAAGCGGAAGACGAAGACTCGTCGTGTAGTTATCGTTTTCCGATGTTAAAGACCTTCGTGTCTTCCGAATGAGTGTAGTAAGTTGTTAAACCCCTTGTTACGTTTTTACTGTCTATGATATTACACTCATTTCGTCTATCATATGTGTGGAACTAGATCCTGGCACACATATGTGATGCATCCGGTTTCCCTCCGGAAATCGGGTGTGACATGAACAAACACTTGCCGATGAATGGCATGGACACTAGTTACACTAGATGGATTCATCGCGGAGAGGATTGGAATGTGGATATTACCGAGCATTTTGCCACCGATGTGCATGACGGTGGTGATGGGTCCACATATGGGATAGGTGTGACGGAGAGGATGACAACTATGATGCTGATCCTTGGGAAGCGCTTTTAGGAGACCTACGCCTTGGAGCGAGAAGAAGAAAGAGAGGTTGGAGAAGATGAGGATGGTGGTACAGGACCTCATGAGCAAGCGTCATTTTTCGAAAAAGCCCGAGAGAGAGGCAAAGCGTTTTCTTTATCCCGGTTGTACCAAATCCTCAAGGTTCTATTTAGTGGTAAAGCTCCTTCATATGAAGGCATTATATAGGATAAGCAATTCCGGGTTTACCGCAATATTGAAGCTTTTGGCCGATGAAGCATTACCGAAAAACAATACACTCCCAAAATCATATAGTGAAGCAAAGAGTATTCTAAAGGAATTAGGTCTTGGGTATGGATCTATACATGTGTGCTACAACAATTGTGTGTTGTTCGGAGGAAAGGATTATGGCAAGCTTGATAATTGCCCGGTTTGCAAGCTCTCTAGGTGGAAAGACCCGAAAGGAAGAAGATTCCACAAAAAGTGTTGCGGCATTTTTCTTTAGCACCTAGGCTAAAAAGGATGTTTGCAACTAAGGAATTGTCGAAGAAGCACGGTGGCACAAGATGAAGCGGCGGCCCAGTGAGAAAGAAATGAGCCACCCAGCTGATGGTGGCGCATGGGAGGATTTTGACAAAGAATATCCTGATTTTGCAAAAGATGCCAGAAATATTAGACTTGGACTTGCTACTGACGAGTTCAATCCCATTTCAAAAAAAAACTTCTAAGTACGGCATGTGGCCCGTGTTTGTTATCCCATACAACCTTCCACCTTGGGCATGCATGCGAGAGTCAAACTTCATGATGGCTCTTCTTATTCCGGGTCCTACATGTCCCGGGAAGGACTTTGATGTATCTTTGGAGCCTCTCATAGAAGATTGACTTGAGCTATGGAAGGGTGTGCGCACTTATGATGCACGTACTCGCAAACCATTTAAGCTTCGTGCTGCAGTCTTGTGATGTATCCATGACTACCCAACTTTGAGCACTCTTTCTGGGCGTACCACAAAAGGATATTATGCCTGTATTCATTGTGACAAGCACCCTCTTTCATATCGCCTAAGGAGCAAAACTGGGTATTTTGGGCAATTTCGTTTCCTTCCAAAAGAACACCATTTGCGGAGAAACAATGAGTTTGCTAGATTATTTGAGAGCAATGAGGCACCAGAAAAATTCTCTACGGACGAGTTGTTGTCTGAATTGGAAAGAGTATAAGATGTTAGGCCTGGGAAGAAACAAGAATGTGGGAAAAGGAAGCGTTTGGACTTTGAAAGGAAACATGTGCGAATTTGGAGCCGTAAAGTTGGCTTATGGAAGTTACCATATTGGCGAAAGTTGAAGTTGAGACATAATCTTGATGTCATGCATATTGAGAAAAACATATGTGAGGACTTTATCGGCACAATTCGAACATAATTGGGAAGACAAAGGACACGAAAAAAAGCTAGGCTAGATCTAAAAGATTTGGGAATTAGAGAGGAGCTACAACTTAGAGAGGATGGAGAGTCATGTAAGAAGCCTAATGCTCGATATATCTTGTCCAAAGAAAAATGCAAGTCCTTTTGTGAATTTTTAAGTGAGGTCAAGTTTCCAGATGGGTTTTCTTCCAACATCTCAAGATGTGTAAGTGCTGATGGAACCAAGTTACAAGGGCTAAAAACACATGATTATCATATTCTACTGCAAAGAATCTTACCAAGCTTGTCATGAGAGGGTTTTTAGACAAGGATATCTATGAAGCAATAGCGGAGTTAGGAAAGTTTTTCGTGGAGCTATGCAACAAAACTCTAAACAAAGATGTTCTAAATGAAATGAAGAAAGAGATCCCTATAATTTTGGTGAAGCTTGAGAAAATTTGCCCCCCGGCTTTCTTTGATGTGATGATGCACCTAGCCGTACATTTACCCGAGGAGGCATTGCTCCGAGGTCCCGTGCAATATGGGTGGATGTACCCAATTGAGAGGCGGTTGTATACCTTGAAGCGTTATGTGAGGAATAGGGCTCGACCGAAGGTTCAATTGCCGAGGCATATATAGCCGAGGAATGCCCGACATTTTGCTCTAGATACATGGAAGATGTTGAAACCGGGTTTAATCGGACTCCAAGAAATATAGGTTTTTCCGATGAAGAGGCATATGATGTTGATATTTTTGGCCATGGAGTTCATTTTAATTCTGCACCTGACATGATGTATGATACAAATGAGTTTGATCAAATGGTGTGGTATGCACTTAATAATTGTAGCCAAGTTGACAAATATGTTAAGTAAGTAAGAATTGTTGACCTTACTTTTGCAGAATTTTACAAATGTGGAGTAAGCTAAAATTTTTTCTTGCCTTTGCAGGATGTTTAGAGATGAATTGGAGAGATCAGGAGTGCCTAACATTGCAAGATCGCTTCGCGAGGATTTCGAATTGGTTTAGGAACCATGTCGGTTTAACTTACATTCACATTTTTTTGCTGATTTTTTAAATGCCATATTACAAAATTTGCTAATATATTTGCCTCATGTGACCGATTTTTATGTAGCTAAATGCCCGCGAAGAACGGATAGATGATGACCTCTTTCACTTGGCATGTGGTCCCGATTTGAGAGTCAAGAAATATAAGTCATGCATAGTGAATGGTGTGAGGTGGCACACTTCGATCGTGACAAGAATAAGAAAACACGAATAGTGGAGTCATTGTACAAGGTTCACATAAGGGTAAGATGATTGATTTTTATGGAACTTTGAAAGAGATCATTCAGTTATGCTATAATGGTGAGGATAGGTCGGTAGTTCTATTTAAATGTGATTGGTATAAACTGGATGGGAAGAATAGTGGGCTTCAATATGATGGATTTTTTAAAAGCATCAATGTTGGTAGTCTATGGTGTAAGGATGATTCTTTAATCTTGGCCACTCGGGCTAGGAAGATTTTCTATTTGCCGGACACTAAGTTGGATGACAAGTGGCAAGTTGTGCGGACATTTGATCATAGGCATCTTTACAATGTAAGTGAAAGTGATTCTCCACAATATAATGCTCCCGCATATCAAGAGAATAAGTGCTTTGAAGATGATGGTAGACGACAAGCGCTTCGGACAATACCTATGAGCAGCCTTTAAATAGAGATGATGAACCAGCCCTTGTATTTGAAGCTTCTGAAATTGCCCAGTTGGTGAAAGAAAGTAACAAAGATGTGCATGAGAGTGATGGCGAAGGCGAAAATGATGAAGAAGATGACACACTGCTGGAGTATTGCAGCGATGATGGAGGTGCTGCAATGGAGGTTGACAGTGATGATGAGTAGCTATTTGTTCCATTTAGCAATTATCTTTGTATGTGTAATTAATTTTTATGCACAAGACTTGTTGTGGAATCTATTTTTATGCACAAGACTTGTTGTGGAATCTTTTTTTATGCACAAGGCACCGCCGGAGTATTGTGGAATGTATCTCGTGCACAAGACTCTTTTTGTTTCAATGCATGATTTGATTTGTATTATTAAGGTTCCATGCTCTTTAATTTGTCTTGGTTGAGAGCAAGTGGCATATCACTTACTTTCGGTTGTATTCCTTATATATATAGCCTCATTTGGTGTAAACTTAGTACTCTGCATCATCGCAATAATTATAAGCATATAATTTCGAAGCATCTAATCTGCAATCTGTGAAATATGTCATTTGGGGTAAGTTAGCACTCCGGTTGAAAACTTTTTGCTTCCTCCAATTTGTCAAATCCGCACAAGCAATCTGTCAAATCCGTTGTCTTTGGTTCAACGAGAAGAGCCAAATAGATGCTATATTACAAGGATTAACTTCGACGGACATGAGCCAAATTGGTAGTATTGTAAGCAAAATATCTCCTGAATTCAGGATTAACTTCTAAGATTAGTTCAGGATCTCAACCAGAACTATCAGCTGATTTCAGGCAAGTACATGCAATATTTTCATTTGTAAAACAAGCCGAACCACAATTTTCGGACACAAAAAAATTCAGAAGTTCATAATTTTCCATTCACCATTCGCATCACAAGTTCACATCACTTCGGATAACGGACGGACAGACTCTAAACCATCTACCATCCCTATTTACGAAAGAGAGTTTCCACCAAACTACAAAAGCATCGACCAAGAAACACAAGCACTAGTTGTTTCTTGCCTTCTCTATTTACAGACACAGAGAGCTTCCACCAAAATACAAAAGCATCGACCAAGAAACACAACCACTAGTTGTTTCTTGCCTTCTCGGCAGCTTGCTGCTTCCATCTGTTGCCACAGAGAGCTTCCACCAAAATTCAAAAGCATCGACCAACAAACACAAGCACTAGTTGTTTCTTGCCTGTGCCTCATCGGATACAACAATCAATGCAGCATGAAGTTTTTCCTTCCTTGCCTTCTCCCTCTTTAGCTCATTTTCAAGCCACTTGACATTATCAAATGACACCGCCACCCGGTTGTGCAACTCCCAAAAGGTCATCCGTTGGCCAATGAACAATTCGGTGAGTCGGTGGCCAATCAACGAGAAGAGTAAGATTTATCGATATAATAGTCTTCTATGATCCCAAAGCAAGACGGACTAGCTTTGAACAAGTCATAATGACTTCTCATTTTTTGCAAAGCTCTCACATCAACAAACATCAATGCGGAAGAACTTTAATTTGACAAGGAAGATGTGCATCCGGTCATTTGGAAAAATATGAGGAGACTCAACCAAATGTTTTGTATCATCGGTCTTAGGTGGTAAATGGCTAAATGGAATAGCAGGATTGAGAGCAAAACATGAGTCCAATAGTCGTTGGTTTGTTTGTTGCTCATTTGTGGCCTTAGCTAAGCACAAATGCACTATTGTAGGAACTAGAAAACATTATGGAAAAAGTTAATCCTGCAGCTTCTTATCCCAACACTCGGCATTATCGGTTTGCACGGAGGACAAAAGGAAATGGTACTTAGTGCCTAACCAATTAACGAGAATCTATCTATCGACCACCGGAACCGAGCCAATAACTAACGGATCACAAAAGTTCACCTTCTCTCGGGGCCGACTCATCACCGATGGACTCCTCACCGCGACGGAGATAACAAAGCCGGGGCCGGCGTCGTCGCGGGGGTGCGCCTCGAGGAACGGGAGCGGGACTTCTTCTTGGCTGCGATGCCGGAGCCGGAGCGGATCTCCCGGCGCCCCGCAAGCTCTCGGCGCGCGCTCTCCGGCGGAGCGATCCCGGCGTGCCGGCCTCGTGGCGCGGTGTCGGCGGCGGAGGGGATCGCGCCGGCCTCGGGCTTGCGCTTGGCCGAGGAGGGGATCCGCCGGATCGCGCCGGCCTTAGGCTTGCGCTTGGCCGAGGAGGGGATCCGCCGGATAACGCCGGCCCTAGGCGCGTCCTCACCGGCGGAGTAGAACCTCCCCCGGCATCTCGCACCGCTCGCCGAGCATGCTCGAGCGTTTGCGGCGCCATCCTCCGACCTCATCGGAGGAAGCGGCGGGTCGGGGGTGCGGCGGAGGGAGGAAACGGCGGGTTGGGGGTGCGGCGGAGGGAGGAAACAAGATGGAAGAAGACGACGATCCGGTGGGGACTTGGGGGCGGTGGGTTCGGGTTGACTATTGTATAGTCTTGTTGTTCCGTATAAGAAAATACATAGCAGCGTTGTGAATGAATTCACTTGACTAGCGCAAGGGTTTGTCTTAGTTTGCTGTAACCTATAGACCCCGGTTCGATTCTGTGGGGTCACAATTTTTTACACTTTTTTGCAAACTATAACATCTCCTACAAATCTGTATGCTTAGATTATCTTATAGACACAAATATATTTTTTATATTCAGTATACTGTATATAAGTTATCTTGTATAAATTCAGATAACTTTCTAATCCATTTACTATTTTTAAATGATTAAATTAATTTCTGCGGGTTTAATGTAAGTAATTACAATTTCAACTACATATATCTCAATTAATACCTAAAAATTCCTAAAAAATAGTTCTTGATCTTCTCTATTCATTTAGGGAGTGATTGGTTGGTTGGTCCGGCGTAACCCGGCTTGCACCTTTGAACCGAGCCGGAGACGGCCGGCCTCCTTCCATGCATATGCGGTTGATTGGTTGGTCGTGCGGTGAATGTGATTGGTTGGCGTGCCACATAGTTTCCCCGCATGATCGCTCTCTCGCACGAATCGGCTCGCGCGTGCACGCCGCACCGTGTGAGCCGGGCTCCACAGGATACGCCCGATTTGCTCGTTCCCTAGCAGCCGGCTAGAAGGGCGATTTTGCATCAACGAGCCCGGCCACGGAGACGAGTCGTGCAACCAAACTACTCCATCCCCGCACCCGACCGGCCCGGTTCGGTGGTAGCCGGAAACCAATCACGCCCTTAGAGCTCATATCCTTAAAATATATTGAAAAACGTTTGCTAGGGATAATTCAAACATCTACTTCCATCCTTATTTAAAAATAATGGTAATAATATCTAAATCTTCCCCAAAATATCTATAAATTGGAATATGATCATTTTAGATGTGTGCAAGCTTGATCAAAAAGTTTCATAACATTTCGATAATTTTAACTATACATTGTTCACAAACTCAACTCAACTCGGGATTGTTTCATACATCTCAACTCTAACTCTAAGATTTGAACACCTCATTACATGTCCGAAGTCGTATACACTTCAAATTTTAACACGACCTCATATTCACCATATAAATAGGAAATATCAAATTACATTAGCAATTGGTGTGAGAAAACATGTCATATGAAACAAATGAATAAATAACAATTTACATACATAAAAATAGTACCAAGAGAAAGAGAGCATTTTTACAAAAAAAATAGAAAAAAAACCAACTAATTTGGAGCTCTTACGAGGGAGAAATACCAATTACAAAATTTAATTACGAATCAAAATAAGAAAAACAGAAACATTCTCCAGTAGCCTCATGAACATGTGGACCCCACTCATTGCAACGTGTGTCACTGACGCGTGGGCCCCACTCAGGCGGACCCACTACTCTCATGAGTTTGGGCAGCAGGCGAAACCGCGACCCGCGAGGCCAAATCCATTCCCACACCAAAATGACGGTAATACCCATACAGCTCACCAAATTCTACACACAAAGTTGGGAGGTATCTTGGTAATTTCGCATACGAAGGGGAATAACCTATATCCCCGATCGCAACTCATTTGGATGGCTCCTCCTCTCGCATATCCCCTCGCCCCCAAACCCTAGACCACCGTCCGCCGCTAGGGCCGAACCACTTCTCCGCCGATGGCCACCGACCCGCACATCCCCGCCTTCAATGGCATCTCCACCGCCCCTACCTCCTCGTCGACGGCCCTCGACCGCATCTCGGCCGGCGACCCCCGACGGATTCAACAAAACCTCCACCATGATGCCGTTTCGCATGGAGGGTCTATCCTCTACAACTTCGTCAACTCAAGAGGCCCCCCGGCACCCGCACCGCCGCCGCTTCCGAAGCCCCCCGCGACCTCCACCGTCGCAACGTCGGGAAGCCCAAGGAAAGCCGAAGGAAGCACAAGAAAGGAGTAAGGAGATACCGAAGAAGGGAAAAGCATTTCGTATGCTAGGTTCGTGTCGCCGCACTCTATTGATTGGTGAAAGATAGCCCCCGGTCGCTTGATTGATTTTGCTTGTCGATTATGTGTTGTACAAACTCGCCAACCTCTCGTAGCTTGGTGCTAGAATTACCAAGATGCTCTTTGGGTAAATTGTCTTTGCGTGTCAAATCGGTTAATTTGGGGGGCAACACCTAGGACGACACACTCTGTAGTCCGTAGGCGTATTAATTCCCGTAACTTATATGCTTAATTGTTAATTCATTCGATTGGCGGTGCTACGAATCACAATAGTTTTGTTCTTTTAGCATACCTTGCTACCGATCCCGGTGCCCATTGTTGCAACTTGGGCTAGTTTTATGTTGCGGGTTTGCACGTCCTAAGATTGATTAGTGATCCACACATCAAAGGGCACACTTGATTCATTTTGCTTGACATAGATTGATGACTGATTTTGCTTCACTAGGGGAACACACACTACTTGATGTATGTTCTTGAATTTAGTAGTTGTACCCCGTCGTGGAACTCATGTATGTGACATGCTGCTGTAATAACTTGCTGGACAAAGCTGAGACCATTTTTTAATAATTATGTTGGTTTATTTGTGCTTGATTTTGTGTAATTGTGCTACACTCATGCTTGTAAGAACTTATTTGTGTAGCCTCTGTTGGTTAGTTGAACTGCAATGCTTTACTTGATACTATTTGTGTAGCCTCTGTTGGTTATTTGTGTACTAGTGGGATTCATGGCCTATGATGCAACAAAGATACATGAGGTGAATGCCTTTTTCCTTTGTTTGCGCTTAATCATGTGTTTCATCTACAATGTTGGGGTGTCTTCATCTGCAATGTTCTTTTCTATTTGCTTTCTTTCTTGTTTGCAAGGCATCCACCAATAATTGAAATGAACAAATCCACCACAACATACAAGCTGAGGCCAATGTTTACTGTCTACCTAACTGCCTATGATGATAATCATGTTTGCTCAATGAATTGATGAACTTGAACTTGTGAGGGACTGGAGTTGTTGGTCATCTGTTCTGTTTTGCCTATGAAGATGTTTTTTTCTCGCTCTATTATCCATGTCCGTCATCAAACCGTGGGACACATCCATTCCCAGGCAATCCGTCATGACCGGGATGGATGTGTCCCATGGTTCCATGCCTGCCATGACATCCTCACTATTGTTTATTTACTAACATAAGTAAGGCTTTGTTTGGTTCCTATAAGTTACATGACTTAAAGTGCAAATAAGTTACTTGCATTGTGAGAGAAACAACTCTGACTTATTTGCTGCATAAGTTCTATGAATTATAAGTCTATATGTTGCTCCACCCCTACTTAAATTTGTGTAACTCACATTTTTCTCACTAGGGGAAACCATGGGTTCGCCGAGTGCCCGATAAACTTGGCAAAGGTCGGTGTACTCTCGGCAAAAGGTTTGCCGAGAGTAATGCGCGGTAAAGCCCTCACGACAAATAACTTCTCGGCAAATAGCTCTTTGCCGAGAGCCGGCCCGCCGTGGAGCTCTCGGCAAACGTTTGTCGTGACCTAAAAACGGCTCTCGGCAAATTGAAGATGCGTCATCCATGAAAAGGTAAAAATAAATAGAAAAAAATTTTAGGTCAAAATAAGTCGCGGCATTTTTCGCGCAAAGTCACGATGCTATGTGGTAAGTAGGGTTCAAACCTGCAACCTCTTCCTCGTGTGACCCTTCCTTACCGCTACACCACACACTCATATGCATCCATATCCAGTTTTCATTATCCTCATGTTATACTACACCGAGTGTAAATTGCTTTTTCAGGCTTTAAATGTATTCAAATTAAAAGTTCTCAACTACAAAATTTCATAACTTTCGAGATCTACAACTTTCATTATGAGAGTTTCTTCATTCGAAGTCATTGACAATATGATTTCAAATAAAATGAACTACAAAGTTTCATAACTTCTCATGCTCTACAATTTTATTTTGAATGTTTCTCCATTTGAGGCCGCTTGAAAATTTTAAATTTTCAAATTTCAAAAATTCGAGACATACTTTACCTTGGGAAAAGTAATTGAAATTGAAAAAAATTCAACTACAAAGTTGTATAACTTCTGAAGATCTACAACTTTTATTTTTATCATTTGTTCATCCGATATAGTGGTAGTAACATTTGTGCATATAGTTTCATAAAACTATACAAGAGGTATAAGATTTTGTGACCAAATTTAGTACCATTTTGTCAAATGAATAAATCACCTAAATAAAAGTTATAGATCTTCAAAAGTTATGAAACTTTCAAGATTAAAGTTTTTAATTTAAAGTGATTTGAATTTGAACTTTACTTTGCCGACGGCCAAAAAAGGCTCACGGCAAAATATTTCTTTGCTGAGAGCCGCTCTCGGCAAACAGCCCTTTGCCGAGACTGTTGGTAATTCTTAACGTCACCACTAACGGCGCCTTGTTAGCGTGAATGCCAAAATCACCTGGGTACATCTATGTGTTACGAAAGAGTCCAGAAGCGCACAGATATACCGCTATAACACTTCAGCTAAGGAGTATTCCAAAGGGTATCGAACCCAAGGACGGAGGAGACCTAGCTCTAGGCCTAGCTTGTGGTCTAAGGACACCACTCAATAGGATAAGATTTGGACAGAGACGTTCTGGTAGGTAGAAATGGAGTTTAGAACAACTTCTCAGGTATGAACACTCACTTCAGGCACCGACCCTTCCTGGCTCTAACAGTTGGTTCCGGTATGTGGCTCTACACCGTATCCGAACACGGAGGAGTACAAAGGGTCCAACGGCTGTCACTACTGCAACCTACCTCTATCTAAACGTGATATACATGGCAAACGGAGGAGAACCCGTAGTCTGTACACCACATCCACATCACCGGCTACTACTATGGCAAACTACGTCTAGTACTCCCGTAGCCCAACTATTGCACTCCATATAAATATGAAGAGACGAACTAGTGAGGGATAAGACATAACTAGCTCAGGTAAACTCTACCACTAGCAAGGATCACAGACGCAACTTTGATCTTGTAAGGAATGTAAGCACTCTTACTATACCCTAATGTTCTGAATGCAAACTTTTGAACCTGATCACCTGGATCAGAAGGATTGTGTTGGATGAACACAATACTATTAATGATGAACAACAAAGAACATAAGAACACAATAAATAATGCAAGAATATGACTTTAGTCTAAATAGAGAATACAAAAATACTCACTTTATTCTAGATGAAGAACAAAAACATCCATAGAGGTTCATTCTTGAGGAAAGGTTCCAAATATCATGGCAGGCTGCAAGAATCCTCCTCACACTCCTCCTAAATCTCTATAAGAACTAGCAAGCCAGCACTAATCCTATGATATAAAGTTCTTCTATGAAGAGGAAAGTGAAGAATGAGAACAAGAAGTGTGTGTCTCTAAAATGAAATGCTCATCTTCTATTTATAGGCCAAGTGGTTCACTGAAGATCGTAGAAAGCACCCTGGAAATAGAGCCCTGGACCAATGAGAGATCACCACGTGTAAGGCTAAGATGAACCGGCCCTGAGGCAGTTCGACTGACCCCTTGTAGGCTCGGCTGGCTTCCAACTTTCGCCCAGCGCATTCCATGTGGGCCCTTGGGTACATTCTAGGTGTGTGTAGAATTTTGAGTCGGTTTGCTTCCCTAGTGGGCCCATGGATCCTTGTGATTGCCACGTGGCACATCCAAATTCGCCAAAGCTTGCTTCCCTTGGACTGATGACATGGCTTATACATGTAGATCTGGTGTGGCAACACCTCATTAGCTGAGGTGACGAAACATGGATCAATTGCGTGTGCTTTTTTCCTCCATTTCTTGTGGTAAATTCTTGCATTCAAATATTCATCGACACGTGGAATTTGTCAGTATAAGCTCCTATTCTTGTGTTGATGATCCCTTTTTATGTATTTTATGCAGGATTTGATGGCCTAAGAGAGGTACTTAACAGCAGTCAACAGAGACCCCAGATTTTTGCCGTGAGTTTTCTTGTGGTGTTGCGAACATGACTGTGTAACTACTAGAAAACCACCTTTAGATACGCCAGATTTAGAGTTAGACACATTTTATTTCTTTTCTATGTCACTATAGACATGCTTTCATAAAGCATGTTTGAAGTGTCTTCGTATGTACCGCGTCAAACCTTGTAGAGATGAATTCTTTAAACATTGCTATGAAAGGAAGAGACATTTTGTAGACACGTTAGATGCATACCTATTAAAATTGATACAATCTTGTAGACACGTGTACTAAATGTCTCTAGTGGTCTGGTTACATATTATAGTAACACTTTGTTGTGTGTTAAAAAATATAGAGACAAACTTCTACATACATTTATAAACATGTCTACTAATTTGTGAAAAAATTAAAAATTATTTCAGATTTGAGGACACATATTGTTGACATTGTTTTTTTGGAAAAATGGGTCAAAATGTATAAGGAGAAGCAGCCGATAAAAGCAGCGTGCAATCGGCCGATTGAAGAGAGAAAGAGATGGTCAACAGGACTTACTGATGGCCAAAGAAATCCAACCCTGACAGTGGGCCCGTAGGCCAGAACGATCGGCCGATAGTCAGTTATAGGATCGGCTGATGGAGAGAGGAAAAGGCGGTAATCAGAAGAGTACGCCAAAAGGAAAGCATGGTGGAGGCGGGTCAGTCTACGATTGACAATGGGTCAAAGAGTCCGTTTTAGGAAGTTTTTTTTGACTCCTGCGAGAGTCATTTTCTATTTTTTGTGGTTTTTTCCTTTAGATATAAGTAAACAATGCCATAATCGGCTAGGAGTCGGGTTTGTCCTCAGGACATAGATAGCGACCCTGCGTGGTCGGAAAATCTGTACACACCAATGTCAAACAAACCGCCTCCGGGCAAACCCTTTACTTTTACTGAATCTACTTTACACATCTACATTCCGGCGACTTCGCCATTGCGTTTTCCCTTTTCTACAACGTCGTGCTTCAAGTTTGACGGGCTGCATCAACTGACCTCCGACAAGCTTGTGAGTACCGTTTTACTGAATAACCCTAGGCTTTAACCTCCAGGCGCATCACTGAGGTTTCGTCTAGTTCTTCATTCACCCTTATCGATATTAGCTAGATCTACAAGTTTTGGTACCAATTCTTGTGGTTTTAGCTATTATCTTTACCTTCCGCTCGATCTAGATCCTATCGGCTTCTACCACTACAGCCGATTCCGACCTACCCGAGCGCTGACATCACGATCGGCCGATCCAGCCGATCAATTTAACTGCACACCCGCGCTTCGGTTGCCTGCGAGCCGGCCAATCCCGCTTTTACCGTATCGGCCGATTGGCTGGTACACGTGTCGCTGAAAGGCCATCGGTTCTCTAGCCGATCCCTAATATTTTCCATTGTCAATCAACATGTCAAATTGGCTAGCATGCCTCACTACAAACTGGGGAGTCACGTGTGTCGCGCATAAGGGTGACATCCTATTTTTGCGTCAACACACTTTTGGCACGCCCGGTGGGACACGAAAAAGTCAACAATGATGAAGCCTACGAAGAATGGTCCTTCTGAAGTCGATCCAGAAATCGTTCAACCAATCACCAAGGATCAGCTGAAAGATTCAAACAAAGCTGAGCTCGAGTCTCATATGAAGCATTATGAAGAGCTTTGTCTGGCATCATATGGTTAGACTAAAAGTGGTGTTTTCAAGAAGAATCCTTTGCCAACACCGAAGCAAGTCACCATCTCAGCCGATCCTGTTCAAGACATGACGACCAAGGCTATGCATCTAACAATGATTGATCAATTGAAGGTATTCACAGATACAATTCAAAATGCCATAATTATGCACTCAAGAAAGGAGCAGAAGGAGGATATCTGGGACCTGCATATTACCAACAAAAACAAACTCCTCTAGTGTTCCAGCAAAACCAATCAGCCAACCCGCCGATTGATGATCCAACAGCAAAAGCTTCACTATCTCCACAAGCTGCTATTAGCTCTTCATCGGACACCCAGCCGATTCAGAATCAAAGTGGTGATGGTAAATATAAAGATCCTGTTGTCATGTCACCAGTACAATCTATTGTCTAGGATCAGGTGCTTCCAGTGCAGAACCAACATAAATATCCTGCTATGAGAGGATTTACCTCGTGATCACTTTAAGACTAACATCTCAAATTTCTTTGGGCCTGTGATTGAAGAAATTCCAGAAGTAAAATGCCCACAGTCTTACTAAGCTACATTTGGAGGTACTCCAGGGACTACGCACATGACTGAGGAATGAGTAGTGTTTGTCTACTTCAATCATGGGAGCAAAACTTTTGAGAGATTCAAGATTAGTCCAGCTCATGCTCACATGGTCATACCGACAGAGAAAAATAGTGGTGATCGAGAAGAATAAACTCAAGCTTTAGTACTAGCTTCCACAGGAAGGAAATAAGTGGTATGTACCTTAACATCTTTAATGTGTTCCAAGGTGCCAAGGCACAACAACTTGTTTTTGTCACAGTAATGCTCCCAACCCCTACAATGAAACAAGCAACAATGGTTAGGACACTATTAATTAACTAGTAAGGTGCACGTGCGACACGCACGTGTAAATAACCTATCAAGTATTAGTCAAGTGACATCACTCGATTTTTTATTCATTCACACATATGTTAACATGTTATCTCAACAAAGTACTCACACCGATCACAACCAACACCCTGCAGAATGAATTATGAATTGATGCATTTCAACAGAATGAATAAAGATTTAAATATAAATAGCTCTGTTGTGCTCATGATGCTCTCTGAATTATGACCAACAGACCATAAGTGATTCTCCAAAAGTCAAAACAAATATATCTGTCAACACCATTTGTGTGCAGTACAACCAAAGAATGTAAAATAAATTTAAAATGCCGAAAAAGGTACAACGATGAATCAAACACAAACTTTTGTGTTTGTGATGGCTCTAGTAGTACGATAAGTGCACAAGCACACCATTCGAACAGAGAAATCCCACTGTAGTTTAGAGTTTAGACAACTCATGGTATAAATAAGCCATTCTTGTAGAGATACCAATCTGAATCATCGAATGAGATAAACTTGGATCTTTCAACTGCATGGACCCAACTGCTATTGTTGTTGAATGAGGAGTGCGTCAGAGAAAGAAAAGAAAATAAAAGACGAGATCAAATCTTTTTTCCACTTAGGGCATGTACAACCCTTAGACAGCAAGTCGTCCGTAGAATCTCGAACTGCGCATACAGACAAATGTATAGACAACTCATACATCCCATAGACAGAAAGGCCGTCTGTAAGCTATTTAATGCTTTGCATAGAGTCTAAGATCAACTAAAAAGGTATTTGTGTATACAATTGTGTGACTTGTATGATTCGATTATTTTCTAATACTATTATGTGTATACACCAGCAATAGAAGGCAAAAAAGAAGAAGAAAAACACACATAGCATCATGCCTTCACCCTTCTCTCTGTCGGTGGACATAAAAAAACTCAAAACTCCACCTCATTCTTTTTTGCCGGCAGAGCAAGGCAACAAGCTAGCAACTTCTTCCCTTTGCGTGCCATGCCACCGCTCTCTCTCTCTACTTCTTTACCCCACACAGCGGCCCGGTTCTCCATCTACCCCCCCGGCCGGCAGGCGCATGGAGTAGCTGCCGAGCATGGCGGGCAAACCCACAGCGCACCTTCTTTTCCGATCGACTCCTCCTTCCCCAACTGTGCGCAGGCACCCGACTCCACCTTCTTCAATTCGATCCCATTGTCGTTGCGCCCGGTTGGAGGGTATGTCTGTGTGTGTGGTGTGGACATGCCAAGCTTCGACCAGAGCAGACTGCTGGGGCGGAGCAGCCCATCTACGGCTCACGACGGCTAGGGCTTGGGATGGCGAGGTCGACGACAGGCGGCGGCGCCGGGATCCGGGGTGGCCGTGGATGGATCTCCCCTTCCCAGTCGGATCTCGATGCCACCACTCCTCCTAGCGCTGTTGGTGTCCCCTGTCTCTCCTGCGGCTGTGGATTTGGTGCGAACAACTTCCTTCCGCACGCACCACGCGCAGGATCCAGAAGAGGACACAGGCTGCGTGATCCAGCCTGTCATCTCTTGGTGAAGACGATCTCTACAACCTGTTGCGCTTCTGCTCCACCTCGAGCAACAGGACACCTGCGTCGTCTGGCGAGGCGGTGCAGAGGCGGTCGGTAGAGTAGGGAGGCGCGGAGGGCTTTTTTGCAATTTTACCGCTACACCGACGGGGGAGGTGACGCTGTACAACCCTTAGATGGCAGGTTGTCTGTAGAATCTCGAACTGCGCGTGCCGACAGATGTACAAACAACTCATCATAGACAAAGAGATTGTGTGTAAGCTTTTTAATACTTTGCATGGAGCTTAATACCAACTACAAATGCATTTGTGTATGCCATTGTGTGTCTATTTGATTAAATAATATCAAACATGCATACTGTATTTTATATATAATAAGATCGACTACAAATTTATTTTTGTGTACTATTGTATGGTTTTTTGAGTTTCGTGTATTGGCCGAGCTTTGATAGTCCAATTTGAAGACTACACACTAAACAGTCAGAAGCAAGGTAGCCTTCAGTACAGGGGCAACAAAATACAGATGAAGTACTCATCGTAGATAATTCATGGTGGACAAGCAACTGAGCATATTACATATACCATCCATCAAAATGTGAACGAAATGGTTTCTACAGATAGTACGTGCCCTTTTCCTATCCATGCACAGAAACAAAATATCAACACTTCTTTCCCCAGTCCCCCGCTCCTTAGATCGATCCACATCCACTCCTCTGCTTTGCTATGCTCCTCTGGCCTCTCTTCCGGTCTTCCCTGCCCCGACGAATGTGGCAGAAGACAGCACGCCATGTCGTTGCCGTCTGGAACCTGAAGTTGCACGGCGCGGGGCGGTACTCGAGCGGCGTCCAGAGCCCACCGCGCGCACCCCCGTGGGAGGTCCGCCTCCTCCATGTAACAAGCGCGACAGAGTCGGCAAGCATGGATGACCGTGTATGCTTGGTGTGGTGGCTGGCAGGCGGAGCAGTGGAAGAGCAACATGGTGGCGAGCGTGCAGGCCTGCAGAAGCGGCAGCTGACTTGGCCACCTCGGCCCTGGAGTGGTGGCTGCACGAGGGTAGCGGCCAGCCGTGCGGGCGTCCGAGTTCTACCGACACCGGATCTATGGCCCCACCTCCCCGCCGGCGCCGGATCTGCGGTCCCTCCTAGTCGGAATTGAGTAGCGCTGACGTCTCCTCCTGGCCGGCTTCAGAGCTGCCCCGGCCTCAGTGGGATGAGGTGGCGAGGAGGGTGCGGGGCACGACAGTGTGGCCCTCCCCGAGCTGGTCCTGAAGCTCGTCGCGTGCAGGAGGCCGACGAGCTCCACGACAATGACAATAGGGAGCAGATCAGCGGGCTCCTCAACAACGACGGTAGAGGGAGGAGAACCCCAAGCGTTGCAGCCTCGACAACATGCCTCGATGGCCTCGATCTGCTCCAATCCCTACGGCGGCAGGCCTCGGCGATGGCGAGACTGGGCAAGTGCGTGGAGGCCGGTGGAGAGCTCCCTGCGCGGCCATGGTCGTGCCACTCCTCCATTCTCCGTTCTCCACTCTGGTGCGTGGCTTGATTCGTGGTGCGGTGTGGCGAAGGAAGCAAGGCGTAGGTGTGGCACTGAGATCCACCCACGAGGATCTCTCTCCGGTGGCAGACCAGAGGTGACAAGAAGCGGGGAGGAGCAGGGCCGAGGGGCTGCGGGCGGACTGCAGCGGCACACGGGGTCACACAACATAGGCGAGGCCGAGCGCCGCGACGCACCGAGGAGCGACTGTGCGGGTAGGTGGCCTGGCGGGTCCGAGTAGGTGTTTTTGGCACAAACACTCTTCAAATCGTGTGATTTTTGGTATTTTGTCTAAATCCTTCCACCTTATCCACTTCCAAAAATATATGACGGGTGGGTCCAATGTGAGGGGTAAGGTGGGTTCAATTTGGGTGAGAAAAGTTTTTCAATTGTCTTTGATCATTATAGTATAGATATACTCTGCACAATTTGTTAAGGAACGTCCGCAGGTTAAGAAAGAAATATCTTACTCATTAATGATTCGCTCGAAAGGGTCAGTATCAATATTAATTATCTTCAATGAATCAAGATAGTAGACCTTCCACTGCTTCGGAACAATCGCCACTGCAATCCTATGGTTTATACTGAGATAAACGGTAAGCATGAAATTCTTTTTAGCATATAGTTTGAAGGCATTGCACATATAGGACACAGAGAAAGCAAGAGTGTTATCCGTGCTGTTCAACGTTGTCGAGCAAAGGCATTCAGGATCAATGAAGCCAAATGTAGCGCCCATCTTCTCTACTTCTACAGTCATATTCCTATTAGTAAAAAAACAAAGTGTAGGAGGCAAAATACATGGTAAAGATGATGTGAGGCAAAAGGCACATTTTGATAGAGGATGTGATTCAAAAGCCGAAGTCGAAGGACCGTCAAAATCTCCAAGGGAATCACCACCTCCAAGTCCAAAGGAAGATCAACCTCAACCTCCACCCATGGGAGAACAACCACAACCAGGGCGCGAGAGCTATGCACCCCGGACATCATTGATCTACCTATCATAAACCTTCAAGACACCGAAAGGCCGTTCAAGATCAAGGTCTCAACTATCCACATGACGATTGCGGGAGCTTTGGAGCGTTTCAATGAATACATACGAGCCGGATTCCTTGAGTGGCATATCAGTTTACTTAAGAGGAGGATGGAGAAGATGGAGATAGAGAAAGAAGCTCAACACCTAAAGGCTGCCGAAGCAAGATCCACATGCAAGGAGTGTGAGGAGTACGACCATGTCCAAGGTAAACCCCGATTTAATGCAAGTTCATCCGTTCAAGATTTGATTCCTCTTTGTGCACAATTCAATAACTTCATGGACGAGCAAGCTAAGATCAACAAGGACGTCGTCACTAAGTTCGAGGCTATGGAGAAAATATTGGAGAATTTAGATGGCAAGGTGACAGAGGTCGGAAGTCTATATGTGAAGTGTTCACCATGATGAACATGCTAGAGACGCAAGTGGGACAACTTGCCGGGCGCCCGATGGGTAACAAAGAAGAATTTCCAAGACAACCCCAAGGTCCCAAGACGGCGAAGGCTACTCAAACTCATTCGGGAGAGATGGAGGATCACACTAAGGAGACTACGAAGATCATGACCGAAGGACCGGAGTTCGAGATGCCGAGCCACTACATGAAGGAAGTTGTTGCATCCGTCAAGACAAAAGGACAAAGCTAGCCTGTGAAGACCAAAACAATGACTAAGCCGAAGAATAAGCTCGTGCCCAAGATGGTGCGGAAGTTGGTACCAAGATTGCAATACCCGCAAAGAGCGTTGATTCGAAGTAATCAAGTGAAGAAGTCTAGCCATGGACTATAAACGAAGCGCTAGGCGGGAGGCAACCCGTTTCGTCGAGTCAAGAATAAGCTACTGGGAGGACAACTCGATTCCAAGTTTTCAAGTCTTTTTAAATATAATTCAGTTTTGAATTTTACTACGCAAGACATTGAACTTAGAATGGTTGAATAACATTAGAGACATAATTCTTGGTTGAATATTTTGTTTTGATCATAAACCATTTACATGAACTGTCGGTGTTTTAGACCGGCAACCTACTACGGGGAGTACCCGAAGTAGATGATTGTGACTCGCCGAGATCGGTAACTCGAAGGAAGAGACACGTGGCACACAATTTAGACGGGTTCGGGCCGCGAGGTGCGTAATACCCTACGTCTCGTATGCTTTGCGTAGCTCGGATTGATAGGGCACGATTACAAGATGGTGCAATGGTGCGCCGTGAGTTGTATGAGAGGAGATTCGATGAGGGGATCGGTCCTCGCCTCGCCTTATATAGTCCGAGAGGCGAGGGTAACAAGTCGGAGTAGGGAGAGAGTACTAGTCGAGTACGTCTAGGAGTCCTCTATACAGTGCGGAACATGTACAGCTCCCTAACCGAGTACTACTCCTACGTAGTCCTTGTGCTCCACGCCTTCAGGTGCCGTGTAGCGCAAGCCGGGTAGTCCCAGGGGCCCACCGAGTAGTCGGTCCTGGTACCCACCGAGGTAGTGGGCCCAGGGAGGTCCATACGACAAGCCCCCGAGTACTTTGTAGTCGAGAAGGATAGCTTCAAGTAGTCTTGACGGCCTTAACGAGTAGTCCTCAAGCGTCCCCGAGTGCTACAAGTCAAAAGTCCTCAAGAGTAGTCGAAGCATCCCGAGGCCGGAATGTACTCCGCTCGATGTCCGAGCAATCCCGAAGTCTTCTCGAGTAGTCCCAAGCGTCCTCGAAAACCGCCTTCGAAGGTCTTCAAAAGCTCCGCTTTGTCTTGCCTTGAAGCGGGAGCCGTCATGGAGGTACGACTTTCAAAACCGCACTCCACATGGAGTATCCCCCGAGCCTCGAGCCGCGGGCTCTAGCCGAGGTTCCATCCGAAATCTTGGCAAGAAAATCCCGAAAAATCCGGGAGAGAAAAACCGAAGGACACGTGGCACGGAGCCCCCGAGCCTTGAGTCGAGTACTTCCTCTCGAATTGAAGGGTCTTCTTGGAGAATGTGTCCCGAGATGCTCTTGAGACTAGCCGCTTCCCGGTAGTCGAGTAGAAGTAGCCGAGCCCCCAAGGTGAGTCACGTCGACTAGTAGAATACGAAGAGTCACGCGCGGCCGGCCGAGTCGGCCCGCGCCCGGACTTATCCGGCCGCCCGTTGCGAGTCGTTTTGGCTTATAAATAGAAGCCAAAACCCTTAGGGTTTTCACCCATTCGAGACGCGATCATTCCATTTGAATCTTGAAGCGAATTCACCCCCCGGCGCCTACCGCCGCCGTATTAGATCCAAGCGCGCACCAACCGAAGCCTTTAGGGTAGCCCCCGAGCGAATGCGAGTGTAGACGCCTTGCACTTGGAGGATGAAGCCGTCGCCGTCCAAGACGTCCAAGGCCGCCGGGAAGAAGAGGGGCCGTGAAGAGGCCGCCGCGGCCGCCACCGGAGCGAGCGCCGCCCATGTCTCCACCGCGGGCCGATCCTAGCCGCGAGTGGAAGAAATCGAAGGTGAAGACGGAGGACCCAGCGACCCCCGCCGAACGGTGGGTTCATCGGGGAGAAGGAAGTCGACATGTGGAGATCCGCCGCGGGAGATCCATATCCGATGGAGAAGGCCGAAGACGAGATCCCGATGTTCTCGCGGTTCGTGGAGCGCGGTCTTGCGCTCCCCGGCCGGTGACTTCTTCAAGGGGCTCGCTCGGGTACTACGGGATCGAGTACACGAACCCGAACCCCAACGGCATCTTCCACACGTCGGTCTTCGTCCACTTCGCGAAGCCTTCCTCGGAATCAAGCCGCACCGGGTGCTCTTCCGGAAGTTCTTCCGCGTCAAGCGCCGCCCCGGTGCCTCCAACCCCGCAGTAGTCGGAGGGGCCGACATCCCGGGCCGAGGGAGGACGCCGCGAGCGCACCACGGCGTACAAGCTCGTCGACTCCAACACGGACCGGAAGACCGGATGGTTCTACATCACGAACCACCACCCCGGCTCGCCGAAGCCGAGCGGACGGCGGCCCCAGCACCGTGATTGGTGGAACACGGAGCCCACCATGCAAGAAGGGATCCGGCCTCCCGAGCCGCCCTAGCACGCATCAAGGTGCTCGGGGAGGCGGGACCGAGGGCCGAGCACGTGGCCTTCGGTTTCATGAAGCGCGAGGATCCGGGCCGCCGATGGCTCGGGAGACCCCGGGCTTCGAGTACACCGCGACGACGACGCGTCGCGGATGCCGAGAGGCGAGCGGACGACAACGACATCGTCGAGAGGTTGTCGCGGATCTTCAAGGACATGCCGCCATACACGGCGTGCCCGGGGCCGAGGAGTACTCGCCGCGCGCCCGCCCAAGGAGGTGAGTAGTCGTACTCCCCTCGTCGAGTAGTGAGTACTTGTAGTAGAGTTGCCGACGTCTTGTGTCTTTGCGCGAGATGATGTGAAGCGGTTCGTCTCCGATTCGCGCCGCCACCGAGCGGGATTGAGATCCCGTGGAGGGGAAGGTGAAGGAGCGCCGCGAAGTCGGTGAAGGCGACGACACCGTCATCGTGGAAGATACCTCCGATGATGACGACGAAGACGAAGAGACGCCGAGAGACCGCTTCCGAGGTTGCGGTCGAGGTTTAGCCGCCCCGGGCTTGCCTCATGTTCCACCGGTTCAAGACCCCTCCGGCTAGACCGGAGGCTAGCCTTGCCGCGCCGCCACGGAAGCCGCGCAACCCCGCCAGAAGCGGGTGACGAAGAAGCTAAAGGTCTCGGAGACCACGCCTCGGGAGGTAAGTCGTCTTGAGCGAGTAGTCGAGTACCCGTTGTTCGAGTATAATGCGACGAGTAGTCTTCCCCGTGTGCGTGAGGTGCCGCCAACGGAGCCCGTCGAAGAGGGCGACGAGGGCGTGTGGGAGACGGTGGGGGAACCGGGCCGGAAGTCGTAGTCCAGCCCCCCCCACCGTTGAAGAACTTCGCGCGCAACCGGAGCGCCGGCCCTCGCTCCGAAGAGAGCGAGAGGACCCGTGGCTGCCGCCGTTGGAGAAGTGGTGGCCTCGGGAGCGCGGAGACATCCGCGCCGCCGCCGCCGTCATGGAGGAGGCGATAGCCTCGGGGGCGGAGGAGGAGGCGCCCGCCGAGGGTGGACCGGTTGATATTGCCGCATCCTCGGTGCTCCCGCCGTGACCATCGTCCCGGTCGAACTTGTAAGTACCATATCCTCACGAGTAGTACTTGCTGCAGTAGTCGATCTTTGTCTGACGACCCTCTGTGAATATTTCTGCAGAAAATCCACAGATCTGAGCTGGGATGGGGACGAGCCCTCATCAGCGGTGGCGGAAGAAGTCGCGCCGCCCGTCGAGGAGGCCGCTCCCCGTGCCCAAGCCGTGACTGAGCCCCCGGCTACCGAAGCGCCGTTGCCGGAGGCGAGTGTAGTCGAAGGTGAGTACCCTTCGTGAAGGCCGCGGAGCTCCGGAGGAGTAGTCGTAGGCGCTAATGCACTTGTCGTTTGTTGGCGAGTGCGCCGAAGGTGGTGACATCCCCGCGGGGGTGCCAATGCGGAGTTGACGCCAAAGGCCCCGGAGGTCGCGAGAAGGATCCCCCCGAGCCCGTGGAGGAGGTCGTCGAGAAGTCCGCCGGGGGAGAGGCGGTCACCACGTCGCCGCAGATTGCTCGGGAGGTGGCTATCCGCTCCCCCGAGATCCAAGACGCAGCCCATCCGCTCGCGCCGATGACGCGAGGCTACCTCGAGTAGCCGCGGCGGGATAGAACTTCTGGCGGATGATCTCGTCGAGCCGGCGACGGTAGCCAAGCACCTGGAGGCGATCCGTCGAGCCGAGCAATGGATGAAGGTAAGTAGCCGTAGCCTCCCGAGTAGTCAATCCTTTGCCGTTGAGTACTCGTCATGACTTGAGTTGTCTTGTGCGGGGACGTCGCGGAGCGGTCCCGCGACAAGTCGAACCTCCGTCGCAAGGTTACGGCGACACCGTACTCCGAGCAGGCCCCGGAGGAGCAGCTCGTGAAGTCTCGAAACACGCGGCCGCCATGCGGTCAAAGCTCGACGCCGCCTTCGCCAAGTATCACAACGACGTCATGGAGTTGCGGGCGGGGCGACGACTTGGTGCGGAAGAACAAGGGCCTCCGCAACAAGAATAAAGGTATATCCTTCGACTTGTCCGGTACTTGTTGGAAGCCGAGAAGCATCCGACCCGCCGTTGCGTTGCCGTGCTGCGCAGCTTGAGGGCCGGAGTGGAGCAAATTCGAAGGCCTCGGAGGTGAGCATGAAGAACCTCTTCTACCGGGAGCAAGAAGCCCGCTGTGTACTCGAGCTCGACTACAAGGAGCTCTCCTTCGAGTGCGAGAAGCATATGGAGCTGCGGATTGCTTCGACGGGGATCTCGTCAACCGCTACAAATCTTTGCGAAATTGAACGAAGACCGCGAGGCGTTGCGGGCCCGCTTGAAGGAGTTGGAGGAAGCCGCTCTCCCGATCGCGAGGCTCCCGGTGCCGCACCCGGCGGCCCCAAGATCTCTCCTCTTGTGGATCGACTCCGTGAAGCACCAAGCCGGCTGGCCACCTACGTCAAGCATATGGCCAAGTCGATCCCAAGACAAGTCTTGGCCTTCATGAAGTCGTACTTCCCGAAGGCTCCAGTGGAGGTGGTCGCCGGCGGGGTAGCCGCCAACTGCTCCGATGAGCAGTATGCAGAGCTGCTGGAGCAGATGGCTCCCATCGCGGAGCACTTGGCCGAGAAGCCGAACCTCCAAGTAGCCCCGTAATAGGTAGCTAGTAGCCATAGTTGTACAGAAGGCAATTGTAATGAATTGTTCAAGTATCAATGAAAGAGAATTTTCCAAGAATGAGTACTCGTAGTCGCGATCTCGCAGTGCGAAGCGCCCATCGTGGAGTAGGTGCGAGTAGTAGTACTCGGCTTTAGTGGTCCCGTCGTAGGGAGTAGGCGGTAAATAAGTTGATGAACAATCAAACTTTATTACCGAAGGAGTACACCCGGTGGCCGTGGCCGTAGTTACAAAGTAGTCGCTCGGACCTGGAGGCCGCTTACAACCGAGTAGCGCCGAAGCGGGTAGCCGCTGCGGCAGGTGATCCGTAGGTAGCCGTGTAGGCCGGATCGTAGATCCGTAAGTAGCCGCGCGGTCGGATCTTGGAGTGTGGTCTCTTAGTAGACCGCGCTAGAGTCCTTGACGCTCGTTGCGGCCCGTGGTCCGTAGGTAGCCGCACGGGCCGGGACCCCGGAGAAGAGTAGTCCGAGACCGGAGCCGGGACCGGAGGGTCGCTTGCGGCGAGGGGTGTTGATGTAGTCGATTAGACTTGAACCCCGGAGTAGTCGTGTAGACTAGGCGTAGAATCGACAGAGTTGGTCGACGTTCCACGAGTTGTTGACGTCTTCGCCTTCAAGTGTTTGGAGGCGGTAGGAGCCCGGCCGGTCACCTTAGCCACGGTGAAGGGGCCTTCCCGTGGGGAGCCGAGCTTGTGGAGTCCTTCCGTGTTCTCGGGATACGGCGAGAGGACAAGATCTCCAACGTTGAAGGAGCGTTCCTTGACGTTGCGATCATGGTAGCGTCGGATACCCTCCGTGTACCTTGCCGATTGGACGAGGGCGGCGCGAGCCGAGCTTCTTCGAGGCTATCGATGTCGACTCGTCTCGTCGTCTTCCGAGACGCCTTCGTCGTAGTGCTCCACCGCCGGCGAGTTCCATATGACGTCGGCGGGGAGGATGGCTTCGGAGCCGTAGACCGGGAAGTAGGGGGATTGCCCCGTTGGCTTGGATGGTTGAGTCCGCAGCCCCCCGCAGTGCGTTGGGTAGTTCCTTGATCCACTTGCCCCCTTTGGAGTTAGCGCCGCGTCGTGTAGCCGCTTCTTGAGGGCGTCGAGCACCATCCCATTGGCTCGCTCGACTTGTCCGTTGGCCCGTGGATGGGCGACCGAGACGCACGGACGTCTATTCCGCCGTTCTCGCGGTACTCCCGCAACCGGTGGTTGTTGAAGTTGGACCCCGTGTCCGCGATGATGCGGTGGGGTAGCCCATAGCGGTGTACGAGTTCATCCAGAAGTTGAGTACTCGTCATCCTTGGGGCATGTGACCGGCTTGACCTCGATCCACTTGGTGAACTTGTCGATAGCCACCGGCGCCCGTTGAATCCTCTCGGCGCGGTTGGCGGTGGCCCAATCATGTCGAGCCCCCGGCGAGCAAAGGGCCGGGTTGGCGGTATGGTGACTAGCTTGCAGGCCGGGACATGTTGTCGCTTGGCGAAGTACCGACATCCTTGGCACCTTCTCGACGAGTTCTTCGGCGTCGCCCGTGGTTGTGGGGCCGCAGAAAGCTCGCCGGAAGGCCTTGGCGACCGCCGTGCGTGAGGACGCGTGGTTGCCGCGACGCCCTTGTGGATCTCCCCTCCAGGATGTCCTTGCCTTCTTCGCGAGGGACGCACTTCATGAGTACTCCCGTGAAGATGCGCCCGCTTGTAAAGCTTATCTCCGACGAGGACGTAGGACTTGGCGCGGCGGACGAGTTGTTCGGCCGCGTTCTTGCCGGAGGGGACCTTCGCTCGCCGAGGTAGTCGATGAACGGTTGCCTCCAGTCCACGTCGATCATCATGACCTCCTCGCCCGGCTAGTGGATGGGCCGGGATAGTGGTCGATGGCGCCGACTCCGGATGGATGGCGCGTGAAGCTCATGGACGAAGACGCCCGCCGGCACTAGAGCGCGGGTGGATCCGAGCTTTCGAGAGGACGTCCGCCGCAATGTTGTTGTCACGGACGATGTGATGGAACTCGAGACCATAGAATTTGTTCTCGAGCTTGCGGACTTCTAGGCGCAGGCGTCCATGTTCTCCTTGTTGCGGTCCCGAGACTTGTTGACTTGGTTGATGACCATTGCGGAGTGGCCGTAGACTAGTAGCCGCTTGATGCCCGGTGAAGCCGCGAGGCGGAGCCCGTGTAGGAGAGCTCCGTACTCGGCTTCGTTGTTTGAGACCTTCCGTAAGATCTCGCGGGGACGTACTTGAGTTGTTCGCCCATTGGAGAGATCGGGAGTACCCCCGCGCCCGCGCCCTCGAGGTTGAGTGAGCCATCAAAGTACATCACCCAATGCTCGGTCGCACCGTGGGAGTAGGCAACGGTTCTCCCGCCACTCGCCATGAAGTCGACTAGTGCCCGCGACTTGATGGCCGTGCGTGGCTTGAAGTCGATGGTGAGGGCGCCGAGCTCGACAGCCCCACTTGGAGATTCTCCCCGGTGGCGTCTTGGTTCCTCAAGATGTCGCCGAGCGGGTAGTCGGTGACGACGGAGACCGAGTACTCCCCGGAAGTAGTGTCGTAGCTTCCGCGAGGTGATGAGTAGAGCGTACGGGAGCTTCGCACGGCCGGTAGCGAGCCTTGGACTCGATAGAACCTCGCCGACGAAGTAGACCGGGCGCCCGGACCGGGTAGGCGTGGCCGTCTTCCCCGCCGCTCGACAACGATGGCAGTACTGACCACGTGAGTAGTCGCAGCTAGGTAGAGCAAGATGGCGCGCCGCTCTTGTGAGGAGCCGTGAGGATTGGAGGCTTTGACAGAAGTCCTTGAGCCGGGCAAGGGCTTGATCCGCTTCGGAGTCCACACGAACTTCTCTTGATGCTTGAGTAGTTTGAAGAAGGGAGGCCCCGTTCTCCTAGCCTCGAGATGAATCTGTTCAATGCCGCCATGCACCCCGTCGCCACGGGACGTCTTTAATGCTCGTGGGAGCTTTCATGCTCGGTGATGGCGGAGATCTTCTCGGGGTTGGCTTTGATGCCGCGCCGGGCGATGATGAAGCCGAGTAGTTTGCCCGAAGGGACGCCGAAGACGCACTTGTTCGGGTTGAGCTTCCGCCGTACTCGCGTAGTGATGCGAAGGTCTCTTCAAGGTCGTCGATGAGGGTACCCGGAGTTCCCGGTCTTGACGACTACGTCATCCACGTAAGCCTCGACGTTCTTGTTGAGTTGCCGCTTGAAGCAGCCCGAATGGCCCGTTGATAGGTAGCGCCGGCGTTCTTCAACCCGAATGACATGGTCGTGTAGCAAGACGCGCCAAACGGGGTGATGAACGCGGTCTTTTCCTCGGTCTTCCTTCTTGATTGCGATCCGGTGGTACCCGAGTAGCGGCCGAGGAAGCAGAGCCGGTCGCGGCCCACCGTGGAGTCGATGACTTGATCAATCCGCGGCAACCCGAAGGGGTCCTTGGGGCAATGCTTGTTGAGGTCGGTGAAGTCGACACACATCCTCCACTCGTTCGAGTTCTTCTTGCGGACGAGGACGGGGGTTGGCGAGCCACTCAGATGGAAGACTTCTCCGATGAAGCCACTGCGAGTAGCTTGGCGAGCTCCTTCTTGATGGCGTCCCGTCTGTCGTCGACGAAACGTCGGAGGTGTTGTCGCTTAGGGGTGGCCTTTGGGTCGACGTTAAGGCAAGTGCTCAATCGGCCTCCCCGGGCACTCCCCGGCATGTCCGCCGGCTTCCACGTGAAGATGTCGCGGTTAGCCCGAAGAAAGCTGATGAGCGCGTCTTCCTATTTGGGGTCGAGGCCGGCCCCGATGGTGGTGGTCTTGCCGGGGTCGCCCGTTCCGAGGTCGACCATCCCGACGAGTACCTCCTCGGTGGCCGAGGCTTGTTGGCGCCGTCGGGACTTCTCCGGGATGTCGAGTTCGCTCGTAGCGAGCTTCTTCGATGCGGCGTAGACCTCCATCATCGCATTGGGTACTTGGTTCGTGGAAGCGATCACCACGACCTCTCGTGTCGCGGCTCGTGGGAGATCTTCAAGTCCCCTTGGAGGGAGAGTACACCGGGCCGGACTTGGCATCTTGAGTACCAAGTAGGTGTAGTGGGGCACCGCCATGAACTTGGCGATGGCCGGTCCGCCGAGGATGGCGTGGTAAGAGGTCTCGAAATCCGCGACCTCGAATTTGATGTACTCGGTGCGGTAGTTGTCCCGAGACGCCCCGAAGGTAATCGGCGCTACCACCGAGCCCCGAGTGGGGATAGCCGCGTTGCCCTCGGGACGATGCCGTAGAAGGGCGTGCTTGCTCTTGGTGAGCATGGGGGTGACGTCGAGCTTCATTTTCTTCAAGGTTTTGGTGAAGAGGACGTTGAGCCCGCTTCCACCGTCGATGAGCACCTTGTTGAGCTTGGAGCCCGCCACCGTTGGTTTCGGGACGAGAGGGAACCATCCTGGTTCGGAGAAGCCGGTCCATTGGGTCCACGCGGAGAAGGTGATGGGTACCTCCGACCACCCGAGGGGTCGGGACCGCCGGCTCAATGGACATCACTTCACGACGGGTAGCCTTCTCGCTCCCGCCCGCTTGGCGGTCCGCCGAAGAGGACGTTGACGGTCTTCTCGGGTTCTTGGAAGTCGTTGTTGTCACCGTCCTTCTTCTTGCCCTTTTGGTCATGGGGGTGTGGTGGCTCGGAGTATCCTTGAGTGCATGCTCGAGCCTGGTAGCACCGCTCGGTAGTGTGGTTGCCGTTTGGATGCCACGGGCACCTCTCCTTTAGCAGGTGCTTTGAAACCGCCGTAGTTCTTCTTCGAGTTCCCTTTCGCGGGCGCCTGGATAGCCGTGACGGTGTTGTCCCGCTTGCGCTTGCGGTTGGGACCCGAGTAGTTACTGTTGTTGTTGTTGTTGTTGTTGTTGTTGTTGTTGTTGCGGCCACCTTGGTTTGTATTGCCGCGCCGCCGCCGCCCCGGTTCTCGCTTGGACTTGCCGCGATGGCGTCGTACTTGGCGTTGGCCTTGTCCTCTTCATCCGCCCGTGACGTGATCATGTCCTTGAGGTGGGGGATGGACCCGGGGGCGGCGACGACCGAAGTTCTCGAAGGTGCGGCGATGGTAGAGGCCGGCTCCGGGAAGAGGTCGATGACCTCCTTGTCGGTGACGTCGACGACGATAGCGCGCTTGTCGAAGAAGCGGCGCATGTGCCCGGCGGACGGTCCGCCCTGTTCTCGTTGATCATGGCCGTGTCCATGCGGGTACCCGAACGGCCCATGGCGCCCCGCGAAGTTGCTCGTGAATGCTCCTTCGACTGGTCCCACTTGTCGATCGAGTGCTTGTCAAGCGACTCGAGCCATGTGAGTGGTGCTTGGTCCGGACGAAGGGGAAGTAGAGGCATTTGGTGTCGCTCGTTGCCGCCGCCGTTCTCGATGGAGAGGGCGTAGCATCGGAGCCACCGAATGGGATCCTCGCTTCGCGTCGTACTTGGTGATCCCCAAAGGTTTGAACTTGTCGGGGAGGAGTAGGTTGCGAAGTCGAGGTGAGAAGGGGGGGGAAGCCGTCGCCCTCGGCCCGGCGGGTCGACTTCTTCCGCCGCAGGCTCCTCAATCTTCCGGCGAGCGTCGTACCCCGCCGTGCGAGGCGGCCGCCGAGGCGTGGCCGTTCGCGTGGCCTCGGCCGCCGCGACCGCCGCCGCCTCCAGCTCTTCTCGTTGGCCCCGTGGTTGGAGGCTGCCGCCGTCGCGCCGCCGCCATCGTGGTCGTTGCCGCCGCCACCGCGGAGCGCGGTGGGGGACAACTTCTCGGTTGCCTTGGTCTTGCTGTGTGAAGGTCCGCCGGCGTTGGAGCGGCGGCGGTTTGGATCAGGCGGAAGGTCGGCTCGAGTACCGGTTGGGGCCGGCGTTGGCGCCGCGACTCAGTAGCTTCGTTGTCGCGGGGTTTGGCGGAGGAGGTTGGTTGACTCGTTGTCGACCCGCATGAAGCAGGCTTCTTCGGCGAGCTTGGCGATGACCTCTCCGCGGCGCGTATGCCCCGAGCCCGGCGTGCGATCGTTGTGATCACATGAGGCACTCGCTCGTGGGTGGTGTACTCGCCCGACCGCCCGAGCTTCCGCAAGGTTGCGGATGGGGAGGTTGTCTCCCGAGCCGCCGGCGTTCGCTGCGCTTCCTCGTTGCGTTCGCGTCGAGCGTCCCTATTGGCGACGGCCTCATCCGCAGTGCATTCGGCGCACAACTCGTTCGCGGAGATGTCCTCCAGGTATCTGTCCCCCCGCCGTGCCACCGAAGGTCCCGGGGTGTCGCCGCAGCCATGAAGACCTGGCGACGGGGGTGCCTAGGGCCGGACTCGCAGGGTGCCACCCCGCTGGTGTGTTGGAGCCGGCCCCGGCTAGCGGTGTTTCCTCCTCCCCGGGAACGGTAGCGAGTCGATGTAGGCGACGTCACGCGAGTCCCCTGCTGCAGTCGTTGTGCTTGCGTCCGGCCGCAGATGTATCTCCCGGCCGGCGTGGATTTTATAACCAGTCCCGAGGCTGGCCCTGACAAGGGAAGCTCAGTGGAGTCGTCTTCGGACTCGGGCTCCTCGCCAGGGTCCGACCCGAAGTCGAACTCGTAGTCCTGTGCTCCGGAGTAGAACTCGGAGAGAGGGCCGGAGTCCGAGCGTGATCGGGGCGGCGCGGAGTCCGAGTTGAACTCGTGTACGGGCTCCCGTCGGCCCGCGTCGAAGTGGGAGCCCCCGTGCGGGCCCGGCGCAGGGTGCAGGGCCGCATGCGGAGGGCTCGAGCGGTGGGGAGGCCACCTGCGATGGCTGAGTAGCCGCCGCATGCGATGGCCCGGCGGCCACGTCGGTTCGAGTTGGAGACCCGACTCGAGCCCGAAGCCGCCGTGGTGGTTGGAGAGCCGACTTTCGCCGAACTTGTCGGCTGGTGCTCCGCCCGTGACAACCGGCGGAAGCGGCCACGAGGCTCCGTCTTCGAGCTCTGCCGCATGATTAGGCGCGCCGGGAAGGAGCCCGCGCCATCGCCAGCGAAACTCCGTGCGCCGAAGACGAAGGTGTCGCCGCGGTTGAAGGCGATGCTTGGCTTGAAGTAGACGGAAGCCGTCGAGTTCGCCATGTGATCTCGAGCGAGACCCCCTACCTGGCGCGCCACTGCCGTGTTTTAGACCGGCAACCTTACCACGGGGAGTACCCAAAGTAGATGATTGTGACTCGCCGAGATCGGTAACTCGAAGGGAAGAGACACGTGGCACACAATTTAGACAGTTCGGGGCCGCGAGGTGCGTGCCCTACGTCCCGTATGCCGCGTAGCTCGGATTGATAGGGCACGATTACAAGATGGTAATGGTGCGCCGTGAGTTGTATGGAGAGGAGATTTACGAGGATCGGGTCCCTCGCCCTCGCCTTATATAGTCCGAGGCGGTGGTTACAAGTCGGAGTAGGGAGAGAGTACTAGCCGACATGTCGCCTAGGGAGTCCCCATACAAAGGCGAACATGCACAGCCCCAACCGAGTACTACTCCCCGTGTAGTCCTTGTGCTCCACGCCTTCGTGTGCCGTGTAGCGCAAGCCGGTAGTCCTGTGGGCCCACCGAGTAGTCGGTCCCGGTACCCACCGAGGTAGTGGGCCCAGGGAGGTCCATACGACACTAGGCACTTTCATCAAAGTCGAAAGCCACATCCTTTTGAAGAAGATGCGTCAAAGGCTTAGTGATCTTTGAGAAGTCCTTAATAAAACTTCTATAGAATCCAGCATGGCCTAGAAAGCTCCTTAAGGACTTAACATCCGTCGGAGGTGGGAGTTGCTCAACCGTCTCTACCTTAGCCTTGTCCACTTCAATGCCTCTCTTGGATATAACATGTCCGAGCACTATGCCTTGCTTAACCATGAAGTGGCACTTTTCCCAATTTAACACCAAGTCTACCTCCGCACACCTCGTGAGGACCTTTTCCAAGTTTGCCAAGCAATCCATGAACATCTTCCCATAAACGAAAAAATCATCCATGAACACCTCGACAAGTTCTTTGATGAATTCCGAAAATACGGCCATCATGCAACGTTGAAAGAGGGCCGGAGCGTTGCATAGACCGAAGGTCATCCTTCTATATGCAAACGTTCGTGAGGGCATGTAAACATTGTCTTGTGTTGATCTTCTCAAGAATGGAATTTTGTAGAACCCCCGAGTACCCATCGAGAAAGCAAAAATAGGAGTGGTTTACAACCTCTCGAGCATCTCGTCAATGAACGCGTAGGGGGAAGTGATCTTTCTTCGTCGCTTTGTTAAGCTTACGATAATCGATACACATCCGCCACCGGTCACGGTTCTTTGTGGTGCATCACCCGGTTTTCTCATTCTTTACCACGGTCAAACCTCCTTTCTTCGGTACACAATGTACCGGGCTCACCCACTCGCTATCCGGAACCGGGTAGGTGATTCCCGCATCGGGCAACTTGATGACCTCTTCTTTACTACCTCTCGCATGGTATGAGCGCCCTTCTGCAAGTCCAATTACGGGCTTACATTGGTCTTCCATTGGTATACAATGAGTGCAAAAAGGTCGGGCTAATACCTTTGAGATCATTAATCGAATATCCAATCACCTTCCTATGTTTTTTTAATAAAATCAGCAACTCCTCATTTTCTTCGGACCTCAACTCGTCGCTCACGATGACTGGATAAGTTTTGTCCGGGGCCCAAAAATTCATATTTTAATCCTTTGGGCTAAGGTTTAAGGTCTACCTTCGGGCGCTAGGCTCCTCTGGGTTTAATTTCTCCTATATCTTCGAATTTTCCTTCCTCCACGCTTCCATCATGTGGTTCCAAGCCTTTCTTGTTGCTTCTTCTAGTCTTTCATCTTGTTGATCACTAATTTGATTCTTCTCCATCGCTCTTTGCGCCGGGTATCTAAGGGTTTCAACAGAACAAAGGCTATCTATCTCTTCTACTTCTTCATCTTCTAGGAGGGAAAGGGTGTAAGGTGTTTAGAAACACGAAGAAGCTATAGTGAAATTTTGTTCCATTAAGGTTCATTGTTATTTTTGCCTTCTCTCGACATCTAACACGACATCAACCAACTTAAGAAAGGGCCTACCTAGGATTATGTGATCATGATTACTATGGTAAGCATCAATAACAAAGAAATCAGTTGGTATACATTTTCCAGAGATTTTTACTTTCATGTTGCAAGCAATACCTAGAGGTTTGATAGTTCTACCATCGCCCATAATTAATTTCGTTGATGTTGGAGCTAAGTCTAGGTTGTGGTCTTGAACTTTATTGTAAATTTTAGAAGATAGACACTTACTTGTGCTCCGATGTTGCATAGAGCTTTGCATTGAACTCCGTTGATCTCGCAACTCAAGTGTGGTGTCATCTTCTCTTCTTCTTCTCGGATCCTATCGCGTACTCCTTTCGAGGCAAGCGTATGGTGATGCTTCGGGCTTGATCCCATGATTCTCTTCACCTCTACTTATGTGTTCCGGATCCACTATGTCATCTCCAAAGAGTTTTTGGAAAATCACACCGTGGTTTCAAGGTCGTATGAACTTTCCGCTTTCTTCTCGGTGGGAAATCCACTTCCAATGCTCTCGCTATTCCCTTTTGATTAGGGAACGGTCTTCTCTTGTCGAATACTTCTCCGTAATCGATAGGAACCCAATCCATTGGTTCGAACTCCCTTAGTGGCTTTGCGCTAGACATGTTTCTCTTGTTTGTCTCATTTGGTACGACGAAGTCGATGCTCGGGGTAGTTCTTAACTTGATGTATTCTTGTTCAAGCTTTTCCGTTATTGGTTTCTTGCAGACTTCCTAACAGCCTTCTTTAGAAAATTCAGCACACTTCTTCTTCTTCGAATTATATTCCGGCTCTTCCGCAAGTCTTGTTTCCCAATCCCTTCGCATGGCAGCCGCTTTACTAATTTTTTGTAGAAGTTGAGCGGCTTTCGTGAGTGTTTTCTCCATGAGATCCCCACCTGCACACATTTGGACGTGTTGCATGCAACTAGGGGTTAGGGAAAAAGAAAAATGTATGCAAGAGTACATCACCGTGAGAAGCGGCCCTTGGGTCCTTGTTCAATCAACTCATTAAACATATCCCAGCTTGGTCTATCCCTTCCTCTTCTCCTTGCATGAAATTGATCACTTGCCTCCTTAGATGTTGAACCTTGCTAATTGGAAAGAACTTCTCGCAAAACTTCTTTGTCAACTTGTTCCAATTTCCTTCAACTTCGAAGGACGCAAACGAGTACCATGTCTTTGCATTGCTGACAAGTGTGTAGGGAAAGAGATTCCATTTGAACCATTCCTGGGACTCCTTTCGGGGCGCACCGTGTTGCATGTCATCATGAAATTCCTTATATGTCTATATGGGTTCTCCGTAACCATCCCTTCAAACGGGTTTGCCTCCACCATCTCGATGATCATGGATTTAATCTCATACTCGGTCGCTTCGAGCTTCGAATCCGACTCTTGTACTTTTATGTCTTCACATCGAGGGCTAGCGTAATCCCTTAGTGATTTCTCCGGTTCTTCCACTAGTTGATTAACGAACGCCATCTAGACAATAAGATAAAAACAAAAACAAAAACAAAACAAGGCATTTTTCTAGATAATAGGTGTTAGATAAAACAAATAAAAGGTAAACTAAATATAAAACTAATTTAAATGCAAATCGTACGTATGAAAACTAGCTTGCTCCCTGAAGAACGGCGCCTTTAAAAAGGGGGCTTGTTGACGGATAAAAGACGTATCCCCCAAGGATCCGCAAGCGTACGGACCCCACACCTTTTTCACCACGTATTCCCAAGTTCTTGTCAATCCACTCGAGCAAGGGGATTACAAGCGTTCAATCTACTTCTACGCACTAGCTACTAAAACCCTAACTATTATTATACTAGAAAACAACTAAGCTACACTAGAGAGAACGATAAGCGATCAAGGTGTGAGACACTCGCCCGTGGGTCTACGATCATGCAATCAATTAAAGACAGCATTAAACCAATCTAATCTATCGGGGTTGTGACCGCCTGCCGCCCTTTCCCTCCCTCTTGTACTGTCACTACGCGAAGGTATTCATGACTAGACCTACATGATGGACACGGCGTACCGAATGGATCCACAGTACAGAGGCCCTACTCCCTTAACTCGCAAGGTAGCTAACCTTAAGCATTAAAGTATATTCAACACAAGATGATAGATAGATAATCCGACAAGTTTGATTACATCTTAAGAACGATTACAACCCATGGACGAATAAGCAGATTACCCATCAAAGTGTTGACATAGCACCGTTGATCATGGTTTCCTTCCGACGGTGTCTTCCCTTCTTCTCCACGAGAGGGTGCTTCCTTCGAGGTGGCTGATCTCCCTTCCGGAGATCCTCCTCTCTCTAGCTTGTGGATGGCCTCTTGGTGCGAATGGCTCTCCCCTCTCGAATGGCGGTGCCTCCAGGCTTTTAGGGTTAAAGATCCTTCGGTACAAGGAAAGGGGGCCGAACTCACCACCGGCGGGCCGGGCCGGCCGGGCTCGGGCCGACCGGCCCAGGCCCATCTCGGCCCTGTTCGGTCGCCCTTCTGCTCCCGTGGGTCCTCAGTGATTATGCACTTTGCCACCTCCACTTGCATGATTTTGACGATGTCATCCGTGTCCAAGATGGAGGTTCTCTTCGCATGAAGTTCGGTCTTACGATTCTCAATCCCCGGGGTGTTCCTTGTAACACTTCGGTCCTTGCCACAATTGGAAGTGATTTCATCAAGCTCATGAACACGAACAAGACTCTTTAAATTCTCCTTTGAACTTGTTGTGAATCCGTCCTTTATGTCCATGTTTTCCTACATAAACACAACACTTCCAAATGCATGCACATAGAAGAACTTGTTACATGATTAGTGTGCCTAGTGGCGGGTTAGTTCCATAATCAAATCCAAACCAAAGTGTAATGAACATGCTAGGTGCACCAAAATACACCACAATGTGAGATCCCCAAATTTACAAGCCAAAAGTCTTCAAGAGTACTTGAAGCATCCCAAGGCTGGAAGGTACTCCAGCTGATCCTTGAGTAGTTCCCAAGCATCCCCGAGTTCTTCTTTTGAAGGTCTTCAATAGTACTCGTGTTGTCTTGACGAAGGAACCATATGGAAAATGCGATTTGGAGAATCGCATTCCATATGGAATGTAGCCCCCGAGCCTTAGGTCGAATCATAGATTCAAGCTGAGGGTCAATCTGAAGTTCTGCCAATCTTATCCCATAAAATCCGGAGAAAAACCAGTGATATATTTAGAATTGAAGATAAATTTTTCGGTTTTTTTCCGGAGGGGAGAACTGACTTTGGCTTGAATCTATGACTCGACCTAGATGGGGTTACATTCCATATGGAAAATGCGATTTGGAGAATCGCATTCCATATGGAATGTAGCCCCCGATCCTTAGGTCGAATCATAGATTCAAGCCGAGGGTCAATCTGAAGTTCTGCCAATCTTATCCCATAAAATCCGGAGAAAAAACCGAAGGACACGTGGCACGGAGCCCCCGAGCCTTGAGTCGAGTACTTCCTCTCGAATTAAAGGGTCATCTTTACTGTAGAATGTTTCCTGAGTGGGTCTTGAAGCTTGTGGCAACCCACAGAATCCAGCTGGCGTAGCCGAGCCCCTGAGGTGAGGAGCATCGAGTACTGGAAGAGGAAGAGTCGGGCTACCGCCGCTGAGTCACCTGTCTAACACTTATCCGTTCTACGTGTAGTGCCGCCTGTTAGGTTATAAATAAGTGTTGAGGCCCTTAGAGTTTTCATTACCCTCCGTACAAGCCACTCGAATAGATCTGCATTGGGCTCTACTGCCTCTCTGCTCCCTCCACCTCCTCCGCCGTGCTTCGGATTAGATTTGTAAGCGCCGCCATTGCCGTCCACTACCAGGGTGGTAGCCCTCGAGCGAATGCGAGTGAAGACTCTCAGCACTTGGAGGATGAAGGCATCTCCATCCAAGAGCTCGAAGACCGGTGTGAGGACCAGGAGCGTCCCGGTGGTCGATGGATGACCGCTTCCTCGCTGATGAGTGATTGACAACGGGTGTTGGACTCGACTCTTGGCCTGCCATGGTGTAGGCTGCGGCCTGGGGTTCGTGTTGTTGCAAATGAAGAACGGGCGCGAAAGGTCTTCGCCCTTTGAGGGGCCTCCGGAGATGGAGTGACAAGTAGGCTCGGTTCGAGGGACCCGTGGACGGCGGGATAGGTGCGGGGCCACATGGTGGCGAGACGAGCAAGATGAGGTCGGGACGCGAACGAGCGTGCATGGTGGCGTCGGAGTCAAGTGGCTTGGCGGGAGGCCGGACCGAGCACGCAGGTTTGGTGGTTGGCCCACAAAACCATCGGAGGACCCGTTTCTGGTTTGGGCCTCAAAACCAAGTCCGAGGGCCCAACACGACGGAGACGGGATCCGGCGTGCTGAAGCTTCGTCGAGGACACGCGGCGGGATCGCATGGCTTGCGTCGGGAGGACGCGGGGTGCGGCAAAGGCGTGGCCGGCCCTGATGGCAAGACCCACAAACATTACCTAAATGCCCCTACGTGGGTTGTATCGCCGCAGTTAAGTTAGGGGTAGTCGAGTCATTTACCACTCCTGCTGACCCGATATATAAGTCATGAGTGTGTGTGGATGGCTCTCTCTCCGCGACTTAGGGTTTCATTTCCCCCTTCCATTTTCTCATTTTCGTAGCTTTTTTCTTCTCCATTTTCTCTAGGCTAGCATGAGAGATTCATGTGACATTTGTTGAGAGGGATGGATGCTAGGGCAGCATGCTAGACCTTGTGAATCTTTCCTGGTTTGTATTGAAGATTCGGAGTTGTGTTTTTCGTGATCTTTATGTGCTTGTTTTTGGTGCCCTTGTCCTCGGTGTGATTCCGCGGATTTGAGTGGGTTTCTCCCCGAATTTCTTTAAGGGAAACATGGATGGATGTCTCGTGCATCTTTGTGATTGATCTTGTGCTCTCAAACGCCGGGAAACCACTTCGATTCAAGGATTTTCGTTCGGTGCTCTAGCTACGGTGGTGCTCAAAGGATCTACGATTCCCGGTGATTTAGGGAGTTAGGAGGCAAGATTTTTGGGCTATAGCATCCTTGTGTGACGCTTTTTTCAAGTCCCCAAACTCTTGTCTCTATAGCTTCTACTGTTTGGAAATCCGATGATGATTTGGGGGAGTTGACTTTCGGGGTCGTGCGTTTTCTCGCTCCGTTTGCACTTCGGCGGACGGGCCCGCAAGGACTGCGGGATAGGATTCGCGCCCGTCCTGGGCTCGTCGCGGTGTTCTTCGTGTTCTTGCTTCGTTTTATTTAATCCGGTTTTGTTTTAGGTTTCCTTGCTGCGCTCGGTTTGCGGACGGTCCGAGTCCCCCGCAGCGGACTGTCCGCGGGTCCGCGGACGGTCCGCCGTGCTCCGCGACGGTCCGTTTTTCTTGGGTCAGCTCGAGGTTCCGTTTCGCTTAACGGATACCACAGTGCCAGCCGGGCGCTCCGCGGCTAGGGTGCGCATACCACATAGACGGGGCCGGATCTGCGTGCCTATCGTGGATGGGGCCCGCATCGCTCTGGCCGGATGGCCGCCGTAGGCCGGCGCCTTTGCTTCTTCGTTCGACCTCCTTCCTTTCTCGTGCTTCCGCGTGTGCTTCAAGGAATCGTTCCTAAGACTAGAGGTTGATCCATAACCTCGTTGTCTTGGCGATTGGCGTGTGATTCGATCCATCGCTTGTGTGTGACCGGGATTTGACTAGGGTATAGGCCGGGTTCTTTGAGAAGAATTTTTACCGTTCCTATTCACTCCCCTCTCTAGTCGTCATCCGATCCTTCAATTGGTATCGTAGCTTGGTGCCGGATTCTTTACGACTTTGACAAGTCTTGAATCCTAAGATGGCGTACGTTGAGTGGGGCGGTCCGCCGCACTTCGATGGCAAGGGGTTACCACAAGGGCGGCTCAGAGGATGATCTGTCTTTGTGGCAAGTTGTTGGATTTCATTGTGCTTGACAAGACCTGCTATTCCGGTCAACATCCATACTCTTATGGTGACCGATGCCTAAGTATAAGGCCAAGTATGAGGCAAATGCAAAATCCGTTGATCACTTGGTCCGTGAGCTTGTGTGATCCCGAGTTTGAGCATGTTCACCATTTGAATCTTGCTTGGCCTAGAGAAGTTGTTGGTTGCTCACGGTGGTGATAACCATGTGAAGTCTCGCCTCTTGTCTCTTGGCACGCATGCAATATGAGAACTTCACTCAACTTCCCAAAGGAGGGACATCGATGCGATGTTTCAGAGGTTCACCGCCATCGTGAACCACATGAAGGCTAATGTTGAGGATTTTCCTTACACCGAGCATGATCAAGGAGTCTGGGCAATATTTGACTATTGAGTTGGATGACCTCTTTTCTAAGCTCAAGTCGGCCGAGGTTGACAGAAGTTGCAATCCAAGCATGAGGGCTCGACCGACCATAGTCTTGCTCTTGTGGGCGATCAAAGGGCAAATCTAACCCTTCCCCGTCTGGCTGGGGCCTTTGCCTTCTCTATGTCTATTCCGTATGAGGAGTTTGATGTGCTGGGCGAGGAGGAGCTGGCCTTGCTCTCACGGAGGTTTGATCGACTACATGAGAGCCGGAGGAATGCAAGGCGGAGCTCGGGACGTGCTACAAGTGTGGCAAGCGTGGCCACTTCGTTAACACCAAAATTTGGTAAGGAGTCTGACTTGTGGGTCCGGCTACGATGAGGAGTCCGTCTGGTGGAAGGAAGGATCTTTTCAGAGATATTCGGCAAAGAGATCTGCGGTCGGCTATCTGCTCCCGTTCGGCAAAGGAACAGTAGAGCTGATTTTGCGGGATTGGATGGTGACGTGGCTCACAGAAGGCGAATGGATAGATGTGCGATCAAGCTTAGAGATAAGTTAGGCAACGAATCCATTCGAGATTGTACTTCGCAGGGTATAAATATGAGCCCTGAATGTATGTAACAGGACAATCATTCTTCAATACAAACCGGCCTTACGCCAAACCCTAGAGTCCTTTTGTCGTGTCGTCGAAGTTCTTCGAGAGGGTTCATCGATCCGTCGACCTCCGTGAGTACCAAAGAACTTTGTGTCATGTCTAGTATCATGCGGTGGATTTAGATCCGATGCAAGTAGTCTTGTTACCATGCTTCGTGTCATGCGGTAGATTCAAGCTTGGTTCAAGAGGGTTTCTTGTTAGGTCATGAGCCATGCGTAGGCTAAGATCTAGCTTGAAGCTAGTTATCTGGGCTCTATTGGATTTTGGCAAGATCTAAAAGATTCATTAAGTTACCCTGTGTTGCTTTGAGTTTTTACTTTATGTTTAGATTCATGTAACACATTTTTGCCCAATCTAGATAGATCTGGATCGACTTTATCCCTTTTGTGATCCGTGTATGAGTCAAGTTCGTGTTTTAACACGTGGATCTTGTTCTTTCCGATAGCCGAAACCGAATCGATCTAGGTTGTTACGTGTTGCGGGTTCAAGCTTGCCAATGTTGGTTTAAATCTTGAAAGAGCCGGGTATCATGCGGTAGATGCAGGTTTTTGGGTTTTGGAGCTAGTCATCCTAAGTGGATTAGATTTCAAATCAACTGAGAAATTTATTTACTTGGTAATGTTCGTTCCTTCTTCATGGACCTGACCCGCTGTTCGCCCGTATTCGGTTATGTTTCTTCACGAGTCGAACACGTGCGTAATTCATGCTTTAAATAATGTATGCTTTTAGCTTTCCATATGTAGATTGTATCATGCAAAGGATAGATCTATTTGTGGAAAGTGGTACGGTTTTCATGCAAGTTGTATCATGCGGTGGATAGATTTGCTTGATATCGTACCCAACGGGTTTTAAAGTATCTAGACATGCGGTAGACTAGTGCTTTGGACCTATGCATGCTTGTTTATTACATGCTTATGTTCGTGCTTTACTTTATTCATTTGTTTAATGCTAATCATCATGGGGATCGGTCATGGCCTCGTGCATGTGCATCTTTGTTTAAACAAAGACCGATCGCTGTCATGCTTACGTCATCCATTCGACAATGTTATTTTTCCCTTTTTACAAGTTCCCGAATGGTTTCAGCTTATTGGCGGATAGCTCTTTATAGCTATGTGCCATCTCATCCGGCTTCCTAGCCGTAAATATGGAACCGTTCCCTCGTACTACCCTAAGAAGTTCCAAGCTTTGGGTATCTAACTCTTATCTTTGGTTAATTTTCAGAAAATTAACCGGCACGTCTCATGACTCTCTGCGGCTGTAAAGCCAACTTGTTCGGCTTGGTTGTGTGTTTGGCGCTAGGTGCGCGTTTGCGTCAACACACTTTTTGGCACGCCCGGTGGGACCACAAAATTTCTCGAATAGGATCAAGATGCTCGACATCACGGGACATCATGGATGTCAACATTTCGAGGACCTCACCCGAACAAATAGGCAACAACTCCAGACGCCATGGACCAGTTTCAGCAAAATGTCTGCTGTCCTTCAAAGAAAAATAGAAGTGGCGTCCCGTACTTGTGAACGAGATGCCCAGGGTGTTGCTGCCGTGGAGAGCGATGCCACGACTCGCCAGAGAAAGAGGAGTGCATGCAAGCATTCCTCGAATCTGCAGACTACATGTTGAGCAAGCACCACAAAGCTTTCCTCGGTGCGCTCCAGCAAATGATGGTGGCCGTCTTTGGCCCAGGCATGGAACAAGCATTCAGCAAGGCACCCGTCCAAGGGGGCACCGTGGAGCTGGGCGAGTCAAGCTCTCAACCACCATTACGAGAAAGCCAACCACCGGCCTCCTCCTTAGAGCTCTGGAAGTCAAGCTTCAGCCCTCCGCAGGCGGCCGGGGGGCCGCCCGCCGCCCCCACCACAGCTCCGGTGGAGGGCGGTGCCCCAATCCACCACCACCGCGTGCGCACGGGTCAACTCGTGCAACAAACCTCGAATCCGTACTCGGGGCCTACGTACGGAGAACTAGCGTTTCCGCCCGCCCGGAGCCCCACTCTGCCTCTCGGCCACAGGATTGCTCCGGCGAACAACCCGGCCGCAGGAACTTATACGGCGGAGGCTACCATGAGGTGGGAAATTACGGGGCATTTGACGCTTTCCCGCATCCAGGATACGCGCCAGCTCGCAGCGCACAGAGGACGACGCCCCCGGGCACCCAAGATGGCCGAGTTGATGCAAAATCACCGGGCCTCAAGCCAAAAATGCAGTGGACCTTCCTACAAGCCGCCATTCCTTTAATGGTACTACAACGTGCTCCTTCCTCAAGGGTGAAACCTCCGACGGAAAGTTCACGAAGTTTTCCGGCAGACCACACAAGCACAAGGAGCACATTGCTCGTTATCTGATGCAGCTCGGGGAATGCTTAGGCCGAGGAAACATTCAAAGGTCACAATACTTCCCCGCGCTCACCGATGTGCCCGCATTCCAAAGGGGTTCTCGTCCCTACCTCCCGAGTCGCCAAAGGATGGAAGGACCCGGAGCGCAAGTTCCACGCCCACTATTTCAGTGGCACCTCGGAGAAGAAGCTGATCGACCTTGCCACCGTGGAAAGCGAGGCACAAGCCGAGACGCCATTGGAATTTCTCAGAGATTCGTGGAGGTTAAAGGCATGTGCTTCTCGCTCAACTTGCTAGAGATCGACTGGCCGATATGGCCGTCGCCGTGATGCCGCCGGCCGTACGTGAGAAACTCGCTTGGGATGGAGTTTGAAAACTCGCCGCCCAAGCCACGGTATTATCGTTGATGAGCAACCAGCGTATGGCTTCAAGAAGGATGCTAGGTTTGGCAAGCAACATGATGTTGTCGATATCTACAACCGGGGCCTAGACAAGGCTGATCCGATCGAGGATTCCGATGATGAACTGGATGTGGCCGCAAACAGATCATGTGGGGGAAGAGCCTTTTAACGATGTACGGGCCGCCGGGTCAAAATCGTACCATGGGCACCTACGATTTCGATATCACGAAGCAATGACAAACCGTTTGAGCTCCTAGTGAAGGAAGGCCGGACCGACCGCCCGAGGGGCATTCCATGCTTCGCCCACGAAGCTAAGGGGAAACGTTACCGTGGCTTCCATGACAGGGATTCGCACTCCATCAACGATTGCAAACGGTGGTCTTCAGGATGAGGATCCCGTAAAGCCATCCAGAGGGGCACCTCAAGTTTGACAATAAGATGAAGTCAGATGGTCATCCCTTCCCTCGTAACATGGTGGGCTTTTCCGTTAACATGGTGACGGCCGAGGAGAAGGGAAAGGTCAAAGTCTTGACCTCAGCCAGGCTAGACAGACTCGAACAAAGGGACCCGCAGCGCCAAGTCACTCTGGAACAAGTGCATGGTGAAGCTTCCCGCATTCTCAAGAGCCACATCGAAATCGGGGAATCGTTCGTGTTGCCTGTGGTGACTACGCGCATCCTCCTCAACAAGTGGCAGCGCCAGATGGAAAAAGAGCGCTACCAGAAGCGCAGATACGAGGAGGAGAAGCATGCAGCCGAAGAAGAAGCACACAGCAGGGACCAGGAGCAAAATACACGCGCGAGCAGAGCGCGCGCACCGGGATGTGCGTTCGGTGCAATCGCCGGAATGAGGGTTTTGAAGCTGCCCACGTTGAGGAAGCGTCCCGAATGCGGCGACGGATATGTTGAGTACGGGCGGGAGCGCCAATCGCCGATCCGTCCACGAGAGAATTGGAAGGATCCACCCCAATGGGGATCGGCGCCAAAAAATTGAAGTCATTGATCACCCCGGAAGCGTCAAGCCGATCTAAGGTGGGCCGATCAAGAAGAGGACGAGGACAACTACATGCGGCGAGAAGGGGCAATGGTGCCCGCCTGGCCTACGCAAGAGTCGAAGAGACGGGTCCAACGCTTGAGGAACCGTGGGCGAGGCGGAGCCGGGATCCAAACAAAGCGGTGTGGCGTCCCAAGGACCAACGGAAGGATCAAAGCGTTCGGCTCCAACTTGCATGGTATACTTTTTGCCGAACGAATTCATGGCTCCTGCTAACCGGGTTGTGCGGGGATGAGGCGTCCCTAGATGACGAGCGAGGTCGAGGGGATGATGGCACAGCGAGTGTTCGGACAAGCGGGCGATTTTCGACAAACCGGCCAAGAATCGACATATGAGGCCGGCGTACTGAGAGGATACGTCAATGGCAAGCCATTGACCAAGATGTTTGTCGACGGTGGAGCGGCGAGTCAACGTAATACCGTACACCACCTTCGGAAAACTTGGCATGGGCCCGAGCGATCGACGCCTACCGGCATAATACCTGAATGATTTCGGCGGGAATCCTTCGAGATACCAAGGGATGCGCTCACGTGGATTTGATGATTGGATCCAAGACGTGCTCACTACCTTCTCTTGTCATCGAAGGTAAAGGAGCCTACGGCCTGCTGCTTGGGCGGGGCCGGATTCATGCCAAGCATTGCGTCCCATCCACCATGCATCAACGACTTATCCGGTGGGTGGATGATGAGATTGAGGTCGTCCAAGCGGATGACTGCGTGAGCGTGGCGAACATGGAACCGACCTTCCGGGAATACCAAGGTATTGATTGTTTCTCGGGGAAAGGGCGGGGAGAAGGTCTGTTGAACTGTCGGCGGTGATCAACAACCGATTCAAGCAGTCGGCTCTTATAGCAATTTTTAATGGAGAACCCCGTAGATGGCACTGATGGCAAGTTGGGGCGAGGATTTATGTCGGCTGATAAATTAGAAGAGGTTGACATTGGAAGCGGTGATAAGCCAAGGCCGACGTTCATCAGTGCAAACTTGCAGCCAGACTTCAGGGGGGAATTAATTAAGCTTCTCAAAGAATACAAGGATTGCTTCGCCTGGGATTATTCGGAGATGCTGGATTGGATCGTTCCATCGTCGAGCATCGGTTGCCAATCAAATCCGGTTTCAAACCATATAAGCAACCACCCCGGAAAATCTACAAGGATGAGGTATTGGTCGATGTGAAGAAGGAAGTTGAAAGATTACTTGATGCAAACTTCGTTCGGCCATGCGGATATGCGGAGTGGATTTCTAACATTGTCCCCGTATACAAGAAGAATGGAAAAATGAGGGTCGCATAGATTTCGGGGACCCGAATAGAGCTACTCCGATGGATGGTTACCCAATGCCTATTGTCGATTTGTTGATTGACGCGCGCGGTACGGACACAAAGTCATCGGTTTCATGGATGGTGATGCGGGTTACAACCAAATCTTCATGGCAATAGAGGACATATCAAAGACGGCCTTTGGATGTCCTGGTCATATAGGCTGTTTGAATGGATAGTCATGACATTTGGGTTGAAGAATGCCGGTGCAACTTATCAGCGGGCCATGAATTACATTTTTCATGAGTTGATCGGCAAAATTGTGGAAATCTACATCGATGACGTGGTAATCAAGTCCCTAAGTCATGACACACACTTGGAAGATGTGAAAAGGACCTTAGAGTGCACCCGGAAACATGGTTTAAAGATGAACCCGAACAAGTGCACTTTTGGGGTATCGAGTGGAGAATTCTTGGGGTTTTTAGTCCACGAAGGAGGAATTGAAGTTGGCATGAAGAGCATGAAGGCCATTGATGAAGTTGTTCCTCCAACTAATCTCAAGGAGTTGCAATCAACTGCTCGGCAAAATCAATTTCGTGAGGAGATTCATTTCAAATTTATCACGAAGGTTTTGCCATTCTCTCCATTGCTTGAAGCTAAAGAAAGATCGAAGTTCACATGGGGCGACGAACAACAAAGGGCTTTCGAGGAGATCAAGCGGTACATGAAGGAGCCACCGGTGTTGGTTCCTCCTCAGCTGGATAAGCCTTTCAAGTTGTACATGGCGGCCGATACCCAAACCATTGGATCGGCCCTTATTCAAGAATTTGAAGGAAAGGAGCGGGTAGTAGCATATCTTAGCCGAAAATTACTTGATCCTGAAACCAGGTATTCGGCCGTATGTAGAGAAGCTGTGTCTTTGCGTGTACTACTCGTGTACAAAGTTTCGGCACTATCTGTTGAATGCCGAATGCACTGTGTATTCCAAGTTTGATGTGATAAAACATATGTTATCTATGCCAATTTTGAACGGCAGGATTGGCAAGTGGATTTTAGCTTTATCAGAGTTCGAGTTGAAGTTCGAATCGGCAAAGGCCATCAAAGGGCAGATCATTGCCGATTTTATAACTGAACATCGCGATCCGTCAATTGATTTGCTTGAGATTACCCCTTGGGCTTTGTTTTTTGATGGATCATCATGTGGTAAAGGTGGGGGAGTAGGGATCCTACTGATTTCGCCTAGAGGTGAGATGTTCGAATTTGCCATCCCTATACAGCCCACTGTCACAAATAACCAGGCTGAATACGAGGCATTACTTCGAGGGCTTCAATACTTGAGAGAAGCGAGGGCGCGTTTCGGTTGAAGTTTATGGAGATTCGAACTAGTGATCAAGCAATTGAACGGCCAATACGAGTGCAAAAGTGAAGCGGCGAGGAGTTACTACGAAGAATGCGGGGAAATCTTGAAGAGCTTCCCGTTGGTAACTCTCCGACGATATTCCTAGGGAACATAACGAAGAAGCAAACGAGGCTAGCTCAAAGCGCCTCTGGTTACAAAGAGAGTCAAGAAGTGTTTCTTTGCGGAAGCGTGTGCCCTTGGGGGCGGATCTTGCAGAAGATGATTGGAGGAAAGAGATCGTTGATTACTTGAAGGATCCATCCCGAAAAGTCTCTAGGAAGCTCAGGTACAAGGCCATAAAGTTCGTTCTTCTGGATGATAATTTATTCTATAAATCATTAGATGGGGTATTATTACGATGCACGGGTCCCGAAGAAGCCAAAAACATGATGAGCGAAGTGCACGATGGGATATGTGGAGCACACCAATCGGCCTACCGTATGAAGTGGGTTATTAGACAAGGCTGGATGCTTTTGGCCGACAATATTAGAGGAGCTGCTTTGAGTATTACAAGGGATGTCGGGATTGCCAAAGGTTTGGGAATATTCAAAGGGTCCCCGCATCGGCATTGAATCCCATCATCAAGCCATGACCATTCGGGGGTTGGGGTATAGACTTGATTGGCCGATTAATCCACCATCTAGCAAGGGGCATAAGTTTGTGCTTTTGGCTACGGATTATTTTACCAAATGGGTCGAGGCGATCCCGTGAAGAAGGTGACATCGAGAGAACATGGTTGACTTTGTCAAGGAGCACATCAACTATCGCTTTGGGATCCCTCGGACGATCACTCTCGATCAAGGGGCACAATTCGTGTCACTAGAGTTCGAGAGAATTTGCCGAAAGCATGGGGATCAAATTGTTTAACTCTTCTCCCTATTATGCCCAAGCTAATGGTCAGGCGGAGGCTTCTAATAAGATCATGATCAAGCTAATACAAAAGAAGATCGACCAGAAGCCAAGGAGGTGGCATTCGGTACTCAGTGAGGCACTGTGGGCTTACCGAATGGCCCCTCACGGAGCTACAAAGACTTCTCCTTATGAATTAGTTTATGGACACCACGCGGTTCTACCTTGGGAAGTGCAATCAGATTCAAGGAGGGTTGTGTTACAGAAGGATTTGAGCTCCAAAGATTACGGTGGCCTAATGATGGACGAGCTGGAGGATTTACATATGATCCGTCTTAGAGCCACGGAAAACATCGAAAAGAACAAGCTGCGGGTTGCCAAGTACTACAACAAGAAGGTAAAAGTAAGGCAATTTGCAGAAGGCGATTTGGTTTGGAAAGCGCTATTGCCGATTGGAACTAAATACAGTGAATTCGGCAAATGGTCTCCTAATTGGGAGGGACCTTTCCGCGTGGTCAGATGCGTCCCTGGTAATGCATACATATTGAAAACTTTGCTAGGAGAAGAATTTTCCGCCGCAATAAATGGAAGATATCTGAAGAAATATTATCCTAGCATTGAGATCGATCGATGATTACACACATCGACACGGAGATAGCCGGTGCTCAAGAACGAGGCCGCCTTCGAACAAAAAATCCATAAACGAAAGAAATGGCCGGTGCCTAGGTGCATTGTCCTTAGCACAAAAAATACATTACAACTGCTTCTTGCAGGTTTACATCTAACAACCCTGGTGGTCAGATCTTCAAGGAGGTGGGAAGCAGAAGGCGTGGAGAAAGAAGCGAAAGTATGATTCAATCTTTTCTTTGCTTCTTCTGCTGCTCCCTCTTCAGCTGTTCCAGGACCACCGTGACGGCAACTTGGAATGCATGGGGGTGACCATGGTTTGCGGCCTCCACCAAGCTGTCCCAGGCCGTCTTCAGGTTGTTGTACCTGTCAGAGACATCTAAAACGGAGGAATCGGTGTTAGGGGCAAGAAATCCAAATGCGGGCATAAGGTCATGAAGAGGTCGAAGCATTTACCCCCTACTAGTGCCTCCCGAGCCATGCGACGCTCGCACTCGGCTTGGCAACGGGCGGTGATGTCCCCGAGGCCGTGCTCCGGGTGCGAACGCGGCGGCGCGGTTGATGGCTGGTCCTCGGTCGGGCGTGGCATCCTGCGCTCGAGGGAGGAATCGGAGGAGATGTACTCAGGCACATCTTCGGTCCCGATGATTTCTTCAGGGAGCAAATCAAGGCTGGAAGAGGAAAAGAAGAAAACATGAAGCACGAGATCATGTGGAAGAACGAGGAATAGATCAAGGAAGAACTCACCTTCGAATCGTGCGCTTCTTTGGTGAGCTGCTCTCCTGGGGTTGCTTGCCCTTGTCCATGGCCTTGGGGTTTTCTCCTCTAGAGACAGGGGAAGAGATGAGAAATGATGGATGAGTGCGCGAGTGGATTTGCAGGGCATCCCGGCAGGCTATTTTATTGACCGAAGGGGTGCATTGGGAGTGATGACTGGCCAGTACACACTGTTGGAATACCAAACGGCAGGGTTTTCTCCCGGATGCGAAGGGTTTTTGCTTGAACAGTGTTTGCGGATTGCCGATTCAGGGATCTTCTGTGGATTTTTGCGCCAAGGGGCATCTGTTCGCGTGTATTCGGCTCAAGATAGTTCCCGGATGCGTTCAAAGAGAAAACAAGATTCACGGATGCAAATGCAAAGGGAAAAATCACAGAACAAGCACAGAATTCAAAAGTTCTTCATTTATTGCCGATATTTAAACATCCCTAATACAATCTAGTCGAGAAGCACATTCAACACGGATTGGGGATGAGTAATTTCTGCAATGGCGTCGCCATGGCCATCAAGGCGCTCCGGGATGAGCTCGATCTCCTCAATGTCCTGCGGCGCGCCGCCCGGAAGCCGCGCGGCCTGGTGGAGTAGTCGACGTCCGTGTGCGTCGCCATGGCAGCCAGACCCAAGGTGGTGCCCAAGCGAACGCCATGGGTGGCCACCTCGTCGACGCGGTGCTCCACCGCGGCAAGGCGCTCCGCCGGCGTGTCGCCACGGGCGTTCACCTTATCGGCCGAGTGCTCCACCGGTGCCCTCAGCGGTTGAGCTCGGCGTCACGGGCGCAAGGAGCAAGAAGAAAGGAGATTAGCATCAAAAGCGGGTTGGATTAAAGAGCCGATTTCGGGGCCGTACCATCGATGGTTTCCGGCGGTACATGTTTGCGCCGGTCCTCCCATTCTAGCTCGGCTATACCCGCCTTCTTGGAGACATCCTCCGGCTCGCATCGGGCCGTCTCCGGCTCCTCCTTGAAGCGGAGGGCGTCAAGCTCCCCGTAAGGCACGGGGGAGTGGCCGTCGGACTGCGAGGAGTCGTACGGAAGGGGCCGATTGGCCGGCGCGGGAGACGGATTCCATCGAATCAATCTAAAAGGGAGATGATCGTCAAAACAAGAAAAGATCAAAGTTGAAGCAAAGAAGAGGAATCGACGATCATTGCCTTCGGCGCGCATTGGCGCCGCTCCCCTCTGCCTCGTCGAAGGCGCGGCGGCGGTTGAGGCGGCACACCATGGTGGTTTGGGATGTGCCTTTGTTTGGAAAAAGAAAGGACCGAGATTGGCAAAGATTCGAGAGCTAAAAGGCCCGGTGGAGAGCTAGGGGCACCTACGGTTGCATTTATAGGCACGGCAAGATGAATCGTGGCTTCGAGTCGTGGCTTTGGATCGTGGCGCATATCCCAAGAAAATCGGAAGGTGGAAAGGTTTCCTTGGCCGGCCCCGCCGGCGGGTCGCTTGGAGTTCTAGGCTGAGTCACATTCAGTTGACTGGCTCGGCTAAGGAGAGTCAAAGTGCCGTTCGGGAGTTGGCGTTTCTTTGCCGAATGGGTCATTCAGCATTATATTTTAAGGTGCGCAAGGAAATAAATTGCAAGAAAAATATCACAAGAGCAACCTATTCGGTTACACATAAATTAGAGCATTCAAATGTTCAAATGTTTCGCAATCACACCACGGGCATTGGATGTTGCTTGGCGGAAATTGTCCAACGAGTTCTTGGCAGTCTTTTTGGGCGCTGGACAAGGTGGTGAGTTCTGCATCGCATTGTTCCATCTTGGGTGTAGCCGATCTTGCTTCCTCTTGGGTCTTTTCTATCAATCCAGGAAGCTCGGCTATTTTTTTTATCAGCCTCTATCTCGGCTGACAGGCTTCTCAGTTCTGCTTCTAGAGCAGCTTTCTTGGCAATTTTCAGATCACAAGAAGCACGGCAGACAAGCCAATGTATCTTTGTGGTTCTCTGTCGGGATTGCGCCCCGTTCATGGCTTGTTCGGCATCGGATCTCTTCTTTTCAATAGCCGGACGGGAGCGCAATTTCCTCAAAGCGTGTCTTATGGGCGCATAAAGGACGTCCGGGCCACGGATGGATACCGAGAGAAGCACGCGATATCCTCGGAAGTTCTTGGGCGATGGATTCAAGCATCTCCTCGAAGTGATCGAGATCCTTGAGCCGATCTTGTGCATCTCTTTCCAGCCAGGCAACAATTTCTCTAAGCTTTGCTAGCACCTCATCTGACAGAGGCTGGTGCATCCCTTCCATCGCCTCGGCAACTGGATTGTTCCCCGATGGCAGGCTTGATGATGATGGAGCTCGATCCTAAGAAGCGATATTGCCGAGTTAGGGGTGCTAAAAGTAAAGATAGCAGAGTTAAGTGCAAATGATTACCTCATGGCTGATTTCTTGAGCAGGGGCAATCACAGGAGAAGTAGGTGTTCCAGGTAAAGCTGAAGCTTCCAGGTTAGAGGGTGTTGATGCAGTCGCTGGTAACTCATGGGCTTACGGTCGAAGAAGAAGAGTTGGATCCACCTCTGGTGGGATCGGTGTCTCTGCGTGACCAGCAGGTGATTGTGGCCTTGGAGGACTTGACGGTTCCGGCTGGATTGGGAGGCTCATCTCTGGAGAATTCATTGCTTCGCAGTGTGATGAAGATGAGATCTCCACTGGGATAGGTACTTCAACCTCGGATGGACTTGCTTGTTGAGCCACTGGGACATCCACGAGTTGTTCTTCCATTGTCTCTTCTGCAAGTGTCAAATTAAAAGGGTAAATGCCAGTGTTCATCCTTAAGAGAGGACAGTAGAGGTCATACCAGTGGATGGGGCATTGGCAGGTTCTGGCACTGAAGGCTGCTGGGCTCTGGTCTGAAAATGCACAAGAGATGATTTGTCAGAACTAGAGTAACCTTGTGATCAAGAAAGCAAAAGATTTTACCTCAACAAGAATTTTCTTGACAGTTCTCCTCCTCTTGGCATTTGGAGGGGCAATGCCTCTGTCGACGACAAGGCTAGAGAGGCTGGGGTCTGTTATAGCAAACCTGGCCATTAACGAGCCGAGTTGTGGACTTGAACCCCGAGTCTTGAGATTGAGCCTACGGCATTGTAGGTGATATTCCTAGCTCGAGGGGCGAGCACGTGTTCGTGAGTAAGAAGATGAAGGTCGGAATCGTGATTAAAAGAGATTATGTACGAGTCAATGGTTCATCATATTACCTCCGAAGTTGGCTGAAAGTCGGGCATCAACTACGCACGAACGAGTGCACGGGCTCATTGAAGATATGATCGTGGAATTCTTGCCACCACGAATTGAAGGTGGGATGAGCTAAGGTTATAGGCACAAAAGGCCACGTGTAGACGGTGGGGCCCGCACACATAATGGAAAACCCTCTTTGCTGTGCATAAGCTCTTTGATTTCCTCTCTGGGCTTGAGGAACTCATGCAGGAACAGCCTTGGGGGCATCTGGCCACATCCGAGTTGCCTAGCCACTACATTGGGCCGATAATATTCATAAGTACTTGGAGTTCGACCTTCCTCCATTGAATTCGGTGGCGGCATGCATGGGCGGATTATGATGTTGAGAATCTCAAAGAATCTCCCATCTTGGCGTTCAGATTCAAAGGAGAAGTCACAGGGGAAAATCAAAGTGTCATTGTCCAGATAAGGAAGCCAGAGAGGATTCTGAAAACCTTTGAAGAATAGCTCGAAGAGCCGGGCGATGTCTGTCCGAACAAGAACGAGTTGAAGCCGCTTCTCTATAATTCTGGCATCCTCTGGTGGCTTGGGGCTCCCCTTCAGGGTGATTGGATAAGGGGAAGAGCCTGGTGTTCAAATCGACGCCAATGATCTGATGCATGTGGAGTTGCAGCCACATTTGAACAAACCACCAAGGACCGTTGACACATGTTATCCTCGGCCGGTGTACATTTGGGTGACGAGTTTGGTGAAGCATATGGTACACACTTTGCCTAAGAGGAATTTTCCAAGGGGGAGGCGGTTGCCAGCGGCCAAATGAGACGCCATTATGATGTGATTCGGGGTAGGCTCATTGGCTTTACCACGAAGACAAATCCGCACGGCCACATATTCGAGAAAAGCCCCGTATTCTACATCACCAAGGGGGTTGTCTTTCATGTGGCTCGGGATATCTTGTTTGTATCCGTTCCCTGGTTTCACCCCTTGTTTGGCGTGAAGAACCTTTGAAGTTCCGGGGTTGAACGGATCCCGTAATGTCAAGGCCGGTGATCATATACACATCGGCCGGGGTTGGAGACATTGGGCCATGGCCAAAAAGGAAGGCGTTGACGCCGTTTGACCAAAAGTGGCGGTGCTATCGGGAGGTCTTCATTCTTGGGGGTCTCGGCCACGGATAACTCCAAGCATTGAGCAATGCGGAGGGTATCCCGATTTTTGGTCAATCCACTCTTGTCCGCAAGAATTCTCCCGGTACCAAGTTTTCTAGCCCTCGCAATTGGAGGTAAAGGCCGAGTTCTTGAAAGCGTCTTGCCACCGAGGAGGTGGGGACGGAGAGTCGCTTTGAAAGGGATCCTCCGAGATTCGGTCGTGATGAAATCTTGAGGATCCGAGCTCCCTACGGGACCAAGGAATTAGGATCTTGAATTGGCCTCGGTGCGAATCGAAGCTCGGTGGAAGGCTCTCGAAGAAAAGCGGAAGAAGAAATCTCGGGTAAAATTGAAAACATAAATGCCGAACGAAGCTTACGGGAGAGGAATTTACACCGAGCATCTTGGTTTTGAGCTGCCATTGGGGATTTGAGCTCGGAACGAGGGGATCTATGGTTTGGATCTAGATGAAAATTCCGGCGGATTGCGAAGAACGGTGTTGACGATTTGATTTGAAGTATTCGTGGTCGGAGTCAATTGCGGAACAAAATTACTTTTATCCCGCAATTGAAGGGGCATGTGTTAACACCAAAATTTGGTAAGGAGTCGACTTGTGGGTCGGCTCGATGAAGAGTCCGTCCGGTGGAAGGAAGGATCTTTTCGGAGATATTTGGCAAAGAGATCCGCGGTCGGCTATCTGCTCCCGGTTCGGCAAAGGAACAAGAGAGCGATTTTGCGGGATTGAATGGTGACGTGGCACAATCAGGGAGAACGAATGGATGGATAGGTGATCAAGCTTAGAGATAAGTTAGGCAACGAATCCATTCGAAGTTGTACTTGACAGGGTATAAATATGACCCCTGAATGTATGTAACAAACACAATCATTCTTCAATACACACCGGCCTTACGCCAAACCCTAGAGTCCTTTTGTCGTGTCGTCGAGTTCTTCGAGAGGGTTCATCGATCCGTCGACCTCCGTGAGTACCGGCAACCTTGTATCATGTCTAGTATCATGCGGTGGATTTAGATCGATGCAAGTAGTCTTGTTACCATGCTTCGTGTCATGCGGTAGATTCAAGCTTGGTTCAAGAAGGTTTCTTGTTAGGTCATGAGCCATGCGGTAGGCTAAGATCTAGCTTGAAGCTAGTTATCGGCTCTATTGGATTTTGGCAAGATCTAATAGATTCATTAAGTTACCCCGTGTTGCTTTGAGTTTTTACTTTATGTTTAAATTCATGTAACACACTTTTGCCCAATCTAGATAGATTTGGATCGGCTTTATCCTTTTGTGATCCTTGTACGAGTCGAGTTCATATTTTAACACGTGGATCTTGTGCTTTCCGATAGCCGAAACCGAATCGATCTAGGTTGTTACGTGTTGCGGGTTCAAGCTTGCCAGTGTTGGTATCAATCTTGAAAGAGCCGGGTATCATGCGGTAGATGCAGGTTTTTGGGTTGCTTTGGAGCTAGTCATCCGGTGGATTAGATCCCAAATCAATCTGATAGATTTATTCGCTTGGTAATGTTTGTTCCTTCTTCATGGACCCCGAATCGGTGCATTCGGCCGTATTCGGTTATGTTTCTTCACGAGTAGAACACGTGCGTTATTTATGCTTTAAATGATGTATGCTTTTAGCTTTCCATATTTAGATTGTATCATGCGGTGGATAGATCTATTTGTGGAAAGTGGTACGGTCTCCATGCAAGTTGTATCATGCGGTGGATAGATTTGTTTGATATCGTACCCGACGGGTTTTAAAGTACCTAGACATGCGGTAGACTAGTGCTTTGGACCTATGCATGCTTGTTTATTACGTGATTATGTCCGTGCTTTACTTTATTCATTTATTTAATGCTAATCTTCATGGGGATCGGTCATGGCCTCGTGCATGTGTATCTTTGTTCAAACAAAGACCGATCGCTGTCATGCTTACGTCATCCATTCGGCAATGTTACTTTTTCCTTTCATAAGTTCCCGAATGGTTTCGGTTTATTGCGATAGCTCTTCATAGCTATGTGTCATTTCATCTGGCTTCTTAGCCGTAAATATGGAACTGTCTGGTACCACCCGACAAGTTCCAAGCTTTGGTATCTAACTCTTTTATCTTTTGTTAATTTTCAGGAAAAATTGACTGGCACGTCTTGTGACTCTTCGCGCGTGTGAAGCCAGCTTGTTCGGCTTGCTGTGTGTTTGGCGCTAGGTGCACTTTTTGCGTCAACAATATCTAAGACCGCAATGAGAACTTCACCTCTGCCCAGCTGACACCGAGCTCACCACTGCAACCTGCACGTCAACACAAGACAAGCAGCACCCATGGATAATCAGCACAGAGCCACCGACGCAGAACAAGTGCGCCTCCACCATCGCCACTGTCACAAGCCGATGCGGGTCTCAATAGACAACGCCTCCAACGAGGGTGTGATGCCAGTGGTACCGTCGTCGCTCACCCAAACTAACTGGGTAGGGTTTTCATCCCGAAAACCTTGTGTTGCGGGGTAGGGAACTCCGCAATGGTGCCCCAAGAGGGAAAATGACATTCAGGAGTGCCATCACCATTGCCACCGACAGGAGTGTCGGTGAAGGCTTTCGCCTGGCAGAACCCCAGATCTGCAACACATTTGACCAAATGACAGCAAACACCCCCAGTACCTCTGCAACAACCTTGCAGGGAAGAAGCCTGGCAAAGCCATGGACGCCACCATGACGCCGCAGGTGAACACCAATGCTGCAGACATCTAGCGCAAACCTCCTGACTCCACCACCACGATGATGCCGATCCTGCAGAACCGATGAGGAAGAGGACGCCAGATCGTGCCAGAGACAGAGCAGGGAATGCCAGATCCACCACAAGCACTAAATCTGACTCCCTGCCCAACCATCGCCGCCCAAGAGGGGGTGCTGGCCGGCAGCACCTCACACCCTAGGAAGGGTCGAGGGGGAGCAGGCCAGAATAGATCTAGAAACCATTCTAAGCAATGACGCAAGAAATGTTGGTTGGTATAATAGCCTACAGAAATATTATGCTAGATAATCCGCAAGCGCACGGATACCGGTGAGCATTTCACCCGGGTGATGGGTTCTAAAATATTGTATCCACAGGGAATATGGATGGATGTAACAACAGACATAGGGATGGCAGTAGATTACTTTTTGGACTTTGATGGAATGGCACATACTTTAACAGGGGTAAGCCAATTTATAAAGTAATGATAAATCAGACAGACAGAGGGACATGTGGAGCATAGAACATACTATACCTAGTCAAGATTAGAATTGAATTTACTTAAGAGGTACAATTCTATATAGCATAAAAAGACTGAGTTTGTTCATCTATTCTAATGTAGCATATCATCACATATAGCATAATCATGGATAAATGTGAACACCCCGAAGATTACCCAAGGGAATCAAGGACGAAACTTGATGCTCCCAAGAACCATTGTTTGGCTAGTCTTATAATCGGGGGGGGTGGACTGCAAAGGACTCAATAGGCCTGTCATGCCCACGATCTACCACACGACCCGGAGTATAAGGTGAATCCACAAGTAAATTATATCTAAGCACCATGCTTACATACTTTCTACTACCTAGCATATGCGCATAAAATACTAGGAGCTCTACGAATAAGTGCGTAGACTTATCATTGATCATGACTATATCAAATATACTACTAGAATAAAGTAAGAACTTAGCAATTGCACACATAACATTGAAATAGCATAAAGTCATTGAGAAACAATATAAGAACTGAATCTTGATAACTTACAGATCAGAACTGTAGCAAAGCTCAACTATACTCGAATCTGACTTTCTATCTAGAACTAGGTTCTTGATCTAGAAATTAGATCTTGAACTATGAAGTAGCTATCCTATCTATGATCGATGTATCCTCTTCTTCTCCTGTCTTGGCCTGATGATGATTCTGAGAGACGCATCCCATCCCCTGGGGGGATCTGGGGTTGCTTATATAGTCCTGAGGGATAATCTATCGCCATAGGATCAAACCGACCTAAACAAGTGGTTTAGATTAACCCTAGGAGGCGGTGGAGGAACCTTCCCGAAGCAGGGCCTGATCGGGGCCAGGTGAGTCCTGATCGGCCTCCTCATTGGGTCGGTCGGCCTGGGTTGGGACCAGGCCGGGCTCCTCCTTCGCGTGTGGGCCTCTTTTCCCTTCTAGATGCGTATTTTCTTGGAGGCCACTTCGGTTGAGTTCGGGAGTCTTCTGGAGCCTTCTAGAATTCATTCTTTTCACATTTTAGTGAATAGTCCCTGAAAATATATAATTCACCAAAACTCGTGGAGTTCATTAGTCCAAGGCCCTATACTACTGTTGATTTATCTTTTTGGTCCTTTTTCATGTATTGTTGATGCATAAAAATAAGAGTTAGTGAGCATCACAACACGAGGGGAGGTTGGGGCGGCGAATCTAGGGTTTGCCTCCCGAGTCGCCTGCGGGATGGGTGACACGGGAGGATGGCGCCTCGGGCCTAGAATGTTGGCTTTCCTGAATAATATATGTACTTTGTTGTATCATTGTCAATAGTACTTCAAAATAAATGTAACTATATATGTATTGGCGTTCAAAAGGGAGTGCTTACTGGAAACTACTCCCTCAAGACATCAAAGGTCAAACATTATCTTAGCAAAATCATAGGGAATGCAATTGATTAGTTTCTTGTGATCATAGTCGGAAAAGTTACATATTTGGGTGTGCTTGATGTTGTGATTTCAAAATTTGTTTTGTTTCCTTAAATTGATGAAGAGTTCATTTTATGAAGCTATGTGTCTTCTATAAATCTATATAATACACACTTATACTTGAATGATTTGTATTGTTTATTTGTATATATATTATTTGTATTTGTCTCGTGGCAATGGGCACCCAAGTCTTCCCAATGCCACATGGGGTATGAATGTATGCAGGTCTTCCCATGCACACCTCATAGTGGCCAGATGCCTGAAAACACAAGACAACTGCTCTATCAAGAAACACCACAAGACACGCTGGAGGGTTAAGACAACTGCTGCATCGTTTCATGAATGAAACCAGCTGAGATCAAACATGCGTCTTAGCATTGCAATGCAAGCAGCACGACAAGTAATTTGGGACAGAGGGAGCATATTAGCTCCTTTGGTCCATTTGCTGGCAGCCAATCAAGCCTATTGGCCTGAAAAAGGTTGATGCATTTTTCTTTTGGATTGATGGAATCTGTTCATGCGTTCTCAGCACATAGATGTGGTCGTCGTTGGATCTCCCAAGTGTTGGAGTATAAGTGAATTGTCCACCTTTTCATATTATGTTAAGCTTTTGGGTTGAACTGGTTCATGCATGCAACTCAATATGGTATCATGAACTAGGAGCCTCGAGTTCAAGCCTTGACGGGCGCAATTAAATAAATAATTGTAGTCAACTTAAATGTCCAAACATGTGGCCTGGAGGAGTCAACCCGTGATGGGGAGTGTAGTATAGTAAATTGTCCATCTTTTCCTTACTCCCTCCGGTTTTCTATTAGAAGTCGTTTTGGACAAGGTTTGAGTGAAACATTGGGAATATAAATCATGAATAACTTTTAAATCGTTGACTTTGAAAATGTGAAAATAATATAAATAGATTTGTCTTGAAAATTACTTTCGTAAGACTATACATATATTACTTTCCAATAAAGATTTTTATAGAAAAGTGACGTCAAAGTTGAGCTTTGGTGACCGTGTCGCTGTCCTAAACGACTTCTAATATGGAACCGGAGGGAGTATTTCCTATCAGGTCTCTGCCAATGAAACAAGAGAGAAAGCTAAGGCTTTGCATTGCCCACGTATCTACTCATTGATGAGTTGTTTGCATTGCCCACCACTAGGCCAGAAATGATTTGTCCTGGCACTAGCAAATTAGCATGTTGGCGGATGCAAACTATCAACCGCTAGCAAAGTGGGGCGCAGGGGCGCCGGGCCAGCAACCGCCAGCATTGAAGCATCACTGCTGGCGGGAGACATAAGCTACCTGCTAGCACAAATGGTACCATTTATGCTGGCGGACGTGTTATGTCGACCGCCAACATAAAAGGTTTAGTGGGGGCGGCCTACATAAGCCAACCGCCAGCACAAATGGTCTCATTTCTGCTGGCGGGTGGCTTATATCGACCGCCAGCAGTGATCTTTACTACTGGCGGCTTTCATATGCACCCGCCAACACAGTGAAGCTGAAAATAGCTTGAAATTGATACAAGTCGCCAATATTTCAACATGGACAGCAACAAGTAAAATTTAAACTGAAATAACAACACAAACAGCACCTTAGAAAGGTTTATTTCACACAAACAACATGAATGATGACAAATGTTTCAAAGCACACTTAAAACCAACACAAATTAAACTACACTACAATAGGGGCCTCACTCACAAATCAACACAACTTTGCCTCACTCAAATTTCTTAGACAGTCCGGCTGTGATATAGCTACCAAGCACTAAACCTATTATCAAGACTACAACAGCGAGGATGGTGCCGTGCATGCAAAATCCTTGGTTTTCTTTGTGCTTCTTCCGATAGCCAATTTCCGCCATAATGTCATTAAGTTGCCCTCTATGGTCTGCAAGTTCAGGCCTCGTTTCATTACTCGCTATCTTCAAATCACTCATCCCCACGTTCATATCAGAAATGACACACTTCATCTGATTTTATTGATCCAGCATTTCAGAAATTGATTGTGGTGCCGGTTGTGGCTCCTGCACCTGCCCCGGCGGATACACAACACTAGACAGTTGTGGTGCCGCTCCTGGTGCCACTTCTGGCGGTGCACTACCAACGAAACTGCTGAACGTCTAGTAGTTTGGCGGCACCAAATGAGGGTGAAATTTTTTCAAATGGTGGAGGTATTGATTTTCCGAATAAACTTCCTGACATGATTTAGGGTCATCCTAAAAGAATAAATAACAAATGTGGCTTCCATTAATAAATTGGATAATTCTATAAACATAAAATTATATCAACTAAATCATTATTAATCAAGAAATGTGGATAATTCTATATCAACCGAATCACTAGTAATCAACAAATCCTACTAATATTATATCAACCGAATCACTAATAATCAACAAATTCTACTAATATTATATCAACTGAATCAATAATAATCAACAAATCCTACTAATATTATATCAACTAATAATCAACTAATATTATATCAACTGAATCAGTACTAATCAAATGAATTAGGGCATGAGATGAAAAACAAACCACGTGGTTGTTCGGGCACTTGTAGATGACGCCATTTGACTTGGTCTTGAACCAAACAAACTGGAGCCGGCTAGGGTTGGGAGCGAGTGTGTGTGTGTGTGAGTGAGTGAGTAGTTGAGTCAAACCGCGTTCCGACTGAAGATATTCAGACAAGTGTGCTGGCGGTTGGCTTAAGAGCCCGCTAGGAGACGTATCAGTGCTGGCAGGTGGCTTAAGCTGACCGCCAGCATAAATGGACACAGTACTGGCAGTCAACATAAGGCACCGCCAGCGCAGAGATTACTGCTGGCGGTTGCATTATGCCAACTGCTAGGACTGTGTCTTCTATAAATATATATCCGCCCCTTCTTCCCAGCAACCTTCCAATGGCGTTGTGCCCGAGAGGAGCTCGGGAAAAGCTCCAAAACACCAAATCTAGGGGGGAAGGTTTTGCTCTTGATTTTCTTGGAGGAGGTGGCTATATAAGGTGAGTTTGTGCTATTTTAACCTTAGTTTTCTCCTTTTATTCATGATTTCTATGTAGATAGAGATCTAGATCTAGACCTAGGGTTAGCTAGGAGAGAGAGGGGAGTGAAGAGAGATATTGATTTAGAGATTTATTTTTTAAATAGCTTTAGATTTTAAATTATTAGTTTGTCAATGCAAAATATTTAAATGTTCATAATATAGAAGCAAGTTATATTAAATTATATAAGTTATTAGTTTGTCATTAATAGCAAGTTTACATTATAAAAGCAATTATATTAAATTATTATTGCAATTATAGAAGCAAGTTTACATATTAAATTATTAGTTTGTCATTAAAATTATTAGCTTCATTAATTAAAATTATAGAATTTATTTTTGTTTCCATTTTTACATATTAAATGAAGCATAGACATATGGAGTTTATAATAAAATTACTTTTATAGGTTATTTAAGATGGAACACAGAGCATGGATGTATGGCATACGGAGAAATTCGTCTACATTCTTGACAGAGTTAACAAACTTTCTTGAGGTTGTGCAGAAGCATGCCCAAATTTCTAGGACAAAGCAAATACATTGTCCATGTTGTGATTGTTGCAACAAAATTCTGTGGGAAGATATTAATGCCATCAGATGCATTTGATAAAGCGTGGTTTTGTGAAAGGATACAAAACTTGGTCCCACCATGGTGAAGCAGAAAGTACTTTCAACAATGCAAACATCGGCACCAGGTATGATAAAGTGGGTGATGAAGATGCAGATGAAAATAATCATGTCATGATGGATGATGCTTTTGGTTGTGAAGATCAAAATGATGACCAAACAGATGCACCACAGGTGGACGAGGAATGTGATGTTGATATGGAAGAAATGTTGCGCCACATTGAACCAGAGGTGTTGCTAGGGAGTGCTAAAGGGTTAGAAAATTTTGAGACACTAAAGAAGGCAGCAAAGGACCGTATGTATGAGGGTTCTGGAAAGGAGTGGACCGTGTTGCGTTTCATGCTCCATCTTCTGATTGTGAAGGCAAAATTTGGATGGTCGGACAATAGTTTTAACGAACTCCTTACTTTGTTGGCCAATCTACTCCTGAAGCCTAACTTGGTCCCAAGAAACACATATGGAGCAAAGAAGATTATTAACCCATTGAAGATGCGAGTGCAAAGAATACACACGTGTAGGAACCATTGCATATTGTGCCGCGGTGACTATGCAGAACTGGAGAAGTGTCCAAATTGCGATGCTAATCGTTACAAAAGTAATGCCGATTTTGCTGTGGAACGGGTCATTGCATCTAAAGGCGCGAAGATGAAGGTGGGTGGAAAGAAAAGTGTATTTTCTCAAGTTGAGGAGGAGTATAGTATTGGTACTGGCACTGCTACTCAACGTAAAGTCCCTGCATTAGTGATGTGGTACTTGCCGGTGGAGGATCGTCTAAAGCGATTGTTCTCGAACCCAAAGACCGCTGAACTAATGACTTGGCACGCAGATCGCCCAGAGAAGTCTGATGGGAAGCTTCGACATCCTTCTGATGCTCGGCAGTGGAGGACCTTTGTTTCCAAGCACAAAGAGTTTAGAGAAGAAAAAAGAAATATAAGGTTCGCGTTAAGTACAGATGGTATGGATCCATTTGGTGAAAGAAGCAGCACGCACAGCACATGGCCTATGTTGATGACCATATACCACCTTCCCCCTGGCTATGTCACAAGAGAAAGTTCCTTTTGAGGCCTAGGAGCGTCCCGGTGGTCGATGGATGACCGCTCCTCGGTGATGAGTGATTGACAACGGGTGTTGGACCGACTCTTGGCTTAGTGCGCGGGTGTAGGCTGCGGCCTAGTTCGTGTTGTTGCGAGGTGAAGAACGGGCGTGAAAGGTCTTCGGCCTTGAGGGGCCTCCGGGAGACGGAGAGACAAGTAGGCTCGGTTCGAGGGACCGGTGGACGGCGGGATCGGGTGCGGGCCACATGGTGGCGACACGAGCAAGACGAAGTCATGGACGACGAGGCCGGTGCACGGTGGCGGTCAAGTCAAGTGGTTTGGCGGGAGGCCGGACCGGGCACGCGGGGTTTGGTGGTTTCCCCACAAAACCACCGGCGAACGGTTTCTTGGTTTGGGCCTCAAAACCAAGTCCGAGGGCCCAACACGACGGAGACGGGATCCGGGCGTGTCGGGAAGCTTCGAGGCGGAGGACGAGCGGCGGGATCGCATGGCTTGCGTCGGGAGGACGCGGGGGGTGCGGCAAAGGCGTGGCCGTCGATGGCAAGACCCACAAACATTACCTAAATGCCCCTACGTGGGTTGTATCGCCAGTAGTTTAGTTAGGGGTAGTCGAGTCATTTACCACTCCGGCGGGACCTGATATATAAGCCATGAGTGTGTGTGGATGGCTCTCTCTCTCCGCGACTTAGGGTTTCATTTCCTCCCTCCTCTTTCTCATTTTCGTAGCTATTTTTCCTTCCATTTTCTCTAGGCTAGCATGAGAGCTTCATGAGAGATTTGTTGAGAGGGATGGATGCTAGGGCGGCATGCTAGACCTTGTGAATCTTTCCTGGTTTGTATAGAAGATTCGGGGTTGTTTTTCGTGGCTTTTCGTGCTTGTTTTCGTGCCTTTTTTCCCGGTGTGATTCCGCGGATTTGAGTGGATTTCTCCCCGAATTTCTTTGAGGGATACATGGATAGATGTCTTGTGCATCTTTGTGCTTGATCTTGTGCCCTCAAACGCCGGAAACCACTTCGATTCGTGAGTTTTCGTTCGGTGCTCTAGCTTTTGGTGGTGCTCAAAGGATTCGCGATTCCCGGTGATTTAGGGAGTTAGGAGGCAAGATTTTTGGGCTATAGCATCCTTGTGTGACGCTTTTCAAGTCCCCAAACCCTTGTCTCCATAGCTTCAACCGTTTGGGAAATCCGATGATGATTTGGGGAAGTTGACTTTCGGGGGTCGGGGCCGTTTCGGTCTCGTCCGCGCGGCGCGGGGCGGTCGCGGGGGGGGGGGGGGGGTCGCGGACGGTCCGCCGGGTGGCTTGTTCGTCGCGTGTTCGTTGTGTTCTTGTGCGTCCTTGCTTTCGATCCGGTTTGGCTTTTGGTTTTGGTTGCAGCCAGTTTGCGGACGGTCCGAGCTCGAGTAGCGGACGGTCCGTGGGTGGCGCGGACGGTTTGCCCGACCTTGGCGGATGGTCCATTTTTCTCGGGTCGCTTCTCGGTGTTCTGTGTGCTTTAACGGACGGTCCGCGGCGTAGGGCCGGACAGTCCGCGGGGCTCGCGCGGACGGTCCACGGCTTCGGGTCGGACGGTCCGCGAGGCTCGCGCGGACGGTCCGCCCCTCCCGGCCGGATGGTCCGCCGCAGCTTTGTGTGCTTTGCTTCTTGGTTCGATTCTTTCATTCCCTTTCTAGTGCTTCCGCGTGTGCTTCAAGGAATCATTCCTAGGACTAGAGGTTGATCCATAACCTCGTGGTCTTGGCGATTGGTGTGTGATTCGATCCATCGCTCATGTGTGACCGGGGATTCACTAGGGTATAGGCCGGGTTCTTTGGAAAGAATTTTTACCGGCTCCTATTCACTCCCCCCTCTCTAGTCGCCATCTGATCCTTCAATTGGTATCAGAGCTTGGTGCCGGATTCTTTGCGACTTTGACAAGTCCCGAATCCTAAGATGGCGTACGTTGAGCGGGGCGGTCCGCCGCACTTCGATGGCAAGGGTTACCACAAGTGGGCGGCTCGTATGATGATCTTTCTTCGTGGGAAGCTCGTTGGATTTCATTATGCTTGACAAGACCTATGCTATTCCGGTCAACATCCATACTCTTATGGTGACCGATGCCGGTGCTAAGGCCAAGTATGAGGCTAATGCTAAAGCCGTTGATCACTTGGTCGGAGCTTGTGTGATCCGAGTTTGAGCGTGTTCGCCATTTGAATCTTGCTTGGCAAATTTGGGAGAAGTTGTTGGTTGCTCACGGTGGTGATAACCATGTGAAGGCTCGCCTCTTTGTCTCTTACCGGATGCAATATGAGAATTTCACTCCACTTCCCGGTGAGGACATTGATGCGATGTTTCGCAGGTTTACCGCCATCGTGAACAACATGAAAGCTAATGTTGAGGATTTTCCCTACACCGAGCATGATCAGGCTTTGAAGCTCTTGCATGTCTTGGACCCAAATGTTTGGGGTGCTAAGGTTGAGGCCATCAAGGAGTCTGGGCATTACTTGACTATTGAGTTGGATGACCTCTTTTCTAAGCTCAAGTCGGCTGAGGTTGACAGGAAGTTGCAATCCAAGCATGAGGGCTCGACTGACCATAGTCTTGCTCTTGTGGGCGGATCAAAGGGCAAATCTAACCCTTCTCGTCGACGAGTTTTCCTTGTCTTCTCTCATGTCCATTCCGGATGAGGAGTTTGATGTCTTTGGCGAGGAGGAGCCGGCCTTGCTCTCAAGAAGGTTTGAACGACTACACGAGAGTCGGAGGAATGCAAGGCGGAGCTCAGGGATGTGCTACAAGTGTGGCAAGCGTGGCCACTTCATCGCCGAGTGCCCGAAGCGGAGGAGAACAAGTACAAGGTGAACGAGTACAAGGCGCACCCGAGGCGTGAAGACAAGTACTCCTCCAAGGGCAAGCACTTCAACAAGTCCAAGAGCAAGGACAAGGACAAGCGGCGACCGAGCAAGAGCGGCTACAAGAAAAACAAGGCAAGAGCGATGGTGGCCGGTGCGAGCGACGTTGACTCAAGCTCAAGCGAGGAGCGAACAAGCTCAAGAAGCGAAGATGAAGACGCCGGGAGGCGCAATGGCAAGAAGAGTGCAAGCGGAACCTCGGCGGGGCGAGCTGTGTGGCGCTTGAGGGCTTTTGTGGCATGGCCCATAGCTCAAGCGGCAAGAAGAGTGAGAAGGAAGACGAGCGACTCGGACTCGGAGGATGAGGTAAACCGTGACCCCGACTCTTTGCTTGCCGAGATTGCTAGGTTGAATGGCTTGCTTGACAACCGTGATAGTGTCCTTAGAGACGCCAAAAAGATGAGGAAAGATCTTAGGGCACAACTTGAGAATGCTAGCGAGAAAGTAGGAGAACTAGAGTCAAAATTGCTTGAATTGAAACTTGAGAATGACTCTTTGAAACTCGCTCCTACTACTCCCGATGATGTTGAATGTGTTGAGTGTGATGCATGGTTGAATGAGATTAAAGCGCTTAATGAGAAGAATGCTTCCACCTTGGCTAAACTAGATGCTCTTAGGGTCGAGTATGATGAGCTTAAGGCTAGACCTACTTTGCTTGGTGCTTTCAAGTCATGTCCTACTATGCATGCTAAGCTTGTTGATGCTCGTTCTACCATTAGTTCTTTGGAAGCATCTTTGAAATCTCCTGCCGTCAATGCATGCACTAGGCCGTGATGAAGTCACTTTGCGCAATCTTGAACTTACTTCCCGTTTGGATGTCATCTATGAGGAGAATGACTATTTGAGGAAGGTGTTGGGTTGGTTGTACGGGCGGGAACCTCAATTGAAAATCATGATTGAGGATTTCAAGAGAGCCGATGGTCGTGGTTTGGGTTTTGAGAAGTTGGGTGAGAAAGTGGGAGAGAACAAGTGGGGAGAGTGTGTATGAGAAGTGTGTTGAGTCTAACCCCGAGTTTGAGGTGATCGGAGAGATCCAAGTCCCACTTCCAAAAGCACCCAAGAACTCTTTCACACCAAAGCTTAACCACCTTTGCAACAAGCTTGACACAACCCAAGATCCACCCAAATTCCCACCTAAGACAAATGATTTCCGGAAACCGGTGAAGTTTGTGGGTGAGAAGGGTGAGAAGCCTAGAGAGAAGCCGAGCCAAAACCAAAACCCATCCACTTCAAGTGTGAGTATTGTGGCAAGGAGAGGCATCTTGCGAGTTTTGCTACAAGAGGAAGAGGGATGAGAGGCTTGCTAGGGAGCAAGCAAACCGGGACAGGTATCGCCGGTCTCATGGTATTCCCGAGCCTAGAGTGCCACTTCCACGGGGTGTGGGAAGTGTGAGGAGTGTTGGCGGCGTTCCCACGGAGAGGTGGTGGTGAGAGGTTTGTCGGGAGAGAGGATGGTGTGCGTCTTTGGTGAGAGGTTTGGTCGGGCTCGTGGTGGTTTTGCTTTGGACGTCCTCCTACTCGTCCTCTGTACGGGTTTAGGGGAGATGATCGCAGCTTTGGGTTCCGGAGGAACTACGGACCACGTTTTCCCCCTCGTGGTGCTCGTACTCCTCCCATGGGACATGGGAAGTTTGGTGGCAAGGAAATGATGTTTGCTAACCCCTCTTTTGAGCGGATGGCTCGACACTCGGTTTAACTTTCTTTGTGCTAACCCCGGTGTCGAGTCGCTAGCTCACTCTCGTTCTTGTTTCGACTACGGGCGGGGAGGCTTGGAGAACATTTGGTTGATCGACTCCGGATGTTCTCGACACATGACCGGAGATAAGAAGTGGTTCTCCAGTGTTGGGGAATTCGGGAAAACCCGTCACCCTCGAAACGTCAAGCTTAACAAAGTTCTCAAAGTATGTTTTTCGGGAGCGGGGATACGCGATTCTCGAAAACCCGGAACCCGCGCGATCACGAATTCGCGGATGTGCGGAATTCGGGAATCCGGATTCGGCGAAAAGGCGGAGTCACGAACATGCGGGAGCCCGGAATCTCAACTGCTGATGGTCCGAACTTCGGGGAACTGCCGATTCGGGAATCTGCTGAAGACCTAGTTCGGGGATTTTGGGCGAAGACATTCACGAATCACGGGAGAAGCAAAGTCAAAGTTGTAGTCCCAAAAAGTCCAGGTTTAGAGTGTGAACTGGTGGCAGACTTGTAAATATGTTGGGTGGGAAAAGACATTCTTGTGTGTGTTCACATTAGGAATATTCTCCGAGCCCGAGGGTGTTATCGGCATGTAAAAGTCCCTTCGTCTCCCTATAAAAGGGGGAGCGAGGGCACGTGTAAACGGATTCAGACTTTTTTGGGACTTGTGCTATCTACCAGAGGGATTTCAGTCTCTTTGTGCCCTAACTGTGCTACTGAACGTGTTAAGAACTTTCACTTGTGTTAGGGTAGTATTCCGAATTTTTCGGGTACCCCCAACATTGGCGCCCACCGTGTCTCAGCCGAAAAAGAAACTCACGATGCCACCTCAAAAGAAATCCAAGAAGAATGCTCCAGTACAGGCAAACCAGGATGATCGCCTCCCCACCCAAGGAAATGAAACCTCGTTCATTCCTGAATCCTCGAACATAACAGACCAAGAACGAAGAGAAAAGCTCGAGGCCCTCATGAAGGCAAGAGCAGAAAAGACAGCTCACATCCAAGAACAACCTGCTGAACAGCAAGAGTTCGAGAATGTTGATGATGATGATACCATAGACAGGCAGCTATCCATGGTTCACCAAAAGATACAGCAGCTACAGAAAGACAAAGAAAAGTTCGCGGCTCAGTTGCAGGCGAAGAGAAAAATCTCTGAAAAACTAGAGCAGCTGAACAAAGCAAAAGAGCAGATACAAGCAATACAGAGAGAAATTGACGAAATGAAAGAACAAGAGAACGGCTCTCCCCGTGGCAAGAAACACCGCAGCACAACCCTGCGCCTAGAAGAGAATCCCCGAAAGAAAACTTTTTTCGCGGAAACGGAGTCTCACACTTCGTGGATTCTGAATCGCCGCTGTCAATAGGGCTGCAAACAGCACCTTGGCCGCCGAAGTTCAAGCCTGTCTCTCTTCCAAAGTACAACGGCTTCGGAAACTCCAGGCAGTTTCTCATGAGATACGAGTCAGCTGTGAATTCGGCAGGAGGAGATGATGTTGCACTCGCCAAATCCTTCATCATAGCTTGCGAAGGACCGATCGAATTGGTACTCACTCTTGCCTCCACACTCGATCTATAGCCGGGTAGATCTCAAAACAAAGTTCATGCAAGCGTTTCGAGATGTTCCATGACACAACGGCCCGAAGCCTCGGATCCGTACAACCGCAAGCGAAGGACGGGGAACCACCGCGGAACTTCGTGAGAAGGTTCATGCAACGAGAGGTCTCGGATCCCCGACGCCGATGACAAGACAACGATCAAGGCATTGATCAAAGGTCTCACCCCAGGGCCAACGGCTTCCCACCTCACAAGAAAGAAGCCTGAGACAGTTGAAGAACTATTTCGGGAATTGGAGGATTACATTTTGTCTGATGATGACCATCGCAAGAGGGTAGCTGAGCGAAACAAGGCAAGACAGGGCAACAGAGACATGGCATGGCAGGCACCACCCCAACATCCGCGAAACGTCAACAATGTCGGAAACCCGCAACCAGCACAAGGCAACAGTCCAAGCACCAGGGGAGGATTCAATCCCAGAGGAAGGGGAAGAGGCAGAGGCCCCCCAGGACTCACGAACCACAACCCAAAAGATCCTCACTTCTATTGCCAGTATCATGGGAGGGGTCACAGCACCGAAGGGTGTCCAGAAACAAAGAAGAACATGGCAAGAATCCAGCAAGAGAAGGCACTAATGAGCATCGCATCCTCAATGTCAGGCCAGTTTCGTCCGAATTTCTGGCAGCCGCAATTCGCGAATCCACAGTCGAGTTCCGTCTCAGTTCAGCAATTCCCGCAACCACAGTCAGCATGGCAGCCCTCGCAGCAATTTTTCCCTCAGTCGCAAGCAATCCAGTCAATCCAGCAACCACAACCCATTCGGGAAATCTTGCCACCACCTCCCGGAAAGTTCGTCAAGACCCCGGTCGGATTCGGGACCTCGTAACTCCAAGGCATTGCCATCGTTCGGGACTATCATGCCAATCACGGGCGGATCTGCTATGGAATTCGAAACCAAGAAGCGAGAGAAGCAATTAATTCAGATCCGTGAACGCTATCATCAATGACGGCCCGGTACCGCACGCCGGAGTGGGCAAAGGTGCCAATCATCTTCACGAAAGAAGATTTCGGTGAAATCTCGAAACACAATGACGCCATGGTCATTGAGGTAAATATCGTCGGATGGGTCATAGGAAAAGTCCTAGTTGACAATGGGAGTTCGAGCGGACATCCTATTCCCCGAAGGCTTTCGAAAAGATGAATCCGAGCCAAGACATGTTAGACCCCCCGGAATACCCACCGCAAGGGTTCGGAGGAAAGCCCATCAAGCCGGTCGGAAAAATATCGCTCCCGGTTTCCTTCGGAGATCTCGAGAATGCCGTAACGAAGAGTCTCACGTTCGATGTAGTCGACATCTACCATCCATACCTCGCGATTTTTGGCGGAGGGTTCATGAACAAGTTCGACGCGGTCATAAGGCAACAGTTCCTATGTATGAAAATGTCCGCACCTAAGGGAGTCATCACGGTGTATGGCAATCAACAAGAGGCCGAAACATAGAAAAGGGACATACACTCCGGACAAACAAACGTATACCCCGTGAGAACGTACCGATGACCATAACCAAACTTTGTCCTCCCGAACCAAAATCGCCACTTCGCCGTGGCGAACATAGCATGCGGGTTCGGGGTTCCCGAAGGACTAACGGTCGACAATGGAAAACAATTCGATCGTTACACCTTCAAAGAATACCGCAAAAACTTGGGCACTCAAGCGAAATTTTCGTCAATCTATCACCCGCAACATCGTGGAATGCCGACGATCTAAAAGGTATTACTCGTGAAATCCTAACCGCATCTAGATGTAATATACGGTACTTTCTCTATTTTCGTAAGTTTGAATTCTAAAAACCTAAAATCCGAATCACGTGTCTATAAGTAATTTCGGAAAAAAAAATCAGCTTTCCTTTTTCTAGTCGTACTAAAATAAGAAGGACCGTACTCTTTTCCTTGCAAAGGGGGGCTCTAAATCAAGAGGCAAGGTTTTTAACGAGGCGGCTCCCGTGTAATACTCTTTCTAATATATATATGAAAAGAGTCTTCCCCCACATCGCATGTTTCGTATTTTCCGTCTCGAGAATCCCATCGTGAAAAAAGAATGAGTTCGTGAAAAGGGCTTCCTGATAGCCAGAGTTCCATCGTGAAAAAAGAATGAGTTCGTGAAAAGGGCTTCCTGATAGCCAGAGTTCCATCGTGAAAAAAGAATGGGTTCGTGAAAAGGGCTTCCCGATAGCCGCAGTTCCATCGTGAAAAAAGAATGAGTTCATGAAAAAGGCTTCGTGATAGCCAGAGTTCCATCGTGAAAAAAGAATGAGTTCGTGAAAAAGGCTTCGTGATAGCCAGAGTTCCATCGTGAAAAAAAGAATGAGTTCGTGAAAAGGGCTTCCGATAGCCAGAGTTCCATCGTGAAAAAAGAAAAAAGTTCGTATGAAAGGCTCCGTGATAGCCAGAGTTCCATCGTGAAAAAAGAAAAAAGTTCGTATGAAAGGCTCCGTGATAGCCGAAATTCCATCGTGAAAAAAGAAAAAAGTTCGTGAGAAAGGCTCCCTGATAGCTGAAATTCCATCGTGAAAAAAGAAAAAAGTTCGTGTGAAAGGCTCCCTGAAAGCCGAAATTCCATCGTGAAAAAAGAAAAAAGTTCGTGAGAAAGGCTTCCTGATAGCCGAAATCCCATCCATCGAGGGATTCCCACCGAAAAGGCCTGAGACAACAACAAGTTGTGGCCTAGAAAAATCCCATCCATCGAGGGATTCCCACCGGAAAGGCCCGAGACAACAACAAGTTGTGGCCTAGAAAATCCCATCCATCGAGGGATTCCCCCTTGGAAAGGCTCCGAGACAACAACAAGTTGTGGCCTAGAAAAATCCCATCCACGAAGGGATTCCCATCGAAAAATTCGCATGATGATTTCGAGAAAGTGAATGTCTAAGGACTTGCTCGTGTATTCTCACTCGGTATAGATTGTTGAAAATTTTTCAAGTATCATCATTGTAAGAAAAGGGCAAGGGGCTCCGGCAGACGATCGCGAGAAAAACCTTGGTTGAAGCAACCGAGGGTTGTTGTATCAATCGAGGCAAGTACGCCGGTCGGGTCAAGTCCACAAAATTCGGAACAAATTTTGTCGACTTGCGCAGTTGCAATCGGGGTTCACAAAAAACTCAGGAAGACTTCACCTAAAGATACGCTAGAAATTCGTGAATAGTAAGATTCATGAACCTGCCATCTAGTTTTCATGCGAAACGGCAAGGTGGGGGAGGGTGACGTTTTTTCAAAGAAAAAACGTATTTACTGCCTTATTCGCATAAAAACTTCCGAACAGTCCCTCGACAATTACAACATTCGGTGCAAAATTCAAAACGAAAGCTCTACAACATGTCCCGGTTTACAAACATTGTCTTCGACCGTATCACTAGCATAGGCGAAGTCGATGCATCGGCTAAGGGCTAAGGGGCTCCATCTTGGGAACCTTCGCGGGCGGCGGAGTAGACGACACGGAACGAACCTTCTTACGAAGTAAGAAAAACGAGGAAAGGACAAAACAACCTATAGAAAACTTAAGCGAAGCCTCAAGCCAAAAATCGGAAAAATCTTGTTCGGGATGTGCCCGCTTGAATAGACGCCACGCTTCACCACTAATGAACATTTTATCCCGATGAATTCGCAGTGGTAGCACGTCCCGCGCGAGCCCAACTTGCGGGACCCGCGCGAGTTAAAATATACAAAACATCCGTTCGAAAAGATTGACACACCCACATGAATGTACAACCAATCTACAGTTCGCCCAAATGTTCGAACATGTCGTTCAGTTCGTGACATCCACCTTCGGTGAATCCTCCTCCCGTTCGGGGACTTGTTCGCCGTCGTCGCCATCACTGTTGCTGCTGCTGCTGCTGCTGCCATCTGAGCCCTCGCCGGTTTCGCTCGAACTCTCGCCGGAGGCCGATCCTTCGGGAAACGCGGTAGTGCCTTTTCGGTTCTCCTCTTCCCTCAGCTGAGAAAGGAAGGAAAAAGTGAGAAAAGTTTAAGAAAGCGGAACACTCGCGACGAACATAAGTCACGAAATCGAGCAAAAAGAAATTACCTCGTCAAGCTTTGCCCGCGCAACGGTCTTAGCCATATCCGCCCCGCCAACCATCCGGAATTCCTTCGCGAACTTCAACTTTATAGCCACAATGTCGTGGCTGTCTTGAAGTATCGTATCACCGGTAACGCTTGGGAGCCGAGAAAGGTTCGCGCGAAACTTCGCCAAGTCCACACAATCGTAATCGTGAAGGACCTTCGAATACTCTCCACGAGAAAAAGATACGGCGAAGTTGCGGCACCGAGAGATCACTTCGGGAAGATCCTTGAATTCTTCCTCAAGCCAATCCATGAAATCGGGGATATCAATGTCATGCGGGAGGGGGGGTCGGACGAACACCGTACTCATTCGGGGACTTCGGTACTCGGCATAAAGCAATTTCAGCTTCCCCAAAATTTCCGAAGTGTTTTTCTTCGAAGCTTCACCTTGCTCTGTCGGTGCCTTCTCAAGATCCACGATCTTCCGATCCTTCGAGCTCAATGACTTGGCGAGGGCCGGCGTTGTTGATGCGAAGATCCTCGGCAATTTTCGTGGCCCGCTCGTGTTGTTGCCGAAGCTTTTCGATCACACTCAGATCATCTTCGTGGGATTTCTGAGCTTTCTCCAGTTCTTTCTTGGTTTCCTCGAGCGCGGCCTCTGCGACTTTCTTCTCATCATGACTTCTTTTCAAAGCTTCCGCCAGCTCAGCCACCTTCCTTTCAAGTTCCAGGTTCGTAGATTCTGCATGAGAAAAGTTACGCTCCAACTCCTTAGACTTCTGAGCAAGTTGTTTGTTGATCTTTTCCTGTTCCGAGAGCCGCTCTATGGCAACTTTTCCAAGCATAGAATACTTGAGGGTATAATCTTCATGGAAGCGTGCAAGCTTGGAGGGAGAGTAAGAATGCAACAGATCCTTGAATTCTGAAAGATTCAAGATTAAAACTCAGACAAAGATTCAACAATCGTGAATGACACAAAGAGACAGCAAGGACGAACGAACCTTGCTTGCTAAAGTGCTGCATGGTGACTTGCTTAGTCGAACCCGAAGAGGCCCTCCCTTGGGGCGAAGGAGTAGTTTCGGAGATGGAGAGAGGCCTCATTTCGGGGCTTCGAGCCGCCTCTTCGGGTCGTTCAGGCCTTTCCTCCCCTTTTCATCAACAATGGCGGACGATTTCCATAGAGTTAAAAACTTGGACGTCTTGCCCCCGACGCCACTTGTCTCGAAACCAACACGCAATAGCTTGCCGCGATGAGACGTACCAAAGCTTTTGTTAAAGGCGGCCAAGGAAGGAGAGGGCGCCTGGTCTTCGGGGACGACCTCCCGAACTTCGACCAAAGGAACATTTTCGTCAGGGTGGCCCTCCCTTTGAATAGTACGCTCAAGATCCCGGGCGAATTCGGAGGAGACTTGATCAGCGGCAGAGACCTCAGCAGCAGGGGACTTAGAGCGAACAGCAACTTCAGCAGCAACAACTGACTTCTCAACAGCAGCAGGGGATGCCTCTTTTTGGACTTCGGGAGCAACATCTGAAAAGGAATCAACATCCACGAATTCATTTTCGGAACCAGCAGGACAACTGTCTCGAAACTTAAATAATGGCCAGAGGAAAACACCTTTAGGGCTATCTGTCTTCGTGAGGGTGTCGTCGTCGAAGGCGGACGGGACCCTCCGAACTCCGGTGGAAGAAACCTTCTTCACAGCTTTCTTCAATTTCTTGCGACTCATCTGGGCAAGCCCCGATGCGACCCCGGAGTTCGGCTTTCCGAGGTCCGAGGTTCGGAGGTTTTTCGTTTCCGCTTCGATGATTCAAGTGATCCGGTCTTTGAGGGCTTCACTCCCGAAGATGTCCCCTCGGTGGAAGGCGACGAGCCGCGCTTCGACGATCCGATTCGGGGAGCGTTGATGGGGGCGGGCCGAGCACCGGCCACAAGCAACGGCGGGAATTTTCAATTTGGGGCCAGGACCTCGGGAGTCAACAAATTTATCACCGCTGATCTCCGAAAAGACGCGATTAATCTTCTTCTTGTGTTTCACCAGGGCCTTGTACGCCTTGTACTCGTTCATGGTATATTCGCCTACCATGACGGTGACCCTCTTCTCCACTTCGTCCATAAAGTCCTTGGCTCTCTGGCCCTCGCGAAGTTTGATCCCGAACTTCGGGAAAGGCGCATTCTGATCTGCCCAGTTGACGTTGTAATATACAAGTTCGGCAGGGGACCAACCGTTCGAGATAGGCCAGATTCGCGCGGCGACAAATTCTTCAATAATGTCGCGGCCGCCAAGTATCGTGGCCGGCCGGATGAAATGCACTTTCGCAACTTCGATTCCCAAGGCCCGCTGGTTGTATCTCCCGACATTCACTTTGCAGCGAGGGGTGCGATCGGGCTCGACATCTTCGGCTCATCAACCTTCAAGTAAAACCAATAAGACCTCCAATCGTCTGTGAGGTTGGTCTTGCAGCAAGGAGCGATCTGGATTCGAGTGATCCCCTGTCGGGTGTTCTGGCGTCGCGTGTTGAAGGTGCAGCACGCGTGCTGGCTATGGTAGAACTGCCCGTCGTCACCCTTGATAACTTCGGGGGTGATCACCAGCTCATAAAACCGAGTGAAACCGTCGACGATAGGATTGCAGCCGAAGGTTTTCAAGATCCAGATATACTTCGACACTTCAAGGAAGGATGTCGGGGTGAGCTGGTGGATCTTCACCGAAAAAGCGTCAAGAATTGTCGGCGGCACGGAATCACAAGGGAACCTTAGCCCACGTACGAAGAAGTCACGAAATACCACAATCTCTCCCTCTTTGGGAGTGGGAATCAGTTCATCGAGAGGGGCGCGCCCGGCGCCTGGGGAGAAGAATCCGGCCTTCTCGTACTCGCGAACCATGTTGCTCGTGACCTTTGATTCTCCGAATGCGAGCGAAGGCGGCAATGGGCCGGATGTCCTTAGCATGACAAGATCGTCGACACCGGCGTCTACATCCCCGACTTCTTCGCCACCATCAGACCCAACATCCCCATCTTCGCGACTTCGGGAGCCGCTGGGCGAACCGAGAATCTTCGGCTGGTGTAGCGCTTTCGGCGAAATGGATCGACGACCGAGTCAAGTGGGAGACCGGCGGCGATGAGCTCTTCGGTAGTCATGGGCCTAGCAGTACTTTTAACGCGAGCCACCTAACCAAAAATCACAAACATTCAAACAGGTAAGAATAATGTTCGGCAATAAAACTCGCGAAATCGCGATGTCACTACACCTAAATTTAACGAACTAACGAATCAACGAAGCATAGATAAAGGAATACCTTAGAGAAGCGCGAGCAAGGCCTGGAGTTCGTAAGCTTTCAAGCGAAAAACCGCATTCCGCGAAGAGAGAAAAGATGCGCGAATCGTGAAAAGCTCGAGAGCGGTAAAAATTTTTTTTTAACAGCAGCAGCTCGCTATATATAGGGCCGGGGAGGGGTAGTTCCGCGAAGTGCGCCTCGATCTAACCGCTTTTGGCTCCCCGGGTGACGCGTGTCCCCTCCGACGTTCCGAGGGTGACGTTTTTTACTAAATTTCCGAATTGTTCGTGGAATCGGATCGTCGGAGTCAACCCGCTTCCCCGAGGGGCTAGTGTTGGGGAATTCAGGAAAACCCGTCACCCTCGAAACGTCAAGCTTAACAAAGTTCTCAAAGTATGTTTTTCGGGGAGCGGGGATACGCGATTCTCGGAAACCCGGAACTGCGCGATCACGACCCGCGGATGTGCGGAATTCGGGGAATCCGGATTCGGTGAAAAGGCGGAGTCACGAACATGCGGGAGCCCGGAATCTCAATCGCCGATGGTCCGAACTTCGGGAACCGCCGGTTCGGGAATCTGTTGAAGACCTAGTTCGGAGATTTTGGGCGAAGACATTCACGAATCACGGGAGAAGCAAAGTCAAAGTTGTAGTCCCAAAAAGTCCAGATTTAGAGTGTGAACTGGTGGCGGACTTGTAAATATGTTGGGTGGGAAAAGACATTCTTGTGTGTGTTCACATTAGGAATATTCTCCGAGCCAGAGGGTGTTATCGGCATGTAAAAGTCCCTTCGTCTCCCTATAAAAGGGGGCGCAAGGGCACGTGCAAACGGATTCAGACTTTTTTGGGACTTGTACTATCTACCGGAGGGATTCCAGTCTCTTTGTGCTCTAACTGTGCTACTGAACGTGTTAAGAACTTTCACTTGTGTTAGGGTAGTATTCCGAATTTTTCGGGTACCCCCAACACCGGCCTCACCCCGGTTGAAGGAAAAGCGAGGACATCACATTTGGGGACAATGGACGAGGAAGGGTGCTTTTGGAGGGTGTTGTGCATGTGACTGACAAGGTAACGTTGAAGAGAGTGGCTCTTGTGAAGTCTTTGGGTTTCAATTTGCTTTCGGTTTCTCAGTTGCTTGATGAAGGTTTTGAGGTGCGTTTTAAGTCTGGCGAGTCTCGTTTGCTTGATTCTCGAGGTGATCTTGTCTGTATGATCATCCCCGAGGGTCAGATTTTCAGGGCTGATTTCTCTCATTCTTTGGGTCCTGCTCGCTGTTTGATGGCCGGTCCTTCTTCTGATTTGTGGAAATGGCATAGGCGGTTGGGACACTTGAGCTTTGATTTGGTTTCTCGCTTGAGTGGTCTTGACCTTGTCCGAGGATTGCCGAGGTTGAAGCTTGAGAAGGATTTGGTTTGTGCTCCTTGTAGGCATGGTAAGATGGTAGCCACTCCCCATCCACCCCTGACCGATGTCATGACCGAGCGTCCGACGTAGCCGTTGCATATGGACCTTGTTGGGCTAGCTCGAGTTCGCTCGGTGGGTGGGAAGTGGTATGTCCTTGTTGTGGTGGACGATTACTCTCGCTATGCACCGGGTGTTTTCTTGGAGGATAAGAGTGAGACATTTGGTTTTGTTCGAGATCGATCGTGAGGTCGAAAAACGAGAGGCATGGGAATGCTATTCGACCTATCCGCAAAGTGATAATGGCTCGAGTTCAAGAACTCTCGTTTTGATGCCTTTTGTCGTGATCTAGGTCTTGAACATCAGTATTCGACCCCTTATGTGCCCCCTCAAAATGGAGTTGTGGAAAGGAAAAATCGGACTCTTTGTGAGATGGCTAGGACGATGCTCGATGAGCACAAGACTCCTAGGAGGTATTGGGCTGAGGCGGTCAATACGGCTTGTCATGTTTCCAACAGGATTTTATTGCGAGCTTTCAAGAAGAAGACTCGTTATGAGCCGATGCATGGTCGGGCACCCAAGGTGAGTCATTTCCGAATCTTTGGCTGCAAGTGCTTTATTCTTAAGAAGGGAAAACTCGACAAGTTTGAGGCTAGGTCTAGTGATGGTATTTTCTTTGGATATGCTAACCACTCTAGAGCCTATAGGGTGCTTAATCTTGAGAGTAACAAAATCATGGAGACTTGCGAGGTAACCTTCGACGAGACAATGCCGTGTACCTCTCTTGGCTTTGAATGTGCGGGTGACGAGGAGATGGCCGAGGACCTCTTTGAAGAGGAGAAGGATGAAGCCGGAGATGATGATGGAGAGAACCATGCGCCCGAAGCCGAGTGTGTACCCACTACTTCCCCTACGACCACTATGGAGCATGGACCGTCTACTTCATGGACAACGACGGTGCAACAAGAGGACCGGGCGAGAGAAGGCGAAGTTGAGGGGGAGGTAGTCTCGAGGCGTGAGGCTCCCCGGCGGATTCAAGAAGTGCATCCCCCGTCGAAGATCATTGGAAACATCGCCGAATGCACTACACGGTCAAGGTCCGGGAATTCCTCTCATTTTGCTCATGCTTGCTTTTGTTGCCACTTTTGAGCCCAAGGACATTGGACATGCTTTATCCGATGCAAGCCGGGTCAATTCTATGCATGAGGAGTTGGAAAACTTTGAGAGGAACCAGGTGTGTGAGTTAGTTGAACCACCTCCAAATTGCCATCCCATAGGAACCAAGTGGGTTTGGAAGAACAAAGAGGGAGAGAATGGTATGGTTGTGAGGAACAAGTCCGGACTAGTTGCTCGGGGGTTTAGTCGAAGGAGGGGATCGACTATGAGGAGACCTTTGCTCATGTGGCCCGTCTTGAGGCGATTCGGATCCTTCTAGCCTTTGCCGTGGCTAAAGGGTTCAAGTTGTTTCAGATGGACGTGAAGAGTGCTTTTCGAATGGGGTTATAGAGGAGGAGGTGTATGTGAAGCGACCACCGGGTTTGAGAGCGAGGTGTACCCACACGGGGTATACGAGGTTAAAAAGGGCTCGTATGGGTTGAAACGGGCGCCTCGTGCTTGGTATGGGAGATTGAGAGGTTTTCTGTTGAGCAGAGGGTTTGTGATGGGTACCGTGGATAGGACTTTGTTTCTCCTCAAGCATGGAAATGACTTGTTGATTGTTCAGATATACGTGGATGATATTGTCTTTGGTGGCTCGTCACATAACCTTGTTGCCAAGTTTGCAGATGAGATGAGCAGGGAGTTCGAGATGAGCATGATGGGCGAGTTGCAGTATTTTCTCGGGGCCGCGCATCAAGCAAGTGAAGGACGGTACATTTGTGCACCAGACCAAGTACACAAAAGACATGCTGAGGAAGTTCCAGATGCAAGATGTGAAGCCGATGTCGACTCCCATGGGGAGTACGGCCACTTTGGATGCGGATGAGGACGGAGAACCAGTGGACCAGCGGGAGTACAGGAGCATGATCGGCTCCCTCCTCTACTTGACGGCAACGAGGCCAGACATACAGTTCAGCGTGTGTCTGTGCGCTCGTTTTCAGGCTTCGCCGAGGACATCACATCGACAGGCCGTCAAGAGGATTTTCGGTACCTACGGTCCCGCCCCTGGTCTTGGCCTTTGGTATTCTTCCTCCTCGACTCTTTCTCTTCATGGTTTTTCCGATGCGGATTTTGCTTGGATGTCGAGTCGAGAGGAAGTCTACTTCGGTACTTGCCGCTTTCTTGGGTCTTCGTTGGTCTCATGGTCTTCCCGCAAGCGGTCTAGTGTAGCTCGGTCTACCACGGAGGCGAGTATGTTGCTTTGCCGCGAGTTGTTGCTCCCGGTTGTTGTGGATTTCATACACTTTGAGAGACTTTGGTGAGGAGTGCACCCGGATCCCACTTCTTTGTGATAGCACCGGTGCCATAAGCGTAGCCAAAAACCCGGTGCTTCACTCCGAACCAAACATATAGAAGTGAGGTATCATTTCTTGAGGGACAATGTGGAGAAAGGAACCATTGTGTTGAGCCATGTCCCTACCCAAGATCGGCTAGCCGACATTCTCACAAAGCCTCTCGACCAAGCTACATTTGTGCGCTTGCGGGGGAACTTGGGGTTTGTTGCCCTTTCTAGTTGATTCTTGGGGGATTTCCTTTTTGTATCATATGTATCATACCATCTTTACTTTGATGTATATACATGCTTTGCTTGATGAATAAACCATGGTAGGATAGCCATCTTGTCATATATCATGTTGCATTTGTATAATATTGCATTTTAGGATGATGAGCTTCTTTCATATGCCATATTTGAGTCTCTTTGGCTATTTGTGAGATATTGATCATATGTGTGGAGAAATGGTGATGTGAGGCTATGCTCTTGGAATATTTGAGATATATGTGTGGTGAGATAGCTCTTTTTGAAATAAATGCTAAACTTGACTAAATTTTTGATGAAATATACTCCACTCGTGTGTAGTTGTGTATCCATGTCACAGTTTGGTCTAAATGTGCTTTTCATGCTTAGATTGTGCTTGGATGCCTTTTCTTGCATTTGGGCCAAAGGCCGAATATCATTGTGAATGTTTAGCCTATGTTGCATTCATGGGGGAGCATAAGCTTCGTTTTGCCGCAAAGGCACTTCATGTACCATGAAATGAATTAATCTCGAAAAGAAGTATGAATGCTTGAAAAATGCTCCATCCATCATGTCTATGCTTAAAATGTTTTATCTTTCACATATGGGTGCATAACATGTTGCATGATGTTCACCAGTGGAGAAGTCTCCCCGAAGTGGACACATGGCTCATGAGCTTTGACATGACATGCTTTGCTTTATGGGTGTTTGCCATGATCTTTTGCTGAGAATTTGATATCCTTGTATGATCTTTGCGTGGTATGCATGTTTGTGGCTCAAGTGTGACATGGATAGGCTTTTACGTGTGAAGTGAGCCTTCTTTTGGTAAAACTGCTTAAATCTGAAAATTCTGCTTTGTCACATGCTTGTATTTTCATATATTACTTGTGGCAATGCTTTGACCATGCTATGATTCATGTGTGTGATCTTTGTCTCATTTTTAGCCTTGGACACTAGATTTGGCCTATTTGAGAAGCTCATGTAGATGTTTATATGCTTTGTTTTGCATTTCTGCATTTTCACCTTGATTCATACATTGTCAACAAGGGGGAGAAGCAGTGAGCTTAATGAAAATTCAGAAGAGGTGAGCTGGTGAGCTGAAATTTACATCCACATGTTCAGGGGGAGTTTGCATTTGTTCAGGGGGAGCTTTCTTGTTGTTTTCGATGTGGAGTTTGTGCTTTGCTTGGCTTGTGACCTTTCTTCGCCTTTCTTTGGTTTTGGTCATGAGTTGAGCTTCTTTGTTTTTCTTTCTTCTTCTTTTCTCTTTTTCTCTGAATTTCATTTCGCGTTGTGTGTTGTCAATGCACTCATCAAGGGGGAGATTGAGGACCAGGAGCGTCCCAGTGGTCGATGGATGACCGCTCCTCGGTGATGAGTGATTGACAACGGTGTGTTGGACCGACTCTTGGCTTAGTGCGCGGGTGTGAGGCCGCGGCCTAGTTCGTGTTGTTGCGGGTGAAGAACGGGCGCGAAAGGTCTTCGGCCTTGAGGGGCCTCCGGGAGACGGAGAGACAAGTAGGCTCGGTTCGAGGGACCCGGTGGATAGCGGATCGCGTGCGGGCCACATGGTGGCGACACGAGCAAGACAAAGTCATGGACAAACGAGCCGGTGCACGGTGGCGGTCAAGTCAAGTGGTTTGGCGGGAGGCCGGACCGGCACGCGGGGTTTGGTGGTTTGCCCACAAAACCACCGGCGGACGGTTTCTTGGTTTGGGCCTCAAAACCAAGTCCGAGGGCCCAACACGACGGAGACGGGATCCGGCGTGTCGGGAAGCTTCGAGGCGGAGGACACGCGGCGGGATCGCATGGCTTGCGTCGGGAGGACGCGGGGTGCGGCAAAGGCGTGGCCGTCCGATGGCAAGACCCACAAACATTACCTAAATGCCCCTACATGGGTTGTATCGCCAGTAGTTTAGTTAGGGGTAGTCGAGTCATTTACCACTCCCGGTGGACTCGATATATAAGCCATGAGTGTGTGTGGATGGCTCTCTCTCTCCGCGACTTAGGGTTTCATTTCCTCCCTCCTCTTTCTCATTTTCGTAGCTATTTTTCCTTCCATTTTCTCTAGGCTAGCATGAGAGCTTCATGAGAGATTTGTTGAGAGGGATGGATGCTAGGGCGGCATGCTAGACCTTGTGAATCTTTCCTGGTTTGTATAGAAGATTCAGGGTTGTTTTTCGTGGCTTTTCGTGCTTGTTTTCGTGCCTTTGTTCCCAGTGTGATTCCGCGGATTTGAGTGGGTTTCTCCCCGGATTTCTTTGAGGGATACATGGATAGATGTCTTGTGCATCTTTGTGCTTAATCTTGTGCCCTCAAACGCCGGGAAACCACTTCGATTCGTGAGTTTTCGTTCGGTGCTCTAGCTTTTGGTGGTGCTCAAAGGATTCGCGATTCCCGGTGATTTAGGGAGTTAGGAGGCAAGATTTTTGGGCTATAGCATCCTTGTGTGACGCTTTTCAAGTCCCCAAACCCTTGTCTCCATAGCTTCAACCGTTTGGGAAATCCGATGATGATTTGGGGGAGTTGACTTTCGGGGTCGGGCTGTTTCTCTTCTGTCCACGCGGCGCGGACAGTCCGCGGGGGGGTCGCGGACGGTCCGCAGTGGCCTCGTTCGTCGCGTGTTCGTCGTGTTCTTGCGCGTCCTTGCTTTCGATCCGGTTTGGCTTTTGGTTTTGGTTGCGGCCGGTTTGCGGACGGTCCGAGCTCGAGTAGCGACGGTCCGTGGGTGGCGCGGACGGCCCGCCCGCCTTGGCGGACGGTCCGTTTTTCTCGTGTCGCTTCTCGGTGTTCCGTCGTGCTTTTACGGACGGTCCGCGGCGTAGGGCCGGACAGTCCCGCGGGGGCTCGCGCGGACGATCCCGCGGCTTCGGGTCGGACGGTCCGCGAGGACTGCGCGGGACGGTCCGCCCCTCCCCGGCGGACGGTCCCGCCGTAGCTGTGTGCTTTGCTTCTTGGTTCGATTCTTTCCTTCCCTTTCTAGTGCTTCCGCGTGTGCTTCAAGGAATCGTTCCTAGGACTAGAGGTTGATCCATAACCTCGTGGTCTTGACGATTGGTGTGTGATTCGATCCATCGCTCGTGTGTGACCGGGGATTGACTAGGGTATAGGTCGGGTTCTTTGGGAAGAATTTTTACCGCTCCTATTCACTCCCCCCCCTCTCTAGTCGCCATCCGATCCTTCACCTTTTGCTTACCATTCTATTCCAAGGACCGAAGCAACTCGGTATTGATATAGATATCTTCCCGGAGCCATTGATGGAAGAAATGGATAAGTTTTGGAAACATGGGGTTGAGATGTGGAATGAGTACGGAAGGAAGACATTCACACTTAAGGCAATTATCTTTGTTACCATTAATGATTACCCCCGCCCTATTTTCTTTGTCCGGTCAGAAAAAGGAAAAACGGGTTGTGTAGTTTGTTTGAATGGTCCAATATTTGTGTACCTGAAAGGATCTCAAAAGACAGTGTATATGGGGCACAGACGCTGGCTACTAAGGACTCACAAGTACCGTAAGATGGCAGACTCTTTCGATGGAAAGATTGAGAAAGACTCTTTTGCCCCACAACCGGCCACCGGTCGAACCGTATTTGAAATGTGTCAGAAGGTCAATTTAAACTTGGTAAGAAATCAAAAGGTGATGTTCATGATAATTCAAAAAGGGAAGGAAGGAGGCCGAAACTACAGAAAACATTGACCTGCCTTTCAACAAGATGTCTATATTTTTTAAGTACTTGCCATACTGGGAAGATTTGACAGTGCATCATGCCATCGATGGGATGCATCTTCAGAAGAATGTGTTTGAAAGCACAATGGGATTCTTAGGCTTAACAACAAAGGTAAAGGACGGACTGAAGTCGCGTAAGGATCTTGTTGACCTAAAAATTAGGCAAGAAGTCCACCCACAACCACGTCCTAATGGTAAGCAGTACCTTCCACCTGCTAGCTACAACTTAACACAACATGAGAGGTTGGCTATCTGCAAATGCTTGCGAGGGCTGAAAGTGCCAACCAGATTCTCATCCAACATCCGATCATTGGTCTCGTTGAAAGACATGACGCTTACTGGTTGTAACTCTCATGACTGTCATGTGATGATTACTGTTTTTCTCGCGATTGCGATCCGAGCTGTCAAACTAGTATTCCTTAAGATGGTCATCACAAGGATGTGCTACTCTTTCAACGTTATTTCGCAGAAAGTGGAAGATTGTGTAGAGTTGGCATGGCTTCAGCTGTTTATGTCAGAAACTCAAGCCCAGCTCGAGATGTGCTTCCCTTCGTCATTTTTTTATATCATGAAACATCTAATGATCCACATAGTTGAGCAAATTACTGAACTAGGACCTATGTACTTTCATGAGATGTGGACGTACAAATGGTTCATGTTGATTCTCAATGGATACATGAGAAACAAGGCATTTCCGGAGGGAAGCATGATCGAGAGCTACCATACAGACGAGAGTGTTGATTGTTGCATAGACTACATAAAAGATAAGAGAGCGATTGGTTTACCGGAATCTCGACATGAAGGCAGATTGTCAGGGAAAGGGACCATTGGAAGGGAAAGATTCATTGACGAGGACAACCAACAACTGGAGAAAGCACATGCTAGTGTTCTGCAACAACATGCAATAGTGGAGCCATTTATCGTGCAACACGAAAATGAGATTCGTGAGGAAAATGAGAGTCAGACCGAGGATTGGGACATCAAAGAGAAAAGCGTCGTTTCCCATCATGGTTAAAGGAACATGGGCATCTATTTCAAGGAAATTCCATAGATGACACAACGTTGACCAGGTTGGCGGCTGATCCATCAATGTGACAACCCCACCCGAGATAATTCCGTACTATCGCATAAACCACTCCATTTGGTCATTAAGCGATAATAAAGAAGTATCCCGTTGAGTGTTGCCGGGTCAACGCCCGATAAATCACTTGACATCACAGAGAGGATCGAACGTATGCATTAAAACTCTCACGAAGAAGAGTCCAGAGTGCCTTACAAATTAACCATCACATCCCCGTAGGGTCCATTATTACCAAAGTAGTCTTTGGACACGAAAGTAATTGGTTCAGAGTTTATTGAAAAACAGCGGAAGATTACTAAACGATACGATCACATCATAGGAGGCTTGTCCATGATGCAATCATTCTTCGTCATCCACCCGTTCCAACTCCCAGCCGGGTGGAAGTTCTCCGGGCCACACATCAGATGCATTACCTGGAAACAACATTTATAAAGCAAGGCTGAGTATACTAATACTCAGCAAGACTTACCCGTCTAAAAGAAAGACTTTACCTCTAGTCATGCATGGCTTCTGGCAAGTGGGTTTGTTTGCCAAAAAGCTGCTAAGTAGTGAATCCTCACTTTCAATATTTTAGCTCATGTTCTAGTAGAAGTAATCATTACTAGATAAGCAACTATTGCAACCAAAGTTGTATAAGCAATTAATCAAGTAATAATCTTCACAAAGTTCCATCATAAAGGGATATCATGGCCAGTCGGGTAAGTAGTCTCAGATGGTGGTGAGAGGCCGACAATCGATTGATTCAAAACCTTACCTTGCAAGGTGGACCTAAACACATGGGAGGTGCCCTCACTAAGAGCTCACCAACCAGGCGGTTCCCGTCATTCTTCAGTTTGGGGATAATAGCTCACAGTCTTAAGTACAAGGTTTATCTAGGCTACGCCACTAAGGTCACCCAGCCTCACGCATGCACTCGGGTGGCGAGCCCGGGGCCGCTACCCTAAGAGTAGTGATAGTAAAACCCCGTACCGCCTCATTTAGGTACTAGGCTTACCGTGCCCATTTCCGACAAGTGTTTAGTACTTTCAAACACTTAACCAACGAAGCCATTGGACCGGAGCCCAAATCCCATGCTCTTACCACATGAGCAATCCATTAATTCATATGGTGATTCCATAAAGGAGATCCTATTCTCGCGAGTGACGAACATCACTCGACTTGTACCGGATCCTTAAAGCATAGCAACTAGCGACCTAACATGCTAGTAAAAGATCATAGGTACTTAGGAATCATGCAACTAGGGTTCCAATCAACTCCTGAACGTAAATGCACATATAATAACAATAAGTAAATTCAGAAGTGTAAAGAAACATATAGGTTAATGAATAAACCGAGGCTTGCCTTCGTCAGCACAAGCAGACACACAAACTTCCGGACTTTGGTCCGGGTCTTGCTCTACGGTCACGTAGTGCACGTCTCCTCCTGCTCCCTCGTCCTCGTCAGCCGACACAAGCGTATAGCTACCGTCGGGGACTTCTACACGGGGAATGTAAGGAGTGCAATTATTTTAATTTAATTCAAAAACAGTACCAACAACAACAAAGAGTGTGAGGTTGGTCATATTCACCTTAAGAAACGTATTTAAACATTTCTCCTTTTAAAGATAATCAAAAAGCTCATTTAGACTTCTCTTTAAGGTGATTGTGTGCATGTCTATTAAAGAAATATTTAATTTTAATACAAACAGCAAGGAATTTACTTTGACATCACCATTTTACCTTTCCTAACTCTTTCCCTTAACCTAAGCACTAGAGAGAGTATTTTTTCCAAATTTTCCCTTTACTCGATTAATCTAGTTTACTCTCTTTTACTCAACTAAAACATATCAAACTGATCCAGCAGTACCCACTGGTCCTAATGACCAGGAGGCACACCTCTAGACAGCAAGCATTTGATTTTTGCACCACTAAATTTAATACACAAAAATTGAAGGCATTTCTAGTTAGCAATTAGAGGATTAATGCATATAAAAATAATTATAGCAGAAGTGAATCCAAACTTTCTGCTACACATGTTTTGGTCCAAAACAAGCCCAAAGAGCCAATAAACACACCAATAGCCCTTATGGATCTTGCTATACATAATTAAGATTAAAAACAAGCATAAATGAGGAAATAATATTTCTAACAGAGATAAAATCATGGTAAATTCACCAAGGATGCATTTTGACATAACATGATAATAGCCAGAAGTTGGGCTCAAGAATAATTATATTTTAAGCTACAAAAATCATCTAGGCAGATTTATCAATATCACAAGATAATATATATAAAGAGATCCCTTCAGTAACTTTGTTCAATTGTTGGCACAGAACCTAAACAGGCTAGTTCCCACAACATATCCAAAATACAGCTCAAGATCTTGTGTGGATTTGGCAGAACCATAGATCTAGTGATTTCACATTTCTATTTTTCAATCAAAAACTGTAGCTCAAAAGTATATACATCTTGGGAGAAAGTTGTAGTTCTTGTTACACTGAGCACAACAAAATTAGGTTGGCTATTTTTTGATTTTTCTGTGATTTTATATGATTTTTCAAAGTCACAGCTAAAACACACAAAAGAGGGAGAATCTTTTTACGAGTGGCCCCCTGGAAGATCAGAAGGTTCACAACTATGCCTTCCATTAACGCACAGACCCTTGAGAAGAAAACTTGCTAAGCAATTGGGTCGTTGTGGCCTAGTGGCGGCGCGGCTTGCCGGACTACGGCAAGGCCGGCGGCGCAGCTGGTCGGGAGAGTGGGGGACAATGACTAAGGGCTCACCGCGGGTCCGATGGTGGCTGAAATCTGGGTCGGGACGACGCCGGTGATGGGGCTCAACGGACACCGGCGGTGGGCACCGCTGGAGCTCGGGTGCCGGCGAGGGGGTAGCGCGGCCGGAGCAACAGGCGAGCGTGCAAGCTTCAGGGCAGTCTAGAGCAGGGGCTAGGAGCGTGCGTTGGCTCAGAGAGCATCTGGGAGGAGAAGCTCGGCGGAGGGCCTTCAATGGCGCACGGCGGGGCACAGTGTGCTCACGCGTGTGGAAGGCGGCGACTTTTAAAGCCTGCGCGGAAGGGGTGAGGCGGTTTGCGGCGGACCGGTCGGAGCTACGGCTCGGGATGGGCGTGGGGTGGCCGTGGTACGGCGAGGCATGGGCGGCGTCATGCTGCGGCGGCGAGTGAGGACCATGTGTGGTTCGAGGACCGGTGGATGGTCGCTTCCTTGTGTGATGAGTGATTGACAACGTTGTGTGGACCGATTCTTGGCTAAGTATTGCGGGTGCGGGTTGCGGCTTGACTCGTGTTGGTGCGTGGAAGAACAAGCGCGAAAGGTCGTTGCGGTGAGGCCTCCGGGTGTGGAGAAGACAAGTAGGCTTCGTTCGAGGGACCCGGTGGCCGGCGGGGGTCAAGTGCGGGCCGCATGGTGGCATGAACAAGCAAGATGAAGTCGTGGACGGTTTCTTGGTAGAGCCTCAAAACCAAGGTCGAGCCGGGACTACGTGGGAGCCGAGTCATGAGTGGAGATTGGCGGAGGCTACACCGAGTTCGCGGGGTTTGCGGTGGTTCACCGTAAAACCACCGGGTTACTCGGTTGAGCCACAAAACCGAGGCCGAAGACTCGACGAGGAGGTGCGGCCACCCGGGCCGGTTCAACCGCCCGGGAGGGGCGGTCGGACCGCCCGGGGCCGGTCGGGGATCCACCGGGCCGGTCTAACCGCCCGGGGGGGTGGTCCGACCGCCCGGCCGCCGCGCCGAGAAGCTTCGAAGCGGAGGACACGCGTCGGGATCGCAAGGCGTGCGTCGAGGCTACGCAGGGTGCGATCGCCGGCATCCGTCCGATGGTGAAGACATCAAGAATTCCAAATCCGCCCTTGAGGGGCATGTATCCCTAGTTATTAGAGAGGGGCATTTTAGACATTCGGTTGCCGCCTATATAACCCAAGAGGTGAGAGGTTGGCAGCTAACACTTGGAACCCTAGCTCATTTGGTTTTTCCTTTTTCGTTCTCTATTTTCCCTAGGTTTTTAGAAGGCTAGTTTGAGAGCTTCATGTGAGATCTAGAGAGAGGGATGGATGTTTGGGTGGCAAACTAGACCTTGTACGAACCATTCATGGCATGTATAGAAGGTTCGGCGTGGTTCATGATGGTGGTTTTCCCGTCTCTTTGATGTTGATTTTCGGAGCTCTTTTTGGCGGTGTTTTGAGAACGATTTCTTGGGGTTTTTGGTGGGTGTCACGTATGAGGTTCTTGTGCCTCTTTGGCTGGTGACTTTGCCCCCAAATCCCCTTTGAATCGGACTCGATTTGGTGGTTTTTCGAGTTGGGCGAGTTCTTGACCTAGAGAAGCGATTTCTTCGATTCCTCTTGATTGTGAGCATTTCGGGTCGATTCCTTTGAGGTAGAGGTTGCCCGGGAGGTAACCCGGCTATCCCCGAAGTTTGGCCGCAATCCGTGGAGTGATTCGGGAGATTGAGCGCAAGGAAGTTGAGGTTTGACCCGCGGGTTCTCGTTCGGGAAGGGGCGGTCTAACCGCCGCCAGGGGGCGGTCTAACCGCCCGGGTGTTTCCGGTCAAAGTTTTGTTTCGCCGGATTTTCCTCTCGTGAGTTCGTTCGCCTTGATCGAGGAGTGTCCGGGTGAAATTTGGAGCCGTTCTCGCGCGGTTGCTAGGTGTTCTTGGTTGGAGTTCTTTGCCGGGTACGGGAGGTTAGACCGCCCCGGTAGCCGGTCCTAACCGCCCCTAGGCCCTTGGGTGAAGTTTTGGGTTTCGCCAAGATTTTCCGGTAGCTAGCATGGCCTTGACCGAGAGATCTCTCGTTGGTGAAACCGTGGTGTGTTTTGGTGCTCGGAAGAGGCGTTTCGGAGGATTTCTTGGTTGCCGGGTGGAGGCGGTCTAACCGCCCCCTATACCCGGTCTAACCGCCCCCTCCGGTTAGCCGGCTTTCGAGTTGTTTCCGCCGTCGGTCTGCCGTGTGTGTGTTGTGGTTGCTGGTAGAGTTTGTTCCTAGGACCCGTAGCACTCCGGTGGCTACGTGGTTTTGGCAAACGGGAGGTAGAAATGCGGAGCGTGTGATTTCGGGGGTTCGACCGAGCTAGTTCGTCTTGTCGGAGTTTCAATCTCCCTCGAGAAGAATTTTTATCGGCTCCCATTCACTCCCCCTCTCCCGGTCGCCTTATCGGTCCTTCAAGTGGTATCGAGCCGGTTCGGGTCTTTGTTGACTCTAACCGCCCTAAGATCCAAGGATGGCGTACCGAGAACGGGGTTCGGGTCCTCCACACTTCGATGGCAAGAACTACCGGATGTGGAGCAAGCGGATGGGTGCGTTCCTCCGCGGAAAGGGTCGATCTCGTGGGATGTCACGGTGGACACAGGATATGTCCGGCCGATGGATTTTCTTGCTCCGGGGTCGAGGGACGGATTCGACGCCAACAATAAGGCGGTCGACTACTTGTTTCGTGCTTTGTGTCGGCCGAGTTCGATCGGGTGCACACCGAGCACTTGGCTTGTAGGATTTGGGCGGTGTTGAAGGAGGCTCATGTTGGGAACGCCCAGGTTCAGGCACGGTTGTATGCGACCTACCGGAGAGAGTACGAGAACTTCACTCATCTCCCCAGTGAGTCCATCGATGCCTTGTTCCAGAGGTTCACGGTGGTTGTGAACAACATGAGGGCCAATGTGGACGTGCTCCCGTACGATGATCATGATAGAGCGGTCAAGCTCTTACACTCTTTGGATCGTACGATATGGGGCGGAAAGTTCGAGGCCATAGTCGAGTCGGAGAGGTACGATACTCTGACGGTGAACGAGCTGTTCTCGAAGCTCAAGTCGGCGGAGGTGGATAGGGGCATGACTGCCAAGCTCGAGGGACCGACTGACTCCCATAGTCTTGCCCTCGTTGGTGGTTCCAAAGGAAAGACTAACTCTAACCCATCCACCAGGATGTTCTCGTTTTCCTCTTTGATGTCTATGCCAGATGAGGAGTTTGATGACCTTGGAGAGGACGAGCTGGCGCTGTTGACGAGGCGGTTCGAGAGGCTGCACGAGAACCGCGTGAACATGAGGAGGAACACGAGGACATGCTTCAAGTGCGGCAAGACCGGACACTATTTCGCCGAGTGTCCGAAGGTGAACAACCACGACAAGCACAAGTTCAAGGACAAGAGGAATAAGTCCAAGAAGAAGGATCATGGACATGGGAAGAAGGCACGGTCTCGAGAGAAGATGAAGAGATCAAGCGACATCGAGTACCGATTCCGAGGACACGTCTTCAAGCTCGAGTGATGAAGACGAAGAGGATGAGAAGAAGAGGAAGAAGAAGAAGAACCTTGGCAAGTATCTCAACGGCCTTTGTGTGACGGGCCTAAGCCTCAAGGACGACTTCTGCGGCATGGCTCGCAGTTCGAGCAACAAGAGAAGCCAGAAGGACGCCTCGGACTTGGATTCCGAGGATGAGGTATGTGATGAGCTCTCTTCTTTGCGCAAGGAGAATGAGGAGTTGGTTGACTTGCTTGATAATCGCGATCACATGCTTAGAGAGGCTAAGAAGCTTAGGAAGGAGCTTAGATCTTTGCTCGAGGACGCTAGGACTAGAGTGGGCCGAGCTAGAAACACGGGTTCTTGATAGCAAGCTTGAAATTGATTCGCTTAAGGCTAGCCCCGTTGTTTCGATGAAAATGATTGTGCTTGATTGCTCGCTTTCCTAGCCGACTTGACGATCTTAGGGAGAAGTATGCCTCCAAGTGTGAGGAACTAGATGTGCTTAGGGTTGAATTGGGTGAGCTACAATCTAGACCCACTTTGCTTGGTGCTTGCACTTCTTGCCCCGGTTTGCATGAGAAAATTGTTGAGCTTCGTTCTCGCATTGGTTCGCTAGAGGCTGATTTGAAAGTGCCTATTCCTACTTCTTGTTCTACATGTGAGTTGCATGCTATGAAGAATTTGGATCTTGCAAAATGTGTTGGTCGCTTGCAAGATGAGAATGATAAGTTGCGTGAAGCGCCGAGTTGGTTGTCGAGTCAAGAACCTCGCCTTGGTATGATGATTGCTAGTTGTAAGCGCTTTGATGGTTGGGCTTTGGGATTGGATGAGGTTGGTGAGGGCGGTGGTGAGAGAGAAAGGAAATTTGGGAATGTTTCAGTTCCACCAAAACCCACACCCAAAGACAAGTTTGCATCCAAGCCAAACCAACCGAGAGAAAAACCGAGTGAGAAGGCAAGTGAAAAGCCTAGTGAGAAACCAAGTGGAGAGCCTCTCCCCAAGCCTAAGCCCAAACCAATCCTTTTCCATTGTGAGTTTTGTGGGAAGGATGGTCACAAGAGAGAGTTTTGCTATAAGAGAAAGAGAGAGGCGAGAATGGCTAAGGAGTGGGCGAACAAGGACAGTACCACCCTTCTCATGGTGTGGGTCGAGCCTCGTATGCCACTACCTAAGGGAAAGGGCTTTGTGCGTAAGGATCCGCATGGGGATATGAGAAATCCCGTAGCCGCGGTGGTGGTCCGGAGAGGGCGGTCGGACCGGCCCGGCTAGGCGGTCGGGCCGGCCCCGCCCGGGGGAAGGGCGGTCGACCGCCCGGCTAGGCGGTCGACCGGCCCTCCCCGCACTTGCGGCGCTCTGCTTTCCGAGGTCGTGATGTTGGTGGTCTCGGTTCCCTTGGTTATGGTCCGGATGGTAGACACTTTGAGTCCGGTGGTGTTGAGTTTGCCGGACGTTCTCTACCTCGTGATCAATACGAGTTTGGGAGACGTCGCAAAGATTGAGTCTCGGAGGGGCTACGGACCATGCCTTCCTTTTCGTGGTACTCGTACTCCTCCGGTGAGACGGGAGTGGTGTTCCCATGGTGGTTCCGGGTTTGATAGGTTTGACAGATGGATCGCCGTATTGATAGGCAGGGTAGGATGAATGTTGCTAACCCTACTTTTGAGGAAATGGCCCGACACTCGGTTTCACACTTTTGGGACTAACCCCGGTGTTGAGTCATTTGCTGTGTTCTCGCTCTTGGTTTTGAGTTGCGGGTGGGAGGCCCGGAGAACTTTCGGTTGATATCGGGGGTGGTTCTTCGGCCTCATTCCCCGGTGGTGACATGTAGGTGCATCACTTTCGGGGATGGTGGACAAGGATGAGTGAATTGTAAAGAAATGATAAAGGTAAGTGCTTTGTGACCTTCGAGTGTGTGGCCTTGGTCAAGCCACTTGGTTTGTTTTGCTCCTTCTCTATATCATGTGTGTAGGGTGAGCTTTGTATGCTCTTTGGCCCTAGTGCATGTGTTTAGGGGGAGCTTGTGAGTTTTGTGCTCCTTTGCTCTTTTGCCGGTGGTGTCGAGCCCTTTTTGCCTCCCCTCGAGGAGCCCTGGTCTTTTGTGAGCTTTGTGTGTGTGGTTGGTTTCCTAAGTTGGTGGTGAAGCTCCTTGTGTAGCATATGTATAGCTTTCCTTTGTGCATTTATTGCATTTGGCATGGCATATGTAACATGATGTATAGGCATCCTTGTATCTTAGATTGCATGCATTTTGTATCATATGCATCGGATAGGAAAAGCTTCTCCTATATACAATGTTTACCATGGGTTGCTATATATGTTCTTGTGAGCTTGTTTGATATGCTACGGTTAGTTTGGCTTAGCTCTTGATGATCTTGATGAATGATCCATGGTTGATGGCTAATTTTTGAAAAATGTCATATACATGCTCTCTCATGTGTAAATGCCTATATATGATCTTGACATGTTTTAGTGGCTTTGCTATGCTTACTTTGTGGTTGGATAGCTAGTTTATTGATCATATGGAGCCAAAGGCTCGCTTGCCATCATGAATGTTTAGCCCTCTTGCTTAATCTTGTGGAGGGGCATAAGTTCCTTTTTGTCGCAAAGACATTTCATGTACCATTTTTAAATCTGAAAATGAAATGAAAAATGCTTGGAAAATATGTTCCCATGTCATATGTGCTGAAATTAAATTGCTTTGGGTGCTAAACCGTTGCATGATGCCTACCAATGAGAAGTCTCATACATAGAAGTAGGCACATGGCTCGGTGGCTTTGACATGACATGAGGTGCTTTTGGGTGTTTTTGATGGTCTTATGATTAGAATGGTTGTCCTAGCATGAAGTTTGAGTGGCTTTGCCATTTTGATATGTTTTGCTCATGTTTAGGTATTTGCTTGTGAGAGAGTAACTTTTCGCAAAATTACTCAAATCCTTTTTAGCATTGTCCAATGGTTGTGAAACTTGGTGATCACGTAGTTAAGGTCATTACGAATCTGTCGAGTATCTAACTTGCTCATTTGGACTTGTGTAGCACCTTGTGATGAATTTTGTATATTCGAGAAGCTATATGTTGCAAGTTTTCGCATTTTGCCTTGATTCATGCATTGTCAACAAGGGGGAGAAGTTTGTGCATGTTTTGGGCACTCGGGAGTGTTTGGAAGGTGTTCCAATTGTTTCGGCAATTTTTGAGCAAGGTGTGGTGCGGGGCCGGTTTCTTTGGGCGGTCTAACCGCCCCCCGTGCGGGCGGTCGGTTCGGGCACGGGCGGTCTAACCGCCCGGGCGGGCGGTCTAACCGCCCCGGGAAGTTTGAGCAGTGTTTTTGCTCTTTGTTGCATTCCCGAGTTGCTTTGATGCATGTGTTCGGGGGGAGTGTCTTGTGGCTCGGGGGAGCTTGCATTTGTGCAGGGGGGAGCTCTCTCGTGGTGTTTGAGTTTCGCTTTGGTGGTCCGTGCTCTTTGCTTGAGTCGTGTTTTGTCTCGGATGTGTCGAGCCGTTGCCCTTGCCTAAGGGGTCCGAGACTTGTTTTCTTCAAGTGATCTTGCTCTTTGCCTTTCTTTGGCTTTCGATCGCTTGTTGGGGTTTCTTTTTATTTTGCTTCTTTTCTTTTCCTTTTCTCTTATGATACTTCATGTGAGTGTGTTGTCAATGCACTCATCAAGGGGGAGATTGAGGACCATGTGTGGTTCGAGGACCGGTGGATGGTCGCTTCCTTGTGTGATGAGTGATTGACAACGTTGTGTGGACTGATTCTTGGCTAAGTATTGCGGGTGCGGGTTGCGGCTTGACTCGTGTTGGTGCGGGTGAAGAACAAGCGCGAAAGGTCGTTGCGGTGAGGCCTCCGTGTGTGGAGAAGACAAGTAGGCTTCGTTCGAGGGACCCGGTGGCCGGCGGGGGTCAAGTGCGGGCCGCATGGTGGCATGAACAAGAAGATGAAGTCGTGGACGGTTTCTTGGTAGAGCCTCAAAACCAAGGTCGAGCCGGGACTACGTGGGAGCCGAGTCATGAGTGGAGATTGGCGGAGGCTACACCGAGTTCGCGGGGTTTGCGGTGGTTCACCGTAAAAACCACCGGGTTACTCGGTTGAGCCACAAAACCGAGGCCGAAGACTCGACGAGGAGGTGCGGCCACCCAGGCCGGTTCAACCGCCCGGAGGGGCGGTCAGACCGCCTGGGGCCGGTCAGATCCACTGGGCCGGTCTAACCGCCCAGGGGGGGCGGTCTGACCGCCCTGGCCGCCGGCGCCGAGAAGCTTCGAAGCGGAGGACACGCGTCGGGATCGCAAGGCGTGCGTCGAGGCTACGCAGGGTGCGGTCGCCGGGCATCCGTCCGATGGTGAAGACATCAAGAATTCCAAATCCGCCCTTGAGGGGCATGTATCCCTAGTTATTAGAGAGGGGCATTTTAGACATTCGGTTGCCGCCTATATAACCCAAGAGGTGAGAGGTTGGCACCAACTCTTGGAACCCTAGCTCATTTGGTTTTTCCTTTTTCGTTCTCTATTTTCCCTAGGTTTTTAGAAGGCTAGTTTGAGAGCTTCATGTGAGATCTAGAGAGAGGGATGGATGTTTGGGTGGCAAACTAGACCTTGTACGAACCATTCATGGCATGTATAGAAGGTTCGGCGTGGTTCATGATGGTGGTTTTCCCGTCTCTTTGATGTTGATTTTCGGAGCTCTTTTTGGCGGTGTTTTGAGAACGATTTCTTGGGGTTTTTGGTGGGTGTCACGTATGAGGTTCTTGTGCCTCTTTGGCTGGTGACTTTGCCCCCAAATCCCCTTTGAATCGGACTCGATTTGGTGGTTTTTCGAGTTGGGCGAGTTCTTGACCTAGAGAAGCGATTTCTTCGATTCCTCTTGATTGTGAGCATTTCGGGTCGATTCCTTTGAGGTAGAGGTTGCCCGGGAGGTAACCCAGCTATCCCCGAAGTTTGGCTGCAATCCGTGGAGTGATTCGGGAGATTGAGCGCAAGGAAGTTGAGGTTTGACCCGTGGGTTCCTGTTTCGGAAGGGGCGGTCTAACCGCCGCCAAGGGGGCGGTCTAACCGCCCGGGTGTTTCCGGGTCAAAGTTTTGTTTCGCCGGATTTTCCTCTCGTGAGTTCGTTCGCCTTGATCGAGGAGTGTCCGGGTGAAATTTGGAGCCGTTCTCGCGCGGTTGCTAGGTGTTCTTGGTTGGAGTTCTTTGCCGGGTACGGGAGGTTAGACCGTCCCGGGTGGCCGGTCTAACCGCCCCTAGGCCCTTGGGTGAAGTTTTGGGTTTCGCCAAGATTTTCTCGGTAGCTAGCATGGCCTTGACCGAGAGATCTCTCGTTGGTGAAACCGTGGTGTGTTTTGGTGCTCGGAAGAGGCGTTTCGGAGGATTTCTTGGTTGCCGAGGTGGAGGCGGTCTAACCGCCCCCTATACCCGGTCTAACCGCCCCCCCGGTTAGCCGGCTTTCGAGTTGTTTCCGCCGTCGGTCTTGTGTGTGTTGTGGTTGCTTGGTAGAGTTTGTTCCTAGGGACCGTAGCACTCCGGTGGCTACGTGGTTTTGGCAAACGGGAGGTAGAAATGCGGAGCGTGTGATTTCGGGGGTTCGACCGAGCTAGTTCGTCTTGTCGGAGTTTCAATCTCCCTCGAGAAGAATTTTTATCGGCTCCCATTCACTCCCCCCCTCTCGGTCGCCTTATCGGTCCTTCGGCGAGCCGGTGGCGAGAGGCGGCACCGCCGTCCGGCCGCGTGTGGGCGGAGCACGTGCCCGCTAGGGAGAGGCTCCGAAGGGTCGGTTCGGCGCAAATGGGTCCCACCGCGCGCGGACCGACGGCACCGGCCGGTCTCGGCGTGCGGGCCAGGGGAAAACCGCGGCGGCGCATCGGTGCGCGGTGTGCGGCGTCATGCGCGACGCGTGCGTGTGGACGCGGTCGGCTCAATTTAATTTCAACTGGCCTTGTTTGACTGCTAAAAACTCAGAATTTTGAAACACAAGTGGACCAAGTGATCAACAGCAAAGTTGTAGATCTCCTATTCCTCTACAACTTTCGTAAAAGGCATAGGGTCTTTTTCTCAACCATTTGTGCACAAAAGCTATGCCAAGTCGGCAGTTTTCGGGCGCTTGTGAATAGTAACCCTGGGCGTTGACTTGCATTTTTCACCATTTTGCACTTCAAACCAGCAATGCCACTCAACATGAAAGTTGTGTCCCTCCGACAAAATACACAACTTTTGTATTGGGATAATTTGAAGTGTTTTGGGGAAATTTGGAGAACGCGGCAAAAGTACCGGCTGACACTGGTGGGTCAAAAAGGAGTCAAGGGGTTTTGAGTGGGGTTTTGACCAAGGTTGACTATGGTTGACCAAAAGGGGTCATTAGGGTTTGTCGGTGCTGTTTTCGAGGTGATGGCCCAAGTTGACCGTCGTTTGACCAAGGTCAACTCGTGTTGATCGGACCATTAGGGTTAGTTAACCCGGCCGAAAACCTGGGGCGTCACAATCAAGCAATGTTACCTCATGGCAAGCATACAAAATTAATGGGTACACCTACTATACGAAGGCGAAAGACAAAAAGAGTGTTGCGTATCAAAATAGTGGTGTTCTCATTGATGGGATTGATAAATCCGGAAACAACATCACTTACTATGGGTTCATAGAGGAAATATGGGAACTTGACTATGGAGAGAATATCAGGTTCCCCGTGTTTCGGTGCCAATGAATATGACAAGAGAATAAAAAAAATGAAGCCAACATTCCTAAATCGGAGAAGCCATGATTACGTACAGACTGTGAAGGGAGAATTGTTAAAGGATAAACTTGCACTTCTTATTAGTCGGGCTTGATGTATCACTTGTACGACTTTATATAATTAGTTTCGTTATAAGACTTTCAATCAATTTAGGAGAGTTTTGGAAGTTTTGATGAAATGAGACTCTCCTCCTATACTTAAATTCAAATTATGGTTTCAATTAGTGTTTGAATATATGAATTCATGTATATGAGGTGTTTTGTCATAAGAAAAGGTTTGCATTTTAAAAGGTTAGTTCAAATGAGACTCTAGGATTAAACAACCTATAACTCATTAGGTGTATGAACCTTGAGTCCTATTTGAACTAACCTTTTCTAACTAGGACTTCTTTTACAAAAAACACACCCCCTATACTTAAATTCAAATATTTTATGATACCTTGGGAAGTTTCAAAGAAATTTGAACAATTTAAGCCCCTGTTTCAAATTTTGCAAATTATGGAAAACACTATGCTGGCGGGCATCTTAAGAGACCGCCAACGGTGAGACACACTGCTGGCGGTTATCATAAGTCAACCGCCAGCACAGTGATTTGCCAAAATTTAAAAATTTGAAATCCCGGCCTAAAAATGTTCAAAATTCTTTGAAACTTCCAAAAATTGTCATAAAATATTTGAATTTATGTATTGAGGTGTTTTGTTATAGGAAAAGGTTTGCATTTGAAAAGGTTAGTTCAAATGAGACTCTAGGGTCAAACAACCTATAACTCATTAGGTGTATGAACCTGGAGTCCTATTTGAACTAACCTTTTCTAACTAGGACTTATTTTACAAAAAACAACACACTCCCTATACTTAAATTGAAATATTTTATGATACCTTGGGAAGTTTCAATAAAATTTGAACAATTTAAGCCCCCGTTTCAAATTCCGCAAATTATGGAAAAACACTATCTTTGGCGGTTATCATAAGTCAACCGCCAAAGATAGTGGTTTGCCAAAATTTGAAAATTTGAAATCCCGACATGAAAATGTTCAAAATTCTTTGAAACTTCCAAAACTTATCATAAAATATTTGCATTTATTTATAGGAGGTGTTTTGTCATTTGAATTTGAAAAGTTAAGTTCAAATTCTTTCAAATCACAGCGCTGGCGGGTGCTTATGATAACCGCCAGCGGGAATTCTCACCATTGGCGGTCGTTTAAGTCACCCACCTGTGGTAAGGATCACCGCTGGCGGTTGTCTAATGTGACCCGCCAGTGGTGGTCTACCGCCGGCGGTTGCCTTATGTGGCCCGCCAGTGGTGATTCCATCTATATATACACGAGATGCGCTCTCGAAAATTTTCTAAGTCTGGTGTGAAACGAAACGACGCCGTCAGGCTGCCAAATTTTCCCACCGAACGCTGCCGTCGTCCCCGACCGCCGCTGCCCCTCCGACCACCCCGCCGTCCTCTAGGAGTGCCCGGCCGACCTCCACGAGCGCCCTGCCATCGTCCGTGAGGGCCCCGCCCCTTCTTCCCGTGGACCGCCGCCGTCTTCCGCTAGGGCGCCGCCCCTTCTCCCCGTGGACCGCCGCCGCGCCATCGTCCGCGGGCGCCCCGCCGACCGACGACCTCCTCCCCGAGCGCCACCGCCCCTTTTCCCTACCGGGATGATGTCCTCCTCCCCGCGGGCCGCTTCCCCAACCGCCGGCCGGAACCGCCGCCAACCGCTCCGCCGCCACCGACAGCGCCGCCACCGCCTCCGCCGACAGCTCCGTTGCCCCCGCTCGCCACCGACACCTCATCTCCTCACCGCTCGCCACGCATGGAGGCCGGGATGGGGCCGGCGTTTACATACAAATTTCTTCACAAAAGAATTTCAAAGTAGGGTAACCGATATTGTTTTTAGGCCCAAGACCTCGGCGCCATGATCCGTGGCGCCGAGGCATGTAACCTCGGCGCCATGATCCACGGCGCCGAGCTCGTGGTCCATTTTTTGAAATCTTTCCAAAACGGGTCTACTTGTGAAAATCTTTCGCAAAAAGGGCTAAAAAGCAAAAAAGACGGGCGCAGCAACGACAGCCCCGGCTTGGTTGGTTTTTTTCTTTTTTTTTCAAAATGCAATTACATGTGTTAAAAATATGGACAAATAGATTGTGGATAAATGCAATTACATGGATTGTGGATAAATAGATTTAAAAATGTTACAAATGGACTATGGATTTAATTTTATTAGTTTTGTTGTGTAAATAATTAAATATGGACTATGGATTGTGGATAAATAGATTTATTTTATAAAAATGGATTATGCATTGTGTATAAATAGATGTATTATAAGTATGGACTATGGATTGTGTCTAATTTTTAAATAGATTTATTATATAAACATGGACTATGTATTTAATTTAATTAGTTTTGTTGTATAAATAATTAAATATGGACTATGGATTGTGGATAAATAGATTTATTTTATAAAAATGGATTATGCATTGCGTATAAATAGATTTATTATAAGTATGGACTATGGATTGTGTCTAATTTTTAAATAGATTTATTATATAAAAATGGACTATGGATTTAATTTTATTAGTTTTGTTGTATAAATAATTAAATGTGGACTATGGATTGTTGTATAAGTACGGACTATGGATTATTGTATAAATATGGACTATGGATTATTGTATAAATATGGACTATGGACTATGGATTATCTATGATCAAATGTTAATAGTGAACAATCCGGTGAGGAGGAATCTAGTGATAGTGGTATAATTGGAGACTATGAAACTCCCTCTGAGTACGAACCAAGCGAACCACGACCTCGTAGGCATCCCGAAGACGATGATGTTGATTACGAACCAAGCGATAATGAGGTCTGCATGCACATTCACTCAAATTAATGTTTGTTTATTCAATTAAGATATACTTTAAATAGTGTTTTATGTGTAGAACAATGACCGATCCCCGCGACGACGTCGTAGAGCATCTAACATTCGTGGCCAAGAGGCAGAAGTCATTTCAAAACCGCAACCTTCAGGTACTACTAGTTCTAGTAACCTGAAAAAGGAAACATGGTCATAGAAGAAGAAACCAAATCCCCTGAAAGAGGACAACTTGTGATAGAACGGTTGGGTGACAAAGGTGAGCCCGTCGAACCTAAGGGGATAGCTGCTAGGTTTCGGAACATCGTCGGTGCAATTGTTAGAGACCAATTGGCATCTTGGATCACAACTACTAATTGGAAGACAGTCCCTAAGGCTACGAAGGATGTATTATGGGCCAAAGTGAAAGAAAAGTTTGTTTATCCGGAAGGTACAAAAAATGCAGGTAGAACTTTTGTTGAGGGCCTTTGTGGAAGAGCTCTTAGGAATTGGAGGTCTACACTTAATACTGAATTTGTTCAGAAAGGAAAGGATGCTAGGGATGTGTATGGTAACATTCCGCTAGCAGTCTGGGAAGAATTCGTAGATCAGAAGAAGACGACAGAAGCAGTAGCTCTAAGCGTCCAACAAAAGGAGAAGGCTATGAAAGCTGCTGAGAACCCCCATCGCTTGGGTTCGGGAGGATATGCTGCCAAAATGCCAAAATGAAGGAGGAAGAAGAAAGGAGGGTAGTTAGTTTACCAACTATTTTTGACGACATGGATGAGCGTAGCATGAATTGAATCCTTGCTCGAGTTCCGGCTATAACACCTGACAGTAATGTTTCATTCCAGAAGCCCTCAACAGAACAAATTTATCAGAAGCTGGAAGGACTTGCGGAAATGCAAAAGAAAGGTCTTTTCGTGCCCGACAGGGAGAAAGATATGCTAACCGCTGCGATCAGAACGCCTAAGCACCATGGCTGTGTTCGAGGGATTTCTTCTACCTTGCCCTGGGGTAAAGCATTTCGTGAACACCGATCAAGTTATAAAAAGCGAGACCGTTATAAGAAGAAGCTTGAAGACAAGATGAGTGAAATTGTCAAGCAAGAATTGATAGGCTTATTCATACAACAACAACAAGCTTCTGTTAGGCCAAGTGTAGAGAATCTAATATCTGGTGATTCTGGACAGGTTCCTCCAAACTTGATGCTTGCCCAGATCGGAGCCATCCCGACTCCAAGTAGTGTTGGTTCTCTTGCTAACGCCAAGCATCCTGTGGATGACATTGTAGAGGATACACCATGCATGTTGGTTATTCCATATGGAAGAAAACTAGATAAATTTCGAGAAGTTGGGACAGCCATGGCACTAACGGGTCGTGTGTTTCCGAATCCACCACCGCCAGAGTACGCATGGGTTCAAGTTGTTTCGATTTCTGATAAGTCGTGCGAGATTGATATCCCTACTGAGGATGGGATCGAGCTTCTCGGTGATGCGAGGAACCAATACATATTGTGGGATCGTCGAGATATCATACTTAATGCATCACCATGTCCCTGCTTGCAACCTAGCCAAGAACGAGTACCCCCCAGGATCCATATGTTGTAATGGTATAGTACACAATGGGTGGGGAACATGAGGCGGTAATAATGACAACAACATGATGATTGTGGAGCAGGGAGTTAACAACAATGACAACAACATGCCAGAAACTCCTCCGGCATAAGGGGCAGGGGCATCATCATCTCCGAAATCTGTTCCAAGACCATAAACTCCTCCGACATCAGGGGCAGGGGCAGGGACATCATCTCCGAATTCTGTTCCAAGACCACAAACTCCTCCGACATCGAGGGCGAGGGGGCAAAGGGGGGCATCATCATCTCCAAAATCTGTTCCAAGACCACCATCTCCTCCGCCATGTCCAGGACCACCATCTCCTCCTCCAGCAACCAAGACGCCAACAACAATACACCGGATGATAAACTCATATGAACCAAAGACAAAATCATCTAATGTTGACTTGTTCTTGAAAGTACTAAAGAATAAACCTAAACGGACTCCGACATCTGGTAAAGAATCACCTAATGTTCAAGTACTCAAGAAGGCATCAGATGAAAAGTCTTTATCCCGCACCTCTTTTCAAAAACAAAAGGAGGAGCACATAAGTATGTTTTCGTCGCATGAGGTGCCCGACAAATATGAGCATGACAAACCATTCTTGTTTAGGTGGCAACTGAACGAAGGGCCATCAGAATTGATGAGGCTGCATACTTGGATCATGCACGCCATGCAGCAAGGCATTCACACTATCACCGCTAATCTCCCGAAATGGGTGTTCAGTAGCTCTTTTAAACGGAAGGTTGCAATCGATTTCCCCGATTTGCATGCGATGTTCCGTCGTGAAAAACTCGACATCAACCTCGTCACCATTTGGTCCATGTAAGTCAACATCCCTATACGACATCCAAATCTATTGAATTCCATATGTATTGTTATTACCATCCTAAGTAAACTTTTTTGCAGGATGCAAGCGTCTGATGAAAAAAAGACAAATGGGAGGTGGAAGGTAGCATATGTTGACCCGCAACAAGTAAGCCAGTCACAACACACGTTCATAATGAGGGATCAACTAAGAACGCAAATAGAGGAAGAAGCAAAGACACCAAAAGAGAAGGAAGACTTAATAAAGGGTTACAAGAAAGCTAAACTTCACAAGGTGTCTGCATATATTGCAAGAAAAACCAACATAAGGATTCTATCAAGTTTGCTTACAATTTTGAGTAAGATCCTTTAAATAACTATTTCATCATTTGCCTTCATTTTTTAGTCTATTTATATTAATTATTTTAATTTTATGCAGCGATCATTTCATTTGCTTTCACATGTGTCCGAAGTTGGGAACTGTGGGGGTCTTCGACTCATTACACTATTCAGAGGCTTCTTACAAGAAAATCATTGAGATTATAAGAAAGTAAGACAACTAAGTGCAATATATAATCACTACTGCGTGTATCGGCTATATTTCAAATTGTATTACTAACTTATGTCTTTGTATCCTTAAAGTGCGTATAGGCTATACATACTCAATGGCGGGGAGCACAAGAAGAAAAAATTGGTGATACGACATGCCAAATGGGTAAGAACACTTCTGTTAATAAGTACCAATCATTTTTATCAGAGTTGTACACTTCTGTTAATTGGTACCGATCATTTTTATTTGTTTACAGTGCTACAAACAACCTCCTGGCAGTGTGCTATGTGGATAGTATGTGTGTGAGGTTTTGAGAAATAATGGGGGGTACCGGACGAATCCTGAAGACGTAAGCCTCTTGTTTGTACACAACTATGTATGTGCTAATTATGGTCCTGATGGTAATGCATAACAATCTTCATTTATTGTGTTTACGTGCAGATGCCTACCATTGAGGGATCATGGGGGCAACTTTGTGACAATCAAATCACCAACATTTGTGCGGACATGGCGAGATTCATCCTACATGAGATTTGCCACGAGGATGGAGAATTCTTCGATAAAGGAGTTTTGACATTAGACGATGCAGAAAGGTTACGTAGATGGGTGTCTTAGGGTTATCTATTATGCACAATGTTTTGTAATGTGACTATGTATACATTTTTTATTTTAGTTTGGATTATGTGTTTGTGAGACATATATTTGGATTTGGCGGTTAAATACAAATTAAATTACAGTAAATTTAGCATACAAATGCCAATGTGAAAAAAATAATAGACAAAAATGACAAATTATATACAAATAATAAACAATTATGGGGAATTATATAGGAGATGGGAAAATGCTTTCTGTGGCGGGCGGTCTAAGCAACCGCCAACAAAGATGACCCTTGTGCTGGCGGTTCACTTAAACGACCGCCAGCAAAAATAATATTTGTGTTGGTGAGCTGCTTAAGTAATCGCCATCACTGATGACATTTGTGCTGGCAGTCCTTTAAGTGACCCGCCAGCACTTGGCTCTGTGCTGGCGGGCCGGCTACCCGCCAACACAAAAGGTCATTTCTACTGGCTCAAAGTTGCTGGCGGGTGCCGCGCCCGCCAGCAAAAACCGGTTTTAACAAATCGTTTCTGGCCTAGTGCACAAGGGAGTATGAAGATCGAGGCCAGGGATCGGATATTCACACAACTTGTAGAGTGGTTCGATGTATGCATTATATTTATTTGACTTACTAAACAAGCTAGGTATATACTCCTACTCCTTCTATGGTTGATGTATATCAGTGAATAGGTCATGAGGAAAAAAAGATTGGGGTCAGTACTTAGTACTAATAAGCGAGCCTTGACCGGCTCTCAATAAGTATGGAGTGGCCCAATAAACTTCTGTTGCCAACTGCTAATCCACGATGGCTAGATAGTGACGACCGGCCAAGAAGTTTCTATCCCATTTTCGCTGTTATTACGACTTATTCTCGCACTAGTACCGTCTATATATATGCATATGTCCAGCAGCTAGCCTTCTCCATCCCTAAAGGTCTTTAACTCGCCGCAATACATACTCATTATCCAGGAACAATGGCAGGTAAGCTAGCTAAACACCCGCTTATAATTACATGCATAATTCCGTTCCCTAGCGCCCATGGCGTGCTCTAGCTATAACTACATCTGCATCTGCATGCATGCGGTTGGATATGGCTGGTTCAGTTACTTGCTTGTTGATTGTGGGAAGACGTACGTGTGCAGTAAAACCTGTTTTCCCTTCTTTTCTTGGAAGAAAACTGTATTTCATGAATAATTATATATATGGGTGTGGTATAGTTTTTTGTTTTCATGATCCTGAAGGCAAACGGGGATACGATAGATGCACAGGTACGGGAATGTGTGTCTACTATTATTTTCTAATTGTTAGTTCCATGCCTGTACGTTGTGACGGACGTCAAAAATTAGAAAACAAGATTTAAAAGGCAGAGGGAGTTTGATTTGTAAAGATAGCTAAACACCCGCTTATAAATACACGTGTTTAGTATTTTTTAGACCTAATCTATTTACAGGTGTGTAAAACCTTGTGCACAAGGATACAGAGGTATTTCCTTTCACTGGTAAGCCTGCTGTTTGGGTAAAAGGGGTAAAGCAGCAATTCTAATCAACATACTGAATATGAAGTGCAGATACATGCACACCATGCCCATCGAGGTGTGTCAACGAGAATGATCATTGAGTAATCACTGAAATTTCAGAAGAAAAAGCACAAAATCAGAAAAAAAAGGCCATGAGAACAAATTTCAGAAAAGGTAGCAACAGATTGAAATTCAGATTCATCAGAAATCATCACTGAGTGGAAAGGAAAACAACGAAAACCTGAGGTTGCATATATATCTTTATATTAACTAGCACGACTGCACCACCACCACGACTAAACACAGGAGCAGCCAGTAGATAGAGCAGGAAGGGTTTTATCTGGGCTCATGAGTCATGCTGCTTTGTAAGCATCAGACACGACACTTCAGCGAGTGGTGGGAACTCGCGTGTAAGAATTACGAATGAAGGGAGCGCGCGGCAGTGCTGGCATATGAGAAGTCGAGATAATAAACGTTAGTTGAAATATGCAATGTTCCTGTTTAGTTAACGATGAGGTTATCTTCTATCAGTATGCATGCACTCATTAACGTCAGTTCAATATGCAAATGCTTAAGAGTACAGTATGGAAAATATAGTAGCTGTTATATAAGCAAATGAGTTTGTAAAACCAGTAGAATGAAAGACGCCCCATTTCAGCATTTGTCGATGCATAAGTTGTACACAGGCTGATTCCTCGGGTTCCAAGGCTACGTTGCAAGACATATGTCCAGATTCCAATCTCACTCATTTTTGTTCTAGTAAATTTGTGGCAGAGGAAGAAAGGCCACATCATCTCTCGGGATGTAGTAGTCTCAAGAAGATAAAATGTAGAAGAAATCTACCAGAGGATCGCAAGAACCGTCATAAACAATAAGTTCATGCATATCTGAAAGTTATAGAAAGCTGAGATTTTAAAGGCGTTCATCCAACTTGACAGTGAAATTAAACTATATAAGATGAACAAGAAAGCATTGATTAAGATCGATCACCATATATACCTTATTTAACATGTTATCTGTTGTCTAAAGTTGTGCAACAAAGATTAATTTGAAGTGCAGAACAACAGAAGAAATTCATTTAGTCTAAATAAACAAGCAGCACACGCACAATTAAGCCATTTTTAAGTATTTCTAACTGAGACCATTTTATTAAAATTCCAAAAAACGAAGAAAACAGTGCTAAATAAGGAGCATGGACTGACCCCGCCTCGTGCTTGTTCAGATTTCTTGTCCTTGGATCCCAAGTGAAACCAGAAGCCAACTTTAATTTCCATTAATGATGGCTTGTTCTTTTTTATATTCACTGCACTTTGGTTTCCCACAAGTCCAAGACTTCTCCTATTATCATTAAGAAAAATTTCTGATCATCATATTCACCACAAGTGTATAATTAACCTATTCAGTCAAAAAAAAGTGTATAATTCACCTTGTTATTCTTAGGTTGCTGCCTCCATAGTTTTGGCCGTGGAAGCCACCACAACTGATTTACACTTAGGCAGATTACAGTGTCAAAAAGGCCCTGCCAGCTAGCCATTGAATATTACATGCATCACAGTAGTTATCATTTGTATTGTTATTGGAAAAAAAATCTAACTGTGTTTCCATCCTCATCAACTAAAGAGTTGCCACATTATATTACATATCAGTTCTCTTGGAATACTCGGTGTACATATAGTCATGCAGTGTTTTCAGTAATTGGAGGGAGTATTCTCTTCTCTATCCATTCCTTGATGTTTCTCAAATTCATTTTCGTCGGTGAGTGAGCACCAAGTTAATTGCATGGCTATCATCGTAGTCATTAGTAGACTGCTTTCTAATCAATTTATCATGCATGTGGAAAGTTTCTCATAGTAATATAGTGTGAGTATTTGTGAGATTCTATTCTTAAAAAAATAACTAGGCTTGCTTTGTTTTTAGGTTCAACTCCGTGGGAGTTAAAGGAACATATGGAGAAGCTACAGAAGAAATTTCAGTTGCAGATACTAAATTTAGGTACCAATGATGAAACATGATGTTACTTTTACTCCAGTTTTTAGTGTGGGTAGCCAAACTAGCGTCCCAACCGGTTGCCATATATACCGGCACAAGACAAGCGTAAGGCATCACTACCGGTTGAAGAAACCGGTAGCGAAGGGTGCTATCACTACCGGTTGCAATCTAGGTAGCGAAGCAAGGACCTTGGCTACCGACTGGTTATGATTTGGTACTAATCGGCCGGTACGGAAGTGTATTTTCCAAAATAGTTTTTATAAATTTATAATTGTGATATTTAGTTGCACAAACATTGAACGTAGATAAGGTGGAGACGTTTGCGTGTAGTATGCTATTCCTTGTTCACACGGTAATTGCAAGCATTGAACGCGAATGAGGTGGAGACAGTTGTGTGATGCATGCTATGGCTTTTGCCCTTGATAATCCATAATTGATGGGGAAGGGGGCCGTGGCAGGTTCTAGGGTGATGGTGAGGTAGGTTGCCGCGCGCGGGAGGCTGATTCGGCATCAGCATAGTGCGGTTCAGCGGGAGGTGGTAAAGATGGTCGTACAATTACCGTAGGTGCACTAGGAACAATGACTCGCTAGTACTAGGAATTAGGCCTGTTGTTTTTATCCACTATCCACATTCAAATCCACACCCATCTCAAATGGGGAGGGTATGGGTAGAAAATAATTATCCATTGAAGAAATGGGTAGGGTGGGTGTGGGGAGGGTACAAATAATCCATTGGGTATGTATATAATCTAGTACAAAACTAATTATCCATTGGGTATGGGTGGGATTGGGGAGGGTAAAAAGTGGATAATAATTATTTGGATTTGGGTATGAGCAAGAGTGGATTTATCCATACCCTCCCCAGTGGCAGGCTTACTAGGAATGAATGCGCACTACGGGAGAATGGAAATTCCCCGAGTGCCTCGGGCTTCCCCGAGTGCCAAATATCGGGCACTCGGGGAAGAAACTCTTCCCCGAGTGTTGCACTCGGGGAAGAAATGCACTCGGGGAAGAGGGTTTTCCCCGAGTGCCTGATAGTCCATGGCACTCGGGGAAGAGAGACACTCGGGGAAGACCCCTTCCCCGAGTGCATTTTTTTAGCACTCGGGGAAGCCAACCTCTTCCCCGAGTGCCTTATCCTAGCACTCGGGGAAGGGTCTCTTCTCCGAGTGTTACGGTGAGGCACTCGGGGAAGAATTTTTTTGTTTTTTGTTTTTTTGCCTCATTTTTTTTGAAGCCATCCCACATTATTTTAAACTCCTTACTCAAATTTCTTGTGGTCCCAATGCAAAATCAAGTAAATCGTCGCACAAGCATGTTTTCCTACAAGTACGTTCATTTCGTCATATCCAAACAGTGACCTCAGAGCAAATTCTCATTGGACGTACTGCACGATCTTCTTCCACCAGCAACTCACTGGGAGACGAGAGCAAGCTGTGCCAAATCTGAGGGAGGGATAGAGAGAGAGACGGCGGCATGAGGGAGGCGGACGCTGGACAGGGATCAGAGGAGGGTTGGGGTGGGGGGCATTTATATATTTAAGGTTCTTCGTGAGGGGAGGGAGACGCGAGCTAATGGGCCAGCTGACCCAAATTGGGTTTGCTGTGATTCTAATCTCGACCCATGACAAATTTTAATTATTTTCAAAAATTACTTCAAATGCATTTATTAGTTAAATACATCTTTAACTATAATCAATTAGTTAAATATATAAAAAATACAAAAACATAGCAAATTTTGACATGGAGTAAGACATATTATACGGGAAGAGCAGAAAAAGCTTAAGGTATAGAAGATAAACATAGTTATGGGTCGCTCACAAGTGTCCCTTCCATTTTTAATCTAAAAAAGAAAACATATATTTGAGTTGAAATTTTAGAAAACCTTCCTTACTAAAAGTTGTAGATCTTTTCGGGATGTACAATTGTGATATGAAATTTTTCTTAATCCGAAGTTGTATGAAAAATCTATGGAAACATTTTGAGGTGGGAACATGGTTTTTTGCCATCGGCTGAAGCAAAATCAGACGGAAAAATATATTGTTTGCAGTCGGTTGAAAAAGACACGGCAGAATAAGTCTATGTGAGCCAGGTCTCAGGTCAGAGGCACACGACAAAATTCAATTTTACTGTGACACGACCTCCAAGCTCACAACAAATAACTATTTTACCGTCAGTTGTGTTTTTTCCATGAGTTGTCATCGTGGCCGTTGGCAAAATGGTATTTTGCCATTAGCTTTAACATCCTCACAGCAAAAAAAACCATTACGTTTTCAGTAAGTGCCAGCAACGTGCCTAGCTTCAATTTTGCTCCATGTAAAACCGTTGACACGTATGATCAAATCAATGCCATGTATGTATTGTATGTATGCATGCGTGGCCTAAGCAGTAAGTATGTAGTAGTACGTACTCCCTCCGTCCCCAAAAGAGTGTCGTCGTGGGTTTTCGTGGCACAAATTTGACCCGGTCTGTAGAAAATACGTGCAGAATTTGAATCTCGAAATAAATTTTATAAAAAACTAGATTCAAATATCTATCTAACGATACTAATTTTGTACCATAAATATTAATATATATTTTTATTTATCTAGTCAAAGTTGTTTCTCGGGAAGCGAAAACGACACTCTTTTGGAGACGGAGGGAGTAGGTGTCGGTGCTCTATTGTTTCTTTCTATCCAAACATTCCAAGTAGTATATATCATAACAGCAGCCTTTATTCTTCTTTCATTTGCCGACAATGGTGCCAAACTTGTGTTCCACCAGTTCATAACCGACATATCATTTGCTGGTTGAGAGACAATGCAACAAGGTCATGCGTCCAAACACGCACGTGTTCCTAAACTTGTCTCCCAAATGGGACGTGAAGGCAGAGATGTTCTGCAGTTTCCTGCACTTTATGGCGTAGAACAGACTTGATTTGCTGGCCAGTTCCGCACAGCAACCTTATTCAATTCGCTGTGAGGATTTTACACTCTGCACAAGAAGCCAGCAAGTTTATATCGGTTTGGGCATTTGAGAAGATGTAACACCCTATGTCAAGTGTCTTGTTGAATTGCTTGTGCTCGATCGAGAAGAGGTAGCACCCTAAGTCGTCTAATTGTAACATATATTTTTCTATTGCTTGTGCTCAGGAAGAGGAATACTCTACGTTTACATGTAGGGTAACTGAGTACTTTGGACATGATCGAACTTTTGTCTATTGCCTTCCTTGTCCTGTGTGGTCACCTCGTTCTTGTATGGTCTGTTGTGGGACGTTAATCATCTTGTATGATGGATCCGGCTGATTTGTATTCAGGTACATAGTTCGACCAGTTCTCTTAGGATACCTGGGGTTACACATACTCATCAAGTGTTTTCAGGAATTGGAGTATTATCTTCTTTATCCATTCCTTGATGTTTTTCCAATTTATTTGTTCATCGATGGGTGAGCACCAAAATAATTAATTGCATGGCTATCAACCTACTCTAGTGGCGGAGCTAGGCATTGTTATTGATATCAGCTCACATCGATGATTTGTAGCAAAATCAGTAGAAAATAATTCATATGCACTGTTCTTCCAAAGAGCTGACACCAGCGCCTAGTAGGACCTACTCATTATACCACTTTATTGTCAATTTGTCATGCATGTAGAAACTTTCTCATAATAATTGAAGTGTCAATATTTGTGTGATATTCTTTTCTAAAAAAACTAACTATTTGTGGCTTGCATTGTTTGCAGATGCTGGTAATAGCAACCTACAGAGTCAATTTGACTTGGTGGAACGGAAGCTAAAAAGTTTAGGTAATGGTGATGAAGCATTGTGGTACTTTTACTCCGGTCTTTAGTGCCGGTTTGCAACTAAGGATGACAGTTTATCCATGGGTATGAGTACCCACGGGTACGCTGCCCTTGTGTAAGGGTAATGGTATAAAATTTTACATGTGGGTAAGGGTACCCTATTAAATAAGCTCATATAAACATTTGACCCAAGCCCACATATATAAACCCTAGCACAACATCCTATCTACCGACGCGCCGACGCCTCCTCTACAGTTCTGCCTCCACTCCACCCCGATGTCACCTCTGCCAAGATTTCACCACCCCGCCGCCCATACGTACTCCGCCTCATCTGGTCGGATATCTCCACACCCCGTTGCTCCCACAGCCCCACGACGCGTCCTCTGGCCGGATCCCCGCGCCCCGCTGCTCGCCAGTCACCTACTTCGGCCGGCGCCCGTCGCCCATTCCACCCTCAAGGCCACAACGCCGTCTCCTCCAGTCGGATATATCCTGGCGCCCCGCCGCACCCACACTGCCTCCTCCTCAGCTCCTCTGATTTTGCTGGCTCTATGTCAACTGGTTGTGGCTCTAGAGCTCTAACTCCATCATCAGGTTCAGCAACTCCCATTGTGGAGTTTGAGACTTATTTAGCTATCAAATTATTATTATGCTCTTGGATATTAACTCATTGACATGTTTATGTTCAATACCCAACAGGTATGGGCATGGGTAAGGATTTTTACACATTACGTTTGGTGGGTAAGGGTATAATAGAGATAGACGGTCATGCCATGGGGTGGATAAATGCTTTACCCATCCCCGTTGCAATCCATATTCGCAACTGGCATCCCTACCACTTGCCATACTGGCACAGGCCCAGCGGCCTAAGGCTTCACTTCCTGTTGAAGCAATCGGTAATAAAGCATGGACTACCGGATGGCTATGCCTCGCTACCAGCTTGTAGGGAAGCTAGTGTGTATTGTCTAGAACATTTTAACTTAAAAGTTACAACTATGATATATTTAGTTTCACATAAAATTGAACGCGGATGAGGTGGAGACATCTGTGCACTGCATGCTTTTGCTTTGTTACCAATTTATCAAGCATGCGGAAATTTACATAATAATTAAAGTGTGAGCATTTGTGCTATTCTTTTTCTAAAAAACAAACTATTTGTGGTTTGTTTTGTTTGCAGATGCCGCCAATGCGACTCAACAGGAATTAGAGACTCTGAGGGGGCACATACGGAGTCAATTTGAGTTGGTGCAAACTCCAGGTAACAATGATGAAGCATAATGTTACTTTTACACCAGTCCTTTGTGGGTAGGCAACTGGCATCCCTACCGGACGCCGTACCGGCACAGGCAAGTGTAAGGCATCACTACCGGTTGAAGGAACCGGTAGCGAAGGGTGCCATCACAACCAATTGTGCTTCGCTACCAGCCAGTAGGGAAGTGTATTTTCCAAAACAGTTTTAATTTAAATGGTGATTTTTTCACTTAAAATATGCGCGTGCATGCTGCGGGGATTCGAACTCATGACCTGTAGCCCCGCGCATACCTTCCTTAACATAGTAATTCATGGGAGGCCCTTTAGTCTCGGTTGGTAACAGCAACACAGAATAAAGGCGTGTTTGGGAGAGCTCCGTTTCCGAAAAAACAGCTTCGGAGTTGCAGATCCACACAATTCCACCGTGGAGCAGCTCCACCATGGATCTGCGATCTCGCAAAACGTTTGGTACCGCTCCAGATTTTACATCATCTCTATGACATGTGTGGCCCACAAGTCAAGACAATAAAAAATTAAAAAACTAATCTTTATGACCTCCCCGCCACCAGCCGCTGGGGTGCGTGGCGGCACAACCTCGCCGCATGGGCAGGCCCGGCCTCCCCGCTACCGGCCGCAAGGGCGCGCGGGCGCACGGCATTCCCACCGCAGGAGCGCAGGGTGCGGCCTCTCCTACGCGGGTGCGGCGCCGCCTCACCGGGAGCTTTAGCGCCGGAACCGGGAGAGAAGGAGGTGCGAGAGACAGCGATGAGGTGAGCTCCAGTGAGGGCCGGGTGATGCGGGGAGGCGAGCTCCGGGGAGAGGCTGGGGATGCGGGCGGCGCGGGGAGGTGAGCTCCGGCGAGGGGAGGGAGGTGCGGGTGGAGTGGGGAGGTGAGCTCCGGCGAAGGGGAGCCGCGCCGGCCGAGTGAGTGCGCGGCCTCGCGGCCGGCGGGCTCCCCGGCTCTCGGCACCATGGGCCGCAGGGTGGCGCTAGCGTGGGGGGCGGGCTACCGCGACGGCGGAGTGGCGGGGCGTGGTCATCGGAGCCGCAGGGCGCGGCAGACCGGACCGGTAGGGCACGGCGGCCGGAGAAGCAGGGGGAGCTCGGGGCAGGATCGAGGTTGGGCGCGGGGAGGACACCTGCGGTGTCGAGGAGGAGAGTCGTGAGGAAAAGTTAGAGCGAACCGTTTTTTTTAACCAGTGGCAGTGGTGGTTAATTTACCCCAACTCCATGAAATTTGGATTTGGTGGAGTACCTACTCCACGAAAACCATGGAGCTGGGGCTGCTTCATCGTTTTTTGGAGCTGATCCACGGTAGAGCTACTGGACCTGGTTGTGTTTGGCTGGCAATTTTTGGAGCGGAGTTGGTTTTTTGGATCTGGAGCTGTGTGGAGCTCTGCCAAACACGCCCTACAGAGTCATTTTTATATGGTGTTGGTGTTACAAACCAAAACTAAAGCTCCCATCACTTATGGCATTTCGTTACTGTTGTTTCCTACCAGGACTACATTGTGTGCATTTTGGCCACGTCGGTACATGGCCTCGGCTCCTTTTGTTTTAGCAACGAGCCAGCAGGTGGTTCTGCTGCTATATTAAAAAGGAAATGAAAGGCCTAGACAGGGTAAATAAAAAAATGTACGAGTGGTCCATGGACCAAAACTCTGTTCAAAAAGAAAAGGAAACTCCATGTGCTGCACTTGTGCTATCTGTAGCTATATATACAAGCTAATGTACAGGTAGAAGCAATAACAGGTGCAGAGGTGTTTAGACTAATCGCAACAGTGTCCTTAAAATGTAATTCTCCAAAGCAATATTTCAAGGGTTGTCCTTTAAATTTCATTCTCCAAAGCAATATTTCAAGGGTCCTCCGAAATAGTACACCCTTTAAATATCATCTTGCCAGCAGTGTCTTCTATTTTTCATCCTCCATCATTGGGTTCGGCCTGTCTTTTTTCACCCAAACTTATCCACCCCACCAGCCATCATCCACACCACACTCCCAAATGCCACAGTAGACGGCCCCTCCCCCGATCGCCCGGCCCGACGGCGTCGCCCCTCATCCGTTGCATCCGCGACACCTCCACCTCCTCCACGCCCCCGCGCGGGCCACTGCTCTGCTCCGGCGGCAGCCCCTCCCCTTCCACAAGCAAAGCTCCAGGCAATGGCGGCGTCCGGTTGGGATGCGCCAAGACGGTGTCTGCACCGCCTGAGGGATCGACGGGAGCGGCAGGAGCAGCCCACCTGGCTTCTTTGTGCCCACCAGTAGGCAAGACCGGTCATTGCCACAAGGAGTAGAGGGCGGCGCCGCCGCCATCCCTGACGCTCCGCCGTCTCACCAAGCAAGTGGCTTCCGAGGTTGTCATGGTGGTCTTTTTTTATGCTAATATTACCCTATACTACCGTTTCAAAATGACTCGTATGTAATAAAAGAAGACCTATGTTGAAGGATCCAACGGTTGAAATTAATTCTATACTACTAGTTTTTTTGCGGTAGTATGTGTAGTATCCATAGGTAGTATGAGTAGTATAGGGGTATGATTGGAAATTTGGAACTATGAAAATAGTAATGTTGTAATATATGAAATCAAACATGTGAAATCTTTTATGTAACCTTATCTCACGCTGGTTAATATATTCGAGCAAATTACTTTTTACACATAAAAAAATGGTTCCATAAAAATAGCTAAATTTATATAAATAAAAAAGAATTATGATGGTTGTTTCTATACGGACGTGTCCATCTGACCAATCGAAATGTACCTGGTGCACGCTGATTCTTGCATGGCAACAGGGATGGATCTGGCGGTGGCCGAGGGGGAGGGGGGCTGTAGCCCCCAACCGTTAGAAACTCTATTGAAAGATGAAGGGAGAAGGAGGAACAAAAGGAGGGAAAAAGAGGGGAGGGGGAGGAGAAGGGGAATGAGCCCCTCCCTGCGTAGCAATAAATGGGATGTTGGAGGCCATGACTAGATGAAGGAGTAGGAACAAGGGGTTCTGAGCAACACTTTGCCACACCTAATCTTAGTCAAGTTTGATCTGATTGTTAGGTGTTTATAATCGGAAACTTATCTTAGGTAAGATTCTCTTAAGCTGCACATTTTGCCATAGAGTTAAAAGTGAGGTAAGCTTTCATCTGCCTTGGTGTAAACAGTGGTTTCAAAATTTTTTTGCCACATTTTTTTTAACATTTTCCACACTACCCAAACCTTAGATGTTGAAAATTGTGACTACCAACCAAACATGCATGCCCTACGTGCACCTTTGCTCCCATAGACATAGCAGCAGCATGGTACATAAACCCACAACCAAAGATAGAAACATAGAGTTGAGATAGGATCTAAAAAGGACTAGCCGATCGATGAGAATCACTAGATTTTTTTTGACAATGAGAATCACAAGAATTGGAAAACGCAAAAATAATTAGCTAGCATACGAAAAGGAGAGGCATGTCAATAATGACAATGTGGTCTAGCCATGTCGTAGGCCCGACAAGATTTCATCTCATCAGATTGAGTATTCCCTAATGTGGACTACACCAATAGTAAAAACAAGAAGCATTCCCATCAATTCAATAGGAAAAAACATTTAGGAGACAATTAAAGGAACGATAGATAATGCACTCACGGTGAAGTGCCGATGTGATCTAAAATAAAGAAACTAAAGAAATATGTTTGACACGACCTTACAACTATCCGTAGCAAGTCGTAGGTAGTGTTGGAAAAAGACGGGATGATGATCGCTAGGGTTGCCTAATTCATGATCACGCTGCAATAGTGACAAAGATCATTAGAGCAACTCCAGCAAGATCCCTACTCAAAAAGTATGTAGAAGTCATGAGAAAAAAACTCAACTCTGCCCCTCCTCAAGTCCATAGAGTAGGGAGGCATGAAAACCCCTCTCAGCTCCATCTCCCACAGGTACCTGGGGAGACCCCTACTCCACTGCTTGTTCATTTTTGTCACCCATGCTCTTCATCCACTCTCTTCTCACATTGCGCCACTGCCCCGATTGCCTGCAGTGGACACATGCCCCTCCATTATCATGCATATCCATCATGTACCTTTCCTTCTTCGCTTTAGGTTGCATCGATTCCGCTGCCCTGAGCTTGATTCCGCTCCCCTGCTAAATCCATCTACGTCACTAGGGCTCATGGTCCTTCCTCTTCCATTGAGGATTCGAGTTTGATTCCACCTGCCTCAATGCCTCCCAGAGCATTGATGGGTGAGTACAAAGAGAAGATATTGGTTCATACTTATGGAGCTATAACAATGAGAACTTGAAGTACAAAGCAATAAAAAAGATTACTATTTAGTGATATATGTTATACCAGCTAAATCTTTTTTCTAAAATTACAAGGACAACTTATGATGCATTACATGCATCTCCAATCATTTTAAAAAAATAGTCATTTTGAATATATAAATCTTCATATTACTTTTCATAAGTACCCATGGATTCCAAATTGTATGTCATATTGACTTGTCTAGATGAAGATTTTTCTATGTATCTAGACATACTCCCTCCGTCCTAAAATATAAGGCATTCAAAGATTCAAAATTTGTCCCCAAATATAAGGCATCCTAGGAATATTTGGTAAGCATTCAATCAACTTAATTAAAGACTTGCCAAATATTGCACTTGTTAACTAGAAAACTTACCTTTAATTATCATTGGCTAAAGGTATATGTGACATTTTCCCACCTCTTTAATCTGTCCTAAAAATCCTAGAATGCCTTGTATTTCAGGACGGAGGGAGTAAGTGCATAGAAAAAAATCATGTGTATATAAAAGCCAAAACAACCTTTAGTATGGAATGGGAAGGAATACTATTTATAAGAGGTATTATTTTTTCTCATATTTTAAAAATACGAGTCTATATATGCACATGGGAATGACATGACGACACATGGTAGGATCAAGGACTGATTCATGGTCCACGACTCAGGTAGCCTCAATCTTTGATCCTACCATGTCAACATGCTATTCCAATATACTTTCATATTGGTAATAGAAAATACTTAAATAAACAACCCATTCATAATATAACTAGGTGATGCCCTACGCATTGCTGCGGAAATTTCTATAAAATTTGAAGATGTAGTTTGAAAGTAGAAACACTAAAATGATTGCATCACTACATTTTTGTGAACAACAATGTAGATAAAAACACATCCATTTTATTGAGAGAGAACTACTTAGAAATTTGTAGCATGGTACTCAAAAGACTAACACAATGCATGCATGATTACTATTAGCCGCAGAAAATCGGTAGAAGACATAAATTCATGATTCTAGTGGATGATGATGTAGACAACTTGCATGTTGAGAGAAGGTATTGTGAATGGTGACATGGACCTCTTGCATGTTGAGTTAAGTCTATCCATGATGTGTAGTGAGTTCCATCTATATAGTTGTTATATATTAGTTGATATATGAATTTCCCAATAAATAATATAAAATATGGAGTATGTTGATGTCAGTAATCAAAAATCCATTTAAACCAATCTACACAAATAATATAATATAATACAATGGTAGTTATCATCATAACAAAAAAAATCCACAACAAAAATTGTACATCACCAAGTGTGTCCTTCCCGCAAGCGTCGGCCACCAGCGTGCCCTTCCGATCCCGCCGCCGCCATGTCACGCCCAATTTTCCGAAGGAAACCAAGTGCATAACTATATGCATGCCAGGATCAAGTTTCATGCATATAGTGACATATAAGTGAATATAGAAACAGTATCACGTAAGAAAAAGAAAGATTATCAGAGATTTACGCTTTATCCTGGAAACGAAGGCTCCAAACATCACAGGCAGTCGACTGGGGGTTGCGCACGCCTAGCACCAGCACATCTTCACAAGACTTCAAAGTAGCATCCTCCTTCTGAGCAACATTGTTTATAGCAAGGGTGAGCACTTGTCGTACTCAGCAAGTGTGGGGGAAAGAATGAATGCAAAGGCTTTATAGTGGACTGGGCTATAAGCATTTAAGAAATTTTAGTTGGTCAAGTTTTATTAGCACCTGATTACTAATAAAGTATAAGTATATACCATCCCACATTAAGCATAAAATAAGAGGTACGCTATAAGCACATGGCAAGCATAACCAGAGAACACGATTTAAGTCCATCTTCAAGTTCAATTATCATGTGAGGGTCCAGGCCGCTCTTTACCGTGAGTACGGCTAATCGATTAGTTTTACACTCTGCAGAGGTCGTACATATTTACCCACAAGTCGTGTAAAAGTCCCGAAGAACTTTAGACCCAACCATGCGATGCTAGCTAGGCATCATACCACACTACCGAGGTGTGATTGCATAGGGACGCTACGAGGCCGTTACAAAGATCCCCAGATGTAGGCTGCCCGCTAGGTTACCTGGTCAGTGCAGCGTATAAAGCTCCCGGACGAGTACCGTGTCTTAGCCAAGCCCACACCTACGCCCGAGCAGGTCCATACGCCACTACCCGCCAGCCCCCAACCCTTATCAGGTAAAGCATACCTAACACCTAGTTCACTAATTAATAAGCCAAGACAGAGCCATATGTCTTATGGTAGTACTGTTTTCCTGGGTGGTCGCTCCATGTTCCGATTAATCATATGATCTTGTATTAAACAGAGATATATAGCATCAAAGTAAAGCATGTTCATCCTTGTTGTTCATTAGAACCACCATATCCCAAGGTATAGAACTAAGCATAACTACCCAATATAAAGATAAACCCGATTGATCAAGGCACAGGATAAATAACACTAGTCAAACCTTAAACAGGGGTCCCATCATATTAATGCAAGCATATGCAATGAGTGATTAAACATAATTCTTGGGACAAAAGATCAAAGACACACTTGCCTTTAACCAGAGAGTAGTTGCTCAGAATATCTTCAACTTCAAGCTCTTCCAAAGCTCTCGAACGGCGTTCACTCTAAGCGCATCAATCATCGGGCGCAAACATACACAAAGCAAACAAATAAGCATACTAAGAGCAATACACCAATCAAATCAAAGCTTTAAAAGAACACACTAAAAGATAGGCTCGATTAGGTGGATCACTAAAGCACACAAACCGTGCTTAGGGGAAGAAAGACTTGGTTTGCTTTAAAGAGATGGTCGCGGAAGATTGAGCAAGGACCGGAAAGTTCACACTGAGATAAGGCTTGGTAAAGAACGTCTATCGAACGATGTGCATATATGAGAGAGCAACGCTATGAGCTAGGTTCATTTTAATTAACAACACAAATATAAAGGATATTTCAGAAATAAAATAACCTATGTTGACATTAATGCAATATTAAACTTTATTTACGAAACCGGTGTAAAGAACTAGTCAAGTTTTATTAATAAAGATTCATATATTGATTTAACCGATTAAACATTTAATTTAGAAAAACTAAACTATATGAACAATCTAAATGAAACTTTGTAATTCGAGTAGGTCATATTATTATTAAAAAAATTATGGTATTGGTATTAATCATATTAACATTTATTATAAAAACCGATGTAATAGCCTAATCAAATTTTAATTAGAAAATGTTAATTAACTATTAAACAAATTAACATTTAGTTTACGAAAACCGAGATAAAGATCTAATTAACTTTTATATAAAAACATGTGATGGAAACATTAATCAAATTAAATTTGCTTATGAAAAACGAGATCTATATTGCTTTTATTTATAAAAGGCATGTATAACTAGACATTAATCAAAATTAATATTAATTTTATTTCCAGAAAACAAAACATGGTGAAAACACACCACTAACGCGTGTTTTACATTATTATGAATCTAACGCAACTTGAACGGATTAAAACGGAGCCAAAACGAGAAAGATATGAGGAAAACAAGATGAAAAGGACCTGTTCGCGATTAACTATAGATAACAGGGAGTAGCTGAAAAGAATCGCAAGACACATTAAATAGTGCTCACAGAAAGAGTAGACTGCAGGGTTAGATCTATAAAATGGTCGGGTGGGATTTATGTGCGAATGGTGGGATTAATCTAGGGGGTTTTCCATAAAAGGTGCAAGACACAAAAATAAATCTATGGATTACTGGGAATCACAGGGACCTAATCGCAAAAGATACATCTTCTTCAACCTTGGGTTGGTGACGGATTGGAGGACGGGTCGGTTCAGAACCGCTGGCGACCAGGACTCCTAAGGGTCGATGCACAGGCAAAAAAGGAATTCAGGGAGGTGCTCACCGTGTGGAGACGGACAGCAGCGGCCGGACTGGATAGCCGGTCATGGTGTCTGCGAACAGAGAGCGGAAGAGAGATGGGGATTTGATGGGGATGACATCCAAACGTGCACGGGAACGGCAAAACGGAAAGGAAACAACGAGACGAACGCGATGGTATGCTCACCTTCGGCCAAAGATGAACGACGGCGACGGAAGAGCTCGCCGGAGTTGGAGAGGAGCTCGCCGGAGTCGGGGAAGATGACGGAGGCGACGTCGGATTCGCGTGACTGAGCACATCACGACGTAGATTTCGACGAGGGGAACTCCAGGGTGGTGTCCATTTGCACCAGAAGTGCACGGTTTCGCTAGAAAAGCTTGCCGGAAGTTCGCCGGAATTTAGTAGATGTAAAAGTTTGGCGAGGGTTTGTGGGAGCTAGGGTTATCGAAACGGAATGAGGTTGGCGGCGTTAGAAAGAGGGCTCCAAGGAGATCGCCGGCAACTATTTATTGGCCGAGATTGAGTCCGATTTTATTTTCCCTTTTTTTCTAATTTCGAAAATTAATTTTGGATTAAAAATAATTCCAGAAAATCCTGAAATCATAATTAAATCAAAACAATACTTCGAAAGCTCAGAAAAATTCAGGAAAATTACTAGAGATGATTTGGGTCATGATGAATCCAAATAAATTATTTGGAGCTCATGAAAAAGATTGTAGAGCCTTCTAATAAATAGAAATAGCTCAAAGGAAAATGAGAATAAATCCCAGAAAAGTCCGGAAAATTCTCGGAAGTATTTGGACAGCTCCTAATCGCACTTTTGAAACCTTTTGCACTCAAGAAGCACCAAGATGCATCGGCATGAATGCAACACTCACAACTTTTTATTTAATTTAGAAAATCAAACAAAGGATTTTTCCTATACTATATTTACTGTAAATAAAAGTTGGAAAAATTTTAAAATTATGAGAAAATAGTTATTTAATTATTCTCTCTATTCACATCCTGAAATTGGAAATTTCAGGGTGTGACACGCCACCTCTAGACCTCGCCACCGCCGCCATCTCTGGTGATTTCCCCGCCCCGACCCTGGCCCGAACCACCTTCATTCCCCTCTCGGCCAACAGCTCCCCCACCGCCACGCCTCCTCTGTCGGTCCAGCGTGCCGCCGCCGGCCCTCCCTCCAAGGCTGGCGGTGAGTAGCACGCCCCCGCCCCTAGGAAACCCCGAACCCTAACCCTAAGCTCGCCAGAGATTCTCACCGAAGTTGGAGAAGATGAAGGATGGGAGAAGATAGGAGTGAAGAAAAAATTGTGTGAGGTGCTCTAAATCACACAGGTGCCATGTAGCTTTCCCTTTCATTAATATTTAAGGAGGAAGCTTATTTAGGAGCCTTTTACATACATAACCGAGACACACTCGAACACAGAGCAACTTTTCTCTTTGTATGATCAATCTGAATGCCTTCTGTGGTTCAGGTTCTTTGATTCAAAAACTCTTCTGGTTTTTTTCTATGCAAAAATTCCAAGTAGTACTGTATATCGTAACAGTGGCCTTCGGTCTTCTTTCGTTTGCCGTCAGTGGTGCTAAACTTGAGTTTCAACAGTCCATAACCCGCATACCATTTGCTGGTTGAGAAACAAGGTTATGTGTCCAAACATGCTTGTGTTCCCGAATTTGTCTCGCAAAAATTGGCAGTGAAGGCAGAGATGGTCTGCAGTTTACTGCACTTGATCGCAGACTTGCTGGCCAGTTCGGCGCAGCAAGCTTGTCCGCTGTGAGGATTTTACTCTCTGCACGAGAAGCCATGCAAAGAAATGGTGCTTTCCTTCTGTATGTGCCCTTCAGATTGCCTTGCTTTCAAAAGGAGTGTTGGTCGCTTGCTGCTGCACTTAATATGATATGCAAATTTATAAGTGTATGCCGGCCGAACTTCCCGTACAAGATCATAAGGCCGGCTGCATAGCTGAACTTCCCGTACAAGATCCAAAGCCAAATAAACTAAGTCACCTCCTCCACTGTCCGCTTTCGTCAACCTATGAAGACCTTGGTTTTAGTTGTGATTCTTGAAATCCTCACACCCTAGCCTGCCAAATATCGCACCATGTGTTGGTCTCATGCTTCATGATTTTTTTTTCTTGTAAAAATCATCAAACAAAAAGGTAGGACGATATACATAATTATTATTTAGGAATTCATAGAGATAATCAGACAAGGAAAATAGTAGGTATCATTGGTTTTTGGGAAGAATATATAGCGAGGGGCAGACATAGGACAAAACTTGAGAGAGACTCACTCTGAGAGAGCACACACATCAAGAACAAAGTGAAATTAACATGTGAATGAAATTCATCAATGGAGAGCACACACCTTTGCAAAGCTACTATTAATTGTTTTCAGAAAAATGATACAGGGCCTGTGCCCCTACGTAAATTATGACATATTCTATTCCCTGCACTACGGATATATGTGAACTTTTATCTATTGCCTTGTCCTGTAAGTCTTCGTTGTATGGTCTCATATCTGGGCACCTTATTAGTGTCCTTGCATGATGGATTCGCCCGATTCCTATTTAGGCACGTAGTTGGACCAGTTCCCTTGGGATGATAGCCGGGGTATATATCTATCAAGTGTTTTCAGGGATTGAAGGGCAAGGGAGTATATTCCTTTCTCTATCCATTCCGTGATGTTTCTCCGACCAATTCATTAGTCGATGAATGAGCCCCAAATTAATTGCATGGATATATATCATCCTACTCATTAGACAGCTCTATTTTCATTTTATCTTGCATGCAGAAACTTTCTCATGATAATAAAAGTGTAAGTATTTGTGTGATTCTTTTCTAAAAAATCGACTATTTGTGGCTTGCTTTGTTTTCAGGTGCTAATGCGCAGCAATTAGAGTATAAGGAGAACCTACTGAAGGGTTTTAACTGGGCGATCGATCAACTATCAGGTAACAATGACGAACCATGGTGTTACTTTTAATCCGGTCTTTAGTGTGGGTAGGCAACTGGCATCGGCCAACTGGTTGCCATAATGGGCACAGTCCAAGCCTAAGGCCGGCATCGTCACTAGCAGTTGAAGAAACCGGTAGCTAAGGGCGTGCTATCGATCACTATGGGTTGGTAACACCAACTGGTAGGAAAGCAAGTGGCTACGGGCTGGTTATGCTTCAGTACTAGCGGTAGGGAAGTGTATTTTCAAAAATAGTTTTAGTTTCAATTTCTAGTTGTGACATTTAGTTTTGAAGACATTGAACGCGGATGAGGTGGGGACATTTGTGTCATGTGTGCTATCGCTTCTGCGCACGGTAATTGCAAACATTGGACGCGACTGAGGTGTAGACAGTTGTGTGCTGCATGCTATCCCTTTTGCCTATGGTAATTCGTAATCGAAAGGGAAGTGTATTTTTTAGAACAGTTTTAGTTCGAATTTATAATTGTGATATGCAATTTAACATATATATTTATATACACACATATATTTACACAAAGATGTATATACGTGAGCCAATTCAGTGAGACATATATTATAAATATAAGCATAGAGGGGTTTAGATTTTTTATTCATAAATAATCCAAACAATTTAATCAAGTTCAACAAATGTTCACTACTACAAATCTATTTTTCACGACTTGGCTTTGATGATGAATGAGTCTTCTTTGAACTTGGCATGCCGCCGGTATGTTTCCAGAGCGAGTTCCTTTGCCTGAAGATGTCACACCTATCGCTGACAATTTTATAGAGATATTAGAACCACCAGTACACAAGTCACACAAGCCAATCACGTGTGCGTCACAAGTCACACAATTTTTCACACGTTAGGGACTCTGACTCCGAGGATTCAAGCCCGCGACTTCCGACTTCACATGTAGCATCCCTACCATATCGTCTACATGATATTATGAATAAAGGAGAGATATTTTTCTTTTAACGTCACTTTAAAATATCGTGTATTGCCTATTTAGCTATCTAAACGACCTTAAATACAAACTTTATTTAGTGCCGGTTCAAGCTTTAGTGCTGGTTGGTAGTCATAACAGGCACTTAAAAGGGTATTAGTTCCGGTTGCAAAACAATTGGTAGTGAGGGGGTGGGAAACCCTGCTCTGTAGTACTAATGCTCATTTGTTGCCCTAAAACAAAGCATCTGACATCATATTTAACCTGCAAGTGAAAAAAAAGCTTAGTAGGAGAAGTTCTATAATTGGTAGACTGTGGAAGCCTGGCAACACTTCCAAATCTACAATCATCCCTGTTGAATGTAAATGAAACTGAATGGATTGGAGAGTTCTCATTGATCGGTGGATTACACTTTTATACAAGCGGAACCACCGACGTATAGATGTACATGTCTGTACGTCGGAGTTGGATCCTTGGCAGTGGGCATCTCCGCCATTGGTACAAGCAGTTATTAAATGTAGGGATGATATTAACTTTATATTAAGTATAATTAATCTATTTCTAACACTCCACCTTAAACGTATATATCTACCTTGTTATCAATGAAGATTGTTCAATAGCCCCAAAAACCCTGTGGGAAAATATGAGGAGAAAAATGCAAACAATTTGTGTAAGATGGTAAAAAATAAAGAGATAACATGGTTAACATGCTTGGAAAAACTCCTTTAAAAACCTTTATAGGAAAATAAGAAGAAAATATCCTACATATGTATTGTAACTTAAGAATCCAAATATGCAAAAACCTAGCAGAGTAAAAATCATATGTGATTCAATTTGGCAATCTTATGACCGGACTTTGTTTTTACCCGGTACTAATGTGCTACTTAGGCTACCAGGTGGTGTCTAGGTCCGGTACTAATGTGCCTTGGTCATATCAGTACCGGGTTTTGCCAACACTCGGTACTAATGTGGCTCACGGGGGATGTGTCGAGACCCTCCCTCTCCACCCGGTACTAATTTCCTCGTTAGTACAGGCCCTACAGGGTGCAAAAATTTTTGGTACTAATGTGATTTTAGTATGGGACAGAAAATGTTCGATTCTCTAGTGTTTGTTTCATTTGCCCAAGGCAACACTCCAAATCTGATCATGCATTCAGGTCGTTTCGATCAGCCTAGCAGTAGCAGGGACTGTGAGCCCCCCGAGATAATACATTTCGCTCAGTTCCCTATAGTGAATGGCATGCTGCATCTGCTTATGCCTGCGGTTGGATGGTTTTGTTGGTTTAGTTTGGTTGATTGAGGAAAACGCGCCAATAATCGACGGATTGCATACATTTCTATCCTTATTAGCTACCAAATAAAATATAATATATATTTTTCGTTGTTGGATTTTTAATATAGTTCTTTACTAACATTAGCACGGGCAATTTACTAGTCATCAGTAGAGTATGCATGATCTTGTTTACCCAGAGATCCAAGCCTCAACTAGTGACTACTTTATGTCTCTCCGATCCATAGTACTCACTGACCAGCAAATTAATTGTATGGCTTTCATCCTATAGACTAGGTGATACCCCGCGCCATGTTGTGGAAATTTTTTAAATAAAATTTTAAGGTGCAAAGTGAAAGTAGGAACACCAAAGTGATGTCATGACAACATTCTTTTGTAAACAACATTATATATGGAAGCATGATAATTTTGTTGAGAGAGACCATTCTAAATTATTGATCTTACATTCCCCTCTACTATGAGATTTTTGTAGCATGCTACTCACAAATGCATGATATTAACCACAGAAAATCAGTTGAAGACATAAATATATGATCTAGCGGATGGTGAGATGTCGTATAGTGGATAGTGACGTGGAATGCTTGCATGTTGAGAGAAATCTATCCATGACTTGTAGTGGGTCTCACCTATGTAGTTGTTATAGATTAGACAGTTTTATTATCAATTATTTATGTATGCTGAAATTTTATAATAATAATAGTGTGAGTCCTTGTAATTTTTTCTTCTAAAACAATAATCTACAATTGGTGCCATGTTTTTTTATTATATATCAGGCAGGGGCAGTCGTGGTACGTATGGTAACTATGTGGGGTGAGGATGAAGGGACTCAGTACGTCAAATCAGACACGTATGTGTTACTTTATTAGATAATAAAAATTGTTACTAGGCCATGCAGTAACACATCTTACAAGTGTCCTATATATAGCTGTTGTAGCTACAGTGTGGTCCCTTTTGTAGCACATATATGTATTCATGTAATCTTGTACGTAAAAATATGTGTTGTAATAAGTAATAACTATGTTGCAATGTAGCAACACATGTGAATGCTTTTCTATATTCAAGAAAGTGTGTTACAAACATACGGTTGTAACATATATGTATTTGTTCTTGAACATACACACATACAAATAGGTGGTACTAAAATGCAGCCAGGAGCATTCTGTATAGGAAATGCACAGATCCAGCGGTTGCAACTTCGCAGCTGAACCAATTGCAACTCGACGTGAACCAATTGCAACTAGACTCAACCGAGCTGCAACTAGGCATGAACCAATTGCAACTATGCACAAACCAATTGCAACCAAGAGACTAGTCGACAGCAACCGTGACAATACACTAATTGCAACTCGATAGAATTAATTACAACGAATCTGACTCCGTTGCAACTGGATACGAACCAATTGCAACTGGGGTCCTAGTTCCAACCCGACATGAACCAGAATGAGCCCAGTTGCAACTGGACAAGAACTAGTTCCAAGAAGAGTGGATGCATTATATATATATATATATATATATATATATATATATATCGAGGGTGTTCGACCGGTAGAATGAATAGTGCTCGGTACGGTAGAATGAATAATATTATGTGAGAGAAAATAAGCCAAGACAAACCGAGATATGCCACCGAACGACCTCATCATCTTATTGCATTTTAGCCTATATATATATATATACACATATATATATATATCAGAAATATCGAGCTACAACCGGCGGTAGCTAACCACCCGTGGGCGGCTGCTACCCTAGCACATGCAACCGTTCGATCCCATGCCAATGCATCCGCACCATCACGGCAGGAAGGCGGAGGTAGCTACGGCGTTAGTAACTCACATGCCAATACCAGGCCAAAGGAGCAGGCTTTTGCTGCAACTCTGCATGTCACGTCATGTGTGTTGGGGGGTTACCCGAAAGATTCGGATGACCGCCCTAACACGCGAGAGAGTTCTTTACAAGTTCAAGTACAAAGTTAGAGCACAGAGAGACTGTGATTCCCTCTGCAAGTAGCACAAGTTCCAAAAAGTCTGCATCCGTTTAAACGTGCCCTTGCGCCCCCTTTTATCGGGAGACGAAGGGACTTTTACATACCGATAACACCCTTAGCCTCAGAGAATATTCCTAGTGGGAACGCATACAGGATTGTCTTTTTCATCTAACATATTTACAAATCTGCCACTAGTTCACACTCTAAACCCGGACTTTTTGGGACAACAACTTTGACTTTGCTTCTCTCCCCGGTTCGTGAATGTCTTCGCGTGAAACTCCCGAACCGGGTCTTCGGCAGCTTTTCCGAATTGGCCTTCGCCTCTCCGCCGGTTTGCGCATGTCCACGCGCCCGACTCCCGAACTCAGCCCTCGACAGATTCCCGAATCGGCCGTTCTCCGAAGTTCGGGCCATCGACAGTTCGAGATTCCGGACTTTCGCATGTTCGTGACTCCACTTCTTCACCGAATCAAGATTCCCGAACTTTGCACATTCGCGAATTCGAGGCTTCACAGGTTCCAGGCTTCCGAAAATCGTGAATTCCCTGCTCCTGAAAAACATGCTTCGAGAACTTTGTTAAACTCAACGTTTCGAGGGTGACGGGTTTTCCTGAATTCCCCAACACTAGCCCCTCGGGGAAGCGGGTTGACTCCGACGATCCGATTCCACGAATCCTTCGGAAATTTAGTAAAAAACGTCACCCTTGGAACGTCGGAGGGGACACGCATCGCCCGGGAAACCAAGGACGGTTAAATCGAGGCGGGTTTCGCGGAACTACCCCTCCCCGGCCCTATAAATAGCGGGCTGCCGCTGTTAAAAAAAATATTACGACCTTTCTGCTTTCTTTCAGTTCGTGAATCTGTCGTGTTCGCGGAACCTGGTTTTCTGCTGAAAAGCTCGCGAACTTGAGGTCTTCTTCGCACTTCTCTAAGGTATTCTTTCATCTTTCTCTTGTCAATTGTTACTTGTTATACTTTGGTGCAGTGGTATCACGATTTCGCGATCTTTATTCTTGAATGTTATTCTTAACTAATCGTATGTTCGTATCTGTTGGTTAGGTGGCTCGAGTTAAAAGCACAGCTAGACCCATGACTAACGAAGAGCTCATTGCGGCTGGTCTTCCTATCGACCCAGTCGTCGAAGGTGGTGAGCAAGCTGCTCCAATCGAGGATTCTGGTTCTCCTAGTGGCTCCAGAAGTCGCGAAGACGGGTAAGTTCAATCTGATGATGATGAAGATATCGGGGATGTGGATGCTGGTGTCAGCGATTTGATTAGAGCGAAAGCTTCTGGACCACTGCCACCCTCACTCGCTTTCGGAGAATCCAAGGTCACGGCTAACATGATTCAGGAATACGAGAAGGCAGGGTTCTTTCCTCCGGGCGTTGGGCGAGCCCCGCTTGATGAGGAAATTCCTACCCCTAGAGACGGAGAAGTTGTTGTCTTTCGCGACTTCTTCATCTGCGGACTCCGGTTCCCCTGCGATCCCATTCTGCCTGCTATCCTGGACGCCTTTTCGGTGAAGATTCACCAACTCTCGCCGACTTCCTTTCTTGAGATATCGAAATTCATTTGGATCATGAGGAGCTTCGGCTGTAATCCTAGTGTCCATGCTTTTGCCAGACTCTTCGAACTTGTGATTATCCCTAAAGTTGTCAAGGGCAGCGACGGGGAGTTGTATCACACCCAACATGCATGTTGCACTTTCAACACTCGGCGGCAGAACAAACGAAAGGGGATTACCCGAATTCAAATTGCTCCCTGCTTCAAAACTAACTTCACCGAAGACTGGGATTCTCATTGGTTTTACTTGAAGGTCAACATGTTGGAAGTTCCCGGCTACACTGGCCCGGCTCACCCCCTGTCTTGCCCGATTGCGCCCCTGACTGCGGTAAACACAGCTGAATTCAATCAACGGGCCTTGGGGATTCGGAACTGCGAAAGTGCATTTCACCTTGCCAGTACCATACTCGGTGGTCGTGATATTATTGAAGAGTTCGTGGCTGCCCGGGTCTGGCCTATTTCTAGTGGTTGGTCTCCCACTGAGATTGTGTACTTCAACGTCAACTGGGCCGCTCAGGAGGTGCCCTTCCCGAAGTTTGGGATTAAACTTCGAGAAGATCAGAGTGCTGACGCCTTCATGGTCGAGATAGAGAAAAGGGTGAACGTCATGATTGGCGAATACACCATGAACGAGTATAAGGCATACAAGGCTCTTGTGAAGCACAGGAAGAGAATCAACCGCGTGTTCTCCGAAGTTTGCGGGGACAAATCTTTCAGTTCCCGAAGCCCGGGTCCCAAGCTGAAGCTTCCCGCAGTTGTTGTGGCCAGTTGTTCGGCTGCCCCCATCAACGCTCCACGAATTAGATCCTCGAAGCGCGGTTCATCATCTGTCAACGAGGGCACTTCCTCTGGAGTTCAGCCTTCCAGGACAAGGTCCCTGGAATCGTCGAAACACAAGCGAAAGACTTCTGAAAGAACTTCGGAGGCGGAGCTCCAGGCTGCTTCGGGCCTTGCCCAGATGAGCCGCAAGAGATTGAAGAAGGCGGTGAAGAAAGTTTCTTCCGTCGGCGTTCGGCGAGTCCCATCCGCCTTCGACGACGACGCCTTCGTGGAAACAGACAGCCTCAAAGGTGTTTTCCTCTGGCCACTGTTTAACTTTCGAGACAACTGTCCATCTGGTTCCGAGAATGAATTCGTGGATGTTGATTCCTTTTCAGATGCTGCTCCCGAAGTTCACAAGGAGACTGTTCCTGCCTCTGCTGATGAGTCCATTGTTGCTGCTGATGTTACTGCCCCCTCTGAGTCCCCCGCTGCTGCCGAAGCTCCTGCTGCTGAAGCCCCTGCTGCTGACCAAGCCTCCTCCGAATTCACCAAGGACCTTGAGCTCACCATTCAAAGGGGGGAAAATCCTACCGAACACGCTCCTTTGGTCGAAGTTCGGGAAATTGTTCCCGAAGATCAGACTCCCTCTCCTTCCTTAACCGCTTTTAATAAAAGCTTTGGTACGTCTCATCGCGGCAAGCTATTGCGTGTTGGTTTCGAGACAACTGGCGTTGGGAGCAAGACGTCCAAGTTTTTAACTCTATGGAAATCGTCCGCAATTGTTGATGAAACAGGAGGGGAGGCCTCAGAATGACCCGAAGGAGCTACTCAGGACTCCGAGGGGGGGCCTCACTCTGCCTCCAAAACCACTCCTTCGTCTCGGGGGAAAACTTCTTCTGGTTCGACTAAACAAGTCACCATGCAGCATTTTAGTAAGCAAGGTTCGTTCCTTCTCATTACCTTTTCATGTCTTTTCCGATTATTGAATTTTGATCTGAGACTTTACTCCTGAATTTTTCAGAATTCAAGGATCTTCTGCACTCTTACTCTCCTTCGAAGCTTGCACGCTTTCAGGAGGATTATGCCCTCAAGCATTCTATGCTCGGGAAAGTTGCCATAGAGCGGCTCGCTGAACATGAGAAGGTGAACAAGCAGCTTTCCGAAAAGTCTAAGGAACTGGAGCGTAACTTCGCCCTCGCACAATCCACGAACATGGAACTTGAGAAAAAGGTGGCTGAGTTGGCGGAGGCTTTGAAGATAAGTCACGATGAAAAGAAGGTCGCGGAGGCAACGCTTGAGCAATCCAAGAAGGAGCTGGAGAAAGTTCAAAAGGCCCACGATGACGATCTTAGCTTGATCGAAAATCTTCGGTTGAAACACGAGCGGGCTACGAAAACCGCCAAAGATCTTCATATTAACAATGCCAGTCTCGCCAAGTCCCTGAGCGCTAAGGACCGCAAAATCGTGGATCTTGAAAAGGCGCTGGCGTAGCAGAGTGAAGCCTCGAAGAAAAACACTTCCGAGATTCTGGAGAAGCTGAAACTGCTCTATGAGGAGTACAAGAAGTCCTTGAACGAATTCGGTGTTCGTCCAGCCCCTCTTCCGGATAACATTGAGATTCCCGAATTCATGGATTGGATGGAGACCGAGTTCAAGGCCCTTACTGAGGTGATCTCTGACGCCAGTGACTTCGCTGCTGCTTTCTCTGTGGAGAGTATTTTGAAGATTCTTCATGACTACGATTGCGTTGACTTGGAGAAATTTCGCGCAAATCTCTCCCAATTTCCCAGCGCTACTAGTACTGCGATACTTCGAGCCAACGCCGATGTTCTGGCTATCAAGATCAAGTTCGCAAGGGAGTTCTGGCTGACAACCGGGAAGGAGACCGTCAAGACCATTGCGCGTGCGAAGCTCGCTGAGGTAATTTCTTTGTTCGATTTCGTGACTTGTGTCTGTCGCAGATGTTTCAGTCTCTCGAGCCCTCTTCACATTTACCTTTCTTTCTCAGCTGAACAAGGAGGAGAATCGTGAGGACATTGCCGCGTCCCCCGAAGGGTCGACTTCCGGCGAAGGTTCGAGCCACTCAGGCGAAGGAGGCTCAGACGGCGGCGGCGAGCGGTGCCGGCGGCGATGGAGGCAGTGACGGCAAGCAAGCCCCCGAACATGAGGATGATTCTCCGAAGGTGGATGTTACGAATTAGACGCTATGTCCGAACTTTGGGTGTATTCAAGATTGCCTGTACATTTATGTAGCTTCACTAAACTTCCCTGAACAAATGTTTTGTATACTTTAACCTGCGCAGGTCCTGCAAGCTGGGCCTGCGCAGGACGTGTTGCCGCTGTGAATTCATCGGGATAGTATGTTCGTTAGTGGTGAAGCGTGGCGTCCGTTCAAGCGAGCACATCCCGAACAAGATTTTTCCGATTTTTGGCTTGAGGCCTCGCTTAAATTTTCTATAGGTTGTTTTGATCTTTCTTCATTTTTCTTATTTCGTAAGCAGAGTCGTTCTGCGTCCTCTACTTCGCGATCCGCGAAAGTTCCGAAGACGGAGCCCCTTAGCCCCTTAGCCGATGCGTCTGACTTCGCCTATGCTAGCGATATGGCTGAAAACAATGTTTGTAAACCAGGACATGTTGTAGAGCTTTCGTTTTAAATTTCGCACTGACCGTTGTAATTATCGAGGAACTATTCGGAAGTTTTTATGCGAATAAGGCAATGAATACGTTTTTTCCTTGAAAAAACGTCACCCTCCCCCACCTTGCCATTTTGCATGAAAACTTGAAGGCATGCTTAGAAAACTTGCTGTTCGCGTATTTCGATCGAGTACACCTTTAGGAAGAATATTTTCTCACGAACTTTTGAAAATTTTTGAACCAACGTCGCGCAAGTCGACAAAATTTGTTTTCGAATTTTGTGGACTTGATCTTTCTGGCAAACTTGCCCCGGTTGATATTGCAACCTTCGGTTGCTTCAACCGGGACTTTTCTATGATTTTTCGCACGAGCCCTTGCCCTTTCAACGTTATCACGAAAAACTTTTTCTGCGTTTACTTTGTCGAAATCAACCTGTCGGCACAGTTTTTTCTTTTTTGGTGGAAATCCCTTTGTGGGTGGGACTTTCTAGGCCACAGCTCGCTGCTATTCCGGGCCTCTTCGGGTGGGAATCCCTCGATGGATGGGATTTTCTAGGCCACAACTTGTTGTTGTCTCAGGCCTCTCTGGGTGGGAATCCCTCAGTGGATGGGATTTTCTGGGCCACAACTTGTTGTTGTCTCAGGCCTCTTTTTTCTCGATGGGATTCTAGCTATCACAAAGCCTTTCTCACGAACTTTTTCTTTTTTCTCGATGGAATTCTGGCTATCACGAAGCCCTTTCTCACGAACTTTTTCTTTTTTCTCGATGGAATTCTGGCTATCACGAAGCCCCCTTTTTTTACGAACTTTTTTCTTTTTTCTCGATGGAATTCTGGCTATCACGAAGCCTTTTTCACGAACTTTTTTCTTTTTTCTCGATGGAATTCTGGCTATCACGAAGCCTTTTTCACGAACTTTTTTCTTATTTCTCGATGGAATTCTGGCTTATCACGAAGCCTTTTTCACGAACTTTTTTCTTATTTGTCGATGGAATTCTGGCTTATCACGAAGCCTTTTCTCACGAACTTTTTCTTTTTTCACGATGGAATTTTGAGTTATGCGATTTGGGGGAACACTCTTTTCATATATATATCACAAAGAGTATTTACATAGGATCCGCCTCGTTAAAAACCTTGCCTCTTGATTTAGAGCCCCCTTTGCAAGGAAAAGAGTACGGTCCTTCTTATTCTAATGCGACTAGAAGAAGTAAAACTAATTTTTGTCCCGAAATCACTTATAGACACGTGATTCGGATTTTTTAGTTTTCTAAAGTACAAACTTACGAAAATCGAAAAACTACTACATGTTACATCTATCTACAACTAGGGTTTTCATGGATAATACCTTTTTAGGCTGTCGGCATTCCACGAATACAGTAACTCCTCGCCAGTCTGCTCCATCAGGCGAAAAGCCCCTGGCATATCTGTTTCCCTGGCGATGTAAGGCCCTTCCCATGACTCATGAAGTTTTCCGGGTTCTCCCAATTTTTCTTTCTTTTCAAGACAAGATCACCGGTTTAATGTCCTTTCGGACCACCTTTTTGTCCCTCCATGCCCTTGTCTCTCTCTCGGTATTTCTCAATGTTTTCCGCCGCTTCAAGGATTGTCGGCTCGATCATGTCTTTTTCCACCTTCTTATCAATTTCCTCTATCTCTTTTCCTTTCGGGACTCTCATGCTTTCATTCTTGATCTCCTCCGGTGTCATAGCCTCGATCCCGAAAAGTAGGCGAAAAGGCGTGAAACCCGTTGCCCTTGAAACCGTGGTGTTGTGAGACCGCATCACCTTCGGAAGTTCATCCACCCACTTTCCCTTTTTCGATCGAACAAACATCTCCCGATTCCCGAAAAAATCGGGTCGTTGGCTCTTTCAACCGCACCATTGGACCGTGGATGATATCTTGCGACGAAAATTTCGCTCGTGTGCCTAAGGTTCTGCGGTATTCTTTGAAGGTGTAACAGTCAAACTATTTGCCATTGTCAACCGTCAATTCTCTAGGAACTCCGAACTCCGCGACTATGTTCTGCCAAAAGAATTTCTGAACTGTTGCTGCTGTGATATTCGCGAGTGGTTTTGCCTCCACCCACTTCGTGAAATAATCAATCGCTACGGTCGCGAATCGGCGGTTGCCTTGAGTTGTTGGCAACGGGCCTACTAGATCCATTCCCCACCTCTACGAGAGGCCAAGTTGGTGGAATTAGGTGAACGGCATTGAAGGCGGATTCGTTGATTTCTCGTTTTACGGCATGCTTCACATTGCCGAACTAACATCTTGGCATCAATGTTTATGGTGGGCTAATAGAATCCCTCGCTTTATCGCCTTTCCGGCCAAAGCCACCGGTGCCTATGTGTGCCCCACGAATCCGCCGTGAATTTCCTTCGAAGTTCCCGACCTTTTCGGAGGTGATGCAGCGCAACCAAGGCTCAGTGACTCCTGATTTGTATAATTCTCCATTTACTACTGTATAGCCCCGAGCCCTTTGCTTCAATCTTTTTTCCTCCAATTCATCTTGTGGTTCTTAATGTCCTCTCAGATAAGCCATGATTTCTGCTCTCCAGTCTGGAATTTCCACTACATTCACGATTTGGGCCCTCGAATCTTTGATGGAAGGCTCTCTGATGATTTCGAAGAACACATCCGGTGGTAGCTCTTGATTTCTCGGCTTTGCCGCTTTCGCCGCCTTGTCCGCCTCATTGTTGTCATCCCTTGGGATATCTTTGGATCGAATACCCTTTGAAGTGTTTTTTCCATTTCTCTGACTTTTTCGAGATATTTCATGAGAACTGGATTCCTGGCCTCGCTTTCCTTCTCAATATGTTCTTGGATCACTTTCGAATCCATTCTGATTATGAAGGTCTGCTGCCCCAAGGCTTTCATTTTTCTTAATGCCAACAGTAGAGCTTCGTACTCCGTTGTGTTGTTCGTGGAATGTTCATTGTTCGCGAATACGAGCCGCGCTGCGTATCTTATGACCACGCCCGTCGGGGACGTTACAACAGCCGAAATTCCAACCCCCTTGTAACACCAGGCTCCGTCACACTGCACTATCCAAGGTTCGAGTATATTTTCCTCGAGGTTCTAAGTGGGTGAAGTCCAGTCCACGACAAAATCTGCCAGAACTTGCGATTTTATTGCACTTCTTCTCTCGAAGTCTACCACATACTCAGAAAGCTCAGCACCCCACTTGATGATTCGGGTGGATGCCTCCCTATTTGCGAACAAATCATTCAGCGGCTGGTTGGTGATGACTCTTATTCTGTGACCCTCGAAGTAATGCCTTAGCTTCCTTGCTGCCATGATGACCGCATATGCGATCTTTTCCAGCTCGGAATAGAAGACCTTGGAACCAGACAATGCTTCAGAAGCGAAGTATACATGAATTTGCCTGAGCTTTCCTTCTTCCTCCTTTTCCTCGCACCAAAGACCTTGCGCTTACCGCCGAATTTGATGCGGACACATACGAGCGAAGTGGCGATTTTGGTTCGGGAGGACAAAGTTTGGTCATGGTGGACAAGTAATCCTTCGGTTCGCGAAAGGCCCGCTTCGAGGTTCGGACCACCGAAAATTCTTGGCACTTCGAGGACTTGGAAGAACAAGAAACTTCTTTACGCGGCTCGGGAATGAATCGTTGAGGGCGACTACTCTTCTGTCGGCTTCGAACATCTTTCACCGAGACCGGATCTTGCATTTCCACCGCAGCCTTTATTTTGTCGGATTTGCTTCTATGCCTTTTGTTGAAACTAGGCATCCAAGAACTTTCCCCCCCGTGAATGCCGAACACACATTTTTCCGGATTTAGCTTTAGGTTTGCTTGCCCTCATGTTCGCAAATGTTTCCGCCAGTCACCGATATGGTCTTTCCTCCCGAACACTTTTGACAACTATGTCATCTACATATGCCAAGATGTTTCTCCGAATCTCTTTGGTGCAGTACTATTGCTATCATTCTCGAAAACGTGCATCCCGCGTTCTTCGGCCCCTCTGGCATTCTTACGAAACAAAATGTTCTGAAAGGAGTGATGAAACTTGTTTTTCCTCGTCCTCTCTGCGAACCCTGATCTGATGATACCCAGAGAACATGTCCAGGAGCGAAAGCATCTCACTGTTGGCTGCATCATCCACGATTTTGTCTACCCTATCCAAGGGAAAATCGTCCTTCTTGCATGCCTTGTTCAAATCGGTGAAGTCCACACACATTCTCCATTTTCCATTTTTTCTTGAATGGCACAGTGTTGGCTAGCCAGACTGGGTACTTGACTTCTCTGATTACTTGGGCATCCTACAACCTCTGAACTTCTGCTTCGACTGCTTTGACTTTTTCCTCAGACATTTTCCGAAGTTTTTGCTTCTTGGGTGGTATTTTCTCATCTGTTTCCAGGGCATGTTCGATGATATCCCTGTCAACACCTTGCAGGTCCTTAGCCGACCATGCGAAAACATCCTTGTTTCTGTCCAGAAATCGTATAAGTTCCTTGTCCTCTTCGGTGCTGAGGTTTGCCCCCTATTATGACTGCTCTGTCGGGCATGTCATCCAAATACACTTTCTTTGTTTCATCCTCTGCGGTTATCTCATTTTTTTCCTTGTCCCGCTTAGGTTCTTCGTAGGTTTCCTTCCTCTCATCAGCTGCTTGCAGCTGGTACACATTTGTTTGACCGGGCGTGTGACCTTTTTCTATATTCCTGGCCTCTTGCTGATTGCCGAACACTGTGATAACCCCTTTGGGCGCAGGCATCTTCATGCATAGGAATTGTTGCCTTATGACAGCATCAAACTTGTTCATGAAACCTCTGCCGAAAATTGCGAGGTATGGGTGATATATGTCAACTACATCGAAAGTGAGGCTCTCCGTTCTGGCATTCTCAAGATCTCCGAAAGAAACTGGGAGTGATATTTTTCCCACCGGCTTGATGGGCTTTCCTCCGAACCCACGCAACGGGTACTGCGGTGGGTCCAACATGTCTTGGCTCGCATTCATCTTCTCGAAAGTTTTCAAGAACAGGATATCCGCCGAACTCCCGTTGTCAACTAGGACTTTTCCTATAACCCATCCAGCTATGTTCACTTCAATGACCATGGAGTCATTGTGAATCGAGGATTTCAGCCTGAAATCTTCTTCCGTGAAGGTGATTGGCACCTTTGCCCACTCTGGCCGTGCGGCTGGGCCGTCATTGATGATAGTATTCACAGACCTGAAGTAATTGCTTCTTTGCTTCTTGGTCTCGAATTCAATGGCTGAGCCACCCGTGATTGGCATGATGGTTCCGAACGATGGCAAGGCTTTGGAATTCTGGGGTCCCGAACTTGACTGAGGCCTTGACGAACTTTCTGGCGGTGGAGGCAGGATTTCCCGAATGGGTTGTGGTTGCTGGATTGCATGGATCGCTTGTGACTGAGGAAAAAACTGTTGTGATGGTTGCCACGTTGGCTGTGGTTGCTGGAATTGCTGAACTGGGATAGAAGTTGACTGTGGGTTCGTGAATTGAGGCTGCCAAAAATTCGGGTGAAACTGGCTTGGTATTGAGGATGCAATGCTCATCAGTGCTTTCTCTTGCTGAATTCTTGCCATGTTCTTCTTTGTTTCTGGGCATCCTTCGGTGCTGTGGCCCCTTCCATGATACTGGCAATAGAAGTGAGGATCTTTCGGGTTGTGGTTCGTGAGTGCTGGGGGTCCTCTGCCTCTTCCCCTTCCTCTGGAGTTGAATCCTCCCCTGGTGCTTGGCCTGTTGCCTTGTTCTGGTTGAGAGTTTCCGACATTGTTGACGTTTCGCGGATGTTGGGGTGGTGCCCGCCAGGTCATATCTCTGTTGCCCGGTCTTGCCTCATTTCGCTCAGCTACCCTTTTGCGGTGGTCGTCATCAGACAAAATGTACTCCTCCAATTCTCGAAAAAGTTCCTCAACCGTCTCGGGTTTCTTTCTCGTGAGATGGGAAGCTGTTGGCCCTGGGGTGAGACCTTTGATCAGTGCCTTGATCATTGTTTTGTCATCAGCGTCGGGGATTTGAGACCTCTGTTGCATGAACCTTCTCACGAAGTTCCGCAGTGGTTCTCTGTCCTTCTGCTTGCAGTTATACAAATATGAGGCTTCGGCTGTCGTGTCGTGGAACATCTGAAACGCTTGCATGAACTTTGTCTTGAGATCTACCCAGCTGTAGACGAGTGTGGAGGCGGCGGTGAGTACCAATTCGATCGGTCCTTCGCAAGCTATGATGAAGGATTTGGCCGGTGCAACATCTCCTCCTCTCCGCCGAGTTCACGGCCGATTCGTATCTCATGAGAAACTGCCGGAGTTTCCGAAGCCGTTGTATTTGGGAAGAGAGACGAGGCTTGAACTTCGGCGGCCAAGGTCTTGTTTGCGGCCCTATTGACGACGGCGATTCGGAATCCACGAAGTGTGAGACTCCGTTTCCCGCGAAGAAGTTTTCTTTCGGGGGATTCTCTTGCGGGCGCGGGGTTCGATGCGGTGACTCCTGCCACAGGGAACTGTTCTCTTGTTCTTTCATTTCATCAATTTCTTTCTGTATTGCTTCTATCTGCTCTTTTGCTTTGTTCAGCTGCTCTAGTTTTTCGGAGATTTTCCTCTTCGCTTGTAACTGAGCTGCGAACTTTTCTTTGTCTTTCTGTAGCTGCTGTATCTTTTGCTGAACCATCGCTAGCTCTCTGTCTATGGCATCATCATCATCATCCACATTCTCAAACTGTTGCTGTTCAGCAGGTTGTTCTTGGGTGTGAGCTGTCTTTTCTGCTCTTGCCTTCATGAGAGCTTCGAGCTTTTCTCTTCGTTCTTGGTCTGTTGTGTTCGAAGATTCAGGAACAAAAGAGGTTTCATTCCCTTGGGTAGGATGGCGATCGTCTCGGTTTGCCTGTGCTGGAACGCTCTTCTTGGATTTCTTCTGAGCTGGCATCGTGAGTTTCTTTTCGGCTGGAACACGGTGGGCGCCAATGTTGGGGGGTTACCCGAAAGATTCGGATGACCGCCCTAACACGCGAGAGAGTTCTTTACAAGTTCAAGTACAAAGTTAGAGCGCAGAAAGACTGTGATTCCCTCTGCAAGTAGCACAAGTTCCAAAAAGTCTGCATCCGTTTACACGTGCCCTTGCGCCCCCTTTTATAGTGAGACGAAGGGACTTTTACATACCAATAACACCCTTAGCCTCAGAGAATATTCCTAGTGGGAACACATACAGGATTGTATTTTTCATTAACATATTTACAAATCTGCCACTAGTTCACACTCTAAACCCGGACTTTTTGGGACAACAACTTTGACTTTGCTTCTCTCCTGGTTCGTGAATGTCTTCGCGTGAAACTCCCGAACTGGGTCTTCAGCAGTTTCCCGAATTGGCCTTCGCTTCTCCGCTGGTTCGCGCATGTCCACGCGCCTGACTCCCGAACTCAGCCCTCGACAGATTCCCGAATCGGCCGTTCTCCGAAGTTCGGGCCATCGACAGTTCGAGATTCCGGGCTTCCGCATGTTCGTGACTCCACTTCTTCACCGAATCAAGATTCCCGAACTTTGCACATTCGCGAATTCGAGGCTTCACAGGTTCCAGGCTTCCGAAAATCGTGAATTCCCTGCTCCTGAAAAACATGCTTCGAGAACTTTGTTAAACTCAACGTTTCGAGGGTGACGGGTTTTCCTGAATTCCCCAACAATGTGCAAAACATATAAAAAATAGGGGCTCTGCGTGCCTGTAAATGGAGGGCACAAACATTTGCTTGGCAATGCACATTAAAAAATTGAAAGTTGAGGCACCAGTTCCGTCACATGCAACTTCGGTTCCGTCACATGCAACTTGCAACGCTGCATGAATGCATACGATTTTTTTATGTGGCCTATACACTTTGTGTTGTCACATACCGTGTACCAGCACAGGCTGATAAAAAGGGCGTCGTGCAGTACATATTTTTTAGGGGGTGGGTGTTGTGGTGGTGCAGGCGCTACTGCAGCCAGGCAAACGCAAAGGAGTATGCAGGGTAGGGGACCACCACCGGCCCTATCTCTTTTGGCCTGACGCTGTTGACGGAAGAAATCCCATGTGCTACACTCGCTACGGTCTCGGCGGTGTGCATGTGGTCCACACCGTTCAGTGTTGAACACGAACCAGGGGTCCACATACAGGCGCTGCAGCGGGTGTGTAGTGGTGTATGTGATAGCTTAATGCCCGTTAGTGGCTGACGGGGGAGAGAAGACGACGGGCACACGTGTCTACACGAGGCATCTTGGGTAGCTACCATACATGGGTGGATAGGTACCACCGGTGATAGGAAATCCTCTCATATATATATATAGACTCTCGGCGAGCCATCCGGTCCGTGCCACGGCCCGCACGGCCTCACTTCCCCGCGTCTCGTACCCGCACAGCCGCACAAACCCGGTTCAGCCCCACGCGGCATCCTGCATGGCCCATATTTTTTTGTTTTCTCTCCAATGGGCCCACTGACACTTTCCCGTGATTACAATTCCCAGGTTGCTACATGCCCGCCTAGTAGTGCGGTGGAATAATTAATTTAGCTGCATGCAAGTGATAGAGGTTAGGGCACGTACAACAGTTGCCTTTTTGCTGTCTATGTGTTGAAAATTTTACAACAAACCCCCTGTCAAGCCGAGAGACGAGGCCGCCCGTCGCCTCACGAAAGGACGACGGGGCTCGTGCTCCCAGATCGTATCGACGCTGCCAGCAGCGTTGTACACGGGGTTCTTGTTGCCGATGACAAAAATTGATCCCCTGCTCTGACTTCAATCCGTAGCAGTGGCTAAGCGAGAGCTTCCTCCGCTGAGCCTCCTTCGGCAGGCTTCGCTCCCGTCCTCGGCGGCGGCGGCGGCGGCGGCCTCTCGCGCTCCTGAGATCGCAGCGACATTCCAACGACACGGTGGAGATCATGCCTGCGGCGGCCAGGGCTTGGCAGCAGCGCACGCGGCCACTGTGGACGGCTTGCCGCGGTTACCCATGCGGGTGCCATACATGCTGCCGGAAGATCTTCCGCCGGAGCACCAAGAGGAGCACATGCACATCTGGGGGGCGCCGGGAGAGCAGACGATGCCCTTTCCTATGCGTTTGCTTTTTTATTTCTCACATGCCACTTTTTTTTCTAGTGGTTAGATGCCTTCTAAATATGCATCTGATGGCATTCTCTCAATCAAGTTTCAGTATAACGGAGAATTCTAAAACCTTCTTGAATATGTAAACAACTAAGAACTAACAATTTGTAAGAATTGTACAACACGGTCATTGACTGTGCATACCCTCTCAAGGAGGTCCTTATGCAGCAATGAACAACTCAGCTAATAGTTCTTGCTCTTCCCAGAAGGACAGAACCTTTGCTCATCTCGACAGCTTCTTGAACGGCAGCACAACAGCTTCTTCAGTAATGATGCCATAGACTACAAAGACAATTACAACTATCAAATGCACAATCGATCGTCACAGTTTCTTGTGTCAAGGGATCTATTAAATATCACGTAGACAGCTAAATAGACAATACATTGTAGAAGTTGTCTATTTTGTTGTTTGTGTGTACCAAAAAGACAGTAGTTGTCTACACTGTTGTACATGCCCTTATGCGGTTATGCCCCTAGTCACTTTGACCAGTATGCAAATGAATTTGCTTGCGATGGAGGGAGGCTGGCCGCTGGAGTTGCTTGCTGAGGGAGAAACTGATGCAAAATTAATTGGCTTAGAGTGATTACCGAAAATGATTAAACTGTGATAGATGAGGTTACACATTTTTAACTTTTTTTTGTTTGTGCACCATAGGAGAATATACGACATAAAAAATTAGAGGGTATACGTTACAATTTGCTCCAAGAATAAAAGAAACAAATCGTATGTCACAAAATTGCAACAGGACCACTGATCCAGTTACAACCAGAGTAATTGCAAATGGCCGTGTGTCCACCAATTGCGGCTTGGATAGTAGCCCAGTTACGACTAATGTAATAAAGTATTTACTATGGCATTGAAAAACCATTTGCAACTAGGATGATAGCTCAATTACAACTAAGGTAATAAGACAGTTGCAGGTGATCAAGTCCTCCATTTACAACTAAAACATAAACCATTTAAATATTTGTATGCCCATTGAAAAAAGCGTACTACCAGGATTTCGCGAGCTCGATAATATACTAAAATGAAATAATTAAATAATTTGTTGGTGCAGATCCACCTTACTCAAAGCTGACACCGGCCCTAGCAAGGCCATTTGTGCTCTGCTCCCACACCGGTCGCTGCCTTCAACAATTTTTGTGTTGCATGCAGAAAAAAGTGCTTTGGATTACTTGATATTAAGGATAACAATTTATAGTATGAATTACTAAACCATCATAATCCTGTAATTTATAAATTACTAAGACTACTCGCTGATTACTAGATTACAGAATGAACTGATTGATAATGGACTGAACAAAAAAATAATTGCTCAACTATTATTATAAAAAACTACGGGAACAAAAGTGATCACATAAAACTACTGTTATAAAAAATGCACTATTGTGTGTGCAATGCTATGGGTAATGGTTTTAACATAAAAAATGTGAATTATTTCCACATCAGTGTTGCTATGTGCATGCGGATTGCTTTAGAGAAATCGATAAATCACTCTGGCTATAGTGGCTCGTATCAAGATTGATTTAGAGAAATAATTCATTCATTTTAAACAAATATAGGAAACTAGAACCAATTGCAACCTGATGTAGTGCGTCACTAGTTGCAACACAATCTTAAAACAAATTACTACTAATTAGGCTGTTAAGTTGCAGCACAAGAAAGGGTGTGCATTTTTGCTAAAATTATGATTAAAATGATACAGATTACCATTGATTCAATGGTCCAGGTGCAACAATAAATCTAGACCAATTACTACATGAATGTGTGGGCACAATTGGACACGTGGCAATATAGGTGTGTGGGTTGAGCTCGGATATATGGTGCAACTAATTGCAACACATAGATGGTGTTGATTGCAACATGAAAGGATGACAAAATTTGTGAGAAGTCGCTTGATTATTTGTGATGATACTACTATACTAGTAATATCTTTCCCTATTAGCATAGGGAGAATCAATACCTTTTTCTTTTAATTTACCTTGCCATAGCCACACGCCAATGGAAATTTCTACAACACATGGAATGAGCTCTTGATCAGGTTTGATGGAGAATATAACTTACAGCCAAAAACTACTCACAAGTTCACTAACCAACCCAAGATGGTGCGGCCGTGCCCCATGTTTTCTAGTTTGCAACAGTAAACCGATATGGATTGCAGTCGACATGTAAATACAAAAAAAAATAACCACTCTACATGTGCATTTTGCAGACACAACAGTAACCCAATTGCTAAATCATCACAGGCGCCCGTCAGATTGCAACCTATGCTGCCGTGCATTTGCAATGCTGCATGCAACTAGGTGGCCACCAGAAAAATAAAAATAACCACCAATAGCTAATCATGACAGTAACACCACGGCGCAAATAACAACACCAGGTGCAGAGCATTTGCAACACTAATAGGCGTCTGGATTAGCATTTTAATAAAAAAATAACCCAATTACTAAATTACCACAGTAACATATCGTACACCGGATTGCAACCAATAATATCGTTGTTGCGTGTCGCGCCGCAGACCATGTGCTCGCTACCTGCGCCCCTGGTTGGCCACATCTTGCTCCACGCCGCCATGCTCGCGCGTAGCCCCGGTGCTCGCTATGCTCCACGCCGTCAAATTAAAGCAAATTACAACTGGTGCCATAGGTCAGTGGCAACAAAAAAAAACTAAACCAATTACTACTATGTGGGTATTAGCACAATTGCAAACAATATAAAAAATGCGTAAATAAAAATTGGCACCGATAATGGGGAAGGGATGGCAATGAGACGGCTTGGACCTAGCCTTACACACCTAGCCCCAATGGCTTCAAGGCTACTGATCCTGCTATGGAAGCATGCCTCGTCAGCCTCCTCACCTGTACACCCTGAAACAGAATAAAACATTTGTGACGAATTAGTATACAATGGGATAGTTGCAACAATAAACATAAGCCAATTATTACTATGTATATCTACAAAGTTCCAACAGACATGAATGTGTTGGTTAAGCTTTGATTTAAAAAATAGGTCAAATTGAACCGAATTGCCACTGATGTCATGAGCCAATTACAACAAAACTACTAAACCAATTCTACTATGTATACGACATGAATGCATCAACACTCTCTTGTGCTATTTTTGCCTGCACTGTCATCTATCAACTTATTTGGATGTCTTCCACAATGCGATCAAAACTCGAGTCTGTTTGTTTTGAGCAATCTGCTTGAATGTTGCCTTGTAACTAGTCTAGAACAACACATATATAATAGAGACTAGATAGCTAATGAGTTGTCAGCATGGTCACTCGCCCAACATAATCATACAACAGCAGGTTCAATCGATGCAGATTACTAATCCTTTGCCAGTTTTCTGGGCTTGTTAACATAATGGACACTATACCACAACCCCAATATACCAACTACAATATAGTCGGTATAAGCCTCTATGCCGACGTTCCATCCGTCGGCATAGAGTTATACCGACGGACACTATCAGTCGCTGTAACTGGCGTCGGTATAGAGTTATACCGACGGACATTGTTATACCGACGAATCGTTAGATGCCCACGGGAGATATACCGACGGACACATAAACACCGACTAACAGTTAGTTACAGAATTGTACCGACCAACAGTCCGACGATATAAACTTCTATACCGACCAACAATCCATTGCTAATCATTTATATGAACCTATAGGAAATTATAAATATAATAACCTTATATTAAGGTCTGATATCAATCTTTTGAACATTACAAAAGAAAAAACAGGCTGAACATAACTCGTATCTTTCAATTGAAGCACAGACATCAAACACAAGTGAACATATATAACTTATTCATTGAACACAACCAAGAGTTTGAACTGTCACAATGCACATATAATGTTTGGATACACAAACTCATCAGGACACATACAAAATGTCTCAAATCTGTCCAAAACAAAATCCACTTCCTGCCAGGTGCAAACATGATCAAGCATGACGCTGCCTTTAAGACCTCCGACCTGAACAAGGTGAAAAGTGTAAATTGTTAAAAAGATTGTATGATCATGCCTGTTATGAGCAAAAATGAGTTCTCTGCAACAATGAAACATCATGAGTAACAAAATCAATGCAGCCACATTGTTTAAACAAGACTTGCTTTCTAGACCCTTGTTTAGGCTTTTTTGGGAACATACCTGCAGTACCCTGGGAGGTCTATTTCTAAAGTATATACTAGTAAAATAAAGAAATTGACATGGATAGAGGGTGATAAAAAACCTAGTGATTGCCTCAAAAAATGTGAATGACCTATGCTCAGAACATGTGGTAGCAAACACCATAAAAAGCACCACAGAACACGTGCTCCAAGGATCTATAGTAAGTAGATCTAGAAACACCACACCACAGAACATGTGCTAGAAAACAGGAGCACAGTAACATAGTGGATGCGATTACCTTATCCTCCTCACTGATCACGTCAGGAATTGGTGGAACAATCCAAGGCCTAGATCACCGTTTCTATGGTCATCTCTAGACCTGCAACAGAAGGAAGTACCCACGGATCAGGTCAAGGAACAATGTATCCAAAACAGCAGCAAGAGGGGCGCACAAACAACATAGCCACTAGATCTGCACACCATGGTTCACACTTCTGAGAAAAAAGAGTAAGGTAGACAGGGCTGCTCCTGCTCACAGCTCCGGGGTCGCCTCGGCCGGATCCGAACATGCAGCATGTGCAAAGAAAATATTGAGAAAATTGAAGCAAACACAAGCTATATGGATTCATACAACGTATGCAATGAAAGAATCTCATCAAACAATGATGTTTAAAACAACACTGGAACGATACTTATTAGCTCACTGTTGCAGAAAATTGAACGATGTTAACAATAGTTAAGTAGAACAACAAGTGTGAGGTTTGCTGTGATAAAACATAATGCCAAACAAGCACACAATCAGTAGTACCATTTGTGTTTAGCAAAGCAAACAACGGCCTGATCCAGTTAAGTACTGAGCACGAATGGACTAGGGAGGCCAGGACTCCCAGATCAGAAGGTGTGCAAGACCACATCTCAGAGTAGAGACCCATCGTCATGGTTCTCCATGAGCTAAACCCAAGTACCTAGCCAACCAACCTAGCAGATAATTAACCCGGCACCGCACCATCCCACAGATGCTTGGAAGGCACAAGGCAGCAACATCCCAGCCTAATCGACCTAGAGAAACCAACGCCCCCCCAAATCCCTCCTTCTCCCTGTTCCTCGCGGGAAGGAAGACATGCTAGGGGAGGACAAGCAAATGAAAACTCCAGCTAGCGTTCCCCGCCGGCCGGCAGAGCTGCGGTGACAAAGAAATCCGGCCTCGAATCGGGCGACCTCGCGGTACTATTCGCTCGAGCGCTCGAGGGAGTGGACCATCCCGCGCCAAATCGAGCGGCCCCGTCGACGAATTGGCGCGCGAATTGGGGATCTAGGGTTGGATTGAATGGATGGAACCATGGAGGTTGAGAAAGGGGGACGAACCTGACATGGCGTGCGCATCCTCCTCTCCTCTGCTCTGCTATCCCCCAGTCCGTGCAGGCACCCGCTCGGGCCTGGAGCTGGAGGACAGGGGAGAGAGAGAGGAGGGAGTGGCGGCACCCGCCCGGGATGGAGGACATGAGGAGGATCGATGGTAGACGGCTAGCTGGGGACGACAACTGTCGGCGGGGTGTTGAGGCTCGGGGAGGCTGGCCGACACCCGTGCGCCTGCGGGCGTGCGGCGGGCGCTGAGGGGCAGGGGTGGGTAGAAAGGAGGGAATGAGTAGGGGGGAGATAGGGTTTGTTATGGGCCTTTTGCTATTTGGGCTCTTTTTTGAGCAAATTGGGCCTATTATATGTATAACGACGGACAGTTCGCAGTTTATATTGAGTTGTGCCGACGGATGGTTCAGAGGTACATCGAAATTTTTATACCGACTAATAGTTGCTTGTTATAACTTGATATACCAACGGACGGTCCGTTAATAAGCTATACCGACGAATGGTTGGTCGGTACTATCCTACTTATAACGACTAACATCCGTTGGTATAGAGGGGCTGTGGTATAGTGGGATAAGGAATTATTACCTTAGAGTAGAGGTCCATGCTACAATGGTGGTCGCAGCTGATCGCAGTGACATTGCAGGAGAACCAGCCATGACACCCATGTGCAAACTGAAACGAAACGGAAAAAGAAGTTCTTAGACTAATTACCACCATTTTGCATTGCATCAACCTTCTGAGTATTTTATCTCAATTTTCTGAGCATTCTGTACTGTGTCCATCATGAAAGCTCTTACATTGAAAATAAAAAACAAACACGAGAAAAATATGTATATGAAAATCATGAGGGCACTTGCAAACTCGTAAAAAATGCTAGAAAATTCTGGTAATGGCTCAATTGCAACCGAGGCTATGGTGCAGTTGCAACACTTGAACATAAATGCTGACACAGCAACACCAAGCATAATGGTGAAAATTTGGAACACAAGCAAAAATATTGTATAGTTGCTCACGTGTAACAAAAATAAATATGTATATTAACAACATGAGGGCAGTTGGAGATCATAAATAAAAAAGTAATTTCTACTCCTATTAAAAAGCCACATGCCTGTCGAAAAATAATGATGATTATAATCAAGATTAAATTGCAAAAAATAGAGGGTATGGTTTACTAAACACATTTGTAAAACACTAGCAGTGACAAATTGCAATCTTGTGTTTAGTATAATTGCAACACCAAAAACAGATGGATTGCGATCAAAGAAGAGATTACTCCCTCATAGCTAAATCCTCGGCACATAGATGGATTGCAGTCATAAATCATAGAGATGAAGATCCAAGGTTAAAAAAAGCGTTAAGCACTAAAGCGAGCGGTGACCCTCTGCATAGAGCTTAAGCGTGCTTAAGCATTTCTAGGCGTGCTTAAGCATTTTGTAGTATAGCGAAAATTAGTCCTAAAATTTACAATATTAAGATAGATCAAGCAATCAAAATATATTTAGGCCCAAACTCAACCATGACCATGGGTGTTTCAGCATATAAACTCAACATCAAGCCCAATTGGCCCAACAAGAAAATATCTTCTTCTGTTTATCTCTCACGTGAACTTCGGTCGGATCCCCTTCCTCCGGTTTGCGTTCATGCAATTGTGCCACACACAAATCATAGCTCCCTCTAGCACCATGACTTCAATCGGATACAAAATTACAAATACGATTGCAGCACCTTCACCACTCCCCGCATGTACTTCCAATTTGAGATGGGGGCAGCACAGAAGGGATGCCTGATTCGAAGCAAATACTTGATGCGGGAGGAGCAGATGACTCACAGAGCGCGCGGCACCACTGCTCGAAGACCTCCGACCATTCTCCGTGTCCGTTTTGGTGCCCCGCACCCTTTTCTCGGTTTTTTCTTCCCTTAGTCTCCCACATCCCACGTCTCTAGTCCCTAATTCGTGGGGCCCCAGGAAAACTACCAAGCTTACTCTGTTCCGTCCCCCCCCCACCGCCATTATGCTCTAGGTGAGGTGGCCTCACGGAAGCGAACGAGACTGTGCGAGCTGATCTGGCATGGTGGCAGGTAGGGGTTTTTTCCTAGTGCGAAATCTGCTAAGGTCGTCGCTCGTGTGTAGCGAACATGACCCCATTTGCCATTTGTTCGAGCTGATTTTGGTGATTCGTGCTGGGACTAACCACATTGTCTAGCATGTCCTTGTAGACACATTTAGGTCCCATGGATGCAACAACAATCAAAGGAAGCAAAGAACCAAGTCAAAGATGCAAGAAAACAAAGAAAAGACATTGTCGGATGAACCGTCGATACCCTAGGAAGAAGCATCGGTGCATTTGGTACACTGTGCAGCAGACCAAACGAAGTTGACACCGTCGGATGATCCGACAGTCTAGTTTCCAGTTGCGTCGAATGATTGGAAGGAGAAGTGTTGTAGAAGACAGTAGCAACAGATGATCCGACGAGTTAAGTGGGGATACTGTTGGTCTATCTGATGCCTGGTTTGAATCAGGACAGAAACGTGCCAAGACAGACCCTTGAACACCAGATGAATCGACGCCTTGGTCAAAGGAAGCGTCGTCTATCAAACGGTCTTGAAGAAGCCAGCAGAGATGTTTTGGCGAGAAGTCCTTCAACACCAGATGAACCGACACACCATAGGTGTATAGCGTCAGAGTAATTATGTTAGAAAACCTCAATGGCTAAGTGATGTGGACGGGGGCACCGATGAACCGATGGCCCTTAAAAGATAGTATCGGTTCATCCGACGCTACCTTTTTCGATGGCCGTTAGCCAACGGACCCTTGAGTGCCTTGGGCTATTTATACCCCTTCCACTCACCCATTTGAAGTTGATGAATTGTGTGGAAGTACGGTGGAGTGCAAGACACCTAGAAGATCATATCCAATCCATCCGGGTGCTAAATTTCTCATCCATAGACTTGCACATGCTTTGTGTGTGTGCTTAGTGCTAGGCTTAGCTTAAAGCCGAGTGAGTGCAAAGTTGTGCCAACCTTGTTGCGTCGGAACCCTTAGGGCCTAAGTGGCTCACCGGCAATTGTCTTCGACCCTCCGGCTTAGTGTGGAGTGGCGGGGACACTTTGTGCGAGGGATGTGGAGACCCCCTTCCTTGGTGGAGAAGCTCCTTGGTGGAGGCGACATCAAGGTGACCAAGGGAGCTTGGTGAGTGCCTAAGTGGCGAGCCTATTTGTGTCGAGTCAAGTGGTGCTCTTGGGGACTTGGTGACTGGGAAGCAACACTCTTGTGTGAGCGCTTCAACAACATGAACTAGGGGTGGCTTAGTGCCTACCGATACCACAGGATACATCGCGTGTCAAAAGTTTGTTTCCTCTCATCCCTCTTTACGTTTCCGCATCACTCTCTTGCAATCCTTGCTTGCCTTTACTTTCCTAGAGTAGTATCATGCTAGGATTGGCTATAGGTTGTAAAACTTATTTTGGGATGGGAGTTTCACACTAGAACAACCGTAGTTGCACATCTAGGCAGTATGTTCTAATTTTACTTTATGAAAAAGTAGTGAAGCCATAGGTTAAAGTATTTAAGTTGCTTAATTCACTCCCTCCCCCTCTTAGGCTAGGAGCATCCGATTCCTTACATCGTGGCCTTCTCCCTATTCCGACCCGGAGGCTGGAGCACCTGTAGGAATTGGTGCTATGGTGAGTGGCGGACAATGGGGGCTCCTTATGGTGGCGCCATTATGGCTCGTCGTCGTCGTTCCCTTGCTCAGGCACGCGGTGCTCCCTCAGGTCAGAAAGGTGCATGGATCACTGCTGGATCTCGCACGAATCTGGTAAGGGTAGGTCTAGCAGCTCCTTGTAATGATTTTTTGCGATGCAATTGATCTCGTCAGTGATTTTTGTGAAGTTACTCCTATTTCCAAATCTAATCTATGCTCCTACATGCAGATCTAACTCCACTAGAGATAACGGGGTTCCTAGTTCCTCCGAAAGTCCTGCGTGGTAAATGTTGTTTTGTAACATCTTTGAATCAAACTAGTAGTGATTTCTCATCTCATAATAAATTATTTCTCCTGTTTTTCTATAAATTCTTTTATGCATGCTCATCCTGTTTTTCTTGTGATGCAATCATCCCGACAGATTCATGATTGCAATACATATTATCCCAGATATAACTTTGAAGATACAGGGCAAAATGGGATAGAGCTCAGCAGGACCTCTAGAACTAATGTTCTTTTCTCCTCTTACGATCTCACATGTCCCTAGTGTGATTTTGTGCTATAACCTATAGGTATAGCTGCTGTCCGCTGGTGCTAATTTAGTCAAGTTACAAGTTTCGATGAACAAGCATATACTATGTTCTTTATTCCCTATAACTGAACCAAGAGTTCTGAACTAATCATGCCAAATTCGTTAATTTAATGAAAGAAATTTGACACCGGATGAGATTTTTTTTTGCTTTTTGTGGTGCACAGGTACATACTCATATTCATTGCAAGATTGACCCCACTGTTGCAGGATCCAATTCTGCTTCCTTGGTGGATCTAGTTGCCCCCTGTCTTCATGATCTTTGGTGAGTATTTCTTGCCATCTAAAGATTGCAACTCTGTGCTCCTGTCAAGTGCTTTAGGGTTTTTTTTTCACTCATTCTGAATTGGAGGTGGTCATCTGAAAATATATGTTGATGGAAGCGGATACAAGCATGAGTCTTATATTAGCTTGCCCTACTTTTTCCTTTTCAATATCATCTTAAGAATTAGATGCAGCTGAAAGCTAACTCCAATGTTTTCTATATTCTGGCTGTAGGATAAGCTTCCAATCGAGTAACAGGAAGTCGGAAACTGATGGGCATCCAAATTGAATACAAAACTTGTATCATCATGTATAAATGTATAATAAATTACTAGTATGCCACATACCAAGCTTTATATGTTCAGATGAAATTTTTCTGTAGGTGCTGATATTTCAGATTTTTGGTTTCTGATTGTTATATTTGATGGCATGATTAGTACAAATGCTTGTGTGACATGTCCATTTGCTCATAAATCCCAGATCTGTTGAAAATTGTTGTCCATATGCATTCTTCTGTATTCTAAAATGTCATATACTGCTTTGCTTGCTGCAAGTACATTTATGTATTGCTCAGATGTTTATCCCTAAATCTAGAAAGCAATGTATCTTGTCGATTTGATGCACACTTTATTACTCAAACTTGTTGCCTCACTTTTCAATTTGAAGCACACTGCCCAACATTAAAACCATACAATAATCGATGTCAGATTGAACAAACTTTTCCTAGAATCTGATGTCACCTATTTACGATTTCACTTATACCTGAAATCACCTTACTTGTACTATTTGTACTACTCCATCAAAAGGGCGTAGCGACTCTGGTTGGCTTATTAGCTGCCACGGTAACAAAGACATATACTATGGAGCTGCTTCTTTTAATAATCCTCGGCACATAGATGGATTGCAGTCATAAATCATAGAGATGAAGATCCAAGGTTAAAAAAAGCGTTAAGCACTAAAGCGAGCGGTGACCCTCTGCATAGAGCTTAAGCGTGCTTAAGCATTTCTAGGCGTGCTTAAGCATTTTGTAGTATAGCGAAAATTAGTCCTAAAATTTACAATATTAAGATAGATCAAGCAATCAAAATATATTTAGGCCCAAACTCAACCATGACCATGGGTGTTTCAGCATATAAACTCAACATCAAGCCCAATTGGCCCAACAAGAAAATATCTTCTTCTGTTTATCTTTCACGTGAACTTCTGGTCAGATCCCCTTACTCCAGTTTGCGTTCATGCAATTGTGCCACACACAAATCATAGCTCCCTCTAGCACCATGACTTCAATCGGATACAAAATTACAAATACAGATTGCAGCACCTTCACCACTCCTGCATGTACTTCCAATTTGAGATGGGGGCAGCACAGAAGGGATGCCTGATTCGAAGCAAATACTTGATGCGGGAGGAGCAGATGACTCACAGAGCGCGCGGCACCACTGCTCGAAGACCTCCGACCATTCTCCGTGTCCGTTTTGGTGCCCCGCACCCTTTTCTGGTTTTTTCTTCCCTTAGTCTCCCACATCCCACGTCTCTAGTCCCTAATTCGTGGGGCCCCAGGAAAACTACCAAGCTTACTCTGTTCCGTCCCCCCCCCACCGCCATTATGCTCTAGGTGAGGTGGCCTCACGGAAGCGAACGAGACTGTGCGAGCTGATCTGGCATGGTGGCAGGTAGGGGTTTTTTTCCTAGTGCGAAATCTGCTAAGGTCGTCGCTCGTGTGTAGCGAACATGACCCCATTTGCCATTTGTTCGAGCTGATTTTGGTGATTCGTGCTGGGACTAACCACATTGTCTAGCATGTCCTTGTAGACACATTTAGGTCCCATGGATGCAACAACAATCAAAGGAAGCAAAGAACCAAGTCAAAGATGCAAGAAAACAAAGAAAAGACATTGTCGGATGAACCGTCGATACCCTAGGAAGAAGCATCGGTGCATTTGGTACACTGTGCAGCAGACCAAACGAAGTTGACACCGTCGGATGATCCGACGCCTAGTTTCCGCTTGCGTCGAATGATTGGAAGGAGAAGTGTTGTAGAAGACGGTAGCAACAGATGATCCGACGAGTTAAGTGGGGATACTTGTTGGTCTATCCGATGCCCGGTTTGAATCAGGACAGAAACGTGCCAAGACAGACCCTTGAACACCAGATGAATCGACGCCTTGGTCAAAGGAAGCGTCGTCTATCAAACGGTCTTGAAGAAGCCAGCAGAGATGTTTTGGCGAGAAGTCCTTCAACACCAGATGAACCGACACACCATAGGTGTATAGCGTCAGAGTAATTATGTTAGAAAACCTCAATGGCTAAGTGATGTGGACAGGGGCACCGGATGAACCGATGGCCCTTAAAAGATAGTATCGGTTCATTTGACGCTACCTTTTTCAGTAGCCGTTAGCCAACGGACCCTTGAGTGCCTTGGGCTATTTATACCCCTTCCACTCACCCATTTGAAGTTGATGAATTGTGTGGAAGTGCAGTGGAGTGCAAGACACCTAGAAGATCATATCCAATCCATCCAGGTGCTAAATTTCTCATCCATAGACTTGCACATGCTTTGTGTGTGTTTAGTGCTAGGCTTAGCTTAAAGCTGAGTGAGTGCAAAGTTGTGCCAACCTTGTTGCGCCGGAACCCTTAGGGCCTAAGTGGCTCACCGGCAATTGTCTTCGACCCTCCGGCTTAGTGTGGAGTGGCGGGGACACTTTGTGCGAGGGATGTGGAGACCCCCTTCCTTGGTGGAGAAGCTCCTTGGTGGAGGCGACATCAAGGTGACCAAGGGAGCTTGGTGAGTGCCTAAGTGGCGAGCCTATTTGTGTCGAGTCAAGTGGTGCTCTTGGGGACTTGGTGATCGGGAAGCAACACTCTTGTGTGAGCGCTTCAACAACATGAACTAGGGGTGGCTTAGTGCCTACCGATACCACAGGATACATCGCGTGTCAAAAGTTTGTTTCCTCTCATCCCTCTTTACGTTTCCGCATCACTCTCTTGCAATCCTTGCTTGCCTTTACTTTCCTAGAGTAGTATCATGCTAGGATTGGCTATAGGTTGTAAAACTTATTTTGGGATGGGAGTTTCACACTAGAACAACCGTAGTTGCACATCTAGGCAGTATGTTCTAATTTTACTTTATGAAAAAGTAGTGAAGCCATAGGTTAAAGTATTTAAGTTGCTTAATTCACTCCCCTCCCCCTCTTAGGCTAGGAGCATCCGATTCCTTACATCGTGGCCTTCTCCCTATTCCGACCCGGAGGCTGGAGCACCTGTAGGAATTGGTGCTATGGTGAGTGGCGGACAATGGGGGCTCCTTATGGTGGCGCCATTATGGCTCGTCGTCGTCGTTCCCTTGCTCAGGCACGCGGTGCTCCCTCAGGTCAGAAAGGTGCATGGATCACTGCTGGATCTCGCACGAATCTGGTAAGGGTAGGTCTAGCAGCTCCTTGTAATGATTTTTTGCGATGCAATTGATCTCGTCAGTGATTTTTGTGAAGTTACTCCTATTTCCAAATCTAATCTATGCTCCTACATGCAGATCTAACTCCACTAGAGATAACGGGGTTCCTAGTTCCTCCGAAAGTCCTGCGTGGTAAATGTTGTTTTGTAACATCTTTGAATCAAACTAGTAGTGATTTCTCATCTCATAATAAATTATTTCTCCTGTTTTTCTATAAATTCTTTTATGCATGCTCATCCTGTTTTCCTTGTGATGCAATCATCCTGACAGATTCATGATTGCAATACATATTATCCCAGATATAACTTTGAAGATACAGGGCAAAATGGGATAGAGCTCAGCAGGACCTCTAGAACTAATGTTCTTTTCTCCTCTTACGATCTCACATGTCCCTAGTGTGATTTTGTGCTATAACCTATAGGTATAGCTGCTGTCCGCTGGTGCTAATTTAGTCAAGTTACAAGTTTCTGATGAACAAGCATATACTATGTTCTTTATTCCCTATAACTGAACCAAGAGTTCTGAACTAATCATGCCAAATTCGTTAATTTAATGAAAGAAATTTGACACCGGATGAGATTTTTTTTTGCTTTTTGTGGTGCACAGGTACATACTCATATTCATTGCAAGATTGACCCCACTGTTGCAGGATCCAATTCTGCTTCCTTGGTGGATCTAGTTGCCCCCTGTCTTCATGATCTTTGGTGAGTATTTCTTGCCATCTAAAGATTGCAACTCTGTGCTCCTGTCAAGTGCTTTAGGGTTTTTTTTTCACTCATTCTGAATTGGAGGTGGTCATCTGAAAATATATGTTGATGGAAGCGGATACAAGCATGAGTCTTATATTAGCTTGCCCTACTTTTTCCTTTTCAATATCATCTTAAGAATTAGATGCAGCTGAAAGCTAACTCCAATGTTTTCTATATTCTGGCTGTAGGATAAGCTTCCAATCGAGTAACAGGAAGTCGGAAACTGATGGGCATCCAAATTGAATACAAAACTTGTATCATCATGTATAAATGTATAATAAATTACTAGTATGCCACATACCAAGCTTTATATGTTCAGATGAAATTTTTCTGTAGGTGCTGATATTTCAGATTTTTGGTTTCTGATTGTTATATTTGATGGCATGATTAGTACAAATGCTTGTGTGACATGTCCATTTGCTCATAAATCCCAGATCTGTTGAAAATTGTTGTCCATATGCATTCTTCTGTATTCTAAAATGTCATATACTGCTTTGCTTGCTGCAAGTACATTTATGTATTGCTCAGATGTTTATCCCTAAATCTAGAAAGCAATGTATCTTGTCGATTTGATGCACACTTTATTACTCAAACTTGTTGCCTCACTTTTCAATTTGAAGCACACTGCCCAACATTAAAACCATACAATAATCGATGTCAGATTGAACAAACTTTTCCTAGAATCTGATGTCACCTATTTACGATTTCACTTATACCTGAAATCACCTTACTTGTACTATTTGTACTACTCCATCAAAAGGGCGTAGCGACTCTGGTTGGCTTATTAGCTGCCACGGTAACAAAGACATATACTATGGAGCTGCTTCTTTTAATAATAGTCATAGTATCATTTTTGGGGGCACTAAGAGCATCTCCAAGAGTCTCTTTATAAATGAATAGCTAAAATTCAGATTTAGCTATTATGTAAAATGAAATAGCTAGTCAAAACGTGATGAAATCCAACAGTTTCTCTAAATGAAACCCGGCTCGCCTTCTTCCCACACGTGCCACGGCGCCGAGCTCCCTTCGTTGGTTGTTGCTGCTGCCAACATCATCGTTGTCCTCTGTGAGCTCGCGTGTCGTGGCGCCAGTGTTGCAAAAGATATAGTAGTCGTCGCTGGCTCGCTGTAGAGATGGACATCGACGCCATGGCCGCCGCTCACCTCTTATGCCACAGCGGTCGCGTTGCCGACCACCGCCACAACCACGACATAGCAGAACCTTGTACAAGGTGGGGCGACCTCGACGCCTCGGGCATGTTGCCGCCATCCAATTTTTCCAGGACGAGCTGGGCCCAAGTGCAGCCACTTCGTGCTCGGCAATTCAATCTGTGAGCTAATCGACCTCCTCAATCTCAAGTACTGATGCTACTTCTTGATGACTACTCCAGTCATGGATTCAGTCACTGCCTCGCACGTAGGGTTGCTAACTTCCTGTACCCGCCCAGGATTCGGTGCTCCAGGAGTTCAGGTCACACCGCGGCTGGGCCTTCGTCGCCTGCGACCTGGCCAACCCTGTGCTCAAGCTCGTCGACGGCAACTCCACTCCATCTTCAACCTCACCACGCTCGGTCGCGCCTACTACACAAGCGGCGCCCAGGTACGCTGCCGCCGCAAGGGCCAGAAGCTTTGGGTCGATGTCCCCTTGGCCAAGCCCTCCGTCGGCGACCTCGCGGCCCTTGCGCTGGCTAGGCTAGGCTCTTCCTGAGCTCTGGCTGCCCTTGTGTGGGAAGGAGGTGGGGGAGGACGTGGGACCGGATGGAGTTGGCGAGCGGATAGCGAGGCTGGCGGGCTAGCCAAACAAAGCGAGCGGACGCCTGCCGATAGCTAGGAAGATAGCGAGGACAGGTAAATGAAGGAGCTGTTGGATCTCGTTTTTTCTCCGGTATAGCTATTTTTAGCTATTGAACTCTTTTTACAAGAACTCTTGGAGATGCTCTAAGTCTCTAGCTTTTTTTTGCATGGTTATTTTGAAATGTTTGCGACATGAAACGGGCGAGCTGGCTGCGTCAGCTTGCAGCCTGAGCTTCCTTTGTATTGCCGTGAAGATCATGGAGCTCTTTGCGAGAGCCTGCCCATCTCTCCATCAGCTGGTGCAGGGGAAGTTCGGGCAAGAAAACTAGTGTTGTACTCCCTTCGTATCGAAATATTTGTCGTTAACTTTTTTCTTCAACTTTGACCATCCCTCTTATTCAAAAAAATTGTGTAATTACAATTTATTTAGTTTGCTATATGCTTGATTGTTATATGTATTTTAATCTTGACTTATCATTTTACATGTTTGTGATAATTTTTTGAATAAGAGGAATTGTCAAAGTTGCAAGAAAAAAATCAATGGCGACAAATATTTTTGATATGGAGGGAGTATCTTATAATTACCACTCTTTTTAATTGTAGTCTTGATTCTACGAGATAAAAAGACTTTGTGACAACTGGGATGAGCTGCCTGCGTGTCGCAAAATCAACATATTCAATGTGGCGAGCTGCTAATTTCTATGCACATGAGTCAGATTAATCTGATAAAGTGATTTCATTTTCTCTAAATTGTAAATTTCCCTTTTTTGGCCGTCATGTCTGAGAATATGTGGAGTCAGAATGTATACTTTCCACATGGATTTTGCTGGTGTGACACTTTTTTTGAAAAAAAAATCTTTGGTGTAACAGCTTGTGATTCGACCATAAGTTCCTCACCCGTGAGCACAAAAACATTACCCAGCTTATTGCAGCTTACATATTTAATATTCAATGATTTTTTGAAGAAATATTGAAGGATTGTAAATGAGTGAAGTATTTTTAAGATTGTAACAGTATATTATAATATTGACAACTTGATATTTCTTTTACGTGACATATTTGGTTCGGATCCCAAATATAATGTAGCGAACATGGCCTCATATGCCATTAGTTCGAGTTTGATTTTGGTGATTCATGACAACATGATCATTGAGACTAACCTTATTGTTTTAGCATGTCTTTGTAGACATTTCTAGGTCCCAAGGATGCAAGAAAACTACATGCAAAAATGTAGAAAACAAGGGTCAAAACGAGCAAGAAAAGGAAAAGAGAATACACCGTCGGATGAGCCGACGGTCCCTCAAATATAAGCGTCGGTGCAATTGTCGGACGAGTTGCTGCACAGGGTCAAACCCTAGGTACCGTCGGATGAACCGACGGTCCATTATTTAGTAGCGTCGGACGAGTTGCACAGGAAGAGCAAGGAAGACAGTGGCACCGGATGATCCGACGGTCTGAGTGAGCACCCCGTCGGTCTATCCAACACTCAGTTTGAATCAAGACAGAGACGCGCCAAGACGAAGCCTTCAGCACCGGATGATCTGACGCCTTGGTCATGATGAAGCATCGGTCTATCCGACGGTCACGTGGAAGCTAACAGAGGCGACTTGGACGCGAGGCCTTCAGCACCGGATGATCCGACGCACCGTCGGTGCATAGCGTCGAAGCAGCTGTGTCAGAGAACCTCAACGGCTATGTGACATGGGAGGGGCACCGGATGAGCCGACGCCCTGGAAAAGCATAGCGTCGGATCATCCGACGGTACCTTTTTCAGCAACTTTTAGCCAACGGCTAGTTTGATGCCTTGGGCTATTTATACCCCCTCCACTCACCCATTTGAGGTTGCTGGATTGTGTGGAAGTGCAGAGGAGTTCAAGACACATTGAAGATCATATCCAATCCATCCAAGTGCTTAATTGCTCATCCTTAGACTAGTACATGCTTTGTGTACGTGCTTAGTGCTAGGCTTAGCTTAGAGCTAAGTGAGTGAAAGGTCGTGCCAACCTTGTGAGGTAATTCTTGAGTGAATCCAGTTGTACAAGGTTCGCCGGAAGCCTTGGGGCCTAAGTGGCTCACCGGCAATCGTCATCGACCCTCCGGCTTGGTGTGGAGCGACGAGGACACTTTGTGCGGGGGACATGGAGACCCCCTTCCTTGGTGGAGAAGCTCCTTAGTGGAGGCGGCATCAAGGTGACCAAGGGAGCTTGGCAAGTGCCTAAGTGGCTAGCCTTTGTGGCGAGCCAAGTGGTGCTCTTGGGAGAGACTTGGTGACCGGGAAGCAATACTCTTGTGTGAGTGCTTCAACAACGTGGACTAGGGGTGGCTTAGTGCCTACCGATACCACGGGATAAATCGCGTGTCAAGAGTTTGCTTCCTCTCATCCCCTTTACGTTTCCGCATTTACTCTTTTGCAATCTTTGTTTGCCTTTACTTTCCTAGAGTAGTATCATGCTAGGATTGGCTATAGGTTGCAAACCTTTGTTTGGGATGGGAGTTTCACACTAGAACAACCGTAGTTGCACATATAGGTAGTAAGTTCTAGTTTACCTTTGTGCAAAATTTAGAGAGCCATAGGTTAAGGTTTTAAGTTGCCTAATTCACCCCCTCCCCCTCTTAGGCTAACGGGCATCCGATTCCTTACAAGTGGTATCAGAGCTGGGACTCACTTCCTTCACAAGGAAACACCAATTCGATTGGTAAATTGTGAAAACCGGCTCATTGGAATGGTTAGGCTTCACCGCCTAGTGAGTTGCTCTATAGAGGAATGAAAGGGGTGGATACCTTAGGTTTGGCTCCACATTTCGATGGCACGGGCTATCCTCGGTGGAAGGTCCTCATGGAGGCCTATCTCCAAGCAAGGGACCTTGATGTTTGAAGAGTCACCGATGAGGGCATGAAAAATGGTACTATAAAGGAAAAACAATTTGATGTGATTGCTAAGAGTATCATTTTGTCCTCACTAGATGTAGGCGTTTTCAATAGAGTTTTTACTTGTGAAAATGCTCATGAGCTATAGAAAACCATCAAGGAGCAAAATGAGGGTTCAAAGGAAGTTGCTAATGAACTACGGCTGTCTCCTTGAGGAATTCAATAGTTTTAAGCAACTTGCTAATGAAAATGCCGAATCTATGTACTCACGCCTAAATGTGCTTGCCAATGAGATCAATGCTTTAGGTGTGAAGGACATCACGGACTTGAACATCAACCGCAAGATTCTTCAAAGTCTCCGGAAGCCCGATTATGACTTGGTGAAGGCAATCATCTACGAGAAGAAGCTCGAAGATTTGAAGCCATCTCACATCTTGAGCAAGATCATGGCACATGAGCTTCAACTCATGCCCAAGTCAAAGAAGGCGCCCCAAGAAAAGCCCCAAGAACCATCCTCTCCAACTACAAGCCATGCTCTCTCAAGCCGACAAGAGAAGATGTTGAGTAGGATGGCTACTCATGGAAGCTCAAGCGAAGATGATGGTGATGATGGTGACGATGGAGATTCCTCAAGTGATGAAGAGGTTGAATCCATGGTGGCCGAGTACGTGAAGAAGATCTTCAAGTATGTGAAGCAAGTCAACATGTACGACTACAACCTCTACTTGAGAGAAGGGCGTCATCATCAACACATCAAGTTCACCAAGATCAAGCACAAGCTCAAAAAGAAGGTGGTCAAGGAGAGGAGACCAAGGCAAGAAGCAACAATAACCGTCCGTGGGTGGACAAGTGGTGGATCAAGTTCTTCTAGCTCAAGCGATGAATCAAGAAAGAACTTCACCACCTGCTTCATGCAAGGTCCTTCATCATCACACATGTGCCTTATGGCCAAAGGTATGGAAAGCAATGTAAGTGATGACGAATCCGACACCACGTCTCTCAGTGATCTTGTTGAGCTAGTCCATGAGCAAAAAGGAATGCTTGAAAAACAAGCTAATGAAATTAAAGAACTTAATGCTCTCAATGATCTTATTGACACCCTTGCTACAAATTATGAACATTTATTGTGCAAATTCAAATTGCTTAGAAAGGAGTGTGAGGAGTTAAAATCTAAGCTTGAGAGCAATGAGACTAAAACAAGTAATTCCTTTGAGCTTGATGAAACATCTATCCCTTGTGCAATTCCTATCTCCAAGGTAGATGCTTCAACTTCTTGCATTGATTTAATTGATGAATCTTGCTCACCATCTTGCCATGAGTATGTTGTTGTAGAAACATGTGATTATCTCATAGGCAAGGAAAATGATGAGCTCAAGCAAGAAGTGAAATGGCTCCGAGAGGTTGACAAACTTGATGGGCAAGGGCAAGAACGATGAAGAACAAGTGGACATCTCTCAAGACATGAAGAGCAAAGTCCAACCTTCTCAAGATAACCGTGATCCCATGGTGAAGAAGCTTGAGAAGTTTGCAACCGTGACTTGCTACAAGTGTCATGGAGAAGGGCACAAGTTCTACAAATGCTCTCAATTTGTCAAGAAGATGGACAAGGGTGAGAAGAAGAAGTTGAAGCCCACCATCAAGAGCTCCCTCATCTACACCAAGCCCAATCGCAAGAACAAGATCAAGAGCAACACCTACATCATCAAGAAGAAGGCAAATGGCAAGGTGGTTGCACACAAGGTTGGGAAGATGAAGGAGGAGCGGGGTTGGAACCAATCCATTTGGGTGCCCAAGAAAGTCATCACCAACATGAAGTGGCCTCAAATGGTTTGGGTTCCAAAGGCCACTTGAAGGCCTTGAGAGCGGGGACTTGGGAGGCTTGGTACAATCAAGATGAGAAGATTCAAGCCTATAAGCCAAGCTTGCAAATTGGACATGTGTTGCCCAAGATCCCCGGTTGAGGTAATGGAAACTAGTACCTATCTCTTGCATCATTGTAGCTCCATTGCCTTGTTTAGGTTGCATTTGTTGCAATGTTTACATATGGTAGGTTGCTTGTGTCATGTGCTAACCCATGAGCAATCTACATGGTTTGATTAGTTTGTAGGAAAGCTACACTTGTTCTTTCATGGTGCAAGTTTTCATATTTATCTCTTTGCATCATGAGCAAGCTATAGGGTTAGCCTCCCTTTGTTGTCATAAACAATGTGCATACACTTGGTTGGTGATTCAAACACTAAATACACACATTTAGGGGGAGCTTATCCTATGGTTTGGTTATGGGACTAACATTGTTTCAAGCCTATCTTATGTAGTCCCTCGGCGACGCGTTCCAGTGCAGTAATTCACTCTAAGAGAATGCTATTTCACTCTCAATAATGTGATCTAACATCTCTAAAAGGGTGAATATAGAAACATGAGCTTCATGCTATTGAGTCATGTCCTTGCGAGCTTATATATATAAGTTCAAAGGCAATGTACTCATACATTCCTAATCCTTGTGGTACCCCAAGTGTCTTCTATGCAAGCTTCTTTCAAGTGGTGTCACCTAGTGATATCATTTCCAAGTGGCTCATCTCAATGTGGTGCCAACAAGGTAGAGAGGATCATCCCCCGGAGGTATGCAATGATCAAAAGACTACAAGTGATATCTACAAGTGGTAATGTAACAAGAACCCATTTGTCTTATCTCTTGTCCTTTAAGCTACCTCCTTGCATGATATGCTCTAAGCTTCCTTGTCTTACAAGTTTGTAGTTGTGCACTTGTTTCTCACTACCCTTGTCTTACAAGTGGTATCCTTTTTGTGCACACACTTAGGGGGAGCTTAGTTTGTATCATGCTAGTCTCATGAGCTTGTGATCCACCTTAGTTATTCTCACATGTGGTATCTTCATTGATATCATACATATGGATCATGGTTCATGCGGCTTTCTCCCTTGCATTTAACATTTCTCCATTGAGCTACCGTTGCTAGATCTTGCTAGTTTCCTTGGACCCGTTTGCTTTGGGACTTTTTGGAGATTTTATTCCAAAGGGGGAGAATGTGAGACCAAAGCAAGCTTGTGGCTTAAGCCTACAAGTGGTTTCAAGGATATGAGACCAAAGGGGGAGAATGTGAACATGAAGATCAAAAAGGGGGAAGTTTGATCTAGGGGGAGTTTGGATGATGGTAAGCATCCAAGAAAGTGTAAGTGGTTCTAATTCTGTCAATTCTAGCAAATTTATGCTTGCTTTGGTTGTGTTGTCATAAATCACCAAAAAGGGGGAGATTGTAGCGAACATGGCCTCATATGCCATTAGTTCGAGTTTGATTTTGGTGATTCATGACAACATGATCATTGGGACTAACCTTATTGTTCTAGCATGTCTTTGTAGACATTTCTAGGTCCCAAGGATCTAAGAAAACTACATGCAAAAATGTAGAAAACAAGGGTCAAAACCGAGCAATAAAAGGAAAAGAGAAGACACCGTCAGATGAACCGACGGTCCCTCAAATACAAGCGTCGGTGCAATAGTCGGACGAGTTGGTGCACAGGGTCAAACCCTAGGTACCATCGGATGAACCGACGGTCCATTATTTAGTAGCGTCGGACGAGTTGCACATGAAGATCAAGGAAGACAGTGGCACCGGATGATCCGACGGTCTGAGTGAGGACCCCGTCGGTCTATCCGATGCTCAGTTTGAATCAAGACAGAGACGCGCCAAGACGAAGCCTTCAGCACAGAATGATCCGACTCCTTGGTCAAGATGAAGCGTCGGTCTATCCGACGGTCGCGTGGATGCTAACAGAGGCGACTTGGACGCGAGGCCTTCAGCACCAGATGATCCGACGCACCGTCGGTGCATAGCGTCGGAGCAGTTGTGTCAGAGAACCTCAACGGCTACGTGACGTGGGAGGGGCACCGGATGAACCGACGCCCTAGAAAAGCATAGTGTCGGATCATCCGACGATACCTTTTTCAGCAGCTTTTGGCCAATGGCTAGTTAGATGCCTTGGGCTATTTATACCCCCTCTACCCACCCATTTGAGGTTGCTGGATTGTGTGGAAGTGCAGAGGAGTTCAAGACACATTGAAGATCATATCCAATCCATCCAAGTGCTTAATTGCTCATCCTTAGACTAGTACATGCTTTGTGTATGTGCTTAGTGCTAGGCTTAGCTTAGAGCTGAGTGAGTGCAAGGTTGTGCCAACCTTGTGAGGTGATTCTTGAGTGAATCCAGTTGTACAAGGTTCGCCGGAAGCCTTGGGGCCTAAGTGGCTCACCGGCAATCGTCATCGACCCTCCGGCTTAGTGTGGAGCGGCGAGGACACTTTGTGCGGGGGACGTGGAGACCCCCTTCCTTGCTGGAGAAGCTCCTTAGTGGAGGCGGCATCAAGGTGACAAAGGGAGCTTTGCAAGTGCCTAAGTGGTTAGCCTTTGTGGCGAGCCAAGTGGTGCTCTTGGGAGAGACTTGGTGACCGGGAAGCAATACTCTTGTGTGAGTGCTTCAACAACGTGGACTAGGGGTGGCTTAGTGCCTACCGATACCACGGGATAAATCGCGTGTCAAGAGTTTGCTTCCTCTCATCCCCTTTACGTTTCCGCATTTACTCTTTTGCAATCTTTGTTTGCCTTTACTTTCCTAGAGTAGTATCATCCTAGGATTGGCTATAGGTTGCAAACCTTTGTTTGGGATGGGAGTTTCACACTAGAATAACCGTAGTTGCACATATAGGTAGTAAGTTCTAGTTTACCTTTGTGCAAAATTTAGAGAGCCATAGGTTAAGGTTTTAAGTTGCCTAATTCACTCCCTCCCCCTCTTAGGCTAACGGGCATCCGATTCCTTACATATAATCGGAGCTGAGTTTTTTATACAGCTGCCAACTGCCAACTTCCCTCATCCTGTAATCCATCATGCATAAAAGAATCCGGCGCACAACCAAATAAATAACGGAACTGCTAGCGCCCGGACGTCCGATCCGGGTGCTAGCATCGGACGGGTGCTGGGCCGCACGATTCGGATGAGGGGAGCCTATCAGCCATCGACCGGGTTGCGAGGCGCAGAGAATGTTGCGAAAAACTTTTTCAATGTTGCGAAGAGCTTTTCCCATGTTGCGAACCGTCGTCCGTGCAACATTCAACGAAGGATGTTGCGAGCGTGTTGCGAATGTGTTCCGAGCATGTTGCGAACGAGGTTACGTGCAACATCCAACATCGGGCGTCTTCTCTTCCACCTCCCCCACATGTTGCGACCATGTTGCGACTATGTTGCGACCATGTTGCGACCATGTTGCGACCTGTGTTGCGTGCAACATCCAACATCAGGAGCCCTCCCTCCCCTCCTTCTTGACACAACACCCAACATTACATGTCTGCAACATCGAAACTCAACATCCGCAACATTTGCTAAATCATAGTGAAACATTAAGATGCATATGTCGCAATATGTTAGAGTAGATGAAACACAAGAAACAAAATGTTGCAACATCATCAAAACAACGACTCATGTTGTGTGCAACATCCAACATCAGGAGCTCCCCCTCCTCCTCGACACCCAAACATCACATGTCTGCAACAACGAAAACTCAACATCCGCAACATTAAAATTTAATGTTTGTAACACCCAACAACATGCGTCTGCAACATCGAAACTCGACGTCTGCAATAGTGAAACATCTAAATCTACTTTTGCAACATCCAGATTAATACACATGCAACATGTGTTTGAAATAGTTACAACATCACAACATCTAGATCTACTTTTGCAACATTCGCATGAAACACTTGCAAACCTTCTTCAGAAACATCCCAAACACATGCAACATACACTTGCAACAGCCCCCAAACTTTGCCTGTTGGCCACCATGACCGCCGCCCGAAGCTCCTCCTCCTGGCCGCGGGGAGCGGCGCCCCGCACCGCCGGTGAGCTCTCGCACTTGGTCGCGGGAAGCGAAGCCTTGGCCACCGGCGAGCTCTGTGCGAGGGCCGCCGCGCGCGGCCTAGTGCGCTCTAGCCACGGGGAGTAGCGCCCCCGTGCCGCCGGGGGCTCCCGCTCCCGCCCGCAAGGGGCTCCGCCGCCGGAGGAGAGGCCGCCCGCGCCCGGCACCTCCCCCCCGGCCGCCGCGAACTCCGCGCTGCGACGGCCTGCACCACACCCGTCACTGTCGGAGGAGAGGAGAGGTCGCCCGGATCCGGCACCGCATCCGGAGGAGAGGCCGCTCGCGCCCGTCGCTGTGGAGAAGGAGCTCGCGTCCATGCCATCCATGGTTTGGGGAAGAAGAAGAAGAGGGGAGAGAGAATTGAGAGAAAAAATGGGAGGCAGTTGGTGGGTGCTGGAGATATTTACGATGGGCAGCTCTTCCTTCATGTGGTGGAGAATAGACCACGCAGGCGTTTGATTTTTTCCCTGTGTCCGGATGTCTGCTCCTGAGCGTTACCAAATAAATAAACCAGCGAACCGTTCCGGCGCATAGAAAAAAGAAACAGCAAACCGGAACCGGAGGAAGCGGAACGGAGTGTGATTGGGGAAGAGGGAAAAACCGGGACCAGCGAAGCGGGCCGCGGTGGGCGGGATGCGGTCGCATCTGGCTCAGGGTATGGCATTAAGTTCATCATTATTAATTCTCTAACCTCAATTCTTACATAATTAATTAAATAACGAATCTGTAATTTGTAGGCTTCATACTCAACATAAATAAAGACAGAGAGAGCGTACACAAGTACTCACCGGCCATGTGATGTATCATATCACAAAAGTGTTAGAGGTTGGCCAACCATGTGTTACAAAAAAGATCAAATACATGTATGTGTCACAATGTGGGGCCATTGTAAGGTACAACGTGCCCATCAGCTACAGAGAATGGAAGGAAAAACAGATAATCCACATGTGGTTCCAAACTTAGTCAAAAATTTGTTGTGGAATTAAATCCTAAAACACTTCACTTCCTCAAGGCGTCGAACCAAACGATGTGAAGCGTTGGACTATCGCGAGGATGACAACTCAATTTTAGAAGTTCAATCAGCATATGGATAATGATTATATCAAGAAGAACTGAACTCCAAATTGGATTGAATATCCCAAGTTAATTGAACACTAGACGTCCTTTGCGGAATACAAGAAAAGTGAAGATTTCGCCAAGGCGAGTGCACAAGGGAAGAAAAGTCGTCGTAAGAAGGGGCACGACCATCATTTTGGTTGAGATCGTTATGCACTTGCAATTCCCAAGTGGAGGAAGATGGTAGAAGACCTTCTCGCACAAGGTACCATACCAGTTGTCTATGAGTGACCAGAGCGAGTGAAGAATTAGTATTATGCTCATGGAGGCATAATTAACTCTGGAGATGGTACCCTTGAATTCTCATCCTTGTTACGAGAGATTGTACTCGAGATATTGAAAATAATTGAAGATGTCAAAGCAGGGAGATCGAAGGTTGACAAAAAGATGGATGAGCTCACTATGGCGCTCGAGAATCCAGAACACCCAGGATGTTGTAGGGGCTACGGGGTGGTACCGTGGAAATTTGCTCAGAAGGGAGACTTTGCCACCTATAGAAGCTGTAGAAGAAGAAGAAAGCGAGAAGAGGAGGAGCGGCGCCAAGCGATATAGCAAAGACTTAAAGAACATGAATAAAGCATGAAGGCAGAGATTGAACGGCGAGTGGCCGCCACCACAAATGAGATGGCCCAATCTAGAGGACTGCCCCAAGTACAAGTGGATCCTTTCACTTGCAAAAGCAGTTGTGCTTCCATAGAGGTCCCCGAAGAGCAAAGGGCAATAGAAGGAGTTCAAGTGGATGGCAGCCAACGGTACCCTGTGGATGACATCTGTCAGCGCACCCCATGTGAGCTACACAAGCCATTCGGCAACATCAAAATGAAGGTATAATTCATGCTATTAGCTCAACAATTGATGCATGAATTAGAAATTTCTGGACAGAAAATCACAATGATGGTATAATTCATGCTAATAACTTCATTATTTCTCTAAATATATACACAGGCGGATAGAAAGTGCTTTGCGCATTTTCCTGGACAGACAAGCTGCAACATGCTAATTCCACCTGGCTACGCCTCTGTTAGTGTAGAGAACAGTTGTCATCATGATTTTGATGAGCTAGAGCTAGATATCCTATGAGGTGATGGGGAAAATACACTCAAGGATGCACTTAACGGTATGGTATTATGACCAAAATGTTACATCATAATCCCTGTGAACGATGGATCAATCCCTCCAAGAGATCCCCTGGAGCCTCCACCATCATCTCTGAGGCCATCATCGACCTTCAAGATCACCTCGTTCATCTTCTCCGCAAGAACCATACAATCGGGGAGAAGCGAGCTCTAGCGATCACGATGATGACATCCCTCTCAATTCACCTCAGCAACTACCGGCCGCAGAGCACACACCACAGAGGTCTCGAGCACAATCTTGCAAGTCAATGCAACCACCAAAGAAAAATGACTAGCAAAGAAAAAGCCCGAGCCAAGGAAGCTACCATGGGAGATGACAGAAGAAGAAACATATGCAATTTTAAATCAACAAGTCAAGGATTGGTTAGCAAAAGTGAAAGAAGATTGTCAACAGGAACTACTAGAGGCCAAAAAATAAAGGTCATCCATAGAGACTCAAGGCTTTCATACATGAGAAGGAAGAAAGCAAGAGCAGGGCAGACTTAAAAACGGACTATGACCGTTTGTTGTCCAAGTCTTATCAAAAGAACAGACGATGAGGGTCGCCTATAGTTACATCGAGAAAATACCTGCATCGACATTGCAGACTGGCACAAACAAGAACAAGGAGAAGCACATAGATGCATCGATGAGCAATCCGACTGACTTTGCCTTAGGCCTCAATGCAGAAGAACAAGCATATATATCTTGCAAACACGCCTACAGAACAACTGACTCTTGTCATTAGTTTTTATGAACAAACAGGGATGCCTGTTGGTGCTTTTCTCGGCCTTCAAGACCTACCCAGCGGATCAAAATTTCGTACCTAGATGGTGCTTTGAGCTAGGACAACCTTTAGTGAAGCCAAAATTGGTCAACAAGTTCCCACCTAAAATGCGCAAATTTCATGATTGGTACATGAAGAAGTCATTTGGAGGCCTGGAGATGTTTGGTATGCTCGTGAGAACTGAAGATTTTTCCCTTCTAAGCGAGAAGGTGGTCTAGCTCGAATTCAAAGATATCTATGAAGTTTACCAACTGGATGCCATGAATACCGATCTTATGATAGCCTGGCGTCTATAAGTGGCATATTTTCATATGTTTATTAATAAATATATTGCGTCTTCCAATCTATTAACTAATATTTGGCTTCCATTTTCTATAGCATGCAATTTACTGAGATGCGAAGGAAGGGTTATTCAAATGTTTCTTTCATGGACCCATCAAAAGTTAACCAATCTGAGGTTCGGAACCAACCAAAAACTACAATCGAAACAATCTATAGGACCTTATCTGACTTCCATTACAATAATTGTATACTACTGCCTTACAACTTCAAGTAAGTGTGATTGTCATCTAATTGTCCTTGTTAATTATATTTAGTAAATTCTAATATTTATGAGCATGTATACAGTTTCCACTGGATTCTACTGATAATCAGTGTCCATAACAACAACATCGTGGTGTGGGATTCATTAAGAAAAGACCTCTCACACTACCAAGACCTTCAAGATCTATTTCAAGAGTAATAATTCTATCTAAGACATTTTCTTTAATGGAATATATATATATATATATATATTACTAACACTCTATCTTTTATTATTTTTCCTTAGATCTTGGAACATTTTCATTGCAAACCACCAAGAACCATTTAAATCATCAATTATATGGGTCACTAATTTTTCGGTACGTAATCCAAATAACAACTTCAGACTGAGAATATTTGAATTATATAACACTAGTATTTCATAATTTGTTTCCTCTCCACTTTAGTGTTTGAGATAGGAACAAGGAAATAATTTATGCGGGTACTACGTTTGTGAGTTCATACACGCTTTCTCTACAAACTCGATAGATTATACTGTAAGTAAAATAAACCTATTAATAATACATCATTTTAACATCTTAAACATTTAATTATTCTGTGTAATATATTAACCTATTTGCAAATTACAAATGGATATAAAAAGGGATGCACTCATTGAGAAGAGGATCCTCTCTTGGCAATTCAAGAAGCTCTCATCGGTTTCCTCATGGACAAGGTGGTTGATCCAAAAGGAAAACATTTTTATCAACCATCCAATTGACCAACTCACCTCAAATGAAAGTTGAGACTAGAAATTTGATTTGAATGATATTTTGATGTATATATACACAATAGGGTTTTGATGTATATAAATTATTATGTGTATATATTTTTGTAAGTTTATATATGTAGATATATAGGTTTACATATAAGTCTAAGTACGTATATGGTGTATATATATAGGATATTTATATTCTATAACCTGGGTATGGAATAATATTCCATACCCGAGCCACCATTTGACGCGCCAGCCGCACCAGAGCCTGTCTCCATGGTGTTTTTTTCCTTCGATGTGCCACCAGCTCGCAGGTGTTGTAAAACAACCGGACTTCGTACGGATAGAAAGAAGGACTAGAAGTCCTAATCCTTGTCCGGTTGCTTGTGGGCTCTTACCAAAACTCTAGGCTTAGTTCAGAGTATATATATCAGAGAATTACCCCCATTGTAATACATTGATATTCAGATAATAAAGAGAAGCTCCACCTATATTGTCCCTTGTCTACTTTGTATGTGTTCTTATGTTTGTCTTGAGAGACGTGAGAGGGAGAAGATCCAACTGCTGACGATGTGTTTCACAACACGTTATTAGCACGACCGCTCTTCGTCGACTATGTCGGAGGAGCCGCCATCAAGATCGACGCTGACGATCTCGTCATCATCATTGTTGTCGACTACTTCGACGACGTCGACTATATCTACGTCGTTAGTGAACGGATCTGCATCGACTCGCCGTCAAGCAGGCAAGTCTATGACCATGCCTAATGCCCTACGCGGTATGTATCTACTGATAACTGCCCTACACAGCAAGTGGAGTAGATCAATTGGCATCTGTTGACGGTGTAGTTTGGTGCACCTAGCATGTTCATTACACTTTGGTTTGGATTTGATTATGGAACTAACCCGCCACTAGGCACACTAATCATATAACAAGTTCATCTTTGTGCATGCATTTGGAAGTGTTGTGTTTATGTAGGAAAACATGGACATAAAGGACGGATTTGCAACAAGTTCAAAGGAGCATTCACGGAGTCTTGTTCGTGTTCATGAGCTTGCTGAAATCACTTCCAATGGTGGCGAGGACCGAAGTGCTACGAGGAACACCCCCGGGGATTGAAGCGTAAAAGATCAAACTTCATGCAAAGAGAGCCTCCATCTTGGACGCGAGGACAACAGCATCAAAATCATGCAAGTGGAGGGGGCAAAGTACATAAGTGCATGAGGACCCACGAAGCAAAAGGGGCGACCGAACCGGCCGAATTGGGCTCGGGCCGGCCGGCCCGTGCGGGCCGGCCCGGCCCCCCACTTCGGCACCGGTTCGGTCCCGTTTTCCTTGCCCTCGAAGGATCTTCAACCCTAAAACCCCCGAGGCGCCGCCAACACCGAGGAGAGGAGTCATTCGCACCAGAAGGCCATCCACAAGCTAGAGAGAGAGGAGGAGGATCTCCGGCGGGAGATCAACCACCTCGAAGGAAGCACCCTCTCGTGGAGAAGGAAGACACCGGCGGAAGGGAAACCATGATCAAAGGTGCCATGATCAGCACCTTGATGGGGTAATCTTCTCATTCGTCCATGGGTTGTAATCGATATTGAGATGTAATCGCACTTTGTCGGATTATCTATCTATCATCTTGTGTTGAATATACTTTCATGCTTAAGGTTCGCTACCATGCCGTAGAGGGAGTACGAGCTCCAATGCTTCCTTGGATCCATTCAATACGCCGTGTCCATCAAAGGTCTAGTCATGAATACCTTCGCGTAGTGACAGTACGAGAGGAGGGAAAGGGCGAAACCGTGGTCACAACCCCGATAGATTAGATTGGTTTTCATGTCTTTAAGCGATTGCATGCTCTAGTATCGTAGACCCGTGGGCGAGTGTCTTCTACCTTGATATCTTAATCATTCTCTCTAGTGTAGTTTAGTGTTTTCTAGTATAATAGTAGTTAGGGTTTTAGTAGCTAGTGTGTCGTTGTTGATCGAACGCTTGTAATCCCCTTGCTCCGCGGATTGACAAGAACCTTGGGAATCCCGTGGTGAAAAAGGTGTGGGGTCCGTACGCTTGCGGATCGTAGAGGGATACGTCTTTTATCCGTCAACAAGCCCCTTTTTCTGGCACCGTTGCCGGGGAGCAAGTTAGTTTACATCGTTTGATTTGCATCTAACTTAGTTTTATATTTAGTTTATCTTTTTGCTATATCTAACATATATTATCTAGAAAAACACTTGTTTCGTTTTTGTTTTTGTTTTTATCTTATTGTCTAGATGGAGTTCGTTAATCAACCCATGGAAGAATCGGAGAAATCATTAAGGGATTACGCTAGCCCTCGATGTGAAGACATAAAAGTACAAGAGTCGGATTCGAAGCTCGAAGCGACAAAGTATGAAATTAAATCCAAGATCGTCAAGATGGTGGCGGAGAACCCATTTGAAGGGATGGTTACGGAGAACCCATATAGACACATAAGGGATTTCACGACAATATGCAACACGGTGCGTCAAGAAGGAGTTCCCGATGAATGGTTCAAATGGAATCTCTTTCCCTACTCACTTGCCGGCAAAGCAAAGACATGGTATTCGGTTGCGTCCTTTGAAGTTGAAGGCAATTGGAACAAGTTGACAAAGAAGTTTTGCGAGAAGTTCTTTCCAATTAGCAAGGTTCAACATCTAAGGAGGCAAGTGATCACTTTCATGCAAGGAGAAGAGGAAGGGATAGACCAAGCCTGGGATAGGTTTAATGAATTAATCGAACAAGGACCAAAACTCGGCTTCACCGGTGACGTACTCTTGCATACATTTTTCTTTTCCCTAACCCCTAGTTGCATGCGACACGTCGAAATGTGTGCGGTGGGGATCTCATGGAGAAAACACTCACGGAAGCCGCCCAACTTCTACAAAAAGTTAGTAAAGCGGCCGCCATGCGAAGAGATTGGGAAACAAGACTTGCGGAAGAGCCGGAATTCAATTCAAGGAAGAAGAAGCTTGCTGATTTTTCTAAAGAGGCAACCCCGGAAGTCGCAAAAGAGGAACCAATCATGGAAAAGCTTGGACAAGAACACATCAAGTCAAGAACTACACCAAGCGTCGACTTCGCCACACCAAATGAGACGAACAAGAGAAGCATGTCAAGCGCGAAGCCACTAAGGGAGTTCGAACCAATGGATTGGGTTCCTATTGATTACGGAGAAATATTCGACAAGAGAAGACCGTTCCCTAATCAAAAGGGAATGGCAAGAGCATTGGAAGTGGATTTCCCACCGGAGAAGAAAGCTGAAAATTCATACGACCTCGAAACCACCGGTGAGATCTTTGAAAAGCTCTTTGGAGATGACGTGGTGGATCCGGAACATATTGCCGAGGTGAAGAGAATCATGGGGATCAAGCCCGAAGCATCACCATACGCTCGCCTCGCTGAAATTTACGCGATAGGATCCGAAGAAGAAGAGAAGATGACGCCACACTTGAGTTGCGAGATCAACGGAGTTCAATGCAAAGCTTTATGCGACATCGGAGCCCAAGTAAGTGTTCTATCTTCTAAAATTTATGATAAAGTTCAAGACCACAACCTAGACTTAGCTCCAACATCAACGAAATTAATTATGGGAGATGGTAGAACTATCAAACCTCTAGGTATTGCTTGCAACATGAAAGTAAAAATCTCTAGAAACTATATACCAACCGATTTCTTTGTTATTGATGCTTACCATAGTAATTATGATCATATAATCTTAGGTAGGCCTTTTCTTAAGTTGGTTGATGCCGTGTTAGATGCGGAGAAGGCAAAGTAACAATGAACCTTAAAGGAACAAAGTACACATATAACTTTCTTCGTGCTTCTAAACACCTTACACCTTTTCCTCCCGAAGATGAAGAAGTAGAAGAGATAGATAGTCTTTGTTTTGTTGAAACCCTTAGAGACCCGCTGCAAAGAGCGATGGAAAATCAAATTAGTAATCAACAAGATGAAGAACTAGAGGAAGCAACAAAAGGCTTAGAGCCGCATTCGAAGACATAGGAGAAATCAAACCCGAGGAGCCACAAGTGCCCGAGGTAGACCTTAAACCTTTGCCCAAGGGATTAAAATATGAATTTTTGGGCCCGGACAAAACTTATCCGGTCATTGTGAGCGACGAGTTGAGTCCCGAAGAAAATGAAGCGTTGCTGATTTTATTAAAAACATAGGAAGGTGATTGGATATTCAATTAATGATCTCAAAGGTATTAGCCCACCTTTTGCACTCATCGTATACCAATGGAAGACCAATGTAAGCCCGTAGTGGACCACCAAAGGAGGCTAACCCATGCCATGCGAGAGGTAGTAAAGAAAGAGGTTATCAAGTTACTTGATGCCGGAATCATCTACCCGGTTCCGCATAGCGAGTGGGTGAGCCCGGTACATTGTGTACCGAAGAAAGGAGGTTTAACCGTGGTGAAGAATGAGAAGAACGAGTTGATACCGCAAAGAACCGTGACCGGGTGGCGGATGTGTATCGATTATCGTAAGCTTAACAAAGCGACGAAGAAAGATCATTTTCCCCTACCGTTCATTGACGAGATGCTCGAGAGGTTAGCAAACCATGCTTATTTTTGCTTTCTCGATGGATACTCGGGGTTCATGCAAATTCCCATTCACCCGGAAGATCAACATAAGACAACGTTTACGTGTCCTTACGGAACGTTTGCATATAGGAGGATGCCCTTCGGCCTATGCAACGCTCGGCCTCTTTTCAACGTTGCATGATGGCCGTGTTTTCGGAATTCATCGAAGAAATTGTTGAAGTGTTTATGGATGATTTTTCCGTTTACGGGAAGACGTTCATGGATTGCTTGGCAAACTTAGAAAAGGTCCTTACAAGGTGTGCGGAGGTAGATTTGGTTTTAAATTGGGAAAAGTGCCACTTCATGGTTAAGCAAGGCATAGTGCTCGGACATGTTATATCCGAGAGAGGAATTGAAGTGGACAAGGCTAAGGTAGAGACGGTTGAGCAACTCCCACCTCCTACGGATGTTAAGTCCTTAAGGAGCTTTCTAGGCCATGCCGGATTTTATAGGAGATTTATAAAGGACTTCTCGAAGATCACTAAGCCTTTAACGCATCTTCTTCAAAAGGATGTGGCTTTCAACTTTGACGAGAAGTGCCTAGCGGCATTCCGGACCTTGAAAAATGCGTTGGTGAGTGCTCCCATCATCCAACCTCCGGATTGGAGCCAACCTTTCGAGATCATGTGTGACGCAAGTGACTACGCCGTAGGCGCGGTCTTGGGTCAAAGAAAGGAAGGCCGAGTTCACGCCGTTTACTACGCTAGCAAAACTCTTAGTGGGGCACAATTAAATTATGCCACTACGAAAAAAGAGTTGCTAGCGGTGGTATTCGCTTTCGAAAAATTCAGATCTTACATCGTGAACTCGAAAGTCATTGTTTACACCGATCACGCAGCCATCAAGTATCTCTTGGCTAAGAAGGAAGCTAAACCACGTTTGATTCGTTGGATCCTTCTTCTCCAAGAGTTTGATGTTGAAATTCGTGATAAAAAGGGGGTGGAAAATGTTGTGGCCGACCATTTGTCTAGGATGAATCGTGGACAAGATGATAAAGAGCCCATAGAAGATAAGATGAGAGATGACCACCTCTATACGGTGGCTTGATAAAGATACTTGGATGATCGACATCATTCGAGCAATTCGGAAGATGCCCCTCGATCATTTAGATAAAAATACTCAAAGGAAGATAATCTCCGAAAGTAAGAAATATTTTTGGGATGCACCATACCTCTTCAAGCTTGGCAATGATGGAGTGATGAGAAGATGTGTGCCAAGAGAAGAGAGGGTTGAGATTCTAAGGAAGTGCCACTCGGCGGAGTACGGTGGACACTATAGCCATTTTCGAACCGAAGCAAAAGTATGGTCGAGCGGATTCTATTGGCCGGAGATGCATGAAGATACTAAAAGATATGTTGCGTCATGCCCCGAATGCCAAAGAACCGGAAACATCTCTCAAAGAAACTCTATGCCTTTGAAATACAACTTACAAATCGACATATTCGATGTATGGGGCATAGACTTGATGGGGCCTTTTAAAAACTCATTTGGATTCGAGTATATCCTTGTTATGGTTGATTATGTATCCAAGTGGGTACAGGCTATACCATGTCGTAAAGCTTCCACGGAGGAGTCCATCACTATGATCAAGAATGTGATTTTTCCCCGTTTCGGTACACCGAGAATCTTGATAAGTGATGGAGGAACTCATTTCACCGGGAAGAATTTCAAAAAGTGCTTGTCCAAGTTGGGAATTGAGCATAGGGTCTCCACGGCCTATCACCCACAAACCAACGGACAAGCGGAGACGTCAAATAGGCAATTAAAAAGCATACTTAACAAGACCATAGAGAAGGGAGGCAAGGATTGGTCAAAGAAATTAGACGGAGCTTTATGGGCTTATCGAACGGCGTTTAAAACACCGATAGGTATGACCCCTTATCAATTCGTCTATGGAAAAGCTTGCCACCTTCCGGTTGAGTTGGAACATAAAGCCTATTGGGCGATTAAAGAGATGAACCTTGATCTCGATGCCGCGGTGGTGAAACGAAGAATTCAAATAAGCGAGCTAGAGGAGTTGAGGTTGAAAGCATATGAAAATGCAAGCATATACAAGGAGAGAATCAAAAGGTGGTATGATAAAAGATTAAAGAAAAAAGAATTTAAAGAAGGAGATAAGGTCCTCCTCTACAATTCGAGGTTTAAAACCTTCGGAAAGGGGAAATTGCAAAGCAAGTGGGACGGACCTTATGTTGTGCATTCGGTGTTCTCCAACGGAGCGGTAACCATTATGGATATAAACGGCGATCAATTTGTGGTGAATGGACAGCGGCTTAAGGTTTACTACGAACCCGATGTCGTGCCCCTTCACCATGTTGACGTCTTCACCATGGAGGAAGAGCCCGAACGTCCCGCCTAGGACGAAAAACAAGGCATCAACATCGTAAATAATTTTTCTTTTAGTTTTACTCGGAGTTTTTCGCGAAGATTTACTTGGGCCAACTTTTTCCCATGGGCTAAGGAAGAAAAAAATAGGGCGATGTGCAAAAACCGGACCGGCCCGCCCCGAGGCGGGGTGGGCCGGCCGGCCCGGGCGGACCGGCCTAGAGGGGCCCGACGTCCGATGATGCCGAATTTCGCCCGAATTGCTCCTTTTTGACTTCCTTGTTTGGTCGGAAAATTTTAAGGGAAGTGTAAAAAAGGAAAATAAGGTTCCCAGGGCTTTTCTCTCAGGACTATTTATTTGGCCGAATTGGGAGCTCGAGGATCAAACCTTTCAAGCAATGTGTTGCACCCTTGTAGCGACCATTGTGCCCCCAAGGAGCTTAGAGTTGAAGCTAGAAGCCAAGAAGCCATCGATGGAGGAGGCGATGCGATGCGAGCTCAAGCCACCCGTCAAGAGGACCGCACGCATCCGTTGCGGAGGACGTGTCCCGACCGGAGCTCTTGCATCTCGTGACCCCGTCGAAGGAGAGAAGGTCCCTACACCCGTCCGAAGGTCGGCACGCATCCAAGGCATCAAGCGCAAAGACTACAAGGAGGTGTCGCCGGAGCCTAAGGATTATGGGGATAGCGACTACTCCGACGATCATAGCCCGATCTCGTGGGCGGCCGCCGTAGAGATGATGATGATTGGGATGAGCAGCCCAAGGAAAGGACTCCCGAAGGCCCCAACGGCGACGGCAACGATGGCAACGAAGGCGACGACAATGGAGGTGGCGACGACAAGTGGTGACAACGGTGGAGATTATGGCGACGACGACCCCTTCGGATTGCATCCGATGTGTTGTCGAGCTTGCCGTCAATCCATCGCGGATCTCTACACGTCGGGCGACGAATGTCTCCAAGCCATGGAAGCGATGAAGCGGCGTATGGAGGACTTGGAGCGCGTAGTTGAAGACGACTACAAGTTCCTTAACCGCAACGTGCGCAAACTTTTCGGCATGGTTGGAAACATGAGAGGCAAGTGGTGCAAAACTTGCTTGAAGTACCACTAGATCTAGTTTTCCCCTTAGGATTTTTGTAAGATACGACGAGGACGTCGTATGTTTTAAGTGTGGGGGAGAGCTAGCTCGCTAGCCTTAGCTTTTGAACTTCAAGTTTAGGTTCGGTTTAATCTTCGTGTGAGAGTCTTAGTGTTTTTAATGAGTCTTTAGTTTTTGAGTGTGTTTTAAAAATTTTGCAAGTGTCTTAAATTAGTGTTGAGTCAAGAAAATCAAATAAAAAGAGTCTTTATATATATCTTTGTGTTTTGTGTATTGTTTATCTTTATTTACTTGTTTGTTTAATCTTCGATTCTTGATATATGAACACAAGTATGTGGTTTGAAAAACGTTTACCGTGGTGCTTAGTGGAATCGCTACTACTTAAAGTACCCATACCACACTTCGATCTTGAGCTTCACATGTTAGTTGTGCTATGTTCGATGCTAAAAATTGGAGGATTTCAGTTCTGAAAATTATTCTAAAACCCTTGTAATAAAGTTTAGCAAAACCTCTTTTTCCAAGTTGAGAGTAAGAAAAATATTCCTACCCAAAGCCAAGTTTATTTTTTTCGCTCCACCACAAGTGTGATTAGCACGATGAGTTAGGCTAGGACCCTTCTCTCTTGGTGAGTTTTAATTTCAAGCAATGATCATGTCCTTGTGCTTATCTTTTGTTGCTAGCCTCGTCATATGTTCGGTACGTGACTTTCATAACGATAGTCACGATTGTCGCCGGATTCCATACCCAACCCTATACATCTCTTTTGTACATCGTATTCCTTGAACACAACCTATTTTCCAAGCATGATTTATTTAAAAATTTCAGATTGTATGCATGCGAGGAAAGAGAGAATTGAAGGCTTTGAAAAGTTGTCAAGAGAGAGAAAAATAAAGAGAAAAAGTATGTGTATGGAAAAGAAAGAAAGAAAGAAAGAAAAATCATATGTGAATGAAAAAGATGAGGTAGCAATGAAGATATGAGAGGGATGGATCAAGTGAAAGAAAAGAAAAAAAATAAAGTGTAAGGAAGGGTGTCACGTTGATTGTGAGACGAAACTTTTACTCTATTTCCAACCATGTGCAATCCGACAACGAGGACATCATTGGTGCCTTGAAGTCACAATTTTCTTTTGCCCTTGCACATGTCCACCATTCTAAATCTTCTCATCCTTGATATCCCTACATATGGTTAATTCTCATGATCATTGGCTTTGAAAGGTAGACAACCATTAGAGGAAGTTCTTAGTTTGACAATACTTGTGTTGATTGCGCTAGCCCTACCTATAGCTCCACTTTACATGATATATGAGAGATTAATGGGAGGTGAGAGTTTTATAAAATTTGGTTAGGATAGCCACTTCATATGAGTGACTTGAGAGAGCTTGGAGAAAGGTTTTTGTCTAATACTTGTTGCGAGAATTTTTGTTTTGAAAACCATAAAAACCCTCCGATGGAAGCAAAGGAGTAAGTTACAATTAAAAGTTGTATACAATATGAAAGTGGAAGAGAAATAATATATTCCAGAAGTAATATTAGGCTTAGGGGGAGATACATTGAGACCATGAAGTCTCATACTCACCCAAAGCCATTAAATAAATACTATTTCCTACATAAGTTGCATTATTAAGTTATATTCTTGAATAATTTGGTTAAATCTCACGAAGAGTAAGCATTTAATTTTTGCTTTAAGACCGGAAGTTTAGCATTAGTTTATGAATATTTCCAGAATATTGAAGGGCAAATGAAACATATTGGTGTATTCTTACCTCTGCATAGGTATTTCTCACCTTGTCTTATGCCCACTTGCTTGTAGTAGTGTTTACCTATAGAAATCATTTTTTTAATTTCATGGAATATGTAGAATAATTACATACTAAATAGTGTAAATAGTTGATTTAAATTGCCTATTTGATAATCATTTGAAAGTCTTTTCAACTAAAGTCTCAAGTAAACCATAGTTATTGTGCATTAGTACCATGCAGGTAGAACGGAAATTGAATTTCCATGAAGCACATTAACTAGTAATATGCATGTTTTTTTAATTGAACTAGAAGCTTCAATTTAGCTATGAAGTTGTATATTACTCGACTATGTACCGAATACATGAGGACTCTAAATTTGAAGTTTATTCTACCCAAAACGACATTGGTGTACATTTGAATAGTACATCTATATGGATTTCATACCATATCCTATTTATACTAGCAGTATAATTTAATTCTATGAAATATTTGAAGTAATTCATAGATCATGCTTGAAGCATAGCATCACCTGAAATTGCAATTATGGTATGAAAAGGGGGAGAAATTGAGACTAGAGACATGAAGAATGTGGATAAAATTGATTTATTAGGCATTTTTTCCTAATCCTGTAAGATTGTTGGTTTAGAGCCTCTTCCTGTTAGATTGATGGACAATCAACACGCAAGTGGCCTGTAGCCATAGTCACTGTAATGACTAAGCATGTAGCTCTGCGTAGCTTTTAAGTCCTAATATCACTATGTCACTCAGAATGGCAAAGTTAGTAATTGTTCCACACTAATAATGTGATGACATGCATGTCACAACATTTAAGTCTTTGAATGGACATCACATCAAAATTTCGCTTAAATGTTGGCTTGTAGCCGTCATACTATTCCTATCATTGCACCAACTTGCAAGTTGTGCTCGTTCAAAACTACTCCTGTTGAGAAGTAGCTCCCACTCCGATAAGATAATAAGTAAGTCATCATAGCACTTTATCAACTAGCTAGCATGCTGACATATCAGTATATTATATATATACATATGTGCAAAATGGCTAGTAGTCATTAAATAATCTCTAGTCAAGAAGGCTAAGATCAGGAGGAGCAAATTGGTCTATAATTGACCCAATTGAGTATCTATCAAATTAGATATTGGTTTACCCAATAGAATGGGTTTGCGAAAAATTAAAAGACAATGGATATGATAGTCCATTGTGTGGCAATAATTTTTATTTTTGGATTCGAAAACAAATGGGGAAATCCTGATTGTGAAAGCAATTAAATTTTCCTGAAGAAATTCCATGTAGATTAGATTTTGCATAAAATTTTAAACTTGAAGTTTAATTATAAAATTTACTTGAAGTAAATGGTATGAGTATTTTAGATGAATATTTTGGACTAAATAAATAAAGAAGCTAGATAAATATATTAATGAAATCTAGCTCATTACATAACAAATAACCCCTAAAGTGCGTTAAATTTTATTTCACCATCTTAGCATACGAATGAGCATCAACTTGAAGTTGGAGAAATATGGAATTGCATTTCCATTACATTAAGCTCATGGGGATATCATTGGAAGTATGCTATCTAATACCGGCATTAGGGGGAGAGAAAGACCATATGAAAATGCCTTGTATTAAATGAAATAATAATCTTCATAATATTCCTCGAAGCTTGAAGCGGGAATAGAAATACGTACTCAGTCATACTCGCAGTATAATGCCAGCGAATTAAAATGTGAGTAAGCCTATGAATGGCACCATCGGATGTGGAAAATAAATACACTTGAAGTGAAATTCCATGAAGGATTTTATCCTAGTGAGAATGTGCACATAATGAATACTTATGGTAAACAGAATGCTATGTGTGATATATCTCGGGTATTTAATACTATACTCACCATAGCAAATGGCTTGATCATTAATTTAAAATCTACGGGGACGCTTGTTGGTTTTAGATAAAGTGAACTTGTCAAACAATTTTATCGAAACCTCCGTTAAATTCTGGAAAGAAGACCATTATGGTCAAATACCTCACAAATTAAGAAATGATCATCTTGAAGATGGATGCCTAACACTACAAAGAGCGCTCAGTATTTTGGGTTGGGATAGCAGATACTAGTTGACTATATTATAGTCTTATCCTGAAGATATGGGAGAGAAAAGGAATGAATGTCGACAACATATTATCTATATAATTGCAAATATTTCTCTAGCGGGAATATGGATCCATAAATAAAGTCCATGGCAGCGTTGCATGAAGCAATGATGTTGGGTCAAATTGAAGAATGCAATTGAGATTGAACCATCAAGAAAGCATTTAAATCTAGAAGTTCAAATTGGATGACATGGTGAAATGCAATGGTTCGTAAGCCTTTTCAAAAGGCTAATAAAATCCCATATGTATGAATGAATATTCTACTACTTATCTGGCATATGGAAAGAATGAATTGAATTTATATTATGCAGTTAATCGATGGATTCTAAAAATCCTTAAGAGATGATCCTAGAAGGATTCATCATTCCTCGAAGGAATAAAAGCAAAACAAATATAAATTAATCTCATAATATGTAATAAATGTCTAAGGTTGATAATATTCCTGAATGAATATTAATAGTCACTAGAAGAACAATTTCTTAAAGGAAATAAAATCATAAATTGACTTATCGTGAATAACACGTCCCAAATAAAAGAGTCTATTGAAGAGCTCAAATTTAAGGATCGAGTTAATCACTTTACATGAGGAAATTTCTCATAGAAGAGAAATATTGTTCTTGAAGAATTAGGAAAATCCTTGAAGGATATAGTCAATGAATGATTAATCAGTCAATCCTTGAATGAACACCAATAATCTGGAAGATATGAATGAAAATTCACACAGACCCATGTGATTGAATTAAGAATATAGTGAGCAATTATATGGTCCTGAATGTACCATGCAAGCACATACAAGTGCATATTTATCTAGCTAGCATTGATCCTCACTTACCATAGAAGGTATATTGGTGACTGACAATTTGAATTATCCTCTCAAATGTCAACTAAAGACTGATTATCTAAAGTGGAAGTGTGGAACAAGCCAACTCTAAAAGATCTACCGAATAGATCATTGGATTCACTTAGAATCCACTTAGATATACTTGCTATTAATCAAACATTGAAGTTTGAAATGTAATATCTAGAAGATATGAAATTTAGCAAATTGTTATTCCCAAATTCCTCTGAAAAGGATACATTTTTCTTTTGTGTTGCACAATTAAATAAAGTGGTTACTAATGCTTGAAGCATTGCTCCCAATATAATCTAGAAGAATTATAAATTAAGTCTTTGAAGGACTAAGTATTGTACTCATGCACATTTATAAAGAATGTGACTTGGACATTTTAAACACTGAAGTTTAAAGGTTGTTGTTATGAGGGGAGCACATAATTAATCATATTAAGATTTGAAATCTTTTAAGTTGCACCTAGAAGGAATCAACTAAATGATTAATTATTGAACTTACCATGAAGATATACCACTCATTTTCTTATATCGTGTAGATCTTTATTCCAAGAATCATGAACTTTGTTGACGGTGAAAATTCATCAACCTAGCCATGAGTTTACCTTCGGTATTGGCATAAGTTTTATACCTTATCCACTGGTACTAACCCCCGTGGTATAACAAGTTCACTTGTGCATGTCGGTTTTGGAGTTTAGTGTTTATGCAGGGTTTTAGCGTTGAAAGCAAGACTTCCGGGATAAGTTCATCAAGCACCTTGTGACAAGACCTTGAAGCCCCGTACGCCGGATCTTCCGAAAGAACTCAACTTGTCCTTAGACTCGCCCTAGACTACCCGCATGAATAGGAATACGTTGTGACAGAACGGGGGTTCCGAAAGGCGGGCATTTTCGGAGTCGGACGGGAAACCACGATTTAAAGAGGCTTCTAATAAGATTCGATTTGCTACTTCTTCTCTTGCTTGGAACTTCAACAAAAGGCTTACCCGATCTCTCTAGATCGGTTTATCTACCCTATCTATCTTTGTTATCTCCGGTCTTTAGTAGATTAGATTAGTTTTGTGTTCTTTATCTAGATGCGAAGTTACTTGGCTTTACTAGATCATCTTTTGCGTCACATATTTGTTCCACGGATTCGATACCTTGGGTTCACCACTCGAGGGAAGAAGGGTCCCTTGACTACGACGGGAGACTTGTCCGCTTGCAAGTCTAAACGAACTTTGATACAACTATTAACCGTCAACAAGCCCCTTTTTCTGGCGCCGTTGCCGGGGAACAAGTGATCAAGATTTGATCTTTTATTGCTTTTTTGTGCTTTTCAGTTTTCTTTTAGTTTTTCTTTTTGCATCTACTAAACTTTGATCATCCTCAAAATAAATCTAATCTAGTCTGTCTAACCCTAGTTTTCATAGATTTGTTTTTACTGTCTAGTTTTTGCATATTTTGTTTATTGCTAACCCTAACAGGAGATGGACGGCTACCTCTCCAACAAACCCGATAATTTTGTGGATGATCCAGAAAAACTTTACAGGCTAAGGAGACGCAAAGCACATCAAGCTAAAAAGCTGGATTTTGTGGACTCGAAGTCGGAAGACAAAGGATCGAAGGAATCTCCGAAGAATTCACCACCTCAAAGTCCTCGGGAGAATCGACTTCCACCGATGGGTGACCAACCGCAAGAGCGCAAGATTAGGGAGCTATGAACCCCTGATATCATCGACCTACCAATCTTGAATCTTGAGGAGATCGGAAGACCGTTTGAGATCAAGACCTCAACTATCCGCATGGTGCAACATTCACCCTTCACCGGTAAAGAGGATCCGAACCTTCACCTCCAAGCATTCATTCAACTATGTCAAAATTTCAACATGGATGGGGTGACTCAAGATCAAATGAGGGTAAGGCTTTTTCCGTTCTCGCTACTCGGGAAGGCTTTGCAATGATTCCACTCTCAACCAGCGGAGACAGTGCAAAATTGGAACATGTTGATGAAGGCTTTCATGAAGGAATACTACTCACCGGTTAAAACTCAAAGCTTGCGTAATAAGATTGCCACCTTTGTTCAATATCCTACGGAAACTATCTCGGAGGCATTCGAGCGCTTCAATGAGTACACTCGGGCGGTTCCACATCACAAGTTCCCGAAGGAAGACCTCGTGCAAAAGTTCTATCAAGGACTCACCATGGCGTCAAGGACGATCATCGATGCATCGGCGGGAGGATCTATCATCGAGCTTACACCGACGGAAGCTTTCACTCTATTCAAGAAGGTCGCGGATAATGACACATGGGCGTCATCCGGACGCCTACATCCGGTTCAACCCACGGGAAACGTCAAAGGGGTCTGGCAAGTGGAGAAGGAGAACATACTTGAAGGCAAGATCGATTCACTCATGAGGAGGTTGGAGAAGATGGAGACAGAAATGAAAGAGGCTCAAGACTTGAAGGCCGCTGAAGCAAGATCCACATGCGAAGAATGCGGAGAGTATGGCCATGTCCACAAAGATTATCCGGAGGAAGCCAAAGTGCTCGACTACATGAGGAAGGGAGAATTGCCGAACTTCCGCTACGGGCAAGGTAGACCTCAATTTAATGCAAGTTCATCCATTCTGAATTTGGTTCTGCTTCGTATACAATTGAAGGAATTCATGGACGAACAAGCTAAGATCAACAAGGACACCGTCACCAAGTTCAAAGCCATAGACAAGGTGTTGGAGAACATCGATAGCAAAGTGACGAAGGTCGGAAGCTCCAACCATCAAGTGCTCAACATGATGAAGATGCTCGAGATGCGAGTGGGACAACTTGTCGGGCGCCTCACTAATGATGAAGGGAAGCTTCCGGGACAACCTAAAGGTCCTGAATCGGCAAAGGCAATTCAAACACGTTCGGGAAAGGCGACCGAAGATCCGGAACGTTCCGCGGGAGCAAGGAAGCTTAAACCATCTGTCGAGGCGGAGGAAGTTGCTAAGGAGAAGGTTACGGGGATCGTCACCGAAGAGCCCGAATTTGAGATGCCGGAAGAAGACACGAGGATACCACAACTCAAGCCACGCTACTTCCGAGGTAAACTTGACAACCACTTTGAGAATTTTGTGGAGGTTGTGCGTAGATTTAGCATCAACATGCCATTATTAGATGCCCTACAAGTACCTACATATTCTCGTTACTTTAAAGACATACTTGCAAATAAATATGAGATAGCAACACTCTGGGTAGATCATGTCAAGATGTCCGAGGAGTGTAGTGCCGCTATTGCTAATGGGCTAGAGAAGCAAAAGGACCCCGGATGCCCTACAATTCCATGTTTTGTTGGTTCATTCAATTTCGAGAAGGCGTTGTGCGACCTTGGAGCAAGTGTGAGCGTCATGCCAAGGGATGTGTTCGAGAAGCTACGCCTACCGTTGGAGCCTACGGGTATGTGTTTGGAGTTGGGAGATAACTCCATTTGCTATCCCTTGGGCATTGCCGAAGATGTACCCGTGAAGGTCGGACACCACTTCATCCTCGTCGACTTCATGGTGCTCGAGATGGGAGAGAGGGAGAAGCTGCCGCTCATCCTTGGGAGGCCTTTCCTCAAGACCGTGAGAGCTACTATTGATGTTGGCAAGGGGAGATCATGTTCGATATTAACGGAGAAAGCAGTTCTTTCAAGTTCCGACCACGACTCGAGGCATGCAATATGATTGGAGTTAGAGATGTTCCACCTCATCGTCGCGTTGTTAAGGAAGAACCAAGGAAGAAGGAAGGGCTGAAAAAGAAGAAAGAGCCGAAGAAGAAGAAGGATGTGAAGAAAGTCAAGGAAGATGTTGCATCCGTCAAGACAAAGGAAGAAAAGCCGCCTATGGAGACCAAAAAAATGACTAAGCCGGAAGATAAGCCCGTGCCCAAGATGGTGCGGAAGTGGGTACCCAAGATTGCAACACCCGCAAAGAGCGTTGATCCTAAGTAATCAAGTGAAGAAGTCTAGCTGTGGACTATAAACAAAGCGCTAGGCAGGAGGCAACCCGTTTCGTCGAGTCAAGAATAAGCTACCGGGAGGACAACCCGATTCCAGGTTTTTCGAGTCTTTTTAATAATTCAGTTTTGAATTTTATTACGCAAAGACATTAGACTTAGAAGTGGTTGGACAATATTAGAGACATAATTCTTGGTTGAATATTTTGCTTGATCATAAACCCTTTACATGAACCCTCCTATGTGTTTGTTTGTTTCTTTCTGAGAAACCACAACCAAATAAATTCAGAACCTAACTCAACCATTCATCCTCATTATGATGTTGTGGTTGACTTGATTTTCGTGCTAAAAACACACGAGTATAGCCACGACTTATACTTAGGTGTTAATTAAATTTCAGCACGTGGTAGGACTCGCGTGAACCTAGAAATCAAACTTTTGGTTGGTTTAAAAATATATATCCTTGGTTTCTCTAAAATTAGAATTTTTCTAAGCCTCATTTAATTTTATTTTATTCAAAATCTCTCTCATTTGGCCAAAATTAGAGCCTAAACCTATGCCCCCATGATCAAGTCGGGAAAAGTTTGCTCTCAACCAATGAAGGCAAACTATACCGGTGAGACCGATATCAATGTAGTCGGAAAATATTTTCGACTTACACTTGTTTTTAATGGTTTAAAAACTTCTCTAAATTTATGCTTGAGCTTTTCCATAGCTTTGAAAATATTTTTAATTTTCTAAATTAGAGGAGTGCTTAGCCTTAAACTTACTTAAAGGGAGGCAATCTAGTTTAAGTTAATCATGCATGCACCATTGGATACCCTTTCATCAACTTTCATCAAGACCACATGCAAAGGACAAGCATGGGTGGGCAGCAATCATGACTGTGCAGGAATTTCATGGTGCCATGTGAAGCAAGTGGAGCAAGGGAGCATGGACATGACTCAAAGCATGAAGCATCAAGTGGAATGACCAATAATGCAAAAAAAGGAGTGGATGAGAGCGTTTGGGCGGTGCAACTCGTGGAGCACGCAGGCAAGGAAGTCATAGAGGAGAAATGATCGTGTTGGAAGAAAGCCGAGGCGGGGAGAGGCACGCGGCCACCCAGGCTGGTCGGCCCAGGCCGGCCGGCCTCCCCTACAAAAGGAGCCCCCCGGCTCCCGTCTTCTGTAGGCAAGCATCCCTCTCCTTCCTCAGTTTGTGTGCTCAAGTTTTCATGCCCAGAACCACCGTAGACATAGCCAACCTTCCCAAGCTTGATAGCTCAAACAATACACACCCTTAATCCACTCAAAGTCCACATTCCGAAGTAAGTTTTTAAGTGCCTAGTTACCGGTTGCAACTCGGAATTTTAGTGGAGAGAAGAGTGCTGCAATCATGTGGAAGAAAACCACAAGTCTTTTCACCAAGAAGAAGGGGTCATCGTCATCCAAGCCATCTTCGACGACGTCTTCGAGGAGGCACTCGGTTTCTGAGTCTCCTCGGAGCATGGAGGAGGATACGGCACCGCCAAGGAGGAACGACACTCTCCTCCTCTGTGGCATGAGGGCAACAAGGAGCACGTCCATGAGGTTTACCGAACCTCAAGGGCGTACGGAGGAGCCGCCCGTCCCACCTCGACGATCGACCCGTTCATCCGCGACACCTCCATACACTTCGCGGTATTCCACATATGGCTTCATCATATTGTCGGAGGAGGCAGAAAAGAAACTCTCTCGTCTTGAGAAGAGGCTTGTGGCCAATGTCGACTTCGACAATCAAGCACTCAACTATTTGGTTTTTGGCACAGACATACATTATATGTTGGGGCACCTTGGATGGGTGCAATTCTCCAACGGGGTGTCGGCAAACACCCACAAGGAGTTTGCCTTGCAAATCTTGATGACTATTGCGTCTATCCTTGATGAGGGGGTGCAAAGTTTATCATTCCGTTTGGAGGGAATCCAACAAGTGGTTCCCTACGAGTATGTTAGGGAGCTACTTGGGTTCCAAAAGGGAGCTCCGGAGAAAGTCGACGTGTCGGACGGCTTGTTAGATGGGTTTTGGAATTTGATCTCCGGAGAAGCCCATCAACAACGCAATTGCATCCGTAACCCCATTATCCAAGTATTCCGCTCTTGGATGACCAAGAGGATATTGGGGAGGATGAGGGAGACGAAGGTGACCGACACGGAGTTGAATTGGCTCTACTCGGCTTTAATTGCCAAGCAGCCAACAGATCCCTCATACCTTATGATCAACCGATGGTGTTGCGAGGCAACATCGGGATCGGGAGATATTGGTTCGGGGTGCTACCTCTCTATGTTGGCCATCTCCCTAAGGTCGGCAATCACAAGAAACCCCAAACATCTTTTACGTGGGATCTCTCTCGGCCTTGAGTATTTGAAACAAGGTAAATATATTAGTGGAGATGAGAGAGGAGGCTTTCATGTGGCCAAGGTGAACCTACCCCTTCCGGATCCAAGGCTTAGGCTTTTCATTCAAGGGAGGGAAGATTAGTTGGAAGAGGGACTCCTCGTCCCGGCAAAGAAAAATAAAAGAGGAAGAATAGTAGAGGAGGGATCCTCCTCCGCACAAGCGGGTGGTGCACAACCCAACTATGTACCACCATTTGGCGGGATTCCTACTCCGTCAAGTTATTACGGAGGGCCACAAATGCAAGCATGGGGGGGTGGTGCACCGGTACCCCCACCAAATTATGTGGTGCCCAACGTAACCTTCGCGGAGCCCTACGCATAATATCCCCAACCACAACAGAGCATGACCATAATTGGAGGGTATGTTGCGAGAAATATGCAAAACGTCGCAGCCATCCAAACCAACGCGGCTCAACTTGGTGAGGGCAATGCAAATATTGCCTATGAGCTTGGACGCCTTCACCTAGTGCAACCGGATCAATTCGTTGGAGGGGATGTCCAACCCTACTACGAGCAAGGGTACAACTACCAAGATTATCAACACCAACCACCGGCGGAGGATTAAGAAGAAGGAGGAATTTTACTTTTCTTTTCTTTTCCCTTTTCTGTAATTTTCAGCTTTTGTTTGCTTGTGTTTGCGTAATGTTTTCAGTTTTCATTTAAATTTCATCAAGTGTGTTAGTTTATTTTCAGCATGTATTTCAGTTTGTTTTCATCATTAATAAAGACACCACCTTGTTTACATCAATGGAAAAGTTACAAAAATTTGTGTCATAATGATATATGATTATAATTGCCGCTTTGTTTATCTTTGTAATTGATTTATGCATGTTAAAGCTAGTGCTCTCTTAAAATATGAATCTGAATTTATCTAAACTCTAGCTTAATCTTTAGCGAAGATTATGATTAAAATAAAGACCCATAGTGTTTTATGTGCTCTCAAGTTATAAATAGATTGAAGATGGTTTTTATGCCCAAAAATATCGCTAACCTTGTCATGAATATCACTTGTGTGTTGGTCAACCTATCCAGAGCCTTATATATATTTGAGTGCATAAACCTTAGTGTACAAGATTTATTTTTGAGCGAGTTATTGCAGGCCATGATTTCTCTGGCCCGAGATTAAGACGCTGGTCATTCCGTTTTTGCGTATCTATCTTTCTGCTAGACTTTTATTTGTGCATTGTGTATCCCCACATTGGAGATCTCAAAAACCTCGCCGGATATCCACCCTTAAAACCAAATATCATCCTTCGTGATTACCTCCTTGACCACAACCTATCGTTGAGAATGGATCATCAATTCAAGGAAGATCGCAAGACGGTGCCAACATTGAAGAATTCAAGTATCTCTCCAAGGAAAAATATTTCCAGTACCTACCTTATTTATCGCCTCTTTGCTCGAGGACGAGCAACGTCTAAGCATGGGGGAGGAGGAGGTAGGTACGATGCAATTTTAGAGTTCAAAGGGGAGCAAATAAAATTTTTATGAGAAAAAAATTTGAGAAAAAAAGAAAGAAAAATATGAGAAAAATAAAAAAATAAAAAGTGAACTCCCCGGTTCTCTAAAGTGCATTAGGAATCTCAAGGCTTCATGATTAAAAGATCCATACTCATTTTCCAACCATGTGCAATCCGATAACGAGGACTTCCTTTGTGCCTCGGGATCACTCTTTGCCATTTGCACATGTCCAACTATCTCAAGTGTGTGTATTTTTCTCTTTCCCCTTCTTGATATAAGATAATTTTCCAATGAACTTTTTGACGAGTCTCGGTAAGACCATGAGAAGCTTGTCTTGTTTTGACAACATCTCATTTATAATATCTTGGTAGGACTAATCTTTCCCAAAAGCTCCATATAAAGCCTACCACACATATATGTTATGAGAGCGAAAGGAGTAGAATATATAGGCTTGAGAGACAAAGCGAGATGAGAGTTCATGAGCAATATGCAAGATGATTTAAATTTGTGAACTTGGTTTAGCTTTTCTTCATCTCGTTCTTTATTTCAAAAATTCTGAGATCTATTTAAATTTTGGGAGCTTTTGGGGGAGCTTTATTTCAAAAATTCTTTATTTCAAGAATCTACCCTCCGTAGAGGTGAAGGCTAGTACATTATGGAACTTTAACGAATTAAAATTTTCAGAGCATTATGTTTTCTCATGTATGATCAAGTGCAAAGTTTAAACAATGATTGGCAACGATGATATCCATCGAAGGCTTACTCGAGGACGAGCAAGGTTTAAGCATGGGGGAGATGTTGACGGTGAAATTTCGTCAACCTAGCCATGAGTTTACCTTCGGTGTTGGCATAAGTTTTATACCTTATCCATTGGTACTAACCCCCGTGGTATAACAAGTTCACTTGTGCATGTCAGTTTTGGAGTTTAGTGCTTATGCAGGGTTTTAGCGTTGAAAGCAAGACTTCCGGGATAAGTTCATCAAGCACCTTGTGACAAGACCTTGAAGCCCCGTACAAGTCATAAAATGAAGCAAACTTGACTCCAAGAAGCCAGGGACTCAACCCGAGAAGATGACAAACTTCGAGGACCTAACCAGAAAAGTGTCGAATCTTGTGGGACAAGGAGCTACATCCAATTCGGAGAGAAACTGAGGACAAGGGCCTACATGCAGAAGGGGGAAGGATCTAGAATACTCGGAAACCGACACCACGCGAAGAAGGCCGGGAACTGGGCCTGGATGGGCTCAGGCCGGTCGGCCCAGGCCGGCTGGCCCAGCCCAGTCAAGGGCCCATTTGCCCCCTCCTTTGACCTAGCCGCCATTTGGGCTATTTATAGCCCCGGGGTCGAGAGCCACGCATCAACCAATTCATCGTCGGCCGCCGAGGAGCAGAGAAGAGAGGGACACCACCCCGGAGAGGGTCGAGCTAGTTGACTAGGGTCTCCCTAGCCGACGTGGGAACCTTGCAAGGAAGACCACATCGGAGTTCCCGGAGCTAGAAGCAAGATCAAGGTAGGACCCCGGTGGTGATCTTGTTTATGTGTCATTGTATTAGTTGAATTATCAAGTTGAATCTATTTCTAGTGATCAAGCGTTTCTTCGATGATTTCGTTTTTCGATCGGCTTTGCTTATTCTAGATCTATTCTCGAGATAGATCACATAGGGTGTTCTTGTAGCCGCGGTGGCTAGAGGTACACGCCGGATCTTCCGAAAGAACTCTACTTGTCCTTGGACTCGCCCTAGACTACCCGCATGAATAGGAATACATTGTGACAGAACGGGGGTTCCGAAAGGCGGGCGTTTTCGGAGTCAGACGGGAAACCACGATTTAAAGAGGCTTCTAATAAGATTCGATTTGCTACTTCTTCTCTTGCTTGGAACTCCAACAAAAGGCTTACCCCGATCTCTCTAGATCGGTTTATCTACCCTATCTATCTTTGTTATCTCCGTTCTTTAGTAGATTAGATTAGTTTTGTGTTCTTTATCTAGATGCATTAGGGTTTCACTTTACCAAAGATTGAAGTTACTTGGCTTTATTAGATCATCTTTTGCGTCACACATTTGTTCCACGGATTCGATACCTTGGGTTCACCACTCGAGGGAAGAAGGGTCCCTTGACTATGACGGGAGACTTGTCCGCTTGCAAGTCTAAACGAACTTTGATACAACTATTAACCGTCAACAAAGTTCATGCATAAATCTTGAAGATTGGTTACTATAAATGAAGAATAGTAACTATAGAATGTTATATAACCAAGAAGGTTTTATGTTGTACTCTTTTTCCCTTTGTGAGTTTTTACTTGAAGGTTTCTCACATAAGGTTTCTGACGAGGCAACATGTGCAATACAAAATGTGGTTGATATGTACTCTTTTCTCCAAGAACCGTTTTTCCCACTGGGTTTTCGGATGGAGTTTTTGATGAGGCATATGCATTCGCGGTAATCGCCCAAGGGGGGGTGTTGTAAAACAACCGGACTTCTTATGGATAGAAAGAAGGACTAGAAGTCCTTATCCTTGTCCGGTTGCTTATGGGCTCTTACCAAAACTCTAGTCTTAGTTCGGAGTATATATATAGGAGGATTACCCCCATTGTAATAGATTGATATTCAGATAATAAAGAGAAGCTCCACCTATATTGTCTCTTGTCTACTTTGTACTTATTCTTATATTTGTCTTGAGAGACGTGAGAGGGAGAAGATCCAACCGCTAACGATGTGTTTCACAACAGCAGGCACCCGCGTCGGTTTTTTCTTCCCCGGTTCTCCTCTTCCCACTCGCCACAGATTGTGGATCGGGATTTCGGAAATCCCTCTAGGGGTGCAAATTGAATATGATGTGGTGCACCTCCAAGCCTCTTTAGTTCAATTATTTGCACTATTTCAGCTCAATTTTAAAGAAATAGTACAAATAATTGAACAAAGGAGGTTCAGAGGTGCACCTAACGGTTACCCCTTTGCAGCCTTAAATCCCTCGGTAGTTCATTTGACCCAGCACCACCGCCCATACCCTCGTCCTCCTGCGCCATAGTTCCTCCACCGCCGCCTAAGCCCCGCCCTCTACTACCCTATCCCCTCACCGCTGCACCAGTTTCCGCACGCCTAGGCCCCGTTCTGGCTGCCGCTCCCGGCCCCACGGATGCCTCCGCCTCCGTCAAATCGGTTCGAGATATGAAAGCGCAGCTCCATGCCATTGGCCTCTACCTCCTCTAGCTCTAGTCGGCGGACGAGCATGCAGCTCCTCCCCCATTGGCCTGCGCCTCCTCTAGCTAATGTCTGGGCACGAACGCGCATCTAGTTCGTCGCCGTCGATCTCTGGCTCCACCGCGGTGAGCCGGTCCGGCACGGTCCTGCTCCCCCTTCTGGGTTAGAGGGGATGGGCACATGGGCTTTGGACGGCCGGAGAGATCCATCTCCTTGACTGAGTGGCTGATTGCTTCGGATGAGGCAGCACTGATGTCCTCCGGCGAGTCAGGGCCCCTCTTTTTACAATTTCATTCGATCCCCACTCTTGCTTTTACATGCATGAGCGACAATAGGAGATTCGTGATAATGGTCAAATTTTCCTGCACTTCTATTTGATTTGACAAGCCTAACGAAGGCAGGATGCAAGGTTCCCTTGTTGAGTTCATCTCAGTAGATGACTCGGTGCATAGCTCTCACTAGTAATTATTGTTTTGGCAATTGGATTTTTTAATCTTAAACTAGTAGTGATTCTCACATTTTATTTCCTTGGTGTGTGTGCACATGTTGAAGACCCTTCATGTGGAGGGTATGATTTGCACTTGTTATTAGTTGGGTTTCGTTAGACAATCTGCAAAATGAAAATGGCATCTGGATGGCACTGCTCAAAGCCTTAAACTTCTTTTGATGTGCATTCTCATAATTCGAGTGATGGGCGTACCTGCACTGTTGGTCGCCCTGCTCAAACTTCTTAAATTTTGTTGTGTGTTCACATAACTCAAGTCATGGGCATACCTGCTCTGCTGGTGTTCTCAGTTTATTAGCAAACTCAAACTTAGTGATGGCTAGGTGCTGAAGCAGTTCAGCTTTGTTCCTGTTTCTCATAATTAGTGACCTGAGGATTACAAAGTATTTTTATTTTTGTTCATATCATAATTCTATTAGCAAGTACGGAGTACTAATTTACGTGTGTGTGCAAATTGAAGACCCTTTCTGTCAAAGCATGTTCAGCGAGCATGACCATGTTGATTGCTCGATTAGATAAATACTTGTGCTATTGGGCCTATCCTTGTCAAAGGAGTGGTAATTAATTTATAATGTCAATTTGTAACACCCATAATGCGTAAAAGAAAAATACGTTTTGTATGATGGAATACATAAAGTGGACAGCAAAAAAAAATGACTTTTTGGTACGTCGCTCGGATGGACGAACGGAGGTCATGGTTGCGTAGAGCTCTCCGAATCCTTTCCATTTGACTACTCACATGCATAATTCGGGATTTGGATCAAAAAGTTATGCAAGATCCAAGATTTAACCATATCTGCTACAGTAACAACGCTTGCAGTATTTTGAGTCGGACCCACATCCTATGGTGGTAACGGAGTCACTGAAGAATCCTACCGAGGCTTTCTTTTCTCTTCTTCCTTCCCCACGTCGGCATCAGTTTCCTCCTCCAACCCATTGGTTTCCTCCAACCCAGCCGCAAGGAGTCTGGCCGCAAGGAGGTCCGGTGTTCCTTTGCTGCTGTCGTAGGTGCCCCTGCAACCTGAATCAGTCCCTTGACGATTTTACTCCTTGCTGTGCATTTTCGTTTCCCTTAATTCCCCTTCTTTTATATGTGTCATCCCAGTGAAGGAAGGGGAGAGGGGAGGTGCTCCCATGGGAGATCTGTTGAAAAGAATTGCCTAATTTTGGACCAGGCAAAGGAGAGGAGAAGGGTCGCTGCTTTTGTCGACGGCGCTGGAGTTTGTATCTGAAACCCTAGGTAAGGCATGTTTCCTCTGTAGTGTGCATCTTACCTTTGGTTGAAGATGGGTTTTCACGTCCTTGAGAAGGGTGTGTCCGGCAGTTTGTTTAGGCTTAAGGTTTGGGCCACGCCGCTATGATCAACATTTTCAGGATCTGTGCAGTTCCATTGATATAGGTTTTACATGGTTTTACAGGTCTCAAAAAATATTAAACCTATATATGAGTTGTATAAAATCTTGATAGCTTTCCATATCCGTGAAGAACACCTCAATTGGATTTAAGATCTGAGAGATATCAATATTTCGTTCTGTCAGGTTTTCAGCATCGTAATTCTGAGTAGTATCTGTTCACATAAATTTTAGTCAACCCAAACGACCCAACTGGATCTTTGGATGACTAAAGAAGTTTTAGAGAATTTCATAACCTTTCCATATTGGTTAAGTTCATGTTGATAGGAATTTTGGAGCTCTAGATACACCTATTTTACTAGGACTGTTCTGTAGAGGTTGCCAGATTTTCAGTATGAGATTCATCTCAAGATTAGCCTATGTTCATGATTTTTCCTCTCTTTGTGGATCACTAGAAAGTTGTGACTTCTGAAGTTTTCTTTCTGTTGGCACAAGATTGGAATTTTTAGCCATCAGAATTAAAAGATAAAAAAAGAGAAGCCTTATCGCGGTTGTCATGTCTAGTTTTTTGTGTCTTTTTGTGAGAATGTCGGGTTCGGACGTAGGAGCGTTGTGATTTAAATTCTTTATGCTTGTGTGTTGAAGCTGAGATATGTTTGTGGACAGGTGGTGCGCCTTTGGATCGTGCTTAGCTCATGTTCTTGTTCTTCGGTGAAGGCAAGTAAACGTAGTGATGGTCTACATGCTTTAACATTGTTGTTTGAATTGCCTCCATTTAATTTCAGTACCTCACACCAGCAAGATAAATCTGAATTTATATTTATATCGGAGTATTTTGATACACGTGTGGCTTTACCTCTGAATTGAAGTTAAGAATTATGAAGTATATGAAGTTCATGCATTGCAATCTTGCATTTGCATTCTCATGTTTTTATGCATATGAAGAAAACCGTAGCCGGATTGGTGCGGTAAGTACCGGTACAACAACGCACGTTGAGATATAACAATGTGGTTGCAGCCCTCATATCCTTCCTTCGGGATGTGTGGGTAGAAGTGAAGACATGCATTGCATTGCACCTTTTGCAATTCATCATGAAGCATTGTTGTGGAGTATTTGTTTTATCTTACTACTTGAAGTTATGTGGTGCATTTTTTATAATAGTGATTCTTAAATTGTTGCTTATGTTATTGTGATTTAAATGGCATGGTTGAAGCAGTTTGCTTGCTGAGGTTTTCATAAACCTCATACTCTTTTTCCTCCACGTAGGTCCTTGAGTTTGGAATCTCTCTGGACCTGTTTTGGGATGGTTATCTAGATTATTTAATTTGCTTTCATGTGCTCTATTAATTTATCTCTTTGTTGCTGTTTTTTTCTTATGTGTGTGCCTATAATAGCTTGTTGTGGTGTGGTAACGCTCCAGAATGTTGTTCCTATTCTGGGGTGTTGCAGTTGATATTAGAGCTTAAGGTTATAGGTTCTTTTTTTAAAACTTGACTCGATTTAAAACTTGACACACTTGCACACGTAGGATGAGAGTTATTTGTTTATATGTTGTTCTATCTTTTGTTTTCCCTTGTGGTTGTGTTGTTGTACTGACATTGTTGTGTGGGTTGTATATGCCTCCTCGTGGTCGCAGCCGTGGTCGCGGCGGTCGTGGTCGTGGTAGGGGTGAACCTGCTTCTGAGGATCCTCCTGCCAATCCAGATATGGCTGCAATCTTAGCAGAGATGCAAACAATGCGGGCAGAGATGAATGCTTTACATTAGGCACCTGCGGGTGGTGCTAATCCTGGTGGTGCTCCTGGTGCTCCTGGTGGTGCTCCTGGTAATGCTCCTGGTGCTAATCCTGGTGGAGTGCCGGTAGTGCTTCCTGAGCGTCCGTTGGACTTGAGAGATTGGTGTCGTATGGCACTAGAGAAGTTTGATGGTACAGGTGCTCCTATTGAGGCAGCAGATTGGCTATCTTCTGTGGTTGACAAGCTAGAGTCCTTTCAGGTTCCTGCTTCAGATTGGGTTCGTTATGCTCATCAGTTGCTAAAGGGTGAGGCTCTGGTATGGTTGAAAGTGCATCTAGGCCCCTAAGTGGATTTTGGTGAATTGAATGACAAGGCGATTAAAGGACTAATGCTTTTGTCTAAGATTGTGAGCAGGTTTTCATTATATATTCATGAGCAACCATTGAAGTATTTTAATTATGGATGTATTTTATGGCTCACATCTACAAAGACAAGTATATGGTGCAAGACTTCATGAGTTTACTGAAAGAGAACAAGATGATGAGTATACACACTATGGTTCTAAAAATGGAAGCTTGTGTATCCGTTGTCAATCAAGATCAAGCATTTGAAGCGGGATTTTCAAATGAAGGTTAATTGCGTGTGAAGCAAAGTGGAACTCAAAGTGGATTGGATAAGTGATGAAGAGATCAACCGAGATGGCTAGGGTGAGGGACTAAGCAATCTTTGGGGCCGTAGCTAAGCCGCCATTCGTGTTTTGCTAAGGTGAAGGTCTAGCATCCGTGGGGTCTTCAAGTATCATATTCAAACCTTAACTGAGGGAAGCTTTGCAAGTCATCAACTCGTTAAGATTGGCAACATGGAGTGACCATGGATGCAAGTGTGCATTCTTATGCTATATGGAAAGATCCTAAGTCACAAGCTCAAGTATGGACGTGCTCAAGTCAAAGGCTATGTTGAAAGCCCTCAAGTGGTTTTTGATCAAGTATGGCAAGAATTGAAGTTGTTCAAGCTCAAGAGGTCATCGAAGCTCTTTTATTCTTTTCTTGAGTATAGGTATGCCGTACTATCAAGAGGGATGCAACTTAGCGAGTTGACCAAGTCAAAGTGCTCTTTAGTTGACCTAAGTGAGAATTAGCCTTAGAGTGTGCTAACAAACCCTCCTAACCTAACTCCGGGTCATTTCATCTTGGTGGTGAATTGCTAGTTTCTTTAAAAGAGGTTTTGGGGGTAACTCGGGCTCGACCGGTCCTAGCCGGTCGAGAGGCACGGTCCGACCGGTGCCGCTAGCCCAACGGCTAGTTTTTCGAACACCGGTCGACCGGTGTGAGGCACCGTCCGACCGGTGCTTGCCCGGACTAACGACTAGTTTTCTCCTTTGAGGGGTATAAATACCCCAAGCCTTCTTCAAGTGAGGGTTCTTGTTTCTAGTGAGTTTGCTTGAGGTCCCCGGTGCCATTTCTAACTAGCTGTAAGCCTTAGTGGCTCTCCCCAACCATCTCTTTGTGAGGTTTGTGGATTCAAGCCATCATCTTTGTGTTGGGTTGAGGAAGTGAGCTTAAGAGTGACCTTGTGAGCTAACAAGAGTGATTTCCATAGCTTGAGCACTTTGGTTTCGCGTCTACAAACTTTGAAGCATTAGTTACTCTTGGAGGTTTGCCTCCTAGATGGCTAGGTGTCGCCGGCTAGCTCCCAAGGTTGTGGTGAGCAGCGGGAAGTTTGTGAGGGCTGCGATCTTGCCTCTTCGTGGAAGAGATCACCTTAGTGGAAAGGAGGAAAGTGGTTGAAAGAGACCCGGCTTGTTGTGGGAATTGTCCCTTACAAGCTCCTCAACGGAGACGTAGCCATTCCTCAGTGGGTGGTGAACTTCGGGAAACAAATCCTTACTTCTTCGTGTGGTTCGACTCTCTAAGTTGTTCATTCTAGCATATTACATTTGCTTCTGCTTCGATCTACTTGGGTGTGTTACTTGTGTGTGCAGGGCTCCTTACTCTGCTTGTGATCATCTACAAAGGCCACACCCTGAGTTTGGTTCGTGCTAGAAGCCTAGAGGTGCTTGAAGTTATTTTTGCAGGTTCTTCGTGCTACACCGTACCGACCGGTGGGGCGCACCGGTCCCGACCGGTGTCACTGTGAAGACCGGTGCTTGGCCAAACCGGTCGACCGGTCATCACCACCGGTCGACCGGTGGAGCACTTGTCGACTCAAGTGTTTGGGGAGAAAAAGTTTAATTTGGTTGTCACGCCTATTCACCCCCCCTCTAGGCGACATCAAGGTCCTTTCAATGGTGGAGGGGTGTTCAGTCATCTTATCCTACTGCACGTGGACCTATCACATGGATGGACTTTGTCGGCCAGGTTGAGAGAAGGTTCTATCCTATTGCTTTCATGGATAAGATGAAGACTCAACTTGAGAGGTGCCATCAGGGCAAGAGGACTGTTGCAGAATATGAGGTTGAGTTTAACAAAATTGTGCGGTTTGTACCTCATGTGGCCCGTGATGACTAGGAGAAGGCACGGACTTTTAGACAAGGTCTAAAGGCTTCCATTTGTCGTGTTTTGGATGCTTTTGTTGTGGAGGATTTCCACTCGACTATTGAGAGAGCTTTGGGAGTTGAGGTGCAAGATGACTTTACTGAGGAGCTTAGAGGTGGAGATCATGCACAAGTGCAGAAGGAGCAGAAGGGCCATTCTAGTGGTACGATTCAGAAGAAGGATAAGCATCATCGTCACCATCCGTACAACAGTAGTTCTTCTCAGTCTCGAGGTTCTAGAAGTGGTTCTAGAGGTGGTTCTAGAGATGGCTCTATTCAGTATGGAGCTATTGTCAAGCCAGGACTAGGATTGGTCTATTTCCGTTGCGGTGATGCTCACCACCGTGCGAACTGTCGTTGGACTGGTCAGTGCTCTAGGTGTGGTCATGATCATAAGGAGGATGTGTGCAGCAAGAATCCTAACGACAAGGCGATCCGGGAGCCGGTGACTTCTTCCTCGTACGAGTCAGCATGGCTCTGCACACATGATGGCTGGAGGTTCTTTTGGGCAGCAGCACACTACTCTAGCACAACAGTTTCTACCAACACCTGTCACACAACAGTACTTACCTGCATCCTCTTTGCAGCAGCTCTTGTCTGCATCTTTAGCGGTGCCGATGCTTGGTTCTTCACACACCCCTATTCCCAGTGGTGCATATTGGGTGACTCATGCTCCTACTCCTACTCCATCAGCTCCAACATGGGCACCTACACAGTTTGGGATTCAGAGGCCTTCTCCTCCTAGTGGCGTTCAGGGGGCATACTCTATGCCCTCAACTGACAGTTGAGGCCGTAGTAATGTGGTGATAGGTACTATCTCCGTTGATTCATTTGATGCATATGTTCTATTTGATTCTGGAGCTAGCTTCTCATTTGTTTCCGAGGGTTTTGTGGGTCGTACTGGTATTTCTGTTTAGCAGATTGGTCAGGCAGTTATAGTTAGTTCTGCTAAGGGTCTTGTCTCTAGTACATTTGTTAGTCTAGGTTGCCGTATCTCCTTAGCAGATGAAGATTTTGTGGCCAATCTAGTAATTATTCCACTGGATATATTTGATGTTATTCTTGGGATGGACTGGCTTTCTCGTTATCAGGCTGTTATCTCTTGCTTCTGGAAGACAATCTCATTGCAGGCACCTTCAGGACGTGAGGTTGTATTCCAGGGTAGTGCTCCTAAGTTTTCCCTTGCACTGCTATGCTACTTGTTTCTGGTCGTCGGATGAGGAAGTTAGATCTTTTGTGGTCCATGGTCAAGGTTCTTGAGGCTATCTTGCGTGTTGAGGATATTCCAGTTGTTTGCCACTATCTAGATGTGTTTCCCGCTGATCTTCCTGGCTTGCCTCCTGAAAGGGAGTCTATCTTTGAGATTAAGTTGGTCCCTGGAACTCAGCCAATTTTCAGGTCGCCGTATAAGATGGCACCTGTTGAGCAAGTTGAATTGAAGAGGTAGATTGATGAGCTCTTAGCAAAGGGATTTATTAGGCCAAGTGTCTCACCTTGGGCTGCCCCTATGATTTTTGTCGAGAAGAAAGATGGCACAATCATTGCGACTATCTATCCGGATAGAAATAATAGTATATGGTCATGTATCGCTATAAGCTGCGTATATTTCCTTGAGTTCAGTAAGAGCAATCCCAAAATGTTCATCAAGCAGTATGGGGTTTCTTGTGGTAAAAACATGTTTGGTAGTTTGGTTTCCTTGGGTGAATCAAGACAATGATGCCTTGCTACTTATTGTTATTTCGAGGAAGTTCTTATGTTGTTTAAGGTCGTTCGTGGTATGTTAAAATTCTCACCTGATCAAATTATATTATTTAGATTATTTCTACCAACAAGCTCAAATAAGGCATATATTTGAACTCATCAGTATTATCACTGCACATACATAAATAGTGAGATCATTAGGATTTGATCACAACCATAGTTACTCTGCATTATTATTTGTTGACTATTTTATACATCATTATTGCAATTTATGCAATCATGGGCCACTGCACCACGCCAATTGTTCTGTAGCTTGACATCACATGTGTATGCCATATATTTTTGATCCTAGTGTTGGATCCTTTAGTCACACTGACGTGGTCAGATGAGCACCAACAATTTACAGGATCATCTAGAGAATATTGTCAATTAGGAGGAAGGTGATCAGATCAAGCATGTTCAGAAATTATAGGCAGCAGCTTACAAAGTTGTTATATACTAGGCATGGGTAAATGCAATGTGGCTTACAAATTTGTCATGATTAAAGCCTGTGATACCTTCCATTTAGTCAGTTTTCATTATTATTCTTGATCAACGTTGTCAGCATGCACTCTTGACAAGGCCTGGCCGCAAGCATATGTGCTTGTGCTGGCATCATGTTAGGCACGGCAGGGCCGACTCTCTTAAGGCCCGTTAAGTTAATCCCTCGGAATGTAACAATTCTGAGACCTGTCACAGGTGGTTTCGAGTGGCAAGGTGTTGTTGCTTCCGCCATTTTGGTTGCTGTCAAATCCTGGGTTAAGGAGTCTTTTATCTGCTATTCATCATTGCAGTTAATTTAAATCCAACACCTGTCTGTGTGTTGCTGTGTAGTGTAACCCAGTAATAATAGTACATTACATGGAGCAAGGATCTTATTATGCTTCTGAGGAGTTCCGATGGTAATGTCCTCAGGTTTTTGTCAGTCACTGTGCTGCACTCACCAGACTTATGTATCGGATGCTATGTAAAGTTTGTTGCCCTGAATGGTGTTAATGTTTATTGCCACTCAGATGGGAACACAAACAGCTTATCTTAAAAAATAACCAATGAACGAACTGCCCAAACTTCAGCTGGGAACAGCAGCAGGTTGCCTGTGCCAGTTGTTTCGAGTTGGATGGGGAACAAAACCAAAATGTTCCATTCAGCCGATAGTGGGGCTAAGCATCAATATTGAAATGATATATGTCGTCTTCTTTGTTAAAATATCTACAAGGGTCGTTTTCCTTATCTTCATCACCAATGTCAGGGAAGTGACTAAGACCATCCACACAAGTCTACTGGATACCCACGCTATCCTTTTCCCGTGCCTGTTTCCCGTAAGAAAGTCCCGCAGCGGGGCACGGGAAAGGCTACGGGATTTTCCCCGCCGCCCCCAAATTGCCTAATCCGCAGGATCCTAGAGAACGCAAAACACGCACGTGGCGAGGGCCCACGCGATGATGTTCGTGCGCGTCGGGGGCTGAAGCCTGAAGGGAGAGAGAGGAAGAAGCTATGGCCACCGGATGCCCGCATCCGGTCTTGCCGCGCAGAAGGGGAAGAAGAGTGCGCAGGGGCGAGCCACCAACCCCGCCCCCGGCTCGTTCCCCATCACCGGATCCTCCTCCGAGATCTCTCGCCGGGATTCCGTTTAGAAGAAGGAATGGAGTAGACGAGTGTGGATAATGTGACAATCCGGAGGTTTCCAAAAATTGGCCCGGTGCCGAAAACCGTGTGCTATAGCTCACGAAAATCGCCCGAAACGGACGTTTTCGCGAAAAAATAAAATTCGAAACCGTCCGGCCCGAAACCTACCCCGGTGGTGCTATGCCTTAAACTATGGTCGGTACGTGGAGAAGGGACCGTTGGAGTGACGAAATGTGTCATTCTCGCTTCCGTTTGAGCAAGTAAATTTCTTCTAGGAAAGCTAACGAAATGACCCGTAAAAGGCCCGGAACGTGGACCCTATGGTCCAAAAATCAATCGAAACCTCATAAAATGTCATCTACAAGTTTTTTGTGACAATCCGGGAGGTTTCCAAAAAATTGGCCCGGTGCCGAAAACCGTGTGCTATAGCTCACGAAAATCGCCCGAAACGGACGTTTTCGCGAAAAAATAAAATTCGAAACCGTCCGGCCCGAAACCTACCCCGGTGGTGCTATGCCTTAAACTATGGTCGGTACGTGGAGAAGGGACCGTTGGAGTGACGAAATGTGTCATTCTCGCTTCCGTTTGAGCAAGTAAATTTCTTCTAGGAAAGCTAACGAAATGACCCGTAAAAGGCCCGGAACGTGGACCCTATGGTCCAAAAATCAATCGAAACCTCATAAAATGTCATCTACAAGTTTTTTGTGACAATCCGGAGGTTTCCAAAAAATTGGCCCGGTGCCGAAAACCGTGTGCTATAGCTCACGAAAATCGCCCGAAACGGACGTTTTCGCGAAAAAATAAAATTCGAAACCGTCCGGCCCGAAACCTACCCCGGTGGTGCTATGCCTTAAACTATGGTCGGTACGTGGAGAAGGGACCGTTGGAGTGACGAAATGTGTCATTCGGCTTCCGTTTGAGCAAGTAAATTTCTTCTAGGAAAGCTAACGAAATGACCCGTAAAAGGCCCGGAACGTGGACCCTATGGTCCAAAAATCAATCGAAACCTCATAAAATGTCATCTACAAGTTTTTTGTGACAATCCGGAGGTTTCCAAAAATTGGCCCGGTGCCGAAAACCGTGTGCTATAGCTCACGAAAATCGCCCGAAACGGACGTTTTCGCGAAAAAATAAAATTCGAAACCGTCCGGCCCGAAACCTACCCCCGGTGGTGCTATGCCTTAAACTATGGTCGGTACGTGGAGAAGGGACCGTTGGAGTGACGAAATGTGTCATTCGGCTTCCGTTTGAGCAAGTAAATTTCTTCTAGGAAAGCTAACGAAATGACCCGTAAAAGGCCTGGAACGTGGACCCTATGGTCCAAAAATCAATCGAAACCTCATAAAATGTCATCTACAAGTTTTTTGTGACAATCCGGGAGGTTTCCAAAAAATTGGCCCGGTGCCGAAAACCGTGTGCTATAGCTCACGAAAATCGCCCGAAACGGACGTTTTCGCGAAAAAATAAAATTCGAAACCGTCCGGCCCGAAACCTACCCCGGTGGTGCTGTGCCTTAAACTATGGTCGGTACGTGGAGAAGGGACCGTTGGAGTGACGAAATGTGTCATTATGGCTTCCGTTTGAGCAAGTAAATTTCTTCTAGGAAAGCTAACGAAATGACCCGTAAAAGGCCAGTAACGTGGACCCTTTGGTCCAAAAATCAATCGAAACCTCATAAAATGTCATCTACAAGTTTTTTGTGACAATCCGGGAGGTTTCCAAAAAATTTGCCCGGGTGCCGAAAACCGTGTGCTATAGCTCACGAAAATCGCCCGAAACGGACGTTTTCGCGAAAAAATAAAATTCGAAACCGTCCGGCCCGAAACCTACCCCGGTGGTGCTATGCCTTAAACTATGGTCGGTACGTGGAGAAGGGACCGTTGGAGTGACGAAATGTGTCATTCCGGCTTCCGTTTGAGCAAGTAAATTTCTTCTAGGAAAGCTAACGAAATGACCCGTAAAAGGCCCGGAACGTGGACCCTATGGTCCAAAAATCAATCGAAACCTCATAAAATGTCATCTACAAGTTTTTTGTGACAATCCGGAGGTTTCCAAAAAATTGGCCCGGTGCCGAAAACCGTGTGCTATAGCTCACGAAAATCGCCCGAAACGGACGTTTTCGCGAAAAAATAAAATTCGAAACCGTCCGGCCCGAAACCTACCCCGGTGGTGCTATGCCTTAAACTATGGCTCGGTACGTGGAGAAGGGACCGTTGGAGTGACGAAATGTGTCATTCTCGCTTCCGTTTGAGCAAGTAAATTTCTTCTAGGAAAGCTAACGAAATGACCCGTAAAAGGCCCGGAACGTGGACCCTATGGTCCAAAAATCAATCGAAACCTCATAAAATGTCATCTACAAGTTTTTTGTGACAATCCGGAGGTTTCCAAAAAATTGGCCCGGTGCCGAAAACCGTGTGCTATAGCTCACGAAAATCGCCCGAAACGGACGTTTTCGCGAAAAAATAAAATTCGAAACCGTCCGGCCCGAAACCTACCCCGGTGGTGCTATGCCTTAAACTATGGTCGGTACGTGGAGAAGGGACCGTTGGAGTGACGAAATGTGTCATTCTCGCTTCCGTTTGAGCAAGTAAATTTCTTCTAGGAAAGCTAACGAAATGACCCGTAAAAGGCTCGGAACGTGGACCCTATGGTCCAAAAATCAATCGAAACCTCATAAAATGTCATCTACAAGTTTTTTGTGACAATCCGGGAGGTTTCCAAAAAATTGGCCCGGTGCCGAAAACCGTGTGCTATAGCTCACGAAAATCGCCCGAAACGGACGTTTTCGCGAAAAAAATAAAATTCGAAACCGTCCGGCCCGAAACCTACCCCGGTGGTGCTATGCCTTAAACTATGGTCGGTACGTGGAGAAGGGACCGTTGGAGTGACGAAATGTGTCATTCTGGCTTCCGTTTGAGCAAGTAAATTTCTTCTAGGAAAGCTAACGAAATGACCCGTAAAAGGCCTGGAACGTGGACCCTATGGTCCAAAAATCAATCGAAACCTCATAAAATGTCATCTACAAGTTTTTTGTGACAATCCGGGAGGTTTCCCAAAAATTGGCCCGGGTGCCGAAAACCGTGTGCTATAGCTCACGAAAATCGCCCGAAACGGACGTTTTCGCGAAAAAATAAAATTCGAAACCGTCTGGCCCGGAAACCTACCCCGGTGGTGCTATGCCTTAAACTATGGCTCGGTACGTGGAGAAGGGACCGTTGGAGTGACGAAATGTGTCATTCCCGCTTCCGTTTGAGCAAGTAAATTTCTTCTAGGAAAGCTAACGAAATGACCCGTAAAAGGCCCGGAACGTGGACCCTATGGTCCAAAAATCAATCGAAACCTCATAAAATGTCATCTACAAGTTTTTTGTGACAATCCGGGAGGTTTCCAAAAAATTGGCCCGGTGCCGAAAACCGTGTGCTATAGCTCACGAAAATCGCCCGAAACGGACGTTTTCGCGAAAAAATAAAATTCGAAACCGTCTAGCCCGGAAACCTACCCTGGTGGTGCTATGCCTTAAACTATGGTCGGTACGTGGAGAAGGGACCGTTGGAGTGACGAAATGTGTCATTCTGGCTTCCGTTTGAGCAAGTAAATTTCTTCTAGGAAAGCTAACGAAATGACCCGTAAAAGGCCCGGAACGTGGACCCTATGGTCCAAAAATCAATCGAAACCTCATAAAATGTCATCTACAAGTTTTTTGTGACAATCCGGGAGGTTTCCAAAAAATTGGCCCGGTGCCGAAAACCGTGTGCTATAGCTCACGAAAATCGCCCGAAACGGACGTTTTCGCGAAAAAATAAAATTCGAAACCGTCCGGCCCGAAACCTACCCCGGTGGTGCTATGCCTTAAACTATGGTCGGTACGTGGAGAAGGGACCGTTGGAGTGACGAAATGTGTCATTCTGGCTTCCGTTTGAGCAAGTAAATTTCTTCTAGGAAAGCTAACGAAATGACCCGTAAAAGGCCTGGAACGTGGACCCTATGGTCCAAAAATCAATCGAAACCTCATAAAATGTCATCTACAAGTTTTTTGTGACAATCCGGGAGGTTTCCAAAAAATTGGCCCGGTGCCGAAAACCGTGTGCTATAGCTCACGAAAATCGCCCGAAACGGACGTTTTCGCGAAAAAATAAAATTCGAAACCGTCCGGCCCGAAACCTACCCCGGTGGTGCTATGCCTTAAACTATGGTCGGTACGTGGAGAAGGGACCGTTGGAGTGACGAAATGTGTCATTCTCGGCTTCCGTTTGAGCAAGTAAATTTCTTCTAGGAAAGCTAACGAAATGACCCGTAAAAGGCCCGGAACGTGGACCCTATGGTCCAAAAATCAATCGAAACCTCATAAAATGTCATCTACAAGTTTTTTGTGACAATCCGGGAGGTTTCCAAAAAATTGGCCCGGTGCCGAAAACCGTGTGCTATAGCTCACGAAAATCGCCCGAAACGGACGTTTTCGCGAAAAAATAAAATTCGAAACCGTCCGGCCCGAAACCTACCCCCGGTGGTGCTATGCCTTAAACTATGGCTCGGTACGTGGAGAAGGGACCGTTGGAGTGACGAAATGTGTCATTCCCGCTTCCGTTTGAGCAAGTAAATTTCTTCTAGGAAAGCTAACGAAATGACCCGTAAAAGGCCCGGAACGTGGACCCTATGGTCCAAAAATCAATCGAAACCTCATAAAATGTCATCTACAAGTTTTTTGTGACAATCCGGGAGGTTTCCAAAAAATTGGCCCGGTGCCGAAAACCGTGTGCTATAGCTCACGAAAATCGCCCGAAACGGACGTTTTCGCGAAAAAATAAAATTCGAAACCGTCCGGCCCGAAACCTACCCCGGTGGTGCTATGCCTTAAACTATGGTCGGTACGTGGAGAAGGGACCGTTGGAGTGACGAAATGTGTCATTCCCGCTTCCGTTTGAGCAAGTAAATTTCTTCTAGGAAAGCTAACGAAATGACCCGTAAAAGGCCCGGAACGTGGACCCTATGGTCCAAAAATCAATCGAAACCTCATAAAATGTCATCTACAAGTTTTTTGTGACAATCCGGGAGGTTTCCAAAAAATTGGCCCGGTGCCGAAAACCGTGTGCTATAGCTCACGAAAATCGCCCGAAACGGACGTTTTCGCGAAAAAATAAAATTCGAAACCGTCCGGCCCGAAACCTACCCCCGGTGGTGCTATGCCTTAAACTATGGCTCGGTACGTGGAGAAGGGACCGTTGGAGTGACGAAATGTGTCATTCTCGCTTCCGTTTGAGCAAGTAAATTTCTTCTAGGAAAGCTAACGAAATGACCCGTAAAAGGCCTGGAACGTGGACCCTATGGTCCAAAAATCAATCGAAACCTCATAAAATGTCATCTACAAGTTTTTTGTGACAATCCGGGAGGTTTCCAAAAAATTGGCCCGGTGCCGAAAACCGTGTGCTATAGCTCACGAAAATCGCCCGAAACGGACGTTTTCGCGAAAAAAATAAAATTCGAAACCGTCCGGCCCGAAACCTACCCCGGTGGTGCTATGCCTTAAACTATGGTCGGTACGTGGAGAAGGGACCGTTGGAGTGACGAAATGTGTCATTCTCGGCTTCCGTTTGAGCAAGTAAATTTCTTCTAGGAAAGCTAACGAAATGACCCGTAAAAGGCCTGGAACGTGGACCCTATGGTCCAAAAATCAATCGAAACCTCATAAAATGTCATCTACAAGTTTTTTGTGACAATCCGGGAGGTTTCCAAAAAATTGGCCCGGTGCCGAAAACCGTGTGCTATAGCTCACGAAAATCGCCCGAAACGGACGTTTTCGCGAAAAAATAAAATTCGAAACCGTCCGGCCCGAAACCTACCCCGGTGGTGCTATGCCTTAAACTATGGCTCGGTACGTGGAGAAGGGACCGTTGGAGTGACGAAATGTGTCATTCCCGGCTTCCGTTTGAGCAAGTAAATTTCTTCTAGGAAAGCTAACGAAATGACCCGTAAAAGGCCCGGAACGTGGACCCTATGGTCCAAAAATCAATCGAAACCTCATAAAATGTCATCTACAAGTTTTTTGTGACAATCCGGGAGGTTTCCAAAAAATTGGCCCGGTGCCGAAAACCGTGTGCTATAGCTCACGAAAATCGCCCGAAACGGACGTTTTCGCGAAAAAATAAAATTCGAAACCGTCCGGCCCGAAACCTACCCCGGTGGTGCTATGCCTTAAACTATGGTCGGTACGTGGAGAAGGGACCGTTGGAGTGACGAAATGTGTCATTCTCGCTTCCGTTTGAGCAAGTAAATTTCTTCTAGGAAAGCTAACGAAATGACCCGTAAAAGGCTCCGGAACGTGGACCCTATGGTCCAAAAATCAATCGAAACCTCATAAAATGTCATCTACAAGTTTTTTGTGACAATCCGGGAGGTTTCCAAAAAATTGGCCCGGTGCCGAAAACCGTGTGCTATAGCTCACGAAAATCGCCCGAAACGGACGTTTTCGCGAAAAAATAAAATTCGAAACCGTCCGGCCCGAAACCTACCCCGGTGGTGCTATGCCTTAAACTATGGTCGGTACGTGGAGAAGGGACCGTTGGAGTGACGAAATGTGTCATTCTCGGCTTCCGTTTGAGCAAGTAAATTTCTTCTAGGAAAGCTAACGAAATGACCCGTAAAAGGCCTGGAACGTGGACCCTATGGTCCAAAAATCAATCGAAACCTCATAAAATGTCATCTACAAGTTTTTTGTGACAATCCGGGAGGTTTCCAAAAAATTGGCCCGGTGCCGAAAACCGTGTGCTATAGCTCACGAAAATCGCCCGAAACGGACGTTTTCGCGAAAAAATAAAATTCGAAACCGTCCGGCCCGAAACCTACCCCGGTGGTGCTATGCCTTAAACTATGGTCGGTACGTGGAGAAGGGACCGTTGGAGTGACGAAATGTGTCATTCTCGCTTCCGTTTGAGCAAGTAAATTTCTTCTAGGAAAGCTAACGAAATGACCCGTAAAAGGCCCGGAACGTGGACCCTATGGTCCAAAAATCAATCGAAACCTCATAAAATGTCATCTACAAGTTTTTTGTGACAATCCGGGAGGTTTCCAAAAAATTGGCCCGGTGCCGAAAACCGTGTGCTATAGCTCACGAAAATCGCCCGAAACGGACGTTTTCGCGAAAAAATAAAATTCGAAACCGTCCGGCCCGAAACCTACCCCGGTGGTGCTATGCCTTAAACTATGGCTCGGTACGTGGAGAAGGGACCGTTGGAGTGACGAAATGTGTCATTCGGCTTCCGTTTGAGCAAGTAAATTTCTTCTAGGAAAGCTAACGAAATGACCCGTAAAAGGCCCGGAACGTGGACCCTATGGTCCAAAAATCAATCGAAACCTCATAAAATGTCATCTACAAGTTTTTTGTGACAATCCGGGAGGTTTCCAAAAAATTGGCCCGGTGCCGAAAACCGTGTGCTATAGCTCACGAAAATCGCCCGAAACGGACGTTTTCGCGAAAAAATAAAATTCGAAACCGTCCGGCCCGAAACCTACCCCGGTGGTGCTATGCCTTAAACTATGGTCGGTACGTGGAGAAGGGACCGTTGGAGTGACGAAATGTGTCATTCTCGGCTTCCGTTTGAGCAAGTAAATTTCTTCTAGGAAAGCTAACGAAATGACCCGTAAAAGGCCCGGAACGTGGACCCTATGGTCCAAAAATCAATCGAAACCTCATAAAATGTCATCTACAAGTTTTTTGTGACAATCCGGGAGGTTTCCAAAAAATTGGCCCGGTGCCGAAAACCGTGTGCTATAGCTCACGAAAATCGCCCGAAACGGACGTTTTCGCGAAAAAATAAAATTCGAAACCGTCCGGCCCGAAACCTACCCCGGTGGTGCTATGCCTTAAACTATGGCTCGGTACGTGGAGAAGGGACCGTTGGAGTGACGAAATGTGTCATTCTCGGCTTCCGTTTGAGCAAGTAAATTTCTTCTAGGAAAGCTAACGAAATGACCCGTAAAAGGCCCGGAACGTGGACCCTATGGTCCAAAAATCAATCGAAACCTCATAAAATGTCATCTACAAGTTTTTTGTGACAATCCGGGAGGTTTCCAAAAAATTGGCCCGGTGCCGAAAACCGTGTGCTATAGCTCACGAAAATCGCCCGAAACGGACGTTTTCGCGAAAAAATAAAATTCGAAACCGTCCGGCCCGAAACCTACCCCGGTGGTGCTATGCCTTAAACTATGGCTCCGGTACGTGGAGAAGGGACCGTTGGAGTGACGAAATGTGTCATTCTCGCTTCCGTTTGAGCAAGTAAATTTCTTCTAGGAAAGCTAACGAAATGACCCGTAAAAGGCCCGGAACGTGGACCCTATGGTCCAAAAATCAATCGAAACCTCATAAAATGTCATCTACAAGTTTTTTGTGACAATCCGGGAGGTTTCCAAAAAATTGGCCCGGTGCCGAAAACCGTGTGCTATAGCTCACGAAAATCGCCCGAAACGGACGTTTTCGCGAAAAAATAAAATTCGAAACCGTCCGGCCCGAAACCTACCCCGGTGGTGCTATGCCTTAAACTATGGTCGGTACGTGGAGAAGGGACCGTTGGAGTGACGAAATGTGTCATTCTCGCTTCCGTTTGAGCAAGTAAATTTCTTCTAGGAAAGCTAACGAAATGACCCGTAAAAGGCCTGGAACGTGGACCCTATGGTCCAAAAATCAATCGAAACCTCATAAAATGTCATCTACAAGTTTTTTGTGACAATCCGGGAGGTTTCCAAAAAATTGGCCCGGTGCCGAAAACCGTGTGCTATAGCTCACGAAAATCGCCCGAAACGGACGTTTTCGCGAAAAAATAAAATTCGAAACCGTCCGGCCCGAAACCTACCCCGGTGGTGCTATGCCTTAAACTATGGTCGGTACGTGGAGAAGGGACCGTTGGAGTGACGAAATGTGTCATTCTCGCTTCCGTTTGAGCAAGTAAATTTCTTCTAGGAAAGCTAACGAAATGACCCGTAAAAGGCCTGGAACGTGGACCCTATGGTCCAAAAATCAATCGAAACCTCATAAAATGTCATCTACAAGTTTTTTGTGACAATCCGGGAGGTTTCCAAAAAATTGGCCCGGTGCCGAAAACCGTGTGCTATAGCTCACGAAAATCGCCCGAAACGGACGTTTTCGCGAAAAAATAAAATTCGAAACCGTCCGGCCCGAAACCTACCCCGGTGGTGCTATGCCTTAAACTATGGTCGGTACGTGGAGAAGGGACCGTTGGAGTGACGAAATGTGTCATTCTCGCTTCCGTTTGAGCAAGTAAATTTCTTCTAGGAAAGCTAACGAAATGACCCGTAAAAGGCCCGGAACGTGGACCCTATGGTCCAAAAATCAATCGAAACCTCATAAAATGTCATCTACAAGTTTTTTGTGACAATCCGGGAGGTTTCCAAAAAATTGGCCCGGTGCCGAAAACCGTGTGCTATAGCTCACGAAAATCGCCCGAAACGGACGTTTTCGCGAAAAAATAAAATTCGAAACCGTCCGGCCCGAAACCTACCCCGGTGGTGCTATGCCTTAAACTATGGTCGGTACGTGGAGAAGGGACCGTTGGAGTGACGAAATGTGTCATTCGGCTTCCGTTTGAGCAAGTAAATTTCTTCTAGGAAAGCTAACGAAATGACCCGTAAAAGGCCCGGAACGTGGACCCTATGGTCCAAAAATCAATCGAAACCTCATAAAATGTCATCTACAAGTTTTTTGTGACAATCCGGAGGTTTCCAAAAAATTGGCCCGGTGCCGAAAACCGTGTGCTATAGCTCACGAAAATCGCCCGAAACGGACGTTTTCGCGAAAAAATAAAATTCGAAACCGTCCGGCCCGAAACCTACCCCGGTGGTGCTATGCCTTAAACTATGGCTCGGTACGTGGAGAAGGGACCGTTGGAGTGACGAAATGTGTCATTCTCGGCTTCCGTTTGAGCAAGTAAATTTCTTCTAGGAAAGCTAACGAAATGACCCGTAAAAGGCCCGGAACGTGGACCCTATGGTCCAAAAATCAATCGAAACCTCATAAAATGTCATCTACAAGTTTTTTGTGACAATCCGGGAGGTTTCCAAAAAATTGGCCCGGTGCCGAAAACCGTGTGCTATAGCTCACGAAAATCGCCCGAAACGGACGTTTTCGCGAAAAAATAAAATTCGAAACCGTCCGGCCCGAAACCTACCCCCGGTGGTGCTATGCCTTAAACTATGGCTCGGTACGTGGAGAAGGGACCGTTGGAGTGACGAAATGTGTCATTCTCGCTTCCGTTTGAGCAAGTAAATTTCTTCTAGGAAAGCTAACGAAATGACCCGTAAAAGGCCCGGAACGTGGACCCTATGGTCCAAAAATCAATCGAAACCTCATAAAATGTCATCTACAAGTTTTTTGTGACAATCCGGGAGGTTTCCAAAAAATTGGCCCGGTGCCGAAAACCGTGTGCTATAGCTCACGAAAATCGCCCGAAACGGACGTTTTCGCGAAAAAATAAAATTCGAAACCGTCCGGCCCGAAACCTACCCCGGTGGTGCTATGCCTTAAACTATGGTCGGTACGTGGAGAAGGGACCGTTGGAGTGACGAAATGTGTCATTCTCGCTTCCGTTTGAGCAAGTAAATTTCTTCTAGGAAAGCTAACGAAATGACCCGTAAAAGGCCCGGAACGTGGACCCTATGGTCCAAAAATCAATCGAAACCTCATAAAATGTCATCTACAAGTTTTTTGTGACAATCCGGAGGTTTCCAAAAAATTGGCCCGGTGCCGAAAACCGTGTGCTATAGCTCACGAAAATCGCCCGAAACGGACGTTTTCGCCAAAAAAATAAAATTCGAAACCGTCCGGCCCGAAACCTACCCCGGTGGTGCTATGCCTTAAACTATGGTCGGTACGTGGAGAAGGGACCGTTGGAGTGACGAAATGTGTCATTCCGGCTTCCGTTTGAGCAAGTAAATTTCTTCTAGGAAAGCTAACGAAATGACCCGTAAAAGGCCCGGAACGTGGACCCTATGGTCCAAAAATCAATCGAAACCTCATAAAATGTCATCTACAAGTTTTTTGTGACAATCCGGGAGGTTTCCAAAAAATTGGCCCGGTGCCGAAAACCGTGTGCTATAGCTCACGAAAATCGCCCGAAACGGACGTTTTCGCCAAAAAATAAAATTCGAAACCGTCCGGCCCGAAACCTACCCCGGTGGTGCTATGCCTTAAACTATGGTCGGTACGTGGAGAAGGGACCGTTGGAGTGACGAAATGTGTCATTCTCGCTTCCGTTTGAGCAAGTAAATTTCTTCTAGGAAAGCTAACGAAATGACCCGTAAAAGGCCCGGAACGTGGACCCTATGGTCCAAAAATCAATCGAAACCTCATAAAATGTCATCTACAAGTTTTTTGTGACAATCCGGGAGGTTTCCAAAAAATTGGCCCGGTGCCGAAAACCGTGTGCTATAGCTCACGAAAATCGCCCGAAACGGACGTTTTCGCGAAAAAATAAAATTCGAAACCGTCCGGCCCGAAACCTACCCCCGGTGGTGCTATGCCTTAAACTATGGTCGGTACGTGGAGAAGGGACCGTTGGAGTGACGAAATGTGTCATTCGGCTTCCGTTTGAGCAAGTAAATTTCTTCTAGGAAAGCTAACGAAATGACCCGTAAAAGGCCCGGAACGTGGACCCTATGGTCCAAAAATCAATCGAAACCTCATAAAATGTCATCTACAAGTTTTTTGTGACAATCCGGGAGGTTTCCAAAAAATTGGCCCGGTGCCGAAAACCGTGTGCTATAGCTCACGAAAATCGCCCGAAACGGACGTTTTCGCGAAAAAATAAAATTCGAAACCGTCCGGCCCGAAACCTACCCCGGTGGTGCTATGCCTTAAACTATGGTCGGTACGTGGAGAAGGGACCGTTGGAGTGACGAAATGTGTCATTCCCGCGCTTCCGTTTGAGCAAGTAAATTTCTTCTAGGAAAGCTAACGAAATGACCCGTAAAAGGCCCGGAACGTGGACCCTATGGTCCAAAAATCAATCGAAACCTCATAAAATGTCATCTACAAGTTTTTTGTGACAATCCGGAGGTTTCCAAAAAATTGGCCCGGTGCCGAAAACCGTGTGCTATAGCTCACGAAAATCGCCCGAAACGGACGTTTTCGCGAAAAAATAAAATTCGAAACCGTCCGGCCCGAAACCTACCCCGGTGGTGCTATGCCTTAAACTATGGTCGGTACGTGGAGAAGGGACCGTTGGAGTGACGAAATGTGTCATTCGCTTCCGTTTGAGCAAGTAAATTTCTTCTAGGAAAGCTAACGAAATGACCCGTAAAAGGCCCGGAACGTGGACCCTATGGTCCAAAAATCAATCGAAACCTCATAAAATGTCATCTACAAGTTTTTTGTGACAATCCGGGAGGTTTCCAAAAAATTGGCCCGGTGCCGAAAACCGTGTGCTATAGCTCACGAAAATCGCCCGAAACGGACGTTTTCGCGAAAAAATAAAATTCGAAACCGTCCGGCCCGAAACCTACCCCGGTGGTGCTATGCCTTAAACTATGGTCGGTACGTGGAGAAGGGACCGTTGGAGTGACGAAATGTGTCATTCTGGCTTCCGTTTGAGCAAGTAAATTTCTTCTAGGAAAGCTAACGAAATGACCCGTAAAAGGCCTGGAACGTGGACCCTATGGTCCAAAAATCAATCGAAACCTCATAAAATGTCATCTACAAGTTTTTTGTGACAATCCGGGAGGTTTCCAAAAAATTGGCCCGGTGCCGAAAACCGTGTGCTATAGCTCACGAAAATCGCCCGAAACGGACGTTTTCGCGAAAAAATAAAATTCGAAACCGTCCGGCCCGAAACCTACCCCGGTGGTGCTATGCCTTAAACTATGGTCGGTACGTGGAGAAGGGACCGTTGGAGTGACGAAATGTGTCATTCTCGCTTCCGTTTGAGCAAGTAAATTTCTTCTAGGAAAGCTAACGAAATGACCCGTAAAAGGCCTGGAACGTGGACCCTATGGTCCAAAAATCAATCGAAACCTCATAAAATGTCATCTACAAGTTTTTTGTGACAATCCGGGAGGTTTCCAAAAAATTGGCCCGGTGCCGAAAACCGTGTGCTATAGCTCACGAAAATCGCCCGAAACGGACGTTTTCGCGAAAAAATAAAATTCGAAACCGTCCGGCCCGAAACCTACCCCGGTGGTGCTATGCCTTAAACTATGGTCGGTACGTGGAGAAGGGACCGTTGGAGTGACGAAATGTGTCATTCCCGCTTCCGTTTGAGCAAGTAAATTTCTTCTAGGAAAGCTAACGAAATGACCCGTAAAAGGCTCCGGAACGTGGACCCTATGGTCCAAAAATCAATCGAAACCTCATAAAATGTCATCTACAAGTTTTTTGTGACAATCCGGGAGGTTTCCAAAAATTGGCCCGGTGCCGAAAACCGTGTGCTATAGCTCACGAAAATCGCCCGAAACGACGTTTTCGCGAAAAAATAAAATTCGAAACCGTCCGGCCCGAAACCTACCCCGGTGGTGCTATGCCTTAAACTATGGTCGGTACGTGGAGAAGGGACCGTTGGAGTGACGAAATGTGTCATTCCGGCTTCCGTTTGAGCAAGTAAATTTCTTCTAGGAAAGCTAACGAAATGACCCGTAAAAGGCCCGGAACGTGGACCCTATGGTCCAAAAATCAATCGAAACCTCATAAAATGTCATCTACAAGTTTTTTGTGACAATCCGGGAGGTTTCCAAAAAATTGGCCCGGTGCCGAAAACCGTGTGCTATAGCTCACGAAAATCGCCCGAAACGGACGTTTTCGCGAAAAAATAAAATTCGAAACCGTCCGGCCCGAAACCTACCCCGGTGGTGCTATGCCTTAAACTATGGTCGGTACGTGGAGAAGGGACCGTTGGAGTGACGAAATGTGTCATTCGGCTTCCGTTTGAGCAAGTAAATTTCTTCTAGGAAAGCTAACGAAATGACCCGTAAAAGGCCCGGAACGTGGACCCTATGGTCCAAAAATCAATCGAAACCTCATAAAATGTCATCTACAAGTTTTTTGTGACAATCCGGGAGGTTTCCAAAAAATTGGCCCGGTGCCGAAAACCGTGTGCTATAGCTCACGAAAATCGCCCGAAACGGACGTTTTCGAAAAAAATAAAATTCGAAACCGTCTCGGCCCGAAACCTACCCCGGTGGTGCTATGCCTTAAACTATGGTCGGTACGTGGAGAAGGGACCGTTGGAGTGACGAAATGTGTCATTCCCGCTTCCGTTTGAGCAAGTAAATTTCTTCTAGGAAAGCTAACGAAATGACCCGTAAAAGGCCCGGAACGTGGACCCTATGGTCCAAAAATCAATCGAAACCTCATAAAATGTCATCTACAAGTTTTTTGTGACAATCCGGGAGGTTTCCAAAAAATTGGCCCGGTGCCGAAAAAACCGTGTGCTATAGCTCACGAAAATCGCCCGAAACGGACGTTTTCGCGAAAAAATAAAATTCGAAACCGTCTGGCCCCGAAACCTACCCTGGTGGTGCTATGCCTTAAACTATGGTCGGTACGTGGAGAAGGGACCGTTGGAGTGACGAAATGTGTCATTCTGGCTTCCGTTTGAGCAAGTAAATTTCTTCTAGGAAAGCTAACGAAATGACCCGTAAAAGGCCCGGAACGTGGACCCTATGGTCCAAAAATCAATCGAAACCTCATAAAATGTCATCTACAAGTTGCTCCAACATGGGCACCTACACAGTTTGGGATTCAGAGGCCTTCTCCTCCTAGTGGCGTTCAGGGGGCATACTCTATGCCCTCAACTGACAGTTGAGGCCGTAGTAATGTGGTGATAGGTACTATCTCCGTTGATTCATTTGATGCATATGTTCTATTTGATTCTGGAGCTAGCTTCTCATTTGTTTCCGAGGGTTTTGTGGGTCGTACTGGTATTTCCGTTTGCTGATTGGTCGAGCAGTTATAGTTAGTTACGCTAAGGGTCTTGTCTCTAGTACATTTGTTAGTCTAGGTTGCCGTATCTCCTTAGCGAGATGAAGATTTTGTGGCCAATCTAGTAATTATTCCACTTGGATATATTTGATGTTATTCTTGGGATGGACGGCTTTATCGTTATCGAGTTGGTTATCTCTTGCTTCTGGAAGACAATCTCATTGCAGGCACCTTCAGGACGTGAGGTTGTATTCCAGGGTAGTGCTCCTAAGTTTTCCCTTGCACTGCTATGCTACTTGTTTCCTGGTCGCTGGATGAGGAAGTTAGATCTTTTGTGGTCCATGGTCAAGGTTCTTGAGGCTATCTTGCGTGTTGAGGATATTCCAGTTGTTTGCCACTATCTAGATGTGTTTCCCGCTGATCTTCCTGGCTTGCCTCCTGAAAGGGAGTCTATCTTTGAGATTAAGTTGGTCCCTGGAACTCAGCCAATTTTCAGGTCGCCGTATAAGATGGCACCTGTTGAGCAAGTTGAATTGAAGAGGTAGATTGATGAGCTCTTAGCAAAGGGATTTATTAGGCCAAGTGTCTCACCTTGGGCTGCCCCTATGATTTTTGTCGAGAAGAAAGATGGCACTAAGAGGTTATGTGTTGATTATCGAGGGCTTAATCAAGTGACAATCAAGAACAAGTATCCTTTGCCTTGTATTGACGCATTATTTGATCAGTTAAAGGGTGCTAAGGTGTTCTCCAAGATTGACTTGCAGTCAGGTTATCACTAGTTGAGGATTAAGGAGGAGGACATTGAGAAGACGGCTTTTAGCACGAGGTATGGACATTATGAGTATGTGGTTATGTCTTTTGGTCTAACCAATGCTCCTGCTGTTTTCATGGAAGCCATGAACAGGATGTTGCACCCATATTTAGACATTTTTGCGGTGGTGTTCATTTATGATATACTAGTTTATTCAAAAACTGAGGTGGAGCATGAGGTGCATCTCAGATTGGTGCTGGATAAGCTGAGGGAGTATAAGTATTATGCAAAGTTGAAGAAGTATGCATTTTGGCTTTCTGAGGTTGCTTTCCTTGGTCATGTTATTAACCAGGATGGTATTACTGTTGATCCAAAGAATGTTGCTTCGGTGGTGAAGTGGCAGAGACCAACTACTTCGGAGTTTTCTTGGTCTTGCTGGATACTATCGTCGGTTTGTTCAGAATTTTTCTTCCATTGCAAAGCCAATGACGAAGCTGATGATGAAGGGTGTCCCATTTGTTTGGACTAAGGATTGTGACGTGAGCTTTCATACTCTAAAGGAGAGGTTGGTGAGTGCTCCTATTCTGGTATTGCCCGAGAGTGGCAAGCGTCATACAGTATATACAGATGCCTCTCGTATTGGTCTTGGTTGTGTTCTCATGCAGGAAGGTAGAGTTATTGCCTATGCATCTAGGCAGTTGAGGAAGCATGAGGAGAATTATCCTACACATGACTTAGAGTTTAGCAGCTGTGGTTTTTGCATTGAAAATTTGGAGGCATTATCTCTATGGTGAGTGATGTGACATCTTTACAGATCATCAGAGTCTTAAGTATATTTTCACTCAGAAGAAATTAAATTGAGACAAAGGAGGTGGCTTGAATTGATTAAGGATTATGATCTGAATATACAGTACCATCCCGGTAAGGCAAATGTCGTTGCATATGCACTAAGTAGGACCGGTGTTCCTAAGACTTGTATGCAATTGACTAATGATTTGGACCATATGGGTATTTCTCTCTGCTATGCTGGTGTTGCTCGCGACAAGACTGAGTTGGTTATTCGATCATCATTGCGGGAGCAGGTGCGTGTGGCACAATTACAGGATCGCTTGCTCTTGGCTATTCGCAAGCGTATTGAGGCGGGGATACCTCATGATTTTAGCATGGAGGAGGATGGTACTATTTATTTTAGTGGTCATCTCTGTGTGCCACAAAAAGCTACAGTTAAGATGGAGATTTTGAGGGAAGCTCATCGGACTCCATATATAGTGCATCCAAGTGAAACTAAGATGTATCTAGATTTGAAGCAGAGTTTCTGGTGGAAGCTGATGAAGGTTGATATTGCCAAGTATGTGGCTTCTTGTGGTATTTGTCAGAAAGTAAAGGCTGAGCATCAAAAACCTGGAGGGTTATTAAAACCATTGGAGATCCGTACATGGAAATTTGAGAACATTACCATGGATTTTGTGGTTGGATTACCTCGTTCCCCTAGAGGTAAGGATGCAATTTGGGTTATGATAGATAGACTCACAAAGGTTGCCCATTTCCTCCCCATGAAGACTACTAATTCTTCTTCAGATTTGGTTCCTTTATATATCAAGGAAGTGGTGAGGTTGCATGGTGTACCTAAGTCCATTGTTTCTGATCGTGATTCAAAATTTGTATCAAATTTTTGGACGAGTTTGCATAGCGCTTTGGGTACTAATTTGGACCTTAGCACTGCTTTTCACCCTCAGATAGACGGTCAGTCAAAGCGTACCATTCAAACCTTAGAGGACTTGTTGCGTTCTTGTGTGCTCTCTTGGAAGGGCAGTTGGGAGGATCACTTGCCATTGCAAGAGTTTGCTTATAATAACACCTATCAGGCTAGTATCAAGATGGCTCCATTTGAAGCATTGTACTGCCGCAAGTGTATTTCCCTACTCTATTGGGATGTTGTTGGTGGGGGATCCTTGGTCGGCCCAGATTGGGTGCAACAAACTCATGATAAGGTACGTGAGATCCGTCAGAACTTGTTGGCTGCTCAGAGCCGACAGAAGAGCTATGCAGATGTCAGACGAAGGGATCTGGAGATTGCAGTTGGTGACGAGGTTCTTCTTAAGGTATCGCCAACAAAAGGCATTATTCGGTTTGGCACTAGAGGGAAGCTCAACCCTAGGTATATTGGACCTTATTTGATCACTGCTCGAGTTGGTTCCTTGGCTTATTGTTTGCAGCTACCAGAGTCGATGAGTGGTGTGCACCCTGTGTTTCATGTCTCTATGTTGAGGAAGTATTTGAAAGATCCAGAGCAGAGGATGGAGGCTGAGCCAGTGATTATTGAGAAGGATTTGACTATAAAATGCCATCCAGTGCGTATATTGGATTTCTCTCAGCGTGTCATGCAGAATAGGACTATCAAGTATGTGAAAATCCTATGGACCAATCAGCCGGAACGGGAAGCAACATGGGAATTGGAGGACTCTATGCGCGGTGAATATCCGGAGCTCTTTGAGACTGGTAAGCAATATTTATATACATATGGTTCTTTTTTCGTTCTTTCCTTAGCGATGGTGAATTCGGGGACGAATTCTTTTAAGGACGGGAGAATGTAACACCCAAAATGCATAAAAGGAAAATATGTTTTGTATGATGGAATACATAAAGTGGACAACCAAAAAATGACTTTTTGGTACGTCGCTCGGATGGACGAACGGAGGTCATGGTTGCATAGAGCTCTCCGTATCCTTTCCGTTTGACTACTCACATGCATAATTCGGGATTTGGATCAAAAAGTTATGCAAGACCGAAGATTTAACCATATCTACTACAGTAACCGCGGTTGCAGTATTTTAAGTCGGACCCACATCCTATGGTGGTAACGGAGTCACTAAAGAATCCTACCGAGGCTTTCTTTTCTCTTCTTCCTTCCCCACGTCGGCATCAGTTTCCTCCTCCAACCCATTGGTTTCCTCCTCCAACCCAGCCGCAAGGAGTCTGGCCGCCAGGAGGTCCAGTGTTCCTTTGCTGCTGTCGTAGGTGCCCCTACAACCTTGAATCAGTCCCTTGACAATTTTACTCCTTGCTGTGCATTTTCGTTTCCCTTAATTCCCTTTCTTTTATCTGTGCCATCCCAGTAAAGGAAGGGAGAGGGGAGGTGCTCCCATGGGAGATCTGTTGAAAAGAATTGCCTAATTTTGGACCAGGCAAAGGAAGAGGAGAAGGGTCGCTGCTTTTGTCAACGACGCTGGAGTTTGTATCCGAAACCCTAGGTAAGGCATGTTTCCTCTGTAGTGTGCATCTTACCTCTGGTTGAAGATGGGTTTTCACGTCCTTGAGAAGGGTGTGTCCGGCAGTTTGTTTAGGCTTAAGGTTTGGGCCACGCTACTATGATCAACATTTTCAGGATCTGTGCAGTTCCATTGATATAGGTTTTACATGGTTTTACAGGTCCCAAAAAAATATTAAACCTATATATGAGTCGTAGGAAATCTTGATAGGTTTCCATAGCCGTAAAGAACACCTCAATTGGATTTAAGATCTAAGAGATATCAATATTTCGTTCTGTCAGTTTTTCAGCATTGTAATTCTGAGTAGTATCTGTTCACATAAATTTTAGGCAATCCAATCGACCCAACTGGATCTTTGGATGACTAACGAAGTTTTATAGAATTTCATAACCTTTCCATATTGGTTAAGTTCATGTTGATAGGAATTTTGGAGCTCTAGATACACCTATTTTAGTAGGACTGTTCTGTAGAGGTTGTCAGATTTTCAGTATGAGATTCATCTCAAGATTAGCCTATGTTCATGATTTTTCCTCTCTTTGTGGATCACTAGAAAGTTGTGACTTCTGAAGTTTTCTTTCTGTTGGCACAAGATTGGAATTTTTAGCCATCAGAATTAAAAGATACAAAAAAGAGAAGTCTTATCGCTGTTGTCATGTCTAGTTTTTTGTGTCTTTTTGTGAGAATGTTGGGTTCGGACGTAGGAGCGCTGTGGTTTAAATTCTTTATGCTTGTGTGTATGTGTGTTGGTGCTGAGATATGTTTGTGGACAGGTGGTGCGCCTTCAGATCGTGCTTAGCTCATGTTCTTGTTCTTCGGTGAAGGCAAGTAAACGTAGTGATGGTCTACATGCTTTAACTTTGTTGTTTGAATTGACTCCATTTAATTTCAGTACCTCACACCAGCAAGATAAATCTGAATTTATCTTTATATCGGAGTATTTTGATACACGTGTGGCTTTACCTCTGTATTGAAGTTAAGAATTATGAAGTATATGAAGTTCATGCATTGCAATCTTGCATTTGCATTCTCATGTTTTTATGCATATGAAGAAAACCGTAGCCGGATTGGTGCGGTAAGTACCGGTACAATAAAGCACGTTGAGATATAACAATGTGGTTGCAGCCCTCATATCCTTCCTTCGGGATGTGTGGGTAGAAGTGAAGACATGCATTGCATTGCACCATTTGCAATTCATCATGAAGCATTGTTGTGGAGTATTTGTTTTATCTCACTACTTGAAGTTATGTGGTGCATTTTTTATAATAGTGATTCTTAAATTGTTGCTTATGTTATTGTGATTTAAATGGCATGGTTGAAGCAGTTTGCTTGCTGAGGTTTCCATAAATCTCATACGCTTTTTCCTCCCCGCAGGTCCTTGAGTTTGGAGTGTGATGGTGGATGGGAGTAGCAGCACGTGTGCACACACCTTCTTTACATATATATATTTTGGACACATGTGTTGTAATAAAAATGTTTAGTTGGGAAGTCCTTGCTTAGCTTATAATCTCTTTGGACCTGTTTTGGGATGGTTATCTAGATGATTTAATTTGCTTCCGCGTGCTCTATTAATTTATCTCTTTGTTGTTGTTTTTTTTTATGTGTGTGCCTGTAATAGCTTGTTGTGGTGTGGTAACGCTCCAGAATGTTGTTCCTATTCTGGGGTGTTACACAATTTCAAATAGCTGCAAAAGCATATTGACCAGAACTTGCATCATTCTCTGCTATAATTTTCTGTAGTAGTGTACAAGTACCAAACGCCTTTTGCGCTGCCTAGCTAGCATTTTGGTACATTTGGGTTGATATTTAATTTTTTCTTCTATAATTTGAAAACACTTGTTTCTCTTTCACTTGCAAGATGGCATCATATTCTAGTCGTTTCAGACTGTGCTAGCTTACCCAAATTACTGGTTCAATCCCATATCAGATTGAAATGTATTTTTCCTACTAGAATTTGCAAACCTTTTGTTTTCTTTTACCTGCAACTTGATACCCTATTCGTGGTAAGTCCTTGAACCACTCATAAATTCATTTATTGCTTTGTTTGCTGCAATGTAGTAATGTGCCTGATTTGCCAAAGTTTATTATTCACGGTATTACTGTATGTATTCAGCACCTGCATCAGCAGGTTCGGGAAGATGAGTCTCCTGACAGAAAAGGGACTAGAGAAGTTCAAGGATCATGGAGAGGTTCCTGAAGACAGGTTTCGCAATGGCTTCACGTCCTTCAGCTTGCTCAACCAGTTTGGGTGCCCTGCGGAACGCGCCCTGCTTGAAATCTTCAGTTCCATTTTCCCGCAAAAAAAAGAAGAAATCTTCAGCTCCATGACCCTCTACCTTTCCCTTTTGCATGGTTCTGGCCATGATGCCCCCCCTCCATGGATTGAAGTGAGGTGATTCATTTCCTTTCATGTGTATTCATGTTTGCTAAATATTCTGTAATTCTTAGTTAGAAATGCTAATTAAAAAACACACTGATAGAGGCTAACATAGCTTCATTAGGCTTGCATTCATGCCTCACACATGTTTGTCATTCCAGTAGTCATTATATGCATTTCTTTACTATTATCTAATGAGTCCTACACAACATTTATTTTTCAATAATCAATAATTTATTAAGGTGACTGCTTTAAGCGTTCACTCTACTGTATTTTTTATTTTGCAGGTAACACTCTCTATTCTATTAAACCTAAAAGATCATTCTAGTCATGGTTCCTCACCGCAAATGCTGTCACAGTTTTTGCATCCGAGAATAAATGCTATTTTCTGGCTCTCCCAAAATAAGGTCAATGTTATTGTCAATTGTCAACTGTCATACCTGCTAACCTGCTACTGCTTGTGTGGTTCTAGCCGCTATATTCAGTACCGACCTGGTGAAGACTAGGCGTTATGTGTTTTGAAATATAAAATGTGCATGGATTGTTGTGATTTTTGATTGGCCCTAGGCCCTGACTCCTTTGCATGTGAAGCGATTGTTTGTGGTTCTGTTGGATCATTGATGCAGCTATATGTTTGGTGAATTAATTAGGTGCATGATTTATCGAAAAGCTTCAGCTTTCATCTGTTTTGTAACAACAATATAAAAACTACCTTACCACAACCATTTTAGTTCACTCAAAAGGTAACCAGGTTGAATTGTAGAGTAGTCAGCAGACATATGGTCTTTTAAGTTAGGAGAAATCAGATCACTTATTTTGAGTTGTAAGTCATCTCATGATTGAATTTAGATAATGTCATCTATGATCTTGTAGATTGTTATACAATGTCATGGTATTGTGGATTCAGTTTGATGATGAGAGCTTTCTGCAGCTGTGCAACAGATATGTTTAACTGATCAATATCTCCATCAGGTGTGCAAACTGCAGAGGTGGTGCAGTTCAAAGGGGGGAAGGATGCAGTCAGCAAGTGCTCGAGGAAGCGGACGTCGTGCACGGTGCACCTCACTACCGGAAACGCGGCCTTTGCCGTGCGTTTAAATTTTTGTCGTGCGTCTTTTATCGGGCGCACGACAAAGAGCTTCTTTACCGTGCGTCATACAAAATGCACGGTAACGAATCTTTGCCGTGCGTTTTATTTTACGGCGCACGACAAAGAATCTTTGCCGTGCGTTTTAAATATAGACACACGGCAAAGAGTTTTTTTCTTCCTCCACTCTTTGCAACAAACGGACGTTAGTCTTTGACGTGCGTCGCTTGGAAACGCACGGCAAAGATAAATCTTTGCCGTGCGTTTCGGTCAGGCGCACGGCAAAGAGCCCTCTTTGCCGTGCGTTTTGCTACGACACACGGCAAAGATTTTTTTTAAAATTTTGATTTTTGCACTTCTTTTTATTCCTCCACTATAGAGACATTATTTTGTACTCTATATTTTGAATTCATACATGTCTCAATAAATTTACTATTTTTAAAATTATGTGTCACTTAAATAATTATTGCCGTATACGTCAAATTTGAACTGCAAGTGCATAAAATAATGGAGTAAAGTTTGTGAAAAAATGTTATTCTTGTAATTGAGTCCTTTCTAAGACCTTACGCATCAAATTAGTCATAATTTTGAACATTTTGTTCACAAAGCATGAAAGTCCACATGCTTTAGAAATGTTTTTTAATTGTATAAAATGTAAACTAAGTTAGAAACTCATGAGATTCGCCCATAGCTCATGATATCCTATGTGAAGCTTGCGATAAATCATATAGAGTGTTTTGAGAAAGTCGTTGTGGATAGTGTTTAGAAACTGAGTTATCTCACTAGAAGTTTCAGAGTGTTGAGAGCGGTTTATAGATGTAATAAAGTTCAAATTTCAAAATTTTTTATGTAGGCAATATACAACTTATAATGTCTCATCCTAATATACGGTAATTTTTCGAACCCTTTGATAATTTTAGTACATTAACTCTATTTATGAAGTGTTTTTCTTTCATATATGTCCTCCTAAGCCCCAAATCCATTGCCCCTCAAAAATGTAAATGAAGTTTAAAAATTATGAGACTTGTTTATATCTTAAAAATTCAAATGACTTCATGTTAAAATTTGGTACAAGAATTTTTTGTTTGCTATATTTAACTCAAAAAATTCCTTTGCAGCAATTTTGAAAAAAGAAAAAAAATTGCCGCACGGCAAAGACTAATTGGGCCAGTCGGCCCATCAGGCCGGCTAGCCCATCATGCCTCCCACCAGCTGATCTCTATCGGCCGTCGGATTGGATCCGACGGCCACCAATCACCAGCCCGGATCCACCCTCGTATAAATACATCCCACCCCCTCCCTCAAACCCTACCCCCGCCCACCCTCCCTCTCCCCGGCCCGGCCGCGGCGCGCCCCGGCCCGCCGGCGGGGTGGCCCCCTCCCTCTTCCTTCGCCACCCGCACACGGCGCCCCCGGCCGGCCCTTCCCTCTTCCTCCGCCCCGGCCGGCCCCCTCCTCTTCCTCCACCCCCGGTCGGCCCTTCCTATTCCGTCGGTGGCGGCGGCCGCGGGGGCGCCGGATCCATTGCGGGGCGTCGCCGCCCATGACGTGGTGCGGTGTCCCGGCCTCCTCCCCCCAAAACGCGGCGGCTCGACCCCCTCCTCCCTAGGGCGCGGCGGCGGTGGGCGGGGCGGCCGTCCGACGCGGATCCGGCCGCGCGCCGGCCGGCCTCCTCCCCACGTGCGTCCTTCTTCCCCCGGCGCGGCGGTCGCGGCTTCCTCTCGGCTCCGACTGCGGCGGTGGCCCGGCGGCTCCCTCCCTCGCTCGTTCCGACCGCGGAGGCGGGCGCCGGAGATCCGGCCGCGGTGCGGCGACTCCCTCCCTACTCGCGTGGCGGCCCAAGCTCCCGACGGAGGCTGCCGAGGTGAGGCGGCGGCGGACCGAGCGGTGCGCCGGCGTGTGGTGGTGGTGGCATCGGCCGGCGTGGGGAACGGAGGACCGGCGGCCGACGGCGGCGTGGCCGTGGCTGGCGGAGGCGGGCCCCGGCCTGCCTTGCTTTTTTTTCATTTGTCTGTGCCGTGAGTATTTGGGTGGCGCACGGCAAAGAGCGGGTGACGCCATCTCGTTGTGGGACGGCCGTCGACCCCTTTTCTTTGCCGTGCGTCACATTTTGTGCACGAAAAAGGCCTACGTCGTGCGTTGCCTTTCCCTACGGCGCACGGCAAAGGTCTTTGACCGGCAAAAATGCGCCGTGTGCCCTTTGTCGTGCGCCCGGGCAGAATCCGCACGGCAAAGGCTGTGCCGTGCGGGTTCTGGCCTCTGCTGTGCACCCGTGGTGCACGACAAAGCGTGCGAATCCGGTAGTGCCTGTCAAATGGAGTTTTTCTGATTGACTACATTTCTTGTATTTTTGAGCTTGCTTTTACGTGTCATTAGATGTACAGCAGCTGTAAATCTTTGCTTGACTGTAAGGCTAATGTCAGTATTCTTAATGTTTTTCCCCATGTGTTCTGGTTGTTCTTCTGTTTATTCTAAGCACATAGGTATTGACATCTTGTTTTTCTATACTTTTAATTGCAAAATGCACAGTTGTTGAAAACTCCCCAACATTGTTGTATTTAAATTTCAGAAACCACTAGCATCATACCCGTGCGTTGCTACGGGCTCACATTTTCATGGAATAGATGCAAAACTATCATGAATTATATTATATCGATGGCGTAGTACCATGCTCACAATGATGATAGTATTCTAGTTGCATTTGTCCACAATTTGTCTATCATCATGCAACATGTTCACAATTTACACCCTTTAATACATTGATTTGATGAACTTAATGTGATAAAATCTTACTTAGCATTGTTGGTGTTTGTTAATACCACCTTATATTGGTAATTTTCAATGCAATAGAAGTAGAATGAAAAGCATAGTGTTTTCACCGCACTGGACGAAGGAGACGGCGGTGCCGACTCCGGTGATTGCAGATGCAATTGCGACATGCGGTGTGGGGGTCGCGAATTCACGATGTGAGATTGGGAGGCGGACTGCAGGGCCGGGGCTGACCCGCACGTCGCGAGGGGAAAAGAGAGGATGTTGGCAACGCGGCGGCGGCGTGAGGACGGATGCCACGGGATTGGTGGGGGCGAGGAGAGTGGGGGACTGCAGGTGAGGACGGAGGGAGGCCGGCGCGTCGCGGGGGAGAAGGGAGGACGGCGGCGTGAGGACGGATGTGTAGGAGAAAAAAAGATCGGGAGGAGGGCTGACCCGCGGGAGCAGGACTGACGTGCGAGCAGATAGCATCGGAGGAGGGCTGACCCGCGGGAGGGGAGAAACAAAGAGGCCGGAGTTTTAGTCTTACTTTCATTCTTTCTAGGCGTTGAGATAGAGAGAACAACATTGCCTTTATTAGTGGGGATTACCCCAACAGAAACCTATGTTCAGATTTAAGGACAAAAACCTAGGCATTTGTAGAATGATAGAAAAAGGAAAAAACAAATGACTATAGCACTAATTACAAAGTCAGTTGTATCATTTCAACACTTAATTCTGAAAATCTGTTTGCTCTACATGCATCTAGCTAGATCACCAACCATTAAAAAGACATATGTATGACAGAGATTTCCATGCACACCTTCTAAACTAAAAAAGATTCCTTTAGAGAATTAAAAACTGCAATTTCAATGAAAGAATAAGCAATTCACTGCAAAAAGATATTGCAAAGATATGCACTTGCATGGAGAGCACACAAGCAAGGAAACAATTTTCAACTCCATGAAACCAACCTGATAGCTCAACATCCAAGCTCAAATTACCAATGGTCCACTGTCAACGTCGAGATTGGTGCCAGCACGGTGAGGTCTCCAAGTTTGTAGTTATTTCACTTATTCCTGCAACCATTAGTCTTTGTTGCTTCTCCGACACAGTGGTATTTTTCATAGAGTTTGCAGTCATTTTCATCCAGTATTCTGAAATGACAAAAACAGAAACTATTAGAACATACGAAGCACCCATTAAGATCCATGACATCAAGGGCAATAAAGGTACAAAAGATATATTCAAGGTAAATGAATTAACACTATTCAGTTGTATTTACATGGTCACGGTCTATTATCCCATGAGTTAACACAAAAATAAAGCAATATCTATATAAATCAGAAAGTGAGATCTTTATTACTTCTCATCACTCATATTGCTGACCATATAAATGGAAATAATAATGAATGGTGGCAGAAATATTCTATTTATTTCTAATTCGAATTCTAAACAACGTTACCACGGTTCCATGGGTAAACCCTATAATGGTCCATATTTCATGATAGGATTGAGGAATGCATGAAAAAAATTCAATTTAACAGATTCAACCTCTGCTACAATTTAGACCTACAATTTTTTAGCAATATTCAATTCATCGGACGACATGGTTTTGTTGATGACAAATTGTGACAACCCGCCCGGGAAAATACCGTACTAACGCCCAAGACTGATCCACTCTGGTCATTAAGCATTAGTAAAGTATCATCCTGTCGTTGGTTGCCGGGTTAACGCCCGGTAAATCACTTGAACATCGAACAGAGGATCGACACATGCATTAAAACTCACGCGAAGGCGAGTCCAGAGTACAACATGAATTAAACATTTTATTACAAACCATTGTTCATGGCATAAGATAAAGATTCAGAGTTCGAAAATATAGCGGAAATAAAATAAACTAGCGCAACGGTAAACATCACAGGAGGCCATCCGTGATGTCCTTACTTGTCGTCACCCTTCTGATCAACAACACACCGCAACAACGAGTTTTAAAGCAAGGCTGAGTATACTAATACTCAGCAAGACTTAACCGTCGGGTGATGACTACATCACCAACCTCTAGACATGAAAGTCTTTTGGCCGGTGGAGTTTCTTTTGCTTTGGAAAGCTACTAAGAGTGGATCCTTACTTTCAATCTTTTAGCAAAAGTTCTAGTTGCTTACTATTTCTAGGTGTGCCATCTAATCCATTCAAGAATTTGACAAGCAATTAATTTCATACAACAATATTTCTCGAGTTCCATCATTATGGGATATCATGGCCAGTAGAATAAGCAGTCTCGGGTAACGGTGAGAGGCCGACAATCGATTGATTTAAACCTTGCAAGGTAGACCCAAACACACGGTCGGCTGCCCCCGCGAGGACAACTCCCCAGGCCGTCCCCATAAATCTTCGGGTTGGGATCGAATCTTACAGTCCCTGGTGCAGGCTATCCGGCATACCCCGCGAGATACCCGCAGTCACCATACACCACCCTTTCTGGTAGCTAGCCGGTAAGGAGATTTCTCAAGAGTAGTAATAGTAGGATCCCGTGCCGCCTCATTAAGGTACTAGGCTTACCGGTCCCATACCCGGCATATGCTTGGTACGTTCAAAAGCTTAGCCCACATGCCCACTGGACCGGAGCCCAATCCCATGCTCTTACCACATGAGCGATCCATTTAAGGATATCTTATGATTCCTATCTAGGAACCTATTCTCGCGAGTGACGAACATCACTCGACTTCTATCGGTCCTATAGCATGGCAGCTATCGACCTAGCATACTAGTGATAGAGCATAGGTACCTAAGGATCATGCATCTAGGGTTTCAAAACAATTCCTGAAACGTAAATGCACAATCACGGCAATCGTAATTGCAAAATTTTAAAAGATGGGGTTAATGATTCGGGGCTTGCCTTCGCCGGCAAGGATGGCCTTGGGCCCTTCCGGACTTGGGTCCGGGTCTTGAGCTTCGTTCACGCACGGCGGCTCTTTGTCGACACCTTCGTCTCCTCCTTCCCGGTGCGAGCGTACGTCTACTGGCGGAAAGATCTACACGAAGATGCAAATGCAAGATTTATTCGACGGTTTTCGCTTTAATCAATTATAACCCATATTGACAATCAAGGGGTGTATTTGTTGGGCACATTCACCTAGATAAGAATACATTCAGCATACTCTTCCGTAAAGGAGTAATATGCAACTCTTTATTAATTATTCTTTTTGATGGTGACTGTGTACATATATATGTAAATAATTTAATTTAATTTCATCAACAGTAGTGGGTAGGTACATTTAACCTTTTTAACATGATTTGCAACCACACTCAAGTTACATGGGTGGTTGGGTGATTTCTTTTTATTGCACAATTGAATAAAGGTTTCTTTATACTTGTCATTTCATGTGAGAGCTTTTAATCATTTTACTTTCACAAGTAAGGAAATAAATGATATTTTTATCCTTGAATTAATTCCTTATCAGCAATGAGAATTAATTATCTTTTAATTGAATTTAGATAATATTTTCCAAAAGGAAAAAGAATTAACTAAGGCTTTTCTTTATTTAATCTCTCTTTAATGGAAAAAGGGCTTTTAAGCCTTTTATTAAACAATTAAATTACCAAAACTTACATGAGTGTTTCTTAGGCCTACTAGCATCTATACTGGTCCATTGGACCCACATGTAAGTGTTGGAGGCTAGGAAATTAATTATTATGGAAAATAACAAGGGTTATTCTAGTGATTCAATTTAAATGCATATAAAAATAATTAAGCATCCAAATGACCAAAAGTTTCTTGTGGATGCTTTCTGGTCCTAAACAAGCTTAGAAAACCAACATGTTTGCATGGAACCTCTACTGATCTTGTTTTATTAATTTTCAAAGAAAACATGCATAATTCAAGAATAATTATTTCTGTTAATCCAAAATTCATGATTAATTCACAGGATGTGCATTTTGGTATTACAAGACAGTGTGCACAAGTTGGGGTCAAAAACATAAATATATTTAACATGAAAAATCATTTATGTAGTTCTGACAGAAATGGAAAAACATTTTTAGAAAAAGATTTACATGATAACTTTGTGCAATTTTTGGCATAGGAGCTTGTCATGACCTAACACACAACATATCAAAAAATTAGCTACAGAGGAGTTATGGTTTTTGAGATATTGCAGATCTAGGGTTTTCACATTTGTATTTTTCATGCCAAAACTAAAAGGAATCAGCTCAGGCCAGAATAACAAAAGTTGTAGTATAAATCACCATGGAGCCAACAAAATTGGTTTCACATTTTTCCGAATTGCTGTGATTTTCTACGCAATTTACAAGAATCAGATAAATGACATCACTGTTGGCGTTACGGTTTAACCTTGAGGCCCCTATAACTTTTTCAGGTTTCACAAGTATACCCTCGGTTTGCAGATAAAACCTTAGAAAGACGAGGATCCTTGCAATTGGGTCCTCCGGGGGGGTCGCCGGCGGGGGTTGCCGGATTCCGGCGGTCCGGTGGCCGCGACCGGGGGGGCTAGGCGGGGGCGTCCTTTGGGTCACCCTTGCTCGATTTGCGGGCCGGGTCGGGGCGGAGGGGGTCACCGGCGAGCCGGCGCACCGACGGCCGGCGGCGGGAGCCGGCTGCGGGTCTGCTGCGGCGTCGGGGCGGCGCGGCCAAGGTAGGCGCGGCTCACGTAGGTGCTATGGGTGCAGGGGTGGCGCTAGGGGACGGGTGCTTGCAGTGGAGGTGCCCGTAAGTGGAAGTACCGCCGGCGCGGCGGCCATGGCGACAGCGGACGCTCAGGCGAGCGGCAGAGAAGGGGGGGAGGTGCACGCGACGTCGCTTGGGGAGGCCTTAAGTACCAGCGTGCTAGCGCGCTCCTCGGGGAGAGCATTGCGTGGTACGGCGCGCAGGGGAGTGAGGGCCGCGGTTTGTCCGGCGGTCCGACGGGGCTCGCCGGTCGGTCGGTGCGGCGAGCGGCCGGCTCACGGCTCGAGGGGGGGATTCCCACGCGCCTCGGTGCGCGCGCGTCTGGGGAAGGCGCGAGGCGCGGTGCCGAGGCACGGCGGCGGGCGCGGGGCGGGCGGCGGCGGCCGGGAGCTCGGCGGCGCCTGGGCGCGCGCACGCGGCGCGGCGTGACGTTCTGGCGCGCGAGAACGCCGAAATGCACACAGACTGACCCTGCTTAACCACGATTTTCTCCCAAAAATTGAATAAAAGTGCACAAGGCAATGAACAGGAAAGTTGTAGATCTAACTACCCTCTACAAGTTTCAAAAAGGCCATATAGTGTTTTTCTCAACGGATTTTGCAGGAACGTCGTGCCAACTTTGAATGTCGACACCTTCTGGAAATCAGGGAAATCTGCCTTGTAAGGGGTTTTTCACAATTTTCCACCCAAAATTTGAAACGCCAATCTACATGAAAGTTGTGTCCCTCAACAAGATGGACAACTTTCATAAAGGTAGATTTTGAAGTGTTTAGGTGAATTTTGGGGAACGCAGCAAAAGTTCCGGACGACATTCGCTGACGTCAACGGTTAAGCGGGGTTTGACCGTGCCTTTGACCAAGGGTGGACTACGGGTGTGTGTGGGCTTGGTCAAGGGGTTCATCGGGGTTCATTGACGAGGTTTTCGGGTGATGACCCAGGTTGACCTAGGTTTGACCGGGGTTTGACTGGTTTGACCCGGCTGATCCGGTCATTAGCGTTAATGACGGTAATTAAAAAAACCTGGGGCGTCACAGTCTACCCCCCTTAAGAAGAATCTCGTCCCGAGATTCAAAATTTCAAGGGGAGGGGAGAGATGATTCTGGATAGAGGTGTTACCCACGAAATTTAGTTGGCTTTGCTCCACTTGAGGGCTTGGCTTGTTGTTGTTGATAGCAGATCCGGGGTTCTGCTTCTGCTGCTAAGGCTTCTGCTGCCTGGGTTTCGGGCACTTATTGACGAAATGCCCGGGCTGTCTACAATTGTAGCACAACCGGGGAGGAAGATCTTTGGGTTTGGAGATCGGTTGCTGGGCTTCCTGGATAAGGCGGAGCCTCTTTCTCTCCTTTTTCTTTGCCCTTTTTGTGGTTCGCAAAGGTGTTTCACTAGCAGGGAGTTGAGTGGCACTACTAGGGTTACAGCTTCGTTTGCCTTCACGCGGACAAGTCTCCGTACAGGTAATTTCCCACTCACTTACATCTATCTCAGATAATACTCGCTTGTTGCCTCGGATTGCATCCTCTTCTGCTCTAAGATCCATTGGTAGTCGAGAAGGTGGTAATATGGAGTCGGAGGCTTGGGGTTGATCTTGACTAACATACTCCTCCAACAAATTGAACAAACGGGCTTGTTCGACCATAGAGCGGATAAGGACCGAGAGAGGCGTACGCGAAACTATTCGATATGGTTTCCCATAACGTCCTTAGATGATATCATACACTATACGGTTCGATCTGAATTTTGACCTTCTAATAGTTGAGTTATGCCGACAATGGCGTTTATGTCCCTACGGGTGGGTACTTCGGGTGAACGGGGCTTGGAAGGTTGAAGCTTCGATTGCATCGGTGGCATTTGTTGTAGTTCTTTGAGCCATTTGCTTCGATGGGTCTGCAGGAGTTGGCACAACACTTCGGTATGTGCTGCTACGAAAGCTTCGGTCAACATTGTGGGCGGCGGTTGCGTACGATCGCCACTACCCGATGCTTCAAAATCATTGGGGTTATTCCACGCCGGTCGGAACATCTGAAATTTGAGTCCCTAATTAGCGCATGATCGGAATCTCACCCAAGCTTATAATTCGGACATATTGTACGAAACTCGTTCACGGTAAGCAATGCAAACCGGACATCCCAATAGTCACAACATCAATTCGGTAAAACTTTGCCTACACATATCCCATGATCGGGAATGCAGATGGAACAAAAAGTATAAGGGGTGTCCTCTTACTACCTCATCGCCGTTCATGAGGAAGCGGACGATGAATGTGCACATGCACAGCTAATAGTGGACACAATCCTCCTACTATACAAAGGTACATCCCTAACAATGTCCAGCGAAACGACTCGAGCTCTTCCGAAGACGGAGTCATGGGTGGCAGCTTGGATTGATTTTCTTCTTTCGGTCTACTCTGAGCTTCTTCTTGATGTCGGAAATGAAGACGGAGAACAGTTTGCTCGAGAGGATCGAAATAGCCGGGAGAGGTGCTCTAGTGGCAAGTAGCCAGGCTAGCTAGGAGAAGAACAAGAACAGTGATGCTGCCGAGCTCTGATGGAAATGGAGCTTTCGTATCGGCGGTTCTTGGGTAAAAGGTTCCTTTTTATAGCCGATGCGGGGCTGTAACGGTCAGTCGACCCAGTTGGTTATCTGGTGTATTCAACACGGAGCTCAACATGGTCAGCTCACGCGATCACGGCGTCGTGAATACGGTTGCAGAAATCGATGGTAGAGCGACGTCATGGCGACGTATGGTCGTGACACTGATGACGATGGCGCTCAACGGTCTAAATAATCGACCGTGATGGGGAGCAAAACGAGAAAGGCTTGGTGTACTACGCTTCATGCTGGTGATAGCAACACAGAGGAGCGTAGCATAAAGCTTCGATCGATCCTGGGCGTACTTCCTTGTTTGATTTTTGAGAATTTGAAGGTTAAGAGCACGGACCAAGAACGAATGCACGCTGGATGACTTCTCCAAGTTGACTATTCGAGAACCTTGACTGCTCAAGAGAAAGGTTTCTACTTCTACTGTTTTCACTTGGCTAGCGGAAAAGGAATCGATGCTACAAGGTTGTCGAGATTCACGGCAAGGGACCAATTGGTCAAGGATCCCCAATAGGCCATTTACAAGGAAAGGAAGGCTAACGACAGAGTTCCACAAGCTCCTGTACGAAAGGTGACTTCAAGTGGGAACTTTAAGGAATAATCTTGCTCACATCTTTACTTAATTTGCAAATTTTGGTTTTGACAACTCGTTGTTTTGAAAGTGCAACACTTTTCAAAGTTGATGCAATGCGTATGCCAGTGCGGTATGGTGCTCATGATGCACATTAGAATGACTCGGTTACCCATATGCATTGATGATTGGAATGCAATCAATAGTAGGGGGAGGATCTGTGTGACGAGTTGCTATCTCACAACCAAGATACCTAGCGCGCTCCTAGTGGCAGTCGTGTGGCTGCAGCACACACGATACCCTAGGTTCCGTCGCGGCACCTGTGACTATGAGGTAACAAGATCACCAAACGAGAGAGGTAGGGTGGGGCTACGGAGTTTCATGCGAATGCACGTTAGTATACCCATGCTTCCCAAATGCACATGCTATGCAGCGCATGCTCAAAAGCCACATTTAGTTTAACTCACAAGGTTTGAGCAAGACCGAAAAGAACAAGTTCAGGATTGAGGAATCGATTGGATTTTCGGCTGGCACAAGAATTCGTGGAATACGGATCTTGATTGTCCACAACTCAACATAATTAATGCCTTACGAACATCATTGCGGAAAGGGATGTTTAACTGAGGCAGTACATTGATGAGAGTTTTCAGAATTATCAACAACATTTAGGATTACAAGGCAGACTAGCTGCGATGACAAGGTTCCTAGTCCATCTGACAGCGATAACCGACCAAAAGTGGTCAGGGTACACTAGGATTCCTCACAACACTGGATTCTGACGACTCAGAACTTTATTCCTGACAGATCAACCTCCAAGGGTGGGGTCCTCCATGCTGAAAGACTACGGTGACGCAGGTCCAGACTCAATTCCAGATTCACCCTGGATATCTTCAACATCTTCTTCTTGGGCTGGTCCCGGAATGACAGGTTCTGGGGGTGGAACGGCTAGAACTTCCAGTTGATTTTCTAGTTCAAGCATATATTGATCGTTATGCTGCAACAAGAAATTCTGCTCATGGATGATCTCGGTTAACTCTTGTATTTTTGCCTTGTCCTTGCGTCTTTCCTTCCTGAGGGCAGCGATCATTGCTCGGGCTTCCTTCAACGCTTGAGCTGAACTCTCTACTTCCTTAACTTTGTATCTATAGATTTGGTGTCTATAGAATACGCTTTCTCCCACCATTCGCAGATAGGTATCGTACATAGCTCCTGAGAAGCAGACTGAGGTGACAAGATCAGGACTATAGTGAGAGTTGCTCTGGGCTGGAAGGATAGTTTCTCGTTCACCACCCGGTGCAATGTGTCGCTCGGGTACCGGAATGAATTTAGCTGCAGAGTTGGCTATCTCGGTCGGGTGCTTTCCACAGAAAGTGGTGAGTGCTTCGAGAGCAGCCTTCTGCACTGTGTCGGACAAGTTTCTTCCGTGTGCCGTACACTCCCACTCATCCCAAGAAGGTTTGGTCGGGCACACTGAAATCTTCACCTTCACTTCACAACGAAGGAGTTGGCCAGTGGTCATGATCTCACGTGTCGAGTACTCTGGATAAGTGGTGTACCTAAAGCTCCTTAGGGTGTCCCACAAAAGTGCAAGAAAACCACCCTCCTCGAGGTAGTCCACGAGAGTCCATGATTCCACATCGGCCGACGTAGAGCCAGCGTTGTCCATCTGGACATAATGACAAAAGTGAGAATCAGGCGGGTGCGAGTGTACAAAGGTAACTCGATCCACGAACTGGGTAAGGGTTAAGGTATGGGGTAACTATGCATACTTAAATACCATCGTATGCTGAGCTCGAACGAGCAGGCATACCAATGATACATAGTCTGACAATCGGGAACCGACATCCTACTCAAACCAGAGTTCCACACTTCCCCAATTGGCGTAGCAACTTAGCAAGGTTATGAAACTTAAGTTGGGTACTCAAGGTTGAGCTTGGGAGCTAGAAAGGTGTTGAACCAAGCAAGGTTCAAAGGTTCTAGGGGGATGTCAAGACAAGGTTGACCACCAAGCACAACCTGTGGCAGACCAAGGTATGATCACGAACTTTGACGAGTGGAAACTGGATTGGATTGAAGCGGCCTAGGTTAAGATCATCTAGACGAAAGGTTCTTGGACAAGAACAACAATTTTAAGCAACACTTTTATTAAATTTAAGCTTGACAGCACTTCTACACCTAAAGAAGCGAAACAGAACAAAACACGCTACAACTATTTTACCTCTGAGAGCACGGAAAACAGACGTGAGTTCAGTTTAGGTTCCTTCTCGATTGTTAATCATGATGCAAGACGTCCTATTCGTCCTCACAAGGCAATCAAGCCGAATTTCGGAGTTAGCGCCGGTGGCATGGCACATACGAGTATCTCCCTATAATATCTAATCGAGATCTAGTCGATGCTTACTTAGCGACTTACGAACGAGGTTAGTGTACCTGCAGAAGATCACAGAACACATCGAACCTTTCATGCCAGCACTCATGAAAGCGTCCACATCCATTACCGTTCACTATAGAAACGGCATCCATGCGTTAAGCCGCTGCATGGACAGCGTCCAACCTCGGACATTCTCCGTTTGAATGGAGTATATCCTTGCCTCGCATGCGCGACATGCGGAATGCTCACGTATGAAACACGTGGCAAGACACAACTCATAACCAGATGCGAAGATGGGATCCGTGGAATGGATCACTCCATCAACCCTCGCAATTCCCGTGATGCGGAACAGCACACGTATAAAACACGTGGCTCCTAGTTTGGTTGTGCGAGAAAGTAAGTCTGACATAAAGCAATGTGCTGGAAGTTAGCAAAATAAACCATAGATTAATAAGCCACCTGAAAGAAACCAAAAATTTCCCTCTAGGGCCTCTCGGTCTAGTTTATCCTTAACGAACCAACGTATTTTGCAATTCAAACAATCTTGGCAAATTTTATTCGAAAATCATGTGATTAGAGTTGTTAATTAAACTCTGGTGCATGCAGTCGCTCTGATACCAGCTGTGACAACCCTCCCGGGAAAATACCGTACTAACGCCCAAGACCGATCCACTCTGGTCATTAAGCATTAGTAAAGTATCATCCTGTCGTTGGTTGCCGGGTTAACGCCCGGTAAATCACTTGAACATCGAACAGAGGATCGACACATGCATTAAAACTCACGCGAAGGCGAGTCCAGAGTACAACATGAATTAAACATTTTATTACAAACCATTGTTCATGGCATAAGATAAAGATTCAGAGTTCGAAAATATAGCGGAAATAAAATAAAGTAGCGCAACGGTAAACATCACAGGAGGCCATCCGTGATGTCCTTACTTGTCGTCACCCTTCTGATCAACAACACCTGCAACAACAGTTTTAAAGCAAGGCTGAGTATACTAATACTCAGCAAGACTTAACCGTCGGGTGATGACTACATCACCAACCTCTAGACATGAAAGGCTTTTGGCCGGTGGAGTTTCTTTTGCTGGAAAGCTACTAAGAGTGGATCCTTACTTTCAATCTTTTAGCAAAAGTTCTAGTTGCTTACTATTTCTAGGTGTGCCATCTAATCCATTCAAGAATTTGACAAGCAATTAATTTCATACAACAATATTTCTCGAGTTCCATCATTATGGGATATCATGGCCAGTAGAATAAGCAGTCTCGGGTAACGGTGAGAGGCCGACAATCGATTGATTTAAACCTTGCAAGGTAGACCCAAACACACGGTCGGCTGCCCCCGCGAGGACAACTCCCCAGGCCGTCCCCATAAATCTTCGGGTTGGGATCGAATCTTACGGTCCACAGTGCGGGCTATCCAGCATACCCCGCGAGATACCGCGGTCACCATACACCACCCTTTCGGTAGCTAGCCGGTAAGGAGATTTCTCAAGAGTAGTAATAGTAGGATCCCGTGCCGCCTCATTAAGGTACTAGGCTTACCGGTCCCATACCCGGCATATGCTTGGTACGTTCAAAAGCTTAGCCCACATGCCCTCTGGACCGGAGCCCAATCCCATGCTCTTACCACATGAGCGATCCATTTAAGGATATCTTATGATTCCTATCTAGGAACCTATTCTCGCGAGTGACGAACATCACTCGACTTCTATCGGTCCTATAGCATGGCAGCTATCGACCTAGCATACTAGTGATAGAGCATAGGTACCTAAGGATCATGCATCTAGGGTTTCAAAACAATTCCTGAAACGTAAATGCACAATCACAGCAATCGTAATTGCAAAATTTTAAAAGACGGGGTTAATGATCCGGGGCTTGCCTTCGCTGGCAAGGATGGCCTTGGGCCCTTCTGGACTTGGGTCCAGGTCTTGAGCTTCGTTCACGCACGGCAGCTCTTTGTCGACACCTTCGTCTCCTCCTTCTAGTGCGAGCGTACGTCTACTGGCGGAAAGATCTACACGAAGATGCAAATGCAAGATTTATTCGACGGTTTTCACTTTAATCAATTGTAACCCATATTGACAATCAAGGGGTGCATTCGTTGGGCACATTCACCTAGATAAGAATACATTCAGCATACTCTTCCATAAAGGAGTAATATGCAACTCTTTATTAATTATTCTTTTTGATGGTGACTGTGTACATATATATGTAAATAATTTAATTTAATTTCATCAACAGTAGTGGGTAGGTACATTTAACCTTTTTAACATGATTTGCAACCACACTCAAGTTACATGGGTGGTTGGGTGATTTCTTTTTATTGCACAATTGAATAAAGGTTTCTTTATACTTGTCATTTCATGTGAGAGCTTTTAATCATTTTACTTTCACAAGTAAGGAAATAAATGATATTTTTATCCTTGAATTAATTCCTTATCAGCAATGAGAATTAATTATCTTTTAATTGAATTTAGATAATATTTTCCAAAAGGAAAAAGAATTAACTAAGGCTTTTCTTTATTTAATCTCTCTTTAATGGAAAAAGGGCTTTTAAGCCTTTTATTAAACAATTAAATTACCAAAACTTACATGAGTGTTTCTTAGGCCTACTAGCATCTATCTTGGTCCATTGGACCCACATGTAAGTGTTGGAGGCTAGGAAATTAATTATTATGGAAAATAACAAGGGTTATTCTAGTGATTCAATTTAAATGCATATAAAAATAATTAAGCATCCAAATGACCAAAAGTTTCTTGTGGATGCTTTACGGTCCTAAACAAGCTTAGAAAACCAACATGTTTGCATGGAACCTCTCTTGATCTTGTTTTATTATTTTTCAAAGAAAACATGCATAATTCAAGAATAATTATTTCTGTTAATCCAAAATTCATGATTAATTCACGGGATGTGCATTTTGGTATTACAAGACAGTGTGCACAAGTTGGGGTCAAAAACATAAATATATTTAACATGAAAAATCATTTATGTAGTTCGACGAAATGGAAAAACATTTTTAGAGATTTACATGATAACTTTGTGCAATTTTTGGCATAGGAGCTTGTCATGACCTAACACACAACATATCAAAAAATTAGCTACGGAGGAGTTATGGTTTTTGAGATATTGCGAGATCTAGGGTTTTCACATTTGTATTTTTCATGCCAAAACTAAAAGGAATCGGCTCGGACGAGAATAACAAAAGTTGTAGTATAAATCACCATGGAGCCAACAAAATTGGTTTCACATTTTTCCGAATTGCTTTGTGATTTTCTACGCAATTTACAAGAATCGGATAAATGACATCACTTTGTTGGCGTTACGGTTTAACCTTGAGGCCCCTATAACTTTTTCGGGTTTCACAAGTATACCCTCGGTTTGCGGATAAAACCTTAGAAAGACGAGGATCCTTGCAATTGGGTCCTCCGGGGGGGGGGTCGCGGCGGGGGTTGCCGGATTCCGGCGGTCGGTGGCCGCGGCCGTGCGGGGGCTGGGCGGGGGCGTCCTTTGGGTCACCCTTGCTCGATTTGCATGCGGGTCGGGGCGGAGGGGTCACCGGCGGCCGGCGCACCGACGGCCGGCGGCGGGAGCCGCTGCGGGTCTCGCTGCGGCGTCGGGGCGGCGCGGCCAAGGTAGGCGCGGCTCGCGTAGGTGCTATGGGTGCAGGGGTGGCGCTAGGGGACGGGTGCTTGCAGTGGAGGTGGCCGTAAGTGGAAGTACCGCCGGCGAGGCGGCCATGGCGACGGCGGACCCTCAGGCGAGCGGCAGAGAAGGGGGGGAGGTGCACGCGACGTCACTTGGGGAGGCCTTAAGTACCAGCGTGCTAGCGCGCTCCTCGGGGAGAGCATTGCGTGGTACGGCGCGCAGGGGAGTGAGGGCCGCGGTTTGTCCGGCGGTCCGACGGGAGCTCGCCGGTCGGTCCGGTGCGGCGAGCGGCGGCTCGCGGCTCGAGGGGGGATTCCCACGCGCCTCGGTGCGCGCGCGTCTGGGGAAGGCGCGAGGCGCGGTGCGAGGCACGGCGGCGGGCGCGGGGCGGCGGCGGCGGCGGCTGGAGCACGGCGGCGCACGGGCGCGCGCACGCGGCGCGCGCGTGACATTCGGCGCGCGAGAACGCCGAAATGCACACGGGCGGCCACCGCAACCACGATTTTCTCCCAAAAATTGAATAAAAGTGCACAAGGCAATGAACGGGGAAAGTTGTAGATCTAACTACCCTCTACAAGTTTCAAAAAGGCCATATAGTGTTTTTCTCAACGGATTTTGCAGGAACGTCGTGCCAACTTTGAATGTCGACACCTTCTGGAAATCAGGGAAATCTGCCTTGTAAGGGGTTTTTCACAATTTTCCACCCAAAATTTGAAACGCCAATCTACATGAAAGTTGTGTCCCTCAACAAGATGGACAACTTTCATAAAGGTAGATTTTGAAGTGTTTAGGTGCTTGGGGAACGCGGCAAAAGTTCGGACGACATTCGGCGCGTCAACGGTTAAGCGGGGTTTGACCGTGCCTTTGACCAAGGGTGGACTACGGGTGTGTGTGGGCTTGGTCAAGGGGTTCATCGGGGTTCATTGACGAGGTTTTCGGGTGATGACCCAGGTTGACCTAGGTTTGACCGGGGTTTGACTGGTTTGACCCGGCTGATCCGGTCATTAGCGTTAATGACGGTAATTAAAAAAACCTGGGGCGTCACACAAATGTACCATTTCTCAGACAAAAACAATTCATTTTAGTTTGGCTAAAATTCATCAGTAGACAATTGTTCTTGTCTATCCTATACACGCTTTCCCTTTTCACTTCTACTCTAAACAAATTACATATCTTACCAAGTAATCTTTCTCTAAACAATTATTTGCAAGGGAAATAAGGTTATAAAACTGAAATGATGAATTAAAATATCTTATTCAGTAATAAAAGTATTTACTGTTAGAGAGGTTAGGCAAGAACAAAATTCTTAGCACAAAATAGTTGTGATAGTTCTTATGGTACAAAAATAAAAAAACATGGAGTGACCGAAAAGGAAAAAGATCATTAATAGTAAAAGGGCCTGACTGCCATACGAGGTCGCAGAATACAGATTAGCTAGTCGAGATGTGGAAAACCAGGAATCCTTACATTGCAAATTCTCCCCACCTCTCACAAAAACCCATAGGACCACAGGTGAGAGCATCTACAAGGATTTATCAAGACTTTTCACAGAAATAGCAATTAATAGTGCAATATGCCTAGGGAAGATATAAAACCTTTATTTAGGGCGGGAAGATATAAACCTGATATAACCTCCAAACAAGCTGCAGTGACTCCAAAGTCCTCTAGGTTTAGATGAGCTAGCTTGTGAGACGTGAATCAAATGAACCAACATTATGAATATGAGCAGATATGGAACTTCATGTTACTGACCAACTAAAAGCAATGAGTTAGTCAAAGAAAAATGTATAATACCCACAAGGGCATGCCACATGCAACCTTATATAGTCAAAATGTAAATACAACTGTGAGATGAGGGCAAGACATACAGCTTCTATTGTTTATCTTGTTGCCTCATGCAAGCAGCAACTCCTCTCGAGCAAGCAAATCCACCATCTCTGTGAGATACAGTAGGTGCCCATCAACTCAGTCAGCATGCTTTAGACCGTGAAAATAGGTCAATATAAGGCTTAGGTGTATCACCTTTGGAAAAGTAATTTTCCAATCTTTGAAGTACTCTTGCTTAGTAACATCTATAGGTATAAAGGCGCTCAGCTGAAAATGACAACGAGGGAATGGATCGGCCTTGTTGATCTTTCACTACATAAAAGATATGACAAAAAGAAAAAACATTAGTAAAACCATTAAAAATGGATCAGAACTCACTTCATTTTGATCAGTCAGTTAGTTGAATCAGCAGTTCATCAACGAAACGATAATGGTAAAACAAGATATGCAATATGGAAGTGCACGACACGTGCGTGACATAAAAAAGTTACATATTGAGAGCTTGGGTTATACAAAGAAATAAAGTTGATCAAACCAGTGATTTTCATAGGAATGATGATATACCAGGAACTATTTTTTTAGAATGATACATCAACAAAAATAGACATCTAAATAGAATCTGCCTCGGCGGCGTCCAGGAGGCGATGGCGCTGTGGGAGCTTGGCGTGGTCGGCGTCGTCGCCGTCGCAAGGGACGACTGCGACCTCCCGTTCCCGGACACGCGCGTGTGTGAGCGCCGCCCTTGGGGAAGAGAAGGGAGGATGAAGAGGAGCGTGCGGAGGGAGGAGGACGTGCGCGTGATGTGCGGCGGGTAGGGGGCTGGTGGGGAGCGGCAGTTTCTTTTTCTTTCACGTGCGGCGCGGAGGGAAAGGGCAGACTCACGGAATGGAGGCAGACGCACGACGAATGACGCATCAACTTTTTGTCTTACTTTCATTCTTTTTAGGAGTAGAGATATAACTGAAAATTTATCACAGGAACAAACCATACCTTCAAGGCAGCTTCTGTGGGCATCCCTGTGGCAACGTACTGATGCTCAGAGTGGGCAATGCTTGCGTCATTGCAAACTGCAGCAATCTTTGCAATCATTTTGAGATTTTCATCCATGCTTAAGCTTGGCCAATCGTGTATTTGCCCATCAGTTGGATCATAAGTGGTCCCATCGACCTTAAAGGTCCTAAGACTGTCGGCACCGGCGACCTGAACCGGACGCCAAAGCGAACTGGAGTTCACTTTTACAGTTTTTTCCCTGCACCGGCACACCGGATAGGAGACTGGATCGTTGCGGTCGCCGTGCGAACGCCATATCCAGAGTCCGCCGGAGCCGAGCGCTACGGCGGCGTGGCGCGGGACCCACGTGCCCACCGTTGTTCCGCGCGGGGAGCAGGAAGGGGGAGAGAGAGGAGCGGATGCGCCGTGAAGCTCGAGCGGCCGGCCGCCGCCGGAGATCCGCCGCCACGCCGTCGGCCACTCGCGCGGCCGTCGCCGGAGCTTCTCCCGGCCCGTGGAGCTCGCCGCCGCGCGTAGGGGAAGAAGGCGCCTCCGAGCTACGCCGGTCCGGGTGCGCCCCCTGCCCGCGCTCCGCCTCATCTCGGCGAGCATCACCACATCGTCGTCGGCCGCCATGGGGAAAGTTGTGCGGGTGAGCTCCCCCACCGGGACCTCCATGGGGGCGGCGCACCGGCGGGCATCTGCTCCGCCGGGACCTCCATGCGCCGCCGGCCTCACCTCTGCTCGCGCCGGATCCGCCGCCGAGGCCTCCCTAGCCGGTGGCGTTGCCGGCCGCGGCCCTGCTTGCGCGGATCCGCCGCCGCGCGCGGCGGGAAGACGGATTTGGGCGGCGGGCGGAGGGAGCGAGAGGAGGGATCGGGGGAAGGAGAGAGAGAGAGTGGAGAGAGAAGGAAAGGCTTAGAGTATGACATGTCGGGCCCTTAGCTGGTAGTTGATATGGAGTTCGAGATATGGAGGTTGACGGGTGCAGAGAAATTGGAACTGAACTGGAAAATTTTGAAAATATTCCTTTTAGAGGTTGGATTTGGAGTTCGACGAGTGCAGACAGTCCAAGTGTATCCAGCCACCTCCCAATCGCTACAAGTTTCACAGCGGACATCTGGTTGGTGGTCAAAGTTCCTGTCTTATCAGAGCAGACCACAGTTGTGCAACCCAATGTCTCCACACTGGGCAGCTTCCTCACAAGGGCATTCTTCTGCGCCATCTTCCTTGTGCCAAGTGCCAAGCATGTGGTGATCACGGCGAGGCAAACCCTCCGGAATTGCTGCAACGGCCCGGTGCCACCGTGCCTTGCAATCTCAAAGTAATATGTGCACTTCTCAAATGAGAATTTGAAATTCCTTGGCCAGCCATCCACATACTCCCGGGAGAGGAAATGCGATGGATAAGTCTCCGTACTCGGTCTTTGTGGGGGCTGCGGCACATGGTCCTTTGTAGGGGCTGGCTGCGGGGGTGGTTTGCTGCAAGACACATGGTCCTTTGTAGGTGGTTTGCTGCAGCACACATGGTCCTTTGTAGGGCTAGCGGCGGGGTGGTTTTTCGGCATCTTAGACTAGAGCATCTTAGACTAGATTAGAGCATCTAGGACAACGAGCACCTCGGCTTGGACTCGCTTTTAGGACGGCATCTAGTTTAGCATCTTGACTAGCATCTAGCATATCTTTGGTGACTAGCAGCTCCGGCGGCCTATAAATATGTAACCCCAACCTCCGGGGTTGGCATGGCATTGTGAATGAAGAAAACCGAGAAAATTGTCCCAACTTCTAGTGTCATCCTCTCTCAATGAGAGTTAGAATTCGGTTTGCAACAAGTGGTATCGAGCCGTTCTTTCCTGCAGGCTCGAACATCTTCTGTTCTTCCCCTTCCCAAGCTTCCCATCCGCTCTCGGCCCTCACGACGGCCCCGGCCCGGCGGCAACGGCGGCACCGAGTGTGCTGCTGTCCCTCCCCTCCCTCCGTGCGGACGAGCGACAACTCGTGCGGCGGAGGAAACTCTCCACGCGGCGGCGGCGGCGGCTCCCCCGCGGCGCGCCATGTCCCGCGGGGACGGTCTCGGCACTCGGTCGCCTCGAGCGTGCGGCGCGGCGGCGGAGGCCGGAGCTCGGCTGCGGCGGAGGAGCGCGAGCTAGCGGCGGCGGGGCCGGCTGCGGCGGCGGCGAGGGCGTCGAGGCGGCGGCGGCGGAGGCGCGGCGGCCGGGGGCGAGAGGGTGGAGGCGGCGGAGGCGGCGGCTGCGGCACGTGCGGCGGCGGCGAGAGGCCGAGGCACGCGCGCGGCGGCGCCAACGGCTCCGTTTGTGCTGACGACGGCGCCGACGCAGACCTTGAGCTGCACGCTAGGAATGCAGCTCGAGAGCGGACGGAACGGTGGGCAACTGAGCACGCTCACGGCGGTGGCGCTCCCGGTGGAGGCGCGCACAGCGGTTGCGCTCCCGGTGGAGGCGCGCACGGCGATGGCGCTCCTGGGGGAGGCGCGCACGGCGGTGGTGCTCCCGGGGGAGGCGCACACGGCGGTGGCGCTCTGGGGGAGGCGCGCACGGCGGTGGTGCTCCCGGGGGGAGGCGCACACGGCGGTGGGTCGACGAAGAGTTCGGCCCCTACGGGGTCCGAGCGGTGGTCGGGGACATCGGTCCGTGCCTTGGGTGGCCGACCCTCACCAAGACCAACTACGTCGAGTGGGCCGCGCTCATGAAGATCAGGCTTCAAGTGCGGCGCATGTGGGATGCAGTCCGGTACGGCGACGTCAGCTTCGACGAGGATCGGCGGGCACTGGATGCCCTCATCGCCGCCGTCCCGGTCGAGATGCAGTTCTCGCTTACCCAGAAGCGAACTGCCAAGGAGGCGTGGGATGCCATCGCTGCAGCACGCATCGGCAGCGACCGCGCCCGCAAGACCACACTGCAGGCACTTCGCAAGGAGTGGGAGAACCTGGCATTCAAGCCGGGTGAGGACATCGACGACTTCGCTCTTCGCCTCAACACTCTGTTGCGGAAGCTGGTGCAGTTCGGCGACGCCACCTACAACGAAGAGCGAGCTATCGAGAAGCTCTTCCGCTGCGCCCCCCGCCAAGTACAAGCAGATCGTCCACTCGGTCGAGTCTCTGCTGGACCTCTCCACGATGTCGATCGAGGAGGCGATTGGTCGCCTCAAGGTCGTCGACGTCGATGAGCCACAGCCCCTCTCGGGGCCCGTCACCATTGGCGGGAAGCTCCACTACACTCGGGAGCGAGTGGGAGGCTTCCCCGAGGTGACCGGAAGAAGGCGGAGCCTTCTTCCTCGACGAGCGGAGGCAAGCGCGGCAAGTCGCGCAAGGGGCGCGGAGGCGCCCGGGCCGGTGGCCGCGGCGGCACCCGGGTCGGCGCCGTGGAGGCAACCGGGCGGTGCCGCCGGCGAGCGCAAGGGAACACGCGACGACCTCTGCCACAACTGTGGCAGGACTGGCCACTGGGCCAAGGAGTGTCGCCAGCCGAGGCGTGGCCAACCGCACCAGCACGGCCAGGCCCACGTCGCGCAGGCGGAGGAGGAGCCGGCTCTGCTCTTGGCTCATGCAAGCATCGAGCTACCTCCCGCGGCATCGGCCGCAGCGGTTCTCCTCCACCTTGATGAGCCGAAGGCACGCGCCCTCCTTGGCGACTGCTCCAGCACCGACAAGATGGATGGGTGGTGCCTTGACACCGGCGCCACCCACCACATGACCGGTCGGCGGGAGTTCTTCACCGAGCTCGACTCCAGCACCCGCGGCTCCGTCAAGTTCGGGGACGCCTCCGGTGTGGAAATCAAGGGCGTTGGCTCCGTCCTCTTCATCGCCCAGTCCGCGGTGAGCACGGTCGCTCACCGAGTCTACTACATCCCCGCGTTGAGGAACTCTATCATCAGCTTGGGACAGCTGGATGAGAATGGTTCGCGCGTGGAGGTCTGGAACGGGATCATGAGGATTTGGGATCGCCATCGTCGTCTCCTTGCCAAGGTAACTAGAGGCAACAATCGGCTCTACGTCCTTAATGTGCAGGTGGCACAACCCGTCTGCCTTGCTGCTCGTCGGGACGACGAGGCATGGCAATGGCATGAGCGCTTCGGGCACCTTCACTTCGACGCCCTGAAGCGGCTCAGTGCCAAGGAGATGGTGCGAGGCATGCCATGCCTCGACCACGTGGAGCAGTTCTGCGACGTCTGCGTGTTGACGAAGCAGAGGCGGCTCCCCTTTCCCCAGCACTCGAGCTTCCGAGCCACGGAGCGGCTCGAGCTCGTGCATGGGGACCTGTGTGGCCCAGTGACACCGGCCACACCGGGAGGACGGTGCTACTTCCTGTTGCTCGTCGACGACCTCTCCCGCTACATGTGGGTGATGGTCCTCGGCAGCAAGGGAGAAGCTGCGGACGCCATCAAGCGCGCGCGGTGCCGCGCGGGCGAGTGCGGCCGCAAGCTGCGCGTGCTGCGTACCGACAACGGCGGCGAATTCACGGCGGGCCGAGTTCGCGTCGTGCTTGCGCGGATGACGGCATTCAGCGCCACTTCTCCGCGCCGTACAGCCCGCAACAGAACGGCGTCGTCGAGCGCCGCAACCAGACGGTTGTGGGAATGGCGCGGGCCCTCCTCAAGCAGAGGGGGATGCCGGCTACCTTTTGGGGAGAGGCGGTGGTGACGGTTGTCTACATCCTCAACCGCTCGCCCACCAAGGCCCTCGACGGCAGGACGCCGTATGAGGCTTGGCATGGGCGCAAGCCGGCGGTCTCCCACTGCGGGTCTTCGGGCCGCCCTCGCATTCGCCAAGGAGCTTGGCCACGTCAGCAAGCTCGACGACAGGAGCACTCGGGAGTGTTCATCGGCTACGCGGAGGGCTCAAAGGCCTACCGCATCCTCGACCGGAGACACGGCGTGTGCGCACGGCGCGCGACGTGGTGTTCAACGAAGGGCAAGGATGGGCGTGGGACAAGGCGGTGGACCGACGACTCGACTCCGACGTACGACGACTTCCTTTGTCGAGTACGTCCACTTCGAGAGAGCCGGGGAGCGGGCGGCTCCTCCTCACGGAGCATGCCTACCCCGGTTCCCCCGAGTCTCCACCGACTCTCGGCGCCCACTACTCCGACGGCGTCGCGCTCTCGAGCCTCGACCTCGACTGCGACGAGCTCTTCGCCGAGACCACCACAGCCCGGCAACTCCGCGCACTCCGACACCGACGACCACTCCTCCGGCACGTCCACTCCGACACCGGCTCGAGTTGAGCACGGCCGGTGGAGTTCGCTACTCCGCTCTCCCACGACGAGGAGCGGATCGACGCGTACCACGACGGCGAGCCGTTGCGGTACCGTACGATGGAGGATCTTCTCGACGACCAGTCGGTGCCAGGACTGGCGCCTCGTGACTTGGAGGCACAGTTGCACCTTGCGTGTGAAGACGGTGAGCCTCGGTCCTTCGCGGAGGCCGAGGGACACGCGGCATGGCGTGCCGCGATGCAGTCGGAGATGGACGCGATTGAGAAGAACCGCACCTGGGAGCTTGCTGATCTCCCTCGAGGTCACCGTGCAATCACCCTTAAGTGGGTGTTCAAGCTGAAGAGGGATGAAGCCGGCGCCATTGTCAAGCACAAGGCTCGCTTGGTAGCTCGCGGTTTCTGCGAGCGGGGAGGGGATCGACTTCGACGATGCCTTCGCTCCCGTGGCACGGATGGAGTCCGTGCGACTCCTTCTTGCGCTGGCTGCCCAGGAGGGCTGGCGTGTCCATCACATGGACGTCAAGTCGGCGTTTCTTAACGGCGACTTGCAGGAGGAGGTCTACGTGCACCAGCCGTCGGGGTTTGCGATCCCCGACAAGGAGGGCAAGGTGCTATGCCTGCGCAAGGCCCTCTATGGCTTGCGGCAGGCACCGAGGGCATGGAATGCCAAGTTGGATTCCACGCTCAAGAGGATGGGCTTCACGCAAAGCCCGCACGAGGCGGCCGTCTACCGGCGAGGCAATGGAGGAAATGCCTTGCTGGTGGGCGTCTACGTCGACGACTTGGTGATCACCGGCACCAACGATGCGGAGGTGGCGGCGTTCAAGGAAGAGATGAAGGCCACCTTCCAGATGAGCGATTTGGGGCCTCTCTCCTTCTACTTGGGGATCGAGGTGCACCAGGACGACTCGGGATCACGCTTCGACGGACCGCCTACGCCAAGCGCGTCGTTGAGCTAGGCCGGGCTCACCGACGCAACCCGGCTCTCACTCCGATGGAGGAGAGGCCGAAGCTCGGCCCGCGACGCCACGACGGAGGAGGTGGACGCCACGCGACCGGCGCCTTGTGGGGAGCCTTCGCTACCCCGCCCACACGCGACCGGACTTGACATTCTCCGTCGGCTTTGTCAGTCGGTTCATGCAGCGACTACGACGGAGCACCAGCAAGCTGTGAAGAGGATCGTCCGCTACATTGCGGGGACTCTCGACCACGGCCTCTTCTACCCGAGGTGTCCGGAGCGACACACTTCGTCGGGTACGGCCCCCGACAGCGACCACGCCGGCGACATCGACACCAGCAAGAGCACTAGTGGGATACTCTTCTTCCTTGGCAAGTGCCTCGTCGGTGGCGATCGGTCAAGCGACAGGTGGTGGCTCTATCCGGTACCGCGAGGCCGAGTACATAGCGGCATCCACCGCCTCGACTCGGGCGCTGCGGCTCGCTCGGCGCTTGGTGATCTCCTCGGCCGAGACAACGGAGCGGTGGAGGCGCGGGTGGACGAGCAAGTCCGCTGCCGGCCCCGGCAAAGAACCCCGTTTTTCATGAACGGAGCAAACACATCCGGGTGAGGTACCACTTCATCCGCGGTACCGTTTGGAGGAAGGGAGCATCAAGGCGGGCTACATCAACACCGTGGATCAGTGGCCGACTCCGCTCACCAAGCCTCTTGGGAGGATCGGGTTCTGGAGCTACTGCTCCAAGATTGGGATGGTTCGGCGTTCCCACAAGACGACGCACAAGACTTAGGGGGAGAATGATGGATAAGTCTCTCGTACTCGGTCTTTGTGGGGCTGCAAAGACATGGTCCTTTGTAGGATCTGCGGGGGTGGTTTGCTTTGCAAAGACACATGGTCCTTTGTAGGTGGTTTGCTGCAGCACACATGGTCCTTTGTAGGACTGCGGCGGGGGTGATTTTTCAGCATCTTAGACTAGAGCATCTTAGACTAGATTAGAGCATCTAGGACAGCAGCACCTCGGCTTGGACTGCTTTTAGGACAGCATCTAGTTTAGCATCTTGACTAGCATCTAGCATATCTTTGGTGACTAACGACTCCAAGCAGCCTATAAATATGTAACCCCAACCTCCAGGGTTGGCATGGCATTGTGAATGAAGAAAACCAGAAAATTGTCCCAACTTCTAGTGTCATCCTCTCTCAATGAGAGTTAGAATTCAGTTTGCAACAAATACTTCAAGTTGATGAGCCAAACCAAGGCACAGATCACACCAATTATGGCAGTTAGTGCCTCACCAAACTCATTGAGCTTCTTCCTCAGTGGCGTGTCGTCCTCCTCCTGAGATGCTTCCTGGATCTGCGCATGGATCTTACCAATTTCGGTAGCCATGCCTGTGCCCGTCACAAGACAGACGGCACTTCCGTTTACAACAGTGGTACCGGCAAAAACCATGCACTCTTTTCCCTGGATGTCTGTGTCCTCCGACTCGATCTTGTGGCTGGACTTGTTAACCGAAGCTGTCTCACCAGTGAGGGATCCCTGCTCGACACGGAGGGTCGAGCTGATAAGCTGGAGCACGCGCATGTCCGCGGGGACCTTGTCGCCGACGCGGAGCTCAACGATGTCCCCGGGGACGAGGTCGCGCGCCGGGAGGCCATGGGACCACCGACCGTCACGCTTGACGGTTGCGTGCTCGGACTGGATCTCCTTGATCCCCTCAAGCGCCTTCTCGGCGTTGCTCTCCTGCCAGACGCCGACGACGGCGTTGACGATGAGGATGAGGAAGATGACGAGGAGCTCGACGAAGGCTGTGACCCCGACCTCGCCGCCCTCGGCGCCGTCGTAGAGCGCAAGCACGAAGGAGACGACGGCCGCCAGGAGCAGGATGCGCACGAGCGTGTCGTTGAACTGCTCGAGGACGAGCTTCCAGACCGACGGCGGGGCGTGCCGCTCGAGCTCGTTGGGCCCGTGCCGCTGCAGCCGCGTCGCCGCCTCCTCGGAGCTGAGCCCGCGGTCCGCCGAGACGCCCAGCTCCGCGAGGCACTCGCTCGGGGTACATGCCCACGCCGGGAAGGGCAGCAAGGCCGGTTCCGCCCCAGAGGAAGCGGATCCCTCCCGCCGCTTCCCGTCGTCCTGCCCGCCCTTGCCCATTGGGTTGCGGGGGGGGGGGGGGGGGGGGCGGGCGGACGCCGCGCGTGGGACCGGCGGAGGGCGTGAGGCGCGGGGTGCGGACCCATGGCAGGGCAGCGAGGGGTGGGTGGCAGACCCGCGCGAGCGGATGGAGCCGGGAGGACGGGGTATTTTCTCCTCTTCATTCTTTTTAATGGAGGAATCATCCTAAGAAACTCAGATTTTTTTCGAGTTTTAGTGAATTGTTCACATTTTTATAGTGATGTATCAAAAATAGCTCATGATTTAAGTAATTTATTTATTCAATATACCTCAGTCAAATACTACGTATCAAAATAATGATTAGATGGTATTGTCTATGGACTATGGGTGCTAAATCTCTACTCCTAAAAAGTGTGAAAGTAAGACAATTCCATCGGTTCACCTTTCACCCTCCGCCTCCGCGCCTTCACCCGTCCCGCGCCCAGTGGCGGACCCAGCTTTTAAGTACAGGGTGGTCGCCTCAAAAAACTTTTATACAATTCGGTAAAACCATATTATAATTCGGTACCAAACGTCAAGTTTTAATATAAATTGTGTAAAAAGAATACAAATACTTCAAAATATAGCAATATGAGAGACTTACAATATTACTTGTTTATCCGTCGCTTTCTCAATGTCATGAATGTCTCCATAATATCATCTTCATTAATTTGGAAAAAAATATCCCGTTCAATAAATGTGACTAGACAATCGTCCAAGAAAGCATCACCCATCTTGTTCCTTGTCTTTGTTTTCACTAGAACCAATGCAGAAAATACTCTTTCAACACTTGCAGTTGCCACCGGTAAAACCAATATCAATTTGAGAAGCAAGTACACCATATCATATACTTTGTGCCTCTTTGTTTCAACAAGCTTAACTGAGAGATCAACAATACTGTGTAGACCTTGGAAGCTAGCATCTTGTCGGATGTCATCAATATAATTATCAAGTTGTAATTCAAGTTTCAACAAGTCATTGCTGGAGAAGTCCTTAGGATAAAATTCAGCCAATCTACGTACCTTCTGTGCATCAAAAGAGGCAAAGGAGTTGGAAGGACTGAAGGCTGACATACAAGAGAGTAGCTCCATATTGATCTCATCAAACCGATTATCAAGCTCTTGACTAATTTGATCAATGACACCAATGTATACTTCTCTTCTGAAATGATCATCATTAGTTTGGTTTCGAGCTTTAGCATAGCGTGCTGATTTTCCATAAGGAACATATGCACCATCCATAGCAGGAACTTCAACATCATATTTAATACAAAAAGAAGAGACCTTCTGAAAAATATTATCCCAACCATTAGATCTCAACTCCTGCATTCTGCTCTTTGCCACATTAACAAGTGAGATTGCATTAAGAATATCTTGATCCCTTCTCTGCAAGCACTCAGATAACTCATTTGTGTATCCAAGAATAGCAAACATTAAGTGCACAAAGAAAACAAACTCAAACGATTCAAATGCTCCCAGCACAAAATGTATCTTTGTCCAATCATCCTTATATGCATTATCAGCACCAAGTTCAATGAGCACATCATGAATTGAGGAATACATAGTGATGATGCTGCATATAGTTTTGTAATGCGACCCCCACCGAGTGTCACCAGGCCTAGCCAAACCCATTTCTTGATGTAATCCACTCCCTGATTCAATTTCACCACACTCTAGTGCTTTCTTGACATTCTCAAGCCTAGCATTTCGAAGCATATCATGACGCTTGCAAGAAACCCCAACAATGTTCAATAGAATAGACACTTGACCAAAAAAAGTCTTACAGTCCGTATTTCCTTTGGCAACAACAACAAGAACTAGTTGGAGTTGATGTGCAAAGCAATGAATATAATAAGCAGAAGGTGATTCTTGCCTGATCAAAGTTTTAAGCCCTTTAATATCTCCTTTCATATTGCTAGCCCCATCATAACCTTGACCTCTAATTTGCTGCATACTCAATCCATTACTAACAAGTAAACCTTCAATTGCTTTCTTTAGTGACAAAGAGGTAGTGTCATCTTCATGAACAACTCCAATGAAATGCTCACATGGCCTTCCAAGTTTATCAACATAACGCAAGCAAAGAGCTAGTTGTTCTTTATGTGATATATCACTAGACTCATCAGCCAAAATTGCATAGGGCTCATCACCAAGTTCCTCAATTATTTTCTTTCCAGTTTCTAAGGCACAACAGTGAATAATTTGCTTTTATATTGTTGGTCTAGTCAAAGTGCAGTTACCTGGTGCATTGTTCAAGACATACTTATTCACTTCTTCACTATTTTCTGCAAGAAACTTCAAAAGTTCAATGAAGTTGCCTCTATTGCTAGACTCTTCACTTTCATCATGTCCACGGAATGCCAATCCTTGATGCAAAAGAAACTTGATGCATCTAAGTGAATATGTCAATCTTTTCATGTAAAGACGAAGTTCTTCCTCACTCCACTTATCAATGTTATAATCAATTGCTACCTTTGGATTTATAAACCCAATGTACCTCTCTTCAGCCGCTTTATGTGCCTTAGAACCACAATGTTTGAGAAGTGCATCGTTTCCTCTATTCCAATTATCCCATCCACCAACACTAAAACTATTTGACCCACTGCCCTTCTTGAACAAATAACATATGAAGCAAAATCCAGCATCCTTCTTGACACTATATTCAAGCCACTCATAATTATACAACCATTGTATACTGAATCGACGAGGTACATTGCCAATATCTCGGTAGGGAAAATCATGTATATAAGGTTTGCAAGGACCTCTAGTAATATATGATCTACGGATTGCATCTTGATCATTAACATTATAATTTTCAATGGGCTGTCTTTCACCTGGATCATATGGAAGGCGATTGATGTCATACATCGGCAGCTTTGATGCGGGCGGTGGCGGCGGCGGTGGCAGTGGCGGTGATGCTAACGGTGGTGAGGGCAAAGTATCTTCTTCAAGTTGTTCTTCCATGATATTTTCTTCCGGTTCTGGAGGTGGGTCAGGGATCGAAGCATCAACAGCCACCTTCTTTGCCGGCTTGTGAAAAAATGATCGAATGTCTCCATCTCTTCTCTTCATAATTTAAGATGACTGAAAAAATTACAGCAATTAGCGATAACGAATCATGATTTGATGAAATAAAAAAGATAATTATTAATATGGGAGGAGGGATCAAAGAGAGCTCACGATGATCGTGTGCTGACAGCTGACTTGTGATCAGATGAATTTACGATGGGGATCAGAGAGTGGTCGATCAGATGAATTTGCCAAGGGGATTTTCAGATTGGCGGCGGCGGCAATCAGGATTGGCGGCGGCGGCAATCAGGGTTGCCAGCGATGGCAGCAATCAGTCTCACGCAGTCACGCACGCCTGTGAGGCTGTGACGGTTCATTACTGCTTTGGGCCGACTTGGGAATGGGCCTGGGGACTCCCGCACGCGCGCGAGCACATCGAAGAGACGAGGCGGACGTCGGACGATCGTGTGGGCACTTCATCTTCTTTTTTTTTTCCTTTTTTTACATTTTTTATTTATATCCTGTTCCTATGACATGCGGGCCACAGGGTGGTCGGTGGACCACCCTGACCACCCTGTGGGTCCGCCCCTGCCCGCGCCTTCACCCGGTCGCGCGCGACCCCAAACATTTTGCCCCCTTTCTCATCACTGCCCACGCCGTCGGCGGTTTCACCCCGCACATCGCCCCCCCCCCGCACACGCGAGCAGCCGCCCGCCGCCGCGCTCGCGCGCACGAGGTCGACGGGGGCCCTCCTACCGCCGCCGCCGTCCCCGCATCCTCACCGCCGCCATCCTGCCCGCCAGCGCGGATCCGTCTCTATGGCTCTGTGCCCCTCAGGCGTCTCCAGATCGATGCCGCCGTCAGGTAAGCCCCTCCTCCGTACCGATCCTGCGTCGTCCGCTTCGTCTCCCCACGCCGCCGCCGCCCACCCCTCCTCTCAGGCTCTGATCTCCCCCGCGCCGCCGCCACACACCTCCTCTGCTATCCCCGCGATGTCGTCGCTGCCTGCCTTCCTCCTTCCCCATGCCGTCGTCGATCTGTTTTCCCCGGCCCCGATTTTCTCGTCAGATCCCAGCGCCGCCTCATCTTACGCCCGGAGCCTTCGTCTCCTATGCCCGGGCGCTGAGGTCTCCTCCGGCGGCACCCTCTCCCCTGTGCCTGCAGCCTCCCATGATTTTTTACAGGGTCATGCTGCGACGCTGATACAGACACGGATGATGGGAATGGCGATGGTGTTGGGGACGAGGAGCAATAGCCGCTGCCCCATCGCAAGCAGCTGGCCGACCCCGTCGCGAGACATCCCCACGAGCAGCCACCGCGGACTCCAAGCCCTGTGACTCATCACGTCGACTAGAATGAACACGTTGGCGCCATCGTGCAGCAGGTGAGGCAAATAGCACCCGGTGGCAACCTGGATAAGTGTTGCTCTTACTTCCCCAAGTATTGATCCTTCCACAGTTGGGACTGAGAAAATCTCCTGACGTCAGGCTCATACAGGTTACATCTATGCATCTTAGTGGATTGATTGTGACCTTCTATGCAACCTTGCATCTTAGTAATGTATGATGTTTATAGGCACTGGCGGAACCAGGGGAGCCAGCAGGGGCCATGCCCCCCTATCTTTGGTAAAAAAATTCAGGAGCCCCTCTTCAGTTTTCACTTAATACTACTAGAGTTAGCTAGCTAGGCAAATTGGAAGCTTGCTGCAAAGCGGCAGTAGCTGAATTCAAATGCATACCACTGACAAGTGACACCAAATCGCGGATTTAATAAAACCAATCAAATCAGCGGAAAGAGGATAGCTGCTACATTATCCGAATGTCTGGATGCACGCGGTTAGCCATCTTTAACCAATAGAAATTCCATTAGCTTACGATTTTTTGTTTAATAGTACATTAATCATCTGCTTATTAACCATTCCCTGTCTACGGTATACATTCTAATTATTAGAGTAATATTTACCCTTTGTTACTCTCACTGACTGTACATGCTTTCCTTTATTCATCAGGACATAGTGATTATTGAAATACATATTCTGTCATTTGGCAAGCCCCACCTGTTGGACTGTCAGTGTCAGGGAAAAATTATTTCTTCACCTGGAGGGGAGTCAATCTCCTATGCACATGTGGTGAGACAACAAAAGTTTGATCTTCGCCATGTAATGCGAATCAATTCAATGCCTCTGACTTGGTAGGTTAATTTGATCTGAAATGCTTCTCAATTGGTTAAATTCAATATCAAACTGAGTTAGTCTAACCTTCTTGAATTGTTAAAATTCTAAAATATGTCCAGAGCTTATGTGATTCTCAATTTCTAAAGCTAATGTTAAGAAATATGGCCGGATCATATCTTTCTTATTATCTGATTCTTGTTCTTAGTTATTTTTGCAAGGGCCGTGGAAAATTAGGTGAAATTTCAAATATGCACTTTCGGAAAGATAATTTTCATCGTATGGGCAAATTCACCATTGAGTTGATAATCTGTTTGTATATTATCAGTAATGTTATTTAAGTTATTAGCACTCATGCAGGTTGGGCTTTATTCATGGGCATTGCGTGGAGCATGCAGGTTGCTATGCATGTTCATTTTGAGAGATAAACAAGTAAGATATGCTGCATATGTTCATACTGAGATTTTTATTCTCTTCTGCACAATATTGCAGAGATCTTATTTATATGATTACTGTGAAAATGCTTCATTTTCATCATGATGATAAAAGTTTTAGATCTTACATAAAGAAAAATAGGCACAATTCTATTATTTGTTGTTTTCTTCTCATGCTAATGGGCGAGCAAGGTGAGATTGTCACTTGTTATTTGAAGTGGATTTGCCCATCATTATTTTTGTTAGAGTATGTTTATCCCTTATGTTCAAGTTAAAAGGATGATAGAAAATGGGAAGTTGGCATTTCGTTGACTTACTTAATATGTAGTATATGAATACAAGATTGTGAATTTGTTCTACAAAGCCTGTGGTGATTCAGAATTGGAACATGCTTTGATGCCTACATAAGCTGCTTCTCGGCAGTATTATTGCAAAAATTTGCATATGTTTCTTTAACTAGATTTGTTCTGGGTGCTATTTCCATAATGTCCTTTAATTGTGTCAGTCTATAAAATTAATGTACAACTGATTTAGTGAGGTCATATTAGTATATTTTGATAATTTTTACAGTCTCGTTGATTTGTTATGTTTTTTTACTCTTATGTCATAAAATATTTGAATACTTGGCTGCATGGGGAATGCTAAAGAAGAGACAAGATGATAAGGATTTGAGGATTGTGAGTTTTTTGTTAAGGAAGTTTGGTTTGGAGCAGGAAGGAGACGGTTGCCCAGTTCGTCAACAAACAACCTCTCCCCGATCTAGGTGTACTCTTATTCCTTCTCCTTGCTCTAGGTGTTCTTCTCTGGGCTACTGATTTTTACCAAAATTATGATGGAGATTCATTGGGCAAAACTATAGTTGACTAATTGAAATACAGTATCTCTTGTTAGTTGCTTCCATTGTGCTATCTTGGTACTCGAGTATTATTGCAGTTGCCATCATTTGAATAAGAATAACCAACTCAAGATGCATGAATGGTGATGCCTCTAGCTAAAATAGCCTTAATGTAATTTTGAATTGTACAAGTGAAAGGACAATCATCTAGAATCATGTTTCAGGCTTGTGGATCAGCCAAGAGATGATGTTTTTCTTACATTATGATCTCCCCGCATATATTATTGGTCAACTTATTTTAAATTGTTTACTGAAATTATTCTCCCTAACTGTGATGGAAGTCACAAAGATGGGACATTTGACATGCCAATATATCAAAAATGCAATAGGGATGCTTTAATTTTCTTTTCTTCCATTTTGCTCTTTAAACAAAATGTGCAAGTGCGGTGGGGAAATTATCTTTCTAGATGATTTACATGATTTAAGGTTGGACTCTGACGTGTCTTGAACTCTTAATAATCTGCTATGTGCTATGATTCCTAAATAGCAGTTTACTGTTGAGGTTCTGTACTCTGTATTATGCTCGTGCTCCTCTGGTACGTATGCATCCAGAAAAATGAAAGATGTGTGTTTGTTTCTTAAAAGATGCAGATAACCGGTGATCTCTCCTTATGAAAAAAATCAGTTCGATCAACACTAGCAGGACGATATGGTTGTTTCACTCATGGTGAATGCAGGAATATGATGGAGAAAAAGCGGCTCCTGGATTTGCCCCCCTATAATCCCACTCCTATGCCAATGTTCATGGTGTTTGTGCCATTGACAATACCCGATGATAGGATAGCATAGCTATATCTAGCTTTTGTGTTTGTAGTGATTTTCTTGTTGCTCAGCTTCAAGATCCCAACTGATGCTAAGATAAGGCGATAGAAATTAGGTTTAGCAAGGTTTGTTCTAAAATCATTTCGGGACAGAAGCTTTTCTACTATCCATCTACTGACTGAGGATTTGTGACTTGATGGATGTCTCTTCATGATATTTGATTTGTGTTGCACTTGTAATATGAATAAACATAAGATGCTATTGTTATGCATGCTTCTCTTATAAAGTTGGATGTCTTGCATATACGTTGTTTGCCACTAAGATCAGAATGGTAGCTATCTATAATTTGTGTTGTCCGTAGCAACGCACGGGCACGATGCTAGTAATAAAAAAATGTGATAGACATGTACGCAATGTTGAACGTGATGGCTGGCTGAGTGGTGTGCACCACCACACAGGAATGTGAACGTGGGAGACGGAAATTACGGAATTGAGTAGCCGCCAAGCACGTAAAATAACGAGACTATTTTAGCGAGCATTTATTCGGTCTCAGGTGGCATGCAAAAGAAAGCAAAGACTTACAGGTGGCATGGAACCGTGGTACACTCGTCTTTTTTACAGGTGTCGTGCCCACCATCCAGCGAACCGGCGGAAGGACCCGCGAGGCCTGGGCTCACGGCGCACCTAAGAAAAACCGGACCTGGGGATGCACCGCTGTGCGTGCGGGGGGCTGCCGACGGTTAAGCTCCGGGATGGAATAATATTGCTGCGTACGGAATAGTGCTGGCTATATATATATATATATATATAAACTAAGTGTAAATACGTATACATACATATACTGTTAGATGGTGAGATCTGGATAGCCCACGGGGTGTTAATCCCCGTGGTTTAGTTGTTCGGCGGGGAGGAGTCTAAGGCTAAGAACTCGAAGGTCGCACACGAGTACGCGCGACACGGCGAGTTTATACTGGTTCGGGCCTCCGGAGAGTGATACCCTACGTCCAGTTGTTGGTGTAGATTGCCTGAGGGTTGGTCGAGATGATGATGTTACAAAAGAGATCGCCTCGTCTGCCTTATATTGGCCAGCGGATGAGGTCGGTTCCCAGACTCCTGGTCGGTTACGACCAGGAGACCTAAGTCTATGTTACACATCTTGCCATATCCCGTCGATCTGCTTTGGTCGTTATCTACCGAGGTCTTGTCTTGACGCCAAGTCTTGAGGTCGTGATGGATTAGGTCGTCTGGGGAATCTTCTGGAAGGTCTTCATGAGGTCGCGTGGGCCGCCAACTCGGTCGGTTAGGCCCACTGACAGGTGGCAGGTCTTCTGGTAGGCCGGACCCACTTTTCGGGGACGGCCGTGAGCCTGGTCGGTGGGGACCCAGGGGTACCCATGTCTCATAAATACACGTGAGACAACAATTAGAATATACGCTCAAATTAAAAAAGATACAAGACCCTTTAGTCACGGTTGATATTATCAATGGAGACTAAAGGCGGTGCACGTGGGTGCTAGTGTGCCTCCCGGCCCCCACCACTTTTAGTCCCGGTTGGTAATACGAATCTGGACTAAAGGGACCCTTTAGTCCAGGTTCGTTCACCCAGGACTAAAGGAGGGCATTTTGTCTCTCATCATTAGTCCCGGTTGGACTAGAAAGCCTCTACCAACCACTACTAAAGCCCCTCACCCTACGAGTGAAAGTGTAAATTTGCTTATACGAAAAATAATGTTACTAGATTCATGTTTGGAAGTATTCACTACATGAAAAACTCACTTTGGTAACGGGTATAGATGGCATTTAGTAATGGGCAAAGTGCCCATTACCGATCAAGTGTTACAATTGATCCAAGAAAGGTAACGGGCAGATGCTCATTACTGATAACACATATTGGTCGGGCATCAAACAACGACTGTTACCACAACTAGCCACCGGTCACGTGAAATGACTGTTTCTTTGGGCCCACAGGGTACTTTGGTAACGTGCACCAAAACAGAGCCCGTTACAGTAGCTCAATATCGGAGACGCTTGATCTGTACCTGTGTCTCCTCTATCTAGACGAAATGAGACACGTCTATTTCACACGCGTCTCAGCACATCTAGGATTCGTAACAGGCATCAAACAACGACCGTTACCACAACTAGTCACCTGTTTCTCTGGGCTCACAGGGGACTTTGGCAACGGGCATGAAAACAGAGCCCGTTACTATGAAATCAACATCGGAGATGCGTGTTGTGAACCTACGTCTCCTCTGTCTAGACAAAATGAGACGCATTTGTTTCCACGCGCATCTGCTGTCTCTCAACTAAAGGAGACGCGTGCTTTCAACTCGCGTCTCCTATATCTCGATGAACGGGCCAGGTCCTGGGGCCCACCGGTCAGGATTGGTAACGGGCTTTTACACTACCCGTTACATTGTTGGCATGTTTGTAACGGGCTTTCCGAATGAAGCCCGTTACTCACTGATAAGTGTTTGTAACGAGATTTAATTAACGCCCGTTACAGATACGTAGGTCACCCCTACAATCACCTGCTTGCTTGCCGGTTGCATCCTGGAACCAACCAGGGTTGGCAGTCATCAGGGGCTGCATCCTGCCATCCTAGAACCAGCCAGGATATGGCAGCCACCACAGTAATGAGACATCGCAAACACATTCTCACATCACAGATATAGGCAAGCAAGATCACATTCATAGAAAAGCAAGATCACATTTATAGACAAGCTAGGATCACATCAAGTTTCAAGTTACTCTCATCAGGGCTTGTTTGGATGGAATCATGAGAAAACTATCTGAACCAGGCAGCAGACCCCAACCAAGCAAGCCAAGCAGGTTTCTCAGGCAACAACACCTGACTAAAGAAGACTGAATGAGTTTCAAGTTTCTGGCTACAATGAACTCACGGTGCACCATTGTAGAAGTTGCCCTTTCGGTCGATGGTCTCCTTAAGAATGTACTCGCACAGCATCTCCCGGACACGCTTTAGATCTTCTGTGGAAACATCTACAACAGATTTGAAATCCTGCAAAATACAATCATTTATGAGAATCCAAGTAGAAATCACTTTCTAAAATTAGATGGAGAATATGAGCAGAGACAAGGTTGAACATTATTTTCTACTTACAGCAGCCTTCTTGATATCAGGTATGTCATCGAGTAGTCTTAGGATATGGAATGCCACATGGAATCCACACAAGTAGGACCCCATGTCTGTTGAGCACACTGCATCGAGGTACCAAAATGACAAGTTAATGCAGTACCAAATACGTAAGAATGGACCATAAAAAACCTCAACTTACATCGAGATTTGTTTTGTGCTTGATTATGGCCTTTGGCTTTTTTCTTTCCTTTCGTCACTCCGTCCTATGCATGATCACCAAAGGCCCTGCATGATCAGCAATACTGATTAGAAACACTAAGAGATTGAATTTTGTGAACAAAACCTAAAAGATACTGTACCAAAGGCCCTGCATGGTCAGCAATACCGATTAAAAACACGAATATATTGAATTTTTGTGAACAAAACCTACAAGATACTAACCAGTCCACAACAGGTTTGAGATCTGAGAACTTTAGCGGGAGATGTTGTTTAGCATAATCTAGATACCAAACTTCTTTGAACTTCATACAGATGATCATTGTTACCCAGTGGCTAGTGCAGTAGGCACCCACCACGTAGTCGTTGTTCATTGCATTTGAGAGTGCCTTTGGTAACAAGGCCAGAATGCTGAGAAATATTTGTGGAAGTAATAAAACCTGGATCTAAAAACTCAACACTGATCTGCATCTTCGCTGCCTTGTCCACCATTTTCCTACAAAAAATCAAATTGTTAGCATGCATGAACTTTGTGGTCAAAATTAAAGAAATATCTTTTTAGGTTTTAAGGTTCTTACAATGTCCACAACCTCAAGAAGGTAACATCCAGAGAAGCCAGGCTTATAAGGTTATACACGCTACTGAATGCAATTGTAGCGAACATGGCCCCTTTTTCCATTTGTTCGAGTTGATTTTGGTGATTCATGTTAACACAAGTAATGGGACTAACCACATTGTCTAGCATGTCTTTGTAGGCATTCATAGGTCTCATGGATGTTACCACATGTTGACATACCATGCACAAGTTAACATACCATGCCCAAGCTAGCATGTCATGCCACAAGTTAACATACCATGGACATGTTAGGTTACTTACAACAAATTTGAGGACTTAGTATATATTTGGAGGCTATAAGTAATGGCATGTTAAGTATGTTTAGTTGAAGCAAAGATCCAAGTTGAAGACACGAAGAAAAAGAAGGAAAAAGACACCGTCGAATGATCCGACGGTACCCAAATAGCAAGCGTCGGTGCAATCGTCGGACGAGTTGGTACACTGGTTGAAACCCTAGGCACCATCGGATGAACCGACAGTCCAATTTCTAGATGCGTCAGACGAATTGCAGAGGAAGAGCAACGAAGACAGTAGCACTGGATGATCCGACGGTCTGAGTGAAGACACCGTCGGTCTATCCGACGCTCAGTTTGAATCAAGACAGAGACATGCCAAGACAAAGCCTTCAGCACCGGATGATCCGACGCCTTGGTGAAGGTGTAGCGTTGGTCTATCCGACAGTCACATGGAAACTAACAGAGACGACTTGGTTGCGGGGTCTTCAGCACCGGATGATCTGACGGATCGTTGGTGTATAGCGTCGGAGCAGTTGTGTCAGAGAATCTCAACGTCTAAGTGACGTGGGAGGGGCACCGCATGAACCGACGCCCTGTAAAAACTTGCATCGGTTCATCCGACACTACCTATTTCAGTGGCCGTTAGCCAATGGCTCTTTGGATGCCTTGGGCTATTTATACCCCCTCCACTCACCCATTTGAGGTTGCTGGATTGTGTGGAAGTGCAGAGGAGTTCAAGACACATTGTGTCGGTGCGGAATGTAGTCCCGACACTGACTAGTGATAAGAGCCAAGGTCTATCCCTCAATGGTCGATGCTAAGCAACTAAAGACACAATATTTATCCTGGTTCCGGGGGGGCCGTACGTCCAGCAGTGGTGTGCTCGGGGCACTATATTGCTCAGCACCGGGGTGCCTGTAGTGGGGCAGCTACAAGCAAGACGGGAGAGGAGGCGAGACCTCCAAGTCCCTGGTGGAGCGATCGAAATGAGTTCAGAGGTTGTGGGAGAATTGGGGACTGTGTGCATGTTGTTCTCTGCGGGATGTTTGATGTCTTCTGTCCCCTGCGGCGAAGGGGCTCGCCTTCCTTTTATAGACCAAGGAGAGGGCGAGTTACAAGCATGCCACACTATTCAGCTACATGGGGAAGTGTGGTATGCAACGCCGCGGAGTTGGCGGCCGCCTTGACAGTCCTTGCCACGATCTAGTCATCATGGCACGTCGTGTACCCGAACAGTGGCAGCTTCGAGGGTAGGGGCGTAGTGGTTAGCCGTGGCGTCCTCAGAAAGGCTTGAGGAAGCCGCTGACGGCGTTCCGTACGGGGCACAGTGGTAGGCGTGGCGGCGTCCCGCCCCCGCGTGCCGCACGGCGCCGGAGTGGTTGTAACAGTGCCCGGTGTGGTGTTGCGAGCACGGGGGCGGCCGCACACGACCAACAGCAGCAGGGATGGCGTCCCGCCGGCCTAGCGTCATGACCTGATCCTGCAAGTTCACGAGAAAGTGGTTCGAGGGTGTGGCCGGCACCCCTTCGAGGGCGCGGCGCGTTAGCCGTACGGGGGTAGGCGGCGCGGTGTCACGGCGCTGACACCGGTCGCGTCGCACAGTCCCCCACAGTGGCGAGGATGGGTTCCCCCTAAGGAGTTGGTGCGACAGGACCGGGGCATGATTCCCAGGCGCATGATGGTGCCGCCCTGCCGTGCCAGAACATTAAATGTCCGTACCCGCGTGTGGGAACGGGCGTGCATGTGAGGGGGTCTCGAGCGGGGCGGAGGAGAGTCCTCGAGCGAGGCGGAGCCCGCTCGAGGAGGCCGTGAACACTCGAGCGAGGGGGAACCTGCTCGAGGGGGTGTGAACCCTCGAGCGAGGCGGAACCCGCTTGAGGGGGGTGTGAACCCTCGAGCGAGGCGGAACCTGTTCGAGGGGGCCTTCAAGTGGGCCACTCCGGCGGGCCGCGGGGACCACCACAGTGCGGGCCGTGCCCCGTGTGTGCGCTTAAGTGGGATGTGTTTAGTTTCGGTTTTTTGCAGGTTTTAAGCAGGATTCCCCTGGTTGTTTTAGGGAAACCTCAGGGTTGTCCCCGACCGTAGCCCCCGAGCATCTGCGGGTTTGCCGGCCAGGCTCCCGCAGATGCTGAAGCCTACTGATAGGACATCCTTCCCCCTGGTTGCTAATGCTTTCCGTGGGGCCGCGTCATCGGACCCGCGGGTCTAGCCCCCGAAGCCCTGCAGGAGCGTGAGTGCTCCTGTAGGGGTTTTACCGTGAATTTAGTCAGTGGGCGTGGTACATATTCCAACCGGCGTCGGCGATGTCTCAGCCGGATTCGGTGACGCACGCGCAACTGGCACTATTCGCGGCCGGTGCAGCCCAGGAGGTGTAGCCGTGCGTCGAGCCCCCGAGCCTGGGCCCGTTCAAGGCGATCGGGGTGAGCTCTTCGTCTTTTCAAACGCGCCCTCGCCGTCCCTCCGCGGGACGGAGGGTGAAGTTTCCGCAACCCCCATCGATCGGGTCGCGGATTGTGGATTCCTCATTGAGCTCTTAGTGGGTGGTTCGAGTGGACGCCCATGCCCCGTTCGATAAGGTTAGGCTGCGCGGTCCGGAGACGCGTCCATTAAAGCGCTTGCGTGGGTTTGCTAGGTGGGGCTCGGTCCCATTCGCTAGGGACCGAGGGCGCGGAAGCTCTCCCTCGGTGGGATCCCCCCGGCTAGCTGCTCTCGCTGGCTCCCGAACACGACATGTGGGGCACCCTCGAGCCGGTGGGCTCGAGGAAAGGCTCGAATGCGCGTGCCCTGGTCGTCCCTGACTCTGGTGATCTGGGGCGCCTGTTCGAACCAGTTGAAGGTCAGGCTTCGAACCTCTGATCAGTAGGGCCGTGCGGGGTGACAGCCAAGTTCCCCTGTCTTTTGCATCTGCAGGTTTCAAAGGTCACTGGCTGTGCCAGCCCCGAACCGCTGATCAGTAGTACTCGTGAATCGAGGGCACCTGTGGCGCCCGTTTATTTCAAACAGGCTTCGAGGCCACTGGTCAATGTTTGCACCCTTCGAGGGTCGTATTAATTTGAGCCAGGGGCTCGGGCCGCTTCGAGGGTCTACCTTACTCAGTCAGGGATGGGGCCATTAAATGCTCGCAGTCGCGACTGTAATCTCGCGCCGCGGGCGCGCCTTTTCAGGCGCTGCTGCCACGCGTGTAGTGGGCGGAGTGGGCAGGCGGATGTGACCACCTGCCACGGCCCCCCGGTTACCGCGCCGTGATGAAGTCCTGCGAGCGGTTGCGTGGCTGCCGCGGTCGTGGTGGGGCCCGTTTGTCAGTGAGGGAATATTCCACCTGCAGTTAATGCGCGCGGGGCGGGCGCTCCGGAGAGCACGCCTGCGGCCTATAAATCCAATGGAAGGGGAACGGGCGGTTTTTACCTTTGCGTTTAGCACTCGCCGCTCTTGCCTCTTGCGCTCTAGCCCCCGAGCCGCTCTCGCCATTGCACCTCTCTCCTCTCGGAGCTCTTCTTGTTCCTCATCCTTCGCCTCTTCGCCCGCTCGCATGGCGCCCCAGCCGCCTCTCATCATCATCGACCCGTTGGCGTGGGAGCGCTCAACGGTGACACGGTTGGCCCTGAACCAGCTGGTGTCCGGCGGCCAGCTGGCGGCGAACGAGGATGGACGGCCGGCCGACTGGATCGTGCCGTCGGAAAGGGAGCGAGCGCCCAACCCTCCGAGCGGCTACGTGGTCAGCTTCGTCCGCTTCCATGAGCGGGGCTTCATGGCGCCAGCGAGCCGTTTCATGCAGGCTCTCTGCCACCACTACGGCATGGAGCTCCACAACTTCGCGCCAAACGCGATCTCGCAGGCGGCCACATTGGTTGGCGTCTGCGAGGGCTTCCTGGGATCCCGGTGAACTGGGATCTCTGGGTTCACCTTTTCCGCGCGGAGCTGTTCACGCTGCCGACGACAGAGACGAGGACCCACCACGCGGTGCATGCCGGTGGCATGTCGCTCGCCGTGCGGACCCAGCGCAAGGACGACTACATCCCCTACACGATGACAACCAACAACGCGGACTGGGAGCGGGGATGGTTCTACCTCCGCAACGACGAGCCCGGCCTCCCCCCCTACACCGGCCTGGTGCTCCGGGAGAGGCCGGCCTCTTGGTACCATGGGGTGTCTCCGCCCCAGCACCAGAACCGGTTGGACTCGCTCCTGGCCGCACTGAGGAATCTGGCAGGCCGCGGGTTGACCGTGGAAGTCGTCCTCGCCCACCTCCACCATCGGCGGATCGTCCCCTTGATGGACAGTACGCTCCGCATCTTCGAGATGACCGAGGAGGCGGACCCCGTCGCGTTGGCGAGGTCGCGGTCGCTGCCGGGCCCCTTGCTACGGGACTACGCGGCTACCCGGGCGCGGCGCGCCATCGACCTCAACTCCGGGCTCTACAACGAAAACGCCCCGTGGGATCTTGAGATGCTGCCCACCGGCCCACTGGTGAGTGGAGTTCTTGATTTCGTTTTCAATTTTGCCAGTTCTCCGAGTTGTTGATGCATCTTAATGTTTTGCCTGCAGTTGGTGAGCGTGAGTGCCGCGAAGTCCGAGCCTCCCACCCCCGCTCCCGCGCGCTTGCGCGCGTTGCGCAGCAGCGAGAGCGGGAGCGGGCGGCGCGCAAGAAGGAGCGTGCGATGCGACATCGGAAGCGTCGCGAGCGGAGGAGCGAGGAGTTCCGGCTGCGCGAGCAGCAGGGGCTCTCCTCGCTGGGGACCGAGGAATACTCGTCATCGGACGAGGAGGAAGAAGAAGAGGAAGAAGAGGTCAGGGGGCAGGGCCTCCCCGATAGGTGGGAGCCTGCACCCCTGTCACCGGAGCCGGCTCCGGTGGCAGTAGTGGCATCGTCTGGGGCGGGCGCGGAGGCGCCCGCCCCCGGCAATCGACGACGAGGTGGCGCGGGCCGTGGAGGCGCGGGCGCGTGCCTCAAAGGCGCCCGCGCGCGCGGTGGGGATGGATGGAGGTGCGGCGGCGGTCGCACCGGCCGCACCTGCAACGTCAGCAGGGACCTCGAGGAAGAGGAAGCGCGACTTCTCCTCCTCAAGGTCAGAGATCGTCTTTCGGGAGGTCGCGGGCCCGTCACGCGGGAATCTGACAGTTTGTTTGCATCTCCGCAGGGTGGTGCCAACCGTGCCTCCCCTCGCACCGGCCAAGGTGCTGAGGGCAGATGCGTCCGTCCCCACCCGACGGCGTTCGTCAAGGGCGCCGCGGGCGGGGGGGGCGAGCGAAGCGGCGACGGCGAGCGAGAGTTCGCGAGGTGCGGCGGCCGAGGCCTCGAGGCCACGGTGGCGGCCTCGCCCCGCCGAGCCACGGCCGGCGGTTGCCGAGGAGCGGCGGGCGCCGGTCGTGGAGGAGGCGCAGCGGACGGCGGCCGCAGCGAGAGGCAAGGCCGGAGGCGGAGGCACGGCCGGCGGCGCCGGTCGCGGCGGTATTGCCGGCGGCGTCGCCGCGGAGGGCCACCGGCACCCGCGGCCGCCGAGACGCGGCCGGAGGGCGGCGGCCATGGTGCTGCGGCCGGGAGACCGCGGCCGCGAGGCGCCGTCGGAGGCGGCGGTGGGGGCGCGAGCGAGAGCCCGCGCTTGCGGCCCGCCTCCCGGCGGTGGCGGTGGGAGATCCCGACGACGACTCCCCCGCCGCCCGGGTGGGACCAGTGGGTGAACCTGCCCATGCCATCCCCCGAGTCCCAGGAGGGGGTACTCGTGAGGCGGTGGGATGGCCACATGGTGGCCGGAGGCCGAGGGCTCGGCGCCGAGGCTTCTTCTTCCCGCTCCGGCCGCTCTGCTCCGGGAGAGGGGCGCGTCGACGATCCGCTCGCCTTCGCCGACGCTCAAGAGGAGCAGCAGCTGTGGGGGGAACTCCGTGATCACGGCGCCGCGCTCAACCGGGCGTTGAACGAGGCGCTGCGGATCCACAGCGGCCCGGCGTGGCACGTCTTCCAGGTGAGGCACTGTTGCCCCTTTTCTTCGACTTCTTCATCTTCGTGTTTGTTTCTTGCAGCGCGACGCTTACTTGTTTCGGTCTGTTGGCGGCAGGAGCTCGAGGATCGTGCCCGCGATAAGTATGGCGCCTTTGACCGGATGAGTGCTGAGCTCCGCCAGCTCTGGGAGCGGTGCGACGCCTTCGACGCGCTCGCAGATGCCTTGGGGACCCCAGACAGCTGGCCGTTGTACCTGGCTGAGGCTCTACGCGACCAGCTCCTGGAGTGCGAAAGGCAGGCCGCGGCGCCCCCCCCACCCTCAAGCGGATTTGCACAGCCCTCATCGATCGGGATGAGGCGCTGCAGCAGGTGCGGGGGGACATGGAGAAGATGCGCACGTTGGCGTCCAACTGGGAGGCGGAGGTGGGCACCGTCCGGGCTGACAATCAGGAGCTCCGCTCGTGGCTCCGGGAAGCGCAGGCCCAGCAGAGTCAGGCCGAGGAGAGGGCGCGCGCGGCTGAGCAGAAGGCCAAGGAGGCTGACGAGCTGAAGGCCACCCTCGATGCCAAGATCGCTGCGCTGTTGACGGTGAAAATTCGTCAACCTAGCCATGAGTTTACCTTCGGTGTTGGCATAACTTTTGTATCTTATTCATTGGTACTAACCCCCGTGGTATAACAAGTTCACTTGTGCATGTCGGTTTTGGAGTTATGTGTTTACGCAGGGTTTTAACGTTGAAAGCAAGACTTCCGGGATAAGTTCATTAAGCACCTCATGACAAGACCTTGAAGCCCGATACAAGTCAAGCAATGAAGTGAACATGACTCCAAGAGCCCAAGGACCAAGCCCGAGAAGACGATAAACTCCGAGGACCGAACCGAAAAGTGCTCGAATCTTGCAAGACAAGGAGTTGAGTCCAATTCGGAGAGAAACCGACGTCAAGGGCCCACATGCAAAAGGGGAGAACATCTAGAAGACGTGGGAAGCAACACCGGCGAAGCAGGCCGCGGGATGGGCCGAATTGGGCCCGGGCCGGCCGGCCCGGAGCCGGCCGGCCCCGCCCCAATTCGGGGCCCAATCGGCCTCCCCCTTTGACCTAATTGCTTCTCGGGATATAAATAGCCCCCTGACCGAGAGCCACGCAGAACCGAAGTCGTAATCCACCGCCGAGGAGCAGAGAAGCTTGAGGGACACCATCTCGGAGATGAGGGTCGTGCTAGTTGTCTAGGGTTTCCCTAGCCGACGTGGGAACCTTGCATGGAAGACCACGTCGGAGCTCCGGAGTGAGGATCAAGATCGAGGGAGGGCCCCGGTGGTGATCTTGTTCATGTAATCATTCATGGTGAAGTTTGTAAGTGAATCCGATTTCTAGCGATTAAGTGCCTTCTCGATGATTTTGATTTCTTCTTGGTTTTGCTTCTTTTACGATCTAGTCTATAGCTAGATTACATAGGTGCTCTTGTAGCCGCGGTGGCTAGAGGTGCATACCGACCGGCCAAGTGATTTCAACTTGTTCTATCGAACTCGCCCTAAGCTCCCCGCATGAATAGGGATACGTTGTGACAGAACGGGGTCTCGAAAGGCGGATGTTTTCGGAGTCGGATGGGAAGGCCACGATTTAAAGATTCTTTTAATGAGATTCGCTTTTCTATCTTCATCTATCTTGTTTGGAGCTACAACATAAGCATGATCTAGATTCTCTAGATTGGTTATCTCTTGCTTTCTCTTGCTACCTCTTTAGTAGATTAGATTAGATTCGTTTTCTTTATGAGTTAGTAGATTAGATGCAACTTACCTTCATAAGATAGCTTACCTTGCTTTACTAGATTGAATCCTTGCGTTGCACATTGTTCCACGGATTCGATACCTTGGGTTCACCACTCGAGGGAAGAAGGGTCCCTTGACTACGACGGGAGACTTGTCCGCTTGCAAGTCACAAACGAACTTTGATACAACTATTAACCGTCAACAAGCCCCTTTTTCTGGCGCCGTTGCCGGGGAACAAGCAATCAAGATCCGTTCTAGTATCGCTTATCTTTCAGTTTTTCTTTTGATTTTCTTTTGCATCTCTTATGTTTGATCATCCTCAAAAAGAAAAAAAAATTCAATCTAATCTAGTTTTGATTAACCCTAATTTTTCTTTTCTGTTTAGATTTTTGTTTTATCACTAACCCTAACCGGAGATGGTTGTCTACCTCTCCAAGAAACCGAAAACTTTTTTTTGTGGATGATCCAGGAAAACTTTACAGGCAAAGGTGACGTGCAACACAAGCTCGAAGGACCATCAAAATCTCCAAGGGAATCACCACCTCCAAGTCAAGACGCCAGAAGGACGTTCAAGATCAACGAGGATGGAGAAGATGGAGATGGAGAAAGAAGCTCAACACCTAAAGGCTGCCAAGGCAAGGTCCACATGCGAAGTGTTCGTCATGAGATGCTAGAGACGCAAGCGGGACAACTTGCCGGGCGCCCGATGGGTAACAAAGAAGAATATCCGAGACAACTCCAAGGTCCCAAGACGGCGAAGGCTACTCAAACTCATTCGGGAGAGATGAAGGATCACACTAGAGACCATGAAGATCACGACCGAAGACCGGAGTTCGAGATGCCGAGCCACAAGGAAGATGTTGCATCCGCCAAGACCAAAGGACAAAGCCACTCGTGAAGACCAAAAAAAAATGACTAAGCCAAAGTGGGTACCCAAGATTGCAACGCCCGCAAAGAGCGTTGATCCGGAGTAATCAAGTGAAGAAGTCTAGCCATGGACTATAAACGAAGCGCTAGGCGGGAGGCAACCCGTTTCGTCGAGTCAAGAATAAGCTACCGGGAGGACAACCCGATTCCAGGTTTTTCGAGTCTTTTTACTAATTCAGTTTTGAATTTTACTACGCAAAACATTAGACTTAGAATGGCTGAACAATATTAGAGACATAATTCTTGGTTGAATATTTTGCTTGATCATAAACCCTTTACATGAACCATCCTATGTGTTTGTTTGCTTCTTTTCGAGAAACCACAACCAAAACCAAAAAAATTCAGAACCAAACTCAACCTTTCATCCTCTTTATGATGTTGTGGTTGACTTGTTTTTCATGCTAAAAACACACGAGTAGAGCCACGACTTGTATCTAGATGTTATTTAAATTTCAGCATGTGGTAGGGCTCGCGTGAACCTAGAAGCTTGATTTTTGGTTGGTTTAAAAATCCATATCCTTGGTTTCTCTAAGATTAGAATTTTTCTAAGCCCCACTTAATTTTATTTCATTCAAAATCTCTCTCATCTAATCAAAATTAGGACCTAAACCTATGCCCCCATGATCAAGCCGGGAAAAGCTTGCTCTCAACTAATGAAGGCAAACTATCCGGTGAGACCGAAATCGACGTAGTCGAAAAATATTTTCGACTTACATTTGTTTTTAATGGTTTAAAAACTTCTCTAAATTTATGCTTGAGCTCTTTCATGGCTCTGAAAAATATTTTTAAATTTCGAAATTAGAGGAGTGCTTAGCCTTAAACACACTTAAAGGGAGGCAATCTAGTTAACCTAACCATGCATGCTACATGATACATCACGGGATGCCCCTCCAACATATTTAAACCACATGCAAAGTACAAGCATGGGGGGGGGTAGCCAAGGCTTTGTTTTGTAGGAATATCATGGATGCATGTGAGGCAAGGGAGTATGGAAGTGAGTCAAAGCGAAAACATCAAGTGGAAGGAGCAATAATGCAAGCGAAGGAGTGGACGGGAACGTTTGGAAGGTGTACGCGATCACGAAGCAACATGAATGCACTAGAGAAGAACCGCGCCAAGAGGAGGAGAGAGGTAAGTCTTTCATCCAACTCTTTGTTCGTGTGCTCTAGTTTGTAGGCCGGAACCACCTTAGACTTAGCCATCCACCACGTTTGTTTCGTGCAACAAATCACATCCTTAATCCACTCAAAGTCCAGACTCCAAAATAATATTTGTGTACCTTGTTACCGGGTGAAAACCCCGGATATATATTTGTGAGGGAGAGCGCTGCAATCATGGAAGAAAACTACAAGCCTTTTCACCGAAGAAGAAGGGATCATCGTCGTCTAAGCCATCATCGACAACCTCTTTGATGAGGCGCTCGGTTTCCGAGTTTCCTCGGAGTATGGAGGAGGACACGGCACCGCTGAGGAGGAGCCACACTCTTCTCCTCGGTGGCATGAGGGCCACACAAAACTAGTTTATTAGGTTTACCAAACTTCAATAACATATGGAGGAGCCGCCTGTCCAACCTCGCCACTTGACACGATCATCCGCTCCACCTCCATACGCTCCGCGGTATTCCGAGGGGTATGTCATCATGACGGAGGAGGAGAAGAAGCTCGCTCGCCTTAAGTAGAGGCTTGTAGCGAACGTCGACATCGACGACCAAGCTCTCCACATATTGGGTTTCACACGGGACACCAGTGCAATTCTCTAGCGGAGTGTCGGCAAACACCCACAAGGAATTCGCCTAGGAAATTCTCATGACCATGGCGCATACCCTTGATGAATGAGTGCTGAGTCTCTCATTCCGTTGGAGGGAGCCCACAAGTGGAGAAGAAGGAAGACACCGTCGGAAGGGTAACCTTGATCAACGATGCTATTTCTAGCACCTTGATGGGGTAATCTCCTTTCATCCATGGGTTGCAATCGATCTTAAGATGTGATCATACTTGTTGGATTATCTATCTATCATCTTGTGCTGAAAATACTTTAATGCTTAAGGCTAGCAACCATGCCATAAAGGGAGTATAGGCCTCAATGCTTCCTTGGATCCATTCAACACAATCCCTGATAGACTAGATTGGTTTTCATGTTCGAAACGATTGCATGTTCTAGTATCGTAGACCCATGGGCGAGTGTCCCCTATTTTCAAAAGGGAGCTCCGGAACAAGTATGTGCATGAAGGCACATGGGAAGGTTTTTAGAGTATGATCACGGGAAGAGACCATCAACGAAGAAATACTATCCGGAACCCCATCATCCAAGTGTGTCACTTTTGTCCAAGTGGATTTTTGGGAGAACAAGAGAGACAAAGATAACCAACACGGAGTTGAATTGGCTTTACTCGGCTTTGATTGCCAAGTGGCCAATAGACCCCACTCACCTATGATCAACCGGTGGTGTTGTTGCAACATCGAGTTCGGAAGATATTGGTTCGGGGTGTTACCTCTCCATGTTGACTATCTCTTTAAAACCGGGTATTACAAGGAACCCAAATCATCTCCTACCCGGACTTCCCTAGGAATATATGAAGAAAGGAAAATATAAGAGTGAAGATGAGAGAGGAGGCTTCCAAGTGGCCTAGGTGAATTTGCCCCTTCCGGATTGAAGATTAAAACTTTTTTTTGAGAGGAAGAAGATTGGTTAGAGGAAGGACTTCTTGTGCGGCGAAGAAAAATAAAAGAGAAGGATTATAGGAGAAGGATCTTCTATGGCCCAAGAATAAGGTGCACAACAAAATTATGTCCCACCATTGGGAGGAACCCCGGCGCCGCCGAGTTACTACGGTGGTGTACCAATGCAAGCATGGGGGAGTGGTGCAGCCATACCCCCACCATTTTTGCGGTGCCCAACGTAGCCTTTGCGGAGCCATATGCACACCTTCCTCAACCACAACAAAATGTGGCCACCATTGGAGGATACGCTGCAAGAAACATGCAAAATATTGCAGCCATCCAAACCAATGCAAACCAAATGGGTGAAGGTAATGCAACATTCGCTTATGAGCTTTGACACCTTCACCTAGCACCATCGGACAATTCATAGGAGGAGTGGTGCATTCCTATTACAAGTAAGGGTACAACAACCAAGACTATCAATATCAACCGCCTGCGGAAGATTAGAGAGAGGAGGAGCTCTAGTTATCTTTCCTTTACCCCCTTTTCTTTAATTTTCAGCTTGTTTGCACCTATGTTTGCGTAGTATTTTCAGCTTTGCTTTAATTTTCAGTTTTTAGTTTAATTTTCAGCGTGTGTCTTAGTGTTTATTTTCATCATGAATAATGTCGCCACCAAGTTTTTACCTTTGGTAAAGTTACAAGGTTTGTGCCATGATGATATATGATTATAATTGCCGCTTTGTTTATCTTTGTAATTGATTTATGCATGTTTGAACTAGTGCTCTCTTAAAAATACAAATCTGAAATTATCTAAATGCTAGCTCAATCTTCAGCGGAGGTTATGATTAAAATAAAGACCCATAGTGTTTTATGTGCTCTCAAGTTATGAATAGATTAAAGATGTCTTTTATGCTCAAAAATATTGCTAACCTTGTCATAAATATCACTTGTGTGTTGCTCAACCTATCCAAAGCCTTATATATATTTGAGTGCATAAACCTTAGTGTACAAGATTTATTTTTGAGTGAGTTATTGCAGGCCATGATTTCTCTGGCCCGAGACTAAGAAGCTGGTCATTCCATTTTTGCGTATCTATCTTTTTGCTAGCCTTTTATCCATGCATTGTGTATCCCCGCATCGGAGATCTCACAAACTTCGCCGGATATCCACCCTTAAACCAAATATCATCTTTTGTGATTACCTCCTTGACCACAACCTATTGTTGAGAATGGATCATCAATTCAAGGAAGATCGCAAGACGGTGCCAACGTTGAAGATTTCAAGTATCTCTCCAAGGAAAATTATTTTCGGTACCTACCATATTTTTTCGCCTCTTTGCTCGAGGACGAGCATCGTCTAAGCATGGGGGAGGAGGTAGGTACGGTGCAGTTTTAGAGTTCAAAAGGGAGTATTTTTTTTTTAAAAAAATATATATAATGATGAAAGAAAAAATTCGGCGATGTACGTGACTTTCAAGGTGCAGAAAGAAAAAATATATATAATGAAAGAAAGAAAGAAAGAAAGAAAAGAATGAGAAATATGAGAAAGAGAAAAAAAATATATGTGCGTAAAGCGAACTCCCCGGTTCTCTAAAAGTGCATTCAAGGCTGCAGGTTAAAAGATCCATTCTCATTTTCCAACCATGTGCAATCCGATAACGAGGACTTCCTTTGTGCCTCGGGATCACTCTTTGCCATTTGCACATGTCCACTCATCTAAAAGCGTGTGTATTTTTCTCTTTCCCCTCCTTGACTTAACATTATTTTCCAATGACCTTTTTGACGAGTCTCGGTAAGACCATGAGAAGCTTGTCTTGTTTTGACAACACCTCATTTATACAATCTTGTTAGGACTAAACTTTCCCAAAGCTCCATATAAAGCCTACCACACATATATGTTATGAGAGGGAAAGGAGTAGAATATATAGGCTTGAGAGACAAGTGAGATGAGAGTTCATGAGCAATATACAAGATGATTTAAATTTGTGAACTTGGTTTAGCTTTTCTTTATCTCGTTCTTTATTTCAAAAATTCTGAGGTCTATTTAAACTTTGTGAGCATGTTAATACTTGTGGGATAAGCTTAATAAGAATCTACCCTCCGTAGGGATGAAGGCTAGTACATTATGGAACTTTAACGAATTAAACTTTTGAGAGCATTATGTTTTTTTTCATGTATGATCAAGTGCAAGGTTTAAACAATGAAGGGCAACGATGATATCCATCGAAGGCTTACTCGAGGACGAGCAAGGTTTAAGCATGGGGGAGATGTTGACGGTGAAAATCCGTCAACCTAGCCATGAGTTTACCTTCGGTGTTGGCATAACTTTTGTATCTTATTCATTGGTACTAACCCCCGTGGTATAACAAGTTCACTTGTGCATGTCGGTTTTGGAGTTATGTGTTTACGCGAGGTTTTAACGTTGAAAGCAAGACTTCCGGGATAAGTTCATTAAGCACCTCATGACAAGACCTTGAAGCCCGATACAAGTCAAGCAATGAAGTGAACATGACTCCAAGAGCCCAAGGACCAAGCCCGAGAAGACGATAAACTCCGAGGACCGAACCGGAAAAAGTGCTTCGAATCTTGCAAGACAAGGAGTTGAGTCCAATTCGGAGAGAAACCGACGTCAAGGGCCCACATGCAAAAGGGGAGAACATCTAGAAGACGTGGGAAGCAACACCGGCGAAGCGAGGCCGCGGGATGGGCCGAGTGGGCCCGGCGGCCGGCCCCGGCCGGCCGGCCCAGCCCAATTCGGGGCCCAATCGGCCTCCCCTTTGACCTAATTGCTTCTCGGGATATAAATAGCCTCCCCGACCGAGAGCCACGCGAACCGAAGTCGTAATCCGCCGCCGAGGAGCAGAGAAGCTTGAGGGACACCATCTCGGAGATGAGGGTCGTGCTAGTTGTCTAGGGTTTCCCTAGCCGACGTGGGAACCTAGCATGGAAGACCACGTCGGAGCTCCGGAGCGAGGATCAAGATCGAGGGAGAGCCCCGGTGGTGATCTTGTTCATGTAATCATTCATGGTGAAGTTTGTAAGTGAATCCGATTTCTAGCGATTAAGTGCCTTCTCGATGATTTTGATTTCTTCTTGGTTTTGCTTCTTTTACGATCTAGTCTATAGCTAGATTACATAGGGTGCTCTTGTAGCCGCGGTGGCTAGAGGTGCATACCGGACCGGCCAAGTGATTTCAACTTGTTCTATCGAACTCGCCCTAAGCTCCCCGCATGAATAGGGATACGTTGTGACGAACGGGGGTCTCGAAAGGCGGATGTTTTCGGAGTCGGATGGGAAGGCCACGATTTAAAGATGCTTTTAATGAGATTCGCTTTTCTATCTTCATCTATCTTGTTTGGAGCTACAACATAAGCATGATCTAGATTCTCTAGATTGGTTATCTCTTGCTTTCTCTTGCTACCTCTTTAGTAGATTAGATTAGATTCGTTTTCTTTATGAGTTAGTAGATTAGATGCAACTTACCTTCATAAGATAGCTTACCTTGCTTTACTAGATTGAATCCTTGCGTTGCACATTGTTCCACGGATTCGATACCTTGGGTTCACCACTCGAGGGAAGAAGGGTCCCTTGACTACGACGGGAGACTTGTCCGCTTGCAAGTCACAAACGAACTTTGATACAACTATTAACCGTCAACATGCGCTCATCACGGTGGAGGACCAGCTCCGGCAAGAGCGTACCGCCCGCCAGGGGGCTGACGGGCAGCTCCAGCAGGAGCGGACCGCTCTTGCTGACGCCCGGTCGGCGCTCGAGCGGGAGCATACCGCTCGTGAGGCGGCGCAGAAGTCACTGGAGGAGCGGAATGCTGATTTCTCGAAGCTCGAGGGTGAGCTGGTAGCTCTCAGCATTACGAGTGCGGATCAGGAGTAGTCCCTCAAGGAGCAGAGCGCCACCATCGTCAGCCTGCAGCAAGCGGTCGAGGCCGAGCGCCGCACCCTCGAGGTGGAGAAGAAGCAGGTTGAAGGTAGGTCACCATTCCGTCTCTTGTTTTGCTGATCTTTCCTTTGAGGGTTCGTTCCCCCTTCTGATTTCTTTCGCTGGTAACGTTCAGGCCTACGCACCGCGCTGGGGCACGCGACCGACCGGGCCGAGGCGTTGCAGGCTTCCTACAACTCCTCCGAGTGGGAGCTGCTGGACCTGCGTTCCGCGGCCCTCGAGACCTGCCAGGCCGTGGAGGAGGGCGAGGCGCAGGCTGGGAGCTCGTTGGCCAGTCGCCTGCGCGCCCTCGGCGGGCATGTTTCTGGGCACATGCGCCGCGCTCTGCGTCTTGGCGTCCAGAATGCTCTCGGGGTGGTGCGGTCCCACTACGAGATGAACTTCGAGGCCGTGGCGGAAGGCTACGTCGTCCCGGAGGGCGTCGAGGACGAGGTGGCGATGGAGCGCGTGGACACGTTAGCCGCTGACGCCGCCGAGGTGCTCACCGAGGCCTTCGAGGAGTTCCTGTTTCCAGACGCCGCTGAAGCCGACGCTCCTTAGGCCTGAAGATTGCTGGGCGCTAGGCCCTTTTTTGTTCGTATGTTAGTATGTGGGCCACGTGGCCATGTAAATGAACAATCATTTTGTTTCAAACACTTGTGGGAGCAAATGATGTTTGTTATTTTTATGGCGCTGTTTTTTTCTTCCTTTGCCTGAGTAAATTCGAGTTAGGGGAGTTCGATTTTCGCGAGCAGCCTGCTGGTCTGGAGGCAAGGGAGAAGGGCCGTATCCTCGTGGAGGCGTAGACTATCTCTGGCTCGTGCATCCTTTCCGCTAGGCCGTCCGCGCCCTGTTTGAACTTTGCTCGAGGCTAAGGTTGAGCCAAACTTAGCGCACGTGGGTTTTTTGCGAAAAAATGGGACCATTTTTTGGGGGGGGGTGCCCCCCGTAGTAGCCCCCGAGGGTGACTTGGGTTTCAGGGGAAAGCCGAGTTGCCCTTTTTATTGAACTACTGCTATTTACACGTTCGCTACCAACTGGGGTGTTGGGCAGGTAATTTACAACAAAAGACTTGGAAATCCTAGCTAAGGGTAGAAGTGACGTAGCTGTTGGATGTTCCAAGCGTTGGTGAGTTCTTCGCCGTCCTCGTTGGCTAGCTTGTATGTGCCGGGCTTGAGCACCTTCACCACGACGTAGGGTCCCTCCCACGGAGGTGACAGCTTGTGGCGTCCTCGGTTGTCTTGGCATAGCCTTAGGACCAAATCCCCCTCGCTAAAGTCCCACCGGCGTATCTTCCGGGCCTGGTAGCGCCTTAGGGACTGCTGGTATCTTGCGGAATGCATTAGGGCCACGAGGCGCGCTTCATCCAGCTAGTCCAGTGAGTCCTCGCAGGCCCGCTGGTTGGTGTCCTCGTCATAGCTTCGCACCCTGGGTGGCCCATATTCTAAGTCCGTGGGGAGGACGGCCTCCGCGCCATGGACTAGAAAGAACGGGGTGAACCCAGTGGCTCTGCTTGGGGTGGTCCTTAGGCTCGACACGACCGCAGACAGTTCCTGGAGCCATTTCCGACCGGACTTGTTCAGCTGGTCGAAAATTCTGGGCTTGAGGCCTTGTAGGATCATGCCGTTGGCACGCTCTACTTGGTCGTTAGTCTGTGGGTGTGCCACAACTGCCCAATCCACACGGATGTGGAATTTATCACAAAACTCCAGGAATTTCCTACCCGTGAACTGGGACCCATTGTTGGTGATGATGGAATTGGGCACTCCAAAGCGATGGACGATGTCCGTGAAAAACGTCACCGCCTGCTCTGCCCTAAGATTCGTAATGGGGCGCACCTCTACCCACTTGGAAAATTTGTCGATAGCGACCAACAGGTGGGTGAAGCCCCCGGGCGCCTTTCGTAAGGGCCCAACGATGTCCAGTCCCCATACGGCGAAAGGCCACGTGATGGGGATGGTCTGCAGGACGTGCGTAGGCAGGTTGGATTTACGGGCGTAGAATTGGCACCCTTCGCAGGTGCGCACGATCTCGCTGGCGTCGGCGACTGCGGTGGGCCAGTAAAAGCCCTGGCGGAACGCGTTGCCTACGAGGGTGCAGGGCGCGGCATGGTGGCCGCAGATGCCCGCGTGTATGTCCCGGAGGAGCTCGAGCCCCTCGGGGATGGGCACGCATCGCTGTAGGATGCCGGAAGCGGCGCGATTGTACAGCTCGCCGTCGACGAGGGCGAAAGATTTGGCCATCCTGGCGATGTGCCTGGCCTCGGATTGGTCCGAGGGGAGCTCCCCTCGGTCCATCCAGGCGATGTATTTGTCGCGCCAGTCCGCCTTGATGGGGGTTGGCTCGACGTCCATCACTTCGGTCTCGTTGGCGCCGTACCCCTCGAGTAGGGAGAGCACGTACGCCTCGTTCGAGGGGTCCTCGTCCATGGGCTCTGCGCCTGCTGGACTCGAGGGATCCCCCGAGGGTTCCGTGTGGTTTGAGGGGTGTGGCTCGAGGGTGACGGATGGTTGAGCGATATCTCGGGCGAAGACGTTCGGGGGGACAGTGATCCGTCCCGACGCGATCTTGGCAAGCTCGTCCGCCTCCTCGTTGAACCGGCGGGGCACATGATTAAGCTCGATGCCGTAGAACTTGTCCTCGAGGACCCGCACAGCCTTGCAGTATGCTTCCATCTTGTCGTCGTGGCAGCTCGCATTTTTCATGACTTGGTCGATCACGAGCTGCGAATCTCCCCGCACGTCGAGGCGTTTGACGCCTATTTCGATGGTGATCTTGAGGCCGCAAAGCAGGGCCTCGTACTCAGCCATGTTGTTTGACGCGGGGAAATGGAGGCGCACCGCGTACCGCATGTGCTCCCCGAGGGGTGACACGAAGAGAAGGCCCGCGCCCGCCCCGGTCTTCATCACTGAGCCATCGAAGTACAGAGTCCAGCACTCTGCCTGGATTTGCGGCGGCGGCAACTGCGTGTCCGTCCATTCGGCAACGAAATCGGCCAAGATCTGGGACTTGATGGTCTTGCACGGGGCGTAGACGAGCGTTTCGCCCATCAGCTCCACTGACCACTTGGCGATCCTGCCTGCTGCGTCTGGATTGCAGATGATCTCTCCTAGTGGAAAGGAGGAAACCACCGTGACAGGGTGGGCCTCGAAGTAGTGGCGGTGCTTGCGCCGCGCGAGGACCACTGCGTAGGGCAGCTTCTGGACTTGAGGGTAGCGTGCCTTGGTGTCGGACAGCACCTCGCTGATGTAGTACACCGGCCGTTGAACCGGCAGGGCGTGTCCCTCCTCCGTGCGCTCTACCACGATCACGGCGCTGACCACCTGGGTAGTCACAGCCACGTAGAGGTGCAGAGGTTCGCCGTCTCGCGGCGATGTGAGGATTGGGGCGTGGGTCAAGGACGCCTTCAGCTTGTCAAGCGCCTCTTGGGCCTCGGCGGTCCAGGAGAAGCGCTCGTGCTTCTTGAGAAGGCGGTAGAGGGGCAAGCCTTTCTTGCCGAGCCGCGAGACGAAGCGGCTCAAGGCGGCAAGGCACCCCCAGCACCTTTTGTACCCCTTTGAGGTCCCGAATCGGACCCATTCGCTCGAGTGCTGCAACCTTTTCTGGGTTGGCTTCGATGCCTCGCTGGGAGACTATGTATCCTAGAAGCATGCCCCGCGGCACGCCAAAGACACATTTTTCGGGGTTCAGTTTTACCCCGTTGGCCCGTAGGCAGCCGAACGCGATGCTGAGGTCGCCAACCCGGTCGTCCGCCTTTCGGTTTTCACGACTATGTCGTCCACGTACGCCTCGACGGTCCGGCCGATGTGTCCTCATTGCCCAAGTCAAAGAAGGCGCCCCAAGAGAAGCACCAAGAACCATCCTCTCCAACTACAAGCCATGCTCTCTCAAGCCAACAAGAGAAGATGTTGAGTAGGATGGCTACTCATGGAAGCTCAAGCGAGGATGATGGTGATGATGGTGACGATGGAGATTCTTCAAGTGATGAAGAGGTTGAATCCATGGTGGCTGAGTACGTGAAGAAGATCTTCAAGTATGTGAAGAAAGTCAACATGTAAGGCTACAATGTCCACTTGAGAGAAGGGCGTCATCATCAACACATCAAGTTCACCAAGATCGAGCACAAGCCTAAGAAGAAGGTGGTCAAGGAGAGGAGACCAAGGCAAAAAGCAACTATTGCCGTCCGTGAGTGGACAAGTGGTGGAGAATCAAGTTCTTCTAGCTCAAGTGATGAATCAAGAAAGAACTTCACCACCCGCTTCATGCAAGGTCCTTCATCATCACTACACATGTGCCTTATGGCCAAAGGTATGGAAAGCAATGTAAGTGACGATGAATCCGACACCACCTCTCTTGATGATCTTGTTGAGCTAGTCCATGAGCAAAAAGGAATTCTTGAGAAACAAGCTAATGAAATTAAAGAACTCAATGCTCTCAATGATCTTAGTGCAACCCTTGCTACAAATTATGAACATTTGTTGTGCAAATTCAAATTGCTTACCAAGGAGTGTGATGATCTAAAATCTAAGCATGAGAGCAATGAGATTAAAACAAGTAATTCCTTTGAGCTTGATGAATCATCTATCCCTTGTATAATTTCTATCTCCAAGGTAGATGCTTAAACTTCTTGCATTGATTTAATTGTTGAATCTTGCTCACCATCTTGCAATGAGAATGTTGTTGTAGAAAAATGTGATTGTCTCATAGGCAAGAAAAATGATGAGCTCAAGCAAGAAGTGAAATGGCTCCGAGAGAGGTTGGCAAGCTTGATGGGCAAGGGAAAGAACGATGAAGAACAAGGGGACATCTCTGAAGACATGAAGAGCAAAGTCTAACCTTCTCAAGGTAACCGTGATCCCATGGTGAAGAAGCTTGAGAAGGGTGCAACCGTGACTTGCTACAAGTGTCATGGAGAAGGGCACAAGTCCAACCGCAAGAACAAGACCAAGAGCAACACCTACGTCATCAAGAAGAAGGCTAATGGCAAGGTAGTTGCACACAAGGTTGGGAAGATGAAGGAGGAGCGGGGTTGGAACCAACCCATTTGGGTGCCCAAGGAAGTCATCACCAACATGAAGGGGCCTCAAATGGTTTGGGTTCCAAAGGCCACTTGAAGGCCATGAAATCGGGGACTTGGGAGGCTTGGCACAAAGAAGTTGTGGAAATTCATGCCTACAAGCCAAGCTTGCAAGTTGGACATGTGTTGCCCAAGTTCCCCGGTTGAGGTAATGGAAACTAGTACCTATCTCTTGTATCATTGTATCTCCATTGCCTTGTTTAGGTTGCATTTGTTGCAATACTTACATATAGTAGGTTGCTCGTGTCATGTGCTAACCCATGAGCAACTTACATGGATTGATTAGTGTGTAGGAAAGCTATACTTGTTCTTTCATGGTGCATGTTTTCATATATATCTCTTTGCATCATGAGCAAGCTATAGGGTTAGCTTCCCATTTGTTGTCATACACAATGTGCATACATTTGCTTGGTGATTCAAACACTAAATTCACACATTTAGGGGGAGCTCATCCTATGGTTTGGTTATGGGACTAACATTATTTCAAGCCTATCTTATGTAGTCCCATGACGACGCGTTCCGATGCGGTACTTCATTCTAAGAGAATGCTATTTAACTCTCAATGTGATCTAACATCTCTAAAAGAGTGAATATAGCAATATGAGCTTCATGTTAGTGAGTCATGTCCTTGCGAGCTTATGTCTATATAAGTTCAAAGGCAATGTACTCATACATTCCTAATCCTTGTGGTACCCCAAGTGTCTTCTATACAAGCTTCTTTCAAGTGGTGTCACCTAGTGATATCATCTCCAAGAGGCTCATCTCAATGTGGTGCCAACAAGCTAGAGAGGATCATCCCCCGGAGGTATGCAATGATCAAGAGACTACAAGTGATAGCTACAAGTGGTAATGTAACAAGAACTCATTTGTCTTATCTCTTGTCCTTTAAGCTACCTCCTTGCATGATATGCTATAAGCTTCCTTGTCTTACAAGTTTGTAGTTGTGCACTTGTTTTTCACACTATCATTTTGTGCACACACTTAGGGGGAGCTTAGTTTGTATCATGCTAGTCTCATGAGCTTGTGATCCACCTTAGTTATTCTCACATGTGGTATCTTCATTGATATCATACATATGGATCATGGTTCATGTGGCTTTCTACCTCGTATTTAACATTTCTCTTTGAGCTATGTTTGCTAGGACTTGTTAGTTTCCTTGGAGCCCTTTTGTTTTGGACTTTTTGGAGATTTTATTCCAAAGGGGGAGAATGTGATACCAAAGCAAGCTAGTGGTTTCAAGGATATGAGACCAAAGGGGGAGAATGTGAACATAAGAAGAGAAGATCAAAAATGGAGAAGGTTGATCTAGGGGAGTTTGGATGATGGTAAGCATCCAAGTAAGTGTAAGTGGCTCTAATTTTGTCAATTTTTGCAAATTTATGCTTGCTTTGCTTGTGTTGTCATAAATCACCAAAAGGGGGAGATTGTAGCGAACATGGCCCCTTTTGCCATTTGTTCGAGTTGATTTTGGTGATTCATGTTGTTGACGGTAGATTATCGTATCAAAGTTCATATGGATTTGCAAGCGAACAAATCCACCGTCGTAGTCTAGGGACCCTTCTTCCCTCGAGTGGTGAACCCAAGGTATCGAATCCGTGGAACAATGTGCAACGCAAGGATTCAATCTAGTAAAGCAAGGAAAGCTATCTATTGAAGAACCAAATTGCATCTAATCTACTAACTCATAAAGGAAACACATCTAATCTAATCTACTAAAGAGGTAGCAAGAGAAAGCAAGAGATAACCGATCTAGAGGGTCTAGATCATGCTTATGTTCTAGCTCCAAACAAGATAGATGAAGATAGAAAAGCGAATCTCATTTAAAGCATCTTTAAACCGTGGCCTTCGGTCCGATTCCGAAAACGCCCGCCTTCGGAACCCTCGTTCTGTCACAATGTATTCCTATCCATGCGGGTAGTCTAGGGGCGAGTTTGATAAGAACAAGTTGAAATCACTTGGTCGGTCCGGTATGCACCTCTAGCCACTGTGGCTACAAGAGCACCCTAATCAATCTATCTTAAGTATAGATTGGGGAAGAAGCAAAACCAAGAAGAAAACAAAATCATCGAGAAGGCACTTGATCGCTAGAAATCGGATTCACTATAAAAACTTCACCATGAATGATTACATGAACAATATCACCACCGGGATCCTACCTCGATCTTGATCCTTGCTCCGGAGCTCCAACGTGGTCTTCCATGCAAGGTTCCCATGTCGGCTAGGGAGACCCTAGACAACTAGCATGACCCTCATCTCCGAGATGGTGTCCCTCAAGCTTCTCTGCTCCTCGGCGGCGGATGATGAATTGATTGATGCGTGGCTCTCGGTCAGGGGGCTATAAATAGCCCGAGATGCATCTAGGTCAAAGGGAGGGCCGACTGGGCCTCGAAACGGGCTGAGCTGGCTGGCCTAGGCCGACCGGCCTGGGCCCACTTCGGCCCAGTTCGTGGCCTCCTTCGCCCGGTGTTGCTTCCCGAGTCTTCTGGATCCTTCCTCCTTCTGCATGTGGGCCCTTGTCGTCAGTTTCTCTCCGAATTGGACGAAGCTCCTTATCTCGCAAGATTCAACACTTTTCTGGCTAGGTCCTCGGAGTTTTCCATCTTCTTGGGTTGGGTCCTTGGGCTTCTTGGAGTCGTGTTCACTTCATTGCTTGACTTATACCGGGCTTCAAGGTCTTGTCATGAGGTGCTTAATGAACTTATCCCAGAAGTCTTTCTTTCAATGCTAAAACCCTGCATAAACACTAAACTCCAAAACCGACATGCACAAGTGAACTTGTTATACCATGGGGGTTAGTACCAATGGATAAGATACAAAAGTCATGCTAACACCGAAGGTAAACTCATGGCTAGGTTGACAGAATTTCACCATCAACAGTTCCCCCATGCCTAAACCTTGCTCGTCCTCGAGTAAGCCTTCGATGGATATCATCGTTGCCCCTCATTGTTTAAACCTTGCACTTGATCATACATGAGAAAACATAATGCTCTCAAAAGTTTAGTTCGTTAAAGTTCCATAATGTACTAGCATTCATCCTAACGGAGGGTAGATTATTAGTTAAGCTTATCCCACAAGTATTAACATGCTTCCAAAATTCAAATGGATCTCAAAAACTTTGAAATAAAGAACAAGATGAAAAAGAGCTAAACCAAGTTCACAAATTTAGACCACCTTACATCTTGCTCATGAACTCTCATCTCATCTTGTCTCTGAAACCTATTTCTTCTACTCCTTTCCCTCTCATTGAGTTTGCCGGGGTGAGAGGGAGGGACGATGACTAGGGTTTGAAGGGGGTAATTGAGCTTGGGTCAGAGTTTTGAAAATACGCATGATTTATTAGGTGATTTATTTGGAGCTAAAAACGCGGGCGTTACAAACCTACCCCACTTGAAATGAATCTCGTCCTCGAGATTCGGCTAAGTTTCGAATAGGTGGGGAAACTCCTTCTTCAGTGCGTCCTCTCGTTCCCACGTAGCTTCTTCCACCCCGTGTCTGCTCCATTGGACTCTGCACACCCGTACTTCTGACGTTCTTGTCCTCTTGACCACAGTGTCTAAGATCTTGACGGTCACCACCTGGTACCTAAGGTCTGGCTGTAGATCGATGGTCTCCACCTGTACTCGTTTCTCTTCCAGAACCTTCAAACATCGGCGTAGCTGGGAGATGTGGAACACTGGGTGTATATCTGACATTTCTTCGGGTAGATCCAACCGGTATGCCACTGCTCCGACTCTCTTTAGTACTTTATACGGTCCGATGTACCGAGGGGCCAACTTCCCGTGCACTTGAAATCTCCAAGTCCCCCGGATGGGTGAAACCTTGAGGTAGACGAAGTCTCCCGGATTGAAGCTCGCTTCACGCCTTTTCTTGTCTGCGTAGCTCTTCTGTCGGGACTGGGCGGCTCTCAACTTTTCTCGGATATCGGCTACTCGCTCCTCGGCTTCCTTTATAAGTGCGGGCCCAACCAGGGCACGCTCTCCTACTTCTGACCACATCAGGGGTGTCCTACATTTTCTCCCCGTATAGTGCTTCGAATGGCGACATTCCCAGACTTGCTTGGTAGCCGTTGTTGTAGGAAAATTCGCATATGGCGAGGCTCGCTCCCAATCTTTGCCATAGGTGAGGACGCATGCTCTCAGCATATCTTCCAAAATTTGATTCACCCTTTCGGTCTGTCCGTCTGTCTGCGGGTGGTACGCTGAGCTGAAGTCTAGCTTGGTGCCCATGGCTTTGTGCAGGCTTTTCCAGAACCTAGAGGTGAACTGGGTCCCTCTATCTGAGACTATTCTGCTAGGCACTCCATGCAGCTTTACTATATTTTCTATGTAGAGTTTTGCCAACTTCTCTCCACCATAAGTGGTCCGTACGGGTAGAAAGTGAGCGACTTTAGTGAGTCGGTCCACGATCACCCATATGGAGTCATGTCCCTTCGAGTCCTTGGCAACCCTACTACGAAATCCATACCTATCTCGTCCCACTTCCATACGGGATTGGTAATGGTTGCAACGATCTGCGGGCTTCGATGTTCGGCTTTGATCCTGCCGACAAGTGTCACGGTGGGCGACGAACCGTGCAATGTCTGCTTTCATCCCATTCCACCAATACTTATGTTTTAAGTCCATGTACATCTTGGTGGATCCCGGTGAATGGAGTATGCCGAGTTGTGTGCCTCATCCATGATGGTCTGTCGAAAATCTCCACCTTCAGGCACGCATATCCTGTTTTTGTACCACAGGGTGCCTTGGTCATCTACTCTGAAGTCGGGGCCTTGTTCTCTCCGGTATGCTTGCGGATCTTCATCGATTTTTATCCGTCTCTTGGGCCTTCCCGATCTTTTCCTCTAGGGTAGGCCGAACACTCGGTGGCGGACGTAGCCTTGGGGGACGATGTGTACGTTGAGCCGTGCCATCTCCTCTTGCAACTGGGCACTCTTGGGTGCTGCCTTCTCGTAGGTTTTCCGCTCGGGGCATCCGCTACTACATTGGCCTTCCCCGGGTGGTAGTGAATCTCTAGGTTATAGTCCTTGACTAGCTCTAGCCACCTTCTTTGCCTTAGGTTCAGGTCGGGCTGGGTGAAGATGTACTTTAGACTCTTGTGGTCTGTGTAGATCTCACACTTGTTCCCGATCGTGTAGTGTCTCCAGATCTTCAGGGCATGCACTACGGCTGCAAACTCCAGATCATGGGTGGGATAATTCTGCTCATGGGGTTTGAGGCGACGGGAGGCATATGCCACTACCTTCCCATCTTGCATGAGAACACATCCCAACCCTTGTCGGGAGGCGTCGCAATACACGACAAAGTCCCGTTGAATGTACGGCGGGGGTCGCACGCGGGGCCGTGGTCAACCTCTTCTTCAACTCTTGGAAACTTCTCTCGCGAGGCCTCGGTCCGGTTGAACTTCTTCTCCTTCTTGAGCAGCTCTGTCATGGGCCGGGCGATCTTGGAGAATCCTTCGATAAATCTCCGGTAGTACCCCTCGCTAAACCTAGGAAACTCCCCGATCTCGCTCACGTTGGTTGGTTGCTGCCAGTTGGAGACTCTCTCAACTTTCCCGGGGTCTACGCCTACTCCTTCCCACGACGGTCGGTATATGCCCAAGGAAGGATATTTTCTCTAGCCAAAATTCACACTTGCTGAACTTGGCGTATAGCTTGTGTGCCCTCAATTTTCCCGAGACTACTCGAAGATGTTGTTCATGCTCCTCCACGCTCTTGGAGTAAACAAGTATGTCGTCAATGAAGACTACGACAAACTTGTCCAGCTCTTCCATGAACACCTTATTCATGAGGTTCATGAAGTATCTTGGTGCATTGGTTAGTCCAAAGGACATCACCGTGAACTCGTACTGCCCGTAGCGAGTGACAAAGGCGGTTTTGGGGGATGTCACTTTCCCTAATCTTGAGCCGGTGGTACCACGATCTTAGATCCACCTTCGAGAAATACTTGGCTCCCTTCGCTTGGTCAAACGGGTCATCTATTCTGGGAAGAGGGTACTTGTTTTTAATAGTGACCTCGTTCAGCGAGCGATAGTCCACACACATCCTCATGCTCTTATCCTTCTTCTCCACGAAAAGCACTGGGGCTCCCCATGGTGATGAGCTTGGTCTGATGAACCCACTTCGCTGGAGCTCTGCTAACTGCTTCTTCAATTCTGCCAATTCAGGGGCTGCCATCCTATAGGGCCTCTTGGCTATGGGAGAGGTTCCAGGGATAAGGTCAATTACGAACTCTATATCCCTGTCTGGTGGCATTCTAGGGAGTTCTTCGGGGAACACATCTAGGTATTCTCGTACTACTGGGACGTCCTCTATGGACTTGGCTTCTATGTTGAAAACCATTATGTCTGGCCTGTGTCCTCGGGTGTGGCAGGTCACTTGTATCCCGTCTGGGTTGGTCAGGTGCACTACTTTATCGGCGCAACTTATGAGGCCATGGTGTTAGCTTAACCAGTCCATCCCAAGGATCACATCTATCCCTTTGGACTTCAGTACTACCAGGTCTGCTAGGAACTCTACCCCACTTAAAATGATCTTTACCCGGGGGCATCCCAGTTGACATTTAATGTCACCTCCGGGCGTTCGAGTTATTAGGGGTGCTTTGAGTAGTACTGTGGGTATGCTATGCTTTTCCACAAAGCTTGAGGATATGAATGAGTGTGATGCTCCCGAATCGAACAAGATGGTAGCCAAAGCGAGCCGACCGGGAACTCACCGAGTACTACGCTTTGTGCTTCTCGTGCCTCTTGCGCATTGATGTGATTGACCCGGGTGCGTCCATACGACTGCTGGGGCCGCCTCATCTGCTCGGTTGCTGTTGTTGTTGCCGAAGTTATTGTTGCCGCGCACCGCATGCGGTTGGCTCCTCGAAACCGGCGGCCTTGGCCCGTTCACCGAGTTGGAGTAGGTGGTGGTGGTTGTCTTTTTAGCATACGGGCGGTTGGCGATGAAGTGCCGGTTTCTCGGCGGTTGAAACACACTCGGGAGCCGTTGTTGTTGTTGGCGGTGATCCGGCGGTGTTGTTCTGTAGGGGCTTCATGGCACTCGGTTGTAGGAGGGCTTGAACCGGGCTCGGGGGCTTGCGAGCTCGTGGCTTGGGATTGGGTTCCGTATCGCATAGGAGCTTGGAACCCGGACATGGGGTGTCCAAAGTTTCTCGGCCTTCGGGACCGCTCTTGCCGCTTGGCCTTGTGCTCCATAAACTTGCGCTTGTTTTCCTTCTTTTCTTCAGCCCTTGCTCTCTCCGTGAGTATTGCCATGTTCATGAGGGTGTTAAAGTCCGGGTAGATCTGAGGAGTCAGCAGTGTCCTCAGTTCCGGAGTCAGCCCCTTCTTGAACATCTCTTGCTTTTTGGAATCTTTATCCACCTCCTCGGGGGCATAGCGTGCCAGCTCTATGAACTGGTACGTATACTCCTCCACAGACATGTTGCCTTGGCGGAGTTCGCGGAACTCATCTGCCTTCCGCTTCAGTGTGGCCTCCGGGATGTGGTAGCGACGGAACTCCTCCACGAATTCATCCCATGTGATGGCGGAGGGATCCTTGGGGCGCGGCGCGGTAATTTTCCCACCGGAGCTAGGGCTCGTCCCGGTGAGCTGGTGAGCTGCCAGGAGAACCTTGTCGCGGTCCTCACAGTTGAAGGGCTCTAGCTCTCTCAGAATGGCTCTCAGCCAATCGTCAGCATCCAAAGGATTCACCGACCCGCCAAAGGTGGGCGGCTTAGTCCTGAGGAACTCGATCAGCTTCTCGTTCATGCCCAAAACTCGGGGTCTTGGGCGGTTGACGGCGTTGAAGATAGCCTCCATCAGGACAGTCTGGTTGGCCAAGACTTGTGCCAAGTCAACGGGAGGGGGTGGCGGTGGCAGGACCACGTTCTCTCCTCCATCTTCATTTTGGTTAACCTCCTGGTCGTGGAGACGCTCCCTCCGATCGGCTTGCGACCCTTCAGTGTCCGATAGGTGGGTCCTGACAGGGCGCCTGGAAACCATCTATAAAGAAACGGGTTTTCTAAGAGGCCTAGTTTTATGTGATGTTTAAGTGGATTATATCGGATTTCTTTTTGAAAAGGCAGGGTCTACTTCTGCCGGTAAGCACACAACAAGCACATAGCAAACAAGCAAGCACAAATAAGTTTTTATTACAAACCAGCGAGGAGGATACATCCCGACTACGCGGTCACACTACACGACTAAGGACTAAGGGCGCGACTTGGACCAGTACGACTTCATTCCCTGGGTTAGGGTCACTGGGGCACGCTACTCGCGAGGGGAGCTGTCTTCTGGGGTCGAGTGTTCTTCCAGCGGAATGAGCAACTCGTCATCGTTTCCGCCTTCGGGGTCTCCGTTTTCCTGAGGCTGTGCTGCGGCTTCAGCGGTCGCTGTTGGGGGTTCGGCGACTGTTGGTGGTGCTGGCGGGACTTCGATAGTTCCTCCCCAACCCACAAGGGGTGTTCCCAGCAGGACTTGAGCTTCTCCAATGGCTGGAACAGGTGTTCCGCCGTTGGTCCATTCTTGCATGCGTTGGTCCCGGATTCTCCCGAGGCTTTCTTGGGCAACGGCTTCTTCCCTTATGGCGGCCGCGGTCCTTGCTTCGGCTTGAGCCACTCGGACTTGGTGCATCCTTCTTGTGACTTCAGCTTGCTCGGCCCGGCTGATTTGTTCCCTCAGGTGCTTGGCTTGGTCATCAAAGAGCTTATCCAGGGAGACAAGGTAGGCGACTACGTGGTACAGCAGGTCTTCTTGGTGGCGGCGTCGTTCCAGGTTTCTCATGCGGGCCTGCCAAACTGGGTTTTTGATGGCGGGAGGGAAGTACCTCATCGGTGTGGGGACGAGGTGTTCTTCGTAGATTCGGCACAAGTAGCGGAGGGCTTTTCTGAGGGCCAAAGGATAGGTGTCCCGGTGTCGAAACCTTGTCGCGGTCACGCGCCACGGCTCGATGTTGGTGTGGCGGTTGCTTCTAGCGACGGAGAGGACCACTCTACAGCGAAGAGTGCCGAGTTGCTCGTACTCTCTGCTGTAGTACCTAGGGCGCTCAGTGATACCGAGGCGCTCCAGGGAGTTGATGAGCAGGCGAGCAAAACCAGGCTCCTCCTGGCACACGCCTTGGGTCCATCCATCTTCCGTCATCTGAAAACATAGGTAGAGTTGAACAGGTTGTGGTGGGGTACATCCTTCGGGGTACACTTATTATTACTAGGACTCAGTTTCTAGCCTAAACACCCTAGTCTTATCCTCATGGTGATTCTGCCTCTAGCTGGATACGGCGCTTCTTCAGTGGGAGGTCTTTCTCCAGTATTTCTTCCTTAGTCTGGGTCCCTTTGTCCCAGTGAGTTTCTTCGGGTTCTTCTTCATCCAAGTCGGCTTCTCCTCTTCGCCTTCTACGTTCCCTGTGGAGCTCATCCCATAGCTGTTTGTGAAACATCTCCGAATGTTCTTTTTCCCTGAGGTAGTCTTGCTCCATGTTGTGTCGTTCAACTTCTGCTATGGTTGTCTTTACCCTCTCCGCTTCTATCCTCTCCGCTCCGCTCTTTCCGCCCTGTCAATCTTCTCGCTTGCGAGTTCTTTGGGCTTGCTCTTGATAAATGTGGTCTAGGCCTCTGAGGTATATGGATAGGTGGGAAACTACTTCTTCTAAGTCTTCTTCCTCTCGTTTTAATCCTCTCATGCGATCGATCCACGAGTGTCCTCTTCCTCCGGAGGGTGGAAAGAATCCCATTGGAGTCCTTCGGAGGTGCTGTCTATAAACCACTCGTAGCTGTCGCAGGGCCTTCCGAGCAGCCTTGGGGTAGGTGTCGGCGAAGCGAAAACCAGTGGCGGAGACGAACCATGGTTCTATGTCGGGGTAAAGTGTGCTTCTTCCCACAAAGATCAGCAGCTTACACCGAGGGGTGCCGTAGCGTTCGTACTCCCGGTAGACGAACTCTGGCGGATCCCTTACTCCGACGCGCTCTAGGCTGAGTAGCAACAGGTTAGGGAGGCCAGGCTGGACGGGGCAGATTCCTCCATTCCATTCGGGGTTAGCCATCTGGAAATAGGCAAGAATCAAGGTAAGGATTTGGGAAAAGGTGAGCTTAGCAAAGGAAAGGTTAGAGAAGTCCAGAGAAGGTCTCGTATCCTAGGGGTCGCATCCTACGGCCAACCTACGGCTCTGATACCACCTGAAGCGTCCCCTCATCAGAGGTGACTAAATGTGACACAAATACCAGTCCCAGGAGGCTGGTAACACATTTATTACAACAGGTGGAATCAGTCTTTAACATCACGGTGACACAGAGGGCACGGTAGTGCCAACGCTACAAGGAACAACACCAATGCTAACGACCACACTACAATAGCAAAGGCTTCCATAGCCTCCTCAGAGTACCACACCATGAAAGCTTTCGGTAGGGCCCTGGGTACACAGGCACAGTTGGGTGTAGGGCACGACCTACTCAACGTCTTCGGGAATGTAATCGGGATCCTCCTCTGTAAAATAGTTATTAAAACAAGGGTGAGCACATACGTACTCAGCAAATCCAACCCCACCCACGGAGGGGCTTATAAGCAGATCATGCACATGATATATATAGCAAGGAACAGGTTAAGGTTCATTTTGCAAACTTACTCATGCAGGGGTTCATTTCAAAAGGTTTTCGCAAATCATCTTCATAACCAAAGTGACTCAATTGTTTTAGGAAAACCATTGTGGAACTACCGGACTTCCCGTCCGTCGTAGCCCAGGCACACAGCCACACACTTCACCCAGAAAACAACTCACGCCAGAAAACATCCCATCCCAAACACTAGTTTTTGTGACCACACCGTGACTCGTCCAATACCGTGGACACGGCTATTCGAATAGGTTTGACACTGCGCGAGGTTGTACATCTTTACCCACAAGTAGGGTACCGTCACACGGACACCTCGGTGCCTGAGGTACGGATCCTATCAAAGCCATTACCCACCTTAGCTAACACTACGAGCCACCACGGAAGCACTCGAGGGGTTATACCACATAACCGGGGCGTACCTCACACGGAGCGTACCCCTCGCTCCTTGGTCTCCCGCCTGCTCACCCGCACGCCAGATGGAAAGTAGATTAACTAGTGGGGTTTATGCTAAGCTGTTGCCACATACAACGGTCGAGTGGTTGTACGATGATTTGGGTCAGGTGAGATGTCACGCAACCCGGTCCTTAACCGACAAGATGGACAACTCCCAACATGCTCAACCACACAGGTACGAGCTCACCCATACTCCTGACACACACGTCCATCCCGTCTACCCAGTTCTTACTCAATTTCCAACATATCCCCTTTTTGTTTTTAAAGCACTCACACATTTTGAAAGCACGCACCCATTTTTAAAGCACTCATTTTGGCCAAAACAAGGTTCAATCATAGCAATCAAGAGTGGCTATCCTACCATGTTTTGCAGTAAAACAATATGCAATTTATAAAACGGGTATAGGGTGTATTTATAAAACTAGGACAGAAGCATGCATCAAAGGATGAGGGTGAACTTGCCGTCTTCGAAGTCTTCGGGGAGTGCTGGCTCGGCGTTCGGGGCTTCGGGCTCCTGCTCGCAGTAGTCGGCTTCGATCTCCGGCTCGGGGTACCTTCCTCCGTCTACTCCGTCGGCTATAGCGCACACACAGGCAAGCAAGCAATATTAGCACACATATTTGCGGCCGAGCTCCAGGAGGGGAAATGAGCGGAGAGGGGGGTATATATAAGTCCTAGGAGGGGGGTTGGTTCGGCGGGGGTACTACTGGGAGGGGTGTGGTATTATTTGGATAAAATTGTGCATAGGGTGTTGGGTTAAAGGGGGATTTCAAGGGCTAAGGGCCTATTGGTAATTTCTATTGGGCGCGATCGGGATTAAACCTGCGCATGAAATGTCGAGTTATAGAAGTGTTTATAATTAACTAGGGTTGGTTAGTAATTTAGTTTGAATTAACAGGACCTAAACATACTACTTAGGTAGGGTGGGGTTTAATTAAACTAGCCTAGGGGTCCATCTAGAAATAACAGGGGTGTTTTGGTAAAAAAACTTAAGGTTTAGGGGGGGTTAGAAGGGAAAGGAATAGAAGGAGGGGCTCGGTGGGAAGAAATAGGGGGAGGCCAGGGGGTTTTGGCAAAAATGACATCTCCTTCCTCCCCTTCTCGGCTCAGAACAGAGGAGAGGAGGGAAGCGGGCGGCACCGGCTCTGGAGGAGGGGCGCCGGCGGCCCTGGCCTCGGCGGCGGCCGGGGATTGGGGCAAGATGGAGAGGAGACCGAGGGGGATTTCATCCCCGTGCTAACCTTGGGCCGGGGTTGCTCGGGGAGGCGGCTCCGCGGCGCGGCCGGGCGGCGGCGGAAGCTAGCGGCGGCGGCGCGATTGGTGGCGGTGGCGGAGCAAGGGAGGGCTGTGGAGGCTTGGTTGTGAGGTGTGGAGCGGCGAGGGAGGCGGCGCCCGCCTTTTATAGGCCCTGAAGGTCGGTTCCAGGGAAAAAATCTTCCCGGCGACCTCGGCGGTGATGGTGGGCCGCGGCGGCCGGTCCGGCGGCGACTCCGGTGAGGTGACACCTCGGCGCAGCGCCGGGTCCAATCGTGGCCTAACTTCGCGGGTGATTGGATTGCTCGCGCGGTGGGGTGTCGCATCGGTCAACCCCGACGCCGGGCGCGCGCGGTGAGCGGGCGGTCGGCGCGTGCGGTCGGCCGCGACGTGTCGGCGCGGGCGCGGCGGCGGGCTGGCGCGGTGGCGTCTTCGGAATGGGCGGCGTGGTCGGGGCGCGGCGCGTGTGCCCGAGCGAGCAGGGAAGGTCAACAGCGCCAGGCGCTGGCGCGGGGTGCCGTGGGCGCGCGGTCTTGGCCGCGGGAGGGAGGAGGAAAAGGGAGGGAGAGAGAAGAAAGAAAGGGAGGGGAAAAAGAAAAGGAAAAAGGAAAAAGGAAAAAAGGAAAGGAGAAAAGGAAAAAGGAAGAGAAGAAAGAAAAAGAAAGGAAGAAAAGGGAAAAGAAAAATAGAAAAAAGGGAGAAAAGAATTCGGGAAAAATTTAGAAAATTAGGAAAAATGTTAGTGAATTTAGAGGAAGGGTTTTGCGGGATTTTTCCGATTTCCGGGCGTCGGCGCGTTTTTCGGGACGGCGGTGATGGCGAGGCGGACCGGCCGGCAGGACCGCGGCGTGCGCGGGATTCCCGCACGGTGGCCGACCGCGGCGTAGGGAAGGCGCACATGGGTGCTGGCCTGGGTGCGGGCGGTGCCGGCGGAATTCGCGGCACGCGCGCCAGGGTGAGAGGGAGGGACAGTGACTAGGGTTTGAAGGGGGTAATTGAGCTTGGCTGGACAGTTTTGAAAATTCGCATGATTTATTAGGTGATTTATTTGGAGCTAAAAACGCGGGCGTTACAGTGTGGTTCTTCCTCGGTGGTGTCGTGTCCTCCTCCATACTCCGAGGATACTCGGAAACCGAGCGCCTCCTCGAAGAGGTTGTCGATGATGGCTTAGACGATGATGATCCCTTCTTCTTTGGTGAAAAAGCTTGTAGGTATCTTCCATGATTGCAGCACTCTCCCTCACAAATATATATTTGAGGTTTTCAACTGGTAACAAGGTACACAAATATTATTTTGGAGTCTGGACTTTGAGTGGATTAAGGATGTGATTTGTTACACGAAACAAGCGGGGTGGATGGCCAAGTCTAAGGTGGTTCCGGACTACAAACTAGAGCACACGAACAAAGAGCTGGATGGGAGACTTACCTCTCTCCTCCTCTTGGCTCAGTTCTTCTCTAGCGCACTTTGTTGCTTCGTAACCTCGTGCATCTTCCAAACGTTCTCGTCCACTCCTTCGCTTGCATTATTATTCCTTCCACTTGATGTTTTCGCTTTGACTCACTTCCATACTCCCTTGCCTCACATGCCTCCATGATATTCCTACAAAACAAAGCCTTGGCTGCCCCCCATGCTTGTCCTTTGCATGTGGTTTGATAAGATGTTAAAGGGGCATCCCATGATGTATCATGGTGCATGTATGGTTAGGTTAACTAGATTGCCTTCCTCTAAGCATGCTTTAATGCTAAGTACTCCTCTAATTTCGAAAATAAAAAATAAAATCAGAGATATTAATGAGTTAAAATATAAATTTAGAGGATTTTTTAAAGCATTAAAAACAAATGCAAGTCGAAAAATATTTCCGACTCCTTTTATCTTGGTCTCACCGGTATTGTTTGCATTCATTAGTTGAGAGCAAACTTTTCCCGGCTTGATCATGGGGGCATAGGTTTAGGTTCTAATTTTGATTAGATGAAAGAGATTTTGAATGAAATAAAATTAAATGAGTCTTAGAAAAATTCTAATCTTAGAGAAACCAAGGATATGGATTTATAAATCAACCAAAAGTCAAGTTTCTAGGTTCAAGCGAGTCCTACCACGTGCTGAAATTTAAATAACATCTAGGTACAAGACGTGGCTCTACTCGTGTGTTTTTAGCATGTAAAACAAGTCAACCATAACATCATGAAGAGGATGAAAGGTTGAGATGGGTTCTGAATTTTTTTGGTTTTGGTTTCTCGAAAAGAAGCAAATAACATAAGATGGTTCATGTAAAGGGTTTATGATCAAAACAAAATAATCAACCAAGAATTGTGTCTCTAATATTGTTCAACCATTCTAAGTCTAATGTTTTGCGTAGTAAATTTCAAAACTAAATTATTAAAAAGACTCAAAAAACTCGGAATCGGATTGTCCTCCCCGTAGCTTATTCTTGACTCGACGAAACAGGTTGCCTCCCGCCTAGCGCTTCGTTTATAGTCCATGGCTAGACTTCTTCACTTGATTACTCCGGATCAACGCTCTTTGTGGGCATTGCAATCTTGGGTACCCACTTCCGCACCATCTTGGGCACGGACTTATTCTTCAGTTTAGTCATATTTTTGGTCTTCACAGGCTGGCTTTGTCCTTTGGTCTTGACGGATGCAACACCTTCCTTCATGTAGTGTCTCGGCATCTCAAACTCCGGTCCTTCGGTCGTGATCTACATGGTCTCCTTAGTGTGATCCTCCGTCTCTCCCGAATGAGTTTGAGTAGCCTTCGCCGTCTCGGGACCTTGAGGTTGTCTCGGAAATACTCCTTTGTTACCCATCGGGCGCCCGACAAGTTGTCCCACTTGCGTCTCTAGCATCTTCATGATGAACACTTCACATATAGAGCTTCTGACCTCCGTCACCTTGCCATCTAAATTCTTCAATATTTTCTCCATAGCCTCGAACTTAGTGACGACGTCCTCATTGATCTTGGACATGGTCGTACTCCTCACACTCCTTGCATGTGGATCTTTCTTCGGCAGGCTTTAGGTGTTGAGCTTCTTTCTCTATCTCCATCTTCTCCATCCTCCTTTTAAGTAAACCGATATGCCACTCAAGGAATCCGGCTCGTATGTATTCATTGAAATGATCCAAAGTCTCTCAATCGTCATGCGGGTAGTTGAGACCTTGATCTTGAACGGCCTTCCGGCGTCTTGAAGGTTTATGATAGGTAGATCAACGATGTCCGAGGTGCATAGCTCGATCTCGCGCTCCGGTTGTGCTTGTTCTCCCAGGGCGGTGGTTGAGTTTGATCTTCCTGTCGGTGCGGAATATGGTCCCGACACTAACCAGTAGATAACGCCTAGGTCTATCCCTCAATGGTCGATGCTAAGCAACAAATGACACAAGGTTTTATCCTGGTTCCGGCCGAGGGGGCCGTACGTCCAGCAGGGGCGTGCTCGTGGCACTGTATTGCTCAGCACCGGGGGTGCTTGTAGTGGGGCAAGTACAAGCGAGGCGGGAGAGGAAGCGTGGCTTCCAAGTCCCTGAGAGAGCGGTTGAAGATGTTGTGGGAGAATAGGAGAGTGAGTGTATGGTGTGTTGTGTTCCACTGAATTCGTCTCCCCCCCGCGGCTGGGGGCTCGCCTCCCCCTTTTATAGGCCAAGGGGGCGGCGGGTTACACGCACGCCGCGCTACCTAGCTACGTGAGGGAGCACGTCGCGCTACGGCGTAGAGTGGGCGGCCGTCCGGACGATCTTCGCTGCGATCCGGCCATGATGGCCTGCCTCGTACCCGAACAGTGGCGGTTCGAGGGTAGGAGGCGGCGGATGGTGATGGCGTCCTCGATAGGCTTCGAGGGAGGTGCCGATGATGGGCGGTACGGGGTACGGGAGCGGGCGAACGGCGTTCCTTCCCAATGAGCTCGCGGTAGTGGAGTGGTTGCCTGCGAGTGCCGGGCGTGCGCCCGCGGAGTCGGGCGTGCGCTCGCACGCGTGGGTACGGCGGCCGCGCGTTACGGTGGCCGGGATGGCCATCCACCGGCCTAGCGCCCCTCACCTAACTGCGGGGTCACGTGAAAGGGAATCGAGGGTGCGCCGGCCCTCTTTCGAGGGTCGGGCGCGTTAGCCGTACAAAGTGGGCGCGCGGTGTCACGGGACCGACACGGCCGTACGCACGGTCCATCCCACGGTGGCGGGGATGGGCTCCTCCCCGGGGAGTTGGTGCGGCGGCACCGGGCGTGAGCCCGGGCGCATGATGGCGCCGTCCCGCGGCGTCGGGGCGTTAAATGCCCAAGTACGGGGCCGGCGCACGCGTGCGGCGCGCCCGTGAGCGTGGCGGGCCCCGGCCCGAGGGCGGGGCGGACCTTCGAGCAAGACGAGACCCGCTCGAGGGGGAGCGAGCCCTCGAGCGGGGCGGGACCGCTCGAGGGAAGGGTCGCCCCTCGAGCGGGGCGGAGTCCGTTTCGAGGAGGGGGTCGCCCCTCGAACGAGGCGGAGCCCGCTCGAGGGGTCTTCTGGACGGGCCGTCTTGGTGGGCTTCCGGGGTCCTGCCGCATAGGCTAAGTCCTGTATGGTTAGTTTCCTGCATGGTTAGGCTTAGCGTGCTTTGATACCGGGATTAAGTGAGGATTCCCCGTCGTTTAAGGGGACCCCTAGGGCGGTCCCCGACAGTAGCCCCCGAGCATCTGCGGGTTTGCCATTGAGGCTCCCGCAGATGCTGGAACCTACTGATAGGACATTCTTCCCTCCTTGTTTGCGAACGCTTTCCGTGGGGCCGCGTCAGCGGACCCGCGGGTCTAGCCCCGAAGCCTCGCGGGAGTGTGGGCTCTCTGCGGCAGGGGTTAACCGTGAGCAATTTGGTCAGAAAGGCGTGGCACATATGCCTACCGGCATCGGCGGTGTTTCGGCCCGGCTCGGGGGTGCACGCTCCCCTGTCCCTTTGTCTCCCGGCGGGTGCAATTTCAAGGAGGTGTAGCCACGCGTCAAGCCCCCGAGCCTTGGCCCGTTCGAGGCGATCGGGTCGAGCCTGACGACTTGTTTTTTAACGCGCCCTCGCCGTCCCTCCGCGGGACGGAGGGTGAGGTCTCCACGACTCCCATCGAGCGGGTCGCGAATCGCGGATTCCTCGTCGAGGCGCTAGCGGGTGGTTCAAGTGGACGTCCATGCCCCGTTCGATAAGGGTAGGGCGTGCGGTCGGAGACACGTCCATGGAAGCGCTTGCGTGGGTTTGCTAGGTGGGGCTCGGTCCCGTTCGCTAGGGACCGAGGGCGCGGAAGCTCTCCCTCGGTGGGATCCCCCGGCTAGGCCGCCCTCGGCCCGGCTCTCGAACACGACATGTGGGGCACCCTCGAGCCGACGGGCTCGAGGAACGGCTCGAATGCGCGTGCCCTCGTCGTCCCTAACTCGTGATGCGGGGCGCTCGTTCGAGCCCGTCGAGGGTCAGGCTTCGAACCTCTGATCAGTAAGGCCGTGCGGGGCCGTGCATGGACAGCCCCGTCTTTTCGCGTTTGCGGCCGTCGAGGGGTCTGGTCGTGCCGACCCTCGAGGTGCTGGTCGGTGGCATGGCGCGGCATGAGTGCTTTCGGTGCCGCTCTATTTCAAGCGTGACCTGGGCGATCCTCTTACGCGCGTGCCTTCTTTTAGAGGGTTGACATTGTCTCGAGCCGGAGGGTCATGCCGCTCGAGGGTTTCACGTGGCATGGGTGCCCGCGGTTGCCTGCTCTACACCGAGCAGGTCCCGGGCGACCTTCTCACGCTGATATCCCATCGAGGGTCGCCTCTGTTTCGAGCCGAGGGTCATGCCGCTCGAGGGCTTCACGTGGCATGGGTGCCCGCGGTTGCCTGCTCTACACCGAGCAGGTCCCGGGCGACCTTCTCACGCTGTCATCCCATCGAGGGTCGCCTTTGTTTCGAGCCGAGGATTCGCCTCGCTCGAGGGCTCTCCTTGCTTGGCAAGGGGCCCGGGCATTTAATTGCCTTGCGGTCGTGGCCGCGGTTTTGCAGCGCGGGCGCGCCTTTTTAGGCGGCGCGCGCGCGCGCGCGCGTAGTGGGCGGCGCGGCGGGCGGATGTGACGGTTTTGCCTCGGTCGCGGCCGTTCCTCGCCGTAATGATGACCCGCCCGCGGTGTTAGAGCCGGCTGCGGTCGTGGTGGGGCCCGCCCGTCGACGCGATGGAAAGATTCCTGCAGTTAATGCGGCGGGGCGTCCGCTCCGGAGAACTCGCCCGTCGCCTATAAACCGCGGGGGAGGAGTGGACGGCGGTTTTTTACCTTGGCACCTTACCACTCTCAGTCCCCCGTCCCTTCGCCTTCGCCTCGCTCTCGCCACCGCGCGGTCTCGCTGCTTAGAGCTTTTTTCCTTGTTTCCTTGTCCTCCGCCTTCGCATTCGTTCGTCCCCCCTCATGGCGCCGCCTCAGCTTCCCATTAGGATCCCGGAGCCTTACGCACGGGAGAGGTCGACGGTGACCGGCTCGCGCTTGGCGAGTTGGTCGCCGCCGGCCGGTGTCGGCCAACGAAGAAGGGCGCCGGCGGAGTGGATCGTGCCGCCGGCGTCGCACCCGAGCCCAACCCGCCGGGAGGGCTACGTGGTGAGCTTCCTCCGCTACCACGAGCGCGGCTTCAACGCGCCGGCGAGCACCTTCATGCGGGCAATGTGCCACTACTACGGGGTGGAGCCGCACAACTTCGCCCCCAATGCGATCTCGCGGCGGCCACGTTCGTGGGCGTCCGCGAAGGGTACCCGAGGGATCCCGGTCAGCGGGAACTCGGGTTCACCTCTTCCGCGGGGGAGCTCGTCCACGCGGCCCCACATCGGAGCCGAGGACCCGCGCGCGGTGCGCGCCGGCGGGATGTCGGCCGGCCCCTGCGGGGGCGGCTCAAGGACTTCTACATCCCCTGCACCATGACGACAAACAACGCCGGCTGGGAGCGGGGATGGTTTTATCCGCGCAACGTCGAGCCCGCCTTCCCCCCTACACGGCCGGGTGTTCAAGGAGAGGCCCGCCTCCTGGGGCTACGGGGTGTCTACGGCCCAACATCGGGCGCGGCAAGAGTCCGTCCTCGCCGCCCGCGGCGGCCGGCGAGGGAGGGGCTCAACGCGATGGGCGTCCTCGCCTTCCTTCATCACCGCGAATCGTGCGGTTGATGGAGAGGCCGCTCGCGTCTTCGAGATGACGAGAGGCGGCCAACCCCGTCGACTCGGCGAGGTCGCGGATGCTCCCCGATGCCGCCGGAGCGGCCGTACGCGCTCACCGGGCGCGGAGCGCCGTCGACACCGGACGCCGCCACCGCGGGTCGGACCCCCGTGGGACATCGAGATGCTCCCTACGGGCCCGCGGGTGAGTTGGGTTCCCGATTCCGTATTAATTCTTGGTTTTGCTTTCGTCTCTTGATTCGCCATTGTCACTCTTGTGCGCGCGGGTGGAGTTCAACATCGCCAAATCCGTTCCACCCACCCCCCCGACTCCCGTGCGCTCGGCCGGGCGGCGCGGCGGGAGCAGCGGGAGCGGGCGGCGCGCAAGAGGGAGCACGCCGGGCGTCGCCAAGCGCGCGCGGCCGACGGTCCGCGGAGTACCGACGGCACGAGGAGTTGGGGCTCTCCTCCCCGGATATCGAGGGAGCCCTCGTCCTCGGAGCAGACGAGGAGGAGGAGTCCGAGGGGGAGGGCCCCTCGGACGGTGGCGGCCCGCGCCCCCCGTCGCCGGAACCCGCGCCGGCGTCGGGGGTGGCTTTGTCCGGGGCGGGCGCACCGGCGCCCGCCGCCGTGCACTCGTCGTCGGGGCGGCGGCGCGCGCGCGGAGGTGCCGGCGCGTGCCGCGGAGGTACGCGCGGCGGACGCGCCCTGTGCGTGCGTCGAGCGTGCCCGCGCGCGCGGAGGGAGCGCGTCCGCGCGCGCGCGCGTCGTCGTCAAGGGGCGCGTCGGCGGGCGTGCCGTGCGCGGGGCAAGCGTGCCCCCGCGCGTGGTGGCTTCTTTGGGGGGGTGCGGCACGGGCGCGCGCCCCGCGCACGGGGCGGGCGTGCCGTGCGCGCGGCGGTGCCGTCGGGGAGGCGTTGCGGCGCGCGCGGCCGCTGCGTCGGTCTCGTCCACGAGAGGCCTCGAGGAAAAGGAAGCGGGCCTTTTCCTCCGCGAGGTAAGGAGCTTTGTCTTCCTTCGTTTGGTTTTAGTTTGCGGGTGATTAGATGCTCTAACCCTCCGTTCGTGTACGCGCGGGGCGGTGCCAACCGTTCCTCCTCTTGCACCGGCCAAGGTGCCGAGGACGGACGCGTCGATCCCCACCCCGGCGGCGTTCGTCGAGGGGGTCGCGCCGGGGGACAAGCGCGGCGGCGGGCACGAGTTCGCAAGGCCGGGCCGGGGCCTCGAGGCCCCGGCCGGCGGATCGGCCCGCCGTGGCTCGGCCCGAGAGGTCGCCGGGGGCGGCCGGCGCCGGTCGCCACGGAGGCACGGCCGTAGAGGCGGCCACGGAGGAGGTGCGGCCGCGGCGGCGGCCACCGCGCGAGGAGGTGGAGCGGGCGCAACTTGCGGGAGCGCCGCCGGATGCGGCGGCACGGCGGAGGGCGGCGGCCATGGCACCACAACGGGCGCCCGTGGCCGCGGAGGCGCGGTGGAGGTGCCGGCGGAGGCGGCGCAAGCGGCTCCGCCCGCCGGCGGTCTCCGGGCGGAGGTGGTGGAGCTCTCGGATGACTCCCCGCCGCCCGGGTGGAACCGGTGGGCCGGGCGGCCCCACGAACTCCCCCGAGCCCCGGGAGGGGGCCCTCGTGAGGCGCGCGCGATGGTCACCCGATGGTGGGGGGTCGAGGGCACGGTGCCGAGGCCTCGTCCTCCCACGCCGGCCGCCCCGCCCGGTGGGGGGGGGGGTGGAGGATCCCCCTGCGTTCGCCGACGCCGGGGGGAGCGGGGGCTGCGGGGCGAGCTCGGAGCCACGGCGCCACGCTCAACCGCGCGTTGAACGAGGCGCCGCGGGTCCACGGCGGCCCGGCCTGGCTCGTCTTCCAGGTGAGCCACGGTTGCTCATCTCTCTTCTTTTTTCATTTTCGTGCGCTGCATTCAAGCCTTAGCACTTACGAGATTTTGATGTGTGGACGCCAGGAGCTCGAGCGTCGCGCCCACGACAAATACGACGCGTTCGATCGGGTGAACGCCGAGGCCTGCCAGCTCCGGGAGCGATGCGGCGCTTTCGACGCGCTTGCGGACGCTCTCGGGACACCGACGGCCGGCTAGCGTGCGGGCGATGGCGTGGTGCGACGAGCTCCCGGAGAGCTCGGGGGCGGGGACGCGGCGCGCCGGTCGAGCCTCGAGAGGATCCGCGCGGCCCTCGTCGATCGTGACGAGGCGCTATGTAATGCGCGCGCGGATCCGGATAAGACGCGGACGCCGGCCGCCAACCGGGAGGCGGAGGTGGCCACCGCTCGCGCCGAAGCTCGGGGAGCTCCGCACGTCGCTCGAGGGGGCGCAGGCGCCGCACCGCCGGCCGAGGAGCGGGCGCGCGGGCCGGAGCGCGCGCCAAGGAGGCCGATGACACGAAGGCCGCCCTCGACGCCAAGGCTGCGGCCCTCATCGTCGGCCGAGGAGCGGCTTCGGCGAGGAGCGCATCGCCCGCCGGGGGCGAGGGGCGGCTCCGGCGGGAGCGAGCCGCCCTTGGCGACGCCCGAACGGCGCTAGAGCGGGGAGCGCGTTGCTCGCGAAGTGGCGGAGAAGTCGGCCGGAGGAGCGGAACGTCGCATTCTCCGAGGTTGAGGATGAAGCGCTCGCGCTCGGCATCGGCAACGCCGGCCGGGGGGCGGCCCTCCGCGAGCAAGGCGAGGCCGTCCAGCGCCTCGAGCTGGCACTCGAGTCCGCGCGCCGTGACCTCGATCTGGAGAGGAAGCAAGTCGAGGGTGAGACTTTTTGACTCTGTTTGTTGGTTTTTTGCTTTAGAGGGCTTGCTTCTCCCTTTCTGATCTCCTGTCGTCTTGTTGGTTCCAGGCTTGCGCACAGCCTTGGGGCACGGCTGGCCGGGCGGGCCGAGGCCCCGCGAGCTTCCTACAACTCCTACGAGCGGGAGGCTGCGGAGAGCTGCGTGACGCGGCCCTCGAGACTTGCCGCGTCGTCGAGGAGGGCGAGGCCCGGGCGGCGGCTCGGCCGGCTAGCCGCTCGCGCGCCCTAGGCGGCCACGTCACGGAGCGGATGCACCGGGCGTTGCATCTAGGCGTCGGGAAGGCCCTCGGAGTGGTGCGATCCCACTACGAGGTCAACCTTGAGGCGGCGGCGGAGGGCTATATCGTGCCCGAGGGCGTCGAAGACGAGGTGGCCATGGAGCGTGCGGACGCGCTTGCTGCTGACGCCGCCGGGTCACTCGCCGAGGCCTTCGAAGAATTCCTCTTCCCGGACGCCGCTGATGGTGCTGCTCCACTCGCCTGAAAGCATCTGGGCGCTAGGCCCGTTTTTTGTCTTTGTGTATCAGAATTCTGGCCTCGTGGCCTTTTGTAAATGAACAAGTCGTTTCATAAACATGGGCAGTTGCTTGAAGTTGTTTGCTTATTACGCCTTTTGTTTCTCCTTCTTCCTGAGTAGATTCTAGTTAGGGGAGTTCGTTTTTCGCAGGGGGCCCGCTGGGTTGGAGGCGAGAGAGACGGGCCATAGCCACGCGGCGTAGGTCGTCTCGCGCTCGCACGCTCCTTCCGCTGTGCCACCTGCGCCCTGTTCGAATCATGGCTCGAGGTTGAAGTAGAAAACAAACTTAGCGCGTGTTGTTACGTTTTTTGCGCGAAAAAATGGGACCATTTGGGGGGGGGTGCCCCCCCGCAGTAGCCCCCGAGGGTAACTTGGGTTTCAGGGGAAAGCCGAGTTGCCCTTTTATTAGACTTGGAGTATTTACATAGGTGACGCCAACTGGGGTGTTGGCCATGCGTTTTTACAACGAGAAAATACTTGGAAATCCTAGCTAAGGGTAGAAGAGATGTAGGCTGTTGGATGTTCCAAGCGTTGGTGAGTTCTTCGCCGTCCTTGTTGGCCGGCTTGTACGTGCCGGCTTGAGCACCTTCACTACGACGTAGGGTCCCTCCCATGGGGGCGATAGCTTGTGGCGCCCTCGGTTGTCTTGGCGTAGCCTTAGGACTAGATCCCCTTCGGCGAAATCCCTCGCGACGTATCTTGCGTGCTTGGTAGCGTCGTAGGGACCGTTGATACCTTGCGGAGTGCATCAACGCCACGAGGCGTACTTCGTCTAGGCGGTCCGGTGAATCCTCGCGGGCTCGGCCGGTTAGCCTCTTCGTCGTAGCCTCGAATCCCGGGCGACCCATATTCCGGGTCCGTGGGGAGGACGGCCTCCGCGCCATGGACCGGGAAAAACGGGGTGAACCGGTGGCTCCGCTTGGGGTTGTCCTTAGGCTCCACACGACTGCCGGTAGTTCTTGGAGCCATTTCCGGCCGCATTTGTTGAGTCGGTCAAAAATTCGGGGGCTTGAGGCCTTGTAGAATCATGCCGTTGGCGCGCTCCACTTGGCCGTTGGTCCGTGGGTGTGCCACGGTTGCCCAATCCACGCGGATGTGGAACTTGTCGCAGAACTCCAAGAACTTCCGGCCCGTGAACTGGGACCCGTTGTCCGTGATGATGGAGTTTGGCACTCCAAAGCGGTAGACGATGTCGGTGAAGAACGTGACCGCCTGCTCAGCCTTCAATTTCGTGATGGGGCGCACCTCCACCCACTTGGAGAACTTGTCGATCGCGACAAGCAGGTGGGTGAAGCCCCCGGGCGCCTTTCGTAGGGGCCCAACGATGTCCAACCCCCACACAGCGAACGGCCATGTGACGGGGATTGTTTGCAGGGCCTGAGCAGGCAAGTTGGATTTGCGGGCGTAGAACTGGCACCCTTCGCAGGTGCGCACAATTTCACTGGCATCCGTGACCGCGGTAGGCCAGTAGAAGCCCTGGCGGAACGCGTTGCCAACGAGGGTGCGCGGCGCGGCGTGGTGGCCACAGATCCCCGCGTGGATGTCCCGTAGGAGCTCGCGTCCTTCGGGAATGGGTATACACCGCTGGAGGATGCCTGATGCGGCGCGCTTGTACAGCTCGCCGTCGACGAGGGTGAATGACTTGGCCATCCTGGCGATGCGTCTGGCCGCGGCCCGGTCTTCGGGGAGCTCCCCTCGAGCGATCCAGGCAGTATACTTCTCCCGCCAGTCCGCCTGGACGGGAGCCGGCTCGATGTCCATCGTGACGGCCTCGTGGGAGCCGTACCCCTCGAGGAGGGAGAGCACGTACGCCTCGTTCGAGGGGTCCTCTTCCATGGGTTCCGCACCCGCTGGATTCGAGGGAGCCCCCGAGGGTCCGCCGTCGCTCGAGGGGTAGGGCTCGAAGGTGACCGAGGGCTGCGCGATGTCGCGCGTGAAAACGTTCGGGGGAACGGTGATCCGTCCGGACGCTATTTTTGCCAGCTCGTCTGCTTCCTCGTTGTACCGGCGGGGTACATGATTAAGCTCGATGCCGTAGAATTTGTCTTCGAGGGCCCGCACGGCTTTACAGTAAGCCTCCATCTTGTCGTCGTGGCAGCTCGCGTTCTTCATGACTTGATCGATCACGAGCTGCGAATCCCCTCGCACGTCGAGGCGCTTGATGCCCAACTCAATGGCGATTTTGAGGCCGCGAGAGAAGGGCCTCGTATTCCGCCATATTGTTGGATGCGGGGAAGTGGAGGCGCACTTTGCGTAGCGCATGTGTTCCCCGAGGGGTGACACGAAGAGCGAGGCCCGCGCCCGCTCTCCGTCTTCATCACCGAGCCGTCGAAGAACGAGTCCGGCCTCTGCTTGAATCGAGAGGGGGCGGCGGCTACGTGTCCGTCCACTCGGCGACGAAATCGGCTAAGATTTGCGATTTGATGGCCTTGCGCGGAGCGTAGGCGAGCGTCTCGCCCATCAACTCCACGGACCACTTGGCAATTCCGCCGCCGCGTCGGGGGTTGCGAATGATCTCTCCTAGCGGGAAGGAGGAGACCACCGTAACGGGGGTGGGCCTCGAAGTAGTGGCGGAGCTTGCGCCGCGCGAGGACTACCGCATACAACGGCCTTCTCGGACACGGGGGTAGCGCGTCTTCGTGTCCGACAGGACTTCGTTGATGTAGTAGACCGGCCTCTGCACAGGCAAGGCGTGCCCTTCCTCTGTGCGCTCCACGACGATAACAGCGCTGACCACCTGGGTGGTCGCGGCCACGTAGAGCTGGAGGGGTTCGCCGTCTCGCGGCGGCGTAAGGATTGGGGCGTGCGTCAGCGACGCCCGGCTTGTCGAGCGCTTCCCGGGCCTCGGCGGTCCAAGAGAAGCGCTCGTGCTTCTTGAGCAGCCGGTAGAGGGGCAGGCCCTTCTCACCGAGCCTCGAGACGAAGCGGCTTAAGGCGGCGAGGCACCCCAACACTTTTCGCACTCCCTTGAGGTCCCGAATTGGACCCATTCGCTCGAGGGCCGCGACCTTTTCGGGGTTGGCCTCGATCCCCCGCCGGGAGACGATGTACCCTAGGAGCATGCCTGCGGCACTCCAAAGACACATTTTTCGGGGTTGAGTTTGACCCCGTTGGCCCGCGAGCGGTCGAACGCGATGCCAAGATCGCTAACCGGGTCGTCCGCCTTCTCGGTCTTGACGACGATGTCGTCCACGTAAGCCTCGACCGTCCGCCCGATATGGTCCCCAAAAACGTGCTGCATGCAGCGCTGATATGTTGCGCCCGCGTTTCTGAGGCCAAAAGGCATCGTGACGTAACAGAACGTCCCGAACGGTGTGATGAACGAAGTCGCGAGCTGGTCGGACTCCTTCATTTTTATTTGGTGATATCCCGAATAGGCATCAAGGAAACAGAGTAGTTCGCACCCGGCTGTAGAATCAACGATTTGATCTATGCGTGGCAAAGGAAAAGGAACTTTTGGACATGCTTTATTGAGACTGGTGTAGTCTATACACATCCTCCACTTCCCATTTTTCTTTTTTACAAGCACAGGATTAGCTAGCCACGTAGGGTGGAACACTTCCTTGATGAATCCGGCCTCGAGGAGCTTCGCGGCTCCGCTCCGATCGCCCGTCGCCGCTCCTCGTCGAAGCGGCGCGGCCCGCCGCCGCACGGCGCGAGCGTTAGGCGAGATATCAAGGGAGTGCTCGGCGACCTCCCTCGGGATGCCCGGCATGTCCGAGGGGCTCCACGCGAAGACGTCGGCGTTGGCGCGGAGGAAGTCGACGAGCACCCGCTTCCTATTTAGGATCGAGGGTCGAGCCGACCCTCAACGCCTTGCCCTCGGGGCCGACGGGTCGAGGGGGGACCCCTTTGGTTTGCTCGGCGGCCTCGAAGGTGCCGACGTGCTTGGCGGCGGAGCTGAGGTCGTCGTTGACCATCTTCTCCAGTGTGTTCACCAGCGCTTCATCCAGCGCTAGTGCCTCTGCATGTTCCACGCACTCGACGTCGCAGTCGAATGCGTGCTCGATTGACGACCCGACGGTGATGACGCCGTTTGGACCCGGCATCTTCATCTTCAGGTACGTGTAGTTGGGGACCGCCATGAACTTGGCATAGCATGGTCGCCCAAGGATGGCGTGGTAGGCCCCTTTGAATCCCACCACCTCGAAGGTGAGGGTTTCCTTGCGGAAATTCTTGGGGGTCCCAAACCAGACGGGCAGATCGATCTGCCCGAGGGGTTGAACCTGCTTGCCGGGCGCGATGCCGTGAAACGGCTTTGTCTTGGGCCGCGGCTGGTCCGGCCCAATCCCCATCGGGCGCAATGTATGCGCGAAGAGGATATTGAGGCTATCGCCTCCGTCCATAAGGACCTTCGAAAACCGGGCGTTCCCAATGATGGGATCGACCACCAGTGGGTACTGGCCGGGTTCGGGATGCGGTTTGGGTGATCGTCCCGGCTAAAAGTGATGGCGTCCTCCGACCAGTTGAGGAAGGCCGGAGGTGCCCTCTCTCGCGGCGAGGACTTCGTGCCGCTCCTTCTTGCGTTGCGGGTCGACATGTCGACGGTAGGTCCCCCAAAGATGAGGAACACATTTTCGACGGCGGGGAAACCGCTCGCGTCGCCATCGCCTCCACCCTTCTTGGCCTCTCGCCTCCTTCGCGGCCGCACGGCCATAGAACTTCTTGAGCATGTCGCACGCGCTCAAGAGTGTGGTTCACGGGGGTCTTGTGGTAGGGGCATGGCTTCTTCATCATGTCGTCGAACACCCCCGGGCCTCGAGGAGCCGGTCGAGGGCCCCGTCGGGCCGGGTCAACGGCGAGGGCCTCGGCGTTGCCGCCGTTGCGCCCCGCTCGCGCGCCTCGCGGCGCGGCTTCTTCCCCTTCTTGCCCCGCTTGTCGTTGCGGCGCGGCTCCTTGGACCCGCTGCCCTCCGCGGGCGTGTCCTCGGAGCGCTTGCCCTTCTTGCCGTCGAAGATTGCCCCCACGGCCTCCTCTCCGAGGCGAAGCCGGGTGGCAATGTCGAACAGCTCGTTCGAGTCCGTGGGCGGGCTGCGTCCCAGTTCGCGCACAAGGTCCCGGCACGTGGTGCCCTCGAGGAACGCGTGCACGATCTCAGACTGTGCCACGCTGGGTAGCTCCGTGCAGCGCTTGGAAAAGCGCCGTATGAAGTCCCGTAGCGATTCGCCCGGCTTCTGCGTGCAGGAGCGCAGATCCCAGGAGTTCCCAGGGCGTACGTACGTGCCCTGGAAGTTGCCCACGAAGGTGTGGACTAGATCGTCCCAGTTATGGATCCGGGCCGGCGGCGGTGCTCGAGCCATGTCCGGCCGCGTCGCCCAAATGCGGGGGCAAGTTGTGGATGATTACTTCGTCGTTGGTGGCCCCCGCCCACCGACGAGCCGGGGCGGTAATCGTTGAGCCGGACACGAGGGTCCGTCTCCCCGTTGTATTTGACGATCGTCGAGGGCCGACGGAAGCGCCGGGGGAACGCCGCCGTGCGGATCTCCCGGCCGAACACGCGGGTGCCGGGGGCTCCGGTGTCGGGGAGCGATCCTCACCGCCGTCATAGCGTCCACCCCTTCGAGGGTGGTAGCCCCCCGGCCGCTCGCGCGTCCGCCTTGCCGGTGCGCCTCGGCGTTGATGACGTTGCGGGCATCGCCATCCGGCGCCCGCGCGTATCGAGGAGCCGTTCCTTGGCCGGCGTTCGCCCCCGGTCGACGGGTTGACCCACGTGCACCGAGGGTTCGCCCCCGGTGCGGGATCATCACCCCGTGCGTCCCCCCTGTTGGCGGATGCGTGAGGCCGAGCTTTCGGCCCGCCGGACGGCCGCTTGCTCAAGGAGAGTCTGCACCTCGCGGTGCATGTCTCGAGCCTCGGGGGTCGAGGGTGCCGGCATGGCGCGTAGCAACGTCGCGGCGGCGATGAGCTTTTGGCTCGCCCGTGGTGGCGTATCCGCGTTGTCGACGTTGGGGACGGGGTTGAGGCGGTCACGGACCCGTCGGCCCCGGCTCCCGCGCGCGCTCGCCGCGCGCGCAGGCCTCCCCCGCCATCGAGGCGCGGAGCGATCGTGCGTCCGTACTCCTCCGCCGCCTTGGCCTCAAGCTCGCGGGCTTGGGCCGCCGTGCGTCGACGTCGGCCCCGGCAGGAGCGCTCGGCCCCGCGGCCGGGCGCGTGGCGATCCCCCCGGGGCGGGCGTGACTTCCCCCGTCTCCCGGCGCCGCCGCACCGGCGGCGTTGGCCGGGTCGTTAGTGATGACGGCGCAACACTCCCGCGTGGGGTCGTAGCTTCGGTGCCGGAGTCGTCGGAGCGACCAAACCGCAGTCCGTGGCGTCTAGGAAGCGCCCGAACGCGACCGGGGTCCGGCACGCCGGAGAAGTCCCACTCCGCGTACCCGTGGCGGTTGGCGGGTGGCATCGTGTCGACGGAGCCCAGGGACGACTCATCTGCTGCTGAGGTGCCGGGATCCCTGGCGACGAAGACGTGGCGGCCAGGCGGAACCCGGCGCATCGTCGTGTTCACGTTGGCGTTATGGGCCGTCGTGGCGCCACGCAGCCCGATGGGGATGCGCGGTCCTGAGACTGCACGCGGTCCCACCGGGGGCGGTGGCGGCTGTTGTGGTGGCGGGCGCACCGCGTTGGGCGGCGGCGCGCTCGGCTTGCCGCCGCTCCGACCGCGCTTGGCGTGAGCGCGGCCCGGAGCGGCGACGGCGTCGCGACGTCGACGGACCCGCGACATCCGTGCCGCGGGGCGCTCGCGCCGTGTCGTGCGTGCGGCGGAGACCGGAGCAGACACGGCCTCGCGGCGCGCGCGAAGCTCCTCACGATTGGTGAGGCGCATGAGATAGCCGTTCCCCGTGGCCCGGAAGTTCAAGTCTCCGAAGCGGATGTCGAACCCGGCCGGGAGAGGGTCCGAGCTACCCATGTTGTAGCGCGTAGCACGGTACTCGGTGCGAATCACCATGAAGGGAGTTTGCGAAATGACCTTAGGCGCTCGTTTGCCCCACGGTGGGCGCCAACCGTCGGTGCGGAATATGGTCCCGACACTAACCGATAGATAACGCCTAGGTCTATCCCTCAATGGTCGATGCTAAGCAACAAATGACACAAGGTTTTATCCCGGTTCCCGCCGAGGGGGCCGTACGTCCCGCCGGGCGTGCTCGTGGCACTGTATTGCTCAGCACCGGGGGTGCTTGTAGTGGGGCAAGTACAAGCGAGGCGGGAGAGGAAGCGTGGCTTCCAAGTCCCTGAGAGAGCGGTTGAAGATGTTGTGGGAGAATAGGAGAGTGAGTGTATGGTGTGTTGTGTTCCACCGACTCGTCTCCCCCCGCGGGCGGGGGCTCGCCTCCCCCTTTTTATAGGCCAAGGGGGCGGCGGGTTACACGCACGCCGCGCTACCTAGCTACGTGAGGGAGCACGTCGCGCTACGGCGTAGAGTGGGCGGCCGTCCGGACGATCTTCGCCGCGATCCGGCCATGATGGCCTGCCTCGTACCCGAACAGTGGCGGTTCGAGGGTAGGAGGCGGCAGATGGTGATGGCGTCCTCTGATAGGCTTCGAGGGAGGTGCTGATGATGGCTGGTACGGGGTACAGGAGCGGGCGAACGGCGTTCCTTCCCAATGAGCTCTGCGGTAGTGGAGTGGTGGCTGCAGTGCCCGGGCGTGCGCCTGCGGAGTCGGGCGTGCGCCTGCACGCGTGGGTACGGCGGCCGCGCGCGTTACGGTGGGCCGGGATGGCCATCCACCGGCCTAGCGCCCCTCACCCAACTCCGCAGGGTCACGTGAAAGGGAATCGAGGGTGCGCCCGGCCCTCTTTCGAGGGTCGGGCGCGTTAGCCGCACAGTAGTGGGCGCGCGGTGTCACGGGACTGACACCGGCCGTACCGCACAGTCCATCCCACAGTGGCGGGGATGGGCTCCTCCCTGGGGAGTTGGTGCGGCGGCACCGGGCGTGAGCCCGTGGCGCATGATGGCGCCGTCTCCGCGGCGTCGGGGCGTTAAATGCCCAAGTACGGGGCCGCCGCACGCGTGCGGCGCGCCCGTGAGCGTGGCGGGCCCCGCCCGAGGGCGGGGCGGACCTTCGAGCAAGACGAGACCCGCTCGAGGGGGAGCGAGCCCTCGAGCGGGGCGGGACCGCTCGAGGGAAGGGTCGCCCCTCGAGCGGGGCGGAGTCCGTTTCGAGGAGGGGGTCGCCCCTCGAACGAGGCGGAGCCCGCTCGAGGGGTCTTCTGGACGGGCCGTCTTGGTGGGCTTCGGGGTCTCGCCGCATAGGCTAAGTCCCGTATGGTTAGGCTTAGCGTGCTTTGATACCGGGATTAAGTGAGGATTCCCCGTCGTTTAAGGGGACCCCTAGGGCGGTCCCCGACACTTCCTTTGGACTTGGAGGTGGTGATTCCCTTGGAGTTTCCGACAGTCCTTCGACTTTGGCTTTTGGATCTAGGGTTTCCAATCCTTTAGCTTGTGTTGCATGTCTCATTTGCCTGTAAAGTTTTCCTGGATCATCCACAAAAAGTTTTGGGTTTCTTGGAGAGGTAGCCAACCATCTCCGGTTAGGGTTAGCAAAAAGAAAAATCTAACAAAATAAAAATTAGGGTTAATCAAAACTAGATTAGATTGATTTTTTTTCTTTTTGAGGATGATCAAACTTAAGAGATGCAAAAGAAAATCAAAAGAAAAACTGAAAAATAAGTGATACTAGATTGGATCTTGATTGCTTGTTCCCCGGCAACGGCGCCAGAAAAAGGGGCTTGTTGGCTGTAGATTATCGTGTCAAAGTCCATATGGATTTGCAAGCGGACAAATCCACCGTCGTAGTCAAGGGACCCTTCTTCCCTCGAGTGGTGAACCCAAGGTATCGAATCCGTGGAACAATGTGCAACGTAAGGATTCAATCTAGTAAAGCAAGGAAAGCTATCTGTTGAAGAACCAAATTGCATCTAATCTACTAACTCATAAAGGAAACACATCTAATCTAATCTACTAAAGAGGTAGCAAGATAAAGCAAGAGATAACCGATCTAGAGAGTCTAGATCATGCTTATGTTGTGGCTCCAAACAAGATAGATGAGGATAGAAAAGCGAATATCATTAAAAGCATCTTCAAACCGTGGCCTCCGGTTCGATTCCGAAAATGCCCGCCTTTCGGAACCCTCGTTCTGTCACAACGTATTCCTATTCATGCGGGTAGTATAGGGCGAGTTCGATAAGAACAAGTTGAAATCACTTGGTCGGTCCGGTATGCACCTCTAGCCACTGCGGCTACAAGAGCACCCTAAGCAATATATCTTAAGTATAGGTTGGGGAAGAAGCAAAACCAAGAAGAAAACAAAATCATCGAGAAGGCACTTGATCGCTAGAAATCGGATTCACTATAAAAACTTCACCATGAATGATTACATGAACAAGATCACCACTGGGACCCTACCTCGATATTGATCCTTGCTCTGGAGCTCCGACGTGGTCTACCATGCAAGGTTCCCACGTCGGCTAGGGAGACCCTAGACAACTAGCACGACCCTTGTGACGCCCCAGGTTTTTAATTAACCCTAACCGTCGGTCAACCCGGCTGACAGTGGTCAAATCACAGTCAACCTGGGCCCTCACCTCGAAAAAGTCACCAACCAACTCTTTTGAACCCTTTTGACTAGTAGACACACTTGTGGGCCAACCCATGGTCAAAGACTTGGTAAAACCCCACTGAAACCCTAATGTCCACAGCTGTCTGTCGGAACTTTTGCCGCGTTCTCCAAAATTCACCTAAACTCATAAAAATCCACCTTTATGAAAGTTGTCCATCTTGTTGAGGGACACAACTTTCATGTAGATTGTCATTTCAAATTTTGAGTGGAAAGGCATGAAAAACTTGCTCCAAGGTCAGCATCTCCTGTTCATGAACACATGTTGGCATTCAAAGTTGGCAACTGTTTCTTGCAAATTTCTGTTGAGAAAAACCCCATAGAGCCTTTTTGAAAGTGATAGAGGGTAGATAGATCTCCAACTTTCATATTCAAAGTTTGGTCAACTTTTATTCAAAATTTTGGAGTGAAATCATTTCAAAGTGGTGCTCAGCAACATTGTGTAGGCAGGGCGCCGTCGCGCTGCGACGCGCGCGCGCGCCGCGCACCGCGTGTGGCGCCCGCACGCCGGCTAGCCCTCGGCGTCCGCGCCCCGCGCGCCTCCCGACGCCCTATTCCGCCCGAGGTCGCCCGCGCCCCTAAGCCGTGCGCCCCCGCCGAGGTGCCCGTGCCCCAAGACGCGCCGGGGTCGGCGCCGCGCCACGCGCCGACGCGCCGCGCACGCCGTGCGACGGCCGGACGCACCCCTTCGGACCGTAGTCCGTCCGCGTCTCCCCCACCGCGTGCGCCGTACTACGGCCATGGGTCACGCGCGCCGTCATCGCCAGGCCGGGCCGAGGCTATTTAAGCGCCTCCGTTCTTCCCCCTCCGCGCTCCAGACCGCCGCCGCCCCCCATTGCCGCCGCCTCCAGTGAACTTGCTGCGCCGCTAGCCCTCACCGCCGGCCGACTGCTCCGCCCTCTCCCCTAGGACCCGTGGAACCTCCCAGGCTCGCGCATTGTCCACCCCGTGCGCCCTCCACGCCGTGAGCCCGCGCCACCGCAGCAAATCGCCGCCGCCACCGTCGAATCCCCACGCCGCCGTGCTCTCCGTTCCAACTCCGACCACCCCCCGTGCCCTAGGTGAGCCTACGGTCACGCCCCGCCGTTTCCCGGCCGGGAGCTCCGCCGGAGCCGCCGGATTTCCGGCGAGCCCGCCGCCTCCCATGGCCAAGGGGCCAATTGCAAGCCCGAACTTCTTTGTAGGGTGTTTAGTGCAAACTAGGGACCTATCTGTAAGGCTGTAAAAGATTCCAGGGACTTCGGTGTGAATTGAATCTTCAATAGTGAACCCCCTTTTGCAGAAACTTGTAAAATGCGTAGAAATTCGTAGAAAATTTGGAAAAATGCAAACTCAATTTTGTTGGATTCGTTGCAAAGAATAATACAACTTTTGTTATACTCACATGGTCTGATTCTGGATATTTTTAGCATGTAAAATAGGAATGTAAAAAACCTAGATCTGCCATAACTCAAAATCCATAAATCCTCTGCATCCAAATTTTCGATATGTTGTGTATCATGTCATGGATAGCTCCTGTGCCAAACATTGCACAAAGTTATTATGTAGATCTTTTTATATAAATTGTTTTCCTTTTGTGCATAATCTTCTTAGACGATTTTTGTAGCTAAAAATATTTATGTTTTTGTGCCCAACTTGTGCATGATGTCTTGTTATGCCAAATCACACCTCTGACGAATTAATCATGATTTTTGGATGATTAGAAATATTTATTCTTAATTTGTGCATGTGTTCCTTTGTAAATTAATGAAGCAAGATCAGTAGAGCTCCTAGGTGTGCTTGCTGGTTCTTTAGGCTTGTTTAGGACCAGAGAGCATGCATGAGAAAGATTGGAGCATTTTGATGCTTAATTATTTTTGTATGTATTTAATTTGATATGTATTTAATTTGATTGCTAGCTAGTCTTTTGTTATTTTCCAAAATATTTTATTTTCTAACTTCAAAGCTTTGCATGTGAGTCCAGTGGTTTAGTATGGTTGTTATGATGCTTAAGAAACCCTTCTTTAAATTGTTAGTGATTAATTGTTTAATCAAAAGGTTTAAAAGTCTTATGTAGATTAAAGATGGATTAAATAAGGAAATACATTTTAATTCTTTTCCCTTTATGGGAAGTGTTACCTAACTTAATTAAAAGCTAAGAACACACCCCTGCTGATAAGGAATTAATTTATAAATAAATATCTTTGTACACACCCTTACTAGTGAGAGGTAAAAGGAATAAACCTTCACATGAAATATCAAGTATAAAGGGAACATTAATTCAAGTGTGTAATAAAAGAATTAAACACATAACAATAATAACCTTCATAAAAAAGAATTTATTATTTAATTATTTGTTAAAGTGAATATGACCAACAAGAGTTGGATAAGATAAACAAACTATCACATCACCTGAACCCTGCATTGCATTTCGTGTAGATCTTCCTGACGGTGACTACTCACTCGTCCCGGAATCCGAGGAAGGAGGAGCAGAAGCTTCGCTGCAGTACGTGGAAGTGCTCGACGACACCGAGGGTGCTCAGGCTAACATAGCTGACGAAGGCAAGCCCCGGTGCATCTGACCCAGTTTTCATGTTTTGTTATTCAATTATCTATGGATGTTTGTGCATTTAAGTTCAGGAGTTGTATGGAACCCTAGATGCATGATTCCTAGGTACCTTTGTTCTTACTAGTATGATAGGTCGATAACTGCTAAGCTATAGGACCGTTACAAGTCGGGTGATGATGCTGTTGACGCAAAATTTGCACCCTACGTCAAGCACACAGCAAGCCGAACAAGCTAGCTTCACACGCGAACAGATTCCAAGACGTGCCAGTCAATTTTCCCTGAAAAATAACAAAAGACAAAGTAGTTAAATTCCAAAGCTTGGAACTTGCCGGGTGGTACCAGACAGTTCCATATTTACGGCTAGAAAGTCATGTGAGTTGACATATAGCTATAAGAAGCTATCTGCTAGCAAACTAGAAACCATTCGGGAGCTTCAAAGCATAAAACAGAACATAGCCGAACGGATGACACAAGTATGACGAAAGATCGGTCTTTATTTGAACAAAATTGCACGTGCACAAAGCCATGACCGATCCTCGAGGATAAATAACAATAAATAATAGATGAAGTAAAGCATGATCATAAATATGCAATAAACAAGCATGCATAGGCCCAAAGCACTAGTCTACCGCATGTCTAGGTACTTTAAAACCCATCAAGCATGATGCCAGACAAGTTTATCCACCGCATGATACAACTTGTTTGGAAATCACACCACTAACCACAAATAGATCTATCCACCGCATGATACAATCTAAATATGGAAAGCTAAAAGCACACATTGATTAAAATATAACTTATAAGCACATTTTACTCGTGAAAGCATAACCGAATACGGCTGAACAACCGAATCGGGATCCATGGAGAAGGAACAAACATTGCCAAAGACGATAAATCTATCAGGTTGAATTAAAGGTCTAATCCACCGGATGATCAGCTCTAAAACAACCCAAAAACCTGCATCTACCGCATGATACCTGGTTCTGTCAAGATTCACACAAGATTAACAAGATTGAACCCGCAACATGTAACAACCTAGATTGGTTTGGTTTCGGCTATTTTGGAAACACGTGATCCACGTGCCTTTTGAAGCAAGATATGAACGTGCGACGCAAAGATCATCAAACAAGATAAAGCTGATCCAAATCAATCTAAATTGGGCAAAAGGGTGTTACATGAATTTAAACATAAAGTAAAAACTCAAAGCAACATAAGGTAACTTAATGAATCTATTAGATCTTGCCAAAATCTAATAGAGCCGATAACTAGCTCCAAGCTAGATCTTAGCCCACCGCATGGCTCATGACCTAACAAGAAACCCTCCTGAACCAAGCTTAAATCTACCGCATGATACTAAGCATGGTAACAAGACTACTTGCATCACGATCTAAATCCACCGCATGATGCTAGACATGATACAAGGTTGTCGGTACTCACGGAGGTCGACGGATCGATGAACCCTCTCGAAGAACTCGACGACACGACTAAAGGACCCAAGGGTTTGGCGTAAAGCCGGTTTGTTATGAGAATGTTTCGAATACAATTACATACAGCCAGGGTTCATATTTATACCCTGTCGTAGCATGACTCTTGGAGGACTACGCATACAATATTTGATACCTAATTTATCGCGCAAACGCGAATGCTTATCCATCCATTCGTCCCTTCCGCTCGGGCCACGTCATCGCGCAATCCCGCAAAATCAGCGCAAACAGTCCCTTTGCCGAACGGAAGCAAATTGCCGACCGCAAGCTCTTCTGCCGAATCTTTTAAAGAAACCTTCCTTCTCCCGGACGGATTTTTTTTACCAAGCTGGGCCCACAAATCAGACTCCTTCCTGTACCAAATTTTGGTGTTAACATATGCCACTTCAATTACGGGATAAAAGTGATTTTATTCCGAAATTGACTCCAATTGCCAACGTATTCAAATCGAATCTGTTCAACACCTATTCTCTCTCTTCGCAATCCATCAGAGCCTCCGTCCAGATCCAAACCCTAGGTCATCTTTCCCCAAAGCTTGAATCCTCAATGACAAGCCAAAATCAAGCTGCTCAGGTAAATTTTATCTCCGTAAGCTTCATTCGGCATTATCTTTTCGATTTTTACCTCATATTTCTCCCTCCGCCTTTTCGCTACAGGAGCTTTCCACTAAGCTTTTGATTCGCACTGAGACCAATTTGACATCTTATTTCCTTGGCCCTGTGGGAGCTTCCGATCCCCACGAATTCATTGCAGCCGAATCCAAGAGAATCCCCTTTAAAGCGGCTTTATCCAGGCCTTCCTTGTGGCAAGACGCCTTCAAGAACTGGCCTTTGCCCCCAATGGCAGGCTGGAGGAACTGGTATAAAAGGGTACTCACAGATAATAGCGCCAAGACCAAGACTTGGGACAGCCTCCGTATTGCTCAATGTTTGGAGCTATCTTTGGCCGAGACCCCAAAGAACGAAGATCTTTTAATAGCAGCTTGCCATTTTTGGTCAAACGGCGTCAACGCCTTTCTCTTTGGTCATGGCCTAATGTCCCCAACTCTGGCCGACGTGTACATGATCACCGGCCTTGACATTTCAGGATCTGTGTACCCCTGGGACTTCAAAGGCTCCACAAGGCAGACAGGGGTGAAATCAGGAAGCGGATAAAATTATATATGCAGAATCACATGAAAGATGGCCCTCTGAGTGAAGTTGAATACAGGGCATTCCTGAACATGTGGCTGTGCAGGTTCATCTTCTGCGGTAAAGCCAATGAGCCCACTCTGAATGATATTGCAATGGTTACGCAATTGGCTGCTGGTAAACACATTCCTCTTGGAAAATACCTCCTGGGTAGTGTGTAGCATATGCTTCATCAGACTATCACCCAAATGCACACTGGCCAGAAGATACTATGTGTCAACGGCCCTTGGTGGTTCGTGCAGATGTGGCTGCAGCTGTATATGCACCAGATTGTCAACATTGACCTCAACAACCGGCTTTTCCCTTCATCCAGCTATAATGAAGGGGAAGCTCAAATTACCAGAGGATGCCAAACCCATGGGGAAGCTGCCTCCACTATTTCCATTAATCAAAACGTCAGCCAGCTTTTCGAGCTCTTCTTCAAAGGCTTCCCTGATCCCCTTTGGCTTCCTTATCTGGACAATGACAATCTAACTCTCCCCTGTGAATTCTCCTTTGAAATCGGCTGTCATGATGGAAGGTCTATAGAAATCTTCAATATCTTTATCCACCCATGCCCTTTGCCAGCTGAATTTTGTGGAGGGAGGTTAAATCACAGAACTTATGAATATTATCAGCCAAATATGATGGCCCGACAGCTTGGATGTGGCCAAATGCCCCCAAGACTATTCTTCATGAATTCCTCAAACCCAGAGAAGAAATCAAGGAAAACATGCAAGCCAGAAGGGTTTTTGAGTATGAATGCAGCCCAACTCTTTACACCTGGCCTTTCACACCCACAACAATAGCTCATACCACCTTCATATCCTAGAGGCAAGAATTTCATGACCACATCTTTAGTGAGGCAGTACACTCATTCTGCTTGGAGCTGACGCCTGATTTTCAGCCAACTTCAGAGGTAACACAATTGTCTTTTTCCCTTGATCAGACATACCTTTTACTAACCATGACCTTGATTACCCCCTGCAGAATACAATGCCTGCCCCTCGAGCCAGGACAATTGTTTATAATGCAGTATATCCAATTTCTGCTCTGGGATTTAAATCCCCAACTTTGGCTCAGCTGATGGCCAGGTATGCCACAATGGACCCCATTCTCTTCAGCGCTACTGCTCACAAGAGAAAAGGCTTATCCCTGATTGCACCTCCAGCTGCCAAGAGGAAAAGAACCACCAAGAAGGTTCCTGTTGAGGTAAGATTTCCCCTTTCTTGATCACAAGATTACTCTTATTTTCTGACAAATTTCACCTTGTGCAATTTCAGACTAGAACCCAGCAATCATCAGTGTCAGAGCCTGCCAATGCTTCATCTATTGGTATGACCTTTCCCTTCATTATTTTCTTTCTCCGGAGATCATTACTCACACTGGCATTTACCCTTAATCTGGTATTCGCAGAAGAAATACTAGTGAATCACCCTGTGGATACCTCTATTCCTCAACATGCAAGTTCACCAAGAGCTGAGCCATCTTCTGCTCAAGTAGAGATCTTATCTTCATCAGGGACCCAATCACCCCCTTCTCAAATAGAAGTGCCAGCTTCACTAGGGATGAACCCCTCAATTCAACCATAAGCTTCAAGCCCTTTAAGGATTCAATCTCCTATTGGCCAGGCAGAAACCCCAATCTTAACAGATGTAAATCCACCTCCTCCTCAGCCAGAAGCTTCAAATCTGCCAAAGACTGCACCAGCACCCTCTCAAGCAGAAGCCTCAGCTTTACCAAGAGCTCCTCAGACTCCTCTTCCATCAGTGGCCCAAGAAATCCCCCCTGAACCTGAACAAAACCTTGCCCCAGCTCAGAAAATCAGGCATGAGGTAAGCACATGCACTCAACTCTGTTATCTTCTTTTTTTTTCAATGAACCACTCCTGACTCGGCAATATTATCCTTTCAGGATCAAACTCCATATCATCATCAAGCCCATTAGTGGTGAATGATCCAGCTGCCGAAACAGGAGAAGGAGGAACTCAAAATCAGGCCTTATCAGAGGAAATCCAGGCAAGGCTCAAAGAAATCTTCACCTGGCTGCAGAAGGATGCTCGAGACCAAATTAGAGATGTTGATTATTTCGAAGGAATGCTTGAGCCCATCAGTCAAAAACTCCCTGAAGACATCAAGGCTCCATTGGAGCCCATCTCTGGTCTGGATATTCATTACGTGGCAATAAGGCGAGCCCTGAAAAGTCAGTCTACCCGACCAGCTGTTGAGCAAAAGAAAGCCAAAGCTGAACAAACTGCGAAGGGAGCACAATCCCAAACTGAGAGCCACAAGGGAATGTTGACCAATCTGCAAGCTGCTCGTGAATTGAAAATTGCCAAAAAAAGCTGCATTGGAGGCAGAGCTGAAGAATTTATCAGCTGAAATAGAAGCTGATGACAAGAAAATAGCCGAACTTCCTGGACTGATAAAGAAAACCCAAGAGGAAGCATCATCGGCCATAATTGAAGTGAATCAGTGCGAGGCAGAGCTCACCGTCCTGTCCAACACTCAAAAAGATTATCAGGAACGGATGAGGAACATTCATCAGACAATATCAAATGCCTCCAATGTAATCGCAAAATATTTGAACATTTAGTTGTGCTGGGCAATGTGTAACTGAATTAACCGCTCTTGTAACATTTGCCTTCTATAAGTCCGCTTTCCTTTTCTTTGCATGACTTCGATTGCAACTCTGAATGATCCATTCGGTAACTAGTAGTCAAACAGTGCCATACCCGAACGGCACCCGAACTGCGACTCAGCCGAGCCAGTCAACCGAATACGACTCAGCTTTGAATCCCAAACGACCCGACGGCGAATCGGTCAAGGAAACCTCTCCACCTTCCAAGTTTTTCGGGATACGCGCCACAATCTGAGGCCACGATCTTTTTCACCAGTCCTATAAATAAAACCGTAGGTGCCCCCAGCTCTTTACCAAGACTTTAGCCTTCAAATCTTTGCCAACCTCAAGCTTTCTTTTCCCAATCACCAGCGCAGCCCCAAGAACCATGGCGGGCAACAACAACAACAGGCGCCGCGCCGCCGACGAGGCGGAAGGGAGCCGCGCCAGCGTGCGTCGGAGGCAATGATCGCCAACTTTTCTTCATGACTTGTCTTAGATTTTCCTCTGTTTCTGACGATCCTCTCTGTTTCAGGATCATTCAATGCAACCCGTCCTCTGCACCGGCCAATCATCCTCTGCCGGACGACTCCTCGGAGTCGGACCACTACTCTCCCATGCCCTACGGGGAACTCGATGCCCTCCGCTTCAAGGCGGAGCTTGAGGTGGCCCAGCGCGAGCTGGAAGACGTCTCCAAGAAGGCTGGCATCGCCGAACTGGAGTGGGAGGATCAGCGCAAGCAGTTGCTGGCAACCATCGACGATACAACCCTTAAATTGCTCCCAAATCCAATCTGGCTTTTGATACTAATCACCATCACCTTGCACTTTGCAGCCCGTGACGCTGAGCTCAACCAGCTGAAAATGCTGGTGGAGCAATTGGCTGACAAGGTGAACGCCCGTGGAGACACGCCGGCGGAGCGCCTTGCCGCGGTGGAAAACCGCGTGGACGAGGTGGCTACTCACGGCATCCGCCTGGGCACCCCTTTGGGCTTGGCCGCCATGGTGACGCACACCAGCGTCAACTACTCCATCCGGCCGCGCGGCTTCCAGGGCGGCGCACCAGAGGACATCGACGAGATCGAGGTCATCTTGGAGTGCCTCGATGGCCACGGCGACGCCATTGTCGAACTCACTCATCCCCAGTCTGTGCTAAACAGGCTTTTTGATTATATTGTACTAGGGATGTCTGATCTTCGGCAATAAAATAAAGAACTTTCAATTTCCATGCTTGTATTGTGATGATTCCCCCGTATTTGCAACTACGAGCCTTATTTTCCTTGAACGCATTAGGGAACTTGCTTGAGCCGAATACGCGAAAACGAATGCCCCTTGGCGCAAAACCCGCAGAAAATCCTCAATTTCGGGAATCCATAAGCACTGTTCAATGAAAACCCTTCGCATTCGGGAGGAAAACCCTGCCGCTTGGTATTCCAATAACGCACGCCAACCAGTCATCACTCCCAATGTACTCTCTTAGTCAATAAAATAGCCTGCTGGTATGCCCTGCAAATCCACTCGCACACTCATCTATCACTTCACATCTTCTCCCCTGCTCTAGAAGAGAAAACCCCAAGGCCATGGACAAAGGCAAGCAACCCATCAAGGAGGACAGCACCCCAAAGAAGCGCACCATTAGAGAGTGAGTTTTCCTTTAACTTGCTTCTTGCTTTCGTGTGTGATCTCGTGCTTTACCCCCTCTTTGTTTTCTTCAGCCTTGATCTGCTTCTTGAAGAAATCTTTGGGACCGAAGAAACGCCTGAATACATCTCCTCTGACTCCTCCCTCGAAGCAGAGGACGCCACACCAGAGCAGAGGATCAACCACCAGTTACACCGCCTCGTTCGGCATCTGGAGCATGACCTCCGGGACATCACCGCTCGCTGCCAGGCCGAACGCGAACGTCTCATGGCTTTGGAGGCGTTGGTAGGACGTAAACATTTCCATCTTCATCTTGACTCCACGCTTGCGCCCGGATCTCCGTCTCTAACAACTGTTCTTCTGTCCCAGATGTTTCTGACAGGTACCGTAACCTGAAAGCGGCTTGGGATAGCTTGATGGAGGCAGCAAGCCATGGTCATCCCCACAGCTCCCAAGTTGCCGTCACGGTGGTCCTGGAACAACTGAAGAGGGAGGAGCTGAAGAAGCAAAGAAAAAAGGATTGAAGCATACTTTCGCTTCTTACGCCAGGCCTTCTGCTTCCCACCCCTTCGTAATCCTGAGAAACTGGGTTGTTAGATATAAACCTGCAAGAAGCATTTGTAATTTAGTTTCGTGCTAAGGGCAATACATCTGAGTATTGGCCATTTCCCCTGTTTAGGATTTTTTGTTCTAAAGGCGGCTTCTTTCTTGAACGCCGGCTATTTCTATGTCAAATGCCTGTAATCCTGATGCTTGTGATCAATTATCAACTTCAATACTAGGATAATATTTCTTCATATATATTCCATTTATTGCAGCAGAAAGTTCCTCTTCTAGTAAAGTTTTCAACATGTAAGCATTACCAGGCACGCATCTGACCACCTGAAAAGGTCCCTCCAAGTTTGGGGACCATTTGCCAATGCACTGTACTTCGTTCCAATCGGCAGTAAAGCTTTCCAAACCAAATCCCCTTCTGCGAATTGCCTGACCTTTACTTTCTTGTTGTAATATTTAGCAACTTGCAGCTTGTTCTTTTCGATATTTTCCAGGGCTCTAAGACGAATCATATGCAAGTCTTCTAGCTCGTCCATCATTAAGCCACTATAATCTTTGGAGCTTAAGTCCTCATTCCAGCAATGTCTGAAGAATGCGCACCCCCAATGTGCACGCTCTTGTTCCCGCGTGTACTGCTCCAGTTCTTTCCTGTGTGCCTCTTCCTCAGACCTGCGCCTCTCCTCCTCGTGTCTTTGCTTCTGGTAGTGTTCTTTCTCTAGCTGACGCTGCCACTTGTTGAGGAGGATGCGCGTAGTGACCCTGGGTTTGGCCTTGGATGATTCCTCAACTTCAATATGGCTTCTGAGGACACGCGGGGCTTCTCCATGGACCTGCTCCAACGTCACTTGCCGTGCTGGATCCACTGCTCCATCTTCTTTTGCTTTAGCTGACGTCAGGACCTTGACCTTTCCCTTCTCTTCAGCAGTCAACATGTTAACAGAAAAGCCAACCATATTCTGAGGGAAAGGGTGGCCATCCAGTTTCATTTTATTGTCAAACTTCAGGTGCCCTTCCTGGATAGCCCTTTGGATCCTCATCCTGAAGACACTGCAGTCATTGATGGAGTGAGAATTTCTGTCATGGAAGCCATAGTAATGTTTCTCTTTTACTCCATCGGGCCGAAGCATAGAATGCCCTTCAGGCAACTTGATTCGGCCTTCCTTTACCAAGAACTCAAAAAGTTTATCAGCCTTGGTGACTTCGAAGTCATATGTGCCCTTGGTTTGTTTGATCCAACGCTGATTCATCGTCAAAGGTTCCTTGCCCCACATGATCTCAGCGGCAGCCACTTCCTCTTCGTCATCTGAATCTCCCATCTAGTCGGCCTTCTCAAGGAACTGATTGTAGATGTCAGCTATGTCGTGATGCTTGTTGAACCTAGTATCCTTTTTGAACCCGTAGGCTTGGTTGCTCATCAGTGACAACTTTTGAGACAATTGGCCTAGGTTGTCAAACTCCATACCGAACAACTTCTCCCGCACGGCCGAGAACATTCCTGCAACGGCCATATCAGCCAGCTGATCGTCTGGTAGAGTCAACTAGAAACACATGCCCTTGACCTCCCTGAATCTCCGGAGGAACTCCAGAGGCATCTCATTGTTCCTCTGTGTTAAGGTGGTCAGGTCGATTAGCTTCTTCTCCGTGCTGCCGCTGAAGTAATGGGCGTGAAACTTTTGCTGCAGCTCCCTCCAGGTGACAACTGACTTGGGAGGCAAAGAAGTAAATCACTGGAACGCCGAGCCCGTCAGTGACAAGGGGAAGTATCTAACCCTGAATGCCTCATCAGCTGAGGCCTCTCCAAGCTGCATCAGATAACGAGCAATGTGCTCCACCGTGCTCGTATCGTCCTGCCCCAAAAACTTCGTAAACTCCGCAGGAGGCGTCACCCTTGGCGACAGGATCACTCTGTAGTACCATTCCGGGAAGGGAGGCATGTAAGCTGGTCCTTGCATTTTAGGCTTGAGGCCGAATTGATTTTGCATCAGATCGGCCATCTTCTGAACCAGAATATCGTCTTCCTGCACTCCTGCAGCTGCGCCGTACCCAGGATTCGGGAGAGCGTCGATAGCACCATAGTCCATGACTTCGTGGTAACCTCCATCGTACAAGTTCTTCTGCAACCTATTGCAGGCTGGGGCAATCTTGTAAGTTGAATTGGGTGGTACTCCAGCTGAGCCGAACGCCATCTCCCCATACGTAGGCTGATATGGATTTGGCTGTTGGACGGGTTGACTGTCTCGCCTTGCGGGGTGGCCGGACCGGCGTCCTCCCCTGCGGCTTGCGAGAGGAGGTTGCACCGGCCGACTTCCGTCGTCGTGTGGAGGCGGCTGAATCGGCTGTCCCCCAACGCTTTGTGGAGGAGGCTGGGTTGGCTGCCCCTGCAATGGTGGTTGAGTTCCCGCTGGCTGAGCGGAGCTGGACTCCCCAATCTCTGCATAATGCCCCTGAGGGGACATTCGACTGAATATTTGTTCCATGCCTGGGCCAAACACGCCCACCATCATTTGCTTGAACATGCTTAGGAAAGCCTTGTGATGCCTACCCAGCACAGCTTCCGCAGAATCCCGAAACGCTTGCATACACTCTTCCTTCTCTTGAAGGGTTGTGGCGTCAGTCTCACCTGACAGTAGAACCCTGGGCATCTCATTCTTGAGATATGGAACGCCGCTTCTGTTCTTCTTGAATGACATCAAGCACTTTAACTGAAACTAATCTGTAGCATCTTTCAGCTGTTGTCGTTGCTCTGGAGAAAGATCATCAATGGTGACGTCCAGAATATCACCAATTTCAGGCATCTTGATTTCGGCTGTAGTGCCCCACCAGGCGCGCCAAAAAGTGTGTTGACGCAAAATCTGCACCCTACGTCAAGCACACAGCAAGCCGAACAAGCTAGCTTCACACGCGAACAGATTCCAAGACGTGCTAGTCAATTTTCCCTGAAAATTAACAAAAGACAAATTAGTTAAATTCCAAAGCTTGGAACTTGCCGGGTGGTACCGGACAGTTCCATATTTACGGCTAGAAAGCCATGTGAGTTGACATATAGCTATAAGAAGCTATCTGCCAGCAAACTAGAAACCATTCGGGAGCTTCAAAGCGTAAAACAGAACATAGACGAACGGATGACGCAAGCATGACGAATGATCAGTCTTTATTTGAACAAAATTGCACGTGCACAAAGCCATGACCGATCCTCGAGGATAAATAACAATAAATAATAGATGAAGTAAATCATGATCATAAATATGCAATAAACAAGCATGCATAGGCCCAAAGCACTAGTCTACCGCATGTCTAGGTACTTTAAAACCCATCAAGCATGATGCCAGACAAGTTTATCCACCGCATGATACAACTTGTTTGGAAATCACACCACTAACCACAAATAGGTCTATCCACCGCATGATACAATATAAATATGGAAAGCTAAAAGCACACATTGATTAAAACATAACTTATAAGCACGTTTTACTCGTGAAAGCATAACCGAATACGGCAGAACGACCGAATCGGAATCCATGGAGAAGGAACAAACATTGCCAAAGACGATAAATCTATCAGGTTGAATTAAAGGTCTAATCCACCGGATGATCAGCTCTAAAACAACCCAAAAACCTGCATCTACCGCATGATACCTGGTTCTGTCAAGATTCACACAAGATTAACAAGATTGAACCCGCAACATGTAACAACCTAGATTGGTTTGGTTTCGGCTATTTTGGAAACACGTGATCCACGTGCCTTTTGAAGCAAGATATGAACGTGCGATGCAAAGATCATCAAACAAGATAAAGCCGATCCAAATCAATCTAAATTGGGCAAAAGGGTGTTACATGAATTTAAACATAAAGTAAAAACTCAAAGCAACATAAGGTAACTTAATGAATCTATTAGATCTTGCCAAAATCTAATAGAGCCGATAACTAGCTCCAAGCTAGATCTTAGCCCACCGCATGGCTCATGACCTAACAAGAAACCCTCCTGAACCAAGCTTAAATCTACCGCATGATACTAAGCATGGTAACAAGACTACTTGCATCACGATCTAAATCCACCGCATGATACTAGACATGATACAAGGTTGCCGGTACTCACGGAGGTCGACGGATCGATGAACCCTCTCGAAGAACTCGACGACATGACTAAAGGACTCAAGGGTTTGGTGTAAAGCCGGTTTGTTATGAGAATGTTTCGAATACAATTACATACAGCCAGGGTTCATATTTATACCCTGTCGTGGCATGACTCCTAGAGGACTACGCGTACAATATTTGATACCTAATTTATCGCCCAAACGCGAATGCTTATCCATCCATTCGTACCTTCCGCTCGGGCCACGTCATCACGCAATCCCGCAAAATCAGTGCAAACAGTCCCTTTGCCGAACGGAAGCAAATTGCCGACCACAAGCTCTTCTGCCGAATCTTTTAAAGAAACCTTCCTTCTCCCGGACGGATTTTTTTTACCAAGCTGGGCCCACAAATCAGACTCCTTCCTGTACCAAATTTTGGTGTTAACAGATGTCACTCGCGAGAATAGGTTCCTAGATAGGAATCATAAGATCTCCGTAAATGGACTGCTCATGTGGTAAGAGCATGGGATTGGGCTCTGGTCCAATGGCTATTGTGGGTTAAGTGTTTGAACGTACTAAGCACTTGTCGGGAAGGGGACCAGTAAGCCTAGTACCGTAATGAGGCAGTGAAGGATCCTACTATTACTACTCTTGGGATACGTCTCGCGGCTAGCTACCGGTGTTGTACGATGAGTCTGGGTGCCTCGCGGGGTATGCCGAATAGCCTGCACCAAAGACTGTAAGATTCGATCCCGACCCGAAGAGTTTTGGGAACCGCTTGGTGGTTGTCCTCGCGAGGGGCATCCCACCATGTGTTAAGGTCTACCTTGCAAGGTTTGAATCAATCGATTGCCGGCCTCTCACCGTTATCTGAGACTACTTACTCCACTAGCCATGAGATCCCTAATGATTAAGTTGATGAATACTATGCTTGATTAATTGTATTGTACAACTTTGTCTGTACTGGATGGCTAATTTAGTAAAGATTAAACCCACTAGAACTTGTGCTAAAATCTTCAAAGTAAGGACATACTCTTTGTTACTTTTTAGCAAAAGCAACCCAGTGGCCAAAAAGCCTTTCATGTCTAGAGTTGGTGAAGTAGTTATCACCGACGAGTAAGTCTTGCTGAGTATTAGTATACTCAGCCTTGCTATAATATGTTGATCCAGGTAATGCTTTCAGTGATGTGTGGCCCAGAGAGATCCCGCCTGGCTGGGAGCTGGAGTGGGTGGAGGATGACGACTGAGAGCATCATGGATGGCCTCCCGTGGTGGTTTCCGCTTCCCGTTAGTTTAATTCTGCTGTTTCGAAAAACTCTGAACTATGTCTTTATGTCAAAAACTTCGGTTTGTAATAATTAAACCCTTCGGGGTAAATTTCGGATGTTATTTATGTTGTATCTCTGGACTCGCCTTTGCGTGAGTTTTAATGCATATACTTCGATCCTTGTTGCTATTTAAGTGATTTACCAGGTGTTAACCCGGCGACTAACGACAGGATGATACTTTATTATCGCTTAATGACCAAAGTGGATTGGTTTAGGCGATAGTACGGTATTTTCCTGGGCGGGTTGTCACAGTTGGCACCAGAGCAATTATATGCACCAGAGATTAATTAATAACCTTAATCACTAGTTTTTGAATAAAAATTACCAAGATTGTCTGGTTTTCCAAAACACGTTGGTCCGTTAAGGATAAACTAGACCGAGAGGCCCTAGAGGGAATTTTGGGTTCTTTCAGGTGGCTTATTTAACCTATGGTTTATTTTGCTAACTTCCAGCACATGTACTTCATGTCAGACTTACTTTCTTGCACAACCAAACTAGATGAGCCACGTGTTTTATACGTGAGCTATACCGCATCACGGGAATTGTGAGGGTTGATGGAGTGATCCATTCCACGGATCCCATCTTCGCGTCTGTTTATGAGTTAAGTGTCGCCACGTGTTTCATACGTGTGCATTCCGCATGTCGATTATGCGAGGCAAGGATACACTCCATTCAAATGGAGGGTGTCCGAGGTTGGACGCTGTCCATGCAGCGGCTTAACGCATGGGTGCCGTTTCTATAGTGAACGGTAATGTTTGTGGATGCTTTCATGACGTGCTGGCACGAAAGGTTCATTTTATGCATGTACATAACAGCGCTTCATTAGTCGTTAAGCGAGTACCGTATAGCTTGTTAACACCAAAATTTGGTAAGGAGTCTGACTTGTGGGTCCGGTTCGATAAAGAGTCCGTCTGGTGGAAGGAAGGATCTTTTCAGAGATATTCGGCAAAAAGATCTGCGGTCGGCTATCTGCTCCAGTTCGGCAAAGGAACAGTAAAGCTGATTTTGCGGGATTGAACGGTGACGTGGCTCGATCAGGGAGAACGAATGGATGGATAGGCGATCAAGCTTAGAGATAAGTTAAGCAACGAATCCATTCGAAGTTGTACTTGACAGGGTATAAATATGACCCCTGAATGCATGTAACAGGGACAATCATTCTTCAATACACACCGGCCTTACGCCAAACCCTAGAGTCCTTTGTCGTGTCGTCGAGTTCTTCGAGAGGGTTCATCGATCCGTCGACCTCCGTGAGTACCGGCAACCTTGTATCATGTCTAGTATCATGCGGTGGATTTAGATCTGATGCAAGTAGTCTTGTTACCATGCTTCGTGTCATGCGGTAGATTCAAGCTTGGTTCAAGAGGGTTTCTTGTTAGATCATGAGCCATGCGGTAGGCTAAGATCTAGCTTGAAGCTAGTTATCGGCTCTATTAGATTTTGGCAAGATCTAATAGATTCATTAAGTTACCCCGTGTTACTTTGAGTTTTACTTTATGTTCAAATTCATGTAACACACCTTTGCCCAATCTAGATGGGTTTGGATCGGCTTTACCTCTTTTTTGATCCTTGTTCGAGTAGATTTCATGTTTTAACACGTGGATCTTGTGCTTTCCGATAGCCGAAACCGAGTCGATCTAGGTTGTTACGTGTTGCGGGTTCAAGCTTACTAATACTGGTATAAATCTTGAAAGAACTGAGTATCATGCGGTAGATGCAGGTTTTTGGGTTGCTTTGAAGCTAGTCATCCGGTGGATTAGATTTTCAAATCAATCTGATAGATTTATTCACTTGGTAATGTTTGTTCCTTCTTCATGGACCCCGAATCGGCTGTTCAGCCGTATTCGGTTATGTTTCTCCACGAGTAGAACACGTGCGTTATTCATGCTTTAAATGATGTGTGCTTTTAGCTTTCCATATTTAGATTGTATCATGCGGTGGATAGATCTATTTGTGGAAAGTGGTACGGTTTTTCATGCAAGTTGTATCATGCGGTGGATAGATTTGCTTGACATCGTACCCGACGGGTTTTAAAGTACCTAGACATGCGGTAGACTAGTGCTTTGGATCTATGCATGCTTGTTTAATACATGATCATGTCCGTGCTTTACTTTATTCATTTATTTAATGCTAATCTTCATGGGGATCGATCATGGCCTCGTGCATGTGCATCCTTGTTCATACAAAGACCGATCGCTGTCATGCTTACGTCATCCATTCGGCAATATTACTTTTTCCCTTTTGCGAGTTCCCGAATGGTTGTAGTTCATTGGCAAATAGCTTTCTATAGCTATGTGTCATCCCATCTGGCTTCTTAGCCGTAAATATGGAACTGTCTGGTACCACCCGGCAAGTTCCAAGCTTTGGTATCTAACTGCTTTCTCTTTTGTTAATTTTCAGGAAAAATTGACTGGCACGTCTTGTTACTCTTTGCGCGTGTGAAGCCAGCTTTGTTCGGCTTGCTGTGTGTTTGGCGCCAGGTGCACATTTTGCGTCAACACACTTTTTGGCACGCCCAGTGGGACCATAGCCGAATAGATTCAAGATGCCCGAAATCGGAGACCTCATGGATGTCAACCTTGAAAATCTCTCTCCCGAGCAGCGGAAGCAACTCCAGGATGTCATGGACCAGTTTCAGCAGAAATGTCTGCTATCATTCAAGAAAAATAGAAGCGGCGTCCCGTATTTGAAGAACGAGATGCCCAGGGTGTTGCTACCAGGGGAGAGCTATACCACGGCTCAGCAGGAGAAAGAGGAGTGCATGCGAGTATTCCAGGAATCTGCAGACTACATGCTTAGCAAGCACAACAAAGCTTTCCTCGGTGCGCTCCAGCAGATGATGGTGGTAGTCTTTGGCCCGGGCATGGAACAAGCGTTCAGCAAGGCACCCATCCAGGGGGGCACCGTGGAACTGGGCGAGTCAAGCTCTCAACCACCGTCACGTAGCCAGCCACAGCAGCCTCCTCCTCAGAGCTCTGGAAGTCAGGCGCTCCAGCCTCCTCGGCAGGGCGCTGGAGGTCAGCCAGTTCAGCCCCCACTGCAAGCTTCAGGAGGGCAGCCAATCCAGCCACCACCGCAGAGCAGCACGGGTCAGCCTGTGCAACAGCCGAACCCGTACCAGCCTACGTATGGAGATCTAGCGTTCGGCTCGCCTGGAGCCCCACTTGCTTCCGGTCACAGGATCGCTCCGGCGACCAACTGGCTGCAGAGGAACTTGTACGGCGGAGGCTATCATGAGGTGGGAAACTACGGAGCATTTGACGCCTTCCCGCATCCAGGATACGCGCCAGCTGCAGGCGCACAAGAGGATGACGCCCTGGCGCGGAAAATGGCCGAATTGATGCAAAATCAGTTCGGCCTCAAGCCAAAAATGCAAGGACCCACCTATAAGCCGCCGTTCCCAGAATGGTACTACAATGTGCTCTTGCCGCCAAGGGTGAAGCCGCCAACGGAGTTCACGAAGTTTTCAGGGCAAGACGACACGAGCACGGTGGAGCACATCGCTCGTTACCTCATGCAGCTTGGGGAGTGCTCGGCTGAGGAAACATTCATGGTCCGCTACTTCCCTGCATCACTGACAGGTCCAGCGTTCCAGTGGTTCTCGTCCCTGCCCCCTGAATCAGTTTCCAGATGGAAGGATCTAGAGCGGAAATTCCACGCTCATTATTTCAGTGGCAGCTCGGAGAAGAAGTTGATTGACCTTGCCACCCTGAAGCAGAGGCACAGCGAGACGCCGCTAGAATTTCTCAGAAGATTCAGGGAGGTTAAAGGCATGTGCTTCTCACTTAACTTGCCAGATGACCAGTTGGCTGATATGGCCGTCGCTGGGATGCTGCCGGCCGTACGTGAGAAATTGTTCGGGATGGAGTTTGAGAACCTGGGCCAGCTATCGCAGAAGCTATCACTGATGAGCAATCAGGCGTACGGCTTTAAGAAGGATGCTAATTTTGGCAAGCAGCATGACGTCGCTGACGTCTACAACCAGTTCCTGGACAAGGCTGATCTGCTCGAGGATTCTGATGATGAATTGGATGTGGCCGCAGCAGAGATCATGTGGGGGAAGGAGCCTTTGACGATGAATCAGCGCTGGGTCAAACAGACCAAGGGCACTTATGATTTTGATATTACAAAGGCTGACAAACTGTTCGAGCTCTTAGTAAAGGAAGGCCGAATCAAGCTGCCTGAGGGGCATTCCTTGCTTCGGCCCGATGGAGTTAAAGGAAAACGTTACTGTGGCTTCACGACAGGGATTCACACTCCATCAATGATTGCAGGGTCTTCAGGATGAGGATCCAGAAGGCCATCCAGGAGGGTCACCTTAAGTTCGACAACAAAATGAAGCTGGATGGCCACCCCTTCCCTCAGAACATGGTGTGCTTTTCTGTTAACATGATAACGGCCGAAGAGAAGGGAAAAGTCAAGGTCTTGACCTCAGCCAGGTCTAGACAAGATGGAGCAGTGGACCCAGAGCGCCAAGTGACTCTGGAACAGGTGCAAGGTGAAGCCCCCCGCATTCTTAGGAGTCACATCGAAATTGGGAAGTCATCCAGAGCCAAGCCCAGGGTGACATCGCGCATCCTCCTCAACAAGTGGCAGCGCCAGATGGAGAAAGAACGCTACCAGAAGCGACGCTACGAGGAGGAGAGGCGCCGAGCCGAAGAAGAAGCACACAGAAGGGACCAGGAGCAGCACACGTGCGAGCAAGAGCGCGCACACTAGGGATGTGCCTTCTTCAGGCATTGCTGGAATGAAGGTTTGAAGCTGCCCACGTTGAATAACTGTCCTGAATGCAAAGGATGGTATTTTGAGTACGAGCAGAAATCGCCAATCGCCGATCCGTCCACGAGAGAATTGGAAGGATCCACCCTAATGGGGATCGGCGCCAGAAAATTGAAGTCATCGATCACCCTAGGAAGCGTCAAGCTGATCTAAGGTGGGCTGATCAGGAAGAGGACGAGGACGACTACATCTGGCAGAAGGGGCAATGGTGCCCGCCTGGCCTACGCAAGAGTCAGAAAAGACGGGTCCAGCGCTTGAGGAACCGTGAATTGAGGCAGGCCGGGATCCAAACGAAGCAGGTGTGGCGCCCAAAGACCAACCGGAAGGATCGAAGCGTTTGGCTCCAACATGCATGGTATACTTTCTGCCGAACGAGTTCATGGCTCCTGCTAACCAGGTTATGCAGGAGGAAGCTTCCTTCGATGATGAGCAGACCGAAGGGATGATGGCACAACTGGTGCTGGCCAAGCATGCAATCTTCGACAAGCCGACCAAGAATCGACATATGAGGCCGCTGTACTTGAGAGGATACGTCAATGGCAAGCCATTGACCAAGATGTTTGTCGACGGTGGAGCGGCAGTCAACGTAATGCCGTACACCACCTTCAGGAAGCTTGGCATGGGCCCGAGCGATCTGACGCCTACAAGTATAATCTTGAATGATTTCGCCGGGAACCCTTCAGACACCAAGGGATGCGCTCACGTGGATTTGATGATTGGATCCAAAACGCTGCTCACTACCTTCTTTGTCATCGAAGGTAAAGGAGCCTACAGCCTGCTGCTTGGGCGGGACTGGATCCATGCCAACTGTTGCGTCCCATCCACCATGCATCAACAGCTTATCCAGTGGGTGGACGATGAGATTGAGGTCGTCCAAGCAGATGACTCCGTGAGCGTGGCAAGCATGGAACCGGCCTTTCCGGGAATACCAAGGTATTGATTGTTTCTCGTGGAAAGACCGGGGAGAAGGTCTCGTTGAACTCGTCGGCGGTGATCAACAAACGATTCAAGCAGTCGGCTCTTATAGCAATTTTTAATGGAGAACCCCGTAGATGGCACTGATGGCAAGTTAGGGCAAGGATTCATGTCGGCTGATAAATTGGAGGAGGTTGACATTGGAAGCGGTGATAAGCCAAGGCCGACGTTCATCAGTGCAAACTTGCAGCCAGATTTTAGGGGGGATTTAATTAAGCTTCTCAGAGAATACAAGGATTGCTTCGCCTGGGATTATTCGAAGATGCCTGGGTTGGATCGTTCCATCGTCGAGCATCGGTTGCCAATCAAACCTGGTTTCAAACCATATAAGCAACCACCCCGGAAAATCTACAAGGATGAGGTATTGGCCGATGTGAAGAAGGAAGTTGAAAGATTACTTGATGCGAACTTCGTTCGGCCATGCAGATATGCGGAATGGATCTCTAACATCGTCCCTGTGTACAAGAAGAATGGAAAAATGAGGGTTTGCATAGATTTCAGGGACCTAAACAGAGCTACTCCGATGGATGGTTACCCGATGCCTATTGCCGATTTGTTGATTGACGCCGCCGCTGGGCACAAGGTGATCAGTTTCATGGATGGCAATGCGGGATACAATCAAATCTTCATGGCAATAGAAGACATATCAAAGACGGCCTTCAGATGTCCGGGCCATATAGGCTTGTTTGAATGGATAGTCATGACGTTTGGGCTAAAAAATGCCGGTGCAACTTATCAGCGGGCCATGAATTACATTTTTCATGAGTTGATTGGCAAAATTGTGGAGATCTACATTGATGATGTGGTAATCAAGTCCCTAAGTCATGACACGCATTTGGAAGATGTAAAGAGGACCTTAGAGTGCACCCGGAAACACGGTTTGAAGATGAACCCAAACAAGTGCGCTTCTGGGGTGTCAGCTGGAGAGTTCTTGGGGTTTTTAGTCCACGAAGGAGGAATTGAAGTTGGCAAGAAGAGCATGAAGGCCATTGATGAAGTTGTTCCTCCAACTAATCTCAAGGAGTTGCAATCACTGCTCGGCAAAATCAACTTCATGAGAAGATTCATTCCAAATTTATCACAGAAGGTGTTGCCATTCTCTCCATTGCTGAAGCTGAAGAAAGATCAGAAGTTCACATGGGGCGACGAACAACAAAAGGCTTTCGATGAGATCAAGCAGTACATGAAGGAGCCACCGGTCTTGGTCCCTCCTCGACCGGACAAGCCTTTCAAGTTGTACGTAGCGGCCGATACCCAAACCATTGGATCGGCCCTTATTCAAGAATTTGAAGGAAAGGAGCGGGTAGTAGCTTATCTTAGCCGAAAACTACTTGATCCTGAAACCAGGTATTCGGCTGTAGAGAAACTGTGTCTTTGCGTGTACTACTCGTGTACAAAGTTTCGGCACTACCTGTTGAATGCCGAATGCACTGTGTATTCCAAGTTTGATGTGATAAAACATATGTTATCTATGCCAATCTTGAACGGCCGGATTGGCAAGTGGATTTTAGCTTTATCAGAGTTTGAGCTGAAGTTCGAATCGGCAAAAGCCATCAAAGGTCAGATCATTGCCGATTTTATAACTGAACATCGTGATCCGTCAATTGATCTGCTTGAGATTACCCCTTGGGCTTTATTTTTTGATGGATCATCATGTGGTAAAGGTGGGGGAGTAGGGATCCTACTGATTTCTCCTAGAGGTGAGATGTTCGAATTTGCCATCCCTATTCAGCCCACCGTCACAAATAATCAGGCTGAATACGAGGCATTACTTCGAGGGCTTCAATATTTGAGAGAAGCTGGGGCCGTTTCAGTTGAAATTTATGGAGACTCAGAGCTGGTGATCAAGCAATTGAAAACGGCCAATACGAATGCAAAAGTGAAGCGCTGAGGAGTTACTACGAAGAGTGCAGGGAAATCTTGAAGAGCTTCCCGTTGGTAACTCTACAGCACATTCCTAGGGAACATAACGAAGAAGCAAACAGACTGGCTCAAAGCGCCTCTGGTTACAAAGAGAGTCAAGAAGCGTTTGCTGCGGAAGTGTGTGCACTAGGGGCGGATCTTGCAGAAGATGATTGGAGGAAAGAGATCGTTGATTACTTGAAAGATCCATCCCGAAAGGTCTCTAGGAAGCTCAGGTACAAGGCCATAAAGTTCGTTCTTCTGGATGATAAGTTATTCTATAAATCACTAGATGGGGTGTTATTACGATGCCTGGGTCCAGAAGAAGCCAAGAACATGATGAGCGAAGTGCACGATGGGATATGTGGAGCACACCAGTCGGCCTATCGTATGAAGTGGGTTATTAGACAAGCTGGATGCTTTTGGCCGACGATATTAGAGGACTGCTTTGAGTATTACAAGGGATGTCAGGATTGCCAAAGGTTTGGGAATATTCAAAGGGTCCCTGCATCAGCATTGAATCCCATCATCAAGCCATGGCCATTCAGAGGTTGGGGTATAGACTTGATTGGCCAAATTAATCCACCATCTAGCAATGGGCATAAGTTCGTGCTTTTGGCTACAGATTATTTCACTAAATGGGTTGAGGCAATCCCACTGAAGAAGGTGACATCAGAAAACATGATTGAATTCGTCAAGGAGCACATCATCTATCGATTTGGAATCCCTCAGACAATTACCACTGATCAAGGGGCACAATTCGTGTCACTGGAATTCAGAGAGTTTGCCGAAAGCATGGGGATCAAATTGTTTAACTCTTCTCCTTATTATGCCCAAGCTAATGGTCAAGCAGAGGCTTCTAACAAAATCATGATCAAGCTGATACAAAAGAAGATCGATCAGAAGCCAAGAAGGTGGCATTCGGTTCTCAGTGAGGCACTGTGGGCTTACCGAATGGCCCCCCATGGAGCCACAAAGACCTCTCCGTATGAATTGGTCTACGGGCACCACGCAATTTTACCTTGGGAGGTGCAATCAGATTCAAGGAGAGTGGTGCTGCAAAAGGATTTGAGCTCCAAGGATTACAGTGGCCTAATGATGGATGAGCTAGAGGACTTACATATGATCCGCCTCAGGGCCCTGGAAAATATCGAGAAAAACAAACTGCGGGTTGCCAAGTACTACAATAAGAAGGTAAAAGTAAGGCAATTTGCAGAAGGTGATCTAGTTTGGAAAGCGCTATTGCCGATTGGAACTAAATACAGTGAATTCGGCAAATGGTCCCCTAACTGGGAAGGGCCTTTCCGTGTGGTCAGATGCATCCCTGGTAATGCATATATATTGAAAACTTTGCTAGGAGAAGAATTTTCCGCTGCAATAAATGGAAGATATCTGAAGAAATATTATCCTAGCATTGAGATCGATCGATGAATACACATATCTGACACAGAGATAGCCGGCGCTCAAGAATGAGGCCGCCTTCAGAACAAAAAATCCATAAACAGAAGAAATGGCCAGTGCCTAGATGCATTGCCCTTAGCACAAAAACTACATTACAACTGCTTCCTGGCAGGTTTACATCTAACAACCCTGATGGTCAGATCTCCAGAGAGGTGGGAAGCAGAAGGCGTGGAGAAAGAAGCGAAAGTATGATTCAATCTTTTCTTTACTTCTTCGGCTGCTCCCTCTTCAGTTGTTCCAGGACCACCGTGACGGCAACTTGGAACGCATGGGGGTGACCATGGTTGGCGGCATCCACCAAGCTCTCCCAGGCCGCCTTTAGGTTGTTGTACCTGTCAGAGACATCTGAAGCGGAGGAATCGATGTTAGGGGCAAGAAATCCAAATGCAGGCATGAGGTCAAGAGGAAATCAGAAGCGTTTACCCCCTACTAGTGCTTCCAGAGCCATGCGACACTCGCGCTCGGCTTGGCAACGGGCGGTGATGTCCCTGAGGCCGTGCTCCAGATGCCGAACGCGGCGGCGCAGTTGATGGTTGGTCCTCTGTTCGGGCGTGGCATCCTCTGCTTCGAGAGAGGAATCGGAGGAGAGTTACTCCGGAACATCTTCGGTCCCAATGATTTCTTCAGGGAGCAAATCCAGGCTGGAAGAGAAAAAGAAGAAAGTATGAAGCGCGAGATCATGTGGAGAATGAGGAATAGATCAAGGAAGAACTCACCTTCGAATCGTGCGCTTCTTTGATGAGCTGCTCTCCTGGGGTTGCTTGCCCTTGTCCATGGCTTTGGGGTTTTCTCCTCTAAGGACAGAGGAAGAGATGAGAAATGATGGATGAGTGCGCGAGTGGATTTGCAGGGCATCCCGGCAGGCTATTTTATTGACCAAAGGGGTGCATTGGGAGTGATGACTGGCTAGTACACACTGTTGGAATACCAAACGGCAGGGTTTTCTCCCTCATGCGAAGGGTTTTTGCTTGAACAGTGCTTATGGATTGCCGAATCGGGATCTTCTGTGGATTTTGCACCAAGGGGCAGTTGTTCTCGCGCGTTCGGCTCAAGATAGTTCCCGGATGCATTCAAAGAAAATTAAGGACCATGGACGCAAATGCGAAGCGAAATCATAACAGCGAAAGCACAGAATTCAAAAGTTCATCATTTATTGCCGATATTTAAACATCCCTAATACAATCTAGTCGAAGAGCCTGTTCAACATAGATTGGGGATGAGTAATTTCGGCAATGGCATCGCCATGGCCATCAAGGCGCTCCAGGATGAGCTCGATCTCCTCGATGTCCTCTGGCGCGCCGCCCCGGAAGCCGCGCGGCCTGGTGGAGTAATCGACGTCCGTGTGCGTTGCCATGGCAGCCAGACCCAAGGTGGTGCCCAAACGAACGCCATGGGTGGCCACCTCGTCGACGCGGTGCTCCACCACGGCAAGGCGCTCCGCCGGCGTGTCGCCGTGGGCGTTCACCTTATCGGCCAGCTGCTCCACCAGTGCCTTCAGCTGGTTAAGCTCAGCATCGCGGGCTGCAAGGAGCAAGAAAGAAAAAGTTAGCATCAAAAGCCGGGTTGGAACAAGAATTGATTTCAGGGCCGTACCATCGATGGCTTCCAGCAGCTGTTTGCGCTGGTCCTCCCATTCCAGCTCGGCTATACCCGCCTTCTTGGAGACATCCTCTAGCTCGCGCCAGGCCGTCTCCAGCTCCTCCTTGAAGCGGAGGGCATCGACCTCCCCGTACGGCACGGGGGAGTGGCCGTCGGACTCCGAGGAGTCGTCTGGAAGGGGTTGATTGGCCGGCGCAGGAGACGGATTCCACTGAATCAATCTAAAGAGAAGATGATCGTCAAGACAAGAAGAGGATCAAAAGTCGAATCAAAGAGGAGGGATCGACGATCATTGCCTCCGGCGCGCATTGGCGCTGCTCCCCTCTGCCTCGTCGGAGGCTTGGCGGCGGTTGAGGCGGCGCACCATGGTGGTTTGGGATATGCACTGTTTGGAAAGAGAAAGGACTGAGATTGGCAAAGATTCGAGAGCTAGAAGGCCTGGTGGAGAGCTAGGGGCACCTACGGTTACATTTATAGGCCTGGCAAGATGAATCGTGGCTTCGAGTCGTGGCTTTGGATCGTGGCGCATATCCCAAGGAAATCGGAAGGTGGAAAGGTTTCCTTGGCCAGCCTGCCGACGGGTCGCTTGGAGTTCTAGGCTGAGTCGCATTCAGTTGACTGGCTCGGCTAAGGAGAATCAAAGTGCCATTCGGGAGTTGGCGTTCCTTTGCCGAATGGGTCATTCAGTATTATATTTGAAGGTACGCAGAAGAAAAGAAATAAATTGCAAGAAAAATATCATAGGAGCGGCCAATTCGGTTATACATCAATGGGGGCATTCAAATGTTCAGATGTTTCGCAATCACACTACGAGCATTGGATGTTGCCTGACGGAAATTGTCCAACAGTTCTTGGCGATCTTTTTGGGCGCTGGACAAGGTGATGAGTTCTGCATCGCATTGTTCCATCTTGGCTATAGCCGATCTTGCTTCCTCCTGGGTCTTTTCTATCAATCCAGGAAGCTCGGCTATTTTCTTTTTATCAGCCTCTATCTCAGCTGACAGGCTTCTCAGCTTCGCTTCTAGAGCAGCTTTCTTGGCAACTTTCAGATCACAAAAAGCCTGCAGACTAGCCAATGTGTCTCTCGTGGCTCTCTCGTTTGGGATTGCGCCCCGTTCATGGCTTGTTCGGTATCAGATCTCTTCTTTTCGATAGCCGGACGGGAGCGCAGTTTCCTCAAAGCATGTCTTATGGGCGCATAAAGGACGTCCAGGCCACAGATGGATACCAGAGGAGCACTGATATCCTCAGGAAGTTCTTGGCTGATGGATTCAAGCATCTCCTCGAAGTGATCAAGATCCTTGAACTGATCTTGTGCATCTCTTTCCAGCCAGGCAACAATTTCTCGAAGCTTTGCTAGCACCTCATCTGACAGAGGCTGGTGCATCCCTTCCATCGCCTCGGCAACTGGATTGGTCCCCGACGGCAGGCTTGATGATGATGGAGCCTGATCCTAAGAAGCCGTATTGCCGAGTTAGAGGTGCTAAAAGTAAAAATAGCGAGTTGAGTGCAAATGATTACCTCGTGGCCGATTTCTTGAGCAGGGGCAATCACAGGAGAAGTGAGTGTTCCAGGTAAAGCTGAAGCTTCCAAATTAGAGGGTGTTGATGCGATCGGCGGCATCTCAGGGGCTTCTGGCTGAAGAGGAGTTGGATCCACCTCTGTTGGGATTGTTGTTTTTGCATGACCAACAAGTGATTGTGCTCTTGGAAGACTTGATGGCTCTGGCTGGATTGGGAGATTCATCTCTGGAGAATTCATTGCTTCTGCAGAAGGTGATGAAGATGAGATCTCCACTGGGATAGGTAATTCAACCCTGGGTGGACTTGCTTGTTGAGCCACTAGGACATCTACAAGTTGTTCTTCCATTGTCTCTTCGCAAGTGTCAAATTGAAAGGGTAAATGCCGGTGTTCATCCTTAAGAAAGGACAAGTAGAGGTCATACCGGTGGATGGGGCATTGGCGGGTTCCGGCACCGAAGGCTCGCCGGGCTCGGTCCGAAAATGCACAAAGATATGATTTATCAAAAACGAGTAATCTTGTGATCAAGAAGGTAAAGGATTTTACCTCAACAAGCACTTTCTTGACGGTTCTTCTCCTCTTGGCATTTGGAGGAGCAATCGGATGCGAGACCTTGCCTCCCGTCGGCCAGCAAGGCTAGAAAGGCTGGGGTCTGTTGTAGCATACCTGGCCATTAGTTGAGCTAGAGTTGTGGACTTGAATCCCAGTGCTGAGATTGGGCCTTCAGCATTGTAGGTGATATCCCTAGCTCGAGGGGAAGGCACTGTGTTCTGTGGATAAGAAGATGAAGGTCAGAATCATGATTAAAGAGGATATGTCTGATCCAAAGGTTCATTATATTACCTCTGAGGTCGGCAGGAAATCAGGCATCAACTCTGCACAGAACACGTGTACAGTCTCACTGAAGATATGATCGTGGAATTCTTGCCACCAAGAATTGAAGGTGGGATGAGTTAAGGTTATAGGCACAAAAGGCCAGGTATAGACAGTGGGACTGCACACATAATTGAAAACTCTGCTGCTGTGCATAGGTTCTTTGATTTCCTCCCTGGGCTTAAGGAATTCATGCAGAAATAGCCCTGGGGGCATCTGGCCGCACCCAAGTTGTCGGGCCACTACATTGGGCTGATAATACTCATAAGTGCTATGATTCAGCCTTCCTCCATTGAATTCAAATTTTAAGCGGCATACATGGGCGGATTATGATGTTGAAGATCTCTAGAAATCTTTCATCTTGATGATCGGATTCAAAGGAGAATTCAACGGAAAAGTCAAGGTGTCATTGTCCGGATAAGGAAGCCGGAGAGGATTTGGAAAACCTTTGAAAAATAGCTCGAAGAGCCGGGCCGATGTCTCGTCGAACAAGAACAGTTGAAGCCGCTTCTCCATAATTCTGGCATCCTCTGGTGGCTTGAGGTTCCCCTTCAGGGTGATTGGATAAAGGGAAGAGCCTGGAGTTCAAATCGACACCAATGATCTGATGCATGTGGAGCTGCAGCCACATTTAAACAAACCACCAAGGGCTGTTGACGCATGTTATCCTCTGGCTGGTATACATTTGGGTGACAGTTTGGTGGAGCATATGGTATACACTACCTAGGAGGAATTTTCCAAGAGGAAGGCGGTTGCCACTGGCCAAATGAGATGCCATTGTGATATGATTCAGGGTGGGTTCATTGGCTTTGCCACAGAAGACAAATCTGCACAGCCACATATTCAGGAAAGCCCTATACTCGACATCACCAAGGGGGTTGTCTTTCATATGGCTCAGGATATACTGTTTGTATCCGTTTCCTGGCTTCACCCCCGTTTGCCGAGAAGAATTCTTGAATTTCCAAGGCCGAATAGACCCCGTGATGTCAAGGCCGGTAATCATATACACATCGGCCGGGGTTGGAGACATTGGGCCATGGCCAAAAAGGAAGGCGTTGACGCCGTTTGACCGAAGTGGCGGCCGCTATCGGGGAGGTCTTCGTTCTTGGGGGTCTCGGCCACGGATAACTCCAAGCACCGGGCGATACGGAGGGTATCCGGGTTGGTCAATCCACTCTTGTCTCGCGAGAATCCTCCGGTACCAAGTTTTCCAGCCTGCGATTGGAGGTAAAGGCCAGTTCTTGAAAGCGTCTTGCCACTGAGGAGGTGGAGACAGAGCTGCTTTAAAGGGGATTCTCTGAGATTCAGCTGCGATGAAATCTCGAGGGTCAGAGTTCCCTACAGGACCAAGATAATAGGATCTCGAATTGGCCTCAGTGTGAATCAGAAGTTCAGTGGAAGGCTCCTGAAGCAAAAGCGGAAGAAGAAATCTCAGGTGAAATTGAAAACCTAAATGCCGAACGAGGCTTACGGGGGAGAAATTTACCTGAGCATCTTGGTTTTGAGCTGCCATTGGGGCTTTGAGCTCGGAACGAGGGGATCTAGGGTTTGGATCTGGATGAAGATTCCGGCGGATTGCGAAGAACAGGTGTTGACAGATTTGATTTGAAGTATTCGTGGCTGGAGTCAATTGTGGAAAAAAATTACTTTTATCCCACAATTGAAGGGGCATGTGTTAACACCAAAATTTGGTAAGGAGTCTGACTTCTGGGTCCGGTTCGATAAAGAGTCCGTCTGGTGGAAGGAAGGATCTTTTCAGAGATATTCGGCAAAGAGATCTGCGGTCGGCTATCTGCTCCAGTTCGGCAAAGGAACAGTAAAGCTGATTTTGCGGGATTGAACGGTGACGTGGCTCGATCAGGGAGAACGAATGGATGGATAGGCGATCAAGCTTAGAGATAAGTTAGGCAACGAATCCATTCGAAGTTGTACTTGACAGGGTATAAATATGACCCCTGAATGCATGTAACAGGGACAATCATTTTCAATACACACCGGCCTTATGCCAAACCCTAGAGTCCTTTGTCGTGTCGTCGAGTTCTTCGAGAGGGTTCATCGATCCGTCGACCTCCGTGAGTACCGGCAACCTTGTATCATGTCTAGTATCATGCGGTGGATTTAGATCTGATGCAAGTAGTCTTGTTACCATGCTTCGTGTCATGCGGTAGATTCAAGCTTGGTTCAAGAGGGTTTCTTGTTAGATCATGAGCCATGCGGTAGGCTAAGATCTAGCTTGAAGCTAGTTATCGGCTCTATTAGATTTTGGCAAGATCTAATAGATTCATTAAGTTACCCCGTGTTACTTTGAGTTTTACTTTATGTTCAAATTCATGTTACACACCTTTGCCCAATCTAGATGGGTTTGGATCGGCTTTACCTCTTTTATGATCCTTGTTCGAGTAGATTTCATGTTTTAACACGTGGATCTTGTGCTTTCCGATAGCCGAAACCGAATCGATCTAGGTTGTTACGTGTTGCGGGTTCAAGCTTACTAATGCTGGTATAAATCTTGAAAGAACTGAGTATCATGCGGTAGATGCAGGTTTTTGGGTTGCTTTGAAGCTAGTCATCCGGTGGATTAGATTTTCAAATCAATCTGATAGATTTATTCACTTGGTAATGTTTGTTCCTTCTTCATGGACCCCGAATCGGCTGTTCAGCCGTATTCGGTTATGTTTCTCCACGAGTAGAACACGTGCGTTATTCATGCTTTAAATGATGTGTGCTTTTAGCTTTCCATATTTAGATTGTATCATGTGGTGGATAGATCTATTTGTGGAAAGTGGTACGGTTTTTCATGCAAGTTGTATCATGCGGTGGATAGATTTGCTTGACATCGTACCCGACGGGTTTTAAAGTACCTAGACATGCGGTAGACTAGTGCTTTGGATCTATGCATGCTTGTTTATTACATGATCATGTCCGTGCTTTACTTTATTCATTTATTTAATGCTAATCTTCATGGGGATCGGTCATGGCCTCGTGCATGTGCATCCTTGTTCATACAAAGACCGATCGCTGTCATGCTTACGTCATCCATTCGGCAATATTACTTTTTCCCTTTTGCGAGTTCCCGAATGGTTGTAGTTCATTGGCAAATAGCTTTCTATAGCTATGTGTCATCCCATCTGGCTTCTTAGCCGTAAATATGGAACTGTCTGGTACCACCCGGCAAGTTCCAAGCTTTGGTATCTAACTGCTTTCTCTTTTGTTAATTTTCAGGAAAAATTGACTAGCACGTCTTGTTACTCTTTGCGCGTGTGAAGCCAGCTTTGTTCGGCTTGCTGTGTGTTTGGCGCCGGGTGCACGTTTTGCGTCAACACAGCTCTCGACTAGATATTATAGGGAGAGACGATTAAAGCCTTGCCACCGGCACTAACTTCGATTTTGGCTTGATTGTCATGTGAGGTCGAATAGGACATCTTGCATGCATGTAAAAAAAAATCGAAATATACTAAAATGGACCCAAAACCGAACTTATATATGCTCTCTAAGGAAGATTTTGCTAGTGTATGCTTTTTATAAACTAGAGTACCTCTCATGCATAGGTGTATGCTGCCAAAATTTTGAAAAAGCTTGTTCACCTAGTTTTGTACCACGTGCTAGGAATTTGAATTAAACCAGTATGTTAAAAACAATTGCTCCTTGCCCAGTCTAGCTTTTAGTCGCAAATTTTGATCACAGCTTCTTTCGGCTTGGTTTCCACCTCTCTAGGCACATCTAGACCTTATATCATTCCACCTTGTTTCCTTGATCTATCTCAACCTTTGAAAACTGAAAGTGTGTAAAAGAAACCTTGTAGTAGCCGAAAAACTAGGGAAAAGTCTTTGGGGTTCTGGATTTATGGTTATGAAATGTTATTCACAGCTGCCAGGACTTCACCATTTGACATGCCGTTCTCCTGGAGACCTGACATGTGTTACATTTTTGTACAGATGGATTTCCCCGTGTTTCACGAGTTCGACGCTGACGGTACGATCCGTACCAACGGGTTGCACTGGGAGGGTTTTCCACGCCTTGCGTGGGAAGCACTCAGCGCCGCTGGCTACACTACTCCACCGACTTACGAGGTGTCTGAGTTCGAGCATTATGGCGTTCCCCGTTGCAGAGTGATCGTCACTGTACTGCCACACCCGGACCACGCCGACTGGTTCGACTTGAGTTTTGTCTACTGGGGATTTATTACCCACGAGGCCGTCGAGTCAGCAGCCCTCAGAGTGCTGACGGACTTCTGTGACCACAACCCCACTGTGGTAGCTCTCTCGCCGTTCGGGCTGTTTCCTGCTGTGAGTCCTCACGACCCGGCATGGTTGGACAGTATGGATAACCTACGGGAGTTGTTGTTGCAAGCAGAGCCGCTGGATGTCACTCAGACACTGGCTCGTTGTCTTAACGTTGTCTTCACACTTCAGGGGCTGCGCTATAATACCGCAGCGATTATTGGGCAGCGTCTGGAGGCAGCTAGGCGGGATTGGCAGCAGCTATCAGCAGCACATCCGCAGCTGAACTTTACACTTACTCAAATGCAGCAGGAGAATGACAGGCTGTGTGCCAGGAGATTCCAGTTAGAGTTAGAGAGAGGCGACCGCCTGCAGAGGATTGTGGATCTGGAGGCAGAGGTTCACACACTGGAGGAGAATGCCGATGCGTATGAGATTGAGAGGTTGACGCTACTTCAGAACATTGCGGATATGCAGCACCAGGTGGAGGAGGCCGAGGTACAGGTTGCAGCCCTGCAGGCTATAGTGGCCTTACAGCCACTACCTCCAGTACAGGCACACCAGGAGGAGCAACAGGGTCTGTCTGGTCTGGATCAGACGAGCCAGGCGAGACAACCGTTACCGACTCCACCAGACTCGCCTGCGGGCAGTGGTGCTTCAGTGGGTAACTAGGATGCCAGCGAATGACATCAAAAAGGAATGTGCTCCTAGGTGTCATCTACGGGATGAGTGTGGTAGTCCGCTTAGGAGTATGTTGTCGTGCTATGAGATTGCATTGTAACTCAGTTGTATCATGATGTTTTCCGAATTGAGTATTGTAGTGTCCTTGGACCCTATCCATAGTGTTGTAATAAAGAATGCTTAAGCACTTTGTGTGTCGACTTGAGTTTGATGTGATTCCACCGAGCTATTGAGATCTTGTGCGAGTTGTTTATGAAGGACCGATACGGCGAACTAGAGAGGGGGGAGTGAATGGGAGCCGATAAAAATTCTTCTCGAAGGAGATGAAAACTCCAACAAGACGAAAGCGGCTTCCAACACACGTCTCCGACTCACTACCAAGGTTGGTCAGGCCCACGTAGCCACTGGAGTGCCACTGGACCTAGGAACCAACACGCAACCTTCCGACCCGAGAAACGCAGCGGAAAAACCAACCATCGAGTCTACAAACCCACACCGGTCAGACCGGTGAGCACCACCGGTCAGACCGGTCCCTGCAGGTGAAACTGAGCAACTTCCACTAAGTGGCTCTACACCGGTCAGATCGGTGAGACACACCGGTCAGACCGATGGCAGCCTGAAAGCCCCCAAGACACCAAATAGGCCAACCGACCACCAAACGGACCCAAACTCGAAACAACAGCACCACGGGACAACAACGAACACACCAAGACGTTCACCTGAGCAAAAACCCACAAGGGCTTGCACCGGTCAGACCGGTCAAGAGCACCGGTCAGTACCGGTGTAGCTCGGGCGCTCGGGATGAACAAAGACCCGCGGGTCAACTCCCCCAAATCCAAATCTCGATCTCCCGAATCACTCCACGGGCTTGAACAAGACTTTGGGGATATCAGGAACACCTCATGAGGAGTCCATAGCCAAGTTTAATCCCACAAAAACTCGTCCAAAAAGTAGGAATCGAAGAAATCCCGCCGAAAGCACTTCCAACCCAAGAACTCAAGAAACCCCAAAATCGAGCACCTTTACTCATGGATTTGGGAGGGGAATCACAGCCCAAAGAACCACGAAGGGTTCCCACAAATTTCCCCCATCAAATCCCCAAGAGAAAAGCCCCGAAAACAACCCAAAGAAATCACCGAGAGAGGGCTCCGAAAATCACCACCAAGAACAACCGGGGAAAACTCATCCAAACCTTGAGGAACCACGCCGAATCATCTATACATGAGACAAAGGTTCGTACAAGGTCTAGCAAGCCGCCCGATCATCCATCCCTCTCTACAAGATCTCTCTGTGAAGCTCTCTTGCTAGTCCTAGAGAAAACCTAAGGAAAATAGGTGGAAAATAGGAAAAATAATGAGCTAGGGTTCCAAGAGTTGGCTGCCATCCACCCATCTAATGAGTATATATGGAGGCACCCAAAAGACTAAACTACCCGCCCTTGACACCAGGTCTAACCGCCCTAGGCCTTTCCGAAGAATGTTTGATTTTGCTGGACCTTTCTCTGTGAGTTTGTTCGGCTTGATCAGAGGAGCTAACTGGTGAAATCTTGGCTCGTTTTAGTGTGGTTTGCTAGGAGTTCTTGTTTGGAGTTCGTTGCTGGGTACAGGAGGTTAGACCGCCCCTGGTAGCCGGTCTAACCGCCCCTAGGCCCTTGGGTGAAGTTTTGGTTTTCGCCAAGATTTTCTGGTAGCTAGCATGGCCTTGACCAGAGATCTTTGTTGGTGAAACCGTGGTGAGTTTTGGTGCTCGGAAGAGGCGTTTCGGAGGATTTCTTGGTTACCGTGTGGAGACGGTCTAACCGCCCCCTATACCCGGTCTAACCGCCTCCCTCCGGTTAGCCGCCTTTCGAGTTGTTTCCGCCGTCATTGCTGCGTGTGTGTTGTGGTTGCTGGTAGAGTTTGTTCCTAGGACCAGTAGCACTCCAGTGGCTACGTGGTTTTGGCAAACAGAAGGTTGAAGTGCGGAGCGTGTGATTTCGGGGGTTCGACCGAGCTAGTTCATCTTGTTGGAGTTTCAATCTCCCTCGAGAAGAATTTTTATCGGCTCCCATTCACTCCCCCCCTCTCTGGTCACCTATTCGGTCCTTCAGTTTAACCAAGCGTGTCGAGTGTTACCATAACCGCGCTCGCCAACACTAAGCATTTTGCATGATAATAAGAGAACTACGAAATTTTGGTGAGCACCGGTCAGTGGCCACTGCGACTTGGCGATTATTCGCACGCTACCTTCTCTGTACGCGCGAAATGGGAAAATTCGTCACGAGTTGAAGGCTAGCTCGAGGAACTCGAGTTACCGTATCTTCTAACTATGATAGAAGAATGACTTTATGGATCCTATTTTGGTTGCACGATATCTTTCGACTGTTGCTGTCATCATCATATGAATGCTAATGAGCTGTGGTTATGTATGATCGTGCTTGTCATCATTTCCGAGTAAGCTTTTGGTTATGTGACTAACAAGACTCGCATTTCAGATGGTGGGAACCACGCGCAGCTCTCCCAACGGGTTCGGGGCGAACGGTAGCGGTGACTTGCCGCCACCATCGCCCATGACGCCGTCGGAGGCCTTCATGGCCACACAAACCGAGGTGCTGCGCCAGATCCTGTAGACGCAGTAGCAGATCGCTCAGCAGATGAACCGAGGGCCACCACATGGGGCCAATCACGAGGGGCCTAATGAGGTCACCATGTACGCTCAGTTCATCGAGATGAAGCCACCGACCTTCTCCAAGGCGGAAGACCCCCTGGAAGCTGAGGCTTGGATCAAGGCCATCGAGGCAAAGTTCTCTGCCTTTGTGCTACCTTGCTCCGAGGAGAACAAGGCCAACTTCGCAGCTCTGCAACTGTGAGGAGAAGCTTTAATGTGGTGGGATCATTTCAAGTCGATGCAGCAAGGGTGTGCTGTAACTTGGGATGATTTCAAGCAAGCCTTCAAGAGCCATCACATCCCCAAGGGATTAATGGATAGGAAGATGAGGGAGTTGTTGGCCCTTAGGCAGGGGTCCGATACGGTGTACCGTTACGCTCAGAAGTTTAACAGCTTGTGCCAATATGGTGGGAATCACGTAGACACTGATGCGAAGAAGATGGAAAGATTCCGCGATGGGCTAGATGGCAAGTTGTACGAGCGACTGAACCTGCTCGAGCCAGAAAATTTCCACGAGCTTGTGAACAAGGCTATCTCCCAAGAGGATGCCGTGAAAAAGGCCCACAGGGACAAGAAGAGGTCGTCTGGTTTTGCCCCGGGCAGCGGGACTAATAAGAAGTTTCGCTTTGTGAAGAAGAATGTTCCAAACCCATCCCAGCAATCTTCAACTGGACGCTGGACGATGAAGCCATCCCAGGGCAAACCCACAGGGAACTTCCAGTTCTGAAATGCTCAGCAGCAGGCTCCAAAGCCTAATGCACCTCCTCGCAATGTGGGTGATTGTCATTGCTTCAACTGTGGTCAACCGGGGCATTACATCAGCGATTGTCCCAAGCCCAGGCGGATCAAGCCCAACCCCCAGAATCAAGGTGCAGGGAACAAGCCTGCTACACCGGCCAAGAAGCCTATGGTGCAAGTACGCCAAGGCAAGCTGAACTTCACCACCATGAGTGATATTCCAGAGGGAGCTTCGGTGCTCACGGGTACATTCTCTATCAACGACACTCCTGTTAAGATTTTATTTGATTCGGGAGCTACCCACAGTTTCATAAGTGAGAATCTATAAGGCAAATTGGGTCAAAAAGGAATGCAAACCAAATCGACTTATAAAATTACCACACCAGGTGGAAACATCTCTTCTCACCTAGTAACTTTTGGGGTTCCTTTAAGGTTGGGAAGCAAGGTTATTCAATCTAATCTCATAACCATAAAATTGGAAGGCATGGATGTTATCTTGGGTATGGATTGGATGACCCAACATAAGGTGGTTCTAGATATATCATATAGGGTTGTAGAGATCAATTCACCTACGGTTGGGCACACTACCTTGTACCTACCTTTCACGGACGGTACCAATTCTTGTGCCTATGTGACCATTATCTCCCCTCTTGATAAAATTCTAGTAGTGTGTGAGTATCCGGATGTCTTTCCTGATGAGTTGCCTGGTATGCCACCAGACAGAGATGTTGAGTTTGTAATTGAACTCCAACCGGGTACTGCACCCATTTCCAAAAGACCTTATCGTATGCCACCCAAGAAATTAGCCGAATTGAAAAATTAACTCCATGAGCTATTAGATAAGGGTTATATTCGCCCGAGCTCTTCTCCTTGGGGTTGTCCTGCTCTTTTCATCAAAAAGAAAGATGGTAGCTTGAGACTATGTGTGGATTACCGACCGCTCAATGCAGTCACCATCAAGAACAAATATCCTATTCCCCGAATCGATGTTCTTTTTGATCAATTAGCTGGAGCCAAAGTTTTCTCCAAGATCGATCTTCGTTCTGGTTACCATCAAATCAAAATTCGACCTTGTGACATTCCTAAAACCGCTTTCTCCACTGGTTATGGTCTTTACGAGTTCTTGGTAATGTCCTTTGGTCTCACGAATGCCCCAGCCTACTTCATGTACCTCATGAACTCAGTGTTTATGATGGAACTCGACAAATTCGTAGTGGTCTTTATCGATGATATCCTCATCTATTCCAAAAACGAGAAAGAACATGCCAAACATCTCCGAATTGTCCTTCGGCATTTGCGAGATCATAAGCTTTATGCTAAGTTCTCCAAGTGTGAATTCTGGTTGAAGAGTGTAAAATTCTTGGGGCACACCATTTCCCAAGATGGTACCTCTGTAGATCCTAGCAAAGTCCAAGAGGTGATGGATTGGAAACCACCCAAGTCCGTACACCAAATCCGCAGTTTCCTAGGATTGGCGGGGTACTACCGTCGATTCATTCCTGACTTCTCTAGAATCGCAAAACCTATGATCGAACTGCTCAAGAAAGGAGTGAAGTTCGTGTTGAGCGAAGCATGTGAGAAAGCCTTCCACACCTTGAGGCAACATTTAACATCAGCCCCAGTGCTAGTGCAACCAGATAACTCCAAGCCTTTTGAAGTCTTCTATGACGCATCAGGCACGGGTCTCGGCTGTGTCCTTATGCAAGAAGGTCGAGTCATTGCCTATGCTTCACGGGCACTTCGATCTCATGAGATCAATTATCCTACCCACGATCTTGAGTTAGCTGCTGTTGTCCACACTCTCAAGATATGGAGACATTATGTGATTGGTAATCGTTGTAACATCTTTACTGATCACAAGAGTCTCAAATACATCTTTACTCAGTCAAAGTTGAATATGAGGCAAAGAAGATGGCTTGAGTTGATTAAAGATTATGACCTAGAAGTGCATTATCACCCTGGAAAAGCGAATGTTGTTGCGGATGCTCTTAGCCACAAAGCTCACTGCAATCATCTAGAGTTAGAGCCAGTTAGTGACCCATTATGTGAAGAAATGAGAAGGCTCAACTTAGAAGTGGTACCGCAGGGAAATCTTTATGCCTTAACTGCAGAATCCAATCTTTATGATAGAATTGTCACTGCTCAACGCAATGATGAAGACATACAAACCATCAAACAGAAACTAGCAGAGGGGGACCCCAAGTATACTTGTTTCCAGAAGGATCACCAGGATGTGATCTGGTTTGGTAAACGCCGTATGGTTCCTGTCGATCCGGAAATTAACAAGATCATCCTTGATGAGGCTCATATGTCCAAGTTCTCTATTCATCCCAGTAGTACCAAGATGTACCAAGATCTAAAACAGAATTTTTGGTGGTCCAATATGAAGGTTGATATAGCCAAGTATGTAGCCGAGTGAGATACTTTCCACCGGATGAAAGCAAGCCATTTGAAATCGGCAGGTGTACTTCAACCCCTATCGATACCCATGTGGAAGTGGGATGACATTAGTATGGACTTCATTGTAGGTTTACCCCTGACAGCTAGAAAGAAAGGTTCTTTTTGGGTAATCGTGGACAGGCTCACCAAGACCGCTCATTTCATTGCTGTACATACCACTTATTCAGTACAGCAATATGCAGAGTTGTACATGGACCACATAGTTCGTTTGCATGGAATTCCGAAAACTATAATCTCTGACAGAGGAACTCAGTTTGTGGCTCGCTCTTGGGAGCAATTGCATGAGTGCTTAGGAACCAAGCTAATTCGCAGTTCCAGTTATCATCCGCAGACCGATGGTCAGACGGAAAGGATAAATCAGATTTTGGAAGACATGCTACGAGCAAGCATCTTACACTTTGATAAGAGTTGGGACAAATGTTTGTCCTTGGCAGAATTCTCCTACAACAATAGTTATCAAGCCAGTTTGAAGATTGCACCGTTCGATGCTCTTTACAGACGAAGATGTCGCACCCCATTGAACTGGTCGGAAGTTGGGGAAAGGACACTCTTTGGTCCAGATTTAGTTAAGGATGCCGAAGAAAAGGTGCAAGTAATAAGAGAGAATTTGAAGATGGCCCAGATGAGGCAAAAAAGAGTTACCATGACAAGGGAACCACACCCCGACACTTTGAAGTGGGAGATTACGTGTATCTAAAGGTTTCCCCCACCAAAGGTGTGCAAAGGTTCGGTGTCAAAGGAAAGCTAGCTCCGCGCTACATTGGACCCTATGAAGTCATAGAAGTTTGTGGGCCAGTGGCTTATCGTATCCAATTTCCAGAACGGTTTTCCGCAGTCCACAATGTGTTTCATGTAACTCAATTGAAGAAGGGAATGCCTGTGCCAGAGAACGAAGTCATCACAGAAGCTAATGCTTGGATTGAGCCGGATTTCTCGCTCATCAAGCACCCATTAATAGTATTAGACCAAAAAGAGCGAAAGACCCGAAGACGAACAGTACGAATGTACAAAATCCAATGGAGTCACCACACGGAAGAAGAAGCAACTTGGGAGACGGAAGACTACCTCAACACTAAGTATCCGAGCTTCCTGCAATCTCGAAACCGTGAGCTCTTCTCCCCATCTTATTGTTCTTAAGTCGAATCTCGAAACGAGATTCCGTTTAAGGGGGGTAGGCTGTGACGCCCCAGGTTTTTAATTAACCCTAACCGTCGGTCAACCCGGCTGACAGTGGTCAAATCATGGTCAACCTGGGCCCTCACCTCGAAAAACTCACCAACCAACTCTTTTGAACCCTTTTGACTAGTAGACACACTTGTGGGCCAACCCATGGTCAAAGACTTGGTCAAACCCCACTGAAACCCTAATGTCCACAGCTGTCTGTCGGAACTTTTGCCGCGTTCTCCAAAATTCACCTAAACACTTAAAAATCCACCTTTATGAAAGTTGTCCATCTTGTTGAGGGACACAACTTTCATGTAGGTTGGCATTTCAAATTTTGAGTGGAAAGGCATGAAAAACTTGCTCCAAGGTCAGCATCTCCTATTCATGAACACATGCTGGCATTCAAAGTTGGCAACTGTTTCTTGCAAATTTCTGTTGAGAAAAACCCCATAGAGCCATTCTGAAAGTGATAGAGGGTAGCTAGATCTCCAACTTTCGTATTCAAAGTTTGGTCAACTTCTATTCAAAATTTTGGAGTAAAATCATTTCTAACTGGTGCTAAGCAACACTATGTGGGTAGGGCGCCGCCGCGCCGCGACGTCGCGCGCACCGCGCGTCGCACCCGCGTGCCGGCCGGCCCTCGGCGTGCGCGCCCCGCGCGCCACCCGACGCCATCCTCCACCCGAGGCCGCCCGCGCCCCTAAGCCGCGCGCCTACCGAGGTGCCCGCGCCCCACGACGCGCCGGGTCGGCGCCGCGCCACGCGCCGACGCACCACGCACGCCGTGCGACGGCCGAACGCACCCCTTCGGACCGACGGTCCGTCCGCGTCTCCCCCACCCGCGTGCGCCGTACTACGGCCATGGGTCACGCCGCCGTCATGGCCAGGCCGGGCCGAGGCTATTTAAGCGCCTCCATTCTTCCCCCTCCGTGCTCCAGACCGCCGCAGCCCTCCATTGCCGCCGCCGCCGGTGAACTTGCTGTGCCGCTAGCCCTCACCGCCGCCCGATCGCTCCGCCCTCTCCCCTAGGACCCGTGGAACCTCCCCGTGCTCGTGCATTGTCCACCCCGTGCGCCCTCCTCGCCGGAGCCCGCGCCGCCGCGCGCGCAACCGCCGCCGCCGCCGCCGTCGAATCCCCACACCGGCGTGCTCTCTGTCCCAACTCCGACCACCCCCAGGCCCTAGGTGAGCCTATGGTCACGCCCCGCCGTTTCCCGGCCGGGAGCTCCGCCGGAGCCGTCGGATTTCCGGCGAGCCCGCCGCCTCCCATGGCCAAGGGGCCAATTGCAAGCCCTGACTTCTTTGCAGGGTGTTTAGTGCAAACTAGCGACCTATCTGTAAGGCTGTAAAAGATTCAAAGGACTTCGGTGCGAATTGAATCTTCAATCGTGAAACCCCCTTTTGCAGAAACTTGTAAAATGCGTAGAAATTCGTAGAAAATTCATAAAAATACAAACTCAATTTTGTTGGATTTTCTGTGAAGAATACTACAACTTGTGTTATACTCACATGGTCTGATTCTGGATATTTTTAGCATGAAAAATAGGAATGTGAAAAACCTAGATCTGCCATAACTCAAAACCCATAAATCTTCTGCATACAAAATTTGGATATGTTATGTATCATGTCATGACTAGCTCCTGTGCAAAAAATTGCACAAAGTTATGATGTAGATCATTTTATATAAATTGTTTTCCTTTTGTGCAGAATCTGCTTAGACGATTTTTGTAGCTAAAAATGTTTATGTTTTTGTGCCCAACTTGTGTGTGCTGTCTTCTTATGCTAAATGACATCTCTGGTGAATTAATCATGATTTTTGGATGACTATAAATATTTATTCTTCATTTGTGCATGTTTTACTTTGTAAATTAATGAAGCAAGATCAGTAGAGCTCCTAGGTGTGCTTGCTGGTTCTTTAGGCTTGTTTAGAACCAGAGCGCATGCATGAGAAAGATTGGAGCATTTTGATGCTTAATTATTTTTGTATGCATTTAATTTGATTGCTAGCTAGTCTTTTGTTATTTTCCAAAATATTTTATTTTCTAACTTCCAGGCTTTGCATGTGAGTCCAGTGGTTAAGTATGGGTGTTATGATGCTTAAGAAACCCTTCTTTAAATTTTTAGTGATTAATTGTTTAATCAAAATGTTTAAAAGTCTTCTGTAGATTAAAGATGGATTAAATAAGGAAAATGCTTTTTAATTCTTTTCCCTTTATGGGAAGTGTTACCTAACTTAATTAAAAGCTAAGAACACACCCCTGGTGATAAGGAATTAATTTATAAATAAATATTTTTGTACACACCCTTACTAGTGAGAGGTAAAAGGAATAAACCTTCACATGAAATATCAAGTATAAAGGGAACATTAATTCAAGTGTGTAATAAAAGAATGAACCACATAACAATAATAACCTTCATAAAAAGGAATTTATTATTTAATTATTTGTTAAAGTGAATATGACCAACAACAGTTGGATAAGATAAACAAACTATCACATCACCTGAACCCTGCATTGCATTCTGTGTAGATCTTCCTGACAGTGAGTACTCACTCGTCCCGGAATCCGAGGAAGGAGGAGCAGAAGCTTCGCTGCAGTACGTGGAAGTGCTCGACGACACCGAGGGTGCTCAGGCTAACATAGCTGACGAAGGAAAGCCCCGGTGCATCTGACCCAGTTTTCAAGTTTTATTATTCAATTATCTATGGATGTTTGTGCATTTAAGTTCAGGATTTGAATAGAACCCTAGATGCATGATTCCTAGGTACCTTTGTCCTTACTGGTATTATAGGTCGATAGCTGCTAAGCTATAGGACCGTTACAAGTCGGGTGATGATGTCACTCGCGAGAATAGGTTACTAGATAGGAATCATAAGATCTCCGTAAATGGACTGCTCATGTGGTAAGAGCATGGGATTGGGCTCCGGTCCAATGGCTATTGTGGGTTAAGTGTTTGAACGTACTAAGCACTTGTCGGGAATGGGGCCGGTAAGCCTAGTACCTTAATGAGGCAGCGAGGGATCCTACTATTACTACTCTTGGGATACGTCTCACGGCTAGCTACCAGTGGTGTACGGTGAGTCCGGGTGCCTCACGGGGTATGCCGGATAGCCTGCACCAAAGACTGTAAGATTCGATCCCGACCCGAAGAGTTTTGGGAACCGCTTGGTGGTTCTCCTCACGAGGGGCATCCCACCGTGTGTTTAGGTCTACCTTGCAAGGTTTGAATCAATCGTTTGTAGCCATGAGATCCCTAATGATGGAAGTTGATGAATACTATGCTTGATTAATTGTATTGTACAACATTGTCTTTACTGGATGGCCGATCACGAATTCATCGATGCGTGGCTCTTGACCTCGGGCCTATAAATAGCCCGATTGGCGGCTAGGTCAAAGGGGGAGGGAATTGGGCCCTGGACTAGGCTGGGCTGGCCGGCCTGGGCCCATCCAGGCCCAGTTCCTGGCCTCCTTTGCGTGGTGTCAGTTCCCGAGTTTCCTAGATCATTCCCCCTTCTGCATGTAGGCCTTTGTCGTCAGTTTCTCTCCGAGTTGGACATAGCTCCTTGTCTTGCAAGATTCAACACTTTTCTAGTTAGGTCCTCGGAGTTTGTCATCTTCTCGGATTAAGTCCCTGGCTTCTTGGAGTTAAGTTTGCTTCATTGCATGACTTGTACGGGGCTTCAAGGTCTTGTCACAAGGCACTTGATGAACTCATCCCGAAAGTCTTGCTTTCAACGCTAAAACCCTACATAAACACTGAACTACAAAACCGACATGCACAAGTGAACTTGTTATATCACGGGGGTTAGTACCAATGGATAATATACAAAAGTCATGCCAACACCGAAGGTAAACTCATGGCTAGGTTGATGGAATTTCACCGTCAACACATGTTAACACAAGTAATAGGACTAACCACATTGGCTAGCATGTCTTTGTAGGCATTCATAGGTCTCATGGATGTTACCACATGTTAACATACCATGCACAAGTTAACAATACCATGCCCAAGCTAGCATGCATGCCACAAGTTAACATACCATGGACATGTTAGGTTACTTACAGCAAATTTGAGGACTTAGTATATATTTGGAGGCTATAAGTAATGGCATGTTAAGTATGTAAAGTTGAAGCAAAGATCCAAGTTGAAGACGCGAAGAAAAAGAAGGAAAATACACCGTCGGATGAATCGACGGTACCCAAATAGCAAGCGTCGGTGCAATTGTTGGACGAGTTGGTACACTGGTTGAAACCCTAGGCACCGTCGGATGAACCGACGGTCCAATTTCTAGATGCGTCGGACGAGTTGCAGAGGAAGAGCAGCGAAGACAGTAGCACCGGATGATCCGACGGTCTGAGTGGGGACACCGTCGGTCTATCCGACGCTCAGTTTGAATCAAGACGGAGACGCGCCAAGACAAAGCCTTCAGCACCGGATGATCCGACGCCTTGGTCAAGGTGTAGCATCGGTCTATCCGACGGTCGCATGGAAACTAACATAGACAACTTGGTTGCGGGGTCTTCAGCACCGGATGATCCGACGGACCGTAGGTGTATAGCGTCGGAGCAGTTGTGTCAGAGAATCTCAACGGCTAAGTGACGTGGGAGTGGCACCGGATGAACCGACGCCTTGGAAAAATTAGCATCAGTTCATCTGACGCTACCTTTTTCAGTGGCCGTTAGCCAACGGCTCTTTGGATGCATTGGGCTATTTATACCCCCTCCACTCACCCATTTGAGGTTGCTGGATTGTGTGCAAGTGCAGAGGAGTTCAAGACACATTGATGATCATACCCAATCCATCCAAGTGCTTAATTGCTGATCTTTAGACTTGCATATGCTTTGTGTATGTGCTTAGTGCTAGGCTTAGCTTAGAGCTGAGTGAGTGCAAGGTTGTTCCAACCTTGTGAGGTGTTTCTTTAGTGAATCAATGTGTACAAGGTTCGCTGGAAGCCTTGGGGCCTAAGTGGCTCACCGGCAATCGTCATCGACCCTCCGGCTTGGTGTGGAGCGGCGAGGACACTTTGTGCGGGGGACGTGGAGACCCCCTTCCTTGGTGGAGAAGCTCCTTAGTGGAGGCGGCATCAAGGTGACCAAGGGAGCTTGGCAAGTGCCTAAGTGGCTAGCCTTTGTGGCGAGTCAAGTTGTGCTCTTAGGAGAGACTTGGTGACCAGGAAGCAATACTCTTGTGTGAGTGCTTCAACAACGTGGACTAGGGGTGGCTTAGTGCCTACCGATACCACGGGATAAATCGCGTGTCAAGAGTTTGCTTCCTCTCATCCCCTTTACGTTTCCGCATTTACTCTATTGCAATCTTTGCTTGCCTTTACTTTCCTAGAGTAGTATCATGCTAGGATTGGCTATAGGTTGCAAACCTAGTTTTGGGATGGGATTTTCTCACTAGAACAACCCTAGTTGCACATCTAGATAGTATGTTATAGTTTATCTTTGAGTAAAAATAGTGAAGCCATAGGTTAAGTTTTTAAGTTGCCTAATTCACCCCTCCCCCTCTTAGGCTAACGAGCATCCAATTCCTTACAAGTGGTATCAGAGCCGGGACTCACTTCCTTCACAAGGAAACACCAATTCAATTGGTAAATTGTGAAAACCGGCTCATTGGAACGGTTAGCTTCACCGCCTAGTGAGTTGCTCTATAGAGGTACGAAAGGGGTGGGTACCTTAGGTTTGGCTCCACATTGCTATGGCACGGGCTATCCTCGGTGGAAGGTTCTCATGGAGGCCTATCTCCAGGCAAAGGACCTTGATGTTTGGAGAGTCACCGATGAGGGCATGTAAAATGGTACTAAGAAAGAAAAGCAATTTGATGTGATTGCTAAGAGTATCATTTTGTCCTCACTAGATGTAGGCGTTTTCAATAGAGTTTTTACTTGTGGAAATGCTCATGAGCTATGTAAAACCATCAAGGAGCAAAATGAGGGTTCAAGAGAAGTTGCTAATGAACGCTACGGTTGTCTCCTTGAGGAATTCAATAGCTTTAAGCAACTTGCAAATGAAAATGCCGAATCTATGTACTCACGCCTAAATGTGCTTGTCAATGAGATCAATGCTTTAGGTGTGAAGGACATCACGGACTTGAACATCAACTGCAAGATCCTTCAAAGTCTCCGGAAGCCCGATTATGACTTGGTGAAGGCAATCATCTACGAGAAGAAGCTCGAAGATTTGAAGCCATCTCATATCTTGAGCAAGATCATGGCACATGAGCTTCAACTCATGCCCAAGTCAAAGAAGGCGCCCCAAGAGAAGCCCCAAGAACCATCCTCTCCAACTACAAGTCATGCTCTCTCAAGCCAACAAGAGAAGATGTTGAGTAGGATGGCTACTCATGGAAGCTCAAGCGAGGATGATGGTGACGATGGAGATTCCTCAAGTGATGAAGAGGTTGAATCCATGGTGGCCGAGTACGTGAAGAAGATCTTCAAGTATGTGAAGAAAGTCAACATGTACGACTACAACGTCCACTTGAGAGAAGGGCGTCATCATCAACACATCAAGTTCACCAAGATCGAGCACAAGCCTAAGAAGAAGGTGGTCAAGGAGAGGAGACCAAGGCAAAAAGCAACTATCGCCGTCCGTGAGTGGACGAGTGGTGGAGAATCAAGTTCTTCTAGCTCAAGTGATGAATCAAGAAAGAACTTCACCACCCTCTTCATGCAAGGTCCTTCATCATCACTACACATGTGCCTTATGGCCAAAGGTATGGAAAGCAATGTAAGTGAAGATGAATCCGAAACCACCTCTCTTGATGATCTTGTTCAGCTAGTCCATGAGCAAAAAGGAATTCTTGAGAAACAAGCTAATGAAATTAAAGAACTCAATGCTCTCAATGATCTTAGTGCAACCCTTGCTACAAATTATGAACATTTGTTGTGCAAATTCAAATTGCTTAGCAAGGAGTGTGATGAGCTAAAATCTAAGCTTGAGAGCAATGAGATTAAAACAAGTAATTCCTTTGAGCTTGATGAATCATCTATCCCTTGTGCAATTTCTATCTCCAAGGTAGATGCTTAAACTTCTTGCATTGATTTAATTGATGAATCTTGCTCACCATCTTGCAATGAGAATGTTGTTGTAGAAAAATGTGATTGTCTCATAGGCAAGAAAAATGATGAGCTCAAGCAAGAAGTGAAATGGCTCCGAGACAGGTTGGCAAGCTTGATGGGCAAGGGCAAGAACGATGAAGAACAAGGGGACATCTCTCAAGACATGAAGAGCAAAGTCCAAACTTCTCAAGATAACCGTGATCCCATGGTGAAGAAGCTTGAGAAGGGTGCAACCGTGACTTGCTACAAGTGTCATGGAGAAGGGCACAAGTTCTACAAATGCCCTTAATTTGTAAAGAAGATGGACACGGGCGCAAAGAAGAAATTGAAGCCCACCATCAAAAGATCTCTCATCTACACCAAGCCCAACCGCAAGAAAAAGACCAATAGCAACACCTACGCCATCAAGAAGAAGGCTAATGGCAAGGTAGTTGCACACAAGGTTGGGAAGATGAAGGAGGAGCGGGGTTGGAACCAACCCATTTGGGTGCCCAAGGAAGTCATCACCAACATGAAGAGGCCTCAAATGGTTTGGGTTCCAAAGTCCACTTGAAGGCCATGAAATCGGGGACTTGGGAGGCTTGGCACAAAGAAGTTGTGGAAATTCATGCCTACATGCCAAGCTTGCAAGTTGAACATGTGTTGCCCAAGTTCCCCGGTTGAGGTAATGGAAACTAGTACCTATCTCTTGTATCATTTTTGCTCCATTGCCTTATTTAGGTTGCATTTGTTGCAATATTTACATATGGTAGGTTGCTCGTGTCATGTGCTAACCCATGAGCAACTTACATGGATTGATTAGTGTGTAGGAAAGCTACACTTGTTCTTTCATGGTGCATGATTTCATATATATCTCTTTGCATCATGAGCAAGCTATAGGGTTAGCTTCCCTTTTGTTGTCATAAACAATGTGCATACATTTGGTTGGTGATTCAAACACTAAATTCACACATTTAGGGGGAGCTCATCCTATGGTTTGGTTATGGGACTAACATTATTTCAAGCCTATCTTATGTAGTCCCTTGGCGACGCATTCCGGTGCGGTACTTCATTCTAAGAGAATGCTATTTAACTCTAAATGTGATGTAACATCTCTAAAAGAGTGAATATAGCAATATGAGCTTCATGTTATTGAGTCATGTCCTTGCGAGCTTATGTCTATATAAGTTCAAAGGCAATGTACTCATACATTCCTAATCCTTGAGGTACCCCAAGTGTCTTCTATACAAGCTTCTTTCAAGTGGTGTCACCTAGTGATATCATCTCCAAGAGGCTCATCTCAATGTGGTGCCAACAAGGTAGAGAGGATCATCTCCCGGAGGTATGTAATGATCAAAAGACTACAAATGATATCTACAAGTGGTAATGTAACAAGAACTCATTTGTCTTATCTCTTGTCCTTTAAGCTACCTCCTTGCATGATATGCTCTAAGCTTCCTTGTCTTACAAGTTTGTAGTTGTGCACTTGTTTTTCACACTATCATTTTGTGCACACACTTAGGGGAGCTTAGTTTGTATCATGCTAGTCTCATGATCTTGTGATCCACCTTAGTTATTCTCACATGTGGTATCTTCATTGATATCATACATATGGATCATGGTTCATGTGGCTTTCTCCCTTGTATTTAACATTTCTCTTTGAGCTATGTTTGCTAGGACTTGCTAGTTTCCTTGGAGCCCTTTTGTTTTGGACTTTTTGGAGATTTTATTCCAAAGGGGGAGAATGTGAGAACAAAGCAAGCTAGTGGTTTCAAGGATATGAGACCAAAGGGGGAGAATGTGAACATAGGAAGAGAAGATCAAAAAGGGGGGAGGTTGATCTAGGGGGAGTTTGGATGATGGTAAGCATCCAAGCAAGTGTAAGTGGCTCTAATTTTGTCAATTCTTGCAAATTTATGTTTGCTTTGCTTGTGTTGTCATAAATCACCAAAAAGGGGGATATTGTAGCGAACATGACCCCTTTTGCCATTTGTTCGAGTTGATTTTGGTGATTCATGTTAACACAAGTAATGGGACTAACCACATTGTCTACCATGTCTATGTAGGCATTCATAGGTCTCATGGATGTTACCACATGTTAACATACCATACACAAGTTAACATACCATGCCCAAGCTAGCATGCATGCCACAAGTTAACATACCATGGACATGTTAGGTTACTTACAGCAAATTTGAGGACTTAGTATATATTTGGAGGCTATAAGTAATGGCATGTTAAGTATGTTAAGTTGAAGCAAAGATCCAAGTTGAAGACGCGAAGAAAAAGAAGGAAAAAGACATCGTCGGATGAACCGACGGTACCCAAATAGCAAGCGTCGGTGCAATCGTCGGACGAGTTGGTACACTGGTTGAAACCCTAGGCACCGTCGGATGAACCGACGGTCCAATTTCTAGATGCGTCGGACGAGTTGCAGAGGAAGAGCAGCGAAGACAGTAGCACCGGATGATCTGACGATCTGAGTGGGGACAGCGTCAGTCTATCCGACGCTCAGTTTGAATCAAGACAGAGATGCGCCAAGACAAAGCCTTCAGCACCGGATGATCCGACGCCTTGGTCAAGGTGTAGCGTCGGTCTATCCGACGGTCGCATGGAAACTAACAGAGACGACTTGGTTGCAGGGTCTTCAGGACTGGATGATCCGACGGACCGTCGGTGTATAGCGTCGGAGCAGTTGTGTCAGAGAATCTCAACGGCTAAGTGACGTGGGAGGGGCACCGCATGAACCGAGGCCCTGGAAAAACTAGCATCGGTTCATCCGACGCTACCTTTTTCTTTGGCCGTTAGCCAACGGCTCTTTGGATGCCTTGGGCTATTTATACCCCCTCCACTCACCCATTTGAGGTTGCTGGATTGTGTGGAAGTGTAGAGGAGTTCAAGACACATTGAAGATCATATCCAATCCATCCAAGTGCTTAATTGCTCATCTTTAGACTTGCATATGCTTTGTGTATGTGCTTAGTGCTAGGCTTAGCTTAGAGTTGAGTGAGTGCAATGTTGTGCCAACCTTGTGAGGTGTTTCTTGAGTGAATCAAGGTGTACAAGGTTCGCCGGAAGCCTTAGAGCCTAAGTGGCTCACCGGCAATCGTCATCGACCCTCCGGCTTGGTGTGGAGCGGTGAGGACACTTTGTGCAGGGGACGTGGAGACCCCCTTCTTTGGTGGAGAAGCTCCTTAGTGGAGGCGGCATCAAGGTGACCAAGGGGGCTTGGCAAGTGCCTAAGTGGCTAGCCTTTGTGGCGAGTCAAGTGGTTCTCTTGGGAGAGACTTGGTGACCGGGAAGCAATACTCTTGTGTGAGTGCTTCAACAACGTGGACTAGGGGTGGCTTAGTGCCTACCGATACCACGGATAAATCGCGTGTCAAGAGTTTGCTTCCTTTCAGCCCCTTTACGTTTCCGCATTTACTCTATTGCAATCTTTGCTTGCCTTTACTTTCCTAGAGTAGTATCGTGCTAGGATTGGCTATAGGTTGCAAACCTAGTTTTGGGATGGGATTTTCACACTAGAACAACCCTAGTTGCACATCTAGATAGTATGTTCTAGTTTATCTTTGAGTAAAAATAGTGAAGCCATAGGTTGAGTTTTTAAGTTGCCTAATTCACCCCCTCTCCCTCTTAGGCTAACGAGCATCCGATTCCTTACAGCAATAATTTAACACTAAAGCACCACCACCACCTTTAAAGTAGTCTTGATCCACCTTTGCTGGAAAGGCAAGTTTATCCTTACTGTGTTCCATGACGTAAGCATGCAACCTGGCACAATTTGGTCCGGTAGCCTTTAAGTTTTCTTCTCACAACATAGGTGCACCAGGCTTGTATTTTGGTCGTTCCTATTCTGTCCCAATAATACAGTTAAGAATCTCATCTTTAGATAGAGGTTTCCTGGCCTGGTTCCCCTGTAGTGGAGATTGCCTGGGCTCCTCCTCCTATTGCAGAGGCTGTTGTACATGTTGCATCTGCTGCTTAGGGGGAGATTGACTGTGCTCCTCCTCTTGTTACTGGAGAGGCTGTTGTTTCATCCGTTGCTTATCCTCATGTTGCAGCTGCTGCTTAGGCGAAGTTTGCCTAGGGTCCTCCGGCTGTGGTCAATGCTCCTGCTGCTGCAGAGGATGTTGTTTGGTTTGTTGCTTATCCTCATGTTGCAGCTGCTGCTTGGGCGGAGTTTGCCTAGGCTCCTCTGGTTGTTGTCGACGCTCCTGCTGCTGGAGAGGTTGTTGTTTCATCTTTTTCTTATCCTCATGTTGCAGTTGCTGCTTAGGTGGAGTTTGCCTAGGCTCCTCCGGCTGTTGTCGACGCTCCTGCTGCATAGTTTTGTTGATCTACTATTGTTGCTGCTGTTGTTAAGCCTTCTCTTGCTGACACTGAACTACAGTACCTCCATTTGATGTTGTACCCCTACTACCTGTTGCGGTTTCAGGGTTGGGATGTCTCGTCATGGGTGGTATAAGGATAATGTCCTTTGTCCATTGGATCCTTTGAACAAGATCCTCAGCTAGGTTGCTATGTCACCCCCATCAATTGGTACAGCAGAGGGTAGTGACCCGCATTGGCCCACACATAAGTAGGTTTCACCACAACATACCCATCCTGCACCGGTACTGAATGGCAAGCGTTTTTAAATTGAAAGACTTTTCCTAGTGCGAGCTCCACATTCAGCCTCTTTGTTTGGCTTATCAGCTACCAACCAGGAGTACTTTTCTCTCAGAACCAACCAGCCAGCAGTACTTTTCTCTCAGAACAAATCAGCATCAACAACCAGCCACCAGCCAAACGAACAGACCGATTGATCCCGTTGCCATCCAAAGGCTGCACGCAGTTGGCTCTGTCAACTTATCTATTGTGTCCAACATAGGTGATCGACTATCAACTATGCTCTTGATTCGCTTCGTCCTCGTTGGCATTCCAATGGTCTTGCTCTCTGCCACACGCGTCTTCCTCATTGTCATGCACATGTTCTTCCTCACTGCCATGCACATCTTCTTCCTCACTGCTACTGACAGGCGTTAGTAATTGGGAAGAAAGAAGTACATTTTTTGGTATTTCGATGCCTGATAGTCTTAGAGCATGGATAACTGATTTAAATGTTATGTCCATCATATCATGAGCATCAGACCTCTTGTTCCTCCTCTTCTTCCTGTACATTCCAACGAACTCTTCACCAAACCCTTTACCCCAGCTAAGTGAACCAGACACGCTTCGGCCCCGACCTCGACGCTCTGGAGTCTCAAGTGCTGCGGTGAGGATATCATCCTCCCTAACTCTAGAGAAAGAACCATCGCTACCCTGGGCTGCAAGTGTTTCCACCCTGTGTGCTACCACCACCACCTTAGGGTTACTGAATGTTATGCCCCCGCTTCCTTCACTAGTATTCTTCCTCTTCTTCCCTACCCTTGCCCGCAGATAAAGTCTCGAACGTCCAGGAAATTGATCCCAAGGGTTCTATTTTCCTTCTGCGGCTATCTTTGTATCCTCCTTCTCCCACTCTTTCATTTTACAATGATAACCTTTTCTGCCCGTCTTGTGTAGCTTATTATGCAATGCTATCTTTTGTTTCATCTCCTGGCTCAATTTGCTGAAATGAAAGAGAATTGGTTTCCTGCACAAACATGTCCCAGTCTTGTTGCTGCAAAAAGGCATGCTTCAGAAAGGGAGTCTCCTCTTCGCTCACATATTGTTTTCTTAAATGGGCCTTGAACCGCAGTTGGAAGGTTCCAATCTCTAATATAGCTGCCTTAACTGCCTTCTTGTGAATAGATTCTTCCAAATTGGTTGGGTAATCTAGCTATTCCTCTAAAACTGTGAAAAGATGGTCCTTCTCAATTGGTGAGAGATGATCAACCGCCTTGTTGACTGACACCCTCTCCCGAGCAATGAGACCATAGATCAATACAAATCTATCCCTTGTAGCATCTGGGGTAGGCCAAAAATTGGCATCAAGTCCAGTTGCAGTCAACTCGTCTTCTGGCCATTTGGTTTGTGTCCTTGACCCGCGGGATCGAGTACTACTCGCAGCAGTCTGTGTTGAGTGATCCTGTGAAGAAGGTTCACCGACGATGGGTTGTGATAGTGCACTGGAGGCAGAGGAGTTTGTTGTTGTGGGAGACTGCATAGATGATATGTCAAGTTGTCAGTAGAGCAACATAAACCAGATTGAAAATCTAAAGAAATTTTTATTAGATAAATTTGTTTTCTCTAACAGGTAAAATAGTTGATATTACACTAGAAATCATTACAAGTCATAAATAAAATCAGCATAGACATACACAGTTCGTATTTTACTTAATTATCATACAGGGATAGGTGCTAACCATTTTGAGCGGGACACAACAATATGCTTAAATATCAAAGTAGAGAATAAATTCCTTCAACTGCTTCCTTTTCCAACTTCAACAACGATGGATTGTGTGTTCCATGTGTACGTACAACAAGAGGATAAAGCAATGATCATGACATTATATATGATAGTAGTGAAACAATACATCATGACACCAACCGTAACAATATATTATATATATGACACTTGTGACGCCCCATGTTTTGATCCGGGTTCATTAACCCTAATGGTCAGGTCAAACTAGCTGACTTTGGTCAAACAATGGTCAATCTGGGCCATCACCTCGAAAACCCAACCAACAAGCCCTAGTGATCAACCTTGGTCAACCATTGGTCAAGCTTGGTCCAACCCTAGTCAAACCCCTACTCAAACCCCTTTTACATCCATGTCGACTCCAGGACTTTTGCCGCGTTCTCCAAATTTCATCTGAACACTTCAAATTCTCCCAATGTAACAGTTGTGCAGTTTGTTGAGGGACACAACTTTCATATTGAGTGACATTTGAAATTCGAAGTGTAAAGGTGTGAAAAAGCTTGGTCAACGGTTCCAATCACTATTCATCGGCGCCCAGAAAACTGCCAAGTTGGCATGCCTGTTGTGCACAAACTGTTGGTCAAAACCCCATACAACCTTTGTAGAAGTTATAGAGGGTACTGCACTCTACAACTTTTCTTATTACCACTTGGTTCACTTCTGTAGCAAAAATGTGAGACAACAGTAGTTAACAGGGCAAAGTTAACACAAAACCGAGTCAGCCCGCGCCCGCGAGTGTGACGTCGCCCAAAACGCCACGTCGGCCGCCGTCGCCCCGCCGTACGCTCGCACGCTGAGGAAACGAAAGGACCGCCGGTCCGAGGCCCGCGCGGCAAGTACTATTCGTGGGGTAGGTGTGACACGCACCAGGCCCTAGGCTGGTGCCACGCGCCATGCCCGCACATGCCGAATGGCTGCGCCACCTTGCGCCATTGGCCTGTCAGCCGCCACACATTGCCTCCCTTCCCACCGCACATCGTCGCACCGTACCATGTGCCATACTGCGACTCCGTTGCCTTGACGTGCACGAAACACACTCACCACGACGCGCTTTGCTATAAAAGCCATGTCGGCCTCTCCCCGCATGAGCACCAGAGCCGCCGCGCCGCCATTGCTACCTTCTTGCCGAGCTTCTCCCTTCGCTTGCTTTCCGAGCCAATGGACGCTCCTAGCCCCTACTCTAGGACACCCTGAAGCACACACCACCGCACATTGCCCAGCCCCACCCCTATCCTCGTCGGATTTCGGGAACCCGCGGGTGCGCCACCACTATGCCACCGCCGCCGCTCGCCGACAACGCATCCGGCCGAACCAAACCCATGGATCGAGTGCTGGTGAGTCCAATTGCGTAGTGGTGCCATTTGTTTGCATGCCCCGGTCGCACATCGCCGGCGGCGAGCTCGCCTCCACCGCTAGGGACTGGGTTGTGAGGGATATTGTGCCTGAGGGTAGAGTTGTGAAAATTTAAATCTTTCTAGGGACCTGCGTGAAAATAGATTCTATCCTTTTGTGTGCTTGTCCAGTTATCTTGTAAATTCCATAGAAATTAAAGAAAAAACAGAAAAATGTGAAACCAATTTTGTCAGTTTCCTTGTGAAGAGCACTACAACTTTTGTAAATGTTGTATATACTTTTGTGTGATAAATAGTGCATGAAAATTGAAATCTTTTTAACGTAGATCTATTGTACTGCAGAATATACATGTGTTCATGAGCTAATTTTCGGATATGTTGTGCTTCATGCCATGTTTAGTCACCACACAAAAATTTGCAGAAGGTTGCTGAGTAAATCTTTTTATATGAATTATCTTGTATTTATGATAATTCTGAATAGGTGAATTTTATAGCTTAAAATATTTTTTTGTTGCCAAATTCTGGCTAGTGCCTTTTCATGTTGAAATGCAGCTTTGGTGAATTTACCATGATTTTATCTCAGCTATAAATATTTATTCTTGATTTATGGTTAGTTTTCTAAGTAATTGCATATCTCAAGTTATATAATAGCTCTAGATGTATGTGTTGGTTGTCTAGCCTTGTTTTGGACTAGAGATACAGTGAGAGAAAGTTTGGGTCCAGAAGTGTCTTATTTATTTTTGTATGTATTTACCATGCTTGTGGTGAATGGAAATGTGTTATTTGGCACATTTATTTTTATAGCCCTAGTGTGATCAGTGGTTTGTGTTAGAGTTAATGAGCTCAGTGAATACCACCCATGGTGTTTTATAATTTGTTTTGTTGTTTAAAAAGGAGGAGCCATTTTTGAGCTTAATATTACGTTGAATTGGAAGACCATCACTACACCTCTAAGGACCATGTGTAGGGATGTGGAACTTGCTAACAAGTTTAAAACCAACCCCTTGCTATTAGTGGAGATTAAATTAATTTACTTATATAAATATGTACACACTCACTATTAAAAAGAGTAGATGATAAAGCATTGCATATTGTTCGTTTATTGGAAGAGTATGTTGAATATACTATTATCTAGGTGAATGTGGTCAACCATGCACCCCATGGTTGTCATTTGTTGTTTTGTTATTAATTAAATCAAATCGTCAATTAAGTCTTGCATTTACATCCTCATGTAGATCTTCCTGACGGTAGCTATACGCTCGTGCCAGAAGGAGGAGACGAAGGAGCTAACGGGAACGTGCACTACGTCGCTGTAGAGCAAGACCTGGACCAAAGTCCAGAAGGGCCAAAGGCCAACCTTGCCAACGAAGGCAAGCCCCAGTTTATCATTAACCCATGTTTTGTTTAAATTATGCAACTATCTTTGTTATGCTTCTGCATTTACGTTCAAGGAGTTGGTATGAAACCCTAGTTGCATGATCCCTAGGTGCCTATGTTCTTATAATAGTATGCTATTTCGCAGATGTGATGCTCTAAGGACCCGGTAAAAGTCGAGTGATGTTCGTCACTCACGAGTTTAGGTTCTTATGTTGGAACCATAAGATCTTTATAAATGAATTGCTCATGTGGTAAGAGCATGGGATTTGGGATCCGGTCCAGTGGCTTCGTGGGCTAAGCTTTTGAACGTACTAAGCACTTGTCGGGAATGGGACCGGTAAGCCTAGTACCTAAGTGAGGTGGCAAGGGATTTTCCATTACTAATCTTGAATATTCACCAGTTCGGCTCATTACCAGAAGGGGTGTACATGTGTGAGGCTGGATGTACTGAGTGGGAGCATACCAGATAGCCTTGTACCTAGGACTGTAATATCTATCCCGAACCGAGGATCGATGGGAACCGCTTGGGCGGTGTCGGCTCTGTTGGGGCACCGCTCCGTGTGTTTAGGTGTACCTTGCAAGGTTTGAATCAATCGATTGTTGGCCTCTCACCATTATCCGAGACTACTTAATCAACTGGCAATGATATCCCGTAATGATGGAACTCTGTGAATTCTTCTACGTGAATTAATTGTATTATACAATTCTTGATTGCATTAGTTGCTCTTTGTAGTAATGATAAACGTACTAGAATCTGAGCTAAAATATTGAAAGTAAGGATCCATAATCCTAGTTGCTTTTTGGCAAAACAAACCTTACAACCAAAAGCCTTACATGTCTAGAGGTAACTTTTGTCGGGTAAGTCTTGCTGAGTATTAGTATACTCAGCTTTGCTATAATTGTTGCTTTCAGGTGAAGTTGTTTGGCCTGGAGAGATTCCACTCAGCTGGGAGCTAGAATGGGTGGATGATGACGCCGAGTGATGGCATCACGGGTGGCCTCCTGTGATGTCTTATTGTATCGCTATTAGTTTTTTTTGCTATTTTAAAACTCTGAACCTTTACTTATCTTTCCATGAACCATGGTTTGTAATAATGAAACCCCTAAGGGTGAATTTGGATTTAATTTGTGTAATGCATTCTTGACTCTCCTTCGTGGGAGTTTTAATGCATACTTTCGATCCTCTTTGTGTTTTCATGTGACTTACCGGGCTTTGACCCGACAACACTCAACAGGATGATTCTTTATTATTACTCAGTGACCAAATGGAGTGGTTTAGGCGATGGTACATAATTATCTCGGATGGGGTTGTCACATTTGGTATTAGATCATCTATATGCTCCAGAGTGATTAGACTAACACTAATCACATGTTTTACAATAAAACTTGCCAAGATTGATTGGATTTTGAAAATCTGTTGGGTCGTTAAGGAATGATCTAGATCAAGAGGCACTAGAGGGAATTTTGGGTTCTTTGAGGTGGCATAAGAATATATGGTTTATTTTGCTAACTTCCAGCACTTTACTTTATGTCAGACTTACTTTCTTGCACAACCAAACTAAATGATGCCACATGTCTTATACGTGTGCTGTGCCGCATCTCGGGAATGCGAGGGTTGATGGAGTGATCTATTCCACGGATCTTCTTCTCGTCTGGTTGCTCACGTGTCTTATACGTTTGCTTTCCATATGGGAGTCATACGAAGGATGGCATGCTCTATTCAAGATGAACATGTCATGGGTTGTGATGTCGCCACGTTTTGCCATACGTGTGCATTCCGCATGCTGAATATGCGAGGCAAGGATACACTCCATTCAAACGGAGGGTGTCTGAGGTTGGACGTTGTCATGCATCGGCTTGATGCATGGATACCATTTCTATAGTGAATGGTAATGTATGTGGACGCTTCCGTGACGTGCTGGCATGGAAGGTTATTTTCTGCAGGTACACTACTAACAACGTTTTGTAAGTCGTTAAGTGAGCATTGAGTAGCTCTCGACTATTTACTATAGGGAGAACGTATGTGAGCCTAGCCACCGGCATTAACTTCGAGTTTTCGCTTAATTGCCTTGTGAGGACCATAGGACGTCTTGCGTCATGTTAAAAATCATGGAAACTTAAAACTGAACCCTACACATGTTTTGTGTGCTCTCTTGGTGAAATTTTGCTAGTGTGTGTTTTCTTTCATAGCCTTTCTTGTCTAGATGTGTTGCTGTCCAAAAATCCAGTGTGGCTGTTTGCTTGAAATTTTGCCCCCTGTTTTAGAAATATTTGGACTAGATGATCTTTATCAAAGTTTCTCCATATCTAATCTAGTTTTCACTCACACAAATTCATGGTCATAGCTTCTATAGATCTCAAGTTATGCCCAAAATAGTGAACCTCTATCATGCTGTCATTTTCCTAGAACTTACTCTGAACTTCACTTAAGTTGAGCATCTTTCAAACCTTCTTAGATCAACCTTTGAATACAAAAAAGGTGCCTCATAGCATTGCTGAGTTACTAAAAAATGGAATTTTTGGGGGTCATAGGTTCTGAGTTATGAATTTTTGATTCACGACCTCCGAACTTTACACCATGATTTTATGAGCACTCGTTTCGAGTTCTGGCATATCTTTGCACCTTGTGCAAATGGCTACCCCAAATTTTACCCACGTGAGGATCAAACTTATTCCATTTGCTCACTGAAATCTTGTTGAAAGTTGAAACTTTTGGTAGTGGTCTTTGTATGCAACTCTCTTTTATAATTGTGAGAATCTATCCTTGTGCACATGCTTGCATCTAGTTCTTACATTTGTCACTCATTCCAGATGTCTACCTCCGGATCAATGACTGTTGATGCACAGGTGTGGACTCACTTGAACAGCCTCGAGGAGGTGGTTTTCCTGCATTTTTGTGGGACACCCTAAAGAACTTTGGGTACACCGCGTATCCAGAGTATTGGACGTGTGAGCTCATGACCACAGGCCAACTCCTATGTTGGGAAGTGAAGGTGAAGATTCTCGTGTTATCGACCCATCCTAGTTGGGAAGAGTGGGAAAGTAAGGCACAAGGGTTGAACTTGGCTGACACCGTGCAAAAGGCTGCTTTGGAAGCACTCACAACTTTTTGTGGGAAGCACGCTGATTTGGTAGCTAGCACTGCAGCCAAGGTGATTCCTTTACCTGAGCAGCATTCCAGACATTGGATTGAGCGCAAAGCTTTTCTCTCCGCTCAGGGCAATCCTCACCATAGTCCTGAACTTGTCACCTGAGTCCGTTTCTCCAAAGCTATGTATGACACCTATCAAGTGATTGTGGGAGAAAGCAGGTTCTGTTGACATCAAGTTTATAGGCAACAAGTTAATGGAGCGGAAGCTATCACCCAAGAGTTGAAGGAAGCTCGAGCAATGATAGCCCATCTCATGAAGAGAAGATGCAATGATAAAGCAAAAATACGAGAATTGAGTGATGTTATTCATGAGCAGAATTTCATGGTGCAGCATAATGATCAATATATGCTTGAACTAGAGAATCAACCGGAAGCTGTCGCAGCTCTACCTCCTGAACCTGTCATTCCTGAATCGAAAGAGGAAGGGAATCCCGAGGGAATACAAGGAGAATCTGGAGTGGAGTCTGGACCTGCTTCACCTTGAGTGAACCTAGGCTGCTTGTATCTAGTTGATGTTGGTTACGCTTTCAATAAAGTAATGAGTTGTATGAGTGTTGTTGTAGGATGGATAACGCAATGACATTGGTTGTGACCAACTTTAAACCTTATGTTGAATACCAAGTTGTGTGAAATGTTGTGGAGATCATGCTCGCCAAAATTTATCATGTTTGCATATATGTACTGAGAGTTATGGCAATTTTAGTGCACCTCGGCCTCCTGTGAAAATAGCTAAGCAGAACTTCGGTCATGGAATTTTTCGGGCATGATAATGTTAGAAATTGACTCGGAGTTGAATACCAACCTTGGAGCTTATGAAATCCTACATCTACTGACCTAAAATGAGAATTTTTCAGCATACAAGCAAGGATTTATGACTTTTATGCTTATGACCGCTGTGCTGTCCGGTTCCGAAAAATTTACCATGAATGAGTTTTCGTCATGCATATTCTACTTGTTAATTTATGTGAATAAGCTTATGAATATGTGTTTAATGAGAACTCAATTTTTCAGATGGTCGGACCGACACGTAGCACCCCCAACGGTTTTGCTGCGTCAGGTAGTGGTGATCTACCTCCACCACCGCCCATGACGCCGATGGAGACTTTCATGGCCACCCAAAACAAAGTGTTGCGCCAGATCCTACAGACGCAGCAGCAGATGGCCCAACAGATGCAACAAAGACCTCCAATTGGAGCAAATCATGATGGACCGCAGATGGTCACCACCTATGCCCAATTTATCGGGATGAAGCCCCCCAACTTTCACTAAAGCAGAAGAGCCCCTTGATGCTGACGCATGGGTCAGGGCCATAGAGGCCAAATTCTTTGCATTTGTCCTACCTTGCTCCGAGGAGAGCAAGGCTAGCTTTGTGACCTTGCAGCTTCGCAGAAAAGCCTTAATGTGGTAGGAGAACTTTAAGTCCATGCAACCTGTTGGACATAAAGTCACTTGGGATGAATTCAAGAAAGCTTTCAAGGACCACCACATCCCAAAAAGACTCATGGTTAGAAAGATGAAAGAGTTGCTTGCTCTTAAGCAAGTAGACGGCTCTGTGTATCAATATGCACAGAAGTTTAACAATCTCTGCTAGTATGGAGAACATCACGTGGACTCTGATGCCAAAAAGATGGAATGTTTCTGTGATGGCCTTAAAGGTGAATTGTATGAAAGGCTAAATCTACTAGAGCCCAACAATTATCATGAGTTGGTGAACAAAGCTATCTCTCAAGAGGATGGCATGATGAAGGTACAGAAGGAGAAGAAGAGACAAAATGACTTTGCTTCAGGAGATGGATCGAGCAAGAAATTCCGCTTCATCAAGAATAATGTGCATGGTTCTTCCCAATCATCCGCATCAGACCACTGGAGAGTGACTCCGTCCCAGCATAAGCCTTCGGGAAATCTTCAGTACCGTCAGGCCCAGCAATAAGTCTCCAAGCCTAAAGAACTTCCACCCTGCATTTGCTACAATTGTAGGAAACCAAGGAATTATGCCAATGAATGCCCAAACCCTAGGAAGAACAAGCCCGAGCAGTAGAATCAGAACCTCAGAGTAGCTAAGGGCAATCGTGACAAGAAGCCCACGATTCAAGTGAAGCAAGGCCAGCTTAACTTCACAGGTAACTTTCTATCTGAGAGCACCCCTCCTTACTGTGGACTTTTGATGATGGAAACCTTGATCCATCCTTACACCTTTGTTGCTTTTCAAGGTTAAAATCAGAAATCTTAGTGAACAAATTTAGAAAATATTTGTTTACTAGCCTTCCTTTTCTTCATAGAAATCTGTTTTGGTAATCACTTTTTCAACTTGGTCTCTTTCCGCCTAATCTGAAAGTTCTCTTAGCATCAAATCGAATCAACGGGCTAAGTTGAAGAAGTAGGATTAGAGTTTTCTTGAGCAATCACGGTCAGTTCTTCAGACCGTTGGACCCCATCCTTTTCAGTGCCACGACGGTACGACGCCATGATGTCGCTATGCCATCTCTTTTTCCGTGGCCACCGCCAGATCACTCTGCCAGTCCCTACATCAGTTGGTTTTGGGATGACTGTTGCGTTTCCGTGGAGGTATAAAAGGGAAGCCCTCCCGCGGTGTCACCATTACCAAGTCCTGCCTACCTTTTGAGCTCGACAGCATCGCCGCTCTTTGTTTTCCCCTCCGGCTAGTTTTTGGCCAACCCGCCACCAACCCATCTCTATCGTCTGCTCCGCCCCTCACCGAGCAAGCTGTCCCTCCATCTTCATTGAAAACCTCCAGAAGAAGCTCGGAAGAAGATCGAGAGAAGAACCCTAGCCCGCATCACTAATCATGGCTCATTCCCTGGAGATGTTCGAGTCCCTTCGCTGGACGCTTGTAGGGATGTACCTCTGCATCGCCGACGGAATCTGTCTGCTTTTAGTTTTTCATGTACACATTCATCGCTCGCTTCCTCATGAACTACATTGACGCAGTGAGGAGAGCACCATGTATCTTTTGCCCTAGCTGAATTCTCGCTGCCAAGAAGTGTAAGCGAGTATGTCTTCCTCCTTTGTAACTTTTGCCCTGTTGGAAGGATTTGCTCTAATCTTGTTGTCGAATCTCTGGACGAGATTCTGTTTAAGGGGGGTAGGCTGTGACACCCCAGGTTTTCATCCGGGTTCATTAACCCTAATGGTTAGGTCAAACCAGCTGACTTTGGTCAAACGATGGTCAATCTGGGCCATCACCTCGAAAACCCAACCAACAACCCCTAGTGATCAACCTTGGTCAACCCCTGGTCAAGCTTGGTCCAACCCTAGTCAAACCCCTACTCAAACCCCTTTGACATCCATGTCGACTCCAGGACTTTTGCCTCGTTCTCCAAATTTCACCTAAACACTTTAAATTCTCCCAATGTAAAAGTTGCGCAGTTTGTTGAGGGACACAACTTTCATGTTGAGTGGCATTTGAAATTCGATGTGTAAAGGTGTGAAAAAGCTTGGTCAACGGTTCTAGTCACTATTCATCGGCGCCCAGAAAACTGCCAAGTTGGCATGCCTGTTGTGCACAAACTGTTGGTCAAAACCTCATACAGCCTTTGTAAAAGTTGTAGAGGGTACTGCACTCTACAACTTTCCTTATTACCACTTGGTTCACTTCTGTAGCAAAAATGTGAGAAAATAGTAGTTGAACAGGGCCAAGTTAAAACAAAACCGAGTCGCCCGGAACGCCACGTCGGCCGCCGTGGCCTCGCCGTACGCGCACACGACGAGGCAACAAAAGGACCACCGGTTCGAGGCCCGTGCCGCAAGTACTGTTCGCCGGGTAGGCGTGTCGCGCGCCAGGCCCTAGGCCGGTGCCACGCTCCATGCCCGCACGTGCCAGACGGCTGCGCTGCCTTGTGCCATTGGCCTGTCGGCCACCGCACATCGCCGCCCTTCCCACCACACGTCGCCGCGTCGTACCATGTGCCATACCGCGACTCCGTTGCCTTGACGCGCACGAAACACAGTCACCGCGACGCGCTCGGCTATAAAAGCCCTGTCGGCCTCTCCCCGCGTGCGCACCAGAGCCGTCGTGCCGCCATTACCACCTCCTCACCGAGCTTCTCCCTTCGCTTGCTTTCCGAGCCAATGGACGCTCCTAGCCTCTGCTCTAGGACACCCCGAAGCTTACACTGCCACACATTGCCCAGCCCCACCCCTATCCTCACCGGATTTCAGGTACCCGTAGGTGCGCCGCCACTACGCCACCGCCACCACTCGCCGACGACGCCTCCGGCCGAGCCAAACCCACAGATCGAGTCCTGGTGAGTCCAATTGCACAGTGGTGCCATTTATTTGCCTGCCCCGGTCCCACATCACCGGCGGCGAGCTCGCCTCCACCGCCAGGGACTGGGTTGTGAGGGATTTTGTGCCTAAGGGTAGAGTTGTGAAGATTTAAATCTTTCTAGGGACCTGCATGAAAATAGATTCTATCCTTTTTGTGTGCTTGTCCAGTGATCTTGTAAATTCTATAGAAATTCAAGGAAAAATTAGAAAAATGTGAAACAAATTTTTCCAGTTTCCTTGTGAAGAGCACTACAACTTTTGTAAAGGTTGTATATACTTTTGTGTGATATATTTTGCATGAAAAATTCAAATCCTTTGAACCTAGATATGTTGTACTACAAAATCCACATGTGTTCATGAGCTAATTTTTGGATATGTTGTGCTTCATGCCATGTTTAGTCACCACACCGAAATTTGCAGAAAGTTGCTAAGTAAATCTTGTTATATGAATTATCTTGTATTATGATGATTTTGTATAGATGAATTTTATAGCTTAAAATAAATTTATGTTTGTGCCCAAATTCTGGCTACTGTGTGTCTATGTTGAAATGCACCTCTAGTGAATTTACCATGAATTTATCTCTGCTATAAATACATATTCTTGTTTTATGCTTAATTTTATATGTAATTGCATATCTCAAGTTATATAATAGCCCTAGATGTATATGTTGGTTTTGTAGTCTTGTTTTTGACCATAGAAACAGTGAGAGAAAGTTTGGGTCCAGAAGTATCTTATTGATTTTTGTATGTATTTACCTTGCTTGTGGTGAATGGAAATGTGTTATTTGGCATATTTATTTTTATTGCCCTAGCAAGTATGCATGTGTGATCAGTGGTTTGTGTTAGAGTTAATGATCTCAGTGAACACCACCCATGGTGTTTTATAATTTGTTTTGTTGTTTAAAAATGGAGGAGCCATTTTTGAGCTTAATGTTAAGTTGAATTGGAAGACCATCACTACACCTCTAAGGACCATGTGTAGGTGATGTGGAACTTGCTAACAAGTTTAAAACCAACCCCTTGTTGTTTGTGGAGATTAAATTAATTTAATTATATAAATATGTACACAGTCACTATTAAAAAGAGTAGATGATAAAGCGTTGCATATTGTTCTTTTATTGGAAGAGTATGTTGAATGTATTATTATCTAGGTGAATGTGGTCAACCATGCACCCCATGGTTGTCATTTGTTGTTTTGTAATTAATTAAATCAAATCGTTAATTAAATCTTGCATTTACATCCTCGTGTAGATCTTCCCAACGGTAGCTATACGCTCGTGCCGGAAGGAGGAGACGAAGGAGCTGACGGGGACGTGCACTACGACGTAGTTATAGAGCAAGACATGGGCCAAAGTCCAGAAGGGCCAAAGGCCAACCTTGCCAACGAAGGCAAGCCCCGGTTTATCATTAACCCATGTTTTGTTTAAATTATGCAACTATCTTTGTTATTCTTGTGCATTTACGTTTCAGGAGTTGGTATGAAACCCTAGTTGCATGATCCCTAGGTGCCTATTGTTGACGCTCTTCAGCCTCACCACTAGGTTGGCACAAACGGCGACGGCGACAGAAATGCTTGCTGGCACGTACAAGCGTCACCGCCGGGTTCACACCTCTAATAACGGGGCTAGGGAACATTTGGGGTAAAACACACAATCACAGAAAGGTCCGCAAGTGCACGGATTACCATTGTAGCACTTCACCCGATGGTATTCGAGTTGTCGTATTTATATTTTCCCAAGGGAGGCACGAAGGCAAAGATGATCAATTAAACGGTGGAGAATAACCAAGACTTGGTAAAGAGCTATACCGGGGGATAACGAATAAAGATATTCGGGGATAACTTGACACACGCTAGGAGATCTAGATAAAAGAGTAGAGAGGATAGCGAGCTGGGAGGACAACAAGACGAGAAAGGATCCTAACACAATCTATCTATTCTTGTCAACTCTAGGCAAAGGGCTAAAGCAAAAAAATAACCAAGGCAAACTAACTCAACAACCTCTTCTAGTGCTGCAGGGGCATGCAAAGCCGTGCCCTTAGACTGGGATGAGAAGGGAGGACTACAACGCGCTGAATCCTACCGGCTCGAACTAATGTGGTGGACTACAGAGCTCGTCCGGAGTTGTCACCTCCTTAGGGTACCACAACTATTCCATTGCGCAGGACACCAATCTAAGACTAAGGTAAGCTCTGAGCACCGTGCTCACAACAAACCAAAGAACCTTTCCCTGGGTACCACGAAGGAAGGTCTCTCCCTCCGGTGGAACACCGGAGATCAAGCAAAGAATGACCACAACACTATAGGGTTCAAGAGAGCTATGCTAACCAAGACTAAACTAACTTTAGTCTAAACAAAGAATAAAGCTTCAAGAGCAAAGTAAAAGCTGAATGTAATTGACTCGAAAAGTAAGATAGAAAGATAACTTGAATTGTACTTGAGTCTAAACAAAGAAAAGATACAAGAGCAATACCGGAACTCTGAAGAAGACTCCTCCGGAACCCCAAGACTTGCTCGACTCGACTCTAACTCCCAAGCTACACTAATCCTACTCTAAGTGAACAAAAGAGTGGAAATGAGATTCTCCAGCGCTGTGTGTTCAATCCAGTGGGTGTGAGGCTCCTTTTATAGGTAAGTGAGGTCGATTGAGCGTGTGGGCCCATTTTCATAGGTGCGGCTGGCCCTATGATCCACCGCCTCTTGACTTGGACACTCCTGATCCTTGCTCCTGAGAAGGTTGAGGGTCGGTTCCTTGTGTCGGTTTCGGCCGGCACGACGGTTGGGAGGAGTGGCCAGCCCACCTCTAAGCCGTGGGATGAACCGCCTTCGCTCAGTGACGCTCTAGATGGTCTTGGAATGACGGTTGTGGCGGTTGATCGGCCGGAGAGGTGGACCCATTGATCGAAGTGATCATAACTTCATCCATTCGATCAAACCAATGTTTCCTTGATCAATCTCGTTCATCCAAGTTGTGCACGCGGGGAAGGAAGTGATTGGGGCCGGAGACGTGGCACGGGGCAGGTGCGGCTGCACCTGGCAGGGCCGGCCGCACCTGCAGGGCCGGCCGTGCCTGGTGGTGCGGTCGTGCCTAGCTCGTGTGGCACGTTGGTTCCTTTTCCCGCCTAAATGTGTACCTGTCCATAAAAATTGCAACACAACTCGTGGAACTTTATTAGTGTAAAAAATGTGCATGAAACTTGTTGTATACCTCGGTGGATTAGGGGTTGCATAATGTTATCGCTCGGCAAGTACCTGCGCACAAACTCCATGATCTTCTTGCAAATTTGAAAAGGTTGATACGGGAGAAGCTTAGCCTTACTCTACCCGTGGGGCTTTTACCTTTCCACCTTGCCTTCGGAGGTTGAAAAGTATAATGGATTTTGACTTTGCATCTCTTACTCTTCTTCTTTTCTGGATCCTATCTCAGAGTTCTTGAAAATTTCGCAAAGAAAGACAAGGTTCCTCGGATGGTTCCCTCGATTGCTCAAGTTGTGTTTGTTACCTCACAAAAGGCTTTAAGCGAGCCTCAACTTCCTACGTCTATGGCTTGTATGTGGAGCTTTGGGTAGGATAAGTATGAGGCTCACTTGTGCGACATGATATTGTTGAGCCAAAGACCGGATCCAAGAAGAAACTAGTCAAGCAACTTGATCGAGATGTGCAAGTGTGCGGGATATTTTTGTGTTTTTCTAAACACTCCTTGCTTTGAGATTCTCCTCTTGCTTTTATTTTGGAGGGGGTTCATGCTTTCTTTTTTCTCTTTTTGTTTCTATGCTCTTTAATTGGAGCACATTTTTTCTATGCTTCTTGAGCATATACTCTTTTTTTGATGACCCCTCTCTCCTTTTGCAAGATCACAAAAAAGAAATTTCTTTGTACTTTGGAGTATTTATTTTTGGTGGATGGATGACATGTTTTGCGTAACTCCTGGTGTAGGAGTTAGCATGTATATGTGGGTGTACATGATCTCGATCATGGAAGCATGAAAAGATTCTACCAAGGGTCACAATAATTCGGCAAAACTCAATGGGTCACAAGAAAGCATATGTTGAAGGTTTGATCATTGATATCGACATATGGCTTTGGTAGGTAATAAGACCATTGAGGAACTTGCCTTGTTTTATTTTCAAAAAGAAATCATCTGAGATTTCACGATACTTTGAGATAGAGCAGATTAACATTGTCGCACCATATCATACTAGTCAACAACCTAGATTTGGTCATAAGCATTTGCTTCCCACAAAGTTTTATTTCAGTATTTTGTCTCAAAATATAACAACAAATTCAAAAAGGCATAGAGCACAAAGATATGCGCTAGATTCTTGCAAGGTTTTAACTTAGCAACCATTCATCATTACCAAAGTGAGGGTATAGACAAGATTTCAAGCACATGGTTGAAGCAAACATTTTTTTATTCAAAAGAGATAAACAAGATGTAAAAGAGTAGTTTGGATGGACATACCTTCCTTGATTGAAAATGGGGTCTCCCCCAAGCTAAATTTTGGCTCTTTGGTTGGCTTGTCTTCATTTTGGTGATGGGTTGAGCACCTGGAAGCTTGTAGTGGTTGTCTTGATGGATTTGTGAAAAATCATAGGTACAGCCGTATCACTTGGTACGGTCGGCCCTACTAAATTTTTCCCAGGCACTCGTGTTCCCTCCTGAAAACATCCTACACAAAAATTTTATCGAGGGGAGGTTCGGCCATATCACCAAAAATCTCCAAATTGCTTTTGTATGTCTTGTTTACTTACTAAGTGCAATGATGAAAACAAATTTAAAATCTAAACATGATTTATGCACGAAATAAAAGGATTGAGAGGGAAATATGAGATAAATACCAGTTTACCTCTCGGTGAGGGCTCGTCGTTTAGAGTCCGTGAGCGGGACTCCTCCGGTTGCTTAATTAATCTTGGGCTCATCCGGTTCGAGAGTGGAAGACTCGGACAATGCTATCTTTACTCGCCACACCTTTGTTTTCTTCGGTGGTGATGAAGTCGGTGAGGCTTTGGCAGGGGTGTTCTTGATTTCCGTCTTCTTTTCCTCTTTAGCCTTGTTGGTTACTTTTGACTTCTTGGGTTGGTGGCGCCCATTGAATACCTTGTCTTGTTCCCAATGCTTCCTCATTGTTGTAATGAGGCTATCCACCTTGGGTTTGGTCGAGGCTACCTTCTCTTCCTGCACATGGTTAGGTGCATATGTCGTCCTAGATGGCTTACCCCATCTGGTGGATATAGCACTAACATGCTCTCGGGTAGGCTCGGGTTGCCCCGGGATTCCACTCGACTTATAAATAGGTAAAGAAGCAGCAAGCTGAGCAAGTTGAGTTTCTATCATTTTATTAAAGCTAAGCTGATTCTTCATGGCAGAAGTGAAAGATTCTATGGTGGAATTAAGATTTTCAAGAACTTTCTCATTGGCGGCTAGCTTCTTGTTTAAACTTTCATCAATTCTAGCTTGGACAAAGACAAGATCTTTAATGGAAGGTTGATTATTAAAAGAGTTAGAATAGTTACGTCCATTTTGATTGTTGAACGGGAAGTTGGGCCTCGAGTTCCACCCTTGATTGTTGTAGTTGTTGTTGTAGAACCCGTTGTTGTTGCCATTGTTGATGAAGTTGGCTTCTCCCTTATTTCGAGGCAATCATTGCCCGAATGACCAACATTACCACAAACCTCACACGTCATGTGTGCGTCATAATCTTAGCCGTTTCCATGTTGCTTGATGCCTCCAATTTCTTCATGAGGAGGTCCATCTTAGCGATGATCATGTTGATTCCATCGACTTGGTGTGTACCACGGGTACGGGGTTGGAGATGATCTCCATCCCAAACTTCATTTGCCACCATCTTTTTGATTAATTCCTTAGTGCCTGGTACTTGTAGCGAGAAGAAGGCTCCTCCAGCAGCTGCATCTAGGTGATCACAGGACGTACGCTTGAGCCCATGATAGAAGGTCTGAATTAAAAACCACCTGTGCATGCCATGGTGCGGGCATGCGGTGATGTACTCCTGGAAGCGTTCCCATGCTTCCGGGATGCTCTCATCATTCTGCTGCTGAAAACCCAAAATTCTTGCACGGAGGGCATTGGTTTTGCCCACCGGGAAGAACTTTGCGAGGAATGCCTTTGAGAACTTATCCCACGTGTTAATGGTATCTCTCTCTGCATAAAACCATTGCTTCGCCTTCCCAAGTAATGAGAATGGGAATAGGCGAAGACGGATGGCATCATCCGTCACTCCACGGATAGTGAAAGTCCAACACACCTCTAGAAAGTGCAGGAGATGTGCATTGGCATCTTCATTCGGCTTGCCGGAGAACGGATTTGCTTGCACCATGTTGATCAATGCCGGCTTGAGTTCCAAGTTTCCGTCTCCCACCATTGTGGTCGGTCCGGTAGGGACATTGGTGTTGGAGGTGGCAGAAAACTCGCGGATCATCCTCTCAGCCATTGGTGCTGACGAGGTGCTGTCTACGGGATCGACGATGTTCGTCTCTTGAGTCGAGAGAAACTTCTGAGGGATGAGGACACGGGGTCGCACTCTCCTCACAAGTGACTCCGGATTGTCATTAAAGTTGGATGGTACATCGAAACCGGTCATGCACTACTCTACGTACACGAGAGTAGAGCAAGGGTAAACCCGCTTAACTAGCGGTTCACCAAAACCTTGATAATTCTACCATGATGTTTAAACGATATCTTATGTATAACACCCGATTTTATAAACTCCATCAGGTGCCACTTTATGTATACCAGGATCATATTTCATACATAAAGTATAACTTCATCAATGGTATATTTCCATATCACGTTTAAATATTACAAAATGGCCCGTGGGTCCAAAATAAAAGTACAACTAAATCTTATCATCTTGTGCGGAAGCAGGCTCCATGACCACAGGTAATCAACCGGGGGATACACACTCCTAGATCTTCATGGCCTCCAAAACCTGAACAACATTTAAGGGGGAGAGAGACAGCAGGGGTTGAAGGGGGAATGGTGAGTACATCGAAATGTACTCTGCAAGTGTAGGAGGTAGAGCTATGAGGGCTTAGAACAAGAAAAGCTGACACAACTTGCTGCAAGCTTGATTTTAGTTGGTCATGTTTTATTAAACAACCTATTTACTAAGGTGAGAGTCTTCCCAACCCAAACCCACCTTAAGGGTAAAGCATCTATCATCTAAGGTCAAACAACCCATCCAAACCAACCATTCCACCAACTAAACATGTGAGGGCCCAGGTCGCTCTTGACCGTGAGCACGACTATCATGACAGTTTTACACTCTGCAGAGGTCGTACATCTTTACCCACGAGTCATGATTTCCGTTGACGGAAACACTACAAGGCCTTCAGTTGGTTCTCCAACGTGCATTGACCCTTAGGCCCTATGCTGGCGGACCAGCGGTACACTGAGCCGCGCATTTCTATCCGAGGTGCCGCGTGACCCCATACCCACTCAACGTAGACCGCTGGATTACCCAACTGTCTCAGCCAATACCGTAGCCCATCTAGTTCTCGTGGTTGTACATAAGTCCTGGGTGGTCACTCCACGCATCAAACCTTAAGGTGGCTCGAGCAAGACAAGCATCTACCCAAAAACACCGTCCACCGGACAAGCATTTGCTCGAGCCCCTAGAATTCCATGTTTCTAAAAAGATCACCCACCCATGTGATTAAATAGTACATTAGTCAGTATTAATAATTAAACCCAGCCAAGATGTTCAGCAACTAAGCATTTAACTACCCAAAACCAAACTCTCTAAGGGCTTCAAGGAAAGTCATATCAAAATCTAGTAGAGACCCTACATAGGATTCCCATCAAATTGACTCGAAGCATGCATAAAGCGTAAAATAAAGTATGATATTAATGTAAATGCATGGGAATCAAGGAGTATGCATCAAGGACACTGGCCTTCTTCACTCTCTTGCTTGATCTTCACGTACACTTGATCTTGATCACGAACCGCTACTCGTAGCAACTACTGGAAACAAGCATACATACAAAGTATAAGAAACAGTACACCAAAAAAAGTCAAAGCAGTAAGAAAAGCATTTTAAGAGAACGGGCTCATCGCTAAGATCGTGTGAGCGCAAGAATCACCTAAAACGGAGCTACGAGCAAAAAGTATTGATCGTTTTACTAACCAGGGACTAAACTGTAAATCTAATATTTCTCGAATTATTTTAATACTGGAAAAGCTGCATTATGACGTCACCAGAAGCATTTATGACATCAGCAAGGATTTATGGAAGATCAATATATATAAAATGAAATTTTGGTGAACTTTTCTGGTGATGACGTCAGCATGACGTCATTAGGGGTGTGGATGTGAATAACTAATAGGTCAGGGGGTTTTGGTAAGTTTCACAAGACTGTGAACACAGTGAAGGGATTTCAAGGTTTTATAGGGGCTCAGATGTAAAAGCGGCGTTGACTGTGCAGATCCGCTGACATGGCTACACGTGGCGAGCTTTGGTTGGCCAGGACGGACGACGAGGCACCACGAGGTGCTGGTGTGGCCGTGGACCAGCCGTGGACTGCGGTCCATGGGTCCACGGTGGGCCATTTACATACCCCGAAGGGGTATATGATCCTGGCCATTGGTACGGGATTGTGCGGACTAGGAGGCGTCGCCGGCTGTGGGTCGCCGGAGCCGCCGGGAACAGAGCGCCCGCGGCGGCGCTTCGCCGGAGTTGATCGGCGACGACGCTGCGGTGCATCAGAGATGACGGGGAAAGGACGAGAAGGGAGAGTAGGAGACGGAGAGCTCACTAGATGGCTAGGGACGAGCGGGGGCGCGGTGTAGGTGGCGGTCGTCGGGAGGCGGCGGAGGTGGTCACTGTCGTGCGGGGAGGAGGGTACCTCGGTGCACCTTGGAGCGTCTGGGAACCGAGGATACATCTGTGTGCTTCTGCAGAAAGGGAAAGGAGGTGAGGGAGTGTGAGAGGCAGCCGGGAGAGGAAAGCTCGACGGCGGCGAGTTTACCCGAGTTCAGCGAGCATCATGCGACAGAGGCGTGCGGAGAAAGTGAATGGTGGGGTGGGGTGGCGAAGGCAGGGGAGAGGGTACCGCAAGGCTTTTTGTAGAGGTGGGCACACTCGGAAGGGGGAGAAATTGGAGGTGGGGATCACGGCGGTGGCCGACCGTTTGAATGGCAAGGCTTGCCATCGATTCGAGCGGGGAAAGGGGGAAAGGGAAACGATGGAGGGCAGGGGGCCATCACGGAGGTGGGGCCGGGTGGATCTAGGTCGGCGCAGGACGGAGTGAAAGTTGAAATCCCGTGCAGGATTTGTGCAAGCGCCAGCCGGGAGAAAGGAAAGGGGGGGATTTGGAGGTTGAAGGTGATGCTGACGGGCGGGCCCCGCCTGGCGGTGAGAGAGGGAGAGGGGAGAAAGGAAGCGGCCGCTGGGCTGTTGTGGGCTGGCCCAAGTGCGGGAGAAGGCTGGGCCACGGGGGTGTAAAGGAGGAGAAAGGAGGAGGGGTTTGGGCTGGGGAGTGATGGGAGATTCGGCCCAAGTTTTGAAGGAAAGGGAAATAGCATTTAAACAATTAGAGATTTGAATTCCTATTTGAAATTTTGAAATATAAACTCATTTTTCATACAAGAAAAATTATGCAGGGAAGCATGTATGCATACAAACAAAAATATACCCTAAGGTTCATTTAGTTTCTTTTAGAAATTAATTCTTGCTTACCAACATTTAAATTTACAAGCCAACTATTTCTAGAAAATTTTAAACTAATGCCAAAAATAAGAATTAGGGTGTTCCAGATCCTACCCCCTTAAGATGAATCTCATCCTCGAGATTCGGAAGATTCGGCGAAGGGCTCTGGGAAATCAGCCTTTAGATCCTCTTCTCGTTCCCACGTTGCTTCATCCTCTACATGGTGACTACACTGCACTTTGCACATCCTGATAGTTTTGCTTCGAGTAATCCTCTCAGCAGTTTCTATGATCTTGACTGGGTGCTCCTTATAGGTCAGATCTTTCTTTAGATCGAGCTCCTCCATTTGTAAGCGTTCCTTCTCGGGTTCTCGAAGACACTTCTTCAACTGAGAGACATGGAACACATGGTGCACATCGGAGAGTTGTTCTGGCAATTCAAACTGGTATTCCACTTCACCTCTTCTCTCCAAGATCTTGAATGGTCCGATGTATCTTGGTGCAAGCTTTCCCTTGACCTTGAATCTGCGAAGACCTCTTATTGGTGATACTTTGAGATATACAAACTTCCCAACTTCAAAGACCAGCTATCTGCGTCGGACATCTGCATAACTTTTCTATCTAGATTGGGCAGCCCTCAAATTTTCCTTAATTGTTTGCACCTGTTTTTTAGCTTCTTTCAATATTTCAGGTCCGAATACCTGACTTTCACCAGTCTGATTCCAGAATAGTGGAGTTCTGCACCTTCTGCCATACAATGCTTCGAATGGAGACATCTTGAGACTTGCTTGGTAGATGTTGTTATAAGAGAATTCTGCATATGGAAGACTCTTATCCCAACCTTTGCCATACTTCAATGCGCAAGCTCTAAGCATATCTTCAAGAATTTGATTTGTACACTCTGTCTGTCCATCTGTTTGAGGATGATAGGCTGAGCTGAAGTTGAGATGGGTGTCCATGGATTCATGAAGCTTTTCCGAGAACCTGGAGGTGAACTGAGTACCACGATTTGACACTATCTTCTTAGGTACACCATGCAGACAGACAATTTGTGCCATATACATCTCTGCTAGTCTTGCTCCCGTATAGGTGGTCTTCACTGGGATGAAATGAGCCACTTTGGTGAAACGATCCACAATGACCCATATATAATCATGACCACCTTGTGTGCGTGGTAAGCCTACTATGAAGTCCATACTTATTTCTTCCCATTTCCCTTCTGGTACCTTCAGAGGTTGCAGCAATCCTGCAGGTCTTTGATGTTCTGCTTTTACTCTCTGACATGTGTCACACAAGGCCACGTATTCTGCAACATCTCGCTTCATGTCGTACCACCAGTATAGTGTCTTCAAGTCTTGGTACATTTTTCTGCTTCCTGGGTTAATGGAATAAGCAGACTCATGTGCCTCTCATAAAATGGTGTCCCAGAGGGGCTTCAAGTCTGGCACACATATCCTTTCCTTGAACCACAAGGTTCCTTTTTCATCAACTCTGAATCCTAGGGCTTTACCAACCTTGATGAGTTCCTTGATTTCTTTGATCTTCTCATCTTCGAGTTGTCCCTTTCTGATGTCTTGCTCTAGGGTTGGCTCTACTTCCATGGTAATACCGTCCATGTTGTCGATGAAGCCAAGGTTAAGACGTTCGAACTCTTTGCACAACTCGGCTCGAAGAGTTCCTGCTACCGCCATGTTGGCATAGCTCTTCCTGCTCAAAGCATCAGCAACCACATTGGCCTTCCCAGGATGGTAATTAATTCCAAGATCATAATCTTTGATCAACTCCAACCAATGGCGTTGCCTCAGGTTCAGATCATTTTGGGTGAAGATATATTTCAAGCTCTTGTGATCTGTGTAGATCTCACAATGATTGCCAAGGAGGTAATGTCTCCTAATCTTCAATGCGTGAACAACCGCAGTCAATTCTATATCATGAGTTGGATAATTCTTCTCATGTTTCCGTAACTGTCTGGAGGCATAGGCTATCACCCGACCTTCCTGCATAAGTACGGAACCAAGACCAGAGTGGGAAGCATCACAATATATATCAAAAGGCTTATGAATATCCGGGAATTTCAGTATCGGTGCTGATGTCAAATGTCTTTTGAGTTCCTCAAAACTATCATCACAAGCTGCAATCCATTTGAATTCCCTTGTCTTCTCCAATAATTCTGTGAGCGGCTTGGCAATTTTTGAAAACCCTTCAATGAACCTGCGATAATATCCAGCAAGTCCAAGGAAGCTGCGAATCTCCGAGACATTCTGAGGAGGATTCCAGTTAAGCACATCTTTGACTTTACCTGGATCAACTTTGACACCCCCTTCAGTAATCACATGGCCTAAGAAAGAGACTTCTTTCAACCAAAAGTTGCACTTGCTGAGCTTAGCATATAGCTGGTGTTCTCTCAACTTCTGCAACACAAGCCTAAGGTGCTCCTCATGTTCCTCTTCGTTCTTGGAGAAAACCAGAATGTCATCAATGAAAACCACAACAAACTTGTCAAGATACTCCATGAATACCTTATTTATTAGATTCATGAAGTAAGCCGGTGCGTTTGTCAACCCGAATGACATTGCGTTGAATTCGTAAAGTCCGTATCTGGTAGTGAATGATGTTTTCTCAGTGTCGGACTTTCGAATCTTGAGTTGATGGTAGCCTGAACGAAGATCAATCTTCAAGAATACACATGCACCTTTCAACTGATCAAAAAGATCTTCGATCCTGGGCAGCGGATACTTATTCTTTATAGTGACTTCACTTAGAGACCGATAATCAATACACATTCTTTGACTACCATCCTTCTTCTCAACAAATAGGACTGGGGCTCCCCATGATGAAGCACTAGGGCGAATGAAACCCATATCCAACAATTCCTTTAGTTGCTTCTTTAGCTCCTCTCATTTGCATCCATTCTGTATGGCCTCTTGGCTATGCGAGTATTCATTAGATTCATGAAGTAAGCCGGTGCGTTTGTCAACCCGAATGACATTGCGTTGAATTCGTAAAGTCCGTATCTGGTAGTGAATGATGTTTTCTCAGTGTCGGACTTTCGAATCTTGAGTTGATGGTAGCCTGAACGAAGATCAATCTTCAAGAATACACATGCACCTTTCAACTGATCAAAAAGATCTTCGATCCTGGGCAGCGGATACTTATTCTTTATAGTGACTTCACTTAGAGACCGATAATCAATACACATTCTTTGACTACCATCCTTCTTCTCAACAAATAGGACTGGGGCTCCCCATGATGAAGCACTAGGGCGAATGAAATCCTTATCCAACAATTCCTTTAGTTGCTTCTTTAGCTCCTCTCATTTGCATCCATTCTGTATGGCCTCTTGGCTATGCGAGCTGTCCCTAGTAGCAGGTCGATGACAAACTCAATTTCTCGATCCAGTGGCATTCCAGGTAGATCCTCAGGGAACACATCAGGAAACTCACGTACCACTCGGAGTTCCTCAATAGACGTCCCCTTCATCTAGTAAAGAATACCTTCCATACTCACAGCCTGGTTTTGCTCCTCATTTTCAACATACAACCGTGGATACTTGACCGGACATTCCTTGGCATAATGTCCTACACCCTTGCAATGGAAACAAGCTTTAGTTGGGGTAGGATCAGTCTGCTTCTGGTACCTCTTTGAAGGCATTTGGCGAACTGCCTTGAGATGGGTATTCAACAATCTCGTTTGACCGGATCCTTTGTTCTTGATGGCATGCTGTTTTGGTTCCAACTTGTACTGGACTTCAGACGGAGGTGATAGACGTGGCTGAGAAGCATTGCGTGCTTGCTTTAGAAAGTCACTCTTCCTCTTCTTGTATACCATCTCCTTGTATTTGTCCTCCAAACCTAGTGCCTTACCAAAAAGGTGTTGTAAGCTTGGGTAGTCATGTGGCTTTAATTGGCATTGTAGTGCATCAATCAACCCTTCTATAAAGAGTTCTTGCTTCTTCTCTTTTGTGTCCACATCTTCTAGAGCATATCTAGACATCTAGATGAATTTATCATAATATTCACTAACTATCATAGTGCCCTGCTTTAGGTTTAAGAATTCCTTTCTTCTGAACCTTATGATTCCTTCAGGAACATATTGAGATAGAAATTTATCCTTGAACTCCTGTTGACGGTTGATTGTCGGCAACTGAATCTATGAATTTGCAGGGACAATTCAGAAAATATGCAAAGAAACCACTCTAGAAGACTCCAGAAGGCTCCGGAACTCAACGTGACTTAGCACCTAAGAAAGAAGTACCTAGAAGGATCATGAACCCACTTGGCCGAAGTGGACCCCGAGGGGGGCCCACACCAGACCAAACGGCCCAGTGGTGGGGCCGGTCGACCACCCCCTGGCGCCAAATGGGCCCGACTTTTGGAATGATCCTCCACCGCCTTTTAAGATCAATCTAAACCACATGTTTAGGTCGGTTTGATCCTACGATGCACGTCATCTCCTCTGGACTATATAAGTTGACCCCCTGACCCCCAGGGCAGAGAACAACTCATTCTATCAGATCCTCCATGCCTATCTGAGATTAGATCTCTAGATTAGAATTAGAGTTGAAGAGTTAGTATCAAGTTGAGATATTAGAGCCACGATCTAATTAGATCTAGCTAATCTTGTTCGAGAGGATTATAGAGCGATTGAGGTGAAGCTAAAGGAAGGCCCGGACCTGTCGGTGTCTCCTCTTCATCTTCTACCTTTGGGATCAAATCTATTGGAGCCTGATCCTGAGACCTTGTGGAAAGATCGACTTCTTATTCAAGTGAGCAACATTGTTTTTATTGTTCTTACGGTTTATAACTCTTTGAGTACTTTAATTCCTGTCGCTCTTGAACTAAAGTTGCATGTTTAGTGTAAGTGTGGTGCTTCGACTAGCTAGCTTATGAATGCCTTCTATATTCCGGATTGTGTGGTAGATCGTGGTGGTGACAACACCATTGAGTCCTTCGTAGTCCACCTCCCGTCTATAGAAACCATAGGACTCCCCCATAGATTCTCGGGAGGTTGCCTTTACTAAGTGTGCCTTCAGACAATCACCCCATAAGAACAATATAGACATAGCTCGTGAGAGTAAGAACCAGACATTGTGAGACATGGGTACCCCTAGGTCCCCACAGACCAGGCTCACGGCCGTCCCCGACAAGGGGGTCCGGCCTACTAGATGACCCGCCAACCAGTTAGTGGGCCCAACCGACCTGGTTGGCGGACCACACGACCTTTTGAAGACCTTCTAGAAGATTCCCCAGACGACCTCATTCGGCACGACCTCAAGACTCGGCGCACGGAACAAGACCTCGTGGATTATGACCAAAGCAGATCGACGAGATATGGCAAGATGTGTAATGTATACCTAGGTCTCCTGGTCATAACCGACCAGGAGTCAGGGAACCGACCTCATCCGCTGGCCAATATAAGGCGGACGAGGCGACCCCTCGTACTCATACGCAATCCTCAAGCAATCTACACCAACAACTGGACGTAGGGTATTACTCTCCGGAGGCCCGAACCAGTATAAACTCACCGTGTTCTCTGTGTTCTGCGTACTCGTGTGCGACCTTCGAGTTCTTAGCCTTAGACTCCTCCCTGCGGAACAAATAAACCACAGGATGCGGTAATGCATGACTTCAACGGAGAAGACCACGATGACAGAGGCACCAGGTCGCGCAAGCGATCTGGCGAAGCCTATGTAGCAGATCCACCAAGACCTTCCACCTTCCTCGAAGGTGACTTCAATATGGTCATGGACGACCAATGCTAGTTCCACTGTGATGCTAAGCACACCATGAGGGAGTGCGAGCAGTTGAAGCGTGCCCTTGGAGTCCCATCTACCTCCAAGAAGACCAGAAGCAACGGCAACGACGACCGCAACGGTGGCCAACGCTTCAACAATCGTAACCGTCGACCTGATCGACAAGATTACCGCGATCGCAGGCCTTATCCTCACAATGATGATAGGGAGCGACGTGATTACCGCTTCGACTACCACCGCGATGACAGGCGCGACGACTACCGTCGCGATGACCGCACCGATAGGCGTGACGACCACAGAAGTGACGTCGTGATGATCGCCATGATGATCGTCACAACGACCGACGAGACGACCGACGTGATGATCGGTGTGGCCAGGACGACCACAGTCCCCGCGACAACAACCGGAAGGAGCGGACTCCACCACCACCGCCCAAAGGGGGCAACCCCAATGGTTCATTCCAGAAGGCCAACCGCGAGATCAACTTCATTGTCGGAGGTCACCAAGGGATCAAAAGAAACTGACAGACTCGATCAAACGCCAGGGAGATTGGGCACGTCAACACCGAAAACCCGCGACCTCTGCGGTGGTCTGAATTCCCAATCACTTTCTCTAGGAAAGATCATTGGGTTCACATCCCTGACCCCGGAACCTATCCGCTGGTCGTTGACCCCATAGTCAATGGGTCCTGGTTGCCTAAGACCCTCATCAACAGAGGCAGTAGCCTAAACATCATCTTCACAGAAATGCTGCGCAAGATGGAGTTCGACTTCAGCAAGATGACCGCTTGTGATGAACCCTTCTACGGGGTTGTGCCCGAAAAGGCCGTGTACCCATAGGTCGTGTATGCCTTCCGGTCACCTTTGGCACAGAGGAGAACTTCCGTACAGAGTACCTGACGTTCGAGGTCGCGGACTTCCGCTCTTCATACCACGCCATATTCGGTCGACCTATGCTCGCCAAATTCATGGCCATACCCCACACACCTATCTCATCATGAAGATTGTGGCGCCAAACGGGATCCTTTCCGTCCTCGGGGACATCATGGTCTCCTACAATTGTGAAAGTGCCACTGTCGGCTCTCCAAGGATTCAGCGATCAGAGCCGCAGCAACGGTCATGGTTGCCCAGGCAGCCAAGATCAACCAAACAACTCTGCAGGTACCAGACCAGAAGCGTACAACCAAAGCTTTGGACCCGAGTCTAGCTGTTAAGAAGGTTTGCCTCAGCCTGCCCGACGCATCCAAGGAAGTTGTCATCGGGGCCGACCTCGACCCCAAATAGGAACTCGCGCTCACCAGCTTCCTCAGGGACAACGCTGACATCTTCGCGTGGAGTCCATCCGACATGCCCAGGGTCCCCAGGGAGCTGGCTGAGCACAGACTCAAAGTTAACAAGACCGCATGACCTATCAAGCAAAAGCTCCGGCGATTTGCAAAAGATAGAAAACAAGCTATAAAAATAGAAGTCTATAAGCTCTTAGCTGCAGGTTTTATTAGAGAATGTCAACACCCGGTTTGGCTCGCAAACTCAGTTCTTGTACCAAAGAAAACTAGTGGATTAAGGATGTGTATCGATTACACCGACCTCAACAAGCATTGCCCGAAGGATCCGTTTCCTCTTCCTCGTATTGATCATTTCGTGGACTTCACGGCTGGTAGTGTCCTACTTTGTTTCCTCGACTGCTACTCAGGGTATCACTAGATAGCCCTGCACCCCGACGACGAAGATAAAACAGCGTTCATAATGCCTCACGACATCTATTGCTACAAGGTCATGACCTTTGGCCTGAAAAACGCTGGAGCAACATACCAGAAGGCGATCCAGAAGTGTTTGAAGTCCCAAATCAAGAAGAACGTCGAGGCTTATGTAGACGATGTGGTCGTCAAGATCACAGTGGAAGACAAGCTCATCGCTGACCTCGCCGAAACCTTCGCCAATCTGCGAGAGTTCCAGTGGAAGCTCAACCCAACAAAGTGTGTCTTCGGTGTCCCCTCCGGACTGCTCCTGGGCTTCATGGTCGGGCACCGAGGTATTGAAGCCAACCCAGTGAAGGTCGACGCCATACGCAAGATGGCCAAGCCATCCAACAAGAAAGAAGTCATGAAGCTCACCGGCATGATGGCGGCTCTAGGTCGTTTCATTAGCAAGCTTGGTGAAAAAGGCATACCCTCTTCAAGCTATTGAAGAAGGCTGACAAGTTCGTATGGGACGATGAAGCCCAAAAAGCATTTGAGGCTCTCAAAGAGTCTTTAACGACACCACCAGTCATGACACCTCCAATCCCGAAGGAAACACTCCTACTTTACATATCTGCCACCACTAACGTGGTTAGCACGGTTCTCGTCGCCGAGCGAGAAGAAGAAGGGCAGGCCTATCCTGTTCAACAACCTGTGTACTACGTGAGCGAGGTCCTGGCCAACGCTAAGACACGTTACACACAACCCCAGAAGTTGCTCTATGCGCTCCTGATCATGTCGAGAAAGCTTCGACATTACTTCCAAGCTCACAAGATCGTGGTTCCGTCTTCGTTCCCCCTAGGAGAGATCATCCGCAACCGCGACGCTAACGGCTGCATCGTCAAGTGGTCAGTCGAGCTTGGAGAGTTCAAAATCGAGTTTTGCCCCAGGCAAGCGATCAAGTTGCTGATCCTCGCTGACTTTGTGTCTGAATGGACAGAGATCCAGATGCCCCTCCCAAGGAGCAGTCGGAACATTGGATAATGTACTTCAACGGCGCCCTCAACCTCGAAGGGGCGGGTGCAGGCGTATTGCTCATCACTCCTTAGGGAGAACAGCTCAAGTATGTCCTGCAAATCCACTACAAGGCCTCCAACAATGGAGCAGAGTATGAAGCCCTGATCCATGGGCTCTGCATAGCAGTGTCCCTTGACATCAAGCGACTACTAGCTTTTGGCGATTCCAAGGTCGTCATCAAGCAAGTCAACAAGGAGTGGGATTGTGTCAAGGACACAATGGATGCTTACTGCACTGAAATTCGTAAACTTGAAGGCCACTTCAAGGGGGTTGAGTTCCAGCACGTCCCACATAGCAAAAATGTCGCCGCCGATGTACACTCCATACTAGGCTCTCGTCGAGCTCTAGTTCCAGCAGGCGTGTTCGTCCAAGACCTACGCAAGCCTTCAATTAAGCTTCTGGATCCTGATAATCCAGAACCACTTCCAAACGACCAAAACTCAGCACCTCCCCACGACATGCTAATGTCACAAAAAGAGGATGATTGGCGCAAGCCCTTCATAGACTTTATACTCGACCAACTTGTCCCCGATGACAAAGCAGAGCGAGAATGCATCACGTGACGAAGTGCTAACTACGTCGTGATTGGTTCTGACCTATACAGGAAAGCTGCCTCCACTGGCATCTTGATGAAGTGCATCCTACGATCAGAGGGTCTACAGCTCTTAGCTGAGATTCACAGCGGCGAGTGTGGCTGCCACGCGGCATCCACCAACTTGGTCGGCAAAGCGTACCGATCTGGATTCCATTGGCCCACGGCTGTAACCAATGCTAAATACCTTGTAAAGAGGTGCAAAGGATGCCAATTCTTTGCTAAACAGTAGCACCTGCCAGCTCAGGTCCTGCGCACTATCCCTCCGTCATGGCCCATCGCTATGTGGGGTCTCGATGCTGTAGGACCGTTTTGTACCGCCTCAACGGCTACAAACATATAATGGTTGCTGTAGACAAACTCACCAAGTGAATTCAAGTCCGACCTGTTGCGAAAGTAACGTCGGAAGAAGCAGTTGAATTCATCGGAGACATAAAACATTGCTTCGGTGTGCCCAATAGGATCATCACCGACCTGGGTGTAGCCTTCACTGGCTCGGTCTTCTGGGACTTCTGCCAAGATAACCTCATCGACGTCTACTACTCGGTCGCTCACCCACGGTGCAATGGCCAGGTAGAGAGAGCCAACGGCATGGTGCTCCAAGCACTCTAAGACCGTATCTACGACGACGCCTCCAGCTATGCCACTCGGTGGTTAGCCGAGCTACTGCACGTGATTTGGGGTCTCAGAACTCAAGTCAGCTCTGCTACGGGCTTTTTGCCCTTCTTTCTGTTCTACGGATCAGAAGCTGTACTTCCTACCGACGTCGCTTTCGGAGCTCCACGGATCCAGTTCTACGAGGAAGGAGAGGCCGAGCAAACATGACGCATCAACCTCGACAGCCTCGAAGAACAAAGACTCGTTGTCGTTATGAGACAAGCTCGTCATGACCAACAACTACGTCGTTACCATGATCGTAATGTTAAGGAAACTTCCTTTAACGTTAGCGACCTCGTCCATAGACGCATCCAGAAGACCGACGGCATGCATAAGCTCTCTGCCCCTTGGGAGGGACCCTTCATCATCACGGAAGTTATCAGCCTGTCTACATATCGACTCCAGTGGGGCGACGGGCACGGAGTACCCAACCCCTGGAATGTGGAGCATCTACGTCGATTCTATCCGTAGAATAGTTTTAAATTTAAGCTATGTATTTCCTTTACTTGTATCCTTTTTTCAGATTTAATAAATAAATATTTTAAGCAGTCATCTGCTATGAGTCGAGCACTACCTCCTACTTCCTCATGCTTCCCCCTCCCCCCTCGACATGCTCGGGGGCTTGGCTAAAGCCAACATATGGGTTGCAAAACCCGGGGGTTCCGAGTCTTTCCTAGTCCTTCCCCTCGACACGCTCGGGGGCTTGGCTCAAAGCCAACCTAAGGGTCATACGACCTAAGGACGCCGTCTTTAACGAGTGTAAAAGCCTCTTGCCGTCGCGAGCATGCTTGGTCGGAAAGGTCACCGGACCCGAGCTCTATGCTCCCCTCTCGCGCGCCAACCTTGCGTAAGCCTCCACGCTGAGCTGTGGAGGTCGGTAAGCCAACCTCTCTATGAGTAGTGGTTAGCGAGTCAAGAACATAAGACATTAACATCTACAAGATCAACCAAACTCGCGCAAGAAAAAGGCAAGCACTTCGTTAAATTCTCTTCAACATACCCTTCAAGTATTATTTACAAGTTATGAGGCAAGGGGGAGGTACAGCTCCTAACTCACGACTATTGGTCGCCACCGTTGCCACCATCGCCTTCAAAGTCGATGTTCTCCATCACTTCATTGGCAGCCTCTTCAACCTCAAGCTCCGAGGCCTGGAGGTCCTTCGTGGTGTTAGAACCTCCCTTGATCTTGGCCATGTCAACGTCAGGATAGTGAGATTTAACTCCACCTCATACCCTTGAGGTCATTCAGCTCCACCTCATACCCTGCAATGGTGATTTGGTCATTCTGCAATGACTTCAAAACAACTTCGAACTCGGCTTCAAGGCCCCGACGAGCCCCTGTCTCATAAGCCAGATTTTGAGATATGGCGTACTCACTGTCAGTAGCTTCTTTCATCACCTATTTGAGTGCCAGGCCTCCAGCCTTGCTCTCCTAGACTTTTATCTCTAGGTCTCGAACCTTGCTCCTGGAGGTCACCACAGCGTTCTTCAGCTCCTCCTCACGGTTACGGAAGTCTGCAGGATACAACAGTTAGCACACAGTTAGCGACCTTCTCTTAAAAAGGGATCATTAACACAAAGATTCGACCTACCAGTAGCCATGGTATTAAATTGCGCGGTGGCCTCCACGGCCTTGCGCTTCTCCTCGGAGAGCTCGCCCTCGAGCGTCTTCTTTTCGGCGGCTGCCACCTCGCGGACCTCCTTGAGCTCTCGCTCAAGGTTGACGATCCGCTGCTCCTTCTCCGTCACATTCTTCAGTAGGTCGGCCCGGCCTTTGGCCCTCTCTGCTAACGACTGCCACAGCACAACAAGGCCATCAGCAACACTTCAATCATGTACGATCAAGCAAACAAGCAACATGTTGTCGGCAACTTACTATCAGCGCATTATTGATGGTGATGATGCTGGTCCGCAAGGCCTGCATGTCCTTGTTATCTTCAAACCAGTCCTCCTGCCAAAGGGTGCGATTCCAATTAATTGTGCGCCGTGGCAACCTTGGGCTCGAGGACGAATATGGAGGTACCTGCGCGCCAGATGTTTCCGGACCTCCTGGCGCCAGGTCAATTTGATGCGGGTCCCGACCAAGTCCTCTGCCCCACTAGGGACTGCACTGATGGGGTCGACATCGATGATCATTGGGGAGGCTGTCGCCCCGACGTCCCCAGCGGAAGCTCCTCCAGCGTCAACAGCGCACGGGGGAGTGCCCACCCTTGCGTCGGCCACGGGTGGTGAGGCCACCCTGCCTCAGCTGCTGCTTGTGGCGGAGTAGGTGTGCGCGCATCGTCAGCAAGCGCCTCCCCCACGACCTGTGGCTCAGGCGACCTCGTGCGGGAAGGGGAACATGGGGCGCCTTGCCCTCCTTGTGGCCTCGTCACCGGCCTGCATGGCAGAACATCTCGTAAGGGCAATAACTTACAAGATACTACGTAAAAGGTACAACTAGCAAGACTTTACCTCGTTGCAGCTGGGAGCCGAGCTTTCGACCAAAATACTCGAGGCTTAATTGTCGCAGGCATCCTTGCCTGTGCCGCTGCAGCAGTACGCTGCGCCTCCAATCCACGTCGGAGGGCATCCTCCGACGTCTTCTGCACCAATTCCCGCTGCCTCTTGGCAGCAGGACTCTCCGACCTCCTCGCCAGTTGCTCCTTAGGGACCGGCAACTCCTCGATCGCCTCATCTTTCTCTTTCTCCGACTCCTCCTCCTCTTCTGACTTAACCTCCCGTGAGTGAGGTGTCGAAATAGATGGAGTGACCACCGCCGGAGGGGAGGCCGCCCTCCTCTTCCTCTTCTTCTTTTCTGCGGCCTTCACCGCAGAAACAGCAGCAGCAGCAGAAGCTGACTGCTTCCCCACCACCGACCTGGTGGTCTTGCGCCACGTCTTCACAGCACCGCTAACATCTGGGGCCGGTCCAGCATCGCCACCCTCGGCCTCATCGTCGGTATCCTCGTTGGCCTCCACCGACAAATTTGATTCATAAAACTCCAGCAGACGACCTGCTGGAGGCTTGTACTTGTCCAACCTAAGCTTTCTCCGGTGCTGCTCTCTCTCAGGGAGAGGTGCTGGGCACCACATTTGAAACTCGCGCTCCTGCAAATCAATGACAAGGACGTTATACGACCTACACAGCTAACAAGCATAGCAAAATGACCTAATGGTAGATCTCAGGATCTTACCGGATCAGCCAGCCTCTTCAACGAGTATGCCTTAGGGCAGCTCTTCACCTTTACTTTCCCAGCATACATCTGGGAAACTCTAGCCGCCATCTCCTCCTTGGAGACCTTGCAGTTGACCTCGCGAGTGGGGTCTGACTGCCCCACGTACACATACGCCGGGTGGACCCGATCCTTGATCGGTTGGATCATATGCCGGCAAAACAACCTAGCCACCGCGGCTCCTGTCACCCTCTGCTTCTTTAGCTCGCGGACGAGCCCCAGCACTGGCTCGAGCTCCTTGAGATCTCGGGATGACAAACCTAAATCCCACTCATTTATCTTCACTGGCTTATGGCCAGTCCGACGTGGAAGACCAGGAATTTGATCTGCAATGTAAAACCACTCCGTCCTCCACCCGGCGGTGTTGTCGGGGAGGTCGGTGTCTATCCACTCCGCCTTGAGGCCCGACCTCAAATTAAACATTACAGCCCCCACTGGCCCCGATCTTTTGCCAGTGCTTTTCACATAGAAAAAGTACCTCCATAACAAAAAGTGAGGCGATATCCCCAGATACGCCTCACAGAAGTGAATGAATGTCGATACTATGGTAATGGAGTTGGGGATGAGGTGTACTAGCTCCAAACCGTAGTAGTACAAGAGCCCACGAAAGAAGTCCCCAGCCGGGAGGTTGTATCCGCGCTCGAAGAAGGAGGCGAAGACGACCTGCTCCTTGACGTCCTCGCTCGGGAACTGTTCCCAGGCGGCAGCCCTCCACTCCACCTCCGCCTTCGGCCAGAGCAGACCACGGTCCACCAGCACCTGGATCTTGGCCTCGGTCATCGTCGACCGGACCCACGCCGCCTGTGGGTCCGGGATGGAAGCTCCCTCCACCGCCATTTCACCGCTAGTGTTGATGTTGGATCTAATGTGGCACAAGGTTTTTATGCGCATGCGCAGGAGGATGATGGCACGGCGCGGCGGCGCTAGCACGAGCTTAGCCGGAGCCGGCGGATGGATGGATGGGCGAGGAAGCATAGCGGTCGCAAGATCGCCGCGGTGCGCACGGGAAAGAGAAAGCAACGGGAGTGGAAGAGAAAGCGACGGAGGAAGCCGAAGGGGAATGGGGTCAACCCCGCCCCGGGCTGTCCTATTTATAGGGGGGTCCACCGAATCTATCCATTGCGGTTCCTTCCACTGTACAAAACGCCTCAACGGCTCTATCCCGAGAAGTTCGGGAGAAGATTAAGGCGGATTTTTCACGAAGCAAGTCACAGCTACGACCTAAATCTGAATTTACGTCGTTAGTCAAAAAGACAACATTAGGTCGTCCTGATGGCAAATCATTTTGCAAGCCCCCATGTCACATTAATATAGGTCTTTGGCAAATCATTTCGCCAAATCGACCAAGTATATGACAAAAGAGAGCGAACATTACATGGATTACCCCAGGGTACATAACCGCCTACGACCTCACTGGATCCAGAATCCGAAGGTACACAAGTCGCCTGCGACCTCACTAGATCCAGAACCCGACACACAAAATAAACATACTACAAGGCCTGGGCCAACCAGAGCAGTCACCACGACCTACTTTGCTAGGGCAGAGTACATCGCAAGACTTCTCCTAGCACCAAGACCTTAATAGAGGCCTTGCGGGAGACAACTGCAGGACAACACGCAATCTAAGGCACGCTCAGCTCCAACTATTGGAATGGAGACACGAGCTTGCTCTTCGGCGTTGAGGACCAAGCCCTAGTGAGCTCCCGATGCTCACCAGAGACGTCCTGCTATAGCTCCAGCTCGAACAGCAGCACCACCAAATTCTGCCTGGTACCACGCAGAGGCTGGGCTCGGAGGATGGAGATGTTGCCTACACTTCACGAGAATTCTCCTAGCTCCAAGCATCTACAAGAACGAAGCTCTACAATTTGGTGGACGAACACATGCCCATGGCATGGTGAGAGTATTACACTGCGGCTTCATAGCTCAACGGCGCTCGGAGCTTGCTTCCCTCAGTCCCAAGCGTGCTAAATTATAAACAACATCGTGCCCCGGGCAGCTGGCGAGGTAATGACACTGTCACCACATGATAACGAGACATGTAGTTTGTGCATCATTAAAGGCGACGACATTACTCATTCTGACTCACGACGCCTTTGTCGTTTGTGCATCAATGATGCCTGAGCTCCCGCCGCTGAGGTCACATGGCTGCAATAACCCCCTCGATCAGTGGGCAGTTTGTCATTTTCTGGGTGGCAAGAGAATCTCTGACCACTATTGACCCGTGACTCTGCAGTCTACGCTACACGACAAGACCTGACCCTGTGTCAGATGGTTCCGCGCCTAATTTAGCTCCCCTTTCAACGACGACTTCACGACCTTCCTCTACGACCTGATGATCCTTATTTGCACCTGCTAGGCTTTGCGTCCTGGTACACCCGCTACGGCTCTGTACGTAAACGGACCTATTCCAATCAGCCAATATTTCTGTTTCCTAAGCAGAATGGTCATAGGTTCGATTGAAGACCTTCCGAGGTAGGTGTGCCTCGCTGCTCTACCAGATCCTTCTGGGCGCCTGGAGGTCAATAGTACCATGAAGATCAGAAGCATCATAGAGATCTACAATTTTTTGTCGGGCCCCCGTGGTCGGTGTGCCTATGGATAAGGTCACCAATACCTTAGTATCATGGCTCCGCTGGATGGTCGGTAGCTATGTTGGTCATCTGGACACCAAAACGACCTCCTTGAGGTCAGCGTGCCTTAATATCTAGATCTTGCAACACCTAGGTATAACTATGGCCCTGCCAACCTAGTTGGGCGCCCTAGATGTGTGGCCTTTCGAGGTCGGTGCGCTTTCGTAGCCCTGCCAACCTGCTCTGGACACCAGGGATTTTACGTCGGAATGCAGGACTATCTATGGGGTGCGCGCCTAATGGCCCTGCCAAGTACTCCTGGGTGCTTGGGCACTTCTTGATTTGAGACCTTCCTAAGGTTGGCATGCCTCGAGTGGCCCTGCTAGACTCTTTGCAGCTATGCAGGATATATGGGTGTCTCTACACTCCATACACTCAAGATCGACATTATTTCGTAAGTTTCATTGTCGACAACGTTTTCATGCAATGCACCTTTCGAGATCTTGATGGGTATCCTCGAATACTGGACATCGTCAATTTGAGGCCTCTTTGAGGTCGGCACGCCTAAAAGGCCTCCCTGAGGTCGGCCCTGCCAGACTCCTTGCAGCTATGCTCGGAGTCTGGGTGTCTCTACACTTCGTTTAAGACCATGACTCAGTTTTCTTATCTTTTGAGCATCAAACCAGCCATGCTGCCTGCTTCAATGCTCGGGGACTACTCTACGAGTGCGTCTTCGACGCCCTCTTGTTTTCTTTGTCGTATCAACCTGTCAGGAAACCTGTTTCCCATCACATCATTACTCGGCCTACATTATTTCCTCTTCTTCTTTTTTGGATCATCATATCGGCCATCCTGCCCACCACGATGCTCGGATACTACTCATGAGTGCATCTTATGCCCTCTGAATTTTTTCACCGTCGTTTCAATCTGTTAGAAACCTGCTTCCTATAGGTCGTCACTCGACCTATCTACGTTCGGCAAGACTATAAACAGGTCGGATGCTAAGTTGATTTGTTCTTTTCTTTTTTTTGGACCGACGTGCATGCTATTCGACCTGTCGATAGCTCTACGACTCCGTCATGACCTTTCTAAGGTTGTTGCGCATACACCTCGCTCGGGGGCTTGTGAGACATGGGTACCCCTGGGTCCCCACCGACCAGGCTCACGGCCGTCCCCGACAAGTGGGTCCGGCCTACTAGAAGACCCACTGACCTGTTAGTGGGCCCAACCGACCTGGTTGGCGGCCCACACGACCTTTAGAAGACCTTCTAGAAGATTCCCCAGACGACCTCATTTGGCACGACCTCAAGACTTGGCGCACGGAACAAGACCTCGTCGATTAAGACCAAAGCAGATCGACGGGATATGGCAAGATGTGTAATGTAGACCTAGGTCTCCTGGTCGTAACCGACCAGGAGTCAGTTAACCGACCTCATCCGCTGGCCAATATAAGGAGGACGAGGCAACCCCTTGTACTCATACGCAATCCTCAAGCAGTCTACACCAACAACTAGATGTAGGGTATTACTCTCCGGAGGCTTGAACCAGTATAAACTCGCCGTGTTTTATGTGTTCCGCATACTCGTGTGGGACCTCCGAGTTCTTAGCCTTAGACTCCTCCCCGTCGAACAAATAAACCACAAGGATTAACACCACCGTGGGCTTTCTAGATCTCTCCATCTGACAGACATCCTTAAGTTTTCCTTATCTCTCTTTCTGTCAAGTCCTTGATAGCTACTCAGTTGATTAGTTATATACCTCAGATACTCTCTTTACCATTCTCCCTATGGATTCGATATTTAAAACCCCCTCCCGAGTGGAGTGCTGACTGGTATCCGTGCGCTTGCGGATTATCCATCATAATATTTCTATAGACTTAACAAATACCAACAACCATTTCTGGCACCGTTGTCGGGGAGGACGGTTAAGAGAAAACTCTTCGAGGATAAGTAATCTTTTATCTTTCTTTTATCTTTTTAGTTTTAGATTACCTACTGTCCTTATGGACACTACCCTCATTAAAGACTTTTCGGCACCCTCAGAGCTCAGCCTTAGGCCTATGCCATCATCGAAACCAATCCTATCTGACGACTATGAGTTGTGCCCACGGTTAATAGAGATGGTCCAAACCAACACTTTCTTAGGAATAGAAGACGAAGACCCTTATCATCATCTCCAACAGTTTGAGCAAACTTGTGACTACCTGCACATTGAGGGTATGTAAAACGAGACTATCCATTGGAAGCTTTTTCCATTCACTCTGAAAGGAAATGCTCACCAATGGTACGACCGAACCAAAGAGAAGAAGAAAGGCGATTGGGGAACTCTTCGTGCAGATTTTTGCCTAGATTTTTATCCCTTCTCCAAAGTAGTCGACCTTAGAATCAAGATCATATCCTTCAAACAGGGGGATAATGAGTCTATGAGTTCATCCTAGGAATGTGTTGAACTTCTTTACAAATCCAGACCAGATCTAAGCCTTCAAGACCATATTCTCCTTCAACATTTCTATATTGGTCTTAATAAGGAATCTAGAGCCTATTTAAATACTTCATCTCATGGATCATTTGTACACCTTACATCTAGTGAAGCTAGAACCGTCCTAGACAACATTCTAGCCTGCACTAATGATGGCCCTATAGAAGAGAAAACTTTAGAAGAAGAGATTCCAGAGATAGCTACACTAGAACCTATGCCAGAAACATCTCAATCTATAGCTATCCAACATATAGAATCACCACAAGAAGAAATTCCTCTACCTGATTTTATAAATGATATCAAGATGATTTATTTTCTGATTATGGAAACACCTCAAAATATCATAAAGAGAAGAGGCCTCGAAAGCATACATCTTCTATACATGAGAAGATAGACTCTTTTCAGCAAACCTTCTCAAGAAAACGCACTGTGGAGCTTGCATCCATCATGAGTGGGGAATGGTTAGAAGAATCAAAGCTTTCCTTTGATGTAGTCCATTTGGATTCACCTGCCATACAAATTCAATGTACAATTAATGGAACCCCCTTTGATGCCCTTTATAATCCAGTTGTGGAAATCAATATAATGGCCTTATCCTTTTTCCATCAGTTTATTAAAAACAAGCCATTATCTCCCACAACGAAATTATTAAAGTGCTCCTCAGGGCAAATTATTCAAAGTTCGAGAATTCTCTATGTCTTACTTGTTTCAGTTTACGACATGACAATTCACCTGAGCTTTCACATTTGTCATATTAAGGAGTTTGATCTTTTAATAGGCTATCCTTTAGAAAAACTCCTTAAAGAAGGACACATAGGAAAAATTGATGTTTGCCTAGGCAAAACCATTAAAGTTCCCTTACACTTCTCACATTCGATCCATACTAAGACCGAACCCAGTCCTGAACCTGACCTAATGGACGAGGTGAATGAAGCATCTTTAGGCCGTTTCGTAGAATCTAATCAAGAAGATGTCACTGAATTCTTCATCGAGGAGGAAGAAGAAAATCCTACAGAATCTGAGCCCCTCGATGAAACCGAGGAACCCTAGTGACCTCCCATTGAGCTTAAACCTTTACCACCTGGTCTTAGATATGCCTTTTTGCACAATGATTCTGAGTCTCCTGTGATCATTAATGACCAACTCACTCAAGAAGAGACTCATAGGCTGATAACCATCATAGAACAACATCGCTCAGCCTTTGGCTACTCGCTCCAAGACCTTAAGGGCATCAGTCCTACCCTTCGCACTCATCACATTCCTACAGACCCTGATGTTCTACCATCTAGAGAGCCACAACAAAGACTCAACAATGCGATGAGAGAAGTAGTGAAGAAAGAAGTTCTGAAACTCTTACACGTCGGGATTATATATCCTGTGCCACATAGTGAGTGGGTGAGCCCCGTGCAAGTTGTGCCTAAAAAGGGAGGCGTGACAGTTGTGAAAAAGGAGAGGAATGAATTAATTCCTTAGACAACCGTCATTGGTTGGCGTATGTGCATAGATTATAGAAAACTCAATAAAGCCACAAGGAAAGATCACTTTGCACTGCCCTTCATTGATGAGATGTTAGAGCGGTTGGCAAAGCCCTCTTTCTTTTGCCTTCTTGATGGATATTCTGTATATCATCAAATCCCAATCCATCCCAATGACCAGAGCAAAACCACTTTTACATGCCCTTATGGAACTTATGCTTATCGTAGAATGTCTTTTAGGCTATGTAATGCTCCAGCTTCTTTTCAAAGATGCATGATGTCTATATTCTCTGATATGATTGAAGAGATCATGCAAGTTTTCATGGAAGATTTTTCTGTTTATGGAAAAACTTTTGATGATTGTCTAGAAAACTTGGATAAGGTTTTGCAAAGGTGTGAAGAAAAGCACTTAGTCCTTAATTGGGAAAAATGTCATTTCATGGTTAGAGAAGGAATAGTGCTAGGCCATCTAATTTCTGAAAGAGGAATTGAGGTAGATAGAGCTAAAATAGAAGTAATTGAGCAACTACCTCCACCTGCTAATGCCAAGGGAATCAGAAGTTTTCTTGGCCATGCTGGTTTATATAGAAGGTTTATAAAAGATTTTTCTCATATTGCTAGACCTCTTACAAACTTGCTTGACAAAGATATTCCTTTTGACTTAGATGATACTTTTCTTAAATCTTTTGAAACTCTGAAAAATGCTTTTATTTCTGCACCCATTATACAACCCCTGATTGGTCTTTACCTTTTGAAATTATGTGTGATGCAAGTGATTATGCTGTGGGGGCTGTTTTGGGGCAAACAAAGGACAAGAAACATCATGCCATTGCTTATGCTAGTAAAACTTTGATAGGACCTCAACTCAATTATGCCACAACTGAAAAACAATTGTGTCGGGCATACTCCCCGGGTACCCATACGAGGAAGGATGAAGACGGACTCCTACTAGAATTCCCCTGTAATCCTATTAGGACGTGTTCTGTGTAAACTCCTGCCTTGTAAACGACTAGGAACCCATCCCCTGGACTATATAAAGGAGGGCTGGGTACCTAGCCGGGCATCCTGAATGACCCAACACCAAGCACAGGGCGCCATACTTGATCCCTCAAATAGGACGTAGGGCTCGCCACCTTGGCAGCCCGAACCTGTATAAATCTTGTGTCTCGTGTCCTTGCGCATACCTTCGAGTTCTCAGTCTCCCGATCACGATCCTCACCGCACATTCTACTACCTTGGGTACCCCCTTGGTAGGTTTGCCAGTCTAAAACACCAACAGCTGGCGCGCCAGGTAGGGGCGATCATCACCACCGGGCGAATTCGAAGGACCAATCATCAAACCAATCTACAAGAGCAAGTCGTCGAGTTTCCAACCAACGCTGATTTGATTCCAGCGCAACTCATCGAGTTGTATTGTGAAGCAGAGCATCAAAATTGGAAACGACAACTAGTTTTTTCTTTTTCGTCTCGGAGTCGATGGGGGCTGTCTGGGAGTCGATCAGGGCTGTCTAGTAGATCGTACCCTGCACCATCATTGTCACCACTTGGCACTCGGTCTCGTCGAAATTTTTATCCGAAAGCTGATCTGCTGCACCGCTCCAACACGCAAGGAAAATCCGAGGCAAGTTCGCATCAGGATCAAGGTCATCAGTGATTTGCACATCGATCTGAGAAAAAGCTCCACGCGCTTTTCCATTGTGCTGGTTTCCTGCGAGCAATAAAGGAATTTTTAGCTACCTGAAAGCTATACCAACAAGCCTCCACAAGCTCTGACAATTCATGTGCAAAATAAATTGGCTAGCGATCTTGCTAAGTGCACACAAACGGCTACCAGGACACCCCAAGGTTCATGGCTTGACATACACGCAAGGCTCCCACAAAGCTTCAGCCTCTCCGCTTGATGCATACTAGAGATGTACGCGAGCACGGCTACATCAACTATGCCATGTGTTGTGACTACTTATCTCATGGCAACATCGGCTCTACATCAACTAGCTGTTGTTTATGACATTCACAAGTTTAGATCTTACTTAGTAGGAGCAAAAGTTATTGTTTACACTGATCATGCTACTTTAAAATATTTTCTCACTAAGAAAGATGCTAAATCTAGATTAATAAGATGGATTCTGCTTCTCCAAGAATTTGACTTAGAAATAAAAGATAAGAAGGGAGTAGAAAATTTTGTTGCCGATCATTTGTCTGGAATGTATTTTGAGAAACCACAGGAACTACCCATCAATGACACAATGAGGAACGACATGCTCCATCAGATCGGCCGGTCAGACCCTTGGTACGTAGTTATTGTTAATTTTATGGTTGCAGGGTATGTACGACCGGGAGCTGACAAGAAAAAGCTTATTTATGAGAGTCGCCATCACTTGTGGGATGAACCATACCTTTTTCGAGTATGCTCTGACGGGTTACTCAGGAGGTGTGTACCGACAGAAGAAGGAATGAAGATCATTGAGAGGTGCCTCTCATCACCATGTGGAGGTCATTATGGAGCTCTCCGCACACATGCAAAGATCTAGCGAAGCGGATTTTTTCGGCCAACCATGTATCAAGACACAAAAAAGATTTCATACGAAGGTGCAACTCTTGTCAGAGGCACGGGAACTTCAATTCTAGAAATGCCATGCCACTGACAACCAACCTTCAGATCGAGTTCTTTGATGTCTTGGGAATTGACTACATGGGACCATTCCCAAAATCTGGAAAATTCGAGTACATCTTAGTGGTAGTTGACTATGTCTCTAAATGGTTGAAGCCCTGCCATGCAGAACTACTGACCACAAAAGCTCAACAAGAATGTTTGAAGAGACAATATTTCCTAGATTCGGTACGCCAAGGTTAGTGATAAGTGATGGAGGATCTCATTTCATTGAAAAGCGCTTCGAGAAATACCTCATGAACCATGGGATCCAACACAATGTCGCTACTCCTTTCCACCCGCAAACAAGTGGTTAAGCAGAGACATCCAATAAGCAGATCAAGAACATTCTACAGAAGACAGTGGACCAAATGGGGATAAAATGGAAAAACAAGCTACCCAAAGCACTTTGGGCTTATCGGACAGCTTATAAAACCCCCATTGGAATGTCTCCCTACCAACTAGTCTACGGGAAGACATGTCACTTGCCGGTTGAGATAGAATATAAGGCTCATTGGGCAATAAAGAGATGGAACATGGACCTTGAAGCAGCCGGAACAAAATGGAAAATGCAACTGTCCAAACTTGAAGAATGGAGAGAGAAGGCGTATCATAGTGCTAAGATCTACAAGGCAACGACCAAGAGATGGCACGACAAGATAATCATAAAGAAAGAATTCAACCCAGGCGATCAGGTATTACTTTTTAACTCCAGGGTATGACTCTTTGGGCACGGAAAGTTATGAAGCAAGTGGGAAGGACCATACAAGGTGGTGAATTCATCATCACACGGAGCCGTCACTCTTCAAGACGACGAAGGTACATTATTCAAGGTAAATGGTCAACACCTTAAAATATTTTTAGAGCCCAATAAAGAATCTGAGGATTTAGATGAGATATATTTCCTTTGCTTACCAACGAATATTAAGTTTAGGTCGTAATGGGCCCTCTTAGGGTTTTTAGGGATCAGCGCATGGTTAGAGCACCCCACGCCGAGGATCACCGCAAGGCGCCCTGGTAGGGGACCGATCAGCCCCCTCACTACGCCGATCGGGCCCTGCCCGCCGCTTCGTGCCGCCAGCTTTTTCCCATGCTATCTCTAAGGTGTTAGGGTTTTGAAAAACTTGTTCGGGGATCTTTTACGAGATTTTCCGCAGCCTTTCCAACCTAGGTCAACCCCCTCTGCAAGTCCGAGACCAATATATAGGCATGGGCAGACCCCCACCTGTTCCTCATCCCAAAGCCTCCAAGTAGCAGCAATGGCCGACAAGCAGCTTGTCCCCTTTAGCTTTGAAGCCAAGGCAGTTGTTCCTTTCGAGAAGGAAGCAAAGCTGCTAACCTCCTTGCCTCCTGATCAACTCCCTCTCTCGCAGTTCCTGCCTAGTCATCCACGTTCGCCGCCACCGCCTACAGAAAGTAGGCAGGCGATGTACGCTCAGCCGTACGATCACCGTCGTGAAGCAGCTCACAAGAAGCCGATCCGTGTTCCTAGCTACATGGATCTGAAGAAACCAAGGGATGAAGAGCGACTCGTTGATGTGCACATGGACAAGCATTGTAACACAAGGGCGCACAAGTACACCACCTGATCAAGCTGCGTCACCATCGACGGAGTTCGTGCCAAAAAACCTTAGATCAAGAGAATTCCAGTCTTCGAAGCCAGCCAGCGGATGCCGCAGAAACAGAAGACCTGAAAGACCATAGCTGAACTAGCGCAGGAAGTAGCAAGCCTGGCTGAAACTTGCAAAGAGATCCACCGCGTCAACACTTCCCTCACCAAGACCGTCCTTAAGTTGTTAGAGTCAAAGAAACGTAGGGACGACGAGGAACACCATAGCCGCGACCTTAAGAAGGGCAAGCATCCTGTGTAAACACTTTAGTTAGAGAGCACATTAGTGATAGTTAGTTTGAGTTAGTTAGTTTTCTTTAGTTCGCGTTAGAGTTGTTTAATAAAGTGCTCTCTCTCTCTCTCTCTTTTAATAAAGAAGTATTCCACAAGTTGAGCTACTTTTGCATATATTTTTTGGATATGTTTTTGTCTCCACCATACTGTGCATGCAAGATAACAGAAAACAAGTGTGGGGGAGAGGAACAGACGACCAAACGGCATCTTCCACGACCAAAATCAAGAAAAACGGAAAAAGCATGATCAAACGACTCGCACGACGAATAAAGGCAGAACCCAGTTCGGTCACGTCTCGTCCACCACTCGGTTTGCTTCCTGAACTTTTTAAATTTTTGTAATTTGCTTTCCGTTTTGAATTTGAATAAAGATGCCCTGCTAAAATGTCCTAATAACCTAAGAGATAAAGTTTCACATGTTTATGCTCTTAGAAATATTTATTGCTTTTGGGGTGATCAGAATAAGGTTAGAATAATGAGAACCATCATTCTTTTATCTTGTCTATGGAGAGTACTTAAAAAAATCATTAGCTAAGTTTCTCCTTTGTGATCAATAATATATCCAGCAGAGCTTTCATTAAAAATAAATTTGACTATGCTTACTTGTATTGAGCTTTGTCAAATCTAGAGCTATGTTGAAGTTTTATCGAAGTCCATGATCAAGATCAGGTACACTGCTTTCACTAAAGTATCTATGCTCTAAGACTTTTGATCTCTGTCTCCCATATCATGAAAAAATGGTACAACTCAAAAAAGAGAGAAAGCCAAAGAAAGAAAATTTATGAGTGGAGAGAAAAGTGAGGGAGAGGAAAAAATGGACAAGTGTTCTACGGGTCAGAACAACCCCCCTCTCAGAAAAGAAAAAGGCATAAAAAAGAGAAGAATAATGGACATGTGTCCGAGGGCGAGTAGGGCCCACTTCTCTAAAAAAATAAGTGAGAGAGTAATAATGGACGCGTGTCAAAGGGTGAGTAGAACCCAACTCTCCATAAAATAGCTGGATACCTTGTTGTAAAAAAGATGGGAAAAGACAAAAATTCTAAAGTCAGAGCAGTGGTTTTTGAAAATTTGACACACGCACATATCTTGATCTACAACATATGACAGGCCTCTTCATGGATATAGATTTTGACCCAGCAATATATGCAAGGTAAGTCTGCTGCATCTTTAAATTTGAGAGTATCACAAAGGAGTAAGCAAGGCTGCATATTCTTTCCAAAACTTATACAAAAACTCTCCATTGACTAGATTTGAGAAATGAAGGTGATCTATTTCTAGCTATATTTAGATATTCCCTAAGTACAGATATGACTAAGGAGTATAATTATGTTGATTCTTGTCTCTACGATTGTAAACCATCCTTTTATCGAGGACGAGTAAAAGCCTAAGTGTGGGGGAGTTTGTTGTCACATTTAATCTATGAATTTTATCCCTCAGATTTACTAGAAAAAGGACTAAAATATGATTAGATCACCTTATTAGGGTTTATACTGACAATTTCCATGAGTTTTGGTGAATCTATGAATTTGCAGGGACTATTCAGAAAATATGCAAAAAAAACCACTCTAGAAGAATCCAGAAGGCTCCGGAACTCAACGTGACTTAGCACCTAAGAAAGAAGCATCTAGAAGGATCAAGAACCCACCTGGCTGAAGTGGGCCCCCAAGGGGGCCCACACCAGAGCGACCGGCCCAGTGGTGGGGCCGGTCGGCCACCCCTTGGCGCCAAATGGGCCTGGCTTTTGGAATGTTCCTCCACCGCCTTTGAAGATCAATCTAAACCACATGTTTAGGTCGGTTTGATCCTACGATGCACGTCATCTCCTCTGGACTATATAAGTAGACCCCCAGACCCCCAGGGCAGAGAACAACTCATTCTATCAGATCCTCCATGCCTATCTGATATTAGAGCTCTAGATTAGAATTAGAGTTGGAGAGTTAGTATCAAGTTGAGATATTAGAGCCACGATCTAATTAGATCTAGCTAATCTTGTTCGAGAGGATTGGAGAGCGATTGAGGTAAAGCTGAAGGAAGGCCCAGACCTGTCGGTGTCTCCTCTTCATCTTCTACCTCTAGGATCAACTCCATTGGAGCCTGATCCTGAGACCTTGTGGAAAGATCAACTTCTTATTCAAGTGAGCAACATTGTTTTTATTGTTCTTACGGTTCATAACTCTTTGAGTACTTTAATTCCTGTCACTGTTGAATTAAAGCTGCATGTTTAGTGTAAGCGTGGTGCTTAGACTAGCTAGCTTATGAATGCCTTCTATATTCTGGATCGTGTGGTAGATCGTGGTGGTGGCAGCACCATTGAGTCCTTTGTAGTCCACCTCTTGTCTATAGAAACTGTAGGACTCCTCCATAGATTCTCGGGAGGTTCCCTTTACTAAGTGTGCCTTCATGCAATCACCCCATAAGAACAATATAGACATAGCTCGTGAGAATAAGAACCAGACATTCTTAAGTTTTTCTTATCTCTCTTTCTGTCAAGTCCTTGATAGCTACTCAGTTGATTAGTTATATACCTCAGATACTTTATTTACCATTCTCCCTGTGGATTCGATATTTAAAACCCTCTCCCGAGTGGAGTGCTCACCGGTATCCGTGCGCTTGCGGATTATCCATCATAATATTTCTGTAGGCTAAACAGATACCAACACTCATCAGCCTCTCCATCCCCTTGAAGCATAATGCATTCAGATGATTGGCCTTGCAGAAGCACCGCTCAAAGAATGACCTGACATAGCGGTTCTTGCACACCTTACGAAGGTTCATCTAGGTGACAAGATCATCTAGTAGCAGCTGCATCAAGCACACCGTGGCCATCAAGGAGAAGGGGAGGTAATAGAAAAGCGACAGGATTTGGAAATTGAAAGGCGACGGGGGTTCAAGTTGAAGGCGACGAGGGTTGAAGTTGAAGAAGGTGACGAGGGTTGAAGTTGAAGAAGGCACCTCTGCCATCTAAAATAATAAATGGAAATTGAAAAGGCACTGTAGTTTGGCTGCTGTCGCTGACGAGTGGGCCCGACATCATTGCCCCTGCCCCTTCTCCTTCCCGCATAATTGAAAGGCGACACATGGTTTTGGACTGTTTTGCGCCCGAAACGGAACCCGATGCGCAATTGAGTGGCACGCACTAGCAGTAGTGGAGTAGTGGGTGGCGGCAGAGGCACCTGACGGTTCCGCGTCTTGTCAATATAACTCCCCTGCCTTCCCCTGCTTTCCCCTGCTTCTTCCATAAGCTTATCATCTCTTTCCCTTCTTCTTCCTCCTCGCGATCCACCACTACAAATCTTCGGTCACCGAGAGAAGGAGGAGATGGCGTCGGGGAGCCCGTCGCCGTCGAAGCGGGGACGAAGGGAGGACGACGGCAACAAAAGCTATCATCAGTGGAGGTTGGAGAAGGGGAAGGAGCCAGTGACCAAGGACGCCGACAAGGAACCGTTCTTCGATGACACTAAGTTCATTGTCGACCTGCTCAGGAGTGCCTTCAGAAAACTTGAAGATGTTGTCGCGGCCTTCGACATCAAGGTGCATCATGAAGTCGACAAGGACCCGAGTGTGAAGGGTGTCACCTTTAGGATCCACGGGTTGGCTGAGAAACTCGAGAATCTCCCCATGGTCAAGCGGGCTGGCCGCCGCCACTTTGTCTTCAACAACGGCGGCTCTAATGGCGACGACAGCAGCCACGGCGACGACCGACTAAATGATAGACTCTTGCTTGTGCTGAACTGCTATCTTAGGTTGTGTGTGTGTGTGTTTGTGTCTTCGTCAGGTTGTTGAACTGCTTAGCTTGTTTCTCGATCATGAACTGCTTAGTTAATTAGTTTGGTTGTTTGGTTTTGTTTGCTTAGTTAATTAGTTTGGTTGTTTGATCCATCCACGTCTCCTATAATATGGGTTCTGTTGTGATGAACTGAAGATCTGTTGTGATGAACATGAGATTTGTTGTGATGAACTGGAGATCCGCTGAGATGAATTAGATCTCAGAGACAAGGGATAGTCATTGCCGACGCAGGTTAGCCTGTTGACGCTGACGCGTGGGCCAGTGTCATTGGCGACGATGGTTAGTGAACCCGCATCGCCTTTGTTGGCAGTTGGGTCCGGGCGGGCAGGCAACGATTATCTTTTTTATATTGGCTGCTGACGTTGACGCGTGGGCCCGTCACTATTTTTTTGGAATTAAACTTGCTTCCCTAAAATATTAGAGTCCATAAAATAACACCTAAAAATCATAAAAATATAAACAATTCATATTTGGACATTTAGTAGTTGAATAAAATATCAACAGTCACACTTGTGTGCCCAAAATTCTTATATTTCATTTTTACACCCCATGGTAATTATATAATAATTCTAATAACATCAAAATTGCTTTTAAAAATCTATAAATTAACTTGGCAACATAATTTGGGTACCTAAACTTGTCTTCAAAATTTCAAATGGTATCGATGAAGGAATAATATACTTGTGTAAAAATGTCTACATCTCTCACAGTTTTCTAGAATGTTGCGTGAACATTGAAGTTTTTCACACTTTGCAACATGTTCGAATTTTTTCTTTTTTTTTACATTTTTTACACCTCAATTTTGCAAAAATATATGGTCCGCAAAAAAATTTGCAAAACTATACATCTGGCACCGTTGGGGACGTCGTTAGGCACCTAACGCCATGCCCCACGACGGTAGGAGGCGCGCAGTACTGTAGCACCTCCTGCCCCCGTGGGCCACGGCGGTAGGGGTCCAATCTCTTTTCACAAATTTGTATTTTTTTGTTTGAACTCGGATGGAGGTAAACTGTATATGAAAATTGTAGCTTTCGACGAGATCTACAACTTTGTAGTTCAAAGTTTTTCCATTTGAAGTCATCTTCATAGTCAAATAATCGATAAACTATCTAAATCTCAGTTTGCAGTATTCAGATCTGAATAGTGTATCGATTATTTGAGTATGAATATGACTTCAAATGGAAAAAACTTTGAACTACTAAATTGTAGATCTTTTCGAAAGCTACAATTTCCATATAAAGTTTACCTCCATCCGAGTACATGCGAAAAACTTACAATTTTTTGAACGTAAACTGAAAACTGAGATCTGAATATGAAAACTGAGATCTAGATAGTATATCGATTATTTGACTATGAAGATGACTTCAAAGTTGTAGATCTCGTCGAAAGCTACAATTTCATATAAAGTTTACCTCCATCCGAGTTCAAATAAAAAAATACAAATTTTTGAAAAGAGACTAGACCCCTACCGCCGTGGCCCACGGCGGCAGGAGGTGCTACAGTACCGCGCGCCTCCTACCGTCGTGGGGCACGGCGTTAGGTGCCTAATGCCGTCCCCCACGGCGCCACATGTATAGTTTTGCAAAATTTTTGCGGACCATATAATTTTGCAAAATTGAGGTGGAAAATGTAAAAAAGAAAAAATTCAACATGTTTGAACTCATATGCATTTGAAAACTTAACAAAACCTTGTGTTCACCTTAAGCTTATGAAATGCAAAGTTTCATCACTAATGGTTGTGTAAAACAAATATTATTTATATGTTGTACTTACAAAGAACAAAATAAGGCACATAAACATTATTCTAGAAATAAAATATACACTAAACAATAAAATGAATGAAAAGATGGTGATTTTAGAAAAATTTAGAAAAAATATCAAATTTGGACTAATTACGATGAACAAATACTTGTTACAACAATTGATTGCGGATTAAAAGGAGAATTGGGAACTGTTCTTCATTCGAATAGAACAGGGCCCCAGTCATTAGCGAAATGGATTGATAACTCGTGTTGGTTTTGCTGCCATTCCAAAATTTTACCCAGATAATACGAACAACATACAAAAGCTAATCCACTACTGATTTCCTATTCTGATACTCCATTCGAACTTCACCATTTCGCAGCGGAGCCTACAGTCTTCACTGTAAAACAAAGAAATTTGAAGCCATCCTTTATCCACATTGTTGCTTGCACACGGCTGATCGTCCCACATCTGTGCCGGAGGCGGTAGCGGTTCACCACAAATGTGCCAAGTCGAGGCGTGGATCGCACGCGCGTCCTTCTCGCGCAAAGGCAGACACCCCTCGTTGCTCAGTCATCTCGACGTCGTACTGCCGCCGCCTGTGACCTGCCTCATGTACCGATTTGCGGTGTCAGCGGCGGCGGCACCGCCATTGTCCCTATAGAGTAAGATGGCGTATAGATCCCCTGCTTTCCATGAAGACGGTTTTGATCTCAGAGAAGAAGCAAGCCTCCCGATTCCCAAGATCAGTCAGCATAGCAAGGAAGGCTTTGTAGGCGGTGGGGTCTCACACCCAAAAAATCTCATCTCGTATCCCCTCTATCAACAAATGTCGGCCGACGTCGCCGTGGCCGCACACACGGTACATGGTCGAGCAAGTACCACATAGGCTGCAGAGGTCAGCCAAGGGCCACTTCAAGGTCGCACCAACATGCGGAGCAATCTCAATGTAGAGGTCTTGAGGGAGGTCCGGCAGCGACGACTGGTGCCGCCAGCTTCTTCACGGCATGTTATTCATCTCTGACCGGGAATGGTGACGATGAGGAGTAGGCAGTTGCTATTTTTTTGCGGTAGATGAAGAGGCAGGGGATCTAAATTATTTTCGAAGGAGAAGAGACAGGAGATTTGTTTCCAAACACGGTTTAAGTAAGCAATGGACACGACATTTGGCTAATCTGCGTATGCTTTAATTCTCCATTGCAGACGACATTTGGTTAATCCGCGTATCATTTAACTCTACATTGGAATCATTGCCTCTGCTCTCAGCCATTAATTGGGCAACTGTTTCCCCATTTGTTGGATCTGGCATCAATTTCTTGGGAACCTTCCCGTTTCCTGTGCTCTTGATCTTATCCCTTCCTATTTTTTTACAACTGATGTTATCCCTTCCTTGTTGTTGCTATAAAAAGACCGACACCTATCGGTCCTCCTCACTTGCTTCCTTCTTCTCTAGATCTAGATCTTGCTATGGCACAAAGAATAGATCTTGTAGGGCGCAAGCTTTTGCTTTTGTCTCTTCTTCTTCCTCCTCATTCTCTCAGTTGCTAAAAGAATTCTTGTGATATGGGTGATTGGGTTGCTCATCCCTCTAGCACAGCTGCTAGACAAGTCCTTGTGATACATCAGCTGTCTAGGGAAGGTAGCCCAGAATCTCCTAACATCAGGAAGAACAAGCCGACGGAAAGATCAAGTCTGAGGAGAGAAGCCTAGAACCATCATGCTGCAGCTTTCCCGTCAAACTTGCGCCTCCTTTTGCTTTCCCTCCTCCAGGAGGAGGATTTTTGAAGGGATATGTTTTTCCACCTTCTCTGTATCTTTCTCTTGTTCTCACTTGTAAGCATGAAGAAGAAGCCAGAATCTGGAGAATATCTCGTCATGAAGAACAAGCCGATGGCGGCCTCCTTTCTCTTCACCTCCAACGATCGACCGACAGGTAGGGAAGGCGAGCAAGATCGACCTTTGAGCCTCAACATCGCCAAATCAGCACCCACCACCGTAGTGGTCTTCTACCTCTGGCCGACCGGAGATTCAACTTGAACCGGATGCGAGTTCGAGGATGCCGAGCTGGCTAAGATCCCGAGGCCTCCCTATCTGATGTAATGATGACTTTAATATGTGTGTGTGATTTTGCATATCTCGTCATGAAGAACAAGCCGATGGAAGTATATCTCTTTTGCATAGTTTAGATCTATGTTCCTTATCCTAGTAGTGCCTAGTGATCATGAGCATAGATGACCGCTTTGTAACCTTCTGATGTATCAATAATGACTATAATCTCTCTGTGTGTGATTTTGCATCTCAAGAGAAATGCTTGTGTGATTATCTGTGTGCAATACAATTTTTTGTATGATTTAACTACTCACTTGCAAGCATGAAGAACAAGCCAGCGGAGGCTGGCTAATCTGCGTCTCTTTTGATGTAATATGTATGTGTGATTTCGCATATCTTTCCCATAACAAAGGCTATGCGGGTTGGTTAATCCTCGTCTCTTGCCCGTAACAAAGGCGACGCGGGTTGGCTAATCCTCGTCTCTTTTATATTAACGCCTGTTACTGAACTGAAGCAGCCTGCAACATACTTACTGAACTGAAGCAGAATATAAACATAATATATATAGTATCTTTGGCAGAATGTATTACAAAAAGAATTCAAATTCCACCACATCCTATATATTACAAAAAGGATTCAAATTCCACCAATACATCACATCCTTTATATTACAAAACGAATTTCGTTTCCACCAATAGACACATCTTGTGTTACAAAAAGGAATCAGTAGAAATCAGGCTTGCTTTTTCTTCCTTGATTTATGTATATGGATTTTTTCACTATGGTCGCTTCGCAAGCATGGTGTTTTGTTAGTTCCTAAGATTCAGGGCTTGTATGAAGTGTCAAAGGATGGAATTTCATCAAACTGGTTATATTCCTCCTCCTCAACAACATTTTCAACCCCAACAATTCTTTTTTTCCCAGCATAACCACATACGAGTTCTTCTTTGCAAGGTCAGGTACATAGAACACCTGCTCAACATCGTTGGTGAAGACAAACAATTCTTTTTTGTAACCAAAGACCCGGAGATCAACACTAACATAATCATATTTGTCCTTGCTCACAACTCTCTTCCCATTGGTGACCCACCTACACCGAAACAAGGCTACCTTCAATCCTACATAATCAAGCTCTCATATCTCCTCTATTTGACCATAACATGTGTCTGTCTCCGTGTCACTATCATCATGACTGTCGTCGACGACGGCCCGTACACGCACACCACTATTTTGATAGACGCTCTTTTTATCATGGTCCATGGTATAGAATGTGTATCCATTGATATCCATTGCTTGGTAGCTTGTAACAGTGAACAATGGCACCACTGCTAGATTCCTTATCTCGTTGGTTATTACAACATTATTGCTGCATGTCTCGACATAATCTCAGAGGCACCTGTTGAAACCTTGCATGTGCATCTTTGCAAGCCAAGCCCTACCACGGTCAGGGTTGTCTTCACGTAATTGTCACTTGTGCTCATTGGCAAATGGTGTAATTAGGTGCAGCTGTTGTATCACGGTGAAATGAGCCTTTTGGAAGGCATATGGTTCCGGAGTGACTGACTTTTTCCCCAGGGTCCCAACACCTGAAAGCCTACCTTCATGCTGTGAGCGAGGCACACCAATGGGGTTTTGGGGGTCCATATAACCCATGGCCCACTCCACTGCTTCGATGGTATCGTAGCCACGAACAATGGCTCCCTCCAGAAATAACAGGTCATGTACCAATGATTTCAGGAATCCATAGAACCTCTCATATGGAAACATCTGATGAAGGTAAGATGGGCCAAGGAACCAGATTTTTCTCGCGAGGTGTGCTGTTAGATGTAGCATGAGATCAAAGAATGATGGTGGGAAGGTAGCTTCAAGTAGGCATAGGGTCTTGAAATGCCTCCTCTTTAAGTCCAATAGTTTTTCCTCATCAATCACTTTTTGTTCTATTACATTGAAGAATAAACACAAGCTCATGACCACGTCACGAACCAGTTCTGTCTTGATACCTCTAAGTGCAACAGGAAGAAGAACTGTGATCAACACATGGCAATCATGAGGTTTCATCAAGTTGAAATTCATTTTCATGTCCTTCACCGACACTAGCCACATGAAGTTTGATGAGTAGCCTGAAGGTACTTTCAAATCATGCAAAAACTGACAAAATTCTTTTCTCTCTACATTTTACAAGGTGGTTGCAGCAACGGGAAGGTTAGTCCCCGTCTCTGTTTCCTCTGCATAGAGCTCCGGCCCAATGGCCCGTTCTTTAAGATCCTCCCTTGCATTTTTATGATCTTTTCCTTTGGACTACTGTTATAGCAATGTTCCACAAGTAGCTTCACACACATTCTTCTTGACGTGCATGTTGACAATCAAATGACGCACATCCAAAATCGGCCAATACTCTAGCTCCCATAGAATTGATTTCTTCTTCCACATTCCTTCTTCTTCTTCTTCTTCTTCTTCTTCTTCTTCTTCTCCTTCTTCTTCTTCTCCTTCTTCTTCTTCTTCTTCTTCACCATCTCGTTTCTTTCTTTTGCCAAGGGTTTTTTCAGTCAGTTTGGGTAACTCCTCGATAGTTTTGACGTCCTTGACTTTCAAGTGCACCAGATCTCCAATCACATGCAACGGCGCCTCTCGATTCTCCTTTTCCCCATTAAACTGATAATCAATGGCCCGGTATGGATGTTTCTTGATGAGGAAACGACGGTGCCCCACAAATACGTATTTATTTGAATGTCTTAGCCATACTGCGTAAGTATCTTCCAAGCAGTGTGGGCAAGCTGCACCTTTCCTTTCACTCTGGCAAGAGAGGTTGCGATGAGCCGGGTTGTTGTTGATGGTGGTGAACAACATGGCATGCATTGTGAACTCCTCACGCTTGTACTCATCACAAACCTCCTTTACACCAGGCTTCCACAATATCTTCAAGTCATCAACTAGTTGCTTTGGCCCGGAGACCAATATTGTCAGCATCATATATTTCTATTTCTTGCATAACTACGGTGGAAGGTTGTACAACGACAGCACTATAGGCCAAGTGCTATGTCTTGAGCTCTGGTTACCGAATGGGTTCACACCATCTGTGCTCATAGCAAACTGTATGCTCCTTATGTCTTTGTTAAACAACGGAAAGTGGTTATTAATGTTACCCCATTGTGCTACATCTGTGGGGTGCCTAAACTTGCCATCTTTCTTAAGCTCCTTTCGGCCATAGTCATGGGCCTCCTTTCGTGTTGTGAACCATCTTCTCAGCCGAGGATTGATGCAAAATATATACCATGCCACCCTCATAGGAGCCCCTCTGTTAGCCTTCTTCTTCTTGCCTCTAATCTCGTCGGGCTCGTTCTCGTCATCAGCATTATTATCATCTCCACCATCCATTTTCCTCTTTTACCGATCATAGCCACACTTGGGGCACTTGTCAAGATCTGCATAATCTCCACAGAACAATACACAACTATTCTCGCTTGCATGGATTTTTTCAACCTCTATTCCCAGAGAACAGATTATCTTCTTCGCCTCATAGACAGACTCTGCTATTTGGTTTCCTTCAGGTAGCATGTCTCTAAGCACATCCAATAGATGTTTGAAATTTTTGTTGCTCCAACCATGATTTGTCTTAAGCTGCAGCAGTTTTCAATCACCAGAAAGGTGAGAGTACTTCAGGCAATCAAGATAGAGAGGTTTCTTTGAATCTTCAATGAACTGCTTCAACCTCGCTAATTCAGAAGGTTTGTACACATTGAAAATCAACATCCCACAACATTTGATCAACATAGTGCACACGTTGCAACACCTCACCATCATCGAAGCCCCTAACTTTTTGATCAGTGATATCCTCAGGCCTCATCACATTTGGTGGGAATAATGATTCATTTTTCCTCAAAAACTCCACCATCATCAAGGTCTTCATTATGGTCGGCGGCATGGTGTCGCACTTCACCTTCATTTAGGCAGCCTGCTTCGAGTTCATTAAGGCCGTCCTCACCATGTTTATTACAACAAATGTAATTTTTTTGTGAAACCACATGTGACCAAATGATGAAAAATGATTTCCCGTTGTGCGAATTTCTTTTGGTTGAGACAATCTATATAGGGGCAAAGCATTGCCTAAACACCACGGTTTCTCATATCCGCCTCTACTTGATTTAGAAAACCATTGACCCCGCTTAAGAAATTCTCCCAATCTTTTTGGGGTTGTCTGTACATCCAAGCCCGAGCAGCAGACACCATCTGTATTTCATACATCAAATGAGCATAATTCATCACACAAAAAAAAACTGATAACACAAGAGGATTAGGACAGCTGAAGAATTTCAATAAAATGGGGCAATTAATTTCCACCTTGACGAGGACTTCTACGTACGAGGCGAGCGCGGCCGCGGAGGAGGATCGGAGGCGGCGTCACGGCCGTGGCGACAGCGCGGAGGACGGCATCGAGCCCAATGGGGAGGGGACACGGAGATGTCTGCTTTGGATGATGCTGAGGTCGACGTCCGATGGCCCCTTTCGTCGTCGCGCACGCGGCCGGCCGGCCTGCTGCAGCACGCTGGCTTTCTGAGGAGAGAAATTAAGCTTGATCCTCAGAGCGCGTGCAGCTGGTGGCGGCGAACGGTACAGACCGGCGGGTACATCTGAGCACAAAGATCGAGCGAGTGACCTTCTAAGGAGAGAGAGCGAGTGTTGTTGTCGGAACGAGAGTGACCTTCTGCGGACAAAGAGCGAGTGGTGTCGGAAAGAGACGAGCAATAACAACGTGTGTCTCATATGTGAGAAAAAAAGGCGCCCTTGGGTGACAATCAAAGGAGGCGAGTTCTAAGACACGAGCGTATCCAATTGGGTCGCCAGCAAAGGAGACGCGTCCTAACAAGCATGCGTCTCTAGTACAAAATTATCGATAACGGACTTTATAGCACGTTACCATGGCAGTAATCAGTAACGGACTTAAACCGCCCGTTACTGATAGGGCATTGATCGGTAACGGACTTTACAAGCCCGTTACCGATAGGCTTAACATTTGTAACGGGCTCCATTTAACGTCCATTACAAAGAATTCATGTAACGGGCGTTTAAGAAGCCCGTTATCAGAAGTCCACATTGGTAACGGGCGTTTTGGAGGCCAACCCCGGGTTGTCCTAGCGCGCTTATGGGTAACGGGCGCCAAACAACAACCGTTACAAATGTGGGTGGTTGTAACGGACGTTAAGGGCCCGTTGCAAATGCTGCCTGAGCTATTTGAGATTTTTTCACGTAGTGATTTTCTTACAGTTATCATTTGTCATGATTAACACTTGCATTGATTTATTTTATTATGACAAGATATGGTTGCGGTGAGCCTTAAATCCTGTCTTGAGTCTGAAAAATGGTAGCCTCCAACCATGCATGTGGGTACGTGCACATGCATATATGCATCAAGACAATAGTATACACTATATAAGCGTTGTCGCAAAGCAATAATTGGGCAACGTTAGATGACAGTCTACCACAGCAAACAGCAGTAACGAACTCATGCTCTATAAGAGGAGCGTCGACAGAGCTGTACGCTTCCTCTGCCCCGGCCCGCTCGTTGTAAGTGTATTCTTTTCTCTTTTCTTTCTGTTGGTCTCTTACTAACAACTATGCATCATGCATAAGTATAGCATGGATTCCATATACGGAACCCGCTGTGTGTTCTCATCACTAATTTGTACTCCTCCTCCATTCTTTTGTGTGCAGTGCTTCTTGCAGCAAGTTAGTAGATACTAGTACCCCCTTGGATGAGTACGTTTGCCGGTTGGAGCTAGCATATATGGAACCCGATGCAGCATGGGTGTCCCCTTTCGAGTTTCAGCTGGCGGCGGCGACGAACTGGACCGCCGCTGCTCACGATTGGGCTGCTCCAGGTGCTGGCCAGATCCCTTTGGAGTATGCGTCCATCATCGACATATTTGGTTCCTCCTGCAGCCTTCAACAAGCACCATATGTCGTCCCTGCTAGCAGCAGCAGCAGCAGCAGCAGCAGCTCTAGCGGAGGGCAGCAGCAGCAGCAGGTGGTTGAGTACAACTACTACAACTACTACGACTATGCTGCAGCCGCACAGCATCACCATGATCAGGCGGCTGGGGAAGGAACGACGACGACACAAGAGAAGGAAAAACTGGGGACCTATGAGAAAAGCCCTGAGAAGCTGTTCCAGGAAACGAGCGAAAAGTTCATCAAGGCCGGTGATGCCAATTTTATTGCGAGGAAGATGCACAGGTACCCTCCAGGCATTCGGGATCTGGGTGATTGGTGCACCGTGCCCAAGGTCGTGGCCATCGGCCCTTACCACCACCGCCGAGACCACCTCCAGAAGGCGGAGGAGGTGAAGCATGTGGCTGCGCACCACTGCCTCAAGGCGTACCAAATGGTCAATATCATCAATGATCCCGGCCTCTCGATCCGGGACATGTACCACGAGGTCATCGTCTCGGTGGTGGAGGACATCGATGCCCGCGGCCTCTACGACAAGGACGGGATGGCAGGTATCGGCTATGTGTAAGGAATCGGATGCCCGTTAGCCTAAGAGGGGGAGGGGGTGAATTAGGCAACTTAAAACCTTAACCTATGGCTTCACTAATTTTGCGCAAAGGTAAACTAGAACATACTATCTAAATGTGCAACTACGGTTGTTCTAGTGTGAAACTCCCATCCCAAAAGAAGGTTTGCAACCTATAGCCAATCCTAGCATGATACTACTCTAGGAATGTAGAGGCAAGCAAAGATTGCAAGAGAGTAAATGCGGAAACGTAAAGGGGATGAGAGGAAGCAAACTCTTGACACGCGATTTATCCCGTGGTATCGGTAGGCACTAAGCCACCCCTAGTCCACGTTGTTGAAGCACTCACACAAGAGTATTGCTTCCCGGTCACCAAGTCTCTCCCAAGAGCACCAACTTGACTTGCCACAAAGGCTAGCCACTTAGGCACTTGTCAAGCTCCCTTGGTCACCTTGATGCCGCCTCCACTAAGGAGCTTCTCCACCAAGGAAGGGGGTCTCCACGTCCCCCGCACAAAGTGTCCTCGCCGCTCCACACCAAGCCGGAGGGTCGATGACGATTGCCGGTGAGCCACTTAGGCCCCAAGGCTTCCGGCGAACCTTGTACAACCTGGATTCACTCAAGAATCACCTCACAAGGTTGTAACAACCTTGCACTCACTCAGCTCTAAGCTAAGCCTATCACTAAGCACACACTCAAAGCATGCACAAGTCTAAGGATGAGCAATTAAACACTTGGATGGATTGGATATGATCTTGAATGTGTCTTGAACTCCTCTCGCACTTCCACACAATCCAAGCAACCTCAAATGAGTGAGTGGAGGGGGTATAAATAGCCCAAGGCATCAAACTAGCCGTTGGCTAACGTCCATCGAAAAAGGTACCGTCGGATGATCCGACGCTATGCTTTTCCGGGCGTCGGTTCATCCGGTGCCCCTCCCACGTCACGTAGCCGTTGAGGTTCTGCGACACAACCGCTCCGACGCTATGTTCCGACGCTACGTCGGATCATCCCGTCTTCGAAGGCCTCGCGTCCGGGTCGCATCGTTAGCTTATAACGGACCGTCGGATAGACCGACGCTATGCCTTGACCAAGGCGTCGGATCATCCGGTCTTGAAGGCTTCGTCTTGGCGCGTCTCTCGTCTTGATTCAAGCGAGCGTCGGATAGACCGACGGGTTCCCCACTTAGACCGTCGGATCATCCGGTGCTACCGCCTTCCTTGCTCTTCCTCTCGCAACTCGTCCGACGCATGTAGAAAATGGACCGTCGGTTCATCCGACGGTACCTAGGGTTTCACCCCCGTGTACCAACTCGTCCGACGATTGCACCGACGCTTGTATTTGAGGGACCGTCGGTTCATCCGACGGTGTCTTTGCTTTTCCATTTCTTGCTCGGTTTTGACCCTTTGTTTTGGCATTTTTGCATGGGGTTTTCTTGCATCCTTGGGACCTAGTAATGTCTACAAAGACATGCTCAAACAATATGGTTAGTCCCAATGATCATGTTGTCATGAATCACCAAAATCAAACTCCGAACAAATGGCATATGAGGCCATGTTCGCTACAATCTCCCCCTTTTTGGTGATTTATGACAACACAACCAAAGCAAGCATAAATTTGCTAGAATTGACAGAATTAGAACCACTTACACTTGCTTGGATGCTTACCATCATCCAAACTCCCCCTAGATCAAACTTCCCCCTTTTTGCTCTTATGTTCACATTCTCCCCCTTTGGTCTCAAATCCTTGAAATCACTTGTAAGCATCCTTGAGCCCACTTGTAAGCTTACGCCACACGCTTGCTTTGGTCTCACATTCTCCCCCTTTGGAATATAATCTCCAAAAAGTCCAAAGCAAATGGGTCCAAGGAAACTAGCAAGATCTAGCAACCATAGCTCAAAGGAGAGATGTTAAATGCAAGGGAGAAAGCCGCATGAACCATGATCCATAAGTATGATATCAATGAAGATACCACATGTGTGAATAACTAAGGTGGATCACAAGCTCATGAGACTAACATGATACAAACTAAGCTCCCCCTAAGTGTGTGCATAAAAAGAATACCACTTGCAAGACAAGGGTAGGAGAAACAAGTGCACAACTACAAACTTGTAAAACAAGGAAGCTTAGAGCATATCATGCAAAGAGGTAGCTTAAAGGACAAGAGATAAAACAAATGGGTTCTTGTTACATTACCACTTGTAGATATCACTTGTAGTCTTTTGATTATTGCATACCTCCGGGGGTTGATTCTCTCTACCTTGTTGGCACCACATTGAGATGAGCCACTTGGAAATGATATCACTAGGTGACACCACTTGGAAGAGGCTTGTATAGAAGACGCTTGGGGTGCCACAAGGATTAGGAATGTATGAGTACATTGCCTTTGAACTTATATAGAGACATAAGCTCGCAAGGACATGACTCAATAGCATGAAGCTCATATTGCTATATTCACTCTTTTAGAGATGTTAGATCACATTGAGAGTGAAATAGCATTCTCTTAGAATGAACCACCGCACCGGAACGCGTCGCTAAGGGACTACATAAGAAAAGCTTGAAACAATGTTAGTCCCATAACCAAACCATAGGATGAGCTCCCCCTAAATGTGTGCATTTAGTGTTCGAATCACCAACCAAATATATGCACATTGTTTATGAAAACAAAAGGGAAGCTTACCCTATAGCTTGCTCATGATGCAAAGAGATATATATGAAAACATGCACCATGAAAGAACAAGTGTAGCTTTCCTACACACTAATCAAACCATGTAGATTGCTCATGGGTTAGTACATGACACAAGCAACCTACCATATGTAAACATTGCAACAAATGCAACCCAAACAAGGCAATGGAGCTACAATGATGCAAGAGATGGGTTCTAGTTTCCATTACCTCAATCGGGGAACTTGGGCAACACATGTCCAATTTGCAAGCTTGGCTTGTAGGCATGAATTTCCGCAACTTCTTTGTGCCAAGCCTCCCAAGTCCCCGCGCTTAAGGCCTTCAAGTGGCCTTTGGAACCCAAACCATTTGAGGCCCCTTCATGTTGGTGATGACTTCCTTGGGCACCCAAATAGGTTGGTTCCAACCCCGCTCTTCCTTCATCTTCCCAACCTTGTGTGCAACCACCTTGCCATTTGCCTTCTTCTTGATGACGTAGGTGTTGCTCTTGGTCTTGTTCTTGCGGTTGGGCTTGGTGTAGATGAGGGAGCTCTTGATGGTGGGCTTCAATTTCTTCTTTGCGCCCTTGTCCATCTTCTTGACAAATTGGGGGCATTTGTAGAACTTGTGCCCTTCCTCATGACACTTGTAGCAAGTCACGGTTGCACCCTTCTCAAGCTTCTTCACCATGTGATCACGGTTATCTTGAGAAGGTTGGACTTGGCTCTTCATGTCTTGAGAGATGTCCACTTGTTCTTCATCATTCTTGCCCTTGCCCATCAAGTTTGCCAACCTTTCTCGGAGCCATTTCACTTCTTGCTTGAGCTCATCATTTTCCTTGCCTATGAGATAATCACATGATTCTACAACAACATTCTCATTGCAAGATGGTGAGCAAGATTCATCAATTAAATCAATGCAAGAAGTTGAAGCATCTACCTTGGAGATAGGAATTGCACAAGGGATAGATGTTTCATTAAGCTCAAAGGAATTACTTGTTTTAGTCTCATTGCTCTCAAGCTTAGATTTTAGCTCCTCACACTCCTTGCTAAGCAATTTGAATTTGCACAACAAATGTTCATAATTTGTAGCAAGGGTGTCACTAAGATCATTGAGAGCATTGAGTTCTTTAATTTCATTAGCTTGTTGTTCAAGCATTCCTTTTTGCTCATGGATTAGCTCAACAAGATCATTGAGAGAGGTGGTGTCGGATTCGTCATCACTTACATTGCTTTCCATACCTTTGGCCATGAGGCACATATGTGATGATGAAGGACCTTGCATGAAGCGGGTGGTGAAGTTCTTTCTTGATTCATCGCTTGAGCTAGAAGAACTTGATGCACCACTTGTCCACTCGCGGACGGCGAAGGTTGCTTCTTGCCTTGGTCTTCTCTCCTTGACCACCTTCCTTTTGGGCTTGTGCTCAATCTTGGTGAACTTGATGTGTTGATGATGACGCCCTTCTCTCAAGTGGATGTTGTAGCCGTACATGTTGACTTTCTTCACATACTTGAAGATCTTCTTCACGTACTCGGCCACCATAGATTCAACCTCTTCATCACTTGAGGAATCTTCATTATCACCATCATCACCATCATCTTCGCTTGAGCTTCCACGAGTAGCCATCCTACTCAACATTTTCTCTTGTCGGCTTGAGAGAGCATGGCTTGTGGTTGGAGAAGATGGTTCATGGGGCTTTTCTTGGGGCGCCTTCTTTGACTTGGGCATTAGTTGAAGCTCATGTGCCATGATCTTGCTCAAGATATGCGATGGCTTCAAATCTTCGAGCTTCTTCTCGTAGATGATTGCTTTCACCAAGTCATAGTCGGGCTTTCGGAGACTTTGAAGGATCTTGCGGTTGATGTTCAAGTCCGTGATGTCCTTCACACCTAAGGCATTAATCTCATTGACAAGCACATTTAGGCGTGAGTACATAGATTCGGCATTTTCATTAGCAAGTTGCTTGAAGCTATTGAATTCCTCAAGGAGACAACCGTAGCGTTCATTAGCAACTTCTTTTGAACCCTCATTTTGCTCCTTGATGGTTTTCCATAGCTCATGAGCATTTTCACAAGTAAAAACTCTATTGAAAACGCCTACATCTAGTGAGGACAAAATGATACTCTTAGCAATCACATCAAATTGCTTTTCCTTCCTAGTACCATTTTTCATGCCCTCATCGGTGACTCTCCAAACGTCAAGGTCCCTAGCTTGGAGATAGGCCTCCATGAGAACCTTCCACCGAGGATAGCCCGTGCCATCGAAGTGTGGAGCCAAACCTAAGGTATCCACCCCTTTCATCCCTCTATAGAGCAACTCACTAGGCGGTGAAGCCTAACCGTTCCAATGAGCCGGTTTTCACAATTTACCAATCGAATTGGTGTATCCTTGTGAAGGAAGTGAGTCCCGGCTCGATACCACTTGTAAGGAATCGGATGCCCGTTAGCCTAAGAGGGGGAGGGGGTGAATTAGGCAACTTAAAACCTTAACCTATGGCTTCACTAATTTTGCGCAAAGGTAAACTAGAACATACTATCTAAATGTGCAACTACGGTTGTTCTAGTGTGAAACTCCCATCCCAAAAGAAGGTTTGCAACCTATAGCCAATCCTAGCATGATACTACTCTAGGAATGTAGAGGCAAGCAAAGATTGCAAGAGAGTAAATGCGGAAACGTAAAGGGGATGAGAGGAAGCAAACTCTTGACACGCGATTTATCCCGTGGTATCGGTAGGCACTAAGCCACCCCTAGTCCACGTTGTTGAAGCACTCACACAAGAGTATTGCTTCCCGGTCACCAAGTCTCTCCCAAGAGCACCAACTTGACTTGCCACAAAGGCTAGCCACTTAGGCACTTGTCAAGCTCCCTTGGTCACCTTGATGCCGCCTCCACTAAGGAGCTTCTCCACCAAGGAAGGGGGTCTCCACGTCCCCCGCACAAAGTGTCCTCGCCGCTCCACACCAAGCCGAGGGTCGATGACGATTGCCGGTGAGCCACTTAGGCCCCAAGGCTTCCGGCGAACCTTGTACAACCGGATTCACTCAAGAATCACCTCACAAGGTTGTAACAACCTTGCACTCACTCGCTCTAAGCTAAGCCTAGCACTAAGCACACACTCAAAGCATGCACTAGTCTAAGGATGAGCAATTAAACACTTGGATGGATTGGATATGATCTTGAATGTGTCTTGAACTCCTCTCGCACTTCCACACAATCCAGCAACCTCAAATGAGTGAGTGGAGGGGGTATAAATAGCCCAAGGCATCAAACTAGCCGTTGGCTAACGTCCACTGAAAAAGGTACCGTCGGATGATCCGACGCTATGCTTTTCCAGGGCGTCGGTTCATCCGGTGCCCCTCCCACGTCACGTAGCCGTTGAGGTTCTCTGACACAACTGCTCCGACGCTATGCTCCGACGCTACGTCGGATCATCCGGTGCTGAAGGCCTCGCGTCCAGGTCAGTACTGTTAGCTTATAACAGACCGTCGGATAGACCGACGCTATGCCTTGACCAAGGCGTCGGATCATCCGGTGCTGAAGGCTTCGTCTTGGCGCGTCTCTGTCTTGATTCAAACTGAGCGTCGGATAGACCGACGGGTTCCCCACTTAGACCGTCGGATCATCCGGTGCTACTGCCTTCCTTGCTCTTCCTCTCGCAACTCGTCCGACGCATGTAGAAAATGGACCGTCGGTTCATCCGACGGTACCTAGGGTTTCACCCCGTGTACCAACTCGTCCGACGATTGCACCGACGCTTGTATTTGAGGGACCGTCGGTTCATCCGACGGTGTCTTTGCTTTTCCATTTCTTGCTCGGTTTTGACCCTTTGTTTTGGCATTTTTGCATGGGGTTTTCTTGCATCCTTGGGACCTAGTAATGTCTACAAAGACATGCTCAAACAATATGGTTAGTCCCAATGATCATGTTGTCATGAATCACCAAAATCAAACTCCGAACAAATGGCATATGAGGCCATGTTCGCTACACTATGTGGACGACTTCCTACCTATGATGTTCTATGACGCCTGCTTCTTGGTGATTTACATGCTTAGAAAGGCGGGAGGGCTCGTGGAACCGGTGCTGTACGATTTCTTCGAGTCCAATGACGATGGCATCGCTCATGACATCATGCTGCTCGAGAACCAGATCCCCTGGGCGGTGGTGGACGCCATCCTGAACAAGTGTGCGTTCAATCCCTTGGCGAAATTGAACAAGTTCATTGCTAGGTGGAAAGATGGCTGGCTGCAAGACCGGGCTTTCAAGGAAGAAGAAGAACCATCAGCTCCTGAAAAGCCGTCGGGTAAAATCTACAACGGCAAACCACCGCATCTCCTTGGCCTCCTCAAGTTCCACATGGTAGGGGGGGAAAGCAGCACGAGCACCAGAACCGAGGTGGCAACACCAGATTTAGAGAGAATGAAATCGATACCAATTTCCGCCGGTGCCATCGAGCTTGCCGAAATGGGCATCTCCCTCACAGCCAAGAAAACAACAGATGAGCTACCAGTAGACATGGGCCTCCGCAACAGATGGGTCATCTTCGCCAAGCTCCCCATGACGCCGCTGTCTCTCAACGATCTACGCGCAAGCTGGCTCGTCAACATGGCGGCTCTCGAGCTATGCACAACCCCGGATTTCTTCATGGACAGGGACAAGAAAAAGGTCAAACACGAAGACTCTGCTGTGTGCTCGTACCTTCTCCTCTTCTGCATGTTGATGCACAGGGAGGAGGACGTGCATGAGCTGCGAAAAAAGGGTATCCTCAAAGGAGCAGGCCTCACCAACAAGAAGGCGCTCCAGTTCTTCACCAGCCTTGAGAGCCTGCGCAAAGGACGCAGCTACGCCCGCGTCATGGTAGCCATCGAGGATTACAGGATGAAAAGGCGGTGGTGGCTCAAGCTGTATACGTTTTGGTACAGGAACCAGAAGACCATCGGCTGGGCTGCCTCCGCCATTGGTGGGTTCATCGGTATCATCGTGACGCTCATGAAACTCAAGGAGGTCCTTTGATGAAATGAGAGAGGTGCATGCAGTATATCCATATGTATGTAATTTACCTATTGTGACACATATCATTCAGTAATTGAGTTATCAGCGTCGCGTACGTGTGTGTGCAGTGCTCTCTGGTCTACTATTCTGTGAAATGTTAATTAGTTCGTCTCCGTGTTAGGCTTGTGCAGTCTTTATCAACAAAATAGGCACATTTGGTGCCCGTCCGTTCAAAAAAAAAAAGTCTTGTACAGTCGTACGTTGTGCATTGTGAGTTTTGTGTTGTGGCCGCGAGCATTCCTTCCTACAATTTGCTAATAATAATCTGCTTTCTATATATCTGTATACGCTCTACCAAGATTGAGAGACCTTGGTTTTTTCTTATGTATTTAATTTATTGTCACTAATAAGTTGCCGTGCGAGTGCTATATAAGAGCAAGTCTTATGGTTGCGCCCGTATGCTGGCGGAACGAATGCCACATCACTCATCTGGAGAGAGAAAATGGAGTGCTAGCTAAGGGGATCATGTCTTCATTTAATGTTCTTTGATGCTGGGAGCCAATGAGATTCCCGTGAGCTGCGGCGCGCCCGCTTCAGTCGGCGTCTGGCGAGTCGCCCATTTCCTTCTCTCTCCTATATTCTCTCCCTGCCAGCTTGAATTTTTTCTGACGTGTCCAACTCTTAGCCTGCCTAGTTGGCCTTATAATACTTGCTCTAATAAGCTGCCTGTGCTGCACCTCGACGGCGAATTGGAAACTTGGGAACTCTAGTTTGGTTGCTCCCGTATTCTTCTTGACCGGCTTCCACTCGCTGCTGCTATCTGGAGCCCAACTAGTGATCCTTGAGTAGGCTATCAACTTTTCGACCGCGATCACTATGCAGTGCACACGAGACATCAGGAACAGGCCCGTCCCTGGGCACGTGCAGGGTGTGCGACTGTACAGGCCCCCACATGCAAGGGGCCTCCAATTTCAGCTGCAGTCAAGAATGTTTCAGCTCTGAACCTCTTAGGTAGTCCGTCATCACTTCAAATGATTTAGTTAAAATATCTCGAGCTGGTGATCGATTCATATTTCTCTCTTGTCCTCCACCTGGTGCGTGGCCCTTCTAGACACCGGGCAGCGAGGGTATGCCGGCATGGCACACCCACAGGCCACAGCTAGCATGGCAGCACCCACACGGTAAAGATGCTATTAGTCCATCACCACCAGCAGTGCAAGTCATAGGATAAGACTACTCCAATAGTCCAATCCGAAGAAAAATCAAGTTTAGGTTATATATCTAATATTTAGTTTACGTATACAAGTGCGTCCATGGAATTTGTTGTTTCATTTTTCGAGTCCATACGCACTAATTTTTCTTTTTGGCTCAAATGGTAAAAGAAAATATGGTTTTATTCATAAAAATGTACAAAGAAACAAAGGATATATGAGTTAATTGATTTGCAAATGGGCCTCCAAATACTCCGGGACGGACCTGCTTATATAAGTGCAACGACAACTTCTATTTCTCTGCAACCACTGCATCACCTCAATTTTTATCACCGTTATATCACGACCGTGTATAATCGATATACATGCAATGAACACTTTATCATCATCGTAATAATCCCGATGAAGGACAGAATGATTGTCCTCGACCGAGCTAACTATGACAAAAGGGTTTCGAAGAATTCGTGGAAATTATACAACAGTACGTATGTAGGCTTCCATAATTAACTTTCATTTCTCGCATTATATATGTTTTGTTCGAGCAGAGGGTACTTGTGGTTTCTTAAAAAAAATGGATGAAAGGGAAAATATCAAACTCAAAGAACTTCGAAAGAGAACGGGAGTCACTACTGGAAATCCAGGCTTTGCCGAGAGCCTGAAACTCTCGGCAAAGGCCACTAAACCCTCGGCAAAGCCTTTGCCAAGAGTCGCGCTCAGCAAAGGGCCCACGGGAAATTTTTTCTCAGCCACGATTCTTTGCCGAGCACTCGAGCTCTAGGCTCTCGGCACAGCCTTTGCCGAGAGTCTACTGCCGGCCGTCGACCAAAAAAATAGCCGTCGGCAAAGAGGGGGGTTTTTTATTTTTCTTAGAAAATACGTGCCGAGGGCCTGTGTCCGGCCGTCGGCAAAGATAATTTCCATTTTTGAAAAAAAACCTTTGCCGAGAGTAGTGGCCTGCTCAGGGTCGGCAAAGATGTTTTTATTTTTTAAAAAAAACTTTCTTTGTCGAGCGCTCCTGACAACTACGCTCGGCAAAGCTGGGAACACCCGAGCTGGGAAAATTTGTTCCCAGAGTTGCCGAGAGTAATGGCCAGGGACTCTCGGCAAATGCGTCTTTGCCGACGGTCCCGCTCGGCAAAGCGGTCACTTTTATGTTTTATTTTATTTTTTGCTTTCCACATTGACAAACATACATATATATGACATATATCACATCCAACACTCACATAACACATATATATCAGATCCGAAGCGTAAATGTCATCCAACACTACATATATAACATATGTAGCAAATGTCCATAACCACAAGTCCACAAGTCCACAAGTGCATCAAGTTTGTCCATACAAATCCACAAGTGCCTCAAATCCATCGAAACAAGTTCACAACATGATCAACTAAGTCAAAGGGCCTACATGTACAGTGACTGCTGGTGTGGTGGGAAAGGTGTGAAAGGTGGCATCTGAGGGACGGGCGACTGGAAGACTTGCTCACCACTTGGAGTCTGCTGATTCGAAACCAGGAGATCTCTAGCACGTGATCATAAACAATATCCAGAAGATCTCCCCATTTCTACAGTTTGGGGTCGAAACTTCCACGAAATCATGCCAAATTTTTACCACTGACTACACATGTGATATAACGACAACTCATCAAATTTCATGTTTTTTCGACTTTGTTTGCATTTTATATAATTTGAAAACGATTTGCAGGCAAGTGGGTGGACACATGATCCGCACAAAGATGTTTGAATTTTGGCACGTGGCCCTAGATTAGGACTAAAATCACACTAACAAGGAAGAATATCAATTTTACAATCATATACATGCACTGTTTCAATGACTTGCAGTTCAAATTTGAACTATGTAAAGAAATTAGAAAAAAAGACGAAAATGCATGAAATATAGTAAAACTTTGTCAAAAAGAATCCCAAAATTGAAAATCAAGCTCTAATTATTGTACCTTTAACACAGAAAAAACACAACCCAAAAATAAAAAAAGAATTAATACTTTGCCGAGAGCCTAGTGGGGCCCTCGGCATAGGCACCTGTGCCGAGGTTGGCCGTCGGCAAAGAGGTGTACTCTGCCGACGGCTCCACCCAGCTCTCGGTAATGGCCAGTCAACCGTGGTAAACCATGGTCATCGTCTTTGCCGAGAGCTGGGCAGCGGCACTCGGCACAGCTTGCGTCTTTGCCGACGGCCCAACGGCAAAACCGTCGGCACAGTGGACGGCAGCCCAAATGTGACGGTGCTCATTCCTTCTCTGAGGGTGTCGTCCTTGCCGAGAGCTGACCCTCGGCAAAGACTTGATTCTGCTGAGGGTCCCAGCCTGCCGACAGTCCGACGCTCGGCAAAGGTGACAATGTCGTGAGTATTGCTGTGCCGAGCGAGGCTCTCGGCAAAACTATTCTGTGCCGAGGACCCGATAAATAGCCCTCAGCAACGACCGAAACACTCGGCAAAGCCTGAGTTTCCCGTAGTGAGTAGTGACCGTTAGTTTAGCTTACATGGAACATAGGAGGGGCACAAAAATGGCTGTTAAAGGTACTAGTACTCAAGCCGGCCGTGCAATTAGCAAATAATTTGCTACTTCGATCCCAGATTCGCCCATGTCTAGGAATTAGACCGACGGATAGCTACTCCCTTCGTTTCAAATTACTTGACATGCTGGCTTTTCTAGATACACTACTTTTGGTATGCATCTAGACATATATTATCTCTAGATGCATAACAAAAGTAGTGTATCTACAAAAGCCAGGATGACAAGTAATTTGAAACGGAGAGAGTACTTGCTATGTAGGTAGCTAGTTAGGTTAATATTTGTGATTTTAGTCTCAGTCGGGAGTTTTATGTCACAGTTACTAAGATTAAGAACTAGCAGGTAATTGTGTCTGGTTGCATGTGGATGAAACTCCTCCGACGTCTGATAAAACTCTTATGTATCCTTCCGTAAAATTGTTGATGTGGCATAAAACTGATGCTATGAAACCTTTCATAAAACTCCACTAAGACTGACCAGGACATACAACCTAATCAACTAATAGATCGCTTTTGATAAACAAAGTTCCAACATTGTAAATTGGCTAGATACCTTCACCGATGAGTATGGGTGCGCCAATAATTTGAAGTCCTAGTCCATCAACCGTGCTTCTACACTGGCTACCAACCTCTCACTCTTTTCTGTTCTCTATCTTATCTGTTCATTTTTCTTAACACAACACTGACCATCGAGTTTGTGATAGACTTCGATTGTCATTTACTTCATATGTTTTTCTTCCCTGTCCACAGTTTCTCCCCTTTGCATTGTACCTCCGAATGTATCTTATATGTGCCTATAGTTAAATAATAATAACAATCTGGCAGCGAATGTCTCTGTAGAATGGAAGCAATCATCAGGCACATTTATATATGCTTGGAGGCTACCAATACCAAATAAATATGTCCATGATGGAATTGTAAGGCATACTCCACTAGTCCACTTACATGCATATATAGCTCTGTTATGTACTGATGATCGTTCCGCTAGCTTTCAGGGATGATGAAGCACAACATTGCTTATATATGGTTGTGGACGGCTGGCCGCTGCCCAATCGGTTTATGACAATGTCGATGCGTGTATAGTTTAATTTTGTCTTGATGCTGATGCATCCATGTACCCATAGTATATACATACCATGCATGATTGAAAATTGTTGCCACTAAATTATCAGTGTGAGTGGCATACTAGTTGTACCCACCCACATTCTTCGGTGAATTGTTATGTAGATGAACTTTGTGTCGTCAGTGAGAGTGTGGTCACTGCACGTCCAGTTACTTTAGTGGCAAAAGAATGAATGGCGGCGTATGTAGAGGGTTGGTTGTTAGTCGGCCGGCGTCACCGCCAGGCTAATCTATAGCATGCAGCTGCTCACACTGCTACACCCGCCAATGATACAATGTGTTTTAATTTTATTTTTCATCATCAAGGCCTAACTAGCTCGATCTCCACCCACTCTCTACTTAAACAGCGACTTGGTGCACGTACATTCTATCTAGGGATTTCATATACGATTTAATAATATGGCCGGAGGTAGCTGTACATCTTGTCGTGATTTGTGAGTGAGAATACCATAGCACCAAGCATGTGGGTACGTCCGTCGCATGCACCAAAAGGCCAAAGTTTTTTTTTTGTGAAAGATCCAAAAGGCCAAAGTACACGGGCATCACCATAGCGTCTCTAATTCAGTTTATACTTTATATATTTGTCCGTCTGCTGAAAGCTCAATACAGTATTATCGTATACTTGTAGGCTAGCTAGGGTTCGTTTTATATATATGCCCCTTTTTTACTAGTTCATCACAGGCTTCGACTTCCTGGCACATGCACTCGACCGATACGGTGCGCGCGCGCATTAGGTTAGTGATGGCAGAACAAGTTGGTATTTGGTCAGACTGGGTCCATCACCACTTGGTCTTGGATCGGGGCAAGTCGCGGGCGCGCTGGCTGGGTAAATCAGTGTCCTCTTCATCGTCTCATTAGAAGCATCTCCAACTCGCCCCTTCGAACAATAACCCTCATTGGGATACCATGTCGTGCAGGCCTGTGTCCGCATAAATTGAGGCCTTGTACAAAATTTGAAGGAGGGACCAACAAAATAAATTAAACAATAAATTATACATATTGTATAATGTATTAAATTACAATTGAATGAAACAAGAATCATATCTACTTAATATTTTTTTGCATAAATTTCTACTTAAACAACTTCATTCTTGTGGTGTTTCTTGAAACAGAATCTTCAATAATAGTTTCATAATCAATCTTCTCCAACACGTGACTCTCAACTCTCAAGTGCAACCATGGTCAAATCATTAAGTCTTTCTTGTGCCATTGTAGAATGCAAGTAGGACTTTAGTAACTTTAATGTAGAAAAGCTTCATTCCGCTAAGGCAATAGTCACAGGAATGGTCAATAGAACTTCATGTGATAGTTGCATTATTGAAAAACAATCATGTCGCTTCAAAAACTGCAGAATTTCAACAGGACCCATATTTCCTTCTGGGATGAAATCTTGAAGAAATAACAACTTCACATACAGTTTATTAGCATCAATGTCGGATTTTCCATCTATTGCGAGGGCAGCCTCAAGATTTTTATAAGAAGATTTCAAGCTATTATTATCCGGTGACTGTAATGCTTTCTGATAACCTTTGTATTGTTCACATCTTGTTGTAAGCGAGAAAAATAGCTTGATCAACAATAGATATGAAATAATCAGTTCTAAATAACTCCTCTGCGGACCGAGTGGAAGTATTAGTGTCCTCTGGACTCTCATCAAACTGTTTCTTTCTTTTGATCTCTCATCTCTTACGAAATGTTGCATCAATATTATTCATCTCAAGTGCAATTCCTTTGGCTTCCTCCAATGCCTCTAGGAAACCAATTTCTCTGCACCACTTGAAAGAAATCAGTCCTTGCACGTTCTCAATAGAAACATCTATAAGCATATCTTTTGCTTGCAATTGTTTGCTTACTAAACTAATTCCATATAATACTTCATACCAAATGATCATTGCCATGATAAATTCATACTCTCCAAGTTCATTATTTGCCAATCCTTTAGCCTCACTGCTTGTTTTCACATCAATTTCAATATCGCATACCTAAAAAAAGAAATATTATACGTGTTAAATTCGGAAATAGCAAAGAAAGTTGGTCAATACAATATAAAAGTATTAAATACCTGAAGTAGAGCCTCATGAATGTCTGCACAATGAAATTTGATAGCTTTAACACTTTCTTTTTTTTGCGAATTACACAATACATCGGAGACACTGACAACGCACACACACTCATTCCTATGAATACACGCACGCAAACCCTACCCCTAGGAGCATCTTCGAAAATTGTGCCAGCAAATCCTCAAGATTGACGAAGTCACCACAGGCGCCTCGCTGTCGACGGGAATGTCGCCTACCACTGAAAGCACAAACACTGTTAAATCCTGAGAAATTCGCTCCCATGAGGAGTCGAACCCAGGACCTGAGGTGCTACCGTGGCTCTTGTAACCTCTAGGCTAGCAATGTGTAGCTAATATTGACTTGAGAGTCCATCCTATTATGTTATCTTTTAGAATCTGCCATTTCTCAGTAGAATTAGCAAAGGTTCTGTAGATGCGCTGGACAAAGAAATCTTTAGCTCTTCCACAATTTTTGGCCATGTCAGGAAGTACAAGATTAAGGCTATGGCAACCACAAGTGGAATAGAAAACTCTTGGATTTATTTCCAAAATTTTCTTTTGTACCCCTTTATTGCCTCCTTTCATTTTTGACTCATTATCATACCCTTGTCCTCTCACATTGTCTATATCAAGGTCAAGTCGCTTTAACTCATCTTGCACTATTTGAAAAGGTTCTTGCCCATGTAGCGAAAATGGCCTCATATGCCATTAGTTCGAGTTTGATTTTGGTGATTCATGACAACATGATCATTGGGACTAACCATATTGTTCTAGCATATCTTTGTAGACACTTCTAGGTCCCAAGGATGCAAGAAAACTACATGCCAAAATGCCAAAACAAAGGGTCAAAACTGAGCAAAAAAGGAAGAGAAAAGACACCATCGGATGAACCGACGGTATCAATTTACCAAGCGTCGGTGCAATCGTCGGACGAGTTGGTACACAGGGCGAAACCCTAGGTACCGTCGGATGAACCGACGGTCCACTTTCTAGTAGCGTCGGACGAGTTGCAGAGGAAGAGCAGCGAAGACAGTAGCACCGGATGATTCGACGGTCTGAGTGGCGACACCATCGGTCTATCCGACGCTCAGTTTGAATTCATAGAGACACGCCAAGATGAAGCCTTCAGCACCGGATGATCTGACGCCTTGGTCAAGATGAAGTGTCGGTCTATCCGACGGTCGAGTGGAAGCTAACAGAGGTGACTTGAGCGCGGAGTCTTCAGCACCGGATGATCTGACGCACCGTCGGTGCATAGCGTCAGAGCAGTTGTGTCAGAGAACCTCAACGGCTATGTGACGTGGGAGGGGCACCGGATAAACCGACGCCCTGGAAAAGCTTAGCGTCGGATCATCCGATGGTACTACTTTCAGCAGCTTTTAGCCAACGGCTAGTTTGATGCCGTGGGCTATTTATACCTCCTCCACCCACCCATTTGAGGTTGCTGGATTGTGTGGAAGTGCAGAGGAGTTCAAGACACATTGAAGATCATATCCAATCCATCCAAGTGCTTAATTGCTGATCCTTAGACTTGCATATGCTTTGTGTATGTGCTTAGTGCTAGGCTTAGCTTAAAGCTGAGTGAGTGCAAGGTTGTGCCAACCTTGTGAGGTGATTCTTGAGTGAATCAAGTTGTACAAGGTTCATCGGAACCCTTGGGGCCCATGTGGCTCACTGGCAATCGTCATCGACCCTCCGGCTTGGTGTGGAGCGGCAAGGACACTTTGTGCGGGGGACGTGGAGACCCCCTTCCTTGGTGGAGAAGCTCCTTAGTGGAGGCGGCATCAAGGTGACCAAGAGAGCTTGGCAAGTGCCTAAGTGGCTAGCCTTTGTGGTGAGTCAAGTGGTTCTCTTGGGAGAGACTTGGTGACCGGGAGGCAATACTCTTGTGTGAGTGCTTCAACGTGGACTAGGGGTGGCTTAGTGCCTACCGATACCACGGGATAAATCGCGTGTCAAGAGTTTGCTTCCTCTCATCCCCTTTACGTTTCCGCATTTACTCTTTTGCAATCTTTGCTTGCCTTACTTTCGTAGAGTAGTATCATGCTAGGAATGGCTATAGGTTGCAAACCTTGTTTTGGGATGGGAGTCTCACACTAGAACAACCATAGTTGCACATCTAAATAGTATGTTTTATTTTACCTTTGTGCAAAAATAGTGAAGCCATAAGTTAAGGTTTTAAGTTGCCTAATTCACCCCCTCCCCCTCTTAGGCTAACGGGTGTGACAGAACCGCCCAAAATAATTCCGTATTATCGCCTAAGCCGGTCCACGTGGCCATTAAGCAATAATAAAGAATTATTAAGTCGCTTCCGCCGGGTAAAGCCCGGTAAATCACATACAACAGGATCGCTGATATGCGCTAAGCCCACACGAAGGCGGGACCAGAGTAAAACATTACATTACATAAAGGTTCACAAGTTCTTAAGTACTTAAAATTACAAACCAGGTTTTTCGTACATGAAAGTAAAAGTGATTCAGAATTTAAACAGCGGAAAATAAACTAAACGCATGATACACACGGGAGGCCATCCATGCATATCACTCCTCAGCATCGTTCTCCCATTCAAACTCCCAACCATCTAGGATAGAACCAGGCCAGATGGGATTACCTGAAAACCACAAATTAAGCAAGGCTGAGTACTAATACTCAGCAAGACTTACCCGACAAAAATAAAGTAAGACTTAGACATGCAAGGCTTTTTGGCTTGTGGGTTGGTTTTGCAAAAAGCGACTAAGAGTGGATCCTTATTTTCAAGTTTTAGCTCATATTCTAGTATGTTAATCAGTCTAGGTGAGCACCTGTACTACACAAGCATGTTGTTCAAACAATATTAATCAGGTAACGGTATTAATCCAAAATGTTCCATAAATAAACATGGGGTAGCCGGTGGTCAAGCCGACTCGGATAACGGCGAGTGACCGACGATCGATCGATTTATATCCTTGCAAGGTAAACCCAAGATACACGGAGGAAGTAGACCCCAAGAATTCAAATAAAAGCAAATGCAGGGTCTACCCCGACCAGGCGGTTCCCAACATCCCACAGTTTGGGATCAGACGCTACAAACTCTGGTACACGGTTATCCGGAGGGTCTAACCCGACCAGTCCGGACTCACACACTATACCATGGGTAGCTAGCCCGGAGACACATCCCAAGCGGGTAGCTAGAAAGATCCCGCCCCGGTTCAGAAGGTACTAGGCTTACCGGTCCCATTCCCGGCAAGTACTTGGTACGTTCAATAGCTTAGGACCAGCACCATGCTACTCGGTCGAGACCGAACCCATTGCTCTTACCACATGAGCGAGTCAATTTAACCAACTTATGATTCCAACATAAGCATCCTATATCTCGCGAGCAATGAGTCATTACTCGACTTCTACCGTGACCTTAGAGCATGGCACTAGCGTTCCTAACATACTAGTAAAAGAGCATAGGAGTCCTAAGGATCATGCAACTAGGTTTCAAAACAACTCCTGAAACTTAAATGCACAAATAAAGCAATAAAGTACTGAAAAGTAAAGGAACATGATTTTAATTTAAAACATGGGTTAGATGAAACCGGTGCTTGCCTTCCTCAAACTCCGTTCCTAAACCAGCCTTTGGCTCTTCTGGACTTTGGTCCAGGTCTTGCTGCACGCTAACTTGATTCAACTCCCCGCTGGCTGCTCCCTCCTCCTCCTGGGTAAGCGTGTAAGTCCCGTCGGGAAGATCTACACGTTCACATGCACATGCATTAGATTATGGTGAAGGTGGGAGAATTACCACAAAATCAACTCTTGTTGGACACATTCATCCAAACAACATTATTTTCTTACAGAAATTATTAGTGTGTGTGATAAATGACAAAACACTATTTTGATGGTGATTGTGTGCACATCTAAGCAATTTAAGTTACTTAACTTCACCAAACAGCAAGGGGTGTGTTTAATTTTAATAAAAACAGAAACAAACATGATTTTGAAGGATCGGATGGCGACTAGAGAGGGAGGGAGTGAATAGGAGCCGGTAAAAATTCTTCTCAAAGAACCCGGCCTATACCCTAGTCAAAACCCGGTCACACACAAGCGTTGGAACGAATCACACACCAATCGCCAAAACAACGAGTTCTTGAAACACACGCGGAAGCACGAATGAAGGAGTGAGGAATCGAACCAAAGAGCAAAGCGACCGGGCTCGCGGACCGTCCGGCCGGGCGGGGGCGGACGTCCGCGATGGCCGCGCGGACCGTCCGGCAGGGTCCCGCGGACCGTCCGCACCCTTGCCGCGGACCGTCCGCCCCGAGCCGCGGACCGTCCGTTAAAGCGAACGAACCACCGTAACCGACCCGAGAAAAACGGACCGTCCGCGAAGACCGGCGGACCGTCCGCGCGGGTCACGGACCGTCCGCTACCGAAGCTCGGACCGTCCGCAAACCGGCCGCAACGAAAAACCAAAACCAAATCGGATCGAAAGCAAAGCCGAGGAAGAACACGAAGAACACGCGAAGAACACCGTACACGCGTACCGTCCGCCCGGCCCTCGCGGACCGTCCGCCGGTGCGGACGGAGCCGAAAACGCCCGACCCCGAAAGTCAACTCCCCCAAATCATCATCGGATTTCCCAAACGGTTGAAGCCGTAGAGACAAGGGTTTGGGTACTTGAAAAGCGTCACACAAGGATGCTATAGCCCAAAAATCTTGCCTCCTAACTCCCTAAATCACCGGGAATCGCGAATCCTTTGAGCACCACCAAAAGCTAGAGCACCGAACGAAAACTCACGAATCGAAGTGGTTTCCGGCGTTTGAGGGCACAAGATCAAGCACAAAGATGCACAAGACATCTATCCATGTTTCCCTCAAAGAAATCCGGGGAGAAACCCACTCAAATCCGCGGAATCACACCGGAACAAAGGCACGAAAACAAGCACGAAAATAGCACAAAAAGAGCTCCGAAAAAGCAATAAAAGAAATTCGGGAATAGAAAGATTGGCACAAGATTTAGAGGATGAAATCACTATGAATATCTTGTCCAAACGATTACAAGCCACTCCTAGAAATCAAATCTAAGATGGCAAAAAGCTCCAATCAAAGAGCCACTCTCCCCTCTCTCCCTCTCTCCCAAAGCACTCCAAAATGAAAGAGTACCGCCGCCTCTAGCCCAAGAGTTGGCTGAAAATTCAGCCCCCTCCTCCTATATATAGGCCCTCCGAAAAGACCGAAGTGCCCCTACACTAGGAGTACAACACAAGCCCTCACGGGGGCATTTTGGTCAACACATGAAGTTCACCATCGGACGGCCGCGCATCCATCAGGCCTTCACGTCCTCCCGACGCAAGCACCTCGATCATGCCGCGTGTCGCCCGCCTCGAAGCTTCCCGACGCACCCGGATACCGTCTCCGTCACGTCAGGCCCTCGGGCTCGGTTTTGAGGCCCAAACCGAGAAACCCTCCTCCGATGGTTTTGTGGCCAAACCACCAAACCCCACGTACACGGCCCGGCCTCACCACGCCAAGCGTCGAGCCCGCCAAGCCTTTCACCTCCGACGCCCGACGGTCTATTCGGTCTTGCCTCGTTCCTTGACTTGGCCACCACCGATGCACCGGCTCCATGTCCACGACTTCGTCTTGCTCTTCTTGCACCATGCGGCTCGCACTTGATCCCGTCGGCCACCGGTCCCTCGAACCAAGCCTACTTGTCTCTCCACTCCTCGGAGGCCCCGCAAGGCTAAGACCTTTCGCGCCCGTTCTTCACCCGCACCAACGCAAACCAAGCCGCAACCAACACCCGCAATACTAGGCCAAGAGTCGGTCCACACAACGTTGTCAACCACTCCTCACGAGTGCATTGACAACACACCACATAAACAATAAGGTAAATACACAAAATAAAACACACACAACACAACTCAACACTACACACACAAAGCTTCAAACCATCCGGTCAATCACTCATCACACACGAACCAAGGTACTTCTCAACTTGGTTCCTCAATCTCCCCCTTGATGAGTGCATTGACAAAAGAAGGTCAAAAAGCAAATAAGAACTCATTCAAGCGCCACAAAGCCTATAAAAAGCAAACAAAAGGCCACTTGAAGTGAGAAGGGATAAAAGCATGCTCCGACAAATTTCTCTCGAAACCAAAGCAAGCACAAGGGCTAAGTGCAAACGAAGAGACACACTACCAACATGCAATCCCTAAAAGCCATCAAACCAAAATGCTCAACACAAAGTGCCATAAAACTCTTACCAAAACACTTGTCAACCGCTCATCACCATCAAATCAAGGTTCATATCAACTTGATTTTCCAAATTTCTCCCCCTTGAGGAGCGGATTGACAACAAGTGAGCACAAAGAAAAGGTTTGAGAGGGCAAAGACCGAACACCTCATCCAAGTGAAAGAAAACCACACAAGAGCAAAGAACAAGGTCACTTGGCATGAGAGAAACCACAAAGGCCAACTCAATGTCTCGGTCCCCAAAGACATGGGCAACGGCTCGACACAACCGAGACAAGAATGCATGATCCCTCAAGAAGAGGCACAAAGGGCTCAACACCGATCATGGACAAGCGAAATCACACGATCCCTCAAGAAGAGGCACAAAGGGCTCAACACCAATCATGTGATAATCGAAAACATAAGTCAACCGCCGCTCCTCAAGAAGAGGCAAAGGGGCTCAACACCACCGCACAAGAGCACAAAACTCACAAGCTCCCCCTAAACACATGAACTAGGACAAAAGAGCATACAAAGCTCACCCTAAACTCATGAGATAGAGAAAAGAGCACATCAAGCTCACAAGCTCCCCCTAAACACATGCACTAGGGACAAAGAGCATACAAAGCTCACCCTAAACACACGTGATAGAGCAAAAAGCAACCACCAAAGCACAACTCAGGCAAACAAAGGAGACTCACCAAAGCTCCCCCTACACAAATGCAAGCTCCCCCCGAACAAGTGGAGCAAACTCCCAAATTTTAAATGCGCTTTTCTGAATTTTTCATTAAGCTCACCTCTTCTCCCCCTTGTTGACAATGTATGAGGCAAGGTGAAAATGCGAAATGCAAAACAAAGCATATAAACATCTACATGAGCTTCTCAAATAGGCCAAATTTAGTGACAAAGGCTAGAAATGAGACAAAGTGCACATATATGGATCATAACATAGTCAAAGCATTGCCACAAGTAATATATGGAAATATAGGCATGTGACAAAGCAAATTTTCAGATTTGAATAATTATATCAAAAGATGGCTCACTTCAAATGTAAAAGCCTATCCATGTCACACTTGAGCCACAAACATGCATACCATTCAAAGATCATACAAGGATATCAAATTCTCAGCAAAAGATCATGGCAAACACCCATAAAGCAAAGCATGTCATGTCAAAGCTCATGAGCCATGTGTCCACTTCGGGAGACTTCTCCACCGGTGAACATCATGCAACATGTTTAGCACCCATATGTGAAAGATAATACATTTTAAGCATAAACATGATGGATGGAGCATTTTTCAAGCATGCACACTTCTTTTCAAGATTAATTCATTTCATGGTACATGAAGTGCCTTTGCGGCAAAAAGAAGCTTATGCTCCTCCATGAATGCAACATAGGCTAAACATTCACAATGATATTGACCTTTGGCCCAAATGCAAGAAAGAGACATCCAAGCACAATCTAAGCATGAAAGGCACATTTAGACCAAAAAGTGACATGGATATACTACTACACATGAGTGGAGCACATTTCATCAAATTTAGTCAAGATTAGCATTTGATTCAAAAAGGCTATCTCACAACACATATATCTCAAATATTCCAAGAGCATAGCCTCACATAGCTATTTCTCCACACACATGACCAATATCTCACAAGTAGCCAAAGAAACTCAAATGAGGCATATGGAAGAAGCTCATCATCCTAAAATGCAATATGATACACATGCAACATAGGTAGATATGTACATCAAAAGGAACATGATATATGACAAATGCGAGACACAAATGTCAAACCTACCAAAGTCTATACATCATGATATATGATACATATGCAATGCAGAATGCATAGGGAGACAAGGAACTTGACTTAACACCAATAAAGCTCACAAGGGAACACATCAACCAAGAATCGCTCCAAGCGAGAGAAGAGCCACCAAAGGTCCCAATTGAGTACCATAGAAAAAGTACCAATTGCAAAACCGCAAAGATCCCAATTGAATACCATAGAAGGAATACCAATTTAAGGATCACAAAGACCGCCCTAAAGCCACAACCCTTCTTGGAATCAAATTCCCTATCAAAAGAAGCCAAGCTCCCCCTCAACCAAGGGCAACTAACAAAGCAAAAACTAGGAAAAGGAAGAGCAAGGAAAAACTCTAAAACCAACCGAAAAGAGGAACAACAACACAACTCGAAGACAAGACAAGCCCAAAACTACAAGGAAAGCTCACAACATGCTACACAAAGCATTGATAATATCAATTAACATAAATAGAGCATTGTAACATGATTCCACAAATATGAATAAGCATGGGCAAGCAAGTATGTCAACAAGGTACAACAATAAACCAAAATGATACCAAAGAACAACATGCCAAACAATATACAAGAACTAAACAAAGGCATGATACAAGATCACATGGATCATCCACCAACATATATTACAAAGCTAGCATGACAAGATATACATGGGGGACAAACATGCTAACAAGAAAGGTACCATCGAGCTAGACAAACATGATATGAATGAACAACATGACATATCCGAGCAATCAACCATAAAGCATGACATGATGTTCATAAATAACATCCACCATAAAATCATACAAAGATAGCAATATAGATATTCAAGATCACAAAGCTATCATGAACAAGGTGGCTAGCCTACCATGGTTTTCACACAAGCAAGACACAAGTATATACAAGGGAGGACAAGGGGAAAAGAAAACTCACTATACATGTGTACAAAGGCTTTCAAGAGCCATCCAAAACGGTGTGGAGAACCATCATGTCTCCATTGAGCTCATGTTCTCCAACCGCGTCTCCATACCTACACACAAGGAGACGAGAAAGACCGAGCCTTGGATCCCAAAGGGTTAGCAAGCACGTACTTGGGAATCCAAGATTTGGTCACACGGGTAAGTGGTGCACACAACCTATCATGTGGGTTAGCATGATGCAAATGCCGGTTGGAATGAAAAGTCTTTCGAACACCCTTGGAACAATGCCTCAAAGAAGTCACTCGCGAGGAAAGTCGAGTGCTACCACAAGCAAAAAGGCAAAGATCCTTCGGGGTCGTAGGAGAAGAACCAACACAAGCACCACGGGAAGCATGTCGCGGACCAACACAAGAAACACTAGAAGCATGTCCACGAGCATGGCCTAACTCACTAGAAAGAGTGTCATAAGACCCATCCACAAATCGCGCCTTCTTAGGCTCACAAGTGTTCATGCCATGAGAAAGGCTATGAACAACCAAATGCCTAGAGGCACCTCCTCGTCGTATTCTCCTTGCCGGCGGTAGCAAAAACTCTCTTGATGCCCATCCTTCCCACAAGGAGAGCAATGGTACAAAGGCCTATCGAGAGGCACGGTCCGAGTGGATGAATCACCATTCTCTTGTAAGTGGGAAGTCCCTTGGGACTTAGAGCATGAAGCATCAACCCCAACATCCAACTTGGTGTCCACATTAGAATCACACGTGCCATGAGAAAGACTACGTGGCTTCTTAAAAGCTTTAGCACGCACACGTCGCTCGTGCTTGACACGGCGAAAGCAAAACTCAACGGTATGCCCATCCTTCTTGCAAAAGGTGCATTGGAACCTCGGCTTGGGAGTATGAGTTCCAAATATGTGGGAGGCACCCTTTCCATTCAAATCACCTTGGGCAACACCGGAAGAAGCAACAAGCTTAGGAGTAGCTATGGGAGAGCTATCCAAAGCACTAGCACAATTACTAGCATCCAAAGACTCACACTCAAGAGAAGAAGTCGACTCCGGTTTAGAAGAGGCAAATTTAGAAGCATCAACATCGGAGTGACAAGAGAAGTGAGAATCCAAACCCTTGGCACAAAGACTCTTGCACCTTGTGCGCAAAACCTCATTTTGAGACTTGAGGCGCTCACAAGTACCACATGTCATATTTCTCAAATTATTGATTTCTTCTTCAATGCATTTAGCATATGTGGTACGCAAGAGTTCATTTTCTTTCTCAAGGTTGGCACTCATCTCATCATGCTCAACCAACTTAGCGCTCATATCCTCGCGCATCTTTTTCAAAGCCAACACTTCACTTTCCAAATCAATGCATGAGGTGCAAACGAAATCACATGAACAAGCAACATCATTTACATCTCGCAAAGCACTATCATCATTGCAAGAAGTATGGCAAGCATCCTCAACCAAAGAACAAAGAGCACTTGCTACAAGGCATGGATTTTATATCACAAATTTCAGCCCTAGCATGCTCAAGATCATCTACACATGTGGTGTGAGTCAATTTTAATTCATTAATTTCAGCATGCAAAGACTCACAAGAAACACATGGTAAAGAAGCACTTGTCTCTAACAAAGCAATCTTACTCCTAGCCATATCAAGCTCATCATTCAAAACACCACAAGATTTGCAAGGCATAGAAGCATTGGATTTCAACAAGTCAATTTCAGATTGCAAGTTAGCAAGAGATGATCTCAATTCATCATTCTCAAAATCAAGATTGTCGCATGCTCTTCTAAAAGCTTCAACATGCATTTTGCGCCAACTAACTTCATATTTTAATTTCTCATTTTCAAGACACAAGGCATCGCAAGATTTGCAAGGCAAAGAAGCTTTGAAATTTAACACCTTGATTTCAGATTTCAAGCATGCAATGGAAGCAATCAAAGCATCATTTTCAGCATGCATGGTGTTACAAAAAGTGCAAGAATTCAAAGCACAAGACCTCCAATGAGCCATACCACATTTCAACCTAGTAAGAGAGCATTTAATCTTCTCATTCTTCCTACGCAAGGCATCGCACAAATCTATGTTTCTCCTATGCAAGTCTCCACAATCACGCTCACAAACATCCAACCTATTACATAGGATCAAGATAGCTTTGGCAAGTGTACCTTGGTTCATGCCTCCTAGCTTGTGGTAGAGCTTGCCTTTCTTGATGTCACCATCTCGATAGTCCTCGATGAGAGATATCATCTCCTCCACTTCGGCTTCGCCTCAACCTCCATACTCCTCCCGCTCAAAGAACCACAAGGAGAAGAACTTGGTGCCATAAACAAAGTACTGGTTAGGATTAGCCGAAACCAAGCTCAAGGAACAAACAACGATGCAAAGAAGGCACTCAAAAAGCCTCAATTCTCTAACAACTACTGACGAGTTCAATAGCAAAGGATCTTATCTTTTTCCCAAAATTTTACCACTGAACAAGGAGCACCAAAGATAGAGGCACAAAAAATTTCAGCTCAAGATAAGGTGAAATGAAGCCTAGAGAAAATCCAGAAGAAACAAGACAAAGCCGCAAGAGACATAAATGAGGATTTTTCAATTATCTTGTTGATTTTTTCTGAATTTTTTCAATTATCTTGTTAGATCATTTTGGATCACCTTCAAATGGAGTCACGAAACCTCTGTAAAAATTTGAGCCAAAACGGAGCAACGAGCGAAAAGTTATGCCCGTTTTATCGAAGGTACCTCAAGTTATGGTTTTCCAAGGACACAACTCCAAATCGTCGGACTCAAAACGTGCAAACCAAGGTCGCAAGCAAAAGCACCTCTTTCCTCTAGTCACCCTATAGATTCAAGACTTGTTAGAGCCAAAAGAATCCACAACCGGCTCTGATACCAATTGAAGGATCGGATGGCGACTAGAGAGGGGGGGGGTGAATAGGAGCCGGTAAAAATTCTTCTCAAAGAACCCGGCCTATACCCTAGTCAAAACCCGGTCACACACAAGCGTTGGAACGAATCACACACCAATCGCCAAAACAACGAGTTCTTGAAACACACGCGGAAGCACGAATGAAGGAGGGAGGAATCGAACCAAAGAGCAAAGCAGCCAGTGCTCGCGACCGTCCGTCCGGCCCGGGCAGGGGGGGCCGTCCGCGATGGCCGCGCGGACCGTCCGGCGGGGTCCCGCGGACCGTCCGCACCCTTGCCGCGGACCGTCCGCCCGAGCCGCGGACCGTCCGTTAAAGCGAACGAAACCACCGAACCGACCCGAGAAAAACGGACCGTCCGCGAAGACCGGGCGGACCGTCCGCGCGGGTCACGGACCGTCCGCTACTGAAGCTCGGACCGTCCGCAAACCGGCCGCAACGAAAAACCAAAACAAAATCGGATCGAAAGCAAAGCCGAGGAAGAACACGAAGAACACGCGAAGAACACCGTTCACGCGGACCGTCCGCCCGGCCCTCGCGGACCGTCCGCCAGGTGCGGACAGAGCTGAAAACGCCCGACCCCGAAAGTCAACTCCCCCAAATCATCATCGGATTTCCCAAACGGTTGAAGCCGTAGAGACAAGGGTTTGGGTACTTGAAAAGCGTCACACAAGGATGCTATAGCCCAAAAATCTTGCCTCCTAACTCCCTAAATCACCGGGAATCGCGAATCCTTTGAGCACCACCAAAAGCTAGAGCACCGAACGAAAACTCACGAATCGAAGTGGTTTCCCGGCGTTTGAGGGCACAAGATCAAGCACAAAGATGCACAAGACATCTATCCATGTTTCCCTCAAAGAAATCCGGGGAGAAACCCACTCAAATCCGCGGAATCACACTGGGAACAAAGGCACGAAAACAAGCACGAAAATAGCACAAAAAGAGCTCCGAAAAAGCAATAAAAGAAATTCGGGAATAGAAAGATTGGCACAAGATTTAGAGGATGAAATCACTATGAATATCTTGTCCAAACGATTACAAGCCACTCCTAGAAATCAAATCTAAGATGGCAAAAAGCTCCAATCAAAGAGCCACTCTCCCCTCTCTCCCTCTCTCCCAAAGCACTCCAAAATGAAAGAGTACCGCCGCCTCTAGCCCAAGAGTTGGCTTAAAATTCAGCCCCCTCCTCCTATATATAGGCCCTCCGAAAAGACCGAAGTGCCCCTACACTAGGAGTACAACACAAGCCCTCACGGGGGCATTTTGGTCAACACATGAAGTTCACCATCGGACGGCCGCGCATCCATCAGGCCTTCACGTCCTCCCGACGCAAGCACCTCGATCATGCCGCGTGTCGCCCGCCTCGAAGCTTCCCGACGCACCCGGATACCGTCTCCGTCACGTCAGGCCCTCGGGCTCGGTTTTGAGGCCCAAACCGAGAAACCCTCCTCCGATGGTTTTGTGGCCAAACCACCAAACCCCACGTACACGGCCTGGCCTCACCACGCCAAGCGTCGAGCCCGCCAAGCCTTTCACCTCCGACGCCCGACGGTCTACTCGGTCTTGCCTCGTTCCTTGACTTGGCCACCACCGATGCACCGGCTCCATGTCCACGACTTCGTCTTGCTCTTCTTGCACCATGCGGCTCGCACTTGATCCCGTCGGCCACCGGTCCCTCGAACCAAGCCTACTTGTCTCTCCACTCCTCGGAGGCCCCGCAAGTCTAAGACCTTTCGCGCCCCGTTCTTCACCTCGCACCAACGCAAACCAAGCCGCAACCAACACCTGCAATACTAGGCCAAGAGTCGGTCCACACAACGTTGTCAACCACTCCTCACGAGTGCATTGACAACACACCACATAAACAATAAGGTAAATACACAAAATACAACACACACAACACAACTCAACACTACACACACAAAGCTTCAAACCAACCGGTCAATCACTCATCACACACGAACCAAGGTACTTCTCAACTTGGTTCCTCAGATTTCACAATTTAGCACATTTAATTTCAATTTCTTTCTTTAATTATTTACAACAAGCCTTTCTACCATAAATCCAAATTAAATCAAAAACACTTCCAATGAGCCTAATCTTTTGCACACAGCAACATATGCTTAGTTTAAGCTCTGACACCAAAATTTGGCCTAAGATCATTTATAAATTAATTTATATGAAAAAGACAAATCTCAGCCTAGTAAATCAACATTAATTCATATAAAACTATTTAATAAACTTTTTGATCTCAACTTTCTCCTACAGGTCAAGTATGCCAAAAATGAGTTTCTGACCAAAGCATGGTTGCAAATTCAATTTATTTTTCAGATTTTGAATTTAAGCTCCTACACAAGATTAAATCCAAAACACCTAGTAAACAATTCCCTAAATTCACATACATCACACCAGGGGTACTAATCATCAAGTCAAAGCCCTAGGGTGCACTGGTGCTCAAAGAAAAGTTCATTAAAGGTGCTATAAAAAGCATCAAACTTATTCTAGCATAAAACTTAAATAAATCATATCTGAAAATATATGCATCAAAATCATGCAAACTTTTGCCACAGATCTAGACATGATATAAAGAGTAACATATCCAAAATTCAAGTTCATAGCATCTGTATATTTTAAACTGCGCTAAAAACACTCCAAACTGCGTTTGAATTTTTAATTCAAAAACTGTACAGAAAAACCCTATACATGTTTTCTAGAAAAGATAGATTTCTTCACCACGAAACCAACAAAATTGGTTTTATATTTTTCTGATTTTTCTACGATGTTTAATGATTTTCCGAAGTTGCTGCTGTAACCCTAAAAGGTCCCTGGAATTTTTCAGAAACGACCCTAGAAAGAACTCAATCACAGCAATGTGGTCCTTGGTGGCCTACACCTCACCGGCGGCGGCCAAATCGGCGGCCGGCGCTGCCTGTCTTGGCCGGAGGGGGGCGCTCTGGGCTTCCACGGACCCCGCCCAGGGGTCGCGGGGCGGCGGCGGGTCGGAGGGGCCGCGCCGGCGCCGGCGGCGGCCGGCCCGGGACCGGCCGCCGGTGCCGGCGGCGTCCTGTGCCGGCGGCCCCTGGCGGCCAGGCGGTGGGTTGGGGGCGTCGAGGGAGGCCTAGGGAATGGGGAGGAGGGGTCGGCCGGCTCGGAATCGAATCGGGAACGACGGAACGCGCGGCAGCTCTTCACTGACGGTCGGCGGCGCGGGAGGCACGGGGGTGATGTGCAGCTTGGGTTTTTGGCAGGGCAAGGGCCTCGATGATGTCGCGGACGAGGCAGGAGCGCCTTAAGGCACCTCCCAGCCCAGCCCGGGACCCGTGCATGGGCGCGCGCGCGCGCGCGCCCCGGCGCGCGGCGCGTGGCCGCCGGCCGGACCGCCGCCCGCCTTGGCGCGGCGTACGGGAGTTAACCGGGCGGAGAACCCACGCGCGCGCGGTCCACCGCGACGGACTCGAGGGTCCGTACGCCGGAGCCCGCGCGCGCGGCACGTGGCCGACGGAAACGGCGCGGCGCTCCGGAGCGCGAGACGACGTCGGTCCGTCGCGTTTCTATTTCATTTACTCGTTTTCGAAATTGTGAAACTCCAAAAATCGTCAACTAAGTTGAAAATCTCCCAAAAGCAAAGTTGTAGAGGAGATATAGATCTACAACTTTCCCAAAGGGTGACATATGTTTTGATCAATGGTTTGCCGGGAACGCCGACCGAAGTTGCGGATTTTCCACGGCTCGGTTTCATCGTTCACGGCGCGATCAAACCGGTTTTTGGCCAATTTGCACTCAAAATTGGAATGTCCGCCAATTACGAAAAATGTGTTCCTGGAAATAACGAACAACTTTCGTATTGGCCGATTTTGAACTTCTATAGTGAAATTTGGAGAACGCATAAGAAAACCATTTCAGCCTTTAAAGTAGATCTAGGGTTTGACCGTGGTTTGAGATTTTGATCGAGGTCTTTTGTGCAAAAGTGTGCCCAATCACGTCAAACATGCTTAGAAGTTATTTATCCTTAATTAACTCATATAATTAATGTCATTAGCGCAATCAAACATCAGGGATGTTACAACGGGCATCTGATTCCTTATAAGTGGTATCAGAGCCGGGACTCACTTCCTTCACAAGGATACGCCAATTCGATTGGTAAATTGTGAAAATTGGCTCATTGGAACGGTTAGGCTTCACAACCTAGTGAGTTGCTCTATAGAGGTATGAAAGGGTGGATACCTTAGGTTTGGCTCCACATTTCGATGCACGGGCTACCCTCAATGGAAGGTTCTCATGGAGGCCATCTCCAAGCAAAGGACCTTGATGTTTGGAGAGTCACCGATGAGGGCATGGAAAATTGTACTAAGAAAGAAAAGCAATTTGATGTGATTGCTAAGAGTATCATTTTGTCCTCACTAGATGTAGGCGTTTTCAATAGAGTTTTTACTTGTGAAAATGCTCATGAGCTATGGAAAACCATCAAGGAGCAAAATGAGGGTTCAAAAGAAGTTGCTAATGAACGCTACGGTTGTCTCCTTGAGGAATTCAATAGCTTTAAGCAACTTGCAAATGAAAATGCCGAATCTATGTACTCATGCCTAAATGTGCTTGTCAATGAGATCAATGCTTTAGGTGTGAAGGACATCACGGACTTGAACATCAACCGAAAGATCCTTCAAAGTCTTCGGAAGCCCGATTATGACTTGGTGAAGGCAATCATCTATGAGAAGAAGCTCGAAGATTTGAAGCCATCTCATATCTTGAGCAAGATCATGGCACATGAGCTTTAACTCATGTCCAAGTCAAAGAAGGCGCACCAAGAGAAGCCCCAAGAACCATCCTCTCCAACTACAAGCCATGCTCTCTCAAGCCAACAAGAGAAGGTGTTGAGTAGGATGGCTACTCATGGAAGCTCAAGCGAGGATGATGGTGATGATGGTGACGATGGAGATTCCTCAAGTGATGAAGAGGTTGAATCCATGGTGGCCGAGTATGTGAAGAAGATCTTCAAGTATGTGAAGAAAGTCAACATGTACGGCTACAACGTCCACTTGAGAGAAGGGTGTCATTATCAACACATCAAGTTCACCAAAATCAAGCACAAGCCTAAGAAGAAGGTGGTCAAGGAGCGCAGACCAATGCAAAAAGCAACTATCGCCGTCCGTGAGTGGACAAGTGGTGGAGAATCAAGTTCTTCTAGCTCAAGTGATGAATCAAGAAAGAACTTCACCACCCGCTTCATGCAAGGTCCTTCATCATCACTACACATGTGCCTTATGGACAAAGGTATGGAAAGCAATGTAAGTGAAGATGAATCCGACACCACCTCTCTTGATGATCTTGTTGAGCTAGTCCATGAGCAAAAAGGAATTCTTGAGAAACAAGCTAATGAAATTAAAGAACTCCATGCCTTCAATGATCTTAGTGCAACCCTTGCTACAAATTATGAACATTTGTTGTGCAAATTCAAATTGCTTAGCAAGGAGTGTGATGAGCTAAAATCTAAGCTTGAGAGCAATGAGATTAAAACAAGTAATTCCTTTGAGCTTGATGAATCATCTATCCCTTGTGCAATTCCTATCTCCAAGGTAGATGCTTCAACTTCCTGCATTGATTTAATTGATGAATCTTGCTCACCCTCTTGCAATGAGAATGTTGTTGTAGAAAAATGTGATTGTCTCATAGGCAAGAAAAATGATGAGCTCAAGCAAGAAGTAAAATGGCTCCGAGAGAGGTTGGCAAGCTTGATGGGCAAGGGCACGAACGATGAGGAACAAGTGGACATCTCTCAAGACATGAAGAGCAGATTTCAACCTTTTCAAGATAACCGTGATCCCATGGTGAAGAAGCTTGAGAAGGGTGCAACCGTGATTTGCTACAAGTGTCATGGAGAAGGGCACAAGTTCTACAAATGCCCTCAATTTGTCAAGAAGATGGACAAGGGAGAGAAGAAGTTGAAGCCCACCATCAAGAGCTCCCTCATCTACACCAAGCCCAACCGCAAGAACAAGACCAAGAGCAACACCTACGTCATCAAGAAGAAGGCAAATGGCAAGGTGGTTGCACACAAGGTTGGGAAGATGAAGGAGGAGCGGGGTTGGAACCAACCCATTTGGGTGCCCAAGGAAGTCATCATCAACATGAAGGGGCCTCAAATGGTTTGGGTTCCAAAGGCCACTTGAAGGCCATAAGAGTGGGGACTTGGGAGGCTTGGCACAAACAAGATGTGAAGTTTCAAGCGTAGAAGCCAAGCTTGCAAGTTGGACATGTGTTGCCCAAGTTCCCTGGTTGAGGTAATGGAAACTAGTACCTATTTCTTGTATCATTGTAGTTCCATTGCCTTGTTTAGGTTGCATTTGTTGCAATGTTTACATATGGTAGGTTGCTTATGTCATGTGCTAACCCATGAGCAACTTACATGGTACTTACATGGTTTGATTAGTGTGTAGGAAAGCTACTCTTGTTCTTTCATGGTGCATGTTTTAATATATATCTCTTTGCATCATGAGCAAGCTATAGGGTTAGCTTCCCTTTTGTTGTCATAAACAATGTGCATACATTTGGTTGGTGATTCAAACACTAAATGCACACATTTAGGGGGAGCTCATCCTATGGTTTGGTTATGGGACTAACATTGTTTCAAGCCTATCTTATGTAGTCCCTTGGCGACTCGGTCCGATGCGGTACTTCATTCTAAGATAATGCTATTTCACTCTCATTGTGATCTAACATCTCTAAAAGAGTGAATATAGCAATATGAGCTTCATGCTATTGAGTCATGTCCTTGCGAGCTTATGTCTCTATATAAGTTCAAAGGCAATGTACTCATACATTCCTAATCCTTGTGGTACCCCAAGTGTCTTCTATGCAAGCTTCTTTCAAGTGGTGTTACCTAGTGATATCTCTCCAAGTGGCTCATCTCAATGTGGTGCCAACAAGGTAGAGAAGATCATCCCAGGAGGTATGCAATGATCAAAAGACTACAAGTGATATCTACAAGTGGTAATGTAACAAGAACCCATTTGTCTTATCTCTTGTCCTTTAAGCTACCTCCTTGCATGATATTCCCTAAGCTTCCTTGCCTCACAAGTTTGTAGTTGTGCACTTGATTTTCACACTATCATTTTGTGCACACACTTAGGGGGAGTTTAGTTTGTATCATGCTAGTCTCATGAGCTTGTGATCCACCTTAGTCATTCTCACATGTGGTATCTTCATTGATACCATACATATGGATCATGGTTCATGCGGCTTTCTCCCTTGTATTTTACATTTCTCCTTGAGCTATGTTTGCTAGGACTTTCTAGTTTTCTTGGACCCCTTTTGCTTTGGACTTTTTGGAGATTTTATTCCAAAGGGGGAGAATGTGAGATCAAAGCAAGCTAGTGGTTTAAGCTTACAAGTGGTGGATATGAGACCAAGGGGGGAGAATGTGAATATAAGATCAAAAAAGGGGGAAGTTTGATCTAGGGGGAGTTTGGATGATGGTAAGCATCCAAGCAAGTGTAAGTGGTTCTAATTCTGTCAATATTTGAAAATTTATGCTTGCTTTGGTTGTGTTGTCATAAATCACCAAAAGGGGGAGATTGTAGCGAACATGGCCTCATATGCCATTAGTTCGAGTTTGATTTTGGTGATTCATGACAACATGATCATTGGACTAACCATATTGTTCTAGCATATCTTTGTAGACACTTCTAGGCCCCAAGGATGCAAGTAAACCACATGCCAAAATGCCAAAACAAAGGGTCAAAACCGAGCAAGAAAAGGAAGAGAAAAGACACCGTCGGATGAACCGACGGTATCAATTTAGCAAGCGTCAGTGCAATCGTCGGACGAGTTGGTACACAGGGCGAAACCCTAGGTACCGTCGGATGAACCGATGGTCCACTTTTTAGTAGCGTCGGACGAGTCGCAGAGGAAGAGCAGTGAAGACAGTAGCACCGGATGATCCGACGATCTGAGTGGGGACACCGTCAGTCTATCCAACACTCAGTTTGAATTCATACAGAGATGCGCCAAGATGAAGCCTTCAACACCGGATGATCCGACGCCTTGGTCAAGATGAAGCGTCGGTCTATCCGACGGTCGAGTGGAAGCTAACAGAGGCGACTTTAGCGCGGAGTCTTCAGCACCGGATGATCCGACACACCGTCGGTGCATAGCGTCGGATCAGTTGTGTCAGAGAACCTCAACGGCTATGTGACGTGGGAGGGGCACCGGATGAACCGACGCCCTGGAAAAGCTTAGCGTCGGATCATCCGACGGTACTACTTTCAGCAGCTTTTAGCCAACGGCTAGTTTGATGCCTTGGGCTATTTATACCTCCTCCACCCGCCCATTTGAGATTGCTGGATTGTGTGGAAGTGCAGAGGAGTTCAAGACACATTGAAGATCATATCCAATCCATCCAAGTGCTTAATTGCTCATCCTTAGACTTGCATATGCTTTGTGTATGTGCTTAGTGCTAGGCTTAGCTTAGAGCTGAGTGAGTGCAAGGTTGTGCCAACCTTGTGAGGTGATTCTTGAGTGAATCAAGTTGTACAAGGTTCACCGGAAGCCTTGGGGCCTAAGTGGCTCACCGGCAATCATCATCGACCCTCCGTCTTGGTGTGGAGCGGCGAGGACACTTTGTGCGGGGGACGTGGAGACCCCCTTCCTTGGTGGAGAAGCTCCTTAGTGGAGGCGGCATCAAGGTGACCAAGGGAGCTTGGCAAGTGCCTAAGTGGCTAGCCTTTGTGGCGAGTCAAGTGGTGCTCTTGGGAGAGACTTGGTGACCGGGAAGCAATACTCTTGTGTGAGTGCTTCAACGTGGACTAGGGGTGGCTTAGTGCCTACCGATACCACGGGATAAATCGCGTGTCAAGAGTTTGCTTCCTCTCATCCCCTTTACGTTTCCGCATTTACTCTATTGCAATCTTTGCTTGTCTTTTCTTTCCTAGGGTAGTATCATGCTAGGATTGGCTATAGGTTGCAAATCTTGTTTTGGGATGGGAGTTTCACACTAGAACAACCCTAGTTGCACATATAGATAGTATGTTCTAGTTTACATTTGTGTAAAATTAGTGAAGCCATAGGTTAAGGTTTTAAGTTACCTAATTCACCCCCTACACCTCTTAGGCTAACGAGCATCCGTTTTCTTACAGCCAGTCGTTTTTTTACATCTAAATATCCTATAAAGGATTCTTCAATGCAAACATGCCTTGAAGATAAATCCACATATCTTATAATTAAAGACATCTGTTCTTGGTTGCTTGCATTAGGGTACAGTCAAGTATGACAGAAAAATACTTTGCTTTCTTTATTTTCTTAATAATTTCAGACTCAATAGTAGAAGCAGTAAGTAAATCAACTCTTCTGAATCTTATTATCAAGATAATGAACACGAGTTTCTTCATCTGTAATACGACTAAAATGCTCTTGAATAATTGGATCAAATTCAGCCAACAATCTATCAAGCCCAAGAGTTTTCCATTGCTACCATCATACAGGTTGTTGTTACTACCATGGAATGCTAAATTATGCTTTGCTAGATATTTTACAATACAAACAATTCTGAACAAAACTTTTCTCCAGTGCTCCGTTTCTTTCTCAAGTTGTCGCTGAGCAGGTTTGTCAATAGTTTGATCTATTTGCAACCTACTACACAACTCATACCTTCTAGTAGTCATATTTGAAACATGATCCGCACTAGTCTTATGCTTTTTAAGTCTAGTTCCAAGATGTATCCAATCATTATATCCCTCCTTTGCCAACTGACTCTTTCGATGTGTGGAAATTATCTGTCGTGTGTGCTGTCGTGCGAAGGCCGAGACTGTCCCCATGGCGCGGCGGGTGGTGGAGGTGCGGGGAACACAGAGGAGGCGTTAGGGGACAGGAAAGGTGATTTTTTTTCTCTGATCCCCACTGATGTGTGGGGCCCAATGACAGTGTCAGGCAGATGTAATGGTTCTGGTTAACGAAATGGCATAGAAGGATTGAGAAATTATAACCAATGGTATAGAAGAGATGTTGTAAATTTTCAATAGCTCATAGGGGATAGTCATATTTTGCAATAGCATAGAGAGAATTTGTCTCATTTTTTAATGCTAGGACAACAAGGGCTACACTCCATGGGAAGAAGTTCCATTTGCGGCATTTTATTTTGTACACGACGATCGAATAGCGATTGAGTTGTGTGCAGCGGCACTTGCACTTTGGAAGCGAGTAGATGATGCGCTTTTTCCCTGTTGTCTTTCCAGATTGATAGGACAATGATTGAAAACCAAAGGCGCTACCGCATTAGCAAAATGCTTGTACAGAATTTTTTTTTCTCCATATTAACTCTGGTTGTTGGCCAAATCCGTGCGTGGGCACCTCTACCTAGCCTGACTGCTACCAAAAGGCTCATCAGGGCAGCTCCAGTCCTGGTTCCAATACTGCAGTCCACGCAAGCGAAACAAAACTACGGTTCCCTACCTCGAGCAGGGTTCAAAAAACCGCTGCCGGAGCGGTTTTCCAAACCGCCAAAACCGGTCCGGTAAACCGGTAAAACCGACCGGTAAACCGAAAAGAGCGGTTTGCTAGATTCGGTTAGAGAGCGGTTACCGAGCTTTTTCCTTACCGAGCCGGACCGGTAAGACCGGTTACCGCGGTAACCGGACCGGTTACCAACGGTAAGGTGAACCCCGACCTCGAGTGCTGCATGAACCATGGGAGTACGGCGTCTGCTTTTCCTCACAGCAAGTATTAGGGACATCCAATAGGGAAGAGAGAGAAAGGAGGAGAGAGAGGGGAGTGAGGGACTCAGCCGTCGCCGGCGCAAGTGGCCGAAATAAAAAAAAGTCACCGCTCGTCCAATCAATTGTTTTCCCGGATCAAGCAAGGTCTTAAATAGTTGCAGGGCCCACCATCACAGCTCGGGGCCGGAGCCCGCGAGTGGCCAGCGGCTGACGAAACCATAAGCCATGCTCTCACGGGACCCAAGCAACGTGGTGCTGCACTACCTGCATACGAGTGGGCAATAGCAGTTGGTGTGATTATTTAATTTGCAAGAGTTTGGCTCGTCTGCACATTCTAACCCTTCCTCGACAAGTTCCACCAGGGTGTCGCCGACTTGGAACGGATCAATCGGTCCTACATCGTCCTCCAGCCAAAACACGTCGGGGAGGTGGCCGTCGGTGCGTTCCGACCCATTTGCCTACATAACTGCGACATCAAGATCGCGTCCAAGCTCCTGACAACGCGGCTGCAACGCCAACTAACTGCGCTCATCGGCATCAACCAAACTGGCTTCTTGTAGGGCCGGTGCATCTCTGAAACATTCATCCACACCCTAGAGATCATACAATGCAGCTACAAGCACCGGGCACTCGCCTTCGTCATCAAGCTTGACTTCGCCAAGGCGTTCGACATGGTGAACTAGCGCAGTCTGCACAAAACCCTCAACGTCCGCGGGTTCCCAGACTAGTGGTGTTCTTGGATCAACTCTCTACTAAGTGCCTCCAAGTCCGCGATCCTGGTGCACGGGTGCACGGGCCCATGGTTCCCATGCCGTCGAGACTTGCGCCAGGGCGACCCACTCTCCCCCTACCTATTCCTTCTCGTCGCCGACGTGCTGCAACGACTGATACGCTCGGATGATAGCGTGCTACACCCCCTGACACCGGCGCACTGTGCCCCGTCCTGCAATATGCATGCAGACGACACCCTCATCGTCATGAAAGCGGATGCGGGGTCGGTCGTTTGCCAGAAGCTCATCCTGGATTTTTTTGCTGAGGCAACCGGGCTCAAGATCAACTACAGCAAGAGGCTGGTTGGTACCTGTTCACGCTGATCCTGCAGACCTTGGACACTACCTCGACATCCTCCGGTGCAAGGAGGAAGTGTTCCCCAGAGCTACCTCGGCCTCCCCCTGTCACCGGACAAAGTGAAGATCGCCGTGCTCATTCCATCCATTGACCGCGCCGACAAGTGCCTCGCCGGGTGGACAGCTACGCTTCTCAACACAATGGGCAGGGCCATGCTCGTTGACTCGGTCCTGGGCAACCTACTCATCTACGCCATGTGCACCATGGAGCTACCGAAAGGCGCGCTGGACCGCCTTGACTCCAAACATCGGGCGTTCATGTGGACCGGCACCGACAAGGCTAGCGGCGCGCAGTGCCTTGTCGACTGGGAATGGGTGTGCATGCAGCGTGATGATGGCGGCTTGGGGCTGAAGAACCTCGGCGTACAAAATCAATGTTTGCTCCTGAAACCGTTGCATCGCCTCTTCTTCCTCATCGACTCCTCCTGGGCGCAATGGGTGTGCGGCCAAGTCAACCTGGTCACACTCGAAGGTGATGTCGCCTACAGCCACTGGTGCTCGCTACGCCAGCTGCTCCCTACCTACCGCGCCATCACCACGATACACGTCCGGGACAGCGCCAGTACGGCATTCTGGGATGACTCCTGGCTCCCGGAAGGGCCGCTCACGGACCTCCTCCCCGCACTCTGCAACCACGCCACCGACCCAGGGCTCTAGAACGGCGTCGATGGCTACCTGCAACCCCGACTGACGCAGGCGGACGCCGCTGAACGCAACAAGCTAACGGGACTCCTCGGCCACGTCGTGCTTTGCGACGGCGAAGACGTCCGGGTCTCCTGTCTCGTGGACCACAAAGGGAAGCTCAAGACGTCCCGGCTCTACAAGGTACTAATGTCTGGCGAGGATCCCTGCCCCTTCGCACGTTTCATCTAGAAGAACCGTGCACCGCCGCGAGTACGGTTCTTCGCCTGGCTCTTGGTGCAGGACAAAAATCAGAGCCGGCACAACCTCCACAAGAAGCATGTCGTCAACCTCGCGGGGTGCGAGCTCTGCAACCACGACGAAGAAACGGCCGACCACATCATCTTCGGCTGCGCCACGGCGGTGGCCTTCTGGGAGCACCTATAGGTGCCTCCGCGGCCACAACCTCCATGGTGCGCGACCTCTGGAATGCATCAATGCTGACCGCGCTCCCACACCGCCACCGGCTCAGTGCAGAGTTTCATTGCACAGTTACCTAGACTGTGAACTAGGTAACTATGCCATAGGAGTTTTATATATGGTGATGACACTCCTCTCACATATGATGAAATTATCCCTTCTCTCTCCTCATAAATACCTTGCCACATAAGAAAAATTGGTGATGTGACATGATAATTAATGTCTATGAAATCCTCCATGAAACTTCCATTGAGACTAGCCTTAGTACTATTGGATCAACATTTCAAATTTGCTAAGTCTGAAAATAGAGCCAACCGGTTGACTTTAGACCTACTTTTTGGGAAATTTTACACTAAGATCTTTGACATGTTTTTACTAAAACTGAATTTGGATGTCCATGGAGAATTTTGGATATGCTGGTGATAAAGAAAAACAAATAATTTATAGTTTACGGGAAGCTTAGAAAACAACACAACTTCCCAACTTTAAGCCTCCACGTTGTTACCGGCAAACTAGCAAATTGTAGTTTAAGGGCCCATCTTTTTTGGTTTGCTGGTAACAAATTGTTACACAAATCAAGCTGTCAAGAACAAACTCAATCAATGGAGAGACGATGAAATACTCCACAGTTGTGCTCAAGATATAATGCTATACGAGACTTTCCCTGCTTTCCTTTATTTCACTTTTCCTTTTTTTTTTCTTTCTTTTTCCACCCTGTCAGCTCTCTGCGTGCCGTTTCTCTTGAGCACATTGTCGGAATCGGAGAAATGTGAAATGACAAATGGGCCAGCAAGGCCTTGGGTGGGTGCCCGAGACGAATCGCCTCTGCGTGCGGGCGACCTGAAGGAAGACGCCGCACCTCCGGCCTCTTCTTCTCGTCTTCCTCTCTCTTGGCAGCTGCCACAGGCAAGGTGAAGGAGCTTCGGGGATCAGCATGGCGGGCAAGGAGGTAAGGAGGAGAGCACCACCCCCCGCCTATGAATCCTTATAACTGATATGTACCCTTGATGTTAGTCTTGCAGAGATAATTTGTTTGCGTGATGGGTGTCGTGTGTGATTTCTCCGAATTTGATTTGACTGGCTACGTCGTAGGATTAGGAACACATGCAGCTCGTAGTGATTTGTTGGTGTTAACCTCTTTTTTCTCCTTCTCCTGGTCGGAACAGCAGAGTCGTCTAATCTCCGGCTATTTTCGCCGCTAATCATCCAAACGCTCCACACCGCATGACCTTGAGATCAGAGTCAGACCCAGTCAAGCCAATCTCGTCCACACACCGCTGCCCCTTATCCTCTCTCTGTTTCCAATCTCGTCTCCTCCTTGTTCCTTTCCTCCATGGCCGCTGGCACTCCCTCTAAAAGTTACTTGCCACGGTCAACAACTCAAAACAGAGTTTTCAGAGGTAAAAGAAACTGCTGTTCAGTCTTCATTTCCTGATTTTACAAGACATGAATATCCCTCCAGAAACAAGCGTTAGACGACTTTTAGACCGTCTCTGATGCTTCCAACTACCTGCAACCTCTGAGGCCTAGCTACGTGTCACATCTCATCTGAGCTGATGCAAGAGCTACCATTCTTCATGGCCTAGCTTACTCCAAAATCAGAACCATCTAATCCTCGGATCGCGTCGCAGATCACCATGGTCGTCGAGGTTGACCTTGACTGCGAGCGATGCAACAAGAAGATCACAAGGGTCCTCGAAAACATCAAAGGTACAGTGTTGTATAATCCTGTCAGCTGCCGGTACTGTTGTGTGCTGATGACCACAACGGTTGATTAATTCTGACTGATCGGGTTCTTTGGCGCAGGCAAGATGAACATCAAGACTATCAAGTTTGATAAGGAGAGGAACGTGGTGACCATCTCCGGCCCGTTCGACGCCGAGAAGGTCCGCCGGAAGCTCTGCCGCGAGGCTGGCCGGGTCATCAAGAGTATGGACGTCGTCGTCAAAGCGCCCGAGGAAAAGAAGGACGACGGAGGCATGGAAAGGGAGGAGGACGGAAGAAAGGCGGCTGCAGCTGCTGTCGACCTCCGCCCGCTACTGAAGAAGATGTTGGAGCAACCCAAGCCCAGGACGACCCCCTGCACCTGCTGCTGCGGCTGCTGCTGTTGCGGCAAGCAGACAACACAGCCGCCGGCGCAGGGCGTGCCCGTGGCCGCCAAGAAGTCCGTCTGGCCCGTGCCGGCCAGCTCCGTCGTCTCCGGCCATGGCTACGAGGCGCCGCCCTCGTATTGCGTGCCGGTCGGTGTACAGCATCGAGGGGTGTGGTACTGATAAGGCAGGGTTGACGTTGCGAGGAGGACCCCGACGCCGCCGTTTGCAGCGTCATTAACGGCGATGCGGCATGGGCCATGGACATTGACTCTACCATATATGTATGGCCAGGGCTGAACGGAAAGAAAGAAAAAAGTCCGGGATCGATCGTCACCGGAAGCGCTTGTTTGACTATGTGTGGGGTTAGCACAGTTGTGGTTGTGGTTGCGCTGGTATAGCGACTCGTGAAGTTTAAATTGTTTAAACGAAGGTTCGGCAAAACAGTTTATCTTGACTGTATTTTTACGAAATGTCCATAGTACCCTCTCTTTTTTTCTCTGTTTTTTTATTTTTCTCATTCCTTTTTATTTGTTCTTCTTTCCTTTTTTCCGTCCCTTTCCTTCCCATCTCACCTTATCCATTCACCGACGCCCCCATTCACCACACCTCTCAGCGCCGGGAGCTCCCTGGTGCTGGCCTTTGGCCTCCTCTATCGGCCTCCAGCTCCCCCGTCGATGGGCTCCCTGGCCTCCAGCTCTCCCCAACCGCGGGCTCCATCTCCTCGCGTCTTAGCGCACATCGCGGTCCGGCCGCCCGGTCTTCTCTATGCCACGTCGTCGTCGATCTCACCCGTCGGCCATGGAGAAGGCCCGGGTCGATCTTCGCTACACTGCAGTCAAGCTCGCTGGCTAGCCATGAAGGCGACACGGGTAGATCGTTGCCGCGCCACCTCCAGCTCCACCGTTGTCCGTCCGCCGGTCTCCAAGTATGCCGCTGAAGCCACCGCCGACCGCCACCCGGGGCAGGCTTGAGAAAGGGTAGCACGGAGCAGGCGAAGTTGCGTGCTTCCAGCTCCACCCCCCCCCCCCCCCCCTCAAACCGCTCTAGAGCGGAGGGGAATGAGGCGCTTCGCTCATGGAGCTGCTTCGGGAGGCCGTTTGGCACAACTTCACGTGAAACAGCTCCCAAAGCTGTGACAAAGTCACCCTACATTATGTGTTCTCGTGTGTGGTTGTTTATGCATGTCTAAGATTTTTACATGTGCCTTTCTCCCACGATGCAAGTCACTCAGTTGTTTAATCTATAAACCTATATAGAACAAGATGCACCGCACTAAGATTCACATTATGTTTCTGTTAACATGCAAGCTATTTACGTCACTATCCACTGTCATGTGTTTAAGTCTTTCAGCTATTTTCTGTGACTACTGACTAGAAACTTGGATGATCAAGTGTTTAGATGTTCCCTCTTAACATAATGAGCATGCATGTTTTCATATATGATATCATATCATTTGCAAAATAATATTACCATGCAATCAACAATTTAGTGTTTCTATTTTCAAATTTCACCTAAAATTCTATTTAAAAATTCTCGCAGTAACATGTGGGGTATCACCTAGTTAATTATAGTTTATTTCATGTTATCCCTTGAAATTGTAACTATGCATGCATGGTTGGTGGCATGTTGTTGTACAACATCTTGGCGTGATTGATCGAGCTAGATTATTGTACTAGTACTATGTGGCAGCAACCATAGATTTCTTTTTTTGACAACACCAACCGAATTGATTGCGCATGCATCAGCAGCATCACAGACATCCATGCCGTCACAAACCAGTTGATGATCGATGAGATTCTGCCTCCGGAATAACTGAATCTCCATCTATCTATAATTAGAGGAGCTTTATTTTGGGTCTGCTTCTGAATATATTCAGCCCTGCTAGCTGTAGGTAGTCTTCCTTTCTTTTTCTCCCTGTGGTCTCGGACTAAACAGCATATGCATTTCTGTCATCATCATGACACTAGTTAGTCATGATATATATACTCCCTCTGTCCCCTATTGTTGGTCGCTGAGAAAGCGTGCCTATGAGGGATCCCTGGTGACCAACAAAGCGGGGTGGAGGGAGTATATGCTAGCTTGCAGTTTCTCTGTGACGTGTTCTATTTATTTCAAAATTATTCTTACGCAGAGCTTGTTGAAGCAAATCCATACTTTGAGCATATGTATATGGAGCTACCGCGCTGTAGCACATGGGGAGGGCCCTTGCATGTGAGTTTCAGCTGGCGACGACAAGTTTGGCCATATATCCTGCCGGCTGCAGCAGGCATGCTGGGCAAAAAAACTGAGAACCGGGAACCGAACCGAAAGAGCCGGGAACTGGAAATGAGGAAATCAGTTCCTGTTCGGTCTCTGATTTCCAAGACCTGAAATAGCACGATTCTTTCAGTTTGATTCTCTGGTTCCATCAGTTAACCAGGAGACCCGCGAAATTACAGCAGCACATCAACACATTAAGCACAACATTGTACAGCTTGATAGACAAACCCTAGCCAGCCAACCACATCCATCTTGACCCCCAGAGTCTCAGACCGCCACACATGCACACCCGCACAAGTCATGTTGACACCCCCAGACCCAGCCATTGCGCCTACGTGGCGCTTCTCCGGCGCCGCCACTCGCGCCCCACAATATGCAACCATGAGGCATTGTGCCACCGTGATGTAGCCCGCGCCCCACAATCCGCGACCGCGAGGCGCCACACCACCGTGCCGCAGCCTGCTCCGCTCGCCTCCTCCGCAGGCTGCCGTTCAGCTCCGCCCGCCCGCTGCCGCACGAGCCACCCAACGCTCTGACCACGTCGAGGCGAGTCTACATCAACAACTACATCAATTGTATCCTGCAATGTAAATGTTAGTCTGCAAATTTTTGAGACTTCGACTGTTTTTGTGAATGAAACTAGATCAATTTAGATGTGAGGATTTGTAGATGGTAACTTGAAGTCTTGAATGTATTTTTTTCCATGTGTCTGAGGAGGATTTACAACAACAGATGAGCGAATGGGAAGAGATGCATGTCGGGCCTGATGGGAATTTGATTGAAGACGAGACTGATGATCATGGTGCGACTGATGGTGCTACAGAGGAGAAAGAGGTCATTGATCTAGAAGTTGAAGAGGGGAAGAAGAGAAAGAAGATGACATCTAGATCACTTCAACAAAATTTTCGATGAAGGTGATTGGTAAAGGAAAAATGCAACTACAATCAAGGACATCGAAGAATGGTACATCTACTATGCGTAAGCATTTTAACTGTTACAAGCATAATCCTCATGTAGACTCTAAACAAGGTGTTATATCAATAACTCAAAGCAAAGTAGGTACTTGGAAGTTTGATAATGAATTGCTTAGGTCTGCTTTTGCTGAAATGATCACAGAAGATGAGGAGCCATTTTCAAAAAAGTGAAAAGCCTGGTTTTACGAAGTTCATGTCTCTTGCTTGCTCTAGTTTCACTTTGCCATCTAGAAGAACATGCACTAGGGATTGTGTGCAACTGTACTTTGAGAAGAAAGCACAATTGAAAATTTTCTTTCAAGAACAATGCAATAGAGTTTGCCTCACAACCGATGGCTGGACATCACAGAACAAGAGAGTTACATGACTGTGACATCCCATTTTATTGACAAGGATTGGTGCTTGCAAAAAAGATAATTAGTTTCGGCAAGGTAAAACGCAAAAACGGGGGATGATATTGGGAAACACCTGCAACACATATTACTTGATTGAGAGTTAGAAAAAGTTATGATAGTAACCGTAATGCTAGTGCAACTGATGGTGGTGTTAGTTATTTGAGAAGACAACTAAATAGTGCCAAAACTAGCATTGCAGAGGGCATGTACCTTCACATGAGATGTGCTGCACATATACTTGATTGATTGTTCAAGATGGTTTGAAAGAAGTAGAACAATCTATCAAGCGTGTATGCGCTGCGGTTAAATTTGTGAGGAGTGGTACATCAAGATTGGACAAATTTAAAGAGATTAATCTATTGGAAAAAAAGTGAACAGCAAGGCATTCTTGAAACTTGATGTGTGCACCAGGTGGAATTCGACATATGATATGCTAAAAGCTGCTCTAGCATATGAGAAGGTGTTTGCAAGGTATCCGGACGAAGATTTATACTATACAATTGAGGTGTTTAGTGACATTAAGCCAGGTGTTCCCAGTCCAGGAGTTCTTGATGAGCATGACTTTGATAATGCAAGGAAGCTAGCCGAGTTTCTAAAGCATTTTGCTCATATAAAAACATGTGTTTCAGAGTCGTTAAGTGTGACTACTCACACTTACTATGCTGAAATTGGAGAGTTGAACCTATTGGTGAATGAATGGCTTAGTACTATTGATTTAATGCAGCAAGAAATGGGGAGAAGAATGAAAGAAAACTTTGACAAGTATTGGGGGCAGTGGCATGAAAATATAGAATTGCAAAATGAGAAGGGGAAGGGAAGGTAAAGGAGAAACAAAATATTAACTTGCTGATTTTTGTTGCCTATGTACTTGATCCTAGATACAAGCTTTCACAGTACACAGAACTTGCAATTGATTGTACGGTGAAGGTGTTGGATAGAGAGTTTGTGCTGCAATTACCAAATGATTGCATGATCTTTCAAAATAGTATAGGATCAATAATTCTCAACCAAGTGATGAAATGCAGTCCCAACCAAGTGGAGAGGGTGTTAGAAAGTTGAAGACTAGAATTGCAAAGAAGATGAAGTTGAGTTGTGGAACAGTTAGTTGCGGTAGGGGCAACAGGACAGAATTGGATAGATACTTGGCTGAAGGGCGTGAAGATGATAACAAGAAACTTGATATTCTTGATTGGTGGAAGAGGCAGTCCACTAGATTTCCAATTTTTTCTACAATGCTCATGATGTGCTCGCCATCCCAATCTTCACAGTTGCTAGTGAAACTGCCTTTAGCACAAGTGGGTGTATTCTAGATGGTTTTAGAAGTTCACTCACTCCATTTATGGTTGAAGCTCTTGTTTGCACTCAAGATTGACTTAGGAGATCAACTGTCAATGTGGTAGAGAATACAGAAGGATTGACCAAACTAGAAGAATGTAACTATTTAAGTGGACCATTTATTTGTTGTACCATTCATTTGTTGTTTCTGTTTATTTGCTCTACAACTTATGTGTTGTTTCTATTTTCAGTAATTATTCAAGAATTCAAGGACAAAGTCATTGTTGATGCACATGCTGCCAAGTCACAGATCCAAGGCAGCAAAAAGACGATGGTTACATCCACTAACATTAGCTCCCAGCCAAAGTCTTCCAGGGCAACTGAATCCTCAAATGAAAGCAAAAACAAGAACTCATCTAAATGACCATGTGAGCTAAATAAATGTATATCATTTCTTCTAGTCTTGTACAGATGTACTCCTCATAATTTCTTTCTTTTCTTACTTGTTTTAGTTTGCAAATAATATTTCAGGCTTCTGGAGTGTGGACTGCTTGGTGCTTGGTGCATTACCGGACAAGTGGACATGGACACATTGCTTGAATCATTGGTTGCATGCTGCCTTGCTGTGACTTGTTGTAGCATATCAAATGCCTTGCTGATTGTTGTGACTCGTTGCTTTGATGGGTGTCACTACCATGCTGGAGTGTTGGACGCCTGGACTACTCACTTGTTGCTTGCTAGTTGCTACTTGCTACCAAATGCCTACTGCCTTCAAGTGTTTTTAGCTTGTGATGTACTCTTAATTTGAGAACTATCCACCTAAGTGATGTACTTGTTTTTATGCTCCATTTATTTGAATTGTCCCTGTTGTATGCATGAAAATGCTGATGAAATACTGTTGAAATTTGCTTCTAAATGAGTTGTTTTTTGCATTCTGAGAAAAATCGTATCACACCCGATTTTCCGTAGAAAACCGAATGCATATCATATGTGTGCCAGGATCACAATTTCACACATATGATAGGCTCATGAGTGTAATATCACAAGACATTGCTCAAAACGTACAGAAAAGGTTTATTAACTTTTATTACACTCACGAGGGTAGACACGAAGGTCTTTACACGAACAACGATAACTATGAAGACGCGACTCCATCTTCATCTTCCACAGGCTTCTGACTGGTTGATCGCATCCTCAGAACTCCTCGTCGTCGATGAAGTACTCCACTCCGGGATTCTTCTCTGAACAGCGTAAGCAAGGATGAGCACACTTATGGTTGGAGCTCAGCAAGGCCACAGGAATAACCGGAAAGCAATATTAATCCATCTTTAAGTTCAATTAATCATGTGAGGGTCCAGGCCGCTCTTGACCGTGAGCACGGCTGATCGATCAGTTTTACACTCTGCAGAGGTTGCACACTTTTCCCACAGTTCGCGTAAAAGTCCCGAAGAACTTTGAACCCAACCACGCATGTGCTGATCAGGCACAATACCACACTTCCGAGGTGTGATTGCATAGGGACACTACGAAGCCTTTACAAAGATATGCAAAAGCACCAACAACCCACGACAATTCTGACTCGGGGCGGACCATAACCCTCCCTAGTGGTTAGCACCTTAGCAAAGGTCGCTACCCCAAAAGAACCGGGCTATATCCCCGCAACCCGGAGCCCCCCGTGTTCCTTTCGGATAGGGTCGTCAATACAATCGCACACCTAATTAATTGGCTAAGCCAGAGCCATATGGACTGTGGTTGCACTGTTTTCCTAGGTGGTTCTCCATGTTCCAATTAATTTATAGTATTCTTGATTAAAGCAGAGGTAGAAGGGTGGTTAGGGTCACTTGCCTTTCTCCAACGATAAGCTACTCTCCTTTCCTGCAAAGCTCTGCTCTTGTTCTTCCTCGAACGACGCGTTGGCTACGATCATGCAAGAAAACATACAATAAATAAAACAATACATCAAACATTACCAAAAGACTAAAACAAGTTTTTAGAAATGACGGGCTCTACGAGACGGTCGCGTGGACACCAAGAACGCGTAAAACGGAGCTAGGATGGAAAAGATATGGCTGAAACAAGATTCAGGGACTAAATTGTGAATATCTGGAAGTTTAGGGGGTTTTCTACAAGATTTCAGGGACCTAAACATAATTATGTGTATAAACTAGAGGTCTTTGGTGCAAATGATTGGCTTTGGACCGCGGGTGAATATTTTTGAAAGGTCAAGGGCTTGATTATAAAAACCGGGGCTAAACCGTAAGGGTTTTATATGGTGGAAGGATCGGCTTGTAAATAGCGAAAAGGTCGGGGACTCTTTAGCAAAACTGCCGACGCAAACTCTAGTTGACCGGTGCGGCTGGTTTGACCCGGGCGGCTAGCTCGATCCGAGCCGTTGGCTCGGATCGGGCGGCCGTGGTTAATTGCGAGGCAAAAGGGCGGCGGCGGGTTGGACTACGGGCGGCGGCGGTCTTTGTACGGGCGGCGGTGGGCTCGCCGGCTAGCTCACCGGCGGCGGCCAACGGGGCCTCCTAGCCACTAAAAGCCGGGGGAAAAACTACCAAATTGAAAAGGAGGCTACGAGGATTTCACCTCGGGGCCGGGAAGAAGGGGAAGACGCCGGCGAAGAGGATCCAGGCACGGGCGGGACTCGGTGGTGGCGCGGTGGAAGAGTGTAGAAGCTCCGGGAAGCGGTGTGAAATGGAGAGGAGGCTCGGGGTGGCTTATATAGGGTGGAGGAGGAAGGGGAGGGGACGGCCGAGGCGGTGGATGCGAGCTCCGGCGGTGGGGCGCCATTAATGCCGGAGGCGGTGGAGCTCGGTGGGGTGCCGTTTCGGGAGAGGAAGAGACGTGGAGGCGGCGGCGGTGCTTCCAGTGCCGCGCTCGGTGGAAGGGGGAAGGGGCGCAGGAGAGGGAGGGCGCGGGAGGAGGGGCGACGCCGGGGACGGGCGGCGCGGCCATGGGGGTCGGCGGCCGGCCGGAGGTAGGGGACGGGGCCGACGAGTGGGCCCCGTCCGTCGAGAGAGAGAGAGAGGAGAGAGGAGGGGAACGGGCGCTGGTGGGCCGGCGTAGCCCGAAAGTGGTGCATGCCGCGGCGGGGAGGAGGGAAGGGAAGAGTTGGGCCGCGGGTAGAGATGGGCCAGCGGGGAAGGGCTGATGGAGTTTGTTTTGTTTTGTTTTTTTTTCAAATCGTTTTTCAAACAAATTTCAAGCCTTTTTAATTCAAATCTTTTACATCTTTTCAGATTCAAATTTTAACACAAATTTCTCCAACTATTTTAAAGGCTTTTCACAAACCATTTTTAACAACTTTTTAAACATATTTTAAATTCAAACCTTCAACTTTTTTTAATTCAAACTTTTACACAAATTTTCACTATTTTTTTCACAATTATATTTAAGGACTTTTCACAAATATTTTAAGACTTTTAAAACCACACCACAACCAAAACTCATGCATTTCAACATGATGCACAAACACTTGGGTGATTCTAATTATTAAATGTTGTTTAATTTAATTAAAGGCAAATTTATTTATTCAATTTTATTAAATCCTTAGAAAATAAAACTAAACCATGTTGCTAACAATATTTTATTGTGATGGAATTTTCAGGTGTTACAAATCCTGCCCCCTTAAAGAGAATCTCGTCCCGAGATTCGGAAGGATAGAAAGGGGATAAGATTCAAATTTTAACTTTAGTTATTTTATTGATGCATTTGTGGCCATCACTCCACAAAAACATTCCAATCATGTCAAAGATCCAAATCATGCATGTTTACAACCAACAAGCATTTACATCGCACGTCCTCACAAGAACGGCTCTATCGAAACAAAACTAATAGAAGGGTAGGCAACCTAAGAAGCTATCCTATAAAGCACGTGTGGTGGTTCAAGGTGAAAGAACAAGAATCAGATTCAGTGTAGAAGAAAACAAAAGATATGATTTTGTTAAAGAATAAAGAATAAAATATATTTTTTAAACGTAAATAAGATATTTTGAATGCTAGAAGGCTTTCTAAAAAGAGTCCTTAATATCGACCATTTCTATCTGAGGCTGCGTCCTACAGTCAACATTGCTCTGATACCACTCTGTCACACCTGATTTTCCGTAGAAAACCGAATGCATCTCATATTTGTGCCAGGATCACAATTTCACAAATATGATAGACTCATGAGTGTAATATCACAAGACATTGCTCAAAACGTAAAGAAAAGGTTTATTAACTTTTATTACACTCACGAGGGTAGACACGAAGGTCTTTACACGAACAACAATAACTATGAAGACGTGACTCCGTCTTCAGCTTCCACAGGCTTCTGACTTGTTGATCGCATCCTCAGAACTCCTCGTCGTTGATGAAGTACTCCACTCCGGGATTCTTCTCTGAACAGCGTAAGCAAGGATGAGCACACTTATGGTTGGAGCTCAGCAAGGCCACAGGAATAACCGGAAAGCAATATTAATCCATCTTTAAGTTCAATTAATCATGTGAGGGTCCAGGCCGCTCTTGACCGTGAGCATGGCTGATCGATCAGCTTTACACTCGCGAGAGGTTGCACACTTTTCCCACGGTTCGCGTAAAAGTCCCGAAGAACTTTGAACCCAACCACGCATGTGCCGATCAGGAACAATACCACACTTCCGAGGTGTGATTGCATAGGGACGCTACGAAGCCTTTACGAGAGATATGCAAAAGCACCAACAACCCACGACGATTCTGACTTAGGCGGACCATAACCCTCCCTAGTGGTTAGCACCTTAGCAAAGGCTGCTACCCCAAAAGAATCGGGCTATACCCCCGCAACCCGGAGCCCCCCGTGTTCCTTTCGGATAGGGTCGTCAATACAATCGCACGCCTAATTAATTGGCTAAGCCGAGCCATATGGATCGTGGTTGCACCGTTTTCCCGGGTGGTTCTCCATGTTCCAATTAATTTATAGTATTCTTGATTAAAGCGAGAGGTAGAAGGGTGGTTAGGGTCACTTGCCTTTCTCCAACGATAAGCTACTCTCCTTTCCTGCAAAGCTCTGCTCTTGTTCTTCCTCGAACGACGCGTTGGCTACGATCATGCAAGAAAACATACAATAAATAAAACAATACATCAAACATTACCAAAAGACTAAAACAAGTTTTTAGAAATGACGGGCTCTCTAAGACGGTCGCGTGGACACCAAGAACGCGTAAAACGGAGCTAGGATGGAAAAGATATGGCTGAAACAAGATTCAGGGACTAAATTGTGAATATCTGGAAGTTTAGGGGGTTTTCTACAAGATTTCAGGGACCTAAACATAATTATGTGTATAAACTAGAGGTCTTTGGTGCAAATGATTGGCTTTGGACCGCGGGTGAATATTTTTGAAAGGTCAAGGGCTTGATTATAAAAACCAGGGGCTAAACTGTAAGGGTTTTATATGGTGGAAGGACCAGCTTGTAAATAGCGAAAAGGTCAGGGACTCTTTAGCAAAACTGCCGGCGCAAACCCTAGTTGACCGGTGCGGCTGGTTTGACCTGGGCGGCTAGCTCTGATCTGAGTCGTTGGCTCGGATCGGGCGACCGTGGTTGATTGCGAGCAAAAGGGCGGCGGCGGGTTGGACTACGGGCGGCGGCGGCGGCCGTACGCGGCGGCGGTGGGCTCGCCGGCCGGCTCGCCGGCCGGCGGCCAACGTGGCCTCCTAGCCACTAAAAGCTAGGGGAAAAACTACCAAATTGAAAAGGAGGCCACGAGGATTTCACCTGAGGGCTCGGGAAGAAGGGGAAGACGCCGGCGAAGAGGATCCAGGCGCGGGCAGGACTCCGGTGGCGGTACTCCGGCGGTGGCGCGGTGGAGGAGTGGAGGAGCTCCGGGAAGTGGTGAGAAATGGAGAGGAGGCTCGGGGCGGCTTATATAGGGTGGAGGAGGAAGGGGAGGGGACGGCCGAGGCGGTGGATGCGAGCTCCGGCGGTGGGGCGCCATTAATGCCGGAGGCGGTGGAGCTCGGTGGGGTGCCGTTTCGGGAGAGGAAGAGACGTGGAGGCGGCGGCGGTGCTTCCAGTGCCGCGCTCGGTGGAAGGGGAAGGGGCGCGGGAGAGGGAGGGCGCGGGAGGAGGGGCGGCGCCGGGGACGGGCGGCGCGGCCATGGGGGTCGGTCGGCTGGAGGTAGGGGACGGGGCTGACGGGTGGGCCCCTTCTGTCAGAGAGAGAGAAGGAGAGAGGAGGGGAACGGGCGCTGGTGGGCCGGCGTAGCCCGAAAGTGGTGCATGCCGCGGCGGGGAGGAGGGAAGGGAAGAGTTGGGCCGCGGGTAGAGATGGGCCAGCGGGGAAGGGCTGATGGAGTTTGTTTTGTTTTGTTTTTTTTTCAAATCGTTTTTCAAACAAATTTCAAGCCTTTTTAATTCAAATCTTTTACATCTTTTCAAATTCAAATTTTAACACAAATTTCTCCAACTATTTTAAAGGCTTTTCACAAACCATTTTTAACAACTTTTCAAACATATTTTTAAATTCAAACCTTCAACTTTTTTTAATTCAAACTTTTACACAAGTTTTCACAATTTTTTTCACAATTATTTTAAGGACTTTTTCACAAATATTTTAAGACTTTTAAAACCACACCACAACCAAAACTCATGCATTTCAACATGATGCACAAACACTTGGGTGATTCTAATTATTGAATGTTGTTTAATTTAATTAAAGGCAAATTTAGTTATTCAATTTTATTAAATCCTTAGAAAATAAAACTAAATCATGTTGCTAACAATATTTTATTGTGATAGAATTTTCAGGTGTTAGAAATCGGTTCCTTCGATTACAACTGGGACCGAAATAAAAGAACTGAAACCGAAATTTGTCGGTTCTTACACTAAAAAAGAATTGACTGGTCCCTGAAATCTGGCAACCAAATTTTGACAAGAATCGAGGAGTCGAACTGAATGGTTCAGTTAGACTGAATGCCCAGCCCGATGCAGCAGTCTCTCTGCCTGGGTGTTTGGTATTTCGGTTCCTGCACAAATTCGGTTCCCAAAGAATAGGTATCGATCGGTTCTATCAAAAAGTAGGAACCGAGAGGTTTCAGTTTCGATAAAATCGGTTCGGTTTCGGTACTTACCGAAAATACCGAAGCACGCCGTTGGGCGAGGCAACAAACGAGCCACTGGCGGGACGGACGACACCGCAGTGGGGAGCTGGGGAGAGGAGAGCTGACGAGACGGCGGCGCGGAGGTCGCGGGGAGACGACGGCGCTAAGGTCGCGGGGAGCGGGGAGCTGACGAGTCGGCGGTGTGTAGGTCGCGGGGAGCCGGCAACGTAGGGTCGCGGGGAGCTGACGAGCTAGTGGCGTGGAGGTCGCAGGGAGACGACGGCGCGGAGGTCGCGGGGAGCGGGGAGCTGACGAGCCGGTGGCGCGGAGTGGCAGGGAGCTAGGGAGTGGGGAGCTGACAAAACGGCGACACGGAGCTCACGGGGACACGGATCGCCAGGGAGCAAGGAGCTAACGAGTTGGCGGCGCGAAGATCGTAAGGAGCCGACATCGCAGGGACGAGACGAGGGAGTCGAGTGCGCTGCGTCGCTGCAGACGCGGATGCGGAGCCTGGTGGAGTCGTGACCTAGGGTTTTTTCTTGGGCTGCTAATGGGCTTCTCTGATGGTTTCTTTCTCTAGTCTGCTGAGTTCAGTACCACCTCGGTACTTGTCACACCCGGATTTAAGGACAAACCCGAATGCAAGAATACATGTGCGCCAGGATCAAGTTACACACATGCATCGACGCAGTGAATACCAAAAACACAGTGTAAAGCGTAAAGAGAGTATTAAACAGTTATTACATGACCGAATGTCTCAACTAACAATCGTTCGAGTAGCTAACAGCGGAAAAGAAACACACGTAGAAGTCCTCCACGTACGGTGACCGGAGAACGAACGCCTAGAACCCATCGAACTCATCATTGTAGTCTTCAAAACGCCCATCCGAGCGACGGCGGGTAGTGTAGATGCAATAAATAAACAACAAGCATGAGCACATGTCGTACTCAACAAGGGAAAAGTTCTATAACAACATGCAAGGATTTATGGTGGAAGCCTGTTGGCTCATAAGCAAGTCGGCATTTTAGTTGGTCAAGTTTTATTAAGCAACCGTTACTAGCAAGTGTAAGTATATACCAAACCCGGATAATAAAATGCAACGGATCCATAAAATGTAATGCACAAGTTTAAAAGTTCCATCTTCCATAGAATTAATCATGTGAGGGTCCAGGCCGCCCTTGACCGTGGGCACGGCTAACTAGTTAGTTTTACACTCGCAGAGGTTGTACATCTTTACCCACAAGTCGCGTAAAAACCCAAAAGAGTTTTAGACCCAACCATGCGGTGTTTGCAAGGCACCATACCACACTTCCGAGGTGTGATTGCATAGGGACGCTACGAGGCCGTTACAAAGATCCCCAGATGAAGGCTGCCCGCTAGGTTACCTGGTCAGTGCAATGTATAAAGCTCCCGGACGAGTACCGTGTCTTAGCTAAGCCCACACCTGCGCCCGAGCAGGTCCATACGCCACTACCCGCCAGCCCCCAACCCTTATCAGGTAAAGCATACCTAACATCTAGTTCACTAATTATTAAGCCAAGACAGAGCCATATGTCTTGTGGTAGTACTGTTTACCTTGGTGGTTCTCCATGTTCCGATTAACAATGTAAAGTGTTCTTGCATTACATGAATGATAGCATAAATAAAGCCATATTAACAAGTGTTCATTAAACCATCCCAAAACCACGTAAAGCGCTAGCATGTGCTACCCAACATAAAGTAAACACAGGTTGATCAAGGCATAGGATAACAAAGCTAGTCAAACCTTAGTAATAGGACCCATCAAGTTAATGCATAGCAATAATAAACAACAGTGTAATTAAAATGCATGTTGTAATAGGAATTTAATGGGAATGCAGCAAGGACTTGCCTTCTACCAGCACCGGAAACTGCTCAGGTTCTTGATACTCTTCAACAGCAGCGAAGTCCCCGAATTGCTCGTACGCTACGCTCCACACATCACATACAAGCAAACAATGGAAATAAATATGAAACAGTACACCAATCATCTCAAACAGTAACAAAAACAACAGAAAACTATTCTACTCGTCGAGACGATCGCGTGGACATAAAGAACGCTAAAAATGGAGCTAAAACGACAAAGTTATGGATAAAACAAGTTCTAGGACTAATCTGCAAAGAATTTTAAGCTTTCGGGCTAAAACAGAAGAAAACAGGGCTTAATCGTAAAGGCTTTCTAAGGTGGGAGGACCGGGTTGTGAAAAGGGAAAAACTCAGGGTTTCTTTAGCAAAATCGCGCGGCTGAGGATAAGGGAGTAGATCTGATCCATCGGATCCAGATCGGACGGCGGGGATCTATGCGGCGCCGGGTTAAGGGTTGACCGGTATGAGGGAGTTTTGACCGGGCGTTGACGCGTCCCGGACCGTCGATGGGGATCCGGCGGCCCGCATCACGCGTAGGCGCGGCGGCGGCGGCGCAACGCCGGCGAGCGGCGACGCGAAGGAGAAAACGGCGGCGGGGTTCACCCATCGCGACGGGGACGGCGCCGGGACGCTCGGCCGGCGAACAACGGGCACCACGGTGACCTCCGGAGGCGGCGAGGGAGACGCGACGCGGCGGTCGATGAGGAGGCGCGGCGGCGGAGCTCCGGCGATGACAAGGGAGCGCCGGGACGCAAGAAATCGCGCGCTAAAACCACCGACTTGCTCCTCACCTTCACACGGTTCGATTGGCGGCTTCCCAATGGTGGACGAGCGACGGACGGGCGGCGACGGCGGAGCTCAAGCGCGGCGGCCGGCTAGGGTTTGGGCGGCGGCGCGGCGCTCGTGCGGCTAGGGTTTTGGGCGGCGGAGGCGGAGTTTAGGGCTCCTAGGCGGCGCGGGTCGGCGCCTTAAATAGGGGCGCGCGCTCGGCCTCGGCGTGCGGGCCCACCGGCGGCGCGGCGCGGGACGCCGAGTCGGACTCGGCCTCCGGCTCGGTTGCGAAGCGGGGCGGCGGACGGGAGGTTGGCGCCGACAAGCGGGCCCCGCCGTCGGCGGCGGGGGCGACGGGCGCGCGAGCGGGTACTGGGCCGAGGCCGGCTGGGCTGGGCTGCGAGCGAACGCGGAGGGAAAGCTGAGGGGCCTCTGGTAGACTTCGTGCGCTGGGTCGCTGCAAAAACAGGGCTAGCAAGATGGTTTTCCTTCTTTCTTTTTCCTGTTTTCTAATTCTAACTAAACAAGCAAACAAGCTTTGAATTCAAACCAAGATTTGAATCCAAACACCCAAAAACAATGCACCAGCATGAATGCAACAGTAAACTCCTACATTTCTTTAACTAATTAATAAAAATGATTAAATGCCTATAAGAGCACAACATCCTTATATTCCTTAAGCGATATCGAAATGTTGCTAAGCAAATTTTAATCAAATTCAAGAAGTGGAACTTAGGGTGTTACAAATCCTACCCCCCTTAAGATGAATCTCGTCCTCGAGATTCGGATGGATCAAAGAGATGTGGATATTCTGCTTTCAATTCCTCTTCTCTTTCCCAATTTGCCTCATCCTCTGCATGATTACTCCACTGCACCTTGCACATTGTGAAAGTCCGGTTTCTTGTAACCCGTGTCAACCTGTCCAGAATCTTGATAGGCCGTTCAGTAATGGTGAGATCTTCCTTCACATCCAACCCATCCATAGGCAACGGTTCCTTATCATGAGGCTTGAGACCTCTCTTTAACTGAGAGATATGGAACACATCATGCACATCTGCAAGCTGCGCTGGTAACTCAAGTCTGTAGGCTACCTCTCCCACTCGTTGCAAGATCTGGAAAGGTCCAATGTAGCGAGGGGATAGCTTTCCCCTCACCTTAAACCTGCGTAACCCTCTGATAGGTGACACCTTCAAATACACATAGTCGCCTTCCTGGAAAGATACATCCCTTCTCTTCCTGTCTGCATAACTTTTCTGTCTGGACTGAGCCACTCTCAAGTTCTCTCTGATGATCCGAACACCTCGCCTCTCTGCCTCCTTGATGATGTCCGTCCCAAACAACTGACTCTCACCCGTCCGACTCCGGTACAAGGGTGTCCCGCACTTTCTCCCATACGGTGCCTCGAAGGGTGCCATCTTCGGACGGCCTCGATAGCCGTTGTTGTAAGAAAACTCGGCATACGGCAAGCTCTTGTCCCGGCTCTCACCATGCTTAAGGGCGCAAGCTCTTAGCATGTCCTCCGAAATCCGATTTGTCCTTTCGATCCGTCCGTCTATCTCGAGATGATATCTTGAGCGAAGTTCAACTTCGTATCCATAGACTCATGCGGTTTCTCCCGTAAACATGATGTGAACCGAGTTCCTCTCGTCGAAACTATCTTCTTAGGAACACCGTGCAAGCATACGATCCTGGTCATGTACAACTCAGCTAGCTTTGCCCCCGTATAAGTAGTACGCACTGGTATGAAGTGAGCAACCTTTGTCAAACAATCCACGATAACCCATATTGAATCATATCCATCACGAGTACGGGGCAACCCAACTATAAAATCCATGCCTATCTCTTCCCACTTCCACTCTGGCACCTTCAATGGCTGAAGCAATCCTGCAGGTCTCTGATGTTCAGCCTTGACCTTGTGGCATGTGTCACACAACGCAACGTGAGCGGCTACATCCCTCTTCATCCTGTACCACCAATACCTCTGCTTCAGATCCTGATACATCTTTGTACTGCCTGGGTGGATGGAATAAGCTGAATCATGGGCCTCACTCAAGATCGTCTTCCGGAGATCTCCCACATCAGGCACACAGATCCGATTCTTGAACCATATCGTACCCTGATCATCCTCAGTGAAATCCGGGGCCTTGCCCCTCTCCATGGTGTCCCTGATCTCCTTGATCTCCTCATCCTCCAAATTTGTCCTTCGCGAATCTGCGTCGCTCCCGCAGTAGATTCTACCTCCAAAGTGACTCCCTCGGTGTGAGCGACTATCCCCGCATTGAGTCCCTTGAACTCCTTCATCGGCTCGTCGAGCACTGGAACACCAAAGCCGTATTGGCCTGTCCCTTCCGACTCAAAGCATCCGCAACCGCAGTTAGCCTTCTCGGGATGATACCGTATGTCCGGATCATAATCCTTGATCGCTCCAACCATCGGCGTTGTCTCGCATTAAGATCCTTCGAGTAAAGATGTACTTTAAGCTCTTGTGGTCCGTGTAGATCCGGCACTTGGTCCCCATGATGTAATGTCTCCAAATCTTTAACGCATGAACCACAAACCCGCTTCTAGATCATGTGTAGGATAGTTCTGCTCATGCTTCCTCAACTGCCTTGATGAATAAGCTATGACGTGTCCCTCCCCGCATAAGAACACAATCCAAACCTTGTCTCGATGCATCACAATAGATATCAAAGCCCTTCTGCAAGTCTGGCATCACAAGCACTGGAGCGGTTGTCAACCTCTCGCTTCAACTCCTCAAAACTCGCCGACAGCATCAGTCCACTTAAACTCTCTATCCTTCTCCAGTAAGGTGGTGAGAGGCTTCACAATCTTAGAGAACCCCTCGATGAACCGTCGATAGTATCCTGCAAGTCCAAGGAAACTCCTGATCTCCTTAACTGTCCTTGGCGGTTCCCACTTCAACACATCTTCTACCTTAGCTGGATCGACTGAGATACCTCCATCTGTGATGATATGCACCAGAAAAGAGACTTCCTTCAACCGTAAATCACATTTGCCGAACTTGGCATACAACTTCGCTCTCTCTCAACTTTTGCAAAACAAGCCTCAAATGCTCCTCATGATCCTCCTCAGTCTTAGAGTAAACCAGAATATCATCAATAAACACCACAATGAACTTATCCAAGTACTCCATAAACACCTTGTTCATCAGATACATAAAGTAGGCAGGTGCATTTGTCAACCCAAAGGACATAACAGTATACTCGTACAGCCCATACCTGGTGGTGAATGCAGTTTTAGGAATATCCGACCATCTGATCTTCATCTGATGATAACCAAAACGCAAATCAATCTTAGAGAACACCTTAGCACCTCTCATCTGATCAAACAAGTCTTCAATGCGAGGCAATGGATACTTATTCTTGATAGTAACTTCATTAAGCAATCGATAATCCACACACATCCTCTGAGTACCATCCTTCTTCTCAACAAAGATAACCGGTGCTCCCCAAGGTGATGAACTAGGACGGATAAACCCCTTTTCCAATAATTCATTAATCTGTTTCTTAAGTTCTATCAATTGTGTACTAGACATTCTATATGGACGTTTAGAAATAGGAGCAGTACCAGGTAATAGATCAATAACAAATTCAACATCTCGGTCAGGTGGCATACCTGGCAACTCCTCTGGAAACACGTCCGGGTACTCATTGACCACCCTGATATCCTCCAAAGCCTTGCCATCCAACTGCTGCACAGAACCTCCTGCATCTGACGGTGGATCAGCCACAAGTTCAATCTTTCCCCGTTAGGACCAGTGAGAAGAACAGTCCTCTTAGCACATTGTATCGTCGCATCATGTGTGCCCAACCAATCCATACCCAGAATAACATCAAGATCCTTTGATTCCAGCACTATCAAGTTTGCCCAGAAGTCTGCTCCCATGATCTTTAGTCTAACATTAGGACACATATATAAAGATTTCATATCCCCCCTGGTGATTTAACTATCATGGTTTGTTTCATGGGACACATGGGTATGCTATGCTTGGCCACAAATTGAGCAGATATAAACGAATGAGAAGCTCCAGAATCGAATAATACTGATGCAGGGATAGAGTTGACAAAGAACATACCAAGCACCACTTGTGGATTCTCCTGAGCGGTCTCGGTACTCACGTGATTCACCCTGCCACGGCCCTGACTCTGCTGCCCCTTGTTGCTCTGCGGGGTCTGGTTCCCGCTCCTCATCTGCTGCATCTGCTGGTTCTGCACGGTGGTGCCTGGGGGGTGCCTCTTAGGACAGGCATTAGCATAATGCCCAACCTCTCCACACTTGAAGCAAGTGTTGCCCGCGGGGGTGTGCGGTGCGCCTGGCCTCACGGGCGTACCAAGGGGAGCCATCGGACGGTGCTGCGGGTAAGCAGGGCGTGGAGTCTGCGGCCCTGGGCGCGGAAACTGCTGGGGAGTGCGCTGGAACTGTTGATACTGCTGTGGCTAGTACTGATACGACTGCTGACCATAGCCTCCTGTCTGACCTCCTGGACGGAACGGAACTCCCGGCGGTGAGGTAAAGCGGGGACAAGTGTGGCTCCCAAACGGTCCCGGAGTGGAGGCCTTCCTCTTCAGTTCTCCCAGCTCTCTGCGCATGGACTCCAAGACAATAGCCTTGTCTAACAGCTGCTGGAAGGTCGGAAAGGTGTGAGACATCAGCTGGTAACGAAGCGGTCCAGCCAAACCTTCCAAGAAGCGCTCCTGCTTCTTACGATCATCAGCTACCTCCTCTGGTGCATAACGAGACAGCTCGATGAACCTGTCTCGGTACTCTGCCACTGACATCCCTCCCTGCTTGAGAGAGAGGAACTCCTTCTTCTTGACCTCATCACCCTAGCGAGAATATGGTGGTTCCCGAAGCTCTCTCGTGAACTCCCGCCCGGTGATGGTGTCGGTTGCGGCATGGGCGGTAGTGTAAGCATCCCACCATGCTCCCGCGATCCCCGGAGTCGACCTGCAGCAAACAGGACCTTCTCCCTGTCGTCACATTGAGCAGTGGTGAGCATCTTGCCCATAGTCTTCAGCCAATCATCAGCATCAAGTGTATCTGCAGCATGGGTGAAAACTGGCGGACGGTGGCTCATGAACTCCCTGTGCCTGTTCATGGGCGCTGGCTGAGGCGGGTTGTTAGCTTGGGCCTGCAGGTTGGCCACAGTGTTTGTCAGATTCTCCAGAGGCCGCATCCGGTTCCGGGAAGAACTGCTGCATGGGATCCATTGGTGGCGGTGGTGGTGGCGGTGCACTGCCCGAACTGTTGCCTCGACCTTGACGAACCACTGGAGGCTGATCAACCCCTGATCCAGACCTAGTGTTTACCATCCGAGCGTTAGAAACACCGATTTAGATTATGACAAGAAATAGAAAAAGCTGAAAAGATAAACAATGCTGAATTCCAGATTATGACAGATTCTGATAGCTGTAAAGAAACCAAGATATCTCTCTGTACCAGTAACCAAAAACCACGAATTTTTCTGGAGATATTGTGTATGAAATTACTGAACTAATCCAACTGGTTTTGCCTCAATCGGAGGTCTACAACTCGAGATATAAAATAATGAAGTCAGGTATGTCAGCAGGAATTGACAGATTTCTGTTGGCTTAATGTTTCGTCCATAACTCCCAGAATATAAATTGGATAGAGCTGAATTTTTGAAAGAAAATCATGTATGAAATTTGTGAACTAACACCACTAGTTTTACTTAATTCGGAGTTCTGTAGCTCGAGATAAAAATAAAACACTGCTGCTGTGTCAGGAAGTGACGCGAACAGATTCAACACTACAATACTCCTTAAGATAAATAAAATATGATAGATAAAGAATTACGAATTTGCAAGATAAAAGATAGGTGGAACAGAACTTAAACCCACTAATCAAACTCTATAACTAAACCAATGTCATTGTGGCATTAATCCACAACACATTGCAATCAAACAAAAATCCAACTCATAGATGTTCACAAACCAAGCATTCAAACACACCACTATCTAACACATCGATCCAACGTGTCGTTCTAACGATTACAGACTCGATAACTGAAAGATAAAGACTCCTAACACCTAACACCTATGGCCAAATGATCCTAGTGCGAGATCCAAGTGACCCATAGCTTGTCTTTGCGGGTCTTGGTGACATTGCAGGCCAGTTTTCTCCATCTTCCTGCACCTCTTCCTCATCTTGTCCCGCAATTACTGCCTTGAGCCTCTTGATCTCCCTACGGTCTTCATCTTGCTGGTCGCGGAGGTCTTGAAGCTCCATGAGGGTGTCATCCAAGTTGGTGTTGAGAGCTGCTACGTGTCCCACTTGCATGGCATAGCGTGCTCCCAAAGTTTCATTGGCCATTGGAATCTCACTGCCCACAGCTCCAGAGCGACGACGGGGTAGATCACCCCACATGGAGTTGGTGAGGTGATGAGCCTCCTCATAACACCACGCGAATAGAGCCCTCCTAGCTGCATCATCCCTCCCGGCGACGAAGGTAGCTCTGGTAGCAAGAGCCTGGTGGACAACAACCTCATATAGTCCTCCATCCAGCGGGTTATCCTCCAAGATGCGCACAGACACCTCCCACTAGGTAGGGTAGCGAGGGTGAGTCCTCTTCAGTCCAACGTAGTCAATCGTCACAGGCAGCTGAAGACGCTGGAAGAGCCTCCTCAACTTGGACGGAAAGCGTGCATGCCCTCCATCATGGTGACAAATGACCACCTGCCACTTCTCTGGCGCTGGGTGATCCTTAGCATCTCCATCCTCTGGGTCAGAGTCCTCAGGGTCTGAGTGGTCATCCGGATCACCTCCTTGTTCTGGCTCTTCAGCTGGCTCCTCCTCTGGCTCTTGCTCTTCATCTGGCTCTTCTGGCTCATCATCCGACAGCTCAATGACAGCGGGCGGTGAAGCTTGCCCTGAAGCAGAGTGCACTTCACCTCCCTCTCCAGAAGCTTCCTGATGCTCCTCACTATCCGTGGAGTAGCAGTAGAAGTCCTGGTCCTCCAGGTACCTTGGAAAGCGGTAAGCACCTGAACGAGTGGTCTTCAGTCGGGGAACCATCTAAGATAGATGAGACAAGGGCAGATTACTAAAAGAGACAAGATCAAGCTTAGATAACAAAAGCAAACAAGGGTAAGATTAAACCAAGATTAGATGTAATAAAATAGAATAAAGCAAGCTAAACTATGTGTGGCTTCTATTATTATAAAATCCTTAGTTTTCGACCAGTTCTAACTAGGCTAACGTCCTACAGTCAACACGGCTCTGATACCACTTTGTCACACCCGGATTTAAGGACAAACCCGAATGCAAGAATACATGTGCGCCAGGATCAAGTTACACACATGCATCGACGCAGTGAATACCAAAAACACAGTGTAAAGCGTAAAGAGAGTATTAAACAGTTATTACATGACCGAATGTCTCAACTAACAATCGTTCGAGTAGCTAACAGCAGAAAAGAAACACACGTAGAAGTCCTCCACAGGCAGCTGACTGGAGAACGAACACCTAGAACCCATCGAACTCATCATTGTAGTCTTCAAAACGCCCATCTGAGCAGCAGCCGGGTAGTGTAGATGCAATAAATAAACAACAAGCATGAGCACATGTCGTACTCAACAAGGGAAAAGTTCTATAACAACATGCAAGGCTTTATGGTGGAAGCTGTTGGCTCATAAGCAAGTCAGCATTTTAGTTGGTCAAGTTTTATTAAGCAACTGTTACTAGCAAGTGTAAGTATATACCAAACCCAGATAATAAAATGCAACAGATCCATAAAATGTAATGCACAAGTTTAAAAGTTCCATCTTCCATAGAATTAATCATGTGAGGGTCCAGGCCGCCCTTGACCGTGGGCACGGCTAACTAGTTAGTTTTACACTCGCAGAGGTTGTACATCTTTACCCACAAGTCGCGTAAAAACCCAAAAGAGTTTTAGACCCAACCATGCGGTGTTTGCAAGGCACCATACCACACTTCCGAGGTGTGATTGCATAGGGACGCTACGAGGCCGTTACACGGATCCCCGCATGAAGGCTGCCCGCTAGGTTACCTGGTCAGTGCAACGTATAAAGCTCCCGGACGAGTACCGTGTCTTAGCTAAGCCCACACCTGCGCCCGAGCAGGTCCATACGCCACTACCCGCCTGTTGACGGTGAAAATCTGTCAACCTAGCCATGAGTTTACCTTCGGTGTTGGCATGACTTTTGTATCTTATTCATTGATACTAACCCCCGTGGCATAACAAGTTCACTTGTGCATGTCGGTTTTGGAGTTAAGTGTTTACGCAGGGTTTTAACGTTGAAAGCAAGACTTCCGGGATAAGTTCATTAAGCACCTCATGACAAGACCTTGAAGCCCGATACAAGTCAAGCAATGAAGTGAACATGACTCCAAGAGCCCAAGGACCAAGCCCGAGAAGATGATAAACTCCGAGGACCGAACCGTAAAAGTGCCTCGAATCTTGCAAGACAAGGAGTTGAGTCCAATTCGGAGAGAAACCGATGTCAAGGGCCCACATGCAAAAGGGGAGAACATCTAGAAGACGTGGGAAGCAACACCGGCGAAGCGAGGCCGCGGGATGGGCCGAATTGGGCCCAGGCCGGCCGGCCCGAGCCGGCCGACCCGCCCTTTTCGGGGCCCAATCGGCCTCCCCTTTGACCTAATTGCTTCTCGGGCTATAAATAGCCCCCCGACCGAGAGCCATGCGGGACGGAAGTCGTAATCCGCCGCCGAGGAGAGAGAAGCTTGAGGGACACCATCTCGGAGATGAGGGTCGTGCTAGTTGTCTAGGGTTTCCCGAGACTAAGAAGCCGGTCATTCCATTTTTGCGTACCTATCTTTTTGCTAGCCTTTTATCCGTGCATTGTGTATCCCCGCATTGGAGATCTCACAAACCTCGCCGGATATCCACCCTTTAAACCAAATATCATCTTTTGTGATTACCCCCTTGACCACAACCTATAGTTGAGAATGGATCATCAATTCAAGGAAGATCGCAAGATGGTGCCAACATTGAAGATTTCAAGTATCTCTCCAAGGAAAAATATTTTCGGTACCTACTTATTTTTCGCCTCTTTGCTCGAGGACGAGCAACGTCTAAGCATGGGGGAGAAGGTAGGTACGGTGCGCTTTTAGAGTTCAAAAGGGAGTATTTTTAAAAAAATGATGATGAAAGAAAAAAATCCAGCGATAATCATGACTTTCAAGGAAAAGAAAAAAATATATATATATAATGAATGAAAGAAAGAAAGAAAGAAAGAAAAGAATGAGAAATATGAGAAAGAAAAAAATATGCGTAAAGTAAACTCCCCGGTTCTCTAAGAGTGCATTCAAGGCTTCAAATTTAAAAGATCCATTCTCATTTTCCAACCATGTGCATTCCGATAACGAGGACTTCCTTTGTGCCTCGGGATCACTCTTTGCCATTTGCACATGTCCACTCATCTAAAAGTGTGTGTATTTTTCTCTTTCCCCTCCTTGATTTAACATTATTTTCCAATGACCTTTTTGACGAGTCTCGGTAAGACCATGAGAAGCTTGTCTTGTTTTGACAACACCTCATTTATAAAATCTTGTTAGGACTAAACTTTCCCAAAGCTCCATATAAAGCCTACCACACATATATGTTATGAGAGGGAAAGGAGTAGAATATATAGGCTTGAGAGACAAGCGAGATGAGAGTTCATGAGCAATATGCAAGGTGATTTAAATTTGTGAACTTGGTTTAGCTCTTTTCTTTATCTCGTTCTTTATTTCAAAAATTCTCGAGATCTATTTAAACTTTGTGAGCATGTTAATACTTGTGGGATAAGCTTAATAAGAATCTACCCTCCGTAGAGGTGAAGGCTAGTACATTATGGAACTTTAACGAATTAAACTTTTGAGAGCATTATGTTTTTTTTCATGTATGATCAAGTGCAAGGTTTAAACATTGATGGGCAACGATGATATCCATCGAAGGCTTACTCGAGGACGAGCAAGGTTTAAGCATGGGGGAGATGTTGACGGTGAAAATCCGTCAACCTAGCCATGAGTTTACCTTCGGTGTTGGCATGACTTTTGTATCTTATTCATTGATACTAACCCCCGTGGTATAACAAGTTCACTTGTGCATGTCGGTTTTGGAGTTAAGTGTTTACGCAGGGTTTTAACGTTGAAAGCAAGACTTCCGGGATAAGTTCATTAAGCACCTCATGACAAGACCTTTAAGCCCGATACAAGTCAAGCAATGAAGTGAACATGACTCCAAGAGCCCAAGGACCAAGCCCGAGAAGATGATAAACTCCGAGGACCGAACCGTAAAAGTGCGTCGAATCTTGCAAGACAAGGAGTTGAGTCCAATTCGGAGAGAAACCGACGTCAAGGGCCCACATGCAAAAGGGGAGAACATCTAGAAGACGTGGGAAGCAACACCGGCGAAGCAGCCGCGGGATGGGCCGATTTGGGCCCAGCCGGCCGGCCAGCCCTTTTCGGGGCCCAATCGGCCTCCCCTTTGACCTAATTGCTTCTCAGGCTATAAATAGCCCCCCGACCGAGAGCCACGTAGGACGGAAGTCGTAATCCGCCGCCGAGGAGCAGAGAAGCTTGAGGGACACCATCTCGGAGATGAGGGTCGTGCTAGTTGTCTAGGGTTTCCCTAGCCGACGTGGGAACCTTGCATGGAAGACCACGTCGGAGCTCCGGGGCGAGGATCAAGATCGAGGGAGGGCCCCGCTGGTGATCTTGTTCATGTAATCATTCATGGTGAAGTTTGTAAGTGAATCCGATTTCTAGCGATTAAGTGCCTTCTCAATGATTTTGTTTTCTTCTTGGTTTTGCTTCTTCTACGATCTAGTTTGCGGCTAGATTACATAGGGTACTCTTGTAGCCGCGGTGGCTAGAGGTGCATACCGGACCGGCCAAGTGATTTCAACTTGTTCTATCGAACTCGCCCTAGACTACCCGCATGAATAGGGATACGTTGTGACAGAACGGGGGTTCCGAAAGGCGGGCGTTTTCGGAGTCGGATGGAAGGCCACGATTTAAAGATGCTTTTAATGAGATTCGCTTTTCTATCTTCATCTATCTTGTTTGGAGCTACAACATAAGCATGATCTAGATTCTCTAGATTGGTTATCTCTTGCTTTCTCTTGTTACCTCTTTAGTAGATTAGATTAGATTCGTTTACTTGATCATATCTTAGATTAGATGCATCTTTGTTCTTCAATAGATAGCTTTACCTTGCTTTACTAGATTGAATCCTTGCGTTGCACATTGTTCCACGGATTCGATACCTTGGGTTCACCACTCGAGGGAAGAAGGGTCCCTTGACTACGACGGGAGACTTGTCCGCTTGCAAGTCTAAACAAACTTTGATACAACTATTAACCGTCAACAAGCCCCTTTTTCTCGCGCCGTTGCCGGGGAACAAGCAATCAAGATCCGATCTAGTATCGCTTATCTTTCAGCTTTTTCTTTTGATTTTCTTTTGCATCTCTTATGTTTGATCATTCCCAAAAAGAAAAAAATTCAATCTAATCTAGTTTTGATTAACCCTAGTTTTTATGTTTAGATTTTTGTTTTATTACTACCCTAACCGGAGATGGTTGGCTACCTCTACAAGAAACCCAAACTTTTTTGTGGATGATCCAGAAAACTTTACAGTGCAAAGGTGACGTGCAACACAAGCTAAAGGGTTGGAAATTCAAAAGTTGAAGTCGAAGGACCGTCGAAATCTCCAAGGGAATCACCACCTCCAAGTCCAAAGGGAGATCAACCTCAACCACCGGAGCGCTACGCACCCCGGACATCGTTGATCTACCTATCATAAACCTTCAAGACGCCGGGAGGCCATTCAAGATCAAGGTCTCAACTATCCGCATGACGATTGCGAGAGCTGAATGCATACGAGCCGGATTCCTTGAGTGGCATATCGGTTTACTTAAGAGGAGGATGGAGAAGATGGAGATGGAGAAAGAAGCTCAACACCTAAAAGCCGCCGAAGCAAGTTCCACATGCAAGGAGTGTGTGGAGCACAACCACTTCCAAGGGTGACGGAGGTCGGAAGCTCTATACGTGAAGTGTTCATCGTGATGAAGATGCTAGACGCAAGTGGGACAACTCGCCGGGCGCCCGATGGGTAACAAAGAAGAATATCCGAGACAACTCCAAGGTCCCAAGACGGCGAAAGGCTACTCAAACTCATTCGGGAGAGATGGAGGATCACACTAAGGAGACCATGAAGATCACAACCGAAGACCGGAGTTCGAGATGCCGAGCCACAAGGAAGTTGTTGCATCCGTCAAGACCAAAGGACAAAGCCACTTCGTGAAGACCAAAAAAAATGACTAAGCCAAAGTGGGTACCCAATATTGCAACGCCCACAAAGAGCGTTGATCCGGAGTAATCAAGTGAAGAAGTCTAGCCATGGACTATAAACGAAGCGCTAGGCGGGAGGCAACCCGTTTCGTCGAGTCAAGAATAAGCTACCGGGAGGACAACCCGATTCCAGGTTTTTCGAGTCTTTATAATTCAGTTTTGAATTTTACTACGCAAAACCTTAGACTTAGAATGGTTGAACAATATAGAGACATAATTCTTGGTTGAATATTTTCCTTGATCATAAACCCTTTACATGAACCATCCTATGTGATTGTTTGCTTCTTTTTCGAGAAACCACAACCAGAAAAAAATTTCAGAACCTAACTCAACCCTTCACCCTCATTATGGTGCTGTGGTTGACTTGTTTTTCATGCTAAAAACACTCGAGTAAAGCCACGACTTGTATCTAAATGTTATTTAAATTTCAGTATGTGGTAGGACTCACGTGAACCTAGAAGCTTGATTTTTGGTTGGTTTAAAAATCCATATCCTTGGTTTCTCTAAGATTAGAATTTTTCTAAGCCTCACTTAATTTTATTTCATTCAAAATCTCTCTCATCTAATCAAAATTAGGACCTAAACCTTTGCCCCCATGATCAAGCCGGGAAAAGCTTGCTCTCAACTAATGAAGGCAAACTATACCGGTGAGACCGAAATCGACGTAGTCGAAAAATATTTTCGACTTACATTTGTTTTTAATGGTTTAAAAACTTCTCTAAATTTATGCTTGAGCTCTTGCATGGCTCTGAAAAATATTTTTAAATTTCGAAATTAGAGGAGTGCTTAGCCTTAAACACACTTAAAGGGAGGCAATCTAGTTAACCTAACCATGCATGCACCATGATACATCACGGGATGCCCCTCCAAAATATTTAAACCACATGCAAAGTACAAGCATGGGGGGGGGCAGCCAAGGCTTTGTTTTGTAGGAATATCATGGATGCATATGAGGCAAGGGAGTATGGAAGTGAGTCAAAGCGAAAACATCAAGTGGAAGGAGCAATAATGCAAGCGAAGGAGTGGACGGGAACGTTTGGAAGGTGTACGCGATCACGAAGCAACATGAATGCACTAGAGAAGAACCGAGCCAAGAAGAGGAGAGAGGTAAGTCTCCCATCCAGCTCTTTGTTCGTGTGCTCTAGTTTGTAGGCCGGAACCACCTTAGACTTAGCCATCCACCGCGTTTGTTTCGTGCAACAAATCACATCCTTAATCCACTCAAAGTACGACTCCAAAATAATATTTGTGTACCTTGTTACCGGTGAAAACCCCGGATATATATTTGTGAGGGAGAGTGCTGCAATCATGGAAGAAAACTACAAGCCTTTTCACCGAAGAAGAAGGGATCATCGTCGTCTAAGCCATCATCGACAACCTCTTCGAGGAGGCGCTCGGTTTCCGAGTATCCTCGGAGTATGGAGGAGGACACGGCACCACCAAGGAGGAACCACACTCTTCTCCTCGGTGGCATGAGGGCCACACGAAACTCGTTTATTAGGTTTACCAAACTTCAATAACATATGGAGGAGCCGCCTGTCCAACCTCGCCACTTGACACGATCATCCGCTCCACCTCCACACGCTCCGCGGTATTCCGAGGGGTATGTCATCATGACGGAGGAGGAGGAGAAGAAGCTCGCTCGCCTTAAGTAGAGGCTTGTAGCGAACGTCGACATCGACGACCAAGCTCTCCACATATTGGGTTTCACACGGGACACCGGTGCAATTCTCTAGCGGAGTGTCGGCAAACACCCACAAGGAATTCGCCTAGGAAATTTTCATGACCAAGGCGCATACCCTTGATGAAGGAGTGCTGAGTCTCTCATTCCGTTGGAGGGAGCCCACAAGAGGAGAAGAAGGAAGACACCGTCGGAAGGGTAACCTTGATCAATGATGCTATTTCTAGCACCTTGATGGGGTAATCTCCTTTCATCCATGGGTTGCAATCGATCTTGAGATGTAATCACACTTTGTTGGATTATCTATCTATCATCTTGTGTTGGAGATACTTTAATGCTTAAGGGTAGCTACCATGCTGTAAAGGGAGTAAGGTCTCAATGCTTCCTTGGATCCATTCAACACAATCCCCTATAGATTAGATTGGCTTTCATGTTCGAAACGATTGCATGTTATAGTATCGTAGACCCATGGGCGAGTGTCTCCTATTTTCAAAAGGGAGCTCCGGAACAAGTGGATGTGCATGAAGGCACATGGGAAGGTTTTTGGAGGATGATCACGGGAAGAGACCACCAACGAAGAAATACTATCCGGAACCCCATCATCCAAGTGTGTCACTTTTGTGCAAGTGGATTTTTGGGAGAATGAGAGAGACAAAGATAACCAACACGGAGTTGAATTGGCTTTACTCGGCTTGCCAGGCAGCCAATCAACCCTGCTCACCTATAATCAACCGGTGGTGTTGTGAGCAACATCGAGTTCGGAAGATATTGGTTCGGGGTGTTGCCTCTCCATATTGGCTATCTCTTTAAAACCGGGTATTACAAGGAACCCAAATCATCTCCTACCCGAGACTTCCCTAGGAATATATGAAGAAAGGAAAATATAAGAGTGAAGATGAGAGAGGAGGCTTCCAAGTGGCCTAGGTGAATTTACCCCTTCCGGATTGAAGATTAAGACTTTTTCTTGAGGGGAAGAAGATCGGTTAGAGGAAGTACTTCTTGTGCCGGCGAAGAAAAAATAATAAAAGAGAAGGATTGTAGGAGAAGGATCTTCGATGGCCCAAGAAGGAGGTGCACAACAAAATTATGTCCCACCATTGGGAGGAACCCCGGCGCCGCCGAGTTACTACGGTGGTGTACAAATGCAAGCATGGGGGAGTGGTGCAGCCATACCCCCACCAATTTTGCGGTGCCCAACGTAGCCTTTGCGGAGCCATATGCACACCTCCCTCAACCACAACAAAATGTAGCCACCATTGGAGGATACGCTGCAAGGAACATGCAATTTATTGCAGCCATCCAAACCAATGCAAACCAAATGGGTGAAGGAAATGCAAACGCCGCTTATGTGCTTGGACACCTTCACCTAGCACCGTCGGACAACTCATAGGAGGAGTGGTGCATTCCTATTACAAGTAAGGGTACAACAACCAAGACTATTAATATCAACCACCGGCGGAAGATTAGAGAGAGGAGGAGCTTTAGTTATCTTTCCTTTACCCCTTTTGTTTAATCTTCAGCTTGTTTGCACCTATGTTTGCGTAGTATTTTCAGCTTTGCTTTAATTTTCAGTTTTTAGTTTAATTTTCAGCGTGTATCTTAGTGTTTATTTTCATCATGAATAATGTCACCACCTAGTTTTTACCTTTGGTAAAGTTACAAAGTTTGTGCCATGATGATATGATTATAATTGCCGCTTTGTTTATCTTTGTAATTGACTTATGCATGTTTAACCTAGTGCTCTCTTAAAAATACAAATCTGAAATTATCTAAATGCTAGCTTAATCTTTAGCGGAGGTTATGATTAAAATAAAGACCCATAGTGTTTTATGTGCTCTCAAGTTATGAATAGATTAAAGATGTCTTTTATGCTCAAAAATATTGCTAACCTTGTCACAAATATCACTTGTGTGTTGCTCAACCTATCCAAAGCCTTATATATATTTGAGTGCATAAACCTTAGTGTACAAGATTTATTTTTGAGTGAGTTATTGCAGGCCATGATTTCTCTGGCCCGAGACTAAGAAGCTGGTCATTCCATTTTTGCGTACCTATCTTTTTGCTAGCCTTTTATCCGTGCATTGTGTATCCCCGCATTGGAGATCTCACAAACCTCGCCGGATATCCACCCTTTAAACCAAATATCATCTTTTGTGATTACCCCCTTGACCACAACCTATAGTTGAGAATGGATCATCAATTCAAGGAAGATCGCAAGATGGTGCCAACATTGAAGATTTCAAGTATCTCTCCAAGGAAAAATATTTTCGGTACCTACTTATTTTTCGCCTCTTTGCTCGAGGACGAGCAACGTCTAAGCATGGGGGAGGAGGTAGGTACGGTGCAGTTTTAGAGTTCAAAAGGGAGTATTTTAAAAAAATGATGATGAAAGAAAAAAAATCCAGCGATAATCATGACTTTCAAGGTAAAGAAAAAAAAAATATATATATATAATGAATGAAAGAAAGAAAGAAAGAAAGAAAAGAATGAGAAATATGAGAAAGAAAAAAATATGCGTAAAGTAAACTCCCCGGTTCTCTAAGAGTGCATTCAAGGCTTCAAATTTAAAAGATCCATTCTCATTTTCCAACCATGTGCAATCCGATAACGAGGACTTCCTTTGTGCCTCGGGATCACTCTTTGCCATTTGCACATGTCCACTCATCTAAAAGTGTGTGTATTTTTCTCTTTCCCCTCCTTGATTTAACATTATTTTCCAATGACCTTTTTGACGAGTCTCGGTAAGACCATGAGAAGCTTGTCTTGTTTTGACAACACCTCATTTATAAAATCTTGTTAGGACTAAACTTTCCCAAAGCTCCATATAAAGCCTACCACACATATATGTTATGAGAGGAAAAGGAGTAGAATATATAGGCTTGAGAGACAAGTGAGATGAGAGTTCATGAGCAATATGCAAGGTGATTTAAATTTGTGAACTTGGTTTAGCTCTTTTCTTTATCTCGTTCTTTATTTCAAAAATTCGAGATCTATTTAAACTTTGTGAGCATGTTAATACTTGTGGGATAAGCTTAATAAGAATCTACCCTCTCGTAGAGGTGAAGGCTAGTACATTATGGAACTTTAACGAATTAAACTTTTGAGAGCATTATGTTTTTTTTCATGTATGATCAAGTGCAAGGTTTAAACATTGATGGGCAACGATGATATCCATCGAAGGCTTACTCGAGGACGAGCAAGGTTTAAGCATGGGGGAGATGTTGACGGTGAAAATCCGTCAACCTAGCCATGAGTTTACCTTCGGTGTTGGCATGACTTTTGTATCTTATTCATTGATACTAACCCCCGTGGCATAAAAGTTCACTTGTGCATGTCGGTTTTGGAGTTAAGTGTTTATGCAGGGTTTTAACGTTGAAAGCAAGACTTCCGGGATAAGTTCATTAAGCACCTCATGACAAGACCTTGAAGCCCGATACAAGTCAAGCAATGAAGTGAACATGACTCCAAGAGCCCAAGGACCAAGCCCGAGAAGATGATAAACTCCGAGGACCGAACCGTAAAAGTGCCGAATCTTGCAAGACAAGGAGTTGAGTCCAATTCGGAGAGAAACCGACGTCAAGGGCCCACATGCAAAAGGGGAGAACATCTAGAAGACGTGGGAAGCAACACCGGCGAAGCGAGCCGCGGGATGGGCCGATTTGGGCCCCGGCCGGCCGGCCAGCCCTTTTCGGGGCCCAATCGGCCTCCCCCTTTGACCTAATTGCTTCTAAGGCTATAAATAGCCCCCTGACCGAGAGCCACGCAGGACGGAAGTCGTAATCCGCCGCCGAGGAGCAGAGAAGCTTGAGGGACACCATCTCGGAGATGAGGGTCGTGCTAGTTGTCTAGGGTTTCCCTAGCCGACGTGGGAACCTTGCATGGAAGACCACGTCGGAGCTCCGGAGCGAGGATCAAGATCGAGAGAGGGCCCCGGTGGTGATCTTGTTCATGTAATCATTCATGGTGAAGTTTGTAAGTGAATCCGATTTCTAGCGATTAAGTGCCTTCTCGATGATTTTGTTTTCTTCTTGGTTTTGCTTCTTCTACGATCTAGTTTGCAGCTAGATTACATAGGGTGCTCTTGTAGCCGCGGTAGCTAGAGGTGCATACCGGACCGGCCAAGTGATTTCAACTTGTTCTATCGAACTCGCCCTAGACTACCCGCATGAATAGGGATACGTTGTGACAAAACGGGGGTTCCGAAAGGCGGGCGTTTTCGGAGTCGGATGGAAGGCCACGATTTAAAGATGCTTTTAATGAGATTCGCTTTTCTATCTTCATCTATCTTGTTTGGAGCTACAACATAAGCATGATCTAGATTCTCTAGATTGGTTATCTCTTGCTTTCTCTTGTTACCTCTTTAGTAGATTAGATTAGATTCGTTTACTTGATCATATCTTAGATTAGATGCATCTTTGTTCTTTAATAGATAGCTTTACCTTGCTTTACTAGATTGAATCCTTGCGTTGCACATTGTTCCACGGATTCGATACCTTGGGTTCACCACTCGAGGGAAGAAGGGTCCCTTGACTACGACGGGAGACTTGTCCGCTTGCAAGTCTAAACGAACTTTGATACAACTATTAACCGTCAACACCGCCAGCCCCCAACCCTTATCAGGTAAAGCATACCTAACATCTAGTTCACTAATTATTAAGCCAAGACAGAGCCATATGTCTTGTGGTAGTACTGTTTACCTTGGTGGTTCTCCATGTTCCGATTAACAATGTAAAGTGTTCTTGTATTACATGAATGATAGCATAAATAAAGCCATATTAACAAGTGTTCATTAAACCATCCCAAAACCACGTAAAGCGCTAGCATGTGCTACCCAACATAAAGTAAACCCAGGTTGATCAAGGCATAGGATAACAAAGCTAGTCGAACCTTAGTAATAGGACCCATCAAGTTAATGCATAGCAATAATAAACAACAGTGTAATTAAAATGCATGTTGTAATAGGAATTTAATGGGAATGCAGCAAGGACTTGCCTTCTACCAAAGACCGGAAACTGCTCGTGGGTCTTGATACTCTTCAACAAAGAAATGAAGTCCCCGAATTGCTCGTACGCTACGCTCCACACATCACATACAAGCAAACAATGGAAATAAATAAGAAACAGTATACCAATCATCTCAAACAGTAACAAAAACAACAGAAAACTATTCTACTCGTCGAGACGATCGCGTGGACATAAAGAACGCTAAAAACAGAGCTAAAACGACAAAGTTATGGATAAAACAAGTTTTAGGACTAATCTGCAAAGAATTTTAAGCTTTCGGGCTAAAACAGAAGAAAACAGGGCTTAATCGTAAAGGCTTTCAAAGGTGGGAGGACCGGGTTGTGAAAAGGGAAAAACTCAGGGTTTCTTTAGCAAAATCGCGCGGCTGAGGATAAGGGAGTAGATCTGATCCATCGGATCCAGATCGGACGGCCGGGGATCTATGCGGGCGTGGGGTTAAGGGTTGACCGGTATAAGGGAGTTTTGACTGGGCGTTGACGCGTCCTGGACCGTCAGATGGGGATCCGGCGGCCCAGATCACGCGTAGGCACAGCAGCGGCGGGACGCAGCCGGCGGCGGCGCGAAGGAGAAAACGGCGCCGGGATTCACCCATCGCGACGGGGACAACGCCGGGGTGCTCGGCCGGCGAACAACGGGCACCACGGTGATCTCCGCAGGCGGCGAGGGCGACGCGACGCGGCGGTCGATGAGGAGGCGCGGCGGCGGAGCTCCGGCGATGACGAGGGAGCGCCGGGACGCAAGAAATCGCGCGCTAAAACCACCTCGCATGCTCCTCACCTTCACACGGTTCGATTGGCGGCTTCCCAACGGCGGACGAGCGACGGACGGGCGGCGATGGCGGAGCTCAAGCGCGGCGGCCGGCTAGGGTTCGGGCGCCGGCGGCGGCGCTCGTGCGGCTAGGGTTTTGGGCGGCGGAGGCGGAGTTTAGGGCTCCTAGGCGGCGCGGGCTCGGCGCCTTAAATAGGGGCGCGCGCTCGGCCCGGCGTGCGGGCCCGCGGCGGCGCAGCGCGGACGCCGAGTCGGACTCGGCCTCCGGCTCGGTTGCGAAGCGGGGGCGGCGGACGGGAGGTTGGCGCCGACAAGCGGGCCCCGCCGTCGGCCGGCGGGCAGGGGCGACGGGGCGCGCGAGCGGCATCGGGCCGAGGCCGGGCCGGGCCGGGGCCGCGAGCGAACGCGGAGGGAAAGCCGAGGGGCCTCCGGTAGACTTCGTGCGCCGGGCCGCCGCAAAAACAAAATGGCCGGCAAGCTGGTTTTCCTTCTTTCTTTTTCCTGTTTTCTAACTCTAACTAAACAAGCAAACAAGCTTTGAATTCAAACCAAGATTTGAATCCAAACACCCAAAAACAATGCACCAGCATGAATGCAACAGTAAACTCCTATATTTCTTAAATTAATTAATAAAAATGATTAAATGCCTATAAGAGCACAACATCCTTATATTCCTTAAGCGAGATCGAAATGTTGCTAAGCAAATTTTAATCAAATTCAAGAAGTGGAATTTAGGGTGTTACAGTACTTTGGTAAATCGAGGGAAAATACTGAATTTACTCGGTAAATTCGGTTCCTAGGAATCAAACTCTTCGATTTCGGTATTTTTCAGTTTGCTTCTCGGTATTTTTCGGTTCAATTTCCGTTTTCGGTATTTCGTGCTTAGCCTGAGCAGTCTCTGGCCATGTGTGTGTTGACCGCTGTTAAGTATCTCTTTTAGCCATCAATATTCTCAATAATAAAGGAGCAAAGAGCATTTCTTACATGAATTTTAGTTAAGAATAACGTAGTTCCACTTGTCCTTGGAAGAATTGTGATTGCAGGAAAATACCCACAAAAGGAGTAAGAATCATGTCTTCTATGAGCAATGTCATTCCACCTTAGTTGAGGAGTGGCTGCCACATGGGATCCATGTGTCCACGCCACGTCATCAATCCAAGGGAGACAAGCCCCGGCAAATCGGTCAGCGACACGTGGATTGCACAAGGATAGGAGGGCCCACTTGGGGAGCAAAACGACTCTCTCTCTCACACACACAGGGGTTCAGCCGAACTGTGGGTGGCGGGCGAGGACATCTTGTGTTTTGACAACTTCTAAAAAGATATGCCAAGTAAAAAATGATCTCATCTCCAACAGTTTAGCATAATTCACTTGCCACATCCAGAAGTAACTTACATCAGGAACCTGAGAGAGACACAAAATTATGCTTATGCCCTTCCACCTCTTGAAAACTTATATCAAGAATCCTTCTCTATTCTTTTTTCTTTTTTCACCCTCCCACCTGGCTTGGCCACGCTGATGCAACCAGGATCGGCACGCCTATATTTCTGCATGGGGAGGTGGCTTTTGCCTTGTTTCTATTTTTGCCAAGTTGGTTTGCCAAACTATTGATGGTCAATTTTTCTTGTTTTGCCAAAATTAGATGGATGTCGAGTTAGTTGACAAACTACTGGAGATGCTCTAAAAGAGGTCATCTTCAACAGTTTGGCATAATTCACTTTCAAAACTCAAATCCAACTTCCTGAGAGAAAAATAAAATTATGTTTATGCCCTTCCACCTCTTGAAAACTTTCATCGGGAACCCTTCTCTATTCTTTATTTTTTCACCCTCCCACCTGGCATGGCACGTGGGAGAAATGGTGCCAACCGGGATCGCGCACGTATATTTTCGCGTGGGGAGGTGAGTTTTTCCAAGTTGGTTTGCTAAATTGTTGGAAGCCATTTTTTCTTATTTTGCCAAACTTAGATGGATGTCAAGTTAGTTCGCCAAACTACTAAAGATGCTCTAAATATTGTTCCTTCCGTCTAAAAATGCACGGTGCATTTCTCTCTAGCAAAAGCACGAATTGTTTTTTGACAACATACTTTCATTAATTAGCAACATGAAGATGCTAGGATCCTCGAAAACTCAAGGGGTACAGAGGACAGTGCATCCATTAGGGGGCACTGTTGATCAAGGTGGTCATAAGAGCAGGAAGGTACATAATCCTGATGCTGCAGATCAGGTGAAGAAAAAGCTAAGTGAGCTAATGTATCTGCAGTATAGTTATGAGATCTATCTATTTTCAGCACTTGTGATCCCCTATATCTCTAGTATAATCTAGGAAAATTTGAAGCGGAGTAGTCATCCTCCAATCTGGGAGATCAGAGAGGTCCTTGGAGTTGAGAAGTTGCACCAACAATTAAGAATCTGAAAAGAAAGAAACTTGAAAGCATCCCATCCTGTGTGGTACCACTGCCGCCAATGCTAAGGCTGCAGACTCAGCATATATGACACTATGAGTTTCCTGTAGAGTAGCCCTGATATAAATGTGGTTGGCCGGCTGAACCTTAGCAGTAAAAATACCCAGACTAGCCCTTCTCTGATGAGAGAGGCCATTATCTGGAGAAGTGGAGGCATCAACATAGCAAGATAGTTGTGGGGAGGCAGATAACATATGTTGCCAATCAAAGAAATTGCCAGGTCCCTGCAAAAAAAACCAGACATAGTAGAAGTAGAGTTTGTAATTGTGCCTTGGATATTAAGATTTTGATTCATATGTGGAGATTGGTTAGGCTATGTATAAGAGTGATGTTGAGCAGTTTGGTGTGGGGGTAGCTGAGGCAGACAGAATGGTGGGAGAGGTTTGAGTAAAAGGATGGTGGAGTTGTTAGTGATTTTTTCATGGCAGAATTATGAGTGTGTCTCTGGGCATGGGCCGAGTGTAACACCTGAAAAGAATTCCATTTGCACCTTTGGAATCGGAGGTCATTACGGGCTTTCCAGATATACCAGGCAATGAAAAGAAAATTTGAGAGATCCTGTTCAGAAGGAGAGAAGGGTAAAAGAAGTGGCAGAGCAGACTGAATTCCATCCTCTATAGGGTCAATCAAATGTAAAGATAACCTAAAAGAAGAGTTCCAAACTAGCCTAGGCATATCACATAGAAAAAGAAGATGAACATCATTTTCAATAAGTCCACATGAGGAGCAACAATTATCTATATGGCTGGAATACCTAGCTGCCCTTTCTGCAGTAGCCAGAGCTCGTCTAATGAGTCTCCAAGCGAAAGTTTTAAGAAAAAGAGGGATTATTTTATCTTTCCATACCTTTTGTACGATTGAGTTTACTTGAGGTGAAAGGTTTCTACAACCTTGTTGAGGGAGGATGTGTTGATGTAGGCTTGCTAAATAGGAATAGGCAGCCTTAGTTGTACACTTGTCATTGATTGTCGGTACCCATCTTAGAATGTCATCCTGTTGGGACTGAACCACTGGGGCTGAATTGATTGATTGCACCATTTGAGGGAGAAATGTAGATGAGAGGAGCTAATGGTCTCAAGTTCTTATTCCCTGCAGCCACAACTGAGAGACTGAAGAAGGTAGAGGTGGGTTAGCAACTGGCAAAATTAAGTGGTCATGAATTTGTTGCTAATTGTCTGTCCAAGGTGAGGCCCAAATAGATGAGTTTCCATTCTAAAGTTGTAGACTAGCATTATTGTGCAAGTGATGCTTGACCTATAAAATGGAGGACCAATACACAGATCTGAAAGATGAATTAGGAGCAGTCCAGAAATTGTTATCTGGGTAGTATTTTGCCTTAAGAATAGCTGAAAGAAAAGGGTTTTTATTAGTAGAAATGTTCCAAGCAGAATTAATGATAAGACTTTGATTAATGAGACCCATATCCCTAATACCAAGACCTCCCTGATCATAAGGTTTGCATATATCTTCCCAAGAACAGAAAGCTATAGGATTGGTGTTGTTTTCCTCTTGAATCCCTGCCCACCAAAACTTTCTAATAATAGCATTAATTTGATCAATAAAAGTTTTAGAGAAAAGAATGGCAGACATGTAATAGATTAGAATAGAAGAAAGAACAGATTTAATATACTGAAGTCTACCTGCATGACTAAGCTTATTAGCCTTAAGGGTGCCAAATTTTGCAATGAATTTATTATGGATGAACTTATAAGCTTTATTCTTGTCTTTATGAGAAAAAACCAAAGGATGACCTAAGTGCATAGTGTTAGGTTGGAGAGTGGAAACATGGAAGATGCCTTGAATCTGATTACTGATTGAGATGGGCACATTCCTGCTAAACAAGATAGAAGATTTTTGAAGGTTACGGGTTTTGTCCAGATTGTTGACAAAAGTTACAAAGGATAGCTTTGATTCTGTGAGCTTCTTCCAAAGTAGCTATGCCACATAGAATTAAGTCATCTACAAATAAGAGAGAGTGAATGGGTGGTGCACAGGGCCTAGAGAGACCCCTGTCAGATTGTTATTTTGGAGAGCCTCCTGCAGTCTTATAGATAGTTCATTAATAGCTAAGACAACTAAATAAGGAGAGAGAGGACAACCTTGTCTGAGACCTCTCTAAGGGTGAAAGTAAACAGTAGGCTCATTGTTAACCAAAATAGGTAGAGAGGAAGTAGAAATATAGGCTTGAATAATATTAATAAAATGATTAGTAAAGCCAATCTTGTGCAGAGCAGTAGAAATAAAAGACCATTTAATTCTATCAAAGGCTTTAGCCAAATCAAGTTTGAGAATGAAACCATGATCAGTCCAAGATTTCAAATTGAAAGAATGGATAATTTCTTGAGTGATAATAAAATTGCAGGAAATGTGCCTCCCAGCAACAAAAGCTGCTTGAGAATAACTAATGTAATCAGTGAGATGAACTTTAACTTTATTAGCATCAGACTTAGCAATAATCTTGTAAATAACATTACATAACCCTATTGGTCTATAATCTTGAGGGATTAAAGGCTGGTTCTTTTTAGGAATGCAAGTAATAAAAGTTCTTATTAGCATCAGACTTATCCTGAGGAAGAGAAGCATAAGTATAAAGTTGACAACCAAGTTATGAACATCATCCTTAACTAAATTCCATGAAGATTTGTAAAAAGCAGCATTAAGACCATCAGGGCTAGGAGTAGTATTATTGCGCATACTTTTGACAATGTCATGCAATTCTTTAAGAGAGGGATTAGAGTTTGTAAACCTGAACCTTGCCCTCCTGGTGATAGCTTCTGCAGACTGTGGGTTCGAGTTGGGTAAGTGGTAGGAGTTAGGGATATCAGATTCGGGATGTATGTGGGTTGGACTGGTAGTTTGTTGAGGAGAATTGCTGGGCAAAGGATCATAAGGGATAGAATGAGGAGTTGAAGTATCTATGCTAATATGAGAAGATTAAATAGGAGAGGAGCTGGTAAAAATGTTGGAAAAGTAGTTTAAAAGAGTGGTCGCAAGATAGGGATTTGTGGTGGAGGAGACGTCAGGGTTCTGCAGACTAGAAATCTTGTTCTTTCTATTCCTTTTCCAATGGCTCTATAAAAGAAATCAGTGTTTCTATCTCCTTTTACTGCCCAGGTTTTCTTGATGCATTGAATATGGTATGTTTCCTCTTTGGCCATGAGGTTTTGGTGCTGTTGATGAAGCTACTGCTGCAAATTGTGGTTTTGAAGAGATAGGTGGAGGGATTGTTGTTGGAGTATTTGGGATTCAAGATGGGCAAGGAGGTCATTGTTTTTTCGTTTTTTCCTTCTCCATTTCTTGAGATCTGCAGCAAGAAACTTGTTTTTATGTGAGAAATCACGAGCAGAGGAGTGTTGCCAACTTTGTTTAGCAATATCATGGAAATCCTGCTCTGGTAACCACCCGTTTTCAAAACAAAAAGGTTTATGAAGAAGAGGTCTTTGAGAGTTTAGAACCGCAAGAATTGGAGCATGATCATTGTACATCATAGGGAGGTAGTAGATGATTGTGGAGGGGAACACTAGATACCATTCTGCATTTCCTAAACAGCGACCAAGCCTTTCATAAGTTGGAACATAAGAAAAACGCTTGTTAGTCCCAGTGTATGCCGGACCATTATAGCCAAGATCAATAAGCCCACATTGTTTGACACAAGAACTGAATTCATAGATACAGTTTGCATCAGCTCTAGTGGGACCTAATTTTTCATTGACATGCAACAGCTCATTGAGATCCCCCATACAAAACATAGGTAAATTCCTATTCTGAAGAACAAAGTTGAGCACTCGTTCCCAGATCTCTCTAGTGGTTAGATGATGAGGGTCACCATAGATACATATCAAGCCATATTGCTGCATACAGGTTTTATTAGTACACAAAGCGAAAATATAGTTGTTGTGGCTATGATTAACAACATTGATATCAATTTCATCATTTCAAAGCAACCATAGGCCACCTGGTTGGCATTGGGCTGGAACAACAAAAGCTTCATTGTAATTAAAACGATTTCTAATAGTTGTTGTAGTGATTGATGAATTCCTAGTTTCTGACAGAAAACATACCTGAGCTTTGGTGGAGTGTAGTAACCTAGCAAGATGTGTCATAGTTGAACTTCGGAGGTTGCCACCCGAGCCTCGACAATTCCATGCCAAGTGTGTCATGACGCCAGTTTGGGAAAGATTTTGAGGACGATTGTCACAAGCATGAGGGTTTGTGGAGGGAGAAGGGGGCGAGGCACAGCATGAGGTGAACGGACCATAGAGGGCATGGGGATGCGACATGGGTCGAATTAGGAGGAGCAGGGGGTGGAGGAGGATCATGGGGCACAACATCCTCAGGGGATGGGAGAGGAGTATCAGGATCTTCACTGGCCATGGCGGAGATTGGTAAGATGGAGCGCAGAGCTGAGGCAAGAAAGCTAGACCTTGTTGTTTCGTCAACAGGGTAAAGCATAGCAGTACCAACTCAACACCACGAACAATGTTGCTAGATGCGCGTATACGAGCACCTGTTCCGGTTCTTCTGGGAGGAGATCCTACTCCCTGCCAGGAACCTCTCGAACCACTAGTTGCCCGCCGGTAGCAGCTCGCCCACAGAGTTTTTCTAGTGGATCTGAGGTAGGAGGGAGAACCGGGTTGAGAGAAGGAGATGGATCGAAAGCGCAGAGAAAGAGCAATCGATTGGATGAGCAGATCTTGACTGAGGACTTCGAATTGGGGAGGAATTAAAATTGGAAGGAGAAGGAGGGGTACTAGGGAACAGGCAAATCGCCTACGTTGCCATTAAGGCACTACGTCAATTCAGGGTTGGGGTGGCGAAACGCCGGCACTACCATACATTGTTTTGCCAAGTCAGCTTCACCAGCAAAAGCACGAAATTATCTTAGATGCAAACTTACTAGTACGACTTCCAAATGTCCAAACTAGACAAGAAAAAACATCATTTGTAATCTAGTCTCTCCGTCTCAAATTAATTGTTGTTTTGGTTTTTCTAAATATCTTTCTTTTTTATGCATCTAGATATATACATAACAAAAGAAATATATGTATAAAAGTCAAAACTGCTATTAATTAGGGACGGAAGAAGATTGAAACCACACAATCAAAAATGTCAATCATCACAGGGCTTGTAAAGATGCTGATTGCAAATTCTACCCGCGCGAGTGCTTCCTATCAGCAGAAACCCTCTAACACACACAAATGCTGACATGCACACTAGAGGACAGTTTTGTTGGTTGGTGACTTGGTGTTCCCGGTAGAACATTCCAAAATAGAAGGTCGCCGGCCCGACCTCATTCTAGATCCAAAATAGAAGGCCGCCGGCCCGACCTCATTCTAGAAGGCGGCATGCAACTTGCATACATATACAGTAGAATGCAATCCAGTGGCTCCGAAGGCGGGCAGAGTAGGCTATACGATACTACGATTGGGAATGCCGACATCCAGACCCAGGGATTTATCATACTATATATCAATCCATCAGTCAACACAAGGGACAAGCTCCAGTTGAAAATCATTACCGACGTGCGTCAAGATCAGCAGAGAGCACACACATCATCATTTGCAGCAGAGGAGTTGCTTCCCGCACTACAAGAAACTATTTATTCCGTGACGCAATCATTCCGTCACGGATTAAATAAAATTCATCGCAAATCGGCATCCGCGACGATTTAAATTTTTGTGGTGGAATGAGCGTCATTGATTAAATCGTCGACGTTCCTTAATAAACGTCGCGATCCGTGACATATCCGAATCGTCACGAAGTAGCCCAAAGCCCATGCAACCCAACCCCTAACCCACTATTCGCGACAAAATAAATCGTCACGATTGCCGCCGACTTGGATGTGATGTGGCCGCCGACATGGATGTGACGTGGATGCCGACAAGGCCGTGACGTGCATGCCGACTAGGCCGTGACGTGGATGCGACTAGGCCGTGATGTGGATGCCGACTTGGCCGCCACTTGGCCGCCGACGTGGATGCCGACTTGGCCGCGACACGGCCGCCGACGAGGTTGCCGACATGGCCGATAGGTGATGACGTGGACAACGACGAGGATGCCGACATAGATTTTTTAAGAGGGATTTTTATTTGTCATAATGAACTACATTTTAGAAATGGGCCACATTGCCACATTGCAGCCCAAAATTTGAAACCATTTCACCCCACCAAAACCACCGAAGACATTTTGACCCACGTAATAAATACTACGGCTATTTCAACCCAAAAATCAAATTAAGCCCAAAATACAATCACAAAGACATTTCAACACCGTACATTTGTATCACATATATCAAGGCATCGAAGCCATTTCACCACGGACAAACCATTTCAAGACAATTTCATCTTGCATCGAAGCAAGGCAACACAAAAATCTAGACAACAAGTCATCCACATAATCTAGACAACAAAAAAAAAGGAGTATAAACCAACAAAAAGCTCTACACAAGAGCCCACACTTGCATGAGAAGCAAGGCATCCTCTAGCCGTAGAACATCCTCCAGCTGATTGAAGCATCGCGAACAATCTCTAGTAAGAAAACCAAAGCAATTGAAGCAGATAACGCATGCTTTCGGATGTCTACCATTCCAAAAACACTACACCTTGCTCTTTGTTATTCTCGCCACTCTTTTCTCTCGATTCCTTGTGAGTTTGTATAAATCATGAAATAAAAAAGGGCATGTCATGCTTGAACTGTAATTACATTTTAACGTAAATAATAAAAGTTAACTAAACAATAAGTTCTAATATAAAGTGGTTATAGTATGATCGACAATCTAAATGCATTACGGTATGACTAATGGAGAAGAGCTCATCATCGGTTCTAAATCCTAACAGCATTTCATCAAATACTTCGGGTGCAAAGGGATAAACACAACTATGGTACAATGAATTACTCAATATGGCGTAATTAAAGGAACTTTTGTTCTATTGTTTACCATGGCGAGCGATAGCGCTTCGGCCTCCGGATGTGAAGGGTAGCAACAAAACTCGTCAACAATGTGTGCTTGATCAAAATAGATTGCAATGAAAATTTATCGGGGGAATGATTAAACTTCCACCCGCCACCTTTCTTGTCCGTAAATTATAAACTTATCCCATAGGATCGGATCTAGTGTCCTGGTTAGGGCTATTTATAGCATTGCAAGTTCACAAATTGCAAGAACATTTTTACTACTAGGTAAACAAGCTACCATTAGCAATAGATGTGGGTACTAAGCAACAACTAACATTGTCTTAACTTCCCAAAACCGTATTCACATAGAAAATCGTTAAATTGGGATTTTATTTACCGCAAGGTGCCAGGAAGCTACCAATTTGCATCTACGCATAAATAAAATATTTTTTAACAAACAATTCACAAGCAGAAATGACAAGCTTGCGTTAATGTTCAAATATGAAACTAATAAGCCAAACCACCGGAAATCATTCTCATTTAGCATGCACAACATGTTTTTTATGCACTACGAAGCATTCGGTAGATCTTTTGTATACTATGAAGCCATAAAAATAAAACGGATCGATTCTTACAAATCGAGTCGATCGCTCCTACTTGCCGATCCAATCACTTCTAATGGCTTGCTACTTGATGCATCTAATCCTGGACCCGAAAGAGTACATTGACAAACACTTGTCATTGCCTTCAACAAGCTAACAAACTATGCAACAGAGTATACTTGCATTGTGGGTTGGATCACAAAACAACTATGTGTCCACGGTCATCTCAGTATCATACAAAGATAAACAACTATAAAGCAATGATAAACATGCAAGGGTTTTTAGATTAAGATAGCCAATCAGCTGTCATCGGTTTATATTTAAACAAACTTATCACGTATGTGTAAACATGGCACAACAGTTTAGGGATATAGCAAAGGTAAAGTGTTGAGATATCGAAACTCAAAATCATGGATATGTAAGTAAGCTTTATTCGGTGCTTAGTCAATCCGAAATAATAAGCAAGCACATACATTCCAAAGAGTCCTTATCGGTCATGTAATTAGAAATTAACATCATAACCATGTCCGTTTGGGCATCTCAAATAATGGACGGTCACAAATGCACGAAACACATGCCTTGAAAGTGCTAATGGACAAACAAAATCCGAAATAGGAACTTCCTTTTCACATACGTGACAAGAAGCAAAGCATGTCAACAAATGGCAAACGCGCATACTAGTGCTTGAGGAAACTCAAATCGGTGAAGTTTTCAATCATAATAGGTCTCTTAGATTACTTGGTGTTATTAGGGGCGTCTTATTCTACCATTTGAAAACTGGAATTAATGGACTAACGACATGCTTGTGGCAATGAAGTTAGGAACATATTAAGTTTCTACAAAGCTCAAGATTGATTAGGTGTTTAAAAACTCATGCTATGAGGTGCTCACCGCACCCGTACTTGTATCATGAAGTGCTCCATGCTCGGATAGTAAACTAGAGGTCAAGCATTGTACTTCCCTTCTCGTTTTTCCAATTAATTTAAACAACCATAAAAAGAGGTATACCACTATGAAATATATTTCTTTCCCACGAGATACAAGAAAAAGATTGTTGTGAATTAATGCATGTTATGTGAAAAGTCAACCAACAAACTTATAAAGGACCTCAAGAAAAATGTGAATGTGCTCATCCGAAACTGGTAATCCTAATTACCGGCTAACATTCTATCATGGAATGTGAATTACGCATTCTAATTTGCCTTCTTGACCACAAATCGAGTTACTGGCTAACTAACTATCGTGGAATCCTTTTTGCAAATAAATATCTTGCTGCGCTTAGTTTCGAGAGGTAGATCACATTCAACTCTGCATGGCAAGAAGACCCACATGCATAATTCTTAAACCCGTTTACAAAGGAACAAAACAGACGAAATGGCACTTATGTTCAAAAGCACCAACGGTATTAGTCATGCAACCTAGCAGAAATTATTTGGGGATTTGAGAGGGAGGCACTTATCCGGAGTTAGAGACGGATGATTAGTGCCTAGGATCGATGCCGAAGAAAGATGGCAGCCCCGCAACATCTTTTGAGACCGAAACCCAAGTCCGACCAAAACGATTTGGAGAATCGAGAGAACAAACTAGAGTGCCAATTTGGAAACCAACCATGCTCGTATTACCAAACCGGAGAGAATAAACCATGCTCGTTGATTTGAGCCGATGCGGATTCGCGACCTCGCGGTAGCACGATCGCTTCGTTGCCGGGGACGAGAGGCGGCCGGCCCTTGAGCGGCCCGTACCGCTCCTCCTACTCCTAGCGTAGGCGGTACGGAAGGAGGCGTCGGAAGGGCTCGGCCATGGCAACGGTGGAATTGATGGGGCTAGGGTTTAGCTCGACGCCAACTTGAGGCGGCGGGGGACCGACTCCACAATGGGGGGCGCGGGACGGAGGAAGGAAGTGGCCGCCCTTTACCCTAGAGGCCGAGACCCTAGGAGGATGAGGAGGAGGAGAAATGAATCTCGCCGGACGTGGGGAGACGACGAATCGATGAGCGACATAGAGAGGGAGGGAGATGGGGAGGTTGACGCCTCCGGCGAGCGGATCCGAGAGGCGGCTCGAGTGCCTTGCCGGGAGAGGAGGAGGGAGCGGTGGAGGGCACATGGTTGGCGGCGGATCCGAGGAGGCGGGGGTATTGGGTGGGTGAGGTGCTGCGAGCGAAGGCCGAAGGGGAGGAAGGAACATGGCGCCGTCGGGGGAGGAGGACGAGAGGCACGACGGCGGTGGGGATTGGGATGAGAGGGGCGGTGGATCTGCAGGGAGGCGATGGGAGGGGAGGTGGTGGGGATAAGACGAGTGGTGGTGGGGAAATTACCAGTGTGCCCTCGAATGAATGTGGTGCAGGTGGAAATCCATGGGTATTGCTGTCAATTTATGTAGGGATTTTCGTTCCGCAGCGCGCGGCTTGGCTAGGCGCCCGCTCAGTTTTGATTTTTTTGAAAGGTTCTAGAAGTTCAAAGAGGCTGACGCATGGGTCCAATGTCAATTTTTCTGAATTAAACTTTGCATCCTTCAAATACCTAGCTAGTCGAGTCCAAAAAATTCAACGTAAAATTTTTCTGAGAAGATAAAAATATAGATACAATATAAGACATGTATTGCCCTCTGATTTTCTATGGTTTCATCACAACTCAAAAAGAAAAACAACCCAAATTGAATGGTTCCGGTAATTTTAGAGCCCCGAAAATAGCACATAAAAATTCATAAAAAATATCAAAAATTCGTCATTGGTTTTTAAGTATTTTAATAAAATAACATTGATCACTATTATGTAACAAATATTGAACTTAAATAACAAGGTGATGAATGTTGTATAAATAAAATGCACTATGTGTATGTCCAATATGATTCTAAAAAATGTAGAAAAATTATATCTATGCTCTTATGCTCCATTATAACTCATGTCTTGGAGATCTTTGAAATATTCAAAAGTTTATTATGGATAATTCAAACTTACATCTCGAATTTACAATATAATAATTCCAATAATAACATAAAATGGTCGATGGTTCTACAAATTGACATGATAACATAATTTGGGTCCATAAACTTGTGATAAAATTTCAAATGATTTCGGTAACAACGGAACATACGTTGTTTAGAAATGGATATGAGTCTAACATAGTTTCATGAAATGTGACTTGAACATTGAAGTGTATCATACTTTTCAAAAATTTTTGAATCATATGCACTACAAACTTGACCATAAGCTTGTGTTTAGTTTATTATTGCAAAATACAAAGTTACATTAGTAATGTTTGTGCAAAACAAATGATTTTTCTAATCGGTATTTGGGAGGAACTAGATAGAAGCATATAAATAGGATCTGCAAAATAGAATTTGTACATAACAACATCATTAAAGAAAACAACATGATTTTTAAAAATTCAGGAAGAAAAAATGTCGAATTCGGATTATGTATGACGAAGAAATACTAGTTACAAAATTTAATTCCAGATTAAAAGAAGAAATACCAACTATACCTGTGTTCTTCACCTCCAAGGCAGCCAAGCCAATAGTGTGCCGACACGTGCTGGCCCTTATCATGATAGAAGAAGTAAACCTGTTTCAACACCTTTACACGAACATAGGAATGGCATAGTGGTTGGGCTTCTCACGCTTTTTAACAGTTGTTCCCGAGTTCGAGCCCTGACTTCAACCAAATTTTGCAAAAAAAATTTGTATTTTTTTAAAAAGGGAAAATTAATAGGTTGACCAACCTAGCATTCGAACCCTGGACACCAACCTCAAAATCAACCGTTCTCACCATTGCGCTCCTTCAAAACGGTTTGATATGGTGCATCTGGTTGCTTACTTAAGGGTTGGGTGCGCTGGTAGGTAGCAGTAGGGTACAAAAGAGTACAAACATTAGAGAGAGTAAGTAACAATGTAGTAGCCTACTGTAAGTGGTGCTTTGTTTGAAGCGTGAGGTTTGGGGTTCAAGTCTCCACGGGTGGAATTAGTTTTTTTTGTTGAGGAGGGTGGCCTAGGTGCTTTATTTATAAACATATAAATGAAATGGTAATTAGTATGAAAACGAATGACCTTACATAAAAGATCATGATTTTACAAAAAATCAGAAAAAAGAATCAATGAATTTGGAGTTACTATGACCAAGAAACACTAGTTTCAAATTTTAATTGTAGATTAAAAAGAAAAAAGCTGGGGAAATGGGCTTAGCGTGCGCCACGTGGCGGCAACTTGTGACAACCCGCCCAGGAAAATACCGTACTATTGCCTAAACCAATCCACTTTGGTCATTAAGCAATAATAAAGTATCATCCTGTCGTTAGTCGCCGGGTTAACACCTGGTAAATCACTTGAATAGCAACAAGGATCGACATATATGCATAAAAAAACTCGCGTGAAGGCGAGTCCAGAGATACAACATAAATAACATTTGAAATTACCCCAAGGGTTTAATTATTACACACCGGAGTTTTAGACATCACGATGAAGTTCGCAGTTTTTCGAAACGATGGAATTTAACTAAGCGGAAAGCGAGAACACCACGGGAGGCCGGCCATGATGCCTTCGGTCGTCATCCTCCACCCACTCTAGCTCCCGGCCGGCGGGATCTCTCCGGCCACACATCACCGAAAGCATTACCTGGATCAACATATTATAGCAAGCCCGAGTATAGTAATACTCGGCAAGACTTACCCGTCGGTGATAACTACTTCACCAACTCTAGACATGAACGGCTTTTGGCCACTGGGTTTCTTTTGTTGAAAAGTAACAAAGAGTATGTCCTTACTTTCAAGATTTTAGCACAAGTTCTAGTGGGTTTATTCTTTTCTAAATTATCCATCTAGTACAGACAAGGTTGTACCATACAATTAATCAAGCATAAAATTCATCAACTTCCATCATTAGGGATCTCATGGCTAGTGGAGTAAGTAGTCTCAGGTAACGGTGAGAGACCGACAATCGATTGATTCAAACCTTGCAAGGTAGACCTAAACACACGGTGGGATGCCCCCGCGAAGACAACCACCAAACGGTTCCCAAAACTCTTCGGGTCGGGATCAAATCTTACAGTCTTTGGTGCAGGCTATCCGGAGTACACCGCGAGGCACCCGGACTCACCACACCACCTGTAGCTTGCCAGGAGACACATCGCAAGATGAGTAATAGTAGGATCCCTCGCCGCCTCATTAAGGTACTAGGCTTACCGGTCCCATTCCCGACAAGTGCTTAGTACGTTCAAACACTTAACCCACAATAGCCATTGGACCGGAGTCCACATCCCATGCTCTTACCACATGAGCAATCCATTTAAAGAAATCGGTGATTCCTATCTAGGAACCTATTCTCGCGAGTGACATCATCACCCGACTTGTAACGGTCCTATAGCTTAGCGACTATCGACCTATCATACTAGTAAGGACACAAGTACCTAGGGATCATGCATCTAAGGTTCCATACAATTCCTGAACTTAAATGCACAAGCATCCATAGATAATTGAATATTAAATTTGAAAACTGGGTTGGATGCACCGGGGCTTGCCTTCGTCAGCTAAGTTAGCCTGAGCACCCTCGGTGTCGTCGAGTACTTCCACGTACTCGTAGCGTAGCTTCCGCTTCTCCTTCCTCGGATTCGGACGAGTGAGTAGTCACCGTCGGGGAAGATCTACACGGAATGCAATGCGGGGTTCGGGTGATGTGACAATTTGCTTATCTTAACCAACTCTTGTTGGTCATATTCACCTTAACATATAATCAACTATTAATTTCTTTTTATGAAGGTTATTATTGATATATGTTTCGTTCTTTTATTACACACTTGAATTAATGTTCCCTTTATACTTGATATTTCATGTGAAGGTTTATTCCTTTTACCTCTCACTAGTAAGGGTGTGTACAAGATATTTATTTATAAATTAATTCCTTATCAGCAAGGGTGTGTTCTTAGCCCTTTAATTAAGTTTGACATCACTTCACAAAAAGGAGAAAAAGAACTAAAAGGCATTTTTCTAATTTAATTAAAGCATTACTCCATAAGGGCCTTTAAAGCGTTTATCCAACAATAAATCACTAAAAATTTAAAGAAGGGTTTCTCAAGCATCACAACACCCATACCGAACCACTGGACTCACATGCAAAGCTTGGAAGCTAGAAAATTAAATACTTTGGAAAATAACAAAAGATTAGCTAGCAACCAAATTAAATGCATACAAAAATAAATAAGCATCAAAATGCTCCAATCTTCCTCATACATGCTCTCCGGTCCTAAACAAGCCTAAAGAACTAGCAAGCACACCTAGAACCTCTATTGATCTTGCTTCATTAATTTACAAAGGAAAACGTGAACAAATTAAGAATAACTATTTCGATCATCCAAAAATCATGATTAAATCACCGGAGGTGTGATTTGTCATAACAAGACATCATGAACAAGTTGGGCACAAAAAAACTTTTAGCTACAAAAATCATCTAGGCGATTACGCATAAAGGGGAAACAATTTATAATAAACGATTTACTTTGCATAACTTTGTGCATTTTTGGCACAAGAGCTAGTCATAACATCACACACAACATATCAAAAAATTGGATACGGGGGACTTGTGGATTTTGAGTTATGGCGGATCTAGGTTTTCACATTCCTATTTTTCATGCTAAAAATATCAAGAATCGGACCATGTGAGTATAACAACGGTTTGTAGTACTCTTCACAACAAACCCAACAAAATTTAGTTTGCATTTTTCAGAATTTTCTACGATTTTCTACACATCTTACAAGTTTACGCAAACCGGATACACTATTGAAGATTCATTTTGCACCGAAACCCCGGAAAGAATCACACTCTCACGGATAGGTCCCCGGTTCACGGTTTTAACCCTAGAAAGATTTCAATCGTCACAAATCTACCCTTCCGCCGCCGGGTGGGCTCGTCGGCGGCAATGTTTGGACGGCCTTGACCCACAAGCGGCGCGGTACTCCCTAGGGGCTCACCTAGGGCTGATTGGAGAGGTTGGACGGCGCGGCGGGGCTCGGCGAGGGTGCGTGGCGGCGCCGGCCGACCGCCGCCGGCCGGAGCACGTGCTCCGGCGAGGATGCGGCTCGGGTTGGTCGAGGCACGGGCCGGGGGTGTCAAGTAAGAGCTAGGGAAGCGCCAAGTAGCTCGCACGGCGCGGGGACGAGCGGATCGAGAGGTTGCGGCGGTGGCTCTAATGGCGGCCGGCGGCGGACGGTGGGGGAAGACGGCGGCTTGAGCGCGCGCGGTTGGACCGACTTTTATAGGTGAGGATTTCCCCCGGTGACGTCGCCGTGACGCGCGCCGAGATGCAGCAATAGTCCGGCCTCCTCGGCCGGTGCGTGTACGGCGGGGGCACCGCCGTCGGACCGGCGGTCCGTGGCGCGCGCGCCCGCCGTGCGGCGCGGACACGACGGCGCACGGCCCCGGCGGACTCCTAGGAGCCTAGGGGCGCGGGCGCGTGGGAAAGCGCACGCCTCGGCGGGCGCGCGGCCCGGCGCGTCGCGTGGCGCGGACGCCAAGGGCCGACGGCGCGCGGTCGGGCGACGCGCGGTGTACGGGCGCGCGACGGCGCCCGGACCGAAACGTTTTGGCCGAGTACTAGCTTGAAAACAATTTTCTCCAAAAATTTGAATATAAGCCGACCCAACTTTGAACACGAAAGTTGTAGATCTAGTTATCCTCTATCACTTTCAAAAAGGTTCTATGGGGTTTTTCTCAACGGATTTTGCGGAAACGGTTGCCAACTTTGAATGCCACCCGGTTTCCATGAACGAGAGATGCCGACCTTGGATCAAGTTTTTCATGCTTTTCCACTCAAAATTGGAAATGCCAATCTACATGAAAGTAATGTCCCTCAACAAGCCGGACAACTTTCATAAAGGTAGATTTTTAAGTGTTTAGGTGAATTTTGGAGAACGTGGCAAAAGTTCCGAAAGACAGCTTATGGACACTAGGGTTTAAGTGGGGTTTGACCAAGTCCTTGACCATGGGTTGGTCCCACAAGTGTGTCCACTAGCCTAAGGGTTCAATAGAGTTGGTTGGTGAGCTTTTCGAGGTGAGGACTCGGGTTGACCGTGATTTGACCACCGTCGGCGGGTTGACCGACGGTTAGGGTTAATTAAAAACCGGGGCGTCACAGCCTACCCCCTTAAACGGAATCTCGTCCCGAGATTCAACTTAAGAACAATAAGACGGGGAGAAGAACTCACGATTTTGAGATTGCGGGAAGCCCGGATACTTAGTGTTGAGGTAGTCTTCCGTCTCCCAAGTTGCTTCTTCTTCCGTGTGATGACTTCATTGGATTTTGTACATTCGTACTGTTTGTCTTCGGGTCTTTCTCTCTTTTTGGTCTAATACTCTTAATGGGTGCTCGATGAGCGAGAAATCCGGCTCAATCCAAGCATTAGCTTCTGTGATGACTTCGTTCTCTGGTACAGGCATTCCCTTCTTCAATTGAGTTACATGAAACACATTGTGGACTCGCGGAAAACCGTTCGGCAATTGCATACGATAAGCCACCGGCCCACATACTTCTATGACTTCATAGGGTCCAATGTAGCGCGGAGCTAACTTCCCTTTGACACCGAACCTCTCGCACACCTTTGGTGGGAGACACCTATAGATACACGTAATCTCCCACTTCAAAGTGTCGGGGTGCGGTTCCCTTGTCATGGTAACTCTTAAGTCTCATCCGAGCCATCTTCAAATTCTCTCTTATTACTTGCACCTTTTCTTCGGCATCCTTAACTAAGTACGGACCAAAGAGTGTCCTCTCTCCGGCCTCCGACCGGTTCGGCGGAGTGCGGCATCTTCGTCCATAAAGAGCATCGAACGGTGCCATCTTCAAACCGGCTTGATAACTATTGTTGTAGGAGAATTCCGCCAAGGACAAACACTTGTCCCAACTCTTGTCAAAGTGCAAGATGCTTGCTCGTAACATGTCTTCAAAAATCTGATTTATCCTTTCCCGTCCGACCATCGGTCGCGGATGATAACCGGAACTCGCGAATTAACTTGGTTCCTAAGCACTCATGTAATCGCTCCCGAAGCGAGCTACGAACCGAGTTCCTCTGTCAAAGATTATAGTCTTTCGAATCCCATGCAAACGAACTATGTGGTCCATGTATAACTCTGCATATTGTTGTACTGAGTACGTGGTATGTACGGCAATGAAATGAGCAGTCTTGGTGAGTCTGTCCATGATTACCCATATAGAATCCTTCTTTCTAGCTGTAAATGGTAAACCCACAATGAAATCCATGCTAATGTCATCCCACTTCCACCGGGTATCGACAGGGGTTGGAGTAACCCGCCGATTTCAAATGGCTTGCTTTCATTCAATGACAAGCATCGCACTCGGCTACATACTTGGCTATATCATCCTTCATATTGGACCACCAGAAATTCTACTTCAGATCTTGGTACATCTTGGTACTGCCGGGATGAATAGACAACTTGGACATATGAGCCTCATCAAGGATGATCTTCTTAAATTCCAGATCGACAGGAACCACAAGGCGTTTCCCAAACCAGATCACACCCTGGTGATCTTTCTGGAAACAAGTATACTTGGGATCTCCCTCTGCCAGTTTCTGTTCGATGGTTTGTATGTCTTCATCAGTGCGTTGAGCAGTGACAATTCTATCATAAAGATTGGATTCTGCGGCTAAGGCATAAAGATTTCCTTGCGGTACCACTTCTATGTTGAGCCTTCTCATTTCTTCACACAATGGGTCACTAACGGCTCTAACTCTAGATGATTGCAGTGAGCTTTGCGGCTAAGAGCATCCGCAACAACATTCTCTTTTCTAGGGTGATAATGCACTTCTAGGTCATAATCTTTAATCAACTCAAGCCATCTTCTTTGCCTCATGTTCAACTCTGACTGAGTAAAGATGTATTTGAGACTCTTGTGATCAGTCAAGATGTTACAACGATTACCCATCAGGTAATGCCTCCATATCTTGACAGCGTGGACAACATCAGCTAACTCAAGATCGTGGGTAGGGTAATTGATCTCATGAGGTCGAAGTGCCCGTGAAGCATAGGCAATGACTCGGCCTTCTTGCATAAGAATGCAGCCGAGACCTGTGCCTGACACGTCACAGAAAACTTCAAAAGGTTTGGAATTATCTGGTTGCACTAGCACTGGGGCTGAAGTTAAGTGTTGGCTCAAGGTGTGGAAAGCTTTCTCACACGCTTCGCTCCACACGAATTTTACTCCTTTCTTGAGCGAGTTCGGTCATAGGTTTCGCAATTCTAGAGAAGTCTAGAATGAATCGACGATAGTATCCCGCCAATCCTAAGAAATCGCGGATCCGGTGTACAGACTTGGGTGGTTTCCAATCCATCACCTCTTGAACTTTGCTAGGATCTATGGAGATACCATCTTGGGAAATGGTGTGCCCCAAGAATTTCACACTCTTCAACCAGAATTCACATTTGGAGAACTTAGCATAAAGCTTATGATCTCGCAAACGCTGAAGGACAATTCGGATATGTTTGGCATGTTCTTTCTCATTTTTGGAATAGATGAGGATATCGTCGATAAAGACCACTACGAACTTGTCGAGCTCCGTCATAAACACGGAGTTCATGAGGTACATGAAGTAGGCTAGGGCATTCGTGAGACCAAAGGACATTACCAAGAATTCGTAGAGACCATAACGAGTGGAGAAAGCAGTTTTAGGAATGTCACAAGGTTGAATTTTGATTTGATGGTAACCGAACGAAGGTCGATCTTTGAGAACACTCGGCTCCCGCCGCTTGATCAAAAAGAACATCGATTCGGGAAGAGGATATTTGTGCTTTGGTGGTAAGTTAGCCTCCTTTCCTCTTATTAGGTGCAAGGTTCCAATCCTATCTTTTTCATATTTTTGAATATTTTTAACATTCATGAGGTATGTTTTAAAACTTTCATGAGGTCCAAGATTTGATTATGGGCTCCCCCTTTTTTATATTTTATTAGATTTTTTCCATTTATCAATTTTTTCATCCATAACATGACTATTTTTTAGTTGTCGATCGCGACGAATCTACTCAAATGTTGCGGAATTGTGGGCCGGATTGCGACGAATGTAACAAATCGTCACGGTGTTCCGGGCCAAACGTGACGAAACCGATAAAACGTTATGATTTTTGGGGTTGGTACCATAACGGTGAATCCACGACGTTCTCTGGAAACGTCACGAAAAATCCGTCACGATTAAATAGTTTCTTGTAGTGTTGATCGGGTCCGTCCGGAGTATTTGGAGGCCCTGTACAAAATTATGAAGACACAAACTTATAAATTTGCAAATCAATTAACTCATATATCCTTTGTTTCTTTGTACATTTTTATGAATAAAACCATATTTTCTAATACCATTTGAGCCAAAAAGAACACTTAGTGCGTATGGACTCGAAAGGTGAAACAACAAATTCCATGGACGCACTTGTATACGTAATAAACTAAATATTATATGAAGATATATAACCTAAACTTGATTTTGCTTCGGAATGGACTATTGGAGTAGTCTTATCCTATGACTTGCACTGCTGGTGGTGATGGACTAATTGTTGGAAATATGCCCTAGAGTCAACTGGATTTGATCCACTAGTGGACTCAGATGGATTTGATCCATTATGGTGTAAAAGTCCTAATGGGCCACAAATGTTGTAAAGCCCATTAGCATTGGAAGGGGTACACCATATATTAGTCCCATATTGCTAATGGGCGATGGTGTGGGGGGTTTTCCTCCCAATAAATATGGACCACACCCCTTCTGAAAAGACACAACTTTCTCAAGTAGCAGCCGCGCTGCCAACGCTCCCTCCTCGTCGCACTCACGGACCTAGCAGTCCGGCGTGCGTCGCTTCCTTCTCCGTACGTGTGGATACCTTGGAGGTGCTACATCTGGAGCACTTGGATCGGACGAGCCGCACGTGCAAGTCAAGAAGGACGTGAGCAACCGCACCGCCTGCTACCCTCGACGCGTTCGTCTACATCGAGACGGTTCCGCCGCATCCGCGCGTCCGGTGGTAATCCCGTGATCTCCGACGGCGGCGGTTCTGTTTTGCGGGGAAAAATTTTGTTTTGCGCTAGCGTAGCCACCCCGTTTCCCTTCGGTGGTACCGCAGCCGTAGCCGCTAAGTTTTAGATTCGGGATGTGTGCATATAGAGATATGCGGATGTAGATCAAAGTTTTGATCGGCTTCGTGTTCTTGACGTGATGGTCGTGTAACGAATTACTCCTACCGGTCGGAATTCCGCCATCGGAGTTAAGTGATACACGTAAACCCGATCACAACGAGAAGGAGATCAATTGGATTGGTCGAATCGAAGCTAGGTCAAGTGCCAGGCGCATGGGATGCGTGGCGGTGGCAGATTGGATCTCTACCGGCCCGGGAAAAACCAGAAAATATACTGTTCGGTAATACAGTCATAACTTTTCGTGGTTAACTCAGATGAAGACGTTTTCTATACGAAAATTGATCTACAGAAAATTTTACACATGTGATAAACCAGCTTTGCTGGTCTCGGCGAAATTAGTTTTGCCAAATTCGGCTTGCAAGATGGGTTTTCGGGCGTTTTAAGTTTGGACGTCGGAAATTGCGATAATCTGTTTTGCAGGTTTTGTAATCGGTATGGCCTATATGTGTATGTGATGCATGTGTGTAGTTTTTTCATGACCTGCGTGTCACGCATAAGGCAATACGGCTGGAGCCACATGTATTGTCAAAATTAATGTAATGGTCTGCGTACCAAATTTGTGATGATCTAATACGCGATTGTGTAACTTTCATTACTAGCACGCGTTAGATAGTTCTTGGAGGACTCATCACATGGAGGATGGCACACACAGATCATGGAGATGGAGATCAACATGATGTACAGGTCAATGGAGATGGAGATCACCATGCGACAATAGGCCATACCGTGTTACAACTGTGTGAATGTCGTTCTTACCGTTCTACTTTTACATGCGACAATGTTATTTTCTTGCGTGTGATGTTACGAGTAGAACGATCCCTTTGGAATTTTAAGTTAACATGCCCTCCCAACACTTGCCACCGTCCCACGTCTCGTACAATTAGTGGTGGGTCTATGAAATTAGGGTGCTACTAGTTTTCCTTGACTAGACTGGTTTGTATCAGATACTTACACGCATAAGTGTTGGTTTGCTTATCAAAGTCATCTTAACGGTTAAGGACTTTGGGGCATAAAGGTTGGGAGCCTAGACATGGAGATGTCACCCAACAACAGGAGTCATATGTGATATGATTAGCAAAGAGTTGCTTACCGATCTACCTTGTTTACTAGCGATGACGCAAAATCTCACTAGTAGACTTGTTAGTTGTGGATTCTGGATCACTAAGTATCAATGTGAGGATATTGATTTTAGTGGGAGTAAATTCTTTTATTTTACTCGGTCATGGATACTTTGTCTTAGTATTTTGCATTTATTATTTTGTTGTAGATGGCACCTAGTAAGGAATTTTCTTTGCGTACGATCCTTGAGAAGGACAAGTTGAATGGAACGAACTATACGGATTGGATCCGTAACCTTAGAATTATTCTCAAGGCCGAGAAAAAGGAAGAGGTTCTAGACACCCCTTTACCCAATGAGCCCGATGAAAATGCAACACTCGCCGTAAAGAACGCTTACAAGAAGGCATGGGATGTCGATCTTGAAGTGGGTTGCCTTATGCTTGCGTGTATGGAACCCGACTTGCAAATGCGGTTTGAGTCGGTCCATGTGCACGATATGGTCGTGGCACTCAATGATATGTTCGCCACACGAGGCTAGGACCGAAAGGTTCAATGTCTCTAAAGCCTTTGTGGAGTGCAAATTGGCGAAGGCGCGCCGTAGGACCACATGTAATCAAAATGGTTGGTTACGTTCAAAGGTTGGAGAAGCTAGGCTTCCCACCGGGCAAGGAGTTGTCCACCGATTTCATTCTCACATCTCTTCCGCCTAGCTATGGGAACTTCATCTCGAACTACCATATGCATGGGGCGGAGAAGGGCTTGAATGAACTCGTGTGGTATGCTAAAGACATCGAGAGAGTGACATCAAGAAAGGCACTCGGGCAAAGAATCATGTGATGGCGATCCAAAACAAGCCGACCTTTAAAAGGAAGGGCAAGTCTTGGAAAAAGAAAGGCAAGGCCAAGGATAAGATCCCCATGCCAAACCGGACGCCCAAGGCTAGTCCAACTGCCAATGCTGAATGTTTTCATTGTAAGGAAATTGGTCATTGGAAAAGAAACTGCAAGTTGTACCTAGCTTCTTTGAAGAACAAGGGAAGCAAGGGTACTTCCACTTCAGGTACACTTCATGTTTATGTTACAGATCATGTTTTCCTCGCTAATAATGTCATTAATTCTTGGGTATTTGATACGGATCGGTTGCTCACATTTGCAATTCGACACAGGGAATGATAAGAAGTAGAAGCGTTGGAAAAGGAGAAGTTGATTTCCGCGTGGGCAATAATGCAAGAGTTGCTGCGTTGACCGTCGGGACGATGCAACTCCACCTCCCGTCAGGATTTATTATGGAGTTGAATAATTGTTATTTTGTTCCTAGTTTGAGTCGAAACATTTTATCCCCTTCATGTTTGATGAAGGATGGTTATTCATTTGCGAGTGAAAACAATGGTTGTGTGATCTCTAAGGATAATATGTTTGTGGCTTGTGCATCCATTGTGAATGGCTTATTTGTTTTAAATCTTGATGATTCACCTATCTGTAACATAAGTGCTAAAAGGTCTCGACCTAATGATTTAAGTCCTACCTACATATGGCATTGTCGTTTGGGTCACACGGTGAAAAAAAGCGCATGAAGAAGCTCCATAACGATGGACTTTTAACTTCGTTTGATTTTGAATCCTACGAGACATGTGAAGCTTGTTTGCTAGGCAAGATGACCAAGATGCCTTTCTCGGGTTTTCCCGAGAGAGCCTCGAACTTACCGGAACTCATACATACGGATGTGTGTGGACCAATGAGTACGACGACTAGAGGTGGATACCAATACTTCATAACGTTCACCGATGATTTAAGTAGATATGGTTATGTCTATTTAATGAAGCACAAGTCCGAAACTTTTGAAAAGTTCAAAGAATTTCGCAGTGAAGTAGAAAATCAACGTGGCAAGAAAATCAAGACCTTGCGTTCGATCGTGGAGGTGAGTATTTGAGCCATGAGTTTAGCAATCATCTAAAGAGTTGCGGAATTGTTCCACAACTTACGCCACCCGGAACACCTCAAAGAAACGGTGTATCCGAGCGACGTAATCGAACCTTGTTGGACATGGTCCGATCAATGATGAGCCGATCGGACCTACCATTGTCATTTTGGGGTTATGCTCTAGAAACCGCAGCTTTCACTTTAAATAGGGTACCTTCTAAGTCCGTAGTTAAGACACCATATGAGATGTGGACTGGTAAAACTCCCAGTTTGTCTTTTCTGAAAATTTGGGGTTGTGAGGTTTATGTGAAGAAACTTCAATCAGATAAATTAACACCTAAATCGGACAAGTGCATATTCGTGGGATATCCAAAGGAAACCTTGGGATATTATTTCTACAACCGGTCAGATGGCAAAGTGTTTGTCGCTCGGAACAGCGTTTTCTTAGAGAAAGAGTTTCTTAAAAGAGAAAAATGTAGACAGAAGGTGTATCTTGAAGAAGTTCAAGATGAGCCGGTTGGGCAAGATTTCACAATTGATGCTAATTTAGGCCGAACGAGTTGAGATGCCCGTGGCAAGAGAAGCACCACCACAACCACGAAGGTCCGAAAGGGCACGTCGCGCAACCGATAAGCTCAATCTCATGATCGCGGGAGAGCGCGACATATTGTTGTTAGACAATGATGAATCTATGACATATGCGGAAGCAATGATGGACCCGTATTCCGAGAAATGGCAAAGTGCCATGATATCCGAAATAGATTCCATGGATAACAATCAAGTTTGGAACTTGGTTGACCCGCCGAATGGTGTTAAACCCATAGAGTGCAAATGGATCTATAAGAAGAAGAGGGACATGGATGGAAATGTTCACATCCATAAAGCTCGACTTGTTGCAAAAGGTTTTCGACAAGTTCAAGGAGTTGACTACGACGAGACATTCTCACCCGTAGCGATGCTTAAATCTATTCGGATCATTCTAGCTATAGCTGCATATTTCGATTATGAGATATGGCGGATGGATGTCAAAACGACTTTCCTAAATGGAAATCGACGAGGATGTGTATATGACACAACCTTGAGGGATTTGTTGATCCAACCAATGCCTGGGAAGGTGTGCAAACTTCAAAAATCCATTTATGGATTGAAGCAAGCATCTCGGAGTTGGAACCTTCGCTTTGATGAGGTGGTAAAAGGGTTTGGCTTCATTCGAGTGAAGAAGAGCCTTGTGTTTACAAGAAGGCAAGTGGGAGCTCGTAGTATTTCTAATCTTATATGTGGATGACATATTACCGATTGGAAATGACATTCCTATGCTTGAGGCCGCTAAGACCTCATTAAAAAATAGTTTTTCAATGAAGGACTTAGGTGAGGCGGCATACATTTTGGGCATCAAAATCTATAGAGATAGATCAAAAAGGCTTATAGGATTAAGCCAAGACACTTACATTGATAAAGTGTTGAAAAGGTTCAACATGGAAGAGGCAAAGAAAGGGTTCTTGCCTATGTCACATGGCATACATCTTAGCAAGACTCAGTGTCCTTCGACAACTGATGAGCGGGAACGCATGAGTAGAATACCGTATGCTTCGGCCATCGGATCTATTATGTATGCAATGATATGTACACGTCCGGATATTTCGTATGCACACGGTATTACAAGCGGATACCAATCGATCCGGGTGAGGGTCACCGGGATAGCGGTTAAAAATGTTTTTAAGTACTTAAGAAGGACTAAAGGCATGTTCCTAGTCTATGGTGGTGAGGAGGAGCTCGTTGTAACGAGTTACACCGATGCTAGTTTCCAAACTGACCAAGATGATTCAAAGTCGCAATCAGGATACATATTTACGATAAATGGTGGAGCTGTGAGCTGGAAGAGTTCCAAGCAGGAGACAGTGGTCGTTCTACAACAGAAGCCGAGTACATCGCGGCTTCGGAAGGCGCAAAGGAGGGTGTTTGGATAAGGAAGTTCCTTTACGAACTTGGTGTGTTTCCGAGTGCCTCTAGCCCGTTGGATCTTTATTGTGACAACAATGGGGCTATTGCGCAAGCAAAGGAGCCAAGGAACCACCAAAAGAATAACATGTCTTGCGGAAATTTCATCTAATACGAGAGATCGTTAGACGAGGTGATATCAAGATATGCAAAGTACACACGGATTTGAATGTTGTAGATCCTTTGACAAAACCCCTTCCACAACCTAAGCATGAGGCGCACATGAGAGCTATGGGTATTAGATATATTCTAGATTAGCTCAAGTGCAAGTGGAAGAATGTTAGAAATATGTCCTATAAGGAATTATAGAGATGATTATATTTCATTATATCCATGTCACTTGGTTCTTTTATTGAATATCCATGAAAGGCGACTTGTATTTGATTGGCAATTATGTGAATTGTTTGTGAAACTCTTTTACTTGTATGGTTATTCAAAAGTTGTCCCTAGTATGAGTTAATGACTAGCACATGAATTAGTTGATGACTATGTTTCACAAGTCATGAACATGGAGATGTATAACTAATAATGTGGGCACATGTATGACATGGGGCTCGGACCGACCCAATTTGAGACCTTGTTCTCTCGTTTACACAACGTATACGCTATGTCCTTAGACTTGAGATTGTCGCATGTACTCAAGATGTGAATTGACCTACTTAGGGGCCATCAACCGCTACTCCGTAATCGGGTAGTCATAAAGATGGCTTTCGGATTTGTCGGGAACCATCTTGTGAGGCATGGTCAATCAAGATAGAATTTGCCCCTCTACTTGAGAGAGATATCTGCGGGCCCCTCGAGTGATCGGATCAAGAAATGCATGGCCGTCTTTGGGTTAAGGGTTAACCCCCCTTTTGATGATCCGAATCACAATGTCGAGAAAGAGAGGTCAGCTTGGAGCTAGACCAAATATCGTGAGGCAAAGGGAATAGCATGTATGAATTGTTGTGATGGTTTGTCTGATAAGATCTTTACGTATGCATAGGAGTTGACACGTCTTGCTAGAGGCCGCTATCAACTATTGATCGAGTAATGTACTCGGGTCAAGTCTATGTGTACGTGAACCTATAGGGTCACACACTTAAGGGGTTGGAAGGCTGAATGAGGATGAATATACTTGCATAGTTGACTCTAGTGCAAGTGGGAGACTGTTGGAAATATGCCCTAGAGTCAACTGGATTTGATCCACTAGTGGGCTCAGATGGATTTGATCCATTATGGTGTAAAAGTTCTGATGGGCCACAAATGTTGTAAAGCCCATTAGCATTGGAAGGGGTACACCATCTATTAGTCCCGTATTGCTAATGGGCGATGGTGCGGGGGGGTTTTCCTCCCAATAAATATGGACCACACCCCTCCCGAAAAGACACAACTTTCTCAAGTAGCGACCGCGCCGCCAACGCTCCCTCCTCGTCGCACTCGCGGACCTAGCGGTCCGGCGTGCGTCGCTTCCTTCTCCGTACGTGTGGATACCTTGGAGGTGCTACATATGGAGCACTTGGATCGGACGAGCCGCACGCGCAAGTCAAGAAGGACGTGAGCAACCGCACGCTCCGCTACCCTCGACGCGTTCGTCTACATCGAGACGCTTCCGCCGCATCCGCGCGTCCGGTGGTAATCCCGTGATCTCCCGACGGCGGCGGTTCTGTTTTGTGGGGAAAAATTTTGTTTTGCGCTAGCGTAGCCACTCCGTTTCCCCTCACTAATAGCGTGTGGGTGCTGCCATGCTAGCTGTGGCCTGTGGGTGTGCCATGCCGGCATACCCTCGCTGCCTGGTGTCTAGAAGGGCCACGCACCAGGTGGAGGACAAGAGAGAAATATGAATCGATCACCAGCTCGAGATATTTTAACTAAACCATTTGAAATGATGACGGACTACCTAAGAGGTTCAGAGCTGAAACATTCTTGGCTGCAGCTGAAATTGGAGGCCCCTTGCATGTGGGGGCCTGTACAGTCGCACACCCTGCACGTGCCCAGGGACGGGCCTGTTCCTGATGTCTCGTGTGCACTGCATAGTGATCGCGGTCGAAAAGTTGATCGCCTACTCAAGGATCACTAGTTGGGCTCCAGATAGCAGCAGCGAGTGGAAGCCAGTCAAGAAGAATACGGGAGCTACCAAACTAGAGTTCCCAAGTTTCCAATTCGCCTACCGGCACGGCGCTTCGCAGCGTGACCCCGAGGGGGGAGCTCGGCTGACGAAATGCTTCCGGGAGTTTGAACATGAACCGAAGGAATGGTTGGTCCTCTCGTCCGCGAAAGAGAAATCCCCAGCTCCGGGAGGTACGCAGGAAGAGGAAGTACATTACCAACGTGCAAAGACAATGAGCACTTCTGTTTTGTTCCTCCTATAAACCTAATTTTGTGTTGTTTCTCCTACAACCTTCCTCAGATGAGAGCTCATATCGCAGCCTCCAGAATAGGACCGCTTCAATAATGGACCTTCGTTTCTGGAAGCCACAGACGATGCTCGCAAAGTCTCCTACCTCGTAACATGCATTCACCGCTCGTTGTGGTCAGCTACCAAAAGTACACAAATCTAAAAAAGAAGTACAAAAATAAGTCAAAGAGACACATGCCACTTGCCACAACACATATCTAGTTGTTGCAACCAGAAAGGCGCATTTTGCTGCATAAAATGCAAACGCTAGGAAAGGAGCAGAGAGCATAATACAAGGTCAAACCCCAGCAGGGATACTTTGCAGGCTTATCTGAACAACCATATAATGAATAGAGTTACAGCAGAGAATAACTACAATAGCTATGATAACTTTTTATGCCCCAACAGTCTCAAATTTCAGACAACTAATGGTCAGCCCTGGCTAGGTTGCATTACACGTCATAAAAAGGGAGGTAGAATGGGGAAAAAAGAACTTACAGCCGTTGTGATATGTGAGCAGGTAATCATCTGACCTTTTTGATGGAATTAGCATCATAACCCTAAAGGGTCCGATGGAGGCAGTCCCGTCTGCGCAACCAAATAGCACCAGTGCTCATCTTGTGGCGATCACCAACTGACTCTTTTTTTTGGCCCCGACCAGGGAATTGACAACAATTTCCTGCACCATATCCCCTTGTATGGGAAAGACGACCTAGGCTTTCACATCAAGCAAGAACAAAAGCGATTCAATCTTCTCTAGCATGTTCCCCATTCATAATACATGTACAAGCTATTTGCGACGGCACACGCAATGGAGTTCTCAGTTGGGTGCCATGCAAGATGAAGCAATTTCGTTGAAAGGTCACAAGAAATTCCAATGGCGCAACGCTTGTATTTTCTCCACCTGCACCATATGAGCTCAATGGTTTCTTTGGCTGCGGCCAAGTCATCGATCAAGGTTGCACTTTGCATCGAGGACGATGACTTCACCCTCAAGCCTGCCTCTTGCGGGCTGTTCGTGGCCACGCATTCCGGTCCCAGAATGTGAGTGTTTCTCGGGAGTGGCCTCCGGTCTCCAATGGTCAGGTTGAGGTGCCGGCTGTGGATGCACCTTATGTGGAGGGGCCACTGCGGGAGGTCCTCACTTGTGTTGGGCCGACGGACGAGGCCACTGCGCCGCCGCCCCACACACATCAGATCGCGGTGATCCGGGTGGTCGACTCGGTCGCCGCGACGGACAATCACCCATAACCACCTGAACCCTGCGTGGTGGACAGCGGCCTACAACTCACCCGACTTCTGGCCGACAACGACACACCCCCGGGCTTCACCCCGCCTCGGCCCTCCACTCCGCTGCAGGGTCCCACTGCCGCCACTAGCGCCACTGAGGTCTTGGACCGCCATGATCCTGCAGCAAATAAGCTGAAAGTCTTCGTCGTCAATGTCACGAAGGCCACTCTAACGCCTCTTCTGGACATACCGCCTCGTCGTCATCGAGTTGACCCTGTCCTCGTTGACGCGCCTCCTCAACTGCCTTCATCGGAGGCATCTGGCCACAGGCGAAGCCATCGACAAGCCTTGGACCCCCTACCGGTCATCAAGTCGGTTAAGTGAGGGACGGTGCTCCTGGCGCGGCGGCTCTGTGAGGTTGGTGCGCCTCCGACTTTGGTGGCTTCGGCAGAGGAAGCGGTGGACAATTTCTTTCATGAAGGGCTCCGTCGCGCCGCATGGAAGCACTGCAAGTCTTATTCCCAATGTTGAAGAACAAGATCAAGATCTCTCCCGTGTGGAAGCGTCGACTGAAGGCTAGGCTTAGAGCCAGTCGTTTAGGTCGTGGTTGCGTGAGATGTGAGTAGTTCATGTTAGAGCTTTTGTTTCGGGTTGTGCTCAGTTGGTTTGCCAGCTTGTGTTCATCTGGAGTCCGTTTCATTTGGGTTGTAACCGAAAATTGTACCAATTCTTCTTCTGCTTAATACAATGATACAATCCGCGCGTATTCGAGAAATAACCACGATCAGACAGGCCAGTATTCCGAATCTAAATTATATTAGTCCTTAGCACACATATGTGTGATGTGCTATAATAAGATTGTATATGTGAGATTAATTCCAATCCAATTAAATGTGTCAACACCCTGGAGAGCCAATCCTGTAAACATGTTAAGATTAATTAGATTAATTAGTGATCAAGTAGATAAGCACCATCATTAGGATGGTAACCGATTAGGTCCTTTCAGGCACATCCTTGGGAGTCAAGACACCTGTTCAGAAAAGACACCTTTTGAGCTATTAGTCCTTGTATATAATTATCTTGTACACAACAATTAACAAATAATCGAATCAATCAGTCATTCATTTTGAATCTCTCGTTCCTCTTGCTCTCAACTCGTAACACGTTATCATGCACGCACGCCCTGCAACCGCTGAGGCTGTAGGCAGAGGGAGTTCACCGGAAAAATTGGAGTTCGCCGGAAAACTTCAACGTCATTGTGGCCTTCTCCCAAAGCCACGCTGCTTCACCGGTGTTGTTGCCGCACTGCGAGACGAGAAGAGCAGAGGCTTTCTTCGTCAATCCTTCAAGAGGAGAACCAAAACGGCAGTTTGCCGAGATAGCGTTGGATGGTGTCGTTGTTGCCAGACTCGCCGGAATCCAGATTGTCAGCGTCTGTCTCCGCTTCACCCACTTTGCTCTCCTCTGGTTTTTTGGACTTGAAAAGATTTGAAGTTGCAGCACTATCCGCGTTAGAACAAGAAACCTGAACTGGATCTTGCCTGCCACCGGCACCATGTTTGATCTAAGAACAGAGAGCACGCAGGCCTTATCGATCCAAGACTGGAAAGAAAGAAGAACCAATATTTCACATGCATTTTCTCATTCGAGATTATTACTAGTGAAAACACCGGGATCAGTAAGAAATATTATTTTTCTCATTAATTGATGATTTCCATACCAGTGAGCCTGCAAGCCGGACTTGTAGCACGCTTGCATCCCCCATCGTTTCATGGCTCGAGTGCATTGGAGGCAACACCAACATCCGCATGCCATATCGGCAACGCCCGCGACTTCATGGCCGGTGCACTACCGGAATCGGGGCATCTGCCGAGAGCCGGACCCACTCGGCAAAGGGTTGTATGCTCTCGGCACAGCCTGTGCCGAGAGGGAGCTCTCGGCAGAGCGCTCCCGGCACCGCTGGGCCGGCACAGGCGGCTCTGCCGAGAGCCAAGGCCCAAACTCTCGGCACAGCTGTGACGAGAGCCCACTCAGCTCTCGTCACAGGCCCGTCCACAACTTACGGCGTGAATTGCGGGGCCCACTTCTGTGCCGAGAGCCGCGGAGAAAGCTCACGGCACAGAAGCGCTCTCTGCTGAGAGCCTGTGGGCGGCTCTCGGCACAGGCGTGGTGTCAGGCGGCCGCTGACGGAGGTGGGCCCCACCTCTGTGCCGAGAGCCTGCTGGCCGGCTCTCGGCACGGGCGACAAGCGGGCCCGCGTGTGGCTCCCGTGCCGAGAGCCGGGCCGGCGAGGCTCTCGGCACGCAGCCTATCCGGGCCGCCGATCGGCCCCTGCGTGCCGAGAGCTAAAGCCATAGCTCTCGGCACAGAGCCCGCTTTGCCGAGAGCCTAGGCTTTGGCTCTCGGCACAAATTACTTTTTTTCAGCAAGCTCATGGTTACCCTCATCACTTATACATCATCACAGTCATCACAGGCAGTTAATATTCATCCCAGGCAGTTAATATTCATCACAGGCAGTTAATATTCATCACAGACAGGTAATATCCATCACAAGCACATAAAACATAACCACCACAACCACACGAAGATCCAACTCAAAGTTCAATTCACGAAGGTCCAAATGCACGTACAATTATCGAAGGTACATAGTCATCACATGGCACAAGCAAGTTTGGCTGTCCAAATGCAAATAAAAGTTGCTAAGTCCAGGAACTGACTGCGGTGGCTGATGCTGTGGCCACGACCCCCACCCAGACCCCGGTGGCTGCTGTGGCACCCCAGGGCAAGAGGACGGGCCACGCGGCATCCCCCACGGAGTCTGCTGAGCTGGCGGCGACATGTCGTGTCCTGTCGACGGGCCATGCGGCATCCCCCACTGAGTCTGCGGAGCTGGCGGCGACAAGTCATGTCCCGCAGGCCCGTCATTTGATGCCGCCGACAGATTCTGCATATGATTGAAAATCAGAAATGATAATACAAGTTATATACAACAATAAGAAAGAAATGAAAGTACAAGGTTTTCCAGCTCACCACGAGTAATTCTAGGTCATTCTAGTGTTTAAGCATCTATATCAAGTCGTTGTAGCTCAATACGAGAAACAAAAGAGCAAGCTAGGTTGGAAAGAAACTCACAGGAGAAAGAGCGGCCGGTCGAGGAGGTGGAGCGACCAACACCTGCGGTGGTGGAGGGAGCTGCACCTGTGGCGCTACAACGTGGCCAAGTAACTGCATGTACTGGACCATGGCGGCCATCTGCTGATTTTGGGCCTCTTGCATCGCATCTAACTGCCTCTGGTAACTCTCGTGCAAATCATGCGGTACCTCTCGCGACTCTTCTCCGCTCGCCTCTCCCGCTCGCCTTCTCGGTACGCAAGTTGGGCCTACAATATTTGATCCAAAAATTAGAATACAAGGAAACATATGTAAACATCAATGAAGGACGAATAGAACAGAAATAACCTGGAAGGTAGCATTTAAGGTCTCCGTAACACTGGGTCGTCGTTCTATGGGCGGGGCTGAGCTCGTGGCCCTGTCTCGAGATCGAACCTGCGAGAGAGTCGGAACATCGCGCGGGACCAGGAGAGAGTCGCCAACAAAGTGCCGTCCATGTTTCCTGCCTTCTCCAATCCTGACGACGGTTTTTGGATCCAGAGGCTCTCTCACCGGATCGAAGTCTGGCCCACGAACCTGCCTTGCCACCGTGGTGTACCTTGCGATTCGGGGCTGGATTGTCGGGTTGGTGTACGCCTCGGGCGGGTCGTCGGGGTTGAAGGTGACGTCGGACGTCGCCCTGCCCTTGTGTGCCATACCATATGCCTCGAGCTCAGAGCAAGCTTGATTCTCATGTGACTTAGACTGCAGGAAAACAATCTAGAGTTAGAAAACAGTAAATTATGCAGTACTGAGAGTTAGAATAAAGAAATAGATTAACATACCCATCTACGAGCATACTCACGGATGTTAATGGGGCCTTGATGGTGTGGCGGTCCTGCCATCTTCAAATGTCTCTCCCGACGCTCGAGGTGTTTTGCCTCCTAATCGGGCGCAAACCACAAGTCCACAATCGCACTCCAAGCCCGAGGCATCTCGACGAGCCACCATGGAGGCACCTGCACGTCATCAAGTGGATACCATACAAGAACATAAAGGTTGGCGTATCTAATCTGAGAAGAATGAATAATAGTAATTTTCTGCATTTACCTCCATGTATTGTTCTCGAGTGAGGCGCAGGTTTCGGACGTCCCTTTTTTTAACTTTCTCACCATACTTAGCCTTGTAGGCAACATTTTGCGAGATACGTGACTCGTAAATCATATCTGTCACAAGCTTCCGACACGTAAACATCGCACACTCAGCCGCTCGGTCCTCATATCCCTCAAGGACTCTATAGAAATCCTGCATGTAGAAGCAATGTTAATACTTGAAGGATATCCAATTAATTCAATTTATTGAGAAATACAATTTGTTGCAAGGAAGACTCACCCAAAACTCGCCAACCACCCGACGGGCCTTGTTCTGGAACGTCCTCTGTGTCGGATCAGGCAAATCGATCATGAGGGTGTAGTGGTCAAACGACGTCACCAACATCTTTCGAGCGTCTTCTCCCTCCCCAACTGTCACAACCCGGGGTAGTGCTGCCTGCACAAAACGCCCAAGATGCCATTGGGAAGACGATTATGAGAACTTGGAGTCACGACCTCCCACCCCCTGCCAAAATGATTTCACACAAATTATTAGTTTCAATCGTGAGTTTGAACAGAACGGATGAAAAAAGTTGTGATAAGTTACCGTAGTCCCTCTGGTTTAATAACCGGTCGGTTCGCAAGCGGTATGGGTCGATCCGGAAGCCGAGCGGGGCCTCGGATATAGACCTTCGGCACAGCCCCCCGCCCCCGCACCCCGGCTCCCCATCCTCCTCCTCGGGCTCATACGCCTCCTCATCCTGATGGGCCTCCCCCTCATCCTGATGCGCCTCCTCCCCCTCATCCTGATCTGCATCCCCCCTCATCACTCTACTGCTGCAACTCTTCCTCCTCATCACTCTCCTCCTGCACCTCATCCTCCTCATCCCCGTCATCCGACAACGACGGCACCGAAGTGGGTGCACCTTTCCGAGCCCTGGATCCAGACGACGAGGTGGGTGCCTCAGACGGGGACCTCGTCACCCTCCTAACAGCCGCCATCCCGGCCTGGTACAACTCATTGATGCTCCTCACCGTAGGGCCGCGACGAGGAGGCTGCTTTGGCATCTTTGATCAATCACCTGAAATAGACAAGATCAAACCAGTTAGTATATAATTAAATGTAAATACCAATTAGTAAATAAGAAAACAAACGTCATAGTAAATAAGAAACAAATTATCGTAATAAATAAAAAACGAAATATCGTAGTAAATAAGAATCCTAGAAAGTTAGAAGCATAATTTCAATTACTACGGACCTTACATGTTTTAGAAATATTCATCACGATCCGGCATATCAGGATCATAAGTCTCGTCATCACTATCACGCATCTCCAAAGACTCAACGCCGTGCTCCAAAGGAGGATCAATGTCATCATCATCACTGACAATGCCTAATTGTAATCGCTCAAGTAATTGTAAGTCCTCTTCATTATCAACCTCTTCTGCATCATCGACGTTGACATCCATTTCATTGTCTACTTCCATTTCGATCTCTTCAGTTAAGTTTATCTCAAAACACCCTTCTAGCCCATCTTCTTGGAAGAACTCTCCGGCATATGTGTTTGGATCTAGTAGGTGGTAATCTTCATCGTTTTGAGTATGTAGTTTACCGTGTGGCGATACCTTGTACACAACATCCCAACCCCTGAGATGCTTGTCCTTTTTGCAAGGGTATGAGAGGTAATATACTTGCGTGGTTTGTTGGGCCACAATATAGACATCGTGTCCAGGGTACACAGATAATTGTTTAATTTCGACTAGCCCAAGATTCTTGTTTCGTCTCACAACATTTGGATCAAACCAATGACACTTGAATATGACAGGTTTAAGAGGTTTGCAACCACGATACTCGAGTTCATATATTTCTTCAAGTCTTCCATAGTAATCTAGCCCATCAGTTTGGCCATGTGTACAAACTCCATTATTTGTGGTTTTTCAATTGGGCCTTTTCTGCTCATGTCATGTTGTGTGAAAGTGATATCCATTCACGTCATAAGCAGCATATGACTTGACCCTTAAGGAGAAACCATCGGCAACATGTCTCAACTCAGGACTCATAGACGCATCGGTTTGGCTCTGCAAGTTCAGGCATGATTGTGGTTAATGTGATATTGAATGCGAGCTCAATTACTTGTGATATTAGAGTACGACCTATATTACCTTTTTTTGAACCAAGAAATGAAATCGACATTTAGAAGAACGTTTTCCTCATCGTGGTCGGTAGGGGGCCTTGACCGACGCGGAAGTGACCCAATAAATTCACTGCACCAAATCAAATGAGGTTGGATGCAGATGAGGCAAGATACAAGAAAGGAAATGAGGACCTTTATTGACAACTTACTTTATGTATGGTCGTACTTCCTCAAGGTTGCGCGAATATATATCGTCATAGTGCGCCACTCTTCAAGAGATAAGGTCTTGAACGTCGAACCACTTGCACTTCCGAGCTGCCCCCGAAAAGGCCGAGTTTCGATTCATTTGCGCCGCATTGTACCGAGGAGGTGGATTATGCACGCTGGGAAGGTGCTCAGCATAGTATTTAGCTGTAAAGTTTGTCACCTCCTGCAAAATAGCTGCCTCTGCAATGCAAGCTTCAACTTTGTTTTTATTTTTACATGTACTTCGAAGAACCTTTTGAACCCTCTCAATTGGATAGCACTAACAGTTCTGCACGCCCCCCCCCAATCGTGCCTCACGTGGGAGGTGCAAAATCATATATTGCATCGGATTGAAGAAGCCGGGTGGAAAGATCTTCTCTAGCTTACAGAGCAATACAGGTGCATCTTTTTCTAGTTTGTTAATCACAGCCTTAGATAACTCTTTGGCACAAAGCTGATGGAAGAAATAACTCAATTCTGCCACACTTGCCACACATGCTCGGTACATAGCCTCGAACCATCACCGGAAGAAGTCGTTCGATCCATATGTGGTAGTCATGACTTTTCAACCCCTTTATTCGAAGAGTAACTAAGTTGACTCTCCTTCTCGGATTCACGGCATACCCATCGGGGAACATTAATTTTTGCATCCATTCTAGTACTTCCTTCCTTTGTACCCTATTAAGGATGAAATCGGCCTTAGGCCTATTCCATGTCTTTCCCGGTACGGCCTTCGGGATGACTTGCTTTAGCTTTGTCGCATAACATTTCTAGATCGAGTCTAGCCTTAACATTGTCCTTGCTCTTCTCTTTTATATCCATCATTGTATCCCATAGTGCCTCGGCAACATTCTTTTCGGTGTGCATCACATCAATGTTATGTGGAAGAAGAAGATCTTTCATATAGGGTAGCCTCCACAAACCCGCCTTTTGAGACCAAGCATGTTTCTCACCATATCCCTCAAAACGACGTTGTCCTTCTTTGAGCACGAGACTGTCTACCTCAGCTTGAATCTCAAAGACTTTTGTCATCATGTACGGTGGTGGATCTCTAACTACAACACCTTTCGTGAAGTTCTTGGCATCTAGTCCGAATGGATGGTCGGCGGGCGAATTGTCGATGTTTGTCAAACGAAGAATACTTGCCACCCCTCTTCAACCAAATGAACCTCGGAGCTGCCTTGCATACCGGGCAAGGGAACTTCCCGTGGACACACCGGCCACAAAATAACCCATAAGCTAGCATGTCATGCGGGGAGTACATGTACCACACGTGCATTTTGAAGTTTGTCTTCGTAGCTCGGTCGTATGTCGTCACCCCTTCATTCCGGGCCTTGAGCAAATCATCAATCGAGGCTCCATGTACACACACATATTATCTCCCGGGTATCCAGGAATTATCAACGACACGAATATGTATTGTCGTTGAAAGATGATGCCGGGGGGTAGATTGAGGGGGATAACAAACACGGGCCAACTCGTGTGCGGGGCAGCCGTCATTCCAAATGGATTGAACCCATCTGTCGCTAGCGCAACACGTACATTTCGAGCCTCTACCGCTTTGTCAGCATGTTTCTCATCAAACTTTGTCCATGCTAGGGCATCAGATGGATGTGTCAGGTTATCACTGTATCGACGACCCGTTTTGTGCCATTTCATTTGCTTCGCAGTTTCTTCGGTCATGTACATCCGTTGGAGCCGTTGTATGGGCGGGAGGTACCGTAGGACACTTACTGGGATCGTGATTTGCGTTTTTTACCCTCAGCAGAGTCTACCTCCATGAACCGAGATGCTTTACATTTCGGACAGTGCGTCGCATTCTCATGTTCTTTCCTGAATAAGACGCATCCATTCGGACAGGCATGTATCTCCTCGTATGGCATCTTAAGTGCACGAAGGACTTTTTATGCTTCATACATGTTCTTCAGCAAAATGTGACCTTTGGGAAGCATGTCGTCGAAAACGGTCAGCAAAGCATCAAAGCATTCTCGACTCATGTTATGCTGAGACTTTACGGCCATCAGGCGGCCGATGGAATCTAATTGAGATAGTTTAGTGTCTTTGGTGAAGAGGTTTTTGTGCTGCATCCAACATATCATAATACGCCTTCGCGCTTGGCTCTGGTTCCTCCTCTGGACTTTCTTCTTGAAAATGTGCCTCATGAAAGTCATCTATCATGTGTGGTACTCCAGCATCACCATCAAGCTCTCTGATGCGTTGCCTCACAACCTCGTCTCTCATTCGACTGGTTTCACCGTGGCGGGTCAACTTTGAATAGTCTCTCATAAATCCATTCCTATAGAGATGTGATGCCATCTCCACCTTTGTAATACGACGTGAGTTTCCACAGCGGCTGCAGGGGCACCATGTGGTTTTCCTGTCTTTAGGCCCTTTAACCTTGCTAAATGCTTCATCAAGAAAAGCTTGAGCATTTTTTATCCATTTTTGTGTCATACGACCAGCACTTGCCCATCCATTGTACATCCACTGATGGTCACCCATTCTCTATCATATCAACGAGTTATATAAAAAACACTGCATCACCTACACACTGTCTAGACATTCTAATAGGTAAAGATAGGTCCTAATCCCACCCGTCCATGCGTAGATGGGGTTAGTTTCTATGGTCTACTCCGATCCGAGATAGAATTTCGGCAGCACCTCCCCGCTGTTCTCCAAATACACGTCCCGTTAGGGAGATTGTGTATCCGGAGAACAACGGGGAGGTGCTGCCGAAACTCTGTCTCGGATCGTAGTAGACCATAGAAACTAACCCCATCTACGCATCCACGGGCTGTCCAAAAAACGTGGACAATTCGAAACAGATACAGCCATAAATATGCAAAGTTTTGCATATTTCGAACCATATCTCTTCCGAACGGGGAGACGCCTAACTAGGTTTCGCGATCTACGACATCTATTAACTCGATGGCGAGGCACGGGCGTGCTCACCTAGTGACTTGATGGTGAGGCAAGGGCGGCAAGAAGACCGGGGTTGACCGGGCCTCCGAGACAATGTGAGTGCGACCTCCTACTCCTCCTTCGGCGGTGGCGACCGGGCCTCCTTCCCCGCAAAAATAAATCAATGATGGGTGTTTAGTCAAAATTTCGGCAAAGACCTCCCCCCGTACGGTGAGGTTTCCAAAACCCCGCAACAAAAGGCACGACATGAAGGTCGGGCTACACACGGGCTTTCTTCCAACGGCTCGATGGCCGGACAAATCACGTGTGCTGCCCCCAAGCTAGCCACGAGTCTCACCTAAGAGATTGACAAATCACCCCTCTTCCTCCAAAAAAACCTTCGGTGGTCGGTGTGGCAAATCAAGGCATCTCTTCCTATAAAATTGAATTGCATTAGATGTATGACAATAAAAATTAGAGACACGATAAATTTGCTAATTGCTAACTAGCAAGAATTCTATCTATAAATTGCACACTAATTCTTCTAGTCTTACCTTCCTTAATATTGCTAGGAAACTAAAATTTCTAATAATCCTTACTAACTTGAATTTCAAACTATAACTAAATTATAGCTAACCAAGACACCTAAAATTTGATAACTGAAATTTCTAACTTAAATTTTCTATCTAAATTTGAAAACTACAACTAAATTTTCAATCTAAATTTCTATCCTAACTTGAATTTCAAACCTATAACTAAATTACTCACCGGGAGCAGGAGGAGGCCGTGGCCTCCCCATGGCTAAGGACGTGAGGGGCGCGCAGGCCAGGTGGGGGGGTGGGGGACGGCCCGGCGGACGAGCCGACACGGGCGGTGCCGGCGGGGCGGGGCGGGGTGGGCCAAGCCAAGCGGGCGGTGCCGGCGGGGTGGGGTGGGGCGGGGCGGCAAGGGTGGCGCGGGCGAGGTCGGGCGAGGCGGGGGCGGGTGCGGCGCGGCGAAGGAGGAGGTGCGGGCGGGGCGGAGGCGCGGGCGGGTGAGGTGTGGCGGGGCGGCGCGGCGCGGCGGGCGGGGCGAGCTCCGGCGAGCGGGGCGGTGTGGCGGGCGGGCGTGGTCGGTGTTCGTGTGTTGTGTGTGTGTGGGCGACGACAATGGAGGGCCAGGGAGACAACGGCACTGTGGCCCCGTTCTCCCTCTGTGCCGAGAGCCAGATCCATTGCTCTCGGCACAGAGGGAGGGTGGGGCCCACCTGGCAGCGCCCGTAACCAACTGTGCCGAGGGCTTCAGATCTAGCTCTCAGCACAGAGGGAGTACGAGGCCCACATGGCGGCGCCTGTAGCTATATGTGCCGAGAGCTTTGGATCTGGCTCTCGGCACAGAGGGAGGGCGGGGCCCACTTGGCAGTAACGCAGGACGAGAGCCACTTGGCACGTGCTCCCATCTGTGCCGAGAGCGAGATGGTCCAGCTCTCGGCACAGATCCTCGATGGGCCCACCTGCAGCTTCTTTGCCGAGAGCAATGCTCTCGGCACAGAAGTATTTATTCAAAATTTAATTTAGAAAATAGCAAATAGACACGAAAATTTTCTGAAACCCAATATGTCACCAATGATGATGTGTATTACTTATAAAAATGTTCTTGTACTCAAAGTCAACTTTTAATTTCTCTTAAATTGCAAACCTAGTGACATTAGTTTAAATTCCTTAAAACTCCCTGTGAGATGTTCGAGTTTCTAAACAACGTACGTGTCCCGGTGTTCAAAATGTTGTCAATTTTTTTTCTCAACTTCCTCAGACGATATCATTAGTGCTCGACAAAAGTCGTGATTTTCAAACTTTATTTGAATTTTATACAATTTTTAAATTGTTCTAGCTCACGATGTTCAACGTGATGAGAGAGTCAAATGTCGAAAATTTAGCGTCATTTCTTGTAATTGGTCTTAAAGATGCCTCATGAACATAAATATCATTTTTTGACTAACTTTACTTCGTGATTTCATGCACCTCTAGTTCATATCGGAGCTCTACGGGAAACTAGCTAGAATGAAATAAAATTGTTAAATACAAAATAAATATATATTTTTATGTGAAATTTGAGCATATGCTTTGTAGGAGTGTATGTTGATCCAGGAAAAACTTTGGAAACCTAAAAATGATTTTTCCCTATTTGCCGAGAGCTATCGTAAAGCACTCGGTACAGTCCCCTTTGCCGAGAGGATTGCTCTCGGCACAGAAAAGTTATTTATTCATATCAAAACTAGAAAATAGCAAACAACCACGAAATTTTCCAAAAATTTATTATGTCACCACTGATGATGTGTATTACTATAAAAGGGTTGTTGTACTCAAAGTCAATTTTGAATTTCCCTTAGATTACTCCAAACCTATTGATATTAGTTTAAATTCCTTGAAACTCTCCGTGTAGATGTTTGAGTTTCTAAACAACGTATGTGTCCCGGTGTTCAAAATGTTGTCAATTTTTTTTCTCAACTTCCTCGGATGATATCATTAGTTCTCGACAAAAGTCGTGATTTTCAAACTTTATTTGAATTTTATACAATTCTTGAATTGTTCTAGCTCACGATGTTCGTTCAACGTGATGAGAGAGTCAAATGTCGAAAATTTAGCGTCATTTCATGTAATTGGTATTGAAGATGCCTCATGAACATGAATATCATTTTTCACTGACTTTACTTCATGATTTCATGTACTTCCAGTTTCTTTCACACTCGATCTAGCTCTCTCACTACCAGCTCGAAGAGGAAGCGTGGTTCTAAGCTCGGTGTTTCCCTGCCATTTCATGTTCAAAGAGAAGCTCCACTCAAGGTACCGGTAAATATCTTTCCCTACTAATACAAAAATTTCTGGAATTAATTCATGTTCTCAGTTACTTTCTCATGTAAATGCAGACGAGCTTGGCTGCCTCTTTGAGGTCGACTTCACGAGGTTTTGGGCAGAGGTGGAGGAGTAGGAGGAAGCGCGCTGCAAGAGCAAGGACGGCGACTGCGAGAAGGCACTGATCAAGCTGAAGCACGGCACTAGCAGTATGCAGAAGGGTGCAGTTGGACATCCAAGAATTGGACCAGGGAAGAAGGCACTGACGTTCGAGCTGGTGTCGCGGCACTTCTGCATGCCGATCAAGGAGGTGGTGCAGGAGATCAAAGTCGGGGTCACGATGCTTTGAAGAAGCGGTGCGGGGAGCTCGGCATCGCGCGGTGGCCGCACCGCAGGGTGAAGAGCTCGAATACGCTTATCGACAACATCCAGGTTTCTGCTTATTCTCTCGTTGGAGCATATTGTCATGAAATTCAATTCGTTGGGAGTTTTTACTAGAATAAGATTTGTCTGGAAGAACTGCGAACATGGAGTGATGGAGTGCATGTCTAGCAGGACCGGGAAGCTGACCGAGCAAGAGGACGGAAATCTAACGAGGATGGTGGTGGAAAGCCTGAAGCACGAGAAAGAGATGATAGAGGAGAGGCCTAATATGGTGTTGGATGAGAGGACGAAGGAGCTCAAGAAGATGTGCTTCAAGGAGAGGTTCAAGAGGAGGCGGTGATCATGGCCCATGCATGGCACCTAGCTAGTGAAAGATGACTGCTTGCAGATTCTGGTCTCTTGGATTTTGTCCAGCTGCAGGTTTGGTCATAGGAATTTTGTGTGATGGCCAAGTGTCAACCATCTCAAAGCTTAATTAGCAGTGGTGTGTTAAGTTGTTAACCTGTACTAATCAGTTGTAGAGTCTACTGTCTAGGCTTGTCACTAGTAGTGAGTTAACCCGGAGAGTAGAGCAAGAACCATTTTGTTACTGTATGTAACTGTCCTTGGCTCCTTTGGCCCTTGCTGACCTCCCATTTTGATGCACTCGATTGGTGTTTGTAAATACTTTCATTGCCAAACTTGTTTTCTGTTAGAAGCAATTTGACAGTTTCATTTATTTGAATTCTATACAATTCTTAAATTGTTCTAGCTCACGATGTTCGTTCAACGTGATGAGAGGGTCCAATGTCGAAAATTTAGCGTCATTTCATGTAATTGGTATTGAAGATGCCTCATGAACATGAATATCATTTTTCACTAACTTTACATCATGATTTCATGCAACTCGAGTTCATATCGGAGCTCTACTCTACGGTGAAAAACTAGCTAGCTAGAACGAAATAAAATTATTAAATACAAAATAAATATCTATTTTTATGTGAAATTTGAGCATATGCTTTTTGTAGGGGTGTAGGTTGATGAAGAAAAGGTTTGAATGTGTGAATTTGATTTTTTTTAATTCTTTGCCGAGAGCCTGTGGCAGGCACTCGGCACAGGTGCTCTGTGCCGAGAGCCAGAAGTGGGCTCTCGACACATCTGACGACCGAGCAAACGGCCGTGACAGCCGTTACGTTGCGCCGTGAGGTGGCGGCTGTGCCGAGGGCCCGCTTCTCCAGCTCTCGGCACAGATCCTCTGTGCCGTGAGTCGTTGTCTGTGCCGAGAGGCGGCTCTGTTCCCTCTCGGCACAGTACGTCTGTACCGCGGGTTTTTTTTGTGCCGAGAGCTGGACCCTTTGCTCTCGGCAAAGCGTCTCTGTGCCGAGAGCTTTGGATTTGGCTCTCGGCACAGAACCGAGCTCTCGGAGAGGCTGCGTTTCCGATAGTGGTGGCCTCCGCGTCCGCGGCTACAGCGGCGTCTAGTGACCTGACGGCCCTCGCGCTCGCGGAGTAGGGCGCTTGAAGCCCTGGCCGGCTATGGCTTGGCCTCTTGTGGCCCCACCGCCGGAGGTCTCCGCCGCTACATGCCCCAGGGCACTATTCGTCGTACCCTTCGGGACATATCTGAAGGTCACATCCCGCCTCGCTGCTTCAATGGAGTCCGCAATGGGACCCCATCGGTGATGCCACAGATGATCACTGCCGCGAGTGCCGCTGACCCTCCTGTCGTCGCCGGTACTGCACCGAGATGGGGACGGATTGGCCCCGACCATGTGCTGACTTCATCTATCACTCATCGCCGGTGGAGGCGGCCGCCCGCCACTGAGTGGTGCTCGAATGGCCGGCGAGGAGCGGATCTGCTGGGCCTCAACTTGCGGTGATGTGGTCTTGAGGATGGAGATCGCAGGGAAACGGGCGGGCTCCCCGTCGGCCAACCTCCATGGTCGGACTCGGGTCCACCATGAAGGGAGAAGAAGGGGGTCGAGGTGGTGGCTTCAGTGGTGTTGCGCAAGCGGCAGCGGTGGGTAGACGGCGGTGGCCGGACGTCGACGGACGACGGCGGCGGTGGCGACCAGACGACGGTGCCGGACCGGAATTGGGGCGGTTAGGGTTTATACGCCGCCGGCGGACCCGTGCCAACCGGGCCGCGTGCCTAGCGAGCCGCCCGGGCCGCCCGTGCCTTGCTGATGCCGGCTAGCTGGGCCCGCACAAAGCCGCTGGCCCGGTGGGTTGCGTACCGACCTTTGGGTCCGCTGGGCCGCAAGCAGGCTGCTGGGGCTGCCATTTTTTTCTTCTATTTTTATTTTATTTACAGCAAAATATTATTTTAATAAGTATATGTTTTGGCTAACTTAGTTTCTTTTTCTTGCGAAAATAACTGAAATATTTATATTGTATGACTGCTTTCATACTGTTGTATTTGTCATTGTAATATTTTGTGGTTTGTTTATTTTATAATACAATGGCATTGTAATTCTATTATAATTTTGGTGTATGTGGTGGGCCCAATATCCCTTTGCACCACATACATATTACATTTATTATTTTTGATAAATTAATTGGGCTATGTTGGTGCAACCAAGCCCCCTACTTTACACCAACAAATAAGTTATATTTATAGATTTTATAATAGAATTGAGTATGTTGGTAACCTAAACCACAATCTTGCACCACATACAAGTTAAATTTGCTAGTTGTATTAATTGCAAGTTAACAAGGATTTGTTGAATAAGAAATTTTTAACCCTAATATAAGTATGGGACTAAAAGTTGCAATATAATATCTTGGTTATTTTGCTTAATTTTCTAATCAAAATAAAAGTTTGGATTGATCTTTCTCATCATATTGTTTTGTTATTACACAAGATAGTAGAGTCCTAAATGCACTGGCTGCGTTTAATTCTTTGTGAATTATTCTGTCTTGAGACCGTGCTTAGGCAGATATATATTTGCCTACTATAAAGATCTACTCTTTGTCTTCGACATAGAGACTATCTTGTCTTGTGCATACTAAAACTTATGATGATTAGTTTGTATGGTTTACACATTTATGTGATTACCTACTATAGTCCAAAACTATGATACCCATAAAAAATTGCAATTTAGATTACAACATTACCATATTGTTTTTGAGTTGTACCTAGGTTGTTAATTTATTCAAATAATTTTCAATCTTCAAATTAAAACTCCCTAGGAAATTACTAATGTCCATCGAAATATGTTGTAACATTTGTCGTCATAACTATTGTGAGTATCATTTTGATGAATTTGATACTGACAATATTTATGTATTTCTATATATTAGACAAGAATTTCATTTATTTCTTGTCATATATAGATGGTACGGGAATTTTCTTAATAGGGATTGATATGTGCCCAATAGACATTTGTGTTTTCATAGAGAAACACAAAAGTAAAACATTAGATATGACAGATTAGTAATGAGATAAGTCTCATTTTGGTTGTATTATGCATACAATTATCCCCGTACAACATGCTGTGCATAAGAATTTTTCACATGGTGGATCAATTTAAGATTTGGAATGATCAACTTAGCCATCCAAAGAGATGAGTGAAAAATTAATAGCAATTATTTTGGTCAGTATTCCCCCAGAGTATGGATACGATAAGTATCACAGGGAAACAAATTTTAAGACCATCTTACCTTAAAATCAGATTGACTTAGATCCCTTGATCGTATTCGAAAGAATATTTTGCATCCGACAGAAAGATTGTCTAGGCAGTTCAGGCATTTCATGGTTGTATACATACATCAATGAGATGATCTAAAGTGTGCAAATATCCACACTTGGCCTTGTATTTGGTAGATCATGGTTCTTGTTATTGGCATTATCCTGAACACTACTAAACTTACCTTCAATGACAATTGTTAGGTATAATAAGAGTTTAATTACATAGCCAAAGGGATAGATTACAATCTATAAGTATGATATTAAGATCATACAAGACCATTATTAGTAAATTGCTATTTGTCAACTTCGTATTGGATTCAGGAAGATTTAGACACTCCCGACTTAAGATTAACTGCATACCCCCCATATGCATTCAGTACGTTGGAATTCATAAGATTTCCTATTTGCGTAAGATTAGGTTACGTTGTATACGTACCAATCTCACCACCGCAGCATACATTGATGGGTCCATATAGGAAACTGGGGATCAATCTGAGATTTCAGTATCCGTCAATTGTTCAGTATTTAGATCTCTATAAAGGATCTATTTACAACCTGTATTCTGGTTTTGAATACATGAGCTTTTCCAGGCATTAGGGGGAGAATAGTAGAACCATATATAATGCCCGAAAAATATTTGTAATGCATAAAGCATTTCAAGCTCAAGATCACGTACTAAATAAACTAAACCAATGGTTTTCCCATATTGTGGATATTGAATTCAGAGGAGTTAGCTGAACTCGCTCTCGATAGTATCAATATCTCATTGGGAAAATGGACATTAACATTGAGTTCAAAGGATGATTTGCATAGTACTGCAAACAAACTGCCTAAATATTTTCATAGATTATATAGGTGTTACAAAGTCTCTCCATACTGCAAGGAAAGTGCCAGAAAGAGTGGAATATACCACTCACCCCCATATTGGCTATATGAGGGGGAGAAGTACTTCCAAGTGGCAAGATGCGATTGCTGGTAAGCAAAAAGAAGACTGGAAATGCAACTCAACCTTTGGTTGAAAGACACCTAGAGAACATCTAATGTCCTGTGGATATTTATAATCCACAAACCTAGCTCAGAAGTGCACTGAAATACTGAGGCTAGATATCGAAAAGCCCTAACTCCCGTTTATGGAAGTCATGAAGAGTCATTCAGGGTTCATTTTTAGTTTTGCTATCAGGAGAATTATATCTTATAAAGACTACATGAGTCGACTCATACTTCTCTGAATAAATTGTATATTCCAAGTTATCCAGGTAATAAGACCATGGCAGAGTGCTTTGTCACTCTTTCTGGGACTTGATTAGTTATACATACAGAGATAGTGTTGCTCAGCAGAAAAGAGGAGTTAGGAGCTGTAAAGCTAACACCTCACGTACCCTTACTGTGGGTACAAATTGTTTTCATCCTTGGATGGATTGAGAACAAGAAAGACACCTAGAGGACATGTAATGTCCTGTGGATATTTATAATCCACAAACCTAGCTCAGAAGTGCACTGAAATACTGAGGCTAGGATATCGAAAAGCCCTGACTCCCGTTTATGGAAGTCACGAAGAGTCATTCAGGGTTCATTTTTAGTTTTGCTATCAGGAGAATTATATCATATAAAGGCTACATGAGTCGACTCATACTTCTCTGAATAAATTGCATATTTTAAGTTATCTAGGTAATAAGACCATGGCAGAGTGCTTTGTCACTCTTTCTGGGACTTGATTAGTTATACATATAGAGATAGTCTTGCTCACCAGAAAAGAGGAGTTAGGAGCTGTAAAGCTAACACCTCACGTACCCTTACTGTGGGTACAAAGTGTTTTCATCCTTGGATGGATTGAGAACAAGGTGGTGATGAGATATAAAGCAAGACTAGTAGCACAATGGGGTTTACGCAAAGCCCAAAGCATTCTTTATCAATGTAGTTATTCTCCATAGGAAGTTAAATTTTCGATACTAACTATGATTGGCAGTACAAAAGCATCTATCTTTGATTCTTTGTAGTTGATAGGTGTAGTGATTACATATAATCACTTGATTTGGTATATTTGTGACGCTTCCGGGAAGAAGTTCACATACCAAACACCAATACATAAAAGCGCAGCACATATTGTGTATTGCTTAAGTCAATACATGGCTTATTGCAGTAAAGTCAAATTTGGTACAATTGACATTGTGTGTTTTGCTTAAATTGAAGGGATACAAGATTGGTTACACGTGGTGTTCATTTTGGAGTCCTTAAATTGGATTTTCTAGTATTATATGATTGCCAACAATCTTGACATCATTGGTAATGAACACTTATTAATAGCACGTTGTAATCTAAAGACAGAGTTTAGATATGGGAGATATGGTCTAAACCAAAATTTTATTTTGTGTTTAGGATCCAAGTATCCTCTCCCAAGTTTTGTAGTAAAGCTATCTATATCCACATCATATTGAATGGCTCAATATGAAAAGGAATCCTATGGTTGTTCTACCTCAAGATAGAGGAAGATTGTTTTTATACCATAGCAATTGGAATGAGATATTGGGACATGTGGTCCATTATCTCTGTGCTATTTATGCGCTAGTATATATATTGCAAAGTTCCCAACCGGATATTATCATTGCAATAATTTGCTATCTAGTAGTAGCGCTATCCTACCAAATGTTGGTAGATTAAAATTGAGAATATCTTTGATATATCAAAATAGCACATGTGATCTTGATATAATCCAAGATCCAATTATATGGATATTATGATTCTAGTTATCTATAAGATCCCCAAATTCAAGATCATTGAAATAGCCTTTACATAAATATAGACATATGAATACTTGCAAACTAAGTATTGTGATAATCTCGGAGAGATATTCACAAAATCTACCATACTGCACATTTCTTATGTTTTGAGTACATCGATATGAAATGTTTGCAAGTTTCAGGGGGAGAGTCTCTCATCCCTCTGATTAATGACTTGTTGAAAACATCATATTGCACTCTTTTCTTTGTATGAGTTTTTCCCTTAGGGTTTCTCATAGAAAGTTTTTAATGAGGCAATATTGACACAAGATTATGGCATATCATCCGTTTTTCCCGTAGGGTTTTTGGTGGATGATATTGTGACATATGATACATTTTACTCTTTTCTTTATTTGAGTTTTTCCTTTCGAGGTTTCTCATATAAAGTTTTTGACGAGGCAATGCCTATACAAAATTATATGCCATATCATCAAGTTTTCCCCATTGAGGTTTTTGGAAGATGATATACGAGCATATTGACCATATGGTCAAGGTGTTATTAGACTAAGGCTTTGAGCTTATCCCAAAGGATCTAACAACATTAGTGATTGTATATCACGAGGTTTCTCCTTATTTTTCCCATGGGCTTTTTAAGGAGTTTTACCTGATATACGGTACTACTTTAGTTTTTTTCCCATTGGGTTTTCCAAAGAGTTTCCTCACATTTTTCCTAAAAGGTTCATGTGAGAAGTTGTCATATTATCTATTTTCCCTAAGGGTTTTTTAAGGATAATATTATATGTGACATATTGATCTTTGATCAAATTGTTTTTAGACTAAGTCTTTAGGATCACCTAAAGGGTCTGTAAACATTGGGAATTATATATATACCACGGTTGTTCTCCTCATTTTTCCCACTGGGTTTCTAAGGAGCTTTTACCTGGTATATCGATATACTTTGGTTTTTCCCACAGGGTTTTCCAAAGATTCAAGACTATGACTGACGAATATAAAATGGTGCCTACAACAAGATTAAATTGTAACACCCGAAAATTCCATCACAATAAAATATTGTTAGAAACTTGGTTTAGTTTTTATTTTCTAAGGATTTAATAAATTGACTAAATAAATTTGCCTTTAGTTAAATTAAATAACATTTAAATTTGGAATTCACCAAGTGTTTGATGTAATCATGCCTTTGCATGGATTTTTGCTTGTTGTTGTGTGGTTAAAAAACAAAAAAAGTCCCAAAACACCCCTCTTCCTCTCTCCCTCACCTCAAAACCAGCATAGCCCGGCCTTTTTACTCTCTCTCTCTTTATCTTTAAACCTGCAAACTTATCAGGCCACTCGGCCCAAATTTCCATGCCGGCCCAGCATCTCGCTCGACCCGCGTGCCACATACCGACCCACCCCCTCTCTCCCTCATTTCTCTTTTCCTTTTCTCCTTATGACCCGTATCGCGCCCCGCCGGCCCATCTCCCTTCCCAGCCCAATAGGCACCACCGGCCCACCTTACCCTTTCCCTCTCTTCCGGTCACCGACAGGCAGGCCCCACCTATCGGGGGCGTTCCTACCTCCCGCCGCTGCCTACTCCTCACCTAGCTGTCGACCGCGGGGCCTCCCGTGCCCCTTCCCCTTCCCACCGAGCGGGGCATTCAATGCGCACCCGCACGCCAACGCGCCGCCTCGGCCCTTCCCCTCCCGCCACCGCCGGCCCCACCGAAGCTCCACCGAGCTTTAATGGCCGCCACCGGAACCCACCGCCTCTGCGTCGCCTCCTCTCCCCCTCTCTACCCTATAAAAGGGCGGGCACAACCCCCTGTCCACCCCGCAAATCTTCTGAGCTCTTCCTCCCTCTCCCTCGCCTCGCAGCGCTGCCGCACCGAAAAGGCCAAGCCGGAGCTCCGCCGACGCACCGATCTCCTTCTCTGGCATGTCTTCCTCCTGTCCAAGCCCCCTGGTAAGTTCCTTGTGTCCTCCTCTTTCATTTAGTGTTCTTCCCGTGCGATTTGGTGGTCGGGAGCTCATATTCGAGCGAGCTCCGGCGAGCTCCGCCACCGCGCCGCCGTGCGCCGCCGCCGCCGGCCGTCTCCGCCGCCCTGTATCGCACGCGGATGACCTTTGCCGCCCGATCGTCTATGGACGGTCCAGATTAAATCAGGGGCGTGCCCCTTCGGCCGGTCCACGGTGGACAAGTGGACCGCGGCCCACCGTTGGTCCACGGCCTGCGTCACGCTTACATCAGCAGCCAGCCAACCAGAGTCCACCATGTGGCGCCACATCAGCTCCTCCGCCGCCATCAGCCGCCTTTTTGCAAAAAAGCCCCGCAGTTTCTAAAATCACAAAAATGCCCTTCCACCTTATGAAACAGCCCCTGGTTTTTATGCTTAAGCCCCTGCTCTTTCAAAAATGTTTCACCCGCGGTCCAGAGCGCCGTTTTTGCACCTAAGCCCTCCAATTTTTATATATAATTATGTTTTAGCCCCTGATCTTTCATAGAAAACCCCCTAAGTTCCAGTACTTTTACAATCTAGCCCCTGAACCATGTTTCAGCCATATCTTCTCCATCTTTTATCCGTTTTAATCGTTCTTGGTGTCCATGGAACCGCCTCTCAGAGCCTGTTAGTTCTAGAAGCTTGTTTTAGTCTTTTAGCAATGTTTTATGCATTGTTTTATTTATTGCGTGTTTTCTTGCATGACCGTAGACAACGCCCCGTTCGAGGAAGAAGAAGTGCAGAGCTTTGAAGTAAAGGAGAGTAACTTATCGTTGGAGAAAGGCAAGTGACCCTAACCACCCTTCTACCTATGCTTTAATCAAGAATACTATAAATTAATCGGGACATGGAGAACCAGTCAGGAAAATAGTGCAACCACGGTCCACATGGCTCTTGCTTAGCCAATTAATTAGGTGTGCGATTGTACTAGTGACCTTATCCGAAAGGAACACAGGGGGCTCGGGGTTGCAGGGGTATAGCCCGGTTCTTTTGGGGTAGCAGCCTTTGCTAAGGCGCTGACCATTAGGGAGGGTTATGGTCCGCCATGAGCTGTAACTGTCGTGGGTTGTTGGTGCTTTTGCATATCTTTGTAAAGGTTTCATAGCGTCCCTATGCAATCACACCTCGGAAGTGTGGTATTGTGCCTGTCAGCACATGCGTAGTTGGGTTCAAAGTTCTTCGGAACTTTTACGCGAACTGTTTTGAAAGTGTGCAACCTCTGGAGAGTGTAAAACTGATCGATCAGCCGTGCTCACGGTCAAGAGCGTCCTGGACCCTCACATGATTAATGAACTTAAAGATGGACTTATATTGCTTTCTAGTTATTTCTGTGGCTTTGCTTAGTACCAACCATAAGTGTACTCATCCTTGCTTACGCTGTTCAGAGGAGAACCCCGGAGTGGAGTACTTCATCGACTACGAGGAGTTCTGAGGATGCGATCAACCAGTCAAATGCCTGTGGAAGATGAAGATGGAGTCGCGTCTTCATAGATATCGTTGTTCGTGTAAAGACCTTCGAGTCTACCCTCGTGAGTGTAATAAAAGTTAATAAATCTTTTCTGTACTTTTTGAGCAATGTCTTGTGATATTACACTCATGAGTGTATCATATGTGTGAAATTGAGATCCTGGCACACATATGAGATGCATTTGGTTTTCCTCAGAAAATCAGGTGTGACAGAGTGGTATCATAGCAATGCTGACTGTAGGATGCAGCCTCAGATAGAAATGGTCGAGATTAAGGACTCTCTTTCTAGAAAGCCTTTCCAGCATTCAATTACTTACGCTTAAAAATATATTTTATTCTTTATTCTTTATAAAAATTATATCTATTTGTTTTATTCTACACAGAGTTTGGTTTTGTTCTTCCACCTTGATCTACCACACGTGCTTTCTATGATAGCTTCTAGGTTTGTCGGTGTTTTAGACCGGCAACCTACTAAGGGGAGTACCCGAAGTAGATGAATGTGGCCTCGCCGAGATCGGTAACTCGAAGGAAGAGACACGTGGCACACAATTTAGACAGGTTCGGGCCGCGAGCTGCGTAATACCCTACGTCCTGTATGTTGCGTAGCTCTGGATTGATTGGGTACGATTACAAGATGATGCAATCTTACGCCGTGAGATGAGATGATCTAGAGAGGGGTCCCTGCCTCGCCTTATATAGTCCGGGAGGCAGGGTTACAAGTCGGTTCAGGGAGAGAGTACTAGTCGAGTACGTCTAGGAGTCCTCTATACAGTGCGGGACATGTACAGCTTCCTAACCGAGTACTTCTCCTCTGTAGTCCTTGTGCTTCATGCCAACAGGTACCGTGGAGCGCAAGTCGAGTAGTCTCAGGGGCCCACCGAGTAGTCCCAGGGGCCCACCGAGTAGTCGGTCCTGGTACCCACCGAGGTAGTGGGCCCAGGGAGGTCCATACGACAAGCCCCCGAGTACTTTGTAGTCGAGAAGGATAGCTTCGAGTAGTCTTGACGACCTCAACGAGTAGTCCTCAGGCGTCCCCGAGTACTACAAGTCAAAGGTCTTCAAGAATAGTTGAAGCATCCCGAGGCTGGAATGTACTCCAGCTGATGTTTGAGCAATCTTGAAGTCTTCTCGAGTAGTCCCAAGCGTCCTCGAGTGCTGCCCTTGAAGGTCTTCAACAATGCCCGTGTTGTCTTGAAGCCGAAACTGATATGGAAGTGCGATTGCAAGATCGCACTCCATATGGAGTAGCCCCCGAGCCTTAGGTTGAGTTGTAGACTCTGGCTGAGGGTCCATCTAAAGTTTTGGCAAGAAAATCCGGTGAAAAAACCGAAGCACACGTGGCACGGAGCCCCCGAGCCTTGAGTCGAGTACTTCCTCTCGAATTGAAGGGTCATCTTGTAAAATGTGTCCTGAGTTGCTCTTGAGTCTTGCCGCTACCCAGGAAGTTGAGTAGAAGTAGCCGAGCCCCCGGGATGAAGCGCGTCGACTAGTAGAAGTTGAAGAGTCACGCGCCGCCGCTGAGTCAGCCGAGCGCGGACTTATCCGTCCGGCCGTTGGAGGGTCCGCTGTTGGCTAATAAATAGAAGCCAAAACCCTTAGGGTTTTTCACCCTACGCAGTTGCAGCCATTCCCAGCAGATCTAGCCAGGAATCACCATCAGTGCACGCTGCCGCCAGTGAGAGGAGCGTAGATCCGAGCGCACCACCGTAGGAAGCCACCACTGTAGCCCCCGAGCGAATGTGCGTGAAGACACCTTGCACCTGGAGAATGAAGCCTTCACCGTCGAAGACCGCGAAGGCCACCGCTGGGAAGAAGAGAGCTCGTGAAGAGGCCGCCGGATATGTTGCAGGGACACCGCCAGTGTCTCCGCCGCGGCCAGATCCGAATCGCGAGTGGAAGAAATCCAAGGCCAAGACCGAAGACCTGCTGGCCCTTGTCAACAGTGGGTTTCTACGGGAGAAGGAGGCGGACATGTGGAGAGCCGCGGCAGGGGATCCGTACCCCATGGAGAAGAACCCGGACGAGATCCCGATGTTCACCTGGTTCGCGGAGCGTGGACTGTCCCTCCCTGCCAGCGACTTCTTCAAGGGGCTGCTGGGGTACTACGGCATCGAGTACCTCAACCTCAACCCCAACGGTATCTTCCACACCTCCGTCTTCGTACATTTTTGCGAAGCCTTCTTGGGGATCAAACCCATTGGATCTTGTTCCGGAAGTTCTTCCGGGTGAAGCCTCAACCTAGCGCCAGCAATCCCCGATTAGTCGGAGGAGCGGGGATCCAGATGAGGGAGGACGCCGAGCAGTACATCTCCTATAAGCTGATTGATTCCAATCAATATTGGAAGGCGAAGTGGTTCTACGTCACGAACCACCACCAAGAGCTGCCGAAACCGAGCGGGAAGCAGCCCAAGCACCGGCCGTGGTGGAACTCTGAGCCGTCAATGCAAGAGGGTCTTCAGTTGCTCGAGTTGCTGGCAAAGGTGAAGGCGCTGAGAGAAGCTGGGCTGAGGGCTGAACATGTGGCCTTCAGCTTCATGAAGCGTAGGGTGCAGCCGCTGATGGCTCGCGACACCCTAGGGTACGAGTACACTGGCGACGACGACACGTCGCGGATGCCTGGAGATGAAGTCGACGACATTGTTGATAGGCTGTCCAGAATCTTCAAGGATATGCTATCGTACACGCCGTGTCCGGTACCCGAGTACTCCACCGCGCGCCCACCAAACAAGGTCGGTAGGCTTCTGTCTTGTCGAGTACTCTGTCGCTGAAGGGTAGTCGTGCTGATGAGCTGTGATTCTTGCAGGATGACTTGGCCAAGTTCGTCTCCGAGCCAGCGTTGTCTCCTCAGCTAGTCGAGGTCCTAGAGGAAGGGAAGGCCAAGGCCAACGAAGGGCGCGAGATTGGCGAAGAAGATGACACAGTTGTTGTCGAGGACACGTCCGAGGAGGACGACGATGAAGAGACGCTCCAAGAGCGCTTCCAGCTGTGGTCGCGGTTCAGCCGCCCCAGATTGTCGCACATACCTCTCGTTCAGGATCCACCGGCTAGCCTAGAGGCTAGTCTGCCCGCGCCGCCAAGGAGGCCGCGCAATGTGGCCCGCAAGCGCATGGCAAAGAAGTTCAAAGTCACCGAAGCCACGTCCCAGGAGGTAAGCCATCTTCACTAGGGTAATCGAGTACTGATGTCTCGAGTTTGTGTGTTGACGACGAAGTTTCCTTGCTTGCAGGAGGTGCCGCCTTCCGACCCCGTTGAGCAGGGCGTCGAAAGCGATTGGGACACCGTGGGGGGAGGCGGCTGGGGGAAGTCGTAGCCCAGCCCCCACCGTAGAAGAGCTCTTGGCGCAGATGGAGCGCCGGCCCCCTGTTGCTCGGGGGGAGCACGGAACCCGCCGCCGCGGCCATCGAAGAGGCGGCGGCCACCGAAGCGCAGAAGAGGCGCCGCCAAGGCGGGGCCGGTCGACATCACCGCATCCTCGGCGCCCCCAACCGTGACGGTGGTCCGGTCGAGCTTGTAAGTATTGATCCTTCCCGAGTAGTACATTGGGTGTGGTAGTCGTACTCGTTTGATTGCCGGCTTGTATACTCTACAGGAAAACGACGAACCTGTCTTGGGACGGGGATGAACCTGCTACAGCAGTGGCGGAAGAGGAAGTCGCACCGCCCACTTAAGAGTCCGCTCTCGCCCTCAGGTAGGGTCCGAGGCGCCGGCCGCTGAGGCTACGTTGCCTGAGGCCAGCGTCGTTGAAGGTGAGTACTCTGCTGAGGTAGAAGTAGCCCCGTAGAGTAGTCGTAATCGCCAGGTATGAATGATACACTTGTCCTCTTGATGACAGGCGCTGAGGCTGAGGGGAGTGATATCCCGGCTGGGGTGCCTATTGAAGACGTGGCGCCGGAGACCCAGGGAGCTGCCGGAGGAGCCCCCGGGCCGGTGGAGGAGACTGTCGAAGAAGCCGCCGCGACAGCTGGAGGAGAGGGCGACGACATGCTACCAGAACTCGCTCTTGAGGTAGTCGTGCGCTCGCCGGAGATCCAGGACGCGGAGCCAATCCGCTCGGCGCCAATGACCAAAGCCGCGGCAAGTAGTCGTGGCGGGATCGAATTGTTGGCGGATGATCTCGTCGACCCGGCGACGGTGGCTCGGCACCTGGAGGCGGTGCGCCAGGCCGAGCAATGGATGAAGGTGAGTAGTCGACACCCTTGAGTAGTCAATTCTTCAATGTTGAGTACCCATTTGACATGTGTTGAGTGTTGCAGGACGTCGCGGAGAGGTTCCGGGAGAAGTCCAACATGCTACAAGGCTTCGGCCGACGCGCATCGCAGTGCGAAAGCCTTGGAAGACCAACTCGTGAAGTCCCGGAAGCACGCTGCCGCGATGCAGTCAAAGCTGGACACCGCCTTCGCCAAGTATCACAATGATATCCAGGACATGCAGGCGAAGAGCGACGAGTTGGTGCGGAAGAACAAGTCTCTCCGCAACAAGAACAAGGGTACGCCATTGTCTTGCTGAGTACTTGTTGATGGTAGCTTGAGGTAGCCTGATCCACTTTGCGCTTGTTGACTTGCAGAGCTTGAGACCAAGGTTGATCAGTTGAAGGCTTCAGAGACTGATCTGAAGAACCTCTTCTACCGAGAGCAGGAGGCCCGCCAGATACTGGAGTACGATTATAAGGAGCTTGCTTACGAGTGCGACAAGCACATGGAGCTCCGTATTGCATCAGATCATGATCTCGTCAACTGCTACAAATCCTTGCAGAAGCTGAACGAAGACTGCGAGAGGTTGCGGGCTCAGCTCAAGGAACTCGAGGAAGCGGCACTCCCCATCGAGAGGCTGCTGGTGCCTCACCCTGGCGGTCCGAAGATAGCTCCACTAGTGGACCGGCTGAAGAAAGCCCCCAACCGCTTGGTGGCTTACGTCAAGCACTTAGCGAAGTCGATCCCAAACCAGGTGCTGGCCTTCATGAAGTCATACTTCCCGAAGGCCCCCGTGGACGTAGTCACCGGCGGGCTAGCCGCCAACTGCACGTATGAGTAGTACGCGGAACTGCTGGAGCAGATGGCGCCCATTGCTGAACAAGTCACCGAGAAGCTCAATGTCCAGTAGTCCTGTAATGTTAGCTCGTAGCAGTAGTTGTACATAAACAATTGTAATGAAATTGTTTAAGTATGAATGAAGAGAACTTCCATGGATGAGTACTCGTTATCGCGCCGTCCTGGAGTCATCGCGAGTAGTTGTGCTCGCCAGTAGTCCCGTTGAGGGAGGAAGGCAGTAAAGTAGTTGATGGATAATCAAACTTTATTACTGAAGAAGTACACCTGGATGGCCAGGGCCGTTGTTACAGGGTAGTCGCCAGGACCCGGAGGCCACTTACAACTAAGTAGTGCTAGGGCGTGTAGCCGCTTACAGCAGTAAATCTGTAGTAGCCGTGTACGCTAGATCTAGGAGTACATGGTCTCTCAGTAGACCGCTGCTAGAGTCCTTTGTCTCTCGTCGCAACCCAGGATCCGTAGGTAGCCGCATGGGCTGGATCCTGGAGAGGAGTAGTCCGGAGACTGGTGCCTGGACCCGGAGGCCGCTTACGGTGAAGGGGTCTTTGATGTAGTCATGTATACTTGAGCCCCCAGGGTAGTCGTGTAGACTAGGCGTAGAATCGACAGAGTTGGTCGACGTTCCATGAGTTGTTGACGTCTTCGCCTTCAAGCGTATGGAGGCGGTAGGAGCCCGGTCCGGTCACCTTTGCAACTGTGAAGGGACCTTCCCAGGGCGAGCTGAGCTTGTGTAGTCCTTCCGTATTCTGGATGCAACGGAGGACAAGACCACCAATGTTGAAGGAGCGTTCCTTGACGTTGCGATCATGGTAGCGTCGGATACCCTCTAGGTACCTTGCTGATTGGATGAGGGTGGCACAGCGAGCTTCTTCGAGTCCGTCGATGTCAACTCGTCTGCTGTCTTCAGAGACGCCTTCGTCGTAGTGCTCCACTGCTGGCGAGTCCCACATGACATCAGCAGGGAGGATTACTTTGGAGCCGTAGACCAGGAAGTACGGGGATTGTCCCGGGGCTGAGTACGTAGCCCCAGAGAGCATTGGGTAGTTCCTTAATCCACTTGCCTCCTTTAGAGTTAGCAGCGTCGTGTAGCCGCTTCTTGAGAGCGTCGAGCACCATCCCGTTGGCGCGCTCGACTTGTCCGTTGGCCCGAGGATGGGCGACTGAGACATATCGGACGTCGATCCCACTGTTCTCTCAGTACTCCCAGAACTGGTGATTGTTGAAGTTGGAGCCCAGGTCTGTGATGATGCGATGGGGTAGTCCGTAGCGATGCACGAGTTCATCCAGGATGTCGATTACTCTGTCAGCCTTTGGGCATGTAACTAGCTTGACCTCGATCCACTTGGTGAACTTGTCGATGGCCACCAGTACTCTATTGAATCCACCTGGCGCAGTTGGGAGTGGCCCAATCATGTCGAGCCCCTAGCAGGCGAAGGGCCAGGTTGGCGGTATGGTGACTAGCTTGTAGGTTGGGTCATGTTGCTGCTTGGCGAAGTATTGGCACCCTTGGCACCTTCTGACGAGTTCTTCAGCGTCGCCCGGAGCTGTGGGCCAGTAGAAGGCTCGTCGGTAGGCCTTGCTGACCAACGTGCGAGAGGACGCGTGGTTGCCGCAGACGCCTTTGTGGATCTCCTCCATGATGTCTTTGCCTTCTTGTCTGGGTACACACTTCATGAGTTCTCCTGAAGATGCGCCCCGCCTGTAGAGCTTGTCTCCGACGAGGACGTAGGACTTGGCACGGCGGACGAGCTGCTCAGCCAAGTTCTTGTCTGAAGGAACCTTCAGCTCGCTGAGGTAGTCGATGAAGGGTTGCCTCTAGTCCACGTCGATCATCATGACCTCCTGGCCAGCCAAGGGGTGTGCTGGGACAGTGGTAGGTGGCGCCGGCTCTGGAATGGATGGCGCATGGAGCTCGTGGACGAAGACACCCGCTGGTACCTGAGCGCGAGTAGAACCAAGCTTCGACAGGACGTCCGCTGCAACATTGTTGTCACGGACGACGTGGTGGAACTCGAGACCATAGAACTTGTTCTCGAGCTTGCGGACTTCTAGGCAGTAGGCGTCCATGTTCTCCTTGTTGCGGTCCCAGGACTTGTTGACTTGGTTGATGACCACTGCGGAGTCGCCGTAGACTAGTAGCCGCTTGATGCCCAGTGAAGCCGTGAGGCGGAGCCCGTGTAGCAGGGCTTCGTACTCGGCTTCATTGTTTGAGACCTTCCAGAAGATCTGCAGGACGTACTTGAGTTGTTCGCCCATTGGAGAGATCAAGAGTACCCCTGCACCTGCGCCCTCGAGGTTGAGTGAGCCGTCGAAGTACATCACCCAGTGCTCTGGTCGCTCGGTTGGAGTAGGTAGATGGTTCTCCCGCCACTCCGCCATGAAGTCGACTAGTGCCTGCGACTTGATGGTTGTGCGTGGCTTGAAGTCGATGTTGAGGGCACCGAGTTCGACTGCCCACTTGGAGATTCTTCCAGTAGCATCTTGGTTCCGCAGGATGTCACCGAGCGGGTAGTCGGTGACGACGGAGATCGAGTACTCCTGGAAGTAGTGTCGTAGCTTCCGCGAGGTGATGAGCACTGCGTACGAAGGTTCTCCGTACAGCCGGTAGCGTGCCTTAGACTCGACAGGACCTCGCCGACGAAGTAGACCGGGCGCCGGACCGGATAGGCGTGGCCGTCTTCCTGCCGCTCGACGATGATGGCAGTACTGACCACATGAGTAGTCGCGGCGAGGTAGAGCACTAGCTGCTCGCCTTTGCGAGGAGACGTGAGGATTGGCGGCTTCGATAGGAAGTCCTTGAGCTGGGCAAGGGCTTGGTCCGCCTCTATGGTCCACACGAACTTCTCTTGATACTTGAGTAATTTGAAGAAGGGGAGCCCTCGTTCTCCAAGCTTCGAGATGAATCTGTTCAGGGCCGCCATGCACCCGGTCAGCTTCTGGACGTCTTTGATGCACGTGGGAGCTTTCATGCTGGTGATGGCGGAGATCTTCTCGAGGTTGGCTTCGATGTCGCGATGGCTGATGATGAAGCCGAGTAGTTTGCCCGAAGGTACACCGAAGACGCACTTGTTCGGGTTGAGTTTCTAGAGGTACTCGCGCAGGGATGCGAAAGTCTCCTCAAGATCGTCGATGAGCGTGCTGGAGTTTCTGGATTTGACAACCACGTCATCCACGTAGGCTTCGACGTTCTTGTTGAGTTGCCTCTTAAAGCAGGCCTGGATAGCTCGCTGGTATGTGGCGCCGACGTTCTTCAACCCGACGGACATGGTCGTGTAGCAGTACGCGCCAAACGGGGTGATGAACGCGGTCTTCTCCTGGTCTTCTTCCTTGATCGCGATCTGGTGGTACCCGGAGTAGCAGTCAACGAAACAGAGCAGGTGATAGCCCGCCGTGGAGTCGATGACTTGGTCAATCCGCGGCAACCCGAAGGGGTCCTTGGGGCAATGCTTGTTGAAGTCGGTGTAGTCGACGCACATCCTCCACTCGTTCGAGTTATTTTTGCGGACGAGGACGGGGTTGGCGAGCCACTCAGGATGGAAGACTTCTCTGATGAAGCCGGTCGTGAGTAGTTTGGCGAGTTCCTTCTTGATGGCGTCTCGTTTGTCGTCGGCGAAGCGGCGGAGGTGTTGTCGCTTCGGGGTAGCTTTAGGATCGACGTTGAGGGAATGCTCGATCAACTCCCTGGGCACCCCTGGCATGTCCGCTGGCTTCCACGCGAAGATGCCGCGGTTAGCTCGGAGGAAGTTGATGAGCGCGTCTTCCTATTTGTGGTCGAGGCCGGCCCCGATGGTGGTGGTCTTGCTGTTGTTGCCTGTCCCGAGGTCGATTGTTTTGACCAGAGCCTCCTCAGGTGGCTGAGGCTTGTTGGCTTTGTCCGACTTCTCAGGGATGTCGAGTTCACTTGGGGCAAGCTTCTTCGACGCAGCGTAGATCTCCATCAGCGTTGGGTACTTGATTTGTGGAGGCGATCTCCATGGCTTCAGTATCGCAGTCGTGCGAGATCTTCAAGTCCCCTTGCAGTGAGAGTACCCCTGCTGGACTTGGCATCTTGAGTACCAAGTAGGTGTAGTGGGGTACCACCATAAACTTGGCGATAGCCGGTCTGCCGAGGATGGCGTGGTAGGAAGTCTCGAAGTCCGCGACTTCGAACTTGATGTACTCGGTGCCGTAGTTGTCCCGAGATTCCCCAAAGGTAACTGGCAGGACCACTGAGCCTAGTGGGATAACCGCGTTGCCAGGGACGATGCCGTAGAAGTGCGAAGTGCTCTTGGTGAGCATGTGGGTGATGTTGAGCCCCATCTTCTATAAGGTCTTGGCGAAAAGGACGTTGAGCCCGCTTCCACCGTCGATGAGGACCTTGTTAAGCTTGGAGCCTGTGACCACCGGCTTCAGGACTAGTGGGAACCATCCTGGTTCGGAGAAGCTTGTCCATTGATCCGCGCGGGAGAAGGTAATGGGTACCTCCGACCACCTGAGAGGGGTCGGGACCGCTGGTTCAATGCTCATGACTTCTCGACGGGTAGCCTTTTGTTCCCGTCTGCTAGGTAGTCCACCGAAGAAGACGTTGACCGTGAAGTTTTCATTGCCTCCATCGTTCTTCTTCTTGCCTTTCCTGTCATGAGGGTGCGGTGGCTCTGGAGTACTCTTGAGCGCTCGCCTGAGTTGGTAGCACTGCTCGGTGGTGTGGTTGTCGTCCAGATGCCACGGGCACTTCTCTTTCAGCAAGTCTTTGAAGCCGCCGGAGGTCTTCTTCAGGTTCTCCTTCGCAGGGCGCTGAATATCCGCGACAGTGTTGTCTGGCTTGCGCTTGCGGTTGGGACCCGAGTAGCTGTTGTTGTTGCGACCACCTTGGTTCCCGTTGTTGCTGCTGCCACCGCCCGTGTTCTGCTTGCTCTTGCCACGGATGGCGTCGTACTTGGCATTGGCTTTGTCTTCTTCATCCGCCCAAAACGTGATCATGTCCTTGAAATGGGGGATGGACTTGGGACGGCGTCGACCGAAGTCTTCGAAGGTGCGACGGTGGTAGAGACTGTCTTGGAAAAGGTCGATGACCTCCTTGTCGGTGACGTCGACTACGGTGGCGCGCTTGTCGAAGAAGCGCCACATGTACTTGTGAAGGGTCTCGCCTTGTTCCTGCTTCACCATAGCCAGGTCCATGCGAGTACCCGATCGGCCCATAGCGCCCGCGAAGTTGCTGGTGAACTGCTCCTTCAGCTGGTCCCACTTGTCGATCGAGTGCTTGTCCAGCGACTCGAGCCATGTGAGCGGGGCTTGGTCCAGGCAGAAGGGGAAGTAGAGGCACTTGGTGTCGTTGTTGCCACCAGCGTTCTCGATGGAGAGGGCGTAGCATCTGAGCCACTGGATGGGATCCTGCTTCGCATCGTACTTGGTGATTCCCAGAGGCTTGAACTTGTCCGGGAGAAGTAAGTTGCGAAGCCGAGGAGAGAAGGCGGGGAAGCCGTCGTTGTCGCCTGCATTGGCGGACTTCTTCCGCCACAGCTCTTCGATCTTCTGGTGGGCATCGTAGCCGCCTTGCGAGGCTCCGGAGGCGTGGCTGTTCGCGTGGCCTCAGCCACCGTGATCGCCTCCGCCACCGGCCCTCCTGTTGGCCCCATAGTTGGAGCTTCTGCCGTCGCTGCCTCCGCCGCCAGGCTCGCGGTGGGGGACGATCTCATGATCGCCGGCAGTAGCTGCGGCGCTGTTGCCATCTTGAGAGGGTCCGCCGGCGTTTGCACGAGTACGGTTGGGCTGGGTCGGCAGCTCGGCTCGAGTATGGTTGCGGCCGCGGTCGGCGCTACGACTTGTAGCTTCGTTGTCGCGGTTCCTGGCAGGGGGCGGCTGGGCGACCCTGATGTCAACTCGCATGAAGTAAGCGTCTTCCGCAAGTTTGGTGATGACTTCTCCAGCACGTATCCCCGGAGCTTGGCGCACGATCGCTGTGATGGACATGAGACATTGCTCCGGGGTGGTGTGTACCCTGCTCTCGACTTGCTCGAGGGCTTCTGCGAGGTTGCGGATGGGGAGGTTGTCTCGGAGACACCGGCGTCGTTCGTTCCGCCTTCTGTTACGCTCACGTCGAGCGTCCCTGTTGGCGTCGGTCTCATCCGCAGGTGTTTCAGCAGACAGCTCATCTGCGGAGATGTCTTCAAGGTACCGGTCCTGTGCCCCTGAAGTTCCTGTTGTGTCGCCGGCAGCCATGAAGACTTGGCGATCGGGGTTGCCAAGACTGGAGTCAGAGCTTGCCACCTCCCTTTGGGAATACTCCCCCAGTCGAGTGAGTGGTGTTCCCTTCCTGGAAGGGAAGCGAGTCGAGGTAGGCGACGTAGCGTGAGTTCCCGTCTCATCGGTCGGCGGGCTTACGGTCCGGCCGCAGGACGAATCCGTCGGCCGGTGTGGACGTTATAACCACCCCCCGTAGCCGGCCCCGACAAGGGTTGCTCGGGAGAGTTGTCCCCGGACTCGTGATCCCGAGGGTCCGACCCGAAGTCGAACTCGTACGCGGAGTATGAGTAGAAACCGGAGAGGGGGTTGGAGTCCGAGGCGTGGCCGGGAGCGGTGTCGGAGTCCGAGTTGTACTCGGGTACGGGCTCCTTACCGGCCCGGCGTGCAGGGGGAGCCTCCGTGCGGTCCCTGCTGAGGTTGCGGGGGCCACGCGCGAAGCGCTCGCGGGGTGGGCTGTCCGCATGCGATGGCTGAGCAGCCGGCTCGCACACGGTGGCCCGTGGGGACGTCGAGTTCGAGTTGGAGGTGGATCCAAGCTCGAAGTCGGCGTGTAGGTCGAAAAGCGAAATTTTGCCGAACTTGTCGGCGAGGTCGCCCGTGACTACTTCGGGAAGCGTCAAGAGGCCGGTCTCCGGGTTGGGTGGCATGGTGAGGCGGCGTTGGAAAGATCTAGCCCCGTCAGCAGTGTAGATCCAGGCGCCGAAGACGAAGGTGTCGCCACGATTGAAGGCGACAGTTGGCTTGATGTAGACGGGAGCCGTCGAGTTCGCCATGTGATCTCGGGCGAGAGCCCCTACCTGGCGCGCCAGCTGTCGGTGTTTTAGACCGGCAACCTACTAAGGGGAGTACCCGAAGTAGATGAATGTGGCCTCGCCGAGATCGGTAACTCGAAGGAAGAGACACGTGGCACACAATTTAGACAGGTTCGGGCCGCGAGGTGCGTAATACCCTACGTCCTGTATGCTGCGTAGCTCTGGATTGATTGGGTACGATTACAAGATGATGCAATCTTACGCCGTGAGATGAGATGATCTAGAGAGGGGTCCCTGCCACGCCTTATATAGTCCGGGAGGCAGGGTTACAAGTCGGTTCAGGGAGAGAGTACTAGTCGAGTATGTCTAGGAGTCCTCTATACAGTGCGGGACATGTACAACTTCCTAACCAAGTACTTCTCCTCTGTAGTCCTTGTGCTTCACGCCAACAGGTACCGTGGAGCGCTAGTTGAGTAGTCCTAGGGGCCCACCGAGTAGTCCCCGGGGCCCACCGAGTAGTCGGTCCTGGTACCCACCGAGGTAGTGGGCCCAGGGAGGTCCATACGACAAGGTTGCTGTAACACCCTAAAAATTCTATCACTAAATTAATTTAGCAACAAATGGCTAGGTTTAAAATTCCTTTAAGGACATAAATAAATCATTAAACAAATTGGCTTTTAAAATAATTAAACATCACTAAAATAATTTAGAAATAATAAGTGTTTGTGCATCATGATTCGAATGCATGGATTTTTGTTTGATTAAAGTTTGATTGTTTGAAAAAAAATGAATTTGAAAAGAAATTTCAAAAGAAAAAGGAAAAAACCTTTTCCTCTTTCTATCTCTCTCTCCCTTCACTTTTGGCCCGCAACCAACCCAGGCCGGCAGGCCTTTTTCTTTTTCTTTTCCTCGCGCACGCAACGGCCCAAGTTGGCCCATTTCGCCACCCCCGCCGGCCCAGCACCGCCCCTCTCCCTGTTCTTTTGCACCAGTCACTGGCAGGTGGGACCCGGCTGTCAGGGCCGTCCCCAACCTCTAGCCGGGACAGCCGCGCCCCCCTCCCTCGCGCCGCCGGCCGTTACCGGCCACCTCCCCGCGCCCCGCGTCTTCAAACCGCGCATTTAAGCTGCCATGAAGCTCCTCCATCACTCCCCCCTCTTCAATCGTCGCTAGCCCCCCCCCCTTAATCCCCCTCCCCCTTAACTCCCCATCAAGGCCCCCGGCCGTTAATGGCTATGCCGCCGGGGAACCGCCTCCCGGAGCTCCCCCGGCCTATATAAGCACCCCCGCAGCACCCCCGCACCTCCCCCTTCGCTTCACACCAAGCCCACGCGCCTCCCGTGCCCTAGCCGCTTGCGCCACCGCATTGAACCGCCGGTCGCCGTGCCATTGCCGTCGGCCGTGCTCTTCCGCCGCCGGTGAAGCTCCCTGGACCCTCCCATTCGTTTCTCCTTCGCACGTGTGAGCTAACCCTTGCATCCTATTGAACCAGCAGGCTCCCGTGCGCCCCTTTCGAAGCTTGCCATCGCCGCCCGTGAAGACCGGCCGCCGGTGTTGAACTTCGCTGCCTCCGCCTTCTCCATCCAATTCTCGCCCACCAGAGCTCCTACCCAATGTAAGGACCCTATCCCCGCCCTTCTTTTCACTTGAGCCCGTCCGTAGCGCACGCCGCCGCTCGCCGGCCGTCCGCCCCCATGGACGCCGCGCCTCGGCCGCCGTTCTTTCCATCCGTGCAAGCACGCGGTTAGGTTCGCATTGTTCCCGCCCGCGCGTAGATGCTTTCCCCGCACGATTTCGAGGCCGGGAGCGCTGTTTTGGTCGTCGCCGGCGACCCCGCCGCCGTGCGCCGCCGCGCGCCGCCGCGCGCGCGCCGCCGCGCGCGAGCGCCGCCCCCCGGCGCGCGTGCGGGCGTGGCTGGCCGTCCGATCGGCCATCCACGGCCCTGAGCCGTTGGACCCGCGGGTCAATCCCGCGCGTACCGGTCAAACTGGGGTCCTTTTGTTAAAGAGACCCCCGATTTCATTTCTATCGCAAGCCGGTCCCCCCACCTTTAAAAATTCTTACAGATCAGTCCTAAATTTTATGTTTAAGCCCCTGACCTTAATAGAATTTTGTATCCGAGGTCCAGAGCAGCCTTTTTATAGTTTAAACCTTCTGTTTTTAAGTTTAATTACGTTTTAGCCCCTGTTTTCTTGCTGTTAGGTCCCTGTATAGTTTAGTTTATCGCAGTTTAGTCCTTAAATCTTGTTTTTAGCATAACTTCTCCGTTATAGCTATGTTTTTAGCGTTCTAGTAGTCCTTACGATCGTCTCAGCGAGCCCGTTGTTTTAGTAGCATGTTTACAGTCTTTAAGATTGATTGGTGATCTGTTTTTATTTATTGTATGCTTTATGTGTGCATCGTAGATATCGTGCCTGTTTCATCTGAGCCACCTCTCGGGGACGATCCGGAGCAGTTGTTCGAAGAGGAGGAAGTTTTTACCGTAGTTGAGGAAGGCAAGTGGTCTTCTCCCCCTGCATGTTCTCTTTTGTCCTATATAATTGCATTACAAATAATGTTTACTTTATGATATCATTGCATTAATTTGACGGGAAAACCTTTTTAAGGACTTACCTAGATCTTTTACCCTGATCCTTGGTCTAGCCCCTTTTAAATAAAGTTTTGGGTAGAAAACGCTAGTTGCTTAACATGGGTTGGTTTAATGGGTCTTTTATGGAAATGATACATGGTTTATAGTTAATGTTTGGGTAATGCAAGAACACCTGCTTTAATCGGAACATGGAGAACCACCCAAGAAAACATGCGCAACCACAGTGTTACATGGCTCTGACCTTAGCCGAATAATTAGGTGTGTGAACGTACTAGTGGCCCTTTTCCGAAAGGAGCAGAGGGGGATCCGGGTTGCAGGGGTATAGCCCGGCCCTTTTGGGGTAGTAGCCTTTGCTAAGGTACTGACCACTAGGGAGGGTTATGGTCCGCCCTGATCTGTAACTATGCGGGTCGTTAGTCTTTTGCATGCCTTTGTAAAGGCTTCATAGCGTCCCTATGCAATCACACCTCGGAAGTGTGGTATGGTGCTTGGCCAGCATCGCATGGTTGGGTTTAAAGTTCTTCGGAGCTTTTACGCGAACTGTGGGTAAAGTGTGCAAACCTCCGCGAGTGTAAAACCGATCGATCGCCCGTGCTCACGGTCATGAGCGGCTTGGACCCTCACATGATTAATAAACTTAAAGACGAGACAAATCGTGGTTGGTGAAGCTCGTTGAGCTTGGGCTGTTTTGGTATTTAAGTTTTTCTTAAGTGGGTTGGTACGAACTTACACTTAGTAACTAGGTGTTCTATAATTAAAACTTGATCAACCTTAAAATGCTAACCGCTGCAAAACCTTAGCCTATCCTTGATAGCCTTGCATTTTTCCCCCACTTGCTGAGCTCCAACCATAAGTGTGCTCAGCCTTGCTTATCGCTGTTCAGAGGAAAACTTTGGAGGGGAGTTCTATGATGACTTCGATGAGCTGTGAGGCTTGCGGACCCTCAGTCAAGTGCCCGTGGGAGCGGAAGACGAGGACTCGACGAGTAGTTATCGTTTTCCGTTGTTAGAGACCTTCGAGTCTCCCGCATGAGTGTAATAAGAGGTTAAACTTTGAAATACGTTTGAATATTGTTTATGATATTTCACTCATTTTTGTCTATCATATGTGTGTGAACTGATCCTGGCGCACATATGAGATGCACTTGGTTCCTCTTCGGAAATCAGGTGTGACAGAGTGGTATCAGAGCAGTGTTGACTGTAGGAACGCAGCCTTAGTTAGAAATGGACGAAATTTAAGGATTCATGTTCTAGATCATTCTGTCATCTTTCAAAACCACCATATTTTCGCATAAAAATCTAATTTGTTCTTGTTCTTTTGTTGAAAATTTGCATCACTTTGATTTCCTCTATGCTGAGTTCACTCTCTCTTAACAGATGACCAGGACTCGTCTGACTGCCCGCAAGAGCACCGATGGTCGCCTTCCTTCAGGACAGTTGGCTCCACGCTACCCAGTAGTCCCGGAGGAGGCACAGCTGGAGGAGATGCAGCAGGAGGTTGGAGACTACCCGGTACGATTCTGCCCGGGAGCAACTGAGCAGGGATATCGGCAAGACAAAGATCAAGAAAATGATGAAGAGGATCCAGAGAAAATAGTGTTTGAGGATGATGGGACAGAGGAACATCCACGGCTATATGATGGAGTTTTTCTGGAGGTTAATGAAGATGGAGACATAATATTTCCACCCGCAGGTAGAAGCCGTACTGAATCCGGATGTGGTAGGAGGAGAAGAGCTTGAACAAAATGCTGCAGGGGATGATCCAGATGACTCCGGGGATGATTCAAGTAGCAGTGAAGATAGTTCCAGTGAAGAAGATGATGAGAGTGAGGAAGAAGAACAGGAGGTGGACCTAGAAGGATTAGAGGATGACAACAGTGCTGTGGGAAATGGGAAGACAACAATGATAATCAGAATGAGGACAACAACAATAACAATGAAAATGGAGATCAGCAAGGTGATGAGCATAGGTATCACAGGGCTGAGTATCATGAACACACATACATCGGCCCAGACGCTCCGTTCTGTGAGCTATTGGAGGAGTTGTTGCAGGAGATAGAGTATGCAGTGAGACCGTTGTACATCACCAAGCACTATGTAGAGCCGGGGATGAGAGATTATTATACCACGAGGTCCATGTCGGGGTTGGCACGGCACGGGCGAGAAGATGGAGGACCCGTACCATTCACCCCTGCACAGCACATTTTGCCTCAGAAGCAGCTGCTATCAACGATGCCGCAAGAAGAGCACTATGGTCCATCAGCAACACGTTCCGCGATCGCTTAGAAGGCACGGACTTCCGATTCGTCCCCAGCAGAGTCAGTGGTACAGAAAACACCGTGGTACCTATGGGGGACTTCCGAGATAGCCGTGTTGATATACTTGCTAGAGTGACGGTGGATCTTAACACAGACTTGGAGGGAGCGACAGCGGAGTTGGATAGGACACATCAGGAGCTACAGAATGCACAGGCAAGGATAGCTCAGCTGGAAGCTCAGCTGGCAGGACAGCAGCCACCTGACGAAGCAGAAGCCACTTGTCCTTCCCGTTCTCCTCCACGCAAAAGGCTTCGATATGGCACTCCAGCAGCAACCACTAGTCTTCAGTGGAATAGGAACTAGGATACCCACCCTCTTTTTGTTTTTCCGGTAGACGTTCCTGCGAGGACGAACGATTGTAATAAGTTGTTGCTTGAACCATGTTTGATTTGGATCTTTGTGTGAGTGAGTTGTATTGTGGAGTGATGGCCACAAATGCAACAAGAAAAAATCATGTTAAGTTAATGGTTAGTTGGGGTTCAATTCCAAGTTGTCTTCTACCTTACTTATCAAACCAAATCAATCGTACAAAATCTGTTCGCGCAGCCCTTGACAACACAACAATGTTTTTATCATAACTCAAGCTACAGAACTCTGATCAACCTAAATCCAGTTGGGTTGGTTCACAAATTTTGTGGATCAACCTCTGTCAAAAATTCAGCACCAAAGGATTAATATACAGCGAGTTATAAATAGAACAATGGGGCTAACAGGATCTGTAAAACCATGCTAACACAGCTCCGGTGTTCGAATTTTAACTCAAGATGTGGATCTCCAAAAGGGATAAAACCAGTGGGGTTAGTTGCATAAATAGGTTCTACATGGCCTAGCAAAAGTTCATAATTTTTGAAGAAGGATACCATGGGATACAACTGTTTTATCGGAATCAACCAAATCTGTCACAGAAAAGAAAATCTTGCTGATTCCTTAATTCAAACTCACTTCTTTATACATCAGTTCGATAATCTTATCTGAAATATTTTTCTCTAACAATCAGATGGTAAACACCAGGTCAGGAGGAGGACAGGACGTCCCACCGGCTTGTTCGGGCACACATAGCCAACCAGCAAAACCCGGTGCCACCTCCCCCGCTCAATCCCGCAATGGATCCCGCTACCCACAGCAATTCTTCGCTGCCCGCATGCACCGATTCGTAACCTCACCGCCGCAAAGGCGGAACATACAAGCCCGGCGAATCGCCCGCGTGCACCACCCCCACCACCACCACCCGCTCCGAGAGAAAAGCATAAGGAGTTTATGAGCCACCACCCTCCCACCTACTCTCACTCAACCGATCCGCTAGATGCTGATGATTGGTTGAAAACCATTACCAAAAAGTTGGAGAGGGCTCAGTGTAATGACCGAGAAATGGTCCTTTATGCTTCTGGACGCCTGGAAGGGCAGGCATCGGATTGGTGGGATGCTTACACAGTCGCTCATCCTGCGCCTAACACCATCACATGGCAAAAGCTTCGGGTAGATGCTTTTCGCGCTCACCACATCCCCGATGGGGTATTGAAGCTTAAGCGAGAGAGAGTTCCTTGCTCGAAGTAGGGCAATATGTCCGTAAATGAATACCTTGACAAGTTTACTCGCTTGTCTCGTTATGCTCCCGACGAGGTCAACACGGACCCAAAAAGGCAAGAACGTTTCCTTGATGGATTGATAGGACCACTGAATTACCAGCTCCAAAGCCATACCTTTCCGCATTTCGCCACTCGTTAAACAACGCGATTGGCCTAGAGAACAAACGCAGAGGCTTGGGGAGCGAGAAATGAAAGTTTCAATCCTAGGGTCGGTCCAGCAGCCCATACCCGCCCACGCTTCAGCTACCATCAGAATACACCATTCCGCTCTGGAGGACATGGTGGTAAGCACCCACAGAATATGCAGCTACGGCGTTCATTCCAAAGCCCTCAACGATTCAACCCGCAAACTCCTCGTACCCCAAACTTCCAACAGAACCGCCCAGCTCTTACCCCGGGTGCACCGGCAAGAAACACCACTCCCGTGCAACCCAATGGATGCTTCAAATGTGGCGAGTTGGGGCATTACGCTAATAACTGTCCTAAACGTGGAATGCAGACTCCCCAGAGGAGTAATATTCAGAAGGTTGGACAGTCATCAACTCCAGCACGCCCGGGAAATGCAGGTACTCCAGGCAACAAAGCGCAGCAAAATTATGTGCGCAGTAGGGTGCACAACATGACTGTGGAGCAGGCACAAGACGCTTTTGGGGTTGTGCTTGGTACGTTCCCTATCGATTCCGTACCTGCTACAGTATTATTTGATTCAGGAGCTACGCATTCATTCATTACCGATCAGTTCGTAGCAAAGCATAATATGCCTGTGAGCCCAATGAAGAAACCGTTGCTTGTTAGTTCACGGGCGGTGATATGAAAGCCGACTCATCCGTGCCCGCAAGTAAACCTTAAAATTATGGGGATAGACTTTCCATCCAATCCGGTAGTCCTAAAATCTTGGGGCATAGATGTAATCTTAGGGATGGATTGGTTAAGAAAGTATGATGGGGTTATCCAAAGGTCGGAGAAATCGCTCACTTGACTAGTCCACAAGGGGACGAGAATAGAATTTATCGCAACACCGTCACCTACCGGGAAGGAGTTAGTGAATTCAATGAAAGGAAAAATGCTGGAGGATATTAAGGTGGTGAATGAGTACCCGGATGTATTTCCTGATGACCCGCTGTGTATGCCACCCGACCGAGACATTGAATTCGCATCGAACTCTTACCCCGGTACATCGCTCCTATATCCAAAAGACCGTATAGAATGGATGTCAAAGATTTGGCAGAATTAAAGAAACAAATAGAGGAATTGTTAAGTAAAGGGTTTATCCGTCCTAGTTCATCACCATGGGGAGCCCCCACACTCTTCGTAGATAAAAAGGATGGATCTAGGAGGATGTGTGTAGACTATCGATCTCTCAATGAGGTCACTATCAAAAATAAATATCCTTTACCCCGGATCGAGGATCTGTTCGATCAAATGAGAGGAGCGAAAGTTTTCTCTAAGATAGATCTCGCGATCCGGCTACCATCACCGAAGATCCGTATGGAGGATATTCCTAAAACAGCCTTTCACATCAAGATATGGTCTATACGAGTTCACAAGTGATGTCCTTTGGATTGACCAACGCTCCAAAGATACTTTATGTATCTGATGAACAAGGTTTTCATGGAATATCTTGATAGGTTTGTGGTAGTATTTATAGATGATATCCTAGTTTTCTCTCAGAATGAAGTGGAACATGAGGGACACTTGAGACTAGTATTGCAGAAACTTCGAGAGCATCAGTTATACGCCAAGTTCAGCAAGTGTGATTTTTGGTTGAAGGAGGTCTCGTTTCTTGGGCACATTATCACGGACGGAGGAATTGCTGTAGACCCAAGTAAAGTTCAGGATGTGCTGAATTGGAATCCACCTCGAAATGTACCAGAGATCAGGAGTTTCCTCGGTTTGGCAGGGTATTACCGACGGTTTATAGAGGGATTCTCGAGGATTGTAAAACCACTCACTTCTTTGTTGGAGAAAGGAAAGGAGTTTAAATGGGATGATAAGTGTCAAGCTAGCTTTGAAGAATTAAAGAAGAAACTGACCACCGCACCAGTACTGATAATGCCTGATATACACAAAGGATTTGATCCGTATTGTGACGCATCAAGGCAAGGACTAGGATGTGTTCTGATGCAGGAAGGAAAAGTGGTAGCATATGCTTCTAGGCAACTAAGGAAGCATGAACAAAACTACCCTACTCATGATCTAGAGTTAGCAGCTATAGTGCACGCACTGAAGATTTGGAGACACTATATGATTGGAAACAAGTGTCAGATATTCACGGACCACAAAAGCTTGAAGTACATCTTCACCCACAGAGATCTCAATCTCAGACAACGAAGGTGGTTAGAGCTGATTAAGGACTACGATTTGGACATACAGTATCATCCAGGAAAGGCCAATGTGGTGGCAGATGCCTTGAGCCGTAAGAGTCAAGCAAACATGTTAGTAGCCCGATTAATGCCTCGGGAACTGTGTTGGGAAATGGCACAACTTAATCTAGGGATAGCTGCACCAAGCGAAAGTATGACCTTAGAAATGGAGTCAACTCTTGAACAAGAGATTAGAAAAGGGCAATTGGGTGATGAAAAGATTAAGGGATACAAGAAGTTGATTGAACAAGGCAAGGTTCCGGAATTCAGAGAGGATGAACAGGGAACTATTTGGTTTAAGAACAGGATCTGTGTACCGGAAATCAAACATCTTCGTGAGTCCATATTGAAAGAAGCACACGATTCAGCCCTCTCTATACATCCAGGAAGTACCAAGATGTACCAGGATTTAAAGCAGAAATATTGGTGGTACGGTATGAAGAAGGATGTTGCAGCCCATGTGGCACTATGTGATATATGCCAAAGAGTAAAAGCAGAGCATCAAAGACCAGCAGGGTTACTACAACCACTGCAGGTACCTGAATGGAAGTGGGAAGAGATTAGTATGGATTTTATAGTAGGATTACCACGTACACGTGATGGATACGATTCGATATGGGTAATAGTGGACAGATTAACCAAAGTTGCACATTTCATACCAAGAAAGACCACATATTCGGGAACAAAGTTAGCAGAACTATACATATCAAAGATAGTCTCGTTTGCATGGGGTTCCAAACAAGATAGTATCGTACCAAGGCACTCGAGCTCACGTCCCGATTCTCGCGTAAACTACATGAGTCTATGGATACGAAGTTAAATTTCAGCTCAGCATATCATCCACAGACAGATGGTCAGACCGAAAGGACGAATCAAATCTTAGAAGATATGTTAAGGGCATGTGCCTTGAAACATGGTGGAAGTTGGGATAAAAGCTTGCCATACGCGGAATTCGCATACAACAATAGTTATCAGAGTAGTCTTAAGATGGCACCATTTGAAGCTCTGTATGGAAGGAAGTGCAGGACGCCATTGTTCTGGAACCAGACCGGGGAGAGTCAACTCTTTGGTCCAGAAATAATAAAAGAGGCAGAAAGACAAGTGGAGATAATTCGGGAAAATCTCAAGATTGCCCAATCTAGGCAAAAGAGTTATGCAGACCCTAAGAGAAGAGAAGTAATATTTGAAGTCGGAGATTATGCATATCTTAGAGTGTCACCCATCCGAGGTCTTCGAAGGTTCAATATCAGAGGGAAGTTGTCACCTTGCTTTATCGGACCTTTTCAAGTCTTGGAAAGACGTGGCGAAGTAGCTTATCGGTTGGAGTTACCTGAACGCTTGGCAAGTGTTCATGATGTGTTCCATGTGTCTCAATTGAAAAGTGTACAAGTGAGGTCAGAGTAGAGCATTTACCATTGGAAGAACTTGAGGTAAAGGATGACCTGACATACAAGGAACACCCACAAAGATCTTGGATACCTCGTAAAGGGCTACTCGCAAAGAAGGTCATTAGGATGTGCAAGCTACAATGGAGTCACCATTCGCAGGATGAGGCTACTTGGGAAAGAGAGGACGAACTTAAGGAAGAATTCCCTCACCGTTCTCTAATCTTCCCGAATCTCGGACGAGATTCTCTTTAAGGGGGTAGGATTTGTAACACCCTAAAAATTCCTTTAAGGACATAAATTAATCATTAAACAAATTGGCTTTTAAAATAATTAAACATCACTACAATAATTTAGAAATAATAAGTGTTTGTGCATCATGATTCGAATGCATGGATTTTTGTTTGATTAAAGTTTGATTGTTTGAAAAAAAAATGAATTTGAAAAGAAATTTCAAAAGAAAAAGGAAAAAAAAATTCCTCTTTCTATCTCTCTCTCCCTTCACTTTTGGCCCGCAACCAACCCGTGCCGGGGCAGCGCCTTTTTCTTTTTCTTTTCCTCGCGCACGCAACGGCCCAAGTTGGCCCATTTCGCCACCCCCCCGCCCAAAGACCGCCCCTCTCCCCGTTCTTTTGCACCCGCCACCGGCGGTGGGAACCGGGCCGTCGTGGCCGTCCCCAACCTCTAGCCGGACGCCCGCGCCCCCCCTCCCTCGCGCCGCCGCCGTTACCGGCCACCTCCTCGCGCCCCGTGTCTTCAAACCGCGCATTTAAGCCGCCATGAAGCTCCTCCATCACTCCCCCTCTTCAATCGTCGCTACCCCCCCTTAATCCCCCTCCCCCTTAACTCCCCATCAAGGCCCGCGGCCGCTAATGGCTATGCCGCCGGGGAACCGCCTCCCCGAGCTCCCCCCCGCCTATAAGCACCCCCGCAGCACCCCGCACCTCCCCCTTCGCTTCACACCAAGCCCACGCGCCTCCCGTGCCCTAGCCGCTTGCGCCACCACATTGAACCGCCGGCCGCCGCGCCATTGCCGTCGGCCGTGCTCTTCTGCCGCCGGTGAAGCTCCTTGGACCCTCCCATTCGTTTCTCCTTCGCACGTGTGAGCTAACCCTTGCATCCTATCGAACCCGCAGCTCCCCGTGCGCCCCTTTCGAAACTCGCCGTCACCGCCCGTGAAGACCGGCCGCCGGTGTTGAACTTCGCCGCCGCCGCCTTCTCCATCCAATTCTCCCGCCCACCGCAGCTCCTACCCAATGTAAGGACCCTATCCCGGCCCTTCTTTTCACTTGAGCCCGTCCGTAGCGCACGCCGCCGCCGCCGGCCGCCGCCGTCCGCCCCCATGGACGCCGCGCCTCGCCGCCGTTCTTTCCATCCGTGCAAGCACGCGGTTAGGTTCGCATTGTTCCCGGCCGCGCGTAGATGCTTTCCCCGCACGATTTCGAGGCCGGGAGCGCCGTTTTGGTCGTCGCCGGCGACCCCGCCGCCGTGCGCCGCCGCGCGCCGCCGCCGCCGGCACGGCGCCGCCCCCCGCCGCGTGCGGCGTGGCCGGCCGTCCGATCGGCCATCCACGGCCCCGAGCCGTTGGACCCGCGGGTTAATCACGCACGTACCGGTCAAACCGGGGTCCTTTTGTTAAAGAGACCCCGGTTTCGTTTCTATCGCAAGCCGGTCCCCCCACCTTTAAAAATTCTTACGGATCGGTCCTAAATTTTATGTTTAAGCCCCCGACCTTAATAGAATTTTGTATCCGAGGTCCGAGCAGCCATTTTATAGTTTAAACCTTCTGTTTTTAAGTTTAATTACGTTTTAGCCCCCGTTTTCTTGCTGCTAGGTCCCCGTATAGTTTAGTTTATCGCAGCTTTAGTCCTTAAATCTTGTTTTTAGCATAACTTCTCCGTTATAGCTCCGTTTTTAGCGTTCTAGTAGTCCTTACGATCGTCTCAGCGAGCCCGTTGTTTTAGTAGCATGTTTACAGTCTTTAAGATTGATTGGTGATCTGTTTTTATTTATTGTATGCTTTATGTGTGCATCGTAGATATCGTTCTCCGTTTCATCCGAGCCACCTCTCGGGGACGATCCGAGCGCTTGTTCGAAGAGGAGGAAGTTTTTACCGTAGTTGAGGAAGGCAAGTGGTCTTCTCCCCCGCATGTTCTCTTTTGTCCTATATAATTGCATTACAAATAATGTTTACTTTATGATATCATTGCATTAATTTGACGGGAAAACCTTTTTAAGGACTTACCTAGATCTTTTACCCTGATCCTTGGCCTAGCCCCTTTTAAATAAAGTTTTGGGTAGAAAACGCTAGTTGCTTAACATGGGTTGGTTAAATGGGTCTTTTATGGAAATGATACATGGTTTATAGTAAATGTTTGGGTAATGCAAGAACACCGCTTTAATTGGAACATGGAGAACCACCCAAGAAAACATGCGCAACCACAAAGTTGTTACATGGCTCGACCTTAGCCGAATAATTAGGTGTGTGAACGTACTAGTGGCCCTTTTCCGAAAGGAGCAGAGGGGGATCCGGTTGCGGGGGTATAGCCCGGCCCTTTTGGGGTAGTAGCCTTTGCTAAGGTACCGACCACTAGGGAGGGTTATGGTCCGCCCGATCCGTAACTATGCGGGTCGTTAGTCTTTTGCATGCCTTTGTAAAGGCTTCGTAGCGTCCCTATGCAATCACACCTCGGAAGTGTGGTATGGTGCTTGGCCGCATCGCATGGTTGGGTTTAAAGTTCTTCGGAGCTTTTACGCGAACCGTGGGTAAAGTGTGCAAACCTCTCGCGAGTGTAAAACCGATCGATCGCCCGTGCTCACGGTCATGAGCGGCTTGGACCCTCACATGATTAATAAACTTAAAGACGAGATAAATCGTGGTTGGTGAAGCTCGTTGAGCTTGGGCTGTTTTGGTATTTAAGTTTTTCTTAAGTGGGTTGGTACGAACTTACACTTAGTAACTAGGTGTTCTATAATTAAAACTTGATCAACCTTAAAATGCTAACCGCTGCAAAACCTTAGCCTATCCTTGATAGCCTTGCATTTTTCCCCCACTTGCCGAGCTCGAACCATAAGTGTGCTCACCCTTGCTTATCGCCGTTCGCAGGAAAACTTTGGAGGGGAGTTCTATGATGACTTCGATGAGCCGTGAGGCTTGCGGACCCCTCGCTCAAGTGGCCGTGGGAGCGGAAGACGAGGACTCGACGAGTAGTTATCGTTTTCCGTTGTTAGAGACCTTCGAGTCTCCCGCATGAGTGTAATAAGAGGTTAAACTTTGAAATACGTTTGAATACTGTTTATGATATTTCACTCATTTTTGTCTATCATATGTGTGTGAACTGATCCTGGCGCACATATGAGATGCACTTGGTTCCTCTTCGGAAATCAGGTGTGACAGTTGCCTACCCTTTTATCAGTTTCGTTTCGATAGATCCGTTCTTGTGAGGACATGCGATGTTAATGCTTGTTGGTTGTGAACATGCATGATTTGGATCTTTGATATGATTGGAATGCTTTTGTGGAGTGATGGCCACAAATGCATCAATAAAATAATTAAAGTTAAAATTTGAATCGTAGCCCCCTTTCTCTTCACCTTTACAATTCAACTTCTTATCGGAAATACCTTTTCCCTAACAATCAGATGGTAAACACCAGGTCAGGAGCTGGATAGGATATTCCGCCTGTGATACTTGCTCACATCGCCAATCAGCTAAATCAAGTCCCTCCTCCATCAGAAGAATTAGCGATGGATCTCACGATGCAACAATTCTTTACGGCACAAATGCAGCTAATTCGGAACCTCACCGCCACTGTCCAGAATCTGTAAGCACAGCGGAACCAGCCGTCACCACAAGAACCCCCACCACCTCCACCACCAGTGAACAAGCATAGAGAGTTCATGAGCCACCACCCGCCCACTTACTCTCATTCAGTAGATTCCCTCGATGCCGATGATTGTCTCAAGACCATCAACAAGATGCTGAATATCACCCAATGTAATGATCATGAGAAGGTTTTGTATGCCTCAGGACGTCTCGAAGGAGCAGCATCTGATTGGTGGGATGCTTACACCACCGCACATGCTCCTGCCGACACCATTACCTGGCAGGAGTTTCAGGAGAGTTTTCGTACACATCACATCCCAGCTGGTGTGAAGAAGCTGAAGTAGAAAGAGTTTCTCACTCTAAAGCAAGGCAACATGACAGTTAGTGAGTATATGGACGAGTTTACTCATTTGTCCCGCTATGCACCAGATGAAGTCAACACAGATGCAAAGAGACAAGAACGCTTTTTGGATGGTTTGATAGGGCCACCTAACTATCATTAGAGCCACACAATTCCTAACTTTCAAATGTTGCTCAATAAGGCTATAGGCCTAGAAAATAAACGCAAGGAACTTTGTGAACATAAGCGCCAAGTTTCAATCTCAGGGACAGTCTAGCAGCAACACTCGCCCACGTTACAACTCATCACAAGACTCTCAGTTTTGTTCTTGCGGACAAGGCAGAAACTATGGACAAAATCGACAATTTTATCGTTCGTTTGAGCAACCCGAAAAATCCAACCCAATGACACCACGTGCTCCAAATCCTCATCAGAATCGCTCAGGTGCACCAGTAAGGAATAATACTCCAGTTCACCCAAGTGGATGTTTTAACTGCGGAGAATTGGGACACTATGCCAGTATTTGCCCCCAGCACAATATGCAGACACCTCAGAAAGGTAACAGAGGCCAACAGAACTACATGCATGGTAGGGTGAACCATGTGACAGCTGAAGAAGCCCAAGAGGCCAAGGATGGTGTGCTTGGTACGTTCCTTATCAACTCTGTACCTGCAACAGTTTGATTTGATTCTAGGGCATCACATTCATTTATTACTGAAAATTTTGTGACAAAGCATGATGCACCCAGGAGCTCCATGAAGACGCATTTGTTAATTAGTTCCCCAAGCGGTGAAATGAAATCCACCTATGTATGCCCACAGGTCAATCTTAAGAACAGAGAGATAGATTTTCAAGCTGACTTAGTGATTCTAACATCAAGTGGGATAGATGGGATCCTTGGAATGGATTGGTTAGGCAAACATGATGGAATTATTCTGTGTGCGAAGAAGTCGGTGCTCTTAACAAGCCCGCAAGGACAAAGGATTGAGTTTGTTCCTACTGCAAGCCCAAAGAAGAAGGAAAAGTAAATCAAGATCTGTGGACATTATTCAAGTTTTGAGCGTGTACCCCAACACCTATCAAGAACAACAAGTACTAGAATCTCCTCAGTTGTTTTCCAATCCCTCCGAATCTCGGGACGAGATTCTCTTTAAGGGGGTAGGATTTGTAACACCCGGAATTCCATCATAATAAAATATTGTTAGAAACTTGGTTTAGTTTTTATTTTCTAAGGATTTAATAAATTGACTAAATAAATTTGCCTTTAATTAAATTAAATAACATTTAAATTTAGAATTCACCTCACCAAGTGTTTCATGCATTCAGCCTTTGCATGGGTTTTTGCTTGTTATTGTGTGGTTAAAAAAACAAAAAAAAAGTCCCAACCCCCCCCTCTTCCTCTCTCCCTCCCCTCAAAACCAGCCCAGCCCGGCCTTTTTACTCTCTCTCTCTCTCTTTATCTTTAAACCTGCAACCTTATCAGGCCGCTCGGCCCAAATTTCCCCGTCGACCCAGCATCTCGCTCGGCCCGCGTGCCACATACCGGCCCACTCCCTCTCTCCCTCCTTTCTCTTTTCCTTTTCTCCTTATGACCCGTATTGCACCCTGCTGGCCCATCTCCCTTCCCGGCCCAAGAGGCACCGCCAGCCCACCTTACCCTTTCCCTCTCTTCCGGTCACCGACAGGCGGGCCCCACCCGTCGGGGGCGTTCCCTACCTCCCGCCACCGCCTGCTGCACACCTGGACGCCGCCGCGCCGCCCTCCCCCGGCCTCCCCCGCGCCCCTTCCCCCTTCCCCCACCGAGCGGGGGACTCAATGCGCACCCGCACTCCCACGCGCCGCCTCGGCCCTTCCCCTCCCGTCACCGCCGGCCCCACCGAAGCTCCACCGAGCTTTAATGGCCGCCACCGGAACCCACCACCTCTGTGCCGCCTCCTCTCCCCCACTCTACCCTATAAAAGGGCGGGCACAACCCCCTATCCACCTCGCACCTCTCCCGAGCTCTTCCTCCCTCTCCCTCGCCTCGCAGCGCTGTCACACCGAAGAGGCCAAGCCAGAGCTCCGTCGTCGCCCCGATCTCCTTCTCCGGCGTGTCTTCCTCCTGTCCAAGCCCCCTGGTAAGGTCCTCGTGTCCTCCTCTTTCTTTTGGTGTTCTTCCCGTGCGATTTGGTGGCCGGGAGCTCATTTTTGAGCGAGCTCCGGCAAGCTCTGCCGCCAGCGCCGCCGCGCGCCGCCGCCGCACGCCGCCACCGTTGGCCGTCTCCGCCGCCCTGTATCGCATGCGGATCACCACCGCCGCCCGATCGTCTATGGACGGTCCAGATTAAATCAGGGGCATGCCCCTTCGGCCGGTCCACGGTGGACCAGTGGACCGCGGTCCACCGTTGCTCCACAGCCCGTGTAACGCTTACGTCAGCAGCCAACCAACCATAGTCCGCCACGTGGCGCCACTTCAGCTCCTCCGCCGCCGTCAGCCGCCTTTTTGCAAAAAAGGCCCCGGCGGTTTCTAAAATCACAAAAATGCCCTTCCACCTTATGAAACAGCCCCTGGTTTTTATGCTTAGGCCCCTGCTCTTTCAAAAATGTCTCACCCGCGGTCCAGAGCGCCCTTTTTGCACCTAAGCCCTCTAGTTTTTATATATAATTATGTTTTAGCCCCTGATCTTTTATAGAAAACCCCTAAGTTCCGGTACTTTTACAATCTAACCCATGAACCTTGTTTCAGCCATATCTTCTCCGTCTTTTATCCGTTTTAAGCGTTCTTGGTGTCCACAGAACCGTCTCTCAGAGCCCGTTAGTTCTAGAAGCTTGTTTTAGTCTTTTAGCAATGTTTTATGTATTGTTTTATTTATTGCATGTTTTCTTGCATGATCGTAGACAACGCCCCGTTCGAGGAAGAACAAGTGCAGAGCTTTGAAGTAAAGGAGAGTAACTTATCATTGGAGAAAGGAAAGTGACCCTAACAACCCTTCTACCTATGCATTAAACAAGAATACTATAAATTAATCGGAACATGGAGAATCACCCAGGAAAATATTGCAACCACAGTCCACATGGCTCTGGCTTAGCCAATTAATTAGGTGTGTGATTGTACTGGTGACCTTATCCGAAAGGATCACAGAGGGATCGGGGTTGCAGGGGTATAACCCGGTTCTTTTGGGGTAGCAGCCTTTGCTAAGGTGCCGACCATTAGGGAGTGTTATGGTCCGCCCTGAGCTGTAACTGTCGTGGGTTGTTGGTGCTTTTGCATATCTTTGTAATAGCTTTGTAGCGTCCTATGCAATCACACCTCGGAAGTGTGGTATTGTGCTTGATCAGCACATGCGTGGTTGGGTTCAAAGTTCTTCGGAACTTTTACGCGAACTGTGGTGAAAGTGTGCAACCTCTGCAGAGTGTAAAACTGATCGATCAGTCGTGCTCACGGTCAAGAGCGGCCTGGACCCTCACATGATTAATGAACTTAAAGATGGACTTAATATTGCTTTTCGGTTATTTCTGTGGCCTTACTGAGTACCAACCATAAGTGTACTCATCCTTGCTTACGCTGTTAAGAGGAGAACCCTGGAGTGGAGTACTTCATCAACTACGAGAAGTTATGAGGATGCGATCAACCAGTCAGATGCCTGTGGAAGGTGAAGTTGGAGTCGCGTCTTCATAGATATTGTTGTTCATGTAAAAACCTTCGAGTCTACCCTCGTGAGTGTAATAAAAGTTAACAAATCTTTTCTGTACGTTTTGAGCAATGTCTTGTGATATTACACTCATGAGTCTATCATATTTGTGAAATTGAGATATATGAGATGCATTTGGTTTTCTTCGGAAAATCAGGTGTGACATAAATGGAGCCTACACAAGATCTATTGAGCAAGGGGGAGTGTTAAGATTAATTAGATTAATTAGTGATCATGTAGATAAGCACCATCATTAGGATGGTAACCGATAGGTCCTTTCTGGCACATCCTTGAGAGTCAAGACACCTATTCAGAAAAGACACATTTTGGGCTATTAGTCCTTGTATATAATTATCTTGTACACAACAGTTAACTAATAATCGAATCATTCAGTCATTCATTTTGCATCTCTCGTTCCTCTCTCTCAACTCGTAACAAAACAAACCCAACTCTTTCATTATGTTGTACCTAGATACGTACATACATAATATATATTCGAGTAGAGTCGATCTCAATTATTCCTATTGGAGCACAAATTATTCCACCTCGAGTTTATTATTTACCCCTAGAGGTGATAAATAATTGTAATAACAAATATTGAAAGCCACACATAATAAAAATCCAACAGATAGGGGCCCATAACACCACAAGGTCATGCTGGTTGCCATTTACAGAAGTGTAGCGTAACTTGCTTTGGCGATTGAAGAGGGCTGCGAGGGCGTACATAGCTACAGCCTCTCCGCCTAGAAAAGCCAGCCATATGCTAAATCTGAAAAGGGGCCGGTTTTGGTTCGTACGTTCACTAGCGAGAAACGCTAGGTAGCACTGGATACCGAGGCTGCCCAAGATAAGGATGTGTAGCTGCCACTCTTCCCACCATTGCACCGCACTTGAGAAATGCATCGTGTTTGTCTCGCGATGCACCACCCCAACTTATTTTCTTTTGCTTGTCGTTGTTAAGAATAAGCTAAGGTCGGCTGGGCCCTATATGTGGACAATGTCAGCAGAAGATAAATTGAAAAAAATTCTAGAAAATTTTCACTCAAAATCACAGGGATCGAGGTTTTAATTAAACAATTGGAACTGAACACTAGTATTTTCCGGCAGAAGAACAAGTTGCATGGTTCCTGCGGCTTGAAAAGTACTGCAGTACGTTTTGAATCAGGGAAGAAAAATGGCAAAAAGGATGCGGCTCCTACCTTACTGAACCACCGCTCTGGCCACCATTGCTATGTCTCTCCGGCCTCCTGACTCCGGAGTGCGGGCTTCTGCTCGTGTTTGTGTGCAGATTGATATGTGTGTACTCCAGTTGCGTAACTCTCGATACTTATAGCGATGACAAGTTGTGTGATGACCAGCTTAATTAATAAGCGAGTCATTTTATGCCTACTAGGAGTAGGTGCGCCAGCTGGCTCAAGCGAACCTGGACCAGCTGCATATGCTTTAGTTGACTTGAGAAATTCATCGCTGCCCGCCTAGGAGCTGGCTCAAGCGAACCTGGACCGGCCAGCTGCATACTCCCTCCGTTCCGAGAAAACCGACGTTTAGGACAAGGTTTGGGTCAAACATCCTGAATATAAATCATCAATAACTTTTAAGTTGTTGAGTTTGCAAATGTGAAAACTATATGAATAGATTTGTCTTGAAAAATACTTTCATAAAAGTATATATACATCACTATTCGATAAATATTTTTGTAACAACAAGAGGTCAAAGTTGTATTTTGGAGACCGTGTCACTATCCTAAACGTCGGTTTTTTTCGGAACGGAGGGAGTATGCTTTAGCCGACTTGAGAAATTCATCGCTGCCCGCCTAGGAGTGGTAGCGAGTCATTGTTTTCAAGTCAACTAAAGCACATGCAGCCGTGGTTTTTTTTACCGGTGGTAACCGCGCGGTATACCGGTTATCGTCGCTACCGCCGGGGGTACGGTAACGGTACCCAGCGGTAGCAACCGGTCACAAAATTCAAATTTGAATTTGAATTAAAAAATAAAAAAATCAATAAAAATCACCAAAAAATAGTTTATGATTTGTAGAGTCTGATGGTATTGAAAGTTTTCAAATTTGAGTGCATTTGGTACTTATTTGGAGCTTTAGAAGTTGAAAAAAAAAGAAAAAGAAAAAGCATGGGCCGGCCCGTTAAGGCCCATGAAGCCCAAATGAACTAGATGACCTAGCTCATGCCCAACCGCGTGCCCCCGAGCATCCAGAGCCTTCCTTCTACCCCGTTCGCAAGCTTCCAAGCGCCGTCCGCCGCCGCTCGCCCCCTACCGCGCCGGCCGGCGGCGGCCACCGCGCCCCGACCGCGGCGTACCGCGCGGTAGCGGCGGTGCGCGCGCCGCGGGCGGATCTACCCCCCTACCGCGCGGGTGGCGCGGTTAGCCGCGCGGGAGCGACGGTATACCGCGGCGACTCGCGGTATACCACGGTTAGGTAATTTTTTTTTGCTTTTGAGTAGATTTAGGCTTTTGGAATTGTGTTAGGATCGAGGATTTGTGTTAGGATTTAGGTTTACTTTGGTTTAGGATTTTTGGTAGGATTTAGGATGTGAGGTAGAGGTAGAAATAGAATTGTTGCTTTAGGTAGAAATGGAATTGTTGCTTTAGCTTTTAGGTTTAGGAGGATAATTTGTGGCATGATGTAGGATTTGTGGTAGGATCCAATTTTAGTTAGGATTTGTTTCGGAAATAGGTACATTTTCATTAGGTGTAGTATTAAGGAAGTGTTTTGTAATTTAGTTTATGTTGGCATTTATGCGGTAGACACGGTCGAGCGGACCTATAAATCATTGATTGGGGGTGCTATTTAACACTAATTTGTGCCAACACCATGCCAAAATTTTCATTTATTCGAAATCGGATGGTTTTTTCTTTGCACCGGTATAAACTCGTTACCGCGCGGTAAAAATAGTTTATACCGCGGTATAAATAGTTTATACCGCGGTATACCCTGGATACCGTTTGAACTAGCGGTTTTGATTTGAAATTTGAATTTGAGCGGTATTTAGCGGTATACCGCGGTAGCTACCCTTACCGGTCCCGAGCGGTAAAAATCCGGCGGTTGGTAAAAAAACCATGCATGCAAACTGCTCCCCCGTCATAGGAGGCCTCGGCGTCCAGTGCTGCTGCCTCGAGTTGGATTTAACCGCGTCCGGGCGCACTACAGGAAAGACGGCCTTTGCCGTGCGCCAAATGATTTGCCGGGCGCACGGCAAAGGCCTCTTTTGCCGTGCGCTTACGACACGACGCACGGCTCCGATAAACGCATGGTGCAGACATCTTTGCCGTGCGTCGTTTCAAGGGCGCAAGGCAAAGAAATATCTTTGCCGTGCGTTGGGCCGTAGCGCACGGCAGAGAGGCCTGGGCACGTGCCCCGCCCGTGGCACGGCGGAAGGCTGGGGCGGACGCTAACGGTCGTTAGCCTTTGCCGTGCGCCCTATATGAAACGCACGGCACAGATATATCTTTGCCGTGCGTTTCTCGCCGGCGGACGGCAAAGATTATTTTAAAACTTTGGTTTTTATATATCTTTTGATTTGTCCACTACAAATGCATTACTTTGTACTTTGTATCTCAAATAGGTACTCATCTCGATTTATTTGGTATTTTTTATGAATTTTTCTTTCCTTAAAAGGATTTTCTTCACATAAATCAAAATTGAACTGCAAGTACATGAAATGATAAGGTAAAGTTCGTGGAAAAATGATATTCGTGTAATTGAGTCCTTTTTAAGACCTTACCGACCAAATTGGTTGAAATTATGTACATTTGATTCACGAAGGATGAGAATCGATGTTCATTGGTAAAGTTTTTTAATTGTAAAAAATCCAAACGAAGTTAGAAAATTATGAGATTCATCGAGAGGTCATGATATGGTATGGGAAAGTTGTGATGAAGAGTAGGGAAGGTTTTGAATATTTCGTCACGCATAGTGTTTACAAACCGAAGCATCTCACTAGAAGTTCTAAAGTGTTTATAGTGATCTCCTTTGGTTTGTAAACTTAGTAAAATCTCGAATCTTGTTTTGACTTCAACACATTTTCTCTAGTGAACATACAACATGCAATTGTCTCATGTTAGTGTATGGTAATTTTTACATCCATTTAAACATTTATGCATAATATTTACAAAAAATTAAAATTCAATGTAGCCTCTTTGCCGTGCGCCATCCCCAAAAGGCGCACGGCAAAGGCTAGTGGGCCCACATGCCGCCGGCACCGTGGGCGTCGACCCACGGCCGGTGGCCGGCGGTGTGGGTCGATCTTTGTCGTGCGCCGGCCCCATGCGACGCACGGCAAAGGCTCGGTTGGGCACAAAGGTCGGCGGTGGGCCCATCTTCGCCGTGCGCCCGCCCCCGAGGCGCACGACAAAGATTGTGGGGCCGGTTGGGTCGCTCTTTGTCGTGCGCCATGACCCGAGGCGCACGACAAAGACTGGGGTTAACCCTACCTCCCGCCGGCCGTTTCTTCCCCAGAGTCAAACGCCCCAATCAACCCGATCCGCCGCCTCCGCCGCGCCTCCGCCCCCGCTCCCGCCCCCCGCCGTGCCCGCCGTGCCCCCCGCCGCGCGCGCCCCCGCCGCCTCCGCGCCACCCCCCTCCCCCCGCCCCCCGGCGCGCCACCGCCACCACCGCCGCCCGCCCCCGGCACGCCCTCGCGCCCCGCCACCGCCACCGCCCCCCCCCCCCCCCCCCGCCCCCCCCGGCCGCGCACCGCCCGCCCTCGGCCCGCCCCCGCTCCCGCCGGGGGGCGCCCGGACCGTGCCCCCCGGCCTCCCCCCGCTCCGGCGGCGCCCCCGGCGGCGCCCCGCCTCCTCCGACCGGCCACCACCGGGGAAGGAGGAGGAAAGGAAGAAGGGGGAAGGAAAGGAAGGGAAGAAGGGGGAAGGAGGATGGGTGGTGCTCTCCGGCCGTGATCTCACACCATGCCGTCTCGACACGTACGCCATCCTCTCGGTGAGCACTCCCTCAACCTCTATCGCATTTAGATGAAACTACTATGATGATCTATCGTTCGTTACATAAATGAGTAGTGATGCATAGCTATGTGATGACCTATGTAAGATTAAATTTGTGATGAGTAGCTTGAACTCAAAAAACTAAAATTTGAGTACTAGCGGTATATGTTGCTTATGCTCAAGTGGAAAGAGTGGCAAGTCTCATGTGTCCGGCCATCGAGCCTCGTGAAGAGCATTTGTTTTTTGGACCGACCTTCGTGTCATGGTCTTTTCTTTGCAGGTTTTGAAACCTTCCCGTACAGGGGAGGTGCTGCCGAATTTTTTATCTAACTACGTTGCCTTGGTCTAATTTTGCAGGAGAGCGCCCACCGCCGCATCCACCGTCGAAGGAGTAGCCCCGGCCGTTTCCTCGGACGTCCACCGTGTTGTTGTTGCCTGTTCGAGCTACTAGGTGAGCATGTGCAGATGACCCCCTCTTCCGCAATTTATTTATCTAGGTCTCGTAACCCAATTAGGCGTCTCCTGTTCGAAAGGGATACAATTGTAGATATGGATATGCTTGTATATCTATGATTGTATCCGTTTCAAATTGCCCACGTTTTTTGGACAGCCTGAGGATGTGTAGATAAGTTTAGTTTCCATGTTCTGCTCCGATCTGGGACAGAGTTTCGGCACCACCTTCCCGTTGTTCTCTGGTTACAAAATCTTCTTTCTAGGACGTGTATCTGGAGAACAGCGGGGAGGTGCTGCCGAAATTCTGTCTCAGATCGGAGTAGAGCATGGAAACTAAACCCGTCTACACATCGTCGGGTGGGATTAGGACCTATCTTTACCTACTACTAGCATGATAGACAACGTGTAGAAGCAATCTACTTTATAAAATCTCCTAAGATTTCTGTTTTTTTGCACCAACTTGTTATATCACTAGTTAAAGGATGGATAACCGAGAGTGGATGTACACGGGTTGGAGGAATAAGCGAGACTACTCCACCGAATTTGCATGCAACATGGATGCATTCCGTAAAAAGGCATTTGAGAAAGGACAACATAAAGCTCGTGTCCCCGTAGTAAGTGTGAAAATACGAAATACCAATCTAGGCTCAACATGGGTAAACACATTGTGGCGCATGGGTTTGTGAAAAACTATACCCGGTGGATTTGCCATGGTGAAGCACATCGTGCAAGAGAAGAGGTCTTGAGGCAACGCATCGAGACTTTTGATGCCGAAGCCGGTGCGGAAACATGATAGAAGACTTTCATCAAGGGAACTTCGATAAAGGGCCCGACCAAGTTAGGGAAGAAGCTCCGCAGCAAACCGCGAAGGCTTATTATGACATGTTGTCTTCCGCATAGAAACCACTTCACGAGCACACCGATGTCTCTCAACTTGATGCCATCGGCGCTTAATGGCCCTAAAGTGCAAATTTGGCATCGGTCGAGACGGGTTCAATGAAATGTTGGTAGTTATTGGCACTTTGCTTCCGAAAGAGCACGAGCCTCCCCACAAAGCGGCAGCCAGCAGTGGCCGATCGGGTGGCCTGTGCGATGGCCACACACCGGGCGGCGATGCGGCGGTGGGCGACGATGCAACAAGCCGCAGATGACCGCGCACATGCAAGCATGCATTCAAGCTTTTCGCAGTGGTCTACCGATGCCCCCGCCGCCCGTGATGCCCCGATGCCCACGCCGATGATGCTCCCTCCCCCTATGGCCGGTTCTCCCCGCCGTGAGTTACTTGACATCTTTCTTCTTAAATTTCGAACATTAGAGACCGAGAGAACGTAGAGATTTAGACTCACTTTGAAACCTAGACAAAGTAGAGACTTAGACAATTTAGATTATAACTTGGACAACTTTTTTTGTCTCACATGCCTTTTACTATTTTTTTTCAAAGAACATATTGGTGGCATCGAATACTCGCATGGGTCCCCGGCCTTGTCACCGGTGATCCAAGCAACAGCTTGTTTCCACCGGAGTTCCGCACGCCGCCTTCTCAGTGAGCCGCACCTTTTTATTTGCATTGTGGACTTGTCTATGAACTGCGATGAACTATGTGCATTGTCGATGAATTGTGGACTTTTGTGTGCACTTATCGATGAACTTCGGACTTCGGTGTGGATTTGTAATGTATATTATTATATATGATGCCTGTGATGGATATTGTGACATATATGATGCATGTTGTGATATATATGATGTCTGTGATGGATATTGTGATATATATGTCATGTATATGGTTTTTGGGAATTTTTTTTGGACGTGAAAAACAGAAAAAAATAAAAAATTAGGTCAATTTGCCGTGCGCCGTGGGGCAGGCGCACAGCAAATTGACCTAAAACGGCTACCAGAATAGTCCCTTTGCCGTGCGCCTAGGGCGGCGCACGGCACATTGACCATTCTTTGTCGTGCGCCTCGCCACCGGACGCGCGGCAAAGGGACTAGTGCACCGGGCGCCTGAACCAACCTTTGTCGTGCGCCTAGAGACACGACGCACAGCAAAGAGAGTAGTCCACCGTGCGCCATGGACCAATCTTTGCCGTGCGCCGTACCACGTGGCGCACGGCAAAGGGCGGGGTCAACCGTGCGCCTTGACCATTCTTTGCCGTGCGCCGTGCCCCGTGGCGCACGGCAAAGAGTGCCACTGTTCCCGTGCGTGCTCAGCGACGTACGGTAGAGAGGGTGTGACGCCGTCTCCCCGCGGACGGTCGTCAACACCTTTTCTTTGCCGTGCATCGCATATTACGCACGGCAACAAACTGTGTCGTGTGTTGCCTTTTCCCAAGGCGCACGGCAAAGTTCTTTACCGGGTAAAAATGCATCGGGCGCCCTTTGCCGTGCGCTTGGGCAAAATGCGCACGGCAACGGCAAAGAGCGCGATTCCGGTAGTGGCGGTTGGAGATATATATAGAGAGTGTGTATTTGGCCAGTCTCAATGCAAATGTCATGAACACGATTACCTAGAGTGACACATCATCTAAAAACATTTGAAATAATAATGAAACATCTCACTCTCAATGCATAATTTCATCTATTGTTATTTTCTAGGTTGCATGCAAGACACAAGTTGTCTAGGTAACTGTGTATAGGGGGTGTCATCCTCATGAAACTCATTTTACCTCTCTCTTCATTAATACACTGACACATCATCAAAAGTGCTTACATGGCAGCCTATTTAATGTCTATGAAACCCCCACTGAGACTAGCCTTAGGAGTCTAGGGCTTCTAGCAGGAACCGGAAGCCCCGACCGACCGTCACCCGGCACCCGGACACGTCCGGCCAACCGAACCAGCTAGCTGCCCTTTCCACAAGTGTGTGTTGCCCTTCCAGTAAGTCTGCCACTGGGGAGGGTATGGACAAATTCACTCTTGTTCATACCCAAATCCAAATAATTATTATCCACTTCTTACCCTCCCCATTCCCACCCATACCCAATGGATAACCAGTTTTGTACTAGATTCTATACATACCCAATCGATTATTTGCACCCTCCCAACACCCTACCATCCTCATTTCTTCAATGGATAATTATTTTCTACCCATACCCTCCCCGTTTGAGGTGGGTGTGGATTTGAATATGGACAATGGATAAAAACAACAGGCATACCTTCCATAATCGCGGACCCCACCTTATCTCTACCCACCCCACTCCACCTCATTCCCCACAAGTGGCATTCAAATTTAAAATCACTAAGGATGGAACGCTTGCGCGGTTGGGGAGGGGTGCCATGTTGCTTCGAGGCTCGCGGCCCCGCGGTGTGCCCCGGGGCCCTCGTGGGCGGTCGATGCACGTTGTGCTTCACTGCTGGGATCCTGGTCCAACTTTGTGTAATCAAACACGTCCAACTCCTAAAACTCTACTACTGAAAAAAGGTGGAGTTCGAGACCAACTCCATGTTTTTCCTAGAGCACCTCAAGAGGTACTCCCGAAACTCAAGTTGCGATCCTCCTCTTGGAGTTGTGGGGTATTTACCCACCACTGCCATTCATTACACTTACCAATTCGTGAGAATAAGAACCACGCGTCGTCCCCCTCCCCATCTTCTTCGTCGTCTCCGTTCGTCGGGCTGCGCTGCGCCGCCGCCTCCGCCCGTTTCGACCTCCGTCGTATCGTCTAAACATGCCGCACCACCCCAGCCATCGAGGCCACGCCTGGCAGCACTAATCGTTAGAGCCTCGGAAGCCTCAATGGCTCCCTCGCCACGCGCTGCGAGTAAGAGGAAAGGAAGGCGAGGGTGGTCAAGAAGGAATGCCGGCAGCGGCCAGGACCTCCTATTGCGAGTCCACATTGTTAGATAATATGTGACTAAACAATATATTTTAGTTCCATGATTAAATCGATATTTCAACAAAGATAACATTTTGTGTGCAACATAGCATGTGCAAGTGTTCATAATTTAAACAATTATTAAACATAAACATGTTCATGATTAAAATACAATTGAGCATGAACGATAAGAAGATCAGAAAGTACCCAAAGGCGGGGCGAGTGACAACGTCACCCGATGTGTCATTATTCTCTCGAGTTAACCATTAGTCTAACCGTCGGAGAACCTCGCTCAATGTAGTCGTACGAATTCGGTGCGGGAAGATGATCGCAGAGTGCGATCTTGGACGGCCTTCAGGAAGTAGTCGTACGGGGAGCGAGCGGGGCCGCGTCAAACGATCCCAAAAACCTTATCGTCCGCCTATCCCGAGCAGGATCTTCGGGAGGACCCGCGGGGGAGGCGCTAGGACGCGGATTAGATGCGGTTCATTGAACCGGGACGGCCTTCGAGAAGTAGTCGTACGGGGAATGTCACGTCAAATGCTCCCCAAAAACCTTATCGCCGCCTATCCCGCATCTAGATCCGGGACGCGGATTAGACATGGTTCATTGAACCGAGACGCTTGCGAGTAAGGAAGGCATGTCATTGTTTGAGAATATTCCGGACGCTTGCGAGTAAGGAAGGCATATCACCGTTTGAGAATATTCCGAGAATTATTCCTATCGGCGGCAAAAGGTGTCTCCACCCCACAACGGCTCGGCGAGGCGAGCGAGCACGCGCATGTGTGGCTCGCCGCCTCATTTTCCAACTTCATAAGTGGTGTACATTTTGTAAACCTATTAAGTCGGGTAAAGGCCTCCTCAAATACCCTTACAGTATTATTCACTTTCAATCTCCCTAGTATTAAGTATTAAAGCAATACGCTATCTCTACTCCTAAAAAGTATGAAGTGGAGACAAAAATCCGTTCCTACTTTTTCCGCTCTCATGTTCGTCCGCCTGTGAATCTGCCATCTTCTCCATCCCGCGAGGCCGCCCCTCCGTCCGCCTTCCGCACCGCAATTGATTCTGTGCGTTGGATCGCTACCCCCGTGGCCCCACCCTCGCATACGCCTCCACATCGCAGCCTTCAAAGCCCCCATTCGCTTGGCTTATCGCCCACCGACCAGAAGATTTTCTCTCGGAATAAACCGGCCACTAGCAACCACCAACAAGATTTTCTCTCGTAACAAACCAAGCACTCGGCCATCGGCCCACCGGCCAAACGAACGAAGTCCTATCGAAAACCCTCACACCTCGCCTCCGCCTCCTCTGTGTCGCACCTTCATCGTCACCCGCTCCACCTCTGCCCAATCAGATCGCTCCCATCCCAGTAGCAGCAACACCGCCACACCACCTTCAACTCCGCGCCGGCAACGACAGACTCCTGTGTTCGCCTCTCCTCTCGCCTTTCATGACCGCCATTAGGATCGCGACCCGGATCACCACGACTGCGACGCCGTTGTCCGCTGTGGCCACGACGGAATCCCAGGAAGGAATCCCACGACCGGATCTGGGTTACATTGATTTCATGCCCATCTCAATTTCATGTTTAGAGGACGCGATCTGACCGGATCACTCATTGGTGCCGCCGTTGGATCACTCATTGGTGCTGCCGTTGGATCACTTCTTCCGACATCGCCTATCGGATCCCTCTCATCCCGGCAGCCGCAACTCCACCGCCGACGTATGGATCACCCCGGTCATGGCGATCCATGAACATCCTCCATCTTCATCACCTCCGAGAACAATTTCTGTCTTCGTCGTCTCCGAGAACAACCTCCGCCGTGGACTTCAACCCACCGTACCCCCCACCAGCCGCCATCTTTCTCCAGCCCAACTGGCTCCACCATAGTCTCCTCAAATCTGATGGACGAGCTGAAGAGCAGCAGCGAGCACCATACAAAATTCAGTTGATCATGCCTACATGATTATTTGATATCATTCTTTTATTTTTGAGTGCCAGCCTCACAAGGTGTTATGTGCGTGGAGCCATACCCGTCGGTGTTTTAGACCGACAACCTACTACGGGGAGTACCCGAAGTAGATGAATGTGACTCGCCGAGATCGCAACTCGAAGGAAGAGACACGTGGCACACAATTTAGACAGGGTTCGGGCCGCGAGGTGCGTAATACTCTACGTCCCGTATGCCGCGTAGCTCGGGATTGATAGGGTACGATTACAAGATGGTGCAATAGTGCGCCGTGGGTTGTATGAGAGGAGATTGGATGCTAGAGATCGGTCCCCGCCTCGCCTTATATAGTCCGGGAGGCGGGGTTACAAGTCGGAGTAGGGAGAGAGTATTAGTCGAGTACGTCTAGGAGTCCTCTATACAAGGCGGAACATGTACGCCTCCCTAACCGAGTACTACTCCCGTGTAGTCCTTGTGCTCCACGCCTTCGAGTGCCGTGTAGCGCAAGCCGGTAGTCCCGGGGGCCCACCGAGTAGTCGGTCCTGGAACCCACCGAGGTAGTGGGCCCAGGGAGGTCCATACGACAAGCCCCCGAGTACTTTGTAGTCGAGAAGGATAGCTTCAAGTAGTCTTGACGGCCTTAATGAATAGTCCTCAAGCGTCCCCGAGTGGTATAAGTCAAAAGCCCTCAAGAGTAGTCGAAGCATCCCGAGGCTGGAATGTACTCCAGCTGATGTTTGAGCAATCTTGAAGTCTTCTCGAGTAGTCCCAAGCGTCTTCGAAAATCGCCTTCGAAGGTCTTCAAAAACTCGTCTGTCTTGTCTTGAAGCCGTGAGCCGATATGGAGGTGCAATTGCAAAATCGCACTCCATATGGAGTAGCCCCCGAGCCTTAGGTTGAGCCGCGGGCTCTGGCTGAGGGTCCATCTGAAGTCTTTGCAGGAAAATCCCGAAAAATCCGGAGAGAAAAAACCAAAGGACACGTGGCACGGAGCCCACGAGCCTTGAGTCGAGTACTTCCTCTCGAATTGAAGGGTCTTCTTAAAGAATGTGTCCTGAGATGCTCTTGAGACTAGCCGCTTCCCAGGTAGTCGTGTAGAAGTAGCCGAGCCCCCGGGTGAGGCTCGTCGATTAGTAGAATACAAAGAGTCACGCACGGCCGCTCGCTCGCCCGCGCGTGGACTTATCCGGCCACCCGTTGCGAGCCGGTTTGGCTTATAAATAGAAGCCAAAACCCTTAGAGTTTTTCACCCATTCGAGCCGCAGCCTATTTCGTTTGCATCCGAAGCAAATCCACTCCCGCGCTTGCCGCCGCTGTAGTAGGTTCAAGTGCGCCGCCACCCAAATCTTTTAGGGTAGCCCCCGAGCGGATGCGAGTGAAGACGCCTTGCACTTGGAGGATGAAGCCGTCACCGTCCAAGACGTCCAAGGCCGCCGGGAAGAAGAGGGGCCGCGAAGAGGCCGCCGCGGCTGCCACCGGAGCAGCGCCGCCCATGTCTCCACCGCGAGCTGATCCAAGCCGCGAGTGGAAGAAGTCCAAAGTGAAGACGGAGGATCCGCCGACCCTCCCCGAACAGCGGGTTCATCGGGGAAAAGGAAGTCGACATGTGGAGATCCGCCGCCGGAGATCCATATCCGATGGAGAAGGCCGAAGACGAGATCCCAATGTTCGCGCGGTTTGTGGAGCGCGGTCTTGCGCTTCCGCCGCCGATTTCTTCAAGGGGTCTGCTCGGGTACTACGGGATCGAGTACCGAACTCCGAACCCCAACCGCATCTTCCACACGGTGGTCTTCGTGCACTTCTCCGCGAAGCCTTCCTCGGGATCAAGCCGCATTGGGTGCTTTTTCGGAAGTTCTTCCGTGTCAAGCCGCAACCAAGTGCCACCAACCCCGTGGTAGTTGGAGGAGCCGCATCCGACCGAGGGAGGACGCCGCGGAGCAATATTTGGCGTACAAGCTTGTCGACTCCAACACAGATTGGAAGACCGGTGGTTCTACATCACGAACCACCACCCCGGCCTGCCGAAGCCGAGCGGACGGCGGCCCAGGCACCGTGAATGGTGGAACACGGAGCCCACCATGTAAGAAGAGATCCAACTCCCCGAGCTGCTAGCACGCATCAGGGTGCTCAGGGAGGCGGGACTGAGGGCCGAGCACGTGACCTTCAGTTTCATGAAGCGCAGGATCCAGCCGTTGATGGCTCGGGAGACCCTGGGCTTCGAGTACACCGGTGACGACGACGTGTCGCGGATGCCGGGAGGCGAGCTGGACGACAACGACATCATCGAGAGGTTGTCGCGGATCTTCAAGGACATGCCACCGTACACGGCGTGCCCTGTCGAAGAGTACTCCGCCGCGCGCCCGCCCAAGGAGGTGAGTAGTCGCACTCCCTTGGTCGAGTAGTCATTGACCGTTGTGCGCTTCTCGATGTCTTCGTGTCTTGCGGGAGGACTTGAAGAAGTTCATCTCCGAGCCGCGCCACCTCTCGAGCGGAATCGAGATCCCGATGGAGGGGAAGGCGAAGGAGCGCCGAGAAGTCGGTGAAGGCGACGACACCGTCGTCGTGGAGGATACCTCCGACGACGACGACGAAGACGAGGAGACATTGCAGGACCGCTTCCACCGCGGTCGAGGTTTAGCCGCCCGGCTTGCCTCATGTTCCTCTCGGTACAAGACCCCCCGACTAGCCCCCGGAGGCTAGCTCGGCCGCGCCGCCACGTAGCCGCGCAACCCCGCCAGAAGCGGGTGACGAAGAAGCTAAAGGTCTCGCAGACCACGCCTCGGGAGGTAAGTTGTCTTGAACGGAGTAGTCGAGTACCCGTTGTACGAGTACGTTTGCTGACGAGTAGTCTTCCTTGTGTGCAGGAGGTGCCGCCCGGCGAGCCCGTCGAAGAGGGCGACGAGGGCGTGTGGGACACGGTGGGGGGAGCCGGCTGGAAGCCGTAGTCCAGCCCCCCCACCGTTGAGGACATCTTGGCGCAGCTGGAGCGCCGCCCCCTCGCTCCACAAGGGAGCACAGGACCCGTGGCCACCGCCGTTGAAGAGGTGGTGGCCTCAGGAGCGCAGGAGACCGCTGCGCCGCCGCCGCTGCTGTGGAGGAGGCGGTAGCCGCAGGGGCGCGGAGGGAGGCACCCACCGAAGGTGGACCGGTCGATATCGCCGCATCCTCGGTGCTCCGCCGTGACAATTGTACGGTCGAACTTGTAAGTATCATATCCTTGCGAGTAGTACTTGTTGCGTAGTCGTTGTTGACCGACGACCATCCGTGAATGTTTCTCGCAGAAGTCCACGGATTTGTCCCGGGAGGGAGATGAGCCCTCTTCGGCCGGTGGCGGAAGAAGACGCGCCGCCCGCCGAGGAGGCCGCTCCCGCCGCCGGCAAGCGGTCCGAGCCTCCGGCCGCCGAGGCGTCGTTGCGGAAGCCGCCGTTGTCGAAGGTGAGTACTCTTCTTGAAGCTATAAGGCTCTTTGAGGAGTAGTCGTAGGCACCGATGCACTTGTCGTCTCTTTGACAGCGCCGAAGATGAAGGTGGTGACATCCCCGCCGGGGTGCCGATGCGCAGGTTGACACCGGAGGCCCCGAGGCCGCGGAAGGAGCCCCCGAGCCCATGGAGGAGGTCGTCGAGAAGTCCACCGGGGGAGAGGCGGTCACCACGTCGCCAGAGGTTGCTCTGGTGGTGGCTATCCACTCCCCCGAGATCCAGGACGCAGAGCCCATCCGCTCTGCGCCGATGATGGAGGCCGCCACGAGTAGTCGTGGTGGAATAGAGCTGCTCGCGGACGGTCTCATCGAGCCGGCGATGGTGGCCAAGCATCTGGAGGCGATCCGTCAAGCCGAGCAGTGGATGAAGGTAAGTAGTCGTAGCCTTTGAGTAGCCAATCCTTTTGTCGTTGAGTACTCTTTGTGACTTGAGCTGTCTTGTGCAGGACGTTGCGGAGTGATCCCGCGACAAGTCGAACCTGCTGCAGGGCTATGGCGACACGGTGCTCCGAGCCGAGGCGCTAGAAGAGCAACTTGTGAAGTCGCGGAAGCACGCGGGCCGCCATGCGCCGAAGCTCGACGCCGCCTTCGCCAAGTACCACAACGACGTCCAAGAGTTGCGGGCGAAGGGCGACGATTTGGTGCGGAAGAATAAGGGCCTCCGCAACAAGAATAAAGGTATACCCCTCAACTTGTCGGGTACTTGTTGGAGGTCGAGAAGCATCTGACCCGTTGTTGCGTTGCCGTGTTGCGCAGCTTTAGGGCCGGGTGGAGCACCGAAGGCCTCGGAGACGAGCATGAAGAACCTCTTCTACCGGGAGCAAGAAGCCCGCCGTGTACTCGAGCTCGACTACAAAGAACTCGCCTTCGAGTGCGAGAAGCATATGGAGCTTCGGATTGCTTCGACAGAGATCTCGTCAACCGCTACAAATCCTTGCGTAGTTGAACGAAGACCGCGAGGCGTTGCGGGCCCGCTGAAGGAGTTGGAAGAAGCCGCACCGCCGATCGCAAGACTCCCGGTGCCGCACCCGGCGGCCCCAAGATTGCTCCTCCGGTGGATCGCCTCAAGGAAGCGCCGAGCCGGCCGGCCGCCTACGTGAAGCATATGGCGAGGTCGATCCCAAGACAAGTCTTGGCCTTCATGAAGTCGTACTTCCCGAAGGCCCCGGTGGAGGTAGTCGCCGGCGGGGGTAGCCGCCAACCGCACGGATGAGCAAGATGCGTAGCCGCCGGAGCAGATGGCTCCCATCGCGGAGCGGTAGCCGAGAAGTCGAACCTCCGGTAGCCCCGTAATAGATAGCTAGTAGCCATGGTTGTACAGAAAACAATTGTAATGAATTGTTCAAGTATCAATGAAAGGAAATTTTCCAAAGCAATGAGTACTCGTAGTCGCGATCTCGGAGTGCGGAGCCCCCATCGTGGAGTGGATGCGAGTAGTAGTACTTGACTTTAGTAGTCCCGTTGTAGGGAGTAGGCGAGAAAGAAGTTGATGAGCGATCAATCTTTATTACCGAAGAACTACACCCGGATGGCAAGGGCCGTAGTTACGCAGTAGTCGCTTGGACCGGAGGCCGCTTACGGTCGAGTAGTCGTGTAGACTAGGCGTAGAATCGACGTAGCCGGTCGACGTTCCACGAGTTGTTGATGTCTTCGCCTTCAAGTGTTTGGAGGCGATAGGAGCCCCGCCCGGTCCACCTTTGCCACGGTGAAGGGACCTTCCCGTGGGGAGCCGAGCTTGTGAAGTCCTTCCGTGTTCGGATACGGCGGAGGACAAGATCTCCAACGTTGAAGGAGCGTTCCTTGACGTTGCGATCATGGTAGCGTCGGATACCCTACGGTACCTTGCCGATTGGACGAGGGCGGCGCGGCCGAGCTTCTTCGAGGCCGTCGATGTCAACTCGCCCGCCGTCTTCCGAGACGCCTTCGTCGTAGTGCTCCACCGCCGGCGAGTTCCATATGACGTCGGCGGGGAGGATGGCTTCGGAGCCGTAGACCGGAAGTAGGGGGATTGCCCCGTTGGCTTGGATGGTTGAGTCCGTAGCCCCCCGCAGTGCGTTGGGTAGTTCCCCGATCCACTTTCCCCCTTTGGAGTTAGCGGCGTCGTGTAGCCGCTTCTTGAGAGCGTCGAGCACCATCCCGTAGGCGCGCTCGACTTGTCCGTTGGCCCGTGGATGGGCGACCGAGACGTATCGGACGTCGATCCCGCCGTTCTCGCGCACTCCCGCGACCGGTGGTTGTTGAAGTTGGATCCTAGGTCCGTGATGATGCGGTGGGGTAGCCCGTAGCGGTGTACGAGTTTATCCAGAAGTCGAGTACTCGTCGGCCTTTGGGACATGTGACCGGCTTGACCTCGATCCACTTGGTGAAGTTGTCGATAGCCACCGCACCCCCCGTTGAATCCTCCTCGGCGCAGCGGTTGGCGGTGGCCCAATCATGTCGAGCCCCCGCAAGCAAAGGGCCGGGTTGGCGGTATGGTGACTAGCTTGTAGGCCGGGACGTGTTGCCGCTTGGCGAAGTCGACATCCTTGGCACCTTCTAACGAGTTCTTCGGTGTCGCCCGTGGCCGTGGGCCAATAGAAGGCTCGCGGAAGGCTTTGCCGACCGGCCGTGCGTGAGGACGCGTGGTTGCCGCAGACGCCCTTGTGTATCTCCTCCAAGATGTCCTTGCCTTCTTCACGAGGGACGCACTTCATGAGTACTCCAGAAGATGCGCCCCGCTTGTAAAGCTTGTCTCCGACGAGGACGTAGGACCTGGCGCGGCGGACGAGTTGTTCGGCCGCGTTCTTGTCGGAGGGGACCTTCTGCTCACTGAGGTAGTCGATGAAGGGTTGCCTCCAGTCCACGTCGATCATCATGACCTCCTCGCCCGGCCTGGTGGATGGGGCCGGGGACAAGGGTCGGTGGCGCCGGCTCCCGGATGGATGGCGCGTGAAGCTCGTGGACGAAGACACCCGCCGGCACTTGAGCGCGGGTGGATCCAAGCTTCGAGAGGACGTCCGCCGCAACGTTGTTGTCGCGGACGATGTGATGGAACTCGAGACCATAGAATTTGTTCTCGAGCTTGCGGACTTCTAGGCGTAGGCGTCCATGTTCTCCTTGTTGCGGTCCCGGGACTTGTTGACTTGGTTGATGACCACCGCGGAGTCGCCGTAGACTAGTAGCCGCTTGATGCCCGGTGAAGCCGCGAGGCGGAGCCCATGTAGGAGGGCTTCGTACTCGGCTTCGTTGTTTGAGACCTTCCGGAAGATCTCGGGACGTACTTGAGTTGTTCGCCCGTTGGGGAGATCGGAGCACCCCCGCACCTCGCCCTCGAGGTTGAGTGAGCCGTCGAAGTACATCACCCAATGCTCTGGTCGCGCGGTGGGAGTGGGTAGCTGGTTCTCCCGCCACTCCGCCATGAAGTCGACTAGTGCCTGCGACTTGATGGCTGTGCGTGGCTTTAAGTCGATAGTGAGTGCGCCGAGCTCGACAGCCCACTTGGAGATTCTTCCAGTAGCATCTTGGTTCCGCAGGATGTCGCCAAGCGGGTAGTCGGTGACGACGGAGACCGAGTACTCCTGGAAGTAGTGTCGTAGCTTCCGCGAGGTGATGAGTAGAGCGTACGAAGCTTCTACACGGCCGATAGCGAGCCTTGGACTCTGATAGAACCTCGCTGACGAAGTAGACCGGGCGCCCCGGACCGGGTAGGCGTGGCCGTCTTCCTGCCGCTCGACAACGATGGCGATGATCGACCACGTGAGTAGTCGCAGAGAGGTAGAGCGAGGCCGGCTCGCCCTTGTGAGGAGCCGTGAGGATCGGTGGCTTTGATAGGAAGTCCTTGAGCTGGGCAAGGGCTTGATCCGCCTCTGGAGTCCACACGAACTTCTCGTGATGCTTGAGTAGTTTGAAGAAGGGGAGGCCCCGTTCTCCTAGCCTCGAGATGAATCTGTTCAGCGCCGCCATGCACCCTGTCAGCTTCTGGACATCTTTGATGCTCGTGGGAGCTTTCATGCTGGTGATGGCGGAGATCTTCTCGGGGTTGGCTTCGATGCCGCGCTGGCTGATAATGAAGCCGAGTAGTTTGCCCGAAGGGACGCCGAAGACGCACTTGTTCGGGTTGAGCTTCCAGCGGTACTCGCGTAGTGATGCGAAGGTCTCTTCAAGGTCGTCGATGAGGGTACTGGAGTCCCTGGTTTTGACAACCACGTCATCCACGTAGGCCTCGACGTTCTTGTTGAGTTGCCTCTTAAAGCAGCTCCGGATGGCCCGTTGGTAGGTAGCGCCGCGTTCTTCAACCCGAATGACATGGTCGTGTAGCAAGACGCGCCAAACGGGGTGGTGAACGCGGTCTTCTCCTCGGTCTTCCTCCTTGATTGCGATCCGGTGGTACCCGCAGTAGCGTCGAGGAAGCAGAGCGGTCGCAGCCCGCCGTGGAGTCGATGACTTGATCAATCCGCGGCAACCCGAAGGGGTCCTTGGGGGCGTGCTTGTTGAGGTCGGTGTAGTCGACACACATCCTCCACTCGTTCGAGTTCTTCTTGCGGACGAGGACGGGGTTGGCGAGCCACTCAGATGGAAAACTTCTCGATGAAGCCACCGCGAGTAGCTTGGCGAGTTCCTTCTTGATGGCGTCCCCGCCCGTCGTCGGCAAAGCGTCGGAGGTGTTGTCGCTTGGGGGTGGCCTTAGGATCGACGTTGAGGCGCGTGCTCAATCGGCTCCCCGGGCACTCCCCGGCATGTCCGCTGGCTTCCACGCGAAGATGTCGCGGTTAGCCCGAAGAAAGCTGATGAGCGCGTCTTCCTATTTGGGGTCGAGGCCAGCCCCAATGGTGGTGGTCTTGCTGGGGTCGCCTGTTCCGAGGTCGACCGTCTTGACGAGTACCTCCTCAGGTGGCTGAGGCTTGTTGGCGCTGTCAGACTTCTCTGGGATGTCGAGTTCACTTGTAGCAAGCTTCTTCGACGCAACGTAGACCTCCATCATCGCGTTGGGTACTTGATTTGTAGAGGCGATCTCCACGGCTTCGTGTCGCAGTCGTGGGAGATCTTCAAGTCTCCTTGGAGGGAGAGTACACCGGCCGGGCTTGGCATCTTGAGTACCAAGTAGGTGTAGTGGGGCACCGCCATGAATTTGGCGATGGCCGGTCTGCCGAGGATGGCGTGGTAAGAGGTATCGAAGTCCGCGACCTCGAATTTGATGTACTCGGTACGATAGTTGTCCCGAGACGCCCCGAAGGTAACTGGCAGGACCACTGAGCCCAGTGGGATAGCCGCGTTGCCGGGGACGATGCCGTAGAAGGGCGTGTTGCTCTTGGTGAGCATGTGGGTGATGTCGAGCTTCATTTTCTTCAAGGTCTTGGTGAAGAGGACGTTGAGCCCGCTTCCACCGTCGATGAGCACCTTGTTGAGCTTGGAGCCCGCCACCACTGGCTTCAGGACGAGGGGGAACCGTCCTGGTTCAGAGAAGCTGGTCCATTGGTCCGCGTGGGAGAAGGTGATGGGTACCTCCGACCACCTGAGAGGGGTCGGGACCGCTGGTTCAATGGACATCACTTCGCGACGAGTAGCCTTCTGCTCCCGCCTGCTGGGCAATCCGCCGAAGAGGACGTTGACGGTCTTCTCCGGCTCCCGGAAGTCGTTGTTGTCGCCGTCCTTCTTCTTGCCCTTTTGATCGTGAGGGTGCGGTGGCTCCGGCGTATCCTTGAGTGCATGCCCGAGTTGGTAGCACCGCTCGGTAGTGTGATTGTCGTTTGGATGCCACGGGCACTTCTTCGACGGGTCCTTGAAGCCGCCGGAGTTCTTCTTCGAGTTCCCCTTCGCAGGCGCCGGATAGCCGCGACAAGTGTTGTCGGCTTGCGCTTGCGGTTGGGACCCGAGTAGTTGTTGTTGTTGTTGTTGCGGCCCGCCTTGGTTTGCGTTGCTTGCCGCGCCGCCGCCGCCCCGGTTCTCGCTTGGTCTTGCCACGGATGGCGTCGTACTTGGCATTGGCCTTGTCCTCTTCATCCGCCCAGACGTGATCATGTCCTTGAGGTGGGGGATGGACTCGGGGCGACGGCGACCGAAGTCTTCGAAGGTGCGGCGGTGGTAGAGGCCGTCTTGAAAGAGGTCGATGACCTCCTTGTCGGTGACGTCGACGACGGTGGCGCGCTTGTCGAAAAAGCGGCGCATGTACTTGCGGAGGGTCTCGCCTTGTTTCTCGCTTGATCATGGCCGGGTCCATGCGAGTACCCGATCGGCCCATGGCGCCCGCGAAGTTACTTGTGAACTCGCTCCTTCGGTCGGTCCCACTTGTCGATCGAGTGCTTGTCCGGGCCGACTCGAGCCATGTGAGTGGTGCTTGGTCCGGGCGTAAGGGGAAGTAGAGGCACTTGGTGTCGCCGTTGCCGCCGCATTCTCGATGGAGAGGGCGTAGCATCGGAGCCATTGGATGGGATCCTCGCTTCGCGTCGTACTTGGTGATCCCCAAAGGCTTGAACTTGTCGGGGAGAAGCAAGTTGCGAAGTCGAGGTGAGAAGGCGGGGGAAGCCGTCGCCTTCGGCGGCGGTGGTCGACTTCTTCCGCCGCAGCCTCCTCAATCTTCGGCGAGCGTCGTACCCGCCGTGCGAGGCGCCGGAGGCGTGGTCGTTCGCGTGGCCTCGGCCGCCGCGACCGCCGCCACCTCCGGCCTCTCCCCGTTGGCCCCATGGTTGGAGCCGCCGCCGCCGTCGCCGCCGCCGCCGTCGGGATCGTTGCCGCCGCCACCGGCCGAGCGCGGTGGGGAACAACTTCTCGGTTGCCGTGGTCTCGTCGTGAAGGTCCGCCGGCGTTGGAGCGACGACGGTTGGGCTCGGCCGGGAGGTCGGCTCGAGTACGGTTGGGGACCGTTGTTGGCGCCGCGACTAGTAGCTTCGTTGTCGCGGGGTTTAGCCGGAGGAGGTTGGTTGACTCGTTGTCGACCCGCATGAAGTAGGCTTCTTCGGCCGAGCTTGGCGATGACCTCTCCGGCGCGTATGCCCCGAGCTCGGCGTGCGATCGCCGTGATCGACATGAGGCACCTTGCTCGGGGGTAGTGTGTACTCGCTCTCGACCGCCTCGAGAGCTTCCGCGAGGTTGCGGATGGGGGAGGTTGTCGCGGAGGCGTCGACGACGCTCGTTGCGCTTCCGGTTGCGTTCACGTCGAGCGTCTCCGTCCGCCGGAGTCTCGTTTGGTAGAGCGTCGGTAGAGAGCTCGTCGGAGGAGATGTCCTCCGGTGTACTTGTCCCGAGCCGTGCCCCGAAGGCCCGGGGGTGTCGCCGGCGGCCATGAAGACTTGGCGATCGGGGGTGCCAAGGCCGGACTCGCAGGGTGCCACCTCGCTTGGTGTGTTTGAGTCGGCCCGGCTAGCGGTGTTCCCTCCCGGAACGGTAGCGAGTCGATGTAGGCGACGTAGCGTGAGTCTCCCTTGACCGTGGTCGGCGGGCTTGCGGTCCGGCCGCAGACGTATCTCCCGGCCCGGTGTGGATTTTATAACCGGCCCCCGCAGGCCGGCCCCGACAAGGGAAGCTCGGTGGAGTTGTCCTCGGACTCGGGCTCCTCGTGGTCCGACCCGAAGTCGAACTCGTAGTCCGGTTCGAGTAGAACTCGGAGAGGGCCGGGAGTCCGGAGCGCGATCGGGGGCGGCGTCGGAGTCCGAGCCGTACTCGGGACGGGCTCCTTGCCGGCCGGCGCGGGCGGGGAGCCCCCCCGTGCGGGCCCGCCGAGGATGCGAGGGCCACGTGCGGAGTGCTCGCGTGGTGAGGGGACCGCTCGCGATGGCCGGGCGGCCCGGCTCGCATGCGACGGCCCATGGCGACGTCGAGTTTGGGTTGGAGACGGACTCGAGCTCAAAGTCGGCCGTGGTGGTTGAAGAGTGAAATTTCGCCGAACTTGCTTGGCGAGTTCACCCGTGACAACTTCGGGAAGCGTCCACGAAGCTTGTCTTCGGGTTGGGCCGCATGGTCGCGGCGGCGGCGGAAGGAGCCCGCGCCATCGGCCAGTGCGGACCCGGTGCGCCGAACACGAAGGTGTCGCCGCGGTTGAAGGCGACGGTTGGCTTGAAGTGGACGGAGGCCGTCGAGTTCGCCATGTGATCTCGGGCGAGAGCCCCTACCCGGCGCGCCGGTGTCGGTGTTTTAGACCGGCAACCTAATACGGGGAGTACCCGAAGTAGATGAATGTGACTCGCCGAGATCGGTAACTCGAAGGAAGAGACACGTGGCACACAATTTAGACGAGGTTCGGCCGCGAGGTGCGTAATACCCTACGTCCCGTATGCCTGCGTAGCTACGGATTGATAGGGCACGATTACAAGATGGTGCAATAGTGCGCCGTGGGTTGTATGAGAGGAGATTGGATGCTAGAGATCGGTCCCCTCGCCTCGCCTTATATAGTCGGGAGGCGGGGTTACAAGTCGGAGTAGGGAGAGAGTATTAGTCGAGTACGTCTAGGAGTCCTCTATACGGTGCGGAACATGTACGGCTCCCTAACCGAGTACTACTCCCGTGTAGTCCTTGTGCTCCACGCCTTCGGTGCCGTGTAGCGCAAGCCGGTAGTCCCGGGGGCCCACCGAGTAGTCGGTCCCGGTACCCACCGAGGTAGTGGGCCATGGAGGTCCATACGACGGACGTCATGCGTGACTATTGTCAGGTTGGTGATGGATCCTCTCTGCAAAGTAACAATAATGTTGATTATCATTTGTTCTTACTAGCTTTCTATTAATCAATCAAAAGAGTTGCAAACTGGACATGTGACAACTAAAAATAAGCTTTAGTTCTGTTATAGAAGTACAATGTCTGCATAAGGAAACACAAGAATATGTAAACTGTACACATATGAATATTGAATAAGCCTATATATCACAGACAATAGTTTTTTTCAACAATTAGACATGGCAGCAGAGTATAAACGGTGGGGATCTACTGTGGCTGCAAAAAATGTCATTGAAGATATGCCCGTTGTTTTTATCCATTGTCCATATTCAAATCCACACCCACCTCAAATGGGGAGGGTATGGGTATAAAATAATTATCCATTGAAGAAATGGGGAGGGTAGGGTGTGGGGAGGGTGCAAATAATCGATTGGGTATGTATAGAATCTAGTACAAAATTAGTTATCCATTGGGTATGGGTGGGAATGGGGAGGGTAAGAAGTGGATAATAATTATTTGGATTTGGGTATGAACAAGAGTGGATTTGTCCATACCCTCCCAGTGGCAGGCTTAATTGAAGATGGATGGTGCTGAGGCTACAACAAAATTGTCTGCAACCACACAACCACCTACAGTAGAGGTAAATGCAAACTATGTTTCAGATAACATATCACATACTGAATTAGAGATCACATCACAGGTTGTGCAGGTAATTAATATGAATCTAATATTGCAGAAACATCAATTAAAAATTCATAAAAGCATAGTGGAGAGCACACACATCACACTTGCAGAAACATCAATTAAAAAAACCATTGTAATCTGATTGTAAATGACATATTTGTTTAAAAACTTTAGCCGGGATCAGATGTTAATAGAAGGAAGGGTAATAGTTGACAAATCACTAAATTTCAGAGTTAGCTTGCAAGACTGATCCTTTACATGTGAACCAGAAAAGCACATGGCAATTGGGAGAGAAGCATAAAATATCTTGTAATTTATTTACCTGTCACAGTGGCTGAAATTTTCAGAACATGCCTTCACAACTTCTTGACCAACAATTCCACAAAAATAGCATCCATCAGGTTCAGGACCACAAAAACAACAAGATCATATTCCTGGAAATCAAGGCGATAATTACCAATACCATACACAAACCACCAACTATCTTAATATATTGCTATGTCGTCAAAAGATGAGACAATTTGAACAAAAAAAGAGGAATTATGTTTTCAACTTATATATTGTTAGGGTATTTACCAACAACAATATTATAAATAAAATGGACAATAGCAAGAGATGAAACTGTCAAATTTGTCATGCAGCAGCCAGAAAATCACATTTTCAGAGTTAGCTTGCAAGATTGATCTTTACCAGAAAAGCACATGGCAATTTTAGAGTTATGCCAACTGCAACAAATAAGAAACAACCCAGAATAGGCTTGACTCTCATCTAGACAGACTTTGAATACGAACCAATCTACACTAAGTTTGCAATTAATAGAAACATCTACATAGAAACCAACAGTATGTGTACTATAAACTGTCGGAGAAAAAGAACATTCATATAGGATGACAACACACACATTAGAGCAGGCAACTGAGAATAAGCTAACACCTGACAAGACTCCCAACATGCATTGTATATATGTCATGTTCGTGAACAAAAAAAATCAGTTCAGAAACCACTGCTAACCAAAAAATAGTCTATTTGGGTGGACCTGACGGCATGGGCAGCAGGCTGATGTTCTCGCGGCTGGGCGACCGAATGGAGCAGATCATGGTGCTAGCCTACTAGGGGTGTAGACGATGCACGAGTTCCTGGAGGGATACCTGGTCGACCGCTACTTCGAGCTCGTGAACTGCCTCCACCTTGCCATCATCGGCATGTTTGTCTTTCTCTTCTTCCTCGGCACCAAGCACCTCAACTTCCAGCGTAGGTAGGGAAGAGGAAGGGAGTGAGACCTGAACTGCGAATGCCACCATTCACCTGGTATCACTCGATCAGCTGAGCTGTACAGGTAGAACTGGGGGCATGGAGGGGCACCCTGCATTAGGAAATAGATCAGTGAGATGCACATATTTAAGAGTTCTTCTAGAGAAGAGAGCATAATGCAAGGAGAATTTCAGGGGATAATTTCAAAGTTAACTGCAAGTTCCATCTGCTAAAGCATCCATCTTTCTGAGTGACTGACAATGTGTATACACTACGGTACACCTTTCAGATGACAAAATCTTTGATTTTCATGAAGACGGTTAAGTTTAAGATTACTTCCTACCATTGTTTTTTCATAATGTATAAGAATATTCCTTTACTTTAATGGATGTCGGTACCTTCTATTTGCTATGTTCTTCTACATGCAAAATGAGAATAAAAGATAAATTCAGTCCCACATATAGGAACCGGTACAACTTCAGCTATGCCAAGGATATATGCAAGATATATATAAGTGAAGTTAACTTACAGGCAAACTGCTAATTATGCAGTACAACTTTCGCTATACCATGAATCTCAACATGGCCGAAAAATCTAACTGGGAATACAACATCATGCCTGAGAATCTCGTGGGGCTGAATTCCTGAAAGGAAAAAATATAAATTTCATTATAAAGATTTATATAGAAAAAATATGTCAGCAACATCATATGTGCACCTGTTGTTTGCAATTTGTAGGCCAAGCCAATCTTCGGTGATTTCTTCTTGGCCCTCCTTCACAATGTGTTGTTTGAACAGTCCATCAGTATCGCGGGCCATAGCCCCAACAGGCAAATTCAATGTTGTCATTGAATCCAAAAGGTAAGATGCAAGCCTACCCAATCCACCATTTCTTGAGAAAAATCAGTTCAAAATAAATTGCTGCATCGATATCATAGAAAATTGTTGGCATTTCAATTATATCTGAAATCTACAGAATCACTTCTACAAAACTGTACGAATATATCCCCTTTTCCTGGTTATGTAAGATATCAAATCAAATCTAGGCTTCTCCGATCAATCACCTCAGTTGTTTCGTAGACAAGTGATAAAATCGCAGTCAAACAAGGCACAATCACATTTGAATAACCACTGCCAAGCATACTCCAATTTAGGAGCAGAGATATTAAAGAGAGCTCACCTACCCCGCGAGGCTCGGTGATGCATGAGGTTGCCGACGGTGTTGGTGAGTGCGTGGCACTGAACGTACTCCATAGGGACGGGGGCTTCGAGTAGCGGGGGCAGGTGATGAGGGGTTCAAGACTGGGTGTTGTGCTCGTCAGTGGCTATACCGGAGCATTTCGAGCTCGGCCCGCGCCAGGCTCACCCACGAACCTTACTGGACGGGCGTGGGCAGAGATCTTGAAGCTCGCGAAAAAAATTGACCCGAGCCCGACCCGAAATGTTGTTTTAAGTTGTTTTACACTATAAAATGTGCGAGCGGCCCGCCCAAGCCCGGCCCGAAAATTAAGGCCCGACCCAGTGGGATGGTCATGGGCAGGATTTTTTCAGCCCGAAATAACAAAAAAAAATTTCGGCCCGGCCCGAACCCGGCCCGAAAAATGCTCACCTCTACCGGTGGCATGTTGTCGTCGGCCCCGCGACGAATCAAGGACGTGCGCCCGGAGCTCAAGCCCACTGCGTGGCTGCGAGCTCAGGCTCCCCGCGCTGCTCGGAGCTCCACCCCTGCAGCTTCCCATCTGCGACCACCCGGATCCCCCCCAGAGCTCCGTTGATTGGAGGTCTCCATCCGCGGCTGCCCATTTCTCTCCCGTCGCGGCCGCCAACCGGAGCTCCCCCGAAGTGGCTGCTCACCGCTCGACCTACATTGTCGCCTGGGCTGATCTAATGCAAGCTGTGGGAACGGGGCCGTGGCACTGCAGCAAAAGCTCGAGCTCATGCGGTTGCGGAGAGAGGGAAGATGTCTGAAGGGTAGAGAAGAGCGTGAGAGAGAGGAGGTCGGGCGGAGAAAGCTAGGATAGGAGTGCCACTCGGTTGGGTTGTTGACACCAGGGTTTATTTTACCGTAAGGGGAAAAACCGGAGGTAGGTGAGAAACGCGTTTATCAGATTTCTCAGAAATTTTTCGAATTCGTCATTTTCCTTTGGTATAAAAATTTAGAGAAAAATCTTAAATTTATAAAAACAACCTAGATTGTTTCCAAACAACCTAACATGAAAGCAATGCATAGAAATGAGATAATATTTAGATTTATGAAAGGTGATAAGGTAGTATTAGTTGGTTTGAACGATTTTTCGGTGATAAAATAAAAAACCGCTCCCAACCGAGAAACGCGATTTTCGGATTTATCATTTTTTTATCACCGAGAAAATAAACCCTGGTTGACACACGAGAAAATCTGTCCAACGAAGAGATAAGGGAAGGGGCAAAACGGTCAAAGCAATGGGATGCTTCAAAACGCGTTGTGTTACTCGATAATCATCCCAAAGGCCCCACTTGAGTTGCAGCAACGTTTCACACTCAATCTAATCATTGATTAGCTGTAGCCTGTAGGCTGTAGACAGTGTGCAACCATTGATTTTTTCAATGGTTGCAACGACAACGCCTTCGAGCCCGCCTGACACTGCATGCCCCACTAAACAGAAATAAAAAAGAATAAGAAAAAACTTAAATATATGACACCATTGACTTTTTTTCATTCGTTTGACTATTCGTTTTTTCAAATTGGTAATCTTACGAGTTGAATCTAAAGTACATGTGACAATAGACATAATGATACATATCTTACTTTAGCTAACTCATATTCAATAAATATTAGTGGTCAAAGTTGGAGTAAAAAGTCAATGGTATCATATATTTAAGGATTGATGGAGTAAAAGTTGTACAGTTGTACGACATATTTTGGTTGAATTTGGCACACAAGTTTTTGTAAAAAGAAAAGAAAAGAAAACTCAAACGCCATATCCAATTTTTTGATAAGTTGTTTAAAAAGTTGAGAAAAATAATCTTTTAAAAGTTAATATTTTAAAATATCTTAAAATAAGTGCCTTTAAAAGAATTACTCCCTCCGGTTTGGTAAATGAAGTCGTTTTGGACATGATTTGAGTCAAACATTGGGAATATAAATCATGAATAACTTTCAAGTCATTAAGTTTGGAAATGTGAAAACTACATGAATAGATTTGTCTTACAAAATACTTTCATAAAAGTATACATATGTTAATTTTTAACAAATATTTTTTATAAAAGCAAGAAGTCAAAGTTGTACTTTGGAGACCGTGTCGCTGTTCTAAACGACTTCATTTACCAAACAGGAGGGAGTATATGTTAAGAAAATAAGGATTCTAACTTAAATTTAAAGTCTAGAATTTTCTATTAAAACATATATGTATATGTGTGTGTGTCAAGCTTATTATTTCAAGTCTGTTTAATATTTTTCACTACCAACCTAAGTCGTTTTTAAAATTGGATGTTTTAAATTAAGAAATAAGTCATTTTTCTCATTGGATATTTTAAATTAAGAAATACATGTTGTCCTCCCATGAGGCAATATGTCATGTGATTGGACACATAAGCTATACTCTTATCTCTATACCGATTAGACATGCAACATGGAAAATAATATTTGAATGATATCCTATAAATCAATATTATGATTTATTAGCAATGCATTTGTATGATATAATTTATTAAGTATTTTATGTATTGCATTGTATACATATTTGGATGCCCGTAGCAACGGACGAGCACTATACTAGTAATTCTTTAATTATTAAAATAAATAATTTAGGGCCAATTTATTTCAACACACGCTGCCGTCGCCGCGGTGCCCGCGAGCCATAGCGCAACCAATGGATCCTACTGCTCCTTCAAGGTCCTTTCTGTTAGGAATCAAACTGAATTAACTAAAACTGCTTTGACAAGATTGATGGAATTGATCATGGTGAGGTCACATGAGGAATCAATTTGTATCACGAATTGACTGGGAGCTCGGATTTTTTTTTCGAGACCAGTCGAGCCGCGCTATCTGCTCCCCACTCCGCGCGTGTCGCTGGTCGAGCCGGGGAACATCGCGCGATTCTGCTACACCGCTGCGCCGGTCTGCAGGAGCCGTCACCGCGTCGGGCCGCTCCCGCGCGTCACGTCGTCCGCTGCTCCACCGTCGCGCCGGGCCGCAGGCCCCGTCGCTCGCCAGCCGATCCATCGCGCGGTCGCTCCCCCGCGCTACGCTGACCGTGTGTGCCCCGTATTTCCCTGCGCTGCGCCAGCTGGCCGGCCGTCCATGTTTCGTGACTCCGCGGCGCCATCGACGACGGTGGCGGTCGCCCCCGCGGCCCACGAGCCGTGGTGGCTCCTCGCGCCCGACAGGCAGACCCCATCCCCGCATGCACATGCACATGATGGTCGATGAAAACGGATCGGATACGGACGGATACTGCAGATACATATACAGATAACTTTTCTTTCTCGGATCAAATACGAATACGGACAATATAGTTTTTGTCGAATAGTGAAATATTCATCATATTTGGATCGCAGAAATTCAACATTGAATTTCCGGATACTAATACGGTACGGATAGTTACGGATATTAAATGTCCGGATTCGAATACGCTCTTACCATTTGAGTGTCTGACCCTTTCGGTCGGTCGGTCTGACGGATAATATCCGTACCACTTTCATCCCTCTTCTTCCTGTGTGTTCTTCCTAAGGGGCATAGAAGGACATCACCACCAAAATCTCTCTTGTCAATATTAGAGTAGAGTTCTTTGGCAAATAGGTACACTTGCTCCAAAAACTCCACAATGGAGCTGCTCTATGCTAGAGTTGGTGGGGCAAAGCAGTCCCAAACAGGCCTTACTAATACGACTTCCAAATGTCCAAACTCATACGGAAAAAAACACAGTTTGTAATCCGAATTTTTTTATATTTATTTTTTGACGATTTTCCAAAAATAAATAGTCGTTTCAAAATTTGTCAAAAACAGAGGGGGTACCCGAGGTAGTAGAATGTGCGGTGAGGATCGTGATCGGGAGACCGAGAACTCGAAGATATGCGCAAGCACACGGGACACAAGATTTATACAGGTTCGGGCTGCCAAGGTGGCGAACCCTACGTCCTGTTTGGCGCCCTGCGCTTGGTGTTGGGTTGTTCATGGTGCCCGGCTAGGTACCCGGCCCTCCTTTATATAGTCCAGGGGCGGGTTCCTAGTAGGATTACACGGAACGAGTCCTAGTAGGATTACAGGGGAATTCTAACAGGAGTCTGTCTTCTTCCTTCCTTGCATGAGTACCCGGGGTCTATGCCCGACAGCCTCGAACCGTCGTTTCAACTGGCGGCAAGGACCTACTGCCGTTTGAAACGGTGGCAATGACGTGGCCTTAGAGCGTGTGAACCAGCCGCCAGTTGGTTCAGCGGTTGAAGCAGCCGCCAAAGAAAATGGCAGTTGACCAACCAAACGCCGCATGAAGTGGCGGCAAGACCAACTGCCGCTTCATACGGCAGTAGGGACGGCCTACCGCCAAATCAAAAGGCGGTAGGTGCCCCTCCGCCTATAAAAGTAGGTGCACTCACTCACCTCCTCGCAGCTTCCCACCTCACTTCAGGCTCGTCATTCGACGGAAGAGAAGGAGCATTCGGCAAAGAAGCTCTTCCGTTCCACTAGTAATATTTCTAGAACTTCTAAAAATATATTAGAAATTTAGAAAATAGTTTAGAAATAATTGAATTAGAAAATAGTTTAGAAATTCAGAAAATAGTTTAGAAATAGTTGAATTAGTTTAGAAGTAGTAGAACTAGCGTAGAAATTTTAAAAATAGTTTAGAAATTCAAAAATAGTTTTGAAATAGTATAATTAGCGTAGAAATTTAGAAAATAATTTCGAAATTCATAAAATAGTGTAGAAAATCAGAAAATAGTTTAAAAATAGTCGAATTGGTTTAGAAAATCAGAAAATAGTTTAGAAGTAGTAGAATTAGCGTAGAAATTCAGAAAATAGTTTAGAAATAGTATAATTAGCATAGAAATTTAGAAAATAGTTTAGAAATTCATAAAATAGTTTACAAATAGTCGAATTAGTATAGTTGAGCAATTCTTTAATTAGCATAGATATTCAGGAAATGCCTTAATTATTTGCATAATAGTATTAGTAGTTAAATTAGAAACAAATTATTGTTGAAAACTACTTACTTACTTGCATAGTACTATTAGTAATTAATCCAATTATTTGTACACTATATGATATCAGGGATGTCACAGACAGTCTAGGTTCAATTTTTTTATGGATTTGGAGAAATTAGATATGGTCCCCAAGGAGTTGATCTGTCACTGTTTAAAACAGTGACAAGAGATCTTACCAGAGCCGAAGAAAGACTTTGGGGGGAGGGGGTCATAATCAACTGGTTGTACTAGGCATTCAGGAAAGATGAAGATCAATGGAAATTGTCGGTGATGGTTGTGTTCAACAGAAGTCAACCAGTGTTTTGGGAGCTTAGGCACTTAGAAGGTACTGAAAATTGGAGGTGTTATGTCAGGAGTGCATGCACAATTGGTGCTCCCGCGGTTTTGCTTGTATAGTTTCTACCGAATGTGGGCCAGAGTAGCCACCATGGGGAGATGGGGAAGATGGTGGAGAGTAGGAAGAGGGAGGACAGGAGGAAGAGGGTGGGGAGGAAGATGGTGGTGCATAGGAAGAACAAGAGGGGGATGAAGCAATTGGTGTGGTTGATGGGGGAGAAGAAGACCTTGAAGTAATGAGGCAGTTCAATGCAGAGATCGATGACTATGAACGTGCATTGGAAGATGACTCCTCAGATGATGAGGATGAATCCATTATGCCAAGTGACTGGGAGAGCTATTATTTCTCGCAGCTTACTGTAAATCCTAGTGTGAATGTGGTTTGGGAGTACCGGGAGAATGAGGTGTGCGAAGGAGCTCTGTATGCAAATTCAGGAGAGCTTAAGGATGCAGTGAAGAGGTGGTCCACCTTGACCTTGAATAGGGAGTTTAAGGTATTGAAGAGTTCTCCATCAGTGTATGATGTTCGTTGTGTGAAGCCCGACTGTCCTATTAGAGTGCATGCTTACAAGGGCAAGTGGAATGATTACTGGAAGATCAGTATGTTGTGGATCGCACATGTACACTAGACCAGTTAGATGCAAGTCACCGGAATTTGACTGCCGGATTTGTTGCTAACAAGATGTACTCCCAGATTGTGAAGAATCCAACTTATGAGCCCAAGTCCATTATTTGTGCCATTGAGGAGAAATTTAGGTACAAGATCAGTTATGGCAAAGCATATAGGGTGAAGAAGAAGGTTATGGAGATGAGGTGGGGTACTTACGAAGCATCCTACAACAACTTACCAGCCTTGCTGCACACAATAGCTAAGTTAAATCCTGGCACCTACTATGACATCAAGACATATCCTTTAGAAGCTAGGCCAGGCAAGCTTGTTCTTCAGCGGTCATTCTTAGCATTGGGGCCCTACATTGAGGCATTCAGACATTGTAGACCCGTCATTTGCATAGATGGCACATTCTTGACAGGGAAATACAAGGGCACAATCTTGACAGTGGTGGTAGTAGACGGCAACAATCAGTTGTTGCCATTGGCTATTGCATTTGCGGAGGGAGAGAATGGTGATAGTTGGTACTGGTTTCTGGAGAGGCTGAATTAAGCAGATGGTGTGCCAAACATGTGTGTCATACACGATAGGCACAAAGGAATTTTGCAGGCGATGAATGACATCAAAGAGGGGAGCCAAGAAAGAAACAGAGCAGCCTAGTGGCCCGATGTTCATAGCAGATGGTGCATTAGGCATATGGGAGCAAACTTCCACAGCCAATTCAAGAACAAGCAACTGACTGAACTGTTCAAACGGTTATGCTCGCAAAATCAGGAGAGGAAGTTCAATGAGATATGGAAAAAATTAGATGAACTCACAAAGAAAGCATCAGAAGAAATAGCAAAGAAACAAGTCAATCTAGAACCAGGGCAAGAGCCAATTTCTCTTGAAGACGTTGGGTTAGATGCTCCTAATGTGAGAAGGAGAAGGAGACGTGCGGTGAAGACCTTCAGCCAGTGGATTGAGAACGAGCCGAAGGAGAAATGGTGTCTCTTGCACGACACAAGAGGTGTAAGGTTTGGGATCAAGACCACTAATTTTGCTGAGGTATACAACGCAGTCTTGCGTGAGGCGAGGTGTTATCCTTTAGTTGGCATCATTGAGTTCTTCCTGTACCGCACAATGAAGTACTTTTATGAGCGTGCAAATAAAGCGCACACAGCAATGGCTGATACTCAGAAAGTGTACTACACAACAATGACTGAGTACATGGACAAAAAACAAAGGAAGGCTCTGAGTCATCGAGCAAAGCCTGAGCCTATACACCGTGCAAGTGCCTCTGATACTAGGTGGAAGTATCTAGTCGAGTGCAAAGACAAATCACAGAAAACAGGCAATGAGAGAAGGAGGAAAATTGTGGTTCTAGGCAACACGACGTGCTCATGCTCCTGTCACAAACCACAGGTACTACACAAGCCTTGCAGTCATGTGCTCGCTGCATGTTTCAGAACTAAAGGTTGGCACTGGGTCGGTATGTGTCTAGGTACTACTTGAAGCAAACCATTCTGGACACTTGGAACCACACTCTGGAGGGCCATCTCTTCATCAGTTCGTTCATTGAAGATCCCAAAGGAAATGCAACATACATACCCGATCCAAATCCTGAATTATGCCAAGGCTTTGGTCGACGGAAGAAGAGGAGGATCAGGAACAACATGGATGAAGCTGAAGCTGGCCATTCAGTGGCGCTCTATTCAAAGTGCAACAACCCAGGACACACCTACAAGAAATGCACTGCAACAATGTACGCTTGCAATGCACCTAGTTCGTCAAACGCGGATGATGTTGCCCAACCTTCGGCTAGTGGAACTACACCTTCGGGACGTGGACGTGGACGTCGTAGCCACCGTAATGAAGGAATGCATTGAGTTTAGTTGTCTTATTTGGCTAAGTTGTTTGTAATAATGTCTTATTTGCCATAGTCGGATGTGTTGTAATAATTGAACTAGTATTTCCTTAAATTATGTTGTATACGAACTTATTCATGCTATAATATTTATTTGTCATGTTGAATTTATGTAACAGTAGTTAGAGATGGCATCTGCTGCTGCCGGAGGTGGTGAGGATGGCAAAGGTGATGGTAATCGTGATTCTTCACACCACAGCGGGAAAATCACGTTCGAAACACCACCTGATCCCAAGAAAATGAGCACACTCGAGAGAGGCATGCTTCGCTATATGCAAGGAAAAAACTGCATATGCATTGCAAGAAGAGAGGAACCTCCTTGGGATGCTCTTTATGCTTCACCAAACATGCATCATTATTTGCAAAGAAGGACTGCAGATGCCATTGCAAGAGGAGAGGAACCTCCTTATGGTGGTCTTTATGCTCCGGGTGGTCGTTATGCTCCACCAGCAGAACCGTGTGTTGATAATCCACCAACTACAAAACCTACCAAGGAAGTTAAACCTTCGTCGTCATGTCGCAGGAAGGGCTGAAGTCTGCCATGTTGTGCGATGTTGTAGTGTTTCATCCTGCAGTGTAATGTTGTAATACTATGTCGTTTGAACCATGGTGTTGTAATAAAAGTGTAATGTTGTTCTGTACGAACTAGATCCTATTTTAATTGTGTTGTAATAATTGAACCAGTATTCGTTAATTTCTTCTGATATTTTTTACTGCATTTTTAAAATTTCGTTTAAATATTTGGATTTCCTCATGTGCTAACATCCAAATAATACCTTGTTTTGCAGGTTCAAAATGGATGCCTCAGGTCCTTAGTTGGACTTGGAGTTGCTCACCACGAGGAAAAAGGTGGCTGTGGTGCCTAAGGGGATCCACACTCCTATGTGCTACTGCGGTGACAATTGCAAGATTGTCAAGTGCAAGGTTATCGGGCACGCTTACGGGATGCGGTTCTTCATGTGAGCCAACTATGCGCACGACCTGATCAAGCCATTGAACTGAAATGATAGACCCAAAGTAAGAACTTAGTGCAATTCTTGATTATCCATTTAGCAAAAATTCGCCATTTTTTTACTAACATGTTTTTTCCAAAAAGAGTCCACCTCCTCTTTGTGATTTCATGCAGTGGCTGGATACCCAGCAGTTTGACGACGACAAGAGGTACGTAGAGTCAGAGGCCCGTGATGCAAGAGAGAGGTGGTTCCGCATGATTGAGGTGGAAAAACAAGAGGAAAAATGCAAACAGCAGCAGGAGGAAATTCACGTTCGCCAGCAGATGAGAGAGTGTGAAGAGGCCTAGGCCCGCGAAGCAGATAGAGAGAGGAAGAGGGAGAGGGAACGACGGGCCAATGAAGCTATATCTGATGCCATTAGGAAGGGGAAATACCCTCGTTGTACTCAGTAGACCTAGAGTAGTAGCAGCGTAGTCGGATTGTATGAATTGTAAACCACGAATTCATCTAGAGGAGCTTCTCTGTGAACTCGAAATCGTACAACGGACAGTACCTCTCATCCCCGTGTAGCTTGAATATGGGGTTCGTGTGTTTTCTCTGAGTCACTGCAAATTTCCTCTCCCGCGGATCTAAGGGCCCACAATGCTACAGTACCCTACTGCTAGGGTGTGTTTCCTCAAAGTCACTACTTTGATTCCCTTCTCACGGATTGAAGGACCCACCACTCACCCTTCTTCTACATATATCACACTTCTCTACGATGCCTCTTCACAACAAACTGCAATAGCTTCCGGGAGTGGAGGTGAATATGAGTGTGGTCCTGAGTTCTGGGAGGAGCAAGATCCAGAGTTCAAGGGAGATTTCCCATCCTGCAAAAGAGGGACTTCCGTTCCATGCGTAAAGTTAGAAGCTACGCACCTAACAAACCGGTGTTGTGGCCAACATGTTCACACAGTGAGCGTTGCATGATGCAAGACTACGAGAGCTGGGGCAACTACGGTCGTCGATTCTGGCACTGCCCACTAGCAAGGGTAAGCTATGGAAATGATATTTGTTCATCAACCATGCTCGGTTTGTTAACTTTTTTGGGGAATTTTCCAGTTCTCTGGCGATGATGACAATTGTGGCTTCTCGCAATGGGTGGATCCCCTAACCATTGACCCCTATCAGGATTACATCAACTACCTCCATAACATCGTCATCTACAACCTGCAGCGACGTCTGGACGAAGCACTTGCTTCCCCAGATCGTCCCGCCGACAACCAGTGCTGCCCATGTGCGACTTGCACTTGTGAGTGCCACGCGAAGATGAGAGATTAGTCTCCTCTTCCTTCACCTCCACCATCACCACCGGGGACATGCCGTCTCAGTAGTCCTCAGGCGCCGGCTCCTTGCTCTCTGGCCAGTTCTCGTACAACTAGTTTTCGAATGTAATCCAGTATCTAAATTCCCTAAGGCATGTTAGGATTAGAGTTGTGTCGTGCATGCCATTGCAATTTCGTCGGTGATTTATCTTTAATTTAGATGATGTCATTTCCATTTCGTAAAAAAAACCTACCGCCGTTTCGCACGGTGGTAGGCCCTGACAGCTAACCCCAGCCGCCAGCCCCAGCCGACCTGCCGCCCGCTACCTTAGGAACAACCGCCTTATTGTTTGGCGTTTAGGGTTGCCGCCACTTGAACTGGTGGCAGGGTCCTGCCGCTGTTTCAAACGGCGGTTAGTGGGCTTGCCGCGTTTGAAACTGCGGTAGGTCCCTGCCACCAGTTGAAACAGCGGTTCGAGACTACTTTTGACAAGTTTGAAACAACTATTTATTTTCGGGAAATCGTCGAAAATTAAATATAAAAAAATTCTTGTAATCTCGTCTCTCCGTCTCAAAGTAAAAGTTGATTTGGTTTTTCTAAATATCTTTCTTTTTTATGCATTTAGTAGACATATACATAACAAAAGAAATATATGTATAAAAGTCAAAACTACTATTAATTAGGGACGGAGAAGTAAGATTGAAACCACACAACCAAAAATGCCAATCCTCACGAGGCTTGTAAAGATGCCGATTGCAAATTCTACCTGCGCGATTGCTTTCTGACAGTAGAAACGACCTCAACACACACAATAGAGGACAGTTTTGCTGGTTGGTGACTTGGTGTTCCCGGTCGAACAAAATAGATGGCCGTCGGCCCGACCTCATTCTAGAACGCGGCACGCAACTTGCATACAGAGATACAGTAGAATGCAATCCAGCGGCTCCGAAGATGGGCGGAGTGGGTTGTACGATACTACGATTGGGAACGCCTATCAATCCATCAACCAATTACCAATATCACCATCACCACGAGGGATAAGCTCCAGTTGAAAAAGAAGAAGCGTTACCTGCTGGTGCGTCAAGATCAGCAGAGAGCACACGCATCATCGTTTGCAGCAGAGGTGTTGCTTCATGCTGCTGACCTGGGGATGTCTTGTGTGTGTTGCACAGTGATCGCGGTCGAAAAGTTGATCGCCTTCTCAGGGGTCACTAGCTGGGCTCCAGATAGCAGCAGCTGGTGGAAGCTGGGGCAGAAGAATACGGGAGCTGCCAAACTAGAGTTTCCAATTCGCTGCCGGCACGGCGCCGTTTCAGCGTGACCCCGAGGGGGGGGGGGGGGGGGGGCTCAGCTGACGAAATACTTCCGGGAGTTTGAACGTGAACGAAAGGAATGGTTGGTCCTCTCATCCGCGAACGAGAAATCTCCCAGCTCCGGGAGGTACGTGGGAAAGTACAGTACCAGCGTGCAAAGACAATAAGCACTTCTGTTTTGTTCCTCCAGTAAACCTTCCTCAGTTCTGTGTTGTTTCTCCTGCAACCTTCCTCAGATACCCCGGGGAAAAAGAAACCTTCCTCCGATGAGAGCTCACGGCCTCCAGAAACAGCTGATTCAGGACCGCTTCAATAATACCTTCGTTTCTGGAAGCCTCAGAGGATGCTCGCAAAGTCTCCTCCTTCATTACATGAGCATTTTCCGAGCGGGATCGAAAAATCTTCAGAATTTCGACTGAAAAAATTTTGCCCATGTCCCGCATGGCAAGCAGGCCTATTTATCGGAGCGGTCTCGAGGTTGGGCGGGCCGCTTGCGTAATTTACACCGCAAAATAGCTAAAAAAAATATACCGGGCTGAGTTCAGGTCAAAAATAATTTTTATCAGGCTGCGAGATCTATGCTCAAGACCTGTCCATTAAGGTTCGTGAGCGGGCTGGACTAATTTTGCTCAGGTCTCGTAACATGCGTTCGCCGCTCGTTGTGGTCAGCTACCAAAAAGTAGACAAATCTAAAAAAATACAAAAATATGTCAAAGAGGCACATGCCACTTGCCACAACACATATCTAGTTGTTGCAGCCAGAAAGGTGCGGAACGGGGCCCAAACACGCATTTCGCTGCATAAAATGCAAACGCTAGGAAAGGAGCAGAGAGCATAATACAAGGTCAAACCCCAGCAGGGATACTTTGCAGGCTTATCTGAACAACCATATAATGAATAAAGTTACAGCGGAGAATAACTACAATAGCTATGATAACTTTTTATGCCCACCAGTCTCAAAGTTCTGAAAACTAATGGTTGGTTAGCCCTGGCTAGGTTGCATTACACTTCGTAAAAAGGAGAAGAAAAAAAAGAACTTACAGCCTTTGTGATATGTGAGCAGGTAATCATCTGACCTTTTTGTTGGAATTAGCATCAGCTGTCGTCTATGTTCTTCTGCTTTTATCCTTCAGCTGCCAGTTTCACTACAAGGCAGTTGTGCTACAGTCATCGTATCTTGGGGGGGTCGGGGCCAAAAGCATTGCTATGAGCAGAATACATGCTTCGCATTTACTAAAGGATCCGATGGAGGCAGTCCGGTCTGCGCAACCAAATAGTACCAGTGCTCATCTTGTGGCGATCACCGACTGCCTCTTTTGTTTGGCCCCGACCATGGAATTGACAACAATTTCCTGCACCATATCCCCTTGTATGTGAAAGACAACCTAGGCTTTCACATCAAGCAAGATCAAAAGTGATTCAATCTTCTCTAGCATGTTCCCTATGCATAATACATGTACAAGCTATTTGCGACGGCACACGCAATGGAGTTCTCAGTTGGGTGCCATGCAAGATGAAGCAATTTCGTTGAAAGGTCATAAGAAATTCCATTGGCGTCAACGCTTGTATTTTCTCCACCTGCACCATATGAGCTTGCGGTAAGAAGAAGGCTGGTTCAAATTTATACGAGAAAAGAAGTCAATCTAGCACATGTACATTCTTTAATAGGGTGCCACTTACCTCTCCTCACGGCACGGGTCAAAGAGGTCAAAGTCCGTGTAGGCCTTGCTGGAGTAGAAACCTGACACCTGTATGGGTTTCAAATTCCAATAACAGAGTAGATGTTTAGCCAGTCCAGGCTTGGAAAAATTGTTTGCAAGTAGAGTGCAAGTTGGGTTGGCGTCAACATCAGGTTTCTATACCTACTGCTACATGGTCCTGAGTCACTTATTTTGAATCTTGATGTTTAGTTGCCCAAACAACTTTGACATAACATGCTCGACGTAAGTGAAATATTCTCTCTTTGATAGGTAGTTCCAAAGTGGGTAAAAATGAATGTATGAAGCAGCAAGTTAACTTGGAGCAGAAAATTAATTAACTGAGAGCAAGGGGCTTATGAATCACTCCATCCATGTTTAATTATATGACATTTAGTACAATTTATTAGTCCATTGTCGTAATCAACAGCTTGTCCTAAACATCATATATTTAAAAATGATAGGAGTATCTTGAAATAATCCATATTCAGGCGGAGTAAAACTTAATTACTTAAACACACTTAACAGCATATACACTAATAATAGCATAAAAACATATACGCTAACAATATTCGCAAGAGTTGACTAACCTCATGGGATTTCTGCTGGCTTCCAAAGTGGATGCCTCCGTACTTCCAGTAGCACAACCAAAAACACGAAACAAATTACTGCAATAATGGTGCCACAAGAGTTAACATATGGAAGTGTTGAATAAATCAACAGCTAAATCTTGCAGCTCATAAAGTGAGATAAGAAGATACCTATAAGTACCAGTTGCAACACGGAGTCCATCCCCACTGAGACAACATTCAAATTTGTCAAAGATTGAATCATTCTCGTATAGATCACAAAGCTACAAAAGTTGATGTTAAACAAAGTGTTAGATTACAGCAGGTATCGGTATGGCTCTGTAATTCTCATTCAGATTGTAAAACTTCACCTTAGGCCTCAAGTATTCGTGAACTTGGAAAGTTGCAACTGGACCCGAATCCATGTTTAGATCCCATAACTGAAGAAAGAAAAACAGTTAAATAAAATTCGTAGTAGACATGCTTCTATACTGAAAGGCAAGGCAACAATTCTTCATTTCTTAATTTTAGTATGCAATTATTTGAATATTTGATAAAGAATCAACTGTACGAAAGGTGCAGAGAAATTCCCAGCATTGAAGGTTTAAATAGAAAAATTATGGGCTCCTAGGCAGTTGATTGGTTAGCATCCCAAAATCACCACAATATATCATTTGAATCAAGGGACCAGAACCATATTGAATGAAACTATGCTTACAGAAAGTTTAAGCAAAACAATTTCCTCTCTATGATGTTATACTCAGCTTATTCATAACATGGAAAGATGAACACGATATGTTAAGACTTAAGACCTGGGTAGGTTCAAAAGAACAGTAGAAGGTAAACATTTTGACAGGCGTTTCAGGTATCCGGTACTCAAATTGATGTTTTTAGCCACCTTAACAAAATTCATATTAAGAGTAAACACTAAAAAACTCAACAAATGGGATATAAGTCCGCTGCAAACCTTGAGAGTCATATAATCACGACTAAGAATGTGCCTTCCATCCCTTGCAAACTTTATATCTGAAACTGATGCAATTATCTCTGTAAAAAAGGATCTAGATCCAGATGCATCCTGCTCCTCAAATCTGTACAAGATATCCAGTTAAATCAGATAATGGCATGAAACATTAGCAATATATTGACTTCAAATATATTAAACACTGTCTTCCAACTCAAGAAGCTCAAGGGAATTACTAACAGTTTAGCATGGTTGTCACATAGTGCTGACTGTCGCAGGTCAATAAGCCGGATAGTACCCTTTGAGCTACTATATGCTAGTGTATTACAGTGAGTTGGATGGAACTCCGCACATGTAATCACCTCTGAAATTTCACAGAATTATGCAATGGGTGTCACCAAATAACAAGAATGGAACCAGCACCAGCAAGAATTGCATGAGAATAAATGAACACTGATGAAGATCTATTAATAGAAACAGCCAAAGGTAATACAAGAGTAGTAGTTTTGTTTTCGCACAGAGAAAGCTGATACATGGTATCGTTCACATCTAATTATATAGTTTTTCCATAAAGTAACTACTGTGTTTCTGAATTTGTAACCCGAAAGATACCAACTATCAACAGTTGACATACAAGAAAATCTACACGGAAGGAACTGCTAATAGTATATCAACATATAGCTTCAGAGGGGTGATTGACTGATTGGTACAGAAGTTGGCAGGTTCAGAGAATTGGAACTGCATTCCAAATCCATCTCCAATGCAGGGTAGAAGGCGAAGGCACAAAAACCTTAAAATGCTTAGTTATGCATCCAAGTTTCACTAATCAAGAACTGTAGTGGTCTGTCAAGCTACGAGCTTAATAACATTTGCATACTCAGCATCTAGAGCAAACTAGCAGCTCAATCATAAAAAACTATCAGACTAAAAAGGTTTACCGGTTAGATCCTCCATGTTTGCAGGTTTCACATCAACAATATTAAAGCTCTGGTTGCTAATTTCCAAATTCCAAAGATTTATTCGCAGATCATCAGCTGATATGAATGTTTCGCCATCGCTGTGAGTAAAGCAGAGTGAGAAAATAGCACCACCGTAGTAATCAACCCAGGCAGTATAAAATATAAGATCCACAAAAGTCAACTAGATGAAGTCATCCAAAGGAAAACATGTAGTCCATGTTACCCTCAACAGCAGTAACTTCTTATGATCAAGAACAAATTATGCTTTCTTTGGTTCGATCCAATTCAAAACCTTCTTGTGTTACATAGTCATTAAGTCATTAAGCAGATTGCCTAGTGCAGAGAGGTTTCATTCACTATACACGCAGCATAGCTACTATCACACCAGATAAACCATTATCTCTCTTAGGCAATACAATCTTTCTTTTTTGGGAAATACATATGAAATAAAAAGGGTTAAACCATGAAGTGGGGATGAATAAATGGAAAATTGGAAACAGGAGAAGTGGGCAGGAAGGTCGAGCATTGATATTACTATCTACATTTGGATATCCAGGGGACACTGGGGATGACTAGATGGAAAGGGAAAATGAGAAGCAGCAGCCAAAGATTATGAACATGGCTTCACTCTTCAGTGTTTTGCTGTGGGGCTGGACGCAACAAGCACGAAAATTCCTGTGTGCTCTACATTTTGCTGAAATTCTTTCAAACCCCGCGGTCCACTAATTTCATGAAAAGGACTGCCAAGCTGGCAAGTCCAATTGTGTTAGCAGTCTTTCAAGTGAACTGACCAGGGGAGATCACTGGTTCTGTTTTCCCCCATTTCAATACTTGTACGGTCTGGTTTTGTAATTTTTCATTATGTTTAAATTGAGAGGTCTACTGAACTATGTATGCACTTAAAAATGTATCAAAGAAGAGAATACAGAAGATAATAAAATAAACAATATGAAGGAAGATGAGAAACGAGCAAACTGTAAAACTGCATTCCAGGTCAAACACATTTTAGCAGATTTGACTAGACATCTATAAATCATGAAGGAAGCTGACCTATTATTTGAAATGGAATTAATATGGTAATCGTGAGCATGTGCGTATACACGTCGGCATCTCGCAACATGGTTTACATCTTGCCCTGTAACCTGCATACATGGTAAAGGAAACTACTCAGACTTGTCTACTGACAGCACTAGAGATGATGGATAAAGTGGGTTGAGTACAACCACCAGTGGCAAACGTAATGATGCACATCCTCCAGGAGGAAATGATATATTGTTGCTTGGACAGTACAACTTTTCTGAGCATCCACCATTTGGAAGAGGAGCTCTGCAACTATTGGTACCCGGACTAGAAGTTGAACCATTGCCTGAACTTTGCGTCGTATCCAAATTCATCACTGAAACTTGTTTCACTTTTTTCTCTTGAACCTACAAAATATCAAAGCATCAAGGCATAGATTATGCTTTGCATTTGCCAATAACGCTAAAGTATAAAAATTCAAGCAATAGCACTGCACAATTCTAAAACAGTAAAGCAGAAAAAGCATGAATTGAGATCAAAAAGTTTAATAGACAATGTTCATGAATATATTCAAGTTCATATGTGGAGAAAGACTCAGGGAAAAAATGTAAACCCACATTAAGGTGTCATGAATATGTTTTGAACTAAACAATGGATATAACTCCTTGGCATGCAACTAATAGGTCTAATAGGTGAGCCATGAGGTCATAACCATAAACCAATGAGAAACTTCTTTTATCCATACCTTCCAATATTTGATTGTTTTGTCATTTGTAGACAAGAGAAAGAGTGCGTTATTGGCTGTTTGGCACCACTTGATCTTGTTAATCTTCTCCTCTATTTCCAGACTTTTCAGGTAGTCAAACTACATGAATTGCACAGAAACCAAAATAAAATATTAAGTTTTGCATATATGACTGCAACTAGCTTCACATAGGATGCAGCATGGAGTATGTACAATTTTATGTTGCCTTTTCTGGTAAACTAATCTGTAACCAAAGCTAAGGATATATCTTCTTGAGCTCATACAAACTGTCCCTAAGATGCAAAGTAATGATCTGTAGAAGTGTAGTTAGACTTACAGAGACTGTTAATGTCTCTAATGTGTAACTTTGATCACTAATGCCACGCACTCATGCTATATGCTAGAAAAAATTGATGCAACTTTTTCTTAACAAAACTACTACGGTTTCTTTCGTTTTTATATTAAAATTAAAAGTATACTTTTATGTGGCTAAAATATTATTGTGTAAAAAAATTACATGCATTCTAAAAGTGTCCCTTACTCATGGATAACGTATTGAACATCCTGCAAGGAAGCCATGTTTTTGCTCATTATACTATCTTCATTTCATAACTGTCAATCTAGTTGTTTGCCTCTAATGGTGCAAATTAAGTGGATTGATAAATTGGATTTAGCAGTTAAACTGTAAAAAGGAAAAGGAGTCACTTCTTGGTGTTCCTTCTAGTTCTTTGCATGCATGTGTCCCAACATCCAAACTTTGTGACATTTGATTAACTATTTGTCGATACTATGATACAAAAATTTGTATCATTGGATTCATATTCAAAAGCAGTTTCCAATTATCAAATTTTTAGCTCCATGGACATTAGACTAAGAGAAAATAGCAGCCAATGTGCTGGAGACTGTGCCAAGTTAAACCATGCCTTACATAATGAATTGGAGAGAGAAGCAAGCTAGAGAATATAATAAATGGGCATGAAGTCATCATGCAATTTCCTCCAAATTTGTTATGTTAAAGTCCATCAACCACTTTTAAATTTGAACACATGATTCTTGTAGAAACTTGGCTACAAAACAAAGCATGCAGTGATATTTGATGTCTCATTTCCATAAAAATTCCTAGAAAATCATCCAAGTCAGATCTGGTTGAGACATACAGGTCACTAACATTCATGAAAAGTCGCAACTGTTGGAACTTTAGGACCCACATACCTCAGGTTCATGACTCTGAAATTCAGCCCTGTAACGGAACTCAGGGTGCCTAGTGATCGGGTATTCTTGCCTCTCAAGTTCTCTTCGACTAGCACTCTGCATAGATATCAAAACTATGGGCACATATATTTATAAAATTATAAGCAAGGAAAAATGAAGAACTTATATACAGAAGTACTTACATCTACGGAGTCCGCTCTTTCGAATAAAACCACACGTCCACCTCTATCTCCAGTGGCAAGATGATCGCCAGATTTGTCAAACTCAATTGAAGATATTACATCCACTGAAACAAGTAACAATTTGATCAAGATATAAACTGAGTTGGCTGATTAACAAATCAAACCATCAAAACAAGTGAAATGAATAAGACAAAATATATAGCACCATAGGACTATTTGTAGAACTGTATAAAAAAAAGCCCGCCTAACAGTTTATATGAGCATCCAAACAGTACTTTTTCTTTTTCCTCTATGTATCAATTGCTTTGGTATCGAACTGCATGGTGTAGTGAACAGGAGTACAGGACCACTAGAAGTTACTATGTTCCTGATGGGAGACTGCACATGGAAAATAACAGTTGCATAGTTGAAACAAGAGCATGATGAAGATGAGCGAGCCATATCAGCAGACTGCAAGACTGGAACTTCAACAGTCACACTGACATGTACCCTCAATTTAAATAGGCTCTAGGTTATACATTACTAGGAAAAGGAATATCACAATTCACAAAGTGATCAAGCTTTTCATAGTCATAAAAATGTGGGGTCATACAGGTGTATATAAATGCACAACGCTACTCCTCTACAAGTATAATATTCAAATATCCACTTCAACACAAAACCACAGGAAAACTGAAATCCAAATTAAAAGGTACACCATGGTTCATAAGACGTTGAGGCAAGGTATGGCACCCTACACTTAGACGAGGCAAGGCGGCGACATACACCCACGCAAAGCAGCAAATTAACAGCGCAAAGTAGTAAAGAAATGAGAAATGCTCACTCGGGGGGGGGGGGGGGGGGGGGGTTGCAGCTCAAAACCAATGGTAAACCCCAGGTACCCAAGATATTCCGGAAGGCTGCATACTGTACACTCATTTGCAGCATTACTGTAGACACCTCTGCGGTAAACGTATGGTTTGCGCAGCCAGATGCCAGAAGATCATAAATTTACAACTACATTATCCTAAACCATAAGAAAACCTCAAGGAAATCGAGTTCCCAAGTCCTCAACGGATCACGAGAATAGAAGTTCGGATTTTTTAAAAAATGTGCTAGCATACCGTCTTGTGTAGCACCAGCAATATTTTCTACAAATTCACCCTGCATTTCTACTTCAATGCAGCTCCTGATGCATATAAACTTTTGCCAAATAATGAGCACATCTACTCTCGGAGCACACTAATCTGTTGGAGCTAAGTTACATAGCAACATGAACTAATTACTTGAAGCAGACACAGTAAAAACGTGTACCAAAACATAAGCACATAGCTGCTTTGCCTGCTCAAACAGTCCTCAACCTTAGCTAAGGAGCTGTAAGCATAACACTTCCTACAACGCAACAGATACTCCAGACACAGTTCAAACGTGTTACCAAAACATAGGCACATAGCTTCAAACAGTCCTCAACCTCAGTTAATTAAGAAGCTTTAAGCATAACACTTCCTACAACGCAGCAAACAGAAAGCTTCAACACCCAGAAGCAGAAAGCTTCACAACACCCAAATCACTGCAAAAGCCTCCATCCACGCGGCTCGCCGCTGCCCGTGGTGCGGTCCATCGAACTGGTGGCAATCCCCGGAGACCCGTGGTGCCGAAACAGAAGGCACCGATAAACCCACCGGGCCGAGCAGATCTCGCGAGGGCAAGAAGGAACTGGTAGGAGCCCGAGAGGCCGGCGGCGGGGTTTCATTATTACCTTCCTGCACATCCTCGCCCGCCGCGCGCTCGCCGAAGACCTGCGCGAAGCGCCACTCCAGCGGCTGCTGCTGCTGCTGCGCCGACTCCGCCGCCGCCGCCGCCTCGGGGCGGTCGTCGGAGGACATAGGCTCCCGTTCCATGGGCGCTGCCGCGTTCCCGCCGCCGTCACGACACCATGGCTGCGCGGGGATCTCGGCGGGGAGGGATCTCGGGGTCCGCGGTGGCGGGGGAGGCGGGCCGCGGGGATCGAGGGGGGACTGGAGCGTGGGGGAGCGCGTGCCGCAGCGGGATGATGTGGGGAGGCAGCGAGTTGATTTCGTGCCACCGGCGCAGCGCCCCCCGTGTATGTTTGCGCCCTTTTTTCCGGTTCTGTTCTTGTCTGCGGGATAGCGACATTTGCGCGTTCGTCCCCGGAGAATGTACGAATTTGTCTCCGGAGGTACGTGTTGGGCCGGGCAGGAAAAATATTGATTTCGGATGGAAGAATTTTTTTTTAATAATGTACGAATTTGTTTGTTTGTGTGGCTCGCTCGTAGGAATTTTTGGGCTGGACTTCTTTTTCTTTTCTTTTCTTTTGATTGATTTGAAACAATACCTCAAATAATCACAACGAGCTCACAGGCTCACGTGTCCCGTCTCTTTGGAACCTTGTTCGCCTCCCTTGCCTTGCTCCCCTAGGCTTCAACATGAGGTGCATCACGGGATGGTACACACGAAAACAAATTATAAGAGTCAGATAAAAAATGTGATAAATTACATTAAGTTTCACCTCAAACAGTTACTCCAGAACTATTATCGAACGAGCTAGTTTGTAGGAATTTCATGGATTGGTGGAAATTCAAACTTTGCTGCAAAGAGTTTTAAAAAAATCATATACAACCCATATCCTCTAATCTAACAATACATTTCCATTAAATATAGTATAAAACGAATGTAAAAACGTAGAGTATAAGAATTGATTATAGTTAAACTTAAATAAGACATCCTAAAAATGTTTTAAAGTAACTTTTTTCAACTCCCACCATACTACTCTATTTCATTAGGCTCCCCTTAAATCACTTTGATGACCACTCATGAATTTTGCCACCCACGTCTTGAAAATTAGAATTACCCCTCTTTAAAGCATCTCTAAGAGTTTGTCAAATTTTACTTGGAAATTCTTGTGTTTTGTCAACTTCTAAAATGATATACTAAGTAAAAAAAGAGTCCATCTCCAACAGTTTGACATAATTCACTTGTCAAATCCAGATCTAACTTACATCAGAAACCCTGAGAGAGAAACAAAATTATATGAGTAAAATGCGCTAGCGGTCCCTAAACTTGTTGCGCTACGTCAAGCCGGTCCCCAAACTCGCAAAACGACCAACCAGACCCCTAAACTCCGTTCAGGTCTCATTTTGGTCTAATCGGGGCAAGCATATCTCTCTTCCCTGTCACTTACACGTGGGACCCGCGAGTAAGGTTGTCTTCAACCTCCAGCCATTGATGTCGAGTCTCCGGAGCTCTAGCAGCGCCGCGGGGCGTGGTCGATGTTGAGGAGGAGAGCGTAGCGGCCTGGAGCCCGAGTAGGAGGCCATCGTGCCGACGTCATGATGTGTGCCTCGCGGGGAGGAGCGAACGGGCCCCTGTCGTGGCTAAGGAGTGAGCGTCGAGGAGGTGCCCTGGTGTGGCACGATGGCCGGCGTGGTGTGACACGGAGGAGCAGTGCTAGTGGAGCTCCCGTCGCGAGTCCTCAGAGCCATGGCGGCCTCCCGACACGGCCCTCAGATCCAACGCGGCCCTCCAACGTCAGCGCGATGCGGCAGCGGAGCTCCTCCGACTACCCCTCCCCCCAACCAACCCCCGAACCACCAAGGGACGTGACCGATGGAGCGTCTTCTCGCCGGGTCGAGGCGGCGCGGGTCCAAACCCGTTTGGGACCAAAATGAGACTTGAATGGAGTTTAGGGACCTAGTTGGTCGTTTTGCGAGTTCGGGGACCGACATGACACAACGCAACAAGTTTAAGGACCGCCAGTGCATTTTACTCAAATTATATTACGTTCCTCCACCTCTTGAAAACTTACATCATGATCCCCGACAAAATTATTTGTATGTCCTTCCACTTCTTCTCTAGGGAACGGATGTGCCGAGGGGAGGGATGCTAAGTTGTTTTGTCAAACTGTTGGAGGCTAATTTTTCATGTTTTTGCCAAATTAGATGGATACCAAGCTAACATAGCAAACTGTTGGAGTTGCTCTGGATGTTGTTATATCTAGCAAATACACCACAAACTTAATGTGCAACCTTGCGACTAGTCCCCTCTCTACCATATGTTTCTTCATTCATACTCCACACCACTCTATCTCATTTACAGTACAGTTTCATATAGATGTTGAATGATCTTGTTTTTTCCATTCTAACTTCAAAATAGAAAAGGCTAAATTTGGAAATGTATACTCAGTTATTTGTTGGTGTGTGTTAAGAGCATCTCCAACAATTTGTCAAATTTTACTTGGCAAAAATCTTTTGTTTTGCCAACTTATAAAAGGATATAATAAAGACAAGCATCTCCAAGAGTTTGCCAAATTTTACTTAGCAAATCTTGTGTTTTGCCAACTATAAAAAAAGAGTTCATCTCCAACAATTTGGCATGGTTCACTTGCCAAACTCAAATCTAACTTAGAGCAACTCCAACAGTTTCCCATCTCAAGTTGTCATTGTTACCTTTTTGGCAAAAACAGAAAAAACCTTCTCCAACAGTTCCCCATCTTAAGTTGTCATTTATCCCAAGTTGGAAAAAATGACTCCACGCGCGTATATGTGTGCGCAACGATAATTTTCTTTTTTCTCAGGATTCCTGATTCAAGTTTTCAAGATGTGGAAGGGTAGTAACATAATTTTGTTTCTCTCTCAGGGTTCCTAATGTAAGTTAGATCAAGATTTGGCAAGTGAATTATACCAAACTCTTGGAGATGAACTCTTTTTTTACTTGGCATGTGTTTTTAGAAGTTGGCAAAACACAAGATTTGCCAAGTACAATTTGGCAAACTCTCGGAGATGCTCTTACATCAGAAATTAGAGAAACAAAATTATGTTTATGCCCTTCCTCCTCTTGAGAACTTATATAAGGAATCCATCTTTATTCTTCATTTCTTTTTCCACCCTCCCACCTACAGAGAAACAACGATGGCAACCACGATCCACGCTCGCATATATGCGCGCGGGGAGGTGAGTTTTGCCAAATTTCTATTTTTGTCAAGTTGGTTTGTCAAACTGTTGGAGGCCAATTTTTCTTGTTTTGATAGAATTCGATGGATGCCAAGTTGATTTGCCAAACTGTTGGAGTTTCTCAAAAAAGAGTTCATCTCCAACAGTTTTGGCATAATTCACTCGCCAAATCGAGATCTAACTTACATCAGAAACGCAAAGAGAGAAACAAAATTATGTTTCTACATTTCCACCTCTTGAAAACTTAAATCACCAATCCTGAGAAATAACAAAATTAGCTTTATACCTTGGGAAGCAAAGGCTCCAAACTTCATGTGCAATCGGCTAGGGTTAGCATACGCCTAGCACCATCTTCAAAACTTCATGCACATTCTTCTTCTGAACAACGATTTAGCAAGTATGAGTACACTTATGGTTGGTACTCAGCAAGGTCACAAAAGTTAACTAGAAAGAAAATTAATTCTATCTTTAAAAGTTCAATTATCATATGAGGGTCCAGGGCGCTCATGACCATGAGCACGGCTGATTTATTAGTTTTGCATTCTGCAGAGGTTGTACACTTTCACCACAGCTCGTGTTCCCCATGTTGCTCGAATTTGCAAGGCACTTAAACACTTCTGAGGTGAGTGGCTAGGGGTCCACTATGAAGCTTTTACAAGGATATGCAAAAGACCAACAACCCGCATAGTTACAGGTCAGGGCGAATCATAACCCTCCTAGAATATTTTGAGTTATTACTATAACTTATAACCATAAGGAAATCTATCAAAAGTTAGTGAGGGATTAGAAACACTAAAGTACATACAGGATTAGTAATGAGGGAGTCTAAATCATTAGACATTTTTCCTCATAAAAGGAATCGTAATAAAGACTTGAAATTAGTGGAAATGATCAAGTAGTACTTTCTTCGGATTCCGGTCTAGAGTATGTTCCCATTCACTTGTTAAAGAAATGGCTATCAAGAATGAATTAACCCTTTAATCTTTTTTCTTTTAAGTATACCCTTCCCGGGGAAAGAAGAATAGGACAAAAGATATGGAATGCAATAGAAAAAAATCTTTATTTATTCTTTCCTTCCTTTATCCCTATTCATACAGAATTCCTCATAAACTAATGCCCAATTCTTTCCATTTATTAATTGTTATAACGAGTGTTTTATTCCAATATTGAGTTATTACCGAATAAAGAAAAAAAATTATTTTATTATATAAAGGATGAGATCAGTTGGGAAGCGCTTTTTTTTATTCTAGAAGACAAAATTGCTTTGGTCTAATTTGGGACTTTTCAATCAATTTTACCAGCACCTTAGAAAAGGCTGCTACCCCAAAAGGATCGAGCTATATCCCTGAAACCCGGATCCCCATCTGCTCATTTCGGATAAGGTCATTAGTACAATCACACACCTAATTAACGGGCCAAGCCAAAGCCATATAGATTGTGGTTGCACTGTCTTCCTGGGTGGTTCTCCATGTTCCAATTAATTTATAAGTATTCTTGTATTAAAGCATAGGTAGAAGGATGGTTAGGGTCACTTGCATTGCCTTTCTCCATGCATTGCCTTTCCCTAATGATAAGTTATTCTTCTGCCACTGCGCTCTTGCTCTCTTGAAACTCATAAACTTCCGGACTTCCGATCGGCGGCTCGATCTTTTACTTGAAGCAAACATTGAGCACAAACATGCAAAGCAACAATCAAGAACAAATAAGAACAATACACCAATCAAGAGAGACTTAAAAAAAGAAAACATGGTTCGGTTCTAGGATCGCGAACGCAAGAAGCACTAAGAACGAAACTATCGAGGGATTTATATTATATTACACAAGGCTATGTCCTTGGTATATATTAATTCAATAAAGTAATGTGCATAGGTGATTTCAAAGAAATACCCTATTTAGAATTAAGAAAATTATATTTATATAAATAAGGCGATTTAGAGCTTAGTCAAATTTTATTTATAAATATCCAAGTATGATTTATGCAAATTAAATATTTAAGTTTAGAAAGAAGCATGTGAAGTATCTAAACGCATATGTTCATATTTCGAGTTGAACTAATTAAATTATATTAGGAACACATTTATGTTCATATTAATCAAATTAACATTTAATTAAGAAAGCTCGGGAAAGAGCCTATGTAGCTTTTATTTAGAATGCAAAATCGAGATACAACTCTAATTAACTTTTAATTGGAAGGATTGTTTAAATAAATATTAATCAAAATATCTTTCTTATAAAAACACGTGTTGATCTCGAATTAAATTTTAATTGGAAAAGTGTGTACATAAGTACTTAATCACATTTAAATTTTTAAAAGATTATAAAATAGAGAACATGGTCACATTGCCTTAACTCGTACTTTATATGAGCCTAACACAACAAGAAAGAGGTTAAACGGAGCTAAAGGGCTTAAACTAAGCACTAAACAAGGTTACAAGAGCTAAACTATGAGAAAAACAAACTACCGGGGGCTTAACTGAAAGAAACCAGTGGCTAAAACCATAACTTGCGTAAGATTCGAGGGCTTTGGTGGAAAACGGTAGCCGCCAAGGACGGTGGGTGGGAAAACAGGAAAGCCTAAGGGCCTAAACATAAAATAAAGGACCTAGCGAAAAAGGTTTTATCACTACGGGAGGACCGGCTTGTGAAAACTAGAAAATATAGGGGCTCTTAAGAAAAAGGGTAACATGTCGGATTGACTCGGGCTCGGGAAGATCCGAATCGTTCGCGCCGGATCGGACGGCGAGTGGCGACGACAAGCGGCGCGCGGCGGCGGGCTCGCGCCGACGACGCTCAATCTTGAGCTCCCGTGGCACTGATTTCGGCGTGGTTTGCTCCTACATGAAGCTGAGAACAGGACGAAGCCGCCTAGGGACTTAGGGACGTGGTTCGGGTGTCGACGGTGGCTTGCACCGCAAGGGGCGGCGCGGCCAACTCCAATGTGGTGAAGGGCGATGGAAAAAGCACGGAACACATGGGATAAAAAGGGATGGGCTTAGTCACCTTGTTGTGGAGCTCTAGGTGAAGATAACGGCGTCGAGGAGGCAGTGGAGAAGGAGATCGACTCCGGCGGGGCTCCGGCGGCACTCCGGACTTCAGGCGGTGCTCCGAGGGGTGTGCAACTCTAGAGTGAGGGAGACAGAGTGGAAAAGAGGTACAAGGGGAGGCTAGGCTCAGGGTGCCTTTTATAGGCGGCGAAGAGGGAAGAGAAGGGGACGACTAAGGCGGTGCTCGGTGGTGGTCGCCTTTTATGGAGGCGTTTCGGTGAGAAAGGAAGGTGGGGGGGGGGGGGCGTGTGGGTGTGCCAGCGCATTGATGGCGCCGTGAGTGGGAAGGGGAGGAGGTACAAAGAGGGAAGGGCGCCAGGATGTGGCGGTGTGGTGCGACCAGGGGGCGGCCGGCTGGAGGTAGAAGGAGAAGCTGACAGGTGGGGCCAGACTGTCGGTGAGTGGGAGAAGGGGAGATGGAGCTGAGCCGGTGGGATGGGTTGGGCCAAATCGGGCCGCGGGAGAGAGCTGGGCCGCGGTGAAAGAAAAAGAAAGGGGCCGAGCTGGGCTGAAAGAGAGATGAGGCCGAGTTGGGCTGAGAAGAGAGAAAGAGAGAGAGATTGAGAGAGGAAGTTTGGAGTGGTTTTAGGAACTTTGATCTTTTCATGATTTTGAAAACACACATCAACCAAAAACCATGCAACCGAAATATGAATGCATCACACAAAAAGATCCATTTATTTAATTAGAAAATAAGTGTTGGACAAATTTTAAAATTACGAGAAAATTGTTGTTTAATTATTCTTCATATTAACTACCTGAAATCGGAAAATTTCAGGGTGTTACAAGTAGTAGGACTAGAGGAATAATTTAGCCAGAGACTTTATGCTCCATTTTCTACAATATCTATCACGTAAGGAGAAGAAAAAAAGTGGCTAGTTAATGTGGCTGATGCTAACGTGCTCTATCACAAGTAGCATGATCGTCATCAATGTTTTAGTAATCTAATATTACATGTAAATAGGTACAATAATACATCATGAAAAATAAGTGAAACTAATTGCAAGTCCATTATTTACATCATATGCCTTGTTCCCTGTCTCCATCCTCGCTCACATTATCGGTGCTACCGGACCGGAATTCCGCAGTAACCGGTTTTACCAGTCCGGTCCGGTAGCAAAACCGACTAGTACCGGTCCCTAACCGAGCCTAGAAAACCAAGTCAAACCGGGTCTTCCGGTTTTTACCGGCCGGTAACACCGGTTAACCAGTCTATTTTTTCGGAAAACCGACCGGTTAGCGGTAATTAGAACCGCGTTCGACTGGCTTATCTCGACTTATGCTCACGTGTGATTTGTTGTGAGAGGAAAGTACTACGTGTTGAAATAAGTCAAGAATAGACCAGCCAAACATGCTCTCGGATCCTCACTTGAATGAATTGACTTGATCTTTCCGAAAAATAATTGAGAAGTCGTTGTTATATCGTAACTTTAAAACGTGAGACTCGTAACTTTGTTTTATTCTAGAAGACAGAATTGCTTTGGTCTAATTTGGGATTTTCCAATCAATTTTACCAAGACCTTAGAAAAGGTTGCTACCCCAAAAGGACCGGGCTATATCCCCGAAACCCGATCCCCATCTCGCTCATTTCGGATAAGGTCATTAGTACAATCACACACCTAATTAACGGGCCAAGCCGAGCTATATAGATTGTGGTTGCCATCGTCTTCCGGGTGATTCTCCATGTTCCAATTAATTTATAAGTATTCTTGTATTAAAGCATAGGTAGAAGGATGGTTAGGGTCACTTGCATTGCCTTTCTCCATGCATTGCCTTTCCCTAATGATAAGTTACTCTTCGCCATCGCGCTCTTGCTCTCTTGAAACTCATAAACTTCGGACTTCCGATCGGCGGCTTGATCTTCTACTTGAAGCAAACATTGAGCACAAACATGCAAAGCAACAATCAAGAACAAATAAGAACAATACACCAATCAAGAGAGACTTAAAAAAAGAAAACATGGTTCGGTTCTAGGATCGCGAACGCAAGAAGCACTAAGAACGAAACTATCGAGGGATTTATATTATATTACACAAGGCTATGTCCTTGGTATATATTAATTCAATAAAGTAATGTGCATAGGTGATTTCAAAGAAATACCCTATTTAGAATTAAGAAAATTATATTTATATAAATAAGGCGATTTAGAGCTTAGTCAAATTTTATTTATAAATATCCAAGTATGATTTATGCAAATTAAATATTTAAGTTTAGAAAGAAGCATGTGAAGTATCTAAACGCATATGTTCATATTTCGAGTTGAACTAATTAAATTATATTAGGAACACATTTATGTTCATATTAATCAAATTAACATTTAATTAAAGCTCGGGAAAGAGCCTATGTAGCTTTTATTTAGAATGCAAAATCGAGATACAACTCTAATTAACTTTTAATTGGAAGGATTGTTTAAATAAATATTAATCAAAATATCTTTCTTATAAAAACACGTGTTGATCTCGAATTAAATTTTAATTGGAAAAGTGTGTACATAAGTACTTAATCACATTTAAATTTTTAAAAGATTATAAAATAGAGAACATGGTCACATTGCCTTAACTCGTACTTTATATGAGCCTAACACAACAAGAAAGAGGTTAAACGGAGCTAAAGGGCTTAAACTAAGCACTAAACAAGGTTACAAGAGCTAAACTATGAGAAAAACAAACTACCGGGGGCTTAACTGAAAGAAACCAGTGGCTAAAACCTAAACTTACAGAAGATTCGAGGGCTTTGGTGGAAAACAGGCTGCCAAGGACGGTGGGTGGGAAAACGGGGAAAGCCTAAGGGCCTAAACATAAAATAAAGGACCTAGCGAGAAAAGGTTTTATCACTGCGGGAGGACCGGCTTGTGAAAACTAGAAAATATAGGGGCTCTTAAGAGAAAGGGTAACGTGTCGGATTCACTCGGGCTTGGGAAGATCCGGATCGTTCGCGCCGGATCGGACGACGAGTGGCGACGACAAGCGGCGCGCGGCGGTAGGCTCGCCGACGACGCTCAATCTTGAGCTCCAGGGCACGCGATTTCGGCGTGGTTTGGTCCTACGTGAAGGCGGGAACGAGGATGAAGCCGCCTAGGGACTTAGGGACGTGGTTCGGGTGTCGACGGTGGCTTGCACCGCAAGGGGCGGCGCGACCAACTCCAACCCGGTGCGGGACGACGGAAAAAGCACGGATCACATGGGATAAAAAGGGATGGGCTTAGTCACCTTCTTTGTGGAGCTCTAGGTGAAGAGAACGGCGTCGAGGAGGCGGTGGAGAAGGAGATCGACTCGGCGGGGCTCCGGCGGCACTCCGGACTTCAGGCGGTGCTCCGAGGGGTGTGCAACTCTAGAGTGAGGGAGACAGAGTGGAAAAGAGGTACAAGGGGAGGCTAGGCTCAGGGTGCCTTTTATAGGCGGCGAAGAGGGAAGAGAAGGGGACGACTAAGGCGGTGCTCGGTGGTGGTCGCCTTTTATGGAGGCGTTTCGGTGAGAAAGGAAGGTGGTGGGGCAGTGTGTGGGTGTGCCAGCGCATTGATGGCGCCGTGAGTGGGAAGGGGAGGAGGTACAAAGAGGGAAGGGCGCCAGGATGTGGCGGTGTGGTGCGACCAGGGGGCGGCCGGCTGGAGGTAGAAGGAGAAGCTGACAGGTGGGGCCAGACTGTCGGTGAGTGGGAGAAGGGGAGATGGAGCTGAGCCGGTGGGATGGGTTGGGCCAAATCGGGCCGCGGAGAGAGAAGGCGGGCCGCGGTGAAAGAAAAAGAAAGGGGCCGAGCCGGGAGAAAGAGAGATGAGGCCGAGTTGGGCGAGAGAAGAGAGAAAGAGAGAGAGATTGAGAGAGGAAGTTTGGAGTGGTTTTAGGAACTTTGATCTTTTCATGATTTTGAAAACACACATCAACCAAAAACCATGCAACCGAAATATGAATGCATCACACAAAAAGATCCATTTATTTAATTAGAAAATAAGTGTTGGACAAATTTTAAAATTACGAGAAAATTGTTGTTTAATTATTCTTCATATTAACTACCTGAAATCGGAAAATTTCAGGGTGTTACAAGTAGTAGGACTAGAGGAATAATTTAGCCAGAGACTTTATGCTCCATTTTCTACAATATCTATCACGTAAGGAGAAGAAAAAAAGTGGCTAGTTAATGTGGCTGATGCTAACGTGCTCTATCACAAGTAGCATGATCGTCATCAATGTTTTAGTAATCTAATATTACATGTAAATAGGTACAATAATACATCATGAAAAATAAGTGAAACTAATTGCAAGTCCATTATTTACATCATATGCCTTGTTCCCCATCCTCGCTCACATTATCGGTGCTACCGGACCGGAATTCCGCAGTAACCGGTTTTACCAGTCCGGTCCGGTAGCAAAACCGACTAGTACCGGTCCCTAACCGAGCCTAGAAAACCAAGTCAAACCGGGTCTTCCGGTTTTTACCGGCCGGTAACACCGGTTAACCAGTCTATTTTTTCGGAAAACCGACCGGTTAGCGGTAATTAGAACCGCGTTCGACTGGCTTATCTCGACTTATGCTCACGTGTGATTTGTTGTGAGAGGAAAATACTACGTGTTGAAATAAGTCAAGAATAGACCCGACCAAACATGCTCTCGGATCCTCACTTGAATGAATTGACTCGATCTTTCCGAAAAATAATTGAGAAGTCCTTGTTATATCGTAACTTTAAAACGTGAGACTCGTAACTTTGTTTTATTCTAGAAGACGAGAATTGCTTTGGTCTAATTTGGGATTTTCCAATCAATTTTACCGGCACCTTAGAAAAGGTCGCTACCCCAAAAGGACCGGGCTATATCCCCGAAACCCGGATCCCCATCTCGCTCATTTCGGATAAGGTCATTAGTACAATCACACACCTAATTAACGGGCCAAGCCGAGCTATATAGATTGTGGTTGCACTGTCTTCCTGGGTGGTTCTCCATGTTCCAATTAATTTATAAGTATTCTTGTATTAAAGCATAGGTAGAAGGATGGTTAGGGTCACTTGCATTGCCTTTCTCCATGCATTGCCTTTCCCTAATGATAAGTTATTCTTCTGCCACTGCGCTCTTGCTCTCTTGAAACTCATAAACTTCCGGACTTCCGATCAGCAGCTCGATCTTCTACTTGAAGCAAACATTGAGCACAAACATGCAAAGCAACAATCAAGAACAAATAAGAACAATACACCAATCAAGAGAGACTTAAAAAAGAAAACATGGTTCAGTTCTAGGATCGCGAACGCAAGAAGCACTAAGAACGAAACTATCGAGGGATTTATATTATATTACACAAGGCTATGTCCTTGGTATATATTAATTCAATAAAGTAATGTGCATAGGTGATTTCAAAGAAATACCCTATTTAGAATTAAGAAAATTATATTTATATAAATAAGGCGATTTAGAGCTTAGTCAAATTTTATTTATAAATATCCAAGTATGATTTATGCAAATTAAATATTTAAGTTTAGAAAGAAGCATGTGAAGTATCTAAACGCATATGTTCATATTTCGAGTTGAACTAATTAAATTATATTAGGAACACATTTATGTTCATATTAATCAAATTAACATTTAATTAAAGCTCGGGAAAGAGCCTATGTAGCTTTTATTTAGAATGCAAAATCGAGATACAACTCTAATTAACTTTTAATTGGAAGGATTGTTTAAATAAATATTAATCAAAATATCTTTCTTATAAAAACACGTGTTGATCTCGAATTAAATTTTAATTGGAAAAGTGTGTACATAAGTACTTAATCACATTTAAATTTTTAAAAGATTATAAAATAGAGAACATGGTCACATTGCCTTAACTCGTACTTTATATGAGCCTAACACAACAAGAAAGAGGTTAAACGGAGCTAAAGGGCTTAAACTAAGCACTAAACAAGGTTACAAGAGCTAAACTATGAGAAAAACAAACTACCGGGGGCTTAACTGAAAGAAACCAGTGGCTAAAACCTAAACTTACAGAAGATTCGAGGGCTTTGGTGGAAAACAGGCTGCCAAGGACGGTGGGTGGGAAAACTGGAAAGCCTAAGGGCCTAAAAATAAAAGAAAGGACCTAGCAGAAAAGGTTTTATCACTGCGGGAGGACCGGCTTGTGAAAACTAGAAAATATAGGGGCTCTTAAGAGAAAGGGTAACGTGTCGGATTCACTCGGGCTTGGGAAGATCCGGATCGTTCGCGCCGGATCGGACGACGAGTGGCGACGACAAGCGGCGCGCGGCGGTAGGCTCGCCGACGACGCTCAATCTTGAGCTCCAGGGCACTGATTTCGGCGTGGTTTGCTCCTACATGAAGCTGAGAACAGGACGAAGCCGCCTAGGGACTTAGGGACGTGGTTCGGGTGTCGACGGTGGCTTGCACCGCAAGGGGCGGCGCGGCCAACTTTAAACCCGAAATTTCACCAACTACCCATCACATCAATCTTCATACACCAATTAGGAGTATTAAAGGTAGATTAATGACAAAACCTATTCCACAACCCCTACCTTAATTTTTTAGGCGAATCTAATGAGCCTAATTATGCTATAATTAAACGATGTCATGCTACAGTAACCAATCTCTAATAACGGATTAATTAGGCTTAATGAATTCGTCTCACGATTTTCAATCCATTCGTGTAGTTAGTTAGTTTTGTAGCTAGTCTACATTCAATCATGCCTATATAACACCCAATGCAAGTGGGTGATGGAACCAGGCCTCCAATTTTTTTAGGCCCCCAAGTTTTCAACTTTTGCTAACTACCTGACGATCAGAATTCACTACAGATTTGCTTATTCTTTGATTCGTTTCATCACCCGTCCGCCCGTCCTGTCTCAAGATTGAAGCGAAATTTGCCGTCAAAGTCATGGATGCTGTACATTTTTCGAAGTCACACTACCATGCATGGATGCCACGACCGGCACGACAATCACAAATTCGCAACCCTGCAAATGCATGTCAGATCTCGACAAGTTGCTGTGAAGTTGAAAATGATATGAGTCAGTTGTGGGCAACGCACAGCAAACAGCAGTGCAATTATGTTTGTCACTTTCTCCATCCTCTTTTATTGCAGCTGTAGCGAACATGGCCTCATATGCCATTAGTTCGGAGTTTGATTTTGGTGATTCCATATTGTTTGAGCATGTCTTTGTAGACATGTCTAGGTCCCAAGGATGCAAGAAAACCACATGCAAAAATGCCAAAACAAAGGGTCAAAACCGAGCAAGAAAAGGAAAAGAGAAGACACCGTCGGATGAACCGACGGTCCCTCAATAACAAGCGTCGGTGCAATCGTCGGACGAGTTGGTGTACAGGGTCAAACCCTAGGTACCGTCGGATGAACCGACGGTCCTTTATTTAGTAGCGTCGGACGAGTTGCAGAGGAAGAGCAAGGAAGACAGTAGCACCGGATGATTCGACGGCCTGAGTGTGGACCCCGTCGGTCTATCCGACGCTCAGTTTGAATTCATACAGAGACGCGCCAAGACAGAGCCTTCAGCACCGGATGATCCGCCAAGATAAAGCGTCGGTCTATCCGACGGTCGCTTGGAAGCTAACGGTGGCGACTTGGACGCGAGGCCTTCGACATGGGATGATCCGACGTAGCGTCGGAGCATAGAGTCGGAGCGGCTTGTGTCAAAAAAAACCTCAACGGCTACGTGACGTGAGAGGGGCACCGGATGAACCGACGCCCGGAAAAGCATAGCGTCGGATCATCCGACGGTACCTTTTTCATCGGCTTTTAGCCAACGGCTAGTTTGATGCCTTGGGCTATTTATACCCCCTCCACTCACCCATTTGAGATTGTTTGGATTGTGTGGAAGTACGAGGAGTTCAAGACACATTCAAGATCATATCCAATCCATCCAAGTGCTTAATTGCTCATCCTTAGACTTGCATATGCTTAGTGTATGTGCTTAGTGCTCGGCTTAGCTTAGAGCCGAGTGAGTGCAAGGTTGTGCTAACCTTGTGAGGTGATTCTTGAGTGAATCCGGTTGTACAAGGTTCGCCGAAGCCTTGGGGCCTAAGTGGCTCACCGGCAATCGTCATCGACCCTCCGGCTTGGTGTGGAGCGGCGAGGACACTTTGTGCGGGGGACGTGGAGACCCCCTTCCTTGGTGGAGAAGCTCTTTAGTGGAGGCGGCATCAAGGTGACCAAGGGAGCTTGACAAGTGCCTAAGTGGCTAGCCTTTGTGGCGAGTCAAGTGGTGCTCTTGGGAGAGACTTGGTGACCGGGAAGCAATACTCTTGTGTGAGTGCTTCAACAACGTGGACTAGGGGTGGCTTAGTGCCTACCGATACCATGGGATAAATCTCGTGTCAAGAGTTTGCTTCCTCTCACCCCCTTTACGTTTCCGCATTTACTCTTTTGCAATCTTTGCTTGCCTTTACTTTCCTAGAGTAGTATCATGCTAGGATTGGCTATAGGTTGCAAACCTTTGTTTGGGATGGGAGTTTCACACTAGAACAACCTAGTTGAACATATAGATAGTATGTTCTAGTTTACCTTTGCGCAAAACTAGTGAAGCCATAGGTTAAGGTTTTAAGTTGCCTAATTCACCCCCTCCCCCTCTTAGGCTAACGGGCATCCGATTCCTTACAAGTGGTATCAGAAATGGGACTCACTTCAAGGATACGCCAATTCGATTGGTAAATTGTGAAAACCGGCTCATTGGAACGGTTAGGCTTCACCGCCTAGTGAGTTGCTCTATAGAGGAATGAAAGGGGTGGATACCTTAGGTTTGGCTCCACATTTCGATGGCACGGACTATCCTCGGTGGAAGGTTCTCATGGAGGCCTATCTCCAAGCAAGGGACCTTGATGTTTGGAGAGTCACCGATGAGAGCATGAAAAATGGTACTAGAAAGGAAAAGCAATTTGATGTGATTGCTAAGAGTATCATTTTGTCGTCACTAGATGTAGCCGTTTTCAATAGAGTTTTTACTTGTGAAAATGCTCATGAGCTATGGAAAACCATCAAGGAGCAAAATGTGGGTTCAAAAGAAGTTGCTAATGAACGCTACGATTGTCTCCTTGAGGAATTCAATAGCTTTAAGCAACGTGCTAATGAAAATGCCGAATCTATGTACTCACGCCTTAATCTGCTTGTCAATGAGATCAATGCTTTAGGTGTGAAGGACATCACAGACTTGAACATCAACCGCAAGATCCTTCAAAGTCTCCGGAAGCCCGATTATGACTTGGTGAAGGCAATCATCTACGAGAAGAAGCTCGAAGATTTGAATTCATCGCATATCTTGAGCAAGATCATGGCACATGAGCTTCAACTAATGCCCAAGTCAAAGAAGGCGCCCCAAGAAAAGCCCCGAGAACCATCTTCTCCAACTACAAGCCATGCTCTCTCAAGCCAACAAGAGAAGATGTTGAGTAGGATGGCTACTCATGGAAGCTCAAGCGAGGATGATGGTGATGATGGTGACGATGAAGATTCCTCAAGTGATGAAGAGGTTGAATCCATGGTGGACGAGTACGTGAAGAAGATCTTCAAGTACGTGAAGAAAGTCAACATGTACGGCTACAACATCCACTTGAGAGAAGGGCGTCATCATCAACACATCATGTTCACCAAGGTCGAGCACAAGCCTAAGAAGAAGGTGGTCAAGGAAAGGAGACCAAGGCAAAGAGCAACTATCCCCGTCCGTGAGTGGACAAGTGGTGGAGAATCAAGTTCTTCTAGCTCAAGCGATGAATTAAGAAAGAACTTCACCACCCGCTTCATGCATGGTCCCTCATCATCGCCACACATGTGCCTTATGGCCCAAGGTATGGAAAGCAATGTAAGTGATGATGAATCCGACACCACCTCTCTTGATGATCTTGTTGATCTAGTCCATGAGCAAAAAGGAATGCTTAAGAAACAAGCTATGAAATTAATGAACTCAATGCTCTCAACGATCTTAGTGCCACCCTTGCTACAAATTATGAACATTTGTTGTGCAAATTCAAATTGCTTAGCAAGGAGTGTGATGAGCTAAAAGCTAAGCTTGAGAGCAATGAGACTAAAACAAGTAATTCCTTTGAGCTTAATGAAACATCTATCCCTAGTGCAATCCCTATCTCCAAGGTAGATGCTTCAACTTCTTGCATTGATTTAATTGATGAATCTTGCTCACCATCTTGCTATGAGAATGTTGTTGTAGAAACATGTGATTATCTCATAGGCAAGGAAAATGATGAGCTCAAGCAAGAAGTGAAATGGCTTCGAGAGAGGTTGGCAAACTTGATGGGCAAGGGCAATAATGATGAAGAACAAGTGGACATCTCTCAAGACATGAAGAGCAAAGTCCAACCTTCTCAAGATAACCGTGATCCCATGGTGAAGAAGCTTGAGAAGGGGGCAACCGTGACTTGCTACAAGTGTCATGAAGAAGGGCACAAGTCCTACAAATGCCCTCAATTTGTCAAGAAGATGGACAAGGGCGCAAAGAAAAAATTGAAGCCCACCATCAAGAGCTCCCTCATCTACACCAAGCCCAACTGCAAGAACAAGACCAAGAGCAACACCTACGTCATCAAGAAGAAGACTAATGGCAAGGTAGTTGCACACAAGGTTGGGAAGATGGAGGAGGAGCGGGGTAGGAACCAACCCATTTGGGTGCCCAAGGAAGTCATCACGAACATGAAGGGGCCTCAAATGGTTTGGGTTCCAAAGGACACTTGAAGGCCTTAAGGGCGGGGACTTGGGAGGCTTGGCACAAAGAAGTGGTGAAAATTCATGTCTACAAGTCAAGCTTGCAAGTTGGACATGTGTTGCCCAAGTTCCCCGGTTGAGGTAATGGAAACTAGTACCCATCTCTTGCATCATTGTAGCTCCATTGCCTTGTTTAGGTTGCATTTGTTGCAATATTTACATATGGTAGGTTGCTCGTGTCATGTGCTAACCTATGAGCAATCTACATGGTTTGATTAGTGTGTAGGAAAGCTACACTTATTCTTTCATGATGCATGTTTTCACATATATATCTCTTTGCATCATGAGCAAACTATAGGGTTAGCTTCCCTTTTGTTGTCATAAACATTGTGCATACATTTGGTTGGTGATTCAAACACTAAATGCACACATTTAGGGGGAGCTCATCCTATGGTTTGGTTATGGGACTAGCATTGTTTCAAGCTTATCTTATGTAGTCCCTTAGCGACGCATTCCGGTGCGGTACTTCATTCTAAGAGAATGCTATTTCACTCTCTATGTGATCTAACATCTCTAAAAGAGTGAATATAGCAATATGAGCTTCATGCTATCGAGTCATGTCCTTGCGAGCTTATGTCTCTATATAAGTTCAAAGGCAATGTACTCATACATTCCTAATCCTTGTGGTACCCCAAGCGTCTTCTATACAAGCTTCTTTCAAGTGGTGTCACCTAGTGATATCATTTCCAAGTGGCTCAGCTCAATGTGGTGCCAACAAGGTAGAGAGGATCATCCCCCGGAGGTATGCAATGATCAAAATACTACAAGTGATATCTACAAGTGGTAATGTAACAAGAACCCATTTGTCTTATCTCTTGTCTTTTAAGCTACCTCCTTGCATGATATGCTCTAAGCTTCCTTGTCTTTCAAGTTTGTAGTTGTGCACTTGTTTCTCACTACCCTTGTCCTACAAGTGGTATTCTTTTTGTGCACACACTTATGGGGAGCTTAGTTTGTATCATGTTAGTCTCATGAGATTGTGATCCACCTTAGTTATTCACACATGTGGTATCTTCATTGATATCATACATATGGATCATAGTTCATGCGACTCTCTCCCTTGCATTTAACGTTTCTCCTTTGAGCTATGGTTGCTAGATCTTGCTAGTTTCCTTGGACCCGTTTGCTTTGGGACTTTTTGGAGATTTTATTCCAAAGGGGGAGAATGTGAGACCAAAGCAAGCTTGTGGCTTAAGCCTACAAGTGGTTTCAAGGATGCTTACAAGTGGTTTCAAGGATATGAGACCAAAGGGGGAGAATGTGAACATGAAGATCAAAAAGGGGGGAGTTTGATCTAGGGGGAGTTTGGATGATGGTAAGCATCCAAGCAAGTGTAAGTGATTCTAATTCTGTCAATTCTTGCAAATTTATGCTTGCTTTGGTTGTGTTGTCATAAATCACCAAAAAGGGGGAGATTGTAGCGAACATGGCCTCATATGCCATTAGTTCGGAGTTTGATTTTGGTGATTCCATATTGTTTGAGCATGTCTTTGTAGACATGTCTAGGTCCCAAGGATGCAAGAAAACCACATGCAAAAATGCCAAAACAAAGGGTCAAAACCGAGCAAGAAAAGGAAAAGAGAAGACACCGTCGGATGAACCGACGGTCCCTCAATAACAAGCGTCGGTGCAATCGTCGGACGAGTTGGTGTACAGGGTCAAACCCTAGGTACCGTCGGATGAACGACGCTCGGTTTGAATTCATACGGAGACGCGCCAAGACGAGCCTACGAAGACCGGATGATCCGACGCCCGGCCAAGATAAAGCGTCGGACTATCCAACGGTCGGTTGGAAGCTAACGATGGCGACTTGGACGCGAGGCCTTCGGCACGGATGATCCGACGTAGCGTCGGAGCATAGAGTCGGAGCAGCTTGTGTCAAATAACCTCAACGGCTACGTGACGTGAGAGGGGCACCGGATGAACCGACGCCCTGGAAAAGCATAGCGTCGGATCATCCGACGATACCTTTTTCAGCAACTTTTTAGCCAACGGCTAGTTTGATGCCTTGGGCTATTTATACCCCCTCCACTCACCCATTTGAGGTTGCTGGATTGTGTGGAAGTACAGAGGAGTTCAAGACACATTCAAGATCATATCCAATCCATCCAAGTGCTTAATTGCTCATCCTTAGACTTGCATATGCTTAGTGTATGTGCTTAGTGCTAGGCTTAGCTTAGAGCTGAGTGAGTGCAAGGTTGTGCTAACCTTGTGAGGTGATTCTTGAGTGAATCCAGTTGTACAAGGTTCTCCGGAAGCCTTGGGGCCTAAGTGGCTCACCGGCAATCGTCATCGACCCTCCGGCTTGGTGTGGAGCGGCGAGGACACTTTGTGCGGGGGACGTGGAGACCCCCTTCCTTGGTGGAGAAGCTCCTTAGTGGAGGCGGCATCAAGGTGACCAAGGGAGCTTGACAAGTGCCTAAGTGGCTAGCCTTTGTGGAGAGTCAAGTGGTGCTCTTGGGAGAGACTTGGTGACTGGGAAGCAATACTCTTGTGAGGAGTGCTTAAAAAAATGTGGACTAGGGGTGGCTTAGTGCCTACCGATATCACGAGATAAATCACATGTCAAGAGTTTGCTTCCTCTCGTCCCCTTTACGTTTCCGCATTTACTCTTTTGCAATCTTTGCTTGCCTTTACTTTCCTAGAGTAGTATCATGCTAGGATTGGCTACAGGTTGCAAACCTTTGTTTGGGATGGGTGTTTCACACTAGAACAACCTAGTTGCACATATAGATAGTATGTTCTAGTTTACCTTTGCGCAAAACTAGTGAAGCCATAGGTTAAGGTTTTAAGTTGCCTAATTCACCCCCTCCCCCTCTTAGGCTAACGGGCATCCAATTCCTTACAGCAGCAAACTTCAATCAGTGAGTGATTTATTTGCAAAAAGAAAATTAAATTGTCAGTAATTTATTTGTCATTTTGTATGCCGATCATAATCACAGGTTTTGGGTTAGAGATCTAGTTTAAGATGTCTATGTCTTGATTTTAGTTCTACTTACTCGCATCATTGCACAAACGTATGATTTGATTGCAACTTCAGGCCCTCACCCACATCAAACTAATTAAAAGATGATGAAGCCTCAATAATTATAATTATTTGCATCTTCCAAATATAGGCCTCCATTTGATATTTGCACTGTTGGCACATTTTATCTATAAATATTTTCCCTCACATTTACTGAAAAGGACTAAAATATAATTAGATCACCTTATTAGGGTTTATATTAACAATTTCCACGAGTTTTGGTGAATCTATGAATTTACAAGGACTATTTAGAAAATATGCAAAGAACCCACTCTAGAAGACTCCAGAAGGCTCCGAAACTCAACGTGACTTAGCACATAAGAAAGAAGCATCTAGAAGGATCGAGGACCCACCTGGCCGAAGTGGACCCCGAGGGGTCCCACCCCAACTCGGTCGGCCTAGTGGTGGGGCCGGTTGCCCCCCTGGCGCCAAATGGGCCCAGCTTCCGGAATGTTCTTCCACCGCCTATGAGGATCAATCTAAACCACAAGTTAAGGTCGGTTTGATCGTACAGTGCACGTCATCTCCTCCGGGCTATATAAGCAAACCCCTGACCCCAGGGCAGACAACAATTCATTCTATCAGATCCTCCATGCCTATCTGAGATTAGAGGTCTAGATTAGAATTAGAGTTGGAGAGTTAGTATCAAGTTGAGAGATTAGAGCCACGATCTATTTAGATCTAGCTAATCTTGTTCGAGAGGATTAGAGAGTGGTAGAGGCGAAGCTGAAGGAAGGCCCGGACCTGTCGTTGTCTCCTCTTCATCTTCTACCTCTGGGATCAACTCCGTTGGAGCCTGATCCCGAGACCTTGTGGAAAGATCGACTTCTTATTCAAGTGAGCAACATTGTTTTTATTGTTCTTACGGTTCATAACTCTTTGAGTACTTTAATTCTTGTCGCTCTTGAGTTAAAGTTGCATGTTTAGTGTAAGCGTGGTGCTTAGACTAGCTAGCTTATGAATATCTTCTATATTCCAGATCGTGTGGTAGAAGCGGGAAGTGACCTTGTTCTTGTCTGTCCTTTGCAGTCCACCTCCCGTCTATAGAAACCGTAGGACTCCCCCCATAGATTCTCGGGAGGTTCCCTTTCCTAAGTGTGCCTTCAGACAATCACCCCATAAGAATAATACAGACATAGCTTGTGAGAATAAGAACCAGCCATCCTTAAGTTTTCCTTATCCCTCTTTCTGTCAAGTCCTTGATAGCTACTCAGTGATTAGTTATATACCTTAGATACTCTCTTTACCATTCTCCTTGTGGATTCGATATTTAAAACCCTCTCCCGAGTGGAGTCCTCACCGGTATCCGTGCGCTTGCGGATTATCCATCATAATATTTCTGTAGGCTTAACAAATACCAACAAGCATTTCTGGCGCCGTTGCCGGGGAGAACGGTTAAGAGAAAACTCTTCGAGTATAACTAATCTTGTATCTTTCTTTTTCTTTTTAGTTTTAGATTACCTAATGTCCTTATGGACACTACCCTCATTAAATACTTTTCGGCACCCTCAGAGCTCAGCCTTAGGCCTATGCCATCATCGAAACCAATCATATCTGATGCCTATGAGTTGCACCCACGGTTAATAGATATGGTCCAAACCAACACTTTCTCAGGAATAGAAGACGAAGACCCTTATCGTCATCTCCAGCAGTTTGAGCAAACTTGTGACTACCTGCACATTGAGGGTATGTCAGACGAGACTATCCGTTGGAAGCTTTTTCCATTCACTCTGAAAGGAAAAGCTCGCCAATGGTACGACCAGACCAAAGAGAAGATGAAAGGCGATTGGGGAACTCTCCGTGCAGATTTTTGCATGGATTTTTATCCCTTATCTAAAGTAGTCGACCCCAGAATCAAGATCATATCCTTCAAACAGGGGGGTAATGGGTCAATGAGTTCATCCTGGGAACGTTTTGAACTCCTTTGGAAATCTGGACCAGATCTAAGGCTTCAAGACCATATTCTCCTTCAACATTTCTATATTGGTCTTAATAAGGAATCTAGAGCCTATTTGAATACCTCCTCTCATGGATCATTCATACACCTTACATCTAGTGAAGCTAGAACCGTCCTAGACAACATTCTAGCCAACACTAATGATGGTCCTTTAGAAGAGAAAATTTTAGAAGAAGAGATTCCAGAGATAGCTACACCAGAACCTATGCCAGAAGCATCTCAACTTATAGCTATCCAACATATAGAATCACCACAGGAAGAAATTCCTCTACCTGATTTCATAAATGATATCGAGGATGATTTATTTTCTGATTATGGAAACACCTAGAAATATCATAAAGAGAAGAGGCCTCAAAAGCACGCATCTTATTCACATGAGAAGATAGACCCTTTTGAGCAAACCTTCTCAAGAGAACACTCTGTGGAGCTTGCATCCATCATGAGTGGGGAATGGTTGGAAGAGTCGGAGCTTTCCTCTGATGTAGTCCATTTGGACTCACCTTCTATACCAATTCAATGTATAATCAATGGAACCACCTTTGATGCCCTTTATAATCCAGTTGTCAGAATCAATATAATGGCCTCATCCTTTTTCCATCAGTTTATTGAAAACAAGCCATTATCTTCCACAACAAAATTATTAAAGTGCTCCTCAGGACAAATTATTCAAAGTTCGGGAATTCTCTATGTCCTACCTGTTTCAGTTTACGACATGTCAATTCACCTGAGCTTTCACATTTGTGATATTAAGGAGTTTGATCTTTTAATAGGCTATCCTTTAGAAAAACTCCTTAAAGAAGGACACATAGGGAAACTTGATGTTTGCCTAGGCAAAACCATTAAAGTTCCCTTACACTCCTCACATTCGATCCATACTAAGACCGAACCCAGTCCTGAACCAAACCCAATGAAAGAGGTGAATGAAGCATCTCTAGAACATTTCGTAGAATCCAATCAAGAAGATGTTACTGAATTCTTCATCGATGAGGAAGAAGAAAATCCTACAAAATCTGAGCCCCTCGGTGAAACCGAGGAACCCTCGAGACCTCCCATTGAGATTAAACCTTTACCACCTGGTCTTAGATGTGACTTTTTGCACAATGATTCTGAGTCTCATGTGATCATTAATGACCAACTCACTCAGGAAGAGACTCATAGGCTGATAACCATCTTAGAACAACATCGCTTAGCCTTTGGCTACTCGCTCCAAGACCTTAAGGGCATCAGTCCTGCCCTTTGCATGCGATGAGAGAGGTAGTGAAGAAAGAAGTTGTAAAACTCTTACACGCCGGGATTATATATCATGTGCCACATAGTGAGTGGGTGAGCCCCGTGCAAGTTGTTCCTAAAAAGGGAGGCATGACAGTTGTGAAAAATGAGAGGAGTGAATTAATTCCTCAGAGAACCGTCACTGGTTGGCGTATGTGCATAGATTATAGAAAACTCAACAAAGCCACAAGGAAAGATCACTTTCCACTTCCCTTCATTGATGAAATGTTAGTGGTTGGCAAATCACTCTTTATTTTGCTTTCTTGATGGATATTATGGATATCACCAAATCCCAATCCATCCCAGTGACCAGAGCAAAACCACTTTTACATGTCCTTATGGAACTTATGCTTATCGTAGAATGCCTTTTGGGCTATGTAATGCTCCAGCTTCTTTTCAAAGATGTATAGTGTCTATATTCTCTGATATGATTGTAGAGATCATGGAAGTTTTCATGGATGATTTTTCTGTTTATGAAAAAACTTTTGATGATTGTCTAGAAAACTTGGATAAGGTTTTGCAAAGATGTGAAGAAAAGCACTTAGTCCTTAATTGGGAAAATGTCATTTTATGGTTAGAGAAGGAGTAGTGCTGGGCCATCTAATTTGGGCCAAGTGATTATACTGTGGGGGCTGTTTTGGGGCAAACAAAGGACAAGAAACATCATGACATTGCTTATGCTAGTAAAACTTTGACAGGACCTCAACTCAATTATGCCACAACTGAAAAAGAACTGCTAGATGTTGTTTATGCCATTGACAAGTTTAGATCTTACTTAGTAGGAGCAAAAGTTATTGTTTACACTGATCATGCTGCTTTAAAATATTTGCTCACTAAGAAAGATGCTAAACCTAGATTAATAAGATGGATTCTGCTTCTCCAAAAATTTGACTTAGAAATAAAAGATAAGAAGGGAGTAGAAAATTCTGTTGCCGATCATTTGTCTAGAATGTATTTTGAGAAACCACAGGAACTACCCATCAATGACGCAATGAGGGACGACATGCTCTATCGGATCGCCCGGTCAGACCCCTGGTATGCAGATATTGTTAATTTTATGGTTGCAAGGTATGTACGACAAGGAGCCGACATGAAAAGGCTTATTTACGAGAGTCGCCATCACCTGTGTGACGAACCATACCCTTTTCGAGTATGCTCTGACGGGTTACTCAGGAGGTGTGTACCAGCAGAAGAGGGAATGAAGATCATTGAGAAGTGCCACTCATCACCATATGGAGGTCATTACGGAGCTTTCCGCACACATGCAAAGATCTGGCAAAGCGGTTTTTCTGGCCAACTATGTATCAAGACACAAAAGATTTCGTACGAAGGTGCAACTCTTGTCAGAGGCATGAAAACATCAATTCCAGAAATGCCATGCCACTGACAACCGAACTTCAAATCGAGCTCTTTGATGTTTGGAGAATTGACTACATGGGACCATTCCCAAAATCCGAAAAATTCGAGTACATCTTAGTGGCAATTGACTATGTCTCCAAATGGGTTGAAGCCCTGCCATACAGATATGCTAACCACAAAAGCTCAATAAGAATGTTTGAAGAGACAATATTTCTGAGATTTGGTACGCCAATGTTAGTGATAAATGATGGAGGATCCCATTTCATCGACAAGCGCTTTAAGAAATACCTCATGAACCATGGGATCCAGCACAATGTCGCTACTCCTTACCACCCGCAAACAAGTGGTCAAGCAGAGACGTCCAATAAGCAGATCAAGAATATTCTATAGAAGACGGTGGACCAAATGGGGATAAAATGGAAAGAAATACCCGAAGCACTTTGGGCTTATCGGACAGCTTATAAAACTCCCATTGGAATGTCTCCCTACCAACTGGTCTACAAGAAGACATGTCACTTGCCGGTTGAGCTAGAATTCAAGGCTCATTGGCAATAAAGAGATGGAACATGGACTTTAAAGCAACCGGAACAAAACGGAAAATGCAACTGTCCGAGCTAGATGAATGGAGAGAGAAGGCGTATCACAGTGCTAAGATCTACAAGGAAAGAACCAAGAGATGGTACGACAAGAGAATCATAAAGAAAGAATTCAACCCAGGCGATTAGGTATTACTTTTAAACTCTAGGGTACGACTCTTTGGGCATGGGAAGCTACGAAGCAAGTGGGACAGACCATACCAGGTGGTGAATTCATCGTCACATGGAGCCGTCACTCTTCAAGACGACGAATGTACGTTATTCAAGGTAAATGGTCAACATCTTAAAATATTTGTAGAGCCCAATAAAGAGTCTGAGGTTTTAGATGAAATAGATTTCTTTTGTTTTCCCACGAGTATTAATTTTAAGCCGTAATAGGTCGTCTTAGGGTTTTTAAGGATCAGCACACAGTTAGAGCACCCCGCGCTGAAGATCGTCACGAGACGACGTGGTGGGGGGGCCGACCAGCCTCCTCACTGGGCCGATCGAGCCCTGCCCGCCGCCTCGTGCCGCCAGCTTTCGGCCATGCTATCTCTAAGTTGCTCAGTTTTGTAAAAACTTGTCCGGGGATCTTTTATGAGATATCTCGTAGCCTTTCCAAGCTAGGTCAACCCCCTCTGCAAGTCCGTGACCAATATATAAGCAGGGGTAGACCTCCACCTTTTTCTCATCCCAAAGCCCCCAAGTAGCAGCAATGGCCGACAAGCAGCTTGTCCCCTTTAGCTTTGAAGCCAAGGTGGTTTTTCCTTTTGTCGGAAACAAAGCCGCTAGCCTCCTTGCCTCTTGATCTCAGCCCTCTCTCGTTGTTCCCACCTGGCCGTCCATGTTTGCCGCCATCGCCAAAAGAAAGCAAGCATGCGATGTATGCTTAGCTGTACGATCACCGTCGTGAATCAGCTCAGAAGAAGTCGATCTGTGTACCTAGCTGTGAGACATGGGTACCCATGGGTCCCACCGACCAGGGTCCTAGAGGTCCCTGTCAAGTGGACCCAACCTGTCAGAAGCCCTGCCGACCTGCAAGTGGGCCCGGAGACCTTATCCACAATCCCGGCGACCTTGGAAGACCTCGGACGACTTTATCCAGATCACAGATGACCTATCAGGCTTGCGGGGCAAGCCTCTCCTTAGATCACAGCGGCGGCACCGCCAATAGACCCGTGGATCGCGAGATCCTCTCTGTAATTACGGAAGGCGACCTTCCTAAAATCTGTAACTAACCCCGATGAGGGTCCACTGACCTCGAATGGAAACCCTAGCCCGCCGGCTATATAAGGCAGCCTAGAGCTCCATTTGAGGGGAGATCACTTTCCACATGATCCCACCACACTGGACATAGGGTTTTACTCTCCAGAGGCCAGAACCAGTCTAAAATCCCTTGTGTCCTTGCCATACTCGCCGAGTTCCGAGTTCATCCAAGAACTACCGCCTACGCTCTTAGGTCCTGATCCCCCATTAGTCAACCTACAACCGCTTGGGTAGCCCCCTTGCGGATCTGTCCAGGTCTCACCCCCTGACAGTTGGCGCGCCAGGTAGGGGAGATATTGACGGTGTATTTTGGTACACCTAGCATGTTCATTACACTTTGGTTTGGATTTGATTATGGAACTAACCCGCCACTAGGCACACTAATCATATAACAAGGTCATCTATGTGCATGCATTTGGAAGTGTTGTGTTTATGTAGGAAAACATGGACATAAATGACGGATTCGCAACAAGTTCAAAGGAGCATTTACGGAGTCTTGTTCGTGTTCATGAGCTTGATGAAATCACTTCCAATGGTGGCAAGGACCGAAGTGCTACGAGGAACACCCCCGGGGATTGAAGCGTAGAAGACCGAACTTCATGCGAAGAGAACCTCCATCTTGGATGCGAGGATGACATCGTCAAAATCATGCAAGTGGAGGGGGCAAAGTGCATAATTACATGAGGACCCATGGGAGCGAAGGGGCGACTGAATCGGGCCGAGGTGGGCCCAGACCGACCGGCCCAGCCCACTTCGGTGGCCGGTTCGACCCCCCTTTCCTTGCACCCGAAGGATCTTTAACCCTAAAACCCTGGAGGCGCCGCCATTCGACAGGGAGAGAGCCATTCGCACCAGGAGGCCATCCACAAGCTAGAGAGAGAGGAGGAGGATCTCCGGAGGGAGATCGACCACCTCAAAGGAAGCACTCTCTCGTGGAGAAGAAGGAAGACACCGGCGGAAGGGAAACCATGATCAACGGTGCTATGTCCAGCACCTTGATGGGGTAATCTCCTTATTCGTCCATGGGTGTAATCGATCTTGAGATGTAATCGCACTTTGTCGGATTATCTATCTATCATCTTGTGTTGAATATACTTTATTGCTTAAGGTTAGCTACCATGCCGTAAAGGGAGTATGAGCTCCAATGCTTCCTTGGATTCATTCAATACGTCGTGTCCATCATAGGTCTAGTCATGAATACCTTCGCATAGTGACAGTACGAGAGGAGGGAAAGGGCGAAACCGTGGTCACAACCCCGATAGATTAGATTGGTTTTCATGTCTTTATCGATTGCATGTTCTAGTATCGTAGACCCGTGGGCGAGTGTCTTTTATCTTGATATCTTAATCATTCTCTCTAGTGTAGTTTAGTTGTTTTCTAGTATAATCGTAGTTAGAGCTTTGAGTAGTTAGTGCGTAGAAGTAGATCGAACGCTTGTAATCACCTTGCTCCGCGGATTGACAAGAACCTTGGGAATCCCGTGGTGAAAAAGGTGTGGGGTCCGTACGCTTGCGGATCGTAGAGGGATACGTCTATTATCTGTCAACAAGCCCCTTTTTCTGGCGCCATTGCCATGGAGCAAGCTAGTTTACATCGTTTGGTTTGCATCTAACTTAGTTTTATAATTTAGTTTATCTTTTATTTGTTTTATCTAACACCTATTATCTAGAAAAACCTTTGTTTTGTTTTTGTTTTTGTTTTTATCTTATTGTCTAGATGGCGTTCGTTAATCAACCCGTGGAAGAACCGAAGAAATCACTAAGGGATTACGCTAGCCCTCGATGTGAAGACATAAAAGTACAAGAGTCGGATTCGAAGCTCAAAGCGACCGAGTTTGAGATTAAATCCAAGATCATCGAGATGGTGGCGGCAAACCCATTTGAAGGGATGGTTACGGAGAACCCATATAGACACATAAGGCATTTCACGACGATATGCAACACCGTGCGTCAAGAAGGAGTCCCCGATGAATGGTTCAAATGGAATCTCTTTCCCTACTCACTTGCCGGCAATGCAAAGACATGGTGCTCGTTTGCGTCCTTTGAAGTTGAAGGCAATTGGAACAAGTTGATGAAGAAGTTTTGCGAGAAGTTCTTTCTAATTAGCAAGGTTCAACATCTAAGGAGGCAAGTGATCAATTTCATGCAAGGAGAAGAGGAAGGGATAGACCAAGCCTGGGATAGGTTTAATGGGTTGATCGAACAAGGACCAAGACTCGCTTCTCTCGGTGACGTACTCTTGCATACATTTTTCTTTTCCCTAACCCGTAGTTGCATGCAACACGTCAAAATGTGTGTAGGTGGGGATCTCATGGAGAAAACACTCACGGAAGCCACCCAACTTCTACAAAAAATTAGTAAAGCGGGTCGCCATGCGAAGAGTTTGGGAAACAAGACTTGCGGAAGAGCCGGAATATAATTCGAGGAAGAAGAAGTGTGCTGAATTTTCTAAAGAGGCAACCCCGGAAGTCACAAAAGAGGAACCAATCACGGAAAAGCTTGAACAAGAACACATCAAGTCAAGAACTACCCCGAGCATCGACTTCGCCGTACCAAATGAGACAAACAAGAGAAGCATGTCAAGCGCGAAGCCACTAAGGGAGTTCGAACCAATGGATTGGGTTCCTATCGATTACGGAGAAGTATTCGACAAGAGAAGACTGTTCCCTAATCAAAAGGGAATGACGAGAGCATTGGAAGTGGATTTCCCACCGGAGAAGAAAGCGGAAAATTCATACGACCTTGAAACCACCGGTGAGATTTTTCAAAAACTCTTTGGAGATGACATAGTGGATCCGGAACACATAGCCGAGGTGAAGAGAATCATGGGGATCAAGCCCGAAGCATCGCCATACGCTCGCCTCGCCGAAGTCTACGCGATAGGATCCGAAGAAGAAGAGAAGATGACACCACACTTGAGTTGCGTGATCAACGGAGTCCAACGCAAAGCTTTATGCGACATCGGAGATCAAGTAAGTGTCCTATCTTCTAAAATTTATGATAAAGTTCAAGACCACAACCTAGACTTAGCTCCAACATCAACGAAATTAATTACAGGAGACGGTAGAACTATTAAACCTCTAGGTATTGCTTGCAACATGAAAGTAAAAATCTCTAGAAACTATATACCAACCGATTTCTTTGTTATTGATGCTTACCATAGTAATCATGATCACATAATCCTAGGTAGGCCTTTTCTTAAGTTGGTTGATGCCGTGTTAGATGCCGGAGAAGGCAAAGTAACAATGAACCTTAATGGAACAAAGTACACATATAACTTTCTTCGTGCTTCTAAACACCTTACACCCTTTCCTCCCGAAGATGAAGAAGTAGAAGAGATAGATAGCCTTTGTTTTGTTGAAACCCTTAGAGACCCACTGCAAAGAGCGATGGAGAATCAAATTAGTAATCAACAAGATGAAGAACTAGAAGAAGCAACAAAAGGCTTGGAACCACATGATGGAAGCGTGGAGGAAGGAAAATTTGAAGACAAAGGAGAGATTAAACCCGAGGAGCCACAAGCGCCCGAGGTAGACCTTAAACCTTTGCCCAAAGGATTAAAGTATGAATTTTTGGGCCCGAGACAAGACCTATCCGGTCATCGTGAGCGACGAGTTGAGTCCTCGAAGAAAATGAGGCGTTGCTGATTTTATTGAAAAAACATAGGAAGGTGATTGGATATTCGATTAATGATCTCAAAGGTATTAGCCCGGCCTTTTGCACTCATCGTATACCAATGGAAGACCAATGTAAGCCTTGTAGTGGACCACCAAAGTAGGCTAACCCATGCCATGCGAGAGGTAGTAAAGAAAGAGGTCATCAAGTTACTTGATGCCGGAATCATCTGCCCGGTTCCGCATAGCGAATGGGTGAGCCCGGTACATTGTGTACTAAAGAAAGGAGGTTTGACTGTGGTGAAGAATGAGAAGAACGAATTGATACCGCAAAGAACCGTGACCGGGTGGCGGATGTGTATCGATTATCGTAAGCTTAATAAAGCGACGAAGAAAGATCACTTCCCCCTACCGTTCATTGACGAGATGCTCGAGAGGTTAGCAAACCACGCTTATTTTTGCTTTCTCGATGGGTACTCGGGGTTCATGCAAATTCCCATTCACCCAGAAGATCAACACAAAACAACGTTTACATGCCCTTATGGAACGTTTGCATATAGAAGGATGCCCTTCGGTCTATGCAACGCTCTGGCCTCTTTTCAATGTTGCATGATGGCCGTATTTTCGGAATTCATCGAGGAAATTGTCGAGGTGTTCATGGATGATTTTTCCATTTATGGGAAGACATTCATGGATTGCTTGGCAAACTTGGAAAAGGTCCTCACGAGGTGCGCGGAGGTAGACTTGGTGTCGAATTGGGAAAAGTGCCACTTCATGGTTAAGCAAGGCATAGTGCTCGGACATGTTATATCCGAGAGAGGAATTGAAGTGGACAAGGCTAAGGTGGAGACGGTTGAGCAACTCCCACCTCCTACAGATGTTAAGTCCTTAAGGAGCTTTCTAGGCCATGCCGGATTCTATAGAAGATTTATTAAGGAGTTCTCGAAGATCACTAAGCCCTTAACGCATCTTCTTCAAAAGGATGTGGCTTTCGACTTTGATGAGAAGTGCCTAGCGACATTCCGGACCTTGAAAAGTGCGTTGGTGAGTGCTCCCATTATTCAACCTCCGGATTGGAGCCAACCTTTCGAGATCATGTGTGACACAACTGACTACGCCGTAGGCGCGGTTTTGGGTCAAAGAAAGGAAGGTCGAGTTCACGCCGTTTACTATGCTAGCAAAACTCTTAGTGAGGCGCAATTAAATTATGCCACTACGGAAAAGGAGTTGCTAGCGGTGGTTTTCGCTTTCGAAAAATTCAGATCTTTCATCGTGAACTCAAAGGTCATTGTTTACACCGATCACGTAGCCATCAAGTATCTCTTGGCTAAGAAGGAAGCTAAACCACGTTTGATTCGTTGGATCCTTCTTCTCCAAGAATTTGATGTTGAAATTCGTGATAAAAAGGGGGTGGAAAATGTTGTGGCCGATCATTTGTCTAGGATGAATCGTGGACAAGATGATAAAGAGCCTATAGAAGATAAGATGAGAGATGACCACCTCTATTGAGTGCTTGATAAAGATACTTGGATGATCGATATCATTCGAGCGATTCGGAAGATGCCTCTCGATCATCTAGATAAAAACTCTCAAAAGAAGATAATCTCCGAAAGTAGAAAGTACTTTTGGGATGCACCATACCTCTTCAAACTTGGCAATGATGGAGTAATGAGAAGGTGTGTGCCAAGAGAAGAAAGGGTAGAGATTTTGAGAAAGTGCCACTCGTCGGAGTACGGTGGACACTATAGTCATTTTCGAACCCAAGCAAAAGTATGGTCAAGCGGATTCTTTTGGCCGGAGATGCATGAAGATACTAAAAGATATGTTGCATCATGCCCCGAATGCCAAAGAACCGGAAACATCTCTCAAAGAAATTATATGCCTTTGAAATACAACCTACAAATCGACATATTCGATGTATGGGGTATAGACTTCATGGGGCCTTTTAAAAACTCATTTGGATTTGAGTATATCCTAGTCATGGTTGATTATGTATCCAAGTGGGTAGAGGCTATACCATGTCGTAAAGCTTCCACGGAGGAGTCCATTACTATGATCAATAATGTGATTTTTTCTCGTTTCGGTACACGGGAATCTTGATAAGTGATGGAGGAACTCACTTTACCGGAAGAATTTCAAAAAGTGCTTGTCCAAGTTGGGAATTGAGCATAGGGTCTCTACGGCCTATCACCCACAAACCAACGGACAAGCGGAAACGTCAAATAGGCAATTAAAAAGCATCCTCAACAAAACCATAGAGAAGGGAGGCAAAGATTGGTCAAAGAAATTAGACGGAGCTTTATGGGCTTATCGAACGACGTTCAAGACACCGATAGGTATGACCCCCGATCAATTCGTCTATGGAAAAGCTTGCCACCTTCGGTTGAGTTGGAACATAAAGCCTATTGGGCGATTAAAGAGATGAACCTCGATCTCGATGCTGCGGTGGTGAAACGAAGAATCCAAATAAGCGAGCTAGAGGAGTTGAGGTTGAAAGCATATGAAAATGCAAGCATATACAAAGAGAGAATCAAAAGGTGGTATGATAAAAGATTGAAAAAGAAAGAATTTAAAGAAGGAGATAAGGTCCTCCTCTACAATTCGAGGTTTAAAACCTTCGGAAAGGGGAAATTGCAAAGCAAGTGGGACGGACCTTATGTTGTGCATTCGGTGCTCTCCAACGGAGCGGTAACCATTATGGATATAAAAGGCGATCAATTTATGGTGAATGGTCAACGACTTAAGGTTTACTACGAACACGACGTTGTGCCCCTTCACCATGTTGATGTCTTCACCATGGAAGAAGAGCCCGAACGTCCCGCCTAGGACGAAAAACAAGGCATGAATTTACGTAAATAGTTTTTCTTTTAATTTTCCGGAGTTTCTCGCGAAGATTTACTAGGCCAACCTTTTCCCATGGGCTAAGGAGGCGAAAAAAGGGCGGTGCGTGAAAGACGGACCGGCCGGCCCCGAGACGGGGGTGGGTCGGCCGGCCCCGGCCGACCGGCCCGGTGGGTCCCGGCGGCGGACGTCCCCCGATTTTTGCCTGAATTGCTCCTTTTCGACTTCCTTCCTTGGTTAGAAAATTTTAAGGGAAGTTTAAAAAAGTAAAATGGGGTTCCTAGGGTTTTTCTCTTCGGACTATTTATTTTGCCGAATTGGGAGCTCGGGAATCAACCCCTCCAAGCAATATTTTGCACCCACGCAGCAGCCATTGTGCCCCCGAGGAGCTTAGAGTTGAAGCTAGAAGCCAAGGAGCCATCGATGGAGGAGGTGAAGCCATGCGAGCTTAAGCTACCCGTCGAGATCAAGAGGACCGCACGCATCCGTTGCGGAGGGCGTGTCCCGACCGGAGCTATTGCATCTCGCAACCCCGTCGAAGGAGAGAAGGCTCCTACGCCCGTTCGAAGGTCGGCGCGCATCCAAGGCATGAAGTGGAAAGACTACAAGGAGGTGTCGCCCGAGCCTAAGGATTATGGGGGTAGCGACTACTCCGACGATCGTAGCCCGAGCTCGTGGGCGGCCGCGGGAGAGACAATAACGACCTCTACATTTGGGGTGAGGTGCCCAAGGAGAAGACTCCGGAGGCCCTAACGGCGGCGGCAACGGCGGCGGCGGCGACAATGGTGGTGGCGACGACGGTGGCGACGACGGTGGAGACAATGGCGATGACAACCCCTTCGGATTGCATACGATGTGTTGTCGAGTTTGCCGTCAATCCATCGGGGATCTCTACGCGTCGGTCGACGAATGTCTCTAAGCCATGGAAGCGATGAAGCAGAGTTTGGAGGATTTGGAGCGTGTAGTTGAAGACGACTACAAGTTCCTTAATCACAACGTGCGCAAACTTTTTGGCATGGTTGGAAACATGAGAGGCAAGTGGTGCAATACTTGCTTAAAGTACCACTAGGTCTAGTTTTCCCCTTAGGATTTTTGTAAGATACGACGAGGACGTCGTATGTTTTTAGCATGGGGGAGAGCTAGCTAGCTAGTCTTAGCTTTTGAGTTTCAAGTTTAGGTTCGGTTTAATCTTCGAGTGAGAGTCTTAGAGTTTAATGAGTCTTAGTTTTAGAGTGTATTTTTAAATTTTTGCAAGTTTGAAAGTGTCTTAAATTAGTGTTGAGTCAAAGAAAATCAAATAAAAAGAGTCTTTATATATTTTTGTGTCTTGAGTGATGCTTATCTTTATTCACTTGTTTGTTTATCTTTGATTCTTGATATATGAACATAAGTGTATATATGAACATAAGTGTGTGGTTTGAAAAATGTTTACCTTGGTGCTTAGTGGAATTGCTACTACTTAAAGTACCCTTACCCTTCACATGTTAGTTGTGCTATGTTCAATGCTAAAAGTTGGAGGATTTCAGTTCTGAAAATTATCTAAAAACCCTTGTAATAAAGGTTAGCAAAACCTCTTTTTCCAAGTTGAGAGTAAGAAAAAAATCCTATACAAAGCCAATTTATTTTTTGCTCCAATATAAGTGTGATTAGCACGATGAGTTGGGCTAGGACCCTTCTCTCTTGGGAGTTTTAATTTCGAGCAATGATCATGTTCTTGTACTTATGTTTTGTTTCTAGCCTCGTCATGCATTCGGTAACGTGACTTTCACATTGGAAGTCCCGTACATCGCCGAATTCCATACCCAACCCTATACATCTCTTTTGTGCATCGCATTCCTTGAACACAACCTACTTTCAAAAGTTTCGTATCGTCTCTAGCATGATTTATTTAAAATTTCAGATTGTATGCATGCGAGAAAGAGAGGAGTGGAGAGCTTTGAAAAGTTGTCAAGAGAGGGAAAAATAAAGAGAAAAGTATGAGTATGGAAAAGAAAGAAAGAAAAAATATGTGAATGAAAGAAAGAAGAAAGATGAAAAAGAAAAAGAGAAAAGAGGAGGTAGCAATAAAGATATGAGAGGGATGGATCAAGTGAAAGAAAAGAAAAATAAAGTGTAAGGAAGGATGTCACGTTGTTGAGAGACGAAACTTTCATTCTTTTTCCAACCATGTGCAATCCGACAACGAGGACGTCATCGGTGCCTTGTAGTCATAATTTTCTTTTGCCCTTGCACATGTCCACCATTCTAAATCTTCTCATCCTTGATATCCCTACATATGGTTAATTCTCATGATCATTGGTTTTGAAAGGTAAACAACCATTAGTGGAAGTTCTTAGTTTGACAATACTTGTGTTGATTGCTCTAGCCCTACCTATAGCTCCACTTTACATGTTATATGAGAGACTTATGGGAGGTGAGAGTTTTATAAAATTGGTTTAGGATAGCCACCTCATATGAGTGACTTGAGAGAGCTTGGAGAAAGGTTTTTGTCTAATACTTGTTGCGGGAATTTTGTTTCTAAAATCATAAAAACCCTCCGATGGAAGTAAAGAAGTAAGCATGGCTGAAATTGAAGACTTCGAGTGAAGAGTTTGAGTTGTGGGTTAAATCTTGATGTGGTGAAAATTTTTAAACGCCCATGTCTATGTTTGATGATCACTACTTTGTGTTTATGTATTAAAGATGAAAGGGTTGACTAACTTTGTGAAGAAGGATTAGCAATACACAATTACAACGCTTTTGGACGAAGTTCTTTTACGAGTACTTGCTCGAGGACGAGCAAGAGCTAAGCGTGGGGGAGATGTTGACGGTGTATTTTGGTACACCAAACATGTTCATTACACTTTGGTTTGGATTTGATTATGGAACTAACCCGCCACTAGGCACACTAATCATATAACAAGTTCATCTATGTGCATGCATTTGGAAGTGTTGCGTTTATGTAGGGAAACATGGACATAAAGGACGAATTCGCAACAAGTTCAAAGGAGCATTTACGGAGTCTTGTTCGTGTTCATGAGCTTGATGAAATCACTTCCAATGGTGGTAAGGACCTAAGTGCTACGAGGAACACCCCGGGATTGAAGCGTAAAAGACCGAACTTCATGCGAAGGGAACCTCCATCTTGGACGCGAGGATGACATCGTCAAAATCATGCAAGTGGAGGGGGCAAAGTGCATAATTACATGAGGGCCCACGGGAGCGAAGGGGCGACCGAACCGGGCCGAGGTGGGCCCAGGCCGGTCGGCCCAGCCCACTTCGGTGGCCAGTTCGCCCCCCCTTTCCTTGCACCCGAAGGATCTTTAACCCTAAAACCCTGGAGGCACCACCATTCGACGGGGAGAGAGCCATTTGCACCAGGAGGCCATCCACAAGCTAGAGAGAGAGGAGGAGGATCTCTAGAGGGAGATCGACCACCTCGAAGGAAGCACCCTCTCGTGGAGAAGAAGGAAGACACGGCGGAAGGGAAACCATGATCAACGGTGCTATGTCCAGCACCTTGATGGGGTAATCTCCTTATTCGTCCATGGGTGTAATCGATCTTGAGATGTAATCGCACTTTGTCGGATTATCTATCTATCATCTTGTGTTGAATATACTTTATTGCTTAAGGTTAGCTACCATGCCGTAAAGGGAGTATGAGCTCCAATGCTTCCTTGGATTCATTCAATACGCCGTGTCCATCATAGGTCTAGTCATGAATACCTTCGCGTAGTGACAGTACGAGAGGAGGGAAAGGGCGAAACCATGGTCACAACCCCAATAGATTAGATTGGTTTTCATGTCATTAAGCGATTGCATGTTCTAGTATCGTAGACCCATGAGCGAGTGTCTTTTATCTTGATATCTTAATCATTCTCTCTAGTGTAGTTTAGTTGTTTTCTAGTATAATCGTAGTTAGAGCTTTGAGTAGTTAGTGCGTAGAAGTAGATCGAACGCTTGTAATCCCCTTGCTCCGTAGATTGACAAGAACCTTGGCAATCCCGTGGTGAAAAAGGTGTGGGGTCCGTACGCTTGCGGATCGTAGAGGGATACGTCTTTTATCCGTCAACGGGAGATCAGGAACTCGCTGTGCAGCATGGCGGCCCGATCTGGCATCGTTTTTCCGGCGAGCATGGTGGACATCCTCGCCAACCCCGTCGAGATCTGCTTTGGTTCCTTCACGGCGACCTCGACCGCCCTGGTGACGGCGACCTCACCAACGGCCTTCGTGCAGGCCCCGGCGACCTCTGACGCCGTCCCCAGCTCCGGCAAGAAGTCGAAGACCCACCCGCCCAAACCCTATGATATCGTCTAGGGGATGGAGCGCGTCATCGACATGATGGAGGAACCCCTCCAGATCTGCGAAAGGGCTCAGTGCTCAACGCAAGAAGCGTCGCACCGCAGGACCTTCCCATTCGGTTTGCAGCCTCTCAGCGACGTGTACACACGACAAGCGGCGAAGTCAATCCAGATCCAATCTGGGCGACAGCAACCATCTGGCGACCTCAAGGTCGAATCTCGCGCCCGCCGCGACCCTTTCGACGTACCGTGCATCGATCACAAGGTTGCACGACACACACTCCGTGGCTATCGGCTACGGAAGAAGATCGATCAGGAGTGTGACATCTCGCGCGCCACTTAGGCTCCCACATCTTCGGACGGCGGCGAGTTTCAAAAGGCCCGGATCTGCATCTCCCCCAATGACTAGAGATCCACCCGGCGGTGCATCTTGGTGGTCTCAGCGAACGACCCACCACGGGTCGACGCGACGGGCTCCGAGGGGGCACGTCGGATCCAAGCCAACGCGAACCGCGCCGAGAGGGGGGCGGAGGAGCAGCGCCCGGCGGTACCACCGTGTGCCCGCGACCTACGCCTCGAGTTCGAAGAGGCGGGGCTCCCGACGTTCAACAGCCCCCAGGCCAACCTTGGTGAGGTGTTGGCATGTCTCCAGCAAGCTAACCCCTCGCCCGAGGGCAAAGCGGCCATGGCCTACGTCCGGGTCGCCACAGCCCTGGTGGAGGAGAAGAGCGCGACATACAAGTCGGCTGCATCTACGTCATGCCGGCACTTGTGCAACCGATCTAATCCGCCTGCGCATAGCAGGCTCCCCACAATCCTGGAGGAGGTCAACCAGCCCGGAGCGAAAGCCGCGCTAGCCGTCGACCTACGCGCCAACCTCGACAAGAACCGGCGTGGTCGCGATGCCCGCGGCTACATCGACCAACATCACCGCGAGCGCGAGGAGTGGGAACTTCGACGTCGCCTCGACTACGACCGCGAGTACGGTCCTCCTGGCGGCATCCACCAGATCATGGAGTGTGAGGACCGCGAACGCCACGACGTCGAGAAATGGCGGCGTGCCCAGTACGAGGCCTAGCACGGCCACCCCGAGGGTCCGGTCCGTAACCCGGACCGACAGCCTAGATCCCAGGTCGTGGCTACAGCGCAAGACGACGATGCGGCTCAGGTCGGCGACAGCGACGACGACATGGCGATCACCTACTTCCCACTGGTGATGGGCGATGCACCGTCGCTCTAGCTCAACAACCTCCCGGCAGGCAGCATCACGTTGTGGGCCGACCTGTCTCAGACCTTTACGTCGAACTTCCAGGCGACGTATAATCGCCCCGATAATGCCTTCAACCTCGAGAGGGTGACCATGGAGCCCGGCGAGCGGTTACGAGACTACACCAACCGGTTGTTCGAAAACCGCAACACCTGCGTTGGAGTTCGGGACGACTAGGTCGTCAACAGCTACAAGAAAGGTCTCAGGGACCGTAAGGTCTTTGAGAAGATCAACGAGTTCGGCGCCACAACGGTCACGCCGCTCATGGAGGTCGTCAATAAGTTGATCGACACAGAGGAAGCCCTGGTCAACCAGTTTGACCACGACGGCAAGCAGGATGTCGGCACCTCTGGCGCCGTCGGTGACCCCAGCTCGAAGTTCCGCAAGAGACCTTCGGAGGTCCTCGCGGCGGACGGGCGCCAACCTTCGACGTTCAACGTCGAGGAGTTCAACGCGGTGCTGGACAGCCCCTGCACGTTCCATGAAGGGGGTACTCACATAGTCCGTGAGTGCCAGCAGTTCAAGAGGGCGTTTTGCACGCCCGAGGACCCGAAGCGACCCAGAAGCGACGGAGATAGGTCATCCTCACATCGCTACAACAACAGCCGCCGCGACGACCGATGTGGCCGCCAGGACAACGACCGCCGCGACGACCGGTGACGTGACAAGCACCAGCCAGAGGACTGTCGTGAGGAGCGCGGCCTGCCTCCCCCGCCGGAGACAGGCAACCCCAATGGCCCATTCCAGCACGCCAAGAGGTCGATCAACATGATCGTTGGCGGCCTGAAGAGTAGCACGAGCAGGAGGAGGTACCGCAAGGACAACCGCGAGGTCAAGCTCATCCACACCAAACCATCGCAGCCCCTGCATTGGTCGGAGCAACCCATTACCTTCTCCAGAGCCGATCACTTGGTCCACATCCCAAATCCCGGTTCATACCCGCTGGTCGTCGAGCCCATCGTTGAGGGCACCCTGCTCGCTCAAACCCTCATCGACGGTGGAGTGGGCTCAATGTCATCTTCGTCGACACCCTGAAGAAGAGACTTCAAGAGGCTTACGGAGTGCGATGAGCCTTTCTTCGGCATCGTGCCCGGCAAGGCGGCCTACCCCATGGGTCGGGTCTCCCTCCTAGACAAGTTCGGCACAGAGGAGAACTTCCGCACTAAGTATCTTAGCTTCGAGGTCGCTGACTTAAAGTTGTCCTACCACGCCATCCTAGGTCGCCCATGATGGCCAGGTTCATTGCTATCCCGCACTACACCTACCTAGTGCTGAAGATGTCGGCTCCCAATGGAGTCCTCACAGTCTACGGCGATCTACTCATCTCGTTCAAGTGCGACAACGAGGCCCTGGAGATCGCCACGACGAACGCCTGCTTCGGTGCCTCGGTCGTCATGGTGGCTGAAGCTAAGAAGGTCGACCTGTCCGACCTGACCATCCCGGAGTAGAAGCGCACCGAGACCGCCCTGGACGGCATGTCATCGATGAAGAAGGTCTGCCTCGGCCTTACCGACCCAGCCAAGACGGTGGTCATCGGCGACAACCTCGGGGAGAAATAGGAACTCGCGCTCACTAGTTTCCTCCGGGACAATGCTCACCAGTTAGCTGCCGGATTCATCCGCGAATGTAAAAACCTGGTTTGGCTCACCAACCCGGTGCTTATACCAAAGAAAACCGGCCAATGGAGAATGTGTATCGACTACACCGATCTCAATTGTCACTGCCCTAAAGTCCCCTTCCCTCTTCCGCACATCGATCAGGTCGTTGACTCCACCGCTGGGAGTGCCCTGTTGTGCTTCCTCGACTGCTACTCAGGCTATCACCAGATAGCCTTGAAGGTCTCTAACCAGGACAAGATGACATTCATAACGCTGCACGGCATCTACTGCTACACGACCATGACTTTCGGCCTCAAGAACGCTAGAGCGACCTACCAGAAGGAAATCCAGAAGTGCTTAGCGTCTCAGATCGGCAAGAACGTTGAGGCCTACGTCGACGACGTGGCTGTCAAGACCACCAACGAAGACGACCACATCGCCGACCTTGCCCAGACCTTCGCCAACCTCCGGCACTACCGCTGGAAGCTCAACCCGGAGAAGTGCGTGTTCGGTGTCCCATCTGGCAAGCTTCTAGGCTTCATGGTGAGCCACCGCGGCATCGAGGCGAACCCCACTAAGGTCAACGCCATCCACAGGATGAACCGACCTACTGGAAAGAAAGAAGTGATGAAGCTCACCGGTATGATGGGGACCCTAGGTCGCTTTATCAACAAGCTTGGAGAGAAAGGCCTGCCCTTCTTCAAGCTCCTGAAAAAGTCTGACAAGTTCAAGTGGACAGACGAGCGGACCTGGCGCTCGAGGAGCTGAAGACCTTCCTCACGACGCCCCCGGGCATGGTGCCTCCCGCACCTAAGGAGACCTTGCTGCTCTACACCTCCCCGTCCACCCAGGTGGTCAGCGCAGTGTTGGTGACCGAGCGACCTGAAGAGGGCCACCAGTACCCTGTCCAGTGACCTGTCTACTACGTCAGCGAGGTTTTATACAACAGTAAGGTCAGGTACTCGCAACCTCAGAAACTTTTATACGCTATTCTCGTCATGTAGCGCAAGCTGCGACATTATTTCCAGTCGCAGAAGATCAAGGTCGTCTCCAATTTCCCCCTCGAAGAAATCTTACGTAGCCGCGACATCGTGGGGCACATCGTCAAGTGGTCGGTCGAGTTGGGCGAATTCGACCTCGAGTTCTGCCCACGGCAGGCCATCAAGTCCCGGATCCTCGCCGATTTCGTCTCCGAGTGGACGGAGACCCAGCAGCCTCCATCGGCGGAGAAGCCGGAGCACTTGAAGATGTAATTCGACGGTTCCTTGAACCTCGAAGGCGCGGGTGCAGGTGTCCTCTTCATCTCACCCCAAGGCGATCACCTGAGTACATCTTACAGATCCACTACAAGGCGTCCAACAACGGTGCTGAGTACGAGGCCTTGATCCATGGGCCGCGCATCGCTGTTTCCCTCGGAATCAAGCGACTCATTACTTACGGTGACTCCATGGTCGTCAATGACCAAGTCAATAAGGCATGCGACGTCAAGAAGGAAACAATGAACGCCTACTACGCCGAGGTGCGCAAGCTCGAGGATAACTTCAAAGGTCTACAGTTCCACCACATCTCCCACGACAATAATGTGGCGGCCGACGTACTCTCCAAGCTGGGGTACAAGCACGCGCTGGTCCCGGCTGGCGTATTCATTCGAGACCTGCGCAAGACATCGATTCGACTCCTCAGCAACCCAGATATGTCGCACAACGACACACCGGGCAGCCGCGACGTCTTCATGGTGGAGGCCGAAGATGACTGGCACCTTGACTTCATCGCCTACATCATGGAGAAGCGCGTCCCAGAAGACAAGGTCGGGCGCGAGAAGATCGTCAGATGCGCCGCCAACTACGTCATCGTCGGCACTGAGCTGTATCGAAGGTCCGCTTCCAACGGTGTGCTAATGAAGTGCATCCTCCGGTCTGAAGGTCTTGAGCTCCTACAAGAGATCCATGGCGGGAAATGCGGCAACCACGCAGCCTTCGCAAACCTAGTGGGAAAAGCCTACAGGTCGGGCTTCTACTGGCCTACTGCCTTGGCCGATGCTTAAGACTTGGTTCGGCGGTGCAAGGGTTGCCAGTTCTTCGAGAAGCAACAGCACGTCCCAGCTCAAGTTCTGAGGACAATTCCACCGTCCTAGCCCTTTGTCATATGGGGCCTTGACTCGGTGGGACCATTCAAGACGGCCCCTGGCGGCTACAAGCACATCCTGGTGGCGGTGGACAAAATCACCAAGTGGATCGAGGTCCGCTCCGCCTCCAGAGTCACGTCGAAAGAGGCCGCAAAGTTCATCGAGGACATCACCCATCGGTTCGGGTACCTAAAAGGATCGTCACCGACCTGGAAAAGGCCTTTACTGGGTCGGACTTCTGGGATTTCTGCCAGGACAGCCTCATCGATGTCTACTACTCCTCGGTGGCCCACCTGCGGTGCAACGGCCAGGTCGAGCGGGCAAATGGCATCAAAGACCGCATCTTCGACGATGCTTCGCAATACGCGACTAGATGGCACGCAGAGCTGCCTCATGTCATCTAGGGTCTTCGAACCCAGGTCAGCTTGGTCACGGGATACTCGCCCTTTTTCCAGGTGTACGGGTCAGAGGCGGTTCTCCCAACCGACATAGCCTTTGGTGCCCCGCGCATCCAACACTACGAGGAAGGGACGACCGAGGAAACGCGCAAGGTCGACCTCAACAGCATCGAAGAACACCGCGTAGCCGCGCTAATGCGGCACACCCGGTACAAGCAGCAGCTGCGACGCTATCACGACCGCAACGTGTGGGAGCGATCCTTCAACGTGGGAGACCTGGTCCTACGTCGTATCCAAAGCACCAAGAGAATGCACAAGCTTTCTGCCCCTTGGGAAGGTCCCTTCATCGTGATGGAAGTCGTCAGCCTGTCGACCTACCGCCTCCAGTGGGCCGACGACCAAGGCGTTCCTAACGTCTGGAATATCGAGCACTTGCATCGCTTCTATCCTTAGAAGACTTGTATCAAAATAAAGCTATGTACTCTCCCCCCCTTTGTAATTTCGATATAATAAAGAAAGAGATCCCCTGTTTGGCAACCCCTCTGTCAACCTGTCTTTCGATCTCCCTTTTTACTTTAAGATCTGTATCAAAATAGCGCTCAGGGGCTTGGTCTAAGTCAGGTCTTGAACGCTCGGGGGCTTGGCTTTGCCAACCTAAGGGTCTCGCGACCTGAAGGGATTTTCTTCAAGTCTTTCCTATATAGTTAGCTTTTGCTTTCGTTATAAACGCTCCTAAGTCATTGGTTCAAAAGACCTAGGGTCCACGACCCCTCTCCGCGCGCCGGTCGTGCCCAAATCCCCACGCTGGGCCACACGGTCGGTAAACCGTTCCTCCCCTGAGTTGAGTGAGCGGAGGGTTTCTCTTGTGACCTAGTCACTTTCGACGTGCATAATGAGAGTGCCTTGCTAAAACATGCATACATCTTTTGATAAGCAAAAGCTTTTTAATATTGCAAATTTATTTACAAGACCACCGACCTAACCCACGTCTAAAAGCTCCTTTCAGCACCACCTCAGTCAGTGTCGAAGTCAAACTTCTTGACGACCTCCCCACGGCTACCACGACGTCTTCACGCCTGATGAGGCATGACAGGTCCACGTCTTCCGAGACCTTCTGCAGGTCAAACGACGGGTCGTGGTACTTGACGGTTGACAACATCGCGGCCACCGCAAGGTTGGCGGAGTCCAGGCGCAGGCCCTTGATGCGACCTTCAGCCTCGTCTAGCTGGTCGATCAGTGGCTTGGGTTCAGCCCCTTCCTCCTGCGGGACGTAGAGGTCCGTGACACACTGGGCGGCGTCTTTGAGCTCGCCCAGCTCTTTCTCAAGACCTGCATCACAAGCAAGCAGATTGAGAAGCACGTCCAACCTCGACACGTGGGCCAACTTCCAAACAACGAGCAAGATGCTAACCTCTCCGTGTCTCCGTGGACTTCTCCTTGATGGTCGTCAGTTGGCTCTTGATCGTGGTCAGCTCCTTCTTAAGGGCCTCCTCGGTCTCTCAAGCGCCTGCAGCGATTCAGGGTTGGAGAATCAGGACTAAGACCTTACAAAAGCACACGGAGTCAGCCTAGGGAAACGATGAAGACTTACCCTCTACCACGGCCTGGAGGTCGGAAGCTGCGTTTTTGGCCTTCAGCTCGGCGTCCTCCAGCTTCTTCTTCAGGTCGGCCACCTCCTTCTACGCTTGCAGCACCATGACCTCCTTGACGCGCTGGATCTCACGCGTGGCCGCAATCTCGGCCTGCAGCTTTGCCTCATGAGGCACGGCGGCCTCTGCGTGCGCGTTCGCCGCCTCCCGCAACAGACCTACCCGAGCTTGTGCCCGCTCAGCAAGGAACTGCACAACAAACAACACAGATCATTAAACCTCACGACATTCAAATACCTGAAGCAAGAACCTAAGGAACTCAGCAAGGGTCCTCACCAGCAGCATGGTCCCGATCATGCGCGCCGCCTCCCTGAACGTCTCCAGGTCACAGCGGTCGGTAACGACCTCCGCCTCCCACGGGGTGCCGGTGTAAAGGCACCGGTCTTCGTCGTTCAGCGCCTCCGTGCCCTCATCAATGATGCCCTGTGGATGTGGCACCTGCTGCGGGCCAGCAATGCTGTGGTCACCGCCCTCACCTCTGGTGGTGGGAGGTGCACTGGTTCCGGCCTTGTCTGCCTCGGACGCCGTTGTCGCCCCAGCTCCGGCGGCCGTGCTCGTCACGTCGGCCACTGAAGCCGCCGGCAATTCCACCACCGGCGTCTCCGACAACTTGCTCCCAAATGCCTCCTGGCCTGAGGTGTTCCTCCCTTTCTCTGACGTCGTAGGAGGAACCCTGCTCACAAAATGCGACCTAAGCAAACAACCAATGGACAGCGGAAACGCGAGGCTATGTCATGGGCAAGGCAGCTGACTTACTAGGTCGCCGACCTAAGATTCGGCTTGCAAGACCTGGGCGGGGCCTTCTTCAATCCCTTGTTCGACCCAACATCGCCCGCTGGGTCGGTGCTCGATGTAGATCACCCCGCGCCCCGGGCGTCGGGCGGGGTGTCTCCGCCGCCAGCCTTCCCGGCGACGGAGCCGTTGTTGCCTTCGGCAACTACACGTCGCCCTCATCATCTTCAACATCGATGGCTTCGATGTCGGAACTCATCGTGGTGGTGTCCGCCAACATCGCGAACCTGGTCCACTTCCCCTCCTCTTCTTCGCCTCCGCGACCTGGGCCGCGGCCTGGGAGGCGGGTATCTTCCCCACGGTCTGCCGCGTGCGTCGCGACGCGGCGACCTTGGACAGAGCCCTGCGTGACACGGTGGGAGCCTCGATGTCACTCCCTACCGTCAAGTCGGAGACGTAGTCACCGACGGGAGGAGGAGGTGGTGTTGCCTACACGTCTGCCACGTCGCGAACCTTGTAGCTGCACTAATCCTCGTCGCGCAACGGTGCCGGGCACCAGTAGATGCCTTCGCGGTGCTGCAAAACAAGACATAAACATTTCAGCAGAACCAAGACGCGTACTCAAGGAACCTCAGATTGTAGAAATGCTAATGTCGAGAACTCACTGGGTCGGAAGGGTTGTACACCCCCTAGCGCTTTGAGGCACTAATTGTTGCGGATCCGCCAGCCAAAGATGTTCTTCGCGTGAGCTATCATCTCTGCCTTGGAGACCTTGTGATGCGTGACTCGGGTCGGGTCGGATTGACCCCAATATTCAAAGGCCGGATGGGCCCGGTCCTAGAGAGGTTGGATGAGGCGGCGACAAAAGCTGATGGCCACCGCGGCGCCAGTCAGCCCCTCCACCTTGAGATGCTCCAGGTCATCCAGCAAGGGCTTGAGCTCTTGGGTGTCAAGTGTCGCCAGCTGGTTTGTCCATTTCGGGCCTACAACCGGAATCCGCCCCGTCCTCTCCCTCAGCGCCGGCGCAGGGTTGTTGAGGTAGAACCACCCCTGCTTCCAGCCGATGGTGTTGTCGGGGAGCGCCAGGTCGATGTACTCCGGCTTCATGTTCCGACGTAACAAGAAGCTGACGCTGCCGACGACCACTCCCTTGCCCGTCTTCTTCAGATTGAAGAAGTGGCGCCAGAGGTGGAAATGAGGGGTTATGCCGAGGTAGGCCTCACAGAGGTGGATGAAGGTGGCGATGATCGTGATCGAGTTGGGCGCCAGATGCACCAACTCGATGCGGTAGAAGTGCAACAGCCCGCACAGGAAGTCACCCGCGGGGACGCCGAATCCGCGCTCGATGTGCGCGAGGAAGACGACGGTCTCGTTGGTCCCCTCCGTCGGGAACGCCACGCCCGCCCCGGCCTCCACCCGACCTGTGACTTGGGCCGCAGCAGCCCGCGGTCCACCAGCGACTAAATCTGCTCCTCAGTCACTGTGGACGTCTCCCAGACGGTGCTTGGATCCAAGATCGCCGGCTTCTCCATCTTGCCCTCCTCGAATCTGATGCACTTGGATCTGAAGGTCACCAACGACTTAGTTCGCATGCGCGGGTGCAACGGCGGCAGACCTAAGCTCGACGGTGCTCTCGCTTTTCTGTGCACGACGCGGTGGCAGCAACCCTAGCTCTATGTAGAAATGGAAGCAAGTGGAGGCCCCTGGGCCGCGGGTCATGCTTATATAATCAAGACCCAACGCTGTAACCGGTCAGGCCTCGAGGTCTATCCGGTGCAGTGTACGGCGACCCAACGGTCCGGTGCCCTGAGCGGATCTATCGCTAACGGCTCTCTTCGGCCTAACGACTACTTGGCAGTAACGGCTAGTTCCGTGCGGGAATCTGCGTTCGCCGGCCTCCACGCGGGGTTTCGGTCGATATGGACTCCTTATGCCCTACTTTAAGCCCCCCCAATATCAAAAATCCAACTTTGCATTCAAGGTCGCTAGCGACCTACAGACGACTTGCTCTAGGTCGCTCAGACTCCAGCAGTCCCAAGGTTGTCTCGACCTCTTCACAAAAGGGTTTACTTCACGTCCCTTAGGCCCGGTGCCTACACGCCTTCTAGGTCTCTATGACCTACAGTGGCCCCCATATCAACGGCTCCACGCTTAATGGCTCTATTGCCCATTGACGACCTCCGTGGTCCTATTTGCAGCGCTTCGCTGCGACCTTGGTGCCTGTCAGGTCGATCCGGACCTCTACATCTCGGGGTTGACACATGAAACGTCCCCTCATCAGAGGTGACTAAATGTGACACAAATACCAGTCCCAGGAGGCTGGCACACATTTATTACAACAGGTGGTTCAGTCCCTTACATCACGGCGGCATAGTGGACACGGTAGTGCCAATGCCACAAGAAACAACACAAACGCTAAAGACCACACTACAATAGCGAAGGCTTCTAGAGCCTCATCAGAGTACCATGCCATGGAAGCTCTCTGGGAGACCCTGAAGTCACAGGCATGGTTTGGGTGTAGGGGAGCAACCTACTCAACGTCTTCGGGGACGAAATACGTGGACACGGCTATTCAAATAGTCGAATACATCCGAAACCCAAACACTAGTTTTGTGACCACACCATGACTCGTCCAATACCGTGGACACGGCTGTTCGAATAGGTTTGACACTCTGCAGAGGTTGTACATCTTTACCCACAAGTAGGGTACCGCCACACGAACACCTCAGTGCCGGTGCGGATCATATCAAAGCCATTACCCACCTTAGCTAACACTACGAGCCACCACGGGAGCACCCAAGGGGTTATCTCACATAACCATGGTGTACCTCACACAGAGTGTACCCCTACTCCTTGGTCTCTCGCCGCTCGCCCGCACACCAGATGGCAAGTAGATTAACTAGTGGGGTTTATGCTAAGCCATTGCCACATACAACGGTCGAGTGGTTGTACGATGATTTGGGTCAGGTGAGATGTCACGCAACCCGGTCCTTAACCAACAAGATGGACAACTCCCAACATGTCCAACCACACAGGTACGAGCTCACCCATACTCCTGACACACACGTCCATCCCGTCTACTCAACTCTTTACTCATTTTCTGAAATATCCCATTTCCGCCTTTTAAAGCAATCATTTAGATCAAAAGAAGGTCAATCATAGCAATCAAGGGTGGCTATCCTACCATGTTTTGCAGTAAAATAATATGCAATTTATAAAACAGGTATAGGGTTGTATTTTATAAAACTAGGACCAAAGCATGCATCAAAGGATGAGATTGAACTTGCCGTCTTCGAAGTCTTCGGGGAGTTCCGGCTCGGTGTTCGGGATCTCGGGCTCTTGCTCGCAGTACTCGGTTCCAAACTCTGGCTCGGGGTACCTTCCTTCGTTCACTCCGTCGGCTATAGCGCACACACAAGCAAGCATGCAATCAATATAGGCACGCGCAATTTTTCCGACTGAGCTCGAGAAAGGAAATTAGATAAAATAGGGGAATAAATATTATGCAGGGGGTTTCGGGTGACGGATCGGTAGTGGCATCCCCGGTACGGGTGTGAGGAAGTTTGGGCTCGATTTGGATTAAAATCGCGCATGAAATGATGGGTTAAAGGAGGTGTTTAGGGTTAATTAAGGGCCTGTTAGTACTTTATTTTAAAAGAAAATGACCTGATTATAATATTTAGATATAGTGCGGGATTAATTAAATATCCTAGGGGTATAATCGTAAATGGGCAGGTTATTTTGGTGATTAGCTTTGAGGTATAGGGTCTGATTTAAAAAGAAGAAGAGAGAGGGAATAGAGAAGGGGGTGTTGTAGTAGAAAAAAAAGGAGGGACAGGGGGTATTGGCTAAAAAGCCATCCTCATCCCGTTGAACAGAACAGAGGCAGGGGAGGGGGAGGCAGACCGTGCGGCCGTCCCGGCCGGCGCTGGTGATTGCCGGCGTCCCAGGGGTCGGCGGCGGCCGGGGACAGGGGAAAAGGAAGAGGGGGTCGAGGGCTATCTATTCCGGTGCTCACCTTTTTTGGGGACGGCTTGTGGAGGTGGTTCCACGGCAAGGAGCGGCGGCGGCGGAGGTTGGTGGCAGCGGTGGAAATGGTGGTGGTGGTGGTGCAATTGGGCGTTGCCGGGGACTCGAGGATGGGGTGGGGAACGGCGAGAAGACCTTGGTGCTATTTATAGGGAGCTTGAGGCGGTTTGAGGGGAAAAATCTCCCCGGCGACCCCGGCGGCGGTTCGGCGGCGGGGGCCGGGTTCCGTGGCGAGGTCAACCGCGGCACTTGTGGGACGTGATTGGTTGGCCGGTGTCGCGGTGGTGGCGGCGGCGGTCGCGGTGGCGGCCGTTCGGTGGATGCGATGGTTCGGGCGGGCGGTCTTCGTCCGTCGGGGGGCGGCGTGGCTCGCCGGGGCTTCGCCGGCGGCGCGGGGCCGGGCGGGCGTGCGGCGCCGGCGACCCGGTCGGGCCGTGTGCTTGCCCGCGAGATGTGTGGGGGAGGGCGCGCCGCCGGCCCGGTAGCCGGGCGCGGCGCGGCTGGGGCCAACCGAAGGAAGAAGAAGGGGGAGGAAATGAAGGAGGGAGAAGGAAGGAAAAAGAAAGGAAAGGAAGAAAAGAAAAGAAGAAAAGAAAACGAGAAAAGGAAAAGGAAAAAAGAAATAGGAAGAGGAAAAGAAATAGAAAAGTGGGAAAAGAAAATAGGAAAGAGTTTTAGAAAAATTAGGAGAATTTCTCGGGAAATTAGGGGAAGGTTTTTTGTGGGGGTTTCCGGTTTTTTGGGCGTCGGCGTGATTTTCGGGACGACGGTGATGGCGAGGCGGACCGGCCGGCAGGACCGTGGCGTGCGCGGGATTCCCAGCGTGGTGGCCGGCCGCGGTCTTCCGGGGCGGCACGCGACGGGCGATGCCCCGGGCGTAGGCGGTGCGGCGGGATTCGCGGTACGCGCGCCGAAGGGGAGAGAGAGAACGGTCGGGGTTTCGAAATGGGGTAAATGAGCTCAATGGGAAGGTTTTGAAAACACACATGATTTATTAGGTGATTTATTAGGTTCTAAAAATGCGGGCATTACAAACCTACCCCACTTAAAATGAATCTCGCCCTCGAGATTCGGCTAGTTTTCGAACAGGTGGGGAAATTCTTTCCTCAACACGTCTTCTCGTTCCCACGTGGCTTCTTCTACTCCGTGTCTGCTCCATTGGACTCTGCACACCCGTACTTCTGATGTTCTCGTTCTTTTGATCACTGTGTCCAAAATCTTGACGGGCACTTCCTGGTACCTAAGGTCTGGCTGTAGATCGATGGTCTCTACCGGTACTCACTTTTCTTCGAGGACCTTCAAACAACTGTGTAACTGGGAGACATGAAACATCGGGTGTATATCTGACATCTCTTCTGGTAGCTGGTATGCTAGTGCTCCGACCCTCTTCAGTACTTTGTACGGTCCAATGTACCGAGGGGCTAACTTCCCATGCACCTGAAATCTTCAAGTCCCTCGGATAGGTGAAACCTTGAGGTAAGCGAAATCTCCAGGATTGAAGCTTGCTTCACGCCTCTTCTTGTCTGCGTTGCTCTTTTGTCAGGATTGGGTAGCCTTCAACTTTTTTCGGATCTCGGCGACTCGCTCCTCGGCTTCTTTTATAAGTGCGGGCCCAACCAGGGCATGCTCTCCAACTTCTGACCACATCAAGGGTGTCCTACATTTCCTTCCGTACAATGCTTCGGACGGTGACATTCCTAGGCTTGCTTGATAGCCGTTGTTGTAGGAGAATTCTGCATATGGTAGACTCTGCTCCCAATCTTTGCCATAGGTGAGGACACATGCTCTCAACATGTCTTCCAAAATCTGATTTACCCTCTCGGTCTGTCCGTCTGTCTGCGGGTGATATGCTGAGCTGAAGTCCAGCTTGGTACCCATGGCTTTATGCAGGCTTTTCCAAAACCTAGAGGTAAACTGGGTCCCTCTATCTGAGATTATCTGGCTAGGCACTCCATGCAATTTCACTATGTTCTCTATGTAGAGTTTTGCCAACTTCTTTCCTCCATAAGTGGTTCGTACGGGTAGAAAGTGAGCGACTTTTGTGAGTCGGTCCACTATCACCCATATGGAATTGTGTCCTTCAGAGTCTTGGGCAAACCTACTACAAAGTCCATGCCTATCTCGTCCCATTTCCATACCGGGATTGGTAAAGGCTGCAAAAGTCCTGTGGGTTTCGGGTGCTCAGCTTTAATCCTCTGACAAGTATCACAGTGGGCGACGAACCGTGCAATGTTCGCTTCATTCCGTTCCACCAATACTTCTGTTTTAAATCCATATACATCTTGGTGGATCCTTGTCATATGGACCTCCCCGGGCCCACTACCTCGGTGGGTACCGGGACCGACTACTCGGTGGGCCCACGGGACTACCCGACTTGCGCTGCACGGCACCTGATGGTGTGAAGCACAAGGACTACGGAGGAGAAGTACTCGGTTAGGAAGCTGTACATGTCCCGCACCGTATGGAAGATTCCTAGACGTACTCGACTAGTACTCTCTCCCTATTCCGACTTGTAACCCCGCTCTCCCGACTATATAAGGCGAGGCGGGGACCCCTCTCTAAACATCTCATCTCACGGCGTACAATTACACCATCCCGTAATCGTACCCAATCAATCCCGAGCTACACAACATACGGGACGTAGGGTATTACGCACCACGCGGCCCGAACTTGTCTAAATTGTGTGCCACGTTTCTCTTCCTTCGAGTTACCGATCTCGGCGAGGCCACATTTATCTACTTCGGGTACTCCCGTTAGTAGGTTACCGATCTAAAACACCGATAGGCCGGCGCGCCGGTAGGGGATCTCGCCTGAGATCACATGGCGAACTCGACGGCTCTTGTCTACTTCAAGCCAACCGTCGCCTTCAGCCGCGGCAACACCTTCGTTTTCGGCGCTTGGGTCTGCACTACGACGGCGTGGGATCCTTCCAGCGCTGCCTCACCAAGCTGCCCAACCCAGAGACCGGCTTCGTGATGCTTCCTGAAGTTGTCACAGGCGAACTCACTAGCAAGTTCAGCGAAATTTCGCTCTTCAACCATCACGCTGACTTCGAGCTTGAGTCCGCTTCCAATTCGAACTCGACGTCTCCGTGGGCTATCGCATGCGAGCTGGCTACTCAGCCATCGCATGTGGTCTCTCCACCCCGCGAGCGCTCCACGCGTGGCCCCCGCATCGTCAGCAGGGCCTGCACGGAGGCTCCCTCTTCGCGCCGGGCCGGCAAAGAGCCCGTACCCGAGTATAACTCGGACTCCGACACTGCCCCGGGCCACGCTTCGGACTCCAACCCCCTCTCCAGGTTCTACTCGGATTCCGCATACGAGTTCGACTTCGGGTCGGACCCAGAGGATCCCAAGTCCGAGGACAACACAACTGAGCGTCCCTTATTAGGGCCGGCCTCTGGGCTAGTTATAACATCCACACCTGCCGGGAGATTTGTCTACTGGCCAGACCGCAAGCCCGCTGACCTGATAAGTGGAGACTCACGTTACGTCGCCTACATCGACTCGCTCCCGTTCCAGGAGGGAACACCACTTGCCCGAGCTGACTCGTACACCCAAGGCGAGGTGGCGAGCTGCGAGTCCGGCCTTGGCACCCCCGATCGCCAAGTCTTCATGGCCGCCGCGACACTCCGGACCTTCGGGGACGGCTCAAGACAAGTACCTTGAAGACATTTCCGCGGAAGAGCCGTTCGCCGACGCACTGCCCGAGACGAGACCGCCGCTAACGGGGACGCTCGACGTGAGCGTAACAGGAAGCGCAATGAACGGTGCCGCATCTCCGAGACAACCTACCCATCCGCAACCTCGCGGAAGCTCTCGAGGTGGTCGAGAGCGAGTACACACTACCCCCGAGCAATGCCTCATGTCGATCACAGCGATCGCACGCCAGGCTCAGGGAATACGCGCTGGAGAAGTCATCGCCAAGCTCGGCCGAAGACGCTTACTTCATGTGGGTCGACAATAGAGTCAACCGAGCCTCCTCCCCGCCGGAACCGCGACAACGAAGCTACAAGTCGCAGCACCGACCTCGGTCGCAACCGTACTCGAGCCGAGCTCCCGGCTCGGCCCAACCGTACGCGCGCAAACACCGACGGACCCTCACGGGCCGGCAACAACAACCGTGAGGTCGTCTCTCACCGCGCCCATGGCGGCGGCGGTCATGACACGACGGTGGCGGCGGCGGCCGACGGAAGCTCCAACCACTGGGCCAATAGAAGGGCCGGCGGCGGGGGCAGTCGCGGCGGTCGAGACCACGCAAACAGCCACGCCTCCGGAGCCTCACAGGGCGGTTACGATGCCCGCCAGAAGATTGAAGAGTTGTGGCGGAAGAAGTCCGCCACTGCAGGCGACAACGACGGCTTCCCCTCCTCACCTCGACTTCGCAACTTGCTCCTCCCCGACAAATTCAAGCCTTTGGGGATCACCAAGTACGACGCGAAGCGATCCCCATCCGGTGGCTCGGGTGCTACGCCCTCTCCATCGAGAACACCGGCGGCAACAACAACACCAAGTACCTCTACTTCCCCTTCTCGCCCGGACCAAGCCCCACTCACATGGCTCGAGTCGGCCGGACAAGCACTCGATCGACAAGTGGGACCGGTGAAGGAGCGGTTCACCGGCAAGCGCGCGGGCGCCATGGGCCGATCGGGTACTCGCATGGACACCGGCCATGGTCAAGCGAGAACAAGGCGAGACCCTCCGTAAGTACATGCGGCGCTTTTTCGACAAGCGTGCTACGTAGTCGACATCACCGACAAGGAGGTCATCGACCTCTTCCAAGACGGCCTCTACCATCGCCGCACCTTTGAAGACTTTGGTCGTCGCCGCCCCAAGTCCATCCCCCACCTCAAGGACATGATTACGTCTGGGCGGATGAAGAAGACAAGGCCAACGCCAAGTACAACGCCATCCGTGGCAAGAACAAGCGAACACGGGCGGCGGCGGCGCAACAACGGGAACCAAGGTGGTCACAACAATAACAACTTCTCGGGTCCCAACGCAAGCGCAAGACGGACAACACCGTCGCGGCTACCCGAGCGCCTGCGAAGGAGAACTCGAAGAAGAACTCCGGCGGCTTCAAAGACTTGCTAAAGGAGAAGTGTCCATGGCATCTCGGACGGCAACCACACCACCGAGCGGTGCTACCAACTCGGGCGAGAACTCAAGAGTACTCCCGAGCCACCGCACCCTCACGACAAGAAGGGAAAGAAGAAGAACGATGGAGACAACAACGACTTCCGGGAACCCGACAAGGCTGTCAACGTCCTCTTCGGCGGACTACCCGGTGGCGGGAGCAAAAGGCTACCCGTCGAGAAGTCATGAGCATTGAACCGGCGGTCCCGACCCCTCTCGGGTGGTCGGAGGTACATATTACCTTCTCCCGCACGGATCAATGGACCGGCTTCTCCGAACCGGGCGGTTCCCTCTCTCGTCCCGAAGCCGGTGGTCGCGGGCTCCAAGCTCAAGAAGGTCCTCATCAACGGTGGAAGCGGGCTCAATGTCCTTTTCACCAAGACCTTGAAGAAGATGAAGCTCGACATCACCCACATGCTCACTAAGAGCAACACGCCTTTCTACGGCATCGTCCCCCGTAACGCGGCTATCCCACCGGGCTCGGTGGTCCCGCCGCTTACCTTCGGGGAATCTCGGGACAACTATCGTACCGAGTACATCAAGTTCGAGGTCGCGGACTTCGAGACATCTTACCATGCCATCCTCGGCGGACCGGCCATCGCCAAGTTCATGGCGGTGCCCCACTACACCTACTTGGTACTCAAGATGCCAAGCCGGCGGTGTACTCTCTCTCCAAGGGGACTTGAAGATCTCCCACGATCGCGATACGGAAGCGTGGAGATCGCCTCTATAAATAAAGTACCCAACGCTATGATGGAGGTCTACACCGCGTCAAAGAAGCTTGATACAAGTGAACTCGACATCCCCGAGAAGTCTTACAATGCCAACAAGCCTCGGCCGGCCGAGGAGGTTCGGTCAAGACGATCGACCTCGGGACGAGCGACTCCGGCAAGACCACCACCATCGGGGCCGGCCTCAACCCCAAATAGGAAGACGCGCTCATCAACTTCCTTCGGGCTAACCGCAACATCTTCGCGTGGAAGCCAGCGGACATGCCAGGAGTGCCCAGGGAGTTGATTGAGCACTGCCTCAACGTCGATCCTAAGGCCACCCCCAAGCGACAACACCTCCGACGTTTCGCCGGCGATAGACGGGATGCCATCAAGAAGGAACTCGCTAAACTACTCGCGGCTGGCTTCATCAGAGAAGTCTTCCATCCTGAGTGGCTTGCCAACCCTGTCCTCGTCCGCAAGAAGAACTCGAACGAGTGGAGGATGTGCGTCGACTACACCCGATCTCAACAAGCACTTGCCCCAAGGACTCTTTTGGGTTGCCGCGGATTGATCAAGTCATCGACTCTATGGCGGGGGGCGCGACCTGCTCTGCTTCCTCGACCGCTACTCCGGGTACCACCGGATCGCGATCAATGAAGAAAACCGGAGAAGACCACGTTCATCACCCCGTTTGGCGTGTACTACTACACGGCCATGTCCTTCGGGTTGAAGAACGCCGGTGCTACCGATCAACGAGCTATCCGGGCCTGCTTCAAGAGGCGGCTCAACAAGAACGTCGAAGCCTATGTGGATGACGTGGTCGTCAAGACCGAAACTCCAGTACCCTCATCGACGACCTTGAAGAGACTTTCGCATCCCTGCGCGAGTACCGCTGGAAGCTCAACCCGAACAAGTGCATCTTCGGCGTACCTTCGGGCAAACTGCTTGGCTTCATCATCAGCCAACGCGGCATCAAAGCCAACCCCGAGAAGATCTCCGCCATCACCAGCATGAAGGCTCCCACGTGCATCAAAGACTTCCAGAAGCTGACCGGGTGCATGGCGGCCCTGGCTGTATTTATCTCGAAGCTTGGAGAACGGGGGCTCCCCTTCTTCAAACTACTCAAGCACCAAGAGAAGTTCGTGTGGACCCCGGAGGCGGACCAAGCCCTTGCTCGGCTCAAGGACTTCCTATCGAAGCCACCGTCCTCACGGCTCCTCGTAAAGGCGAGCAACTCTCTGCTCTACCTCGCCGCGACTACTCCCGTGGTCGATCTGCCATCATCGTCGAGCGGCGGGAAGACGGCCACACCTATCCGGTCCGGGCGCCCGGTCTACTTCGTCAACGAGGTCCCGTCGAGTCCAAGGCACGCTATCGGCCGTGCGCGAAGCTCCCGTACGCGGTACTCATCACCTCGCGGAAGCTACGACACTACTTCCGGAGTACTCGATCTCCGTTGTCACCGACTACCCGCTCGGCAACATCCCGTGGAACCAAGATGCTACCGGAAGCATCTCCAAATGGGCGATCAAACTCGGCGCCCTCACCATCGACTTCAAGCCACGCACGGCCATCAAATCGCAAGCTCTAGTCGACTTCATGGCGGTGTGGCGGGAGAATCGGCTACCTACTCCAACCGTGCGACCGAGCATTGGGTGATGTACTTCGACGGCTCACTCAACCTCGAGGGCGCGGGCGCGGGGGTACTCCCCCGATATCTCCAACGGGCGAACAACTCAAGTACGTCCCCGCATCTTCTTGAAGGTCTCAAACAACGAAGCCGAGTACGAAGCTCTCCTACACGGGCTCCGCCTCGCGGCTTCACCGGGCATCAAGCGGCTACTAGTCTACGGCGACTCCCGCGGTGGTCATCAACCAAGTCAACAAGTCCCGGGACCGCAACAAGGAGAACATGGACGCCTATCGCCTAGAAGTCCGCAAGCTCAAGAACAAGTTCTATGGTCTCGAGTTCCATCACATCGTCCGCGACAACAATGTTGCGGCGGACGTCCCGTCGAAGCTTGGATCTACCCGCGCTCAAGTACCGGCGGGTGTCTTCGTTCACGAGCTTCACGCGCCATCCATCCCGGAGCGGCGCCACCGACCCCCGTCCCCGCCGCATCCGCCACCCGTGGACAGGAGGTCATGATGATCGACGTGGACCGGAGGCAACCCTTCATCGACTACCTCGGTGAGCGAAGGTTCCCCCGGACAAGAACTTGGCCGAGCGACTCATCCGCCGCGCCAAGTCCTACGTCCTCGTCGGAGCCAAGCTTTACAAGCGGGGCGCATCTTCTCGGAGTACTCATGAAGTGCGTTCCCGGTCAAGAAGGCAAGGACATCTTGGAGGAGATCCACAAGGGCGTCCGCGCAACCACGCGTCTTCTCGAACACCGGTCGGCAAGGCCTTCCGCGAGCCTTCTACCGGCCCCACGGCCTACGGGTGACGCCGAAGAACTCATCGAAGGTGCCAAGGATGTCAATACTTCGCTAAAGAACACGTCCCGGCCTACAAGCTAGTCACCATACCGCCAACCCGGCCCTTCGCTTCTTCGGGGGCTCGACATGATTGGGCCACCGCCAACCGCGCCGGTGGTTTCAACGAGTATTGGTGGCCATCGACAAGTTCACCAAGTGGATCGAGGTCAAGCCGGTCACGTGCCCCAAGGGCCGACGAGTACTCAACTTCCCGGATGAACTCGTGCATCGCTACGGACTACCACACCGCATCATCACAAACACGGGGCTCCAACTTCAACAACCACCGGTTCCGGGAGTACTACGAAAACGACGGGATCGACGTCCGATATGTCTCGGTTGCCCATCCTTGGGCCAACGGACAAGTCGAGCGCGCCAATGGGATGGTGCTCGACGCTCTCAAGAAGCGGCTACACGACGCCGCTAACTCTAAAGGAGGCAAGTGGATCAAGGAACTACCCAATGCACTCGGGGGCTACGTACTCGGCCTTCCAAGCCAACGGGCAATCCCCTTACTTCTCGGTCTACGGCTCCAAAGCAATCCTCCCCGTTGATGTCATATGGAACTCACCGGCGGTGGAGCACTATGACGAAGGTGTCTCCGAAGACGACGGACGAGTTGACATCGATGGACTCGAAGAAGCTCGGCCGCGCCGCCCTCGTCCAATCGGCAAGGTACCCGGAGGGTATCCGATGCTACCACGACCGCAACGTCAAGGAACGCTCCTTCAATGTTGGCGATCTCGTCCTCCATCGTATCCGAGAACACGGAAGGACTACACAAGCTCGGCTCCCCCGGGAAGGTCCCTTCACGGTGCAAAGGTGACCGGGTCGGGCTCCTACCGCCTCCGGACACTTGAAGGCGAAGATGTCAACAACTCGTGGAACGTCGACCGGCTCCGTCGGTTCTACGCCTAGTCTACACGACTACACCCGGGGCTCAAGTCTTCGCGACTACATCAAGACCCCTTCGCCGTAAGCGGCCTCCGGTCCGGGCACACCCGTGACAACCCTCCCGGAAAGTACCGTACTATCGCCTAAGACCGATCCACTTTGGTCATTAAGCAATGATAAAGTACCATCCTGTCGTAAGTCGCCGGTTAACGCCCGTAAATCACTTGAGAGCACAAGGATCGAATATATGCATTAAAACTCACTCGAAGGCGAGTCCAGAGATACAACAACATTCAAATCCAAATTCGTACCCCGTAGGGTTTAAATAGTACAAACCATAGTTTTTGTCATGACGGAATAGTTCAGAGTTTTGAAAAGCAGCGGAAATTAACTAGCGGCAGCAAAGTCACCACGGGAGGCCATCCATGATGCTTCAGTAGTCGTCCTCCACCCACTCCAGCTCCCAGCCGGGCGGGATCTCACCGGGCCACACATCACTGAAGGCATTACCTGGATCAACACATTATAGCAAGGCTGAGTATACTAATACTCAGCAAGTCTTACCCGTCGGTGATATCTACTTCACCCATTCTAGACCATGAAAGGCTTTTTGGCTACTGGGTTGCCTTTGCTAAAAAGTAACAAAGAGTAGGTCCTTACTTTCAAGATTTTAGCACAAGTTCTAGTAGTTTAATCTTTACTACATTAGCCAACTAGTACAAACAAAGCCGTACAATACAATTAATCAAACATCATCTTCATCAACTTCCATCATTAGGGATCATATGACTAGTGGAGTAAGTAGTCTCGGATAACGATGAGAGGCCGACAATCGATTGATTTAAACCTTGCAAGGTAGACCCAAACACACGGTCGGCTGCCCCCGCGAGGACAACTCCCCAGGCCGTCCCCATAAATCCTCGGGTTGGGATCGAATCTTACAGTCCTTGGTGCAGGCTATCCCAGGCATACCCCGCGAGATACCCGGAGTCACCATACACCACCGTAGCTAGCCGTGAGAGCGAATCCCAAGAGTAGTAATAGTAGGATCCCTCGCCGCCTCATTATGGTACTAGGCTTACCGGGTCCCATACCCGCATGTGCTTAGTACGTTCAAAAACTTAACCCACATAACCACCGGACCGGAGCCCGCATCCCATGCTCTTACCACGTGAGCAATCCATTTAGGATATAATATGATTCCTATCTAGAAAACCGTTGACGGTAAAAATCCGTCAACCTAGCCATGAGTTTACCTTCGGTGTTGGCATGAGTTTTATACCTTATCCATTGGTACTAACCCCCGTGGTATAACAAGTTCACGTGTGCATGTCGGTTTTGGAGTTTAATGTTTATGCAGGGTTTTAGTGTTGAATGCAAGACTTTCGGGATAAGTTCATCAAGCACCTCATGACAAGACCTTGAAGCCCTGAACAAGTCATGCAATGAAGCAAACTTAACTCCAAGAAGCCGGGACTTGATCCGAGAAGACGACGGACTCCGGGGACCCGACCGGAAAAGTGCTTCGAATCTTGCAAGACAAGGAGTTGAGTCCAATTCGGAGAGAAACCGACGACATGGACCTACATGCGAAGGGGGAAACATCCGGGAAGCAAGGGAACCGACGTGGGGCAAAGGAGCCCACGGGCCGGCCCTAAATGGGCCCGGGCCGGCCGGCCCGGTCCGGTCGGCCCGAGCCCATTTTGGGCCCAAATTCGCTCTCCTTTGCCCTAGCCGCCAATCGGGCTATTTATAGTCCCCTGACCGAGAGCCACGGAGAGAAGATTTCGTCTTCGGCCGCCGAGAAGCGAGAGAAGAGAGGGACACCATCTCGGAGAGGAGAGGGTCGAGCTAGTTGACTAGGGTTCCCCTAGCCGACGTGGGAACCTTGCACGGAAGACCACGTCGGAGTTCCCGAGCTAGAAGCAAGATCAAGGAAGGATCCGGTGGTGATCTTGTGTATGTATCATTGTTATAGTTGAATTATCAAGTTGAATCTTTTTCCAGCGATCAAGTGTTTCCTCGAAGATTTCGTTTTTCGATCGGCTTTGCTTATTCCAATTCTATTCACGCGATAGATTACATAGGGTGTTCTTGTAGCCGCGGTGGCTAGAGGTACACGCCGGATCTTCCGAAAGAATCTCGACTTGTCTTTTGACTCGCCCTAAGCTCCCCGCATGAATAGGGATACGTTGTGACGAACGGGGGTCTCGAAAGGCGGATGTTTTCGGATTTGGACGGGAAACCACGATTTAAAGAGGCTTTTATTAAGATTCGATTTGCTACTTCTTCTCTTGCTTGGAACTTCAACAAAAGGCTTACCCCGATCCCTCTAGATCGGTTTATCTACCCAATCTTACTTTGTTTTCTCCGGTTTTTAGTAGATTAGATCTGTTTTGTGTCTTTTACTTAGATGCATTAGGTTCTTTATTGAAGATTGAAGTTATTTGGCTTTAATAGATTAAGTCTTGCGTCACACATTTGTTCCACGGATTCGATACCTTGGGTTCACCACTCGAGGGAAGAAGGGTCCCTTGACTACGACGGGAGACTTGTACGCTTGCGAGTCACGAACGAACTTTGATACAATTATTAACCGTCAACAAGCCCCTTTTTCCGGCGCCGTTGCGGGGAACAAGTGATCAAGATTTGATTTTTTATTGCCTTTTTGTAATTTTCAGTATTCTTTTTGTTTTTATTTTTGCATCTACTAAATTTTGATCATCCTCAAAATACATCTAATCTAGTTTGTCTAACTCTAGTTTTTATAGATTTGTTTTTACTTTCTAGTTTTTTTTGCATACTTTGTTTATTGCTAACCCTAACGAGAGATGGACGGCTACCTCTCCAACAAACCCAATAATTTTGTGGATGATCCGAAAAAACTTTACGGAGGCTAAGGAGACGCGAAGCACATCAAGCTAAAAAGTTGGATTTTGTAGATTCGGAGTCGGAAGACAAAGGATCGCGGAATCTCCGAAGAATTCACCACCTCAAAGTCCGCGGGAGAATCGACTTCCACCAATGGGTGACCAACCACCGGAAGAACGCAAGATTGGGGAGCTATGCACCCCAGACATCATCGACCTACCAATCTTGAACCTCGAGGAGATCGGAAGACCGTTCGAGATCAAGACCTCAACAATCCGCATGGTGCAACATTCACCCTTCACCGGCAAAGAGGATCCGAACCTTCACCTCCAAGCATTCATTCAACTATGTCGACTTTCAACATGGATGGGGTGACTCAAGATCAAATGAGGGCAAGGCTTTTTCCGTTTTCACTACTCGGGAAGGCTTTGCAATGGTTCCACTCTCAACCGGCGGAGACGGTGCAAAGTTGGAACACGTTGATGAAGGCTTTCATGAAGGAATACTACTCACCGGTAAAACTCAAAGCTTGCGTAATAAGATTGCCACCTTTGTTCAATATCCTACGAAACTATCTCGGAGGCATTCGAGCGCTTCAACGAGTACACCGGCGGTTCCACATCACAAGTTCCCGAAAGAAGGCCTCGTGCAAAAGTTCTATCAAGGACTCACCATGGCGTCAAGAACGATCATCGATGCATCGGCGGGAGGATCTATCATCGAGCTTACACCGACGGAAGCTTTCACGCTATTCAAGAAGGTCGCGGATAATGACACGTGGGCGTCATCCCGGCGCCTACATCCGGCTCAACCCATGGGGAACGTCAAAGGAGTCTTGCAAGTGGAGAAGGAAGACATACTTGAGGGCAAGATCGACTCGCTCATGAGGAGGTTGGAGAAGATGGAGATGGAAAAGAAAGAGGCTCAAGACTTGAAGGCCGCCGAAGCAAGGTCCACATGCGAAGAATGTGGAGAGTATGGCCATGTCCGCAAAGATTGTCCGGAGGAAGCCAAAGTGCTCGACTACATGAGGAAGGGAGAATTGCCAAACTTCCGCTATGGGCAAGGTAGGCCTCAATTTAATGCAAGCTCATCCTAACGCGGTTCCGCTTCGTATACAATTGAAGGAGTTCATGGATGAGCAAGCTAAGATCAACAAGGACACCGTCACCAAGTTCAAGACCATAGACAAGGTGTTGGAGAACATAGATAGCAAAGTGACAGAGGTCGGAAGTTCCAATCATCAAGTGCTCAACATGATGAAGATGCTCGAGACGCAAGTGGGACAACTTGCGGGCGCCCTCACTAATGATGAAGGGAAGCTTCCGGACAACCCAAATGTCCCGAATCGGCGAAGGCCATTCAAACACGTTCGGGGAAGGAGACCGAAGATCCGGAACGTTCCGCGGGAGCAAGGAAGCTTAAACCATCCACCGAGGTGGAAGGAGCTGCTAAAGAGAGGGTTACGGGGATCGTCACCGAGGAACCCGAATTCGAGATGCCGGAGGACGACACGAGGATACCGCAACTCAAGCCACGCTACTTCCGAGGTAAACTTGACAACCACTTTGAGAAGTTTGTGGAAGTTGTGCGTAGACTTAGCATCAACATGCCATTACTAGATGCCCTACAAGTACCTACATATTCTCGTTACTTTAAAGATATACTTACAAATAAATATGAGATAGCAACACTCGGGGTAGATCATGTCAAGATGTCCGAGGAGTGTAGTGCAGCTATTGCTTATGGGCTAGAGAAGCAAAAAGACCCCGGGTGCCCTACAATTCCATGTTCAGTTGGTTCTTTCAACTTCGAGAAGGCGTTATGCGACCTTGGAGCTAGTGTCAGTGTCATGCCGAGGGATGTGTTCGAGAAGCTACGCCTACCGATGGAGCCTACGGGAATATGTTTGGAGTTGGGAGACAACTCCATTCGCTATCCCTTGGGCATTGCTGAAGATGTACCCGTGAAGATTGGACACCACTTCATCCCCGTCGACTTCGTTGTGCTCGAGATGGGAGAGAGGGAGAAGCCGCCGCTCATCCTAGGGAGGCCGTTCCTTAAGACCGTGGGAGCTACTATTGATGTTGGCAAGGGGGAGATCATGTTCGATATCAACGGAGAAAGGAGTTCCTTCAAGTTCCGTCCAAGGATTGAGGCATGCAACATGATTGGAGTGAAGGGAGAACCAAAACAAACGAAGGGGCTGAAAAAGAAGAAGGAGCCGAAAAAAATGAACGTAATGAAAATCAAAGAAGGTGTTGCATCCGTCAAGACAAAGGAAGAGAAGCCGCCTGTGAAGACCAAAAAAATGACTAAGCCAACTAAGCCGGAAGTCAAGCCCGCGCCCAAGATGGTGCGGAAGTGGGTACCCAAGATTGCAACGCCCGCAAAGAGCGTTGATCCGGAGTAATCAAGTGAAGAAGTCTAGCTATAGACTATAAACGAAGCGCTAGGTGGGAGGCAACCCGTTTCGTCGAGTCAAGAATAAGCTACGGGAGGACAACCCGATTCCAGGTTTTTCGAGTATTTTTAATAATTTAGTTTTTGAGTTTTATTACCCAAAGACATTAGACTTAGAAGTGGTTGAACAATATTAGAGACATAATTCTTGATTGAATGTTTGCTTTATCATAAACCCTTTGCATGAACCCTCCTATGTGCTTGTTTGATTCTTTTCTTTTCGAGAAACCCTCAACCAAATAATTTCAGAACCTTAACTCAACCTTTCACCCTCATTATGGTGCTGAGGTTGACTTATTTTTCATGCTAAAACCACACGAGTAGAGCCACGATTTATGTTTAAGTGTTAATAAAATTCAGCACATGGTAGGACTCGCGTGAACCTAGAAATCAAAGCTTTTGGTTGGTTTTAAAAATCTTTATCCTTGGTTTCTGTAGGATTAGAATTTTTCTAAGCCTATTCTAATTTTGTTTTATTCAAAATCTTTCTTGTTTAGCCAAATTTAGAACCTAAACCTATGCCCCCATGATCAAGCCGGAAAACGTTCGCTCTCAACCGATGAAAGCAAACTATACCGGTGAGACCGAAATTGACGTAGTCGAAAAATATTTTCGACTTACATTTGTTTTTAATGGTTTAAAAACTTCTCTAAAATTATGCTTGAGCTCTTGCATGGCTCTGAAAAATATTTTAAATTTCGAATTAGAGGAGTGCTTAACCTTAAACACACCTATATGGAGGCAATCAAGTTTGAATTAATCATGCATGCACCATTGGATTCCCTTTTATCAACTTTCACCAATTCCACATGCAAAGGACAAGCATGGTGGGCAGCAAGCATCAACTTTGCAGGATTTTCATGGTGGCATGTGAAGCAAGTGGAGCTAGGGAGCATGGACATGACCCAAAGCATGGAGCATCAAGTGGGAGGACCAATAATTCAAGAAAAGGAGTGGACGAGAGCGTTTGGGCGGTGCAACTCGTGGAGCACGCGGGCGGGGAAAGTTGCGGAGGCGAAATGATCGTGCCTGGGAGAAAGACGCGGCGGGGAGGAACCGTAGGACCCCCGGCCGCCGCGCGCCGGCCGGCCCGACCTATTTAAGGAGCCCCCGCTCCCGTTTTCTCGCAGCAAGCTTCCCTCTCCTTCCCTTGTTTGTGTGTTCAAGTTTGTGTGCTCAGAACCTCCGTAGACTTAGCCAACCATCCCAAGCTTGATAGCTCAAGAAAAAAATCCACATCCTTAATCCACTCAAAGTCCACATCCGAAGCAAAGAGTTTAAGTGCCTAGTTTACCGGTTGCAACCCGGAATTTTAGTTGAAGAAAGAGTGCAGCAACCATGTGGAAGAAGACCACAAGTCTCTTCTCCAAGAAGAAGAGTTCGTCGTCGTCCAAGCCGTCATCAACCACGTCTTCGAGGAGGCACTCGGTTTTCGAGTCTCCCCGCAGCATGAAGACGGACACGGCACCACCGAGGAGGAACGACGCTCTCCTCCTTGGTGGTATGAGGGCCGCGAGAAGCACTTCCATGAGGTTCACCGAACCTCGTGGGCACACGGAGGAGCAGCCCGAGCCACCACGACGATCGACTCGCTCAACCGCACCACCTCCTTACACCCCGACACACTCTTCGTACGGCTTCATCATCTTGTCGGCGGAGGAGGAGGAGAGGCTCGCCAATCTTGAGAAGAGGCTTGTGCCGAACGTCGAGTTCGACGACCAAGCACTCTACACCTTGGGTTTTTGCACCGACATATACTATATGTTGGGGCACCTCGGATGGGTGCAGTTCTCCAACGGAATATCGGTGGACACCCATTTGGGTTACGCCTTGGAAATTTTGATGACTATTGCACCCATCGTTGATGATGATGGGGTGCAAAGCTTGTCATTCCGTTTGGAAGGAATCGAACAAGTGGTTCCCTACGACCACGTTAGGGAGCTGCTTGGATTCCACAAGGGAGCTCCGGAGAAAGTTGACGTGCCACCCGGCATGTTGGCGGGATTTTGGAACATGATCTCCGGAGAAGCCCATCAACAACGCAATTGCATCCGCAACCCCATTATCCGGATATTTCACTCTTGGATGTGCAAGAGGGTATTGGGGAGGATGAAGGAAACAAAGGTGACCGACACGGAGTTGAATTGGCTATACTCGGCTTTAATTGCCGTGCAGCCAATAGACCCCTCTTACCTCATGATCAACCGTTGGTGTTGTGAAGCAACATCGGGGGCGGGTAATATTGGTTCGGGGTGTTACCTCTCCATGTTGGCCTTTTCCTTGCGGCCGGGGATCGCAAGAAACCCCGCTCACCTTTTGCGTGGTACCTCTCTCGGTTTTGAGTATTTGCGGCAAGGCAAATACATTAGTGGAGATGAGAGAGGAGGTTATCGGTTGGCCATAGTGAACCTACCCCTTCCGAATGAGAGGCTTAGGCTTTTCACCGAAGGAAGGGAAGATTGGTTGGAAGAGGGACTACTTGTCCCTGCAAGGAAGAACAAAAGAGGAAGAATCGTAGAGGAGGGAACATCCTCCGCACAAGCGAGTGGAGCACAACCCAATGTGCAACCATTCGGCGGGGTCCCTCCTCCGCCAAGTTATTACGGAGGGTCACAAGGACAAGCATGGGGGGGTGGTGCACCGGTACCCCCACAAAATTATGTTGTGCCCAACGCTAACTTCGCGGAGTCCTACGCTCATCATCCCCAACCACAACAAAGCATGGCCATTATTGGAGGGTATGCTGCAAGAAATGCTCAAAACATCGCAGCCATCCAAGCTAACGCAGCTCAACTCGGTGAAGGCAACGCAAATATTGCCTTTGAACTTGGACGCCTTCACCTTGTGGAGCCAAATCAATTCGTCGGAGGAAGCGTCCAATCGTATTATGAGCAAGGGTATTATTATCAAGATTATCAACATCAACCACCGGCGGAGGACTAGAAGATTTAGGAACTTTAGTTTTCTTTTCTTTTCTTTTTCTCTCGTAATTTTCAGCTTTTGCTTATGTGTGTTTGCGTAGTATTTTCTGTTTTTATTTAAATTTCAGCAAGCATGTTTGTTTATTTTCAGTTTGTATTTCAACTTGATGTCACCATTAATAAAGACACCACCTTGATTATATCATTGGAAAAGTTACAAAATTCGTGCCATGATGATATATGATTAAAATTGCAACTTTGTTCATCTTTGTAATTGATTTATGCATGTTTAAGCTAGTGCTCTCTTAGAAATACAGATCTGAATTTATTTAAATGCTAGCTTAATTTTCAGCGGAGGTCATGATTAAAATAAAGACCCATAGTGTTTTATGTGCTCTCAAGTTATGAATAGATTAAAGATGTCTTTTATGCTCAAAAATATTGCTAACCTTGTCACAAATATCACTTGTGTGTTGCTCAACCTATTCAAAGCCTTATATATATTTGAGTGCATAAACCTTAGTGTACAAGATTTATTTTTGAGTGAGTTATTGCAGGCCATGATTTCTCTGGCCCGAGACTAAGAAGTCGGTCATTCCATTTTTGCGTATCTATCTTTTTGCTAGCCTTTTATCCGTGCATTGTGTATCCCCGCATCGGTGATCTCACAAACTTCGCCGGATATCCACCCTTAAACCAAATATCATCTTTTGTGATTACCTCCTTGACCACAACCTATTGTTGAGAATGGATCATCAATTCAAGGAAGATCGCAAGACGGTGCCAACATTGAAGATTTCAAGTATCTCTCCAAGGAAAAATATCTCCGTACCTACCTTATTTTTCGCCTCTTTGCTCGAGGACGAGCAACGTCTAAGCATGAGGGAGGAGGTAGGTACGGTGCGGTTTTAGAGTTCAAAGGGGAATATTTAAAAAAATGATGACGAAAGGAAAAAAAATCCAGCGATATTCATGACTTTCAAGGTAAAAAAATAAATAAATATATATATGAAAGAAAGAAAGAAAGAAAGAAAAGAATGAGAACTATGAGAAAGAAAAAAAATGTGCGTAAAGTGAACTCCCCGGCTCTCTAAAAGTGCATTCAAGGCTTCAAGTTAAAAAGATCCATTCTCATTTTTCCAACCATGTGCAATCCGATAATGAGGACTTCCTTTGTGCCTTGGGATCACTCTTTGCCATTTGCACATGTCCACTTATCTAAAAGTGTGTGTATTTTTCTCTTTCCCCTCCTTGATTTAACATTATTTTCCAATGACCTTTTTGACGAGTCTCGGTAAGACCATGATAAGCTTGTCTTGTTTTGACAACACCTCATTTATAAAATCTTGTTAGGACTAAACTTTCCCAAAGCTCCATATAAAGCCTACCACATATATATGAGAGGGAAAGGAGTAGAATATATAGGCTTGAGACAAGTGAGATGAGAGTTCATGAGCAATATACGAGATGATTTAAATTTGTGAATTTGGTTTAGCTTTTCTTTATCTCGTTCTTTATTTCAAAAATTCTGAGATCTATTTAAAACTTTGTGAGCATGTTAATACTTGTGGGATAAGCTTAATAAGAATCTACCCTCCGTAGAGATGAAGGCTAGTACATTATGGAACTTTAATGAATTAAAATTTTGAGAGCATTATGTTTTCTCATGTGTAATCAAGTGCAAAGTTTAAACATTGTTTAGCAATGATGATATCCATCGAAGGCTTACTCGAGGACGAGCAAGGTTTAAGCATGGGGGAGATGTTGACGGTGAAAATCCGTCAACCTAGCCATGAGTTTACCTTCGGTGTTGGCATGAGTTTTATACCTTATCCATTGGTACTAACCCCCGTGGTATAACAAGTTCACGTGTGCATGTCGGTTTTGGAGTTTAATGTTTATGCGGGGTTTTAGTGTTGAATGCAAGACTTTCGGGATAAGTTCATCAAGCACCTCATGACAAGACCTTGAAGCCCCGAACAAGTCATGCAATGAAGCAAACTTAACTCCAAGAAGCCGGGGACTTGATCCGAGAAGACGACGGACTCCGGGGACCCGACCGAGAAAAGTGCTTGAATCTTGCAAGACAAGGAGTTGAGTCCAATTCGGAGAGAAACCGACGACATGGACCTACATGCGAAGGGGGAAACATCCAGGAAGCAAGGGAACCGACGTGGGGCAAAGGAGCCCACGGGCCGGCCCTAAATGGGCCCGGGCCGGCCGGCCCAGTCCGGTCGGCCCAGGCCCATTTTGGGCCCAAATTCGCTCTCCTTTGCCCTAGCCGCCAATCGGGCTATTTATAGTCCCCTGACCGAGAGCCACGGAGAGAAGATTTCGTCTTCGGCCGCCGAGAAGCAGAGAAGAGAGGGACACCATCTCGGAGAGGAGAGGGTCGAGCTAGTTGACTAGGGTTCCCCTAGCCGACGTGGGAACCTTGCACGGAAGACCACGTCGGAGTTCCCGAGCTAGAAGCAAGATCAAGGAAGGATCCCGGTGGTGATCTTGTGTATGTATCATTGTTATAGTTGAATTATCAAGTTGAATCTTTTCCCAGCGATCAAGTGTTTCCTCGAAGATTTCGTTTTTCGATCGGCTTTGCTTATTCCAATTTTATTCACGCGATAGATTACATAGGGTGTTCTTGTAGCCGCGGTGGCTAGAGGTACACGCCGGATCTTCCGAAAGAATCTCGACTTGTCTTTTGACTCGCCCTAAGCTCCCCGCATGAATAGGGATACGTTGTGACAGAACGGGGGTCTCGAAAGGCGGATGTTTTCGGATTTGGACGGGAAACCACGATTTAAAGAGGCTTTTATTAAGATTCGATTTGCTACTTCTTCTCTTGCTTGGAACTTCAACAAAAGGCTTACCCCGATCCCTCTAGATCGGTTTATCTACCCAATCTTACTTTGTTTTCTCCGGTTTTTAGTAGATTAGATCTGTTTTGTGTCTTTTACTTAGATGCATTAGGTTCTTTATTGAAGATTGAAGTTATTTGGCTTTAATAGATTAAGTCTTGCGTCACACATTTGTTCCACGGATTCGATACCTTGGGTTCACCACTCGAGGGAAGAAGGGTCCCTTGACTACGACGGGAGACTTGTACGCTTGCGAGTCACGAACGAACTTTGATACAATTATTAACCGTCAACAAAACCTATTCTCGCGAGTGAGGTTATCACTCGACTTGTAACGGTCCTATAGCTTAGCAGCCTACCGACCTATCATACTAGTAGGGACCAAAGGTACCTATGGATCATGCATCTAGGGTTTCATTCAACTCCTGTACGTAATGCACAATCATTCATAGATAATTGAATAAAGAATTTGAAAACTAGGTTAGATGCACCGGAGCTTGCCTTCGTCGACTAGGTTAGCTTGGGCACCCTCGGTGTCGAGTTCGTCCACGTCCTGCGGAGAACCTTCGCTCCGCCTTCCTCGGTTTCCGGGACCAGGGAGTAATCTCCGTCCGGAAGATCTACACGGAATGCAATGCACTTTAGGTGATGTGATAGTTTGTTGTCTTATCCAACTCTAGTTGGTCATATCCGCCTTAACAAGCATTCAATTAAGGTTTCTCTTTTAGGAAGGTTAGGGAATGTACATGGGTTACTCTTTTTTTCCACATTTGATTAAAGGTTCTTATTAAGTTTATCATTTCATGTGAAAGCTTCATTTCATTTTATTTTTACCAGCAAGGGTGGAATTAATATTTTTATTTGTGAATTAACTCCTTATTAGTGTTGATAATTAAATCTCTTTTATTTATATTAAATAATGCTTTCAAAAAGGAAAAAGATTTAATTAAGGATTTTCTTTATTAATTTCCATTTAATATTAAAAGGGCATTTAAGCCATTTATTAAACAATTAAATTACCAAAAATTACATGAGTGTTTCTTAGGCCTACTAGCACCTATCCTGGTCCATTGGACCCACATGTAAGTGTTGGGTGCTAGGAAATTAAATATTATGAAAAATAACAAAGGCTAGCTAGTGATTCAACTTAAATGCATACAAAAACAATTAAGCATCAAAATGATCCAAACTTTCTTGTGCATGTTCTCCGGTCCTAAACAAGTCTAAAAAGCCAGCATATTCACATGGAATCTCTACTGAACTTGGTTTATTAATTTACAAAGGAAAACATGCATAACTCAAGAATAATTATTTCGTTAACCCAAAATTCATGATTAATTCATAAGATGTGCATTTTGACATTACAAGACAGTGTGCACAAGTTGGGCTCAAGAACATGAATATATTTAACATGAAAAATCATCTAGGCGATTCTTAGGAATGGAAAAGAATTTGTCTAGCAAAACCTACTGCATAACTTTGTGCAAATTTTGGCACAACGCATCTAGTTACATCCTAACACACAACATATCCAAAGCTCGGCTACGAGAGGAGTTGTATTTTTCAAATTAGGACGATTCATTTATAACACATTTGTATTTTTCCTCGCCAAAACTAATTTGAATCTAGACATGAGTATACAACCAAGGGGTGGGGTTTAACATCCTCAATCCTACAAAATTGGTTTGGCAATTTTCTGATTTTTCTCCGTGAATTTCTAGGGATTTTACAAGACCTTGGACTAAACTCGTAAGAAAGGTTAGATAGGGCCTTTCACAACTAGTCCTGCCTTTTTACTCGAACACCCTAACAAGAACTAAATCCCCGCAATTGGGTCCCCGGCCGGGCCGGCGGCGCGGGCATGGCCGATTCCGGCGAGCCGGCGGCGATCCCGGCCGGCAAGCGGCCGTGGAGGACCACGTGCTCACCTAGGGTGGATGGGTAGGCGCGGTTGGGGCGGAGAGACCCCCGCACGGCGGCGCTCGGCGGCGGCCGGCGGGCACGTCGCGGCGGCTCGGGTTCCCGCGAGGAGGGCGCGGGCTTGGACAACACGTGACCCCGGGAGGTATACTAGGGTCTAGGGAAACTCGTGGTGCGGTTGGCCGGTGGGGAGGGCGAGCCGCGAGCTCCGGCGGCGGCGGCCGGCGGCAATGGCGACGGGGTCGCTCGGGGTGGCGCGCGGGGAGGAGAAGGACGGCGCTTAAATAGCCTTGGGGCGGCCTCGGCGATGACGGCGGCGTGATCCTTGGCCGTAGTACGGCGCACGCGGCGAGGGGGCGTGAACGGACCGCCGGTCCAAACGGGGGGGCGTCCCGGCCACCGCAAGGCGCGCGCGGCGCGTCGGTGCGTGGCGCGACGCCGACCCCCGCGCGTCGTGGGGGCGCGGGTCGCCTCGGCACGGGTGCTTCTAGGTGCGCGGTCGTCCTCGGGCGGCGGGCGTTGGGAGGCGCACGGGCGCGGGCGGCGGAGCGCGGCGGCGGCGGCCGGCGACGCGCGGCGCACGGGTCGCGCACGACGTCGAGGCACACCGGCGCTCCTACCTTAACCCTTTTGCTGGCCCACTGTTTGACTCATGTTTTCTTCAAAAATTTGAATAAAACTTGACCAAGCAATGAATACCAAAGTTGTAGATCTAAGTACCAGCTACAATTTTCACAAAGGCTGTATGGGGTTTTTCTCTCTAGATTTGAATCTATTTGAATGCCAACTTTGAATGTCAGCCTGTGTCTGGCAACAGTAAAAGCTGGTTTGCAAGGGGTTTTTCACAATTTTCCCCTCCAAATTTGCAATGCCATTCTACATGAAAGTTGTGTCCCTCAACAAGACCTACAACTTTCCTAAAGGTAGAATTTTAAGTGTTTAGGTGAATTTTGGAGAACGCGGCAAAAATTCCGGCAGACACCTGTGGACACTGGATGGCAAGGGGTTTTGACCCACCCTTTGACCATGGGTTGGCCCCACAAGTGTTAACACTATTCACTAAGGATCACTAGGGTGTGTTAGGGAGTTTTCATGGGTGAGGGCCCAGGTTGACCTAGGGTTGACCATTTGACCGGCTAATCCGGTCATTAGCGTTAATGACGGTAATTAAAAACCCGGGGCGTCACAACACTAGTCTCCCGGACTACTCCTTCGCCGTAAGCGGCCTCCGGGTCCGGGCACCGGTCTCGGACTACTCCTTCGCCGTAAGCGGCCTCCGGTCCGTGCACTAGTCTCCGGACTACTCTCCTCCGAGAATCCGGCCCATGCGGCTACCTACGGATCTCCGGGCCGCGACGAGCGACAAAGGACTCTAGCGGCGGTCTACTCGGAGACCATGTACTCCTAGATCCAGCCTACACGGCTACTTACGGATCTATTGTTGTAAGCGGCTACTCGCCCTAGCACCACTTAGCCGTAGGCGGCCTCCGGTCTCGGCGACTACTCGTAACTACGGCCCCGGCCATCCGGGTGTACTTCTTCGCTAATAAAGTTTGATCGTTCATCAACTTCTTTACTGTCTACTTCCCTCAACGGGACTACTGCCGAGTACGACTACTCACGGCAACTCCACGATGGGACTCCGCACTCTGAGATCGCGACTACGAGTACTCATTAATGGAACTTCTCTTCATTAATACTTAAAAAATTTCATTACAATTGTTTTTGTACATCTACTGCCATGAGCTAACTATTGCAGGACTACTGGAGGTTAAGCTTATCGGCGACTTGTTTCGCAATGGGCGCCATCTGCTCCAGCAGCTCCGCGTACTGCTCGTCTGTACAGTTGGCGGCTAGTCCGCCAGCGACTACATCCACGGGCGCCTTCGGGAAGTAGGACTTCATGAAGGCCGGCCCTCGGTTCGGGATCGACTTCGCCAGATGCTTCACGTAGGCCGCCAGCCGGCTGGGGGCTTCCTTCAGTCGATCCACCAGCGGTGCTATCTTGGGGCCGCCAGGGTGAGGCACCAGCAGCCTCGCGATGGGGAGCGCGGCTTCTTCAAGCTCCTTCAGCTGGGCCCGCAGCTTCTCGCAGTCCTCGTTCGGCCTTCTGCAACGATTTGTAGCAGTTGACGAGGTCACGATCGGAGGCAATACAAAGCTCCATGTGCTTGTCGCACTCGTAGGCAAGCTCCTTATAATCTAACTCGAGTACCTGGCGGGCCTCCTGCTCCCGTAGAAGAGATTCTTGAGATCCGTCTCCGAAGCCTTCAACCGCTCTACCCGGTTTCAAGCTCGCAAAACACAAGGCACAACGGGTCGACTACCTCTCGACCTCCAACAAGTACTCAACAAGATAAGTGGTGTACCTTTGTTCTTGTTGCGGAGCGACTTGTTCTTCCGCACCAAGTCGTCGCTCTTCGCCCGCATCTCCCGGATGTCGTTGTGATATTTGGCGAAGGCGGTATCAAGCTTGGACCGCATAGCGGCCGTGTGCTTCCCGAGGACTTCACAAGTTGGTCCTCCGGTGCCTCGGCTCGAAGCACCGCGTCACCGAAGCCTTGAAGCATGCCGGGACTTCTCGCGGGACCTCTCCACGACGTCCCGCACGTACAACATACGTCGATGGGTACTCAACGCTAAAGGATTGACTACTCCAAGAGTTACGACTACTCACCTTCATCCACCGCTCGGCTTGGCGACCGCCTCCGGATGCCGAGCAACCGCTTGCCGGTCGACCAAGTGAAGGACCGATACGGCGAACCGGAGAGGGGGGGGAGTGAATGGGAGCCGATAAAAAAATCTTCTCGAAGGAGATGAAAACTCCAACAAGACGAACGCGGCTTCCAACACACGTCTCCGACTCACTACCAAGGTTGGTCAAGCCCACGTAGCCACCGGAGTGCCACCGGACCTAGGAACCAACACGCAACCTTCCGACCCGAGAAACGCAACGGAAAAAAAACCAAACCTCGAGTCTACAGACCCACACCGGTCGGTCCCGTGAGCACCACCGGCCGACCCGGTCCCCGTAGGTGAAACCGAGCAACTTCCACTAAGTGGCTCTACACCGGCCGACCGAGTGAGACACACCGGTCGACCGATGGCACCGAAAGCCCCCAAGACACCAAACAAAGCCAACCGACCACCAAACGACCCAAACTCGAAATAGCAAGAACACGGGACAACAAAGAACACACCAAGACGTTCACCCGAGCAAAAAACCCACAAGGACTCGCACCGGTCGACCGGTCCAAGAGCACGGTCGGCCGGTGTAGCTCGGGCAGCTCGGGATGAACAAGACCCGCGGGTCAACTCCCCCAAATCCAAATCTCGATCTCCCGAAATGCTCCACGGACTTGAACAAGACTTTGGGGATATCATGAACACCTCATGAGGAGTTCATAGCCAAGTTTAATCCCACCAAAACTCGTCCAAAAAGGAGGAATCGAAGAAATCCCGCCGAAAGCACTTCCAACCCAAGAACTCAAGAAACCCCAAAATCGAGCACCTTTTCTCACGGATTTGGGAGGGGAATCACAGCCCAAAGAACCACGAAGGGTTCCCACAAATTTCCCCCATCAAATCCCCAAGAGAAAAGTCCCGAAAACAACCCAAAGAAATCACCGAGAGAGGGCTCCGAAAATCACCACCAAGAACAACCGGGAAAACACATCCAAACCTTGAGGAACCACGCCGAATCATCTATACATGAAACAAAGGTTCGTACAAGGTCTAGCAAGCCGCTCGATCATCCATCCCTCTCTACAAGATCTCTCCGTGAAGCTCTCTTGCTAGTCCTAGAGAAAACCTAAGGAAAATAGGTGGAAAATAGGAAAACTAATGAGCTAGGGTTTCAAGAGTTAGCTGCCATCCTCTCACCTCTTGGGTTATATGGAGGCAACCGAATGTCCAAAATACCCTTCTCTACTAACTAGGGATACAAGCCCCTCAAGGGCGGATTTGGAAGTCTTCATGTCTTCACCATCGGACGGGATGCCCGGCGACCGCACCCGCGTAGCCTCGACGCAAGCCATGCGTTCCCGACGCGTGTCCTCCGCTTCGAAGTCTCCGGACTGCGTCGTCGCACACCGGTCAGACCGGTGCTCCTCACCGGCCGGGACCGGTCCCCACCGGTCGGACCGGCCCCGTGCCGCTCGCACCTCCGTCTTCGGCTTCTCCCGGTCTTGGCTTTGTGGATCAACCAAGGAACCCGGTGGTTTTTTGGTGAACCACCGGAAACCCCGCGAACTCGGTGTAGCCTCCGCCAATCTCCACTCATGACTTGGCTCCCACGTAGTCCCGGCTCCTCGACCTTGGTTTTGAGGCTCAACCAAGAAACCGTCCACGACTTCATCTTGTCGTTCATGCCACCATGCGGTCCGCACTTGACCCCCGCCGGCCACCGGGTCCCTCGAACGAAGCCTACTTGTCTTCTCCACACCCCGGAGGCCTCACCGGCGACGACCTTTCGCGCTTGTTCTTCACCCGCACCAACACGAGTCAAGCCGCAACCCGCACCCGCAATACTTAGCCAAGAATCGACCCACACAACGTTGTCAATCACTCATCACACAAGGAAGCGACCATCCACCGGTCCTCAAACCACACATGGTCCTCACCAAGTCGTCCGCCAACGCTCAACCCGTCGCGACTACTCGTGGTGGCTTCTGGTCATCGGCGCGCAGAGCGGATGGGCTCCGCGTCTTGGATCTCCCGGGAGCGAACGACCACCTCCGGAGCGAGTTTCGGGCCGAGCGGTGGCCCCCTCTTCCCCGGCCGTCGCGGCGGCCTCTCCGACGGCCACCTCCATCGGCTCGGGGGCTCCTCCGGTAGCCTCTTGAGTTTCGGTGTCAAGTTCCCCGCACGGCACCGCCGATGGGATGTCGTTCCTTTCGGCCTCGTGCCCGTCAACGAGAAGACAAGTGTGTCGCAGTTATCCGATGACTACGACTACTCTTCGGGGATACTACGGCCTCGGCGAGAGTACTCACCTTCGACTACGCCGGCTTCGGCAACGTAGCCTCGGCGGCCGGCGCTTCGGGCTCCGCCCGAGGGGCGGAGCGAGGCGGGCGGCGCGGCCTTCTCCTTCCGCCACCGCCGCAGGGTTCATCCCCCCTCCCCGGGACGCATCCGTCGACTTCCCCGCAGTACACAAGCCGGTTGTCAATCAAGTTTGACTACTACATCAAGTACTACTCGGGAAGACTCAACACTTACAAGCTTGACCGGACCACCGTCACGGCCGGGCGCCGAGGATGCCGGCGATGTCCACCGGCCCGGCCTCGGCGGGCGCCTCCTCTTGCGCCTCGCGGCCGGCCGCCCTCTTCTCGCAGCATGCAGCCAGGGCGCGCCGCTCTCCCGCACTTCGCGGTCACCACTTCTTCCGCGCCAGGCCGCCGCGGCCCCGTGCTCTCCTGGGGAGCAGGGGGCTGGCGCTCCATCTGCGCCAAAAGCTCTTCGACAGTGGGGGCTGGGCTGCGACTCCCAGCGGCTTCCCCCACCGTGTCCCATTCGCCTTCGTCGCCCTGATCAGCGGGCTCCGTAGGCGGCAACTCCAGCAAACAAAGAAACTTCTTCATCAACAAGTGAACTCGAGACACGAGTACTCGACTACACTACTCAAGACGGCTTACCTCTTGGGGCGCGGTCTCGCAGACCTTCAACTTCTTCGCCACGCGCTTGCGGCGGGGGTTGCGCGGCCTCGCGGCGGCGGCCGCCGCACTAGCCTCCGTGCTAGCCGGCGGATCCCGGGCAAGAGGGACGTGAGGAAGGCCGGACGGCCGAACCTCGACCGCGATCGGAAGCGGTCCCCCAGCCGTCTCCTCGTCATTGTCTTCGTCGGACGTGTCCTCCACGACTACGGTGTCGTCTCCTTCACCGACCTCCCGCCGCTCCTTGGCCTTGGTCTTCCCCCTCCTTTGGGATCTCGACTTCCCGAGGGGCGCCGCTCGGAGACGAACTTCTTCAAGTCGTCCCGCAAGACACAACCTATCGCATGACTACTCACATGGAATGAGTACTCGACACCGGGTACGGCTACTTACCTCCTTTGGCGGGCGCGCGACGAGTACTCCGCATGGGGCACGCCGTATACGGCGGCATGTCCTTGAAGATCCGCGCCGGCCTATCGACAATGTCGTCGTCGTCGACTTCGTTTCCGAGCATCCGCGACGTATCGTCGTCGCCGGTGTACTCGAATCCCGTGGTGTCGCGAGCCATCGGTGGCCGCACCCCGCGCTTCATGAAGCCGAAGGCCACGTGCTCGCGCCCTCGGCCCCGCTTCTCTCGGCGCCTTGATCCGCGCCAACAACTCCGGAGCCGGGATCCCTTCCCCGCATCGTCGGCTCCGTGTTCCACCATGGGCGATGCTTGGGCCGCTTCCCCGCCGGGCTTCGGCAACCCCGGGTGGTGGTTCGTGATGTAGAACCACTTGGCCTTCCGCTCTTGGTTGGAGTCGATGAGCTTGTACGAGAGGTACTCGCTCGGTGGCATCCTCCCGCATCCGGATTCCTCGCTCCTCCGACTACTCGCGGTTGCCGGCGCTTGGTTGCGGCTTCACCCGAAGAACTTCCGGAACAAGATCCAATGGGGCTTGATCCCCGTAAAAGCTTCGCGAAATGTACAAAGATAGCGGTGTGGAATATACCGTTGGGGTTGAGGTTGAGGTACTCGACGCCGTAGTACCCCATGAGCCCCTTGAAGAAATCGCTCGTCGGGAGAGAGCCCGCGTTCGCGAAGCGCGTGAACATCGGATCTCATCTTCGTTCTTCTCCATCGGGTACGGATCCCCGGCCGGCGGCTCTCCACATGTCGACCTCCTTCTCGCGGAGGAACCCACTCTGTTCGGCAGGGGCGAGCAAGTCTTCGGTCTTCGCCTTCGACTTCTTCCACTCGCGGTTTGGATCCGGCCACGGGGGGGACATCGGCGGTGTTGTCCCCCGTGGCGGATTCGGCGGCCTCCCTCACCGCCCCTCTTCTTCCCGCCGGTGGTCTTCATGGACTTGGACGGCGACGGCTTCATCCTCCAAGTGCACGGCGTCTTCACGCGCATTCGCTCGGGGGCTACTCCGGTGGTTCTTGGTGGCGGCGCACTCGGATCTGCGCGCGGCGGTGTGTGCCGGCGGTGTTCTCTCGGCCAAGATCTGTTTGAAATGGCCGCGACCGTGTGGGGTGAAAAACCCTAAGGGTTTTGGCTTCTATTTATAAGTCAAAACGGCCCTCCAACTGTCGGATGGATAAGTATGTGCTCGGTTGACTCGGCCGGCCACGCGTGACTCTTCGTATTCCACTAGTCGACACGCCTCACCTCGGGGGCTCGACTACCTCTACTCGACTACCCGGGGAAGCGACAAGATTTAGGAGCATCTCGGGACACATTCTACAAGATGACCCTTCAATTCGAGAGGAAGTACTCGACTCAAGGCTCGGGGGCTCCGTGCCACGTGTCCTTCGGTTTTTCTCCGGATTTTTCGGGATATTCTTACCAAGACTTCGCATGGACCCTCAGCCCGCAGCCCGCAACTCAACCTAAGGCTCGTGGGCTACTCCATATGGAGTGCGATTTTGCAATCACACTTCCATATCGCCTTCGGCTTCAAGACAATACGGGCATTTTTTGAAGACCTTGGAGGGCGCACTCGAGGACGCTTGGGACTACTCGAGAAAACTTCGGGATTGCTCAAACATCGGTCGGAGTACATTCCGGCCTCGGGATGCTTCGACTACTCTTGAGGACTTTTAACTTGTAGTACTCGGGGACGCTTGAGGACTACTCGTTAAGGCCGTCAAGACTACTTAAAGCTATCCTTCTCGACTACAAAGTACTCGGGGGCTTGTCGTATGGACCTCCCTGGGCCCACTACCTCGGTGGGTACCAGGACCGACTACGCGGTGGGCCCCTGCGACTACCCGACTTGCGCTGCACGACACCTGATGGCGTGAAGCACAAAGACTACGGAGGAGAAGTACTCGGTTAGGAAGTTGTACATGTCCCGCAGTGTATGGAAGATTCCTAGACGTACTCGACTAGTACTCTCTCCCTATTCCGACTTGTAACCCTGCCTCCCGGACTATATAAGGCGAGCCAGGGACCCCTCTCTGCACATCTCATCTCACGGCGTACAATTACACCATCTTGTAATCGTACCCAATCAATCCGGAGCTACGCAAAGCATACAGACGTAGGGTATTACGCACCTCGCGGCCCGAACCTCGTCTAAATTGTGTGCCACGTGTCTCTTCCTTCGAGTTACCGATCTCGGCGAGGCCACATTTATCTACTTCGGGTACTCCCCTTAGTAGGTTGCCGGTCTAAAACACCGACGTATCCCGGTGAATGGAATATGCCGAGTTGTGGGCCTCATCCATGATGGTCTATCGGAAATCTCCATTTTCCGCACGCATATCCTATTCTTGTACCACGGTGTGCCTTGATCATCCACTATAAAGTCGTGGGCCTTATTCTCTCCCCGTATGCTTGCGGATCTTCATCGATTCTCATCGGTCTCCCCGGGCCTTCCCCGATTTTTTCCTCCGGGTAGGCCGAACACTCATCCGCGACGTAGCCATGGGGAACAATGTGCACGTTGAGTCGTGCCATTTCTTCTTGCAACAGGGCACTCTTAGGCACTGCCTTCTCGTAGGACTTTGTGCTCAAGGCATCAGCCACTACATTGGCTTTTCCTGGGTGGTAGTGGATTTCTAGGTTATAGTCCTTGACTAACTCTAACCACCTTCTTTGCCTTAGGTTCAGGTCGGGCTGGGTGAAGATGTACTTTAGGCTCTTGTGGTCGGTATAGATCTCGCATTTATTTCCGATCAGGTAATGTCTCCAAATCTTAAGGGCATGCACTATGGCTGCAAACTCCAAATCACGGGTGGGATAATTCTGCTTGTGCGGTTTGAGCTGGTGGGAAGCATATGCCACTACTTTCCCGTCTTGCATGAGAACACATCCCAACCCTTGTCGGGACGCGTCGCAATATACAACAAAATCCCGTTGAATGTCTGGCACGGTCAGCAATGGGGCTGTGGTCAATCTTCTTTTCAACTCCTGGAAACTTTTCTCCCACGTCTCGGTCCAGTTGAACTTCTTCTCCTTCTTGAGCAACTCTGTCATGGGCCGGGCAATCTTGGAAAATCCTTCAATAAACCTCCAGTAGTACCCTTCTAAACCAAGAAAGCTTCTGATCTCGCTCACATTGGTTGGTTGTTGACAGTTGGAGACTGTTTCGACTTTCCTGGGGTCCATTGATACTCCTTCCGCAGTCAGAATATGCCCAAGGAAAGATATTTTCTCCAGCCAGAACTCACACTTGCTGAACTTAGCGTGCAGCTTGTGTGCCCTTAGTTTTCCCGCATCGCTCGGAGATGCTGCTCGTGTTCTTCCACACTCTTGGAGTAAACAAGTATGCCGTCGATGAACACCACGACAAACTTGTCTAGCTCTTCCATGAACACCTTATTCATGAGATTCATAAAATACGCCGGTGCATTGGTGAGTCCGAAGGACATCACAGTGAACTCATACTGCCCTTAACGGGTGACGAAGGCGGTCTTAGGAATGTCGCTTTCCCTAATCTTGAGTTGGTGGTATCCTGACCTTAGATCCACCTTTGAAAAATACTTGGCTCCTTTCAACTGGTTGAACAAATCATCTATCCTGGGAAGGGGGTACTTGTTCTTGATGGTGACTTCGTTTAGTGAGCGATAGTCTACGCACATTCTCAGGCTTTTATCCTTCTTTTCTACGAAGAGCACTGGGGCTCCCCATGGTGATGAGCTTGGCCTCATAAACCCACTTTGCTGAAGTTCCCTCAGCTGCTTCTTCAATTCTGCCACCTCAGGGGCTACCATCCTATAAGGTCTCTTGGCTATGGGAGAGGTTCCAGGAATAAGGTCGATGACGAACTCTATATACCTATCTGGTGGCATTCCGGGGAGTTCTTCGGGGAACACATCTGGGTATTTTCACACTACTAGGACATCTTCTATGGACTTGGCTTCCATGCTGAAAATCATTATGTCTGGCCTGTGTCCTCGGGTGTGGTAGGTCACTTGTACTCCGTCTGGGTTGGTTAGGTGCACTACTTTATCGGTGTAACTTATAAGTCCATGGTGTTGGCTTAACCAATCCATCCCAAGGATCACATCTATTCCCTTGGACTTCAGTACTACCAGGTCCGCTAGGAACTCTATCCCACTTAAAATGATCCTTACCCGGGGGCGTCCCAGTTGACACTTGATGTCGCCTCCGAGCGTTCGAGTTAATAGGGGTGCTTTTAGTAGTACTGTGGGTATGCTATGCTTTTCACAAAACTTGAGGATATGAATGAGTGCGATGCTCCTGAATCAAATAATATGGTTGCCAAGACTGAGCTGACTAGGAACTCACCGAGCACTACGCCTTGTGCTTCTTTAGCCTCCTGTGCGTTGATGTGGTTGATGCGGGCTCGTCCATAAGACTGTTGGGGCTGCCTCATCTGCTGGTTGTTGTTGTTGTTGCCAAAGTTGTTGCTGCTGCGCACCGGCATGCGGTTGGCTCCAGACACGAGTGGCCTTGGCCCATTCACCGAGCTGGAGTAGGTGGAAGCGGTTGGCTTCTTGGCATATGGGCAGTTGGCAATGAAGTGTCCTGGTCTCGCGGCGCTTGAAACACACCCGGGAGTTGTTGTTGTTGGCGGTGACCCGGGCCGGTGTTGCTCTCGTGGGGGCTTCATGGTGTTCGGTTGTTGTAGGGTTTGAACCGGGTTCCGGGGCCCCGAGAGCCCGTGGCTTGCGACCGGGGTTCGGTCGCATGGGGGCTTGGAATCTGGACATGGGTTGTCCGAAGTTTCTCTCGCCTCCGAGATCGCTCTTGCTTTGTTGGGCCTTGTGCTCCACGAACTTGCGCTTGTTCTCCTTCTTCTCTTCTCGCCCTCGCTCTCTCTGTGAGTATGGCCATGTTCATGAGGGTGTTGAAATCCGGTAGATCCGAGGGGTAGGCGGGGGTTCTTAGTTCCCGGAGTCAATCCCTTCTTGAACATCTCCTCGCTTCTTGGAGGCCTTGTCCACTTCTTCCGGGGCATAACGAGCCGGCTCTATGAACTCGGTAAGTGTACTCCTCCACGTACATGTTGCCCCGGCGGAGTTCATGGAACTCATCCGCCTTTCCTTCCGCCTAGCTTCTAGGATGTGGTAGTGGCAAAACTCTTCCAGGAACTCATCCCGTGTGATGGCGGAGGGATCCTTGGTTGCCGCACGCAGTTCTCCCACCAGGCTAGGGCCGTCCCGGTGAGCCGGTGAGTGGCCGTGAGAACCTTGTCTCGGTCTTCACGCTTGAAGGGTTCCGGCTTCCCTTAGAATGGCTCTCGGTCGTGACAACCCCACCCGAGATAATTCCGTACTATCGCCTAACCCACTCCATTTGGTCATTAAGCGATAATAAAGAAGTATCCTGTTGAGTGTTGCCGGGTTTACACCCGGTAAATCACTTGAAGACACAGAGAGGATCGAACGAATGCATTAAAACTCCCACGAAGGAGAGTCCAGAGTGCCTTACAAATTACTCATCACATCCCCGTAGGGGTCATTATTACAAACATAGTTCTTTGACATGAAAGTAAATGGTTCAGAGTTTATTGAAACAGCGGAAAATCACTAAACGGTACGATCACATCATAAGAGGCCTGTCCATGATGCAATCACTCTTCGTCATCCACCCCTTCCGGCTCCCAAACGGTGGAAGTTCTCCGGCCACACATCGGATGCATTACCTGGAACATCATTTATAAAGCAAGGCTGAGTATACTAATACTCAGCAAGACTTACCCGTCTAAAAGAAAGACTTTACCTCTAGTTATGCAAGGCTTTTGGCTTGTGGGTTTGTTTGCCCAAAAAGCTACTAAGTAGTGAATCCTTACTTTTCATATTTTAGCTCATGTTCTAGTCGAATTAATCATTACTAGATAAGCAACTACTACAACCAAAGTTGTACAAACAATTAATCAAAGTAATAAGTTTCACAAGTTCTATCATAGGGGATATCATGGCCAGTCGAGTAAGCAGTCTCAGATAACGGTGAGAGGACGACAATCGATTTATCCATAACCTTGCAAGGTGGACCTAAACACACGGGAGGTGTCCTCACCAAGAGTACACCAACCAGGCGGTTCCCGTCATTCTTCGGTTTGGGGATGATAGCTCACAGTCTTAAGTACAAGGTTTATCTGGGCTATGCCACTAAGGTCACCCAGGCTCACGCATCTACTCAGGTGGCGAGCCTGGGGCCGCAACCTTAAGAGGAGTGATAGTAAAACCCCGTACCGCCTCATTTAGGTACTAGGCTTACGTACCCATTTCCAACAAGTGTTTAGTACTTTCAAACACTTAGCCAACAAAGCCATTGGACCGGAGCTCAAATCCCATGCTCTTACCACCTGAGCAATCCATTTCAAGGAGACCCTACTCTCGCGAGTGACGAACATCACTCGACTTGTACCGGATCCTTAAAGCATAGCAACTAGCGACCTAACCTGCTAGTAAAAGATCATAGGTACTTATGGATCATGCAACTAGTGTTTCATGTCAACTCCTGAACGTAAATGCACATACAATAACAAGAAGTAAATTCAGAAGTTTTAAAGAAACACTGGGGTTAATGAATAAACCGGGGCTTGCCTTCTTCAAGTACAAGCGGACACACAAACTTCCGGACTTTGGCCGGGTCGTGCTCTACGGTCACGTAGTGCACATCTCCTCCTCGCTCCCTCGTCCTCGTCGGCCGCACAAGCGTATAGCTACCGTCGGGGACTTCTACACGGGGAATGCAATGCGGGGTGAGGAGTGTAATTATGTTAAATTAATTCACAAATAGTAGCAAACAAATCGCAAGGATTATATGGTTGGCCATCTTCACCTTAACAAAAGTATTTAAACATTCTCCCTTTTTAAGAGAATAGTCAAAAGTCCATTTAGCCTACCCTTTTAAGGTGATTGTGTGCGCATCTATTTAAGAAATGTTTTATTTACAACAAACAGCAAGGAAATTACTATCATGGCACCAATTTACTCTTCCAAACACTTCTCCTTTAGTCATGCACTAGAGAGAGCGATTTTCCTTATTTTCCCTTCTCTAGATTATTCCGAGTTTGAGCTCTTTTGCCTAACCAAAACATAACCAGATGATCCAGCAGCACTCAGTGGTCCTATTAACCAAGAAAGCACACTCCTGGACAGCAAGTGAAAGGTTTCCTCACCGTTGAATAAAATACACCAAAATGGGAGCATTCCTATTTAGCATAGAGAGGGAAAATGCATAACAAAATAAATAAGACAGAATTGATTCTCATCTTTCTCCTACACATACTCTAGTCCAAAACAAGCTTAAAGAACTGACAAACACAACTATAGCCTTTATGAAACATGCCACTCATATTTATGATTAAAATCATGCATAAATGAGTAAATATTATTTTTCCAACAGAGATAAAATCATGGTAAATTCATCAAAGGTGCTTTTCAGCATAACATGACTATGGCTAGAAGTTGGGCTCAAAACTAATTACATTTGGAGCTACAAAAATCTTCTAGGCAGATTTACCAATATCACAAAATAATTTATTCAGGAAGATCCCCTCAGTAACTTTGTGCAAATTTTGGCACAGAGTCTAGGCATGCTAGTTACCACAACATATCCAAAATCCAGCTCAAGATCTTGGGTGGGTTTTGCAGAAACACCAATCTAAGTATTTCACATTCCTATTTTTCAAGAAAAAACTATAACTCAAAAGGATATACCCACTTGGACAAAGTTGTAGTTCTTGTTACACAGAGCACAACAAAATTGGGTTTGCTATTTTTGAATTTTTCTACGATTTTTAATCGATTTTACAAGGTGCTAGACTAATTTACAAAACAAGGAAGAATCCTTTTGCGCGGGAACCCCGAAACTTTTGAAATCCTTACAATTCTACCCTCGGTTCATCCCTCTCGAGCCCGACGGCGGGGACCGGCTCGCCGGCGGCGAGGTGGGGCTCGGCCACGCAAACATGCTAGGGGGATCGTCGATTGGGCTCACCCCGCGACCGATTGGTGGCGGTGGATCGTCCGGTGAGGGCTCCGGCGAGTGGCGGCGGTGAAGCGGCGGCGGCGCGCCCGCGGGAAGCTTGACGGTGGTGAGGGGAAAGCCCGGGCTCAACCACGTGCGGTACGGGGGAGCTTCCATGTGACCCGCAGAAGGTACCGGGCGGGTCACGGGGCTTGGAGAAGCGGCGGAGGAGCGAGCTCGACGGCGGCGGCCGGCGGCGGCCGCGGAGGCTCGGGCTCGGCGAATGGGTGGCTTGGATTGATCAACACGTGGCTCGGGGAGGTGTTGTGGTTCACAAGGAAGGGCTAGAGCTCTTGGGTGCACAAGAAAATCGACCGGAACACGGTGCTCACCAAGCGGCGGCAATGGCGGACGGCGGTCGCTCGGGCGGGAGGAACGCGTGCGCGCGAGGGACGGCGGGGACTAGCTTATAAGCGCGCGGGAAGGTCGGTTGGGTAGGTAGGAATGTGCTGGTGCCACTAGGCCGCGTAGGGAGGTCGAGGGCATGGCCGGCGACGTGCGCCGCTCCGGCGGCCAATGGCGCGCCGCGGACGGTGCGCCGGCCGGCGGATCCGCGCCACCCGGCCCTCGCCACTTGCCACGGACGGCACGCACGGGTGCTCGCCGGCCTTTGCGCGGTGACCGGCGGTCACACCGGCGCCTCGGCGTGCGCGCCCGAAGCGGGTACGGCGCGTAAGGCGGTGGCCGACATGGCCGCGCACGACGTCGCGCCCGGACGCGCTCCGGCGTTCTCGGCGCAAATGTATTTCATGATTCTCGTTTTCAAAATTGTTTTTCTCCAATTTTCCAAACTAAATTGTACCTTAGCGTACGAAGCAAAGTTGGAGATTAGGGATCCCTCTACAACTTTCACAAAGGCTTGTAGGGGTTTTGTCCAAGAAATGAAGCGAGAACGCCATGCCAACATGGCTAGAAACTCGGCGCTCGTGAATAGGAACAGGACACCTTCCAAGGCCTCGTTTCACCAAGAATTCCTCCAAATTTCAAATGCCAATCAACAGCAAAGTTGTGTGCCTCAACATTCTGCACATTTTTCCCTTTGGGTGGTTTTGAAGTGTTTAGGGAAATTTTGGAGAACGTGCCAAAGTTCTAGAATGGCATCCAGGGGTCAAAGGGGATTAAGGGGTTTTGAGCTAGGGCTTTGCCCAAGGATTGACCTAATGTCCTCAAGGGTAGTTAGAGGGGTGATTAAGTGGGTCATTAGCACAATTTCTCACTGAGCAAAAACACGGGGTGTTACATCGGCCAGTCGTCAGCATCCAAGGGATTCACGGACCCGCCAAAGGTGGGTGGCTTCGTCCTGAGGAACTCTATCAGCTTCTCATTCATGCCCAAAACTCGGAGCCTTGGGCGGTTGACAACATTGAATATGGCCTCCATCAGTACAGTCTGATTGGCCAAAACTTGCGCCAGTTCTATGGGAGGGGGTGGCGGTGGCAGGACAACGTTCTCTCCTCCATCTTCGCCTTGGTTCACTTCCTGATCGTTAAGACGCTCCCTTCGATCGGCTTGCGATCCTTCAGCGTCCATCCGACCGGAGCCTTGGTGGGTCCTAACAGGGCGCCTGGAAACCATCTGTAAAGGAGCGGGTTTTCTAAGAGATCTAGCTTTTATGTGATGTTTAAGTGGATTATAGCGAATTTCTTTTTGAAAAGGCAGGGTCTACTCCTGCCGGCAAGCACACAACAAGCACATAGCAAACAAGCAAGCACAAACAAATTTTATTGCACAAGTGAGGAGGATACATCCCGGACTACTCGACTGGTACAACGCGGACACGCTACACGACTCGGTACTACGACAAAAGCTAGGGGTGCGACTCTAAGCTCGGACCAGTACGGCTTCATTCCCTGGGTCAGGGTAACTAGGGTTTGCTACTCGCGAGGAGAGCCATCTTCTGGGGTTGAGTGCACTTCCAGCGGAATGAGCAACTCGTCGTCATTCTTGCCCTCGGGGTTTCCATTTTCTTGAGGCTTTGATGCGACTTCGGCGGTCGCCGTTGGTTGTTCGGTGACTACCGGTGGTGCTGGCGGGACTTCGATAGTTCCTCCCCATCCTACGAGGGGTGTCCCAAGCAGGACTTGTGCTTCTCCAATGGCCGGAACGGGTGTTCCGCTGTTGGTCCATTCTTGCATGCGCTGGTCTTGGATTCACTTGAGGCTTTCATGGGCAACGGCTTCACTACTTATGGCAGCTGCGGTCCTTGCTTCAGCTTGGGCCACTCGGACTTGGTGCGACCTCACTGTGACTTCAACTTGCTCGGCCCGACTGATTTGCTCCCTCAAGAGCTTGACCTGGTCATCGAAGAGTTTGTCCAGGGAGATAAGGTAGGCAACTATGTGGTATAGCAGGTCTTCTTGGTGGTGGCGTCGTTCCAGGTTTCTCATGCGAGCCTGCTAGAATGGGGTTCTGATGGAGGGGGAAAATACCTCATCGGTGTGGGGACGAGGTGTTCTTCGTAGACCCGACACAGGTAGCGGAGGGCTTTTCTGAGGGCCAAGGGGTAGGTGTCTCGGTGTCGAAACCCTGTGGCGGTCACGCGCCACGGCTCGATGTTGGTGTGGCGGTTGCTTCTGGTGACGGAGAGGACCACCCTACAGTGAAGAGTGCTGAGTTGCTCGTACTCTCTGCTGTAGTACCTTGGGCACTCAGTGATACCGAGACGCTCCAAGGAGTTGATAAGGAGGCGGGCAAAACCAGGCTCCTCCTGGCACACGCCTTGGGTCCATCCATCTTCGGCCATCTGAAAACAAGGGTAGAGTTGAACAAGTGGTGCAAGGGGGTACAAACGATAGATAGTTTTATTTAGCAACAAGGTTGGGGTACACTCCTCCGGGTACATTTATTATTACTATGACACAGTTCTAGCCTAAGCACTCTAGCCTATCTTCATGGAGATTCTTCCTCCGTTCCATTCCAGGTTAGTCATCTGGAACCAGGCAAGGATCAACGTAAAGATTTTGGGAAAAGATGAGCTTAGCAAAGAAAAGGTTAGAGAGGGGGCAGAGGAGGTCTCGGATCCTAGGGGTCTCGTCCTACGGCCAAACCTACGACTCTGATACCACCTGAAGCGTCCCCTCATCAGAGGTTACTAAATGTGACACAAATACCAGTCCCAGGAGGCTGGCACACATTTATTACAACAGGTGGTTCAGTCCCTTAGATCATGGCGGCATAGTGGACACGGTAGTGCCAATGCCACAAGAAACAACACAAACGCTAAAGACCACACTACAATAGCGAAGGCTTCTAGAGCCTCATCAGAGTACCACACCATGGAAGCTCTCTAGGAGACCCTGAAGTCACAGACACGGTTTGGGTGTAGGGCAGCGACCTACTCAACGTCTTCAGGGACGAAATCGGGATCCTCCTCTGAAAAATAGTTAGTTAAGTAAGGGTGAGCACAAACGTACTCAACAAGTCCAACCCCACCCACGGAGGGGCTTATAAACAGAATCATGCATATGGTATATCAAGGATCAGGTTTAAGGTTCATTTTGCAAACACACTTACTCATGCAGGGGTTCATTTCGAAAAGGTTTTCGCAAATCATTTTCATAACCCGAGTGACTCAGTTGTTTTTGAGAAATCCACAGTGGAACTACGGGACTCCCCGTCCGCAGTAGCCCAGGCACACAGCCACACACTTCTCCTGGAAAACAACTCACACCAGAAAACATCCCAAATCCCAAACACTAGTTTTGTGACCACACCGTGACTCGTCCAATACCGTGGACACGGCTATTCGAATAGGTTTGACACTCTGCAGAGGTTGTACATCTTTACCCACAAGTAGGGTACCGCCACACAAACGCCTCGGTGTCGGTGCGGATCCTATAAAAGCCATTACCCACTTTAGCTAACACTACGAGCCACCACGGGAGCACCCAAGGGGTTATCTCACATAACCGGGGTGTACCTCACACGAGAGCGTACCCCTACTCCTTGGTCTCCCGCCGCTCACTCACACACCGGATGGCAAGTAGATTAATTACGGGGTTTATGCTAAGCCGTTGCCACATACAACGGTCGAGTGGTTGTACGATGATTTGGGTCAGTTGAGATGTCACGCAACCCGGTCCTTAACCGACAAGATGGACAACTCCCAACATGCCCAACCACACAGGTATGAGCTCACCCATACTCCTGACACACACGTCCATCCCGTCTACTCAATTCTTTACTCATTTACCGAAATATCCCATTTCCGCCTTTTAAAGCTGAAGAGTATCTTGGCCCCCCTAAGTGGGTTTTGGTGATTTAATGACACACACCTAAGTGGCTAATGAATTTACCTAGTCCATGAGCAGGTATTAAAATTATGTATGGCATCAAGCACAGTGCGTTGACTAAAAAAAGGTGGTGCTCTAAAGGATTCCTAAGAAGGCTTATTTATTTTAATTTTGAATTTGAGTCCTAGGAATGTCGTACTATCAAGAGGGACAGGAATTATGACTTCCAAGAGTCGAACAGGTGCTCTAGTTGCTAAAACAAAACCTATGAGAGACACCTTTGCACCAACACATACACGGGGATCTTTTCTTGGGTGCTGACCTTGGAAGGCGGAGTATCCGGGTTTACCCCCGAGACTCGGACTTCCGGAGTTTCCGGGTTTACCCGGATACTTCGGGTCATAAAGCCTCAACGACTATATTCGGGGTGAGGGGGTATAAAAGCTCCCTCCACCCCTTCATCTCTCTTCTCCCCGCCATTTCGTGCGACTTGAACAGACCTCATTTACTCCCTCCCTCTTCTCCCTTTGGCTAAAAGTTGGTGAGATTTGTTGTGGGATTTAAGAGGATTTGAGAGCAAGGTCTTGGAGAGTGCTAGTGAGCTGATTTCCCATCTCTAGAGCACCTCGTTCTTCGCTTGGTTGGCAAAATTCGTGTTTGTTACTCTTGGAGCCTTGAGCTCCTAGCCGGCTGGGCGTTGCCTTGGAGAATCCAAAGATTGTGGTTTTCCAAGGAAGTTTGTATCACCCCGACATTGAGTAAGTAACTCTAGCTTGACCTTTGTGGTCGCTAGAGGGAGGAAAGTGACCTAGGTGTAAAGGTCCACCCTTCGTGGGTACCTCAACGGAGACGTAGACCTCAATGTGTGAGGTTGAACTCCGGTAACAAATCCTTGAGTCTCTTGTGCCTGTTCATCTTGTTGCATGCTTGTTTCTATCTTGAGCACATATCTAGGGTTTGGTGCCGATCTACCTTGTGTTGAGGTTCCTGCAAGATTTGAGTGGGTAAACAGGCTTGTATCATCTCAGTGCATAACCTATTTTCACAGATTTACTTTTGAGCAAGTTTAATTTCTGTCGATTTAATCTCTCCCTAGCAGGCCGGAATATCCGGACATTTTCCCGGATTCTCCGGATTTCCCGGAGTATCCGGAAAAATATCCGGAGTCTCCGGACCTGCATCTGACAGCTGCGAAAAAGTTTGTGATTTTCAGGTTTGACTATTCACCCCCCCTCTAGTCGACATCTTGATCCTTTCAATTGGTATCAGAGCCAAGTGCTCCACATTTGAAGCTTAACCGCTTGGAGTTGAGAAGATGTCGAATCCAAATGATCAAGCCATACCTCCCACCGAAGGTGATCCCGTCAACAATGTTGTTGGCATGCCTCCCCTTCCTCGAGGAGACAACACCCATGGGGCAAGTACAAGTCATCAAGCGCATGGACGAGGTGATGAGTCCTCCGATAGTGAGGACGAGGAGTTCGATGATACAAGGTCCACCCGCTCCGCTCGACGACCATCAAGGGACTATACTCGAACCTCTTTCGATTACTATCGCTTATCCTTTAACCATCAAACGGGTTCTAGCCACATTGGGAAGATACCCCAATTTGATGGAACCGACTATTCCAAGTGGAAGAACTCGATGGAGGAGTATTTGATGGCGGTGAATCCCGCACTTTGGACTATTGTGAACAGGGGTATTACCTTTCCAAGTGGTGATGCAACGCTAACACAAGATCAAGCAAATGAGATACAAAGAAACTATCAAGCCATACGCATCATCAAGAGTTCACTCACGTCCGAAGAATATGACAAGGTAGATGGATTGAAGTCCGCCAAGGAAGTGTGGGACACCTTGTTCATCAACCATGAAGGGACAAAGCAAGTGAGAGAAGGAAGGATTCGAGCCTTGGAAAGTGAGCTCAATCGGTTTGTCATCAAAGATGATGAATCACCTCAAGACATGTACAACTGATTGAACAAGATTATCAACAAAATCAAATCACTTGGAAGTACAAGATGGGGAAGAATAGAAGTGGTTGACAAAATTCTCTCCGCTTACATGGTAAGGGATGTTCAACTCCCTACTCTCATAAGGGAAAAAAGAGGGTTCAACAAGTTTACTCCGGCGGATGTGATTGGAAGAATGGAAGAACACCTTATCACCGTCAAGGAGTCCAAGCTCTCACAAGAAATGTCAAAGATGCATGAACAACTTGAGAAGAACAAGGGAGTAGTCCTCAAGGCATCTAGCAAGGAGAAGAGGTCAATCTCATCAACCTCAAGGACCGTGGTCGAGGAAGAAGGTGATGAAGATAGTGACATGGACATGACTCCCGAGCAAATGGCTTTATTTGTGAGGAAGTTCAACAAAATGTTCAAGAAGAGTGGCTTCTTCAACAAGAACAAGGACAAGGACAAGATCAAGACGAAGAGAGCTTCCAAGAGACCTTGCTTTGGTTGTGGCAAGGAGGGTCATTTCATTGCGGAGTGCCCTAATATAAAAGAAAGAAGAAGAGTCACCAACAAGTTTGACAAGAACAAGAGGAAAGAAGTTGGTGAAGCTCATCTGGGTGAAGAATGGGATTCAAATGATGATAGCTCCGACTCTGAAATTGAAGCCGGCCTTGCTACCATATCCATTAGAGAATCAATCAACAAGTCATCACTATTTGAAGATCTCACCGATGTTGAAGATGACTTCACCCACACTTGCCTCATGGCTAGGGGCTCCAAGGTAGACACTCCCACCCCGCCCCTAGATGATGATAGTGAAAATGATTTTGATATTGGAAAAATGATCACTAGCTTTGGTAAAAAGGAAACAAAGAAAATCATGTTTTTAATGAAAGAAATTGAGAATAGAGATGGAACTCTAGAGGTGCAAGAAGAACTCTTTAGACTTGAGCGGGAGAAAACCATTGCCCTTGAGAATGCCCTTGTAATTGAAAAGAAGGGTTTCAAGGTGCAAGAGGACTCGCTCAAGGAAAAGGAGATGGAAATTCTTAGCCTCAAGAAATCCATAGCTAAAGATGAGTTGTTGGTGGATGAATTAACTAGGGAATCTTCCCTAGCTAAGGATGCTTGCAAGAGACTTGAGGATGAAAAGCTTGAACTTCAAAAGAGCTTTGATAGCTTAAAGACTAGTCACATAGCATTAGAAGTTCAACTTGACAATCTTAAGAACAATGCTACAACTTCATCTAATGATGCTTCCACTAAAACATCAACAAGCAATGGTTGCTCTAGATGTTATAAGATTGATATAAATGCTTGTGCTACTAATGTTGCCGAGATGAATGCCATGAAAAAGGAAATTGCTAGGTTGTCAAACTCTCTTATAATTGAAAAGAAGAAAGAACCCAAGAGAGGTGAGTTTGAAAACCACACCAAAGGTTTTGGGTCAAGCTACATGAAGAAGTTTGGCTTTGTGGGTGGGAAGGGGTTTGGTAAGCAAGAACAAGGTACAAAAGACCCCATCCCATTCATCAAGAATCACCACACCAAAGGTATGGGAACAAGAAATGTGGTGCACGACATGAAGCAAATGGGTGTCAAGAACTATGACAACCAAGTTAGATAAAACACTCCTATCAAGTTCAAGAGGACCCAAACTTCAACTCAAGCACCACCTTCAAAGCCAAACAAGTCAAGCAAAAAGCCCAAACCACATGCTTCAAAGATAGTTTTTATGCCGATTATGTGTTGACTTGGAACCACAAGGGTAAGGTGGTTGCCAAGTATGTGGGACCCCGCACAAAAGGGACAATGATTAAAAGGAGTGTGTGGGTGCCCAAGATTCTTGTGACTAACACTCTAGGACCCAAATCCACTTGGGTACCTAAAACACAAGCATAATTTGTTTTGTAGGCATACTCCTCCGGTGGAACAAAATGGGTGGTTGATAGTGGATGCACAAATCATATGACCGGGGAGAAGAAAATGTTTACATCTTGTGACATGATTGAAAATCCTACGGAAAAGATTGCCTTTGGAGGCAATGGTGGAGGAACGGTTGTTGGTCTCGGTAAAATTGCTATCTCAATCAATCATTCAATTTCCAATGTCTATTTGGTTGAATCTTTGGACTACAACTTGTTGTCCGTTTCACAACTTTGTGAGATGGGCTACAATTGTTTGCTCACAAATGAGGGTGTGACCGTCTTTAGAAGGGGCGATGACTCCGTTGCCTTTAAGGGTGAACTCAAGGGAAGGCTTTACTTGGTGGATTTTTTTTCATCGGATAAAGCCCAACTTGATACATGCTTATTGGAAAAGTCTAGCTTGAGTTGGCTTTGGCATCGCCGACTAGCTCATGTTGGGATGAATAATCTCAATAAGCTTCTAAAGGGGGAACACATCCTAGGACTAACAAACGTTCATTTTGAGAAAAATAGAATTTGTAGTGCTTGTCAAGCCAGAAAGCAAGTTGGTGCTCCTCATCCCGCCAAGAATGTGGTATCTACCTCAAGGCCATTGGAACTACTTCACATGGATATCTTTGGTCCGGTAGCCTATGTTAGCATTGCGGGGAACAAGTATGGATTTGTCATTGTTGATTATTACTCTCGGAACACTTGGGTATTTTTTATGAAAGACAAGAGCAAAGTTCATGAAATATTCAAGAAATTTGCAACAAGAGCCCAAAATGAGTTTGATGTGAAGATCAAAAGAGTAAGAAGTGACAATGGCACCGAGTTCAAGAACACCAACATTGAAGAGTATCTTGATGAAGAAGGCATTGGTCATGAGCTCTTCGTCCCATACACACCACAACAAAATGGGATTGTAGAGAGGAAGAATAGAACTCTCATAGAAGCCGCAAGAACCATGCTTGATGAGTACAAGACTTCGGATAGCTTTTGGGCGGAAGCAATTAACACGGCTTGTCATGCTATAAACCGTTTGTATCTTCACAAACTTCGCCACAAGACCGCCTATGAGCTCCTAATCGGTAAAAAGCCTAATGTCTCTTACTTTAGAGTTTTTGGTTGTAAGTGCTTCATTCTCAACAAGAAGCCCAAAAGCTCTAGGTTTGTATCTAAAGTTGATGAAGGTATCTTTCTTGGTTATGCCTCAAACGCTCATGGCTATCGTGTCCTCAACAAAACCACCGGTTGTGTTGAAGTCACGTGTGACTTGACGTTTGATGATTCTAATGGCCCTCTAGAGGAGCAAGTTGATGAATTGTGTGTAGGCAAGGAAGTACCCGCTGAAAAGGCTATAAGGAGAATGGCTATTGGAGAAATCAAGCCTCAAGAAGATGATGACGACTGCATAATTGAAGATGCAGCAGCCTTGCCTCCCGCTGCGTACCCTGGAGAATCCGGACAAAAACCCGGAGATTACGGATTTTCCGGAAATTCCGGATATCAGTCCGGAGACCCCGGATCTGCTGCTGAAGCATCAAACGGCAGTCAAGAAGCTGAGGATTTGATCCAACAAGAAGAGTCTGACCCACATCCAAGAGTTCGACAAAGTGTTCAACGAGATCATCCTGTTGATAACATACTTGGAAGCATTTGTAGAGGGGTAACAACTCATTCAAGATTAGCAAATTTTTGTGAACATTACTTGTTTGTTTCCATGTTGGAACCTCTTAGGGTTGAAGATGCTCTTGGAGATGTTGATTGGGTGATGGCCATGCAAGAAGAGCTCAACAACTTCACTAGGAATGAAGTCTGGTCCTTGGTGGAACGCCCCAAACAAAATGTGATAGGGACAAAATGGGTGTTTCGCAACAAACAGGATGAAGATGGCGTGGTGACCAAGAACAAGGCTAGGTTGGTTGCAAAGGGGTATACTCAAGTAGAAGGCTTGGACTTTGGAGAAACTTATGCACCAGTGGCAAGACTTGAAGCAATTCGTATACTCTTAGCCTTTGCTACCCATCACAACTTCAAGCTACATCAAATGGATGTCAAGAGTGCTTTCTTGAATGGACCAATCTCCGAAGAAGTCTACGTTGAGCAACCACCAGGCTTTGAAGATCCTCAACTTCCAAACCACGTCTACAAGCTCCATAAGGCGCTCTATGGGCTCAAGCAAGCCCCTAGAGCATGGTATGAATGCCTTAGGGAATTTCTCTTAAAGAAAGGTTTTGAAATAGGCAAAGCCGATCCTACTCTCTTCACTCATAAACAAGGCAATGATTTGTTTGTATGTCAAATTTATGTTGATGATATCATATTTGGCTCTACTAATCAAATTTGGGTTGAGGAGTTTAGTAGGATCATAACTAAAAGATTTGAGATGTCTATGATGGGCGAGTTGAAGTTCTTTCTCGGTTTTCAAATCAAGCAACTCAAGGATGGCACATTCATAAGTCAAACCAAGTACACCAATGACATGCTCAAGAAGTTTGACATGAACAACGCCAAGCCCATCAAAACACCTATGCCATCAAATGGACATCTTGATCTAAATGAGGAAGGCAAAAGCATCGACCAAAAGGTATATCGCTCCATGATTGGTTTGTTGCTTTACCTTTGTGCATCTAGGCCCGATATTATGCTTAGTGTGTGCATGTGTGCAAGGTTTCAAAATAATCCTAACGAGTGCCATCTAATGGCCGTTAAGAGAATTTTTAGATACTTGGTTCATACTCCTAACCTTGGTTTGTGGTATCCTAAGGGCTCCACTTTCGATCTACTTGGCTACTCCGATTCGGACTATGCCGGTTGCAAAGTAGATAGAAAGAGTACATCCGGGACTTGCCAATTCCTTGGAAGGTCCTTGGTGTCTTGGAGTTCCAAGAAACAAAACTCTGTTGCCCTTTCCACCGCCGAGGCCGAGTATGTTGCAGCCGGCGCTTGTTGTGCTCAACTACTTTGGATGAGGCTCACTTTGAGAGACTTTGGTTGCACGTTTAGCAAGGTGCCACACTTGTGTGACGACGAGAGTGCTATCAAGCTAGCTAACAACCCCGTAAACCACTCAAGAACAAAGCACATAGACATAAGAGACCATTTCTTGAGAGACCACGAAGCCAAAGGAGATATCGCTTTAAGTCATGTGAGCACCGATAAGCAACTAGCCGGTATCTTCACAAAGCCTCTTGATGAACTAAGGTTTTGTGCTTTGAGGAGTGAGCTAAATATCTTGGATTCTCGTAACTTGGCTTGAGATCATGCACATATTTGAGTGACCTAGTATAGAACTTTTTAAAGCAAAAGATTTGTGAAAAGCTTGTATTGAATTTGTTTTGAAAATTTGGATCTTTAAAGTACAACATTTGGACTATTGTTCCCTTTGCTTGTTTGTGGCTAGTCCAAAGTGTTGATACTGCTCAGGCTCACATATATCACATAAGCAATCTTCCAAATCTATACAAAAATCAAATTCCTTGAAAATCTGCTCGCTGGATTCAGGGGGAGCGAAATCTCCGGGGTTGGGGCCGGAAACTCCGGGTTTCCCGGATATTCCGGACCTGGCCCGGAGACTCCGGGTTGTAAAGGTATAAAAACCTTTGACCGCGATGAAAAATCCTTCTTTCACCACTACTCAGTTTTAACCGCGCCCCCCTCTCTCCCGTCGCCTCCTTCTCACTACTTTGGGCGATCTCCTCTGCCAACCGGCCAAATCGAGTGAAAGTGAGGGTGTGAAGGCTCCAAGGCGTGGAGATCAAGGATCCACTCAAGACTCAAAGGATTCAAGCCTTCTTCCCTCTCTCCCCAAGGTATATTCAAAGGAGTTTTTCTCGATCTACTTCTCTAGCGTAGTTCTTGTAGTATCCTCTTAGGGAATAGGTAGGAAATACTCAATAGACTCTAGATCTGCAATTCCTCTCAGTTTGGTTGGATAAATCTTGTTGCATTGTGATTTAGGGTTTCGGCTGCGAAACCCGGAAACTCCGGGGTTGAAGAACCTGGACTCTCCGGAATCTCCGGAGTCTCCGGACTTTTTCCCGGAGTATCCGGGGTTCACACTGCAACCCTAAGTCACAAGTGTAGTGTGTCTCCTCTTTTGATAACCTCTCACTTCCATATCCTTTTACCTATCCAGATGGTGAGAGTGAAGGTCCGTCGTGACAATGAGGAGCCCTCCACCCAAAGGAGGACCAAGGCTAGGCACGACCCCGCCGCTCTATAGGCCGTGCAAGAAGCTTTAGGGCATGAAGGATCTCAACACAGCTCTAGGCCAAGGCGAGGTGACCCTCCTCCCTCCTATGCCGAAGGGAGTGAAGAAGAGATAGAGGAGGAAGAGGAGGAGGAGGAGGAGAGAACGAAAAGTGATGATGATGAGGTAGAAGATGAGACATATGAGCAGTCACCTGAGCCCCCTCGTCGCCATGGAAAGGGGCCAGCTAAAGAAAAACCCCGCTACAAGCCCCATCCCAAAAAGAGCCATCAAGCCCCATATGTCCACCAAAGCCGTCCAGATACTCGAGTTCCTCCTAAACACAAGCAAGGAGTAGCCTCTCACATCTGCCCCAAAACTCCTCCTAGACTCATTCCTACCCTCCCACAAAATGTCCGAGTAGTTGACACTCCCATCAAGCTAAGGGACCCCGGTTCCGTTCTTGGATTTGCTGAACATATGACTAGGGACTATTCAAGGAACTCTCTAGCAGTGAGGGAGCAACGAGAGGAGAATGTGTACTTGTATCTCAAGGGAGAAGGGCTTGAGGCAAGGTTTTGGTGTGACTTTCATAGGGATTTTTATCAATCCGTTGTCCGCAATCCCAAACTAGCTTCCAAGAACATGGCTCCAATTGTGCCAATGAGGTACATTGATTGGAAGTATTATGAAGAGCTAAACAACACCATGTTCAACTCCGTCATTGACAAGTGCAAGGAAGTTGGCCTCTATGACATCATGGGATTTAGGTACAATTGGAATAAGGAAATTCTTGCTCAATTCCATTGCTCATACTACTTCAATCCCCATGACAATACCATCACTTGGACGACTCAAGGACAAAAGTGCACCATTGATTACATGACATTCTCTAGGCTCTTGGGACTTGGCTCTAAGGATGAGAGGCGCTCTCCCGTGCACAATGAGGACAAGTACAAGCCCAAAGAGCTTCCCTTCATGTTTCCTAGCCGAGATTTGGCTATTGAGGGCAAGGCGGACCAACTCAATCCCTACTACTACTATCTCAATCAATTCTTTCGTGCCACTATTGATCCTAAGATAGGAGATGCCACAGCCTTGAGATACTATGCTCCAAATCTTCTCAATAGGATGGCACCGATGAAGAAGGATTTTGTATATTCGACTTCATTTGGAATGAGTTGAGGAGGGCCATGAACGATCCGATGAAGCATCTTCCATATGCCCCCTATCTCATGTACATGATTGAGAGAGTTACAAATGTCCGCTATCCCAAGGATGTTGTCCATGAGCCGCTTCGCCACCTCCGTGATCGTGCAAAGAGGCCTCCCAAAGGCCGTAAGTATGTTGGATCATCGAGTGCAGCTCCTCGCCATGATGATTTGCCCGCTGCATGCTCTTCTCCTCCACCTCCCCGTCGGCACCGTGGCTCCATGATAAAAAGGGTGCTTAAGAGCATTTTCAACATGTGCAAGACAATAGCCACAGAGACAAATGAGAACTGCCGGGACATCATCGAGATCAAGTCTCACCTTAGCCTTCCCACCGATCCCTACCGCGAGCTTCCCGAGTTTGATGACCCTTTTGCGGAGTGGGACGCTCAAGGTGCCCAAGAGGAAGAAGAGGAGGAGGGCAATGAAGAAGAATAAGAGGAGGAAGACGACGACTCCGAGTGACTCCGCTGCTCCACACTTCCTTTTTGGCGCTTGATGCCAAAGGGGGAGTGAAGTTATCTACTTATGTGCTTGTGGAAAAATGAACTTTATTGTATTTGTATTTGAATTTGGAACTTGGCTTGTAATAACTCTAAATTTCGTTTGTGTGAGACTATGTGAGCTTGAGAAATTTGGTTGTGTGCTTGTGATAATTTTCTTTGCTTTTCATCATCTAAGGACAGTTTATGCTAGATTGAAAACCTGTGTGAAAGCTGTTCTTTTTCTGTTGTACTAATGCCCGGAGTGTCCAGACTTTTTCCCGGAGTTTCTGGATTTTCCGGACTCTCCGGATCTAGCCCGGAACTCCGGACCTTTCAGTACCAGATTTCTCTGACTTATTTGTTGAGTGTATAATATGTCATAAGCATCTCACTTTTATCTGTTGCACATCACAAGCACCCCACTGTTGTAATACTCTCTTGTTTCTCTTGTTGTGCAAAATTTTGGCCCTAATAGGACCATTGATATTCAAGATCAAAATGCACATATTAAGGGGGAGTATTACAAAAGCTTTTAATATTCATTGTTTATCTCTTGTATGACTTAAGTGTGTTGTCATCAATCACCAAAAAGGGGGAGATTGAAGAGTATCTTGGCCCCCTAAGTGGGTTTTGGTGATGACACACACCTAAGTGGCTAATGAATTTGCCTAGTCCATGAGCAGGTATTAAAATTATGTATGGCATCAAGCACAGTGCGTTGACTAAAAAAAGGTGGTGCTCTAAAGGATTCCTAAGAAGGCTTATTTATTTTAATTTTGAATTTGAGTCCTAGGAATGTCGTACTATCAAGAGGGACAGGAATTATGACTTCCAAGAGTCGAACAGGTGCTCTAGTTGCTAAAACAAAACCTATGAGAGACACCTTTGCACCAACACATACACGGGGATCTTTTCTTGGGTGCTGACCTTGGAAGGCCGGAGTATACGGGTTTACCCCGGAGACTCCGGACTTCCGGAGTTTCCGGGTTTACCCCGGATACTTCGGGTCATAAAGCCTCAACGGCTATATTTTGGGTGAGGGGGTATAAAAGCCCCCTCCACCCCTTCATTTACTCTCTTCTCCCTGCCATTTCGTGCTGACTTGAACAGACCTCATTTACTCCCTCCCTCTTCTCCCTTTGGCTAAAAGTTGGTGAGATTTGTTGTGGGATTTAAGAGGATTTGAGAGCAAGGGCTTGGAGAGTGCTTGGTGAGCCGATTTCCCATCTCTAGAGCACCTCGTTCTTCGCTTGGTTGGCAAAATTCGTGTTTGTTACTCTTGGAGCCTTGAGCTCCTAGCCGGCTAGGCGTTGCCTTGGAGCATTCGAAGATTGTGGCTGCCCAAGGAAGTTTGTATCACCCCGACATTGAGTAAGTAACTCTAGCTTGACCTTTGTGGTCGCTAGAGGGAGGAAAGTGACCTAGGTGTAAAGGTCCACCCTTCGTGGGTACCTCAACGGAGACGTAGACCTCAAGGTGTGAGGTTGAACTCCGGTAACAAATCCTTGAGTCTCTTGTGCATGTTCATCTTGTTGCATGCTTGTTTCTATCTTGAGCACATATCTAGGGTTTGGTGTCGATCTACTCGTGTTGAGGTTCCCGCAAGATTTGAGTGGGTAAACGAGGCTTGTATCATCTCGGTGCATAACCTATTTTCACGCATTTACTTTTGAGCAAGTTTAATTTCCGTCGATTTAATCTCTCCCTAGCGGTCGGAATATCCGGACATTTTCCCGGATTTCCGGAGTATCCGGACTCGCATCTCACAAACTGCGAAAAAGCTTGTGATTTTCAGGTTCGACTATTCACCCTCCCCCCTCTAGTCGACATCTTGATCCTTTCAAAACCACTCACACATTTTTAAAGCAATCATTTAGATCAAAAGAAGGTCAATCATAGCAATCAAGGGTGGCTATCCTACCATGTTTTGCAGTAAAATAATATGCAATTTATAAAACGGGTATAGGGTTGTATTTTATAAAACTAGGACCAAAGCATGAATCAAAGGATGAGATTGAACTTGTCGTCTTCGAAGTCTTCGGGGAGTTCCGACTCGGTGTTCAGGATCTCGGGTTCCTGCTCGCAGTACACGGTTCCAAACTCCGGCTCGGGGTACCTTCCTTTGTTCACTCCGTCGGCTATAGCGCACACACAAGCAAGCATGCAATCAATATAAGCACACACAATTTTTCCGGCTGAGCTCGAGAAAGGTGATTAGATAAAATAGGGGAATAAATATTATGCAGGGGGTTTTGGGTGACGGATTGGTAGTGGCATCCCCGGTACGGGTGTGGGGAAGTTTGGGCACGATTTGGATTAAAATCGTGCATGAAATGATGGGTTAAAGGAGGTGTTTAGGGTTAATTAAGGGCATGTTAGTACTTTATTTTAAAAGAAAAGGACCTGATTATAATATTTAGATATAGTGCGGGTTTAATTAAATATCCTAGGGGTATAATCGTAACGGGGCAGGGTTATTTTGGTGATTAGCTTTAAGGTATAGGGTCTGATTTAAAAAGAAGAAGAGAGAGGGAATAGAGAAGGGGGTGTTCTGGTAGAAAAAAGGAAAGGGAGAGGGGGGTATTGGCTAAAAAGCCATCCTCATCCCTTCGAACGAACGCAGGCGGGGAGGGGGGCGGACCGTGCGGCGGCCCGACCGACGCCGGTGATTGCCGGCGTCCCGGGGGTCGGCGGCTGCCGGGGACAGGGGGAAAAGGAAGAGGGGGTCGAGGACTATCTATTCCGGTGCTCACCTTGGTTGGGGACGGCTTGTGGAGGTGGTTCCACGGCAAGGAGCGGCCGACGGCGTAAATGGTGGTGGTGGTGGTGCAATTGGACGTTGCTGGGGACTCTAGGACGGGGTGGGGAACGGCGAGAAGACCTCGGTGCTATTTATAGGGAACTTGAGGCGGTTCGAGGGGAAAAATCTCCCCGGCGACCCTGGCGGCGGTTCGGCTGGCGGGGCCGGGTTTCGCGGCGAGGTCAACCGCGGCGCCGTGGGACGTGATTGGTCGGCCGGTGACGCGGTGGTGGCAGGGCGGCGGTCGCGGCGGCGCCGTTCGGTGGATGTGATGGTTCGGGCGGGCGGTCTTCGTCGGGGGCGGCGTGGCTCGGCCGGGGCTTTTGCGGCGGCGCGGGGCCGGTTGGCGTCCGGAGCGGCGACCCGGTCGGGCCAGGCGCGGGCCCGCGAGATGTGTGGGGGAGGGCGTGCTGCCAGCCTGGTAGCCAGGCGCAGCCGCGACAAGGGCCAACCGAAGGAAGAAGGGGGAGGAAAAGAAGGAGGGAGAAGGAAGGAAAAAGAAAGGAAAGGAAGAAAAGAAAAGAAGAAAAGAGAAAGAGAAAAGGAAAAGGAAAAAAGAAATAGGAAGAGGAAAAGAAATAGAAAAATGGGAAAAGAAAATAGGAAAGAGTTTTATAAAAATTAGGAGAATTTCTCGGGAAATTAGGGGAAGGGTTTTTGCGGGGTTTTCCGGTTTTTCGGGCGTCGGTGTGATTTTCGGGACGGTGGTTATGGCGAGGCGGACCGGCCGGCGGGACCGCGACGTGCGCGGGATTCCCGGCGTGGTGGCCGACCGCGGTGCTGGGACGGCATGCGACGGGCGATGCCCCGGGCGTAGGCGGTGCCGGCGGGATTCACAGTACGCGCGCCGAAGGGGAGAGAGAGAACGACCGGGGTTTCGAAAGGGGGTAAATGAGCTCAACGGGAAGGTTTTGAAAACACACGTGATTTATTAGGAGCTAAAAATGCGGGCGTTACAACGCCCTTGCGCTGCGCCACTGCGCAAGCAGCCGTGGCGATCCAGGTCATCACGGGCACCCACGTCGAATGTTATGACCTTCCTAAGGTCGGCGCAACGCCATAGCAGCGCCGAGACCTTGGCCACACCATTTGTCGGTGCGGAATGTGGTCCCGACACTAACCGGTAGTAAGCGTCGTGGTCTATCCCTCGATGGTCGATGCTAAGCAATAAGAGACACGAGAGGTTTATCCCGGTTCCCGCCGGTGGGCCGTACGTCCAGTAGTGGTGTGCTCAAGGCACTATATTACTTAGCACCGGGGTGCTCGTAGTGGGGCCGCTACAAGCAAGGCGGGAGAGGAAGTGTAGCTTCCAAGTCCCCGGTGTAGTGGGCCGAAGATGTTGTGGGAGAATGGGAGGACAAGTGCGTGGCGTCGCTTGTCTCCCCGTTGTGTTGTGTCCGTGTTCCTCCGTCGTCCCTCCCTCCCGTGGCGGGGAGGGTTCGTCCCCCTTTTATAGATCAAGGAGGGAGCGAATCACATGCGCGCCGCGCTATTTAGCTACGCGAAGGGGCATGGCGTGCTATGCTGTAGAGCGGGCAGCCGTCCGGACGATCCTTGCAGCGATCCGGCCACCATGGCCTACCTTGTACCCGAACAGTGGCGGTTCGAGGGTAGAAGGGCGGCGGATGGTAGTGATGTCTTCTGATAGGCTCGAGGGAGCTGCTGACGTTGGCCCGTACGGAGTACAGGAGTAGGTAAAACGGCGTCCCGTTCCAGTGCGTTTCACGGTCTTTGGAGTCGTTGCTGCGCGCGCCCGGCGTGCGCCCGCACGCGCGGGGATGGCGGCCATGCCTGTAACAAAGGGCGGGGATGGCGTTCCACCGGCCTAGCGCCTCCACCTAACCCCCGTAGGGTCACAAGAAAGCAAATCGAGGGTGCGGCCGGCCCCCCTTCGAGGGCTCGGCGCGTTAGCCGCATCGGAGCGAGCGCACGACGTCACGGGACCGACACCGGCCGCGCTGCACAGTCCCTCCCCACAGTGATGGGGATGGGCTCCCTCCCGGGGAGTTGGTGCGGCGGCACCGGGCGCGAGCCCCCGGCGCATGATGGCGCGGTCCCGCCGGTGTCAGGGTGTTAAATGCCCGTGTACGGGGGCGGGCGTACGCGCGCGGGCGCCCTCGAGCGAGGCGGACCCCGGTCGAGGGCGGGGCGGACCCTCGAGCGAGGCGGAGCCTCGCTCGAGGGGGAGCGGGCCCTCGAGCGGGGCGGAGCCCGCTCGAGGGAAGCGCACCCCCTCGAACGGGACGGAGCCCGCCCCGAGGGAGGCGCGCACCCTCGAGCGAGGCGAAGCTTGCTTGAGGGGATCTTCAAGAGGGCCGCCTTGGTGGGCCGTTGAGGTCCCCCCGCGACGTGGGTCGTATCCCCGCATGGTTAGGCGAAGTGTGTTTGGCTTTGTTGCGGGTTTTAAGTGGGGATTTCCCGGTTGTTAAAGGGGGGGCCTAGGGTCGTCCCCCGACGCAGCCCCCGAGCATCCGTGGGTTTGACATTGAGGCTCCCGCGGATGCCGGAGCCTACGATAGGACGTTCTTCCCTCCTTGTCTTGCGAACGCTTTCCGTGGGGCCGCGTCGGCGGACCCGCGGTGTCTAGCCCCCCGAAGCCCCCGCAGGGGCGTGGATGCTCCGCGGGGGGTTAACCGTGAGAACGGGTCGAGAGGGCGCGGCACATGTTTCAACCGGCGTCGGCATTATCTCGGCCCGACTTCGGTGACGCACGCGCCGCCGGCACCGTCTCCCGGCGGGTGCAAACCAAGGAGGTGTAGTCGTGCGTCAAGCCCCCCGAGCCCGGGCCCGTTCGAGGCGATCGGGTAGAGCTTTTCGACTTGCTTCTTAACACGCCCTCGCCGTCCCTCCGCGGGACGGAGGGTGAGGTTTCCGCAACCCCCATCGAGCGGGTCGCGAATTGCGGATTCCTCTTTGAGTCGCTAGTGGGTGGTTCGAGTGGACGCCCATGCCCCGTTCGATAAGGGTAGGCCGCGTGGTCCGGAGACACGTCCATTGAAGCGCTTGCATGGGTTTGCTAGGTGGGGCTCGGTCCCGTTCGATAGGGACCGAGGGCGCGGAAGCTCTCCCTCGGTGGGATCCCCCGGCTAGCTGCCCTCGCTGGCTCTCGAACACGACATATAGGGCACCCTCGAGCCGACCGGCTCGAGGAACGGCTCGAATGCGCGTGCCTTCATCGTCCCTGACTCTGCGATCTGGGGCGCCTGTTCGAACCCGTCGAGGGTCAGGCTTCGAACCTCTGATCGCAGGGCCGTGCGGGGCGGCGCGCCCGGGCGGCCCCGTCTTTGCGTTTGCGACCGTCGAGGGGTCCGGGGCGAGCCGGCCCTCGAGGCGCCGGGCCGGCGGCACGGCGTGGCATGGGTGCTTGTGGTACCCGCCCCGTTTCGGGTGGGCCCCGGGCGACCTTCTCACGCTTGTGCCCCTTTAGAGGGTTGATATCGTTCGCAGCCAAGGGCTCGCGCCGCTCGAGGGTCCTACGTGGCATGGGTGCTCGCGATGCCCGCCTTGTTTCAAGCGGGCCCCGTGGCGACCTTCTCACGCTTGTTCCCATCGAGGGCCGACACCGTCTAGAGCCAAGGGCTCGCACCGCTCGAGGGTCCTACGTGGCATGGGTGCTCGCGACGCCCGCCTTGTTTCAAGCGGGCCTCGAGGCGACCTTCTCACGCTTGTACCCCTTTGAGGGTTGAATTTATCCCGAGCCGGAGTCCGTGCCGCTCGAGGGTTCTCCTTGCTTTGCAAGGGACCGGCCATTAAATGCTCCACGAGAGAGGCCGCGGTTTCGCATCGCGGCGCGCCTTTTAGGCGTCACGGCCGCGCGCGCGCGCGTAGTGGGCGGCGTGGCGGGGAGGACGTGACCGCCGCCGCCACGGTCCCTCGCTAGTCTTCACCGTGATGACGGCCCGTTCGCGGTGATGTGGCCGCCGTGGTCGTGGCGGGGCCCGCTCGTCGCCGTGAAGAGAAGATTCCCCCGTAGTTAATGCGCGCGGGACATCCGCCCCGAGAGCTCGCCCGCGGCTTATAAATCCGAGAGGAAGGGGAAGCGGCGTTTTTTTACCTTAGCGCTCCGCCATTTTAGCCCCCTGTGCTTTCGTCCTCGCTTTGCCTTCGCCACCGTGCGGCATCACCATTAGAGCTCTTCTTCCTCTTCCTGTCCTCCGCTCTCGCATTCCTTTGCCCTTTTCTCATGGCGCCGCCTCTGCCCCTCACGATCCTTGACCCGTACGCCTGGGAGCGGTCGTCAGTGACCCCTCTGGCTCTCAACGAGCTGGTCACCGCCGACCAGTTGGCGGCAAATGAGGAGGGCCGCCCGGCGGAGTGGATAGTGCCGCCGGCGGGGGACCGCGCGCCCAACCCGCCAGAAGGCTACGTGGTGAGCTTTACCCGCTTCCACGAGCGAGGCTTCAACGCGCCGGCGAGTCGCTTTATGCGAGCGTTGTGCCACTACTACGGCGTGGAGTTGCACAACTTCGCGCCCAACGCGATTTCGCGGCGGCCACATTCGTGGGCGTCCGCGAGGGGTATCTAGGGATCCCGCCGAACCGGGGAGCTCGGGTACACCTCTTCGCGCGCGAGCTCTTCACGCGCCCACGACGGAGCCGAGGGACCCGCCGCGCGGTGCGCGCCGGCGGGATGTCACTCGCCCTGCGGGGGCAGTTCAAGGACGACTACATCCCCTGCACCATGACGACGAACAACGCCGGCTGGGAGCGGGGATGGTTCTACCTGCGCAACACCGAGCCCGGCCTCCCCCCCTACACCGGTCGGGTGTTCAAGGAGAAGCCCAGCTCCTGGGGCTACGGGGTGTCCACGCCCCAGCATCGGAGGCGGCAGGACTCGGTCTTGGCCGCCCTGAGGAGCCTGACGGCGCAAGGGCTGACCGCGGCGGGCGTCCTTGCCTTCCTCCATCACCGGCGGGTCGTGCCTCTGATGGAGAGGCCGCTCTGCATCTACGAGATGACAGAGGAGGCGGACCCCATCGCGCTGGCGAGGTCGCGGATGCTCCCAACCCCCCTCGGGCGGCCGTATGCGCTCACCCGGTGCGGAGCACCGTCGACACCCGGATGTTGGCGCACCCGGACCGGACCCCGTGGGACCTCGAGATGCTCCCCACCGGCCCGCTGGTGAGTATGATTTGTGATTCCGTTTTAATTCTTGGCGCTGCCTCTGCCTCCTGACGCGTCTTTGACGTTCCTGCATGCAGCTGGTGAGCTTCACCGCCGCGAAGTCCGTTCCGCCCACCCCGACTCCCGCGCGCTCGGTCGGGCGGCGCAGCAGCGGGAGCAAGAGCGAGCGACGCACAAGAGGGAGCGCGCGAGGCGGCGCCGCGAGCGCCGCGAGCGACGGAGCGCGGAGTGCCGCGGCGCGAGGAGCCGGGGGCTTTCCTCCCCGGGGACCGAGGGAGTACTCGTCCTCGGAGGAGAACGAAGAGGAAGAGGCCGAGGGGCGGGGCCCCTCGATAGGTGGGAGCCTCGCGCCCCCGTCGCCGGAGCCGGCTCCCGGCGGCAAGGGCGGCATCGCCGGGGCGGACGCGGCGGCGCCCGCCGCGGTGCAACCGACAACGGGGGCGGCGCGTGCCGCGGAGGTGCCGGCGCGTGCCGCGAGGCGCGCGCGACAAGCGCGCCCCGCGCACGGGGCGGGGCCCTCGCGCGTGGCGACGGTGTCGGGGGGCGCGGCGGCGGGCGCCCGGCCGTGCCGCCTCATCCGCCGAGGCCTCGAGGAAAAGGAAGCGCGCCTTTTCCTCTTCGAGGTAGGGGCTCGTTCCTCTGCTTGGTTTGGTTTTTTGACGATCAGGCATTCTAACCTTCTGTTTGTGCTTGCGCAGGGTGGTGCCAACTGTGCCTCCCCTCGCACCGGCCAAGGCGCTGAGGGCGGACGCGTCCATCCCCACCCGGCGGCGCTCGTCGAGGGCGTCGGGGCGGGGGCAAGCACGGCGGCGGCGGGCGAGAGCTCGCGAGGGCGCGGGCGGGGCCCCGAGGCCTCGGCCGGCGGATGAGCCCGCCATGGCGCGGCCGGCGGTTGCCGAGGAGCGGTCGGCGTCGGCCGTGGCGCGAGGCGCCGCCCACGGCGGCGGCCGTGGCGAGGCGCGGCCCGCGGAGGCTCGCCGTGACGGAGGCGCGGCTCGTGGCGCCGGGCCGGCAGAGGAGGCGGAGCGGGTGCGCCGCCGGCGGCGCCCGTGGTCGCGGAGGCACGGCCGGAGACGGTGGTCGCCGCGGAGGGCGGCCGGCGCCCGCCCGCCGCGGGGGCGCGGCCGGGCGGCGGTGGCCGCGGCGCCATGTCAAGCACCCGCGGCCGTGGAGGCGCAAGTGGAGGCGCCGGCGGAGGTGGCGGAAGGGCGCGCGCCCGCCGGCGGTTCCCGGCGGAGGTGGTGGAGGTCCTAGACGACGACTCCCCGCCGCCGGGTGGGACCGGTGGGCGAGCTTCCCCACACGCTCCCCCCGAGCCCCGGAGGGGGCCCTCGTGAGGCGGCGCGAGGGTCACATGGTGGCGGGAAACCGAGGACACGGCGCCGAGGCCTCGTCCTCCCGCGCCGGCCACTCCGCCCGGTGTAGAGGGGACCGCCGGCGATCCCCCCCGCGTTGGCCGACGCCCGGGGAGAGCAGGAGCTCTGGGGAGAGCTCCGAGCCACGGCGCCACGCTCAACCGCGCGCTGAACGAGGCGCTGAGGGTCCATGGCGGCCCCGCATGGCGCGTCTTCCGGTAGGGCGTTGTTGTTCGTTTTCTTCTTTCTCCCGTTTTTGTGCGCTGTTTCCGTGTTGTGGCGCTTACGGGTTTTGATTTATGGGTGCCAGGAGCTCGAGCGCCGCACCCACGACAAGTACGACGCCTTCGATCGGGTGAACGCCGAGCTCCACCGGCCTCCGGAGCGATGCGGCGCTTTCGACGCGCTTGCCGACGCCCTCGGGACTCGGACGGCCGGGCCGGCGTACGGCCGTGGCCCGGCGTGACGAACTCCCGCAGAGCTCGAGGCGGACCGGCGCGCCGCTCTAGCCTCGAGCGGGTCCGCGCGGCCCTCATCGACCGTGATGAGGCGCTATGGCGGCGGCGCGCTCGGACTTGGAGAAGATGCGCACGCCGGCAACCAATTGGGAGGCGGAGGTAGCCGGCGTCCGCGGCGAGAACCGAGGGCTCCGCTCGTCGCTCGAGGAGGCGCGGCGCCGGCGGCGCCGGCCGAGGAGCCGGGCGCGCGGCCGGGAGCAAGCGGGCCAAGGAGGCCGACGACTTGAAGGCCGCCCTCGACGCCAGGGCCGCGGCGCTCGTCGTCGGCCGAGGAGTAGCTCTCCGCGAGAGCGCACCGCCCGCCAAGGGGCCGAGGGGCGGCTCCGGCGAGAGCAAGCCGCCCTCGTCGACGCCCGGTCGTCGGCCGGAGCGAGAGCACGTCGCTCGCGAGGCGGCGCGCGTCAGTCATTGGCGAAGCGGGACGCCAAGCTCTCTAAGGCCGAGGGCGAGCTCATTGTGCTCAGCATTACAAGCGCAAACCAAGAGCTGGCCCTCCAGGAGCAGGGTGAGACCGTCAAGCGCCTCGAGCTGGCGGTCGAGGCCGAGCGCCGTGCTCTCGAGGTGGAGAGGAAGCAAGTCGAAGGTGAGCCACTGTTTGACTCTTGCTTTGTTAGTTTTTCTGTTAGGGGGTTCGCATTCCCCTTTCTGATTTCTTTCTTGTCTTGGCGATTCCAGGCTTGCGCACCGCTCTGGGGCATGCAGCTGAGCGGGCCGAGGCACCGCGGCTTCTTCCTATAACTCCTCCGAGCAGAGGCCGCAGGAGCTGCGTGGTGCGGCCCTCGAGACCCGCCAAGCCGTGGAGGAGGGCGAAGCACGGGCCGGCGGCTCGGCCGGCCGCCCGCCCGCGCGCCCTTGGCGGCCACGTCACCGAGCGGATGCGCCGGCGCCGCGTCCGGGGCGTCCGAAGGCCCTCGGAGTGGTGCGGTCCCACTATGAGGTCAACTTCGAGGCGCCGGCGGAGGGTTACGTCGTCCCCGACGGTGTTGAGGACGAGGTAGCGATGGAGCATGTGGACGCGCTCGCCGCGGATGCCGTCGGGTCGCTCGGCGAAGCCTTCGAGGAGTTCCTCTTTCCGGACGCCGCCGATGCCGCCGCTCCTCCCGCCCGAAGACGCTTGGGCGCTAGGCTCGTTTTTATTTGTGTATCGCATTCGGCCATGCGGCCTTTATAAATAAACGAGTTATCTCAATCGTAAACATTTGTTGATACGAAATGAAGTCTTTTGCTTATTGCGCTTTTTTGTTTCTCCTTCTTCCCGAGTAGATTTTACTTAGGGGAGTTCGATTTTCGCGGGGGGGGGGGGGGCCGCCGGGTTGGAGGCGAGAGAGAAGGGCCATATCCTCGCGGCGTATGCTATCTCGGGCTCGCGCGCTCCTTCCGCTAGTCGCCCGCGCCCCGTTCGAATCGTTGCTCGGGGGTTGAAGTAAAAAACAAACTTAGCGCGTCCGAGTTGTTTTGTTTTTGCGCGAAAATGGGACCATTTTGGGGGGGAATGCCCCCCGCAGTAGCCCCCGAGGGTAACTTGGGTTTCAGGGGAAAGCCGAGTTGCCCTTTCCATTAGACTTATGGTATTTACATGGTTGTCACCAACTGGGGCGTTGGTCATATGATTTTTACAACAAAAAATACTTGGAAATCCTAGCTAGGGGTAGAAGCGACGTAGCTGTTGGATGTTCCAAGCGTTGGTGAGCTCTTCACCGTCCTCGTTGGCCAGCTTGTACGTGCCGGGCTTGAGTACCTTCACCACGACGTAGGGTCCCTCCCATGGGGGCGACAGTTTGTGGCGCCCTCGGTTGTCTTGGCGTAGCCTTAGGACCAAATCCCCTTCGCTGAAGTCCGATCGACGAATCTTGCGCGCTTGGTAGCGTCTTAGGGACTGTTGATACCTTGCGGAATGCATCAAGGCCACGAGGCGTGCCTCGTCCAGCTGATCCAGCGAGTCCTCGCGGGCTCGCTGGTTGGCCTCCTCGTCATAGCCTCGAACCCTGGGCGATCCGTATTCCAAGTCCGTGGGGAGGACGGCCTCCGCGCCATGGACTAGGAAAAACGGGGTGAACCCAGTGGCTCTGCTCGGGGTGGTCCTTAGGCTCCACACAACCGCTGGTAGCTCTTGGAGCCATTTTCGCCCGGATTTGTTTAGCCAGTCGAAAATTCTGGGCTTGAGGCCTTGTAAGATCATGCTGTTGGCACGCTCTACTTGGTCGTTGGTCTGTGGGTGTGCCACAGCTGCCCAATCCACACGAATGTGGAATTTGTCGCAAAACTCCAAGAACTTCCTGCCCGTGAACTGGGACCCATTGTCGGTGATGATGGAGTTTGGCACTCCAAAGCGGTAGACGATGTCGGTGAATAATGTTACCGCCGCTCTCGCCCGAGGTTCGTGATGGGTCGCACCTCCACCCACTTGGAGAACTTGTCGATCGCGACCAACAAGTGGGTGAAGCCCCCGGCGCCTTCCGCAGGGGCCCGACGATGTCCGGCCCCCACACGGCAAATGGCCATGTTACGGGGATGGTCTGTAGGGCATGGGCGGGCGAGGTTGGACTTGCGGGTGTAGAACCGGCACCCTTCGCAAGTGCGTACGATTTCGGCCCGGCGTCCGCGACCGCGGTAGGCCGCATGCGGCCCGGCGGAACGCGTTGCCGACGAGGGTGCGAGGCGCGGCGTGGTGGCCACAGATTCCGGCGTGGATGTCCCGTAGGAGCTCGCGCCCCTCGGGGATGGGCACGCATCGCTGTAGGATGCCAGAGGCGGCGCGCTTGTACAGCTCGCCGTCGACAAGGGCAAAGGACTTGGCCATCCTGGCGATGCGCCTGGCCGTGGCCCGTCCGCGGGGAGTTCCCCTCGAGCCATCCAAGCGATGTACTTGTCGCGCCAGTCCGTTTTGACAGGAGCCGGCTCGATGTCCATCACGTTGGCCTCGTGGGAGCCATACCCCTCGAGGAGGGAGAGTACGTACGTCTCGTTCGAGGGGTCCTCGTCCATGGGTTCCGCACCCGCTGGGCTCGAGGGAGCCCCCGAGGGTTTGCCGTGACTCGAGGGGTGGGGCTCAAAGACGACCGAGGGCTGAGCGACGTCGCGCGCGAAAACGTTCGGGGGGACGGTGATCCGCCCGGACGCGATCTTGGCCAGCTCATCCGCCTCCTCGTTGTACCGGCGGGGCACATGGTTGAGGTTGATGCCGTAGAACTTGTCCTCGAAGGCTCGCACGGCTTTGCGGTAGGCCTCCATCTTGTCGTCATGGCAGCCCTCGCGCTCTTCATGACTTGATCGATTACGAGCCGCGAGTCCCCCCCGCACGTCAAGGCGCTTGACGCCTAACTCAACGGCGATTTTGAGGCCACGAGAGGAGGGCCTCGTATTCGGCCATATTGTTAGACGCGGGGAAGTGGAGGCGCACCGCGTACCGCATGTGTTCCCCGAGGGGTGACACGAAGAGCGAGCCCGTGCCCGCCCCCGTTTTCATCACCGAGTCGTCAAAGAACGCAGTCCAGCACTCGCTTGGATGCGCGGCGGCGGCGGCCGTGTATCCGTCCACTCGGCCGACGAAATCCGCCAAGATTTGGGATTTGATAGCCTTGCGCGGGGCGTAGGCAAGCGTCTCGCCCATCAGCTCCACGGACCATTTGGCGATCCTGCCCGCGGCGTCGGGATTGCGGATGATTTCCCCCAACGGGAAGGAGGAGATCACCGTGACAGGGTGGGCCTCGAAGTAATGGCGGAGCTTGCGCCGCGCAAGGACTACAGCGTACAGCAACTTCTGGACTTGGGGGTAACGCGTCTTGGTGTCTGACAGGACCTCGCTGATGTAATAGACCGGCCGCTGGACCGGCAGGGCGTGCCCTTCTTCCGTTCGCTCCACCACGATCACAGCGCTGACCACCTGGGTGGTCGCGGCTACATAGAGCCGCAGGGGTTCGCCATCTCGCGCGCGGCGTGAGAATTGGGGCTCGCGCTAAGGACGCCTTTAGCTTGTCGAGCGCGTCCTGGGCCTCGGCGGTCCAGGAGAAGCGCTCGTGCTTCTTGAGGAGGCGATAGAGGGGCAGGCCCTTTTCGCCGAGCCTCGAGATGAAGCGGCTTAAGGCGGCAAGGCACCCCAGCACCTTTTGCACCCCTTTGAGGTCCCGGATCGGACCCATTCGTTCGAGGGCCGCAATCTTTTCGGGGTTGGCCTCGATTCCCCGTTGGGAGACAATGTATCTCGGGAGCATGCCTCGCGGCACTCCAAAGACACACTTTTCGGGATTTAACTTGACCCCATTAGCCCGTAGGCGGCCGAACGCGAAGCCAAGATCGCCAACCGGGTCGTCCGCCTTCCCGGTCTTTACGATGATGTCGTCCACATACGCCTCGACCGTCCGCCCGATGTGGTCTCCGAAAACGTGCCGCATGCGGGCCGGTATGTTGCACCCGCGTTTCGGAGGCCAAATGGCATCGTGACGTAGCGAACATCCCGAACGGTGTGATGAATGAAGTCGCTAGCCGATCGGACTCCTTCATCTTTATTTGATGATACCGGAGTAAGCATCAAGGAAGCAAAGCAATTCATACCCGGCCGTTGAATCAACGATTTGATCAATGCGTGGCAGAGGAAAAGGAACTTTAGGACATGCTTTATTAAGACTAGTGTAGTCTATACACATCCGCCACTTCCCATTCTTTTTCTTTACAAGCACGGGGTTTGCTAGCCACGTTGGGTGGAACACCTCCTTGATGAATCCCGGCCTCGAGAAGCTTCCGCGGCTCCGCTCCGATTGCCCGTCGCCGCTCCTCGTCGAAGCGGCGGAGCCGTTGTTGCACGGCGCGGGCGTGAGGCGGGGATGTCAAGGGAGTGCTCGGCGACTTCCCTCGGGATGCCCGGCATATCCGAGGGGCTCCACGCGAAGATGTCGGCGTTGGCGCGGAGGAAGTCGACGAGCACCACTTCCTATTTGGGGTTGAGGGTGGAGCCGACCCTCAACGCCTTGCCCTCGGGGGCGTAAGGATCGAGGGGGACCTCCTTGGTCCGCTCCGCGGCCTCGAAGGCACCGGTGTGCTTGGCGGTGGAGCCGAGGTCGTCATTGACCATCTTCTCCAAAGTGGTCACCGGCCGCTTCATCCGGCGCCGGTGCCTCGCGTGCTCCACGCACTCGACGTCGCGGCGAATGCGTGCTCGATGGACGAGCCGACGGTGATGACACCATTTGGTCCCGGCATCTTCATCTTCAAGTAGGTATAGTTGGGGACCGCCATGAATTTGGCGTAACAGGGTCGCCCAAGTATAGCGTGGTAGGCTCCCTTGAACCCTACCACCTCGAAGGTGAGGATCTCCTTGCGGAAATTCTTTGCGGTGCCAAACCAAACTGGCAGGTCGATCTGCCCGAGGGGCTGAACCTGCTTGCCCGGCGCGATGCCATGGAATGGCTTCGTGCTGGGCCGCAGCTGGTCCAGCCCGATCCCCATCAAGCGCAGCGTATGCGCGTAGAGGATGTTGAGGCTGCTGGCCCCGTCCATCAAGACCTTCGAGAACCGCGCGTTCCCGATGATCGGGTCGACCACCAGCGGGTACTGGCCTGGGTTGGGGATGCGGTTCGGGTGGTCTTCCCGGCTGAAGGTGATGGCGTCCTCCGACCAATTGAGGAAGGAGGGAGGCGCCTTCTCTGCAACGAGGACCTCGTGCCGCTCCTTCTTGCGCTGGCGTGTCGACATGTCGACGGTTGGCCCCCCAAAGATGAGGAACACGTTTTCCACGGCGGGGAAGCCGCCGGCGTCGCCATCTCCTCCGTCTTTCTTGGCCTCTGCCTCCTTTGCGGCGGCGCGGCCATAGAATTTCTTGAGCATATCGCACCGCTCAAGGGTGTGGTTCACCGGGGTCTTGTGATAAGGACATGGCTTCTTCGAGCATGTCGTCGAACACCCCCGGGCCTCGAGGGGCGGTCGAGGGCCCCGTCGAGCCGGGTCAACGGCGAGGGCCTCGGCATTACCGCCGTCGCGCCCCGGCTCGCGCGTCTCGCGACGCGGCTTTTTCCCCCCCCCTTCTTGCCCCGCTTGTCGTTGCGATGGGGCTCCTTGGACTTGCCGCCCTCCGCGGGCGCGTCCTCCGAGCGCTTGCCCTTCTTGCCGTCGAAGATCGCTCCCACGCGCCTCTTCTCCCCGAGGCGAAGCCGGTGGCGATGTCGAACGGCTCGTTCGAGTCCGCGGGCGGGCCGCGCCCCGGCTCTCGCACGAGATCCCCGCATGTGGTGCCCTCGAGGAAGGCGTGCACGATCTCGGACCGCGCTACGCCGGGCGGCTCCGTACGCCGCTTGGAGAAGCGCCGTATGAAGTCCCGGAGCGACTCGCCGGTGCTTCGTGTGCGGAGCGCGGTCCCATGAATTTTCGGGCCGCACGTACGTGCCCCGGAAGTTGCCCACGAATGTGCGGACCGCATCATCCCAATTGTGGATTTTGCCTGGCGGGCAAGTGCTCGAGCCACGTCCGGCGGCATCGCCGAGGTGCAGGGGCAAGTTGCGGATGATGACCTCGTCGCTGGTGGCCCCGCCTAGCTGGCAAGCCAAGCGGTAGTCGTTGAGCCACACGCGGGGGTCCGTCTCCCCGTTGTACTTGACGATGGTCGAAGGTTGGCGAAAGCGCTGGGGGAAGGTCGCCGTGCGGATCTCCCGGCTGAACACACGGGTCCCCGGGGGCTCCGGCGTCGGGGAGCGATCCTCACCGCCGTCGTAGCATCCGCCCCGTCGAGGGTGGTAGCCCACCGCCGGCCCGGCGTCCGCCTTGCTTGTGCGGCGGGCGTTGATGACGTTGCGAGCGTCACCGTCCGGCCGCTCCGCGCGTGTCAAGGAGCCGTTCCTTGGCCGCCGCGCGTCCCGAGTTGGCGGGTCGCCCCCGCCGCTTCCCCCGCGTGGACCGAGGGTTCGCCCCCTTGTGCGGCCCCGTCGCCCCGCGCATCCCCCTTGTTGGCGGATGCGCGACGCCGAGCTCTCGGCCCGCCGGACGGCCGCTTGCTCGATGAGAGTCCGCACCTCGCGGTGCGGGTCTTGTGCCTCGGGGGTCGAGGGTGCGGCATGGCCCGTAGCGGCGTTGCGGCGGCAACGAGCTTCCGACTTGCCCGCGGCGGCACGTCGGGGTTGTCCGCGTTGATGCCGTCGCGGGCTCGTCCGCCCGGCCTCCCGCACGCGTTCGCCACGAGCGGAGGCTTCTCCGCCCATCGAGGCGCGGAGTAGCCGCACCGTTCGGTATTCCTCCGCCGCCTTGGCCTCGAGCTCGCGGGCTTGGGCTAGGCCGTGCGTCGGCGTCGGCCCCGGCGGAGCGCTTGGCCCCGCGGCTAGGCGTGTGGCGATCCCCTCGGGGCGGTGTGATCTCCCCCGTCTCCGCGCCTACCGCGCCGATGGCGTTGGCCCGGTCGTTAGCGATGACCACGTAGCATTCCCGCGCGGGGTCGTAGCTCCCGTGCGGGAGTCATCGGAGCAACCGAACCGCAGTCCGTAGCGTCAAGGAAACGCCCGAACATGACCGGCGGGTCCGACGCCGAGAAGTCCCCATTCCGCGTACCCGTGGCGGTTGGCGGGTGGCGGAGCGTCGAGGGAGCCCGGGGACGACTCGTCACTCGCCGAGGCGCCGGGATCCCCGGCGACGAAGACGTGACGGCCGGGCGGGACCCCGCGCATCGTGGTGTTGACGTTGTTGTTGTAGGCCGTCGTGGCTCCGCGCGGCCCAATGGGGAAGGCGCGGTCGGAGACCGCGCGCCGGTCCCGCCGGGGTGGCGGCGGTCGTGGTGGCGGGCGCGTCATGTTGAGAGGCGGCGCGCTCGGCCCGCCGTCGCTCTAACCGCGCCGGCGTGAACGCGGCCTAGAGCGGCGGCGACGTCGTGGCGTTGACGGGCCCGCGCGTCCGTGCTCGCAAGCGTACGCGCCGTGGTGGTGCATGCGGCGGGGTCCGGGCGGACCCGGCCCGGCACCGCGCGCGGAGCTCCTCGCGGTTGGTGAGGCGCATGAGGTAGCCGTTCCCCCGTGGCCCGAAAGTTCGGGCCCCCAAACCGGATTTCGAACCCGGCGGGGAGGGGGTCCAAGCCGCCCATGTTGTAACGTGTACCGCCGTACTCGGTGCGGATCACCATGGAGGGAGTTGACGGATTGACCTTAGGCGCTCGGATTGCCCCCACGGTGGGCGCCAACCGTCGGTGCGGAATGTGGTCCCGACACTAACCGCAGTAAGCGCCGTGGTCTATCCCTCGATGGTCGATGCTAAGCAATAAGAGACACGAGAGGTTTATCCCCGGTTCCCGCCGGTGGGCCGTACGTCCACGCAGTGGTGTGCTCAAGGCACTATATTACTTAGCACCGGGGGTGCTCGTAGTGGTGTTGCTACAAGCAAGGCGGGAGAGGAAGCGTAGCTTCCAAGTCCCCGGTGTAGTGGGCGAAGATGTTGTGGGAGAATGGGAGGACAAGTGTGTGGCGTCGCTTGTCTCCCGTTGTGTTGTGTCCGTGTTCCTCTCGTCGTCCTCCCTCCCGCGGCAGGGAGGGGTTCGTCCCCCTTTTATAGATCAAGGAAGGAGCGACTTACATGCGCGCCGCGCCGTTTAGCTACGTGAAGGGGCATGACGTGCTATGTCGTAGAGCGGGCGGCCGTCCGCACGATCCTTGCGACGATCCGACCACCATGGCCTATCTTGTACCCGAACAAAGTGGCGGTTCGAGGGTAGAAGGGCGGCGGATGGTAGTGATGTCTTCTGATAGGCTCGAGGGAGCTGGCGACGTTGGCCCGCACGGAGTACGGGGAGTAGGTAAAATGGCGCCCCGTTCCGGTGCGTTTCACGGTCTTTGGAGTCGTTGCTACAGCGCCTGGCGTGCGCCTGCACGCGCGGGGACGGCGGCCATGCGCGTAACGGTGGCGGGGATGGCGTTCCACCGGCCTAGCGCCTCCACCTAACCCCCGTAGGGTCACAAGAAAGCAAATCGAGGGTGCGGCCGCCCCCTTCGAGGGCTCGGCGCGTTAGCCGTCTTGGAGCGCGCGCACGGCGTCACGGGACCGACACCGGCCGCGCCGCACGGTCCCTCCCCACGGTGATGGGGATGGGCTCCCTCCCCGGGGAGTTGGTGCGGCGGCACGGGGCTCGAGCCCCGGCGCATGATGGCGCGGTCCCGCCGGTGTCGGGGCGTTAAATGCCCGTGTACGGGGGCGGGCGTACGCGCGCGGGCGCCCTCGAGCGAGGCGGACCCCGGTCGAGGGCGGGGCGGACCCTCGAGCGAGGCGGAGCCTCGCTCGAGGGGGAGCGGGCCCTCGAGCGGGGCGGAGCCCGCTCGAGGGAAGCACACCCCCTCGAACGGGACGGAGCCCGCCCGAGGGAGGCGCGCACCCTCGAGCGAGGCGAAGCTTGCTCGAGGGGATCTTCAAGAGGGCCGCCTTGGTGGGCCGTTGAGGTCCCCGCGACGTGGGCCGTATCCTGCATGGATAGGCGAAGTGTGTTTGGCTTTGTTGCAGGTTTTAAGTGGGGATTTCCCGGTTGTTAAAGGGGACCCCTAGGGCTGTCCCCGACACCATTGCTGCCTCGGGTGCTCCAACCACAGTAATCGACAGAGATTAGCTACTATTCAGTACTCATGCATAATAGCTTTCAAAACTACAAAAGACCTTGGCCCAAGGCCAAGTTACAAGATATAAACATGTTAAAGGTCCTGATCTACCTTACATGGTCCAAGCGGCACAACTTAGACTGATAGATCGCGTTGCAAGCTTTCTTCTAGCTTCAGGACCTCTTTTGAGCCCTCCACCGCCACATGTACTCCAGCCCCAGAAGGTTTCCTGTGGAGTCCCATCTTTTGCTAGGGTGCTCTCACAAGATCCCAAATGGAACCAGCTCCGCCTTCAACCTCCCCCGATGCAGCACAGTGACCTCCAACACCATATTAGGCCTCTCCTTGCAAGGCCCGTCAAGGCATGTACTGCCCCATGCTGCACCTGGATTCTTCGCTGGGCGCGGGTGCACAGGTTGGTGGAGTTCTCCTAACTTCGCAAGCATTCTTCTAGCTTCAAGTGATGATACCTCAGCTCTATACTCGGGCGGATGCACACAAAGCCAGGGCGTGATTATATTATCAACTGAAGTTGCCATGGTGCTTTCCCTGGATTTGGCTAGCCGAAGGGTCTTGGGTACCTATTTATAGCAAAGGAGCTCAGCATCGGTGGCCATCCACCGCGTTGATGGCGTGGCGGCCTTATCAGGACACTGTTTGCACGTGGATCGCGAGGTGTTTGTCTGCTATCGAAAGTTCTGGCACATCTGTCGCAGGCTTGATGACACCTTTTTAGACCTTGTCTGTTAGTGGTGGCCGCGGCATCTCCATACAGAGGGACAGGCTCTGCGCCGATACAGTGCGCCCGTGGGTCGCTAGGCGACAACAACCCTGGTTACCCAGTGTCCTTGCGTGGAGATTCTCGTTGCTTTGTTTGTTTCTCAAGGGAAGAGCATATGTTTCCTCAACAAAAGGCCGTAGGTCGCGGATTATTTCTTCGAGCATCAACCCAACCTTCTAGGTCGCCTTACTGCTTGGGGGCTACTCTACGAGTGCGTCTGTGTGACACCCTCTTTCTTTCACGTCGCCTCGACCTACTGGAAGCACGCTTCCGATACGTCTCCGCTCGACCTCCCGTTGGTCAGCGTTTCGATCTTCCTTGAAGGTGTGTTGGCTTCGCCTGATTCCGTTCAGATCGGGGGTTCTTCTAGCAGTCATGGCGCCTTGTCTTCACTTCAAGCCCCTGGACCTACTTCCCAGTGACTTGATGTTCGTCTTCGTACGCGCCCAGGAGGATTTTCCTTTTTGGATCCTCGTGCACCTTATGCGACTTCATCGCTGCCACGTCTTCGCTCCGCTTCGACGTGACTTCGTCTCTGCCGCTTCGCCTACACGTCGATCGAGGGCTTGTGAGACATGGGTACCCATGGGTCCCCACCGACCAGGGTCCCAAAGGTCCCTGTCAAGTGGACCCGACCTGCAAGTGGGCCCGGAGACCTTATCCACAATCCCAGCGACCTTGGAAGACCTCGGACGACCTTATCCAGATCGTAGACGACCTGTCAGGCTTGCGGGGCAAGCCTCTCCTTAGATCACGGCGGTGGCGCCGCCAGTAGACCCGAGGATCGCGGGATCCTCTCTGTAATTATGGAAAGCGACCTTCCTAAAATCTGTAACCGACCCCGATGAGGGTCCACCGACCTCGAATGGAACCCCTAGCCCGCCGGCCATATAAGGCGGCCTAGAGCTCCATTCGAGGGGAGATCACTTTCCACATAATCCCACCACACTAGACGTAGGGTTTTACTCTCCGGAGGCCTGAATCGGTCTAAAATCCCTTGTGTCCTTGCCATACTCGCTGAGTTCTGAGTTCATCCAAGAACTACCGCCTACGCTCTTAGGTCCTGATCCCCCAATTAGTCAACCTACAACCGCTTAGGTAGCCCCCTTGCGGATCTGTCTAGGTCTTACCCCCTGACACTAGCTACATGGATCTGAAGAAACCAAGGGATGGAGAGCGACTCGCTGACATGCGCATGGACAAGCGTGGCAACACAAGGGTGCATAAGTACACCACCTCCTCAAGCTGTATCACCATCGACGGAGTTCGTGCCAAAGAACCTCAAATCAAGAGAATTCCGGTCATCGAAGCCAGCCAGCAGATGTCGCAGAAACAGAAGACCTGGAAGACCGTAGCTGAGCTAGCGCAGGAAGTAGCAAGCCTGGCAGAAACTTGCAAAGAGATCCACCGCGTCAACATTTCCCTCACCAAGACCAACCTCAAAATGTTAGAATCAAAGAAGCGAAGGGACGATGAGGAAGACCATAACCGCGACCTTAAGAAGGGCAAGCACCCTTTGTAAACACCGTAGTTAGAGAGCACATTAGTGATAGTTAGTTCGAGTTAGTTAGTTTGGTTTAGTTGTTAGAGTTGTTTAATAAAGTGCTCTCTCTTTTAATAAAGAAGTATTCCACGAGTTGAGCTATTTTTGCCTATATATATTTTTTCTGGATATGTTTTTGTCTCCACCATACTGTGCATGCAAGATAACAGAAAACAAGTGTGGGGGAGAAGAACAGACGACCAAATGACATCTTCCACGACCAAAATCAAGAAAACGAGAAAAGCACAAAACAAACGACTCGTACGGTGAACCACGGCAGAACCCAGTTCGGCCACGTCTCGTCCACCACTCGATTTGCTTCCTGAACTTTTTAATTTTTTTGCAATTTGCTTTCTATTTCAAATTTAAATAAAGATGCCCTGCTAAAATGTCCTGATAACCTAAAAGATAAAGTTTCACATGTTTATGCTCTTATAAATATTTATTGCTTTTGGGATGATCAGAATGAGGTTAGAATAATGAGAACCATCTTTCTCTTTATCTTGTTTATGGAGAGTGCTTTAAAAATCATTAGCTAAGTTTCTCCTTTGTGATCAATAATATATCCCAGCAGAGTTTTCATTGAAAATAAATTTGATTAAATGTTGCTTACTTGTATTGAGCTTTGTCAAATCTAGAGCTATGTTGAAGTTTTGCCTAAGTTTGTGATCAAGATCACGTACACTGCTTTCACTAAAGTATCTGTGCTCTAAGATTTTTGATCTCTGTCTCCCATATCATGAAAAAAGGTACATCTAAAAAAAGAAGAAGAGAGAAAAAGCCAAAGAAAGAAAAGAAAAAAAATTATGAGTGTAGAGAAAAGTGAGAGAGATGAGAAAATGGACAAGTGTTCTACGGGTCTGAAGAACCCCCCTCTCAGAAAAAGGCACAAAAAAGAGAAGAATAATGTACATGTGTCCGGGGGTGAGTAGGGCCCACTTCTCAAAAAATAAGTGAGAGAGTAATAATGGACACGTGTCCGAGGGTGAACCCAACTCTCCACAAATAGCTGAATACCTTGTTCTAAAAATGGGAAAAGATAGAAGATTCTAAAGTCAGAACAGTGGTTTTTAAAAAATTGACACACACACATATCTTGATCTACGACTTATGACAAGCCTCTTCATGGATACAAATTTTGACCAAACAATATATCTAAGGTAAGTCTGCTACATCTTTACATTCTAAAAACTTCACATATATTTGAGAGTATCACAACGGAGTAAGCAAGGATGCATTTTCTTTTCAAAATTTATTAAAAAAACTCTCCATTGACTTGATTTGAGAAATAAAGGTGATTTGTTTTTAACTATGCTCAGGTATCCCCTAAGTACAGATATGACTAAGGAGTATAATTATGTTGATTCATGTCTCTACGGTTGTAGACCATCCTTTTATCGAGGACGAGTAAAAGCCTAAGTGTGGGGGAGTTTGTTGGCACATTTTATCTATAAATATTTTCCCTCACATTTACTAGAAAAAAGATTAAAATATAATTAGATCACCTTATTAGGGTTTATATTGACAATTTCCACGAGTTTTGGTGAATCTATGAATTTATAGGGACTATTCAAAAAATATGCAAAGAAACCACTCTAGAAGACTCCGGAACTCAACGTGACTTAACACCTAAGAAAGAAGCATCTACAAGGATCAAGGACCCACCTGGCCGAAGTGGACCCCGAGGGGGGCTCACCCCAGCCAGATCGGCCTGGTGGTGGGGCCGGTCTGCCCCCTGGTGCCAAATGGGCTCAGTTTTAGGAATGTTCTCGCACCACCTATGAGGATCAATCTAAACCACAAGTTAAGGTCGGTTTGATCGTACAATGCACGTCATCTTCTCCGGGCTATATAAGCAGACCCCCTGACCCCAGGGCAGACAACAATTCACTTCTATCAGATCCTCCATGCCCATCTGAGATTAGAGCTCTATATTAGAATTAGAGTTGGAGTTAGTATCAAGTTGAGAGATTAGAGCCACGATCTATTTAGATCTAGCTAATCTTGTTCGAGAGGATTAGAGAGCGGTAGAGGCAAAGCTGAAGGAAGGCCCGGACCTGTCGGTGTTTCCTTTTCATCTTCTACCTCTAGGATCAACTGCATTGATAGCTACTCAGTGATTAGTTATATACCTAAGATACTCTATTTACCATTCTCCTGTGGATTCGATATTTAAAACCCTCTCCCGGGTGGAATGCTCACCAGTATACATGCGCTTGCGGATTATCCATCATAATATTTCTATACGCTTAACAAATACCAACATGCACCAAGCCTAAAAACTTAGGTACAAATCTGCTTTCAATACTCCTGATAGATTTTGAAAAAGAACCTAAAAGTTTCACCTCACGAACTAAACGAGCCTTACCTTAGACTGTCCACAGCAAGGTACCCCATCCCCATAGCCAAAAACCTGTTATGTGTAGATGAAAGAGAAGCAATCTTCACTCAAAAAGAACATGTCTCCCAGCAGTGCTGCACAACCCCATCCCCATCCTCCCACGCGCGGTCACGACCATTGGCTCCTTCGTTCCCGGAAGGAGGAGAGGTAGGGGAACCTGCCGAGGAGGAGCGGCAGGAGGGACAGAAGGCGAGGAGGAAGTGGGCGGCGGCCAGGGGGGAGCACGGCGAGGGCGGCACCCGGCATTGAGCGTGGGGGTCTCCTAGAGCAGATCCGGTAGCCGACGCGTCTCCCCTACCTCTCTCGCACGCGAATCGGGCGCCAGTGGCTCTCCCCATAGGCGGATCGAGCGGCGGCACAACGTTGACCCACGGAGAAGGAGCGCATGCGGGAGGAGCAGACCTCCTTGCCGGTGAGGGTGGGGGCCGCCCCTTAGAGGCCGCGCCGGGGAGGCCGTCTCCAGCGAAGGCCTTCGCCGGGGAGGCTGCGCGGACCCCAACCTCCACCGTCGCGCTCCCGCCATGTCGCATGGGAGATGGGGAGAAAAGATGGTGTCGTCGGTTTCGGTCATGTTTTGGCCACGATAATGGTGGTGGCGGGTCCTGTCCCTGCTCCGGCCGCGGTAATGGTGGCGGCGGGTCCGGTCCTTGCTTCGACCGGGGAGAGAAGACAGTGGAGGCGATCATTGGGTGTGTGGAGTCGTGGGCGACGGTTGAGATGAGTGAGAGGAGAGAGAAACCTGAATATGGGTGGGGAGGCCTCGGACCTCAAAATGAGGATGTGGTGAGGTGATTGTTGGAGGGGCAACAATAATATTTGGTCACATTTTGGGTTTGAGGGAAGGAAGGGTTGGGAGCTGCTGAGTTGGTCTTAGACTATCTCCAACAATGGAGACCCAAAACAGAGATCCATTTACTGGTTTAGGTTGCCTACAGTGAAAAGGTCTGCCACCCATAAACTCTCTTCTCCAACAGAAGATGCAGTGCGCAACATCCTCTCTGTCCCCCTCCTCCTCCTCACGAGCACACCAAGGCTAGCGATACAGTGCAACATCCTCTTCCCGGGGCCAGCCGTTGCGCTGCCGCACGAGCGCCGCCGGCAAGCTCGGCCGGCCGCGGGGCCGCGGGCCGCGAGCACGCCCGCCCACGCGCGAGCTCCGCCGGACGCGAGTGCCGCCGGCGTGCCCGACCGCGCGCGAGCTCCGCCGGCCGCGGCGCCGCCGGCCGGCTCCACCGTCCGCAGGAGCCGCCGGTCGTGGGCGCCGCCGCCGCCGGCGAGCCCCGTTGGGCGCCACGCGAGAGATCCGTGGGAGCCGGCCGGGGAGTGACCGCCGTCGGCTGGGGGAGACTCGCGCGGGGGAGTGAGCGCCACCGGGTGGGAGAGCTCGAGGTCGAGGAGGGGCCGCCGTGGGGGAACTAGCGCCGGCCAGGGGGAGCTCGTGCCGGCCCTCTCAGCTATGGACAGAGCTGCAAATGGGTTGAGAGGAGAGAGACGACACATATGTGGGTCGCGGTTTGCTGGGCAGGCAAAATGCATACCGCATCTGGGTATTCGGTTGGAGAGCGTTTTGGGCATGCAAAAGCACTGTGACGACTCATTTTTGAGTTTAGGTCACCTTGTTGGAGTCAGTCAAACTTCGAATCAAACTGATCAAACTCTCAAAGTTGAGAGTTTGAAAAATATTTTCGCAAAGAAGCAGCCTGCCAGCAGGACAACGCGTCATAAAAATATACAAATCTGGGGGCCAACTCTATAAATAACAGCGCCCTCCAAGCCTGCTAGGGTTTTCCGCCGTCTTATCCCTTCGTCCACGCTGCCCCGCAGCCGCCGCCCAAACCCTAGCAATCCGTACCCCGCCATGGCCGACGACCTCTACTCCTCCAAGCGCAAGTACGACGACCCCTCGCCGCCTCCGCGGCGCACGGGGTTCTCCTCCGGCCCGCCGGCCGCCTCGCCGCCCGCTGGGGGCGCCCAGTCGTACAACAGCGTGCCGCCGCCCCCCGACGAGATCCAGCTCGCGAAGCAGCGCGCGCAGGAGATCGCGGCGCGGATCTTCAACGCCGCCGAGGCCAAGCGCCCCCGCGTCGACAACGGCGACGATGACGTAGGCGGCGGGTACGGGGGAGGAGGCTCCCTTGGCAGCAGCGGTGGCGGTGGAGGTGGCCGCATCGGCGGTGGTGGCCTCGGCTTCTCGTCCTCTGCTGGTGGTGGTGAGTGTCACGACCGAATTCTCGTTACGCCCATGCTTGATCGCGGAGATCTGTTTTTTTTGTGCTTATGGTTTATGGCCGCTTCCATGATGCGGATTTAGGGTTATTTTTTATTTGGAGGCTGGATTCAATCAATGAGTTCGAGCTGCATCACACATCTACCTCTTGGTTAATTAACCTGCGTGTTATTGGGATTTACGTTACACAATAAGTAGCAAGCCACTAATGTTGTCTCAAATATTCTCTTTGTCCTTTAAACGAGCTGCAATCGTGGAGGGTTAGTTTTGTAAACAAGCTGCAGGTAACCACATCCTTGATGCTTTAGCTAGTGGCTCTGCATACGACAGATTGGTAGTGGAAGACTAGAGGTTTATATGTACTAATAATAAAGTATGTAGTTGAACCTTTTTGACTCAGGTTGGTAGACAGGGTGGTCATTTTGCTTGTGCTGTGTAAGAGGAAACTATATTTACATGTCACTCCATTTGGAAAAGTTATTTCTTGTGTTGTGTCTGTGTGGTTGACATGAATTTAGGATGTTACTTCTTGTGTTTGCATCAACATCAATATAGCCTTAAATTCTGATGATGACATGTATTCTGAACACTCTGGTTTCTGTATCAGGGCACGGGTCTTCTATCCCGCCGTTATCTTCACAGAGCAGTGCACATCAGTACTCTTCATATGGTGGATATCAGGGTACAAGCAAAAAGATTGAAATACCAAATGGAAGGGTATGCTGTGTTGAATACATTTTCAAGCTGAATTCATAGTCGTATTAGAAAGTGTCGCCTGAGTTAATTCACATTTTGCTTGCTTTAGGTTGGTGTTATTATTGGAAAAGCTGGGGAAACTATTAGGTATCTCCAACTTCAGTCAGGAGCAAAAATTCAAGTAACAAGAGACAATGAAGCTGAACCAGGTGCACAGACAAGACCGGTTGAGCTTTCAGGCACTCCTGAGCAGATAAGCAAAGCTGAGCAGCTGATCAAAGAAGTTCTGGCAGAGGTATGCTTGTTATACTAGCAGTTTTTTGTTTGATTCTGCATTTTTTATATATCATGTTGATCTTGAAATCTTCTGAAGGCTGATGCTGGACCATCTGGGACTGGATCTGGTGGTCGGAAATATAATGCACCACAGCCAGGTGCTGAGACGTTCCAGATGAAAATTGCCAACAACAAGGTTGGTATTCATGCTGTTTTTTTGGATATAGCTATACAATGAGAAAATTAAATTTCATCACAGCTTGTGATACATGTTCCCGTTTGTTGATGTGAGTCAGCATTCTTCATTACTGTATTTTCTGCTTGTGACATGTTTTTTAGGTGGGTCTGGTTATTGGAAAGGGTGGTGAAACTATTAAGTCCATGCAAGCCAAATCTGGAGCTCGAATTCAGGTTTGTTATTTTGTTCTCCAGCTTCCTGCTTTACCTTACCTGCAATCAGAAATAAGGTTACACTAAGTTTTCCTGGTCGCTGTAGATTGAGTAAACATCATATTTCGGTTATACTGTTTTTCTTGTTGATCTGTGTTTAGTTATTCATGCCCTTAAGAATTCTTGTGCAGGTTATTCCTTTGCATCTGCCTGCTGGTGACACTTCAACTGAAAGAACTGTGCATATTGATGGCACACAGGAACAAGTTGAAATTGCAAAGCAGCTGGTGATTGAGGTTACCAGTGAGGTCCGCATTCTATCTCTTTTTGTGTATTTTCCTTATATTCTTGATTGCTTTGTTGTATTTGTTTATCTGTCTTATTTTAGGCTTGATTCTTGTTCATTTTGTTTAGACATTTTTACGATTTTCTCTGGGTTTCTTTTTAAAAACATTGTTTCTTTTGCTTGATTTTTGGCCCTACACAAGTACACTGATGTGCTAACCAATGTCTGAACCATAGTGGTTTTGGGTACAGTGGCTGTGACATGGAAGGAAACTGTCATACACATTCCCTATTTCTGAATGCAATTTGATAATGGCTTTGGTCTAGGTTTATAAGCTTAAACCCATTAATGAATGATCTTATTTCCATCCTACTTCAATCTTATATGTTTGCAATTTTGTTTGGCAACCTTCACAAGCAGCAGTTAAAATCTTGAGAAATCATTCTTTTATAATTTGTACTGTTCACATGTGGCAATGTAAGTTTTGGGTAACATGACAATTGATCAAGTCCATTTGGCCACCTGTTCTATTCAGCGGGTATTTATTTATTGTCTTCACATATACCCAAATTAGTGTCCTTAGCAGCTTAGCTTGCCAGGAGGCCTGCAACTATCCTGGAGAGCAGGTTTGTTACTGTTTAATATCATTGACTCCTGAATAGAACTCGATATATCAATTGAACATGGTTATGAGTTATGTGAGCTGCCATGCTATATCTGGTATTTGTACCGTTTATAATGTCATGCTTCTCCTGTATTTTTGGATACAATGTATACATCGCTTTACTCAGGGCTTGTTTGGAAGGAAGAATTGCTCTAGACAGGCCCATGCCCCTCAGGTCTTCAGTTTGTTTATGGCGGGCATGCACTTCAATTTAGGTCCTTCATTCATTGTAGTTGCAAGTATTTATGATCATAAGGGATTCTAGGTTTTCTTTTTCAGCCCCGATTGCCCTGAGCTTGAAAAATCATCACTCTCTTTATTCCTTAACCCTTTGTGAGCAAAATATACTCAATGTCGTGCATCTGCTTTAACTGAAGTATTCCTGAAGATCATATATGTTAAATTGTTGTGTAACAAAAGGATGCAGAAAATCCAGCATGAAGATGTTTTTATGTGTTATCTACCTCGTGACTTTGCAGGTTGCTGTCACAACCTTTTCCTTGTGCTTAAATAGTATAAAATGTCTTCTTTGATATTTTACTTGTATTACTTTTAAACACTCTTTGGAGGTTATTGTTAATAAAGTAACCTTTTTATTTTTAAATCCTGTCATTCAGCAATGAATTAAATCTGAATCTTTTAACCAATTGATCATCCCTAATCTTTAAGCATCTATTAAAAATATATTTGATGGTATTGCTATTCAACATGTATATGTATATATTCGTCTAGCTATCTTCATTAGGCCCTATAGTTTTGCACATGGGCGAAGGTAGATGGGCATCACCCATTGCTTGACAATCTTGATCGGTGAGTACTTCCATTTTTTGGTGGTTCTGGAATTTATCTGCAACATGTCTTGTGTTTGTATGCCTGCTACTGCACTGCTATTTTTCTTTTGCATTCTACATTCTGTCTTCTTTTGTTGTATACTATATACAGATGTGCAAACTATATTTTTGCAGAATCGTGGCAGAAATCAAATGTCAGGTGGCTATTCGCAGCAGGGTTATCACCCTCCTCGTCCTCAGTCAAACTGGGGCCCACCACCCCAGCAGCCTGGTTATGGATATATGCAGCCTGGAGCTTATCCTGGGGCACCACCACAGTATGGTGCACCTCAGCAACCTTATGGTAGCTATCCTCCAACATCTGGTGGCTATCAGACTGGGGGGTGGGATCAGTCTCAAAACCAGCAATCTCATACAACCCCCCCTGGTACTGGGTACGACTATTATGGTCAGCAGCAACAACCCCCACAACAGTCTGCCCCTGGGACTGCTGCTTCCACTGATGCTACTAGCTACAATTATGGCCAACCTCCTGCATATACTTCACAAGGATATGATTCTACCTACTCTCAGCAGAGTGCTGGGCAGCAAGCATATGATTACTCTGGTTACCAGGCCCAAGGGCAGCAGCAGGGCTATTCTCAGCAGACTGGTTATGATCAGCAGGGATATGGTGCATCTGCTTATGGATCAACTGCAAGTTCGACCCAGGATGGGTCTGCACCTAGTTATGGTGGTACTGGTGGGGCCAGTCAAGCATCTCCAGGGCAGCAAACATCAACCCCAGCTGCTGGAAGTCACCCTGGTTATGCTAGCCAGCCACCTACTAGTGCTGCATCAAGCTACCCGGCTCAAGGTTCTGCTCCACCATCTGGCTACGGTGCTCCACCGCCGCAGTCTGGCTATGGCACTCAGCCGCCGCAGCAAGGTGGGTATGGTCAGGGTGCTTACGGTCAGCCTTCTCCCCAGGGCCAGAAGCCTCCTGCATCTTCACCATATGGACAGGCTCCGCCTCCTGGATCCGCTCAGGCTGCCTATGGACAGTATGGTTACAGCCAGCCTGGTTATGGTGCACCTCCACCTTACCCTGGTGCTCCTCCTGCAAGCCATCCAGGTTATGGTCAGCAGCAGTCCTATGGTGACGCTTATGCCAGTGGAAGCTACGGGCAGCCTCCGGCGTACTCTACTGAAGCAGCTACCTCCCAGGATCAATCTGCTGCAGCTGCCCCAGCAGCTACCACAACATCTGCCCCTGCTCCTGCTAACAGCGGTGGCGCACAATCTGCAGAAAGTTAATCTTCAATGGTTCCTTGGGGAACAAACATTTTCAAGCTTCTGCTGTGGTTTCCTCGCTTTGTTGCTTAATATACAGCATCTAGTATAGTGAAGAGGGTCCATATCTATGAGTTCTGTTTTCTCGTTGCTTTAGGTTTGACTATTTTATCTTAAATTGCTATTCGTTGGTACTGTGTTAGCTTAAGTTGTTTTGATTCCTGTACGTTAATACTTTGTGGTTGCTCTTTCTCCGGTTGGCCACTGGATTCTGGACATCTGCCATTACAATATTCAGAACCAACTTGTCCTGAGGTATCTGGTACCAACTTGTCTTTCTGATGTATCTGGTGTTGGATGTATTAAATTGTGGTGTTGCATACAACCGGCATTTCACCCAGGTTTGTGCTGCGATTGAGTTTGCTTCGGAATATCCTAATTTTTTTAAAGATTTTGCACTCACTACAACCGACGCCCTGTTCGCTTGGCTTATCGGGGTGTGTTTGAATTCTTGCCCCCGGGCGGCTCGGCCGGCGGGCCTCGGCTGTGGCCAGCCATGGTCGTCCTCTTGGGCAACATCTCTTGTTTGATTCAAATGTATCAAATGAGCCAGGTGAGATGAGGATTGTGTTTGATTTGAGCCCGGTTTGAATAAGATGACCATGCATCTGGATTATGGTGATGTTACCCCTCTCTTTTCTCTTTGGCATTTCATCAAACACTCTACTCGCATGCTGCTAGCCATGGCTCCTCCTCCTCGCGCCATGGCTCCTCCTCCTCATCCTCGTGCCATGGTGGCTGCTGCTCCTGTTCCGCCGCGCACGACACGACCGCAGGGGAGATCCGCCCCCCGCCACCTCGCCCGGCCACCGCGCCACGCATGGGCGCAACCGCGGGGAGCTCCACCCGTGGCCATCGCCGCCGCCGTAAGCATGGGCTCGGGGAGCTCCGCGCTCGGCCGCCGCCGTCACGACCGCGAGCTCGTCCCGCCACCGCCGCCACGCGCGGCGGGGGGGAGCTCCACCCCTAGCCATCACCGCCGCCACAAGCATGGGCTCGGGGGGAGCTCGCGCCGTGGCCATCGCCGCCATGCGCGCGCGGGGGCCGGGGGGGGGGGGGGGCTCCGCCCTCCGCCGCCGCACGCCGAAGGGACCTCGCGCCCAACCGCCACCGCCGCCATGAGCGAGAGGGTGAGGGAGGTGACGAGGATTCAAGAAAGAGCCCCGTGAGAGCCGGCCACGGCTTGGCTATGAAAAAACGAGGAGGAGCGTTCGGCCGCAGCCGGGGAGAGAGAGGGTAAAATGGTCGCGGTAGTCCGGCTCCCAACTCGGCCAACGATATCAAACAAGCGAAATTGGCCCCGGTGGGCTTGGTGGGCAAAATTAGCCCATATCAAACACGCCCGCCCACCAAAACCAAGAAGATTTTCTCTTAACAAACCAAAGAACCACCAAGAGACTATTCTCTCGTAACAAACCAAAGATCACCACTACCAACCGAACAGGCTGTGAAATACTACAACTGTTGCGGTGGAAATGATGTATCCTGTTGGTAAAACGTGCAACCGTATGCAAAACTATGAGCCAAAAGAGTTGCTGCGCGGTAGCGCCTGTTGGTGTTAACACGCACTAACGTGCAACCGCATGCAAAAGTATGAGCCAAAAGAGTTTGCCCGGTAGCGTGCGCTAATGTGTAAAATAAAAGGTAATTTTTTTTTCACGGGCAATATCTGTGTACGTGTGCGCTCAGTCTGGAGATGTGTCTCAGAGATACTAGGAAAGTGTGTGAGCAGCAAAAAGTACTTCCTCTGGACATAATATTTCCATTAGTCAAAAGTTAAACTCTTCTAATTTCGACCAACAATTAGATAACTAAGTACTTCCTCTGGACAAAATTTCCATCAGTCAAGTTAAACTCTACTAATTTCGACCAACAATTAGATAACTTATAGGCTCATTTAGTATAGAAAAAAGTTTGCAGTGAAGAACTTCATTTTTGCAGTATAACAAAATAAAAGATGTCTATGAGTGATATGTGTATTTCCAGTTGGAGTCAATCGTGTCATGAATTGCTTGGCTGGCTGGCTGGCTCACTTGCTGATGCATCACAAAGTGGAATTGAAGTTCTTTTTGGTCTTTATGTCACACAATCAGACGCATATCAAATCTGGACGGAGGGAGTAAATGCCCACAAGTAGCCATAGGCGAACAACAAAGCATGTTGGGCTGATAGAATGAATAGTATTGTATGAAAGGAAATAAGTTGAAACAAATCGAAATAAACCAAGTCTAGATAAGTTGAACATATTTTGTTATGATTTGACCGAGTGAGATTTGTTTTCATTTTTGTTATGATTTTGCAAAAATATTTGTGCTTAAGGAAATTCATCCAGCGGGCGGTCGAGTGTTAGTTTTGCAAAAAAAATTCATTAGGCACAACTATTTTCTGTAAAATTGTAAAAAGATAAAAAATAAAAAACCGTAAAAAGGCCGCCCGAGCTACAGAACGGATAGGCAAGGCTACAGAGGCCCAATCCAATTCATTGCGGGCCCCGCTTTCTTGAGTTGCGTTAGGTTACTTGGCCCACACAAACTCTAATAATCCAATATTTGCGCATATATAAATGACGGGCCCGATGGCAGGAGCTTTGGAGTGCGGTTCAAGGCCACTCTCCTCCTCCTCTCCGGGGTTCCCCAGCCATGGCGGCCTCCTCCGCTTCCTCCCTCACCCCGCCGGCGGTGCCCATGGAGCTGCACGCCGGCAACCGCGACCGCCTCGTCGCCGCGCTCCGCGACCACCTCTCCGCATCCGCCCGCCCGCCACGCGGCCTCGTCCTCCTCCAGGTCGGTCCCACCTACAATCCCTCCGTTTTTTCCGCCCCTCTCCGGATTTTCTTTTTGATCTGATTGTTCATTTGCCGCTACTAACTTTTGGAGTGGTTCGGGTTGTTCGTTGTGCGAAGGGCGGGGAGGAACAGACGCGGTACTGCACCGATCACCTAGAGCTCTTCAGGTGCTCGAGCTGAAACCCAAAGTTTTGTTCCGTTGGTTTTTGCCCCCTTTTTTTAGTGTTCAGATTTAGAGGCAAATCGGGCAATGTTGCAGGCAGGAGAGCTACTTTGCGTATCTATTTGGAGTGCAGGAGCCAGGGTTCTATGGCGCAATCGTGAGTGTTGTTCCCTTCATTTTTACCCCTTTTCTGGCATAATAGGTTACTCTGGGTCTGGTTTTAGTCAGTACAGCAGTCAACCATTGGGCTGCAGCTCTTTGAACCATGTTTGTTGTCTGACAGTGTAGGGCTGCCATAGGAACAGAAAGGAAAAATTTGTGCCTCATATTCTATTTGCACATATTTTTAGAGTTTTAGGGCCACAAGCCCCTGTCTTAATCGAAAGACAAAGATTCAGATCGTTTTACATTTTCAGAAGCCTGAGCACTCAGCAACAGGTGCTACCCCTGCTCACAGGGTAAAAAGAAAACACCACGAGCTGCAACATTCCAGAAAACACACACACTCTCATAGAAAAGGAAAAGCTGAAAAAGACATCACAACCATATAGCTCACACAGGAGCTGCAGCTGGGGACACTCCCCTAGGGAAACAGCAACCTGGGACATCAACTCTTGGTTTTTCTGATCTGTTCTTCGCCAGAGCTTTTTAAGCCTGCACTTTCGCCAGCAGCTTCCAACTGGGCCATCCTCTTGGAGCATCAAGTCTTCTAGTTCTTGGAGCTGGGTCACCCAAGATGCAGAGGAAGTTATCTCCCACTACAGATATCTCAACACTTCTGGCTTTTTTGCCAAGCAAGTCAGCTCCTTCACATAGGCTGTCAGCTCCTCCTTTCTATATGGTGGGCACAAAATTATCCAATTTTGCACCAACACCACTATCTTTATAAGCAGACCCCCCATATTCTTCGAAGCCGAGTTCTGAAAACACAATTCATTCCTTAGTTTCCACAAAGCCCAAAGGGCAGCACCGCAGCAGAGCTAGTGATGTTAATAGCAACCAATTTCTTATTACTCAACCAGCAAACACCAACTAATGTCCTAGTAATGAAATACTGCTTATATATTTGATGTCTTAAACACCACATGGTAACTGGCCCTACTAACATGATTCATCTCAGCATGATTTCCCGCCTATGCTATAGATACTGACTTGAATTTTAACTGTTGTCAAAGGACATTGCCTCTGGAGAGTCAATTTTGTTTGCTCCAAGGTTGCCGGCTGACTATGCTGTTTGGATGGGTGAAATTAAACCTTTGTCTTATTTCAGGGTATTCCTCTTCTGAACCTTTTATTATTTATTTATTAGCTGTCACTCATCCTGAAATAAATATTTCCATGAATATGTATAGGATACATACAAGGTCGATATGGCCTTCTATGTTGATGAGATCACACAGGTTGTGCAAGATCGTTTTAGGGATCATGGGAAGCCTCTTCTGTTTCTCTTATATGGAAAGAATACCGACTCTGGAAATTTCTCAAAGCCTGCTAGTTTTGAGGTACACAATGTGCTATTATCTGCATTGACAATTTCTATGCTTGTTAATTATGTACTTTTGAAGTGAGCATACATTACAATTTCATTCCATGCAGTACTCATTTTCTGGATATATCAATTATCAAAATAATTTCTCTTTCATACTTATTCTCTTCTGATTTTGTGCATATTTAACTTACAATGTTTATCTCTCTATGCTAGGGGATGGAGAAGTTTGATACTGATTTAAGTGTACTTCATCCTATTTTAACTGAATGTCGTGTGATCAAATCTGATCTGGAGCTTGCCGTCATCCAGTATGCTAATGACATAAGTTCTGAAGCTCACATTGAGGTACAAGATTCCTACTGAGTGTCTGAGTCTTAGTTTCATGGGCATGTTTGGATGCAAGGGGTAAATGTTTACCCCAAGGAAAATATTTTGCCCCTTACATTTGCCTCTAATAATATTTACTCCTTGGGGTGTTTGGATTGAGGGGTAAATGTGGATGTGGATGGGAGAGAGAGGGCTGGGATCCACCACAAATTTGCTCCAATTTGCTACTTTTAGGGGTAAATGGAATTAGGGGGGCAAAACATTTGCCCCACATGTTTGGCACCTTAGGGGTAAATTTGGGGTAAATTTGCCCATTTACCCCTCCATCCAAACACCCCCCATATATGTCATGACCAAATCATGGATGCTCAATTTTTGGCTTGCTATTATAGCACCAACTTGCCAGATATCATTGGTTGAAATTCATTGTTGTGAGTTGAGTTTTGCTAGGACTGGTCTTAGTCTGGGAGTTTCTGTTGTTTTTTCTATCTCCTTATGTTGTGGAACTATTGCAAAGGTTTAATCTTACTGAATAAGTAGACAACTATTAGTACTGTCCTATCTATCACAACTCACAAGTTTAAAACAAAGAAGAGAAAGATAAAGTAGCTAAGCATTGGGCCACCTTATGAGTTATGCCACCAGGTTATCTGATTGCTGACTTACATTTTACAAGGTCATGAGACGAGCAAGACCAGGCATGAAGGAATATCAGCTAGAAAGCATCTTTCTCCATCATGTTTATATGTATGGAGGTTGCCGGCATTGCTCTTATACATGTATATGTGCTACTGGAGATAATAGGTGAGAATGTGTTTTCTGTTGATTACTATTTCACCCGTTCCAAATTGTAGGTCGTTTTGGCTTTTCTAGGTGCATAGTTTTTGCTATGCACTTGGATATAGTGTATGTCTTGATGCATAACAAAATCTATGAACCTAGAAAAGCCAAAAAAGACCTACAATTTGGAACGAAGGGAGTATTTGCATAAACCGGAGTGGTTGAAAAAAGTCCAATCAAATCTTAGATCCCCATTCATTTTTCACTTGCTATTTTTATTCAAAGTTCTGATAACAATTTCAACCTGTTGAAGACCAGAAACTTATAATGATAGCATACAGCCTTTTCGTATAAAGCCTCTTAGCATCAGAAATCAATTGCTGAAATTTCATTAAGGTCTCTTTTTAGGCCCCGTCTGGATTGCAGGAACCTCAAGGAATTTTGGAGGAATCCATCCCTCTGGAAAAAATTCCTGAGACTGCGTATGGAATGAAGGAACGGAGCCGTCTCATTCCTCTGGAATACTGTAGACACAGTGCGATTCCACGGGAATGAAAAACTCCACTTTCATCCCTTGTTTTCTCTTTGTGCTGCTGAAGCTTGCAGCAGCTGCGCTTGAGGGAGGATTAGCCATGAAGCTTGCAGCAGCTGCGCTTGAGGGAGGATTAGCCATGAGCGCTACCACCTGGAGCTGGAGTTCTTCCTTGTGGCTGGCGCACAGCTCGGACCCTGCCAGAGAAGGATTGGCGCCCACGCCCTGCCGTAGGACAGCTCGGCCACAAGCGCAGCTTCCCCGACGCGGGCGAAGGCACCAGCGGGGCAGCCTCACCGGAGTCCGGAGCCCTCGATGCGGAGGGGCATCAGCCCGCCCTCCCGCATGAAGACCGGGACCTCGACTGCGCCGCATACCCCGCACCGCCTCCGCAGCCCTCCCCGACGACGGCAATGGTCCGGAAGCGGTAGGACTCGATTGCAGCAGAGAAGAAGATGCGGAATATCTTGATGGATAAGAAGAACAGGAGCTGCCGACCCAGAGAATCACAACATCCATGCGTTGGGTAAACAACGACAGGTAGAGGATAAGACCGAAAGAGTAAAAGAGAGCTAGCTTTACAGGTGTGGCCCACATTCATAGAGCCCACCGGTTAATCAGCTAATTTGGTTTATATTTGTTATAATATTTATTTTAATAAATAGAACTGTTTTTATTTGATTATAATGCTTATTTAAAGCCTAAACTTTTGGAGTATTTGATTTTGTATTCCTACATTCCAAACACTACTTCTTGTATCTTTCCTGCGTTTTTTCATTCCTCTGTTTTCTCACTTCACTCATCTTCCATTCCTGCATTTCCTACTCCGTTCCAAACAAGGCCTTAGTGGTCACTACAAGTGGGGTATCTATTATAATTTGTTGACTTAGGCAGGCAAACATGTAAAGTTCTGTAGGATATACTTTCTATAAGAAAATAGACTACATGTCATTAGTCTGGACCTTCCGTGAGTATGTCATCTTGGAAGCTGGAACTTGGCATTCAAGATTACAAACTACTCCCTCCGGTTTTGAATTATGGCGTACATGCTTACGGTACAGAGACCAAGGTGTAGCACAATAGCATGGCTACATGCAACGCTCTTAGTGGCCGCATGCACCGATGTGTCAGTTACTGATGCGTTGCGTCAGTTATTAATGCGCCGGTTATCAAGGCATCGCTGCTTCACGAGACCACACGCCCTATAAATCTGGTAAAAGGCAAAAACTGGCGTACGCCTTATAATCGAAACCGGAGGGAGTAGCATTCACACATGAAATTTAATTACATTTGTGTTTGTTGGATTGTTTAACATGTATAATATTTATGCTCTTTGCAGTGCTGTTCTACACTATGGACATGCAGCAGCTCCAAATGACCGGGTATGAACGTACTTTTATCTTTTCATTTTTGACCTGGCATTGACTAAAGTTTTCTTTTAATACTCAGACAATGGAATTAACCTTCCAAGCACTCAAATATCATGAATTTGAATTCTTATACCTCCATGTACTTGAGCTAATTGCTTGTTTGAATTCAAACAGTAGAGTTATACTAGTTCTTCAATATCTGTGAGTGTTAAGTAGCACTGGGACTTGGAAATCGAAAGTTGGAGAAAAAAAATGTCTTCCCTATTTGATGTCTATGTTTATAATAACAATCAATGGGGTAGTCGAATACTTGAAGTAACGATAGGAGGAAAGTAGCTTGGTTGACACTTAGCATAATTGATAGCCTGTTGCTTTCATCTACCATACAATATGTTCACTAGTTTGTTTTGGGTCAATTTCAGTGAGACACTTTGATATGGACATATGCATGGTAATCTTCAGGCTAGGAAACTTTTTAACACACGATTGCAGCTGGAGAGGCATTGTTTAATGACAAAACAATACCAGCTAGAAGCATGGGTGTATGCTACAAGAATTGGTGTACCACAAAAGAAAGAGAGCCACTGCATTGTGGAATTCTTAATTTACCCCAATTTTTTTTAATTAGTCAGCTTACAAGATAGAAATCCAACAAAAGTTTTCTAAACAATGGGAGGATTTGTTCATTGACCATTCCTTTTATTTGTGACCGACTGACCATGTCCATGTTTTTCCTTTTTGAGGGAGAACTTTCATCCCCTATTGGAGCTTTTATCAGTTTATGTTTCACTTTAGTCATTGCTTAGTATTTTTGCCTGATTGTCTCAAATTCAGACTTTGAATGATGGAGACATGGCACTAATGGACATGGGAGGTGAATACCATTTCTATGGATCTGATATCACATGCTCATACCCTGTAAGTACTTCAGAAGTCCAAACATCTACTTTGATGTTTCCTGAATTTCATTGTCTATACTAACTGTTTCTTCTTTTCCATGTTAAAAACACTGACATTATTGCACTGTCTATGTTGCTCCATGAACCTGAACTGACTTATGTCTATCATCAGCTTTCATATGTAATTGCTCCTTATACAATAGTTACTGGGGGCCTAAACAAATGTACAATAGAGAGGTTATTTCACAGTGCTGCAGTGCTGAAAAAGCTTGTCATGGATTCTGTTATATGTTTGCCTTAGCTTTTGCTATCTGGATAAATATGTTCATGTTAGTGTAGCTTATTGAGACCAGCATATAGGAGATAAATGGATGTTTGCTTCTGTTCTCCTTCTAGATCACTCTTTAGTTATTACATAGGTACTTTGGGAGTACGTTCTTTTTCATAGGGAAATACAGTAATGGAGGGCGGTTGTCACATGAATATGGTTCCTCAACAAGTCAACATACTTGGAATTCAAACATTGTAGCATCCTTTTTACTTCCCTATTTCTGTTTTTCTTTACCTTATCTATTCATCATTTTGTTTTTCCTCGTTGTTATCAGATTATGATACTGAGCAAAACCAAGCTTAATATTAAGTAATGTACATGTACTGCTATTGTATAGGTTCAGTTAAGCTCTCTAAGATATTTCTTTCCAATCATTTGCTGCTTTAGGGTTATAATGTTGCTGGCACCTGACAGAGGCACAGACCATTATAGTTATTTTTGGAATTTAGATTATAACTTTAATTTGCACAGCCCTAGATGTAAACCAGAAGCTTTTGTTTATCATGTTTTACTATATCATTTGTTTGATAATGTCGTCTAATGGATATACATGTCTTCAGATAAATGGCAAGTTCAACAGCAGTCAGATAATAATATACAATGTAAGTATGTCCTGATTAAAATCCATTTTTATATAACCCTATCAATTTCTTTTTGTGCTATGTAACTTAGAAGCATAAGTCACTGTCTTTGCTTGACTTCCGACACCTCTTGATCTAAAGTGATTCATAATTTCTACAGGCTGTGCTTAAGGCTCATAATGCGGTCATATCACACATGCGGCCTGGAGTTAATTATTTGGATATGCACAAGTAAGAATGCATTATTGAAACGTAAAGACATGCAACTGAAAACACACCCCTCAAGAAGTATTCATAGAGACTGGAGAGTCATTTTATTTTTATTATGCATCCTCTCAGTGTATAGAAAAAATTACTATTCTTTCTTTAAAAATACTATTCATAACTTGGTTTGATTTCATGGAAGTTTAATGTGAAATGTGTATTAGTACGAACTTAGATCTACTTAAAGCATTTTCAGGACTTTGGCATAAAGTATGTGCTTATTCACCAAACAATGTTTTTTTAGTTGAACGTATCCTTCTTCAATGATTCAAACATAGTTTTCAAACTTTTTGCAGACTGGCAGAACAGGCAATACTTGAATCTCTCAAGAAAGAGCAAATCCTCCAAGGGTGCGTGTGTAACTCACTGTGCCTATCAAACGTCAACATATAAAACTACTTTTCTGACTTTCCTTGAATACTATTTTCCCATTTTTCTTCAGGGATGTTGATGATATGATGGCTCAAAGGTTAGGAGCTGTTTTCATGCCTCATGGTCTTGGCCACTTACTTGGGATTGATACCCATGATCCAGGGGGCTACCCTGAGGTACATCCAGTCTTTTCATATGAAGCACACAGTTTTCAATCTACATTTGTACTTTCAACTGAGACTAATTCTTGCTCTATATACCTTTAGGGATTAGATAGGCCAAAGGAGCCAGGTCTGAGCTCCTTGCGGACCACAAGAGAACTCAAAGAAGGCATGGTCAGTTTACTTGTCCGGTTAATTTAAGGTCTAGCAGTAAAAAGGAATACCAGAAAGTTATGCTATATTATATTCTTCTTGAGAATCATGATTCAGAATGAGATGTGTGATTGGGTCATGCGATTTCTTCCCAGAAAAACCAAAGAGCATCTCCGTACCCTCCACCCCACATTCTTTGGTGTTTTCTGCTCTGCTCATTGCACATTAATCTTTGGTAGCCTTTTCTTGATTGTGCAACATCATGCATATGTCACATTTCTTGTGCACAATTTGTTGGCAAATTGCAGAGCTATAGGATTCCACAATTTCTATTGTTCTGTGCTTGATAAACTCATAAACAAGATACCTTGATGTTCACAAAGAGATCCCAGGGATCAAATTGCTCTTGCGCTGTCTGGTTTTCGTGAATTAACAACTGAATTGGAAGTTCGGATAATATGTATACATATCTTTTAAAAACTCAACCACTCAGAGATTTATGTCTTTATCTTAAAAGGGGAAGTACTAAACCCTGGTTGGACAGAAAACTTTCTGAAACTTCAAGGAGGTGCAGGTGACCACATTTTGCGAGCACCCGGATGGTGGGTGACCTCCTTGACGGCGGTGACAGGAGATGACCAACTGAGTCTCAGTTCTCAGGAATGATAATACCGAAATGTAGCTAGGCAAAAAGTTCTTGAACTAAATGCTTGGAAATATCTGAAATCATTTTGGTATACTAAATTATTTTGCATTAAGAAAGTATTGGATATTGGAAGTGAAGGAAAGACCACTTTGTACTGTTGAACAAGAAAATAATCAGCCTTATCTTTCCAATAGTATCTTCTTAGTGCAGTAAAGTGAATATTTGAGCTTCTATAATTTGGATTGCAGGTTATTACAGTGGAGCCAGGCTGCTATTTCATTGACACTTTGCTGACTAAGGCGAGGAATGATCCAATTTCCTCAAAGTTCTTCAACTGGCAAGAGGTTGAAAAGTACAAAAACTTTGGTGGTGTTCGTATTGAAAGTGATGTGGTATGTCTTGATAACCCCTTTCAGTAACTTTAGTTGTACACAGCAGCAGCAGCTTATTTACTGCTGGGGAGCTATATGCAACTATGCAGTAGCTTGGTAATAAATTAAATGCATGCAAATGTTTTCAGCTGGAAAAACTTGAATATGAGAAACTTAATGCCTCCCTTATTATGGAATTATTCCATTTCTTTCTAGAATATGCTTTACTATGTTTCATCAACCTCATCCTGCTAATTTTTTTTATTGATCTCAAGGAATTCGATAAGCATTTAGACAGTGTCCCTTATATACTGTGAAAATTAAATATATTTGCACACTAATGCTAGTTGTATTTCCGCAGTATGTGACGGCTCAAGGATGCCGGAACCTGACAAACTGTCCCCGGGAGACGTGGGAAATCGAGGCCGTAATGGCTGGTGCGCCATGGCCTTTGCCGGCTTCCAGTTCCACCGCAGAGGCAGCGGCAGAGAATGGCGTGTCCAAATCACCATCTTAATTTTCCGTTTGGTTCTCCATGGTGCCTGCCCTCATTCGAAACAATATTAGGTGACATTGGGTGTATTCAATAAGTAGTGTACCATAAACATGTTGCTGGCTTGATGATCAGTAACCGTTCCATAAAGCTGGAGTTCTCTCATATTACTGGTATGCTATTCTGTTGCGTGGTTGAGGATGAACGAGGAAACGTTAGGAGAAGTTCAAGGCCGTTGGAACTTGATGGCTGAACCGTCTTCCCTGTTTATTCTTTATTGTGCCGGTTAGAGAGCAGTAGCGACGCTAAGCTGAGATCTGAACCCGAATGTATGACCAAAGCCCCAAACCACCGAGATCAATGCCAGCACCACACAGCTTCTGCCAGCGATTTCGAGGATCAACATCACTGGAATTGTTCGGAGTTACGTGCGAAAGAACATCCCAAAGTTACAAATCGTGCTCAGGGTGATTGTGGATTTGTGGCGCTGTTGGCATATCTCGTGCGTGCCTTAATTACGAATTTGAAGCGACTGTAGAAGATATCAGAAGTACAGACTAGTTTTGATTTGTGCCTCAGCTGTTTTACCAGTGGGTTACATGAGGAAATTCAGCTCCTTCAAAGCGATCAATCATGGATGTGCCAGTGAGAAAATAAAGATTGAGTTCGCCTCAATTTCGGTGAAGGTGACTTGGTCAGCTCTAGAGTTTGATTGATTCCTCGTGTGCATTCTTTTGGTGACTCAACAGAAAGTAAGAAACTACTGTCATGTGCTTGTCTTTAGTTTGTCAATGCAATAGAGCAATTATACTCCCTAAAGCAGAAGATTTAATTTGTACCTGGCATGGTATGGGACACATCTATATCAACGGGCTGCAAAAGAACTGATATCACAGTCATCAAGTGAGTCCCTTCTTGCCTATGTTTCATGCAGATCCTTTTTGCGAATCATGCAGATCCTTTTTCAACTGATGCTATAAGGTAAAGCTAGCTGAGATGGCACCATAGCGATGGATATGAAAATTATAGATCCTCAACATTTGTGGGCCTTTCAATAACTCACTTCTGTACCGCAGATTCTTGCCTATCGTTCCCAAAAGTCGGTGGCACCGGATGTAGAAATTTTTTTATTTTAACTCTTTTTAACCTAATATTTTAAAAATAACCCACACCGAACTATATTTCTAAGAAGTAGTCCTTTTGGTTGCGTCAACGTCCGTGGCGCGACTAATGTACATGATGACATTGGAAAAAGTCGCAGTTTACGTGGCGAACTCAGTAGGAGTCACCCACGGTACTGAAGTTACGTACAACTTGAGGCCTCCCTCTCACTCTCATTTTGTCGTGTTTCGTTATTCCTTTTAATTAGCAAATGAACTCTTAAATTTGTGAAACTCGAAATGTATGATCCATAGATTGCATACGTTCCATTTTTGAAAAATCAAATTTTGAAATAGCCTAAGTGTTATTAGATCAACACATGAAAATTGCTAAGTCTGAAAATAGAGTCAACTAGTCAACTTTGGGCATATTTTTGAGAAATTTTACACTAAGACCTTAAATACTTTTGGGCTACAAGTGAATTTGGATGTTCATAGGAAAGTTTGGACAAGTTGTTGGTCAAATATAACAAAGAATTCATAGTTTAAGGGAGGCTTAAAATTGAAAAATTGTGTTGTTTTCTAAGTTTGTCAGCTAAGTATAAACTATGAATTCTTGCCCGCGAGCCCCACATGTCAGTGACGGAGTTTCAAACCCCCTCTCTTCTCTAGTTCCCTTGTTCCGTGATCGCCGTCCCCCACACCACTCCACTCCCGACTCCCGTTGCGCCGCCCCCGCCCCCGCGGCGCACATTCTAGGTGCGTAGACCTCGCATCATAGGGTTACCTCGCCGCTCGAGAAATCGGCCTCCCTCCGCCCACGCTGACAACGACGACGCAGTCATCCGTGACCTCGGGTGCGGATGGCGCGTTCCCGCTGCTCTCGCTGCTGGCCTCCGCGGCTTCCTCACACCAGAGAGGTAATCGTCTCCCCCTTTCATCATTTCGCTACTTTTTTCGTACCTGTGCTCCATCATGGGCCCGATGGAACGCAGGATCAGATCTAGATTTTGTTGGGATGATTTTGAACCTTAATATTCACTGCATTAGCAGGTTCATTGGATAAATGGTCCGTACTTGTTACGTGTTCGGTGTACATGTTAGGATAGTGCAATTCCACTTTCAAGTTCTTAACCAGTGAAATTTAGCACTTGATGTAACTCAACATTGAGATAGTACATGATCAGGTATACATTGAGATTGTGTTGGAATGGTTTTGAACTCAAATATTCACAGCATTAGCAGGTTCATCAGATAAGTGGTCTCGTACTTATTACGTGTACGGTAATAAGTACTACAATGACAAAACTTTGACATTTCTGGTGCAAGGCAGGAATCTGTATGTCAGAGGTTGGCAAGGCAGAGGGAAAAATCTTTGAATTGAACTGTGAAAACCAAGTTGAGAACTTCACTCTAGACAGAAACTGTGTAAAGCCTAATATTAGCGTTAATTACACCAAGCTCATCTCGCAAGTCAGCGAGATACCTACTGGCTTAGTGGCTTGTATCATCTTAGGACAACATTTGAGAAGCTATTCGACACCACTATGCTTTAGAAATACCAATGATGGCCATTATGCTCCTACAAAGCTCTTACCACCTGGGTACCCTCCAAGGTGGACTGTGAAACTCTAAATATAACAATGTGCCCCCTCACCCATCCCCAGTAGAAGCACAAATTTCTTGTTTCTGGGTTCGCTCATGAGGCAAAAAACTGAATTCACCAGAGTCCTCGCTCATGAGGGTCTCCTTCCACATTCTCCCCTCCGCAGCATCAAATTCTTCATGATAGTGCCAGCCTTCGCCGCTCCAGAATCTCAAGAGGTTTGATGAATCGATATATCTCAAAAATATTGAAGTTCGTGCATTGATCAGTAAGTATTTTTGTTATTCCTCCTGTTCATATTTCTTGGTGGTCTGATTGCCTGGTTTTCCATTTGCAATTTATCCAGTAGTGCCTGCGGGGCTATTTAACTATTTGCCATTCTTACCAATGACACCTCCTGAGATGCCAACTTTAAATTTGGAACTACGCATTTGCCACATTCGTTGCAAATTGGTTACATTTTTGCCACTTTCGCTGATGTGGCGTGCCAACTCAGTCATACCAGCTTGGATAGGAATGTGAAAAGACAAAAATGCCCCTGCATTATCTCTATTAGAGACATCCTTCCCCTATCTCCACCACTGACATGTGGGACCCACATGTCAGGGTCATCTTCAACCTCTCCACATCTCTCTCCGAACGCGCCCCTCCCCAGTCGGCGCTTGCCTACCTATCCGCGCCATCCATCTCCGGCGGCGGACGTGCCGGCGTCTGTATGACTGCCGCCGCCCCTAAGGCTCCGGTAGGAAGCACCGACGAGGTACACCGCATCCGCGCCCCCTCCTCCGGCCACCGTGTCTCACCGGTGGACTAGCGGTCGCACTCCTACTCCTCTCGCGGTGGGGCCGACCTCACAACCGCCTCCGACCACCAAGCCTGCAACCGCACTCCTCGTCGTCGTCGATCCGAGGACGAGATTTTCGCCCGAGCAGGGAACGACCGGGGAGCGGGGAGCGGTGGCGGCGGCCCTGGTGAGCTTCGCTCGGGGGAGCGGCAGCGGCGGCCCGACGAGCTTCTCCTAGGGGAGCTGCGGTGCGGCCCGGCGAGCTCGGTGGAGAGGAGAGAGATGCAGAGAGGTTGAAGATGACCCGACACATGGGTCCCACATGTCAGTGATGGAAAGAGTGAAAGGAGAGCTCTAATAGAGATAAGTCAAGGGCATTTTGGTCTTTTCACGTCGAGATCCCAGCTGGCACGAGTGAGTTGGCACGCCACGTCGGACAAAGTGGCAAAATTGTAAGCAATGCACAACGAATATGGCAAATTTGTAGTTACATTTGTAAAGTTGGCTTGATGCTGATGATCAGGTCGAAGATCGTTGTGACGCCTCGGGTTTCTAATTAACGTCATTAGCACTAACAACCGGTTCGGTACCGAGTCAAACCCGTGGCAATGGTCAAACCTAGGTCAACTCTGGGTCATCACCCCGAAAACGTTGCCATTGAACCCTATTGAACCCCTTGACCAAGCCTACACACACCCGTAGTCAACCCGTGGTCAAAGACACGGTCAAAACCGGCTTAACCGTTGACGTCAGCAAATGTCGTCCGGAACTTTTGCCGCGTTCTCCAAAATTCACCTAAACACTTCAAAATCTACCTTTATGAAAGTTGTCCGTCTTGTTGAGGGACACAACTTTCGTGTAGATTGGCATTTCAAATTTTGGGTGGAAATTAGCGAAAAACTCGATCGACTGACAGTACCTCCTGTTTTTCAAACGGGCCGACATTCAATGTTGGCACGACGTTCTCGCAAAATTCGTTGAGAAAAACACTAGACGGCCTTTACAAAAGTTGTAGAGGGTACTTAGATCTACAACTTTCCTATTCATCACTTTGGGCACTTCGTTCAACTTTTTAGAGTTTCGCGCGTTCAAGCCGTGGCACATCTACACAATTTCGCGGCGCCGCGCCACGCCGCGACGTCGCCCGCGCCGGCCGCGTCATGCGCGCTCCGCCGCGCCGTACGCACCGTACGGCCGGCCCGCGCCCCAAGCGCGCCTTCCCGAGGGCGCGCCTTCCCGAGGCGCCCGCGCGCCCCCGAGGAACCGCAGCCGAGGGCCGCGCACGGCCCGAGGTCCTCGCGGTCCGCGCGCGCCCGGGCCGCGTCGCGCGCACGTCACCGGCGCCGCCCGCGCCGCCCGCGCGCCGCCGGCCGCTGCCCGTGGCGTGTCGCCCCGCCCGTTGCTCGGGTGTGCGGGTGTTGGACGCCGCTATAAAGGCACGAACGCCCCGCCCGCGCCCGGCCGTTTCCCCCGGCTCGGAGCCGCGCCGCCGTCGCCATTGACGGGCCGCGCGGTGTTCCGTCCGCCGCCCGCGGCTATCACCGGACCACCACCCCCGGCGCCCTCCCTTGTGCTTGTAGTTGCTCGCCGGCTTGCTTCCCCGCTCCCACGAACCGCCCATCGCCGGAATTGGCCGGCCCGCGGCGAGCGCGGCCGGCCGGGCCGCCGCGCGCGCGCCGCCGCCGCCGCCGCCCCCGCCCGTCCAACCCCGGCCTAGGTGCGTGGTGAGCCCCTAACCATCCCCCTCCCCTTGCCCGGCCGATTCCCCCACTGGCACGCCGGAATTTGGGCCGGCGCCGCCGCCCTCCATGGCCAGGGGTCACATTGCAAAGGAGGAATTATTCCCAGGGGCCTCAGTGCAAAAAGAAACTCCAATAGTAAAACTGTTTTTGCTGTTTCTTGTAAATTGCGTAGAAAATCACAGAAAAATCAGAAAAATGCAAGGCCAATTTTGTTGGATTCGTGGTGAATTATTCTACAACTTTTGTTATTCTGGCCTGAGCTAATTCCTTTTAGTTTTTGCATGAAAAATACAAATGTGAAAACACTAGATCTGCAATAACTCAAAACCTATATATCCTCTGTAGCTAATTTTTGGATATGTTGTGTGTTAGGTCATGACTATCTCCTATGCCAAAAATTGCATAAAGTTATGATGTAAATCGTTTTCTAAAAATGTTTTTCTATTTCTGGCAGATCTGAATAAATTATTTTTCTTGTTAAATATATTTATGTTTTTGAGCCCAACTTGTGCACACTATCTTGTAATACCAAAATGCACATCTTGTGAATTAATCATGATTTTGGGATTAATATAAGTGATTATTCTTGATTTATGCATGTTTTCCTTTGAAAATTAATAAACCAAGATCAGTAGACATTCCATGTGAACATGCTAGTTCTTTAGGCTTGTTTAGGACCATAGAGCATGCACAAGAAAATTTGGATCATTTTGATGCTTATTTATTTTTATGTGCATTTAAAATGGAATCACTAGCTAGCCTTTGTTATTTTCAATGATATTTAATTTCTTAGCCTCCAACACTTACATGTGGGTCCAATGGACCAGTATAGGTGCTAGTAGTCTTAAGAAACACTACTTTAATTTTTGGTAGTTTAATTGCTTAATAAAAAGCTTAAAAGCCCTTTTTAATATTAAAGAGGAATTAAATAAAGAAAAGCCCTTATTTAATTTTTTTCCTTTTTGAAAGTATTATTTAATACAAATAAGAGATAATTAATTATCATCACTAATAAGAAATTAATTCATAAATAAAAATATTAATTACACCTTTATTGGAGAAGATAAAAGGAAATGAAGCTTTCACGTGAAATGATAAGTATAATAAGAACCTTTATTCAAATGTTTAATAAAGAATATTAATAAAGAATTGCATATTGTTCCTTTTTGGAAGAGTATGCTAAATGTATTCTTATCTAGGTGAATGTGTCCAACTAATGCACCCTGTGGTTGTCATTTATTGTTTGGGATCAATTAAATTAAAAATCGTCAATTAAATCTTGCATTTGCATCCTCGTGTAGATCTCCCGAACGGTAGCCGTACGCGTGTGCCGGTCGGAGGAGACGGAGGAGCCGACGGAGACGTGCACCACGTCATTGTAGAGCAAGACCCGGACCAAGTCCGAGAAGGGCCCAAGGCCGGCCTTGCCATCGAAGGCAAGCCCGGAACATTAACCCCGTTTTTGAAATTTATGCAATTATGTTTGCTACGATTGTGCATTTACGTTTCGAGTTGATTTGAAACCCTAAATGCATGATCCCTAGGTACCTATTCTCTATCACTAGTATGCTAGGTCGATAGTCGCTATGCTATAGGACCGATAGAAGTCGAGTGATGTTCGTCACTCGCGAGAATAGGTTCTATGTTGGAATCATAAGATCTTTATAAATGGATTGCTCATGTGGTAAGAGCATGGGATTGGGCTCCGGTCCAGTGGCTTTCGTGGGCTAAGCTTTTGAACGTACTAAACATATGCCGGGTATGGGACCGGTAAGCCTAGTACCCGATTGACGCGGTAAGGGAACCTTTCCCTACTAAACCTGGGGCACTTGTGTCCCCCCTGCTTGCAACAGTGTGGTACCCGAGTGAGTCTGGACGTTCTTGTGGGAGCGATCCAGTAAACCTTGTACCAAGGAATGTAGGTTCAGCTCCCGAGCCGAAGATCGACGGAAACGACACGGGAAAGGGCAGCCTACCGTGTGTTTGGGTTTACCTTGCAAGGTTTAAAGCAATCGATTGTCGGCCTCTCACCGTTACCCGAGGCCGCTTAATCAATCGGCCATGATATCCCATAATGATGGAACTCAAGGAATATGGATGTATGAATTAATTGCTTGTCCAATTCTTGATTGAATTAGATGGCACACTTAGAAATGATAATCAACTAGAACTTTTGCTAAAATATTGAAAGTAAGGATCTCGCCCTTAGTAGCTTTTCAAAGAAAAGAAACTCCACCGGCCAAAAGCCTTTCATATCTAGAGTTTGGTGATGTAGTTATCACCCGACGGTTAAGTCTTGCTTGAGTATTAGTATACTCGGCCTTGCTTTAAAACTCGTTGTTGCGGGTGTGATTGATCGGATGGGTGACGACAAGTGATGACATCACGGATGGCCTCCCGTGATGTCTACCGTTGCGCTAGTTTATTTTATTTCCGCCGTATTTTCGAACTGCGAACCTTTACTCCATGTCATGAACAATGGTTTGTAATAAATCATGTCAACTCGTGTTGTACTGGACTCGCCTTCGCGTGAGTTTTAATGCATGTGTCGATCCTCCGTTCGATGTTCAAGTGATTCACCGGGCGTTAACACCGGCAACTAACGACGGGATGATACTTTACTATTGCTTAACGACCAAAGTGGATCGGTCTTAGGCGATAGTACGGTATTTTCTCGGGCGGGTTGTCACAACCGTGGGCAAGATGCTCACTACCGCTCAGTGTGATAACAGGGAGAAGGTCCTATTTGCTGCCGGCCGACTCCAGGGGTCAGCAGGAGCATGGTGGGATGCTTACACTACCACCCATGCTACGCCTGACGCCATCACCTGGCAGGAATTCACTGAGAGTTTCAGGAACCACCACATTCTGCGGGGGTTGATGAGGCCGAAGAAGAAGGAGTTCCTCTCTCTCAAACGGGGAGGAATGTCAGTGGCAGAGTACCGGGACGGGTTCATCGAGTAGTCTCGCTATGCACCGAGGAGGTAGGCGATGATCCTAAGAAGCAGGAGCGCTTCATGGAGGGATTGGGCCGGACCGCTTCGGTACCGGTTGACGTCTCACACTTTTCCGTCCTTCCAGCAGCTGTTGGACAAAGCTATCGTCTTGGAGTCCATGCGCAGAGAGCTGGGGGAGATGAAGCGGAAGGCCGCCACTCCAGGATCGTCCGGGAGCCACACTCGCCCTCGCTTTACCTCACCACTGGGAGCCCCGTTCCGTCCTGGAGCCCCGACAGGAGGTTATGGCTAGCGCGAGTAGCGATGTATCGGTACCGGCCACAACGGTACCCGGTAGTTTCAGTGCTCTCCTCAGCAGTTCCAACGCCCAGGGCCACAGACTCCACGCCCTACATACCCGCAGCACCGTCCGATGACTCCAGTTGGTACGCCCATGAGGCCCAGTGCAACTCACACCCCCCACGGGCAACAATTGCTTTAAATGTGGAAAGGTTGGGCATTATGCTAATGCCTGTCCTAAGAGGCACCCCCAGGCACCCCTGTGCAGAACTAGCAGATGTAGCAGCTGAGGAATGGGAACCAAACCCCGCAGAGCAACAAGGGGCCACAGAGTCAGGTCCGTGGCAGGGTGAATCATGTGAGTGCTGAGACCGCTCAGGAGAATCCACACGTGGTGCTTGGTATTTCTTTGTCAACTCCATCCCCGCGCATCCATATTATTTGATTCTGGAGCATCTCATTCTTTTATATCCGCTCAATTTGTGGTCAAGCATAGTATACCCATGTGTCCCATGAAACAAACCATGCTAGTTAAATCACCAGGGGGAATGAAAGCTTTATACATGTGTCCTAATGTTAGTCTAAAGATCATGGGAGCAGACTTTTGGGCAAGACTGATTGTTCTGGAATCGAAGGACCTCGATGTTATTCTGGGTATGGATTGGTTGGGCATGCATGATGCGACGATTCAGTGTGCTAAGAGGACAGTTCTTCTTACTGGTCCCAACGGGGAAAAGATTGAGCTTGTGGCTGATCCACCATTAGATGCAGGAGGTTCTGTGCAGCAATTGGATGGCAAGGCTTTGGAGGATATCAGGGTGGTCTGTGAGTATTCGGATGTGTTTCTAGAGGAGTTACCAGGTATGCCACCTGACCGTGATGTTGAGTTTGTTATTGATCTATTGCCTGGTACTGCTCCTATTTCTAAACGTCCATATAGAATGTCTAGTACTCTATTGATAGAACTTAAGAAACAGATTAAAGAATTGTTGGAAAAGGGGTTTATCTGTCCTAGTTCATCACCTTGGGGGGGCACCAGTTATCTTTGTAGAGAAGAAGGATGGTACTCAGAGGATGTGTGTGGATTATCGGTTGCTTAATGAGGTTACTATCAAGAACAAGTATCCATTACCTCACATTGAAGACTTGTTTGATAAGATGAGAGGTGCTAAGGTGTTCTCCAAGATTGATTTGCATTCTGGTTCACATTGAAGAGCTTTATGAGTATACTGTTATGTCTTTTGGGTTGAGAAATGCACCTGTCTACTTTATGTACCTGATGAACAAGGTGTTTATGGCGTACTTGGATAAGTTCGTTGTGGTGTTCATTGATGATATTCTGATTTACTCCAAGACTGAGGAGGAACATGAGGAGCATTTGAGACTTGTCTTGCAGAAGTTGAGAGAGCATCAGTTGTATGCCAAGTTTAGTAAGTGTGATTTCTGGCTGAAGGAAGTCTCTTTTCTTGGTCACATTATCACAGATGGTGGTATTTCAGTCGATCCAGCTAAGGTTGAAGATGTGTAGAAATGGGAACCGCCGAGGATAGTCAAGGAGATCAGGAGTTTCCTTGGACTTGCAGGGTACTATCGAAGGTTCATCGAGGGGTTCTCTAAGATTGTGAAGCCTCTCACCACCCTACTGGAGAAGGATAGAGAGTTCAAGTGGACAGATGCCTGTCAGGACGGTTTTGAGGAGTTAAAGAGAAGGTTGATGACCACTCCAGTTCTTGTGATGCCAAACTTGCAGAAGGGTTTCGATATCTATTGTGATGCGTCTCGACAAGGTTTGTGTTGTGTTCTTATGCAGGAGGGACATGTTATAACTTATGCATCGAGGCAGTTGAGGAAGCATGAGCAGAACTATCCTACACATGATCTGGAACTGGCAGCTGTGGTTCATGCTTTAAAGATCTAGAGGCATTACATCATGGGAACTAAGTGCCAGATTTACACTGATCACAAGAGCCTGAAGTACATCTTCACTCAGAAGGATCTTAACCTGAGACAACGACGATGGTTGGAGCAGATCAAGGATTATGATCTGGACATACAGTATCATCCTGAAAAGGCTAATATGGTTGCAGATGCTTTGAGTCAGAAGGGACAGGCCAACATGGCTTTGGCATTCCAGCTGCCTGACGAGCTGATGAAGGAGTTTGAGAAACTCAATCTGGGTATGGATGCTTGCACTGAGGGAGTCACCTTGGAGGTAGAGTCTACTCTGGAGCAGCAGATACAAGAAGGGCAGTTGGAGGATGTGGAGATTAGGGAGATCAGGGACACCATGGAGAGGGGCAAGGCCCCGGATTTCACTGAGGATGATCAGGGAACGATATGGTTCAAAAATAGGATCTGTGTGCCTGATGTGGGAGACCTTCGGAAGGCTATCCTGAGGGAGGCCCATGACTCGGCTTATTCCATTCACCCAGGCAGCACTAAGATGCATCAAGATCTTAAGCAGAGGTATTGGTGGTATGGGATGAAGAGGGATGTGGCCGCTCATGTTGCATTGTGTGACACTTGCCACAAGGTAGGTCTGAACATCAAAGGCCAACAGGATTGCTTCAGCCATTGAAGGTGCCAGAGTGAAAGTGGGAAGAGATAGGCATGGATTTCATTGTTACGATTCGATATGGGTTATAGTGGACCGTTTGACAAAGGTTGCTCACTTTTACCAGTGCGTACCACTTATACTGGGGCGAAGCTAGCTGGGTTGTACATGTCCAAGATCGTATGCTTGCATGGTGTGGCTGAAAAGATAGTGTGTGACAGAGGTACTCAGTTCACATCGCGTTTCTAGGAGAAACTTCATGAGGCTATGGATACAAAGTTGAACTTCAGCTCAGCCTATCATCCGCAAACAGATGGTCAGACTGAGAGGACAATCAGATCCTAGAGGAAATGTTAAGAGCTTGTGCTCTTAAGCATGGTGGTAGCTAGGATAAGAGCTTGCCGTATGCTGAGTTCTCTTACAACAACAACTATCAGGCAAGTCTGAAAATGGCACCCTTCGAGGCACTGTATGGAAGGAAGTGCAGAACACCATTGTACTGGAGTCAGACAGGCAAGAGTCAGTTGTTTGGGATCGACATCATTAAGGAGGCAGAAAGGCAAGTTCAGATGATAAGAGAGAACTTGAGGATTTCTCAGTCCAGGCAGAAAAGTTATGCAGACGGGAAGAGAAGTGATGTGTCTTTCCAGGAAGGTGATTATGTGTACTTGAAAGCGTCACCCATCAGGGGTTTACGCAGATTTAAAGTGAAGGGAAAGCTGTCCCCTCGCTTTATTGGACCTTTTCAGATCTTGCAGCGAGTGGGAGAGGTAGCATACCGACTTGATTTGCCATAACAGCTCTCAGATGTGCATGATGTGTTCCATATCTCTCAGTTAGAAGGGGTCTCAAACCTCATGATAAAGAGCCATTGCTTATGGATGGGTTGGATGTCAAGGAAGATCTCACCATTACTGAACGACCTGTCAGAATCTTGGATACGTTGAACGGGTTACCAGGAACCGGACTATCACAATGTGCAAGGTGCAGTGGAGTAATCACGCAGAGGATGAGGCAACTTGGGAGAGAGAGGAGGAGTTGAAAGAAGAATATCCACATCTCTTTGATCCATCCGAATCTCGAGGACGAGATTCATCTTAAGGGGGGTAGGATTTGTAACACCCAAAGTTTCACTTTTGAATTTAATTAAAATTTTGCTTAGCAACCATTGCTCTCGTTTAAGGAATATAAGGAGTTTTGTGCTTTTCTAGGCATTTAATCATTTTTCATAATTAAATAATAAAATAGGAGCTTGCTGTTGCATACATGCTGTTGCATTGTTTTTGGAGTGTTTGAATTCAAATTCATGTTTGAATTCATGTGTTTGATTGTTTTATAAAATAGAAAAAAACATTTCCTTTAGCTCTTCTCCCCCCTCCTCACTTCTGGCCCGTTTTGATTTCTAGCCCAAACCGCTGAAATCCAGCCGTGCTCCCAAACCTTTCCCCCGCCGGCTGCTTCGCCTCCCTCTGCTTGCCACGGCCCGGGCCCGACTTACGGCCCGGCCTAGGCCAGCATGCACGCACGCCCCACCGCGGAGGCCGACGGGCGAGCCCCCGCCCGTCATCACCCTCCTCGCGCCGCCGACCGAGCCGGGGTCGAGCTTGGGTTCAACCCCGACTCGGCGTCCGTGCCGCCCCCCCTCGGGCCCGCGCGCAAGGCGGGTGCCCCGCCCTATTCAAAGGCCGCCCGCACCGAGCCACGCCGCCATCGCCCGAACCCTAGCTCCTCGGCCCGCGCCGCACCGTCGCCGCCTAACACTAGGCCGCGCCGCCGTCGGCCGCCGAGCTCCGCCGCCGCCTCCCCGCCGTCGTGGACACCCCCGGAGAACCGCAAGGAGGTGAGGAGGAGGACCGTGTCGCTCGTTCGCGTCTTAGTGCGCCGCGCCGTCGGGGTTGCCCTCGACAGGGCCGCGTCACCGCGGCCGCCGCCGTCCGCCGCCGTGCGCCGTCTTCGCCGCCCGGAGTTCGCCGGTGGAGTTCGTGTGCGCGCGCTCATCGTTCGGCGTTTTCCCCCGTGGGATTTGGAGCATCCCGAGGCCAAGACCGCACCTGCGCCGCCGCACCTCGCCTTGCGCCGCCGCTCGCCGCCGGCCGGTCACCGCCGCCGGCGCTTGCGGCCGCACCGCAGCCGCCAGATCCCCAACCGACGGTCCGGATCTATTTGTGGGCGGGTTAAACTGGCACATACCGGTCAACCCGCAGGATTTCACCCGCCGACGATCTCAGCCATCGGATTTTGATCCAGTGGATCAGATCCGCTCCCCTTGCCTTGTGTCGGGCATACACCCCCGGTACTCATTCAAGGAAGGAAGAATAGTAGAAGACGGACTCCTAGTAGAATTCCCCTGTACTCCTACTAGGACTCGCTCTGTGTAATCCTACTAGGACTCCTGCCTTGTAACCTACTAGGAGCCCGCCCCCTGGACTATATAAAGGAGGGCCGGGTACCTAGCCGCACATCCCCGATCCCTCCGGGGACGACCAACACCAAGCGCAGGGCGCAATACTTGATCCCCCAAACAGGACGTAGGGCTCGTCACCTTGGCGACCCGAACCTGTATAAATCTTGTGTCCCGTGTCCTTGCGCATACCTTCGAGTTCTCGGTCTCCCGATCACGATCCCCACCGCACAATCTACTACCTCGGGTACCCCCTTGGTAGGTTTGCCGGTCTAAAACACCGACACCGGGCGCGCCGGGTAGGGGTGATCATCACCACCGGGCGAATTCGAAGGACCCTCGTCAACAAGATCAATCCTCTCGTCGACTCGCCGAGATCCATTGAAGCAAGTCGCCTTGCTCTTGTCAAAGCGGAATCAATCTTCCTACGCCGCGCTTCCCGTTGCTTCGGCACATCGCGCGGCTCGTCATGCGGCTCGCCGCGCCGCTCGTCGACTACTCCGCCTCGCCCGAGGCTCGTCGTCGACTACTTCGTCTTCGCCGCGCGTCCGGGTGCCTCGGCACGTCGCGCGGCTCGTCATGCGGCTCGCCGCGCCGCTCGTCGTCGACTACTCGTCGTCGTCGACTACTTCGTCTTCGCCGCGCGTCCGAGGTGCCTCGGCACGTCGCGCGCGCTCGTCACGCGGCTTATCGCGCCGCTCGTCGTCGACTACTCCGCCTCGCCCGGGCTCGTCGTCGACTACTTCGTCTTCGCCGCGCGTCCGGGTGCCTCGGCACGTCGCGCGGCTCGTCATGCGGCTCGCCGCGCCGCTCGTCGTCGACTACTCCGCCTCGCCCGGGCTCGTCGTCGACTACTTCGTCTTCGCCGCGCGTCCGGGTGCCTCGGCACGACGCGCGGCTCGTCACGCGGCTCGCCCGCGCCGCTCGTCGTCGACTACTCGTCGTCGTCGACTACTTCGTCTTCGCCGCGCGTCCAAGTGCCTCGGCACGTCGCGCGGCTCATCACGCGGCTTATCGCGCCGCTCGTCGTCGACTACTCCGCCTCGCCCGGGCTCGTCGTCGACTACTCCGTGCACCGCGACTTCGTCTTGCGGCCACGGCCGGCTCTACTTCGTCCACGCCGTGCGTCGCGGCTACTTGTCTCGCGGCCACACTGGCTCTACTTCGAGTATGCCGCGCGCCGCCACGACGTTGTCTTCCGGTCGCATCGCGTCGACCATTCATCTCGACTAGTTTTCCAAACTAGTCGAGAATGGCAGTCACGCCCCCAGCAACTAGCCGGAATCAACTCTGACTAGTCGACTTCAACAACAACCGTCGCGGCTCCATCGCCGATCACCACGACTTCATCAACAAGTCTGCCCAGGCAGCAACAGCTAAGTCATTTATCTAAATGATTACTGTTTTCTTGGCTTGTTCTCCTCATCATGTAGGACTGCTTGCCGACTACTCATTTGTGTATGCTTCTCGGCGGGTTTTCACGGGAGCTACACTCGCCGACTACTCTTGGGGCATATCAATCAAGTCGCCACGAGTCTACTTCATCAACTCGGGGGCTATCCCTAGGAGGCAGTTTCTAAAGTCCGCTACGCGCGGCAATCTAAAGTCGACTTCTAAAGTCGCATTCTAAAGTCCGCTCCGTGCGGCATCTTAAAGTCGACTCCGGTCGCGTCTTCGTCTCGCTTCGATGGCATACTACGTGTGTAAGCTTCGATGGAACCTAGCCGTAAGCGGCCCTCGGTCCCCGGCGACGATGGAACCTAGCCGCACGTGGTCTTCATGCTCGTACCTTGGGTCCGAAATCCATGGCCCGGGTATGCAAGTCGACTCCGGTCGCACTTTCAAGCCCACTCGGTGGCACAAGTCGACGCTAACGGTCGCACCCAAGCCCACTCCGGTGGCAAAAGCCCGCTCCGGCGGCAACTGTACCTTGGGTCTGAAATCCATGGCTCAGGTACTTAAGCCCACTCCGGTGGCACAAGCCGACTCCGGTCGCAATCTTAAGCCCGCTCCGGCGGCAAAACTACTCGTTTTTTCTGATTTTTTATTCGCTTTGGCTTTCCGGAAAGTGCTTTTCGTTTTTTGCATCTTAAGTCCACCCCGCGTGGCACAAAGTCGACTACTGCAGTCGCACCTAAAGTCCGCTCTACGCGGCAACTAAAGTCGACTTCTAAAGTCGCATATCAAAGTCCGCTCCGCGCGGCATCCTAAAGTCGACTTCTAAAGTCGCATATCAAAGTCCGCTCTGTGCGGCAACTAAAGTCGACTTCAGTTTTCAAGTCGCATCTCAAAGTCCGCTCCGCGCGGCACAAAGTCGACTTCGGTTTTTAAGTCGCATCTCAAAGTCCGCTCCGCGCGGCACAAAGTCGACTTCGGTTTTTAAGTCGCATTCTAAAGTCCGCTCTGACGGCACGACTACTTCTCAAGCTCCACGGCTCGACGCCAAACCGCTACTTGGAATCTCTCCGGCTCGGGGGGCTACTTGAAGATAACTTCGAGATGCTTCGCTCGCTCCCAAGCTCGGGGGCTCCTCACCAATCACTACTCGACGTGGCTCATACGGCTCTCTTATCTCGGGGGCTACACGCCGCAAGAGTACTCGGATGATGGCTTCGCGAACACCGAAGACCCTTGGATTGATTACCTAATCATTTCAAGGCTCGGGGCCTGCTATGCTACACCAATCATTCAAATTTTTTCAAGACCGATGAGTGGGACCACCTTCCGGCCTCGCGGCAATTCAAGTACTATTGAAGACTTCTCCAAAGCGTACTCGAGGACACTCAAGAACTACTCGAAGAGGCTTCAAGACTACTCGAACTACTACTCTCGACTCCAACGTGCTCGGGGGCTTGTCGGGCATACACCCCCGGTACTCATTCAAGGAAGGAAGAATAGTAGAAGACGGACTCCTAGTAGAATTCCCCCGTACTCCTACTAGGACTCGCTCTATGTACTTCTACTAGGACTCCCGCCTTGTAACCGACTAGGAACCCGCCCCCCGGACTATATAAAGGAGGGCGGGTACCTAGCCGCACATCCCCCGATCCCTCCGGGGACGACCAACACCAAGCGCGGGCGCAATACTTGATCCCCCAAACAGGACGTAGGGCTCGCCACCTTGGCGACCCGAACTCCGTATAAATCTTGTGTCCCGTGTCCTTGCGCATACCTTCGAGTTCTCGGTCTCCCGATCACGATCCCCACCGCACAATCTACTACCTCGGGTACCCCCTTGGTAGGTTTGCCGGTCTAAAACACCGACACCTTGGCCGCGCGCGTTTGCAAAGAAAACCCCGAGCTTCTTCAAATTTACAACCCGGTCCTTCCACCCTATAGGTTCCCTTACGAATAGGCCCTGTTTTCTTCGTTTTAGCCCAGGGAGTTTAGTTTTCTTTTCCGATTAATCCTTAAACTTGTATTAGTCGTATCTTAGTCATTTTAGCTCCGTTTTTAGTGTTCTTTATGTCCACGTGATCCTCTTGACGAGTAGATTAGTTTCCTGCTATTTTTATTTCTGTTTGAGATGATTGGTGTACTGTTTATTATTTGTTTCCTTTGTATGCTTGTATGTGAATGCGTGGACCGTAGAGTGCGAGCAATTCGAGGACTTCGCTGCCGTTGAAGATTTTGCAAGACCCTGAGCAGTTTCCGGAGCTGGTAGAAGGCAAGTCCTTGCTGCATTCCCAGTTATCCTATTGCAACATGCATTTTAATTACACCGTTATTTATTATTTCTTTGCATTAAATTGAAGGGTCCTATTGCTAAGGTTCGACTAGCTTTGTTTATCCTATGCCTTGATCAACCTGGGTTTACTTTATGTTGGGTAGCACATGCTAGAGCTTTACTTGGTTCGGGTGGTTTAATGAACACTTGTTAATATGGATTTATGTATGTTGTTATTCATGTAATGCAAGAACACCTCATGCCTGTTAATCGGAACATGGAGAACCACCCAGGAAAACAGTACAACCACAAGACATATTGCTCTGTCTTGGCTTAATAATTAGAGAACTAGGTGTTAGGTATGCTTTACCTGATAAGGGTTGGGGGCTGACGGTAGATGGCGTATGGACCTGCTCTGGCGGGGAGTTGGGCTCGGCTAAGACACGGTACTCGCCAGGGAGCTTTATACGCTGCACTGATCAGGTAACCTAGCGGGCAGCCTGCATCTGGGGATCTTTGTAACGGCCTCGTAGCGTCCCTATGCAGCCACACCTCGGTAGTGTGGTATTGTGCCTATTTTTGCACAGCATGGTTGGGTCTAAAACTCTTTTGGGTTTTTATGCGACTTGTGGGTAAAGATGTACAACCTCTGCAGAGTGTAAAACTGACTAGTTAGTCGTGCCCACGGTCAAGGGCGGCCTGGACCGTCACATTAGTAATTTATGAAAGATGGAACTTTTAATCTTGTGCATTAAATTCTATGGTTCTGTTGCATTTGTTATTTGGGTTTGGTATATACTTTCACTTGCTAGTAACAACTGCTAAATAAAACTTGACCAACTAAAATGCTAACTTGCTTTATAACCATCAGCTTCCACCATAAAGCCTTGCATGGTTTTATAGAGTTTTCCCTTGTTGAGTACGACATGTGCTCATGCTTGTTGTTTCTATATTGCATCTACACTACTCAGCTGCTGCTCAAATGGACATTTTGAGGATTTCCCTGGAGAGTTCGATGAGTTCTAGGCGTTCGTTCTCCAGTCAGCTGCCTGTGGAGGACTTCTGCGTGTGTTCCTTTTCCGCTGTTAGCTACTCGAACGATTGTTAGTTGAGGCATTCGGTCATGTAATAACTGTTTAATACTCTCTTTATGTTTTACACTGTGTTTTGGTATTCACTGAGTCAATGCATGTGTGTAACTTGATCCTGGCGCACATGTATTCTTGCATTCGGATTTGCCCTTACATCCGGGTGTGACAAAGTGGTACCAGAGCCGTGTTGACTGTAGGACGTTAGCCTAGTTAGAACTGGTCGAAAACTAAGGATTTTATGATAATAGAAGGCACACATAGTTTAGCTTGCTTTATTCTGTTTATTATATCTAATCTTGGTTTAATCTCATCCTTGGTTTGCTATTGTTATCTAAGCTTGATCTTGTCTCATCTAGTAATCTGCACTTGTCTCGTCTATCTTAGATGGTTCGCCAACTGAAGACCACTCGCTCAGGTGCCTACCGCTTTTCAAGGTACCTGAAGGACTAGGACTTCTACTGCTACTCCACGGAGAGTGATGAGCACAATGGAGTCTCTGAGGAGGGAAGTGGAGCGAACTATGCTTCAGGGCAAGCTTCACCACCCGCTTCGGTCATTGAGCTGTCAGATGATGAGTCGAGCCAGCTGAAGATCAAGAACAAGGAGGTGATCCAGATGACCACTCAGACCCTGAGGACTCAGATCCGGAGGATGGAGATGCTGATGATCAACCAGCGCCTGAGAAGTGGGAGGTGGCCGTCTGTCACCATGATGGAGGGCATGCACGCTTTCCGTCCAAGTTGAGAAGGCTATTCCAGCGTCTCCACCTGCATGTGACTATTGACTACGTTGGCCTAAGGAGGACTCATCATCGTTATCCAATGCAGTGGGATGTGTCAGTGCGCATCTTGGACGATAACCCGCAGGAGGGCGGACAGTACGAGGTTACTGTTCACCATGCTCTAGCCACCAGAGCTATCTTCGCTGCAGGGAGAGATGATGCTGCCAGAAGGGATCTTTCTGCATGGTGTTATGAGGAGGCTCACCATCTCACTAACACTGTGTGGGGTGACTTTCCCCGTCGACGTGTTGGAGCTGTGGGCAGCGTGATTCCAGTGGCTAATGCAAACTTGGGACCACGCTATGCAACTCAAGTGGGACTTGTAGCAGCTCTCAACACCAACCTTGATGACACCATCATGGAGCTGCAAGACCTCCGGGATCAGCAAGATGAGGACCGGAGGGAGATCAAAAGGCTCAAGGCAGTGATCGCGGGACAGGATGAGGAAGAGGTGCAGGAAGATGCGGAAAGATGGCCTGCAATGTCACCAAGACCCAGGAGGACAAGCTATGGGTCACTTAGATCCTGCACCCGGATCATTTGGCCTTAGGTGCTAGGTGTCTTTTATCTTCAGTTATAGAGTCTGTAATCGTTAGAACGACACGTTGGATCGGTGTGTTAGCTAGTGGTGTGTTTGAGTGCTTGATTTGTGAACATCTGTGAGTTAGATCTTTGTGTGATTGCAGTGTGTTGTGGATTAATGCCACAATGACATTAGTTTAGTAATAGAGCTTGGTTAGTGGGTTTAAGTTATGTTCCAATCACCTTTTATCTTGCAATTTCGTAATTCTTTATCCGTCATATTTTATCTATCATGAGGAATATCTTGTTGCAAAATCTGTTCACGTCACTTCCCGACACAGCAGTAGTGTTTTAGTTTTATCTTGAGCTACAGAACTCCGAATTCAGTAAATCCAGTTGGGTTGGTTCAAAAATTTTATACATGATTTTATGTCAAAAATTCAGCATTGTTAAGTTTGTATTATGGGAGTTATAGACAAAACACTAAAGCCAACAGAAACTGTCAAATCCTGCTGACACAGCTGACTTCATTATTTTATATCTCGAGTTGTAGACATCCGATTAAGGAAAATCCAATTGGGTTGGTTCAGTAATTTGATGCACCATATCTCCAGATCAATTCGTGATTTTTGGTTACCCGTACAGTGAGATATCTCTATTTCTTTACAGCTATCAGAATCTGTCTTAATCTGGAAGTCTGCATTGTTTATCATTTCAGCTTTTCTACCATTGTCATAATCTAAATCAGTGTTTCTAACACTCACATGGTGAACACCAGGTCCGGATTAGGAGTTGATCGGCCTCCAATGACACACCAAGGACGAGGCAGCAGTTCAGGCAGTGCACCGCAACCAGCACCAATGGATCCCATGCAACAGTTCTTCCAAAACCAGATGCAGCTACTGGAGAACCTGACCAACACTATGGCCAACCTGCAGGCCCAAGTCAACAACCCTCCTCAGCCACCACCACAGCAGCCGACGCCCATGAACAAGCACAGGGAGTTCATGAGCCACCGTCCGCCAGTGTTCACCCATGCTGCCGATCCGCTTGATGCTGATGACTAGCTGAAGACTGTGGGCAAGATGCTCAACCGCTCAGTGTGATGACAGGGAGAAGGTCCTATTTGCTACCGGCCGACTCCAGGGGTCAGCAGGAGCATGGTAGGATGCTTACACTACCGCCCATGCTACGCCTGACGCCATCACCTGGCATGAATTCACTGAGAGTTTCAGGAACCACCACATTCCTGCAGGGTTGATGAGGCTGAAGAAGAAGGAGTTCCTCTCTCTCAAACAGGGAGGAATGTCAGTAGCAGAGTACCGGGACAGATTCATCGAGCTATCTCGCTATGCACCAGAGGAGGTAGCTGATGATCCTAAGAAGCAGGAGCGCTTCATGGAGGGATTGGCTGGACCGCTTTGGTACCAGCTGACGTCTCACACTTTTCCGTCCTTCCAGCAGCTGTTGGACAAAGCTATCGTCTTGGAGTCCATGCGCAGAGAGCTGAGGGAGCTGAAGAGGAAGGCCGCCACTCCAGGACCGTCCGGGAGCCACACTCGCCCCCGCTTTACCTCACCACTGGGAGCCCGTTCCGTCCTGGAGCCCCGACAGGAGGTTATGGCCAGCAGTAGTTGCAGTATCAGTACCAGCCACAGAAGTACCAGCAGTTTCAGCGCTCTCCTCTGCAGTTCCAGCGCTTAGGGCCGCAGACTCCACGCCCTGCATACCCGCAACACCGTCCGATGACTCCAGTTGGTACGCCCGTGAGGCCTAGTGCACCTCACACCCCTGCAGGAAACAGTTGCTTTAAATGTGGAGAGGTTGGGCATTATGCTAATGCCTGTCCTCAGAGGCACCCCTAGGCACCCCTGTGCAGAACCAGCTGATGCAGCAGATGAGGAATGGGAACCAGACCCCGTAGAGCAACAAGGGGCCACAGGGTCAGGGCCGTGGCAGGGTGAATCATGTGAGTGCTGAGACCGCTCAGGAGAATCCACACGTGGTGCTTGGTATGTTCTTTGTCAACTCCATCCCCGCATCCGTATTATTTGATTCTAGAGCATCTCATTCTTTTATATCCGCTCAATTTGTGGCCAAGCATAGTATACCCATGTGTCCCATGAAACAAACCATGCTAGTTAAATCACCAGGGGGGAATGAAAGCAATATACATGTGTCCTAATGTTAGTCTAAAGATCATGGGAGCAGACTTTTGGGCAAGACTGATTGTTCTGGAATCGAAGGATCTCGATGTTATTCTGGGTATGGATTGGTTGGGCATGCATGATGCGACGATTCAGTGTGCTAAGAGGACAGTTCTTCTTACTGGTCCCAACGGGGAAAAGATTGAGCTTGTGGCCGATCCACCATCAGATGCAGGAGGTTCTGTGCAGTAATTGGATTGCAAGGCTTTGGAGGATATCAGGGTGGTCTGTGAGTATCGTTGTGGTGTTCATTGATGATATTCTGATTTACTCCAAGACTGAGGAGGAATATGAGGAGCATTTGAGACTTGTCTTGCAGAAGTTGAGAGAGCATCAGTTGTATGCCAAGTTCAGTAAGTGTGATTTCTGGCTGAAGGAAGTCTCTTTTCTTGGGCACATTATCACAGATGGTGGTATTTCAGTCGATCCATCTAAGTTTGAAGATGTGTTGAAATGGGAACCGCCGGGGACAGTCAAGGAGATCAGGAGTTTCCTTGGACTTGCAGGGTACTATCAAACGTTCATCGAGGGGTTCTCTAAGATTGTGAAGCCTCTCACCACCCTACCCGAGACAACGACGATGGTTGGAGCCGATCAAGGATTATGATCCGGACATACGGTATCATCCTGGAAAGGCTAATGCGGTTGCGGATGCTTTGAGTCAGAAGGGACAGGCCAACATGGCTTTGGCATTCCAGCTGCCTGACGAGCTGATGAAGGAGTTTGAGAAACTCAATCTGGGTATGGATGCTTGCACTGAGGGAGTCACCTTGGAGGTAGAGTCTACTCTGGAGCAGCAGATACAAGAAGGGCAGTTGGAGGATGTGGAGATTAGGGAGATTAGGGACACCATGGAGAGGAGCAAGGCCCCGGATTTCACTAAGGATGATCAGGGAACGATATGGTTCAAGAATAGGATCTGTGTGCCTGATGTGGGAGACCTTCAGAAGGCTATCTGAGGAAGGCCCATGACTCAGCTTATTCCATTCACCCAGGCAGCACTAAGATGCATCAAGATGTTAAGCAGAGGTATTGGTGGTATGGGATGAAGAGGGATGTGGCCGCTCATGTTGCGTTGTGTGACACTTGCCACAAGGTCAAGGCTGAACATCAGAGGCCAGCAGGATTGCTTCAGCCATTGAAGGTGCCAGAGTGAAAGTGGGAAGAGATAGGCATGGATTTCATTGTTGGGTTGCCCCGTACTCGCGATGGTTACAATTCGATATGGGTTATAGTGGACCGTTTGACAAAGGTTGCTCACTTCATACTAGTGCGTACCACTTATACTAGGGCGAAGCTAGCTGAGTTGTACATGTCCACGATCGTATGCTTGCATGGTGTGCCTAAAAAGATAGTGTCTGACAGTGGTACTCAGTTCACATCATGTTTCTGGGAGAAACTTCATGAGTCTATGGATACAAAGTTGAACTTCAGCTCAGCCTATCATCCGCAGACAGATGGTCAGACAGAGAGGACAAATCAGATCCTGGAGGATATGTTAAGAGCTTGTGCCCTTAAGCATGGTGGTAGCTGGGATAAGAGCTTGCCGTATGCTGAGTTCTCTTACAACAACAGCTATCAGGCAAGTCTGAAAATGGCACCCTTCGAGGCACTGTATGGAAGGAAGTGCAGAATACCATTATACTGGAGTCAGACAGGCGAGAGTCAGTTGTTTGGGACCGACATCATTAAGGAGGCAGAAAGGCAAGTTCAGATGATAAGAGAGAACTTGAGGATTGCTCAGTCCAGGCAGAAAAGTTATGCAGATGGGAAGAGAAGAGATGTGTCTTTCGAGGAAGGTGATTATGTGCGTTTGAAAGTGTCACCCATCAGGGGTTTATGTAGATTTAAAGTGAAGGGAAAGCTGTCCCCTCGCTTTATTGGACCTTTTCAGATCTTGCAGCGAGTGGGAGAGGTAGCATACCGACTTGACTTGCCAGAACAACTCTCAGATGTGCATGATGTGTTCCATATCTCTCAGTTAAAAAGGGGTCCCAAACCTCATGATAAAGAGCCATTGCCTATGGATGGGTCGGATGTCAAGAAAGATATCACCATTACTGAACGACCTGTCAAAATCTTGGATACGTTGACATAGGTTACCAGGAACCGGACTATCACAATGTGCAAGGTGCAGTGGAGTAATCACGTAGAGGATGAGGCAACTTGGGAGAGAGAGGAGGAGTTGAAAGAAGAATATCCACATCTCTTTGATCTATCTGAATCTCGAGGACGAGATTCATCTTAAGGGGGGTAGGATTTGTAACACCCTAAGTTTCACTTTTGAATTCAATTAAAATTTTGCTTAGCAACCATTGCTCTCGTTTAAGAAAATGTTGACGTAAAATCAGCACCTCACGCCAAGCACACAACAAGCCGGATTAGCTGGCTTCACACACGTGGCCCGGGCATCAGAAACCGGAAGCGTGCCAGTCAATTTTCCCTGAAACTGACAAAGGATGACAACGGTTAGATAAAACTTGGAACTTGCCGGGTGGTACCAGACAGTTCCGTATTTACGGCTATAAAGCCAGTTAGAACGACATATAGCTATAAACAACTATCTGTCAGCAATTCGAACATCATTCGGGAATTGATAAAGCGTGTAAACAGGGCACTGCCGAATGTATGACGTAAGCATGATGAAAAATCGGTCTTTATTTAAACAACATTACAGCACGTAACCATGACCGATTATCCATGATAAAGCATGATAAAATAAATAAAAGCGAAGCATGATCATGAATTTGCAGTAAACAAGCATGCATGGACTAAAAGCACTAGTCTACCGCGTGTCTAGGTACTTTCAAACCCGTCGAGCATGACATCAAACAAGTTAATCCACCGCATGATACAACTTGTTTGAAATCACACCACCAACCAAGAATAGATCAATCCACCGCATGATACAATCTAAACATGGAAGGATAAAAGCATACATTATTTAAAGCAAACTCATGAACATGTTTCACTCGTCATGGAATTGCCGAATACAGCTGTACAACTGAATCGGGTTCCGTGGAGAAGGAACAAACTATGCAAGATTAACAAGCTTGAACCCGTAACACGTGACAATCTAGATTGATTTGAATTCGGCTGTAGAGAGCGCATAACCCGCTTTCCATGTCAAACCAAAGACTTGAGCATGCAACACGTGGATCACAAACAAGATAGAGCCGAATCTAGTCAATCTAAATTGGGCAATAAGAGTGTTACATGAATTAAACATAAAAGGTAAAATTCAAAGCAACACATGGTAACTTAATGAATCCATTAGATCTTGCCAAATCTAACAGAGCCGATAGCTAGCTCCGAGCTAGATCTTAGCCTACCGCATGACTCGTGATCCAACAAGGAAACCTCTTGAACCAAGCTTGAATCCACCGCATGATACTAAGCATGGTAATAAGACTACTTGCATCACGGTCTAAATCCACCGCATGATACTAGACATGATACAAGGTTGGCGGTACTTACGGAGGTTGACGGATCGATGGCTCCTCTCGAAGAACTCGACGACACGACTAGAAGGACTCGAAAGTTGGCACAGGGCCGGTTTGTTGTGAAATTGTTCGATCCCTATTACAAACACTAAGGGTTTATATTTATACCCTGGTCCTAACACGACTCCTAGTCGACCACGATTACAACATTTGTTACCTTAAATTAACACCATGGCGTCATGTCCGTCTCGTATCCATCATCAATTCATCCCCTTCTTTATATCCAATCCACGTCATCACGCATTCCCGAATGCTTTCCGCCTTAACCCGTGGAATAGTTCTTCTGCCGAATGACGATGTACTCCCGACCGCAGACGCCTCTACCGAATGTTTTGAGGAAAACCTTCTGCCGAATGGTGCTCTTCTGCCAAATTCGGCTCACATGTCAGTCTCTTCCCCATACCAATTTTTGGTGTTAACATATGCCCCTTCAATTACGGGATAAAAGGTGATTTTATTCTGGAATTGACCATAAATACTCAACGTCCCCAGGCCAAATCTGTTCAACACCCGTTCTTTTCCTTCTTCAAACCGTTGGAGCCTTCGTCCAGATCCAAACCCTAGCTCATCAACTTTCAAGCTTCAATCCTCAAATGGCGAACCAAGACCAAGCTCTCCAGGTAAATCTTATTATCCTCAAGCCCATTCGGTATTACTTTTCTCGAATCCCATCATAATTTTTTCCTTTTGCCCTCTTTTGTTCTTGATAGGCTCTAGCTGCCGAAATCTTGATTCCCATTGAGGATCAATCAACATCTTATTTCCTCGGGCCCGTAGGAATTTTCGATCCTTCTAAGTTCATTGCAGCCGAATCCCAGAGGATTCCCTTCAAGACATCACTGATGAAGCCCCACGAGTGGCTGGACACTTTCAAGAACTGGCCTCTGCCCCCAATTGCAGGCTGGAGAAATTGGTATAAGAGGGTACTTGATGATGACAGCCCCAAGACAAAAAATTGGGACAACCTTCGTATTTCTCATTGCTTAGAATTGTCCTTAGCCGAAACACCCAAAAATGAGAGCCTTTTGATTGCAGCCTACCACTTTTGGTCTAACGGCGCAAATGCCTTCCTTTTCAGCCATGGGCCAATGTCCCCCACCTTGGCCGATGCTTACATGATAATCGGCCTGAAAGTCATAGGAACTGTGTATCCATACAAGTACAAGGGCTCCTCCAAGCAAACAGGAGTGAAAACAGGAGTTGGATACAAGAGATATATCCAAAACCATATGTCTGATGGCCCTCTGACTAATGTTGAATACAGAGCCTTTCTGAATATGTGGTTATGCAGATTTATCTTCTGTGGCAAAGCCAATGAGCCAACCCTGAACCATATTGTGATGGCTGAAGACCTGGCTGCTAGCACACCCATTCCCCTTGGGAAGTACCTTCTAGGAAGTGTCTACCATATGCTTCATCAAACCACCTATTTGATGCACACCAGCAAAAAGATCCCCTGTGTCAATGGCCCTTGGTGGTTTGTTCAGATGTGGCTGCAATTATATATGCACCAGATTGTTGCCATTGACCTCAACAATCGGAACTTCCCTTCAACCAACTACAAGGAAGGAGGAAACCAGAGCACCAAAGGCTGCCAAACTTATGGAGAAGCTGCTTCCACTGTGTCTATTAACAAAGACATTGGCCAATTATTTGAGCTCTTCTTCAGAGGTTTTGCCAACCCTCTTTGGTTCCCATATCTGGATAATGACAACTTGACTCTTCCTTGTGAATTTAGTTTTGAAGCTGGATGTAATGATGTGCATTCTATAGCAATGTTCAATGTTATCATTCATCCTTGTATTCTGCCAGCAGAATTTTGTGAAGGAAGGCTGGTTCAGAGTACCTTTGAGTACTACCAACCAAACATGATGGCCAGGCAATTAGGATGTGGCCAAGTGCCCCCAAGGTTATTTCTTCATGAATTTCTCAAACCCAGAGAGGACATCAAGGAATCCATAGAAGCAAGAAGGATTTTTTAGTATAAATGCAGCACAACTTTTTATGCACCCAAGCCCTTTGTTCCAACAACACTTGCTCATCCTTCTTTCATCCTTTGGTGGCAAGAACTTCATGATCACATTTTTAACATGCCAGTACACCCTCTCTGTCTTAAATTAATGCCTGACTTCCAACCAACTTCAGAGGTAACATGTTCATCTCCCTTTCTTACATTTGTTTTCAATCATACTCCTCCTCACTGATCATGATTCTATCATTCTGCAGGATACAGTACCCGCCCCACTTGCCAGGACAATCCTCTATAAGATCGAAGGCCCAATCTCTGCTTTGGGATGTCGATCCCCTACTCTGGCTCAACTGATGGCTAGATCCAACTCTCATCAGGCCAGCTTCTGACAAAAGGAAAGTCCCATCTCTGATTGCTCCTTCAACTGTCAAGAAGAAAAGCACAAGCAAAAAGCTACATATTCAGGCCAGAACACCTTCCCCTTCTGAACATAATGCCATTCATCATTCTGATCATCTCTATCTTTGCATGATTTCAGACTAGAACTCAGCAACCAGTGGTCATTACAGATTCTGCCAATGCTTCATCTACTGGTAAAATCTTCACCATCTTATTCTTCAATCATTTTTTTCTTCATTGGCACTTATCCCCTACTTGTTAGTTGCAGAGGAAACTTTGCTGAGTCAAATCGTGGAGAGTTCTTCTCATCGGCATGATTCAATTCCAGCCTCACCAAGGATTCAACCATCTTCTCCTCAACCAGAAGTCTCAGCTTCGCCAAGAAATCATCCAGTTTCTCCTCAGCCAGACATACAAGAGCCTTCCCTTGAGCCTGAAAAGCTTCCTTCCCCCATTCGGGAAGCTAGGAATGATGTAAGCATGAACATCCATCTTTTCTATTTTCACCTGATAGATCATTATTAATTCGGCAAGAATTTCTTTTCAGGAGGAAACTGTATCATCACCCAGTTATTCCTTCGCTGTGGATGATTTGGTTGCCGAAAAAGGAGATGAAGCATCTTCTAGCCAAGCTTTATCAGAGGAAAATCAAGCAAAGCTGAAGGAAATCCTCTCCTTGTTGCAAAGGGTGTTCAAGACCAAGTGAGGGATGCTGATCTTCTAAGAGAAGCACTTGAATTTATCGATCAAGATCTCCCTGCTGATATCAAGGCTTCCTTAGAACCTGTTTCCCAACTGGATAATCACTTTGCGGCGGTAAAGCGGCTTTGAAGAACCTATCCTCCCAACCAGCTACGGAACAAAGGAGAGCTACGGCCAAGCAATCGTGAAAGATTTGCATGCTCAAATTCGGAACAATAAGGAATTGCTTGTCAAACTGCAGCTTGCACTCGAGCCGAAGAAAACCGGAAAAGCCGCATTGGAGGCCGAGCCGAGAACCTTGACGACCGAGATTGAAGGCGATGAGAAGAAGATGGTCCGAACTTCCTGAATCAACGGAGAAAATACGAAAGGAAGCTTCAGTAGCCCTGAATGCAGAAAGGCAACTCAAGACAAAGCTCTCTGCTCTGTCTAAAACCCAAGAGGCTGATCAGAAATTGTTGGAGGATATCAACAAGATCATATCAGATGCCACCAATGTAATCTCAAAATACTTGGGTGTATAATTGTAACAAACAATTTGTTGCCGAATGCTTCATCAACTCTGTAGTTTTGCTCTCCGTTAATCTTTATTTTCCATATTTGTCTTGCCTTATCTTGACGGGTAGCTTCTGGATGACTCATTCGGCAATTCTGACCATAACAGTGTCAGACCCGAAAAATGACTCAACCGCAACACAGCCGAATCTTAACCAGTCAAACCGAATATGGCTCAGCATGAATCCCAAACGACTCGGCGACCGTTCGGTCGAAGGAGTCTCTCCACTTCTCAAATTTCTTGGGATATGCGCCACGATCTCCGGCCACGATCTCTTCATCAGTTCCATAAATAAGACCTCGGGTGCCCCTAGCCTTTCACCAAATCCTCTGCTTTCCAAGCCTCTACTAACCCGAGCTCTTTCTCTTCAAGTACTAGTAATTCCAGGAACTCCATGGCCAACAGCGGCAACACGCGTCCGGCCAGCGACGAGGCTGAAGGGAGCCACACCGGCGCTCGTCGGAGGTGGTGATCGTCGGCTTCTTCACAACCTTCTTTTAGATCTTGTTTCATCCCTGACGATTTTCTTTGCGCTTTTAGGCTTATCCGATGGAACCCCGCCCCTGCTCCAGCTACAACTTCGGCCATGGCGAGTGACTCCTCAGGGTCGTCTAGCCGCTCCTACTCCTCCAGGTCTTCTGGTGGGGACTCACGCTATTCTGACCGCGATGCCCGCAGATGCAAGGAGGAACGCGACGCAACGCGGCATGAACTGAAGATCATCTCCAAACAGGCCCAGATTGCCGAGCTCGAGTGGCAGCATCAACGCAAGCAGCTGATCGAGGCCATCGATGGTGAGTCCTGCATCTTGCTCAATTTCAACTTAATCTTAAACAACACTAACTGTTGTTGCTTTGTGACCCCCGCAGATCGCGATGCCGAACTCAATCGGCTAAAGGCGCTAGCCGAGAAGCTGGCGAACAAGGTGAACGCTCCTGGAGACACGCCGGAAGCTCGCCTTGGCGTGGTGGTAGGCCGCGTCGACGAGGTGGCCCTGCATGGCGTCCGTCTGGGCACCACCTTCGGCCTGGCCACCATGTCGACGCGCACCGGCGTCGACTACTCCACGTGGCCGCCCGGCTTCGACGGTGGCGCGCCGGAGGACCTCGACGACATCGAGGCCACTGTGGAGCGCCTCGATGGCCATGGCGTCACCATTGCCGATTCCATCCACCCCAGTCTGTTCTGAACAGGCTGTTTGATTAGTTTGTACTAGGGGTCATGGATTTTCGGTAATGAAATGAAAATTCATCTTTTGCAGTTGTCTTGTGATAACTTTCTTAATTTGTGCATACGAACCTTCATTGTTTTTGAACGCATTCGGGAACCTTTCCTCTAGCCGAATACGCACAACTTTTTGCCCCTTGGCGCAGAATCCGCAGAGAATCCTCATTCGGGAATCATGAACACTGTTTCGTTGAAAAAGACCTTTGCATCCAAGGAAAAAGCCCCGTCATTTGGTATTGCCATCAATGCACGCCAGTCAGTCATCACTCCCGATGCATCTCCACTGCTAATAAAATAGCTCTCAGGTGCTCTGCAAACCCACTCGTACACATTTCCATCATTTCACTCCCTCTCATCTTCCTCCTCCAGAAAAACCCCCAAAGCCATGGCGGACAAGGGGAAAACACCATGCGAGGAGAACAGCATCCCATCAAAGAAGCGAACCATCTGAGAGTAATCTTCTCTTCCCATCCCTTTCTCTTGATCTTGATTGCAATCTCGTGATTCATCTTCCTTTGATTTCAGCTTCAACCTGCTGCCGGAGCAGATTTTCGGCACTGAAGAAATTCCTGAGCACATCCACTCCGACTCCCCGGCTGAAGAAGAAGACGGACCAACCATCAACTACTGAGGACCATGTGTGGTTCGAGGACCGGTGGATGGTCGCTTCCTTGTGTGATGAGTGATTGACAACGTTGTGTGGACTGATTCTTTGCTAAGTATTGCGGGTGCAGGTTGCGGCTTGACTCGTGTTGGTGCAGGTGAAGAACAAGCGCGAAAGGTCGTCGCCGGTGAGGCCTCCAGGTGTGGAGAAGACAAGTAGGCTTCATGGGACCCGGTGGCCAGTGGGGTCAAGTGCGGGCCGCATGGTGGCATGAACAGCAAGATGAAGTCATGGACATTTTCTTGGTTGAGCCTCAAAACCAAGGTCAAGCCGGGACTATGTGGGAGCCGAGTCATGAGTGGTAATTGGCGGAGGCTACACCGAGTTCGCGGGGTTTCCAGTGGTTCACTAAAAAACCACTAGATTCCTTGGTTGATCCACAAAGCCAAGACCGGAGAACCAAAGATGGTGCTGCAGTAGCTCCAGACCGGTCTGACCGGTGGGTCTGATCGGTCTGACTGGTGGGTACCGGTCTGACCGGTGAGGAGCACCGGTCTGACCAGTGTGTGACGACGCAGTCCGGAATCTTCGAAGCGGAGGACACGCGTCGAGATCGCATGGCTTGCGTCGAGGCTAAGCGAGGGTGCGGTCGCCGGCATCCGTCCGATGGAGAAAATCTGAAGACTTCCAAAACCGCCCTTGAGGGGCTTGTATCCCTAGTTATTAAGTAAGGGTATTTTAGACTTTCAGTTGCCTCCATATAACCCATGAGGTGAGAGGATGGCAGCCATCTCTTTGAACCCTAGTTCATTTGCTTTCCTATTTTCCCTTCCTATTTTCTTAGGATTTCCATAGGACTAGCTTGAGAGCTTCATGGTGAGATATTGTGAGAGGGTTGGATGATCGGGCGGCAAGCTAGACCTTGTATGAACCTCCTTGGTATGTATAGATGATTCGGCGTGGTTCCTCAAGGCTTTGTTGTGTTGTTCCCGGTTGTTCTTGGTGGTGATTTTCGAAGCCCTCTCTTGGTGGTTTTCTTGGAGTGTTTTCGGGACCTTGCTCTTGGGGATTTGTTGGGGGAATTTGTGGGAACCCTTCGTGGTTCTTTGGCCTGTGATTCCCCTCCCAAATCCGTGAGTTAAGGGGCTCGATTTTGGGGTTTTCAGTGTTCTAGGGTTAGAGGAGTTCTTGGCAGGATTTCTTCGATTCCTCTTGATTTGGGAAGTTTTGGTGGACAAGATCATGGATATGGACTCCTCATGAGGTGTTCCTATTATCCCAAAGTCTTGTTCCAGTCCGTGGAGCGATTCGGGAGATCGAAATTTGGATTTGGAGGAGTTGACCTGTGGGTGTTGTTCATCCCGAGCTGCCCAGGCTACACCGGTCTGACCAGTGCAACCCTTGTTGATTTTTGCTCGGGTGAACGTCTGGGTGTGTATGCTTTTGTCCTGTGTTGCTGCTGTTTCGAGTTTGGGCAGTTTGAATCTCGGTAGGCCTGTTTGGTGTTTTGGGGCTTTCTGGCTGAGACCGGTCTGACCGGTGTGTTACACCGGCCTAACTGGTGTGGAGCCTTTCTATGGAAGTCACCAAGTTTCACCAGCAGGGACCGGTCTGACCGGTGGTGCTCACCGGTCTGATCGGTGGTGGTCAGTGGACTCGAGGTTTGGTGTTCCGCTGCGTTCTCGGGTCGTGAGGTTGGAAGTTGGTTCCTAGGTTTAGTAGCACTCCAGTGGCTACGTGTACTTGGCCAACTTGGGTAGTGAGTCGGAGACGTGTGTTGGAAGCCGTGTTCGTCTTGTTGGAGCCTTCATCTCCTTCGAGAAGAATTTTTATCAGCTCCCATTCACTCCCCCCTGCGGTTCGCCGTTGTCGTATGGACCTCCCCGGGCCCACTACCTCGGTGGGTACCGGGACCGACTACTCGGTGGGCCCCCGGGACTACCGGCTTGCGCTACACGGCATCCGAAGGCGTGGAGCACAAGGACTACACGGAGTAGTACTCGGTTAGGAAGCTGTACATGTTCCGCACTGCGCAGAGGACTCCTAGACGTACTCGGCTAGTACTCTCTTCCTACTCCGACTTGTAACCCTGCCTCCCGGACTATATAAGGCGGGGCAGGGACCGATCCCCTCATCCAATCTCATCTCATACAACCCACGGCGCACTATTGCACCATCTTGTAATCGTGCCCTATCAATCCAGAGCTACGCAGCATACAGGACGTAGGGTATTACGCACCTCGCGGCCCGAACCTGTCTAAATTGTGTGCCACGTGTCTCTTCCTTCGAGTTACCGATCTCGGCGAGTCACATTCATCTACTTCGGGTACTCCCCGTAGTAGGTTGCCGGTCTAAAACACCGACAGCTGGCGCGCCAGGTAGGGGCTCTCGCTCGAGATCACATGGCGAACTCGACGGCTTCCGTTCACATCAAGCCAACTGTCGCCTTCAACCGTGGCGACACCTTCGTCTTCGGCGCCTGGGTCTGCACTGCTGATGGCGCGGGCTCCTTCCAGCGCCGCCTGATCATGCAGCCCGACTCGAGGACAGGCCTTGTGACGCTTCCCGAAGTTGTCACAGGCGAACTCGCCGGCAAGTTCGGCGAAATTTCGCTCTCCAACATCCACGCGGACTTCGAGCTCGAGTCTGTCTCCAACTCGAACCCGACGTCGCCATGGGCCATCGCATGCGAGCCGGGCCGCTCGGCCATCGCGGCGGCCCCTTCACCACGCCAGCGCTCCGCGCGTGGCCCCCGCGTCCCCAGCCGGGCCCGCACGGAGGCTCCTACTCCACGCCGGGCCGGCAAGGAGCCCGTAACCGAGTACAACTCGGACTCCGACGTCGTCCCCGACCACATCTCGGACTCCGGCCCTCTCTCTCCGAGTTCTACTCGAACCCGGATTACGAGTTCGACTTCGGGTCGGACCCTGAGGAGCCCGAGTCCGAAGATGACTCCACTGAGCTTCCCTTGTCAGGACCGGCCTCTGGGCTGGTTATAAGATCGACGCCGGCCGGAAGATACGTCTACTGGCCAGACCGCAAGCCTGCTGACCTGGCAAAGGAGGACTCACGCTACGTCGCCTACATCGACTCACTACCGTTCCAGGAGGGAACACCACTGGCCCAGGCTGACTCAAACACACCAACTGAGGTGGCGCCCTCTGAGTCCAGCTTGGGTACCCCCGATCGCCAAGTCTTCATGGCTGCCGGCGAAACTCCAGGACCCTCAGGCACGGCTGAAGACAGGTACCTGGAGGACATCTCCGCAGACGAGCTGTCTGCCAACGCACCTGCAGACGAGACCGCTGCCAACAGGGACGCTCGACGCGAACGCAACAGGAAGCGCAGTGAACGACGCCGGCGGATCAGAGACAACCTCCCCATCCGCAACCTTGCGGAAGCTCTCGAGGCGGTCGAGAGCGAGTACACACCACCCCCCGAGCAATGCCTCATGTCGATCACAACGATCGCACGTCAGGCTCAGGGCATACGCGCTGGAGAGGTCATCGCCAAGCTCGCTGAGGAAGCCTACTTCATGCGGGTCGACAACGAGTCAACCAACCTCTCCCGGCTAAACCCCGCGACAATGAAGCTACTAGTCGCGGCGGCGACCCCGGCCCCAACCGTACTCGAGCCGACCTCCCGGGTGATCCAAACCGTCGCCGCTCCAACGCCGGCGGACCTTCACGGCGAGGACCAAGGCAACCGAGAAGTCGTTCCCCACCACGCTCCGGCCGGTGGCGGCGGCAACGACCCCGACGGCGGCGGCGGCGGCGACGGAGGCGGCTCCAACCACGGGGCCAACGGGAGAGCCGGAGGCGGCGGCGGCCGCGGCGGCCGTGGCCACGCGCACGGCCACGCCTCCGGTGCCTCTCATGGCGGGTACGATGCTCGCCGGAAGATCGAGGAGTTGCGGCGAAGAAGTCGACCGCCGCCGCTGCCGAAGGCGACGGCTTCCCCGCCTTCTCAAGTGGTATCGAGCCGGTTCGGGTCTTTATTGACTCTAACCAGTCTAAGATCCAAGGATGGCGTACCAGGAACGGGGTTCGGGTCCTCCACACTTCGATGGCAAGAACTACCAGATGTGGAGTAAGCGGATGGCGGCGTTCCTCCGCGGAAAGGGTCAGATCCTTTGGGATGTCACGGTGGACACAGGCTATGTCCAGCCGATGAACTTCCTTGCTCCAGGATCGAGGGACATGTTCGACGCCAACAATAAGGCGGTCGACTACTTGTTTCGTGCTTTGTGTCACCTTGAGTTTGATTGGGTTCACACCGAGCACTTGGCTTGTAGAATCCGGTTGGTGTTGAAGGAGGCTCATGTTGGGAATGCCCGGAGTTCGAGCTTGGATGTACGCGACCTACGGAGAGAGTACGAGAACTTCACTCATCTCCCCGGTGAGTCCATCGATGCCTTGTTTCGGAGATTCACGGTGGTTGTGAACAACATGAGGGCCAATGTGGACGTGCTCCCGTACGATGATCATGATAGAGCCGTCAAGCTCTTACACTCTTTAGATCGTACGATTTGGGGCGGAAAGTTTGAGGCCATTGTGGAGTCGGAGAAGTACGATACTCGACGGTGAACGAGCTATTCTCGAAGCTCAAGTCGGCCGAGGTGGATAGGGGCATGACAAGCCAAGCTCAAGGGCCCGACCGACTCTCATAGTCTTGCCCTTGTTGGTGGTTCGAAAGGAAAGGCTAACACTAACCCATCCACCGGGATGTTCTCTTTGTCCTCTTTGATGTCTATGCCGGATGAGGAGTTCGATGTGCTTGGAGAGGACGAGCCGACATTGCCGACGAGGAGGTTCGAGAGGCCGCACGAGAACCGGTGAACATGGGGAGGAACACGAGGACATGCTTCCGGTGCGACAAGCGGGGACACTTCATCGCCGACTTCCCGAAGAAGGTCGAGAATAAGGATCGCTACAAGCACAAGTCAAGGACGGATGGTAAGTACCGGTCGAGGTATGACCACAAGAGCAAGCACAAGAACAAGCACAAGGACGAGCAACTATCGAGGAAGATGGAGAGCCGAGGCAAGGCCCGAGCGATGGTTGGAGCGAGCGACGTCGACTCCGAGTTCCGCGTACTCCACCTCGAGCCCAAGCGGCGAGTGAAGATGAAGGTGATCGTCGCAAGAGCGAGGAAGTTGTCCAAGAACCTAAGCGGGCCGAGCCGCTCGCTAGAGACGGCTTCGCACCATGGCGCCGAGCTCCGGCGGAAGAAGAGCACACGAGTGACTCGGACTCTAATTCCGACGACGAGGTGCGTGATGAACTCCCCTTCTTGCGTCGGGAGAATGAACGGATTGGCTTGTTGCTTGTTAATCGTGATGACATGCTTAGAGGGGCTAAGAAAATGAGGAAAGAGCTTAGATCTTCACTCGAGGATGCTAGGACTAGAGTGGGCCGAGCTAGAAACTCGAATTTGGATGCTAAGCCCGAAATTGACTCTCTGAAAGCTTCACCTATTGTTTCTGATGATGTTGAATGTGCTGATTGCTCTATTTTCCTTGCTGGTCTTGCTTTGTTTAAGAAAAAGCATGCCTCCAAGTGTGAGGAGCTAGATGTGCTTAGGGTTGAAGTGGCTGAGCTTAAGTCTAGATCTGCTTTGCTAGGTGCTTGCACTTCTTGCCCTGTCTTGCATGCTAAAATTGATGAGATGCATGTTTACACTGCTTCTCTTGAGGCTAAGCTGGAAGAACCAATTCCTACATCTTGCTCTACCTGTGAAATGCATGCTTTGAAGAATTTGGAACTTGCACATTATGTTGATCGTTTGCAGGATGAGAATGAGGAGCCGAGAAAGTTGATGGGTTGGTTGTCTGGTCATGAGCCTCAGTTAAGGATAATGATCGAGACATTTAAGAGGCAGGATGGTGAGAGACTTGGGGCAAACAAGGTTGGTGAGGGAAGTGGAGAGAATATCCTAGAGCCACCAAAAACCCACCACAAAAATGATTTCCCTCCCAAACCTAACCATCTTAGGAACCGACTAGACACAACCCCAGCTCCACTCGTGTTTCCCTCACAAACAAATGAGTTCCAAAAGCCTATCAAGTTTGTGAGCACTTCGGGGAAAGTGTTCTCTGGGAAAGAGAGTGAGAAGGCTAGTGAGAAGAAACCCATGGAGAAGTCGAGTGGAGAGAAACCAAGTGAGCAGCCCCAACCCAAGCCTAAGCCTAAGCTTGTGAGGTTTCATTGTGGCTATTGTGGGAGAGATGGCCATAAGGATGAGTTTTGCTTCAAGAGGAAGCGAGAGGAGAGAATGGCGAAGGAGTGGGCTAACAAGGACAAGTACCACCCTTTCGATGGTGTACTTGAGCCTCGTGTGCGGATGCCCGGGGCCAAGGCGAGTGTGAGGACGAGCTCCGACTTGGGGAGAGCGAAAGGTCGTTGGAGGTGCCGTCGGCGGGCTACACCCGGTCGGACGGTGAGGGGCGGCGGTCGGACCGGTGCGGACTGGACAGGCAGCGGTTTGGGTTTCGTGCTCGTACAGGTGCGAGGTTTGGTTCTGGAGGTCGTGGTTCTGGTGGTTGGGCTGGAGAGTTTGCAGGATGTCAGTTTGCTAGGCGTTCTCCCCCTCGTGCTCAATACGGAGATGGGAGGATCCATAGCTTTGAGATGGAGAGGAGGGACAGTCCATGGGATTTCTTTCGTGGTTTTGGTCCTCCTCCAGGTAGAGAGGGGTGGTTCCCTCATGGTGGTTACCGTGGTTGTGTTCGTGGAGGTAGCTTTGGTAGGAAAGATGGTTTGGTTTGTGCTAACCCCACTTTCAAGCAAATGGCTCGGTACTGTTTTACTCTTTTGGTACTAACCCCAGTGCTGAGTCATTTGTTCGCTCACGTGCTCATTTTTGAATTTCAGGTGGGAGACTTGAAGAACATTTGGTTGATTGACTCCGGTTGCTCGAGGCATATGACCGGAGACAAGGGGTGGTTCTCAAGTCTCATCCCGGTGGTGACAAAGAGGTACATCACTTTTGGGGACAATGGGCGTGGGCGTGTGCTTTCAGAAGGTGAGATTAAGGTGAGTGACAAGATCACTCTCGGGCATGTTGCTCTTGTTCAATCGCTTGGATACAATTTGCTTTCTGTGTCCCACCGTTGGATGAGGGTTTTGAGGTGTTGTTTCGGCTCGGGGGTTCTCGAATTTTGAATTCTCGAGGGGACCTTGTCCGTATGGTTGTTCCCGAGGGTCGGGTGTTTCGAGCTGATTTTTCTCGGTCTTCGGTGTTGAGCGTTGTTTCTTGGCCGGTCGTTCGAGTGAGTTGTGGAAGTGGCATAAGAAGTTGGGTCACTCGACCTTTGACCTTTTGTCTCGCTTGAGTAAACTCAATTTGGTCCGAGGATTGCCACGGTTTAGGCTTGAGAAAGAGTTGGTTTGTGCACCGTGTAGGCATGCCAAGGTGGTAGCCTCTTCTCACCCGCCTCTCACCGATGTGATGACCGAGCATCCATGCGAGCTGCTCCATATGGACCTTGTTGGCCCAGCTCGTGTGCGATCTACGGGTGGGAAGTGGTATGTCCTTGTTGTGGTGGACGACTACTCTCGGTATGCGCGGGTGTTCTTTCTCGAGGATAAGGCGGAGACATTTGGTTTTGTTCGAGATCTAGTCTTGAGGTTGAGAAACGAGAGGCACGGAGATGCCATATGAGCAATCCGCAGTGACAATGGCTCAGAATTCAGAAACTCTCGTTTTGAAACCTTTTGCCATGACTTGGGTCTTGAACACTATTTTTCGAGTCCGTATATGCCTCCCCTGAATGGTGTTGTGGAAAGGAAGAACAGGATCTTGTGTGAGATGGCTCGGATGATGCTTGATGAGCATAAGACTCCGAGAAGGTTCTTGGCTGAGGCGGTGAATACCGCGTGCTGTGTCAAACAGGATCTACCTCAGAGTGCATAAGAAGAAAACTCGTTACGAGTTTATGCACGGTCGCACACCCAAGGTGAGTCACTTCCATGTCTTGGATGCAAGTGTTTTATTCTTAAGAAAGGGAAGAAGTTGGGTAAGTTTGAGGCTAAGTCCGTCGATGGTATTTTCTTTGGTTATGCATCTCATTCTAGAGCATATCGTGTGCTTAATCTTGAAACTAACCAAATCGTGGAGACTTGCAAGGTAACCTTCAATGAGACACGGCCACGTAGTCGGCTTGTCTTTGAGTGTGCAGGTGATGATGAGCTTGGCGAGGAGATCTTTCAGGAGGAGGAGCATGAACATGGGGACGATGAAGATGGCGGTGTGGTGCCCCCGGCTGAACTTGTACATACTACTTCGACTACAGTGGTTGACGGCCCCTCTCCTACACCTACGACGACGAATCAAGATCGAGGAGAAGCTACAGTTGAGGGGGAGGTAGCATCAAGGCGAGAACCTCCCCGGCGAGTACAAGTGGATCACCCAGCTTCAAGGATCATCGGTGACATGAATGAACGTACTACACGGTCGAGGGTTCAGAACAATTCTCATTTCGCTCATGCTGCATTTGTTGCTACCTTTGAGCCCAAAGACATTGGACACGCACTATCTGATCATAATTGGGTTAATTCGATGCATGAGGAGTTGGAGAACTTTGAGAGGAATCAGGTTTGGGTATTGGTTGACCCTCCCCCAGGGTGTAAGCCGATTGGTACAAAGTGGGTGTGGAAGAACAAAGAGGGAGAGAAAGGTGAAGTGGTGAGGAACAAGTCAAGGCTTGTTACCCAGGAGTTCAGTCAGATAGAGGGGATTGACTATGAGGAGACCTTGGCTCCCGTAGTCCGTTTGGAGGTGATAAGGATCCTTCTAGCCTTTTCCGTGGCTAAAGGGTTCAAGTTGCACCAAATGGATGTGAAGAGTGCTTTCCTGAATGGTGTGTTGGAGACTTGGAGGAAGAAGTGTATGTGAGACAACCACCAAGGTTTGAGAGTGAGAAGTACCCCCACCGGGTGTACAAGTTGAGGAAGGCGCTTTATGGGTTGAAGCAGGCGCCTAGAGCTTGGTATGGTAGGTTGAGAGAGGTTTTGAGATGGGGAAGGTTGATCAGACCTTGTTTTTACTTAGGCAGGGCAGAGATATCCTAATTGTGCAGGTGTACGTGGATGATATTGTCTTCGGTGGCTCGTCTAATTCTCTTGTTGCAAGGTTTGCAGAGGATATGAGTAGGGAATTTGAGATGAGCATGATGGGAGAGTTGCAGTTCTTTCTCGGGCTACAAATCAAGCAATCAAAGGAAGGAACATTTGTGCACAAAGCTAAGTACACCAAGGACATTGTGCGGAAGTTCAAGATGGAGGAATCCAAGGCTATGACGACGCCGATGAGTACGACTACAACTCTTGATGCGGATGAGGAAGGTGAACACGTGGACCAGAAGGAGTACCGGAGCATGATCGGGTCACTCCTCTACTTGACGGCGACGAGGCTAGACATCCGCTTCTCGGTATGTCCGTGCGTCCGTTTTCAAGCGTCTCCGAGGACTTCGCATCGGCAAGCGCAGCGAATTTTCAGGTACTTGCGTCACACTCCCGACTTCAGCCTTTGGTACTCCGCGTCCTCTTCTTTGGCGCTTCATGGTTTTTCAGATGCGGATTTTGCCGGGTGTCGGTTGGATAGGAAGTCCACCTCTGGGACTTGCCAGTTTTTGGGATCTTCTTTGGTGTCTTGGTCTTTCCGCAAACAGTCGAGTGTTGCTCAATCCACTACCGAGGCAGAGTACATTGCCGCTGCTAGTTGTTGCTCTAAGCTCCTTTGGATCACGTACACCATGAGTGACTTTGGTGAGGAGTACACTCATGTCCCACTTCAATGTGATAGCACCAGTGCCATAAGCGTTGCAAAGAACCCAGTGCTCCATTCCAAAACCAAGCACATAGAAGTGAGGTATCATTTTTGGAGAGACAATGTAGAGAAAGGAAAGATAGCTTTGATCCATGTACCCACACACGACCAACTAGCCGATATTTTCACCAAACCCCTAGATCAAGCAACTTTCACTCGTTTGCGGGGGGGGGGGGGGCTTGGTGTGTGTTTGATTTCTTGAGTTGGGTGTGTGGGAGCTCCTTTGTAGCATATGTATAGCTTTTCTTTGTGCATTTCTTGCATTTGGCATGGCATATGTAACATGATGTATAGGCATCCTTGTATCTTAGATTGCATGCTTTTTGTATCATATGCATTGGATAGGAAAAGCATCTCTCATATACATTAGTCACCATGGAATGCTATTCATGTCGTCGTGAGCTTGTTTGGTATGTTATGGTTAGTTTGGCTTAGCTCTTGATAACCTTGATTTATAATCCATGGTGGATGGCTATTTTTTAAAAAATGTCACATGTATGATCTCTCATGTGTAAATGCCTTTACATGATCTTGACATGTTTTAGTGTCTTGGTTATGCTTTATTTGTGGTTGGATAGCTAGTTTATTGATCATATGGGGCCAAAGGCTCATTTGCCATCATGAATGTTTAGCCCTCTTGTTTTATCTTGTGGAGGGGCATAAGTTCCTTTTTGTCGCAAAGACATTTCATGTACAAAATTTGAATCTGAAAATGAAATGTAAAATGCTTGGAAAATGTGCTCCCATGTCATATGTGCTGATTTTAATTTGCTTTGGGTGCTAAACCGTTGCATGATGCCTACCAATGAGAAGTCTCATACATAGAAGTAGGCACATGGCTCGGTGGCTTTGACATGACATGAGGTGCTTGTGGGTGTTTGTGATGGTCTTATGATTAGAATGGCTGTCCTAGCATGAAGTTTGTGTGCCTTTGCTATTTTGATATGTTTTGATCATGTTTAGGACTTTGCTCATGAGAGGCAAATGTTTCGCAAAATTGCCCAAATCCATCTTAGCTTCGTCCAATGGTTGTGAAACTTGGTGATCTAGTAGTTGATGTCAATACGAAGCTATAGAGTATCTAACTTGCTTATTTGGACATGTGTAGCATCCTATGTTAAATTTTGTCTATTTGAGAAGCTCTAGGTTGAAAGTTTTGCATTTTTGGCTTGATTCTTGCATTGCCAACAAGGGGGAGAAGTTTGAGCTTGAAATGGCTTGCTGGATGCATTTAGAAGGTTTTTAGGTGGTTTCGAGCCATTTCGGGCTCAGTGTGCACCGGTCCGACCGGCCGAGGTCACCGGTCTGACCGGTCAGAGTGTTGGTCCTGTGCACATGTTGAGCATCGGTTTGACCGGTGGTGGTGACTGGTCTGACCGGTGAGAGCTGAGTTGTTACAGCTGCCCTGTTTCAAGTGGTGTTTTGCATGCATTCGTCCAGGCGGAGTTGCATTGGTTCAGGGGGAGCTTGCATGTGTGCAGGGGGAGCTCTTTGTGGTCTTTCGAGCTTTGGTTTGGTGGTTTGCGCTCTTTGCTTGAGTTTTGTTTTGTCTCGGATGTGTCGAGCCGTTGCCCTTGCCTAAGGGGTCCGAGACTTGTCTTCTTCAAGTGATCTTGCTCTTTGCCTTTGTTTGGCTTTCGATCGCTTGTTGGAGTTTCTTTTTGTTCGTCTCTTTTCTTTTTCTTTTCTCTCTAGTTACTTTATGTGGGTGTTGTCAATGCACTCATCAAGGGGGAGATTGAGGACCATGTGTGGTTCGAGGACCGGTGGATGGTCGCTTCCTTGTGTGATGAGTGATTGACAACGTTGTGTGGACCGATTCTTGGCTAAGTATTGTAGGTGCAGGTTGCGGCTTGACTGGTGTTGGTGCAGGTGAAGAACAAGCGCGAAAGGTCTTCACCGGGTGGGGCCTCCAGGTGTGGAGAAGACAAGTAGGCTTCGTTCGAGGGACCCGGTGGCCGGCGGGGGTCAAGTGCGGGCCGCATGATGGCATGAACGAGCAAGATGAAGTCATGGACGGTTTCTTGGTTGAGCCTCAAAACCAAGGTCGAGCCGGGACTACGTGGGAGCCGAGTCATGAGTGGCGATTGGCGGAGGCTACACCGAGTTCGCGGGGTTTCCAAGGTGATTCACCGTAAAAACCATTGGGTTCCTTGGTTGATCCACAAAGCCAAGACCGGAGAACCGAAGACGGTGCTCGCAACAGCTCCGGCACGGTCCGACCGGTGGGTACCCGGCCCGACGGTGAGGAGCACCGGTCTGATCGGTGTGCGACGACGCAGTCCGGATACTTCGAAGCGGAGGACACACGTCGGGATCGCATGGCTAGCGTCGAGGCTAAGCAGGGTGCAGTCACCGGGCATCCGTCTGATGGAGAAAATCTGAAGACTTCCAAAACCGCCCTTGAGGGGCTTGTATCCGTAGTTATTAAGTAAGGGTATTTTAGACTTTCGGTTGCCTCCATGTGACCCATGAGGTGAGAGGATGTCAGCCATCTCTTTGAACCCTAGTTCATTTGCTTTCCTATTTCCCTTCCTATTCTCTTAGGATTTCCATAGGACTAGCTTGAGAGCTTCATGGTAAGATCATGTGAGAGAGTTGGATGATCGGGCGGCAAGCTAGACCTTGTATGAACCTTCTTGGTATGTATAGATGATTTGGTGTGGTTCCTCAAGGCTTTGTTGTGTTGTTCCCGGTTGTTCTTCGTGGTGATTTTCGGAGCCCTCTCTTGGTGGTTTTCTTAGGGTGTTTTCGGGACCTTTCTCTTGGGGATTTGTTGAGGGAAATTTGTGGGAACCCTTCGTGGTTCTTTGTCCTGTGATTCCCCTCCCAAATCCATGAGTTAAGGGGCTCGATTTTGGGGTTTTCGGTGTTCTAGGGTTAGAGGAGTTCTTGGAGGGATTTCTTCAATTCCTCTTGATTTGGCAAGTTTTGGTGGACAAGATCATGGCTATGGACTCCTCCTGAGGTGTTCCTATTATCCCCAAAGTCTTGTTCAAGTCCGTGAAGCGATTCGGGAGATCGAAGTTTGGATTTGGAGGAGTTGACCCACGGGTGTTGTTCATCCCGAGCTGCCCAGGCTACACCGGTCTGACTGGTGCTCTTGATCGGTCTGACCAGTGCAACCCTTGTTGGTTTTTGCTCGGGTGAACGTCTGGGTGTGTTTGCTATTGTTCTGTGTTGCTGTTGTTTCGAGTTTGGGTCAGTTTGGATCTCGGTAGGCCTGTTTGGTGTTTTGGGGTTTTCTGGTTGAGACCGGTCTAACCGGTGTGTTACACCGGCCTAACCGGTGTGGAGCCTTTCTGTGGAAGTCACCAAGTTTCATCAGCAGGGACCGATCTGACCGGTGGTGGTCAGTGGACTCGAGGTTTGGTGTTCCGTTGTGTTCTCGGGTCGTGAGGTTGGAAGTTGGTTCCTAGGTTCAGTAGCACTCTAGTGGCTACGAGGACTTGGCCAACTTGGGTAGTGAGTCGGAGATGTGTGTTGGAAGCCGTGTTCGTCTTGTTGGAGCCTTCATCTCCTTCGAGAAGAATTTTAATCGGCTCCCATTCACTCCCTCCTCTCTGGTTTGCCGTATCGGTCCTTCAACTGCACCGTCGCATTCGGCATTTAGAGCATGATCTGCGGGACATCACCGCCCGTTGTTGTGCCGAACGCGAACGCCGCATGAGCTTGGAGCTGGTGATAGGCGGTAAGATCTTCATCCTCATTTGAATCTCATGTTCAAGTTCAGATCCCATGTTTGATGATAATATGTTCTTCTTCTTCAGATGTGTCCGACAGGTACAACAACCTGAAGGCTGCCTGGGACAGTTTGATGGAAGCTACAGAACACGTCAGCCCCCAAGGTTTCGCGTCGCCGTCCGTTGACGGTGTATTTTGGTGCACCTAGCATGTTCATTACACTTTGGTTTGGATTTGATTATGGAACTAACCCGCCACTAGGCACACTAATCATATAACAAGTTCATCTTTGTGCATGCATTTGGAAGTGTTGTGTTTATGTAAGAAATCATGGACATAAAGGACGGATTCGCAACAAGTTCAAAGGAGCATTCACGAGTCTTGTTCGTGTTCATGAGCTTGCTGAAATCACTTCCAATGGTGGCGAGGACCGAAGTGCTACAAGGAACACCCCCGGGGATTGAAGCGTAAAAGATTAAACTTCATGCAAAGAGAGCCTCCATCTTGGACGCAAGGATAACAGCATCAAAATCATGCAAGTGGAGGGGGCAAAGTACATAAATGCGCGAGGACCCACGGAGCAAAAAGGGCGACCGAACCGGGCCGAAATTGGGCTGGGCCGGCCGGCCCGGCGGGCCGGCCCAGCCCCACTTCGGCACCGGTTCGGTCCCGTCTTCCTTGCCCTCGAAGGATCTTCGACCCTAAAACCCCCGACGCGCCGCCAACACGAAAAGAGGAGTTATTCGCACCCGAAGGCCATCCACAAGCTAGAGAGAGAGGAGGAGGATCTCCGGCCGGAGATCAACCACCTCGAAGGAAGCACCCTCTCGTGGAGAAGGAGGAAGACACCGACGGAAGGGGAAACCATGATCAACGGTGCCATGATCGGCACCTTGATGGGGTAATCTTCTCATTCGTCCATGGGTTGTAATCGATCGTGAGATGTAATCGCACTTTGTCGGATTATCTATCTATCATCTTGTGTTGAATATACTTTAATGCTTAAGGTTTGCAACCATGCCGTGAAGGGAGTAAGGCCTCAATGCTTCCTTGGATCCATTCAATACGCCGTGGCCATCAAAGGTCTAGTCATGAATACCTTCGCGTAGTGACGAGACGAGAGGAGGGAAAGGGCGAAACCATGGTCACAACCCCGATAGATTAGATTGGTTTTTCATGTCTTTAAGCGATTGCATGCTCTAGTATCGTAGACCCGTGGGCGAGTGTCTTCTTCCTTGATTGTTTATCATTCTCTCTAGTGTAGTTTAGTGTTTTCTAGTATAATAGTAGTTAGGGTTTTAGTAGCTAGTGTGTCGTTGTTGATCGAACGCTTGTAATCCCCTTGCTCCGCGGATTGACAAGAACCTTGGGAATCCCGTGGTGAAAAAGGTGTGGGGTCCGTACGCTTGCGGATCGTAGAGGGATACGTCTTTTATCCGTCAACAAGCCCCTTTTTCCGGCGCCGTTGCCGGGGAGCAAGTTAGTTTACATCGTTTGATTTGCATCTAACTTAGTTTTGTATTTTAGTTTATCTTTTATTTGCTATATCTAACATATATTATCGAAAAAACACTTGTTTCTTTTTTGTTTTTGTTTTTATCTTATTGTCTAGATGGAGTTCGTGAATCAACCCGTGGAAGAACCGGAGAAATCATTAAGGGATTACGCTAGCCCTCGATGTGAAGACATAAAGGTACAAGAGTCGGATTCGAAGCTCGAAGCGACCAAGTATGAAATTAAATCCAAGATCATCAAGATGGTGGCGGAAAACCCATTTGAAGGGATGATTACGGAGAACCCATATAGACACATAAGGGATTTCACGACAATATGCAACACGGTGCGTCAAGGAGTTCCCGATGAATGGTTCTAATGGAATCTCTTTCCCTACTCACTTGCCGGCAAAGCAAAGACATGGTATTCGGTTGCGTCCTTTGAAGTTGAAGGCAATTGGAACAAGTTGACAAAGAAGTTTTGCGAGAAGTTCTTTCCAATTAGCAAGGTTCAACATCTAAGGAGGCAAGTGATCACTTTCATGCAAGGAGAAGAGGAAGGGATAGACCAAGCCCGGGATAGGTTTAATGAATTAATCGAACAAGGACCAAAACTCGGCTTCACCGGTGACGTACTCTTGCATACATTTTTCTTTTCCCTAACCCCTAGTTGCATGCGACACGTCGAAATGTGTGCAGGTGGGGATCTCATGGAGAAAACACTCACGGAAGCCGCCCGACTTCTACAAAAAGTTAGTAAAGCGGCTGCCATGCGAAGAGATTGGGAAACAAGACTTGCGGAAGAGCCGGAATTCAATTCAAGGAATAAAAAGCTTGCTGATTTTTCTAAAGAGGCAACCCCGGAAGTCACAAAAGAGGAGACAATCATGGAAAAGCTTGAACAAGAACACATCAAGTCAAGAACTACACCAAACGTCGACTTCGCCGCACCAAATGAGACGAACAAGAGAAGCATGTCAAGCGCGAAGCCACTAAGGGAGTTCGAACCAATGGATTGGGTTCCTATTGATTACGGAGAAGTATTCGACAAGAGAAGACCGTTCCCTAATCAAAAGGGGATGGCAAGAGCATTGGAAGTGGATTTCCCACCGGAGAAGAAAGCTGAAAATTCATACGACCTCGAAACCACCGGTGAGATTTTTGAGAAGCTCTTTGGAGATGACGTGGTGGATCCGGAACATATTGCCGAGGTGAAGAGAATCATGGGGATCAAGCCCGAAGCATCACCATACGCTCGCCTTGCTGAAATTTATTCGATCGGATCCGAAGAAGAAGAGAAGATGACGCCGCACTTGAGTTGCGAGATCAACGGAGTTCAATGCAAAGCCTTATGCGACATCGGAGCCCAAGTAAGTGTTCTCTCTTCTAAAATTTACGATAAAGTTCAATACCACAACCTAGACTTAGCTCCAACATCAACGAAATTAATTATGGGAGATGGTAGAACTATCAAACCTCTAGGTATTGCTTGCAACATGAAAGTAAAAATCTCTAGAAACTATATACCAACCGATTTCTTTGTTATTGATGCTTACCATAGTAATTCCGATCATATAATCTTAGGTAGGCCTTTTCTTAAGTTGGTTGATGCCGTGTTAGATGCCGGAGAAGGCAAAGTAACAATGAACCTTAATGGAACAAAGTACACATATAACTTTCTTCGTGCTTCTAAACACCTTACACCTTTTCCTCCCGAAGATGAAGAAGTAGAAGAGATAGATAGTCTTTGTTTTGTTGAAACCCTTAGAGACCCGCTGCAAAGAGCGATGGAAAATCAAATTAGTAATCAACAAGATGAAGAACTAGAGGAAGCGACAAAAGGCTTAGAGCCGCATGACGGTAGCGTGGAGGAAGAGAAGTTCGAAGACATAGGAGAAATCAAACCCGAGGAGCCGCAAGTGCCCGAAGTAGACCTTAAACCTTTGCCCAAGGGATTAAAATATGAATTTTTGGGCCCAGACAAAACTTATCCAGTCATTGTGAGCGACGAGTTGAGCCCCGAAGAAAATGAAGCGTTGCTGATTTTATTAAAAAAACATTGAAAGGTGATTGGATATTCAATTAATGATCTCAAAGGTATTAGCCCAGCCTTTTGCACTCATCGTATACCAATGGAAGACCAATGTAAGCCTGTAGTGGACCACCAAAGGAGGCTAACTCATGCCATGCGAGAGGTAGTGAAGAAAGAGGTTATCAAGTTACTTGATGCCGGAATCATCTACCCGGTTCCGCATAGCGAATGGGTGAGCCCGACATTGTGTACCGAAGAAAGGAGGTTTGACCGTGGTGAAGAACGAGAAGAACGAATTGATACCGCAAAGAACCGTGACCGGGTGGTGGATGTGTATCGATTACCGTAAGCTTAACAAAGGGACGAAGAAAGATCACTTCCCCCTACCGTTCATAGACGAGATGCTCGAGAGGTTAGCAAACCACGCTTATTTTTTCTTTCTCGATGGATACTCGGGGTTCATGCAAATTCCCATTCACCCGAAGATCAACATAAGACAACGTTTACGTGTCCTTACGGAACGTTTGCATATAGGAGGATGCCCTTCGGCCTATGCAACGCTCCGGCCTCTTTTCAACGTTGCATGATGGCCGTGTTCTCGGAATTCATCGAAGAAATTGTTGAAGTGTTTATGGATGATTTTTCCGTTTACGGGAAGACGTTCATGGATTGCTTAGCAAACTTAGAAAAGCTCCTTACAAGGTGTGCGGAGGTAGATTTGGTTTCAAATTGGGAAAAGTGCCACTTCATGGTTAAGCAAGGCATAGTGCTCGGACATGTTATATCCGAGAGAGGAATTGAAGTGGACAAGGCTAAGGTAGAGACGGTTGAGCAACTCCCACCTCCTACGGATGTTAAGTCCTTAAGGAGCTTTTTAGGCCATGCCGGATTCTATAGAAGATTTATAAAGGACTTCTCGAAGATCACTAAGCCTTTAACGCACCTTCTTCAAAAGGATGTGGCTTTCGACTTTGATGAGAAGTGTCTGGCGGCATTCCGGACCTTGAAAAATGCGTTGGTGAGTGCTCCCATCACCCAACCCCCGCATTGGAGCCAACCTTTCGAGATCATGTGTGACGCAAGTGACTACGCCGTAGGCGCGGTCTTGGGACAAAGAAAGGAAGGCCGAGTTCACGCCGTTTACTACGCTAGCAAAACTCTTAGTGGGGCACAATTAAATTACGCTACTACGGAAAAAGAGTTGCTAGCGGTGGTATTCGCTTTCGAAAAATTCAGATCTTACATTGTGAACTCGAAAGTCATTGTTTACACCGATCACGCAGCCATCAAGTATCTCCTAGCGAAGAAGGAAGCTAAACCACGTTTGATTCGTTGGATCCTTCTTCTCCAAGAGTTTGATGTTGAAATTCGTGATAAAAAGGGGGTGGAAAATGTTGTGGCCGATCATTTGTCTAGGATGAATCGTGGACAAGATGATAAAGAGCCCATAGAAGATAAGATGAGAGATGACCACCTCTATAGAGTGCTTGATAAAGACACTTGGATGATCGACATCATTCGAGCAATTCGAAAGATGCCCCTCGATCATCTAGACAAAAACACTCAAAGGAAGATAATCTCTCGAAAGTAAGAAATATTTTTGGGATGCACCATACCTCTTCAAACTTGGCAATGATGGAGTGATGAGAAGATGTGTGCCAAGAGAAGAGAGGGTTGAGATTCTAAGGAAGTGCCACTCGGCGGAGTACGGTGGGCACTTTAGCCATTTTTGAACCGAAGCAAAAGTATTGTCGAGCGGATTCTATTGGCCGGAGATGCATGAAGATACTAAAAGATATGTTGCGTCATGCCCCGAATGCCAAAGAACCGGAAACATCTCTCAAAGAAATTCTATGCCTTTGAAATACAACTTGCAAATCGACATATTCGATGTATGGGGCATAGACTTCATGGGGCCTTTTAAAAACTCATTTGGATTCGAGTATATACTTGTTATGGTTGATTATGTATCCAAGTGGGTAGAGGCTATACCATGTCGTAAAGCTTTCACGGAGGAGTCCATCACTATGATCAAGAACGTGATTTTCCCCGTTTCGGTACACCGAGAATCTTGATAAGTGATGGAGGAACTCATTTCACCGGGAAGAACTTTAAAAAGTGCTTGTCCAAGTTGGGAATTGAGCATAGGGTCTCCACGGCCTATCACCCACAAACCAACGGACAAGCGGAAACGTCAAATAGGCAATTAAAAAGCATACTCAACAAGACCATAGAGAAGGGAGGCAAGGATTGGTCAAAGAAATTAGACGGAGCTTTATGGGCTTATCGAACGGCGTTTAAAACACCGATAGGTATGACCCCTTATCAATTCGTCTATGGAAAAGCTTGCCACCTTCCGGTTGAGTTGGAACATAAAGCCTATTGGGCGATAAAAGAGATGAACCTTGATCTCGATGCCGCGGTGGTGAAACGAAGGATTCAAATAAGCGAGCTAGAGGAGTTGAGGTTGAAAGCTTATGAAAACGCAAGCATATACAAGGAGAGAATCAAAAGGTGGTATGATAAAAGATTGAAGAAAAAAGAATTTAAAGAAGGAGATAAGGTCCTCCTCTACAATTCGAGGTTTAAAACCTTCGGAAAGGGGAAATTGCAAAGCAAGTGGGACGGACCTTATGTTGTGCATTCGGTGTTCTCCAACGGAGCGGTAACCATTATGGATATAAACGGCGATCAATTTGTGGTGAATGGACAGCGGCTTAAGGTTTACTACGAACCCGATGTCGTGCCCATTCATCATGTTGACGTCTTTACCATGGAGGAAGAGCCCGAACGTCCCGCCTAGGACGAAAAACAAGGCATCAACTTCTCGTAAATAATTTTTCTTTTAGTTCTCCGGAGTTTTTCGCGAAGATTTACCGGGCCAACTTTTTCCCATGGGCCGAGGACGAAAAAATAGGGCGGTGTGCAAAAAAAACCGGACCGGCCCGCCCCCGAGGGGGTGGGCCGGCCGGCCCGTGCGGACCGGCCCAGGGGTGGCCCGACGCCCGATGACCCCGAATTTCGCCCGAATTGCTCCTTTTTGACTTCCTTGTTTGGTCGGAAAATTTTAAGGGAAGTGTAAAAAAGGAAAATAAGGTTTCCGCAGCTTTCCTCTCGGGACTATTTATTTGGCCGAATTGGGAGCTCGAGAATCAAACCTTTCAAGCAATGTGTTGCACCCTTGTAGCAGCCATTGAGCCTCCAAAAAGTTTAGAGTTGAAGCTAGAAGCCAAGAAGCCATCGATGGAGGAGGCGATGCGATGCGAGCTCAAGCTACCCGTCAAGAGGACCGCACGTATCCGTTGCGGAGGACGTGTCCCGACCGGAGCTCTTGCATCTCGCAACCCCGTCAAAGGAGAGAAGGTCCCTACACCCGTTCGAAGGTCGGCACGTCTCCAAGGCATCAAGCGCAAGGATTACAAGGAGGTGTCTCCGAGCCTAAGGATTATGGGGATAGCAACTACTCCGACGATCGTAGCCCGAGCTCGTGGGCGGCCGCCGTAGAGATGATGATGATTGGGGTGAGCAACCCTATGAAAGGACTCCCGAAGGCCCCAACGGCAACGGCAACGGCGGTGGCGAAGGCAACAACAATGGAGGTGGCGACGACGGTGGTGACAACGGTGGAGATTATGGCGACGACGACCCCTTCGGATTGCATCCGTGTGTTGTCGATTTTGCCGTCAATCCATCGCGGATCTCTACACGTCGGCCGACGAATGTCTCCAAGCCATGGAAGCGATGAAGCGCCGTATGGAGGACTTGGAGCGCGTAGTTGAAGATGACTACAAGTTCTTTAACCGCAACGTGCGCAAACTTTTCGGCATGGTTGGAAACATGAGAGGCAAGTGGTGCAAAACTTGCTTGAAGTACCACTAGATCTAGTTTTCCCCTTAGGATTTTTGTAAGATACGACGAGGACGTCGTATGTTTTAAGTGTGGGGGAGAGCTAGCTTGCTAGCCTTAGCTTTTGAACTTCAAATTTAGGTTTGGTTTAATCTTCGTGTGAGAGTCTTAGTGTTTTAATGAGTCTTTTGTTTTTGAGTCTGTTTTTAAAATTTTTGCAAGTGTCTTAAATTAGTGTTGAGTCAAGAAAACCAAATAAAAAGAGTCTTTACATATATCTTTGTATTGTTTATCCCTATTTACTTGTTTGTTTAATCTTCGATTCTTGATATATGAACACAAGTATATGGTTTGAAAATCGTTTACCGTGGTGCTTAGTGGAATCGCTACTACTTAAAGTACCCATACCGCACTTCGATCTTGAGCTTCACATGCTAGTTGTGCTATGTTCAATGCTAAAAATTGGAGGTTTTCAGTTCTGAAAATTATTTTAAAACCCTCGTAATAAAGGTTAGCAAAACCTCTTTTTCCAAGTTGAGAGTAAGAAAAAAAATTCCTATCCAAAGCCAAGTTCATTTTTTTCGCTCCACCATAAGCGTAATTAGCACGATGAGTTAGGCTAGGACCCTTCTCTCTTGGTGAGTTTTAATTTCAAGCAATGATCATGTCCTTGTGCTTATCTTTTGTTGCTAGCCTCGTCATATATTCAGTCCATGACTTTCACAACGAAAGTCATGAGTATCACTGGATTCCATACCCAACCCTATACATCTCTTTTGTACATCGTATTCCTTGAACACAACCTATTTTCAAAGTTTCGTCTCGTCTCTAGCATGATTTATTTAAAAATTCAGATTGTATGCATGTGAGGAAAGAGAGAATTGAAAGCTTTGAAAAGTTGTCAAGAGAGAGAAAAATAAAGAGAAAAAGTATGTGTATGGAAAAGAAAGAAAGAAAAAGCATATGTGAATGAAAGAAGAAAAAGAAAAAAAAAGAGAGAAAGATGAGTTAGCAATGAAGATATGAGAGGGATGGATCCAAGAAAGAAAAGAAAAAAAATAATAAGTGTAAGGAAGGATGTCACGTTGATTGTGAGACGAAACTTTTACTCTATTTCCAACCATGTGCAATCCGACAACGAGGACATCATTGGTGCCTTGTAGTCACAATTCTCTTTTGCCCTTGCACATGTCCACCATTCTAAATCTTCTCATCCTTGATATCCCTACATATGGTTAATTCTCATGATCATTGGCTTTGAAAGGTAGACAACCATTAGAGGAAGTTCTTAGTTTGACAATACTTGTGTTGATTGCGCTAGCCCTACCTACAGCTCCACTTTTACATGATATATGAGAGATTAATGGGAGGTGAGAGTTTTATAAAATTTGGTTAGGATAGCCACATCATATGAGTGTCTTGAGAGAGCTTGGAGAAAGATTTTTTTGTCTAATACTTGTTGCAGGAATTTTTGTTTTGAAAATCATAAAAACCCTCCGATGGAAGCAAAGAAGTAAGTATGGCTGAAATTGAAGACTTCGAGTGAAGAGTTTGAGTTGTGGGGTAAATCTTGACGTGGTAAAAATTCTAAACGCCCATGTTTATGTTTGATTATCATTACTTTGTGTTTATGTATTAAAGATGAAGGGATTGACTAACTTGTGAAGAAGGATAAGTGGTACACGATTACACTCCTTGGACGAAGTTCTTTTACGAGTACTTGCTCGAGGACGAGCAAGAGCTAAGTGTGGGGGAGATGTTGACGGTGTATTTTGGTGCACCTAGCATGTTCATTACACTTTGGTTTGGATTTGATTATGGAACTAACCCGCCACTAGGCACACTAATCATATAACAAGTTCATCTTTGTGCATGCATTTGGAAGTGTTGTGTTTATGTAGGAAATCATGGACATAAAGGACGGATTCGCAACAAGTTCAAAGGAGCATTCACGGAGTCTTGTTCGTGTTCATGAGCTTGCTGAAATCACTTCCAATGGTGGCGAGGACCGAAGTGCTACGAGGAACACCCCCAGGGATTGAAGCGTAAAAGATTAAACTTCATGCAAAGAGAGCCTCCATCTTGGACGCAAGGATAACAGCATCAAAATCATGCAAGTGGAGGGGGCAAAGTACATAAATGCGCGAGGACCCACGGAGCAAAAAGGGCGACCGAACCGGGCCGAAATTGGGCCTGGGCCGGCCGGCCCGTGCGGGCCGGCCCAGCCCACTTCGGGCACCGGTTCGGTCCCGTCTTCCTTGCCCTCGAAGGATCTTCGACCCTAAAACCCCCGACGCGCCGCCAACACGAAAAGAGGAGTTATTCGCACCGAAGGCCATCCACAAGCTAGAGAGAGAGGAGGAGGATCTCCGGGCCGGAGATCAACCACCTCGAAGGAAGCACCCTCTCGTGGAGGAGGAAGACACCGGCGGAAGGGAAACCATGATCAACGGTGCCATGATCGCACCTTGATGGGGTAATCTTCTCATTCGTCCATGGGTTGTAATCGATCGTGAGATGTAATCGCACTTTGTCGGATTATCTATCTATCATCTTGTGTTGAATATACTTTAATGCTTAAGGTTTGCAACCATGCCGTGAAGGGAGTAAGGCCTCAATGCTTCCTTGGATCCATTCAATACGCCGTGGCCATCAAAGGTCTAGTCATGAATACCTTCGCGTAGTGACGGACGAGAGGAGGGAAAGGGCGAAACCATGGTCACAACCCCGATAGATTAGATTGGTTTTTCATGTCTTTAAGCGATTGCATGCTCTAGTATCGTAGACCCGTGGGCGAGTGTCTTCTTCCTTGATCATTTATCATTCTCTCTAGTGTAGTTTAGTGTTTTCTAGTATAATAGTAGTTAGGGTTTTAGTAGCTAGTGTGTCGTTGTTGATCGAACGCTTGTAATCCCCTTGCTCCGCGGATTGACAAGAACCTTGGGAATCCCGTGGTGAAAAAGGTGTGGGGTCCGTACGCTTGCGGATCGTAGAGGGATACGTCTTTTATCCGTCAACACCGTCACGGTGGTCTTGGAGCAGCTGAAGAGGGATGAGCTCAAGAGGAAAAGCGTCGAGCCAAAGAAATGAAGATACTTTCGCTTCTTCTTGCAGGCCTTCTGCATCCTGCAGGCCTTCTTTTGTAATCTTAGGCGGTTGCATTGTTAATATAAGAACCTACAAGAACGTTTGTGATGCAAAAAGTACTTTTGTGCTAAGGGCAATACACTTTAGTATTGGCCATTTTCCCTTTGTCGGAATTTTTGTTCTGAAGGCGGCTTCCTCCCGAATGCCGGCTATTTCTGTTTCTCTAACGCTTGGAATAGCAATCAACGATCAACTTCAATACTAGGATAATATTTCTTCAAGTATCTCCCGTTTATGGCAGCAGTGAATTCTTCTCCCAACAAAGTTTTCAAGATGTATGCATGTCCAGGCGTGCACCTAACCACCCGAAAGGGACCTTCCCAATTTGGAGACCATTTACCGAATGCACTGTACTTAGTCCCAATCGGCAATAATGCTTTCCAAACCAAATCTCCTTCTGCAAATTGCTTGACCTTTACCTTCTTGTTATAGTACTTAGCAACTTGCATTTTGTTTTTCTCAATATTCTCCAAGGCCCTAAGACGAATCATATGCAAGTCTTCTAATTCGTCTATCATTAAATCATTATAATCCTTGGAACTTAATCCTTTTGCAATACTATTCTCCTTGAGTCTGACTGCATCTCCCACGGCAAGACAGCATGATGTCCATAAACCAACTCGTAAGGAGATGTCTGTGTAGCTCCATGAGGAGCCATTCGGTAAGCCCATAAGGCTTCATTGAGTATCGAATGCCAACTTCTTGGCTTCTGATCAATCTTCTTCTGTATAATCTTGATCATGATCTTGTTAGAAGCTTCTACCTGACCATTAGCTTGGGCATAATAAGGAGAAGAATTTAATAATTTGATCCCCATACTTTCAGCAAAATCTCTGAACTCTGAGGATGTAAACTGAGTTCCTTGATCCGTTGTAATTGTCTGAGGAATTACAAATCTGTAAATGATATGCTCTTTGACAAACTCAACCATATTTTTTGATGTCACCTTCTTCAATGGAATTGCCTCAACCCACTTAGTGAAATAATCTGTTGCTAAAAGCACAGACTTATGCCCCTTGCTAGATGGAGGATTTATTTGGCCAATCAAATATATTCCCCATCCTCTAAATGGCCATGGCTTGATAATAGGATTTAGAGCTAATGCTGGAACTCTCTGAATATTTCAAAACTTCTAACAATCTTGACATCCCTTTTAATATTCAAAGCAATCTTCCAACATTGTCGGCCAATAACATCCAGTTTTCCTAATAACCCACTTCATTCGATAAGTCGACTGATGTGCTCCACACAGCTCATCATGCACTTCACTCCTCATCCTCTTCACTTCTTCTTGACCCAGGCATTGAAGCAACACCCCATCTATGGATTTGTAATACAAACGTCCATCAAGAACAAACTTTATAGCTTTGTATCTGAGCTTCCTAGAGACCTTTCGGGGTGGATTCTCCAAATAATCAGCAATTTCTTTTCTCCAATCATCTTCTGCTAGATCACTCCCAAAAGCATATACATCGATGGCAAACACTTCTTGATTCTCTCTATAACCCGAAGCACTTTGAGCTAGCCTGTTTGCCTCTCCATTGTTTTCTCTAGGAATATGTTGTAGAATTACTAACTGAAAGCTTTTCAGGATTTCTTTGCACTCCTCGTAGTAATTCCTCAGGATATCATTTCTGCATTCATATTGGCCATTCAATTGTTTTATAACTAGCTCTGAATCTCCAAAAATCTCAACTGAAATGGCCTTTGCCTCTCTCAAGTATTGAAGCCCTCTGAGCAATGCTTCATACTCAGCTTGGTTATTTGTGACAGTAGGTTGAATAGGAATAGCAAATTCAAATATTTCCCCTGGGTGAAATTAATAAAATACCTACTCCACCACCTTTGCCACATGAAGATCCATCAAAAAATAAAGCCCAAGGAGTAATCTCAAGCAAATTAATTGATGAACCACGATGTTCGGTAATGAAGTCAGCAATAATCTGTCCTTTAACAGCTTTTGCCGATTCAAACCTTAATTCAAACTCAGACAGGGCTAAAATCCATTCGCCAATACTTCCATTCAAAATTGGCACAGACAACATGTGTTTAATTACATCAAATTTTGAATATACAATGCACTCGACATTCAACAAATAGTGCCGAAACTTTGTACATGAGTAACAAACACACAAGCAAAGCTTTTCTGCAGCTGAATATCTTGTTTCGGGATCAAGTAATTTTCGGCTAAGGTATGCAACTACTCTTTCTTTTCCCTCAAATTCTTGTATGAGGGACGATCCAATGGTTTGGATATCGGACGCCACGTACAACTTAAAAGGCTTGTTCAATTGTGGAGGTACCAATACTGGTGGTTCCTTCATGTATTTCTTGATTTCATTGAAATCCTTCTGTTGTTCGTCACTCCATACAAACTTCTGATCCTTTTTGATCCTTAACAGTGGAGAAAAAGCAACACCTTTTGTGACAAATTTGATATGAATCTTCTCACAAAATTGATCTTGCCAAGCAGTGACTGCAGTTCCTTAAGATTGATTGGAGGAACAACTTCAGCAATAGCTTTCATGCTCTTCTTGCCAACTTCTATTCCTCCCTCATGCACCAAAAATCCCAGGAACTCTCCAGCTGAAACTCCAAAAGCACATTTGTTCGAGTTCATCTTAAGTCCATGTTTTCCAGTGCATTCTAGAGTTTTCTCACATCAGCCAAATGTGATTCATGATCCAATGACTTGATCACGACATCATTAATATATATCTCCACAATTTTGCCGATCAACTCGTGAAATATATAATTCATGGCTCTTTGATAAGTTACACCAGCATTCTTCAACCCAAATGTCATGACAATCCACTCAAATAACCCTATATGTCCGAGACATCTGAAGGCTGTCTTTGCTACATCTTCCACTGCCATAAAAATCTGATTGTACCCTGCATTGCCATCCATGAAGCTAATAACTTTATGTCCAGCAGCAGCATCAACCAACAAGTCAGCAACAGGTATTGGATATCCATCCATGGGTGTAGCCTTGTTTAGATCTCTAAAGTCTATGCAAACCCTCATCTTTCCGTTTTTCTTGTAAACAGGAACAATATTAGAGATCCACTCTGCATATCTGCATGGCCGAATGAAATTCGCTTCTATTAATCTCTCAACCTCTTTTTTCACATCGGCCAATACTTCATCCTTGTAAATTTTCCAGGGAGGTTGCTTGTAAGGTCTATAACCAAGCTTGATTGGCAACTGATGCTCAACAATGGAACGATCCAAACCAGGCATCTCCGAATAATCCTAAGCGAAGCAATCTTTATATTCTTTTAATAGCTTAATCAACTCTTCTTTGAAAACTGGATCCAAGTTAGTACTGATAAATGTTGGCCTTGGCTTGTCACCATCTCCAATGTCTATTTCTTCCAATTTATCGGCCGACATAAATCCACATCCTAACTTCCCATCAGTTCCATCAATTGGATTCTCCATTAAAAATTACTATAAGAGCCGATTGCTTGAATCGGCTATTGATCACTGCTGACTGGTTCAACAGGACCTTCACCCCAGTCCTTGCCTGAGAAGCAATCTATGCCTTGATACTCCCAGAAGGCTAGTTCCACATTAGCCACGCTTACCGAATCATCTGCTTGGACAACTTCCACGTCATCATCTACCCATTGAACAAGCTGTTGATGCATAGTAGATGGAATGCAGCAGTTCCCATGGATCCAATCCCTTCCAAGCAGCAAGCTATATGCCCCGTTTTCTTCAATGACAAAGAAGGTCGTAAGCAGAGTCTTAGACCCGATCATCAAATCTACATGCACACAGCCCTTGGTATCTGAAGGATTTCCAGCAAAATCATTCAGAACTATGCTCGTTGGCGTCAAATCTCCAAGGCTCATGCCAAGCTTTCTGAATGTAGTATATGGCATCGCATTGATAGTAGCTCCACCATCAACAAACATCTTAGTCAATGGCTTCCCGTTGACGTACCCTCTTAAGTACAGCGGTCTCATGTGCCGATTCTTGGTTGGCTTATCAAAAGTAGCTTGCTTGGCCAACATTAACTGTGCTATCAGTCCAAATTGCTCGGCCTCATCCATATCTGGCAATACCTCCTCCTACACAATCTGATTAGCTGGAGCCATGAATTCATTCGGCAAGAAACATACCATGCATGTATGAGCCAAACGACCAGATTCATCAGGTTTGTCTTTTGGGCGCCACACTTGTTCTTCTTAATTCCTTCTTGCTTCAGTTCCTGATTCCTCAAGCGTTGTACCCTTCTCTTCTTCATATCTCCGCTTCTCCTCTTCGTACTTATGCTTCTTGTAGCGTTCCTTTTCTTGCTGACGCAGCCATTTATTGAGGAGAATACGCGAAGTCATTCTGGGTTTAGAGGATCACCCACTTCAATTTGACTTTTCGAGAAGTGAGGCTCTTCATTGTGAATCTGTTCAAATGTGACTTGTCGAGTGGGATCAATTGAGCCATCCTGCTTTGCCTTTGCCGAAGTCAAAACTTTCACCTTTTCCTTCCCTTCAATAGCACTGGCTTCCCTTCACCATGTTAATTGAGAACCCGATCATATCTGAGGGAATGGGTTACCATCCAATTTCATCTTATTATCAAACTTCAGATGACCTTCTTGGATAGCTTTCTGAATTCTCACTCTAAAGACCCTACATTCATTGATGGAATGAGAATTCCTGTCATGAAATCCACAGTACTTCTTATCTTTCACTCCATCAGACCGAAGCATAGAATGCCCTTCTGGCAACTTGATCCGGCCTTCTTTCACGAGGAAATCGAAGAGCTTATCTGCCTTGGTTACATCAAAATCATAGGTGCCTTTAGCTTTCTTGATCCACCTCTGATTTACTGTCAATGGCTCCTTGCCCCACACTATCTCTCCTGCAGCTATTTCCTCTTCATCATATTCATCTCCTTGATCCGCCCTTTCGAGGAATTGATTGTAAATGTCGCCTATATCATTGTGCTTGACAAATCCGGGAATCTTTCTTGAAGCCATATGCTTGATTGCTCATCAATGACAGCTAGGTGTGACACTGGCCAAGGTCGTCGAATTCCATCCCGAATAGCTTCTCCCCGAATGGCCGGCAACATCCCCCGCTACTGCCCATACCGGCCGCTGATCATCCGGTATGTTCGAGAGAAGCACATGCTTTTTGTTTCTCTCAATCTCCTGAGGAACTCCATTGGTGTTTCATTGTTCCTCTGCCTCAAGGTAGTCAGATCAATTAGCTTTTTCTCATTACTGCCAGTGTAATAATGAGCATGGAACTTTTGCTCTAAATCTTTCCAAGAGCAGATTGAATGAGCAGGTAGAGAAGTGAACCATGTAAACGTTGGGCCTGTCAAGGACAGAGGGAAATATCTAATTCTGAAGGCCTCATCGAAGAAGCTTCCCCAAGCCGCATTAGGTACCGGGCTATATGTTCCACAAGATCGGTATCATCTTGCCCCGAAAACTTAGTGAATTCGTGGGAACTTTAACCCCCGTTTGGTAATGCTACCCTGTGGTACCATTCTGGGAAGGGAGGTGTATACACATGTCCTTGATTCTTAGGCTTTAAACCGAATTGATTTTGCAGCACATCGGTCATTCTTTGCACCAAGAGATCAACATTGGTGTCTTGATTCCCTAGCCCCCAGCAGGTATCCCTGTAGCACCACCATATCCAGGATTTGGGAGAGCATCGATAGCACTATAGTCCATGAACTCTGAATACCCATTCCCGTACATATTCCTTTGCAGCCTGTTACTTGTTGGGGCTATCCTGTAGGCGAGACAAAGTTGAACTCCCGGTAGTACCGAATGCCATCTTACCGTATGTGCGTGGATTAGGTATTGCTTGATGAGAGTTCTGCTGGATCGGTTGACTACCCACATGTTGAGTTGGCTGAACACTCACACTTTGCTGAGGCGGCTGAGCACTTACATCTTGACGAGGTGGTTGGCCATTAGCAGTAGCACTTGATTCACCTTACTCAAGATGTTTGTCCACGCTTGGGCCAAAGACACCAACCATCATCTGTCGAAAGCTATTTAAAAATGCAGTGTTATGTCTAGCCATTATTTCTCCCATAGCTTGTCATATCATAGCGAAAGCTTCTTGTTTCTCTGCAGCAACTGTCGCATTAGTCTCTCCTGGCATCAGAACTCTTGGCATATCTGTTCTGAGGAATGGCACACCACTCCTATTCTTGGAAAACGACATCAGACACTTCTGCCAGAATTGCTCCACGGACTCTTTCAACAGCAGTTGATGTTCTGAAGACAATTCATTTAAAGTGACATCCAGGACAGCTTGGATTTCAGGAATCTTTATCAACTTGAGGGTCCCACTTGGCGTGCCAAAAAGTGTGTTGACGTAAAATCAGCACCTCACGCCAAGCACACAGCAAGCCGGATTAGCTGGCTTCACACATGTGGCCCGGGCGTCAGAATCCGGAAGCGCGCCATTCAATTTTCCCTGAAACTGACAAAGGATGAAAACGGTTAGATAAAACCTGGAACTTGCCAGGTGGTACCAGACAGTTCCGTATTTACGGCTATAAAGCCAGTTAGAACGACATATAGCTATAAACAAGCTATCCGACAAAGAATTCGAACATCATTCGGGAATTGATAAAGCGTGTAAATAGGGCAATCGTCGAATGTATGATGTAAGCATGATGAAAAATCGGTCTTTATTTAAACAACATTACAAAGCACGTAACCATGATCGATTATCCAGGATAAAGCATGATAAAATAAATAAAAGCAAAGCATGCTCATGAATTTGCGAAGTAAACAATCATGCATAGACTAAAAGCACTAGTCTACCGCGTGTCTAGGTACTTTCAAACCCGTCGAGCATGACATCAAACAAGTTAATCCACCGCATGATACAACTTGTTTGAAATCACACCACCAACCAAGAATAGATCAATCCACCGCATGATACAATCTAAACATGGAAGGCTAAAAGCATACATTATTTAAAGCAAGCTCATGAACATGTTTCACTTGTGATGGAATTACCGAATACAGCTGTACAGCCGAATCGGGTTCCGTGGAGAAGGAACAAACTATGCAATATTAACAAGCTTGAACCCGCAACACGTGACAATCTAGATTGATTTGAATTCGGCTATAGAGGGCGCATAACCCGCTTGCCATGTCAAACCAAAGACTTGCGTGCAACACGTGGATCACAAACAAGATAGAGCCGAATCTAATCAATCTAAGTTGGGCAATAAGAGTGTTACATGAATTAAACATAAAAGGTAAAATTCAAAGCAACACGTGGTAACTTAATGAATCTATTAGATCTTGCCAAATCTAACAGAGCCGATAGCTAGCTCTGAGCTAGATCTTAGCCTACCGCATGACTCATGATCCAACAAGGAAACCATTTTGAACCAAGCTTGAATCCACCGCATGATACTAAGCATTGCATCACGGTCTAAATCCACTGCATGATACTAGACATGATACAAGGTTGCCGGTACTTACGGAGGTCGACGGATCGATGGCTCCTCTCGAAGAACTCGACGACACGACTAGAAGGACTCGAAAGTTGGCACGGGGCCGGTTTGTTGTGAAATTGTTTGATCCCTATTACAAACACCAGGGGTTTATATTTATACCCGGGTCCCAACACGACTCCTAGTCGACCACGATTACAACATTTGTTACCTAAAATTAACACCATGGTGTCATGTCCGTCTTGTATCCATCATCAATTCATCACCTTCTTTATATCCAATCCACGTCATCACGCATTCCCGAATGCTTTCCGCCTTAACCCGTGGAACAGTTCTTCTGCCGAATGACGATGTACTCCCAACCGCAGACGCCTCTACCGAATGTTTTGAGGAAAACCTTTTGCCGAATGGTGCTCTTCTGCCAAATTCGGCTCACATGTCAGTCTCTTCCCCGTACCAATTTTTGGTGTTAATAGGAATATAAGGAGTTTTGTGCTTTTCTAGGCATTTAATCATTTTTCGTAATTAAATAATGAAGTATAGGAGTTTGCTGTTGCATACATGCTGTCGCATTGTTTTTGGAGTGTTTGAATTCAAATTCATGTTTGAATTCATGTGTTTGATTGTTTTTATACTATAGAAAAAAACATTTCCTTTACCTCTTCTTCCCCCCCCCCCCCCTCACTTCTGGCCCGTTTTGAATTCTAGCGCAAACCGCTGAAGTCCGGCCGTGCTCCCTAACCTTCCCCCCCGCCGCTCGCCTCCCTCCGCTTGCCGCGGCCCGGGCCCGCCCACAGCCCCGGCCTAGGCCCGCCGCACGCACCCCGCCGCGAAGGCCGACGGGCGGGCCCCGCCCGCCATCACCCTCCTCGCGCCGCCGACCGAGCCGGGGTCGAGCTCGGGTTCAACCCCGACTCGGCGTCCGTGCCGTCCCCCCCCCCCCTCTCGGGCCCGCGCGCCAGGCGGGTGCTCCGACCTATTTAAAGGCCGCCTGCACCGAGCCACACCTCCATCGCCTGAACCCTAGCTCCTCAGCCACGTCGCGCCGCCGCCACCTAACCCTAGCTGTGCCGCCGCCGATGCTGAGCTCCACCACCGCCTCCCCGCAGTCGTGGACACCCTCGGGAGAACCGCAAGGAGGTGAGGAGGAGGACCGTGTCGCTCGTTCGTGTCTTCGTGCGCCGCGCCGTCAGGGTTGCCCTCGCCGGTCTTGCACCGCCGCGGCTTCTCGCCGTCCGCCGCCGCGCGCCGTCTTCGCCGCCCGAGTCCGTTGGTGGAGTTCGCGTGCGCGCGCTCGTCGTCCCGGCGTTTTCCTCGTGGGATTTAGAGCATCCCGTGCCAAGACCGCACCGCACCGCCGCACCCCCGCCTTGCGCCGCCGCCGCCGCCGGCCGGGTCACCGCCGCCGGTGCTCGCGCTGCACCAGAGCCGCCGGATCCCCAACCGATGGTCCGGATCTATTCGTGGGCGGGTCAAACCGGCACATACCGGTCAACCCGTGGGATTTCACCCGCCGACAATCTCAGCCGTTGGATTTTGATCCAGTGGATCAGATTCGCTCCCCTTGCCTTGGCCGCGCGCTTTTGCAAAGAAAACCCCAAACTTCTTCAAATTTACAACATGGTCCTTCCACCCTATAGGTTCCCTTACGAATAGGCCCTGTTTTCTTCGTTTTAGCCCAGGGAGTTTAGTTTTCTTTTCCGATTAATTCTTAAACTTGTATTAGCCGTATCTTAGTCATTTTAGCTCCGTTTTTAGTGTTCTTTATGTCCACGCGATCGTCTCGACGTGTAGATTAGTTTCCTATTGTTTTTATTTCTGTTTGAGATGATTGGTGTACTGTTTCTTATTTGTTTCCTTTGTATGCTTGTATGTGAATGTGCGGAGCGTAGAGTACGAGCAGTTCGAGGACTTCACTGCCGTTGAAGATTTCCAAGACCCTGAGCAGTTTTCGAAGTTGGTAGAAGGCAAGTCCTTGCTGCATTCCCGGTTATCCTATTACAACGTGCATTTTAATTACACCGTTATTTATTATTGCTTTGCATTAAATTGAAGGGTCCTATTGCTAAGGTTCGACTAGCTTTGTTTATCCTATGCCTTGATCAACCTGGGTTTACTTTATGTTGGGTAGCACATGCTAGAGCTTTACTTGGTTCGGGTGGTTTAATGAACACTTGTTAATATGGATTTATGTATGTTGTTATTCATGTAATACAAGAACACCTCATTCCTGTTAATCGGAACATGGAGAACCACCTAGGAAAACAGTACAACCACAAGACATATGGCTCTGTCTTGGCTTAAAAATTAGAGAACTAGGTGTTAGGTATGCTTTACCTGATAAGGGTTTGGGGCTGACGGTAGATGGCGTGTGGACCCGCTTCCGCGGGGAGTTGGGCTTGGCTAAGGCACGCGTACTCGCCGGGGGAGCTTTATACGCCGCACCGATCGGGTAACCTAGCGGGCGGCCGCATCTAGGGATCTTTGTAACGGCCTCGTAGCGTCCCTATGCGCCCCACCTCGGTAGTGTGGTATTGTGCCTATTTTTGCACAACATGGTTGGGTCTAAAACTCTTTTGGGTTTTTACGTGACTTGTGGGTAAAGATGTACAACCTCTCGCAGTGTAAAACCGACTAGTTAGCCGTGCCTGTCGGGGACCGCCCTAGGGGTCCCCTCAAACAATGGGGGAACCCTTACTTAAATTCCTGCATCAAAATAAGCTAAGCCTAACCATGCGGGAAACTAACCATGCAGACATGGCCCATGCGAGCAGACTTCGGAGGCCCACCAAGACGGCTCGTCCGTAAGACCCCTCGAGCGGCGCTCCGCCCTCGCCCGAGGGTACCCCCCTCCTCGAACGGACTCCGCCCCGTTCGAGGGGCGACCCTTCCCTCGAGCGGTCCCGCCCCGCTCGAGGGCTCGATCCCCCTCGAGCGGGCCTCGCCTCGCTCGAGGGTCCGCTCCACCCTCGGCCGGGGCCCGCCACGCTCACGGGCGCCCCGCGCGCGTGCGCCGCCCCCGTACTTGGGCATTTAACGCCCGACGCCGCAGACGGCGTCATCATGCGCCGGGGCTCACGCCCGGTGCGCCGCACCAACTCCCCAGGGAGGAGCCCATCCCCGCTACTGTGGGATGGACTGTGCGGTACGGCCGGTGTCAGTCCCGTGACACCGTGCGCCCGCTACTGTACGGCTAACGCGCCCGACCCTCGAAAGGGGGCCGGGCGCACCCTCGACTCCACTTTCCCGTGACCCTGCAGTTGGGTGAGGGGCGCTAGGCCGGTGGGCGGCCATCCCGGCCACTGTAACGGCGCGGCCGCCGTACCCACGCGTGCGGGCGCACGCCCGACTCCGCGGCGCACGCCCGAGCACCGCAGCAACCACTCCACCACCGCGAGCTCATTGGGAAGGAACGCCGTTCGCCCGCTCCCCGTACTCCGTACCGGCCCATCATCGCACCTCCCTCGAAGCCTATCGGGTGACGCCATCGCCATCCGCCGCCTCCTATCCTCGAACCGCCACCGTTCGGGTACGAGGTAGGCCATCATGGCCGGATCGCAGCGAAGATCGTCCGGACGGCCGCCCACTCTACGCCGTAGCACGACGTGCTTCCACACGTAGCTAGGTAGCGCGGCGTGCATGTAACTCGCCGCCCCCTTGGCCTATAAAAGGGGAGGCGAGCCCCCCCGGCCGGGGGGGGGGGGGGGGCGAATCCGGAGGAACACAAAGACACCGTGCACTCACTCTCTTATTCTCCCACAACATCTCCACCACTCACCCGGGGACTTGGAAGCCACGATTCCTCTCCCGCCTTGCTTGTATTTGCCCCACTACAAGCACCCCCGGTGCCGAGCAATATAGTGCCACGAGCACGCCCCTCGCCGGACGTACGGCCCCCCTCGGCGGAACCAGGATAAAACCTTGTGTCATTTGTTGCTTAGCATCGACCATTGAGGGATAGACCTAGGCGTTATCTACCGGTTAGTGTCGGGACCATATTCCGCACCGACGCTGGCGCCCACCATGGGGCAAACGAGCGCCTAAGGTCATTTCGCTAACTCCCTCCATGGTGATTCGCACCGAGTACCGTAGCACCCGCTACAACATGGGTAGCTCGGACCCTCTTCCGCCGGGTTCGAGATCCGCTTCGGGGACTTGAACTTCCGGGCCACGGGGAACGGCTATCTCATGCGCCTCACCAACCGTGAGGAGCTCGCGCGCGGCCGCGAGGCCGAGTCCGCTCGGTCTCCGCCGCACGCACGACACCGGCGCGTGGCACCCGCAGCACGGATGCCGCGGGCCCTTCGACGCCGCGACGCCGCCGTCGCTCCGGGCTACGCTCGCGTCCGAGCGCGGTCCGAGCGGCGGCGGCGAGCGCGCGCGCCGCTCGGCGCGGTGCTCCCACCGTCACGACGGCCGCCACCGCCCCAGTAGGACCGCGTGCGGTCTCCGGACCACGCATCCCCATCGGGCTGCGTGGTGCCACTACGGCCTACAACGCCAACGTCAACACGACAATGCGCAGGGTTCCGCCAGGTCGGCACGTCTTCGTCGCCAGGGATCCTGGCACCCCCCGGCCACGGACGAGTCGTCCCCGGGCTCCGTCGACGCGATGCCACCCGCCAACCGACACGGGTACGCGGAGTGGGACTTCTCCCGGCGTGCCGGACCCGGGGCCGCGTTCGGGCGCTTCCTCAACGCCGCGGACTCCGGGTTTGGTCGCTCCGACGACTCCAAGCACCGGGAGCTACGACCCCACGCGGGAGTGTTGTGCCGTCATCACCAACGACCCGGCAAACGCCGCCGGTGCGGCGGGTGCCGGAGACGGGGAAGTCACGCCTGCCCCAGGGATCGCCACGCGCCTGGCCGCGGGGCCGAGCACTCCCCGCTGGGGCCGACGTCGACGCACAGCTGGCCCAAGCTCGCGAGCTCGAGGCCAAGCTGGCAGAGGAGTACAGGACGGTGCGGCTACTCCGCGCCTCGATGGCAGGAGAGGCCTCCGCACGCGGCGAGCGCGCGCGGGAGCTGGGCCGACAGGTCCGTGACCGCCTCAACCCCGTCCCCAACGTCGACAACGCGGATACGCCACCACGGGCGAGCCAAAAGCTCATCGCCGCCGCGACGTTGCTACGCGCCATGCCGGCACCCTCGACCCCCGAGGCTCGAGACATGCACCGCGAGGTGCAGACTCTCCTTGAGCAAGCGGCCGTCCGGCAGGCCGAGAGCTCAGCCTCACGCATCCGCCAACAGGGGGACGCACGGGGCGATGATCCTGCACCGGGAGGCGAACCCTCGGTGCACGTAGGTCAACCTGCTGACCAGGGACGCACGCCGGCCAAGGAACGGCTCCTCGACACGCGCAGGGCGCTGGATGGCGATGCCCGCAACGTCATCAACGCCAGGCGCACCAGCAAGGCGGCGGACGCGCGAGCGGCTAGGGGCTACCACCCTCGAAGGGGTGGACGCTACGACAGCGGTGAGGATCGCTCCCCGACACCGAGCCCCCGGCACCCGTGTGTTCGGCCCGGGAGATCCACACGGCGGCGTTCCCCGCCGCTTCCGTCGGCCCTCGACGATCGTCAAATACAACGGGGAGACGGACCCTCGTGTCCGGCTCAACGATTACCGCCGGCTCCGTCGACCGGGCGGGGCCACCAACGACGAAGTAATCATCCGCAACTTGCCCCTGCATCTGGGCGACGCGGCCCGGACATGGCTCGAGCACTTGCCCGCCAGCCAGATCCATAGCTGGGACGATCTAGTCCACACCTTCGTGGGCAACTTCCAGGGCACGTACGTGCGCCCTGGGAACTCCTGGGATCTGCGCTCCTGCACGCAGAAGCCGGGCGAGTCGCTACGGGACTTCATACGGCGCTTCTCCAAGCGCTGCACAGAGCTCCCCAGCGTGGCACAATCCGAGATCGTGCACGCGTTCCTCGAGGGCACCTCGTGCCGGGACCTTGTGCGCGAGCTGGGACGTAGCCCGCCCACGGACTCGAACGAGCTGTTCGACATTGCCACCACCCCTTCGCCTCCGGAGAGGAGGCCGTGGGGGGCAATCTTCGACGGCAAGAAGGGCAAGCGCTCCGAGGACACGCCCGCGGAGGGCAGCGGGTCCAAGGAGCCGCGCCGCAACGACAAGCGGGGCAAGAAGGGGAAGAAGCGCGCGCGCGAGGCGCGCGAGCAGGGGCGCAACGGCGGCAACGCCGAGGCCCTCGCTGTTGACCCGGCCCGACGGGGCCCTCGACCGGCTCCTCGAGGCCCGGGGGTGTTCGACGACATGATGAAGAAGCCATGCCCCTACCACAAGACCCCCGTAAACCACACTCTTGAGCAAGGCGACATGCTCAAGAAGTTCTATGGCCGTGCCGCCGCGAAGGAGGCGAGAGGCCAAGAAGGATGGGGGCGACGGCGACGCGGGTGGTTTCCCCGCCGTCGAAAATGTGTTCCTCATCTTTGGGGGACCTACGTCGACATGTCGACCCTGCGGCGCAAGAAGGAGCGGCACGAAGTCCTCGCCGCGGAGAGGGCACCTCCGGCCTTTCTCAACCGGTCGAAGGATGCCATCACCTTTAGCCGGGATGATCACCCAAACCGCATCCCGAACCCGGCCGCACCCACCGGTGGTCGATCCCATCATTGGCAACGCCCGGTTTTCGAAGGTCCTTATGGACGGAGGCGTAGCCTCAATATCCTCTTCGCGCATACATTGCGCCCCCGATGGGGATTGGGTCCGGACCGACCCGCGGCCCGGCACGAAGCCGTTTCACGGCATCGCGCCCGGCAAGCAGGTTCAACCCCTCGGGCGGATCGGGACCGCCCGTCCGGTTCGGGACCCCCAAGAATTTCCGCAAGGAAACCCTCACCTTCGAGGTGGTGGGATTCAAAGGGGCCTACCATGCCATCCTTGGGCGACCATGCTATGCCAAGTTCATGGCGGTCCCCAACTACACGTACCGAAGATGAAGATGCCGGTCCAAACGGCGTCATCACCGTCGGGTCATCGATCGAGCATGCATTCGACCGCGATGTCGAGTGCGTGGAACATGCGAGGCACTAGCGCCGGGACGAAGCGCCGGTGAACACACCGGAGAAGATGGTCAACGACGACCTCGCCTCCGCCGCCAAACACATCGGCACCTTCGAGGCCGCCGAGCAAACCAAAGGGGTCCCCCTCGACCCGACAGCCCCCGAGGGCAAGGTGTTGAGGGTCGGCCGACCCTCGATCCTAAATAGGAAGCGCGTGCTCGTCGACTTCCTCCGCGCCAACGCCGACGTCTTCGCGTGGAGCCCCTCGGACATGCCGGGCATCCCGAGGGAGGTCGCCGAGCACTCCCTTGATATCTCGCCTAACGCTCGCGGCTGTTCGGCGGCGGCCGCGCCGCTTCGACGAGGAACGGCGACGGGCGATCGGAGCGGAGCCGCGGAAGCTCCTCGAGGCCGGATTCATCAAGGAAGTGTTCCACCCTACGTGGCTAGCTAATCCCGTGCTTGTAAAAAAGAAAAATGGGAAGTGGAGGATGTGTATTGACTACACCCGGGCCTCAATAAAGCATGTCCAAAGGTTCCTTTTCCTTTGCCACGCATAGATCGGATCGTTGATTCCACCGCCGGTGTGAACTACTCGTTTCCTTGATGCCTACTCGGATATCACCAAATAAAAATGAAGGAGTCCGACCAGCTCGCGACTTCGTTCATCACACCGTTCGGGACGTTCTGTTACGTCACGATGCCTTTTGGCCTCAGAAACGCGGGCGCAACATATCGCGCTCGCATGCAAGCACGTTTTTGGAGACCATATCGGGCGAACGGTCGAGGCTTACGTGGACGACATCGTCGTCAAGACCAGGAAGGCGGACGACCTGGTTAGCGATCTTGGCATCGCGTTCGGTGCCGCGGCCAACGGGGTCAAGCTCAACCCCGAAAAATGTGTCTTCGGAGTGCCGCGGGGCATGCTCCTAGGATACATCGTCTCCCGCCGGGGAATCGAGGCCAACCCCGAAAAGGTCGCGGCCCTCGAGCGAATGGGTCCAATTCGGGACCTCAAAGGGGTGCGAAGGTGTTGGGGTGTCTTGCCGCCTTGAGCCGCTTCGTCTCGAGGCTCGGTGGAGAAGGGTCCGCCCCTCTACCGGCCGCTCAAGAAGCACGAACGCTTCTCTTGGACCGCCGAGGCCCGGGAAGCGCTCGACAAGCCGAAGGCGTCTCCGACACACGCCCCAATCCTTACGCCGCCGCGAGACGGCGAACCCCTCCAACTCTACGTGGCCGCAACCACCCGGTGGTCGGCCGCCGTGATCGTTGTGGAGCGCACGGAGGAAGGGCATGCCTTGCCCGTGCGGAGGGGCCGGTCTACTACATCGCCGAAGTCCCGTCGGACACGAAGACGCGCTACCCCCGTGTCCGTGTCGTTGTATGCGGTAGTCCTCGCGCGGCGCAAGCTCCGCCACTACTTCGAGGCCCACCCGATTCCACGGTGGTCTCTTCCTTCCCGTTAGGAGAGATCATTCGCAACCCCGACGCGGCAGCGACTTGCCAAGTGGTCCGTGGAGTTGATGGGCGAGACGCTCGCCTACGCTCCGCGCAAGGCCATCAAATCGCAAATCCTAGCCGATTTCGTCGCCGAGTGGACGGACACGCACCGCCGCCCCCTCGCATTCAAGCGAGTGGCCGGACTCTCGTTCTTCGACGGCTTGGTGATGAAGACAGAGCGGGCGCGGGCCCGCTCTTCGTGTCACCCCTCGGGGAGCACATGCGCTACGCAAGGCGTCTCCACTTCCCCGCGTCCAACAATATGGCGGAATACGAGGCCCTTCTCTCGCGGCCTCAAAATCGCCATTGAGTTGGGCATCAAGCGCCTTGACGTGCGAGGGGATTCGCGACTCGTGATCGACCAAGTCATGAAGAACGCGAGCCGCCACGACGACAAGATGGAGGCCTACCGTAAAGCCGTGCGGGCCCTCGAGGACAAATTCTACGGCATCGAGCTTAATCATGTACCCCGCCGATACAACGAGGAAGCGGATGAACTTGCCAAGATCGCGTCCGGCGGATCACCGTTCCCCCGAACGTTTTCGCGCGCGACATCGCGCGGCCCTCGGTCACCTTCGAGCCTTACCCCTCGAGCGACGGCGGACCCTCGGGGGCTCCCTTGAACCCATCGGGTGCGGAACCCATGGAAGAGGACCCCTCGAACGAGGCGCACGTGCTCTCCCTTCTCGAGGGGTACGGCTCCCACGAGGGCCGTCGCGATGGACATCGAGCCGCTCCCGTCCGGGCGGACCGGCGGGAGAAGTACATCGCCCGGATTGCTCGAGGGGAACTCCCCGCGCACCGGGCCACGCCCGGGCGCATCGCCGGATGGCCAAGTCATTCACCCTCGTCGACGGCGAGCCGTACAAGCGCGCCGCGTCGGGGCATCCTCCGGCGGTGTATACCCATTCCCCGAGGGGCGCGAGCTCCTACGGGACATCCACGCGGGGATCCGTGGCCACCACGCCGCGCCGCGCACCCTCGTTGGCAACGCGTTCCGCCAAGGCTTCTATTGGCCTACCGCGGTCGCGGATGCCGCCGAAATAGTGCGCACCGCGAAGGGTGCCGGTTCTACGCCCGCAAGACCAATTTGCCCGCTCACGCCCCCGCAAACGATCCCCGTGACATGGCCGTTCGCCGTGTGGGGGTTGGATATCGTCGGGCCCCTCGCGGAAGGCGCCGGGGGCTTCACCCACCGCTTGTCGCGATTGACAAATTCTCCAAGTGGGTGGAGGTGCGCCCCATCACGAATTTGAAGGCCGAGCGGCGGTCACGTTCTTCACCGACATCGTCTACCGCTTTGGAGTGCCAAACTCCATCATCACGGACAACGGGTCCCGGTTCACGGGCCGGAAGTTCTTGGAGTTCGCGACAAGTTCCACATCCGCGTGGATTGGGCAGGCAGTGGCACACCCACGGACCAACGGCCAAGTGGAGCGCGCCAACGCATGATTCTACGGGGCCTCAAGCCCCGACCCTTGACCAGCTCAACAAATCCGGCCGGAAATGGCTCCAAGAACTACCAAAAGGCGGCGTGTGGAGCCTAAGGACCACCCCAAGCGCAGCCACCGGGTTCACACCGTTCTTCCTAGTTCATGGCGCGGAGGCCATCCTCCCCTACGTATCCGGAATACGGGTCGCCCAAGGTTCGAGGCTACAACGAAGATGCTAACCGGCCGAGCCCGCGAGGACTCACGGGACCGCCTAGACGAAGTACGCCTCGTGGCGTTGATGCACTCCGCGAGGTATCAACGGTCCCTACGACGCTACCAAGCACGCAAGATACGTCGGAGGGATTTCGGCCGAGGGGGATTTGGTCCTAAGGCTACGCCAAGACAATCGAGGGCGCCACAAGCTATCGCCCCCATGGGAGGGACCCTACGTCGTGGTGAAGGTGCTCAAACCGGCACATACAAGCCGGCCAACGAGGACGGCGAAGAACTCACCAACGCTTGGAATATCCAACGGCTACGTCGCTTCTACCCTTAACTAGGATTTCCAAGTATTTTTCTCGTTGTAAAAACGCATGGCCAACGCCCCGCTTGGTGTCACCTATGTAAATATTCCAAGTCTAATAAAAGGGCAACTCGGCTTTCCCCCGAAACCCAAGTTACCCTCGGGGGCTCTTGCGGGGGGCACCCCCCAAATGGTCCCATTTTTTTTCGCGCAAAAAAATGTAACAACACACGCTAAGTTTGTTTCCTACTTCAACCACGAGCCACGATTCGAACAGGGCGTAGGCGGCACGGCGGAAGGAGCGCGCGAGCCGAGACGCCCTACGCCGCGTGGCTATGGCCCGTCTCTCTCGCCTCCAACCCGGCGGGCCCCTTACGAAAAACGAACTCCCCCTAACTAGAATCTACTCAGAAGAAGGAGAAACAAAAAGCGTAATAAGCAAACGATTTCATTTACAACAACCGCCCATGTTCATGAAGTAACTTGTTTATTTACAAAAAGGCCACGAGGCCGACCCCGATACACATAAAACAAAAAACGGGCCCGGCCGCCCCGCATGCTGTCAAAGGCGGGAGGAGTAGCGCATCGGCGGCGTCCGGAAGAGGAATTCTTCGAAGGCCTCGGCGAGCGACCCGGCGGCGTCAGCAACAAGCGCGTCCGCACGCTCCATGGCCACCTCGTCCTCGACGCCCTCGGGCACGATGTAGCCTTCCGCCACCGCCTCGAGGTTGACCTCGTAGTGGGATCGCACCACTCCGAGGGCCTTCTCGCACGCCTAGATGCAACGCCCCGGCGCATCCGCTCCGTGACGTGGCCGCCGAGGGCGCGCGGGTGGGCGGCCGCCGTGCCGCCGGCCCGGGCCTCGCCTTCCTCGACGACGCGGCGAGTCTCGAGGGCCGCGTCACGCAGCTCCCCGCAGCCCTCGCTCGGAGGAGTTGTAGGAGGCTGCGGGGCCTCGGCCCGCCCGGCCAGCGTGCCCCAAGGCGGTGCGCAAGCCCGGAATCAACAAGACGACAAGAAATCGAAAGGGGAAGCGAACCCTCTAAAACAAAAAACCAACAAACAAGAGTCGAAAAGTCTCACCCTCGACTTGCTTCCTCTCCGGATTAAGGTCGCGGCGCGCGGACTCGAGTGCCGGCCGAGACGGCGGACGGCCTCGCCTTGCTCGCGGAGGGCCGCCTCTCGGGCCCGGCGTTGCGATGCCGAGCGAGAGCGCTTCATCCTCAACCTTGGAGAATGCGGCGTTCCGCTCCTCCGGGCGACTTCTCCCGCTCGCTTCGCGAGCAACGCGCCTCCCGCTCCGGCGCCGTTCGGGCATCGCCGAGGGCGGCCCTGCTCTTGCCGGAGCCGCCCCTCGGCCCCCCCCCGCGGGCGACGCGCTCTCGCCGGAGCCGCTCCTCGGCGACGACAAGGGCCGCGGCCTTGGCGTCGAGGGCCGCCCTCGTGTCATCGGCCTCCTTGGCGCGGCTGCTCCGGCCCGCGCGCCCGCTCTCCTCGGCGCGCCGCGCGCCCTGTGCCCCCTCGAGCGACGTGCGGAACTCCCGGGTCTCGGCGCGAGCGGTGGCCACCTCCGCCTCCCGGGTGGCGGCCGGCGTCCGCGTCTTGTCCGTGTCCTCACGCGCGTTCCACGCGCGCGCCTCGTCGCGATCGACGAGGGCCGCGCGGATCCGCTCGAGGCTCGCGTGGACGCGCCGTGCCCCGCCCCGAGCTCTCGGGGAGCACGTCGCACCACGCCATCGCCGGCACACCAGCCCACCGTCCGGCGTCCCGAGAGCTTCCGCAAGCGCGTCGAAAGCGTTGCATCGCTCCCGGAGCCGGCGGGCCTCGGCGTTCACACCCCGGTCGAACGCGCCGTACTTCTCATGGGCGCGGCGCTCGAGCTCCCGGCATCCACACATCGAACCTCGTAAGCGCCAAGTCTTGAATGCGCACGCGAAAACGAAAAAAAGGAAGGGAGAAGAGCCACCGTGGCTCACCCGGAAGACGATCCAGCCGGGCCGCCGGTGGACCCGCGCCGCCCTCGTTCAACGCGCGGTTGAGCGTGGCGCCGTGGCTCGGAGCTCGCCCCGCAGCTCCCTCGCTCCCCCCCGGCGTCGGCAAACGCAGGGGGATCCCTCCACGGCCCCCCCCCCCACCGGGCGGGGCGGCCGGCGTGGGAGGACGAGGCCCCGAGCACCGTGCCCTTGACCCCCCACCGTCGGGTGACCCTCGCGCCGCCTCACGAGGGCCCCCTCCCGGGGCTCGGGGGAGGTCGTGGGCCGGGCCGGCCCATCGGTTCCACCCGTGCGGCGGGGAGTCATCCGAGAGCTCCACCACCTCCGCCCGGAGACCGCCGGCGGGGAGGAGCCGCCCGCTCCGCCTCCGCCGGCGCCTCCACCCCGCGCCTCCGCGGCCACGGGCGCCCGTCGTGGCGCCGTTGCCGCCACCTCCGCCCGTGCCGCCGCATCCGCGGCGCCCCCGCCAGGTGCGCCCGCTCCGCCTCCTCCGCGCGGGCCGCCACCGCGGGCGGCACCTCCACCGTAGCCACCGCCGCGGCTCGCGCCTCCGTGGCGGCCGGCCGCCGCCGCCCCGGCGACCTCCGGCCGCGCCGCGGCGGGCCGATCCGCCGGCCGGGGCCTCGAGGCCCCGGCCGGCCTTGCGAGCTCGTGCCCGCCGCCGCGCCCGTCCCCGGCGCGACCCCCTCGACGAACGCCGCCGGGTGGGGATCGACGCGTCCGTCCTCAGCACCTTGGCCGGTGCAAGAGGAGGAACGGTTGGCACCGCCCTGGGCAACACGAACGGAGGGTTAGAGCATCTAATAACCAGCAAACTAAAACCAAACAAAGGAAGACAGGTTCCTTACCTCGCGGAGGAAAAGGCCCGCTTCCTTTTCCTCGAGGCCTCTGCGGACGAGGCCGGCGCAGCGGCCGCGCCTGCCGCAGCGCCTCCTGACGGCGCCGCCGCACGCGCGGGCATGCCCGCCTCACGCGTGGGCGCGCCCGATGCCGTACCCCCGATGACGCCACCGCGCGCGGGGGGCACGCTCGCCCCGCGCGCGGGCACGCCCGCCGACGCGCCCCCTGGACGATGACGCCCGCGCGCGCGGACGCGCTCCCCCGCCACGCGCGGGCACGCTTGACGCGCGCGCGAGCACGTCCGCCGCGCGCGCGCCTCCGTGGCGCGCGCCGGCACCCCCCGCGGCGCGTGCCGCCCTCGACGATGATTGCCGGCGACGGCGCCGTGCGCCCACCCCGTGCAAAGCCGCCCCGACACCGGCGCGGGTTCCGCGACGGGGCGCAGCCGCCACCGTCCGAGGGGGCCCTCCCCCTCGGACTCTTCCTCCTCGTCTCCGCTCCGAGGACGAGGGCTCCCTCGATGTCCGGGAGGAGAGCCCCGCTCCTCCCGCCGCCGGTACTCCGCGGACCGTGCGTCGCGCGCGCGCTTGGCGCCGCCTTGCGTGCTCCCTCCTTCGCGCCGCTCGCTCCTGCCTGCCCCGCCGCGCCGCCCGGCCGAGCGCACGGGAGTCGGGGGGTGGGTGGAACGGACTTGGCGGCGTTGAACCGCACCGGTCGCGCGCGAGAGCAACGATGGCGCATCGGGGAAACGGAAGCAAGAACAAGGACTAAAACGAGAATCAAAAACCACACTCACCAACGGGCCGACGGGGAGCATCTCGATATCCCACGGGGTCCGACCCGCGCGCCCGCGTCCGGGTGTCGACGGCGCTCCGCGCCCGGGTGAGCGCGTACGGCCGCTCCGGGCCGGCGGCGTCGGGAGCATCCGCGACCTCGCCAGTCGACGGGGTTGGCCGCCTCCGTCATCTCGAAGATGCGGAGGGGCCTCTCCATCAACGGCACGACCCGCCGGTGGTGGAGGAAGGCGAGGACGCCCATCGCGTTGAGCCCCTCCTTCGCCGCCCGCCGCGGGCGGCAAGGACGGACCCCCGGCGCGCCCGATGATTGGCCGTAGGCAACCCGTAGCCCCGGGAGTCCCGCCTCTTCTTGAACACCCGGCCGGTGTAGGGAGGGAGGCCGGGCTCGGCGTTGCGCGGATAAAACCATCCCCGCTCCCGGCCGGCGTTGTTCGTCGTCATGGTGCAGGGGGGATGTAGAAATCCTTGAGCCGCCCCCCGCGGGCGAGCGACATCCCGCCGCGCGCACCGCGCGGCGGGTCCTCGCTCCGACGTGGGCCGCGTGATGAGCTCCCCGCGGAAGAGGTGTACCCGCAGCTCCCAATTGACCGGGATCCCCGGGTACCCTTCGCGACGCCCACGAATGTGGCCGCCCGCGAGATCGCATGGGGGCAAAGTTGTGCGGCTCCACCCCCATAGTGGTAGCACAATGCCCGCATGAATGTGCTCGCCGGCGCGTTGAAGCCGTGCTCGTGGTAGCGGAGGAAGCTCACCACGTAGCCCTCCGGCGGGTTGGGCTCGAGGTGCGTCGCCGGCGGCACGATCCACTCCGCCGGCGCCCTTCTTCGTTGGCCGACACCGTGGCGGCGGCGACGACCGGCCGCCCGGGCGAGCCGGGGTCACGGTCGACCTCTCCCCGTGCGTAAGGCTCCGGGATCCCGATCGGAAGCTGAGGCGGCGCCATAAGGGGGGACGAACGAGTGCGAAGGCGGAGGACAAGGAAACGAGGAAAAAGCTCTAAGCAGCGAGCCCGCGCGACGGCAAGAGTGAGGCGAAGGCGAAGGGACGGAGGACTGAAAACGGTGAGAAACCAAGGTAAAAAACCGCCGTCCCTTCCTTCTCGCAGTTTTATAGGCAACGGGCGAGTCCTCGGAGCGGACGCCCCGCCGCATTAACCGCAGAATCTTTCCGTCGCGTCGACGAGTGGGCCCCACCACGGCCGCGGCGGCTCTAACACCGCAGCGGGTCATCATTGCGGCAAGACCGGCGCGACCAAGGCAAAACCGTCACGTCCGCCGGCCACGTCGCCCACTACGCGCGCGCGCGGCCGCAGCGCCTAAAAAGGCGCGCCCGCGCTGCAAAACCGCGGCCACAACCGCAAGGCAATTAAATGCCCGGGCCCCTTGCCAAGCAAGGAGAGCCCTCGAGCGAGGCGAATCCTCGGCTCGAGACAAAGGCGACCCTCGATGGGATGACAACGTGAGAAGGTCGCCCGGACCTGCTCGGTGTAGAGCGAGCAGCCGCGGCACCCATGCCACGTGAAGCCCTCGAGTGGCGTGACCCTCGGCACGAAACAAGGCGACCCTCGATGGGATATCAGCGTGAGAAGGACGCCCGGGACCTGCTCGACGTAGAGCAGACCACCGCGGGCACCCATGCCACGTAGGACCCTCGAGCGGCATGACCCCCAACTCGAGACAATGTCAACCCTCTAAAAGAAGGCACGCGCGTAAGAGGATCGCCCAGGTCACGCTTGAAATAGAGCGACACCGAAAGCACTCATGCCGCGCCGTGCCGCCAACAAGCACCTCAAGGGCCGGCACGTCCGTACCCCTCGACGGCCGCAAACGCGAAAAGACGGGCTGGCCCATGCACGGCCCCGCACGGCCTTACCGATCGAGGTTCGAAGCCCGACCCTCGACGGGTTCGAACAGGCGCCCGGCATCACGAGTTAGGGACGACGAGGGCGCGCGCATTCGAGCCGTTCCTCGAGCCCGTCGGCTCGAGGGTGCCCCACATGTCGTGTTCGAGAGCCGGCGAGGGCGACTGCCGGGGGGATCCCACCGAGGGAGAGCTTCCGCGCCCTCGGTCCCTAGCGAACGGGACCGAGCCCCACCCTAGCAAACCCACGCAAGCGCTTCCATGGACGTGTCTCCGGACCGCGCGGCCCTACCCTTATCGAACGGGGCATGGACGTCCACTTGAACCACCCGCTAGCGGCTCGATGAGGAATCCGCGATTCGCGACCCGCTCGATGGGAGTCGTGGAAACCTCACCCCTCCGGTCCCGCGGAGGGACGGCGAGGGCGCGATAAAAAACAAGTCGTCGGGCTCGACCCGATCGCCTCGAACGAGGCCAAGGCTCGGGGGCTTGACGCACGGCTACACCTCCTTGGAATTGCACCCGCGGAGACAACGGTGACAGGGGAGCGTGCACCCCCGATGCCGGCGAAATACCGCCGATGCCGGTTGGCATATGTGCCACGCCTTTCCGACCGAATTGCTCGCGGTTAACCCCTGCGGGAGAGCCCACACTCCCGTAGGGCTTCGGCTAGACCGCGGGGCCGCCGACGCGGCCCCACGGAAAGCGTTCGCAAACAAAGAGGGAAGAACGTCCCATCGGTAGGTTCCGCATCCGCGGGAGCCTCAATGGCAAACCCGCAGATGCTCGGGGGCTGCCGTCGGGGACCGCCCAAGGGGTCCCCTCAAACAATGGGGGAACCCTTACTTAAATTCCTGCATCAAAATAAGCTAAGCCTAACCATGCAGGAAACTAACCATGCAGGACATGGCCCATGCGGCAGGACTTCGGAGGCCCACCAAGACGGCTCGTCCGTAAGACCCCTCGAGCGTGCTCCGCCCGCCCGAGGGTACCCCCTCCCTCGAACGGACTCCGCCCCGTTCGAGGGGCGACCCTTCCCTCGAGCGGTCCCGCCCCGCTCGAGGGCTCGATCCCCCCTCGAGCGGGCCTCGCCTCGCTCGAGGGTCCGCTCCACCCTCGGGCCGGGGCCCGCCACGCTCACGGGCGCCCGCGCGCGTGCGCCGCCCCCGTACTTGGGCATTTAACGCCCCGACGCCGCGGAGACGGCGTCATCATGCGCCCGGGGCTCACGCCCCGTGCCGCCGCACCAACTCCCCCGGGGAGGAGCCCATCCCCGCTACCGTGGGATGGACCGTGCGGCACGGCCGGTGTCGGTCCCCGTGACACCGTGCGCCCGCCACCGTACGGCTAACGCGCCCGACCCTCGAAAGGGGGCCGGCGCACCCTCGACTCCACTTTCCCGTGACCCCCGCAGTTGGGTGAGGGGCGCTAGGCCGGTGGGCGGCCATCCCGCCACCGTAACGGCGCGGCCGCCGTACCCACGCGTGCGGGCGCACGCCCCGACTCCGCGGCGCACGCCCGAGCACCGCAAAGCAACCACTCCACCACCGCGAGCTCATTGGGAAGGAACGCCGTTCGCCCGCTCCCGTACTCCGTACCGCCATCATCACGCACCTCCCCTCGAAGCCTATCGGTGACGCCATCGCCATCCGCCGCCTCCTATCCTCGAACCGCCACCGTTCGGGTACGAGGTAGGCCATCATGGCCGGATCGCAGCGAAGATCGTCCGATGGCCGCCCACTCTACGCTCGTAGCACGACGTGCTTCCACACGTAGCTAGGTAGCGCGGCGTGCATGTAACTCGCCGCCCCTTGGCCTATAAAAGGGGAGGCGAGCCCCCCCGCCGCGGGGGGGGGGCGAATCCGGAGGAACACGAGACACCGTGCACTCACTCTCTTATTCTCCCACAACATCTCCGACCACTCACCCAGGGACTTGGAAGCCACGATTCCTCTCCCGCCTTGCTTGTATTTGCCCCACTACAAGCACCCCCGTGTCTGAGCAATATAGTGCCACGAGCACGCCCCTGTCGGACGTACGGCCCCCTCGGCCGGAACCAGGATAAAACCTTGTGTCATTTGTTGCTTAGCATCGACCATTGAGGGATAGACCTAGGCGTTATCTCTTGGTTAGTGTCGGGACCATATTCCGCACCGACAGTTGCCCACGGTCAAGGGCGGCCTGGACCCTCACATGAGTAATTTATGAAAGATGGAACTTTTAATCTTGTGCATTACATTCTATGGTTCCATTGCATTTGTTATTTGGGTTTGGTATATACTTTCACTTGCTAGTAACAGCTGCTAAATAAAACTTGACCAACTAAAATGCTGACTTGCTTTATAACCATCAGCTTCCACCATAAAGCTTGCATGTTGTTATAGAGTTTTCCCTTGTTGAGTACGACATGTGCTCATGCTTGTTGTTTCTATATTGCATTTACACTACCCAGCTGCTGCTCAGATGGACGTTTTGAGGATTTCCCTGGAGAGTTCGATCAGTTTTAGGCGTTCGTTCTCCAGTCAGCTGCCTGTGGAAGACTTTTGTGTGTGTTCCTTTTCCGCTGTTAGCTACTCGAACGATTGTTAGTTGAGACATTCGGTCATGTAATAACTGTTTAGTACTCTCTTTACGTTTTACACTGTGTTTTGGTATTCACTGAGTCAATGCATGTGTGTAACTTGATCCTGGCGCACATGTATTCTTGCATTTGGATTTGCCCTTAAATTTGGGTGTGACAACGTGTATTTGTCGACTATTATTTCATACTTAAATTTAACATGTAATATTTTGTGAAGCTTGTTTGGAGGCAATGATGTTATCATATCCTAGCAAAGATTGCATCATGGAGGGCGGAAAAGTGCATGAAGCACGAGCAATGAGGCTCTTTTACGGTTGACCATACCACCATATACCACTGTTTCAAAAGGATTAGTATGAAAGGATCTGACGGTTGAGATTAATTGTATACCACCACAACTTGCATATGTGGTATAGGGTGGTATACACAGGTATAGGTGACATAAGGGTATTATTAGAAGTTTTTTCTCGGTGACATCAAAATATATGATTTCTTAAAAAAATAACCATATGCAGGGGAGGGCACACAAAAATATATATGATTTCTTACAAAAAACATTATCTATTTATCATTATAAAAAATAGTCATATAATACATACCACCACTTAGTGATATGGCCCACTGTAAAAAAAGCTCTAGCCATGTCCCATGTTTCAAATTTTCTCATTTAAGTTGGCTAAAGTTTCTGTGGTCCGTGGCGCAGTAGAGTTATATGGATACATTGGTGCACGAGATCTTGTGGATCCACTACCTAAATATTAGCAGGGATGATCTCATCATTGTGGAGCAGGTGCACATATATACTTATATGCATTTTTTGTCAAATTACATTACCTTTTCTTTTCTGAACTGAAACAATCCCCTCGTGATTTTCATATTTGAAAGAGGGAGTATATCTGCAAGTAGTAGAAATAACTTAGAAGCACAGCTAATGGTTTAGTGGCATTTTGATGTTATAGCAGCAAAAAGATGCTTCCAAGTGATTAATGTATCTGAGTAGCAAATTGTTATGATGGGAAAAACCAAAGTTAATTATAAAACTAATCGCAAATGAGTGTATGGAGGTGCATGAATCCAGCACAAAGTTGATTTCCTATGGGCATACGGAAATGCATGAACGCATTATAACAAAGTCATTTTATTTTCTATTTAATTCACACAAATATATGTTTAATATTTCTATTTCGAAATTAACTCAATAAATAGTGTAAGGAATATTTTTTGTTACCTTACTTACATGCGCACTCTGTTTGACACGTGACAAATATTATAGCCATAAACTCTGACATTACCGGTCGTACAGTCGTATTATCAGTTTTTTTTCGATTGTTCCTCTATGGTATAAAATGGTAATTTGATAGATATATATTATTTGAAAAAAATTCTCTGCCGCCCTCTTATACTATCTAAAACATTTCATATATTTTATTACCTATATTACAACAATACTATTTTACATTTTCGATAATACTCTTATAGTACTCATACGACCTTTGAATACTATCGTACGACAGATAAAAAAACCAGTCGTATAGAATTAATCTCAATCGTCGGATCTTCACATGTAGGTTCTTTTTCTATTACATACGAGTTCTTTTTCAACCGGTCGTACATGTCGTATTGTGTACCGTAAAAAACCTAAGTAGTAAGCTTAAGATATGTGCTATGACAAGTTACTTTAACAGTAACAATTTTGTACAGTTCCCTCATTGAAATGACTAACCCTAAGTGAGGGGTCGATTTGTCTAGCGATGTTCTAATTGAATATGACATGCGAATCAAGACAGGAGATGAAGAAAACGATGATCTACAGCTGATAAGTGGTGTTTCTGTTTCAACCCTTGAGGGATTGATCACACTGTGTGTACCATTCATAAATCACATTCATGGACGTCATGGTGCAGTTGACATAGCCCAAATGCGTGTTCAGGACGCAGTGGAGGCAACGGTGGAAGTTGTCATGAAGTGTATAGTACTTTCAATTTGCGTCTCATCTGTTTTACCAGTGGGTTACATGAGGAAATTTGATGGTACGATTAGAAAGTCATGTGAATTAAGGAGGTATGTGCTTGCTGCAGTGATTGGTACTTGTATGGATTTGAAGTTGAAGGTAGGTGCGGGGTCTGACTGTTCTGTTGAACATTGTCGTTCCTTCGGAGCCACCATGGATGTGCCAGTAATAAATAAATAAAGATTGAGTTTGCCTCAGTGTCGGTGAAGGTGACTCGGTCAACACTGGATTTTGGAATCCTGCAAAGGTCTTTTACTATACACAATACCACCCAACAGTAGTATTTGTTACAAATGCACATTATTAACCTCATCAAGGAAGCATAAGAAGAGGCAGCACATCATGGTTTTAAATCAAGAAACTGCTCCACTAGAAGGAGAAGTGAAAGGCATAGTTAAAAACTGAATTAGTCTTATCGCTAACAATTCATTGTCTACTCTAATGTATAGACTTATCATCTCCCATGTAAAACTCCTTGTAAAAGGGATACTAAGATCAATGAAAATTACCATTTTCACCTATTACTTGTTTCCACATTTCACTTTATAACACGTTATCAGCAGCTCTTCTACTGAGAACAGAAAGGAGCACCAGCGACCCGACGAGTAAGATGACTTACCTACGTCTTCCCTCAATGCTGGTTCTTCCCTTCCAAGGAACCTCCGTGCTCGTGTTTTGCACCACCTCCTGCATCAACAGGTCGATGTGCTCCTCTGAGCGTCGGCGCGCCGTCCTCGACGTGGCAGGGGTCGTGCTGGTTATGCTAGACGTGGCTCCCGCCGCAACGATGGTGATGTTGTCCCCAGAGCGACCAGCAACGACTCGAGCATACTCACGGTTCATTGCGCACCTCCGGTGATGCCGGACGTATGTACAGCACCAGACTGTTTTCTGGTGGAGTCGCCACATCATTGCGGTTCCCACGGGTTGACGTTGAGGGTGTGGTTGCCACTTGTTGGCCTGCAGCGGGAGGACGTCATCATCGCGGCTTCACCTCATCGCGCTACCTCGCCAGTGGCTTCGCCACCGGAGCACACTTCGACGCCGGTCGGATTGCCAGGATCCTTCATCAGAAGGACTATGGTTGCGCGCAGTGGAGCTCTTCCCTTCTACAATAGTACAGAGGGAGGCTCCAGCAGCTCAGATGTGGTGGCGCCACCGGACTTCATCGACCTCGAGCCTGCATCTCCACCTCCACCTCTGCCTCTAGCTCCTTGGGCACTGGGTCGCCAGACCGCCGCAGCGGCGGCAAATTGTCGTCCTGGGTTGCGCCCGCGCCCCAACTAGATCTCGACCGGGCACATCCTGACCAGGAACGGCGCCAGTAGCTGCCTTCCCTCGCCTTCCAATGATGGGGAGGCTTGAGTGTGACGTAAAAATGAGGTCTGGAGGTGCGGGGAGGTGGATCTGGGCGGCGTGGTGGTCAACCTGCAGCTGAAGGCGACGAATCGACGACGGTGATGACCACAACGCCGGCGAGCTGTGCGGCAGCGGCGCATCCGAGGAGTCGCGAGGCAAGGCAGGGTCGCGATGCCGCGTGCTGTGTTTTGCTAAGCAGGCCTAAGAGCAACTCCAAGAGTCTCTCTAAAAATCTCTAGCAAAAATCATGATTTAACTAGTATGTAAGATGAAATAGCTAGCAAAAAGTTGTTGACATCCAACAGTCTCTCTAAACTGAACTCTCTATATACTCCACTGTCTGTGGGTCCCACCTGCCATACTCATGAAAATCAGGATAGCTAGTCACTAGCCACTAGCCAAAGATAGCTAGCGGGGCAACGAATTTAGCTAGTTAGGATAGCTAGTTTGGTAGATAGCTAGTCTGTTGGAAGAGTATTTTTGAGATTTTTTCTAAAATTTAGCTAGCCAAATCATTTTAGCTAGTCTCTTGGAGTTGCTCTAAGGTCACTCCTCCTGTCGTGGCATGTAGGCCTATTAGGCTACCACCTACTTGGGCCTCCTAGACTGAAAGTGATGGTGGGCTGAAAATAAAGTTGTGGCGGCCCACCATGCATTTATCTTTTCTATTTTCCAACTATTTTAATTACGCAGAATTTACCTTTCAATCCTTAGACTCTGATATATTTACTTTCTGCAATTATTCTGAGTCAATAAATATTTATACTCAGATCCCTGTAATTTACAGTTATTATATGTGAAAGTGTTTCAGCATCTTATGCATTTCCATGTCCTTTATTTTTACAAGTTCTTTGCAAATTTAAATTCCTCGCCCTACTTTAATGCAATACTATCTCTAAATTGGAAAAGTCTTTAAAATTTTGAGATCATATCATCATATGGATCTATGCATGCCTCCGCATAGCGCTTATCCCTCAAAACTTGGAATTATTACCAAAGGGTACACGCTTATAAAATTCCTTTATTCATTATTCAAAAGTTAACATGCTTTAAAAAATGAATATGGAGCTATTTTAATCATGCGAAAATTTTTTGGATGCCCAATTTATTGAGAATATTGTTTGAGTTTATTTTACTTGAATTCACATAATATTGCATCAATATGTCACAATTTCTCAAAATTGTTGGCAATAACAATGTAGGTGAGATGGCACCCAAATAGATTGCCACAGAGTTTGAAATCCTCGCTCTTGATGGTTCTAATTTCCCTTCTTGGCGATGGATGTCAAAGTGACTCTATCGACCCTCGAACTATACAGATGTATAGATGACAACACCGAAGGGATGGTTACCTCCTCCAACATGTCAAATTTCTCCACCTTGAAGGTGATGAGAAACCATATCCATCTAGATTTAAAAATGGAATACATGTATGAGGAGGACCCATGTATTTTGTGGACATCTCTAAAAAATCGTTGTGAACATCATAAAGCTATCGTCCTCCCCGAGGAAACGCATGAGTGGAACCATTTACGTCTACAAGATTTCAAAATCATGGATGAGATCAACCATGCCGTTCATAAGATATGCTCTAAGCTCCGATTTTGTGAGAGAGAACCTACTGAAGCAGAAAAAAATTGAAAGACTTTGTCTACTATGCTCCCTTCAAAAAAGATTACCGCTCAACAATATCGTGAGAAGAATTTCACAATATATTCTTCGCTCATTCAAAAATTGATACATGTAGAAAAGAATCATGAGCTCACAGTGTAGAACTCAAATCAACGCCCATTGGGCACTACACCACTGCTTGAAGTACATGCAAATGCGAATAAAAATGGACCCAATGGGAACATACAGACTAGAAATTTAGGCAGGGGCAAACACAAGAGAGCCAAAAAGCCATGTGGGAACATCCCAAAGGGGAAAGGTATTTCTAAGCCTAAAAATGGTTGTAGCAACAAAATCGCCTACTATAGGTGTGGTTGCAACAATCATTTTGCTAAGAAATGCAGGACCCCTAAACATTTGGTTGAACTATACATGGAGTCTGTGGGTCACACACAAGAGACAAAGAAGTACTAAGCACACTTCGCCTCTCAAGCGCTGGATACTAGAGCTGTGGAACCCATCCCTCATGGAGCAGGACCCAACAACACTAAGACTCCGCTAAGTGGAGAGGAAAACTTCATGGATGTCGACAAGATGCTCGTGGAGTATGCTTACAACAACACATATGGAGATCTCATATAGGCTCCATAGTTTCATTTTTGCAAAAAGAAGCTATTGTAATAAAGACATGATGTTGCCATTAGTTGTAATAATGCACTTATTATATCAATATATTCATATGTACTTTCTATTTTTGCATTATTTTTATAATTTAATTTTTGTATTATATAGATTGTTACGGGAGGCAATCCAATGGAAGAAGAAATGTGCCTAGTGGATAGTTGTACCACTAACACTATACTTAGGGAAGTTAAATTTTTCCAAACTCTCACAAAGAGAGAAGCACAAGTTTTGACCATCACGGGATGTGATGCTACGATAGTTGGTTCTGGTAGAGTCACTATCGTATTTCCAATGGGTACACAAATTGAGATCGAGGAGGCTTTATTGTTACCCCGATTCAACTCGCACCCTACTAAGTTATAGAGATATCTGGAAAATAAGATTCATGTGGAAACATATGAGGAAAACAATGAGTTCCTCCTCTTGACCAAAGATACCGGATATGACAAACAAACACTTGAAAAACTGTCTTCTCTCCGTCAGGATTGTACTACACATACATCAAACACGTACCACATGTTGCATACAAAGTGATTTTAGAATGTGGATGCATTCAAAACTTGGCATGAACACCTTGGCCATCCTGGCATCGGGATGATGAGAAAAATCATGAGCAATTCAAGTGGACATGGTATGAGCGACAAAAAATTTCCAAAATCCTCAGATTTTATGTGCACCTCATGTGCACCTGAGAAATTAATTTTGAGACCATCACATCTCAAAATACACGCTGAACCATTAAAGTTTCTTGAACGTATTCAAGGTGACATTTGTGGTCCCATTCAACCTTTGTCTGGACCGTTTAGATACTACACAGTTCCAATAGATGCATCCACAAGATAGTCTCATGTGTGTCTTTTATCAACACAGAACCATAATTTTGCAAAATTGATCGCACAAGTCATCAGACTTAGAGCGAGTCATCCTGAACACCAGATAAAATCAATCAGATTGGACAATGCAGCAGAATTTTCTTCCAAAGCCTTCAATGATTATTGTATGGCATTAGGAATTGAAGTACAACATTTTGTACCATATGTTCACACACATAATGGTTTAGTTGAATCTCTCATCAATAGAATAAAGCTCATTGTTAGACCACTATTGCAAAATTGTAACCTACCAACCTCATGTTGGGGTCGCGCAATCTTACACGCTGGTGACTTAATACAAATGCGTCCAACTGCATACTATACAACTTCCCCACTGCAATTGGTTCGTGGTGATCCTCCTAGTATTTCCCATCTGCCGATATTCAGTTGCGCGGTAAACGTACCGATCTCGCCACCAAAGCGTACATCAATGGGCCCTCACAAGAAAATGGGGATCTACATGGGGTATTTATATCCATCAATCATTAAATACATGGAGCCCCTTATAGGGAACTTGCTCACAGCCCGATATGCTGATTGTATCTTCAGTGAAGAACATTTCCCTGCATTAGGGGGAGAATTCAAGTATCACACTGAATGCTCAAAAATAAATAGGGATGCCATAGACACCCAAAAGGAGGATCCTCGTACCAAAGAATCCGAACTTCAAGTTCAAAAGATTATAAATTTGCAAAATGCTGCAAATAATTTGCCAGACTCATTTACTATGAGTAAAAGTGTCACAAAATCATATATTCCCGCTAGGGATGTGCCGGAAAGAATAGAGTTACCAAATAAAACTATACAACTCCCTTCCTCGAAAGAGAGTGGGAGAAGTACGGCAAATCCTCACAAGCGCACGAGGAAACAAAGAGATGAACCTTTAGGCACAGTAACTGTAACTCAACCTCAAGTTGAGAGACACCTAGTGGATTTACACAACCCACCTCCCACATCAATAGTGCACTCAATTTCTGATGATGGGACATTGGAACGCCATGGCACTATCGTATTGGGAAATACCGAGCCATTATTTGGGGTAAAAAAGAAATTTCCATAAACAATGTTGATTCTAGAGAATCATTCGATCATAAGACTACAATTGTCGACATATACTTTTCCTCATTAGTTGCGAAACCATCCAAAATGATCTAGATCCAAAATCCATGGTAGAGTGCAAGAAGCGCTCGGACTGGAACAAATGGAAGGAAGCAATTGAAGCAGAGTTAGCCTCCCTCAAGAAAAGAGAGGTATTCTCATCAGTAATACCTACACCTCCAAGAACCTTCCCTGTAGGTTTCAAATAGGTTTTCATCTAGAAGCGGAATGAGAACAATGAGGTGGTGAGATATAAGGCGAGGCTTGTAGCACAAGGGTTCACGCAGAGACCCGGCATTGATTTCAATGAAACATATTCTCTAGTAATGAGTGGAATTACATTATGATATTTGATATCTCTGGCAATTTAAAATCATCTATCTATGCAGTTGATGGATGTCGTGACAGCATACTTATATGGGTCACTAGATTCAAAAATATATATATGAAGGTCCCCGATGGAATTCCTATACTGAATAAAGGAGCAAATCACAACATGTATTGTGTAAAACTCAAAAGATCATTCTATGGTCTTAAACAGTCGGGTAGAATGTAATACAACCGACTGAGTGAGTACCTTCCACAGAAGGGTTACTCAAATAATGATGATTGCCCATGTGTCTTCATCGAAAATTCCTCTGCAGGATTTTGTGTTACATCAGTGTATGTAGATGATTTGAATATCATTGGTCATGCACAAGATATTGATGAAGCTTGTAATCATCTTAAGATGGAATTGAGATGAAGGATTTGGGTAAAACCAGATTTTGCTTAGGTTTGCAAATCGAGCACCTTCAGTCAGGAATTTTAGTGCACTGATATGCTTATGTCCAGAAAATATTAGAGAGATTCAATATGGACAAAGCACATCCAATCAAAACTCCCATGGTTGTTCGATCTCTTGATCTAGAAAAGGATGTTTTCCGACCACGAGAGGAATAAGAGGAGATATTGGGATCAGAATTCACCTATCTCAGTCTCATCAGAGCACTTATGTACCTTGCAAACAGTACCAGGCCTGACATTGCATTTGCAATAAATTTATTTGCAAGACATAGTGTTGCTCCAACAAGGCGCCATTGGACCGGAGGAAAACAAATCCTTAGGTACTTAAATGGCACTAAGGATCTTGGATTATTTTTCCAAAAAAATAATGATCCTAACTTGGTTGGATATGCTGATGTTGGTTATATGTCTGATCCCCACAATGCCAGATCACAAATAGGTTTTGTATTCCTTCATGGAGGAACAACTATATCATGGAAGTCATCTAAAGAGACTTTAGTGGCTACCTCCACAAATCATTCTGAAATTATAGCACCATATGAAGCATCACGTGAATGTGGGCAATCATGTGGTATTGGTTCCTCGGAATCACCTATCTTAATCTATGAAGATAATGTTGCTTGTATTTCACAGATGCAAACATGCTACATCAAGAGCAATATCACAAAACATATTGCTCCTAAGTTGTTTTATCCATATGAGCTTCAACTAAGTGGAGAAATAAACATCTTATCGACAAATTCTTGTGATAATATGGCAGATCTCTTTACCAAGTCCCTACCTACTTCTTCATTCGAGAAATGTGTTAAGGGGATTGGTATGAGATGGCTTAGAGACTTGCAAGCTTTAGGGGGAGACCCCCTGGATGATGGGCCTAGTTAAACGCTTAACATTGTACTCTTTTCTTTTATAAATTTTTACCATCAGGATTTTCTCATACAAAGTTTTTAATGAGATGATGATTGATACAAGCATATGCCTTTTTTTCATGTTTCCCCACTAGGGTTTTTCTAGAGATAAATTAAGGCATGGGATACTCCTTAAACCATACAGGTTTCGTGATAGAGTAACCACCAAGAAAATCATTCCTATTTTTCTCATAGGGTTTTTTTCAAAGGAATTCAAGAATAGTTTGATCTCAAGATTGACTCGGTCAAAGGAGGAGTGTTACAAATGCACTTTATTAACCTTCAAGGAAGCATATCAAGAGACAACACACCATGGTTTAAGATGAAGAAACTGCTCCACTAGAAGGAGAAGTGAAAGCCATGGTTAAGGCTATGAATTAGTCTTATTGCTACCAATTCATTGTCTACACTAATGTATAGACTTATCATCTTCCATGTCAATCTCCCTATAAAAGGGACACTAAGATCAATGAGAATTACCAATTTACACCTGTTCACTTGTCTCCACATTTCACTTTATAACTGTATTATCAGGTTTTTTCAGTTTTTTACTATGGGTAAAATGGTAATTTGCTCAATGTATATTATTTGGAAAAAATTACCGTGTTGCCAAGGTTACATAAAAAGACTTAATTTTATATATTATAACAATATTATTTTCTATATTTCCGATAATACTCATATACTACTCATACCACCTATGAATATCATCATTCACACTAAAAAACCGGTGGTATAGAATTAATCTCAACCGTGTTATTACATACGAGTCCTTTTCAACCGGTGGTACATGGTGGTATTGTGTACCGTAAAAACCTCATGCTGAAACTGCTGTGATTAGTCTCTGTCAGTTATTGTCTTGTGCTTGGTTTGCTTTGCCAAACTGTGGCAAGAATAGCCAGAATGGTAGAGGTTGTGTGCTTAATCAAGAGGCTATGGCGAAGCGAATAGTGAGATGATATTGGGACTCGGTTCAGGGAAAGGAAGGTGGAAGAAGGGTCTATCGCTACTGTGGGGCTACCGGGCTAGAGTTCTTCAACCGTAGATATAACACTCAATCTTGTCAAAAAAAATCCTCCTGATTAACTTCGGTGACTGGAGCAGAGAAGGTGCCAATAAGCAAGGAATCAAAAGGGCTGTTCAAAAAACTACCACATACACGCCTACAAGAATGAAACCTGCATGATGTAGCTGGTGCAGAAATCAGTGCTTTACATGTGAAACCACTAATATTTTTGTGACTGAAACCTGAAGAGGGAAAGAAACTAGTTTTTTTTTTTGCAACACTCTGAAGTAAAGTAGCACAGTTTCTGTCTTTTACAATCTGTCTAAATTGCATGCAGCTATGATGTTAGACCTAGTGTTGCTACAATATGTGATGTCATTTGCACTTTCCTCAGCTGATGAGTCCCAGACCTGTTTTTTTTTTGAATGAACGGGCACAAGATAGTGCCAATTTCATTGATAAAGAAGAGGAAAACAGCCGGCTAGCCGAAAAAAAACCTTTACAAGTGAACGCTCAAAGTCGCCAGGTACTTTGCGCCTGCGGAGAGCCAAAGAGAAAATTCTTCCTTTATCTTAAATACAAGTGTAGTTACCGGAGACTCAGAGCGGTTGAAGACCCGGCAATTCCTCTCTTTCCAAAGTTCCCAACTGATGAGGAGCGCAAGGGAGTGGAAAGCTTTCTGTGGAATGTTATGTCGCGGAGGAGTGATGGTCCACCAGCCAAGTGGGGACGAAGAAGGGGGGCAATTTGTTGGGTGAAGTTCGGGCAAGCCTAACCAGTGGGCGATCTCGGTCCAGAGTCGGCGCGTGTAGCGGCAATCCACCAAAAGGTGGTGTGCGGTTTCCAAGGTGCGTCTGCAAAGGGGACAGGTCGGGGAGTGGTCCCAACCTCTGCGTGTCAGTCTGTCGCATGTCCACACACGGTCTTGCAGAATGAGCCAAGCAAAGAACTTGCACTTGGGTGGGGCCCAAACCTTCCAGATAGATGCTAGATCGGGAGTAGCAGGGCAGCCTGTGAATTGGGCTCTATATGCAGAGGACGTGGTGTAAAGTCTGTGGGACGTCCGGTCCGTAAAATCGTATCTTCACGGTCGGGGTGTAGGACTGTTGTCTCAATGAGGCTCCAAAGGGTGACGAATTGCGTGAGGTGCTCCGCAGTGAATCCAACGCGATGGTTGAGGTCCTGCATCCATGTGTTATCGTGTAGAGCTGAGGCGATCGATCGCTTTTTCTTCCTCGATTTGGTGAACAAAAGAGGCGCAATATCCTTAGGTCTTTGCTCGTGAAGCCAGTTGGACCCCCAGAAGCTGGTCTTGGACCCATTGCCCAAACTGATGCGTGTGCAGTTTGCGAAGAGGATTCCATCAGCGTCGTCGCAGGGTACCTCTGTTCCCACCCAGGCCTTTTCCGGGGAAGTCCACTCATGCCAGAGCCAGCGGAGACGCAGGGCTCTCGCGAACTTCTCCAAGTGGAGGACTCCGAGACCACCGAGGTCTTTTGGGAGTGTGGTTCGCGTCCAGTTGACTTTACATTTGCTGCCTGAAATGGCGTCGGTGCCTGCCCAAAGAAAGCACCGACGGAGCTTGTCGAGTTCGAGTAGGATCTCTTTCGTCGGCTTTAGCACTGTCAAGAGGTAGGCCGGCTGGGAAGAGATCACCGATTTGACGAGACAGGCGCGACGTGCTTGCGTGAGGTTTCGACCATTCCAGGTGGAGAGCTTGCCTGACGCCTTGTCAACTAAAGGTTGGAAGTCGATTTTCTTTAACCTTCTTGGGGTGAGGGGGAGACCGAGGTACTTTATGGGGAACGAAGCCCGGGTGAGCGGGAGGTTGGCCAGGGCGGCGTCAAGGTCGACACTATCACAGCTGATTGGCGTTACACTCCTTTTCCGGAGATTGGTTTGTAGGCCTGTGACATCGCCGAAGTTGGCTAGGATACGCTTGAGGTTCTCGGCGTCACGAGTAGTAGGCTTCGGAAAATGACTCGCGTCATCCGCGTACATCGACACCCGAATCCGGGCCGCGCGGCCCTTTAGCTTGCCGAGGATTCCCCTTTCTCGTTGCAACTTGTAGGATGCGGTGGAGAGGGTCGATGGCCAAAATGAAAAGGAGTGGGGAGTGAGGGTCCCCCCCGTCGGTGCGGAATGTGGTCCCGACACTAACCAATAATAAGCGCCGTGGTCTATCCCTCAATGGTCGATGCTAAGCAACAAGAGACACGAGTTTTATCCTCGGTTCCCGCCGAGGGGCGGTACGTCCAGCGGTGGCGTGCTCAAGGCACTATATTACTTAGCACCGGGGGTGACCGTAGTGGGGCTCGCTACAAGCAAGGCGGGAGAGGAAGCGTGGCTTCCAAGTCCCCGGTGTAGTGGGCGAAGATGTTGTGGGAGAATTGGAGAGCAAGTGCGTGGCACACCTATCTCCCGCCGTGTTGTCCGTATATCCTTCTCTCCCCGCGGCGGGGAGGGTTCGTCCCCCTTTTATAGATCAAGGAGGGAGCGAATCACATGCGCGCCGCGCTATTTAGCTATGTGAAGGGACGTGGCGTGCTATGCCGTAGAGTGGGCAGCCGTCCGAACGATCCTTGCGAGCCGATCCGGCCATCATGGCCTATCTTGTACCCGAACAAAGGCGGTTCGAGGGTAGAAGGGCGGCGGATGGTGGAGATGTCTTCCGATAGGCTCGAGGGAGCCGGCGACGTTGGCCCGTACGGAGTACAGGAGTAGGTAAAACGGCGTCCCGTTCTAATACGTTCCACGATCTGCCGGAGTCGTTGCTACAGCACCTGGCATGCGCCCGCACGCGCGGGGGCAGCAGCCATACCGTAACAGTAGCAGGGATGGCGTCCCACCGGCCTAGCGCCTCCACCTAACCCTGCAGGGTCACAAGAAAGCAAATCGAGGGTGCAGCCGGCCCCCCTTCGAGGGCTCGGCGCGTTAGCCGTACTGGAGCAGGTGCACGGCGTCACGGGACTGGCACCGGTCCTTCGCACGCCCTCTCCCCACGGTGATGGGGATGGGCTCCCTCCCCGGGGAGTTGGTGCGGCAGACCGGGGTGCGAGCCCCGGCGCATGATGGCGCCGTCCCGCCGGTGTCGGGCGTTAAATGCCCGCGTACGGGGGCGAGCACACGCGTGCGGGCGCCCTCGAGCGAGGCGGACCCCGGTCGAAGGCGGGGCGGACCCTCGAGCGAGGCGGAGCCTCGCTCGAGGGGGAGCGAGCCCTCGAGCGAGGCAGAGCCCGCTCGAGGGAAGCGCACCCCCTCGAACGGGACGGAGCCCGCCCGAGGGAGGCGCGCGTCCTCAAGCGAGGCGAAGCCTGCTCGAGGGGATCTTCAAGAGGGCCGCCTTGGTAGGCCGCGGAGGTCCCTGCGGCATGGGCCGTATCCTGCATGGTTAGGCAAAGTGTATTTGGCTTTGTTGCGGGTTTTAAGTGGGGATTTCCCCGTTGTTAAAGGGGACCCCTAGGGCTGTCCCCGACAAGCAGCCCCGAGCATCCGTGGGTATGCCATTGAGGCTCCCGCATGTTGGAACCTACCGATAGGACGTTCTTCCCTTCTTGTCTCACGAACGCTTTCCGTGGGGCCGCGTCGGCGGACCCGCGGGTCTAGCCCCCCGAAGCCCCCGGGGAGCGTGGATGCTCCCCGTAGGGGTTAACCGCAAGAGCCGGTCGAGGGCGTGGTACATGTTTCAACCGGCGTCGGCAATATCTCGGCCGGCTTCGGTGACGCACGCGCCGCCGGCACCGTCTCCCGGCGGGTGCAATTCAAGGAGGTGTAGCCGTGCGTCAAGCCCCCGAGCCCGGGCCCGTTCGAGGCGATCGGTGCAGAGCTTTACGACTTGCTTCTTAACGCACCCTCGCCGTCTCTCCGCGGGACGAGGGTGAGGTCTCCGCAACCCCCATCGAGCGGATCGCGAATTGCGGATTCCTCGTTGAGTTGCTAGTGGGTGGTTCGAGTGGACGCCCATGCCCCGTTCGATAAGGGTAGGCCGCGTGGTCCGCAGACACGTCCATTGAAGCGCTTGCGTGGGTTTGCTAGGTGGGGCTCGGTCCCGTTCGATAGGGACCGAGGGCGCGGAATCTCTCCCTCGGTGGGATCCCCCGGCTAGCTGCCCTCGCTGGCTCTCGAACACGACATATGGGGCACCCTCGAGCCGGCGGGCTCGAGGAACGGCTCGAATGTGCGTGCCTTCGTCGTCCCCCGACTCGTGATCCGGGGCGCCCGTTCGAACCCGTCGAGGGTCGCGCCGAACCTCTCGATCGCAGGGGCCGTGCGGGGGCGGCGCCCGGGCGGCCCCGTCTTTGCATTTGCGGCCGTCGAGGGGTCCGGGCGAGCCGGCCCTCGAGGCGCCGGTCGGCAACACGCCGTGGCATGGGTGCTTGTGGTACCCGCGCTTTGTTTCAAGCGGGCCCCGGCGACCTTCTCACGCCCGTGCCCCTTTAGAGGGTTGGTATTGTCTCGAGCCAGGGGCTCGCGCCGCTCGAGGGTCCTACGCGGCATGGGTGCTCGCAATGCCCGCTTTGTTTCAAGCGGGCCTCGAGGCGACCTTCTCACGCCCGAACCCTTCGCAGGGCCGACATTGTCTAGAGCCGGGGGCTCGCGCCGCTCGAGGGTCCTACGTGGCATGGGTGCTCGCAATGTCCGCTTTGTTTCAAGCGGGCCTCGAGGCGATCTTCTCACGCCTGTACCCTTCAGAGGGCTGACATTGTCTAGAGCCAGGGGCTCGCGCCGCTCGAGGGTCCTACGTGGCATGGGTGCTCGCGATGCCCGCTTTGTTTCAAGCGAGTGCCTCGAGGCGACCTTCTCACGCCCCGTACCCTTTCGAGGGTTGAATTTATCCCGAGCCGGAGTCCGTGCCGCTCGAGGGTTCTCCTTGCTTTGCAAGGGACCGGGCCATTAAATGCTCCACGCAGAGAGGCTGCGGTTTCACATCACGGGCGCGCCTTTTTAGGCGTCACGGCGCGCGCGCGCGCGTAGTGGGCGGCGTGGGCGGGGGCGGACGTGACCGCCGCCACGGCCCCCCGCTAGTCTTCACCGTGATGATGGCCCGTTCGCGGTGATGTGGCCGCCGCGGTCGTGGTGGGGTCCGTTTGCCGCCGAGAGGAGAAGATTCCCCGCAAGTAATGCGCGTGGGACATCCGCCCCGGAGAGCTCGCCCGCGGCTTATAAATCTGAGGGGAAGGGGAAGCGGCGGTTTTTTACCTTAACGCTCCGCCATTTTAGCCCCCTGTGCTTCTGTCTTCGCTTCGCTTTCGCCACCGTGCGGCTTCGCCATTAGAGCTCTTCTTCCTCTTCCTGTCCTCCGCTCTCGCATTCTTTTGTCCTCTTCTCATGGCGCCGCCTCCGCCCCTCACGATCCTCGACCCGTACGCACCGGGAGTGGTCGACGGTGAACCGACCGGCCCTTGGTGAGCCGGTCACCACCGGCCGCCTGGCGGCAAACGAGGATGGCCGCCCGCGGAGTGGATAGTGCCGCCGGTGGGGGACCGCGCGCCCAACCCGCCGGAAGGCTACGTGGTGAGCTTTATCCGCTTCCACGAGCGAGGCTTCAACGCGCCGGCGAGCCGCTTCATGCGAGCGTTGTGCCACTACTACGGCGTGGAGTTGCACAACTTCGCGCCCAACGCGATTTCGCAGGCGGCCACGTTCGTGGGTGTCTGCGAGGGGTATCTGGGGATCCCAGTCAACTGGGAGCTCTGGGTACACCTCTTCCGCGCGGAGCTCTTCACGCAGCCCACGACGGAGCCGAGGACCCGCCGCGCGGTGCACGCCGGCGGGATGTCACTCGCCCTGCGGGGGCAGTTCAAGGACGACTACATCCCCTGCACCATGACGACGAACAACGCCGGCTGGGAGCGGGGATGGTTCTACCTGCGCAACGCAGCCCGGCCTCCCCCCTACACCGGTCGGGTGTTCAAGGAGAAGCCCGGCCTCCGGGGCTACGGGGTGTCCACGGCCCAAGCATCGGAGGCGCGAGGACTCGGTCCCGGCCGCCCCGTGGGAGCCCGACGGCGCAAGGGCCGACCGCGGCGGGCGTCCTCGCCTTCCTCCATCACCGGCGGGTCGTGCCTCCGATGGAGAGGCCGCTCCGCATCTACGAGATGACGGAGAGGAGGCGGACCCCGTCACACCGGCGAGGTCGCGGATGCTCCCCGACCCCCTCGGGCGGCCGTATGCGCTCACCCGGCGCGGAACGCCGTCGACACCCGGATGCCGGCGCGCCCCGGACCGAACCCCCGTGGGACCTCGAGATGCTCCCCACCGGCCCGCCGGTGAGTATGATTCTTGATTCCGTTTTAGTTCTTGGTGTTGCCTCCGCCCCCGACGCGCCATTGACGTTCTCGCATGCGGCGGTGAACTTCACCGCCGCGAAGTCCGTTCCGCCCACCCCCCGACTCCCGCCCGCTCGGTCGGGCGGCGCGGCCGGGCCGGGAGCGGGAGTGGGCGGCGCGCAAGAGGGAGCGCGCGAGGCGGCACCGCGAGCGTCGCGAGTGACGGAACGCAGAGTACCGGCGGCGCGGGGAGCTGGGGCTTTCCTCCCCATGGACCGAGGAGTACTCGTCTTCGGAGGAGGACGAGGAGGAAGAGGCTGAGGGGCAGGGCCCCTCTGATAGGTGGGAGCCTGCACCCCCGTCGCCGGAGCCGGCTCCGGCGGCAAGGGCGGCATCGCCGGGGCGGGCGAGGCGGCGCCCGCCGCCGGCCGCGTCAACAACGGGGCGCGCGCGCGCGCCGCGGGTGCCGCGCGCGCGCCGCGGGGGCGCACGCGGCGAGCGCGCCCGCGCGCGCGGCAAGCGCGCGCGCGCGCGCGGCGGGGCCCGCGCGTGCGGTGGCGACGTCGGGGAGGCGCGGCGGCGGGCGCGCGGCCGCGCCCGGCCTCATCCGTCGAGGCCTCGAGGAAAAGGAAGCGTGCCTTTTCCTCTTCGAGGTAAGGGGCTCGTTCCTCCGCTCGGTTCGGTTTTTTGACAATCGGGCATTCTAACTTTCTCGTTTGTGCTTGCGCGGGTGGTGCCAACCGTGCCTCCCCTCGCACCGGCCAAGGTGCCGAGGGCGGACGCGTCCATCCCCACCCGGCGGCGCTCGTCGAGGGCGTCGCGGGCGGGGGGCAAGCACGGCGGCGGCGGGCGAGATCTCGCAAAGCTCGGCCGAGGCCCCCGAGGCCTCGGCCGGTGGATCGCCCGCCATGGCGCGGCCGGTGGTTGCCGAGGAGCGGCCGGGCGTCGGCCGTGGTGGGGGCGCAGCCCACGGCGGCAGCGGCCGTTGCGGAAGTGCGGCCCGTGGAGGCCGCCGCGACGGAGGCGCGGCTCGCGGCGCCGGCCGGCGGAGGGAGGCGGAGCGGGTGCGGCCCGCGGTGGCGCCCGTGGTCGCGGAGGCACGGCCGGAGGCGGTGGTCGCCGAGGAGGGCGGCCGGCGCCCTCGCCGCCGCGGAGGCGCGGCCGGAGGCGGTGGCCGCGGCGCCGCGTCAAGCGCCCGCGGCCGTGGAGGCGCAAGTGGAGGCGCCGGTGGAGGCGGCGCAAGGGCCGGCGCCGCCCGGCGGTTCCCGGCGGAGGTGGTGGAGGTCCCGGACGACGACTCCCCACCGCCCGGTGCGATCGGTGGGCGGAGCTTCCCCACACGCTCCCCCCGAGCCCCGGGAGGGGGCCCTCGTGAGGCGGCGCGAGGGTCACATGGTGGCGGGGGGCCGAGGACATGGCGCCGAGGCCTCGTCTTCCCGTGCCGGCCACTCCACCCAAGTGGAGGGGGTCCTTGACGACCCGCCCGCGTTCGCCGACGCCCAGGCGGAGCAGGAGCTGTGGGGAGAGCTCCGCAGCCACGGCGCCACGCTCAACCGTGCGCTGAACGAGGCGCTGAGGGTCCACGGCGGCCCCGCGTGGCATGTCTTCCAGGTAGGGCATCGCTGCTCGTTCTCCTCTTCCTCTCGCTTCCTGCGCGTTGTCTCTGTATCAGGATGCTTACGGGTCTTGTCTTGTGGGCGACAGGAGCTCGAGCGTCGTGCCCGTGATAAGTACGGCGCCTTCGATCGGGTGAACGCCGAGCTTCACCGAGTCCCGGAGCGATGCGGCGCCTTCGACGCGCTCGCCGACGCCCTCGGGACTCCGGACGGCCGGTTGGCGTGCGAGCCACGGTCTTGCGCGACGAACTCCCCGAGAGCACGAGGGCGGACCCGCGTGTCGCTCTAGCCTCGAGCGGATGCGCACGGCCCTCATCGACCGTGATGAGGCGCCGTGGCGGTGCACGCTCGGACTCGGAGAAGATGCGGATGCGGCGACCAACTGGGAGACGGAGGTGGCCAGCGTCCGCGGCAAGAATCGGGAGCTCCGCTCGTCGCTCGAGGGGGCGCGGCGCGGTAGCTCCCGGGCCGAGGAGCGGGCGCGGGGGCGGAGCGGCGAGCCAAGGAGGCCGACGACTTGAAGGCCGCCCTCGACGCCAAGGTCGCGGCGCTCGCCGTCGGCCGAGGAGCAGCTCCTCGCAGAGCGCACCGCCCGCCAAGGGGCCGAGGGGCGGCTCCGGCGGGGAGCAAGCCGCCCTCGCCGACGCCCGGTCGGCGCCGGGAGCAGGAGCGCGTCGCTCGCGGGCGGTGTTGACGGTGAAAATCCGTCAACCTAGCCATGAGTTTACCTTCGGTGTTGGCATGAGTTTTGTATCTTATCCATTGGTACTAACCCCCGTGGTACAACAAGTTCACTTGTGCATGTCGGTTTTGGAGTTATCTCGTTTACGCGAGGGTTTTAACGTTGAAAGCAAGACTTCCGGATAAGTTCATTAAGCACCTCATGACAAGACCTTGAAGCCCGATACAAGTCAAGCAATGAAGTGAACATTACTCCAAGAGCCCAAGGACCAAGCCCGAGAAGATGATAAACTCCGAGGACCGAACCGGAAAAGTGCCGAATCTTGCAAGACAAGGAATTGAGTCCAATTCGGAGAGAAACCGACGTCAAGGGACCACATGCAAAAGGGGAGAACATCTAGAAGACGTGGGAAGCAACACCGGCGAAGCAGCCGCGGGGATGGGCCGACTGGGCCCGGGCCGGCCGGCCCAGCCCCAATTCGGGGCCCAATCGGCCTCTCCTTTGACCTAATTGCTTCTCGGGCTATAAATAGCCCCCCGACCAAGAGCCACGCGAACCGAAGTTGTAATCCGCCGCCGAGGAGCGAGAGAAGCTTGAGGGACACCATCTCGGAGATGAGGGTCGTGCTAGTTGTCTAGGGTTTCCCTAGCCGACGTGGGAACCTTGCATGGAAGACCACGTCGGAGCTCCGGAGCGAGGATCAAGATCGAGGGAGGGCCCCGGTGGTGATCTTGTTCATGTAATCATTCATGGTGAAGTTTGTAAGTGAATTCGATTTCTAGCGATCAAGTGCCTTCTCGATGATTTTGTTTTCTTCTTGGTTTTGCTTCTTCTACGATCTATACTTAAGATAGATTACATAGGGTGCTATTGTAGCCTCGGTGGCTAGAGGTGCATATTTGACCGGCCAAGTGATTTCAACTTGTTCTATCGAACTCGCCCTAAGCTCCCCGCATGAATAGGGATACGTTGTGACAGAACGGGGGTCTCGAAAGGCGGATGTTTTCGGAGTCGGATGGGAAGGCCACGATTTAAAGATGCTTTTAATGAGATTCGCTTTTCTATCTTCATCTATCTTGTTTGGAGCTACAACATAAGCATGATCTAGATTCTCTAGATCGGTTATCTCTTGCTTTCTCTTGCTACCTCTTTAGTAGATTAGATTAGATTCGTTTACTTGATCATATCTTAGATTAGATGCATCTTTGTTCTTCAATAGATAGCTTTACCTTGCTTTACTAGATTGAATCCTTGCGTTGCACATTGTTCCACGGATTCGATACCTTGGGTTCACCACTCGAGGGAAGAAGGGTCCCTTGACTACGACGGGAGACTTGTCCGCTTGCAAGTCACAAACGAACTTTGATACATCTATTAACCGTCAACAAGCCCCTTTTTCTGGCGCCATTGCCGGGGAACAAGCAATCAAGATTCGATCTAGTATCGCTTATCTTTTAGTTTTTCTTTTGATTTTCTTTTGCATCTCTTATGTTTGATCATCCTCAAAAGAAAAAAAAATCAATCTAATCTAGTTTTGATTAACCCTAGTTTTTATGTTTAGATTTTTGTTTTATTACTAACCCTAACCGGAGATGGTTGGCTACCTCTCCAAGAAACCAAAACTTTTTTTTTGTGGATGATCCAGGAAAACTTTACAGGCAAAGGTGATGTGCAACACAAGCTAAAGGGTTGGAAACCCTAGATCCAAAGTCGAAGGACCGTCAAAATCTCCAAAGGAATCACCACCTCCAAGTCCAAAGGAAGATCAACCTCAACCACCGGAGCGCTACGCACCCCGGACATCGTTTATCTACCTATCATAAACCTTCAAGACGTCGGGAGGCCGTTCAAGATCAAGGTCTCAACTATCCGCATGACGATTGCGAGAGCTGAATGCATACGAGCCGGATTCCTTGAGTGGCGTATCGGTTTACTTAAGAGGAGGATGGAGAAGATGGAGATGGAGAAAGAAGCTCAACACCTAAAGGCCGCCGAAGCAAGTTCCACATGCAAGGAGTGTGTGGAGTACGACCATGTCCAAGGTAACCCCGATTTAATGCAAGTTCGTCCATTCAAGATTTGGTTCCTCTTTGTGCACAATTCAAGGACTTGATGGACGAGCAAGCTAAGATCAACAAGGACGCCATCACTAAGTTCGAGGCTATGGAGAAAATATTGAAGAATTTAGATGGCAAGGTGACGGAGGTCGGAAGCTCTATACGTGAAGTGTTCATCGTGATGAAGATGCTAGACGCAAGTGGGACAACTTGCCGGGCGCCTGATAGGTAACAAAGAAGGATATCCGAGAGAACTCCAAGGTCCCAAGACGGCGAAGGCTACTCAAACTCGTTCGGAAGAGATGAAGGATCAGACTAGAGACCATGAAGATCACAACCGAAAACCGGAGTTCGAGATGCCGAGCCACAAGGAAGCTGTTGCATCCGTCAAGACCAAAGGACAAAGCCAGCTCGTGAAGACCAAAAAAAATTTGACTAAGCCAAAATGGGTACCCAAGATTGCAATGCCCGCAAAGAGCGTTGATCCGAAGTAATCAAGTGAAGAAGTCTAGCCATGGACTATAAACGAAGCGCTAGGCGGGAGGCAACCCGTTTCGTCAAGTCAAGAATAAGCTACCGGGAGGACAACCCGATTCCAGGTTTTTCGAGTCTTTATAATTCAGTTTCGAATTTTACTACGCAAAACATTAGACTTAGAATGGTTGGACAATATTAGAGACATAATTCTTGGTTGAATAGTTTGCTTGATCATAAACCCTTTACATGAACCATCCTATGTGATTGTTTGCTTCTTTTTCGAGAAACCACAACCAAAAAAAATTTCAGAACCTAACTCAACCCTTCACCCTCGTTATGGTGCTGTGGTTGACTTGTTTTTCATGCTAAAAACACACGAGTAGAGCCACGACTTGTATCTAGATGTTGTTTAAATTTCAGCACGTGGTGAGACTCGCGTGAACCTAGAAACTTGATTTTTGGTTGGTTTAAAAATCCATATCCTCGGTTTCTCTAAGATTAGAATTTTTCTAAGCCTCACTTAATTTTATTTCATTCAAAATCTCTCTCATCTAATCAAAATTAGGACCTAAACCTATGCCCCCATGATCAAGCCGGGAAAAGCTTGCTCTCAACTAATGAAGGCAAACTATACCGGTGAGACCGAAATCGACGTAGTCGAAAAATATTTTCGACTTACATTTGTTTTTAATGGGTTAAAAACTTCTCTAAATTTATGCTTGAGCTCTTGCATGGCTCTGAAAAATATTTTTAAATTTCGAAATTAGAGGAGTGCTTAGCCTTAAAGGGAGGCAATCTAGTTAACCTAACCGTGCATGCACCATGATACATCACGGGATGCCCCTCCAACATATTTAAACCACATGCAAGGTACAAGCATGGGGGGGCAGCCAAGGCTTTGTTTTGTAGGAATATCACGGATGCATGTGAGGCAAGGGAGTATGGAAGTGAGTCGAAGCGAAAACATCAAGTGGAAGGAGCAATAATGCAAGCGAAGGAGTGGACGGGAACGTTTGGAAGGTGTACGAGATCACGAAGCAACATGAATGCACTAGAGAAGAACCGCGCCAAGAGGAGGAGAGAGGTAAGTCTTTCATCCAACTCTTTGTTCGTGTGCTCTAGTTTGTAGGCCGGAATCACCTTAGACTTAGCCATCCACCGCGTTTGTTTCGTGCAACAAACCACATCCTTAATCCACTCAAAGTCCGGACTCCAAAATAATATTTGTGTACCTTGTTACCGGGTGAAAACCCCGGATATATATATTTGTGAGGGAGAGCGTTGCAATCATGGAAGAAAACTACAAGCCTTTTCACCGAAGAAGAAGGGATCATCGTCGTCTAAGCCATCATCGACAACCTCTTCGAGGAGGCGCTCGGTTTCCGAGTCTCCTTGGAGTATGGAGGAGGACACGGCACCACTGAGGAGGAACCACTCTTCTCCTTGGTGGCATGAGGGCCACACAAAACTCGTTTATTAGGTTTACCAAACTTCAATAACATATGGAGGAGCCGCTCGTCCAACCTCTCCACTTGACACGATCGTCCGCTCCACCTCCATATGCTCCGCGGTATTCCGAGGGGTATGTCATCATGACGGAGGAGGAGAAGAAGCTCGCTCGCCTTAAGTAGAGGCTTGTAGCAAACGTCGACATCGACGACCAAGCTCTCCACATATTGGGTTTCACACGGGACACCGGTGCAATTCTCTAACGGAGTGTCGGCAAACACCCACAAGGAATTCGCCTAGGAAATTTTCGTGACCATGGCGCATACCCTTGATGAAGGAGTGCTGAGTCTCTCATTCCGTTGGAGGGAGCCCACAAGTGGAGAAGAAGGAAGACACCGTCGGAAGGGTAACCTTGATCAACGATGCTATTTCTAGCACCTTGATGGGGTAATCTCCTTTCATCCATGGGTTGCAATCGATCTTGAGATGTGATCATACTTTGTTGGATTATCTATCTATCATCTTTCACCGTGACCATCATAGGTCTAGTCATGAATACCTTCGCGTAGTGAGAGTACGAGAGGAGGGAAAGGGCGAAACCGTGGTCACAACCCCCGATAGTTTAGATTGGTTTTCATGTTCGAAACGATTGCATGTCTAGTATCGTAGACCCATGGGCGAGTGTCTCCTACTTTCAAAAGGGAGCTCTGGAACAAGTATGTGCATGAAGGCACATGGGAAGGTTTTTGGAGTATGATCATGGGAGGATACCATCAACGAAGAAATACTATCCGAACCCCATCATCCAAGTGTGTCACTTTTGTGCAAGTGGATTTTTGGGAGAACAAGAGAGACAAAGATAACCAACACGGAGTTGAATTGGCTTTACTCGGCTTTGATTGCCAAGTGGCCAATAGACCCCACTCACCTATGATTAAACGGTGGTGTTGTTAAGCAACATCGAGTTCGAAGATATTGGTTCGGGGTGTTGCCTCTCCATATTGGCTATCTCTTTAAAACCGGGTATTACAAGGAACCCAAATCATCTCCTACCCGGACTTCCCTAGGAATATATGAAGAAAGGAAAATTTATAAGTGAAGATGAGAGAGGAGGCTTCCCAGTGGCCTAGGTGAATTTTCCCTTCCGGATTGAAGATTAAGACTTTTCTTGAGGGGAAGAAGATCGGTTAGAGGAAGGACTTCTTGTGCCGGCGAAGAGAAAAAAATAATAATAGAGAAGGATTAGGAGAAGGTTTTTCCACGACCCAAGAAGGAGGTGCACAAAAAAATTATGTCCCACCATTGGGAGGAACCCGGCGCCGCCGAATTACTACGGTAGTGTACCAATGCAAGCATGGGGGAGTGGTGCAGCCATACCCCCACCATTTTTGCGGTGCCCAACGTAGCCTTTGCGGAGCCATATGCACACCTTTCTCAACCACAACAAAATGGAGTCACCATTGGAGGATACGCTGCAAGGAACGTGCAAATTATTGCAGCCATCCTAACCAATGCAAACCAAATGGGTGAAGGAAATGCAAACATCGCTTATGAGCTTTGACACCTTCACCTAATACCATTGGACAATTCATAGGAGGAGTGGTGCATTCCTATTACAAGTAAGGGTACAACAACCAAGACTATCAATATCAACCACCGGCGGAAGATTAGAGAGAGGAGGAGCTTTAGTTATCTTTCCTTTACCCCCTTTTCTTTAATTTTCAGCTTGTTTGCGCCTATGTTTGCGTAGTATTTTCAGTTTTTATTTAAATTTCAGCAAGTGTGTTAGTTTAATTTTTCAGCGTGTGTCTTAGTGTTTATTTTCATCATGAATAATGTCACCACCAAGTTTTTACCTTTGGTAAAGTTACAAAGTTTGTGCCATGATGATATATGATTATAATTGCCGCTTTGTTTATCATTGTAATTGATTTATGCATGTTTGAACTAGTGCTCTCTTAAAAATACAAATCTGAAATTATTGAAATGCTAGCTTAATCTTCAGCGGAGGTTATGATTAAAATAAAGACCCATAGTGTTTTATGTGCTCTCAAGTTATGAATAGATTAAAGATGTCTTTTATGCTCAAAAATATTGCTAACCTTGTCATAAATATCACTTGTGTGTTGCTCAACCTATCCGAGCCTTATATATATTTGAGTGCATAAACTTTAGTGTACAAGATTTATTTTTGAGTGAGTTATTGCAGGCCATGATTTCTCTGGCCCGATACTAAGAAGCCGGTCATTCCGTTTTTGCGTATCTATCTTTTTGCTAGCCTTTTATCCGTGCATTGTGTATCCCCCACATTGGAGATCTCACAAACCTCGCCGGATATCCACCCTTAAACCAAATATCATCTTTTGTGATTACCTCCTTGACCAAAACCTATTGTTGAGAATGGATCATCAATTCAAGGAAGATCGCAAGACGGTGCCAACATTGAAGATTTCAAGTATCTCTCCAAGGAAGAATACCCCGATACCTACCTTATTCTTCGCCTCTTTGCTCGAGGACGAGCAACGTCTAAGCATGGGGGAGGAGGTAGGTACGGTGCAGTTTTAGAGTTCAAAAAGGGAGTATTTAAAAAAAATAATATATAATGAAATAATGATGAAAGAAAAAAATTCGGCGATATGCGTGACTTCCAAGGTGAAGGTCTCACAAGAAGAAAAAAAAGATATATATAATGAATGAATGAATGAAAGAAAGAAAGGAAGGAAGAAAGAAAAGAATGAGAAATATGAGAAAGAAAAAAAAATATATGCGTAAAGTAAACTCCCCGGTTCTCTAAGAGTGCATTCAAGGCTTCAAGTTAAAAAGATCCATTCTCATTTTCCAACCATGTGCAATCCGATAACGAGGACTTCCTTTGTGCCTCGGGATCACTCTTTGCCATTTGCACATGTCCACTCGTCTAAAAGTGTGTGTATTTTTCTCTTTCCCCTCCTTGATTTAACATTATTTTCCAATGACCTTTTTGACGAGTCTCGGTAAGACCATGAGAAGCTTGTCTTGTTTTGACAACACCTCATTTATAAAATCTTGTTAGGACTAAACTTTCCCAAAGCTCCATATAAAGCCTACCACACATATATGTTATGAGAGGGAAAGGAGTAGAATATATAGGCTTGAGAGACAAGTGAGATGAGAGTTCATGAGCAATATACAAGATGATTTAAATTTGTGAACTTGGTTTAGCTTTTCTTTATCTCGTTCTTTATTTCAAAAATTCTGAGATCTATTTAAACTTTGTGAGCATGTTAATACTTGTGGGATAAGCTTAATAAGAATCTACCCTCCGTAGAGGTGAAGGCTAGTACATTATGGAACTTTAACGAATTAAACTTTTGAGAGCATTATGTTTTTTTTCATGTATGATCAAGTGCAAGGTTTAAACATTGATGGGCAACGATGATATCCATCGAAGGCTTACTCGAGGACGAGCAAGGTTTAAGCATGGGGGAGATGTTGACGGTGAAAATCCGTCAACCTAGCCATGAGTTTACCTTCGGTGTTGGCATGAGTTTTGTATCTTATCCATTGGTACTAACCCCCGTGGTATAACAAGTTCACTTGTGCATGTCGGTTTTGGAGTTATCTGTTTACGCAGGGTTTTAACGTTGAAAGCAAGACTTCCGGGATAAGTTCATTAAGCACCTCATGACAAGACCTTGAAGCCCGATACAAGTCAAGCAATGAAGTGAACATTACTCCAAGAGCCCAAGGACCAAGCCCGAGAAGATGATAAACTCCGAGGACTGAACCAGAAAAGTGCTGAATCTTGCAAGACAAGGAATTGAGTCCAATTCAGAGAGAAACTGACGTCAAGGGCCCACATGCAAAAGGGGAGAACATCTAGAAGACGTGGGAAGCAACACCGGGCGAAGCGAGGCCGCGGGATGGGCCGACTTGGGCCCGAGCCGGCCGGCCCAGCCCAATTCGGGGCCCAATCGGCCTCTCCTTTGACCTAATTGCTTCTCGGGCTATAAATAGCCCCCCGACCGACGGCCACGCGAGAACCGAAGTCGTAATGCCGCCGAGGAGCGAGAGAAGCTTGAGGGACACCATCTCGGAGATGAGGGTCGTGCTAGTTGTCTAGGGTTTCCCTAGCCGACGTGGGAACCTTGCATGGAAGACCACGTCGGAGCTCCGGAGCGAGGATCAAGATCGAGGGAGGGCCCCGGTGGTGATCTTGTTCATGTAATCATTCATGGTGAAGTTTGTTAGTGAATTCGATTTCTAGCGATCAAGTGCCTTCTCGATGATTTTGTTTTCTTCTTGGTTTTGCTTCTTCTACGATCTATACTTAAGATAGATTACATAGGGTGCTCTTGTAGCCGCGGTGGCTAGAGGTGCATACGGGACCGGCCAAGTGATTTCAACTTGTTCTATCGAACTCGCCCTAAGCTCCCCGCATGAATAGGGATACGTTGTGACGAACGGGGGTCTCGAAAGGCGGATGTTTTCGGAGTCGGATGGGAAGGCCACGATTTAAAGATGCTTTTAATGAGATTCGCTTTTCTATCTTCATCTATCTTGTTTGGAGCTACAACATAAGCATGATCTAGATTCTCTAGATCGGTTATCTCTTGCTTTCTCTTGCTACCTCTTTAGTAGATTAGATTAGATTCGTTTACTTGATCATATCTTAGATTAGATGCATCTTTGTTCTTCAATAGATAGTTTTACCTTGCTTTACTAGATTGAATCCTTGCGTTGCACATTGTTCCATGGATTCGATACCTTGGGTTCACCACTCGAGGGAAGAAGGGTCCCTTGACTACGACGGGAGACTTGTCCGCTTGCAAGTCACAAACGAACTTTGATACAACTATTAACCGTCAACGGGCGGCGCGAAGTCGGCCGGAGGAGCGGAACACCGCGCTCTCCAAGGCCGAGGGCGAGGTGATTATGCTCAGCATTACAACCGCAAATCAGGAGCTGGCCCTCCAGGAGCAAGGTGAGACCGTCAAGGGCCTCGAGCTGGCGGTCGAGGCTGAGCGCCGTGACCTCGAGGCGGAGAGGAAGCAAGTTGAAGGTGAGCCGCTGCTTGACTCTCGTTTGGTTGGTTTTCCGTTTGGGAATTCGCATTCATTTTTCCGATTTCTTTCTTGTCTTGGTGACTCCGGGCTTGCGCGCCGCGCCTGGGACACGTGGTTGAGCGGGCCGAGGCACGCGCGGAACTCCTACGACTCCTCCGAGCAGGGAGTTGCGGGAGTTGCGTGATGCGGCCCTCGAGACACTGCCCGGCCGTGGAGGAGGATGAAGCGCGGGCGGAAGCTCGGCCGGCCGCCCGCCCGCGCGCCCTTGGCGGCCACATCACCGAACGGATGCGCCGGGCGTTGCATCTTGGCGTCCGAGAAGGCCCTCGGAGTGGTACGATCCCACTACGAGGTCAACTTCGAGGCGCCGCGGAGGGCTATGTTGTTCCCGAGGGTGTCGAGGATGAGGTGGCGATGGAGCGCGTGGACGCGCTCGCCGCCGATGCCGCCGGTCGCTTGCCTTGAAGCCTTCGAGGAGTTCCTCTTCCGGACGCCGTTGACACCGCCGCTCCTCCCCCCCGAAGACGGTGGGCGCTTGGCCCGTTTTTATTTGTGTATCGGTATTCGGCCACGCGGCCTTTGTAAATAAACAAGTTATTATAATCGCAACCATTTGTTGATACGGAATGAAGTCTTTTGTTTCTTGCGCTTTTTGTTTCTCCTTCTTCCCGAGTGGATTCTAATTAGGGGAGTTCGATTTTCGCGGGGGGCCTGCTGGGTTGGAGGCGAGAGAGAAGGGCCGTATCCTCGCGGCGTAGGCTATCTCTGACTCGCGCGCTCCTTCCGCTAGGCCGCCTGCGCCCTGTTCGAATCGTTGCTCGGGGTTGAAGTAGAAAACAAACTTAGCGCGTGTGAGTTGCTTTATTTTTGCGCGAAAATGGGACCATTTTGGGGGGGTGCCCCCCGCAGTAGCCCCCGAGGGTAACTTGGGTTTCAGAGGAAAGCCGAGTTGCCCTTTTCATTAGACTTGAGGCGTTTACATAGTTGTCACCAACTGGGGCGTTGGTCATATGATTTTTACAACAAAAAATACTTGGAAATCCTAGCTAGGGGTAGAAGCGACGTAGCTGTTGGATGTTCCAAGCGTTGGTGAGCTCTTCACCGTCCTCGTTGGCCGGCTTGTACGTGCGGGCTTGAGTACCTTCACCACGACGTAGGGTCCCTCCCATGGGGGCGATAGCTTGTGGCGCCCTCGGTTGTCTTGGCGTAGCCTTAGGACCAAATCCCCCTCGGCCGTCGACGTATCTTGCGTGCACCGGTAGCGCCTTAGGGACTATTGATATCTTGCGGAATGCATCAAGGCCACGAGGCGTGCCTCGTCCGGACCGATCCGGCGAGTCCTCGCGGGCTCGGCCGGCCGGCATCCTCGTCATAGCCTCGAACCCCGGGCGTCCGTATTCTAAGTCCGTGGGGAGGACGGCCTCCGCGCCGGGGACTAGGAAAAACGGGGTGAACCCGGTGGCTCGCTCGGGGGGTGGTCCTTAGGCTCCACACAACCGCCGGTAACTCTTGGAGCCATTTTCGCCCGCATTTGTTTAGCCGGTCGAAAATTCCCGGGCTTAAGGCCTTGTAAGATCATGTCGTTGGCACGCTCTACTTGGCCGTTGGTCCGAGGGTGTGCCACGGTGCCCAATCCACACGGATGTGGAACTTGTCGCGAGAACTCCAAGAACTTCCCGCCCGTGAACGGGACCCATTGTCGGTGATGATGGAGTTTGGCACTCCAAAGCGGTAGACGATGTCGGTGAAGAATGTTGCCGCCTCGCTCCGGCTCGAGGTTCGTAATGGGGCGCACCTCCACCCACTTGGAGAACTTGTCGATCGCAACCAACAAGTGGGTGAAGCCCCCGGCGCCTTCCGCAGGGGGCCGACGATGTCCGCCCCCACACGGCAAATGGCCACGTTACGGGGATCGTCCCGGGGCATGGGCGGGTAGGTTGGACTTGCGGGCGTAGAGCCGGCACCCTTCGCAAGTGCGTACGATCTCGGCGGCGTCCGCGACCGCGGTAGGCCGATAAAAGCCCCGGCGGAACGCGTTGCCGACGAGGGTGCGAGGGCGCGGCGTGGTGGCCACGGTTCCGGCGTGGATGTCCCGTAGGAGCTCGCGCCCCTCGGGGATGGGCACGCACCGCTACGGGATGCGGAGGCGGCGCACTTGTACGGCTCGCCGTCGACGAGGGCAAAGGACTTGGCCATCCCGGCGATGCGCCCGGCCGCGGCCGGTCGCGGGGGAGTTCCCCCTCGAGCCATCCGGGCGACGTATTTGTCACGCCGGTCCGCTTTGACGGGGAGCCGGCTCGATGTCCATCGTGTCGGCCTCGTGGGAGCCATACCCCTCGAGGAGGGAGAGCACGTACGCCTCGCCGAGGGGTCCTCGTCCATGGGTTCCGCACCCGCCCGGATTCGAGGGAGCCCCCGAGGGTTCGTCGTGACTCGAGGGGTGGGGCTCGAAGACGACCGAGGGCCGAGCGACGTCGCGCGCGAAAACGTTCGGGGGGGACGGTGATCCGTCCGACGCAATCTTGGCCGGCTCGTCCGCCTCCTCGTTGTACGGCGGGGCACATGGTTGAGCTTGATGCCGTAGAACTTGTCCTCGAGGGCTCGCACGGCTTTGCAGTAGGCCTCCATCTTGTCGTCATGGCGGCTCGCGTTCTTCATGACTTGATCGATTACGAGCTGCGAGTCCCCCCGCACGTCGAGGCGCTTGACGCCTAACTCAATGGCGATTTTGAGGCCGCAGAGGAGGGCCTCGTATTCGGCCATATTGTTAGATGCGGGGAAGTGGAGGCGCACCGCGTACCGCATGTGTTCCCCGAGGGGTGACACAAAGAGCGAGGCCGCGCCCGCCCTTTGTTTTCATCACCGAGCCGTCGAAGAACAGAGTCCAGCACTCTGCTTGGATCTGTGGCGGCGGCAGCTGCGTGTCCGTCCACTCAGCGACGAAATCTGCCAAGATTTGGGATTTGACGGCCTTGCGCGGGGCGTAGGCAAGCGTCTCGCCCATCAGCTCCACGGACCATTTGGCAATCCTGCCCGCGGCGTCGGGATTGCGGATGATCTCCCCCAGCGGGAAGGAGGAGACCACCGTGACGGGGTGGGCCTCGAAGTAGTGGCGGAGCTTGCGCCACGCAAGGACTACCGCGTACAGCAACTTCCGGACACCGGGGGTAGCGCGTCTTGGTGTCCGACGGGACCTCGGCGATGTAATAGACCGGCCGGCGTACGGGGAAAGGCGTGCCCTTCCTCCGTGCGCTCCACGACGATCACGGCGCTGACCACCTGGGTGGTTGCGGCCACGTAGAGCTACAGGGGTTCTCCGTCTTGCGGCGGCGTGAGGATCGGGGCGTGCGCTAAGGACGCCTTCAGCTTGTCAAGCGCGTCCTGGGCCTCGGTGGTCCAGGAGAAGCGCCCGTGCTTTTTGAGGAGGCGATAGAGGGGTAGGCCCTTCTCGCCGAGCCTCGAGATGAAGCGGCTCAAGGCGGCAAGGCACCCCAGCACCTTTTGCACCCCTTTGAGGTCCCGGATCGGGCCCATTCGTTCGAGGGCCGCAACCTTTTCAGGGTTGGCCTCGATTCCCCGTTGGGAGACAATGTATCCCAGGAGCATGCCTCGCGGCACTCCAAAGACACACTTTTCGGGGTTTAACTTGACCCCATTGGCCCGTAGGCAGCCGAACGCGATGCCAAGGTCGCCAACCAGGTCGTCCGCCTTCCTGGTCTTCACGACGATGTCATCCACATACGCCTCGACTGTCCGCCCGATGTGATCTCCAAAAACGTGTTGCATGCAGCGTTGATACGTTGCACCTGCGTTTCGGAGGCCAAATGGCATCGTGACATAGCGAGAACATCCCGAACGGCGTGATGAACGAAGTCGCGAGCTGGTCGGACTCCTTCATCTTTATTTGATGATACCGGAGTAAGCATCAAGGAAGCAAAGCAATTCACACCCGGTAGTTGAATCAACGATTTGATCAATACGTGGCAAAGGAAAAGGAACTTTAGGACATGCTTTATTAAGACTAGTGTAGTCAATACACATCCGCCACTTCCCGTTCTTTTTCTTTACAAGCACAGGGTTGGCTAGCCACGTTGGATGGAACACCTCCTTGATGAACCCGCCTCGAGGAGCTTCCGCGGCTCCGCTCCGGTGCCCGTCGCCGCTCCTCGTCGAAGCGGCGGAGCCGTTGCTACACGGCGCGGGCGTGAGACAGGATGTCAAGGGAGTGCTCGGCGACCTCCCTCGGGATGCCTGGCATGTCCGAGGGGCTCCACGCGAAGATGTCGGCGTTGGCACGAGAGGAAGTCGGCGAGCACCACTTCCTATTTGGGGTCGAGGGTGGAGCTGACCCTCAACGCCTTGCCCTCGGGGGCAGAAGGATCGAGGGGGACCTCCTTGGTCTGCTCCGCGGCCTCGAAGGTGCCGGTGTGCTTGGCGGTGGAGTCGAGGTCGTTGTTGAACATCTTCTCCAAAGTGGTCACCGGCGCTTCATCCCGGCGCCGGTGCCTCTGCATGCTCCACGCACTCGATGTCGCGGTCGAACGCGTGCTCGATGGACGAGCCCTCCGTGATGACGCCGTTTGGTCCCGGCATCTTCATCTTCAAGTAGGTATAGTTGGGGACCGCCATGAATTTGGCATAACGGGGTCGCCCAAGTATAGCGTGGTAGGCTCCCTTGAACCTTACCACCTCGAAGGTGAGGATCTCCTTGCGGAAATTCTTTGCGGTGCCAAACCAAACTGGCAGGACGATGCGCCCGAGGGGCCGGACACCTTGCGGGCGCGATGCCGTGGAACGGCTTCGTGCTGGGCCGCAGCTGGTCCAACCCGATCCCCATCAAGCGCAGGCGTATGCGCGTAGAGGATGTTGAGGCTGCTGCCTCCGTCCATCAAGACCTTCGAGAACCGCGCGTTCCCGATGATGGGGTCGACCACCGGCGGCATCGGCCGGGTTGGGGACGCGGTTCGGGTGGTCCGCCCGGCTGAAGGTGATGGCGTCCTCCGACCAATTGAGGAAGGAGGGAGGCGCCTTCTCCGCAGCGAGGACCTCGTGTCCGCTTGCGCTGGCGGGTCGACATGTCGACGGTGGGTCCCCCGAAGATGAGGAACACGTTTTCCACGGCGGGGAAGCCGCCGGCGTCGCCATCTCCTCCGTCTTTCTTGGCCTCCGCCTCCTTCGCGGCGGCGCGGCCATTGAACTTCTTGAGCATGTCGCACTGCTCAAGGGTGTGGTTTACTGGGGTCTTATGGTAAGGACATGGCTTCTTCAGCATGTCATCAAATCCCCCCGGCCTCGAGGGGCCGGTCGAGGGCCCCGTCGAGCGGGTCGACGGCAAGGGCCTCGGCCTCACCGCCGTCGTGCCCCTGCTCGCGCACCTCGCGGCGCGGCCTTCTTTTTCTTCTTGCCCCGATTGTCCTTGCGATGGGGCTCCACCGGACTTGCCGCCTTCCGCGGGCGCATCGCCCGAGCGCCCGCCCTTCTTGCCGTCAAAGATCGCCCCCACGGCCTCTTCTCCCCGAGGCGAAGCCGGTGGCGATGTCGAACGACTCGTTGGAGTCCACGGGCGGGCTGCGTCCCGGCTCCCGCACGAGGTCCCGCACGTGGTGCCCTCGAGGAAGGCGTGCACAATTTCGGATTGCGCCACGCTTGGGAGCTCCGTGCGGCGCTTGGAGAAGCGCCGTATGAAGTCCGCGGCGCCGACTCGACGGGCTTCGTGTGCGGGAGCGCGAGTCCCATGAATTTCCGTGGCGCACGTACGTGCCCCGGAAGTTGCCCACGAACGTGCGGACCAGATCATCCCAATTGTGGATTTGGGCGGCGGGCAAGTGCTCGAGCCATGTCCGGCCGCATCGCCGAGGTGCGGGGGCAAGTTGCGGATGATGACCTCGTCGGCCGGTGGCCCCCGCCCACCGGCAAGCCAAGCGGTAGTCGTTGAGCCACACGCGGGGGTCCGTCTCCCCGTTGTACTTGACGATGGTCGAGGGTTGGCGGAAGCGTTGGGGGAACGCCGCTGCGCGGATCTCCCGGCTGAACACACGGGTCCCTGGGGGCTCCGGCGTCGGGGAGCGATCCTCGCCGCTGTCGTAGCGTCCGCCCCGTCGAGGGTGGTAGCCCACTTCTACTCGCGCGTCCGCCTTGCTCGTGCGTCTGGCGTTGATGACATTGCGGGCGTCACCATCCAGCGTTCTGCGCGTGTCGAGGAGCCATTCTTTGGCCGGCGCGCGCCCCGAGTTGGCGGGGCGCCCCCGGCTTCGCCCCGCGTGGACCGAGGGTTCGCCCCCTTGTGCGGCCCCGTCACCCCGCGCATCCCCCTTGCGGCGGATACGTGAGGGCGAGCTTTCGGCCTGGCCGGACGGCCGCCTGGTTCGATGAGAGCCTCGCACCTCGCGGCGCGGGTTCCGTGCCTCGGGGGTCGAGGGTGCGGCATAGCCGCCGATGGCGTCGCGGCGGCAACAAGCTTCTGACTTGCCGGTGGAGGCACGTCGGGGTCGTCGGCGTTGATGCGGTCGCGAGCACCCCTGCCCGGCTCCCCCGCACGCGTTCGCCGCGAGCGAGGGGCTTCTCCCGCCATCGAGGCACGGAGCGGCCGTGCGTGCGGTGCTCCTCTGCCGGCTTAGCCTCGAGCTCGCGGGCTTGGGCTAGGTGCGCGTCGGCGTCGGCTCCGGCGGGGGGTGCTTGGTCCGCGGCTTGGCGCGGAGCGATCCCCAGGGCGGCGTGACCTCCCCGTCGCCGGCGCCCACCGCACCGGTGGCGTTTGCTGGATCGTTGGCGACGACGATGCGGCACTCCCGTGCGGGATCGTAACTCCCGGTCTTTGAGTCATCGGAGTAGCCGAACCGCATGGTCCGTAGCGTCAAGGAAACGCCCGAACATGGCGGGTCGGCACGCGGAGAAGTCCCATTCCGCGTACCCGTGGTGGTTGGCGGGCGGCAACGCGTCGAGGGAACCCGAGACGACTCGTCACCCGGCCGAGGCGCGGGATCCCCGGCGACGAAGACGTGACGGCCGGGCGGAACCCTTCGCATCGTGGTGTTGACATTGGCGTTGTAGGCCGACGTGGCACCACGCAGCCCAATGGGGATGCACGGTCCGAGACCGTGCGGCGTCCCCGCCCGGGATGGTGGTCATCGTGACGGCGGGGCGCCGTGCTTCGAGAGGCGGCGCGCTCGGCTGTCGTCGCTCGGACGGCGCCCCGGCGCGAGCGCGGCCCGGAGCGGCGGCGACGTCGTGGCGTCGACGGGCCCGCGGCATCCGTGCATGCGGGCGTGCGCGTCGTGGTGGTGCGTGCGGCGGGGACCGGGGCGGACCGGCGTCGGCGCCGCGCGCGGAGCTCCTCACGGTTGGTGAGGCGCATGAGGTAGCCGTTCTCCGTGGCACGAAAGTTCGGGCCCCCGAACCGGATTTCGAACCCGGCGGGGGAGGGGGGTCCGAGCCGCCGATGCAATAGCGTGTACCACGGTACTCAGTGCGGATCACCATGGAGGGAGTTGACGGATTGACCTTAGGCGCTCGGATTGCCCCACGGTGGGCGCCAACTGTCGGCGCGGAATGTGGTCCCGACACTAACCAGTAATAAGCGCCGTGGTCTATCCCTCAATGGTCGATGCTAAGCAACAAGAGACACGAGTTTTATCCCGGTTCCCGCCGAGGGGCCGTACGTCCCGGCGGTGGCGTGCTCAAGGCACTATATTACTTAGCACCGGGGGTGCCCGTAGTGGGGCTGCTACAAGAAAGGCGGGAGAGGAAGCGTGGCTTCCAAGTCCCCGGTGTAGTGGGCGAAGATGTTGTGGGAGAATTGGAGAGCAAGTGCGTGGCGCGGCTGTCTCCTGCCTGTGTTGTCCGTATATCCTTCTCTCCCCGCGGCGGGGAGGGTTCGTCCCCCTTTTATAGATCAAGGAGGGAGCGAATCACATGCGCGCCGCGCTATTTAGCTACGTGAAGGGGTGTGGCGTGCTATCTTTGTAGAGTGGGCGGCCGTCCGGACGATCCTTGCGGCGATCCGGCCATCATGGCCTATCTTGTACCCGAACGGTGGCGGTTCGTGGGTAGAAGGGCGGCGGATGGTGGAGATGTCTTCGATAGGCTCGAGGGAGCCGTGGCGACGTTGGCCCGTACGGAGTACGGGAGTAGGTAAAACGGCGTCCCGTTCTAATATGTTCCACGATCTTTGGAGTCGTTGCTACGGCGCCGGCATGCGCCCGCACGCGCGGGGGCGGCGGCCCATACGTAACGATGGCGGGGATGGCGTCCCACCGGCCTAGCGCCTCCACCTAACCCTCGCGGGGTCACAAGAAAGCAAATCGAGGGTGCGGCCGGCCCCCCTTCGAGGGCTCGGCGCGTTAGCCGTCTTGGAGCGAGGTGCACGGCGTCACGGGACGGCACCGGTCTGCCGCACGGTCCCTCCCCACGGTGATGGGGATGGGCTCCCTCTGGGGAGTTGGTGCGGCGGCACCGGGGTGCGAGCCCCCGGCGCATGATGGCACCGTCCCGCCCGTGTCGGGCGTTAAATGCCCGCGTACGAGGGCGGGGCGCACGCGTGCGGGCGCCCTCGAGCGAGGCGGACCCCGGTCGAAGGCGGGGCGGACCCTTGAGCGAGGCGGAGCCCGCTCGAGGGGAGCGGGCCCTCGAGCGAGGCGGAGCCCGCTCGAGGGAAGCGCACCCCCTCAAACGGGACGGAGCCCGCCCGAGGGAGGCGCGCGTCCTCGAGCGAGGCGAAGCCTGCTCGAGGGGATCTTCAAGAGGGCCGCCTTGGTGGGCCGCGGAGGTCCCTGCGGCATGGGCTGTATCCTGCATGGTTAGGCAAAGTGTATTTGGCTTTGTTGCGGGTTTTAAGTGGGGATTTCCCCGTTGTTAAAGGGGGACCCCTAGGGGCTGTCCCCCGACACCCCCTCGTCGTAGGCCTCTTCCATGTTGGATCGAATCCGGCGGTGAGCGTTGAGAATAACACGTGACGTGGAGGAGGTGAGCAAAGAAGAGATCCATTTCCCGCCATCTTGCCGGGAACCCTCTACGCTCCAAAACCGAGAGGAGGTAGTCCCAGCGCACGAAGTCGAAGGCTTTAGAAATGTCGATCTTGATGAGCAAGGACGACGTTTTCGATTTGTGGAACCGCCGTGTTAAGTTGCGCACATAGAGGAAGTTGTCGTGTATGCTGCGCCTTTTGATGAAAGCGCTTTGGCACGGCGAGATGATGTTGTTCATGAAGGGGGCCAGTCGCAAGGCCAGAGTCTTGGTGATGATTTTCGTGACGGCATGGATTAGGCTTATTGGTCTAAAGTCACTAATCTCCTCTGCGCCATCCTTTTTCGGAATTAGAACGATGTTGGCCTTGCTTAGGAGATTTAGGTCACGGTTACGGTTGTTGTAGAAGGAGTTGATGTCCGCCATGACGTCCGCTCGTATCGTTGGCCAGCACTTTTTGAAGAAGTGGCCCGTGAAGCCATCGGGGCCGGGGGCCTTGTCCTGAGGCAAGAGGCAAATCGCCCGCCAGATCTCCTCGTCGGAGAATGGGCTATCCAAGGATGTCAGGTCGAGCGTCGGCAGGTCCAAATCTGGCCAAGAAAAGTCCCAAGAACGAAGCGGAGGGGCGACATCGGAGCATTCCAAGCATGTGCGACGATATCCTAAAAGTGTGGAAGTTTGGTCCAAAAGTTTTCGAATTTGAATGGTGTCGACCTGTGGGGACCCAATTGATTCATGAGAAGAAGCGGGCAGTGGTCAGAGTGGGAAGAGGAGAGAGCGTGCAAGGAGAAAGCGTCGAAGGTCGGGGTCCCGCTTTTGCTTGCGAAGACTCGGTCAAGGCGAACAAGAGTGGGGGTGGCGCCGCTCGTTGCTCCACGTGAACTTTCTATTTTGGAGGTTGATTTCCTTCGGTCGCGAATCCCGAGCGTGCGCCGAAGCCGCGACATGAGGCCAAGGTTAAGGTTTTGGTTGTTTTTATCTCTTGCTTTGTAAATCCAATTGAAGTCTCCGATGATGAGCCACCGCATTGCGTCCGGGTTTCAAGCGTCGCATGTGCGGGAGGAAGGCATCCTTTTCCGGTCGTCGTGATGGTCCATAGACCGTGGACAGAAAGAAAGTTGTCATGCAGTGTCGTAGTGTGACCTCCGCGGAAAGTGAGTAACGACCGATGCGCACGTTGGACATGTCTACCTCAGTGTCCTTCCAAAGAAGGAGAATGCCACCTCTAGTCCCGACCGCTGGCTTGAAGGCAAACTTATCTAGCTTATACGCCCCGAGGAAAGCGGCAAGAGACGGATCAACATTATGAAGCTTTGTTTCTTGTAGACAGACTATCTGGCAGGGGGTTGCCGCTAAAGTTTCATGCACTGCCAGACAACGATCTGTAGCATTGAGGCCGCGGACATTCCAAGAGATGATTTCGACGTTCGGACTATTCATGGAGACGTTCTAGTTGCAAGGAAGGTAGCCCGGGTACCTGAAGGTCGACGCCAGCAGGGTCCCGCGCTAAGGTTCGGCGGCAGTGGCCAACATGGCGAGGTAGAGTACGAAGTCGCAGAACAGCGCAGGAAGACAAGGGCGCCAAGAAGGTCGCAGCCAGCAGGGCGCCTCAAGGCTAAGAGGAACCGATACATGGAGAGGAAAAAATCTCTTGGGATGTTGCAGGCATGCTGCGGACATCAAGTCTCCTCCTGAAGGGGGGAGAGCTCTGTCACGACCGTCCCAGCGTGCTGAAGAAGAGCGTCATCCAGCATGTCCGTGTCGTCGTCGTCGAGGCTGAAGATCGCCGTCAAGGCCCCAACGATGTGCGGCGGCAGCGGGCCTCTGAACATGGCGATGAAATCCCGCAACACAGTCTCGATCGACTCCGTCTCATCCGCCGGCAGGCCAAGCTTGCGGCAGAGGTTGCGTTGGGCACGCTCCACTGCCCGGATCGCCGGCTTCTTGGCCAGCCGGGCACTGCGTCGCACTGCCGACATGTCGAAAGTGCGTCTCTGCCGAGTGCGACGGTCGCCGGTGGCTGCAGGACATTCGACGTAGGAGTGGTGAAGAGAGCGTCGACGCCGCTGTTGTCAGCCGCGTCGTCGCCGTTGGTGTCGGTGTTGTTCAGGTTCAGAGCGTCGATGTTGCCGGTGGGGGTTCTAAGTGTCGTTGTCGCCGACTCCGGCGCCCTGGAGGAGCCGCGCCTTCAGGCCATCCAGGGCGTGCTCCACCTCTGCCACAGATGGCACGGCGCCGGCGGCGGGTCGGCCGGGCCTCGCCGAACACGGCGGGCACCGGCACGAGCTCCCCCTTGGACTGAGGCCGTCGTCGGTGTTTTAGACCGGCAAACCTACCAAGGGGGTACCCGAGGTAGTAGATTGTGCGGTGGGGATCGTGATCGGGAGACGAGAACTCGAAGGTATGCGCAAGGACACGGGACACAAGATTTATACGGGTTCGGGCCGCCAAGGTGGCGAACCCTACGTCTCGTTTGGGGGATCAAGTATGGCGCCTGCGCTTGGTGTTGGGTTGTCCCCGGAGGGATTGGGGATGTGCGGCTAGGTACCCGCCCTCCTTTATATAGTCCGGGGGGCGGGTTCCTAGTCGGTTACAAGGCAGAGTCCTAGTAGGAGTACACGGAGAGCGAGTCCTAGTAGGAGTACGGGGGAATTCTACTAGGAGTCCGTCTTCTACTATTCTTCCTTCCTTGCATGAGTACCCGGGGTGTATGCCCGACAAGCCCCCGAGCACGTTGGAGTCGAGAGTAGTAGTTCGAGTAGTCTTGAAGCCTCTTCGAGTAGTTCTTGAGCGTCCTCGAGTACTGCTTGGAGAAGTCTTCATTAGTACTTGAACTGCCGCGAGGCTGGAAGGTGGTCCAGCTCATCAGTCTTGAAAAAATTTGAATGATGGGTGTAGCATAGCAGCCCCCGAGCCTTGAAATGATTAGGTAATCAATCCAAGGGTCTTCAGTGTTCGCGAAGCCATCATCCGAGTACTCTTGCAGCGTGTAGCCCCCGAGATAAGAGAGCTGTATGAGCCACGTCGAGTAGTGATTAGTGAGGAGCCCCCGAGCTTGGGAGCGAGCGAAGCATCCTGAAGTTATCTTCAAGTAGCCCTCGAGCCGGAGAGATTCCAAGTAGTAGTTTGGTGTCAAGTCGTGGAGCTTGAGAAGTAGTCGTGCCGTCGGAGCGGACTTTAGGTGCGACCAAAGTCGACTTTAGATGCGGCGGTGCGGACTTTAGAATGCGACTTAAAAACCGAAGTCGACTTTGTGGCGCGCGGAGCGGACTTTGAGATGCGACTTGAAAACCGAAGTCAACTTTGTGCCGCGCGGAGCGGACTTTGAGATGCGACTTGAAAACCGAAGTCGACTTTGTGCGCGCGGAGCGGACTTTGAGATGCGACTTGAAAACCGAAGTCGACTTTGTCTTGTGCGGAGCGGACTTTGAGATGCGACTTTAGAAGTCGACTTTAGAATGTCGCGCGTAGCGGATTTCGATATGCGACTTTAGAAGTCGACTTTAGTTGCCGCGTAAAGCGGATTTTAGGTGCGGCTAGCAGTCGACTTTGTGCCACGCGGGGTGGACTTAAGATGCAAAAAATGAAAAGCACTTTCCGGAAAGGCAAAGCGAATAAAAAACCGGAAAAAAACGAGTAGTTTTGCCGTTGGAGAGGACTTAAGATTGTGACCGTAGTCGGCTTGTGCCACCGGAGTGGGCTTAAGTACCTGAGCCATGGATTTCAGACCCAAGGTACGATTGCCGCTGGAGCGGGCTTGTGCCACCGGAGTGGGCTTGGATGCGACCGTTAGCGTCGACTTGTGCCACCGGAGTGGGCTTGGATGCGACCGTTAGCGTCGACTTGTGCCACCGGAGTGGGCTTGAGTACCTGAGCCATGGATTTCAGACCCAAGGTACGATTGCCGCCAGAGCGGGCTTGTGCCACCGGAGTGGGCTTAAGTACCTGAGCCATGGATTTCAGACCCAAGGTACGATTGCCGCCAGAGCGGGCTTGTGCCACCGGAGTGGGCTTGAGTACCTGAGCCATGGATTTCAGACCCAAGGTATGGTTGCCACCGTAGTGGACTTGAAGGTGCGACCGGAGTCGACTTGCGTACCTGGGCCATGGATTTCAGACCCAAAGTACGGAGCGCGAGTACTTAGGGTACTTGGACCCATGGTACGGAGCATGAAGACCACGTGCAGCTAGGTTCCATCGTCTCCAGGACCCGAGGGCCGCTTACAGCTAGGTTCCATCGAAGCTTACACACGTAGTATGCCACTGAAGCAGACGAAGATGCGACCGGAGTCGACTTTAAAATGCCGCACGGAGCGGACTTTAGAATGCGACTTTAGAAGTCGACTTTAGATTGCCGCACGTAGCGGACTTTAGAAACTCGCTTCCTAGGGATAGCCCCCGAGTTGATGAAGTAGACTCGTGGTGACTTGATTGATATACCCCAAGAGTAGTCAGCAGAGTGTAGCTCCCGTGAAAACCCGCCGAGAAGCATACACAAATGAGTAGTCGGCAAGTAGTCCTACATGATGAGGAGAACAAGCCAAGAGAACAGTAATCATTTAGATAAATGACTTAGCTGTTGCTGCCTGGGCAGACTGATGATGAAGCCGTGGCGATCGGCGATGGAGCCGCGACGGTTGTTGTTAAAGTTGACTAGTCAGAGCTGATTCCGACTAGTTGTTGGGGGCGTGACTGCCGTTCTCGACTAGTTTGGAAAACTAGTCGAGATGAATGGTCGACGCGATGCGACCGAGGAAGATGACGTCATGGCAGCATGCGGCGCACTCGAAGTAGAGCCAGTGTTGCCGCGAGGCAAGTAGTCGCACCCCACGGCGTGGGCGGCGCACGGGTAGTCGACGACGAGCCCGGGCGAGGCGGGGTAGTCGACGACGAGCGGCGCGACGAGCCGCGTGACGAGCCGCGCGACGTGCCGAGGCACCGGACGCGCGGCGAAGACGAAGTAGTCGACGACGAGCCTACGCGAGGCGGAGTAGTCGACGACGAGCGGCGCGATAAGCCGCGTGACGAGCCGCGTGGACGAGCCGCGCGACGTGCCGAGGCACCGGGACGCGCGGCGGAGGCGGGGTAGTCGACGACGAGCTCGCGCAAGGCGGAGTAGTCGACGACGAGCGGCGCGACAAGCCGCGTGACGAGCCGCGCGCGACGTGCCGAGGCACCCGGACGCGCGGCGGAGACGAAGTAGTCGACGACGAGTAGTCGACGACGAGCGGCGCGACAAGCCGCGTGACGAGCCGCGCGACGGCCGAGGCACCCCGACGCGCGGCGGAGACGAATTAGTCGACGACGAGTAGTCGACGACGAGCGGCACGACAAGCCGCGTGACGAGCCGCGCGACGTGCCGAGGCACCCGGACGCGCGGCGGAGACGAAGTAGTCGACGACGAGTAGTCGACGACGAGCGGCGCGACAAGCCGCGTGACGAGCCGCGCGACGTGCCGAGGCACCCCGGACGCGCGGCGGAGACGAAGTAGTCGACGACGAGTAGTCGACGACGAGCGGCGTGACAAGCCGCGTGACGAGCCGCGCGACGTGCCGAGGCACCCGGACGCGCGGCGGAGACGAAGTAGTCGACGACGAGCCGCGCGATGTGCCGAGGCACCGGACGCGCGGCGGAGACGAAGTAGTCGACGACGAGTAGTCGATGACGAGCGGCGCGACAAGCCGCGTGACGAGCCGCGCGACGTGCCGAGGCACCCCGACGCGCGCGGAGACGAAGTAGTCGACGACGAGTTGTCGACGATGAGCGGCGTGACAAGCCGCGTGACGAGCCGCGCGACGTGCCGAGGCACCCGGACACGCGGCGGAGACGAAGTAGTCGACGACGAGTAGTCGACGACGAGCGGCGTGACAAGCCGCGTGACGAGCCGCGCGACGTGCCGAGGCACCCCGACGCGCGGCGGAGACGAAGTAGTCGACGACGAGTAGTCGACGACGAGCGCGCGCGACAAGCCGCGTGTCGAGCCGCGCGACGTGCCGAGGCACCGCGACGCGCGGCGTAGTCGGGGAGATCGCTGCAGCCCGGGGAGTGGAGGCGAGTACTCGCGGTGCACGGCGAGGTCGACATAGAGCGCGTGCGGCCGGGAGACGAGTAGTCGCGGCGCACGGCAAGGTCGACGTAGAGCGCGTGCGGCCGGAGACGAGTAGTCGCAGCGCACGGCGAGGTCGACGTAGAGCGTGTGCGGCCGGAGACGAGTAGTTGCGGCGCACGACGAGGTCGACGTAGAGTGCGTGCGGCCGGAGACGAGTAGCCGCGTACGGCTTGCCGTTTGCACCAAGCGGGGATCTTGGAGTTTCCCTGGTAGCCTTGGGAGTACATGCAGCATAATCCCTCAAAGTTGAATTGATCAGCACGTGATGCTATTGGCTTTGTTAACGTGAAGCACACAGTTTACATAACGATGTGCTAGCTTGATTTCTTCTGTACCGTGGCTTCTCCGAGACCGAGTGCTAGTCCTTATTTTTTAACTTGACGGGATGACGAATTGTGGCTGGACTCTGTCTCGGACTGCGAGGTAGCCAGTGATCGTTTTCTCCACGGATTCGACGGTGCAATTATGGATATCAGATTGGACAGGAACACGAAGTCGCCAGGATCTGGTTGCTGCTTAACACGGCCGGTTGCCTCCATGTGGATTTGGCAACTGTAGAGATCACGAAGTCGCACGAATCCGCCTTGGAGTTGATGCTTGATTGAACACGGTGGGATGTTATTGACAAATAACCACGCCGCGGTCGTGCTAGAGTCTGATGCGGGGACACGACGAGGTGCGGACACAATGCCACCAACTCGTCCCGCCTCCGTGTAGATTGATCTTGATGTTGTCCTTCGAATTCGCTCGGCGGTGATGATCACCCCTACCAGGCGCGCCAGCTGTCGGTGTTTTAGACCGGCAAACCTACCAAGGGGGTACCCGAGGTAGTAGATTGTGCGGTGAGGATCGTGATCGGGAGACCGAGAACTCGAAGGTGTGCGCAAGGACACGGGACACAAGATTTGTACGGAGTTCGGGCTGCCAAGGTGGCCAACCCTACGTCTCGTTTGGGGGATCAAGTATGGCGCCCTGCGCTTGGTGTTGGGTTGTCCCCGGAGGGATTGGGGATGTGCGGCTAGGTACCCGGCCCTCCTTTATATAGTCCAAGGGGCGGGTTCCTAGTCGGTTACAAGGCAGGAGTCCTAGTAGGAGTACACAGAGCGAGTCCTAGTAGGAGTACGGGGGGAATTCTACTAGGAGTTCGTCTTCTACTACTCTTCCTTCCTTGCATGAGTACCGGGGTGTATGCCCGACACCGCATCCCCCGGGTCTGTGCGCACATCCAGTCTGTCCACCAAAGAGCACACTCTAGTAACGAGCTGGCTCAGACCTGCAACAGAGTCATCCTGTAGGGAGGAAGGAGCGTCAGGGGGAGGGACACTAGAGAGTGTCGCGGTGAACTGAGCTTGCAGCAAGTTGCTGTCGTACCGGCGCCCGTGCTGAGTCATGTGTCTGTGACGCGGTGGCGAGCGAGTTCGCTCCCTGGGGTAGAGGCCCCAGTACGAGTCTCCCAGCTGGCTTCCTTGACCCGGATGCACGTAGTCGTCGTTCCCGTCCTCGTCGTCGTCGACGCGCCTTGCCGGCCAGGTGAAGGCCGCGTTCTTGCAGGTCGACGAGGAAGGTCGTGGCCTAACGCGCTCCTTGTCCCGTCTGCGTGTGTCGCGTGAGTCCCGCGCGGGTGAGCGTCCACGCCGGGGTCGCGGCCATGAATGTAGCGGTTGTCCGTGCCGCGGCCCGAGCGCCCGCCGAGCGCCGCTCGGCCGTAGTACGGCCAAGCGCATGGTCTACGTGGTCGGCATGCGGAGCCGAGCGTTCGGCCCGTGGCCGTCGCGTTCGCCGAAGTCATGCGGAGGGCGAGGAAGGCGCGCCGGGAACCTGGAACGCGCCGTCGGCGGGCGCCGTCCACCAAGCTGTACCTCCAGTCGAAACGCCGGCGGATCGGCGTGATGCTGGCCTGGTTGTCAACGGCGCTCTGGAGATCGCGGGCCACCGCCGAGTAGTCTTCCATCAGCGGCATGTGGAGAAAAACTTCGAAGCGTGCCCCCTGGTGCCACGATTCCGGCGGCGGGTCCGGACCGACGAAGACAGCCGAGGAGTCGTCGGAAGGCCGGTTGGTGAAGGCGAGCCAAACCCGCTTGGGGATCTCGCTCGGATTAGCCGTCCAGGCCCAAAGCTCAATGTGGCTGCTGTCCTCCGGTTGGACCAAATCTGTGACGATGGTCTGCGGAGCGCACCTGTTCCAATGACGCGCTAGCGTGATCGGGGATCCCGTCGAGGCACAGCTTGACCCTGTAGAAGAAGCGGAAGCCGAGGGCGTGGGACAGACTGCGCCAGCGTCGGAGGCAGATGTCGATGCCCCGGCCTCTGAAGCGCCCCTTGTTGCTAGCCGCCGCAGTGTGGTCGGGGTTCTCGAACCGGATAATGTACGGCTCCGGCTGGTGGAGTGTGACGGAGATGTCCTTGGCCTCAAGGCGGAGCTTGTCGGCCAGGAGCGTTGCAATGTCACAGGCGCCGGCGTCGCGAGGTAGATGCATGGCCCACGGCACCAAAGCGCAGGCCTCCCAATCGCGGGCGTCCCGGATCATGTCGAAGGAGTTGGGGACGATGACGGTCTCCACATCTGCGCGCTCCTGTGGGTCCCCTACCGCCATTGTCGGCAGCGGTGGAGGCGGCGGAGGGGGTGGAGGCGGCGGCGTAGAAGGCGGGGGTGGAGGAGGGGGCGGCGGCGTTTGGAGAGGAGAAGAGTTGATTGGGGGCTGAGGGATGCGGCGACGGGAGCAGTCTCGCTCGCGGTGCCCCGAGCGCCGACACCGGAAGCAGCAGATGGGGTCCCTGCACGCTGCGGCCCGGTGCCCTTTACCCAAGCAGATGAAGCAGCGGCCCTGGGTAGCGCGGTTGAATGCGAGGAGCACCGCGGTTGGTGATCGGCTTGAAGGCGGCGGAGCTCTGCCGCGCCATGAATGGGCGTCACATCGGAGGTCATGTCGCCGAAAGCCGTCCGGCGCGGCGCCCCCTGAGCGGCCTTTACGACGGGTGACGTGGGTCCGGCCCGGCTCCTCCGGGGCGTCCAGCGGTCCGTCGCGGGTAGTGGTGGCAGCGCGCCGCGGCCGGTCGACGGAGTTACCGCCCCGAGCGAGAAAGGTGGACTTCGGTCGGTAGGTTGGAGGTGGCTGACCCTGGGCCGCGTGGGAGTGACAGAGGCGCACGACGTCAGCGTAGGATGTCCGGCCGGCCGGCCGGCGGGCACGGGACGGGGCTTCGGGGCGGCGTTGACCCGCGGCCGCCGGCGTAGATCCGGGAGCGGTCGGGGGTCTCCCCGAAGAAGACCTCCCGGGAGGAGCTTGCTGGGGTGGAGGTGCACTCGTGGGCGGGGCGGCGGCGGTGGAGGCGAGGGTGGGGCGCCGGATCCGGGTGGGGCGCGCGGGGGCGGAGGGGCGCGGTGGGCGTCGGGAAGCATCGCGACTTTCCACTTGCGCGAAGTTGTTGTTGCTACTATTTCTGACTTGCCCATGTTTTTTTCCGTATGACTCAAACTAGGAGCATTCACTCATTCTGATGAAGTTTGAGCCAAGGAGATGCATAAAGCGTCATTGCCATTGAATTGAATTCAGAAGATACACACCACTGCTCTCATTGTCACTCCCTGGCTGTCACAGAGTCACAGCAGCCATCGTGTCCACGCCTGGCAGTGCACTCTGGAACGATGCACCACATGTATCCCCTGATCCAAGTGCATTTATATATTATTTGTTTAGTTTGTTTCTTCTCATTTAAATTAAAATTTAAAGCTTGTTAGCAACCTAGTGGAGAAAAAGTAATTTGGTAAAGCTTGTAAATCTGTAATAGATCGGTAATTCAAGTTTTGTTAGATGTTGATGCCTGATGAAATTGCATTTATTACTAGGAGATGTTTTATATCTCGATCTCTTATAATTCCTAATAATAGTGAACTTCAAGGAATTTGATAATTATATTAGACTTACAATGGTGACCCGTCCTCTGTAAAGTAGAAACAGATGCTGATATGAGTTCTAAAAATCTTGCTCTACTCTTCACACATACTCTGGCAACAGTGAGATACTGGATTTTTCTTTCTGAAACCAAAGGATTTTGATCAGCATACCAGACATCACTGGCAGCAGTGACAGATTACTTTTTTCTCTCTCTTGTGATGTTTGGTCGGGATAAGTTCTTCAATCTTGCTTTCTGAAATTCGAGTTTAATCAGTTGCACCTCGAGCACATCTGTCCTGATGTAAAAGCACAATACTGGAGCCATCTCTTTAAAATTCACAATGTGCACCATGGCCTTTAGTGGCTCCAGTTTTACTGGGGAAAAGCAGAGAATGCATGTCCCAGGCATCTTAACCCGGAATTGTATTCTCCACATTCATGTTCAAAGTTCGAAGAAAATTATACGAAGATGGGGTAATGATGAAAAGAACATTTCATGGACTATTCTGTTATGGGTTGAGATCGATGTGGAAATAATAATTAAAGAAACTCGTGGACCTTCCAATTAGTTCAGACATCTCTTTTTTACCTGTAATTCCAAGTATTTTTTTCTTTGAAAAAGTTGTTACAGAGATCAGTAGGGATATTAATTTTCATTAGAATAGGAAGGCACAAGGTGTTGAGGACCTCTACTTATATTCCTCTGAAATGAAATTTTATTGTGCCCCTCTAGAAAGATCTTTTGTTTTGTTTAGGTAGAATTGTATGTCAAGTGTCAAAATAACTTTAATGGAGCATTATAATTGGTGATGGGTCAGGCTTATTTATAAACCCCTACCAGAAGAATTTGGCCCATAAATATGCTCAGACGCTTACCTACCAAAGAGTTGGTGAGTTGGCATATAGCTGCCTGCCTATTCTCTTTTTTTTCTTTTTTTTTTTGGAACAGCTGCCTGCCTATTCAGCACGCACAAAAGAAATTATTAATAAAATATGATCTCACTCTCGCCATAGTTTAGATTTAGACCTTCCTGCATAATGTTCAGTATAAATTTTTTTCGTATATAATTTGTAAGACATGACCAAGGGTTCGTTGGAGTAAATTTTGAGGAACATAGCATTTCATAGTCCTTTTTGCAAAGAGCAGAGATGTTTATGGTCTATGATGTATAACTTGCATTTTGCTGTCATAAGGTCATATTCGTATGAATCTAGCCCCACCTTAACCAAGTGAATAGCGACACCTAAGCAGCATGTTGAATCTTGGTAATGTGAAACATTGTGACCATAAAATCCATATTTATGAAACTTTAAGGATCCAAGAAAACATGTATACAGCATGAAATGTGTAGTTTCCGATTTTCACTGTATATACTAGCACCCTTAGTTCTTATAAATTCGTGTGGCATCTCATGAGTGTGTAGCAAACAAAATTTTCCTCCAAGTGCATTAAAACCGGGAAAGAAATCGTAAGTGGTCAAGTGCACATGGGATTTAGTATGAAGGTGTGGAGCACCACAAATTAAGCTACAAAATATCATAATGGGGCTACAGCTCTTTGACCAACAAGACCTGCACACGTGCATGGAGGCAATAATCAAAAGGTGGCCCCTGCTTCAAACAAGCAGAATCTCCCCAAATTTCCACACCTGATTGAAATCAACGGAACAAGCTAGTTGCACTTTGAATTTCTCCAATTGGTCAACATTTTGGCCCTGCCAGCAGCCAGCTCACATATCTTGCAAGTCTATGCTTTCCTTGAGAGTATGGCCATATTGTCCCAATATTCTGCAGAGCTGCCTGCAACAAGCAAATTAAAGTTTCTTGTCCCAAATTAAAGCAAATTAAAGCGTGTAAGCTGAACTGCAAAAGCATAGACAGAACAGTGCTTGAATTGCTGTCCAGAACAGTTTTCCTTGTCCTTTCTGCAACTCTAGAACATGTGGTCTTCCCTGAAAGCAGCCAGGGTTGCAGATTGGTTGCTTGTAGGGTCTCTTCTTCTGTTGGTGGTTGCCAGGTTTGGTGAGGTTTTGTGAACCCATTTTCAATGCTTATTGTAATCTTGTCCTTTTCATGTAGGACCCTTCAAAACTTATTGGGGGTCATTACGAAGTTGTTAAAATTGATGTTTCATAGACATTGCATGGTTTTCTTGTACTATTGTAGTTTTTATTTAATGAACGGGCACAGGGTGTGCCTATTCCATTGATACAGAGGAGAAATATAGACCGGACCATGCAAAAGAAGAAAAAGAAAACGTACTAGACTGTAAGTATTTACTCTCTCGCGGTGAATTGCAAGTCGCTCGTGCTGCTATCCAAGTTGATGCTTCATTCTTGATCTTGGCCATGATAACTATTGTAGTTATTCCCCAGCTTCACCGACTACTCTAATATTCATTGTTCACAAAAAAAAAAGACTACTCTAATATCTCTCATTTTAATTCCTATAAAAAGAGGGCATTGTCCAAACGGAAGGTTAAACATACTCCACTGCAACTGTTTAGTCTGTTAGCGCACCTATATCAACATCAAGACAGGTACACCAAAGGACAGAATGATTTGGAATTATGTAGCTTTTCTTTCTCCAGCTGTATTCTTGGCTCTTAGTGAACAACTTCGCCCATTAGCCTCCTTGGTTGAATCTTTTGTATTGTAGTAATGTTCCTTCTCTAACGAAACCTACCTTTTCCACACAAGTTGGCCAAACGCCATGGTCCTAAATACCCAAAATGGGACCTCCTCGTCTCAATCTTCCAACTCCTCTTCAACGGCTTGACCACAATAGCATATGTTGTGCATGTACAATTTTGCAGAAAGTAGAGTTGCAAGTCCATGGACATTTGTTAGTAGTAGGGCATGGTGCTTGATATATTCTAATGACAATTCTATATCCCACCGCAAATCACGGTTTACAATTAATAAAATCTTTGTTGTTGAGAACAATTTTACATCTTATTTGATTTTTGTTGTGTATTGACAAGCCAGTGAAGTGGACATCATAGTACAAGGACGTACTGAAATTTGACTATTTTAACAATGGTGGGAGAAATTATAAATGATTTATATTGAACGGGGGGGTATGGTGATGCATAGTAATAAAAATCCAGTTAATTGTGCTCAAATAATTAAAGAAAACTTCACTCTGATGCTCAACTTCCTGCTACACGGATTGTGACATGAGATTGAAGTGGATGTTTTAACCTTCAGTAGGTAATGATATATTGAAGATACAATAAGCTTAACATCCATATTTATATGTAGTGGCTGACTTGCATTTTAAATATTCCCTTTGCTTTTGGCAAAAAAAATGTTAATCTAGTAGATTTAATTTGAAAATTATCTAAATGTGTTCCGCAAAACTTAAGTAAACTATAGCAATGATGTATCCAAATGCTAGCCATGCATAGCTTACATGTACCTTCATGTTTGACGTGATTTTCTTAAGGCACTACTGACTGCCAAATAACACTGTTACCTGCTTTTTCAAGAAAACAATGAAAATGAAAAAAATGTCTTTTTGCTATTGAAGATTGTCATTTTCAGATAGGCTGGCAAACCAAGCAGTTCCTGTCACCTTACAGTGCAAGCAAAATCGAATAGGACTCCGCCGTCTGCTCATCAATTTTTCTTCACTCTGCTTAATTTCCTTTGAAGATTACACAAAATAAATAAAATTGCCTCATCAAGATAGACTAATTGAGAGTTAGCAGAAGTGGTCCATTAAGTAGTAAAGATCATACGAAATGAAGCTCAACTATTTGCAAACATGGAATACGTACAATATCGTCATCTAGCAAGTCACCCAACTAACAAGGCCAGTGATGGAATTTTTTTCTCCATTACGTTTGCTACATATATGCACCATGTGTCCTAGCCTGACACTACACACCGAAAAAAAACACAGCATGCATGAAAGCAACATTTGGTTTCCCCCTCTCCTTTTCCCTTTCCAAAAGAAAGTGTGACAGTAACAACCGAAAGAGATTGCCCTCACCTAAAAGCAAAAAGAAAAAAAGAAAAAAAGAAGAAGAAGAAGAAGAAGAAGCATGAGAGGAGTAAAACGGAAAAATTAAAAATATTTGGAGGGGCCTGATACTGATAGTCTGATAGAGACTAAAGTATGGATAAGGAGATGGTCTCATGTGCCAACCAATCCCTAGCTACCTCATCATCTTGCATTGGTACACCAATGATTTGCAGCTCATGCATGGTTTTATCCAAAAGCAAAGGGGAAACCAAACCACGCATGGGTCACTTGGCATTGGCAATGCAGGGCATTTGTTTGGAGCTGCTGTGTAGGTACGTACGGTGGGAGAGGTGAACTATACGGAAAGAACAGTGGTTTGCACCTACGACTTGCATGGTATGTAGGCACACATGCATATATAATAATGTGCATTCTTCATTATTTTTGTGCTTAAGAGTTGCCTGGTGCTAAAATTTCTCTTCATAATTTAGTCAAAAAAAATTAGTGAAAATTTGCTTGGCTTGTGCCATTAGCAACGTGTACCATTTTTTCTAAGCTCATGCTACATTTGGTGAATGTGTGTAATGAGTTTTAATCGTACATCGTACTTGGCTTTGTCCCATCACTAAGGATAGGGATAGACTTTTATCGCTATTTTAGGACGGAGGGAGGGAGCAGTATGTTTGTTTTTGCGAATAAGCAGTATGTTATATGTACAAATACAGCTAATCTGATTATGTTACCTTACGGTGCCGGATTACAGATATAAGCACCACATTTTTTGCTATAGGATCGTATGCAGTTTTTGCTAATCCCACAAACAAAGTACTAGAGTTTCTTTGTAGACTAATAAATGTTTTTTACTTCGGAAATTCTAAAAAAAATGTGAACTGAACCCCGAAGCCTGCAAAGATGTTCTTTTTTAGAAGAGCCTGGAAAGATGTGAACCTTCTAGCTTACCGACCCTATTTGCATCACAAGATATGCCCTTTGATTTTTTTTCAACAAGTAAACATCAATATAAATGCTCATAATTTGTGTATATCTTGTGATTATTCCAAATAAAGCATAATAGATTGGTACTCTCTTCCATCACGTTTTATGGTGTTCTGGATATTGATACCACGTCCCAGAAATGACTTTGAGTAGTAACTTTTGTTATAACGTATTTGTAACATGTAAGAAAATAGATATAATAAAATTTTGAAATGAAAACCCTTGAAAACATCACTTTTTTTATCAAAGGGAATAATGTATGGCTCCAGCAGCGGAGTGTGGGTGGGGGGCTCAAGCACCCTGCCATCGTGGCTTCCCTTACAAAGACACAATAGGCATTGTGGTCCCTAAACTTTATTTCAAGGGTTAAGTTCATCCCCTCAACTTTTAGTTTGGTCAATCTAGTTCCTCAAATTTTCTTTTTGTCATCCTTATGCTAATTTAGCACTCATTTTTTGCATCAAACATATGTGAAAAGCGGTGTTTAAAATTGCAGGTATATATTTTAGCGGAAGCTTGGCCAAAACGCTATTCAATGCTATTTGGTGCTATAGCGCGCTAATCAGCATAGCGATAGTTGCTTCTGGCCGCTATTTCGGCGTTATAGCGCGCTATTTTTTGCAGTGGTGAAAAGTCTTTTTTGCCTTTGGCTCCTCCCTCAAAGCAAACAAGAATTAGTAATGGAATATGAAATTGTCACACTAATGTGAAAGGGAACCTCAGTAGCACCTAGCAGTCCCGGGTTCAACCCTCCGGAATTTATAACAAAAAATAGGTTGGGATCTCGGTCAAAAAAATTGCCACACTAATGTTTTTAGTGGTAATCACATAAATGTTGGAGGAGTACTGGCAAAACAATATTTTAAAAAAAATCATGTAACCACCTCGGAAGTCATCACATGTACCCCTCCGTTGCTTTATATAAGCATTCAAACTCAACAAACAAAAATGGAAGAAAATAACATTTATACCCCTTATTTTACACTACCCACCAACTCTCCACCCACCTACCAACCCCATTTCATTTTGTCCTATCCCTAGGAATGCTTATATTTTGACAAAAACTTTGAACCCTAGGAATGCTTATGTAAAGGAACAGATGGAGTGTGTTGCAAAAATTCCATTCACAGTACCGTGTATGTGTCAAAAATCTTGTAGGAAATTACCACGTTAAGTATCTTCTTAATTAGTTTGCAGTGCTTATAGTGCTGGCGGAAATTGAAGAGGGAAAGAAAGATCCGAGCGTAAAAAAGACTTTTAACAATAGTTTAATGCTACCATGGAGTACCGCATTAGTACAAGAATAAGTTTGACATGGAAACAAAAATTTAGGGACTAAATTGGCAAATCTGAAAATTGAGGGACTAACATTATTCTCGAGCAAAGTTGAAGGATCAAGATGCTTATTTTACTTTTTAAAGAAAAGCGCATGAGGAAAAGCAAAAAAAAAACCACCATAAAAAGCAGACAGTATTGACCTCCATTTGACCCTAGGAATGCTTATGTAAAGGAACAGATAGAGTATGTTGCAAAAATTCCATTCACAGTACCGTGTATTTGTCAGAAATCTTGTAGGAAATTACTCCCTCCATCCATTCAAGGCCTATTTTGAAATCTGAAAATTCCATTTATGCAAGGCCTATTTGTGTTTTTGCATTGGGAAACACTAAATCGTCGCTTTGGCATCTGTGCGAGCAATAAATTCTTCTCACATGCTTCTCAGGAGATTAATGACGTAAGAGACCTTATTTCTTTTCCTTGGTCTTTGAGTCAAGTGCAAATGAGACTTAAATAAATGGACGGAGAGAGTACCACGTTAAGTATATTCTTAATTAGTTTGCAGTGCTTATAGTGCTGGCGGAAATTGAAGAGGGAAAGAAAAAGCCGAGCGTAAAAAAGACTTTTAACAATATTTTAATGCTACCATGGAGTACCGCATTAGTACAAGAATAAGTTTGACCTGGAAATAAAAGTTTAGGGACTAAATTGTTAAATCTGAAAATCGAGGGACTAACATCATTCTCGAGCAAAGTTGAAGGATCAAGATGCTTATTTTACCTTTTTTTAAAGAAAAGTGCATGAGGAAAAGCAAAAAAAAACCACCATAAAAAGCAGATAGTATTGACCTCCATTTGATCCGAGTTGTACAAAATCCGACCCCAAATGGTCCATAAACAAAACCATTTCGGCACACTCATGCATGCACCTAAATCTTTTTCACGAATCAGATCTTCCTTTACAAAGAAAAATACCGCTCGTCAGTAAAAAAAAAAAGAAAGAAAGAAAAATACCGCTCGTGAACAAGCAGTAAAGCACCATATTTTAATCACGGTTTCGCCCTCCGGAAAACAAAAAACCCACAACTCCGGCAGACAAGTGGGTCCCATGGCCGTAACCTCTCCAACAGGGCGTTGCCCCACGTGTCTCTGCCGCTGCTCCCTACCGACACCTTGGCGTGGGGCCGTACGCGTGTACAAGCGAATGGGAGTCCGCCACGTGTCCAGAGCGGACACCTAAGCCAACGGTCGTCTGGTGGGCCTGCCGTTGGAAACGCGAGCGTTGTCGTACGCGGTCTTTCCAGTGACATGTGGGGCCGCAGACACTGGGTCCTACCATCACTGGTTTCCTAGGAGGATACGTGGCGCGATCTGAGCGGTCCGCCCTTGGTGGGCCCCGGTGAGGGGCAACGGGCGAACCGTCGGTGCCCGTGCCTCCTCCAGACCTGACCTGATGACCCAGGCAGGTTAGGAAATTTACAGATAGCCCCCTGGAGTTTTCTCGGATTGCGATACAGCGTTTAGGGCACTCCCAACCAGACTCTACCCATGGTGTCTATATTCTCCAATGCAAATTTTCTAGCATGGAGTCTATCTAATATTCATATCGGATCTTCTACTCTCGCTTTATTAAATAAGAGGATACATCATGCATGCGGGCAGCCACACGAGATCCGCACGGGTTTCGTTTTGCGTGAAGACTTGGAGTCTAACTTAGACTTGGTATAGGTGGCAGTGTAATTAATGACTCTGGACTCTACCATAGAGTCTGGGTTGGGAGTGCCCTTATGGCTTCATTGTCTCGGAGTACGTAGCTTGCATTGTTTCGGCTTCAAATCTCCCCGCTAATCTCGGGTGGTCAGGCTCAGGACTACACTAGAGTCAACAGTAGTGATGCCGGCAGGATGCTGTGCATCAGTTTCAGATTTCATTTTTTTCACTTCTTCCGGTTTGGTAAATTAAGTCGTTTTGGATAAGATTTGAGTCAAACATTGAGGATATAAATCATGAATAACTTTTAAGTTATTGAGTTTAGAAATGTGAAAGCTAAGTTAATATATTTGCCTTGCAAAATACTTTCATAAAAGCATACTTATGTTAGTTTTTAATAAATATTTTTATAAAAATAAGAAGTTAAAGTTGTACTTTGGAGACCGTGTCGCTGTCCTAAACGACTTCATTTACCAAACCGGATGGAGTACCACCTATGGAGTTGATTGGTTAGCTCCCAAAATTTTGGCACATCAATGTTTTGGCATGTCAAAGTTTTGGTCATTGATTGGTTTGTTATCAAAAATTTGCCAACCTTTTACATTTTCTTACTATTAATGTTGGCAAGTTTAATTTCTTGCCCAAATTTTGACTAGCCAAAACTTTAGAATACCAAAATTTTTGTAGAGACCCAATTAATCAGGAGCTACATCTTCAAACTCCTAGCAACTTGTATGTATCACCACGGCATTATCGATCTAGAACTACTCGATATTATGTACAACTCAAATGTGATAAATGTATGGGATCCTTTTGTGTTGTCATGCATGTTCTCTACCCACCAAGCATATTCAAGGATGATCTTTGTTGCTACATTTTGTCTATGATACCTTCACAAGACTCGGTCTTTTTCTTGAATTTAAGTGTTTTTTGTTTACCACATGGTTGGACATTTTTTTCTTTACTTTTATTAGCACTAGATTTTTCAACCATAAGATTACACCAATGTTCATCTTGATGTTTTCTTTTGCACAATTCGATAATTGCAATGCAACAATCTTAAACATGATGTGATATGTTCTCGACCTGCTGCCTACCTCCCTAGTCTTTGATGGCTTATCGTTACCTGATTCATTGACGTATCATACAAACTTGACCTGACCAAACTATTCTTTCGCAGTTTCGCCTCCTAGTTTTCTTATTACTTTTCTCACTGTCATCTAGGGGTGCAAGTTGATTATAATGTGGTGCACCTCCGAACCTCTTTAGTGCAATTATTCTTACTACTTCTTCAAAATTTTGAAAAAGTAGTAAAAATGATTGAACTAATGAGATTTAGAGGTGCACCTAATGGTTACCCCTTTGCACCCTTACTGTCATCCTATTGCTCCTAGTTTCGGCAGCACCCTAACACACCAATCTACTTGTCACCCTCGCCACCCCGAAACCAATCTTAAACTCTAAACTTAACCCTAGTCACCGTGGATCGTGGTGCTCACCAAAGCACCGGAGAAGATGGCCTTGAGCATTCGTGGCAAAACAAACATAAAATCAGGTGCCTAAAAATATTAGAGTGCCATCTAGAGCTATCTAGCTTCAATATATTTATTTCCATTTTAAGGTAGATTTTGTAATAAATGAGTTCCAAGCGAGAGGGTAATATTTTTTAGCACATTCTAGTTTTGGCATGGACTATGCAGTCCGTTGAGTCGTTGACGTTTCCATGGATCATTGTGGACTGCTTTTACACTTCCGGTAACACGCCAAACGGAGCGAGTAGTCAAAGCGGAACGGAGGGCTTCTCTGCAATAATAGGAAAGTGCAGGAATGGCGGAGCGAATATAGGGCAAGGAAAGTCCTCAAAAGCTGGAAGAGAGATGGGGTACACCGAGGAGAGAGAAACCGTGCGCCTGCTCCGCCTTCCTTCCTTCCGTCGTTTATAAGCGACGCCACGGCAGGCGAGGAAGGCGGGGTGGAGAGAGAAACAGCGGGAGGAGGCGCACGAGGCAATTTATAGCCAGGGAGGGGAGGGGCCGGGGCTCCCTGAGTAGCCCGGGCCGGCCAATCTCTCGCCTGCGGCGGCGCCAGGGATGGGGGACTCCGGCGGCTCCGTCGTGTCCATCGACGTCGAGCGCATCTCCTTCGGCGGCAAGGTCCGGACAGCAACCACCCTCCCCCGCCTGTTCTTTTCGGCTGTTTCAGCGGTGCCTCTGGATTCTTTTCCCCCTCTTGTTGCTCGCGCTGGGTTTCTGACTTTAGGGATGTCGGAAAGACGCCAGCTTGGTGTGGTCTCTGGAGGTGGTTTTTGGGGGGAGAACGGATTGGGTTCTCGAAATTTCTTTGTCTCCTGGTCGGGTTCCGGGGGTTGCATTGCTTCTGCGTTGCTGTCGCAACATTTGGTCAGTTCAAGCACTTATCGGTTTCTTGTGTTCTTGCTCACGGGACCGATTCCCCCTCCTCATCCTACTCCGATTGTGAAGGCCGAATAGAATCCATCTCAAGTTTTTTTAGGCCCCTACTATGAAACAGCAGCCCTCGCCGTGGATTCTTAGCATGTTTTTTTTCCGCTGCTTGCTCCTGAAACCTGCGATTCTTGATGCTGCATTCCGCCTGCTGCTGAAGCGGTAGCCTGATTTTGAGCTGCGAGATGGGGGATTCCTCGCCGCCGTGTCTCCTGCGGGCATCGTCGTCTTCCTACGTACGCCCATCCATGTCTATTTTGATTTTTTTTTTGAAGTTTCAGCTGGAGGTCACGGTTGTTGCCCTGGCCGTTTGGTGCTTGCCCAAACTTTGCTGGCTAGTCTGTAGTTAATTCACGTAATATGTAGCTCACCAATTGCCTCTATTGTGTATGTCTATGCCCTTCGTCACGCAATTTTAGCGCTAAAGATTCCGGTCTGACGCGCGGCTGTTGCGTGCTGCTTCGGTGTCCTAACCACCACTTTTTCCTTGTATCTCTTATTTGGGCAGGGGTTCTTAAATTATCTAGTTCTTTGTTTGCTTGGTTGGGCTTGTCTGATTCTCCATGAGGTGTTTCTCTTAACTGATTCCTTGGCAAGTGACCCTAGCTTTTGTAAATTGGACAGTTATTTCTGGAAATAAGGCGTGAATTTTGTTTTCCTCATAAATTTACATGTTTACATGGAACTTGTTTGGCGTAGCAAACCTTCATGTGGTTCTGAAGTTTCAGTTTGACTGTGGACTAGTGTCTGAGTAGACGGGTGAAAAATATTAGTGTAGTTTGCAGTCCCTTTCCATGTGAATTTCTTAACTTTCAATGGTATGCTTGTGAGCTGGCAGTCAAATCATTCCTCTGTACAATATTTATGTGGCAAACACTCTTCCTGTGACAGAAAGGAACTATAATTTGTGTTGTTCTTGGCATATTCTTTGCTTAAGAAGTATAGTTATAGCTATTGCTTGTGTAATGGAGGAATCAGGCCCCAATTATGTTCTATATCACTTCTCTTTGTTGTCCTAGAAGCAACGGTTGTGGAACCATCACTTTAGCACCACTTCATCATAATGAAACTATTATATTCCCCTTCTCTTTTGGCTAGCATCTTGTCAGCCTTTTAGTATTCTATACAGAAAACAAAGATCCTTCAATCATGAAGTCATCACCTTTGCGTCATTTGGGAGAAATCCTTGCCTTGAAGTGTCAGGGGAGGACTGCTAACTTTTCTCCCCGGAAAGAAATATTGGGTATAGTCACCTCATTTCTTTCTTGACCGGGTTAAAAGGACCATTCCATTTCTCTTTGCATGGTGTTTCTGGGCTGTACCACGGCTACCCTGCTGACAGCTTAGTTGCAGTATGGACACATAGAAAGTGCATGACAGCCTAACTGTTAAGCATTAGGTTGATTTAAATAGCTTTACATTCATTGATACATTGCTGATGCTGCTGCAAACTACGACCGCATCTCTACTTGATTTGCCATATGGTGCGTGTGCTAGCCTCAAACAATTGTTGATTTGGTAGTCGTGTCTTCTGCTAGCATCAGCAGATGCATGCTTACAACTGTAAACATTAGTTGGCTCTTGATTTCCAGTGTGAACTGCAATGTGTAAAAAAATCTGGATCCGCTGGTTGAGATTTTCTTCAGGAATTCTTGCTACCTTTTTCACATATTATTTGACATGTTTTTTTTTCTTATTCAGGAACACCATATACAGACAAGTCATGGACCTGTATCTGTTGCGGTCTATGGTGACCATGACAAGCCTGGCCTTGTTACTTACCCAGATATTGCTCTAAATCGTAAGTACTACCCACTAGTCTAGAAGTAGAAGGATACTGATTTTCCCTGCTAATTATTCCAGCAACTTACATGTATTCACTTGTTTCATTGTAACTTGTCAGATATGTCTTGCTTCCAAGGATTATTGTTCTGTCCTGAAGCTGCTTCGCTGCTGCTTCACAATTTTTGCATTTACCATATTAGTCCCCCAGGACATGAGGTTCGTAGTTTGGATTTTACTGCTATAAATAAAGCTTGCTTTTTTTTGTAATGGACCTGGGTCTCACTAGTGCATTCTCATTCATATATGCTAATCACACAGTTAGGAGCTGCTCCAATTTCACCGAATGCTCCTATACCCTCTGTTGATGACTTGGCAGATCAAGTTGCAGATGTCCTCGATTTCTTTGGGTAATCCTTTATCGAATTATCTCACAAATCTGAATATCTCAAATGATTGTAGGAATAATCTTGCGATGTCTGGTTTAATTTTCTCTTTCCAGATTAGGCTCTGTCATGTGCTTTGGTGTCACTGCAGGTGCCTACATTCTAACTCTTTTTGCGGTATGTGCTTCTTCAAAATTAATTTGTTGTATTTATTGCTTCTCCATAAGAAATTTTTATTGAATGTTCTTTTCTTTGTTGCAGTCAAAGTACAGGGAGCGTGTGTTAGGTCTTATCCTTGTTTCACCTTTATGTAAAGGCCCCACTTGGACTGAGTGGTTATACAGTAAGGTAGGTTTGCCGCAAATGGCCGCTCTATGCTCCTCTGTTTGCGTTTTTATCAAAAAAATTTCAACCACACGACTGTATTAACAAGTTATATTGTCAGGTGACTTCCAATTTGCTGTATTATTATGGGATGTGCGGATTGGTGAAGGAGTGCCTACTTCAGCGGTACTTCAGCAAGGTAGATAATTTGTTTTGATTTTATCCATGCCGCGTTTCCTTGATCACTCTTAAAAATTTCTTATGATATCTTGTAATCCTTAGGAAGTGCGAGGGTTCTCTGAATTACCCGAATCAGACATAGTGCAGGCTTGTAAAAGTGTAAGTACCACAGAGCTTCAACTTTATTAATTATTCTGTTTTGTTTGAATATAAGAAGTGTTAACATTTTTCCATTACATCTTGTAGTTGCTAGATCAGCGGCAGAGCAGGAACGTATGGCGCTTTGTACAGACAATGAATGGGTTCGCACACATTTCACACTTGTTTATTCCGATCATTATGCAGTGGAATTTTACCCAGGGCTGACTCGATGACAATTTGACCTTACCCATAATTGCTTCTAATTGATTTTCAGGAGATACGACTTGACTGAACAACTGAAGCATCTTCAGTGTAGAACCCTGATTTTTGTTGGCGAGAATTCTCAGTTTCACACCGAGGCTGTTCACATGACATCAAAACTCGACAGGAGATATTGTGCTCTAGTTGAGGTAGTTAATGATAACCTGCATGGCTCTCTAGCATTCAAATTGTTACTAAGTTTCTAAATCTAAATTGGGTAATTGGCACGCATTGCAGGTCCAAGCATGCGGGTCACTCGTAACCGAAGAGCAACCGCACGCAATGCTTATTCCGATGGAGTACTTTTTCATGGGGTACGGCCTGTACAGGCCGAGCCAGCTGGATTGCAGCCCGCGCAGCCCCCTGAGCCCATTCTGTATATCACCAGAGCTCCTGTCGCCCGAGAGCATGGGACTGAAGCTAAAGCCGATCAAGACACGAGTTAGGCTTGAAGTGTAGCAAAAGTGAATAAAGGGGGTGGTGCTTAGGGCTGACATGGTAAGAGTTTAGGCTAACAAGAGAGGGAGGGGGTGGGGGGGGGGGGGGGGGGGGGGTCTTTAAATTTTTGGAGGTGAAGTGAAATTCCTGTTATACTGCCATGTACATATAGGAAAATGCTAGGTTTGGTGAGCTTTGGGTGGGTCGGGGGCGGTTCTTGTATTCTTTGATTTGTAGCCGTATGAAATCTGTAAATGGGTATACATTGTTTATCAAAAGGAAAGCAAAGGAAATAATAATAGCGGAAGGTGAGGTGTTCCCGATCATTAGCTGTCTCTTCCCCTTTGCCTGTCTTGAAGTTAAGAAGAATGTTCTTGTGAGCTGGACCTGTGAACTCCTAAATCTTCTCGTTTATGCCATTATTCTGGCTCAAGCTATCAGGATATGGCTGGCTTCGTCACGTTGTTTTTCCATAAAGAATTCTATGTTGTTCAGAATAAGTGACCTGTATTTGTGCGGTTTGTTTGGTGTTGATTCCTTTGCCTTGCTTAGGACTTGGACTAGGAATGTGCGTGTACAGGCAGGTGCCAATTGGCTTGTAATTCTGTCATTGTTGGTGTGTCCTGCTGTAAGCATCTATGCCCAACTAGCTAAGTGCACCTGTCAAGCTTCTGAACATATCACATCTAATAGCTCCCAAGTATATTCCTCAACCTGTGTTGTTGGCAACTGGCTTTGTTCATACATTGAGCATCTTGCAATGTGTCCTGGAAGCCGGTGGTTCATGTTAACTGCTTATCTTCTGGGTCTTGTGATCTAGTCCCAGATGCCTCCAGATGGCACATGAGACGACGGCTCACTCGATGCACAGCTACAGGAACTTGCAACATGACAGTGCTGGTCTAACCGCAGAGAAATGCACGCGCGATAAAATCTATTCCTGTGGCTCCATCGGTCTGGCCGAGTGGTGTCACATCGGCTTCGGCTCCGATTTCTTTCTGCAAAGCTGAGCTCTTTGCTCAGCTATGTTTCACAGTCTTTCAGAGAGAGTTCGTTGTAGCCTGTTTGTTGCTTGCCTTGCCATATTATTCATGGCACGATGCGTTCATGATGTCCAAAGTGTTTTTTCTGACCTGGCCGGTTTCCGAATTTCTGGTGGATCTGCTCTGAAGATTTTGTTGCTCTGTGGAGATGGAGGATATGGCCTAGGGCTTCTAGTTGTAGGCAGTAGGCACCTTACCAGTGGATGGCATTGGCAACACAGTCAGAGGGCATGCATATGCATGTCCTTTTGAAGCTAGCCAGTTGATCCAGCTTCTGATTAATATTTTGTCCAGGAATTCAGTAGCAACGGCTAGCGTGTGTAGAGAGCATGTTCGCAGATGCAACGAGTCATTAATGTAGTGCTAAGGTCAGTCTCAGTGCAGATGTCATAAACACAATTACCTAGAGTGACACATCATCTAAAAATATTTAAAACAATAATGAAACACCTCACTTTCGGTGCATAATTTCATATATTGTTGTTTTCTAGTTGCATGCAAGACACAAGTTGTCTAGGTAACTGTGTATAAGGAGTGTCATCCTCATGAAACTCATTTTACCTCTCTCTTCATCAATACACTGTCACATCATCAAAAGTGCTCACATGACAGCCTATTTAATATCTATGAAACCCCCACTGAGACTGGCCTAAGATGACCTTTATACCCCTCCAATCAAGAGGGAGGGGAGGAGGGGAGATCGTGAGATCTGGTGGATATAAATGAAGTGTAGGGATGGTGGACGAAGGAGTAAACTCAATAAATATCACGTTATATCATCTTTTTTACATATGTGGTACCATATTTTAAGACTGTCCTAAGCAAGGTTTTTGGACTTACCCACCGACGCACCCGCCGTCCTACCACCCAATCAATCTGTCTCGCCCCTCACCTCCACCTTGCCGGCGTCGCCACCAACTGTCGCCCTCCTCCTTACTCTCCATCCAAATCTCGCCGCTTCCAACTTCACCTTCTTTCAATTTGTTGAACTTCTCTATTTACATAGTGTTTCTGCTTCTTGGCACAATATTTCTCTCACAACAGATCAGTTGTACAAATTAGAAAACCCACTTAAGATCTACCTAACATAATCATTGGTGCGCGCCCCACCAACTCCCACCTCCACCACCATGCCATTCTGCCTACCTCGTGACCCTCTCATACGTTCTTCCGAATCACTTCCCTGGTTAGTTCGCAAAAATTTCACAAAGTATCTGTCACATCAATCTCCAAATACTAATTAAGAGTATTACATGTCGATTAATGACAAAACTCATTCCACAACTCCTACCTTAATTTTTGACTTTTGAGACCAATCTAACGAGCCTAATTATGTCATAATTAGACAACCCTAATAGATCTTGAAAGAGAACCCAACATTTTCAACTCACGAACTAAATGGGTAAAACCCACCGGTTTTCATTAAGAAGGAACCTTCTCCGAATCTAGAAAACCCCAACCTCACGAACTAAACGGGTAAAACCCACGGGTTTTCATTAAGAAGAAGGAACCTTCTCCAAATCTAGAAAACCCCCGAACCCCGGCTTCACCGGCGAGGGAATTTTTTAAAACCAGCTCCATAATTCGCTCTAATGAGGAATCAAATCTGAGTCTCCTGGTTGCAACCATACCTCAACCCCTCTAAACAAGTAGACTAGATGAGCTTCGGTGACAACCCTCTTTGTGTAGTGTTGTCCTTTTCAAACTGGTAATTTGATTTTGGTTACGGTAAGAAGAAGAGGGAAAAATAATTTCTTCATTAATAAAGTAAGAAGCCAATAAAATTTGTTTAACACAATATCAACTCATTTCCTCTCCATATAATCTTTTACACAATACAATCAAATGTTGTCTAATTGTGTTTATAATCCTCCGGGTTGGGCCGTAGTCTCTCAAAAGACGACAGAAGAAGATGCTGCAAAACCAGGTGGAGGGGGCTGGTGACAAGGCCCACATCAGAAACCAAGCTGGGCTGCATGTGTTTCCTATGTCAAAGGAGGAATTTAAAATTGGATTAAAATTTGAATGGTTTGAGAGTATGGGCCACTACCGCATCCACAACTTAAAACTTGGGTTTTGTGGGAGAGTGAAACGAAATTACAATGCCAGCAAAAAAAGCATTGGAACATGCAAAATGTGTGGCATCTACTTCTCTCTCTTTAAAAAAAAAAACGAAATCTGTGGTACGCAATTACGTATTAGCCTTGCTATAAAACTGGTCATGGTCTAACGGACAAGCCCAGTCTTTGTCATGCGTTTGGTGGCCAGAGATTTGCCCGGGTCTTTGGTCTAAATCATGAAATTGATGAGTCCATCCAAAAAATAGATCAAACAACATACCGTTCAAAATAAGAGTTTTACTCAAATCCCTCGTATCATGGAAATGTATTGGCACGACATGGCATAAGAAATCTGCATTATTAGGCACAACAGGTGTGCATGATTTTTATTTCTTTTTTTTTTTTTGGCACTACATGATGATCAATATATTTTGCAAAATAAGAAGGCCATTTTGTCCTTTTGCGTAATTATTTTGAGTATTTGACTCATACACAGCATGGATGCATTGATCTCTACTACTTGCATGCATGATGGTATATTTTTTAATGTTATCCAATCAGATGTTCACATCTAAATTTGGCGTTTGGTTTCAGAGTTCCCTTAGAATGATTAGTCAACCACATGCATGGGGAACTATCTTATGATTTTTGCTGTCGCTACTTATTTTTATACTATAGGGGTAGGGGTAAATGAATGACACATCAACCAATTTCTATACACAAATCAAAACCAGTGGACAAAATTAATCCGTGATTAGGATAATCCAGTCATGTCCTCTCAGATTAATAATGCAGTACAACTGTACAAGCTACAAGGATGAGTTCCTTACGTTCCATGCCACCCAACAGTTTGCCTGACTCATTGCTTACGTGGCAAACAATTAAGTTTGGGTTGCAACACTGCATATTTGCGTAAATATATATTGATTTTGGATCATGATATTTTTCAACTTTTATTGTGGATTAAGTAATATATCTACTTAGCTTGTTCACGCAAGAGTGAATTTCACCAGCAATCTCCAGAGTTATCCAAAACTCTCAAACTGCATATTCAAAACCTTAAACATGTCCCTGGTTTTCAGGTTAGTCCAACCGGTCCAAATCAGCCCTGGTTGTCTTCTGCCTATGTGCATTCCATTCTTTTTTGCAATTAGGCCCTTGAAGCCATGTAGTGCTTAAATCGAATATCACTTTCCTATTACCAACCCTTCCACTATAGAAAAAACACCATATCACTAAAAATATATAGTATAGTTAATTTGGTAATTTTTAGCCCCTTAATTTTTTCTATTATATCATTTGTTTGTTTGAAGATTATTAATGTTTTTCTTGAGATTTAGACATTCCATTTGAGTTTCTTTGTCCTAATATATGTTCAAAAAAAACGTGTCAAAAATTTTTGAAGGTGCATCATTGAGCCACACATGGGCACCACGGCTGCACATATGCCACATAGGCAGCCATCCAAACTTGAGACAAGTTGAAGGGGTCCAGATTTTGCAATTTGAGAGTTGCTGGATCTGTATCACAATCAAGGTTTACTTTACTGGTAAGAGAAAAAAACTGGAGGTTGGAGAGAAACACATTTATTGCATTGGATTTCTCGAAAAAACCGGATCTGTCGTTTTTCTTTTGAACAAAATTTAGAGAAAAAATCCTCAATTTCTATGCAAAATAACCTACATTGTTTCCAACAACCTAACATGAAAATCAAGACACAATGCATAGAAATGGGATTAGATTTAGTTTTACGCTAAGCCAGGAGGTAGGATTAATTGGTTTAAAAAATTAGGAGGTAAAATAAAAAATTTGTGGTCATCCGAGAAATATGTTTATCGGATTTCTCTTTTTTCTCCGAGAAAATTGTCCGTGATCACAATAAGAGACAAGTTTAGGTACAACGTACAACAGTTAAGTTTACCTTCAATCGATTTTTTAGGTTTTCATTTTAGCAACTGGATTTATATGCTGCATGAATTAATCTAGGTTTGATCAACTAATCCTATAAACAAACACAAGCAAGTGGGCTGAATTCGTAATTAGAATGGTCCAATCATGTCTTCTCAAACTAGTCATGTATAAGACCATTATTTCCATGCATGCCACCAAAGTACATGCCCAAACTGTATTATGTAGCACAACAACCACAAAACTAATAACCCTATAATATTCACATCTTGCCTCGTCTCTCAACAATTAAGCACAAGCGCCAAACTATATGTAATACACTAAACTTCAGCCTAAGTATATGCTATGTTGGATTGGTCAAAGCATAGTAGATTTTGGTATGTTAATTCGTGCTCGTTTTTATACTGACACACTTATGAGTGATAGTTGATGAGGAATTTTAGGAATTAGCAGACACATGTCGAATGATTTATAAAAAACACTACTGATAAGCTTAAATTTTGTTCTAAACTTGGTGTTAAATAACCAATTAATTTTGTCATAGTTACATCTACAAAAGGATATCAATATATACAGTACTTGAGCACTGCACTGTCTACAGCCAGATTTGGTCACTGGTCAGAAACTCAGAGTAATAGTTTCCCGGCGAAACCCTTCATGTCCTCGTCCTTGAACGACGACGACGCCATCTCCCTGAACTGCCTGAGGTCCGACGTCCTCCGGCCGAGCAGCAGCGCCACCTTGGCCTCGAACACCTCGCCGTTCTCCCTCCTCTCAACGTCGGCCTCGTCCAGGCACGCCTCGATGTCCTCCTGGACCTTGCGGTAGGACCCGGACACGTTGCGGCACAGCTCGAACAGCATGCCGAGCTGCCCGCCGTGCTCCACCGTGTTAGCCGCCGCCGCCAGCGCGCCGCAGAGGACGGCCGCGCCGGAGGCCCATGAGCCGGCCTCGCCGGCGGCGGCTCCAGCGAAGGCCGCGGCGGCGGCGCCCGCGCCAGCGAGCGCCGGGCCGGCCACGGCGAGGACCCGGTTGACGGCGAGCACACGGTTGCCTGCCGTCACGTACTCCTGCTCGTCCTTGGCCCTGATCACCCGCACGATGCCGCGCATCTCATCTTCCAGGTCCTGCGTCCAGCCGTTGCCGGCCGTGACGCTGACGCCTCGCCGGACGCCACCATTGATGGCGGCCTTGTTCTTGAGCTGCCGCTTCGGCCACCACCGGGTGGGCTCGAGGGTCTTGGGGAACTTCTCGAGCATGCCGGGGAGAAGCGGCAGCGGGTACGCCGCGTCGAGCGCGAGCACCCGGTCCATGGCGTCTTCCACGTCGTCCTCGGAGATGAGCGGCGCCGCCGCCGCCTCCCTGTGGTGGTGGCCGTCGAGGGTCGCGTGGACGTCGCGCTCGAGCTGCCTCCAGAGGCGCGCGGCGTTGCGCTGCTCCTCGGCGAGCTGCGACGGCTGGATCTTGTTGACGGCGGCCATGGTGACAGCGGCGGTGGCGAGGAGGACTCCAGCGGAGGCCTTGAGCGCGCCCACGGTCCCGGGCGCCGCGGGCGCGAGCGCGGCCATGACGGAGGCAGCGAGCGTGAGGGAGTTGGTGGAGTGGAGCAGCAGGTGGTTCCAGTTGTCCCGCTGCCTTCCGATGATGTCGTGCATCTCGGCGCGGTCCGCCGCCGCCTCGGCGACCGCGCGGAGCTTCTCGGCCGCCTTGCCGTTGCCGGCGGGCGCGCGCCCGGTCGCGGCGTGGTCGTCGGGGACGACGACCGCGTCCCGGGCGAGCCTCAGCTCGTCGATGCTGACCGCCAGCTGCCGGACGCCGCCGCGCACGCTCGACCGGGCGAACGGCAGCCGGTTCTTCCTCCCGAGGCGCGGGCGCGTCGCCGGGAACGGCGAGGCGCCGACTTGTGACGACTGGAGAAGTCCTTCCATGGCGACCGTCGTCTGTGGCTGTGCAGTGTGTGCACACTCTCCACGATGAGCTTGCACACACTTGTCAACAACTTGTTGCTTGCTTTTACGGTCTCTGGTGATCGAACGCTGTCTGTTCTTGGTTGTTTGTAGCTCGAGGAGGGAGGGGTGTGCGCATATATAGGCCGGGTAGAGAGAGTGTGTGTGTGAGTGAGAGAGAGTCATGTTGACGAGGGCAAGCGAGGCCATGCAGACTGGTCAGGCACGGTTTGGTTGGGCTGGGTCTATGGTCCGGTCCGGGACGATCAGATACGGTTTGAGCGAGCCTCTTGTGTTGAACGGCTCCAACTCGTACGAAGCAGTCAAGGCCATTGAATCAACTGATGTTGACGAGACCTGCCCTAGCTTGCTCTACGCTCTCAGCCATGACCTGAAATGCTCTCTCCTCACCGTATCATGGGAAAAGAAAAAAAAGGTAAATGCAAGGGACAGAATAAATGCATCCACCGCCGTGCAACAACTTTATTATCGCGTCGGTGCAGATTAATCCAACAACTTATAGACTACTCAGTTTATTTCAACACCTTCATAAATTGCTTATGTACGGTCCATGTTGCCACGACGACGTATTTGACTACGGTTTCAGCAAGGTGTAGCGTAAGACAGAGAGTATATGGCTGGCCTGAAAGATCTAGTAGAGCGGAGAGAGTGTATGACAAAAGTCCGCTATGCAAATTTTCTCGGTCTATCTTCATATGGCAACGGAGAGCTATCACTACCGGAAACGCGTTCTTTGCCGTGCGTTCGAATCTTTGCCGTGCGTCTTTTATCGGGCGCACGGCAAAGAAGCTCTCTGCCGTGCGTCTTATTTTCTTTGCCGTGCGTTTTAATTTCGGGCGCACGGCAAAGATTTTTTTCCTTCCTCCACTTTTGCAATAAACGGCCGTTAGTCTTTGCTGTGCGTTTTAATTTCCAGCGCACGGCAAAGATTTTTTCCTTCCTCCACTTTTTCAATAAACAGTAGTTAAAAAATTTAATTTTTGTGCTTCTTTTTTGTTTCTCCCCCTCAAAAACATTATTTTATACTCTATATTTCAATCTTATGCATGTCTTGATAAATTTACTATTTTTAACAATTATGTGTCACTTAAAGAATTTTTGTCGCATACGTCAAATTTGAACTGCAAGTGCATAAAGTAACGGAGTAAATTTTGTGGAAAAATGATATTCATGTAATTTAGTTATTTTTATTACCTTATCCATGAAATTGGGTGGAATTTTGAACATTTTGCGCGAATCATGAAAATCCACATGCGGTTGCCATGTTTTTTAATTGTACAAAATGCAAACAAATTTTGAAAATCATGAGATTCGTCTAGGGCTCATGATATCCTGTGTGAAGCTTGTGATGAATCATATAGAGTGTTTTGAGCAAGTCGTCATCGATGGTGTTTAGAAACTGAAGTATCTCACTAGAAGTTTCAGAGTGTTTCATAAAGTCACGAAAGATATGATTAGATTTGTACGTGACACGACATTCAAATTAAGTTTTGACTTCAAATCTTGTTTCTATAAGCAATATACAACATAAATTGGCTTGTCTTCATTTTATAAATTTTTAAAAGATTATTTGATAAATTTTATGAATTTTATAAAATCGTAGAAAATTCTTTGCCGTGTGCCGGCGGACGGCAAAGAAAAATTACCGTGCGCTTTTTATGAGGCGCACGACAAAGAAATAGCTTTGCTGTGCGTTTTACAAGTGGCGCACGGCAAAGAATTCTTTGTCGTGCGCCTCTTGTCAAACGCACGGCAAAGACCCGGAGGCCCATTTCCCCCCTTCCCCACCGCCGGCCCATTCCCCCCTCCCAACCGCCGGCCCATTTGCCCCTCCCCCCGCCGGCCTATTTAACCCTCAAACCCTAGCCCCACCCCCCGCCCCCGTCCCCGCCCCCTCCCATCGGCCGCCGCCGCCCCCTCCCATCTCCTCCCATGGCGTCGCCGCCCCTTCCCACCTCCTCCTCCACGGCGACCATCGACGACGACGGTGGTGCGCGCGGGCGCACGACGGCAAGCGCACGGGCGCACGGCGACGTGCGCGCGGGCACACGCCGGCGGCGTGCGAGCGGGCGCCGGCGGCGGGCGCATGGCGGCCTCCCCGTCCGGCTCGTGGTCGCCGGCGCCGTCTCCCCTCACCCTCGACCGGCTCCCCCGAGGCACGGAAGACGACGGCGGCGAGCTCCTCATGGCCGGCCTCCTTGTGGTCACCACCGGTACGACCGCCTCCAAATCCGGCGCGGCGGGCCTCCTCCGCCCCGACGGACGGCGCGGCGGGCGCCGCCTCCTCCCCCGACGGCCGGCGCGCGAAGGCCCACCCGCGCGGATCCGGCGGCACCCTCCCCGCGGTCGGCGCGCGGAGGCCCACCGGCGCGGATGCGGGCGGCCCCCTCCCCCCGCGGCCGGCGCGCGGAGGCCCACCCGGCGCGAATCCGGCGGCCGGCGCGCGGAGGCTCCTTGCTCCGTCCGCCTCCTTCCCCATCGGCGTGTGGCCGGCGGTCCCGCCCTCCCTCCTCGTGCGGCGTTCTCATTCTCTCTGCCTCTCGGCGCGCGAGCCGATCTTCGGGAGGAGCCGCGACGGTGTGGTGGTGGTGGCGTCGGCCGGCGTGGGGCCGGCGTGGGCGGAGGACCGGCGGCCGGCGACGGCGTGGTAGTGGCCCGGCGGAGGCGGGCCCCGGCCCGCCTTGCTTTTTTTTTCTTTTTTTCTTTTTTCTGTGCCGTGAGTATTTGTGGGTGGCGCACGACAAAGAGCGGGTGACGCCGTCTCGCCGGGGACGGCCGTCAACACCTTTCTTTGTCGTGCGTCACAAATTACGCACGGTAAAGAACTGTGTCGTGCGTCGCCTTTTCCCAAAGCGCACGGCAAAGTTCTTTGCCGGGTAAAAATGCGCCGAGCGCCCTTTGCCGTGTGCTCGATCAAAATGTGCACGGCAAAGTGCGTGAATCCAGTAGTGTATGTATCCTACTTTGTTTAGATGGGCAAAAGAGGAGTGCGATTATTTGCATTATTCATCCATCACATCAATCGCATCTTCTCTAAAAAAATATTATTCCAACACTATTCATATACACAAATTTCTCCATCTAAACATCAGAAACCGAGGCGACTCGTCGTCCGTTGCCGAGTCCATCACGTTCGGCAGTCTCTTTGGCGCCGGAGCAGATGGAGAGCTCCGATCCGGTGGTTGGTGTACATATATATATGTTAGATCTAGGTATGTAGGGTAGGAGTTCATATGCCATGGACCATGCCACCATGGTCTCTCGGCTGAGCCTCTTCACGTTCTCTGGCGACAAGAGCAGAAAAGTGGCACGACTAATTCCATGCGAGAGTCTAATAAGTACACTGTAGCTAGTGATCCAGTCGTTTGCAGCGTTGTTGCTCACTTGCTCTCAATGTCTAGCTAGCATGCAGACAGCCATCCAGTAGCTAGCCTCTAGCATCAAGTTATTAGTTGCTGCGTGACGACTACCAAATACAATCAAATAATTCGAATGGATTATTTGACCTCTTCGTTGGCCATATGGTGTCAGGTGGTGGACTCAGCAGGTAGGTACCCAAGTGTGTACGCTACCATGCATGCACCTTTTCGCATGCACCGAGACTACCGCACAAACAGCAATATTGCAAGTTGATGGTGCTCTCGATCGCTGGATCAACGACGTGTACACGGCGTGCATGCCTTCGTTTGGACGTCGCCCTTGTCCACACGGCGATATCGAGAGCATGCATCGGAACGGAAGCCGCACACGGCCAAAAAGGTTAGCGGCGTTTTGCGATGCACATATCTACACGTACGTACGGAACGGTCGAGATGCATGCTTGCATGCTTTTACCCCAAAAGTTAGCAACCATTATATTGTATGTACCTGCCCTTAGGCCAGTCTCAATGGGGTTTTATGAGGTGTTTAAATGACACTAAATACACATCCACATCAAAGAAAATTTCACTTTTTGCACGAAACCTTTAGGAGAGAGAAGGAAAGTGTTTCACCATGGTGAAACCTTTGGTCACAGTTTCACATGCGTTGGAAACTGTGTGAAACCCCCATTGAAACACAAATAGAGTTTCACCATGCAACTATGCAATTAAACCATACAATGAGAGAGAGGTTATGGGACCCTTAAGCCTATGAAACTGTGCAGTGAAACTATGCATTGAGGGAGACATCTATTTCATACCAAAGTTTCACATCTTGGAAACCGGGACGGTGAAACTCTCCATTGAGACTGGCCTTAGGGTCATCATCAATCATATCACTACTGTAGTCGTCCTTGGCACTTGCGGTTGCCATCGTGTTCGCGGTAACAATATTTGAGCCAGGGGAAAGATCACAAGTCACAACACCTTCGTTTGTTGCGGATTTAGGTGATACCTCGCGCGTTGCTGTGAGAATTTTGTAACAAAATCTTAAGGTGTAATGTGAAAGTAGAAATGTCAAAGTGATTGCATGGCAACATTCTTTAATTTGTGAACAACATTATACATGGAAGCATGATAATTTTGTTGAGAGAGAATCAATCTAAATTATTAATCCTGCAATTTTTCTACTACGGGAGTTCTGTTACATGCTACTCACAAAGACATGATATTAACCACAGAAAATCAGTAGAAAACATAAATATATGATCTAGTGGGTGGTCACATGGTGTATAATGGATGGTGACGTGAAATGGTTGCATGTTGAGAGAAATATATTCATGACTTTTAGTGGGTTCCATTATATTTGTATATGATATGATTCCAAAAACTATTTCGTTTCGAGAATGAGTGAATTCGAGGGGCTCACTCGATCCAGTTGTTTTTTTCCCTGATCTCAAGAGGTGGGGAACAAATTCGGACCTCAGGAGCGTGCGCTCCCTCCCTCTATTTTGTAATTGATATATGTTGTCCATGGCAAAGCTAAGTACTACTACCTCAGTTCTGAAATATAGTTTGTTTAACTTTTTCAACTTCCAATTTGACTGCTCGTCTTATAAAAAATTTATGCAAAATATCACATTTTGATGTGGCTTGCTTTATTACTGAAGTTGTTAAAAAATAACTTAAATTTGACTATATGTGTACAAATATTTTGAATAAGACGAATGGTCAAACTTTGGGTAAAAAATGTCAAACAAATTATAATATGAAACGGAGGTAGTAGTTTAAGATCCTGTTTGGTTCTCATAAGTCACCTGACTTATAAGTCAGTTGGTTTTAAGTTAGTGATGTTTGGCTACAGTGATTTACAAGTCAGTAGGCTCCACTCGAGGTAGGAGAGGGAAAAAGATGACTTATGCAACTTTAAGTAGGAGTGGAGCAACATATGAGACTTATCGGCCAGGGGACTTATGGGACTTATAAATTAGGGTTGTTTGGCTCTCACAAGTGACTTATTTGCACTTTTTTACTTTTAAGTCATGTGACTTATGGGAACGAAAGAGAGATTAAGGTCTTGTTTGGTTCCAATAAGTAGGGTGACTTAAAGTGCAAAATAAGTCACTTATGAAATCAAACAACCATGACTTAAAGTGGTGTGACTTATAAGTTGCATAAAAGTTGCATAAGTAGCTCCACCCCTACTTAAAGTGACTTATTTTCACCTTCTCTCCTCCTACCCCCGGTGGGTCCCATCGCAACCCTATCCACCTACCCCGGCCCCCGCACCCCTCCCAACTCGGCACCCCTTCAAACTGCGTGAGGCGCGACCCGAGCTGCCCTTCTGCCCCACCGCCGCCGCCGCATGCAAACCCCGATGCCCCCTCCCCCGCTGCTGCCTCCTCCAGATCCGCCGTCGCCTCCACTCCCCAACCCCGCGCGGCCTCCCACCCACCCTCGCGCGCGCGATGGAGGAGGGGCCCATGCGGTGGCCGTGGACCTATCCGACCCGCCGAGGACCCCATCGCGGCAGTGTTCTGCCTCCTCCTCGCCGCCCATCCTCTTGTCCTCGTTGCCGAGCTGACCCCGGAGGATCAGCGTGTGCTAGCGCACCTCATGATGCGCACGTCCTGGTGGGCTGGGACATCACCGCTGCCGGAGCGGCGCGCGCCACCGTAACGCGGGCCGGGCCGGTCTCCAGTGTGGTCCAAGGCGCACCGGCGCCTCGGGAGGCCGCCACCATGTCGCGAATGCTGACATCTGTGACCCGCCATGACGAGGGCGAACGCCGACCGGGCCGGGTACACCTAGCGCCGCTCGGTTGGCCATCCCACGAGCGCCGACGAGTGCCTCGACCCCGCAACCGATGCCGGTAGGCCAGTCGCCTTGGTTGTGTGCCAAATGCCGCCAGCGCCACGATGACCCATGGTGCCATGCACGGACATTGAGTCGTCGTCGCTGGCCACCTACAGCTCATTGTGGTGCACCCCCGAGTGCCAGCGGCATCCGGGTTCGCGACGGACTTGATCGAGATCCACACCATCTTCGGTGCCTTCGTGGTCGGGCTGACGGTGCCCAAGGAGGGGGCCTTCGCGGGGCGGGTGACGGTGTGCATAGAGGACCAGGTGTCGGAGCTCCTGTTGCCGCTCTACTTCGCCTCGAGCGGGCTCAAGAGACAAATGAGGCGACGATCCAGGGCGGTGCGGCGTGGGGGATGCTGGCATTGGTGATCAGCACCGCCTGCATGGGGAAGACCGCAGGGATGTTTGGGGTGTGCGCGCGTGTGCACGGATCGGAAGGGGAACACTGAGCCAGTTGAGGTTGGAGCACAACGGTGATGGCGGCGAGTAGGGGCGGATCCGAGCAGCCTGAGCGCCGCCTCCTTCGGGGAGCTCCTCCGCAAGGTCGAGGCGGTGGACGAGGCCGCGGCGGCGTCCTCCTCCTCCCCCAGCGTCGTCGGCGGCGGAGAGGCATGGGTCGGGCGGTGGGTGAAAAAATAGACACATGGGGACAGGGGTACAGAAGATGGGCAAAAGGGTCATTATTCAGACTTATAAGTCATTGTAACCAAACAAGACTAACTTAAATTTAGGTGACTTATAAGTTGGGTGACTAATAAGTCGGGTGCCTTATGGGAACCAAACAGTGCCTAAAAGGGGAACGAAACAGGAATTAAAAGGTCAATACCATTTGTTAAGAATGAATGTATTGATTGATAATTAGGGGGTGGACCCCACTATTTATACATAATGAAGGGGTGCAGAGGCATCCTTCCGGAGGAGTCGCGTCCGTACGGCATGAGACACCCCCACACGGTGAAGGGTTGCCCCTTCCCTAATTACACTGACTAATGACTATGTTAATTACATGATTAAGCTAATGATCATCGCTAATATTTCTCAACACTCCCCCTTGATCAATAGCTCCATTAGATCTTGATGTAACTTGACTTTAATCTTCCTTGGATATTATCTTGTAAAACTCCTCCAAAAAACCTATGGGAAAATCATGAGGAGAAACCAATCTATGTGTATATACCACTAAAACTCATTTAAAACCCAGTGGGAAAATATTAGGAGAAAATGATATAGCATTATTGTCTTTGTTAGATATTTGTATGAGAAAACCTTTGGTAAGGAAAAACTCATATATTAGAATAATGATCTGAGGATCATGTTTGAACATCCTTCTCCAAAACCTAATAGGAAAATATGAGAAAGGATTTATATCTTCTTAAAAACTCTTAGAGAAAATAGAAGATATGACATAGAATATGTCTTGTATATCACCCTTAAAACCTTAATGGAAAAATTAGGTGATATGTTCTTGTATTGTTATTGCCTCATTAAAACCTTTTTATGAGAAACCTTGTGAGGAAAAACTCATACAGGAAAAAGAGTACACTAATCAGATGATTATTTATATAGGTTATATCAAAGAGAGTCTCCCCCTGATTCTTGCAAGTCTTTGAGTTGTCTCATACCAATTCCAAAAACATATTTCTGGAATAATGATGTTGGTAATGATTTTGTGAATAAATCCGCAAGATTATCACAAGATTTAGTTTGCAAGATTTCTATCTCTCCTACCTTTTGTAGTTGATGAGGAAAGAATAATTTAGGAGCCATATGTTTTGTAAGATTACTCTTTATATAACTTTGCTCTCATTTGTGCAATACAAGCAAGACTATCTTCATACATTATGGTAGGGTTCATGATTGAACTTATACCACATGATCTTTGTATGTGCTTTATCATTCTGCGAAGCCACACAAATTCACGTGATGCTTCAAATAATGCAATTATTTCGGAATGGTTTGTGGATGTGGCTATTAGAGTCCGTTTTGATGACTTCCATGAAATAGCCGTTCCACCATGTAAGAACACAAAGCCCGTCCGAGATCCGGCTTCATGGGGATCGATAAATAGCCGGCATCCGTGTATCCAATTAATGATTTATCTTGGTTAATTTTGTAAAATAATCCAAGATTTACTCGTGCCAATGAGATATCTAAAGATATTCTTAACTCCCGCCCAATGGCGTTGTGTTGGAGCGACGTTGTATCTAGCTAGTAAGTTTACCGCAAATGCAATATCGGGCCCGGTACAATTTGCGATATACATTAACGCCCCAATGGCACCGAGATATGGAACCTCCGGTCCCAATACCTCTTCATTTTCACCTTTAGGTCTGAATTGATCTTTATCAATTTCAAGAGAGCGGACGACCATAGGTGTTTTAGATGGATATGATTTATCCATGTTGAATTTCGTAGAATCTTTTGGATATAAGCGGCATCGGTGTACTAAAATCCCCTGTTGGGAGATGCTCAAGTCGTAAACCTAAGCAAAATTTGGTTTTACCCAAATCTTTCATTTCAAATTCCGTCTTAAGATGGTTGCGTGTTTCATCTATATCTCGTTGAGTTCCAATGATATTAAGGTCATCAACATATACGGATATGATACGGAATCCGCTTGAGGATTTCTTGATGAATACACATGGGCAATCATCATTATTGGAAAAACCCTTCGAAGAAGGAATTCCTTTAGTCGGTTGTACCACATTCTTCCCGACCGTTTTAAGCCGTATAATGACTTTTGAAGTTTTACACAATACATGTTGCGTGAATGATTCTTGTTCGGGATATCAATTCCTTCCGAACTTTCATGTATATATCCGAATCTAGTGACCCATATAGATATCTTGTCACTACGTCCATGAGATGCATGGATAGACCTTTTTGTCTTGCCAATGATATTAGATATCGGAATGTTATACCACTCATAATCGGAGAATATGTTTCATCGAAATCGATGCCGGGTTTCTGCGTGAACCCTTGTGCTACAAGCCTCGCTTTGTGTCTCACCACCTCGTTGTTTTCATTCCTTTTACGGACAAAAATCCATTTTGATCCCACAGAAAAATATGACGAGGAGTAGGTATCACCGCGGAGAATACCTCTCGTTTCTTGAGCGAGTCTAATTCGCCTTGATTGCTTCCTTCCATTTGACCCGGTCGGAGCGCTTGATGCACTCTGCCATGGACTTAGGTTCGGATCAATGCGAAGTTCACTTGCAATCTTAGTGGCAAAGTAAATGTCGACATTTGTAGTCTTTCTATTGTATGATTCTCCGGAATCAATATAATTAATGGAAATTTCTTGTACCCCTTGTGACTCATCATGATTTCCCACAACGATAGAGTCCGGGTCTTCCGATGCCCCGGCATTTATATTATTTTTGTGCACTTGTGCTAGGCATGTGATGTATCCGATGAACATCCATATCATTTGGATTTATAATATCCAATTGGTGTCTCGTCAACTTGATGTTGATCCGCATTTCTTGTTGTGGAAGTGACCTTCCTAGTTTTTCGCGGAGGCTTTTGTATAGCCTTATCCTTCGTTGCGATACCTCTCCCCCTCTTATTTTGATTTGGGAGTTCTTGAGTAGGAATCTCTACTCTTTCGGTACATTTGCGGCGAGGATTATGTGATTTTGTGACACCCTTATAATCGGTAAATGCTTCGCGCATTATTTGCAATGTTTTGCAAATTGATAATTTTCTCGAACTTCACGTTCGCATTCTATAGTACGTGGATCATAGGACCGGATACCCGTGGTATTCCAATTTATTTCCCGGCATTCCGTTTGGTACTTGTCTCCCCCTAATGCCGGGAAATTGTCCTCATCGAAGATGCAATCGCATACCGGCAAGAAATAAATCCCCCGTAAGGGGTTCAAGGTACTTAATGATTGACGGTGATTTGTACCCGACATATATTCCCAATTTACGATGGGGGCCTATTGATGTACGCTCGCGGTGGTGATATCGGTACGTATACGGCGCAACCGAATTTTCGCGATGGGAAATACTTGGTTGATTTCCACATACTAACCGCGACGGGGAAACCGTGTTGTATGCGTAGGTCTAATTTGAATCAAATCGGCGGCGTGTAATACCGCATGACCCCAACATGATGTTGGTAGTTTGCAATTCGTAGTAATGGTCTAGCAATTAACTTTATTCTCTTGATAAGAGATTCGGCTAATCCATTTTGTGTATGTACATATGGAACGAAGTGTTCCACATTTATGCCTAGAGCCATACAATAGTCATTGAAGGCATGCGAAGTAAATTCAGCGGCATTGTCCATCCTGATGGTTTTGATAGCATATTCAGGATGATGTGCTCTTAATTTGATAATTTGAGCAATAAACCTTGCAAAAGCATGGTTTCTTGTAGATAATAAACATACATGGGACCATCTAGTGGATGCATCAATAAGTACCATGAAGTACCTAAATGGTCCTGTTGATGGATGTATAGGACCACAAATATCTCCTTGAATGCGTTCAAGAAATTGTAGTGGTTCAGCCTTTATTTTAAGATAAGAGGGTCTTAATATTAATTTTCCCGTGGCACATGCGGTGCACACTAAGTCTGATGGCTTGGGAAATTTTGAAGTGTTTAATTTGTGACCAATTGAATTGCCGATAATTTTTCTCATCATCCCTATGCCGGGATGACCAAGGCGATCATGCCAAATCTTGAAGACATCAAGATTTTGAAAAATTACCTTGTATGCAACATGTTGTACGGGTTTGATGTATGTGTAATACAATCCCGATGATAGTGAAGGAATTTTCTCAAGCGCCGCTTGTTATATCCGTCATGTTTAGTGATGAATAGATATTCATCTTTGTTGTCACTATTTGTTTCTACATGGAAACAATTGCGACGGATGTCTTTGTAACTCAATAAGGTACGAGTTGAATCGGGATACAAGAGTGCATCCTCAATTACTATTTGAGTACCCATAGGGAGAACTATTGTGGCTCGTCCCGAACCAACAATTATAGCATCGCGTCCTCGCGATAGTTGTGACATTTCCTTTACTCTTTTTGAGAGTTTGGAAATATTTAAGTTCTACGAGTATGGTGTTAGTTGTGCAACTATCCACCAAACAAAGTTCTTCCTCCATTTGGATTGTTCCCGTAGGATAATCTAAAATGAGTAAATAAATTATAAGTTTTGAATTCATAGATTATACAATACATACTTTATTCAATAATATTATAAGTAGCATATGTCTTACAATATTATGTGACAACAATTATTACAACACAATTATTTACATAAATATGGCTATAGAACGAAGTTCTTTGAAACTATAGAACGAAGTTCTTGTCGGGGAGCATAAATCTAAGACATGTCTCCGAACACGTCATTGGATGGTCCATCCACAAGCATGTTGTCGGTATCGTCGATGCTATCGATCATCATGTCGTCTGTGCCGAAGAATTCGTCCAACTGCATTGGATCTTTCTCCTTGTTGTGTTCCTCGGGAACATCCTTGGAGCAACCGGCATCCGGAGTGTGAGTAGTGAAGTGTGCTTCAAACTTGTCCCCATGAACTTGCTTTCCGGCGTGCTTTTGGTAGAGATCAACCAAATGCTTAGCGAGTGTGGCACTTTCTAGTTGTGTGATTGTGACAACCACACCTCTGACAAGCTTGAGAGTTGTCATGAGCATTGTTTTTCTTGAAAGTGTTTTTGTTGTTGCTAGAACCCTTGCCTTTCTTAAAATTCTCGCTTCTTCCATTTTCCCTTGAAATTCCTTTTGAATTTCTTGCCACCGAACTTTTTATTATTATTATTCTGAGCATTGAAATGTACTTCCGGCGAGAGGTGCCGCACCCACGGGCGCATTTGATGATTCTTTGTTAAGAGCTCATCATGATTTTCTCGCTTGGAGTAAATCATATATTAAATCGAATATTTAGTATACTTGTGGCGACGGTATTGTCGTTGCAATATCCCGTTAGCAGGAAGAAATGTAGATAGAGTGTTTTCTATCATGTCCGCATCATCCAAAGGTTGATTGCAAAATCGGAGCTTGGAACAAATCTTGTGGACGACAGAATTGTATTCGCAACCGATTTGAAATCCATGAGACGGAGTAGTGACCACTCTCGTCTTGCTTCGGGCGGAATTATGCCTTGTTGTTGATTGTAGCGTTCTTTGAGAGAGTCCCAAAGTTTCTTAGGATCATCTTCCATCATGTATTCCGCTTTGAGGTCATGGTGGAGATGGTGTCGTAGAAAATGCAAGGCCGCAAACTTTTTTGTCTCTCGGGATAGGATTTTGTGGAACAGGTTCATTAATTGTATTAATGCAATCTTTGGTCGTTAGCACAATCTTGACATCCATAGCCCGGGTTAGATAATTACTACCATCGGCGGCAAGTTCGGTGAAGTCTTTATTGATTAATTTAGCCATTTTCCTACATGAAAGAACCATGTATAGGATTAATTTACCGATGTAAATTTGTGTTGTAAAAATAGGCAAAATATATATGTAAGATGATTCTTACAAATTAAGGTGTATTTTTATATATATTTTAATTCCCGTAGGAATAAATTTTGACTTAATAGTCATTTATATGAAATTTTAGATATACACTTTGAAGGTAATCATCATAAAGATGTAGACCTCACAATGATGAGCAAAAGCGCCTAAAAACGCGGATCTCGGGGCAAATAAGCTCTTAGTAAGAACTTATCGCGACCGGCGTCTAGGTCACATCACCTTGTGTTATTCCAAATTATATGTATAAACCTTAATTTTAATTTTGCTTGATATTCTACATGATGTAGAAAATTGAATTTTAAACCATGCAAAAATAATTATTGCATAAGAATTGTTCTAATACTTAGAAATGATCTGCGGATCATAAACATGAATAATTACTGCGGTAATTATAATATTTAAATTACACAAGTACATATACCGGATGGTACAAATACTATTGTTTGTCACAACATAAAATTACAGAACAATTCGAGGTCTAAAACATAAATATACATCACTAATTAAGTCTGAATATATAAAGGATAAAAGCCTGAGGGCTAAATGTAAATTTAGGGGGTTTTTCTGGACTTTTTGAAAGTTGAGGGGGGTTTTCTGAACTTTCGAGAAATGAAAGAGTTTTGCGGCCTGTGAGCCGCCGGTCTCCGCTTGTGGGCCGGCCGGCCTGCTTACGGCCTGCCGGGGCCTTGATGGCCCGGCCGGCCCCGGCCAGCAGCGCGGCGTATAAAAGAGGCAAGGAGAGGGGCGGTTAGGGTTTACCCCCAACCCGCGCCCGCCCCTATCCAGCCCCGATGCGGTGCGCCGGCGCCCAGAGGCGCGCCGGCGTTGCCGGCCCCGGCGGCGGCCGGCCGGCCGCCGCCGTCGGCGACCCCCACCGGCGGATCCGCCGGTGCTAGATGTGGCCGGCCTCCTCGCTCTCCCCCCCCCCGTCCCTTCTTCCTCGCCTCCCCCGGTAACCGCCGCCGCCGCCGGTTGATGCCGCAGCCGCCGCCGCCGTTGCCGCGGAAGACCGGCCGCGGCCGGGAGCGCCACAAATGCGCATCCATGTCCCTTTGTTGCTCCTCCGTCGTTCGCCCTCTTTCTTCCTTCGGTTCGTGTCCCGCCACCCCCCGTGTGTGCCGCTTGCGCGGCCGGCCCGCGCCGATGGCCGGCCGTCGCGGGTTGAAGGAGGGGAGCCCCGGCACGGCGGGCTCCATGTGCCGCGCCGGATGCCCGGCGGCGGTCGGCGGCCCCCATCCGGCGGCCGTAGAGGGATGGAGCGGCCGCGGCCGCCTCCGGGTTCGCCGGCGATGAGGAGGACGGCGGAGCGCCGCCGCAGCCGCCGTTGCCCCCGGCCATGATGCCGGGGAATGCGGCCGTCGAAGGTCCGATGAGTCCGGTGACATGGTGGCGGCCGTGAAGGAGGAGATGGCCGCCGGTCCCAGCATGAGGGCCAAAACCGGTGTTGCTTGGTCGCTCGCGCGGTATGTTTAGATCGGGGAAGACCCCAACACCTTCCTCTTGTGTTGCAGGGCGACGGATGCGGACGACGAGGCGGCGGCGAGGAGGCTCCTCTGGAGGTGTCGGCGTCGGAAGACGCTATGCCGCCGATGATGGGCTGCGAGAGGCAAGTCCAGCGGTGTATGGCGGCGTGGAGGAGCGGTTGGTGCTGGCGGCCGGCGAAGCACGGCGTGGTGGAGGGAACCTTGGTCCACGGCAGCCAAGGAAGCGGCGGCCTCGACCTCCACGTCGACCACGGCGACGGCCATGGCGTGCACCGCGGGTACAGAAGAAGCAGCGGCCTTAATTTGTTTTGATGGGGATGACTAGATAGGTAGCAAATGCAGTTTCTACTAGTCTAAATGGGGATCCTGTATCCATTTTGCTAACCTTGGATGAACTCCGGCGTGATTTGCCGGCGGTGAGGGCCTTCTGGCCGCTCTGTGCGTGCGTGCGTGAGTTTGCTCAGGGGAGCGTGCTGATAACGTGTTAACGAATGAATGTGATTGATTCATGATTAGGGGGGTGGACCCCACTATTTATACATAATGAAGGGGTGCAGAGGCATCCTTCCAGAGGAGTCGCGTCCGTACGGTGGGAGACACCCCCTCACAGTGAAGGGTTGCCCCTTCCCTAATTACACCGACTAATGACTATGTTAATTACATGATTAAGCTAATGATCATCGCTAATATTTCTCAATACCATTGATGATCAGAGAGGGATGTGCGAGTTGCTGTTTTTTTCCAACATATTGGCGATCTCGAGTCGATCGTTAAGTGTCAGCTAACCGGTATGTTACGGTTGACCTCTTTTTTTTTTTGCCAAAGTGGTGGTTGACTACTTGATTAATTCTGATCGTTGCAATATGAAAGTAATTATATATTCTAGTCTTACCAGTAAAAAGTGCTTAATTACATCCCGTGGCCGGCGCGGCGTCGTCTCCTTTACGCCAACTACTACACGTACTACGTAGTAGTAGGCACCAGTTGACCTTGATTACTTGTGCCGGTTCATGCACAATGGGCGTGCGTTGACATTACCGCACGCAGCAGAAAGTCATCATCGGAAGGATCCGGCCAAACCAATCGTCGATCGTCTCTTTAGAGATCTCGACGCCGAGGAGAGAGAGGATGTGATGAAGTCGTCCGTGCTGTCAACAATGTGGCATTGCCATGCATCGTCGCCATGCGTGGCGTGCCCAGGGAAGTCAACGAAAACAGCTAGCGCATCTCTCCGTGGAGTAGTGCGACGACGAGCGAGAATGCGCTCAGATTTCAGAGAAAATCATCGATTATTATTCGTGGTCAAGTACGTTGACGTGTTGAAGATTATGCTTGGGGAAACACGGAGAGCGCGCACACACATGATGGTGTTTCTTGAGAAATAACGGAGGCATGCATATCTCAGGACGGATGATATAGCCGGTCAGCAGAGCTGATTTTTTAGTAGTGCAGCCTTGAATATGTAAAAGCGATCTGTTAATTCCGTCGCTAGAGGCCAGAGCGTTGTTGTCGGAAACGAAATATTTAATTATGTGTCGTCCTTAGAAAATCCGCTGATTTAAAAAAAACACTTATAGAATTATGTCTACATATTCACCACTGAAGAGAAGTTTTACTAACATGGCAGTGGCATGAGAGGGCGAAAGAGGCAGTTAAACCGCTTAGACCAGGGGGTAGCATGGTCTGTTCACGTACCTTTGACACATTGGCGAGATATTCTTCTAAGGGTGATTTTTGAAGGAGCGGCTCTTCTAAGAATGACAAATAATTAAACGTCTCTCGAGAACGTAAGCCCCGATGAATACACGATTGAATACACGAGACTTTCAATGAAGAATAAAATTCCGCATGGAACGTTTGACAAGGGTAAGATCACACCTTTGAAGAGAGTTGACGCAAATTTGCCAGTTTGTTTATTAGCATGCCCAAGACCCGGAGCGGGGGGTCATTGCCCCCCTAATACCAGGATTACCACTACACTTAGTAAACCATCAATTATTTAGACAATCACTAGTTAATTAGTTAGGTTAATCACCATCATTTAACTATGTAATATTTTTAGCAATTAGGTCTTCTAATTCTGTAGTTTCAATTGTCCGAAATATTTTTTTCTCGAATACGCAAGAGAGTTGTGGCTCAGTGTATTAAGCAGAAGAAACCAATTACAAGTTTGCAATGCATACTAAAATGTTGCACGTTGCTCATGGGGACTACTCACAAAATAGACACCCTAACTTGCGCGCTCCCGTGGCTATCCACAACTTGGTCTCTGATTTGATCCTACCTAGGATGACGGAGGTGGAGGTCGTGCGATGCTCGAACAATTTAGCTCTACGTTCCTTCCAAAGGCAGGAGGCCACAACTATGAATAGCGATGTTGCGTCTTTCCTTCATTACTCGCTCTGGCCATTGAGTGACCCATCTTATATAATTGTAATGAGGTTGGGTATGTTTTCACGATTACAATGCAAGCTCGTCGCGAAGTCCATCGATCCTATACATAGGGTTTCCCACAGGTCACATCAGAGGTGGTGGGTATACGGTTGATCGGACTAGACAAGCCCGATGAGAAGGGGGCGGGGGCGAGGGGGGGGGTACGTAGGACAACATTTCAATAAAGGTGGGTTAAAAATTGGAGTTAGCCAGTTAGGGAAGTGGGAGAAGATCGTTGATGGAAGTGAATGAAAATATAATGGAGAGTTCGGCGATTGCGTTGGCCATGATGAAGATGATGTGGAGGCACGAGCTAAGCAAAGCTTTTATGTACTTTGCTGTGCTAATGGATGGTATATTTAAGGGTAAAAAAATAAATTATACTATCGTGCCCGGGTAAAACCGTAAAGGCACGGTACGTACGGTGGTGCGATCCTGGGTGGTGGCGCATGAAAGGTATTTGTTGAGACTTGACTTGTTGAGCACGACAAGACGGGAAATCGGAGTCAGAACACCAGTTAACTACACCCTCCGGTCCCAAAATATTTGCGACCTTTTGACTTTTTACGGATCACATTTGACCACTCGTCCTATTTAAAATATTTGCGAAAATACAAAATAATTATGATATACTTAAAATACATACGATGATAAAACATGTCATAGCAAAATAAATAACATTTTCATAATTTTTTTGAATAAGACGAATTGGTCAAAAAAAGTGAAAAAAAGTCAACTAGTGCAAATATTTTTTGGGACGGAGGGTGTAGATCTTCGAGAGGATCCCAACTCAGATGTGTGGTGGGCTGAAAGTGCCCCGGATACACAAAGGTCTAGATGGCGAATCGTCGTTATAATAATAATAATGCTAATAGCGAGCGTAGTGTTACCGTGCAGTGTTAACCCCTTGCGCATGTGCTGATCGATCGTCGTTAGCGGTGGGTGCCCCGGATCGCAGAAAGCTCCGGGAAGTCGGCGACGAGCAAGCTAAAAAACGAAGCCGATCGTCGAAGCCACAGGCCAGAGGGCACGGCGCCTGCTGCGGCGGCGCTAGCTGCACACATGCGTCGGGAGCCATGCAAGCTGTCGGGAGCTATGCTAGGCAGCGGTGTGTGATTCCTTTCCATCGGCCAGACAGCCAGCGATGCTTTCTGACATCCTAGCTATAGCTAGCTACTGGACACGGTATCTGTCGATGGGTCTCCGACAACCACCGTGTGTCGCCGCGCCAGCGCCGCCCGGCTCCGATCTGGCTCTCCGTTTCCGGCCAGCTAGCCGGAACCACCAGTGGGTGTGTCTCATCTGAGCTGCCGCCGGCGCCAGCCGCTGCTTCTCGCCTTCACATCACGTCACGTCACGTCTCGCGTCATGCAGAGAAGTCAACGGCGTATGCGCCTGTGATGAACAGATTGCACAGACCTCATCACACATCAATAATGCCCCACCGTCAGGTGCCACACGGACGGCACCTTTATCTCTGTTTAGAAATTGATGAACATCCTTTTTTCTAGTCTAGTATTAGAAGGTGCGTAAAAAGAGTTGATACGATCTTCCTGACGGGGACGCCAGCAGCTTTTGGAGTAGAAATGAGTGTTCATGACAGAACAAGTGAAACGTGAACCAACTCCTATGCACCTACAAGTTGAAAAAATAAACATCCAAATTAACCCGGCCAATTCTCGCTTCGGCTTCTTTCTCTCTCTCTTTTTTTCTTTTCACGCATTATTTCTCTCTCAGAACAAATGTGTTGTATGAATCAGCACAATATGTTTCTCTCACAACAAATCGGCCATACAAATCAGCAGAAGATTTGCCGAACAGATCTAAAAGCACTCGGGTGATGCTTTCATCTCTCTCTCTCTTTAAGAACTTGCGGCAGGCAAATTGCCGACCTGAACTAAACTTATCAGGCAAGCAAAGTTTGGGACATACTAGGAGATCACCATGCAACACCAAAGATCATCAGAAGCAGCTTTACGCAGAATCACCACACGTGGCATGGTTTCGTCTCTTACCTTTCCGTTTATCTCTAGCTTCTCGGTATGTTTTTTTGCATTTACCAAGGCATTCCATTACTACATATACATGTTGAATTTGAGTGGCGGTGTAGGGACATATGCCCCTCGCAGAACTCTCTCTAGACGCGGGGGAACATAATTATGAAAGACCAATCAAAGCAAAGAAAATGCACTAAAAGATGGAAACAATAAAAGGAAAACTTATTATATAGAGAGGTCCTAGATCTTGATTGTCATATAATTTATAGTACATGTATGGCGAGTCCCTGTTTCCTATAGCTTTTGCTTGTATGGTAGTTTTGTACTAAGTTGTTACCCTAAAGACATATCTCATGGTGATCTTCTAAGGTTTCTAGTCGTCCCCACGTGCTGATAGGCGATGCATCAACAAGTCATGCATGTTAGTGGCTTGGTATCGCCTTCCCACTACCAGTGGCTTGCCACCGTCGTACGCAACGATTAATTAGTTTGGACTTTGGAACCCATATGTGTGTGTGTATTATTTGTAATGTGGCGGACTTCGGGCGAAAGCATTGGTGCTCAGCTTCCTGTTGATGCCGATAACATTGACTACCTTTGTACCATGCCCCTCATTGTAGGCATTGTTGTGAGGTCCTCACGTTATGGTTTTCTCTTGGTCGATCGAGAAAAACACGAGGGAAGATCTTCTAACCAATGGTGACGTTGTGTGTGGACGTCTCTTAGGATGGCGCGCGTTTATTTGTCGGTGCTCTAGAGGCCTTGTTTTGGTTGTTACCCACACTCCAATTGTACGGTGGTCCTATTGTATCCATATGTGTTGCTAGTTACTACCTTGATCCTCAAATATATCACGTTTAGGAAAAAATTCTAATAAATTTCGGAAATCCAAGCTGTCCGTATGAATGAATATGGGGGCAGACACGATGCGAGGAGGCCCACAAGATCCACTGGAAAGTAGACGGGGGTTGCATTGCCTGCCGTGCCAGTGATGCCGCATTCACTTCCTGTGCTACTCCGGTCAGTGAGGAAACGCGGTGGCACACGGACGGGCGGGCGTACGGACCAGCCTGGTCACCTGCCAGCTGAAGCGCGGTCTCCAAGCCGGAGAATGAATGGACGACGCGATCTCAAACCACAGCTTCCCCGAAGCCGAATTGACCCGGCCCAACCCATCCATCTCCTTCCTTCCCACCAGGTCAATCCCATCGGCGGCCATCACCCAGTCACCCACCACCGTTCCCGCCATCTCCTTCCTATAAATAACCCCGTCGCTCCCACCCCCCTCCTCCAACCAACATCCTCATCAGCATCCGCAAGCAAAGGGAAGCCAAGCCACTTCGATCGCCTTCCAAATCCCGGCTCCACTAGACGACTCCACTCGAGTGAGCGCGCGCGATCGTGATCCGCAACCGCAAAAGCAAGCCCCAATTCTTAATCCCGAGGCGCACGTACAGCGACACCCCAACCCTCGACCATGGCGGGGGCGGCGGCTATCCAGGCGCAGCGCCTCTTCTTGACGGCCTCCACCTCTTCCTCCACCTCGTCATGGACCGCGCGCCGGCCGCGTCGGAGCACCGCCGCTCCGTGCCGCGCCGCCCTGCGCGTGCCTAGCGGTCTGCAGACGTCGTCGGCGGCCGCCACCAGCCCCGCGGCGGCGGACCTCACCCTCAAGCTGGACTGGATCGACGCGCGCGTCCCGGCTGGGGCGGCGGCTCATCAGGACGGCGGCAGCGCGGCGGTGGCGGTCGAGAAGCTCCGCGCGGTGGCGGAGGCGGCGGCGGACCGCGCGGAGATGCACGACATCATCGGCAGGCAGCGGGACAACTGGAACCACCTCCTGCTCCACTCCACCAACTCGTTGACCCTCGCGGCCTCCGTCATGGCCGCGCTCGCGCCCGCCGCGCCCGGCACCGTGGGCGCGCTCAAGGCCTCCGCGGGGGCGCTCCTCGCCACCGCCGCCGTCACCATGGCGGCCGTGAACAAGATCCAGCCGTCGCAGCTCGCCGAGGAGCAGCGCAACGCCACGCGCCTCTGGAGGCAGCTAGAGCGCGACCTCCGCGCGGCGCTCAGTGCGCCGCCGCCGCTCGTCGTCACCGAGGCCGACGTGCAGGACGCCATGGACCGGGTGCTGGCGCTCGACGCCGCGTACCCGCTGCCGCTGCTCCCCGGGATGCTCGACAAGTTCCCCAAGGTCGTCGAGCCAGCCAGGTGGTGGCCCCGCCGCCGCCCGCAGACCCAGCCCAAGAGCAAGAGGTCCAAGAGCTTCGGCCGCCGCTCCGGCAACGGAACCAACAACAACAACAACGGGTGGACGCCGGAGCTGGAGGAGGAGATGCGTGGCCTCCTGCGCGTGCTCAAGGCCAAGGACGAGCACCAGTACCTCACCGTCGGCAAGCTCGTCCTCACGCTCAACCGGGGCCTCGCCGTGGCCGGTCCCGCCCTCGCCGGCACCGCCGCCGTCGCCGCGGCCTTCATCAGCAACGGTGACGCCACGGGCTCATGGGCGTCCGGCGCCGCCGTGCTCTGCGGCGCGCTGGCGGCGGCGGCGAACACGGTGGAGCACGGTGGGCAGCTGGGGATGCTGTTCGAGCTGCTCCGGAACTGCGCGGGGTTCTACCGCAAGATCCAGGAGGACATCGAGGCGGCGCTGGCGGAGCCCGACGCCGAGAGGCGGGAGGACGGGGAGGTGTTCGAGACCAAGGTGGCGCTGCTGCTGGGCCGCAGCGCGTCCGACCTCCGGCAGTTCCGGCGGATGGCGTCGGCGTCGGTGAAGGACGAGGACATCAAGGACTACGCCGGCAAGCTCTTCTGATCGAGCTCGTAGCAAAACTGCCAAAGATCGCACGAGACATGTGCATAGATACACTAGGGAGACTAATTAGAGTCCCGGACAAATTGTAGTTCCTGGGATTCCGTTCATTCGTTCATTCTTTTGTAACAACAAAGTCAAACCGAAATGACAATTCTTTGATTCGTTCAAATTCAACACAAACCGAGTTTAATTAGCACGCATGATCCGAATTCCTAGTTCGTACGAAACAAAGTTTGCAGCTTTGATTGATTCATCCGATTTCATTTGAGCTAGCTGCCCATGGCTTGGCACCACGTACGCATGATGTGATTCCTGGAACAAGTTTGAGGGAAGCTTTAATTTGTGGTTTGTGGCCGGCTACACGGCCTGATGGTCTGATCCGCCAAGAGCACGGCGCGTGACACGAAGCCGACCGGCCGGGCGCGCGCCGACGACGGGCACCTACCGCAACAACGGACGCGGCGGGCGGGCGGGCGCACTTGACATGACGGACGCGCAGCCGCAGGGAGAGAGACAGGTTGGAGTCCATGCATCATGTCCTCCAGCGCGTGATCGACGCGACGCGATGCGAGCGAGCACCACGACGCAGCCTGCCCACTCCGCTGGTTTCGCAACAACAATTTCGAATGCAACTTTTTTTTCTTTGTCTGTTTCGTTCTCACATGCACGAGACATTTTTCAAATTTTTTGGGCGTACGGGCCGGCGCATATTTCACATGGCATTTCTTCCATTTTGTCTCCTTCCACATTTTTTTTATGTATAATAATCCGTGTGAGACGAGACAAAACGGGGCTTTTTTAGCCTGTTCTCTTCTCTGACCGTCCCCAGCTCTGCGAAACGCGGCCGACCTGCTGTGCTGTCTGTCTCTTGGGAACGGAATGAAAATCGTTCAGAGAGAAACATGCACGTACGTACGCGCAGACACACCACGCAGCACGGTGGTCAATTTCAACCTTTCGAGGATTGAGGGTACAGAACGGATCAACGGAAAACGCGAGAGATCCATCTTTACGACCGAGACCGACCGTCGGCCGACCCTGACGGTCGCCGCACAAGGCACGAGCGAAGTCGAAGCCCCACCTGCATGCAATGCAACCTGAGTTTTGCAAGTCAATGGCAACGTGTGGTCATTGCAGTTGCAGCTAACTTGCTAGTGGAAGAAGGTTTAAAAGTTACTCCCTCGGTTCTAAAATAAACACACACCTTATTTCTCGAGGAGTCCATTTTTTTTGGTTTGAGTTTGACGAAAATTTGTTTTAAAAATATGTGTCCCGTTCTTAAATAAACATGACGTTTATGGTGTGTAAATTAGTTCAAAATGAAATAATTTAATTATTCTAAATATCATATATTTAATGATGGAGGGAGTACAACTATCATTACATTGGACATTTAATATACGTTTGTAATAAATTTATTTGAAGATATAATACTAATAATGGTTTCTATATTCTTAGTCTTTTGAACGAACCGCACAAGACAGTGTGTGTTTCTATAACAGAAGAAAATACAAGACTATATCTCCGGAGGACTATAGGTAGGAAAAAAAGATAAAATAAACTCGTCTGGTTAGATCAGAACATCAATGCGGAACACCAGTCAAACTCGACGGTATAACTTTAAAATATTTTTTTAGATAATGGAATTAAAAATTCCGGCCTCTGCAATAACGCACACAGCAAAAGCCTCTGCGTGACCACACACAGCCAAACTTATTACAACAACTAAGTTCAAAACAAAAAAACTTCTAGTACATGGAAATAAGTGTACTAGACCCACTAACATCCATGACATTGAAGAATTGAGAGCCATGGACACCCCTCCTCAGTGCGCCCCAACAGGAAGCCAAAGTGGTATAAAGCCTTTCTCCGATGAAAAAGAAGGCATTGCTCACTAATATAATGCGTGAGCAACGACCACCGTTGTCTTGTCAGTGAAGATAGGAGGTCGCCACTGGGATATGCGACCCCATCCTCTCCTCTCCGGGCAGGCAGTTGGTGCTCCAGCAATGGCTTCAAGAAGGATATGACATCTGCAGACGCCAACACCGCTGGAAGAAGCACAAGTGGTCTTTCGACCCAGACCGGTCTTGATGAACATGAAATTCGACGATGCGCCGGCTGCGCCATTACAGCCGGCCCAGAGAACCGGGCTAGGTTTTCACCCAGTCAATGAACAACAAAAGATGCCCAAATCCGAGCATCCGATCTACAGTTTACCTTGCCTCAAGAGAACGATCTTCTCGACACAGACGACAACCTTGTGGATGTCGTTGGCCTTCTAGATCGAAAGCCGACCACCACGCCCCCCTTAGAACAGGTCACAACGACGTCCATAGATCGAACGAGATGTCCAGGCCCATGCCGGCGGTAGGACGGCCTAGCGACGTCGCACGTGAAAACTGACGACGAGGCTGCAGCGGCTCCAACACCAAGTAGCCCGGATTTGGCCATGGCGGTGAAGCTTATCTCCCGAGCGCGGACGGGGAGTTGGCCATGGCGGTGAAGCTTGTCTCCCGAGCGCGGACGGGGAGTAGAGGGGTCGGATCAGCACATGACGTACCCTGAAATTGCCCGCCATGGCGACGCCCCCAATCTCCCGAAGCACAAACGGCAAGATCGAGGGAAGACCCGGCACCCGGCGGCCTAGATCAAGCACGCCGGCCACCAGTTCTCCGAAGAGGTCCCGAAGAGGGGTGAAGCGCTGGGGTGTTGGAGCAGGGGGTGCGACGTCCATGGGCCCCAGATCCAGAGAAATCGGGGACCCAGAGCCCGCACAGCCCGACGAAAAAGCGGCGGCGACGGTAGAGAAGAAGCCTCCTACCGCCGACACCCTGCTCCCAACCGGTCTATCCGGCGTCGCCGCGGTCGCGGCCCTTCGCCATCGCCGAGCCCCACGCGGCCGCGGCCGAGGCGATGTCGCGTCGATCCGCGGGCTCACGACGCCACCACACCACCCGGGAGGAGCGCCCCGCCGTTGCCATCCCGGTGACCGCGCGGCCTTGCCGGCGGCGTGCTCAGGCGACGGCGAAGCAGGAGAGGGGCGGGGAGTGAAGGCGGCGCGGCGGAGGCTAGGGTTTCCACCCGGGCCGCCCACGTGGGGGCGACACGGGGGCGGAGCTCCTTGAGGCGGCCTTGCCTGCTACCTTCCGGCCTTTTTTTAAAAAAAATATTTGACTTCTCAAAATGTGCGTTTATTTTGATTTTGAGATGGTGGGAGTACCGTACTAACGGTATTTGGAATATATAGCAGGTTTTGTATGTGGTGGCAAAAACTAAAACCTGAAACAAATCCAAGAATTCTCCATTGTATAAAACATGAATACCTCCTGCGCCTCTCCTTTTATTTGGCTCCGACACATATCGGCGACTTGGAGATGATTCGGGGACGGTTTGCTCGGTCAACGGTCGCTGCCAAGGTATAACAATGGACCCTGTCAAGCTTCTACGCTTGCCAATTACGAGCCTGATACGACCAGCAGCCAGTTGCCTAGTCAATTCAAGGTAACGGTATCAGCACGACCACGGCCCAAGATCGTAGAAGACCATGACACGCGACGTCAAATGCTCAATTGCACATGCCCGCGGATTCAGCCTGAAAATTCAGTGCGTCGATGACTCCGTGTGCTCCAACGAAAACTTTTAATTTCAGGTGAGTTTTGATTAAAAAAAACTCTTTTCGGCGTGATAGCGCTCGGGATTGCAGTGACTGGGAATAAGTGAAGTCATCCAGTGTGAAAATTCCTTCATATCTGGGTCATTTCTGAAGTCTGAATGGAGCTGAGAACAGCATCTAGTCAGGCATCAGGTTTGGTTACCAGCAAGTCAGCAGCAGTTGATGCTGCAACAATCTGATCCATCGCAATTCGCAAATGCTCACTTCGTCTTTGCGCAAGTTGACAACAGAATAAACGGTAATGCTCATGATCAGACGTCCGACGGGGGAAAAGAATCGGACGCCCTCCCAACCGCCCACCAACTTTGCATCTGATGTTTGGATGGTGATTGCAACATGCTCGTCATAAGCTCGCAACATGCTCGCCACAAGCTCGTAACATCGCTCGCAATATGTACACTATGTCGGGGGAGGAGGGAGGGCGCGCAACATGGAAAAAGTATTTGCAACATGGGAAAAGTTGTTCGCAACATAGGAAAAGTTGTTCGTAACATGGAAAAAGTGTTCGCAACACGATGTTTGGACGTTGGTCGCAACATGCTCGCCACAAGCTCGCAACATGTTCGCCACAAACTCGTAACATCACTCGCAACATGTACACTATGTCAGGGGAGGAGGGAGGGGGCGCAACATGGGAAAAGGTGTTCGCAACATGGGAAAAGGTGTTCGCAACATAGGAAAAGTTGTTCGCAACATTCGCGACACGCTTCGCAACGTCATGATCCAACGGCTGATATGTTTCCTAATTCGAATCGTGTGGCCGAGAAGGTGTCCGATCCTAGCGCCCGGATCGGACGTCCGGGCGCTAGCAGTTCCGCAGAATAAACCGACTGCTGCTACTGGAGATAAATAGTCGAGATCCTCCTAAGTCCTTGGTTTCAAGACTTCTTTTGTTGTTCCAAAACAGTACTCCTACAGGATATATAGCGTCCAGCATCATGCTTGTTCTTTGACTGGTTAGCACCCAGGTTGGAGCTGCGCTGCTATCTGTTCCTTCTACACCATCTAAGCCTGCTTCAGAGACATAGCCCTTGCGCGAAGGTTGAGGAATATCCCCCTGCACAAGGAGTAGAAAGGGATGATGAGCAGATAACGAGTGAGATTTGCCCAGTCGTGCGTCGGGAAACACATGTCTTGCAGAATGTTCAGGGCAAGATGACATTACCAGCAGCAGGCGATGAAGCTGTGGAAGATCACACGGAATTGCAGAGGCATGTACTGGTGGTTGATCCAACCGACAATTGGCCAAAACTGCAGAGCCAACGGGTTTATGAATGGTCCGTGGAGGGAAACTGAAAGACAAATATCAGCACGGAAAGAAAAATGCATACCATCCAAGCGCTCAATTGCACAGAAGGGTACTGCTTCTTCACCCTGATTGTCACCTCCTTCAAAGGCCTCCCTATATTGCAGGATGGGATAAGTAACCTTAGACTGACAAGGTATAGTAGAAGATTTATGGAAGCAACAATGGTACAATATTTCAAAATAGACAGCCATATCATTCAAGATGCACTACTGTGATCTCATAGTTTTGATTATGTATAGTCATTTTTCAGGAGACAGACAATGGGAACAATGTAATAATATACTCCCTCCGTTCCTTTATACCCCTCATTTTATACTACCCACCCACCAACACTATTTAACTTTGTCCAATCCCTAGAAATGCTTATATTTTGACAAAAAATTTGAATCCTAGGCTTATATAAAGGAAGAGAGGGAGTATATAAATGGAAAATGCAGGGGTTGGGGTGGATTTTGAGATTGTAACTGGCAAATTCATATAGCACAATGTCAACACAACTTCTTTAATCACAACAAACTACACTAATATGACAGTTAAAACACTTACTCTCAACAACATATCCGTAATAGAACAAGAACAGCAAATTGTTCCAGGGAGAAGACGTCACTTGCTCCAGCAGCACCTGAAAAGGGCATCATACATGCAACGTTACATATACTAAGTTACTTAGATGACATCGATTAAAATGTTAATAGGTATTAGCTTCACTTGAACCCAGGGTTCCAAATCCAACCAGTAAAAAAGAGGGCTGTTATAATTTGGTAACAGTTTGAACATGTTAGCCAATATATAATTATTTCAGTGTCAAGCTAGCAATATGAATTCAGAACATGCAAAACGAGAAAACATACACTCCCAATTTCAATCAGTAAATCGCCTGTTACTCACTGGTTACAAGTGTCCCAATGATATCCAATATTTTTACTGGAACCCACCAAAGAAATGATGCTCCAATCAAGACTTTGGACAACTAGCAAGCATTAGTTCTAGATTGCTGCAGTCCAATTCTTTGTTTCTTATCAATTATTAGTTGGCTACTGAAGTCAAAACATCAATTCAATGCTTAATCTGATTTTTTAGTGTCCAGGGGAAGTACGGACAACTATTAATACATAGCCTGCACAATAAGGACAGATATGTACGGAGAGCTATCTAATATGTAGCCTGCACAATAATGAAGGGTATCATGAAAATTGTCAATGAAAAACAGTATACCTTCTTAGCTATAGTTTTGGTATCCTTCTTCCCTTTGAAGATATAATCCAAAATTTTGTGCAAAAAATGTCCAAATGGGCCACCATATGCAAAACCAAAGAGCTGCAACATGACATCAATAGATGGTGTGAAATCATAACAGTCAAGGACATGCAAGTGAGCATAATAATAAATAGAAGAACAAAGGCATATAAAGAAAACGCATGTTGGTGAATGAATGAGTTTGGGTTACAGATCAGATAAAATTATATGGAATGTTGCTTGTTTCTTAGCGTGATAAAGCAAAGTAAGAAATGCATAACCATGTCTTAAGTTTCAACTGGATTCAACTATTCAGTACCCTCAAAATTTTCATTAAGGCTATATAATATGTTACACAAGCTACAATTAGAACAACTGAGACTTTTTGAACTGAAGAACAACAGAGGCTTGAGGCCACAAGTTTGTAGAACAATAGAAACGAGTGAGCAGATATCCTCCTAAAACAAAAGAGATTCATCCGAAATTCTGAATAGAAGAGATCCTATTAAATAATTGCTGTGCACAATCTCTCTGACAGAAGTAAGCAGGGAAAACAGCCAAACATCCAAATCAAAAGTTTAATGTGTATCCTTATTTTGAGAAACAGCCTGACATATGGCAACATAAATCAGAGACAGAAGCAGACCACATCCACACTGCAGAAATTCAATGGGCAATGGGTGAACTGAAACTACTTGCAAAATGACTTGAATTGAAGCAGCACATCTTTCAACTGCACCCCGTCGAATGAATCCTCACCCCCACCACATATCAGTATAGCACCATCCATTCCTCCTACTAGATTCCATGGCAATAAATTCGCTGACTACTACAAACTAAATAGAAGGTAGCATCTTTACCATCTTGAGGAACAGCCGGCGCTTCTCAATCTTCTGGTAGCCGGAGAGCTTCTGCGCGACGGAGTCGCTGACACCGGCGAGGCACCCCGCCGTGATCATCTGCACCAGCCAACCAAACCAACTCAATTCAAGAACTCTCCCATCCCCTCCGAAATAGAGAAGAACAAAATCCAAGAACAGGGAGCGAAAGAAAAGACCTTTGTGCGAAGCGGGTGCTGCTGGAGCTGGAGCAGGTACTGCCTCCACGCCCTGTACGCCAGCGACCCCTCCCCCTTCCCTCCTTTCCCTCCTCCCCGCACTGGTCCTCCCGCTGCTGCCATGGCACGGCCGACCTCCAACCCCGCCGCCTGAACCCCTTCGATCGATCTGCCCACCACCTACTCCGACGACGACAACTGAGCACTGCGCACGCGTCCTTTGTGCGCTCTCTTGATTTTCTTCGGGAGGGTCGGATTCTGCGATGTTTTTGTGATTCGGCGAGAGACGGGAATCACGTGGGAGTTTGGACTCTTGTTCCGGCGGGGTGGCTGCCGCGGTGGTCCCTCGCCGGCCAGACGATGCGGGTGGTCACCGACGTGTGGGCCAGAGGCACTTAACCCTCTTCTGACTAGCTTTTAATAGGCCCAGCTTAGGCTCTTGTGGGGGCCGGCGGTTTGTTGGGCCGTTGAGGTACTCGGCTTTCTTTTCTTGGGTAACTACTAGTTGGGCCGGTTTATCCTCTAAAAACATTGGGCTGAGATTTTAGAAAAGTTAACTTTAACTAAATACAATCCTAAAAAAAAACTTCAGCTAAATATGAAATTTTAAGTCCTAGTGGCTAGTGAGTGAGAGAGATCTCAACACCTGTAAAGTGTATATTTCTATATTGAAAGAAAACCCAAACGCAACCTCATGGCCATAGAAAAAGCGACCGCACGACCCATTGCAATCGGAATCAAAATTGCCAAACGTTTATGAAATGAAAGGAAAATAATGACGCCTTTTATTAACCTATCATCATGTTATTGGTACTCATTATGTCCCACTAGCTAGGACAAGGGCAGTGGTGTCATTTTTTTGGTCTGACTTGTTTGGAAACATCCGTGACGGGAATATTGACTTGTTGCTTATGCATGGTTGGGACAAATGTTTTCAATTGACACTTTGAATTTATTATTAAAATACCCAACTTTTATGCGGTGTTTGCATAACAATTTCACTTGTAGTAGTCTTTTACAATGGTTATTATCTTGTTTGCTGCCTCATACGAACTCAACATTTTTCCTTTTTCTCTATTTTTTTAAGTACGTTAGCACACACGACACACTTAACAACCAAACTAGAAATTAGTTATTAGATAGAGGTTCGGAAGTTTTCTCCACTACCTTGGCGTTGTGCAATATTGTGGGGTGGACCTCCAGAGTAGTTGCAAATGATTTGCATACAAATAAAAACATTTAAAATTACCCTACCTCAAGGCACTACAAGTTTTGGTGTCACTTTCACAATCGCTACCGCAGGTGCTCCTGCAACACCCCCATCATCAGCATTCACCAACACCACTGTCACACCCAAAAAGAAGAGAAAACAACATTGACCAGTGCATGAAGGAGGAGGTGGATGACCTGCTAAGGTTTTGTGAGCTCAGCTCAGCTCTAGATCTTCGCATCTCGCATTATGTGTGGCATTGTTAAGCCAAAGGCTTGTAATAAAGCAGTTCCATATCGGTTTGTTGCCTCTTTATTATCATGCGAAAAGGAAACACACCAAATCTTTGCTCCACTTGTGCTATATATTGCTTCACTACATGGACATATCCATGGTGCTCCATCTTTTAGCTCTTTTTGTTTGAATGAAAAAGAAGAGGATGTGGGAGTGCAACATATTGGGGTAGCAAAGCGAATCATCGCGCAATCGAGGAATAATAATCCTTCGTTTCTGTTGTGTGCTAGTAATATGATTGATGCATGGATCCATCAGAATCAAGCTGCATAGATATTAAATTATATTGGGTACTAATTTAATTTCTTGTAGAAGGTAATATTATTTGAATGATGGAACCCCAAAAGGGTTCTTTCGGTTATTGGATACAATCAGTTTACTTTTTCAATGGTGCAGGAGAGTGATGTTGTTGCTCCAAAAATATTTGATCTTGGACTCGGCTATACCAGCTTTTTGTGGTAGCTGATCTAGACATTGAAAGAATGCATGCCATCGTAACCACCCCTTGATGCACTCAACATCTTATTATTATACGCTTTCTAGGTCAGGTCAGGTCATGAAATCAAATGCCATACAAAGTGCATAACGCCTCAACATGTATGTGGTCACTGTCTGTAGAAAGAGTGCCACTAGCTAATGCTGGGAGATCTTCTATATATTAGGGCCTGATTTTTCTTGTTATTTGTGGATGGTAAAAAAAGGAAATAAACGTCTATCAATCATGCTGGAGTGATCGAAAAGCAAAACACAGCATTCATGTTAAATTAGCATATCAATATCAGTAGGCATTTTTGTTCTCACCTTTACATCTTGATAGCCTACAAAAATGTGCGCGCTTAGGAACTTTCTCTGGCTTAAAGATATTCAATAATGGGGGCAGCAGCAACCTCGCTCCAAACAGCTAAACAAGCAGCATATATATAAAAGGCTAACCGTTGAAAAGGGCATTATGCTGAGAACCCTAAATTAACTCACAGATAATCGAGTAGGCGTAATTAAGGTATACAACCTGATTTTTTTTTACAAAAGTTCAGGGTTATAGTGAGTGAAAATATTCTGAGGCAAAATCAAAATTGGAGCTTGCTGAGAAAATAGAGAGGGAATCTGGATGGGGTACAGCAACGGGAGCTCCTGTCTGCAGTAACGAGGAGCAGATTTGGGTCACTAACCAAGTGGACCCGAACTCATATGTCAGTGATCCAACGTGACTGCACTTTGCAGTGCTTCCGTTTGTGGATACATCAGAGGGTGGTGGTGCTACTGAAACTACAAGAACCACACTGCCACACTTTTAGCATACACCAGTGGACAAATATCGTAAATGTCGTCATGTCGTTCGTCTGGTTTATCACCAAGCAGATTTTTCTTCCGGAATCGGTTCTTTTCTTCAAAGACCACCACCAACCAAATGAACAGGCTGAACATTCTCCGATCTGAGGCCATGGGCGATCAATCCGGCCACAAGGAAGGAAGTAAGTAAAAAAGAACATTAGCATAATCATTCTGTCTCTCCCTCTCTTTGCTAGAGCAATCGCAATGATGGCAGATCCGTTTCGAATAACGGCAGAGCATCATCATGTGACTAGCAAGAATATGGCCTGTCGATCTTCTCCGAGTGACACTGCCATCCTCGGTGTAGAAGGAAGCGCACGTGTCATGCAAATAGAAACTTCTGCAGTCTGCTAGCTCATTGCCTACAATCCTAACCTAATCCTCTTCTTGGCACATATTCCACTATGCACGGCACAACTTGGACATTTGGATAACGAATCAGAAACCCTGCACATCAGTTCACTTACCCACGAATCATCCGGCCGACAGAAGAGATTGTTGAGGATACGAGTGCGAAATTTAAAGGAAATACCACATGATATTAAAGATTTTTTAGTGTTTTAATGACCAGTTTTTTCACTCCTAAATTCTTAAAAAAGTTCAGTGTTTTTGAATGACCGGGTTTTTCCTTCCTAATTCTTAATAAATGTCATGACTTGATACAAGTGTGAATCCCCCCACCCCCATATACTCTGTCGTGTTTCAACAGTTCCCACCACCTATAGACCGAGCCTCTTCGTGTGAAGGTTGCTCCTGAGTCATAGCAAAGAGTTGAGCGGAGCTTGCCTTCCACTAACAAAGCCTCTTCTCTCCCCCACCGATCATGCCTCTGTCCATCCTTCTCCACCTTCACGCTGCTTGTCCCCTACCGATGTGGAAGACGGTGCGCGCGTGTGATGTGATGAAAGTAGGTGTGACGACTCATCCTCTCAATTTGAAGAAATTGATCTAACTCAGATGTGTAGGAAGGGTATATTTCCTCCAAACGCGGAACCATCATCTTGATTGAATTTTATCCCAGCATTCCAGCAACAACACTCATCTCAATTCATTCCCATCCAAACACATGGTTCTTTGGACTGGGTTGAGAAGCATCCGTGGTTTCCGTGCACGGTGCACGTATTGCAGACTCCGTTTGCGGTTTACAATTTGGTTCTGATCGACTGATCTGCCGCGTAGGGATTATACAATGCAAACGCGCCTTCTTGTGCCTCGTGCCGGGACGCACCACCGCAGCTAGTCACGTAGGCTGAGTGATGATGCTGATCGATCTGAGCGCGTGCACATCGGTAGCTAGGCACGCACGCGTGGCGGCCGGCCGGCAGGTGCCCCGGAGCAACAAACCGATGGAGTCTACTTGCCGTCCTATCTTCGCGTAGTACACCACGACAACCGGTCTTGCGGCCGGCCTTCCCCCGATATCTGGGACTGCCACGCACCAGCCGTTGCAACCGCCTGCAAATGAGAAGCGGTGGCGGGAAAGCTTTCTTCTCTGTTTTTCTTTTTTCTTGCGAATTAATGTGGCGCGCGCGAAAGCTATGCATGTGTGTAATGGCCACGATTATCATCTCGTCCACGCAAACGCTAATCAAATCCCAAATCACAAAACGATCATCCCCGCGTCTCTGCATCCTGCAGGAATATTCCCGAGAACAAATGCTCTCGATCGCGGATTATCGGAAAAGGTTTAGGCGCTGTGGTCTGTGGACGACGCGACGCAATAATGCGGACGCCATCAGAGCGCATTAGCGACGAGCGCGAGGGAGCAATGGCGACGCCGCCTCCGACGGATCCCCTGCTGCGTAATACCCCATTTACTTTGCATTGCTTGCTCCATCGTCCCAACTCCCGTCCCATCCATGGCCGTCAGAGTCGCCATCGTCCATGGCTGCTAGTACGCCGCAGCGTTTAGCTCCCTCCCAGGCTCCCACCTCCCCTGCTGTGTTCTGTGTCCACCCCGGCCCCCTCTATAAATACCGTCGCCAATGGCGGTCGTCGCCATCCCATGCCAGCCAGAGTTACATTCTCTGCTCTCTCGTCTGACAGGTAGAGGTGCAACTAGCTAGCAGCAACTTAACAGTAATGGCGGTGAGCAACGGCGTCCCCCTGGTGGTGTTCGACTTCGACAAGACCATCGTCGACTGCGACAGCGACAACTGGGTCGTCGACGCGCTCGGCGCCACACGCCGCTTCGACGACCTCCTCCGCCACCTCCCATGGAACCACGCCATCGTAAGCACGCGTACTCTCATCACACTCATCAGCCGGCCGCGAGCACTGTGTTCCTTCCTGCCCCTCTAATATATCTCACCCGGCGACGAACGACGATGGCAGGACGCGATGATGGGGGAGCTGCACGCGGAGGGCAGGACGGCGGAGGACGTCGCGGCGAGCCTCCGGGCGGCGCCGCTGTCCCCGCACGTCGCGGCGGCCATCCAGTCCGCGCACGCGCGTGGGTGCGAGCTCCGCGTCCTCAGCGACGCCAACGCCTTCTTCGTCGAGACCGTCCTCGCGCACCACGGCCTCGCCGTGTACTTCTCCGGCACCGACACCAACCCAGCCCACGTCGACGCCGCCGGACGCCTCCGCATCCGCCCCTACCACGAGTTCGCCGCCCCGGCGCCCGGACACGGCTGCCCGCTCCCCTCCTGCCCGCCCAACATGTGCAAGGTATGTGGTTCCCTGCGGCCCTCTTGATCAATGATCATCGATCGTCGGCGTGTCGATCACCGGAGTTCGTGACGCCGATTGTATCGATCGCTTGGTTTCAGGGGAAGGTGATGGAGAGGATACTCCAAGAAGAAGAAGAAGCGGCGGCGGCGGCAAGGCGGCGTCGGAGGGCGGTGGTGTACCTCGGCGACGGCCGGGGCGACTACTGCCCGTCACTGAAGCTGCGAGAGAGCGACTACGTGATGCCGCGGGCGGGGTACCCCGTGTGCGACCTCATCGCGGAGGCGCCGCCGGCAGCCGGCGTGCGCGAGTGGGACGGCTTCGAGGACCTCGCCAGGGTGCTGCTGGGCATCGTCGACGATGAGATCGCCACCAGCGCTGCCAAGACGAAGACGACGGAACACGATGATGCCGCCGCCACGAACGCCGTCGTCGTGCCGGACTGCCGCCCGCTGCCGGTGGCGCTACTCCCCCAGGCGGTGCGCGTCCCCAACTGACCGCCGCCTCGCCGGAGTGGAGAGGGGCGCGCCAAATAACTCCAGCCTCCATTGATTACTAGTAGTGCGTGCGTACACGTACGTGGGTTCGCTCCAGAGCTCTGCAGTAGCAAGGCATCACGCGCAGGAATTCTCTGCCGGAAGCATGATGTGCTGCTTGACTGCGTCACCTCAAGCTGAAAGCCTTTTAAGCGTGTACTCCCTAAATAACTGTCCATTTTTATTTAACTACCACAAATTTGACTAGATTTAAATGCGTGCACGATTGTGTTTTTATTTTTTAAATAAGATTTAAATTCGTGCACGATTGTGCCCATAAATCTAATGATATTAATTATCATAAATAGTAATATATTTTTATATATTAAATTAAAATTGTTTGTAAAAGCATCTCCAATTGTTTGTCAAATCGAGGTGTTATCTTTGCTTTTTTAGAAAACATTAAAATACCACTCCAACAGTTGCCAAAAGACTTGACAATTCTTAGCAACTTGGGAGAAACCAGTCTCGAGCGCTTAAATATAAGTAAGTTTTCAAGAGGTGGGATGAGATAAACATATTTTTGTTTCTATGCTAGTGTTCCTGATGTAAATTAGATCTGTGTTTGACAGTAAATTAGATCTGTGTTCGACAAATGAATTTTGCCAAACTGCATGAGCTCTTTTTTCACTTGACATCTTTTTAAAAGTTAGCAAAGATAGAAGATTTGTTAAGTAAAAATCGGAAACTCTTGGGGATAGTTAAAACGGATGGAGTATCATATTAGCAGCATAAACTACACCATCTAGAGCCAAAAATTGATTTTGAGATATACTCATATAATATTGACTTAATATGTTCCTTAATTTCTACTTGCAATTACTCACTGAATCTCTTACTCAATTGCTCAGCCCAAAATAGCAAGCAACGCATGGGCTAAAATATTTGCAATTTCTCGATTTTGATATTTATTTTCGCATCCATCCACCAAAACTGATGGTGTCAATGCTCATTGGGCCGGCCCGCTAGAATTGGGTGCCAAGTAGCGCCGAGCCCAATCGTCCTCACCGGTTTCACTTTCATCTCCTTCGCCCTCCCTCGGTGCCGGGCGGCTCCTCGTTTGTCGCCGGCCTCACGCCGCCTGCCCGTCCGCACACGCACCGCCTCATCATCTCCATGCGGGGCGGAGGCGAAACCGGTGGAGCAGGAGCTGAAGCGGTTATTCTTCGGCTCCGTCAACTTGTGAGCTCGCCTCATCGGCTCCTCCATCTCACCCCTGCTCCGCGCCTCCCGCTCTCTCTCCAGCCTTCGGTTCCGTCGGGTTAGGTAACCGCAGGCTGCTGCTGGAGGTGTTCCGGATTGAGTTAACTTTGGTGTGCTGTTGCTGCGTGTTTTGCTTAGGCCTTTTGGGGGATTTCCCATGCTGAGATGTTTGCCCATTCTCTCTTCCAGATCGAGGGACTTCTCTCCCTGCAAGGCCCGAGTCGGGGCAAAATTGTGTTATGTGGCGAACTAAACATTGTTCATGGCCGTGTAGACTGTAGTCAACCCGTTCTCGCCGAGAATTGTTTCAAGTTCACTTTGATATATTTCATGTCAACCCTTAGCCTAAGGCTAATCAGAAGCTATTTCTGCTGAATTCGCAGTTTAGGAGGCACATTCTTGTCTCAAATTTAGGAGACATTGTATGCGTATTTGCGCTTTTATACTTGCCCTCAAACGTATCTCATACTTGTTTGGCATGTTGTGCTTGTTTCACCTCTTCCATTCTTAATTTAACAAATCACATGGCATGTTGACCAAATAAAATGTTAGTTCTTTGAAACCATGATTAGACATCTTAATCAATTTTCCATGCCTCGGTTTAAGAGGGTTCCTCTTGTTCTCAAATGAGTTTGCTATATCAGTGCAATATCTGTTCTTGTTTGGACTCATGCCATGTCCTGATAGTTTAGCAGAGTGGCTGCATCGGGTGTGTGTCTGTGAGGTTCCTGTTTCATGTTTGCTTCCTTGGAACCTCAAACGCGATAGTTAACTAAAAATAATGAAACCCAGGGATGCCAAACATAGCTGTCGCTTGGTAAATTGTGTTAGTTTGCTACAGGGGCAAGCCAGCAATGGTAGCCATTGGGGTCATCACCGTTCAGTGATGGGGTTAGCAATACAGAAGAACAGTAATGAACAGTACTTTGCAATTAGTTAGCAGAATTTTGTCAGGGTCAGCTGACCCCAATAGAAAGCCTTAGCTCCGTCCCTGCTTTGCTAACTTCAGTGTATTTCATTTATTTCTAACAGTGAATGCTGAACTTCTTGTGGCAATCATATTGTTATTGCTTTTACATGCAATTCCGAACTTCAATACTTCCTATACTCAGCTCCGTGCATGACTTAACACTGTCATCGAAATACATTATTGTGCCTTGTGTGTGCTCCATCGGGTATTTGTTTAAGCCTAAAAGGCACTAGGAACTTCAATTTGCGTAGCATGAACTGGAAACACAATGTTCATATACATTGTCATTTGGTTATGTGCAGGCAGCTTGAAAGACAAGTAGAGTTGTATCCTGCAATGACAACTCCCAATAGAGATAGCAACATGCAGCTAGTTTCTATAGCACCACCAGGAAAGGTTTCTGGCGGTGGCTCTGGGAAGGAGTTAGTTGTGGTTGATCCTGCAGGAAAGGGCTCGGGAGGAGTAAAACTGCGAGAGGATGAGGAAGACCTGGAGGTGAAGCTCAGGCGCATCATGGAGAATGTCCCTGTTCGTGTCAGTAACACGTCAGGGTCCTCTGCTGGATCTGGCTCTGGTGATTTCCACCAGGTACTTTTCCTTCCTTCGTTTGTGCATGAACCAATGTGGACGTTTACTAAAATTTATGTTTGATCGATCAACATTTTGCCTGGTTCTTGTTTTTTTTTGCGTTACAGCAGCCACCTGTTGCTGTACTGTAGCTGCGATGATACGTATTTTCAATTACCTTGTGAAAAGATGGATCATACCGCTTGTAAAATTGCTGGTATTTTTTTTGTGTTTCCTGCAAATTAGCTGATCTGATTGAAATGTTTAACCGTTTTGTTATAGCATCAGCTGTGTTAAGTTTTCGCAAACACTTAGCATTAAAGACTAGCTAGGTTACGCTGCTGGGAAGTTATACATGTACTAATGTTTTACATGGCTATACTCATATTTTCTTGAGCACATGGCTATACTCATACAACAAGATTTTTTACATTAGTCATCTACATTGTTTAGAATCAGGGAAACCTAAAAGGCCTTATTAAAGAAGTTAACAAGACTTTTTTTTAGGTTTTCGTGGTTCTAAGTAATGTAGATGGTACAGTTTAAAGGTTTCTATCTTTCAACATTATTATGAAAAGTGAACTGAATGGCTTCTGTTGACCTCAGTTAATTAATGAGGACTAATAACTCCAATCACAATGTGTTTCTGTTCTGTGATGACCAATGAAGGACTAGGTGTTGGTTAGGAAATGATGATATGAAAAGGGAGCTTACAAAGTTGCAAGTAGCTGGCTTACCTTTTTTTCCCTTTTAATATTAGTGCCAAAATAACCACAAGACTAGAATTTCACCTGGATAAGATTTAGTATCTTCACATTGCGATGTGCTTTACGGTGTTTCCTGTAGATTTTGAGCCTGAATATACATAATTTATTGCTAATGTCATGGTAAACAGCATGGATTCAGAGCTTTTCGCACATGTTATGTGCATTAAATGCATTTCCTGTATATTTGGGGGCCTGAGTAGAGTTTAAGTGACACCCTTGGCCACCGGCGAGTTTAAGTAACTTATAATAGCGAACTTCCAGGTACTCATTCTTGCAGGCCTTCAAGTAGCTGTTTCTCAGCTCAAAAAAAAACTTAGTAATGTTTATAATTTGTGGGTACTTTCTCGTTTTAAGGACCATTTTGTGGTTACTTACTGCAGAAATATTTACTAGCTTCAGTAGGATTTTGCTCCAAAACAAGAAAGTAAATATTTACTAGCTCCAAAACAATATGCTCGAGTTCACTTTTCTACGGCAGATGGCCAAATGATTTTGGTCCATTGAAGTTTGGTTTTCTAATCGTAATTCATGGTGTCTCTTTTATTTTGAATGTAAATAGTCTGTCAAAGTGAAAGCCTTGCTGTTGATAACTTGCTGCATGTGTTGGTGTTACAACAGCACATATTATCTGTTTGACCTGTGTCTTCCAAAAGAAAGGCTGTCAGTATTTTTTTGAATCACAGTAGATTTTTTGATTACACTACCAAAATCTACTTAAGAAACAATATGTCAATATCCAAGCAAATCGTGAAACTTGTGGGTGTATCTTGCCATTAAGATTCTTTTGCTTTTGTTTATTTTCAACCATCTTGTTTATCATGTTTTGTAATTTGATTCTAGATCCATATTCCTGCTTAGCAAATCATGTAATGAGTGATCTGATCTTTTAACTGTATAAAGCTTTCTTCCTTTTACAGTATCGGCAAATGAGGAGGAGAGAGCAGGACCGGATAGCACGAATGGACGCTGACTACCAAAGGAGGAAAGAGATGGCTGAGTTCGAATTGCGGAGAGAGGAGAGGCTTAAAGCAGCTGAGGAGCGGGCAGCCAAGAAGCGCCTGAAATGCCAAAAGAAGAAGCAGCGGAAGAAAGAGAAGCGAACTAAAACTAAAACTAGTAATGGCGGTGAAGAACAAAACAGAGTGGAGTCAGGCGGTGAAGAACCAAACAGAGTGGAGTCATCTGATGATGATGAAGGTTCGGATGTTGATGACAAGTCTAAGCAACGATGATTCAATTAAGATGCTTATAGACCCCAGGTCACCATTCGGACGGAGCACTGGTTGCTTGTTGAAGAAGGTAGTCTGCACGTTCCTCCCTGGTTGCCTGTGGGCAATGAACTAACATCTTGTATGCCCGTTGTAATACAGTCTGTTAAGAGGATACAACATTTTGAGCAGTGATGGGGCGCATTAGAAAGTTTGCTGTTTGTGTTCCTCACCTTGTATCTGTACCTTTTGATCAGCTATAACATTTTGGGCAGAGATGGAGAGCACTAGACAATTTCCTGTCACTGTCAGTGTTACTAGGTCAGAGAATTGTCCTGCATTTTGTATACTTCATCTCTATATGTGCATCCTGCGTTTGTATCACTGCCCTTCTTTTTTGCATCATGTACTTCAAGTATTTCATACAAGCTTGTGTCTTTTTTCTAGAAATCCTAGAGTGTACTTTGATCTGCTAAATTGTTGTTCCTGTTGGATGTCATACCATCTAGGAGGTTTCCTTGGACTCATCTGTAAAACGATACTCCAAATTTCAATCATGTTCATACGAAGGCTCTGTTCGGCTGATTCTATGCTTCATTTGTTCCGATAGAAAATTACTAGCTGATTTGTACGGTAAATTTGTTGTGGGTGAAAATTAGTATGAAAGAAAAAGAGCCGAACGGAGGAAAAATGTGTGAACTTGTGTTTTTTTACTTTATTTGTAGACATTCTTGTAAGAATTCTTGACGCTGTACCACGTGTGCCACAAAAGTGTTGAGGCCTCATGAATCTTGTGGTCGCTCTGTCGTAACAGAAATTTAAAAAAAAAACATTCCGAAGGGCATCGGCGTCTTCGCTTTTGCCGCGCCCACCAACCAACCGCCGCCGGACGCCTACGGCTGACCGGCGGCTCCCTTTCGCTTTCCGCCGCCGCGTCCGCGTCCTCGTGGCCCCACCCGCGCCCGCTTACACGTGGGGCCCGCGCGCAAACAGCCACGCCCCGCTTTGATTTGATTCGCCCCTCCTCCTCCCCCGGTTCCCGTCCCGTCTCTTCTTCCCTTCTTCCACCTCCATTCGCGACGCCTCTTCCTCCTCCTCGCTCTCTCCTCCCGCCGCCCGCGCGCGCGACAGGAGGGGAGGGAGGCGGGCGTTGGCGCTGGCGCTGGCGCGGCGCGGCATGGACGCGCGGGCAGGGGACGCGGCGGAGACCAGCGGCCGCGGCGTCGGCGGCGCCGCGCTGCCGCTCGCCGTGCGGGAGCTCCTCGCCGGAGGGGTCGCCGGCGGCGTCGCCAAGACCGCCGTCGCGCCACTCGAGCGCGTCAAGATCCTCTTCCAGGTACGGTTGCTCTGCAGTTACTCGGTAGAGGGATAGCGCGGTGTAGTAGATGGAATAGAATCTTTTGACGGATTGGAGGGCTCGCGCCGAATGTTCCAGCGGCACATTTGGCTTCGAAGGACCGGGACGCGAGGTGCGGTTTCCTGTGGCGGTCGTGCTTGCTCGCCCAAGCTTTGGGCTGTGGGTTCTTTGTTGGTCGGTGGTCCAGGGTTCCCGATTCTTGTTCTTGTAGACGCGACTTGCGTGATCATGGAATCTCGAGTGATGGTAGCACGCTCTAGCGGCGCATTCTGGTTTGGAGGCTCCTGGAACTGGAAGCAGAAGACACAAACTTGCAACTCATTCTAAAACGCTTCAGTAATTTTACGGGTTGTTGGGGGTAGGTGAAAAGACTTATATGCACAAGCCATTACAATTTGCTAGAGGTATCAGGTTCAGGATTGGTTCTTGGTAATCCATAGCATACTCTTTGTGACAAAGATCAGGTTCAGTTTCAGTATAATGTAAATTTTTAGGATACGTAACAGGAAATATTTTGCAAAACTGGTTGATTTTTTGACAAAGTAGTTGATCGCTAGGCAGAAACCTGCTTTATGCCTCCATTGGTAAAGGTTCGGGTTGAGCTTGAGCTCAACTGTTGGCTCTTTTTGGTTTGGACTCTTGTGGGTTTTTTTTTTTGAAAGGTCAACTCTTGTGATTATTTATGGGAACATCTGACAGTATACAAAGCTGGAAGGAATAAATTACGTCCTGATTGATGTGCTCATGTAAAGCAATTTGTGGGTGGGTATTCTAGCTTGATGTTACTCTCTGTCTCTTTGGTGATCTACCCGTATTCCCAATTTCCCATGAACTTGCCAACCTTGTTGCTATGACATTGATAATGCCAAGTTTAGCATTTATAACATGGAAGAAAGCAGGGGGGGGGGGGCTTAATAGTATCAGGTGCAGAAATATTTATGTAACAGTAAAGCAACCCTTTTAGTATGGAAGTTATGTGAATTTGTGGTCTAGGTTTGCAAACATTTCCAGTGATCCTGGTAACAACAATCAACATACAACTGACACTGACTGCTAGTTTGGTCAATCATCAGAATTCTTCCATTTTGAAGTACCTTGACGAAAGAGCAGATCTTATGGCATATCAGGGATACAAAATGGATTACTGTGGAGGATTGTCATGCAAAAGAAAAATAGTTCCAAGTCCCAAATGAAGTAATCTGCTTATAAAAATTGACAGAATTTTGATAAACTGAAAGTTCCGCTAAAGTGTATTGATTTATTGAGTGGATGAGGCGCATCTAGCTGGTTTGTTCTTATTGCTGGATCGTACAAATAGGAAAATAAGTTCTCTCTGTTTTTTTTATGTAAGCTGCAAATGGTCAATTGGTCATCATAAAACTTTGTTTGTTGCCACGGATATTATCACTAATCTAAAGCAGCCATCTGATATTTGTAATTCTGTTTGAGCTTTCCAGACAAGAAGGGCAGAGTTTCATGGTTCTGGATTGATTGGATCCTTTCAAAGAATCTATCGGACAGAAGGTATTTTGGGATTTTACAGGTTGGCTTCTTCTTTGTTTCAATGATAAATGGTTGGTTATATCCATGTTGCACTAGAGTTTGACTTTGAATTGTCTTTCCGTAGGGGGAATGGAGCTAGCGTTGCTCGAATTGTTCCTTATGCAGCTTTACATTATATGGCCTATGAAGAATACCGCCGGTGGATCATTCTTGGTTTTCCTAACATTGAGCAGGGGCCTGTTCTTGATCTCGTGGCCGGATCAATAGCTGGAGGAACAGCTGTCATATGCACGTACCCTCTTGATCTAGTCCGCACAAAGTTGGCTTATCAGGTTGGTTCGAATCCTTCTTGCATCCTTACTGAACTGGAAAACCACAGTTCTTCTGTTGGATATAAGTCACCTTTGATGTACTATGGGTCAGCATATTTTCTCAACAAGGATCATAAGCATCACTTGACTAATATTGCTGTGTGTTTGATAGGATCTATCTAGCATACTCTTATGAATGTATAGCCCATTTCCTTCTGTTGTAAAAACTTTTCTAATAAGTAGTCCTCTATGCAGGTAAAAGGTGCAGTGAATGTTGGTTTTAGTGAATGTATGCCCTCTGAGCAGGCTTACAAAGGGATCAGAGATTGTGTCAAAACAATATACAGACAAAATGGATTGAAAGGCCTATACCGTGGCATGGGTATGAACATATTGTACTTCACTGCTTCCTCAAGTCCAGTTTATAATACACTCACCCTCTATTGACTATGATTTATTTTTCTTCAGCTCCATCACTATATGGAATCTTCCCTTACTCTGGTCTTAAATTCTACTTTTATGAGATGATGAAGAGTCATGTTCCTGAAGAGCATAGGAAAGATATCATACCAAAACTATGTTGCGGATCAGTTGCCGGTTTGCTAGGACAGACAATAACATACCCCATTGATGTTGTTAGGCGGCAAATGCAGGTGTAGTTTTGCTCATAGCATGTAACTGTGAAGAATTTATATGTTCCGTAAACAATAATACGTGATGCACTGATGCTGATGCACCAATTTCAGGTTCAGGCCCTTTCATCATCTAGCCTTGTGGGGACAGGAACATTTGAAAGCCTGGTTATGATAGTGAAACAGCAAGGTTGGCGACAACTATTCTCAGGACTATCTATCAACTATTTGAAGGTGAGATATTCCCCTTTTCTGACATTTAAAGTTTATTAGTTGTGTGTGTGTTTCTTAAAATAGCAGCTGCCAGTCAAATGTGACAGTGAAACAGAAGCTATTTGAAACACTGCAATTCCCATTTGTCTTGACTGTAGAACCTGACTTTGGCCAACTAGTTCTGATTTTTATTGTCGGACTCCAAAGTCTTTTCTTCATTTAAGCAGTAGCACTTTTATGTCAATTAATTAGGTTAGCTGAACAATGAAATTGTTAGAAAGTTTTATCAAGGCTGTCCACTGTTGTTCTAATTGTGTGACTACTCTTTACTACTAGTGGTAGTATTTTAAGAGTGCATCGTGTAACTATTCTTTACATAATGCTCGTTTCATTTTTTTAGTTAAGCAAATATTCTGAGTTTAATGTAAAAAATATACATCTCATACCCTTATTGACAGGTGGTGCCATCAGTAGCCATAGGATTTACTGTTTACGACTCGATGAAGGTTTGGCTTAAAGTTCCATCAAGGGAGGAAACTGCTGTTGCTGTCTTGACAGAAGAACGGAGTAATCCAGCTCCTATCCCCTCCAGTTAGAATGAGTTTTAACCCCCTTGCGGTGCTGCGATGCTCCTTGCTGCCTTAGCATTCACAAGGCATGTAGTATAGCATTCTTTCTTGGAGCTGCATCACCATAGCTTCTAGGCTTGTCCAACGCAACGGAGACAAATAATTCGATCATCAATAAACGCATAAGCTAGTCGTCAACGCCAAGAACCTTGGCATATTAACAGGAGGAATAGATTTCCTTGCAGATTTACCGATTCCTTGTGGAATTCCACCCTGTACAGACTCTGTATATACTGTACTTGAATAGCTTATTCCAGGAGAACTTCTTGGGGGGATGTCAGACATTCAAACATTTCAGAGCAAACACGACGTGTTGCAGAATTTTGGGATTATATTATGGCTATAGGTAGAGTAGCTTCTTAGGTTTGAGGCTGCAGATTATGACCTGTATGCGTCGACCTTTAACCATAAGTAGAAAGAATCTATCATGCCTTGCATTTAGCAACATGTTGGATTCTTGCGAGTGGCAACACGGCATCTTTGGATATTGGTCAGATTCTCGCAAAAATCAGATTCCTTGCCTCCATGGACGTACTCCTACTCCTGTACTAGTTTTGGATAAAATTCGAAATCAGTTCTACATTTTACGGTTGAGTTGCTGAATGTACGTGTGCGGCGGGTAACTTGAATCTGGAAGCTTTTTTGTGTATTGCTCCCAGATTTGACGAACCTCAGACTTATTTTGTGCGCTGAGTCCGAAAAACCTCAACTGTCTCTGCATTGTGGTTCCTCGAGAGGTTCGTCTCAAAAACCTTCTGTGGCCCTCACTTAGTCACTTGAGGTTTGTGAAAACGGGTATTCTGGCGAGAAAGAACGGTGAATTTTCGAGCACTCCGAGTACACTGAATCGAGTAATCGACTGTTAGTTGCAGCAGTGCGTGAATAAGCCTGAGACCACTGTCAGCTGCACCAACATGAATTCGGTAGTGGCTTTTTTATCTATCATTGTATCATTCCAAATTTCTGTTTGTGCTCCAGTAAAGGTTATTACTGTTCACATAACATAAGGCTGTATGCTGAACAGATCTTTTTTTTTTGGGTCAAAACACTAATAAGGGAAATAAAAAGAATGACTGGTGTAAAAAAAAGAATGACTGCTGTGAAAAATGTGTGCAGGTGCAGGCACAAGCTTGAAACCAACCCTGGCACAGGTAGCTAGGGAGCAGTGCAGTGACCAGGGTGGGGAGGACAGGCTAGGACTGATAAGGCTGCTGCCATGGAGGTCATACGCCTTCTTGCAGTGGATTACCTCCATGTGCAGTGCAGGTGCAGGTACAGGTACAGGCCCAAAATGCCAGGGGTACACAAAACACAACCACATAAATTCTCATTCGATCAAAATAAAAATTCCGTGAAAACGAAAATGGGTTGGATTGTTTGCACCCTCTTTATTCAGGACACCGATACACATATTTTCTAACAACTTATTTTGTTTTCATAATGGAATAAATGGTAGGAAATTGAGGACCACTCCACCATTTTCTCTACCATTTCGAGCCCCTCTTTATTAGAAATTTAGAAAACTCAGGGCGATTGTTTCCATTTTTATATAGCATCTTACTAGAAATGAATAGTGTGAGTAGGAATCTATAAAACTTATATAGGTGAGACCCACTACAAGTCACACGGATTGGCCAACACGCAAAGATTCCACGTCATCATCCACTATGTGCTACGTCACCATCCACTATATGCCATGTCATCATCCACCAAATCACATATTTATGTCTTAAATCGATTTTCCGTGGCTTATAGCATGTATATCACACCACAAAATTCCTTGTGACGATTTTAGAATGATTCACTCTCAACAAAATAACATGCTTTCATATATAATGAGTTTGGAAACGAATATTGCCATGTAATATCTTTGGTGTCACTATTTTCACATTTCACCCTAAAATTTTGTTTAAAAAATTCTCGTAGCAACGCGCGGGGTATTCATAGTATTTCAGCCATTTGTTTCGTTAACTAAGGGAGTCCTCGGTTTCGGAGCTCAACAAGCATCCACATCCACCGCAGCGTTGCATGCATCAAAGCCTCTTTTCAGTGAGAACCCCATCCATCCCCATGTTGCTACAGTGACGTGCCAATGATTATACTCGAGTCGATGAGGCCCCCATCCCATGTCTCCTTCCCCTCCATTAGAAATAACCGTTCCTTCCTTAACGGTCTATTAAACTCTAACCGCCGAAAAAAATAAACCTCCTGCCTATCCGGACAAAATCATGGTACATTTGATTTGTTGCGTAAGAAAGTATTAATTTGTACGACGATTGTTTACTTGAAAAATTTGTAAATGGACTTATGCTGATTTGTAAGGCTGATTTGTTATGAAAAATATTGCGTAAAAACAGAATCACCAGGCAAACAACCGACCTTGTTCACCTAATCTTAGAGCAACTCCAACCACCTCTCTAAAACAAGTTGATTATGTAAACTTAACAAAATTAAGATAAAACCTGGATCCAACAGTTTCTTCAAAATCGGTATCCAACCCCGTCAGCTAAGCTATATTTCGTGAGCGTCCTCTGCTCGCTATTTCCTCCTCGCGTACGCTAGGTCTACCTCCCGCGAGCTCCTCCTTCCGCACGTCGTTGTAGGAGGTGGCGGGGTTGAATCGACGGTGGTGGTACGTGGCATTAGAGGCGTCGGCGGGGGCATCTGCACTAGAGTTGGCGACATCACTGGACTTGGTTGTGGGAAGCGTTGGAGTCGTCGAGGAGCTCCCACGTCGTCGTCGTCCCACCATAGCACACCGCTGCAGCTTGATACACCGATCTGGCAGAGCTTCATGGGCAGCTGCGCAAGGGGGCAGATGGACTTCGTCGGGGAGGGCATGCACAACAAGCGAGAGAGGCGGGTAAGCGGAAAATGATGTGGGATGGCGCATAAAAGCTTCGACTGCAAGGAATTGAGTCGAAACTAACCGACACTGATGAATTAGACCGCCGTCGCTCGCCGCCCGTCGCGTATGAGCACCCTTCGGTGAAGTCGTCCCCACACGCGCCCGCTGAGGCGGCCTTGGCCTTCGCCCGCGTCATGAAGGCGCTCGCCGTGGAGGGAGTCCCCGCCGGGAGGAAGGGGCAGAGGGGCCGCTCAGGGGAGGGAGCTCGCGGGTGGGCAGGGTTGCGATTTTACGCGAGAGAGAGCAAAGGGGGACGAAAAGAGGGGATGACAAGTGGGACCCACATGGGGATAGAGTTATAGCTAGTCTCTTGGATTACTTGTAAATTTAGATGATTTTGCATTTTTAAAACGTGGTATAATCTCCAAATTTAACCATTTTTTTAAGGAAATCCAAATTTAACCATAAGAATACAAAAGTTGTTGTAGTCGCTATTAGATTAGCAAGAACAAATACAGTAATCTGAAAGTGCAAAGAACATGTGAGTTGAAAGAAGCAGCCAGGGCTACCAAGCTGCTACAGTACTATCTAGGCACAGCTAGGTATGTAGCCTCGTAGCTAGGTTGGCAGGGTAGGGGCTAGGGGCAATCAGAGGTGGTCCCTGCTCACTCTCCGTTGCTTCTCCTCCTCCGCTCCGGTCCCACAGGTTCTTAATGGCTCCGTCCGTCAGAGATCTACCCGCCGGATTCTGCTGACATCATCGCCGACCCCTGTCCGTGCCTGCAGTTATGGACGAGTGGAGTAGTATTTGATTATCCTTCCCAACGCGTTGCAATGCCGACGCTGCTGCACCTGATCCTGAAACCTGCTCGGCTGCGTTCCCTCCACACAGCTCCACTCCACTGTCGTATCCGTTGCTGCGGGTCTCATTGGTGTCAAAACTTTCTTTGTTGTTTAGCAGTGGCAGAGCTCCCTCCGCTGATTTCAGAAGGAGCTTTGTTAAATAGTTTTTCAAACATGATTATTTCTCCGTTGAATTTGTGATGTGCTTCTATAGAGATTAGAGATGGCATTAATCAATATATAATAATTTAGATACGGTAATCATATCGAAAGATATCATAGCTCATGATGATATTTCAAAAATAAATAGCAGCAGTCAATAAATTAGGATATTGACTTTTTTACAACTAGATAACATAGACATTTGGAGACTTTTAAATAATAATAATAATAATAATAATAATAATACTAATAATAATAATAATAATAATAATAATAATAATAATAATAATAATAATAATAATAATAATACCACTTAATCAACAAAGCTATAGTACCTCGATGAGAAACAAGATAAAATTTGAGGCTTGTCTCGAATCATTTGAGGTGAACCTACAAGCGAGTTGGGCAGTATTCCAATTCGCCGCATCTGTTGCACGAGACAAGAGTAAAATGAGTGTCTGTATTCTTGATCGTATGAAGTGAGTACATATATATACATGATGAGGAGGCACCATGTTAGGACATGTAACTACCCCTGGCTGCACTCTTTGGAATTAGATCACATGGTGTGAGACAGGGGTACTTCTAGGTCCCCACCGACCAGGCTCACGGCCGCCCCAAACAAGTGGGTCCGGCATACCAGAAGACCCGCCGACCTGTTAGTGGGCCCAACCAACCTAGTTGGCGGCCCACACGACCTCCTGAATACTTTCCAAAAGATTCCCCATACGACTTTATCCAGAACGACCTCAAGACTTGACGTACAAAACAAGACATCGGTGGATTCCGACTAAGCAGATCGACGGATATAGCAAGTGTTGTATTCTAGATTTAGGTCTCCAGGTCGTAACCGACCAGAAGTCGGGGAACCGACCACGTTCGCTGTCCAATATAAGGCGGGCGAGGCGACCCTTGTACGTTCACGCAATCCTCAAGCAATCTACACCAACAACTAGACGTAGGGTTTTACTCTCCAGAGGCCCGAACCAGTATAAATTCGTCATGTTCCAGTAGCGAACATGGCCTCATATGCCATTAGTTCGAGTATGATTTTGGTGATTCATGACAACATGATCAATGAAACTAACCATATTGTTTAGCATGTCTTTGTAGACAATTCTAGGTCCCAAGGATGCAAAAATACCACATGCCAAATTGAGAAGATAGTCTATTTTTCAAGGGTCAAAATCGCCGAAGAAAAGGAAGAAAATTGACACCATCGGATGAACCGACGATACCATCGGTGCATAGCGTCAGTGTAGTTGGCACACTGCGCAGCAGGCCAAACGAAGTTGACACCGTCGGATGAACCGATGGTCTAGTTTCTAGATGTGCCGGATGAATTGCAGAGAAGAAGCAGCAGAGCCAGTAGCACCGGATGATCCGATGGTCTAAGTGAGGACACCGTCGGTCTATCCGACGCTCAGTTTGAATCAAGACAGAGACGCGCCAAGACGAAGCCTTTAGCACCGGATGAACCAACGGGTGTGCAATGGTTCATCTGACGGTCGCGTGGAAGCTACTAGAGAGGTTTTGGCCGCGGGGTCTTCAACAACTGATGATCCAACGGAGCGTCAGTGTATAGCGTCGGAGCAGTTGTGTCAATGGTCATGTGCGATGGAGGCAACGACTACTAGCACTGGATGAACCGACGCCCCAAAAATCATAGCGTCAGATCATCCAACGATACTACTTTCAACAGCTTTTAACGAACAACTAGTTTGATGTTGTGGGCTATTTATACCTCCTCCACCCGTCCATTTGAGGTTGCTGGATTGTGTGGACGTGCAGAGGAGTTCAAGACACCTAGAAGATCATATCCAATCCATCCAAGTGCTTAATTGCTCATCCATAGACTTGCATATGCTTAGTGTATGTGCTTAGTGCTAGGCTTAGCTTAGAGCTGAGTGAGTGCAAGGTTGTGACAACCTTGTGAGGTGATTTTTGAGTGAATCAACGTGTACAAGGTTCGCCGGAAGCCTTGGGGCCTAAGTGGCTCACTGGCAATCATCTTCGACCCTCCGGCTTGGTGTGGAGTGGCGAGGACACTTTATGCGGGGGACGTGGAGACCCCCTTCCTTGGTGGAGAAGCTCCTTAGTGGAGGCGGCATCAAGGTTACCAAGGGAGCTTGGCAAGTGACTAAGTGTCTAGCCTTTGTGGCGAGCCAAGTGGTGCTCTTGGGAGAGACTTGGTGACCGGGAAGCAATACTCTTGTGTGAGTGCTTCAACAACGTGGACTAGGGGTAGCTTAGTGTCTACTGATACCACGAGATAAATCGTGTGTCAAGAGTTTGCTTCCTCTCATCCCCTTTACGTTTCCGCATTTTCTCTATTTCAATCTTTTCTTGTCTTTACTTTCTTAGAGCAGTATCATGCTAGGATTGCCTATTGGTTGCAAACCTTGTTTTGGGATGGGAGTTTCACACTAGAACAACCGTAGTTGCACATCTAGACAGTATGTTGTAGCTTATCTTTGTGTAAAAATAGTTAAGCCATAGGTTAAGGTTTTTAGATTGCCTAATTCACCCTCCCCCTCTTAGTCTAACGAGCATCTGATTCCTTACAGTTCCTCGTGTTCCGTGTGTTCGTGCGCAACCTTCGAGTTCTTAGCCTTAGATTCCACCTCGTCGAACAACTAAACCACAAGGATTAACACGCCCGTGGGCTGTCTAGATCTCACCATCTGACAATCGGCGCGCCAGGTAGGGGAGGAATCCAAGGTTCTTCGTGCAACTCGATGGCTCCGACCAATGACGTCATCTTCCAAGAGAGCATGGCGGACATCCTCGCTAATCCCGTCGACATCTGCTTTGGTTTTGTGCCGGCGAAATCCACTGCTCCAGCCGCTTGCCTTGTCATTGAAAGCAATGCGGTCACCTCCAACCATCGAAATATTCTTTAACACTCCCCCTTGATCAATTTCAACTTCATTTGATCATCCTTTAGTTATGTTGTTAATTAATTCATGAAAAAAACCCCGTGGGAAAAATCTGAGGAATAATTATAGTTAAATATGTATCAAGCGAACTCCTCAAAACCCGGTGGGACAAATAATGAGTAGAACCATGGTACTTTATTGTTCCATCAAGACTTGCAGTCCAAAGAACAATAGTATGTCTGTATCCATCATCTCTAAAAAACCCCATGGGGCAAAATAATGATGAGACATATAGTTTAAATCAAAATTTTCCCAAATAATGTTGTGAGAAAATTTGAGAAATATATACATATATCATGTAAAGTCCTCAAAAACTCAATGGGAAAAATGAAAAACCATGATATATGTTGTTCCATTTGAACTCTTATGAGGTAAACTCGTAATCTTCAAAGAACAACAATTATGTCAAAGAGTCATCCTCAAAACCCTGTGGGGGGGGGCATAGATGATACGACATAACACCGTGTTAATGTTGCCTCATTAAAAAACTTTGAATGAGAAACCTAACATTAACAAGGTAAAAACTCATACAAACAAAATAATACAACATGATGCATGAACAAGTTATGGATCAAAGAGGAAACTCTCACCCTGATACTTGCAAAAACACAAAGTCCTCTCATACCAATCTCTTAAACACATTTGGAAATGTGGAGCAAGGTAGAGACTGTGTAAATAATATGTATGATTATCATAATACTTAGATTTGTGAAATGTTTATTTCCCACTATTTGGAATAAACAATTTCTGAGCTTGTACCTCATATAACTTGCATCTATTTAAACAACACAAAGTATATAGTTAGTGATTCATAGAACTACAACCACATAGTCGCACTATGCGGTTTATCATTTTGCAAAGCAACATGTAGGTGACCACTAATGTGTGTTGAAAGACATCCATGAAAATGGTGGGTCCAACTTACAAGTGCATGAAGTATGTTAGTACTCTTGCACTATGTGGATCTTATATAAATAGCTAAGAACAGTATATCCAATCTCATAATCAAATCATGAGTTCCACTAAAGAACATAACATGATCCCACATGCTATTGGTTAGCATATCATGGCCAGATGCTCTTGCAACATACATTATTAGCACATCTCATGGTATATGAGAGAATCAAGCAAACATATGATAATTTAAATGCAATTTGGATATAGACAACTTCGTATCCAAGACTCTTGAGATAAGATAATTTTGAATTGAACACTAAGAAGGGTACATCCGTACATGCTTAGCTATAGTAGACAGTTACTGTAACCACGTGCTAGAAAAATGGTTTATATTCTTGTTCTACCTCTTTTCTATTCTTATTATTTTTCTCACCTTTTATTTTTTGTTTTGCCATTTATCATTTGTTGTATTGATGCTTCATTGTTTTTCAATATATAATACAGTAGTAGATTGCCCCTCCCGCTCCTTTACAAAAATGCATAGATTATGGACTATGGTAAAAAAAATGGATGCAATGAAATATATGAAAAAAATTCTTTTTTTTTGAAAATTAAGCAATATAGAAATATTATAGATGTTTTGGGAACGCATGACATGAGTTGCCCAAAGTGACTTGTGTGTAGTAGGCAGTCCTGGCCTCCTTGGGGCTGGGATTAGTACTCCTTGGCTCCAGGTGTGTGGCAAGTTTTTTAATGCTCACAGCCCGTACACAGGTTCAACTGTTACTAGGTCAGAAACGATTTGTCTTGGTGGCTAAAATCAGTCATTGTTAGCAGGTGCGCCACCCATCAACAACTTTGAGAGAGAAGAAATGGGCCTTTGTGCTGGCGGGCGCTTATGCCACCCGCCAGCATAGAGACTTTCTGTACTGGCGGTTCTTTATGCTGTGCGCCAGCACAGAGGTATTCTGTACTGGCGGTTCTTTATGTCGCCCGCCAGCACAGATGCTTTCGGTGCGGGCAGGTGCTTATGCCGCCCGCCAGAGAAAGATTTGTTTCCCCATTTTGCTATATAATTCCCCATAATCATTTATTATTTGTATATATTTTGCCATTTTGTTTATTATTTGAATTTTGCCGCTATATTCCCCCGTATTTTTTAATATTTGTATTTTTAGCCCAAATTCGCGAATTTATTATACTTATTTGTATTTAACCGCAAAATTAAAATATGTCTGTCAACCACATAATCCAAACTAGAATATATATATATATATATATATATATATATATATATATATATATATATATATATATATATATATATATATAAGTCACATTACTAAAAAGCATCGTATATAATAGATAACCCTAGGACACTGTCAGATGGTGAGATCTGGACAGCCCATGGGGGTGTTAATCCCTATGGTTTAGTTGTTCGGCGGGGAGATCGGGAGCTAAGAACGCGATGGTTATGCTAGCGTAGCACACGGAAATTACGACGAGACACAAGGACAAGGCGATTTTATACTGGTTCGGGCCTCCGGAGAGTAAAACTCTACGTCTAGTTCTTCAGTTTGTCTTGCTGGCGTGGCGAGATTACATGTCCACCTGTCGATGGTCTGCTGGTTGTCCCCGGGAGGACGCCTTTGCCCGCCTTATATTGGGCGACGGACAAGGTCGATGGACTGGAGTCCAAGTTGCTTACAACAGGGAAACCTATGTCTAGTCAATTACAACATGGAAAGCTTATCCGAGCTGACTTAATCCGTCTAGACTGCCTTGTCGTGCACGCCAAGCTGTCTTCACGTCTTTGGGCCCACATGTCAGGTTGAGCAGGCCTACTGACAGGTTGGCTGGTCTTCTAGTAGGCCGGACCCACTTGTCGGGGACGGCCGTGGGCCTGGTCGGTGGGGACCCAGGGGTACCCATGTCTCACAAGCCCCCGAGCGATTTGTAGGCGCATCGACGAGAGGGTCATGACGAAGTCTTGAAGCCATCGACATGTCGAATAGCATGCACGTCGGTCCAAAAGAAAAAAGAACAAGTCAGCTTAGCAGCCGACCTGTCTGTAGTCTTGCCGAACGAAGGGAGGTCGAGTGACGACCTATAGGAAGCAGACTTCCAATAGATCGAAATGACGATGAAAAAATCCAGAGGGCATCGAAGATGCACTCATAGAGTAGTATCCCACCAACGTGGCGGCAGGATGGTCGGTATGATGATCCAAAAAAGAGAAAGGAAGCAAAAGTAGATCGAGCAACGAAGTGATGAGAAACAAATTTCCCAACAGGTCGGTACGATGAAGAAAACAAGAGGGCGTCGAAGACGAACTCAGAGTAGTCCCTGAGCATTGAAGCAGACAACATGGCTGGTTTGATGCTCAAAAAAAGAAGAAAACTGATTCATGGTCTTGATCAAACAAAGTGTAGAGACACCCAGATCTCCGAGCATAGCTGCAAGGAGTCTGGCAGGGCCGACCTCAGGGAGGCCTTGTAGGCGTGTCGACCTCAAAGAGGTCTCAAATCGACGATGTCCAGTATCCGAGGATACTAAGCAGGATCTTGAAAGTCGCATCGCATGAAGAGGTTGTCAACGATGAAGGTCATGGCTTAAAGTGATGACGTCCCTAACTGTCGCTGATGAAGCTGTGAGTACGTAGATCTTCGAACTGAATGGAGTGTAGAGACACCCTGATATCCTGCATGGGTGCAAGGGTCTGGCAGAGCCACTCGAGGCATGCCAACCTTAGGAAGGTCTCAAGTTAATAGTGCCCAAGCACCAGGAAGTACCTGGCAGGGCCATCAGGCGCGCACCCCTCGGGGAGGTCTTCATTCACGATGTAAAATCGTGAGGAGGTCTTCCGAGCTGGCGAAGGCGACGACGGAGCCGGAGGAAGGTTTAGCGACCTGACGAGGACGACAACGGAGTCGGAGGGAGGTCTAGCGACCTGACGCTCAAGCACCCGGAAGTACCTGGCAGGGCCATCAGGCGCGCACCCCTCAGGGAGGTCTTCATTCACGATGTAAAATCGTGAGGAGGTCTTCCGAGCTAGCGAAGGTGACGACAGAGCTGGAGGAAGGTCTAGCGACCTGACGAGGATGACAACAGAGTCAGAAGGAGGTCTAGCGACCTAACGAAGACGACGACGGAGCCGGAGGGAGGTCGAATGACCTGACAAAGATGATGACGGAGCCGGAGGGAGGTCTAACGACCCGACGAAGACGACGACAGCCGGATGGAGGTCTAGCGACCTGACGAAGGCGACGAAGAAGCCGGAGAAAGGTCTAGCGACCTGACAAGGATGACGAAGAAGTCGGAGGAAGGTCTAGCGACCTGACGAGGACGACGAAGAAGCCAGAGGAAGGTCTAGCGACCTGACGAGGACAACGACGGAGCCGGAGGAGGGTCTAGCGACCTGTCGAGGATGACGACGGAGCCAGAGGAGGGTCTAGCGACCTGACGATGATGACGACGGAGCCGGAGGAAGGTCTAGCGACCTGAAGCGAGCGATGATGAAGCCACAGGGAGGTCTAGCGACCTAATGAAGACGATGACGAAACCGTAGTAAGGTCTAGCGACCTGACGAAGACGACAACAAAGCCGGAGGAAGGTCTAGCGACCTGACGAACACGACGATGGAGCCAGAGAAGGTCTAGCGACCTGACAAACGAGACGACAGAGCCGGAGGGAGGTCTAGCGACCTGAAGAACGCGATGACGAAGCTGGAGGAAGGTCTAGCGACCTGAAAAAGATGACGAAGGAGCCAGAGGGAGCTCTTGCGACTTGACGAGGGTGACGACAGAGCCGTAGGGTGGTTCGCTGACCTGAAGACGACGATGACGAAGCCGGGGAAGGTCTAGCGACCTGACGAGAGTGATGACGAAGCTGGAGGAAGGTCTAGTGACCTGACGAAGACGACGGCAGAGCCGGAGGAAGATCTAGCGACCTGACGAGGACGACGACGAAGCTAGAGGAGGGTCTAGAGACCTGACGAGGGTGCGTCGGGACCGAGAAATCCATCAAACATGAAGCCCGAGCTGCAAAGAGGTCTAGAGACCTGACAAAGACGACGCTGGGGTCGGAGGGAGGTCGAGCGACCTGACGAAGATGACGACAGAGACGGAGGGAGGTCTAGCGACCTGACGAACACGGGTCTACATAACCTTCGCATCGTCCAAACTCAACACTCCTTCATTATTGAAGAATTCTCTATCCTCATGGCAAATCTCACATTAGGATGAACCTCGCAATGTCCGCACAAATGTTGTCGATTTGCTTGTCACCAAGCCGCCCCCACGATCCCTCGATGGTAGGCATCTGCACGTAAACATAATAATGAAGATTATTATGCATTACGATTAGGATGATAATTAGCACATGGTTGTGTACAAACAAGAGGCTTACATCTTCACGATTCATCCAGTACCTCCCATTATTTCTCAAAACCTCTGACATATAATATCCACATAACACACTGCCAGGAGGTTGTTTGTAGCACTGCAAACAAACAAAAAATAATAGGTACTTATTAACAGAAGTGTACAACTCTGATAAAAAACCAAGTTGTTATTATGTTCTTACCCAAGTAGCATGTCGTACCAACAATTTGTCTTTATTAAGAGGGTGCTACCCACCATTGATTGTGTACATCCTATAATCACTTTAAGGATACAAAGACAAAAGTTAGTAATACAATTTAAACTATAGCTGATACACGTCTTATATAGCCACCTCCTCCAAGGCAATCAAGAGCAAAACCTCCCCCTAGATTTGGTGTTGTTTGAGCTTTTCCCGAGCTCCTATCGGGCAAAGCGCCAATGGAAGTGGCTGGGAAGAAGAAGCTGTCGAAAACTTATAGAGGACACGAAGCTGGCAGGCGACATAAGCCACACACACCAGCACTAATGGTTCCATTTGTTCTTGCAGTGGCTTATGTGGACCGCCAACATTGTGTGCCTCTCTGCTGGCGGGCGACACAAGCAACCTGCCAGCATAAATGATCTCATCTTTGCTGGCAGGTGGCTTATGTCGCCCACCAGCGCTCTGCCTTCACTGCTGGCGGTCGCAACCCCAACGCCCCTATACACCACTGTGCTGGCAGGTGTCAATTGCACCCGTCAGCACACTAATTTCCATGTGTCAGCACATATCGTTTCTGGCCTAGTGTGCAAAACTCTTTCCTTTTCATTTTTAACAGTTATGTTTATTTTTGACAATCACCACTGCAATGGACTACCATAATTGATCTTCAATACCTCATAACCTCTAGAGGTTGCTGACGAGCCAGCTCGGCTTGTTAAATTAGCGAGCTAAAAATCGAGTTCGGCTCCGTTTGTTTGAAAGTTTGAGCTGACTCATTAAGCTCGCGAGCTTACTATTATTGAACATTAGGCTTCATTTGGATGTATGCATTGAGAGGCTTGGTATTGAATTGGTCACAATACCAAATCAACCATGATAATGAAATGAGATGCAATTCTAATTCTATTGTTTGGATGTCATTGTATTGGAGTTTGAAATCTTAAGAAATAGATCAATTCAATTTTGTATTTGGATGCACACAAACATAGAATTGGTATTTCTAGCTTCTTGCACCGTGGCCAACCACCACAACTCCGGTAGGGACTCACCCATGGTGGGAGGTAGGGGAGCAGCCGTGCGGCTTTATGGCGGTGATGCGTGGGGCTCGTCCCGGATGGAGGAAGAGGAGGAGCCTCACGACTCACCGGCGTAGGGCCCACTGCGGAGGGAGGCAGGAGAGGAAGCTGGAGGGGTGGGGCAACCTTCTTCTCCCGCTCCAACGAAGCTGGTGGGGGAGCTATAGAAGTTCTAGGTGCAACAGTGAAGAAAGCTTAAGGGGACAACAGAGGAGGGTGCAGTGCGGCTCCTCGTTCGCCCCGTGACTCGCCGGTGGAGGGACCTCAAGGAGCGGCCGACGAAGGAGATTGACGAGTGGTGGAGGGAGATCGAGGGGCTGGTGGGGGCAATGCTGCTCTTTGTCTCGCGACCTTCTTTTCCCTGGTGCGTCAGTAGAGGGAGCTCGAGGCCCTTGGTGGCAGGATCCAGAGGGGTGGACGAAGGGGCTGTGACATGTGGCCTGCGGGGCAAATGCCTTGGAAAACCAAGTGTGCGAGCTCTAATTTGCTCGTGGGTTGACATAGGTAGAAGGAATATGAAGCGTCCCCTCATCAGAGGTGACTAAATGTGACACAAATACCAGTCCCAGAAGGCTGGCAACACATTTATTACAACAGGTGGTTCAGTCCCTTACATCACGGCGACATAGTGGGCACGGAAGTGCCAATGCCACGAGAAACAACACAAAAGCTAAAGACCAAACTACGATAGCGAAGGCTTCTAAGGCCTCATCAGAGTACCACGCCATGGAAGCTCTCTGGGGAGACCCCGAATACACAGGCACGGAGGGCAGCGACCTACTCAACGTCTTCGGGGACGAAGTTGGGATCCTCCTCTGAAAAACAGTTAGTAAGAAAGGGTGAGTACGAACGTACTCAACAAGTTCAACCCCACCCACGGAGGGGCTTATAAGAAGATCATGCACATGATATATCAAGGATCAGGTTAGGGTTTATTTGCAAACACATTGACTCATGCAGGGGTTCATTTCCGAAAAGGTTTTCACAAACAATTTTATAACCCAAGTAACTCAGTTGCTTTGAGAGAACCAATTGGGAACTACCGGACTCCCCGTCCGCAGTTGCCCAGGCACACAACCACACACTATTCCAGAACCAACTCTTGCCATGAAAACATCCCAAACCCAAACACTAGTTTTGTGACCACACCGTGACTCGTCCAATACCGTGGACACAGCTATTTGAATAGGTTCGACACTCTGCAGAGGTTGTACATCTTTACCCACAAGCAGGGTACCGCCACACGAACACCTCAGTGCCGGTGCAGATCCTATCAAAGCCATTACCCACCTTAGCTAACCCTACGAGCCACCACGGGAGCAACCAAGGGGTTATCTCACATAACCAGGGCGTACCTCACACATAGCGTACCCCTACTCCTTGGTCTCCCGCCGCTCACCCACACACCAGATGGCAGGTAGATTAACTAGTGGGGTTTATGCTATGCCGTTGCCACATACAACGGTCGAGTGGTTGTATGATGATTTGGGTCAGGTGAGATGTCACCCAACCCGGTCCTTAATGACAAGATGGACAACTCCACGAGCTCACCCATACTCCAGACACACACGTCCATCCCGTCTACCAAACAAAGGTCAATCATAACAATCAAGGGTGGCTATCCTACCATGTTTTTGCAGTAAAACAATATGCAATTTATAAAACGGGTATAGGGTTATGTTTATAAAACTAGGACCAAAGCATGCATCAAAGGATGAGAATGAACTTGCCGTCTTCGAAGTCCTCGGGGAGTTCCGGCTCGGTCTTCGGGATCTCGGGCTCCTGCTCGCAGTACTCGGCTCCAAGCTCCAGCTCGTGGTACCCTCCTCCGTTCACTCCGTCGGCTAGAGCGCACACACAAGCAATCATGCAATCAGTATAAGCGCACAAATTACCGACTGAGCTCGAGGAGGGGAAATAAATGGAAAAGGAGGAATATATAAGTTCTAAGGGGGAATTGGTGAATGGCTCGGCGGGAATAATCCCGGGAAAGGTGTGGTGAAATTTGGAATTAATCAGGAGTAAAATCGTGCATAAAATGTTGGGTTAAAGAGAGTTTATAGGGGCTAAGGACCCATTAGTAATTAGAGAGGTGGACTTATTTGCAAAATGTAATTAAGGTGAGGTTTAGACGGAATGATCCAGGGGCCTTCTTGAAATTAAGTGGGGCTAACTAGTAATTGTGTAGGGTTGTTTTTGGTGTAATAGCTAAAGGGTAGGGTCTAATTGAAAGAAAGGGGAGAGAGAGAATAGAGACAGGGGGTTCGGTGGGAAAAGGAAGAGAGGCAGGGGTTCAAGGGCAAAACGCCCTTCTTCCTCCCCTGGCTCGCATCCAAGACAGAGGTAGGGGGGTCGGTCGGCGGCGGCCCGCCGGCCTTGCGGCTGAGGCTGCGGACGGCGAGAGGGGGAAAAGAAAGAGGGCGATGAGGGGGTTCTTCTCCCTCCCTCACCTTGGGCTAGGGTGCGATGTGGAGTCGGCTCCACGTGAGGAGACAATGGTGGTGATGGGCTCGCGGTGGTGGCTCGATGTGGCCGTGCGGTGAGGCAATGGAGGGGCGGTGGTGGCTCGATGGTGCGGTGAGGATGGCGCGAGGCTATTTATAGCCAGAATGAGGCGGTTCGGGGGAAGATATTTGTGCTCACCGGTGCTCCGGCAAGGTCGTGGTGGCCGACCCGAATCCCGCCGCCGGTGACGGGATGGCTCGCGCGAGCAACGAGACGGCTCGGGCGGCGATGGGATGGCTCGGGCGAGAGGTCGTGGGGGGGGGGATATCTCCGGTCGGCCGGCGGCGGCTCGGCGGGGAGGGGGGGCCGTGGCGGCCGGTCCCGGTGTGAGGTGACCGCCGCCGGCGGAGTAATGGCGGTCCCGGCGTTGAATCCGCGGCCGACGGGTCGCGTCGTGGGCCGCACGGTCTTGCTCGGGGGCGGGGCGGCGTGGCGTGTTGGGGAAGAGGAGGGGGCCGTTGCGGTCGTCGGGTGCCAGGCGCGTGGCCAGAAGAGGAAGAAAGGAGAAGGAAGGAAGAAGGAAGAAAGGAAAGAGAAAAGGGAGAAAGGTAGAGAAGGAAAAAGGAAAAAGAATAGGGGAAGGAAAACGAAAATTAAGAAAATGGAAAAAGAGAAAAGAAAAACTAGGGAAAAGGGAAAATAGGAAAATAAAAAGAAATAGGAAAAAGCTTAGAAAATTAGGAGAATTGCTAGGGAAATTATGGGGGAGGATTTTGCGGGGTTTTCCGGTTTCGGGCTTCAGCGTGATTTTCGGGATGGCGGTGATGGCGAGGCGGTCTGGCCGGCGGAACCGCGGCGTGCGCGGGATTCTCGGCGTGGTGGCCGACCGCGGTCCGGGGCGGCACGCGATAGGCGATGGCCCGGGTGCGGGCGGTGCCGGCGGGATTCGCGGCACGCGCGCCAAGGGTGAGAGAGGGAAGACGACCGGGGTTTCGAGGGGGTAGTCGAGCTCAGCGAGAATGTTTTGAAAACACACGTGATTTAGTAGGTGTTTTATTAAGAGCTAAAAATGCGGGCGTTACAAACCTACCCCACTTAAAATGAATCTCGCCCTCGAGATTCGGCTAGCTCTCGAACAGGTGGGGAAACTCTTTCTTCAACGCATCCTCTCGTCCCCACGTAGCCTCTTCTACTCCGTGTCTGCTCCATTGGACTCCGCACACCCGTACTTCTGATGTTCTTGTTCTTTTGACCACTATGTCCAAACGTTTGACAGGCACTTCCTGGTACCTCAGATCTGGCTGTAGATCAATTGTCTCCACCGACACTCACTTCTCTTCGAGTACTTTCAAACATATTCATGATTGGGAGACATGAAACGGGTGTATATCTGACATTTCTTCTGGTAACTCCAACCGGTATGCTACTGCTCCAACCCTCTTCAGCACTTTGTACGGTCTGATGTACCTCGGGGCCAACTTCCTATGCACTTGAAATCTTCGAGTTCCTCGGATAGGTGAAATCTTGAGGTAAGGAAAGTCTCCTGGACTGAAGCTTACTTCTCGCCTCTTCTTGTCTGCATAACTCTTCTGTCGGGATTGGGCAGCCTTCAACTTTTCTCAGATATCGGCTACTCGCTCCTCGGCTTCCTTTATGAGTGCGGGCCCAACCAGAGCATGTTCTCCCACTTCCGACCACATCAAGGGTGTCCTACATTTCCTCCCATATAAGGCTTCAAATGGTGACATTCCTAGGCTCGCCTGATAGCCGTTGTTGTAGGAGAACTCAGCATACGACAGACTTTGTTCCCAGTCTTTGCCATAGGTGAGGACACATGCTCTCAACATGTCTTCCAAAATTTGGTTTACCCTCTCGGTCTGTCCATCTGTCTGCGGGTGATATGCTGAGCTGAAATCCAGCTTGGTACCCATGGCTTTGTGCAAGCTTTTCCAAAATCTAGAGGTAAACTGGGTCCCTGTGTCTGAGACTATCCTGCTAGGTACTCCATGCAACTTCACTATGTTTTCTATGTAGAGCTTTGCCAACTTCTTCCCACCATAAGTGGTGTGTACGGGTAAAAAGTGAGCGACCTTAGTGAGCCGGTCCACTATTACGCATATGGAATCATGCCCCTTCTGAGTCTTGGGCAAACCTACTACAAAGTCCATGCCTATCTCATCCCATTTCCATACCGGAATGGGTAAAGGCTGCAACCGTCCTGCAGGTTTCTGGTGTTCAGCTTTAATCCTCTGACAAGTATCACAGTGGGCGACGAACCGGGCAATGTCTGCTTTCATTCCGTTCCACCAATACTTCTGTTTTAAATCCATATACATCTTAGTGGATCCCGGGTGGATGGAATATGCCGAGTTGTGTGCCTCATCCATGATGGTCTGCCGGAAATCTCCGTCTTCGGGCACGCATATCCTATTCTTATACCATAGTGTGCCTTGACCATCTACTCTAAAGTCTAGGGCCTTATTCTCTCCTGTGTGCTTGCGGATTTTCATCAGATCCTCATCGGTCGCCTGGGCCTTCTTGATCTTTTCCTCCAAGGTAGGCTGAACACTTAGTTGGAGGACGTAGCCTTGGGGAACAATGTGCACGTTGAGTCGTGCCATTTCCTCTTGCAACTAGGTACTCTTAGGCACTGCCTTCTCGTAGGATTTTCGGCTGAGGGCATCTGCCACTACATTGGCTTTCCCTGGGTGGTAGTGAATTTCTAGGTTATAATCTTTGACTAACTCTAACCACCTTCTTTGCCTTAGGTTCAGGTCGGGCTGGGTGAAGATGTACTTTAAGCTCTTGTGGTCGGTATAGATCTCGCAATTATTCCCAATCAGGTAATGTCTCCAAATCTTAAGGGCATGCACTATGGCTGCAAACTCCAAATCATGGGTGGGATAATTCTGCTCGTGGGGTTTGAGCTGGCGGGAAGCATACGCCACTACTTTCCCATCTTGCATAAGAACACATCCCAACCCTTGTCGAGATGCGTCGCAATATACGACAAAATCCCGTTGAATGTCTGGTAAGGTCAGCACTGGGGCTGTGGTCAATCTTCTTTTCAACTCCTGAAAACTTCTCTCGCACGACTCAGTCCAGTTGAACTTCTTCTCCTTTTTTGAGCAACTCCGTCATGGGTCGGGCAATCTTGGAAAATCCTTCAATGAACCTCCGGTAGTACCCTGCTAAACCAAGAAAGCTTCTGATCTCGCTCACATTGGTCGGTTGTTGCCAGTTAGAGACTGTTTCGACTTTTCCGGGGTCTACTGCTACTCCTTTCGCAGTCAAAATATGTCCAAGGAAAGATATTTTCTCCAGCCAGAACTCACACTTGCTGAACTTAGCGTACAACTTGTGTGCCCTTAGTTTCCCCAGCACTACTCGAAGATGCTGCTCATGCTCCTCCACACTCTTGGAGTAAACAAGTATGTCGTCAATGGAGACTACAACAAACTTGTCCATCTCTTCCATAAACACCTTATTCATGAGGTTCATATAATACGCGGGCGCATTGGTGAGTCCAAAGGACATCACTGTGAACTCATACTGCCCGTAACGGGTGACAAAGGCGGTCTTGGGGATGTCGCTTTCCCTAATCTTGAGTTGGTGGTATCCTGACCTTAAATCCACCTTCGAAAAATACTTGACTCCTTTCAGCTGGTCGAATAAATCATCTATCCTGGGGAGAGGATACTTGTTTTTGATAGTAACTTCGTTCAGTGAGCGATAGTCCACGCACATCCTCATGCTCTTATCCTTCTTTTCTACGAAGAGCACTGGGGCCCCCCATGGTGATGAGCTTGGTCTAATAAATCCACTTCGCTGGAGTTCTCCTAGCTGCTTCTTCAATTCTGCCAACTCAGGGGCTGCCATCCTATAAGATCTCTAGGCTATGGGAGAGGTTCCGGGAATAAGGTCAATGACGAACTCTATATCCCTATCTGGTGGCATTCCGGGGAGTTCTTCGGGGAACACATCTGGATACTCTCGCACTACTGGGACATCCTCTATGGATTTGGCTTCCATGCTGAAAACCATTATGTCTGGTCTGTGTCCTCGGGTGTGGCAAGTCACTTGTATTCCGTCTGGGTTGGTTAGGTGTACTACCTTATCGGCACAACTTATGAGACCATGGTGTTGGCTTAACCAATCCATCCCAAGGATCACGTCTATTCCCTTGGACTTTAGTACTACTAGGTTCGCTAGGAACTCTACCCCACTGAAAATGATCCTTACCCGAGAGCAACCCAGTTGACACTTGATGTCACCTCCGGACATTCAGGTTAACGGGGTGCTTTTAGTAGTACTGTAGGTATGTTATGCTTTTCCACAAAACTTGAGAATATGAACAAATGTGATGCTCTTGAATCAAATAATATGGTTGCCAAGACTGAGCTGACCAGGAACTCACCGAGCACTACGCCTTGTGCTTCTTGAGCCTCCTGTGCGTTGATGTGGTTGACGCAGGATCGTCCATAGGACTGCTGGGGCTGCCTCATCTGCTGGTTGTTGTTGTTGCTGCGAACCGACACGAGGTTGGCTCCAGATGCGAGCTGTCTTGGCCCATTCACTGAGTTGGAGAAGGCTGAAGCTGTTGGATTTTTGGCATATGGGCAGTTGGCAATGAAGTGTCCCGTCTCACGGCAGTTGAAACACACCCTGGAGTTGTTGTTGTTGTTGTTGGCAGTGACCTGGCTAGTGTTGCTTTGTGGGGGCTTCATGGTGTTCTGGTTGTTGTATGGTTTGAACTGGGTTCTGGGGCCTTGCGAGCCCGTGGCTTGGGACTGGGTTATGTACTGCATGGGGGCTTGGAACCTGGACAAGGGGGTGTCCGAAGCTTCTCTGCCTCTGGGAGCGCTCTTGCTGTTGCGCCTTGTGCTCCATGAACTTGCGCTTGTTCTCCTTCTTCTCTTTTGCACTGGCTCTCTCTGTGAGGATGGCCATGTTCATGAGGGTGTTGAAATCCGGGTAGATCTGAGGGGTAATCCTCAGCTCGGGAGTCAAGCCCTTCTTGAACATCCCCTGCTTCTTGGAGTCCTTGTCCACTTCTTCTGGGGCATATCGAGGCAGCTCTATGAACTTGTAGGTGTATTCCTCCACAGACTTGTTGCCCTGGCGGAGTTCACGGAACTCATCCGCCTTGCGCTTCAGTGTGGCTTCTGGGATGTGGTAGCGGCGAAACTCTTCCACGAACTCATCCCAAGTGATGGTGGAGGGATCCTTGGCTGCTGCACAGTAGTTTTCCCACCAGGCTAAGGTCGTTCGGTGAGTCTGGTGAGTAGCCAGGAGAACCTTGTCTCGGTCCTCACAGTTGAAGGGCTCCAGTTCCCTTAGGATGGCTCTCAGCCAGTCATCAACATCCAAAGGATTCACAGACCCGCCAAAAGTGGGTGGCTTCATCCTGAGGAATTCTATCAGCTTCTCATTCATGCCCAGAACTCGGGGCCTTAGACGGTTGACGGCATTGAATATGGCCTCCATCAGTAGAGTCTAGTTGGCCAAGACTTGCGCCAGTTCCACGGGAGGGGGTGGCGGTGGCAGGACAATGTTCTCTCCTCCATCTTCGCCTTGGTTCACTTCCTGGTCATTAAGGCGCTCCCTTCGATCGGCTTGAGATCCTTCAGTGTCCATACGACTGGAGCCTTGGTGGGTCCTAGCAGGGCGCCTGGAAACCATCTGTAAAGGAGCGGGTTTCTAAGAGATCTAGGTTTTATGTGATGTTTAAGTGGATTATGACGATTTTTTCTTTTTGAAAAGGCAGGGTCTACTCCTGACGGCAAGCACACAACAAGCACATAACAGACAAACAAGCACAGACAATTTTTTCTTACAAACAAGTGAGGAGGATACATCCCGACTACGCGACTGACACTACGTGAACACACTACATGACTCAGTACTACGACAAAAGCTAAGGGTGCGACTCTAAACTCGGACCAGCACGGCTTCAATCCCTGGGTCAAGGCAACAGGGGTATGCTACTCGCGAGGAGAGGCATCTTCCGGGGTTGAGTGCACTTCCAGCGGATTGAGTAGCTCATCGCCGTCCTCGCCCTCAGGGTTTCCATTCTCTTGGGGCTGTGCTGCAGCTTCCGCGGTCGCCGTTGGTTGTTCGGTGACTACCGGTGGTGCTGGCGGGGCTTCAATAGTTCCTCCCCATCCTACAAGGGGTGTCCCAAGCAGGACTTGTGCTTCTCCAATGGCCGGAATGGGTGTTCCGCTGTTGGTCCATTCCTGCATGCACTGGTCTTGGATCCACCTGAGGCTTTCGTGGGCAACGACTTCACTGCTTATGGCGGCTGTGGTCCTTGCTTCAGCTTAAACCACTCGGACTTGGTGCATCCTCACTGTGACTTCAGCTTGCTCGGACTGACTAATTTGCTCCCTCAAGAGCTTGGCTTGGTCATTAAAGAGCTGTCCAGGGAGACGAGGTAGGCAACTATGTGGTACATCAGGTCTTCTTGGTGGCGGCGTCGTTCCAGGTTTCTCATGCGTGCCTACCAGACTGGGGTTCTGATGGTGGGAGGAAAATACCTCATCGGTGTGGGTACGAGGTGTTCCTCGTAGATCCGACACAAGTAGCGGAGGGCTTTTCTGAGGGCCAAGGGGTAGGTGTCTCGATGTCGAAACCCTGTGGAGGTCACATGCCATGGCTCGATGTTGGTGTGGCAGTTGCTTCTGGCGACGGAGAGGACCACCCTACAGCGAAGAGTGTCGAGTTGCTCGTACTCTCTGCTGTATTACCTAGGGCGCTTAGTGATACCGAGGCGCTCCAGGGAGTTGATAAGGAGGCGAGCAAAACCAGGCTCCTCCTGGCACACGCCTTGGTCCATCCATCTTCCGCCATCTGAAAACAAGGGTAGAGTTGAACCAGTTGTGGTAGGGTACAAAAGATAGATAGATTTATTTAGAAACAAGGTTGGGGTACACTCCTCGGGGTACACTTATTATTACTAGAACACAACTCTAGCCTAGACATTCTAGTCTATCCTCATGGGGACTCTTCCTCCGTCTGAATGCGACGCTTCTTTGGTGGGAGGTCTTTCTCCAGTATCACGTCCTCGATCTGGGTTCCTTTGTCCCAATGAGTTTCTTCGGGTTCATCTTCCTCTAATCCGGCTTCTTCCCTCCTTCTACGTTCCCTGACCTCATCCCATAGGGCTTTATTGGCCATTAGAGTGCGCTCCCTTTCCCTAAGGTAATCTTGCTCCATGTTGGCTAGGGCAACTTCCGCCATCGTTGTATTCACCCTTTCAAATTCTATCCTTTGCTCGGCTCTTTCCGCCCTGTCGATCTGGTGCTTCAACTGCTGGGCTTGTTCCTGGTAGAGGTGGTCTAGGCCATTGAGGTAGATAGACAGGTGGGAAACTACATCTTCTAGGTCTTCTTCCTCTCGCTCCAGTCCCCTCATGTGGTCAATCCATGAGCGTCCTCTACCTCTAGAGGGTGGGAAAAATCCCATTGGAGTCCTTCTGAGATGCTACCTATAAACCACTCGTAGACGTCGCAGGGCCTTCCGAGCAGCCTTTGGGTAGGTGTCAACGAAGCGAAACCCAGTGGTGGAGATGAACCAGGGTTCTATGTCGCCATGTCGGGGTATAGTGTACTTCTACCCACAAAGATTAGCACTTTACACCGAAGGGTGCCATAGCGCTCGTATTCTCGATAGACGAACTCCGGTGGGTCCCTCACTCCGACGCGCTCCAGGCTGAGTAATAGCAAGTTAGGGAGGCCAGGCTGTGCGGGGCAGACTCCTTCGTTCCATTCGAGGTTAGCCATCCTGAATCAGGCAAGGATCAAGGTAAGGATTTTGGAAAAAGATAAGTTTAGCAAAGAAAAGGTTAGAGAGGGGCCAGAGGAGCTCTCGTATCCTAGGGGTCGCGTCCTACGGCCAACCTACGACTCTGATACCACCTGAAGCGTCCCCTCATCAGAGGTGACTAAATGTGACACAAATACCAGTCCCAGGAGGCTGGCAACACATTTATTACAACAGGTGGTTCAGTCCCTTACATCACGGCGGCATAGTGGGCACGGAAGCGCCAATGCCACGAGAAACAACACAAAAGCTAAAGACCAAACTACGATAGCGAAGGCTTTTAAGGCCTCATCAGAGTACAACGCCATGGAAGCTCTCTGGGGAGACCCCGAATACACAGGCACGGTTGGGTGTAGGGCAGCGACCTACTCGACGTCTTCGGGGACGAAGTCAGGATCCTCCTCCGAAAAACTGTTAGTAAGCAAGGGTGAGTACGAACGTACTCAACAAGTTCAACCCCACCCACGGAGGGGCTTATAAGCATATCATGCACATGATATATCAAGGATCAGGTTAAGGTTTATTTGCAAACACATTGACTCATGCAGGGGTTCATTTCCGAAAAGGTTTTCGCAAACAATTTTATAACCCAAGTAACTCAGTTGCTTTGAGAGAACCAATTGGGAACTACCGGACTCCCCGTCCGCAGTAGCCCAGGCACACAACCACACATTATTCCAGAACCAACTCTTGCCATGAAAACATCCCAAACCCAAACACTAGTTTTGTGACCACACCGTGACTCGTCCAATACCGTGGACATGGCTATTCGAATTGGTTTGACACTCTGCAGAGGTTGTACATCTTTACCCACAAGTAGGGTACCGCCACACGAACACCTCAGTGCCGGCGCAGATCCTATCAAAGCCATTACCCACCTTAGCTAACCCTACGAGCCACCACGAGAGCAACCAAGGGGTTATCTCACATAACCAAGGCGTACCTCACACAGAGCGTACCCCTACTCCTTGGTTTCCCGCCGCTCACCCACACACCAGATGGCAAGTAGATTAACTAGTAGGCTTTATGCTATGCCGTTGCCACATACAACGGTCGAGTGGTTGTACGATGATTTGGGTCAGGTGAGATGTCACGCAACCCGGTCCTTAACAACAAGATGGACAACTCCCAACATGCTCAACCACACAGTTACGAGCTCACCCATACTTCTGACACACACGTCCATCCCGTTTACCCAGTTCTTTACTCATTTTCCGAAGTATCCCATGCCCATTTTTAAAGCACTCAAGCATTTTTAAAGAAATCATTTAGGCCAAACAAAGGTCAATCATAGCAATCAAGGGTGGCTATCCTACCATGTTTTTACAGTAAAACAATATGCAATTTACAAAACGAGTATAGGGTTATGTTTATAAAACTAGGACCAAAGCATGCATCAAAGGATGAGATTGAACTTGCTGTCTTCGAAGTCCTCGGGGAGTTCCGGCTCGGTGTTCGGGATCTCGGGCTCCTGCTCGCAGTACTCGGCTCCAAGCTCCGGCTCGTGGTACCCTCCTTCGTTCACTCCGTAGGCTATAGCGCACACACAAGCAAGCATGCAATCAATTTAAGCGCACAAATTACTGGCTGAGCTCGAGGAGGGGAAATAAATGGAAAAGGAGGAATATATAAGTTCTAAGTGGGAATTGGTGAATGGTTCGGTGGGAATAATCCCGGGAAAGGTGTGGTAAAATTTGGAATTAATCGGGAGTAAAATCGTGCATGAAATGTTGGGTTAAAGAGAGTTTATAGGGGCTAAGGATCCATTAGTAATTAGAGAGGTGGACTTATTTGCAAAATGTAATTAAGGTGAGGTTTAGAAGGAATGATCCAGGGGCCTTCTTGAAATTAAGTGGGGCTAACTTGTAATTGTGTAGGGTTGTTTTTGGTGTAATAGCTAAAGGGTAGGGTCTAATTGAAAGAAAGGGGGGAGAGAGAGAATAGAGACAGGGGGTTCGGTGGGAAAAGGAAGAGAGGTAGGGGGGTCAAGGGCAAAACGCCCTTCTTCCTCCCTAGCTCGCATCCAGGACAAAGGTAGGGGGGGTTCGGGCGGCGGCGGCCCGCCAGCCTTCCGGTCGCGGCTGCGGACGGCGAGAGGGGGAAAAGAAAGAGGGCGATGAGGAGGTTCTTCCCCCTCCCTCACCTTGGGCTAGGGTGTGCTGTGGAGTCGGCTCCACGTGAGGAGACGACGGTGGTGATGGGCTCGCGGTGGTGGCTCGATGTGGTCGTGCGGTGAGGCAATGGAGGGGCGGTGGTGGCTCGGTGGTGCGGCGAGGACGGCGCGGGGCTATTTATAGCCAGAATGAGGCGGTTCGGGGGAAGATATTTGTGCTCACCGGTGCTCCGGTGAGGTCGTGGTGGCCGGCCAGAATCCCGGCTGCCGGTGACGGGATGGCTCGCACAGAGCGACGGGACGGCTCGGGCGGCGATGGGATGGCTCGGGCAGAGGTCGTGGAGGGGGCAAATATCTCCCGTCGGCCGGCGGCGGCTCGGCGGGGAGGGGGGGGGGGCCGCGGTGGCCGGTCCAAGGTGAGGTGACGGCTCGCCGACGGAGTAATGGCGGTCCCGGCGTTGAATCCACGGCGATGGGTCGCGTCGTGGGCCGCGCGGTCTTTGCGCGGGCGGGGCCGGCGTGGCGTGTTGGGGAAGCGGAGGGGGCCAGCGCGGTCGTCGGGTTCCAGGCGCGCGGCCAGAAGAGGAAGAAAGGAGACGGAAGGAAGAAGGAAGAAAGGAAAGAGAAAAAGGAGAAAGGAAGAGAAGGAAAAAGAATAGGGGAAGGAAAAAGAAAATTAAGAAAATGGAAAAAGAGAAATGAGAAACTAGGAAAAAGGGAAAATAGGAAAAAGCTTAGAAAATTAGGAGAATTGCTACGGAAATTAGGGGGGAGGATTTTGCGGGGTTTTCCGGTTTCGAGCTTCAGCGTGATTTTCGGGATGGCGGTGATGGCGAGGCGGTCTGGCCTGCGGAACCGCTGCATGCGCGGGATTCCCGGCATGGTGGCCGACCGCGGTGCTGGGGCAGCACGCGATGGGCGATGGCCCGGGTGCGGGCGGTGCCGGCGGGATTCGCGGCACGTGCGCCGAGGGTGAGAGAGGGAAGATGACCGGGGTTTCGAAGGGGGTAGTTGAGCTCTGCGGGAATGTTTTGAAAACACGCGTGATTTAGTAGGTGTTTTATTAAGAGCTAAAAATGCGGGCGTTACAGAATACCACACGATATTCGTCGACGTTTCAGTGGTCCAATTCTTGTGACGTCCAAACAACAATGCGACGGTATTTGCGTCCGCGAATGCCAATTCGACGACCCAATTTACTTCCAAACGGGGCCTTAATGTTATGATAAAAAGTAATGTTAATCAATACATGATAGTTTAAGTATGCTAACAATATTTAAAAGTTTAATTTATAATTACAGTATGAAAATATGTAACATAAGTCAATAATATAGGATAATATAGATATTAGTATTAGATTTGACTTACAAGTTGAACAAGAAAATTATTTTAACCAAATAATAGTAATAAACTCTATTCATAAAAAATGATTTTACTATTTTCAACTTTATTGATCCTAATGAGCTAATCGAACATATCAAGAGCAGTTCACGAGTTGTCTCGTTAAGAAAACAAGCTGAAATTGAGGCTCGGTTCGGCTTGTTTAAAGATCAAGTCGAGCTAAACCAAGCCAAACATATGAATGAGACGAGAGTTAGCTCACGAGCCTCAAGCTTTTATGTCAACCCTAGTATGCTCACACGTCAGCCGATAGGAGAGAGATTTGTATTCCCTTATAGGAAGAGGAGAGAAGGTGAGTTGCAGATAATTGCTCAAAAAATTGTTTTTAAGATCTATTGATAATATGTTGAAATTCTCTTCTGTTGACACTCAAAATTGGCACCTAGCCGACCAGGCAGGACAAGACCGGTCCAACCGGTGCCCTAAGGTGGTATGACCGGTCCTGGCCACTATAGCCGGTCCGACAAGCCACACTGATATGACCGGTGTCTATAACCGGTCTGACTAGTGCCCCCGCGTCCGAACCAAATCAAGGAGTCCTGATAGGTTTGTAAATAGATTTCCTTGCGGGGCAAGACCTCCCCACCCTATAATTATAAAGGCCACGGCCGACTGAGAGGTAGAATCCAATCGAATCAAATACATTGACCTTTTATTGTCTCGTATTTTCTTTTATCTCCAAACCCTAGCTCTTCCAATCTCATCCGTTGTTCTTCCTTCATCTCCACGACGTCCGTAGGTGTTCTAGGTGGCCTTGCCGACCCTAGAGAGACCCTACGTGCACCAGCTCTGACGGGGCCCCTCCCGACCCGACCTTCGTAGGTTTACCGCCGGGATCACCGGCGAACGGTCTGACCGGTCCACCACACCGGTCTGACCGTGTCGATGCAGAGGCACTACATCAGCTCCTTTGTGTGTTTGTTGGCCCTTGGAGAAGGTGCCAACAAATTGGTGGCTCTGCTAGGGAACACGGATCTGACTATCTTAACCAATCTATCCAACTCCGACGACATGTCTCCGCGTGAGCTAGACATGGGAAACATCATCAACTTCATAGATGAAGAGCTCTCACCAGAAGATTGTCAAGCTATGGAGGACTTAATGCAGCAAAGGGCCGAACAAGATCGCCAAGAAATAGAAAAGCTCATGAAGAAGAAGGCCGAAGAGGATCGACTTCACTACTTGTCGCACTTCAAGAAGAATCGTGAAGGCAAGGTGAAGAAGATCAGCGAAGTCACCTTCAACACTCCACCACCTGAGGTACCACCCAATGTGAGCACATCGTCACCTCCATCATCTTTTGTTACCGTTAATGATCTTACTACCGTGATGGATAGTTTTCATTTATAAATGATTGAAAATATGCAAAACATGGTAGATAAGAGTCTTGGTAAACGAGTAGATGAGGATGGTAAGTTGCATCTGGTTCTAAAACTGTGGCAGCTCAGACCCCTTCTATTAATCCATCGGTTGCACACACGGTTAATCCTCAGTGTGACATGGTGTTGAATTATTTCGCGGGACAAAAACCACCACCACCACCGTCTAGTCAGAATAAACCGGTCAGACTATTGGGTCCGACCGGTTAGACTGGTCCTGGTGTTATGGTGTCATATCCCTTGTCTATGGAACCTATAGTTACTATTCCTCCCGTCCAGGCTACTTTTTGCCGATTCGGTGGGAATATTTCAGTAGCTCATGGTATTCCAATTATGGTTCCATTTGAAACAGGCATTGCTTATGGTTACACACCTAATGCCCAATTTAATAGCCATTTGCAACATGACGCTTTTGGCTCATACACATAGCCGAATGTGTTGCAATTGAATGCTTCTACCATGCCAATGTCAACCACCATCCAAGAAGTCATTGATAGGTTTAATGCTAATCTTGCTAAACAAATGAAGGATGACTATGGGATAGAAGTAAAAAAAAATAAAAATCTTTCATATCGGAAACCGTATCCTTCTAGTTTTGATTTGGTTTCCTATCCTATTGGTTGGCGCTGTCCTGAATTTGTGAAGTTTAATGGGGATGATAGCAAAACTACTTGGGAGAATGTTAGTCAATATCTTGCTCAATTAGGAGAAGCTAGTGTCACAGAGGAAATAAAAGTACACTTATTTTCTTTATCTTTAACTGACAATGTTTTTTTATGGTTTGCTTCGTTACCTGTTAACTCTATTCGTACTTGTGAACAATTAAAAAAATTTCATGGTCACTTTTATAGCAGAGATAATGAGTTAAGGTTGAGTCATTTAACAAACCTGTTACTAATTATATTAGAAGGTTTAGAGAAACCAAGAACCATTGTTATAATCTTGTTATCTCCGAAAGGGATCTTACTGAATTATCTTTTAATGGTTTATGATCCCATATTAGAGAAAAATTAGAAGGTCATGAATTTATTAATGTTGCCCAAGTCTGGGTAAGAGCTTTAGCTCATGAAAGCCGAAGCAAAGATACTCGGCTCAAATCTGATCGTCCTAACATGCATATGCTAGATTATGAATCTTCGGACGATGAGAATAAAGAAGTATGTGCTGTTGAATTTACATGGTCACCTAATGATAAAGTAAACACTTATGCTTCTCTTAAGTCGGCTCATAAGAGTCGGGATGAGATGAAGTTTACTTTTGATGTGGCTAAGTGTGATAAAATATTTGATGAATTACTTAAGTTGGGTAAAATTAAAATACCTCACACCATACCGCCGCTTGATCAATTAGAAAGACATACGTATTGTAGATTTCATCATTCTTTTCCTCATGCTACCAAATATTGCAATACTTTTCATCGGCAGATACAACAAGCCATTAATGAAGGCCGTTTAAAATTGCATGAGATGCAAGTCGACGAAAACCCTTTCCTTACTAATGCCTTTGTTAATACTCTTGAGTTGTCAAATCCTAATGTGCTTATACGGCCGGATCAAGCCAAAAAGGCTAAAGGGAAGAATGTGATCATTGGAGAGCAAAGGTTGGATGAGAGGTTGCCTCTAGAGGAGATCCCCAAGGTTCCAGTGGCTTCAACGCTTGGGGGGCAAGGCAAAACAGAGAAGACCGACAAAGCCTCGACTGGTCTGACCGATGCCCAGACCAGTCTGAGCGGTGCCTCCAGAAAGGTTCAAGATGCTCCAAGGTCAAGAAAAGAGCAAGGCCGAGTTTTAAAGTACTCTTGGCCAAATATAAGAGGGAAGGAGCTACTATGAATCAAAGTGATTAGCTAAACAGTGCTAAGGGTGTAAAAACTCCACCAAGACATGAAGAAATCCATCACCAACGAGGGAATCTTATTTCTTCACAATATCCTTTTGTTGGATCTGTTATGCCATCATCTTGGTATTATCCTTGCTATTATTCACCTACCGATTATAGTAGTATGTACTTGAACTCGTATATGATTCAATATCCTATTGTATATTCAAGTTGTGGTGCATTGCAAAAATCGGTTGTTTGCAATATCAATCTGATCCAAAATAATTTGTGTATTACTATCAAGCAAGGTGAGAATAGCGACAAGCAAAATTCTAAGGAGATGTAGCCGAGGTGGTGTCCCCCAGGCTTATCCCCCACTCAAAAAAGGAGATTGCAAAGATTGCGCAAGCAAGGAGAGATAGAGTAGCAAATTGAAGAGAGGCCAACTAAGTCAACACGAACTCGAAAGGAGTCGAGGCCGAAGCAGGTGTCAACCTCAACTTGAGCAGAAATACGTGTACGCCCGTTGTTTTGTTAGACATCATCCTAAGTATTGTTTTAGTTTAGAAAAGTATTTTTTGGCACGTATCCTTTGCTAAAAACAAGGGAGCATATGTTGACACTCAAAATTGACACCTAGCCGACCAGGCAGGATAAGACCGACCTGATCGGTGCCCTAAGGTGGTCTGATCGCTCCTGGTCACTGTAGCTGGTCCGGCAAGCCACACCGGTATGACCAGTGTTTATAACCGGTCTAACCGGTGCCCCCGCTTCGAACCAAATCAAGGAGTCCTGACAGGTTTAGACTTGTAAAAGGATTTCCTTGCAAGGTGAGACCTCCCTGCTCTATAAATATAAAGGGTCACAACCGATTGAGATGTAGAATCTAATCGAATCAAATACATTTAACTTTTATTGTCTCGTATTTACTTTTATCTCCAAACTCTATCTCTTCCGATCTCATATGATGTTCTTCCTTCGCCCCGCGGCTTACTTTTATCTCCAAACTCTATCTCTTCCGATCTCATACGATCTTCCTTCGCCCCGCGGCATCCGAAGACATTCTAGGTGACCTTGCTGACTCAAGAGCAACTCTACGTGCATTAGCTCTGACGGGTCCCTCCCGAGCCGATGTTCGTAGGTTTACTGCCGGGATCACTGGCGACCGGTCTGACTGATGTCGACACAGAGACGCTGTCACAGCTCCTTTCCGTACTTGTTGGCCCTCGGAGTTTTTAGCATTAAAGATGGATACGATATGAACATTCTGCTGAACTACTCCATCACATGGAGGTTAGAGCGCGGTGGGCAAGCGTAGTACGCTGCAGGAAATAAAGCCGACCCCGAGGCCCCGACAGATATGTATGCATGGACATCGAGATATGAATGTTCTCATCTCACTCATCACTCAGCACAGTCTCAGAGAGAGAGAGAGTAGCAGGAACAGGCGTACTAGCGCCCAAACGATACCAAAACTTTGCAACCAGCAGGTTTTGGACACATTTGCTTGGCATTTGCCTCCTCCTCTTGCCCTGTGCATTTGCTCCGAGGCCGCAAGGAGAACAGGCAGAGGTAAATGCATTGTGTTCTTGTCCAGATTTTGGTCCACTTTCACATTATTGTTCTGCCTGGTGGCAGAGATTGTTATTGGATTAGGCCAACCTTTGCTCAACTCCTGTGGATGACGATGTCTGATTACTTGATGAGTGATGGGCAGGGAAGCGCCTATTGGGGCACATGCATGATATGCACCGCACTTGCATTCCATTTTATAATAAAGTCATGGAACCTCCCTTGAGAAAAAAAATTTGTATATGTACTTATATGGGTGATTGGCAGGGTGCATAACCCCTATCCACACTTATTTAGTGCAACTTACCTGTGTTTGATATGATGCATAAGGTGTTAACCAAGTTTAGCTTGTGCAAAAGGGGAGATCCAGGCTGCATAGTGGGAAACGCGCACGGTTCTCGTTTCCGCTTGTGCAGGATTGCATAAGCGGTCACGTTGCTTCCCCTCACCTTCTCTTTCGCCCACCAGGCCACCACCACTGTATGGCCGCGGCGAAGCTCGCCCCAACTCTCGCGGCGACAGCGGCCCCGCGCGGTGGAGCTCATTCGCACGGTCGGCCGCGGCAGCCCTATGCGTTGGAGGTCGTCTGCATGGCTGGCGGCAGCAGCCTCGCGGCAGAGCTCGTCCGCACGGCCGGGGATGGCGCATTGTCCGAGACGAGAGCTGCCGGCCGCCGAGAACGAGGAGGCCGAGACCCTGCGCCACTAGATCTCAGCGGAGAGGAGGCCGGGGGGGAGGCGGCTGCTGCTTGAGCGGGAGAGAGTGTGAAGGAGTTGCGCGTCGTCGAGGCCGCACCGCCGCGCGGCCATGGGCGACGAGCTCCACCTCGTGGCCACCTCGCAGGAGGGAATGACGGAGGGGGAGGAGAAGCCTGCCGCGCTTGCGGAGGAGGAGGCCTCCAGTGCCAAGCTTGAGGAGGAGACCGCCGACCGCCTGCGGTGGAGGACACCATGGAGAGAAGAGGTGGGAGCAGTAAGCAGTGGAAGAAGAGAGGGTGAAATAGAATGGTAACCTCACCTATGTTTATTCAAGGTAATTGTAACAAGCTATGCAACTTAAAAAATCTTGCACTAGCCAGACTTGTCTCGACCAGGCTACCAAGTTTAGGCTAGCTAGCTCTATATTCAGCGCGATGCATTTGGATTAGCAATTCCTTTCTTTTATTACCATTAGCATCAGTGGATCATCACCCTCGGTTTATGAGCCACCGACCAATAAGATCTTTTCTCTCGAAGCAGTGCAAAGAACCAGCCAAGTAAAGATTTCTTTTCTCCCAAAACAAATCAGCACTAGACATCAGCCACCACCCAACCGAGCAGGCTCCCTAGCTAATGATGGGGGTGGTAAACCCCACGAACATGCAGCTCGCTCTCTCTCTCTCTCATGTCATGGCATGCCATTCCACTGTCCTTAAGCGTTGCCACAGTATATAGGATGGGCGTGTACGCCGCTGTATGGGGGCGCCAACAGCCAACACCTTTGCCATTGCCCATTGCTGCTGCTTGGGAGAAGCAGGGTCCCCCCTCCATGTCTCTCTGATGGAATGAGTGAGAGACGGGAGAGGAGAGCCCCAAGGCTGGCCAGATAAAATCTCTGTCTGACCAATCAGTTCCAAGATCATGAGCCTGCGTCCTGGGGGCCTTTGACAATGATGCTTGTAATGTTCTCACCTGCCTCCCCTTCGATTCATGCTTTGCTTTGCTTACCTGAGAAGTGATAGCATCTCTGCTGCCGGGCTACCCCCAATTGCTCCTTGTTGTAGGTGTAAGGTGTGTTCCTTTTGGAAGAGCCCATCTTTCCATTTTAGGATGTGCAGCATGGGGAGTTGAATCGTGAAAAGAGTTCTTGATTTTTTTTCTCATCTGATTTTTTTCTTGGGTTGTCTGTGTCTCCTTGGTTCTTGTGTTCGTCTTTTATATTATTCACTGCTGCTGCTAGCTCCGGAGGAGGAGGCTTTGCATCGAGCCGTCGAGGATTTTGCCTCCACTTTGGGAAGCATCTCATTCACAGTAGCTCATTGTTCATCAGTTCATGAACCATTGCTCTGGGATTTTGTCAGGTAGTAAGCTCCATGCAATTTTCAGATATCAGAATCTCGAGCTCGTGGCTTTATCCCTTCCCTTTTCTTCCCAGTGATCATATTGCAAATTTGCAAGCACCATGGGGATCCTTTTAGACCTTGTACGGCTTTGTTATGAGCAGCTACATTGCACATCTTCTTCTTTTGATCTGAAGAAATGATCTTATTCATGCTACTGTTTGCAGGTGTGCTGACATCCCAGCTTTTTTTTTCGAGATTTCCTGACCCACAACTGTGATGGCGAGCAATCCGTCGGTGTTTTCGCCAATCGGGGTGGATGCCATGACCGGCGGCTACTTCATGGTGGGCGGCGGCGGCGGTGGCGGCGGCATGATGAGCGCCGACGTGCCACACTTCCATCCGAGCGTGCTTCTTGAGCACGGCGGCTTCGGGTTCAGCCTCGGCGACGCGGCGGTTGGCGCCACCGTGACGGCGTCGGACCTTGGCGCGAGCAACGTCATGCTGGCGTCCTTGGCCAGTCAGTTCTTGGCTACAGGCCCCGCGCCGCAGCAGGATGATCTTTCCGCCGGGGGGACGCCGCCGGAGGAAATGGACGAGGGGTATGGCGCCGGCAGCGGGGGCAGCTGCGTTGCCGCGAGCCTGCAGTGTCCCGGCCACTCGGACGGCGCCATGGCGTTTTGGCCGTCGTCGTCGTCGTCCAAGAAGTCGGCGGGCACTTGGAGCAGCGCCGGTGGGTCAAGAGCCGTCACGGTCCACGAGCCGTACCACCACCTCGCCGGACTCCCCGACGTCGCCGGCTTCCACTACCTTCTAGCCGCCGGCGCCGTCAGTGCGCCGGCGTCGAGCGAGCTGTCGCTGACCCTGTGCTCCAAGTCGTCGCAGGACACCGCGCTGAACGCCGCCGCCGGCCAGTGCTCGTCGGGAGCCAGCCGCTCCGAGCTGACAGAGCTGCACCCGCGAGCGCGCCCCAGGCCGGCGGCGCACTTCTCCGTGGTGGTGGCGCGCTCGCGGTACGCGACCGTGGCGCAGGAGGTGCTCAACGACGTCGTCGGCCACATGCTAGACGGCGTCGCGGACGCGGCCGCCGACTCGTGCAGCGGCGTCGACTACGGCGGCGGCTCGGCCGGCGCGCCGTCCGTTGTGAGCTCCTCGAACCGGCTCATGGCCTCGTCCGAGGATGCCGGCGAGCGGAGAGGCGAGGCGCAGAGGGTCAAGAGCGACCTCCTCAATCTGCTTCAGCTGGTGCGCGCTCGTTCATCCTCGAAGCAAATCTCACTGCATTTTTCATGTTCTATTCAGATTTTTTTAAGCATTTAGAATTTTCTATGACGGTGATGATTTGCAGATGGATGAGAAGTACAACCAATGCTTGGACGAGATCCAGAGCACGACGGCCAAGTTCAACGCGCTGATGCATTCGGGGGGCGGCGTCGGCGTCGGCGTCGGCAACGGCAGCATCTGCGCGCCGTTCGCGCACCGCGCCGTGTCGGCGGTGTACCGTAACCTGAGGCGTCGGATCGCCGGCCAGATCGTGGCGGCAGCGACCCGGGCCACCGGCTGGGGCGGCGAGTCGTCGTCGTCGGTGACGGCGGCCGGCGGCGACGCGGAGCGGAGCTGGGAGTCGGCGTTCATCAGGAAGCACTGGGCGGTGCAGCAGCTGCGGCGCGGCGAGCAGCAGTGCTGGCGGCCCCAGCGCGGCCTGCCGGAGAAGTCCGTCGCCGTGCTCAAGGCCTGGTTGTTCGAGAACTTCCTGCACCCGTAAGTCCATGACCTCGCCAGCACGCATGTCGATTAACGCGGCAACGAATCGCCATTGTTGATCACATTCAGAGGTGATCTGCTCAGGTACCCGAAGGACCATGAGAAGGACGTGCTGGCTGGAAGAAGTGGCCTCACCAGGAACCAGGTACAAGCTTTTCACTCTGCCTGAAAAGAATCAAACTTTTGATAAAATTCTTCATTTCAAATTTGAACTTTCCCATGACGGATTTGAGTGGTTTTGCGTTGGCAGGTGTCGAACTGGTTCATAAACGCCCGGGTCCGTCTGTGGAAGCCCATGATCGAGGAGATGTACCAGGACCTGAAGAAGAGCTCAGGAGTTGGAGGTCAGAGCTCGGCAATGGAGCATCCGCACACGAGCAAGCGTCGGATTTGCGAGCTAGAAGAAGGCCACTGAACTCCATAGCCAGCTGCATTTGGGAATTGGGAGGAGCTTTTGTAGCACTCAGCTCCTGTCAATGCCATGCCGCCATTGATCCGTTATTGCTTCATTGGCCCTTGTAATTTCCTTCTGCTATGTACATATACCATTGCCAATGCCAGCATTTTCCAATAGAATCCTCAGAGCATCATGGTTGATGCACACTTGGAACTGCTGAATGAATTGAGCATATACATACACTCTGTTCAGCTGGTCATGCAGGTTTCAGGTGGTAGCATTCTCGTTGGCAATGTGGCCATGTGGGCAGTTTCAGATAAGGGCAGCGCCCTGTTCGCTTGGCTTATCACCACCAAACAAAAGATCTTTCTCTCATAACAAACCAACATGTACCAGAATCAGTAACAAGATTTTTCTTGTCAATGAACAGACGAGCCCACCACCAACCGAACAGGCTGTAGATTCCATGCTTGTTTGTCTTCAGGTTCTGCTGCTAGTTGATAATGTCAGCAAATTTGGAATGAACTAGGATCATGACTCGTGAGCAAATCCCAGCGAATTGAACAAACTATCAAACCTGAACTGCGATAAGTACCCCGAACATGAGAACATAGCCATAAGTCATCGAGTCGTGAGGTGAAATCTGAAGAGAGAATATCATAGGCAAGCTACTTCTTTGGGAGGATTGTGAAAATAAAATCTCTTAAACACATTTCCAAGTTACAGAAATTCACAGGAAATTCAACACTTGTGTAGAGGTAAAATTTCAAGGCCAAATGTGACTTGTTTATATAAGATAAAAAATTCACAAGGAGCAAAGAAAAAATACAATTAAGGTCGCCAGGTCGCCAGCAAAACTTTTTTTTGGGGGGTTTATTACATTTTTACCTATTTTATTTTCGCCAGATTTTGATAGGCTTGGTTGGTTGCCCAAAGTACAAAGTGATACTGTTGTGGATTGGACTATATGTGCATTACTACAGGAAGCTCCTTGTTGGATCGTAGCTAGCATTTAGGCAGCGCCCCCATTTCTTGACCAGAATGTCGTCAAATTTTGCCACATCAAGGCACATGAGATGTTGGGCCTGATTTCTATCTGGTGTCTTCGTGCAGGCATGACATCTAATGGGGCCTAAAATGTTGTTGCTGTCATCTGTGTCACTGTGTGACATGACACTTCATGGAAAAACATCAACAATTTTTTTATGAAACAGGACGGGATCTCTCCTACTGATTATATATTAAACATATTTCATTAAAAAAGAGATTATGTAAAAATATTAACAATCGCTTAATAAGCACACTTGTGCTCTATGAAAAAGGCGAAAAGGACACAGATAGAGCAAACACAATGTTAAGTTCATCTAGACATTCCATGATGAGAGAAAGAGAACTAGGGATGACCTGAATTGTTAGAGCATTTCCAAGAGACTAGCTAAAAAACTAGCTATAAAACGGATTTTAGCTACTCTCTAAAATGGAATGCCTTCTAAAACAATCCAACAGACTCTCTAAAATTTGTAATCTCTATATTTGAAAATTGTTGAAATATAGGCAAGTGTGATCTAATTTTAAAAATTTGGTTTGAGAGTTATCATATTTTTTAATTTTGAAACTAAATTTGCATGCGACACTCCATTGCATGGGCGGGTTTGTCTCTCTTGCATGTAAGGATTGTGGGAATATAGCTAGCTCCCCTCCGTAGCTAAAAATAGCTAGTCGGATAGGGCATTTTAGCTATCCGGGAAAATAGAGAATAAGATAAAACATCTGTTGGATCATACTTTTTTTGTTGAATATCTTTAAATTTAAAGATGGAGAGTGATATATAATAGCTCTTGGAGACGCTCTTTGGTTTCAATACCGGTCCGCTAAAAAAAACTATATCTGAAATTCAAGACCGTCTCCAGAAATTTGAGGCCCGTGAGCGAAATACAAAATGGGACCTCAAATTTTGAGAAATTATATGTTCAATACAGTTTAGCATACTTTTCACACAATTTTATAGATTTGTTACGTTTTATTTGGTACTTTTTATAACATACCAAAAATTAATGATTAAAAAAATAAACATAGTATTGACCTCATGATCTGCTAAAAAGTATTACCCATGCATCTACTCCCTCCTTTCTCGTTTATAAAGCACGGGCAGACACGACATGGTCTTCCAAACTATACTTTGACCACTAATTCCTCTTATATTATTTTATTTGTGGTTATGAACGTATAATCATTAGAAACTACATTTAAATACAAATTCAACCATGTCAAATTTATCTTACAAAACAAAAAATATGATGAGTAAATTAGTAGTCAAAGATTGTAAAGTTTGAATCTTGTTATACGTGCGCGCCTTATAAACGAGAAGGGAGGGAGTAGTATTTACCGATGATACCTCAAATTATATTTTCATAGCTGATATTCTCCTAAACAACATGCTGCAGACTATGGAGCCACATCCACACAAATATGCCAAAGTGTCGTATGCTGATTGCGAAAATATTTTTTGGCATAACAAAAACAAGGTCTATGATGAGTCTTAAATATAGATTAACTACAAAATTAATTACATGAACGGACAGGAAAATCACGAGATGGATCCATTAAATCTAATTAATCCATCATTAGAGATTGTTTATCATAGCTGGTGTTGCCTAGTCATAGCATAACCAGAAAAAAAATGATTCGTCTCGCAATTTGAGTTACATATTATGGAATGAGTTTTTTTTTATCATTCCACGTTTAATACTCTTTGATGTGATGGGTGCATAGTAGATTTTCTTAAACTAAACATGTTCGATCATCAAGAGTTTCAAAGGCTCATATGAATTGGGCTATGGATGGACGTGGCACGTGGGCACGCCCAGGGACGTGATTCGTGAGTAGGGATGGCAACGGGGAATTCCCCGTCGGGGATCAACCGCCCATCCCCGTCCCCGCGGGGATAAAATTTCCCCGTCCCCGCCCCCGTCGGCACTCGCGGGGGACAATTTTCTCCCATCCCCGTTCCCCGTCGGGGATTTCATCCCCGTCGGGGTCCCCGTCCCCGCCAACAAAACATGCTCAAAATTGCACACATGACACATCACAAAATGCACAGCGCCACAGCCACGGGCCGGCGCGGAGGATGAATCCATGGCACCCAGCCGGATCTCAGGGAGCGGCCGAGCAGAACGGACCAGCGGCGACCGGCGGAGGGACTGGAAGCGGCGACCGGCGGAGGGATTGGGAGCGGCGGTCGGCGGAGGGACCGGGAGCGGCGGTTGGCGGAGGAACCGAGCGACGACGCGGCCGCGAGTCTCGTCTCGTCGGCGTCGCGGTCTCCTCGGCGGCTCGGCCCTCGCGGTCGCGGTCTCGGGCTCTCGGCGCTCGCGGATCGGATGACGCGGTTCTGCGGATGACTGAGAGCGGCGGCGGCCGGCGGGTGGGTGGATAGGGTTAGGGACTTAGGGTTGAGATTGAGAAGGAAATCGAATATATACTTGTATTATTGGGCCTAGATTTTGTGGGCTGTTGGGCCAAAATTCGCTGTTGAAGCGGGGATGCGGGGAATCGGGGACGGGGGGCAGTGTACCATCCCCGCCCCCGTGATCCCCGACGGGGAGAAGTTTTCCCCCATTTACATCCCCATGGGGATGATTTTTGTACCATCCCCGTCCCCTAATAGAGGAATTCCCCGCGGGTAATCGGGGATCGGGTCCCCGTTGCCATCCCTATTCGTGAGAGCAATATGCTACATGCTGCACCGGTCTCTTAATTTCCTCAAGGATTAAGGCCACATTAATGACAGATTAGCAATTTGGGGCCACAGAGAAGCTATTGTGATTGTTAACACTGGAACACCGAAGAGCTGAAGAGGTGATAACATTGGAGACGTTTCCATGTTACTACAAGTTCACACCCTATTTAAGCTACATAAAGACACATATACATGAACATCTCAACAGAGTTGCCGTTGTTATTGCATATACATGTAAAAGGACTAGCAATAAGAACAGAGCTTTTTTACCGCCAGAAGTACCAGGAAGGTGTTTTGATTTTTCCCACCACATGATTAATTAAAAAATTAAACTAATTAAGAAAAGGGCATTATGGTAATCTATCCTCTCCCATCTCTCACTGCGTAACTGAGGAATTGAGCCATAAGACACGGAATGGTCGGGAGCCGGTCAGATTAACCATGCGAAATTACTAATGTACCATATCTGAGTTAAGAAATATTAATTAAAATTTACTGTAGGTCCGACCAAATCGGTACTTCTTGGTACTTCCACGGTTGGATTTCGTCATATGGATGGCTCATAAAAAAAACAAGTAATGACCTAAAATTTCTCGAAAGAAATATATGGATTGAACATAGGATCGACACTCTATTCAACCCTTTACTTGAGTTGGCAAAAGATTCACTTGGTATTGAGTTGTTCGTTCCAACAAAATATTCATTCCACACTATCCAAATCTCAACTATTCTCAATGGGTCCCACGTGTAATTGGGGTCATATATCATCCTCTATTTTTTCACCACAACTTAGAGCAACTCCAACAACCTCTTTATTTTTGTTAGTTAAATTTGAAGTTTTAGCCTTTTGTAAAAATAGAAGACTTCATAATTCTAAAGAATGATCCAACAGACTCTTTAAATTGAAACCTCTATAATAGTGGGACCCACATGTCATTCTAACCCCCTCCCAACCTTATTCATCCCCTACCTCCCTCGCTCCCTCACCCGACCAAATGTCTCACAATGACAACGAGGATGACGACGGCGGCGAGGCGGTTCACCTACGTGCCCATGGGTGCGCCGCGGGGGCGGCGAGTGTGCCGACCTCTTGGCTCAGGTTTCCGTCGTCTCACGCCTGCTCGAGAACGCCGCTGCGGACTTCCGCGCCTGCATCGCCCCCGAGCGTCGGCTCCGGTTCGACTCTGCTGTGAGCTTCGTCCTCGAGGTGCGTGCCTTCTCAAGATCCCCTCCGCCCTCCCCTCCATTGATGCCTTATCTCTACCTCCCTCCGTCCGTCGGCAGTACCCTAGCCGCTGCCTAGGAGCATCACCGCCGATTCGAGCTGCGCCGCCCCACGCCGCAAGCACAGCCTAGCGCCTCACGCTCCACTGCCTAGTTATGGTGCCTCACCTGCTGCATGTGCCTGGCGACGGCGGGAGGGGCTCCTGCGCCCCAGCGACGGTAACGTCCTTGGCGGGAGGGAGGGAGCACATGAGGGGCTCCGATAGGGCGGCGCCTTGCCTGCTACCCGTGCCCGGCGGCGGCGGGATGATGACGACGGGAGGTGCTCCGGTGCGGCGACACCTTGAGGATAAGGGAATTTGGTGTGGGCGGGAGGAATCGAGCCTGCAGATTTCAGTGTTTTCGCGAGGCAGTCTGCCTCGCCATTCATCGCAAGCGGAGGGGGGGATGACGAGCGGGATTGTGAGTTTCTTTTCTCCGAGGCTGTTCGAATACCAATTTGGACGTGATTCTTTATTTTTTACCAATAAAAAACAATATGAAGGATTTCTTGGAGTTGCTCTTATCTTGTTCCATTTGCTGGTGTGTTGACGGTTAATAGTTGTATCGTATTTCGTTTAGACTTGCAAGCGGACAAGTCTCCCGTCGTAGTCAAGGGACCCTTCTTCCCTCGAGTGGTGAACCCAAGGTATCGAATCCGTGGAACAAATGTGTGACGCAAGAGTTGATCTAGTAAAGCCAAGTAACTTCAATCTTCGGTAAAACCCTAATGCATCTAGATAAAAGACACGAAACTAATCTAATCTACTAAAGACCGGAGATAACAAAGTAAGATTGGGTAGATAAACCGATCTAGAGAGATAGGGATAAGCCTTTTGTTGAAGTTCCAAGCAAGAGAAGAAGTAGCAAATTGAATCTTATAAGAAGCCTCTTTAAACCGTGGTTTCCCGTCCAAATCCGAAAACATCCGCCTTTCGGAACCCCCGTTCTGTCACAACGTATCCCTACTCATGCGGGGAGTCTAGGGCGAGTCAAAAGACAAGTCGAGATTCTTTCGGAAGATCCGGCGTGTACCTCTAGCCACCGCGGCTACAAGAACACCCTATGTGATCTATCGCGCAAATAGATCTAGAATAAGCAAACCGATCGAAAAACGAAATCTTCGAGGAAACACTTGATCGCTAAGAATAGATTCAACTTCATAATTCAACTATGACAATGATACATACACAAGATCACCACCGGGATCCTTCCTTGATCTTGCTTCTAGCTCCGGGAACTCCGACGTGGTCTTCCATGCAAGGTTCCCACGCCGGCTAGGGAAACCCTAGTCAACTAGCTCGACCCTCTCCTCTCCGGGATGGTGTCCCTCTCTTCTCTGCTCCTCGGCGGCCGATGACGAATTGGATGATGTGTGGCTCTCGGTCAGGGGGATATAAATAACACGATTGGCGGCTAGGGCAAAGGGGAGCATCACTGGGCCCTGGACAGGGCTGGGCCGACCGGCCTGGGCCCATCCAGGCCCAGCCCGCGGCCTCCTTTGCTCTACGTTGGTTCCCTTGCTTCCTGGATGTTTCCCCCTTCTTCATGTAGGTCCATGTCGTCAGTTTCTCTCCGAATTGGGCATAACTCCTTGTCTTTCAAGATTCAGCACTTTTCAGGTTAGGTCCTCGGAGTTTGTCATCTTCTCGGATCAAGTCCCCGACTTCTTCTTGGAGTTAAGTTTGCTTCATTGCATGACTTGTACGGGCTTCAAGGTCTTGTCATAAGGTGCTTGATGAACTTATCCCTAAAGTCTTGCATTCAACGCTAAAATCCTGCATAAACCGACATGCACACGTGAACTTGTTATACCACGGGGGTTAGTACCGATGGATAAGGTATAAAACTTATGCCAACACCGAAGGTAAACTCATGGCTAGGTTGACGGATTTTCACCGTCAACATGGTGCCACTCCATCAAGGTCATTCCCGCCGGTTGGCTTCTCCTCGTGTAGTCTTGCTTCGCAATCGTCTTCTTCCCGCTGACCCTCTTTCCTATGCTCGCCACCTCTTCCTCTTCTCCAGCTCCCTGCGCCCGCGCCACTACCGTCCTCCCACAGCGATCGCCACTGCATGATGCGTTGAGCCCACATTTAGGAAGCTAGCGGAGTTGATTTGCCAGGTTTGGCAAGCGGGAGGGTCAACTTGGCCATCGGCCAAATATAATATAAGGTTGAGTTGCTAAGGGCGCGTTTGCGAGGGTGGCTCCGAGCGGCCATGCGCTCGTGGGGTGCAGGCTCCCCTGCTTGCGGCTTTGGCTCGCGAGCGAGCCCGGCCCTCAGGAGCCAAAATTGACGCCGGAGCCTGGCTTTCGGGAAATGCCAATTTTCCGCATTTCTCCAGAGCCAAGCTGGCTGTAGCGCGCGTGCGCTCGTGTGGGTCGGTGGGCGTGTTCAAGTCACCTCCCCACAGTGCTTGGACTGATGCGGCGGCGCGGTGCGAGTTGGGTGGTGGCGTGGCGTGAGCACGATGGCGGTGCGACGCGAGGTGGCGACGCGAGCACGATGGCGGAGCGAGCGCAGTGCATGACGGCGGTGGAGCTCGAGCTCCGACTCCGCGTGGAAGGTCGCCGACGCTTCAGTTAAGGGTGCCACGGCCGTCACCGACACGCGCGGCAGCGCACCAGCTCCACCCGGTGCTTCTCCCCCATGTCGTCGTGGTGGCGCATATCTGCCTGTGGTGGAACTTCAGGCGGACATGGGTGGAGCACATACACGTTCGCCAGCTGCCGCAATATGCTCCTATGCCGGCCGTCGGGGCGCAGCACTGCAAGGCACGCGGGCACCAAGGATGGAGGTTGGCACGACCACCATCTCCTCCACGAGCAGGACATGTTGGTGCATGCCCTTGGGCTGTTCGACGAAATGACCAAGAGGAGAGAAAGCATGGTAAGGCTACCGAGTTGCAGTGGAGGGTAGCCATATCTATTTATTGTCTTTCTCACAAACACATTCTCGTTTGGACCGAGCTCATTCGGTATATATATGCACAAACACATGAGGTTGCACCACTTGAGACAGGCTTGCGTAGGCCTGGCTCAGCTGGGCTGTCCAGGCCGTCACCAGGGTCGCAAACGCGCCCTAAAACTTTGACCTGTGGTTGGATGACAACTAGAGTTGGTACAAGGAAACCCAGAAGAACGATGAAGGACCGATTAGGCGACCAGAGAGGGGGGAGTGAATGGGAGCCGATAAAAATTCTTCTCGAAGGAGATTGAAACTCCGACAAGATGAACTCGCTCGGTCGGACCCCCAAAATCACACGCTCCGCACTTCTACCTTCCGTTTGCCAAAACCACGTAGCCCGCGGAGTGCTACGGTCCTAGGAACAAACACTACCGGCAACCTCAACACACACGCACCCACGACAACGGAAACAACTCGAAAGGCCGGGCGTCCCGAGGGGGTGGTTAGGCCGGGTATAGGGGCGGTTAGACCGCCTCCACCGGGCAACCAAGAAATCCTCCAAAACACCTCTTCCGAGCACCAAAACACACCACGGTTTCACCAACGAGAGATCTACGGTCGGGGCCATGCTAACTACCGGAAAATCTTGGCGAAAACCAAAACTCCACCCGGGGGCCTAGGGGCGGTTAGGCCGGCTACCACGGGCGGTCCTAACCTCTGTACCCGGCAACGAACTCCAACCAAGAACACCTAGAAAACGACACGAGGACGACCCGAAATTTCACCCAGACGCTCCTCTGATCAAGGCGAACAAACTCACAGAGGAAAATCTGGCGAAACAAAACTTTGACTTGGAAAGCCCAGGGCGGTTAGACCGCCCCTTCCAGAAAACGAACCCGCGGGTCAAACCTCAACTTCCTCGCGCCCGATCCCCCGAATCACTCCACGGATTGCAGCAAAACTTCGGGAATAGCTGGGTTACCTCCTGGGCAACCTCTATCTCAAAGGAATCGACCCAAATCGCTCACAATCAAGAGGAATCGAAGAAATCGCCTCTCTAGGACAAGAACTCGCCCAACTCGAAAACCACCAAATCGTGTCCGATTCAAGAGAGATTTGGGGGCAAAGTCACCAGCAAAAGAGGCACAAGATCCTCATACGTGACACCCACCAAAGACCTCAAGAAATTGTTCTCAAAACACCGCCAACAAAGAGCTTCGAAAATCAACACAAAGAAGGACGGAAAAACCACCTTGAGGAACAACGCCGAACCATCTATAAATACCATGAAGGTTCGTACAAGGTCTAGCTTGCCACCCAAACATCCATCCCTCTCTCTAGATCTCACATGAAGCTCTCAAGCTAGTCCTAGGAAAAACTAGGGAAAGTGGAGAACGAAAATGGAAAAACAAAATGAGCTAGGGTTCCAAGAGTTGGCTGCCATCCATTCACTCATTGAGTATATATGGAGGCACCCAAAAGACTAAACTACCCTCACCTAATAACTAGGGATACAAGCCCTCAAGGCGGATTTGGAAGTCTTCGGAATTTCTTCATCGGACGGATGCCCGGCGAGCGCAACCTGCTTAGCCTCGACGCAAGCCTTGCGATCCCGACGCGTGTCCTTCGCTTCGAAGCATCTCGGCGCCGGCGGCCAGGGCGGTCAGACCGCCCCCCTTGGGCGGTTAGACCGGCCGGGCAATCCGGCCGGCCCCGGGCGGTCGGCCCAGCCCCTCTGGGCGGTTGAGCGGCTCCAGGTGGCCGCACCTCCTCGTCGAGTCTTCGGCCTCGGTTTTGTGGCTCAGGCGAGTAACCCGGTGGTTTTACGGTGAACCCCCGCAAACCCCGCGAACTCAGTGTAGCCTCCGCCAATCTCCACTCATGACTCGACTCCCACGTAGTCCCGGCTCGACCTTGGTTTTGAGGCTCTACCAAGAAACCGTCCACGACTTCATCTTGCTGTTCATTCCACCATGCGGCCCGCACTTGACCCCACTGGCCATCGGGTCCCTCGAACAAAGCCTACTTGTCTTCTCCACACCTGGAGGCCTCACTGGCAACGACCTTTCGCGCTTGCTCTTCACCTGCACCAACACGAGTCAAGCCGCAACCTGCACCTGCAATACTTAGCCAAGAATCAGTCCACACAACGTTGTCAATCACTCATCACACAAGGAAGCGACCATCCACCGGTCCTCGAACCACACATGATCCTCAAACGAGCACATGCGAACATCGAGAATTGAATGCTAGCCTGGAGGACGAACGATACGGTGCTGGCCGGTGTAGCCCAGTAGTTCTAGGCTTGTGTTGTGAGCTGATGGTTCATGACAGGCGTTCTTGTCCTGCATGTTAAACGTTGTTGTAAAGTTGTGGAGTTTGTTATGATACACAAGCTGAGTAGATAAGGCCTAGCTTTCTTGTAAACAAGTTGTTGTACATGCCTTGTCGAGGGGGTTGTACCCGGCCTATTTAATCTACAATCGTGAGCCTCGTATGGCATCACATTTTGCCATATTTCACATGGTATCAAAACTTTGTTTCTTTTCGATATTGGCCATGGCACTCCCTTCTGCCTCCGCGCTCTTGCCTGCTGTTGGCTATCCTGTCACAGAAAAGCTTGCCAAGAACAACCATCCACTATGGAAGGCCCAAGTGCTTTCTGCCCTTCGAGGTGCACATGTCGCCGACCATGTCAATGGCACTGTGCAGGCCCCGGAGAAGGAGATCCCGAAGAGCGTGACTCAAGCTGATCTCGTGCCCAATTCCGAGTACGAGAAGTGGGAGGTTCGCGACCAACAGGTCCTCAACTACCTGCTGTCGTCCCTCTCCCGCGACATCCTTCTACAAGTGGTGCCTGTCGACACTGCACGCGATGCCTGGGTCACCATTGAGAACGTCTTCGCTTCGCAGAGCCGTGCCCGTGCGATCTCCACACGGCTTGCCCTTGCCATGGCGTAGAAGGGTAGCACCTCCGTCGCCGATTATTTCGGCAAGATGAAATCTCTTGCGGATCACATGACGTCCGCAGGGAAGAAGATTGATGATGAAGATCTCGTCTCCTACATCCTGGCGGGTCTTGATGCCGACTTTGATCCATTGGTGTCGGCCATCGCAGCACGCGTCGAACCTATCTCCGTCGGCGAGCTGTACACTCATATGACGAGTTTTGAGCAGCGTATGGATTTGCGCCATGGCTCGGGCTCCTCTGCTAGCCTCGCATCTCATGGAGGACGAGGCGGCAACTCCCGCGGTGGACGCGGTGGTGGAAATCGTGGCCGTGGCGGCTTCGGCCGCGACCGCGGCAACGACAACGGTGGGCACTCCGGAGGCAATGGTGATCGACCTACATGCCAACTGTGTGGCAAAGAAGGGCACACAGTCAGCAAGTGCTACAAGCGTTTTGACGCTTCGTTCACTGGCGTCTCCGAGAACAAGTTTGCTTCCTTGGCGACTACGTCCTATGGGATCGACACCAACTGGTACGTCGACTCCGGCGCCACCGACAACATCACAGGTGACCTTGAGAAACTCACCATGAGGGACGACTACACCGCCAACGACCAGATTCATACAACATCTGGTGCAGGTACGGAGATACATAACATTGGTCAAAGCATTGTTCACACCCCTGATCGTACAATCCATTTAAACAATGTCTTGTATGCACCTTCGGCAAACAAAAATTTGATTTCTGTACATCGTTTACATCTGATAATAACGCTTTCCTGGAGTTTCATCCTGATTTCTTTCTTGTCAAGGATCAAGACACGAAAAGAGTTCTTCTATGAGGCAGATGTAGAAGGGGTCTTTATCCCTTACAGTCTTCCTTCCCGAAGCAAGTCCATGGTGCCACCAAGCTTCCTGTTTCTAGATGGCACAGTCGTCTAGGTCATCCAGCCTCGCCAGTTGTTCAATGTGTGCTTAGTCAAAATAAAGTTCCTTTTATTCCTGAGTCAAATAAAGAGACCGTTTGTGATGCGTGTCAACAAGGGAAGAGCCATCAGTTGTCCTATCTCAAATCCTTTAGTGTGTCGAATAATCCTTTGGATCTTATATTTTCTGATGTATGGGATCCTGCTCCAACCTCGGTTGGAAGAAACAATTATTATGTTAGCTTCATCGATGATTTTAGCAAATTCACTTGGATTTATCTTCTTTGTGTTGACGCAAAATCTGCACCTAGCGCCAAGCACACAGCAAGCCGAACAAGCTGGCTTCACACGCGAAGAGATCACAAGACGTGCCAGTCAATTTCCCCTGAAAATTAACAAAAGACAAAGTAGTTAAATTCCAAAGCTTGGAACTTGCCGGGTGGTACCAGACAGTTCCATATTTACGGCTATAGAGCCAAATGAGATGACATATAGCTATAGAAAGCCATCTGCCAGCAAACTGAAACTATTCGGGAGCTTTAAAAAGGAAAAAGTAACATAGCCGAATAGATGACGTAAGCATGACGATGGATCGGTCTTTATCTGGACAAAGATGCACATGCGCAAGACCGCGACCGATCCCCGTGGTGATCAACATTAAATAATAAATGAAGTAAAAGCTCGAGCATAAATATGTAGTAAACAAGCATGCATAGATCCAAAGCACTAGTCTATCGCATGTCTAGGTACTTTAAAACCCGTCGGGTATGACACCAAGCGAATCTATCCACCGCATGATACAACTTGCTTGGGATCGTGCCACCTTCCACAAACGGATCTATCCACCGCATGATACGATCTAAATATGGAAAGCTAAAAGCATACAATATTTAAAGCATGAATTATGCACGTGTTTTACTCATGAAGAACATAATCGAACACGGTCGAACAGGCCGATTCGGGGTCCATGAAGAAGGAATGAACATTACCAAGTAAGATAAATCTATCAGATTGATTTGAAATCTAATCCACCGGATGATTAGCTCCAAAACAACCCAAAAACCTGCATCTACCGCGTGATACCCAGTTCTTTCAAGATTTATACAAGCTTTGGCAAGCTTGAACCCGCAACACGTAACAACCTAGATTGACTCGGTTTCGGCTATCACGGAGCATGTGATCCATGTGTTAAATTAGCCAAAGGCACGAACTCGATTCGCATAAGGATCATCAAAAGGGATAAAGCCGATCCAAACCCATCTAGATTGGGCAAAGAAGTGTTACATGAATTTAAACATAAAGCAAAAACTCAAAGCAACACGGGGTAACACGGGGTAACTAGCTTCAAGTTAGATCTTAGCCTACCGCATGGCTCATGACCTAACAAGAAACCTTCTTGAACCAAGCTTGAATCTACCGCATGACACTAAGCATGGTAACAAGACTACTTGCATCAGATCTAAATCCACCGCATGATACTAGATATGATACAAGGTTGCCTGGTACTCACGGAGGTCGACGGATCGATAAACCCTCTCGAAGAACTCGACGACACGACAAATGGACTCTAGGGTTTGGCGTAAAGCCGGTTTGTATTGAGAATGATTTCGTCCCCATTACATACATTCAGGGTTCATATTTATACCCTGCTAAGCACGACCTTGAATGGATTTGATACCTATTTTATCTCTAAGCACGATCGCTTATCCATCCGTTCGTCCTTTCCGCTCGAGCCACGTCACCACATAATCCCGCAAAATCGGCTCAACGGTTTCCTTGCCGAACGGAAGCAAATAGCCGACCGCGGATTTTTACGCGCCGAATGCATACGAGGAAACCTTCCTTCCGCCGGACGGATTTCTCACCGAGTTGGACCCACAAGTCGGACTCCTTACCAAATTTTGGTGTTAACACATGCCCCTTCAATTACGGGATAAAAGTGATTTTATTCGGAATTGACTCCGACCACCAACGTCTTCAAATTGAATACATTTCAACACCCGTTCTCTCTCTTCGCAATCCGCCGGAGTCTTCGTCTAGATCCAAACCCTAGATCACCTTTTCTGAGCTCAAATCCCCAATGGCGGCTCAAAATCAAGCTGCTCAGGTAAATTCCTCCACCATAAGCTTCATTCGGCATTCAGATTTTCAATTTTTACCTGAGATTTCTTCTCCGCTTTCCCTCAGGAGCTTTCCACCGAGCTTTTGATCCGCACTAAGGCCAATTCAAGATCCTACTTCCTTGGTTCTGTAGGAGTTTCTGATCCTCGCGAATTTATCGCAGCTGAATCCCAAAGGATCCCCTTTAAAGTGGCCTTAACTAAGCCTCCCCCCGTGGCGAGGATGCTTTCAAGAGCGGCCCTTGCCTCCAATTGCGGGCCGGAAGAATTGGTACCAAAGGATTCTTGCGGATAAGAGTGCCGGGACCCAAAAGCGGGATACCCTCGCATTGCTCAATGCTTGGAGGCAGTCTTTGGCCGAGACCCCCAAAAACGAAGACCTCTTGATAGCGACTTGCCACTTACGGTCAAATGGCGTCAACGCCTTCCTTTTTTGTCACGACCCAATGTCCCCAACTGCGGCCGATGTATACATGATTACCGGCCTTGACATTACGGGATCTATTCGTCCCGGGATTTCAAAGGTTCCACAAGACAAACGGGGGTGAAACCGGGGAGCGGATACAAAAATTATATCCGGAATCATATGAAAGATGGCCCCCTTGGTGAAGTTGAATACGGGGCGTTCTTGAACATGTGGGCATGCGGAGTTCATCTTCCGTGGTAAAGCCAATGAGCCTAGTACGAATCACATTGCAATGGCTTCACACTTAGCCAATGGTAATCGCCTTCCCCTTGGGAAATACCTCCTGGGTAGTGTATACCACATGCTTCATCAAACTGTCACCCAAATGTACACCAGCCAGAGGATAGCATGCGTCAATGGCCCTTGGTGGTTTGTACAAATGTGGCTGCAACTGCACATGCACCAGATTGTTGGTGTTGACCTGAACACCCGTCTTTTCCCTTCATCCAACTATCATGAAGGGGAAACCCAAGTTACTAGAGGATGCCACACCTATGGAGAAGCTGCTTCAACCGTTCTCATCAAGCAGAATGTCAGCCAGCTCTTCGAGCTCTTCTTCAAAGGCTTCCAAAATCCTCTTTGGCTTCCTTATTTGGATAATGACAATTTAACTCTCCCTTGTGAGTTCTCCTTTGAAACTGAACGCCAAGATGGAAGATTTCTGGAAATCCTCAATATCATCATCCACCCATGCATTCTACCAGCTGAATTCAGTGGAGGGAGGCTAAACCACAGCACTTATGAATACTATCAGCCCAACATGATGGCTCGGCAACTTGGATGTGGCCAGATGCCCCCGAGACTGTTTCTGCATGAATTCCTCAAGCCCAGAGAGGAAATCAAAGAACTTATTCAAACCAGTAGGGTTTTTCAGTATGTATGCAGTCCATCTGTTTACACCTACCCCTTCACACCTACAACAGTAGCTCACCCCACCTTCAATTCCTGGTGGCAAGAATTCCATGACCATATCTTCAGTGAGCCTGTGCATTTGTTTTGTATAGAACTGATGCCTGACTTTCAACCAACCTCAGAGGTAATGTGATTATCCCTTTCCTCAAATCAGACATTTTATCCTCTAACCATGATCCTGATTTTTATTTCTTTTACCCACAGAACACAATGCCTGCCCCTTTAGCCAGGGAGATCACCTACAATGCAGTAGGCCCAATCTCAGCATTGGGGTTTAGATCACCAACCCTGGCTCAATTAATGGCTAGGTATGCTACAACAGATCCAACTCTGTCCAGCATTACTGCTGACAGGAGGCAAGGCCTGTCTCTGATTGCACCTCCAAATGCTAAGAGGAGAAGAACCATCAAGAAAGTCCTTGTTGAGGTAAAATTTCTTCTCTCTTGATCACAGGATTACTCTTTTCTGATAAATCCCATCTCATGCGATTTCAGACTAGAACTCAGCAATCCTCAGCTTCGAACTCCGGTGCTCCATCCACTGGTATGACCTTTATCGTCCCTTCCTTTAAAGATCAACACTGGCACTCATCCTAGATCTGATATTTTCAGAGGAAACAATGGTGGATCAACTTGTGGATGTCCCAGTATCTCAACAAGCAAGTCCACCTAGGGCAGCCATCTGTCCAAGTAGAGATCTCATCTTCATCAGGGACTCAATCACCCCCTGCTCAGACAGAAACACCAACCTCACCAGAGATGAACTTCCCCATCCAACCAGAGCCTCCAAGTCTTCCAAGGGCTCAGTCGCCTACAGGCCAGGCAGAAACATCAACCTTAGCGAGAGGTGAATCCATTTCCTCTCCGGCGGAAGCTTCGAGTTACCGCGAGGGCCGTATCACCCCCTCACACAGAAGCTTCATCTTTGCCACGAGCACCCCCTTCACCGGTGGCTCCAGAAATTTCCCCTGAAACTGAACAAAACCCTGTTCTAGTTCAGGAAGTCAGACACGAGGTAATCATTTGCACTTAATCCTGTTATCTTTCATTTCCTGATACCCCTGACTCGACAATGTTATTCTTTCAGAATCAGGCTCCGTCGTCATCGAACCCACCAACAGGGAACAATCCAATTGCCGAGACGAGGGAAAGGGTGCCTCAAACTTTGTCAGAGGAAGTGCAAGAAAAGCTCAAGGAAATTTTTGCCTGGCTGCAAAGAGAGGCCCGAGATCAGATCAGAGACCTTGATTATTTTGAGGACATGCTTAGACCCATCAGCCAAGAACTTCCTGAGGATGTCAGGGCCTCACTTGAACCCATCTCTGGTCTGGATGTTCATTATGTAGCCATAAGACGGGATCTGAGGAATGTATCTTCTCGTCCGGCGGTTGAACAGAAGAAAGCGAAAGGCGAACAAGCCGTAAAGGGAGCACAATCCCAGACTGAGAATCACAATGGGACATTGGCCAATCTGCGAGCTGCTTGTGAGTTGAAAATCGCCGGAAAGGCCGCCCTTGGAGGCAGAGCTGAAAAGCTTATCAGCAGCAATAGAAGCTGACGACAGGAGGATAGCCGAACTTCCTGGACTAATAGAGAAAATCCAAGAGGAAGCGACATCGATCATAGCTGAGGTGAACCAGTGTGATGCAGAACTCATCATCTTGTCTGACGCTCAGAAAGATTATCAAGAACGGATGGAAAACATCCACCAGACCACATCAAATGCCTCCAATGTAATTGCGAAGTATTTAAACATTTAGATGTTTCGATCGATGTGTAACCGAACAGGTCGCTCTTGTAACATTTGCTCTTGCAATTTTATTTCTTTTTTCCTCTGCACGTCCTTGACTGCAACGCTGAATGACCCATTCGGTAAAGAAGTGCCAATACCCGAACGACACTTTGACTCCCTTCAGCCGAGCCAGTCAACCGAATACGACTCAGCCTTGAACTCCAAACGATCCGACGTCGGATTGGTCAAGGAAACCTCTCCACCTTCCAAGTTTCTTGGGATATGCGCCACGATCTAGAGCCACGACCTGAGGCCACGATCTGTCTTGTCAGGCCTATAAATGAAAACCGTAGGTGCCCCCAGCTCTCCACCAAGCCTTTAGCTCTCAAATCTTCGCCAATCTCAAGTCTTATTTTTCCAACCAGCGCAAATCCCAGAAGCATGGCGAGCAGCAACAACCAGCGCCGCGCCGTTGTCGAGGCGGAGGGGAGTCGCGCCAGTGCCCGACGGAGGCAATAATCCTCAACTTTTCCTTTCACGATTCGACTTTGATCCCTTTTTGTTTTTGACGATCACCCTTGTTTCAGGTTGATTCAACAGAATCCATCCTCTGCACCGGCCGGCCAGCCCCTGCCGGACGACTCCTCGGAGTCCAACCATTACTCCCCCGTGCCCTACGGGGAACTCGATGCTCTCCGCTGCAAGGCGGAACTGGAGGTGGCCCAGCGCGAGCTGGAAGGTGTCTCCAAAAAGGCTGGCATAGCCGGGTGGAGTGGGAAGACCGGCGCAAGCGCCATCGGAGACCATTGACGGTACGGCTCCGAAATCACTCTTTAATCCAATCCAACTTTTGATGCTAATCACCTTTATCTTGCACTTTACAGCCCGTGACGCCGAGCTCAACCAGCTAAAGATGCTGGTGGAGCAATTGGCCGACAAGGTGAACGCCCGCGGAGCGCCTTGCCGCGGTGGAGCACCGCGTGGATGAAGTGGCCACCCATGGAATCCGCTTGGGCACCAGTTTGGGCCTGGCCGCCATGGCGACGCATGCGCGTCGACTACTCCACCCGGCCGCGCGGCTTCGGGGGCGGCGCACCAGAAGACATCGAGGAGATCGAGATCATCCCGGAGCGCCTCGATGGCCACGGCGATGCCATTGCCAAACTCACTCATCCCCGATCTGTGTTAAACGGGCTCTTTGATTAGATTGTATTAGGGATGTTTGATATCGGCAATAAATAAAGAACTTTTAATTTCCGTGCTTGCCTTGCGATGATTTTTACCGTGTTTGCATCCATGGATCTTGTTTCTTCTTAAACGTATTCGGGAACTCGCTTGAGCCGAACACGCGACAACGAGATGCCCCTTGGCGCAAAATCCGCGAGAAGATCTTCGAATCGGTAATCCGTAAGCACTGTTCAAACGAAAACCCTTCGCATTCAAGAAGAAAACCCTGCCGCTTGGTATTCCAACAGTGCACGCTGGCCAGTCATCACTCCCAACGCACTCCCTCAGTCAATAAAATAGTCTGATGAGATGCCCTGCAAATCCACTCGCACACTCATCCATCACTTCTCATCTCCCCCTCTGTCCTCAGAGGAAAAAACCCCAAAGCCATGAACAGAGGCAAGCAGCCTCAGGAGGGCAGCACCCCGAAGAAGCGCTCGATTCGAGAGTGAGTTTTCCTTTGATTTGCTCCTTGTTTCCTCATGTAATCTCGCGTTTTACCTCCTCCCTACCTTTCCTCTCTCAGCCTTGATCTGCTTCCTGAGGAAATCATCAGGACCGAAGACATGCCTGAGTACATCTCCTCTGATTCTTCCCTTGAAGCAGAGGATGCCACGCCCGAGCAGAGAACCAGCCATAAACTGCGCCGCCGCGTTTCGGCACCTGGAGCATGACCTCAGGGACATCACAGCTCGTTGCCAGGCTGAGCGTGAGCGTCACATGGCTTTGGAGGCACTAGTGGGAGGTAAATATCTCTAACTCCTTCTTGACTCTGTGTTCACATCTGGACCTTTGCCCCTAATGACCACTCCTCTGTCTCAGACATCTCTGATAGGTATAATAACCTGAAAATGGCTTGGGATAGCTTGGTGGAGGCAGCAAATCATGGTCACCCCCATGCATTCCAAGTTGCCGTCACGGTGGTTCTGGAGCAACTGAAGAGGGAGCAGCCGAAGAAGCAAAGAAAAGATTGAATCATACTTTCGCTTCTTACTCCAGGCCTTCTGCTTCCCGCCTCCTCGAAGCCCTGATCACCAGGGTTGTTGGATGTAAACTTGCAAGAAGCAGTTGTAATGTAGTTTCGTGCTAAGGGCAATGCATCTAGGCACTGGCCATTCCCCCTGTTTGGGAATTTTTTGTTCTAGAGGCGGCCTCGTTCTTGAGCGCCGGCTATTCCTGTATCAGCCGCATGTAATCCCAATGCTGGTGATCACCGATCGATTTCAATACTAGGATAATATTTCTTCAAATATCTTCCATTTATTGCAGCGGAAAATTCTTCCCCTAGTAAAGTTTTCAATATGTATGCATTACCAGGGACGCATCTGACCACGCGAAAGGGTCCTTCCCAGTTAGGGGACCATTTGCCGAATTCACTATATTTAGTGCCAATCGGCAGTAACGCTTTCCAAACCAAATCTCCTTCTGCAAATTGCCTAACTTTTACTTTCTTGTTATAATACTTGGCAACCCGCAGCTTGTTCTTTTCGATATTTTCCAGGGCCCTAAGACGGATCATGTGCAAATCTTCTAGCTCATCTATCATTAGGCCACTGTAATCTTTGGAGCTCAAATCTTTCTGCAAAACCACCCTCCTAGAATCTGATGGTATTTCCCAAGGTAAAACCGCATGGTGCCCATAAACCAATTCATAAGGAGATGTTTTTGTAGCTCCATGAGGGGCCATCCGGTAAGCCCATAACGCTTCACTGAGTACCGAATGCCACCTCCTTGGCTTCTGATCGATCTTCTTTTGTATGAGCTTGATCATGATCTTATTAGAAGCTTCTGCCTGACCATTAGCTTGGGCATAATAGGGAGAAGAATTAAACAATTTGATTCCCATGCTTTCGGCAAATTCTCTGAACTCCAAGGACACAAATTGGGCTCCTTGGTCAGTTGTGATTGTCTGAGGGATTCCAAACCGATATATGATGTGTTCCTTGACAAATTCAACCAAGTTTTCTGACGTCACCTTCTTTAGTGGAATTGCCTCAACCCATTTAGTAAAATAATCTGTAGCCAAAAGCACAAACTTATGCCCCTTGCTAGACGGTGGATTAATCTGGCCAATCAGGTCTATCGCCCAACCCCTGAATGGCCACGACTTGATAATGGGATTTAACGCTGATGCAGGAACCCTTTGAATATTTCCAAACCTCTGGCAGTCTTGACATCCCTTGTAATACTCAAAGCAGTCCTCTAATATCGTCGGCCAAAAGCACCCAGCTTGCCTGATAACCCATTTCATGCGGTAGGCCGATTGGTGTGCTCCACATATCCCATCATGTACTTCACTCATCATCCTTTTAGCTTCCTCCGGACCCGGCATCGTAACAACACCCCATCTAATGATTTGTAAAACAAATTATCATCCGGAAAGAACGAATTTTATGGCCTTGTACACGAGCTTCCTAGAGACCTTTCGGGATGGATCTTTCAAATAGTCAACAATCTCTTTTCTCCAATCATCTTCCGCAAGATCCATTCCCGGCACACATATGTTTGTAGCGAATGCTTCTTGACTCTCTTTATAACCGGAGGCGCTGCGAGCCAACTTTGTTCGCTTCTTCGTTATGTTCCCTAGGGATATGCTGTAGAGTCACCAACGGAAAGCTCTTCAAGACCTCCCTGCATTCTTCGTAGTAACTCCTCAGCGCTTCACTTTTACATTCGTATTGGCCGTTCAATTGCTTTATTACCAATTCTGAATCTCCGTAAACCTCAACCGAAATGGCCTCGGCTTCTCTCAAATATTGAAGCCCCCGAAGCAATGCCTCGTACTCAGCCTGATTGTTTGTAACAGTGGGCTGTATAGGGATAGCAAACTCAAACATCTCACCTCTGGGCGAAATCAACAGAATCCCTACCCCCCCACCTTTGCCACATGATGACCCATCAAAATATAAAGCCCAAGGAGTAATTTCAAGCAAATCAATTGATGGATCACGATGTTCAGTTATAAAATCGGCAATGATCTGACCTTTAATAGCTTTTGCCGATTCGAACTTTAACTCAAACATTGATAAAGCCAAGATCCATTTGCCAATCCTGCCATTCAAAATTGGCATAGATAACATGTGTTTTATTACATCGAACTTAGAATATACAATGCATTCGGCATTCAACAAGTAGTGCCGAAACTTTGTACACGAGTAGTACATGCACAGGCACAGCTTCTCTGCAGCCGAATACCTGGTTTCGGGATCAAGTAATTTTCGGCTAAGATACGCTACTACCCACTCCTTTCCCTCGAATTCTTGAATAAGGGCCGATCCAATGGTTTGGGTATCGGCCGCCATGTACAACTTGAAAGGCTTATTCAACTGCGGAGGGACCAGTACTGGTGGCTCCTTCATGTATTGCTTGATCTCGTCAAAAGCCTTTTGTTGTTCATCACCCCACGTGAACTTCTGATCCTTCTTGAGTTTCAGCAACGGAGAAAACGGTAAAACCTTCTGTGACAAATTTGAGATGAATCTCCTCACAAAATTAATTTTGCCGAGCAGTGATTGCAACTCCTTGAGATTAGTTGGAGGGACAACTTCATCAATGGCCTTCATGCTTTTCTTGCCAACTTCAATCCCCCTTCGTGGACTAAAAATCCCAAGAACTCTCCAGCCGATACCCCAAAAGCGCACTTGTTTGGATTCATCTTCAGACCATGCTTTCGGGTGCATTCCAAGGTTCTCTTCACGTCTTCCAAATGCGTGTCATGATTCAGAGACTTGATCACGACGTCATCAATGTAAATCTCGACAATTTTGCCGATCAGCTCGTGGAAGATGTAGTTCATGGCTCGCTGATAAGTTGCACCGGCATTCTTCAACCCAAATGTCATGACTATCCATTCAAACAGGCCTATGTGACCAGGACACCTGAAGGCTGTCTTTGATATGTCCTCTATTGCCATAAAAAATTGGTTATATCCCGCATTAATATCCATGAAACTGACGACCTTGTGTCCAGCAGCAGCGTCAACCAACAAATCGGCAACAGGTATAGGGTAACCATCCATGGGAGTAGCTCTGCTTAAATCCCTGAAATCTATGCAGACCCTCATCTTTCTATTCTTCTTGTAGACAGGGACAATATTAGAAATCCACTCCGCGTATCTGCATGGCCGAATGAAGTTTGCATCAAGTAATCTTTCAACTTCTTTCTTCACATCGGCCAATACTTCATCTTTGTAGATTTTCCGAGGAGGTTGCTTGTATGGTTTAAAACCAGATTTGATTGGCAACCGATGCTCAACAATGGAACGGTCCAGTCCAGGCATCTCCAAATAATCCCAGGCGAAGCAATCTTTATATTCCTTAAGCAACTTGATCAATTCCTCCCTGAAGTCTGATTGCAAGTTTGGGCTGATGAATGTCGGCCTTGGTTTGTCACCACTTCCAATGTCAACTTCCTCTAATTTATCGGCCGACATGAATCCTCGCCCCAACTTACCGTCAGTACCATCGACAGGGTTATCCATTAAAAATTGCTATAAGAGCCGACTGCTTGAATCGGCTGTTGATCACTGCTGATAGGCCCGACAGGACCTTCTCCCCAGTCTTTCCCTGAGAAACAGTCAATGCCTTGGTATTCCCAGAAAGCTGGTTCCACATTTGCAACGCTCACGGAGTCGTCTGCTTGGACCACCTCAATATCATCATCTACCCATTGGATGAGCTGCTGATGCATGGTAGATGGGACACAACAGTTGGCATGAATCCAGTCCCGTCCAAGCAGTAGGCCATAGGCTCCTTTACCTTCGATGACAAAGAAGGTTGTGAGCAGTGTTTTGGACCCGATCATCAGATCCACGTGGGCGCATCCCTTGGTGTCTGAAGGATTCCCGACGAAATCGTTCAGTATTATGCTTGTAGGTGTCAAATCGCTAGGGCCCATGCCAAGTTTTCTGAAAGTGGTGTACGGCATTACATTGACCGCCACTCCACCGTCGACAAACATCTTGGTCAATGGCTTGTCATTGACATATCCTTTCAAGTATAGCGGCCTCATGTGTCGATTCTTGGCCGGTTTGTCGAAGACGGCTTGCTTGGCTAGCACCAGCTACGCCATCAGTCCCTCAAGCTGCTCATCGTCCAGGGACGCCTCTTCCTGCATGACCTGATTAGCAGGAGCCATAAATTCATCCGGCAGAAAATATACCATACACGCTGGAGCCGAACGGTTCGACCCTTCAGGTTTGTCCCACTGGGCATGCCAAAAAGTGTGTTGACGCAAAATCTGCACCTAGCGCCAAGCACACAGCAAGCCGAACAAGCTGGCTTCACACGCGAAGAGATCACAAGACGTGCGAGTCAATTTTCCCTAAAAATTAACAAAAGATAAAGTAGTTAAATTCCAAAGCTTGGAACTTGCCGGGTGGTACCAGACAGTTCCATATTTACGGCGATAGAGCCAAATGAGATGACATATAGCTATAGAAAGCTATCTGCCAGCAAACTGAAACTATTCGGGAGCTTTAAAAAGGAAAAAGTAACATAGCCGAATAGATGACGTAAGCATGATGATGGATCGGTCTTTATCTGGACAAAGATGCACGTGCGCAAGACCGCGACCGATCCCCGTGGTGATCAACATTAAATAATAAATGAAGTAAAAGCTCGAGCATAAATATGTAATAAACAAGCATGCATAGATCCAAAGCACTAGTCTACCGCATGTCTAGGTACTTTAAAACCCGTCGGGTACGACACCAAGCGAATCTATCCACCGCATGATACAACTTGCTTGGGATCGTGCCACCTTCCACAAATAGATCTATCCACCGCATGATACGATCTAAATATGGAAAGCTAAAAGCATACAATATTTAAAGCATGAATTATGCACGTATTTTACTCATGAAGAACATAACCGAACACGGCTGAACAGCCGATTCGGGGTCCATGAAGAAGGAACGAACATTACCAAGTAAGATAAATCTATCAGATTGATTTGAAATCTAATCCACCGGATGATTAGCTCCAAAACAATCCAAAAACCTGCATCTACCGCGTGATACCCAGTTCTTTCAAGATCTATACAAGCTTTGGCAAGTTTGAACCCGCAACACGTAACAACCTAGATCGACTCGGTTTCGGCTATCAAGGAGCATGTGATCCACGTGTTAATTTAGCCAAAGGCACGAACTCGATTCGCATAAGGATCATCAAAAGGGATAAAGCCGATCCAAACCCATCTAGATTGGGCAAAGAGGTGTTACATGAATTTAAACATAAAGCAAAAACTCAAAGCAACACGGGGTAACTTAATGAATCTATTGAATCTTGCCAAAATTCAATAGAGCCGATAACTAGCTTCAAGCTAGATCTTAGCCTACCGCATGGCTCATGACCTAACAAGAAACCTTCTTGAACCAAGCTTGAATCTACCGCATGACACTAAGCATGGTAACAAGACTACTTGCATCAGATCTAAATCCACCGCATGATACTAGATATGATACAAGGTTGCCGGCGCTCACGGAGGTCGACAGATCGATGAACCCTCTCGAAGAACTCGACGACACGACAGATGGACTCTAGGGTTTGGCGTAAAGCCGGTTTGTATTGAGAATGATTTCGTCTCCGTTACATACATTCAGGGTTCATATTTATACCCTACTAAGCACGACCTCGAATGGATTTGATACCTATTTTATCTCTAAGCACGATCGCTTATCCATCCATTCGTCCTTTTCGCTCAGGCCACGCCACCACATAATCCCGCAAAATCAGCTCAACAGTTTCCTTGCCGAACGGAAGCAAATAGCCGACCGCGGATTTTTCTGCCGAATTCATCTGAGGAAACTTTCCTTCCACCGGACGGATTTCTCACCGAGTTGGACCCACAAGTCAGACTCCTTACCAAATTTTGGTGTTAACACTTTGACACAAATCTGAAGTTTTTCAGCGTTTTCATGATTTTCAAAACCTTGTTGAACGCTTGTTTAATAGAAAAATTGCGGCTGTTCAAATAGATTGGGGAGGGGAATATCAGCGCCTAAATTCCTTTTTCCAACACATTGGAATTTCCCATCATGTGTCTTGTCCTCATGCTCATCAACAAAATGGGTCTGCTGAGCGTAAGCACCGCCACATTGTTGAGGTTGGTCTTTCGCTTCTTTCCCAAGCTTCAATGCCCCTTAAGTTTTGGGATGAGGCTTTTCTCACGATAGTGTTTTTAATTAATCGTCTCCCTAGCAAGGTCATTAACTATGACACTCCCCTTCAACGCTTATTTCATCATGATCTAGACTATTCCTCTCTCCGCACATTTGGGTGTGCTTGCTGGCCAAATTTACGCCCGTATAACACCAAGAAGCTTGCTTTCCGTTCCATTCAGTGTGTGTTCCTAGGGTACAGTCATCTTCATAAAGGCTTCAAATGTCTTGAAGTCAAAACTGGGCGTGTTTATATATCCTGTGACGTTGTATTTGATGAAACTGTGTTTCCTTTTTCAAGCTTCATCCGAATGCCAGTGCCTGTCTTAGTTCAGAAATATCTCTACTGCTGTCCACCCTTGTTAATTCCATTCCATCAGGGGGTGCTAATGCTGATGATTGGTCTGATGTGTCTCCTACTAACATGTCTGTTGAGAACCTTGGTCTTGCTGATGAACAGGGCACCTCAGATCCTCTAGACGCAGGGACATTTGGCCATGATTTCATGTCTGCAGGGCCGCTTCCTTCAGCACCAACCGGCGGCGATCCCGGAGCTGATTCTCCTGCAGCGATTGGACCAACATCTACCTCACCGTCAGCACCAGACGTGTCTGCAGTGATCCTTGCCTCAACTCCCGGGTCGACCGCTCCTCATTCGCCACCTGTCCCGCCTGTCGGGCCTACCGTGGGGCTCCCTCATCGCCGTCCACGCGTCCTCCGCATACTGGTGGCGCCCCCTCTGCTGTGACAGGGGGACAGACCGGCCCCACTGAATCTTCCACCCAGGTTCCGCTGGCAGGATCTTCTGCAACGCCGCCTGATCCTGGTGTGACGAATGGATCATCTGCGCCAGCCGTCCTGTAGATGTTTCTGCACACGAGCCTGCAGCCCTTGTTCAGCGGCCTTTTACATGTCTTCAGCATGGGATTCGAAAGCTCAAGACCTACACTGACGGCACGATATGGTATGGACACTTGGCTACTGTTTCTGAACCTAGTTCTATTCGGGATGCTCTACTCAATCCACATTGGAAAGCTGCAATGGATACTGAATATGGTGCTCTCATGAAGAACAAAACTTGGCATCTGGTTCCTCCCTCTCATGGCAAAAATGTTATTGATTGCATGTGGATCTTTAAAGTCAAGAAGAAAGCTGATGGCACACTTGATAGATACAAAGCTCATCTTGTTGCCAAGGGCCACAAGCAAAGGTATGGTATAGACTATGAAGACACATTTAGTCCTATGGTTAAAGCAGCTACAATTCGGATTGTTTTGTCTATGGCTGTCTCTCGTGGGTGGTCACTTCGACAACTTGATGTCCAGAATGCCTTCTTGCATGGTGATCTTGAGGAAGATGTTTACATGCGGCAGCCACCTGGTTATGAGGATAAAAGTGTGCCACATTATATTTGCAAGTTGGATAAGGCTGTTTATGGCTTTAAACTGGCACTATGTGCATGGTACTCCAGACTCGGTCATCGACTACAAGAGCTTGGTTTTGTACCATCCAAGGGGGACACTGTGACAACCCGCCCAGGAAAATACCGTACTATCACCTAAACCAATCCACTTTGGTCATTAAGCAATAATAAAGTATCATCCTGTCGTTAGTCACCGGGTTAACACCCGGTAAATCACTTATACAGCAACAAGGATCGACATATATGCATTAAAACTCACGCGAAGGCGAGTCCATAGATAAACATAGTTAACATACGAAATTTACCCCGAAGGGTTTAGTTATTACAAACCGAAGTCATTGACGTGACACGAAGTTCATAGTTAAAAAAACGGAATTAAACTAAATGGGAAGCGAGAACGCCACGGGAGGCCAGCCATGATGCCTTCATTCATCGTCCTCTACCCACTCCAGCTCCCAGCCTGGCAGGATCTCTCCGGGCCACACATCACCAAAGGCATTACCTGGAACAATAGATTATAGCAAGGCTGAGTATACTAATACTCAGCAAGACTTACCCGTCGGTGATAACTACTTCACCAACTCTAGACATGATAGGCTTTTTGGCCACTAGGGTTTCTTTTACTAAAAAGTAACAAAGAGTATGTCCTTACTTTCAAGATTTTAGTATAAGTTCTAGTTGATTTATTCTTTTCTATGTTAGCCATCTATTGCAAGCAAGGTTGTGCAATACAATTAATCAAGCATAATATTCATCAACTTCCATCATTAGGAATCTCATGGCCAGTGGAGTAAGTAGTCTCAGATAACGGTGAGAGGCCGACAATCGATTGGTTTATAACCTTGCAAGGTGGACCTAAACACACGGTAGGGTGCCCCCATGAGGACAACCACCAGGCGGTTCCCAAAAATCCGCGGGTCGGGATAAAAGGCCACAATCTTTGGTACCGGTTATCTGGCATACCCCGCAAGGCACCTAGACTCACACATGCACCACCGGTAGCTAGGCATGACACACATCCCAAGAGTAGTGGCAGTAAAATCCCTCACCGCTGTCAGATGGTGAGATCTGTACAACCCACAGGGGTGTTAATCCCTGTGGTTTATTTGTTCGGCGAGGAGGAGTCTAAGGCTAAGAACTCAAAGGTCGCACATGAGTACGCGGAACACAGAGAACACATCGAGTTTATACTGGTTCGGGACTCCGGAGAGTAATACCCTACGTCCAGTTGTCGGTGTAGATTGCTTGAGGATTAGATTGATGTACAAGGGGTCGCCTCGTCCGCCTTATATTGGCCAGCAGATGAGGTCGGTTCCCAGACTCCTGGTCGGTTACGACCAGGAGACCTAAGTCTACGTTACACATCTTGCCATATTCCGTCAATCTGCTTTGGGCGAAGTCCACCAATGTCTTGTCTTGCACACCAAGTCTTGAGGTTGTCCTGAACTAGGTCATTTGGGGAGTCTTCTGGATGGTCTTCAGAAAGTCGTGTGGGCCGCCAACCAGGTCGGTTGGGCCCACTGACAGGTCGGCGGGTCTTCTAGTAGGCCGGACCCACTTGTCGGGGACGACCATGAGCCTGGTCGGTTGGGACCCAGGGGTACCCATGTCTCACAAGCCCCCGAGTGAGGTGTATGTGCAGCGACCTTAGAAAGGTCATGACGAAGTCGTAGAGCTATCGACAGGTCGAATAGCATGCACGTCGGTCCAAAAGAAAAAAAGAACAGATCAACTTTGCAGCCCACCTGTTTGTAGTCTTGCCGAATGAAGAGAGGTCGAGTGACGACCTATCAGAAGCAGGCTTCCAATAGATCGAAACGACGATGAAAAAATTCAGAGGGCATCGAAGATGCACTCATGAGTAGTATCCGAGCATCGTGGCTGGCAGGATGGCCGGTATGATGGTCCAAAAAAGAAAGAAGAGAAGAAAAAGTATCAAGTAACGACGTGATGAGAAATGGGTATTCCCAACAGGTCGGTACGACGAGAAAAACAAGAGGGCATCGAAGACGCACTCGTAGAGTAGTCCCCGAGCATTGAAGCAGGCAACATGGCTGGTTTGATGCTCAAAAAGAGAAGAAAACTGAGTCATGGTCTTGATCGAAACGAAGTGTAGAGACACCCAGGTCTCTTAGCATAGCTGCAAGGAGCCTGGTAGGGCCGACCTCAGGGAGGCCTTGTGGGCATGCCGACCTCGAAGAGGCCTCAAGTCGATGATGTCCAGTATCCGAGGATACCCAGTAGGATCTTGAAGGGCGAGTGAAGAGGTCTTCTATAGTCTTCAAAATCAACAATAAAGCTGGTAAAATGATGTTGATCTTGAACGTATGGAGTGTAGAGACACCCAGATATCCTACATAGCTGCAAGGAGTCTAGTAGAGCCACTCGAGGCATGCCGACCTTAGGAAGGTCTCAAGTGTATAGTGCCCAAGCACCCAGAAGTACTTGGTAGGGCCGTTGGGCGCGCACCCCACAATGAAGCCTTCATTCCCGATGTAAAATCTTAGGTGTCCAGAGCAGGTTGGCGGAGCTATAAAAGCACACCGACCTCGGAAGGTCACACATCCGGGGCGCCCAACTAGGTTGGCAGGGCCGTAGACATACCCGAGGTATTGTAAGACTTGGTACTAAGGCGCGCCGACCTCAAGGAGGTCGTTTTGGCGTCCAGATGACCAACATAGCTGCTAGCCATCCAGCGGAGCTGTTGTGCTAAGGTTTTGGCAACCTCAACAATAGGCACACTGACCACGGGGGCCCGACGAAAATTGTAGATCTCCATGATGCTTCTGATCTCTATGGTACTTTTTAGATCTCCAGGCGCCCAGAACGATCTGGAAGAGTAGCGAGGCACGCCTACCTCAGAAGGTCTTCAATCAAACCTACGACCATTCTGCTCAGGAAACAGAAATATAGGCTGATTGGAATAGGTCCGTTTACGTGACATCAGGTCGCAAAGTGAAGTCGTAAAGTCATCGTTGAAAGGGGGGCTAAGTTAGGCGCGGAGCATCTGACACAGGGTCAGGTTTTGTCGTGTAGTGTAGACTGCAGGGTCACGGGTCAACAGTGGTCGGAGATTCTCTTGCCACCCAGAAAATGACAAACTGCCCACTGATCGAGGGAGTTACTGTAGTCATGTGACCTCTGTGGCGGGGCTCAGGCATCATTGATGCACAAATGACAAAGACGTCGTGAGTCAGAGAGAGTAATGTCATCGCCTTTAATCATGCACGGGCTACAGGTCCCAGTATCACGTGGTGACAGTGTCATCACTTCGCTAGTTGCCCGGGGCGCGGCTTTGGCTATAAATAGCACCTTTGCGATTGAAGGAGGCAAGCATCGAAACACGATTGAGCTATGAAGCTGCAGAGTAACATTCCCACCATGCCATGGGCATGTGTTCGTCCACCAGATTATAGGGTTTTGCACTTGTAGATGCTTGGAGCTAGGAGAACTCTCGCGAAATGTAGGCAACATCTCCATCCTCTGAGCCCAGCCTCTGCGAGGTATCAAGTAGAGTTTGGAGGTGATGCTGTTCGAGCTGAAGCTATAGCAGGACGTCTCTGGTGAGCACCGGGAGCTCAATAGGGCTTGGTTTTCAACGCCGAAGAGCAAGCTCGTGTCTCCATTCCAATAGTTGGAGCTCGTGTCTTCACGGTCAGGCGTCGTCAAGGATTCTTTGAGAGCCTCGAACGCTTTCTGGGCTTCGTCGTCCCATACGAACTTGTCGGCCTTCTTCAATAGCTTGAAGAAGGGCAAGCCTTTTTCACTGAGCTTGCTGATGAAATGACCTAGAGCCGCCATCATACCGGTGAGCTTCATGATATCTTTCTTGTTGGATGGCTTGGCCATCTTGCGTATAGCGTTGACCTTCGCAGGGTTGGCTTCAATGCCTCGGTGCCCGACCATGAAGCCCAGGAGCAGTCCGGAGGGCACACCGAAGACACACTTTGTTGGGTTGAGCTTCCACTGGATCTCTCGTAGATTGGCGAAGGTTTCGGTGAGGTCTGCGATGAGCTTGTCTTTCTTTGTGGTCTAGACGACCACATCGTCTACATAGACCTCGACGTTCTTCCCAATTTGGGACTTCAAGCATTTTTGGATTGCTTTCTGGTATGTTGCTCCAACGTTTTTCAGGCCAAACGTCATGACCTTATAGCAATAGATACCGTGAGGCGTTATGAATGTCGTTTTATCTTCATCATCAGGATGCAGGGCTATCTGGTGATACCCTAAGTAGCAGTCGAGGAAACAGAGTAGGACGCTACCAGCCATGGAGTCCACGACCTGGTCAATACAAGGAAGAGGGAACATATCCTTCGGGCAGTGCTTGTTAAGGTCGGTGTAATCGATACACATCCTTAATCCACCAGTTTTCTTTGGTACAAGAACCGGGTTTGCGAGCCAAATCGGGTGTTGACATTCTCTAATAAAACCTGCAGCTAAGAGCTTACAGACTTCTACTTCTATAGCTTGCTTTCTATCTTTTGCAAATCGCCGGAGCTTTTGCTTGATAGGTCGTGCGGTCTTATTGACTTCAAGTTTGTGCTCAGCCAGCTACCTGGGGACACCAGGCATATCGGATGGACTCCATGCGAAAATATCAGCGTTGTCCCTGAGGAAGCTGGTGAGCGCGAGTTCCTATTTGGGGTGGAGGTCGGCCCCGATGATGACTTCCTTGGATGCGTCGGGCAGGCCGAGGCAAACCTTCTTGACAGCCGGACTTGGGTCCAAAGCCGTGCTTGTACGCTTCTGCTCTGGTACCTATAGAGTGGTTTGGTCGATCTTGGCTGCCTAAGCGACCATGACTGTTGCTGCGGCTTTGATCGCTGAATCTTTGGAGAGCTCGACGGTGGCACTTTCACAGATGTAGGAGACCATGATGTCCCCGAGGAAGGAAAGGGTTCCGTTTGGCGCTGGCATCTTCATGATGAGGTAGGTGTGGTGCGGTATGGCCATGAACTTGGCGAGCATAGGTCGTCTGAAGATGGCGTGGTATGATGAGCGGGAGTCCGCGACCTCGAACATCAAGTACTCTGTACGGAAGTTCTCCTCTGTGCCAAAGGTGACCAGTAGGCATACACAACCTATGGGGTATGCAGCCTTGCTGGGCACAACCCCGTAGAAGGGTTCATCATAAGCGGTCATCTTGTTGAAGTCGAACTCCATCTTGCGCAATGTCTCTGTGAAGATGATATTTAGGCTGCTACCCCCGTCAATGAGGGTCTTAGGCAGGAAGGCCCCGTTGACTATGGGGTTAATGACCAGCGGGTAAGTCCCGGGGTCAGGGATGTGAACCCAATGATCTTTCCTGGAGAAAGTGATTGGGAATTCAGACCACCGCAGAGGTCGCAGGTTTTCGATGTTGACGTGCCCGATCTCCCTGGCGTTTGATCGGGTCTGTCGGTTGCTTTTGATCGCTTGGCGACCTCCGACGATGAAGTTTATCTCACGGTTGGCCTTCTGGAATGCACCATTGGGGTTGCCCCTTTGGGCGGTGGCGGTGGAGTCCGCTCCTTCCGGTTGTTGTCGTGGTGATTGTGGTCATCCTAGCGACGTCGATGATCACGTCGATCATCTCGTCGGTCGTTGCGCTGGTCATCGTGGCGATCGTCACGACGATCACTCCTGTGGTCGTTGCGCCTGTCGTTGCGGTCATCGCGATGGTAGTTGTCGCGTCTGTCATCGCGGCGGTAGTCGCGGAGATAATCACGTCGATCCCTATCATCATTGTGATGAAAGGGCCTGCGATCACGGTAATCTCATCGATCAGGTCGACGGTTACGATTGTCGAAGCGTTGACCACCGTTCCGGTCGTCGTTGTTGCTGCTTCTGGTCTTCTTGAAGGTAGATGGGACTCCAAGGGCGCGCTTCAGCTGCTCGCACTCCCTCATGGTGTGCTTAACATCGCGGTGGAACTGGCACTGGTCGTCCATGACCATATTAAAGTCGCCTTCAAGGAAGGTGGAAGGTCTTGGTGGGTCTGCCACATAGGCTTCACTAGATCGCTTGCGCGACCTGGTGCCTCCATCGTCGTGATCTTCTCCATTGAAGTCGTGCATCACCACATCTTGAGTGTCGACCAGTTTGTCGACGTAGGCCATGAGGTCACCGATGGTGTGTGCGTCAGCTTTGTGGATCTTCTCAAACAACTTGATGTTGGTGATCCCCTTCTTGTAGTAGGCAATGACGTCGTCGTCTTTGACACCTGCAAGGGTGTTGCGATTCTCGAAGTAGCGATTAGTGTACTCACGGAGAGTTTCATCACATCTCATCCGTACTTTGGCAAGGTGGTGAGTATTGCCAGGACGATTATAGGTCGCCTGGTAGTTGGTCGTGAAGAGGCGAGACAGAGTTGCCCAAGAGGTGATGCACTATGCTGGGAGAGTGTCGAGCCACAAGAGTGGTGCCTTGCCCATCACGAGGGGGAAGTATCCCGCCATGTGGTCTTCATTGCCACCAGAGGCACGCGCCGCTATGCTGTACATCTTGAGCCATATACTCGGGTCAGAGCGACCGTCGTACTTCTCAATAGCTGGCTTAAAGTCCTTTGGGTATCTGATCGTCCGGAGACGCCGTGAGAAAGCTGGGAAATTATTGACCGCTCCCGGGCTTGCAGATGGGGCGTGAGCCACAGGGATGACGTAGAGGTCGTCGGGAGGGCCATTGTCTTGGTCGTACTGAGCACGTCGCAGGAGTTCCTGGTCGTGCATGATCCGGAAATCTGTAGCTTAAATGGGTACTAGGCTTACCGGTCCCATTCCCGACAAGTGCTTAGTACGTTCAAACACTTAACCCACGAAAGCCTTTGGTTCGGAGCCCACATCCCATGCTCTTACCACATGAGCAATCCGTTTAGGAGATCTTATGATTCCAACATAAGAACCTATTCTTGCGAGTGACATCATCACTCAACTTGTAACGGTCCTATAGCATAGCAGCTATCGACCTACCATACTAGTAAAGAACAAAGGTACCTAGGGATCATGCATCTAGGGTTTCATATCAACTCCTGAACGTAAATGCACAATCATCCATAGATATTTGCATAATAATTTTTAAATACTGGGTTAATTGCACCGGGGCTTGCCTTCGTCAGCAAGGTTAGCCTGAGTAGCCTCGGTGTCTTCGATCACTTCCACGTACTGTAGCTCCGCTTCCACTCCTCCTTCCTCGGCTTCCGGCACGAGCGAGTAGTCACCGTCAGGAAGGTCTACACGGAATGCAATGCAGGGTTCAGGTGATGTGATAGATTAATTATTTCACCAACTCTTGTTGGCCATATTCACCTTATCAAATAATTAATTATTAATTCTTTTTCATTAAGGTTACTATAGGCATGAGTTTATTCTTTTAATAAATACTTAATTAATGTTTTCTTTTATAAATGCTATTTCATGTGGGGATTTATTATTCCACCTTTCAACGACAAAGGTGTGCACAAAAATGTAATTAATTACATTTAAATTCTTAAACAGCAAGAGGTGTATTCTTAGATCTCAAATCAGCCATGCAACCATTTTAGAAAGGGTCACAAGGAAAAGAGGACATTTTCCTATTTAACGAAACATTAAACCTACAATTGCCTCCAAAGCTTTTATTCCAACAATAAATCATTAAAATTCAGTGGAGGGTTTCTTAAGCACCAAAACACCTATATCAAGCCACTGAAACACACATGCATGCTTGGAAAAGCTAGAAAATTTAATATACTAAAAATAACAAAGGCTAGCCATTTAAGCAAGATAAATGTATACAAAAATAACTAAGCATCCAATTGATCCAAACTTTCTTACACATGTTCTCTGGTTCAAAACTATCCTAGGAATGCAGCAAGTACATCTAGAACTACCACGTATCTTGCATTATTAATTTACAAAGAAAATCAAGCAAATATCAAGAATAAATACTTCTGATAATTATAAAATTGTGATTAATTCACCAGGGGTGCATTTTGGCATAAATAGACCACATGCAGACGTTGGGCACAAAATCATAATTATTTTTAGCTTCAAAAATCATCTAGACAGATTCTGCATAAATGGAAAACAAATCATATAAAACGATATACAACATAACTTTGTGCAATTTTGGTACAGGAGCTAGTCATAACATAACACACAACATGTCCAAAAATTAGCTACAGAGGACTTATGGATTTTGAGATATCACAGATCTAGGTTTTAACATTTCTATTTTTCATGCAAAACTGATCAGGAAACAGCCTAGACAAGTTTAACAAACGTTGTAGTGCTCTTCACCAGGAGTCTAGAAAAATTGAGTTTGCATTTTTCCGATTTCGCTACGATTTTCTAGAGATTTTACAAGATTCAGCAAAAGTGTTTTACTATTGAAGTTTCCCTTTTGCAGTGAGGTCCCTAGAACTTTCCACAACCTCACAGATATGCCCCTAGATTGCACAAAACACCCTGGAAAGACCTCGAGCCTTGCAATGTGGCCCTTGGCCATGGGGGCGGCGCGACTCCGGCCAATTCCGGCGAACCGGCGGTGCTCCCGGCTGGGGAGGTGGTTGGGCTCGACCATATGCTCACCTAGGGCCCAGGGGCGACCGAAGTTGGTGCGGAGGGGTCGCCGGCGTGGGCGCACGACGAGGACCAGTGGCGGAGGCCGCGGCGGACGGTGTTGTCGGCGAGGGAGCGTTCAGGCTAGGCAACAAGCGGCCCTAGGAGCACCAGTGAGACCTAGGGGCGGTGCCCGAATGGTTGGGTGGCTCTAGGAACGGCGCGGGCTAGAGCTTGATGGCGGTGGCATCCATGGCAGGCGGCACAGCAATGGCGACACGCGCGATGGGGGCGCGACCTTTAAATAGGGGCGGTTTGGCCGGCGGTGACACTAAAGATGCTGCCGTGGTACGGTGGCCCTCGACCGGCGCGTGTACTACGGGGCGTGGTATGGACTAGCGGTCCGCGGTGTGCTCCCTGCCAGGTACAATGCGAGGGGCGGCGACGCGTGGCACGGGAGGAATTCAAGGCGCCTCGGGGCGCGGGCGCGTGGGGAAGGCGCGCGGCTCGGGCGGCGTGCGGGTGCGGACGCCGAGGCGGCCGGTGCTCAAGCGCGGCGCGCGGCGCGCGCGGACGTCGCGGCGCGGCGGTGCTCTGGCCGACACCCATTTAGACTAACCGACTTTGAGCCTGTTTATCTCCCACAAATTGTACTGCAGTGCACCAAGCTAGGAATAGGAAAGTTGTAGATCTGACTATCCCCTACAACTTTCTCAAAGGCTCTATTGTGTTTCTCTCAACAGTTTGTGCATGAATTGCAGCCAAAGTTCGAATGCCAACCTGTGTCAATGAACAGGAGGTGCTGGTAGTTGAGCAAGATTTCCACCCTTTTCCCCTCAAAATTGGAAATACCATCCTACATTAAAGTTGTGTCCCTCGACAATCTGGACATCTTTCATATTGGTAGATTTTGAAGTGTTTAGGTGAAATTTGGAGAACGCGGCAAAAGTTCCGGAAGACATTCAAGGGCATTAGGGTTTAGGTAGGGTTTGATCGTGTATTTGACCAAAGTTTGACCACACATGTGTGTTGACTTGATCAAGAGGGTCATTAGGGTTGGTTGGTGAGGTTTTCGAGGTGAGGACCCAGGTTGACCGTGATTTGACCACTGTAAGCAGAGGTGACTGACATTAGAGTTAAATAAAAACCTGGGGTATCACAGCCTACCCCCCTAAACGGAATCTCGTCCCGAGGTTCGATTTAAGAAAAACAAGATAGGTAGCAGAAACTCACGGTTTCGAGATTGCAGGAAGCCCGGATACTTGGTGTTGAGGTACTCTTCCGTCTCCCAATTCGCTTCTTCCTCCGTGTGATGACTCCACTATATCTTGTTTATTCTTACGGTCTGCCTTCGGGTCTTTCTCTTCTTTCGGTCCAACACCCTCATGGGGTGCTCGATGAGCGAGAAATCTGGCTCAATCCAAGCATTAGCTTCTGTGATCACTTCGTTTTCTAGAACAGGCATACCTTTCTTTAATTGAGTCATGTGAAATACATTGTGAACTGCAGAGAACCATTCTGGCAGTTGAATACGATAAGCCACTGGCCCACATACTTCTATGACTTCATAAGGTCCAATGTATTGCGAAGCTAATTTCCCTTTAAAACCAAACCTTTGCACACCTTTGGTGGGGGAAACCTTTAGGTACACGTAATCTCCCACCTCAAAGTGTCGGGGTGTCGTTCCCTTATCATGATAGCTCTTTTGCCTCATCAGAGCTAATTTCAAATTCTCCCTTATCACTTGCACCTTTTCTTCAGCATCTTTAACTAAGTCCGGACTAAAGAGTGTCCTTTCTCCGGCTTCTGACAAGTTCAATGGGGTGCGACATCTTCGTCCATAAAGAGCGTCGAATGGGGCCATCTTCAAACTAGATTGCTAGCTATTGTTGTAAGAGAACTCTGCCAAGGACAAACACTTGTGCCAACTCTTATCAAGTGTAAGATGCTTGATCGTAGCATGTCTTCCAAAATTTGATTTATCCTTTTGGTTTTACCATCAGTCTGCAGATGATAGCTGGAACTACGAATCCACTTAGTTCCTAAGCACTCATGTAACTGTTCCCAGAAACGAGCTACAAACTGAGTTCCTCTGTCAGAGATTATGGTCTTCAGAATTCCATGCAAACGAACTATATGATCCATGTATAACTCTGCATATTGCTGCACTGAATAGATAGTATGAACTGCAATGAAATGGGCGGTCTTGGTGAGTTTGTCCATGATAACCCAGATAGAATCTTTGTTTCTAGCTGTCAAGGGTAAACCCACAATGAAATCCATACTAATGCCATCCCATTTCCACATGGGTATCGACAACGGTTGGAGTACACCTGCCGATTTCAAATGGCTTGCTTTCATCCGGTGGCAAGTATCACACTCGGCTACATACTTGGCTATATCAACTTTCATATTGGACCACCAGAAATTTTGCTTCAAATCTTGATACATCTTAATACTGCCGGGGTGAACAGAGAACTTGGACATTTGAGCCTCATCAAAGATTGTCTTCCTAATTTCTGGATCAACAGCAACCACAAGGCGTTTTCCAAACCAGATCACATCCTTGTGATCCTTCTGGAAACAGGTATACTTGGGATCTCCCTCTGCCAGTTTCTGTTTGATGATTTGTATCTCTTCGTCATTGCATTGAGCAGTGACAATTCTATAATGAAGATTAGAATCTGCAGCTAAGGCATAAAGATTTCGTTGTTCTACTACTTCCAAGTTAAGCTTTCTCATCTCTTCACATAATGGGTCACTAACTGGCTCCACATCTAGATGATTGCAGTGGACTCTGCGGCTAAGAGCATCCGCAACAACATTTGCTTTTCCGAAGTGATAGTGCACTTCTAGATCATAATCTTTAATCAATTCGAGCCATCTCCTTTGCCTCATGTTTAGATCCGACTGAGTGAAGATATATTTGAGACTCTTGTGATCAGTGAAGATATTGCAATGATTTCCCATCAGATAATGTCTCCATATCTTGAGAGCGTGGACAACTGCTGCTAACTCTAGATCATGGGCAGGATAGTTGATCTCATGAGGTCAAAGTGCCCATGAAGTATAGGCAATAACTCGGCCTTCTTGCATAAGAACACAACTGAGACCCGTGCCTGACGCATCACAGAAAACTTCAAAAGGTTTGGAATTATCCGGTTGCACTAGCACTGGGGCTGAAGTTAAGTGCTGCCTCAGGGTGTGAAAGGCTTTCTCACATGCTTCACTCCACACAAACTTCACTCCTTTCTTGAGCAGTTTGGTCATAGGTTTAGCGATTCGGGAGAAGTCCAGAATGAATCGACGGTAGTAACCCGCCAAACCTAAGAAACTGCGGATTTGGTGTACGGACTTGGGTGGTTTCAAATCCATCACCTCTTGCACTTTGCTAGGATCTACGGAGATGCCATCCTTAGAAATAGTAATAGTGTGCCCCAAAAATTTCACACTTTCCAACCAGAATTCGCATTTGGAGAACTTAGAATAAAGCTTATGATCTCGTAAACGCTGCAGGACAATTCGAAGGTGCTTGGCATGCTCCTTCTCATTTGTGGAGTAGATGAGGATATCATCGATAAAGACCACTACGAATTTGTCGAGTTCCGTCATAAACACGGAGTTCATGAGGTACATGAAGTAGGATGGGGCATTAGTGAGACCGAAGGATATTATCAAGAACTCGTAGAGACCATAATGAGTGGAGAAAGCAGTTTTAGGAATTACCAAGAACTCGTAGACACAAGGTCAAATTTTGATTTGGTGGTAACCAAAACGAAGATCGATCTTGGAGAAGACTTTGGCTCCAGCCAATTGATCAAAAAGAACGTTGATTCGGGGAAGAGGATATTTGTTCTTGATGGTTACTGCATTGAGAGGTCTGTAGTCAACACACAACCTCAAGCTACCATCCTTCTTTTTGACAAAGAGAGCGGGACAACCCCATGGAGAAGAGCTCGAGCGAATATAACCCTTATCTAACAGCTCCTGGAGTTGGTTTTTCAATTCAGCTAGTTCCTTGGGAGGCATACAATAAGGTCGTTTAGAAATGGGTGCAGTACCCGGTTGGAGTTCAATTACAAACTCGACATCTCAGTCTGGTGGCATACCAGACAATTCATTAGGAAAGACATCTAGATACTCACAAACTACTAGAATTTCATCAAGATGAGAGATAATGGTCACATAGGCACAAGAGTCTGTACCGTCCTTGAAACGTAGGTACAAGGTAGTGTGCCCGACCGTAGGTGAATTGATCGCTACAACTCTATCTGAGATATCTAGAACCACCTTATGCTGGGTCATCCAGTCTCACCATGGGCGTTCGGTAATACCGAACCGATCGGTTCGGTTCCTCGGTACCTATACAAATTTGGTTCCTAAGAAAAGTGGTACCAATCGGTTCCCAGCAAAATCCAATACCGAGGTCATTCGGTTTCGATTCTTTCGGTTCGGTTTCGGTATTTACCGAAAGAACCGACCATATTACAGCAGCACGTAACAACAAGAAGCAAATTGAATCAAATCGAAGCACATAACAGCAGGACGTCGCGGTCGCGGCTACCTGGGGACGGCACATGGCTTGGAGGCCGAGTTGCAGGGCTGCTAGATTGAGGCCACGCCGACGAGCCGCTGTATGCCGAGGAGCAGGCGGGCGGGACCAAGATGCAGCGTGGAGGGCGGAGGCGCCGTCCGCGGTGGGCGACGGGCGGGGGCCGCGGGGGCGGAGCGTCGGGCGCGCGTCGTGCGAAGACGCGGTGGTGGGCCGGAGGCCGTGGAGCGTCGAGCACCAGGCGAAGGGCAGCGAAGCAGCACGGGGCAGACGGCGGAGTGTCGGGCATCGGCGGCGGCGGGGGTGTAGAGCGTCGGGTGCCTCTGGGAGTTAGGAATGACTCAAATGAACTAGGGATTTTGGTGGGCTCCTACGTTGGGTGAGTTTCTCTCTTACATGGGCCGCCAGCTGTTGGGCTTTCGTAGGGTAGGATGTCACATTTTCACTTACTGCTGTATATTCGGTACCAAATAAGGTACTTCGGTAAACCGAGGGTAAATACCGAATTTACCTCGGTAAATTCGGTTCCTGAGAAATGAGAACCGAACAAGAACCGAATTTTTTCGGTTCGGTATTTTTCGGTTCGGTTCTCGGTTTTTTCCGGTTCGGTTTCGGTTCTCGGTATTTTGTGCCCAGGGCTAATCCAGTCCATTCCCAAGATGACATCCATGCACCAAACTTATGGCTATGAGGTTTGTTGGAAAGATTTTACTACCCAATCCCAAACGTACTCCGCGGATTAAAGTACTAGAGGAGATTTGCCCTCCAGGAGTGATAATTTTATAAGCTGAATTGGTATGAGAACCCATCAAACCCATTTTACCTATTAGCTTTTCACTTATGAAGCTGTGGGTAGCTCCAGAATCAAACAAAATTTTAACAGGGGTGTCATTGATAGAGAATGTACCCGTGAGCACTGAAGCTCCTTCTGGGATGTCACTCATGGTGGTGAAGTTCAGCTTGCCTTGGTGGACTTGCACCATTGGCTTCTTAGCCGGAGTGGCAGGCTTGTTTCCCGCACTTTGATTCTGTTGGTTGGGCTTGTTCTGCTTGGGCTTGGGTCAATCACTGATGTAGTGCCCTAGTTGACCACAATTGAAATAGCGGCAATCACCGATGTTATGTGGGGGTACATTAGGCTTTGGGGCCTGCTGCTGAGCATTGCGGAACTGGAATTTCCCTAAAGGTTTGCCCTGTGATGGCTTCATCATCCAGCGTCCAGTTGAAGATTGCTGGATGGGTTAGGAACATTCTTTTTCACAAAGCGAAACTTCTTGTTAGTTCCGCTACCCGAAGCAAAACCAGACGGCCTCTTCTTGTCCCTATGGGCCTTTTTCATAGCATCCTCTTGGGATATAGCCTTGTTCACGAGCTCATGGAAATTGTCTGGCTCGAGCAAGTTCAGCCGTTCATACAACTTGCCATCTAGACCATCACGAAACCTTTCTATCTTTTTGGCGTCAGTATCTGTCGTATGGACCTCCTTGGGCCCACTACCTTGATGGGTACCAGGACCGACTACTCGGTGGGCCCCTGGGACTACCCGACTTGTGCCGCACGGTACCTGATGGCATGAGGCGCAAGGACTACGGTGGAGAAGTACTCGGATAGGAAGCTATACATACCATGTACTGTGTAGAGGATTCCTAGACGTACACGACTAGTACTCTCTCCCTAAACCGACCTGTAACCCTGCCTCCCGGACTATATAAGGAGAGGCAGGGACCCTTCTCTCTCATTACGCATCATCTTGTAATCACATCCAATCAATCCAGAGCTACGCAGCATACAGGACGTTGGGTATTACGCACCCCGCGGCCCGAACCTGTCTAAATTGTGTGCCACGTGTCTCTTCCTTCGAGTTACCGATCTCGGCGAGGCCACATTCATCTACCTCGGGTACTCCCCTTGCTAGGTTGCCCGTCTAAAACACCGACAGTTGGCGCGCCGGGTAGGGGCGCTCGCCGAAGATTATATGGTGAACTCGACGACTTCAATCTTCATCAAGCCAAATGTTGCCTTCAACCGCGGCGACACCTTCGTCTTCGGCTCCTGGGTCTGCACTGCTGACGGCGCCGAATCCTTCCAGCGCCGCCTCACCATGCTGCCCAACCCGAACACTGGCCTCGTGACGCTTCCCGAAGTAGTCACAGGTGATCTCACCGGAAAATTCGGCGAAATTTCGCTCTACAACCAGCACGCGGACTTTGAGCTCAGATCCGACTCCAACTCGAACTCGACGTCGCCGTGGGCCATCACATGCGAGCCGGCTATCGAGCCATCGTGTGCGGACTCCCTACTCCATGAGCACTTCCCATACGACCTCTGCATCACTAGCAAGGCCCACGCGAAGGCTCTCTCCGCACGCCGGGCTGCGAAAGAGATCGCCTCCGAGGACAACTCAGACTCTAACCCCATCTCCGGCTACTACTCGGACTCCTCCTACGAGTTCAACTTCGGAGCGGACCCGGACGAGCCCGAGTGCGAGACCTACATGATGGAGCAACAACTGTCAGGACCTGCATCCGGCCTGGTTATAACTTCTACACCCGCCGACAGATTCGTCTACTGGCCAGACCGCAAGCCCGTAGACCTGACAGACGAGAACTCACGCTGCGTCGCCTACCTCGACTCACTTCTGTTCCAAGAGGGAACACCGCTAGCTCCAACTGAGGAGCACACTCCAACAGAGGTGGCAACCAGCGACTCCAGCCTCGGCTCTCCTGATCGGCAAGTCTTCATGACTACCAACGAGACGCCGGGGCCCTCAGGTACAATCCCTGACTGATATCTCGAGGATATCTCAGCGGACGAGTTGTCCGCCAACGCACCCGCAGACGAGACCGACGCCAACAGGGACGCTCGACGTGAACGCAACATAAAGCGGAACGAACGGCGCCGACGTCTCCGCGAGTCCCTTCCCATCCGGAACCTCGCGGAAGCACTCGACCAAGTCGAGAGCCGGGTGCACACTACCCCAGAGCAATGCCTCATGTCTATCACTACGATAGCACGTCAGGCTCAGGGGATGCGCGTGGGAGAAGTCATCGCCAAGCTCGCGGAGGACGCCTACTTAATGCGAGTTGACAACAGGGTCACTCAAGTGCCCCCCGTCAGGAACCGCCAGCAAGACAACGAAGCCACAAGTCACAGTGCAGACATCGGTGGCAACCGTACTCAAGGGGAGCTACCGGCTAACCCCAACCGTACCCGGGCATTGGCCAGTGGACCCTCTCATGGTGGCAACAGCGCCGGCGGTGCCGGCGGCAACCGTGAGATCATCCCTCACCATGATCCTGGCAGCGGCGGTAGCGACGGCGGGAGCTCCAACCACGGGGCTGGTAGGAGAGCCGGGGGTGGAGGCGTCCGCGGCGGCCGAGGCCATGTGAACAGCCACGCCTCCGGCGCTTCACGTGGCGGCTTTGACGCCCGCCAAAAAAATCAAAGAACTACGACGCAAGAAGTCCTCCACGGCAGGCGACAACGATGGCTTCCCCGCCTTCTCAGCACGGCTTCGCAATCTACTTCTCCCGGAGAAATTCAAACCTCTGGGGATCACCAAGTACGACGCGAAGCAGGATCCAGTGCAGTGGCTCAGATGCTACGCCCTCTCCATCGAGAATGCTGGTGGCAATAACGACACGAAGTGCCTCTACTTCCCCTTCTGTCTGGATCAAGCCCCGCTTACATGGCTCGAGTCACTTGAGAATTACTCGATCGACAAGTGGGACCAGCTCAAGGAATAGTTCACCAGCAACTTCGCGGGCGCTATGGGTCGCTCGGGTACTCGCATGGACCTGGCAATGGTGAAGCAGGAACAAGGTGAGACCCTTCGCAAGTACATGCGGTGCTTCTTCGACAAGCGCGCCACCGTAGTCGACGTCTCCGACAAGGAGGTCATCGACCTTTTCCAAGACGGTCTCTATCACTGTCGCACCTTTCAAGACTTCGGTCGTCGCCGCCCGAGCTCCATCACCCACCTCAAGGACATGATCACCTCCTGGGCTGATGAAGAAGACAAGGCCAACGCCAAGTACGACGCCATCCACGGCAAGAGCAAGCAGAACACGGGCAACAACAACAACAACAACGGGAACCAAGGCGGTCGCAACAACAACTACTCGGGTCCTAATTGCAAGCGCAAGCCAGACAACACTGTCGCGGCTATCTAGCGCCCTGCGAAAGACAACTCGAAGAAGACCTCCGGCGGGTTCAAAGACTTGCTGAAAGAAAAGTGCCCGTGGCATCTGGACGGCAACCACACCACCGAGTAGTGCTACCAACTCCGGCGAGCACTCAAGGACACTACAGAGCCATGACACCCTCACGACGAGAAAGGCAAGAAGAAGGCCGACGAAGGCAACAGCGATTTCCAGGAACCCGACAAGACGGTGAATGTCCTTTTCGGCGGACTACCCAACAGACGGGCTCAGAAAGCCACTCGACGAGAAGTCTTGAGCATTGAACCAGCGGTTCCGACCCCTCTCCAGTGGTCGGAGGTACCCATTACCTTCTCCCGTGTGGATCAATGGACAAGCTTCTCTGAACCAGGACGGTTCCCACTCGTCCTGAAGCCGGTGGTCGCGGGCTCCAAACTCAACAAGGTCCTCATCGACGGTGGAAGCGGGCTCAATGTCCTTTTCACCAAGACCTTGAAGAAAATGAAGCTCGACATCACCCACATGCTCACCAAGAGCACTTCCCCCTTCTACGGCATCGTCCCCGGGAACGCGGCTATCCCACTGGGCTCAGTGGTCCTGCCAGTTACCTTCGGGGAGACAAGGGAAAACTACCGCACCGAGTACATTAAGTTCGAAGTCACGGACTTTCAAACTTCCTACCATGCCATCCTCGGCAGACCAGCTATCGCCAAGTTCATGGCGGTACCCCACTACACGTACTTGGTACTCAAGATGCCAAGTCCGGCCGGTGTACTTTCATTGCAAGGGGACTTGAAGATATCCTTCGACTGCGACATAGAAGCTGTGGAACTCGCAGCCACGAATCAAGTACCCAATGCAATGATGGAGATCTACGCTGCATCCAAGAAGCTTGCCCCAAGTGAACTCGACATCCCAGAGAAGTCGGACAAAGCCAACAAGCCTCAGCCAGCTGAGGAGGTTCAAGTCAAGACAATTGACCTCGGGACAGGCGACAGAAGCAAGAACACCACCATCGGGGCGGGCATCGACCCGAAATAGGAAGACGTGCTCATCAGCTTCCTCCGGGCTAACCGAGACATCTTCGCGTGGAAACCAGCGGACATGCCAGGGGTGCCCAGGAATCTGATCAAGCATTCACTCAATGTCGACCCTAAAACTACCCCAAAGCGACAACACCTCCACCGCTTTGCCGACGACAGACGGGATGCCATCAAGAAGGAACTCGCCAAACTACTCGCGGCTGGCTTCATCGAGAGAAGTCTTCCATCTCGAGTGGCTCGCCAACCCCGTCCTCGTCCGCAAGAAGAACTCGAACGAGTGGAGGATGTGCGTCGACTACACCGACCTCAACAAGCACTGCCCCAAGGACCCCTTTGGGTTGCCGCGGATAGACCAAGTCATTGACTCCACGGCGGGCTACGACCTGCTCTGCTTCCTCGACTGCTACTCCGGGTACCACCAGATCACAATCAAGGAAGAAGACCAGGAGAAGACCGCGTTCATCACCCCGTTTGGCGCGTACTGCTACACGACCATGTTCTTCGGGTTGAACAACGCCGACGCTACCTATTAGAGAGCTATCCAGGCCTGTTTCAAGAGGCAACTCAACAAGAACGTCGACGCCTACGTGGATGATGTGGTCGTCAAGACTAGAAACTCCGACACGCTCATCGCCGATCTTGAAGAGACTTTCGCATCATTGCGAGAGTACTGCTGGAAGCTCAACCTGAACAAGTGTGTCTTCGGCGTACCGTCGGGCAAACTACTCGGCTTCATCATCAGCCACCGCGGCATCGAAGCCAATCCCGAGAAGATCTCCGCCATCACCAGTATGAAAGCTCCTATGTGCATCAAAGACATGCAGAAGCTAACTGGGTGCATGGCGGCCCTGAACAGATTCATCTCGAAGCTTAGAGAACGGGGGCTCCCCTTCTTCAAACTACTCAAACATCAAGAGAAGTTCGCGTCGACTCCAGAGGAAGACCAAGCCCTTGCTCAGCTCAAGGACTTCTTATCCAAGCCACCAGTCCTCACGGCTCCTCGCAAAAAGGAGCAGCTACCGCTCTACCTTGCTGCGACTACTCACGTGGTTAGTACTACCATCGTTGTCGAGCGGCAGGAAGACGACCACGCCTATCCAGTCCAACGACCAGTCTACTTTGTCAGCGAGGTCCTGTCAGAATCCAAGGCACGCTATCAACCCATATAGAAGCTACTGTACGCAGTGCTCATCACCTCGCGGAAGCTACGACACTACTTTCAGGAGTACTCGATCTCCGTCGTCACCGACTACCCGCTTGGTGACATCTTGCGGAACCAAGATGCTACTGGAAGGATCTCGAAGTGGGCAGTCAAACTCGGCACCCTCAACATCGACTTCAAGCCACGAACAGCCATCAAGTCGCAGGCACTAGTCGACTTCATGGCGGAGTGGCGAGAAAATCAGCTACCTACTCCAACCGAGCACCCAGAGCACTATGTGATGTACTTCGACGGCTCGCTCAAGCTTGAAGGCGTAGGTGCAGGGGTAAACCTGATTTCCCGAACGGGCGAACAACTCAAGTACGTCCTGCAGATCTTTTGGAAGGTCTCAAACAACGAAGCCGAATACGAAGCCCTACTACATGGGCTCCACCTCGCGGCTTCACTGGGCATCAAGCGGCTACTAGTCTACGGCGACTCCGCATTGGTCATCAACCAAGTCAACAAATCCTAGGACCGCAATAAGGAGAACATGGACGCATACTGCCTAGAAGTCCACAAGCTCGAGAACAAGTTCTACGGTCTCGAGTTCTATCACGTCGTGCGCGACAACAATGTTGCAGCGGACGTCTTGTCAAAGCTTCGTTCTACTCGTGCTTAAGTACCAGCGGGTGTCTTTGTCCACGAGCTTCACGCGCCATCTATCCCGAAGCTGGCGCCACCGACCACTGATCCAGCACACCCCCCGACTGGCCAGGAGGTCATGATGATAGATGTGGACTGGAGGCAACCCTTAATCGACTACCTCCGCGAGTAGAAGGTTCCCTCGGATCAGAACTTGGCCGAGCAACTCATTCGCCGCGCCAAGTCCTATGTCCTAGTCGGAGACAAGCTCTATAGGCGAGGCGCATCTTCTGGAGTACTCATGAAGTGCGTCCCCCGGGAAGAAGGCAAGGGCATGTTGGAGGAGATCCACAAAGGAGTCTGCGGCAACCATGCGTCCTCATGTATGCTGGTCAGCAAGGCCTTCCGACGAGCTTTCTACTGGCCCACAGCTCTGGGTGATGCCGAAGAACTCATCAGAAGGTGCCAAGGGTTCCAATACTTCGCCAAGCAACAACACGTCCCGGCCTACAAGCTAGTCACCATACCGCCAACCTGGCCCTTCGCCTGCTGGGAACTCGACATGATTGGGCCTCTACCAACTGCGCCAGGTGGATTCAACAGAGTACTGATGGCCATCGACAAGTTCACCAAGTGGATCGAGGTCAAGCCGGTCACATGTCCCAAGGCCGACAGAGTACTCGACTTCTTGGATGAACTCGTGCATCGCTACGGGCTACCCCACCGCATCATCACAATCTGGGCTCCAACTTCAACAATCACCAGTTCTAGGAGTATTGCGAGAACAACGGGATTGACGTTCGATACGTCTCAGTTGCCCATCCTCGGGCCAATGGACAAGTCGAGCGCGCCAATGGGATGGTACTCGACGCTCTCAAAAAGTGACTGCACGATGCTGCTAATTCAAAAGGAGGCAAGTGGATCAAGGAACTACCCAATGCGCTCTGGGGGCTACGTACTCAACCCTCCAAGCCAACGGGACAATCGCCATACTTCCTGATCTATGGCTCCGAAGCAATTCTCCCCGCTGATGTCATGTGGGATTCACCAGCAGTAGAGCAATACGACGAAGGCATATCTGAAGACAGCAGACGAGTTGATATCGATGGACTCGAAGAAGCTCGCTGTGCCGTCCTCGTCCAATCAGCAAGATACCTTGAGGGTATCTGATGCTATCACGATCGCAACGTCAAGGAACGCTCCTTCAACATTGGAGATCTCGTCCTCCGCTGCATCCAGAACACGGAAGGACTACACAAGCTCAGCTCGCTCTGGGAAGGTCCCTTCATAGTTGCAAAGGTGACCGGACTAGGCTCCCATCGCCTCCAGACGCTTGAAGGCGAAGACGTCAGCAACTCGTGGAATATCAACCAGCTCTGTCGATTCTACGCCTAGTCTATCGACTACCCCGGGGGCTCAAGTCTGCACGACTACTCCAAGACCCCTTCACTGTAAGCGGCCTCCGGGTCCAGGCACTAGTCTCCGGACTACTCTACTCCAAGATCCAGCGTTAACGGCTACTAACGGATCTTGGGCTGCTCAGAGTGACAAAGGACTCCAGCAGCGGTCTATTAAGAGACCATGTACTCCTAGACCCAGCCTATACGGCTACTAATCTACTGCTGTAAGCGGCTATACACCCTAGCACCACTTAGCCGTAGGCGGCCTCCGGGTCCTGGCGACTTCTCTTGTAAAACGACCCTGGCCATCCAGGTGTATTTCTCCCAGTAATAAAGTTTGATTATCTATCAACTGACTTACTGTGTTTCCCTCAATGGGCCTACTGGCGAGTACTACTACTCGTGACATTTCCATGATGAGAACTCCGCATTCACATCTTGCGACAACGAGTACTCATTTTTGAGAAGCTTTCCCATTCATAATTAAACAAGTTCAGTACAACTTTGTTTATACAATTACTGCTATAAGCTAACCCTACACACTACTGAAGGTTCAGCTTTTCAGCGACCTGCTCTGCAATTGGCGCCATCTGCTCCAGGAGCTCCACGTACTGCTCATCAGTGCAGTTGGCGGCTAGTCCACCCGCGACTACATCCACTGGAGCCTTCGGGAAGTACGACTTCATGCACGCCAATATTTGATTGGGGATCGACTTCGCCAAATGCTTGACGTACGTCGCCAGTCGAGTGGGAGCTTCTCTCAGCTGGTCCACCAAGGGAGCTATCTTCGGCCCGCCCGGATGAGGCACTAGTAGCCTCGCAATGGGAAGTGTGGCTTCTTCAAGTTCTATCAGCTGGGCCCACAACTTCTCGCAGTCTTCGTTCAACTTCTGCAGGGATTTGTAGCAGTTGACGAGGTCACGATCCGAGGCAATTCGAAGCTCCATGTGCTTATCGCACTCATAAGACAATTGCTTATAGTCATATTCAAGTACCTCACGGGCCTCCTTCTCTCGGTAGAAGAGGTTCTTCATGTCGACTTCTGAAGCCTTCAGTTGCTCGACCCGGGCCTCAAGCTCTGCAATCAACAAGGCGGGGTTAGACCACTGCAAGACATCTCCAATGGGTACTCGACAAGACAGCACCGTACCTTTGTTTTTGTTGCGGAGCGACTTGTTCTTCTGCACCAGCTCGTCGCTCTTCGCCTGCATGTCCTGGACTTCGTTATGATACTGGGCGAAGGCACCGTCAAGCTTCGACTGGAGCATGGCGGAGTGCTTCCGGGCCTTTGCGAGTTGTTCCTCCAATGCTTCCACCCGGAGCACTGTGTCGCCGTATCCCTGGAGCATGTCAGATTTTTGTTGAGATCTCTCCACGACATCCTGCAAGAGATAACAGCTGTTACCTGTGTACTCAGCATCTATGGCAGATTGACTACTCAAGGGTACTGACAACTTACCTTCATCCACTGTTCGACCTGGCACATCGCCTCCAAGTGACGCGCTACTGCCGCCGGGTCCACGAGGTCGTCTGCCAGGAGTTCAATCCCACCACAACTACTCGTGGCAGCTCCAGACATCGGTGCCGAACGGATCGGCTCCGCATCTTGAATTTTCGACGAGCGAACGACTACTTCCAGGGTTGACTCTGGCAGTACGTCGTCGCGCTCCTCTCCGGCCATCGCGGGGGCTCCTCCGCTGGCTACCTCCACCGGCTCGGGGGCTGCTCCGGTAGCTCCTTAGGTCTCTGGTACCAAGCCTTCAACGGGCACCGCCTCGGGGATGGTACTTCCCTCGGGCTCGGCCCCTGTCAACAGAAGACATTCGGATTAGTCTCCCTCGGCAGCCACGACTACTCCTTGAGGATGACTGCATTTGCACAGTATACTCACCTTCTACAATGCTGGCCTCTGGCAGCGTAGCCTCCACGGCCGACACCTCGATCTCTGCTTGGGGGGCGGGAGCGGACTCCTCAGCGGCTGGCGCGGAATCCTCTTCAGCCATTGCTGCGCTGGGTTCATCCTCATGCCAGGTCAAGTCCGTGGATTTCCTGCATAGTACACAACTGGTTGTCAACCAAGTACGACTACCAAACTACATGTACTACTCGAGAAAGATCTTCACTTACAAGCTCGACCGGACTACTGTCATGGTTGGGGCACCAAGTATGCTGGCGATGTCGACAAGTCCAGCTTCAGCAGGCACTTCTTCTTCGGCTTCAGTAGCCGCTCGCTCTTAGCGGCCAGGCCGCGGCGACTCGGTCTGTCCTCGAAGAACCGGCGCTCGCGGTACGACTTGCCATGGCGGGGGCCGGGGGCTGCGGCTTCTCTCAGCCGGCTCCCCCACAGTCTCCCAGACGCCTTCGTCCCCTTGCTCCACGGGGTCGGAAGGCGGAATCTCCTACAAGCAATGGAATTTTGTTGTCAGCATACAAAACATCGAGAAATAAGTACTCGACTACCCTACTCGAGGATTTTACCTCTTGGGATGTGGTCTCAGTGACCTTGAGCTTCTTGGCCACGCACTTGCGTGCCACGTTGCGCGGCCTCCTCGGCGGCGCAGGCAAACTAGCCTCCAAGCTAGTCGGAGGATCTTGGATGAGAGGGACGTTGGGCAGTCCAGGGCGGCTGAATCTCAACCACAGCTGGAACCGCCCTTGAAGCGTTTCCTCGTCATCTTCATCCGATGTGTCTTCGATGACAACAGTGTCGTCCCCTTCGCTTCCTTCGCGACGCTCTTTGGCTTTGCCCTTCCGCTCCTCTAGGATTTCGACAAGTCGAGGAGGCAAAGCCAGTTTGGAGACAAACTTCACTATGTCATCCTGCAAGAAGCACATTGGGTGAGCACGACTACTACTACATAATTAGTACTCGACACTAAGTACGGCTACTGACCTCGTTCGGTGGGCAGGCGGCGGAGTACTCCGGGACTGGACAGGGCGTGTACGTCGGCATGTCCTTAAAGATCCTGCCCAGCCTGTCGATGATGTCGTCATCATCAATTTCGCCGCCGGGCATCCGCGACGAGTCGCCCTCGCCGGTGTACTAGTAGCCGAGGGTGTCGCGAGCCATCAGCGGCTGCACCCTCCTTCTTCATAAAGGCGAAGGCCACATGCTCGGCCCTCGCCCCGGCTTCCCTCAAAGCCTTGATCTTCGCCGGCGCTTGGGTAGTTGGATACCCTCTCGCATCGTCGGCTCGGTGTTCCACCGGGGCCGGTGCTTTGCCTCGCTTCCCGCCGGGCTTCGGCAGCCTCCGGTGGTGGTTGGTGACGTAGAACCACTTCGACTTCCAATCCTGGTTGGAGTCGATCAACTTGTACGCCAGGTATTGCTCCGCGGCGTCCTCGCGCATCTGGATGCCGACCCCTCTGACTACTCAGGGGTCGTTGGCGCCCGGCTGGGGCTTCATGCGGAATAACTTCCGGAAGAGTACCCAATGGGGCTTGATTCCCAAGAAAGCTTCGCAAAAGATGGACGAAGACGGAGGTTGGAAGATACCATTGGGGTTGAGATTGAGGTACTCGATACCGTAGTACTCCAAGAGCCCCTTGAAGAAGTTGCTCGCCGGGAGGGCCAACCCGCGCTCCACGAACCGCGTGGACATCGGGATTTCATCCAGATTCTTCTCAATCGGGTATGGATCTCCCGCGGCGGCGCGCCACATGTCGACCTCTTTCTCCCGGAGAAATCCACTGTTAAGCAGCGCCAACAGGTCCTCAGTCTTGGCCTTTGACTTTTTCCATTCCTTGTTGGGATTTGGACGCGGGGGAGACACCAGTGGTGTTGACCCTGCGGCGGATCCAGTGGCTTCCTCTCGGGTTCTTTTCTTCCCGCCAGTGGTTTTCATGCTCTTGGATGGCGAGGGCTTCATTCTCCAAGTGCACCGGGTTTTCACTTGCATTCGCTTGGGGGCTGCGGTGGTGGCTATCCGCGGCGGTGCACCTGGATCTACGATCTACACTAAGGTGGCAGTGTGCACTGGTTGCGGATTCTAGGCGAGATGTGCTCCGAATGGCTGCAAGTGTGTGGGGTGAAAAACCCTAAGGGTTTTGGCTTCTATTTATATGTCAACAGGTGGCTCCTCAACGACCGGATGGATATGTTTCAACACGGCTGACTCAGTGGCACCGCCTGACCCTTCAACTTCCAGTAGTCGATGCGCATTATCTCGGGGGCTCAGCTACATCTAATCAATTCCCTAGGTAGCGACAAGATTCAAGAGCAACTCAGGACACATTCTACATACAAGATGACCCTTCAATTCGAGATGAAGTACTCGACTCAAGGCTCGGGGGCTCCGTGCCACGTGTCCTTCGGTTTTTTCTCCGGATTTTGCGGGATAATCTTACCAAAACTTCCGATTGACCCTCAGCCAGAGTCTACGACTCAACCTAAGGCTCGGGGGCTACTCCATATGGAGTGCGATTTTGCAATCGAATTTCCATATACATTTCGGCTTCAAGACAACACGGGTATTGTTGAAGACTTTCAAGAGCAGAACTCGAGGACACTTGTGGACTACTCGAGAAGACTTCAGGATTACTCAAAGATTAGCTGGAGTACCTTCCAGCCTCGGGATGCTTCAAGTATTCTTGAGGACTTTCGACTTGTAGTACTTGGGGAGGCTTGAGGACTACTCGTCAAGGCCGTCAAGACTACTTGAAGCTATCTTGCTCGACTACAAAGTACTCGGGGGCTTGTCGTATGGACCTTCCTGGGCCCACTACCTCGGCGAGTACCAGGACCGACTACTCGGTGGGCCCCTGGGACTACCCGACTTGTGCCACACGGTACCTGATGGCGTGAGGCGCAAGGACTACAGTGGAGAAGTACTCGGATAGGAAGCTATACATACCATGTACTGTGTAGAGGATTCCTAGACGTACACGACTAGTACTCTCTCCCTAAACCGACCTGTAACCCTGCCTCCCGGACTATATATGGCGAGGCAGGGACCCTTCTCTCTCATTACGCATCATCTTGTAATGACATCCAATCAATCCAGAGCTACACAGCATATAGGACGTAGGGTATTACACACCTCGCGGCCCGAACCTGTCTAAATTGTGTGGCACATGTCTCTTCCTTCGAGTTACCGATCTCGGCGAGGCCACATTCATCTACCTCGGGTACTCCCCTTGGTAGGTTGCCGGTCTAAAACACCGACAGTATCCACGTGATGTCCGCCATATTGGCAAAGGCTATTGAACTTCTGAGCATAACGGTACACCGTGTCAGATCCCTGCCTGAGGGCCAGTAACTCCCTCATCTTCCTATCCATTAATCCCTTAGGAATGCGATGGCTTTTGAAAGCTTGCTTGAATTCATCCCAAGTGATAGCACACCCTTACTGCATAGTCTTGAAATGATCCCACCACATTAAGGCTTCCCCTCGCAGTTGCAAAGCTGCGAGTTGGCCTTGTTCTCCTCAGAGCAAGGCATCACAAAGGCAAAGAACTTAGCCTCGATTGCCTTGATCCATGCCTTCGCTTCCAGGGGGTCTTCCTCCTTGGAAAAAGTTGGTGGCTTCATCCCAATGAACTGAGCATACGTGGTGACCTGATTAGGCCCCTCGTGATTGGCCCCATGTGGCGGCCCTCGGTTCATCTGCTGGGCTATCTGTTGCTGCGTCTGCAGGATCTGGCGCAGCACCTCGGTTTGAGTGGCCATAAAAGCCTCTGACGGCGTCATGGGTGGCGGTGGCGGCAGTTCGCTGCTACCAATTGCTCCAAACCCGCTGGGAGAGCCGCGCGTGGGTCCCACCATCTGAAATGCGAGCCTGTATTAGACATATAGCCAAAATCTTACTTAGAAAGAGATGACAAGTGTAAACATGCATGACAAAATCTCATTTGTGCATTCACATGACAAAGGCAGCAACACAGTCACAAAATATTTCGTAACCAATATTAGATTCATCGAACCATTCTTCAACACAGTTAGGAGATACCACATCTCATACGCTTCAAAGTTGGTTTTCAACCTCGTGGCGAATTTCCATTTTGCATGCCCGAAGAAGGCAATTTGCGGGAAGTTACTTAACTGTTTTGGCAGCCGACTGACACTCACCAAAAACTCTGTAGTTCTCTCATTTCTTATGCAAAAATGCTGAATTTTGGTGAGCGCGGTTATTGTAACATTCTACACAACTTTGGTATTCAGCGTGTAACAAGATTCCAACTTTTAAGTGCTCAAAAAGTCTCCATTACTAAGCTTCGTTTTGTTATTTGGACAGCAGCTATATTTGCATTTAAGATAGCATAACTCATTAGGAGAAAGTGCACGATTGTTGAAAATCGTTAGCGCGCGAGCGTCACAAGATTCCAAACTAGTTGGTTAAACACATCGAACTCAATTCGGATCACAACATGCTTAAGCATTCTTTATTACAACATGACGGATAAAGGGTCCATAGAACACTACAAGACTCAAAGTCTGAAAACACCACAGTACAACAGAGATACATTGCAGTCACACTGCACAAAAGCATACTCCTAAGCTACCTACCACCACAATCCTAAAGGTTACACTTAGGAGCATAATTCTTCTTATTGCATGGCCCTGACAATCTAGTTGCCAACTGAAGCACCACTAACAGCAGGTGAAGCTGGTGGGGTCGGTAACGGTGGTCCAGCCTGACTTGTCTTGTCAAGACCAGACTGTCCCTGCTGCTCCTCTGGAGGTTCCTGCACTGGAGGTAGCGGCTGTAAAGCGACTATGGCCTACAAGGCTGCAACCTACACCTCGGCCTCCTCAACCTGCTGCTGCATCTCGGCAATGTTCTGTAACAGTGTCAACCTCTCGATATCGTTAGCATCTGCGTCCTCCTGGAGGGCAGTAACCTCCGCCTCAAGGTCCATGATCCTCTAAAGACGGTCACCTCTCTCTAGCTCCAACTGAAACCTCCTGGCACGTAGCCGATCGTTCTCCTACTGCATCTGAGTAAGAGTGAAGTTCAGCTACCGGTGAGCTACCGAAAGTCGCTGCCAGTCCAGCCTAACTGCCTCCTAACGCTGACTGATCACCGGAGCGGTGTTGTAATGCAGCCCCTAAAGTGTGAACACGACGTTGAGGCAACGTGCCGGCGTCTGGGTGACGTCGAGCGGCTCGGCTAGCAAAAGCAGCTCCCGAAGGTGATCCATACGATCCAGCCACGCTGGGTCGTGAGGACTCACATCTGGAAACAACCCAAATGGAGAGAGATCCACCATTGTAGGGTTGTGGTCGCAAAAGTCTGTCAATACCCGAAGAGCGGCTGACTCAACAAACTTGTGCCCACGAAAACCCCATTAGACGAAGCTCAAATCAAACCAATCGGCGTGGTCCTGGTGTGGTAGGATAGTGACGATCACCTTGCAACGGGGAACGCCTAAGCGCTCAAGCTTGAACACCTCGTAGATCGGTGGAGTGGTGTAGCCAGCGGCGCTGAGTGCTTCCCACGCAAGGCGTGGAAAACCCTCCCAGTGCAACCTGTTGGTACAGATCGTACCATCAGTGTCGTACTCGTGGAACACAGGAAAAGCCATCTGTACAAAAGATGTAACACATGTCAGGTCTCAAAAAGAACAACATGTAAAATGGTGAATTCTGGCAGCTGTGAATAAAAATTCATAACTACAAGAATTCTGGCAGCTGTGAATAAAAATTCATAACTACAAATCCAGAACCCCATAAATTCCCAAAATTTACAAGCTACTCCGCATGATTTTTATACACACTTTTGGTATTCAAAGGTTGAGCTAGATCAAAAAGGAACAAGGTGAAAAGATGCAAAGTTTAGGGTGCTGATTCTGAAAAACAGCAAGACCTAGGTTCGCTTAGAAAGGTGCAACTCAAGATTTAAAGAAGCTATGATCAAGAATTTTTGTGAGCAAAAAATAGATTAGATATGGAGTAACTTTGGTTTAGAACATCAATTCTAATTACTCCTAGAACATGGTGCAAAAGCAGGACGAACAAACTTTTACAAAATTTGGGCACCACAACACCTATGCATGAGAGGTATTCTAGAAAGCATAAACTAGCAAATCTTCCTTAGAGAGCATACAAGGTTCTGCTTTTGGGTCCATTTTAGTTTGTCTCAATTTTTAACATGATGCAAGACGTCCTATTCGATCTCACATGGCAATCAAGCCAAAAATCGAAGTTAGTGCCGGTGGCAAGGCTTTCATTCGCCTCTCCCTATAATATCTAGTAGAGAGCTACTCGGTACTCACTTAGCGACTAACGAAGCACTGTTATGTACCTGCAGAAAAAGAACCTTCTGTGTCAGCATGTCACGGAAGCGTCCACAAACATTACCGTTCACTATAGAAACGACATCCATGCGAAGCCGCTGCATTGGCAACGTCCAACCTCGGACACCCTCCATTTGAATGGAGTGTATCCTTGCCTCGCATCTCGACATGTGGAATGCACACATATAAAACATGTGTCTACAACACAACTCATGACCAGACGCGAAGATGGGATCCGTGGAATGGATCACTCCATCAACCCTCGCAATTCCCGGGATGCGGCACAACACACGTATAAAACACGTGGCTCATCTAGTTTGGTTGTGCAAGAAATTAAGTCTGACATAAAGTAAATGTGTTGGAAGTTAGCAAAATAAACCATAGGTTAAAAAGCCACCTGAAAGAACCCAAAAATTCCCTCTAGCGCCTCTCGGTCTAGTTTATCCTTAACAGACCAACGTGTTTTGCAAACCCAAACAATCTTCGCAAGTTTTATTCAAAAACTAGTGATTAAGGTTATTAATTAATCTCCACTGCATATAATTGCTCTAATGCCAACTGTGACAACCCGCCCAGGAAAATACCGTACTATCGCCGAAACCAATCCACTTTGGTCATTAACAATAATGAAGTATCATCCTGTCGTTAGTCGCCGGGTTAACACCCGGTAAATCACTTATACAACAACAAGGATCGACATATATGCATTAAAACTCACGCGATGGTGAGTCCAGAGATAAACATAATTAAGATACGAAATTTACCCTGAAGGGTTTAGTTATTACAAACCGAAGTCTTTGACGTGACACGAAGTTCAGAGTTTTTAAAACAACGGAATTAAACTAAACGGGAAGCGAGAACACCACGGGAGGCCAGCCATGATGCCTTCATTCATCGTCCTCCAGCCACTCCAGCTCCCAACCGGGTGGGATCTCTCCGGGCCACACATCACCAAAGGCATTACCTGGAACAACAGATTATAGCAAGGCTGAGTATACTAATACTCAGCAAGACTTACCCGTCGGTGATAACTACTTCACCAACTCTAGACATGATAGGCTTTTTGGCCACTAGGGTTTCTTTTACTGAAAAGTAACAAAGAGTATGTCCTTACTTTCAAGATTTTAGCATAAGTTCTAGTTGATTTATTCATTTCTATGTTGGCCATCTATTGCAAGCATGGTTGTGCAATACAATTAATCAAGCATAATATTCATCAACTTCCATCATTAGGGATCTCATGGCTAGTGGAGTAAGTAGTCTCAGATAACGGTGAGAGGCCGACAATCGATTGGTTTATAACATTGCAAGGTGGACCTAAACACACGGTAGGGTGTCCCCGCAAGGGCAACCACCAGACGGTTCCCAAAAATCTCGGGATAAAAGGCCACAATCTTTGCTACCGGTTATCTTGCATACCCCGCAAGGCACCCAGACTCACACGTGCACCACCGGTAGCTAGCCGTGAGACGCATCCCAAGAGTAGTGGCAGTGAAATCCCTCACCGCCTCATTAAGGTACTAGGCTTACCGGTCCCATTCCTGACAAGTGCTTAGTACGTTCAAACACTAAACCCACGAAAGCCATTGGACCGGAGCCCACATCCCATGCTCTTACCACATGAGCAATCCATTTAGGAGATATTATGATTCCAACATAAGAACCTATTCTCGCGAGTGACATCATCACTCGACTTGTAACGGTCCTATAGCATAGCGCTATCGACCTACCATACTATTAAAGAACAAAGGTACCTAGGGATCATGCATATAGGGTTTCATATCAACTCCTGAACGTAAATGCACAATCATCCATAGATATTTGCATAATGATTTTTAAATACTGGGTTAATTGCACTGGGGCTTGCCTTCGTCAGCAGGGTTATCCTGAGTAGCCTCGGTGTCTTCGATCACTTCCACGTACTGTAGCTCCGCTTCCGCTCCTCCTTCCTCAGCTTCCGGCACGAGCGAGTAGTCATCGTCAGGAAGGTCTACACGGAATGCAATGCAGGGTTCAGGTGATGTGATAGATTAATTATTTCACCAACTCTTGTTGGCCATATTCACCTTATCAAATAATTAATTATTAATTCTTTTTCATTAAGGTTACTACAGGCATGAGTTTATTCTTTTAATAAATACTTAATTAATGTTTTCTTTTATAAATGTTATTTCATGTGGGGATTTATTATTCCACCTTTCAACGACAAAGGTGTGCACAAAAATGTAATTAATTACATTTAAATTCTTAAACAGGAAGAGGTGTATTCTTAGATCTCAAATCAGCCATGCAACCATTTTAGAAAGGGTCACAAGGAAAAGAGGACATTTTCCTATTTAACGAAATATTAAACCTACAATTGCCTCCAAAGATTTTATTCCAACAATAAATCATTAAAATTCAGTGGAGGGTTTCTGAAGCACCAAAACACCTATATCAAGCCACTGAAACACACATGCATGCTTGGAAAAGCTAGAAAATTTAATATACCAAAAACAACAAAGGCTAGCCATTTAAGCAAGATAAATGCATACAAAAATAACTAAGCATACAATATGTTCTATGGTCCAAAACTATCCTAGGAATGCAGCAAGTACATCTAGAACTACCACGGATCTTGCATTATTAATTTACAAAGAAAATCAAGCATATATCAAGAATAAATACTTCTGGTAATTATAAAATTGTGATTAATTCACCAGGGGTGCATTTTGGCATAAATAGACTACATGCAGAAGTTGGGAACAAAATCATAATTATTTTTAGCTACAAAAATCATCTAGACAGATTCTGTATAAATGGAAAACAATTCATATAAAACGATATACAACATAACTTTGTGCAATTTTGGTACAGGAGCTAGTCATAACATAACACACAGCATGTCCAAAAATTAGCTACAGAGGACTTATGGATTTTGAGATATCACAGATCTAGGTTTTAACATTTCTATTTTTCATGCAAAACTTATCAGGAAACAGCCTAGACAAGTTTAACAAAAGTTGTAGTGCTCTTCACCAGGAGTCTAGAAAAATTGAGTTTGCATTTTTCCAATTTTTCTACGATGTTTTAGGGATTTTACAAGATTCAGCCAAAGTGTTTTACTATTGAAGTTTCCCTTTTGCAGTGAGGTCCCTAGAACTTTCCACAACCTCACAGATATGCCCCTAAATTGCACAAAACACCTTGGAAAGACCTCGAGCCTTGCAATGTGGCCCTTGGCCATAGTGTCGGGGACAGCCCTAGGGGTCCCCTTAAACAATGGGGGAAAACCCACTTAAAACCCAGAACGAAACCCGATAATATTAAGCCTAACCATGCAGGTGCCTAACCATGCAGGACACGGCCCACAGGGACTCCGACGGCCCATCGAGGCAGCCCACGTAAGGATCCCCTCGAAACGGACTCCGCCTCGTTCGAGGCTGCACGCTCCCTTCGGGCGGGCATCGCCCCGCTCGAGGGGCGCACTTCCCTCGAGCGGGTTTCGCCTCGCTCGAGGGTACGCCCCCGCCCTCGGCGGGGCCCGCCACGCTCGCGGGCGCCCCGCACACGTGCGCCGGCCCCGTACGCGGGCATTTAACGCCACGACGCCGCGGGACGGCGCCATCATGCGCCCGGGCTCGCACCCCCGTGCCGCCGCACCAACTCCCCGGGGAGGAGCCCATCCCCGCCACTGTTGGGAGGGTACGGTGGAGTGCGGCCGGTGTCGGTCCCCCGTGACACCGCGCGCACGCCCGGTACGGCTAACGCGCCGAGCCCTCGAAAGGGGGCCGGCGCACCCTCGATGTACTTTCTTGTGACCCTACAGGGTTAGGTGGAGGCGGTAGGCCGATGGACCGCCATCCCCGCCACCGCAACGGCGTGGCCGCCGTACCCGTGCGCGCGGGCGCACGCCGGACCCCCGTAGCGACGACTCCCGCCCCGTGAGGTGCGTTGGGAAGGAACGCCGTTCGCCAACTCCCCGTGCGCCGTACGGGCCGGCGTCGACACCTCCCTCGAGCCTCGTCGAGAGGACATCACCGCCATCCGCCGCTCTCCTACCCTCGAACCGCCACCGTTCGGGTACAAGTCGAGCCATGATGACCGGATCGTGGCGGGGATCGCACGGACGGCCGCCCACTCTACACCGTAGCACGTCGCACTTCTCCACATAGCTAAGTAGCGCGGCGCGCATGTAACCCGTTGTCCCCTTGATCTATAAAAGGGGAGGCGAGCCCCCAGCCGCGGGGGGGGAGGAGTTCAACACAACACACCGTGCACTCACTCTCTTATTCTCCCACAACATCTTCAGCCACCTTTCCAGGGACTTGGAAGCCACATTTCCTCTCCCGCCTTGCTTGTACTTGCCCCACTACAAGCACCCCCGGTGCTGAGCAATATAGTGCCACGAGCACACCCCTGCTGGACGTACGGCCCCCTCGGTCGGAACCAGGATAAAACCTTGTGTCATTTGTTGCTTAGCATCGACCATTGAGGGATAGACCACGGCCCTATCTACCGGTTAGTGTCGGGACCATATTCCGCACCGACGCTGGCGCCCACCGTGGGGCAAACGAGCGCCTAAGGTCATTTCGCCAACTCCCTCCATGGTGATCCGCACCGAATACCGTGCTACACGCTACCGCATGGGTAGCCCGACCCCCTCCCGGCCGGGTTCGAGATCCGCTTCGGGGGATCCGAACTTTCAAGCCACGGGGAATGGCTATCTCATGCGCCTCACTAACCGTGAGGAACTCCGCGCGCGGCGTCGGGCCCGGTCCGGTCGGACCCCGCCGCACGCACGACTCGGCGCGGGCGCCCGCAGGCACGGAGGCCGCGGGTCCGTCGGCGCCACGACGCCACCGTCGCTCCGGGCAACGCTCGCGTCGGGGGCGCGGTCCGAGCGGCGGTAGGCGGAGCGCGCCGCCGCCCGGCGCGGTGTGCCAACCACAACGACCGCCACCGCCCGGCGGCGGGCCGGCGCGCGGCCTCTCGGACCGCGCATCCCCCATCGGCCGCGTGGCGCTACGACGGCCTACAACGCCAACGTCAACACGACGATGCGCAGGGTTCCGCCTGGCCGCCATGTCTTCGTCGCCAGGGACCCCGGCACCTCGGCAGCGGATGAGTCATCCCCGGGCTCCGTTGACACGATGCCACCCGCCAACCGCCACGGATACGCGGAGTGGGACTTCTCCGGCGTGCCGGACCCGGGCCGCGTTCGGCGTTTCCTCGACGCCACGGACCTGCGGTTCGGTCGCTCCGACGACTCCGGCCGGGAGCTACGACCCCACGCGGGAGTGTTGCGCCGTCATCACCAACGACCCGGCCAACGCCGCCGCGCGGCGGGCGCGGAGACGGGGAAGTCACGCCCGCCCCGGGGATCGCCGCGCGCCCGGCCGCGGGGGCCAAGCGCTCCCGCCGGGGCCGACGTCGACGCACGGGCGGCCCAAGCCCGCGAGCTCGAGGCCAAGCCGGCGGAAGAGTACCGAACGGTGCGGCCGCTCCGCGCCTCAATGGCGGGGGAGGCTTCCGCGCGTGGCGAACGCGCGCGGGGCCGGGGCCGACGGTCCGCGATCGCCCTCAACACCGCCACCAACGTCGGAAACGCGGACGTGCCCCCACGGGCGAGCCAGAAGCTCGTCGCCGCCGCGACGCTGCTACGGGCTATGCCAGCACCCTCGACCCCCGAGGCTCGAGATATGCACCGCGAGGTGCAAACTCTCATCGAGCAAGCGGCCGTCCAGCAGGCCGAAAGCTCGGCCTCACGCATCCGTCAACAGGGGGATGCGTGGGGCGATGAAGCCGCACCAGGAGGCGAACCCTCGGTGCACGCGGGGGGGCCAGCGGGGCATCCCACCGAGCAAGGGCGCACGCCAGCTAAGGAGCGACTCCTCGACGCGCGCAGGGCACTAGATGGCGACGCTCGCAATGTCATCAACGCCTGGCGCACCAGCAAGGCGGACGCGCGAGCGGCAAGGGGTTACCACCCTCGACGGGGTGGGCGCTACGACAGCGGCGAGGACCGCTCCCCGACGCCGGAGCCCCCGGTACTCGCGTGTTCGGCCGGGAGATCCGAGCGGCGGCGTTCCCCCCAACGCTTCCGCCAACCCTCGACGATCGTCAAGTACAACGGGGAGACGGACCCCCGTGTCTGGCTCAACGACTACCGCTTGGCTTGCCGCCGGGGCGGGGGCCACTAACGACGAGGTCATCATCCGCAACTTGCCCCTGCATCTGGGCGACGCGGCCCGGACATGGCTCGAGCATTTGCCCGCCAGCCAGATCCATAACTGGGACGACCTAGTCCACACGTTCGTGGGCAACTTCCAGGGCACATACGTGCGCCCTGGGAACTCTTGGGACCTGCGCTCCTGCACGCAGAAGCCCGGCGAGTCGCTGCGGGACTTCATACGGCGCTTCTCCAAGCGCTGCACGGAGCTCCCCAGCGTAGCACAGTCCGAGATCGTGCACGCCTTCCTCGAGGGCACCACGTGCCGGGACCTCGTGCGGGAGCTGGGACGCAGCCCGCCTGCGGACTCCAACGAGCTGTTCGACATCGCCACCAGCTTCGCCTCCGGGGAGGAGGCCGTGGGGGCGATCTTCGACGGCAAAAAGGGCAAGCGCTCCGAGGACACGCCCGCGGAGGGTAGCGGGTCCAAGGAGCCTCACCGCAACGACAAACGGGGCAAGAAGGGGAAGAAGCCGCGCCGCGAGGCGCGCGAGCAGGGGCGCAACGGCGGCAACGCCGAAGCCCTCGTTGTCGACCCGCTCGACGGGGCCCTCGACCGGCTCCTCGAGGCCCGAGGATATTTGACGACATGCTGAAGAAGCCATGTCCCTACCACAAAACCCCAGTGCAACACACCCTTGAGCAGTGCGACATGCTCAAAAAATTCTATGGCCGCGCCGCTGCGAAGGAGGCAGAGGCCAAGAAAGACGGGGGCGATGGCGACGCCGGTGGCTTCCCCGCCGTCGAAAATGTGTTCCTCATCTTTGGGGGACCCACCGTCGACATGTCGACCCAGCAGCGCAAGAAGGAGCGACACGAGGTCCTCGCCGCGGAGAGGGCGCCTCCGGCCTTTCTCAATTGGTCGGAGGATGTCATCACCTTTAACCGGGAAGACCACCCGAATCGCATCCCCAATCCGGCCGGTACCGCCGGTGGTAGATCCCATCATTGGGAACGCCCCGTTTTCAAAGGTCCTTATGGACGGAGGCAGTAGCCTCAACATCCTCTTCGCGCATACATTGCGCCTGATGGGGATCGGGCTGGACCAGCTACAGCCCAGCACAAAGCCGTTCCACGGCATCGCGCCGGCAAGCGGTGTTCGGCCCCTCGGGCAGATCGATCTGCCGGTCTGGTTTGGTACCCCTAAGAACTTCCGCAAGGAGACCCTCACCTTCGAGGTGGTGGGGTTCAAAGGGGCCTACCATGCCATCCTTGGGCGACCTTGTTATGCCAAATTTATGGCGGTCCCCAACTACACCTACTCGAAGATGAAGATGCCGGTCCAAACGGCGTCATCACCGTCGGGTCGTCCATCGAGCACGCATTCGATCGCGATGTCGAGTGCGTGGAACATGGAGAGGCACTAGCGCCTGGATGAAGCGCCGGTAAACACGCCGGAGAAGATGGTCAACGAGGACCTCGACTCCGCCGCCAAGCACGTCGGCACTTTCGAGGCCGCCGAGCGGACCAAAGGGGTCCCCCTCGACCCGTCGCCCCCGAGGGCAAGGCGTTGAGGGTCGGCTCCACCCTCGACCCCAAATAGGAAGCGGTGCTCGTCGACTTCCTCCGCGCCAACGCCGACATCTTCGCGTGGAGCCCCTCGGACATGCCAAGCATCCCGAGGGAAGTCGCCGAGCACTCCCTTGATATCTCGCCAAACGCCCGCGCCGTGCGGCGGCGGGCCGCGCCGCTTCGACGAGGAGCGGCGACGGGCGATCGGAGCGGAGGCGCGGAAGCTCCTCGAGGCCGGATTCATCAAGGAAGTATTCCACCCTACGTGGCTAGCTAACCCCGTGCTTGTAAAGAAGAAAAATGGGAAGTGGCGGATGTGTGTAGACTATACTAGTCTTAATAACGCATGTCCCAAAGTTCCTTTTCCTCTGCCACGCATAGATCAAATCGTTGATTCAACGGCTGGGTGCGAATTACTCTGTTTCCTTGATGCCTATTCCGGTATCATCAAATAAAAATGAAGGAGTCCGACCAGCTCGCGACTTCATTCATCACACCGTTCGAGACGTTCGCTACGTCACGATGCCGTTTGGCCTCGAAACGCGGGCGCAACATACCGGCGCCGCATGCGGCACGTTTTTGGGGATCACATCGGGCGGACGGTCGAAGCATACGTGGACGACATCGTCGTGAAGACCGAGAAGGCGGACAACCTGGTTGGCGACCTTGGCGTCGCGTTCGGGCCGCCTACGGGCCAATGGGGTCAAGTTAAACCCCGAAAAATGTGTCTTTGGAGTGCCGCGAGGCATGCTCCCGGGGTACATCGTCTCCCGGCGGGGAATCGAGGCCAACCCCGAAAAGGTCGCGGCCCTCGAACGAATGGGTCCGATCGGGGACCTCAAAGGGGTGCGAAGGTGTTGGGGTGCCTTGCCGCCTTGAGTCGCTTCATCTCGCGGCTCGGTGAGAAGGGCCCGCCCCTCTACCGCCTACTCAAGAAGCACGAGCGCTTCTCCCGGACCACCAAGGCCCGGGACGTGCTCGACAAGCCGAAGGCGTCTCCCCGACGCACGCCCCCGATTCTCACGCCGCCACGGGACGGCGAGCCCCCGCGGCTCTACGTGGCCGCGACCACCCAGGTGGTAAGCGCCGTGATCGTCGTGGAGCGCATAGAGGAAGGGCACGCCTTGCCTGTGCAGCGGCCCGTCTACTACATCAGCGAGGTCCTCTCGGACACGAAGACGCGCTACCCCCAGGTCCAGAAGCTGCTATACGCGGTAGTCCTTGCGCGGCGCAAGCTCCGCCACTACTTCGAGGCCCACCCCGTCACGGTGGTTTCTTCCTTTCCGCTAGGGGAAATCATCCGCAACCCCAACGCCGCGAGAAGGATCGCCAAGTGGTCCGTGGAACTGATGGGCGAAACGCTCGCCTACGCCCCACGCAAGGCTATCAAATCGCAAATTCCCGGCGGATTTCGTCGCTGAGTGGACAGACACACAGCTGCCACCCCCACAAATCCAGGCAGAGTGCTGGACTCTGTTCTTCGACGGCTCAGTGATGAAAACGGGAGCGGGCGCGGGCCTGCTCTTCGTGTCACCCCTCGGGGAGCACATGCGCTACGCAGTGCGCCTCCACTTCCCCGCGTCCAACAATATGGCTGAGTACGAGGCCCTGCTCTGCGGCCTCAAAATCGCCATTGAGTTGGGCGTCAAGCGCCTCGACGTGCGGGGGGACTCGCAGCTCGTGATCGATCAAGTCATGAAGAACGCGAGCTGCCACGATGACAAGATGGAGGCCTCTCTTGCAAGGCCATGCGGGCCCTCGAGGACGGGTTCTACGGCATCGAGCTCAACCATGTGCCCCGAAGGTACAACGAAGAAGCAGACGAGCTCGCCAAGATCGCGTCCGGACGGATTACCGTTCCCCCGAACGTTTTCGCGCGCGACATCGCTCAACCCTCGGTCGTCTTCGAGCCCTACCCCTCGAATCACGACGGACCCTCGGGGGCTCCCTCGAACCAAGCGGGTGCGGAGCCCATGGACGAGGACCCCTCGAACGAGGCGTACGTGCTCTCCCTTCTCGAGGGGTACGGCTCTCACGAAGCCGATGCGATGGACATCGAGCCGGCTCCCGTCCAGGCGGACTGGCGGGAGAAATACATTGCCTGGATCGCTCGAGGGGAACTCCCCGCGGACCGGGCCGCAGCCCGGCGCATCGCCAGGATGGCTAAATCCTTCACCCTCGTCGATGGCGAGCTGTACAAGCGCGCCGCCTCCGGCATCCTACAGCGGTGCGTGCCAATTCCCGAGGGGCGCGAGCTCCTGCGGGACATCCATGCGGGGATCTGCGGCCACCACGCCGCACCCCGCGCCCTCATCGGCAACGCGTTCCGCCAAGGCTTTTACTGGCCTACCGCGGTCGCGGACGCCGGGCCGAAATCGTACGCACCTGCGAAGGGTGCCAGTTCTACGCCCGCAAGTCCAACTTGCCCGCTCACGCCCTACAGACCATCCCCGTTACATGGCCGTTCGCCGTGTGGGGGCTGGACATCGTCGGGCCCCTGCGGAAGGCGCCCGGGGGCTTCACCCACTTGCTAGTCGCGATCGACAAGTTCTCCAAGTGGGTGGAGGTGCGCCCCATCACGAACCTAAGGGCTGAGCAGGCGGTGACATTCTTCACCGATATCGTCTACCGCTTTGGAGTGCCAAACTCCATCATCACGACAACGGGTCCCAGTTCACGGGCCGGAAGTTCTTGGAGTTCTGTGACAAGTTCCACATCCGCGTGGATTGGGCAGCTGTGGCGCACCCACAGACCAACGGCCAAGTGGAACGTGTCAATGGCATGATCCTACAAGGCCTAAAACCCAGAATTTTCGACCAGCTCAACAAATCTGGGCGAAAATGGCTCCAAGAACTACCAGCGGTCGTGTGGAGCCTAAGGACCACCCCAAGCAGAGCCACCGGGTTCACCCCATTTTTCCTAGTCCACGGCGCGGAGGCTGTCCTCCCCACGGATTTAGAATACGGGTCGCCCAAGGTTCGAGGCTACGACGAGGACGCTAACCAGCGAGCCCGCGAGGACTCGCTGGACCAGCTGGACGAGGCACGCCTCGTAGCCTTAATGCACTCCGCGAGGTACCAACAGTCCCTACGACGCTACCAAGCACGCAAGATACGTCGACGGGACTTCAGTGAGGGGGATCTCGGTCCTAAGGCCGCGCCAAGATAACCGAGGACGCCACAAGCTATCACCCCCATGGGAGGGACCCTACGTCGTGGTGAAGGTACTCAAACCGGCACATACAAGGCCGGCCAACGAGGACGGCGAAGAGCTCACCAACGCTTGGAACATCCAACGGCCTACGTCGCTTCTACCCTTAGCTAGGATTTTCCAAGTATTTTTGTTGTAAAGCACATCGCCAACACCCCGCTTGGCAACGACTATGTAAATACGTCAAGTCTAATGAAAAGGATAACTTGGCTTTCCCCCGAAACCCAAGTTACCCTCGGGGGCGCTTGCGGGGGGGCACCCCCCCCAAAATGGTCCCATTTTTTCGCGCAAAAAATGCAACAATCCACACGCGCTAAGTTTGTTCCCTACTTCAACCTCGAGCCACGATTCGAACAGGGCGCGGGCGGCACGGCGGAAGGAGCGTGCGAGCCGCAGATAGCCTACGCCGCGTGGCTATGGCCCTTCTCTCTCGCCTCCAACCCGGCGGGCCCCCGCCCGAAAATCGAACTTCCCTAACTAGAATCCACTCGGGAAGAAGGAGAAACAAAAAAGCGTGATAAACAAACAACTTCATTTACATCTACTGCTTATGTTCATGAAACAACTTGTTTGTTTACAAAAGGCCACGAGGCCAGAATTCTGATACGCATAAACAAAAACGGGCCTAGCGCCCAACTGCTTTCAGGCGGGAGGAGCAGCAGCGTCAGCGGCGTCCGGGAAGAGGAACTCCTCGAAGGCCTCGGCGAGCGACCCGGCGGCATCAGCAGCGAGCGCATCCATACGCTCCATGGCCACCTCGTCCTCGACGCCCTCGGGTACGACGTAGCCTTCCGCCAGCGCCTCGAAGTTTACCTCGTAGTGGGATCGCACCACTCCGAGGGCCTTCTGGACGCCCGGTGCGCAGCGCCCGCGCATCCGCTCGGTGACGTGGCCACCAAGGGCGCGCAGACGGCTGGCCAGCCGAGCCGCCGGCCCGTGCCTCGCCCTCCTCGACGGTCCGGCAAGTCTCGAGGGCCGCATCGCGCGGCTCCCGCAGCCCCGCTCGGAGGAGTTGTAGGAGGCTGCGGCCGCCTCGGCCGCCCGCTCGCCGCGTGCCCCGGAGCAAGGCGCAAGCCCGGGAACATCAAGGCAAGGGATAAATCGAAAAAAGAGGATGCGAAGTTCCCAATCGAAAATCCAACAAGACAAGAGTCAGATTGTGGCTCACCTTCGACTTGCTTCTTCTCCATCTCGAGGTCGCGGCGCACGGCCTCGACCGTAAGCTCGAGGCGCTTGACGGTCTCACCCTCGCTCCCGGAGGGCCATCTCCCGGTTTGCGCTCGCAATGCCGAGCACAACGACCTCGCCCTCGCCCTTGGAGAGCTTGGCGTTCGATCCGCCAAAGACTTCCGCGTCACCTCGTGGGCGGCGCGCTCCTCCGCTCCCCGGCGCCGCACGGGCATCGGTGAGAGCGGTCCGCTCTCGCCGGAGCCGCTCCTCGGCCCCTTGGCGGGCGGTGCTCTCTTGCGGAGCCGCTCCTCGGCCAGGTGACGAGGGCCGCGGCCTTGGCGTCGAGGGCGGCCTTCGTGTCGTCGGCCTCCTTGGCCCGCCGCTCCCGCCTCGCGCGCCCGCTCCTCGGCCGGCGCCGTTGCGCCGCGCCCCCTCGAGCGACGTGCGGAGCCCCGGGTTTCGGCGCGAGCGGTAGCCACCTCCCCCTCCCCCGCTGGCGGCCCGTCCGCGTCTTCTCCCGTGTCCGCGCGCGCATTCCACGCGCGCCTCGTCACGATCGACGAGGGCTGCGCGGACCCGCTCGAGGCTCGAGCGCCGCGGTGCATCCCGTCCCGAGCTCTCCCGGGAGCTCATCGCACCACGCCATCGCCCGATACGCCGCCCGCCGTCGGCGTCCCGAGAGCGTCGGCAAGCGCGTCGAAGGCGCTGCACCGCTCCCGGAGCTGGCGAACCTCGGCGTTCACCCGGTCGAAGGCGTCGTACTTGTCATGGGCACGACGCTCGAGCTCCTGGCAATCATAGAATCGAAGCCCGTAAGCGCCAAGATTTGAATGCAGCGTACGAAAACGAAGGGGGAAAAGGACGAGCAACCGTGGCTCACCTGGAAGACGAGCCAGGCCGGGCCGCCATGGACTGCGCGCCCTCGTTCGGCGCGCGGTTGAGCGTGGCGCCGTGGCTCCGAGCTCGCCCCGGAGATCCCCGCCTCCCCGGGCGTCGGCCGAACGCCGGAGGATCGTCGACGGCCCCCTCCACCCCGGGCGGGGGCGGCCGGCGTGGGAGGACGAGGCCTCGGCACCATGTCCTCGGCCCCCCACCACCATGTGACCCTCGCGCCGCCTCACGAGGGCCCCCCTCCCGGGGCTCGGAGGAGTTCGTGGGCCGGTCGGCCCACCGATTCCACCCGGCGGCGGAGAGTCGTCCGAGACCTCCACCACCTCCGCCCGCAAATCGCCGGCGGGCGCGCCGCTTGCGCCGCCTCCGCCGGCACCTCCACCCGGCACCTCCGCGGCCGCGGCGCGCCCCGGCGCGGCGCCGCGCCCACCACCTCTCGGCCGCGCCTGCGCGCCACGGGCGCCGCGGGTTGCTCCCGCTCCGCCTCCTCCACCGCAACGACCCCCGCGGGGCCGCGCTCCCACCACGGCCGCCGCCGCCGCGCCCGTGTCTCCATGACGACCGGTGCCGCCGCCCCCGGCGACCACCGGTTGCGCCGCGGCAGGCGATCGACGGCCGGGGCCTCGAGGCCCCAACCGGGGCTTGCGAGCTCGCGCCCGCCGCCGTGCTTGTCCCCGGCGCGACGCCCTCGACGAGCGCCGCCGGGTGGGGATGGACGCGTCCGTCCTCAGCACCTTGGCAGGTGCGAGAGGAGGCACGGTTGGCACCACCCTGCACAGGCACGGACAGAAGGTTGGGGCGCCTAATCATCGACAAATCAAACCCAACGAAAAGGGACGGACTCCTTACCTCGAAGAGGAAAAGGCCCGTTTCCTCTTCCTCGAGGCCTCCGCGGATGAGGCCGGCGCGGCCGCCACGCCGCCGCGGCGCCTCCCCGACGGCGCCGGCCGTACGCGCGCGCACGCCCGCCCCGTGCGCGGGCGCGCCCGACGCCGCTCCTCCCGAAGGCACCGCCGCGCGCGCGGGCACACTCGCCCCCGCGTGCGGACACGCCCGCCGACGCGCCTCCCGACGATGGTGCCACGCGTGCGGGCACGCTCGCCCCGCGCGCGCGCACGCTTGACGCGCGCACGGGCGCGCGCGCCGCGCGCGCCTCCGCGGCACGCGCGCCGGCGCCCCGCGGCGCGCGCCGCCCTTGATGTCGATGGCCGGCGGCGGGCGCCGTTGCGCCCGCCCCGGCGATGCCGCCCTCGTCGCCGGCGCGCCGCTCCGGCGAGGGAGGCGCGGGCCGCCACCCGTCGGAGGGGCCCTCCCCCTCGCCCTCTTCCTCCTCGTCCTCCCTCCGAGGATGAGGGCTCGTCGATCTCCCGGGGAGGAGAGCCCCCGGCTCCTCGCGCCGTCGGTACTCCGCGGCCCGCCGGTCACGCGCGTGCTTGACGTCGCCTCGCGTGCTCCCTCTTGCGCGCCGCCCTCTCCTGCTGCTCCCGCTGCGCCGCCCGGCCGAGCGCACGGGAGTCGGGGGTGGGTGGAACGGACTTGGCGATGGTGAACTTCACCAGCTGCACACATGAGCACCGAAGACACGTCAGGAGGCAAAGGCAACGCAAAGAACCAAAACGAAATCAAGGACCACACTCACCAACGGGCCGGTGGGGAGCATCTCGATGTCCCACGGGGTCCGACCCGCGGCGGCGGCACCGGGTGTCGACGGCGCTCCGCGCCCGGTGAGCGCGTACGGCCGCTCGAGGGGCGTCGGGAGCATCCGCGACCTCGCCGGGTCGACGGGGTTGGCCGCCTATGTCATCTTGAAGATGCGGAGCGGCCTCTCCATCAACGGCACGATCCGCCGGTGATGAAGGAAGGCGAGGACGCCCATCGCGTTCGGCCCCATCTTCGCCGGCGCCGCCGCGGCCCGGGATCGACTCCCCGCCTCGCCCGATGCCGGGGCGAGGACACCCCGTAGCCCCGGGAGGCGGGGCCTCTCCTTGAACACCCGGCCGGTGTAGGGGGGAGGCCGGGCTCGGTGTTACGCAAGTAGAACCACCCCCCGCTCCCGGCGGCGTTGTTCGTCGTCATGGTGCGGGGGATGTAGACGTTCTTGAATTGCCCCCGCGGGGCAAGCGACATCCCGCCGCGCGCATCGCGCGGCGGGTCCTTGGCTCCGTCGTGGGGGCTGCGTGATGAGCTCCGCGCGGAAAAGGTGTACCCGCAGCTCCCAATTGGACCGGGATCCCCGGGTACCCTTCGCGGGCGCCCACGAATGTGGCCGCTCGCGAGATCGCGTTGGGGGCGAAGTTGTGCGGCTCCACCCCCGTAGTAGTAGCACATCGCCCGCATGAAGGTGCTCGCCGGCGCGGTGAAGCCCTCGCTCGTGGTAGCGGATGAAGCTCACCACGTAGCCCTCCGGCGGGTTGGGCTCGTGGTCCGCGGCCCGGCGGCACGATCCACTCCGCCGACGCCCGTCTTCGTTGGCCGCCCGGCGGCGGCGGCGACTAGCTCGCCAAGGGCCAGCCGCGTCACCGTCGACCTCTCCCAGGCATATGGCTCCAGGATCCTGAGAGGAGGCTCGGGCGGCGCCATGAGGAAGGACGAAGGAATGCGAGGACGGAGAACAAGAAACGGAAGGAAAGCTCTAGCGGCGACACCGCGCGATGGCAGGAGCTAGGCGAAGACGAAGGGGCGGGGGACTGAAAATGGTGAGATGCCAAGGTAAAAAACCGCCGTCTCCTCCTCCCCGCAGCTTTATAGGCCGACGGGCGAGCTCTCCGGAGCGGACGCCCCGCTAGCATTAACTGCAGGGAATCTTTCCATCGCGTCGACGAGCGGGCCCCACCACGACTGCAGCGGCCACGTCACGGCAGGCGGGCCATCATCACGGCAAAGACCCGCAGCGACCGAGGCGAAGCGGTCACGTCCGCCTGCAACGCCGCCCACTACGCGCGCGCGCGCGCGGCGGCCGTTGACGGTTAATAGTTGTATCAAAGTTCGTTTGTGACTTGCAAGCGGACAAGTCTCCCGTCGTAGTCAAGGGACCCTTCTTCCCTCGAGTGGTGAACCCAAGGTATCGAATCCGTGGAACAAATGTGTGACGCAAGACTTAATCTATTAAAGCCAAATAACTTCAATCTTCAATAAAGAACCTAATGCATCTAAGTAAAAGACACAAAACAGATCTAATCTATTAAAAACCGGAGAAAACAAAGTAAGATTGGGTAGATAAACCGATCCGGAGGGATCGGGGTAAGCCTTTTGTTGAAGTTCCAAGCAAGAGAAGAAGTAGCAAATCGAATCTTAATAGAAGCCTCTTTAAATCGTGGTTTCCCGTCCAAATCCGAAAACATCCGCCTTTCGAGACCCCCGTTCGTCACAACGTATCCCTATTCATGCGGGGAGCTTAGGGCGAGTCAAAATACAAGTCGAGATTCTTTCGGAAGATCCGGCGTGTACCTCTAGCCACCGCGGCTACAAGAACACCCTATGTAATCTATCGTACGAATAGAATTGGAATAAGCAAAGCCGATCGAAAAACGAAATCTTCGAGGAAACACTTGATCGCTAAGAAAAGATTCAACTTGATAATTCAACTATGACAATGATACATACACAAGATCACCACCGGGATCCTTCCTTGATCTTGCTTCTAGCTCCGGAACTCCGACGTGGTCTTCCATGCAAGGTTCCCACGTCGGCTAGGGAAACCCTAGTCAACTAGCTCGACCCTCTCCTCTCCGACATGGTGTCCCTCTCTTCTCTCGCTTCTCGGCGGCCGAAGACGAAATCTTCTCTCGCGTGGCTCTCGGTCGGGGGACTATAAATAGCCCGATTGGCGGCTAGGGCAAAGGGCGACGGTTTTGGGCCCAAAATGGGCTCCGGGCCGACCGGACCGGGCCGGCCGGCCCGGGCCCATTTAGGCCCGGCCCCGCGGGCTCCTTTGCCCGAGGTCGGTTCCCTTGCTTTCCGGATGCTTCCCCTTCGCATGTAGGTCCATGTCGTCGGTTTCTCTCCGAATTGGACTCAACTCCTTGTCTTGCAAGATTCGGCACTTTTCTCGGTCGGTCCCCGGAGTCCGTCGTCTTCTCGGATCAAGTCCCCGGCTTCTTGGAGTTAATTTTACTTCATTGCATGACTTGTTCGGGACTTTAAGGTCTTGTCATGAGGTGCTTGATGAACTTATCCCGAAAGTCTTGCATTCAACGCTAAAACCCCGCATAAACATTAAACTCCAAAACCGACATGCACACGTGAACTTGTTATACCACGGGGGTTAGTACCAATGGATAAGGTATAAAACTCATGCCAACACCGAAGGTAAACTCATGGCTAGGTTGACGGATTTTCGGCGTCAACATCTCCCCCATGCTTAAACCTTGCTCGTCCTCGAGTAAGCCTTCGATGGATATCATCATTGCTAAACAATGTTTAAACTCTGCACTTGATTACTCATGAGAAAACATAATGCTCTCAAAATTTTAATTCATTAAAGTTCCATAATGTACTAGCCTTCATTTCTACGGAGGGTAGATTCTTTTTAAGCTTATCCCACAAGTATTAACATGCTCACAAAGTTTTAAATAGATCTCGAATTTTTTGAAATGAAGATCGAGATAAAGAAAAACTAAACCAAATTCACAAATTTAAATCATCTCGTGTATTGCTCATAAACTCTCATCTCACTTGTCTCTCAAGCCTATATATTCTACTCCTTTCCCTCTCATATATATGTGGTAGGCTTTTATATGGAGCTTTGGGAAAGTTTAGTCCTAACAAGATTTTATAAATGAGGTGTTGTCAAAACAAGACAAGCTTCTCATGGTCTTACCGAGACTCGTCAAAAAGGTCATTGGAAAATAATGTTAAATCAAGGAGGGGAAAGAGAAAAATACACACACTTTAGATGAGTGGACATGTGCAAATGGCAAAGAGTGATCCCGAGGCACAAAGGAAGTCCTCGTTATCGGATTGCACATGGTTGGAAAATGAGAATGGATCTTTTTAACTTGAAGCCTTGAATGCACTCTTAGAGAACCGGGGAGTTCACTTTACGCACATATATATTTTTTCTGTTTCTCATATTTCTCATTCTTTTCTTTCTTTCTTTCTTTCTTTCTTTCTTATATATATATATATATATATTTTCTTTCTTCACCTTGGAAGTCACGTACATCGCCGAATTTTTTCTTTCATCATTATATATATATATTTTTTTAAAATACTCCCTTTTGAACTCTAAAACTGCACCGTACCTACCTCCTCCCCCATGCTTAGACGTTGCTCGTCCTCGAGCAAAGAGGCGAAAAATAAGGTAGGTACCGGAATATTTTTCCTTGGAGAGATACTTGAAATCTTCAACGTTGGCACCGTCTTGCGATCTTCCTTGAATTGATGATCCATTCTCAACGATAGGTTGTGGTCAAGGAGGTAATCACAAAAAGATGATAATTGGTTCAAGGGTGGATATCCGGCGAAGTTTGTGAGATCACCGATGCGGGGATACACAATGCACGGATAAAAGGCTAGCAAAAAGATAGATACGCAAAAACGGAATGACCAGCTTCTTAGTCTCGGGCCAGAGAAATCATGGCCTGCAATAACTCACTCAAAAATAAATCTTGTACACTAAGGTTTATGCACTCAAATATATATAAGGCTTTGGATAGGTTGAGCAACACACAAGTGATATTTGTGACAAGGTTAGCAATATTTTTGAGCATAAAAGACATCTTTAATCTATTCATAACTTGAGAGCACATAAAACACTATGGGTCTTTATTTTAATCATAACCTCCGCTGAAAATTAAGCTAGCATTTAAATAAATTCAGATCTGTATTTTTAAGAGAGCACTAGCTTAAACATGCATAAATCAACTACAAAGATGAACAAAGCTGCAATTTTAATCATATATCATCATGGCACGAATTTTGTAACTTTTCCAATGATATAATCAAGGTGGTGACTTTATTAATGGTGACATCAAGTTGAAATACACACTGAAAATAAACAAAACATGCTTGCTGAAAATTAAATAAAAACAGAAAATACTACGCAAACACACATAAGCAAAAGCTGAAAATTACGAGAGAAAAAGAAAAGAAAAGAAAACCAAAAGTTCCTAAGCCTTCTAGTCCTCCGCCGGTGGTTGATGTTGATAGTGTTGATAATAATACCCTTGCTCATAATATGGTTGAACGCTTCCTCCGTCGAATTGATTTGGCTCCACAAGGTGAAGGCGTCCAAGTTCAAAGGCAATATTTGCGTTGCCTTCACCGAGTTGAGCTGCGTTAGATTGGATGGCTGCGATGTTTTGAGCATTTCTTGCGGCATACCCTCCAATAATGGCCATGCTTTGTTGTGGTTGGGGATGATGAGCGTAGGACTCCGCGAAGTTAGCGTTGGGCACAACATAATTTTGTGGGGGTACCGGTGCACCACCCCCCATGCTTGTTGTTGAGACCCTCCGTAATAACTTGGCGGAGGAGGAACCCCGCCAAATGGTTGCACATTGGGTTGTGCTCCACTTTCTTGTGCGGAGGATGTTCCCTCCTCTACGATTCTTCCTCTTTTGTTCTTCCTTGCGGGGACAAGTAGTCCCTCTTCCAACCAATCTTCCCTTCCTTCGGTGAAAATCCTAAGCCTCTCATTCGGAAGGGGGAGGTTCACTATGGCCAACCGATAACCTCCTCTCTCATCTCCACTAATGTACTTGCCTTGCCGCAAGTACTCAAAACCGAGAGAGGTACCACGCAAAAGGTGAGCGGGGTTCCTTGCGATCCCCGGCCGCAAGAAAAAGGCCAACATGGAGAGGTAACACCCCGAACCAATATTACCAGCCCCCGATGTTGCTTCACAACACCAACGGTTGATCATGAGGTAAGAGGGGTCAATTGGCTGCCTGGCAATTAAAGCCGAGTATAGCCAATTCAACTCCGTGTCGGTCACCTTTGTTTCCCTCATCCTCCCCAATACCCTCTTGCACATCCAAGAGTGAAATATCCGGATAATGGGGTTGCGGATGCAATTGCGTTGTTGATGGGCTTCTCCGGAGATCATGCCCCAAAATTCCGCCAACATGCCGGGAGGCACGTCAACTTTCTCCGGAGCTCCCTTGTGGAATCCAAGCAGCTCCCTTACGTGCTCGTAGGGAACCACTTGCTCGATTCCCTCCAAACGGAATGACAAGCTTTGCACCTCATCATCATCAACGATGGGTGCAATAGTCATCAAAATTTCCAAGGCGTAACCCAAATGGGTGTCCACCGATATTCCGTTGGAGAACTGCACCCATCCGAGGTGCCCCAACATATAGTATATGTCGGTGCCAAAACCCAAGGTATAGAGTGCTTGGTCGTCGAACTCGACGTTGGGCACAAGCCTCTTCTCAAGATTAGAGAGCCTCTCCTCCTCCCCCGCCGACAAGATGATGAAGCCGTACGAAGAGTATGTCGGGGTGTAAGGAGGTGGCGCGGTTGAGCGAGTCGATCGTCGTGGTGGCGCGGGCTGCTCCTCCGTGTGCCCACGAGGTTCGGTAAACCTCATGGAAGTGCTTTTTGCAGCCCTCATACCACCAAGGAGGAGAGCATCGTTCCTCCTCGGTGGTGCCGTATCCGTCTCCAAGCTCCGGGAGTCTCGGAAACCGAGTGCCTCCTCGAAGACGTGGTTGATGACGGCTTGGATGACGATGAACTCTTCTTCTTAGAGAAGAGACTTGCGGTTTTCTTCCACATGGTTGCTGCACTCTTTTCTTCAACTAAAACTCCGGGTTGCAACCGGTAACTAGGCACTTAAACTTTTTGCTTCGGATGTGGACTTTGAGTGGATTAAGGATGTGGATTTTTTTTTCTTGAGCTATCAAGCTTGGGAAGGTTAGCTATGTCTACGGAGGTTTTGAGCACACAAACTTGAACACACAAACAAAGGAAGGAGAGGGAAGCTTGCTCGCAGAAAACGGGAGCCGGGGGGCTCCTTATGTAGGGGAGGCCGGCCTCGGTGCTCTTCCCCGCCTCGTCTTTCTTCCAAAGACGATCATTTCACCTCTCGCAACTTTCCCCGCCCGCGTGCTCCACGAGTTGCACCGCCCAAACGCTCTCGTACACTCCTTTTATTGGTCCTTCCACTTGATGCTTCATGTTTTGGGTCATGTCCATGCTCCTTAGCTCCACTTGCTTCACATGCCACCATGAAATTCCTACAAAGTTGATGCTTGCTGCCCACCATGCTTGTCCTTTGCGTGTGGAATTGGTGAAAGTTGATGAAAGGGAATCCAATGGTGCATGCATGATTACTAGATTGCCTCCATTAAGGTGTGTTTAAGGTTAAGCACTCCTCTAATTTGAAATTTAAAATATTTTTCAGAGCCATGCAAGAGCTCGAACATAATTTTAGAGAAGTTTTTAAACCATTAGAAACAAATGCAAGTCGAAAATATTTTTTTTTACGTCGATTTTGGTCTCACCGGTGTAGTTTGCCTTCATCGGTTGAGAGCAGACTTTTCCCGGCTTGATCATGGGGGCATAGGTTTAGGTTCTAATTTTGGCTAAATAAGAAAGATTTTGAATAAAACAAAATTAGAATAGGTTTAGAAAAATTCTAATCCTAGAGAAACCAAGGATATAGATTTTTAAGACCAACCAAAAGCTTTGATTTCTAGGTTCACGCGAGTTCTACCACGTGCTGAATTTTATTAACACTTAAACATAAATCGTGGCTCTACTCGTGTGGTTTTAGCATGAAAAATAAGTCAACCTCAGCACCATAATGAGGGTGAAAGGTTGAGTTAAGGTTCTGAAATTATTTGGTTGAGGGTTTCTCGAAAAGAAAAGAATCAAACAAGCACGTAGGAGGGTTCATGCAAAGGGTTTATGATAAAGAAAACATTCAATCAAGAATTATGTCTCTAATATTGTTCAACCACTTCTAAGTCTAATGTATTTGCGTAATAAAACTCAAAAACTAAATTATTAAAAAGACTCGAAAAACCCGGAATCGGGTTGTCCTCCCGTAGCTTATTCTTGACTTGACGAAACGGGTTGCCTCCCGCCTAGCGCTTCGTTTATAGTCCATGGCTAGACTTCTTCACTTGATTACTTCGGATCAACGCTCTTTGTGGGCGTTGCAATCTTGGGTACCCGCTTTGGCTTAGTCAATTTTTTTGGTCTTCACAGGCTGGCTTTGTCCTTTGGTCTTGACGGATGCAACAACTTCCTTGTGGCTCGGCATCTCGAACTCCGGTCCTTCGGTCGTGATCTTCATGGTCTCTAATGTGATCCTTCATCTCTCCCGAATGAGCTTGAGTAGCCTTCGCCGTCTTGGGACCTTGGAGTTGTCTCGGATATTCTTCTTCGTTACCCATCGGGTGCCCGGCAAGTTGTCCCACTTGCGTCTAGCATCTTCATCACGATGAACACTTCACGTATAGAGCTTCCGACCTCCGTCACCTTGCCGTCTAAATTCTTCAATATTTTCTCCATAGCCTCGAACTTAGTGACGGCGTCCTTGGACATGGTCGTACTCCACACACTCCTTGCATGAGGATCTTGCTTCGGCGGCCTTTAGGTGTTGAGCTTCTTTCTCCATCTCCATCTTCTCCATCCTCCTCTTAAGTAAACCGATATGCCACTCAAGAAATCCGACTCGTATGCATTCGGCTCTCGCAATCGTCATGCGGATAGTTGAGACTTTGATCTTGAACGGCCTCCCGGCGTCTTGAAGGTTTATGATAGGTAGATCAACGATGTCCGGGGTGCGCAGCGCTCCGGTGGTTGAGGTTGATCTTCCTTTGGACTTGGAGGTGGTGATTCCCTTGGAGATTCCGACGGTCCTTCGACTTCAACTTTTGAATCTAGGGTTTCCACCCCTTTAGCTTGTGTTGCATGTCACCTTTGCACCGTAAAGTTTTCCTGGATCATCCACAAAAAGGTTTGGGTTTCTTGGAGAGGTAGCCAACCATCTCCGGTTAGGGTTAGCAATAAACAAAGTATGCAAAAAAACTAGAGAACAAAACAAATCTATAAAGACTAGAGTTAGACAAACTAGATTAGATGTATTTTGAGGATGATCAAAATTTAGTAGATGCAAAAATAAAACAAAATCAGTACTGAAAATTACAAAAAAAAGCAATAAAAAATCAAATCTTGATCACTTGTTCCCCGGCAACGGCGCCGAGGAAAAAGGGGCTTGTTGACGGTTAATAATTGTATCAAAGTTCGTTTGTGACTTGCAAGCGGACAAGTCTCCCGTCGTAGTCAAGGGACCCTTCTTCCCTCGAGTGGTGAACCCAAGGTATCGAATCCGTGGAACAAATGTGTGACGCAAGACTTAATCTATTAAAGCCAAATAACTTCAATCTTCAATAAAGAACCTAATGCATCTAAGTAAAAGACACAAAACAGATCTAATCTATTAAAAACCGGAGAAAACAAAGTAAGATTGGGTAGATAAACCGATCCAGAGGGATCGGGGTAAGCCTTTTGTTGAAGTTCCAAGCAAGAGAAGAAGTAGCAAATCGAATCTTAATAGAAGCCTCTTTAAATCGTGGTTTCCCGTCCAAATCCGAAAACATCCGCCTTTCGAGACCCCCGTTCTGTCACAACGTATCCCTATTCATGCGGGGAGCTTAGGGCGAGTCAAAAGACAAGTCGAGATTCTTTCGGAAGATCCGGCGTGTACCTCTAGCCACCGCGGCTACAAGAACACCCTATGTAATCTATCGTACGAATAGAATTGGAATAAGCAAAGCCGATCGAAAAACGAAATCTTCGAGGAAACACTTGATCGCTAAGAAAAGATTCAACTTGATAATTCAACTATGACAATGATACATACACAAGATCACCACCGGATCCTTCCTTGATCTTGCTTCTAGCTCCGGAACTCCGACGTGGTCTTCCATGCAAGGTTCCCACGTCGGCTAGGGAAACCCTAGTCAACTAGCTCGACCCTCTCCTCTCCGACATGGTGTCCCTCTCTTCTCTCGCTTCTCGGCGGCCGAAGACGAAATCTTCTCTCGCGTGGCTCTCGGTCGGGGGACTATAAATAGCCCGATTGGCGGCTAGGGCAAAGGGCGACGGTTTTGGGCCCAAAATGGGCTCCGGGCCGACCGGATCGGGCCGGCCGGCCCGGCCCGGGCCCATTTAGGCCCGGCCCCGCGGGCTCCTTTGCCCGAGGTCGGTTCCCCTTGCTTCTCGGATGCTTCCCCCTTCTCGCATGTAGGTCTATGTCGTCGGTTTCTCTCCGAATTGGACTCAACTCCTTGTCTTGCAAGATTCAAGCACTTTTCTCGGTCGGTCCCTGGAGTCTGTCGTCTTCTCGGATCAAGTCCCCGGCTTCTTGGAGTTAATTTTACTTCATTGCATGACTTGTTCAGGACTTTAAGGTCTTGTCATGAGGTGCTTGATGAACTTATCCCGAAAGTCTTGCATTCAACGCTAAAACCCTGCATAAACATTAAACTCCAAAACCGACATGCACACGTGAACTTGTTATACCACGGGGGTTAGTACCAATGGATAAGGTATAAAACTCATGCCAACACCGAAGGTAAACTCATGGCTAGGTTGACGGATTTTCACCGTCAACAAGCGCCTAAAAAGACGCGCCCGCGCTGCAAAACCGCGGCCACGACCGCAAGGCACTTAAATGCCCGGGTCCCTTGCCAAGCAAGGAGAACCCTCGAGCGGGGCGAACCCCCGGCTCGAAACAAAGGCGACCCTCGATGGGATATCAGCGTGAGAAGGTCGTCCGGGACCTGCTCGATGTAGAGCAGGCAACCGCGGGCACCCATGCCACGTAAAACCCCTCGAGCGGCACGACCCTCGGCTCCAAACAAAAGCGACCCTCGATGGGATATCGGCGTGAGAAGGTCGCCGGGACCCGCTCGATGTAGAGCGAGGCAACCGCGGGCACCCATGCCACGTAAAACCCTCGAGCGGCACGAGCCCTTGGCTCAAGATGACGTCAACCCTTGATGGGATATCGACGTGAGAAGGTCGCCGGGACCTGCTCGATGTAGAGCAGGCAACCGCGGGCACCCATGCCACGCAAAACCCTCGAGCGGAGCGAGCCCCCGGCTCGAGACAATGTCAACCCTCTAAAAGAAAGCACATACGCTGTGCTACCAACCAGCACCTCGAGGGCTGGCTCGCCCCGCGTACCCCTCGACGGCCGCAAACGTGAAAAGACGGGGCCGCCCAGGCGCCACCCCGCACGGCCCTACTGATCAGAGGTTCGAAGCCTGACCCTCGACGGGTTCGAACAGGCGCCACAGATCGCGAGTTAGGGACGACGAGGGCACGTGCATTCGAGCCGTTCCTCGAGCCCGTCGGCTCGAGGGTGCCCCACATGTCGTGTTCGAGAGCCGCCGAGGGCGGCTAGCCGGGGGATCCCACCGAGGGATAGCTTCCGCGCCCTCGGTCCCTAGCGAACGGGACCGAGCCCCACCTAGCAAACCCACGCAAGCGCTTCCATGGACGTGTCTCCGACCGCGCAGCCTACCCTTATCGAACGGGGCATGGGCGTCCACTTGAACCACCCGCTACCGGCTCGAAGAGGAATCAGCAATTCGCGACCCGCTCGATGGGAGTTGCGAAAGCCTCACCCTCCGTCCCGCGGAGGGACGGCGAGGGCGCGTTGGAAAACAAGTCGTCGGGCTCTACCCGATCGCCTCGAACGGGCCAAGGCTCGGGGGGCTTGACGCACGGCTACACCTCCTTGAAACTGCACCCGCCCGAGACTGTGTCAGCGGTGCGTGCACCCCCGAAGCCGGCTGAAATACCGCCGATGCCGGTTGGCATATGTGCCACGTCTCTCTGACCAAAATTCTCGTGGTAAACCCCTGCAGGAGTATCCACACTCCTGGAGGCTTCGGGGGCTGGACCCGCGGGTCCGCTGACGCGGCCCCACGGAAAGCGTTCGCAAGCAAGGAGGGAAGAACGTCCTATCAGTAGGTTCCAGCATCTGCGGGAGCCGCAACGGCAAACCCACAGATGCTCGGGGGCTACTGTCGGGGACAGCCCTAGGGGTCCCCTTAAACAATGGGGGAAAACCCACTTAAAACCTAGAACGAAACCCGATAATATTAAGCCTAATCATGCAGGTGCCTAACCATGCAGGACGCGGCCCACAGGGACTCCGACGGCCCATCAAGGCAGCCCACGTAAGGATCCCCTCGAAACGGACTCCGCCTCGTTCGAGGCCGCACGCTCCCCTTCGGGCGGGCATCGCCCCGCTCGAGGGGCGCACTTCCCTCGAGCGGGTTTCGCCTCGCTCGAGGGTACGCCCCGCCCTCGGGCGGGGCCCGCCACGCTCGCGGGCGCCCCGCACGCGTGCGCCGGCCCCGTACGCGGGCATTTAACGCCCCGACGCCGCGGGACGGCGCCATCATGCGCCGGGGCTCGCACCCCGCCGCCGCCGCACCAACTCCCCCGAGGGAGGAGCCCATCCCCGCCACCGTGGGAGGGTACGGTGGAGTGCGACCGGTGTCAGTCCCGTGACACCGCGCGCACGCCCCGGTACGGCTAACGCGCCGAGCCCTCGAAAGGGGGCCGGCGCACCCTCGATGTACTTTCTTGTGACCCTACAGGGTTAGGTGGAGGCGGTAGGCCGGTGGACTGCCATCCCCGCCACCGTAACGGCGTGGCCGCCGTACCCGCGCGCGCGGCGCACGCCGACCCCTGTAGCGACGACTCCAGCCCCGTGAGGTGCGTTGGGAAGGAACGCCGTTCTGCCAACTCCTGTGCGCCGTACGGAGCCGGCGTCGACACCTCCCTCGAGCCCGTCGGAGGACATCACCGCCATCTCGCTACTCTCCTACCCTCGAACCGCCACTGTTCGGGTACAAGTCGAGCCATGATGACCGGATCGTGGCGGGGATCGCACGGACGGCCGCCCACTCTACACCGTAGCACGTCGCACTTCTCCACATAGCTAAGTAGCACGCGCGCGCATGTAACCCGCCGTCCCCTTGATCTATAAAAGGGGAGGCGAGCCCCCAGCCGTGGGGGGGACGGAGTTGAACACAACACACCGTGCACTCACTCTCTTATTCTCCCACAACATCTTCGCCACCCTTCCGGGGACTTGGAAGCCACACTTCCTCTCCCACCTTGCTTGTACTTGCCCCACTACAAGCACCCCCGGTGCCGAGCAATATAGTGCCACGAGCACACCCCTCGTCGGGACGTACGGCCCCCTCGGCGGGAACCGGGATAAAACCTTGTGTCATTTGTTGCTTAGCATCGACCATTGAGGGATAGACCACGGCGCTATCTACTGGTTAGTGTCGGGACCATATTCCGCACCGACACATAGGGGCGGCGCGACTCCGGCCAATTCCGGTGAACCGGCGGCGCTTCCGCCCCGGGAGGTGGTTGGGCTCGACCATATGCTCACCTAGGGCCCGGGGGCGGCCGAAGTTGGGGCGGAGGGGTCGCCGGCGTGGGTGCACGGCGAGGACCGGTGGCGGAGGCCGCGGCGGACGGTGTTGTCGGCGAGGGAGCGTTCGGGCTGGGCAACAAGCGGCCCTAGGAGCACCAGTAAGACCTAGAGGCGGTGTCTGAATGGTCGGGTGGCTCTAGGAACGGCGCGGGCTAGAGCTTGATGGCGGTGGCATCCATAGCAGGCGGCACGGCAATGGGCGACGCACGCGATGGGGGCATGACCTTTAAATAGGGGCGATTCGGCCGGCGGTGACACTGAAGATGCTGCCATGGTACGGTGGCCCTCGACCGGCGCGCGTATGACGGGGCGCGGGACGGACAGGCGATCCGCGGCGTGCTCCCAGCCAGGTACAATGCGAGGGGCGGTGACGCGTGGCGGTGGCACGGTAGGAATTCAAGGCGCCTCGGGGCGCGGGCGCGTGGGGAAGGCACGCGGCTCGGGCGGCGTGTGCGGACGCCGAGGCGGCCGGCGCGGTGGTGCTCTAGCCGACACCCATTCAGACTAATCGACTTTGAGCCTGTTTATCTCCCAAAAAATGTACTGCAGTGCACCAAGCTATGAATAGGAAAGTTGTAGATCTAACTATCCCCTACAACTTTCTCAAAGGCTCTATGGTGTTTCTCTCAACAGTCTGTGCATGAATTGCAGCCAAAGTTCGAATGCCAACCTGTGTCAATGAACAGGAGGTGCTGGTAGTTGACCAAGATTTCCACCCTTTTCCCCTCAAAATTGGAAATGCCGTCCTACATGAAAGTTGTGTCACTCGACAAACTGGACAACTTTCATATTGGTAGATTTTGAAGTGTTTAGATGAAATTTGGAGAACACGGCAAAAGTTCCGAAAGACATTCAAGGGCATTAGGGTTTAGGTAGGGTTTGACCGTGTATTTGACCAACGTTTGACCACACATGTGTGTTGACTTGGTCAAGAGGGTCATTAGGGTTGGTTTGTGAGGTTTTCGAGGTGAGGACCTAGGTTGACCGTGATTTGACCACTGTCAGCAGAGTTGACTGACTATTAGAGTTAAATAAAAACCTGGGGCGTCACAGACACATCTCTTTTCTATTTCATCCAAGGAAATCTGACCATGTACTTGTTGGTTTATGTTGATGATATCATTGTGGTCAGTTCCTCACCCACAGCCACCGATGCTCTATTGAAACGTTTGGAGCGTGACTTTGCTATCAAAGATCTAGGCGATCTTCACTATTTTTTGGGCACTGAAGTTAAGCGAAGTTGAGGTGATCTACTACTGACTCAAGAACGCTATGCTAATGACATACTCCAGCGGGTAAACATGTCAAAGTGCAAGCCAGCAGCCACACCAATGTGTCCCTTAGAAAAATTGTCTCTATATGATGGTCAAAAACTTGGTCCACATGATTCCTCGCAGTATACAAGTGTTGTTGGTGCCTTGCAATATCTCACATTGACACGACCTGATCTGTCGTTTGCTGTGAACAAAGTGTGCCAGTTTCTCCACTCTCCCACAACTGTGCATTGGGCAGTAGTAAAGCAAATACTTCAGTATGTTAAAGGCAGTCTTGGTCTTAATCTGAAGTTCAGAAGATCCCCATCCATGCTTGTGAGTGCCTTCTCTTATGCCGATTGGGCAGGCTGCCCTGATGATCGTCGCAGCACGGGGGGATTTGCTGTCTCTCTTGGATCTAACATGGTCTCTTGGAGTGCAAGGAAGCAGGCCACTGTCTCAAGATCCAGTACTGAAGTAGAGTATAAAGCTCTAGCCAATGCGGCAGCAAAACTTATGTGGGTGCACAGGATTCTCAATGAGTTGCGTGTGTCACATCCTCGGGCAGGTTTGCTTTGGTGTGACAACATTAGTGCAACTTATCTTACGGCAAATCCGGTGTTGCATGCCCGGACAAAACACATTGAAATTGATTTTCATTTTGTAAGAGAACAAGTGGCTAACAAGCTGTTGGAGATTTGTTTCATTCATTCCGGAGATCAAGTGGCGGATGGATTCACTAAACCTCTTCCAGAATGGCTGTTAGTGAAATTCAGGAACAATCTAAACCTAGGAGAAGGTTGAGATTGACCGGGGGTGTTAAACGTTGTTGTAAAGCTGTGGAGTTTGTTATGATCCACAAGCTGAGTAGATAAGGCCTAGCTTTCTTTGTAAACAAGTTGTTGTACATGCCTTGCCGAGGGGGTTGTACTCGGCCTATTTAATCTACAACCGTGAGCCTCGTATGGCATCACGTTCTGCCATATTTCACACTGCAGCCTGCGGGGCAGTGCCTAAATGCTTGGGTTCAATCCGATCCCCAAATCCAAAGTTCCAAAAGCCGATGGAAGACGACGAGGAGGACTCGGATCTGATTGTGTGCATCACTCATTTGCCGAGACTGACACATCCATCATACCTATTCTCACGTGCCATTTGTTTATGCAGTGTAAACTTTTGCCAAATCTGTCTTGTGAAGGACAAAGTGTGACGGCCTGTGAGTTTGTGACCATATGGACAAGTGTGAGTTTGTGACCATGGATCAAAAACTACTAGTAGTATCACTTATCAGTACTTTCAGGTTCGAGGACTTGCATGTTCTCCCTTTCTTGGCAGCAGCCACTAGGCCGAAACGATTTGTCCCGGCACAAGTAAATTAGCATGCTTGGCGGGTAAAACTAGCAACCGCTAGCAAAGTGGGGCGCAGGGGCGCCGGGCCAGCAACCGCCAGCATTGAAGCATCGGTGCGGGCGGGTGACATAAGCCACCCGCCAAAGACAAATGGTACCATTTATACCGGCGAGCGAGTTATGTCGACCGCCAACATAGAAGGTTTAGTGGGGGCGGCCTACATAAGCCAACCGCCAGCACAAATGGTCCCATTTCTGCTGGCGGGTGGCTTATATCGACCGCCAGCAGGGATCTTTACTACTGGCGGCTTTCATATGCACCCGCCAACACAGTGAAGCTGAAAATAGCTTGAAATTGATACAAGTCACCAATATTTCAACATGGACAGCAACAACAAGTAAAATTCAAACTGAAATATCAACACAAACAACACCTTAGAAAGGTTTATTTCACACAAACAATATGCATGATGACAAATGTTTCAAAGCACACATAAATCCAACACAAATTAAAGTACTACAATAGGGGCCTCACTCACAAATCAACACAACTTTGCCTCACTCAAATTACTTAGACAAAATCTGGCCGTGATATAGCTACCAAGCACTAAACCTATTATCAAGACCACAACAGCGAAGATGGTGCCCCGCATGCATAATCCTTGATTTTTCTTGTGCTTCTTCCGAGAGCCATTGTCCGCCATAATTTTATTAAGTTGCCCTCTATGGTCTGCAAGTTAAAGCCTCATTTCATTACTCACTATCTTCAAATCACTAATCCCCACCTTCATATTAGAAATGACATACTTCATATGATTCCACTAATCCAGAATTTCGAAATTAGTTGTGGTGCCGGTTGTGGCACCTGCACCTGCCCCGGCGGATACACAACACTAGACGGTTGTGGTGCCACTCCTGGAGCCGCTTCTTGCGGTGCAGCAACAAAACTGTTGAGCGTCTGTTAGTTTGGCAGCACCAAATGAGGGTGAAATTTTTTCAAATGGTGGAGGTATTGATTTTCCCAATAAACTTCCTGACATGATTTAGGGTCCTCCTACAAGAATAAACAACAAATGTGACTTCCATCAATAAATTGGATAATTCTATAGACATAAATTTATATCAATCGAATAATCAACAAATGTGGATAATTCTATACAAACGGAATCACTAATAATCATCAAATCCTACTAATATTATATCAACCGAATCAATAATAATCAACAAATCCTACTAATATTATATCAACTAATAATCACTAATATTATATCAACCGAATCAGTACTAATCAAATGAATTAGGGCCGGACATGAAAATCAAACCACGTGGTTGTTCGGGCACTTGTAGATGATGGTATTTGCCTTCGTCTTGAACCAAACAAACCGGACTCGACAGACTGTGCAGGTCAACAGGGGGAGAGGCACAAATTGGCTAAGGTTCGGCGCCGCGGAGCTGCTCGCCATGTAGCGGTGATGCTGCTCGACGTCGGTCAAAGAACTGGAGGTTGAAGGGTGGGTCGACAGTTTGCCTCTTCGAGCTCCTCTGCCGCCGCAAGCTAGCTGCGATGGCGGCCGCGCGCAATGCACGGGTGCTGCAGGCGCGCGAGTTGGCGGGACTGAGGCGGCGGCGTGCGAGCTAAGCTCACGAGCGGCGGTGGCGGGGCAGGGGGTCGATTGCGATTGCGGCGGGGCTCGCGGTTACTTGCGGCGGCGGCTAGGGTTGGGAGCGAGTGTGTGAGTGAGTGAGTGGTTGAGTCAAACCGTGTTCCGACCGGAGTTATTCCGACAAGAGTGCTGGCGGTTGGCTTAAGAGCCCGCCAGGAGAGATATTAGTGCTGGTGGGTGGCTTAAGCGGACCGCCAACATAAATGTCACAGTGTTGGCTGTCAACATAAGGCAACACCATCACAGAGATTACTGCTGGCTGTTGACTTATGCCACCCTCCAGCACTGTGCCTTTTATAAATATAGAACAGCCCCTTCTTCCCAGCAACATTCCAATGGCGTTGTGCCCGAGAGGAGCTCGGGAAAAGCTCCAAAAATACCAAATCTAGGGGGGAAGGTTTTGCTCTTGATTTTCTTGGAGGAGGTGGCTATATAAGGTGAGTTTGTGCTAGTTTAACCTTATTTTTCTCCTTTTATTCATGATTTCTATGTAGATAGAGATCTAGACCTAGGTTTAGCTAGGAGAGAGAGGGGAGAGATATTGGTTTAGATATTTATTTTTTAAAATAGCTTTAGATTTAAAATTATTAGTTTGTCAATGCAAAATATTTAAATGTTCATAATATAGAAGCAAGTTATATTAAATTATATAAGTTATTAGTTTGTCATTAATAGCAAGTTTACATTATAGAAGCAATTATATTAAATTATTATTGCAATTATAGAAGCAAGTTTACATATTAAATTATATAAGTTATTAGTTTGTCATTAAAATTATTAGCTTCATTAATTAAAATTATAGAATTTAGTTTTGTTTCTGTTTTTACATATTAAATGAAGCATAAAGCATACGGAGTTTATAATAAAATTAATTTTTATAGGTTATTTAAGATGGAACATAGAGCATGGATGTATGGCATACGGAGAATTTCGTCTACATTCTTGACAGAGTTAACAAACTTTCTTGAGGTTGCGCAGAAGCATGCCCAAATTTCTAGGACAAAGCAAATACATTGTCCATGTTGTGATTGTTGCAACAAAATTTTGTGGGAAGATATTAATGCCATCAAGATGCATTTGATAAAGAATGGTTTTGTGAAAGGATACAAAACTTGGTCCCACCATGGTGAGACAAAAAGTACTTTCAACAATGCAGACATCGGCACCAGGTATGATGAAGTGGGTGATGAAGATGCAGATGAAAATGATCATGTCATGATGGATGATGCTTTTGGCTGTGAAGATCAAAATAATGATCAAACAGATGCACCACAAGAGGACGAGGAATGTGATGTTGATATGGAAGAAATGTTGCGCCACATTGAACCGGAGGTGTTGCTAGGGAGTGCTAAAGGGTTAGAAAATTTTGAGACACTAAAGAAGGTAGGAAAGGACCGTATGTATGAGGGTTGTGGGAAGGAGTGGATCGTGTTGCGTTTCATGCTCCATCTTGTGATTGTGAAGGCAAAATTTGGATGGTCGGACAATAGTTTTAACGAACTCCTTACTTTGTTGGCCAATCTACTCCCGAAGCCTAACTTGGTCCCAGGAAACACATATGAAGCAAAGAAGATTATCAACCCATTGAAGATGCGAGTGCAAAGAATACATGCATGTAGGAACCATTGCATATTGTACCGCGGTGACTATGCAGAACTGGAGAAGTGTCCAAATTGCGATGCTAGTCATTACAAAAGTAATGCCGATTTTGCTGTGGAATGGGTCATTGCATCTAAAGGCGCGAAGAGGATGAAGGACCAATACGGCGAACCAGAGAGGGGGGGGGAGTGAATGGGAGCCGATAAAAATTCTTCTCGAAGGAGATGGAGACTCCAACAAGATGAACACGGCTTCCAACACACGTCTTCGACTCACTACCCAAGTTGGCCAAGTCCACGCAACCACTGAAGTGCTACTAGACCTAGGAACCAACAAACAACCTCCCGAACCAAAACACACCAACACGCACAGCGGAAACTTGCACGGCTTGCTGCCTGTGCTGCACCAGTCAGACCGATGGCATGCGCCGGTCAGACCGGTGACACCGGTCAGACCGGTTGACAGAGCCGGTCAGGCCGATGTCTACAGCAGTCGCACAATAAGCGTTCCAGAAAGCCTCGATGACTTCTCTAGACCCTGGAACAAAAACACCCCCAAAACACAACCTGCACGGAAGGAAACCCCTACACAAAACCTAACAAATCAACTCCAAACCAACCAAGAACTGACTAGCAGCACCAAGACCCAAAGACACACGAGTCAAGCAGTTCACCCGAGACAAATCCCACAAGTGACTCGCACCGGTCGGACCGGTGTAGCACCGGCGCACTCGGGATGAACAAAGACCCGCGGTCAACTCCTCCAAATCCAAACTTCGATCTCCCGAATCGCTCCACGGACTTGAACAAGACTTTGGGGATAATAGGAACACCTCATGAGGAGTCGATAGCCATGATTTTGTCCACCAAAACTTGCCAAATCAAAAGGAATCAAAGAAATCCCGCCAAGAACTCCTCTAACCCTAGAACACCGAAACCCCAAAATCGAGCCCCTTAACTCACGGATTTGGGAGGGGAATCAAAGGCAAAAGAACCACGAGGGGTTCACACGATTTTCCCCCATCAAATCCCCAAGATCAAGGTCCCAAAAACACACCGAGAAAACCACCAAGAGATGGCTCCGAAAATCACCACCAAGAACAACCGGGAACAACACAACAAAGCCTTTAGGAACCACACCGAATCATCTATACATACCAAGGAGGTGCATACAAGGTCTAGCTTGCCGCCCAATCATCCAACCCTCTCACAAAATCTCACCATGAAGCTCTCAAGCTAGTCCTATGGAAATCCTAAGAAAATAGGAAGCGAAAATAGGAAAGCAAATGAACTAGGGTTACAAGAGATGGCTGCCATCCTCTGACCTCATGGGTTATATGGAGGCAACCGAAAGTCTAAAATACCCTTACTTAGTAACTAGGGATACAAGCCCCTCAAGGGCAGTTTTGGAAGTCTTCAGATTTTCTCTATCGGACGGATGCCCAGCGATCGCAACCTGCTTAGCCTCGACGCAAGCCTTGCGATCCCGACGCGTGTCCTCCGCTTCGAAGATTCCGGACTGGGTCGTCGCACACCGGTCAGACTGGTGCTCCTCACCGGTCAGACCGGTACCCACGGGTCAGACCGGTCCGCGCCGCCGTAGCGGCGTCTTCGGTTCTTCGGTCTTGGCTTTGTGGATCAACCAAGGAACCCAGTGGTTTTCTAGTGAACCACTGGAAACCCCGCGACCTCGGTGTAGCCTCCGCTAATCGCCACTCATGACTCGGCTCCCACGTAGTCCCGGCTCGACCTTGGTTTTGAGGCTCAACCAAGAAACCGTCCATGACTTCATCTTGCTGTTCATGCCACCATGCAGCCAGCACTTGACCCCGCTGGCCACCGGGTCCCTCGAACGAAGCCTACTTGTCTTCTCCACACCTGGAGGCCTCACCGGAGACGACCTTTCGTGCTTGTTCTTCACCTGCACCAACACCAGTCAAGCTGCAACCTGCACCTGCAATACGTAGCCAAGAATCAGTCCACACAACGTTGTCAATCACTCATCACAAAAGGAAGTGACCATCCACCGGTCCTCGAACCACACATGGTCCTTAGAGGAAGGTGGGTGGAAAGAAAAGTGGATTTTCTCAAGTTGAGGAGGAGTATAGTATTGGTACTGACATGACACGGCTAGTCAACGTAAAGTCCCTGCATTGGTGATGTGGTATTTACCGGTGGAGGATCGTCTAAAGCGATTGTTCTCGAACCCAAAGACCGCTGAACTAATGACTTGGCACACAGATCGCCTAGAGAAGTCTGATGGGAAGCTTCGACATCCTTGTGATGCTCGGTAGTGAAGGACCTTTGATTCCAAGCACAAAGAGTTTAGAGAAGAAAAAAGAAATATAAGGTTCGCGTTAAGTACAGATGGTCAGTGTTGATGACCATATGCAATCTTGCCCCTGGCTATGTCACAAAAGAAAGTTCCTTTTGCTTACCATTCTAATCCAAGGACCGAAGCAACCTGGTATTGATATAGATGTCTTTCTGGAGCCATTGATGGAAGAAATGGAGAAGTTTTGGAAGCATGGGGTTGAGATGTGGGATGAGTACAGAAGGGAGACATTCACACTTCAAGAAATTATTTTTGTTACCATTAATGATTGCCCTGCCCTATTTTCTTTGTCTGGTCAGAAAAAAGGAAAAACAGGTTGTGTAGTTTGTTTGAATCATACAATATTTGTGTACCTGAAAGGATCTCAGAAGACAGTGAATATGGGGCACAAACGCTGGCTACTAAGGACTCACAAGTACCGTAAGATGGCAGACTCTTTTGATGGAAAGATTGAGAAAGACCCTTTTGCCCCACAACCGGCCACCAGTAGAACAGTATTTGAATGTGCCAGAAGGTCAAGTTTGAACTAGGTAAGAAATCAAAAGGTGATGTTGATGATAATTCAAAAAGGGGAAGGAAGGAGGCTTAAACTACAGAAATCATTGACGTGCCTTTCAAGAAGATGTCTATATTTTTTTAAGTACTTGCCATACTGGGAAGATTTGACAGTGCGCCATGCCATCGATGGGATGCATCTTCAGAAGAATGTCTTTGAAAGCACAGTGGGATTCTTAGGCTTAACAGGAAAGCACAATGGGAACTTGACTATGGAGAGAATATCAGGTTCCCCGTGTTTCGGTGCCAATGGGTCAAACACCCGAATGGCGTCACAGACGACAACTATGGGTTGACACTTGTAGACCTTGCCAATGCAGGTTATGAAGATGATCCATGGGTACTCACCGAGTGTGTTGCACAAGTTTTCTACATAGCTGATCCTATGAATGTGAAGAAGCACTTTACCGTCTCCAGAAAACAAAGAATTCTAGGAGTAGAAAGTGTAATTGATGTTGAGGATTACAATCAGTTCGAGGAACTAGTCTTGTTCAAAGATCATGAGAAGAGAATAAAAAAATTGAAGCCATCATTCCTAAATTAGAGAAGCCATGGTTACGTACACAATGTGAAGGGAGAACTATTAAAGGATAAACTTGCACTTCTTATTAGTCGGGCTTGATGTATCACTTGTACGACTTTATATAATTAGTGTTGTTGTAAGACTTTCAATCAATTTATGTATATGAGGTGTTTTGTCATAAGAAAAGGTTTGCATTTGAAAAGGTTAGTTCAAATGAAACTCTAGGGTCAAACAACCTATAGCTCATTAGGTGTATGAACCTAGAGTCCTATTTGAACTAACCTTTTCTAACTAGGACTTCTTTTACAAAAAACACACTCCCTATACTTAAATTCAAATGTTTTACAATATCTTGGGAACTTTTAATGAAATTTGAACAATTTAAGCCCCAGTTTCAAATTTTGCAAATTATGGAAAACATTATGCTGGCGGGCATTTTAAGAGACCGCCAGCGTTGAGACACACCGCTCGCGGTTATCATAAGTCAACCGCCAGCACAGTGGTTTGCCAAAATTTGAAATCCTGGCCTGAAAATGTTCAAAATTCTTTGAAACTTCCAAAACTTATCATAAAATATTTGAATTTATGTATAGGAGGTGTTTTGTCATTTGAATTTGAAAAGGTTTGCATTTAAAAAGTTAAGTTCAAATTCTGGCAAATCACAGCGCTGGCGGGCGCTTATGATAACTGCCAGCGGGAATTCTCACCACTGGCGGCCGCTTAAGTCGCCCGCCTGTGCTAAGGTTCACTACTGGCGGTTGTCTAATGTGGCCCGCTAGTGGTGCCTCCCTTTACATATACGAGCCACGCTATCAAAATTTTCTAAGTCTCGGCGCGAAACGAAACGACACCGTCACGCTGCCAAAATTTCCCACCGAGCGTGCCGCCGTCCTCCCCGACCACCGCCGCCCCTCCGACCACCCCACCGTCCTCCAGGAGTGCCCCGCCGACCTCCACGAGCGCCGGCCGTCGTCCGCGAGGACCCCTCCCCTTCTCCCGTGAACCGCCGCCGCGCCGTCATCCGCGGGCGCCCCGCCAACCGCCGATCTCCTCCCCGAGCGCCGCCTCCCCTCTTCCCTACCGGGATGACGTCTTCCTCCCCGCGGGCCGCTTCCCCAACCGGCCGGCTAGGAACGCCGCCGACAACTCCGCCGCCGCCTCCGCCGACAACTCCACCGCCCCCGCTCGCCGCCGACACCTCATCTCCTCCCCGCTCGCCACGCATGGGGCCGGGGATGGGGTCGGCGGTGCAGCGACGACCGCCCCGGCTCGGTTGGTTTTTTTCCAAAATGCAATTACATGTGTATATTTTTAAATTATGGACTATGGATTGTGGATAAATAGATTTAAAAATGTTATAATGGACTATGCATTGTGTATAAATAGATTTATTATAAGTATGGATTTAAATAGATTTATTATGTAAAAATGGACTATGGATTTATTTTAATTAGTTTTGTTGTATAAATAATTAAATATGAACTATGGATTGTGGATAAATAGATTTATTTTATAAAAATGGACTATGTGTTGTGTATAAATAAATTTATTATAAGTATGGACTATGAATTGTGTATATTTTTTAAATAGATTTATTATATAAAAATGGACTATGGATTTAATTTAATTAGGTTTGTTGTATAAATAATTATATATGGACTATGGATTGTGGATAAATAGATTTATTTTATAAAAATGGACTATGCATTGTGTATAAATAGATTTATTATAAGTATGGAGTATGGATTGTGTCTAATTTTTAAATAGATTTATTATATAAAAATGGACTACAGATTTAATTTAAGTAGTTTTGTTGTATAAATAATTAAATATGGACTATGGATTGTGGATAAATAGATTTATTTTATAAAAATGGACTATGCATTGTGTATAAATAGATTTATTATAAGTATGGACTAGGGATTGTTGTATAAATATGGACTATGGACTTGCAAATTATCTATCATCAATTGTAAAAAATATGGAGGAATTGTAAATTATCTATGATCAAATGTTAACAGTGAACAATCCCGTGAGGAGGAATCCAGTGATAGTGGTATAATTGGAGACTATGAAACTCCCTCTGAGTACGAACCAAGCGAACCACGACCTCGTAGGCGCCCCGAAGACGATGATGTTGATTACAAACCAAGCGATAATGAGGTCTGCATGCACATTCATTCAAATTAATGTTTGTTTTTGAAATTAAGATATACTTTAAATAGTGTTTTATGTGTAGAACAATGACCGATCCCCGCGATGACGTCGTAGAGCATCTAACATTCCTGCCCAAGAGGCAGAAGTCATTTCAAAACCACAACCATCGGGTACTACTAGTTCTAGTAACCTGAAAAGGAAACATGGTTATAGAAGAATAAACCAGATCCCTGAAAGAGGAACTTGTGATAGAACGGTTGGGTGACAAAGGTGAGCCCATCGAACCTAAGGGGATAGCTGCTAGGTTTCGGAACATCGTCGGTGCAATTGTCAGAGACCAACTGGGGTCTTGGATTACAACTAGTAATTGGAAGACAGTCCCTAAGGCTATGAAGGATGTATTATGGGCCAAAGTGAAAGAAAAGTTTGTTTATCCGGAAGGTACAGAAAATGCAGGTAGAACTTTTGCTGAGGGCCTTTGTGTGACAACCCCACCCGAGATAATTCCGTACTATCGCCTAAACCACTCCATTTGGTCATTAAGCGATAATAAAGAAGTATGCCGTTGAGTGTTGCCGGGTCAACGCCCGGTAAATCACTTGACATCACAGAGAGGATCGAACGTATGCATTAAAATTCCCACGAAGGAGAGTCCAGAGTGCCTTACAAATTAACCATCACATCCCCGTCAGGGTTCATTATTACAAACCTAGTTCTCTGACATGAAAGTAAATAGTTCAGAGTTTATTGAAAATAGCGGAAGATAACTAAACGATATGATCACATCATAGAAGTCCTGTCCATGATGCAATCACTCTTCTTCATCCACCCATTCCAGCTCCCAGCCGGGTGGAAGTTCTCCGGGGCACACATCACATGCATTACCTGGAAACAACATTTATAAAGCAAGGCTGAGTATACTAATACTCAGGAAGACTTACCCGTCTAAAAGAAGACTTTACCCCTAGTCATGCAAGGCTTTTGGCTTGTGGGTTTGTTTGCCAAAAAGCTACTAAGTAGTGAATCCTTACTTTCACATTTTAGCTCAAGTTCTAGTAGAAGTACTCATTACTAAGTAAGCAACTATTGCAACCAAGTTGTACAAACAATTAATCAAGGTAATAATCTTCACAAAGTACCATCATAAAGGGATATCATGGCCAGTCGGGTAAGTAGTCTCAGATGACGGTGAGATGCCGACAATCGATTGATTCATAACCTTGCAAGGTTGACCTAAACACACGGAAGGTGCCCTCTCCAAGAGTTCACCAACCAGGCGGTTCCTGTCATTCTTCGGTTTGGGGATAATAGCTCACAGTCTTAAGTACAAGGTTTATCTGGGCTACGCCACCAAGGTCACCCAGCCCTCACACATGCACTCGGGCCGGCGAGCCCGGGCCGCAACCCTAAGAGTAGTGATAGTAAAACCCCGTACCGCTTCATTTAGGTACTAGGCTTATCGTACCCATTTCCGACAAGTGTTTAGTACTTTCAAACACTTAACCAATGAAGCCATTGGACCGGAGCCCAAATCCCATGCTCTTACCACATGAGCAATCCATTTAACTAATAAGGTGATTCCAAAAAGGAGATCCTATTCTCGCGAGTGACAAACATCACTCGACTTGTACTGGATCCTTAAAGCATAGCAACTAGCGACCTAACATGCTAGTAAAAGATCATAGGTACTGATGGATCATGCAACTAGGGTTTCATTTCAACTCCTGAATGTAAATGCACATACATTAACAATAAGTAAATTCAGAAGTTTAAAGAAACACATGGGTTAATGAATAAAACAGGGCTTGCCTTCGTCAGCACAAGCAGACACACAAACTTCCGGACTTTGGTCCGGGTCTTGCTCTATGGTCACGTAGGCACGTCTCCTCCTGCTCCCTCGTCCTCGTCGGTGACCGAAGGATCGGATGGCGACTAGAGAGGGGGGGGGGGGGAGTGAATAGGAGCCGATAAAAATTCTTCCCTTTGGTTGAATTCGGCCTATACCCCAATCGCAACTCCACGAACCCACAAGCACAAACAAGATCCCAAACAGACTCAAACAACCTCAAAGGAACCACCAAGAAGCCTAGGAACAAATCCCAAACCAATCCAACGCGGAAGCACAACTCAAAAAGCAAGGGTCTTAGGCAACTGCGGAAAGCACCGGCGGACCGTCCGCAAGGTCCGGCGGACCGTCCGCGAGGAGGGCGCGGACCGTCCGCGAGGAGGGCACGGACCGTCCGAAATTGCTACCCGAACCTCCCGCATCGCACCGAGAAAAACGGACCGTCCGTGAGGGACCCGCGGACCGTCCGCCTCGTCACGGACCGTCCGACACTCTAGTACAGACCGTCCGCAAACTTCATGCACCAAAAACCCACCGACAAAATGGATCGAAAGAGAGGCGCTCAAGAATCCGCAAGAACACGAAGAACAACTCGGGCTATCAGGCACCTCGCGGACGGTCCGCGGTGACCTCGCGGACGGTCCGCGGCTACCTCGCGGACGGTCCACGGTGACCTCGCGGACGGTCCACCAGTGTGCGAATCAAGACGGCTCGAGGAACACGAGAAACAACCTCAAACTTCCAATCGATGGATCCCCTAAACCGTTAGACGGATTGACCCCAAATTTTGGGTAGATAAGAAGCGTCACTACGTGAAGCTATGCCCAAAATCTTGGAACCCTAAACCAATCCAATCAACCGGAATTGCAAATCTCGTGCACTCAAATCACAAACCCGAGTTCATCCAATTCTCACCAAATTGAGCCCGATTCCCGCCGTTTGAGGGGTCAAGATCATCACCAAAGGTGCGCAAGGCATCCATCCATGATCCCCTCAAAGAAATCCGAGCCAAACGTCCTAGAAACAACGAATCGAGCCAAGCACGAAAATAGCACAAAAAGAGCTCCGAAAAAGCAATAAAAGAAACTCGGGAATAGAAAGATTGGCACAAGATTTAGAGGATGAAATCGCTATGAATATCTTGTCCAATCGATTACAAGCCACTCCTAGAAATCAAATCTAAGATGGCAAAAAGCTCCAATCAAAGAGCCACTCTCCTCTCTCTCCCTCTCTCCCAAAGCACTCCAAAATGAAAGAGTACCGCAGCCTCTAGCCCAAGAGTTGGCTGAAAATTCAGCCCCCTCCTCCTATATATAGGCCCTCCGAAAAGACCGAAGTGCCCCTACACTAGGAGTACAACACAAGCCCTCACAGGGGCGTTTTGGTCAACACATGAAGTTCACCATCGGACGGCCGCGCATCCATCGTGCCTTCACGTCCTCCCGACGCAAGCACCTAGATCATGCCGCGTGTCGCCCGCCTCGAAGCTTCCCGACGCACCCGGATACCGTCTCCGTCACGTCAGGCCCTCGGGCTCGGTTTTGAGGCCCAAACCGAGAAACCCTCCTCCGATGGTTTTGTGGCCAAACCACCAAACCCCACGTACACGGCCCGGCCTCACCACGCCAAGCGTCGAGCCCGCCAAGCCTTTCACCTCCCGGCGCCCGGACGGTCTACTCGCTCTTGCCTCGTTCCTTGACTTGGCCACCACCGATGCACCGGCTCCATGTCCACGACTTCGTCTTGCTCTTCTTGCACCATGCGGCTCGCACTTGATCCCGTCGGCCACCGGGTCCCTCGAACCAAGCCTACTTGTCTCTCCACTCCTCGGAGGCCCCGCAAGGCTAAGACCTTTCGCGCTCGTTCTTCACCCGCACCAACGCAAACCAAGCCGCAACCAACACCCGCAATACTAGGCCAAGAGTCGGGCCACACAACGTTGTCAACCACTCCTCAGAGTGCATTGACAACACACCACATAAACAATAAGGTAAATACACAGAATAAAACACACACAACACAACTCAACACTACACACACAAAGCTTCAAACCATCCGGTCAATCACTCATCACACACGAACCAAGGTACTTCTCAACTTGGTTCCTCAATCTCCCCCTTGATAAGTGCATTGACAAAAGAAGGTCAAAAAGCAAATAAGAACTCATTCAAGCGCCACAAAGCCTATAAAAAGCAAACAAAAGGCCACTTGAAGTGAGAAGGGATAAAAGCATGCTCCGACAAATTCCTCTCGAAACCAAAGCAAGCACAAAGGCTAAGCGCAATCAAAGAGACACACTACCAACATGCAATCCCTAAAAGCCACCAAACCAAAATGCTCAACCCAAAGTGCCATAAAACTCTTACCAAAACACTTGTCAACCGCTCATCACCATCAAATCAAGGTTCATATCAACTTGATTTTCCAAATTTCCCCCCCTTGAGGAGCGGATTGACAACAAGTGAGCACAAAGAAATGGTTTGAGAGGGCAAAGACCGAACACCTCATCCAAGTGAAAGAAAACCACACAAGAGCAAAGAACAAGGTCACTTGGCATGAGAGAAACCACAAAGGCCAACTCAATGTCTCAGTCCCCAAAGACATGGGCAACGGCTCGACACAACTGAGACAAGGATGCATGATCCCTCAAGAAGAGGCACAAAGGGCTCAACACCGATCATGGACAAGCGAAATCACACGATCCCTCAAGAAGAGGCACAAAGGGCTCAACACCAATCATGTGATAATCGAAAACATACGTCAACCGCCGGCTCCTCAAGAAGAGGCAAAGGGGCTCAACACCACCGCACAAGAGCACAAAACTCACAAGCTCCCCCTAAACACATGCACTAGGGACAAAGAGCATACAAAGCTCACCCTAAACTCATGAGATAGAGAAAAGAGCACACCAAGCTCACAAGCTCCCCCCTAAACACATGCACTAGGGACAAAGAGCATACAAAGCTCACCCTAAACACACGTGATAGAGCAAAAAGCAACCACCAAAGCACAACTCGAGCAAACACAGGAGACTCACCAAAGCTCCCCCTACACAAATGCAAACTCCCCCCGAACAAGTGGAGCAAACTCCCAAATTTTAAATGCGCTTTTCTAAATTTTTCATTAAGCTCACCTCTTCTCCCCCTTGTTGACAATGTATGAAGCAAGGTGAAAATGCAGAAATGCAAAACAAAGCATATAAACATCTACATGAGCTTCTCAAATAGGCCAAACTTAGTGACAAAGGCTAGAAATGAGACAAAAAGCACATATATGGATCATAACAAAGTCAAAGCATTGCCACAAGTAATATATGGAAATATAGGCATGTGACAAAGCAAATTTTCAGATTTGAGTAATTATATCAAAAGATGGCTCACTTCAAATGTAAAAGCCTATCCATGTCACACTTGAGCCACAAACATGCATACCATTCAAAGATCATACAAGGATATCCAATTCTCAACAAAAGATCATGGCAAACACCCATAAAGCAAAGCATGTCATGTCAAAGCTCATGAGCCATGTGTCCACTTCGGGGAGACTTCTCCACTGGTGAACATCATGCAACATGTTTTGCACCCATATGTGAAAGATAAGACATTTTAAGCATAAACATGATGGATGGAGCATTTTTCAAGCATTCACACTTCTTTTCAAGATTAATTCATTTTATGGTACATGAAGTGCCTTTGCGGCAAAAAGAAGCTTATGCTCCTCCATGAATGCAACATAGGCTAAACATTCACAATGATATCGGCCTTTGGCCCAAATGCAAGAAAGAGACATCCAAGCACAATCTAAGCATGAAAGGCATATTTAGACCAAAAAGTGACATGGATATACTACTACACATGAGTGGAGCACATTTCATCAAATTTAGTCAAGATTAGCATTTGATTCAAAAAGGCTATCTCACAACACATATATCTCAAATATTCCAAGAGCATAGCCTCACATAGCTATTTCTCCACACACATGACCAATATCTCACAAGTAGCCAAAGAAACTCAAATGAGGCATATGGAAGAAGCTCATCATCCTAAAATGCAATATGATACAAATGCAACATAGGTAGATATGTACATCAAAAGGAACATGATATATGACAGGATGCGAGACACAAATGTCAAACCTACCAAAGTCTATACATCATGATATATGATACAAATGCAATGCAGAATGCATAGGGAGACAAGGAACTTGACTTAACACCAATAAAGCTCACGAGGGAACACACAGACCAAGAATTGCTCCAAGCGAGAGAAGAGCCACCAAAGGTCCCAATTGAGTACCATAGAAAAAGTACCAATTGCAAAACCGCAAAGATCCCAATTGAATACCATAGAAGGAATATCAATTGGAGGATCACAAAGACTGCCCAAAAAGCCACAACCCTTCTTGGAATCAAATTCCCTATCAAAAGAAGCCAAGCTCCCCCTCAACCAAGGGCAACTAACAAAGCAAAAGCTAGAAAAAGGAAGAGCAAGGAAAAACTCTAAAACCAACCGAAAAGAGGAACAACAACACAACTCGAAGACAAGGCAAGCCCAAAACTTCAAGGAAAGCTCACAACATGCTACACAATGCATTGATAATATCAATTAACATAAATAGAGCATTGTAACATGATTCCACAAATATGAATAAGCATGGGCAAGCAAGTATGTCAACAAGGTACAACAATAAACCAAAATGATACCAAAGAGTAACATGCCAAACAATATACAAGAACTAAACAAAGGAATGATACAAGATCACATGGATCATCCACCAACATATATTACAAAGCTAGCATGACAAGATAGATATGGGGGATAAACATGCTAACAAGAAAGGTACCATTGAGCTAGACAAAAAAGATATGGATGAACAACATGACATAACCGAGCAATCAACCATAAAGCATGACATGATGTTCATAAATATCACCCACCATAAAATCATACAAAGATAGCAAGATAGATATTCAAGATCACAAAGCTATCATGAACAAGGTGGCTAGCCTACCATGGTTTTCACACAAGCAAGACACAAGTATATACAAGGGAGGACAAGGGGAAAAGAAAACTCACTATACATGTGTACAAAGGCTTTCAAGAGCCATCCAAAACGGTGTGGAGAACCATCATGTCTCCATTGAGCTCATGTTCTCCAACCGCGTCTCCATACCTACACACAAGGAGACGAGAAAGACCGAGCCTTGGATCCCAAAGGGTTAGCAAGCACGTACTTGGGAATCCAAGATTTGGTCACACGGGTAAGTGGTGCACACAACCTATCATGTGGGTTAGCATGATGCAAATGCCGGTTGGAATGAAAAGTCTTTCGAACACCCTTGGAACCATGCCTCAAAGAAGTCACTCGCGAGGAAAGTCAAGTGCTACCACAAGCAAAAAGGCAAAGATCCTTCGGGGTCGTAGGAGAAGAACCAACACAAGCACCACGAGGAAGCATGTCGCGGACCAACACAAGAAACACTAGAAGCATGTCCACGAGCATGGCCTAACTCACTAGAAAGAGTGTCATAAGACCCATCCACAAATCGCGCCTTCTTAGGCTCACAAGTGTTCATGCCATGAGAAAGGCTATGAACAACCAAAGGCCTAGAGGCACCTCCTCGCCGTATTCTCCTTGCCCGTGGTAGCAAAAACTCTCTTGATGCCCATCCTTCCCACGGTGAGAGCAATGGTACAAAGGCCTATCGAGAGGCACGGTCCGAGTGGATGAATCACCATTCTCTTGTAAGTGGGAAGTCCCTTGGGACTTAGAGCATGAAGCATCAACCCCAACATCCAACTTGGTGTCCACATTAGAATCACACGTGCCATGAGAAAGACTACGTGGCTTCTTAAAAGCTTTAGCACGCACACGTCGCTCGTGCTTGAAACGGCGAAAGCAAAACTCAACGGTATGCCCATCCTTCTTGCAAAAGGTGCATTGGAACCTCGGCTTGGGAGTATGAGTTCCAAATATGTGGGAGGCACCCTTTCCATTCAAATCACCTTGGGAAACACCGGAAGAAGCAACAAGCTTAGGAGTAGCTATGGGAGAGCTATCCAAGGCACTAGCACACTTACCACCATCCAAAGACTCACACTTAAGAGAAGAAGTCGACTCCGGTTTAGAAGAAGCAAATTTAGAAGTATCAACACCGGAGTGACAAGAGAAGCGAGACTCCAAACCCTTGGCACAAAGACTCTTGCACCTTGTGCGCAAAACCTCATTTTGATACTTGAGGCGCTCACAAGTACCACATGTCATATTTCTCAAGTTATTGATTTCTTCTTCAATGCATTTAGCATATGTGGTACGCAAGAGTTCATTTTCTTTCTCAAGGTTGGCACTCATCTCATCATGCTCAACCAACTTAGCGCTCATATCCTCGCGCATCTTTTTCAAAGCCAAAACTTCACTTTCCAAATCAATGCATGAGGTGCAAACGAAATCACATGAACAAGCAACATCATTTACATCTCGCAAAGCATTATCATCATTGCAAGAAGTATGGCAAGCATCCTCAACCAGCAACAAAGAACACTTGCTACAAGGCATGGATTTCATATCACAAATTTCAGCCCTAGCATTCTCAAGTTCATCTACACATGTGGTGTGAGTCAATTTTAGTTCATTAATTTCAGCAAGCAAAGACTCATAAGAAACACATGGTAGAGAAGCACTTGACTCTAACAAAGCAATCTTACTCCTAGCCATATCAAGTTCATCATTCAAAACAACACAAGAGTTGCAAGGCATAGAAGCATTGGATTTCAACAAGTCAATTTCAGATTGCAAGTTAGCAAGAGATGATCTCAATTCATCATTCTCAAAATCAAGATTATCGCATGCTCTTCTAAAAGCTTCAACATGCATTTTGCGCCAACTAACTTCATCTTTCAATTTCTCATTTTCAGCACACAAGGCATCGCATGATTTGCAAGGCAAAGAAGCTTGGAAATTTAACACCTTAATTTCAGATTTCAAGCATGCAATGGAAGCAATCAAAGCATCATTTTTAGCATGCATGGTGTTACAAGAAGTGCAAGAATTCAAAGCACGAGACCTCCAATGAGCCATACCGCATTTCAACCTAGTAAGAGAGCATTTCATCTTCTCATTCTTCCTACGCAAGGCATCACACAAATCTATGTTTCTCCTATGCAAGTCTCCACAATCACACTCACAATCATCCAACCTATTGCATAGGATCAAGATAGCTTTGGCAAGTGTACCTTGGTTCATGCCTCCTAGCTTGTGGTAGAGCTTGCCTTTCTTGATGTCACCATCTCGATAGTCCTCGATGAGAGATATCATCTCCTCCACTTCGGCTTCCGCCTCAACCTCCATACTCCTCCTGCTCAAAGAACCACAAGGAGAAGAACTTGGTGCCATAAACAAAGTACCGGTTAGGATTAGCCGAAACCAAGCTCAAGGAACAAGCAACGATGCAAAGAAAGCGCTCAAAAAGCCTCAAATCTCTAACAACTACTGACGAGTTCAATAGCAAAGGATCTTATCTTTTTCCCAAAATTTTACCACTGAACAAGGAGCACCAAAGATAGAGGCACAAAAAATTTCAGCTCAAGATAAGGTGAAATGAAGCCTAGAGAAAATCCAGAAGAAACAAGACAAAGCCGCAAGAGACATAAATGAGGATTTTTCAATTATCTTCTTGATTTTTTCTGAATTTTTAAAGACCCCAGATCTTTGGTGTTTTGGATCACCTACAAATGGAGTCACGAAACCGCTGTAAAAATTTGAGCCAAAACGGAGCACCGAGCAAAAAGTTATGCCCGTTTTATCGAAGGTATCTCAAGTTATGGTTTTCCAAGGACACAACTCCAAATCGTCGGACTCAAAACGTGCAAACCAAGGTCGCAAGCAAAAGCACCTCTTTCCTCTAGTCACCCTATGGATTCAAGACTTGTTAGAGCCAAAAGAATCCACAACCGGCTCTGATACCAATTGAAGGATCGGATGGCGACTAGAGAGGGGGGGGGAGTGAATAGGAGCCGATAAAAATTCTTCCCTTTGGTTGAATTCGGCCTATACCCCAATCGCAACTCCACGAACCCACAAGCACAAACAAGATCCCAAACAGGACTCAAACAACCTCAAAGGAACCACCAAGAAGCCTAGGAACAAATCCCAAACCAATCCAACGCGGAAGCACAACTCAAAAAGCAAGGGTCTTAGGCAATCTGGAAAGCACCAGGCGGACCGTCCGCAGTGTCCGGGCGGACTGTCCGCGAGGAGGGCGCGGACTGTCCGCGAGGAGGGCACGGACCGTCCGAAATTGCTACCCGAACCTCCCGATCGCACCGAGAAAAACGGACCGTCCGTGAGGGACCCGCGGACCGTCCGCCTCGTCACGGACCGTCCGACACTCTAGTACGGACCGTCCGCAAACTTCATGCACCAAAAACCCACCGACAAAATGGATCGAAAGAGAGGCGCTCAAGAATCCGCAAGAACACGAAGAACAAACTGGCCGTCGGGCACCACGCGGACGGTCCGCGAGTGACCTCGCGGACGGTCCCGCGGCTACCTCGCGGACGGTCCACGCGTGACCTCGCGGACGGGTCCACTGTGTGCGAATCGGCACGCCCGAGGAACACGAGAAACAACCTCAAACTTCCAATCGATGGATCTCCTAAACCGTTAGACGGATTGACCCCAAATTTTGGGTAGATAAGAAGCGTCACTACGTGAAGCTATGCCCAAAATCTCTGGAACCCTAAACCAATCCAATCAACCGGAATTGCAAATCTCGTGCACTCAAATCACAAACCCGAGTTCATCCAATTCTCACCAAATTGAGCCCGATTCCCAGCGTTTGAGGGGTCAAGATCATCACCAAAGGTGCGCAAGGCATCCATCCATGATCCCCTCAAAGAAATCCGAGCCAAACGTCCTAGAAACAACGAATCGAGCCAAGCACGAAAATAGCACAAAAAGAGCTCCGAAAAAGCAATAAAAGAAACTCGGGAATAGAAAGATTGGCACAAGATTTAGAGGATGAAATCGCTATGAATATCTTGTCCAATCGATTACAAGCCACTCCTAGAAATCAAATCTAAGATGGCAAAAAGCTCCAATCAAAGAGCCACTCTCCTCTCTCTCCCTCTCTCCCAAAGCACTCCAAAATGAAAGAGTACCGCCAGCCTCTAGCCCAAGAGTTGGCTGAAAATTCAGCCCCCTCCTCCTATATATAGGCCCTCCGGAAAAGACCGAAGTGCCCCTACACTAGGAGTACAACACAAGCCCTCACAGGGGCGTTTTGGTCAACACATGAAGTTCACCATCGGACGGCCGCGCATCCATCAGGCCTTCACGTCCTCCCGAGCAAGCACCTAGATCATGCCGCGTGTCGCCCGCCTCGAAGCTTCCCGACGCACCCGGATACCGTCTCCGTCACGTCAGGCCCTCGGGCTCGGTTTTGAGGCCCAAACCGAGAAATCCTCCTCCGATGGTTTTGTGGCCAAAGCACCAAACCCCGCGTACACGGCCTGGCCTCACCACGCCAAGCGTCGAGCCCGCCAAGCCTTTCACCTCCGGCGCCCGGACGGTCTACTCGCTCTTGCCTCGTTCCTTGACTTGGCCACCACCGATGCACCGGCTCCATGTCCACGACTTCGTCTTGCTCTTCTTGCACCATGCGGCTCGCACTTGATCCCGTCGGCCACCGGTCCCTCGAACCAAGCCTACTTGTCTCTCCACTCCTCGGAGGCCCCGCAAGGCTAAGACCTTTCGCGCCCGTTCTTCACCCGCACCAACGCAAACCAAGCCGCAACCAACACCCGCAATACTAGGCCAAGAGTCGGTCCACACAATGTTGTCAACCACTCCTCACGAGTGCATTGACAACACACCACATAAACAATAAGGTAAATACACAAAATAAAACACACACAACACAACTCAACACTACACACACAAAGCTTCAAACCATCCGGTCAATCACTCATCACACACGAACCAAGGTACTTCTCAACTTGGTTCCTCATCGACAGCACAAGCGTATAGCTACCGTCGGGGACTTCTACACGGGGAATGCAATGCAGCGATTAGGAGTGCAATTATTTAATTTAATTCAAAACAGTACCAAACAGCTACAAGGAGTATGTGGTTTGTCATATTCACCTTAAGAAAAGTATTTAAGCATTTCTCCTTTTAAAGATAATCAAAAAGCTTATTTAGCCTTCTCTTTAAGGTGATTGTGTGCACATCTATTAGAGAATATTTGATTTAAATACCAACAGCAAGGAAAGGTCACCTTTAAGCCACAATTTATTTCCCTAACTCCTTTAGGTGACTTATGCACAAAAGAATGTATTTTTCCTATTTTTTCTTTACTAGATTAATCTAGTTTACACTCTTTTACACAACTAAACACATCTCAAACTTGTCCAACAGTTCCTGTTGACGCAGAATTCGCACTCTGCGCCAAGCACACAGCAAGCCGAACAAAGCTCGCTTAACACACGAGCTGGTTCCAAAGCGTGCCAGTCAATTTTTCCTAAAATTGACAAAGAATGAAAAGTAGTTAGATACCAAAACTTGGAACTTGCCGGGTGGTACCAGACAGTTCCATATTTGCGGCTAGAAAGCCATGTAAGAAGACATATAGCTACGAAAAGCTATCTATCAACAGATTAAATATCATTCGGGAACTTCAAAACATGAAAACACGATATAGCCGAATACATGACGTAAGCATGACAAAAGATCGGTCTTTGTTTAAATAACATTGCTCACACATGACCATGACCGATTCTTGAGGATAAACAACAAATAAATTAAATAAGGTAAAACATGATTATAAATATGAGATAAACAAGCATGCATAGGCCAAAAGCACTAGTCTACCGCATGTCTAGGTTCTTTCAAACCCGTCAAGTATGATAACAAGCAAGTTAATCCACCGCATGATACGACTTGTTTGAAACCACACCACCAACCACAAAGAGATTAATCCACCGCATGATACAACCAAAATATGGAAGGTTAAAAGCACGCACTATTTAAAACAAACTTATGAACACGTTTTGCTCATGAAGGCATTACCGAACTCGGCTGTACAGCCGAATCGGGTTCCGTGGAGAAGGAACGAGAGTTATCAACGATGATAGATCTATCAGGTTGAATCGAAATCTAATCCACCGGATGATTAGCTCTAACACAACCCAAAAACCTGCATCTACCGCATGATACCCGATTCTGTCAAGATCTAAACAAGATTGATATACTTGAACCCACAACACGTGACAATCTAGATTGATTCGGGTTCGGCTATTTAGAAAACATGTGATCCACGCACCACATCGGGTTTGACACTTGAACGTGCAACGTAAGGATCATAAAACAAGATAAAGCCAATTCAAATCAATCTAAATTGGGCAAAAGAGTGTTACATGAATTAAACATAAAGAAAAACTCAAAATAACACGAGGTGACTTAATGAATCTATTAGATCTTGCCAAATCTAATAGAGCCGATAACTAGTTTCGAGCTAGATCTTAGCCTACCGCATGACTCATGATCTAACAAGAAACCCTCTTGAACCAAGCTTGAATCTACCGCATGATACTAAGCATGGTAACAAGACTGCTTGCATCACGATCTAAATCCACCGCATGGTACTAGATGTGATACAAGGTTGCCGGTACTTACGGAGGTCGACGGATCGTTGATTCCCCTCGAAGAACTCGATGACACGACTAAAGGACTTGAGAGTTTGGCGTAAAGCCGGTTTGTTATGAAAAATGTTCGATTACCATTACATACATCAAGGGTTCATATTTATACCCTGTCCTAGCTTGACTCTAGATTAACTACGAGCACAATATTTAATACCTAATTTAATGCCCCGGTCGCGAATGTCCATCTATCCATTCGTCCTTCCTTTCGGTTCCGGGCCACGTCATCATGCATCTCCGAAAACTTAGCGCAAACAGTCCTCTTGCCGAACGAAGACGCATTGTCAACCGCAGGCGCCTTTGCCGAATCCTCTGATGAGATTTCTTTCTATCGAATGGAATTTATTACCAAACTTGGCCCACAAATCAGCCTCTCTCTTGCACCAATTTTTGGTGTTAACATATGCCCCTTCAATTACGGGATAAAAGTGATTTTATTCCGAAATTGACCATAAATGCCCAACGTCTACGAGCCAAATCTGTTCAACACCATCCTCTCCTCCTGCAATCCATTGGAACCTCCGCATCAGATCCAAACCCTAGGTTGTTAATCCCCCAAGCTCAAATCCTCAATGGCGGACCAAAATCAAGCTGTTCAGGTAAATCTCATCCCCTTAAGGTCCATTCGGCATTACTTTTCGACTCCAACCTTAGATTTCTTCTTCCGTCTTTTCTTGATAGGCGCTATCCACCAAGCTTTTGATTCCCACTGCGGACAAATCCTCATCCTATTTCCTCGGGCCTGTGGGAATTTCTGATCCCCGCGATTTTATTGAAGCCGAATCCCAAAGAATCCCCTTTAAAGCGGCTTTATCAGGATCTCATAGGTGGCAAGATGCTTTCAAAAACTGGCCCCTGCCCCCAATCGCGGGTTGGAGAAACTGGTACAAGAGGATACTTGAGGATAAGAGTGTAAAAACCAGCAATGGGGATAGCCTTTGCCCAGTGTTTGGAGTTATCTTTGGCCGAAACCCCCAAGAATGAGAGTCTTCTAATTGCAGCCTGTCATTTCTGGTCAAATGGCGTCAATGCTTTCCTTTTTGGCCATGGACCAATGTCCCCCACTTTGGCTGATGTATATATGATGACCGGCCTTGATGTCACAGGATCCATGTATCCTTACAAATACAAAAGCTCCATCACGCAAAGAGGAGTAAAAACATGATCTGGATACAAATAATATATCCAGAACCACATGCGTGATGGTCCTCCAACTGATGTTGAATACAGAGCCTTCCTGAACATGTGGCTACGCAGATTCATCTTTTGTGGCAAAGCCAATGAGCCAACCCTGAACCACATTGCAATGGCTGAAGATTTGGCTACTGGACACCGCATCCCCCTCAGGAAGTATCTCTTAGGAAGTGTATACCATATGCTTCATCAAACCACCCATCTGATGCACACCAGCCAAAAAATTTCTTGTGTCAATGGTCCTTGGTGGTTTGTACAGATGTGGTTGCAACTGTATATGCACCAGATTGTTGGTGTTAATCTCAACAATCGGCACTTCCCTTCATCCGATTATAAGGAAGGAGAAAACCATATAACAAAAGGATGCCAAACTTATGGTGAAGCTGCCTCAACCATTATCATTGACCAAAACATCAGTCAACTCTTTGAGCTCTTCTTCAGAGGTTTCACCAATCCCCTCTGGCTTTCTTATTTGCACAATGATAACCTGACCCTTCCTTATGAATTCTCTTTTGAGAATGGATGCAATGATGCAAAATCCATAGAAATTTTTAATATCTTCATCCATCCATGCATCCTGCCAGCAGAATTCTGCGGAGGAAGGCAAAATCACAGCACTTATGAATAATATCAGCCAAACATGATGGCTCGACAGCTAGGATGTGGCCAAGTGCCCCCAAGGCTGTTTCTTCATGAATTCCTCAAGCCCAGAGAAGAAATAAAAGAAAGCCTGCAAGCCAAAAGGATCTTTGAATATCAATGCAGCCCAACTATTTATCCTTGGTCTTTGGTACCAACATCAATAGCTCATCCTCTTTTCATCTCCTGGTGGCAAGAGTTTCATGATCACATCTTCAGTGAACCAGTGCACTCCTTTTGTCTCGAGATGATGCCTGGCTACCAACCAACCTCAGAGGTAATGCACTTATCAATTTTTACCAAGCATGCCCTTCTTTGCTGACCATGATCTTTGCCACTTTTTGCAGAATACAGTGCCTGCCCCTCGAGCCAGGACATTCTCTTACAATGCTGTTGGCCTAATTTCTGCTTTGGGATTCAAATCCACAACTCTGGATCAACTGATGTCCAGATATGCTACAATGGACCCAACCCTTATCAGTTCAACTACTGATAAGAGAAAAGCTCCATCCTTGGTTGCCCCTCCAGCTGCCAAGAAGAAAAGAACTACCAAAAAAGTTCCCATTGAGGTAATATCTCTTCCTTCTTGAACACAAGATCATTCTTCATCTGACAAATCTTATCTTGTATAATTTCAGACCAGAACCCAGCAACCATCAACAGCTTCAGAACCTACCAATGCTCCATCTGTCGGTATGACCTTTATTACTTCTTTCTCTCAAAGACCATCATTTACATTGGCATTTACCCTTCATTTGGTATTTGCAGAAGAAACATTGGTGAATCAATCTGTGGAGGTTTCTTCTCCTCAACATGTTTCAAACCCAAGTTCACCAAGGGCCCAAACATCTCCTCCCCAAGCAGAAACTTCAGCTTCACCAAGGATTCAATCATCCCCCTCTCAAGAAGAAGCTCCAGTTTCACCAGGGATGAACCCATCTTCACCTCAGCCAGAAGCTTCAAACCCATCAGGAACTCCACCAGCTTCCCCTCAAACAAAAGCTTCAGCTCTACCAGGAACTCCTCAAGCTCCTTCTCAGCTGATCACTCAGGAAATCTCTCTTGAGCCTGAACAAACCTCCCCTCCAATTCAAGAAACCAGAGATGAGGTAAGTATAAACACCTGCACTTTCATTTCCATTCAATAAATCACCCCTAATTCGGCAATCCTTTTCAGGACCAGGCTACATCACTACCAAGCTCTCCATTTATTGTGAGTGATCCAGCTGCCGAACAAAAAGATGAAGCATCTTCAAATCAAGTTCTGTCAGAGAAAAATCAGGCAAAGCTTAGAGAAGTCTTTTCCTGGTTGCAAAGAGATGCCCAGGATCAAGTCAGAGATGTCGATCGCTAGGATGAAATACTTGAATCTATCGATCAAGAACTCCCTGATGACATCAAAGCTTCCTCGGAGCCCATTTCTCATCTGGACGATCATTATGCAACAGTGAGGTGAGCTTTGAGGAATCAATCTTCCAGACTAGTCCTGCCCTTGAGCTGAAGATCGCCAGAAAAGCTGCACTAGAAGCTGAGCTGAAGACTTTGACAGCTGAAATTGAAGCTGATAGGAAAAAGATAGCCGAGCTCCCTGGATTAATGGAGAAAATCCAAAAGGATACATCGGCAGCCATGACTGAAGCAAACTAGCTTAAGGCAAAACTTTCCACCATGTCCAACGCTCAAGAAACTTATCAGAAACTGTTGAAGAACATCAACCAAATGACATCAGACGCTTCCAGTGTAATTGCAAAGTACTTGAGCATTTGATTGTGTCAAGCAATTTGTAGCCGAATAATTGATCGTCTTTGTAACTTTGCCTTTTATAAACTTCATTTTCCTTTTTCTGTATCACCTTGTTCATAATTTTAGATGACCGATTTGGCAACTTTAGTCAAACAGTACCATACCCGAATGGCACTCCGACCGCAACTCAGCCGAGCCAGTCAACAGAATACGACTCAACTTGAATTCCAAACTACCCGACGGCGCTTCGGTTAAGGAAACCTCTCCACCTTCCAAAATTCTCGGGATATGCACCACGATCCAGGGCCACGATCTCTCTGCCAACCCCATAAATAAAACTGTAGGTGCCCCCAGCCTTTCACCAAGTCTTTTGCCTTCAAGCCTTTGCCAATCTAAGCTTGCTTCCTCCATCACCAGCGCACCCAAAAAACCGATGGCAGGTAGTGGCAACAGGCGCCGCGCCAGCGACGAGGCGGAAGGGAGGCGCACCGGCGCGCGTCGGAGGTAGTGATCGTCAACTTTCCTTATGATACCTCCCAGATTTCCTTCTGTTTCTGACGATCTTCTTTGTTTCAGGCTCATCCAATGGAATCCAGCCCCTGCGCCGGCCACGAATCCGGCTATACCGGATGACTCCTCGGAGTCGAACAACTACTCCCCCGTGCCCTACGGTGAGCGCGACGCCCTCCGTTTCAAGGCGGAGCATGACGAATCCCGGCGCGAGATGGGAGAAATTTCCAAGAAAGCCTGCATCGCTGAGATTGAATGGGAAGACCAGCGTAAACAGCTACTGGAGACCATTGACGGTAAATCCCTTTGATTGACTTTATTCCAATTCAATTGTTGAAACTAATTCCATTGCCTTGCAACCTTGCAGCCCGTGACGCCGAGCTTGACCAGTTGAAGATGTTGGTAAAGCAACTGGCGGACAAGGTGAACGCCCCTGAGACACGCCGGCGGACCGCCTCGCCGCGGTGGAAGACCGTGTCGACGAGGTGGCCGTTCACGGCATCCGCCTGGGCACCACCCTGGGCCTGGCCGCCATGGCGACGCACACCGGCGTCGACTACTCCATACAGCCATGCGGTTTCTGGGGTGGCGCACCAGAGGACATCGACGAGATCGAAGTCATCTTGGAACGCCTTGACGGTCACAGCGATGCCATTGCCGAAATCTCCCATTCCCAGTCTGTACTAAACATGCTTTTCGATTAGTTTGTACTAGGGATGTTTGAATCTTTGGCAATAAATAATGAAATTTCAACTTCTGTATTTGTGTTGCGATGATCCCCTTTTGCTTGTGAATGCGAACTTTACTGTTTTTCGCATGAATTCAGGAACTTTCTCTTAGCCGAACACGCAAAAACTCCTGCCCCTTGGCACAAAATCCGCAGAAAATCTTCAATTCGAGAAAAATAAACACTGTTCAATGAAAACCCTTCGCATTCGGGAAGAAAACCCTGCCGCTTGGTATTCCAATAACACACGCCAACCAGTCTTCACTCCCAATGCACTCTCACAGCTAATAAAATAACCCCCTGGGTACCCTGCAAATCCACTCGCATACACTTCCATCACTTCACATCTGCTCCATTGTTCCACAGGAGAAAACCCCAAAGCCATGGCGGACAAGGGAAAGCAACCCATCAAGGAGGACAACACTCCACCAAAGAAGTGTACCATTCAAGAGTGAGTTTTCCATCGATCTATTGCTTGCTCTCGTTTGCAATCTCATGGTTTACCCCCTTCTGTTTTCTCCAGCCTTGACTTGCTCCCTGAAGAAATCTTTGGGGCTGAAGAAGTGCCCGAGTACATCCTCTCTGATTCCTCCTCTGACTTGCTCTCTGATTTCTCTGAGTACATCATCAACTGCGCCGCCGCATTCGGCATCTAGAGCACAACTTGCGGGACATCACCGCCCGCTGCAATGCCGAACGCGAACGCCGCATGAGTTTGGAGGCGCTGGTAGGGGGTAAGATCACCATCTTTATTTGACTCCCGTACTTAATCTCAGATCTTCACATTTGACAACTGCTCCCTTCTTCAGATGTCTCTAACAGATACAGTAACTTGAAGGCTTCTTGGGACAGTCTAATGGAAGCTGCAAGTCATGGCAACACCCGAAGCTTCCCGGTTGCTGCTACGGTGGTCCTGGAACAACTGAAGAGGGAGGAGTTGAGGAGGCAGAACAAGAAATCAAATGAATGAAGCATACTTTCGCTTCTTTCTCCAGGCCTTCTGCTTCCCACCCCCTCATAATCTTAAGTAGCTGGGTTGTCAAACAAAAGCCTGCAAGAAACATCTATAATGTGATGTATTGTTTGTGCTAAGGGCAATACACTCTAGTATTGGCCATTTCCTGTTAGGATTTTTTGTTCTAAAGGCGGCTTCTTTCCCGAATGCCGGTTGTTTCTGTGTATCAGATGCCTGTAATCCTGGTACTTGTAATCAACTTCAATACTAGGATAATATTTCTTCAAATATCTTCCATTTATAGCAGTGGTAAATTCCTCTCCTAGTAAAGTTTTTAATATGTAAGCATTACCAGGCACACATCGGACTACCCGAAAAGGACCTTCCCAATTCGGGGACTATTTGCCGAACGCACTGTACTTAGTCCCGATCGGCAGTAACGCTTTCCAAACCAAGTCTCCTTCTGCAAATTGCTTGACCTTTACCTTCTTGTTGTAATATTTATCAACTCGCATTTTGTTCTTTTTAATATTTTCCAGGGCCTTAAGACGAATCATATGCAAAACCTCTAGTTCGTCCATCATTAAGCCACTATAATCTTTGGAACTTAAATCCTTTTGCAAAACCACCCTCCTAAAATCTGATTGTATCCCCCAGGGCAAAACAGCATGATGTCCATAAACCAATTCATAAGGGGATGTTGTTGTAGCTCCATGAGGAGCCATTCGGTAAGCCCATAAAGCCTCATTGAGTACCGAATGACACATCTTTGGCTTCTGATCAATTTTCTTTTGTATAAGCTTGATCATGATCTTGTTAGAAGCCTCCGCTTGACCATTATCTTGGGCATAATATGGAGAAGAATTAAATAATTTGATTCCCATGCTTTCGGCAAACTCTCTGAACTCCAAAGATACAAATTGAGCTCCTTGATCAGTTGTAATTGTTTGAGGAATTCCAAACCTGTAAATGATGTGTTCCTTAACAAATTCAACCATGTTTTCTGATGTTACTTTCTTCAATGGAATTGCCTCAACCCATTTGGTGAAATAATCTGTTGCCAAAAGCACAAATTTATGCCCCTTGCTAGATGGAGGATTTATCTGGCCAATCAAGTCTATACCCCATCCTCTGAATGGCCATGGCTTGATGATAGGATTCAGGGCTAATGCTGGGACCCTTTGAATATTCCCAAACCTTTGACAATCTTGACAACCTTTGTAATATTCAAAGAAATCCTCCAATATCGTCGGCCAAAAACATCAAGTGTGCCTGATAACCCATTTCATACGATAAGCTGATTGATGTGCTCCACATTGCCCATCGTGCACTTCGCTCATCATTTTCTTTGCTTCTTCTAGACCAAGGCATTGTAGCAACACCCCATCTAGTGATTTGTAAAACAAACGTCCATCAAGAAGAACAAATTTTATAGCTTTGTACCTGAGCTTCCTAGAAACCTTTTGGGATGGATTTTCTAGATAATCAACAATCTCTTTTCTCCAATCATCCTCTGCTAGATCACTCCCGAAAGCACACACCTTCATGGCAAACGCTTGTTGGTTTTCTCTGTAACCCGAAGCACTTTGAGCCAACCTGTTTGCCTCTTCATTGTGTTCTCTAGGAATATGTTGTAGAATTACTAACTGAAAACTCTTCAAGATTTCCCTGCATTCTTCATAGTAATTCCTCAGGATATCACTCCTACATTCATATTGGCCATTCAATTGCTTTATAACCAACTCTGAATCTCCATAAATTTCAACTGAAACGGCCTTTGCTTCTTTCAAATATTGAAGCCCTCTAAGCAGTGCTTCATATTCAGCTTGATTGTTTGTGACAGTAGGCTGAATAGGGATAGCAAACTCAAACATCTCACCCCTGGGTGAAATCAATGAAATTCCTACTCCACCACCTTTGCCACACGAAGATCCATCAAAGAACAACGCCCAAGGAGTAATTTCAAGCAAATCAATTGATGGATCATGATGCTCGGTAATAAAATTAGCAATAACCTGACCTTTAATAGCTTTTGCCGATTCAAACCTCAGCTCAATCTCAGATAAAGCCAAAATCCATTTGCCAATCCATCCATTCAAAATTGGCTTAGATAACATGTGTTTTATTACATCAAACTTTGAATATACAACGCATTCGGCATTCAACAAGTAGTGCCGAAACTTTGTGCATGAGTAATAAACACACAAGCAAAGCTTTTCCGCAACCGAATACCTGGTCTCGGGATCAAGTAATTTTCGGCTAAGGTACGCTACTATCCGCTCCTTTCCTTCAAATTCTTGTCCGATCCAATAGTTTGGGTATCGGCCGCCATGTACAACTTGAAAGGCTTGTTCAACTGTGGAGGCACCAACACTGGTGGTTCCTTCATGTACTGCTTAATCTCATCAAAAGCCTTTTGTTGTTCGTCACCCCATACAAACTTCTGATCTTTCTTGATCCTCAGCAGCAGAGAGAAAGGCAAAACCTTTTGCAACAAATTTGAAATGAACCTTCTCACAAAATTGATTTTGCCAAGCAGTGACTGCAACTCCTTGAGATTGGTTGGAGGAACAACTTCATCAATATCTCGCATGGCCGAATGAAATTTGCATCAAGCAATCTTTCAATTTCCTTTTTCACATCGGCCAATACTTCATCCTTGTAGATTTTCCAGGGAGGTTGCTTATAAGGTTTAAAACCAGGTTTAATTGGCAACCGATGCTCAACAATGGAACGATCCAAACCAGGCATCTCCGAATAATCCCAAGCGAAGCAATCTTTATATTCCTTTAATAGGTTGATTAATCCTTCCCTGAAACTTGACTCCAAGTTAGCATTGATAAATGTCGGCCTTGGCTTGTCACCATCTCCAATGTCAATTTCTTCCAACTTGTCAGCCGACATGAATCCACGTCCCAACTTTCCATCCGTTCCGTCGATTGGATTCTCCATTAAAAATTGCTATGAGAGCCGACTGCTTGAATCGGCTGTTGATCACTGTTGACTGTCTCACCAGGACCTTCACCCCAGTCCTTTCCTGAGAAGCAATCGATGCCTTGATACTCCCAGAAAGCTGGTTCAACATTAGATACGCTTATCAAATCATCTGCTTGGACTACTTCTATATCATCATCCACCCATTGAACAAGTTGTTGATGCATGGTAGATGGGATGCAGCAGTTTGCGTGGATCCAATCCCGTCCAAGCAGCAAGCTATAAGCCCCTTTGCCCTCAATGACAAAGAAGGTCATGAGCAAAGTCTTGGACCCGATCATCAAGTCCACGTGCACGCAGCCCTTGGTATCTGAAGGATTTCCAGCAAAATCATTCAGAATTATGCTTGTTGGCGTCAAATCTCCGGGGCCCATGCCAAGCTTCCTAAACGTGGTGTATGGCATCATGTTGAGTGCAGCTCCACCATCGACAAACATCTTGATCAATGGCTTGCCATTAACGTATCCTCTCAAGTACAACGGCCTCATGTGTCGATTCTTGGCCGGCTTGTCAAAGGTAGCCTGCTTAGCCAACACCAGCTGCGCCATTAACCCCCCAAGTGGCTCATCCTCATTGATATCTGGAGAAGCCTCATCCTGCACAACTTGGTTAGCTGGAGCCATGAACTCATTTGGCAAAAGGTATACCATGCATGTTGGAGCCGAACGACCCAATCCATCAGGCTTATCCTTTGGACGCCACACCTGCTTTCTCTTGATCCCTGCTTGCTTCAATTTTTGGTTCCTCAAGCGCTGAACCCTTCTCTTTTGTCTTTTCCTCAAGCCAGGTGGGCACCACTGTCCTTCTTGCCAGACGTACTCGTGTTCCTGTTCTTCTTGATCAACCCATTTTTGATCAGCATGTCTTTTCCTTGGGTGATCATTGACCTCATATATTTTTAGGCGCCGTTCGTCACTGGGATGCATCCTTCCAATTCTTTCATGGACGGATCGGCGATTGATAGTTTCCTGCCTGTATTCAGTATACCTATCGCTGCACTCGGGGCAATTGTTCAACATGGGGAGTTTTAGACCCTCATTCCAGCAGTGCCTGAAAAATGCACATCCCCAATGCGCACGCTCCTGTTCTCGTGCATGTTGTTCTTGCTCTTTCATGTGCACTTCCACTTCAAACCTCCGCTTTTCCTCCTCATATCTCTGTTTCTGGTAGCGTTTTTTCTCCTACTGACGCTGCCACTTATTAAGAAGGATACGCGTGGTCACCCTGGGCTTGGTTCCAGAAGATTCCCCAATCTCTACTTGGCTTCTCAGGATGCACGGTGCTTCTCTGTGGACTTGTTCCACCGTTATCTGTCGAGCAGGATCAACTGTCCCATCTTGCTTTGCTCGCGCTGAAGTCAAGACCTTCACTTTCCCTTTTTCCTCAGTGGTCACCATGTTAACAGAAAAGCCAACCATGTTTTGAGGGAAAGGGTGGCCATCCAACTTCATTTTATTATCAAATTTCAAATGACCCTCCTGAACAGCCTTTTGGATCCTCATCCTGAAAACCCTGCAATCATTAATGGAGTGAGAGTTTCTGTCATGAAAACCATAGTAACGTTTCTCTTTAACTCCATCGGGCCGAAGCATAGAATGCCCCTCTAGCAACTTGATTCGGCCTTCCTTCACCAGGTACTCAAAGAGCTTGTCAGCCTTAGTCACGTCAAAATCATACGTGCCCTTGGCTTGCTTTATCCATCTCTGATTCACAATTAATGGCTCTTTTCCCCACATGATCTCAGCTGCTGCCACTTCCTCATCATCATCGAACTCTTCCACTTGATCAGCTCTTTCGAGGAATTGGTTATAGATGTCGGCTATGTCATTATGTTTGGCAAACCTGGAGGGCTAGTTCGTTTCCACGGGATTCAATCTGGACGGAAATGACAGATACTATAGAAAAAATCAATATAGATAATATAGAGACCCGGATTTATTCCGGTTCGAGAACTAATTTACCCATTATGACAAGCACAACAAGGAACCAAAGAGCCGGATTGATTCCGCACCTCTTGACTAGTGGATTCATTCCGAGCCTCTTGATGTTCATATCATGAGTAAATTGGTTTCCAACCCGGAATAAATCCGGATCCCTTATAGTAGCTATCATGATTTTTTATATATATTTATCAATTCTGACCGGATCCAATCCCGTGGAAACGAACTAGCTCGGAGTCATTCTTGAATCCATAGGCTTGATTGCTCATTAATGACAACCTCTGAGATAGCTGACCAAGATTATCAAACTCCATGCCAAACAGCTTCTCCCGAATAGCCGGCAGCATACCTGCCACAGCCATGTCAGCCAATTGATCATCTGGCAAATTCAGAGAGAACCACATGCCCTTGACCTCTCTGAACCTTCTAAGAAATTCCATGGACGTTTCATTGTGTCTCTGCCTCAAGGTAGCCAGATCAATTAGCTTCTTCTCGGTACTGCCACTGAAGTAATGAGCATGGAACTTCTGTTCCAAATCTTTCCAGGTACCGATTGATTGAGGAGGCAAAGAAGAAAACCATGTAAAGGCCGGGCCTGTCAACGACAAAGGGAAGTATCTGACCCTAAACGCCTCATCTGCTGAAGCATCCCCAAGCTGCATTAAGTATCGAGCAATGTGCTCCACAGTACTTGTATCATCTTGCCCATAGAACTTTGAGAACTCTGTAGGAGGTTTCACCCTTGGTGGCAAGATTACCCTATGGTACCACTTTGGGAAAGGAGGCATATAAGCTGGTCCTTGCATCTTAGGTTTAAGGCCGAATTGATTTTGCAAAACATCGGCCATTTTCTGCACCAAGAGATCCTCATTAGCATCTTGCATTCCTACAGTTGTACCATATCCAGGGTTTGGGAAAGCATCAATAGCGCCATAATCCATGACCTCTGAATATCCCCCACCATAAATATTCTTCTGCAGCCTGTTGTTGGCTGGGGCTATCTTGTAAGTAGAGTTAGGCGGTACTCCAGATGAACCGAACGCTAGATCTCCATATGTAGGCCTATTTGCCTGATACGGGTTAGGTTGTTGGACTGGGTGACCTCCATTGCTTTGTAGAGGCGGCTGGACCGGTTGGCTTCCCACGCTTTGTGGATGCGGTTGGATTTGTTGGCCTTGCATGCTCTGTAGAGGCAGCTGAGCACTCGCATCTCGAAGTGGTTGAGCAGCACTAGTCTCCCCAACCTCTGCAGAAGATGCCTGAGGGGATACTCGACTAAGCATCCTCTCCATGCCTGGGCCAAAGACTCCTATCATCATCTGCTTAAACATATTCAAGAAAGCAGTGTGATGTTTAACCATCACAGTGTCTATAGTTTCCCGAAAAGCTTGCAAGACCTCCTGTTTCTCTTGAGCAGATGTGGAATCAAGATCCCCTGGTAACAGAACCCTTGGCATGTCAGATTTGAGGTACGGGACACCGCTCCTTTTCTTGCCAAATGACATCAGACATTTCTGTTGGAACTGGTCGATGGCATCCTTCAGCTGCACTTGCTGCTCTGGAGACAGTTCATCAAAGGCGACATCCATGACGTCATGAATGTCAGGCATCTTGAATCAACTAGAGTGTCCCACCGAGCGTGCCAAAAAGTGTATTGATGCAGAATTCGCACTCCGCGCCAAGCACACAGCAAGCCGAACAAAGCTAGCTTAACACACGAGCTGGTTCCAAAGCGTGCCAGTCAATTTTTCCTGAAATTGACAAAGAATGAAAAGTAGTTAGATACCAAAACTTGGAACTTGCCGGGTGGTACTAGACAGTTCCATATTTGCGGCTAGAAAGCCATGTAAGAAGACATATAGCTACAAAAAGCTATCTGTCAACAGATTAAATGTCATTCAGGAACTTCAAAACATGAAAACAGGATATAGCCGAATACATGACGTAAGCATGACAAAAGATTGTTCTTTGTTTAAATAACGTTGCTCACACATGACCATGACCGATTCTTGAGGATAAACAACAAATAAAATAAATAAGGTAAAACATGATTATAAATATGAGATAAACAAGCATGCATAGGCCAAAAGCACTAGTCTACCGCATGTCTAGGTACTTTCAAACCCGTCAAGTATGATAACAAGCAAGTTAATCCACCGCATGATACAACTTGTTTGAAACCACACCACCAACCACAAAGAGATTAATCCACCGCATGATACAACCTAAATATGCAAGGCTAAAAGCACGCACTATTTAAAACAAACTTATGAACACGTTTTACTCATGAAGGCATTACCGAATTCTGCTGTACAGTCGAATCGGGTTCCGTGGAGAAGGAACGAGCGTTATCAACGATGATAGATCTATCAGGTTGAATCGAAATCTAATCCACCGTTTGATTAGCTCTAAGACAACCCAAAAACCTGCATCTACCGCATGATACCCGGTTCTGTCAAGATCTAAACAAGATTGTTATACTTGAACCCACAACACGTGACAATCCAGATTGATTTGGGTTCGGCTATTTAGATAACATGTGAACCACACACCACATCGGGTTTGACACTTGAACGTGCAACGTAAGGATCATAAAACAAGATAAAGCCGATTCAAATCAATCTAAATTTGGCAAAAGAGTGTTGCATGAATTAAGCATAAAGCAAAACTCAAAATAACACGAGGTAACTTAATGAATCTATTAGATCTTGCCAAATCTAATAGAGCCGATAACTAGCTTTGAGCTAGATCTTAGCCTACCGCATGACTCATGATCTAACAAGAAACCCTCTTGAACCAAGCTTGAATCTACCGCATGATACTAAGCATGGTAACAAGACTGCTTGCATCACGATCTAAATCCACCGCATGATACTAGATGTGATACAAGGTTGCCGGTACTTACGGAGGTCGACGGATCGATGATTCCCCTCGAAGAACTCGACGACACGACTAAAGGACTTGAGAGTTTGGCGTAAAGATGGTTTGTTATGAAAAATATTCGATTACAATTACATACATCAAGGGTTCATATTTATACCCTGTCCTAGCATGACTCCAGATTAACTACGAGCACAATATTTAATACCTAAATTAATGCCCTGGTCGCGAATGTCTATCTATCCATTCGTCCTTCCTTTCGGTTCCGGGCCACGTCATCACGCATCTCCGAAAACTCAGCGCAAACAGTCCTCTTGCCGAACGAAGACGCATTGCCGACCGCAGGCGCCTCTGCCGAATCCTCTGATGAGAATTCTTTCTATCGAATGGAATTTATTACCAAACTTGGCCCCCAAATCAGCCTCTCTCTTGCACCAATTTTTGGTGTTAACAGTTCCCACTGGCCCTAATGACTAGGAACACTCCCTTGGACAGCAAGGAACTAGTTTTTGCACCACTGAATTTAAATACACAAAATAAAGGCATTTCTAGCTAGCATATAGAGGATTAATGCATATAAAAATAATTATAGCAGAAAGGAATCCAAACTTTCTCCTACACATGCTTTGGTCTAAAACAAGCCCAAGAAACCAATAAACACACCTATAGCCTTTATGGATCTTGCTACACATATTTATGATTAAAAACAAGCATAAATGAGGACATAATATTTCTAACAGAGATAAAAACATGGTAAATTCACCAAGGGTGCACTTTGGTATATTATGACAATAGCCAGAAGTTGGGCTCAAGAATAATTATATTTTAAGCTACAAAAATCATCTAGGCAGATTTATCAATATCACAAGATAATTTATATAAAAAGATCCCTTCAGTAACTGTGCAATTTTTAGCACAGAACCTAAACAGGCTAGTACTCAACATATCCAAAATCCAGCTCAAGGTCTTGTGTGGATTTTGTAGAAACACAGATCTAGATATTTTACTTTTCAATTTTTCAAGCAAAAACTATAGCTCAAAAGTATATACATTTCTGGAGAAAGTTGTATCTCTTGTTATGCTGAGCACATAAAAATTGGGTTTGCTATTTTTGGATTTTTCTACAATTTTAAATTGATTTTACAAGTTTCAGCCAATACATAGCAAAGGGGTTAGAATCTTTATACACTTAGGACCCTAGAACTTTTAAACCTTTACAAACAGACCCTTGGCTTTCCCCCCTTGGACCCGACGGCGAAGGCGAGCTCGCCGGCGGCGGGGTTGGGCACGGGGTGGCAAACAAGCGACGGGGGACTGCGATTGGGCTCACCCGTGATCGATTGGTGGCGGTGGATCGGCCGGGGAGGTCGCCGGCGAGCGGCGGCGGCGGCGCGAGAGGCGGCACGGGCTGCGGGAGCTCGGACGGCGGTGAAGGAAGGGGCGGTGCTCAAAAATGTGCTGCACCGGGAGCTTCCATGTGGCCTAGGGAAGAGGCTAGACGGAGTCACCGGCACGGAGGATCGGCGGAGGGGCGACCTCGGCCGTGGCGGTCGGCGGCGGCCGCGGGAGCTCGGACTCCGGCGATCGTGTGGCACGGCTTGATCAACAAGCGACTCGGTGAGCTTTTGTGATGCACAAGGAAGAGTTTAGGAGCTTGTGTGGGTGAGGGCGTCGACGTGAGGGAGGTTCCCCACCGGGGCGCGGCGCCAATGGCGGACGGCGGGGGCTCGGTGGCGGGCCGCGCGTGCGCGCGAGGAGCGGCCGGGGGCGGGGGGTTTTATAGGCGGCCGGAGGTCGGTTAGGGGCCGGTGAGGTCACGACGGTGACTCACGCATGCGTGGAGAGGTCGCGGCATGGCCGGCGACGTGCGCCGCTTCGGCGGCCAAAGGCGCGCCACGGCGGTGCGCCCGGCCGGTGGATCGACACCACCGGCGCGGCCCACTTGCCACGGACGGCACGGGTGAACTCCCCGCCGGTGCCGCGCGGCGACCAATGGTCACTCCGGCACCTCGGCGTGCGCGCCCGATGCGGGTACGACGCGTACGGCGGCTTGCCGACGTGGCCGCGCACGACGTCGCGGCAGAGCGCGTCTCGGCGTTCCAGAGCGTTTGTAATTCGCTGATGCAGTTTTCAAATTAAATTTCCTCTGGATTTTCAAACTAAAGTGCACCTTATGGTCTATAGCAAAGTTGAAGATCACACATCCCTCTACAACTTTCACAAAGGTTGGTAGGCGTTTTACCCAAGGAATCGAGCAGGAACATCGTGCCAACTTGGCCAAAATCTCGGCGCTGATGAATAGTAAACCAGTGCCTTGATTAGCCATTTTCACCACCCTACACTCCAAACTAGCAATGCCACTCAACAGCAAAGTTGCGTGCCTTGAACTTCTGCACATTTTTCCCTTTGGGTGATTTTGAAGTGTTTAGGGAAATTTTGGAGAACGTGCTCAAAGTCTACACTGGCACTAGGGGGTCAAAGGAACATTAGGGTTTTTGAGTTAGGGTTTTGACCATGGGTCAACCTAGGACTCTTCATGGGTGGTTAAGGAGGTGTTAAGAGGGTCATTAGCACAAATCACCACTAAGCAAAAACACGGGGTGTTACAGCCTACCCCGTTAACGGGAATCTCGTCCCGAGATTCGAAATCAAGAGTACGTGGAGAAGATTCACTCACGGGTTTGGCTTGGGAGAAAGTCGAGGTATTTGGTGTTTAGAAATTGCTTGGTCTCCCATGTAGCTTCTTCTTCGGTGTGGTGACTCCATTGTATCTTGTACATTTTTACTTTTTGTCTTCGAGTTTGTCTTTCTTTATGATCCAATGCCTTCATTGGATACTATGCTAGTGATAGATCCGGTTCTATTTCTGCATTGGTCTCTTCAATTATTTGTGCCTCTGGGATTTGCTCACAGTTCTTCAATTGCGAGACGTGGAATACGTCGTGCACAGACAATCGGTCGGGAAGTCGAATACAGTAGGCAACCGTACCAAACTTCTCGGTGACTTCATAAGGACCAATATAGCGTGGAGCCAATTTCCCATTTACTCCAAAGTGTTGTACGCCTTTGGTCGGAGATAGCTTTAGGTATACATAATTACCAACTTCAAACTCTCGGGGAGCTTTAGCTTTATCATGGTAACTCTTTTGCCTTATCTGAGCTGCTCTCAGATTTTCTCTAATCACACTCACTTTCTCTTTGGCTTCTTGTACTAACTTAGGACCAAACAAGGTTCTCTCACCGGCTTGTGACCAATTCAAAGGGGTGTGACACCTTCTTCCATACAAAGCTTCAAACGGGGCCATCTTCAAACTAGCTTGATAACTATTGTTATAAGCAAACTTTGCTAGGGCTAGGCATTTGTCCCAAGATTTGTCAAAATGAATGACGCAAGCTCTCAACATATCCTCTACTATTTGATTTACTCTTTCCGTCTGACCATCAGTTTGAGGATGATAGTTGGAGCTATGGATTAGCTTGGTTCCCAAAGATTCGTGCACTTGTGCCCAGAAGCGAGCAACCAATTGAGTGCCTCGATCTGACAGGATAGTCTTGGGAACACCATGTAAGCGCACTACAAGATCAATGTAGATTTCCACGTAGCGCTCAGCTGAATAGGTAGTGTGAACAGGGATAAAGTGAGTGGTCTTGGTAAGCCGGTCCACTATTACCCAAATGGAATCATGCTTCCTGGGCGTGAGCGGTAATCCGACAATGAAATCCATGCTAATATCGTCCCACTTCCATGCAGGAATGGACAATGGTTGCATTTGACTTGCGGTCTTTAGGTGACTAGCCTTGATTCTTTGACATGTATCACATCCGGATACATACTCGGCTATTTCGCCCTTCATATTTGACCACCAAAAGTTTTCCCTAAGGTCTCGGTACATTTTGGTACTTCCGGGGTGAATGGTGAACTTACAGAGATGGGCCTCATTTAAAATTTCCTTCTTTAGGTCTTGATCCCGAGGCACCACTAGTCTTTGTCCGAACCAAAAAACTCCCTTGTCGTCCCTCTGGAAACAATCATACTTGGGGTCTTTTTCTTCCAATTTTTGTTTGATTTTCTGAACCTCTTCATCAATGAGTTGAGCCTTAGCAATTCTCTCATGGAGAAGAGATTCGATCGAGACAGCATGAAGCTTGCCATGCTCGAGCACTTCCAAGCTAAACTTCCTCACTTCTTCACATAAAGTTTCATTCTTCGGCTCTAACGTCACATAGTTGCAATGCTTGCAGCTAAGCGCATCTGCAACCACGTTAGCTTTGCTGGGATGATAATGGACTTCCAAATCATAATCCTTGATTAATTCCAACCATCTTCTTTGCCTCATATTCAGATCAGATTGAGTGAAAATATACTTGAGACTCTTGTGGTCAGTGTAGATATTGCAGTGATTACCCATCAAGTAGTGCCGCCAAAGTTTTAAGGCATGCACGACTGCTGCTAGCTCAAGATCATGAGTAGGATAGTTCTTCTCATGAGGTCGAAGTGCCCGTGAGGTGTAGGTAATGACTCGGTTTTCTTGCATAAGCACGCAACCAAGACCAGTGCCCGAAGCATCACAAAACACCTCAAACGGTTTTGACATATCCGGTTGAGTCAATACGGGAGCTGAGGTTAAGTGTTTCCTCAAGGTATGGAAAGCTTGGTCACACTCCTCACTCCACATGAACTTGACACCCTTCTTCAACAATTCAGTCATGGGTTTAGCTATTCTGGAGAAATCCGGAATAAATCGACGGTAATAGCCTGGTAGACCCAGAAAACTACGGATTTGATGTACTGACTTGGGTGGCTTCCAATCCATGACCTCCTACACTTTGCTAGGATCCACGAAGATACCATCCTTGGAAATAGTGTGACCCAAAAACTTCACACTATCCAGCCAGAACTCACATTTACAGAATTTGGCATAGAGTTTGTGATCTCTCAATCGCTGTAAGACAATACGAAGATGCTTCACATGCTCGTCTTTGCTCTTGGAATAAATGAGAATATCATCGATGAAGACCACTACGAACTTGTCCAGTTCATTCATGAAGATTGAGTTCATAAGGTACATGAAATAGGCAGGTGCATTGGTGAGACCAAAAGACATTACTAGGAATTCATAAAGACCATATCGGGTGGAAAAGGTTGTCTTTGGAATGTCACTCGCCCGAATCATGATCTGATGATAGCCTGATCGAAGATCAATCTTGGAAAAGACTTGGGCACCAGCCAATTGATCAAAGAGTACATCAATGTGGGGCAACGGATATTTATTCTTGATTCTCACCGCATTGAGTGGACGATAGTCAACACACATTCGCAAACTACCATCTTTCTTTTTCACAAAAAGAGCGGGGCTTCCCCAAGGAGAAGAACTTGGGCGGATATACCCCTTATCAAGCAATTCTTGCAATTGAATTTTTAACTCAGCCAGCTTTTTGGGTGGCATTCGGTAAGGCCTTTTAGATATAGGTGCGGTGCCTAGCTGAAGTTCTATGACAAATTCGACATCCCTGTCTGGTGGCATACCAGGCAAGTCGTCGGGAAAGACATCTGGATACTCGCACACTACTGGAATGTCTTCTAGTTGGATGGTTACGGCAGCATAGGAACAAGGATTTATGCCTTCTACCTTGGGTAGGTACAAGGTGGTAAGACCACTGGTAGGGGAATGGATTTCTATCATTCTAGTGGCAATATCCAAAACAACTTGATGTTGGGTCAACCAATTCATTCCTAGAATCACATCTAGACCTCCCAACCCCAAATGAATCAGGTTGGTTAAGAAGGTTTTGCTGCCAAGCTGCAAAGGGACAGCTTTGGTTATAGTGTTGGAGAGGATTCTTCCTCCCACCGTGGCTACTACGAAGGAATCTTTAGTATGACAAGAATGTAATCCCAACTTGCTCACTAGACTTTCACTAATGAAACTATGGGTTACTCTAGAATCAAACAAAATTCTAATGGGGTGATCACGGATAGAGAATGTACCCGTCAGCACTGTTGCTCCCTCTAGAACGTCAACCAAGGTGGTGAAGTTAAGTTTGCCCTGCTTGACCTGCACCATGGGCTTCTTGCCCTGGTTCCCATGACGGAATCCTGAGCTTTCATTCTGCTTGTTCTGCCTGGGCTTGGGGCACTCATTGATGTAATGCCCGGGCTGCCCACAATTATAACAGCGACGATCCTTGATAGCACTGTTGTTATTGTTGTTGACTGTGGGTGCACTAGGCTTATATGGCTGCTGCTGTGCCTTACGGAACTGGAAGTTCCCAGGCGGCTTGTTCTGAGACGGGGTCACCCTCCAGTGTCCAGTTGAAGATGACTGGGGAGGACCCTGAGTACCTTTCTTGACAAAGCGGAATTTCTTGCCCGACCCACCAGTAGCGGTGAATCCAGCCTGCCTCTTTCTATCCTTCTGGGCTTTGGACATGGCATCTTCTTGAGAAATGGCCTTGTTCACAAGGTCCTGACAACTATTAGGCTCATAAAGATTAGGAAAAAGTCCATTTTTGACCATCCAACTTTTGCCTTAGTTTGGTTTTGGCCATCGAACTTCAAAACTGGATATCTTTGACCATCCAACTCTTAAAACCGTTCACAATTGACCATCGGGCGGTTTTGATGGGTGGTTTTAACTTTTTTATTTACAATTTAGTCCTTAGAACTTGAAATGATCATTACTTTTTGCTTGTAGCTCCGATTTAGGTGATTCTTGCGGTCACGTGTTCATAACAATAAGCTTTATCTTCTAAAATGTTCTTTATACTATTTTATCACTTTTAGTTATATTAGTCTTATGTTGTTGTGTAAAACAACAATATAAGAAAAAGTAAAACAAATAGTTACAAAATAATATGAACACATTTTTAAAGATAAAGCTCATCGTTATCAACGTATGATTACAAGAATCACTTAAATTAGAGATACAAGCAAAAATATTAACCATTTTAAGATCCAAGGACTAAATTGTAAATAAAATGATTACAAATAGTCCTTGAACCTTAAAATGATTACTATTTTTTTTCTTGTAACTCCAATTTAAGTTATTCTTGCGGTCATGCGTTCATAAGATGAACTTTATCATTTAAAATGTTGCTCATATTATTTTTTAACTGTTTGGTTTACATTTCTTATATTATTGTTTTTACACAACAACAGACAAATAATCTAACAAATAGTTATAAAGTTGTATAAAAACATTTTAAAAAGATAAAACTAACCGTTATGAACACGTGATCGCAAGGATCACCTAAATCATAGCTACAGGCAAAAAGTAATGATCATTTCAAGTTCTAAGGACTAAATTGTAAATAAAAAAAGTTAAAACCACCCATTTAAACCGTCTGATGGCCAATTGTGAATGGTTTTAAGAGTTAGATGGTCAAATATATCCGGTTTTGAAGTTTGATGGCCAAAACCAAACTGAGGCAAAAGTTGAATGGTCAAAAATAGACTTTTTCCTAAAGATTAAGCCTCTCATAGAGATCCCCGTGTAACCCATCACAGAAACGCTCTATCTTCTTGGCATCGTTGTCAACATGATGCCCACCATACTGACACAGGGTGTTGAACTTCTTAGCATACTCATACACCATGTCAGAGCCTTGCTTTAGAGCAAGCAACTCCTTCATCTTTCTATCCATGAGACCTTTAGGAATGTGATGTTCCTTGAAGGTCTCCTTGAATTCAGCACACGTGATTTGATGTCCGGCGGGGATCATGGTCTTGAAGTTCTCCCACCATATCAACGCTGCACCACGGAGCTGTAGGGCGGCGAAGCTGGCCTTACGCTCCTCGGAGTAGGGCAAGGTGAACACCGAGAACTTGGCCTCAATGGCCCTGATCCAGGCATCGGCAGCCAGTGGCTCCTTGGCCTCTTCGAAGGTTGGGGGCTTCATGGCATAAAAATGCTCATACTTGGTGACTCGGGGCTGGCCGTCCATGTTCTCCCCACGGGGATTATTCTGCAGCTGCTGAGCAAGCTGCTGCGTTTGCAAGAGCTGCCGCATCACCTCCGTTTGGGTGACCCTAAACTGCTCTTGAATGGTCATGTTGGGAGGAGGAGGCGGAGCGTCACTCCCACTTGCACCAAAACCATTGGGAGAAACATGAGTTTGTCCCACCATCTGAAATCCATGAGATTTTCATTAGTTACATATTCACAAGCTTGTTTACAACATCCACAAGAAGAATATGCAAACGAAAACTCATAGCACCAATTTGGTGAAAACCGGACAGCACAGCTGAGTTACTAGAAAATTCATAACTCTTTGCCTGTAATAGCAAAAACTCCCATTTTTGGTCAGCAAGTGCAAAATTTAATAAGCTCCAACATTGGTATTCAACCCGAGGTCCAATTCCAACGTTAACATGCTCGAAAAATTCCAACACCAAGGTTCTGCCTAGCTGTTTTTGCTGTAGGCCAAACTGCACAATTTCCGCTATAATTCTCGGTATGCTTATGCAATGGTGGTGAATTTTGGTGAGCATAATCTCCACAACATAACACACAAGATTGGTATTCAGCACAAGGTGAAACTTTGATCACAACAACCCTAATTTATTCATTGAAACATGACAACATCGAGGTGTCCATCCAAGCATTACATGATGCGGAGTCTTTGGGTCGCTTACCAACTTATGTACAACAAAAGGTCATCAGTTATACTCTCTGAGCAGCCTCTACCCTTACACAAAAGCTAGCTGAGGAGACTAAACTAAGAGTACATGATTTCCCTCCAAACGACAACTGCCAAAACCACTAATAGCCCGCAGTGGAGCCAGCGCTAGTGTCCGGAGAGTCGGACGGGGGACCACCAACACTATCCTCGCTCAAGCCCGAAACTCCCTGTAGCTCGTCCGGAGCGGCAGGTGCGGCTGGTGGTGCGACCGGCGGCTGCTGTCCCTGCTAGGCCATCGCCTGCCACACCTCTACCTCTATCTCCATCTCAGCTACCTGGTTCTGCATCTCAACCACGTTCTGCACCAAGGCAAAACGCTGGGCCTCAGTGTGAGCTAGCTGCACCTGAGTCATCTCAAGAGCATGATCTCGGGCGAACAGTGCTCCGTGAGCTCGGCACGCTCCCCGGTGCCCCCGGATACGCTCGTCCCGAAGCGTAACACTCTCTCCGCCGGAGGTGAGCAACGGTCTGTCGCTCGTAATGAAGGTAGAGGGTTAGGATATCCCTCATCGCTGTGGAGTCCATCAACACAACTGAGAGCATACCCTGAGTGGAAAGATGAAACACCTGCATGTTGTACACCGCCTCCAAGAACCTCAGAAGCTGACGCACAACAACCGCTGGAGGATCCGCCGTGAGCAACACGTCGGTGAGCGAGATACTCTCACGCCAAGCCGGGTCGAGTGGGTCCATGGCCGGGAACAAACCCAGCGCTGTGAGCATCACCTCGTCCGGGTGCTGCTCGCAGAAGGTGTGAAGAATCTGCATGGCCCGGACTCAACCGACTCAACACCGCGGTTAGCAAAGAACATCAAACTCAAGTCCGCCCACTCTGGGTGCTCGGGGTGGGGAAGCACGGTAGCAGTCGTGCGGGAGTAGGAAACACCCTGGTCCCAAAAAGAGACCACCTCGTACAGTGGTGGCGTAACGTAGCCTACCTCACTGAGGGTCTCCCACAAAATGCGGGGAAAACCCTCCTAGTAAAGGGCATCGGTACGAATAGTACCGTCCGCGTCGATCTCGTAGATCGGTGGCTGCGCCATCAGTACAAAAATTAGGAACTACATGTTAGATATCAATCGACATCAACGAGCAAAAGGGTAAAATCTGGTAGGTATGAACAACAATTCATAACATAAAAACCAGGACCCCAAAAATTCCCAAATTTTCGCAGCAACTCAATGACATGATTATGCACACTTTTGGTATTCAAAGGTAGATCTAGGTTGGATTGGAACATACTCGAAAAATTTCATTTGCAGAGGAATGCTGCTCTGAAAAACAGCAGAACGGAGACTCGCTAAACTGAGCATAACTCTCTGCAGAAAATTCCAAAAATCCTGAAAAATTCACAGTGGATGCTCAACTTGATAAGAAACAACTTTCCTAAAGGATGTCTAGTCAGATTCCTTACAGATTTGGCTACAAAAATTGAGAAATGACAGAGATAGAATCTGCCAAGAATTTTCCTAAACTCGAAAGAGAGGAAAACCTTATCTAAGATCAACCAAATTACTTAGCAAAATTATTCAAGCAACCGGGGACCAATTTTAGGTTCAACAAGATTTTAATTATGCATGCACACACCTTAAACGACCTTACTCAACTAGATCCAAAAGACGTAGTTAGTGCTGGTGGCAAGCTTATAATCGGCTCTCCTTATAATAACTAGTCGGAGCTACTCGATTTGTACTTAACGACTTACGAACGTTGTTAGTGTACCTGCAGAAAACGAACCTTTCGTGCCAGCACGTCACGAAAGCGTCCACATACATTACTGTTCGCTTATAGAAACGGTATCCATGCGTCAAGTCGCTGCATGGACAGCGTCCAACCTCGGACACCCTCCGTTTGAATGGAGTGTATCCTTGCCTCGCATGATCGACATGCGGAATGCACACGTATGAAACACATGGCGACACCACAACTCATATCTAGACGCGAAGATGGGATCCGTGGAATGGATCACTCCATCAACCCTCGCAATTCCCGTGATGCGGAACAGCACACGTATGAAACACGTGCCTCATCTAGTTTGGTTGTACAAGAAAGTAAGTCTGACATGAAGTAAAGTGCTGGAAGTTAGCAAAATAAACCATAGATTCTTATGCCACCTTAAGAACCCAAAATTCCCTTTAGGGCCCCTCGATCTATGTCATTCCTTAACGATCCAACGGATTTTCAAAATCCAATCAATCTTGGCAAATTTTATTGTAAATCATGTGATTAGTATTAATCTAATCACTCCGGTGCATGCGGATGCTCTGGTACCAACTGTGACAACCCCACCCGAGATAATTCCGTACTGTCTCCTAAACCACTCCATTTGGTCATTAAGTGATAATAAAGAAGTATCTCATTGAGTGTTGTCGGGTCAACGCCCGGTAAATCACTTGACATCATAGAGAGGATCGAACGTATGCATTAAAACTCCCACGAAGGAGAGTCCAGAGTGCCTTACAAATTAACCATCACATCCCCGTAGGGTTCATTATTACAAACGTAGTTCTCTGACATGAAAGTAAATAGTTCAGAGTTTATTGAAAATAGCGGAAGATAACTAAACGATACGATCACATCATAGGAGGCCTGTCCATGATGCAATCACTCTTCGTCATCCACCCATTCCAGCTCCCAGCCGGGTGGAAGTTCTCCGGGCCACACATCACATGCATTACCTGGAAACAACATTTATAAAGCAAGGCCGAGTATACTAATACTCAGGAAGACTTACCCATCTAAAAGAAGACTTTACCCCTAGTCATGCAAGGCTTTTGGCTTGTGGGTTTGTTTGCCAAAAAGCTACTAAGTAGTGAATCCTTACTTTCACATTTTAGCTCAAGTTCTAGTAGAAGTACTCATTACTAAGTAAGCAACTATTGCAACCAAGTTGTACAAACAATTAATCAAGGTAATAATTTTCACAAAGTTTCATCATAAAGGGATATCATGGCCAGTGGGGTAAGTAGTCTCAAATGACGGTGAGAGGCCGACAATCGATTGATTCATAACCTTGCAAGGTGGACCTAAACACACGGAAGGTGCCCTCACCAAGAGTTCACCAACCAGGCGGTTCCCGTCATTCTTCGGTTTGGAGATAATAGCTCACAGTCTTAAGTACAAGGTTTATCTGGGCTACGCCACCAAGGTCACCCAGCCTCACGCATGCACTCGGGTGGTGAGCCCGGGGCCGCAACCCTAAGAGTAGTGATAGTAAAACCCCGTACCACCTCATTTAGGTACTAGGCTTATCGTACCCATTTCCAACAAGTGTTTAGTACTTTCAAACACTTAACCAACGAAGCCATTGGACCGGAGCCCAAATTCCATGCTCTTACCACATGAGCAATCCATTTAACTAATAAGGTGATTCCAAAAAGATCATATTCTCGCGAGTGACGAACATCACTCGACTTGTACCGGATCCTTAAAGCATCGCAACTAGCGACCTAACATGCTAGTAAAAGATAAAAGGTACTGATGGATCATGCAACTAGGGTTTCATTTCAACTCCTGAACGTAAATGCACATACATTAACAATAAGTAAATTCAGAAGTTTAAAGAAACACATGGGTTAATGAATAAACCGGGGCTTGCCTTCGTCAGCACAAGCAGACACACAAACTTCCGGACTTTGATCCGGGTCTTGCTCTATGGTCACGTAGTGCACATCTCCTCCTGCTCCCTCGTCCTCGTCAACCGGCACAAGCGTATAGCTACCGTCGGGGACTTCTACACGAGGAATGCAATGCAGTGATTAGGAGTGTAATTATTTAATTTAATTCAAAACAGTACCAAACAGCTACAAGGAGTATGAGGCTGGTCATATTCACCTTAAGAAAAGTATTTAAGCATTTCTCCTTTTAAAGATAATCAAAAAGCTTATTTAGCCTTCTCTTTAAGGTGATTGTGTGCACATCTATTAGAGAATATTTGATTTAAATACCAACAGCAAGGAAAGGTCACCTTTAAGCCACAATTTATTTTCTTAACTCCTTTAGGTGACTTATGCACAAAAGAATGTATTTTTCCTATTTTTCCTTTACTAGATTAATCTAGTTTACACTCTTTTACTCAACTAAACACATCTCAAACTTGTCCAACAGTGCCCACTGGCCCTAATGACCAGGAACACTCCCTTGGATAGCAAGGAACTAGTTTTTGCACCACTGAATTTAAATGCACAAAATAAAGGCATTTCTAGCTAGCATATAGAGGATTAATGCATATAAAAATAATTATAGCAGAAATGAATCCAAACTTTCTCCTACACATGCTTTGGTCCAAAAAAATCCCAAGAAACCAATAAACACACATATAGCCTTTATGGATCTTGCTACACATATTTATGATTAAAAACAAGCATAAATGAGGAAATAATATTTCTAACAGAGGTAAAATCATGGTAAATTCACCAAGGGTGCATTTTGGTATATTATGACAATAGATAGAAGTTGGGCTCAATAATAATTATATTTTAAGCTACAAAAATCATCTAGGTAGATTTATCAATATCACAAGATAATTTATATAAAAAGATCCCTTTGGTAACTTTGTGCAATTTTTAGCACAGAAGCTAAAAACGCTAGTACTCACAACATATCCAAAATCCAGCTCAAGGTCTTGTGTGAATTTTGTAGAAACACAGATCTAAGTATTTTAATTTTCAATTTTTCAAGCAAAAACTATAGCTCAAAAGTATATACATTTTTGGAGAAAGTTGTATTTCTTGTTATGCTGAGCACATAAAAATTGGGTTTGCTATTTTCGTATTTTTCTACGATTTTAAATCGATTTTACAAGTTTCAGCCAATACATAGCAAAGGGGTTAGAATCTTTATACACTTAGGACCCTAGAACTTTTAAAACCTTTACAAACAGACCCTTGGCTTTCCCCCCTTGGACCCGACGGCGAAGGCGAGCTCGCCGGCGACGAGGTGGGGCACGGGGTGGCAAACAAGTGACGGGGGACTGGGATTGGGCTCACCCGTGATAGATTGGTGGCGGTGGATCGGCCCGGGAGGTCGCCGGCGAGCGGCGGCGGCGGCGGCGCGAGGCGGCACGGCTGCGGGAGCTCGGACGGTGGTGAAGGAAGGGGCGGTGCTCAAAAATGTGCTGCACCGGGAGCTTCCATGGGCCTAGGGAAGAGGCTAGGCAGGTCACCGGGCGCGGAGGACCGGTGGAGGGGCGAGCTCGACAGTGACGGTCTGGCGGTGGCCGCGGGAGCTCGTACTCCGGCGATCGTGTGGCTCAGCTTGATCAACAAGCGACTCGGGGAGCTTTTGTGATGCACAAGGAAGAGTTTAGGAGCTTGTGTGGGTGAGGGCGTCGACGTGAGGGAGGTTCGCACCGGGCGGCGCCAATGGCGGACGGCGGGGCTCGGTGGCGGCTGCGCGTGCCCGCGAGGAGCGGCCGGGGAAGGGTTTTATAGGCACTGGAGGTCAGTTAGGGGCGAGTGAGGTCACGACAGTGACTCACGCATACGTGGAGAGGTCGCGGCATGGCCGGTGATGTGCGCCGCTTCGGCGGCCAAAGGCGCGCCACGGACGGTGCGCCGACCGGTGGATCGACACCACCCCGGCGCGGCCCACTTGCCACGGACGGCACGGGTGAACTCTCGCCGGCGCGGCGCGGCGACCAACGGTCACTCCGGCGCCTCGGCGTGCGTTCCCGACGCGGGTACGACGCGTACGGCGGCTTGCCGATGTGGCCGCGCACGACGTCGCGGCAGAGCGCGTCTCGGCGTTCCAGAGCGATTGTAATTCGCTGATGCAGTTTTCAAATTAAATTTCCTCTGGATTTTCAAACTAAAGTGCACCTTATGGTCTATAGCAAAGTTGAATATCACACATCCCTCTACAACTTTCACAAAGGTTGGTAGGGTTTTACCCAAGGAATCGAGCAGGAACATCGTGCCAACTTGGCCAAAATCTCAGCGCCGATGAATAGTAAACCAGTGCCTTGATCAGCCATTTTCACCACCCTACACTCCAAACTATCAATGCCACTCAACAGCAAAGTTGTGTGCCTTGAAATTCTGCACATTTTTCCCTTTGGGTGATTTTGAAGTGTTTAGGGAAATTTTGGAGAACGTGCTCAAAGTCTACACTGGCACTAGGGGTCAAAGGAACATTAGGGTTTTTGAGTTAGGGTTTTGACCATGGGTCAACCTAGGACTCTTCATGGGTGGTTAAGGAGGTGTTAAGAGGGTCATTAGCACAAATCACCACTGAGCAAAAACACGGGGTGTTACACTTTGTGGAAGAGCTCTTAGGAATTGGAGGTCTACACTTAACACTGAATTTGTCTAGAAAGGCAAGGATGCTAGGGATGTGTATGGTAACATTCCGCTAGCAGTCTGGGAAGAATTCGTAGATCAGAAGAAGACGGCAAAAGCAGTATCTCTGAGTGTCCAACAAAAGGAGAAGGCTATGAAAGCTGCTGAGAACCCCCATCTCTTGCGTTCGGGAGGATATGCTGCCAAAATGGCAAAATGGAGGAAGGAGGAAGAACAAAGGAGGGTAGCTAGTTTACCAACTATTTTTGAAGGCATGGATGAGTGTAGCAGGAATTGGATCCTTGCTCGAGTTCTGCCTATACCACCTGATGGCAATGTTTCAATCCAAAAGCCCTCAACAGAACAAATTTATCAGAAGCTGGAAGGACTTGCGGAAATGCAAAAGAAAGGACTTTTCATGACCGACGGGGAGAAAGATATGCTAACCACCGCGATTGGAACGCCTGAGCACCCTACCGTGTTCAAGGGATTTCTTCTACCTTGCCCTGAGGTAAAGAATTTCGTGAACACCGATCAAGTTATAAGAAGCGGGACCGTTATAAGAAGCAGCTTGGAGACAAGATGAGAGAAATCGCCAAGCAAGAATTGATAGGCTTCTTCATACAACAACAACAACAACAAGCTTCTGTTGGGCCTAGTGCAGAGAATCTAATATCTGGTGGTTCTGGACAGGTTCCTCCAAACTTGATGCTTGCTCAGATCGGAGCCATCCCGACTCCAAGTAGTGTTGGTTCTATTGCTAACGCCAAGCATCCTGTGGATGACATTGTAGAGGATACACCATGCAAGTTGGTTATTCCATATGGAAGAAAACTAGATAAGTTTCGAGAATTTGGGACAACCATGGCACTAACGGGTCGTGTGTTTCCGAATCCACCACCACCAGAGTACGCATGGGTTCAAGTTGTTTCAATTTCTGATGAGTCGTGCGAGATTGATATCCCTACTGAGGATGGGATCGAGCTTCTCGGTGATTGTGACAACCCGCCCAGGAAAATACCGTACTATCGCCTAAGACCGATCCACTTTGGTCATTAAGCAATAATAAAGTATCATCCTGTCGTAAGTTGCCGGGTTAACGCCCGGTAAATCACTTGAATAGCACAAGGATCGAATATATGCATTAAAACTCACTCGAAGGCGAGTCCAGAGATCCAACAATATTAATATCCAAATTCATACCCCGAGGGGTTTATTTATTACAAACCATAGTTTTTGTCATGACGAAACAGTTCAGAGTTTTGAAAAGCAGCGAAAATTAATTAATGGAAGCGAAGACACCACGGGAGGCCATCCATGAGGCTTTCAGTAGTCGTCCTCCACCCACTCCAGCTCCCAGCCGGGCGGGATCTCACCGGGCCACACATCACTGAAGGCATTACCTGGATCAACACATTATAGCAAGGCTGAGTATACTAATACTCAGCAAGACTTACCCGTCGGTGATATCTACTTCACCAATTCTAGACCATGAAAGGCTTTTTTGGCTACTTTGGGTTGCTTTTGCTAAAAAGTAACAAAGAGTAGGTCCTTACTTTCAAGATTTTAGCACAAGTTCTAGTAGTTTTAATCTTTACTACATTAGCCAACTAGTACAAACAAAGTTGTACAATACAATTAATCAAGCATCATCTTCATCAACTTCCATCATTAGGGATCACATGACTAGTGGAGTAAGTAGTCTCGGATAACGGTGAGAGGCCGACAATCGATTGATTTAAACCTTGCAAGGTAGACCCAAACACACGGTAGGCTGCCCCCGCAAGGACAACTTTCCCAGGCCGTCCCCAGAAATCCTTGGGTCGAGATCGAATCTTACAGTCTTTGGTGCAGGCTATCTGGCATGCCCCACCCAGTACACCCAGAGTCACCATACACCACCGGTAGCTAGCCGTGAGAGCGAATCCCAAGAGTAGTAACGGTAGGATCCCTTGCCGCCTCATTAAGGTACTAGGCTTACCGGTCCCATACCCGACATGTGCTTGGTACGTTCAAAGACTAACCCACATAACCACTGGACCGGAGCCCAGATCCCATGCTCTTACCACGTGAGCAATCCATTTAGGGTATAATATGATTCCTATCTAGGAACCTATTCTCTCGAGTGAGGTCATCACCCGACTTGTAACGGTCCTATAGCTTAGCAGCTATCGACCTATCATACTAGTAGGGACAAAAGGTACCTAGGGATCATGCATCTAGGGTTTCATTCAACTCCTGAACGTAAATGCACAATCATCCATAGATATTTGAATAAAGAAATTTTAAAACTGGGTTAGATGCACCGGAGCTTGCCTTCGTCAGCTAGGTTAGCCTGGGCACCCTCGGTGTCGAGTACTTCCACGTATTGCAGCGAACCTTCCGCTCCTCCTTCCTCGGTTTCCGGGACAAGGGAGTAATCTCCGTCCGGAAGATCTACACGGAATGCAATGCACTTTAGGTGATGTGATAGTTTGTTGTCTTATCCAACTCTGGGTTGGTCATATTCACCTTAACAAGCATCTATCTAAGGTTTCTCTTTTAGGAAGGTTATTGGTTGTACATGGGTTACTCTTTTTATTCCACATTTGAATAAAGGTTTTTAATAAGTTTATCATTTCATGTGAAAGCTTCATTTCCTTTTATCCTCACCAACGAGGCGTAATTAATATTTATATTTATGAATTAATTCCTTATCAGTGATGGTAATTAAATTTCTTTTATTTATATTAAATAATACTTTCAAAAAGGAAAAGATTTAATCAAGGGTTTTTCTTTATTTAATTTCCCTTTAATATTAAAAGGGCATTTAAGCCTTTTATTAATCAATTAAATTACCAAAAATTAAATGAGTGTTTCTTAAGCCTACTAGCACCTATCCTGGTCCATTGGACCCACATGTAAGTGTTGGATGCTAGGAAATTAAATATTATTGAAAATAACAAAGGCTAGCTAGTGATTCAAAGTAAATGCATATAAAAAGTAAATAAGCCTCAAAATGATCCAAACTTCCTTGTGCATACTCCCTGGTCCTAAAAAAGTCTAAAGAACCAGCATGTTCACATGGAAACCCTACTGAACTTGGTTTAACAATTTTCAAAGGAAAACATGCATAAATCAGGAATAATTATTTCTGCTAATCCAAAAATCATGATTAATTCACAAGATGTGCATTTTGGCATTACTAGACAGTGTGCACAAGTTGGGCTCAAGAACATAAATATTTTTAACAGCAAACATCATTTATGCGGATCCGGCGAAATGGAAAAACATTTTTATAAAACGATTTACATCATAACTTTGTGCAATTTTTGGCATAGGAGCTAGTCATGACCTAACACACAACATATCCAAAAATTAGCTACAGAGGATTTATATAATTTGAGATATTGCAGATCTAGGTTTTCAGGTTTGTATTTTTCATGCCAACACTATAAGGAATTAGCTCAGGCCAGAATAACAAAAGTTGTAGGATAATTCACCACGAATCCAACAAAATTGTCCTTGCATTTTTCTGATTTTTCTGTGATTTTCTACGCAATTTACAAGAAACAGGAAAGTCACTTTTACTATTTGAGTTACCCTTTTGCAGGGAGGCCCTCGGAAAGAAGTTTTTCTTTGCAATGTCACCCCTGGGCGCGGCCAGCGGCGGTCCGGCGGCAATTCCGGCCGGGGATCGCCGGATTCCAGCCGGGGGAGGGTGGGGGAGTGGCCTAGGGACTTCTAGGGTTTGGTTTGGGGGCTCGATTGCGGGCGAGGAGCCGCCGGGAGGGCGGGCACGCCGGCGGCCGGCGGCGGTGGCCGCCGCGGCCGCCCGTCCGGCGAGGTGGGGGCTCGGCTAGTCGCGAGAAAGGGGCGGCGAGCTAGGGGAGAGGCGGGGAGGAGCGGGGGGCGCGTCGGCCGGGGCTCGCGGTTGGCGGAACGGGCGGCTCGCCGAGCCGCCGGGCCGGGGCACCGGCGGCGGCTCGGTCCGAGCGGGAGGGGGGCGAGCGTGCGCCGCGGCCGTGGCGTGGCGCCCTTTATAAGGTGTCGTGCAAGCTCCCGGCGACCGGTGGGACCGGCGGGGAGGCCTCGGAACGCGTGCGCGCCGGACGACGGCGAAGGGACCGCGAGTCCATGACGTGCTCGTACGGCGGCTTGGTTTTCCGCGGCGTTCCCCGTGTTCGAGGCGTCGGGGGGCGAGCCGCGACCTCGCGACGACGCGGGCCACCTTGGGAACATGCGCCGGAGGGCCGGACGCCGAGGCGACGCCGGCCCGCGCGCGCCGGCCGCGCGCGTCGCGGCGCGGCCGCGCTCTCGGCGCCGCTCTGTTTCGGACTGCACCACTTCGGGCACGTTTTTCTCTCAAAATTTGAATACAAGTGCACGAAGTGATGAATACGAAAGTTGTAGATCTAGCTACCCTCTACAACTTTTGTAAAGGCCGTCTAGTGTTTTTCTCGACGGATTTTGCAGGAACGTCGTGCCAACATTGAATGCCGCTCTGTCTTGGAAAACAGGAGGTGCTGTCAGTCAATCGAGTTTTTCACCAATTTCCACCCAAAATTTGAAATGCCAATCTACATGAAAGTTGTGTCCCTCAACAAGATGGACAACTTTCATAAAGGTAGATTTTGAAGTGTTTAGGTGAAATTTGGGGAACGCGGCAAAAGTTCCGGACGACATTCGCTGACGTCAATGGTTAAGCCGGTTTTGACCGTGCCTTTGGCCAAGGGTTGACTACGGGTGTGTGTAGGCTTGGTCAAGGGGTTCATTAAGGTTCATTGGCGAGGTTTTTGGGGTGATGACCCAGGTTGACCTAGGTTTGACCAGTGTTTGACTAGTTTGACTCGGCTGATCCGGTCATTAGCGTTAATGACGGTAATTAAAAACCTGGGGCGTCACAGTGATGCAAGGAACCAATACATACTGTGGCATCGTCGAGATATCATACTTAATGCATCACCAAGTCCCTTGCAACCTAGCCAAGAACGAGTACCCCCAGTCGGTGTTTAAACCTCTCGACCTCCATGGGAGGTACCCGCAGCAAGGTAGAAGGCGGGGATCGCCATGATCTGGAACCCGAAGGTACGCGCGAGGACACAAGACACGAGATTTATACAGGTTCGGGTAGCCGGAGTAGCTACCCTACGTCCTGTTTGGGGTGGTATTGCGCCCTGCGCTTGGTGTTGTTCCCCGGAGGGATTGTGGATGATCGGCTAGGTACCCGACCCTCCTTTATATAGTCCAGGGGGTGGGAACCTAGTCGGTTACAAGGTAGGAGTCCTAGTAGGATTACACAGAGCGAGTCCTAGTAGGAGTACAGGGGAATTCTAGCAGGAGTCCGTCTTCTACTCTTCTTCCTTCCTTGCATGAGTACCCAGGGTGTATGCCCGACAAGCCCCCAAGCACATTGGAGTCGAGAGTAGTAGTTCGAGTAATCTTGAAGCCTCTTCAAGTAGTTCTTGAGCGTCCTCGAGTATTGCTTGGAGAAGTCTTCAATAGTACTTGAACTGCCACGAGGCTGGAAGGTGGTCCAGCTCATCAGTCTTGAAGTCGAGATTATATGGAAGTGCGATTGCAAAATCGCACTCCATATGGAGTAGCCCCCGAGCCTTAGGTTGAGTTGTAGACTCTGGCTGAGGGTCAATCTTGATTCTGCTTCCGTCTTGAAAAAATCAACTGATGGGTGTAGCCTAGTAGCCCCCGAGCCTTGGAACGATTGAAGAATCAATCCAAGGGTCTTCAGTGTTTGCGGAAGTCATCATTTGAGTACTCTTGTAGCGTTCAGCCCCCGAGCTCATCGCCAGGAGAGCCGTAGGAGCCACGTCGAGTAGTTGTTGGTGCTGAGCCCCCGAGCTAGAGAGCTAGCAGAGACTACTCGAGTTGTTGTCAAGTAGTATTTTCGAGCGTAGCCCCCGAGTTTGGGAACTAGCCGCGCCGGTGGAGGTACACGGAGCGTACTGGAAGTCGTCGCTGAAGCTTGACCTGAAAGTAGAGATGCGTACATTATGTAGCATTTTTGTAGAAATTGAATCTACAAATGACAAATACAAATATGAATATAGATGTAAATGTCATGTGTCATGCTCTTGTTGCGGTCGTTAGGCATTGAGTAGTTAGCCTGATGCGGTTCAGCGCCCAGTCTCTTTGGTCGATGTTTAGCCATAGCCGCTGGGGGCGTGGAGGCATGACAGGAGAGCTGGTTTAAGCGCCCGGTCTCTGAGAAGCCTGTTTAGCCATAGCCGCTGGGGGCGTGGAGGCATGACAGGACAGCCGAGGCTTTGCGCAGATCAAGGCGTGTGCTACTGTAGCGAGACCATTAAGAGGTAGACAAAGGTAGTCGTCATGGCGACAAGAGAGAGCGCGATTGCTCGTTGCTCCGCATGGCGGAGAGCGGGATTGCGCAGTGCCTCCCTCGGGGGTGCGGCCGTTGTGCGCCTCCGGCACTCGGACACGAAATGTCGTGGCAAGAGCCTCCTAATTTGGTGTACCAAGCTCCGTGACGGTCAACGATCCCTAAGGCATAACTGGCACGGTGTAGCTCTGCTGGCAGGTAGCCGTTGAGAGGCGTACACGAAGTAGTCTTCAGTGTTGGTTCCTGTATGTGGAAAACAAGCCGAAGAAAAAATAATTATTGAAATAAGTGACTTAGCTTGATTCGTGGACGAGTGTCGACGAAGCCGTGGCGGTCGGTGATGGAGCCGCGACGGTTGGAGCTGAAGTCGACTAGTTGGAAGTGGATCCGACTAGTTGTTGATGTCGCGGGAGCCGTCCTCGACTAGTTTACTAGTCGAGATGAGTAGTCGAAGTAGTCGTACAAAATGTTGTTGCAGCGTAGTCGATGTAGAGTCGGTGCGGCCGGGAGACGAGTGCTCGCGGCGCACGGCGAGGTTGACGTAGAGCCTGCGCGGTCGGGTGGCGAGGAGTCACGGCGCACGGCAGTGTTGAGGTAGAGCCTGTGCGGGCGGATCCCGAGTAGTCGTACTTGACCGTAGTAGGGCTTGCGTACGTCTCTTGTGTGCGCCAAGCAAAAAGCCAATGCTATACATGGTCTTCATGTGCTTGCTTCGGATTGATGTCCTGCCAACCTGAAGCACGTGCGTGGGATGCTACCGCAGGTCTGAAACCTTCAGCGACTTCGATACGGACTCAATTTTTTTCCTGGAAACTCGACGTGACCAAATACTTCCTCTGCTTCGGACTCTAGCACAGGTAGTCGGCTCCTTGAGATTCCGCCAGGACACCGCATCAGGATCGAATCTGTCGTGAATTCCAATTGCGCTGAGCAGATTGAATCTTGACACAAGAACACGGCGAGTTGTGGAGCTGCATGCTGCCAACTCGTCACGTCTTCATTGGCGTACATTGATCTTGAGATGGATGTCCTTCGAATTCACCCATTGATCATGACGATGGCCCCACGGTGGGCACCAGCTGTCGGTGTTTAAACCTCTCGACCTCCATAGGAGGTACCCGCAACAAGGTAGAATGTGGGGATCGCCATGATCTGGAACCCGAAGGTACGCGCGAGGACACAAGACACAAGATTTATACAGGTTCGGGTAGCCGGAGTAGCTACCCTACGTCCTGTTTGGGGTGGTATTGCGCCCAGCACTTGGTGTTGTTCCCCGGAGGGATTGTGGATGATCGGCTAGGTACCCGGCCCTCCTTTATATAGTCCAGGGGGTGGGAACCTAGTCGGTTACAAGGTAGGAGTCCTAGTAGGATTACAAAGAGCGAGTCCTAGTAGGAGTACAGGGGAATTCTAGCAGGAGTCCGTCTTCTACTCTTCTTCCTTCCTTGCATGAGTACCGGGGGTGTATGCCCGACACCCCCCAGTATCCATATGCTGCAGTGGTCGAGTACACGATGGGTGGGGAACATGGAGGCGGTAACAGTGACAACAACATGACCTTCCAAGATGTTGCAGACGTCGGGAACACGGAACAACCTATGATGGTTGTGGAGTAGGGAGTTAACAATAATGACAACAACATGCCACAAACTCCTCCGCCATCAGGGGCAAGGGCATCATCATCTCCGAAATCTATTCCAAGACCACCATCTCCTCCGCCATGTCCAAGACCACCATCTCCTCCTCCAGCAACCAAGACGCCAACAATACACCGGATGATAAACTCATATGAACCAAAGACGAAATCATATGATGTTGACTTGTTCTTGAAAGTACTAAAGAAAAAACCTAAATGGGCTCCAACATCTGGTAAAGAATCACCTAATGTTAGTACTCAAGAAGGCACCAGATGAAAAGTCTTTATCCCGCACCTCTTTTCAAAAACAAAAGAAGGAGCACATAAGTATGTTTTCGTTGGATGAGGTGCCCGATAAGTATGAGCATGGAAAACCATTCTTGTTTAGGTGGCAACTGAACGAAGGGCCGTCAGAATTGATGAGACTGCATACTTGGATCATGCACGCCATGCAGCAAGGCATTCACCCTATCACCGCCAATTTCCCGAAATGGGTGTTCAGTAGCTCTTTAGAACGAAAGGTTGCAATCGATTTCCCCGATTTGCATGCGATGTTCCGTCGTGACAAACTCGACATCAATCTCGTCACCATTTAGTCCATGTAAGTCAACATCCCTATACGACATCCAAATCTATTCAATTTCATATGTATTGTTATTACGATCCTAAGTAAACTTTTTTGCAGGATGCAAGCGTCTGATAAAAAGAAGACAAATGGGAGATGTAAGCATATATTGACCTTCAACAAGTATGCAAGTCACAACACACGTTCATAATGAGGGATCAACTAAGAAAGCAAATACAGGAAGAAACAAAGACACCAAAAGAGAAAGAAGACTTAATAAAGGGTTACGAGAAAGCTAAACTTCACGAGGTGTCTGTATACATTGCAAGGGTATTAAGTAAAAACCAACATAAGGAGTCTATCAAGTTTGCTTACAATTTTGAGTAAGATCCTTTAAATAACTATTTCATCATTTGCCTTCATTTTTAGTCTATTTATATTAATTATTTTAATTTTATGCAACGATTATTTCATTTTCTTTCACATGTGTATGAAGTTGGGAACTATGGGGGTCTTTGACTCATTACACTATTCAGAGGCTTCTTACAAAAAAATCATTGAGATTATAAGAAAGTAAGACAACTAAGTGCAATATATAATCACTACTGCGTGTATCGGCTATATTTCAAATTGTATTACTAACTTATGTCTTTGTATCCTTAAAGTGCGTATAGGCTATACATACTCAATGGCGGGGAGCACAAGAAGAAAAAATTGGTGATACGACATGCCAAATGGGTAAGAACACTTCTGTTAATAAGTACCAATCATTTTTATCAGAGTTGTACACTTCTGTTAATTAGTACCGATCATTTTTTATTTGTTTGCAGTGCTACAAACAACCTCCTGGCAGTGTGCTATGTGGATATTATGTGTGTGAGGTTTTGAGAAATAATGGGAGGTACCGGACGAATCCTGAAGACGTAAGCCTCTTGTTTGTACACAACTATGTATGTGCTAATTATGGTCCTGATGGTAATGCAACAATCTTCATTTATTGTGTTTATGTGCAGATGCCTACCATTGAGGGATCATGGGGCAACTTGGTGACAATCAAATCACCAACATTTGTGCGGACATGGCGAGATTCATCCTACGTGAGATTTGCCACGAGGATGGAGAATTCTTAAATAAAGAAGGAGTTTTGACATTAGACGATTCAGAAAGGTTACGTAGATGGGTGTCTTAGGGTTATCTATTATGCATGATGTTTTGTAATGTGACTTATGTATACATTTTTTATTTTAGTTTGGATTATTTGTTTGTGAGACATATATTTGGATTTGGCGGTTAAATACAAATTAAATTACAGTAAATTAAAGTGAATTTAGCATACAAATATCAATATGAAAAAAGTTAATAGACGAGAATGACAAATTATATACAAATAAAACAATTATGGGGAATTATATAGGAAATGAGAAAAATGCTTTCTGTGACGGGCGGCCTAAGCAACCGCCAGCAAAGATGACCTATGTGCTGGCGGACGGCCTAAGCAACTGCCAGCTCTGATAACATTTGTGCTGGCGGGCCGGCTACCCGCCAGCACAAAGGGCTATTTCTACTGACTTAAAGTTGCTGGCGGGTGTCGCGCCCGCCAGAAAAAAACCGGTTTTAACTGCCCAGACAAATCTTTTGTGGCCTATTGAGCAGCATTCTCAAGCACCTCGACCGGTATAATAGAACGAATTAACAACTGCGAGTCAGAGACATCGACTAGACGCTGCATGCATGGATCATGTAGAAGTAGCTACTGTAGTATGCTGAACCATCAACCATCCATGCAGATGCAGATGCAGCGCATGTTCAGAAAGGAGGCTGTTTTCCACAGCAGGGGCATGCAGACGGCACAATCACAGGCCAGGCCCCGGGTTTTGCTCACTGGCTGAGCTGAACTGCATGCTGTTTGCCGGCGACAGGGCGCAACGCCAGCCACGATCGCCCGACGAGCTCGTCAAGCTGTTGCGAGCAAATATCCTTTGTCAGCGAAGCAGCCGTCTGTCCCCGTGTATACTGTTACTACTGTGCTGTGAGCTCTCAACACTCCACCGCTTCTTCCCCTTCCGATCGACTCGTCACGTCAAGAGCCGTTGTTGCCGGCCGAGTGCCCTTCTGTCTACTGGCCCAAGCCCATGCTCGCGGAAAACCCGGCTCGAATATTGAGTGGCCTCGCACGTTTTTTTTTTTGATGCGAGTAGCATGTGTTTTTTCGCATATCAGAATTACAACGATGTAACTTGAGGAGAAATCCTAAAACGTATACTTATACAAGAGGTACCATCGACGACAAAATACGATAACAGAGGAGAAAAACTGACTCCATCACCACCACAGAAACACAAATTACACAGTTAATTGGCCCCCTGTAATTTTGCTATATATCGTGGTTGCGAAATCTCTAGGTCCTCTTGTAACCCTAGCGGCTTGAATTGCATAAGGTAATGATAATTAATTTCACAGTATTCCGTAAGGATAACTTTTATGTGTTCTCAATTACGTCCTCTTTCAACTCTGGTATACAAAACTAAGCCTTCCGTTTCCGCAGCATGGTAGTAGCAGAGACAGCCAGACACAGCACTGCAGCAGCGTGTCACGAGATGCGGATGAGTTGGAGCAATTAAGGCCGGGCGGGCTAGCTAATCACGTTGTCGTTTTTTTTACAACACACGTTGTCGTTAAGCTTCCTGATGGATCCAGGTAGGCAAATTTAAGCTGTTAACAAGAAAAAAGGTGAAAATTACCGACACTAGTTAGCACTACAGAATAAATTTAATTAAAACAATCTAGTACCGACAGTTCATTGTCTTATTAAGAGTAGTCACTACTACATAAAACATTTGTGAGAGCATTCTATTTTTACCCAGGGGTGGGCGAAATTGCCGTCCGATCTAAAAAAACGTGCGACACTACAGCAGATAGACCTGCCCCTAGAAATCATTTTCAGGTGGGGGTGACGCCATGACGTGCTCCTGGAAATATTCTCATTTCTAGCTGTCGGTGATGGCGTCATCCGCTCCTGAGTGATGATGTCACCCGCTCTTAGAAATGGATTTCTAAGTGCGGATGATGACACCACCCGCTCCTGGAATTGGTCCATGCATGGTAAATTATTCATAACTTCTTCATATGATATCGAATGAAAACAAACTTTATATCAAAATTGTATAGCTCAATGAGACCTAAAACTTTGTAGTTGACACGTTTTCATTTGAAAGTTGTTTAATAATTTAAAATATTTATTTAAGTGTTGTGATATTGTTTGCAAAACATATATCTATTTCATGAAACTATATGAGAGATGTATAAGATTTGTGAAGAATGTTACTACCACTATGTTGTATGACCAAATGAAGAAAATAAAAGTTGTTCATCTTCAAAAGTTATAGAACTTTGTAGTTGAACCATTTTTAATTTGAATTACTTTTGTCAATGCAAAGTAAGTTTGAATTTTTGAATTTGAAATTTTGAATTTTTCAAACGACCTCGAATGGAGAAACTCCCAACATGAAAGTAGTAGATCTTGAGAAGTTATAAAATTTTGTAGTTGACAAGTTTTTAATTTGAATACATTTAGAGCCTAAAAACGATTTACACTCGGTGTAGTATAATATGAGTAGAATGAAAACTAGATATGGATGCATGAGGTAAAATTTTTGCATTTTGGTCCTTTTTCGTAAGAATTTTACATATAGACCCTTAGGGGAAACAATTGCAGGAATGGACCCAATGCACGGCGTCAAGCGTCTTGGCGCCGTAGGTACATAGCATGGTGCCACACGGGCTGGCGCTGTAGGTTGACACATCAGCTCCGCCGTGGCGCGGGGAAAATCTGGTCAAAGTCCATGGCGCCAAAAGCCATGGCGCCGTGGAGTGTATGCACGACGCCATGCCCCCTGGAGCCGTGCCGTGTTACCACGGCGCTAACGGGCGTGGCGTCGTGCTCCTAAATCAGGCTGCAGCCTCCTGGTCTCTTCCTCCTCCCTCTGTTCTCCCCGCCTAAAGCACAGGGGCTCCGTCTGCCCCCAACGGCCAGCGGCCAGATCCGCCGGCGGCATCCTCCCCACGGGCGACGCGGCCCTCCAGTGCAGTGTGCAAGGTTAGGCCTCTCCCCTCCCCATTTTTTTTGATTTGGTTGACTTCGTAGATAGGATTTGAAGAAACCCTAGATGGATATGGGTCTCGATTTATGAAATTAGTGGTTGATATGAGGATCGTGTCATGGATATATGTAATGTAGTTACATATAGGTGAATCTGAATAATTTTTTGAATTTGTAGATGTCGAATCTATGATTTGTATTACCTAGGTTATATTATTACGGTAATCATTTATTAATGTATAAATTGTAGAACATGGATGAAATGTGGCGTGAGAACAAGTGGAAAGACTGACCCAAGGAGGTCTATCGTGATGTATCCTGCAAGGATGCACCTGTACCACCTACATTTCCTGTCCCTAATAGTGATTGTGGGAAGGCCACCCATGTAACTCAATCCATGCACCCTGACACAGCGGCTAGGGCATACTACTCGTGTCCTGATTATCGTGTAAGTACATTTCATGGTTTTTTCTTGATTTACAACATTTCTTGGATTGAACGCTTGAATGATGAATTGAAATGTTTATTTTGGTGCAAGACTGGGAGATGTGCTATTTTTTTAGTGGATTGATGGCCTAGAGATGGTTGACCCAAGAATCTTGCTTTTTAGGCAAAAGGTTAAAAAACCGTACGACAAGTACAAGTGTTGGGTGCCCCCTCCACCAAACCCACCACCAATGACAGACGAAGAGAAGAAAATAGCAATCGCCACGCGTATGGCTAACCCACCTTTGTGCTATTGTGGTGTGCCTGCCAAGATTCATTCGATGATGTCAAGGGACCCTAACACCCTTGAGTTTCAGTGCTGAAATACAAATAAGGTTCCTAAATTAGTATTTGATAGCTTAAATTTGTGACACGAATTGTTATCTAGAAGTCCTAATTTCGATATGTGTTTGGTGCCGAGTGGGCACCCGCTTTGTGACTTCAACAAATATGATTATGGTCCTAAGTCATATTGTCCTGAGAGTAAAGAAAAGAAGGGCAAAGAGGTGGAGGTTGAGTTGATTCCTCTAGATAGAAACTGTCAATGCAGCATAGCCGGGAACTATGGTCTAGTTCCATCAGAGCTGGGCATAGGTTATTATTGCGGGCACATGAGTGGGCATGATATGGTGGGTTTATTTAGTAATGCTAAATCCATTTGAAAGACATTGTGTAGACTTGTGATAAATTCGCTGATGTGGACAGGGAACTAGGAGATGTGATTGGGAGCATCACTTGGACAAGCATGTAGTGGAAAATGAGATTCTCTTGAGAAGGATAAAAGGAAGTCATCCTAATGTGTTGAGGAGCTACTTTTGAGGTGTCGGAAAGAGGCAACAAGGGAATTGGCAAGGCAAATGGGATATTGGCCTCGGCGAGAGAGAACAAGTGGTGAGCTGAAACGTGAATGGGAACAAATGCAGAACTTGGCAAGAGGAATGGATGAAACGTGAAGACAGACTCAAACTGCACGAAAGGTAAGAGGATTGTGGAAGGATGAATCTCGGGTGAGAGGAAATGTGGATGGATGAATCTCGGACATTGTTGTGTGCTCGTGAACAATTTGTATTTCCCTTGTTGTGGTGATGGACTTTGTATGTGTGTGTTTGTATTTGTATGAACTATTATGTGTGACTGGTGAAGAAACTAATGTGATCTTCAGATGTGTGATATGGCCTTGTTAATCTGAGTTGAACTCTGGTTATGCTACCTATGAAGTTGTATTGGTGTGTTCTCAACTTGTGAAAGTTAGTTCTGATTTTGCCAAAGGTTGCAAGCACGACGCCAAAAGACCTGGCGCCGTGTCATGTAGCCAAGGCGCCGGCGTCATTGGCGCCCGCCATGGGTTGCACTGTGCAACCCATGGCGGGCGCCAATGACCCTGGCGTCGTGGCTACATGGCACAACGCTAGGTCTTTTGGCACCGTGGCTGCATAGAACGACACTAGCTCTTTTGGTGCCGTTCTTAGGACCTTTGGCAAAATCAAAAATGATTCCTTACCACACCATCACAAGCTCATAAACACAATCACAAGGTGATAACCATAATATCTTGACCACCATCAGAAGTTCATGACCACAACCACAAGTTCCTCTAGTTCATGACGATAACCACAAGTTGCACAAGACAATGACCACAACCACAAGTTCATGTCCACAATCACAAGTTTATGTCCACAAGTACAAGTTCAACACCACAACCACAACTAGGATCTCCAAGATTGTTGACGGATAAAAGACGTATCCCTCTACGATCCGCAAGCGTACGGACCTACACCTTTTTCACCACGGGATTCCCAAGGTTCTTGTCAATCCGCGGAGCAAGGGGATTACTAGCGCTTAACCAAGTACTAATCTAGTTGAATGGAAAACCTTTGAAAGAGAGTATTAATCTAAAAGTAAAGACAATCTAACCTAAGTTAATCTAAGTTAAGTTGATCAAACAAATCTAGGGTTAAACTAGATGATAAAGGGTGAGCGCAAGAGAGTGATTAAGATAGATAAGCGTTCCCTCCCTAGGATCTAGGATAACATGGTATGCATCTACTACACGAAAGCGGTAAACCAATCTACCGGGGGTTGTGACCACGGTTTCGCCCTTTCCCTCCTCTCGTACTGTCACTACGCGAAGGTATTCGTGACTAGACCTATGATGGACACGGTATGTTGATGGAATCTATGGGAGTAGCGGATATCATACGCCCGAAAAACACGGTAGCTAACCTTAATCATTAAAGCATCATCAACATGAAAACAATAGATTGAAACCACAAATTGAGTAGCGATCACATAGCATGTATCCATATAATCCTAGGGATGAACGGAGACATTACCCCATCATCTTACACGGATTGAAGCACATAGGGGTTATGGAGACTCCGGAGAACGTCGTCGATGAAGATGGCGGCGATGGAGCTTGGTAACACCCCTAGGCCAATGGCTTGGAGTCCTCCTCTTGCTTCCTTCCCTCCGCCGGCGTTGATCCTTGCGACGAGCTCATCTAACTCTCTCCCTCATCTTGCGGCGGCGGTTTTCCGGTGATTGGTGTCGGTAGGATGATTTGTTCGATGTGTCGGTCGACGGCGGCGGAGGGAATAAATAGACGAACACCTAGGGCAAAAGGGGGGACCGAACCGACCCGGAGTGGGCTGGGCCGGTCGGCCCGAGCCGGCCGGCCCGAGCCCACTTCGGCCCGGTTCGGCCCCGGTTTCCTCCCCGGTTGCTTCTCGCGTGATCCCTTATTCGTGTGCACTTGCATGTGGGCCTTTGACGTCGTTTCCTTCACGGTTAAGGCTTGAATCCTTGCTATGCAAGCTTCGGCCGTTTTCTCGGTTGAGTCCCCGAAGATTTGCACGTTGACGCTTCGGTCCTCGGGTCATTTGGAGTCATGTTCATCGTGTTTCTTGACTCTTGTCGGGCTTCATGATCTTCTTCCAAAGTGCTTGGTGAACTTATCCCGAAAGTCTCCTCTTTAGCGTAGATTTCTGCGTAAACAACAAACTCCAAAATCGACATGCAAGTGTGAACTTGTTATATCATTAGTATGCCTAGTGGCGGGTTAGTTGCAAATCATAATCGAAACCAATGTATAACAAGTACTCTAGGTTGACGGAAATTCACCGTCAACATCTCCCCCATGCTTAAACCTTGCTCGTCCTCGAGTAAGTGGTCCTCGCTTAAAAGGGAAATCAGCGTTGCCTTCCAATGTTATCCCCGCACTTAGTCATTCATGACGAGACAAATTGCTCTCTCTTAAGAATTTATTTTTAAAGTTCAAGTTGTGACCGGCTTCTTTTTCATTATGGAAGATAGACTAACAATAAAGAACAAGCCACATGTAACACGATGCTCTCAAACTTGAGTGAACTTCAAACCATTACCTTGTCACATGGAAGATTTTCAAAAAGATGCATATCCAACATAAGTGAAAATCTCTTGCAAAAGCTCATGGAACACTCATCTCATCAAGTCACTCAAGCCTATACTAGATTATTTTCAACCTACTCTACTCATATGTGATAGTGGAAGGCTTATGTGGAGCTTGGAAGGTTAAAAACAATCCTAGCAAAACATACATCCGAAATATTGTCAAATTAAGAGAGAGGTCTATTGGAATTACCGAGACTCGTCAAAAAGGCCATGGAAAATAAATGTTGGAAAGAGAGAGAGGGATGAAACACACACATTTAGATAAGTGGACATGTGCAAGTGGCAAATGGATGATCTCGAGGCACGAGTGAAGTCCTCGTTATCGGATTGCACATGGTTGGAAGATTTGAGTATGGATTTGTCATCAAGGCACTTGAGAACTTATGAAGCAAAAAGAACCGAGGAGCATCTTTATTTTTTTTTCTTTATTCTATTTCCTTCTCATTTTTCTCTCTTTCTTTTTTTCACTTTATTCTTCCTATTTTTCTTACTTTTCTTTTCTTCTTATCATATTTTTTTCATTTTTCATTTTTATTCTTTTTTTCTTTTGCTCCTCAAAACTTTTTGCAACATAATACTTACATAGCATTTGTGTCAGAGAATGACTCCTCCCCCATGCTTGAACGATGCTCGTCCTCGAGCATAAAAGAGAGGGGAAATGACTGCTAAAGTAAGTATAAATTCCATAATCTTGCGGAATATTTGAATCTACATCGAGAATTTTACTCCATACTCAAATTGGGTTGTGGACAAGGAGGTGATCACAAAAAGATGTTTTTGGTTTAGGGTGGATGCCCGCGAAGTTTGTGAAATTTTCGATGTGAAAACCCACAATGCATGGACAAAAAGGCTAGCATGAAAAAGTTGCACAAAGGAATGACCAGCTTCTTAGTCTCGAACCATAGAAATCAATCCTAATCCAACTCATCAAAACATATGTTTGCAATCTACGGGTTTTGTTATCATAAAACATATATGTATATGGCTTTGGTAGGTAGAACTTTGCAAGAGCATCACAAACATGTAGATAGCATAAAAGTTAAGTTTTCATAAAAACAACAAGTTATCCGGCTATCCATAAACTTAAATCAAAGAGCAAAGATATGTATGTGGGTCTAGAGCATAGTCATTTCACCTCCACAAATAAAAGAGCCGGTATTTAAATTAATTTCAGATCATATTATAGAGAGCAATTAGCCAAGACATGTATAACTTCATGTAGGTAAAACAAAGCGGCAACTTTCATCATCTTTCCGTAAGCATAGGCAATATAGAACATCGAGGTGAACACATGGTCATGCTTATCTATTGAAAGTAAAAAGAAACCTAGGTTGTCCTCCTAGTAGCCATGTTATTGTTTGAAGAGAAAAACAAAAGGTTGCACCTAGTTGAGGTTGAAGGCATACTTACAAGCATTTGTGTTTGGAAAAGAGAAGGTCCATGGAGATGTTACCATCCTTTGTAATTCTTCGTTGCCTTCTTCCGACATCTCCATGTATCGATGTGGCTTTTGCTTTTGTCTTGATTTATTAATGCTCCTAAACTTCTGAATTTGATCTTGTATGCTTAATGGAGTCATTGGTCACCCTTCTCTTCAATGTTGTCATCACCATCTCCTCTTTCTTGTTCTCATCATCTCCTTGCTGTCTCTTTTTCATGGATTTCCCCCTCTGTCCAGAACAGAAAATATATCAAAATATAGCTCTATTGAAAAGTTTATGAAATTACCTTTCCAACGTGTGGTCATTCATCGAAAACGGAGTTCAAACAAGGGAGCTATGTCCATTTTACTTCAGCGCTGTGTGCTGTCCAAAACTGATTTCAGGACGTGTTGCACTCGGTGATTCGGGCATAACCGCTTGTAGGAACCTCCGATTGTCTTGATTCTTGATTTGTTGGAATCGTAACTTCATGGGGCTTCTAAATATCCAAAAATATCCAGTGTTTTCCCTTCGAGACCATGCAGAATTTTGATGAGATCGGTGGCTTCTTGCGCATTGATCCGGAGATGTTAACGATCTTTATCATTCTATCTTTTAGAACGTCATGTTGCACTTCCGTGTTGAAGATTCAGGGTCTCCCCCATGCTTAGCATTTTGCTAGTCATGGAAGAAGAAGACAAAGAACTTCTTAGCCATCCTTCAATTTCCTTGTAGTGAGAGTCTTTATCTTGCCTGTAAGACATTTTAACGCACATTCTACCCCCAAGGTGACGGTTGGGAGTAGATAGAATTGCCAACAATCCAACAATGTCTCCTAAGATTCTTAACTTGTGGCATAATTAGTTTAATAAGGAATAAAAACCTAATGAGTGTATGTGGTGCAAGGTGTGTATGCACATGATAGGAAAGCATATAAACAAAGACAATGTTTTCACCTAGTTCTAAACACCATGTTTACAACTAGGTTGCTGAATCTCTCCATAGCCATAAAGGTTTATATATCTAGGGTTAAAACACCATGTCTATCCCTAAATCAATAACTCTTATAGCACAAGAAAAATTAAGCGCATAGCAAAGCTTATAAACTGACCAAAGCAACATGAAAACATATGAAAAGCTAGCTAGGTTTATCGAACTCAACGATGATGGTCCGCAATCTTGTTTAAACACCACGTTTACACAAGATCACAAAAGGAAAATACTCATAATGCCTTATGGTATTAACATGGAAAATGAAGCATACATCATTAAGTATACAAAACAACCAAGCCAACTATGTGCAAAACATGTATACGCAAAGAAACATTATGTTGATAACAAAATGCAATGCATGCAAATAAATAAATATGAGCATGAACATGATAGTGGTTCTAAAAAGGAAATCTAAACTTAGATTAATAACCACAAGTTGATCATCATAATATAGTGCCATTCTTTATTCTCTCTAAGAAAGTAGTAAAAATATAAAGAAACGGGTTGCCTCCCGAAAAGCGCTTCATTTAAAGTCATAGAGCTGGACTTTCTCACATACCTTCTTTTCGTTGCATAGCCATGGCCCTTCATGCAAGAATAAAAGGTACCAATGCAGCTTTAATTTACTTCCCATGTTGTGCTTGATCACTTATAGAAGACTTGCCCAAAGAATCCTTTTGTTTCATCGTTATCTCCTTCTTTATCGTCCTTCGGTGCTGCCTTCACTCTATTTTTTTATGTCCAGAACAGAAAGTATACTCAAGCTCTACTCCATTGAACAGTGCACAAAATTTCCTTTCCAACGAGTCTTTATTTGCTCAAATCGGACTCCGGACAAGAGAGTTACGTCCGTTTTACTTCGGCGATGAAATCTGTCCTGAAATTTCAGAACGCGCAACGCTCAATGTTTTCTCCATAACTCCTTGCACAGGTCTTCAAACTTGTTGGTTCTTGATGCGTTGGAATGGTAATTTGATGGAGCTTCTGAATATCTCATTTTCTTCATTTGTACACCTCTGAACAAGCTCTCAAATTGATGAAGACAGCAGCATCCATCGCGGGATTCGGAGAGGTTGATGATTTATCTTGCAACTCTTTTAGGCATGACTTCTTTTTTTTTCATTATTCAAGCCTTGTCTACATGGTTAGTGAAAATCGGGCCTTTCCCGACATATGATTCTTTAAGGTCATTAGCTTGACCAAGCGCAAAGCATGATCGAGATTTACAAAACTTATTGTAAACATACGCGTCCATAATTAACACCACATGTGAATTGTAGCAACAAGTCAAGGTGTAAATAAAAGAAGCATATGGTTCATGCATAGCACTTAGCTCATCATTAGACAAAGTTTGTTTAGGTGTGAGATTAATTGGATCTAACATAAATGTTTCCTCTTTTTCACTCTCAAGAAAATCTAGCCTATCAACATGATCACTATTGGAACAAGGCATAGACATTAAACTATCATTCATACTATTGGTTGAGCATGAGTATTTGAATTTATCAACATCAATACCAATAATATCTTGAGATTTCAGCGCGTACCTTGGCCTTAGAGCCTTTTCAACAAGAGTGATATTTGGTTCATCTAGCAGTGTTGAAGGCGAATCGATCTCAACAAGTGTAGTTGCCTCTTCATCACCGTCTTGCAATTTCTTCAACTCATCATGTGGAACATGTAATCCTTCAACTATGTACGCATTCATCTCTTCTTTGAAGTCTTCTTTATCAACCAGATCTTCATCTTCAAAGACTTGTATGTTGCTTTCTTTATCTTCCATGTACCACATGTCGTCAAGATCGCTCATCATTGATTCACTCTTTTCTTCATCCTTGAGTACTTCCATGTCTTGATTTGCTAGTGTGTAGGCTTCAATAGCACACAAGCTATCATCTAGCTTGAGTCCTATCTCCTCCCATTTATCCTTTGAGTCACTAGGCTCATCACGGTTGTACTCTTCTCTTCCTTCATCATAAATCTTTGAGTTGTCAAACCGGTCGATCCATCCTTCATCTCCTTCTTCTCTTTCTTCTTCAAACATCTTTTGGATCGACTCTCCACTCATCTCTTGATCAAATATATCTTCAATTACTTTGGCGACATGTCGGTGTTCCTCCTTCCTTCGGTAGTTGATTAGTGGGGCGAAATCAACTTGAACCCAACCGGATTGCTTGAACTCCGCCAATGGTCTAGCATTCCACATACTTCGGCCTACATTCATGTTAGTTTCAACATTTTTAACATCCGAAATGACCTCTCTTACCTTGGGAAGTGGATCTTCACTTTCTTGTATGGTTGGTTCATCTTCCTTGACCTTCGGTTCATCTTTTTCAGAAATTTCAGCAAGCACCTTGGGCTTGCTTTTGTCGTTTTTCTCCTCTCGACAACATCTTTGCCAATCTCGTATTGTTCTTTGTCCATTGCTTATCCTTTGTAAGATTTGTGCGGCTTCACTAATTGTTTTATCCAATATATCACCGCCTGCACACATGCTTACAAAACGAGATGAGTTAGGGGTTAGTGAAAAATAAAAGGTATGCAACATCAAGTCACCGGAAAATCCCAAGTTCGGGCCTCGCTCAAGTAGTTCATTAAAACGGTCCCATGCTTCATCAATTCCTTCATCCTCTCCTTGCTTGAAAGTGAGCACTTGCCTCCTTAAGTCTTGGACCTTGCTTATGGGAAAGAACTTCAAAAGAAACTTCTTCACTAGCTCATCCCAATTTCCTTTTGCTTCAACGAACGCAAGTGTGTACCATCTTCGCGCTTCATCTTCGAGAGAGAATGGAAAAAGATTCCACTTGAACCAAGCGGCGGAACTCCTTTTTGTTGGACCGTGTTGCATAACATCGTGAATTCCTTAATGTGTCTATATGGGTTGTCATCCTCCAATCCTCTAAATGGTTTTGTCACCACTAACTTGATGATTCCAGGCTTCAATTCATAGTGGGTTGTAGCAAGCGCCAAATCTGATTTTTGCATCTCAATGTCTTCCATTGACGGCATTGCTAGCTCCCTTAGCGACATCTCTTCGTCTTCCAATGGTGAGGTGAACAAATCCATCTAGGCACAAGAAAAGTAGAAAGAAAAACAAAAAAGATTTTTTTAAAAAAATAAGGGTTAGGTGTTAGTAATCAACAAAATTAATACTAGATTAAACGTAGCAAACTGGCTTGCTCCCCGGCAACGGCGCCAGAAAAAGGGGCTTGTTGACGGATAAAAGACGTATCCCTCTACGATCCGCAAGCGTACGGACCTACACCTTTTTCACCACGGGATTCCCAAGGTTCTTGTCAATCCGCGGAGCAAGGGGATTACTAGCGCTTAACAAAGTACTAATCTAGTTGAATGGAAAACCTTTGAAAGAGAGTATTAATCTAAAAGTAAAGACAATCTAACCTAAGTTAATCTAAGTTAGTTGATCAAACAAATCTAGGGTCAAACTAGATGGTAAAGGGTAAACACAAGAGAGTGATTAAGAAAGATAAGCGTTCCCTCCCTAGGATCTAGGATAACATGGTATGCATCTACTACACGAAAGCGGTAAACCAATCTACCGGGGGTTGTGACCACGGTTTCGCCCTTTCCCTCCTCTCGTATCGTCACTACGCGAAGGTATTCGTGACTAGACCTATGATGGACACAGTATGTTGATGGAATCTATGGGAGTAGTGGATATCATACGCCCGAAAAACACGGTAGCTAACCTTAATCATTAAAGCATCATCAACATGAAAATAATAGATTGAAACCACAAATCAAGTAGCGATCACATAGCATGTATCCATATAATCCTAGGGATGAACGGAGACATTACCCCATCATCTTACACGATTGAAGCACATATGGGTGATGGAGACTCCGAAGAACGTCGTCGATGAAGATGGCGGCGATGGAGCTTGGGAACACCCCTAGGCCGGCGGCTTGGAGTCCTCCTCTTGCTTCCTTCCCTCCGCCGGCGTTGATCCTTGCGACGAGCTCATCTAACTCTCTCCCTCATCTTGCGGCGGCGGTTTTCTCGGTGATTGGCGTCGGTAGGATGATTTGTTCGATGTGTCGGTCGACGGCGGCGGAGGGAATAAATAGACGAACACCTAGGGCAAAAGGGGGGACCGAACCGACCCCGGAGTGGGGCTGGGCCGGTCGGCCCGAGCCGGCCGGCCCCAGCCCACTTCGGCCCGGTTCGGCCCCGGTTTCCTCCCCGGTTGCTTCTCGCGTGATCCCTTATTCGTGTGCACTTGCATGTGGGCCTTTGACGTCGTTTCCTTCACGGTTAAGGCTTGAATCCTTGCTATGCAAGCTTCGCCGTTTTACGGTTGAGTCCCCGAAGATTTGCACGTTGACGCTTCGGTCCTCGTGTCATTTGGAGTCATGTTCATCGCGTTTCTTGACTCTTGTCGGGCTTCATGATCTTCTTCCAAAGTGCTTGGTGAACTTATCCCGAAAGTCTCCTCTTTAGCGTAGATTTCTGCGTAAACAACAAACTCCAAAATCGACATGCAAGTGTGAACTTGTTATATCATTAGTATGCCTAGTGGCGGAGTTAGTTGCAAATCATAATCGAAACCAATGTATAACAAGTACTCTAGGTTGACGGAAATTCACCGTCAACAAGGATCAACCTCCCTTTGCCTTGCGCTTGCCCCGAGCCTTCCCAAGTGCATCTGTGCCTGGTGTGTGTCAGACAGGTGGCTGGCGACGTCTCTGAGTCAGCTGAGTGCCAAGTGGTGTGTCGAGTAGCTGTGACGCACGAAGTTTCTCCTGCTCGTCACCTTGGGCGTCGTCCTCATCGTCGTCGTCCTCGTCGTCACTGAATGTGGTCGAGCGAGATGAAGATCGTGTGGCTGCAGCTCAGTGTGACGATGACCACCTTGCCGCATGCGAGCTTCCAGGCACGAAAACGTCGGCCGGAGCTAGAGTGCGGCAGCCAGCTCGTGCGGCGGCTCAACTCAGACAGTGGCACAACCTCTGTATGAATGAGAAAATTAGACTTTGTGTTAGAAGCCATAACATGTGGAAAAATAGGTTTGTTGGTGAAAGTTTGGGAAGAGCAATACCTGAAGCGCCCTTCAGTTTCTGGGTGCCCCACCAGGTACTGAAGTGTTGCATCGATCTCACTGACCGAGTCCCTCATAGACGTGCCCTGCAAGGAAGTGTTGCAACATTAGAGGTACAATAGAAGAAAGTTTCTAGTTTTTAGTCGAAGAGAACAAACCACTCTATCCAAGATGGGGCCCAGCTCTACTGCCTGTCCCTCTCGACCTCTGACGTCGTAGGTGGTGTTCTCGTCGTCTGAGGAAGCTATGTCCGCATAATCATCCTGTGTCCACCTCTGACGCAGTCTGTAACGAGTAGCAGTGTGGTACCAGGTCAAGTAGGCTCGGAAGTTCGCATTGTTGTGCGGGCCCTCAACCGGTAGAACGTTCTCCTCCATCCTGTTCCACCAGTCAATTCTCTCACGATGGTAGTCAACGAAGTCAGTGACCTTGTGCTGCCTAACTCGATCGAATCTGCACAGATACCCAATGTTAGTGAACTTGTTTGAAAAGCAGACAAAGGTAACTGAAGTAGAAGGGGTGAATCGTGGAATTACTTGTGCAAGGCTATTGACGTCGAAACCTCGTCCGTCGAGAAAGTCTGGGCCAATCCAAACTGGCGTGCTACTTGGTGCGGTAGGTGAATCTCGACCGCGTAGAAACAAATCAGGGGCATCTCATCCTCCAAAGGTCCTCGTTGCGGCAACACATCGGGTTCAGAGGCATCGCCTACACTACTGCTGTGTTGTAAGGCTCCCACTCAACCTGTGAAAGGTATGTCATTGTATTACAAAATCAAAAAATTTCATACCAAATGAATGAAGGTGAAACATTTCATCTTTACGAACCGTGGAAGGGACGAGGGCGTCAATCTCGTTGGTGTAGTCAAGGTACGCTCGGTGGTGAGTCGCGTACGGTGGGGAGACAACACCCCAAAGGTACGCCACACTATGTCCAAGGTGGGGGTTGCTGTGGTCGTTCCAAGGGTTCTGCGGAAGGACGCGAGGCCTATCCACCGGTAGTCGCGACCACATCTAGAGCTGAAGTAGGAGCGTGCAACCTGCCTGAGTAGAGGACTGAGCCCTGTGTCGGCATGCCTCACACAGCTGCATGTAAAGCCTAGCACAGCAGAACCCCAGCTATACGTGCCTGCACAAATTCCATAATTGAAGTTAGTTCACATTCATAAGCAACAACAATAAGACAAGTCAAAAACACTGGCTCCACATACACGCACCTGCACCATCCCAGTCCCACAAGCAATGGATGTACATCCACAAAGCAGTGTCTCCTGTGGCGTCCGGGAAAAGAGCGGAACCAAAAAGGTTCAGGACCCACGCTCGGTAGTAGTGAGTGATAGTCCCCTCGTCAGCATTCGGTGGGCAGTTAGCAAACCTCTCCCTAAGCCAGCGTAGCGACACGCCAGAAACATGTCCACGCCTCGCCTCCTCCCCCTGAGGTGCTGGTCCTGGTGTGCCCAAGAGCTCCTCCACTCGTCCACTCCATCCCTCAGAGACTACACTACCAATCACTGCACACCCTCTGATCCCCAAGCCAAGGAACATCGCATCATCCTACAACGAGACAGTCATCTCACCGCAAGGTAGGTGGAAACTGTGTGTCTCCAGGTGCCACCTACATAAAAGAAACATTAGAAATCAATAGAGCATAGTAGAAGGATGCATAACCAACGATATAGACTTAAGTTCATGACGAACCTATCGATTAAGGCGGTGAGAGCGGGGGAGTTGAAGTTAGGAAGGTCCCGACGAACGACCTGGGCAACAATGTGGAGGCCGGCCCTCTGCAGCAGCGGTGTGTATCGATCGTCGTACCGCATCAGCTGGAACCCATCATGGGTTCTGGCCGGAAGGATCGGAACGTCCTGAAATGAATATACAATGTCAGTAACTTCAAAAACTTGTATTTCGACAGATAACTAGAACGAGGGTCAAACAAATGTACATGTATCAATTATTTTAATAACTAGTATCTTACCAGCCGCGGGTTGTCTTCTATCGCCCTGGCACGGTGGCCCTTGTTGTAGAACTCGTCCAGCAGCCGGTACCCCCTCGCCCCCGCCATCCTGCATACATGTAAAAAAAGAGTTAGACAAGTAAAAACCAATAAATATATGAATAATGCAAAAGATAATGAAATTAAGATGATGAAATGAAGTTACATATGTAATAACATATGACCTGACGACATTCACAAGTCCTAACATTGTGACCAGTTCCCAAACATCTGCTGTAGTGTGTCTCCATGGGGTCGGCAACAAAGGGATTACCTTTTCCCCTACGAGTCCTACCAAGTATTCTATCCATTTCCATCTTGTACCAGGTCCTCTTCCCTATCCCTTTTTAGGCCACTTCATTTCGGGGTCGACCACGTACTTTGGACCATCATATGACGGCCACTCACTCTCATCACGAAAGGGCACGAAACGAGGAGACTACGTGTTCAACAACGCCTGCACCGAGAAGTCATGAGGGATCATCGAGTCTACTGACACATTCCGTGCCCTACAAGCTGCGACCATGTGCGAACAAGGGAAGTGGAATTGTTGTGGCCTTCGACATGTACATGTTTTCGATGTGATGACCACTGTATGCTTCTGTCCATCTCGAATCTCTTCAGCCTCGTTTGTCCCCCTGGCTCGGCAACTTCATATGTCCCGGTTCTATGGTCAAATAAATGGCAATGCTGACCAATCGCGGCCACCTTGGCATCATTTTGGTGCTGGAGTTGATTCGGTCCCAACCTCTCCCTTTTTCCAACATAGACCTCGCATATTGTTCTCGACTCGCAAACCATTCTACACACTTGTAGAATGTAAATGCAACAATGGTGGTCACCGGTAACACCCGTGAACCTTTAAGCAAGCTATTAAAACATTCTGCCATGTTGCTTGTTTGAAACGCGTACCTCCATCCGCCATCATGAGCCCTGGACCACTTAGCAACGTCACACATCAAGCCCCGTAGCCAATCTCTCCCTTCTGCATTAGTTTTAGTTTTCAGCTCCTCTAACTTCTCCTCAAACAACTTTACCTCCAGCTACTTAGACACATCCTCAAAAAGTTTGAAGTTATCCTTCACATGGTCCTTCTTCAACAAATTCTCGGCAAGGTGGCGAGTGCACATGTCCTGGAATGGACTTAGTAATAGAACTCAAGATGCCGGCGTGCCTATCTGACAACACACAAACCGATCTGTCTGGCCCAACTACATGGATCCGTACAAGACATAGAAACCATGCCCAACTCCCCTTATTCTCCTTCTCAACCAAAGCAAATGCCAAAGGAACAAGACTTTTCTCCGTATCAATCCCGATAGCAATAAGTAGTGTGCCCTGGTATTTCCCGGTCAAGAAGGTACCATTGATAGAAAAGACGGGTCTCATGTGCCTGAATGCCTCCACACACTGAGCAAAGCACCAGAATGCACGCTGGAACACCTGTTGGTCGTTCAACTCTACGCTTAGAATGGGCAAGTACTCATAATGCATACCCAGATTGGCAACTTTCATTGCATTTAACATAACAGGCAATCTCTCATATGCATCCTCCCAAGAACCATAGATCATCCTCAAAGCCCGTTGATGAGCCCTCCAGGCCTTTCCATACTCCACCGTGTAATTCCATTTGAATGTCACAATACTAATCACCCCACGAATAGAAATAGTTGGATCTTGCTTCACTACAGGTAATAAGCGATTTGCAATGAATTTTGACGTCAGTTGACGATGCCACGGCGCCATGGCTTTTGGCGCCGTGCACTTCAACCGGATTTACCCCGCGCCACAACGGAGCTGACGTGTCAAGGGACGACGCTAGCCCGTGTGGCGTTGTGTTATGTATCTACGGCTCCAAGTGCCTTGGCGTCGTGCTTTGGGTCCATTCTTGCAATTGTTTCCCCCAAGGATCTATATGTAAAATTCTTACAAAAAAAGGACCAAAATGCAAAAATTTTACGCGTATGAGTGTGTGGTGTAGTGGTAGAGGAGGCTTTGCGCGAAAGTGGAGGTCGCGGGTTCGAGTCTTAGCAAAAAATGGTGCGACTTGCAAGCCGCTGGGGTCCCTCCCTAAAAAGGATTTTTTACTATTTATTTGGAGACTTTTAGCGCAACCACCTTTTTGGTTGGAAATCCATTAGTAGACGCGGGCCACCCTGTTACCCTGCACCTGGAAATGGTGTTTCCAGGTGCGGGTTATGGCGTCACCCGCACCTGCAAATGGATTTTCAGGTGCGGACCATTTACCCACTCTTAGAAACATCTATTTCTAAAAGCAACAGCTAGGAGCGGGTTTCGGGTCCGCACCTGAAAAATGCAAATCTGCCCGCTCATACAAACGTTTTCTGTAGTAGTGATACTCCATCCGTCCACAAATAAGTGTTGTTTGCGTCAAAAACAACTTTGACTAATTTTGTATTAAAAATATTAATACCTATGTTACATAATTAGTATCTTTGGAAAGATATTTGAATGTAGTTTTTTTAACATAATTATTTAGAGACACAAATATATGATGTACGTATTGTCTATAAATTGAGTCAAATTTATGGCACGCACACGACGAAGGGAGTAGTATGTGTTTATGAGGGTGGTTCTGGTTAAGTAAGAGTTGAGCTGAATTAGCTCTCAAGTTAAGACGGGGTAACCTAGAACATTTATGCTTATGTCAACCTTAACAGTGCTGCAGAGGCAAGATCCGGGTATTATATAGATCCGGGTATTATAGAAGTATGGACGTACTAGTTGCTATAGGCCTACAGCAAATTAAGTATTCTTCGAATATGATGAATGAAGAACTCCATACAAATCTCATGGCTCAAGGCCTCGTGGCTCTCCCAATCCAGACTCTATGATAGAGTTCATAATAATTAATTATGCTGCCACATAGAACTCCATAGACATTATGCTGCCACATAATGCGTTGCCGTAGACATTTTGTTGATGCCACATAGAAACCAAAGTCTAAATTAGACACCAAGTCCCCACCCAAAATGAGGTCCGTTCTGACCCCGTGCGGCTGCCCATATGCTCAACGTGTCCGTTTATTTAATACAACTAGGTGATACCCCGCGCGTTGCTGCGAGAATTTTTTAAACAAATTTTTAAGGTGAAATGTGAAAGTAGTGACACCAAAGATATTACATGGCAATATTCGTTTGTAAACTCATTATATATAAAAGCATGTTATTTTGTTGAGAGTGAATCATTCTAAAATCGTCAGCAAGAATTTTGTGGTGTGATATACATGCTATAAGCCAAGAAAATCGATTGAAGACATAAATTTGTGATTTGGTGGATGATGACATGGCGTACAGTGGATGGTGACATGACGCATAGTGGATGATGACGTGGAATGCTTGCATGTTGAGAGAAATCCAACCATGGCTTGTAGTGGGTCTCACCTATATAAGTTTTATAGATAGGAGCATATGATCCTAGAGGAAAGTTAGATAGACTTATAATACAAAATTTGCATTTCAAACTATGATTTCTTATGATAGGTCTCCAAAATCTAGGGTAGAGTCTGTGTTAGGAGTGTCCTGATGTTACTTTTAAAGATTCCAGAAAATTAACTGTAATTAATCTCAAATTATTCATGTTGTTAACATTTTAGCCAACAACTACAATTATTTAAAATGAAAAAAATAGCCATTCTAGTCTACCAACTTTGCTCCGGTCAAGTTCATCTCTTAACTTTTTAAAATGATCAATCTAGTCCTTCTAATTTTGTTTTTTTTTTGTCAAACTCGTCCTTGTGATGTTGTGGCGCTGCATATTGGTATGAGATAAATGTGAAAAGTCATTTTTACGCTTGATTATTTTCCCTCATTTCCTAGAACGTTTGTGCTGGACATAGCCTGCATGGGTTCGAACGAATTGTGTCTACGGCAACACATTCTCCCAGTGTGATGAATGAACTAATTTCTGTGCTTCGGTTTTAGAATTAGCCACGGAGTAGGATTGAGAATTAAGAATTAATGTTTTCCCCAGCTGTGGCATACAAGCTTTGCTCTATTTATTTTGCCCACACGCATATGAATGATAATCGGCTAAAATTATTATATAACATATATATACATGGAGATTGGTCCGTCTATATACAAATCCTGAAACTGTTTGTGCAACGGTGCCAACATGGTTGCTTAAACTTCTTGATTTTGAGCTAGCATTTAATCACTCGGGAAGTAGTGTACGTACATGATGCAACAGCTACACTGCGCTGCAAGTACCAGTACCAATGTACAAGAGCAAGTACTCCTTTGTGCTTTCCCGAATTTTTATCAGAAGAAGAGAGTTGACCCAGTTTATAAAGAAAACCGGGCCCGAAAACCATACAACTCTGTCCGATCGACCACACAACTAGGGGAGCAGAAAAACCCCGAACGACTCCGGTCCGCAGAGCATACAACTAGACACTAAGGTGGGTTGGATAGGGATCTCAACACGCACCGCAAAACTCAACAACTCATCGGTCGGATTGGGACATCGACACAACTCACAGAACTTCAAGGATCGATCCAGTCGGATTGGGACGTTGATCCGGGTCTCCACAACTCTTGTTCTGCCGTCGACGCGAGCCACCACCCACCACCAAGAACCAAACCTCTCTTCTCCCCCGCTCAAAGGAGAAACTACTGCCTACCTTTTTCTTCTTTCCTTTTTTTGCACAAAGAAAAGAAAAGAAACAACACTCACACAGCACCACACGAAGAGGAAGCTCAACAAACAAACAGAGCCACGAACGAGACACCAGCACCCAACAAGCCACTTCCAACCAAGGTTGTCTTCTCCCACCATTAGCAACACCAGCAAACACCGCAAGCCAGGCTCGGTCTCAAGAAGCGATGCCTCCAGGGAGGTTGCGACACCCGAAACGCCGCCGACGCTCGTCCACTAATGCTAATGTATAGGATTTTCACCCAGAAACCGCGTACAACAGGTGGAGCTGCTCCACAATGGTGCCCCCAACAGAGCGAACGACGCCCGAAGGCGCCGTCACCAAAGCTTTCGCCCAGAGCAATCCAAACCTGTTGCACGGCCCGCCCCATGACGGCGATCGGGAGAACGAAACAAGCGGCGGCAACGCCCCGCAGTACCACCATGGTACCGCCGGACGCAGCCCAGGCCGCCTCAGTCCCACCACCATGGCGGAGCCGAAGCAACAGGAAGCCGCCGAAGTCTCACAGTCCGCCACACCGTCGTCGCAGCTCCGCCGCCTGAGGACTAGAGCTCAGGACACTAGAATAGCTCTAGCACCCAAGCTCCTTCCCCCGCCGCCGAAGCCGCCGCCGCCGCCACCACCGCCGCGACCGTACCGACGCGCTGTCGCGCCACCACCGAAGGAACAGGAGAGGAGGGCACCCGAATGTTGCGAGCACACTACAAGGTTTTCCCCCTATTGCAACAAATCCCTTAGGCAACACCACTATTTCGGTTGCAATAGGGGGGTACTATTGCACCGAAACGGTGATTTGGTTGCAATTTGTGTGTCTATTGCAACACAAAATTTGAGTTGCATTATTTATTTGTTCGGTTGCAACATGTTGACGCTAATGCACCCTTTTTTAGGATTTCCGTTGCATTTGGTTGGAAATAATGCCACCCCAATTTTGTGTTGCATTAGCATTCCTTATGTTGCAACAGAAAGTTGCTATAGCCACCATACTAGGGATGGTTGCGTTTGAACAAGTATGCCGCAACGTAGAATTTTGGTTGCAAATATATCTTTGCGATGTTGCAACAAGTTGGCGCTAATGCACCCATTATTCGAATTGTGTTGTGTCACACCCGGATTTAAGGACAAACCCGAATGCAAGAATACATGTGCGCCGGGATCAAGTTACACACATGCATCGACGCGGTGAATACCAAAACACGGTGTAAAAGCGTAAAGAGAGTATTAAACAGCTTATTACATGACCGAATGTCTCAACTAAACCATCGTTCGAGTAGCTAACGGCGGAAAGAAACACACGTAGAAGTCCTCCACAGGCGGTACCGACCGGAGAACGGACGCCTAGAACCCATCGAACTCATCATTGTAGTCTTCAAAACGCCCATCCGAGCAGCGGCCGGGTAGTGTAGATGCAATAAATAAACAACAAGCGTGAGCACATGTCGTACTCGGCAAGAGGAAAAAGTTCTATAACAACATGCAAGGCTTTATGGTGGAAGTCGTTGGCTCATAAGCAAGTCGACATTTTAGTTGGTCAAGTTTTATTAAGCAACTGTTACTAGCAAGTGTAAGTATATACCAAACCCAGATAATAAGATGCAACAGATCCATAAAATGTAATGCACAAGTTTAAAAGTTCCATCTTCCATAGAATTAATCATGTGAGGGTCCAGGCCGCTCTTGACCGTGAGCACGGCTAACTAGTTAGTTTTACACTCTGCAGAGGTTGTACATCTTTACCCACAAGTCGCGTAAAAACCCAAAAGAGTTTTAGACCCAACCATGCGGTGTTTGCAAGGCACCATACCACACTTCCGAGGTGTGATTGCATAGGGACGCTACGAGGCCGTTACAAAGATCCCCAGATGAAGGCTGCCCGCTAGGTTACCTGGTCAGTGCAACGTATAAAGCTCCCGGACGAGTACCGTGTCTTAGCTAAGCCCACACCGCGCCCGAGCAGTCCATACGCCACTACCCGCCCCCCCAACCCTTATCGGGTAAAGCATACCTAACATCTAGTTCACTAATTAATAAGCCAAGACAGAGCCATATGTCTTGTGGTAGTACTTGTTTTCCCGGGTGGTTCTCCATGTTCCGATTAACAAAGTAAAGTGTTCTTGCATTACATGAAATGATAGCATAAGTAAAGCCATATTAACAGTGTTCATTAAACCATCCAAAACCACGTAAAGCGCTAGCATGTGCTACCCAACATAAAGTAAATCCAGGTTGATCAAGGCATAGGATAACAAAGCTAGTCGAACCTTAGCAATAGGACCCATCAATTTAATGCATAGCAATAATAAGCAACAAGTGTACTTAAAATGCATGTTGTATTAGGAATTTAACGGGAATGCAGCAAGGACTTGCCTTCTACCAGCACCGGAAACTGCTCGGGGTCTTGATACTCTTCAACGAAAGCGGCGAAGTCCCCGAATCGCTCGTACGCTACGCTCCACACATCACATACAAGCAAGCAATGGAAATAAATAAGAAACAGTACACCAATCATCTCAAACAGTAACAAAAGCGACAGAAAATTATTCTACTCGTCGAGACGATCGCGTGGATATAAAGAACGCTAAAAACGGAGCTAAAACGACGAAGTTATGAATAAAACAAGTTTTAGGACTTATTTGTAAAGAATTTTAGGGCTTCGAGTTAAAACGAAGAAAACGGGACTAAAACGCGAGGGTTTTATAAGGTGGAAGGGTATTTTTGTTAAACAGGGAAAAACTCGGGGTTTCTTTAGCAAAACGTGCGGTTAAGGATTAGGGGATGGATCGGATCCGTTGGATCGCGATCCGGCGGCTCGCATCCAACCGTAACGGTTTGACCCGGGCGAGGTTTGACCGGGCGGCTAGGGTGCGCGGTGGCCGCCGGATGGGGATCCGACGGTCCGGGTGCTGCGCGAGCGGGCGGCGGCGGGAGGGCGGCCGGCGGCGAGCGAGGCGCGCGCGGCGGCGGCGGCGCGGAGGCCAAGCGGCGCCGGGGTGCGCCTTTCTCTCGCGGGGGACGGCACCGAGACGTCGTGCGCGCGCGGGTGAACTAGACCGGGGCATCACGGGGCGGCGACGACGAGGGGACGGCGGCGCCCGGCGAGCCACGGCGGCGGCACAAGACCGGCGACAGGCGAAGGCGGTGGTGCGGCGCACGGGAACCCGAGCGGACGGCGCCGGGTGCTCCTCACCTAGAGGCGAAGCTCCGGACGGCTCCACCCGACGGCGAGGCGGCGACGGCGCGGGCTTGAAGCGGCGGCGCGGACCGAGGAGGCGGCGGCGCGCGAAGCGCTAGGGTTAGGGCGTCGGCGGCGGAGGGCGCTTAGGGTTGCGGTGCGGCGCGGCACGGGGGTGGCGGCGCGCTTAAAAGGGGCGGCGCGAGGCTCGGCGCGCGGGCTCGCGGCGGCGGCGCGGTCGGGGTCGGGTCGAACTCGGGTTCGACCCCCGAGCCGAAGCGGCGCGGCGGGGAGGAGGACGCCGACAGGCGGGCCCCGCTTGTCGGCGTCGGCGGGCGGCGCGGGGCGGCGGTGGGCCGGCGCCGGGCCGCAAGGAGTAGGTGGGCGGGGCCGCCGCGGTGGTTTGGTTTTTCTTCTTTTTTTTTCCTTTTTCTATTTCATTTCCAAATCTTTTCTCCAAACCAAATTAAACAACAAACAACCTTTGAATTCAAACCAAGATTTGAATCCAACAACCAAAAACAATGCACCAAAGATGCATGCAACAAGAAAACTCCTATATTTCATTAATTAATTAATAAAAATGATTAAATGCCTATAAAAGCACAGCAACCTTATATTCCTTAAGCGAGATCGAAATGTTGCTAAGCAAATTTTAATTAAATTCAGAAGTTGGAATTTAGGGTGTTACAAATCCTACCCCCCTTAAGATGAATCTCGTCCTCGAGATTCGGATGGATCAAAGAGATGTGGATATTCTGCTTTCAACTCCTCTTCTCTCTCCCAAGTTGCCTCATCCTCTGCATGATTACTCCACTGCACCTTGCACATTATGAAAGTCCGGTTTCTTGTAACCCGTGTCAATCTGTCCAGAATCTTGATAGGCCGTTCAGTGATGGTGAGATCCTCCTTCACATCCAACCCATCCATAGGCAACGGTTCCTTATCATGAGGCTTGAGACCTCTCTTTAACTGCGAGATATGGAACACATCATGCACATCTGCAAGCTGCGCTGGCAACTCAAGTCTGTAGGCTACCTCTCCCACTCGTTGCAAGATCTGGAAAGGTCCGATGTAGCGAGGAGACAACTTGCCCTTCACCTTAAACCTGCGCAAACCTCTGATAGGTGACACCTTCAGATACACATAGTCGCCCTCTTGGAAAGATACATCTCTCCTCTTCCCGTCTGCATAACTTTTCCCGTCCGGACTGAGCAACTCTCAAGTTCTCTCTGATGATCTGAACCTGCCTCTCTGCCTCCTTGATGATGTCTGTCCCAAACAACTGACTCTCGCCTGTCTGACTCCAGTACAATGGTGTTCTGCACTTTCTCCCATACAAGGCCTCAAAGGGTGCCATCTTCAGACTGGCTTGATAGCTGTTGTTGTAAGAAAACTCAGCATACGGCAAGCTCTTGTCCCAGCTCTCACCATGCTTAAGGGCGCAAGCTCTTAGCATGTCCTCCAGAATCTGATTTGTCCTTTCAGTCTGTCCGTCTGTCTGCGGGTGATAGGCTGAGCTGAAGTTCAACTTCGTATCCATAGACTCATGCAGTTTCTCCCAAAAACGTGACGTGAACTGAGTTCCTCTGTCAGAAACTATCTTCTTAGGAACACCGTGCAAGCATACGATCCTGGTCATATACAACTCAGCTAGCTTTGCCCCGTATAAGTAGTACGCACTGGTATGAAGTGAGCAACCTTAGTCAAACGATCCACGATAACCCATATTGAATCATATCCATCACGAGTGCGGGGCAACCCAACGATGAAATCCATGCCTATCTCTTCCCACTTCCACTCTGGCACCTTCAATGGCTGCAGCAATCCTGCTGGTCTCTGATGTTCGCCTTGACCTTGTGGCACGTGTCACACAACGCAACGTGAGCAGCTACATCCCTCTTCATCCCATACCACCAATACCTCCCGCTTCGCATCCCGATACATCTTTGTACTTGCCCGGATGAATGGAATAAGCTGAATCATGAGCCTCTCTCAAGATCGTCTTCCGGAGATCTCCCACATCGAGCACACGGATCCGATTCTTGAACCATATCGTACCCCGATCGTCCTCGGTGAAATCCGGGCCTTGCCCCTCTCCATGGTGTCCCCGATCTCCTTGATCTCCTCATCCTTCACTGTCCTTCACGAATCACTGCGCTCCGCAGTAGACTCTACCTCCAAAGTGACTCCCTCGGTGTGAGCGGCTATCCCCGCATTGAGTCCCTCGAACTCCCTCATCGGCTCATCGGGCGGGAACGCCAAAGCCGCATTGGCTCGTCCCTTCCGACTCAAAGCATCCGCAACCGCATTAGCCTTCCCGGGATGATACCGTATGTCCGGATCGTAATCCTTGATCGGCTCCAACCATCGGCGTTGTCTCGGATTAAGATCCTTCGAGTAAAGATGTACTTTAAGCTCTTGTGGTCTCGTGTAGATCCGACACTTGGTCCCCATGATGTAATGTCTCCAAATCTTTAACGCATGAACCACGGTACCGCCGCTTCCGGATCATGCGTAGGATAGTTCTCGCTCATGCTTCCTCAACGCCTTGATGCGTAAGCTATGACGTGTCCCTCCCCGCATAAGAACACAACCCAAACCTTGCCTCGATGCATCACGGTAGATATCAAAGCCCTTACGCAAGTCCGGCATCACAAGCACCGGAGCGGTCGTCAACCTCTCGCTTCAACTCCTCAAAACTCGCCGACGTGCATCGGTCCATTTGAACTCTCTATCCTTCTCCGGTAAGGTGGTGAGAGGCTTCACAATCTTAGAGAACCCCTCGATGAACCGTCGATAGTACCCCGCAAGTCCAAGGAAACTCCCCGATCTCCTTAACTCGTCCTCGGCGGTTCCCACTTCAACACATCTTCTACCTTAGCCGGATCGATCGCGATACCTCCATCCGTGATGATATGCCCCGAAAAGAGACTTCCTTCAGGCCCGTAAATCACATTTGCTGAACTTGGCATACAACCGGCCTGCTCTCTCAACTTCGCAAAACAAGCCTCAAATGGTCCTCATGATCCTCCTCGCCTTTAGAGTAAACCAGAATATCATCAATAAACACCACAACGAACTTATCCAAGTACTCCATAAACACCTTGTTCATCAGATACATAAAGTAGGCAGGTGCATTTGTCAACCCAAAGGACATAACAGTATACTCATACAGTCCATACCTAGTGGTGAATGCAATTTTAGGAATATCCGACCATCTGATCTTCATCTGATGATAACCAGAGAGCAAATCAATCTTAGAGAACACCTTAGCACCTCTCATCTGATCAAACAGGTCTTCAATGCGAGGCAATGGATACTTATTCTTGATAGTGACCTCATTAAGCAATCGATAATCCACACACATCCTCTGAGTACCATCCTTCTTCTCAACAAAGATAACCTAAGTGCTCCCCAAGGTGATGAACTAGGACGGATAAACCCCTTTTCCAATAATTCATTAATCTGTTTCTTAAGTTCTATCAATTGTGTACTAGACATTCTATATGGACGTTTAGAAATAGGAGCAGTACCATGTAATAGATCAATAACAAATTCAACATCTCGGTCAGGTGGCATACCTGGCAACTCCTCCGGAAACACATCCGGTACTCATTGACCACCCCGATATCCTCCAAAGCTCGCCATCCAGGGCTGCCGCACGCATTCTCCCGCATCCGACGGTGGATCGGCCACAAGTTCAATCTTTTCCCCGCTAGGACCGAGTGAGAAGAACGGTCCTCTTAGCACACCGTATCGTTGCATCATGAGTGCCCAACCAATCCATACCCGGTATAACATCGAGATCCTTCGATTCCAAAGACTATCAAGTTTGCCCAAAAGTCTGCTCCCATGATCTTTAGTCTAACATTAGGACACATGTATAAAGACCTCATATCCCCCCTGGTGATCTAACTAGCATGGTTTGTTTCATGGGACACATGGGTATGCTATGCTTGGCCACAAACTGAGCAGATATAAATGAATGGGAAGCTCCAGAATCAAATAATACTGATGCGGGGATAGAGTTGACAAAGAACATACCAAGCACCACGTGTGGATTCTCCCCGAGCGGTCTCGGTACTCACGTGATTCACCCCCGCCACGCCCCGATTCTCGCGGCCTCTTGTTGCTCCGCGGGGTCCGGTTCCCGCTCCTCAACCGCCGCATCCGCCGGTTCCGCACGGGGGTGCCCCGGGGGTGCCTCTTAGGACGAGCATTAGCATAATGCCCGACCTCTCCACACTTGAAACAAGTGTTGCCCGCGGGGTGTGTGGGGCGCCCGGCCTCACGGGCGTACCAAGAGGAGTCATCGGACGGTCTTCGCGGGTAAGCGAGGCGTGGTGTCCGCGGTCCCGGGCGCGGAAACCGCCGAGGAGTGCGCGGAAACCGCCGGAACCGCCGCGGCCGGTACCGATACCGCCGCCGCCGGCCATAACCTCCCCGACGGGCCTCCGGACGGAACGGGGCTCCCGGCGGTGAAGTAAAACGGGGACGAGTGTGGCTCCCGGACCGCCCGGAGTAGTAGCCTTCCTCTTCAACTCCCCCAACTCTCTCGCGCATGGACTCCCGAACAATAGCCTTGTCGAGCAAAACCGCCGAAAAGTCCGGAAGGTGTGTGACGTCAGCTGGTAACGAAGCGGTCCAGCCAAACCCTCCAAGAAGCGCTCCTGCTTCTTCGGATCATCCGCTACCTCCTCCGGTGCATAGCGAGACAACTCAATGAACCTGTCCCGATATTCTGCCACTGACATCCCTCCCTGCTTGAGAGAGAGGAACTCCTTCTTCTTAAGCCTCATGACCCCAGCAGGAATATGATGGTTCCGGAAGCTCTCGGTGAACTCCTGCCAAGTGATGGTGTTGGGTGCAGCATGGGCGGTCGTGTAAGCATCCCACCAAGCTCCTGCAGATCCCTGGAGTCGACCGGCAGCAAACAGGACCTTCTCTCTGTCATCGCACTGAGCCGTGGTGAGCATCTTGCTCACAGTCTTCAACCGCTCATCGGCGTCAAGTGGATCGGCGCATGTGTGAAAACCGGTGGACGATGGCTCATGAACTCCCGCGTGCTCTGTTCATAGGCGCCGGCCGCCGTGGCGGTGGCGGATTATTAGCTTGAGCTCGCAGGTTGGCCACGGTGTCCGTCAAGTTCGCAGGGCCGCAGCTGATTCTGAAAGAACTGCTGCATAGGATCCATTGGTGGCGGTGGGGGTGGAGGTGCACTGCTCGAACTGTTGCCTCGACCTTGACGAACCACTGGAGGCTGGTCAACCCCTGATCCGGACCTGGTGTTTACCATCTGAGCGTTAGAAACACTGATTTAGATGATGATAACAATTGAAAAGCTGAAAAGATAATAATGCTGAATTCCAGAATAAGACAGATTCTGATAGCTGTAAAGAAACCAAGATATCTCTCTGTTCCAGTAACCAAAAACCACGAATTTTTCTGGAGATATGGTGTATAAAATTACTGAACTAACCCAACTGGTTTTGCCTCAATCGGAGGTCTACAACTCGAGATATAAAATAATGAAGACAGGTATGTCAGCAGGAATTGACAGATTTCTGTTAGCTCAATGTTTCGTCCATAACTCCCAGAATATAAATTGGATATAGCTGAATTTTTGACAGAAAATCAGGTATGAAATTTGTGAACTAACCCCACTGGTTTTACTTAATTTGGAGTTCTGTAGCTCGAGATAAAATTAAAACAGTACTGCCGTGTCAGGAAGTAACGCGAACAGATTCAGCACTACAATACTCCTTAAGATAGATAAAATATGATAGATAAAGAATTACGAAATTATAAGATAAAAGATAGGTGGAACAGAACTTAAACCCACTAATCAAACTCTATTACTAAACCAATGTCATTGTGGCATTAATCCACAACACATTGCAATCAACCAAAAATCCAAATCACAGATGTTCACAAACCAAGCATTCAAGCACACCACTAACTAACTCATCGATCCAACGTGGCGTTCTAACGTTTACAGACTCGATAACAGAAAGATAAAGACTTCTAACACCTAACTCCTATGGCCATAAGATCCTAGTGCGGGATCCAAGTGACCCATAGCTTGTCCTTGCAGGTCTTGGTGACATGGCAGGCCAGTCCTCTCCATCATCCTGCACCTCATCTTCATCTTCGCCCGCGATCACCGCTTTCAGCCTCTTGATCTCTCTCGCGGTCTTCGCTTGCTGGTCACGGAGATCTTGAAGCTCCATGAGAGTGTCATCCAAGTTGGTATTGAGAGCTGCTACGTGACCCACTTGCATGGCATAGCGTGCTCCCCGCAGTTTCATTGGCCATTGGAATTTCACCGCCCACGCTCCGCAGCGACGGCGGGGTAGATCTCCCCACCCGCAGTTGGTGAGGTGATGAGCTTCCTCGTAGCACCATGCGGATAGAGCCCTCCTAGCTGCATCATCTCTTCCGGCTGCGAAGGTAGCTCTGGTAGCTAGAGCTTGATGGACAACAACCTCGTACACCCCCCCCATCCAGCGGGTTATCTTCCAGGATGCGCACAGACACATCCCACTGGGTCGGGTAGCGAGGGTGAGTCCTCTTCAGTCCCACGTAGTCGATCGTCACGTTCAGCTGAAGACGCTGGAAAAGCCTCCTCAACTTAGACGGAAAGCGTGCATGCCCTCCATCGTGGTGACAAATGACCACCTTCCACTTCTCCGGCGCGGGGTGATCCTCGCATCTCCATCTTCTCGGGTCGAGTCCTCGGATCCGAGGGGTCTTCCGGATCATCTCCTTGCTCGGCTCCTCGGTCGGCTCCTCCTCGTGGCTCTTGCTCTTCCTCTAGCTCTTCGGGCTCGTCATCCGACAGCTTCAATGATAGCGGGCGGTGGAGCTTGCTCTGAAGCAGAGCTCGCTTCACTTCCCTCTCCAGAAGCTTCCTGATGCTCCTCACCGTCAGTTGAGTAGCAAGAGAAGTCCCGGTCCTCCAGGTACCTAGGAAAGCGGTAGGCACCTGAACGCGTGGTCTTCAGCCGGCGAACCATCTAAGATAGATGAGACAAGTCAGATTACTAAAAGAGACAAGACCAAGCTTAGATAACAAAAGCAAACAAGGATAAGATTAAACCAAGATTAGATATAACAAAATAGAATAAAGCAAGCTAAGCTATGTGTGGCTTCTAATGTTATAAAATCCTTAATTTCCGACCAGTTCTAACTAGGCTAACGTCCTACGATCAACACGGCTTTGATACCACTTTGTCACACCGGATTTAAGGACAAACCCGAATGCAAGAATACATGTGCGCCAGGATCAAGTTACACACATGCATCGACGCGGGAATACCAAAACACAAGTGTAAAAGCGTAAAGAGAGTATTAAACAGCTTATTACATGACCGAATGTCTCAACTAAACCATCGTTCGAGTAGCTAACGGCGGAAAGAAACACACGTAGAAGTCCTCCACAGAAGTGTACCGACCGGAGAACGGACGCCTAGAACCCATCGAACTCATCATTGTAGTCTTCAAAACGCCCATCCGAGCGAGCGGCGGTAGTGTAGATGCAATAAATAAACAACAAGCGTGAGCACATGTCGTACTCAGCAAGGAAAAAGTTCTATAACAACATGCAAGGCTTTATGGTGGAAGCCGTTGGCTCATAAGCAAGTCGAGCATTTTAGTTGGTCAAGTTTTATTAAGCAATTGTTACTAGCAAGTGTAAGTATATACCAAACCCGGATAATAGAATGCAACAGATCCAAAAAATGCAATGCACAAGTTTAAGAGTTCCATCTTCCATAGAATTAATCATGTGAGGGTCCAGGCCGCTCTTGACCGTGAGCACAGCTAATTAGTTAGTTTTACACTCTGCAGAGGTTGTACATCTTTACCCACAAGTCGTGTAAAAACCCAAAAGAGTTTTAGACCCAACCATGCGGTGTTTGCAAGGCACCATACCACACTTCCGAGGTGTGATTGCATAGGGACGCTACGAGGCCGTTACAAAGATCCCCAGATGAAGGCTGCCCGCTAGGTTACCCGGTCGCTGCAACGTATAAAGCTCCCGACGAGTACCGTGTCTTAGCTAAGCCCACACCCGCGCCCGAGCAGTCCATACGCCACTACCCGCCACCCCCCAACCCTTATCGGGTAAAGCATACCTAACATCTAGTTCACTAATTAATAAGCCAAGACAGAGCCATATGTCTTGTGGTAGTACTCGTTTTCCCGGGTGGTTCTCCATGTTCCGATTAACAAAGTAAAGTGTTCTTGCATTACATGAAATGATAGCATAAGTAAAGCCATATTAACAGTGTTCATTAAACCATCCAAAACCACGTAAAGCGCTAGCATGTGCTACCCAACATAAATTAAACCCAGGTTGATCAAGGCATAGGATAACAAAGCTAGTCAAACCTTAGCAATAGGACCCATCAATTTAATGCATAGCAATAATAAGCAACAGTGTAATTAAAATGCATGTTGTAATAGGAATTTAACGGGAATGCAGCAAAGACTTGCCTTCTACCAGCACCGGAAACTTCTCAGGGTCTTGATACTCTTCAACAAAGACGGCCGAAGTCCCCGAATCAGCTCGTACGCTACGCTCCACACATCACATACAAGCAAGCAATGGAAATAAATAAGAAACAGTACACCAATCATCTCAAACAGTAACAAAAGCGACAGAAAATTATTCTACTCGTCGAGACGATCGCGTGGATATAAAGAACGCTAAAAACGGAGCTAAAACGACGAAGTTATGAATAAAACAAGTTTTAGGACTTATTTGTAAAGAATTTTAGGGCTTCGGGTTAAAACAAGAAAACGGACTAAAACGCGAGGGTTTTATAAGGTGGAAGGGTATTTTTGTTAAACAGGGAAAACTCGGGGTTTCTTTAGCAAAACGTGCGGTTAAGGATTAGGGGATGGATCGGATCCGTTGGATCGCGATCCGGCGGCTCGCATCCAACCGTAACGGTTTGACCCGGGCGAGGTTTGACCGGGCGGCTAGGGTGCGCGGTGGCCGCCGGATGGGGATCCGACGGTCCGGTGCCGCGCGAGCGGGGCAGCGGCGGGAGGCGGCCGGCGGCAAGCGAGGCGCGCGCGCGCGCGCGCGGCGGCGGCGGCGCGGAGGCCAAGCGGCGCCGGGGTGCGCCTTTCTCTCGCGGGGACGGCACCGAGACGTCGTGCGCGCGCGGGTGAACTAGACCCGGGGCATCACGGGGCGGCGACGGCGAGGGACGGCGGCGCCCGGCGAGCCACGGCGGCGGCACAAGACCGGCGACGGCGAAGGCGGTGGTGCGGCGCACGGGAACCCGAGCGGACGGGCCGCCGGGTGCTCCTCACCTAGAGGCGAAGCTCCGAACGGCTCCACCCGACGGCGAGGCGGCGACGGCGCGGGCTTGAAGCGGCGGCGCGGACCGAGGAGGAGGCGGCGGCGCGAAGCGCTAGGGTTAGGGCGTCGGCGGCGGAGGGCGCTTAGGGTTGCGGTGCGACGCGGCACGGGGGTGGCGGCGCGCTTAAAAGGGGGCGGCGCGAGGCTCGGCGCGCGGGCCGCGCGCGGCGGCGCGGTCGGGGTCGGGTCGAACTCGGGTTCGACCCCGAGCCGAAGCGGCGCGGCGGGAGGAGGACGCCGACAGGGCGGGCCCCGCTTGTCGGCGTCGGCGGCGGCGCGCGGGGCGCGGTGGGCCGGCGCCGGGCCGCAAGGAGTAGGTGGGCCGGCCGCTCGCGGTGGTTTGGTTTTTCTTCTTTTTTTTCCTTTTTCTATTTCATTTCCAAATCTTTTCTCCAAACCAAATTAAACAACAAACAACCTTTGAATTCAAACCAAGATTTGAATCCAACAACCAAAAACAATGCACCAAAGATGCATGCAACAAGAACTCCTATATTTCATTAATTAATTAATAAAAATGATTAAATGCCTATAAAAGCACAACAACCTTATATTCCTTAAGCGAGATCGAAATGTTGCTAAACAAATTTTAATTAAATTCGAAGTTGGAATTTAGGGTGTTACATGTTGCATTTGGTAGGAAATATTGCTACCCTATTTCGTGTTGCACTAGAAATTCGGGTGTTGCAATATAAACTTGCTATGGCTACCATACTAGGGTTGGTTGCGTTTGAACGGCCTTACGCAACGTCTTATTTGGGTTGCAAATATCTCTTTGTGTTGTTGCAATACAAGGAAGGCTACTTGCTTCGTTTCTAGCCTCAAGGAGGAATATTGTGTACGTATTGCCACAAAATTTGTTTTGATGAAAAAAATCTGCTATGGGGTTGTAGCGAAATTTAAAATGCGATTTAATAAATAAATTTTATTATGAAAAATCTGAATTTTAACAATATGGTATAGACTATATGTACCATGAAAAAAAGAGAGGATTTGTTTAGATGAAAAAATTGTGTGCTATGGGGATGTGGGCTAAGCCAGACCACAATAGGCTCAACCGGCGAGCGTAAAGCCCAGCGAGCGGGAGCCCGAGTGGACCGGCAAGCCCATTAAGCCCCATAGCGCAAGTAGCAAGCATTTGTTGATGATGGTAATACGAGTTCGAAAACGCGATCACGCCTCTCCTTTTAAGCCGGGATACCCCCTTCTCGGTTTACGGGGTGGCACTAAAGGTAATGGAGACTAGGATGTGAAAATGCCAAATGGGCCGATGAGAGTAATAAAAACAAGGATATGCCGGCCCAAATCGTTAACTTTCGGCTCCCCCACCCCCAATACACTTTTGCTCCCATCCATCCCCCTCGTCGGCTCGACCGTCGCGTCCACATCGAGATGCCCCGCATCGCGGTTTCCCCTGCGGCAAGCGGCGACGGCGGCCGGAGTGGCCGCATCGAGCCTTCCCGGACCGGTGGCGGGCACGGACGAAGGAGTCGCGCCGCCGTAACACGGCCCGAGCGCCCTCCACGGCGGCGGGGCCGCATCGAGGGGATCCTGGAGAGCGGCGGCGGCGGACGGCGGGGCCGCACCGAGGGTTTTAAGGCGAGCGGCGGCGGCGGCGCGTACGGAGGTGCCACTACTCCACCACGCAGAAGCGCGATGCACGCGGGCGGTTCAAGTGTTCCACACCACCTACCTCGTCGTCCTCCGGTATGGTCGGCGGCACCCCAACTCTGTCGTCCTCTGGTACGGACGACACCGCCACCTCGTCGTCGTCGTCTGACGGCCCGCATCGCCAAGTCGATCCATCCGGTAAGGGTAAGCAGGCCCTAGTCGGATGCAAGCATTCCAGAAGAGAAGTGAGGTACACTGCCCTACCCTCTTTGATTTTCCAGGAATCGTGTGACTCCTTTTGCAATTAGAAAAATGTTAGTAGTTCATAGTAATCAAAATTTCATACTATATAATGATAATTGTGTTTTTGTGTCGATCCATCTCACCCCATACTAGATAATGATAATGATAATTGGCTTGATGTCTTGCCATCTTTTGCTGTGAATCTGACCTGTGTACATTTGATCACAATCCTGAAAACAAAGCCGCCCAAATAAACGCAGTCGTCCCATTTAGTAGGTTAGGCCTTTTCTGGCAGTGTAGTCGGGGGATCACGGGTAAATTGGTATACATTATGAGTCAAGAGATTGAATTGGTCGTTTTAAACCGAAAAACAAAGAAATTGTTTTGTTTGGTCGAGCTAGTGAACACTCGCTAACCGGTGAGGATCATCATTCCGGACTTGGATGATGAGCAGGACAATAGCAAGAAACGTCTCCATCGAAAGCTTCGAGATCATCGAAAAGAAAGGTGCATTTTTTGACTATTTTGCTGCATTGGCCACAGCTGGTGTAACACATTTCATGTTAGTAACTTGTGTTTGTTGTCTACCATAGCAAATGCCCTTGCGCCAAATGGTTCAACAGCTGAAGGAGCGCTATGATGATTTGCGGGAGCAGATTGAGAACCTAAGCGTCGACATTGCTTTGGAACGCGGAAGACATGGAGATGACCCCGAAGGAATTCATGGAGATCGTTGTCGACAAGTTAGAAGTGATGGCGAAGAAGATCCGCAAGCTTCGGGATAAAGTCAATCGCAAGTAGTAGTAATCTAGCTTAGTACGTAACATAACCAGGTCCTAGGTGAATGTTATGCGATGTTTGGTGAATGGTCTAAGAGTGGATGTGTATGTGGCAACATCTAAGTAATAACTTTGAACCTTTATATATGCATCTTCGTATGTATATGTGTTTGGATCCGGATGAGCCCTTGCAAAATATTTGAACTTATGAGTGACACAAATTGAAATCAGTTGGGTCCCGTCATGCATATTTGTACTAACCATCCGTCCGTTTTCGAATTGCGACATGCTATTGTTTATGCTATTCATGTGTATATTCACAAAGCATTGTGATCAACAATTTGGAGACTCTTCACTAGAACTCCCGAATTTTGTGTATTATTGTTAGCCTCTATAGTAGCCGATCGAAAAAGAAAAATAATGAATTACGCATATGTTGAAAACCCCGAGAAAGGTCATACTACGTACAACCTCGTAAATATTGAAACCGGTATTCCTTGGTTGTACTAAAATTTTGTCTATCGTGTATGTATTGCCACGATCGGATAGGGGCTCTTCCGATCCGGACCATTCCAAAATTCCGTCTTCGACAACCCGGTTATTGTTGCGAGAGATCTCCACGAGGGCCTCTAGGGGATCGATCTCCACGGCGATCTCCACGTGATTCTTGTTGCGGAGATCCGAGCGGCGCTACGGCCACGGTCGGTACGTACCGATGTCTTGATCTCGTATATATATTCAATCGTTCGCCGCATATATATGCATATTGGTATATATATCGTGATCAAGGTCGATTGAAACATGAACAATGCGGATTAACTAATGGCATCAGACGAAGATCGAAGTTGGATGCGCTTGCCTCGACACTCAGCGGATTGGCAGAACAATTTTCGAATTTTTTTGCAAAAATTTACGGCCTCATCAGCGCGAGGTGGATCTATTGCGTGTCCATGTAATTTGTGTCAATGCATGATCAGACATTCCACCGTGGGTCCCATTCAAATTCATTTACTCAATAGAGGGTTTGCCGATTGTTTCATCGATGCCGGTAACATTCAAGACCAAACTAATACTTCTTCTCGGGGTCCCGTGAATCAACATGTTACCGCCGATCTCAATAATCATGATGCACTACCTACGGTGATGATACAACACATTTATTTGTAGAAGACGATGAAGAAGATGGTTTGGATGATAACCCTGCTGCCACCAATACTCGATTAGAAACATTATCGGTGGCACTATACATCATGGACAAACCGAGAGATGAGGAAGAGGCGGATAAGCGAACGAGAGATCTTTTTGAAACTATTAGAGCGAGGCAAAGAAGGAATTGTATCCGGATGCAAAAATGCAACGAAGGTCTCTTTTATTGTGGAGCTTTTTCGGATAAAGTGCATGTATGGCTTAAGTAACGCGTCATTGGAGGCCATACTTAAGCTCTTTGGAAAGGTTCTCCCCGACCGACATTGTATTCCCGACTCCTTGGATAAAGTGCAAAGGGTGATTCGAGACCCGGGCTTGGACTATGTCAAGATACACGCATGCCAAAATGATTGTGTGTTATTTTTTGATAAATACGCAAATCCGGAAACATGTCCCATTTGTAAGGAGTCAAGGTGGAAAGTTGTAGATAAAACCTCGATAATAATTGCGGTGCAGGTGGGTGCTACTTCGTTAAGAAGCGGTTACCGCTTAAGATCCTACGCTACTTTCCTCTTATTCCTCGGCTTCAAAGAATGTATATGTCAAAGCAAATGTCAAAGGATATGCAGTGGCACAAGAATGAATTGGTGAATGATGGGAAAATGCGTCACCCTGCTGACTCAAAGGCATGGAAGCACGTGGATTCAGAGTTTAAATGGTTTTCAGAAGGAGGAGGTCGTAATGTTAGGCTGGGTCTTGCTTCTGATGGGTTCAATCCCTTTGGCATGCAAAGTCTTACGTATTCCATTTGGCCTCGCCATCCCGGTTCCTTACAATTTGCCTCCATGGATGTGTCGAAACAATCTAACCGGATTTTGTCAATGTTGATTCCTGGTCCAAAATCTCCCGGAATGGATATTGATGTATATTTGAGGCCCCCGATACGGAGCTCAAGGAGCTTTGGAATAATGGTGTTAAAACAAGAGATGCGGGGACTAAGAAGAATTTTAGATTGCGTGCTATACTTCTTTGGACAATTAATGACTTCCCAGCCTATGCTATGTTGTCTGGTTGGAGCACTAAAGGAAAGTTTGCATGTCCATACCGCCACAAACATACTGAGTATTTGTGGTTGAAACATGGGCGGAAGCACTGCTACATGGCACATCGACGTTTTTTGGCCCCTGACCATCCATGGCGCAACAATGCGGTCAACTTCAACAACAAGGTCGAAACCAGGGAGGCACCAGAACCACTATCTGGTGCACAGGTACTTGAGCAGTATTCTACTTTTGAACAAGTAGAATTTGGAAAGACATTGTTATCAAAAAAAGGAAGCGTGACGAAGACAACAGATGGCACAACTGGAGGAAGAAGAGTATTTTTTTGAGCTCCCTTACTGGTCTTCTTTGCTCATCAGGCATAATTTGGACGTGATGCACATTGAGAAAAATATATGCGAGAGCATACTAGGCACTCTGCTTAAGTTGGATGGCAAATGTAAGGACGGGGAGAATGTTCGGCTTGACATGGAGCATCTACGGATACGACCGGATCAAAGCCCCGTGATTAAAGATGATAAGTATACCTTGCCATCAGCCTTGTACGAGTTAGATAAGGATGCCAGGGAAAGTTTGTGTGAATTTCTATATGGAGTGAAGATGCCTGATGGGGTTTCCTCGAATATAAGAAGATGTGTTGATGTAAAGTCACGTAAGGTGTCAGGCTTGAAAACGCATGACTACCATCTAATTCTACAGAAACTTTTACCCTTAGTGGTGCGTAGGATTTTGCCGAAGTCGTTGTCATTGGATTGATTCAGCTTAGTAATTTCTTCGATGCACTATGTTCAAAGGAGTTGGTGGAATCGAATTGAACGAGCTTAGCCGTTCAATTAGGGAGGCTGTTTGTCGACTTGAGATGATATTCCCAACTGCATTTTCTCGATATCATGATCCATTTGCCTGTTCATCTAGTCAAGAAGCTAAACTTGGGGGGCCAGTGTGTTACGGATGGATGTACCCAAAGTGGAACGGTACCTACGCACCGTGAAAGGATATGTGAGGAACAAGGCTCACCCCGAAGGTTCAATTGCCTCGAGGGATACATACTCGAGGAGTGCCTTACATTCTGCTCAAGATTCTTGGACGTGGACACCAAAGACAATCGTGTTGATCGACATGAAACGGTTATCGTTAATGAGCCACCTTCCGGTTTGAGCATTTTTCGTAAATGGATTACAAGAGGAGAGGACGGACGGTTGAAGAAATACCACCAAATGAGTTTCGGAAGATGAGGCACTACATAATTTGCAATTGTGATGAAGCTAGACCATATGTCGAGTAAGATGCACTACTCAACATCATTATTGCTTTTAATTTTAAATATCAAACTAACGGTAATATTCTTTTGTGTGCGGCGAGCATTTGGAAGAACCGAGGGCACATGGATCCGTAAATCTTGATAAGCGACATGAGGCTCAACTCGTAAGATGGTTTGAAAGCAAGATCACAGGTTTACATGCTAGAGGGGAAGTTCGCATTTGTTTGCACTTGCTCAAGGACCGGATCCCCGACCTCGTACATTGAATAGATGTCATATCAACAATTGGCTGTTTCGTACGTTAACATCGAGAGAACCCTTGTGACACAAAACAATGGTGTGCTTGTCAAGGGTGAGGCGGAAGGCACAAATTGGTATGGGGTGATTAAAAGAATGATCTCACTGGAATTCCCCGGACAAAAAAGAAGTTATTCCCGTTCCGGTGTGACTGGTTTGATGTGCCTCTTGTCACAAGTACCAATAGAGGCAAAGGATACAGTAAAGATAAATATGGGGTCATTGACATCGATACTACTCGACACAAGTTTAGCAATGAACCCTATATTCTGGCAACACAGCAGAATCGGTGTTTTATGTGAATCGGTGAACAAATCTGGGCCGGAGCAGTGTTATTTCAATGAAACCAAGGAACTTGTTTGCCATGCCTGAATTAGATCTCGAGGACTCACTTGCTGTGGGTATCGAAGGTATTAATTTTCTCGGTGAACACCAGGTTTTGACAAATTGGTCTAGATCGGACAAGGAAGGCACAACCGGCGATGTCTCAGTTATTAATCAGGTTCGGGCCGAGGCGGTTGACGAACCGTACGATGAAGTATTTGATGTTGATGATGAACATGATGCGGATGACACGTACATTGATGATGAAATTGTTGCACCAATAGTTCAAGATGCCCAAGATGATGAGTTTTTCAATTGATACTTACTCGACCGTAGTCATGACTTCTATGTTGCCATTATTTACTACTTCGGAAGACTTTTGCATAAATCTTAATATTTAAAATATGAATCTAAAAATTGGTATGACAAACAAAAATAGGGGCCGTAGGGGCGAGGCCAGGTCACCAACAGTGCTCTACCGGTGAGAGTGAAGCCCGGCGAGCGGGAGCCCGATGGGCCGGCCACCCAACAAGCCCGGAGGTTAGTAGAGAGGAAGTAGTGTTCGGAGGAGTTCGGGACGGCAAGCACGCCTCGCCTTTTAAGTTGTGGTGCGCCCGCTTGAGGTAGCGGTGTGGCACTAAAGATTATGCTTGATGTGCTGTGTGCGCGCTCGCACACACCGGAAGTAATAAGGACAAATGGGCTGGCCCAATCTCGGACCGCAATCCTTTTCTAACAAAAGGGCACATTGATAATTTTCATATGTGCTGTTGCTTTTAATATGTTGATATAGAAAATAAAAAATTGACTAACAAATGATACAAATTAATCTTTAGTAAATCAACAAATAATTAGAGTAATATGGAAATTATCCGTCAAAATTGCCCAAATAAACAAGGCCTCTTAGTTTCAATCCATCACTGAATTACTACTAATATGTACACATATACTTGTTCCGAAAACCAAGAAATTCTACTTGCTACTTTTGGTTAGTACATTATTTACATGATTCTACAAATTAGCATCTGGCAGAAATCGGTAACCATGCTTGATCTCAAGCTGATTAGCAATCTCAAAAGACAGAAATGCATCCTTGGCGGCGTATTTCACCTGCCATTCGTGCAACACCCTCAAACCCCAAAGCCTGTGGTTCACATTTCTGTCCTTGTACAGAGGTAGCTCCAGTACTCGATTTCCAATCTTCTCCAGTGACGACCTGTAACCATTTCGGTACAGATGGCTATACTTCTCATCAACGTCAGAAACAATCAGTTGAAGGTCTTTCCAATTAGAAATCTTGACGCCGCAGTCCTCCTGTAGGCGTTCAACATCGTTGGTGATATGCGCTCCGACAAAGATGTGGCCTTCCTCGCTGAGAAACTTGCTCAGGACATCAAAGCTTGTAGCCGGCATGGTGCACCTGGTAAATAAGGCAGCGCGAACCGACACACAATTGCAGCAATGCGAGCTTGTACCCGCCACTCGCGAAGCCGAATCCACTCGGTGTCCAATCCAACGAGCAAACGTTCGGGAGGTGGGCTACCTTTGATTTTGTTGATGTACTCCGCCACTACTCCGGCGTCGCAAGTGACGGTGGTCTTGATGCTCGGGTACCGCTCCTTGAAGAATTCAACCTCGTGCATCGTAGTTGGGGGCGGTCCCTGCTCCTTCGAAAGTCGTGGACGGATGACGGCGGGGCGCCATTCGTCCCACTCCCAGCCGCTCCGATCTCGAACGTCGGCTGGATCAACGGCGGCCTCCCACGGGTTGAGGGCGACACGCTTGCCACCCTGCAGTCCCAAACCAAGAAAACAAAGTTCCGAATCTTCAACCTCGTGACAAATCCACGACTAGAAACTCATTGTGCCTTGCAGGACTAACCTTCGAAGCGACGCTCTCTGCTGACGCGGCCGGGATTGCTCCGCCCGCATCACCTAGGTTACTGTAGAGGCCGGCGGCGGCGGTGGCCTCTACGGCATCCCCCTTCATTTGTGGGGCGCCGCCGTCACCCGATGCGTCGCTTCGGGTCATCGCCGCCATTTGGAGGTCGCTTGCGATGGCGGTTGCAGAGATTGCAAGCTTCGGGGGGGTCGCCGGCAATGGCGGCAGGCAAGAAAACCCCTTCTCCTTCGATGCGACAGTGGGAGCGAGGGGGTGGGGCGGGGTAGGGAAGAGGCTAAACTAGTATATTCTATGCTGTCGTTTCGGCTTCATATACAGGTCAAATCGACGTGGTGGTTGCCGAAGCAATGGGCATGGCAAGATTTGAAGACAACCGGCAAGACGAAGGGGCGGCGGTTCCTAATTAACTGCTACACGCACGCGCGCACCGGGGAGTCGTCGTCCGGCCGCAACGCTTCACCTCGCACCGGATAGTTGCATGCAAAATCACACTAAGGGTTTGATGTCTGAAAAGGTTTGCGAAAAGCTCTGTATCGCAAAGTAGATCCAAACTATGTATTTAGTTTTAGATTTCATCTACATTTACTACTCCATGAAGGTGCACCATTAATTACAAGTATTAAAGTAAGTTATTTTCAAAACTACTTTCAAAATCTGTAGCTAAATATGGATTAAGTAGGTTCATTAGATTCATCACACAAAGTTACGCTTACACGTGAAAAGGTTTTACAAATAAATTATATTTAGTGTTCCATTTATGAAAGATTCTTGGGGCTAATTTTATTTAGATGCGAACGGAAGAAGGAACGCAGCGCTGCGCCTCGCGATCTCCCACGCGTTCAGTCCTACGTACACTACTCGAGTACCCTGGACGCCTGTTCAACGAAGCTCCTAGCCTCCTACTGAGCACGCGTCAGGTGCTGTGACGGGTGACAAGACGGCACGGGGGGCCGGAGTAGTTTGCTTCGTACACCCGACCACGCCCCCCCGAAGCAGTGAACAAAAATCGCAATGGCACAAACAAGGAACAATGCGAAGTTCGATTTCCTCGGCCACGAGGGGCCGGTACAGATTAATCTTAGAAAGGTGAGTTACAGGCCGCCAATGTCGGCGGCGGCACCGTCGCGAAGCACGCCGTCGATGTCAACCCCTGCGGCGGCGGCATCGGCCGCAATGGGGAAGTGCAGCGCGTAGTGCCGGTGCTGATCCGGCGGTAACGGCCACTCCGGCCGCAGATCGCCCAAGGGAAAGTCGACTTGAATGTCCGCCGTCGCGAGCGCGCGGGCGGCTCCCCCCGGCGCGCACCGGCACGCACCGCCTCCTTGACACGCCTTGGGAGCGCGCGAAGACGGTCGGGCGGCCACGCGGAGCCCCGGCCGACCACCGCGACGGCGACCTCCGCCGTGCGCGTAAGTTCATCGTGGCGATCCTCTAGATCGTTCAGGCGGCGGCGCAGCTCCTCCGCCCGCTCGCGGCGGAAAGACGCCTCTGCCTGCTCGGCTGACGCAAGAAACAATGGCGACGAGTCAAACAAGAGCCTAGTGGGCGGCGTGCACTGATGGAATACAGGAACTCACCAAAGCAGCGGGCCTCCACATCGGCCTTGGCGCTGCGAACTTCGGCTGTCTCCGTCTCGCCCGCACCGAAGGGCGGTATGCATCGCATCCCGGTCCCCTCCGGGTCCCGTACCTTGCGCGGCGCGACGTCTAGACGACGACGCGTCCTCGCCAGTTCCTCTGCCGAGTCCCGGGCCTCCTGACGAACGGGGGCGTCACCCCGAGACGAGGAAGAAGACAAGCTCCAGGATTCCGACGATGAAGATCCACCAGACGGAGGCGCCGCGCTGGCTGAAGGACCCAGGCCATATGTCGCATTAGGAAACAGAAGAAGAATGACAGCATCAGATCCTCGGCGAGCACAGGAAATTATGGAGACAGGAAGACACTCACCCCCGGCGAGAAATCAACCGACGGAGACGCGGCGGGACCGACGGCGACGAACCCCCAGGGGCCTCTTCTGCGGGGCGCTTCTCTCCCGGCCATAGGCCGCGCGCGCGGGAGTCGAGGGGGGAGACGAGCGGCTACTCAAGATCGACGAGAGCGGCGCGGTGCAAAGGAGCGGGATTGGAAAACACAGCGAGGCCCCGCGGTTATATAACTCGCGTCGGGGCAACCGCATTCGTACCACCGCCGTGTGGGGCCGACGGATCAATGACTAAAAGGCGAGAATATCCCATTGCGGGGACGCGACCCCACTAACTCGGCGGGGTGGGGCGGTTACCAAGGGTCAATGACGGGTCTACCCGGCCACTTGTTGGCCCACAACCGCTCTTTAATGGAAATTTGACTCGGGTGACCCCATCTCGGACGAGTTGCGGGACCCACCGTCGGTAGGATTGTTGCGCCAAACCGTCGGCTCCGAACCCGCGAGAGATTTCCCCCATTGGACGAGTTGTGGGCCCCACCCAGTCGGCGCCCGCATTGGGATGTGTTCTTGAGTTGTTCATGTTCATAATGAACTTGATCATTTGTATCGTTTAATCATAACTTCAAAGTTGTTTATATTTTTCAAATGACGTCCAAATCGGAACTTTTTTTCCTACATTCTTATGACAACATAATGTAGATCATGGTGTCCACTCCATATCGTGTCACAGCGTCTAAGCAATAATAATTTAAAAATAGAACATTTCATAACTAGATTCAAGATTTTCAATCAGTAGACGACGTCAATTTGAAATGAGATGAATACCAAAGTTTCATAGCTCGTCGAGATGAACAATCTTTATATTGGTTGGATTCTCATTTGAAGAAGGGGTACGATCACGTAGAACAAAAATGACATGTCTCCGACCAAGTTTCTTAAACAATGAGAGTGAACCTAGGATTAACGAACAATGTGTAGGACCACTTCTTCAAATGAGAATCCAACCAATATAAAGATTGTTCATCTCGACGAGCTATGAAACTTTGGTATTCATCTCATTTCAAATTGACGTCGTCTACTGATTGAAAATCTTGAATCTAGTTATGAAATATTTGTGTACTTATACTCCCGAATTTGCATGTTCGATCACATGAATGAAATTAATTATGGATTATATTTCAGAATTAAAAGACATTTTCAGGGATGACACAATCGATACATACAGAGAATACCTGAATGTTGCAGGACTACTTGAAGACATCGGTAATATCCCTCTCCTAATTTGCAAGCAAATTACCATTTTTTGTCAAACTACAAAATATGATCGGTCATCATATGCCACTAAATTCTCTGCCCAGAACGGTACGTGGACCCCACCTTCATTTTGCAACACAGAATGAAATGAACCCAACACCCGAAGGTGCGGCCTCCATCTCATGCTCGGCGTTGGAAACAACGGAGCAAGGATCCGGTAACATGTGTTCCATAGAAATTACCCGTCCGTGCATACAATTATTTTTTGGGTATTATCACATGCATGTTGTTCGCATGGAATAGGCTCACAAAAAGTTAAGAAAAGAGGACGCGGTCCCGTAAGAGCATTGACGGTAATCGCCAAGAGAATCAAGGCGGGCAAGCGAAGCAGCTTAGACATTCAATTCTCTAAACATGGAGGACCGGTAGGTGATAACTACTCGCTCATTCGTTGATGAAGTGGTCATGTATACAAGGAAAAGGGCTCCTATCATTGGAGTGAAATCATGGAAAAATGTTAGGGAAGAAGTCAAAAACGCAATAGCAACCGATGTATTGGTAATAATAGACTTTGCTTTTCAAGTACAATTCAAATAAAAACTAACATATGAACTCACACAATATTTGAATGCTATTGTGATTATATAACGAGCAAAGTGGGACATGGAGGATAATGTCGAATCAAGGGAAAAGATATGGGCCATTGCTAGGGAGCGTTACAAAGGATGGCGTTCAACTTTCGGTGCTACGACCAAGTCATACAACAACTACCACCGAGAGAATGTTACATAAGCCTACAGAATTAGATATTGTTGAATGGCACTATCTGTTGAAGTATTTCAGTACTGCTAAATTCAAGGTTTTTTCCACATTGTTAATTACAATTTCTGGCCACTACATTTTTCATTCAAATGGCGATGTCTGAGTCTTTAAGATTTTTGTTCATAACTTTATATTGTATAGGAAAGGAGCACACAAAATTCTGCGATTCGATGCCAACAAATGACAAGACATTTGTCAGGCGCTAAGCCTTATTCTCGCCGTAGCCTATGAGAAGGTAATAACCGGACAAGCACATCTCCAATCTGTCTTGCGGGATGAAGAACATTAATTTGTTATTTTCTTGGCATAACATAGAAACCCGAAACCGGTGAAGAGCCCGATGATATGGAACTTTGGTGGATAACTCACACTAACCGGGGGTCTTGGACAGACGAACAATCTAAAAATGTCTATGTGAGTTCTCAATGAATTAGTTCATACATTACTATACATAGGCTTATGCAACTATAGAATGCAACCAAACTCTTGTTCAACTAACTCCTCCACCCGTGCCTTGCAAATGTTAGGACACCGCAAGCGGCGTTATTGCCGAGGCGGAATCAAATGCGACAACAACTTTGTTTCCCAAAAGGAAAAAAACGAGATGTTCCAAAAAGCCTACAAAGAAGTCACGAAGTGCAAATCAACCAAGTTGCATGGAAACGGGTACCCGCACAAAACCCAACTAGAAGGCAAACTGCTCAATGCGGAGCGCGAGGAACAAATTCGTAGGGAAGAGCTACGCATGAGGAACACGTCGAGCTCATGGACGCATTTGGGCGGCTACAAGAAAAAATGTCGGGATGGGAAGAAGAAAGGGAAGCGAAAGGAGAGAACATGCACGCCAACTTGAAGAAAGTGAAAAGAGAAAGCAGGTAGATCTACAACGGCTTAGGCAAGAGTTCCTATCAATGCCGCAAGCATCAAATGGACATCACAAGTTCCACAGTACCGGTCAAGCTATTTGCATGAATGGGTTTCTTTCCTTGGGTTCTATATATGAATGTTTGTATCCTTTGGTAGGTTGACCAGCCAATATCCGTGCAACCATGCCCAAGCAACAATGTCACCGAATCCGCCGACGTGGCGGCGGTTGCATCAATCACCCGAAGAAAACAACCTTGTCGCCGAATCCGCGTACAACGTGGCGGCGGAACCATCAATTCCTACATCCGGGAATGTACAACCGGACTCCGTGAATGTGCTCTCGTGTACTCGGGTTGTTCTCGAATTCACAACTTTTTACTAGTACATATCATCGGTTCATCGATGAAATTACGCCTAATCTTGTCCTTCCAAATGATTGGTTCATAGGAGAAGGAATCGAAGAAGCTCGAAAACAAGTATTTCGCAAAACCGAAGCACTAAAGGTGGTGTTAACAATCCCGAAACACAATCCACCGTTAGACAAATTTCTTCTCAACAACTACGGTACAAGTTGCACAAAGGAGACGACAAAGCACCAAAAAGACATGAGGTGAAGCTTTTTTCAACAACTCTTACCGCCGTGAATGTAATTCATGTTTCAAATTGTCAAAGTGTGTTTATGGTTGTGGTAATAATTTGATGTCATTATGCTATTTTTATGAAGCACAATCAATCTTTGGTTTTCTATATGTTGTTTCACAAATTCCAATATTAGAGATTAATTGATGCTAGCTTAAAAATTTTGTTGATTCTTTACGAGTGATGCGACCTCCTTGCATTGAATCCCCCTTTGCCGATCAAGTGTTGGGATCATCTCTAAGTCACAATTGGCGGACCAAGTTCTTCATGTCCTAGCAAATTTGTCTACTATGTGTTGAAACAATGTCCCGTGTCAAACTTTTCAGTATTTAAGTACTTCATGAGTCATGTAATTAACTCAGTGGATGGTTCAATGTTGGTTAATTAACTATAGATGCATTGTTATATTTATCTCGTTGATGTTAATTAATGTTGCAATTACTGCTGCTACATAAATGAGTGTGGCGAGAATACACCATACGTTGCAAATGATAAATCATGATATCACAACCGTTGTTTTTCGTTGCCAAAAAGTAGTGTGGCAATAGTAAGGTGCACTTGTAGCACCCCTAATACGAACGTGGTAATAAGAAATTCAACTTGTAGCGACACAAAAGGAACGTGGCAATAGTATGGTGTACTTGTAGCAACGCTTAATAGGAACGTGGTAATAAGAAGTTCAACTTGTAGCAACACAAAATGAGCGTGGCAATAGATAGTGCACTTGTAGCAACCCTAATAGAAACGTTGTAATAAAGACTTTAACTTATGGCAACCAACCAAATTTCGAAGCAATAATAGAGGACCACATATTACAACCAATCAAATTACGTGGCAATAGAGGATACCACCTAAAGCAATGTAACCAATATCGTGGCATCAGACAATGCTACCTATCACATCGAAATCAACTTTTGTGGCAATAGAGGAGACCACCTATAGCAACTAACCAATTTCGTGGCATCGACAATACTACATATTGCAACCAAATTACTTTCGTGGTAATAGACGAGGTTCAACCAATAGCAACCAAAGTCGGTTGCCTAGCAATAATATAACTTGCAACGAAACGAAACGTTGCAATTGCACCTTTGGCAACACCACAGATGTGTCGCAATAGTACACTTTGCAACCAGAACAAGTGTTGTAAAAAACCCTAATTGCAACGTTGCGTTACGTTGCAACAAAAAAAACTTTGGCAACCACTAGATGGACAACGACGCAATACCCTAATGCAACGCGGCCTTTCGCATCCCATGGCCCACGGAATAATTTGGTTGCAATTGTGTCTATTGCAACCAAATATGGCATATTGCAACACGTTTTGTGCGTTGCATTAGGGGGGAAATCTAGTAGTGGCACCATCCAGCCTCCCCCCACACCTCTCGTCGTCCCCATTGCTCGCCGCGCCGCCCTCTCGCCCGAGTCCGGTGACCCGCCAAGCCGCCGCGCACGACGGGCACATACACGGCCGTCCCGCGCGGATCCGGGCAAGGGAGCACCGCATCGCCCCTCGGGGTGGCGGATCCGGTGGCCCGAGCCTCTGCCGGCGAGGTCGGACGACCGCCGTCGTCGGAGCCGCGCCATCGCCGGATCCGCGCCGTCGCCGCGGCCCGAGGGAGACCACGCCCCACACCCCAACCTCCTCCCGCTCCTCGGCACCTCATTCACAACCCCATCCCCCGCCCGACCTCACCGCGACGCCGCGCCATGGCCATCGGGCTCCTCCCCGCGAGGGCCACCCGCGACCACCGGCGAACGCCTCGCCGCCGCCCTCCTTGGGGGCGCGCACGGGCTCCCGGCGGCCGCCTTCGACGGCGGCGAGGTGGGGAAGGAGGGGATGGGGCTAAGGCGGCGCTAGGGTTGGGGCTCCCGAGTCGCCCGCGGGGGAACGACCCAAGAGCAAGTACTTCTTCCTGTCAAACTGCAGCTAAATGAGGATGGGAATGACCCAAGGGTAAAAATGACCTTTTGGATTATTCTTATGCTAACATGGAGTGTCATATAAGTACAGGGACGAGTTTGTTCCAAAAGTCAATGTTGAATGACCAAATTGGTCGATCTGGAAATTGAGAGACGATTTTGACTCTTGGGATATAGTTCAAGGACCAAAACTTCTATTTTTTGCCTTTTAAAATGTATTTATTAATTTTTTACGGTGGACTATACCACCATATACCACTGTTTCAAAAGGACCAGTACGAAAGGATCCAATGGTTGAGATTAATTGTATACCACCACAACTTACATTTGTGGTATACTGTATATATAGGTATAGGTGATATAGGGGTATCATTACAATTTGTTTCTTGATGAAATAAACGAAATGTATGTTTTCTTACAAAAACTGGCCATATATAAGGTGAGAGCACACAAAAATATATGATTTCTTACAAAAACATTATCTATTTACTATTATCAAAAATAGTTATATACTGCATACCATCACCTGGTATTATAGTCCACCGTAAAATAGCCCTAGTTAAAAAGCCGTGGCTACAAAAGAGGAGGTTCTTATCATGATTGTACTTTGTGGAAATGGATTCCTGTGACCAAGCAAAACAGAAAACTAGAATCAACTCAACATAATCACCGCAGAGAATCAAAACGAGAACACTTCAAATTTTTAACCATGAAGGGAAAACTTATTGTTTTTTGAGAACATCGACCGTTAGGTTCAGGAAGCTAAGATCCTGTTTGGATCCACCAGCTAAATTTTAGCTGCTATGGATCTAAATAGAACCAGTTAAACTTTAACTTGCTAAAGATTCCTTTAGCTGCTTGAACATAGATAAGCCTAGCTGAAATTATAAAAAGTCCAAACTGCCCCTTCACCCTGCTTCTCAGGAATGTGAGAGACAGAATAGACAAATAACTTTTCAACTATCATTTAGCTTGAGAATCCGCACTCCAAGCTAAACTTTATCTAAGGAGAAAGTCTATGTAACCTCCCATTGCATCTACGTGGACTACATCACCCCCTCCACTATGAAACCGGCTGTTTACTCTCCTCACCTTTACAAAACCTTTTAAATGAACCCCCACGATGGTTTTGCATTGCACTTTTATATTACCACACTGGTGCACTGGTGCAATAAACTTTAGCTAGCTTCAGTTACCTAAATTTAAGTCGGGTGAATTCAAATAGGACCTTAAAGTATATATAGCAGATGAAAGAAAAGATTAAATATTCAGCAACATTTCTCCTACCAAAGCTCCTCTAATCTATTTTCTTAGATGGGCTGAGGTATAATCGCAATTAGGAGACCCAGGTTTGATTCCTCATGTTGGAGCGAATTATGGAACTGATTTAAAAAAAATCCCCTCGCCAGTGAAACCGGGGTTCGGGGGTTTTCTAAGCACGGAGAAGGTTTCTTCTTCTTAATGAAAACCCATGAGGCGGTCTTACCCCACTGATTACCATTTTATCAAGGGTTTTCTAGGCCTGGAGAAGATTTCTTCTTCGGAACTGCTAGCGCCCGGACGTCCGATCCGGGCGCTAGCATCGGACACCTTTCTAGCCACACGATTCGAATCAGGAAACATATCAGCCGTCGGATCATGATGTTGCGAAGCGGTTGCGAATGTTGCGAACACCTTTTCCCATGTTGCGAAAACTTTTTTCATGTTGCGAACACCTTTTCTCATGTTGCGAACACTTTTTCCATGTTGCGAACACCTTTTCCCATGTTGCGAACATTTTTTCCATGTTGCGCCCCCTCCCTCCTTCCCTGACATAGTGTACATGTTGCGAGTTTGTGGCGAACATGTTGCGAGCTTGTGGCGAGCTTGTTGCGACTAATATCCAAACATCGTGTTGCGAACACTTTTTCCATGTTGCGAACAACTTTTCCCATGTTGCGAACACTTTTTCCATGTTGCGCCCCTCTCCCTCCTCCCCCGACATATTGTACATGTTGCGAGCGATGTTACGAGCTTGTGACGAGCATGTTGCGACCATCATCCAAACATCAGATGCAAGGTTGATGGACAGTTGGGAGGTCGTCCGATTTTTTTCCCCGTCGGACGCCTGATCAGGAGCATTACCGTTTCTTCTTTTTAATGAAAATCCATGGGGCGGTCTTGCCCCCCCCCCCCCCCCCTCCCCACCGAGCCTAATTTTAGCAACATTTCTCCTCTTTTTTCTTTCAAATTGCGTTATTACCATTTTATACTTGCATTACATGATGTAAATGTTAATAACTCATCTTATGATGGAGTTAATTCATCACATACAAGTTGCATGTTTCTAGATGCATCCTATTATTGTTTAATCTTATTATTTGGAAATGACACATCAATTATTTTGTATTTTTTGTGTGTTCTTTTCGTGCTATCATGACGGCGTTTAGCTCGCAAGCATGCACATATTTGGTGGTTTGTTGCTGCAAGCAGTTGACCATTGGTGGGCCCACAGAGTGGGGAAAATAGTTTTATTCGGGGTCTTTCTTTGGGCTCGTCCATCACCACATCATCTACTTGCTTAAATGCTTCGCTTCCCAAGCAATGCTGGCCACAGCTTTTTGCAACTTGGACCCCCCCTCTTTTTGAGATATACACATGATTCGCTTGGTCATAATTTGCTTGAGAAAGGCACTGAGAAACAATAAATAACTGTCAAATGCTTCGATAATATAATTTTTTCTACAACTTGCTGAAGGGAGGCACTGCAAAGCCAGATTTGGTTTCATACCACATAGATTATTATAGTTGATTTTGAGGTCTTTCTCTCTATTGTGTCCACGTATGTGAATAGTCAACACTTTTGAAAAATAAGCAGGTGATCACGCCACTTTTCTCGTGAAGGGTACAATATAAATAATCGCATTATTCTGCTAATTACGAAAGCAATGAAATCATGCAATGGAAACTCTTAACAACTCATCATTTCTTTTATGTGAAAAGCTTTACATGAGATTTTTTTAAACCTTTATACTCCCTCCGTTCATTCATAGGTGACCCTTGTTAGCTCACAATATTGATCCAATCAACATCATATATAATAAAGAGCATAGAGATATAATATATTCACATGATCACATCTTACCTCTTCCTTTGTTTACCACCAATTCACCATAATCCACATATATTATTTTTTTGGAAAAAGTCAAACTTTGCAGGTTTTGAACAGTTAATCCAATCATGCATGCATTGAGTATACTAAAGTTAATCATCTTATAAAGATTTATATTAAAAATGTTTAATCATATGACATCTGATTTGTAGCAACTAACAATGTATTGTAAGAGAAGATTAGATTATATGTATTTGAAGACTTACTTTCTGGTTCAACTATGCGTATATGTAGAACGCTGGGAAGAAGTCAAAAGAACATATCCTTCTGAATTGTTGGAAATTAGACTTATCTTTATTTCTTTATTGCCTTCAAGGGTTTTTTTTTGGGGGGGGGGGGGGGGGGACTTTTCACTATTTGGTCGGAATATGCTGCCATAGTAGCCTAACCAGTTTAGGAATTTCTTTGTGGGCTATATATCATGATAAATTTGCCAATATAGTATTAACATTTTGGTAAGTTCTTATATGTCGGGGACTTGTCACAATCAGCATATATACTATTATGATGAGTGGGACGATGATACTTCCCGTATATATAGTAGAAAGCCATCATGTGCAGACCCTTTGACGCACACTATAACATATATCCATCCTTTCTCTAATTCCAAAATTTGTACTTTTTTGTACTAATTAAGATTGGTATGTTGGGGGTGTTGATGACTAGGGCGGCATGGCATGGCATTGTCGTTTGACGGTTGGTAACATGCTATAGAGCGAAAAGGCATATGGGAAAGATGTTGAAAGTAACAAACCATATATGACAATCATCAGTCGAGCTTCTTCATTAATTAGAACAAAAGAACCAAAAAGTTCCAGAGGACATAAAAGGTTGGATTTAGTCAAGAATAACTGTCCTCCCCTCTCGTCTGTACCCGTAGCAATTTTCCCCTTGATCCACACATCACATGATCCACTTGATAGATAGGCTAGGTAAGAGAAAAAGCAAAGTCTTCAGCTGAAGCACATGACCACTTCATATTTATATTATTGTAGGTGCCAAAACTGAATCAAATATCCAAGATTCCAAGACTTGCCTTCTAGTTTGCTCTTCAATTTCTTCGTCAAATAAACTTGTTGAGTCCAAGAGAACCAAACAAGCTAAGAAATGGATGTCTTGAAAGTATGGGTACAACTACCCAGCTTTGATTGGCAAAAACAAAATAGACTGACGGCATTATGACACTGCAGGGATAAGGATAGAGAGCAGATGTATATATTTACAAAGAAGCTAAGAGAAATATCCCAGGCAAAAAGAAAAAGATACACCAACTTGCACCCCATTTCAATCGATGTCACCAACTAATATCAAATCAGATTTGCAAATAGATGAACATTGATGAACAAGAAAAAAAAAGAAGAATGCTTTCCTCAACTGATATGATGGTAGCAAACTGACAACATTTTCTCTTCCTTTTTTCTTGTTGAAAAATGAAAAGCAATGCGAGAAGCATCACCATGCAGGCGTGTGTGGTGGCGCGCCGTGCGGATTGCAGAGAGAAGACATGATATGGATCAGTGATCCGTGCCGCCACCGCCGGCGGATGGCCGCGGCGAGGATGCGGAGGAGGTGGCGATGGCGGCGAGCTTCTGGAGGTTTAGCTTGACGACGGTGTCGGTGAACATGCGCGTGTCCTCCTCGGTGTTCCCCTCGGGGACGTCGACGACGTAGGACTCGACGACGACGCAGTAGGGCCCCGGCTGGAACTCGGTGACGGAGGTGACGGAGCGGTAGTTGCGGAGGCGGTGGTCGCCGCCGACGACGCGGAAGCTGAGGATGTGGCGGTCGTCGTCGAGGATCTCGAGGCGCTCGGTGCTGGTGGACGCCGGGAGGCCGGAGACGACGGTGACCTCGCGGACGCTGCCGACGGTGGCGCCGTCGCCGGACCGGAGGTCGCACGACTTGATGAAGTGCTTGTAGCGCTGCGGGCTGCCGAAGCCGCGCACGATGGGCCACACGGCGGCGAGCGGCGCGTCCACGCGCTGCGTCACCAGCGACGTGCACGTCCCCGCCGCGCGCCCCGGGAACGTGTGGTGCGCCCGCACCACGGACTCGAGCTCCCGCTGCTCCGCCTCCGACAGGCCCTGCCGCAGCGCGCTCTCCATGTGAGGCTCCATGCCTTTGCCTCCTGCCTCCTGCTTGCTGCTGCTGCTGCTCTCTCTCTCTAGCTGCCCGTGTCTGTGTATTATAGTAGTGTTATAAATCTGAAATCTCTCTCTCTCTCTCTCTCTCTCTCTCTCTCTCTCTCTCTCTCTCTCTCTGTAGGTGGGGCTAGGGGCAGGGTGGAACCAAGGATGTCCTTTTGTTTGGTTTTTGCAATTGATTGCTGGAAGATGTCTCACCTTTTATGGTTGGGTTCTTCAGTTGTTGGTGCCTTGTTTGGGTTTTTTCGGCCGTTCAGCTTCAGCCTAAGGGACCATCTTAGTGTTAGCAGAGCTGCGATAAGGGACCATTTGGGTCCAATTATATGAATCCTTAAAGCAGGGAAATGGTGTGTCAAAGTCTTTGTGTTCCAACGCTCAGCTTCAAGGGAAAAAACTGAGTAAATGAACTATTTGGGTTTGAATTATTTGAAGTTAACTTCTTCTTCATAAACTTACTTGGAAAGCCTAAAGAAGAGCCAAATCTTGACCCAAAATATTCTAATAATGGATAGCCTTAACTATTAAGGAGTACTCTAGTACTTTGAGGTTTTTATCCTTTCAAAGTTAATTTCGTCATGAACTTACTACAAAGCCTTAAACTCGAAGTTAAATCTTAGCTAAATAGAGCCTAACTATTGCCTTAACGTATAGACCACATGTAAAACCTTATCGGTGAAACACATTCGTCTCAAATTGGGATCTAGAATTTCTAGTATCCAACACAACCATTTTTTGTTGGCAGCTTTTTAAAACACAAAATATAATTTCAGAATAATAAATTTGTCTTAATATATTATTGTTGTACGTATTATTGGTTTTCTTTCCCCTTTTCAATACACTTGCATATTTGAGGGATTTTTTTGGGCAAACACATGAGCTCATATTACTTAGAAGTAAGAGAGTATGATTCTTGCTGATTACATTTGCTAAACGAGCAACATAGCACATCCAAACAAACCATGCATGGACTCAACTAGTGATGAAGACAAAGCATCTTCAAATGCAACTCCTCTTACAAATATTGCACCAGGAGGAAAGCTAAATAAAGTTGGCTTCATATATGGAATACTAGGATCTCCATATGGGTGGTAGTTTGGAGGCTGTAAAACCCTCAACTAAATGCTGTAATGACTAAAGTTTCTAGGAAACTGAGATTTGGTATTGCTGATTGAATTGAGGGAATTTACAAACTGGGATGGGTGATATCTAAGGTTGGATGGATTTGTTGTGCCTCCTTGCTCTTTGGGAGAGGAGGTCGAAGGATCGAAATGGGGTTTGTATCATTTCATTGCAGTGTGTAGCCTATAGGTTTATTTTTTCTTGAAGAGGGATGAACTGTCTGGATGTGTAGAGTGGTATGCATACATGCATATATTTGTACCGGCAACCAGCTGAATGTAAATATGTGATGTAACGGTAACTTGCTTGGGGCAACGATCATTTTTTTTATAATGGATATCAAATCCGGACTCTACATCCAGAGATGTACACAGCCAAAAGTTACAAAAGAGAGAGAGAAAAAACAAAAGAGAGAAAAGCCACAATCTTAAACTCGACCAGGACAAAAAGATCCTCTATTTGATTAACAAGAGAAGCAAAATTTGCGTCCGATCCCGAACTAAAACTCCTCGCCACATATGGTGCATATGTGAGGAATTGATGCTGATATACAAGCTCCCATTGTTTCTTTCAAGGATAGCTGCACAAAAATGCTTAATATATATTTTGAAGATAATGTTGGTTGAGGAGCTTTCCTTCCCTCCTCCGCTAAGCAGGCTTGGTCTCGCATCTGCTTTGAAATCGAAATATTTCCAGGTAACTACTCACAAACATGCATGGGTGAAATTCTTTTTAATTATCACGAGCACAAAACCTTCTTTCGTTCCAAAAACATTTGACTCGCCGGCCGAAGTTCTTTGCTATTTTCATGTGAAATTCTTGCGGACTACCAAGAAATTCAACTATTTCAAACAGGACCAAAAGATGTTTAGAACTGTTTCAATCTGGACAGTGCTCAGATGATGATCATCTCAGCAGTAAAGGAGATGTAACGTGAGGCTGGAAATACGGGGGGGAAGGGTTTGATGGAGATGCGGTGCACACGGGCGGGATGGAAGCTAAGACTGGGGATTAGGGAAAGTCAGCACATTTTCACGGAATCCTACAAGCCCGTTGTGCATGCATGTGACAAGCAGAGGAGACCTTTCACTCAACTGACCGAAGACGACGACCTTCTAGTATGATGTAACGCGGTTGACCATCACTGTTCACTACTAAAAAATACTCAACTCATTTGATCTCGCATGAATAAACAACCTTATAAATATCCTAATTACTCCATCAATTTTATACTTTGTTCCTCAAGCTTATCAGCCACAAGTATTGTTTATTCTCATACGCAAATCAACATATCGGGCACTACCACCCGCCAACCAACAATATTTTTCTCTAATAACAAATCAACACCAGCTACTAGCAACTAATCAGTCGAACAAGATTTATAGATCCGAGATACATAGTTTTTACTACATATATAAATATAGCGTATATCTATGAACTAAAAATTTCATATACTTGTCAAAACAATCGGGGCGAAGAGAGTAGTACGCAAGTACTTCAAGTTCAAACGTGTATATGATAACTAAGAACTAGCTAGTACGCAAGTACTTCAAGTTCAAACGTGTATATGATAACTAAGAACTAGCTTTGATGAACTGTTTTTTAATCGTAATATATTCTCTTTAGAAGCAAATGCACGATTCGGAAAAAAACGAACAAGCCACCAAACACAGATAGCTTTTCTACCGAACAAACCAGCCACCGCAACCAATAAACAATACTATTCTCTCGTAAACAAATCAAGATCGTACCATCGTACCACCACCAAACGAGCGATTACCCGATTATGCAAGTGGATGCACGGGAGCATTATTTGGTACGAACAGTGATGTGCTCTCAGAGAAAACACAGCAAACGCACACATGCATACGGAGGCAGTGGGAAAGGAGCCGTGAGATTTGTAGGGCATGTGACCCTGATAGCGACAAAGCAAAGGCAGCCTGGCTGGCAGGCTGATTACAAACCCTTCTCCAATTATTGTCCTCTTATTTGAATCCATTTTTTTGTAATAAGCCCCTTTTCCCTTATAATTATATCAATCGATGGATAGAATGAATTGGGTGAAAGTGTTCGAGTTCCTCACATTTAACATTTTCTTCGGCTGGTCGTGCACTCGTGCGACGAGGATTTATCCCATTGTTGGCAGGAAAGGGCACAAGGATATGAACAGAACCCGGATCAAATAAAAGGAAACGTTCAAATTTGAAGCATAGCCAGAATTTTCCACCAGTACTTTCACCACAGGTACATTTGATACATTAGCCATTCAACTGCAAGTAACTCAACTAACTATATTATTATGATTCACTCATCATCATTACATTGTTATACCTAATTAATGCGATAGAACTGTTCCATATGGTTGCTTTCATTTCCCTAGGTGTATTTTAGGAATAAACATGTTTTCTTTGAATGGTAGGCTACATTGTAAAACCTCGGATTTTCATAGAAAACTCGAATCCCTGTATCATCGCGATAGTCCCTGGATTAGTGGCTATCGCGTACAGAATGTCTCACAGATAATAACACAAAGTCATACATCGCATCACATAAGAGTAAGAGTACATAATTTATTACATGTCCAATATAGAGTACAACATTACAAGCCTCTTGGCTGAATCAGAGTGAAATTCTACGCAACAGTAGCTAGCATCTCAAAAGGGTCTCCATCTTTTATTCTTCTCGCCACAGACATCCTTGAGCGAAGCGACGCATCCCTCAGTCGTACCATCCATCGGCGTTGTTGTCGTACTCGGACTCGTACCATGCACACCCAAAATCTATCCCCAAGGAATGAGATAGGTCCACGTCACCAACTGTATGCAGCTTTAATTGGCCTACTTCTAAGGGAGAAAAAGAGACAAGCAAGCGGCTCTGGTTCCCTATGCTGCAGCAGCAGCAGAGAAATATCAACATATCTCCATCAAGTTCCCAACCCCAAAGCTCTCAACACAGCTCGGAACCACCTGGTCACCCAGGGCCCCGTCTCCACAACCTACTCCTATCTAGGGTCGATGCGAGAACTTCCTCTCCTCGCACCTCAATGATTGCAATCGGATCAATGATGTAGATGGAGCCTCTCTCCTCTAACCGACTGCAACCACGACTCACCATACACTCATCTATAGGGGGAAGGTATAAATCCCAAAACATGAGAACCAACAATCCACTGGGCTCATCCATGACCGAGGACGCGGTTATAGCTATAGATCGAATGACTCTGTAGATTGTGTACACATGTACCCAACCCGGAATGGCACCCGACCAGTGTACGGCCGACCGAGCCCATCCTACCATGCGAACTCTCGGTAGTTACGGTTCCATCCTGCATCTGACCCTCAAAAATGGTCCCCCCTCAGAAGGGACAACACCGGAACTGTGAAATGCCCCCATGTGGCCACACGGGAGTCACTCTGAGAGGATGGTCTCACCTCCACCTCTCCCCCACTGATACCCTGCTATCCTCCTGGCAGGTATGGTTCCGCACTTGCCGAGCTCAACTCGTCCCTAACCCCACGCTCAGCGTAGCCCACTCGGTTTCAGACCGGGGCGAGCTCATATCCTCCAAGCGCAAGTAAAACCCCAACACCTAGGCTTCGAAAACCGTCAAAGTAGGGATACACTGAGGAGTGCACCCCTATCCCCGATCCCAGATCGGTTGTTTCGATCTCACCCCCGCCAAGGTACCAAAACGCCTTCTCCTACCGGTTTTATCCCACTCACGCCAAGAACCGTTATTCCCATCCCAAACACATGCATCGCGAAGCTCGGCGTATATACACACTTATAAACATATATAGTAGTAGGGCAATCAAGGACGGGATAATTAAAGTAGGCGGTGCAAGGTTCATCCATATGCATATAAAAGTAAAGTGCTAGCAGTCTATATTGCAATGTCTAATAGGTTTTCAAAGTCGGTTGGGCGTGAACCTAGGGTCCGGTAGTCCTCCGCGGTGAAGTCGTCGGTGTAGTCGTCTTGCGGGTTCGGCTCCCCGCTCTAGCCGGTCCTATCAACGCGTAAAAGAAAATAAACAACGACCCTATAGCAATTAACTCCAAAAGAACGACAATTAAGAGCCAAAAGAGGGCGGACGCTAGCCTAACACGGAGTTTAAGATTTTACGAAATTTCGGAAAAGGTTTTGTATTTTTCGGAGAAAAAACGAATTTACTTGGATTTTTCCAAAGTCAAAATAGTTTTCCGGAAATAAAATATGCATACACAATAGCAATAACTTTAGGTCGACTATCGGGCGGCTCTAAAGGGCTTAAAGCTAGCTGCGGCGGGCCGTAGGCCGGCCCATCGGAGCCGACGTGGCGTCCACGTGGGCGGCTTTAAGCCAACTACGGCCTAGTTGGGCGCCACACGTGGCCGGGCGCACGGGATCCGGGCGGATCCGCCGCGGCTCGGCTCTACGCGGGCGTCCATGCGCCAAGGGTTATGAGTGGACGGGCGCACGGGATCGGGCGGGATCGAGCTGCGGCCTCCACGGTGTGTGGGCCGGCGCGTGAGGGGAAAAACCCCACCGGGTTTTGGAGGAAGGCCGGCAGGTGTTCGACGTAAATCCCCAAAGGGACGGCGGTCGACCAAGGTCTCGCCGGCGGCGAGGGTCAACGGTTGTCGGGCAACACGTCCCCCGGCGAGGCTCGGGTGCACGATACGGAGTTGGCGGCGAAAGATGGCCCTTAGGCCGAGACCGGCCTTGCGGCGGCATGACACGGCGTCCACCGGCGGCGTGGCCGGGGTGGCCGGCGCCGGTGGGCTCGACTCACGCGCGCGAAGCGGCGCGGGTCGGTAGCCGCAGACTCGATTGGAGACGCGCGGTCGGATGCACATGCGCATGCGCATGTGGGTGTGCGGCGCGGCGCGGGTTCGTGAGCGCACGGGCGCACGTCGGTGTCGGCTTGCCGGCCGGCTCGGCCGCGGCGACAAGCGCAACGGCGCCAAGCACGGGAAACCCCGCGCGTCCTACGGCGAGACGGCACCGGGCGAGCCCGGCGATCAAGAAAGGTGGAACCTTTGGCACGCCGCGAGGTGTGCGCGCCGGAACGGCTCAACCGAGCACGTGCGCCGGTGCGCGGGGGTGTGCGGTGGCGGCACGGTGGCACGGTGCTCAAGGGAAAAAGAAACTTCGAGAAAGAAGATTGAGTGGGGGATGCACGCGCTGAACGACGGCGGCAGCACCTGCAAGAAAACTTCCCAGCCTGGCTCGATGGCTGGCATCACACAACGGAAGCGAGGCGGCGCAGCTCGATGGCCGGGCTTCACAGAGAGAATAAGGGACCTTTCCTGACTTCGGTGGCCACGAGCCGAAGCGTAGGCGTCGGTGAAGAGACGGCCGACGCAGTGAAGAGGAAGGCAGCGATGCCGGTAGGGGTGCAGAGAGGCGGTGCAATAAAGGGGAAGGAGACGCGCGGCGATGAGAAGGTGCGACTTCCTCCTCACGGATGGCTCTGGCTTCACGGCGATAGCACGTCCACATCCTGGTCCCCGACTCCTCTCCCCCACTCCACTCCACGGACGTCAGCGGCGGCAGGATTGGGGAGGAATCCCCGAGCGGCTAGGGTTTGGGGTAGGCGGCCGCGACGGCTCTTATATAGGCGGGGGTAGGTGGGTTGGACGGCGCGATCGAGCTCCCGACGCATGGAGGCCATTCGCGGCGGCGGACATGGCCGCACGGCCTCGCCCTTTCCACGGCGGCACCCGCGGGTGAGACTAGAGGTAGAAGAAAGGGGGGAAAAGGAAAGGGGAAAGGGGTGATGTGGCGGCTGACAGGTGGGACCGGGCGGTCAACGGCACGAGCGCGGTTATGTGCGGCCGGCGGGTGCCGCCGCTGCGCGCTGGCGGGCCGAAAGCGGGAGTGGGTCGGAATCGAGGTTGCGGCCCACGACAGGGAAAAGGGATTTTCCTAATAAGCTTACTCCTATTTTCTATTTAATATAAATTTGAATCCAATTCAAATTTGAATCCACACAAATAAATCCAAATAAAATCCAAATGAAAATCCAACTTCTCACACTAGCATATTATACATCCTAAAATTATTGTTTGACTTGGAATAAAATCTTGGATTTTTGGGAAAAGGAAAAGAAGACATCCTTAATGGTTTCAATAGCACGCAATTTCATAGCAAGTTTTTGAAATCCCATATTTTTACATACAAACAAATTCAAGGATGTTACATACGTGATACGTGTAGTGGGCCTCAACACCCTTCTCGTGATGAAACCATAGGCCGCTTTTAACCCTACCGACTTAGTAGTATTGTTTGGGAAAATAATTTCCTGTGTATTCTTCCAGGGAGCGTGGAAACCAGGGTATCTATGCAAACTATAGAAACTCTGATCAGGAACATTGGATCTAAATCTAAAGGCTAGAGAGATGTGAGAGCATTTTACACAGAACCACCCGCCAGCCCCCACCGGTTGATGCAGTTTTGCAAAAACACGCCCGCTCCTGCGCTGGACCCTCCCTCGCATCGCACGCACGCCTGACTGCCTTTGCCATCCTCATCCCCATCGGCCGGGTGCCCGCATCATCTTTCCACATGACCGCACGCCGCCACCGCATCGCCGAATTCGCGAGTCAGCCAGCGAATCCTAGCTAGCGTGCTTACACCGCCGGCCGCCTGGCCTGATTTATAGAGGTGGAGGAAGCAGATGTTGCAGAGCAAGGCCGCATGAGAGCGGACCCAGCAGTCTGTGTGACGAGCAAACTGACTGAACTGTGCTGCAGCCGCTGTGCTGGTGCGCTGCTCACAGGGACAGGGCATTAGGCGTTGGCGACGACATCGAACATGAGCAAGCCAACAGGAGGGGGATGAGCCTCACGCCCAGACGGAGAGTTGCTGCCGCCCGGCAGTGGAACCCCCAAACAACAGCAACAGGTGGGTGAGCTACACCGTAGCTTTTGCTATTTTCAATTTCATAGCACAATTGACGTAGTATCGTTTAGTTAATTACCGTGTATTGCAACAAGAGCTTTGCAAAATGAAGAAAAGACAATTCATCTGGAGAGATTGAAGTCATAGAGTGGCAAACATGAACGAATTAATGCATTCTTGTATGATTTTTTAGGAGATGGGGAATACCCAACTCCAGATCCTGCATCTGCTACTCACCCAGCGCGGACAGACGCTGCAGACTGCAGGAGGCCAGGGGGCGGCGCGAGGGAATCCAGGGGCGGCGGGACTCCAGTGGCGGCGTGCGGGGACTCCAGGCCGCCGCTGTGAGCTCGGTGGATGACGGCGCGTGGGGACTCCAGAGGCTGCGGAGCACGGGGACTCCACTCTAGGGGTAGCGGCGAGCGGGGTCTCCACTGCTCGAGCGGCGGCGATAGAGCAGGCGGGGGAGCTCGGTAGAAGCGGCGGGGACTCGATTGCACGGGCAGCGGCGTGCGTGCGAGGGTCCAGCACGAGGATGAGGGGGCGGGGTATTTTTGCAAAACTGCATCGAGTGGTAGGGGCTGGCGGGCGGTTCTGTGTAAAATGCTATCACATCTCTCTCTAGCCTTTAGATTTAGATCCAACGTTCATGATCAGAGTTTTCATAGTTTGCACAAGTACCCTAGTTTCCACCTGATATGGCCCCATTCTTCCAACCCTAGATGGGTGGGTATATAGAGTTAGATATACATGGGCCTCTATGGGTTACACAGGCCATATGGGCCCACCCACACACATATACGCTGACAAGTATGTCTCAACAAGAGACATGTAATGAATTCATGTCTCAACATCTACTTTGGTGCTGGTTGAATGTGTGCGCACATTCAGGGCTTCTTTGGGAGCTCGGGGGACCTAAAACACGGGAGTGGCACCCCTGTGAGGGTTTTTTTCCAGACATATACAACGCCCCCCTCATTTTCCTGGGTCGGAAGCCCCTTTCTTCTTGCACTGTTTGCCAGATTGTTCCCAGGGCATGCCTACCCCCCTCGAGCCCTCACCGCCCAAGGTGGTGTACGCGCAAATCGAGATGTTCGTGGCGGAGAGGACGGGCAACGGCGACGACTGCTTGGGGACGAGGACCAGGACGCAAGTCTGGATGATGTGTGCAGGGCGGTGACGCTTGGTCGGAGAGGCGGGCCGGCGGAGCGGAAGAAGGCGTCGAGGGTTCCTCCTATCTCCCTCGAGCCCTGGGTTGCGACGCTTGGAGTCGAGACGGGTAGCGGTGCAAGTGGTGAAGCAGACGAGGAGGCGGCGTGGTGAAGTGTCGTCGTAGGTGGCAGAATGGATGGGGAGGAGCCGTGCGTGGCGGTGGTGCCGAGTCGCGAGGAAAGGATGGGGCGGTACCGTCACGAGTCGATAGGTGGGGAAGGGTCAACACGGGGTAAAAGGGAGGCCACGGTTGCGACGACCTGGGTTTGTGGGCTGCCAAATGACGGGAGGGGGAAAATGAGATGGGGGTTTCAACCGTGGGGAAATTGGTCTCCCAAAAGGGCCCTCTGTGCGTCTAAAAAACCCATATGGGAGACATTTTTACTTGAAAGCCTTATATTAGCGACCACCTCGAATAATATTCTTTCCATCGCTTTGAATATACCGGATGTTGACCACCTCGCTACTTCGCATGTACCTGATCCTATCACCATGGAGTTTCTCTTTCAGGCCGATCCATTGCACCTTTATTCAACCTTACGACACCACGGCGCTTGCAAATCCTATTTGCCTATGAAACGTGATAGAAACTGATCATGTAGAACCCATCGCAATAGTTTATAGTGATAGAAAATCACTATACTTCATAGTTTTTCCAAACAATCCATCCCAAAAAATAAAAATAAAATAAAAATGCAGACCTGTGCCAGATAATTTGCTGCCAAGCTTGTGAAACCTTCATAAATTACATAAATCAGCAAAAAGAAACTGAAATCCAGTGTTTTTTTAAATCCATTGCACAAAAATTTTCCTAGATCCGTTGCAAATAGTTTGCTACCAAGTTCGTGAAGCCTTAATAAATTACCAAAACCGGCATAAAAAAATACTGAAATTCTTTTTAGAATCCAGGGACACTACAGTAAGCTAAAAGCAACTACACACTCTTGAGAAATTCTTCACATAATAAAGCCCGTATGGTTTAAACTCAGACCACACATCTTTAGAGGGTGGAAACACTGCATCTAACTAGCGCTCATTTTGTAATGAATGTATGAAAATAAAATCTATTTGAAATGTTATTACAAATTTGATTATTACTTGGTTAATTAGCAATATAATTACATAAATTTGAACTTAAAAAAATTAATGTATGTGATGATTTGAACTTGTTTTTACAAGATTAGAGTAGAAACAACAATTAACTGAACATCGACATTCTAGTCGCCGTTGACTTTTTGGCAGCTAGCAGCCCACAAACCCAGGTCGTCACAAATTAGAGGATTTTTGACCACAAAATGCAGTTGATCAGCTTAGAATGATATATTGATGCAGAAACTGTACATGTTCCGTAAGCATGTGGATAATGGAAGCTTGAGCTTCAGCATGTCAGTTTATTCCTCAACTAGTGCTTACATACTCTTCCAGAAAGTGAGAAGTACGAATGTGAAGCAATTTGAAGGCTTCGTTTGCGACCACCAATTATTCAACTACAAGCAAAAAAGGATTCAGGATTTGTTCAAGTCAGTTTCTGGAAGAGTATAAATACCACAGTTTATTCCAACATGTATTCAGTATTCACTTTCCCAGTACAGTTTTAAGGTTTGAAAATATTCAAGGTATATACCCTTTCAGAAGCATATTTCAACAAAATGTTATTGCCTATGTGATGTGATGCAAGAAGATGCAACCACACTACTTTATTCCAGCTTTATATTCTAAAGACATAAGAGTAAAGTACACTGAACTTCTTAAACTTGTCTTTGTATGTCTCCGCATTTGGTCCAGTCAGTCCATCTAGCCCATTAAACCATGAATAGCAAGCAAAATCACCCTTATTTTCAACAAAAAATCGCAACGTCATTTAGTTACATAACCTCAATTTCAGATTAGATTAGTAATGATAAAAACAAGGATTGATGGACACAAGAAAAAATAACGCAAGTTTAGCTCCTAGAGAAATGACACGGAGATGAGCTATGACAGTCATTCTTCCATTAATCAGGAAATTTCTTACCATAATATACAGAGAAAATGGCGTAAAACACCTGGCCAGCAATGCACATGACAATAAAAAACTGTGGTAAGGCATCTGTAGTTCTGTACCCATAAATATTTTGCTAATAGAGAATAGATGATAATATTTAGCCATATGCCTTCCTGAATCCCTCAATTAAAGCTAAAGCTACACCACCAGTGTAACAAATGTGAAAAATATAGATTCCGGAGTGTGGCTACCATTTGTGACCAACAAGAAACATAGTTTGAGTCTTCCTGATAACTCAAGTGAGCGCAAGGGACCTCATCATGAATCAGCAGATCCATTTAGTACTGGAGGCTCTTCAAGTTCAATTACTAGTTACAGTTAACCATTGAACCTTATATACGGTAAATTGGTAACAAGTAGCTACTGTATCATGAGAATGCTACAACAATGTTTACCAATACAACAACAACAACAACAACAACAACAACAACAACAACAACAACAACAACAACAACAACAACTTAGCCTTTTGTCCCAAGCAAGTTGGGGTAGGCTAGAGATGAAACCCACAAGAAACAAGGGTAGGAGAAGCACAAGAACACAAAAGAACAAAAGAAAAGGGAAAGATCATGTTTCAGGCACATTGATAAATATTTGAATTTTAAGGTGTTAACTACTTATTAAACTTCCTGTAGGGATACAAAATGTACTGCTTTCCAGTAAAGAATAGGATTAGTTAAAGTAAAAGAAAAAATATTCACACGTCACATGACGACAGATGTCAGGGTTGTTAACAGCTTGAAGCATGTTCTGGTATTCATATGTTCTTTCATTCAAAATGTTGACAGCCACAGATCATATCCACATAAAATTCATAAATATCTTATCCTATTGCAATGGAAAATTCTTCTCACAACTCGAACTTGTACAATGAAATAGAAGCTCCACAGATTCTTTTGCAAACTAAAATCGCTTTCAAAGGAACATGATTTGATTACAACACACTGCCATATCAGTGGTGTCCTAGACAGAAGCACCTCATCACATGAATTCATACTGCCATGCTGGGTAGTTAAACATGTGGTACCCTAATTAGCAAAGCCATTTCTCATAACACCCAACATCATATCATACGAAAGCATATGGAATAGTGCTTAACTATGCTATAAAGCTCATTATTGCTAGATCCAAGGAGAAAGTTGTGTTTCATTTGAACATGAACAGCTCAGGTATTCTCCCACATACATACACAAATCAAAAGAAACCACAAAGGCTACAATGATGGTGCTCAAAAGAGAAAAATGAACAACACCTTGTTGGCTTCAGAATTCCCTCCAGCAGAGTACATGACCTTGCATCTGTGGCAACCAGTTTGTTTTTTGGATGCACAAAAATGATCCAAAAGCTACAGCAGAAAAGGATGTCAGTCTGTTTTTTTCCAGCTCAAGCATTGGCCCAGTCAGGCTTTAATAACTACGAATGTTGATACTAACTTGTAGTTTTACACGATAGGTTTTATCATCTTTAGAATAGTCTTCTGATAGAAGTATAAATGTTCTTACCTCTTCTCAAGAAGTCCATCGTCAATGGATTTGTTCACTGTTCAGAACATATCAGCAACCAAGCAATAGTCTTGATACTTAAGTTGTCATTCTGATGAGTCAGGACTAGTAGTTTGTTTCATGGTGCAAACATACAGATCATGATCCTCAGCTCCATCACACTGGACTAACAACCCAACCTGTAATCCGACTTGGCTTACGTATTCTTACTCTTTGTTGAGATCTAGCTTCCAATCGCTCAAGTATTGAGTAAGTTATTGAGTCAGGAGTCAACCCCTGTTGCTTCAGAGTTTCATAAATTTTATGAGCTTCTGCTGTCTTCCCACGTCTCTCCAAACAGTCTAGTAAAATGTTAAATGTTACAATATTAGGAACACAACCCTCTGCAATCATCTCATCAAATAAGCTGCATGCCATATCAACCTTTTTGGATTTCCCGAAGCACTCAATTAATATGCTATAAGTAAAGACATCAGGATCATATCCTTTCTCTTGCATCTCTTTGAAAAGCATGTGGGCTTCATCCAGATCTCCATTTTTCCCAAGGCAGTTTATAAAAGAATTGTAGGTAATAACATCCGGCTTACAACTGCTAGTCTCCATTTCTTCAAAAAGTTCACGTGCCTTATCAACTAAACCAACCCTACCAAAACTTGATATCATAATATTGTATGTGAAAACATCAGGAACAACACCATTGGCTTTCATCTTACCAAAGAGATTGCTTATGAAAGACACCTGCTTCAGCTTCCCAAGAGCAGAAAAGACCATATTGTACATTTCAACATCTGTAGCAATCCCCTTTTCAGGCATCATATGTAGTAGATCAATAGCCTCCACTGTTTTTTCTGCATTGCATAATACCTCAAGCATTGATACAAAAGCATCCCGGTCTCCTTTTTCATGTGAACTCCACATACGACAGAATACATTATGAGCCTCACTTGCATGACCAGATTTGCATAGTGACTTGACCAAATACGAATAAATGGACCTGTCCAAATGTCCACTACAGATATCTAGAACCTCATTCAGCCTGTGTAGTTGTCCTCCTGTTGCTAAAGAATCCAGGACAACCCTATATGTGAATTCACTAGGCCGGCAGGCACTCTCAACCATTTTAGAAAGCATAAAAATCACCTTGTCAACCATCTTGTTCTTACCAAGAGCCTCCATAACAGTATTATAAACAATCAGGTTAAGAACACATCCTTTGGACACCATTTCCTCCAAAAATGAGAGAAATTTAGTAGTCTTCCCAGCCTTCCCAGACATTCTAATTAGTATAGTGTACGTGTATGCATCCGGCTCACAGTTGTTCTGTTTCATATCTTCGAAGACTTGGTAAGCTTGGTCAACCTGCTTGAACAAAATTTCAACTTGTTAATTGATAATATGCAGTAAGATCGAAACTTTTGTGGAATTCAGGGTTTTCAAAAATAAAGTTTACTGCTGCAAAAGGACTAAAATGATGACTCATGGTACAACTGTGTTAGCCCATACCAAAGCAAGTTGGGCCCACCTGCAAGCATATGTGAAGCCATAAAAGGCAGCACAGTGTACTGAAGGACAGTTCTCGAACAAATTGATTGAAATCCTAATCCCCTTCCTGCTCTTCCTCAGCAAGGACTCTACAGCGATTTCTTCTCGTGTCTCGGTGATCTCATCAATGACCATGGAAAATCTATTCGGTGAGAGCTCGTCTGCATACTCACGTCCCAGTCCTTACCGCTGGCGACCACGACGTGCGACACTTGCAATATGTAACAGCGACACCTACCCAAGAAGCAGATAAACTTGTAATTATCTTTGTTATCATCTAAACATCATCATATTCCCACTTCCTGTGCCCTTCTCCTTCCACTTTACCTAATCATCCATCATCATCATCCCCAATACTGCACTAAGTGTGACCACCTCCACCAGTCAAAGGAAGGTCTAATTTGGCTCCATGAGCAGTGTGACACAAGGATGGCGGAGCCGAACAATACTAGCACAGGGTAGAGGGTGAGGGTGCAGCATAGGATGAGTATAGCAGCAAAGGCACTCAGCAGGCTGGAATACTGCATCCCACACCAGTAGCTCAAAGCCTCAAACATATCAGGGACATCAAATTCTTTTTTATATACAGCAATACACTAGGATAAAAAAAATAAGTGGAAAAGGTAACATAATTGTAGCAAAACAAGATTTCTACAAAGTTTGAATTCTTCCAGATATGCAAGTGCCTATGTCTAGCATTAATAGCATCTCCGACCACCAGAATGGCTAGAATCCACAATCAGATAGCTCAGTTAATTCATTCATATGACAACATTACCTGCTGTACCAACCACCTAGAAACCACAGCCAGCGGAACCCCATCTTTACATACTCTTTACAGTATAAATTTCATCTAACAGAAATATTTGGGTAACACATCTCTAGTATTCGTGATTCCCTAAATGCCACTATGCTCAAATGATCATAGCTAAACATACCAAAAGAATTTTCACCCAACGATTCCTACCTCCTTAGTTAGCAAAGTATGACAAAGAACATTGCTGAATATATGTGATTGTGCTTATTATCATACCATTGCAGCCTTGGCAAGCGCATCAAGCAGCATGTTATATGCAAAGATGTCCAGCTTGTAGCCCTTCCTCCGCATCTTCTCATACATCTCGAACCCCTTCCACACGTCCCTGCTCCTGAGGTGCGCCTGCACTACGACCTTGTAGGTGTACCCGCTCAGCCTGAGCCCCCACTTCTTCGCCAGCTCCAGGCATCTCCCCACCTCCACGCCCATACCCACCAGCAAATTCACGGTGGAGATGTTGCCGGGCACACCGTCCCGCTCCATCTCCGCGACGAGCCGCACGGCCTCGGTGGGGTCGGCGCGGGTGCGGTGGAGGAGGGCGAGGATGCGGTTGTAGGAGAAGGCATCGTGCCGGAAGCCCGGGAGGGAGGTGGCGGCGAAGCGGAAGAAGCCGAGCGCGAGGGCGGTGTCGGGGGCGAGCGCTTTGATGACTTCGGAGGCCTCGTCGGTGGTGAGGGTGAGGCGGTGGGAGCCGAGGTAGTCGGAGAGGTCGAGCAGCGGGGAGGGGGAGGCCGGGGAGCGGAGAATGCGGGCGACGGCGCACACGAGGTGGCGGCGCGGAAGCGAGAAGCCGCGCGGGTCGACCGCGGCGGGGGGTGGCTTCGGAGAGACGGTGACGGTGAGGGAGGGGCCCGAGGGGGACGGCGTCGCGGCGGCGATACGGCCGGAGTAGGTCGTCGCGAGGCGGCGGGGCATTTGGGCCGGCGTGGATGCGGGCTGAGCGCGCTGTGCGGCGGCGCCGGCGGTTTGGGGGCGCCTGAACCTGAACCCGTAGGCGCGGAGCTTACAGATTTCCCTGACATGCGGGCCCAATGGTTTCCGCTTAGCACTGGACCACATGTCAGTGACGCTCTGTTCAAGATAGCTGAGCTCGAGTCAAACGGTTAAACCCTACTAGTATCTCCCTGTTTTTTCCCCTAATTACATAATAAAGCGGAAACACTCATGACGCACGCAAACTCATCCCTACAAATACACGCATACAAAACTTACCCAAGGAGCATCTTTGAAGACTATGTCGGCAAATCCTCAAGATTGACGAAGTCACCATAGACGTCTCGCTGTCGACGGGAACGTCGCCTCCACTGACAGCACAAACGCCGTTAAATCCTGAATATACACAAACCTTACCCAAGGAGCATATTCGAAGACTGTGCCGGCAAATCTTCAAGATTGACGAAGTCACTATAGACGTCTCGCTATCGACGGGAACGTCACCTACCACTGAAAGACGCGGTCGCCGTTAAATCTTTGAGAAATTCGCTCGCACGAGGAGTCGAACCAACGCAAATACGGGCCTTTCGCCCCTATCTCCCTGTTGCTATGGCCTCCAGCTTCTCCTCTCATCCTCGGGCCCAAGGTTTCTAGAACCTTCTAGACGCCTCGCTCGCACCACACCACGCTCCCGATGGCGCGCCTCCATCACCTCCTCTCCCGCGCACTCGCATCGCACCACCTTCTCCCTTCGCCGGCCACCTCCAGCCTCCTCCACACTCCGCGGCGGCCTCTCCATCTCCACTCCCCGCTTCCCTTTTCTCCTCCCCATGGTCCTGCGCTTCTCCGCTTCGTCGCCGCCGCTTCGCGGCAATACTCCGCGTCGAGCTTCAGGCGAAGGCGCTCATCGCCGCCGCCAATGTTGCTGAGGCGGAGGAGGGCGAGGAGGTCGACGCGGAAGGGCCCCGGCGAGCTCATTGTGCAAATTGGCATCGAGGAGGACCTCCCCGACGACCCTGAAATCTTGGTATTGCTTAGGCGCCCTAGTTCCAAAGCTTTGAGCGGATGAGAGGCTTTGCGGTTTTCTTGAAAATTTCCCGTTTCATTTTTGTGAAATGGTAAATTGGCATTACATGTGGTGTTCCTCATTGCGAATTTCTGTGCAGAGCATTGCAGAAGCACTCCAAACTGATGTTGGGAAGGCGGCAAAGGTAGCCTTTGACGATCTTGAAGGCTTGGAGTACAAGACCAGAGACCCTTCTATAAGCAACCTGAACAAGTACGATAGCGTTGAGGTCTCTCTGCTGCTTTGCGATGATATCTTCATCAGGAAACTGAACAAGGAATGGAGGGATGAGGATCACACTACTGATGTTCTGTCAATGTCGCAGCATATCCCAGGGCTTGATATTCCCATTGTATGGCATCCTACTGAATCAGACTATTTTGTTTTGGATGCTTGCTATTCGACCTTTTCCTTTACATGTTCTATTTTCCTCCAACAGCTGCAGTTGGGCGACATAGTAATTTCTGTTGAAACAGCACAACGGCAAGCAGGAGAAAGAGGCCACACACTTCTTGATGAGATAAGAATTCTCATGGTTGGTCCATTTTTTTCATTGCTATTAGTATTTCAATGTTTCCAGTTGCATCAATAATTCAATAACTGTGTACTTCTTGTTAGATTTATCAATATAATGATTTTGACATCATACTGAACTTGGACCCCCTTATTAAAGGCTCTGTAAATAGCTAAATAGCTTTTCTTATACTTTATAGTGTCACTATTCAAAGAAAAACACTGTTTGAAATTTAAAAGCTGCTTGGAAAAAGTAGTGACTACAATTTGCAGTGAGTTACACTGTACAAATGCTCAACTGATCATTTCCATCTGTCATTGCTTATTGATAGCTTGAATCCCTCTATGCTTAAGGGGTTACTTCTAATGTAAATTTCTAGTACTGCTGTTTGTGAACCAATATGTATATGGCTGTTGACATTGGAACAGGTTGCACATTATTTATACTAACGAACTTAATTCAACAGGTGCATGGATTGTTGCATTTATTGGGCTTTGATCATGAACTTAGTGAAGAGGCTGAAGTAGAGATGGAGAGGGAAGAAGAACATATATTAAATACTCTTGAGTGGAAAGGAAAAGGATTAATTAAGAGTGCATATGACACTTCTACTAATATGGAACATTTGCAAAATTTTGTTGGTATAAGTTACCTTTACACAATTTAAATATTTATTCTTTCTATCTAGAAACGAAAAATGAACTTCATACTTTTTCTCATCACTGGACTACCCATAGGGATTGAATTGTTGTGTACAGAGGCTAATAACAATATAGAGAAATCAAGCGTAAGAGAGGAACATCGGACCAAATTAAGCCATATAATTTGTGATATAGATGGTGAGTGATCGAGTGCCTAAAAGTAGTTGGATTTTTGGATCTTTCCAAATTCTAGCATGTAACTATGGAAAATTTTTAAGGTACTCGTGTGGATTATGACGGGCGCCTCCATGAAGAATCAATAGAATTATTGAAAGAGGCAATTGTAACAGGAGTAAATGTTATTATGGTTACTGGAAAGGTTGGTTCTATGCTTTCATTGTATTGTTCATCTGAATCTCAAATTCTCAATGACCCTGATCTGAAGTGGAGGCTAGTGTTAAATAAATTTTAATACTGCCAATCATACGCCAGCTTTTTGAAACAAGAAAAAAGTACACAGAACACTCTGGAACGTTTTCATGAATGCTGGTACTTAACACAAGAGGATGTTTAAATCTTTAAGTTGATTGTATTACCTCACTCAATTCTTCCTAGTTCTCTTCGATTGTCTATAGGTTAGTTACATATGCGTATTAATTGAGGAGGTCTACAAAACAGTTTTAGAAAGTTTTCCTGTATATTTTCGGTAATTATGTAATCCTGGCAAAGGAAAATTCATTGCACATTAGTTGCTGAACTTGTTTTAAAGTGAAGATCAAAACGAAGAAATATAATATCATGTGATGAATCCAGAAGTAAAGCATGTGGATAATCTCCAACAGCTGATTTTATTTTTACTTCTCATCCCATATTACTTTTTCTGATAGGTTCTTGATATTTTTTCCTTAATCTAGAGCCGGGCTTCCCTCATTAGAACCTTCAAGCTTCATTTCCATGATAAAGGTGGTTTTGTATCAGAAACATCACCTGGTGTATTTTTACAGGTACATTGTCTGATCCCACTTGATTAAGAATTCTAGATTTATGGAGATTTGTTGTCAAAGTTTTGTTCCCTTGCCTTGTTTATTCTTGGGATGTGGTTGTGAAGATGTTCGTAACATTAAATAATTTCTTCCCCCAGGTCATATTTCCTTTCACATTTTCAAATTATTCATATGTGTGGTTCTGTCAGGTGTCACGGGTCTAGTGGGCCGGGCCTAATGGGCTGGCTCGGCGGGCCTGTTAGGGTTAGGTTTAGGGATAAGATCGAGTCCTTGCTTAGGGGTCAAGTAATCCTCTCTATTTAAAGAGAGGAGATGTATCAATCTAATCAAGTGAGAGATTAGAAGGAAAACCCTTCTCTCTTGCCGGCCGTGGGCAAAGCCCCGCAGCCGGCGTTCCTAGCACCTCTGCAACCCTAGCTGCCCCTCTCAACCTTCTCCGCGTGAACAGTACCCGCGGCTACTGTAGCACGCGGGTACTGCAGCGCTGTGTTCCTAATCTTCCATAAATCAGCCCCCGATCCTCCAATCACCTTCCCCTCGCATCGCAGTACATAACAATCTGGTATACCATGGCTGGATTCTACGTTGCCAGCACACATCCCTGGGCTGCGTCGACCCTATTCTCCGCAGCGCCGCCCGGCCCTCCTCCGCTCCCCCACGCCCTCTCACCCGAGGAGGTCACGCAAATGCTCCTCGATCACAGCGCTGCCATCCGCGGGATTCACGAGGAGTTGGCGCTGTTGCGCGTGTTATAAACGATGGCGAATAAACGACGACAAGTAAAGGAATCAAACCGCGGGAGACACGAGATTTAACGTGGAAAACCCTTGCGGGAAAAACCACGGGCGCCGGCCCGCAAGAACTTCACTATATCGGGAGTCGAGTTACAACACCAACGGCGGCGGCTTACAAGAGAATAAATCAATCTCTAATGGAAAACCCTAACGGCCTTTCTCTTGGGAGACGAGAATTTGGATCATAACTCAACAAACTCCACCTTGAGACAAATTCCTTCTTGCAAGCATAAACAAAACGAACCTTCATCCCGAACACATCAAAGAAACAAAATACTTCGGCGCCAAATAGCCTCTTGGGCTACACGTTAAGCCAACTAAGCTTGAGCAAAGCTTAAACTTAGCAACAGAACCGGCTTTGTCAACATATCGGCAGGATTATCAAGAGTGTGTATCTTGCATACCTTTAACCTACCCTTTTCAACCTCATCACGCACATAATGATACTTGATTTCAATGTGCTTTGTCCTCTCATGGAACATCCGGTCTTTGGTAAGATATATAGCACTCGACTATCCGAAAACAAAGTTAATGCAAGAATCAACACCACAAAGCTCGGCAAACAATCCTTTCGACCAACACAACTCTCTACATGCTTCAAAGAATAGCCATGTACTCGGCCTCGGTAGTAGACAAAGCAACAACAAAGGTTGCAAGACAACCTTCCGACTCACAAAGACAACCGCCAATAGTAAACACATAACTCCGTGAGTGACCTTCGCTTGTCCAAATCACCGCATAATCCGAATCCACATAGCCAATAAGTCCCTTATCCGTCCCGCCAAACTTCAAGCAATGATCCGTTGTGCCTCGAAGATACCCGAAAATCCACCGAACGCCCTCCGGTGTTCTTTACCGGATTAGACATGTATCTCGCTAACCAAACTCATAGCATAAGACAAATCCGGCGAGAGCAAACCATAGCATACATCAAAGAACCAACAGCACTAGAATACGGAACCTTTGACATATACTCAACATCCTCAACCGTACTAGCACACTCGCTCAGTGACAATTTAAAATGCGGTGCAATAGGAGTACTAACGAGCTTTGCATCATGCATATTGAAACGCCGAAGAACCTTCTCAATATAACCATGCCGACTAAGAAATAATAAACCAGACTTTTCTATCTCTAGTGATTTCCATACCTAGAATCTTCTTAGCAAGCACCAAGATACTTCATGTCAAACTCACTACTCAACAATTTCTTCAATGTAGTGATCTCTTTCCTGCTCTTGGCGGCAATCGGCATATCATCAACATATAACAACAAGTATATAGGTGATCCATTAACATACTTGATGTAAACACGACTATCATATTTTGATCTCTTAAAGCCATGTGACAACATAAATGAATCAAACCTTTTATACCACCGACGGGAGACTGTTTCAAACCATACAAGGATTTCTTCAACTTGCAAACATAATTCTCCTTGCCGGGCACTATGAACCCCTCAGCCGGTCCATGTAAATCTCCTCCTCAAGCTCTCCATGTAAAAACGCAAGTCTTCACATCTAACTCGCTCAAGCTCAAGATTATGTGCAAGCAACAATACTCAAGAATGTACGAATTGAGCTATGCTTTACAACCGGAGAGAATACATCATTATAATCAACACCGGAATTTGATCGTAACCTTTAGCCACTAACCTTCCCTTAAACTTTGGAGGTTCGCTAGGAGATAAACCCTCCTTTCTCTTGAAGATCCATTTGCGGCGAAACAGGCTTCTTTCCCTTAGGCAAAGGAACAACCTCCCATGTGCGGTTCTTCTCAAGAGATTGCATCTCATCCCGCATAGCTGCAATCCACTTCTCACGATCACCACAAGAGATAGCTTCGAATATGTGGGCTGGCTCATAATCGCTATCAACTTTGTTCAAAGACAACTCAAAGCATAATAAATCATATTACACTCCTCAATAAGACGACGTGGCCGTCCACAAACCCTTTTAGACTTGCGAGTAGCAATTGGCAAATCTTCATCAAGGTGCAAAACACGGGGTAAGTGCTTGAACATCATCATGAGCCTCATCATCAACGACTCCATTTTCCTGGTCATCTACGGGCGGCTCCACCTCGCTCGTCCGTATCATCATACACATGTTGCTTCTCCCCGCACACCTTTTTCGTCATCCACATGCTCCACCCGCACGCTCATATCTTTGCAGCCCTTTATCAAAATTATTTGGAACATGATCTAAGAACAAACTGTCATTAAACATCACAGATTCATTGAAAACAACACTCCTGCTCATGAAAGTCTTTTTAGTTTCAGGATTCCACAACTTATATCCTTTAACTCCCGAACCATAACCAAGAAAAAGACATTTAATAGCTCTAGGCTCCAATTTTCTATTATCAACATGAGCATAAGCAGTGCAGCCAAAAACTTTCAACTGTGAATAATCGGCGGGTGTGCCGGACCATACCTCAATAGGTGTTTTCTTATTAAGTGGAATAGACGGCGACTCTGTTTATCAAGTAGCATGCGGTGTTAGTCGCTTCGACCCAAAAACGCTTGCTCATCCGCGCGTTGGACAACATGCAACGGGCCTTCGAGATGATGGTCTCGTTCATGCGCTCGGCCACACCGTTTCTTTGCGGAGTATACGGTATGGTGTGGTGCCTACCGGCGACGGGCCTCCGCTTCGCTCCGTCGAAGTCGGCCTTTCTCTTGGGAGACGAGAATTTGGATCATAACTCAACGGCGCGAGCTCCCGAGGGGCGGGGGGCCGCTGCCGTCGCGTGCATCCCTCCCTCGCCTCGTCGGCGGCGGCAATCCCGATGCTTGTCCACAGGACCTTTCGCAATGGAGACAACGGAGAAGATGCTTACCCGACGGGTGTTCGCGGCGGTGCGGGCCGGGGCGGCGGCACGCGGCTTCCCGGCGCGTCGGCGGGGTGGGGCGGCTACTCGATCCGGAGCTGATTCAGCCCCTCACCCCGTCGCAGTTCCTTCAGGCTGTTCGTCGCCGCGCAAAGGCGATGACCACGACAACGCAACATCAGGCGGCGTTGCGGCTCCAGGCGGCAGCGCGTGGCTTCCTAGCGCGACAGCGGCTACAAAAGGCACACAAGAAGATGCGGGATCGGGAGGCAGCCTTGGTGGCGGTCGCCTTCACCTTCGATGCAAAGGGATGCAACGTCGACTCGCTCGATGGCTACCAACAATTGTGCCGATCCGCTGCTATGTCCAAGGGTGCGCATGGTGTTTTTCCTGCAGATGGCGTACTCCAACTGTGCGGGGACGGTGGTAGGGCAGGTGTGTTCCTCGTTGTCACCAGCGGGGACGCACTGCCTAGTGCCTCAGCTTTCCGTCTCCGATCACCGCGAGGATGTCTCCGTTGGTCTTTGTCGCGACTGCTTCTAGGTGGTTGTGCCCCTGCACTCCTCTCGTTATGATGGTCTCCATGGGATCCAGGTGGTCGTACATATGCAACTTCGTCATGCGGATGGTGCCTACCGTCAGAGAGTCACACAATTAAAAGTCTGAGTCTATTTCAGATTAAGAATAATCAAATAAGTCGAGATGTAAAAGACTTATTTTTAGGTCATAGGTTTGTGTGGAGTCGAGTCATTGTCAAGGTGCCCATGCTGCAGCTCGAGGACGAGCTGCTCGGAAAAGGGTGGGGTAATGTCAGGTGTCACGAGTCTAGTGGGCTGGGCCTGGTGGGCTGGCTCGGCGGGCCCATTAGGGTTAGGTTTAGGGATAAGATCGAGTCCTTGCTTAGGGGTCAAGTAATCCTCTCTATTTAAAGAGAGATGTATCAATCTAATCAAGCAAGAGATTAGAAGGAAAACCCTTCTCCCTTGCCGGCCGTGGGCTTTCCCCGCCGCCGGCGTTCCTAGCGCCTCTGCAACCCTAGCTGCCCCTCTCTCAACCTTCTCCGTGCGAACAGTACCCGTGGCTACTGTAGCACGCGAGTACTGTAGCGCAGCAGCCCTAATCTTCCATAAATCAGCCCCCAATCCTCCAATCACCTTCCCCTCGCATCGCAGTTCATAGCAGGTTCACTGTTTTAGCACAGCCAGATGCAATTCCTTAACAATTAGTCAATTACCTTGACCACACACTGTTTACGTGACATCTGTTTTTCCCTTACAAAAGAAACAGTGCATGTCTCAGTTCGAATGTTGAATAGACCTGCACGCACAAGTTCCTCCCTTATACTTTTGTCCTCGCTTCATGTAAAAAAAGGCTTAACTCGGGGTGCTATGTTTAGAGCAACAAAGATTATAAGTGCTGACCCTTACCTCTGTGAACTTCCAATGTGGTACTATGCCCATAAACTCCAAAAACATATGGACCACATGAGCCATGGGGTGACAACATCCACTACTGTAGTATATGGGGCCAGGGTATTACACAAAAATACATGAGATGCAATGAAATCTCAGTTGAACCAATGATTGACATGGTTAAATGCATAGATTTTGAAATTTGAACTTCATTAACTTCTGCCTGATTCATGTCAGCTACTTCTGTAACTATGTAATGTACATTCCATCAGCTGCATACAAATGAGAAAATGTTTCCCAATGCATATGTAAGGGTAATCAAGAAGGAAGTGGGCATCAACTGTTGAGCTCTCCCAATTATTTCTTATTTGTCTAAACAAATAATTTCCTTCATGGCATATGATCTTTTCTAAAGTGACACTTGGCCCCAAGTGGTTATATATTTCTGCTACATTTGGTTCAGGGTTCACTTGTCTATGGAAGGCATGGCCAAGAAGTTTTTAAAGCACAATTGGATGTAGATATCTGCAAGGAGGTAGTTACTAGCAATCATGTCAGTCACTTAATTTTTAGCAGGAGCCATACTTTTGATTTTTTATGTATTGTTAGATATGCTATTCCTGTTGCACTTTTAATTCTGCACCCGCTATTTCTTTATTAGGGAGAACTATTGTTTAGATTAATTTGAGCATTTTCTGTTATTTGGTATTGCTTTTGTATGATGGGCATGAAATGCATTCCCCTTGAGCATGAACTCCTTTTACTACTGTATTTTTATGGTCTATTAACAATTATGTCTCCTTTATAAGAATTTTCACTAGGAAAACTCATTTAGAAGTGCCAAAATCATCTAAAATTCCATGTTTTCCATTTGCAGGCATTTATGTACTCCTTAAAGCATAAAATTCCTGTTGTTGCGTACTGCAAGGAACAATGTTTGACCTTGTTTGAACATCCATTTGTTAATTTGCTGCACACTGTGCATCATGAGAACAAGGTATGATCTATAGATATTTGCTAGACAGACTTTTGTTCTTGTAATAGCAGGCTTTTGGCAGCTGAGGCAATTTTAAATTTCATATCAGGTAACAGTGATGCATTCTATTGAGGACCTTCTGGAATATTCATCTATTCAGGTTTGTCTTATACACTTATTTTTTGAAGCATTGTTTTATACACTCACTATAACATTTTCAAGCACATTTTGAGGTATTTGTGAGCCTGGCATAACCTGTTTGGTTTTCATTTTTTTGGGTCAATGTTCCAAGTAGCAAATCTACAGCACTTGATATCATAAGCTTATAACGTGTTAGCTCATCTGAAATAGTTCAAATTGTTATTTCATCTATATATATTTAGACCATCTAATGGCACTAGCAGGAGCAGGAAGACCGCTCTGCTTATAGCAGCACTATCTTGAAGCAGCATAATTAGCAGTTGGGTTTGCAAGTTTGAATTTGACTCTTAGTACCAATTCGTTAGGATCAGTTACCACTTTAGTTGATAAAATTGTCCTCTTCTCTATGTAAACAGAGATGAAAGAATATGAAGTACAATAATGATGTGTCCTAACTCACAAAAGTTCTTCAACAAGTCTCTTTAAAATGGAGTTGCTGGAAAAACACTGTTCAACAGCACTCTGTATATCTTCAGTAAATGAGAAATATAGATATAAAATCAGTTCAACTTCCAGTGGACTTACACCTATGTACTTGTACTTGCAGAAGTTGCTACTCTTTGACAGTGCTGAAGAGGATTCATCTGTCCTGAGGCAGCATTGTTCAGAACTGAGTGAAGGGAAAGCACGTGTGCTCAAAATGCAGCCAAATATGATTGATATTGTCCCACTCAGTGCTTCAAAGGGTGGTGGTGTAAGAATTTTACTTGATCATCTTGGAATAACAGAATATGTAAGTATTTATTCCCATCGAAGAACTATATTTAGTGTTCAGCTTCTGTAATTTATCTCAATCTTTGTGTTGTGTTCTGTTATAAAGTGCCAAGTGCTAATGTTAGTATTCTTACGAATATTCTTCTGCAGTGTGATCTTGATACTATTGGAGACTATACAAGATGGCTGAGCAATTAGTGATTCTTTGAAATAATTACTGAATTATTCTTTAGAAAAAGCATAGTGATTGAGAGCTGTAGATGTTAGAGAAGGTATGCATGTCATGCACCAAAAGATAAAGAATTATCACTTTGGACATGTTTCTTTGGAGGCTGCAAAAATTATAAATTCCTGGCACGTCCTTTTAGGCTTGCAATTTTTATATTTTGGGAAAAAGAAGGGAAAAGGATGGTGGATGGCAACTTATATATTTTGTTAAGGTAATGCAGTTTAAATTTAAACTGGTGTAACTTCAGTGTGAACTTGCTTCTTGGTTAAGTTTATATAACATAAGTTCCTTGGTTGTCTTCTGCTGAACAGATCCTTCTGTTGACATGTGTCAAAGGAGAATTGAATGGGCCACAGCCATGTGACAAGTCATCATCATTAGTTCATGACAATTTTGACCCTCCGTAGAATTGTGTATAGTTGTGTTTTCTGTATCTCTGCTAAAGATTGCTCAGTATGTGTGTAAATGGGTCCTCCACTTTGTGGGTATTTATTCATTATGAAAATAATACTGGTGTAGATTCATGAGTAGGAACTCGGTGGAGGCATTATGATAAAGATAACTGTATTTTCTTCCATGATGATTATGATCCGCCCAACCTCATTCCATTCTTTAAATTATTCGACCTTCATATGGCTCATGAAATGTGGCATAAAAGAAATTGTGTTGATTTCAGATCAAATGTACTTCGAATAGTCATAAATACAAGAAGTACAAGTGGTCAATGAGAAGTGAAGGCTTGGCACCCTAGTTCTTATTTGTTCCGGGTCTCACTTTGTTACAGATCAATATGCATTTGTGTCTCTCTTTTTCTGATGTGCAGATGGTTTAGACCTGCTGTACAAGTGGCTGGTGTTGCTAGTTCTTGACATTACTTTAGCAACCGAAGCATTCGAGGGCCTCTTAGCTATCACCTTTTTGGACGCTCTTGGTAAGTTGGTTGACTGTTGGTTCATGTCTAATCCTGCTGAATAGCTTTTACACATCTTCATCCTCTTACTATATGAAATTTTCTTTGCAAGGTCTTGAACACAAGTAGCATCAGATATTGATGTGAATGATTGGGACTTTCCTCGGTAGTACTTCGACAGCCCTTTCCTGTGGGAATTGAAATATGCGTAAGCAAATTTGAATGCTTGACAATTGAAGTGAAGTTTGTGAAGGTAATATTGAAAAATGGATCTGTCAGAATCATGACATTCTGTTGTCCAGTTATCCAATTTTCTGGTAAATCTACATATTGAAGTAGAACTCAGTTTCATCTGTATAGAATCTTGTGCAAAGGGAACCTCCTAGTGAGGACATATGATTTTCATCTTTTGTTAAACTAAATCAACTGATTTTGCAAGCTGTTTATAACAAATAAACAAACCATTCATTATCTGGTAGGGACAGAAATTAGCCAGTATTAACAAAAGATATTAATATAAAGAAATCACAAATCTTACTTGAGCATTTGTAATTTTGAGGCTGTTTCTGTTTGCACCGTGACCATGTATGTAAAACTTATAAGGGTACTATTTAATAACCAAGTTTAGTTGCCAGGTAAAAAATTAAAATCTGTTACCAGGAATTAGAAAATGCAGGCAACAAATTTCACGTTTCCAAAGCAGTATTCTCTGATTTTTTTGCAAACAACTGGATTACAAATGAGCATGGTTTCTCAGAGTGTTTGGTTATACTTGTGCAGAGGGGCAAATATACGCACCTGATTGGCAGCTGGGCTAGCAAGGAGGACAACTCGTACAATGGATCATCAGTATCCAGCTGCAACGTGCTCGAAGATGCTGATGACGGCTCAGAGGGATGGATAGGTGGGGATGATGTTGCGTCATCAGACAGATTTGAAGCTGATGAGCACAGGGACTCACTTGTTGCACCCGAGACGGAAGCAGACTCAGAGTGATTCACACCTCGTTCATTGCAGCTCTCATCGTGTGATGGCAAATTGCAAGGTTCTGCCATTTCGTAAGAAGCTTGCTCAGAAGTTTGGAACTTGGAAGGCAAAGGGACACAGCTTATGTTGATATATAGAGACGTAGGAGCATAGAGATGTTCAAAAGGGTAGATAGATAGGCATCTTGTTTTAATCGGGTAGGCTCCAACAACTCAGTGCCAGAGAGTAAGTGATAGTTACCCCTACTCCATGTGATCTTGATAGATCTGTGCACCAATATTTCTTATTACTTATGAACTCAGTCTCTTGGTTGTTCACAGGAAGGAAGGAATTGACACTGGTGGCAGTTATCTTGGGCAGATCGATGGTAGCCTGATGGGGAGCATGTGAAAACGACGTCCGCTTCAGATAAGCATCTTATCCCGGTCTAAGAAAAGGAGGTTTATCCCGGCGGATTAGGAAGGATAAGGTTGATAAATGACTGCAAGAAGGTGCTTTCTGTTAGCTTGGGGATCCTGCCTTGATTATTATGGTAACTAAGAGTGAGATTGGTTTCTTTATTGTGGCCCGACAGACTTGTGCAGCCAGTTGGCTGAATCTCAGTCAAGTCGTCATCAACAAATGGAGTAATTAAAGAAACCACGCTCCCTTATCCTGCACATGTTCTCAGGAATGGTTAGTTCATGCTGATTAATGAAGATATATATACGGTATTTCCAGTAGATATGTATGTTTACTTCTCTTTAAGTTTGGTGCTGCAATGATTTGTTAATAGTCAAACGGCATGTTTACATTTTATGAAGTTACATAACACAATTTGCTTGAGGGCATTTCCTAATGCATTCGCAGAGCAGTCGCTGGTTTCCTACAGAAGCAGTTGTCAGTTACGTGCATTACCTTGTGTCTGGGGATTTACGTGTTGCCATTTGCCAAAAGTGAACTGTGCGAACGCTTACGCGCAAGGAGTGATTCTCACGTTACGGTTAGATCATGCCTAGAGTTTTTAAATAAACTTATAATTACACCATTAAGAGGCGGCGATATAAAATGAGGGACCTTTATGCACTTTCCTTTTTTTGAAAAAACAATGGAACTGAATGAAGGTTGCCGCCCCCTGCCCCCCGCGATAGTAAAAGTGTCCGTAATTCTACTAGCTAAATGTCTGCAGGGGTCAAACAAGGAGGATATAGAGATACCCTTACTACACTGGCACCGTTACGTGCAAGCTTGCAACAACGGAGCCGGACGGGCATGGAATGGATAACGCATGCCATGTATGCAGTATGCTTGCTTGGATTGGATTGCAGGATCCTCTAAATAATTTTGCAGAATAGGAATATACTAGAAAGGTGCGCGGCCGCGTTGCCGCGTTGTGCCCGCTTTCCATCTTGGTGTTGTAGTTGATGCAACTTGTGTTTCGTGGACGGTGTAGTAATTGTTGTGTGTAGACATGATTATGTCGTGAAATTGAAACAACTATCCTGGTTATGTTGGAGGGGTCTTTCTGTAAGACGTGCTTCCCACATATCCACCGGCTGCATAGATGGTACAGTTCAATTCGATCAAAGCAAGAGCAAATCGTCGCACGTATTGTAGTAAAGTTAATATTGGTGTCCAGATTATTCAGGAGTGGGTCAGCACATGTGTGCAGGCGTGCAGGTAGATTGCTGATTCGATTAAGAATTACTATCATACAAGATCTCAATTTAAATGTATAGTTAACTATTTCGTGTTGTACATCATCAACTCTCCATGATATCAACAAGGTTCTCTTACGTTTTACATCTTTTAGTTTGAAGATTCTTATCCGAGAAGGCCAACATGTGAGAACTCAGTAAGTTGTTCTTAAAATTAAGAAGGTAGTATTGTGCAGTTCTATACACTAGGCCAGAAACGATTTGTCCTAGCGGCTAAAAACGGTTTTTGCTTTGCGGGGCGCGGCACCCGCCAAAGACTTTGAGCCGGTAGAAATGGCCCTTTGTCTTGGCGGGTAGCCGGCCCGCCGACACGAGCCATTTGTGATGGCGGGTCACTTAAACGACCGCCAACAAATGTCATCGGTGCCGGCGGTTACTTAAGCGACCCCGCCAAGACAAATGCCATTTGTCTTTGGCGGTTGCTTAGACCGCCCGCCACGAAAGTATTTTCCCATTTCCTATATAATTCCCCATAATTTTTTATTATTTGTATATAATTTGTCATTTTCGTCTATTATTTTTTCACATTGGCATTTGTATGCTAAATTTACTGTAATTTAATTTGTATTTAACCGCCAAATCCAAATATATGTCTCACAAACACATAATCCAAACTAAAATAAAAATGTATACATAAGTCACATTACAAAACATTGTGCATAATAGATAACCCTAAGACACTCATCTACGTAACCTTTCTGCATCGTCTAATGTCAAAACTCCTTTTTATCGAAGAATTCTCCATCCTCGTGGCAAATCTCACGTAGGATGAATCTCGCCATGTCCGCACAAATGTTGGTGATTTGATGTCACCAAGTTGCCCCCATGATCCCTCAATGGTAGGCATCCGAACGTAAACACAATAAATGAAGATTGTTATGCATTACCATCAGGACCATAATTAGCACATACATAGTTGTGTACAAACAAGAGGCTTACATCTTCAGGATTCGTCCGGTACCTCCCATTATTTCTCAAAACCTCACACACATAATATCCACATATCACACTGCCAGGAGGTTGTTTGTAGCACTGTAAACAAATAAAAAATGATCGGTACTAATTAACAGAAGTGTACAACTCTGATAAAAATGATTGGTACTTATTAACGAAGTGTTCTTACCCATTTGGCATGTCGTATCACCAATTTTTTCTTCTTGTGCTCCCCGCCATTGAGTATGTATAGCCTATACGCACTTTAAGGATACAAAGACATAAGTTAGTAATACAATTTGAAATATAGCCGATACACGCAGTAGTGATTATATATTGCACTTAGTTGCCTTACTTTCTTATAATCTCAATGATTTTCTTGTAAGAAGCCTCTGAATAGTGTAACAAGTCGAATACCCCCACAGTTCCCAACTTCAGACACATGTGAAAGCAAATGAAATGATCGCTGCATAAAATTAAAATAATTAATATAAATAGACTAAAAAATGAAGGCAAATGATGAAATAGTTATTTAAAGGATCTTACTCAAAATGGTAAGCAAACTTGATAGAATCCTTATGTTGGTTTTTCCTCATGACCCTTGCAATTATGCAGACACCTCGTGAAGTTTAGCTTTCTCGTAACCCTTTATTAAATCTTCCTTCTCTTTTGGTGTCTTTGCTTCTTCCTCTATTTGCTTTCTCAGTTGATCCCTCATTATGAACGTGTGTTGTGACTGGCTTACTTGTTGCGGGTCAACATATGCTACCTTTCACCTCCCATTTGTCTCCTTTTCATCAGACGCTTGCATCCTGCAAAAAAGTTTACTTAGGATGGTAATAACAATACATATGGAATTCAATAGATTTGGATGTCGTATAGGGATGTTGACTTACATGGACCAAACGGTGACGAGGTTGATGTCGAGTATTTCACAACGGAACATCGCATGCAAATCAAGGAAATCGATCGCAACCTTCCGTTCAAAAGAGCTACGGAACATCCATTTCGGGACATTGGCGGTGATAGTGTGAATGCCTTGCTGCATGGCGTGCATTATCCAAGTATGTAGCCTCATCAATTCTGACGGCCCTTCGTTCAGTTGCCACCTAAACAAGAATGGTTTGCCATGCTCATATTTGTCGGGCACCTCATCTGACGAAAACATACTTATGTGCTCCTCCTTTTGTTTTTGAAAAGAGGTGTGGGATAAAGACTTTTCATCTGGTGCCTTCTTGAGTACTTGAACATTAGGTGATTCTTTACCGGATGTTGGATCCCGTTTAGGTTTATTCTTTAGTACTTTCAAGAACAAGTCAACATCAGATGATTTCGTCTTTCGTTCATGTGAGTTTATCATCTGGTGTATTGTTGTTGGCGTCTTGGTTGCTGGAGGAGGAGATGGTGGTCTTGGACATGGCGGAGGAGATGGTGGTCTTGGAACAGATTTTGGAGATGATGATGCCCCTACCCCTGATGTCGGAGGAGTTTGTGGTCTTGGAACAGATTTTGGAGATAATGTCCCTGCCCCTGCCCCTGATGTCGGAGAAGTTTGTGGTCTTGGAACAGATTTCGGAGATGATGATGCCCTTGCCCCTGCCCTGATGCCAGCGGAGTTTGTGGCATGTTGTTGTCATTATTGTTAACTCCCTGCTCCATAATCATCACGTTGTCATTGTTACCGCCTCCATGTTCCCCACCCATTGTGTACTCGACCATTGCAGCATCTGGATCCTGGGGGGTACTCGTTCTTGGCTAGGTTGCAAGCAGGGACTTGGTGATGCATTAAATATGATATCTCGACGATGCCACAGTGTGTATTGGTTTCTCGCATCACCGAGAAGCTCGATCCCATCCTCGGTGGGGATATGAATCTCGCACGACTCATCGAAAACCGAAACAACTTGAACCCATGCGTACTCGGCGGTGGTGAATTCGGAAACACACGACCCATTAGTGCCATGGCTGTCCCAACTTCTCGAAACTTATCTAGTTTTCTTCCATATGGAATAACCAACTTGCATGGTGTATCCTCTACAATGTCATCCACAGGATGCTTGGCGTTAGCAATAGAACCAACACTACTTGGAGTCGGGATGGCTCCGATCTGGGCAAGCATCAAGTTTGGAGGAACCTGTCCAGAACCACCAGATATTAGATTCTCTGCACTTGGCCCAACAGAAGCTTGTTGTTGTTGTTGTTGTTGTATGAAGAAGCCTATCAATTCTTGCTTGGCAATTTCTCTCATCTTGTCTATTCAAGCTTCTTCTTATAACGGTCTCGCTTTTTATAACTTGATCGGTGTTCACGAAATGCTTTACCGCAGGGCAAGGTAGAAGAAATCCCTCGAACACGGCCAAGGTGCTCAGGCGTTCCGATCGCGGCGGTTAGCATATCTTTCTCCCTGTCGGGCACGAAAACACCTTTCTTTTGCATTTCCGCAAGTCCTTCCAGCTTCTCATAAATTTTTTCTGTTGAGGGCTTCTGGAATGAAACATTACCATCAGGTGCTATAGCCGGAACTCGAGCAAGGATCCAATTCCTGCTATGCTCATCCATGCCTTCAAAAATAGTTGGTAAACCAGCTACCCTCCTTTCTTCTTTCTCCTTCCTCCATTTTGCCATTTTGGTAGCATATCCTCCCGAACCCAAGCGATGGGGGTTCTCAGCAGCTTTCATAGCCTTCTCCTTTTGTTGGACGCTTAGAGCTGCTGCTTCTGCCGTCTTCTTCTGATCTACGAATTCTTCCCAAACTGCTAGCGGAATGTTATCATACACATCCCTAGCATCCTTTCCTTTTTGGACAAATTCAGTATTAAGTGTAGACCTCCAATTCCTAAGAGCTCTTCCACAAAGGCCCTCAGCAAAAGTTCTACCTGCATTTTCTGCACCTTCCGAATAAACAAACTTTTCTTTCACTTTGGCCCATAATACATCCTTCGTAGCCTTAGGGACTGTCTTCCAATTAGTAGTTGTGATCCAAGATGCCAATTGGTCTCTGACAATTGCACCGATGATGTTCCGAAACCTAGCAGCTATCCCCTTAGGTTCGACGGGCTCACCTTTGTCACCCAACCGTTCTATCACAAGTTGTCCTCTTTCAGGGATCTGGTTTCTTCTTCTATGACCACGTTTCCTTTTCAGGTTACTAGAACTAGTAGTACCCGAAGGTTGTGGTTCTGAAATGACTTCTGCCTCTTAGGCACGAATGTTAGATGCTCTACGACGTCATCGCGGGGATCGGTCATTGTTCTACACATAAAACACTATTTAAAGTATATCTTAATTGAATAAACAAACATCAATTTGAGTGAATGTGCATGCAGACCTCATTATCTCTTGGTTCGTAATCAACATCATCGTCTTCGGGACGCCTACGAGGTCGTGGTTCGCTTGGTTCGTACTCAGAGGGAGTTTCATAGTCTCCAATTATACCACTATCACTAGGTGCCTCCTCACCGGATTGTTCACTGTTAACATTGATCATAGATAATCCATAGTCCATAGTCCATATTTATACAATAATCCATAGTCCATATTTATACAACAATCCATTTTTATAAAATAAATCTATTTATCGACAATCCATAGTCCATATTTAATTATTTATACAACAAAACTAATAAAATTAAATCCATAGTCCATTTTTATATAATAAATCTATTTACAAATTAGACACAATCCATAGTCCATACTTATAATAAATCTATTTATACAAAATGCATAATCCGTTTTTATAAAATAAATCTATTTATCCACAATCCATAGTCCATATTTAATTATTTATGCAACAAAACTAATAAAATTAAATCCATAGTCCATTTTTATATAATAAATCTATTTATACAAAATGCATAATCCGTTTTTATAAAATAAATCTATTTATCCACAATCCATAGTCTATATTTAATTATATATACAACAAAACTAATAAAATTAAATCCATTGTCCATTTGTAACATTTTTAAATCTATTTATCCACAATCCATGTAATTGCATTCATCCACAATCTATTTATCCACATTTCTAACACATGTAATTGCATTTTGAAAAAAAAGAAAAAAACCAACCAAGTCGGGGTTGTCGTTGTTGCGCCGCCGGCCCCATCCCCGGCCTCCATGCGTGCCGAGCGGTGAGGAGATGAGGTGTCGGTGGCGAGCGGGGGCGGTGGAGCTGTTGGCGGAGGCGGCGGCGGAGCGATCGGTGGTGGTTCTTGGCCGGCGGTTGGGGGAAGCGGCCCGCGGGGAGGAGGACGTCATCCCGGTAGGGAAGAGGGTGGTGGCGCTCGGGAGGAGGTCGTCGGTCGGCGGGGCACCCGCGGACGATGGCGCGGCGGCGGTCCACGGGAGAAGGGGCGGCGCCCTAGCGGAAGACGGCGGCGGTCCACGGGGAGAAGGGGCGAGGCCCTCGCGGACGAAAGCGGGGCGCTCGTGGAGGTCGGCCGGCACTCCCGGAGGACGGGGGGGGGGGGGGGGTGGTCGGAGGGGCGGTGGCGGTCTGGGACGACGGCGGTGCTCGGTGGGAAAATTTGGCAGCCTGACGGCGTCATTTCGTTTCGCGCCAGACTTAGAAAATTTTCAAGAGCGCGTCTCGTGTATATATAGATGGAATCACCACTGGCGGGTCACATTAGACAACCGCCAGCGGTGATCCTTACCACAGGCGGGTGACTTAAGCGACCGCTAGTGGTGAGAATTCTCGCTAGCGGTTATCATAAATGCCCTCCAGCGCTGTGATTTGAAAGAATTTGAACTTAACTGTTCAAATACAAACCTTTTCAAATTCAAATGACAAAACACCTCCGATAAATAAATTAAAATATTTTATGATAAGTTTTGGAAGTTTCTAAGAATTTTGAAAAATTTCATGCCAGGATTTCAAATTTTTAAATTTTGTCAAACCACTGTGCTGGCGGTTGACTTATGGTAACCGCCAGCATAGTGTTTTTCCATAATTTGCAAAATTTGAAACAGGGGCTTAAATTGTTCGAATTTCATTGAAACTTCCCAAGGTATCATAAAATATTTAAATTTAAGTATAGAGAGTGTGCTTTTTGAAAAATAAGTTCTAGTTAGAAAAGGTTAGTTCAAATAGGACTCTAGGTTCATACACCTAATGAGTTATAGGTTGTTTGACCCTAGAGTCTCATTTGAACTAACCTTTTCAAATTCAAACCTTTCCTTATAACAAAACACCTCATATACATAAATCCAAATATTTTATGATAATTTTTGGAAGTTTCAAAGAATTTTGAACATTTTCGAAGTCGAGATTTCAAATTTTCAAATTTTGGCAAACCACCGTGTCTTTGGCGCTGACTTATGATAACCGCCACGGCGGTGTGTCTCACCGCTGGCGGTTTCTTAAGATGCCCGCCAACATAGTGTTTTCCATAATTTGCAAAATTTGAAACAGCGGCTTAAATTGTTCAAATTTCATTGAAACTTCCCAAGGTATCATAAAATATTTGAATTTAAGTATAGGGGGTGTGTGTTTTTAAAAGAAGTCCTAGTTAGAAAAGGTTAGTTCAAATAGGTTCATACACCTAATGAGTTATAGGTTGTTTAACCCTAGAGTCTCATTTGAACTAACCTTTTCAAATTCAAACTTTTTTATGACGAAACACCTCATATACATAAATTCAAATATTCAAACACTAATTGAAACCATAATTTCCATAATTTGAATTTCAGTATAAGAGGAGAGTCTCATTTCATCAAAACTTCCAAAACTCTCCTAAATTGATTGAAAGTCTTACAACAACACTAATTATATAAAGTCGTACAAGTGATACATCAAGCCCGACTAATAAGAATATCCTTTAACAATTCTCCCTTCACAGTCTGTACGTAACCATGACTTCTCCGATTTAGGAATGCTGGCTTCAATTTTTTTATTCTCTTCTCATGATCTTTGAACAAGACTAATTCCTCGAACTGATTGTAATCCTCAACATCAATTACACCTTCTACTCCTAGAATTCTTTGTTTTCCGGAGACGGCAATGTGCTTCTTCACATTCATAGGATCAGCTATGTAGAATACTTGTGCAACACGCTCGGCGAGTACCCATGGATCATCTTTGTAACCTACATTGGCAAGGTCTACAAGTGTCAACCCATAATTGTCATCTGTGATGCCATTCGGGTGTTTGACCCATTGGCACCGAAACACGGGAACCCGATATTCTCTCCATAGTCAAGTTCCCATATTTCCTCTATGAACCCGTAGTAAGTGATGTTGTTTCCGGATTTATCAGTCGCATCTATGCGAACACCACTATTTTGATACGCAACACTCTTGTTGTCTTTCGCCTTTGTATAGTAGGTGTACCCATTAATTTCGTATGCTTGCCATGAGGTAACATTGCTTGATGGACCAGCCGCCAACCTGGTCAACGTTGTGTCATCCATGGAATTTCCTTGAAATAGATGCCCATGTCCTTTAACCATGATGGGAAACGACGCTTTTGCTCTTTGATGACCCAATCCTCGGTCTTCCATATCAACATCACATTCCTTGTCCACCTGTGGTGCATCTGTTTGATCATCATTTTGATCTTCACAGCCAAAAGCATCATCCATCATGACATGATCATTTTCATCTGCATCTTCATCACCCACTTCATCATACCTGGTGCCGATGTTTGCATTGTTGAAAGTACTTTCTGCTTCACCATGGTGGGACCAAGTTTTGTATCCTTTCACAAAACCACACTTTATCAAATGCATCTTGATGGCATTAATATCTTCCCACACAATTTTGTTGCAACAATCACAACATGGACAATGTATTTGCTTTGTCCTAGAAATTTGGGCATGCTTCTACGCAACCTCAAGAAAGTTTGTTAACTCTGTCAAGAATGTAGACGAATTTCTCCGTATGCCATACATCCATGCTCTAAGTTCCATCTTAAATAACCTACAAAAGTAATTCTATTATACACTCTGTATGCTCTATGCTTCATTTAATATGTAAAAAAGGAAACAAAACTAAATTCTATAATTTTAATTATTGAAGCTAATAATTTTAATGACAAACTAATAATTTAATATGTAAACTTGCTTCTATAATTGCAATAATAATTTAATATAATTGGTTCTATAATGTAAACTTGCTATTAATGACAAACTAATAACTTATATAATTTAATATAACTTGCTTCTATATTATGAACATTTAAATATTTTGCATTGACAAACTAATAATTTAAATCTAAAGCTATTTAAAAAATAAATCTCTAAATCAATATCTCTCTTCACTCCCCTCTCTCTCCTAGCTAACCCTAGGTCTAGATCTAGATCTCTATCTACATAGAAATCATTAATAAAGGAGAAAACTAAGGTTAAAATAGCACAAACTCACCTTATATAGACACCTCCTCCAAGAAAATCAAGAGCAAAACCTTCCCCCTAGATTTGGTGTTTTGGAGCTTTTCCCGAGCTCCTCTCGGGTACAACGCCATTGGAAGGTTGCTGGGAAGAAGGGAACGATCTATATAGAAGACAAAGTGCTGGCGGTTGGCATAAGGCAACCGTCAGCAGTAATCTCTGCGTTGACGGTGCCTTATGTTAACCACAAGTACTGTGTCCATTTATGCTGGCGGTCAGCTTAAGACACCCGCCGAAGATCGATACCTCTCCTGGCGGGCTATTAAGCCAACCGCCAGCACACTTGTCTGAATATCTTCGGTCGGAACGCGGTTTGACTCACTCACTCACTCACTCACTCACTCACTCACTCACTCACTCACTCACTCACTCACTCACTCACTCACTCACTCACTCACTCACTCACTCACTCACTCACTCACTCACTCACTCACTCACTCACTCACTCACTCACTCACTCACTCACTCACTCACTCACTCACTCACTCACTCACTCACTCACTCACTCACTCACTCACTCACTCACTCACTCACTCACTCACATCCGCCGCCGCGGCCCACGCGCGTCGGGGACATAACGTCGCGGCCCACGGCGGTAGGAGCGGCCGAAGTGGGCCCTTAGCGTGGCCCGGACGTGGCGCCGCACGCCACGGCGTTAGGGGCCTAGCGCCGCGGGACATGGCGGCAGCAGGCCTGCTAGCGCCGTGGGCCACAGCGCTTGGGTCTGGCTGCCTATATAACTCCGAAATTCAGCCAAAAATGTCATAATAATTCGAAAAAAGAAAAGAGAGGGGGAAGAGAAGGGAGTGAGGAGGTGGTGGTGAAGGTGCGAAGCTCTGCCGGTTTTCGTCTCGTTAGAGGTAATACTCTGAAACTTATTAGTTTTAGTGTAGATGTGCTTAGTAGATATACAATTTTAGTGTAGATCTACTCAGTAAATACATAGTTTTAGTGTTGATCTGCTTAGTAAATACATAGTTTAGTGTAGATCTGTTTAGTAAAATTATAGTTGTAGTGTAGATCTGCTTAGAAAAATTATAATTGTAGTGTAGATCAAGAGTTCAACACCAATTTTCTAGTCTTAGACAAGAGAGATTTGAAATCCATGCCTGATGTTAGAAAGTACGCACCAAATCAAATGGTGAACTGGCCAAGGTGTGCACACGGTGAGTTTTGTGTGATGCAGGTTTATCAGGGATGGGACAACTCTGGTCGTCGCTTCTGGCATTGCTCACGAGCATGGGTAGGCAAAAATCCATGACCTCTGTCCTTCATCATTTTATGATTTACTAATGTAATCACGGTTTCTGCAGTACTCCGAACAACTAGATAATTGCGGTTTCGTGCAATGGGTGGAACCCCCAGCTATTCACCCGTATCAAGAGTACATCAACCTCGAGGATGTTGTCATCTTCAACCTGAGGCAAGAACTTGCGTCGGCATTGGCTTCTCTAGATCTGACATCTACCAAGGGCAACGACGGACCGGTGACCGGACCAATGGTGGTGAAGACGAACACCGACTGTGAGGACGAGTACTGCTGTTGTCCGTGCCACCAAAAGAAGGACAACACTCCACCAGCAACTCCACCCCCGCCACCAACTGATCCAACTCCACCCCCGTCGGGGTACTACATGCCCTTCCAGCACTTCGGCGGGTCTATGTTGTCCGGGTTCTCCGGTATTATTCGTACAACTAGACAACAATTGTTGTAATCGTTTATTTAAATCCCCTAAGGCACGTTAGGACTAGCAAGAGCGGCGAAGGTTAGGGTAATTGTGTCGCACGTGCCATTGCAAATGTTGTAATCATTTATCTAAATTCGTCGTTAAGTATTAATGGTTCGTCGTTTTATCAATTCAAATTTCAAAAAAAAATTCCTAACGCCGCGGCCCACGGCGGCAAGAAACAGATACTACCGGTGGCCATGGCGTTAGCTCGGCGCCACGCTGACGCCCGGCGTTAGGCCCCTAACACCGTGGCCCGCGGCGTTAGGTACGTAACGCCGTGGCCCGCGGCGTTTAGGTATGGGCCCACTCCCTACCGGCTCCTACCGTCGTGGGCCGGGCGTTATGTCCCCGACGCCGTGGGCCACGACGGCGGATGTATATTTTCGCAAAATTTGTGGCGGACCATATATTTTTGCAAAATCATGATAAATTAAATATATAAAAAAATTCTAGCCGCCGTGGCGGACGACGGCTGTCGCCCTTATATAAAGGGCGACGGCGGCCGTCGTCCGCCCCCCCCCCGCCAACCCCTCTCTCCCACCGCCGCCTCCTCTTCCTCCGAGGTTTGTTTTTTCTCCTTATTAATTCATTTAACTAGTTTAGGATAGTGTAATTAGTGTAGAAATTTAGTTTTTAGAATTTAGTTTATTTAATTAATTTAGATTTAGAAAATTAGTTTTTTAGTTTAGAAATTTAGAAATAGTTTCCATGTTCACGATATTATAGAAAATATATTTATCTTGTTTAGAAAACATAGAAAACTTATTTTATCCGTTGTAGAAATTATTTTAGTTTGTTTAAAAATTACATAAAATTACTTCAATGAAGAGAATATAGAGAAATAGTTTACTAGGAAATTGTCAAAAATTACTTTATCTTGTCTAGAAAATTACTTTATCTCGTTTAGAAAATTAGTTTATCTGTTCTACAAATTGTAGAAAATTACTATAGCTTGTTTGGAAATTCCAGAAAATTATTTTACCTGGTTTAGACAATGTAGGGAATGTAGAAAAATAGTTTATCTGTTCTAGAAATTGTAGAAATTACGTAATTTTGTCTAAAAAATCTAGAAAATCACTTTATCTTATTTAGAAAATATAAAAAATTAGTTTATCTGTTCTACAAATTGTAGAAAATTAATTTAGCTTGTTTAGAAATTCTTGAAAATTGTTTTATCTCGTTTATAATATGTAGAGAATGTAGAAAAATAGTTTGTGTGTTCTAGAATTGTAGAAAATTACTTTATCCGGTTTTTTATTTGTATATTTAATATTTGTACGCAGCTGCAGCTACGGATCCGGCTTAGGCTCGGCCGAGGCTCGAGCTCGAGCTCGTGCCGAGGTTTAGGCTCGGGTTGACGCATACGTGACACTATTTTTATTGGAGCGTGAGGTCGACCGCGGCACCGCTCGTAGCGAACATGGCCGCCATAGCCATTTGTTTAAGTATGATTTTGGTGATTCATACACAACACAATCATGGGACTAACCAAAATGATTGAGCATGTCCTTGTAGTCATTATGGGTTCCATGGATGCAACCGCACACAATGCAAAGCATGACAAAAGAAAAATATGAAGCCGGGACAAAGAGAGGATTGAATTGGACTTGTCCTATGAATAAATTATTCTTGGATAAATCAAATGGTATGAATTGCTATAGAATCATGAAGATTATTCCAAAAGCTTTCCATAGAGTCCAAGATCATCAAAATCGAATCCGAGTGAAAAGTTATGCCCAAATTAAGATGTGCTAAAAATAGAGCATAGCATGATCCGACGGTCCCATTTTTGGGAGCACCGGATGAACTCGTGAGAAGAAGAAAACAAGTGTATAAGCACCGTATGATCTGGTGGTACCATCGGATGATTGCGTCGGTTCATCCTATACTTTTTCGGAAACATACGGAGAGGTATTCACACGAAATGGCTAGCACCGGATGAACCAATGCTGACGCTCAAAAAAATGCTCAAATGCTCAGGATTTTTTTAGAATCCTGTATAGAATTTCATAAGCTTTCCAACAAGTACAAGATCACCCAAAACGGAGTTCGGAGCAAAGAGTTATGGCCAAAATACCGAAGGGCAGCGACATGTGTGACGGATGAACCTCTCGTACCGTCGGTGCAGCTTCAATCATATGACGCTCAAAAATTTGTCAAATGCTCAGGATTTTTTTCAGAATCTTGTGCAGAATTTCATAAGCTTTCCAACGAATACAAGATCATTGAAAACAAAGTTCGAGCAAAGAGATACGGGCAAAATACGAAGGGCATACAACGGCACAGGATGATCCGACACTACATAAAATGACACCGTCGGTTCATCCGACGGTATATCTTAAGTAACCGTTAAAGCAACGGATATATTGGTGTGTTGGCCTATTTATACCCCTTCTACTCTCCCATTTGAAGGAGCTGGAGGGTGTGGAAGTGCATAGGAGTGCAAGGCACTTAGAAGATCATCTCTAAGCCATTCAAGTGCTAAATTTGCTCATCCATAGACTTGCACATGCTTTTTGTGTGTGCTAGTGCTAGGCTTAGCTTAGAGCTGAGTGAGTGCAAGGTTGTGCCAACCTTGTGAGGTGATTCTTGAGTGAATCAAGTTGTACAAGGTTCGTCGGAAGCCTTGAGGCCTAAGTGGCTCACCGGCAATCGTCATCGACCCTCCGGCTTGGTGTGGAGCGGTGAGGACACTTTGTGTGGGGGACGTGGAGACCCCCTTCCTTAGTGGAGAAGCTCCTTAGTGGAGGCGGCATCAAGGTGACCAAGGGAGCTTGACAAGTGCCTAAGTGGCTAGCCTTTGTGGCGAGTCAAGTGGTGCTCTTGGGAGAGACTTGGTGGCCCGGGGAAGCAATACTCTTGTGTGGAGTGCTTCAACAACGTGGACTAGGGGTGGCTTAGTGCCTACCGATACCACAGGATAAATCACGTGTCAAGAGTTTGCTTCCTCTCATCCCTCTTTACGTTTCCGCATTACTCTCTTGCAATCCTTGCTTGCCTTTACTTTCCTAGAGTAGTATCATGCTAGGATTGACTATAGGTTGCAAAACTTGTTTTGGGATGAGAGTTTCACACTAGAACAACCATAGTTGCACATCTAGGTAGTACTCCCTCCCCCCATTTATCAAGTCCTATTTTGAAATCAGAAAATTCCATTTATGCAAGTCTTATTTGTGTTTTTGCATTGGAAAACATTAAATCGTCGCTTTGGCATCCGTGCGAACAATAAATTCATCTCACATGCATCTCCAGAGATTAATGATGCGAGAGACTTTATTTCTTTTCCTTATTTTTTGAGTTAAGTGCAAATGGGCCTCGGATAGATGGATGGAGGGAGTATGTTCTAGTTTTACTTTATGCAAAAGTAGTGAAACCATAGGTTAAGGTTTTTAGAAGCCTAATTCACCCCCTCCCCCTCTTAGGATACGAGCATCCGATTCCTTACAACCGCTCGTTCCTTCCGCCGTCCTCGGAGAGGATCTTGGTCACATACATTCTCGCACTACACGCACGTTGTTGCCGATCCACGACCTTTGGGTTCCCAAGTACGTCCCACCAGGTTGCAGGGTCGGCGTCGGTGAGACACCGTAGGCCACTGCTGATGCTAGGCGTCAGTAGATCCACCCACGTGACCCGTTGACGTACCCTCGCGAGCAAACGCAGGCCGCAGTCCGAGCAGACAGGCTGCACAAGAAGACCAGGCGTTGCTAGATTAGGTCGCATATTGTTTACACAACAACACTCTTATCTGTGATCATGACTATTTTTTATTATGTCACTTTGCTTTTGCTTATCATTATTATCTAGTAGTTTTCTTTGTCATAAAGTCAAAAACCAAAAAATATTAAGTTAAAAAATGATTCCAAACTTCGTGGATCACGGTGGTAGGTTCCAACTGCCGTTGCGTACAGTGGCTGCCTCACTTATATAAAGGGCTACGACACTAGCTGTCCTGGCCGACCCTGCTGCCGCCTCCCTCTCCCCATGGGCTGCTCCTCCTTCTTAAGTAAGTTTCATCTCTTTATTTATTTTATGTGATTAGTTAAATTAGTTTAAAATAGTGTAATTAGTTAAATGGGAACATATCCGGTGGAAACCAACCTCTCTGTGCAAACTATGGAAACTTCAATCTAAACCACACGATCATGATCCAAGGGTGAACTCATGAGAGGTGGGAGGGGTGATTTGCAAAATTCATGGGAGATGGGAGGGATGATTTGCAAAGGTGCTTTTGCAAATCACTCCTCCCACCTCCTCTAAGCGCGCCATTAGATCAACATCATGTGGCTCAGATTGAAGTTTCCATAGTTTTCATGGAGAGGTTGGTTTCCACATGATATGTTGCCTAGTTAAATTAGTTTAGATTTTGTGTAATGATAACTAGAGATGTTTGCTGCTGCTGCCGGAGGAGGTGAGGATGGTAATGGTGGTGGTGATGGTGATTTCTCACACCACAAGAGGAAAAACACAAATGCAGCACCAGATCTGAAGAAAATGAGCACGTTCGAAAGAGGCATACTTCGATATATGCAAGGAAAAACTCCAGATGCCATTGCAAGAGGAGAGGAACCTCCTTGGGATGCTCTTTATGCTCCACCAGACATGCATCATTATTTGCAAGGAAAAACTGCAGATGCCATTGCAAGAGGAGAGGAACCTCCTTGGGGTGGTCTTTATGCTCCGGGTGGTCTTTATGCTCCACCAGCAGACCCGTTTGCTGGTAATCCACCAACTAAAAAAACTACCAAGAAAGTTAAACCTTCGTCGTCACATCGCAAGAATAGCTAAAGTTTGCCATTTTGTCTGATGTTGCAGTCTTTCCTGTCGTGCTGTGATATTTGAACTACTATTTCGTTTGAATCATGGTACTGCAATATTACTCTATAAGATCTGGAATCCTATTTTAATTGTGTTGTAATGGTCGAACCAGTATTCCTTAATTTGCTTTTTTTAACTTTCCTACTAGATTATTATAATTTAATAAAGTAAAAAATAAAATAAAAACAAAGCCTCTAACCGCCGTGGCCTACGGCGGTTAGGCCTAGCCGCTTTGGCCCACGACGGTTAGCTCTATCTGCCGTGGAGGCCCCCTAAGCGCCGTGAATGCCCTCCAATCGCCGTGGGCCACGACTGTAGCAGTCTAACTGCCTTGGTGTACGGATGTTAGTCTTAGCCGCCGTACGCCATGGCGGTTAGACTACTACCGTTGTGGCCCACGGCGGTGGTGGTATAATTTTGATAAATTTCAAAACGAACTTATAAATTTGCAAATTGAAATAAAAAATATATAAAATTTCCTTAGGTAGTCAGGTAAAAGCAACAGTAAGTATGATTTATTTATTTATTTTACGAATTTAAAATACATCTCAAAGTTACTTAAACGGCGGTACCCTCGCAACTGCCGTTTCAAATGACTGTAGGGAACTACAGCCGTTTGCAATGATGGAAGGAAACTGTTCACCCGTTGGTGGGTACAGTGGAGGTAGGGATCAATATGTCTTCAAAGAAATCATAACTTTATTTATAAACTCGGATGGGATACATTTTATACAAAAATTATACCTTCCGTCAAGTTCTACAACTTTTTAATTCAAAAATATTTTTAATTTAAATTAATTTTGATGCTCAAATAAGGGATGCAATTTTTTCTTCTCTATGCAACATATCTTTTTAAAATCATATTTCATTCTTATGAATTCTATGGAGATAAAATTTATACAACAATAGTATATTTCGTCGAGAGCCATGACTTTGTTCTTCATACATTGCTCATGTCAAATCATTTTGATGCTCAAATAATTGACACTATATTGACATAAAAATTGATAATTTTTTCTCTCTTGACAACATATATTTAAAAACTGATAACACTTTTATATAAACTCGTATGGAGGTAAACTCTACACCGAAATTGTATATCTCGACAAGACTGTTGTATGGACCTCCCCGGGCCCACTACCTCGGTGGGTACCAGGACCGACTACTCGGTGGGCCCCTGGGACTACCTGGCTTGGGCCGCACGGCATCCGCCGGCGTGGAGCACAAGGATCTCGGTGAAGGAGTACTCGGATAGGATACTGTACATGACCGGCTCCATGTAAAGGACACCTAGACGTACACGACTAGTACTCTTTCCCCGAACCGACTTGTAACCCCGCCTCCGGGCTATATAAGGCGAGGCAGGGACCCTTACCTCTCTCATACGCATCATCTTGTAATCACACCCAATCAACCCAGAGCTACGCAGCATACAGGACGTAGGGTATTACACACATTGCGGCCCGAACCTGTCTAAATTGTGTGCCACGTGTCTCTTCCTTTAAGTTAACGATCTCGGCGCTACCTCGGTGTGACGCCCCGGGTTTTTAATTACCGTCATTAACGCTAATGACCGGATCGGCCCGAGTCAAACCGGTCAAACACCGGTCAACCCTAGGTCAACCTGGGTCATCACCCCGAAAACCTAGCCAATGAACCCTAATGAACCCCTTGACCAAGTTTGCACACACCCGTAGTCAACCCTTGGTCAAAGACACGGTCAAAACCGGCTTAACCGTTGACGTCGGCGAAGGTCGTCCGGAACTTTTGCCGCGTTCCCCAAATTTCACCTAAACACTTCAAAATCTACCTTTATGAAAGTTGTCCATCTTATTGAGGGACACAACTTTCATGTAGATTGGCATTTCAAATTTTGGGTGGAAAATTGTGAAAACCCCCTTGCAAGACGAATTCCTGTTTTCCGTAACGTGTCGACATTCAAAGTTGGCACGACGTTCTGCTAAATCCGTTGAGAAAAACACTATATGGCCTTTTTGAAAGTTGAGAGGGTAGCTAGATCTACAACTTTCCTATTCATTGCTTTGTGCACTTTTATTCAAATTTTGGGAGAAAAACCTACTTGAACCGGGCCGGCCCCCGAATAACTCGGGCGCTGCGCGCGCCGGGCCGCGCCGCCGCGCGCCGGCCGCGCCGCCGCCGCGCCCTCGGCGTCGGGGCCGCGCACCGCACATTCCCAAGGCCCCTCGCGTGTTCCCCGTGCTGCTCGTGCTCCAAGGCGCCTCGAGCAACGGGAACGTCGCGAAATCCGCGCCGCCGCACCCTCCCCGACCGGTCCGTCGCGGGTTCCGTCCGGATGCGCGCCTACCGAGGCCGCGGCCGTACTACGGCGGGTCCGCGACGTCGCGTGCTCTCCGGAACACGGGGTGGTTTCCTTAGTTAAGGCCGCCATGCCCCCCCCCCCCTACGCGAGGACGCCACACCGCGCCGGCCCCGTCGCACCGAGCCGCGCCGGCGCCCGGATGCCGGCCCGGCAAGCCCCAAACCTCGAGCCGGCCCCTAGCCAATTCGCCACTCCTCCGCGTGCTCTAGCCCCTAAGGAAACTACCGAGCCTCTCCACCTTTCCTCACCGCCCCGAGCCTCGCCGCGGGAGAGACGGCGGCGGGCCGCCGCCGCGGTGTGCCGCCGCCGCCACCGCCGCCGCACCTCGCAACCCAACAAGCGCCCAAATCAAACCCTAGTAGTCCCTAGATCCTCCCCACATCCTTCCCCGGCCAAGAACCGCGGAGAGCTGCCGGAATTTTGGCCAGCCGCGCCGGCCACCGCGCCCCGGGGACGACATTGCAAATCCAGAAATCTTTCCAGGGGCCTAATCACAAAAGGGTAACTCAAATAGTTAACCAGATTTGCTGATTCTTGTAAATTGCGTAGAAAATCACAGAAAAATTAGAAAAATGCAAGGCCAATTTTGTTGGATTCGTGGTGAATTATTCTACAACTTTCGTTATTCTGGCCTGAGCTAATTCATTATAGTTTTTGCATGAAAAATACAAATGTGAAAACCCTAGATCTGCAATATCTCAAAATATATAAATCTTCTGTAGCTAATTTTTGGATATGTTGTGTGTCAGGTCATGACTAGCTCTATGCCAAAAATTGCACAAAGTTATGATGTAAATCTTTTTCTAAAAATGTTTTTCTATCTCTGGCAGATCTGCATAAATGATTTTTCTTGTTAAAAATATTTATGTTCTTGAGCCCAACTTGTGCACACTATCTTGAGATATCAAAAGTCACATCTTGTGAATTAATCATGAATTTGGGATTAACAGAAACAATTATTCTTGAATTATGCATGTTTTCCTTTGTAAATTAATAAACCAAGTTCAGTAGAGGTTCCATGTGAACATGCTAGCTTTTTAGACTTGTTTAGGACCAGAGAGCATGCACAAGAAAGTTTGGATCATTTTGATGCTTATTTATTTTTATATGCATTTACTTTGAATCACTAGCTAGCCTTTGTTATTTTCAATAATATTTAATTTCCTAGCATCCAACACTTACATGTGGGTCCAATGGACCAGGATAGGTGCTAGTAGGCTTAAGAAACACTCATTTAATTTTTGGTAATTTAATTGATTAATAAAAAGGCTTAAATGCCCTTTTAATATTAAAGGGAAATTAAAATAAAGAGAAACCCTTAATTAAATCCCTTTTTCCTTTTTGAAAGTATTATTTAATATAATTAAAAGATAATTAATTATCATCACTGATAAGAAATTAATTCATAAATAAAAATATTAATCACACCTTTGTTGGTGAAGATAAAAGGAATTGAAGCTTTCACATGAAATGATAAGCTTAATAAAAACCTTTATTCAAATGCGGAATAAAAGAGTAACCCATGTACGACCAATAACCTTCCTAAAAGAGAAACATTAGATGAATGCTGTTAAGGTGAATATGACCAACCCAGGGTTGGATGAGACAACAAACTATCACCTCACCTAAACTTGTATTGCATTCCGTGTAGATCTTCCGGACGGAGATTACTCCCTTGTCCCGAAACCGAGGAAGGAGGAGCGGAAGGTTCTGCTCGCAGACGTGGACGGACTCGACACCGAGGGTGCCCAAGCTAACGTAGCCGACGAAGGCAAGCTTCGGTGCATCTAACCCGAGTTTTAAAATTTATTTATTCAATTATCTATGGATGATTGTGCATTTACGTTCGGGGAGTTGAATGAAACCCTAGATGCATGATCCCTAGGTACCTTTTGTCCCTACTAGAATGATAGGTAGATAGCTGCTAAGCTATAGGACCGTTACAAGTCGGGTGATGACCTCACTCGCAAGAATAGGTTCCTAGTTAGGAATCACAATATATCCTTAAATGGATTGCTCACATGGTAAGAGCATGGGATCTGGGCTCCGGTCCAGTGGTTATGTGGGTTAAGTTTTTGAACGTACTAAGCACATGCGGGTTATGGGGCCGGTAAGCCTAGTACCTTAATGAGGCGGCGAGGGATCCTACTATTACTACTCTTGGGATTCGCTCTCACGGCTAGCTACCGGTGGTGTATGGTGACTCGGGTGTCTTGGTGGGACATGCCGGATAGCCCGCACCAAAGACCGTAAGATTCGATCCCGACCCGAGGATTTCGGGGACGGCCCGGGGAGTTGTCCTCGCGGGGGCGGCCGACCGTGTGTTTGGGTCTACCTTGCAAGGTTTTAATCAATTGATTGTCGGCCTCTCACCGTTATCCGAGACTACTTACTCCACTAGTCATGAGATCCCTAATGATGGAAGTTGATGAAGATGATGTTTGAATAATTGTATTGTACAACTTTGTTTGTACTAGTTGGCTAATGTAGTAAATATTAAACTACTAGAACTTGTGCTAAAATCTTGAAAGTAAGGACCTACTCTTTGTTACTTTTTAGCAAAAGCAATCCAGTAGCCAAAAAGCCTTTCATGGTCTAGATGTGGTGAAGTAGATATCACCGACGGGTAAGTCTTACTGAGTATTAGCATACTCAGCCTTGCTATAATGTGTTGATCCAGGTAATGTCTTCAGTGATGCGTGGCCCGGTGAGATCCCGCCGGCCGGGAGCCGGAGTGGGTGGAGGACGACTACCGAAGGATCATGGATGGCCTCCCGTGGTGACTTCGCTGCCGCTAGTTAAATTCCGCTGTCTTTCAAAAACTCTGAACTGTTTCGTCATGTCAAAAACTATGGTTTGTAATAATTAAACCCTTCGGGGTACGAATTTGAATTTGAATGTTGTTGTATCTCTGGACTCGCCTTCGAGTGAGTTTTAATGCATATATTCGATCCTTGTGCTCTTCAAGTGATTTACCGGCGTTAACCCGGCGACTTACGACAGGGATGGTACTTTATTATTGCTTAATGACCAAAGTGGATCGGTCTTAGGCGATAGTACGGTACTTTCCCCGGGCGGGTTGTCACACTCGGGTACTCCCCTTGGTAGGTTGCCGGTCTAAAACACCGACAGCTTGCGCGCCAGATAGGGGATCTCGCTGAGGATCTCATGGCGAACTCGACGGCTTCAATCTTCATCAAGCCAACTGTCGTCTTCAACCGGGACGACACCTTTGTCTTCGGGTCCTAGGTCTGTACCGATGACAGCGCTGGATCCTTCCAACGCCGCCTTACCATGGCACCCAACCCGAAGATCGGGCTCGTGACACTTCCCGAGGTGATCACGGGCAACCTCACCAGAAAATTTGGTGAAATTTCGTTCTACAATCAACATGCCGACTTCGAGTCCGGACCCGCCTCCAACTCAAACTCGACTTCCCCATGGGCCATCGCATGCGAGCCGGCTACGGAGGCATCGTGTGCCGACGTCCCGCTCCACGAGCACTTCCCATATGGCCTCTGCAATGCTAGCAGGGCCCATGCAGAGGCTCTCACTGCATGCCGGGCTGGCTAGGAGATCGTCTTTGACTACTCTGCGGACTCCAACCCCGCCTCCGGCTACTACTCGGACTCCTCCTACGAGTTCAACTTCGGGTCGAACCCTGACGAGCTTGAGTCCGAGAACACCATGACTGATCAACCGTTGTCAGGACCAGCCACCGGTCTGGTTATAACATCTACACCCGCCAGCAGATTTATCTACTTGTCAGACCGCAAGCCTGCAGACCTGACAGACGGGAACTCACGCTGCGTCGCCTATCTCGACTCGCTTGCCTTCCAGGAGGGAACACCCCTAGCTCCAACAGAGGAGCATACTTCAACCGAGGTGGCGACTACTGACTCCGGTCACGGTACCCCTGATCACCAAGTCTTCATGGCTGCCGGCGAGACGCCAGGACCTTCAGGAACCCGAGCTGACCGGTACTTCGATGACATCTCAGCAGACAAGTTGTCTGCCAACGCACCCGCCGATGAAACCAACGACGACAAGAACGCCCGACGTGAACGCAACAGGAAGCGAAACAAACAGCGTAGACGTCTCCGCGAATCCCTCCCCATCCGGAAGCTCGCAGAGACCCTTGACCAAATCGCCAATCGGGTGCACACCACCCCTGCCTCATGTCTATCACTACGATAGCACGTCAGGCCCAGGGGATACGCGCAGGTGAAGTCATCACCAAGCTCGCGGAAGACACCTACTTCATGAGGGTTAACAATAGAGTCACTCAAGTACCTCCCCCTAGAACTCGTTAACACGAGAACCATGAAGCCACTAGTCGCAGTCCAGCGAGTAATGGACGCAACCATCCTCGAGGAGAACAGCCACAGAATCCCAACCGTACCTGGGCATCAGCTGGAGGACCTTCTCAGGGCGGTAATAGTGCCAGCGGCACCGGTGGTAGCCACGGCGCCGTTAGTCATGGTGATGCTGGTGGTAGAGGCGGCGGCGGCGGGAGCTCCTCACACGGGGCTGGCAGGAGAGCCGACGGCGGAGGTGATCGTGGGGGCCGAGGCCACACAGACAGCAACATCACCGGTGCTCACGCGGCGGCTACGATGCCCACCGCGGGGTTGAAGAAATACGGCGCAAGAAGTCCTCCGCGGCAGGCGACAATGACAGCTTCCTCGCCTTCTCCACTCGACTTCGCAATCTCCTTCTCCCAGAGAAATTCAAACCTCTGGGGATCGCCAAGTACAACGCGAAGCAAGACCCAGTTCAATGGCTTAGATGCTACACCCTATCCATCGAAAATGCTGGTGGCAACAACGACACAAAGTGCCTCTACTTTCCCTTCTGTCTGGACCAAGCACCACTCACTTGGCTCGAGTCGCTCAACAAGAACTCGATTGACGAGTGGGACTAGCTCAAGGCTCAGTTCACCAGCAACTTCGCGGGCGCCATGGGACGCTTGGGTACTCGCATGGACCTGGCAATGGTGAAGCAGGAACAAGGTGAGACGCTACGCAAGTACATGCGACGCTTTTTCAACAAGCGTGCCACAATAGTCGATGTTACCGACAAGGAAGTCATCGACCTCTTCCAAGACGGTCTCTACCACCGCCGCACCTTCGAAGACTTCGGTCGCCGCTGCCCGAGTTCCATCACTAAGCTCAAGGACATGATCACCTCATGGGCCGACGAAGAAGACAAGGCAAACGCCAAGTATGACGCCATTCGCGGAAAGGCAAGCACAACCCGGGCAGCAGCAACAACAACACCAAGGATCAAGGGGGTCGCAACAACTACTCGAGTCCTAACCACAAGTGCAAGCCAGACAATATAATCGCGGCTTTCCAGCGCCCTGCGAAAGACAACTCGAAGAAGACCTCTGGCGGCTTCAAAGATTTGCTGAAAGAGAAGTGCCCGTGGCACCTGGAGGGCAATCACACCACCGAGCAGTGCTATCAACTCCGGCGAGCACTCAAGGATACTCCAGACCCACGGCCTCCTCACGACAAGAAGGGAAAGAAAAAAGCCGACGAAGGCAATGGCGATTTCCAAGAACCCGACAAGACGGTGAACGTCCTCTTTGGCGGAGTACCCACCAGACGGTCTCAGAAGGCCACCAGACGGGAAGTCTTGAACATTGAACCAGCGGTCCCGACCCCTCTCCTGTGGTCGGAGGTACCCATCACCTTGTCCCGCGCGGATCAATGGACAAGCTTCTCTGAGCCAGGGCGTTTCCCACTCGTCCTGAAACCAGTAGTCGTGGGCTCCAAACTTAACAAGGTGCTCATCGATGGCAGAAGCGGGCTCAACGTCCTTTCACCAAGACCTTGAAGAAGATGAAGCTCGACATTACCCACATGCTCACCAAGAGCACATCGCCTTTCTACGGCATCATCCCTGGAAACGTGGTTATTCCACTAGGTTCAGTGGTCCTGCCAGTTACCTTCGGGGAAACCAGGGAGAATTACCGCACCGAGTACATCAAGTTCGAGGTTGCGAACTTCGAGACTTCCTACCATGCCATCCTCAGTAGACCAGCTATCACCAAGTTCATGGCGGTACCCCACTACACGTACTTGATCCTCAAAATGCCAAGTCCTACCGGAGTACTCTCACTACAAGTGGACTTGAAGATATCCTTTGACTGCGACACAGAGGCTGTGGAACTCGCAGCTACCAATCAAGTACCCAATGCAATGATGGAAATCTATGCTGCATCCAAGAAGCTTGCCCCAACTGAACTCGATATCCCAGAGAAGTCTGACACAGCCAACAAGCCTCAACCCTCTAAGGAAGTGCAAGTCAAGGTGATCGACCTTGGGACAGGCGACAACAGCAAGATTACCATGATCGGGGCGGGCCTTGACCCGAAATAGGAAGATGCTCTCGTCAGCTTCCTCCGGGCTAACCGAGACATCTTCGCTTGGAAACCAGCGGACATGCCAGGGGTGCCCAGGAGGCTGATCGAGCACTCACTCAACGTCGACCCTAAAGCTACCCCCAAACGACAACAGCTCCGCCGTTTCACCGATGACCGATGGGATGCCATCAAGAAGGAACTCGTCAAACTACTCGCGACCGACTTCATCAGAGAAGTCTTCCATCCTGAGTGGCTTGCCAACCCCATCCTCGTCCGCAAGAAGAACTCGAACGAGTGGAGGATGTGTGTCGACTACACTGATCTCAACAAACACTGCCCCAAGGACCCCTTCGGGTTGCCGCGGATTGATCAAGTCATCGACTCCATGGCGGGCTGCGACCTGCTCTACTTCCTCGACTGCTACTCCGGGTGCCATCAGATCGCCATCAAGGAAGATGATCAGGAGAAGACCGCGTTCATCACCCCGTTTGGTGCCTACTGCTACACAACGATGTCAATCAGGTTGAAGAACGTCGGCGCCACCTATCATGATGATAGACGTGGACTGGCGACAACCCTTCATCGACTACATCCGCGAGTAGAAGGTTCCTTCAGACAAGAACTTGGCCGAGCAGCTCGTTCGCTGCGCCAAGTCCTATGTACTAGTCGGAGACAAGCTCTACAGGAGGGGCGCCACTTCTGGAGTACTCATGAAGTGCGTCCCCGCGAAGAAGGCAAGGACATATTGGAGGAGATCCACAAAGGCGTCTGCGACAACCACGCGTCTTCTCGCACGCTGGTCAGCAAGGCTTTCCGACGAGCTTTCTACTGGCCGATAGCTCTCGTTAACTCGTTAGAAGATGCCAAGGGTGTCAGTACTTCGCCAAGCAACAGCACGTCCCGGCCTACAAGCTAGTCACCATACCACCAACCTGGCCTTTCGCCTGCTGGGGGCTCGACATGATTGGGCCTCTTCCGACTGCGCTAGAAGGGTTCAACGAGTTCGGTGGTCGTCACACCCGATTTTCCAAAGAAAACCAAATGCATCTCATATGTGCGCCAGGATCAAGTTTACACACATATGATAGACGTCATGAGTGAAATATCAATGAACAGCAATAAAAACGTACAAGAGTTAAACCATTACATTATCTTTTATTACACTCAGACGATAGACTCGAAGGTCTTTACAACGATCAAACGATAACTATGAAGACGTAACTCCATCTTCATCTTTCACAGGCACATGACTAGGGGCACGCGAGCCTCAGAACTCCTCGTAGTTGCTGAAGTACTCTTCTCCAGTGATCTCCTCTGAACAGCGGGTAAGCAAGGGTGAGCACACTTATGGTTGGAGCTCAGCAAGTGGGGGAAAGATGCAAGGCCATCAAGGATAGGCTAAGAGTTTTGCGCTTAGCATTTTAATGTTGGTCAAATTTTATTAGCAACCACCTAATTACTAGGTGTAAGTTTATACCAACCCACTTAAGCATTTAGAAAAGCATCTCCTCTCGTAAACCCACAAGAAACCACGATTTAATTTCATCTTCAAGTTTATTAATCATGTAAGGGTCCAAGCCGCTCATGACCGTGAGCACGGCCGATCGATCGGTTTTACAATCTGCGAGAGGTTGTACACTTTATCCACGCTCGTGTTCCCCATCTTGCCCGAGTGGATCGGACCCTTAAACACTTCCAAGGTGAGTGGCTAGGGGTCCACTACGAAGCCTTGTTGACGGTTAATATTTGTATCAAAGTTCGTTTGTGACTTGCAAGCGGACAAGTCTCCCGTCGTAGTCAAGGGACCCTTCTTCCCTCGAGTGGTGAACCCAAGGTATCGAATCCGTGGAACAATGTGCAACGCAAGGATTCAATCTAGTAAAGCAAGGTAAAGCTATCTATTGAAGAACTAAGTTGCATCTAATCTACTAACTCATAAAGAAAACGAATCTAATCTAATCTACTAAAGAGGTAGCAAGAGAAAGCAAGAGATAACCAATCTAGAGAATCTAGATCATGCTTATATTGTAGCTCCAAACAAGATAGATGAAGATAGTAAAGCGAATCTCATTAAAAGCATCTTTAAATCGTGGCCTTCCCATCCGACTCCGAAAACGCCCGCCTTTCGGAACCCCCCGTTCGTCACAACGTATTCCTATTCATGCGGGTAGTCTAGGGCGAGTTCGATAGAACAAGTTGAAATCACTTGGCCGGTCCGGTATGCACCTCTAGCCACCGCGGCTACAAGAGCACCCTATGTAATCTATCTTAAGTATAGATCGTAGAAGAAGCAAAACCAAGAAGAAAACAAAATCATCGAGAAGGCACTTGATCGCTAGAAATCGAATTCACTTACAAACTTCACCATGAATGATTACATGAACAAGATCACCACCGGGGCCCTCCCTCGATCTTGATCCTCGCTCCGGAGCTCCGACGTGGTCTTCCATGCAAGGTTCCCACGTCGGCTAGGGAAACCCTAGACAACTAGCACGACCCTCATCTTCGAGATGGTGTCCCTCAAGCTTCTCTGCTCCTCGGCGGCGGATTACGACTTCCGTTCGCGTGGCTCTCGGTCGGGGGGCTATTTATAGCCCGAGAAGCAATTAGGTCAAAGGAGAGGCCGATTGGGCCCCGAATTGGGGCGGGCCGGCCGGCCCCGGGCCGGCCGGCCCGGGCGGCCGGCCCGGGCCCACCCGGCCCATCCCGCGGCCTCGCTTCGCCCGGTGTTGCTTCCCACGTCTTCTAGATGTTCTCCCCTTTTGCATGTGGGCCCTTGACGTCGGTTTCTCTCCGAATTGGACTCAATTCCTTGTCTTGCAAGATTCGAAGCACTTTTTCGGTTCGGTCCTCGGAGTTTATCATCTTCTCGGGCTTGGTCCTTGGGCTCTTGGAGTCATGTTCACTTCATTGCTTGACTTGTATCGGGCTTCAAGGTCTTATCATGAGGTGCTTAATGAACTTATCCCGGAAGTCTTGCTTTCAACGTTAAAACCCCGCATAAACACTTAACTCCAAAACGGACATGCACAAGTGAACTTGTTATACCACGGGGGTTAGTACCAATGAATAAGATACAAAAGTAATGCCAACACCGAAGGTAAACTCATGGCTAGGTTGACGGATTTTCATCGTCAACATCTCCCCCATGCTTAAACCTTGCTCGTCCTCGAGTAAGCCTTCGATGGATATCATCGTTGCCAAACAATGTTTAAACCTTGCACCTTGGATCATACATGAAAAAAAAACATAATGCTCTCAAAAGTTTAATTTGTTAAAGTTCCATAATGTACTAGCCTTCATCCCTACGAAGGGTAGATTCTTATTAAGCTTATCCCACAAGTATTAACATGCTCACAAAGTTTAAATAGATCTCAGAATTTTTGAAATAAAGAACGAGATAAAGAAAAGAGCTAAACCAAATTCACAAATTTAAATCATCTTGTATATTGCTCATGAACTCTCATCTCACTTGTCTCTCAAGCCTATATATTCTACTCCTTTCCCTCTCATAACATATATGTGTGGTAGGCTTTATATGGAGCTTTGGGAAAGTTTAGTCCTAACAAGATTTTATAAATGAGGTGTTGTCAAAACAAGACAAGCTTCTCATGGTCTTACCGAGACTCGTCAAAAAGGTCATTGGAGAATAATGTTAAGTCAAGGAGGGGAAAGAGAAAAATACACACACTTTTAGATGAGTGGACATGTGCAAATGACAAAGAGTGATCCCGAGGCACAAAGGAAGTCCTCGTTATCGGATTGCACATGGTTGGAAAATGAGAATGGATCTTTTTAACTTGAAGCCTTGAATGCACTCTTAGAGAACCTGGGAGTTTACTTTACGCATATTTTTTTCTTTCTCATATTTCTCATTCTTTTCTTTCTTTCTTTCTTTCTTTCATTCATTATATATTTTTTTTTCTTTACCTTGAAAGTCATGATTATCAATGGATTTTTTTTTCTTTCATCATTCTTTTTTCCTTTTCTTTCATCATCATTTTTTTAAAAATATTCCCCTTTTTACTCTAAAACTGCACCGTACCTACCTCCTCCCCCATGCTTAGACGTTGCTCGTCCTCGAGCAAAAAGGCAAAAAATAAGGTAGGTACCGGAGTATTTTTCCTTGGAGAGATACTTGAAATCTTCAATGTTGGCACCGTCTTGCGATCTTCCTTGAATTGATGATCCATTCTCAACAATAGGTTGTGGTCAAGGAGGTAAACACAAAAGATGATATTTGGTTTTAAGGGTGGATATCCGGCGAGGTTTGTGAGATCTCCGATGCGGGGATACACAATGCACGGATAAGAGGCTAGCAATAAGATAGATACGCAAAAAACGAAATGACCAACTTCTTAGTCTCGGGCCGGAGAAATCATGGCCTGCAATAACTCACTCAAAAATAAATCTTGTACACTAAAGTTTATGCACTCAAATATATATAAGGCTCGGATAGGTTGAGCAACACACAAGTGATATTTATGACAAGGTTAGCAATATTTTTTAGCATAAAAGACATCTTTAATCTATTCATAACTTGAGAGCACATAAAACAGTATGGGTCTTTATTTTAATCATAACCTCCGCTGAAGATTAAGCTAGCATTTAGATAATTTCAGATTTGTATTTTTAAGAGAGCACTAGTTCAAACATGCATAAATCAATTACAAAGATAAACAAAGCGACAATTATAATTATATATCATCATGGCACAAACTTTGTAACTTTACTAATGGTAAAAACTTGGTGGTGACATTATTCATGATGAAAATAAAAACTAACACACACGCTGAAAATTAAACTAAAAACTGAAAATTAAAGCAAATCTGAAAATACTACGCAAACATAGGCGCATACAAGCTGAAAATTAAAGAAAAGGGGGTAAAGGAAAGATAACTAAAGCTCCTCCTCTCTCTAATCTTCCGCCGGTGGTTGATATTGATAGTCTTGGTTGTTGTACCCTTACTTGTAATAGGAATGCACCACTCCTCCTATGAATTGTCCGACGGTGCTAGGTGAAGGTGTCCAAGCACATAAGAGATGTTTGCATTTCCTTCACCCATTTGGTTTGCATTGGTTAGGATGGCTGCAATAATTTGCACGTTCCTTGTAGCGTATCCTCCAATGGTGGCCACATTTTGTTGTGGTTGAGGAAGGTGTGCATATGGCTCCGCAAAGGCTACGTTGGGCACCGCAAAAATGGTGGGGGTATGGCTGCACCACTCCCCCATGCTTGCATTGGTACACCACCGTAGTAACTCGGCGGCGCCGGGTTCCTCCCAATGGTGGGACATAATTTTGTTGTGCACCTCCTTCTTGGGTCGTGGAAAAACCTTCTCCTAATCCTTCTCTATTATATTTTTTTTCTCTTCGCCGGCACAAGAAGTCCTTCCTCTAACCGATCTTCTTCCCCTCAAGAAAAGTCTTAATCTTCAACCCGGAAGGGGCAAATTCACCTAGGCCACTTGGAAGCCTCCTCTCTCATCTTCACTCTTATATTTTCCTTTCTTCATATATTCCTAGGGAAGTCCCGGGTAGGAGATGATTCGGGTTCCTTGTAATACCCGGCTTTTTAAAGAGATAGCCAATATGGAGAGGTAACACCCCGAACCAATATCTTCCGAACTCGATGTTGCTTAACAGCACCACCGGTTGATCATAGGTGAGTGGGGTCTATTGGCCACTTGGCAATCAAAGCCGAGTAAAGCCAATTCAACTCCGTGTTGGTTATCTTTGTCTCTCTTGTTCTCCCAAAAATCCACTTGCACAAAAGTGACACACTTGGATAATCGGTTCCGGATAGTATTTCTTCGTTGATGGTCTCTTCCCGTGATCATACTCCAAAAAAACTTCCCATGTGCCTTCATGCACATCCACTTGTTCCGGAGCTCCCTTTTGAAAATAGGAGACACTCGCCCATGGGTCTACGATACTAGAACATGCAATCGTTTTGAACATGAAAACCAATCTAATCTATCGGGGGTTGTGACCACGGTTTCGCCCTTTCCCTCCTCTCGTACTCTCACTACGCGAAGGTATTCATGACTAGACCTATGATGGTCACGGTGTAAGATGATAGATAGATAATCCAACAAAGTATGATCACATCTCAAGATCGATTGCAACCCGTGGATGAAAGGAGATTACCCCATCAAAGTGCTAGAGATAGCATCGTTGATCAAAGTTACCCTTCCGACGGTGTCTTCCTTCTTCTCCACTTGTGGGCTCCTTCCAACGGAATGAGAGACTCAGCACTCCTTCATCAAGGGTATGCGCCATGGTCACGAAAATTTCCTAGGCGAATTCCTTGTGGGTGTTTGCCGACACTCCGTTAGAGAATTGCACCGGTGTCCCGTGTGAAACCCAATATGTGGAGAGCTTGGTCGTCGATGTCGACGTTCGCTACAAGCCTCTACTCAAGGCGAGCGAGCTTCTTCTCCTCCTCCTCCGTCGTGATGATAAACCCATTGGAATACCATGGAGCACATGGAGGTGGAGCGGATGATCGTGTCAAGTGGTGAGGTTGGACAGGCGGCTCCTCCATATGTTATTGAAGTTTGGTAAACCTAATAAACGAGTTTCGTGTGGCCCTCATGCCACCGAGGAGAAGAGTGAGGTTCCTCCTCGGCGGTGCCGTGTCCTCCTCCATACCCCGAGGAAACTCGGAAACGAGTGCCTCCTCGAAGAGGTTGTCGATGATGGCTTAGACGACGATGATCCCTTTTTCTTCGGTGAAAAGGCTTGTAGTTTTCTTCCATGATTGCAGCACTCTCCCTCACAAATAAATATCCGGGTTTTCACCCGGTAACAAGGTACACAAATATTATTTTGGAGTCCGGACTTTGAGTGGATTAAGGATGTGGTTTGTTGCACGAAACAAACGCAGTGGATGGCTAAGTCTAAGGTGGTTCCGGCCTACAAACTAGAGCACACGAACAAAGAGTTGGATGAAAGACTTACCTCTCTCCTCCTCTTGGCTCGGTTCTTCTCTAGTGCATTCATGTTGCTTCGTGATCGCGTACACCTTCCAAACGTTCCCGTCCACTCCTTCGCTTGCAATATTGCTCCTTCCACTTGATGTTTTCGCTTTGATTCACTTCCATACTCCCTTGCCTCCCATGCATCCAAGATATTCCTACAAAACAAAGCCTTGGCTGCCCCCCATGCTTGTACTTTGCATATGGTTTAAATATGTTGGAGGGGCATCCCGTGATGTATCATGGTGCATGCATGGTTAGGTTAACTAGATTGCCTCCCTTTAAGTGTGTTTAAGGCTAAGCACTCCTCTAATTTCGAAATTTAAAAATATTTTTCAGAGCCATGCAAGAGCTCAAGCATAAATTTAGAGAAGTTTTTAACCCATTAAAAACAAATGTAAGTCGAAAATATTTTCCGACTACGTTGATATCGGTCTCACCGGTATAGTTTGCCTTCATTGGTTGAGAGCAAGCTTTTCCCGGCTTGATCATGGGGGCATAGGTTTAGGTCCTAATTTTGATTAGATGAGAGAGATTTTGAATGAAATAAAATTAAGTGAGGCTTAGAAAAATTCTAATCTTAGAGAAACCAAGGATATGGATTTTTGAACCAACCAAAAATCAAGTTTCTAGGTTCACGCGAGTCCTACCACATGCTGAAATTTAAATAACATCTAGATACAAGTCGTGGCTCCACTCGAGTATTTTTAGCATGAAAAACAAGTCAACCACAGCACCATAATGAGGGTGAAGGGTTGAGTTAGGTTCTGAAATTTTTTTTTGGTTGTGGTTTCTCGAAAAGAAGCAAACAAACACATAGGATGGTTCATGTAAAGGGTTTATGATCAAGCAAAATATTCAACCAAGAATTATGTCTCTAATATTGTTCAACCATTCTAAGTCTAATGTTTTGCGTAGTAAAATTCAAAACTAAATTATAAAGACTCGAAAAACCTGGAATCGGGTTGTCCTCCCGTAGCTTATTCTTGACTCAACGAAACGGGTTGCCTCCCGCCTAGCGCTTCGTTTATAGTCCATGGCTAGACTTCTTCACTTGATTACCCCGGATCAACGCTCTTTGCGGGCGTTGCAATCTTGGGTACCCACTTTGGCTTAGTCATTTTTTTGGTCTTCACGAGCCGGCTTTGTCCTTTGGTCTTGACGGATGCAACAACTTCCTTGTGGCTCGGCATCTCGAATACCGGTCCTTCGGTCATGATCTTCATGGTCTCTAGTGTGATCCTTCATCTCTCCCGAATGAGTTTGAGTAGCCTTCGCCGTCTTGGGACCTTGGAGTTGTCTCGGATATTCTTCTTTGTTACCCATCGGGCGCCGGCAAGTTGTCCCACTTGCGTCTAGCATCTTCATCATGATGAACACTTCGCATGTGGACCTTGCCTTGGCAGCCTTTAGGTGTTGAGCTTCTTTCTCCATCTCCATCTTCTCCATCCTCGTTGATCTTGAACGGCCTTCCGGCGTCTTGACTTGGAGGTGGTGATTCCCTTGGAGATTTTGATGGTCCTTCGAGCTTGTGTTGCACGTCACCTTTGCCTGTAAAGTTTTCCTGGATCATCCACAAAAAAGTTTTGGGTTTCTTGGAGAGGTAGCCAACCATCTCCGGTTAGGGTTAGCAATAAAACAAAAATCTAACAAAAGAAAAATTAGGGTTAATCAAAACTAGATTAGATTGACTCTTTTTTTCTTTTTGGGGATGATCAAACATAAGAGATGCAAAAGAAAATCAAAAGAAAAACTGAAAGATAAGCGATACTAGATCGGATCTTGATTGCTTGTTCCCCAGCAACGGCGCCAGAAAAAGGGGCTTGTTGACGGTTAATATTTGTATCAAAGTTCGTTTGTGACTTGCAAGCGGACAAGTCTCCCGTCGTAGTCAAGGGACCCTTCTTCCCTCGAGTGGTGAACCCAAGGTATCGAATCCGTGGAACAATGTGCAACGCAAGGATTCAATCTAGTAAAGCAAGGTAAAGCTATCTATTGAAGAACTAAGTTGCATCTAATCTACTAACTCATAAAGAAAACGAATCTAATCTAATCTACTAAAGAGGTAGCAAGAGAAAGCAAGAGATAACCAATCTAGAGAATCTAGATCATGCTTACATTGTAGCTCCAAACAAGATAGATGAAGATAGTAAAGCGAATCTCATTAAAAGCATCTTTAAATCGTGGCCTTCCCATCCGACTGCGAAAACGCCCGCCTTTCGGAACCCCCGTTCTGTCACAACGTATTCCTATTCATGCGGGTAGTCTAGGGCGAGTTCGATAGAACAAGTTGAAATCACTTGGCCGGTCCGGTATGCACCTCTAGCCACCGCGGCTACAAGAGCACCCTATGTAATCTATCTTAAGTATAGATCGTAGAAGAAGCAAAACCAAGAAGAAAACAAAATCATCGAGAAGGCACTTGATCGCTAGAAATCGAATTCACTTACAAACTTCACCATGAATGATTACATGAACAAGATCACCACCGGGCCCTCCCTCGATCTTGATCCTCGCTCCGAGCTCCGACGTGGTCTTCCATGCAAGGTTCCCACGTCGGCTAGGGAAACCCTAGACAACTAGCACGACCCTCATCTTCGAGATGGTGTCCCTCAAGCTTCTCTCGCTCCTCGGCGGCGGATTACGACTTCCGTTCCGTGTGGCTCTCGGTCGGGGGGCTATTTATAGCCCGAGAAGCAATTAGGTCAAAGGAGAGGCCGATTGGGCCCCGAATTGGGCCGGGCTGGCCGGCTCGGGCCCAATTCGGCCCATCCCGCGGCCTGCTTCGCCCGTGTTGCTTCCCACGTCTTCTAGATGTTCTCCCCTTTTGCATGTGGGCCCTTGACGTCGGTTTCTCTCCGAATTGGACTCAATTCCTTGTCTTGCAAGATTCGAGCACTTTTACGGTTCGGTCCTCGAAGTTTATCATCTTCTCGGGCTTGGTCCTTGGGCTCTTGGAGTCATGTTCACTTCATTGCTTGACTTGTATCGGGCTTCAAGGTCTTATCATGAGGTGCTTAATGAACTTATCCCGGAAGTCTTGCTTTCAACGATAAAACCACCGCGTAAACACTTAACTCCAAAACCGACATGCACAAGTGAACTTGTTATACCACGGGGGTTAGTACCAATGAATAAGATACAAAAGTAATGCCAACACCGAAGGTAAACTCATGGCTAGGTTGACGGATTTTCACCGTCAACAAGCCTTTACAAAGGAAAGAAGAGAAACCAACGGCCCGCAACGATTACAGAGGCGGAGCGGACCATAACCCTCCCTAATGGTCGGCACCTTAGCCAAGGCGCTACCCCAAAAGAATCGGGCTATACCCCTTCAACTCCGGCCCCCTGTGCCCCTCTCGGAAAAGAGCTATCAGCTAACCCACTCTCCTAATTAATCGGCTAAGCCAGAGCCATGTGGACTGTGGTTGTCTTGTTATCCCGGGTGGTTCGCCATGTTCGATTAAACCATATGATCTTGTTATTAACCATAAGCACACACATACATGTATATCATCCAAGTTATCATGATCAACATTCATCATATTGCATAAGATTCATTTTAACCATCCCAAGTTATAGCAACTAAGCATTTCTACCCAAAACATTTATTTAAAAAGGGTTGTCCAAGGTAATGAAGGTAAAAGTCTAGTCATGTCCTTAAAAAGGTGATTTCCCATCAAATTTATGCAATACAACATTTAAAAGTAAACTTAGTTATCATGCAAGTTGTGTGGGACAAAAAAAAGAATATGCGGGGGGGAGAAGTCCACTTGCCTTCTTTGCTTAAACACCGGGGTTCTTCTTCTTCAAACACTTGCTCTTGATCCGCTTCAACCGGTTGCTCACTTGAAAGCGGCACGGTGTCTACGAGCACACAAGAAAGCATACAATAAACAAAACAATACACCAAGCAAAGGTAGACCGATCGACGGAAGAAACGATAACAAGGTAGCTTTAAAGAAAGGTGGCTAGGAAAGATTAGGTGTAAGAACATAGTTGATTCACCAAGAGAGAACAAAGGTTGGCTCTAGGAAAGCGATCACAAGGAACACTCGGAACAATCGGGTGATTTGGATGATCATAAACAAGAGCTAGCTATGTGCTTGGTATATTTTAATTAAGTAAAGTCATGTGTATAGGTTATTTCCAAGAAATACCGTACTTATACTTAAGCAAATTATATTGGTATTTAAAAGACGATGTAAACTTAATCCATTTTACTTATAAATATTCAAGTATGATTTATGCAAATTAAACATTTAATTTTTAAAAGAAGCATGTAAAAGCTTCTAGGCGTTTGTCTTTATATTTCGAGTTATTCTAATCAAATTATAATTTAAAAAAACGCATTTATATTCTTTTAATCAAATTAACATTTAATTAAGAAAACCCGGGATATAGCCTATGTTACATTTTAGTAGAAAGCAAATTGCTTAATCATTAATCAAATTAAGTTTGATTATAAAAACCGAGATATACATCTATTAACTTTTAATTAAAAGAAATGCTCATTTAATATTAATCATATTAACTTTCTTATGAAAACACGTGTTAAACATCTAATTAGATTTTAATTAGAAAAGCATGTGTAATAGGATTTAATCATATTTAATATTTAAATAAATTATAAAACAAAAAACATGTACAAAGTTGGTCCTCACACGTAGTTTGAGTTGATATGATCCTAACGCAACTTGAAACGGTGGAAACGGGCTAAAATGCACAAGATACAGCCAAAACAAGGTTCTAAAGATGACGGGCTTGAAAAGACAGTCGCGTGGACACCAAGAACGCTTAAAACGGAGCTAGGACGGAAAAGATATGGCTAAAACAAGGTTCAGGGGCTTTTCTGTGAAGAAACAGGGCTTCCGGGGGCTTATCCGCAAGAATCCGGGGGCTAAAACATAATTACACATATAAACCCAAGGTTTATAGCGCAAAAGACAAGATTGGACCTCCGGTGGTAAAAACTAAAAAGCTCGGGGGCTTAAATAAAGAAATCGGGACCTAATTGGAGGGATTTTTATAGGTGGAAGGACCCGGTTGCAAAACTAAGAAAACTCGGGGGTCTCTTTAGAGAATCGGCTCGTGCTTGGACCGTTATAAGATCCGTTGACTCGCGGGCCGAACGGATCCGAGCCGTTGATCATGTCATGGACGACCGCCGCGGTTGTGGACCGCGCCGTCGACGTGGTCCACGGGTCCATGGTGGACCGGCCAAAGGGTTACGCCCCGGTTTAATGCCGGGCCGTTCACTTGAGATCAAGTGGCCGGGGGTGGCCCGCGGGCGGTGCGCGATGGCGGGGACGGGGTGCCGGCGGCGCCGGCGGGACCGGCGCCGGAGCTCGCTCGATCTCGAGCTCTGGGCCTCGGTTTGGGACGCGGCTAGGCTCTACGTGGAGCTAGGAGGACGGTGAACTCATCCAGGGTTACAAGGTGGTGGCTCGGGTGACATACAGGGGCCTCCACGGCCGGCGGCGACGGGCACATGGCCGGCGAGCTCGTTTTTGAGTTTCCAGGCACGGAACGGGACGGGGTTGGGTCCTGGAGCTGGCTGGGGTGATGGCGAACTCAGGCTGGGGGTTCTTGTGGCGGGAGACGCGACTTTGGTGGCTCACCGCGGAGAGGGGCGGACGGCGGACCTCGTCGGCGCGCGAGCGCCGGTGCTACGGCTCGAGACACAGGAAAACAAGGGAGGGAGTGGGGTTCTCACCTTGTTGCGAAGTCGTGGGGGCCAAAGAGGCTGGCGGAGAGGCGGCGTCGAGGGAGACCGAGGCGGCGGTGGCGGGATCCCGGCGGAGGAAGGGGGGCTCGGGCGTCGGGTTCTTGTGCGGCGAAGTGGGAGGCGAGGGAGGACGCGAGGATGCCGAGGGGTTGCTTCACCGGCGTCGGGGGAGCGCCGGATGGCCGGCAATGGCGCGGCGGCCGGCTTCACGGCGGAGGCGCGTGTGCGAAGATGGAGAGGTGCGGGGCTCGTACGGGTGCAGAAAAGGGAGTGCGCAAGGCTCGAGCATGCCTTTATAGGCTAGGAAGGAGGAGAGGGAGCGGCGTCCGGGCCAATTGGCCATAAATGGCCATGGCGGCCGACCCGGCCTTGAAGGCTTTCAATGGGGCGGCTTGATTAGGGGAAACAGAAGGGAGTAAAGGAGGGAGAGGAGTGAAGCCGGGCTTCAATTGCCCTAAAGAGGGAGATTGAGGGAGGGGCGGCGCGAGAGGCGGGAGAAATCGGCGGCGGCGGCGCCCTGATGAAAAACAGAGGAGAGGAAGGGGTCGCTGGAGGTGGGAGGCGGTCCCGACGGGCGGGCCCCGGTGGCGGCCGAGAGAGAAGAGTGAGGGAGGGAGAAGGCCGGGCCGACGGCGGGGTCGGTGGGCTCAAAGAGAAGGTGGGCCGGCGGAGGGAAACTGGGCCGCGGGTTGGGTTTGGGTTAGATAGGTTTGGTTTTTTTCTTAAACCTTTTCAAATCCTTTTCAAACTTTTAAAATTTAAACTCCTTCAAAACTTTTCAAGATTTAAACTCTTTTCAAAATTTAAACACTTCAAGCCTTTCCAAAGTTTTCAAAAACATTTTAAAACCTTTTAAAACTTCACAAATAAAACCATGCATTCAAAACATGATGCACAAGCACTTATTGCTTCTAAATTATTAAAATGATATTTAAATATTTTAAAGGCTACATTTATTTGATAATTTATTTAATCCTTAGAAAATAAAATCTAAAACACTTTGTTGCTTACATTAATTTAGTGATGGAAAATTAGGGTGTTACGGTGGCCATCGACAAGTTCACCAAGTGGATCGAAGTCAAGCCGGTCACCTGCCCAAAGGCCGACAGGGTACTCGACTTCTTGGACGAGCTCGTGCATCGCTATGGACTACCCCACTGCATCATCACCGACCTTGGCTCTAATTTCAACGACCACCAGTTCTGGGAGTATTGCGAGAACAGCGGGATCGACGTCCGGTACGTCTCAGTCGCCCACCCTTGGGCCAACGGACAAGTCGAGCGTGCCAACGGGATGGTACTCGACGCTCTCAAGAAGCGACTGCACGACATTGCTAACACAAAAGGAGGCAAGTGGATCAAAGAACTACCAAATGCACTCTGGGGGCTTCATACACAACCTACCAAGCCGACAAGGTAGTCACCCTATTTTCTGGTCTACAACTCCGAAGCTATTCTACCTGCCGACATAATATGGGAATCACCGGTAGTAGAACAGTACGACGAAGGCATCTTAGAAGACAATAGATGAGTTGATATCGATGGACTCGAAGAAGCCCGCTGTGTCGCCGTCGTCCAATCAGCAAGGTACCTTGAGGGTATTCGACGCTACCATGATCGCAACATCAAGGAACGCTCCTTCAACGTTGGTGATCTAGTCCTCCGCTGCATCCAGAACACAGAAGGACTACACAAGCTCAGCTCGCCATAGGAAGGTCCCTTCTCAATCGCCAAGGTGACCAGACTAGGCTCATATCGTCTTCAGACACTTGAAGGCAACAACGTCAGCAACTCGTGGAACATCGACCAACTCTGTCGATTCTATGCATAGTCGCTCGACTACTACAAAGTCCAAGTCTGCACGACTACTCTGGGGCTTCTCGCCATAAGTGGCCCTCCGATCCAGGCACTAAGTCTTCAGACTACTCCAAGATCCAGCGTCAACGGCTACTAATGGATCTCGGGCTGCTTAGAGCGTCAAGGACTCTAATGGCGGTCTCCAAGACCATGTACTTTGGATCCAGCCTAACGGATCTCCAGCTGTAAGCGACCAACGGTCCTAGCGTTACTTAAGCCGTAGGCGGCCTCCGGGTCCAGGCGACTACACTTGTAAAACGGCCCTGGCCATCCAGGTGTACCCTTCTTATCAGTAATAAAGTTTGATTTCCAATCAACTCATTTACTGTGTCTTCTTGAAAAGGATCCAATACCGAGTACTACTACTCGCGCGGATGGGCACTCCGCACATAAAAAACAGCGACAACGAGTACTCATTTCAAACATATATCCTGGAAGATTTTCATTCAAACTTAAACAAGTTCTTCATAACTTCATTTATGTTACATATGCTGCCAAAAGCTAACCCTACAGGATAAATACCGAAGGTTGAGCTTCCCGAAGAACTTGTTCCGCGATCGGCGCCATCTCGCTCCAGGCGGCTCCTTGTATTGGTCATCTGTGCAGTTCGTGGCAAGTCCTCCAGCAACTACATCCACCGGAGCCTTAGGGAAGTACGACTTCATGTACACCAAGACCTGGTTAGGGATGGACTTTGCCAGATGCTTCACATAGGTCGCAGACGCCCGGGGGCTTCCTTCAGTCGATCCACCAATGGAGCTATCTTGGGCCCGCCTGGATGAGGCACCAGCAGTCTCGCCATTGGAAGCGCGGCTTCTTCAAGCTCTTTCAGCTGGCCACGCAACTTCTCACAGTCCTCGTTCAGCACTTGCAGAGATTTATGATCCGAGACTTTGCGAAGCTCCATGTGCTTAACGAACTCATGAGACAGATGCTTATATTCGTACTCAAGTACCTCACGGGCATCATTTTCCCGGTAGACAATGTTCTTCAAATCGGTCTCTGATGCCTTCAACTGGTCTACCCGGGCCTCAAACTCTGCAAAAGCTCAATAACACATGTCAGACAACTATAAGGTACCCTCAATAAGTACTCAACAGGCTGGCAGTGGCATACCTTTGTTCTTCTGACGCATCGACTTGTTTTTCTGAATCAAGTTGTCGCTTTTCGCCTGCATTTCTTGTACCTCGTTGTGGTACTGGGCGAAAAGCTCCATCCAGCTTGGATTGCAACACGGCGGAGTGTCTCTAGTATGCCACCACTAGTTGTCACTGTCTCTGACATCGGCGCCGAACGGATTGGCTCCGCGTCTTGGATCTCCGGTGATCGGACGACTATGCTAGAATCTGGAAGCGTATCATCATGCACCTCCTCTGTGATATCGGGGGCTATTGGATCCTCCAGTCCAGAAGTTGCTCCTCCTAGCAAATCGGCTTCCGGCACAATGCCTTTAATTGCCACGGCTTCGGGGATCACAGTCCCCTCGACTTGTGTTTCTATCACCACAAAGTACGCAAAGTCAGTATCTGGGGGCTACGACAACTACACGGGGCGAACAGCATCAGCGCAGTCTACGCACCTTCAACTATGGTGACCTCCGGCGGCGTAGTCTTTGTAACCTGGATATCGCTCTCAGCTTGGGGAAGGGGCGCAGATTCCTCAACTGCTGGTGACTGGTCTTCTTCACCAGCTGCTGCACTAGGTTCCTCGCCTTCCCAGGACAGATCAGTGGATTTCCTACATAGTACAACTTTGGTGATCAGCCAAGCAAGATTACCAACCTACATGTACTACTCGAAGCCTGATTTTCCTTACAAGCTGGACCGGACAACAGTCACGGTCGGAGCGCCAAGTATACTGGCAATATTAACAAGCGTGGCTTCCGCGGGCGCCTCTTCTTCAGCATGGGCTACTACTGGCTCCACGGTTCCAGTAGTCGCGGAGGGCTCCGGCCTCCTTTCTTCTGTCGGCACCCGCGGCTCGGCAGTAACAGTCACCTGCTGTGCCATCTCCGGCATGGTCTCTTCAACGGTGGGGGCTGGACTGAGGCTCCTCTCAGTCACTCCGCCCACTTTGTCCCAGTTGTCCCCTTCCCCCTGATCCGCGGGGTCGGACGATGGAATGTCCTGCGACAACTCCGAAATCCACTGTCAGCACGCAGTACTCCATAATAAGTACCCGACTACTCTACTCGAAGAACTCACCTCATGGGCAGTTGTTTCTGTCACCTTCAGCTTCTTGGCGGCGCGCTTTCGTGCCACATTGCGTGGCCTTCTCGGCGGCGTAGGAAGACTAGCCTCCAAGCTAGTCGGTCTGTCAACAATGAGGGGCATATGGGGCAGTCCAGGACGGTTGAATCTGGACCGCAGCTGAAATCGCTCCTGGAGAGTTTCCCCATCCTCCTCGTCGGAGGTATCTTCAATGGTGACGGTGTCGTCACCCTCGCCGACTTCACGGCGTTTCTTCAATTTGCTCTTGCCCTCCTTTGGTACATCTTCAAGTCGAGGAGGGGGAGTTGGGTCAGAGACATACTTGGCGATGTCATCCTGCAGACAACAACTTGGGTGAGCGCGACTACTCCAGGCCAATCAGTACTCAAAGGCAGAGGTCACAATTATTAACCTTGTTCGGCGGATGAGCCGCGGAGTACTCGGAGACTGGGCAAGGAGTGTAAGGTGGCATGTCCTTGAATATCTTGCCCAGCCTCTCGACAATGTCTTCATCATCGACTTCGTCACCGGGCATTCTCGACATATCTTCGCTGCCCGTGTACTGGTACCCGAGGGTGTCGCGAGCCATCAGCGGATGCACCCTCCTCTTCATAAAGTTGAAGGCCACATGCTCAGACCTCAGCTCGGCCTCTCTAAGGGCCTTGATCTTCTTCATCAACTTGGGTAGTTGGATACCCTCTTGCATTGTGGGCTCGGTGTTCCACCACGCTCTGTGCTTCGGCTGCTTTCCGCTCGGCTTCGGCAACTCCGGATGATGGTTACATATGTAAAACCACTTCCACTTCCAGTCTTGATTTGACTTTATCAGTTTGTACGACAAGTACTGGTCGGCCGCATCCTCACGCATTTGAATGTCTGCCCCTCCGACTACTCGTGGGTCGTTGGTGCTTGGCTGCGGCCTCACGCGGAAGAACTTCCGGAAGAAAATCCAGTGGGGTTTGATCCCCACAAACTCTTTGCAAAAATGGACAAAGACGAAAACATGGAATATTCCGTTGGGATTAAGATTCAGGTACTCGATGTTGTAGTACCTGAGTAGACCTTTGAAGAAGTTGCTGGTTGGAACTGCTAGTCCGCTCTCCACAAATCTGGCGAACATCGAGATTTCATCTAAATTTTTCTCCATCGGATATGGGTCACCAGCGGCAGGGCACCACAAATCCATCTCTTTCTCCCACAAGAACCCGCTATTCACCAGGGCCAGCAGATCTTCTGTCTTCAGTTTGGACTTCTTCCATTCCTTGGCCGGATTGGGATGCGGAGGAGATGTTGGCGGCGACGACTCTCGAGCAGACCCCTCTGATTTGCTGCGGGACCTCTTCTTTCCTCCACCAGCCTTCGAGCCCTTGGACGGAGACGCCTTCATCCTCCAAGAGCAGGGGGTCTTCACTCGCATCTGCTCGGGGGCTATGCCAGTGGCAGGTGGTGGCGGCGTGTGTGGACCTTCTTTTTCTCGCGCGGCAGCAGAGGCGACAGAGGAGGGAAACTCTATTGGATCTATTCAAGCGTCCGCTACTGGGGAGAATGAAAAACCCTAAGGGTTTCAGCGTCTATTTATAATCCAACAAGCACCACCACAACGGCTCAACAGATAAGTGCCAGTGGGTCGACTCAGCGGTGGCTGCCTGACCCTTCAGCTTCCGGTACTCGTTGCAATCGATCTCGGGGGCTCGGCTGCATCTGACAGATTTAATGGGTGACAACAAGACTCAAGAGCCACTCAGGACACATTATACAATCAAGATGACCCTTCAATTCGAGAGGAAGTACTCGACTCAAGGCTCGGGGGCTCCGTGCCACGTGTCCTTCGGTTTTTTCTCCGGATTTTATGGTATAAACTTGGCAGAACTTCAGATTGACCCTCAGCTTGAATCTATGATTCGACCTAAGGCTCGGGGGCTACATTCCATATGGAATGTGATTCTTCGAATCACATTTTCCGTATGGTTTCTTCTTCAAATCAGAGCGAGTACTATTGAAGACCTTCAAGAGGAGAACTCGAGGACGCTTGGGGACTACTCGAGAAGACTTCAAGACCACTCAAGGATCAGCAGGAGTACCTTCCAACCTCAAGATGCTTAAAGTATTCTTGAGGACTTTTGGCTTGTAGTACTCGGGACGCCAGAGGACTACTCGTCAAGGCCATCAAGACTACTCAAAACTATCCTGCTCGACTACAAAGTACTCGGGGGCTTGTCGTATGGACCTCCCTGGGCCCACTACCTCGGTGGGTACCAGGACCAACTACTCGGTGGGCCCCTGGGACTACCCGGCTTGGGCTGCACGAAATCTGCTGGCGTGGAGCACAATGATCTCTGTGAAGGATTACTCAGATAGGAGACTGTACATGACCGACTCCATGTAAAGGACACCTAGACGTACACGACTAGTACTCTTTCCCTGAACCGACTTGTAACCTTGCCTCTCGGGCTATATAAGGCGAGGCAGGGACACTTACCTCTCTCATACGTATCATCTTGTAATCGCACCCAATCAATCCAGAGCTACGCAGCATACATGACGTAGGGTATTACGCACATTGCGGTCCGGACCTGTATTACGCACATTGTATGCCACGTGTCTCTTCCTTCGAGTTACCGATCTCGGCGAGGCCACGTTCATCTACCTCGGTTACTCCCCTTGGTAGGCTGCCGGTCTAAAACACCAACAAAGACTTACAACTTTGTAGTTCAAATCGTGTCTATTTGAATTCATTTTGGTGCTCAGATGATTGACACAATATTTAGATTTAAACTTCAAATTTTAAATCTGGATGATATATCGATTATTTGACCCTCAAGATGATTTCAAATAAAAACGTTTGAACTACAAAATTGTAGATCTCGACAAAACTTACAATTTTCATATAAAGTTTATCTCTATCTGAACTCAAACAACAACATTACGGTTTTTGGAAGACGAACTGACTCCTACTGCCGTTTGAAATGGCGGCACGATTGCTATTGTACCCGTGGACAGGTGAACAATATCCTTCCGCCGTTTCAAATGACAGCATAGGCATAGTTTTGCAAAACTTTGGAACGGACATATATTTTTGTAAATTCTTAAAAAAGTAAATAAGAAAATAAAACAAGAGTAAGTATGGCGGTTGTCATAAAAAACCGTAAGCAGTGCGGTATTAGCGTGTGGCGAACTGAGCTTAGCTCAGTTGTTTTTTAGAACTCAACTCGATTTCAGTGCTCCCATTTTTTCCGATTATATTATATGATTTAACCATCATTATTCTTCTTTTAGATGATGTGCCGTCTTCAAATGCGTGTTTTTCAGAATTACACTGTACAACGTAGACACTCCTAACACACACTCACCCTTATGAATACACGTACGCAAACCCTACCTTTATGAGCACCTCTGAAGGACTAAGCACCGGCAGATCTGGAGATTCTCGAAGTCACCACTGGCGCCTCGTCGTCGACGGGAACACCACTTACCACTTAACGCATAACGCCGGAAAATCCCGAAATAAATACAAGAAAAGGTGGTAGCACAGTAGGTAGCGTTCCAATAAACTGTCTTACTATTAGATTACAAGCCCATTCTATTTCAAGATGCGTGTTCGAAGATGCATGTGTGTCTATATATATATCGATGTAGGTTTTGCGTGCGTGTTGTAAGCATTTGCATTGTACTGTGTAATTTTTTAAAAAAATCTAGACACTTCAAATTTATATTACATTTTCAAATTTATGATACCATTTGGAAATTACCATAGTTTTATATAAGTTTTTTCTTGTTCCCCCCTGTTGGTGGCGAACGTTGGGTTTGATCTGAGTATTTGCTATAAGTACACTCTTTTTGTTTCCTACTTCATCGCATTGTTGTAGAGACCGTAGTTAAATTTGTGCTATTTATCAGCATGATACACAAACTTAAACGCTTTTCTAAAATAAATTGTATTTTCCTTTCTTTTCGAATAAGTGTGCATACATGAAATACATCTCATTTTCCTGCAAGAAACACTACGGGAAAGCCCGTATATGCCGAGTGCCAGAAACATGGCGAAGACATCAATACATCGCGAATTGGCTTGTAGTCTAATGATACGACGGTCCAGTGAGACGCTACCCACCAGGGTTCAAATTCTAGTGCTCCCCCATTTTCCTGGAATTTTCCCATGATTTACCGGTGTATGGGTTAAGTATTAAGTGACGTTGCCGTCGACAGCAATGCCTCTCGCCCTCGGTCACGTCATTGTCGCTGCCACCACACCCCTCTCTGCGCCACCGCCGGTCGCCGTTGGTGCTCGAGGCGTAGCACATTCGCCACCAGCGCCGCGCAACATAGGAGGAAGAGCACAAACGTGCTGCCGGAGGAGGGAGGGGAGGGTCTGCCATCACTGGTTAGCCCCATCGCGGTAGGAAAGGGAGCGGCCGCTGTCGCAGGGGGTCCCTGCCGTGTGAGGGGAGAGGCTGCTGTCGCAGGTGTTCTTCGTCGGCCGGCGCTCGAGGCCACGCCTCCGCGAGGCTAGACGGAGCTCGAGGTCGCGTTGCCGCCACCGCTGGTGGCCTCTCTCGATCGGCTGGGGCTCGATGCCGCACCCACGTCAAGTCCGGATGCTTCACTTTGTAAACATCATACGTGATAAAATGTGTGAAACATTTTCAACTTTTTACCACAACCTCCACACATGATACCATCACACCATGGTAAATATCATGATTTTTGGACTTCATTTGTTATTTTTAGAATTTCAAAACCATTCGACTACACGTTCATGATTGTGTTTCTTAATAAGATGTTCAAAATTTCTTTTCATTTCATGATTAAAGCCTCCAATTAAGCTAAATGACATGACTATCATTTTTCTACTCATTTTGTTCTATTTTTTAAACTTATCGTTTAAATTTGACTTTATTCAAAAATTGCTTGAAATACAACTAGTTAATTAAGTATTACAAAAGAATAAAAAATTACAGAACTTTTTTTTGACAACTTAAAATCATGGAACTTTAACATGGTGTACCACTTGTGAGGAGTAGAAAAAGTTTGGGAATACGAAATAAAAAATAAAAATTAATTTATTTGCCTACCGTTAAGAAACACTAGGCAAACTTACTTTTTTACCGAGTGTAAAGAAAAAAAATACTCGACATAAGAGTTGTTTGTCGAGTGTCGGGAAAAACACTCAGCAAACATACTTGTTTGCCGAGTCCTTTTAGTACAATACTCGACAAAAAAGGTATTTGCCAAGTGCTCAACGGATTGCACTCAAAAACCTTTTAGCACTCGGCAACTAGGAGATTTCCCGTAGTGAAAGAAATACATGATATTATCAATTAACAACATCTCTGGCGACACCACACTCCACGTCATCTCAGGTTTTTTTGGGTGACCACCTTTCGGAAATCCCTCTCCGATACAAGTTTGATCAACACATAAATTCATAAAAAAAGATAAACGATGCATCATTTAATGAAAAAGTCAATTTTTGATCATTGAACTATTGCCTCAATTTGGTTTTTACCATCAAACTCCAAAACCGGGTATTTTTGACCATCCAACTCTTAAAACCAGTCACAATGGACCATGACGTGGTTTCGATGGGTGATTTTAACTTTTTTTATTTACAATTTAGTTCTTAGATCTTAAATTGATTATTACATTTTTCTGTACATCGGATATAGGTGTTCTTTATGGTCATGCGTTCATAACAGTGCGCTTTATCTTTTAAAATATTCTATAAACTACTTTATTAGTATTTGTTATATTATTTTTATGTTGTTGTCTAAAAACAACAATATAAGAAAAGCAAAATAAATAATTACAAAATAATATAAATAACATTTTAAAAGATAAAAGCTTATTGTTATGAATGTATAGCTGCAAGAATCACTTGAATCAGAAATACGATAAAAATAATCATCTTTTTAAGGTTCTAGATGTGGCATATTGCTCAAGAGTCGGATACAAGGACCATCCACTTCATCTCTCATGGGCTGGATGACCTTTTAATTTTCATGGAGTTGTTGTTGTTGGATACAAGGACAAGAGGGTGCATGCATGTGCTACTTGATGTGACGACTGCTATGAACCGATTCGTGTGCTAGTTGGACAAAGCTAACAATCTATCTGAAGTGGCAACTGAGCTCCAGTCCACCTGGGATTTGGGATTGGAAACAGAGCAACGCACGACGCTGCTAACGGGGGAAAGCAGAACCTGCTGACGGAGAAAGGAAAGCGGCGAACGTGGTCGTGGCGTGGCCGTGGGCCCCAAACGCAAGATGGCGACGCGTCTGCGCGTGCGCGCGCGAGTGCACCGTGCACAAAAAGGCCTCTCGCCGTCACTCATCGCTTTCTCTCCCCCTCTCAGCTCGATCGATCCCCAAGACCAAGAAGACTAGTAGGTAGCTAGCATTCGAGGATTCCCAGGAGCAGAGCACACATGGCGGAGGGTTGCGTGACCCGCGTGTGCGCGCTGGCCATCGCCACCGCGGCGTGCGTCGGCCTCCCCGCCGCGCTCGTCTACGCGATCGTCCGGATCGCGGCGGCTCGGCGCTTCGGCGCCACCTTCGCGCTCGCCCTCGTCCTCGTCTTCTGGGTCACCGTCAGCGCCGCCTACTACCCGCGCATCTGCGCCGACATCATCCCGTGGTCCGCGCTCTTCCGGCGCCTGCGGGTGTGGTGGGGCCAGCGCGCGCGCCAACCGCCCGTTGGCGGCGGCGCTGCCGCCGTTGTTGTCGCTGCCAGTACCACCGTGGCGTTGCCGATGGCGATGCGTGGACGAGGAGGCCATGGCGGCACGACTGGGCTTCCGCAGCATCCGCCGTTTGTGCCGCCGCTTCCGTACGTCGACGTAGTCACTTATGGCAGTGGCACCCGGGAGTCGTACGGGTGGCGGCAGCGAGCAGACGGCGCCCTGTTGTTGCCGCTGTTCGTGGCGCGAGGACAGCACTGTGGAGGAGGCATGGAGGCGCTTCCACGGGAGCCACCGGCCGCGCGCGCCGCTGCACAGCGGGTCGGCGCCAATTGCACCCTCGCGTCGTCGTACGAGCTGATGAAGCGGAACGTCGGCGCCGCGCGGGCGGCGGACGATGACGGCGAGGCGCCGTGCAAGCGCTGCGCGGTGTGCCTGTGCGACGTGGAGAAGGTCGAGACGGCGGCGTGGCTGCCGGCGTGCCTGCACTTATTCCACCGTCAGTGTATTGACCAGTGGCTGCACCAGCACGGCCACTCGACGTGCCCCATCTGCCGGTGCGACGCGTTTGGCGCACCGCTGTCGCCGGAATAGATGGCGGCGATCTGAGAGGTTAATACGGACGGTGACTCTGTTGGATCGAAGAAGTTGTAATAATAAGGTGGAGCAAAATTAATGGTGACTTGCAGTAGGCGATGCACGTTGTTGTGACGATCTTTTGTCCAGCTAGTCAGATCGATGGCACTGGATGACATATAACTTTTCCTCAAATTTAACATTTTATTAGCATGCATGTCAGTTTGGGCTCAAGGACAGCATAGTCTCCCTCTATCTCAGTTGGTACCTTACTACCTTTGCAGTGTCTGCACCATCTATCTCTTGTGAAATATGAGTACTCCCTCTCTTCTCGTTTATAAGGCGCGCACGTATAACAAGATTAAACTTTATAATCTTTGACTCTAATTTACTAATCATATTTTTTGTTTTGTAATGTAAATTTGACATGGTTAAATTTGTATTCGATTGTAGTTTCTAATGATTATACATTCATAACCACAAATAAAATAATATAAAAGGAATTAGTGGTCAAAATATAGTTTGGAAGACCGTGTCGTGTCTGCCCGCGCCTTATAAACGAGAAAGGAGGGAGTACTGTTCATAGATAGACTAGTAAGAGCAACTCCAACACTACCCTATCCTTCACTTGGCAAATCTTGGATTTTGCCAAGTGCAAAACTCAAATGCCAAGTCAAAAAAAGTGGCTTCTCCAACACTACCCTATTTGGGCTTGGCAAATTTGATTTGGTGGTCCACATGTCACAAAACTTGGATCGCGATCGATCGGCCTTCACCTTCCCCTCGCGACCGATCGGCCTTCCACCTTCCCCTCGCGACGGATCGCGCCGCGCCGCCCACGCCTTCCCCTCGCGATCGATCGCCCTTCCACCTTCTCCTCGCGACGGATCGCGCCGCGCCGCCCACGCCTTCCCCTCGCGACGGTATGCTTCCTCTCCTCCACCGGCGCCCCCACCGGCCACCGGCGAGCACCGGCCACGACCGCCCACGCCGATCATCTTGTCATCTTGTCTCTCTCCAACTCCAATTGATCGATCCAGATTATCTTGTCCCAACTCTAGGTCCTCTCCAACCAAACACCATGCCTAGGAAGAGATCTCGTTCTAGGAGGCAGTTTGACGATGAATCTTCATCTGATGACGATCATGTTTTACTGTCCTCGGTTGCTCATATCGTGAGCACTATTTGCAACGATGATGAAAGAAGGCCCGGTGGCTCTGTCCCCGGTCATCGAGTTATGTATCGTGATAGGAAAGGCGGCCATGACCGGATGTACCAAGATTACTTGGCCGAAAATTCAACATATTGCGATGATATATTCCGTCGAAGGTACATGATTTGATCTATCACATCAGATTTGTTTGAAATATGTGTTTGTTCATTTTTTTCATCAAATATTTGCTTGCTTCAAAGGATATATAATCTGTTTTTTCAGGTTCAGGATGTCCAAGAAGCTTTTTGTACGCATAATGAATGCAGTAGAAGCTCACGATGATTACTTTGTCCAGAGACGGAATGCAGTTCGCGTACTAGGGCTGAGTTGCTTTCAAAAGGTCACTGCCGCAATGCGGATGCTCACCTATGGGCTTCCAGCTGATGCTACGGATGAGTACATTCGCATTGCCGAATCTACTGCACTGGATAGTCTTCGTCACTTTGTTGCAGCAGTGGTTAATATTTTTGGAGATGAATACTTGAGGTACCCTAATGAGAAAGACACTAAACGCCTACTTGCAATGGGTGAGAAGAAAGGCTTTCCTGGAATGCTAGGATGCATCGATTGTATGCATTGGGTATGGAAGAATTGTCCATACACTAAACAAGGACAATACAAGGGGCACGTGGAGAAACCTACTATCATTCTTGAGGCTGTTGCTTCCGACGATCTCTGGATATGGCATGCCTTCTTCGGGATGCCTGGGTCGTGCAATGACATCAACGTTCTTCACCGGTCGCCTTTGTTTGCCAACTTGGCGGAAGGTACAGCTCCAAAGGTAAATTATACAATCAATGGACATGAGTATACGATGGGCTACTATCTTGCAGATGGTATTTATCCATCGTGGGCTACTTTAGTGAAGACCATCAATCGTCCATTGGGGAATAAGAACAAGTATTTTGCGAAGGCACAAGAAGCGACAAGGAAGGCGGTGGAGAGAGCTTTTGGTGTTCTTCAAGCAAGGTTCGCCATTGTTCGTGGGCCGGCTCATCTTTGGGATGTAGAGACATTAGCATTGATCATGAAGGCTTGCATTATCATGCACAACATGATAATTGAAGACGAAGGCCGTGTGGATCCTAAGGAGCGTTTTGACGACGAAGATGAAGATGTGCAGCCTCAACATGGACAGCCCACTAGAACACTAGAAGAATTTATTGAGGCGCACCAACGGATCAGAGACCCCGAAACTCATGACCAACTCAAAGAAGATCTCATTGAACACCTTTGGAACAATCACCCCGATTTATATTCCTATGAAATTTGATGTTTTTTTAAAAAAAATTGCAATCAATACCTTTGTATGAGTACCGATTTAATATTTTCAGAATATATAGTTCATTTGTCCTTTCGGATGTATGTGTCTTTAGCCGTTATTTGGCAATCATCATCGAGCAATCATCGGCAATCATCGAGCAATCATCGAGCAATCATCAAGGGAGATATGCCGGCCAACAAAACCTTGCTGTAATCATCACGCGACGAGGTTTGCAACGGGACATATGCCGGCCACCAAAACGACACAAGAAATATAAGAGAGCAGCACACTTCTCACATGAAATAAAGAGAGCAGCACAGCAGCACACTTGCACAATTGCAAAGAAACTAAAATCATATGATAATCAAAAGTGCATAGAAACTGAATTGATAATCAAAAGTGCAAATATTTCATGTTTACTGATTACATAGAAACTGATATGATAATCAAAAGTGCATAGAAACTAAAATGATCTTGATCAATTAGCCATACGACGAGCAATGATCTTCCTCTGCATCATCTCATAGTATTCTAGCTGAATCGAGTCAAGCTTGCTCTTGTCAACTTGCATGATTTCTTTTTCTTCTTTCAGCAACTTCGCTTCCGCAAGTTTAGCATCATTTTCGTTTGCAGCCTTGTCTACCTCAAGTGTTTGCTTGAACCTCTCCTCCTTCGCCTTCTCTTTTTCCTTGTCCAAAGCCTCCTTCTTTGCCCACATGTTTTCTATAGCCTCCAAGCAAAGTTCGGCAGCCCCCACCACGCCTAAGTTTCGTTTTGCTTTCTTGATCCCCTCAACCTTTTTTGGGGGTTCGGGGGTGTCATCATCTTCTTCCCTTGCTCCCGAATGCATGGTTTGTTCCTCATCCCTTGCCTTGGACTTCTTGGAGGCCTTCTTTGGTTTCTTTGCTTCTTTCTCTAGCTCGGCAAGCTCTTTCATCTTCGCTGCCCACTTGTCCTCCTTCTTCGGTATATCATAACAATGGATTAGGGTGAACGACTTCTTGTCTTTGTCTAGATCGGTGTACATCTTGGAGGCCGCGAACGATCCGCGCATGATAAATTTGTGACCAATGTGTATAAAATTTTTAAGTGTACCAAAACTGAAAAATATGTGAAACAGATATCAAATACCTTGTTTTCAATAGTCGTGCCACTCTGATTCCTTCGTTCAATCGCCTCTACGCATGAACAAAACTTGTTTACTGATGCCTGAATAGTAAGCCACCTGTGCATAATGGAACTTTGTGACCTATCAGCAGCAGTCGACTTGTTCTTCACAAAATAAGCATGAACTCTCCTCCAAAATGATGCACGACTTTGATTGGCACCGTGAATTGGATCCTTGCTAATTTTCAACCAGCCATCGCATATAACTTCGTCTTCCTTGAAAAAGAAATTTTTGGTCCTCTTGCTAAATTTCTTTTGGGTAGCACTTGCCTCTACTTCTTCCACTTCTTGCACATCGATATCTCCAGTCATCGCATTGTCAAGGTTGTTGAGACCAACAAGGTCACCATCAACTTCGTTGGAAACTCCATTGAAAAGAATGTCAGAAAGAAAACCTTCTCCTTGCATTGCATCGGCTATACATGATATATGTATGATCAGCATGATGTGTACGACATAAAATAAAACTAGCATCAGAAACCGCAGCATATATCTTCAATTACAACTCCATGAATCTATACGTCCCCTTCCACTACGGTATAGGGTTCCATCAATATGTACAACATCAAAAAAGAACCAAATTTAGCACCATCAAGAACCACAATTCCCCTTCTATCTATCAATTGCGAGGATGGATGGAAGATTAAAAAGAAAACCTATCAATTCCCCTTCTATCTATCAATTCCCCTCCCATAATCTATCTAAACCCTAAACTTGCTGTGTACTGGATGAACAAGGGAGGATGGAAGGAATACCTATGGAAGCCGCCGACGATCTGCTGCCCTCACTCGCACCACCTTCACCAGCCGTGGATCCCATGCCTCAGCGCCACCAGCAGCCACCGTCGTCGCTCCTTCTACTGCGGCGGCGGCGCGATAAGTCGTGGACAGAAAGAAGATCGATCTGGCTACATGGCCCGACGCGATACGACGTTTTATGGAGACTCGGTCTGTGGCTTGGCGCGCGCGGGAAATTATCGCGGGAGGAGATTGAGCGCGCGGGAGGAGGCGTCAAGTACCGCGAAAACACCGATGGCAAGCGGCGGCACGCGCGCAAAGATGCGCCCTTCTGGCCCCCTTTTGCCAAGCATCCTTTTTTGCCAAGTGAGGATAGGGTAGTGTTGGAGGGGCTATTTTATGGTTTTGGCAAAATTTAGGATTTGCCAAGTGAGGATGGGGTAGTGTTGGAGTTGCTTAAGAATATTGAAATGAAGTATTGAAGTATTGTGAAACTGAGCCCTTCTCTGAACCGAAAGAGAGAGGAATTCTGCACCAAGAGACTGAACCAGTGGATAGCAGGGTTTTTAATATCGACCGAATGGACCGAACCGGCGGGGTCCGGTACCGGTTTACCGGTCCGGTTCGGCCGGAAACCGGTAGAAACCAGACAAATTCGAATTTCAAACCAAATTCCCTAGTGCAAACGGTTGGAACCGGTATACCGGACCGGTTCCCGGTCGTTTAACCAAAAAAACCGAATTAGTGGAGAATTTGACGTGTTTTCAAATTTGAATTAAAAATTGAAAAAAATAAAAGAAAATTTTCTAAAAATATTGTAAGGTGAATAGAATCTAATGGTGTCAAAACATTTCAAATATTAGTGCATTTAGTATTTTTTGCGGGGTTTTAGAAGTTCAATCCGCCAATTTGTTCTTTTTTTTCTTTTTTAGTTGAACTTCTAATGCACGCAAACTATACTAAACGAATGAATATTTGAAAACGTTTGACACCATTAGATTCTACACACATTGAAGTATTTTTGAGATTTTTGTGAGATTTTTCATTTTTTTAATTCAAATTCAAATTTTGAATTTGGACCGGTTGGGAACCGGCCGGAACCAGAACCGGCCCGGACCGATTCCCACGATTTCCGACCCGATTCCCACCGGTTAGGTTAACCCTTGTGGCCAGTGGGGTAGTAGCTCAGGCATCAAGCTAGTGATCGACAAAGATGCCCATGAACCCCCTGGCACGCTCTAACGGACGTTGACACTTGTCCCCTTTGCTGGTGGCCATAGCCAAAGCCAAAGCGTCCACAAGCTAAGGAAAGTGGTCTCCGAAGCTTCTTTATTTAGCGCGTAGCACGTCCCCCTCAAATTACCTCGTTCATGCATGCACATGTAAGTAACTGCTGGCAGCTGCTTTCGTCATTTTTATAGTGGTTATTATACTAGTATACTGCGTAGAAGCTAAGCAAGCTCTTTGCTATGCACAAATATAGCATGGCAAAGACCCAAAGTGGACTGACACTACATCAAACTGGTTTTACCTTGGCGGTCAAAACCGCCAAGGTATGTAGGTGTACCGCCAAGGTAAATGTCCTTGGCAGTGTACCGCCAAGTAAAATCCGCAAGTATAGAGCGTCAAGGAAGCAAGATTATGCCTGGCAGGTCACCGTCAAAGATTGTTTTCTTGGCAGTCTAGCCACCAAAGGTAACTTCTGCTATGCTAAATCTATCACAGCGGCAATAAAATGTTCCAACTGTAAAGTAGAACCTTTTCTTTGGTGGTTTCATTGTATTCTTGGCGATGGAGTGAAACCGCCAAGAAAAGGTTCCCTTTCTCGGATCCCTTTCTCTCTCGGATCCCTTTCTTAGTCGGTATATATGTCTGCCCATATTGGTTCTGTTTAGCAAATTTGTACGGTAAAATTTGTTGTGGAAGAAAATTATTGCGTGTAGATTTTTACGACAAATTTGTTGTAAGAGAAAAATAATGCAGAAGAAGATGAATAAGAGAAGCCGAACCAAGCCATTATTAATAACCATTTAAATTAGTACTTTCTCAACACTTTATAGTATATCAAGTATAAAGTTAGTTTAGAAATTAATCGAGAGCTGCTGAAGAGACAAAGCAACAATGAGAATGTGTGTCGTATGGTAGGTAACAAGAGATGACTAACTCAGACGTTGCAAGGATTTAGCATGTATCCAAGACCATAATTAATACTAAATCCATGTCTCGCAGTGCATGTTTGGTTTCCTTGGGGTAAACTTTTTTCCTCAACGAATCTTGCATGCATGAAGTACTAAATAAAGTTTATTTGCAAAACTTTTTCAGAGCTCAGTACAACTTTGAGCGACTAATCTAACAAGCCTAATTAATTCATGGTTTGCTACCGTAATGCTACAATATTCATCGTCTAATCATGATATCAAATGCCTCATTTATTAGATTCCTCTCACGAATTAGCACAAGGGTTGTGGAGTAGTTTTGTAAACTAACTTTATTTAATATCCCTAATTAGTGGTCAAAGTTGAGAAGAACAGTACTACGGCAAAAAAATTTCATCACCAACCAAACACTACCCGCCCTTCTTCCACTTTTCCTTCTCTCATTTGGAAACTTAGACCATAACATTACCAAATATCTTAGGTGGCTTGCAACACCATTCTAGTTGGAGCATTACACTACTCCACAATCCTTAAGTCACTGCCAGCTCCAAACCGATCATCAACACCGATGGTTTCACCGATTAAAAAAATAATCCCGACCCCACATCCTAGTGGCAGCATCCGTCAGCCCATCCGCACGAGCCACTAGCCACTCCTAGGCCTAGCCGGTCAATGCTCCTCGTCAGATCTCTGTTCTTAGAGATCCAGCTAGGAGGAGCGGTGATCAGCCATGATGAGAAGTGGCCGGCAGGTCACAGGGAAGGGCATTTAGTGGGGACGTCTGGACGAGGCATGGAAACAAGGGTATCTGTCACACCCTAAAATTTCCAATTTCAGGATGTGAATAGAGAGAATAATTAAATAACGATTTTCTCATAATTTTAAAAATTTTCCAACATTTATTTTCTTTACAGGGAACATAGTATAGGAAAAAGATCCTTTGTTTGATTTTTCGAATTAAAACAAAGTCGAGAGTGTAGCATTCATGCCGATGCATCTAGTGGTTCTGGAGTGCTAAAGATTTCAAAAACGTGTTTAGGAGCTGTCCAAATCCTTCCAAGAATTTTCTGGATTTTTCTGGAATTTATTCTCATTTTCCTTGAGCTATTTCTATTTATTAGAAGGCTCTACAATTCTTTTCATGAGCTCTGAATACTTTCTTTGGATTGTTCATGCTCAAATCTAGCTCTGGGAATTTTCCTGGAATTTTTGTGATTTTCGGAGTATTTTTAGTGCCTTTAAACAATTTCTAGGTTTTCCTGGAATTGTTTTCGCATTGGAAATTAATTTCGGAAAATGAAAATTTCTCCAAATCTTTTGGACCAAGCCCAAGCAGCACAAGTCCACTCAAGCTCCCTCTTTTCCCTGTACCGGTCTAGCCAGCATCCCTCTTCTCTTTTTATCACCTCAGCCCATCTCCTCCTTAAGCCCAAACCACCAAGTCCGTCCTTCCCCCCCTCATCTTCTCTGCGGACCGCTCAATCCTCCTCGTTTTCCCATGGCCCAGATCGGCCCAGCTCTTGTTTCCGGCCCAACCCGCTCCAAGCCCTATCGCCCGGCCCGCCGAGAGCCCATCTGGCCATGGCGTGCGCCGCCAGGACTCGCCGGAGTCCCGCGCCTCCACTCCCGGTGTCCGTGCCGTAGCCGCCCGGACTCCCAGCACCGCGTCCCCTTTTAAGCCACCGCGCGCTCCGGCCCGGCCGCCCCGCGCCTTCCTCGCCGCGCGCCGCGCCGCCCGCCGCAAGGCCGCCGGCCAAGAGCACCGCGCGCCGCCTCCCCCGTGTCCGCCCGAGCCGCCGCCGCCCGATTCGCCGCCTCCTCTCGTCCACCAAGCCAAGCCGAGGCCGCCACGAGCTTCACGAGGTCGAGCCGAGCGCGGCCGGCCGCTTCCTGTCGCCGGAGATCCGCCGGAGCACCTCAGCCCGCGCAAGACCAAGCCGGTGAGCTTGCTGACCGCCGCCGGCCAGATTGCGGCCGCCCCTCGTCTTCCCCGCCGACGGTGAGGACCCCTACACGACCACCTCGATCTCCTCCTCGTTTTTCCTTACTTACCCGAGCACCTGGCAGCCTAGGACGCCGGCGCCGCCACCCCCTAGCGCCGCCGCCCCCCCTGTTCGCTCGTGGACAGAGGAAGGGGATGACCCCTACTGTTTTGCATCCAGCCCCTGGTGTTTCCTTTTATCCTGAATACATTTCTTGTGTCTTGGTTCTTTTCCAGAAAACTCCCTAAATAGTTTAGATTCTCTCATCCAGATCCAATCTAAGCTCTTTTTCAGATCTAACCCTGAGCTTTATCAGTTTTGTGAGCACTGTTGCATGTGTCTTGCAGATCTTCTTTGCTAGCCCCTGAAGTCTACGGTTAATCTCGTTCAGGCCCTGCAATCTTGTTTCCTCCATAAAATCTTTGTTTTAACTCCGATTTCATCCGTTCAAATTGCGTCAGGTTCATAATAATGTAAAGCACACGTTAGCGGAGTGTTTTCACCATGTTTTATTTTCTGAAAATAAAATTTATATTAATTTTGATTAATGTCTAGTTATGCATGCCTTTTATAAATAAAAGCTATATAGATCTATACACCGTTTTTCATAATCAAATTTAATTCGATTAAAGTTTCTCTCACGTGCTTTTGTAAATAAAATCTAATTAGATCTTTTACCCGGTTTTCCATAAGTCAAATATTAATTTGCTTAATGATTTATTAACTTTTATAATTAAAACTTGATTAGGCTTTTACTCCGGATTTATAAGTAAATGTTAATTGTGATTAATACCAATATAAATGCTGTTTTTATAATAATAATATGATCCACTCAAATTACAAAGTTACGTTTAGATTGTTCATATAGTTTAGTTTTTCTAAAATTAAATGTTTAATTGATTAATTCATATATGAATCTTTATAAATAAAACTTGACTAGTTCTTTACACCGGTTTTGCAAATAAAGTTTAATTTACTTTAATTCCAACATGGGATATTTTATTTATGAAATATCCTTACATAAATTTTGTTAACTAAAATAAACCTAAGCTTATAGTCTTGCTCTCTCATATGTGCAAATCAATCGTTAGACGTTCTTTACCCTAGTATCTCTTTTGATCAAGTCTGTCTGAAGCTCTGAATCTTTATACTGTTAGCTCAAGCTCTGTCTCAGTGTGTCTCTGTTGTAGAGCTAGCCTTCTTTCAAGCTCCAGATCCTTCCAATCCTAGTGCATGTCATACTATCATAATTGTCTTTTATGTAAGACAACTATACTCATTCAGTTCTTTGTGATCCAATCTTTAACATCTAGCTGTTCTTTCTTTCATCCTAGTTCTCCTGGTATGCTAGTCTTCCTATATCCTAGCCTAAGGTTTCTTATGCGCTTGATAGTTCGTTGCTACCGCTCTCGTTTGCTTCACCTTAACTTATACGTTAGCATGTGTATCACCTGTTACTTGTTTTAACACTAAAATCGCATGTTAATCTTGACTAATTCTTATCCCAATGCTTTTATAAATAAAAAGTGATTAGGTTATAATCTGGTTTTCTTTAACCATAATGTAATTGGTTAATCCCTATTCATAACTAGTTTTTCTAAATAAAAGATGTTAGAGTTAAACATCGGTTTTTATAATAAAGTTAATATGCCTAATGACATCATAAATGCCTTTTCAATATTAAATATGTTTAGTTGAACACGTGACATAAAGTTATTCGCCTAGATGTCTTATACTTGCTTTATCTTTCTAAAGTAATTGTTAACTTGACATAACTTCTACTCAAATGTTATAAATAAAATATGATTAGGTTTATCGCGATTTCTTTAATTAAATGTAACTTGTTTAATGGTAACATAGAGTATTTCTCTGAAATATTCTTTCACATGATTTCCTAATTAAAATATGCCAAGCGTCGTCTCTTGTTGTTTGATAATAATCTCACGATAGTTTTGAGCTTAGTTCTGTTTTCAGCATTTCTCGCGCTTGAGTAACCAATAGGATCAAGCTCTATCTCCGTGTGATCTTTTCGGTCCTTGCTCAATCTTCCGCGACCATCTCTTCAAAGTTAACCAAGCCTTTCCCTTCCAAGCACTTTATGTTCTTTAGTGATCCATCCAATCGAGCTTGTCCTTAGTGCGTTCTTTTAAAGTTTCCTTTTTGATTGGTGCTTTGTTCTTAGTTGTACTCGTGTGTTTTGCATGTTTTGTGCTTGATGCGATTAGAGTGAACGTTGTTCGTGGTTCGAGAGCTTTGAAGAGTGTGAAGGTGAAGATATTCTGAGCAACTACTCTTTGGTTAAAGGCAAGTGTGTCCTTGATCTTTTGTCCTAATAACTTTATTAATCACTGTTGCATTGCTTTGCATTAATTTTGATGGGTTCCTATTAAGGATGACTAGCCTCTTTTGACCATTATCTTGAACCTGGTTCTTAATTAACATTGATGGTAGATATTGCTTAGTGTGCTCAACTGGGTTGGTAATAATCAACATGGTTATCATTTTATGCTCTACGTTCCTTTATGATAATTTTAATACAAGATCACTATGCATTAATCGGAACATGGAGAACCACCCAGGAAAACAGTACAACCACAAGAACTAAACGGGCAATGGTCTTGGCTGAATAATTAGGAACTTTAGCTTGGGGTGATCTTACCTGATAAGGACAAGGGATCGGCGGTACTGCGGGGTATGGACTCGCTCTAGCAGGGGGTTGGGTGAGTTCTTTATTCTATGGTGGGGTATCGACCTGCTAGGGGACTTTATACCTTGCTAACTGATCCGGACCTTGTGGGTCACAACTTGTTGGAGAACCTTTGTAAAGGCCTTGTAGCGTCCCTATGCAACCACACCTCGGTAGTGTGGTATGGTGCCTAGCTAGCATCGCATGGTTGGGTTCAAAGTTCTTCGGAGCTTTTACGCTGCTTGTGGTGAAAGTGTACAACCTCTGCAGAGTGTTAAACTAATCGATTAGCCGTGCTCACGGTCAAGAGCGGCCTGGACCCTCACATGATAACTGAACTTGAAGATGGACTTAAATTGTGATATGTGTTATGGTTATGTTTGCCATGTGCTTATGGCGTATCTCTTATCTTATGCTTAATGTGGGTTGGTATAAACTTATACTTTGTTAGTAATCAGGTGCTAATAAAAATTGACCAACTAAAATGCTAAATGCTTATAGCCAGTCCACTATAAAGCCTTTGCATTCATATCTTTCCCCACACTTGCTGAGTACGACAAGTGCTCACCCTTGCTATAAACAATGTTGCTCAGAAGGAGAAAGCTACTCTGAAGTCTTGTGAAGATGTTGCTGGTTCTAGGCGTACGCAACCCCCAGTCGATTGCTTGTGGAGTTTGGTGTCTTCGTTTCCAGGATAAAGCGTAAATCTCTGATAATCTTTCTTTTTCTTACGTGATATTGTTTCTGTTATTCACTTATGTCAACTATATGCATGAAACTTGATCCTGGCATGCATATAGGTTTGCACTTGGTTTTCTTTGGAAAAATAGGTGTGACAAGTATCCTGGCCCCACCGGTGGGATGCGACCGGGAGAGGGGCAGCCGAGCGAAGGAGATAGGGAGGCGAAGAGGTACACTTGCGAGGTCACCGTATCCCAGTCATACCGCCGGCTGGGAACTGAGGAGACAAGGGGGGTGAGCAAGCAATAAAATTAGGATCTGTAATACTTTCAGGTTTGAGAGCATCGCGTCACCGTTGATTTGTGTTACGAACTGACGATAATAAATATTAAGCTAATCAGTGCTTTGTTTCATCATTTTCTTCAATATCTCTTGTTTCAATTGATTCAATGGTACTTCTTTCAGTTTTTTTTCCTAATGAATTAGTTTCTGTTTAATATTCTGGTTAAAAAGATGGTTGTTTCATCCAGATTTTTCGTCGTGTCACTGCATGATTGCATTGGTCTAGAAAGTGAATGAAAACTTGAAACAAAATGGCAACTCACAAGGTATATGTAGGCACTCTTATTACAAATACTACTTCATCACAAAAGCTAATGTTTGAAAGTGGTCAATTCAGCTAGCTCGCCATGTGTCTCGATGCCATGGATCTCCATACCCAGGGATTTGGTATCGAATACAGTAGAAAGGAAGACGCGCACCTTAGCTCTGACATGGAAAGAACGAAGGAAAGGAAATGGAGTTGGAGCTAGCTGACGGGGAAAGGAAAACAGTGAACAGGGCATGGCTTAGGCCGTGGCCCCACACGCAATGAGGAGGGAAAGTAAGAGCAACGGTGAGTCAGAGTGTGCACAAAAGGACTGCCCCCTCGCCGTCACTCGCTGTCTCTTGTCTCTTGATCTCCCCCCTTCGCCGCCGGCACCGGGCACCGGCCACCACTGCACTTCCCCGGCCAACACCACCCAGAGGATCAGAGGCGGAGCCGCGCCGGCCTGGCGTAGGAGAATGGAGACTGCCCAGCCATGGCGGAGGATTGCATGACTCGCGTGTGCGCCCTAGCCATCGCCACCGCGGCGTGCGTCATCCTCCCCGGCGCGCTCGTCTATGAGATCATCCGGACCGCGGCGGCCCGACGCTTCGGCGCTACCATCGCGCTCACCGTCTTCCTCATCATCTGGGCCACCGCCAGCGCTGGTTACTACCCGCGCGTCTGCGCCGACATCTTCCGGCAGTCCCCGCTGGTGCGATCGCTACAGGGCCAGTGGCAGCGCATGCCTGACCGCCGGCAACCGGGCGGCGGCGGCGGCGTCTTGTTGCCGCGGTTCGTGGCGCAAAGCCGGCAAGAAGACCGCGGCAATACTGCCACGGTTCGCCGAGAGGCGCAGAACGTTCGCGGCCGCTCGTGGGTCGTCGGTGATGGCACCCTCCTGGCGCCGTATGGCGGTTGGCAGCGCAACGGCGTATCATTGGCGCCGCTGCTGTTCGTGGCGCGGAGGCGACAAATAGACCACGGCGGTATGGAGGCCCTTCCGCGGGAGCCACCGACTGCGCGCGTCGTTGTCGCCGGTGACACCGTGGCGTTGCCGCACGAGCGGCGGCGGGACGACGGCGAGCCGCCGTTCGAGCTCTGCGTGGTGTGCCTGTGCGACGTGGAGAAGGTGGAGACGGCGGCGCGGCTGCCGGCGTTCCTGCACATGTTCCACCGGCACTGCATCGACCAGTGGTTGCACCAGCACGGCCGCTCGACGTGCCCGATTTGCCGGTGCGACGCCTTCGCCGCGCCGCTGCCGCGGGAGCACATGGGTGTGACGGTTTTCAGTTTCTTTGCACCAGCTATTACCTGTTAGGTATTAGCACTAAGGTATCATGGTTATGGTGACCCTTTTGCGCATCCTGTTTTTAATTAAGTAACCTTAATCTTGGCTGTTGCTTCAATCTTGGTATTGTCAGCTTCACTTAATCATTTTTAGGATGTTGAAAGAACTTTTTTTGATAAGGAAAGTTTTATTAGCCTTAGACAATTACATCAAGGCCACTACCAGAAAACTGCAATTTGTCGTGCGCCTAAAGGTTTGCCGTGCACGATATATCAGGCGCACTGTACAAAACTTCTTTGTTGTGCACTTTTTAGAGGGCGCACGACGATGAAGAAAATACACACGGCAAATTCATTGTTTGCCGTGTGTTTTTTAGTGCATGACAAATTTATTCTTTATTGTGTGCTTTTCTTGTGATGCACGGTAAACTCATAAGTTTGCCCGACGCTTTCATTTTTTTGCACGACAAAGTATTTCCCCCCCACTGACCGTTACTATCTGTTGCAACCGTTATTCACAAAGTTGGGAAAGGAAGTTAAAAACATTTGCCATGCGCTGAGGACACTTATTGGTGTCTTTGCTGTCTTTATTTTGGGGCACGACAAAGCTCTAAACTCGTGTTGGGTACACTTGTGAAACAACTCTTACCTATATTTATCTTTTATACTCTAAACTTTTTTCCCACTCTACACGGTGCTCCATGTTAAAATTTGTTACAATTGAGTTTGTTTGTTGTATTTAACTAATTAATTGTCTTTCAAACATTTTTTTGAATCAAATCAAATTTGAACTGCAACTGATTCAAATAGTAAAATAAATGAATGCAAAAATGTTTATTCATGTCATTTAGCCCAAATTAAGACCTTTCCCATGAATCATAGAGTTGAGAATGTTGCGGTTACATTTCAGTGGAAGTGACGGGCGAATTTGAGTTTGACTTCAAAAGATTTTGTAGTCTTCACATACGATATGTTGCACTCCATGTTAAAATTATATATTTTTTGTATATTTTTTGATATATTTAACTAATTAAAAGCATTTATTATAATTTGTTTTAAAAACATTTTACCTTGCGTGACACACGGCAAAGAACCCCGCCCCCACCCTAGCCAGCTCCGCCGCACCCCTCTCCTCCCACACCCCCACCACCGGCCCACCCTAGACCCACCCCACCCTCTCCCCCCCCGCCCGCCTTATCCTCTCACGTGGTCACTATCTCCCCTCTTTTTTCATTCTTTCCCCTCTCAGATCTGCCCCCTTCCTGCCGCCGGCCTCATCCTCCTCCTTCTTTGTTGTCCGTCTCCCTCTCTCTCGTAGTCGCCGCTCGCATCCTCACCGTCCCCGCCGGTGCGCCCGCGTCCTCATCGTCCCTCCTCTCCCTCTCCCTCTCCCTCTCCCTCTCCCTCTCCCTCTCCCTCTCCCTCTCTCCCTTCTCTGCATCGCTGTCTTCTCCTCTGCACCATCGCCGCTGCCGCCAGCCCACCATGACTCGCTCAGATCTAATCGACGAGCTCGACTTCCTTCTCCCCGATGACGAGATCCGATTGGTGAGCCTCTCTCTGTGTGTGTGTGTGTGTTTCTTTCCGCAGGTGGCGACAGCGGTGTGTCGTGGTGGTGGCAGTGGGTGCGGCAGTGTGCTGGCGGCCGGCAGTGACGGGCCCGACTTCCTCCCCAAGCATGGATCCCTATCCTTCCTCCTCATTTGTGGCCTCTGCGGTTGGTGGCTGTGACAACCCGCCCAGGAAAATACCGTACTATCGCCTAAACCAATCCACTTTGGTCATTAAGCGATAATAAAGTATCATCCTGTCGTTAGTCGCCGGGTTAACGCCCGGTAAATCACTTAAATAGCAACATGGATCGACATATATGCATTAAAACTCACTCGAAGGCGAGTCCAAAGATACAACATAAATAACAGTAAGATTTTACCCCGAGGGGTTTAATTATTACAAACCGAAGTTTTTTGACATCACAACGTAGTTCAGAGTTTTTGAAACAGCGGAATTAAACTAACGAAAGCGAGCACACCATGGGAGGCCAGCCATGATGCCTTCAGTCGTCATCCTCCACCCACTCCAGCTCCCAGCCGGGCGGGATCTCTCCGGGCCACACATCACCAAAGGCATTACCTGGATCCACAGATTATAGCAAGGCTGAGTATACTAATACTCAGCAAGACTTACCCGTCGGTGATAACTACTTCACCGACTCTAGACATGAAAAGCTTTTTGGCCACTGGGTTTCTTTGCTGAAAAGTAACAAAGAGTATGTCCTTACTTTCAAGATTTTAGCACAAGTTCTATTGGGTTTAATCTTTACTACATTAGTCATCAGATGCGGACAAGGTTGTACAATACAATCACCACAAAAAAACTTGTGATCCATGACGATATTCACATGACGTTTTCAGATTTCGTCATAGATCACACTACATCCATGACGAACTGTAAGATTTCGTCATAGATTCGCAGTGTTGGATATGAAGCCCGATATGAAGTCCAAACACCATGACATTGTGCCAATTTCGTCATAGATTTCGTCATAGGTCACGATGCATCCATGACAACATCCAGAATTCGTCATAGATTAGCAGTGGTGGATATGAAGCCCGATATGAAGTCCAAACACAAACACTATGACGTTGCGTCAATTTCGTCATAATCCGACCACATTGCATTTCAACATTTCCTCATGATCAATAAATTCAAAAAAAATTCATATAATGTGTGAAGAGAATTAGAGATAATCACAGTCAAAATTTTTTAAAAAAAATCTAAATTTTAATTTTTTTCTAAAGCATATAATATTATATAATCAATATATATAGATATACCTATATAAAGGCAAACAAAATTGGATTTCCATTTTATGATTTTTTATTATTTACTATTATTTTCTAAATATTTAGTTGAATTAGATAAAAAAGAAAAAGACGAAATCGTATTTAAAATCACACATAACCAAGCTCGGGATGTAATGTGGACAATTTCAAAGGTTCAAGTATATGCTTTGTGTAGTTACGAAGTTTAGGGGCAAAACTAGACTTTCGCGAAAATTGAACTCAAAGTAAATTGGGCTTGGTAACCGGAGTCAAAGTCTGCTGGTGGCCCTCTAACTCCTTAACGGGACTAGGAGGAACCACCTCGAGATCCCAAACCGGCCCACGCAACACAACAGGCCGGCCCAGTTGCGCAGCCCAAAAGGCTGGCCCAGGTGCGCAAAAATGGAGGGCTACCTGTAGACTTTTTGAAATCCATGAGTTCAAAAATTAATTATTTCCAATAAATCTGCAGAAATTAAGTTAAATAGTAGAAAATAGCAATTTGTTCAAAAAATCTTGAAACTTATATAAAAGAACTTAAATGTGTTCCTTTACATGTGAAAAATATGTTTGGGGGTATATAAGATAAATATTTTTTCAATTAATGCATAAAGGTGTCTTAATTAGGTATTTTAAATAGAATATTTTTTTTGCACAATAAATGGAAATGTGAATCCCCATGTGTAAATAGAAGAGTAAATGTAAGGTTATGTGTAGAATTGAGGTGTACATGACTAAGAAAATACTTTAGGGTATACAAACTTCAAAGTTTAATTTCAGTTGTATGAAACATTGTAAGAGATCTATATAGTTTGGGAACAATGTATACTCCAATTTTCACAAAATCTTATGAAACTTTTTTTCAAGCTTGTACATCCATAAAATGATTCTATGCCAATTTACATAATTAATAAAGAAGTTTTATGTATTATTATCATTATTGTATAACACAGTGACTAGTAGAAGTTTGAGTTTTACCTATAAGTTAATTGAATTTTTCGTTAACCTCTTAGATGTGGGATATAATGGACCACAGAAGCATAAATATATATTTTTTGAATTATTTGAACCTTATTAGAAGTACATATAAGTCAGTTTGGCATCACTTTTAATAAAAACGTAGAAAATAATTTAAATGATAGAAAATAGCAAATCTACTTGAAATTTTTTGAAACTCCTAGGTGAGAACTTCTATATTGTCTGTTACATGTAAAAAATAAATTTGGATCATATAAGATAACAATTTTGCAACTTTCTTCACAAGGGTGTACTCATTAGTGATTTAAAAAATAGAAAAATCAACTTTTTGCACAACTATGTAGAAAAACCATTTTTCATTTGTTAAAGTTGTAGATATTGATAGAGAATGATTTTAAAAAATTTTAGAAAAAAGACTCATCCAATTTGGTGTTAGTATGAGGCAGAAAAACTAGTTACAAGCTCTAGTCAAAGATTAAAAAGAGAAAACACACTTGTTCATATCAGTTCATAGCAAGTGCAATTTCTGTTTTTAATCTTCGGATAAAACTTGTAAACTGTTTTTCTTCCTCATGCGAACTCTAAATCGGTTGATTCTTTTTCCTATTTTTTTCTAAAATCAAGATGTTTTACTCAGTGCCATTTGTTTGTACCTTAATTACTATTTCTTGATTGCTTTTCATACAACATATCTTTTCCACCTAAAAAGAGAATATAAAAAAACATGTTTTTTCATAATAATTGCTAATATAACTTAATATTCTCTAATGTTATGGTCAACACAAGGTTTAGTCGTGTCTTGAGGTGCCCATGGGTAAGAAAGTATTTGAGTGTGTACAAACTTTGAAGTTTAAGTTGAGTTGTATGAAACAATGTGATGATCTATCTAGTTTATGAACACTGTATAGTCAAATTTTAACAAAATCATATGAGACTTTTTTGTCAAGCTTGTACATCGATAAAATGATCCTGTGCCAATTTACATATTTTTTTGATAAGTTTTATTTATTATTATCATTATTTTATAACAAGGTGACTAGTAGAAGTTTGAGTTTGCGGTGTAAGCTAATTGAATTTTTTGTTAATATCTTAGATATGGACTATAATGGAACATATAAATATAAATATTTATTTAAATTGTTAAAAATATTAAATGACTTTGAAAATTGTTGAAACTTCTACAAGATATCTTGCATGTACTGTATTGTATATAAATAATATATTAGTACATCAAATATAATAACTATTATTGTTACTTCACAATTGTGCAATAAAATGAAAAAGAAAAGGAAAAAGAAAAAGGTTAAGTAGAGAGGAACGAAACAGGCCATTTCAGCCCAACTGGCCCAATCATTCCAGATCGTTTGTCACCGAACGGATGTCTCTAATCACTTTCGTTTCGTATATAACATGCATCCTCAACCCTAACTCCTGCTCCTCGCACCCGGCCTCCTTCAACTGTAGCGACGCAGCCCCCTCTCCCCTCTGCCTCCCCGCGACCCCAGATCCGCCTCCCTTCCTTGCCTATCAGGGCGGCTCATCCACCACAACCACCGGTCCCTGACGTCCTCCCTCCCCTTCGCCGGCTCCTAGCGCCCTCCCTCTCCTCGCTCGCGCGCCCCCGCCGCCGCCGCATCCATGGTACACTCGCTCTCTCCCCCCTCTCCTCTCCTCACTCCCCGAACCCTAGCCTACCCCCTCCTCTCCTCGCGCCACTCCCCTCACCTCTCGCGCTCCCAATCTCCTATAGGATCTTCTTCTTCCAGCACAATTTGAGGGCAGCAGCAGCGGCGGCAGCTACCAAACCCACCCCGACGCTTGGACGAGGGGCTCCTCAGCGTAAGAGCGGCGGACTCCTCGGCGTGGGGACTCTACGCTTCTTGGCACAAGGGCCCAAGGGCGGGGGCTCCTCGGTGTGGAGGTGCGAGCTTCTCTGTTTCCTGCTGCTCCTAGTGCTCGCCATTTGTCCCCATTCACTGCTGAGCTTGTTTGCCGCCTCCATCCAAGTCGTCGTAGATCCGACATCCGTTGTGCCTAGCAGCCAAGAAGCACCGCTGCTGAGCTTGTTTGCCGGTCGCCTCCTTCATCCAATTCGTCGCAGGTCCGGCAGCTGCCAAGAAGCACCAGCGAGGCTTCCCCTCAGTGTGCTCCACTGCTGCTGGCATGTGTTCTCCGACGTATTCCTGTGAAGAGGTAAAAGTAGAAGCTATGTTTACAAGTACAGTACTTGTGCATTCATTGTCAGCTTATGCCAAATACTACCTGTTAAAATGTCTTTCACTTTTTGGGTTGGAATTGTAGTGACTGACTATTAGGCTACGAATAAAATGGACCTTTTCTTTGGTCTGAATTGCAGTTTATCATACATCTGCTATTTGTTAGTTGAGCAATGAATAGTTTTCTAACTTTATTCATCATGAATGTGCTTCTAAAATTGTTTAAGTTTTCCATGAGTGCTAGAATTTATAGACTTCCTTTGTGGAAAGTTATAGATTTTAAGTTGCATTGTACTTTTGGATAGGGACATGGAGACTTACAGTTGCAGTTTGTAGAAGAGCACATGTTGATTATGGTTCAGTACTAGACACAACTAGAAATTCAATGTTATCAAGTAAGTTGCTTCAATTAAGTTTGGATGGTAAACATGCAGATATGCCTTTCCAACTGTTATAAGTGGTAATGCACTTATATGCAGTTTTAAATTAATAAGGTTGCAGGCAAAGTTACAATCTCCAGTTGTTCAATAGTTGCTATACTATTGCTCGCTGTTTTCATGGAAACTGATCTATTGATAATTGAGGTCAAGGCAACAATCCCTAAGCCTAGGGTAAATCGATCAAGAATGTCACAAAGCATTCTTTCGCACACTAACTTCAATCTGCCCACATCATATCTATATGCAGCAGTTTTTTTCTGAACAATTTACATTGTTTACTATTTTCAGGTGGGAGGTCCTAGTGGTAGCCTGATGCTCGATCATGTCGGCAGCAACCAGATCTTGCTGCTCTTGAAGGAGGCCGTTGCATTGAAGAGCTGCTGTCCTAGGTCGTGCTCCAGGTACGAACATATGCTCGTTGTTGCAATGCATCTTGCTCTTTCCTTTGTTGTTTATGTGTAAGCATGTCTCATGTAGTCATGTAAATCTTTCCTTATCGAAAAATGTAGTAGCATATTTAATTTCCAACAAATGGATGACTTTGTCAATGCAACTGCAGGAACTAAAACTTAAAGGGATAATGGACCAAGAGGAGATGAGGTAGCATGCTTTCGTCCATGACAAAACACTTTCGTCATTGTATGGAAATTTTTCTCTAGCCTTATTTTTCCCTATATTTCATATCCACACTGTACTCTGAGCTGTTTGTCAAGGTTGATTTTAGAAATCAAATAGTGCATTGCTTGGTTGTAACTTGAATTTCCAGTTGGCTTATTCCCAATTTGATCTACTCATTAATTTGGAGTACCATGTGAACTCATTATTTTTACATATGATGTGCTAATTGTCTGTGCTTCAAAAGCTATATTAGTCATGTAATTTGCTAACTGGATTAGAAATCATTTGATTCTACCCACTGACAATTGTTTGGTAATGTTCCTCTTTCATGTTGTTTAGAAGTTATCAGTAAGCAATGGACCTGATATGCTGGACTGCTAGTGATGCTACAAGGGCTGGACTGCTAGTGATGTTACAAGGACATATTTGATCCGTTGTTTTCCGACTTCTAGGCTTGTTGAGTTGAACTTTATATGGATTGTGTATTTATTGTTGAATGACTAGGTTTGAAAATTGGGCCTGTTGAGCTTTGTTGCCAGAAATTATATTTTGTTAGCCATTGAGATGGTGTGAATGTAATGGAGATTTATTAATTTAAGAATTATTATTGAATTGTGTGATTTTATTGTTGTATTCCGGCCTGTACTGAATTAAGCGCCATGTGGCATCCACATCAGCACCACGTCATCGCCACGTGGCATCCACGTCATCGCCACGGGACAGCCACGTCATTGCCACGTGGCAGCCACGTCAGCACCACGTGGCAGCCACATCACCGCCAAGTGGCAGCCACGTCAGCAACCAACTCATCTCTACAAGTGACGTGGCGAGTCAATCCATGACGATCACTTGCGTCACAGATTTTGGGCTTCGGGCTGGGTTCAATGGGCTTTACACCAATCTATGACGACTTGAGAACGTCATAGATCACGCTCATCTATGACGAAAACGTTAGTTCGTCACGAGAGGTGATTTGTGACGCTCAATCCATGACGAAATGAAATTTCGTCATAGATGTCATTTTATGACGAAAATTGGATGATCCGTGACGAAAATCGACCGTCATAGATCACAAGGTTTTTTGTAGTGAATTATTCAAGCATAAAATTCATCAACTTCCATCATTAGGGATCTCATGGCTAGTGGAGTAAGTAGTCTCAGATAATGGTGAGAGGCCGACAATCAATTGATTCAAACCTTGCAAGGTAGACCTAAACACACGTTGGGATGCCCCTGCGAGGACAACCACCAAGCGGTTCCCAAAACTCTTCGGGTCGGGATCGAATCTTACAGTCTTTGGTGCAGGCTATGCGGCATACCCCGTGAGGCACCCGGACTCACCGTAGACCACTGGTAGCTAGCCGTGAGACGCATCCCAAGATGAGTAATAGTAAGATCCCTCGCCGCCTCATTAAGGTACTAGGCTTAACGGTCCCATTCCCGACAAGTGCTTAGTACGTTCAAACACTTAACCCACAATAGCCATTGGACCGGAGCCCAAATCCCATGCTCTTATCACATGATCAATCCATTAAGGATATCTTATGATTCCTATCTAGGAACCTATTCTCACGAGTGACGTCATCACCCGACTTGTAACGGCCCTATAGCTTAGCAGCTATCGACCTACCATACTAGTAAGGACATAGTTACCTAGGGATCATGCATCTAAGGTTCCATACAACTCCTGAACTTAAATGCACAAGCATCCATAGATAAATTGCATAACAAATTTGAAAACTTGGTTAGATGCACCGGGGCTTGCCTTCGTCAGCTAAGTTAGCCTGAGCACCCTCGGTGTCGTTGAGTACTTCCACGTCTTCGCGGAGCGGCTTCCGCTTCTCCTTCCTCGGCTTCCGGGACGAGCGAGTAGTCACCGTCAGGAAGATCTACACGGAGTGCAATGCAGGGTTCAGGCGATGTGATAGATTACCTAACTTATCCAACTCTTGTTGGACACATTCACCTTAACAAGAATTAATTATTAGTTTCCTTTTATGAAGGTTATTATTGATATGTGTTTTATTCTTTTAATTTAACACTTCAATTAATGTCTCTCTTTTTATTGTTATTTCATGTGAAGATTTGATAATTCACCTCTCACTAGTAAAGGTGTGAACAAAGATAATTATTTACATTTAATTCTTTAGACAGCAAGGTGCATTCTTAGATCTTAATAAGTTTTGCAAACATTTCACCGAAAAGGGAAACAGAAATAAAAAGGTATTTTCCTAATTTAATCAAAGCATTACTCCATAAGGGCCTTCAAAGCTTTTATCAACAATAAATCATTAAATATTCAGTGGAGAGTTTCTTAGCATCATAACATCCATACTAAGCCACTGAACACACTTGCAACGTTAGGAAAGCTAGACAAATAATTACTTTGAAAAGATAACAAAAGCTAGCTTAGCAATTCAAGTTAAATGCATACAAAAATAAATAAGCATCAAAATGCTCCGAACTTTCTCATACATGCTCTCTGGTCCTAAACCATCCTAGAAACCAGCAAGTACACCTAGAACCACTACTGATCTTGCTTTATTAAATTACAAAGGAAAACATGCACATATTAAGAATAAATACTTTTGGTCAACCAAAAATTGTGATTAAATCACCAGAGGTGTATCCTGGCATAACAAGACAGCATGCACAAGTTGGGCACAAAAACATAAATATTTTTAGCTACAAAAATCATCTAGGAAGATTCTGCAAAAATGGAAAACAATTCATATAAACAGATTTACATCATAATAGCAATTTTTGGCACAGGAGCTAGTAATAACATAACGCACAACATATCCAAACATTGGATACAGAGGACCTATGGATTTTAAGATATTGCAGATCTAGGTTTTTCACATTTCTATTTTTCATGCTAGAAATATCAGGAAACATATTAGGTGAGTACGACAAAAGTCGCAGTATTTTTCACAACGAATCCAACAAAATTGAGTTTGCATGTTTCTGAATTTTCCACGATTTTCTACGCATTTTACAAGTTTCAGCAATTCACAACTACTATTGTAGATTCACTTTGCACCGGGGACCCTAGAACTTTCTAATGTCTCACAGATATGCCCTCGGTTCGCGGATTAGACCCTGGAAAGAAATGGAGCCAAGCAATTGGGTCCCTAGACCCAAGGGGCGGCGGGCTCGCCGGAATTCGGCGGCACCCTTGACGGGAGAAGTGGAGGGAGGGGGTGTGGGGCTCACCACGGACTAGTTCGTGGCCAAAGAAGGGAGCGGGGCGGCTCCAGCGAGGGGGCTCTGTGGCGCCGATCGGCACCGGCCGCTGTAGCACGCGCTCCGGCGACTGGGTGACGCGGGTTGGTCGATGCACGGGCCGGGGGTGTCGAGTATGTGCTAGGGAAGGTGTCAAGTGGCTCGCACAGCGCCGGCGATGAGCGGAACAGAGGTTGCGGCGGTGGCTTCTAATGGCGGCCGACGACGGACAGTGGGGGAGACGGCGGCTCGAGTGCGCGCGGTCGGACCGGCCTTTATAGGCGAGGCCTTCCCCGGTGACGTCGCCGTGACGCCGGAGATGCTGCCGTAGTACGGCCTCCTCGGCCGGCGTGCGTATGGCGGGGGTGCCGTCGATGGACCGACGGTTCGCGGCGAGCCCCGGCCGGACGGCGCGGCGCGCGACGCGAGGCCCGCGAGGACTCCTAGAAGCCTCGGGGTGCGACGCCCCGGGGAGTACACGCCTCGGCCGGCGCGAGGCCCGGGGCGTCGCGTGGCGCGGACGCCGAGGCCCGGCGGCGTGCGGCCGGTGACGCGCGGCGCACGGGCGCGCGCGACGTCGCGGCGCGACGACGCTCTGACCGAAACATTTTGCTGAGCACTTGTTTGAAAACGAAAAACTCATTTTTTTGAATAGAACTGTACTAAACTTTGAATACGAAAGTTGTAGATCTAGCTATCCTCTACCACTTTCAAAAAGGCTATATGGGGGTTTTCTCAATAGATTTTGCAGGAAAGGTTTGCCAACTTTGAATGCCACTCAATTGCCATGAATAGGAGATACTGATCTTTGGGCAAGTTTTTCATGCTTTTGCACTCAAAATTTGAAATGCCAACCTACATGAAAGTTGTGTCCCTCAACAAGCTGGACAACTTTCATAAAGGTAGATTTTGAAGTGTTTAGGTGAAATTTGGAGAACACGGCAAAAGTTCCGAACGACATCTAGGGTTACTAGGGTTTGAGTGGGATTTGACCAAGTCTTTGACCATGGGTTGGCCCCACATGTGTGTCCACTAGATCAAAGGTGCATTAGAGTTGGTTGGTGAGTTTTTCGAGGTGAAGACCCAGGTTGACCGTGATTTGACCACTGTCAGCCGAGTTGACCGACGATTGGGGTTAATTAAAAACCTAGGGCGTCACAGCCTACCCCCCTTAAACGGAATCTTGTCCCGAGATTCGATTTAAGAAAAACAAGATGGGAAGGGAAACTCACGGTTTCGAGATTGCAGGAATCCCGGATACTTGGTGTTGAGGTATGCTTCCATCTCCCAAGTTGCCTCTTCTTCCGTATGATGACTCCATTGTATCTTGTACATTTGTATGGTTTGTCTTCGGGTCTTTCACTCTTTTCGGTCTAATACTCTTAATGGGTGCTCAATGAGCGAGAAATCCGGCTCAATCCAAGCATTAGCTTCTGTGATTACTTCGTTTTCTGGCACATGCATTCCCTTCTTCAATTGGGTCACGTGAAACACATTGTGGACTGCAGAAAACCGTTCCGGTAATTGGATACGATAAGCCACTAGCCCACATACTTCTATGACTTTATAAGGTCCAATGTAGCGCGGAGCTAATTTCCCATTGACACCGAACCTTTGCACACCCTTGGTGGGGGAAACCTTTAGATACACGAAATCTCCCACCTCAAAGTGTCAGGGCGTCGTTCCCTTATCATGGTATCCCTTTTGCCTCATCTGAGCCATCTTCAAATTCTCCCTTATCACTTGTACTTTTTCTTCGGCATCTTTAACTACATCCGGACCAAAGAGTGTCCTTTCCCCAGTTTCTGACCAGTTCAACGGGGTGCGACATCTTCGTCCATAAAGAGCATCGAACGGTGCCATTTTCAAACTAGCTTGTAACTGTTGTTGTAGGAGAATTCTGCCAAGGACAAACACTTGTCCCAACTCTTATCAAAGTGAAAGAGGCTTGCTCGTAGCATGTCTTCCAAAATCTGAATTATCCTTTTCGTCTGACCATCGGTCTGCGGATGATAACTGGAACTACGGATCAGCTTGGTCCCTAAGCACTCATGCAACTGCTCCCAGAAACGAGCTACGAACTGAGTTCCTCTATCAGAGATTATAGTCTTCAGAATTCCATGCAAACGAACTATTTGGTCCATGTATAACTCTGCATATTGCTGCACTGAATAAGTGGTATGCATTGCAATGAAATGAGCGGTCTTGGTGAGTCTGTCTACGATCACCCAAATAGAAGTCCACACTAATGTCATCCCACTTCCACATGGGTATCGACAAAGGTTGGAGCACACCTGCCGATTTCAAATGGCTTGCTTTCATCCGGTGGCAAGTATCGCACTCGGCTACATACTTGGCTATATCAACTTTCATGTTAGACCACCAGAAATTCTATTTCAGATCTTGGTACATCTTGGTACTGCCGGGATGAATAGAGAATTTGGACATGTGAGCCTCATCAAGGATGATCTTCTCAATTGTCGGATCGACAGGAACCACAAGGCGTTTTCCAAACCAGATCACATCCTGGTGATCCTTCTGAAAACAAGTATACTTGGGATCTCCCTCTGCTAATTTCTATTTGATGATTTGTATGTCTCTGTCATTGCGTTGAGCAGTGACAATTCTATCATAAAGATTGGATTATGCAGCTAAGGCATAAAGATTTCCTTGCTATACCACTTCTAATTTGAGCCTTCTCATTTCTTCACATAATGGGTCACTAACTGGCTCCAACTCTATATGGTTACAGTGAACTTTGCGGCTAAGAGCATCCGCAACAACATTCGCTTTTCCAGGGTGATAATGCACTTCTAGTTCATAATCCTTAATCAACTCAAGCCATCTCCTTTGCCTCATATTCAGTTCTGACTGAGTAAAGATGTATTTGAGACTCTTATGATCAGTGAAGATGTTACAACGATTACCCATCAGATAATGTCTCCATATCTTGAGAGCGTGGACAACAACGGCTAACTCAAGATTATGGGTAGGATAATTGATCTCATGAGGTCGGAGTGCCCGTGAAGCATAGGCAATGACTCGGCCTTCTTGCATAAGAACACAGCCGAGACCCGTGCCTGACGCGTCACGGAAAACTTCAAAAGGTTTGGAATTATCCGGTTGCACTAGCACTGGGGCTGATGTCAAGTGTTGCCTCAAGGTGTGGAAGGCTTGCTCACATGCTTCACTGCACACGAACTTCACTCCTTTATTGAGCAGTTCGGTCATAGGTTTCGCGATTCTAGAGAAGTCTGGAATGAATCGACGCTAGTATCCCGCCAACCCTAAGAAACTGCGGATCTGGTGTACGGACTTGGGTGGTTTCCAATCCATCACCTCTTGAACCATGCTAGGATCTACAGAGATACCATCTTGGGAAATAGTGTGCCCCAAGAATTTCACACTCTTCAACCAGAATTCACATTTGGAGAACTTAGCATAAAGCTTATGATCTCGCAAACGCTGAAGGACAATTCAGAGATGTTTGGCATGCTCTTTCTCGTTTTTGGAATAGATAAAGATATCATCGATAAAGACCACTACGAATTTGTCGAGCTCCGTCATAAACACGGAGTTCATGAGGTACATGAACTAGGCTGGGGCATTCGTGAGACCAAAGGACATCACTAAGAATTCGTAGAGACCATACCGAGTGGAGAAAGCAATTTTAGGAATGTCACAAGGTCGAATTTTGATTTGATGGTAACCAGAACGATGATCGATCTTGGAGAAAACTTTGGCTCCAGCTAATTGATCAAAAAGAACATCGATTCGGGGAGAGGATATTTGGTCTTGATGGTTACTGCATTGAGCGGTCGATAATTCACACACAGCCTCAAGCTACCATCTTTCTTTTTGACGAAGAGAGCGGGACAACCCCAAGGAGAAGAGCTCGGGCGAATATAACCCTTATCTAGCAGCTCCTGGATTTGGTTTTTTAGTTTAGCTAATTCCTTGGGAGGCATACAATAAGGTCGTTTAGAAATGGGTGCAGTACCTGGTTGGAGTTCAATTACAAACTCAACATCTCTGTCTGGCGGCATACCAGGCAACTCATCAGGAAAGACATCCGGATACTCACACACTACTGGAATTTCATCAAGAGGGGAGATAATGGTCACATAGGCACAAGAGTCGGTACCGTCTTGGAAAGGTAGGTACAAGGTAGTGTGCCCGACCGTAGGTGAATTGATCTCTACAACCCTATCTGATATATCTAGAACCACCTTATGTTGGGTCATCCAATCCATACCCAAGATAACATCCATGCCTTCCAATTTTATGGTTATCAGATTCCATTGAATAATCCTACTTCCCAACTTTAAAGGAACCCAAAAGTTACTAGGTGAGAAGAGATGTTTCCACCTAGCGTGATAATTTTATAAGCCGATTTGGTATGCGATCCCCTTAAACCTAATTTGACTAACAGGTTTTCTCGTATGAAACTATGGGTAGCTCCAGAATCAAATAAAATCACAACAGGAGTATGATTGATAGAGAATGTACCCGTGAGCACTGAAGCTCCCTCTGGAATGTCACTCATGGTGGTGAAGTTTAGCTTGCCTTGGCGTACTTGCACCATAGGCTTCTTAGCAGGAGTGGCAGGCTTGTTCCCTGCACCTTGATTCTGTGGGTTGGGCTTGATCTGCTTGGGTTTGGGGCAATCACTGATGTAATGCCCTAGTTGACCACAGTTGAAACAACGGCGATCACCAATGTTGCGAGGGGGTGCATTAGGCTTTGGAGTCTGCTGCTGAGCATTTCGGAACTGGACGTTCCTTGAGGGTTTGCCCTGGGATGGCTTCATCGTCCAGCGTCCAGTTGAAGATTGCTGGGATGGGTTTGGAACATTCTTTTCCACAAAGTGAAACTTCTTATTAGTTTCGCTACCCGAAGCAAAACCAGACGGCCTCTTCTTGTCCCTGTGGGCCTTTTTCATGGCATCCTCTTGGGAGATAGCCTTGTTCACAAGCTCATGGAAATTTTCTGGCTCGAGTAGGTTCAGTCGCTCGTACAACTTGCCATCTAGCCCATCCCGGAATCTTTCCATCTTCTTTGCATCAGTGTCTACGTGATGTCCACCATATTGGCACAGGCTGTTAAACTTCTAGGCGTAACAGTACACCTTATCAGACCCCTGCCTGAGGGCCAACAACTCCCTCATCTTTCTATCCATTAAGCCCTTGGAAATGTGATGACTCTTGAAAGCTTGCTTGAAATCATTCCAAGTGACAGCACGCCCTCGCTGCATGGACTTGAAGTGATCCCACCACATTAAAGCTTCCCCTCACAGTTGCAGAGCTGCGAAGTTGGCTTTGTTCTCCTTGGAGCAAGGCATCACAAAGGCAGAGAACTTTGCCTCGATGGCCTTGATCCAAGCCTTAGCTTCCAGGGGGTCTTCCACCTTGGAGAAGGTGGTGGCTTCATCCCGATGAACTGAGCGTACGTGGTGACCTGATTAGGCCCCTCGTGATTGGCCCCATGTGGAGGCCCTCGGTTCATCTGCTGAGCGACCTGCTACTGCGTCTGCAGGATCTGGCGCAACACCTCAGTTTGCATGGCCATGAAGGCCTCCGACATCGTCATGGGTGGCGGCGGCAGCAGGTCGCTGCTACCGGTCACTCCGAACCCGTTGGGAGAGCTGCGCGTGGGTCCCACCATCTGAAATGCGAGCCTTTGTTAGACACATAGTCAAACCTTACTCTGAATGATGACAAGTATCACATGTAGGTCAATAGCTCATTAGCATCCACACGATAATGGCAACAACAGTTGTAAGATATCACGTAACCAACAATTAGATTCATAGAATCGTTCTTCGATACAGATAGAAATTGTGATAACTCGAGTGACTCGAGCCAACTTTCAATCTCGGGGCAAATTCTCCCCTTTCGGGTGCCCGCGAAGGTGACGTGCGAAAGATCGCTTAGTCGTTTTGGCAAACGATCAATACTCACCGAAAACACTGTGGTTTTCTAATTGCTTATGCAGAATGCAAGTTTTGGCAAGCGTGGTTGTTGCAACTGTTCGCTCAACTTTGGTCAACACTTGCAACAAGATCCCAACATTTTGGTTGACAAAACGAACTCAATTCAAAACACAATATGCTTAAGCATTCATTATTACAACACGATGGAAAATGGTCCAACGACATTACAAGACTCATCTCTGAAAACACCACTGTACAACATTGTTACAGAGCAGTCACTTTGCACGAAGGCATACTCTAAAGCTGACTACTCCCATCATCTCGAAGGTAACACCTTAAGATCACAATCCTTCTTATTGTCGTGACCGGGCAACCTAGTTGCCCGCCGAAGCACCACTACCCGCAGGTGAAGTTGGTGGGGTCGGTAGTGGTGGTCCTGCCTGACTCGTCTGATCCAGACCGGACTGACCCTGCTGCTCCTCCGGATGTGCCTATACTGGAGGTAGCGGCTGTAAGGCTACTATGGCCTGCAAGGCTGCAACCTGCACCTCAGCCTCCTCCACCTGTTGCTGCATATCGACAATTTTCTGTAGCTGCGTCAACCTCTCAATCTCATATGCATCGGCATTTTCCTCCAGGGTGTGAACCTCCTCTTCCAGGTCTACAATCCTCTGCAGGCGGTCGCCTCTCTCTAACTCTAACTGGAATCTCCCCGGTGTGTAGCCCTGTCATTCTCCTCGCTTGCATCCGAGTAGGCCGTAAAGTTCAGCGCCGGTGAGCCGTTGATAGCCGCTGCGCTAATCCCCGCCTAGCTGCCTCCAAACGCTGCCCGATAATCGCTACGGTATTGTAACACAGCCCCTGAAGTGTGAAAACAACGTTAAGACAACGGGCCAGCGTCTGCGTGACATCCAGCGGCTCGGCTAACAACAGCAGCTCCCGTAGGTGATCCATACGATCCAGCCATGCTGGGTCGTGAGGACACAACGGGAAACAGCCCGAACGGAGAGAGAGCCACCACAGTAGGGTTGTGGTCACAGAAGTCCGTCAACACTCGAAGAGCGGCTGACTCGACGGTCTCGTGGGGAATAAAACTCCAGTAGACAAAGCTCAAATTGAACCAGTCAGCATGGTCCGGGTGTGGTAGCACAGTGACAATCACCTTGCAACAGGGAACTCCCAAGCGCTCGAACTCGGACACCTCGTAAGTCGGTGGAGTGGTGTAGCCAGCGACACTGAGTGCTTCCCACACAAGGCGTGGAAAACCCTCCCAGTGCAACCCGTTGGTACAGATCGTACCGTCGGCATCGAACTCGTGAAACACAGGAAAAGCCATCTGTACAAAAATGTAACACATGTCAGGTCTCAATGGAGAACGGCATGTCAAATGGTGAAGTTCTGGCAGATGTGAATAAACATTCATAATTAAAAATCCAGAATCCCCATAAATTTCCCCAAGCTGCCCGGCTACTAAGAAAGCTTCTTCTACACACTTTTGGTTTTCAAGGGTTGAGCTAGATCAACAGGACACAAGATGCAAGGATTCACGGTCTAGGTTCGCTTAGAAAAGTGTATGCCTAGCTGAGAAAAGCTGTGATCGAAATTTGCGAATGCAAGCTAGATTGGCAAGGAGCAACTTGTGTTTAACACACCGGTTTAATTAATTCCTAGCACGCGGTACAAAACAAGACGAACAAACTTTACAAAATTTTGGCAGCATGACACCTATGCACAAGAGATACTCGAATTTTATAAAAAGCACACACTAGCAAACTCTTTCTTAGAGAGCATACAAGGTTCTGTTTTTGGGTCCAATTTTGTTGTTTCGATTTTTAACATGCATGCAAGACGTCCTATTCGACCTCACATGGCAATCAAGCCAAAAACTGAAGTTAGTGCCGGTGGCAAGGCTTTTACTCGTCTCTCCCTATAATATCTAGTCGAGAGCTATACGGTACTCATTTAGCGATTAACGAAGCACTGTTATGTAGCTGCAGAAAACGAACCTTCCGTGCCAGCACGTCACAAAAGCGTCCCCATACATTGCCGTTCACTATAGAAACGACATCCATGAGTTAAGCCGCTGCATGGACAGCGTCCAACCTCGGACGACACCCTCCGTTTGAATGGAGTGTATCCTTGCCTCGCATATTCGACATGCGGAATGCTCACGTATGAAACACGTGGCGACAAACAACTTACAACCAGACGCGAAGATCGGATCCGTGGAATTGATCACTCCATCAACCCTCGCAATTCCCGTGACGCGGCACAACACACGTATAAAACATGTGGCTCATCTAGTTTGGTTGTGCAAGAAAGTAAGTCTGACATAAAGTAGATGTGCTGGAAGTTAGCAAACTAAACCATAGGTTATTAAGCCACCTGAACGAACCCAAAAATTCTCTCTAGGGCCTCTCGGTCTAGTTTATCCTTAACAGACCAACGTGTTTTGGAAAAAATCAACAATCTTGGCAATTTTTATTCAAAAACCAGTGATTAAGGTTATTAATTAATCTCTGGTGCATATAATTGCTGTGATACCAACTGTGACAACCCGCCCAGGAAAATACCATACTATCACCTAAACCAATCCACTTTGGTCATTAAGCGATAATAAAGTATCATCATGTCGTTAGTTGTCGGGTTAACGCCCGGTAAATCACTTAAATAGCAAAAAGGATCGACATATATGCATTAAAACTCACTCGAAGGCGAGTCCATAGATACAACATAAATAACGGTAGGATTTTACCCCGAGGGGTTTAATTATTACAAACCGAAGTTTTTGACATCACAACGTAGTTCAGAGATTTTGAAACAACAGAATTAAACTAATGGAAGCGAGCACACCATGGGAGGCCATCCATGATGCCTTCAGTCGTCATCCTCCACCCACTCCAGCTCCCAGCTGCGCGGGATCTCTCCGGGCCACACATCACCAAAGGCATTACCTGGATCCACAGATTATAGCAGGGCTGAGTATACTAATACTCAGCAAGACTTACCCATCAGTGATAACTACTTCACCAACTCTAGACATGAAAAGCTTTTTGGCCACTGGGTTTCTTTGCTGAAAAGTAACAAAGAGTATGTCCTTACTTTCAAGATTTTAGCACAATTTCTATTGGGTTTAATCTTTACTACATTAGCCATCTGATGCGGACAAGGTTGTACAATACAATTACTCAAGCATAAAATTCATCAACTTCCATCATTAGGGATCTCATGGCTAGTGGAGTAAGTAGTCTCAGATAACGGTGAGAGGCCGACAATCGATTGATTCAAACCTTGCAAGGTAGACCTAAACACACGGTGGGATGCCCCCGCGAGGACAACCACCAAGCGGTTCCCAAAACTATTCGGGTCGGGATCGAATCTTACAGTCTTTGGTGCAGGCTATCCGGCATACCCCGCGAGCCACCCGGACTCACCGTACACCACCGGTAGCTAGCCGTGAGACGCATCCCAAGATGAGTAATAGTAAGATCTCTCGCCACCTCATTAAGGTACTAGGCTTACCGGTCCCATTCCCGACAAGTGCTTAGTACGTTCAAACACTTAACCCACAATAGCCATTGGACAGGAGCCCAAATCCCATGCTCTTACCACGTGAGCAATCCATTAAGGAGATCTTATGATTCCTATCTAGGAACCTATTCTCACGAGTGACGTCATTACCCGACTTGTAACGGCCCTATAGCTTAGCAGCTATTGACCTACCATACTAGTAAGGACACAGTTACCTAGGGATCATGCATCTAAGGTTCCATACAACTCCTGAACTTAAATGCACAAGCATCCATAGATAAATTGCATAACAAATTTGAAAACTGGGTCAGATGCACCGGGGCTTGCCTTCCTCAGCTAAGTTAGCCTGAGCACCCTCGGTGTCGTCGAGTACTTCCACGTACTGCAGAGCAGCTTCCGCTTCTCCTTCCTCGGCTTCCGGGACAAGCGAGTAGTCACCGTCAGGAAGATCTACACGGAGTGCAATGCAGGGTTCAGGCGATGTGATATATTATCTAACTTATCCAACTCTTGTTGGACACATTCACCTTAACAAGAATTAATTATTAATTTCCTTTTATGAAGGTTATTATTGATATGTGTTTTATTCTTTTAATTTAACACTTCAATTAATGTCTCTCTTTTTATTGTTATTTCATGTGAAGATTTGATAATTCACCTCTCACTAGTAAAGGTGTGAACAAAGATAATTATTTACATTTAATTCTTTAGACAGCAAGGTGCATTCTTAGATCTTACTAAGTTTTGCAAATATTTCACCAAAAAGGGAAAAAGAATTAAAAAGATATTTTCCTAATTTAATCAAAGCTGTACTCCATAAGGGCCTTCAAAGATTTTATCAACAATAAATCATTAAAAATTCAGTGGAGAGTTTCTTAGCATCATAACATCCATACTAATCCACTAAACACACTTGCAACGTTAGGAAAGCTCGACAAATAATTACTTTGAAAAAATAACAAAAGCTAGCTTAGCCATTCAAGTTAAATGCATATAAATATAAATAAGCATCAAAATGCTCCAAACTTTCTCATACATGCTCTCTGGTACTAAACCATCCTAGAAAACCAGCAAGTACACCTAGAACCACTACTGATCTTGCTTTATTAAATTAGAAAGGAAAACATGCACATATTAAGAATAAATACTTCTGATCAACCAATAATTGTGATTAAATTACCAGAGGTGTATCCTGGCATAACAAGACAGCATGCACAAGTTGGGCACAAAAACATAAATATTTTTGGCTACAAAAATCATTTAGGAAGATTCTGCAAAAATGGAAAACAATTCATATAAAAAGATTTACATCATAACTTTGTGCAATTTTTGGCACAGGAGCTAGTCATAACATAGCACACAACATATCCAAACATTGGATACATAGGACCTATGGATTTTAAGATATTGCAGATCTAGGTTTTTCACATTTCTATTTTTCATGCTAGAATTATCAGGAAACAGACTAGGTGAGTATGACAAAAGTTGCAGTATTTTTCACAACGAATCCAACAAAATTGAGTTTGCATGTTTCTGAATTTTCTACGATTTTCTACGCATTTTACAAGTTTCAGCAATTCACAACTACTATTGAAGATTCACTTTGCACCGGGGACCCTAGAACTTTCTAATGTCTCACAGATATGCCCTCGGTTCGCGGATTAGACCCTGGAAAGAAATGGGGCCAAGCAATTGGGTCCCTAGACCCAAGGGGCGGCGGGCTCGCCGGAATCCGGCGGCGCCCTTGACGGGAGAAGTGGAGGGAGGGGGTGTGGGGCTCACCACGGACCGGTTCGCGGCCAAAGAAGGGAGTGGGGCGGCTCCAGCGAGGGGGCTCGGTGGCGTCGACCGGCACCGGCCGTTGGAGCACGCGCTCCGGCGACTGGGCGGAGTGGGTTGGTCGATGCACGGTCGGGGGTGTCGAGTACGTGCTAGGGAAGGTGCCAAGTGGCTCGCACGATGCCAATGACGAGCAGAACAGAGGTTGCGGCGGTGGCTTCTATTGGCAGCCGACGGCGGACAGTGGGGGGAGACAACGGCTCGAGTGTGCGCGGTCGGACCGGCCTTTATAGGCGAGGCCTTCCTAGGTGACGTCGCCGTGACGCCTGAGATGCTGCCGTAGTACGCCTCCTCGGCCGGCGCGCGCACGGCGGGGTGCCACCGACGGACCGACGGTCCGCGGCGAGCCCCCGGCCGCGACGGCGCGCGACGCGAGGCCCGCGAGGACTCCTAGGAGCCTCGAGGCGCGGCGCCCGGGGGAGTGCACGCCTCGGCCGGCGCGAGGCCCGGGGCGTCGTGTGGCCGGACACCGAGGGCCGGCGACGCGCGGCCGGCAAAGCGCGGAGCACGGGCGCGCGCGACGTTACGGCGCGACGACGCTCTGACAGAGTCGTTTTGCTGAGCACTTGTTTGAAAACGAAAAACTCAATTTTTTTGAATAGAACTGTACTAAACTTTGAATACGAAAGTTGTAGATCTAGCTATCCTCTACCACTTTCAAAAAGGCGATATGGGGGTTTTCTCAATAGATTTTGCAGGAAAGGTTTGCCAACTTTGAATGCCACTCAATTGCCATGAACAGGAGATACTGATCTTTGGGCAAGTTTTTCATGCTTTCCCACTCAAAATTTGAAATGCCAATCTATATGAAAGTTGTGTCCCTCAACAAGCTAGACAACTTTCATAAAGGTAGATTTTGAAGTGTTTAGGTGAAATTTGGAGAACGCGGCAAAAGTTCCGAACGACATCTAGGGTTACTAGGGTTTGAGTGGGGTTTGACCAAGTCTTTGACCATGGGTTGGCCCCACATGTTTGTCCACTAGATCAAAGGTGTCATTAGAGTTGGTTGGTGAGTTTTTCGAGGTGAAGACTCAGGTTGACCGTGATTTGACCACTGTCAGCCGAGTTGACCGACGATTGGGGATAATTAAAAACCTAGGGCGTCACAGTGGCCTAGTGGCGGCCCTAGCACTCGACCTCGATGGTGGATCGGCGACGTGCCTTCCGGGCGGCGGCCGCACCATCACTTCTCCCTAGCATGGGCTCCTCTCTCCGTCCCTTCCGGGCTGGCAAACCTCGTGCTCGAAGGCAACGCCTTCCTCCTATGCTACGAGGATGAGGTGGCAATGATGGTGGCTGTAGTGGTGCCAGCATGGTGGATCCGACATGCTCTGGCTAGTTTCATCTTCTTTTATATTTTTGAAAAATGTTTGTTGTGTGCCAGCCTGGTGACACATGGCAAAGTGGTGCATTCACGCCGTCAGTGCCGCCTACCGTCATGCGTCGGTAGTGCTAGTTGCTTTTTTTGCCGTGCGCCGGTTCCAACACACGACAAATAAGGGTTCTGCGTGCCCAGATAAAGGACACATGACAAATGCCTGTTTTTCATGCAAATCATTGTCGAGTGGCCTTTGTCGTGCGCCATGGTGGAAAACACACATCAAAAAGTTTGTTGTGCGCCTTCGGCGACAAATGTTCTATCTCCGGTAGTGGGTGATGCAATTGAACTAAGACCTTCCCAGGCCTCCGCATATCTAAGATACACGACCTGTAGAAGAAAAGGAAAAAGAAAACGACATGATAACATATGACATGTCGTGGAGAACGACGACAACGTCACACATCTTAATCTTCAAATCCGAGCACACTACGTTAGAACACCTAGACTATGAAAAGGGCTCTCTAAAGCAATATCTCCAACATGGAAATGACATGCAAGCACACACTATCATTGTCATAGTCTAGCTAGTAAAAGTCAGACCATCAGTTTTCACTGTAGAGAACAATTCATCGAACTCCTGACAATACATTCAACAACACCATATGGAGCACGTGGGACATTAGGAAACAGTGGGCACTCGTGACAATGGCGGGCTAGTCGAGGAGTTGCTCCACACCGTCACACAAAAACTGATCTGCGGTAGTGATTGTCAAGCACAACCAGCTAAGGTCACATTTGGGGATTTATTCCCGAAGTTGAGGAATCTATACCTAATATTAAAGGACGAAGTGAATCCTTCACGCGTTCTTCCTTAGTGAATTGATATTCACTCGTACCGTCATCCAAGTTAGCAGCACACACACAACATACCATGAATCACTAGCTGAACCATCTCTATTTTCCTTTCTTTAGAATACCCATTTTCTCCTAAAAAGGAGAAAGAATCCAATGATCATGAATTCTTGAAACCTTAAGATTATTATTATTTTGACCCCATCATATAGTCTCTGCTTTGACGACCTGGGTTTTCGGTGAGGAAAACCCGACTCTGTACAATTGTGATAGTCCCTGGATCATTAAGCTTCACTTATAAATTTTATCTCAGTATAATATCAGTTTCATACAATGAAAACAGATTACACATTGAATAATTACACCAATAAACAATTTGGTATGTAATTTTGGTACAAGCCCCATGGCTAAACAATGAGAAGAAAAACTACATAGCGGTAGCTAGAGCTTCAAGTCTTTATCTTCAATCACCTCCACATGCAGCACTTGAGCGAAGCGACACAACCCTATTCTTAAATTCTTTAGGATGGACCCTTCACTCCAAGTTCAGAACCTGCACACTCACCAACTATCCCAAAGGCATGGAATAGGTTCACTCAGCATCCATATGCAACTTTAAGTGGCATAATTCTAAGGGGATAAAGAAAATATATATCAAGGATAGCTCGGGTTTCCCAAGTAGCAACAACAACAACATATAAATAGAGTAAAACTATCCTCACAAACTCACATCTCACACATCTCATCGGGTAGTCCGGGCACACCAGGTCTCGTCTCCACCACCTCAGGTAAATCATAGCTCTACAACGCCCGTCCTCATCTCATGGCATCCAATGTGTCTCATCCCGCATCCAAAGAATTTTTAACTAAGGCAATACCTCATGCTGGGACTATGAGTCTCAAAACCAGGTCAAAGGTGACTATGCAAAGACTAGGGTCGGTATACATTCGGCCCGATGCACCTCCACACGGAGTGTGTTCGGCCTACCCTCTCCACACACATTCATCAACTTAAAACTAGGACAAATGTGGACTATGTGGAGATGGTTCGGTATACGACCAAGCCCTACGCACCTCCTTGTGAGCGTGTTCGGCCTACCCTCTCCACACACATTCATCAACTTGCCCAATGGTTTTGAGGGTCTCAAAGACTAGGTTCGCTAAATGACCGATCCTAGCGCACCTCCACATAGGAGCGTGTCCGGCCTACCCTCCTCGAACTCATAATCTCCTAAGAGTCACGCAACATCATCCAACTAGGGAAATCATTGGAACCTTCCTCCAGGGGTAAGCACTCCATCTCACTCCGAAAGTCATACTCGCAACATCCCATACCTCAGCGTATATACACACATATATAACATAGTAGTAGGACAATCAAGGAACATGATATAAAGATAGGCTATGAAAGGTTCATCATCATCATCTCAAAATCCATCATGCAATTAATAAAGCTCTAGCATCTACTTAGCAATGCCTAATAGATATTCAGAGTCCAATGGGTGTGAACACCTGTGCGCAAGTAGTTGTCATAGTTTCCGTAGTTCTTCTCGATCTTCTGGCTCGATCCTTAGCTCCAAGAATTCCTATTTTCATAAATATAAATAAATACCGAAGCTAAATGCTAATAAACTCCAAAGAGAAGCAATGAAGAACCAAATAACCCCAAAAGCTAGTCTAACGGGTGCTTCATGATTTTAGAAAAATAAAGAAATTGATTTCATATATTTCTGAGCTAGAAACAATTTATTATGGATTTTCAAATAAAGAAATATTTTATGAATTTAATTATTTGCAATAAAGCCCAGAAAGCATAAGTCAGCAAGTTAGAGAACCATAGGCTAGGTTTTGGGTAGGTCTGCAAGCTAAGTTGACTAGTCAACTATCATTGTTGACCAAGTGAAAAAGGAGGGTCAAAGGTCAACTGGAGCCCACAAGTCATCCTGTAGGTCCCTTATGTGAGATGGGATCTGGTTGAATAATTAGCGTCGTCACATGTTAGTGGGACCCAATGGTAAGTCCGTAGGCCCCTTTGGTTAGATTGGAGAGGTTGTGCAGGATGGATCAGCTAGAAACAATGTGGTGATTAAGAAACTTGGATCAAGCTACACAGGTAGGTTGAGGGGCTTTAGTCCCGGTTGGTAGAGCCCTTAGGTCTCAAGTCCAACCGAGACTAATGATGAGAGACAAAAACTCCCCATGTAGTCTTGGGTGAACGAACCGGGACTAAAGGGTCCTTTAGTCCCGGTTGGTGTTGGGGGGGCACGGTAGACGTACTTATTAGACTTACATATCTACATATATATATTTATAAATTAAAATATACTTACACACAATATTATACATCAAAATAAATAGTATATGTACATCAAAATAAATAGTATATGTACATCAAAATATCGTCCTTCACTTCAAATTTCTAGTCTCTACTCCTAGTGGAGGTGCATGATAACAATTTTTTAGATCCATCATAAGAATGTTTTCCTGCTGGATTTACCACCTCGTCCAAGAGGAATTTAGTGAGACTTTCTTGAATCGCAAAAGATGATCCTTCTGAATGACGTCATCCTTAACCCTATCGATCTGTAATGTGTAAATATGTTAATATATTAGACCCAACAATTAAATATAGAAGTGGTTAGGAAATAATGTATTATTAATAGGTTTATTTAATTAACTTACATTAAATTTCCAGAGTTTGCACTTGACAAACCGCGTATGTGCTCACAAACATAGTATCCACATAACTTGTCTTAAACACTAAAGTGGATAGAAGAAAATGTTATGAAATATAAGTGTTATAAAATTTAAATTTTCTCAATCTGAAGTTGTTATTTGGATCACGTACCGAATAATGAGTATAGAATGTAATTATTTGTTTAAATTGTCCTTCTTTCTCTACAATGATTTTTTCAGAAGCTCTGTGGAAAATTAATGAAAAATAGTGTGTTAGTAAAAACAATCTATATATATTGCATTAAAGAGAATGTATTAGATATAATTATTACTCTTGAAACAGATCTTGAAGATCTTGGTAACCTGTGGGTTTTTTCTCAATGAATCCCACACCATGACATTGCTATTGTTGACTTGAATTATCATAAGAATCCAGTGGAAACTATATACACATGGTCATAATACTCATACAGATTAGAATTAAATAAAATTAGAAAGGACAATTTGATGGTAATCGCACATACTTGCAGCTGTAAGGTAGTCGTATAAGATCGTTGTCATCGAACTTAGACAAGGTCCTATAGATTGTGCGATTGTTGTGTCTGGTTGATTCTTGACCTCGTATAATAATTTCTATTTATTTCTAGAATAAATGAGCATAAATACAAATTAATTTTCTATAAATATAATAAACATGAATTTATGAGAATATACAATAATTTCTATCCATTTCTAGAATAAACCAAAAATGAACACTAATTTTCTATGAAAAGACACCAATTTCTGAGAATATACAATAACTTATATATAACCATTACTATGAATATACATACAATATGCAACTCTCAAAATATAAATTTCTTCTTCCACATTGGTGCACGCCCGTGAGCATCATGTGGAACAGGTTCACTACCGTCACCCTCTCCAAAGACTGCTGTAACAACTAGAAATTCCATCACAATAAAATAATGCTAGCAACATGATATAGATTTTATTTTCTAAAGAATTAATAAATTTGACTAAATAAATTTGCCTTTAATTAAATTAAACAATATTAAATTTAGAATTAACCAAGTGTTTGATGTATTCATCCCTTTGCATTGGCTTTGCTTGTTGTTGTGTGGTTTGAAAAAGAAACATAAGTTCAAAAGTTCCAAAAACCACCCCTTCTCTCCCTCCCTTCTCTTATTCTTTTGGCCCAACCCAGCTCTACCCTCTCTCTCTTGCTCGGCCCAATCCTCCTGCGTGCGGCCCAAAAGACCCAGCTGGCCCAACCTTTCCTCCTCTTCCTCCTTACCTTTTTCCCTTTTCTTTCCTCCCTCCAGCCCGTTTCGCTTCCCCACCGGCCCTTCTTCCTTCCCGGCCCAACCCACACCGCCGGCCCACCTATCCCTCTCCTCTCTCTCCCTCTCGCCGACATGTGGGACCCACTGTCAGGGTCACCCCAACCTCTGGCCGCCCCCATCCCCTGGCCATGGCCGGCCTGCACCGCCTCTCAGCAGCGCCATCCCATCCCCCGCTCCTCCCCTCCACTTCCACGAGCCGCCTTCAATGCATGCCGGCGCATTCAAGCCGCCACCTCGCCTCTTCCCCTCCCGAAACCACCTCCCCACTGAAGCTCTCTGCGCCTTAATGGCCGCCGGCCACCCTTCCCCCACCGCCTTAGCCGCGCCCCCTCCCCTCCCCTCTTCACCCTATAAAAGGCCCCCGCGAGCCCTATCCTCCCGCACCACCTCCCCGCCCTCTCCTCGCTTGCGCCGCGCCGTCGCACCCCGAGACCGGAGCTCCACCGCCCGCCGGAGCACCGCCCGTCGTCGATCTCCTCCTCCGCCGCTCCTCTCGCCGTCTCAAGTCGTCACACCCCGAAATTTTCAATTTCGGGATGTGAATAGAGAAAATAATTAAATAACAATTTTCTCATGATTTTAAAATTTTTCCAACATTTATTTCTTCTTGACAGAAATATAGTATAGGAAAAAAATCCTTGTTTAATTTTTCTAAATTAAATAAAAAGTTGTGAGTGTTGCGTTCTTGCCGATGCATCTCGGTGCTTCTTGAGTGCTAAAGATTTCAAAAACGTGTTTAGGAGCCGTCCAAATCCTTCCCGAAATTTTCTCGGATTTTTCTTGAATTTATTCTCATTTTTCTTGAGCTATTCCTATTTATTAGAAGGCTCTAAAATCTTTTTCATGAGCTTTGAATACTTTCTTTGGATTGTTCATGTCATAATCTATCTCTAGGAATTTTCCTAGAATTTTTGTGATTTTCCGAGTACTTTTCGTGCTTTAAAACATTCTATAGAAATTTCCTGGAATTGTTTTCGCACTTAAAATATTTTTGGAAAATAATCAAGAAATCTATTCCGGGCCTTTCGGCCCAAAGAACCGAGTCCCGGAAAAGGTCCCTTAACTCCTCTAGCTACACCCGCATCGCCTCAACCACAGCCCCATCTCCTCTTCGTGACCCAACATCCGGAAGTTCCTTTTCGCTCCCTCAACTCCTTCGCCGGCCGCGGTTGCTCCGCGGCCACAACCCACCAAGCCGCGGCCCAACTAGGCCCAAACCCCCGACCCGCCCGACCCGGTTCGCTCCGGCCCGGCATCGGCCCGCGCGGAGCCCATCTAGGCCCGGCGCCGCGCGCCCATGGCGTGCCGGGCCGGAGACCGGACGCCGCCGTCCCCCTCCGCCTGGGCGTGCGCGCCTAGGGAACCTCGGAGCTCGCGCCCTATTTAAGGCCGCGCCGCATCCCGTGCCCTACCGCCTTCGTCGCCCTAGCAGCCGCGCGCTCCGGTGCCGCGCCGCCGCCCCCGCGCCGCAGCCGACCGCCGCCGCCGCCGCCCGATTCGCCGGGGCTAGGGGTCCTCCCGAGCAAGCCGTCGTCACCACGAGCATCCACGCATCGAGCCGAGATTATTCCACCGCTTCCCGTCGCCGGAGGAGCTCCGCAGCGCCGCCGCCCCTTGAACCCGCGCCGCCGGCCACCCCCCGTTCGCCGCCGACCGGATTCCGGCCGCTTTCGCCCATCTCCGCCGGTAAGCACCTCTTTTTGGTCCCCTTTATCTTCCCCCGCTCCTCCGCGCCATCCGCCTGAGCCCCTAGCTGCTTGAGTCGCCGGTGGTGGATGCCACCTGCGCCGTCGTATGCTCCTGTCCAGAGGTTGAAGAAGCTCTTGGCAGTTTTGTGAATTAAACCCTAGAGTAGTCTGTAATCTTTTGTTTCCTTATGTGTCTTGCATCTTTCACAAAAAAATCCCTAGATCTGTTAGGTGCACCGCAAACGGATCCGCCCACCCTTTTTGCAGATCTAACCCCAACCTTTTATCTTTTCGCGAGCACTATTGGTTGTGTCTCGGTATTCTTGTTTGCTAACCCCCGAGATCTATAGTTAATCGCAATTAGGTCCTCCAATCTTGTTTTGCTCACCAAATCTCCGTTTTAACTCCGATTTGATCCATTCAAGTTGCGTCGGGTCCATAATGATGTAAAGCACGCATTAGTGGTGTGTTTTCACCATGATTTGTTTTCTGAAAATAAAATTAATATTAATTTTGATTAATGTCTAGTTATACATGCCTTTTATAAATAAAAGCTATATAGATCTATACACCGTTTTTTATAAGCAAATTTAATTTGATTAATGTTTCTATCACATGTTTTTTTTACCATAAAAGTTAATTAGATCTTTATCTCGGTTTTCGTAAACCAAATGTTAATTTGTTTAATAGTTAATTAATCTTTTCTAATTAAAAGTTGATTAGGCTTTTACATCGGCTTTTATAATAAATATTAATTTGTTTAATTCCAATACCAAAATGTTTTACTAATAATATGATCTACTTGAATTACAAAGTTTCGTTTAGGTTATTCATATAGTTTAGTTTTTCTAAATTAAATGTTTAATTGGAATAATTCATATATGAATCTTTATAAATAAAACTTGACTAGTTCTTTATACCGGTTTTGCAAATAAAGTTTAATTTACTTTAATTCCAACATGGGGTATTTTATTGATGAAATATCCTTACATATATTTTGTTAATTAAAATAAATCCGGCTCATAGTTTGATCTCTCATATGTGCAAATCAATCGTTAGACGTTCTTTACCCCAGTATCTCTGTTGATCAAGTCTATCAGAAGCTCTGAACCTTCCTAGTGTTAGCCCAAGCTAAACCGTGTGTATTCAATCAAGCCATAGAGTTTCTGCTCAGCTTAATAGCTTTATCTGTGTGAGTAGTTTGCACTGCTCATTTGCCTATCAAGTAATCTTATCACTCTTGTTTCATGTTTATCTTAGAATCTTATTTATCGGCATCTAGCTAGTTGATGTCTATTCCATCTCAGTTGGTTGTCTCTCTTTGAATCAGTTGTGTCTTGTACCAAATCTATCGTAGCTACATTTCTTTAGAGTTTACCTTGTTATCTGCTTCACTGTCGGATCAATTCACCCTTGGTTAGTGTGTCGGCTTGTCCGTCCGAGTTCTCTTTGTAGACTAGTTCTTCCAAATCCTAGCCTAAGGGTTGCGTGTGCGTTATGGTTCGTTTCTATCGTTCTCGTTCGTTTGACCTTAACCTTGTACGTTAGCATGTGTATCACCCGTTACTTGTTTTAATACTAAAGATGCATGCTAATCTTGACTAATTCTTATTCCAATGCTTTTATAAATAAAAAGTGATTAAGTTATAATCCAGTTTTCTTTAATCACGATGTAATTGGTTAATCCCTATTCCTAACTAGTTTTTCTAAATAAAAGATGTTAGAGTAAACATCGGTTTTCATAATAAAGTTAATATGCCTAATGACATCATAAATGCCTTTTCAATAATTAAAATATGTTTAGTTGAACACGTGACATAAAGTTACTCGCCTAGATGTCTTATACTTGCTTTATCTTTCTAAAGTAATTGTTAATTCGACATAACTTCTACTCAAATGTTATAAATAAAATACCATTAGGTTTATCGCGATTTCTTTAGTTAAATATAACTTGCTTAATGGTAACATAGAGTATTTCTCTCGAAATATTCTTTTACATGATTTCTTAATTAAAATATGCCAAGCGTAGTCTCTTGTTGTTTGATAATGATCTCACGATAGTTTCGAGCTTAGTTCGTTTCGGCGTTTCTTGCGCTTGCGTAGCCAATAGAATCGTGCTCTATCTCGGTGTTATCTTTCCGGTCCTTGCTCAATCTTCCGCATCATCTCTTCAAAGTTAACCAAGCGTTTCCCTTCCAAGCACACTTTGTGTTCTTTAGTGATCCACCCAATCAAGCCTCGTCCTTTAGTGCGTTCTTTTAAAATTTCCTTTTTGATTGGTGCATTGTTCTTAGTTATGTTTGTTTGTTTGCTTTGTATGCTTGTGCTCGATGATTGATGCGATTAGAGTGAACGTTGTTCGTGGTTCGAGAGCTTGGAAGAATGTGAAGGTGAAGACAATCTGAGCAACTACTTTTTGGTTAAAGGCAAGTGTGTCCTTGATCTTTTTTCCTAATAACTTTATTAATCACCATTGCATTGCTTTGCATTAATTTTGATGGGTTCTCGTTGAGGACGACTAGCCTCTTTTGACCATTATCTTAAACCCGGTTTTAATTAATTCGATGATAGATATTGCTTAGTTTGCTCAACTCGGGTTGGTGTTAATCAACATGGTTATCATTTTATGCTTATGTTCCTTTATGATAATTTTAATACAAGATCATTGTGCATTAATCGGAACATGGAGAACCACCAAGGAAAACGGTGCAACCACAAGAACTAATGGGCAATGGTCTTGGCCGAATAATTAGGAACTTTAGCTTGGAGTGATCTTACCCGATAAGGACAAGGGATCGGCGGTGCTTGCCGCGGGGTATGGACTCGCTCTAGCGGGGGTTGGGTGAGTTATTTTCTATGGTGGGGTATCGACCTGCTAGGGGACTTTATACCTTGCTAACTGATCCGGACCTTGTGGGTCACTACTTGTTGGAGAACCTTTGTAAAGGCCATGTAGCGTCCCTATGCAACCACACCTCGGTAGTGTGGTATGGTGCTTGGCCGGCGTCACATGGTTGGGTCCAAAGTTCTTCGGAGCTTTTACGCCGCTTGTGGTGAAAGTGTACAACCTCTGCAGTGTTAAACTAATCGATTAGCCGTGCTCACGGTCAAGAGCGGCCCGGACCCTAACATGATAATTGAACTTGAAGATGGACTTAAATTGTGATATGTGTTATGGTTATGCTTGCCATGTGCTCATGGTGTTTCTCTTATCTTTATGCCTAATTGTGGGTTGGTATAAACTTATACTTTATTAGTAATTAGGTGCTAATAAAACTTGATCAACTAAAATGCTAAATGCTTATAGCCCAGTCCACTATAAAGCCTTTGCATTCATTCTTTTCCCCACACTTGCTGAGTACGACAAGTGCTCACCCTTGCTATAAACAATGTTGCTCAGAAGGAGGAAGCTACTCTGGAGTCTTGTGAAGATGTTGATGGTTCTAGGCGTATGCAACCCCCGCCGATTGCTTGTGAAGTTTGGTGCCTCCGTTTCCAAGATTAAGCGTAAATCTCTGATAATCTCCCTTTTTCTTACGTGATATTGTTTCTGTTATTCACTTATGTCAACTATATGCATGAAAATTGATCCTGGCATGCATATAGGTTTGCACTTGGTTTTCTTTGGAAAACAGGTGTGACAGAGTGGTATCGTAGCCGTATCGATCGTAGGACGTGAGCCTAGATAGAAATGGTTGTTTCTTAATGTTTCCCTTGATCTAAAATTCATCACTACCTTTCCCTTGAGCTCTGTGATGAATATTCCCACTCCTTAAACCATATCCATCATCAATCCTCTGTGTTAGCTCACCTTTGACTGTCACATTTTCATTTGCACATCATTGTTTTGCGAATGATTATGACCTCTACCCTTGCCTATTTATTTACTCTTCCCTTGGTCTAGATCTTGTCTCTCTCTTCCACTTCTCTCAAGCAATTCCACCAATAAAAAAAAGGGGTGAATTGTTACCCTTGAAATCCTATCAACAAGTACCTTTAAAATATACATACATATATATCTATTTCCTCCTTATTTCCAATATATCTATCTCCACCAAGTATATTTACCCATCTACCCGTTTAGCATCTCGGTTAAGTTGGTGTCAAATCTGTTCGCCCAGCTCTCCGACACATCAGTGCTGTTTTAATTCTTTCTCGAGTTACAGAACTCCGATTGACATGAAACCAGTTGGGTTAGCTCACAAATTTCATAAGTGAATTTATATCAAAAATTCAGCCCTACTCAGTACATGTTACAGGAGATATGCTCGAAACATTGGAGCTATCAGAATCTGTAAACTCTGCTGACCCAGTTACCTTCATTATTTTATATCTCGGGCTATGGACCTCCGATTGAGGTAACTCCAATTGGAGTAGTTCAGGAATTTCATAAGATTCACTCTGTCCAAAATTCATCAATTTTGGTTGTATATACAGAGAGTTATGCCCAAAACTTTGGAGGTTCTCGAATCTGTCAACACTATTGACATAGCCATCTTGTTTAATTCATATCTCGAGTTCTAAACCTCCGATTGAGGTGATTCCAGTTGGGTTGAACTCATAATTTTGGCCTACTAGATCTGGGAAAAATCCCTTATTTTTGGAGATCCCTGCTTGGAGCTACATCTGATTTATTAGGAGGATACCCTTTGACTTAATTAACAACGTGTAGTATCGTTCCCTTAGATATGCCTTGGTTGGTGGAATTGAGTGCTTGCATGATGATGCTTGGTTTTATGACCTTGATTGATTTGATCCTTTGAAGTGAGTGTTGTTGTATTATGGATCTTACATCTGCAATAACATCAGTTGCTTAGTTGGGTTCTTCTTTTGTATCTCCCACCTCCTTGCTCTTTCCATTCTTTCTATCTACTCTTCAGCCTATCTCTTCTGATCCTATCGCAAATACCCAATCAGATGGAGAGCTCCAACACAAATTGTGAAGATAAAGATAATAAAGGAAACATCAACATTCCTCTTGCAACCTCATCATTGGAGCACAAGATGGAGTATATCGCTGCACAAACTCGAGCAATGGCCCAAACCATAGTTAAGATTCATCGAGTCCATTACGAGCAAGCTCTACTTACTAAAGATCACAATACCGTCACCAATGGTAACCATCAAAACATGGCCCCCCACCATTTGATAAAGAGAAGCTATCGGATATGCGACTCAAACCTAACAAGGAAGGATGCAGCCTAACACAACTTCGCTTTCGTAAATGAGATGGCGAAAGACGAGTTCCCACCTGGGCCGTTGAAGAGGCAAGTTGTTTGAAGCAAGGGATAATCAAAGAAAGAAGAAGCATGAAGCACCGAAACTAACCATGAAGAAACAACATGATGTTAACAAGGTTCCGAATATGTGTCCGTGTGGTGAGCACGATGCTCTTTCATGTCCTCAGAAGGAAGCTAGTCTTATAACAGCAGAAGCTCTCCAACATAACCCTATAGATATCAATAAGCAGAGGATGTTGTCCACCTAAAACTCAACTCAAGAAGAAGGTTCTCAAGCTGAAGGTCATACTCAAACCCTAAACCATGATGATTGGATTATCACTTGCAAGGAATACAAACCTGGTAGACGCAAGTGATCTAATAAACAAAATCGTAGAACGAGACAAGAGAAGAAGTTATCACATTTAGGGGCAGATAATGGTACTGAACCTGGTTCTGACCAACCCCAGCCTAAGATTGTTCAACCTACGTATGTCACTCATATCAAGAAGAATCCTGATGCACAAGTTAATCTACCAATGACTATGATGGTGCAATGTGAAGAATGGAGAAATCACAATAATAGAAGGGTGGATAAGTTATAAGTGGGACCAGACTATGTATTCCCATGAGCTATGGAGAATAGAAGAGCATGTTTGGTGTGCTTGTGCAAAGAAGGTCGATATGAAGAAAGTTGATAAGCTTTGGATAATACCCCCATGAGTCTTTGTTTCTTGCTAACCTTTTTCGAATCTCGGGACGAGATTCCTTTTAAGGGGGGTAGAGTTGTCACACCCTGAAATTTCCAATTTCAGGATGTGAATAAAGAGAATAATTAAATAACAATTTTCTCATGATTTTAAAATTTTTCCAACATTTATTTCTTCTTGACAGGAAATATAGTATAGGAAAAAATCCTTGTTTGATTTTTCTAAATTAAATAAAAAGTTGTGAGTGTTGCGTTCTTGCCGATGCATCTCGGTGCTTCTTGAGTGCTAAAGATTTCAAAAACGTGTTTAGGAGCCGTCCAAATCCTTCCGAGAATTTTCCGGATTTTTCGGAATTTATTCTCATTTTTCTTGAGCTATTCCTATTTATTAGAAGGCTCTAAAATCTTTTTCATGAGCTCGAATACTTTCTTTGGATTGTTCATGTCATAATCTATCTCTAGGAATTTTCCTAGAATTTTTGTGATTTTCTCGAGTACTTTTCGTGCTTTAAAACATTCTATAGAAATTTCCCGGAATTGTTTTCGCACTTAAAATATTTTCGGAAAATAATCAAGAAATCTATTCCGGGCCTTTCGGCCCAACAGAACCGAGTCCGGAAAAGGTCCCTTAACTCCTCTAGCTACACCTCGCATCGCCTCAACCAGCGGCCCATCTCCTCTTCGTGACCCAACATCCGAAGTTCCTTTTCGCTCCCTCAACTCCTTCGCCGGCCGCGGTTGCTCTCCGCAGGCCACAACCCACCAAGACGCGCCCAACTAGGCCCAAACCCCCGACCCGCCCGACCCGGTTCGCTCCGGCCGGCATCGGGCCCGCGCGGAGCCCATCTAGGCCCGCGCGCCGCGCCATGGCGTGCTAGGCCGGGAGACCGGACGCCGCCGTCCCCTCCGCCTAGGCATGCGCGCCCGGGGAACCTCGGAGCTCGCGCCCTATTTAAGGCCGCGCCGCATCCCGTGCCCCCGCCGCCTTCGTCGCCCTAGCGCCGCGCGCGTCCGCGTGCCGCGCCACCGCCCCCCGCGCCGCAGCCGACCGCCGCCGCCGCCCCGATTCGCCGGCTAGGGATCCTCCCGGAGCAAGCCGTCGTCACCACAAGCATCCACGCATCGAGCCGAGATTATTCCACCGTTTCCCGTCGCCGGAGGAGCTCCAGAGCGCCGCCGCCCCTTGAACCCGCGCCGCCGGCCACCCCTGTTCGCCGCCGGCCGGATTCCGGGCGCTTCCGCCCATCTCCTCCGCTGGTAAGCACCTCTTTTTGGTCCCCTTTATCTTCCCTGCCTCCTGCGCCATCCGCCTGAGCCCCTAGCTGCTTGAGTCACCGGTGATGGATGCCACCTGCGCCGTCGTATGCTCCTGTCCAGAGGTTGAAGAAGCTCTTGGCAGTTTTGTGAATTAAACCCTAAAGTACTATGTAATCTTTTGTTTCCTTATGTGTCTTGCATCTTTCACAAAAAAAATCCCTAGATCCGTTAGGTGCCCGCAAAACGCATCCGTCTACCCTTTTTGCGGATCTAACCCCAACCTTTTATCTTTTCGCGAGCACTATTGGTTGTGTCTCGGTATTCTTGTTTGCTAACCCCCGAGATCTATAGTTAATCGCAATTAGGTCCTCCAATCTTGTTTTGCTCACCAAATCTCCGTTTTAACTTCAATTTGATCCATTCAAGTTGCGTCAGGTCCATAATGATGTAAAGCACGCGTGGTGTGTTTTCACCATGATTTGTTTTCTGAAAATAAATTTAATATTAATTTTGATTAATGTCTAGTTATACACCCCTTTTATAAATAAAAGCAATATAGATCTATACATCGTTTTTCATAAGCAAATTTAATTTGATTAATGTTTCTATCACATATTTTTTTCACATAAAAGTTAAGTAGATCTTTATCTCGGTTTTTGTAAACCAACTGTTAATTTGTTTAATAGTTAATTAATCTTTTCTAATTAAAATTTGATTAGCCTTTTACATCGGCTTTTATAATAAATGTTAATTTGTTTAATTCCAATACCAAAATGTTTTACTAATAATATGATCTACTCGAATTACAAAGTTTCGTTTAGGTTATTCATATAGTTTAGTTTTTCTAAATTAAATGTTTAATTGATTAATTCATATATGAATCTTTATAAATAAAACTTGACTAGTTCTTTACACCAGTTTTGCAAATAAAGTTTAATTTACTTTAATTCCAACATGGGGTATTTTATTGATGAAACATCCTTACATATATTTTGATAATTAAAATAAATCCAGCTCATAGTTTGATCTCTCATATGTGCAAATCAATCGTTAGACGTTCTTTACCTCAGTATCTCTTTTGATCAAGTTTATCAGAAGCCCTAAACCTTTTTAGTGTTAGCTCAAGCTAAACCGTGTGTATTCAATCAAGCCATAGAGTTTACGCTCGACCTTAATAGCTTTACCCGTGTGAGTAGTTTGCACTTTGCTCATTTGCCTATCAAGTAATCTTATCACTCTTGTTTCATGTTTATCTTAGAATCTTATTTATCGGCATCTAGCTAGTTGATGTCTATTCCATCTCGATTGGTTGTCTCTCTTTGCATCGGTTGTGTCTTGTACCTAATCTATCGTAGCTACCTTTCTTTAGAGTTTACCTTGTTATCTCGCTTCACTGTCGATCAATTCACCCTTGGTTAGTGTGTCGGTTGTCCGTCCGAGTTCTCTTTGTAGACTAGTTCTTCCAAATCCTAGCCTAAGGGTTGCGTGTGCGTTATGGTTCGTTTCTATCGTTCTCGTTCGTTTGACCTTAACCTTGTACGTTAGCATGTGTATCACCTCGTTACTTGTTTTAATACTAAAGATGCATGCTAATCTTGACTAATTCTTATTCCAATGCTTTTATAAATAAAAAGTGATTAAGTTATAATCCAGTTTTCTTTAATCACGATGTAATTGGTTAATCCCTATTCCTAACTAGTTTTTCTAAATAAAAGATGTTAGAGTAAACATCGGTTTTCATAATAAAGTTAATATGCCTAATGACATCATAAATGCCTTTTCAATAATTAAAATATGTTTAGTTGAACACGTGACATAAAGTTACTCGCCTAGATGTCTTATACTTGCTTTATCTTTCTAAAGTAATTGTTAATTCGACATAACTTCTACTCAAATGTTATAAATAAAATACGATTAGGTTTATCGCGATTTCTTTAGTTAAATATAACTTGCTTAATGGTAACATAGAGTATTTCTCTGAAATATTCTTTTACATGATTTCTTAATTAAAATATGCCAAGCGTAGTCTCTTGTTGTTTAATAATGATCTCACGATAGTTTCGAGCTTAGTTCGTTTCGGCGCTTCTTGCGCTTGCGTAGCCGTAGAATTGTGCTCTATCTCGGTGTTATCTTTCCGGTCCTTGCTCAATCTTCCGCATCATCTCTTCAAAGTTAACCAAGCCTTTCCCTTCCAAGCACACTTTGTGTTCTTTAGTGATCCACCCAATCAAGCTTTGTCCTTTAGTGCGTTCTTCTAAAGTTTCCTTTTTGATTGGTGCATTGTTCTTAGTTATGTTTGTTTGTTTGCTTTGTATGCTTGTGCTCGATGATTGATGCGATTAGAGTGAACGTTGTTCGTGGTTCGAGAGCTTGGAAGAATGTGAAGGTGAAGACAATCTGAGCAACTACTTTTTGGTTAAAGGCAAGTGTGTCCTTGATCTTTTGTCCTAATAACTTTATTAATCACCTTGCATTGCTTCGCATTAACTTTGATGGGTTCCTATTAAGGATGACTAGCCTCTTTTGACCATTATCTTAAACCCGGAATTAATTAATTCTGATGGTAGATATTGCTTAGTTTGCTCAACTGGGTTGGTGTTAATCAACATGGTTATCATTTTATGCTCTATGTTCCTTTATGATAATTTTAATACAAGATCACTGTGCATTAATCGGAACATGGAGAACCACCCAGGAAAACGGTACAACCACAAGAACTAATGGGCAATGGTCTTGGCTGAATAATTAGGAACTTTAGCTTGGAGTGATCTTACCTGATAAGGACAAGGGATCGGCGGTCTTGCGGGGTATCTCGCTCTAGCGGGGGTTGGGTGAGTTATTTTTCTATGGTGGGGTATCGACTCGCTAGGGGACTTTATACCTTGCTAATCGATCCGACCTTGTGGGTCACTACTTGTTGGAGAACCTTTGTAAAGGCCATGTAGCGTCCCTATTCAACCACACCTCGGTAGTGTGGTATGGTGCTTGGCCGGCATCGCATGGTTGGGTCCAAAGTTCTTCGGAGCTTTTACGCTCGCTTGTGTTGAAAGTGTACAACCTCTCGCAGAGTGTTAAACTAATCGATTAGCCGTGCTCACGGTCAAGAGCGGCCTCGGACCCTCACATGATAATTGAACTTGAAGATGGACTTAAATTGTGATATGTGTTATGGTTATGCTTGCCATGTGCTCATGGTGTTTCTCTTATCTTTATGCCTAATTGTGCGTTGGTATCAACTTATACTTTATTAGTAATTAGGTGCTAATAAAACTTGATCAACTAAAATGCTAAATGCTTATAGCCCACCAACTATAAAGCCTTTGCATTCATTCTTTTCCCCACACTTGCCGAGTACGACAAGTGCTCACCCTTGCTATAAACAATGTTGCTCAGAAGGAGGAAGCTACTCTGAAGTCTTGTGAAGATGTTGATGGTTCTAGGCGTACGCAACCCCCGATCCGATTGCTTGTGAAGTTTGGTGCCTCCGTTTCCAAGGTTAAGCGTAAATCTCTGATAATCTTCCTTTTTCTTACGTGATATTGTTTCGTTATTCACTTATGTCAACTATATGCATGAAAATTGATCCCGGCATGCATATAGGTTTGCACTTGGTTTTCTTTGGGAAAACAGGTGTGACACAAGCCCCTTGGTGAGTTTCCCCTCTCCCTAGCTTCCTTTTGGTGCTTGTCCTGTCAAGTTTGGTGCTCGAAAACTCGATTTCGAGTTCGCCGGCGAACTTCCGGTGAGCCCGCCGCCGCCTGCTGCTGCCAGCCGCCGCCGGCCGCATGATATGGTTTGGACGGCCCAGATTAGTCCCAATTCCCTAGTCAAACAGGCACATACTGGTCAACCCAAGTAAAAGCCACAGTTTTGCAAAGAAGCCGATGTAGTTATTAATATCACAGAAATATCCTTCTAGGTATAAGAACCCTTTCAGATCAGTCATGTTTCTTATGTTTTAACCCCTGAAATTTTTAGTTTTTCTATTCTATAGTCCACCTTTGATCTTTTACATGTTAGCCCTCATGATTTATGCATAATTAGATATTGGTCCCTGGTTTCTTGCAGATAAGCCCCTGGAAAATAGTTTTCTTTGCAATCTAGCCCCCGAACCTTGTTTTAGCCGTATCTTTTCCATTTTTTATCCGTTTTAAGTGTTCTTGGTGTCCATGCAACCGTCTCTTAGAGCCTGTCAGTTTTAGAACCTTGTTTTAGCCTTTTGTGATGTTTGATGTATTATTTTATTTATTGCATGTTTTCTTGTATGATCATAGACAACACGTCGTTCGAGGAAGAACAAGTGCAGAGCTTTGGAATAAAGGAGGGTAACTTATCGTTGGAGAAAGGCAAGTGACCCTAACCACCCTTATACCTATGCTTTAATCAAGAATACTATAAATTAATCGGAACATGGAGAACCACCCAGGAAGACAGTGCAACCACAGTCCACATGGCTCTGGCTTAGCTAATTAATTTGGCATGCGATTGTATTGATGGCACTATTTGAAAGGAACACAGGGGGCTTGGGGTTGCAGGGGTATAGCCTAGTTCTTTTGGGGTAGCAGCCTTTGCTAAGGTGCTGACCAGTAGGGAGGGTTATGGTCTGCCCTGAGCTGTAACTGTTGTGGGTTGTTGGTGCTTTTGCATATCTTTGTAAAGGCTTCGTAGTGTCCCTATGCAATCACACCTCGGAAGTGTGATATTGTGCCTGATCAGCACATGCGTGGTTGGGTTCAAAGTTCTTCGGAACTTTTATGCGACTCGTGATGGAAGTGTGCAATCTCTGCAGAGTGTAAAACTAATCGATCAGTCGTGCTCACGGTCAAGAGCGGCCTGGACCCTCACATGATTAATGAACTTAAAGATGGATTTAATATCGCTTTCTGATTATTTCTGTGGCCTTGTTAAGTACCAACCATAAGTGTACTCATCCTTACTTACGCAGTTCAGAGAAGAATCCTGGAGTGAAGTACTTCATCGACTATGAGGAGTTCTAAGGAATGCGATCAACAAGTCAAATGCCTGTGGAAGATGAAGATGGAGTCGCATCTTCATAGTTATCGATGTTCGTGTAAAGTCCTTCGTGTCTACCCTCGTGAGTGTAACCAAAGTCAATAAACCTTTTCTATACATTTTTGAGCATTGTTTTGTGATATTACACTCATGAGTCTATCATATGTGTGAAATTATGATCCTGGCACACATATGAGATGCATTTGGTTTTCCTCAAAAGATCTTTTATCATCTCAAATATCTCCTCTCCTTCAAAATGGCTGGGCTTTGTATGATGATCGACCTTCCCTTTTCAATGCATACCTTTCTTCCTTAAGGGATGCTTCTCAAGAAGAAAGCGACAGTGACCCATATACATGTCCTTACAATTTTTCAGATGAATACCGTCTGTTTTATGTAAATAGTGGGTGCAGTTTGAGTGCCCTGAAAGGTTACTTAAAGCAGGCCAATCGTTGATGGTAAGGAACAACAATGCTCGTAGGTTGAAGCTCTCTAGCTTATCCTCATCCCACACACGTACACCTTCTTCCTTCCATAGTAGTAATAGTTCGTCGACCAATGGTCTCAGATACACATTAATGTCGCTGCTGAGTTGTTTTGGACCTTGTATTAGCACCAACATCGTAATGAACTTTTGCTTCATGCACATCCAACTGGGAAGGTTGAACATGCATAGGGTCACATGCCAAGTGCTATGACCACTGCTAAACTCACTAAATGGATTGAAACTATCTGTGCTTAAACCAAATCTTATTTTTCTTGCATCCCCAACAATTTTTTGTATTTTCTATCAATCTTTATCCATTGAGACCCATTTGCCGGATGTCTCAGCATGTGGTCTTGCTTACGATCACTTTTGCCATGTCATCAACTTAGCATTTTCTTTATTCCTAAACAAACGCTTCAAACATGGTATTATAGGAAAATACCACGTAACCTTCGCCGGTAATTTCGTCATCTTGGGAGGTGTCTTCTCGAGAGCTCAGGATCATCATCTCTTCGGATCTTATAGCGTAGCGTTTTGCACACAGAACAAGTTTCCAAATTCTCATGTTTCTTGCCTCGATATAGGATGCAATCATTAGGGCAGGCATGGATCTTCTAAACCTCCAACCCTAGAGGGCACACAATATGTTTTGCTTCATATGTTGTCGATGGTAATTCATTGTTCTCGGGAAGCTTGTCATTCACAATTTTTAGCATCCCCTCAAATGCTTTATCAGACACACCATATTTTGCCTTCCATTGCAACATTTTCAAGTGTAGTACCAAGCTTTTTGTGATCCTGTTTGCAATCTGGGTACAATAGTTTTCTATGATCTTCTATCATACGCTGCAACTTTGCCTTTTCATTTTCATTTTTGCAGTCCCTTTGTGCATATTTTAGAACTTGACCAACATCATCAACATGGCCGTCTTCCGATCCGGTATCTCTTCTTCGTTAGCATCTTACATTAAAGTATCTGCGGAACCCCCTCTTTTACCGTGCCTGGTCCAAAGCACATAGTTCTCCATGAATCCATTTTTTATCAAGTGGAGGTGAAGAGTCCCCCAGTCAGAGTAGTCTTTGTCATTTCTGCACATAGAGCATGGTCAACACATGAATCCCTTTGGATACTATGTGAACTACAAGCATCTGGCCATTTGTTGTGATACAATGACATACATACAGAGGTCACCTAATGGCTATTTTTTATCTCCATTATTAATGACCATATTTTTTATAAACTAACTTCTAGAAAATTAGCTAAATGTAAAATTAATAATTAGTTCCATGTATCATTATATCAAAATGTAAAAAACAATTTTCCATCAAATTAAAAGATAACAAGAGAATGCTAGTATCTAGCTAACCACTTTTTTTCTAAATCTAAAGAATATAAAAAACCTCATCTCTTATTAGCTCATCCTACCTAAGAATTAAAATTTCTATTTTGTCTATCTCTATAACATAAAAAAATTAATCACATTAAATGAAGGGAGGAAGAAGAATCAAACCTTGGAAACATTTTAGAGGAGAGAAATCTTCACAAATTGATGAAGACAAAATTTAGCAGCACCTCTCTAAGGTCGAGGCGCCATGAAGGAGTAACTTTAGCTCTAGGTGAAGAATGGCTCGCGCAAGAGAAAGAGAAAGAGGAAGATAGGTTTATAGGGCGCGACCTTTAGTCCCGCGTGGTGTCACTACCCGAGACTAGAACCCTTTAGTCTCGTGTGGTGACACCACTCGTGACTAAAGCTTTAGCACAGGGTGGAGTTACCAACCGAGACTAAAAGGGCACCCTTTAGTCTCAGTTGGTAACACCACCTGGGACTAAAAGCCCGCATCAATCATTGCTAGAAATAGACGTTGGGAGGCAACCCTTTTGTCACGGTTGGTTATACCAACCAGGATTAGGGGGGCGCCTCCCGCACCCATTTGGGCCACATCGACGAAATGCCTTTAGGGCATGTTTGGGACTGCTCTGCTCCACGTTTTACAGCTCTGCTCCAACTTTGTTGTCACACCTGATTTTCCAAAGAAAACCAAGTGCATCTCACATGTGCGCCAGGATCAAGTTTACACACATATGATAGACGTCATGAGTGAAGTATCAATAAACAACAATAAAAACGTACAAGAGTTAAACCATAACATTTTCTCTTTATTACACTCAGATGTTAGACTCGAAGGTCTTTACAACGACCAAACGATAACTATGAAGACGTGACTCCATCTTCATCTTCCACAGGCATCTGACTGGGGGCACGCAAGCCTCAGAACTCCTCGTAGTCGCTGAAGTACTCTTTTCCAGTGTTCTCCTCTGAACAGCGGGTAAGCAAGGGTGAGCACACTTATGGTTGGAGCTCAGCAAGTGGGGGGGGGGGGGGGGAATGCAAGGCTATCAAGGATAGGCTAAGAGTTTTGTTGTGGTTAGCATTTTAATGTTGGTCAACTTTTATTAGCAAGCACCTATTTACTAGATGTAAGTTTATACCAACCCACTTAAGCATTTAGGAAAGCATCGCCTCTCAAGAACCACAAGAAACCACTGTTTAATTCCATCTTCAAGTTTATTAATCATGTGAGGGTCCAGGCCGCTCTTGACCGTGAGCACGGCTGATCGATCAGTTTTACACTCTACAGAGGTTGTACACTTTCACCATAGCTCGCGTAAAAGTTCCGAAGAACTTTGAACCCAACCACGCATGTGTTGATCAGGCACAATACCACACTACCGAGGTGTGGCTGCATAGGGACGCTATGAAGCCTTTACAAAGATATGCAAAAGACCAACAACCTACGACGATTCTGACCACTAGTACAAATGCTATCATCTATGACCATTACCTAGTGACGATTTCCTTTTTTGTCATAGAAGTTCTCTTTGCGGTGATGAAAAAATATTTTGTCACAGAAGACTATTCTTTCTATGACGATATACAAATTTGGTCATAGTAGTTAATTCAACGGTGACGAATTGCCGAATTTGGTCACAGTTGACGACTGAGGGGTGAGACGAATCTGCTGCATGCGGCCGGGCCCCGATGGGCTTGGCGGGCGAGCCGAGCGGGTCGCTGCATAATTTTTTTTCGAAATTATTTTTCAATGCGAAAACAATTCCAGTAAACACCAGAAAATGTTTTGTGAGCACAAAAAATACTCGAAAAATCACAAAAATTCCAGGAAAATTCCTAGAGATAGATTAAGACATGAACAATCCAAATAAAACATTTGGAGCTCATGAAAAAGATTTTAGAGCCTTCTAAAAAATATAAATAGCTCAAGGAAAATGAGAATAAGTTCCAGAAAAATCCGGAAAATTCTCGGGAAAATTAGGACAGCTCCTAAACGCATATTTAAACCTTTTGCACTCAAGAACCACTAGATGCATTGGCATGAATGCAACACACATAACTTTTATTCAATTTAGAAAATCAAACAATGGATTTTTCCTATACTATATTCCCTGTAAAGAAAAATAAATGTTGGAAAATTTTTTAAAATTATGAGAAAATCATTATTTAATTATTCTTTCTATTCACATCCCGAAATTGGAAATTTCGGGGTGTGACAATAGCTCAAGATCATTTTTACAATTAAAAACTCTATTGAAAACACCTACATATAGTGAGGACAAAATGTTACTCTTAGCAATCACATCAAATTGTTTTTCCTTCTTAGTACCATTTCTCATGCCCTTGTGTCCTAGGAAACAAATACATGTGGAGGTCGCTGCATAATTATAGAGTTTTCAATGTATAATTCACCATATTTTGTCTCACACAACACGAAAAAAATTATAAAAATTAAAATAATCGTCCAAAAAATGAAAGTTCTTGTGAGGGGCCGTATTTTTGCTACAAATGATTACCAAAAAAATCTCAAGTCATTTCAAAAAATTTGAGTGCTATGTAGTCCAAATATAACAAGTCACTCACATAGTTCGTTAACCTATGTGAGTGGCTTGTTAAATTTGAACTACATAATATCATCACTTCCTCAAATGGAAATTTGACCTACACAAAGTTTGTTAGTCTCGACAAGTTATGAAACTTTTGTGTTCAAAAGATTTTCATCCGAGTTCAATTCGTGTTTCGTTTGACTGAGTTTTGACCGAGTCAAACTTGGATTTTAAAATTTGAATTGCTCATGTTTTGTTGCATGAAGAAATGATTGAATCCAACACCATAACTTGATAAATCATGATTTTAAAAAATTTTGGGAAGAAGAATCACCTCATTTCGAGTTCGTATGAGGGAGAACGACTAGTTACAAGTTTTAATCTGAGGAAAAAAAGAAAAATCAATCAGTTCATTCCAGTTCGTCACGTGTTCATGAAGAAGGACCGATTTCTCTTTTTTTTCTCGGATTAAAAATTGTTACTAGTCTTTCTCCCTCATACGAACTGTAAATCGGTTGATTCTTTTTCCTACGTTTTTCTGAAATCAAGATGTTTTACTCAGTGCCATTTGTTTGTATCTTAATTACTATTTCTTGATTGCTTTTCATACAACATATCTTTTCCAACTAAAAAGAGAATATAAAAAACATGTTTTTTCATAATAATTGTTAATATAACTTAATATTTTCTAATGTTATGGTCAACACAAGGTTGCATCCAAATTTGAGGTGCCCATGGGTAAGAAAGTATTTGAGTGTGTACAAACTTTGAAGTTTAAGTTGAGTTGTATGAAACAATGTGATGATCTAGCTAGTTTATGAACAATGTATACTCCAATTTTCACAAAATCTTATGAAACTTTTTTGTCAAGCTTGTACATTGATAAAATGATCCTATGCCAATTTACATAATTTTTTGATAAGTTTTATTTATTATTATCATTATTTTATAACAAGGTGACTAGTAGAAGTTTGAAATTTCCTACAAGCCAATTGAATTTTTCGTCAATCTCCTAGATGTGGCATATAATGGACCATAGGCGCCTAAATATATTTTTTTTAATTTTTTAAACTTATTAGATGCACATATAGGACAATTTTGAATTACTTTCGGTAAAAACGTAGAAATTCATTTAAATGATAGAAAATAGCAAATCCACTCGAAAAATCTTGAAACTCCTAGATGAAAACTTGTATCCATACTGTTATATATGAAAAATATATTTGTACATATAACATAATTATTTTTTAGTGTTACTTCACAATGGTGCAATAAAAAGGAAAAAAGAAAAAGAAAAAGAAAAAGAAAAACAATAAACGAGAGAAGCCCATGTTGGCCCAAATAGCTCAACGATTTGCGGCCATCGATCGTCGATCCAATGGTTCTCATCGTGTTTCCTTGGTATATAACGCAACGATCCAACCCTAACCCTAACCCCATCCCCCTCCCTCCCGCGGTCCCTCCTCCCCTCTCTCTCCCCTAGCCCCCTGCTCTCCTCCCGCCTCACCCATCCCCCCTCCCTAGATCCGCCGCCCCTGCTCGCTTGCGCACCCCGGCGGCCCGCCCTCCTCCCGGCCCTACGGCGCGCGGCGGCGGCGGAGGCTACGGCGCCCCGCCACCGGCCGGCAAGACGGCTCGCCCTACGGCGCCCGCCCCCTCCTACGGCGCCCGCCGCCCGCCGCCGGCGGCGTACGGGCCCGCGGGCGGGTACGGGAGCCCGTTCGCGTCGCTGGTCCCATCGCGTTCCCGCCCGGGACCGACCCCAACGTGGTGGCCTGCTTCCGGGCGGCGGACCGCGACGGGAGCGGGATGATCGACGACAAGGAGCTCCAGGCCGCGCTCTCCGGGTACAACCAGAGCTTCAGCCTCCGCACCGTCCACCTCCTCATGTACCTCTTCACCAACACCAACGTCCGCAAGATCGGTAATAAGCCCCGCCCCCGATCTATCTCCATTCCTCCTTCTTCTTCGTCCCATCTCCATTGGTTGGTTCCGGTGTCCGTGCGGCTCGAGACTGCGTCCTGCGTCGTCGTGTTTCGTCGGGCACGTAGGCGTAGCCCAGCCCAGCGCATTTATGTATCCCGTATTTAAGTAGCAATCAACTCTGGCTATTTGCCCAACGTATTTGACTTTGGGAATCGGGAGATGGAAGACTTCTACGTCTCAGTTGGTGGGTTTCCCTGTCATGGGCACACGATAGTGGCGTGATCTGTAGACTGACTGCACTGGCATTTTGTTCTTTTTCTTAAACAAATGGAGAGGTTACTTGGTTTTGTACTATGTGGCATTGTGGCTAAGTATTGTATTGATCAAGTAGATCCATTTATTTATGTGGAAAATGATCATGCCGAGTAGTGGGTAGAGGACTTATACATTTGCAGCTCTTTGTAGTTCGTGGATTTGTTGTCTGGTCTGTTGTCTAAAGACTACACTGTCATTTTTTTCGCCATTTCCCTTGTATCTCCTGTATCGCTTACTTTCCTAAGCATTTAAATGTTAATTTTCGTTTTCCATCTTTTTCAGGACCCAAGGAATTTACCTCTGTGTTCTACAGTCTTCAGAATTGGAGTGTAAGATGTCCTGCAACTTATTGCTCCTTTTCTTTAACCTTTACTTCTGTTCTATATAAGCAAACCAATTGGCTGAAGTAATTAAAGTAATGCTTAGTATACATACTAATATTTCACTGTATCGTTCAGGGAATATTTGAAAGGTTTGACCGTGATCGAAGTGGAAAGATTGATTCCACAGAACTGCGTGATGCTCTTCTTAGTCTGGGATATTCTGTCTCTCCAACCGTGCTAGACCTGCTTGTGTCTAAATTTGACAAGACTGGGGGCAAGAGCAGAGCAATTGAATATGATAACTTCATTGAGTAAGGGCCTTCCTTCAATTTAATTCGTCTTTATTTCTTTACTCTTTGCCTTTTTTTGTTTCAAAATTTTATGCTATGGATATAATCCGGTGAATCATACAGTGCTATTGTCATGGATGTCCATAACCCACTGATAGCGCCTATGAAATTTATCATGGTGGAACAGTTTCTTTTTCTACCTCCATATTTTGAATTAAACTTGTTTTAACTAGCAAGCTGCAAAAGGTCAACTAATAACTAGTTTGTTCATGAACTACCCCCCCCCCCCCCCAAAAAAAAAATTTCTGCCATGTTTTCTGATACATGATGATTTTGATGCTTAATACTGGAGAGAGTGAAACATCCAATATGCTTTCAGTTTGCCTAGTGCCACAATCCTAACTATTTTACCTTTTCTTTCTTTTACCTCTGCAGATGCTGTCTCACTGTTAAGGTATGCCTCCACCATACTGAGCAAGCTCAAATAGTCTCAGCAAACCCTCGTTTTTTGGCTTCTTTCTCCAATGTCCTGTGCTCACTTTTTTGGACTGGAATAATTTGCAGGGGCTGACTGAGAAGTTCAAGGAGAAGGACACCGCATACTCCGGGTCCGTGACTTTTACTCCCGACGAGGTATGCTCCTGGCCTGCTATACTCAGGTTACTGATCGACGTTTTGATGTTTTCTGGAACATTCTTCTTGGACCTGCGAATGGTTGGGGAGTGTTCCTCAGCCTCATTAATGTGGCTCTACTAATGTGGTCTGATTATGGTGAGTTCCTTAACTAATTAGGTCAAGGAGCATGTTACACAAGCCAGGAAAGCTCAAAAGATTTGAGAAAAACCAGCTTCAAGCAAAGGCGCCAATTTCTACGCATCCTTCTCAAGTGTATACTTGAACATAAGGATCTCATATGCGAGTATGCCCCCCACTTTGCGTTAGTGTACATGTTATGTTCACACATCCTGCCATCTGGAGGACTGAGCTCAGTCCTGTTTATGGTGCAGGGTATCATCTCGGGACACTGGAAAGACTATGGTTGATGCTTCATTAGGAGAGATAATGACCACGTGTGAGAAGATCACCTGGCTTTTGGATGAGGGTGAGAAGTGGTTAAAACCTGAATACAGGTTAGAATGCTCTCAATTATTCCTACATGATGGAAAAGTAACCTAGGACCTTATATCCTTGCTGGTAGAGGTAAATAAGTGCTCATCCGGATGACTGTTAACAAGTAAATAGTAATTGTTTCCGTCAGGTTTGTAGTTTGTTTTTGCTTTTACCATTTATCTTCAAGTTGTCGATCATTAGAATCATGTTTACCTTTCATTATGATTTGAGATGAGACATAAAGCGTAAAAGCACTTGAGCTTAAGTGTTGAATATGAAAATCTTGTTGGACTACACTTTACTTTGTGTTGCTATGCACCAGTGTTTAGTAGGCCGATATTTACGGACTCTGGAAATTAAGAATCGTAAGGCAAAATGAAATCTAGGTCCTTATGTAACGATGCACATCATGACCTGTTATTCACTCTTGCATATAGGAATAAGTTTCCCATTCCTTTATTGATGCACTAATTACTAATTCATTAGCTGGTTTTTTTCGTATTATCCGTTTCCAATTAAGTATACCGTTTGGCTACTTGCTTCTTATGCTGCTCAGATCAACCGGGAGATCAATGCTGCACAAGAGAGCAAAAGTTGAATTCTACCCTCTTGGAGTGATTGGTGCAATTGTATCTTAGAATTATCCTTTCCATAATGTCTTTAACCCAATGTTGGCTGCATTATTCTCTAGTAATGCAGCAGTGATAAAGGTAAACATCATGATCTAGCACCAGAACACATCTTTGTATTTTTGGGGCATAATTCACTTGTTAATAGTCAATCACATTGCCTTGTCGATGGTTGCTTGCCTGCTTGGCCCTAGCCCCTAGCTATGGAATCTACTGTTTCTTGTTCTTATGCCACATCAACTGCCATGTCATCGTCCATGTAGGCAGCCACGTCATTGTACACGTAGGCAACCACGTCATCGTCCATGTAGATAGCCAGCGTGGCATCGAACCATGTCAAAACGTGGACAAACCGCAGCGCGACACGTGGACAAACCAGATGCGACACGTGGACCATTCAGAGCTCGACACGTGGGCCAACCGCAGCGCGACACGTGGCACTGTGTCAAAGAGCCACGTCATCATATCCATGTCAGCACGCGCCTTGCCACGTCAGCAGCCAGCATGGGTCGTGCCACGTGGCATCCCCTTCTGTGACCAATTTCGTGACCATTTGGCTTGGTCATAGAAGAAATACACTTCTATGACGAAAAACGTGTTGGTCATGGAAAAGTTCCACTTCTATGACCAAAATGACCAATTGGTCATGGTAGACCATATGTGACGGAGCTTCTATGACCAATTCAATTTGGTCATAAGTTGGTCGTAAAAAAAATGTTCCGTGACCAAATTTACATGTATCGTGACCAAACCGTTTGGTCATTGATGTTGAGTACGGTACTAGTGAGCTCAGGGCGGACCATAACCCTCCCTAGTGGTCAGCACCTTAGCAAAGGCTGCAACCCCGAGCCCCCTGTGTTCCTCTCGGATAGGGTCACCAGAACAATCACACACCTAATTAATTGGCTAAGCCAGAGCCATATGGACTGTGGTTGCACTATTTTCCTGGGTGGTTCTCCATGTTCCGATTAAACCATATGATCTTGTTATTAACCATAAGCACACACATACATGTATATATCACCAAAGTTATCATGATCAACATTCAACATATTGCATAAGATTCATTTTAACCATCCCAATTATAGCAACTAAGCATTTCTACCCAAAACATTTATTTAAAAGGGTTGTCCAAGGTAAAGGGGATAAAATCTAGTCATGTCCTTAAAAAGGTGATTTTCCCATCAAATTTATGCAATACAACATTGAATGTAAACTTAGTTATCATGCAAGTTGTGTGGGACAAAAATAGAATATACAGGGGGAGAAGTCCACTTGCTTCCTTGCTTAAACACTGGAGTTCTTCTTCAAACACTTGCTCTTGATCCACTTCAACTGGCTGCTCACTTGAAACTGGCATGATGTCTACGAGCACACAAGAATATATACAATAAATAAAACAACACACCAAGCATGAAAAGCTTAAAGAGAGAACAAGGGTTGGCTCTAGGAACGCGAACACAAAAGCACTAGGAACTATCGGAAGCTTTGGATGATCACAAACAAGAGCTAGTTATGTGCTTGGTATATTTTAATTAAATAAAGTCATGTGTATAGGTTATTTCAAAGAAATACCCTATTAATAATAAGCGAGTTATATGTAAGCCTAGTTCAATTTTATTTATAAATATTCAAGTATGATTTGCAAATAATACATTTAAAAGAAGCATGTAAAAGCATCTAGGCGCTTATTTTTATATTTCGAGTTATTCTAATCAAATTAGAATTTAAAACACATTTATATTAATCAAATTAACAATTTAATTAAGAAAACTCGAGATAAACCTATATTGCTTTTATTTAGGAAGCAAATTGCATAAACATTACTCAATTTAGGTTTGATTATGAAAACCAAGGTACACATCTAATTAGCTTTTAATTATAAGAAATATTTAACTAGTATTAATCATATTTACTTTCTTATGAAAACACGTGTTGAACTCTAGCTAGATTTTAATTAGAAAAGCATGCATAATAGGATTTAATCATATTTAATATTTAAATAAAATATAAAATATAGAACATGTACATCATTGGTCCTATCACGTAGTTTGAGTTGATATGATCCTAACGCAACTTGAAACGATGGAAACGGAGCTACAACGCAAAAGATATGGAGAAAACAAGATGCAGGGACCTAATGGTGATTAACCATAGACTTCAGGGGCTAGCTGAGAAGATCTGCAAGACACATAAAACTGTGCTTGCGAAACGATTAAAGGATAGGGGCTAGCAGGTAAAAGAGTCAAGGTGGGATTTATGTGTGAATGGTGGGATTTCTGTAGGGGGTTTTCCACAAAAGGTACAAGACACAAAAGAACTTGAAAGATTAAAGGATTATACATGGATCTAATCGCAAAGCGGCCAACTCATCTTCTTCCTCTGGTTCATGACGGGAAGAAGCTCCTGTGCGGGACAGGAACTCCAGGCGCATCAGATCCATGGGGTTTTGGACAGCTAGGGGCTTGGGTGAGATGCAAAACGGAGAGAGGGGATTGAGGGGATTGCAGAGATGTGCTCACCAACGGAGGAGACGGACAGAGATGGCCGGATTTTGAAGAGGGGCGACCGGTAGGTGGAGCTCAGGTCAGCCAAATCACCGGCGACCTGGGTATCGAGGAGCTTGAGTAAATAGGGGAAAACGAAGAGGAGATGATGGGGAACACCTGGGCGTCTTTACCTTGGACGGAGACGGACGGGAAGGTGGCCAGTGGTGGAGGGTTGCGGCGGCCGGCGGCGGTCAGCGGTGGTGGTGGCGCGTGAGGGGGCGAGGAGCAGGGTGCGGTGCGCAGGAGAGTGAAGGGGTGGCCACAGGGGCTCTGGGTGTGCTTTTATAGGCCGGGAAAGGGAGCGGGAGCGGCTCCGGTGGTGAGGCTAGCCATCAATGGCTGGCGGCCCTAACTGCCATCAATGGGGGGCTTAATTAGAAGGAACAGAAAGGAATTGATGGGGGAGAGTGAAGCCAGGGCTTTAGCGCACTTTTATGGCGAGCTTTGAAGGAGGGGAGGCGCGGAAGACGGGGAAAACGACCGGCGAGCGGCGCTGTTGATTCGGGCGGGGTGGTGCTGGAGGTAGGGGGCGACCCTGACATGCGGGCCTTGGCTGGCAGCCAGCAAAAAGAAAAGAAAAAAAAGGAGTGGGAGAGCTGGGCCGGCAGCTCGGCTCGTTGGGCCGCGTAGGCTAGCTGGGCTGCTTGCGAATTGCTGGGCCGCAGGTGGGCGCGAGTGGGAAAAAAAGAAGGGGAGGTGTGACAACCCGCCCGGAAAGTACCGTACTATCGCCTAAGAACGATCCACTTTGGTCATTAAGCAATAATAAAGTACCATCTGTCGTAAGTCGCCGGTTAACGCCCGTAAATCACTTGAGAGCACAAGGATCGAATATATGCATTAAAACTCACTCGCGGGCGAGTCCGGAGATACAACATCATTCAAATTCAAATACGCACCCCGAAGGGTTTAATTATTACAAACCATAGTTTTCGTCATGACGAGAATAGTTCGAGTTTTGAAAAGCAGCGGGAATTAACTAGCGGCAGCAAAGTCACCACGGGAGGCCATCCATGATGCTTCAGTAGTCGTCCTCCACCCACTCCAGCTCCCAGCCGGGCGGGATCTCTCCGGGCCACACATCACTGAAGGCATTACCTGGATCAACACATTATAGCAAGGCTGAGTATTCTAATACTCAGCAAGTCTTATCCGTTGGTGATATCTACTTCACCAAATCTAGACCATGAAAGGCTTTTTGGCTACTGGGTTGCTTTTGCTAAAAAGTAACAAAGAGTAGGTCCTTACTTTCAAGATTTTAGCACAAGTTCTAGTGGTTTAATCTTTACTACATTAGCCAACTAGTACAAACAAAGTTGTACAATACAATTAATCAAACATCATCTTCATCAACTTCCATCATTAGGGATCATATGACTAGTGGAGTAAGTAGTCTCGGGTAACGGTGAGAGGCCGACAATCGATTGATTTAAACCTTGCAAGGTAGACCCAAACACACGGTCGGCCGACCGCCCCCGAGAGGACAACTCCCCAGACCGTCCCCATAAATCCTCGGGTCGGGATCGAATCTTACAGTCTTTGGTGCAGGCTATCCGGCATACCCCGCGAGATACCCGGAGTCACCATACACCACCGGTGGCGAGCCGTGAGAGCGAATCCCAAGAGTAGTAACGGTAGGATCCCTAGCCGCCTCATTATGGTACTAGGTTTACCGGCCCCATAACCGGCATGTGCTTGGTACGTTCAAAGACTTAACCCACATAACCACTGGACCGAGCCCGCATCCCATGCTCTTACCACGTGAGCAATCCATTTAAGGATATAGTATGATTCCTATCTAGGAACCTATTCTCGCGAGTGAGGTCATCACCCGACTTGTAACGGTCCTATAGCTTAGCAGCTATCGACCTATAATACTAGTAGGGACCAAAGGTACCTATGGATCATGCATCTAGGGTTTCATTCAACTCCTGAACGTAAATGCACAATCATTCATAGATAATTGAATAAAGAACTTTAAAACTAGGTTAGATGCACCGAGCTTGCCTTCGTCGACTAGGTTAGCTTGGGCACCCTCGGTGTCGAGTACGTCCACGTACTTCGCGAGAACCTTCCGCTCCGCCTTCCTCGGTTTCCGGGACCGGGGAGTAATCTCCGTCCGGAAGATCTACACGGAATGCAATGCACTTTAGATTATGTGATAGTTCGTTGTCCTATCCAGCTCTAGTTGGTCATATTCACCTTAACAAGCATCTATCTAAGGTTTCTATTTGAGGAAGTCATTGGTTGTACATGTGTTACTCTTTTATTCCACATTTGAATAAAGGTTTTTATTTAAGCTTATCATTTCATGAGAAAGCTTCATTTCCTTTTATCTTCACCAATAAAGGTGTAATTAATATTTTCATTCATGAATTAATTTCTTATCGGTAATGTTAATTAAATTTCTTTTATTCCTATTAAGTAGTATTTCCAAAAAGGAAAAAGATTTAACTAAGGATTCCCTTTTATTTAATTTCCCTTTAATATAAAAAGGACTTTTAAGCCATTTATTAAACAATTAAATTACCAAAAATCAAATGAGTGTTTCTTAAGCATATTAGCACCTATCCTGGTCCATTGGACCCACATGTAAGTGTTGGATGCTAGGGGAATAAATATTATGGAAAATAACAAAGGTTATCTAGTGATTCAATTTAAATGCATATAAAAATAATTAAGCATCAAAATGGTCCAAACTTTCTTGTGCATGTTCTCTGGTCCTAAACAAGTCTAAAAAGCTAGCATGTTCACATGGAACCTCTACTCGAACTTGGTTTAGTAATTTACAAAGGAAAACATACATTAATCAAGAATAATTATTTTTGTTAATCCTAAATTCATGATTAATTCACAAGATGTGCCTTTTGACATCACAAGACAGTGTGCACAAGTTGGGCTCAAGAACATGAATATATTTAACATGAAAATCATCTATGCGGTTCCGCCGAGATAGAAAAACATTTTTATAAAACGATTTACATGATAACTTTGTGCAATTTTTGGCATGGGAGCTAGTAATATCCTAACACACAATATATCCAAAACTTGGCTACAGAGGAGTTATAAATTTCAAGTTATGACAGATCCAAGTATAACACATTTGCAATTTTCCTGCCAAAACTATCTTGAATCTAGCCACAAGTGTTCAACAAGTAGGTGGGGTTTAACATCCCGAAACCTAAAAAATTGGTTTGAGAATTTTCTGAATTTTCTCGTGAATTTCTAGGAATTTTCTAAGACCTTGGACTGATCTGCAATAAAACTAAGTTACATTTCCTTGCAACTAGGCCCTTGGATTCACATCCATGCCCTCGGCGGCGGCGGGAGGGCTCGCCGGTGGCAATGTGGGGCCGGGCCAGAGCAACACGCGGCACAGGGGTGCAATTTGCCTCACCCTGGGTTGATTGGCAGTGGTGGCGGGGTCGAGGCGAGCTCCGGCGAGGGCGCGCGGCGGCGGCCGGCGGCGGCACCCACGGCGGCGCGGGGAAAAGCGGCAAGGAGGCGTGGGGGCCGGGCAACAAGCGGGCCTTGGAGCTTCACTAGCACCTACCGGAGCTATTAGGGTGGTTGGCCGGCGATGAGCACGGGCGGAGGAGCTCGGCACGAGCGGCGGCGGCCATGGCGGGGAGAGCATGCGGTGGCGCGCGGAGGGGCGCGAGGGGGGGGGGGGGGGGTTTAAGTAGGCGCGCGGGCACCGGCGGACGAAGGGTGACGGCGCGAGATGCTTGCCGTGCTACGGTGCGTCGAGGCGCGCGCATACGGCGGCGACACCGCCGACGGACCGGCGGTCCGCGACGTGTGCGCGTGTACGGCGGCGCGGACGCCGGGGCGCCTCGGGATGGAGCGAGCCGGGGGCGCGGGACCTCGAGATGGAGAGCCTTGGGCCGGGCGCGGCCCTCGGGAGGCGCGGGCGCGGACGCCGGAGCAAGGCCGGGCCGCGGGCGGCGACGGCGGCGCAAGGGCGCGCGCGGCGTCGCGCGCGACGCGCTCTCGCTTTAGCGGTGCCACCGGTGCTATGTTTGAGCCACTATTTCTCCAAAATTTTGAATACAACTCGACCAAGAAATGAATACCAAAGTTGTAGATCTAAGTACCGCCTACAACTTTCACAAAGGCCGTATAGGGTTTAACTCTCTAGATTCGAATCTGTGGGAGTGCCAACTTTGAATGTCAGCCTGTGCTTGCCAACAGTAAACTCTGGTTTGCAAGGGCTTTTTCACAATTTTCCTCTCCAAATCTGTAATGCCACTCTACATGAAAGTTTTGTCCCTCAACAAGACCTACAACTTTCCCAAAGGTAGAATTTTAAGTGTTTAGGTGAATTTTGGAGAACGCGGCAAAAATTCCGGCAGACACCTGTGGACACTGGATGGCAAGGGGGTTTGACCCACCCTTTGACCATGGGTTGGCCCCACAAGTGTTTTAACTATTCACTAGGGTCACTAGGGGTGTGTTAAGGAGTTTTCATGGGTGAGGGCCCAGGTTGACCTAGGGTTGATTATTTGACCGGCTAATCATGTCATTAGCGTTAATGATGGTAATTAAAAACCCGGGGCGTCACAACCTACCCCCTTAAAAGGAATCTCGTCCCGAGATTCGACTTGACAACGAAGGGATGGGAAAAAGACTCACGGTTTCGGGATTGGAGGAAGCCCGGTACTTGGTGTTAAGATAATCCTCCGTCTCCCATGTGGCTTCTTCTTCCGTGTGATGGCTCCATTGGATCTTGTACATTCGCACGGTTTGCCTCCGGTCTTTCGCTCTTTTTGATCTAGTACCTTTAAGGGATGCTCGACGAGCGAGAAATCCGGCGCGATCCAAGCATTAGCTTCGTGATGATCTCGTTCTCCGAACAGCATTCCTTTCTTCAACTGAGTTACATGGAACACATTGTGAACCGAGGAGAACCGTTCTGGCAATTGGATACGGTAGGCCACGGGTCCACATACTTCTATTACTTCGTAGGGTCCAATGTAGCGCGGGGCTAACTTTCCTTTGACTCCGAACCTTTGCACACCTTTGGTGGGGGATACTTTCAAATACACATGATCTCCCACTTCAAAGTGTCGAGGTGCGGTTCCCTTATCATGGTAACTCTTTTGTCTCATCTGGTCCATCTTCAAATTTTCTCTTATCACTTGTACCTTCTCTTCGGCCTCTTTAACTAACTCTCGGTCCAAAGAGTGTTCTTTCTCCGACCTCGACCAATTAAGTGGGGTGCGGCATCTCGCGTCCGTATAAAGCATCGAACGTGCCATTCTCAAGCCGGCTCGATAGCCGTTGTTGTAGGAGAACTCGCCAAGGACAAGCACTTGTCCCAACTCTTGTCAAAGTGCAAGATGCTTGCTCTCAACATGTCCTCTAGGATCCGGTTTATCCTCTCCATCCGACCATCGGTCCGTGGGTGATAACCGGAACTACGGAGTAGCTGAGTTCCCAAACACTCATGCAACTGCTCCCAAAAACGGGCTACAAACTGAGTCCCTCTATCAGAGATTATAGTCTTTGGGATTCCATGTAGACGAACTATGTGGTCCACGTACAACTCTGCATACTGTTGCATGGAGTAAGTGGTGTGCACGACAATGAAGTGAGCATCTTGGTGAGTCTATCCACGATTACCCAAATAGAATCTTTCTTCCTAGGGGTCAGGGGTAAACCTACAATAAAATCCATACTAATGTCATCCCATTTCCACATAGGTATCGACAGGGTTGGAGTACTCCTGCCGATTTCAAATGACTTGCTTTCATCCGGTGGCAAGTATCGCACTCGGCTACATACTTGGCTACATCCACCTTCATATTAGACCACCAAAAGTTCTCGCTTTAGATCTTGGTACATCTTGGTACTACCGGGATGAATAGAGAACTTGGATTTGTGAGCTTCATCTAGAATGATCTTCTTGATTTCTGGGTCAACGGGGATCACTAGGCGTTTTCCAAACCAGACCACCTCTTGGGGATCCTTCTGGAAACAAGTGTACTTCGGGTCTCCTTCCACTAGTTTCTGCCTGATGTTTTGGATATTCGCATCATTGCGCTGGGCAGTGACAATCCTGTCATAAAGGCTTGACTCTGCAGTCAAGGCATAAAGAATTCCCTGCGGTACCACTTCTAGGTTGAGCTTTCGCATTTCTTCACACAAGGGTTCACTGACTGGCACCAACTCTAGGTGGTTGCAATGCTCCTTGCAGCTAAGAGCATCCGCAACGACATTTGCTTTGCCAGGATGATAGTGCACTTCTAAATCATAATCCTTGATCAACTCAAGCCATCTTCTCTGCCTCATATTCAATTCTGACTGGGTGAAGATATATTTGAGGCTCTTGTGATCAATGAAGATATTGCAATGATTGCCCATTAGATAATGTCTCCATATCTTGAGGGCATGAACAACGGCAGCTAACTCAAGATCATGGGTAGGATAGTTGAGCTCATGGGGTCTAAGGGCTCGCGAAGCATAGGCAATGACTCGGACGTCTTGCATAAGGACACAGCCAAGACCGGTGCCTGATGCGTCACAGAAGACTTCAAATGGCTTGGAATTATCGGGCTGAGCTAGCACTGGGGCTGAAGTTTGATGTTGTCTGAGGGTGTGAAAATCTTTCTCACATGCTTCACTCCACACGAATTTCACTCCCTTCTTGAGCAATTCGGTCATGGGTTTTGCGATTCTAGAGAAGTCAGGAATGAATCGACAGTAATATCCTGCCAATCCTAGGAAACTGCGGATTTGATGTACGGATTTGGGTGGTTTCCAATCCATTACCTCCTGAACTTTGCTAGGATCTACGGAGATACCATCGTGGGAAATGGTGTGCCCCAAGAATTTGACACTTTTCAACCAGAATTCGCATTTGGAGAATTTAGCATAAAGCTGATGATCTCGCAAACGCTGAAGGACAACTCGAAGATGGTTGGCGTGTTCTTCCTCGCTCTTAGAGTAGATGAGGATATCATCGATAAAGACCACGACAAACTTATCGAGCTCCGTCATGAATACGGAGTTCATGAGGTACATGAAATAGGCAGGTGCATTAGTGAGTTCGAAGGACATGACTAAGAACTCGTAAAGACCATAACGAGTGGAAAAAGCGGTTTTAGGAACGTCGCATGGTCGAATCTTGATTTGGTGGTAGCCGTAACGAAGGTCGATCTTAGAGAAGACTTTGGCACCGCCAACCGATCAAACGGAACATCGATTCGAGGAAGTGGGTATTTGTTTTTGATGGTGATTGCATTGAGTGGACGGTAATCTACACACATCCTCGAGCTACCATCTTTCTTTTTGACAAAGAGAGCATTGCAACCCCAAGGAGAAGAGCTCGGCGAATGTAACCCTTATCTAACAATTCTTGGAGTTCGGTTTTTAGCTCGGCTAACTCTTTGGGTGGCATGCGATAAGGTCTTTTGGAAATGGGTGTGGTACCGGTTGGAGTTCGATCACAAACTCGACATCTCCGTCCGGTGGCATACCGTGCAACTCGTCGGGAAATACATCCGGTACTCACACAAGACGGAATCTCATCAAGGGAGGAGATAATGGTCGCATAGGCACAAGAGTCGGTATCGTCCCGAAAGGTAGGTACAAGGTAGTGTGCCCGACCGTAGGAGAGTTGATCTCTACGACCCTATCTCGATATATCTAGAACCACCTTATGTTGATTCATCCATTCCATACCCAAAATAACAACCATGCTTCCCAATTTGATGGTTATAAGATTAGATCGAATAACCTTACTTCCTAGTCTCGCAGGAACTTCGAAGGTCACCAATTGAGACATAATGTCTCCACCGGCGTGGTAATTTTATAAGCGCATTTGGTTTGTACTCTTCTTAGACCCAATTTGTCTAGTAAACTCTCATTAATGAAACTATGGGTGGCTCCCGAATCAAATAAGACCCCGACAGAGTGTTATTGATAGAGAATGTACCCGTGAGTATTGGAGCTCCCGCGGGAATGTCACTCATGGTGGTGAAGTTCAGCTTGCCCCGGCGCACTTGCACCATGGGTTTCTTGGCCGAGTGGCAGTGCTTGGTTCCCGTACTCTAGTTCTCGTGGGTTCGGCTTGATCCGCCCGGGCTTGGGACACTCATTAATGTAGTGCCCTAGCCGGCCACCGTTGTAGCAACGGCGATCTCCAACATCACGAGGGGGTGCATTAGGCTTTGGAGCCCGCCGCCGGGGCACGGCGGATCCGGGAAGTTCCCGGCAGGTTTGCCCCGGAATGGCTTCATCTTCCAACGTCCAGCTTGAAGATTGCCGGGACGGGCCCGGAGCTTCCTTCTTCACAAAACGAAACTTCTTGTTTGTTCCGCCGCTCGGGGTGAAACCGGACACTCTCTTGTTGTCCCCATGGGCTTTCTTCATAGCATCCTCTTGCGAGATAGCTTTATTTACGAGCTCATGAAAGTTTGCGGGCTCGAGCAGATTTAGGCGCTCATACAACTTGCCATCAAGCCCGTCGCGGAACCTCTCCATCTTCTTGGCATCGCATCAACATGATGCCCACCGTACGGCATAAGCTATTGAATTTCGAGCATAGCGGTACACGGAGTCGCATCCTTGACGAAGGGCTAGCAGCTCCCTCATCTTACGGTCCATCGGACCCTTGGGGATGTGGTGACTCTTGAAGGCTTGCTTGAATTCTTCCCAAGTCACGGCGTGATTTCGCCGCATGGACTTGAAGTGGTCCCACCACATCAAAGCTTCCCCTCGTAGTTGTAGGGCCGCGAAGTTCGCTTTGTTCTCCTCGCAGCAAGGCAAAGACAAAGGCAGAGAATTTCGCCTCTATGGCCTTGACCCAAGCCTCGGCCTTCCAGCAGGGTCCTCTCGCTTTCGCGAAAGTTGGCGGCTTCATGGCGATGAACCGGGCATACGTGGTGACCCGGTTAGGTCCCTCGTGGTTGGCCCCATGTGGCGGCCCTCGGTTCATCCGCCGGGCGATCCGCTCGTTGTGTCTATAGGATCCGGCGCGGCAGACCCTCGGTCCGGGTAGCCATGAAAGCCTCCGTCGGGTTCATGGGCGGGGGTGGCGGCAAGTCACCACTACCACTCGCTCCAAAACCGTTGGGAGAGCCGCTCGTGGTTCCCACCATCCGAAAAGTGAGCGTCATTAGTGAGATAACCCAAAGCTTACTTCCAAATGATGACAAGCACGATCATGCATTACCACATCTCTTTAGTAATAAATAATGAGTACAGCAACAAGCACAACATTCTATAGCCACCAAGATTCATAGAGTTGTTTCTCTTAATATGGTTAGGACGGTGATTGCTCAATTGCACGGCTCCTAATCACTTCCGAACGATCGTCGTTAATCCGAAGACCAAGGAAGATGGTATACGAACGAGCACTTATATGCTGGCAACGAGTGACGTTCGTATAGATGCTTGTTTTACCTACGTTCTTAGGAGAAAAACAATGCAATCTTTGACGAGCGTGATCATTCGCAACGAATTATCCAAGGATATGGCATTCAGCACAAGAAGATTCAATTTAAAAGACAACGAAACTCACTTAAAGCATACGAGCTTAAGCATTCTTATTACAACATGGCAGAACAAGGTTCAATGTCATTACAACTCGATTTCGAAACATCAAGACAACACATGATGCAATAGTGGCTTGGCACGAAGACGTGCTGTTAAGCCAACTACTCCAACATCTCGAAGACAACTCGATATGATCGACATCCCCGTCGCTCCTCGCCGTCGGCAACCTAGTTGCCCACTGAAGCACCACTGTACGAAGGTGACGCTGGGGGAGTCGGTAGCGGTGGTCCTGCCTGGCTCGTTCGCTCCCGGCACCGACACGGCCCTCGCTCCTCCGGTGTGCTCGAACCGGGGGTAGTGGCTGTAAGGCCACTATAGCCTGTAAGGCTGCCACCTGTACCTCGGCCTCCTGCACGTGCTCCTGCATCTCAGCAATGTTCTGCAGCAGGGTCAGCCTCTCTATCTCGTGTGCGTCGGCATCCTCCTCTAGTGCATGGTTCTCCGCCTCTAGGTCCACGATCCTCTGGAGGCGGTCACCTCTCTCAAGCTCCAACTGGAACCTCCTAGCACGCAACTCGTCGTTCTCCCCCGCCGCACCCGGGTAAGCGTGAAGTTCAGCCCGCCGGTGTGCCGCCGAAAGCTGCTCCCAATCGCGCCTAGATGCCTCCAAGCGCCGTGCAATAATTGCCGCGGTGTTAAAACGCAGCCCCCGGAGTGTGAAAACCACGTTCGGACAACGGGCAAGTGTCCGAGTAACATCCAACGGCTCGCTAGGGTCGCTAGCTCCCGTAGATGGTCCATACGGTCCAACCAAGCCGGGTCGTGAGGACTCACAACCAGGAAACGGTCCAAACGGGGAAAGAGCTACCACGGTAGGATTGTGGTCACAAAAGTCCGTCGCACTCGAGGGCGGCCGACTCCACGGACTCGTGCGTGATAAATCCCCGCAAGAAATAAAACTCGTGTCAAACCGGTCGGCGTGATCCGGGTGCGGCAAAGACAAGAACGATCACCCCGCAGCGGGGAACACCAAAGCGCTCAAACTCCTTCACCTCTTACGTCGGCGGGGTAAGGTAGCTCGCGGCACCGAGTGCTTCCCATGCCAAGCGCGGAAAACCCTCCCAAAGTGCAACCCGTTGGTACGGATCGTACCGTAGGTGTCGAACCGGTGGAACACGGGGAAATCCATCCGTACACAAAGGTAACCCATGTCGGATCTCAAAAGAGAACGGCATGACAAATGGTGAAGTTCGGCAAATGTGAATAACATTCATAACTAAAAATCCGAAGCCTCAAAAATTTTCCCGAGTTTTCAATTTAACCTTTTAACACCGATCAAGGAAACAAGATGAGGGGTCCTTAACTTGGATGTGCCTAAGGGAAAAGTGAACCAACCCAACGAACTAAGATTGAAACTTGCTATCACAAGGTAACTAGTTGAGGATCCATTGTTTTTAACAATTCAGTTTAATTAACCTAGCACAAGGTAAACAAATTTTTCACAAAATTTCGGCGAGCATGACGGCTAGGTATGAGAGGTATTTTAGTTTCTAAAAAGCACACACTAGCATAAACCTCCTTAAAGAACACATGGAAATTCGATTTTTGGGTCCATTTTGGTTGTTTTGATTTTTATCATGCATGCAAGACGTCCTATCCGACCTCACATGGCAATCAAGCCAAAAATCGAAGTTAGTGCCGGTGGCAAGGCTTTTAATTCGTCTCTCCCTATAGTATCTAGTCGAGAGCTATACGATACTCGCTTAACAACTAACGAAGCGCTGTTATGTACCCGCAAAACGAACCTTTCGTGCCAAAGACATCACGAAGGCGTCCACATACATTACCGTTCACTATAGAAACGGTATACATGCGTTAAGCCGTCGCATGGACGGCGTCCAACCTCGGACACCCTCCGTTCGAATGGAGTGTATCCTTGCCTCGCATGAGCGACATGCGGAATGCACACGTATGAAACACGTGGCGACACACAACTCATAAACAGACGCGAAGATGGGATCCGTGGAATGGATCACTCCATCAACCCTCGCAATTCCCGTGATGCGGAACGAAGACACGTATAAAACACGTGGCTCCTAGTTTGGTTGTGCATGAAAGTAAGTCTGACATAAAGTAATGTGCTGGAAGTTAGCAAAATAAACCATAGGTTATTTAAGCCACCTGAAGAACCCAAAATTCCCTCTAGGGCCTCTCGGTCTAGTTTATCCTTAGCGGACCAACGTATTTTTGGAAAATCGGAAAATCTTGGCATATTTTATTGAAAAATCAGTGATTAAGGTTTATTAATTAATCTCTGGTGCATATAAGATCTGATGCCAACTGTGACAACCCGCCCAGAAAGTACCGTACTATCGCCTAAGACCGATCCACTTTGGTCATTAAGCAATAATAAAGTACCATCCCGTCGTAAGTCGCCGGTTAACGCCCGTAAATCACTTGAGAGCACAAGGATCGAATATATGCATTAAAACTCACTCGCAGGCGAGTCCGGAGATACAACATCATTCAAATTCAAATACGTACCCCGAAGGGTTTAATTATTACAAACCATAGTTTTCGTCATGACGAATAGTTCGTAGTTTTGAAAAGCAAGGGGAATTAACTAGCGGCAAGAAAGTCACCACGGGAGGCCATCCATGATGCTTCGCAGTCGTCCTCCACCCACTCCAGCCTCCCGGCCGGCGGGATCTCACCGGCCACACATCACCGAAGGCATTACCTAGATCAACACATTATAGCAAGGCCGAGTATACTAATACTCAGCAAGTCTTACCCGTTGGTGTTATCTACTTCACCAAATCTAGACCATGAAAGGCTTTTTGGCTACCGGGTTGTTTTTGCTAAAAAGTAACAAAGAGTAGGTCCTTACTTTCAAGATTTTAGCACAAGTTCTAGTGGTTTAATCTTTACTACATTAGCCAACTAGTACAAAGAAAGTTGTACAATACAATTAATCAAACATCATCTTCATCAACTTCCATCATTAGGGATCATATGACTAGTGGAGTAAGTAGTCTCGGGTAACGATGAGAGGCCGACAATCGATTGATTTAAACCTTGCAAGGTAGACCCAAACACACCGGTCGGCCGCCCCCGCGAGGACAACTCCCCGCACCGTCCCCATAAATCCTCGGGTCGGGATCGAATCTTACGCCTTTGGTGCAGCTATCCGCATACCCCGCGAGATACCCGGAGTCACCATACACCACCGTGGCGAGCCGTGAGAGCGAATCCCAAGAGTAGTAACGGTAGGATCCCTAGCCGCCTCATTATGGTACTAGGTTTACCGGCCCCATAACCGGCATGTGCTTGGTACGTTCAAAGACTTAACCCACATAACCACTGGACCGGAGCCCGCATCCCATGCTCTTACCACGTGAGCAATCCATTTAAGGATATAGTATGATTCCTATCTAGGAACCTATTCTCGCGAGTGAGGTCATCACCCGACTTGTAACGGTCCTATAGCTTAGCAACCTATCGACCTATAATACTAGTAGGGACCAAAGGTACCTATGGATCATGCATCTAGGGTTTCATTCAACTCCTGAACGTAAATGCACAATCATTCATAGATAATTGAATAAAGAACTTTAAAACTAGGTTAGATGCACCAGAGCTTTCCTTCGTCGACTAGGTTAGCTTGGGCACCCTCGGTGTCGAGTAAGTCCACGTACTGCAGAGAACCTTCCGCTCCGCCTTCCTCGGTTTCCGGGACCAGGGAGTAATCTCCGTCCGAAGATCTACACGGAATGCAATGCACTTTAGATGATGTGATAGTTCGTTGTCCTATCCAGCTCTAGTTGGTCATATTCACCTTAACAAGCATCTATCTAAGGTTTCTATTTGAGGAAGTCATTGGTTGTACATGGATTACTCTTTTATTCCACATTTGAATAAAGGTTTTTATTTAAGCTTATCATTTCATGAGAAAGCTCCATTTCCTTTTATCTTCACCAATAAAGGTGTAATTAATATTTTTATTCATGAATTAATTTCTTATCAGTAATGTTAATTAAATTTCTTTTATTCCTATTAAGTAGTATTTCCAAAAAGGAAAAAGATTTAATTAAGGATTCCCTTTTATTTAATTTCCCTTTAATATAAAAAAGACTTTTAAGCCATTTATTAAACAATTAAATTACCAAAAATCAAATGAGTGTTTCTTAAGCATATTAGCACCTATCCTGGTCCGTTGGACCCACATGTAAGTGTTGGATGCTAGGAAATTAAATATTATAGAAAATAACAAAGGTTATCTAGTGATTCAACTTAAATGCATATACAAATAATTAAGCATCAAAATGGTCCAAACTTTCTTGTGCATGTTCTCTGGTCCTAAACAAGTCTAAAAAGCTAGCATGTTCACATGGAACCTCTACTGAACTTGGTTTATTAATTTACAAAGGAAAACATGCATTAATCAAGAATAATTATTTCTGTCAATCCTAAATTCATGATTAATTCACAAGGGGTGCCTTTTGACATCACAAGACAGTGTGCACAAGTTGGGCTCAAGAACATGAATATATTTAACATGAAAATCATCTATGCAGTTACTCTCCGCCGGAGATAGAAAAACATTTTTATAAAAAGATTTACATGATAACTTTGTGCAATTTTTGGCGTGGGAGCTAGTCATATCCTAACACACGGCATATCCAAAACTTGGCTACAGAGGAGTTATAAATTTCAAGTTAAGACAGATCCAAGTTTAACACATTTTAAATTTTTCTGCCAAAACTATTTTGAATCTAGCCACAAGTGTATAACAAGTAGGTGGGGCTTAACATCCTGAAACCTACAAAATTGGTTTGAGAATTTTCTGAATTTTCTGTGAATTTCTAGGAATTTTCTAAGACCTTGGACTGATCTGCAATAAAACTAAGTTACATTTCCTTGCAACTAGGCCCTTGGATTCACATCCATGCCCCCCGGCGGCGGCGGGGAGGGGCTCGCCGGTGGCGATGTGGGGCCGGCCGCAGCAACACGCGGCACCGGAGTGCAATTGGCCTCACCCCGGGTTGATTGGCGGTGGTGGCGGGGTCGAGGCGAGCTCCGGCGAGGGCGCGCGGCGGCGGCGCGGCGGCGGCACCCACGGCGGCGCGGGGAAAAGCGGCAAGGAGGCGCGAGGCCGGGCAACAAGCGGGCCATGGAGCTTCACTAGCACCCACTGGAGCTATTAGGGTGGTTGGCCGGTGATGAGCACGGGCGGAGGAGCTCGGCACCGAGCGGCGGCGGCCATGGCGGGGAGAGCATGCGGTGGCGCGCGGAGGGGCGCGAGGGGGGGGGGGGGGTTTAAGTAGGCGCGCGGGCACCGCGGACGAAGGGTGACGGCGCGAGATGCTTGCCGTGCTACGGCGCGTCGAGGCGCGCGCGCACGGCGGAGACACCGCCGACGAACCGGCGGTCCGCGGCGTGTGCGCGTGTACGGCGGCGCGGACGCCGGGGAGCCTCGGGATGGAGCGAGCCGGGGGCGCGGGACCTCGGGATGGAGCGAGCCGGGGGGGCGCGGGACCTCGGGATGGAGCGCCTTGGGCCGGGCGCGGCCTCGGGAGGCGCGGGCGCGGACGCCGGAGCAAGGCCGGCGGCGGGTGGCGACGGCGGCGCACGGCGCGCGCGACGCGCGCGCGCGACGCGCTCCGGCTTTAGCAAGGTGCCACCGGTGCTATGTTTGAGCCACTATTTCTCCAAAATTTTGAATACAACTCGACCAAGCAATGAATACCAAAGTTGTAGATCTAAGTACCAGCTACAACTTTCACAAAGGCTGTATAGGGTTTAACTCTCTAGATTTGAATCTGTGGGAGTGCCAACTTTGAATGTCAGCCTGTGCTTGCCAACAGTAAACTCTGGCTTGCAAGGGCTTTTTCACAATTTTCCCCTCCAAATCTGCAATGCCACTCTACATGAAAGTTGTGTCCCTCAACAAGACCTACAACTTTCCCAAAGGTAGAATTTTAAGTGTTTAGGTGAATTTTGGAGAACGCGGCAAAAATTCCGGCAGACACCTGTGGACACTGGATGGCAAGGGGGCTTTGACCCACCCTTTGACCATGGGTTGGCCCCACAAGTGTTTTAACTATTCACTAGGGTCACTAGGGGTGTGTTAAGGAGTTTTCATGGGTGAGGGCCCAGGTTGACCTATGGTTGATTATTTGACCGGCTAATCATGTCATTAGCGTTAATGACGGTAATTAAAAACCCGGGGCGTCACAGGAGGCCGCGGTCTGCTCGGCTGTGTGGGCTGAGGAGGGGAGAAAGGTGGAGCAGGCCGCGTGGGGTTGCTGGGCCGCACGGGCTGATGGCCCATGTTGGAGATTGGCCGCGGAAAAAGAAAAGAGGGGGAAAGGAGAAGTGGGCCGCCGGCGGTGAAACGGGCCGGGTTGAAAAGGAAAGAGAGAGGGTTTGGGGAGAGGGTTTAGAGAGGTTTTCTTATTTTTTTCAAACCTTTTTCAAAACCTTTTCAAACTTCATATTCTTTTCAAAACTTAAACACTACAAACCTTTTCAAAATTTTCAAACAAACTTTAAAACTTTTAAAACTTCACACAAGCAACATAAGCCATGCTCTTCGAAATATGATGCACAAGCACTTGTTCTTCTAAAATTATTCAAAAGTGATATTTAAATATTTAAAAGGCCAAATTTAATTGATAATTTATTATTCCTTAGAAAACAAAAACTAAAACACCATAATGCTTACATTAATTTGGTGATGGAAAATTAGGGTGTTACATTTGTCCAGCCAAACACCTCCAACTCCTAAAACTATGCTCCTAAAAAAGGTGGAGTTCAAGGCCAACTCCATGTTTTTCTTGGAGCGCCTCGAGAGGTACTCACGAAAACCAAGTTGTGAACCACCTCATGGAGTCGTGGTAATGAAGGACCGGATTGGCGTCCAGAGAGGGTGGGGGAGTGAATGGGAGCCAATGAAAATTCTTCTCTGAAAGATGAACTCAGCCTATGCCCCAACTTCGACTCTGGGTACTCGCACACAAGGGAGTGACCCAAAACCAGGCAATCAACAAGCCTACAAATCCTAGAAACAAACCTCGGAACAAAGAGCGGAAGCACAAAGCAAGAGGGAAACAACTTAGGTGAAACTGCCTGACAGGGGCGGACTGTCCGCCTAGATACTGCGGACTGTTCGCAAGTAGGGCGCGGACCGTCCGAAATTGCCTCTCGAGCTAACAGAACCTTTACAAGAAAACTGACCGGCACGGACCGTCTGTTCACTACCCGCGAACCATCCGTGTCACCGCGGACCGTCCAACTCTCTCTCGTGGACCGTCCGACAAACTACTTCCAGACCAAAACCAAAAGTCTCATGGATCGAACGACGCGGCTCAAGAAATCACAAAGAACACGCGACGAACAAAGGGGGTGCAGACACTGCTCGAACCACCCACGAAGTCAACTCCAACTTCCAATCGATGGATCTCCCAAACCACTAGATGGATTGAGCCCAAATTTTGTAGATGAGAAATGTCTCTAAGAGAAGCTATGCCCAAAAACTTGGAGCCTGAAACCAATCAAAACGTTAGGAATCGTCAAACAACCAAGCTCAAGCCACTACCTAGCGTTCCAACCAAAACTTGCAAATCGAAGGCCAATCCCAGCGTTTGAGGAGTCAACATCATACACAAAGATGCACAAGACATCCACCCATGATATCCTCAAAGAAATCCGAGAGAAAACAGCCTAGAAATCAACAAACAAGGATCGAACTAAAAAGCTCCGAAAAAGGCACAAAAACCAACTCGGGAATTTAGAAGGAATTGGCACAAGATTTGTGAGACGATTTCACTCTGAATATTGATGCCATGTTGGATTACAAGCCACTCCAAGAATCACAAATCTTGGATGGCAAAAAGCTCAAACAAAGAGCCACACTAACCTCTCTCCTTTTCCCCCAAAGCACTCCAAAATGAATGAGCACACCACCTACTAAGCCAAAAGAGTTAGTCGAAATTCAGCCACTCCTCCTATATATAGGTCCTCCGGAAAATGACTGAAGTACCCCTACACTAGGAGTTACAACACAAGCCCTCACAGGGGCATTTTAGTAAACACATGAAGTTCTCCATTGGACGGCCGTGCATCCACCGAGCCTTCGCGTCCTTCCGACACAAGCACCTCGATCATGCCATATGTCGCCCGCTTCGAAGTTTCTCGGTGCGCCTAGATCCCGTCTCTGCCCGCCGAGCCTCCGGTATTGGTTTTGTGGCTCAACCAAGTAACCCCGATGGTTTTGTGGTGAACCGCTGCAAACCCCGCGGACTCGGTGTAGCCTCCACAATAATCCCACTCGTGAATTGGCCGCCACGTCATCCCGGCTCGGTGTTGGTTTTGTGGAGTAAACCAACCAAACCCCGCGTGCAGGCTCTGGTTGTTAGCCTCTACCCTACACCGGCTCCTGTCCATGACTTCGTCTTGCTTTTCTTGCCACCATGTGGTCTGCACTTTATCTCGTTCAGCCACCGGGTCCATCGAGTCGAGCCTACTTGTCTCTCCACTCCTCGAAGGCCACACAGGCTAGGACCTTTCGCTCCCGCTCTTCACATGCACCAACGCAAATCATGCCGCAACCTGCACCTGCAATACTCGACCAAGAGTTAGTCCACAACACATTGTCAATCACTCATCACACCAAGGAGCGACCAACCACTGGTTCTCGGATGCTCCGGTCCTCAATCTCCCCCTCGATGAGTGCATTGACAAGACACATAGTCACCAATTCATAAAATACAGAAAAAGAAAATAAATGAACAAAGAACTCAAACAAGTGATCAAAAGCCAAACAAAATCAGTTGAAAGAACAAACCTCGATCAACACAACTGAGGCAAAATGCTCCAAAATGCCAACTCCTCAAGGTGAGGCAAAAGGGCTCGACACCAAATGACACAAAGAGCTCCCAAAGCATGAATTCAAGCTCCCCCTGAACAAATGTGTGCAAAACTCAAGTTCTCCCCATGAACTGAGCATCCATATTTTTCTTCCCCTTGATGTAAAACCTCCACAATGTGCATTTCTCCCCATTATTATGAATTGAATGCACATTTTCTCCCCTTTGTTGGTAATGCATGAATCAAGGCTAAAAAGAGCATGAGCTTCTCAAATAGACAATGCGCAAAATAATATGCTAGAAATGAAACATAGAGCACACAAGAAGGCTCAAACATCCGTATAAGCATCGCCAACAAGGGAGCAAAGACATGTATACATATGACATGGCTAGCAACAAATTGAAGCATTTTTCAACAAAAATTTCCTTTCGTGACCATATGACCTCAACATGGCCAAAATGAGCACAAACAATATATAGCCCACAAACTTCATGCGAGGTCACATGATCTTATCAAAAGGTCATCATAAACACCTACAAACTACCTCATGTCATGTAAAAGCCATTGAGCCATGTGTCTACTTATAAACATGAGGCTTGTCAATGGTACACATCATGCAATGGTTTAGCACCCAAGATAAGAAATTTAAATCACATATGACATGGAAGCATTTTTCAAGCATAGACATTTCATGGTACCAATTTCATTTGCAAGATTAAGCATGGTACATGAATTGCCTTTGTGGCAAAAAGAAGCTTAAGCTTCTCCATAAGATAAATTGCATGCTAAACATCCATGATGACAACCGAGTCTTTGACCCCAAATGAAAAGAGAATGATACCCAAGCACAAATTAAGCAAGATATAGCCATTTGAGCACAAAATGAGCAAGCAAAGTATTCAACTCACAAGAGAGGATCACATTTAGCATTTTCACAGAATATAGCCATTTCACATACATACACATCCAAAGCTTGTCAAGAGCATAACTAATCATAAGAGCTCACAAGCATGATCATAAGTTCATATTCAACATATCATGATGATCAATGTATATGATAGAAGCACATCCTCCAAAGCATGTGGTGCGAATTGAGTCTATGATACAAAGATGCTGAAAATGATATGTGACATGAATGGACCATGCAAGATGCATATGTACATGAGATGCCCAACCCTAACTCAAAAAAGGCAAAAGAGCACAAAACTCACAAGCTCCCCCTAAACACATGTCCTAGGGCCAAAGAGCATACAAAGCTCACTCTAAACACAAGTGATAAAGAAAAGAGCAATGAGTACACCAAGCTCATAAGCTCCCCTTAAACTCATGCATTAAGGCCAAAGAGCATACAAAGCTCACCCTGCACACTTGAGATAGGGCAAAGAGCAAAAAGAACCCGAGTGACTTGACCAAAGCCACACACTTCCAGGTCACAAAACTACTTACCTCGACCACTCCTTCAGAAATCACCCATCCTTGTCCACCTTCCTCGAAAGTGATGTTCCTCTTTGACACCACTAGGGTGTGGCCGGAGAACAACCCCCAATCTCTGCCAAATGTTCTCGAAGCCTCCCACCTGCAACTTAAAACCAAGAATGAGAGCGAGCAAATGACTCAACACTGGGGTTAGTACCAAAAGAGTCAATCCAGTGCCGAGCCATTTCCTCAAAAGTGCGGTTAGCAAAAACCATCCTATCTGTCCTAGGTAAAACACCCACATGTCCCATTGGAGGACTGCGCGTACCATGAAGTGGAGACAATGGCTCGTAGCTCCTCTAAGACCTAAAGCTGCGATCGTTTCCCCATACTTGTATTGGCCACGAGTGAAGGAACGTCCAGCAAACTCAACACCACCAGACTTAACACACCAACCAAATAAAAGCTCCAAAGATATCAATTGAGTACCATAGAAAGGATACCAATTGAAAGATCACAAACGGCTACCAAAAACCAAGGAAAACTCTTGAAACCAGATTCCCATCGATAAGCCAAACTCCCCCTCAACCAAAGCCAACTAGCAAGCAAAAGCTAGGAAAAGAAAGAGCAAAAGAAAATCTCTAAACCCAAATGAGAAGAAGAAGAAGCAAAACACAACGCGAAGACAAGACAAGCTCAAAGCCACAAGGAAATCTCAAAACATGCTACACAAAGCATTGACAATACAAGTTAATATAAATAAAGCATTGTAGCATGATTCCTCATATATGATAAGCATGGGCTACCAAACATGTCAACAAGGTGCATAACTATAAAAAAAGCCTAGCACAAAAAAAATACCAATGAACAACATGCCAAACATGATGCAAGAACTAAACAAAGGCATGATACAAGTTCACATGGACCAATCTCCAAGATATATCACAAAACTAGCATGACAAGATATACATGAGGGGGCAAACATGCTAACAAGGGAGGATACCATGGAGCTAGACAAAAATGATATGGATGAACAACATGACATACCCACACAAGAACAATGGTAATGCCTGACATGAAGTTCATAAATATCATCTACCACAATATCGTACAAAGGATAGTAAGATAGGTATACAAGATCACAAAGCTATCATGAACAAAGTGGCTAGCCTACCATGGTTTATACACAAGCATGACACAAGAGAAAAGCATGCAACAAGTATACAAGTGAGTACAAGGAGTCAAGGAGAAAAGGAAAACTCACTATACATGTGTACAAAGGCTTTCAAGAGCCATTCAAAGCGGTGTGGAGAACCATCATTTCTGGATCACCACACAGACAAAAGATTGAGTACCATTGAGCTTATGTTCTCCAACTGCATCTCCATACCTACAAACAAGGAGACGAAAACGACCGAGTCTTGGATCCCAAAGGGTTAGCAAGCACATACTTGGGAATCCTATACTTGGTCTCACGGGTATGCGATGCACTCAACTTATCATGTGAGTTAGCATAATGCCAATGCTGGTTAGAATGAAAATGTTTTCGAACACCCTTAGAACCATGCCTCAAAGAAGTGACCCATGAAAAAAGATGAGTGCTACCACAAGCAAAAAGGCAAAGGTACCTCGAGGTCGTAGGAGAAAAACCAACACAAGCACCACTACAAGCATGTAGCGGACCAACACAAGAAGCACTAGAAACATGTCCACGAGCATGGCCTAACTCACTAGAAAGAGTGTCACAAAACCCATCCATAAACTGTGCCTTCATAGGCGCACAAGTGTTCATGCCATGAAAAGGGCTAGGAACAACCAAAGGCCTAGAAGAACTGGCACGCCGCAATCTCCTTGCCCGGCGGTAGTAAAAGCTCTCTTGATGCCCATCCTTCCCACAAAGAGAGCAATGGTACAAAGGCCTATTAAGAGGCATGGTCCGTGTGCACGAATCACCATTCTCTTGTAAGTGAGAAGTCCCTTGGGACTCAGAGCAAGAAGCATCAACCCCAACACTTGACTTGGTGCCCACATTAGAATCACACGTGCCATGAGAAAGACCATGTGGCTTCTTAAAAGCTTTGGCACACACACGTCGCTCGTGCTTGACATGATGGAAGCAAAACTCCATGATATGCCCATCTTTCTTGCAAAAGGTGCAATGGAACCTCGGTTTGGAAGTATGAACTCCAAAGAAGTGAGAAGCATCCTTGCCATTGGAATCATCTTGGGCAATGTGAAAGAAGCAACAAGCTTAGGAGTAGCTATGGGAGAGCTATCCAAAGCACTAGCACACTTGCCACCATCCAAAGACTCACGCTCAAGAGAAGAAGTCGACTCGGGTTGAGAAGAAGCAAATTTAGAAGCATCAACATCAGAGTGACAAGAAAAGCGAGAATCCAAACCCTTGGCACAAATACTCTTGCACCATGTGCGCAAAACCTCATTTTCAGATTTGAGGTGCTCACAAGTACCACATGTCATATTTTCTTAAGTTATCGACTTCCTCTTCAATGCATTTAGCGTATGTGGTACGCAAGAGTTCATTTTCTTTCTCAAGGTTGGCACTCATCTCATCATGCTCAACCAACTTGGCGCTCATATCATCGCGCATCTTTTTCAAAGTCAAAACTTCACTTTCCAAATCAATGCATGAGGTGCAAACGAAATCACATCAACAAGCAACATCATTTACATCTAACAAAGCATCGACCTTATCACAAGAAGTATGGCAAGCATCCTCAACAAGCAACAAAGAGCATTTGCTACAAAGGCATGAATTTCATATCACAAATTTCAACCCTAGCATGCTCAAGTTCATCTACACATGTGGTGTGAGTCAATTTTAGTTCATTTATTTCGGCAAGCAAAGACTCACAAGAAGCACATGGAGAGGAAGCACTTGTCTCCAACAAAGCAATCTTACTTCTAGCCACATCAAGATCATTATTCAAAGCAACACAAGAGTTGCAAGGCATAGAAGCGTTAGATTTCAACAAGTCAATTTCAGATTGCAAGTTAGCAAGAGATGATCTCAATTCATCATTCTCAAAATCAAGATTGTCGCATGCGCTTCTAAGAGCTTCAACATGCTTATTGCGACAATTAGTTTCATCTTTTAGTTTCTCATTTTCAGCACACAAGGCATCACAAGATTTGCAAAGCAAAGGAGAGTTCTTAATCTCCACATTCATCTCACCATAGGCACAAAGGCGAGTGAACAAGCTAATGATACATTGGGTGAGCTTGACCTTGCTTCTCTTCATGAGCTTGTCTTGGAGATAATCTTCTAGAGCCACCAAAATCCGCATCAACGCCATTGCTTCCTTATCTTCCTTCAACTCCTTGCACTTCCTCCTCCACTTGTGGTTATCTCCCGAAGCCCACTCCATCCCATCGATCTCTGAAGACAAAGACACACAAGAAGAAGTACTTGGTGCCATACTCAAAGCACCGGTTAGAATTAGGTGAAGGAAGCTCAAAGAAAAAGCAAAGAAGCAACGAAAGCACCCGGTTTGCCTCAATTCACCGATAGAGACAACCAAAAGGAAAAGCAGGAAACTCTATCTTTTTCTAAGGAATTTACTAATGAACAAGTAGAACAAAATATAGAGGCACACAAAATCTCAACTCAAATGGAGGTTCAATGCGGTCTAGAGAAATTCTGGAAGATTCATGAAAAAGATGAAAAGAGCTTAAATGAATTTTTTATTTAACTTCCCGAATTTTTCTGAAATTTTCGACAATTCCAAACCAACAGTGTCAGTTTGCAGTATGTCCCAAATGGAATCACGAAACCACTGTAAAAATTTGAGTCAAATCGGAGCACCGAGCGAAAAGTTATGCCCGTTTTATGGAAGGTATGTCAAGTTATGGTTTTCCAAATGCACAACACCAAATCGCCGGGCTCAAAATGCGCAAGCCAACACCACAAGCAAAAGTGCCAATTTCTCTTGTCGCCTTGTGGATCCTAGAGTTGTTAGTCACACGAATCCACAACTGCTCTGATACCAATTGAAGGACTAGATTGCCAACTAGATGGGGGGGGAGTGAATGGGAGCCGATAAAATTTTTCTAGAAAAGATGAACTCAGCCTATGCCCCAAATTCGACTCCGGGTACTCGCACATGAGGGACCCAAAACTAGGCAATCAACAAGCCTACAAGCCCTAGAAACAAGCCTCGGAACAAAGAGAGGAAGCACAAAGCAAGTTTTGTGGTGAACCGGTGCAAACCCCACGGACTCGTTGTTGCCTCCACGCCAATCCCACTCGTGACTTGGTCGGCCACGTCGTCCCAGCACAGTGTTGGTTTTGTGGAGTAAACCAACCAAACCCCGTGTGCAGACTCCGGTTGTTAGCCGCTACCCTGCATCGGCTCCTGTCCATGACTTCGTCTTGCTTTTCTTGCCATCATGCGATCCGCACTTGATCTCGTTCGGCCACCTGGTCCATCAAGCCGAGCCTACTTGTCTCTAGACTCCTCAGAGGCCACACAGGCTAAGACCTTTTGTGCCTGCTCAGTACCTGCACCAACGCAAATCAAGCCGCGACCTGCACTTACAATACTCGACCAAGAGTCAGTCCGCACCACGTCGCCAATCACTCATCACACTAAGGAGCGACCATCCACCGGTCCTCAGACAGTCCGGTCCAAAGGTAATATTACCCACCGCTACCACTCGTTATGTGAAAAACAGTTCAGTTTATTTCGTTCTTCTTCCTTCCGTCGCCTCCATGCCTAGCTCCGCCGCACTCCCTCTGCGCTGCCACCGCGCCCGTCCCCACGATGCTCCCTTCGCGCCCGGCCCCGTCATGTTCCCTCTGCGCTGTTCTCCGACGGTCGCGCCCCATCTGCCTCTCTCTGACGGTCGCGCCTCTCTTCTTCCCGCGTAGCTTGCTCCTCCGGTGGTGACGACGGGGAGGCCGACAACGGTGCGGCCTCCTAGCCCAGCGGAGGCGGCTCTGTCTTGACAGCCTCAGGCGGCGGTGGGTGCACGGCCTTGAAGGACCGAACTAGCGACCAGAGGGGGGAGTGAATGGGAGCTGATAAAAATTCTTCTCAAAGGAGATGACAACTCCAACAAGATGAACTTGGTCGGGTACCCAAAATCACACGCTTCGCACACAACCTTCAGTTTGCCAAAACCAGGTAGCCAATGGAATGCTACTGGTCCTAGGAACAAACACTACCTGCAGCCATAGCTCCTACACACACATGGCAGCGGAAACAACTCAGAAGCTGTCTGGCCAGCAGGGGAGGTTTAACTGGGGTAAGGGGGTGGTTAAACCACCTGCTTCTGGGTAGACAAGAAACCCTCCAAAACACCTGTTTCATGCTCCAAAACTCTCCACGGTTTCACCCATTGGATCTTCTGGTCAAGGCCAAGCTAGCTACTAGAGAATCTTGGCGAAAACCGAAACTTCACCCAAAGGGCCTAGGGGTGGTTAGATCGTCTACCAGGGGCGGTCTAACCTCCTGTACCCAGCAACGAACTCAAGCCAATAACTCCTAGCAAACCGCAGCAAAACAAGCAAGATTTCATCAGAACACTCCTCTGATCAAGGCGAACAAACTCACAGAGAAAGATCTAGCAAAATCAAACTTTATTCAGAAAGGCCTAGGGCAGTTAGAACGGGTTCCAGGGGCGGTTAGACCTCCCTCACCTGAGCACAAAGATCCAAGTGAAAACCAAGGCAAACAGACTCGAAACGTTCTAAGATTACAACCATAGAATCCCCTGGTCAAGGCCAACATGCTACTAAGAGATCTTGGCCAAAATCAAAACTCCAGATGAGCCCGGGGCGGTTAGACCCCCTCACACGGTTAGACCGCCCTCCCTAGACAGAACGAGAAAAATAGGAACCGAGGGTCAACTCTCAACTTTGCATCACCCGATCTCCTGATTCACCCAACGGATTGCAGCGAAACTTTGGGGATGCCTGGGTCACCTCATGGGCGACCTCTCCCTCAAAGGAATTGAACTGAAATGCTCTCAATCACGGGGAATCGCAAATCTTGTGACTCAACCTCATGACCTCGGGCTCCACCAAAATCCACCAAATCGGAGAGGTTTCCACGGGTTTGGAGGGGCAAGGTCACCAAGAAAAGAGGCACAAGATCCTCATGTGTGACTCCCACAACAAAACCCACAAAGAAACGCCTCCAAAACTCCACCACGAATGTCCCAAGAAAAGGCTCCGAAAATCACCAAAAAGGGAAAATGGGAGAGACAACGAAAACCTTGAGGAACCACGCCGAATCATCTATACATACCATTAAGGTTCATACAAGGTCTAGCTTGCCTCCCAATCATCCAACCCTCTCCCAAGGTCTCACCATGAAGCTCTCAAGCTAGTCCTCTAAAATCAATAGGATGGAAAAATAGCATAGCAAATGAGCTAGGGTTCCAAGAGTTGGCTGCCATCCATCCCTCCTGGTGTTTATATGGGGGAACCAAAAGACTAAACTACCCTTAATAGATAACTAGGGATACATGCCCCTCAAGGGCGAATTTGGAAGTCTTTAGATTTTCACCATCAGACGGATGCCCATCGACCGCAACCTTGCTTAGCCTCGATGCAAGCCTTGCGATCCCGGCGCGTGTCCTCCGCTGCGAAGCTTCTCGGCGGCTGCGACCCGGGTGGCCTGACCGCCCCTCCTGGGCGGTTGAACCAGCCTGGGTGGCCGCACCTCCTCGTCGAGTCTTCGGCCTTGGTTTTGTGGCTCAACCGAGTAACCTAGTGGTTTTCTGGTGAACCGCCGCGAACCCCACGAACTCGGTGTAGCCTCCGCCAATCACCACTCATGAATCGGCTCCCACATTGTCTCGGCTCCACCTTGGTTTTGAGGCTCAACCAAGAAACCGTCCACGACTTCATCTTGCTGTTCTTGCCACCATGCGGCCCGCACTTGACTCTATTGGCCACCAGGTCCCTCGAACGTAGCCTACTTGTCTTCTCCACACTTGGAGGCCTCACCGGCAACAACCTTTCACACTTGTTCTTCAACTGCACCAACACCAGTCAAACCGCAACCTACACCTGCAATACTTAGCCAAGAATCAGTCCACACAACGTTGTCAATCACTCATCACACCAGGAAGTGACCATCCACCGGTCCTTGAACCACACAGGTCCTCAGGCCTCCCAGCTCAGTGAGCATCACTGCCCTGTGCCTGCTGGCATTGCTGCCCTGCACCATGGAGCAGTAGGTGAGGCATGCACAGCGGATGGCCCCCCGGTGGGTGCAGAATTCACGAGAGATAGAGTCGTCAAGGACAAGTGACGCGGAGGCTCAGCCGCGACACCAGCACCTGGAGGACGCTGATGTGGTCCTCGCTACCGCGGTGGGCACTCGGGCAGGGGAGGGAGACGACGGTGGTAGGGAAGGGTCGGGTGAGGAGGCATGTGAGGAAGACACGCATGAGCTCCTCCAAGTCTGACGGGTGAGCGGAAAGCGTGCTGGGCGGCGGTGCTGGTCTGCAGGCTCTCATCGGTGGATGGCGGCAAGGAGAGGAATGTGGATGAAGGAGAAGAGAAAAGGGGGAAAGAGAAGTGACTGACATGTGGGCCTATCATTCAGGGGCGTAATAGACTTTTCAGAAGGAAACTTTGTATTTCCGGAGTTGGAGCTAAACTGCATGCCAAACACGATCCTTACTGCACCAACTCTATGGTAGAATTACTTCATGGTGAAGTTGGTGGAGCAGAGTTGGAAAAACTAGAGCGGAGCGGTCCCAAACAGGCCCTTAGTCCCAGCTCCAAAGTTGAACCGGGACTAAAGGGGTGTACAAAAGCCTCCCACTCTGCCAATGCTAGAACATGATAGAGGTGTGGCGTGGCCGATGCTTTGGTTAGCTCACATGTCGTGTATGACAAAGGCATGGCACGACCGCAGCAAGAATCATGAGTACCTAGAACCTAGAATGTCGGGTGATCATGCATCAGAGATAGCTGATGGACAGCCAGACATGCATAGGGAGAGACAATGGCAACCAACACACAAGCAAGCTGAGTAGGTTCTGGCTCAGCTTACACATGCATGTCCTTGGTGAACACATACCAGCTGCAGTATGGTCACAAGCTTGCAAGGTTTTTGCACAGGCTACACAAGTTTGAGCAGTACACACACGAGATGATCACCTGTGCACAGGCGCTGCTAGGAAAGAGCACAAGCAGAGACAATGGCACACGGCTTGGCAACAAGAAAGAAGGGAAAAGCTTCCTTGCTTAAATACTCAAATAGTTAAATACACCATGGGTACATGAACTTGCAGCGCTGTGTCAAATAGGTCCATGAACTTGAAAACCAGACATCCAACCCCTCGAACTTGCAAACATGTTCACCCCAGGTCCAACCCAGTTTTGCATGGTTTGCATGGCGGTTTTGAATGGGCACTGTAGCGTTGCTGATGTCAGTGATGACATCAGCACTCCTACTTAATTTGTGCAATTAATATCTTTTTATTCGGAGCTCCAAATATAACAAACAATATATCAATTTCGATCGTCTCGACGAGCTCTCTGCAATGATGTAATCTGTTTTGTTATTTGAGATAATTTTATTTCGTGTAAAATTTAATACCTATAACTCCTATATAGGAGCTCCCCACTAGTGAGTTCTCTCAACATGCAAGCATGCCACCTCAACAGCCCACTAAGACCATGACATCCAGTGGTGGACCCCATTGTTTGAACTAGCTAAAAAATGTTATAACTCAAAAATCAAAAAATCAAATTAAATTCTGATTACACCATTAGATTCCTTTTAATAAATCTTTCGAAACAAGATCTCATATGAATATATTTTAATAAAATGACAAATAGGCTCCATGATTGTAGTTGGTATAGAGTAAAGTGAAAAATAAAAAAGAATGAAAAAAGGAAAAGGAAAAGGAAAAGGAAAAAGAAGAAAGAAAAAAATAGGAGGGTGATAGTAATATTCTAACTCATAGATTTCTCCTACATATTTGCGGCAACGCGTAGGGAATTGAGAAATATAAAGGAATACCATTGTAGATTTAATTCTGACAAAATCCCGCAGCAACGCGCGGGGTGTTCAAACCTAGACCAAAGAATTACCAACGACGGCGACGAGGTTGTCGAGGTCACCGAAATTCTCTCTTATGATCAGACGCTCGAGGTTGCCGGAATTCTCTCTTACGATTATTGCATTTTCCTTAATTCCCGCAGCAACGCGCGGGTGAGATTCCCCTAGTTTCTATAAAACGAGTGATATTTTATTCTCACTTTCAATCAAATATATATGTGGTCATGATTAAGTTCTGGATATATATTGTCGGTTTTATTGTCATGATTCAGAAAAAAAAGAAAGGTACAACTGAAATTGATTAAGATTTAAGACCTGGACGCGCGTAAAGCTAGGGTTTTACCAACCAACCCCTTGCCAATTTCTTGGCCAACATCGCCGGAGAGGAAGGGATCGATCGATTCAGCATACGTCTCTCTACTGCATTGCACATGTGCAAAAGTATATGTCCTCCGGTCCTCATGGAGGTTTGGGCGACGACACACCACATGTCGATCACCAAGAATAGAACTGATGCAGCCAGCTATTTCTATTTCGCATCGTTTCTTTATTCCCAGGATGGTGACATGGGATGATAACACGGTCGGGTTGGTTGGTATAAAACCCTAGCTTTACGTGCATCCAGGTCTTAAATCTTAATCAATTTTGGTTACACCTTTATTTTTTTATTTCCGAATCATGACAATAAAAATGGGCACATCCAGGTCTTAAATCTTAATCAATTTCAGTCTAGGACTTAATCATGACCACATATATATCTTGTTGCAAGTGAGAATAAAATATCACTCGTTTTATAAAAATATTTAATTTTACACGAAATAAAATTATCTCAAATAACAAAATGAAGTACAACATTGCAAAGAGCTCATCAAGACGATCGAAATTGATATATTATTTGCTATATTTGGAGCTCTGAATAAAAAGATATTAGTTTCAAAAATTAAATAGGAGTGCTGATGTCACCGCTGACATCAACAATGCTGCAGTACCCATGCAAAACCACCGTACAAAACCGGGTTGGACCTGAGTTGAACGAGTTTGCAAGTTCGAGGGGCTAGATGTCCGATTTTCAAGTTCATGGACGTATTTGACACAGCGCTGCAAGTTCATGGACCCATGGTGTATTTAACTCATACTTAAACGTGCATGGCTTGGAAATAAAAAGGAGATAGCATCTTGCTAGCTTTTGCACTGGCTGGTGGATGCTATTTTACAGTTTGGCTCAGAAAGGTCAGCTATGTGGTCTAACAGATACAGAACTAGCACTACACGTTTGTGCAGGTGTGGTGCTTGTGGTATCCCAAGGCAAGACATTCCAGGGATGCACCTAGGGTAGCAAAAAGGCTCAGCCTTTGGTCGGCCGGAGCATGGCTCACACGGCGGTAAAAAGAACAGGGACAACAAACAAGCGGTGGCGTGCGCGTGATTCACGACAGCAGTACCTGCAGACGTAAGGATCGGCATGAAGGTCGGCATCCAAGTCGACGGCGGTTCGCGTGGCGGCGTGGTGCAAGCAGAGCAGCGGCAACTAAACGGCTCGAAGGCCGGTCTCCACATCTTCATGTGAGGGGGGTTAACTCACCTGGTGCTCTTGGCCGTGGCGGCAGCGGCGGTGAAGAGGTACAAAGCAGGGGAACGACGTAGAGTGGTTTGGGGCAGAGGAAGCAGATCAGGGACAGTCTCGAACTCGCGGTTCATGGCGCGATGGCTCCTCTGCTTGCGTTACTCAGGGATGGTGTCGTCGAGGTTCACAGCGGCTGCTCCGGCTCCACGGCGGCGCTCCAGCGTTGATGATAGTGCTTCGACGTTGAGGATGCCCACGGTGGTCTTCGAGTTTCGTGATGGCTTCCTGTAGCTATGGCTTCACTACATCCGCGACCTCCGGCTTCCTCCCGGCCTCTGACTTCTTCTCCTCATCTCCTCCTTTCACCTCCTCTGGTTTGTGGCAAAGCAAGAAGAAAACCCCAATGGGGCAGTTGGACAGGGGAGTGGTGGCGGATCTTGGGGAGATAGATGCAAAGGGGATTTAGACCCTCGGGCTAGGGTTCGGCGCCGGAGCGGGTGGCCTGGATGGGACGGAAGCGACATGGCAGCCATCCGGGTGCGCGAGCGTTGCAGGGGGTGGCACCATGGGTGACAGGGTGAGGTCGGTGTGGTGCTGTGCCCCTCCCCATCGCGTGACATCCGCTCGGGGCAGCCGACTAAATCAGGGAGCACCGATGAACTTCAGCAGCGAGGTTAGGGAGGTTAAGAGAACTTGACAGCTCGGATTAAAGAGGAGATTAGGCCCAGCTGAGGATAGAGGTTTTTCCTATATTTTGAGCAAACACCGTGGGGGCAAAGCCCCCTGACAACTGGAATAAATTAATTAAGAAGAAAGGTTTAGAAAACTTACAAACAGAAAAGGGGCCCAACCAGTGGTTGGGAAAAGCCAAATAAAAAGACAAGCTACCTATCCAGGAAGCAAAGCATCAAACAGGGGGGAGGGGGCAGCAGCGAAGAAACTAAAAGAAAAGATTACAGAGCATCAAGCCAGAGGCTGATGGATTGATGAAGCTCTCACTCGATTCTGATGAAGTGGTCTCTGACTTCAGATTTAAATGATGCTTTCCACCGAGCAATGCAAGTGAGTCTTCATTTTTTTTGATGAAACAGGGGAATCCCCTACTGGTTATATAATAAAAGAAGCAAAAGTAGCAAAGTACAACACAAAAAGTCTTTAAGAAACAAAGAAAGAAACAAAGAAGGTCAAAAAAATTACAAAGTTGAATGTAACCTTTGGTGCATGGGATCTTTTTTATGCTCCTTTTCCCTTAGAATAACCAGGGCAAATTCTATCTTGAATCTTTGTCGAACTGAGTTTAAATTGGGTTGAAAGTTTGTGAAAATCAGGTCATTTCTCTCCATCCCGATGCACCAGCTCATGATTATGATGATATCCATGAAGAAGTTTGAGTTAAGCTGCAGTCGAAAACACTCCAAAACTTCAAAAGGATCCCCTGTGGGCAAAACCAGATGAAAAATATCCCAGCAAAGCACTGCAAAGGGGCACCGTAGAAATAGGTGTTCAACTGTTTCAAGATCTGGATGCTGACAAAGGACACAATCATAGGATGGCAGCGGTCTGTTTTTTCGTCGAAGTATTTTTTCTGCGTCGAGGCTGCCCATAGCCATTTGAATCCAGGATGGACATAATGGTGTCCAATTAGATGAATATAAGCATTCTTGGAGGTGAACAAGGGTGAACCCCAAATATAAGTCCAAACATCATCTTCATCACTCAATTGGGTATCCTGCAGGAGTGGTGCTAGATGTAGCAACTGGGCAAGAGCAGTTTCAGATAAAGGTAAATTGAACATGTGCTCCAGAGATAAGCTTTCACAAGCTTATTCCAAGGTAATGTTAACTGATCTTGCAAAAGATAAGAGTTCCGGAAAGGCTTGTGATGGAACTGAGTTACTCCAAAGATCATGCCATAAATAGCAAGTGTCACCTCTAAACATTTTTACCCTTGCTAAGCCTTTAAACTTATCAAGCAACTTCAAGATGTCCTTCCACCAAAAAGAACCCTTCGTTATGTGACTTGGTAATTTTCCATTGGAGTAATATTTCTCCCAAACCAATTGAACCCAAGGTATCTCTGCTTTGTTAAAAAACTTATGAAAATTCTTCAATAGTAGAGCTTGATTATGAGTTTTTAGTTGAATGACACCAAGACCACCTTCTGACTTTGGTAAGCAAAACATTTCCCAATATACTTTCGGTGGTGATATGGCATTTGTATCTAATCCCCTCCACAGGCAATGTTTTCTGTATTTGTCAATCTGTCCGATAACAGTATCATGCATTTTGAAAGTACAAAGGTAGAATGTTGACAAGGAGGAAAAGACAACATTTGTCATTTAAAGTCTTCCTACCTGAGATAGAAAGGTGGATGTACTGATAAGTCCTTTTTCACATCTTGAAATTAAAGGCAGGAAGTCCACAACTTTTGGTTTGGTTGTTCCAAGTGGGAGGCCCAGATAAGTGAAAGGCATTGTTCCAATAGAGCACCCAAAAGTGTTTGCAAGTAATTGCACTTTTTCTTGTTCAATATTTATAGGAACTAACATTGATTTGGAATAGTTCACTCTGAGGCCAGTAGATTCAGCATAGACTTGCAGAAGACTCTTCAGGAATACCAACTGTCTAGTACATCCTTCCATTATGATCAATGTGCCGTCAGCATATTGTATGACTGGGAAATCTGTGGCTGATTGCAGGGGTATTGGCAGTTGTAAAAGACCCAAATTTTTTGCTCTATTTAGCAGAGTCTGGAGAAGATCAGCAGCTAACACAAAGAGGAGTGGGGACAAAGGATCACCTTGCCTAACTCCTCTTCTGCAGTGGAATGTTTTTCCTGGCACCCCATTAAGCAAGACAACAGAAGTTCCTGAATGAAAGATGTTCCTCATCCAAGTTGTTAGCAAATAATGCAAAAACAAGATCGAACACGAGACACGATTTTTACGTGGAAAACCCTTGCGGGAAAAAAACCACGGGCGCCAATTGGCGATCTTCACTATGACGAGAGAGATACAACGCAGGAATACAATGAGCCCTCTCGCTCTTCCGTGCGGCTTACAAGATGTATATATATGGTAGACTAAACTGACTGCAGTCAAATACGGAAACAAATCTGCTAAACACATAACCCGAACCGTGGGCCCTCCAGGTGTCCCCACAAGACTCACGTTAAGAATTCAGATCATATCCAACAAACTCCACCTTGAGACGAATTTCATCTTGCAGCGAATGAAGTATCATCAATGAAATCACTTCAATAATAAATAATCACCGGCGTCAAAAGTCACTAGGACTTAAACTTTAATCCCAACCAAGCTTGAGCATAGCTCCAACTTAGCTGTAGGAACAGGCTTAGTCATCATATCAGCGGGATTGTCACGAGTATGAATCTTGCGTACTTTAATAACACCACCTCGAGAAATAACATCTCGAATAAAATGATACCTAATGTCAATGTGCTTTGTTCTCTCATGAAACATCTGATCTTTAGTAAGGCAATTAGCACTTTGACTATCAATATGTATAGTAATGCAAGAAGAAATCCCGCAAAGTTCAGAGTATAAACCTCTCAACCAAATAGCTTCTTTAGCAGCTTCAGAAATAGCCATATATTCAGCCTCAGTAGTGGACAAAGCAACAATAGCCTGTAAACGTGCTTTCCAACTCACAGCACAACCACCAATGGTGAAAACATAACTTGTGAGAGACATCCTAGTATCCAAATCACCAGCATAATCAGAATCAACATAACCAACAAGTCTATGTGTAGATTTCCCAAACCGCAAACAAGCATTAGAAGTACCACGCAGATATCTGAAAATCCACTGAACTGCATTCCAATGCTCTTTGCCAGGATTAACCATGTATCTACTGACAACACTCATTGCATGAGCTAAATCAGGACGAGAACAGACCATGGCATACATAAGTGAACCAACAACACTTGAATATGGAACTCTAGACATGTACTTAATATCTTCATCTGAAGCTGGACATAAATATAAGGACAATTTAAAATGTGGAGCTAATGGAGTACTCACTGGTTTTGCATCTGGCATATTAAAATGACGAAGAACCTTCTCAATATAACCTCGCTGACTGAGGTATAACATGCCAGATTTTCTATCTCTGATAATTTCTCTAAAAAAAATCTTGTGGTCTATGACGGTCAATTTTCGTCACGGATTATCAAAATTTCGTCATAAAATGACATCTATGACGAAATTTGAGAACGTCATGTATTGAGCGTCACAGATCCCTTCTCGTGACGTCCTTAAATTTTCGTCATAGATTAGCGTGATCCATGACGTTCCCAAGTCGTCATAGATTGGTGTAAAGCCCATTGAACCCAGCCCGAAGCCCAAAATCTATGACGAAAGTGATCGTCATGGATTGACTCGCCACGTCACTTATGGAGATGAGTTGGCTGCTGACGTGGTGCTGACGTGGCGATTGATGACATGTCAGTTGATGACGTGGCAGCCACGTGGCATATGAGGTGTCAGTCACATGGCAGACGCGTGGCACTGACGTGGCAGACACGTGGCACTGACGTGGCAGACGTGTGGCACTGACGTGGCAGATAATGACGTAAGCATGAGCAATTTGTTACCAGGCCGAATTAAAACTGTTCCTGAAATTGGGCAGATATTTTAGCCTATATAAATACATTACAACCCACCCACACACATTTCAGGCAAAACCCATACACATTTCAACCTCAATAAATGTGTCAACAGATTCAAAACAACTAGATTCCGTAAAACAAAGAAAATCGGCAAAAAAATACATCCATCATTTGGCACCGGATCACCATATACAACATATATCACCAGATCACCATATACAACAAACACCGGATCACCATATATCACCAGAAACAAGAACACTCTACATCCATCATTTGGCACGAGCCACATCAAAAGTACAAGACTACATCTACCAGAATATCACAATCAAAAGATAGGTAAGGCAAGATAGACACCCGCTTTGGTTCCCGCAAAGTTGAGTTCCACCAAAATAGTGTTTATCGATTAGAGATCTACCTAAATGGCATTCTTATATATGGCGAAAACTAACCTCTACACCACACATGCTTTGCGGGGTCCCCAACAGCTACCAATTTGCTTGCCCGAAAATAAATTAAATGTGATTAGATACTTAACCGTAGTACTTAAATGCAAGGTAATTAAAAAGAAATACTCATAACCAAAAAATATAGAAGTGAAGTTACCGAACGGAACAAGAAATGCTACGGGGTTAACAAAAACTACTGCCGGTCACCGAACTCGGTTGGCAAAATTGCAGCCACGGATAGAACCGAAGGATTGCCAAATAGCTAGCGATCGAGGTTGAACTACGGATACGAGGTCAAACAAGTGCGGATCTAGTGACAACAACATTACAAGTTTAGTCGAGTGCCATGGTTTGGATGCATTACAAGTTCAAACTTCAGAACATAAGCCGGTGTCATAGTTTAGATGGACTCCTTGCAAGGAGTTCTCTATTATTATCTAAGCAACAAAAATTAAGGCAAGAGTAAGCTTCATAAGCTCGAATTTATATTTAAAACTGCGTACAAAAACAACTCGTGAGGTATGTTGAACACTAGACCGAAGTTATAGAAATGGAGAAGCAAATTACTGCGAGTAAGCATACGGTACATATTCTAAGACCAGCGAGAAAAATACTAGTATATCTCAAAATAAGCATAAATGAGTTAAGTACTACAATTTCACAACTATGCAAGAATAAGTACTCGCTACTTTCCAAATGGAACAATGTGCGGACTAAGATTAATACAACATCGATCGGGATAACTTAAGTACTAATGTGGTACATCTTACAATATTGCAGGAGTGCAACCAATAAACATTTGATTATGGTATCGCCACCCCACAAACATATTTGCCATGCTAGCTTAATGCAACTACCAATTCATCAAACATATTCACTTGGTTATAGCATGTGGCATATGATTAGCTTATATGAAACTAAAGCCCGTGTTAGCACTATCGTTTGTCTAACCATGCATGAGACGACAACAAAATCCTCTTTAATTTTTTACCTCCGTCGGCAGCTTTCAACTCAAGAAAATCAATTAATGGATTTAGATTATTATCTTCGGAGCGAGTGGCAGGCATGGGAAATGACTCAATGAGGTAAGGAAATGACCCAACATGCTAACACCACCGTACTGGCCTCCATCCGCAATAATAGGGTTCAAGAAAAAAATAATTTCTGCCGATACTTAGTGCAATGAAACCGAACAATAAGCAATAGTCGGGACTATGAAACTTACTTTTTCAAAAAATGATAATGTACTTTGGAGTGCATCATCTGCAGGTATTGATAAGTGTGTCATCATGCGCTTAGAATTATACCAAACAAATATGAAATACACAAAGGGAGAAGTATACTACACAGATAGCTAGTGGCAGCTGTGAACTTCTCAAACTTAAGCACACCCTAAATCTGCAGCTCACACCAGGACCACTAACATAAATCTTCAGAGCTCACACCAGAAGCTGCCATGCTAGATGGAGCAGGGGGTCCAGAGCAAAATTGCTCAAAATGGGGACGCGCACGACTCCCGGGGCAACAGGCACATTAACCAGGCTCCACTAAGTAACAGTAGCTAGTGGCTGATCCGGCCCCAAATCACGCAAAATCCTAAAATCCCCCGCGAATCGAACCAACAAGCACCGAATCCTACACTCCCGCAGCACGAAATTCTTGCTAAATCGCGCAACACCGTTAGAAATTTGACACTAAAAAGGAACTCCCCAGCACGAAGCCAAGGAACGCCTATGCAACATTCCGACGGAACGCTCTAGGGCGATTCCCCCGAATCCCCTCTCAAATCTCCCCCATGGCTCGAGCAAAGCGACCACCAAATGGGGGGGATCCGGAAATCAATCCTCGAAATGGATAAACCCCCCCCACCCGGATAGAGAACCCAAGCGGTGGAGGCGGCGTGGCTCGCCGGCCGACACCGCTCGAAACCGCCCCCAACCCAACCCCGGCCGACGGCCACGGAGCGCGCGCCCGGGAGCCCCCCAACCAACCAACCAACCAAGTGGGGAAAATGAACCGAGGAGGCGGGCGGATGCGGACTTACCGACGCGGCGGCGCCCTCGCCGGCGGGGGTCGAGGCGCGGCGCGGAGGTCGCGCACGCGGCGGCGGTGGCGGGGGTGCGGATGCGGACTTACCGACGCGGCGGCGCCCCTCGCAAACGTACCTTGAGCTCGGACCACCCATCCGCCACCGAGGACGGGCGGATAGGGATCAGCCCCCGTACCGACGGTGGCGGTGTGGTGGCGACGGTGGATGTCATCGCCGGCCGGTGCCCGCCCACCGATCCGGATGGCTGCCACGGTGGTTGAGCGGAGCGGAGCGAGGAGAGCCGCGGAGTGAATGGTCGGGAGCGGAGTGGAGAGATGGGGGAGCAGAGGCTGGTGAGGGGGTTGGAGAGCTCAGTGGCAGCGTGAGGACGTAGGAGGATGGGGAGGTGGATGGAGAGCAGCGGCGGTCATGCCTGTGGTGGTGGATGGGGGTGGGAGTCTGGGCGGCGGCAGGAGTTAGGGTTTCGGCTGGTGAGGGGAAGTCTGATGATTATATATCATCACCACGCGATCTGAGCCATCGATCGAAATGGACGCGCCGTAATTTATGGGCCGTTTGGGCTGAAATGGGCCATGCTTCGTTTTAATCTTTAACGTTTTTATTTTTTCTTTTTTCCATTTTATCACACCATTGCGAAGTAACATACCTAAATAGAATTGCGAAGTAATATTTACCTTAAATACGTAAATACACTTTCACATGTAACATACAACACATAATTTAGACGCCTATGGTCCATTGTAGCTCACATCTACGAGATTGACAAAAATTCAATTGACTTATAGGGAAAATGGGAACTTCTACTAGTCACTTTATTATAAAATAATGGTAATAATACCTTAAACTCCTCCGGAAATTATATAAATTGGTATAAGATCATTTTATGGGTGTAAAAAGTTGACATAAAAGTTTCATGAAGTTTTGCTAAAAATTGGTGTACATTGTTCACGAAAATGGATAGATCTCTAACATTCTTTCATAAAACTCTACTTAAACTTTGAAGTTTACACACTCTAAAGTATTTTATTACTCATATACACATCAAATTTGGATGCAAACTAACCTTTAGTCTCCTATTAACATTTGGGGAGTTACATTGTCGGTTGTTGTACAAAAAGGTTGTTTTTCTATTTTTTAAATACCTAAATAACACACCCTTTGACAACAACTCAAAAATAGTTACCTTAAATACCACCAATACACTTTTCACAAGTATCGGACAACAAATAAGTTGCACTCTATGAGTTCAAGAATTTTTGGAGTAGATTTTCTATTTTCTATCATTTATATGAATTTCTACGTGGTTATCAAAAGTATTTCCAAGTTGACCTATGTGTAACCTCCAATAAGATTGGAAAAAGTTCACAAAAATCATATTTAGTCTTCTATTTTCCATTCTAGGCCATGATTTGAAGATTGGTGAGAAATTCAATTTGAATTATAAGAAACATGTAAACTTTTATCTCATAAGTACAACATAATAATTATAATAATATTTGAATTTGGTCAAAAAAATTCTATAAATTGGCGTAACAACATGTTTTTGGTCCAAAATGTTGCCATAAAAAAATTAAGTGGTTTCAAGAAAGTGACGACATACACTCGCTCACAAATAGATGTATCTCTAACATAGTTCATTATAACTCAACACAAACTTTGAGATTTGAGTGGTGATTTACATTTTCAAAGTTGTATACATCTCAAACTTGGCTACAACCTTATATTTACCATAACATTAGAAAATATCAAGTTATGTTACCATTTGTTATTGAAAATTATTTTTTATTTATTCTCTTTTATACAAGAAAAGAAGTTGTATAAGAAATATAAATGAAATATCAATTATTATGCAAACGAACGACATTATGAAATATTGTGATTTTACAAAAAAAATAGAAAAAAGAATCAATCAATTTGGAGTTACTATGACCGAGAAACACTAGTTTCAAATTTTATTTATAGATTAAAAAGAAAAAACGATGGGAAACGAGCCGAGCGTGCGCCACGTGGTCCCGTGAAGCAACTCGGCCAACCCGGTGCCGCCACGTGGTCTTGAAGTTCCATCACTCGTATATGAAACAAACTATCATAAATGTTTAGTGCCATTCTAAGTCACCAACATGGCCGTAGCGTAGTGGTAAGGCGTCACAACCTCACCCGCGCCTCTTGGGTTCGAATCCCACCTGCGTCCTATTTTCTCGTGTCATGGGACTTGAGTTATTGGTATAAGTTAATAAACACAAGGAAGCCTATCACATACTACTTCGTAGCTCGGTGGTAAGTCACGAATTTGATTTCCACCCAACCCGGGTTCAAACCCCGGCGAACCCCAATTTTTTTGCCTCACCGAAATCGGTGCAAAAATAAATAAATAAACAAATGTAAGTTTGAGCAAGTTAAAATACCTCATTAACTAGAAAAATAATTATCTTATATATCCAAACACATTTAAGTTGTTTTCTAAAAGTTTCAAAAAATTTCATACAAATTTGCTATTTCTACCATTTAAATGAATTTCGGCAAGTTTAATGGGTATAATTAAATTTTGAACCGCATTTATGTCAAATACTCTTGTTTAGGTCCTCCATTTTCGCGAAGCCGGGCCACCGTTGGGGCGTGAGCCGGGCCGGCCTATTGTGCCGCGCGGGTTGATTCATGTTCAATATTCGCGAAAGTTCGGTTTTCATCCCTAGATTTTGTAACTACACAAAGCTTATCCTTCAACCCTTGAAACCGTGGTTTCAAAACAGTTTTGTCTTTTTCTTTTTTATTTAATTGGCTGAATATTTAGAAAATCATAGTCTATTATAAAAAATCACAAAACGGAAATCCAATTTTGTTTGCCTTTATATAGGTATATCTATAAACCGAATATATAATATTATATGATTTAGAAAAAATTAAATTTAGATATTTAAGTTATTAGATGTAATTATCTCTAATTCTTTTCACACATTATATGATTTTTTTGAAAAAGTTATTAATCATAAGGAAATGGCGAAATGCAATGTGGGTCGAATTATGACGAAATTGGCGCAACGTCATAGTGTTTGGACTTCATATCGAGCTTCATATCCAACACTCCTAATCTATGACGAAATCTTCCCGTTGTCATGGATGCAGTGTGACCTATGACGAAATCTATGACAAAATTGACACAACGTCATAATGTTTGGACTTCATATCGGGTTTCATTTCCAGCATTGCCAATCTATGACGAAATCTGAGTGTTCGTCATGGATGTAGTGTGATCTATGACGAAATCGAAAACGTCATGGGAATTTCGTCATGGATCAAAGGATTTCTTGTAGTGCCACACCAAGAATTTTCTTGGCTGCACCAAGATCTTTCATCTCAAATTCTAAATTCAATTGTGCCTTCAACTTAGCTATTTCTGATTTATCTTTTGCAGCAATCAGCATATCATCAACATAAAGAAGCAAATAAATAGTTGAACCATTAACTGTCTTCAAATAGACACAACTATCATAATCAGACCGCTTAAAACCATGCGAGATCATAAAGGAGTCAAATCTCCTATACCATTGCCTCGGAGATTGTTTCAAGCTGTAAACTGATTTCTTCAATCTACAAACGAGGTTTTCTTTTCCAGGAATAACAAAACCTTCAGGCTGGTCCATATAAATGACTTCTTCTAGCTCCCCATGCAAGAACGCTGTTTTAACATCTAACTGCTCCAACTCATAATCATGCATAGCAACAATACTCAACAAAGTACGAATGGAACTATGCTTAACAACTGGGGAAAAGACATCATTAAAATCAATACCTGGAATCTGGCTATAGCCTTTAGCAACCAACCTTGCTTTATACCTTTCTTCGTTTCTCTTGAAAATCCATATGCAACGAACGGTCTTTTTACCCTTGGGCAATTGCACTAAATCCCAAGTGCCTTTCTTTTCAAGAGACTCCATCTCATCATGCATAGCGGTCATCCAATTGTTTCCATCAACAGAAATAATAGCCTCAGAATAATTAGAAGGTTCAGCAGCTTCAATCTCTTCTGCAACACTTAAAGCATAAGCAACATTGCATTCTTCAATCAACCTTTTTCTAGGCTTAGGTCCCCTTCTGGGTCTATCATTAGCAATTGAATGTTGTGGAGGCTGCACAACTAGAGAAGAATGCTCAACAATGGATGGATCATCAACAATTGGAGAATCATTAACATTAGGTGCATCTTGGACAACATTATCATTATTTGGTGTACTATCAAAATCAATAAAATGCTCCACCTGCACACTTGAAGTTTGCTGAACAGGAGCACTAGTAGAAGGGTTGTCAGGCAACATAGCAGGTTCATTAAAAATAACATTCCTGCTAATCAAAACCATTTGAGTTTGTGGATTCCACAATTTATAGCCTTTAACACCAGATTGATAACCAAGAAAGATGCACTTAACAACTCTAGGCTCTAATTTACCATTATCAACGTGAGCATAAGCAGTACAGCCAAAAACTCTCAATTGAGAATAATTAGCTGGAGAACTAGACCATACCTCAATTGGAGTTTTCTTATCAATAGCAATACTAGGTGAACAATTAATCAAATAGCAAGCAGTGGAAGCAGCTTCAGCCCAAAAACGCCTATTCAAACCAGAATTAGACAACATGCAACGGGCCTTAGAGATGATAGTCCTGTTCATACGCTCAGCTACACCATTCTGTTGGGGTGTATAAGGAACAGTGTAGTGCCTAACAATGCCTTCAGATTTGCAATATGACTTAAATTCGTGAGAACAGAATTCCATCCCATTATCAGTACGAAGCTTTTTAACCTTCTTTTCAGTTTGATTTTCAACCATAGTCTTCCACTCTTTAAATGCTGAAAATGCTTCTAATTTATCTTTCAAGAAATATGGCCATACTTTTCTAGAATAATCATCAATTATGGTCAACATATAACGAGTACCACCAAGAGAAGGCTTGCGAGATGGTCCCCATAAATCAGAATGCACATAATCAAGAATACCTTTACTTGAATGAGTAGCGGTATTAAACTTCACCCTCTTGTGTTTGCCAAATACACAATGCTTACAGAAATCCAACTTGCTGATGCTATGCCCATCGAGAAGTCCTTTCTTACTCAGCACTGCCAAGCCAAGCTCACTCATATGCCCAAGACGCATATGCCAAAGGTTAGTAGCATCAGAAGTAGATAATGAATTAGAAATTATAGCAGCATCACCTGGAATTGTAGTACCTCGAAGACGATACAAATTTGCAGATTTTAAATCACCCCTCATAACAATAAGAGAACCTTTTGACACTTTCAAAATTCATCTCCACCGGAGTATTTGTACCCTTTACCATCAAGAGTACTCAAAGAAATAAGATTCTTACTCATATCTAGAATATGCCTCACATCTGTCAAAGTTCTGATAATACCATCATACATCTTAATCTGAACAGATCCAATGCCAAAAATTTGATGTGAACTATCATCACCCATTTTAACAGAACCACCTTGGACAGAATCATAAGTGATGAACCAATCTCTATTAATGCATATATGAAAGGAAGCAGCGGAATCAAGAATCCATTCATCACCATTATTTGCACATCCAACAAAAGCAACAAGAACCTCAGAACGATCTAAACTATCAATAGTAGCAGCAACAGAAGCATTACCTTCATCAAAATTACCTTTTGGTCTATAAGTGCCAGTTCTCTTTTCCTTGTTCTTCAATTTATAACACTCAGAAATAAAATGAGTATCCTTTTTGCAGTACCTGTAGAATTTTTCACCCTTGCCTCTAGACTTTGAACGACCTCTGTAGCCATTTAAGATCTTGCCTTTATAACCATCATTTGATTTATTTTGTGTCCTGCCACGAACAGACAATGCTTCTCCATTGGAAGCGGAACCTTCAGAAGACACCATTTGTTTCATCTTTTCCTTAGCTTGCAAAGCTTCGTAAACCTCATTCACCGTTAGAGTATCTCGACTATACAATATAGTATCTCTGAAGTTTGCAAAAGAACTAGGCAGTGAGCACAAAAGAATAAGACCTAAGTCCTCATCCTCATATTTTAACTCCATAGACTGTAGGTCAGCGACGATCTCCTTAAGGACAGAAAGATGGGTAGACACAGAGCCACCTTCTTGCAACTTGTGTGTATATAGCTTCATCTTCATATGCATCCTGCTTGTCAAATCTTTTGACATACAAATTGACTCCAACTTGAGCCATAAAGCAGCAGCGGTTTTCTCCTGCAAAACCTCTTGCAAAATATTGTTTGAAAGATGAAGATGAATATGAGACAAGGCTTTACGATCTTTCCTTTTCTCATCATCGGACCAAGTTTTTGAATCCTTGTTCCCGAATTTATCAAGCGCATCATCCAAATCAGCCTTCGCTAAAACAGCCCGCATCTTAACTCGCCACAATGCGAACCTTGTATCTCGATCAAGTAGTGGAATATCATACTTCATAGTAGCCATTAGGAAGAAATAACCAGGAGAAAATAAATCTGCAGTAAATAATCTAGGTACACCTCCGTGTACGTTTAGCAAAGAGCTGAAGAACCTCCTGGTAGCTTCCTTTGTGGCCGTAGCAAAAATCACGAAGTTGATCTCACCTCCTGGATCCACGCCCAAATAGGACACACGCCCCACAGGCCTGTAGCTTCCTGTGACTGATTTTCACCGAACCAGCAAATTTGAGTGGCAGCAATCGATTCACCTGCAAACCAACAGACGGCCTGGGAGGAAACACAGCAGCGGCAGGGGATTTTCACAACCGCGAGGACACCTGCCGATGCAGGATTTGTTGATGCAGATCACGGCAACGGACACCGCGACTACCACGTGCCGGCTTTAATATCGGAGAGAGCTTGTTCGCTTCTATGGGATTCAATCCGGCCGGAATAATAGATATATCAAGAAATTTATGATAGAGACTCGGATTCATTCCGGATTGAGATTTAATTTACTCATCGTGATAGGTAGAACTAGAGACCGAAGAGCCGGATTCATTCCACACCTCTTGACTAGTTGATTGATTCCGAGTCTCATGGCGTACCTATCATGAGTAAATTAATTTTCGACCCGGAATAAATCCGGATCTCTTATAGTATCTATCCTGATTTTCATATTACATTTATCAATTACGGTCGGAATCAACCCGATGGAAACGAATGAGGCCTAACGAGGCAGCAACACAGCAGGGCGGCCTGGATGGATTCGGTGGCGGCGGCGCGACGAACAGGGTAGAAACCCTAATTTTTTTAATCGAATCTCGCACCAAGCTCTGGTACCACTTGTTAGCAAATAATGCAAAAACAAGATTGAACACGAGACACCATTTTTACGTGGAAAACCCTTGCGGAAAAAAACCACGGGTGCCAATTGGCGATCTTCACTGTGACGAGAGAGTTACAACGCAGGGAATACAATGAGCCCTCTCGCTCTTCCGTGCGGCTTACAAGATGTATATATATGGTGGACTAAACTGCCTGCAGTCAAATACGGAAACAAATCCGCTAAACAGATAACCCGAACCGTGGGCCCTCCAGGCGTCCCCACAAGACTCACGTTAAGAATTCGTATCATATCCAACACAAGTTATCCAAGTGCCATTGAACCCTTTGTGCTCCATTATTTGTAACATGGCTTGGTGCTCGATCTTGTCAAAACCTTTTCAAAGTCGAGTTTTAGGATGATGAGTTCTTTTTTTGACTTATGACACAGATTCAGGTATTCAAATGACCATGCCACGCAATTTTGAATGGTTCTTGATCTAATGAAACCATATTGATTATTATGAATAAGCTTCATAATCACAATTTGTAATCTATTGGCTAGCAGTTTGGTGATGATCTTCATTGAAGTATTTAGGAGAGATATTGGTCTAAAGTCTGAAACTTTAACTGGAGCACTCACTTTAGGGATAAGAGTGATAAGTGAGCCATTTAGGCTCTGCAGACAAATGTTTCCTGAGTGAAAGGCAACACAAAGATCATAGAAATGTTGCTTGATCAGGGGCCAACACTTTTGATAAAGTCTGTGTTAAATCCATCTGGGCCAAGTGATTTGTCTATTGGCAAATTTTTTACCACAGTGTCAATCTCTTGAGTAGTAAAAGGTTCTGTTAAACAATCCAACTCAGATGAGAGTTCAAGGAGCTCAGTCAGGTTAAAGTGCATGAAGGGTGAATCTGAAGATCCCAGCCTTTCTTTGAAAGCTTCCCAAATTTAGTTTGCTTTCATGGCATGATCTGTATGAGAGTGACTAGAGGTATCTTGCAGTGAAGTAATGAGATTCGTTCTCTGCCTGATGGTAGCATTGGCATGGAAAAATTTTGTTCCTTCATCACCAAATTTCACCCACTTTATAATTCCTCTTTGCTTCCAATATATCTTCTATTGTTGCGATAGTGAAGATAATTTGTCCATGAGAAGGGCTCCGAAGTTCCATTCTGGTACTGAGAGATCTCTAAATTCCTATAAAATACCAAAGAAAGCCAGGACTAACATCACATTTGAGATATTGGTCTTCAGATTAGATAGCTGTGCTTGCCATGATTTCAAAACTCCCCTGAGGTTTTTGAATTTAGCTGTAATAATCTTAGCCTTGTCAGAATGAGATGTTGGGATAGACCATCCATGAGTCCCAAAGGATTCCAAGAGCAAACCATCGAGTAATTGAAGGACAATAAAAAAACAGATGCACCACGGTTTATTCAACTCCATCCTGGCAAAGCACGCAATTGTATCCCTCCTGTAGGAACTTATCTCTTCTTTTTAGCATATTCTTGGTGTTCAGCCTGTTATTTAACAGGAGCCAAGTGATGGATTTCCCTGGATGGACCTCTCTGAAATTTTACTAGTTATATCTGCTAGAGGTGTAAAATGCACTCCCCCAAATGAAATACCAGGTGTCCATGTCCTCCGGCTGAAGAGAAGGGAGCTCAGCTAGCATTTTTTTGCATATGGATGAATTCATTATAGGCACTTCTCATCATGGGAATTCTGAAGTTTTCCGGGAGATTATCAGATTGTCTCATCTCCCATAAATAAATGTTAGGATCCTTAGCAAACTCAAATAAGTTTGGAAACACCAAGGAAAGAATATCACCATTTATCAAATCACCCCAAAAGCTGATAGTGTCCCCTTTTATAGGAGAGCAAACAACAATACCCCTGTAGAAAGTGTTGAGCCTCATAATATCCATCCACCAAAAAGAGCCGTCTTTTGCTAGGTGTGGCATAATGCCATTATAGTATTTTATCCAGATCAATTTGACCCATTGAACATCTGCTTTCTTATAGAATTTATCCAAATGCTTTCACAAAAGAGCATCATTCTGCACAATCAGATTAATGACTCCCAGTCCACCCTTATCCTTAGGTTTTCTAACCAGATCCCAAGCTGTAAGGTTGTAGCCCTTATTCCTAAACTCATGCAAGATTGTGACCCTTATTCCTGAACTCCTTCCCATGCCATAAGCAGTTCTTTCTATGCTTATCTATGTAACACCCTAAATTCCAATTTCCTGAATTTAATTAAAATTTGCTTAGCAACATTTCGGTCTCGCTTAAGGAAATTAAGGTTGTTGTGCTTTTATAGGCATTTAATCGTTTTTGTTAATTAATTAATGAAACATATGAGTTTACTGTCGCATACATGCTCGTGCATAGTTTTGGGTGTTTGGATTCAAATCTTGTTTGAATTCGAAATTTGTTTGTTGTTTAAATTGGTTTGGAAATAGGAATTGGAATTGAGAAAAAAAAAGAAAAAAAAACAAACCGCCGCAGCCCGGCCGGCCGCAGCCCGGCGGCCCCAACCCACTCCCCTAGCGGCCCGGCAGCCCCAACCCCGCGCTCCCACCGGTCGGCCGACGCCGACGGCGGGGCCCGCCCCCGTCGGCGTCCTCCTCCCGCCTCCGCCCGTCTCCGGCTCGGGGTCGAGCTCGAGTCCGACCCCGACCGCGCCGCCGCCGCGGGCCCACATGCCGCCGACCGCGCCGCCGCCTACTTAAGTGCGCCGCCACCCCCGTGCCGCGCCGCACCCGCAACCCCCCCGCGCATGCGGGCCGCCGCGCCCCCAACCCTAATCCGCGCGGCGCCGCCGCCGCCTCGGTCCGCCGCCGCCTCGAGCCCGCGCCGTCCCCGCCGTCGCTCGGTCGCCGTGTCCCCGTCCCGCGTGGGTTCGCCGTGGGGTAAGGAGCCCGCCGGTGTGGTTGGTTTGTGTCCCCGTGCACCGCATCACCGGCTCGCCGTCGCCGGAGTTGCCCCGCCGCCACGCTCGCCGCGCGCGCGTCGGCCGTCGCCGTCGCCGCCGGGAGGGTCACCAGTGCGTTCGCTCCGCGCTCGTGGACGTCCCGTGCGTTTCCCTTGTCGATTGGGGGCACCCTAGCCCCTATACCGCGCGCGCCGCCGCCGCCGCCGTGCGCCGCCGCGCCCGCCTCGCCGCCGCCGCTCGCCGCCGCGGCCGCTCGCGCGCGCATCGCGGCCGCCCGATGGCCACCCGACGGCCACCGCTCGCCCTAGCCGCCGGTCAAACCGAGCCCCCGTGTCAAACCGTCATCATTAGATCGGCGCCGTTCGATCGCGATCCAACGGATCGGATTCGTCCCTTATCCTCGGCCGCGCGTTTTTGCTAAAGAAACCCCGAGTTTTCCCCGTTTCACAAAAATACCCTTCCACCTTATAAAACTCTTACGGATTGGCCCGAGCTTTTCTTCGTTTTAGCCCGAGAACCTAAAATCCTTTACAAATAAGTCCTAAAACTTGTTTTATTCATAACTTTGTCGTTTTAGCTCCGTTTTTAGCGTTCTTTATGTCCACGCGATCGTCTCGACGAGTAGAATAGTTTTCTGTTGCTTTTGTTACTGTTTGAGATGATTGGTGTACTGTTTCTTATTTATTTCCATTGCTTGCTTGTATGTGATGTGTGGAGCGTAGCGTACGAGCAATTCGGGGACTTCGCTGCTGTTGAAGAGTATCAAGACCCTGAGCAGTTTCCGGTGCTGGTAGAAGGCAAGTCCTTGCTGCATTCCCGTTAAATTCCTATTACAACATGCATTTCAATTACACTGTTGTTTACTTTTGCTATGCATTAACTTGATGGGTCCTATTGCTAAGGTTCGACTAGCTTTGTTATCCTATGCCTTGATCAACCGGGTTTACTTTATGTTGGGTAGCATTTGCTAGCGCTTTATGTGGTTTTGGGATGGTTTAATGAACACTTGTTAATATGGCTTTATTTATGCTATCATTCATGTAATGCAAGAACACTTTACTTTGTTAATCGGAACATGGAGAACCACCCAGGAAAACAGTACTACCACAAGACATATGGCTCTGTCTTGGCTTATTAATTAGTGAACTAGATGTTAGGTATGCTTTACCTGATAAGGGTTGGGGGCTGGCGGGTAGTGACGTATGGACCTGCTCGGGCGCAGGTGTGGGCTTAGCTAAGACACGGTACTCGTCCGGGAGCTTTATACGTTGCACTGACCAGGTAACCTAGCGGGCAGCCTTCATCTGGGGATCTTTGTAACGGCCTCGTAGCGTCCCTATGCAATCACACCTCGGAAGTGTGGTATGGTGCCTTGCAAACACCGCATGGTTGGGTCTAAAACTCTTTTGGGTTTTTACGCGACTTGTGGGTAAAGATGTACAACCTCTCGCAGTGTAAAACTAACTAGTTAGCCGTGCTCACGGTCAAGAGCGGCCTGGACCCTCACATGATTAATTCTATGGAAGATGGAACTTTTAAACTTGTGCATTACATTTTATGGATCTGTTGCATTTTATTATCCGGGTTTGGTATATACTTTCACTTGCTAGTAACGCTTGCTTAATAAAACTTGACCAACTAAAATGCCGACTTGCTTATGAGCCAACAACTTCCACCATAAAGCCTTGCATGTTGTTATAGAACTTTTCTCTTGCTGAGTACGACATGTGCTCACGCTTGTTGTTTATCTATTGCATCTACACTACCCGCCGTCGCTCGGATGGGCGTTTTGAAGACTACAATGATGAGTTCGATGGGTTCTAGGCGTCCGTTCTCCGGTCACCGCTCGTGGAGGACTTCTACGTGTGTTTCTTTTCCGCCGTTAGCTACTCGAACGATTGTTTAGTTGAGACATTCGGTCATGTAATAACTGTTTAATACTCTCTTTACGCTTTACACCGTGTTTTGGTATTCACCGCGTCGATGCATGTGTGTAACTTGATCCCGGCGCACATGTATTCTTGCATTCGGGTTTGTCCTTAAATCCGGGTGTGACAATCTATTATCTCAATGACTGTTACTGGCAACTTAAGAGTGCACATAAAATAAGTAGGTAGGGAGGAGATGACCAAGTTAACCAACTGTAACCTACCAGATTGAGAGAGAAACAAAGAGGAGGCAGAAATTCTTCTCTCAATTCTGCAGATCAATGGGGGCATAGTCTTTGACAAGGGGCTTAGTAAGTCCCAGGGGGAGGCCCATATATGTAAACGGAAAAGATCCCACATAGCAGCCCAAAGCAGATGCAAATGAGCAAGCCTGCTCCTGAGAAATGTTGCTTGGCACACGACAAGACTTATGGAAGTTAACATTGAGCCCACTAGATAAGTTAACCTTTTGCAGGATCTCTTTGAGTAAAATGAGCTGCTCCATATTAGATTGCATAACTAGAATGGTGTCATCAACATACTGAACCACAGGGAAAGGTGTACTATGATCATGAGGGAAGGGAGGATGCAGATTTCCCTGAAGCATATTCATGATTTATCACAAATTAAAGAAGATCAACAGCAATAGCAAATAGCAAAGGTGAAAGAGGATCCCCCTGATGAACTCCTCTTTTGCATTTGAATTCTTTCCCAGCAGCTCCATTCGGAAGCATTGAGGAACTAGCAATACCAAAAAGCTCGGCGATCCAAACCAACCATTTGTTTTTCCTATTATCTTATAAACCAACATATATATAATTCAAATATGATTTTGAATCCAGATTTGAACTCTACTCAAATGAATCCAAATAAATCCCAATAAACTCCAAAAATATAATCACATTAACATTTTATAAATCATAAATGTATTATTTAGCTCAAAATAATTCTAGGAAAATTAGGGATGGGTCAAAGAAGACAACCTTATAAATTAATTAAGCACTCAATTTCACCCAAAAATTTTGAAATTCACATTTTTGGAAACATTAACATTTCGGAAAAATTCCGGTTGTTACACCTGCTGCTGGTGTGGGTGAGCAGTTTGGCAGTGAGCTAGGTTGCATGAGGAGGCACGTGGATAGTCAGGTTGACATCACAGTTAGAATGAACGATAACAGTTAAGTTTTGGGTAGCACAAACGTGATGATGAGGTCGAAAAGGCAGGGATGATAGCGCGACTGAGGCAGACAATGTTAATGCTAGGAGGCACGAATGATAGTAGGGAGAGATTAGGGTGTGGAGTGTGCGTGATGGGAATGATTGAGGACCGGAGCGTCCGAGGACCGGTGGATGGTTGCTCCCTGGTTTGATGAGTGATTGACAACGTGGTGTGGACTGACTCTTGGCTGAGTATTGCAGGTGCAGGTTATGGCTTGATTTGCGGTGGTGTAGGTGAAGGGCGGGTGTGAAAGGTCTATGCCTTGTGGGGCCTCCGAGGAGTAGAGAGACAAGTAGCCTCGGCTCGAGGGACCCGGTGGCCAGCGGGGTCAAGTACGGGCCGCATGGTGGCAATAAAAGCAAGACGAAGTCATCAACCGGGGCCGGTGTAGGGTAGCGGCTCATGACCGGAGTCCGCACGCAGGGTTTGCGGCAGTTCACCACAAAACTGTCGGGTTACTTGGTTGAGCCACAAAACCAAGACCGGAGACTCCGCGGGCGGAGACGAGATCCGGGCTCGCTGAGAAGCTTCGATGCCAGCGGACACGTGGCGGGATCGCAGGGCTTGCGTCGGGAGGACGCGGACAACGAAGGCGTGGCTGTGCGATGAAGAGGAGTTGAAGGATCGGATGGCGACTAGAGAGGGGGGGGGAGTGAATAGGAGCCGGTAAAAATTCTTCTCAAAGAACCCGGCCTATACCCTAGTCAAAACCCGGTGACACACAAGCGATGGATCGAATCACACACCAATCGCCAAGACAACGAGGTTATGGATCAACCTCAAGTCCTAGGAACGATTTTTTGAAGCACACGCGGAAGCACGAAAGAAGGAGGGAGGAATCGAACCAAAGAGCAAAGCAGCCAGGCTCTGGCGGACCGTCCGGCCAGAGAGGCGGAGCGTCCGCACGGCCACGTGGACCGTCCGCCAATGTACCGCGACCGTCCGCACGGGTACGGCGGACCGTCCGCCCGGGCCGCGGAACCGTCCTTTAAAGCCAACGGAACCTCCGAGTGCGAACCCCGAAAAACGGACCGTCCGCGGGGAGCACGCGGACCGTCCGCCGGGCACCCGCGGACCGTCCGCCCACTGCTGCGGACTGTCCGAAACCACTTCCAACCAAAACTCGAAACCAAAACGGATCAAAAGCGAAGTCGAGCAAGAACACGAAGAACACGGGAAGAACACTGTACACGCGGACCGTCCGCCTGGCCCTCGCGGACCGTCCGCCAGGCACGAACAGAACTGAAAACTGCTCGACCCCGAAAGTGAACACTCCCAATCCATCACCGGATCTCCCAAACGATAGAAGCTGTTGAGACAAGAGTTTGGGGACATGTAAAGCGTCAACCAAGGATGCTATACCCCAAAAATTTCGTCTCCTAACTCCCTAAATCATCGGGAATCGCGGATCCTTTGAACACCACCAAAAGCTAGAGCACCGAACGAAAATCCTTGAATCGAAGTGGTTTCCCGGCATTTGAGGGCACAAGATCAATCACAAAGATGCACTAGGCATCCATCCATGTTTCCCTCAAAGAAATCCGGGGAGAAACCCACTTAAATCCGCGGAATCACACCAAGAACAAAGGCACCAAAAACAAGCACGAAAAAGACCACGAAATTCACAACGCCGAATCTTCTATACAAACCAGGAAAGATTCACAAGGTCTAGCATGCCGCCCTAGCATCCATCCCTCTCAACAAATCTCTCATGAAGCTCTCATGCTAGCCTAGAGAAAATGGAGAAGAAAATAGTCCAGGAAAATGAGAAAGAGGAGGGGGGAAATGAAACCCTAAGTCGCGGAGAGAGAGAGCCATCCACACACACTCATGGCTTATATATCGGGTCCCGCCGGTGTGGGAAATGACTCGACTACCCCTAACTCAACTACTGGCGATACAACCCACGCGAGGGGCATTTATGTAATGTTTGTGGGTCTTGCTATCGGATGGCCACGCCTTCTCCGCACCCCGCGTCCTCCCGACGCAAGCCATGCGATCCCGCCGCGTGTCCTCCGCTTCGAAGCTTCCCGACACGCCCGGATCCCGTCTCCGTCATGTTGGATCTTCGGACTTGGTTTTGAGGCCCAAACCAAGAAACCGTCCTCCGATGGTTTTGTGGGCAAACCACCAAACCCCACGTGCTCGGCCCGGCCTCCCACCAAGCCTCTTGACTTGACCGCCACCATGCACCTGCTCGATCGTCCATGACTTCGTCTTGCTCGTCTCGCCACCATGTGGCTCGCACCTAGTCCCGCCGTCCACCGGGTCCCTCGAACCGAGCCTACTTGTCTCTCCATCTCCCGGAGGCCCCTCAAGGCTGAAGACCTTTCGCGCCCGTTCTTCACCTGCAACAACACGAACTAGGCCGCAGCCTACACCTGCGCACTGAGCCAAGAGTCAGTCCAACACCCATTGTCAATCACTCATCACTGAGGAGCGGTCATCCATCGACCACCGGGACGCTCCTGGTCCTCAGTCTCCCCCTTGATGAGTGCATTGACAACACACAACGCGAAATGAAATTCAAAGAAAGAAAGAAAGAAGAAAAGAAAAACAAAGGAGCTCAACTCATGACCAAAACCAAAGAAAGGCAAAGAAAGGTCACAAGCCAAGCAAAGCACAAACTCCACACTGAAAACAACAAGAAAGCTCCCCCTGAACATGTGGATGCAAACTTCCAAATTTTAGCTCACCTCTTCTGAATTTGCATTAAGCTCACCTCTTCTCCCCCTTGTTGACAATGTATGAATCAAGGTGAAAATGCAAGAATGTAAAACAAAGCATATAAACATCTACATGAGCTTCTCAAATAGGCCAAATTTAGTATCAAAGGCTAGAAATGAGACAAAGAGCACAAATATGGATCATAACATAGTCAAAGCATTGCCACAAGTAATAGATGAAAATATAGGCATGTGACAAAGCAAATTTTTAGATTTCGCAGTTTTATAAAAAGATGGCTCACTTCAAATGTAAAGGCCTATCCATGTCATATTCTATCCAAAAACATGCATAGCATCCAGAGATCATACAAGGATATCAAATTCTCAACAAAAGATCATTGCAAACACCCATAAAGCAAAGCATGTCATGTTAAAGCTCATGAGCAATGTGTCCACTTCGGGGAGACTTCTCCACTGGTGAACATCATGCAACATGTTTGGCACCCATGCTTAAAAGATAAGACATTTTGAGCATAAACATGGTGGATGGAGAATTTTTCAAGTATACACACTTCTTTTCAAGATAAATTCATTTCATGGTACATGAAGTGCCTTTGCGGCAAAAAGAAGCTTATGCTCCTCCATGAATGCAACATAGGCTAAACATTCACAATGATATTCGGCCGTTGGCCCAAAAGCAAGAAAAAACATCCAAGCACAATCTAAGCATAGAAAGCACATTTAGACCAAAACGTGACATGGATACACTACTACACATGAGTGGAGCACATTTCATCAAATTTAGTCAAGATTAGCATTTGACTCAAAAAGGGCTATTTCACAACATATATATCTCAAATATTCCAAGAGCATAGCCTCACATAGCCATTTCTCCACACATATGACCAATATCTCACAAATAGCCAAAGAGACTCAAATAAGGCATATAAAAGAAGCTCATCATCCTAAAATGCAATATGATACAAATGCAACATGATATATAACAAGATGGCTATCCTACCATGGTTTATACATCAAGCAAAACATGTATGTACATCAAAGTAAACATGGTATGATACTTATGGTACAAAAGTAAATCCTCCAAGAATCAACTAGAAAGGACAACAAACCCCAAGTCCCCCCCGCAAGCGCACAAATGTAGCTTGGTCGAGAGGCTTTGTAAAGATGTCTGCAAGCTGATCTTGGGTAGGGACATGGCTCAACACAATGGTCCCTTTCTCCACATTGTCTCTCAAGAAATGGTACCTCACCTCTATGTGTTTGGTTCTGGAATGAAGCACTGGGTTTTTCGCTACGCTTATGGCACTGGTGCTATCACAAAGAAGTGGGATCTGGGTGCACTCCTCACCAAAGTCTCTCAAAGTGTATGAAATCCACAACAGCTGGGAACAACAACTCGCGGCTGCAACATACTCTGCCTCGGTGGTAGACTGAGCTACACTAGACTGCTTGCGGGAAGACCACAAAACCAACGAGGACCCAAGAAACTGACAAGAACCAGAAGTAGACTTCCTCTCGACTCGGCAACCAACAAAATCCGCATCGAAAAAGCATGAAGTGAAAGAGTCGAGGAGGAAGAATACCAAAGGCCAAGACCGGGGCGGATCGTAGGTACATGAAGATCCTCTTGACGGCCTGTCGATGTGATGTCCTCGGTGAAGCCTGAAAACGAGCGCACAGACACACACTGAACTGTATGTCTGGCCTCGTCGCTGTCAAGTAGAGGAGGGAGCCGATCATGCTCCCGTACTCCCGCCGGTCCACTCGGTTTTCCGTCCTCGTCCACATCCAAAGTAGCCGTACTCCCCATGGGTGTCGACATAGGCTTCACATCTTGCATCTGGAAATTCCTCAGCATGTCTTTTGTGTACTTGGTCTAATGTACAAATGTCCCGTCCTTCACTTGCTTGATCTGCAACCCGAGAAAGTACCGCAACTCGCCCATCATGCTCATCTCGAATTCCCTGCTCATCCGATCCGCAAACCCGGCAACAAGGTTATGTGACGAGCCACCAAAGACAATATCATCCACGTATATCCGCACAATCAACAAGTCATTCTCATGCTTGAGGAGAAACAAGGTCCTATCCATGGTACCCATCCCATACCCTCTCGCTCACTAGAAAACCTCGCAATCTCCCATACCAAGCCCGGACGCCCGCTTCAACCCATACGAGCCCTTTTCAACCCGTACACCCCGTGTGGATACTTCTCACTCTCGAACTCCGTGGTCGCTTCACATACACCTCCTCCTCTATGACCCCATTCGGAAAAACCACTCTTCACATCCATTTGAAACAACTTGAACCCTTTAGCTACGGCAAAGGCTAGAAGGATTCGAATTGCCTCAAGACGGGCCACAAGACCAAAGGTCTCCTCATAGTCGATCCCCTCCTTCGACTATATCCCCGAGCAACAAGTCCGGACTTGTTCCTCACAACCATCCCATTCTCACCCTCTTTGTTCTTCCAAACCCATTTGATTCCTATAGGATGGCAATTTGGAGGTGGTTCAACTAACTCCCACACCTGGTTCCTCTCAAAGTTTTCCAACTCATGCATAGAATTGACCCAGTTTGCATCAGATAAAGCATGTCCAATGTCCTTGGGCTCAAAGGTGGCAACAAATGCAGCATGAGCGAAATGAGAGGAATTCCTAGACCTTGACCGTGTAGTACGTTCGTCGATGTCCCCAATGATCTTCGATAGGGGATGCACTTCTTGAATTCTCCGGGGAGCCTCACGCCTCGAGACTACCTCCCCCTCAACTTCAGCCTTCTCTCGCTCGGTCCTCTTGTCGCACCGTTGTTGTCCATGAAGTAGACGGTCCAGCCTCCGTAGTGGTCGTAGGGGATGTAGTGGGTACGCACTCAGCTTCAGGCGCATGGTTCTCTCCATCATCATCTCCAGCTTCATCCTTCTCCTCTTGAAAGAGGTCCTCGGCCATCTCCTCATCACCTGCACATTCAAAGCCAAGAGAGGTACATGGCATTGTCTCGTCGAAGGTTACCTCGCAAGTCTCCATGATTTTGTTAGTCTCAAGGTTAAGCACCCTATAGGCTCTAGAATGATTAGCATATCCAAAGAAAATCCCATCACTAGACCTAGCCTCAAACTTGTCGAGTTTACCCTTCTTAAGAATAAAGAACCCGCAACCAAAGACTCGGAAATGACTCACCTTGGGTGCCCGACCATGCATAAGCTCATAACAGGTCTTCTTCTTGAAAGCTCGCAATAAAATCCTGTTGGAAACATGACAAGCCGTATTGACCGCCTCAGCCCAATACCTCCTAGGAGTCATGTGCTCATCGAGCATCGTCCTAGCCATCTCACAAAGAGTCCGATTTTTCCTTTCCACAACTCCATTTTGAGGGGGCACATAAGGGGTCGAATATTGATGTTCAAGACCTAGATCACGACAAAAGGCATCAAAACGAGAGTTCTTGAACTCTGAGCCATTATCACCGCGGAAAGCTCGAATAGAATTCCCATGCCTCTTGTTTTTCAACCTCACGATCGGATCTCAAACAAAACCAAATGTCTCACTCTTGTCTTCCAAGAAAAACACCCAGGCATAGCGAGAGTAATCGTCCACCACAACAAGGACATACCACTTCCCACCCACTGAGCGAACTCGAGCTGGCCCAACAAGGTCCATATGCAACAGCTTTGTCGGACGCTCGGTCATGACATCGGTCAGGGGTGGATGGGGAGTGGCTACCATTTTGCCATGCCTACACGGAGCATAAACCAAATCCTTCTCAAGCTTCAACCTCGGCAATCCTCGGACAAGGTCAAGACCACTCAAGCGGGAAACCAAATCAAAGCTCAAGTGACCCAACCGCCTATGCCATTTCCACAAATCAGAAGAAGGACCGGCCATCAAACGGTGAGCGGGACCCAAAGAACGAGAGAAATCGGCCACGAAAATCGACCCTCGGGGATGATCATACAAACAAGATCACCTAGAGAATCCGAAGAAACGAGACTCACCAGACTTGAAACGCACCTCAAAGCCCTCATTAAGCAACTGAGAAACCGAAAGCAAATTGAAACCCAAAGACTTCACAAGAGCAACCCTCTTCAATGTTACCTTGTCACTCACATGCACCACACCCTCAGAAAACACTCTTCCTCGTCCATTGTCCCCAAATGTGATGTACATCTTTTCCTTCACTGGGGTGAGGCTGGAGAACCACTTCTTATCTCCGGTCATGTGTCGAGAACATCCGGAGTCGATCAACCAAATGTTCTCCAAGCCTCCCCCCCCGTAGTCGAAACAAGAACGAGAATGAGCTAACGACTCGACACTGGGGTTAGCACACAGAAAGTTGAACTAGTGTCGAGCCATCTGCTCAAAAGAGGGGTTAGCAAACATCATTCCCTTGCCACCAAACTTTTCATGTCCCATGGAAGGAGTACGAGCACCACGAGGGGGAAAACGTGGTCCGTAGTTCCTTTGGAACCCAAAGCTGCAATCATCTCCCCTAAACCTGTATTGAGAACGAGTAGGAGGACGTCCAGCAAAACCACCACGAGCCCGACCAAACCTCTCACCAGCACGCACACCATCATCTCTCCTATCAAACCTCTCACCACCACCTCTCTGTGGGAACCTACCACCCTGAGCTCCAACTCTACCAACACTCCTCACACTTCCCACACCCCGTGGAAGTGGCACTCTAGGCTCAAGAATACCATGAGACTGGCGATACCTGTCCTGGTTTGCTTGCTCCCTAGCAAGCCTCTCATCCCTCTTCCTCTTGTAGCAAAACTCTGCTAGATGCCTCTCCTTGCCACAATACTCACACCAGAAGGGGATGGGTTTTGGTTTTGGCTCTGGCTTGTCTCTAGGCTTCTCACCCTTCTCACTCACAAACTTCACCAGTTTCTGGAAGTCATTTGTCTTAGGTGGGAATTTGGGTGGATCATGGGTTGTGTCAAGCTTGTTGCAAAGGTGGTTGGGCTTTGGTGTGAAAGAGTTCTTGGGTGCTTTTGGAAGTGGGACTTGGATGTCTCCGATCACCTCAAACTCGGGGTTAGACTCAACACACTTCTCATACACACTCTCCCCACTTTGTTTGTCTCCCACTTTCTCACCCAACTTCTCAAAACCCAAACCACGACCATAAGCTCTCTTGAACTCCTCAATCATGATTTTCAATTGAGGTTCTCGTCGTATGGACCTCCCCGGGCCCACTACCTCGGCGGGTACCAGGACCGACTACTCGGTGGGCCCCTGGGACTACCAGGCTTGCGCTACATGGCACCTGAAGGCGTGGAGCACAAGAACTACACAGGAGTAGTACTCGGTTAAGGAGCTGTACATGTTCCGCACTGTATAGAGGACTCCTAGACGTACTCGACTAGTACTCTCTCCCTACTCCGACTTGTAACCCTGCCTCCCGGACAATATAAGGCGAGGCAGGGACCGATCTCAGGATCACCTCATCCAATCTCATCTCATACAACCCACGACGCACTATTGCACCATATTGTAATCGTGCCCAATCAATCCGAGCTACGCAAAGCACACGGGACATAGGGTATTACGCACCTCGCGGCCTGAACCTGTCTAAATTGTGTGCCACGTGTCTCTTTCTTCGAGTTACCGATCTCGGCGAGTCACATTCATCTACTTCGGGTACTCCCCTTAGTAGGTTGCCGGTCTAAAACACTGACAGCTGGCGCGCCAGGTAGGGGCTCTCGCCCGAGATCACATGGCGAACTCGACGGCTTCCGTCTCGCTTCAAGCACACCGTCGCCTTCAACCGCGGCGACACCTTCGTGTTCGGCGCCTGGGTCTGCACTGCTGATGGCGCGGGCTCCTTCCAGCGCCGCCTCACCATGCAGCCCAACCCGAAGACGGGTTTCGTGACGCTTCCCCGAAGTTGTCACGGGTGAACTCGCCGGAAAATTCGGCGAAATTTCGCTCTTCAACCACCACGGCCGACTTCGAGCTCGAGTCCGCTTCTAACTCAAACTCGACGTCGCCATGGGCCATCGCATGCGAGCCGGGCCGCTCGCCCATCGCGGCGATCCCCTCACCGCGAGAGCGCTCCGCACGTGGCTCCCGCATCCTCGGCCGGGCCCGCACGGGGGGCTCCCCACTTCGCGCCGGGCCGACATGGAGCCCGTACCCGAGTACGGCTCGGACTCCGACGCCGCCCCCGATCGCGCTCGGACTCCGGCCCTCTCTCGAGTTCTACTCGAACCCGGATTACGAGTTCGACTTCGGGTCGGACACCGAGGAGCCCGAGTCCGAGGACAACTCCACCGAGCTTCCTTTATCAAGGCCGGCCTCCGGGGCCGGTCATAGCATCCACGCCGGCTTGAAGATACGTCTGCGGCCGGACCGCAAACCTCGCCGACCTCGGTAAAGGGAGGCTCACGCTACGTCGCCTACATCGACTCGCTACCGTTCCGGGAAGGAACACCGCTAGCCGGCCGACTCAAGCACACCAACCGAGGTGGCACCCTCTCGAGTCCGGTCTTGGCACCCCCGATCGCCAAGTCTTCATGGCTGCCGGCGACACTCCGGGGCCTTCGAGCACGGCTCGGGACAAGTACACGGAGGACATCTCCTCCGACGAGCTCTCTCGCCGACGCTCCACCGAACGAGACTCCGGCGGACGGAGACGCTCGATGTGAATGTAACCGGAAGCGCAACGAACGTCGTCGACGCCTCCGCGACAACTTCCCCGTCCGCAACCTTGCGGGGAGCTCTCGAGGCGGTCGAGAGCGAGTACGCACTACCCCCCGAGCCGGTGTCTCATGTCGATCACGGCGATCGCACGCCGTGCTCGGGGCATACGTGCTTGAGAGGGTCATCGCCAAGCTCGGCCGAAGAAGCTTACTTCATGCGGGTCGACAACGCAGTCAACCAACCTCCTCCCGGCTAGACCTCGCGACAACGAAGCTATTAGTCGCGAGCGCCAACAACGGTCCCAACCGTACTCGAGCCGAGCTCCCGGCCGAGCCAAATCGCCGCCGCTCCAACGCCGGCGGACCTTCACCGCACGACCACGACAACCGAGAAGTCGTCCCTCACCGCGCTCCGGCCGGCGGGGGCGGCAACGATCCCGACGGCGGCGGCGGCCGACGGCGGCGGCTCCGATCACGGGGCCAACAGGAGGGCTGGAGGCGGCGGCAGCCGCGGCGGCCAAGGCCACGCGAACAGCCACGCCTCCGGCGCCTCGCGGGCGGCTACGACGCTCGCCGAAGATTGAAGAATTGCGGCGAAGAAGTCGACCACCGCGGTCGAGGGCGACGGCTTCCCCGCCTTCTCACCTCGACTTCGCAACTTGCTCCTCCCCGACAAATTCAAGCCTTTGGGGATCACCAAGTACGATGCGAAGCAGGACCCCATCCAGTGGCTCAGGTGCTACGCCCTCTCCATCGAGAACGCTGGCGGCAACAGCGACACCAAGTGCCTCTACTTCCCCTTCTGCCTGGACCAAGCACCACTCACTTGGCTCGAGTCGCTGGACAAGCACTCGATCGACAAGTGGGACCAGCTGAAGGAGCAGTTCACGAGCAACTTCGCGGGCGCCATGGGCCGATCGGGTACTCGCATGGACCTGGCCATGATCAAGCAGGAACAGGGCGAGACCCTCCGCAAGTACATGCACCGCTTTTTCGACAAGCGCGCCACCGTCGTCGACGTCACTGACAAGGAGGTCATCGACCTCTTCCAAGACGGCCTCTACCACCGCCGCACCTTCGAAGACTTCGGTCGTCGCCGCCCCGGAGTCCATCCCCCACCTCAAGGACATGATCACGTCTCGGGCGGATGAAGAAGACAAGGCCAATGCCAAGTACGACGCCATCCGTGGCAAGACCAAGCGAGAACCGGGGCGGCGGCGGCGCGCGCAACGCGAACCGGAGCGGTCGCAACAACAACAACAACAACTACTACTACTACTCGGATCCCAACCGCAAGCGCAAGCCGGACAACACCTGTTGCGTCTATCCGGCGCCTCGCGAAAGGGAACTCGAAGAAGAACTCGGCGGTTTCAAAGACCTGCCGAAGGAGAAGTACCCGTGGCATCCAAACGGCAACCACACCACCGAACAGTGCTACCAGCTCAGGCACGCACTCAAGGAGACGCCGGAGCCACCGCACCCTCACGACCAAAAGAGCAAGAAGAAGGACGGCGACAACAACGACTTCCAAGAACCCGAGAAGACCGTCAACATCCTCTTCGGCGGATCGCCGGCGGGCGGGAGCGAAGGCTACCCGTCGTGAAGTAATGTCCATTGAGCCAGCGGTCCCGACCCCTCTCAGGTGGTCGAAGGTACCCATCACCTTCTCCCGCGCGGACCAATGGACCGGCTTCTCGAACCGGGACGGTTCCTCCTCGTCCTGAAGCCAACGGTGGCGGGCTCCAAACTCAACAAGGTGCTCATCGACGGTGGAAGCGGGCTCAACGTCCTCTTCACCAAGACCTTGAAGAAAATGAAGCTCGACATCACTCATATGCTCACCAAGAGCAACGTGCCCTTCTACGGCATCGTCCCTGGCAACGCGGCTATTCCACTGGGCTCAGTGGTCCTGCCAGTTACCTTCGGGGCGTCTCGGGACAACTACCGTACCGAGTACATCAAGTTCGAGGTCGCGGACTTCGAGACCTCCTACCACGCCATCCTCGGCAGACCGGCCATCGCCAAGTTCATGGCGGTGCCCCACTACACCTACTTGGTACTCAAAATGCCAAGCCCAGCCGGTGTACTCTCCCTCCAAGGGGACCTCAAGATCTCCCACGACTGCGACACAGAAGCCGTGGAGATCGCCTCCACAAATCAAGTACCCAACGCGATGATGGAGGTCTACGCTGCGTCAATGAAGCTTGCTACAAGCGAACTCGACATCCCAGAGAAGTCTGACAGCGCCAACAAGCCTCAGCCACCTGAGGAGGCACTCGTCAAGACGATCGACCTTGGAACGAGCGATCCCAGCAAGACCACCACCATCGGGGCGGGCCTCGACCCCAAATAGGAAGACACGCTCATCGGTTTCCTCCGGCTAACCGCGACATCTTCGCGTGGAAGCCGACGGACATGCCGGGAGTGCCCGGGAGCCGATTGAGCACCGCCTCAATGTCGATCCTAAGGCCACCCCCAAGCGACAACACCTCCGACGCTTTGACGACGACAGAAGGGGCGCCATCAAGAAGGAACTCGCCAAACTACTCGCGGCCGACTTCATCAGAGAAGTCTTCCGTCCTGAGTGGCTAGCCAACCCCGTCCTCGTCCGCAAGAAGAACTCGAACGAGTGGAGGATGTGCGTCGACTACACCGACCTCAACAAGCACTGCCCCAAGGACCCCTTCGGGTTGCTGCGGATTGATCAAGTCATCGACTCCACGGCGGGCCGCGACCTGCTCTCGCTTCCTCGACCGCTACTCCGGTACCACCGGATCGCAATCAAGGAGGAAGACCAGGAGAAAACCGCGTTCATCACCCCGTTTGGTGCGTCTTCGCTACACGACCATGTCCTTCGGGTTGAAGAACACCGGCGCTACCTACCAATGAGCTATCCAGGCCTGCTTCAAGAGGCAACTCAACAAAAACGTCGAGGCCTACGTGGATGATGTGGTTGTCAAGACCAGGGACTCCAGTACCCTCATCGACGATCTTGAAGAGACCTTCGCATCACTACGCGAGTACCGCTGGAAGCTCAACCCGAACAAGTGCGTCTTCGGCGTCCCTTCGGCAAACTACTCGGCTTCATCATCAGCCAGCGCGGCATCGAAGCCAACCCCGAGAAGATCTCTGCCATCACCAGCATGAAAGCTCCAACGAGCATCAAAGATGTCCAGAAGCTGACAGGGTGCATGGCAGCACTGAACAGATTCATCTCGAGGCTAGGAGAACGGGGACTCCCCTTCTTCAAACTCCTCAAGCATCAAGAGAAGTTCGTGTGGACTCCAGAGGTGGATCAAGCCCTTGCCCAGCTCAAGGACTTTCTATCGAAGCCACCGATCCTCACGGCTCCTCACAAGGGCGAGCGACATCGCTCTACCTCGCCGCGACTACTCACGTGGTCGGTCATCGCCATCGTCGTTGAGCGGCGGGAAGACGGCCACGCCTACCCGGTCCGGGCGCCCGGTCTACTTCGTCGGCCGAGGTGCTATCGAGTCCAAGGCTCGCTATCGGCCCGTGCGAAGCTCCCCGTACGCACTACTCATCACCTCGCGGAAGCTACGACACTACTTCCGGCGGTACTCGGTCTCCGTCGTCACCAACTACCCGCTTGGCGACATCCCGCGGAACCAAGACGCTACCGGAAGAATCTCCAAGTGGGCCCGTCGAGCTCGGCGCCCTCACTATCGACTTCAAGCCACGCACGGCCATCAAGTCGCGGCACTAGTCGACTTCATGGCGAGTGGCGGGAGAACCGCCTACCCACTCCCACCGAGCGACCGAGCATTGGGTGATGTACTTTGACGGCTCACTCAACCTCGAGGGCGCAGGTGCGGGGGTGCTTCGATCTCTCCAACGGGCGAACAACTCAAGTACGTCCCGCGATCTTCTCGGAAGGTCTCACACAACGAAGCCGAGTACGAAGCCCTCCTACACGGGCTCCGCCTCGCGGCTTCACCGGGAATCAAGCGACTACTAGTCTACGGCGACTCCGCGGTGGTCATCAACCAAGTCAACAAGTCCCGGGACCGCAACAAGGAGAACATGGACGCCATCGCCTAGAAGTCCGCAAGCTCGAGAACAAATTCTATGGTCTCGAGTTCCATCACATCGTCCGCGACAACAACGTTGCGGTGGACGTCCTCTCGAAGCTTGGATCCACCCGCGCTCAAGTGCCGGTAGGTGTCTTCGTCCACGAGCTTCACGCACCATCCATCCCGGAGCCGGCGCCACCGACCACCGTCCCCGGCCCATCCACCACCGGGCGGGGAGGTCATGATGATCGACGTGGACCGGAGGCAACCCTTCATCGACTACCTCGGCGAGCGAGAAGGTCCCCTCCGACAAGAACGCGGCCGAACAACTCGTCCGCCGCGCAAGCGGGCGCATCTTCCGTAGTACTCATGAAGTGCGTCCCTCGTGAAGAAGGCAAGGACATCTTGGAGGAGATCCACAAGGGCGTCTCGCGGCAACCACGCGTCCTCACGCACGCCGGTCGGCAAGGCTTTCCGACGAGCCTTCTACCGGCCCACGGCTCGGGCGATGCCGAAGAACTCGTCGAAAGTGCCAAGGATGCCGCACTTCGCCAAGCGAAGAACACGTCCCGGCCTACGGGCTAGTCACCATACCACCAACCCGGCCCTTTGCTTACCGGGGGCTCGACATGATTGGGCCACCGCCAACCGCGCCGGAGGATTCAACGGGTACCGGTGGCTATCGACAAGTTCACCAAGTGGATCGAGGTCAAGCCGGTCACATGCCCCAAGGGCGACGAGTACTCGACTTCTGGATGAACGCGTACACCGCTACGGGCTACCCCACCGCATCATCATAGACCTGGGCTCCAACTTCAACAACCACCAGTTCTGGGAGTACTGCGAGAACAGCGGGATCGACGTCCGATACGTCTCAGTTGCCCATCCAAGGGCCAACGGACAAGTCGAGCGCGCCAACGGGATGGTGCTCGACGCTCTCAAGAAGTGGCTACACGACGCCGCTAACTCCAAAGGGGGCAAGTGGATCAAGGAACTACCCAACGCACTCGGGGGCTACGGACTCAACCATCCAAGCCAACGGGGCGATCCCCTTACTTCCTAGTCTACGGCTCCGAAGCAATCCTCCCCGCCGACGTCATATGGAACTCGCCGGCGGTGGAGCACTACGACGAAGGCGTCTCGGAAGACGACGGACGAGTTGACATCGACGGCCTCGAAGAAGCTCGCCGTGCCGCCCTCGTCCAATCGGCAAGGTACCCGGAGGGTATCCGACGGTACCACGATCGCAACGTCAAGGAACGCTCCTTCAACGTTGGAGATCTTGTCCTCCGCCGTATCCGAACACGGAAGGACTTCACAAGCTCGGCTCCCCGGGAAGGGCCCTTCACCGTTGCAAAGGTGACCGGGCCGGGCTCTTACCGCCTCCAAGCACTTGAAGGCGAAGACATAAACAACTCGTGGAACGTCGACCGGCTCTGTCGATTCTACGCCTAGTCTACACGACTACTGCGGGGTTCAAGTCCGCACGACTACATCAACACCCCCCTCGCCGTAAGCGACCCCCCCGGTCCCGGCTCCCGGTCTCCGGACTTCTCTCCGGGATCCGGCCCCGTGCGGCTACCTACGGACCCCGGGCTACGACGAGCGTCAAGGACTCTAGCGGCGGTCTACTAAGAGACCACACTCCAAGATCCGGCCACCGCACGGCTACCTACGGATCTACGATCCGGCCTACACGGCTACCTACGGATCAACCGCTGTAAGCGGCTACCCGCTCCCGGCCGCTACTCGCTCGTAAGCGGCCTCCGAGTCCAAGCAACTACTCCCGTAACTACGGCCCCGACCACCCGTGTGTACCTCTTCGGTAATGAAGTTTGATTGTTCATCAACTTCTTTCTCGCCTGCTCCCTACAACGGGACTACCAAAGCCGAGTACGACCACTCGCATCCATTCCACGATGGGGGCTCCGCACTCGAGATCACGACTACGAGTACTCATTGCCGGAAAATTTCTTTCATTGATACTTAAGCAATTTATTACAATTGTTTTCTGTACAACCATGGCTACTAGCTATCTATTACGGGGCTACCGGAGGTTAAGCTTCTCGGCCTACCCGCTCCGCGATGGGAGCCATCTCGCTCCGGCGGCTACGCATCTTGCTCATCGGAGCGGTTGGCGGCTACCCCGCCGGCGACTACCCCGCCGGCGACTACCTCCACCGGGGCCTTCGGGAAGTACGACTTCATGAAGGCCAAGACTTGTCTTGGGATCGACCTCGCCATGTGCTTCACGTAGGCGGCCGGCCCGCCTCGGAGCTTCCTTGAGGCGATCCACCGGAGGAGCAATCTTGGGGCCGCCGGGTGCGGCACCGGAGTCTTGCGATCGGCGGTGCGGCTTCCTCGAGTTCCTTCGCTTGGCCCCGCAATGCCTCGCGCTCTTCATTCAACTTCGCAAGGATTTGTAGCGGTTGACGAGATTGCGGTCGAAGCAATCCGGAGCTCCATGTGCTTCTCGCACTCGAAGGCGAGTTCTTTGTAGTCGAGCTCGAGTACCGGCGGGCTTGTTGCTCCCGGTAGAAGAGGTTCTTCATGCTCGTCTCCGAGGACTTCAGCCGCTCCACCCGGCCCTCAAGCTCGCAACACGACAACAGACACGGCGGGTCGGGGACTTCTCGACCTCCAACAAGTACCCGACAAGTTCAGTGGCGTACCTTTGTTCTTGTTGCGGAGGCCCTTATTCTTTCGCACCAAGTCGTCGCCCTTCGCCCGCAACTCCCGGACGTCGTTGTGGTACTTGGCGAAGGCGGCGTCGAGCTTCGATCGCATGGCAACCGCGTGCTTCCGCGACTTAACAAGTTGCTCTTCTAGGGCCTCGCCCTCGGAGCACCGCGTCGCCATAGGCTCGGTGCGGAATATGGTCCCGACACTAACCGAGAAAGCGCCGAGGTGTATCCCTCAATGGTCGATGCTAAGCAATAAGAGACACGGGGTTTATCCCGGTTCCGGCAGAGGGGGCCGTACGTCCGCGGTGGTGTCCTCACGGCACTATATTGCTCGGCACCGGGTGCCCGTAGTGGGGCGGCTACAAGCAAGGAGGGAGTGGAAGCGTGGCTTCCAAGTCCCCGGTGGAGTGGTCGAAGATATTGTGGGGGAATTGGAGAATGAGTACATGGTGTGTTGTGTGCTATCTCGATGTTTTTCTTGCCTCATCCCCCGCGGCAGGGGGTTCGCTCTCCTTTTATAGATCAAGGAGGAGGCGAATCACATGCACGCCGCGCTATCTAGCTACGTGAGGAAGCACGACGTGCTATGCTGTAGAATGGGCGGCCGTCCGGACGATCCTTGCGGCGATCTGGCCATCATGGCCTATCTTGTACCCGAACAGTGGCGGTTCGAGGGTTGAAGGGCAGCGGATGGTGGTAACGCCTTCTGATAGGCTTCGAGGGAGGTGCTGACGTTGGACTGTACGGGATACAGGAGTAGGTAAAACGGCGTCCCTTCCCAACGCTCTTCACGATCGTTGGAGTCATTGCTACGGCGCCCGGCGTGCGCCCTCGCACGCGCGGGGACGGCGGCCACGCGCCGCGCGGTGGCGGGGATGGTGTTCCACCGGCCTAGCGCCTCCACCTAACCCCCGTAGGGTCACAAGAAAGTGAATCGAGGGTGCAACCGGCCCCCCTTCGAGGGCTCCGCGCGTTAGCCGTCTCGGGAGCAGCGCACCGCTGCGTCACGGAACCGACACCGCCGCGCCGCACGGTCCCTCCCCACGGTGATGGGGATGGGCTCCTCCCCGAGGAGTTGGTGCGGCGGCACGGGCGTGAGCCCCGGCGCATGATGGCGCCGCCCCGCCGGTGTCGGGCGTTAAATGCCCGTGTACGGGGGCCGGCGCACGCGTGAGGGGCGCCCTCGAGCGTGGCGGACCTCGGTCGAGGGCGGGACGTACCCTCGAGCGAGGCGGGGAACCCGGCTCGAGGGGGGGAGCGGACCCTCGAGCGAGGCGGAGCCCGCTCGAGGGAAGTGCTACCCCTCGAACGGGGCGGAGTCCGCCCGAGGGGGGCGCGCATCCTCGAGCGAGGCGGAGCTCGCTCGAGGGGATCTCCAAGAAGGCCGCCTTGATGGGCCGTCGGGGTCCCTCGCGGCGTGGGCCGTATCCCCGCATGGTTAGGCAAGTCGTGTTTTGGCTTTGTTGCGGGTTTTAAGTGAGGATTTCCCCGTTGTTTAAGGGGACCCCTAGGGCCGCTCCCCGACGCAGCCCCCGAGCATCCGCGGGTTTGCCATTGAGGCTCCCGCGGATGCCGGAACCTACCGATAGGACGTTCTTCCCTCCTTGTTTTGCGAATGCTTTCCGTGGGGCCGCGTCGGCCGGACCCGCGAGTCTAGCCCCCGAAGCCCCGCAGAGTGTGGGTGCTCCCGCGGGGGTTAACCACGAGAACCGGTCGGAGGGCGTGGCACATGTTTCAACCGGCATCGGCGAGTGTCTCGGCCCGGCTTCGGTGACGCACGCGCCGCTGGCGCCGTCTCCCGGCGGGTGCGAGCCAAGGAGGTGTAGCCGTGCGTTAAGCCCCCGAGCCTAGGCCCGTTCAAGGCGATCGGGTAGAGCTTTACGACTTGTTTCGTAACGCGCCCTCGCCGTCCCTCCGCGGGACGGAGGGTGAGGTTTCCCCAACCCCCATCGAGCGGGTCGCGAATTGCGGATTCCTCTTTGAGCTTCTAGTGGGTGATTCGAGTGGACGCCCATGCCCCGTTCGATAAGGGTAGGCCGCGTGGTCCGCAGACACGTCCATGGAAGCGCTTGCGTGGGTTTGCTAGGTGGGGCTCGGTCCCGTTCGATAGGGACCGAGGGCGCGGAAGCTCTCCCTCGGTGGGATCCCCGGCTAGGCCGCCCTCGCCGGCTCTCGAACACGACATGTGGGGCACCCTCGAGCCGACGGGCTCGAGGAACGGCTCGAATGCGCGTGCCTTCGTCGTCCCTGACTCTGCGGTCTGAGGCGCCCGTTCGAACCCGTCGAGGGTCGGGCTTCAAAACTCGATCGCTAGGGCCGTGCGGGGCGGCGCCTGGGCGGCCCCGTCTTTTGCGTTTGCGGCCGTCGAGGGGTCTGGGCGAGCCAGCCCTCGAGGCGCTGGTTGGTAGCACAGCGCGGCATGGGTGCTTGTGGTGCCTGCTTTACTTCAAGCAGGCCCCGGGCGACCTTCTCACGCATGTGCCCTTTTTAGAGAGTTGATATTGTCTCGAGCCAGGGGCTCGTGCCGCTCGAGGGTTTTGCGTGGCATGGGTGCCCGCGGTGCTCGCTTTACTTCAAGCGAGCCCCGGGCGACCTTCTCACGTCGATGTCCCTTCGAGGGCTGACATCGTCTTGAGCCAGGGGCTCGTGCCGCTCGTGGGTTTTGCGTGGCATGGGTGCCCGCGGTGCCAGCTTTACTTCAAGCGAGCCCCGGCGGCCTTCTCACGCCGATGTCCCTTCGAGGGCGACATCGTCTTGAGCCAAGGGCTCGTGCCGCTCGAGGGTTTTGCGTGGCATGGGTGCCCGCGGTGCCCCGCTTTACTTCAAGCGGGCCCCGGCGGCCTTCTCACGCCGATGTCCCTTCGAGGGCTGTCATCGTCTCGAGCCAGGAGCTCGTGCCACTCGAGGGTTTTGCGTGGCATGGGTGCCCGCGGTGCCTGCTTTACTTCAAGCAGGCCCCGGGCGACCTTCTCACGCCGATGTCCCTTCGAGGGCTGACATTGTCTCGAGCCAGGGGCTCGCCCCGCTCGAGGGTTCTCCTTGATTGGCAAGGGACCGGGTCATTAAATGCCCCACAGTCGAGGCTGTGGGTTCGCAACGCGGGCGCGCCTTTTTAGGCGTAGTGGCTGCGCGCGCGCGCGTAGTGGGCGGCGTGGCAGGCGGACGTGACCGCTTGCCTCGGTCCCTGCTAGTCTTTGCCGTGATGATGGCCTGTCCGCGGCGATGTGGCCGCTGCGGTCGTGGTGGGGCCCGTTCGTCGGCGTGAAGAGAAGATTCCCCCGCCGTTAATGCACGCGGGACATCCGCCCCGGAGAGCTCGCCCGCGGCTTATAAATCTGAGGGGAGGAGGAAGCGGCGGTTTTTTACCTTAGCGCTCCGCCATCTCAGCCCCCCGCTGCCTTCGTCTTCGCCTCGCCTTTGCCACCGTGCGGTGTCGCCATTAGAACTCTTCTTCCGTTTCTCGTCCTCCGCTCTCGCATTCCTTTGCCTTCTTCTCATGGCGCCGCTTCCGCCCCTCACGATCCTTGACCTGTACGCCTCGGAGCGGTCGACGGTGACTCCGCTGGCCCTTGGCGAGCTGGTCGCCGCCGGCCGGCCCGGCGGCGAACGAGGACGGCCGCCCGGCGGAGTAGATAGTGCCGCCGGCGGGGGACCACGCGCCCAACCCGCCGAAGGCTACGTGGTGAGCTTTATCCGCTTCCACGAGCGAGGCTTCAACGCGCGGCGAGCCGCTTCATGCGGGCGGCCCCGTGCCACTACTACGGCGTGGAGCCGCACAACTTTGCGCCCAACGCAATTTCGCGAGCGGCCACGTTCGTGGGCGTCCGCGAGGGGTACTCGGGGATCCCGCCAACCGGGGAGCTGCGGGTACACCTCTTCCGCGCGGAGCTCTTCACGCAGCCCCACGACGGAGCCGAGGACCCGCCACGCGGTGCGCGCCGGCGGGATGTCGCTTGCCCTGCGGGGGCAGTTCAAGGACGACTACATCCCCTGCACCATGACGACGAACAACGCCGGCTGGGAGCGGGGATGGTTCTACTTGCGCAACGCCGAGCCCGGCCTCCCCCCTACACCGGTCGGGTGTTCAAGGAGAAGCCCAGCTCTTGGGGCTACGGGGTGTCCACGCCCCAGCATCGGAGGCGGCAGGACTCGGTCCTGGCCGCCCTGAAGAGCCTGGCGGCGCAGGGGCTGACCGCGTTGGGCGTCCTCGCCTTCCTCCATCACCGGCGGATCGTGCCTCTGATGGAGAGGCCGCTCTGCATCTACGAGATGACGAGAGGCGGCCGACCCCGTCGCGCGGGCGAGGTCGCGGATGCTCCCCGACCCCCTCGGGCGGCCGTATGCGCTCACCGGGCGCGGAACGCCGTCGACACCCGGATGCCGATGCATCCGTACCGGACCCCATGGGACCTCGAGATGCTCCCCACCGGCCCACCGGTGAGTGTGATTCTTGATTTTGTTTTAGTTCTTGGTGTTGCTTCCGCCTCCCGACGCGTCCTTGATGTTCCCGTATGCGACCGGTGAGCTTTACTTGCCTCGAAGTCCGTTCCGCCCACCCCCCGACTCCCGCGCGCTTGGTCGGGCGGCGCGGCGGCGGGAGCGAGGAGCGGGCGGCGCACGGAGGGAGCGCGCGAGGCGGCACAACGAGCGCCGTGAGCGGCGGAACGCGGAGTACCGGCGGCGCGAAGAGCTGGGGCTCTCCTCCCCGGGAACCAAGGAATACTCGTCCTCGGAGGAGGACGAAGAGGAAGAGGCTGAGGGGCGGGGCCCCTCTGATAGGTGGGAGCCCTCGCCCCCGTCGCCGGAGCCGGCTCCCGGCGGCATCGCCCGGGGCGGGCGCAACGGCGCCCGCCGCCGGCAATCGACATCGGGGGGCGGCGCGCGCCGCGAGGCGCCGGCGTGCACCACGGGGGCGCGCGCGGCGAGCGCGCCCGTGCGTGCGGCGAGCGCGCTGCGAGCGGCGCGGGGCCCGCACGCGTGGTGGCGCCGTCGGGGAGGCGCGGCGGCGGGCGCGCCGGCCGCGCCGGTCTCATCCGCTGAGGCTTCGAGGAAAAGGAAGCACGCCTTTTCCTCCTCGAGGTAAGGGGTTCGATCCTTTACTTGGTTTGATTTGTTGATGATCAGGCGTTATAACCCTCTGTTTGTGCCTGCGCAGGGTGGTGCCAACCGTGCCCCCCTCGCACCGGCCAAGGTGCTGAGGACGGACGCGTCCATCCCCACCCGGTGGCGCTCGTCGAGGGCGTCGCGGGCGGGGGCAAGCACGGCGGCGGCGGGAGAGAGCTCGCGGGGCACGGGCGGGGCCCCGAGGCCTCGACCGGCGGATCGGCACGCCACGGCGCGGCCGTGGTTGCCGAGGAGCGGCCGGTGCCGGCCGTGGTAGAGGCGCGGCCCACGGCGGCGGTCGTGGCGGAGGTGCGGCCCGCGGAGGCCGCTGCGCGCAGGCGCGGTCCGTGGCGCCGACCGCAGAGGAGTCGGAGCGGGTGCAACCCGTGGCGGCGCCCGTGGTCGCGGGCGCGCGGCCGAGAGGTGGTGGCCGCGGCGCCGCGTCGGGCGCCGCCGCGGCCACCGGAGGCGCAAGTGGAGGCGCCGATGGAGGCGGCGCAAGGGCCGGTGCCGCCGGCGGTTCCCGGCGCGAGGTGGTGGAGGTCCCGGATGACGACCGCCCGCCGCCGGGTGGGATCGGTGGGCTGGTTTCCCAACACGCTCCCCCGAGCCCCGGGGGGGGGGGCCCTCGTGAGGGCGCACGAGGGGCACAAGGTGGCGGGGGACCGAGGACACGGTGCCGAGGCCTCGTCCTCCCGCGCCGGCCACCCCCGCCCGTGCAGAGGGGGCCGTCGACGACCCCCCTCGCGTTTGCCGACGCCCGGGGGGAGCAGGAGCTCGGGGTGAGCTCCGAGCCACGGCGCCACGCTCGACCGCGCGCCGAACGAGGCACCGCGGGTCCATGGCGGCCCCCGCACGCGCGTCTTCCGGGTAGGTCGTGGTTGCTCGTTCTCTTCTTTCTCTCATTTTTGTGCGCCGCCTCCGTGCCGTAGCGCTTACCGATTTTGGATGTGTGGGTGCCGGGAGCTCGAGCGCCGCGCCCACGACAAGTACGACGCCTTCGACCGGTGAACGCCGAGGTCCACCGGCCTCCGGGGAGCGGTGCGGCGCTTTCGACGCGCTTGCGACGCCCTCGGGACCCCGGACGCCTGGGCCGGCGTACGGGCCATGGCCCGGCGCGACGAACTCCCCCGAGGGCTCGAGGCAGACCCGGTGCGCCGCTCGAGCCTCGAGCGGGTTTGCACGACCCTCATAGATCGTGATGAGGCGCCGTGGCGGTGCGCGCTCGGACTTGGAGAAGATGCGGACGCCGGCAACCAATTGGGAGGCGGAGGTGGCCAACGTCCGCGGCAAGAACCGGGGGCTCCGCTCGTCGCTCGAGGGGGCGCGGCGCGGCCGCCGGGCCGAGGAGCGGGCGCGCGGGCGGGAGCGACGCGGCCAAGGAGGCCAACGACTTGAAGGCCGCCCTCGACGCCAAGGCCGCGGCTCTCGTCGCCGCCGAGGAGCGGCCTTCGCAAGGAGAGCACCGCCCGCCAAGGGGCCGAGGGGCGGCTCCCGGCGGAGCGAGCCGCCCTCGTCGACGCCCGGACGGCGCCGGGAGCGAGAGCGCGTCACTCGCGAGGCGGCGCGCGAAGTCATTGGCGGAGCGGGACGACAAGCTCTCCAAGACCGAGGGCGAGCTCATTGTGCTCAGCATTGCGAGCGCAAACCAAGAGCTGGCCCTCCAGGAGCAGGGCGAGGCCATCAAGCGCCTCGAGCCGGCGGTCGAGGCCGAGCGCCGCGCTCTCGAGGTGGAGAGGAAACAAGTCGAAGGTGAGCCACTGTTTGACTCTTGTTTTGTTCGTTTTTCTGTTAGAGGGCTCGCTTCCCCCTTTCTGATTTCTTTCCTGTCTTGGCGATTCCAGGCTTGCGCACCGCCCCGGGGCACACAGTCCGAGCGGGCCGAGGCGCCGCAGCTTCCTATAACTCCTCCGAGCAGGGCCGCGGGAGGCCGCGCGGTGCGGCCCTCGAGACCCGCCGAGCCGTGGAGGATGGCGAGGCACGGGCCGGCGGCTCGTTGGCCGGCCGCCCGCGCGCTCTTGGCGGTCACGTCGGCGAGCGGATGCGCCGGCGCCGCATCTGGGCGTCCAGAAGGCCCTCGGAGTGGTGCGGTCCCACTACAAGGTCAACTTCGAGGCGCTGGCGGAGGGCTACATCGTTCCCGAGGGCGTCGAGGACGAGGTGGCGATGGAGCGTGTGGATGCGCTCGCCGCCGATGCCGCCGGGTCGCTCGCTGAAGCCTTCGAAGAGTTCCTCTTCCCGGACGCCGCCGACACCGCCGCCCCTCCCGCCCCGAAGACATTTGGGCGCTAGGCCCGTTTTTTGTTCGTGCATCGCTATTCCGGCCATGCGGCCTTGTAAATAAGCACATTATCTCGCTCGTAAACATTTGTTGATACGAAATGAAGTCTTTTGCTTATTGCGCTTTTTTGTTTCTCCTTCTTCCTGAGTAGATTTTACTTAGGGGAGTTCGATTTTCGCGGGGGGCCCGCCGGGTTGGAGGCCGCAGAGAGAGGGCCGTATCCTCGCGGCGTAGGCTATCTCGACTCGCGCGCTCCTTCCGCTAGGCCGCCCGCGCCCCGTTCGAATCGTTGCTCGAGGTTGAAGTAGGAAACAAACTTAGCGCGTGTGAGTTGTTTTATTTTTTGTGCAAAAATGGGACCATTTGGGGGGGGGGGTGCCCCCCGCGCAGCTCCCCGAGGGTAACTTGGGTTTCAAGGGAAAGCCGAGTTGCCCTTTCCATTAGACTTGAGGCGTTTACATAGTTGCCACCAACGGGGCGTTGGCCATGTGATTTTTACAACGAGAAAAATGCTTGGGAATCCTAGCTAGGGGTAGAAACAACGTAGCCGTTGGATGTTCCAAGCGTTGGTGAGCTCTTCACCGTCCTTGTTGGCCGGCTTGTACGTGCCGGGCTTGAGTACCTTCACCACGACGTAGGGTCCCTCCCATGGGGGCGGCCGGCTTGTGGCGCCCTCGGTTGTCTTGGCGTAGCCTTAGGACCGCATCCCCTTCGCTAAAATCCCGCCGCGTATCTTGCGTGCTTGGTAGCGCCCGAGGGACCGTTGGTACCTCGCGGAATGCATCAAGGCCACGAGGCGTGCCTCGTCCGGTCCGATCCAGCGAGTCCTCGCGGGCTCGGCGGTTGGCATCCTCGGCATAGCCTCGAACCCCCGGGCGAACCGTATTCTAAGTCCGTGGGGAGGACGGCCTCCGCGCCATGGACTAGGAAAAACGGGGTGAACCCGGTGGCTCGCTCGGGGGGTGGTCCTTAGGCTCCACACAACCGCCGGTAACTCTTGGAGCCATTTTCGCCCGCATTTGTTCACCGTGCTCGAAAATTCGGGCTTTAGGCCTTGCAAGATCATGCCATTGGCACGCTCTACTTGGCCGTTGGTCCGTGGGTGTGCTACGGCCGCCCAATCCACACGGATGTGGAATTTGTCGCAGAACTCCAAGAATTTCCCCGCCCGTGAACTCGGGACCCATTGTCGGTGATGATGGAGTTTGGCACTCCAAAGCGGTAGACGATGTCGGTGAAGAATGTTACCGCCTTGCTCTTCCCTTAGATTCGTGATGGGGCGCACCTCCACCCACTTTGGAGAACTTGTCGATCGCGACCAACAAGCGGATGAAGCCCCCGGCGCCTTCGCGAGGGGCCCGACGATATCCGGCCCCCACACGGCAAATGGCCACGTTACGGGGATGATGCGCAGGGCATGGGTGGGTAAGTTGGACTTGCGGGCGTTGAACCGGCACCCTTCGCGGTGCGCACGATCTCGGCCGGCGTCCGCGACCGCGGTGGGCCGCAAAAGCCCGGGCGGAACGCGTTGCCGACGAGGGTGCGGGGCGCGGCGTGGTGGCCGCGATCCCCACATGGATGTCCCGCGGGAGCTCGCGCCCCTCGGGGATGGGCACGCAGCGGCCGCAAGTATGCCGGAGGCGGCACGCTTATACGGCTCGCCGTCAACGAGGGCAAAAGACTTTGCCATCCCGGCGATGCGCCCGGCCGCGGCCCGGTCCGCGGGGAGTTCCCCTCGAGCGATCCGGGCGATGTATTTTTCGCGCCGGTCCGCTTGGACGGAGCCGACTCGATGTCCATCACGTCGGCCTCGTGGGAGCCATACCCCTCGAGGAGGGAGAGCACGTACGCCTCGTTCGAGGGGTCCTCGTCCATGGGTTCCGCACCCGCCGGATTCCGGGGAGCCCCCGAGGGTTCGTCGTGACTCGAGGGGTAAGGCTCGAAGACAACCGAGGGTTGAGCAACGTCGCGTGCGAAAACGTTCGGGGGGACGGTGATCCGCCCGACGCAATCTTGGCGAGCTCGTCCGCCTCCTCGTTGTACCGGCGGGGCACGTGGTTGAGCTCGATGCCGTAGAACTTGTCCTCGAGGGCTTGCACGGCTTTGCGGTAGGCCTCCATCTTGTCGTCATGGCGCTCGCGTTCTTCATGACCCGATCAATTACGAGCCGCGAGTCCCCCCGCACGTCGAGGCGCTTCACGCCTTACTCAATGGCGATTTTGAGGCCGCGAGAGGAGGGCCTCGTATTCGGCCATATTGTTAGACGCGGGGAAGTGGAGGCGCACCGCGTACCGCATGTGTTCCCCGAGGGGTGGTACGAAAAGCGAGGCCCGCGCCCGCCCCTATTTTCATCACCGAGCCGTCGAAGAACGCAGTCCGGCACTTCGCTTGGATGCGCGGCGGCGGTAGCCGCGTGTCCCTCCATTCGGCGACGAAATCCGCCAAGATTTGGGATTTGACGGCCTTGCGCGGGCGTAGGCGAGCGTCTCGCCCATCGGCTCTACGGACCACTTGGCGATCCCCGCCCGCGGCGTCGGGGTTGCGGATGATCTCCCCTAGTGGGAAGGAGGAAACCACCGTGACGGGGTGGGCCTCAAAGTAGTGGCGGAGCTTGCGCCGCGCAAGGACTACCGCGTACAGCAACTTCTGGACCTGGGGGTAGCGCGTCTTCGTGTCTGACAGGACCTCGGCCGATGTAGTGTTGACGGATAAAACTCGTATCCACCTACGATCCGCAAGCGTACGGACCTACACCTTTTTCACCACGGGATTCCCAAGGTTCTTGTCAATCCGCGGAGCAAGGGGATTACTAGCGCTTAACAAAGTACTAATCTAGTTGACTAAGGAAACCTTTAAAGAGAGTATTAATCTAAAAGTAAAGACAATCTAACCTAAGTTAATCTAAGTTAAGTTGATCAAACAAATCTAGGGTTAAACTAGATGGTAAAGGAGTGAACACAAGAGAGTGATTAAGAAAGATAAGCGTTCCCTCCCTAGGATCTAGGATAACATGGTATGCATCTACTACACGAGAGTGGTAAACCAATCTACGGGGTTGTGACCACGGTTTCGCCCTTTCCCTCCTCTTGTCTTGTCACTACGCGAAGGTATTCGTGACTAGACCTATGATGGACACGGTATGTTGATGGAATCTATGGGAGTAGCGGATATCATACGCCCGAAAAACACGGTGGCCTACCTTAATCATCAAAGCATCATCAACATGAAAACAATAGATTGAAACCACGAATCAAGTAGCGGTCACATAGCATGTATCCATCTAATCCTAGGGATGAACGGAGACATTACCCCATCATCTTACACGGATTGAAGCACATAGGGGTGATGGAGACTCCGGAGAACGTCGTCGATGAAGATGGCGGCGATGGAGCTTGGGAACACCCCTAGGCCAGCGGCTTGGAGTCCTCCTCTTGCTTCCTTCTCTCCACCGGCGTTGATCCTTGCGACGAGCTCATCTAACTCTCTCCCTCATCTTGCGGTGGTAGTTTTCTGGTGATTGGCGTCGGTAGGATGATTTGTTCGATGTGGCGGTCGACGGCGGCGGAGGGAATAAATAGATGAACATCTAGGGCAAAGGGGGGACCGAACCGACCCCGGAGTGGGCCGGGCCGGTCGGCCCGAGCCGGCCGGCCCAGCCCACTTCGGCCCGGTTCGGCCCCGGTTTCCTCCCCGGTTGCTTCTCCCGTGATCCCTTATTCGTGTGCACTTGCATGTGGGCCTTTGACGTCGTTTCCTTCACGGTTTAGGCTTGAATCCTTGCTATGCAAGCTTCGCTGTTTTCTGCTTGAGTCCCTGAAGACTTGCACGTTGACGCTTCGGTCCTCCGGTCATTTGGAGTCATGTTCATCGCGTGTCTTGACTCTTGTCGGGCTTCATGATCTTCTTCCAAAGTGCTTGGTGAACTTATCCCGAAAGTCTCCTCATTAGCGTAGATTTTTTGCGTAAACAACAAACTCCAAAATCGACATGCAAGTGTGAACTTGTTATATCATTAGTATGCCTAGTGGCGGGTTAGTTGCAAATCATAATCGAAACCAATGTATAACAAGTACTCTAGGTTGACGGAAATTCACCGTCAACATCTCCCCCATGCTTAAACCTTGCTCGTCCTCGAGTAAGTAATCCTTGCTTAAAAGGGAACTCGGTGTTGCACCGCCAATGTTGTCCCTACACTTAGTCATTCATGACGAGGCAAATTGCTCTCTTAAGAATTTATTTTTAAAGTTCAAGTTGTGACCGGCTTCTTTTTCATTATGGAAGATAGACTAACAATAAAGAACAAGCCACTTTTAACACGATGCTCTCAAACATAAGTGAACTTCTAAACATTACCTTGTCACATGGAAGATTTTCAAGAAGATGCATATCCAACATAAGTGAAAATCTCTTGCAAGAGCTCATGGAACACTCATCTCATCAAGTCACTCAAGCCTATACTAGATTATTTTCAACCTACTCTACTCATATGTGATAGTGGAAGGCTTATGTGGAGCTTGGAAGGTTAAAAACAATCCTAGCAAAACATACATCCGAAATATTGTCAAATTAAGAGAGAGGTCTATTGGAATTACCGAGACTCGTCAAAAAGGCCATGGAAAATAAATGTTGGAAAGAGAGAGGGATGAAACACACACATTTAGATAAGTGGACATGTGCAAGTGGCAAATGGATGATCCCGAGGCACGAGTGAAGTCCTCGTTATCGGATTGCACATGGTTGGAAAATTTGAGCGTGGATTTGTCATCAAGGCACTTGAGAACTTATGAAGCAAAAAGAACCAAGGAGCATCTTTATTTTTTTCTTTATTTTATTTCCTTCTCTTTTTCTCTCTTTCTTTTTTTCACTTTATTCTTCCTATTTTTCTTACTTTTCTTTTCTTCTTATCATATTTTTTTTCATTTTTCATTTTTTCTTTTTTTTTCTTTTGCTCCTCAAAACTTTTTGCAACATAATACTTACATAGCATTTGTGTCAGAGAATGACTCCTCCCCCATGCTTGAACGATGCTCGTCCTCGAGCATAAAAGAGAGGGTAAATGACTGCTAAAGTAAGTATAAATTCCATAATCTTGCGGAATATTTGAATCTCCATCGAGAATTTTACTCCATACTCAAATTAGGTTGTGGACAAGGAGGTGATCACAAAAAAATGTTTTTGGTTTAGGATGGATGCCCAGCGAAGTTTGTGAAATTTTCGATGTGAAAACCCACAATGCATGGACAAAAAGGCTAGCATGAAAAAGTTACACAAAGGAATGACCAGCTTCTTAGTCTCGAACCATAGAAATCAATCCTAATCCAACTCATCAAAACATATGTTTGCAATCTACGGGTTTTGTTATCATAAAACATATATGTATATGGCTTTGGTAGGTAGAACTTTGCAAGAGCATCACAAATATGTAGATAGCATAAAAGTTAAGTTTTCATAAAAACAACAAGTTATCCGGATATCCATAAACTTAAATCAAAGAGCAAAGATATGTATGTGGGTCTAGAGCATAGTTGTTTTACCTCCACAAATAAAAGATCCGGTATTTAAATTAATTTCAGATCATATTATAGAGAGCAATTAGCCAAGACATGTATAACTTCATGTAGGTAAAACAAAGCGACAACTTTCATCATCTTTCCGTAAGCATAGGCAATGTAGAACATCGATGTGAACACATGGTCATGCTTATCTATTGAAAGTAAAAAGAAACCTAGGTTGTCCTCCTAGTAGCCATGTTATTGTTTGAAGAGAAAACAAAAGGTTGCACCTAGTTGAGGTTGAAGGCATACTTACAAGCATTTGTGTTTGGAAAAGAGAAGGTCCATGGAGATGTTACCATCCTTCGTAATTCTTCGTTGCCTTCTTCCGACATCTCCATGTATCGATGTGGCTTTTGCTTTTGTCTTGATTTATTAATGCTCCTAAACTTCTGAATTTGATCTTGTATGCTTAATGGAGTCATTGGTCACCCTTCTCTTCAATGTTGTCATCACCATCTCCTATTTCTTGTTCTCATCGTCTCCTTGCTGTCTCTTTTTCATGGATTTCCCCCTCTGTCCAGAACAGAACATATATCGAAATATAGCTCTATTTAAAAGTTTACGAAATTACCTTTCCAACGTGTGGTCATTCATCGAAAACGGAGTTCAAACAAGGGAGCTATGTCCGTTTTACTTCAGCGCTGTGTGCTGTCCAAAACTGATTTCAGGACGTATTGCACTCGGTGATTCGGGCATAACCACTTGTAGGAACCTCCGATTATCTTGATTCTTCATTTGTTGGAATCGTAACTTCATGGGGCTTCTAAATATCCAAAAATACCCAGTGTTTTCCCTTCGAGACCATGCAGAATTTTGATGAGATCGATAGCTTCTCGCGTATTGATCCGGTGATGTTAACGATCTTTATCATTTTATCTTCTAGAACGTCATGTTGCACTTCCGTGTTGAAGATTCAGGGTCTCCCCCATGCTTAGCATTTTTCTAGTCATGGAAGAAGAAGACAAAGAATTTTATCTTAGCCATCCTTCAATTTCCTTGTAGTGAGAGTCTTTATCTTGCCCCGCAAGACGTTTTAAGCACATTCTACCCCCAAGGTGACGGTTGGGAGTAGATAGAATTGCCAACAATCCAACAATGTCTCCTAAGATTCTTAACTTGTGGCATAATTAGTCTAATGAGGAATAAAAACCTAATGAGTGTATGTGGTGCAAGGTGTGTATACACATGATAGGAAAGCATATAAACAAAGACAATGTTTTCACCTAGTTCTAAACACCATGTTTACAACTAGGTTGGCAAATTTCTCCATAGCCATAAAGGTTTATTTATCAAGGGTTAAAACACCATGTCTATCCCTAAATCAATAACTCTTATAGCACAAGAAAAATTAAGCGCATTGCAAAGCTTATAAACTAACCAAAGCAACATGAAAACATATGAAAAGCCGGATAGGTTTATCGAACTTAATGATGATGGTCCGCAATCATGTTTAAACACCACGTTTACACAAGATCACAAAAGAAAAATACTCATAAGGCCTTATGAAGTATTAACATGGAAACCGAAGCATACATCATTAAGTATATAAAACAATCAAGCCAACTATGTGCAAAACATGTATACACAAAGAAACATCACGAGGACAACAAAATGCAATGCATGCAAATAAATAAATATGAGCATGAACATGATGGTGGTTCTAAAAAGAAAACTAAACTTAGATTAATAACCACAAGTTGATCATCATAAAATAGTGCCATTCTTTATTTTCTCTAAGAAAGTAGTAAAAATATAAAGAAACGGGTTGCCTCCCGAAAAGCGCTTCATTTAAAGTCATAGAGCTCGACTTTCTCACATACCTTCTTTTCGTTGCATAGCCATGGCCCTTCATGCAAGAATAAAAGGTACCAATGCAGCTTTAATTTACTTCCCATGTTGTGCTTGATCACTTATAGAAGACTTGCCCAAAGCATCCTTTTGTTTCATCGTTATCTCCTTCTTTATCATCCTTCGGTGCTGCCTTCACTCCATGAATTTTTTTTAATGTCCAGAACAGAAAGTATACTCAAGCTCTACTCCATTGTACAGTGCACAAAATTTCCTTTCCAACGAGTCTTTATATGCTCAAATCGGACTCCGGACAAGAGAGTTACGTCCGTTTTACTTCGGCGATGAAATCTGTCCTGAAATTTCAGAACGTGCAACGCTCAATGTTTCCTCCATAACTCCTTGCACGGGTCTTCAAACTTGTTGGTTCGTGATGCGTTGGAATGGTAATTTGATGGATCTTCTGAATATCTCATTTTCTTCATTTGTACACCTCTGAACAAGCTCTCAAATTGATGAAGACAGCAGCATCCATCGCGGGATTCGGAGAGGTTGATGATTTATCTTGCAACTCTTTTAGGCATGACTTCTTTTTTTTTCATTATTCAAGCCTTGTCTACATGGTTAGTGAAAATTGGGCCTTTCCCCCGACATGTTCTTCTTTAAGGTCATTAGCTTGACCAAGCGCAAAGCATGATCGAGATTTACAAAACTTATTGTAAACATACGCGTCCATAATTAACACCACATGTGAATTGTAGCAACAAGTCAAGGTGTAAATAAAAGAAGCATATGTTTCATGCATAGCACTTAGCTCATCATTAGGCAAAGGTTGTTTAGGTGTGAGATTAATTGGATCGAACATAAATGTTTCCTCTTTTTCACTCTCAAGAAAATCTAGCCTATCAACATGATCACTATTGGAACAAGGCATAGACATTAAACTATCATTCATACTATTGGTTGAGCATGAGTATTTGAATTTATCAACATCAATACCAATAATATCTTGAGATTTCAGCACGTACCTTGGCCTTAGAGATTTTTCAACAAGAGCGATATTTGGTTCATCAAGCGGTGTTGAAGGCGAATCGATCTCAACAAGTGCGGTTGCCTCTTCATCACCATCTTGCAATTTCTTCAACTCATCATGTGGAACATGTAATCCTTCAACTATGTACACATTCATCTCTTCTTTGAAGTCTTCTTTATCAACCAGATCTTCATCTTCAAAGACTTGTATGTTGCTTTCTTTATCTTCCATGTACCACATGTCGTCAAGATCGCTCATTGTTGATTCACTCTTTCCTTCATCCTTGAGTACTTCCATGTCTTGATTTGCTAGTGTGTAGGCTTCAATAGCACACAAGCTATCATCTAGCTTGAGTCCTATCTCCTCCCATTTATCCTTTGAGTCACTAGGCTCATCACGGTTGTACTCTTCTCTTCCTTCATCATAAATCTTTGAGTTGTCAAACCGGTCGATCCATCCTTCATCTCCTTCTTCTCTTTCTTCTTCAAACATCTTTTGGATCGACTCTCCACTCATATCTTGATCAAATATATCTTCAACTAGATTGGCGACGTGTCGGCGTTCCTCCTTCCTTCGGTAGTTAATTAGTGGGGCGAAATCAACTTGAACCCAACCGGATTGAATGAACTCCGCCAATGGTCTAGCATTCCACATACTTCGGCCTACATTCATGTTAGTTTCAACATTTTTAACATCCGAAATGACTTCTCTTACATTGGGAAGTGGATCTTCACTTTCTTGTATGGTCGGTTCATCTTCCTTGACCTTCGGTTCATCTTTTTCAGAAATTTCAGCAAGCACCTTGGGCTTGCTTTTGTCATTTTGCTCATCTCGACAACATCTTTGCCAATCTCGTATTGTTCTTTGTCCATTGTTTATCCTCTCGTAGGATTTGTGCGGCTTCACTAATTGTTTTATCCAATATATCACCGCCCGCACACATGCTTACAAAATGAGACGAGTTAGGGGTTAGTGAAAAATAAAAGGTATGCAACATCAAGTCACCGGAAAATCCCAAGTTCGGGCCTCGCTCAAGTAGTTCGTTAAAACGGTCCCATGCTTCATCAATTCCTTCATCCCCTCCTTGCTTGAAAGTGAGCACTTGCCTCCTTAAGTCTTGGACCTTGCTTATGGGAAAGAACTTCAAAAGAAACTTCTTCACTAGCTGATCCCAATTTCCTTTTGCTTCAACGGACGCAAGTGTGTACCATCTTCGCGCTTCATCTTCGAGGGAGAATGGAAAAAGATTCCACTTGAACCAAGCGGCCGGAACTCCTTTTTGTTGCACCGTGTTGCATAACATCGTGAATTCCTTAATGTGTCTATATGGGTTGTCATCCTCCAATCCTCTAAATGGTTTTGTCGCCACTAACTTGATGATTCCGGGCTTCACTTCATAGTGGGTTGTAGCAAACGTCAAATCTGATTTTTGCATCTCAATGTCTTCCATTGACGGCATTGCTAGCTCCCTTAGCGACATCTCTTCGTCTTCCAATGGTGAGGTGAACAAATCCATCTAGGCACAAGAAAAGTAGAAAGAAAAGCAAAAAAGATTTTTTTTTCTTTTTTTTTTATAAAATAAGGGTTAGGTGTTAGTAATCAACAAAATTAATACTAGATTAAACGTAGCAAGCGGCTTTCCCCCCGACAACGAGCGCCGGAAAAAGGGGCTTGTTGACGGATAAAACTCGTATCCACCTACGATCCGCAAGCGTACGGACCTACACCTTTTTCACCACGGGATTCCCGAGGTTCTTGTCAATCCGCGGAGCAAGGGGATTACTAGCGCTTAACAAAGTACTAATCTAGTTGACTAAGGAAACCTTTAAAGAGAGTATTAATCTAAAAGTAAAGACAATCTAACCTAAGTTAATCTAAGTTAAGTTGATCAAACAAATCTAGGGTTAAACTAGATGGTAAAGGAGTGAACACAAGAGAGTGATTAAGAAAGATAAGCGTTCCCTCCCTAGGATCTAGGATAACATGGTATGCATCTACTACACGAGAGTGGTAAACCAATCTACGGGGTTGTGACCACGGTTTCGCCCTTTCCCTCCTCTCGTACTCGTCACTACGCGAAGGTATTCGTGACTAGACCTATGATGGACATGGTATGTTGATGGAATCTATGGGAGTAGCGGATATCATACGCCCGAAAAACACGGTGGCCTACCTTAATCATCAAAGCATCATCAACATGAAAACAATAGATTGAAACCACGAATCAAGTAGCGGTCACATAGCATGTATCCATCTAATCCTAGGGATGAACGGAGACATTACCCCATCATCTTACACGGATTGAAGCACATAGGGGTGATGGAGACTCCGGAGAACGTCGTCGATGAAGATGGCGGCGATGGAGCTTGGGAACCCCCCTAGGCCAGCGGCTTGGAGTCCTCCTCTTGCTTCCTTCTCTCCGCCGGCGTTGATCCTTGCGACGAGCTCATCTAACTCTCTCCCTCATCTTGCGGTGGCGGTTTCGGTGAATGGCGTCGGTAGGATGATTTGTTCGATGTGGCGGTCGACGGCGGCGGAGGGAATAAATAGATGAACATCTAGGGCAAAGGGGGGACCGAACCGACCCCGGAGTGGGCCGGGCCGGTCGGCCCGGCCGGCCGGCCCGAGCCCACTTCGGCCGGTTCGGCCCGGTTTCCTCCCCGGTTGCTTCTCCCGTGATCCCTTATTCGTGTGCACTTGCATGTGGGCCTTTGACGTCGTTTCCTTCACGGTTAAGGCTTGAATCCTTGCTATGCAAGCTTCGCTGTTTTCTGGTTGAGTCCCTGAAGATTTGCACGTTGACGCTTCGGTCCTCGGGTCATTTGGAGTCATGTTCATCGCGTGTCTTGACTCTTGTCGGGCTTCATGATATTCTTCCAAAGTGCTTGGTGAACTTATCCCGAAAGTCTCCTCATTAGCGTAGATTTCCTGCGTAAACAACAAACTCCAAAATCGACATGCAAGTGTGAACTTGTTATATCATTAGTATGCCTAGTGGCGGGTTAGTTGCAAATCATAATCGAAACCAATGTATAACAAGTACTCTAGGTTGACGGAAATTCACCGTCAACATGTAGTAGATCGGCCGCCGTATAGGCAAGGCGTGCCCTTCCTCCGTGCGCTCCACGACGATCACGGCGCTGACCACCTGGGTGGTTGCGGCCACGTAGAGCTGCAGGGGTTCGCCGTCTTGCGGCGGCGTGAGGATCGGGGCGTGCGTTAGAGACGCCTTCAGCTTGTCGAGCGCATCCTCGGGCCTCGGTGGTCCAGGAGAAGCGCTCGTGCTTCTTAAGTAGGCGGTAGAGGGGCGAGGCCCTTCTCACCGAGCCGCGAGATGAAGCGGCTCAAGGCGGCGAGGCACCCCAACACCTTCTGCACCCCTTTGAGGTCCCGGATCGGACCCATTCGTTCGAGGGCCGCAACCTTTTCGGGGGTTGGCCTCGATTCCCCGGCCGGGAGACAATGTATCCCGGGAGCATGCCTCGTGGCACTCCAAAGACACACTTTTCGGGGTTTAACTTGACCCCATTGGCCCGTAGGCGGTTGAACGCAACGCCAAGGTCGTCGACCGGGTCGTCCGCCTTCTCGGTCTTTACGACGATGTCGTCCACATATGCTTCGACCGCCCGCCCGATGTGATCCCCAAAAACGTGCTCCATGCAACGCCGGTATGTTGCACCCGCGTTTCGAGGCCAAACGGCATCGTGACGTAGCGGAACATCCCGAACGGTGTGATGAACGAAGTCGCGAGCTGGTCGGACTCCTTCATCTTTATTTGGTGGTACCGGAGTAAGCATCAAGGAAGCAAACCAATTCACACCCGGCCGTTGAATCGATGATCCGATCAATGCGTGGCAAAGGAAAAGGAACTTTAGGACATGCTTTATTAAGACTAGTGTAGTCTATACACATCCGCCACTTCCCATTCTTTTTCTTTACAAGCACGAGGTTTGCTAGCCACGTTGGGTGGAACACCTCCTTGATGAATCCGGCCTCGAGAAGCTTCCGCAGCTCCGCTCCGATTGCCCGTCGCCGTTCTTCGTCGAAGCGGCGGAGCCGTTGTTGCACGGCGCGGGCGTTTGGCAGGATGTCAAGGGAGTGCTCGGCGACTTCCCTCGGGATGCACCGGCATATCCGAGGGGCTCCACGCGAAGATGTCGGCGTTGGCGCGGAGGAAGTCGACGAGCACCACTTCCTATTTGGGGTCGAGGGCGGAGCTGACCCTCAACGCCTTGCCCTCGGGGGCTGAAGGGTCGAGGGGGACCCCCTTGGTCTGCTCCGCGGCCTCGAAGGTGCGGCGTGCTTGGCGGCGGAGTCGAGGTCTTCGTTGACCATCTTCTCCAACGTGTTCACCAGCGCTTCATCCAGCACCGGTGCCTGCGTGTTCTACGCACTCGACGTCGCGAGTCGAATGCGTGCTCGATGGACGAGCCGACGGTGATGACGCCGTTTGGTCCCGGCATCTTCATCTTTAAGTAGGTATAGTTGGGGACCGCCATGAATTTGGCGTAACGGGGTCGCCCAAGTATAGCGTGGTAGGCCCCCCTTGAACCCCACCACCTCGAAGGTGAGGATCTCCTTGCGGAAGTTCTTTGGGGTGCCAAACCAAACCGGCAGTCGATCCGCCCGAGGGGCGGACACCGCTGGCCGGGCGCGATGCCGTGGAACGGCTTCGTCTTTGGGCGCAGGCGGGTCCGGCCCCGATCCCCATCAAGCGCGGCGTATGCGCGTAGAGGATGTTGAGGGCTGCCGCCTCCGTCCATGAGGACCTTCGAGAACCGTGCGTTCCCGATGATGGGGTCGACCACCGGCGGGTCGGCCCGGTTGGGGATGCGGTTTGGGTGGTCTTCCCGGCCGAAGGTGATGGCGTCCTCCGACCAATTGAGGAAGGACGGAGGCGCCCTCTCCGCGGCGAGGACCTCGTGCCGCTCCTTCTTGCGGCCGGCGGGTCGACATGTCGACGGTTGGCCCCCCCCAAAGATGAGGAACACATTTTCGACGGCGGGGGAAGCCGCCCTGCGTCGTCGTCACCTCCGTCTTTCTTGGCCTCTCGCCTCCTTCGCGGCGGCACGGCCATAGAACTTCTTGAGCATATCACACTGCTCAAGGGTGTGGTTCACTGGGGTCTTGTGGTAAGGACATGGCTTTTTTAGCATGTCGTCAAATACCCCCGGGCCTCGAGGGGCCGGTCGAGGGCCCCGTCGAGCCGGGTCAATAGCAAGGGCCTCGGCATTACCACCGTCGCGCCCCTGCTCGCGCGCCTCGCGGCGCGGCTTCTTCCCCTTCTTGCCCCGCTTGTCGTTGCGGTGGGGCTCCTTGGACATGCTGCCCTCCGCGGGTGCGTCCTCCGAGCGCTTGCCCTTCTTGCCGTCGAAGATCACCCCCACGGCCTCTTCTCCGGAGGCGAAGCTGGTGGCGATGTTGAACAGCTCGTTGGAGTCCACGGGCGGGCTGTGTCCCAGCTCCCGCACGAGGTCCCGGCACGTGGTGCTCTCGAGGAAGGCGTGCACGATCTCGGACTGCGCCACGCTGGGGAGCTCAGTGCAGCGCTTGGAGAAGCGCCGTATGAAGTCCCGCGGTGACTCGCCGGCCTTACGTGGGCGGGAGCGCGGTCCCACGAATTCCGGGGGCACACGTATGTGCCACGGAAGCCGCCCACGAACGTGCGGACCGGATCATCCCAGTTGTGGATTTGGCTAGCGGGCAAGTGCTCGAGCCATGTCCGGACCGCGTCGCCGAGATGCGGGGGCAAGTTGCGGATAATGACCTCGTCGGCGGTGGCCCCGCCCACCGCGACAAGCTAAGCGGTAGTCGTTGAGCCACACGCGGGGGTCCGTCTCCCCGTTGTACTTGACGATGGTCGAGGGTTGGCGGAAGCGTTGGGGGAACGCCGCCGCGCGGATCTCCCGCCGAACACACGGGTCCCCGGGGGCTCCCGGCGTCGGGGGAGCGGTCCTCGCCGGCCGTCGTAGCGTCCACCCCGTCGAGGGTGGTAGCCCCCCGCCGCTCGTGCGTCCGCCCGCCGGTGGCGTTGATGACGTTGCGGGCGTCGCCATCCGGCGCCCCTCGCGTGCGTCAAGGAGCCGCTCCTTGGCCGGCGTGCGTCCTTGGCCGGCGGGTCGCCCCCGCCGGTCCTCCCCGCGTGGACCGAGGGTTCGCCTCCCGGTGCGGCCTCGTCATCCCGCGCATCCCCCTTGTTGGCGTATGCGTGAGGCCGAGCTCTCGGCCGCTGGACGGCCGCTTGCTCGATGAGAGTTTGCACCTCGCGGTGCAAGTCTCGAGCCTCGGGGGTCGAGGGTGCGGCATGGCCCGCGGCCGGCGTCGCGGCGGCGATGAGCTTTTGGCTCACCCGCGGGGCGCGTCCGCGTTGTCGACGTTGGGGACGGTGGTGATGCGGTCGCGGACTGTCGGCCCGGCCTCCCGTGCGCGTTCACCGCGCGCGCGGAGGCTTCCCCCCCGCCATTGAGGCGCGGAGTAGCCGTACCGTCCGTATTCCCCCCGCCGGCTTGGCCTCGAGCTCGCGAGGCTTGGGCCGGTGCGCGTCGGCATCGGCCCCGGCGGGAGCGCTTGGCCCCGCGGCCGCGGCGCGTGGCGATCCCCGGGGGCGGGCGTGACTTCCCCGTCTCCCGCGCCCACCGCACCGGCGGCGTTGGGCGGGTCGTTGGTGATGACGGCGTAGCACTCCCCGCGGGATCGTAACTCTCGGTGCCTTGGAGTCATCGGAGCGGCCGAACCGCAGTCCGTAGCGTCGAGGAAACGCCGAACACGACCGGGTCGGCACGGCGGGAGAAGTCCCACTCCGCGTATCCGTGACGGTTGGCGGTGGCAACGCGTCAAGAGAACCCGGGGACGACTCGTCCCCTCGCCGAGGCGCGGGGTCCCCGGCGACGAAGACGTGACGGCAAGGCGGAACCCTCGCGCATCGTGGTGTTGACGTTGGCGTTGTGGGCCGACGTAGCGCCACGCGGCCCCGATGGGGATGCGCGGTCCGGGAGACCGTGCGCCGTCCCGCCGGGGTGGTGGCGGTCGTGACGGCGGGCGCGCCGCTCGAGTGGCGCGCGCTCGGCCGCCGCCGCTCGGACCGCGCTTGGCGCGAACGCCGCCCGCAGCGACGGCGGCGTTGTGGCGTCGACGGGCCCGCGGCGTCCGTGCTGCGGGCGCTCGCGCCGTGGTGGTGCGTGCGGCGGGGACCGAAGCGGACCTCGGCTCGGCGCCGCGCGCGGAGCTCCTCACGGTTGGTGAGGCGCATGAGATAGCCGTTCCCCGTGGCCTCGAAAGTTCGAGGTCCCCGAAGCGACTTTCGAACCGGCCGGGAGGGGGGTCCGAGCTACCCATGCGGTAGCGTGTACCACGGTACTCGGTGCGGATCACCATGGAGGGAGTTGACGGAATGACCTTAGGCGCTCGCGTGCCCCACGCGTGGGCGCCAACGTCGGTGCGGAATATGGTCCCGACACTAACCAATAGAAAGTGCCAAGGTCTATCCCTCAATGGTCGATGCTAAGCAATAAGAGACACGGGATTTATCCCGGTTCCCGCCGAGGGGGCCGTACGTCCGGCCGGTGGTGTGCTCACGGCACTATATTGCTCGGCAAGGGGTGCTCGTAGTGGGGCGGCTACAAGCAAGGCGGGAGAGGAAGCGTGGCCTCCAAGTCCCCGGTGGAGTGGGCCGAAGATATTGTGGAGGAATTGGAGAATGAGTACGTGGTGTGCTTGTGTGCTATCCGACGTTTTTCTTGCATCGTCCCCCGCGGCGGGGGGGGTTCACTCTCCTTTTATAGATCAAGGAGGAGGCGAATCACATGCACGCCGCACTATCTAGCTACGTGAGGAAGCACGACGTGCTATGCTGTAGAATGGGCGGCCGTCCGGACGATCCTTGCGGCGATCTGGCCATCATGGCCTACCTTGTACCCGAACAGTGGCGGTTCGAGGGTTGAAGGGCAGCGGATGGTGGTAACGCCTTCTGATAGGCTTCGAGGGAGGTGCTGACGTTGGCCTGTACGGGATACAGGATTAGGTAAAACGGCGTCCCTTACCAACGCTCTTCACAGTGCTGGAGTCATTGCTACGGCGCACGGCGTGCGCCCCGCACGCGCGGGGACGCGCGGCCACGGCGTTACGATGGCGGGGATGGTGTTCCACCGGCCTAGCGCCTCCACCTAACCCCCGTAGGGTCACAAGAAAGTGAATCGAGGGTGCAACCGGCCCCCCTTCGAGGGCTCGGCGCGTTAGCCGTACGGAGCGGCGCACGGCGTCACGGGACGACACCGGCCGCGCCGCACGCTCCCTCCCCACGGTGATGGGGATGGGCTCCTCCCGGGCGCATGATGGCGCCGTCCCGCCGGTGTCGTGGCGTTAAATGCCCGTGTACGGGGGCCGGCGCACGAGTGAGGGGCGCCCTCGAGCGTGGCGGACCTCGGTCGAGGGCGGGACGTACCCTCGAGCGAGGCGGAACCTGCTCGAGGGGGAGCGGACCCTCGAGCGTGGCGAGCCCGCTCGAGGGAAGTGCTACCCCTCAAACGGGGCGGAGTCCGCCCGAGGGGGGTGCGCATCCTCGAGCGAGGCGGAGCCTGTTCGAGGGGATCTCCAAGAAGGCCGCCTTGATGGGCCGTCTGGGTCCCTGCGGCGTGGGCCGTGTCCTGCATGGTTAAGCAAGCTGTGTTTTGGCTTTGTTGCGGGTTTTAAGTGAGGATTTCCCCGTTGTTTAAGGGGACCCCTAGGGCTGTCCCCGACAATAGCCCCGCAAAGATGTTCGACTTGTCGCGGGACCGCTCCGCAACATCCCGCACAAGACAACTCAAGTCACGGGAGTACTCAACGACGGAGGATTGACTACTCGGAGGCTACGGCCGCTTACCTTCATCCACCGCTCGGCTTGACGGATCGCCTCCCGGATGCTTGGCCACCGTTGCCGGCTCGATAAGATCGTCTGCGAGCAGCTCTATTCCGCCGCGACTACTCGCGGTGGCCTCCGTCATCGGCGCAGAGCGGATGGGCTCTGCGTCCTGGATCTCGGGGGAGCGGATAGCCACCTCCCGCAGCAACCTCTCGGCGACGTGGTGACACCCTTTCCACCGGCCGCCATGGCGGTCTCCTCGACGACCTCCTCCACGGGCTCGGGGGCTCCTCCCGCAGCCTCCGGGGCCCCTGGTGTCGACTTCTGCATCGGCACCCCCGCGGGGATGTCACCACCTTCGGCTTCGGCGCTCGTCAAAAGAAGATGGGTGCATCAGTGCCTACGACTACTCCTCAAAGAGCCTTATAGCTTCAAGAAGGGTACTCACCTTCGACTACGCCGGCCTCCCGACAACGGCGCCTCGGCGGCCGGCGGCTCGGGCACCGCCTGGGACGCGGGAGTGGACTCCTCTGCGGGCGGCGCGACTTCTTCCGCCACCACTGATGAGGGCTCATCCCCCTCCCAGGACAGATCCGTGGATTTCCTGCAGAAGCACACACAGATGGTCGTCAGTCAACATCGACTACTGCAACAAGTACTACTAGAAAGGATACGGTACTTACAAGTTCGACCGACAATTGTCACGGCGGAGCACCTAGGATGCGGCGATGTTGACCGGTCCACCCTCGGCGGGCGCCTCCTCCGACGCCCCCGCGGCTACCGCCTCCCTCGCAACGGCGGCCGGCGCGGTGCTCTCTTGCGCTCCCCCGAAGCCATCACCTCTTCAACGGCGGCGGCTACGGGCTCCGTGCTCCCCCGTGGAGCGGGGGCCGGCGCCCCGACCGCGCCAAGAGCTCCTCGACGCGGGGGGCCGGACTACGACTTCCCCGTGGCTCCCCCACCGTATCCCACGCGCCTTCGTCGCCCTCTTCGATGGGCTCCGTTGGCGGCACCTCCCGCATACAAGAAAGATCGCTCGTCGGCAAAGGGTACCCGCACGATGGGGTACTCGACTACTCTAGTCAAGACAACTTACCTCCCCGAGGCGTGGTCTCCGAGACCTTCGACTTCTTCGTCACCCGCTTCTCGGCGGGGGTTGCGCGGCCTCCGTGGCGGCGCGGCCGGCTAGCCTCCGGAGCCAGCGGGGGGTCTTGCACCGCGAGGAACATGAGGCAAGCCCGGCGCGGCTAAACCTCGACTTGCAGTCGGAAGCGGTCCCCGCAACGTCTCGTCGTCGTCATCGTCATCGTCGTCGGAGGTATCCTCCACAATGACGGTGTCATCGCCTGCACCGACTTCTCGCCGCTCTTTCTCCTTCGCCTTCCCCTCCTTCGGGATCTCGATCCCACTTGGGGGCGGCTGCGGCTCGGAGATGAATTTCTTCAAGTCATCCTGCAAGACACGAAGACATCAGCAAGTCTACGCCAAGCAACGACTACTCGACCAGGAGAGTACGACTACTCACCTCCTTGGGTGGGCGCGCGGCGGAGTACTCTTCAACGGGCACGCCGTGTGTTGCGGCATATCTTTGAAGATCCGCGACAACCTCTCGATGATGTCGCTCGTCGTCCGGCTCGCCTCCGGCATCCGCGATGTGTCATCGTCGCCGGTGTACTCGAAGTCTAAGGTGTCTCGGGCCATCAACGGTTGCACCCTCCGCTTCATGAAACCGAAGGCCACGTGCTCGGCCCTCGGTCCCGCCTCCCTCGGCACACGATGCGTGCCGAGCAACTCGGGAAGCCGGATTCCCTCTTGCATGGTGGGCTCCGAGTTCCACCACTCGCGATGCACGGGGCCGCCGTCCGCTCGGCTTCGGCGGGCGGGGGTGGTGGTTCGTGATGTAGAACCACCTTGTCTTCCAATCAGTGTTGGAGTCGACAAGCTTGTACGCCGGATATTGCTCCGCGGCGTCCTCCCTCAATTGGATGCCGGCTCCCTCCGACTACTCGGGGTTGGTGGCACTTGGCGCGGCTTGACGCGGAAGAACTTCGGAATAGTATCAAATGCGGCTTGATCCCGAGGAAGGTTTCGCGAAGTGCACGAAGACCGCGGTGTGGAAGACGCCGTTGGGGTTCAGGTTCAGGTACTCGATCCCGTAGTACCCGAGCAGCCCCTTGAAGAAATCGCTGGTCGGGAGCGCAAGCCCGCGCTCCACGAACCGCGCAAACATTGGGATCTCGTCTTCGGCCTTCTCCATCGGATATGGATCTCCGAGCGGCGGATCTCCACATGTCGACATCCTTCTCCCCGATGAACCCGCCGTTCGGGAGGGTCGGCGATCCTCCGTCTTCACCTTGTATTTCTTCCACTCGCGGCTCGGATCGGCCCGCGGTGGAGATATGGGCGGCGTTGCTCGGTGGCGGCCGCGGCGGCCTCTTCGCGGCCCCTCTTCCTCCCGGCGGCCTTCGACGTCTTGGATGGTGACGGCTTCATCCTCCAAGTGCGGGCGTCTTCACGCGCATCCGCTCGGGGGCTACCCTAAAAGCTTTGGGTGGCGGCGCACTTCAATCTACTACGGCGGCGGCAAGCGCCGGTAGTGGATCTACTTCGGATGGAATCGGAGTGACCGCCGCTCGAATGGGTGAAAAACCCTAAGGGTTTTGGCTTCTATTTATAAGTCAAACCGCTCCGCAACGGGCGGCCGGATAAGTCCACGCGCGGGCGACTCGGCGGCCGCGCGTGACCCTTCGTATTCCACTAGTCGACGCGCCTCACCTCGGGGGCTCGGCTACGTCTACTTGACTACCCCGGGAAGCGGCTAGTCTCAAGAGCATCTCGGACACATTCTTCAAGATGACCCTTCAATTCGAGAGGAAGTACTCGACTCCAAGGCTCGGGGGCTCCGTGCCACGTGTCCTTCGGTTTTTTCTCTCCGGATTTTTCGGGATTTTCTTGCCAAGACTTCGAGATGGACCCTCGGCCCGCAGCCCGCGGCTCAACCTAAGGCTCGGGGGCTACTCCATATGGAGTGCAATTTTGCAATCGCACCTCCATATCGGCCCGACTTCAAGACAAGACGGGCGCGTTTTTGAAGACCTTCGAAGGCGGTGCTCGAGGACGCTTGGGACTACTCGAGAAGACTTCAAGATTGCTCAAACATCGGTGGAGTACATTCCGGCCTTGGGATGCTTCGACTACTCTTGAGGACTTTTGACTTGTAGCACTCGGGGACGCTTGAGGACTACTCGTTAAGGCCGTCAAGACTACTTGAAGCTATCCTTCTCGACTACAAAGTACTCGGGGCTTGTCGTATGGACCTCCCCGGGCCCACTACCTCGGTGGGTACCGGGACCGACTACTCGGTGGGCCCCTGGGACTACCGGCTTGCGCTACACGGCACCCGAAGGCGTGGAGCACAAGGACTACGAGAGGAGTAGTACTCGGTTAGGGAGCTGTACATGTTCCGCACTGTATAGAGGACTCCTAGACGTACTCGACTAGTACTCTCTCCCTACTCCGACTTGTAACCCTGCCTCCCGGACTATATAAGGCGAGGCAGGGACCGATCTCTAGGATCACCTCATCCAATCTCATCTCATACAACCCACGGCGCACTATTGCACCATCTTGTAATCGTGCCCAATCAATCCAGAGCTACGCAGCATACAGGACGTAGGGTATTACGCACCTCGCGGCCCGAACCTGTCTAAATTGTGTGCCACGTGTCTCTTCCTTCGAGTTACCGATCTCGGCGAGTCACATTCATCTACTTCGGGTACTCCCCTTAGTAGGTTGCCGGTCTAAAACACCGACGGCTTCGCCCGGACAACCAACCCAACACCTTCCTCAAATAGTCATTCTCCTCATAGATAACATCCAAACGGAAGTAAGTTCAAGATTGCGCAAAGTAACTTCATCACGGCCTAGTGCATGCATTGACAACAGGAGATTTCAAAGAAGCTTCCAAAGTGCTAATAGTAGAACGAGCATAAACAAGCTTAGCATGCATAGTAGGACATGATTTACAAGCACCAAGCAAAGTGGGTCTAGCCTTAAGCTCATCATACTCAGTCCTAAGATCATCTAGTTTAGCCAAAGTGGAAGCATTCTTCTCATTAAGCAACTTGATCTCAGTCAACCATGCATCACACTCAAGACACTCAACATCATCAGGAGTAGTAGGAGTAAGTTTCAAAGAGTAATTCTCAAGTTTCAATTCAAGCAATTTGGACTCTAACTCTCCTACTTTCTCACTAGCATTCTCAAGTTGAGCCCTAAGATCTTTCCTCATCTTCTTAGCATTTCTCAACACACCGTCACGGTTGTCAATCAAGCCATTCAACCTATTGATCTCGGCAAGCAAAGAGTTAGGGTCACGATTTACCTCATCCTCCGATTCGAGTCGCCGTCTTCCTTCTCGCTCTTCTTGTCGCTCGAGCTATGGGCCATCCCACAAAAGCCTTCAAGCGCCACACGGCTCAACCCACCGAGGTTCCGCTTGCACTCTTCTTGCCCTTACGCCTCCCGGCATCTTCATCTTCACCGCTTGAGTTTGATTGCGCGTTGCTTGAGCTCGAGTCGACGTCGCTTGCACCGGCCACCATGGCTCTTGCCTTGTCCTTCTTGTAACCGCTCTTGCTCGGTCGCCTCTTGTCCTTGTCCTTGCTCTTGGACTTGTCCGAAGTGCTTGCCCTTGGAGGAGTACTTGTCTTCACGCCTCGGGTGCGCCTTGTACTCGCTCATCTTGTACTTGTTCTCCTCCGCTTCCGGGCACTCGACGATGAAGTGTCCACGCTTGCCACACTTGTAGCATGTCCCCGAGCTCCGCCTTGCATTCCTCCGGCTCTCATGTAGTCGATCAAACCTCCTTGAGAGCAAGGCCAGCTCCTCCTCGCCCAGCACATCAAACTCCTCATCTGGAATAGACATAAGAGAAGACAAGGAAAACTGTCGACAGGAAGGGTTAGATTTGCCCTTTGATCCGCCCACAAGAGCAAGACTATGATCAGTCGATCCCTCATTCTTGGATTGCAACTTCCTGTCAACCTCATTCGACTTGAGCTTAGAAAAGAGGTCATCCAACTCAATAGTCAAATATTGCCCAGACTCCTTGATGGCCTCAACCTTAGCACCCCAAACATTTGGGTCCAAGACATGCAAGAGCTTCAAAGCTTGATCATGCTCAGTGTAAGGGAAATCCTCAACATTAGCCTTCATGTTGTTCACGATGGCGGTGAACCTCGAAACATCGCATCAATGTCCTCACCGGAAGTTGAGTGAAGTTCTCATATTGCATCCGTAAGAGACAAAGAGGCGAGCCTTCACATGGTTATCACCACCGTGAGCAACCAACAACTTCTCCCAAATTTACCAAGCAAGATTCAAATGGCGAACACGCTCAAACTCAGGATCACACAAGCTCCGGACCAAGTGATCAACGGCTTTTGCATTTGCCTCATACTTGGCCTTAGCACCGGCATCGGTCACCATAAGAGTATGGATGTTGACCGGAATAGCATAGATCTTGTCAAGCACAATGAAATCCAACAACTTGCCACGAAGAAAGATCATCATACGAGCCGCCCACTTGTGGTAACCCTTGCATCGAAGTGCAACGGACCGCCCCGCTCAACATACGGCATCTTAGGATTCGAGACTTGTCAAAGTCACAAAGAATCCGGCACCAAGCTCTGATACCAATTGAAGGATCGGATGGCGATTAGAGAGGGGAGGAGTGAATAGGAACCGGTAAAAAATCTTCTCAAAGAACCCGGCCTATACCCTAGTCAAAACCCGGTCACACACAAGCGATGGATCGAATCACACACCAATCGCCAAGACAACGAGGTTATGGATCAACCTCAAGTCCTGGGAACGATTCCTTGAAGCACACGCGGAAGCACGAAAGAAGGAGGGAGGAATCGAACCAAAGAGCAAAGCGACCGAGGCTCTGGCGGACCGTCCGGCCAGAGAGGCGGGACCGTCCGCACGGCCACGCGGACCGTCCGCCAATGTACCGCGGGACCGTCCGCACAGTACGACGGACCATCCGGCCCGGGCCGCGGACCGTCCGTTAAAGCCAACGAACCTCCGTGTAGCGAACCCCGAAAAACGGACCGTCCGCGGGGAGCACGAGGATCATCCGCCCGCCGCCGCGGACCGTCCGAAACCACTTCCAACCAAAACTCGAAACCAAAACGGATCGAAAGCGAAGCCGAGCAAGAAAAAGAAGAACATGCGAAGAACACCGTACGCGCGGACCGTCCGCCCGGCCCTCGCGGACCGTCCGCCGTGCATGAACGAACCGAAAACCGCTCGACCCCGAAAGTCAACACTCCCAATCCATCACCGGATCTCCCAAACGATAGAAGCCGTTGAGACAAGAGTTTGGGGACATGTAAAGTGTCAACCAAGGATGCTATACCCCAAAAATTTCGTCTCCTAACTATCTAAATCATCGGGAATCGCGGATCCTTTGAGCACCACCAAAAGCTAGAGCACCGAACGAAAATCCTTGAATCGAAGTGGTTTCCGCCGTTTGAGGGCACAAGATCAATCACAAAGATGCACTAGGCATCCATCCATGTTTCCCTCAAAGAAATCCGTGGAGAAACCCACTCAAATCCACGGAATCACACCAAGAACAAAGGCACAAAAAACAAGCACGAAAAAGGCCACGAAATTCACAACGCCGAATCTTCTATACAAACCAGGAAAGATTCACAAGGTCTAGCATGCCGCCCTAGCATCCATCCCTCTCAACAAATCTCTCATGAAGCTCTCATGCTAGCCTAGAGAAAATGGAGAAGAAAATAGTCCAGGAAAATGAGAAAGAGGAGGGGGGAAATGAAACCCTAAGTCGCGAAGAGAGAGAGCCATCCACACACACTCATGGCTTATATATCGGGTCCCGCCGGTGTGGGAAATGACTCGACTACCCCTAACTCAACTACTGGCGATACAACCCACGTAGGGGCATTTATGTAATGTTTGTGGGTCTTGCCATCGGACGGCCACGCCTTCGCCTCACCCCACGTCCTCCCGACGCAAGCCATGCGATCCCGCCGCGTGTCCTCCGCTTCGAAGCTTCCCGACACGCCCGGATCCCGTCTCCGTCGTGTTGGGTCTTCGGACTTGGTTTTGAGGCCCAAACCAAGAAACCGTCCTCCGATGGTTTTGTGGGCAAACCACCAAACCCCACGTGCTCGGCCGGCCTCCCGCCGAGCCTCTTGACTTGACCGCCACCATGCACCGGCTCGATCGTCCATGACTTCGTCTTGCTCGTATCGCCACCATGTGGCCCGCACCTAGTCCCGCCGTCCACCGGTCCCTCGAACCGAGCCTACTTGTCTCTCCATCTCCCGGAGGCCCCTCAAGGCTGAAGACCTTTCGCGCCCGTTCTTCACCTGCAACAACACGAACTAGGCCGCAGCCTACACCTGCGCATTGAGCCAAGAGTCAGTCCAACACCCGTTGTCAATCACTCATCACTGAGGAGCGGTCATCCATCGACCACCGGGACGCTCCTGGTCCTCAGGAGTGCTACATGAAGAGGAGTGAACACAAACCCCTCGTGCAGACTCCGGTCGTGAACCGCTACCCTGCACCAGCTCCAGTCCATGACTTCATCTTGCTTTTCTTGCCACCGTGCGGCCCGCACTTGACGCCGCTGGCCACCAGGTCCCTCAAGCCAAGCCTACTTGTCTCTCTACTCCTCGGAGGCCCCGCAACGTATAGACATTTCGCGTTCGCTCTTCACCTGCACTAACGCAAATCAAGCCGCAACCTGCACCTGAAATACTCGACCAAGAGTTAGTCCACACCACGTTGTCAATCACTCATTACAGCCAGGAGCGGCCATCCACCGGTCCTCGGATGCTCCAATCCTCAGTCTCGCACTTGATGAGTGCATTGACAACACACACAAGTAACCATTTCAGAGAAAAGAGAAAAAGAAAAGAAACGACTAAAAAACTCAAACAAGTGATCAAAAGCCAAAGAAAAGCCAAGACAAGATCACTTGAGTGAGAGAAATCTCGATCCCCTAAGGCAAGGGCAACGACTCAACACAACCGAGATAAAATGCTCTAAAAATTGCCGACTCATCAAGGTGAGGCAAAAAGGGCTCGACACCATCGGCAAAGGAGCAGAACTAAAATTCAGGTGAAAGGGAGCTCCCAAATGCATGAATGTAAGCTCCCCTGAACAAATGCATTTCTCCCAGTTTTTCTTCCCTTGATGCAAAACTCTCTGGAAGCATGAATTGGGTACTTTCCTCCCCCTTGTTGGTAATACATGAATCAATTCTACAAATGCAAGCATGTGCTTCTCAAATATACAACGAGCACAATAACATGCTAAAATTGAGACAAAGACAAGCAAGATAGCCACAATTTGAGCACAAGCATCGCCAACAAGATAGGTAGGGACATATATGCAAGTGACATAGACATGATCAAAATGAAGCATTTTTCACAAAAATTTCCCTCTCATGAGCATAGGACCTACACATGGTCAAAATGAGCACATACAACATATAGCCCACAAACTTCATGCAAGGTCACACATTCTCATCACAAGATCATCACAAACACCTACAAGCTATCTCATGTCATGTCAAAGCCACCGAGCCATGTGTCCACTTCTAGATATGAGACTTCTCATTGGTGAACATCATGCAACGGTTTAGAACCCAAGATAAGGAATTTAAAGCAATTATAACATGGAAACATATTTTTCAAGCATAGGCATCTCACATACCATTTCCATGATTTACAAATTAAGCATGGTACATGAAGTGCCTTTGCGGCAAAAAGAAGCTTAGGCTTCTACACAAGGTAGCATGTAGGCTAAACATTCATGATGATAAATGGATCTTTGATCCCAAATGAAAAGAACATGGTTCCAAGCACAAATTAAGCAAGACTAGGAAAGGAAAACGGACGATGTCAGGGCCTGGAGGGTAAGGTCCGGGAGATCGAGGCTGGAGGCCTGGAACTCAAACGGGCGATGAAGGAGGCCATCGAGAGTGAGTATGCCATATCTCAAAAGCTGGCTTATGAGACCGCAGCTCGTCGGGGCCTTGAAGTCGAGTTCGTAGTTGTTTTGAAGTAATTGCAGAGTGACCAAATCACCATTGCAGGGTAAGAGGTGGAGCTGAACGACCTCAATGGTGATGCGAATTATGCAATGTCTTGCATACCTGTTCCAGAGGAAGGGGATCAGCAGCAGTCCATCATTGATCGCCTGGTAGACACTCCTAACAGGCTGTTGCTTTTATTGAGGGCAACCAGTTTGGTGGCTGCGACCGATGCGTTGGTGAGAGTCAAGTCCCACTATCCTGAGGTCGATATGACCAAGATCAAGGGCGGTGCTGACACCACGAAGGACCTTCACGCCCAGGAGCATGAAGTTGATTAAGCCGCCGCCGAGGTGGCAGAGAGCATCGACTTTGAAGGCGATGGAGGAGCCGGTGGTGAAGGTGGTGACGGCGACAACCAGTAGTAGCTAGGAGCTGTACCTCCCCTCCTCTCATGACTTGTATGAACTTTGAAGAAATTTGTAACGAAGTACTTTGCCTTTTGCCTGCGCGAGTTCTGGTTGATCTTGTAGATGATGACATTTTGTATTCTTCACTCGCTAACCACTACTCACAGAGAGGCTGGCTTGCCGACCTCGACAGCTCAGCGTGGAGGCTTATGAGAGATCAGCGCGCGAGGGAGGAGCCTGGGGCTCAGGTCTGGCGACCTTTCTGATCAAGCATACTTGTGGTGGCAGGAGGCTTCATACTCGTTCGTGATGATGTCCTTAGGTCAGACGACCTTTAGGTTGGCTTTTTTGCCAAGCCCCCGAGCATGTCGGGGGGAAGGGATAAAGAGGACTTAAAACCCTCAGGCCTTGCGACCCAGATGTTGACTTTAGCCAAGCCCCCGAGCATGTCGAGGGGTGGGGTTTATAGTATGAAGAAGGAGGAGGTAGTGCTCAACTCGTAGCAGAGGACTGCTTGAAATACTTTTTATTTAATCTGAAAAAGAGAAATACAAAAGGGGAAAAACATAGCTTGAAAAAAACTAATCTACGGATAGAATCGTTGTAGATGCTCCACGTTCCAAGGGTTGGGTACTCCTTGCCTGTCACCCCACTGAAGTCGATATGTTGACGGGCTGATTAATTCTGTGATGATGAAGGGCCCCTCCCAAGGGGCAGAGAGCTTGTGCATGCCGTCAGTCTTTTGGATGCGTCTAAGGACGAGGTTGCCAACGTTGAAGGAGGTTTCCTTAACATTGCGATCATGGTAGCGACGTAGCTGCTGGTCATGACGGGCTTGTCTCATGACAGCGGTGAGTCTTTGTTCTTCGAGACTGCCGAGGTCGATGCGATGTGTTTGCTCGGCCTCTCCTTCCTCGTAGAACTGAATTCGCGGAGCTCCAAAAGTGATGTCAGTAGGAAGTATGGCTTCTGATCCGTAGACCAGAAAGAAGGGCGAAAAGCCTGTCGCAGAGCTAACTTGAGTCCTGAGACCCTAGATTACATGAGGCAGCTCAGCTAGCCATCTAGTGGCTATAGGAATTTTCATGGATAGGGCAGAGCTCGTCAAGGTAGTGCCCGCGGCTTCCACAATCTTGATGGTAGAGTCCAGATTTGATTTGGATCTTGTGCTTCATGTAGCGTGATGCCATGCAAGAGGCGTTGCGCAATCCAAGAGGCATGCTAGAGGTGCGAGGGCGTTTGACGCGCTCACAGATTTCGATTGTGTCAGAGGGCATGTCCTCGACACGATTGATTGCAGCGATCGGGTCGCTAGGAGTGGGTGGGTGGGTCTTCTTTGACAGATCCGTTTCGATCTATCGGTCGAAGGTGACCGCATTGCCTTCGATGACAGGGCAGGCGGCTGGGGTGATGGATGTCACCAGCATCGAGCCAAAGCAGATGTCAACGGGGTTGGCGAGGAAGTCCGCCATTCTCTCCGGGAAGATGACGTCGTTGGTTGAAGCCATCGAGTTGCACGAAGAACCTTGACTTTCTCCCTACCTGGCGCGCCAACTGTCAGATGGTGAGATCTGGACAGCCCACGGGGGTGTTAATCCCTGTGGTTTATTTGTTCGGTGGGGAGGAGTCTAAGTCTAAGAACTCGAAGGTCGCACTTGAGTACGCGGAACACAGAGAACACAACGAATTTATACTGGTTCGGGCCTCTAGAGAGTAATACCCTACGTCCAGTTGTCTGTGTAGATTGCTTGAGGATTGGATTCGTTGTACAAGGGGTTGCCTCGTCCGCCTTATATTGGCCAGCGGACGAGGTCGGTTCTCAGACTCCTTGTCGGTTATAGCCAGGAGACCTAAGTCTACATTACACATCTTGCCATATCCCGTTGATCTGCTTTACGCGAAGTCCACCGAGGTCTTGTCTTGTACGCCAAGTCTTGAGGTCGTGTTGGATTAGGTCGTCTGGGGGAATCTTCTGGAAGGTCTTCAGGAGGTCGTATGGGCTGCCAATTAGGTCGATTGAGCCCATGTCACACCCGATTTTCCGTAGAAAACCGAATGCATCTCATATGTGTGCCGGGATCAAAATTTCACACATATGATAGACTCATGAGTGTAATATCACAAGACACCGCTCAAAAACGTACGAAAAAGATTTATTAACTTTTATTACACTCACGATGGTAGACACAAAGGTCTTTACACGAACAACGATAACTATGAAGACGCGACTCCATCTTCATCTTCCACGGGCATCCGACGGTTGATCGCATCCTCGGAACTCCTCGTAGTCGGTGAAGTATTCCACTCCGGATTCTTCTCTCGAACGAGCGTAAGCAAGGATGAGTACACTTATGGTTGGTACTCGGCAAGGCCACGAAATAACCGAATGCAATATTAATCCATCTTTAAGTTCAATTAATCATGTGAGGGTCCGGGCCGCTCTTGACCGTGAGCACGGCCGATCGATCGGTTTAACACTCGCGGAGGTTGCACACTTTTCCCACGGTTCGCGTAAAAGTTCCAAAGAACTTTGAACCCAACCACGCATGTGCTTGATCGTGCACAATACCACACTTCCGAGGTGTGATTGCATAGGGACGCTACGAAGCCTTTACAAAGATATGCAAAAGACTAACGACCCGCATAGTTACGGATCGGGGCGGACCATAACCCTCCCTAGTGGTCGGCACCTTAGCAAAGGTCGCTACCCCAAAAGGACCGGCTATACCCACCGCAACCCGATCCCCCTCTGCTCCTTTCGGAAAAGGGCCATCGGATCAATCGCACACCTAATTAATTGGCTAAGCCGAGCCATATGGACCGTGGTTGCCTTTGTTTTCTCCGGGTGGTTCTCCATGTTCCGATTAACTTATAGTGTTCTTGATTAAAGCATAGGTAGAAGGGTGGTTAGGGTCACTTGCCTTTCTCCAACGATAAGCTACTTTCCTTAACCGCAAAGCTCGCACTTGAACTTCCTCGAACGGCGTGTCGGCTACGATCATGCAAGAAAACATACAATAAATAAAACAATACATCAAACATTACCAAAAGACTAAAACAAGCTTTTAGAAATGACGGGCTCGGAGAGACGATCGCGTGGACATCAAGAACGCGTAAAACGGAGCTAGGATGAAAAAGTTATGGCTGAAACAAGGTTCAGGGGCTAAATTGTAAAAGAACTGGAAGTTTAGGGGGTTTTCTGCAAGATTTCAGGGACCTAAACATAAATATGTGTGAAACTAGAAGGTCTAATATGTAAAAGGTTAAGGATAGGCTAAAGAACATGAAAACTAAGGACTGCAGGGGCCTAAGCATAAAGAAAAGGACCTGATTGAAAGGCTTTTACATAGGTGGAAGGGCATATTTGTGAATTCTGAAACCTCGGGGTTCTTTTTGCAAAACTGCCAAGGCAGCCGGCGGGTGGACTGTGGCGGCGACACGTGGCGGCTCGCGGTAGGCCGTGCTGACGCAAGCGATGACGTGGTGATGACGTCAGCGGTGGACCGCGCCCGGTGGACCTGGTCCACCGGTCCACCGTGGACCGGGTGAAGGGGTATGGGCTGGTTTTAATCTGGGCCGTGGATTTAGATCGGACGGTTGAGGTGGCTTGTAGGCGACGGCGGCGGCGGCCAGACAGCGGCGGCGGCGGCCAGCGGCGGCGGCGGCGGCGGGCTCGCCGGAGACACTCGAACTCGAGCTCCCGGCCTCGGATTTCGACGGGAACAACTCGAAAACGAAGCACACGACCTCGGGAACTTACCTAGGGACTTGGGATGGCGGGAGACGCTACGAAGAAGGGGATCGGGGCGGCGTTGCTCCGGTGGCGGTGGAGCTCCGGTCTTCGGGCGGCGGCGGCGCTGCACGAGCGAGGAGAGGGCAGGAAGAGGTGCGGTGAAGCAGGGGCTATGGATCCACCTTTTATAGGACCGAGAGGGGAAGGGGAGAGGGCGGCCGAGGCGGTGGCGGCGGGTTCCGGTGGGCGGCGGCATTAATGGCGGCGGCGGTTTCGGAAGGGGAAGGGGAGGGGCCGGGGCAGTGGAGGTGGGGGTGGCGTGAATGCGGCGGCGCACTATTGGAGGAGGGGAGGAGGCGCGGGAGGCCGGGGAGGCGTCGGGGTGCGGGCGGCGGCCGGCGGCCGGCTCGGGCAAGAAGGGCGGGGCGCGGCTGGAGGTTGAAGGTGGTGCCGACAGGTGGGCCCCACCTGTCGGTGACCGCGTGAGAGGGAGGGGAGGGAGGCGGGTGCGGAGTGGGCCGCATGGGCCGAAGGAAGATGGGCCGCGGGCATGGGCTGGGTGTTAGGTTAGGTTAGTTTTTTTTTTTTTTTTTTCTTTTTTTTTTCCTTTTCTTTTCAAATCCAATTTCAAACCTATTTCAAATTCAAATCTTTTTCAAATCAAATTTTAACACAAATTCACCAACTATTTTAAGACTTTTTAGAAAACCTTTTAAACAAGTTTTCAAGCATTTTTTTAAATTCAAACTTTTCACACCAATTTTTTTAAAGACTTTTTACAAACATTTTTTTTTTAAAACTTTTAAAATCACACCACAAACAAAAACTCATGCATTTCAATTATGATGCACAAACACTTGGGTGATTCTAATTATTAAATGATGTTTAATTTAATTAAAGGCAAATTTATTTATTCAAATTTATTAAATCCTTAGAAAAATAAAACTAAACCTTGTTGCTAACAATATTTTATTGTGATGGAATTTTCGGGTGTTACAAATCCTACCCCCTTAAAAAGAATCTCGTCCCGAGATTCGGAGGGATCGGGAAACAAGAGGAGATACAAGATGTCTTGAAAGATGACGGTTTCCTATCACAGAGCTTGTTCACTTCTCCTTCTTCTTCGGGCTTGTAGCGGCAAACTCAATCCTATCTCCTTGCGGGGTAGTTAAGAGCACCGACTTCTTGGCACACAAAATGATTCCATCATGCTTGCTTAACCAATCCATACCAAGGATCACATCTATTCCACTGGATGTTAGAATCACTGAGTCTGCTTCAAAATCTATCTCTCCGATCTTAAGATTGACTCCGTGGGCATACATAGGTGGATTTCATTTCACCGTTTGGGGAACTGATTAGCAAATGTGTCTTCATGGAACTCTTGGGTACATCATGCTTTGTCACGAATCGTTCAGTAATAAATGAATGCGATGCCCCGAATCAAATAAAGCTGTTGCGGGTACGAGTTGATAAGAAACGTACCAAGCACAACATCTTTGTCTCCTTGAGCTTCTTCTACCGTCACATGGTTCACCCTACCATGCATATTGTTCGTTGGCCTCTCGTTATCTCTCTCGGGGTGTCCGCATATTGCGCCGAGGGGCAAATGCGGCATAGTGTCCTAATTCTCCGCAGTTGAAGCATCCACTGGGGTGAACTGGAGTAGTGTTCCTTACTGGTGCACCTGAGCGATTCTGATGAGGATTTGGAGCCTGAGGTGTCATTGGGTTGGATTCTTCGGGTTCATCAAACGAACGATACTGCTGACTCTGTCCATGGCCTCTGCCTGGTGTGCTAGAACGAAACTGAGAGTCTTGCGATGAGTTGTAACGAGGGCGGGTGTTACTGCTAGACTGTCCCTGAGATTGAAACTTGCGCTTCTGTTCACGAAGTTCCTTGCGTTTATTCTCCAAGCCTATAGCCTTATTGAGCAACATCTGAAAGTTAAGAAATGTGTGGCTCGCAACCGATAGTTAAGTGGCCCTATCAATCCATCGAGAAAGCGTTCTTGTCTCTTGGCATCCGTGTTGACTTCATCCGGTGCATAGCGGGACAAATGAGTAAACCGATCCGGATACTCACTAACGGTCATGTTGCCTTGCTTTAGAGCTAGAAATTCCTTCTTCTTCGGCTTCTTCACACCTGCCGGGATGTGATGTGTACGAAAACTCTCCTGGAACTCCCGCCGGTAATGGTGTCGGCGGCGGCATGTGCGACGGTGTAAGCATCCCACCAATCAGCGGCTGCACCTTCCAGACGTCCCGAGGCATACAAAACCTTCTCACGATCATTACATTGAGTGATATTCAGCATCTTGTTGATGGTCTTGAGCCAATCATCGGCATCGAGGGGATCTACAGAATGAGAGTAAGTGGGCGGGTTGTGGCTCATGAATTCTCTATGCTTGTTCACCGGTGGTGGAGGTGGTGGAGGTCCTTGTGGTGGTGGGCGGATTCTGCCGTGCTTGTAGATTCCGGGCCGGTGGCGGTGAGGTTCCGAATCAACCGCATCCGTTCCGTAAAGAAGCTGCCGCATCGCGGGATCCATCGCTAATTCTTGTGGTGGAGGAGGGAACTTGATTCAGCTGATTGATGACGAACGGAATATCCTGTCCAGCTCCTGACCTGATGTTTACCATTTGATTGTTAGAGAGAAGTTTTCCGATAGGATGTTGAATTGATAAAGGTGAATCAGAGAAAAAAAAAGGGGGGGGGCTAAGATTCAAATTTCAACTTTAATTATTTTATTGATGTATTTGTGGCCATCACTCCACAAAAACATTTCAATCAAGTCAAAGATCCAAATCATGCATGTTTACAATCAACAAGCATTAACATCGCACGTCCTCACAAGAACGGCTCTATCGAAACGAAACTGGTAGAAGGGTAGGCAACCTAAGAATCTATCCTGTAAAACACGTGTGGTAGTTCAAGGTGGAAGATCAAGAATCAGACTCAGTGTAGAAGAAAACAAAAGATTTGATTTTGTTTAGAGAATAAAGAATAAAATATTTTTTTTTTAAGCGTATATAAGATATTTTGAATGTTAGAAGGGCTTCCCAGAAAGAGAGACCTTAATATCGACCATTTCTATACGAGGCTGCGTCCTACGATCGGCAATGCTACGATACCACTCGTCACACCCGATTTTCCGTAGAAAACCGAATGCATCTCATATGTGTGCCGGGATCAAAATTTCACACATATGATAGACTCATGAGTGTAATATCACAAGACACCGCTCAAAAACGTACGAAAAGATTTATTAACTTTTATTACACTCACGATGGTAGACACAAAGGTCTTTACACGAACAACGATAACTATGAAGACGCGACTCCATCTTCATCTTCCACGAGCATCCGACCGGTTGATCGCATCCTCGGAACTCCTCGTAGTCGGTGAAGTATTCCACTCCGGATTCTTCTGCGAACGGCGTAAGCAAGGATGAGTACACTTATGGTTGGTACTCGGCAAGGCCACGAAATAACCTAATGCAATATTAATCCATCTTTAAGTTCAATTAATCATGTGAGGGTCCGGGCCGCTCTTGACCGTGAGCACGGGCGATCGATCGGTTTAACACTCTGCGAGAGGTTGCACACTTTTCCCACGGTTCGCGTAAAAGTTCCAAAGAACTTTGAACCCAACCACGCATGTGCTTGATCGAGCACAATACCACACTTCCGAGGTGTGATTGCATAGGGACGCTACGAAGCCTTTACAAAGATATGCAAAAGACTAACGACCCGCATAGTTACGGATCGGGGCGGACCATAACCCTCCCTAGTGGTCGGCACCTTAGCAAAGGCGCTACCCCAAAAGGACCGGGCTATACCCCCGCAACCCGGATCCCCCCCTCTCGCTCCTTTCGGAAAAGGGCCATCGGATCAATCGCACACCTAATTAATTGGCTAAGCCGAGCCATATGGACCGTGGTTGCACTTTGTTTTCCCGGGTGGTTCTCCATGTTCCGATTAACTTATAGTGTTCTTGATTAAAGCATAGGTAGAAGGGTGGTTAGGGTCACTTGCCTTTCTCCAACGATAAGCTACTTTCCTTAAGCGCAAAGCTCGCACTTGAACTTCCTCGAACGGCGTGTCGGCTACGATCATGCAAGAAAACATACAATAAATAAAACAATACATCAAACATTACCAAAAGGCTAAAACAAGCTTTTAGAAATGACGGGCTCGGAGAGACGATCGCGTGGACACCAAGAACGCGTAAAACGGAGCTAAGATGAAAAAGTTATGGCTGAAACAAGGTTCAGGGGCTAAATTGTAAAAAAACTGGAAGTTTAGGGGGTTTTCTGGAAGATTTCAGGGACCTAAACATAAATATGTGTGAAACTAGGAGGTCTAATATGTAAAAGGTTAAGGATAGGCTATTAAACATGAAAACTATGGACTGCAGGGGCCTAAGTGTAAAGAAAAGGACCTGATTGAAAGGCTTTTATATAGGTGGAAGGGTATATATGTAATTTCTGGAATCTCAGGGTTCTTTTTGCAAAACTGCCAAAGCAGCCGGCGGGTGGACTGTGGTGGCGACACGTGGCGGCTCGCGGTAGGCTGTGCTGACGCAAGCGATGACGTGGTGATGACGTCAGCGTGTGGACCGCGCCTGGTGGACCTGGTCCACTGGTCCACCGTGGACCGGGCGAAGGGGTATGGGCTGGTTTTAATCTGGGCCGTGGATTTAGATCGGACGGTTGAGGTGGCTTGTAGGCGACGGCGGCGGCGGCCAGACAGCGGCGGCGGCGGCCAGCGGCGGCGGCGGCGGCGGGCTCGCCGGAGACACTCGAACTCGAGCTCCCGGCCTCGGATTTCGACGGGAACAACTCGAAAACGAAGCACACGACCTCGGGAACTTACCTAGGGACTTGGGATGGCGGGAGACGCTACGAAGAAGGGGATCGGGGCGGCGTTGCTCCGGTGGCGGTGGAGCTCCGGTCTTCGGGCGGCGGCGGCGCTGCACGAGCGAGGAGAGGGCAGGAAGAGGTGCGGTGAAGCAGGGGCTATGGATCCACCTTTTATAGGACCGAGAGGGGAAGGGGAGAGGGCGGCCGAGGCGGTGGCGGCGGGTTCCGGTGGGCGGCGGCATTAATGGCGGCGGCGGTTTCGGAAGGGGAAGGGGAGGGGCCGGGGCAGTGGAGGTGGGGTGGCGTGAATGCGGCGGCGCACTATTGGAGGAGGGGAGGAGGCGCGGGAGGCCGGGGAGGCGTCGGGGTGCGGGCGGCGGCCGGCGGCCGGCTCGGGCAAGAAGGGCGGGGCGCGGCTGGAGGTTGAAGGTGGTGCCGACAGGTGGGCCCCACCTGTCGGTGACCGCGTGAGAGAGGGAGGGGAGGGAGGCGGGTGCGGAGTGGGCCGCATGGGCCGAAGGAAGATGGGCCGCGGGCATGGGCTGGGTGTTAGGTTAGGTTAGTTTTCTTTTTTTTTCTTCTCTTTTTCTTTTCTTTTCAAATTCAATTTCAAACCTATTTCAAATTCAAATCTTTTTCAAATCAAATTTTAACACAAATTTACTCAACTATTTTAAGACTTTTTAGAAAACTTTTTGAACAAGTTTTCAAACATTTTTTAAATTCAAACTTTTCACACCAATTTTTTTAAAGACTTTTTACAAACATTTTTTTTAAAACTTTTAAAATCACACCACAAACAAAAACTCATGCATTTCAATTATGATGCACAAACACTTGGGTGATTCTAATTATTAAATGATGTTTAATTTAATTAAAGGCAAATTTATTTATTCAAATTTATTAAATCCTTAGAAAAATAAAACTAAACCTTGTTGCTAACAATATTTTATTGTGATGGAATTTTCGGGTGTTACGGCCCACTGATAGGTCTGCAAGTCTTCTAGTAGGCCGGACCCACTTGTCGGGGCTGGCCGTGAGCCTGGTCGATGGGGACCCAGGGGTACCCATGTCTCACAACAAGCAAGATAGCCACAATTTGAGCATAAGCATCGCCACCAAGATAGAAAGGGACATACAAGCAAGTGACATAGCCATGATGAAAATGAAGTATTTTTTCACAGAAGTTTCCCTCTCATGAGCATAGGACATAAACATGATCAACAGGAGCACATACAACATATAACTCACAAACTTCTTGCAAGGTCACACATTCTCATCACAAGGTCATCACAAACACCTACAAGCTATCTCATGTCTTGTCAAAGCCACCGAGCCATGTGTCCACGTCTAGATATGAGACTTCTCATTGGTGAACATCATGCAACGGTTTAGCACCCAAGATAATGAATTTAAAGCAATTATGAAATGGAAGCATATTTTTCAAGCTTAGGCATCTCACATACCATTTCCAAGATTTACAAGTTAAGCATGGTACATGAAGTGCCTTTGCGGCAAAAAGAAGCTTAGGCTTCTCCACAAGGTAGCATGTAGGCTAAACATTCATGATGATAAATGGATCTTTGAACCCAAATGAAAAGAACATGATTCCAAGCATAACTTAAGCAAGATATAGCCATAAGCACCCAATGTGAACATGAGAGGCATTCTACTCACAAGAGAGGATTATATAGCATTTTTACAAAAGAAAACCGTCCACAAGCATATATATCCCAAATCTACAAAGAGCATAGCTATACATCTCATGAGCATAACAAGCAAAGTCATAACCTCATCTCTAGCATATCATGGTGAGCAAAGCATATAAGAGAAGCACATCTCCATGTCATATGTTACAAATGCAGTCTATGATGCAAAGATGCAAGCATGATATGATACAAAAATTAAAATGCAACATGCATATGTACATCAACCCTCCCAACCAAAGCTCAAAAAGGAAAAACAACTCCAAGCTCTCCTCGCAAACGAGCAAATGTAGATTGGTCCAAAGGCTTGGTTAGGATATCGGCAAGCTGCTTTTCTGTAGGTACATGAATGAGGTCTATGTTTCCCTTCTCAACATTGTCTCTTAGAAAATGGTACCTCACTTCTATGTGTTTGGTTCTTGTCGTATGGACCTCCCTGGGCCCACTACCTCGGTGGGTACCAGAACCGATTACTCGGTGGGCCCCTGGGACTACCCGACTTGCGCTGCACGGTACCTGATGGCGTGAAGCACAAGGGCTACGGAGGAGAAGTACTCGGTTAGGAAGCTGTACATGTCCCGCACTGTATGGAAGACTCCTAGACGTACTCGACTAGTACTCTCTCCCTATTCTGACTTGTAACCCTGCCTCCCGGTCTATATAAGGCGAGGCGAGGGGACCTTTCTCTCATCATCTCATCTCACGGCGTAAGATTGCACCATCTTGTAATCGTACCCAATCAATCCGAGCTACGCGGCATACGGGACGTAGGGTATTACGCACCTCGCGGCCGAACCTGTCTAAATTGTGTGCCACGTGTCTCTTCCTTCGATTTACCGATCTCGGCGAGGCCACATTCATCTACTTCGGGTACTCCCCTTAGTAGGTTGCCGGTCTAAAACACCGACACCGGCGCGCCGGTAGGGGGAACTCGCCGAGATCACATGGCGAACTCGACGGCTCCCTGTCTACTTCAAGCCAACCGTCGCCTTCAACGGCGGCGACACCTTCGTTTTTGTCCCTTGGGTGCCGCACTGCTGACGGCGCGGGATCTTTCCACCGTCGCCTCACCATGCCGCCCAACCTGGAGACCGGCTTCGTGACGCTTCCTGAAGTTGTCACAGGCGAACTCACCGGCAAGTTCGGCGAAATTTCGCTCTTCAACCATCACGCCGACTTCGAGCTCGAGTCCACTTCCAACTCGAACTCGACGTCTCCGTGGGCTATCGCATGCGAGCGGGCCGCCTCGGCCATCGCATGTGGTCCCCCCCACCCCGCGAGCGCTCCACGCGTGGCCCCCGCAACCCCCTGCGGGGCCCGCACGGGGGCTCCCTCTTCGCGCGGGCCGGCAATGAGCCCGTCCCGGGTTAAAACTCGGACTCCGACACGAGTCCCCGGCCACGCTTTGGACTCCAACCCCCTCTTCGGGTCGGACCCCGGAGGATCCGAGTCCGAGAACGACACTGCGAGCATCCCTTATCGGGCCGGCCTCGGGCTAGTTATAACATCCACGCCCGCCGGAAGATTCGTCTGCGGCCGGACGCAAGCCCGCGGACACGATAAGTGGAGACTCACGCTACATCACCTACCTCGACTTGCTCCCGTTCCGGAGGGAACACCACTTGCCGGGGGCGACTCGTACACTCCAACTGAGGTGGCGAGCTCTGAGTCCAGCCTTGGCAACCCCGATCGCCAAGTCTTCATGGCTGTCGGCGACACCCCCGGACCATCTGGGACGGCTCCAGACAAGTACCTTGAGGACATCTCTGCAGACGAGCTGTCTGCTGATGCACCTGCAGACGAGACCGCCGCCAACAGGGACGCTCGACGTGAGCGTAACAGGAAGCGCAACGAACGGCGCCGGCGTCTCAGAGACAACCTCCCCATCCGCAACCTTGCGGAAGCTCTCGAGGCGGTCGAGAGCAGAGTACACACTACCCCCGAGCAGTGTCTCATGTCGATCCGGCGATCGCACGCCGGAGCTCGGGGGTATACGTGCGGAGAAGTCATTGCCAAGCTCGGCGAAGACGCCTACTTCATGCGGGTCGACAACACGGTCAACCCGGCCTCCTCCCCGCCAGGAACCGCGACAACGAAGCTACAAGTCGCGGTGCTTACCTCGGCCGCAACCGTACTCGAGCCGAGCCGCCGACTCGGCCGAACCGTACTCACGCGAACGCCGGCGGACCTTCACGGGGGTGGCAACGACAACCGCGAGGTCGTCCCCCCACCGTGCTCTTGACGGCGGCGGCCGTGACCCTTACGGCGGCGGCGGCGGCGGCGGAAGCTCCAACCACGGAGCCAACGGGAGGGCCGGCGGCGGCGGCAATCGTGGCGGTCGTGACCACGCGAACGACCACACCTCCGGTGCCTCACGGGCGCCTACGACACCCCGGAGAAGATTGAGGAGGCTGCGGCGGAAGAAGTCGGCCACTTGCGGGCGACAACGACGGCTTCCCCCGCCTTCTCACCTCGACTTCGCAACTTGCTCCTCCCCGAAAAGTTCAAGCCTTTGGGGATCACCAAGTACGACGCGAAGCGATACCCCATCCGGTGGCTCGGGTGCTACGCCCTCTCCATCGAGAACGGCGGCGGCAACAACGACACCAAGTGCCTCTACTTCCCCTTACGCCTGGACCACGCTCCACTCACATGGCTCGAGTCGGCCCCGGACAAGCACTCGATCGACAAGTGGGACCGGTCGAAGGAGCGATTCACCGGCAACTTTGTGGGCGCCATGGGCCGATCGGTACTCATGTGGACACGGCCATGGTCAAGCGAGAACAAGGCGAGACCCTCCGCAAGTACATGTGCCGCTTCTTCGACAAGCGCACTACCGTAGTCGACGTCACCGACAAGGAGGTCATCGACCTCTTTCAAGACGGCCTCTACCACCGCCGCACATTTGAAGACTTCGGTCGTCGCCGCCCCAAGTCCATCCCCCACCTTAAGGACATGATCACGTCCTGGGCGGATGAAGAAGACAAGGCCAATGCCAAGTACGACGCCATCCGTGGCAAGAACAAGCAAAACGCGGGCGGCGGCAGCGGCAACAACGGGAACCAAGGCGGTCGCAGCAACAACAACAAGTACTCGGGTCCCAACCGCAAGTGCAAGCCAGACAACACTGTCGCAGCTATCCAGCGCCCTGCGAAGGAGAACTCGAAGAAGAACTCCGGCGGCTTCAAAGAGTTGCTGAAGGAGAAGTGCCTGTGGCATCTGGACGGCAACCACACTACCGAGCAGTGCTACCAACTCAGGGAGAGCACTCAAGAGTACTCCCGGAGCAACCGCACCCTCACGACAAGAAGGGCAAGAAGCGAACGACGGAGACAACGGCGACTTCCGGGAACCCGACAAGGCTGTCAACGTCCTCTTCGGCGGACTACCCGGCGGACGGGAGCAAAATGCTACACGTCGAAAAGTCATGAGCATTGAACCGGCGGTCCCGACCCCTCTCGGGTGGTCGGAGGTACCCATTACCTTCTCCCGCATGGATCAATGGACCAACTTCTCCGAACCGGGCGGTTCCCTCTCGTCCCGAAGCCGGTGGTTGCGGGCTCCAAGCTCAACAAGGTCCTCATCGATGGTGGGAGCGGGCTTAACGTCCCTTTTACCAAAACCTTGAATAAGATGAAGCTCGACATCACCCACGTGCTCACCAAGAGCAACACGCCTTTCTACGGCATCGTCCCCGTAACGCGGCTATCTCCGCCGGGCTCGGTGGTCTGCCCGCGTTACCTTCGGGGAATCTCGTGACAACTATCGTACCGAGTACATCAAGTTCAAGGTCGCGGACTTCGAAACATCCTACCATGCCATCCTTGGTAGACCGGCCATCGCCAAGTTCATGGCGGTGCCCCACTACACCTACTTGGTACTCAAGATGCCAAGTCCAGCAAGTGTACTCTCTCTCCAAGGGGACTTGAAAATCTCGCACGACTGCGACACCGAAGCCGTGGAGATCGCGTCTACAAATCAAGTACCCAACACGATGATGGAGGTCTACGCCGCGTCGAAGAAGCTTGCAACAAGTGAACTCGACATCCCTGAGAAGTCTGACAACGGCAACAAGCCTCAATCAGCTGAGGAGCTCCTAGTCAAGACGATCGACCTCGGGACGAGCGACGACGACAAGACCACTACCATCGGGGCCGGCCTCGACCCCAAATAGGAAGACGCGCTCATCGGCTTCCTCCCGGGCTAACCGCGACATCTTCGCGTGGAAGCCGGTGAACATTCAAGGAGTGCCCGGGGAGTTGATCGAGCACCGCCTCAACATCGATCCTAAGGCCACCCCCAAGCGACAACACCTCCGCCGTTTTGCCGACGACAGACGGGACGCCATCAAGAAGGAACTCGCAAAACTACTCGCGGCTGTCTTCATCAGAGAAGTCTTCCATCCTGAGTGGCTTGCCAACCCCGTCCTCGTCCGCAAGAAGAACTCGAACGAGTGGAGGATGTGCGTTGATTACACCGACCTCAACAAGCACCGCCCGAAGGACCCCTTCGGGTTGCCGAGGATTGATCAAGTCATCGACTCCACGGAGGGCTACGACTCGCTCTGCTTCCTCGACTGCTACTCCGGGTACCACCAGATCGCGATCAAGGAAGAAGACCAGGAGAGGACCACGTTCATCACCCCGTTTGGCGCGTCTTCGCTACACGACCATGTCCTTCGGGTTGAAGAACGCCGGCGCCACCTATTAACGAGCTATCCAGGCTTGCTTCAAGAGGCAACTCAACAAGAACGTCGAAGCCTACGTGGATGACGTGGTCTTCAAGACCGAAACTCCGGTACCCTCATCGACGACCTTGAAGAGACTTTCGCATCTCTCGCGCGAGTACCGTCGGAAGCTCAACCCGAACAAGTGCGTCTTTGGCGTACCCTCGGGCAAACTACTCGGCTTCATCATCGGCCCGGCGCGGCATCGAAGCCAACTCCGAGATAATCTCCGCCATCACCGGCATGAAGGCTCCCACGTGCATCAAAGACATCCGGAAGCCGACCGGGTGCATGGCGGCCTTGAACGAGATTCATCTCGAAGCTTGGAGAGCGAGGGCTCCCCTTCTTCAAACTACTCAAGCACCAAGAGAAGTTCGTGTGGACTCCGAGAGGCGGACCAAGCCCTTGCTCGGCTCAAGGACTTCCTATCGAAGCCACCGGTCCTCACGGCTCCTCGCAAAGGCGAGCGGCCTCTTCGTTCTACCTCGCCGCGACTACTCACGTGGTCGCATCGCCATCGTCGTCGAGCGGCGGGGAAGACGGCCACGCCTACCCGATCCGGGCGCCCGGTCTACTTCGTCGGCGAGGTCTCGTCGAGTCCAAGGCACGCTATCGGCCCGTGCGAGAAGCTTCGTACGCGGTACTCACCACCTCGCGGAAGCTATGACACTACTTCCGGGAGTACTCGATCTCCGTCGTCACCGACTACCCGCTCGGCGACATCTCGCGGAACCAAGATGCTACTTGGAAGGATCTCCAAGTGGGCGATCGAACTCGGTGCCCTCACCATCGACTTCAAGCCACGTACGGCCATCAAGTCGCAAGCACTAGTCGACTTCATGGCGGAGTGGCGGGAGAATCGACTACCTACTCCAATCGTGCAACCGAGCATTGGGTGATGTACTTCGACGGCTCACTCAACCTCGAGGGCGCGAGGTGCGGGGGTACTACGATCTCTCCGACGGGCAAACAACTTAAGTACGTCCCGCGATCTTCCGGAAGGTCTCAAACAACGAAGCCGAGTACGAAGCTCTCCTACACGGGCTCCGCCTCGCGGCTTCACCGGGCATCGAGCGGCTACTAGTCTACGGTGACTCCGCGGTGGTCATCAACCAAGTCAACAAGTCCTAGGACCACAACAAGGAGAACATGGACGCCTATCGCCTAGAAGTCCGCAAGCTTGAGAACAAGTTCTACGGTCTCGAGTTCCACCACATCGTCCGCGACAACAACGTTGCGGCGGACGTCTCGTCGAAGCTCGGTTCTACTCACACTCAAGTACCGGCGGGTGTCTTCGTCCACGAGCTTCACGCGCCATCCATCTCGGAGCCGGCGCCACCGACCACTGTCCCAGCGCATCCGCCACTGGCCGGGGAGGTCATGATGATCGACGCGGACTGGAGGCAACCCTTCATCGACTACCTCAGCGAGCAAAGGTTTCCCTCGGACAAAAACTTGGCTGAGCAGCTCATCCGCCGCGCCAAGTCCTACGTCCTCGTCGGAGACAAGCTTTACAAGAGGGGCGCATCTTCTGGAGTACTCATGAAGTGCGTCCCCAAGCAAGAAGGCAAGGACATCTTTGAGGAGATTCACAAGGGCGTCTCGCGGCAACCACACGTCTTCTCGTACGGCGGTCGGCCAAGGCCTTCCGACGAGCTTTCCTCTTCGGCTCACGGCCACGGGCGACGCCCGAAGAACTCGTCGAAGGTGCCAAGGATGTCAATACTTCGCCAAGTAGCAACACGTCCCAGCCTACAAGCTAGTCACCATACCACCAACCTGGCCCTTCGCTTGCCGGGGGCTCGACATGATTGGGCCACCGCCAACCGCGCCGGTGGATTTAATAGAGTATTGGTGGCCATCGACAAGTTCACCAAGTGGATCGAGGTCAAGCCGGTCACAAGCCCCAAGGTTGACGAGTACTCGATTTCTCGGATGAACTCGTGCACCGCTACGGACTACCCCACCGCATCATCACGGACACCGGGCTCCAACTTCAACAACCACCGGTTACGGGAGTACCGCGAGAACAACGGGATCGACGTCCGATATGTCTCGCTTGCCCATCCTCGGGCCAACGGACAAGTCGAGCGCGCCAACGAGATGGTGCTCGACGCTCTCAAGAATCGGCTACACGATGTTGCTAATTCCAAAGGAGGCAAGTGGATCAAGGAACTACCCAATGCACTCGGGGGCTACGTACTCAACCTTCCAAGCCAACGGGGCAATCCCCTTACTTCTGGTCTACGGCTACGAAGCAATCCTCCCCGCCGATGTCATACGGAATTCACCGGCGGTGAGCACTACGACGAAGGCGTCTCCGAAGACAACGGACGAGTTGACATCGATGGACTCGAAGAAGCTCGGCCGCGCTGCTCTCGTCCAATCAGCAAGGTACCTGGAGGGTATCCGATGCTACCACGACCGCAACGTCAAGGAACACTCCTTCAACGTTGGTGATCTCGTCCTCCGTCGTATCTAGAACACGGAAGGACTACACAAGCTCAGCTCCCCCTGGGAAGGTCCCTTCACCGTGGCAAAGGTGACCGGGCCGGGCTCCTACCGCCTCCAGACACCTGAAGACGAAGACGTCAACAACTTGTGGAACGTCGACCAACTCTGTCGGTTCTACTCCTAGTCTACGCGACTACTCCGGGGCTCAAGTCTACACGACTACATCAAGACCCCCCCCCCCCCCCGCCGTAAGCGGCCCCCCGGTCTTGGCTTCGGTCTCCGACTACTCCTTCACTATAAGCGGCCTCCGTGTCCGGCACCGGTCTCGGACTACTCTTCTCCGAGAATCCGGCCCATGCGGCTACCTACGGATCTCGGGCTGCGACGAGCGACAAAGGACTCTAGCGGCGGTCTACCGAGAGACCATGTACTTCTAGATCCGGCCTACACGGCTACTTTTACGGATCTACTCCTCTAAGCGGCTACTCGCCCTAGCACCACTTAGCCGTAGGCGGCCTCCCAGGTCCCCGGCGACTACTCCGTAACTACGGCCCTGGCCACCCAGGTGTACTTCTTCAGTAATAAAGTTTGATCATTCATCAACTTCTTTACTGTCTACCTCCCTCAACGGGACTACTGCCGAGTACGACTACTCGCGACAACTCCACGATGGGACTCCGCACTCTGAAATCGCGACTACGAGTACTCATTGATGGAACTTTTCTTCATTAACACTTAGACAATTTCATTACAATTGTTTTTGTACATCCATTGCTACGAGCTAACTATTACAGGACTACTGGAGATTAAGCTTGTGGGTGATTTGTTCTGCAATGGGCGCCATCTGCTCCAGCAGCTCCGCATATTGCTCGTCGGTACAGTTGGCGGCTAGTCCGCCAGCGACTACATCCACGGGCGCCTTCGGGAAATAGGACTTCATGAAGGCCAGCACCTGGTTCGGGATCGCCTTCGCCAGATGCTTCACGTAGGCCGCCAGCCAGCTGGGGGCTTCCTTCAGTCGATCCACCGGCGGTGCTATCTTGGGGCCGCTAGGGTGAGGCACCAGTAGCCTCGCGATGGGGAGCGCGGCTTCTTCAAGCTCGTTCGACCGGGCCCCGCCGGCTTCTCGCGATCCTCGTTCGGCCCTCGCAACGATTTGTAGCAGTTGACGAGGTCACGATCGGAGGCAATACGAAGCTCCATGTGCTTGTCGCACTCGTAGGCAAGCTCCTTATAATCTAACTCGAGTACCTGACGGGCCTCCTGCTCCCAGTAGAAGAGATTCTTCAGATCCGTCTCTGAAGTCTTCAATTGCTCTACCCGGGTTTCAAGCTCTGCAAACAACAAGGACAAGCGGGTTAGACTACCTCTCGACCTCCAACAAGTACTGAACAAGACAAGTGGTGTACCTTTGTTCTTGTTGCGGAGCGACTTGTTCTTCCGCACCAAGTCGTCGCTCTTCGCCTGCATCTCTGTTGACAGTGAAAATCCGTCAACCTAGCCATGAGTTTACCATCGGTGTTGGCATAAGTTTTATACCTTATCCATTGGTACTAAGCCCCGTGGTATAACAAGTTCATGTGTGCATGTCGGTTTTGGAGTTTAGTGTTTATGTAGGGTTTTAGTGTTGAATGCAAGACTTTCGGGATAAGTTCATCGAGCACCTCATGACAAGACCTTGAAGCCCCGTACAAGTCATGCAATGAAGCAAACATAACTCCAAGAAGCCAGGGACTTGATCCGAGAAGATGACAAACTTCGAGGACTTGACCGAAAAGTGCCGAATCTTGCAAGACAAGGAGTTGTGTCCAATTCGGAGAGAAACCGACGACATGGACCTACATGCGAAGGGGGAAACATCCGGAAGCAAGAGAACCGACGTAGAGCAAAGGAGGCCTCGGGCTAGGCCTCGGATGGGCCCGGGCGGCCGGCCCGGGCCGGCTCGGCCCCGCCCCGTCCGAGGGCCCGGTGAGGCTCCACTTTGCCCTAGCCGCCAATCGGGCTATTTATAGCCCCCTGACCGAGAGCCATGCATCATCCAATTCGTCATCGCCCGCCGAGGAGCGAGAGAAGAGAGGGACACCATCTCGGAGAGGAGAGGGTCGAGCTAGTTGACTAGGGTTTCCCTAGCCGACGTGGGAACCTTGCACGGAAGACCACGTCGGAGTTCCCGGAGCTAGAAGCAAGATCAAGGAAGGATCTTGGTGGTGATCTTGTGTATGTATCATTGTTATAGTTGAATTATCAAGTTGAATCCTTTCCTAGCGATCAAGTGTTTCCTCGAAGATTTCGTTTTTCGATCGGCTTTGCTTATTCCAATTCTATTCTCGAGATAGATTACATAGGGTGTTCTTGTAGCCGCGGTGGCTAGAGGTACACGCCGGATCTTCCGAAAGAATCTCGACTTGTCTTTTGACTCGCCCTAAGCTCCCTGCATGAGTAGGGATACGTTGTGACAGAACGGGGGTTCCGAAAGGCGGATGTTTTCGGATTTGGACGGGAAACCACGATTTAAAGAGGCTTCTATTAAGATTCGATTTCCTACTTCTTCTCTTGCTTGGAACTTCAATGAAAGGCTTACCCCGATCCCTCTAGATCGGTTTATCTACCCAATCTTACTTTGTTTTCTCCGGTCTTTAGTAGATTAGATTAGTTTCAAGTCTTTTACTTAGATGCATTAGGGTTTCTTTTATCGAAGATTGGAGTTACTTGGCTTTATTAGATTGAGTTTTGCGTCACACATTTGTTCCACGGATTCGATACCTTGGGTTCACCACTCGAGGGAAGAAGGGTCCCTTGACTACGACGGGAGACTTGTCCGCTTGCAAGTCACAAACTAACTTTGATACAACTATTAACTGTCAACAAGCCCCTTTTTCTGGCGCCGTTGCCGGGGAACAAGTGATCAAGATTTGATTTTTTATTGCCTTTTTGTAATTTTCAGTTTTCTTTTTGTTTTTCTTTTTGCATCTACTAAACTTTGATCATCCTCAAAATACATCTAATCTAGTTTGTCTAACCCTAGTTTTCATAGATTTGTTCTACTTTCTAGTTTTTGCATACTTTGTTTATTGCTAACCCTAACAGGAGATGGACGGCTACCTCTCCAACAAACCCGATAATTTTGTGAATGCTCCAGAAAAACTTTACAGGCTAAGGAGACGCGAAGCACATCAAGCTAAAAAGCTGGATTTTGTAGATTCGAAGTCAGAAGACAAAGGATCGCAGGAATCTCCGAAGAATTCACCACCTCAAAGTCCTCGGGAGAATCGACTTCCACCGATGGGTGACCAACCACCGCAAGAACGCAAGATTGGGGAGCTATGGACCCCAGACATCATCGACCTACCAATCTTGAACCTTGAGGAGATCGGAAGACCGTTCGAGATCAAGACCTCAAAAATCCGCATGGTGCAACATTCACCCTTCACCAGGTAAAGAGGATCCGAACCTTCACCTCCAAGCATTCATTCAACTATGTCGGACTTTCAACATGGATGGGGTGACTCAAGATCAAATGAGGGAAAGGCTTTTTCCGTTCTCACTACTCGGGAAGGCTTTGCAATGGTTCCACTCTCGGCCGGCGGAGACGGTGTAAAATTGGAACACGTTGATGAAGGCTTTCATGAAGGAATACTACTCACGGGTAAAACTCAAAGCTTGCGTAATAAGATTGCCACCTTTGTTCAATATCCTATGGAAACTATCTCGGAGGCATTCGAGCGCTTCAACGAGTACACCGGGCGGTTCCACATCACAAGTTCCCGAAGGAAGACCTTGTGCAAAAGTTCTATCAAGGACTCACCATGGCGTCAAGGATGATCATCGATGCATCGGCGGGAGGATGCATCATCGAACTTACACCGACGAAAGCTTTCACTCTATTCAAGAAGGTCGCGGATAATGACACGTGGGCGTCGTCCGGGCGCCTACATACGGTTCAACCCACGGGGAACGTCAAAGGAGTCTTGCAAGTGGAGAAGGAGAACATACTTGAAGGCAACTTCGACTCGCTCATGAGGAGGTTGGAGAAGATGGAGATGGAAAAGAAAGAGGCTCAAGACTTGAAGGCCGCCGAAGCAAGGTCCACATGCGAGGAATGTGGAGAGTATGGCCATGTCCTCAAAGATTGTCGGAGGAAGCCAAAGTGCTCGACTACATGAGGAAGGGAGAATTGCCGAACTTCCGCTACGGGCAAGGTAGGCCTCAATTTAATGCAAGCTCATCTATTCCTAACGAGGTTCCGCTTCGTATACAATTGAAGGAGTTCATGGATGAGCAAGCTAAGATCAACAAGGACACCGTCACCAAGTTCAAGACCATAGACAAGGTGTTGGAGAACATCAATAGAAAAGTGACGGAGGTCGGAAGTTCCAATCATCAAGTGCTCAACATGATGAAGATGCTCGAGATGCAAGTTGGACAACTTGCGGGGCGCCTCACTAATGATGAAGGGAAGCTTCGGGACAACCCAAAAGTCCCGAATCGGCGAAGGCCATTCATACACGTTCGGGGAAGGAGACCGAAGATCCCGAACGTTCCGCGGGAGCAAGGAAGCTTAAACCATCCACCGAGGTGGAAGGAGTTGCTAAAGAGAAGGTTACGAGGATCGTCACCGAGGAACCCGAATTTGAGATGCCGGAGGAAGACATGAGGATACCGCAACTCAAACCACGCTACTTCCGAGGTCAACTTGACAACCACTTTGAGAAGTTTGTGGAAGTTGTGCGTAGACTTAGCATCAACATGCCATTACTAGATGCCGTACAAGTACCTACATATTCTCGTTACTTTAAAGACATACTTGCAAATAAATATGAGATAGCAACACTCGGGGTAGATCATGTCAAGATGTCCGAGGAGTGTAGTGCCGCCGTTGCTAATGGGCTAGAGAAGCAAAAGGACCCCGGTGCCCTACTATTCCATGTTCGGTTGGTTCTTTCAACTTCGAGAAGGCGTTATGCGAACTTGGAGCAAGTGTGAGCGTCATGCCGAGGGATGTGTTCGAGAAGCTACGCCTACCAATGGAGCCTACGGGTATATGTTTGGAGTTGGGAGACAACTCCATTCGCTATCCCTTGGGCATTGCTTGAAGATGTACCCGTGAAGGTCGGACACCACTTCATCCCCGTCGACTTCGTTGTGCTCGAGATGGGAGAGAGGGAGAAGCCGCCGCTCATCCTAGGGAGGTCTTTCCTCAAGACCGTGGGAGCTACTATTAATGTTGGCAAGGGGGAGATCATGTTCAATATCAACGGAGAAAGGAGTTCCTTCAAGTTCCGTCCAAGAATCGAGGCATGCAACATGATTGGAGTGAAGGGAGAACCAAAACAAACGGAGGGGCTGAAAAAGAAGAAGGAGCCGAAAAAAATGAACGTAAAGAAAATCAAAGAAGGTGTTGCATCCGTCAAGACAAAGGAAGAGAAGCTGCTTGTGAAGACCAAAAAAATGACTAAGCGGAAGACAAGCCCGTGCCCAAGATGGTGCGGAAGTGGGTACCCAAGATTGCAATGCCCGCAAAGAGCGTTGATCTGAAGTAATCAAGTGAAGAAGTCTAGCTATAGACTATAAACGAAGCGCTAGGTGGGAGGCAACCCGTTTCGACGAGTCAAGAATAAGCTACGGGAGGACAACCCGATTCCGGGTTTTTCGAGTCTTTTTAATAATTTAGTTTTGAGTTTTATTACGCAAAGACATTAGACTTAGAAGTGGTTGAACAATATTAGAGACATAATTCTTAACCGAATGTTTTGCTTTATCATAAACCCTTTGCATGAACCCTCCTATGTGCTTGTTTGTTCTTTTCTTTTCGAGAAACCTCAACCAAATAATTTCAGAACCTAACTCAATCTTTCACCCTCATTATGGTGCTGAGGTTGACTTATTTTTCATGCTAAAACCACATGAGTAGAGCCACGATTTATATTTAGGTGTTAATAAAATTCAGCACGTGGTAGGACTCGCGTGAACCTAGAAATCAAAACTTTTGGTTGGTTTAAAAATCAATATCCTTGGTTTCTCTAAGATTAGAATTTTTCTAAGCCCCATCTAATTTTGTTTTATTAAAAATCTCTCTTATTTAGCCAAAATTAGAACCTAAACCTATGCCCCCATGATCAAGCCGGGAAAAGTTTGCTCTCAACCGATGAAGGCGAACTATACCTGTGAGACCAAAATCGACGTAGTCGAAAAATATTTTCGACTTACATTTGTTTTTAATGGTTTAAAAACTTCTCTAAAATTATGTTTGAGCTCTTGCATGGCTCTGAAAAATATTTTAAATTTCGAATTAGAGGAGTGCTTAACCTTAAACATACCTAAATGGAGGCAATCTAGTTTGAATTAATCATGCATGCACCATTGGATTCCCTTTCATCAACTTTCAGCAATTCCACATGCAAAGGACAAGCATGGTGGGAAGCAAGCATCAACTTTGCAGGAATTTCATGGTGGCATGTGAAGCAAGTGGAGCTAGGGAGCATGGACATGACCCAAAGCATGAAGCATCAAGTGGAAGGACCAATAATGCAAGAAAAGAAGTGGACGAGAGCGTTTGGGCGGTGCAACTCGTGGAGCACGCGGGCGGGGAAAGTTGCGAGAGGAGAAATGATCGTGCCGGGAGAAAGCCGAGGCGGGGAGGAGCCGAAGCCACCCGGGCCGGTCGGCCCGAGCCGGCCGGCCTCCCCTACCTAAGGACCCCCCGGCTCCCGTTTTACGCGGGCAAGCTTCCCTCTCCTCTTTGTTTGTGTGTTCAAGTTTGTGTGCCCAAAACCTCCGTAGACATAGCCAACCTTCCCAAGCTTGATAGCTCAAAAAATCCACATCCTTAATCCACTCAAAGTCCACATCCGAAGTAAGAGTTTTAGTGCCTAGTTACCGGTTGCCACACCGGAGTTTTAGTAGAAGAAAAGAGTGCAGCAACCATGTGAAAGAAAACCACAAGTCTTTTCTCCAAGAAGAAGGGTTCGTCGTCATCCAAGCCATCATCAACCACGTCTTCGAGGAGGCACTCGGTTTCCGAGTCTCCCCGGAGCATGGAGACGGATACGGCACCACCGAGGAGGAACGATGCTCTCCTCCTTGGTGGTATGAGGGCTGCAAGAAGCACGTCCATGAGGGTTACCGAACCTCAAGGGCACACGGAGGAGCAGCCCGCGCCCAGCCCGCGCCACCACGACGATCAACCCGTTCAACCGCGCCACCTCCTTACACTCCGATTTATTCTTCGTACGGCTTCATCATCTTGTCGTCGTCGGAGGAGGAGAGGCTCTCTCAACTTGAGAAGAGGCTTGTGCCCAACGTTGAATTCGACGACCAAGCACTCTACGCCTTGGGTTTTGGCACCGACATATACTACATGTTGGGGCACCATGGATGGGTGCGGTTCTCCAACGGAGTATCGGCGGACACCCACATGGGGTTCGCCTTGGAAATTTTAATGACTATTGCACCTATCCTTGATGATGGGGTGCAAAGCTTGTCATTCCGTTTGGAGGGAGTCCAACAAGTGGTTCCCTACGAGCACGTTAGGGAGCTACTTGGATTCCACAAGGGAGCTCGGAGAAAGTTGACGTGCGACCGGCATGTTGGCGGGATTTTGGAATTTAATCTCCGGAGAAGCCCATCAACAACGCAATTGCATCCGCAACCCCATTATCCTTATATTTCACTCTTGGATGTGCAAGAGGGTATTGGGGAGGATGAAGGAGACGAAGGTGACCGACACGGAGTTGAATTGGCTCTACTCGGCTTTAGATGCCAGGTAGCCAATAGACCCCTCTTACCTCATGATCAACCGTTGGTGTTGTGAAGCAACATCGGGGGCGGGACATATCGGTTCGGGGTGCTACCTCTCCATGTTGGCCTTCTCCTTACGGTCGTGGATCGCAAGGAACCCCGACCATCTTTTGCGTGGTACCTCTCTCGGCATTGAGTATTTGCGGCAAGGCAAATATATTAGTGGAGATGAGAGAGGAGATTATCGGTTGACCATAGTAAACCTAACCCTTCCCAATGAGAGGCTTAGGCTTTTCGGCAAAGGGAGAGAAGATTGGTTGGAAGAGGGACTCCTTGTCCACGAGGACCATGTGTGGTTCGAGGGCCGGTGGATGGTCGCTTCCTTGTGTGATGAGTGATTGACAACGTTGTGTGGACCGATTCTTGGCTAAGTATTGCGAGGTGCGGGTTGCGGCTTGACTCGTGTTGGTGCGGGTGAAGAACAAGCGTGAAAGGTCGTCGCCGGTGAGGCCTCCGGGTGTGGAGAAGACAAGTAGGCTTCGTTCGAGGGACCGGTGGCCGGCGGGGTCAAGTGCGGGCCGCATGGTGGCATGAACGGCAAGATGAAGTCGTGGACGGTTTCTTGGTTGAGCCTCAACACCAAGGTCGAGCCGAGACTACGTGGGAGCCGAGTCATGAGTGGAGATTGGCGGAGGCTACACCGAGTTCGCGGGGTTTCCGGTGGTTCACCGAGAAAACCACCGGGTTCCTTGGTTGATCAACAAAGCCAAGACCGGAGAACCGAAGACGGAGGTGCGGCGGCACGGGACCGGTCCCGACCGGTGGGTCCGGCCGGTCCGACCGGTGAGGAGCACGCGGTCCGACCGGTGTGCGATGACGCGGTCCGAATCTTCGAAGCGGAGGACACACGTCGGGATCGCATGGCTTGCGTCGAGGCTACGCGAGGGGTGCGGTCGCCGGGCATCCGTCCGATGGTGAAGACATCAAGAATTCCATATCCGCCCTTGAGGGGCTTGTATACCTAGTTAGTAGAGAAGGGCATTTTAGACATTTGGTTGCCTCCATATAACCCAAGAGGTGAGAGGATGGCAGCCAACTCTTGGAACCCTAGCTCATTAGTTTTCCAATTTTCCACCTATTTTCCTTAGGTTTTCCTTAGGACTAGCAAGAGAGCTTCACGGAGAGATCTTGTAGAGAGGGATGGATGATCGGGCGGCTTGCTAGACCTTGTATGAACCTTTGTTTCATGTATAGATGATTCGGCGTGGTTCCTCAAGGTTTGGATGTGTTTTCCCCGGTTGTTCTTGGTGGTGATTTTCGGAGCCCTCTCTCGGTGATTTCTTTGGGTTGTTTTCGGGACTTTTCTCTTGGGGATTCGATGGGGGAAATTTGTGGGAACCCTTCGTGGTTCTTTGGGCTGTGATTCCCCTCCCAAATCCGTGAGAAAAGGTGCTCGATTTTGGGGTTTCTTGAGTTCTTGGGTTGGAAGTGCTTTCGGCGGGATTTCTTCGATTCCTCCTTTTTGGACAAGATTTGGTGGGGTTAAACTTGGCTATGGACTCCTCATGAGGTGTTCCCGATATCCCCAAAGTCTTGTTCAAGTCCGTGGAGTGATTCGGGAGATCGAGATTTGGATTTGGGGGAGTTGACCCACGGGTGTTGTTCATCCCGAGCGCCCGGAGCTACACGGTCGGCCGGTGCTCTTGACCGGTCCGACCGGTGCGAGCCCTTGTGGGTTTTTGTTCGGGTGAACGTCTTGTTGTGTTCGTTGTTGTCCCGTGTTGCTTCAGCAGTTTCGAGTTTGGGTCCGTTTGGTGGTCGGTTGGCTTTGTTTGGTGCCTTGGGGGCTTTCGGTCGCCATCGGTACGACCGGTGTATCTCACCGGTCGACCGGTGTAGAGCCACTTAGTGGAAGTTGCTCAGCTTCACCAGCAGGGACCGGTCGACCGGTGGTGCTCACCGGTCTGACCGGTGTGGGTCTGTAGACTCGAGGTTTGGTTTTTCCGCTGCGTTTCTCGGGTCGGAAGGTTGTGTGTTGGTTCCTAGGTCCGGTGGCACTCCAGTGGCTACGTGGGCTTGACCAACCTTGGTAGTGAGTCGAGACGTGTGTCGGAAGCCGCGTTCGTCTTGTTGGAGTTTTCATCTCCTTCGAGAAGAATTTTTATCGGCTCCCATTCACTCCCCCCCCCCTCTCCGGTTCGCCGTATCGGTCCTTCAAGTGGTATCGGAACCGGTTCGGGTCTTTGTTGACTCTAACCGAGTCTAAGATCCAAGGATGGCGTACCGAGAACGGGGTTCGGGTCCTCCACACTTCGATGGCAAGAACTACCGGATGTGGAGCAAGCGGATGAGTGCGTTCCTCCGCGGAAAGGGTCGGCTTCTTTGGGATGTCACGGTGGACACGGGCTATGTCCACCGATGGATTTCCTTGCTCCGGGGGTCGAGGGATAGATTCGACACCAACAATAAGGCGGTCGACTACTTGTTTCGTGCCTTGTGTCGGCCGAGTTCGATCGGGTGCACACCGAGCACTTGGCTTGTAGGATTTGGACGGTGTTGATGGAGGCTCATGTTGGGAACGCCCGAGGTTCGGGCACGGATGTATGCGACCTACGGAGAGAGTACGAGAACTTCACTCATCTCCCCCGGTGAGTCCATCGATGCCTTGTTTCGAGGTTCACGGTGGTTGTGAACAACATGAGGGCCAATGTGGACGTGCTCCCGTACGATGATCATGATAGAGCGGTCAAGCTCTTACACTCTTTGGATCGTACGATATGGGGCGGAAAGTTCGAGGCCATAGTCGAGTCGGAGAGGTATGATACTCGACGGTGAACGAGTACGTTCTCGAAGCTCAAGTCGGGCGAGGTGGATAGGGGCATGATCGCCAAGCTCGAGGGACCGACGATTCCTATAGTCTTGCCCTCGTTGGTGGTTCCAAAGGAAAGACTAACTCTAACCCATCCACCGGGATGTTCTCGTTTTCCACTTTGATGTCTATGCCGGATGAGGAGTTTGATGACCTTGGAGAGGACGAGGCGGAGTTGTTGACGAGGGCGGTTCGAGAGGCCGCACGAGAACCGCGTGAACATGAGGAGGAATACGAGGACTTGCTTCCCGATGCGGCAAGCGGGACACTTCATCGCCGGCCGCCGGAGATGGCCGAGGACAAGGACGAGCAACAAGCACAAGCCAAGGATGAACGATGGCAAGTACCGTTCGAGGCGCGACCACAAGAGCAAGCACAAGAACAAGTACAAGGACGAGCGACGATCGAGGAAGAAGGAGGGCGGGGGCAAGGCCCGAGCGATGGTTGAAGCGAGCGACGTCGACTCCGATTCCGCGTACTCCACCTCGAGCTCGAGCGGCGGTGAAGATGAGGGAGATCGTCGCAAGAACAAGAAGTCGTCCAAGAACCCGAGCGGGCGAGCGCTTCGCGAGAGATGGCTTCGCACCATGGCGCCGAGCTCCGGCGGCAAGAAGAGCACACGGAGGGACTCGGACTGCGAGTCCGACGACGAGGTGCGTGATGAACTTCCCTTCTTACGCCGGGAAAATGAGAGGCTTGGCTCCTTGCTTGATAACCGTGATGACATGCTTATAGAGGCCAAGAAAATGAGGAAAGAGCTTAGGGCTTCACTCGAGGATGCTAGGACTAGAGTGGGCGAGCTAGAGACACGGGTGCTTGATAGCAAGCTTGAGATTGATTCCCTTAAGGCTAGCCTGTTGTCTCGATGAGAATGATTGTCTTGATTGCTCCATATTCCTTGCTGATCTTGCTTTGTTTAAGGAGAAGCATGCCTCCAAGTGTGAGGAACTAGATGTGCTTAGGGTTGAAGTGGGCGAGCTTAAGTCTAGACTGCTTTGCTAGGTGCTTGCACTTCTTGCCCCGTTTTGCATGCTAAGATTGATGAGATGCATGCTTACACTAGTTCTCTTGAGGCTAAATTGAAGGAACCCATGCCTACATCTTGCTCTACCCGTGAAATGCATGCATTGAAAAATTTGGAGCTTGCACATTATGTTGATCGTTTGCAGGATGAGAATGATGAGCTGAGGAAGTTGATGGGTTGGTTGTCCGGTCATGAGCCTAAGTTGAGGGTGATGATCGAGGCCTTTAAGAGGCAAGATGGCGAGGGACTTGGGGCAAACAAGGTTGGTGAGGGAAGTGGAGAGAATATCCCGGAGCCACCAAAAACCCACCACAAAAATGATTTCCCTCCAAAACCTAACCATCTAAGGAACCGACTAGACACAACCCCGGCTCCACCCGTGTTTCCTACACCTACAAATGACCTACAAAAGCCTATCAAGTTTGTGAGCACTTCGGGGGAAAGTGTTCTTTGGGAAGGACGAAAGGAGAAGGCTAGTGGTGAGAAACCGGTGGAGGGTTTGAGTGGAGAGAAACCAAGTGAGCGACCACATCCCAAGCCTAAGCCTAAGCTTGTGAGGTTCCATTGTGGCTATTGTGGGAGAGATGGCCATAAGGAGGAGTTTTGCTTCAAAAGGAAGCGTGAGGAGAGAATGGAAAAGGAATGGGCTAACAAGGACAAGTACCACCCTTCGATGGTGTACTTGAGCCTCGTATGCGGATGCCCGGGGGCCGGGCGAGTGTGAGGACGGTTCGTGCTTGGGGAGAGAAGAAGGGCTGCCGGGTGGTGCTCGTTGTCCGAGTCACACCGGTCGGACCGGTGTGGGGCACGGCCGACGGCCCGGTGCGGGCACAGACGGACGGTTTGGGTTTCGAGCTCGTACGGGTGCGAGGGTTGTTTCGGGTGGTCGTGGTTCCGGTGGTTGGGCCGGGAAAGGGTGCGGGTGGTCGGTTGCTAGGCGTTCTCCTCCTTGTGCTCAATACGGGGATTGGAGGAGTCGTGGCTTTGAGTTGGAGAGGAAGGACGTTCCACGGGCTTTCTTGCGTGGATTTGGTCCTCCTCCGGGCGAGAGGGGGTGGTTCCCTCGGGGTGGTTACCGTGGTGGTGTTCGTGGAGGTAGTTTTGGTAGTAGAGATGCTTTGGTTGGTGCTAACCCCACTTTCGAGCAAATGGCTCGGCACCTTGGTTTTCCTCCTTTGGTACTAACCCCGATCTTTGAGTCGTTTGTTCGCTCACGTGCCTATTTTTGAATTTCGAGTGGGAGACTTGAAGAACATTTGGTTGATTGACTCCGGTTGTTCGAGGCATATGACCGGAGACGGGGGTGGTTCTCAAGTCTCGTTCGGTGGTGACGAAGAGGTACATCACCTTTGGGGACAATGGGCGTGGGCGTGTGCTTTCGGAAGGTGAGATAAAAGTGAGTGACAAGATCACTCGAGGCGTGTTGCTCTTGTTCAATCGCCGGGGTACAATTTGCTTTCCGTGTCCCGGTTGTTGGATGAGGGTTTTGAGGTGTTGTTTCGGCCGGTGGTTCTCGGATTGTGGACTCTCGAGGGGACCTTGTTTGTATGGTTGTTCCCGAGGGTCAGGTGTTTCGTGCTGATTTTTCTCAGTCTTCGGGTGTGGAGCGTTGTTTCTTGGCTGGTTCTTCGAGTGAGTTGTGGAAGTGGCATAGGAAGTTGGGTCACTTGAGCTTTGACCTTTTGTCTCGCTTAAGTAAACTCAATTTGGTCCGAGGATTGCCACGGTTGAGGCTTGAGAAAGAGTTGGTTTGTGCTCCGTGTAGGCATGCCAAGATGGTGGCCTCTTCTCACCCGCCTCTCACCGATGTGATGACTGAGCGTCCATGCGAGCTGCTCCATATGGACCTTGTTGGCCCGGCTCGTGTGCGATCCGCGGTGGGAAGTGGTATGTCCTTGTTGTGGTGGACGACTATTCTCGGTATGCGTGTGTGTTCTTTCTTGAGGAGAAGGGAGAGACGTTTGGTTTTGTTCGAGATCTAGTCTTGAGGTTGAGGAACGAGAGACACGGAGATGCCATACGAGCTATCCGCGGTGATAATGGCTCGGAATTCGGGAACTCCCGTTTTGAAACCTTTTGCCATGACTTGGGTCTTGAGCACCGCTTTCGAGTCCGTATACGCCTCCCCGGAATGGTGTTGTGGAAAGGAAGAACGGGACCTTGTGTGAGATGGCTTGGACGATGCTTGATGAGCATAGGACTCCGAGGAGGTATTGGGCCGAGGCGGTGAATACCGCGTGTTATGTGTCGAACAGGATATACCTCGAGTGCACAAGAAGAAGACATGCTATGAGTGATGCATGGTCGCACACCCAAGGTGAGTCACTTCCATGTCTTTGGTTGCAAGTGTTTCATTCGAAGAAAGGCGGGAAGTTGGATAAGTTTGAGGCTAGGTCTGTCGATGGCATTTTCTTTGGTTATGCATCTCATTCTAGAGCATATCGTGTGCTCAATCTTGAAACTAACCAAATCGTGGAGACTTGCGAGGTAACCTTCGACGAGACGAGCCATGTAGTCGGCTTGTCTTTGAGTGTGCGAGTGATGATGAGCTTGGCGAGGAGATCTTTCGGGAGGAGGAGCATGAACATGGTGATGATGAAGATGGCTATGCGGTGCCCCCGCCGAACATGTACCCACTACTTCGACTACGATGATGGATGGACCCTCTGCTACACCTACGACGACAAATCAAGAACGAGGAGAAGGCGATGTTGAGGGGGAGGTAGCTTCGAGGCGAGAACCTCCCCGGCGAGTTCAAGTGGATCACCCGGCTTCGAGGATCATCGGCGACATGAATGAACGCACTACACGGTCGAGGGTTCGAAACAACTCCCATTTCGCTCATGCTTTGCATTTGTTGCGTCTTTCGAGCCCAAAGACATTGGACACGCACTATCCGATCACAATTCGGTTAATTCAATGCATGAGGAGTTGGAGAACTTTGAGAGGAATCGGGTGTGGGAGTTGGTTGACCCTCCCCCGGGGTTTAAGCCGATTGGTACAAAGTGGGTGTGGAAAAACAAAGAGGGAGAGAAGGGTGAGGTTGTGAGGAACAAGTCCGGACTTGTTGCTCAAGGGTTCGCTCGAAGGAGGGGATCGACTACGAGGAGACCTTTGCTCCCGTAGCTCGTTTGGAGGCGATTAGGATCCTTCTAGCCTTTTCTCGTGGCTAAAGGGTTCAAGTTGCACCAAATGGATGTGAAGAGTGCTTTCCGAATGGTGTGTTGAAGGAAGAAGTATATGTGAGGCAGACCTCCGGGGGGTTGAGAGTGAGAAGTACCCCCACCGGGTGTACAAGTTGAGGAAGGCGCCGTATGGGTTGAAGCGGCGCCTAGAGCTTGGTATAGCGAGTTGAGGGGGGTTCTTGTTTGAGAGAGGTTTTGAGATGGGGAAGGTCGATCGACCTTGTTTTTGCCGAGGGGGGGCGGAGATATCCCGATTGTGCGGGTGTACGTGGATGATATTGTCTTTGGTGGCTCGTCTAACTCTCTTGTTGCAAGGTTTGCGGATGATATGAGCGGGGAGTTCGAGATGAGCATGATGGGTGAGTTGCGGTTCTTCCTCGGGCTACAAATCAAGCAATCAAAGGAAGGAACATTTGTGCACCGGGCTAAGTACACCAAGGACATTGTGAGGAAGTTCAAGATGGAGGACTCCAAGGCTATGACGACACCGATGAGTACGACTACGGCTCTTGATGCGGACGAGGAAGGTGAACACGTGGACCGGAAGGAGTACCGAAGCATGATCGGGTCACTCCTCTACTTGACGGGGACGAGGCCGGACATACGAGTTCTCGGTGTGTCTCTGCGCTCGATTTCAAGCGTCTCCGAGGACTTCGCATCGGCAAGCGGTGAAGCGAATTTTCGGGTACTTGCGTCACACTCTCGACTTCGGCCTTTGGTACTCCGCGTCCTCTTCTTTGGCGCTTCATGGTTTTTCGTAACGCGGATTTTGCGGGTGTCGGTTGGATAGGAAGTCCACTTCGAGACTTGCCGCTTTTGGGTTCTTCTTTGGTGTCTTGGTCTTCCCGCAAGCGGTCGAGTGTTGCTCAATCCACGACCGAGGCCGAGTATGTTGCCGCTGCTAGTTGTTGCTCTCGGCTCCTTTGGATCACCTACACCATGAGTGACTTTGGTGAGGAGTATACCCATGTCCCACTTCAATGTGATAGCACCGGTGCCATAAGCGTTGCAAAGAATCCGGTGCTCCATTCCAAAACCAAGCACATAGAAGTGAGGTACTATTTTCCGAGAGATAACGTCGAGAAAGGAAAGATAGCTTTGATCCATGTACCCACACATGACCAACTAGCCGATATTTTCACCAAACCCCTAGATCAAGCAACTTGCACTTGTTTGCGGGGGGGACTTGGTGTGTGTTTGTTTTCTTGAGTTGGGTGTGTGGGAGCTCTCTTTTGCGGTGGTGTCGAGCCCGTTTTGCCTCCCCTCGAGGAGCCGGTGGTAGCTTATGTATAGCTTTCCTTTGTGCATTTCTTGCATTTGGCATGGCATATGTAACATGATGTATAGGCATCCTTGTATCTTAGATTGCATGCATTTTGTATCATATGCATTGGTTAGGAAAAGCTTCTCTCATATACATTGTTCACCATGGAATGAGATATATGTCTTTGTGAGCTTGTTTGGTATGCTACGGTTAGTTTGGCTTAGCTCTTGATGATCTTGATGAATAATCCATGGTTGATAGCTATGTTTTTGAAAAATGTCACATGTATGCTCTCTCATGTGTAAATGCCTTTACATGCTCTTGACATGTTTGTGTGGCCTTGCTATGCTTAATTTGTGGTTGGATAGCTAGTTTATTGATCATATGGGGCCAAAGGCTCATTTGCCATCATGAATGTTTAGCCCTCTTGATTTATCTTGTGGAGGAGCATAAGTTCCTTTTTGTCGCAAAGACATTTCATGTACCATTTACAAATCTGAAAATGAAATGAAAAATGCTTGGAAAATGTGCTCCCATGTCATATGTGCTGAATTTAATTTGCTTTGGGTGCTAAACCGTTGCATGATGCCTACCAATGAGAAGTCTCATACATAGAAGTAGGCACATGGCTCGGTGGCTTTGACATGACATGAGGTGCTTGTGGGTGTTTGTGATGGTCTTATGATTAGAATGGCTGTCCTAGCATGAAGTTTGTGTGGCTTTGCATTTTGATATGCTTTGATCATGTTTAGGACTTTGCTCATGAGAGGCAAGTTTTTCGCAAAATTGCTAAAATCCATCTTAGCTTCGTCCAATGGTTGTGAAACTTGGTGATCATGTAGTTGAGATCGATACGAAGCCGTAGAGTATCTAACTTGCTCATTTGGACATGTGTAGCATTCTTTGTTGAATTTTGTCTATTTGAGAAGCTCTAGGTTGAAAGTTTTGCATTTTTGGCTTTATTCATGCATTGCCAACAAGGGGGAGAAGTTTGAGCTTGAAATGGCTTGCTGGACGTGTTTAGAAGGTTTTCAGGTGGTTTCGAGCCATTTCTGGGCTCTGTTGTGCACCGGTCTGACCGGTCAGGGTCACCGGTCTGACCGGTGTGAGTGCTGGTTCTGTACACATGTTGCACACCGGTCTGACCGGTGGTGTGGACCGGTCTGACCGGTCAGGGCTGTTTTGTTGCAGCTGCCCTGTTTCAAGTGGTGTCTTGCATGCATTCGTCCAGGGGGAGGTGCATTGGTTCAGGGGGAGCTTGCATGTGTGCAGGGGGAGCTCTTTGTGGTGTTCGAGTTTTGTTTTGGTGGTTTGCGCTCTTTGCTTGAGCTTTCCTTTGTCTCGGATGTGTCGAGCCGTTGCCCTTGCCTAAGGGGTCCGAGACTTGTTTCCTTCAAGTGATCTTGCTCTTTGCCTTTGTTTGGCTTTCGATCGCTTGTTGGAGTTTCTTTTTGTTCGTTTCTTTTTCTTTTCTTTTCTCTCTTGTTACTTTCGTGTGGGTGTTGTCAATGCACTCATCAAGGGGGAGATTGAGGACCATGTGTGGTTCGAGGACCGGTGGATGGTCGCTTCCTTGTGTGATGAGTGATTGACAACGTTGTGTGGACCGATTCTTGGCTAAGTATTGCAGGTGTAGGTTGCGGCTTGACTCGTGTTGGTGTAGGTGAAGAACAAGCGCGAAAGGTCGTCGCGGTGAGGCCTCCGGTGTGGAGAAGACAAGTAGGCTTCGTTCGAGGGACCGGTGGCCGGCGGGGTCAAGTGCGGGCCGCATGGTGGCATGAACGGCAAGATGAAGTTGTGGACGGTTTCTTGGTTGAGCCTCAAAACCAAGGTCGAGCCGAGACTACGTGGGAGCCGAGTCATGAGTGGAGATTGGCGGAGGCTACACCGAGTTCGCGGGGTTTCCGGTGGTTCACCGAAAAACCACCGGGTTCCTTGGTTGATCCATAAAACCAAGACCGGAGAACCGAAGACGGAGGTGCGGCGGCACGGACCGGTCGACCGGTGGGTCGACCGGTGTGCGACGACGCGGTCCGGAATCTTCGAAGCGGAGGAGACGCGTCGGGATCGCATGGCTTGCGTCGAGGCTACGCAGGGTGCGGTCGTCGGGCATCCGTCCGATGGTGAAGACATCAAGAATTCCATATCCGACCCCGAGGGGCTTGTATCCCTAGTTAGTAGAGAAGGGCATTTTAGACATTCGGTTGCCTCCATATAACTCAAGAGGTGAGAGGATGGCAGCCAACTCTTGGAACCCTAGCTCATTTGTTTTCCTATTTTCCACCTATTTTTCTTAGGTTTTCCTTAGGACTAGCAAGAGAGCTTCACGGAGAGATCGTGTAGAGAGGGATGGATGATCGGGCGGCTTGCTAGACCTTGTACGAACCTTTGTTTCATGTATAGATGATTCGGCGTGGTTCCTCAAGGTTTGGATGTGTTTTCCCCGGTTGTTCTTGGTGGTGATTTTCGGAGCCCTCTCTCGGTGATTTCTTTGGGTTGTTTTCGGGACTTTTCTCTTGGGGATTCGATGGGGGAAATTTGTGGGAACCCTTCGTGGTTCTTTGGGCGTGATTCCCCTCCCAAATCCGTGAGAAAAGGTGCTCGATTTTGGGGTTTCTTGAGTTCTTGGGTTGGAAGTGCTTTCGGCGGGATTTCTTCGATTCCTCCTTTTTGGACGAGATTTGGTGGGGTTAAACTTGGCTATGGACTCCTCATGAGGTGTTCCCGATATCCCCAAAGTCTTGTTCAAGTCCGTGCGGTGATTCGGGAGATCGAGATTTGGATTTGGAGGAGTTGACCCGCGGGTGCTGTTTCATCCCGAGTCGCCCGGCTACACCGGTCCGACCGGTGCTCTTGACCGGTCCGACGGTGCGAGCCCTTGTGGGTTTTTGTTCGGGTGAACGTCTTGTTGTGTTCGTTGTTGTCCCGTGTTGCTTTCTTTGTTTCGAGATTGGGTCCGTTTGGTGGTCGGTTAGCCTTGTTTGGTGCCTTGGGGGCTTTCGGCCGCCATCGGTCCGACCGGTGTGTCTCACCGGTCCGACCGGTGTAGAGCCACTTAGTGGAAGTTGCTCGGTTTCACCGGCGGGGACCGGTCGACCGGTGGTGCTCACCGGTCCGATCGGTGTGGGTCCGTAGACTCGAGGTTTGGTTTTCCGCCGCGTTTCTCGGGTCGGAAGGTTGTGTGTTGGTTCCTAGGTCCGGTGGCACTCCGGTGGCTACGTGGGCTTGACCAACCTTGGTAGTGAGTCGGAGACGTGTGTTGGAAGCCGCGTTCGTCTTGTTGGAGTTTTCATCTCCTTCGAGAAGAATTTTTATCGGCTCCCATTCACTCCCCCCTCTCCCGTTCGCCGTATCGGTCCTTCGGTCCCCGCAAGGAAGAACAAAAGAGGAAGAATCATAGAGGAGGGAACATCCTCCGCACAAGCGAGTGGAGCACAACCCAATGTGCAACCATTCGTCGAGATCCCTCCTCCGCCAAGTTATTACGGAGGGCCACAAGAGCAAGCATGGGGGGGGTGGTGCACCGGTACCCCCACCAAATTATGTGGTGCCCAACGCTAACTTCGCGGAGTCCTACGCACATCATCCCCAACCACAACAAAGCATGGCCATAATTGGAGGGTATGCTGCAAAGAACACCCAAAACATCGCAGCCATCCAAGCTAACGCAGCTCAACTTGGTGAAGGCAATGCAAATATTGCCTTTGAGCTTGGACGTCTTCACCTTGTGGAGCCAAATCAATTCGTCGGAGGGAATGTCCAATCATATTATGAGCAAGGGTATTACTATCAAGATCATCAACATCAACCACCAGCGGAGGACTAGAAGATTTAGGAACTTTAGTTTTCTTTCCTTTTTTTCTCTGTAATTTTCAGCTTTTCCTTATGTGTGTTTGCGTATTATTTTCTGTTTTTATTTAAATTTCAGCAAGCATGTTTGTTTATTTTCAGTTTGAATTTCAACTTGATATCATCATTAATAAAGACACCACCTTGATTATATCATTGGAAAAGTTACAAAAATTTGTGCCATGATGATATATGATTATAATTGCTGCTTTGTTTATCTTTGTAATTGATTTATGCATGTTTAAGCTAGTGCTCTCTTAAAATACGAATCTGAATTTATTTAAATGCTAGCTTAATCTTCAGCGGAGGTTATGTTTAAAATAAAGACCCATAGTGTTTTATGTGCTCTCAAGTTATGAATAGATTAAAGATGTCTTTTATGCTCAAAAATATCGCTAACCTTGTCATAAATATCACTTGTGTGTTGCTCAACCTATCCAAAGCCTAATATATATTTGAGTGCATAAACCTTAGTGTACAAGATTTATTTTTGAGTTAGTTATTGCAGGCCATAATTTCTCTGGCCCGAGACTAAGAAGCTGGTCATTCCGTTTTTGCGTATCTATCTTTTTGCTAGCCTTTTATCCGTGCATTGTGTATCCCCACATTGGAGATCTCACAAACTTCGCCAGATATCCACCCTTAAAACCAAATATCATCTTTTGTGATTACCTCCTTGACCACAACCTATCGTTGAGAATGGATCATCAATTCAAGGAAGATCGCAAGACGGTGCCAACATTGAAGATTTCAAGTATCTCTCCAAATGAAAAATATTTCCGGTACCTACCTTATTTTTCGCCTCTTTGCTCGAGGATGAGCAACGTCTAAGCATTGGGGAGGAGGTAAGTACGGTGCAGTTTTAGAGTTCATAGGGGAGCAATTTTAAAAAAATGTATGAAAGAATATTGAAAGGCGATGTACGTGACTTCCAAGGTGAAAGTCTCACAAGAAAAAAAATATATATATAATGAATGAAAGAAAGAAAGAAAGAAAAGAATGAGAAATATGAGAAAAAAATATGAGTATGCGTAAAGTGAACTCCCCGGTTCTCTAAGAGTGCATTTAAGGCTTCAAGTTTAAAAGATCCATTCTCATTTTCCAACCATGTGCAATCCGATAATGAGGACTTCCTTTGTGCCTCGGGATCACTCTTTGCCATTTGCACATGTCCACTCATCTAAACCGTGTGTATTTTTCTCTTTCCCCTCCTTGATTTAACATTATTTTCCAATGACCTTTTTGACGAGTCTCGGTAAGACCATGAGAAGCTTGTCTTGTTTTGACAACACCTCATTTATAAAATTTTGTTAGGACTAAACTTTCCCAAAGCTCCATATAAAGCCTACCACACATATATGTTATGAGAGGGAAAGGAGTAGAATATATAGGCTTGAGAGACAAGTGAGTTGAGTGTTTATGAGAAATACACAAGATGATTTAAATTTGTGAACTTGGTTTAGCTTTTCTTTATCACGTTCTTTATTTCAAAAATTCGAGACCTATTTAAACATTGTGAGCATGTTAATACTCGTGGGATAAGCTTAATAAGAATCTACCCTCCGTAGAGATGAAGGCTAGTACATTATGGAACTTTAATGAATTAAAATTTTGAGAGCATTATGTTTTCTCATGTATGATCAAGTGCAAGGTTTAAACATTGTTTGGCAATGATGATATCCATCGAAGGCTTACTCGAGGACGAGCAAGGTTTAAGCATGGGGGAGATGTTGACGGTGAAAATCCGTCAACCTAGCCATGAGTTTACCATCGGTGTTGGCATAAGTTTTATACCTTATCCATTGGTACTAACCCCCGTGGTATAACAAGTTCACGTGTGCATGTCGGTTTTGGAGTTTAGTGTTTATGCGGGGGTTTTAGTGTTGAATGCGGGACTTTCGGGATAAGTTTATCGAGCACCTCATGACAAGACCTTGAAGCCCCGTACAAGTCATGCAATGAAGCAAACTTAACTCCAAGAAGCCGGGTACTTGATTGTCACACCCGACTTTCCGAAGAAAACCGAGTGCAAGCCTATATGCATGCCGGATCAAGTTTCATGCATATAGTGACATATAAGTGAATACGAAACGTATCACGAAAGAAAAACGGAGATTATCGAGAGATTTACGCTTTATCCCGGAAACGAAGGCTCCAAACATCACAGCAATCGACGGGGGTTGCGTATGCCTAGCACCAGCAACATCTTCACAAGACTTCAAAGTAGCATCCTCTTTACGAGCAACAATGGTTATAGCAAGGGTGAGCACTTGTCGTACTCAGCAAGTGTGGAGAAAAGATATGAATGCAAAGGCTTTATAGTGGACCGGGCTATAAGCATTTAAGCAATTTTAGTTGGTCAAGTTTTATTAGCACCGATTACTAATAGTGTATAAGTTTATACCAACCCACAATTATCATAAAGAGATAGATAAGATACACCATAAGCATATGGCAAGCATAACCAGAGAACACGATTTCGGTCCATCTTCAAGTTTAATTATCATGTGAGGGTCCGGCCGCTCTTGACCGTGAGCACGGCTAATCGATTAGTTTTACACTGCGCAGGGTTGTACATCTTTACCCACAAGTCGCGTAAAAGTCCCGAAGAACTTTAGACCCAACCATGCGATGCTAGCTAGGCATCATACCACACTACCGAGGTGTGATTGCATAGGGACGCTACGAGGCCGTTACAAAGATCCCCGGATGTAGGTCGCCCGCTAGGTTACCCGGTCGGTGCAACGTATAAAGCTCCCGGACGAGTACCGTGTCTTAGCCAAGCCCACACCTACGCCCGAGCAGTCCATACGCCACTACCCGCCGGCCCCCAACCCTTATCGGGTAAAGCATACCTAACATCTAGTTCACTAATTAATAAGCCAAGACGAGCCATATGTCTTGTGGTAGCACTTGTTTTCCCCGGGTGGTCGCTCCATGTTCCGATTAATGCACAGTGATCTTGTATTAAACGTCCAAAGATATAACATAAAGGTATAACGTGATTCATCATTATTGTTCATTAAAACCACCATAACCCAGGTATAGCAACTAAGCATAGCTACCCAACATAAATGTAAACCCAGGTTAACAAGGAATGACAATCAAAACTAGGATAAACCTTAATAGGAACCCATCAAAATTAATGCAAGCAATGCAAAGTGATTAATCATAGTTATTGGGACAAAAGATCAAGGACACACTTGCCTTTAACCAAAGTAATGTCGTTGCTCGAATACATTCACCTCTTGCTCTTCAAAGCTTCTCGAACGGCGTTCACTCTAAGCGCATCAATCGTCGGGCACAAACATACATAAAGCAAACAAACAAGCATACTAAGAACAAAACACCAATCAAAAGAAAGCTTTAAAAGGACGCACTAAAGGATAAGCTTGATTAGATGGATCACTAAAGAACACAAAGTGTGCTTGGAAGGAAAAGGTTTGGTTTGCTTTAAAGAGATGGTTGCGGAAGATTGAGCAAGGACCGGAAAGATCACATTGAGATAGAGCTCGATTCTATGGTTACGCAACGACAAAAGAACGATAAAAACAAAACTAAGGTCGAAGATATCGAAAGGTTATTATCAAACAACAAGAGACTAGGTGCTTAATATGTTTTAATTATAAAATAATGTGGCAAGAATATTACAAAGCGGGTTATGTTTAGTTAAGAAAACACGGTAAACCTAATCATATTTATTAGCAGATATTTAAGTACAAGTTATATCCAATTAACAATTAATATTAAGAGACAAAGCATGTGAAAGAATCTAATCGAATAACTTTATATTTCGTGTTCAACTAAGCATATTAATATTGAAAAGATAATTATAATACCATTAAGCATATTAAATTTATTATGAAAATCGATAGGTAGCACTAAGCATCTTTTATTTATAAAAGCTAGTTATAAATAAAAATTAAACAATTTAAACCGTGATTAAAGAAAACCGAAGTAGAACCTAATCACTTTTATTTAGAAAACCAATTAAATAAGAATTAGTCAAGATTAACAGGAAACTTTAATTATTAAAACAAGTAATAGGTGACACACATGCTAACGCATAAGTTAACGTGAAACGAACTATACAACGGCACAAACGCACTATAAAGGTACACAACTAATGTACGCGCGTCAGTGAAAGAATTACTGAGATTGATCGGAATTGGATAGAATAAGATATGAATTTTAATAACAAGAAAAAGACAACTGATTGAATATGACATAAAGATGATGTCACCATGAAGATGGTATATGATTATTTAACGATTAAAGATAGTCAAGGCTAAAAGACTTATGGAGTTTCGAGGGCACAAGATTTATGAAGCAAAACAAACATATCCTAATTATTTTGCTAGAAGAGAAATCCTAATGATCAGATGTATGATCTCACCATGATGTCACCTTTGCATGCATGGTAGATGGCTTCTTTACTTATGTACGAATGTGACTCTCTTTCTATGGCTGCCATGCATCTTCTAGCTCGAGCTTCCATTCATGTGCTTTGCACCAGAAAACTAGCAACCACTGCAAAGAGACAGGAGGTGGCTTCGGCGCCGAGGCCAAGGATCAATAAGGCACGGCCATAGGCCGCACGACAGGGTAGTAGTAGCATGGATTAGAGACAAAAGATGGATGGACGTGCATGCATAAAAGCTAAGAAACATGTTGCTGTTGGTACATACATGCATGAAGGCTTGTACTGATTAGTTGAGAGTAAAGGTATTGAAGGAAAGGTGCAAGCGGGGGTTCTTACCGAGCGAGCGTGGTCGGTGAGCTCGGCAAGACGGCGACGCGTGATGGATCGCGCGCTCGCCACGCAGACGAACAAGGACGGAAATCTATGGGCGGCCGAATGGCGACACGGCCGGCGATCTTCACGGGGGCGCACGGTGCTTCGTCGGCGGCAACTAGATGGAAACGTGCGGCTCGTAGTCACGAGGCTTCGGGGAGACGCCGGATCGCTCTTGCGCCGGGACGGAGGCAACGAAAGCGTCCCACACGGCGATGCAGAGGTGCCGGCCGCCGGGTTATCCCTGGTGTTGCCGCACTCGCCGGCGGTCTAGGCACGAAGCACATGCGTGAACATGCACATGCACGTACGTAGTGCGCCCTACGGCCGAAGCTGAGGAACGAGATAAACGATGGCGGCGGTGATCGAACTGGACATGGCTCCTGTTCGACGCGTGGACGTGTTCGACAGCAGATCGAGTCGGCACCTCAGCGGCCCATCACGGTTGATCATCGCGAGTACCTGGTAAAACTCTGGGCAACGGCGATCTTTGCCTGCGGCAGCAGCAATGGTTGATCAGCGGATGGCGATGTTAGAGTGCGGCAAAAGCAATCACGGAGAAACAAGAGATCGAGAAACAACTGCTGGAGGGAAAAGACACGGAGGGGCTCTCACTGAGAAGATGCGAGTCCGACTGGTGGTCAGGACCAAGCAGATGGGCTACAGGTCCGCCGATGACTTTCATGCCTGCGGCGACGATGTCGACAACAGGCTGACGAAGAAGCTTGCACTGGACGGCGAGCTGCAGGCTAAAACTTCTGGAACGACGATTTTTAGCCTCCGGCGCACCGCGGCATGGATGAACAACGAGGCCTCCCTTGGTTCAGTACCAGAGTGCGGCGAGAAAGCTAGGGCATGGGATGGCGGCGCGATTTGCAGCGAAACGAGAGAGGCGAGGGCCACGATTGCAGCTATTTATAACACTGGCAGGACGTGTCTAGGATATGTGTTTGTCGATTCCAACTCCGTTGGGCTGGATTGCAGCATCAAAGAGGAAGAGCCCAAAAACATGATATAGATAGTTAGAAACGGGAGATGCCTTCGGTTTGTCCACCTTTTTTTCTTGGCGTTGATGGCCAGCAACTTGATTTGCTTGGTTTGGCCCAACTCGTGCAAACGTGAGGAAGCTACGAGAAGAAGACAAAATCTTGGAGAGGAGGAATAAACGTGACCTTTTTGCAGGCCGATGTAGAAGTCTTCTGGGAGTAAAGCAAACATGATACTTTCAGCAGAGATTAGCTTAGACACAAATAATAATTAAGGAAGTAGATGCTATAGCTTATGAGCTTATGAGAAAGATTTTAGAGCCTTCTAATAAATAGAATAAGCTCAAAGAAAATGAGAAGGAATTCCAGAAAAAGATGAAAAAAATTCTCAAGAGGATTTGATCAGCACCTAAACGTATTTTAAAAGCCTTTTCCACTCATGAAAAACCAAGATGCATCAACATGAATGCAACACTCACAACTTTTTATTTAATTTAGAAAATCAAACAAAGGATTTTTCCTATACTATATTCCCTGCAAAGAAAAATAAATGTTGGAAAAATTTTAAAATTATGAGAAAATCGTTATTTAATTATTCTTTCTATTCACATCCTGAAATTGGGAAATTTCAGGGTGTGACAAATCTACCCCCTTAAACGGAATCTCGTCCCGAGATTCGAAGAAAGAAGAAGCAAGGAGGAGGGAGATAAACAAAAACATTGCTCCCAAGTTAGGTAGGCGGCCATCCTCTTTTGTTGTCTCTGTGTAGGATCTTCAGTATTCATCGTTCTTGGTTGGTGGGGTCTTCATCAGAGTGAGATAGATGGGATAAAAGCAAGCACAAGGTGGGAGAGAAAATAGAGTGAGATCTTCTTATCTTCAACTTACTCACTTCTAGATGGCGACGGTGGCAGTAGCATTTGCTTGTTGGCATTGGTGTGTGCTTTAATTTCTTCTTCTGAAGTACTTCATTTGATCCAGGTGGAGAGAAAGAAAGGCAACAAGGATGTGGAAGGTACAAAAGAAGAACCCAACTAAGCAACTGATGTTATTGCAGATATAAGACCCACAATACACCAACACTCACTTCAAAGAACCAACACAAGCAATGTCATAAAACCAAGCATCATCATGCAAACACACAATTCCACCAATCAAGGCATAGCTAAAGGGGAACGACACTACACGTTGTTAATGAAGTCAGGGGGTATCCTCCTAATAGATCAGATATATCTCCTAGCAAGGATATCCATAAATAATGGATTTTCCCAGATCAAGGAGTACGAAATTATGAGTTCAACCCAACTGGAAACACCTCAATCGGAGGTTTAGAACTCGAGATATGAATTAGACAAGATGGCTATGTCAGCAGTGATGGCAGATTCTGAATGCTCCACCAATTCTTATGTATCTCCATGGATACAAAATGAATACTGCTGAATTTTGTACAGGGCGAAGCTGATAAAATTCCTGAACTACTCCAATTAGATTTATCTCAATCGGAGGTCCATAGCCCGAGAAATAGAATATTGAAGGTAACTAGATCAGCAGAGTTTACAGATTCTGATAACTCCAATGTTTCGAGTATATCTTCGGGAACATGTACTGGATAGGGCTGAATTTTTGATAGAAATTCACGTATGAAATTTAGGAACTAACCCAACTGGTTTCATGTCGATCGGAGTTCCGTAGCTCGAGAAAGAATTAAAACAGCGCTGATGTGTCGGGGAGGTGCGCGAACAGATAGAATGTCAAGGGTAACGGTCCTACCAATAAATCAAGGGGGTGTTTATTGCTTGAGGGAATGAATAGGAGAGGTCGAAGAGACGTTTAAGGAAAGTGAAGATAAATATACAAGAATTCATGGTATGGAGAAAAGAAGATGGTTAAGAGGTGAGATCCTTCATCAGAGAGGTCAATGATAAGGTAAGGAGGGATTGTAGAACAAAAGAGGCATTAAGAAACGACCAGTGCTAACTAGGCTTACGTCCTACGGTCGATACGGCTACGATACCACTCGTCACACCCGACTTTCCGAAGAAAACCGAGTGCAAGCCTATATGCATGCCAGGATCAAGTTTCATGCATATAGTGACATATAAGTGAATACAGAAACAGTATCACGAAAGAAAAACGGAGATTATCAGAGATTTACGCTTTATCCTGGAAACGAAGGCTCCAAACATCACAGGCAATCGACTGGGGGTTGCGTATGCCTAGCACCAGCAACATCTTCACAAGACTTCAAAGTAGCATCCTCTTTCTGAGCAACAATGGTTATAGCAAGGGTGAGCACTTGTCGTACTCAGCAAGTGTGGAAAAAGATATGAATGCAAAGGCTTTATAGTGGACTCGGGCTATAAGCATTTAAGCAATTTTAGTTGGTCAAGTTTTATTAGCACTCGATTACTAATAGTGTATAAGTTTATACCAACCCACAATTATCATAAAGAGATAGATAAGATACACCATAAGCATATGGCAAGCATAACCAGAGAACACGATTTCAGGTCCATCTTCAAGTTTGATTATCATGTGAGGGTCCAGGCCACTCTTGACCGTGAGCACGGCTAATCGATTAGTTTTACACTCTGCAGAGGTTGTACATCTTTACCCACAAGTCGCGTAAAAGTCCCGAAGAACTTTAGACCCAACCATGCGATGCTAGCTAGGCATCATACCACACTACCGAGGTGTGATTGCATAGGGACGCTACGAGGCCGTTACAAAGATCCCCAGATGTAGGCTGCCCGCTAGGTTACTCCGGTCGGTGCAACGTATAAAGCTCCCGGACGAGTACCGTGTCTTAGCCAAGCCCACACCTACGCCCGAGCAGTCCATACGCCACTACCCGCCGCCCCCAACCCTTATCGGGTAAAGCATACCTAACATCTAGTTCACTAATTAATAAGCCAAGACGAGCCATATGTCTTGTGGTAGCACCGTTTTCCCGGGTGGTCGCTCCATGTTCCGATTAATGCACAATGATCTTGTATTAAACGTCCAAAGATATAACATAAAGGTATAACGTGATTCATCATTAATGTTCATTAAAACCACCATAACCCAGGTATAGCAACTAAGCATAGCTACCCAACATAAATGTAAACCCGGGTTAACAAGGAATGACAATCAAAACTAGGATAAACCTTAATAGGAACCCATCAATATTAATGCAAAGCAATGCAAAGTGATTAATCATAGTTATTGGGACAAAGATCAAGGACACACTTGCCTTTAACCAAAGTAATGTCGTTGCTCAGAATACATTCACCTCTTGCTCTTCAAAGCTTCTCGAACGGCGTTCACTCTAAGCGCATCAATCGTCGGGCACAAACATACATAAAGCAAACAAACAAGCATACTAAGAACAAAACACCAATCAAAAGAAAGCTTTAAAAGGACGCACTAAAGGATAAGCTTGATTAGATGGATCACTAAAGAACACAAAGTGTGCTTGGAAGGAAAAGGTTTGGTTTGCTTTAAAGAGATGGTTGCGGAAGATTGAGCAAGGACCGGAAAGATCACATTGAGATAGAGCTCGATTCTATGGTTACGCAACGACAAAAGAACGATAAAAACAAAACTAAGGTCGAAGATATCGAAAGGTTATTATCAAACAACAAGAGACTAGGTGCTTAATATGTTTTAATTATAAAATAATGTGGCAAGAATATTACAAAGCGGGTTATGTTTAGTTAAGAAAACACGGTAAACCTAATCATATTTATTAGCAGATATTTAAGTACAAGTTATATCCAATTAACAATTATCATTAAGAGACAAAGCATGTGAAAGAATCTAATCGAATAACTTTATATTTCGTGTTCAACTAAGCATATTAATATTGAAAAGATAATTATAATACCATTAAGCATATTAAATTTATTATGAAAATCGATAGGTAGCACTAAGCATCTTTTATTTATAAAAGCTAGTTATAAATAAAAATTAAACAATTTAAACCGTGATTAAAGAAAACCGAAGTAGAACCTAATCACTTTTATTTAGAAAACCAATTAAATAAGAATTAGTCAAGATTAACGAAACTTTAATTATTAAAACAAGTAATAGGTGACACACATGCTAACGCATAAGTTAACGTGAAACGAACTATACAACGGCACAAACGCACTATAAAGGTACACAACTAATGTACGCGCGTCAGTGAAAGAATTACTGAGATTGATCGGAATTGGATAGAATAAGATATGAATTTTAATAACAAGAAAAAGATAAGTGATTGAATATGACATAAAGATGATGTCACCATGAAGATGGTATATGATTATTTAACAGATTAAAGATAGTCAAGGCTAAAAGACTTATGGAGTTTCGAGGGCACAAGATTTATGAAGCAAAACAAACATATCCTAATTATTTTGCTAGAAGAGAAATCCTAATGATCAGATGTATGATCTCACCATGATGTCACCTTTGCATGCATGGTAGATGGCTTCTTTACTTATGTACGAATGTGACTCTCTTTCTATGGCTGCCATGCATCTTCTAGCTCGAGCTTCCATTCATGTGCTTTGCACCAGAAAACTAGCAACCACCGCAAAGAGACGGGAGGTGGCTTCGGCGCCGAGGCGACAAGGATCAATAAGGCACGGCCATAGGCCGCACGACGAGGTAGTAGTAGCATGGATTAGAGACAAAAGATGGATGGACGTGCATGCATAAAAGCTAAGAAACATGTTGCTGTTGGTACATACATGCATGAAGGCTTGTACTGATTAGTTGAGAGTAAAGGTATTGAAGGAAAGGTGCAAGCAGGGGTTCTTACCAGCAGCGTGGTCAGTGAGCTCAGCAAGACGGCGACAGTGATGGACTGCGCGCTCGCCACAGACAGCAAAGGACGGAAATCTATGGCTGGCCAGAATGGCGACACAGCCAGCGATCTTCACGGGGGCGCACGGTGCTTCGTCAGCGGTAACTAGATGGAAACGTGCGGCTCGTAGTCACGAGGCTTCAGGAGACGCTGGATCGCTCTTGCGCTGGACGGAGGCAACGAAAGCGTCCCACACGGCGATGCAGAGGTGCCGGCCGCCGGGTTATCCCTGGTGTTGCCGCACTCGCCGGCGGTCTAGGCACGAAGCACATGCGTGAACATGCACATGCACGTACGTAGTGCGCCCTACGGCCGAAGCTGAGGAACGAGATAAACGATGGCGGCGGTGATCGAACTGGACATGGCTCCTGTTCGACGCGTGGACGTGTTCGACGACGGATCGAGTCGGCACCTCAGCGGCCCATCACGGTTGATCATCGCGAGTACCTGGTAAAACTCTGGGCAACGGCGATCTTTGCCTGCGGCAGCAGCAATGGTTGATCAGCGGATGGCGATGTTAGAGTGCGGCAAAAGCAATCACGGAGAAACAAGAGATCGAGAAACAACTGCTGGAGGGAAAAGACACGGAGGGGCTCTCACTGAGAAGATGCGAGTCCGACTGGTGGTCAGGACCAAGCAGATGGGCTACAGGTCCGCCGATGACTTTCATGCTCGCGGCGACGATGTCGACAACGGCCGACGAAGAAGCTTGCACTTTGGACGGTGAGCTGCAGGCTAAAACTTCTGGAACGACGATTTTTAGCCTCCGGCGCACCGCGGCATGGATGAACAACGAGGCCTCCCTTGGTTCAGTACCAGAGTGCGGCGAGAAAGCTAGGGCATGGGATGGCGGCGCGATTTGCAGCGAAACGAGAGAGGCGAGGGCCACGATTGCAGCTATTTATAACACTGGCAGGACGTGTCTAGGATATGTGTTTGTCGATTCCAACTCCGTTGGGCTGGATTGCAGCATCAAAGAGGAAGAGCCCAAAAACATGATATAGATAGTTAGAAACGGGAGATGCCTTCGGTTTGTCCACCTTTTTTTCTTGGCGTTGATGGCCAGCAACTTGATTTGCTTGGTTTGGCCCAACTCGTGCAAACGTGAGGAAGCTACGAGAAGAAGAAAAAATCTTGGAGAGGAGGAATAAACGTGACCTTTTTGCGGTGATGTAGAAGTCTTCCGGGAGTAAAGCAAACATGATACTTTCGGCGAGAGATTAGCTTAGACACAAATAATAATTAAGGAAGTAGATGCTATAGCTTATGAGCTTATGAGAAAGACTTTAGAGCCTTCTAATAAATAGAATAAGCTCAAAGAAAATGAGAAGGAATTCCGAGAAAAGATGAAAAAAATTCTCAAGAGGATTTGATCAGCACCTAAACGTATTTTAAAAGCCTTTTCCACTCATGAAAAACCAAGATGCATCAACATGAATGCAACACTCACAACTTTTTATTTAATTTAGAAAATCAAACAAAGGATTTTTCCTATACTATATTCCCTGCAAAGAAAAATAAATGTTGGAAAAATTTTAAAATTATGAGAAAATCGTTATTTAATTATTCTTTCTATTCACATCCCGAAATTGGGAAATTTCGGGGTGTGACATTGATGCGAGAAGACGACAAACTCCGAGGACCCGACCAAAAAAAAGTGCTGAATCTTGCAAGACAAGGAGTTGTGTCCAATTCGGAGAGAAACCGACGACATGGACCCGCATGCGAAGGGGGAAACATCCGGGAAGCAAGAGAACCGATGTAGAGCAAAGGAGGCCTCGGGGCCGGGCCTGGATGGGCCCGAGCCGACCGGTCCGGCCGGTCGGCCCGGCCACCGTCCGGGGCCCGGTGAGGCTCCCCTTTGCCCTAGCCGCCAATCGGGCTATTTATAGCCCCCCGGCCACCGACACCCACGCATCATCCAATTCGTCATCGGCCGCCGAGGAGCGAGAGAAGAGAGGGACACCATCTCGGAGAGGAGAGGGTCGAGCTAGTTGACTAGGGTTTCCCTAGGCCGACGTGGGAACCTTGCACGAAGATCACGTCGGAGTTCCCGAGCTAGAAGAAAGATCAAGGAAGGATCCTGGTGATGATCTTGTGTATGTATCATTGTTATAGTTGAATTATCAAGTTGAATCTTTTCCTAGCAATCAAGTGTTTCCTCGAAGATTTCATTTGTCGATCGGCTTTGCTTATTCCAATTCTATTCTCGAGATAGATTACATAGGGTGTTCTTGTAGCCGCGGTGGCTAGAGGTACACGCCGGATCCTCCGAAAGAATCTCGACTTGTCTTTTGACTCGCCCTAAGCTCCCCGCATGAGTAGGGATACGTTGTGACGAACGGGGGTTCGAAAGGCGAGATGTTTTCGGATTTGGACGGGAAACCACGATTTAAAGAGGCTTCTATTAAGATTCGATTTGCTTGGAACTTCAACGAAAGGCTTACCCCGATCCCTCTAGATCGGTTTATCTACCCAATCTTACTTTGTTTTCTCCGGTCTTTAGTAGATTAGATTAGTTTCGAGTCTTTTACTTATATGCATTGTGGTTTCTTTTATCGAAGATTGGAGTTACTTGTCTTTATTAGATTGAGTTTTGCGTCATACATTTGTTCCACAGATTCGATACTTTGGGTTCACCACTTGAGGGAAGAAGGGTCCCTTGACTACGACGGGAGACTTGTCCACTTGCAAGTCACAAACTAACTTTGATACAACTATTAACCGTCAACAATGTCCTGGATGTCGTTGTGGTATTTGGCGAAGGCGGTATCAAGCTTGGACTGCATGGCGGCCGCGTGCTTCCGGGACTTCACGAGTTGGTCCTCCAGCGCCTCAGCCCAAAGCACCGCGTCGCCGAAGCCTTGAAGCATGCTAGACTTCTTGCGAGATCTCTCTACGACGTCCTGCATAGACAACATATGTCAGATGAGTACTCAACGCTAAAGGATTGGCTACTCCAAGAGTTACGACTACTCACCTTCATCCACTGCTCGGCTTGGCGGACCGCCCCCAGATACCGAGCCACCGTTGCCGGGTCGACCAAGTCGTCCGCTAGCAACTCTACCCCGCCATGACTACTTGTGGCGGCTTCGGTCATCGGTGCAGGGTGGATGGGCTCTGCGTCTTGGATCTCCGGGGAGCGAACGACCACCTCCAGAGCAGGCTCTGGCTGCGCGGTGGCCTCCTCTCCCTCGGTCGTTGCGGCAGCCTCTCCAGCGGCTACCTCCATCTACTCGGGGGCTCCTCCAGCAGCCTCCTGAGCTTCTGGTGTCAAGCTCTCCACGGGCACCGCCGATGGGATGTCATTCCCCTCGGCCTCAGCGCCTGTCAACAAGAAGACAAGCGCATCAGCGTTATCTGACGACTACGACTACTCTTCGGGGATACTACAGCCTCAGCAGAGTACTCACCTTCGACTACACTGGCTTTAGGCAATGTAGCCTCAGCAGCAGGCGCTTCGGGCTCCGCCTGAGGGGCGGGAGCGGACTCCTCAGCGGGCGGCGCGGCTTCTTCTCCCGCCACCGCTGCAGAGGGTTCATCCCCCTCCCAGGACAGATCCGTCGACTTCCTGCAGAGTACACAAGCCGGTCGTCAGTCAGGCACGACTACCACTTCAAGTACTACTCGGGAAGATTCAACACTTACAGGCTTGACCGGACTACCGTCACGGTCGGGGCGCCGAGGATGCTGGCGATGTCCACCAGTCCAGCCTCGGCGGGCGCCTCCTCTTGCGCCTCTGCGGCCGCTGCCCCTTCTGCAGTAACAGCAGCCAGTGCAGCGCTCTCCTGCGCTTCTGCGGCCACCACTTCTTCTGCAGCAGCAGCACCAGGCTCTGTGCTCCCCTGAGGAGCAGGGGGTTGGTGCTCCATCTGCGCTAAGAGCTCTTCAACAGTGGGGGCTGGGCTACGACTCCCAGTGGCTTCCCCCACTGTGTCCCACTCGCCTTCGTCGCCCTGATCAACGGGCTCCGTAGGCGGCAACTCCTGCAAGCAAGGAAACTTCTTCATCAATAAGTGAACTCGAGCCACTAGTACTCGACTACACTACTCAAGATGGCTTACCTCTGGGGATGTGGTCTCAGTCACCTTTAACTTCTTCGTCACGCGCTTGCGGGACGCATTGCGCGGCTTGCGCGGCGGCGCGGCCAGACTAGCCTTTAGGCTAGCCGGCGGATCCTGTACAAGAGGAACATGAGGCAAGCCAGGACGGCTGAACCTCGACCGCAGCTGGAAGCGGTCCTGCAGCGTCTCCTCGTCGTCGTCCTCGTCGGACGTGTCCTCCACGACAACGGTGTCGTCTCCTTCGCCGACATCCCGCCGCTCCTTGGCCTTGGTCTTCCCCTCCTCTGGGATCTCGACTTCCTGAGGGGGCAGCGGCGGCTCGGAGACAAACTTCTTCAAGTCGTCCTGCAAGACACAACTCATCAGCGCGACTACTCACACGGAATGGGTACTCGACTATGGGTGTGACTACTTACCTCCTTCGGCGGGCGCGCGGCGGAGTACTCCGGGACGGGGCACGCCGTGTATGGTGGCATGTCCTTGAAGATCCGCGCCAACCTATCGACAATGTCTTCGTCGTCGACTTCATCTCCAGGCATCCGCGACGTGTCGTCGTCGCCGGTGTACTCGAATCCCAGGGTATCGCGAGCCATTAGTGGCTGCACCCTGCGCTTCATGAAGCTGAAGGCCACGTGCTTGGCCCTCAGCCCGGCTTCCCTCAGTGCCTTGATCCGCGCCAACAACTCGGGGAGCTGGATCCCTTCCTGCATCGTGGGCTCCGTGTTCCACCACGGGCGATGTTTGGGCCGCTTCCCGCTCGGCTTCGGCGGCCCCGGGATGGTGGTTCGTGATGTAGAACCATTTGGCCTTCCGCTCTTGGTTGGAGTCGATGAGCTTGTACGAGAGGTACTACTCGGCGGCGTCCTCCCGCATCTGGATCCCCTCTCCTCCGACTACCCGCGGGTTTCTGGCGCTTGGTTGCGGCTTCACCCGGAAGAACTTCCGGAACAAGATCCTATGGGGCTTGATCCCCAGAAAAGCTTCGCAGAAATGTACGAAGACGGCGGTGTGGAAAATACCGTTGGGGCTGAGGTTGAGGTACTCGATGCCGTAGTACCCCATGAGCCCCTTGAAGAAGTTGCTCGCTGGGAGCGAGAGCCCGCACTCCGTGAATCGCGCGAACATCGGGATCTCGTCTTCACTCTTTTCCATCGGCTACGGATCCTCGGCGGCGGCTCTCCACATGTCCACCTCCTTCTCCCGGATGAATCCACTGTTGAGGAGGGCTAGCAGGTCGTCGGTCTTTGCCTTCGACTTCTTCCATTCGCGGTTCGGATCTAGCCGCTGTGGAGACATCGACTGTGATGTTCCTGCGGCAGATCCGGCGGCTTCGTCGCGGCTCCTCTTCTTCCCGCCAGCGGCCTTCGCGGTCTTGGACAGAGATGGCTTCATCCTCCAAGTGCACAAGGTCTTCACGCGCATTCGCTCGGGGGCTATCGCGGTGGCTCTCTCTGGCGGCACGCTCGGATCTGCACTTCACTCAGTGGAGGTTGCGCGCACCGGTGGAGATTTCAGGCCGAGATGTGTTTGGAATGGCTACAGCTGCGTGGGGTGAAAAACCCTAAGGGCTTTGGCTTCTATTTATAAGTTAACGCGGCCCTCCAACGACCGGATGGATAAGTTTGCGCTCGGCTGACTCAGCGGCCACGCGTGACTCTTCAACTTCAACTAGTCGACGCGCCTCACCTCGGGGGCTCGGCTACTTCTACTCGACTACCCGGGAAGCGACAAGACTCGGGAGCATCTCGGGACACATTCTACAAGATGACCCTTCAATTCGAGAGGAAGTACTCGACTCAAGGCTTAGGGGCTCCGTGCCACGTGTCCTTCGCTTTTTTTCTCCGGATTTTTCGGGATATTCTTGCCAAAACTTTAGATGGACCCTCGGCCGCAGTCCGCAACTCAACCTAAGGCTCGGGGGCTACTCCATATGGAGTGCAATTTTGCAATCGCACTTCCATACCGACTTCGGCTTCAAGACAACACGGGCATTTTTGAAGACCCTCGAAGGCGGCACTCGAGGATGCTTGGGACTACTCGAGAAGACTTCGAAATTGCTCAAACATCGGTGGAGTACATTCCGGCCTCGGGATGCTTCGATTACTCTTGAGGACTTTTGACTTGTAGTACTCGGGGACACTTGAGGACTACTTGTTAAGGCCGTCAAGACTACTTGAAGCTATACTTCTCGACTACAAAGTACTCGGGGGCTTGTCGTATGGACCTCCCTGGGACCACTACCTCGGTGGGTACCAGGACCGACTACTCGGTGGGCCCCTGGGACTACCCGACTTGCGCTGCATGGTACCTGATGGCGTGAAGCACAAGGGCTACAGAGGAGAAGTACTCGGTTAGGAAGCTGTACATGTCCCGCACTGTATGGAAGACTTCTAGACGTACTCGACTAGTACTCTCTCCCTATTCCGACTTGTAACCTTGCCTCCCGGACTATATAAGGCGAGGCAGGGACCTTTCTCTCATCATCTCATCTCATGGCGTAAGATTGCACCATCTTGTAATCGTACCCAATCAATCCAGAGCTACGCAGCATACAGGACGTAGGGTATTACGCACCTCGCGGCCCGAACCTGTCTAAATTGTGTGCCACGTGTCTCTTCCTTCGAGTTACCGATCTCGGCGAGGCCACATTCATCTACTTCGGGTACTCCCCTTAGTAGGTTGCCGGTCTAAAACACCGATAGTTCTGGAATGAAGCACATGATTTTTGGCAACACTAATGGCACTCGTGCTATCACACATGAGAGGCACATGAGAACACTCCTCACCAAAATGACTCAGCGTGTATGTGATCCAAAGCAGCTAGGAGCAACAACTAGCGGCAGCAACATACTCGGCTTCTGTGGTAGACTGAGCTACACTAGACTGTTTGCGAGAAGACCAAGAAACAAGCGAGGAACCCAAAAACTGACAAGTCCCCGAAGTCGACTTCCTATCGACTCGACACCCCGCAAAGTTAGCATCCAAAAAACAAGAAGCGAAAGAGTAGAGGATGCTGAGTACCAAAGACCAAGCTCAGGAGTGTATTGACGATACCTGAAGATCCGCTTGACAGCTTGCAGATGTGAAGTCCTCAGCGACGCCTGAAAACGAGTGCACAGACACATAGAAAACTGGATGTCTGGCCTCGTCGCCGTCAAGTACAAGAGGGAGCCGATCAAGCTTCGGTACTCCTTCTGGTCCACGGGCTCTCCGTCCTCGTCCGCGTCAAGCGTTGTAGTCGTACTCATCGGTGTCGACAGAGGCTTCGAGTCATCCATCTTGAACTTCTTGAGGATGTCCTTCGTGTACTTGACTTGATGTACAAAGGTTCCTTCCTTCGCCTGCTTGATCTGAAGCCCGAGAAAGAACTGCAATTCTCCCATCATAGACATCTCGAATTCTTTGCTCATATCCTCTGCAAATCTCGCAACCAAAGAGTGAGATGAGCCGCCAAAGACAATATCATCCACGTATACTTGAACAATTAGGATATCATCACCCTGCCTGAGAATAAAAAGAGTCTTATCTACCTTGCCCATCTCAAACCCCTTGCTGAACAAGAACCCCCTCAAACGGCCATACCAAGCATGGGGAGCTTGTTTCAGCCCATACAACGCCTTTCTCAACCTATACACCTTGTGGGGAAACTCGGCACTCTCAAAGCCCGGCGGTTGCTTCACATAAACTTCCTCCTCTAAAAACCCATTCAAGAAGGCACTCTTCACACCCATTTGGTACAATTTGAACCCTTTAGCCACAGAAAAGCTAGAAGGATCCTAATTGCCTTCAAATGGACTCCAGGAGCAAATGTCTCCTCATAGTCTATCCCCTCCTTCTGATTATAGCCCTGAGCAACCAACCTCGACTTGTTTCTCACCACCTCACCATTTTCCCCCTCTTTGTTATTCCACACCCATTTTGTCCCAATAGGTTTGCAGTTTGGTGGTGGCTCCACTAACTCCCACACTTGGTTTCTCTCAAAATTCTCCAACTCCTCATGCATGGCATTCACCCAATGTCCAATGTCCTTCAGCTCAAAGGTAGCAACAAAAGCTGAATGAGCAAAGTGAGAAGCATTTCTGAACCTCGACTGTGTCGTACGCTCATTGATGTCGCCAATGATTCTTGAGGGTAGATGATCAACTTGAATGCGCCTCGGTGCCTCTCGCCTGGAGACAACCTCCCCCTCAGCAGCTGCTTCCACTTGATCTTGCTGAATCGTAGGCGATGTAGGGGATAGACCATCCTGCACCGTAGTCATCATAGTGGAAGTAGAGGGTACATGTGTGGCTGGAGCTTCAACGTCATCACAATCATCTTCTCCAGCATCTTCCTCCTCATACTCAAAGATCTTTTTGCCACCTTCATCATCACCTGCACACTCAAAGACAGACGAATTGCATGGTTGTGTCTCGTCGAAGGTCACCTCGCAAGTCTCCATGACTAGGTTAGTATCAAGGTTGAGCACATGAAATGCTCTAGAATGACTAGCATAACTCAAGAAAATCCCATCGGAAGACCTCGACTCAAACTTATGTAGCCTACCCTTCTTGAGAATGAAGCACTGACAACCAAAAGCCCTGAAATGGCTCACTCTAGGTGCTCACCCGTGCATAAGCTCATAGCACGTCTTGTTCAAGAAGGCCCTCAGAAAAATCAGGTTCCCAACATGGCAAGCGGTATTCACCGCCTTAGCCCAATATCTCCTCGGAGTCCTATGCTCATCAAGCATTGTCCGAGCCATCTCACAAAGGGAACGATTTTTCCTCTCAACGACACCATTCTCACAAGCCACATAGGGAGAAGAAAACTGATGTTCGAGACCCAAATCACGACAAAAGGTTTCGAAACAAGAGTTTTTAAATTCACTACCATTGTCGCTACGAAATAGCTCGAACAGCATCTCCATTTTTCTCGTTCTTTAACCTCAAGATTAGATCTCTCACAAAACCAAACGTCTCCCCCTTGCCAGCCAAAAAGAAGACCCAAGCATAGCGAGAATAGTCGTCCATGATGAGGACCATGTGTGGTTCGAGGACCGATGGATGGTCGCTTCCTTGTGTGATGAGTGATTGACAACATTGTGTGGACTGATTCTTGGCTAAGTATTGCGAGGTGCGGGTTGCGGCTTGACTCATGTTGGTGCGGGTGAAGAACAAGCGCGAAAGGTCGTTGCGGTGAGGCCTCCGGTGTGGAGAAGACAAGTAGGCTTCGTTCGAGGGACCCGTGGCCGGCGGGGTCAAGTGCGGGCCGCATGGTGGCATGAACAAGCAAGATGAAGTCGTGGACGGTTTCTTGGTAGAGCCTCAAAACAAAGGTCGAGCCGGGACTACGTGGGAGCCGAGTCATGAGTGGAGATTGGCGAGAGGCTACACCGAGTTCGCGGGGTTTGCGGTGGTTCACCGTAAAAACCACCGGGTTACTCGGTTGAGCCACAAAACCGAGGCCGAAGACTCGACGAGGTGGTGCGGCCACCCGGGCCGGTTCAACCGCCCGGGCCGGTCCTAACCGCCCGGGGGGCGGTCTGACCGCCCTGGCCGCCGGCGCCGAGAAGCTTCGAAGCGGAGGACACGCGTCGAGATCGCAAGGCTTGCGTCGAGGCTACGCAGGTGCGGTCGCCGGCATCCGTCCGATGGTGAAGACATGAAGACTTCCAAATCCGCCCTCAAGGGGCATGTATCCCTAGTTATTAGTGAAGGGTAGTTTAGTCTTTTGGGTGCCTCCATATATACTCATTATATGGGTGGATGGCAGCCAACTCTTGGAACCCTAGCCGATTTGTTTTCCCATTTTCGTTCTCCATTTTCCCTAGTTTTTAGAGGACTAGCTTGAGAGCTTCATGTGAGATCTAGAGAGAGGGATGGATGTTTGGGTGGCAAGCTAGACCTTGTACAAACCTTTCATGGCATCTATAGAAGGTTTGGCGTTGTTCATCATGGTGGTTTTCCCGTTTCTTTTGTGTTGATTTTCGGAGCTCTTTTGGCGGTGTTTTGAGGATGATTTCTTGGGGTTTTTGGTGGGTGTCACGTATAAGGTTCTTGTGCCTCTTTGGTCGGTGACTTTGCCCCCAAATCCCTTTTGAATCGGACTCGATTTGGTGGTTTCTCGAGTTGGGCGAGTTCTTGACCTAGAGAAGCGATTTCTTCGATTCCTCTTCATTGTGAGCGTTTCGGGTCGATTCCTTTGAGGTAGAGGTTGCCCGGGAGGTATCCCAGCTATTCCCGAAGTTTGGCTGCAATCCGTGGAGTGATTTGGGAGATCGGGCGCGAGGAAGTTGAGGTTTGACCCGCGGGTTCGTTCTCTGGAAGGGGCGGTCTAACCGCCTACAGGGGGCGGTCTAACCGCCCTGGGTGTTTCCGGGTCAAAGTTTTGTTTCGCCGGATTTTCCTCTCGTGAGTTTGTTCGCCTTGATCGAGGAGTGTCCGGGTGAAATTTGGGGTCGTTCTCGTGCGGTTGCTAGGTGTTCTTGGTCGGGGGTTCGTTCTTTGGGTACGGAGGTTAGACCGCCCCCGGGTAGCCGGTCTAACCGCCCCTAGGCCCTTGGGTGAAGTTTTGGTTTTCGCCAAGATTTTCCGGTAGCTAGCATGGCCTTGACCGGAGATCTCATTTGGTGAAACCGTGGTGAGTTTTGGTGCTCGGAAGAGGCATTTCGGAGGAGTTCTTGGTTGCCGTGTGGAGGCGGTCTAACCGCCCCCTATACCGGTCTAACCGCCCCTCTCGGTTAGCCGGCTTTCGAGTTGTTTCCGGCCGTCGGTGCTGCGTGTGTTTTGTGGTTGCTTGGTAGAGTTTGTTCCTAGGACCCGGTAGCACTCCGGTGGCTACGTGGTTTTGGCAAACGGAAGGTTGAAGTGCGGAGTGTGTGATTTCGGGGGGTTCGACCGAGCTAGTTCATCTTGTCGGAGTTTCAATCTCCCTTGAGAAGAATTTTTATCGGCTCCCATTCACTCCCCCCCCCCCCTCCCGGTCGCCTATTCGGTCCTTCAAGTGGTATCGAGCCGGTTCGGGTCTTTATTGACTCTAATCGGTCTAAGATCCAAGGATGGCGTACCGAGAACGGGTTTCGGGTCCTCCACACTTCGATGGCAAGAACTACCGGATGTGGAGCAAGCGGATGGGTGCATTCTTCCGTGGAAAGGGTCGACTTCTTTGGGATGTCACGGTGGACACAGGCTATGTCCAGCCGATAGATTTCCTTGCTCCAGGGTCGAGGGACAGATTCGACGCCAACAATAAGGCGGTCGACTACTTGTTTCGTGCTTTGTGTCAGCCTGAGTTCGATCGGGTGCACACCGAGCACTTGGCTTGTAGGATTTGGGCGGTGTTGAAGGAGGCTCATGTTGGGAACGCCCGAGTTCGGGCACGGATGTATGCGACCTACCGGCGAGAGTACGAGAACTTCACTCATCTCCCCGGTGAGTCCATTGATGCCTTGTTTCGCAGGTTCACGGTGGTTGTGAACAACATGATTGCCAATGTGGACGTGCTCCCGTACGATGATCATGATAGAGCGGTCAAGCTCTTACACTCTTTGGATCGTATGATTTGGGGCGGAAAGTTCGAGGCCATTGTCGAGTCGGAGAAGTATGACACTCTGACGGTGAACGAACCGTTCTCAAAGCTCAAGTCGGCCGAAGTGGATAGGGGCATGATCGCCAAGCTCGAGGGACCGACCGATTCCCATAGTCTTGCCCTCGTTGGTGGTTCCAAAGGAAAGGCTAACTCTAACCCATCCACCAGGATGTTCTCTTTTTCCTCTTTGATGTCTATGCCGGATGAGGAGTTTGATGATTTTGGAGAGGACGAGCCGGCACCGCCGACGAGGCGGTTCGAGAGGCCGCACGAGAACCGCGTGAACATGAGGAGGAACACGAGGACGTGCTTCAAGTGCGGCAAGCCGGGACACATCGTCGCCGACCGCCCGAGAAGGCCGAGAACAAGGACGGCTACAAGCACAAGCCGAGGAAGGACGCGTAAGTACCGTTCGAGGCGCGACTACAAGAGTAAGCACAAGAACAAGTACAAGGACGAGCGATGATCGAGGAAGAAGGAGAGCCGAGGCAAGGCCCGAGCGATGGTCGGAGCGAGCGACGTCAACTCCGGGCCCGCGTACTCCACCTCGAGCTCGAGCAAAGAAGGAAGACGAAGGAGATCGCCGCAATAACAAGAAGTCGTCCAAGAACCCGAGCGGCCGGAAGCCGCTTCGCGAGAGATGGCTTCTTGAAGGACCGATAAGGCGACCGAGAGAGGGGGGAGTGAATGGGAGCCGATAAAAATTCTTCTCGAGGGAGATTGAAACTCCGACAAGACGAACTAGCTCGGTCGAACCCCCGAAATCACACGCTCCACACTTTTACCTCCCGTTTGCCAAAACCACGTAGCCACCGGAGTGCTACCGGTCCTAGGAGCAAACTCTACCAGCAACCACAACACACACACAAGACCGACGGCGGAAACAACTCGAAAGCCGGCTAACCGGAGGGGGGCGGTTAGACCGGGGTATAGGGGGCGGTTAGACCGCCTCCACCTCGGCAACCAAGAAATCCTCTCGAAACACCTCTTCCGAGCACCAAAACACACCACGGTTTCACCAACAAAGATCTCTGGTCAAGGCCATGCTAGCTACCGGAAAATCTTGGCGAAAACCAAAACTTCACCCAAGGGCCTAGGGGCGGTTAGACCGGCTACCGGGGGCGGTCTAACCTCCCGTACCCGAGAACGAACTCCAAACAAGAACACCTAGCAAACCGCACGAGAACGACCTCAAATTTCACCCGGACACTCCTCGATCAAGGCGAACAAACTCACGAGAGGAAAATCCGGCGAAACAGAACTTTGACCCGGAAATACCCCGGGCGGTTAGACCGCCCCCCGTAGGCGGTTAGACCGCCCCTTCCCGTAAAACGAACCCGCGGGTCAAACCTCAACTTCCTCGCGCTCGATCTCCCAAATCACTCCACGGATTGCAGCCAAACTTCGGGGATAGCTGGGTTACCTCCTGGGCAACCTCTACCTCAAAGGAATCGACCCGAAACGCTCACAATCAAGAGGAATCGAAGAAATCGCTTCTCTAGGTCAAGAACTCGCCCAACTCGAAAAACCACCAAATCGAGTCCGATTCAAAGGGGATTTGGGGGCAAAGTCACCAGCCAAAGAGGCACAAGAACCTCATACGTGACACCCACCAAAAACCCCAAGAAATCGTTCTCAAAACACCGCCAAAAAGAGCTCCGAAAATCAACATCAAAGAGACGGGAAAACCACCATGAGGAACCACGCCGAACCTTCTATACATGCCATGAATGGTTCGTACAAGGTCTAGTTTGCCACCCAAACATCCATCCCTCTCTCTAGATCTCACATGAAGCTCTCAAACTAGCCTTCTAAAAACCTAGGGAAAATAGAGAACGAAAATGGAAAAACGAAATGAGCTAGGGTTCCAAGAGTTGGTCGCCAACCTATCACCTCTTGGGTTATATAGGCGGCAACCGAAAGTCTAAAATGCCCCTCTCTACTAACTAGGGATACATGCCCCTCAAGGGCGGATTTGGAATTCTTGATGTCTTCACCATCGGACGGATGCCCGCGACCGCACCTCGCGTAGCCTCGACGCACGCCTTGCGATCCCGACGCGTGTCCTCCGCTTCGAAGCTTCTCGGCGCCGGCGGCCGGGCGGTCGGGCACCGCCCCCCACGGGCGGTTAGGCCGGCCCGCTGGATCCGACCGGCCCCGGGCGGTCCGACCGCCCCTCCCGGGCGGTTGAACCGGCCCGGGTGGCCGCACCTCCTCGTCGAGTCTTCGGCCTCGGTTTTGTGGCTCAACCGAGTAACCCGAAGTGGTTTTCTCGGTGAACCACCGCAAACCCCGCGAACTCGGTGTAGCCTCCGCCAATCTCCACTCATGACTCGGCTCCCACGTAGTCCCGCTCGACCTTTGTTTTGAGGCTCTACCAAGAAACCGTCCACGACTTCATCTTGCTTGTTCATGCCACCATGCGGCCCGCACTTGACCCCGCCGGCCACCGGGTCCCTCGAACGAAGCCTACTTGTCTTCTCCACACCCGGAGGCCTCACCGGCAACGACCTTTCGCGCTTGTTCTTCACCCGCACCGCACGAGTCAAGCCGCAACCCGCACCCGCAATACTTAGCCAAGAATCGGTTCACACAACGTTGTCAATCACTCATCACACAAGGAAGCGACCATCCACCGGTCCTCGAACCACACATGGTCCTCAATCTCCCCCCTTGATGAGTGCATTGACAACACACTCACATGAAGTAACATAAGAGAAAAGGAAAAGAAAAGAAACAAATAAAAAGAAACCCCAACAAGCGATCGAAAGCCAAAGAAAGGCAAAGAGCAAGATCACTTGAAGAAGACAAGTCTCGGACCCCTTAGGCAAGGGCAACGGCTCGACACATTCGAGACAAAACGCAGCCTCAAGCAAAGAGCGCAAACCACCAAAGCAAAACTCGAACACCACAAAGAGCTCCCCCCGCACAAATGCAAGCTCCCCCCGAGCCACGGCACACTCCCCCCGAACACATGCATCAATGCAACTCGGGAATGCACCAAAGAGCAAAAACCTGCTCACACCGCCCGGGGCGGTTAGACCGCCGCCCGGGCGGTTAGACCGCCTCTCTGCCCGAACCGACCGCCCCGGGGGCGGTTAGACCGCCCGAAGAAACCGCCCCGCACCAAACTGCTCAAAAACTGCCGAAACAATTGGAACACCTTCCAAACACTCCCCAGTGCCCAAAACATGCACAAACTTCTCCCCCTTGTTGACAATGCATGAATCAAGGCAAAATGCGAAAACTTGCAACATATAGCTTCTCGAATATACAAAATTCATCACAAGGAGCTACACAAGTCCAAATGAGCAAGTTAGATACTCGACAGGTTCGTAAGAACCTTAACTACGTGATCACCAAGTTTCACAACCATTGGACAAGGCTAAAAAGGATTTTAGTAATTTTGCGAAAAGTTACTCCCTCACAAGCAAATACCTAAACATGAGCAAAACATATCAAAATGGCAAAGCCACTCAAACTTCATGCTAGGACAGCCATTCTAATCATAAGACCATCATAAACACCCAAAAGCACCTCATGTCATGTCAAAGCCACCGAGCCATGTGCCTACTTCTATGTATGAGACTTCTCATTGGTAGGCATCATGCAACGGTTTAGCACCCAAAGCAAATTAATTTCAGCACATATGACATGGGAACATATTTTCCAAGCATTTTTCATTTCATTTTCAGATTTGTAAATGGTACATGAAATGTCTTTGCGACAAAAAGGAACTTATGCCCCTCCACAAGATTAAGCAAGAGGGCTAAACATTCATGATGGCAAGTGAGCCTTTGGCTCCATATGATCAATAAACTAGCTATCCAACCACAAAGTAAGCATAGCAAAGCCACTAAAAACATGTCAAGATCATATATAGGCATTTACACATGAGAGAGCATGTATGTGACATTTTTCAAAAATTAGCCATCAACCATGGATCATTCATCAAGATCATCAAGAGCTAAGTCAAACTAACCGTAGCATATCAAACAAGCTCACAAGAACATATATAGCAACCCATGGTAAACATTGTATATAGGAGAAGCTTTTCCTATCCGATGCATATGATACAAAATGCATGCAATCTAAGATACAAGGATGCCTATACATCATGTTACATATGCCATGCCAAATGCAAGAAATGCACAAAGGAAAGCTATACATATGCTACAAACCGGCTCCTCGAGGGGAGGCAAAACGGGCTCGACACCACCGCAAAGGAAAGCCCCCCACACACCCAACTCAAGAAATTAAACACACACCAAGTTCCCCCCGCAAACGAGTGAAAGTTGCTTGATCTAGGGGTTTGGTGAAAATATCGGCTAGTTGGTCATGTGTGGGTACATGGATCAAAGCTATCTTCCCTTTCTCTACGTTGTCTCTCGGAAATGATACCTCACTTCTATGTGTTTGGTTTTGGAATGGAGCACCGGGTTCTTTGCAACGCTTATGGCACCGGTGCTATCACAATGAAGTGGGACATGGGTATACTCCTCACCAAAGTCACTCATGGTGTAGGTGATCCAAAGGAGCCGAGAGCAACAACTAGCATCGGCAACATACTCGGCTTCGGTCGTGGATTGAGCAACACTCGACCGCTTACGAGAAGACCAAGACACCAACGAAGAACCCAAAAATCGGCAAGTCCCGAAGTGGACTTCCTATCCAACCGACACCCGGCAAAATCCGCGTCCGAAAAGCCATGAAGCGCCAAAGAAGAGGACGCGGAGTACCAAAGGCCGAAGTCGGGAGTGTGACGCAAGTACCCGAAAATTCGCTTCCCCGCTTGCCGATGCGAAGTCCTCGGAGACGCTTGAAAACGAGCGCACGGACACACCGAGAACCGTATGTCCGGCCTCGTCGCCGTCAAGTAGAGGAGTGACCCGATCATGCTTCGGTACTCCTTCGGTCCACATGTTCACCTTCCTCGTCCGCATCAAGAGCCGTAGTCGTACTCATCGGCGTCGTCATAGCCTTGGAGTCCTCCATCTTGAACTTTCTCACAATGTCCTTGGTGTACTTAGCCTCGGTGCACAAATGTTCCTTCCTTTGATTGCTTGATTTGTAGCCCGAGGAAGAACCGCAACTCACCCATCATGCTCATCTCGTACTCCCTCGCTCATATCATCCGCAAACCTCGCAACAAGAGAGTTAGACGAGCCACCAAAGACAATATCATCCACGTACACCCCGCACAATCGGGATATCTACGCCGCCCGCCTCTCGCAAAAACAAGGTCCGATCGACCTTCCCCATCTCAAAACCTCTCTCAAATAAGAACCCCCTCAACCTCGCCATACCAAGCTCTAGGCGCCCGCTTCAACCCATACGGCGCCTTTCCTCAACTTGTACACCCGGTGGGGGTACTTCTCACTCTCAAACCCCGAGGTCGTCTCACATACACTTCTTCCTCCAACACTCCATTCGTAAAAGCACTCTTCACATCCATTTGGTGCAACTTGAACCCTTTAGCCACGAAAAGGCTAGAAGGATCCTAATCGCCTCCAAACGGGCTACGGGAGCAAAGGTCTCCTCGTAGTCGATCCCCTCCTTCGATCAACCCCCGAGCAACAAGTCTCGACTTGTTCCTCACAACCTCACCCTTCTCTCCCTCTTTGTTTTTCCACACCCACTTTGTACCAATCGGCTTACACCCGGGGAGGGTCAACCAACTCCCACACCCGATTCCTCTCAAAGTTCTCCAACTCCTCATGCATCGAGTTAACCCAATTGTGATCGGATAGTGCGTGTCCAATGTCTTTGGGCTCAAAAGAAGCAACAAACGCAGCATGAGCAAAATGGGAATTGTTTCGAACCCTCGACCGTGTAGTGCGTTCATTCATGTCGCCGATGATCCTCGAAGCTGGGTGATCCACTTGAACTCGCCGGGAGGTTCTCGCCTCGAAGCTACCTCCCCCTCAACATCAGCTTCTCCTCGTTCTTGATTTGTCGTCGTAGGTGTAGCAGAGGGTCCATCCATCATCGTAGTCGAAGTAGTGGGTACATGTCCAGCCGGGGGCACCGCACCACCATCTTCATCATCACCATGTTCATGCTCCTCCTCCTGAAAGATCTCCTCGCCAAGCTCATCATCACCTGCACACTCAAAGACAAGCTGACTACGTGGCTCTGTCTCGTCGAAGGTTACCTCGCAAGTCTCCACGATTTGGTTAGTTTCAAGATTGAGCACACGATATGCTCTAGAATGAGATGCATAACCAAAGAAAATGCCATCGACGGACCTAGCCTCAAACTTATCCAACTTCCCCGCCTTTCTTGAGAATGAAACACTTGCAACCAAAGACATGGAAGTGACTCACTTTGGGTGTGCGACCATGCATCAACTCATAGCATGTCTTCTTCTTGTGCACTCGAGGTATATTCCCGTTCGACACATAGCATGCGGTATTCACCGCCCTCGGCCCAATACCTCCTCGGAGTCCTATGCTCATCAAGCATCGTCCGAGCCATCTCGCACAAGGTCCTGTTCTTCCTTTCCACAACACCATTCCGGGGAGGCGTATACGGACTCGAAAACCGGTGCTCAAGACCCAAGTCATGACAAAAGGTTTCAAAACGAGAGTTCCCGAATTCCGAGCCATTATCACTTTCACGGATAGCTCGTATGGCATCTCCGTGCCTCTCGTTCCTCAACCTCAAGACTAGATCTCGAACAAAACCAAACGTCTCCCCCTTATCCTCCGTAAAGAACACCCACGCATACCGAGAATAGTCATCCACCACAACAAGGACATACCACTTCCCACCCGCGAGATCGCACACGAGCTGGGCCAACAAGATCCATATGGAGCAGCTCGCATGGACGCTCAGTCATCACATCGGTGAGAGGCGGGTGAGAAGAGGCCACCATCTTGGCATGCCTACACGGAGCACAAACCAACTCTTTCTCAAGCCTCAAATGTGGCAATCCTCGGACCAAATTGAGTTTACTCAAGCGAGACGAAGGTCAAAGCTCAAGTGACCCAACTTCCTATGCCACTTCCACAACTCACTCGAAGAACCGGCCAAGAAGCAACGCTCAACACCCGAAGACCGAGAAAAATCAGCACGAAACGCCTGACCCTCGGGAACGACCATACAAACAAGGTCCCCTCGAGAGTCCACAATCCGAGAACCACCCGGTCGAAACAACACCTCAAAGCCCTCATCCAACAACCGAGACACGGAAAGCAAATTGTACCCCGGCGATTGAACAAGAGCAACACGCCTCGAGTGATCTTGTCACTCACTTTTATCTCACCTTCGAAAGCACACGCCCACGCCCATTGTCCCCAAAGGTGATGTACCTCTTCGTCACCACCGGGACGAGACTTGAGAACCACCCCCCGCTCTCCGTCATATGTCTCGAGCAACCGGAGTCAATCAACCAAATGTTCTTCAAGTCTCCCACCCGAAATTCAACAACAAGCACATGAGCGAACAAACGACTCAGACAGGGGTTAGTACCAAAAGAGGAAAACCGCGTGCCGAGCCATTTGCTCGAAAGTGGGGTTAGCACCAACCAAAGCATCTCTCCTACCAAAGCTACCTCCACGAACACCACCTCGGTAACCACTCCGAGGAAACCACCCCTCACTGCCTGGAGGAGGACCAAAACCACGGAAGACAACTCGTGGAGCGTCCCTCCTCTCCTTCTCAAAGCTACGACTCCTCCCATCCCCGTAGTGACCTCGAGGGGGAGAATGCCTAGCAAACTGACCACCTGCTGTCTCTCCGGACCAACCACCGGCAACTCCACCTCCGGACACGAAACCTCTCGACTCACCACCTCGAAAACCACTCCGCCCGGGTGCGGGGGCGGTTAAACCGCCTAGCCGGCCGGTCTAACCGCCCCCTCCGGGCCGGGCCCGCTCCGACCGCCTAGCCGGGCCGGGTCGCCCGACCGCCCTCTCCCCGAACGCCTCCTCGGCTGCGGGAACTCGCATCTCCCCATGCCGTAACACTTCTCACCACGGCCCTTACCCCGTGTAGTGGCATACGAGGCTTAGGTACACCATGGGAAGGGTTGTACCTATCCTTGTTCGCCCACTCCTTTGCCATCCTCTCTTCCCGCTTCCTCTTGAAGCAAAACTCATCCTTGTGACCCTCCTTCCCACAATGGCCACAACGAAACCTCACAAGCTTAGGTTTTGGCTTGGATTGGGGCTGCTCGCTTGGTTTCTCTCCACTCAACTCCTCCACCGATTTCTCCTCACTTGCCTTCTCTCTCACTTTCCCAAAGAACACTTTCCCCGAAGTGCTCACAAACTTGATGGGCTTTTGGAGATCATTTGTGGGTGTAGGAAATATAGGTGGAGCTGGGGTTGTGTCTAGTCGGTTCCTAAGATGGTTGGGTTTTGGAGGGAAATCATTTTTGTGGTGGGTTTTTGGTGGCTCCTGGATATTCTCTCCACTTCCTTCACCAACCTTGTTTGCCCCAAGCCCCTCACCATCTTGCCTCTTAAAGGCCTCGATCATCATCCTCAACCGAGGCTCATGACCCAGACAACCAACCCATCAACTTCCTCAAGTCATCATTCTCATCCCGCAAGCGATCAACATAATGTGCAAGCTCCAAATTTTTCAATGCATGCATTTCACAAGTAGAGCAGGATGTAGGCATGGGTTCCTTCAATTTAGCCTCGAGCGAACTAGTGTAAGCATGCAACTCATCAATCTTAGCATGCAAAACGGGGCAAGAAGTGCAAGCACCTAGCAAAGCAGGTCTAGACTTAAGCTCGCCCACTTCAACCCTAAGCACATCTAGTTCCTCACACTTGGAGGCATGCTTCTCCTTAAACAAAGCAAGATCAGCAAGGAATATGGAGCAATCGACAATCATTTTCATCAGCAACAACGGGGCTAGCCTTAAGCGAATCAATCTCAAGCTTGCTATCAAGCACCCGTGTCTCTAGCTCAGCCACTCTAGTCCTAGCATCCTCGAGTGAAGCCCTAAGCTCTTTCCTCATTTTCTTGGCCTCTCTAAGCATGTCATCACGGTTATCAAGCAAAGAGCCAAGCCTCTCATTCTCCCGGCGCAAGAAGGGAAGTTCATCACGCACCTCGTTGTCGGACTCGAGTCCGAGTCGCTCCGTGTGCTCTTCTTGCTGCCGGAGCTCGCGCCATGGTACGAAGCCGTCTCTCGCGGCGCTCGGCCGCTCGGGTTCTTGGACGACCTCTTGTTCTTGCGGCGATCTCCCTCGTCGTCGGCTGCTCGAGCTCGAGGTAGAGTACGCGGAACCGGAGTCGACGTCGCTCGCTCCAACCATCGCTCGGGCCTTGCCTCGGCCCTCCTTCTTCCTCGATCGTCGCTCGTCCTTATACTTGTTCTTGTGCTTGCTCTTGTGGTCGCGCCTCGAACGGTACTTGTCGTCGTTCTTCCTCGGCTTGTGCTTGTAGCCGTCCTTGCTCTCGGTCTTCTCCGGCGGTCGGCGACGAAGTGTCCCGCTTGCCGCACCGGAAGCGTGTCCTCGTGTTCCTCCTCATGTTCACGCGGTTCTCGTGCAGCCTCTCGAACCGCCTCGTCAACAGCGCCAGCTCGTCCTCTCCAAGGTCATCAAACTCCTCATCTGGCATAGACATTAAAGAGGAAAACGAGAACATCCTGGTGGATGGGTTAGAGTTAGTCTTTCCTTTGGAACCACCAACGAGGGCAAGACTATGGGAGTCAGTCGGTCCCTCGAGCTTGGCAGTCATGCCCCTATCCACCTCAGCCGACTTGAGCTTCGAGAACAGCTCGTTCACCGTCAGAGTGTCGTACCTCTCCGACTCGACTATGGCCTCGAACTTCCCGCCCCATATCGTACGATCCAAAGAGTGTAAGAGCTTGACCGCTCTATCATGATCATCGTACGGGAGCACGTCCACATTGGCCCTCATGTTGTTCACCACCACCGTGAACCTCTGGAACAAGGCATCGATGGACTCACCGGGGAGATGAGTGAAGTTCTCGTACTCTCTCCGGTAGGTCGCATACAACCGTGCCCCGAACACCGGGCGTTCCCAACATGAGCCTCCTTCAACACCGCCCAAATCCTACAAGCCAAGTGCTCGGTGTGCACCCGATCGAACTCGGCCGACACAAAGCACGAAACAAGTAGTCGACCGCCTTATTGTTGGCGTCGAATCCGTCCCCTCGACCCCGGAGCAAGGAAATCCATCGGCCGGACATATCCCGTGTCCACCGTGACATCCCCACGTAGTCGACCCTTTCCGCGGAGGAACGCACCCATCCGCTTGCTCCACATCCGGTAGTTCTTTCCATCGAAGTGTGGAGGACCCGAACCCCCGTTCCCGGTACGCCATCCTTGGATCTTAGGGCGGTTAGAGTCAACAAAGACCCGAACCGGCTCGATACCACTTGAAGGACCGATAAGGCGACCGAGAGAGGGGGAGGTGAATGGGAGCCGATAAAAATTCTTCTCGAGGGAGATTGAAACTCCGACAAGACGAACTAGCTCGGTCGAACCCCCGAAATCACACGCTCCGCACTTTTACCTCCCGTTTGCCAAAACCACGTAGCCACCGGAGTGCTACGGTCCTAGGAGCAAACTCTACCAAGAACCACAACACACACACGGCACCGACAAGCCGGAAACAACTCGAAAGCCGGCTAACCGAGGGGGGCGGTTAGACCGGGTATAGGGGGCGGTTAGACCGCCTCCACCCGGCAACCAAGAAATCCTCTCGAAACACCTCTTCCGAGCACCAAAACACACCACGGTTTCACCAAAAAAAGATCTCTGGTCAAGGCCATGCTAGCTACCGAAAATCTTGGCGAAAACCAAAACTTCACCCAAGGGCCTAGGGGCGGTTAGACCGGCTACCGGGGCGGTCTAACCTCCCGTACCCGAGCAACGAACTCCAAACAAGAACACCTAGCAAACCGCACGAGAACGACCTCAAATTTCACCCGGACACTCCTCCGATCAAGGCGAACAAACTCACGGAGGAAAATCCGGCGAAACAAAACTTTGACCCGAAATACCCCGGCGGTTAGACCGCCCCCCGTAGGCGGTTAGACCGCCCCTTCCCGAAAACGAACCCGCGGGTCAAACCTCAACTTCCTCGCGCTCGATCTCCCGAATCACTCCACGGATTGCAGCCAAACTTCGGGGATAGCCGGGTTACCTCTTGGGCAACCTCTACCTCAAAGGAATCGACCCGAAACGCTCACAATCAAGAGGAATCGAAGAAATCGCTTCTCTAGGTCAAGAACTCGCCCAATTCGAAAAACCACCAAATCGAGTCCGATTCAAAGGGGATTTGGGGGCAAAGTCACCAGCCAAAGAGGCACAAGAACCTCATACGTGACACCCACCAAAAACCACAAGAAATCGTTCTCAAAACACCGCCAAAAAGAGCTCCGAAAATCAACACCAAAGAGACGGGAAAACCACCATAGGAACCACGCCGAACCTTCTATACATGCCATGAATGGTTCGTACAAGGTCTAGTTTGCCACCCAAACATCCATCCCTCTCTCTAGATCTCACATGAAGCTCTCAAACTAGCCTTCTAAAAACCTAGGGAAAATAGAGAACGAAAATGGAAAAACGAAATGAGCTAGGGTTCCAAGAGTTGGCCGCCAACCTCTCACCTCTTGGGTTATATAGGCGGCAACCGAAAGTCTAAAATGCCCCTCTCTACTAACTAGGGATACATGCCCCTCAAGGGCGGATTTGGAATTCTTGATGTCTTCACCATCGGACGGATGCCGGCGACCGCACCCCGCGTAGCCTCGACGCACGCCTTGCGATCCCGATGCGTGTCCTCCGCTTCGAAGCTTCTCGGCGCGGCGGCCGGGCGGTCGGACCGCCCCCCCCGCGGCGGTTAGACCGGCCCGGTGGATCTGACCGGCCCCAGGCGGTCTGACCGCCCCTCCTGGGCGGTTGAACCGGCCTGGGTGGCCGCACCTCCTCGTCGAGTCTTCGGCCTCGGTTTTGTGGCTAAACCGAGTAACCCAGTGGTTTTCTGGTGAACCACTGCAAACCCCGCGAACTCGGTGTAGCCTCCGCCAATCTCCACTCATGACTCGGCTCCCACGTAGTCCCGGCTCGACCTTGGTTTTGAGGCTCTACCAAGAAACCGTCCACGACTTCATCTTGCTGTTCATGCCACCATGCGGCCCGCACTTGACCCCGCTGGCCACCGGGTCCCTCGAACGAAGCCTACTTGTCTTCTCCACACCCGGAGGCCTCACCGCAACGACCTTTCGCGCTTGTTCTTCACCCCGCACCGCACGAGTCAAGCCGCAACCTCGCACCCGCAATACTTAGCCAAGAATCGAGTTCACACAACGTTGTCAATCACTCATCACACAAGGAAGCGACCATCCACCGGTCCTCGAACCACACATGGTCCTCACTTCGCACCATGGCGCCGAGCTCCCGGCAGCAAGAAGAGCACACGGAGCGACTCGGACTCGAGTCCGACGACGAGGTGCGTGATGAACTTCCCTTCTTGTGCCGGGAGAATGAGAGGCTTGGCTCTTTGCTTGATAACCGTGATGACATGCTTAGAGAGGCCAAGAAAATGAGGAAAGAGCTTAGGGCTTCACTCGAGGATGCTAGGACTAGAGTAGGCCGAGCTAGAGACACAGGTGCTTGATAGCAAGCTTGAGATTGATTCGCTTAAGGCTAGCCCTGTTGTTTCGGATGAGAATGATTGTGCTGATTGCTCCATATTCCTTGCTGATCTTGCTTTGTTTAAGGAGAAGCATGCCTCCAAGTGTGAGGAACTAGATGTGCTTAGGGTTGAAGTGGCTGAGCTTAAGTCTAGACTCGCTTTGCTAGGTGCTTGCACTTCTTGCCCCGTTTTGCATGCTAAGATTGATGAGATGCATGCTTACACTAGTTCGCTTGAGGCTAAATTGAAGGAACCCATGCCTACATCATGCTCTACCTCGTGAAATGCATGCATTGAAAAATTTGGAACTTGCACATTATGTTGATCGTTTGCGGGATGAGAATGATGACTTGAGGAAGTTGATGGGTTGGTTGTCCTGGTCATGAGCCTCGGTTGAGGATGATGATTGAGGCCTTTAAGAGGCAAGATGGTGAGGGACTTGGGGCAAACAAGGTTGGTGAGGGAGGTGGAGAAAATATCCCGGAGCCACCAAAAACCCACCACAAAAATGATTTCCCTCCAAAACCCAACCATCTTAGGAACCGACTAGACACAACCCAGCTCCACCTATATTTCCTACACCCACAAATGATCTCCGTAGGCCTATCAAGTTTGTGAGCACTTCCGGGAAAGTGTTCTTTGGGAAAGTGAGTGAGAAGGCAAGTGAGGAGAAATCGGTGGAGGAGTTGAGTGGAGAGAAACCAAGCGAGCAGCCCCAATCCAAGCCAAAACCTAAGCTTGTGAGATTCCGTTGTGGCCATTGTGGGAAAGAGGGTCACAAGGATGAGTTTTGCTTCAAGAGGAAGCGGGAAGAGGGGATGGCAAAGGAGTGGGCGAACAAGGATAGGTACAACCCTTCCCATGGTGTACCTAAGCCTCGTATGCCACCGCACGGGGGGTAAGGCCGTGGTGAGAAGTGTTCGGCATGGGGAGATGCGAGTTCTCGCAGCCGAGGAGCCGCTTCGGAGGGGGCGGTCGGGCCCCGGCCCGGCTAGGCGGTCGGGCCGGCCCAGCCCCCGCAGGGGGGCGGTTAGGACCGGCCCGGCTAGGCGGTTTAACCGCCCCCGCACTCGGGGCGGAGTGGTTTTCGAGGTGGTGAGTCGAGAGGTTTCGGTGTCCGGAGGTGGAGTTGCCGGTGGTTGGTCCGGGAGAGACGCGGGTGGTCGGTTGCTAGGTTCTCCCCCTCGAGCTCACTACGGGGATGGGAGGAGTCGTAGCTTTGAGAAGGAGAGGAGGGACATTCCACGGGTTGTCTTCCGTGGTTTTGGTCCTCCTCCAGGCAGTGAGGGGTGGTTTCCTCGGAGTGGTTACCGAGGTGGTGTTCGTGGTGGTTATGGTAGGAAAGATGGCTTGATGTGTGCTAACCCCACTTTCGAGCAAATGGCTCGGCCTTGGTTTTACTCTCTTGGTACTAACCCCGATCTGAGTCGTTTGTTCGCTCATGTGCTTGTTGTTGAATTTCGGGTGGGAGACTTGAAGAACATTTGGTTGATTGACTCCGGTTGCTCGAGGCATATGACCGGAGACGGGGGGTGGTTCTCAAGTCTCGTCCGGTGGTGACGAAGAGGTACATCACCTTTGGGGACAATGGGCGTGGGCGTGTGCTTTCGGAAGGTGAGATAAAAATGAGTGACAAGATCACTCGAGGCGTGTTGCTCTTGTTCAATCGCCGGGGTACAATTTGCTTTCGTGTCCCGGTTGTTGGATGAGGGCTTTGAGGTGTTGTTTCGGCCAGGTGGTTCTCGGATTGTGGACTCTCGAGGGGACCTTGTCTGTATGGTCGTTCCCAAGGGTCAGGTGTTTCGTGCTGATTTTTCTCAGTCTTCGGGTGTGGAGCGTTGTTTCTTGGCTGGTTCTTCGAGTGAGTTGTGGAAGTGGCATAGGAAGTTGGGTCACTTGAGCTTTGACCTTTTGTCACGCTTGAGTAAACTCAATTTGGTCCGAGGATTGCCACGGTTGAGGCTTGAGAAAGAGTTGGTTTGTGCTCCGTGTAGGCATGCCAAGATGGTGGCCTCTTCTCACCCGCCTCTCACCGATGTGATGACTGAGTGTCCATGCGAGCTGCTCCATATGGACCTTGTTGGCCCAGCTCGTGTGCGATCCGGGTGGGAAGTGGTATGTCCTTGTCGTGGTGGACGACTATTCTCGGTATGCGTGGGTGTCCTTTCTTGAGGAGAAGGGGGAGACGTTTGGTTTTGTTCGAGATCTAGTCTTGATGTTGAGGAACGAGAGGCACGGAGATGCCATACGAGCTATCCGCAGTGATAATGGCTCGGAATTCAGGAACTCTCGTTTTGAAACCTTTTGCCATGACTTGGGTCTTGAGCACCAGTTTTCGAGTCCGTATACGCCTCCCCCGGAATGGTGTTGTGGAAAGGAAGAACGGACCTTGTGCGAGATGGCTCGGACGATGCTTGATGAGCATAGGACTCCGAGGAGGTATTAGGCCGAGGCGGTGAATACCGCGTGCTATGTGTCAAATAGGATATACCTCGAGTGCACAAGAAGAAGACATGCTATGAGTTGATGCATGGTCGCACACCCAAGGTGAGTCACTTCCATGTCTTTGGTTGCAAGTGTTTCATTCGAAGAAGGGCGGGAAGTTGGATAAGTTTGAGCTAGGTATGTCGATGGCATTTTCTTTGGTTATGCATCGCATTCTAGAGCATATCGTGTGCTCAATCTTGAAACTAACCAAATCGTGGAGACTTGCGAGGTAACTTTCGACGAGACGAGCCACGTAGTCAGCTTGTCTTTGAGTGTGCAGGTGATGATGAGCTTGGCGAGGAGATCTTTCAGGAGGAAGAGCATGAACATGGTGATGATGAAGATGGCGGTGCGGTGCCCCCGGCTGAACATGTACCCACTACTTCGACTACGATGATGGATGGACCCTCTGCTACACCTACGACGACAAATCAAGAACGAGGAGAAGCTGATGTTGAGGGGGAGGTAGCTTCGAGGCGAGAACCTCCCCGGCGAGTTCAAGTGGATCACCCAGCTTCGAGGATCATCAGCGACATGAATGAACGCACTACACGGTCGAGGGTTCGAAACAATTCCCATTTCGCTCGCGCTGTGTTTGTTGCTTCTTTTGATCCCAAAGACATTGGACACGCACTATCTGATCACAATTGGGTTAATTCGATGCATGAGGAGTTGGAGAACTTTGAGAGGAATCAGGTGTGGGAGTTGGTTGACCCTCCCCCAGGGTGTAAGCCGATTGGTACCAAGTGGGTGTGGAAAAACAAAGAGGGAGAGAAGGGTGAGGTTGTGAGGAACAAGTCGAGACTTGTTGCTCAAGGGTTCAATCGAGAAGGAGGGGATTGACTACGAGGAGACCTTTGCTCCCGTAGCCCGTTTGGAGGCGATTAGGATCCTTCTAGCCTTTTCCGTGGCTAAAGGGTTCAAGTTGCACCAAATGGATGTGAAGAGTGCTTTTCTGAATGGAGTGTTGGAGGAAGAAGTGTATGTGAGGTAGCCTCCGGGGTTTGAGAGTGAGAAGTACCCCCACCGGGTGTACAAGTTGAGGAAGGCGCTGTATGGGTTGAAGCAGGCGCCTAGAGCTTGGTATGGCAGGTTGAGGGGATTCTTGTTTGAGAGAGGCTTTGAGATGGGGAAGGTCGATCAGACCTTGTTTTTGTTGAGGCGGGCGAGAGATATCCCGATTGTGCGGGTGTACGTGGATGATATTGTCTTTGGTGGCTCGTCTAACTCTCTTGTTGCAAGGTTTGCGGATGATATGAGCGAGGAGTTTGAGATGAGCATGATGGGTGAGTTGCAGTTCTTCCTCGGGCTACAAATCAAGCAATCAAAGGAAGGAGCATTTGTGCACCGGAGCTAAGTACACCAAGGACATTGTGAGGAAGTTCAAGATGGAGGACTCCAAGGCTATGACGACACCGATGAGTACGACTACGGCTCTTGATGCGGACGAGGAAGGTGAACACGTGGATCGGAAGGAGTACCGAGCATGATCGGGTCACTCCTCTACTTGACGGCGACGAGGCCGGACATACGGTTCTCGGTGTGTCTGTGCGCTCGTTTTCAAGCGTCTCCGAGGACTTCGCATCGGCAAGCAGTGAAGCGAATTTTCGGTACTTGCGTCACACTCCCGACTTCGGCCTTTGGTACTCCGCGTCCTCTTCTTTGGTGCTTCATGGCTTTTCAGACGCGGATTTTGCCGGGTGTCGGTTGGATAGGATGTCCACCTCCGGGACTTGGCGGGTTTTGGGTTCTTCGTTGGTGTCTTGGTCTTCTCGCAAGAAGTCGAGTGTTGCTCAATCCACGACCGAGGCCGAGTATGTTGCCGCTGCTAGTTGTTGCTCTCAGCTCCTTTGGATCACCTACACCATGAGTGACTTTGGTGAGGAGTATACCCATGTCCCACTTCAATGTGATAGCACTAGTGCCATAAGCGTTGCAAAGAACCCAGTGCTCCATTCCAAAACCAAACACATAGAAGTGAGGTATCATTTCTCGAGAGACAACGTAGAGAAAGGGAAGATAGCTTTGATCCATGTACCCACACATGACCAACTAGCCGATATTTTCACCAAACCCCTAGATCAAGCAACTTTCACTCGTTTGCGGGGGGAACTTGGTGTGTGCTTGATTTCTTGAGTTGGGTGTGTGGGAGCTCTCTTTTGCCGGTGGTGTCGAGCCCGTTTTGCCTCCCCTCGAGGAGCCGGCGGTTTGTAGCATTTGTATAGCTTTCTTTTGTGCATTTCTTGCATTTGGCATGGCATATATATCATGATGTATAGGCATCCTTGTATCTTAGATTGCATGCATTTTGTATCATATGCATTGGATAGGAAAAGCTTCTCCTATATACATTGTTCACCATGGGTTGTTATATATGTTCTTGTGAGCTTGTTTGGTATGCTATAGTTAGTTTGGCTTAGCTCCTGATGATCTTGATGAATGATCCATGGTTGATGGCTAAATTTTTGAAAAATTGTCACATATATGCTCTCTCATGTGTAAATGCCTCTATATGATCTTGACATGTTTTAGTGGCTTTGCTATGCTTAATTTGTGGTTGGATAGCTAGTTTATTGATCATATGGGGCCAAAGGCTCATTTGCCATCATGAATGTTTAGCCCTCTTGCTTCATCTTGTGGAGGGGCATAAGTTCCTTTTTGTCGCAAAGACATTTCATGTACCAATTATGAATCTGAAAATGAAATGAAAAATGCTTGGAAAATATGCTCCCATGTCATATGTGCTGATTTCAATTTGCTTTGGGTGCTAAACCGTTGCATGATGCCTATCAATGAGAAGTCTCATACATAGAAGTAGGCACATGGCTCGGTGGCTTTGACATGACATGAGGTGCTTTTGGGTGTTTATGATGGTCTTATGATTAGAATGGCTGTCCTAGCATTAATTTTCGCATGTTTAGGTTTTTGCTTATGAGAAAGTAACTTTTCGCAAAATTACTCAAATCCTTTTTAGCCTTGTCCAATGGTTGTGAAACTTGGTGATCACGTAGTTAAGGTCATTACGAACTCCGTCGAGTATCTAACTTGCTCATTTGGACTTGTGTAGCTCCTTGTGATGAATTTTGTATATTCGAGAAGCTATATGTTGTAAAGTTTCGCATTTTGCCTTGATTCATGCATTGTCAACAAGGGGGAGAAGTTTGTGCATGTTTTGGGCACCTGGGAGTGTTTGGAAGGTGTTCCAATTGTTTCGGGCAATTTTTGAGCAGTTTGGTGCAGGGCCGGTCTCTTGGGGCGGTCTAACCGCCCCCAGGCGGTCAGATCAGGCACAGGCGGTCTAACCGCCTGTACAGGCGGTCTAACCGCCCTGGGCGTGTGAGCGGGTTTTTGCTCCTTGTTGCATTCCCGTGTTGCATTGCTGCATTTGTTCGGGGGGAGTGTGCTTTGGCTCGGGGGGAGCTTGCATTTGTGCGGGGGGAGCTCTTTGTGGTGTTCGAGCTTTGCTTTGGTAGTTTGAGCTCTTTGCTTGAGTGTGTTTTTGTCTCGGATGTGTCGAGCCGTGGCCCTTGCCTAAGGGGTCCAAGACTTGTCTTCTTCAAGTGATCTTGCTCCTTGCCTTTCTTTGGCTTTCGATCGCTTGTTGAGGTTTCTTTTTATTTGTTTCTTTTCTTTTTCTTTTCTCTTGTGTTACTTCATGTGAGTGTGTTGTCAATGCACTCATCAAGGGGGAGATTGAAGACCATGTGTGGTTCGAGGACCGCTGGATGGTCGCTTCCTTGTGTGATGAGTGATTGATAACGTTGTGTGGACTGATTCTTGGCTAAGTATTGCAGGTGCAGGTTGCGGCTTGACTCGTGTTGGTGCAGGTGAAGAACAAACGCGAAAGGTCGTTGCCAGTGAGGCCTCCAGGTGTGGAGAAGACAAGTAGGCTTCGTTCGAGGGACCGGTGGCCGGCGGGGGTCGGGTGCGGGCCGCATGGTGGCATGAACGACAAGATGAAGTCGTGGACGGTTTCTTGGTAGAGCCTCAAAACTAAGGTCGAGCCGGGACTACGTGGGAGCCGAGTCATGAGTGGAGATTGGCGGAGGCTACACCGAGTTCGCGGGGGTTTGCGGTGGTTCACCGAAAACCCCTTGGGTTACTCGGTTGAGCCACAAAACCGAGGCCGAAGACTCGACGAGGTGGTGTGGCCACCCGGGCCGGTTCAACCGCCCGGGAGGGGCGGTCGGACCGCCCGGCGCCGGTCGGATCCCCCCGGCCGGTCTAACCGCCCGGGGGGGCGGTCGACCGCCACGGCCACCGCGCGCCGAGAAGCTTCGAAGCGGAGGACACGCGTCGGGATCGCAAGGCTTGCGTCGAGGCTACGCGGGGTGCGGTCGCCGGGCATCCGTCCGATGGTGAAGACATGAAGACTTCCAAATCCGCCCTCAAGGGGCTTGTATCCCTAGTTATTAGTGAAGGGTAGTTTAGTCTTTTGGGTGCCTCCATATATACTCATTAGATGGGTGGATGGCGAGCCAACTCTTGGATCCCTAGCTCATTTGTTTTTCCATTTTCGTTCTCCATTTTCCCTAGTTTTTAGAGGACTAGCTTGAGAGCTTCATGTGAGATCTAGAGAGAGGGATGGATGTTTGGGTGGCAAGCTAGACCTTGTACGAACCTTTCATGGCATGTATAGAAGGTTTGGCGTTGTTCATCATGGTGGTTTTCCCGTTTCTTTTGTGTTGATTTTCGGAGCTCTTTTGGCGGTGTTTTGAGGACGATTTCTTGGGGTTTTTGGTGGGTGTCACGTATGAGGTTCTTGTGCCTCTTTGGCTGGTGACTTTGCCCCCAAATCCCTTTTGAATCGGACTCGATTTGGTGGTTTCTCGAGTTGGGCGAGTTCTTGACCTAGAGAAGCGATTTCTTCGATTCCTCTTGATTGTGAGCGTTTCGGGTCGATTCCTTTGAGGTAGAGGTTGCCCAGGAGGTAACCCAGCTATTCCCGAAGTTTGGCTGCAATCCGTGGAGTGATTCGGGAGATCGGGCGCGAGGAAGTTGAGGTTTGACCCGCGGGTTCGTTTTACGGAAGGGGTGGTCCGTCGGGCATACTCCCCGGGTACTCATGCAAGGAAGGAAGAATAGTAGAAGACGGACTCTGGTAGAATTCCCCCGTACTCCTACTAGGACTCGCTCACTGTGTACTCCTACTAGGACTCCTGCCTTGTAACCGACTAGGAACCCACCCCCTGGACTATATAAAGGAGGGCCGGGTACCTAGCCGCACATCCCCAATCCCTCCGGGGACAACCCAACACCAAGCGCAGGGCGCCATACTTGATCCCCCAAACAGGACGTAGGGTTCGCCACCTTGGCAACCCGAACCTGTATAAATCTTGTGTCCCGTGTCCTTGCGCATACCTTCGAGTTCTCGGTCTCCCGATCACGATCCCCACCGCACAATCTACTACCTCGGGTACCCCCTTGGTAGGTTTGCCGGTCTAAAACACCGACAGCTGGCGCGCCAGGTAGGGGTGATCATCACCACCGGGCGAATTCGAAGGACCCTCGTCAACAAGATCAATCCTCTCGTCGACTCGCCGAGATCCATTGAAGCAAGTCGCCTTGTTCTTGTCAAAGCGGAATCAATCTTCCTACGCCGCGCTTCCGGTTGCTTCGGCACGTCGCGCGGCTCGTCATGCGGCTCGCCGCGCGCGCTCGTCGTCGACTACTCAAGGCTCGTCGTCGACTACTTCGCCCTACGCCGCGCGTCCCGGGGTGCCTCGGCTCGTCGCGCGGCTCGTCACGCGGCTCCTCAAGCCGCTCGTCGTCGACTACTCCGGGCTCGTCGTCGACTACTTCGCCTACGCCGCGCGTCCGGGTGCCTCGGCTCGTCGCGCGGCTCGTCACGCGGCTCCTCGCGCCGCTCGTCGACGACTACTCCCGAGCTCGTCGTCGACTACTTCCGCCTACGCCGCGCGTCCCGGGGTGCCCTCGGCACATCGCGCGGCTCGTCATGTGGCTCGCCGCGCCGCTCGTCGACTACTCGCCTCGCCCGGGCTCGTCGTCGACTACTTCGTCTTCGTCGCGCGTCCGGGTGCCTCGGCTCGTCGCGCGGCTCGTCACGCGGCTCCTCGCGCCGCTCGTCGTCGACTACTCCGGTCTCGTCGTCGACTACTTCGCCTACGCCACGCATCCGGGTGCCTCGGCACATCGCGCGGCTCGTCATGCGGCTCGCCGCGCCGCTCGTCGACTACTCCGCCTCGCCCGGGCTCGTCGTCGACTACTTCGTCTTCGCCGCGCGTCCGGGGTGCCTCGGCTCGTCGCGCGGCTCGTCCACGCGGCTCCTCACGCCGCTCGTCGTCGACTACTCCGGGCTCGTCGTCGACTACTTCGCCTACGCCGCGCGTCCCGGGTGCCTCGGCTCGTCGCGCGGCTCGTCGACTACTCGCCTCGCCCGGGCTCGTCGTCGACTACTTCGTCTTCGCCGCGCATCCGGGTGCCTCGGCTCGTCGCGCGGCTCGTCACGCGGCTCCTCAGCCGCTCGTCGTCAGTACTCCCGGGCTCGTCGTCGACTACTTCGCCCTACGCCGCGCGTCCCGGTGCCTCGGCTCGTCGCGCGGCTCGTCACGCGGCTCCTCGCGCGCTCGTCGACGACTACTCCGGAGCTCGTCGTCGACTACTTCGCCTACGCCGCGCGTCCCGGGTGCCTCGGCACATCGCGCGGCTCGTCATGCGGCTCGCCGCGCCGCTCGTCGACTACTCGCCTCGCCCGGGCTCGTCGTCGACTACTTCGTCTTCGTCGCGCGTCCCGGGTGCCTCGGCTGCGTCACGCGGCTCGTCACGCGGCTCCTCGCGCCGCTGCGTCGTCGACTACTCCGGTCTCGTCGTCGACTACTTCCGCCTCGCCACGCGTCCGGGTGCCTCGGCACATCGCGCGGCTCGTCATGCGGCTCGCCGCGCCGCTCGTCGACTACTCGCCTCGCCCGGGCTCGTCGTCGACTACTTCGTCTTCGCCGCGCGTCCGGGGTGCCTCGGCTCGTCGTGCGGCTCGTCACGCGGCTCCTCACGCCGCTCGTCGTCGACTACTCCCGGGCTCGTCATCGACTACTTCGCCTACGCAGCGCGTCCGGGTGCCTCGGCTCGTCACGCGGCTCCTCGCGCCGCTCGTCGTCGACTACTCCGGGCTCGTCGTCGACTACTCGCCTCGCCCGGGCTCATCGTCGACTACTTCGTCTTCGCCGCGCGTCCCGGGGTGCCTCGGCACGTCGCGCGCGGCTCTTCACGCGGCTTGTCGCGCCGCTCGTCGTCGACTACTCCGCCTCGCGCGAGCTCGTCGTCGTCGACTACTTCGCCTACGCCGCGCGTCGGGGTGCCTCGGCACGTCGCGCGCGCGCTCTTCACGCGGCTTGTCGCGCCGCTCGTCGTCGACTACTCCGCCTCGCGCGAGCTCGTCGTCGTCGACTACTTCGTCTTCGCCGCGCGTCGGGGTGCCTCGGCACGTCGCGCGGCTCGCCACGCGGCTTGTTGCGCCGCTCGTCGTCGACTACTTCGCCTCACGCAGGCTCATCGTCGACTACTCCGCCTACGCTGCGCGTCCGGGTGCCTCGGCACGTCGCGCAGCCCGTCACACGGCTCATCATCGACTACTCCGTGCGCCGCGACTTCGTCTTGCGGCCACACTGGCTTTACTTCAGCCACACCGTACGTGGTGACTACTTGTCTCGCGGCAACACTGTCTCTACTTCGAGTACGCCGCGCGCCGCCACGACGTCATCTTCCCCGGTCGCATCGCGTCGACCATTCATCTTGACTAGTTTTCCAAACTAGTTGAGAACGGCAGTCACGCCCCCAACAACTAGTCGGAATCAACTCTGACTAGTCGACTTCAACGACAACCGTCGCGGCTCCATCGCCGATCGCCACGGCTTCATCCGCAAGTACGCCCGGCGAGCAACGACTAAGTCATTTATCTAAATGATTGCTTGTTTTCTTGGCTTGTTCTCCTCATCATGTAGGACTATTTGCCGACTACTCGTTTGTGTATGCTTCTCGGCGGGTTTTCACGGGAGCTACACTCTGGCGACTACTCTTGGGGCATATCAATCAAGTCGCCGCGAGTCTACTTCATCAACTCGGGGGCTATCCCTAGGAGGCGGTTTCTAAAGTCCGCTACGCGCGGCAATCTAAAGTCGACTTCTAAAGTCGCATTCTAAAGTCCGCTCCGTGCGGCATCTTAAAGTCGACTCCGGTCGCATCTTCGCCACGCTTCGGTGGCATACTACGTGTGTAAGCTTCGATGGAACCTAGGCGTAAGCGGCCCTCGGGTCCGGCGACGATGGAACCTAGGCGCACGTGGTCTTCACGCTCCGTACCATGGGTCCAAGTGCCCTAAGTACTCGCGCTCCGTACCTTGGGTCGAAATCCATGGCCCGAGTACGCAAGTCGACTCCGGTCGCACCTTCAAGTCCACTACGGTGGCACCCGTACCTTGGGTCCGAAATCCATGGCCTAGGTACACAAGTCGACTCCGGTCGCACCTTCAAGCCCGCTACGGCGGCAACGTACCTTGGGTCCGAAATCCATGGCTCGGTACTTAAGCCCACTCCGGTGGCACAAGTCGACGCTAACGGTCGCATCCAAGCCCACTCCGGTGGCACAAGCCCGCTCCGGCGGCAAGCTGTACCTTGGGTCTGAAATCCATGGCTCGGTACTTAAGCCCACTACGGTGGCACAAGCCGACTCCGGTCGCAATCTTAAGCCCGCTCCGGCGGCAAAACTACTCATTTTTTCTGATTTTTTATTCGCTTTGGCTTTCCGGAAATTGCTTTTCGTTTTTTTGCATCTTAAGTCCACCCCGCGTGGCACAAAGTCGACTACTTGCCGGTCGCACCTAAAGTCCGCTCTACGCGGCAACTAAAGTCGACTTCTAAAGTCGCATATCAAAGTCCGCTCCGCGCGGCATTCTAAAGTCGACTTCTAAAGTCGCATCTCAAAGTCCGCTCCGCGCGGCACAAAGTCGACTTCGGTTTTCAATTCGCATCTCAAAGTCCGCTCCGCGCGGCACAAAGTCGACTTCGGATTTCAAGTCGCATCTCAAAGTCCGCTCCGCGCGGCACAAAGTCGACTTCGGTTTTAAGTCGCATTCTAAAGTCCGCTCTGCCGGCATCTAAAGTCGACTTCGGTCGCAACTAAAGTCCGCTCTGACGGCACGACTACTTCTCAAGCTCCACGGCTCGACGCCAAACTGCTACTTGGAATCTCTCCCGGCTCGGGGGGCTACTTGAAGATAACTTCGGCATGCTTCGCTCGCTCCCAAGCTCGGGGGGCTCCTCACCCAATCACTACTCGACGTGGCTCATACGGCTCTCTTATCTCGGGAGCTACACGCTGCAAGAGTACTCGGATGATGGCTTCGCGAACACCGAAGACCCTTGGATTGATTACCTAATCATTTCAAGGCTCGGGGGCTGCTATGCTATACCCATCATTCAAAATTTTTCAAGGCGATGAGTGGACCACCTTCCGGTCTCGCGGCGGTTCAAGTACTATTGAAGACTTCTCCAAGCGGTACTCGAGGACACTCAAGAACTACTCGAAGAGGCTTCAAGGCTACTCGAACTACTTCTCTCGACTCCAACGTGCTCGGGGGCTTGTCGGGCATACTCCCCGGTACTCATGCAAGGAAGGAAGAATAGTAGAAGACGGACTCCTGGTAGAATTCCCTCCGTACTCCTACTAGGACTCGCTCTGTGTACTCCTACTAGGACTCCTGCCTTGTAACCGACTAGGAACCCACCCCCTGGACTATATAAAGGAGGCCGGGTACCTAGCCGCACATCCCCAATCCCTCACGGGGGACAACCCAACACCAAGCGCGGGCGCCATACTTGATCCCCCAAACAGGACGTAGGGTTCGCCACCTTGGCAACCCGAACTTGTATAAATCTTGTGTCCCGTGTCCTTGCGCATTCCTTCGAGTTCTCGGTCTCCCGATCACGATCCCCACCGCATAATCTACTACCCCGGGTACCCCCTTGGTAGGTTTGCTGGTCTAAAACACCGACATGGTCTAACCGCCTACGGGGCGGCGGTCTAACCGCCACAGGGTGTTTCGGGTCAAAGTTTTGTTTCGCCGGATTTTCCTCTGTGAGTTTGTTCGCCTTGATCGGAGGAGTGTACGGGTGAAATTTGGGGTCGTTCTCGTGCGGTTTGCTAGGTGTTCTTGGTCGGGGTTCGTTGCTGGGTACACGAGGTTAGACCGCCCCGGTAGCCGGTCTAACCGCCCCTAGGCCCTTGGGTGAAGTTTTGGTTTTCGCCAAGATTTTACGGTAGCTAGCATGGCCTTGACCGGGGATCTCGGTTGGTGAAACCATGGTGAGTTTTGGTGCTCGGAAGAGGCGTTTCGGAGGAGTTCTTGGTTGCCGGGTGGAGGCGGTCTAACCGCCCCTATACCGGTCTAACCGCCCCCTGCGGTTAGCGGCTTTCGAGTTGTTTCCGGCTGTCGGTCTTGCGTGTGTTTTGTGGTTGCTGGTGGAGTTTGTTCCTAGGACCGGTAGCACTCCGGTGGCTACGTGGTTTTGGCAAACGGAAGGTTGAAGTGCGGAGTGTGTGATTTCGGGGGGTTCGGCCGAGCTAGTTCATCTTGTCGGAGTTTCAATCTCCCTCGAGAAGAATTTTTATCGGCTCCCATTCACTCCCCCCCTCTCTCGGTCGCCTATTCGGTCCTTCACATGATCACAAGGACATACCATTTCCCACCCGACGAGCACGCATGAGCTGGACCATCCAAGTCCATATGGAACAGCTTGCATGGCCTCTCTGTCATAACGGATGTCAGAGGCGGATGAGAGGTGGCGACCATCTTACCATGCCTACACGGAGCACATACCAAATCCTTTTGGTATTTCAACTTTGGCAATCCTCGAACTAATCCTAGCCCACTCAAGCATGACAACAAGTCAAAACTCAAGTGACCTAGTCTCCTATGCCATTTCCAAAGCTCTGCCGAAACACCAGCAACCAAACAATGAGAAGAGCCAACACATTGAGAAAAATTGGCTCTGAAAATTTGACCCTTGGGAACGATCGTACACACAAGATCTCTTCGAGAATCCAAAACATGAGAACAACCCGTTTTGAAACGGACTTCAAAACCCTCATCAAGAAGTTGGGAGACAGAGAGAAGATTGTACCCCAAAGACTTGACAAGATAAACACGCCTAAGAGTCACAGACTCACTCACCTTCACTGTGCCCACTGAAAGCACTCTACCTTTCCCATTATCCCCAAAAGTGATGTACTCCTTGGTCATCACCGGGGTGAGGCTGGAGAACCACCGTCGATCTCCAGTCATGTGTCGAGAGCAACCGACGTCGATCAACCAAAAGCCCTTTGTGCCTCCCACCTGCAAAATCAAAAACGAGAGCGAGAGTGAGCAAAGGACTCAGCATTGGGGTTAGTACAAAACGAATCAAACCAGTGCCTCGCCATTTGCTCAAACGTGGGGTTAGCAAAATCCATCCTATCTCTCCTAGGTTGAACACCCACACATCCCCTTGGAGGACTACGCGTACCACGAAGAGGAGGCCATGGCACGTAGCTCCTCTGGGACTTAAAACTGCGATCGCTCCCCCATACTCGTATTGGCCACGAGCAAAGGAACGTCCAGCAAACTCACCACACCCAAACCCAACACGCTTACCACCTTCTCTATGTGGTGGCTCACCTCGAGGCACAAACTCACGCCTCTCTCGAGGGTAAACGGTACGCACCATACCCTCGCCTCTCAGCATCAACCTAGGCTCAGGCACACCACGAGAAGGGTGGTACCTGCCTTGTTGGCAAATTCTCTAGCCAACCTCTCCTCACGCTTCCTCCTGAAGCAAAACTCAGCAAGGTGCCCATCTCTCCCACAGTGCTCACAAAGGAAGGGTTTTGGTTTTGGCTTTGGTTTCGGGTTCTCTTTGGGCTCTGGCTTCTCCTCACTCGGTTTCTCTCCCTTCTTCCCAAAGAACTCATTCCCTAAGACACTCTTGAATTTGGTGGGTTTCTGGAAGATGTCGGTTTGTGGAGGAAACACGGGTGGAGCTGGGGTTGTGTCTAGTCGGTTCCTAAGATAGTTCGGTTTAGGAACAAAGGCATTTTTGTGGTGGGTTTTTGGTGGCTCTGGGATATCTCCGATCTTCCCCTCATTCTCACCACTTCCCTCACCCACTTTCTTTGCCCCAAGCGCTTCCCCATCCTGGAGCTTGTATGTTTCGATCATTATCCTCAACTGAGGCTCATGACCAGACAACCAACCCAACAACTTTCTCAGCTCATCATTCTCATCCTGCAAACGATCAACATAATGTGCAAGCTCCATATTCTTCACAACATTTATTTCACAAGTGAAGCAAATTGTAGAAATAGGAGCTTTCAGCTGAGCCTCTAGAGATTTAGCATACACAAGCGAGACATCTAGTTTCTCATGCAAAATAGGAAAAGAAGTACAAGCACCAAGCAAGGAGGACGTAGATTTCATCTCATCTAGTTCAACACTAAGCACATCTTGTTGACGCAAAAAGTGCACTTAACGCCAATCACACAGCAAGCCGAACAAAGCTAGCTTCGCACGCGCGAGAGCGGATGACGTGCCGATCAATTTTTCACGAAAATTAACAAAAGATAAAGCGAGTTAAATACCAAAGCTTGGAACTTGTCGGGTAGTACCGAGACAGGTTCCATATTCTACGGCTGAACGAAGCCAAGCGAGGATGACACATAGCTATGCGAAGCTATCTGTCGAAGAACCACGACCATTCGGGTATCCACGAGAGGGAAAAAGAACAACTGCCGAATGGATGACGTAAGCATGACAACAACCGGTCTTCGTATAAACAAAGATGCAAGCACGAGTCATGACCGATCCTTATGAAGATTAGCATTAAAATAAATGAAGTAAAGCACGAACATGATCACGTATTAAATAAGCATGCATAGATCCAAAGCACTAGTCTACCGCATGTCTAGGTACTTTAAAACCCGTCGGGTACGATAACAAACAAATCTATCCACCGCATGATACGATTTGCATGAAAACGTGCCACTCTCCACAAATAGATCTATCCACCGCATGATACAATCTAAATATGGAAAGCTAAAAGCATACATCATTTAAAACATAAATAATGCACGTGTTTTACTCGTGAAAACATAACCGAATACGGTCGGACGGCCGATCCGAGTCCATGAAGAAGGAACAAACATTACCACGTGAACAAATCTATCAGACTGATTTGGAAATCTAATCCACCGGATGACTAGCTCCAAAGCAACCCAAAACCTGCATCTACCGCATGATACCGGTTCTTTCAAGATTTATACGAACAAAGCAAGCTTGAACCCACATCACGTAGCAACCTAGATCGATTCGGTTTCGGCTATCGGAGAACACAAGATCCACGTGTCAACATACGAATCCTGCTCGCACAAGGATCTTAAAAGAGATACTGCTGATCCAAACCCATCTAGATTGGGCAAAGATGTGTTACATGAATTAAAACATAAAGTAAAACTCAAGATAACACGGGATAACTTAATGAATCTATTGGATCTTGCCAAAATCCAATAGAGCCGATAACTAGCTTCAAGCCAGATCTTAGCCTACCGCATGGCTCATGATCCAACAAGAAACCCTCTTGAACCAAGCTTGAATCTACCGCATGACACAAAGCATGGTAACAAGACTACTTGCATCAGATCTAAATCCACCGCATGATACTAGACATGATACAAGGTTGCCGGTACTCACGGAGGTCGACGGATCGATTGGTCCTCTCGAAGAACTCGACGACACGACAAGGACTCTAGGGTTTGGCGTAAGGCCGGTGTGTATTGAAGAATGATCGTCCTTTTTTACATACATCCAGGGATCGTATTTATACCCTATTGATTACAACTGCGAATGGATTTATTGCCTAACTAAACTCGATCGCTTGTCCATCCATTCGTCTCCCCTGATTTGAGCCACGTCACCGTCCAATCCCGCAAAATCAGCTCTACTGTTCCTTTGCCGACCCGGAGCAAATAACCGACCGCGGATCTCTTTGCCGAAAATCTCTCGGAAATATCCTTCCTTCCCCCCGGACGGACTCTTTTTCGAACCGGACCCACAGGTCAGACTCCTTACCAAATTTTGGTGTTAACACATGCCCCTTCAATTGTGGGATAAAAGTAATTTTGTTCCACAATTGACTCCAGCCACGAATCCTTGAGTCAAATCTGTCAACACCTGTTCTTCGCAATCCGCCGGAATCTTCATCCAGATCTAACCCTAGATCCCCTTGTTCTGAGCTCGAACCTCCAATGGCAACTCAGAACCAAGCTGCTCAGGTAAATTCATCCCCCACAAACCTTGTTCGGCATTAGATTTTCAATTTTACCTGAGATTTTCCTTTTCCGCTTCCCTCCAGGAGCCTTCTTCTTCTCTTCGATTCCGTTCTTGATCTTCTTTTGCCTTGACGATCATCCCCTTTTTTTTCGGATTGTTTCGGTGGAATCCGCCTCGTGCGTCGGCCAATCGGCCCCTCCCCGGATGACTCCTCGGAGTCCGATGGCCACTCCCCGTGCCGTACGGGGAAGCGAGACGCCATCCGCTTCAAGGAGGAGCTAGAGGCGTCCCGTCGCGAGCGGGAGGACGTCTCCAAGAAAGCGGGCGTGGCGAGGCTAGAATGGGAGGACCGGCGTAAGCAGTGCTTGGAGGCCATCGACGGTATGGCTGCGGGATTGATTCTTGATCCAGCCCGGCCTGCGATGCTAATCCTTTCTGCCTTGCTCTTTGCAGCCGCCGATGCGAGCTCGACCGGCTAAAGGCGGCGGTAGAGCAATTGGCCGAAAAGGTGAATGCCCGCGGCGACACGCCGGCGGAGCGCTGGCCGCGGTGGAGCACCGCGTCGACGAGGTGGACGTCCATGGCGTTCGTTTGGGCACCACCTTGGGCACAGGCTGCGATGGCGACGCATACGGACGTCGACTATTCTACCGAGACCGCGTGGCTTCCGGGCGGCGCGCCGGAGGACATCGACGAGATCGAGCTCATCTGGAGCGCCTTGACGGCCACGGCGACGCCATTGCCGAAATTACCCATCCTCAATCTGTGTTGAACGGGCTCTTCGACTAGATTGTACTAGGGATGTGTAAATATCGGCAATAGACGAAGAACTTTTGAATTACGCACTCTGTTCGCGATGATTTCCCTTTGCATTTTGCATCTGCGAATTCTGTTTTTTCTTTAATTGCATCCGGGAACTATCTTTAGCCGAACGTGCGAGAACAACTGCCCCTTGGCGCAAAATCCACAAAGGATCCCAATTCGGCAATCCGTAAACACTGTTCAAAAGAAAACCTTTCGCACTTGGTGGAAAATCCTGCCGCTTGGTATTCCAATAGTGTGTACTGGCCAGTCATCACTCCCAATGCGTCTCCCCGGTCAATAAAATAGCCTGTGGGGTGCTCGCAAATCCATTCGCACACTCCTCCATCATTTCTCATCTCTTCCCCGCCCTCCGGAGGAAAAACCCCCGGCGCCATGGACAAGGGTAAACAACCTCAGGAGAGCGGCTCATCAAAGAAGCGTACGATTCGGAAGTGAGTTTTCTCTTGATCTGCTCCTTGTTCTCCTGCTTGATCTTGCGCTTCATGTTTTCCTCTCGTCCTTTTCAGCCTTGATTTGCTTCCCGAAGAGGTCATCGGGACCGAAGATGTGCATGAGTACATCTCCTCGATTCCTCTCTCGAAGCAGAGGATGCCACGCCTGAACAGAGGACCAACCATCGGCTGCGCCGCCGCGTACGGCACCTGGAGCATGGCCTCAGGGACATGTCCGCCCGTTGCCAAGCCGAGCGCGAGCGTCGCATGGCGCTGGAAGCATTAGTAGGGGGTAAATGCTCCTGACCCCTTCACGTTTGCATCCGGATTTCTTGCCTCTAACCTTGATTCTCCCTCGTTCCGGATGTTTCCGACGGGTATAGCGACCTGAAGGCGGCCCTGGGATAGCTTGGTAGAGGCCGCCAATCACGGTCATCCTCGTGCGTTCCAAGTCGCCGTCACGGTGGTCCCGGAACAACCGAAGAGGGAGCGACGCAGCCGAAGAAGCAAAGAAAAGATTGAATCATACTTTCGCTTCTTCCTCCACGCCTTCTGCTTCCCACCTCCTCGGGGACCTGACCATCAGGGCTGCTAGATGTGATCCTGCAAGAAGCAGTTGTAATGTAGTATTGAGCTAAGGGCAATGCGTCCAGGCACTGGCCATTTTTTCTTGTTCATGGATTTTGTTCTGAAGGCGGCCTCATTCTCGAGCGCCGGCTATTTTGTGCCAGATGTGTGTAATCACCGATCGATCTCAATGCTAGGATAATACTTCTTCAGATATCTTCCATTTATCGCAGCGGAAAATTCTTCCCCTAGCAAAGTTTTCAATATGTATGCATTACCGGAACGCATCCGACCACATGAAAAGGCCCCTCCCGGTTAGGGGACCATTTGCCGAATTCATCGTATTTAGTTCCAATCGGCAATAATGCTTTCCAAACTAGATCACCTTCGCGAATTGCTTTACTTTTACTTTCTTGTTATAGTACTTGGCGACTCGCGGCTTGTTTTTCTCGATGTTTTCCGGGGCCACCGAGACGGATCATGTGCAAATCTTCTAACTCATCCATCATTAGGCCACTTGTAATCCTTGGAGTTCAACTCGTTTTGCAGCACTACTCTCCTTGACTCGAATGTATTTCCCAAGGCGGGATCGCATGATGCCCGTAAACCAACTCGTAAGGAGAAGTCTTTGTAGCTCCATGGGGGGCCATTCGGTAAGCCCACAGCGCTTCACTGAGTACCGAATGCCACTTCTTTGGCTTCTGATCGATCTTCTTCTGTATCAGCTTGATCATGATCTTATTAGAAGCCTCTGCTTGACCGTTAGCTTGGGCATAATATGGAGAAGAATTAAACAATTTGATCCCCATGCTTTCGGCAAAATCTCTGAATTCCAATGACACGAATTGTGCCCCCTGGTCAGTGGTGATCGTCTGAGGGATCCCAAATCGATAGATGATGTGTTCCTTGACGAATTCGATCATGTTTTCTGACGTCACCTTCTTCAGTGGGATTGCCTCGACCCATTTGGTGAAGTAATCTGTAGCCAAAAGCACGAACTTATGCCCCTTGCTAGATGGCGGATTAATTTGGCCAATCAAGTCTATACCCCGGCCCTCGAATGGCCATGGCTTGATGATGGGATTCGGTCTTTGATGCGGGGACTATTTGAATATTCCCAAACCTCGGCAATCTTGACATCCCTTGTAATACTCAAAGCAATCCTCTAATATCGTCGGCCAAAAGCATCCGGCTTGTCTAATAACCCATTTCATCCGATAGGCCGATTGGTGCGCTCCGCATATCCCATCGTGCACCTCGCTCATCATGCTCTTGGCTTCTTCCGGACCCGGCATCGCAGCAATACCCCATCTAGTGATTTATAAAATAAATTATCATCCAGAAGAACGAACTTAATTGCTTTGTACCTGAGTTTCCTAGAGACTTTTCGGGATGGATCTTTCAAGTAATCAGCGATTTCTTTCCTCCAATCATCTTCTGCAAGATCCGTCCCTAGTGCCAACACTTCTGCAGCAAACGCTTCTTGACTCTCTTTATAACCAGAGGCGCTCTGAGCCAGCCTGTTTGCTTCCTCGTTATGCTCTCTAGGAATGTGCTGTAGGATTACCAATGGAAAGCTCTTCAAGATTTCTCTGCACTCTTCGTAGTAACTTCTCAGCGCCTCGCTCCTGCACTCGTATTGGCCGTTCAATTGCTTGATGACCAGTTCTGAATCTCCATAGATCTCAACTGAAACGGCCCCGGCTTCTCTCAAATATTGAAGCCCTCGAAGTAGTGCCTCGTACTCAGCCTGGTTATTTGTGACAGTGGGTTGTATAGGAATGGCGAATTCAAACATCTCACCTCTCGGGCGAAATTAGTAGGATCCCTACTCCCCCACCTTTGCCACACGATGACCCATCGAAAAATAAAGCCCAAGGGGTAATTTCAAGCAGATCAATTGACGGGTCACGATGTTCAGTTATAAAATCGGCAATGACCTGACCTTTGATGGCTTTTGCCGATTCGAACTTCAACTCGAATTCTGATAAAGCTAAAATCCATTTGCCAATCCGACCATTCAAAATTGGCATAGATAACATATGTTTTATCACGTCAAACTTCGAGTATACGGTGCATTCGGCATTCAACAAGTAGTGCCGAAACTTTGTACACGAGTAGTACACGCAAAGACACAGTTTCTCTATAGCCGAATACCTGGTTTCAGGATCAAGTAGTTTTCGGCTAAGGTAAGCTACTACCCGCTCCTTTCCTTCGAATTCTTGAATAAGGGCCGATCCAATAGTTTGGGTATCGGCCGCCACGTACAACTTGAAAGGCTTGTTCAGCTGAGGAGGAACCAGCACCGGCGGCTCCTTCATGTATTGCTTGATCTCATCAAAAGCCTTTTGTTGTTCGTCGCCCCATGTGAATTTCTGATCTTTCTTTAGCTTCAGCAATGGAGAGAATGGCAACACCTTCTGTGATAAATTTGAGATGAATCTTCTCACGAAGTTGATCTTGCCGAGCGATAATTGCAATTCCTTGAGGTTGGTTGGAGGAACGACTTCATCAATGGCTTTCATGCTCTTCTTGCCGACTTCGATTCCCCTTTCGTGGACCGAAACCCCAAGAACTCTCCACCGATACCCCAAAAGCGCACTTGTTTGGATTCATCTTCGAGACCATGCTTCGGGTGCACTCCAAGGTCTTTTTCACATCTTCCGGATGGGTGTCATGACTTAAGGACTTGATCACCACGTCATCGATGTAGATCTCCACGAGTTTGCCGATCAACTCATGAAAAATGTAATTCATGGCCCGCCGATAGGTTGCACCGGCATTTTTCAATCCAAACGTCATGACTATCCACTCAAATAGGCCTATATGACCAGGACATCGAAGGCCGTCTTCGATATGTCTTCTATTGCCATGAAGATCTGATTGTATCCCGCGTTGCCATCCATGAAACTAATCACCTTGTGTCCAGCAGCGGCGTCAATCAACAAATCGGCAATAGGCATCGGGTATCCATCCATGGGAGTAGCTCTGTTTAGGTCCTTGAAGTCTATGCAAACTCTCATTTTTCCATTCTTCTTATACATAGGGACGATGTTAGAAATCCACTCCGCATATCTGCACGGCCGAACGAAGTTTGCATAAAGTAATCTTTCGACTTCCTTCTTCACATCGGCCAATACTTCATCCTTGTAGATTTTCCGGGGCGGTTGCTTATATGGTTTGAATCCGGGCTTGATCGGCAACCGGTGCTCGACGATGGAACGATCCAATCCGGGCATCTCCGAGTAATCCCGGGCGAAGCAATCTTTATATTCCTTGAGAAGCTCAATTAAGTTCCCCCGAAGTCCGGTTGCAAATTTGCACCTGATGAACGTCGGCCTTGGCTTATCACCGCTTCCAATATCAACTTCTTCCGGCTTATCGGCCGACATGAATCCACGCCCTAATTTGCCATCGGTGCCATCCACGGGGTTCTCCATTAAAAATTACTATAAGAGCCGACTTGCTTGAATCGGCCGTTGGTCACCGCCGACGGGTTCAACGGGACCTTCTCCCCGATCCTTCCCCGAGAAGCAATCGATGCCTTGGTACTCCCCGGAAGGTCGGTTCCATGTTGGCTACGCTCACGGAGTCATCCGCACGGACGACCTCGATCTCATCATCCACCCTCCGGATGAGCTGTTGATGCATGGTGGATGGGACGCGGCGGTTAGCATGAATCCGGTCCCGCCCAAGCGACGGTCGTAGGCTCCTTTGCCCTTGATGACAAAGAAGGTGGTGAGCGGCGTCTTGGACCCGATCATCAAGTCCACGTGGGCGCATCCTTTGGTGTCCGAGGGGTTCCGGCGAAGTCGTTCGGGATGATGCTTGTAGGTGTTAGATCGCTTGGGCCCATGCCAAGTTTCCCGAAGGTGGTGTACGGCATTACGTTCACTGCCGCTCCACCGTCGACGAACATCTTGGTCAATGGCTTGCCATTGACGTACCCCCTCAAGTACAGCGGCCTCATATGGCGGTTCTTGGCCGGCTTGTCGAAGATGGCCTGCTTGGCCAGTACCAGTTGCGCCATCATCCCCTCGAGCTGCTCGTCATCAAAGGAAGCTTCCTCCTGCATAACCTGGTTAGCAGGAGCCATGAACTCGTTCGGCAGGAAGTATACCATGCACGTAGGGGCCGAACGCTTCGAGCCCTCCGGCTGGTCCTTGGGGCGCCACTTCTGCCTCGTCTGGATCCCGGCTTGCTTCATCTCGCGGTTCCTCAGGCGCCGGACCCGCCTCTTCTCGGCTCTCCGCGCGGCCGGGCGGGCACCACGCCCTTTCGCCGGACGTGAACATCCTCGTCCTCTTCTCGATCGGCCCACCCGAGATCGGCTTGGCGCTTCCCCGGGATGATCGATGATCTCAATTTTTTGACGCCGATCCCCATTTGGGTGGATCCTTCCAAGTCTCTCGTGGACGGATCGGCGATTGCGATCTCCTCGCCCGTACTCAACGTATCTGTCGCTGCACTCCGGACAGTTCTTCAATGTGGGCAGCTTTAGGCCTTCATTCCAGCAGTGCCTGAAGAAGGCGCAACCCCGTGCGCGCGCTCCTGCTCGCGCGTGTACTGCTCTTGGTCCCTTCTACGCGCTTCCTCTTCGGCTGCGTTGCTCCTCCTCGTGGCGACGCTTACGGTAGCGCTCTTTCTCTATCGGCGCCGCCATTTGTTGAGGAGAATGCGCGACGTCACCTTGGGTTTAGGCCCGGATGATTCCCCAATCTCGATGTGGCTCTTGAGCACGTGGGGCGCGTCGCCTTGCACTTGCTCCGGGGTTACACGGCGTTCGGGTCCCTTTGCTCCACCTTGCTTGGACTGGGCGAGGTCGGGACCTTGACCTTCCCCTTCTCCTCGGCCGTTATCGCATTGACGGAAAAGCCGAGCATGTTCGAGGAAAGGGGTGGCCATCCGGCTTCATCTTGTTATCGAACTTGAGGTGTCCCTCCTGGATAGCCTTACGGATCCTCATCCACGAAGACCACCGCAATCATTGATGGAGTGCGAGTCCCTGTCATGGAAGCCGCGATGGCACGCTTCGCTTTAACTCCATCGAGCCGAAGCATAGAATGCCCCTCGGGCGGCTTAATTCGGCCTTCCTTCACCAAGAGCTCGAACAACTTATCAGCCTTTGTGATGTCAAAGTCGTAAGTCCCTTTGGTCTGCCTGACCCAACGCTGATTCATTGTCAAGGGCTCTTTACCCCACATAATTTCCGCTGCAGCTACCTCCAATTCGTCGTCAGAATCCTCGAACAGATCGGCTTTGTCCAGGAACTGGTTGTAGATGTCAGCGACGTCGTGCTGCTTGCCAAACTTGGGGTCTTTCTTGAGGCCATATGCCTGATTGCTCATCAGAGACAACTTTTGTGAAAGCTGGCCCAGGTTCTCAAACTCCATCCCAAATAGCTTCTCGCGCACGGCCGGTAACATCCCGGCGACGGCCATATCGGCCGGCCGGTGATCGTCCGGCAAGTTCAATGAGAAGCACATGCCCTTGACTTCCCCGAATCTTCTAAGAAATTAGGGTTATCAAAAATTAAATGGTTCACGACGGGAAGATCAAATTATAGTTTCAACTTTCAACTATACCTTGAAAGGATGGATACACTGCATCAAATTCTCGAGTGGTAGTGCATCATCATCCAATACGCAGTAGCCGAACGCTCGTGGAGGACCTACTACACGCGCTAGAAGCGTTGAATGAGCCGTCGCCGAAATCTGCGAAACCTACTGTAGCAAAATCGCCTAGGAAGAGATTACCTCAACGGCGAGGTACTCAGGCCCCGGCGCGGTCTTGAGGTAGCGCGATGCGGTGGCCAGTGGGGTAGACTAAGGCGGAAGATCGTAGGTGACGGCAGGGATGCCGATGATAGGGTAGATCGAGGAAGGACCCAGTGTCGTCAAGGGGTACAGGAAGTCAGGAAGGACGAAGGTTGGCGGCGGTGGTGGAGGCCGGTTGTACGTAAGCCACGAAAGGTTGGAGGGATATATGTGTTGATTGTGCGTAGGGTTTGGAAGCGGAGGAGATGGCGTCACGGGCAAAACCGTCCTCACGTGTGGCCTCAGATCGGTCCGAGGTCCACGGGACAGCGGGAGGGCACAGACGGGGGAAGGCCGGCGCGTGAACGTGGAAGACTCATGCGAGCGGCGACGGACGACGTACCACGCTAAATGACGGACGAAACGTGAAGACAAACTCTGTTCTTTTTAGTTAAGCACAAGATATAGCCACAAGTACCCAATTTGAACATGAGAGGCATTCTACTCACAAGAGAGGATCATGTAGCATTTTTACAAAAGAAAGCCATACACAAGCATATATATCCCAAAGCTACCAAGAGCATAGCTATACGTCTTACACTGGTAGGGAGAGGGGCTTTAGTCCCGGTTGGTAAGGGGAATAGGTCTCTCAAGTCCAACCGGGACTAATGATGAGAGACATAAGCCCCCCCTTTAGTCCCGGGTGGTATTACGAACCGAGACTCAAGGGTCTCGTTTCTCTTTTTTCTGTTTTCTATATGAGCATATATTCTAATTTTTGTCTAACCCGTATATGCACGTATACGTATTTGAACTTGTATATATGTATATACATGTCTATATATACCATATACGCAGTTAGATTAAACTTATATATAAATTAAACCCTATATATCTACATATATAAGCTTATAAATGTATATACACATAATAATTTATACACATGAAAATGAATAGTATTTTATTAAACTAGTATATATACATCAAAACCCCATATAGTATATATACATCAAAATATCATTCGGTACCTCTAATGTACCTAGTGAAGCTTCAATCTCGAGGTCGTGATTCTTTTGAGGGGGGGAGTTCTGTAGCATCCCGGATTTTCCCGGAATGATAATGTTTGCAAAATTGTGAATTTCAAAATTTCTGTTTGAATTTGAGTGCTCACCTAAATTATAAGGATGTCTTCTTTGATCCTTTCCTAACACCCTAGGTTTATTTTGAGCAAAATAAGAAAATTTAGGAAATATAAGATGCTAGTGTGAAAATTGTGGAGTTTAGTGGTTCTTATTTGGGTTTTACTTGAGTGTGATTCAAATTTGAATTGTGTTGCTATAGGTTTTAAGGGCCTTAACCCAGTTCATGAAGTTCACCGGACCACCTTCTTTTCTCACCACCGGCTACCTAACCAAGCGGCCCATCTGGCCTTTCAGCCCAGCTAGCCCGTCTACCACCTACCACTTCTTTGAGTCACCGCCAAGTAGACCCCACATCAGCCGCCCATCCCTGTTTCTCTTTCTCCCTCTCTGCTTTTCCTCCTGTGACGGCACACACACGCGCCGCAGCGCAGGCCGTCCTCTGCCCACGTCAAGCACGCTCTGCTTCGGCTACATGCACGCCGCGTGTTGTAGCGAACATGGCCCCATATGCCATTAGTTCGAGTTTGATTTTGGTGATTCATGACAACATAATCAATGGGACTAACCATATTGTTTAGCATGTCTTTGTAGACATTTATAAGTCCCAAGGATGACAAAATACCACATGCCAAATTGAAAAGATAGTCTATTTTTCAAGGGTCAAAAACAAGAAAGAAAAGAAAAAGAAAGGACACCGTCGAATGAACCGACGGTACCTAGATAGCAAGCGTCGATGCAATCTTGTGATCATTCACTTGTTTCCACACTATCATTTTGTGCACACACTTAGGGGGAGCTTAGTTTCTATCATGCTAGTCTCATGACCTTGTGATCCACCTTAGTTATTCTTACGTGTAGTATCTCCAATGATATCATACATATGGATCATGGTTCATGCAACTTTCTCCCTTGTATTTAACATTTCTCTTGAGCTATGTTTGCTAGGACTTGCTAGTTTCCTTGGAGACATCTTGTTTTGAGATCTTTTTGGAGATATTATTCCAAAGGGGTAGAATGTGGGACCAAAGCAAGCTAGTGTTTCAAAAGTGGGAAAAGGTAAGCTATGTGTGAACATAGGAAGAGAAGATCAAAAAGGGAGAAGTTTGATCTAAGGGGAGTTTGGATGACGGTAAGCATCCAAGCAAGTGTAAGTGGTACTAATTTTTTCAATTTTTGCAAAATTATGTTTGCTTTGCTTGTGTTGTCATAAATCACCAAAAGGGGGAGATTGTAGAGAACATGACCCCATATGCCATTAGTTCGAGTTTGATTTTGGTGATTCATGACAACATAATCAATGGGACTAACAATATTGTTTAGCATGTCTTTGTAGACATTTCTAGGTCCCAAGGATGCCAAAATACCACATGCCAAATTGAGAAGATAGTCTATTTTCCAAGGGTCAAAAACAAGAAAGAAAAGAAAAAGATAGGATACCGTCGGATGAACCGACGGTACCTAGATAGCAAGCGTCGGTGCAATCGTCAGATGAGTTGGTACACTGGGTGAAAACCTAGGCACCGTCGGATGAATCGACAGTCCATTTTGTAGTAGCGTCGGATGAGTTCAAGAGAAGAAGAAGCGAAGATAGTAGCACCATATGATCTGACGATCTGAGTGAGGATATCATCAGTCTATCCAACGCTTAGTTTGAATCAATACTGAGACGCGCCAAGACGAGGCCTTCAGCACCAGATGAACCGCCGCCATGATCAGAGGAAGCGTCGTTCTATCCGATGGTTACGAAGATGCATACAGTAAGGGTTTGGTGAAGCGTACTTCAACACCGGATGAACCGACGCACTGTCGGTGCATAGCGTCGGAACAGTTGTGTCAGCAGAGCTGCAACGGCTAAATGACGTGGAGGGCAGTGGATGAACCGATGCTCTGGAAAAGCATAGCATCGGTTCATCCTACGCTTACTTTTTCAGTGGCCGTTAGCCAACGGCTCTTTGAGTGCCTTGGGCTATTTATACCCCCTCCACTCACCCATTTAAGGTTGCTGGATGGTGTGGAAGTGCGGGAGAGTTCAAGACACCTAGAAGATCATATCCAATCCATCCAAGTGCTTAATTGCTCATCCTTAGACTTGCATATGCTTAGTGTATGTGCTTAGTGCTAGGCTTATCTTAGAGCTAAGTGAGTGCAAGGTTGTGCCAACCTTGTTAGGTGATTCTTGAGTGAATCAAGTTGTACAAGGTTCGCCGGAAGCGTTGGGGCCTAAGTGGCTCACCGGCAATCGTCATCGACCCTCCAGCTTGATATGGAGCGGTGAGGACACTTTGTGCGGGGGATGTAGAGACCCCCTTCCTTGGTCGAGAAGCTCCTTAGTGGATGCGGCATCAAGGTGACCAAGGGAGCTTGGCAAGTTCCTAAGTGGCTAGCCTTTGTGGCGAGTCAAGTGGTGCTCTTGGGAGAGACTTGGTGACCGGGAAGCAATACTCTTGTGTGAGTGCTTCAACAACGTGGACTAGGGGTGGCTTAGTGCCTACCGATACCACGGGATAAATCGCGTGTCAAGAGTTTGCTTCCTCTCATCCCCTTTACGTTTCCGCATTTACTCTATTGCATTCTTTGCTTGCCTTTACCTTCCTAGAGTAGTATCATGCTAGGATTGGCTATAGGTTGCAAACCTTGTTTTGGGATGGGAGTTTCACACTAGAACAACCTTAGTTGCACATATGCAAGAATAGTGAAGCCATAGGTTAAGGTTTTTTGTTGCCTAATTCACCCTCTCCCCCTCTTAGGCTAACGGGAATCCGATTCCTTACAAGTTGTACCAGATCCGGGACTCACTTCCTTCACAAGGAAATGCAAATTCGATTGGTAAATTGTGAAAACCGGCTCATTGGAATGGTTAGGCTTCACCGCCTAGTGAGTTGCTCTATAGATATAAGAAAGGGGTGGATACCTTAGGTTTGGCTCCACATTTCAATGGCTCGGGCTATCCTCAATGGAAGGTTCTCATGGAGGACTATCTCCATGCAAAGACCTTGATGTTTGAAGAGTCACCGATGAGGGCATGAGAAATGGTACTAAGAAGGAAAAGCAATTTGATGTGATTGCTAAGAGTATCATTTTGTCCTCACTAGATGTAGGCATTTTCAATAGAGTTTTTAATTGTGAAAATGCTCATGAGCTATGGAAAACCATCAAGGAGCAAAATGGGGGTTCAAAAGAAGTTGCTAATGAACGCTACTGTTGTCTCATTGAGGAATTCAATAGCTTTAAGCAACTTGCAAATGAAAATGCTGAATCTATGTACTCACGCCTAAATGTGCTTGTCAATGAGCTCAATGCTTTAGGTGTGAAGAACATCACGTACTTGAACATCAACCGCAAGATCATTCAAAGTCTCCGGAAGCCCGATTATGACTTGGTGAAGGCTATCATCTATGAGAAGAAGCTCGAAGATTTGAAGCCATCTCATATCTTGAGCAAGATCATGGCACATGAGCTTCAATTCATGCCCAAGTCAAAGAAGGCGCCCCAAGAAAAGCCCCAAGAACCATCCTCTCCAACTACAAGCCATGCTCTCTCAAGCCAACAAGAGAAGATGTTGAGTAGGATGGATACTCATGGAAGATCAAGAGAGGATGATGGTGATGATGGTGACGATGAAGATTCCTGAAGTGATGAAGAGGTTGAATCCATGGTGGCCGAGTACGTGAAGAAGATCTTCAAGTATGTGAAGAAATTCAACATGTACAGCTATAACATCCACTTGAGAGAAGGGCGTCATCATCAACACGTCAAGTTCACCAAGATCGAGAATAAGCCCAAGAAGAAGGTGGTCAAGGAGAGGAGACTAAGGCAAGAAGCAACTATCATCGTCCTTGAGTGGACAAGTGGTGGAGAATCAAGTTCTTCTAGCTCAAGTGATGAATCAAGAAAGAACTTCACCACCCGCTTCATGCAAGGTCCTTCATCATCACTACACATGTGCTTATGGACAATGGTATGGAGAGCAATGTAAGTGATGACGAATCCGACACCACCTCTCTTGATGATCTTGTTGAGCTAGTCCATGAGCAAAAAGGAATGCTTAAGAAACAAGGTAATGAAATTAAAGAACTCAATGCTCTCAATGATCTTAGTGCAACCCTTGCTACAAATTATGAACATTTGTTGTGCAAATTCAAATTGATTAGCAAGGAGTGTGATGAGCTAAAATCTAAGCTTGAGACTAGTGAGACTAACACAAGTAATTCCTTTGAGCTTGATGAATCATCTATCACTTGTGCTATTCCTATCTCCAAGGTAGATGCTTCAACTTCTTGCATTGATTTAATTGATGAATCTTTCTCACCATCTTGCAATGAGAATGTTGTTGTAGAAACATGTGATTCCCTCATAGGCAAGAAGAATTATGAGCTTAAGCAAGAAGTGAAATGGCTCCGAGGGAGGTTGGCAAGCTTGATGGGCAAAGGCAAGAGCGATGAGGAACAAGTGGACATCTCTCAAGACATGAAGAGCAAAGTCCAACCTTCTCAAGATAACCGTGATCCCATGGTGAAGAAGCTTGAGAAGGGTGCAACCGTGACTTGCTACAAGTGTCATGGAGAACGGCACAAGTTCTACAAATGCCCTCAATTTGTCAAGAAGATGGACACGGGCACAAAGAAGAAGTTGAACCCCACCATCAAGTGCTCACTCATCTACACCAAACCCAACCACAAGAACAAGACCAAGAGCAACACCTATGTCATCAAGAAGAAGGCTAATGGCAAGGTGGTTGCACACAAGGTTGGGAAGATGAAGGAGAAGTGGGGTTGGAAGCAACCCATTTGGGTGCCCAAGGAAGTCATCATCAACATGAAGGGGCCTCAAATGGTTTGGGTTCCGAAGGCCACTTGAAGGCCTTGAGTAGCGGGGACTTGGGAGGCTTGGCACAATGAAGATGTGAAGTTTCAAGCCTAGAAGCCAATCTTGCAAGTTGGACATATGTTGCCCAAGTTCCCCGGTTGAGGTAATGGAAACTAGAACCTATCTCATGTATCATTGTAGCTCCATTGCCTTGTTTAGGTTGCATTTATTTCATTGCTTACATATGGTAGGTTGCTTGTGTCATGTGCTAACCCATGAGCAACTTACATGGTTTGATTAGTGTGTAGGAAAGCTACACTTGTTCTTTCATGGTGCATGCTTTCATATATATTTCTTTGCATCATGAGCAAGCTATAGGGTTAGCTTCCCTTTTGTTGTCACAAACTATGTGCATACATTTGGTTGGTGATTCAAACACTAAATGCACACATTTATGGGGAGCTCATCCTATGGTTTGGTTATGGGACTAACATTGTTTCAAACTTATCTTATGTAGTCCCTTGGTGACGCGTTTCGGTGCGGTACTTCATTCTAATAGAATGCTATTTCACTCTCAATGTGATCTATCATCTCTAAAAGAGTAAATATAGCAATATGAGCTTTATTCTATTGAGTCATTTCCTTGCGAGCTTATGTCTCTATATAAGTTCAAAGGAAATGTACTCATACATTCCTAATCCTTGTGGTACCCCAAGTGTCTTCTTTGCAAGCTTCTTTCAAGTGGTGTCATAGCTAGTGATATCATTTCCAAGTGGCTCATCTCAATGTGGTGCCAACAAGGTAAGGAGGATCAACCCCCGGGGGTATGCGACGATCAAAAGACTACAAGTGGTATCTACAAGTGGTAATGTAACAAGAACCCATTTGTCTTATCTCTTGTCCTTTAAGCTACCTCCTTGCATGATATGCTCTAAGCTTCCTTGTCTTACAAGTTTGTAGTTGTGCACTTGTTTCCACACTATCATTTTGCGCACACACTTAGGGGGAGCTTAGTTTGTATCATGCTAGTCTCATGACCTTGTGATCCACCTTAGTTATTCTTACATGTGGTATCTTCATTGATATCATACATATGGATCATGGTTCATGCGGCTTTCTCCCTTGTATTTAACATTTCTCTTGAGCTATGTTTGTTAGGACTTGCTAGTTTCCTTGGAGACATCCTGTTTTGAGATCTTTTTGGAGATTTTATTCCAAAGGGGGAGAATGTGGGACCAAAGCAAACTAGTGTTTCCAAAGTGGGAAGAGGCAAGCTATGTGTGAACATAGGAAGAGAAGATCAAAAGGGGGGAAGTTTGATCTAGGGGGAGTTTGGATGACGGTAAGCATCAAAGCAAGTGTAAGTGGTAATATTTTGTCAATTTTTGCACTTGTGTTGCTTGTGTTGTCATAAATCACCAAAAAGGGGGAGATTGTAGCGAACATGATCCCGTATGCCATTAGTTCGAGTTTGATTTTGGTGATTCATGACAACATAATCAATGGGACTAACCATATTGTTTAGCATGTCTTTGTAGACATTTCTAGGTCCCAAGGATGCCAAAATACCACATGCCAATTTGAGAAGATAGTCTATTTTCCAAGGGTCAAAAACAAGAAAGAAAAGAAAAAGAAAGGACACCGTCGGATGAACCGACGGTACCTAGATAGCAAGCGTCGGTGCAATCGTCGGACGAGTTGGCACACTGGTTGAAAACCTAGGTACTGTTGGATGAACCGACGGTCCATTTTCTAGTAGCGTCGGACGAGTTGAAGGGAAGAAGAAGCGAAGACAGTAGCACCGGATGATTCGACGGTCTGAGTGAGGATACCGTCGGTCTATCCAACACTTAGTTTGAATCAATATAGAGACGCGCCAAGACGAGGCCTTCACCACCGGATGAATCGACGCCATGATCAGAGGAAGTGACGTTCTATCCGACGGTTACGAAGATGCATACAGTAAGGGTTTGGCGAAGCGTCCTTCAGCACCGTATGAACCGACACACCGTCGGTGCATAGCGTCGGAATAGTTGTGTCAGCAGAGCTGCAACAGCGAAATGACGTGGAGGGAACCGGATGAACCGATGCCCAGGAAAAGCATAGCATCGGTTCATCCGACGCTTACTTTTTCAGTGGCCGTTAGCCAACGGCTCTTTGAGTGCCTTGGGCTATTTATACGCCCTCCACTCGCCCATTTGAGGTTGCTGGATTGTGTGGAAGTGCAGGAGAGTGCAAGACACCTAGAAGATCATATCCAATCCATCCAAGTGCTTAATTTCTCATCCTTAGACTTGCATATGCTTAGTGTATGTGCTTAGTGCTAGGCTTAGCTTAGAGCTGATTGAGTGCAAGGTTGTGCCAACCATGTTAGGTGATTCTTGAGTGAATCAAGTTGTACAAGGCTCACCGGAAGCCTTGGGGCCTAAGTGGCTCACCGGCAATCGTCACCGACCCTCCAGCTTGGTGTGGAGCGGCGAGGACACTTTGTGCGGGGGACATGGAGACCCCGTTCCTTGGTGGAGAAGCTCCTTAGTGGAGGCGGCATCAAGGTGACCAAGGGATCTTGGCAAGTGCCTAAGTGGCTAGCCTTTGTGGCGAGTCAAGTGGTGCTCTTGGGAGAGACTTGGTGACCGAGAAGCAATACTCTTGTGTGAGTGTTTCAACAACGTGGACTAGGGGTGGCTTAGTGCCTACTGATACCACGGGATAAATCACATGTCAAGAGTTTGCTTCCTCTTATCCCCTTTACATTTCCGCATTTACTCTATTGCATTCTTTGCTTGCCTTTACCTTCCTAGAGTTGTATCATGCTAGGATTGGCTATAGGTTGCAAACCTTGTTTTGGGATGGGAGTTTCAGACTAGAACAACCTTAGTTGCACATCTAGATAGTATGTTCTAGTTTATCTTAATGCAAAAAAAGTGAAGCCATAGGTTAAGGTTTTTAGTTGCCTAATTCAGCCCCTCCCTCTCTTAGGCTAATGAGCATCCGATTCCTTACAGTGGCCTTGGACGCAAACGTTGAGGAATCGCTACCGCCCACCTACGCCCCAAATCCTAGCCCTCGGGTATCTCTTTAAAACAAATCCTGGCCAATAAGAAGGCCAGGGAGTGTGGCCACGTCCCGCACCACTCCCAACCGTCGGATCGAGCATGTGGATGGCCAGGATCAGGCGAACACTGGTCGTTTTGCACAAAAGGCCTTGGCTTTTCTCGAAATCAACCTACAGTGCAAACAGCTCGGGCACCCGAACGAGCACTAATGCAGCGACGCAGCGCCCGAGCAGGGACGCCCGACCAGCAGTGCCCGAGCACAGGCCCCTGAGCAGTGTTAGTCACCCGAGCAGTCTCTGCATCTACAACACGTCCTTCAAAAGGAGAAGAGAAGAGAAAAGAAGAGGAGGGAGGAGAAAGGGGCGGCGGCAAAGCGCAGATCGACGGGTCGAGAAGAGAGAAGAGGAGAGGAGTGAGGAGAAAGCGGCGCCAAGTGAAAGTAGTAGCCTGGGAGGCTGTCGCGGAGAGCGTGGAAGCGGATGCCTACCTCTCGATCTCCAACTCCCAATTGACATCGATCTGGCTCCCTCTCTACTTCGACATCGAGGATAGCGAGCTCGGGCACACCGTGGCCAGGGAGGATGAGCCCGAGATGTCACCGTTGCCCTGAATGCCGCGCCGCAGCCTCCCTGGGTGTCAAGTTATCGGTCGCCTTGAACTCCGCACACCCAAGCCAGCCGGGCGCGAGGAGCAGCACGCCCCTGTCATGTCCCTTGCCGCTCGCTGCTCGAGCTACTCCCCTTGCTGGCTTGCCGCTGGTCGCCGAGCCTGCTGAGCCGCGCACTCGCGTGGCCGCTACCCGCGCTACACCCGCACTCCACTAGCCCTGTGGCCACCGCACGTCTGGCTGTCCACCCAGGGGCAAAGACAGACGCACACAGAGAATAGAGATAAGGTTGGCCGGCTGTGAAAGACAAGAGGTGAACGAGATTTGCAGTGAGACTAGAACACTCCGGCGCGCGATGCACGCCCTATCGTATTAACGATGAAATAAAAGTAAGCATGAGCAATATCTAACATAGATAATCACATGTCATAATCGTCAACTCATGAACATAAATATTCACCGTGTGTGATAAAAATAACAACTGCATTCATATAGTTGTCCAGAAAAAACTTATACAATTACAAATTAAAACTATATTCAAAGGCCTATATTTAAAGAATACCCAGAAGTGAACGTTATTCTAATTCTACACATAACTTTCTACATTGCACACCGTAAAAAAAACTAAGCATGATAACTTTCATTCCTCGGATCATTTGCACATTGCTTCCTCCGCCTAGGTGAATCCTACAACAACAAAAAAAAAAAGCAAAAATGAGATTACTCCTATACCAATTCCCATAGCGAAAGGTAACTAACACCTAGTATATATATTCCCCGCAACACTAATTAGTAAAATGGAACCTTTGTATATCTACACTCAGCAAGTTAATCTCATCAAATGACCATTTCAAACTACATACCAGCCTCTCAAAGACATCCTGATAAGCGACACCATTTCAAAGCTTATGTCTCTTGGTATGTGAGGGCATAATGTTCATTAGAAGGGGCACCCATGGTAAAAAAACAGTATAACTACCAGTAAAACGCATGACCTAGCCAATATTGTATCAGCCACTCTTCTATTAAATAAATTAGAAAAATCATGAGTAGCATAGCTTACATCTTCAGGTTGAGCAGAATCACAACACTCCCTTGGACTATGTTCACCTCTAACACATCAACATTTACGCCATTCCACTTTGTAAATGATAACCGATCCTGTGAAGGAAAAACAACTTATACATATATATTACCAATTAAGGAACTAAGTGGCTAAACATGAACCACCTTGCCTGCTGCAGAAAAATAAGAAGATAGCACAAAGCTCCATAAGCAAAAGATACAATGCCCATATTCAAACTAAACACAAATAAAAATCTCACTTTATTTGCATTATTCAAAAGTAGATAAATGGAGCATTACCAATTACTTTCTTGCTCAAAGAAACAACTTCCATGCCCTTCATAATTTGTTGTGACATCCATAAGCCTCCTGAAAAGAAGCAAATAGGAAATAATAATATTTAACCCCCTATGCTAGCATCCAGTACATTTGAAATCTAATAAACAAAACAATATTTGAACTACAAAACCAATAGCATATTAATTTACAGTGCATAACTCAAGGAATCATATGTACTCAATCAAGGGAACACCTTTCTTAATAATCAAACTGTGACTTGGTCAGAGCAGGCTATGTCCCAGGTACTGTGGGTACAATCCTGCCATAAGATCGATGATAGGATTTGATTAGCAACAAAAAATGTAGGGTGCAGGGGGAGCACATAAATGAAAATAGTGAAGTGCAGTACAAAATCTAAATTAGTTTGTCCAGTATTTTAGCAATAAATGATGGCTTGGAGTCATCATATGATTTGCCGATAATATAGCGCAAGAGAAAGAAAACTTTATTAAGGATCAGCTGGTTCATATTACTCCATGTAGAATCAAACAATATGCGAAATTTCTGACTATACAATGTTCAATCCAATATTTAATGATATCCTTCGAAGAAAACACATCTGCAATTCAGGAGGAGAATAACTTTCACGTAGATCTATCTGTTATATTCACCTGAACTGATCCATCCATTTCTAATGTAAATGAATCACACGACATCCTCATTAATCATTATAGAACAATAGTAAAGTTCTAGGCAAAATTATATGTTGAAGCATAGTCAAATAAGTACACTCAGACACACATAGGCAGAGGAAACAATCCAGACCATTGGATGAAAATGATTTACCATGGAGCTCCTAGATCTAGGCAATCTGCACACCTGCAAGAAGAGAGACTCGTAAAGGGGCAAGGCAAGTAACAACCGAAAGAGAGGCATGCAGCGGATCGATTATCCTCTCCCATACATGTGCACAACAGCCATGAACTGTTGCAAGAATCCAACGGGCAAAGCTGGAGGAGAAGCAAGTGGAAAGAAAACGAAAATGGGGTAATGGAGGAGCTGCTCATCGCCCAAAGCACGGCTCTCTGTCGTCGCTCCGCACAATGCAGTCGCAGCAGCCCGTAGGTGCAAGCAGGGAGAGAGAGATCGAATGGGAGGGAGCCTGAAGCTCCTCCGCCGTCGCCACTGGTCGGGATGCCGCGTCGGTGAAGCCGCGACGTCTGGGCGGCAAAGCAGCTGCCAGCCTGCCACTGCCTCCCATACCGGCTGGCCTCGCCTCCGAGCTCCACCTTGACCTCAGGGACCCCATCGCCGCAGATCGAGGCCGCTGATGGCGGAGAGGTCCAGGCGCCGCCCCTTGAGAGTGTGCTGGAGATGTGGCCGGTGCCGTGGCCTGCTCCCCGCGTGGGGCCATGGTCAGCCAGGAGCGCGCACCAGCGCTGCCCTAGCTCGCCGCTCCGGGCTCCCCTAGACCAGATCCTCACCTCGCGGGGCCATCCGACCATGGAGACAACCCGGGGGAGGAGGAGAGCAGGTGGGGAGATGATGGTGTTGGGGACTCTAGGGAGGAGGAGAGCAGGGGGTGAGAGCAGGGTTCGGGGGCGAGTGGGGGGCTGGGGGTATTAGGTGTGGTAGGGTGGTGGGAGGGGGTGTTCGTTAAAACGACACCGTCTCTTCTTTGCGTAGAAACAAAGTTTAGCTCGAGGGCCTGTGTGCAAAATAAATCAATGTGTTTTCTGGGCGATCCATACGTGATGGACTGATTCACGATTTCCTAAAAATCAGAGGGCCTTTTTGCAAAATCGCAAACCGCGCGCAGGGCAGCTAAGGCGACGACGTGTCGCGCAGCAGTGAGGCCACCGATGCCTCAATTGGTGAGGAGCCGAGAATGGGGTTGGGTCTTTCATATCTCCGATATGGTTGGCCGCGCAAGCAACCAGGCCTACACGGGCCAGCCAAATCCATTCCCTTTCACAATGCAACACTGGGCTGCATAGCAACGGACCTGATGCATATAGTATTAGACCAAAAGTTAATAATGCCTAAAAATTATGTTGAGATATAAGAATAATTTTCCCATCAAATTTTTTGAACATGAGCTGCATAGTGAATAGCCATAAATACTCAAATGAGCTATAATGAAATATATTTTCGGTTGAAAATCATTGCTTTAAGTTTTCGTTCCGAATTCTAAAAAAATCGTTGAAGGCACTAATCCTTATGCTTAAATCATCAAGTCCACATGTACTGTATCAAAATTATCCGTGCGACATCGATCATTATGTTCGAATCCATTTTTAAAAGACCATTTTTCCGTATCCGATCTTACATTGCCAAAATTATTTCTAGCACAAAGGGTTATTCTAAGTATACTTTATTATTTCTAATTTGCATGCGAGACACATCTTCTGGTCATAGATGGAAGGTCCCTGTGCATGCCACGTCTCCAAGCGATGATGGATCATAGGGCCAGTTCGAACGACCTCTAGTGGCCCATCATCAACCTCTTCAACTCCGCACCGCTGACATCTTCGGCGTCAACATCTCGAGCTCTGACAGCTCGTCACAGCGACCCGATGCATCAATGTCGATGACCTCTTCGACGTCTTCACAGCTCGGCACAGCTTCGGCTCTTCCAACCTTCAACAACCCATTGCCACATTGACCTCGGCCACGGCGATGCACAAGCTAAGTGCTAGTTTTTTCTTAATTATTTTTACGGCTTTAATTTATTTCGTGCTCTACATGTTTTTTCTGCTCTTCTGATCTCTCCCCCTCATCATACTCGGGGGCTTAGCAATCCCAACACGTAGGTCGCCATACCTGAGGGTTCAAAATTTTTATCTTGTGTTGTGCCCCCCCCCTTCGACATGCTCAGGGGCTTGGTATAGCCGACCTCGATACACTCGGGGGCTTGGCTTTGTCAATCTAAGGATCGTCAGACCCGAGGGATTTTTAATTACTTTTGTGTGCATTCTTAGTCATGTGGTTGCAAGACCTTGAATCTCTGACTCCCCCACGCGTCGGCTACACCTAAGCCTTCATGCTGAGCAGTGTAGTTGATGGCTCTACGCCTTGTCATATCTACGGACAACGACGATGATCAAACGCATCCTTTACGACTCTGCGTCTTCATTGCACCTGCTAGGGTATGTGTCATAGTGCACCCGCTATGGCTCTACACGTAAATGGACCAATTGCAATCAACCTATATTTCTGCTTCCTGAGTAGAATGGTCATTGGTTCGATTGAAGACCCTTCGGGGTAGGCGTGCCTCGCTGCTCTATGATTTTGTCGGGCCCTCCGAGGTCGGTGTGCCCATTACTTAGGTCATCAATACCTTAGTACCATGGCTCTGCTGGATGATTGGCAGCTATGCTGGTCATCTGGGCACCAAAATGGCCTCCTTGAGGTCGACGTGCTATTATAGCCCTGCCATCCTGTTCTGGACGTTCCCCTTGCTTTAGCATGAAGGCCTCCCTATGGGGTGTACGCCTAATGTCCCTGCCAAGCATCTCCGGGTGCTTGGGCACTGCTAACTTGAGATCTTCCTGAGGTCGGTATGCCTTGGGTGGCCCTGCTAGACTCTTTGCATCAGTGCAGGATATCTGGGTGTCTCTACACTCTGTTTGCTCAAGACCAACACTTCCCTCGACCCCGTCGTCGCTGACTTCAGGTCTTGAGACCTTCCCGCGACCCCGTCGTCACTAACTTAATGTCTTGAGACCTTCTCGCGACCCCGTCGTCACTGACTTCAGGTCTTGAGACCTTCCCACGACCCCGTCGTCGCTGACTTCTGGTCCTAAGACCTTCACGCGACCCCGTCGTCGCTGGCTTCAGGTCCTGAGACCTTCCCACAACCCCGTCGTCGCTGACTTTAGGTCCTGAGACCTTCCCGCGACCCCGTCGTCACTGACTTCAGGTCCCGAGACCTTCCCGCGACTCCGTCGTCGCTTACACGAGGTCATGAGACCTTCTCGGCGTCTCTCTTGTTGCCTGTTGTAGGTCTACAGACCTCCCAACGTTCCCCTCATTGCCCGTTGTCGGTCTACGGACCTCCCGTCAGCTCCCTCGTTGCCCGTTGTAGGTCTACAAACCTCCCGACGTCTCCTTCGTTACCCGATGTAGGTCCACGGACCACCCGGTGGCTGCCTCGTCGCCCGCGGTAGGACTACAGACCTCCCAGCGTCTCCCTCGTTGCCCACTATAGGTCCACGGACCTCCCGGCGTCTCTGTCGTCACCCTCTCAAGGTCATGGCAGCTTTTGGTGTTTAGCATCTTCCTCAAAGATTCTAGGCGTTTCGATATATTGGCTCAGTTCGTGAGAGCGTGATAATAACAACAGAAGGTCGTAGGTTCTCTTTCTCTTCTAGAGAATCAACCCGACCTTCTAGGTCATCTTACTGCTCGGGGGCTACTCTACGAGTGTGTCTGTGTGACACCCTCTTTTTTCTTCACGTCGCCTCGACCACCTGGAAGCACGCTTCCGTCACGTCTCCGCTCGACCTCCCTTTGGTCAGCGTTTCAACCTTCCTTGAAGGTGTGTTGGATTCACATGATTCCAGTAAGGTCAGCGGTTCTTCAGGCAATGACACTGCCTTGTCTTCACTTCAAGCCCCTGGACCTATTCTCTAGTGACTTGATGTTTGCCTTCGTACGTGCTGCAAAGGGTTTTTCTTTTTGATCCCCGTGCACCCTATGCGACTTCATCGACGCCACGTCTTCGCTTCGCTTCGACATGACTTCGTGTCCACCACTTCGCCTACACGTCGATCAGGGGCTTGTGAGACATGGGTATCCATGGGTCCCCACCGGCCAGGTTCCCAGAGGTCCCTGTCAAGTGGACCTGACCTGCCAGAAGCCCTGCCGACCTGCAAGTGGGCCCAGAGACCTTATCCACAATCCCGGTGACCCTGGAAGACCTTGCACGACCTTATCCAGATCGCAGACGACCTGCCAGGCTTGTGGAGCAAGCTTCTCCCTAGATCACAGCGGTGGCACCGCCAGTAGGTCCGAGGATTGCGGGATCCTCTTTGCAATTACGGAAGGCGACCTTCCTAAATCTGTAACCGACCCCGATGAGGGTCCACCGACCTCGAATGGAAACCCTAGCCCGTGAAGGACCGATTAGGCGACCAGAGAGGGGGGGAGTGAGTAGGAGCCGATAAAAATTCTTCTCGAGGGAGATTGAAACTCCGACAAGATGAACTCGCTTGGTCGGACCCCCAAAATCACACGCTCCGCACTTCTACCTTCCGTTTGCCAAAACCACGTAGCCACTGGAGTGCTACTGGTCCTAGGAACAAACACTACCACCAACCTCAACACACACACACCCACGACAGCGGAAGAACCTCGAAAGCCGGCTTTCCAGAGGGGGCGGTTAGACCTAGTATAGGGGTCGGTTAGACCGCCTCCACCAGGCAACCAAGAAATCCTCTGAAACACCTCTTCCGAGCTCCAAAATGCACCACGGTTTCACCAACAAAGTTCTCTGGTCAGGGCCATGCTAGCTATCCGAAAATCTTGGCAAAAACCAAAACTCCACCCAGGGCCCTAGGGCCGGTTAGACCGGCTACCAGGGGCGGTCTAACCTCCTGTACCCAGCAACGAACTCCAAACAAGAACTCCTAGCAAACTGCATGAGAACGACCCGAAATTTCACACAGACGCTCCTCTAATCAAGGCAAACAAACTCACAGAGGAAAATCCGGCAAAACAAAACTTTGACCTGGAAAAGCCCAGGGCGGTCAGACCGCCCCCTCCAAGCAGTTAGACCGCCTCTCCCAGAAAAACAGCCCGCGGGTCAAACCCCAACTTCCTCGCGCCCGATCTCCCGAATCACTCCACGGATTGCAACGAAACTTCGGGAATATCTGGGTTACCTCCTGGGCAACCTCTGCCACAAAGGAGTCAACCCGAAACGCTCACAATCAAGAGGAATCGAAGAAATCGCTTCTCTAGGTCAAGAACTCGCTCAACTCAAAAAACCACCAAATCGAGTCCGATTCAAAGGAGATTTGGGGGCAAAGTCACCAGCCAAAGAGGCACAAGATCCTCATCCGTGACACCACCAAAAACCCTAAGAAATCGTTCTCAAAACACCGCCAACAAAGAGCTCCGAAAATCACCACAAAGAAGGACGGGAAAACCACCTTGAGGAACAACGCCGAACCATCTATACATACCATGAAGGTTCATACAAGGTTTAGCTTACCACCCAAACATCCATCCCTCTCTCTAAATCTCACATGAAGCTCTCAAGCTAGTCCTAGGAAAAACTAGGGAAAAAGGAGAACGAAAATGGAAAAACAAATGAGCTAGGGTTCCAAGAGTTGGCTGCCATCCACCCACTCAATGAGTATATAAGGAGGCACCCAAAAGACTAAACTAGCCTTACTTAAAACTAGGTATACAAGCCCCTCGAGGGCGTATTCGGAAGTCTTCAAATTTTCTTCATCGGACGGATGCCCGGCGACGACAACCTGCTTAGCCTCGACGCAAGCCTTGCGATCCCGACGCGTGTCCTCCGCTTCGAAGCATCTCGGCGCCGGCGGTTAGGGCGGTCAGACCGCCCCCCCTGGGCGGTTAGACCGGCCCGGAAGATCTGACCGGACCCAGGCGATCTGGCCGCCCCTCCTGGGCGGTTGAACCGGCCTGGGGTGGCCGCACCTCCTCGTCGAGTCTTCGGCCTCGATTTTGTGACTCAACCGAGTAACCCAGTGGTTTTCTGGTGAATCACTGCAAACCCCGCGAACTCGGTATAGCCTCCGCAAATCTCCACTCATGACTCGGCTCCCACGCAGTCCCGGGTCGACCTTGCTTTTGAGGCTCTACAAAGAAATCGTCCACGACTTAATCTTGCTGTTCATGCCACCATGCGGCCCGCACTTGACCCCACTGGCCACCGGGTCCCTCGAACAAAGCCTACTTGTCTTTTCCACACCTGAAGGCCTCACCGGCGACGACCTTTCGCGCTTGTTCTTCACCCGCACCAACACGAGTCAAGCCGCAACCTGCACCTGCAATACTTAGCCAAGAATCAGTCCACACAACGTTGTCTATCACTCATCACACAAGGAAGCGACCATCCATCGGTCCTCGAACCACACATGATCCTCAATCTCCCCCTTGATGAGTGCATTGACAACACCCACATGAAGTAACACAAGAGAAAAGAAAACGAAAAGAAACAAATAAAAAGAAAACTCAACAAGCAATTGAAAGCCAAAGAAAGGCGAAGAGCAAGATCACTTGAAGAAGACAAGTCTCGGACCCCTTAGGCAAGGGCAACGGCTCGACACATCCGAGACAAAACCATGCTCAAACAAAGAGCGCAAAGCATCGAACCAAAACTCGAACACCACAAAGAGCTCCCCCTGCACATATGCAAGCTCCCCCTGAGCCAAAGCACACTCCCCCTAAACAAGTGCAGCAATGCAACACGGGAATGCAACAAAGAGCAAAAATAGCTCACTCTGCCCAGGGCGGTTAGACCACCTACCCCAGGCGGTTAGACCGCCTACCACACATCTGACCGCCTGGGGGCGGTTAGACCGCCCCATGTGACAAGCCCTGCACCAAACTGCTCCAAAATTTGCCCGAACCAATTGGAACACCTTCCAAACACTCCCAGGTGCCCAAAGCATGCACAAACTTCTCCCCCTTGTTGACAATGCATGAATCAAGGCAAAATGCGAAAATTAGCAACATATAGCTTCTCAAATATACAAAATTCATCACAAGGAGCTACACAAGTCCAAATGATCAAGTTAGATACTCTACAGGTTCGTAATGACCTGAACTACATGATCACCAAGTTGCACAACCATTGGGCAAGGCTAAAAAGGATTTGAGTAATTTTGCGAAAAGTTACTCTCTCATAAGCAAAAACCTAAACATGAGCAAAACATGTCAAAATGGCAAAGCCACACAAACTTCATGCTAGGACAACCATTCTAATCATAAGACCATCACAAACACCCACAAGCACCTCATGTCATGTCAAAGCCACCGAGCCATGTGCCTACTTCTATGTATGAGACTTCTCATTGGTAGGCATCATGCAACGGTTTAGCACCCAAAGCAAATTAATTTCAGCACATATGACATGGGAGCACATTTTCCAAGCATTTTACATTTCATTTTCAGATTTATAATTGGTACATGAAATGTCTTTGCGACAAAAAGAACATATGCCCCTCCATAAGATAAAGCAAGAGGGCTAAACATTCATGATGGCAAATAAGCCTTTGGCCCCATATGATCAATAAACTAGCTATCCAACCACAAATTAAGCATAGCAAAGCCACTAAAACATGTCAAGATCATATAAAGGCGTTTACACATGAGAGAGCATATATGTGACATCTTTCAAAAACATAGCCATCAACCATGGATTATTCATCAAGATCATCAAGAACTAAGCCAAACTAACCATAGCATACCAAACAAGCTCAGAAAGACATATATAGCATCCCATGGTGAACAATGTATATAGGAGAAGCTTTTCCTATCCAATGCATATGATACAAAATGCATGCAAACTAAGATACAAGGATGCCTATACATCATGTTGTATATGCCATGCCAAATGCGGAAATGCACAAAGGAAACTATACATATGCTACAAAGGAGCTCCCACACACCCAACTCAAGAAATCAAACATACACCAAGTTCCCCCCGCAAACGAGTGAAAGTTGCTTGATCTAGGGGTTTGGTGAAAATATCGGCTATTTGGTCATGTGTGGGTACTTGGATCAAAGCTATCTTTCCTTTCTCTACGTTGTCTCTCAGAAAATGATACGTCACTTCTATGTGCTTGGTTTTGGAATGGAGCACTGGGTTCTTTGCAACGCTTATGGCACTGGTGCTATCACATTGAAGTGGAACATGGGTATACTCCTCACCAAAGTCACTCATGGTGTATGAAATCTAAAGGAGCTGAGAGCAACAACTAGCAGCGGCAACATACTCTGCCTCGGTAGTGGATTGTGCAACACTCGACTATTTGCGGGAAGACCAAGACACCAAAGAAGAACCCAAAACTGGCAAGTCCCAGAAGTGGACTTCCTATCCAACCGACACCCGGCAAAATCCGCGTCTGAAAAACCATGAAGCACCAAAAAAGAGGACGCGGAGTACCAAAGGCCGAAGTCGCTTCACCGCTTGCCGATGCAAAGTCCTTGGAGACGCTTGAAAACGAGCGCACAGACATACCAAGAACTGGATGTTCGGCCTCATCACCGTCAAGTAGAGGAGTGACCCTATCATGCTCCGGTAATCCTTCTGGTCCACATGTTCACCTTCCTCGTCCGCATCAAGAGTTGTAGTCGTACTCATAGGCGTCGTCATAGCCTTGGAATCCTCCATCTTGAACTTCCGCACAATGTCCTTGGTGTACTTAGCCTGGTGCACAAATGTTCCTTCCTTTGATTACTTGATTTGTAGCCCGAGGAAGAACTGCAACTCACCCATCATGCTCATCTCAAATTCCCTGCTCATATCCTCGGCAAACCTTGCAACAAGAGAGTTAGACGAGCCACCAAAGTCAATATCATCCACGTACACCTGCACAATCAGGATATCTCTGCCTTGCCTCAGCAAGAACAAGGTCTGATCGACCTTCCCCATCTCAAAGCCTCTCTCAAACAAGAACCCCCTCAACCTACCATACCAAGATCTAGGCGCTGCTTCCAACCCATACAACGCCTTCCTCAACTTGTACACCCGGTGGGGGTACTTCTCACTCTCAAACCCCGAGGTTGCCTCATATACACTTCTTCCTCCAACACACCATTCGAGAAAAGCAATCGTTCACTTCCCATTTGGTGCAACTTGAACCCTTTAGCCACGGAAAAGGCTAGAAGGATTCTAATCGCCTCCAAACGGGCTACAGGAGCAAAGGTCTCCTCGTAGTCGATTCCCTCCGGCTGACTGAATCCCTGAGCAACAAGCCTCGACTTGTTTCTCACAACCTCACCTTTCCCTCCCTCTTTGTTCTTCCACACCCACTTTGTACCAATCGGTTTAGACCCTGGGGGAGGGTCAACCAACTCCCAAACCTTATTCCTCTCAAAGTTCTCCAACTCCTCATGCATCGAATTAAACCAATTGTGATCAGATAGTGTGTGTCCAATGTCTTTGGGCTCAAAAGTAGTAACAAATGCAGCATGAGCGAAATGAGAATTGTTTCGAACCCTTGACTGTGTAGTGCGTTCATTCATGTCGTTGATGATCCTCGAAGCTAGGTGATCCACTTGTACCCGCCGGGTAGGTTCTCACCTCGATGCTACCTCCCCCTCAACATCAGCTTCTCCTCGTTCTTGATTTGTCGTCGTAGGTGTAGTAGAGGGTCCGTCCACCATTGTAGTCGAAGTAGTGGGTACATGTTCAGCCGGAGGCACCGCACCGCCATCTTCATCATCTCCATGTTCATGCTCCTCCTCCAGAAAGATCTCCTCGCCAAGCTCATCATCACCTGCACACTCAAAGACAAGCTGACTATGTGGCTCTGTCTCGTCGAAGGTTACCTCACAAGTCTCCACGATTTGGTTAGTTTCAAGATTGAGCACACGATATGCTCTAGAATGAGATGCATAACCAAAGAAAATGCCATCGACGGACCTAGCCTCAAACTTATCCAACTTCCTCGCCTTTCTTCGAATGAAACACTTGCAACCAAAGACGTGGAAGTGACTCACCTTGGGTGTGCGGCCATGCATCAACTCATAGCATGTCTTCTTCTTGTGCACTCGAGGTATATCTCGTTCGACACATAGCACGCGGTATTCACCGCCTCGGCCCCAATACCTCCTCGGAGTCCTATGCTCATCAAGCATCGTCCGAGCCATCTCGCACAAAGTCCTGTTCTTCCTTTCCACAAAACCATTCCGGGGGGAGGCGTATACGGACTCGAAAACCGGTGCTCAAGACCCAAGTCATGGCAAAAGGTTTCAAAATGAGAGTTCCTAAATTCCGAGCCATTATCCTTGCGGATAGCTCGTATGGCATCTCCGTGCCTCTCGTTCCTCAACCTCAAGACTAGATCTCGAACAAAACCAAACGTCTCCCCCCTTATCCTCGAGAAAGAACACCCACGCATACCGAGAATAGTCGTCCACCACAACAAGGACATACCACTTCCCACCCGCGGATCGCACACGAGCTACGCCAACAAGGTCCATATGGAGCAGCTCGCATGGACGCTCGCTCATCACATCGGTGAGGGGTGGGTGAGAAGAGGCTACCATCTTGGCATGCCTACATGGCGCACAAACCAACTCTTTCTCAAGCCTCAACCGTGGCAAACCTCGGACCAAATTGAGTTTACTCAAGCGAGACAAAAGGTCAAAGCTCAAGTGACCCAACTTCCTATGCCACTTCCACAAATCACTCGAAGAACCAGCCATGAAACAATGCTCCACACCTGAAGACTGAGAAAAATTAGCACGAAACACCCGACCCTCGGGAACGACCATACGGACAAGGTCCCCTCGAGAGTCCAAAATCCGAGAACCACCCGGCCGAAACAACACCTCAAAGGCCTCATCCAACAAGCCGGGACACGTAAAGCAAATTGTACCCCGGCGATTGAACAAGAGCAACATGCCTCAGAGTGATCTTGTCACTCACTTTGATCTCACCTTCTGAAAGCACACGCCCACGCCCATTGTCCCCAAAAGTGATGTACCTCTTCGTCACCACCTGGACGAGACTTGAGAATCACCCCCTGTCTCCGGTCATATGCCTCGAGCAACCGGAATCAATCAACCAAATGTTCTTCAAGTCTCCCACCTGAACTTCAAAAAACGAGCACGTGAGCGAACAAACGACTCAGCACAGGGGTTAGTACCAAGAGAGTAAAACCAGTGCCGAGCCATTTGCTCGAAAGTGGGGTTAGCACACACAAAACCATCTTTCCTACCAAAACTACCACCACGAACACCACCTCGGTAATCACTCCGAGGAAACCAGCCCTCGCTGCCTAGAGGAAGACCAAAGCCACGAAAGACAACCTGTGGACCGTCCCTCCTCTCCTTCTCAAAGCTACGACTCCTCCCATCCCTGTAGTGAACTCGAGGGGGAGAATGCCTATCAAACTGACCACTCGCCGACTCTCCCGGACCAACCACCAAGCAACACCACCTCCGGAACCGAAACCTCTCGACTCACCACCTCAAAAACCACTCCGCCCCGAGTGCGGGGGGGGAGGAGGTTGAACCGCCTAGCCGGGCCGGTCGACCACCCTAGCCGGGCCGGTCGACCGCCCCCTCCGAACTACTCCTCGGGCGTGGGAACTCGCATCTCCCCCATGCTTCGGAACACTTCTCACCACAGCTTTACCCCTGGGCAGTGGCATACGAGGCTTAGGTACACCATGGAAAGGGTTGTACCTATCCTTGTTCGCCCACTCCTTTGCCATCCTTTCCTCCCGCTTCCTCTTGAAGCAAAACTCATCCTTGTGACCTTCTTTCCCACAATAGCCACAATGGAACCTCACAAGCTTAGGCTTAGGCTTGGAGTGGGGCTGCTCACTTGGTTTCTCTCCACTCAACTCCTCCACCGGTTTCTCCTCACTAGCCTTCTCACTCACTGTCCCAAAGAACACTTTCCCCGAAGTGCTCACAAACTTGATAGGCATTCGGAGATCATTTGTGGGTGTAGGAAACACGGGTGGAGCTGGGGTTGTGTCTAGTCGATTCCTAAGATGGTTGGGTTTTGGAGGGAAATCATTTTTGTGGTGGGTTTTTGGTGGCTCTGGGATATTCTCTCCACTTCCCTCACTAACCTTGTTTGCCCCAAGTCCCTCACCATCCTGCCTCTTAAATGCCTCGATCATCATTCTCAACTGAGGCTCATGACCAGACAACCAACCCATCAACTTTCTCAACTCATCATTCTCATCCTGCAAACGATCAACATAATGTGCAAGTTCCAAATTTTTCAAAGAATGCATTTCACGGGTAGAGCATGATGTAGGCATGGGTTCCTTCAATTTAGCCTCAAGAGAACTAGTGTAAGCATGCATCTCATCAATCTTAGCATGCAAAACAGGGCAAGAAGTGCAAGCACCTAGCAAAGCATGTCTAGACTTAAGCTCGGCCACTTCAACCCTAAGCACATCTAGTTGCTCACACTTGGAGGCATGCTTCTCCTTAAACAAAGCAAGATCGCAAGAAATATGGAGCAGTCAGCACAATCAACCTCATCCGAAACAACAGGGCTAGCCTTAAGGGAATCAATCTCAAGCTTGCTACCAAGCACCTGTGTCTCTAGCTCAGCCACTCTAGTCCTAGCATCCTCGAGTGAAGCCCAAAGCTCTTTTCTCATTTTCTTTGCCTCTCTAAGCATGTCATCACAATTATCAAGCAAAGTACCAAGTCATTCATTCTCCTGGCGCAAGAAGGGAAGCTCATCACACACCTCGTCGTCGGACTCAGCGTCCGAGTCGCTCTGTGTGCTCTTCTTGCTGCCGGAGCTCAGCACCATGGTGCAGAAACCGTCTCTAGCGAAGCAGCTCAGCCCGCTCAGGTTCTTGGACGCCTTCTTGCTCTTGCGACGATCACCTTTGTCTTCACTGCTACTCGAGCTAGAGGTGGAGTACGCGGAATTGGTGTCGACGTCGGTCGCTCCAACCATCGCTCGGGCCTTGCCTCAGCTCTCCTTCTTCCTCGATCGTCGCTTGTCCTTGTACTTGTTCTTGTACTTGCTCTTGTGGTTGCTCCTCGACCGGTACTTGCCATCCTTTCTCGGCTTGTGCTTGTAGCTGTCCTTGTTCTCCACCTTCTCCGGGCAGTCAGCGATGAAGTGTCCTGGCTTGCCGCACTAGAAGCATGTCCTTGTGTTCCTCCTCATGTTCACTCGGTTCTCGTGCAGCTTATCGAATCGTCTCGTCAGGAGCGCCAGCTCGTCCTCTCCAAGCACATCGAACTCCTCTTCTGGCATAGACATCAAAGAGGACAAAGAGAACATCCTGGTGGATGGGTTAGTATTAGCCTTTCCCTTCGAACCACCAACGAGGGCAAGACTATGGGAATCAGTCGGACCCTCGAGCTTGGCAGTCATGCCCCTATCCACCTCAGCTGACTTGAGCTTCGAGAACAGCTCGTTCACCGTCAGAGTGTCATACTTCTCCGACTCCACAATGGCCTCGAACTTTCCGCCCCAAATCGTACGATCCAAAGAGTGTAAGAGCTTGACGGCTCTATCATGATCATCGTACGGGAGCACGTCCACATTGGCCCTCATGTTGTTCACAACCACCGTGAACCTCTCGAAACGGGGCATCGATGGACTCACCAGGGGAGATGAGTGAAGTTCTCGTACTCTCTCCGGTAGGTAGCATACATCCGTGCCCGAACCCCGGGCATTCCCAACATGAGCCTCCTTCGAGCACCATCCAAATTCTACAAGCCAAGTGCTCGGTGTGCACCCGATCGAACTCGGGCTAACACGGAGCACGAAACAAGTAGTTGACCGCCTTGTTTTTGGCGTCGAACCTATCCCTCGATCCTGGAGCAAGGAAATCCATCGGCTGGACATAGCATGTGTCCACCGTGACATCCCAAAGGATATGACCCTTTTCGCGGAAAAACGCACCCATCCGCTTACTTCACATCTGGTAGTTCTTTCCATCGAAGTGTGGAGGACCCGAACCCCATTCCTGGTACGTCATCCTTGGATCTTAGACTGGTTAGAGTCAACAAAGACCCGCACTGGCTCTGATACCACTTGAAGGACTGATTAGGCGACCAGAGAGGGGGGGATTGAATGGGAGCCGATAAAAAATCTTCTCGAGGGAGATTGAAACTCCGACAAGATAAACTCGCTCGGTCGGACCCCCAAAATCACACGCTTCGCACTTCTACCTTCCGTTTGCCAAAACCACGTAGCCACCGAGTGCTACGGGTCCTAGGAACAAACACTACCGAGAACCTCAACACACACACCCATGACGGCGGAAGCACCTCGAAAGCTAGTTGTCCGAGAGGGGGGCGGTTAGACCGGGTATAGGGGGCGGTTAGACCACCTCCACCGGGCAACCAAGAAATCCTCCGGAACACCTCTTCCGAGCACCAAAACACACCACGGTTTCACCAACAAAGATCTCGGTCGGGGCCATGCTAGCTACCCGGAAAATCTTGGCGAAAACCAAAACTCCACCCGGGGCCTAGGGGCGGTTAGACCGGCTACCGGGGCGGTCTAACCTCTTGTACCCGGCAACGAACTCCAAACAAGAACTCCTAGCAAAGCCGCACAAGAACGACACTGAAATTTCACACAGACGCTCCTCTGATCAAGGCGAACAAACTCGCAGAGGAAAATCTGGAGAAACAAAACTTTGACTTAGAAAAGCCCAGGGTGGTTAGACCGCCCACTCCAGGCGGTTAGACCGCCTCTCCCAGAAAAACAGCCCGCGGGTCAAACCCCAACTTCCTCGCGCCCGATCTCCTGAATCACTCCACGGATTGCAGAGAAACTTCGGGAATAGCTGGATTACCTCCTGGGCAACCTCTACCACAAAGGAATCGACCTGAAACACTCACAATCAAGAGGAATCGAAGAAATCGCTTTTCTAGGTCTAGAACTCGCTCAACTCGAAAAACCACCAAATCGAGTCCGATTCAAAGGAGTTTTGGGGGCAAAGTCACCAGCCAAAGAGGCACAAGATCCTCATACGTGACACCCACAAAAAACCCCAAGAAATCGTTCTCAAAACACCACCAACAAAGAGCTCCGAAAATCACCACAAAGAAGGACGGGAAAACCACCTTGAGGAACAACGCCGAACCATCTATACATACCATGAAGGTTCGTACAATGTCTAGCTTACCACCCAAACATCCATCCCTCTCTCTAAATCTCACATGAAGCTCTCAAGCTAGTCCTAGGAAAAACTAGGGAAAAAGGAGAACGAAAATGGAAAAACAAATGAGCTAGGGCTCCAAGAGTTGGCTGCCATCCACCCACTCAATGAGTATATATGGAGGCACCCAAAAGACTAAACTACCCTTACTTAAAACTAGGGATACAAGCCCCTCGAGGGCGAATTCGGAAGTCTTCAGATTTTCTTCATCGGACGGATGCTCGGCGACCGCAAGCTGTTTAGCCTCGACGCAAGCCTTGCGATCCCGACGCGTGTCCTCCGCTTCAAAGCATCTCGGCGCGCCGGTGACCGGGCGGTCGACCGCCCCCCTAGGCGGTTAGGGACCGGCCCGGCGATCCGACCGGCCCCGTAGCCCGACCCGCCCCTCCCCGGGCGGTTGAACCGGCCTGGGGTGGCCGCACCTCCTCGTCAAGTCTTCGATCTCGATTTTGTGACTCAACCGAGTAACCAAGTGGTTTTCTGGTGAATCACTGCAAACCCCGCGAACTCGGTGTAGCCTCCGCCAATCTCCACTCATGACTCGGCTCCCACGCAGTCCCGGCTCGACCTTGGTTTTGAGGCTCTACCTAGAAACTGTCCACGACTTCATCTTGTTGTTCATGCCACCATGCGGCCCGCACTTGACCCCACTGGCCACCGGGTCCCTCGAACGAAGCCTACTTGTCTTCTCCACACCTGGAGGCCTCACCGGCGAAGACCTTTCGCGCTTGTTCTTCACCTGCACCAGCAAGAGTCAAGCCGCAACCTGCACCTGCAATACTTAGCCAAGAATCAGTCCACACAACGTTGTCAATCACTCATCACACAAGGAAGCAACCATCCACCAGTCTTCGAACCACACATGGTCCTCAACCCGCCGGCTATATAAGACAGCCTAGAGATCCATTCAAGGAGAGACCTCTTTACACGCATAGTCCCACCATACTAGACGTAGGGTTTTACTCTCTGGAGGCCTAAACCAGTCTAAAAACTACCTCCTACGCTCTTAGGTCCTGATCCCCCACTAGACAGCCTACAACCTCTTGGGTAGCCCCCTTGCGGATCTGTGCAAGTCTCACCCCCTGACAGACATCTTCGCAGCGGCCGCAAATAGCTACGCGTGAGAAGAATGCCCGAGCTTGCGATCGACGGCTCGCTCTACCCGAGAGGATCGGCAGGCGACTCGTCCTCGCATGGCGCCCGGCGGGCCGAGCGTCCTTGAAGCGCAGAGAGACCCGCCGAGGCGGTCGGAGGAGCGGCCGACTCCATCCCACCACCTCTTTGATGGCTTCGACCGCCCCGACGGGGACTCCTTGTAGAGGCGTCGGTCGTGGGTGAGGTCGACAGGCTCGGTGTCGACACTGAGCGCGCCGCAGGAGGTGAATTCTGGCGCCGCCTCGCGGCATCTCCAGTCATTGATCATCTGGGCGGCGGAGCCCCGGACGTGCAAGTTTCCCTCGCCGTAGGTGGGGGACAAGGTCCTACCCCGGCCGTGGCGGAGGTTGGAAGGTCAGCCCCCGAGCAGTCGGGGAGCGCAACGCCGCCGTCGAGGTGGCGGGTCGAAGTGGGGCAGCCCCCGAGTCGGTGGGCACTAATCGTGCACCCCCAAGCAGGGTCTGTCGGGCCGCCCGGTGAAGAAGTCCCGGGTGCGCTCCAAGATGTAAGTTCTTGTCCATGGAGCCATCATCGTGAACTCTTCAACTTGTTTTGCTTGCTAAGTTGATTTCGTCTTCTCGTAGATACGTCGACACCAGTGTCCTCAGCCTCGCGCCTTTGAAGCGCTTGGCGTTGAGCGCGCATGTTGTTCCCTCTAAGCCCCATCCCCAGCCACCGTATGTCGAGCCGCTGCCGGTGCAGGTCGAGGAAGGGCTGGCCGTGGCCACCACCGTGGAGGAGCCAGCTGCACCACCCCCGCTGGCTGCCGCTGCCATCGTCGAGGAGGGGCGGGAGGCCATGGAGACGACCGCCCCCAAGCAGCACCGGAGCCACAGGTCGGGTCCGGCCCGGGTGACGAGGACGCGACGATGGAGCCCGTTGGTCAGGGTGTGGCACCGCCTCCACCGACGGGGGAGTGCGACATCATTGCCTCGGCAGGGCTGGAGCCTTCAGTGGCCGGGACCGCGACGCCGACCAAGGGCGTAGAAGACATGTCGACGTCCTGGTACTTGACCATCCCAGGTATCGGGACCATTGATCTTGACGCCACTGAGCTCCCAAGCAACGACCGGGAGATCCTTGAGGTGGCGATGGAGCGGGTGTTTGCCAACTCGTCACTCTTGGATGTCGCGTGCTGGACCCGCTGACGCTGTGTCAGGACGGGAATGCTAGTGGTTTGGCACCTTCCGCCACGCCGGAGGCGATGGAGGGGGTCCTTGGGCAGTTTGAAGCCGGCGTGGAGTCGACTGCGATCGAGCCCCCGCCAACGACTGTCGAGGAGACCACAGACGCGACCTGCTCCAGCCTGCAGAGGCAGTTGTGGCCATGCCCACAGCTTCGGTGGTCGGCGTGGTCGAGGGAGTTGTCGAAGGAGCGGGACCATTGTCCACCCAGCCTGCTGCTACCGCTGCGGAGGAGGTCCTGGTGTCGAGCCAGACCGCCACGGTCCTAGGAGTACGACGCCCCGGAGGGCGCGGCAAGAGCCGCCTCCCAGAGATCCTGGAGGCCGGGGAGAACTCGGGCGTGGCCCTACCGCGAGATGTCGGAGACAGTGAAGCCCGAGCCCTGGAACTCACCTGCGCCCTGCGGGCTGCCGCCTTCGAGGTCGGTGACGACGAGGAGGCCGTGGCATGCAACACCCTCGAGTGCAGGTTGGAGTGGGTGCGCCACGCGTTCGATGAATTGATACTCCCCGCAACATTGGTGAGTTTTCTTTGCACGAAAAGACTTGCTTTCGGTTTCCCGGGCGTTCCGAGATGTGCAAATCATCTTCAACTGATTTGGGGCAGACACTCACATCGTCCAGTTGGAGGAGAGCGTGCATATTGAGGGAGTTCCGCGTGGGCCCAGCTGGAGATGCAATTGGTGGCCCAGATGGTGGCGGCTGTAGTGGCGGTGAGCGAGGCATCGACACGGACGACTCTTGAAGCTGCCAAGAAATATGCTGAGGACCGCGCCACCGCCGCCCAGTCTGCTACCGCCAGCGCTGCCGGGGAGCGAGATGCCCTGGCGGCGAGGCTGGCCCTTGCCGAAGCTGAGGTCCAGAAGCTCCGTGCAGTCGTGGCGTCTGCTGAGGAGGCCGCCGAAAGGGCCAAGACCGCCACTGCCGCTACCGAGGCCACTGCCCGGGACGCTGCCCAAACTGCGGCCCGCGAGAAGGCAGCGCTTGAGACGAAGGTGGCTCACTTGAAGCGCGACCTGGGCACTGCCACCTTGGATCTGGCGACGGCGAGCCGCCAGTTCTCCCAGGTCACAATCAGCTCCAAGTGGTCTTCGAAAAGGCGACGCGGCTGCACGAGAGCAACACCAAGTTGTCGGAGGACCTTGAGGGTGAGTCGAGCAGACATTTCCCTTCACCATGTCATTTGTTGCTTGCTTCTTAGCGTGTTCCGACTCGTTTCCTATCATTTCAGAGATGCACGTGTATTGCGCCAGGATGACTTCGAAGTTGGCGAAGCAGAAGTAGGAGTTGAATGCTGCCCTCCTCAAAGTCGTCGAGAAAGATGGTACAATCGGGCGCTTGTCGAAGCAGTTCGAGAGTGAGTCCCAGATCTTGGCTCCATTTTCCTCCCTTTCTTGTGGACCCGCCATAACTTGTCGTCCTGTTCATCTTCCAAAGACCAGAGCTGAGCTCAAGCAATCATGGATAGCTCGGGAGCAGGATGCGGTTGCGTTGAACCAAGCCTGGAATGCCCAGCGCGATTCGGAGGAGGCCCACCAAAGGAACATTGAGGACTTGGCCAAGCTCGGAAGGGCCATCAGCACGGTCATGGCTGGGCTCGGCGTGTCGCTTGGGCCAGTGATGCCCGAGATGTTGGTTGAAGAATTCGGGCGCCTCCCAGAGGTGGTCAAGGAGCTTGAGCTGGCGACGGCTCGGCGGGTGGTGCACCGAGTACTCGCCATGTTTGAGTCGCATTACCAGGGGTTGGACGGCATGGCGCTGAGCGGTGGCTGGGCCCCTAGCATCTCCGATGTGCAGTGCGACGATCTTGAGGAAGACTGTGCCTCCTTCGCCCGCGACATGGCCGACACCTCCCTGAAAGATTGGGAGCTGCTGCCACAAGACGCACCAGAGGACTCGGGAGCCCTCGATCCCTCAAGTTAATTATATCATTTTTATTCCATGTAATGATAATAACAAGTTGTAACGCAATGAATCATGTAGCCGAGAACTTTATTCAAGTAGAATTACATCTCGATCGCTCCCGAGTGCCCGAGGACGACTACTGCAACGCGTAATCGACCTTAGAAAATTGAGACGACCGAGCCTTACTCTGGAACCAGAGAGGCGTAGGAGTCAGAGGGCTCGACCTTCTCAAATCGCTAAGGGTAACCACTCATTCACAGCCCCCGAGAACTCGAGAGGTTCGGGAGGTATTCTGGCGTGGTTTTACCTTTTTGAAATCGCTTTTTTGGACCAGAGTCCACGCGGTCACTCGAACGCTTTTTGAAAAGAGGTCGGATGAAGACTTGCGGACTCAGGTCGTGCTCACAGGTCTTCGTGCTATAGCCGCGGAGTTGCAAGTATTAGGAGCTTTGAACGAGCAGCATCGCCTCACCCTACGCAAGCCATCGCCCTTACTTCTCGCAAGGTCGAGTTTCCATCCAAAAAACCTTCGCTCGTGCGATCGGTCTCGACACAGTAGTCGGGATTTTTTTTTCAAAAACCGTAAAAAACAGAAGGCACGAGGCAAGGCATCGTGCCTTGGGTAGCCCCCGAGCAGGGAGCGTCCTTGCATCGGTGCGAGGATGTTCGCTGCTCAGCCTTAAAACTATTGCACACTCATAAACATAGCCATCGATAAGTTTTCTAAACTCAAAGACATGTGAACAAGGCATGCAACATCTATTTATTGATGTACGAGGTTCGAACAGTTACTCAAGGATAAAACGGGCGCAGCTGTTTGATGTTCCATGCGTTGGAGATGACCCTCCCGTCCTTGTACTGGATCTTCAATGTCCCTAGTCAGAGCACTTCATGGATGATGAACGGCCCCTCCCAAGGTGGCGATAGCTTATGTCGTTCCTTGCTGCCTTGAACTCGTCGGAAGACCAAGCCTCCAACATGGAACTCGCGAGGACACACGTTGCACTCGTGGTAGCGGCGCAGGGCTTGCTGATACTTGGCGCAGTGCAGCAACACCACGTCTCATGCTTCATCAAGTTGGTCGATTGCATCTTCAAGCGCCGCTTGATTGCCTTCCTCGGTGTAGGCTCATAGCCGTGGACTTTCGTAGTCGATGTCCACAGGTAGGACTGCTTCCGAGCCGTGCACCATAAAGAAAGGTGCGAAGCCTGTTGCCCAACACGGCGTGGTACGCAGGATCCACGGCATGGACGGTAGCTCGGCCACCCACATTGCTCGGAATTTCTCGAGTCGCTTGAAGATTCGTGGCTTTAGACCTTGGAGGATCATGCCATTCACCCTCTCGACTTGCCCGTTTGTCTTCAGGTGAGCAATAGCAGACCAGTCCACGTGAATGTTGTTGTCATCGCAGAAGTTGAGGAATTTCTTCCCTGTGAACTGGGTACCGTTGTCGGTGATGATCGTGTTGGGTATGCCGAAGCTATAAATAATGTCGGTGAAGAAAGACACTGCCTCCTTGGAGCGGACGTTGACGATGGGTCGAGCCTCCGGGCGCTACGAGGAGGTGAGTGAAGCCCCCGGGTGCTTGTCGAAGCGGTCCCACCATGTCCAGGTGCCAGACGGCAAAAGGCCACGTGATGGGAATGGTCTATATTGCCTGCGCCGGGAGGTGAGTTTTTCTAGTGTAGAACTAACACCCCTCGCACCATCGTACGATGTCCTTGGAGTCCGCCACTGTTGTGGGCTAGTAGAAACCTTGTCGGAAGGCCTTCCCGACAAGTGTCTTTGGGCCTACGTGATGGCTGCAGGTGCCGGCGTGTATCTCTTGTAGCAACTCACAGCCCTGGTCTCCAAGGATGCATCACATGAGTATGCCAGCTGCTCCCCGCTTGTAGAGCTCGCCTTCGATGAGGACGAAGGCCTTCGCTCAGCGCGCGATGTGTCGAGCCTCCATTTGGTCGGAGGGAGCTTTCCCTCGACTAGCCACTCAAGGATTGGGAACCGCCAGTCGGGATCTTCAAGGTTCGGCTCGGGTGGCTTATCGATCGCCATGACCTCAGGTTCTTCATCCTCGGGAGGCTTCTCCCCCTTTGTTTGGACAGAGGGAGCGTGTTGATCACTGATAAAGACTCTGTGAGGCACTAGGCTACGACTGGATGTGGTCTTCGCGAGCACGTCGGTTGCTTTGATGTAGTCGCCCAGTACATGATGAAGCTCGAGCCTGTGGAACTTGTCTTCTAGGTCACACACGGCTTGACAGTACGCCGCCACTTCATGACCTGGTCCATGACCAGCCAGAGTCTCCTCTGATCTCGAGGCATTTGATCCCGAGCTCCACGGCTATTCGAAGGCCGTTGATTAGGGCTTCGTACTCGGCGTCATTGTTCGATGTCGGGAAGTGTAGTCGTACCAAGTACTCCATGTGCACGCCCAAAGGCGAGATGAAGACAAGGCCTACTCCAGCTCCCTCTTTCAGGACCGAGCCGTCGAAGTACATGATCCATGTCTCGTGCTCGATCGTCGCCAGGGGAGTCTAAATCTCCGTCCACTCAGCAACGAAGCCTGTGAGTACTTGGGACTTGATAGCACTGTGTGGTGTGTATGTTATGTTCTGCCCCATCAGCTCGAGCATCCACTTGGCGATTCTCCCTTCTGGATGACCTCCCTGAGTGGGTATTTGGACACCACAGTGATGGGGTGCGCATCGAAGTAGTGTCAGAGCTTGCTCTTGGTCATCAAGATTGCATGCACGAGCTTTTGCATTTGTGAGTAACATATCTTGGAGTCAGAGAGCACCTCGCAGATGAAGTACACGGGCTGTTGCACTTTCTGTGACCTTCCGGGCTCTTCTCGCTCGACCACCAGTGCAGCGCTGACCACCTGAGTTGTCCCAGAGATGTATAGGAGCATCAGCTCTTCAGGGGTCAGAGCTGTGGGGATCGGTGGGCTCTTGAGCATGTTCTTGAGTGAGTCGAGCACCTCTTGTGCTTCGGGGGTCCATGTGAAGTGGTCAGACTTCTTCATGAGCTTGTACAGTGGTAGACTGCGCTTTCCAAGTCGTGTTATGAAGCGACTCAGAGCCACGAGGCAGCCCGCGACACGCTGTACGGCCTTTAGATTCTTGATTGGTCCCATGTCCATGATGGCCGAGATCTTTTCGGGATTTGCTTCAATGCTGCGTTCCGACATGACAAAGCCAAGGAGCATGCCCCTTGGAACCCCGAAAATGCATTTCTCGGGGTTCAGCTTTACCCCGTGCTGTCGCAACTTCGCAAAGACCTCAGTGAGGTCAGGAACCAGGTATCTGATTTTCTTTGACTTGACGACGATGTCATTGACGTATGCTTTGATTATCCGCCCTATCCATTCCCTGAAGATGCGATGCATACACCGTTGGTAGGGATGGATTCGGATCGGATACGCACGGATATGAATTCGGATGTCACTATTTACCACATTTTATTTCAACTTCGGATACGAATACAGATATTATCGAATACGAATACAAAACGGATATTTCGAATTCGGATTCGCATTCGAATACTTACTCGATTTATAGCATAGATTCATAATGAGTATCAATTTTATTTGTCGATGGTTTTATAATTGATCAAATCATGTTACAAGTAGAGAGTAATTTATGATAATTATTGAAAAATAGATATCTTATTGCAAATAACATATTAAAAAATAAATCAATAAATTAATATATCACAATAAATATAAAATAAGTAATTTTGTAAATATATAAACATCTTTTATTAGTAAAAATAAATACACAAATACATTTAAATATAGTTTATTTATTTGCTAAATAATATAATGTATTTAAAATTACTATGATTAGACACATCAAAATTAATTAAAAATATCATTAGATAATTTAGTAATATTAGGTTAGCATAATTCGTTAGTTGTCATATATATAATTTTTAATAGTTAAAATGGTGTAAATTAATTATTTTACTAGCAATATTAAAATTAACATCATTTGTAATTAGTATGTAGTAATATAAATAAATTTTAGATGGTTTCTATGGGTACTTTATTATCGTGGATACCAATAATGTCGGACGTGTCGGATTTTTGTCGAATAATTCAGATAATATTGAAAAATCGGATTCGAATACATCCATCTGACATCCATATTAAAAATGAATACGAATACGGATATCCATATTAACGTTTTTAGCGGATATGAATATAAATAATTCTGATTTCCAGACATCTGAATCCATCCCTAACCGTTGGAACGTAGCACCTGCTTTCTTGAGCCAAAAGGGCATTATTTTGTAATAGTCATCGAATGGAGTGATGAAAGAGGTTGCGAGTTGGTCCACTATGCACATTGCTATCTGGCAGTACCAGGAGTACGCATCGAGAAAACAGAGGGTTTGACACCCAGTTTGTCGAATCGACTACTTGATCTATGCGAGGCAATGGAAACAGATCCTTGGGACATGCCTTGTTAAGGCCCGTGTAGTCAACACACATCCTCCATTTCTTATTCTTCTCCATTACAACTACAGGGTTAGCAAGCCACTCGGGGTGGAATACTTCTCAGATGAACACTACACTAAGGAGCTTCACGATCTCCTCGCCAATCGCCTTGCACTTCTCGTCATTGAAGCGACGGAGGCATTGCTTCACCGGTTTCGATCTCAGCTTGACGTTCAGTTTTTACTCGGCAACCTCTGTCGGGATCCCCTTCATGTCGGAGGGTTTCCACGCGAACACGTCGAGGTTCACTTTGAGCAAGTCGACGAGCGTTCTTTCCTATTTAGGATCGAGTGTCATCCCGATACGGAGCGTACGGCCATCGTCGGAGATGACCGCATCCTTGACATCCTTGGAGGGCTTGAAAGAGCAGGCCGCTCGCTTGGACGACTCGGGGACATCCTAGTCCTCGGATGGAGGCTCGGCGTGGAGCCTCTCGGACCGGATGAGTGCTTCAGTGAATTGAAATCATTTAGCATCGCACTCGAATGTGCGCTGATTCGTAGTCCCTACTGTGATGATCCCCTTTGGACCGGGAATCTTCAACTTCAGGTACGTATAGTTCGGCACGACCATAAACTTCGCGTATGCCGGCCTCCCAAGGATTGCATGGTACGTCCCCGAGAACCCCACTACTTCGAAAGTGAGGGTTTCGATGCAGAAGTTCCGCAAGTCCCTGAACGTGACGAGCAGATCAATCTGCCCGATGGGGAGTGCCTCCATCCCAGGGACGACCCCGTGGAATGGTGCAGTCGACGGCCTCGGCTGGGACCGCGGGATGCCCATGTCGTCAAGCGTAGATGCATAGAGCACGTTGATCCCACTTCCCCCATCCATCAGAACCTTGTGGATCCTTTAGGACTTAAACTGGGGAGCTACCACTAGTGGGTAGGATCCGGGCTGAGGCACATGGTCGAGATGGTCCTTGCGATCGACGGTTATCAGAACCTCCGACCACTTTAGTTAGGATGGCTTTGTGGTGTTGGCATTGAAGACTTCTCGCTGTATGAGCTTCTCGGGCCGCCTCGAGGGTCTAGTTGGAGATCCACCGAAGATCATGTGGACCGCTCCGTCTTCACCTGGGTACATAGCCCCCACATCGTCGTCGTTGTCGGGGGGTGGCCCTCCCTTCTTGGGTGGATCCGCCGTTCTTGGCTTGAGGGTGCCGTTGACGTAGTTCTTGATGAGCCGGCAATCCTTGAGTGAGTGCCTAATGGGGATCTCGTGGTGCAGGCACGGTGCGTCCAGGAGCCTCTCGAAGTGGTCCTTGGACGGTGCCGGCTTGGTCGGATTGCCCTTGGGGCGTGACGCCTTGCGCTCCACCACTGCAACCAAGTTGTCGTCGCGACGGTGCTTGTCGTTCTTGTTCTTCTTCTTCTTGAAGCGTGAAGACGTCCCCTCGTCGTGGTCCACGACTTTCTTCCCCTTGCCCTGAGGGGTGTTGAGCGTCATGGCGATCGCTTCCTTGCCGTCAGCGTGGTTGCTCGCGATGTCGAGGAGCTCGCGGGTCATACGAGGCATGCGGCGCCCGAGTCGATGGATGAGGGAAGTGCAGGTCGTGCCATTCTAGAACGCCGATATGGTTTCATTGTCGGTTGCACCAGGAAGTTATGGGAAACGCTACTGTCCGGCAGTAGAGAACCCTGACAGTTGGTGTGTCAGGTGGGGGTGTTTGTAGTAGGGGTTACAAACTGATCGGGAGAGGGTGTCAGACCGAAGTGCCTTAGAATGACGTTCGATCTGTAGGAGGTCTAACCCTTGTGACCGTTTCCCTCCTCTCCCTTTTATAGACACAAGGGGAGGGGCACAAGGAGAAAGGAGAAAAGAAGTACAGTGCTTGGTTGTTGGGATGTCCCGTCGTGCGTCGCTGTCCGTCAGGACACATTAAAGCGCAGCTATGTTACTTGGTCGTGGGAGCCGCCGCATGGCCAGGCGAGGCTGTTCACCCTAGGATGCTTGGCGCCTCCTCCGAGTAGTTCATTGTAGTTTTGGTCTACCCGAGTACTTTACTAGCCCGCCACGTTAAGGCTTAAGCCTAGACCAGAGCTCGTCGTAGGGATGCTTGAGTGCCTCGGGCGAAGCTTGCATGTGGCAGAGTTGGAGATGATGACGATGGGATGGTTGTGCAGCCAGGCAGACATGCATTAAGGCTCTTGTCGGGGCCAGCTGCTTGCATGGGCCGCCAGCTGGTATATTTGCATGGCACAGGGAATTGGTCCCCCATGCATCATGGTGGAGATGTCTGCAACTCGAGGTCGCGCTGCGTATCATGCCCCACTCCTCAGTCGGAGTCAATGGGAGCTCGTGCAGGGCAAGAGACTTGTCGTACGAGACAGATACTTGTCGGAGGGAGTCCCTTTCTTAGGGAACTGGTCGGAGATGCTGCCAACTAGTCGGGAGCATGACGTCTTGCCAGGAGGGTCTTGATTGGGGTACTTAGTCTTCCTCGTCTTCAATCCTGGCCTTGACATTGTCAATCTTGGCCTCCACATTGTCACATGACTTCGGATTACCTTGTGTTAAGGGAGATTATTTCGCCATCAAAGGGGGCCCTAATCTGGGCCCTCGTCACAGCCCAACATCACGGAGCTGCAGCCAGTCCCCACGTAGCCCATGATGTTAGGTTGTACCTAATTAGGACGTGGGGCTCTGTATCAAAAACAAGAAAAAAGGAAATACTTACATTTATTGTATATAAAAATAAAAAATACCTAATAAAATAATATTTGTACAATATATAGATTAGATTAAATATATGCATAAATAGAAAAACAAAAGGGGATAGAATTCGACACTATTATTACTATACATAACTCAGAAGACCTAGATGCTCCGGGAACTACAACAGTCTCACCTCACCGTCATATACACCTGATTCTTCCACTTACAGTACTACACATGCGCTAGACCTCCTATCTAGCTACAGTCCAACGTCACGGAGCTACAGGAAGTCCCCACGTAGCCCGTGACGTTAAACTGTAGCTAATTAGGACGTGGGGCTCTGTATCAAAATCAAGAAAAATAAGAAAATGCTTACATTTATTCCATATGAAAATAAAAAAACTTAATAAAAGAATTTAATCTTCTATTTCCTCCTATGACTACCTAGAAATAAAAGCATTTCTAAACAATGCAAGACTTGAAATACATACCTGGTACATTTTCTGTATGTCTATTATTTTCTTTATGAACATATATTTTATAAACTATATGTACAAGTAAAATTCAAATTTATGAAAAACAAGAAATAAGAGAATGCTTACATTTATTCTATATAAAAATAAAAAACATACTTAACAAAAGAATTTAATCTTCTATTTCCTCTAATGGATACCTAGAATAAAATCATTTCTAAACAATGGAAGAATGGAATACCTAGTACATTCTCTGTATATCTTCTTTTATGAGCATATATTTTATGAACTATACATATGTACAAGAAAAAAATAATATTATGAAAAATAAGAAAATAAGAGAATGCTTATCAATACAAATTTAATGAAAGAAGGAAAAATGCAAGTACCATCCTAACTACATTTCACGTGTATATACAAAATCTCATCTCACTAATTAATTTAAGGTCCTCCTACCTAGATACAAATTAACATTTCTATTTTATCCATCTATAAACCATAAAAAAAATTTAATCACAACAAGTGAAGGGAGGATGAAGATTCCAACCTTGACAAGACCTTGGAGGAGAGAAATCTTCACAAACTAATGATGAAAAAAATCGCAGCACCACCCTAGGCTTGAGTCGCCATGGACGGGCGGAGCTTGAGCTCGCGGGTGAGTACGGTTGAATGGCTTGGGTGGCAGGAGGAAGAAGGTGATACAGTGCTTATATGGATGCCGGCGATTAGTCCCGTTAGTGTTACAAGCAAAGACTAAAGGGTACCCCTTTATTCTCGGCTCGTAGCACCAGCCGAGACTAATCCTTTAGTCTTGGGTGGTGTTACGAGCCGAGACTAAAGGGGTACCCTTTAGTCTATGCTCGTAACACCACTGGAGACTAAAGACCGGGGGCAATTATTGTCGGATGGAGCAGTTGGGAGCCCCCCTTTTGTCACGGTTGGTAATACGAGCCGGGACTAAAGGGGGCCGGCTACAGCAGCCATTTCGGGCCACGTCGACGAAAGGCCTATAGTCCCGGATCCAAAGTTGAACCAGGACTAAAGGCTCGACCCAAAGCCTCGCTCTCTACCAGCATTATGAGCATCACAAGCAAAGTCATAACCTCGTATCTAGCATATCATGGTGATCAAAGAATATGAGATAATCACATCTCCATGGCATATGATACAGATGCAGTCTATGATACAAAGATGCAAACATGCAGACATGATATGATACATAAATAAAAATGCAACATTTATATGTACATCAACCCTCCCAACCGAAGCTCAAAAAGGAAAAACGACTCCAAGCTCTCCTCGCAAACGTGCAAATGTAGCATGGTCCATGGGCTTGGTTAGGATATCGTCAAGCTGCTTTTCAGTTGGCACATGGATGAGGTCTATGTTTCCCTTTTCAACATTGGTACCTCACCTCTATATGTTTGGTTCTAGAGTGAAGCATGGGGGTTTTGGCAACACAAATGGCACTCGTGCTATCACATATGAGTGGTACATGGGAACACTCCTCACCAAAGTCACTGAGCATGTATGTGATCCAAAGTAGTTGTGAGCAACATCTAGCGGCAGCAACATACCGAGCTTCTATGGTAGACTGGGCTACACTAGATTGTTTGCGAGAAGACCTAGAAACAAGCGAAGAACCCAGAAACTAGCAACTACCCGAAGTTGATTTTCGATCGACTCGACACCCCGCAAAGTCGGCATCCGAAGAACCAAGAAGCGAAAGGGAAGAGGACATCGAGTACCAAAGACCAAGCTCAGGAGTGTATCGAAGATACCTAAAGATCTGCTTGACGGCCTGCCAATGTGAAGTCCTCGGTGACACCTGAAAACGAGCGCACAGACACACAGAAAACTGGATGTCTAGCCTCGTCGCCGTCAAGTACAAGAGGGAGTCAATCGTGCTCTGGTACTCCTCCTGGTCCACGGGCTCTCCGTCCTCGTCCGCGTCGAGCGTTGTAGTCATACTCATCGGTGCCGACAGGGGCTTCAAGTCGTCCATCTTGAACTTTTTGAGGATGTCCTTCGTGTACTTGGCTTGATGCATAAAGGTTCCCTCTTTTGCCTGCTTGATTTGAAGCACGAGAAAGAACTGCAACTCTCCCATTGTGGACATTTAAATTCTTTGCTCATATCCTCTGCAAAACTTGCAACCAAAGAGTGAGACGAGCCACTAAAGACAATATCATCCACGTACACCTAAACAATTAGGATATCGTCACCCTGCCTTAGGAGAAAAAGAGTCTTATCAACCTTTCCCATCTCAAACCCCTTGTTGAACAAGAACCCCCTCAACCTGCCATACCATGCCATGGGAGCTTGTTTCAGCACATACAAGGCCTTCCTTAGCTTGTACACTTGGTCGGGAAACTCAACACTCTCAAACCCAGGTGGTTGCCTCACATAAACTTCCTCCTCCAAAAACCCATTCAAGAAGGCACTCTTCACATCCATTTGGTATAGCCTAAATCCTTTAGCCGCAGAAAAGGATAGAAGAATCCTGATTGCCTCCAAATAGGCTACAGGAGCAAATGTCTCCTCATAGTCTATCATCTCTTTCTGGCTAAAGCCCTGAGCAACCAACCTCGACTTGTTCCTCACCACCTCACCATTCTCACCCTCTTTGTTTTTCTACACCCATTTTGTCCTAATAGGTTTACAGTTTGGTGGTGGCTCCACTAACTTGCACACCTATTTTATCTCGAAATTCTCTAACTCCTCATGCAAGACATTCATCCAATTAGTATCAGATAGTGTGTGTCCAATGTCTTTCGGCTCAAAGGTAGCAACAAAAGCTGAATGAGCAAAGTGAGAAGCATTTCTGGACATCGACCGTGTCATTCGTTCATTGATGTCGCTGATGATTCTTGAGGGTGGATGATCAACTTGAACGCGCCTCAGTGCCTCTTGCCTAGAGAAAACCTCCCCCTCAGCAGCTGCTTCCACTTGATCTTGCTGATCATAGGCGGTGTAGGGGGTGGACCATCCTGCATCGTAGTCGTCGTAGTGGAAGTAGAGGGTACATGCGCGGCTGGTGCTTCACCATCATCACCATCATCCTCTTCAGCATCATCCACCTCGTCCTCAAAGATCTTCTTGCCAACTTCGTCGTCACCTGCACACTCAAAGACAGACGAATTGCATGGCTGGGTCTTGTCGAAGGTAACCTCGCAAGTTTCCATGACTAGGTTAGTATCAAGGTTGAGCACATGAAATGCTCGAGAATGACTAGCATAACCCAAGAAAATCCCATCCGAGGACCTGGACTCTAACTTGTCAAGCCTACCCTTCTTGAGAATAAAGCACTGACAACCAAAAGCTCTAAAATGATTTTCCTCTCAACTACACCATTCTGACAAGCCACATAGGGAGAAGAAAACTTATGTTCGAGACCCAAATCACGACAAAAGGTTTTGATGCGAGAGTTTTTAAATTCACTGCCATTATCACTATGAATAGCTCGAACAACATCTCCATTCCTCTCGTTCTTCAACCTCAATATAGATCCCGAACAAAACCAAATGTCTCCCCCTTGTCAGCTAAAAAGAAAACCCAAGCATAGCGAGAATAGTCATCCACGATCACATGGACATACTATTTCCCACCCGCCGAGCACACACGAGCTGGACCAATGTGGATGGTGAATTTCTGTCAACCTAGCCATGAGTTTACCTTTAATGTTGGTATTGATTTATTATTCTAACCACTGGAACTAGCCACCCATATATAGCAAGTTCACTCTTGCATGTCGGTTTTGGAGCTTATTGTTTACACAAGAAATCTACGCTAAAGAGGAGACTTTCGGGATAAGTTCATCAAGAACTTTGGAAGAAGATCATGGAGCCCGACAAGAGTCAAGACACGCGATGAACATGACTCCAAATGACTCGAGGACCGAAGCGTCAATGTGCAAATCTTCAAGAACTCAACCAGAAAATAGCGAAGCTTGGATAGCAAGGATTCAAGCCTTAACCGTGAAGGAAACGACGTCAAAGGCCCACATACAAGTGCACACAAATAAGGAATCGCACGAGAAGCAACCAGGGAGGAAACTGGGGCCAGACTGGGCTGAAACAGGCCTGGTTCGGTTGGCCTGGGCCGACCGGCCCAGCCCATTTCGGGACCAGTTCGGCACCCCCTTTGACCTAGCCACCCTTCAAACTATTTATAGCCCCGTCACCAAGAGCCACGAAGAAATTCATTCGTCATCCGCCGCCGAGGAGCAGAGAAGGGAGGGACACCGTTCCGGAGAGGAGAGGGTAGAGATGGTTGACTAGGGTTCCCCTAGCCGACATGGGAACCTTGCATGGAAGACCACGTTGGAGTTCCTAGAGCTAGGATCAAGGTCGAGGTAGGATCCCGGTGGTGATCTTGTCCATGTATTATACTCTTATGTTGAATTTGCAAGTTTGAATATGATTTCTAGTGATCAAGTGCTTTCACTACGACTTTGTCTTTGCTTGGATTTTCTTCTTCTCCAATCTATTCCGGATGATTGCATAGGATGTTCTTGTAGCCATGGTGGCTAGAGGTGCATACTTGACCTCCCGAGCTTTTTCACCTTGTCCTTTGGACTCGCCCTAGGCTAACCCGCACGAATAGGGGTGCGTTGTGACAGAATGGTGGCTCCAAAAGGCGGGTGTCTTCGGAGTTGGAACGGAAGCCACGATTTGAAGAGGCTTTTTACGAGATTCGATTTGCTTTGTCCATCTATGCTTGGAACTTCAACAAGTGCTTGATCAATATCTCTAGATTTGTTTTACCTATCCTTTTCTATCTCTTGCTACCTCCGGTGTTTCTTAGATTAGATTGATTTTATTGGTGTTCCAATAGATTAGATGCAAAACCCCTTTTCAAGATCAAAGTGTTCTTAGCTTTATTAGATTGGATCTTGTGTTGCACATTGTTCCATTGATCTTTAAGGGAAGAAGTGTCCCTTGAATACGATGGAGGACTTTCCGCTTGCAAGTCCAAATGAAACTTGATACGCATATACACTGTCGACAAGCCCCTTTTTCTGGCACTGTTGCCTATACTTAATGAAAGCAATCGATCCTGGCGCAACCAAAATAAGTTTTATAATTGTTTTTATGCCTAAAAACTCCTTTAATGGTATATTTAGACTCATCGCTAGCACTGAGTTCATTTTTAAAGTTTCAAAATTAGAGGAATGATTAGCATCTAAGCATGATTAAGGGAGGTTTTTGAGCATGATTAACATGTAGTGCCCCACGATGCATCACGTATCCATCATTTGGCATCTTGGGCACATGCAAAAGACAAACATGGGGGAAGCAAGGGCTGTTGTGACACCCTAAAATTCCATCACTAAAATCACTTAGCAACTTAAATTAGTCTTAAGGATTTAAGGAGATTAAATTGCTAATTAAATTGAGCTTTAAATTATTAAATATAATTTAATAAACCTAGAGACAACAAGTGATTGTGCATCATCAGTTGGCTTGCATGGTTTATGGTTGCTTGTGGGGTTTCTAAAAAGGTTATAAAATTCTTGAGAAAAAGTTTGAAAAGTTTGATTTGAATTTGAAATGAATTTTGGTTTGAAAATGAAGTTTGGAAAAGAAAACGAAAAAAGGGGAAACCAAAGACCGGCCACCCTTTCAGCCCAGGCGGCCCAAGCGGCCCATCAATTTTTCCCGCGCCGGCCCACTTCTCCTCTTCTCTTTTTCTTCCCCCCCCCCCCCCCCCCCCGCGCGGCCGACACCTAGGGCCCGCCCGTCGGCCTCCCCTTCCGCCTTTTCCTTTCTTCTTCCTCTCGCCGTCCAACCGAGCCGGCGCCGCCGCGCAATCCCCGCCGCGCCGGCCGCCTCCCCACCTTCCTTTCCTCTCCCCGCGGTCAATTAAGGCAATCAAGCACCCCGTGATCAATTAGGACCGTTACATTCCATCCTTAAACCCTAGCCGTGATGGCCGCGGTCATCAATGGCAAGCCGCCGGCCACCCCCGTCCTCTCCCCGCTTCGCCCGCCGCCCCGCACCCCTATTTAAGCTCGCGCACGAGCCCTTGCGCCTCCCTTTGCCTCTGCAACACGCTAGCACACGCGATCGAGCATCAATTTCCCCGCGCCGCCGCCGTCGATCCGTCACCGCCCGTGAAGGATTGGACCCCCCGCCCGTTCTCTTTGATTTTTGGGATCGCCGGGAGCTTGACAAGCTCGTGCTTGTCCCGAGTTTTCGTCCCCGACGCCCGTGGCGGCCGCGCCCGAGCTCACCGAGCGCCGCCCGAGCCGCCGCCGTCATCGAGCCCCTTCGCCGCCGCCTCCTCTCCGCCCGTGAGCCCGCCTTCTTCCTCTCGTGCGCGGTGAGCAAAAACCCCCGCCCAATTTCCCTCTCGTTTCGCGCACAGCACCGTCTCCCCCGAGCCGGCCGGAGTAGCCGCGCCGCCCCCTTATGGTGTCGGCCGCCGTGGATGCCCGCGCCACCTCCCTGACCCCCTAGCCTTGCTTGCGTGCTCCCCAGCTACGCGTAGAGCCCACGCGCGCGCGAAATGGCGCCCTGAGCAGCCAGATAGGATGCGCCGGTGAAGTTTCCGGCGAGGCGCCGCTGCGCTGCCTGTATCTGGCGACGTCGCCACCGCATCCCGCACGCACGCGTCGAGGGCCCTTGGATCTGCGATGGACGGCCCAGATCAGATACCCCTTCGTTTAAAAGGGGCAGTCCACCGTGGACCCGTGCGCCGGGCGCACGGCGCGGCCCACAGTGCACGCGTGCACCCGTGGCCGTTGGATCTGAGATCCATGGCGCTGAGCTGGCTGATTTGTTTAAGAGCCCCTGACCTTTTAGATTTTAGCAAGCCGGTCCTTCCACCTTTAAGAATCTTTACAGTTAGGTCCTGAGTTTTATGTTTTAGCCCCTGGCCAGCCTAGTTTTCTTTAATAAAGGTCCTTTTTCATTCCTTTTAGCATTTAGACCCCTCTGTTTTATTTTATAATTATGTTTTAGCCCTGATTTTATTTATAAATAGCCACCGTAAACTTAGTTTTCTTGCGGATAGGTCCCCGTAAACTCGTTTTAATCATATCTTTCTCATTTTAACTCCGTTTTTAGCGTTCTATATACCGAAATGATTGTCTCGACGAGTAGAATCTTTTAAACGGTAAATTTACCAGTTTTGTTACTGTTTGGTGTACTGTTTTATTTATTGTTTGTTGTTCATGTTTGACTCGTAGATATCGTGCCTATTTCGTCTGAGCTCCCTGTCGGAGGTGATCGGGGAAGAGCCCGTCTTCGAGGAAGATTTCACCCAGCTTGTAGAGGAAGGCAAGTGGCTTTCCCCCCTCCGCATTATCTTTTTGAACCTATGACACCGCATGCTAAACAAAGTTTACTATTCATGTTGCTATGCATAAACCCGATGGGCAAACACCTAGTTAAGGACTTGACTAGATGCTTTACCACTTTACCTTGATCAACCTTGTTTAAACGAATGCTTGGGGTAGATAAATGCTTAGTTTGCTCTACATGAGTTTGGTTATGCTTTGTTTATGATATACACCTCGCGTTTCGTTTATATAATGAGTTTTGTGCTTAAGACAAGATAACTTGAATCATAATCGGAACATGGAGAACCACCCAAGGTAACAGTACAACCACGGTCCATATGGCTCCGGCTCGGCCAATTAATTAGGAGAGTGGGTTAGCCGATAGCTCTTTTCGGAAGGGGCACGGGGGCCGGAGTTGAAGGGGTATAGCCCGGTTCTTTTGGGGTAGCGACCTTGGCTAAGGTGCGACCATTAGGGAGGGTTATGGTCCGCTCCGCCCGTATCTGTTGCGAGCTGTTGGTTTCTCTTCTTTCCTTTGTAAAGGATTCGTAGTGGACCCCTAGCCACTCACCTTGGAAGTGTTTAAGGGTCTAGCTAACCCGGCAAGATGGGGAACACGAATTGTGGGTAAAGTGTACAACCTCCGCAGTGTAAAACCGATCGATCGGCCGTGCTCATGGTCATGAGCGGCTTGGACCCTCACATGATTAATAAACATGAAGATTAATGCAAATCATGGGTTTGTGGTTTGGTTTGAGGTTTCTCTTAAGGTTAAGTGGGTTGGTATACACTTACACCTAGTAATTAGGCGCTTGCTAATAAAACTTGACCAACTTATAAAATGCTTACCGCTGTGAACCATAGCCCATCCTTGATAGCCTTGCATTTTTCCCCCACTTGCCGAGCACCAACCATAAGTGTGCGCACCCTTGCTTACCGCCTGTTCGAGAGGAGAACGTCGGAGGCGAGGACGAGTACTCGGAGTGACTATGAGGAGTTCTAGGGCATGCGGATCCCCGGTCATCATGCCCGTGGAAGTCAAAGATGGAGCCGCTCGTCGTTTAGTTATCGTTGTGTTCGGACCTTCGAGTCCACCTCTCTGGATGTAATAATGGATATCGTACTGGTTTAACTCTTGAACGTTTTATTACTGCAATGGTATTACTCTCGTTTTGTCTATCATGTGTGTGTAAATTGATCCTGGCGCACATATGAGATGCATTCGATTTTCCTTGTAAAATCGGGTGTGACAAAGTGGTACCAGAGCCGTGATGACTGTAGGTCGCAGCCTTAGTTAGAAATGGACGAAATTAAGGATTCATGTTCTAGAAAGCCTTATCATGTTTCAAATCATCTTATTTACGCATTAAAAATCTAATTTAATTTTGTTTATCATTTTAAACTGTCATTTTGATTTATTCTGTACTCTGAGATCAGTTTTGCTTTGACAGATGGCCAGAACCTACATGACCCCTTGCAAGAGCACTGGTGGGCGCTTTCCTTCTGGACAGCTGGCCCCTCGCCATCGTCTTGAGGATGTTGAGGAGGAAGTGGAGGAAGACCCAGAGGAGGTCCAGCCGGAACCGGAAGAGGAGGATCCTGAAGAGGTTGAGATGGAGGAGGAACAAGATGAGCCATTGGAACAGCCACAACTGTACGATGGCACCGTGCTGGAGGCAGACGCTGATGGGGACATTGTGATCCCACCGGCGCCTGTAGCCAATGAGGAAGCACCCCCTACACATGTTGATCCAGTGCCTGATGGTGAAGGAGGTGATCCAGATGACTCTAGTGATGACAGTGTGGGTGAGGATGATGGTGACAATGCTGATGGCAACCTAGAGGAAGATGAGGATGAAAACCCCCGCTATCATGGAGCAGAATACCACAAACATTCTACTGAAGCTGAGAATGGACAGTTTTGCATTCTTCTGTGGGATGTTCTGAGGTACCTAGGATATACCATAAGGCCTCTGTATGTGACTAAGCACTTCGGCCGAGCCGGGAATGAGAGACTACTACACCACCGAGTCTACATCGGGGAAGCCTCTGAATGATACAGAAGGATGGAGGTATCGCTCATCTCACCATAGCACAGCTCAGTTCTCCACGGATGATGTTGCGGTGAATGATGCAGCAAGGAGGGCACTCTAGTCGATCTGCAATGCGAATCGGGTGCAGTTGTTCCAATCGGAGTATCGTCATGTGCCTCGCCGTGCAAGTGGCACAGAAGTGACTGTGGTGCCAGCAGGAGGCAATAATCGCATTGACGTCTTGGCACGGGTGACTGCTGCTCTGAACACAGATCTGGAGGGAGCAACTACTGAGATGAACAAGTATCATGAAGAGTTGCAGGCTGCTCAGGTGAAGATAGCACGTCTGGAAGCACGGTGGCAGGGACGGCGACTTCCTCGGGAAGATATGCCATATCGGACCACGGCTTCCCCTCCGCGCAAGAGGCTCCGTTATGGCTCCGATGAAGCTACTACTCATCTTGGCTAGGATCCTAGGACACTCGCCCTTATCATTTACCTTTCGTTAGATCGTTCCTGCGTGAACGTAATTGCTTGTAATAATGAATGTTGTTTGCAAACATGCTTGAGTTGGATCTTTGCTTCATTGTGAATTGTATGGTGGAGTGATGGCCACTATGCAATCTGAATTTTTAAGTTAATTAAAGAATGGTTTGGGTTTCATCGGTTGTCATTGCTTAATCTCTTATGCAAGTTTGATTGGATTAAATCTGTTTTCGCAGTCATATGACATACCAGTAATGTTTTTTTTATAACTCAAGCTACAGAACTCCAAATGACATGAAACCAGTTGGGTTAGTTCACAAATTTAGAGGATGAATTTCTGTCAAAAATTCAATGGTATACAATACATATTCTGGGAGTTATGCACAAAGTAAGGAACAAGTCAGAATCTGTAAGTGTCTGCTGATATAGCTGTACTGTTTGAATTTTATCTCGAGTTATAGATGTCCAAATGAGGTGATTCCAGTTGGGATGGTTCCATAATTTTATACATCATAATCTGGTAAAAATTCGTGGTCATTGGATAATTACACAGAAAGTTATACATAATTCTTTGAGGTCAACAGAATCTGTCCTAACTGAAGAACATGCTGTTATTTTATTTTGAGTTATCCTCTTATGCATTGATTCAAGTACAACTATCTGAGATATGATTTTTCTAACGGTCAGATGGTAAACACCAGGTCCGGAGGAGGTCAAGACGTGCCGCCTGTGATCCGGGCACATATCGCAAATCAGCAAAACCCAGCACCACCTCCACCGATCAACCAAGCAATGGACCCAAACATGCAGCAGTTTCTGGCAGCACGGATGCAACCGATTCGGAATCTTACCAACACGGTGCAGCGGATGCAAGCTCAACGAGAACTAGCCACCACAGCTGATCCCTCCGCCACCCCCGCCACCAAGGGACGAGCACAAGGAGTTCATGAGCCACCATCCCCCTACGTTTTCCCACTCGTCCGATCCACTGGATGCTGACGACTGGCTGAAAACTATCACTAAGAAGCTGGAGATCGTGCAATGCACCGACAGGAGATGGTCTGTATGCTGCCGGAAGACTTGTGGGGCAGGCCGCAGATTGGTGGGATGCGTACTCAACTGCTCATCCCAACAGGCGAACATCACTTGGCGGGAGTTCCGTGACAACTTCCGTACTTACCACATTCCTTCGGGGGTTCTCAAGCTTAAGCGAGAGGGAGTTCTTGTCACCGAGGCGGGGCAATATGTCGGTGATCGAGTATCCGGACAAGTTCACTCACTTGTCACGCTATGCACCCGATGAAGTCAACACCGATCCAAAGAGGCGGGAAAGGTTTCCGGATGGCTTGATTGGTCCTTTAAACTATCAAGCGCAGCCACATCTTCCCGCAGTTTCGGATGCTTTGGTGAACAAAGCTATTGGGGAAAGCAAGAGAAAGGAGATGGGTGAACGAAACGCAAGTTTCGGTCTCATGGACGAGTCTAGCGACAACACCCGTCCTCGTTACGGTTCTCGGCGGAGCTCGACTCCATATCGTCCTGGTGGTCAAGGTGGGAGGTACCCACAAAACATGCGAGCTGCGGCGCTCGTTTCAGCCACAGCGCTTCAATCCTCAGACACCCAGAGCTCCTACCCCTCAGCTGAGTCGTCCTAGCAATAACTGCGGGGCACTCGTCGGAAACACCAACCCCGTTCGGCCCCGGTGGATGCTTCAAGTGTGGAGAGCTGGGGCATTATGCTAACAATTGTCCCAAGAGGGTGATGCAAACTCCGCAGAGAGACAATGGAAACAGGACTGGGCAGCCATCTTCGCAGGCTCGTACTCCACAGACACCCAGCAAAAGAGGCCGGCGAGTCATGTGCATGGCCGAGTTAATCATGTGTCGGTGGAGCAAGCTTAGAATGACGCCAGCGTGGTACTGGGTACGTTTTTCGTCAACTCTGTACCTGCTACCGTATTATTTGATTTAGGAGCATCACATTCATTCATAACTGATCAATTTGTGGCAAAATATAACTTAGCTATGAGCACAATGAAGAACCCACTGATAGTTAGCACTCCCGGGGGAGAAATGAAAACGGTCATATATGCCCACAAGTAAAGATTACTATCATAGGGGTAGACTTTCTTGCTAATGCGGTAGTTCTAAAATCATGGGGAATAGATGTCATTCTTGGTATGGATTGGTTAAGGAGTTGTGATGGAGTTATCCAGTGTCGGAAGAGGTCAGTGCTGTTAACAAGTCCTCAAGGGGAGAGAGTAGAATATGTGAGTGCACCCTCATCCAGCAAAGGAGTTGTGAACTCTGTTGAAGGCAAGGCCTTGGAGGATATAAGGATAGTGAATGAATTCCCTGATGTGTTTCCAGAGGATTTGCCAGGTATGCCACCGATCGTGACATTGAATTTAGTATTGAACTTATACCAGTATCGCTCCCATATCTCAAAGACCATATAGAATGGATGTGTCGTATGGACCTCCCCGGGCCCACTACCTCGGTGGGTACCGGGACCGACTACTCGGTGGGCCCCCGGGACTACCCGGTTTGCGCTACACGGCACACGAAGGCGTGGAGAACAAGGACCGCACAAGAGTAGTACTCGGTTAGGGAGCCGTACATGTTCCGCACCGTATAGAGGACTCCTAGATTTACTCGACTAGTACTCTCTCCCTACTCCGACTTGTAACCCCGCCCTCCCGAACTATATAAGGCGGGGGGGGGGACCGATCACCTCATCCAATCTCATCTCATACAACCCACGGCGCACTATTGCACCATCGTGTAATCGTGCCCAATCAATCCAGAGCTACGCAGCATACAGGACGTAGGGTATTACGCACCTCGCGGCCCGAACCTGTCTAAATTGTGTGCCACGTGTCTCTTCCTTCGAGTTACCGATCTCGGCGAGTCACATTCATCTACTTCGGGTACTCCCCTTAGTAGGTTGCCGGTCTAAAACACCGACACCGGCGCACCGTGTAGGGGCTCTCGCCCGAGATCACATGGCGAACTCGACGGCTTCTCGTTTGCTTCAAGCCAACCGTCGCCTTCAACCGCGGCGACACCTTCGTGTTCGGCGCCCGGGTCCGCACCGCCGATGGCGCGGGCTCCTTCCGCCGCCGCCCGACCATGCAACCCAACCCGAAGACGGGCTTCGTGGACGCTTCCCCGAAGTTGTCACGGGTGAACTCGCCGGCAAGTTCGGCAAAATTTCGCTCTTCGACCACCACGCTGACTTCGAGCTCGAGTCCGCTCCCGACACGAACTCGACGTCGCCATGGGCCATCGCATGCGAGCCGGCTGCTCAGCCATCACAGGCGACCCTCTCACTTCGCGAGCGCTCCGCGCGTGGCCCCCGCACCCTCAGCCGGGCCCGCACGAGGGCTCCCACTTCGCGCCAAGCCGGTAAGGAGCCCGGTGCCCGAGTACGGCTCGGACTCCGATGCCACCCCCCGATCGCGCTCCGGACTCCGGCCCTCTCTCCGAGTTCTACTCGAACCCGGATTACGAGTTCGACTTCGGGTCGGACCCTGAGGAGCCCGAGTCCGAGGACAACTCCACTGAGCTTCCTTTATCAGGGCCGGCCCTGCGGGGCCGGTTATAGCATCCACGCCGGCCGGAAGATACGTCTGCGGCCGACCGCAAACCCGCCGACCCGACAAAGGGAGACTCACGCTACGTCGCCTACATCGACTCGCTACCGTTCCGGAGGGAACACCGCTAGCCCGGCCGACTCAAGCACACCAACCGAGGTGGCACCCTGCGAGTCCCGGCCTTGGCACCCCCGATCGCCAAGTCTTCATGGCTGCCGGTGACACCCCGGGGACTTCGGGCACGGCTCGGGACAAGTACACCGGAGGACATCTCCTCCGACGAGCTCTCCGCCGACGCTCCACCGAACGAGACTCCGGCGGACGGAGACACCCGACGTGAGTGTAACCGGAAGCGCAACGAACGTCGTCGACGCCTCCGCGACAACTTCCCCGGTCCACAACCTCGCGGAAGCACTCGAGGCGGTCCGAGAGCAGAGTACACACTACCCCCGAGCAAGTGCCTCATGTCGATCGCAGCGATCGCACGCCGGGCTCGGGGCATACGCGCCGGAGAGGTCATCGCCAAGCTCGCCGAAGAATCTTACTTCATGCGGGTCGACAACGAGTCAACCAACCTCCTCCGGCTAAACCCCCGCGACAACGAAGCTACTAGTCGCGGCGCCAACAACGGTCCCAACCGTACTCGAGCCGAGCTCCCGGTCCCGAGCCAAACCGCCGTCGCTCCAACGCCGGCGGACCTTCACCGCAAGACCACGGCAACCGAGAAGTTGTTCCCCACGGTGCTCCGCCGGTGGCGGCGGCAACGACCCCGACGGCGGCGGCGGCGGCGGCGGCGGCGGAAGCTCCAACCATAGAGCTAACGGAGAGCCGGCGGCGGCGGCGGTCGCGGCGGCCGAGGCCACGCGAACGGCCACACCTCCGTGCCTCACATGGCGGGTACGACGCTCGCCGAAGATTGAAGAACGGCGGCGAAGAAGTCGACCACCGCAGTCGAGGGCGACGGCTTCCCCGCCTTCTCACCTCGACTTCGCAACTTGCTCCTCCCCGACAAATTCAAGCCTTTGGGGATCACCAAGTACGATGCGAAGCAGGACCCCATCCAGTGGCTCAGGTGCTACGCCCTCTCCATCGAGAACGCTGGCGGCAACAGCGACACCAAGTGCCTCTACTTCCCCTCTCGCTTGGACCAAGCACCACTCACTTGGCTCGAGTCGCCGGACAAGCACTCGATCGACAAGTGGGACCACCGAAGGAGCGGTTCACGAGCAACTTCGCGGGCGCCATGGGCCGATCGGGTACTCGCATGGACCCGACCATGATCAAGCGAGAACAAGGCGAGACCCTCCGCAAGTACATGCGCCGCTTTTCGACAAGCGCGCCACCGTCGTCGACGTCCACCGACAAAGAGGTCATCGACCTCTTCCAAGACGGCCTCTACCATTACCGCACCTTCGAAGACTTCGGTCGTCGCCGCCCAGTCCATCCCCCACCTCAAGGACATGATCACGTCCCGGGCGGATGAAGAAGACAAGGCCAATGCCAAGTACGACGCCATTAGTGGCAAGACCAAGCGAACCGGGGTGGCGGCAGGCGCGCCAATGCGAACCGGGCGGCCGCAACAACAACAACAACAACTACTACTCGGGTCCCAACCGCAAGCGCAAGCCGTACAACACCTTGTCGCGGCTATCCGGCCCCCGCGAAAGGGAACTCAAAGAAGAACTCGGCGGTTTCAAGGACTCCGCCGAAGGAGAAGTGCCCGTGGCATCCAAACGGCAACCACACCACCGAGCAAGTGCTACCGGCTCGGGCACGCACTCAAGGAGACGCCGGGAGCCACCGCACCCTCACGACCAAAAGGGCAAGAAGAAGGACGGCGACAACAACGACTTCCAACGGCTCGAGAAGACCGTCAACGTCCTCTTCGGCGGACCGCCCCAAGGCGGGAGCGAGAAGGCTACCCGTCGGGAAGTGATGTCCATTGAGCCGGCGGTCCCGACCCCTCTCGGGTGGTCGGAGGTACCCATCACCTTCTCCCGCGCGGACCAATGGACCGGATTCTCTCCGAACCGGACGGTTCCCCCTCATCCCGAAGCCAACGGTGGCGGGCTCCAAACTCAACAAGGTGCTCATCGACGGTGGAAGCGGGCTCAGCGTCCTTTTCACCAAAACCTTGAAGAAAATGAAGCTCGACATCACGCATATGCTCACCAAGAGCAACGTGCCCTTCTACGGCATCGTCCCTGGCAACACGGCTATTCCACTGGGCTCAGTGGTCCTGCCAGTTACCTTCGGGGCATCTCGGGACAACTACCGTACCGAGTACATCAAGTTCGAGGTCGCGGACTTCGAGACCTCCTACCACGCCATCCTCGGCAGACCGACCATCGCCAAGTTCATGGCGGTGCCCCACTACACCTACTTGGTACTCAAAATGCCAAGCCCAGCTGGTGTACTCTCCCTTCAAGGGGGACCTCAAGATCTCCCACGACTGCGACACAGAAGCCGTGGAGATCGCCTCCACAAATCAAGTACCCAACGCGATGATGGAGGTCTACGCCGCGTCGAAGAAGCTTGCTACAAGTGAACTCAACATCCCGCAGAAGTCCGACAAGCACCAACAAGCCTCGGCCACCCGAGGAGGTACTCGTCAAGGCGATCGACCTTGGAACGAGCGATCCCGGCAAGACCACCACCATCGGGGCAGGCCTCGACCCCAAATAGGAAGACGCGCTCATCGGCTTCCTTCGGGCTAACCGCGACATCTTCGCGTGGAAGCCGACGGACATGCCGAGGAGTGCCCGGGGAGTTGATTGAGCACCGCCTCAACGTCGATCCTAAGGCCACCCCCAAGCGACAACACCTCCGACGCTTTGCCGACGACGGGCGGGACGCCATCAAGAAGGAACTCGCCAAGCTACTCGCAGTGGCATCATCGGAGAAGTATTCCATCTCGAGTGGCTCGCAAACCCCGTCCTCGTCCGCAAGAAGAACTCGAACGAGTGGAGGATGTGCGTCGACTACACCGACCTCAACAAGCACCGCCCCAAGGACCCCTTCGGGTTGCCGCGGATTGATCAAGTCATCGACTCCACGGCGGGCCGCGACTGCTCTGCTTCCTCGATCGCTACTCCGGTACCACCGGATCGCGATCAAGGAAGAAGACCAGGAGAAGACCGCGTTCATCACCCCGTTTGGCGCGTCTTGCTACATGACCATGTCCTTCGGGTTGAAGAACGCCGGCGCTACATACCAACGAGCTATCCAGGCTTGCTTCAAGAGGCAACTCAACAAGAACGTCGAGGCCTACGTGGATGACGTGGTTGTCAAGACCGGGGACTCCGGTACCCTCATCAACGATCTTGAAGAGACCTTTGCATCACTACGCGAGTACCGCTGGAAGCTCAACCCGAACAAGTGCGTCTTCGGCGTCCCTTCGGGCAAACTACTCGGCTTCATCATCGACCGGCGCGGCATCGAAGCCAACCCCGAGAAGATCTCCGCCATCACCGAAGCATGAAAGCTCCCACGAGCATCAAAGACGTCCGTAAGCCGACGGGGTGCATGGCGGCGGCCGAACATATTCATCTCGAGGCTAGGAGAACGGGGCCTCCCCTTCTTCAAACTACTCAAGCATCAAGAGAAGTTCGTGTAGACTCCAGAGGCGGATCAAGCCCTTGCTCAGCTCAAGGACTTCTTATCAAAGCCACCGATCCTCACGGCTTTTCACAAGGGCAAGCATCTCTTGCTCTACCTAGCTGAGACTACTCACGTGGTCAGTACGGCCATCGTTGTCGAGCGGCTGGAAGACGGCCACGCCTATCCGGTCCAGCGCCCAGTCTACTTCGTCAGCGAGGTTCTATCAGAGTCCAAGGCCCGCTATCAGCATGTGCAGAAACTACTGTACGCAGTACTCATCACCTCGCGGAAGCTACGACACTACTTCCCGGCGGTACTCGGTCTCCATTGTCACCGACTACCCGCTTGGCGACATCCTCGCGGAACAAAGATGCTACCGGAAGAATCTCCAAGTGGGCCGTCGAGCTCGGCGCCCTAACTATCGACTTCAAGCCACGCACGGCCATCAAGTCGCGAGCACTAGTCGACTTCATGGCGAGTGGCGAGAGAACCAGCTACCTACTCCCACCGTGCGACCGAGCATTGGGTGATGTACTTCGACGACTCACTCAACCTCGAGGGCGCGGTGTAGGGGTACTCCCGATCTCTTCAACGGGCGAACAACCGAAGTACGTCCCGCGGATCTTCTCGGAAGGTCTCAAACAATGAAGCCGAGTACGAAGCCCTCCTACATGTGCTCCGCCTCGCGGCTTCACCGGGCATCAAGCGGCTACTAGTCCACGGCGACTCCGCAATGGTCATCAACCAAGTCAACAAGTCCTCGGGACCGCAACAAGGAGAACATGGACGCCTACGCCTAGAAGTCCGCAAGCTCGAGAACAAGTTCTATGGTCTCGAGTTTCATCACATCGTTCGCGACAACAACGTTGCAGCGGACGTCCTCTCGAAGCTTGGATCCACCCGCGCTCAAGTGCCAGCGGGTGTCTTCGTCCACGAGCTTCACGCACCATCCATCCCGGAGCCGGCGCCACCGACCACTGTCCCAGCCCATCCACCAGCTGGGCAGGAGGTCATGATGATCGACGTGGACTGGAGGCAACCCTTCATCGACTACCTCAGCGAGCAGAAGGTCCCCTCCGACAAGAACGCGGCCGAGCAACTCGTCCGCCACGCCAAGTCTTACGTCCTCGTCGGAGACAATCTTTACAAGCGGGCGCATCTTCCGAGTACTCATGAAGTGCGTCCCTCGTGAAGAAGGCAAGGACATCTTGGAGGAGATCCACAAGGGCGTCTGCGGCAACCACGCGTCCTCACGCACGCTGGTCAGCAAGGCTTTCCGACGAGCTTTCTCTTGGCCCACGGCTGCGGGTGACGCCGAAGAACTCGTCGAGAAAGTGCCAAGGATGCCAATACTTCGCCAAGCAACAACACGTCCCAGCCCTACAAGCTAGTCACCATGCCAATACCGAATCTGCGTCTAAATTGTGTGCCACGTGTCTCTTCCTTCGAGTTACCGATCTCGGCGAGTCACATTCATCTACTTCGGGTACTCCCTTTAGTAGGTTGCCGATCTAAAACACCGACAGGATGTTAAAGATCTAGCCGAATTAAAGAAACAAATCGAAGAACTACTTAGTAAAGGATTTATCCGTCCTAGTTCATCACCATGGAGAGCCCCCACACTCTTCGTTGATAAAAAGGATGGATCTAGGAGGTTGTGTATAGACTATCAATCACTTAATGAGGTTACTATCAAGAATAAATACCCTTTACCTCGAATTGAGGATTTGTTTGATCGGATGAGAGGAGCTAAGGCCTTCTAAGATAGATCTTAGATCGGTTAGCACCGAGTTAAAAATCCGAGTGGAGGACATACCAAAGACACATTCACATCTAGATACGGGTTGTATGAGTTCACCGTGATGTCCTTTGGCTTGACCAATGCACCCGCATACTTTATGTATCCGATGAACAAGGTATTCATGGAGTATCCGGATAAGTTCGTTGTGGTATTCATTGATGACATGTTGGTATTCTCTCGGAGTGAGGAAGAACATGAAGAACATCCGAGGCTTGTGTTACGAAGCTACGGGAACATCGACCGTATGCCAAGTTCGGCAAGTGTGCTTTACGGTTGAAGGAGGTCTCTTTTCTAGGACACATCATCACGGATGGAGGAATTGCGGTTGATCCAAGCAAGGTTCGGGATGTATTGAACCGGAGTCCGCCTAGGAATGTGCCGGAGATCGAAGCTTCCTTGGGCTTGCGGGATACTATCGGAGGTTCATTGAAGGATTTTCTAAGATAGTGAAGCCACTTACCACTCTGCTCGAGAAAGGAAGAGAATTCAAGTGGGATGAGAAGTGTCAGGCTAGCTTTGAAGAATTGAAGAAGAGGCTGACCACAGAACCTGTGTTGATCATGCCAGACATACACAAAGGGTTTGATGTATACTGTGATGCCTCTCGGCAAGGTTTGGGATGTGTGTTAATGCAAGAAGGAAAGGTAGTAGCTTATGCTTCAAGACAGTTGAGGAAACATGAGCAGAACTACCCTACTCATGATCTTGAGTTAGCTGCGGTTGTTCACGCGTTGAAGATTTGGAGACATTACATGATTGGAAACAAGTGCAAGATCTTTACTGACCATAAGAGTCTGAAGTATATCTTTACTCAGAAGGATTTGAATTTGAGGCAAAGAAGATGGTTAGAGTTAATCAAAGATTATGATTTGGATATCCAGTACCATCCAGGAAAGGCAAATGTTGTGGCAGATGCTTTGAGTCGGAAGGGACAGACTAGCATGCTAATAGGACACCTGTTACCTCAGGAGCTATGTTGGGAGATGGCACAGCTTAACTTGGGAATGGTTGCTTCGAGTGAGACTTTGACATTAGAAATTGAGTCGACACTTGAGCAGGATATCAGGAAAGGACAGTTGACTGATAACAAGATTGCAGAATACAGGAAGTTGATTAAGTTAGGCAAAGTTACGAAATTCGAGAGAAGATGAGCAAGGAACGAAGTGTGGTTTAAGAACAAAATTTGTGTACCCGAGATCAAGGAGTTGAGAGAAGCTATATTGAAGGAAGCACACGATTCGACTTACTCTATACACCCCGGAAGTACCAAGATGTATCGGGACTTGAAGCGAGAGATACCGGTGGTATGGGATGAAGAAAGATGTAGCAGCTCATGTAGCTTTGTGTGATGTGTGTCAAAGAGTGAAGGTCGAGTATCAAAGGCCGGCGGGATTGCTTGACCTACGAAGGTACCCGAGTGGAAATGGGAGGAAATTGGTATGGATTTCATAGTGGGATTACCTTGTACTCGTGATGGGTATGACTCTATTTGGCTTATTGTGGATCGATTAACCAAGGTAGCGCACTTTATCCCGGTGAAGACGACCTATACGGGAGTGAAGTCAGGTGAGTTGTATAATTCAAGGATAGTGTGTTTGCGCGGGGTACCGAAGAAGATAGTGTCGGATCGAGGCACACGGTTCACTTCACGGTTTTGGCGAAGGCCGCATGAATCGATGGATACAAAGTTAAACTTCGGTTCGCATACCATCCTCGGACGGATGGGCGGACGGAGAGAACAAATCGGATACTCGAGGATATGTTGAGAGCTTGTGCGTTGAAGAACGGTGGTAGTTGGGATAAGAGTTTGCCTTATGCGAGTTCGCTTATAACAACGGCTATCGGTCCAAAGATCAAAATGGCACCTTTTGAGGCTTTGTATGGAAGGAAGTGTATAACACCGTTGTTTTGGAACCGGTCGGTGAAAGACAACTCTTTGGACCGAACAAGATACGAGAAGCGAGAAAAGCAAGTTGAAATCATAAGGGAGAATCTTAAAGCAACGATAGTCATGACGGAAGAGTTATGCCGATCCTCGGCAAAGAGAGGTGATTTTGGAAGTCGGTGATTATGCATACCTCGCAGTGTCACCTATTCGGGGATTACGAAGGTTTAATGTCAGAGGAAAGTTATCACCTCGATTTATCGGACCTTTCAAAATTTTGGAACGGAAAGGAGAAGTAGCATACCAGTTAGAGTTGCCAGCACAGTTATCGGGAGTTCATGATGTGTTTCATGTATCACAACTGAAGAAATGTACAAGTGAAGTTAAGATAGAACCGGTACAGTTAGAAGATATTCAAATGGAGAATGACCTGACATACAAAGAATACCCTGTTAAGATCTTGGATGTATCAGAAAGAGTTACCAGGAGTAAGATCATCAGAATGTGTAAAGTGCAGTGGAGTCATCATACTGAGGAAGAGGCAACTTGGGAAAGAGAGGATGAACTCAAGGAAGACTTTCCTCAGCTGTTCTCTAAGTCTTCTGAATCTCGGGACGAGATTCTCTTTAAGGGGGTAGGATTTGTGACACCCTAAAATTCCATCACTAAAATCACTTAGCAACTTAAATTAGTCTTAAGGATTTAAGGAGATTAAATTGCTATTTAAATTGAGCTTTAAAATATTAAATATAATTTAATAAACCTAGAGGCAACAAGTGATTGTGCATCATCAGTTGGCTTACATGGTTTTTGGTTGCTTGTGTGGTTTCTAAAAAGTTTATAAAATTCTTGAGAAAAAGTTTGAAAAGTTTGATTTGAATTTGAAATGAAATATGGTTTGAAAATGAAGTTTGGAAAAGAAAAAGAAAAAAAGGGGAAACCAAGACCGGCCACCCTTTCGGCCCGGGCGGCCCAAGCGGCCCATCAATTTCTCCCACGCCGGCCCACTTCTCCTCTTCTCTTTTTCTTCCCCCCCCCCCCCCGCCGGTGCCGACACCCGCGGGGCCGGCCCGTCGGCCTCCCCTTCCCCCCCTTTCTTTTCTTTTTCCTCTCGCCGTCCAACCGAGCCGGCGCCGCCGCGCAATCCCCGTCGCGCCCGGCCGCCTCCCCCACCTTCCTTTCCTCTCCCCGCGATCAATTAAGGCAATCAAGCACCCCGTGATCAATTAGGACCGTTACATTCCATCCTTAAACCCTAGCCGTGATGGCCGCGGCCATCAATGGCAAGCCGCCGGCCACCCCATCCTCTCCCCCGCTTCGCCCGCCGCCGCCCCGTACCCCTATTTAAGCTCGCGCACGAATCCCGGCGCCTCCCTTTGCCTCTCGCAACATGCTAGCACACGCGCTCGAGCAACAATTTCCCCGCGCCGCCGCCCTCGGGTTCCCGCCGCCGCCGTCGATCCGTCGCCGCCGGTGAAGGATTGGACCCCCCGCCCATTCTCTTTGATTTTTGGGGTCGCCGGGAGCTTGACAAGCTCGTGCCGTCGCAGGTTTTCATCCACGACGCCCGTGGCGCCGCGCCCGAGCTCACCGGAGCGCCGCCCGAGCCGCCGTCGTCGTCGAGCCCCTTCGCCGCCGCCTCCTCTCCGCCCGTGAGCCCGCCTTCTTCCTCTCGTGCGCGGTGAGCGAAACCCCCGCCCACTTCCCCCTCTCGTTTCGCGCACGCACCGTCTCCCCCGAGCTCGCCGGAGTAGCCGCGCCGCCCCCTTACGGTGTCGGCCGCCGTGGATGCCCGCGCCACCTCCCCCGACCCCCTAACCTTGCTCGCGTGCTCCCCGGCCTACGCGTAGAGCCCACGCGCGCGCGCGAAATGGCGCCTCGAGCAGCAAGATAGGGTGCGCCGGCGAGGTTCCCGGCGAGGCGCCGTCGCGCGCGCCCTCGTTTCGGCGACGTCGCCGCCGCATCCCGCATGCACGCGTCCGTGGCCCTTGGATCCGCGATGGACGGCCCGCATTAGATACCCCTTCGTTTAAAAGGGACGGTCCACCGTGGACCCGTGCGCCGGCGCACGGCGCGGTCCACGGTGCACGCGTGCACCGCGGGCCGTTGGATCCGAGATCCACAAGGCCGAGATGGCTATTTTGTTTAAGAGCCCCCCGACCTTTTAGATTTTAGCAAGCCGGTCCTTCCACCTTTAAGAATCTTTACAGTTAGGTCCTGAGTTTTATGTTTTAGCCCCCGGCCACCCTAGTTTTCTTTAATAAAGGTCCTTTTTCATTCCTTTTAGCATTTAGGCCCCTCTCGTTTTATTTTATAATTATGTTTTAGCCCTGATTTTATTTATAAATAGCCCCGTAAACTTAGTTTTCTTGCAAATAGGTCCCCGTAAACTCGTTTTAATCATATCTTTCTCATTTTAACTCCGTTTTTAGCGTTCTATATACCGAAATGATCGTCTCGACGAGTAGAATCTTTTAAACAGTAAATTTACCAGTTTTGTTACTGTTTGGTGTACTGTTTTATTTATTGTTTTTTGTTCATGTTTGACTCGTAGATATCGTGCCTATTTCGTCTGAGCTCCCTGTCGGAGGTGATCAGGAAGAGCCTATCTTCGAGGAAGATTTCACCCAGCTTGTAGAGGAAGGCAAGTGGCTTTCCCCCTCTGCATTATCTTTTTGAACCTATGACACTGCATGCTAAACAAAGTTTACTATTCATGTTGCTATGCATAAACCTGATGGGCAAACACCTAGTTAAGGACTTGACTAGATGCTTTACCACTTTACCTTGATCAACCCTGTTTAAACAAATGCTTGGGGTAGATAAATGCTTAGTTTGCTCTACATGAGTTTGGTTATGCTTTGTTTATGATATACACCTCAGTTTCGTTTATATAATGAGTTTTGTGCTTAAGACAAGATAACTTGAATCATAATCGGAACATGGAGAACCACCCAAGATAACAGTACAACCACAGTCCATATGGCTCTGGCTTAACCAATTAATTAGGAGAGTGGGTTAGCTGATAGCTCTTTTCCGGAAGGGGCACAGGGGGCCGGAGTTGAAGGGGTATAGCCCGGTTCTTTTGGGGTAGCAGCCTTGGCTAAGGTGCTGACCATTAGGGAGGGTTATGGTCCGCTCCGCCGTCAGAATCGTTGCGGGCTGTTGGTTTCTCTTCTTTCCTTTGTAAAGGCTTCGTAGTGGACCCCTAGCCACTCACCTTGGAAGTGTTTAAGGGTCTAGCTAACCCGGCAATATGGGGAACACGAACCGTGGGTAAAGTGTACAACATGTGCGGAATGTAAAACGGATCGATCGGCCCGTGCTCACGGTCATGAGCGGCTTGGACCCTCACATGATTAATAAACATGAAGATTAATGAAAATCATGGGTTTGTGGTTTGGTTTGAGGTTTCTCTTAAGGTTAAGTGGGTTGGTATACACTTACACCTAGTAATTAGGCGCTTGCTAATAAAACTTGACCAACTTATAAAATGCTTACCGTTGTGAACCATAGCCTATCCTTGATAGCCTTGCATTTTCCCCCACTTGCCGAGCACCAACCATAAGTGTGCTCACCCTTGCTTACCGCCGTTCGCAGGAGAACGTCGGAGGCGAGGACGAGTACTGGAGTGACTACGAGGAGTTCTAGGGCATGCGGATCCCCCAGTCATCATGCCTGTGGAAGTCAATGATGGAGCTGCTCGTCGTTTAGTTATCGTTGTGTTCGAACCTTCGAGTCCACCTCTCTGGATGTAATAATGGTTATCGTAATGGTTTAACTCTTGAACGTTTTATTACTGCAATGGTATTACTCTCGTTTTGTCTATCATGTGTGTGTAAATTGATCCTGGCGCACATATGAGATGCATTCGGTTTTCCTTGTAAAATCGGGTGTGACACCTTTGTTTTGTAGAAAATCAGTGGAAGCACAAGAGGCAAGGGATCAACAAGATGGAACAAGAAGTAAAACAATGGAGGTGGAACCCTTAATCACACAAACAAAGGAGTGGTTGTGAACATTTGGGTGAGGAATCTCGTTGATCACGCAGACACAAGGCAAGAAGGGAGCAAAAAGTATCTTAGAGAAAGATCAAAGCAAATGGAGTAGGAGGCCCCCTAGGCCGGCCTAGCCTCCACTTATGCCCCCCGGTGCTCCCCTTTGTCTGGTAAGTAATTTATGCATTTGTTAAATTGTGTTCTTGAGTTCATAGCCCTTAACTTTCAGAAACAACCTAGAAAAAAATTGTTCCATGGTGTTGTAGGATCTTTTCATGTAATAGCCGAATCTTTTATTTCATTCATGTTGATAATGCTTTGATGCCTAAGGCTAGCTACCGTGCTTAATGGGAGTATGAGATCTGCTACTCCTGTAGATTCCATCAATATTTCTTTTGTAGGTTTAGCTAAAGTGGCCTCATGTACACACCTTAATCAATTAGTTTAGCTTCACCTTGATAGGCGGTTGCATGTTCAAGAATCCACAAACCCTAGGGGCTAATATTCATCCTATCTTGTGCACCTCACAAAAAATAATAATCATAATAATAATAAACTTCATCCTCCATATACTTCCCTTGTGTGTTTTCCCACCGGCAAGCAACCCCCAGTGCACTCGTGGGTTAGTGCAACAACAATGTGGAAGATGGTCACCAATTTCTTCACCAAGAAGACACGATCATCGAAGGCGCCATCATCGAGCTCTTCGAGGAGACACTTGGTCTCCAAATCTCCTTGAATCATGGAGGAAGATGTGGCGCCACCGAGGAGCGACATGCTACCCTCGGTGGCATGAGGACTGCACAAAGTTCATCCATGCGGTACACCGAACTTTGAGGACACACGGAAGAGCCACCCATTCCACTATGATACTCAACTCGTTCATCTGCTCCACCACCATACACTCCGAGGTGTTCCAATGGATGTATCATGAAGACGGAGGAGGAGGAGGAGAGGCGTGTTCGTCTTGAGAAGAGGCTCGAGCCAAATGTTGATTTCGATGACGCCCTCCAAGTGTTGGATTCTACTCAAATCTTCAACCTTGGATGGGTGCGATTCTTTATGGAGTTGGTGCGAATACTCACAAAGAGTTTGATTCGAAAGTTCTTATGACATTAGCACTAATCATTAATGAAGGAGTATCGTGCCTCTCATTCCGCCTTGAAGATGAAGACCAACTAGTTCCTTATGGATATATTGGAGAACTACTCGGTTACAAGAAGGAAGCCCGGAGCAAGTTGATGTCCAAGAAGGAAAAATGTTAGAAGGATTTTTGGGGAATGATTTCGAGAGAAGATTACAAGGAACCCAAAATTTCTCCTTGTCGGGATTTCTTTGGGATCGAGTACGTGAAGTAAGGAAAGTGGAGATGAGAGGAGAACTTACAAGTTGACGAAGGTTAATATTCCTCTTCCCAACGAGAGGCTGAGATCATTTGAAGACAAAATTGGTTAGAGGAAGGATTTATTGTACCGAGAAAAAAAGGGAGATTAAGAAGGAATTTGTGTAAGAGAGATCATCCCCCGTAACCCTAGACGATGGAGGGGCTGCGCATGAAGCTAATAAACAACCATGGAAGGATTTCAATGCCACCTTATGAAGTATGTCAAATGCAAGCATGGGGGAGTGGGGCAGCCGCGCCACCACATCCTCCACCATACATGTTCTTCACGAAGTTTTCGTGGTGCTCCATCCAACAAATGCAAGAAGAAGAGACTACAAACATTATGTATCAAATTGGTCGCCTTCACCATTTGAGCAATTTAGAGGAGGACCGGCACAATCATAATACAAGCAAGGATACAACGCACCGGACCATCAATATCAACCACCAGAAAATAAAGGAAGAAGGAGGAAGAAAAGAAAATAGTAATGCTTTCACATTCGGTTTGATTTTCTCTTTTTCTTTTTCTTTATTTTAAACTTTCGTGTAAATTTATATATGTGTAGCATTTTCTGTTTTTATTTATTTTCAGCATGCATGATAATAGTAGAGTTATTTTAAGATCACCATAAATAAAGTTTCCCACCTTGATCAACCTTGGGTAAAAATATTAAGTTGATGCCATGATAATATACGATGAAAAGTTGCCGCTTTGCTCAACTTTTGTACTTGTTTTATGCATGATTAAGCTAATGCTCTCTTTAATATGAATCTGAAATTAATTAGTTGCTAGCTTAATCTTTTGTGGAGGTTATGATAAAAATAAGACCCATAATGTTATTTTCATGCTCTCAATTTTGGATGAGTCAAAGGTGATTTGTTCTTAAAAATATATATGCTAACCTTGTCATTAATGCTACTTGCATTTTGCTCTACCTATACAAAGCCATATATATATATATATATTGAGTGCATAAACCTTAGTATACAAGAGTTATTTTTGGGTGAGTTATTTCAGGCCTTGATTTCTCTAGCTCGAGACTAAGACGCTAGTCATTCCATTCTTGCGTTTCTATCTTATTGCTAGCCTTTTTTATCTGTGCATTGTGTATCCCCACATAGGAGACTTCACAAACCTCGCCGGATATCCACCCTTAAAACCAAAAATATCATATTTTTGTGTTTACTTCCTTGACCACAACCTATCGTATGAGTATGGATCGTCAATTCAAGGAAGATCGCAAGATGGTGCAAATATTCAAGATTTCAAGTATCACTCCAAAGGAAATATATTTCTAGTAACTACCTTATCTCTATCACCTCTTTGCCCAAGGATGAGCAAACGTCTGAGCATGGGGGAGGAGGTAGATGCAATTTAGAGTTCAAGGGGAGCAAATAAAAAATGATGAAAGAAGGAAAAAAAGAAAAAAATGAGTATAAAGAAAAGAAAAAAAGATAAAAAAATATGTATGAGAAAAGAAATATATATATGAGTTTATAAAAATAAAATAAAGTGAACTCCCCGGTTCTCTAAAGTGCATTAGGAATCACAAAAGTTTCAAAATTTAAGATCCAAACTCATCTTTCCAACCATGTGCAATCCGATAACGAGGATTTCTTTGTGCTTCAGGATCACTCTTTTCCATTTGCACATGTCCACCTATCTCAATGTGTGTGTATTTTTCTCTTCCCCTCCTTGATATAACATTATTTTCCAATGACCTTTTTGACGAGTCTCGGTAAGACCATGAGAAGCTTGTCTTGTTTTGACAACATCTCATTTATAATATCTTGGTAGGACTAAACTTTTCCCATATAGCTCCACATAAAGCCTTCCACTATATATATTGAGAGGGGAAAGGAGTAGAATGAATAGGCTTTGAGAGACAAGATGAGATGAGAGTACATGAGCAAGATGCAAGGAAGTTTATTTTCGAACTTGGTTTAGCTCTTTTTTCTTCATCTCGCTCTTAACTTCAAAATTTCTAAGATTCATTTGAAATTTGGGAGCATGAGGTAATTACTTGTGGGAAGTGCTTAAATTAATATCTACCCTCCATAAGGATGAAGGCTAGTACATTATGGAACTTTAATTATTAAATCCTTGAGAGCATTATGTTTTCTTGTGTATGATCAAGTGCAGGGTATAAGCAATGATAGGCAACGACGATATTCATTAAAGGCTTACTCGAGGACGAGCAAGGTTTCAGCATGGGGGAGACGTTGACGATGAATTTCTGTCAACCTAGCCATGAGTTTACCTTTAATGTTGGCATTGATTTATTATTCTAACCACTGGAACTAAGCCCCCGTATATAACAAGTTCACTCTTGCATGTCAGTTTTGGAGTTATGGTTTACACAAGAAATCTACGCTGAAGAGGAGACTTTTGGGATAAGTTCATCAAGCACTTTGGAAGAAGATAATGAAGCCCGACAAGAGTCAAGACACGCGATGAACATGACTCCAAATGACCCGAGGACCGAAGCGTCAATGTGCAAATCTTCAGGGACTCAACCAAAAAATAGCGAAGCTTGGATAGCAAGGATTCAAGCCTTAACCGTGAAGGAAACGATGTCAAAGGCTCACATGCAAGTGCACACAAATAAGGAATTGCACGAGAAGCAACCGGGGAGGAAACCGGGGCCGAACTGGGCCAAAACGGGCCTGGGACGGCCGGCCTGGGCCGACCAGCCCAGCCCATTCTGAGCCCAGTTCGGCACCCCGTTTGAAATAGCCACCATTCAAACTATTTATAACCCCGTCACCAAGGGCCACAAAGAAATTCATTCGTCATCTACCGCTGAGGAGCAGAGAAGGGAGGGACACCGTTCCGGAGAGGAGAGGGTCGAGATGGTTGACTAGGGTTCCCCTATGTCACACCCTGAAATTTCCAATTTCAGGATGTGAATAGAAAGAATAATTAAATAACGATTTTCTCATAATTTTAAAATTTTTCCAACATTTATTTTCTTTACAGGGAATATAGTACAGGAAAAATCATTTGTTTGATTTCGTAAATTAAATAAAAAGTTGTGAGTGTTGCATTCATGCCGATGCATCTAGTGGTTCTTGAGTGCAAAAGGTTTCAAAAATGCATATAGGAGCTGTCCAAAACCTTCCGAGAATTTTCCAGAATTTTCTGGAATTTATTCTCATTTTCTCCGAGCATTTTCTATTTATTAAAAGGCTCTAAAATCTTTTTCATGAGCACCAAATGCTTTATTTGGATTGTTCATGTCTTAATCTAGCTCTAGGAATTTTCCTCGGATTTTTTGTGATTTTCCGAGTATTTTTCGTGCTTTAAAATAATTAACGACTTTTTCGGATTATTTTTCGCACCGGAAATACTTTCAAAAAAAAACCTATCCTACCAGGGCCGGGCCGAGCCCGTGGGCTCGACCCGCCCGCGCCCGCGCCCGCTCTCGCTCCGGCCCGCCCGGCCGCGCAAGGCCCATCCGGCCGGGGCGGGGCCATGGCGCCGCCGCCCGCCGTGCGCCGCGCGCCGCGCGCGCCCATAAAAGGGCGGGGCCAAGCCGCGCGCGCCCCCCCCCCGCACGGGCGCCGCCTCCCGCGCGCCGCCGCCTCCCGCGCCCCGCCGCCCTACGGTGCCGCCGCCCGCCGAAGCCGCGCGCCGGCCGCAAAAAAAAAACCGCCGCCGTTGACTTCGTTTCCGCCGATTCCGCGTCCTCCGCGCCGGTGAGCACCACCATCGAGTTCCCCTTGATCTACTCTATCCGTTCCTAGCCTCGGCCGAGCTTCTCGTCGCCCGGAGCACCGGCGCCGCCGGCCACCGGGGCCGCCGCTGCCCCCTTCCCCGTGCGCCCGTGCGGTCCGGCTCGAGGAAGAAGATAAGGTGGCGCTTGGCACATAGGCCCCCGTCCTTCCGTAATCCTCTCGTTATCTCTTTGTGTCTTGCATCTTTTACACACAAAACCCCGGATCTATTAGATCTTCACAACTAAATCCCACCCAAGCCCTTTTGCAGATCTAACCCCCGCATTAGATCCATTCGCGAGCACTTGTTTGATGTGTCTCGGGAGTTTTCTTTGCTAACCCCCGAAATCTACGGTTAATCACGACTAGGTCCCCGTAATCTTGTTTTGCTCACCAAATCTTCGTTTTAGCTCCGATTTAATCCGTTCAAGTTGTGTTAGGTCCATAATAATGTAAAGCACGTGTTAGCGGTGTGTTTTCATCATGTTTTGTTTTCTGAAAATAAAATTAATATTAATTTTGATTAATGACTAGATATACATGTCTTTTCCAAATAAAAGCTATATAGATCTATATATCGTTTTTCATAATCTAATTTAATTTGATTAATGATTACTTTACATGCTTTTATGAATAAAATCTAATTATATCTTTTACTCGGTTTTCCATAAGTCAAATATTAATTTGCTTAATGATTAATTAACTTTTATAATTAAAAGTTGATTAGGCTTTTTCTCCGCTTTATAAATAAATGTTAATCTTGATTAATACCAATTTAATACTATTTTTGATAATAATATGATTAACTCGAATTACAAAGTTTCGTTTAGATTGTTCATATAGTTTAGTTTTTCTAAATTCAATGTTTAATCAGTTAATTCATATATGAATCTTTATTAATAAAACTTGACTAGTTCTTTACACCGGTTTCATAAATAAAGTTTAATATTGCATTAATGTCAACATAGGGTATTTTATTTCTGAAATATCCTTTATATTTGTTTTGTTAATTAAAATGAACCTAGCTCATAGCCTTGTTCTATCATATATGCAAAACGTTCGTTAGACGTTCTTTTCTCAGCTCAATCTAAGTGTAATCTTTCCGGTTCTTGCTCAATCTTTCACAACCATCTCTTCAAAGTTAACCAAGCCTTTCCAAGCACCCTCTGTGTTCTTTAGTGATCCATCTAACCGAGCATATCCTTTAGTGCGTTCTTTTAAAGTTTTCTTTTGATTGGTGTTTTGTTCTTAGTATGTCTGTTTGTTTGTCTGCTTTGTATGTTGTGCTCGATGATTGATGCGCTTAGAGTGAACGCCGTTCGTGAAGTTGGAAGAGCTAGAAGTTGAAGATATTCTGAGCAACGACATTACTTTGGTTAAAGGCAAGTGTGTCCTTGATCTTTTGTCCTAAGAACTATATTTAATCACTCATTGCTTTGCTTGCATTAATATGATGGGGCCCATGTTTAAGGTTTGACTAGTGTTATTTATCCCGTGCCTTGATCAAACGGGTTTATCTTTATGTTGGGTAGCTATGCTTAGTTGCTATACCCGGGTTATGGTGGTTTTAATGAACATTAATGATGAATCATGTTATACCTTTATGCTATATCCTTGGATGCTTAATACAAGACCATATGATTAATCGGAACATGGAGCGACCACCCGGGACAACAATGCAACCACAAGGACTATATGGCTCGGTCTTGGCCGAGTAATTAGGGACGTCTTTGTGTGGTTATTACTCGCATAGTAGGTTGGGGACGGAGGAATGCTTTTATGGCTACTTTTATTCGGAGTGGTCTTGGAACGGAAGTACTCTATGGCCGACCGTCCGTAATAGAAGTGTGGTACGAAAGATAGCCTCTATGACATACTACTATGGACTAATACACACGGGATGACTCTTTGTAAAGGCCTCGTAGCGTCCCTATGCAATCACACCTCGGTAGTGTGGTATGATGCTTGGCCGACATCGCATTGTTGGGTTTAAAGTTCCTAGAACTTTTACGCGACTTGTGGGTAAAGATGTACAACCTCCGCGAGTGTAAAACTAATCGATTAGCCGTGCCCACGGTCACGGGCGGCCCGGACCCTCACATGATAATTGAACTTGAAGATGGACTTAAATCGTTCTCTCTGGTTATGCTTGCCATATGCTTATGGCATATTTCTTACCTTATGCTCAATTGTGGGATGGTATAAACTTATACTTTATTAGTAATCGAGTGCCAATAAAACTTGACCAACTAAAAGCTCGCTTAAATGCTTATAGCCCGACCCACTATAAAGCCTTTGCATTCATTCCTTTCTCCACACTTGCCGAGTACGACAAGTGCTCACCCTTGCTATAAACAATGTTGCTCGGAAGGAGGAAGCTACATGAAGATGACGTGAAGATGTTGTGGAGTGCTAGGTGTACGCAACCCCCGCCGATTGCCTGTGATGTTTGGAGCCTTCGTTTCCGGGATAAAGCGTAAATCTCCGATAATCTTTTTTTTTTCTTACGTGATACTCGTTTCGTATTCACTTTTATGTCACCATATGCATGAAACTTGATCCTGGCATGCATATAGGTATGCACTTGGTTTTCTTCGGAAAGTCGGGTGTGACAGAGTGGTATCGTAGCCGTATCGACTGTAGGACGTAAGCCTAGTTATCATTGGTCGTTTCCTAATGCCTCTTTTGTTCTACAATCCCTCCTTACCTTACCCCTGACCTCTCTGATGAAGGATCTCACCTCTTAACCATCTTCTTATCTCCATACCATGAATTCTGGTATATTTAGCTTCACTCTCCTTGAACATCTCTTCGACCTCGCCTACTCATTCCCTCAAGCAATGAACACCCCCTTGGTTTATTGGTAGAACTGTTACCCTTAGCATTCTATCTGCTCGCGCACCTCCCCGACACATCAGCGCTGTTTTAATTCCTTCTCGAGCTACGGAACTCCGATCGACATGAAACTAGTTGGGTTAGTTCCTAAATTTCATAAGTGAATTTCTACTCAGCCCTATCCTGTATATGTTCCAGAATCTATGCCCGAAACATTGGAGCTATCAGAATCTGTAAACTCTGCTGACCTAGTTACCTTCAATATTCTGCATATCGGGCTATGGACCTCCGATTGAGGTAAATCCAATTGGAGTAGTTCAGGAATTTCATCAGCTTCGCTCTGTCCAAAATTCAGCAGTATTCGTTTTGTATCCAAGGAGATACCTACGAATTAGTGGAGCATTCAGAATCTGCCAACACTGCTGACATAGCCATCTTGTTTAATTCATATCTCGAGTTCTGAACCTCCGATTGAGGTGATTCCAGTTGGGTTGAACTCATAATTTTGGCCTCCTTGATCTGGGAAAAATCCATTATTTATGGATATCCTTGCTAGGAGCTACATCTGATCTATTAGGAGGATACCCCCTGACTATATTAACAACGTGTAGTAGCGTTCCCTTAGGTATGCCTTGATTGGTGGAATTTAGTGTTTGCATGATGATGCTTGGTTTTATGACATTGCTTGTGTTGGTTCTTTGAAGTGAGTGTTGGTGTATTGTGGGTTTTACATCCGCAATAACATCGGTTTCTTAGTTGGGTTCTTCTTTTGTACCTCTCCCTCCTTGTTCTTCCTCCACTCGTTTTGTACTACTCTTGTTCCCTTCGATCATATCTTTACCTACCAACTAGATGGAAAACCAAGAAGGAGGTAACCGAGGAGAAAGCTACGAGAACGGTGATGACTATGGATACAACCCGGATGCGTTATCATTTCCACCCCGGAGGATAAGTATGCGAGTTCATGAAGGTCGAGCCGCCAATGTTCTCCAGTACCACATATCCCTTGGAAGTCAAGACCGGATCAAGACAATTGAAGAGAAGCTAGATATGATACAATGCAATGATGGAGAGAAAGCTTTGTATGCATCTTGGCAACTTATAGGAGCAGCTTCGAGTGGTGGAATTCTTACACCAATGGACATCGGCAACTCCGAGAGTATTGTGTGGAAGGAATTCAAAGACAACTTTATCTTACACCATACTTCTGTGAGTGCGATGAAGCTCAAGAGGAAGGAGTTCCTTAACTTAAAGCAAGGACAGATGACGGTAACTGAGTACGGGGATAAGTTTAATCGGTTATCTCTATATGCCCCAAGATCGGCTGAGAGTGATAAGAAGAAACGAGAGCATTTCATCAAAGGGTTGAATGAAGATCTTCAAAGTATACTAAGCCTACATGATTATTCCTGTCTACAAGATTTAATCAACAAAGCCGTTGGGCTAGAAAGCAAGTTACGGGAGATCATGAGTAAGAAGAGAAAACGGGAATATCCAGGGGAAGCCAATAACAATTCTCACCTACATCATATGTCTCAAGCCCAAGGTTTTTCGAAGATCACAATGAAGATGCATATCTAGAATATCCTCATGGTGTCACAATACCGGTGATTTACGTGACACTACGGAATCGTCGCAACATTAGGGAAAGTAAAGCTTGTTTTTATTGCAAAGTCGGTGGACACCTTATCAACAGGTGCCCGAAGAAGTTTCTAGATCGTCATTTTAAGAAGGAATGGCGACAGCGACACAAGCAAGACAAGACCCCCGCTATTTAAGGATGTTGATATAAGTTAGGCTGTGGAAAGTTTTCTGTAATATGAAAGGAATAATATTGCTGAAGGATATGAAAAGAGTTGAAATAAACCCTTGTCTCTTGCTAGTTTTTTTCGAATCTCGGGACGAGATTCCTTTTAAGGGGGTAGATTTGTCACACCCCGAAATTTCCAATTTCGGGATGTGAATAGAAAGAATAATTAAATAACGATTTTCTCCTAATTTTAAAATTTTTCCAACATTTATTTTTCTTTACGGGAATATAGTACGGAAAATCATTTGTTTGATTTTGTAAATTAAATAAAAAGTTGTGAGTGTTGCATTCATGCCGATGCATCTAGTGGTTCTTGAGTGCAAAAGGTTTCAAAAATGCATATAGGAGCTGTCCAAAACCTTCCGAGAATTTTCCGAATTTTCACGGAATTTATTCTCATTTTCTCCGAGCATTTTCTATTTATTAGAAGGCTCTAAAATCTTTTTCATGAGCACCAAATGCTTTATTTGGATTGTTCATGACCTAATCTATCTCTAGGAATTTTCCTGGATTTTTTGTGATTTTCTGAGTATTTTTCGTGCTTTAAAATAATTAACGACTTTTTTCCGGATTTTTTTCGCACCGGAAATACTTTCAAAAAAAAAAAACCTATCCTACCAGGCCGGGCCGAGCCCGTGGGCTCGACCCGCCCGCGCCCGCGCCCGCTCTCGCTCCGGCCCGCCCGGCCGCGCAAGGCCCATCCGGCCAGGGCGGGGCCATGGCGCCGCCGCCCGCCGGGTGCGCGCGCCTCGCGCGCCCATAAAAGGGCGGGGCCAAGCCGCGCGCGCCCCCGCACGGGTGCCGCCTCCCCGCGCGCCGCCGCCTCCCGCGCCCCCGCCGCCCTACAATGCCGCCGCCTGCGAGCCGCGCCGGCCGCAAAAAAAACCGCCGCCGTTGACTTCGTTTCCGGCCGATTCCGGCGTCCTCCGCGCGGTGAGCACCACCATCGAGTTCCCCTTGATCTACTCTATCCGTTCCTAGCCTCGGCCGAGCTTCTCGTCGCACGGAGCACCGGCGCCGCCGGCCACCGTGGCCGCCGCCGCCCCCCTTCCCGGTGCGCGCCCGTGCGGTCCGGCCCGAGGAAGAAGATAAGGTGGCGCGTTTGGCACATAGGCCCCCGTCCTTTCCGTAATCCTCTCGTTATCTCTTTGTGTCTTGCATCTTTTACACACAAAACCCCGCATCTATTAGATCTTCACAACTAAATCCCACCCAAGCCCTTTTGCAGATCTAACCCCCGCATTAGATCCATTCGCGAGCACCTGTTTGATGTGTCTCGGGAGTTTTCTTTGCTAACCCCCGAAATCTACGGTTAATCACGACTAGGTCCCCGTAATCTTGTTTTGCTCACCAAATCTTCGTTTTAGCTCCGATTTAATCCGTTCAAGTTGTGTTAGGTCCATAATAATGTAAAGCACGCGTTAGCGGTGTGTTTTCATCATGTTTTGTTTTCTGAAAATAAAATTAATATTAATTTTGATTAATGACTAGATATACATGTCTTTTCCAAATAAAAGCTATATAGATCTATATATCGTTTTTCATAATCTAATTCAATTTGATTAATGATTACTTTACATGCTTTTATGAATAAAATCTAATTAGATCTTTTACTCGGTTTTCCATAAGTCAAATATTAATTTGCTCAATGATTAATTAACTTTTATAATTAAAAGTTGATTAGGCTTTTTCTCCGCTTTATAAATAAATGTTAATCTTGATTAATACCAATTTAATACTATTTTTGATAATAATATGATGAACTCGAATTACAAAGCTTCGTTTAGATTGTTCATATAGTTTAGTTCTTCTAAATTAAATGTTTAATCGGTTAATTCATATATGAATCTTTATTAATAAAACTTGACTAGTTCTTTACACCGGTTTCATAAATAAAGTTTAATATTGCATTAATGTCAACATAGCCTATTTTATTTCTGAAATATCCTTTATATTTGTTTTGTTAATTAAAATGAACCTAGCTCATAGCCTTGTTCTATCATATATGCAAAACGTTCGTTAGACGTTCTTTTCTCGGCTCAATCTAAGTGTAATCTTTCCGGTTCTTGCTCAATCTTTCACAACCATCTCTTCAAAGTTAACCAAGCCTTTCCAAGCACCCTCTCGTGTTCTTTAGTGATGCATCTAACCGAGCATATCCTTTAGTGCGTTCTTTTAAAGTTTTCTTTTGATTGGTGTTTTGTTCTTAGTATGTCTGTTTGTTTGTCCGCTTTGTATGTTGTGCTCAATGATTGGTGCGCTTAGAGTGAATGCCGTTCGTGAAGTTGGAAGAGCTTGAAGTTGAAGATATTCGAGCAACGACATTACTTTGGTTAAAGGCAAGTGTGTCCTTGATCTTTTGTCCTAAGAACTATATTTAATCACTCATTGCATATGCTTGCATTAATATGATGGGACCCATGTTTAAGGTTTGACTAGTGTTATTTATCCCGTGCCTTGATCAAACGGGTTTATCTTTATGTTGGGTAGCTATGCTTAGTTGCTATACCCGGGTTATGGTGGTTTTAATGAACATTAATGATGAATCATGTTATACCTTTATGCTATATCCTTGGATGCTTAATACAAGACCATATGATTAATCGGAACATGGAGCGACCACCCGGGACAACAATGCAACCACAAGGACTATATGGCTCGGTCTTGGCCGAGTAATTAGGGACGTCTTTGTGTGGTTATTAGTCGCATAGTAGGTTGGGGACGGAGGAATGCTTTTATGGCTACTTTTATTCCGGAGTGGTCTTGGAACGGAAGTACTCTATGGCTGACCGTCCGTAATAGAAGTGTGGTACGAAAGATAGCCTCTATGACATACTACTATGGGCTAATACGCACGGGAGGACTCTTTGTAAAGGCCTCGTAGCGTCCCTATGCAATCACACCTCGGTAGTGTGGTATGATGCTTGGCCGGCATCGCATGGTTGGGTTTAAAGTTCCTAGAACTTTTACGCGACTTGTGGGTAAAGATGTACAACCTCTGCAGAGTGTAAAACTAATCGATTAGCCGTGCCCACGGTCACGGCGGCCCCGGACCCTCACATGATAATTGAACTTGAAGATGGACTTAAATCGTTCTCTCTGGTTATGCTTGCCATATGCTTATGGCGTATTTCTTACCTTATGCTCAATTGTGGGATGGTATAAACTTATACTTTATTAGTAATCGGTGCCAATAAAACTTGACCAACTAAAACTCGCTTAAATGCTTATAGCCCGGTCCCACTATAAAGCCTTTGCATTCATTCCTTTCTCCACACTAGCCGAGTACGACAAGTGCTCACCCTTGCTATAAACAATGTTACTCGAAGGAGGAAGCTACATGAAGATGACGTGAAGATGTTGTGGAGTGCTAGGCGTACGCAACCCCCGCTCGATTGCCTCGTGATGTTTGGAGCCTTCGTTTCCAGGATAAAGCGTAAATCTCTGATAATCTTTCTTTTTCTTACGTGATACTGTTTCGTATTCACTTTTATGTCACCATATGCATGAAACTTGATCCTGGCATGCATATAGGTATGCACTTGGTTTTCTTCGGAAAGTCGGGTGTGACACCCTAGCCGACGTAGGAACCTTACATGGAAGACCATGTTGGAGTTCCCGGAGCTAGGATCAAGGTTTAGGTAGGATTTCGGTGGTGATCTTGTCCATGTATTATACTCTTGTGTTGAATTTGCAAGTTTGAATCCGATTTCTAGCGATCGAGTGCTTTCACTACGACTTTGTCTTTCCTTGGGTTTTCTTCTTCTCCAATCTATTCTGGATAGATTGCATAGGATGTTCTTGTAGCCATGTTGACTAGAGGTTCATACCTGACCTACTGAGCATTTTCATCTTGTCCTTTGGACTCGCCCCAGGCTAACCCGCACAAATAGGGGTGCGTTGTGACAGAACGGTGGCTCCAAAAGGTAGGCGTCCTCGGAGTTGGAACGAAAGCCACGATTTAAAGGGCTTTTTATGAGGTTTGATTTGCTTTGTTCATCTATGCTTGGAACTTCAATAAGTGCTTGATCCAATCTCTCTAGATTGGTTTTACCTATCCCTCTTTATTTCTTGCAACCTTCAGTGTTTCTTAGATTAGATTGGTTTTCTTGGTGTTTCCATAGATTAGATGCAAAACCCCTTTTCAAGATCAAAGTGTTCTTAGCTTTATTAGATTGGATCTTGCGTTACACATTGTTCCACAAATTCGATACCTTGGGTTCACACTTATGGGAAGAAGGGTCCCTTGACTACGACGGAGGACTTGTCCGCTTGCAAGTCCAAGCAAAACTTGATACGCATATACACCATCAAAAACCAACCAAGTCCATATGGAACAACTCACATGGCCTCTCTGTTATAACGAATGTCAGAGGCGGGTGAGAGGCGGCGACCATCTTACCATGCCTACACGAAGCACATACCAAATCCTTTTGGTATTTAAACTTTGGCAATCCTCGGACCAAGCCTAGCCCACTCATGCGTGACAACAAGCCAAAACTCAAGTGACCTAGTCTCCTATGCCATTTCCAAAGCTCCACCGAAACACTAGCAACCAAGCAACGAGAAGATCCAACACACTGAGAAAATCTGCTCTGAAAATCTGACCCTCGGGGACCATCGTGCACACGAGATCGCCTCAAGAGTCCAAGATGCGAGAACATCCCATTTTTAAACTGACGTCAAAACCCTCATCAAGAAGTTGGGAAACAGAGAGAAGATTGTAACCCAAAGACTTGACAAGAGAAACACACCGAGGAGTCACAGACTCACTCACCTTCACTGTGCCCACTGAAAGCACTCTACCTTTCCCATTGTCCCCGAAAGTGATGTACTCTTTGGTCATCACCAGGGTGAGGCTGGAGAACCACCTTCGATCTTCGGTCATGTGTCAAGAGCAACTGCAGTCGATCAACCAAAAGCCCTCCATGCCTCCCACCTGCAAAATAAAAAACAAAAGCGAGAGTGAGCAAATGACTCAGCACTGGGGTTAGTACAAAACGAATCAAACCAGTGTCATGCCATTTGCTCAAACGTGGGGTTAGCAAAATCCATCCTATCTCTCCTAGGTGGAACACACACACGTCCCCTTGGAGGACTACGCATACCACGAAGGAGAGACCATGGCCCGTAGCTCCTCTCGGACCAAAAGCTGTGATTGTTCCCCTCATACTCGTATTGGCCACGAGCGAAGGAACGTCTAGCAAACTCACCACGCCCAAACCCAACACACATACCACCTTCTCTATGTGGTGTCTCACCTCGAGGCACAAACTCATGCCTATCTTGAGGGTAAATGGTACACACCATACCCTCACCTCTTGGCACCAACCTAGGCTCAGGCACACAACGAGAAGGGAAGTGGGGTTAGCAAAACATGAGGAAAGATTGGCTAGAGAGATGGAAAACAAGGATAGGTACCGCCCTTCTTGTGGTGTGCCTGAGCCTAGGTTGGTGCCAAGGGGCGAGGCTATGGTGCGTACCATTTACCCTCGGGAGAGGCGTGAGTTTATTCCTCATGGTGAGCCACCACATAGAGAAGGTGGTAGGCGTGTTGGATTTGGGCGTGGTGAGTTTGTGGACGTTCCTTCGCTCGTGGCCAATACGAGTATGGGGGGAACGATCGCAGTTTTAGGTCCCAGAGGAGCTACGAACCACAGTCTCCACCTCGTGGTGCGTGTAGTGCTCCAAGGGGACGTGTGGGTGTTCCACCTAGAGGAGGTAGAATGGATTTTGCTAACCCCACTTTTGAGCAAATGGCACAACACTGGTTTGATTCATTTTGTACTAACTCCAATGCTAAGTCATTTGCTCACTCTCGCTCTTGTTTTTGATTTGCAGGTGGGAAGCTTGGATTGCTTTTGGTTGATCGACTCCGGTTGCACTCAACACATGACTAGAGATCGAAGGTTGTTCTCAAGCCTCACCCCGCTGATGACCAAAGAGTATATCACTTTTGGGGACAATGGGAAAGGTAGAGTGCTTTCAGTGGGCATGGTGAAGGTGAGCGAGTCTGTGACTCTTAGGCGTGTGTCTCTTGTCAAGTCTTTGGGGGACAATCTTCTTTCAGTTTCCCACCTTCTTGATGAAGGTTTTGAGGTCCGTTTCAAAATGGGTGCTTCTCGTGTCTTGGATTCTCGAGGTGATCTTGTGTGCACGATCATCCCCGAGGGTTAGATTTTCAGAGCCGATTTTTCTCAGTATGTCGACTCTTCTTGTTGTTTGGTTGTTGGTGTTTCGACAAAGCTTTGGAAATGGCATAGGAGACTAGGTCACTTGAGTTTTGACTTGTTGTCAAGCTTGAGTGGGCTAGGATTAGTCCGAGGATTGCCTAAGTTGAAATACCAAAAGGACTTGGTATGTGCTCCGTGTAGGCATGGAAAGATGGTCGCCGCCTCTCACCCGCCTCTGACATCCGTTATCACAGAGAGGTCATGCGAGCTGTTCCATATGGACTTGGTTGGTCCAGCTCGTGTGTGCTTGGCGGGTGGGAAATGGTATGTCCTAGTGATAGTAGATGACTATTCTCGCTATGCTTGGGTCTTCTTTTTGGCTAACAAGGGAGAGATGTTTGGTTTTGTACGGGATCTAATCTTGAGGTTGAAGAATGAAAGGAATGGAGATGCAATTCGAGCTATCCGTTTCAACAATGGCTCTGAATTTATAAACTCTCATTTTGAAACATTTTTCATGATTTGGGTCTCGTACATCAATTCTCTTCTCCCTATGTGGCTTGTTAGAATGGTGTGGTTGAGAAGAAAAATCGTTCCCTTTGTGAGATGGCTCGGACAATGCTCGATGAGCATAGGACTCCGAGGAGATATGGGGCTGAGGCGGTGAATACCGGTGCCATGTTAGGAACCGGATTTTCTTTGGGCTTTCTTGAACAAGACGTGCTATGAGCTCATGCACGGGCGAGCACCTAGAGTGAGCCATTTCACGGCTTTTGGTTGTCGGTGCTTTATTCTCAAGAAGGGTAGACTTGATAAGTTTGAGTCAAGGTCTTCCGATGGGATCTTTTTTGGTTATGCAAGTCATTCTCGAGCATTCCGTGTGCTCAACCTTGATACTAACCTAGTCATGGAAACTTGCGAGGTTACCTTCGATGAGACCCAGCCATGCAGTTCGTCTATTTTTGAGTGTGAAAGTGACGACGAGATTGGCAAGAAGATCTTTGAGGACGAGGAGCATGATGCTGGAGAGGATGATGGTGATGATGATGCTCCATCCGAGCATGTACCCTCTACTTCCACTGCGATGACTACAGTGCAGGATGGTCCAGCCCCTACATCGACTACGATCCAGCAAGATCAAGTGGAAGCTGTAGCTGAGGGGGAGGTTGTCTCCAGGCGAGAGGCACCGAGGCGCGTTCAAGTTGATCATCCTCCCTCAAGAATCATCAGCGACATCAATGAGGCACCGAGGCACATTCAAGTTGATCAACCTCCCTCGGAATCATCAGTGACATCAATGAACGTACGACATGGTCAAGGTCTAGGAATGTTTCTCACTTTGCTCATTCAGATTTTGTTGCTACCTTTGAGCCGAAAGACATTGGACACGCCCTCTCTGATCCTAATTGAGTGAACACAATTAATGAGGAGTTAGAGAACTTTGAGAGAAACGAAGTTTGGGAGTTGGTAGATCCTCCACCACGTTGCAAACCTATCGGGGCAAAATGGGTGTGGAAGAACAAAGCGGATGAGAATGGTGAGGTGGTGAGAAACAAATCGAGGTTGGTTGCTCAGGGGTATAGTTAGAAGGAGGGGATAGACTATGAGGAGACATTTTCTCCTGTAGCCCATTTGGAGGCGATTAGGATCCTTCTAGATTTTTCTGTGGCTAAAGGGTTCATATTGTACCAAATGGATGTGAAGAGTGCCTTTTTAAATGGGTTTTTTTAGAAGAAGAGGTTTATGTGATGCAACCACCAGGCTTTGAAAGTGTTGAGTTTCCTCATCGGGTGTATAGGCTGAAAAAGGCATTGTATGGGCTGAAACAAGATCACCGTGCTTGGCATGGTTGTTTGAGGGGGTTCTTGTTCAGCAAGGGGTTTGAGATGGGCAAGGTTGATAAGACACTTTTTCTTCTCAGGCAGGGCGATGATATCGTAATTGTTCAGGTGTATGTGGATGATATTGTCTTTGGCCACTCGTCTCACTCTTTGGTTGTGAGGTTTGCAGAGGACATGAGCAAAGAATTTGAGGTGTCTATGATGGCAGGGCAGTTCTTTCTTGGGCTTCAGATCAAGCAGGCGAAGGAGGGCACCTTTGTGCATCAAGCCACGTACACGAAGGACATTCTCAAGAAATTCAAGATGGACGACTCGAAGCCCCTGTCGATACCGATGAGTACGACTACAATGTTGGATGCGAACGAGGATGGAGAGCTCGTAGACCAGAAGGAGTATCGGAGCATGATCGGCTCCCTCTTGTACTTGACGGCAATGAGGCTGGACATTCAGTTTTCTGTGTGTCTGTGCGCTCGTTTTCAGGCGTCGCCGAGGACTTCACATCAGCAGGCCATCAAGCCGAGGACCATGTGTGGTTCGAGGACCGGTGGATGGTCGCTTCCTTGTGTGATGAGTGATTGACAACGGTGTGTGGACCGATTCTTGGCTAAGTATTGTAGGTGCAGGTTGCGGCTTGACTGGTGTTGGTGCAGGTGAAGAACAAGCGCGAAAGGTCGTTGCTGGTGAGGCCTCCAGGTGTGGAGAAGACAAGTAGGCTTCGTTCGAGGGACCCGGTGGCTAGTGGGGTCAAGTCGTGGACGGTTTCTTGGTTGAGCCTCAAAACCAAGGTCGAGCAGAGACTACGTGGGAGCCAAGTCATGAGTGGAGATTGGTGGAGGCTACACCGAGTTCGCGGGGTTTCCGGTGGTTCACCAGAAAACCACTGGGTTCCTTGGTTGATCCACAAAGCCAAGACCGGAGAACCGAAGACGGTGCTTTGCAACGAAGACTGCACCGGTCGACCGGTGGGGACCGGTCCGACCGGTGAGGAGCACCGGTCCGACCGTGTGCGACGACGCGGTTCGGAATCTTCAAAGCGGAGGACACGCGTCGGGATCGCATGGCTTGCGTCGAGGCTACGCGAGGTGCGGTCGCCGGCATCCGTCCGATGGTGAAGACATCAAGAATTCCATATCCGCCCTTGAGGGGCTTGTATCCCTAGTTAGTAGAGAAGGGCACTTTAGACATCCGGTTGCCTCCATATAACCCAAGAGGTGAGAGGATGGCAGCCAACTCTTGGAACCCTAGCTCATTAGTTTTCCTATTTTCCACCTATTTTCCTTAGGTTTTCCTTAGGACTAGCAAGAGAGCTTCACGGAGAGATCCGGTAGAGAGGGATGGATGATCGGGCGGCTTGCTAGACCTTGTACGAACCTTTGTTTCATGTATAGATGATTCGGCGTGGTTCCTCAAGGTTTGGATGTGTTTTCCCGTTGTTCTTGGTGGTGATTTTCGGAGCCCTCTCTCGGTGATTTCTTTGGGTTGTTTTCGGGACTTTTCTCTTGGGGATTTGATGGGGGTAATTTGTAGGAACCCTTCGTGGTTCTTTGGGCTGTGATTCCCCCTCCCAAATCCGTGAGAAAAGGAGCTCGATTTTGGGGTTTCTTGAGTTCTTGGGTTGGAAGTGCTTTCGGCGGGATTTCTTCGATTCCTCCTTTTTGGACGAGATTTGGTGGGATTAAACTTGGCTATGGACTCCTCATGAGGTGTTCCCGATATCCGCAAAGTCTTGTTCAAGTCCGTGGAGCGATTCGAGAGATCGAGATTTGGATTTGGGGGGAGTTGACCCGCGGTGTCTTGTTCATCCCGAGCTGCCCAGGCTACACCGGTCTGACCGGTGCTCTTGACCGGTCTGACCGGTGCGAGCCCTTGTGGGTTTTTGTTCGGGTGAACGTCTTGTTGTGTTCGTTGTTGTCCCGTGTTGCTGCTGTTTCGAGTTTGGGTCCGTTTGGTGGTCGGTTGGCCTGTTTGGTGCCTTGGGGGCTTTCGGTGCCGCCATCGGTCCGACGGTGTGTCTCACCGGTCCGACCGGTGTAGAGCCACTTAGTGGAAGTTGCTCGGTTTCACCGGCGGGGGACCGGTCCGACCGGTGGTGCTCACCGGTCCGACCGGTGTAGGTCTCGTAGACTCGAGGTTTGGTTTTTCCGCCGCGTTTCTCGAGTCGGAAGGTTGTGTGTTGGTTCCTAGGTCCGGTGGCACTCCGGTGGCTACGTGGGCTTGACCAACCTTGGTAGTGAGTCGGAGACGTGTGTTGGTAGCCGCGTTCGTCTTGTTGGAGTTTTCATCTCCTTCGAAAAGATTTTTTTATCGGCTCCCATTCACTCCCCCCCTCTCGGTTCGTCGTATCGGTCCTTCAAGTGGTATCGAGCCGGTTCGGGTCTTTGTTGACTCTAACCGCTCTAAGATCCAAGGATGGCATACCGGAACGGGGTTCGGGTCCTCCACACTTCGATGGCAAGAACTACCGGATGTGGAGCAAGCGGATGGGTGCGTTCCTCCGCGGAGAGTGTCGGCTTCTTTGGGATGTCACGGTGGACACGAGGCTATGTCCAGCCGATGGATTTCCTTGCTCCGGGGTCGAGGGACGGATTCGACGCCAACAATAAGGCGGTCGACTACTTGTTTCGTGCCTTGTGTCGGCCGAGTTCGATCGGGTGCACACCGAGCACTTGGCTTGTAGGATTTGGACGGTGTTGAAGGAGGCTCATGTTGGGAACGCCCGGAGTTCGAGGCACGGATGTATGCGACCTACCGGAGAGAGTACGAGAACTTCACTCATCTCCCCGGTGAGTCCATCGATGCCTTGTTTCAGAGGTTCACGGTGGTTGTGAACAACATGAGGGCCAATGTGGACGTGCTCCCGTACGATGATCATGATAGAGCGGTCAAGCTCTTACACTCTTTGGATCGTACGATATGGGGCGGAAAGTTCGAGGCCATAGTCGAGTCGGAGAGGTATGATACTCGACGGTGAACGAGCCGTTCTCGAAGCTCAAGTCGGGCCGAGGTGGATAGGGGCATGATCGCCAAGCTCGAGGGACCGACCGATTCCCATAGTCTTGCCCTCGTTGGTGGTTCCAAATGAAAGACTAACTCTAACCCAACCACCGGGGTGTTCTCGTTTTCCTCTTTGATGTCTATGCCGGATGAGGAGTTTGATGATCTTGGAGAGGACGAGCCGGCGCCGTTGACGAGGCGGTTCGAGAGGCCGCACGAGAACCGCGTGAACATGAGGAGGAACACGAGGACTTGCTTCCGGTGCGACAAGCGGGACACTTCGTCGCCGACCGCCCGAGAAGGCCGAGAACAAGGACGGCCTACAAGCACAAGCCGAGGATGAACGATGGCAAGTACCGTTCGAGGCGCAACCACAAGAGCAAGCACAAGAACAAGTACAAGGACGAGCGACGATCGAGGAAGGAGGGCCGAGGCAAGGCCCGAGCGATGGTTGGAGCGAGCGACGTTGACTCCGCTCCACGTACTCCACCTCGAGCTCGAGCGGCGGTGAAGACGAGGGAGATCGTCGCAAAACAAGAAGTCGTCCAAGAACCCGAGCGGGGCCGGAGCCGCCGCGAGAGATGGCTTCGCACCATGGCGCCGAGCTCCGGCGGCAAGAAGAGCACACGGAGCGACTCGGACTGCGAGTCCGACGACGAGGTGCGTGATGAACTTCCCTTCTTGCGCCAGGAGAATGAGAGGCTTGGCTCTTTGCTTGATAACCGTGATGACATGCTTAGAGAGGCCAAGAAAATGAGGAAAGAGCTTAGGGCTTCACTCGAGGATGCTAGGACTAGAGTGGGTCGAGCTAGAGACACGAGTGCTTGATAGCAAGCTTGAGATTGATTCGCTTAAGGCTAGCCCCGTTGTTTCTCATGAGAATGATTGTCTTGATTGCTCCATATTCCTTGCCGATCTTGCTTTGTTTAAGGAGAAGCATGCCTCCAAGTGTGAGGAACTAGATGTGCTTAGGGTTGAATTGGGTCGAGCTTAAGTCTAGACCTGCTTTGCTAGGTGCTTGCACTTCTTGCCCCGTTTTGCATGCTAAGATTGATGAGATGCACGCTTACACTAGTTCGCTCGAGGCTAAATTGAAGGAACCCATGCCTACATCTTGCTCTACCCGTGAAATGCATGCATTGAAAAATTTGGAGCTTGCACATTATGTTGATCGTTTGCAGGATGAGAATGATGACTTGAGGAAGTTGATGGGTTGGTTGTCCGGTCATGAGCCTCAGTTGAGGATGATGATCGAGGCCTTTAAGAGGCAAGATGGTGAGGGGCTTGGGGCAAACAAGGTTGGTGAGGGAAGTGGAGAGAATATCCCGGAGCCACCAAAAACCCACCACAAAAATGATTTCTCTCCAAAACCTAACCATCTAAGGAACCGACTAGACACAACCCCAGCTCCACCCGTGTTTCCTACACCCACAAATGACCTACAAAAGCCTATCAAGTTTGTGAGCACTTCGGGGAAAGTGTTCTTTGGGAAGGAGAGTGAGAAGGCAAGTGGTGAGAAACCGGTGGAGGGTTTGAGTGGAGAGAAACCGAGTGAGCGACCACATCCCAAGCCTAAGCCTAAGCTTGTGAGGTTCCATTGTGGCTATTGTGGGAGAGATGGCCATAAGGAGGAGTTTTGCTTCAAGAGGAAGGGAGAGGAGAGAATGGCAAAGGAGTGGGCTAACAAGGACAAGTACGGCCCTTCCGATGGTGTACTTGAGCCTCGTATGAAGATGCCCGAGGGGCAAGGCGAGTGTGAGGACAGTTCGTGCTTGGGGAGAGAAGAAGGAGGGGGCCGAGGTGCGCGCGCGCGTCCGTGTCACACCGGTCGGACCGGCAGTGGGGCACCGGTCGCCGACCGGGCACAGCTCGGACAGACATACCGTTTGGGTTTCGAGCTCGTACAGGTGCGAGGGTTGTTTCTGGTGGTCGTGGTTCTGGTGGTTGGGCTGGAAAGGGTGCGGTGTGGTCGGTTTTCTAGGCGTTCTCCTCCTCGTGCTCAAAACGAGGATTGGAGGACTCGTGGCTTTGAGTTGGAGAGGAAGGACGTTCCACGGGCTTTCTTGCGTGGATTTGGTCCTCCTCCAGGCAGAGAGGGGTGGTTCCCTCAGGGTGGTTACCGTGGTGGTGTTCGTGGAGGTAGCTTTGGTAGGAGAGATGCTTTGGTTGGTGCTAACCCCACTTTCGAGCAAATGGCTCGGCACGGTTTTCCACCTTTGGTACTAACCCCGATGCCTGAGTCGTTTGTTCGCTCACGTGCCTATTTTTGAATTTCAGGTGGGAGACTTGAAGAACATTTGGTTGATTGACTCCGGTTGTTCGAGGCATATGACCGGAGACGGGGGTGTGGTTCTCAAGTCTCATCCCGGTGGTGACGAAGAGGTACATCACCTTTGGGGACAATGGGCGTGGGCGTGTGTTTTCGAAGGTGAGATAAAAGTGAGTGACAAGATCACTCGAGGCGTGTTGCTCTTGTTCAATCGCCGGGGTACAATTTGCTTTCGTGTCCCGCTTGTTGGATGAGGGCTTTGAGGTGTTGTTTCGGCCTGGTGGTTCTTGGATTGTGGACTCTCGAGGGGACCTTGTTTGTATGGTCGTTCCCGAGGGTCAGGTGTTTCGTGCTGATTTTTCTCAGTCTTCGGGTGTGGAGCGTTGTTTCTTGGCTGGTTCTTCGAGTGAGTTGTGGAAGTGGCATAGGAAGTTGGGTCACTTGAGCTTTGACCTTTTGTCACGCTTGAGTAAACTCAATTTGGTCCGAGGATTGCCATGGCTGAGGCTTGAGAAAGAGTTGGTTTGTGCTCCGTGTAGGCATGCCAAGATGGTGGCCTCTTCTCACCCGCCTCTCACCGATGTGATGACTGAGCGTCCATGCGAGCTGCTCCATATGGACCTTGTTGGCCCAGCTCGTGTGCGATCTCGCGGTGGGAAGTGGTATGTCCTTGTTGTGGTGGACGACTATTCTCGGTATGCGTGGGTGTTCTTTCTTGAGGAGAAGGGGGAGACGTTTGGTTTTGTTCGAGATCTAGTCTTGAGGTTGAGGAACGAGAGGCACGGAGATGCCATACGAGCTATCCGCGGTGATAATGGCTCGGAATTCGGGAACTCTCGTTTTGAAACCTTTTGCCATGACTTGGGTCTTGAGGACCGCCTTTTCGAGTCCGTATACGCCTCCCCGAGAATGGTTTTGTGGAAAGGAAGAACGGGACTTTGTGCGAGATGGCTCGGACGATGCTTGATGAGCATAGGACTCCGAGGAGGTATTGGGCTGAGGCGGTGAATACCGCGTGCTATGTGTCGAACAGGATATACCTCGAGTGCACAAGAAGAAGACATGCTATGAGTTGATGCATGGCCGCACACCCAAGGTGAGTCACTTCCATGTCTTTGGTTGCAAGTGTTTCATTCGAAGAAAGGCGGGAAGTTGGATAAGTTTGAGGCTAGGTCCGTCGATGGCATTTTCTTTGGTTATGCATCTCATTCTAGAGCATATCGTGTGCTCAATCTTGAAACTAACCAAATCGTGGAGACTTGCGAGGTAACCTTCGACGAGACGAGCCACGTAGTCGGCCTTGTCCTTGAGTGTGCGGGTGATGATGAGCTTGGCGAGGAGATCTTTCGGAGGAGGAGCATGAACATTGTGATGATGAAGACGGTGGTGCGGTGCCCCCGCCGAACATGTACCCACTACTTCGACTACGATGATGGATGGACCCTCTGCTACACCTACGACGACAAATCAAGAACAAGGAGAAGCCGATGTTGAGGGGGAGGTAGCTTCGAGGCGAGAACCTCCCCGGTGAGTTCAAGTGGATCACCCGGCTTCAAGGATCATCGGCGACATCAATGAACGCACTACACGGTCGAGGGTTCGGAACAACTCTCATTTCGCTCATGTTGCATTTGTTGCTTCTTTCGAGCCCAAAGACATTGGACACGCATTATCCGATCACAATTGGGTTAATTCGATGCATGAGGAGTTGGAGAACTTTGAGAGGAGTCGGGTGTGGGAGTTGGTTGACCCTCCCCCCGGGGTGTAAGCCGATTGGTACAAAGTGGGTGTGGAAAAACAAAGAGGGAGAGAAGGGTGAGGTTGTGAGGAACAAGTCCGGACTTGTTGCTCAAGGGTTCGCCGAAGGAGGGGATCGACTACGAGGAGACCTTTGCTCCCGTAGCTCGTTTGGAGGCGATTAGGATCCTTCCGGCCTTTTCCGTGGCTAAAGGGTTCAAGTTGCACCAAATGGATGTGAAGAGTGCTTTCCGAATGGTGTGTTGAAGGAAGAAGTATATGTGAGGCGACCTCTCCGGGTTTGAGAGTGAGAAGTACCCCCACCGGGTGTACAAGTTGAGGAAGGCGCCGTATGGGTTGAAGCGGCGCCTAGAGCTTGGTATGGCAAGTTGAGGGGGTTCTTGTTTGAGAGAGGTTTTGAGATGGGGAAGGTCGATCGGACCTTGTTTTTGCCGAGGCGGGGCGGAGATATCCCGATTGTGCGGTGTGTACGTGGATGATATTGTCTTTGGTGGCTCGTCGAACTCTCTTGTTGCAAGGTTTGTAGATGATATGAGCGGGGAGTTTGAGATGAGCATGATGGGCGAGTTGCGGTTCTTCCTCGGGCTACAAATCAAGCAATCAAAGGAAGGAACATTTGTGCACCGGAGCTAAGTACACCAAGGACATTGTGAGGAAGTTCAAGATGGAGGACTCCAAGGCTATGACGACGCCAATGAGTACGACTACGGCTCTTGATGCGGACGAGGAAGGTGAACACGTGGACCGGAAGGAGTACGGAGCATGATCGGGTCACTCCTCTACTTGACGGCGACGAGGCCGGGACATACAATTCTCGGTGTGTCCGTGCGCTTGTTTTCAAGCGTCTCCGAGGACTTCGCATCGGCAAGCGGTGAAGCGAATTTTCAGGTACTTGCGTCACACTCCCGACTTCGACCTTTGGTACTCCGCGTCCTCTTCTTTGGCGCTTCATGGTTTTTCAGACGCGGATTTTGCCGGGTGTCGGTTGGATAGGAAGTCCACTTCTGGGACTTGCCGCTTTTGGGTTCTTCTTTGGTGTCTTGGTCTTCACGCAAGCGGTTGAGTGTTGCTCAATCCACGACCGAGGCCGAGTATGTTGCCGCCGCTAGTTGCTTTGCTCTCGGCTCCTTTGGATCACCTACACCATGAGTGACTTTGGTGAGGAGTATACCCATGTCCCACTTCAATGTGATAGCACCGGTGCCATAAGCGTTGCAAAGAACCCGGTGCTCCATTCCAAAACCAAGCATATAGAAGTGAGGTACCATTTTCGAGAGACAACGTCGAGAAAGGAAAGATAGCTTTGATCCATGTACCCACACATGACCAACTAGCCGATATTTTCACCAAACCCCTAGATCAAGCAACTTTCACTTGTTTGTGGGGGGAACTTGGTGTGTGTTTGATTTCTTGAGTTGGGTGTGTGGGAGCTCTCTTTTGCTGGTGGTGTCGAGCCCGTTTTGCCTCCCCTCGAGGAGCGGCGCTTGTAGCATATGTATAGCTTTTCTTTGTGCATTTCTTGCATTTTTCATGGCATATGTAACATGATGTATAGGCATCCTTGTATCTTAGATTGCATGCTTTTTGTATCATATGCATTGGTTAGGAAAAGCTTCTCTCATATACATTGTTAACCATGGAATGAAATATATGTCTTTGTGAGCTTGTTTGGTATGCTATGGTTAGTTTGGCTTAGCTCTTGATGATCTTGATGAATAATCCATGGTTGGTAGCTATGCTTTTGAAAAATGTCACATGTATGCTCTCTCATGCGTAAATGCCTTTACATGCTCTTGACATGTTTTTGTGGCCTTGCTATGCCTAATTTGTGGTTGGATAGCTAGCTTATTGATCATATGGGGCCAAAGGCTCATTTGCCATCATGAATGTTTAGCCCTCTTGTTTTATCTTGTGGAGGGGCATAAGTTCCTTTTTGTCGCAAAGACATTTCATGTACCATTTACAAATCTGAAAATGAAATGAAAAATGCTTGGAAAATATGCTCCCATGTCATTTGTGCTGAATTTAATTTGCTTTGGGTGCTAAACCGTTGCATGATGCCTACCAATGAGAAGTCTCATACATAGAAGTAGGCACATGGCTCGGTGGCTTTAACATGACATGAGGTGCTTGTGGGTGTTTGTGATGGTCTTATGATTAGAATGGCTGTCCTAGCATGAAGTTTGTGTGGCTTTGCCATTTTGATATGCTTTGATCATGTTTAGGACTTTGCTCATGAGAGGCAAGATTTTGCAAAATTGCCAAAATCCTTTTTAGCTTCGTCCGGTGGTTGTGAAACTTGGTGATCATGTAGTTGAGATCGATACGAAGCCGTAGAGTATCTCACTTGCTCATTTGGACATGTGTAGCATTCTTTGTTGAATTTTGTCTACTTCGAAGCTCTAGGTTGAAAGTTTTGCATTTTTGGCTTGATTCATGCATTGCCAACAAGGGGGAGAACTTTGAGCTTGAAATGGCTTGCTTTGGACGTGTTTAGAAGGTTTTCGGTGGTTTCGAGCCATTTCAGGCCCCGTTGTGCACCGGTCGACCGGTCGGGGTCACCGGTCCGACCGGTGTGAGTGCTTCGGTTCGTACACATGTTGCACACCGGTCGACCGGTGGTGTGGACCGGTCCGACCGGTCGGGGCTGTTTTGTTGCGGTGCCTGTTTCAAGTGGTGTCTTGCATGCATTCGTCCAGGGGGAGGTGCATTGGTTCAGGGGGAGCTTGCATGTGTGCAGGGGGAGCTCTTTGTGGTTTTTCGAGCTTTGCTTTGGTGGTTTGCGCTCTTTGCTTGAGCTTTGTTTTGTCTCGGACGTGTCGAGCCGTTGCCCTTGCCTAAGGTGTCCGAGACTTGTCTTCTTCAAGTGATCTTGCTCTTTGCCTTTGTTTAGATTTCGATCGCTTGTTGGAGTTTCTTTTTGTTCGTTTCTTTCTTTTTCTTTTCTCTCTTGTTACTTTATGTGGGTGTTGTCAATGCACTCATCAAGGGGGAGATTGAGGACCATGTGTGGTTCGAGGACCGGTGGATGGTCGCTTCCTTGTGTGATGAGTGATTAACAACGTTGTGTGGACGATTCTTGGCTAAGTATTGCGGGTGCGAGGTTGCGGCTTGACTCGTGTTGGTGCGGGTGAAGAACAAGCACGAAAGGTCGTCGCCGGTGAGGCCTCTAGGTGTGGAGTGTGACGAACCGCCCAAAATAGTTCCATATTATCGCCTAAGCCGGTCCACGTGGCCATTAAGCAATAATAAAGAACTATTCCCGTCGCTTCCGCCGGTAAAGCCCGTAAATCACATACAACGGGATCACCGATATGCGCTAAGACCACATGAAGGCGGGACCAGAGTACCACATTTCATTACATAAAGGTTCACAAGTTCTTAAGTACTTAATATTACAAACCAGGTTTTTCGTACATGAAAGTAAAAGTGATTCAGAGTTTAAACAGCGGAAATAAAACTATCGCATGATACACACGGGAGGCCACCCATGCATATCACTCCTCATCATCGTTCTCCCATTCAAGCTCCCAACCATCTGGGATAGAACCAGGCCAGATGGGATTACCTGAAATCAACAAATTAAGCAAGGCTGAGTACTAATACTCAGCAAGACTTACCCGATAAAAGAAAATACAACTAGACATGCAAGGCTTTTTGGCTGCTGGGTTTGTTTTGCCAAAAGCGACTAAGAGTTGATCCTTATTTTCAGATTTTAGCTCAATTTCTAGTATGTTAACCATTCTATGTGAGCACCTGCACTAAACAAGCATGTTGTTCAAACAATATTAAACAGGTAACAGTATTAATCCAAAATGTTCCATAAATAAACATGGGGTAGCCAGTGGTCAAGCCGACTCAGATAACGGCGAGTGACCGACGATCGATCGATTTATATCCTTGCAAGGTAAACCCAAGATACACGAAGAAAGTAGACCAAGTGCGGTGTCTACCCCAACCAGCGGTTCCCAACATCCCACGAGTTTAGGATCGGACGCTACAAACTGCGGTACACGGTTATCCGGAGGGTCTAACCCGACCGGTCCGGACTCACACACTATACCACGGGTAGCTAGCCCGAGACACATCCCAAGCGGGTAGCTAGAAAGATCCCGCCCCGGTTCAGAAGGTACTAGGCTTACCGGTCCCATTCCCGGCAAGTACTTGGTACGTTCAATAGCTTAGGACCAGCACCATGCTACTCGGTCAAGACCGAACCCATTGCTCTTACCACATGAGCGAGTCAATTTAACCAACTTATGATTCCAACATAAGCATCCTATATCTCGCGAGCAATGAGTCATTACTCGACTTCTACCGTGATCCTAGAGCATGGCACTAGCGTTCCTAACATACTAGTAGAAGAGCATAGGAGTCCTAAGGATCATGCAACTAGGTTTCAAAAACAACTCCTGAAACTTAAATGCACAAATAAAGCATTAAAGTGCTGAAAAGTAAAGGGATATGATTTTAATTTAAAACAGGGGTTAGATGAAACCGGTGCTTGCCTTCCTCTGACTCAACACTAACGCTAGCCTAGTAAAACAACATTAATTCATATAAAAAGATTTAATAAACTTTTTGATCTCAACTTTCTCCTGCAGGTCAAGCATGCCAAAAATGAGTTTCTGACCAAGGCATGGTTGCAAATTCAATTTATTTTTCAGATTTTGAATTTAAGCTCCTACACAAGATTAAATCCAAAACACCAAGTAAACAATTCCCTAAAATCACATCCATCACACCAGAGGTACTACTCATCAAGTCAAAGCCCTAGGGTGCACTTGTGCTCAAAGAAAAGTTAATTAAAGGTGCTATAAAGAGCATCAAACTTATTCTAGCATAAAGCTTACAAAAAACATAACTGAAAATATATACATCAAAACCCTGCAAATTTTTGCCACAGATCTAGACATGCCATAAAGAACAACATATCCAAAATTCAAGTTCATAGCATGTGTATATTTTAAACTGCACTAAAAACACTCCAAACTGCGTTTGAATTTTTAATTCAAAAACTGTACAGAAAAACCCTATACATGCTTTCTAGAAAAGGTAGATTTCTTCACCACGAACCCAACAAAATTGGTTTTGCATTTTTCTGATTTTTCTACGATTTTTAATGATTTTTCGAAGGTACTGCCGAATCCCTAAAACTGCTTTTACAGCCGGGTCCCTGGAATCTTACATTGGGAACCCTGAAAAGACTCGAATCAATGCAATCGGGTCCCTGCCGGCGGGAGGAGCTCGCCGACGGTGGTCAAGTCGCCGGAGCTCGACGGTGAGCGGCCGTAGGGTCGATTTGTACCTTCACGGACCGATTTGAGGTGGGTTACGGGCTCGGGATGAAGCAGACGGGCGCCGCCGGCGTGCTGGCCATAGACTGGCCGCTGCTGCGCCCCTGTCCGGCACCGTGCAGCACCGTGCGACCCTCTGGTGGCCGGGCTGGTGATGCGGTGCTGAGGACGTGCAGGCAGTTGGGTGGTAGAGAGGAGGGAGCGGGAGGAGGATCGGGGGAGGAGCCGCGGCAGCCGCACAACAACGTCGCGGCGGCGAACTCGGAACAGAGGGGCGGCGAGCTGCGATATTGCTGTGGCAATGTGTTTTTGCCGCGATTTTGGTCTGACCCACGCGATGAGGACGGGGTGGCCGCGTGCCGGAAGTCGCAGCGCGGCCAGATGTCGCGGCGCATGCACACGCGCGCGCGTCCCGGCGACGGCGCGTGGCCGGCCGAGCTCGCGGCCGCCACGGTCGTTCCCTAGGCACGGTGCACGGGAGGAGAAGAGAGAAGGAGGGCCCACGGCGGTGCTCCGGGTCCACGGCGACGTCGCCCGGGCGTCCGTACGCCGGACCGGCCTGCCCTCGCCACGTGGACGGCCGGCGGACAGGGGCGCGCGCGGCGCTCTAGAGCGCGAGGACACGACGCCCAGCTCAATTTATTCCGTTTAGCCCTTTTCGAAATTGCAAAACTCCAAAAATCGTCAACTAAGTGAAAAATCTCCCAAAAGCAAAGTTGTAGAGGAGCTGTAGATCTACAACTTTCCCGAAGGGCGACATATGTTTTGATCCATGGTTTGCCCGGGAACGCCAACCGAAGTTGCAGATTTTCCACGGCTCGGTTTCTTGTTCATAGCGCAGTAAACTCGATTTTTGGCCAATTTGCGCTCAAAATTGGAATGTCCGCCAATTACGAAAAATGTGTTCCCGGAAATAACGAACAACTTTCGTATTGGCAGATTTTGAACTTCTATAGTGAAATTTGGAGAACGCGCAAGAAAACCATTTCAGCCTTTAAAGTAGATCTAGGGTTTGACCGTGGTTTGAGATGTTGACCGGGGTCTTTTGTGCAAAAGTGTGCCCAATCATGTCAAACATGTTTATGAGCCAAATTAAACACGATTAAAGCCGCTAATTAAGTTAGTTAGCTTTAACAAACACCTGGGGTGTTACAGTCTACCCCCCTTAAAAGAAATCTCGTCCCGAGATTAGAAATTTAAAAACTAGCTTAGGGGAGGTTGTTCTCAAATAGAAAGGTATACCCGTGAAGTTATGTTTGCCTTGTTTCACTTGGGGTCTTGGTCGTTTGCCTTGACTTCCCTGCTTGGCTCTTGAGCCTCGACCGTGCCGATTTGTTTTGTTCTGCTCAGTTTCCGGGCACTCCCTCACAAAATGTCCCGGATCTCTACAATTGAAGCAGAGACGAGGTGTGGGTGTATTGGACCTTGGGACCCACTGGGTTTTGATGGGCTGATCCACAACACTAGCTGGGTTGCTTGGCTTTTTCTCACGGGAGGGAAGTTCGGTGCATGTAATTTCCCATCCATTCAAGTCAATCTTTGGCAAATCTCGCTTGTGACTCTTGCTCCTACTTTCTTCCTCCCTAAGGCCCATAGGAAGTTGCGACGGTGGCATGAGTGAATCTAGGAGTTGCTGATTGGAATCTTGGTTCGTTGATTTCGAGCTTCATGATTCATCAATAGATTGAATAGATAGACTTGCTCCATAATAGATTCTGAAATTGCTTGGGAAAGACTGTCGGATAGACTAGTTTGCGATATCCCTTGATAACGATTATGGATGACACTTTGCACTAGTTGGCTTAACACCAAATTTTGGCCCTCCAAAATTTTCATGGTGTTGGCAAAGATATCCACCACCTCCTGTGTTGGTGGAAGAGATGGGGACATCTCATTGGGTCGAAGATTGACTGGATCTCCCGTGGTGGATTCCATTTCCCTGAAAGTTCATGACGATCCAATTAGACTCCCTAAGAGTACAAAAATTCGAGTATGGTAGTTATTGATAAACAAGCATATCAACAGGTTAGAAAGTTAGAGAACTCGATCCAAGGTTTTATAAAGGTTTGTTTTTAAGAAAGAAGCTAGTAGCCATGTTCTACAAAGGGTGGTCGGGTGATTAAAGATCGATACTCCCCTCTTTCTCGATGGTCGCCACAGTGTAGTAATGATGGAACGCTTGGTGTTAGAGACAGGACCAGTAGATTAATACAGCGTTGGCCGCTGTAGTGAAACACAACGGTAATGGAGTGGCACAAAATTGATGGAACACGGATATGTAGGCAGTCCAAAGATCTTTAGTATTCAGTTGTGGGTTTAAGGGATTTTCTCTGGCGGAGATTGTCGTCCAGGTCATCCATAAGAAGGCTGATTCATTTCATATCCTTAGAGAACATTCCTCATCCTCCAAAGGAATTTTAGAAAGAGAAAATTGTTTCCCGAGTTTAACCAACTCAAAGAAGAAGGCGGATGGAGGGTTCTATCTTTATCTTATTCATGTCATACATAGGCCACCCATTTGGGGCAGTGATCGACAGTTGTTATAGACGATAACCATTGGTATGTCGACGAGAGGGTGCACTACCATCGAGATGTCCTTGGCAACTTGGCAATGGCACTACAGTAAGGCGTAGGCGGTGATCAGTAGCTTTGAGAAGAGATGGTAGAGCGTTGATGTTGCATACTGTCATCACAGCTCTGAAAAGGATGAGATAAATGGCTTGAGAGAATTAACCAAGGTATTGGAGAAATCGAAAAGAGCTCGAGGTGTCCTCAATTTAGAACCAAAATTGCTTTGAGAAGGCTTGATCGAAGGATTTGCCAAACTTGTGTTTTCTTATATCCTGATTCCATTAATTTGAAAGAAACATTAAAAAGGATCACAAATCACTGAGTTCTCAGAAGCTCCTCATATCTTGACTTTTGGAGAACCTTGATTGCTCATGAAACATCTCTGTTTATACACCTTCACCTTAACTTGGTTAAGTTGAGATCGGGCAAACTTGTGTGATTAATCGAAAGAAGACCGAGTTGAAAAGTTTTCATAAGGATCTCTATAAGGAATGGGAATCTTAGCAATTGACCCTACTAAGATTGCTAAAAGAAATATTTTTGGAGAATAACAAGGGTTCGATGATGGCTTAAGGGTTCTACCATTGTAGATCTGATGTTAGTTCATAAGAATAGTTAAGGATGATAAAGTCATAGAGAGCCGTTACCAGGAGTTCTTACGGATATTTAGTGTGAAAGATACGAAAGGACAAGCTAGTACGGAATTTCGGACTAGCTTGCTCACACGTTACTTATTTTATGAGTATTAGCGCATCCTTCCTCCCATTAGTGGTGCAATGACTTTTATCTGGATATGTGGTTCACCAATGAGACATGCTTGCAATATTAATGCATATAGATGAGTTGTGCATCGGTGGAATGGTGCTCATAATGATGCTTATGATGAGGTGCATATAGTATGATGTATATGCACATGAGCATGTGATGCTTATGCACATGAACTTATGGTGCTTATGTAATGATGCATAATGAGTGATGCACATGATGCGTGCATGATGTAGTGCACACATGATGATGCACATGTTGATGAAATGTGTTGATGCACATGCTCATGAGATATGTTGCTCATGGTGCATAGTCAGTATGCCTTATTGCACCCATGGAGTTAGTTAAGACAAGGTGAAGCAATCAAAGAGTAAGGAACAAAATTGTGGTGAGTAATTTTCCATAACCCAAGATACCCGGCGTGCTCCTTGTGATAATCACATGGCTGCAGACCACATGATACCCTAGGTTCCGTCGTGGGACCTTTAGTTAGGGAAACATCGGCAACCACAAGGAAGGTAGAGTAGAAGGATTTTTTTTTAATACTTATGCAAGTTAGTCACCCAAGATTTCCCAAATGCACTTATATAATGCGCAATGAAACTGTGTTGTTAAGGTATGCATATGCATTGTGATAAAATGCTCCAATTTGCATGCCACCTGATTCTTCACACTTATAAACATGAATTTATTTATTTGTTTGTGAGAAAGCATAGGGAAAAAAATCAAGTTTGAGGCAAGGAACTTTAGAGTGAGAAAAATAGGGATATCAACGCCAGAAAGTTGTGGGACCAACGTTTCATGGCTATAAGGAGTTGAAGTGTTGTCTCCTATCTAGAGAAAGTGTGGGGAAAACGACTAAGAAAAAGAGCACAACGGAGTTTTAGTTGACTTGACAAAAGATATGATATGTTCCTTATGTAGGTAAGAAGGTGTCGATACTTCGCATTCATTTTATTGCCCTCAAAATCGATGAGCAAGGTCAAAAAGAAACATTTTCAAGGTTGGGAGATTAATAGTGATCGAACCCATGATGTCAACATCCGGAAATAGTTGAGTGCTTCGAGAGCATACCCGCATGATACGGGAGTGAACACGTCGGCTAAGAAATCATACTCACGAATCCGAAAACCTCTACTCGCCTTGGCGGTTGTGCAGCAAGCCAAGGTTCACAAACATGTTCACAACTCTTAGAGTAGGAACACGAGGAGGCTGAATTTGATGAGTGTGTCGAACACAAAGTTTCAACCCACGCTTGTATTTTTTTTAATTATTCACAAAATTTCAAGGAAATTAAAAGAAGACCTTTTCATGATTTCGCTGGAAGAAAAATCCCAGCTATCAAATGATTTCATTTGGTACCCAATCCTTGGGCCATGCTCTCATGGTGCTAATAACGCATTTGCTACGCGAGAGCATATTCAAACTGAGCTAGCCTCATGCATGGATCACCACACCAAATGGGAGGCAATAGCCACATGCATGGCACTAGTTCGATGGCGGTGACGGACTGTTACCGCTTGACTCTATATCAACTACTCCTCTGAAACTGAGGAGAGGATTTCCGTCCATCAAAACCATGTGATATTCCATTATATATACATCCATAATTTTGCCAACAAAATGGCAAATAGGCATGTCTAAGGAGACTTTAATTGGAAGTTTTCAGAATTTGGACAGCAACAGCTCTTAGAAATAAATTCATATCTCTCGCCTCAAGTGTCAAAAATTTCTAAATTTTGGTAAGCATATGTAGAATTTCATAATCCACAACTTTGGTATTCAACTCCAGAACAGATTTAACCTTTACTGGGGTTGAAAAATTCATTTACCAAAGCTCTGTCTAGCAGTTTGGACAGCAAACAGTAGCTGACTAAAATTCGATATTTCTCAATATACACATGCATGAATGCTGAAATTTTGTGAGCATTGCTATCACAAAATTATGAATCATTTTGGTATTCAAGGTTTGCTCTATATCCCAAAGAAAGATGACCTAAAAATTTGAATTTCAGAGATCATTAGTTCTGAATTCAGCAGGACAGAGACCTAATGTTTTGGGTATAACTTTCAAACTAAAAATCTAGTGATCTTGAGATTTCTACAGGAGGTAGATAGATACCTAAGGAGTAGTTTTGGTATTCAAAGGTTGCATAATATCGTATTGGAAAAAGGTGCAAAAGATCCATTTTCAGAGTGCTGTTGCCCAGAAATTTCAGCAAGACAGCGCTTCACTAAAAAGATCATATCTCTAAAATTAAGAACCCGATGACCATGAGATTTTGGCAGCACAAAGTATGCTGTATAATAAACATTTTTGGTATAGATTCTCTGGGAAGGATCTGTTTGGAACTATAGGTAAAAATTGAGTTTTCTACCTAACTCAGGATTTTGACAGCATTTCAGCAAGACTTAGGCTAGCCATTTTGATCCTAACTTCAGTTTTAAACATCCTAAACTCCTGAAAAATTCAGAAAGCAAACTTAACTAGGTGATTAACAATTTCCCTAACAAGCACCTAGCCACAAATATTCTAGATAAACCTTAGAAAATTTGGACAACATCTAGTTACAATTTTGCTTAACACCGATCAAAGCAATCACACTAGCAAGATTGGTCCTTACGAAACACACATTAAATAGAGACCAAGCAACACATGAATTGACTTCAGTTTTGGTTTGATAGCTTTTACATGATGCAAAAAGCGTCCTAAACTTCCTCACAAAGCTTTTAAGCTTAAAAACGAAGTTAGTGCCGGTGGCAGGGCATATATAAACGTCTCTCCCTATAATAACTAGTCGGAAGCTATTCGTTTCTTAATTACCGTGCCTAACAACCGTGGTTAGTGTACCTGCAGAAAATCACAGATATTCAAGACCTTTTGTGCCAGCACTCACAAAAGCGTCCACATTCATTACCGTTCACTTATAGAAACGGTATCCATGCGTAAAGCCGCTGCATGGACAGCGTCCTATTTAAGACTCTGACGCGACATGAGTGCCCATTGGAATAGGCCTCACTCATCCCTCACGGACTTTCCCGTGGTACCATCACGTATGGCAAAACGTGACGAGACTCAGACGCGACGTGACACCCATTGGAATAGGTCCCACTAGTCCCTCACAGGACTTCCCTGTGGTACCACCACGTATGGCAAAACGTGATGAGACGCAGACGTGACGTGGCACCCATTGGAATAGGTCCCACTAGTCCCTCACAGGACTTCCCTGTGGTACCACCACGTATGGCAAAACGTGATGAACTAGTATGGTTGTGCATGAAAGTAAGTTTTGACAGGAATAAATGTGCTGGAAGTCAGACTAAATACACCATAGAATACTAGCCACCTGAAAGAACCCAAAAATTCCCTCTAGGGCCTCTCGGACTAGATTAAACCTTAACGTCCTATTCTTTTAGCAAGATTATTAATCTTGGCAAATTTTATTCCAAAAACAAGTTTGTTAAGGTATTTTAATTACTCTGGTGCATATCATCGCTCTGGTACCAGCTGTGACAGAACCGCCCAAAATAGTTCCGTATTATCGCCTAAGCCGGTCCACGTGGCCATTAAGCAATAATAAAGAACTATTCCGTCGCTTCCCGCCGGGTAAAGCCCGGTAAATCACATACAACGGGATCGCCGATATGCACTAAGCCCACACGAAGGCGGGACCAGAGTACCACATTTCATTACATAAAGGTTCACAAGTTCTTAAGTACTTAATATTACAAACCAGGTTTTTCGTACATGAAAGTAAAAGTGATTCAGAGTTTAAACAGCGGAAATAAAACTATCGCATGATACACACGGGAGGCCACCCATGCATATCACTCCTCATCATCGTTCTCCCATTCAAGCTCCCAACCATCTGGGATAGAACCAGGCCAGATGGGATTACCTGAAATCAACAAATTAAGCAAGGCTGAGTACTAATACTCAGCAAGACTTACCCGATAAAAGAAAATACAACTAGACATGCAAGGCTTTTTGGCTGCTGGGTTTGTTTTGCCAAAAGCGACTAAGAGTTGATCCTTATTTTCAGATTTTAGCTCAATTTCTAGTATGTTAACCATTCTATGTGAGCACCTGCACTAAACAAGCATGTTGTTCAAACAATATTAAACAGGTAACAGTATTAATCCAAAATGTTCCATAAATAAACATGGGGTAGCCAGTGGTCAAGCCGACTCAGATAACGGCGAGTGACCGACGATCGATCGATTTATATCCTTGCAAGGTAAACCCAAGATACACGGAAGAAAGTAGACCAAGTGCAGTGTCTACCCCAACCCGAGCGGTTCCCAACATCCCACGAGTTTAGGATCGGACGCTACAAACTGCGGTACACGGTTATCCGGAGGGTCTAACCCGACCCGGTCCGGACTCACACACTATACCACGGGTAGCTAGCCCGGAGACACATCCCAAGCGGGTAGCTAGAAAGATCCCGCCCGGTTCAGAAGGTACTAGGCTTACCGGTCCCATTCCCGGCAAGTACTTGGTACGTTCAATAGCTTAGGACCAGCACCATGCTACTCGGTCAAGACCGAACCCATTGCTCTTACCACATGAGCGAGTCAATTTAACCAACTTATGATTCCAACATAAGCATCCTATATCTCGCGAGCAATGAGTCATTACTCGACTTCTACCGTGATCCTAGAGCATGGCACTAGCGTTCCTAACATACTAGTAGAAGAGCATAGGAGTCCTAAGGATCATGCAACTAGGTTTCAAAAACAACTCCTGAAACTTAAATGCACAAATAAAGCATTAAAGTGCTGAAAAGTAAAGGGATATGATTTTAATTTAAAACAGGGGTTAGATGAAACCGGTGCTTGCCTTCCTCTGACTCAACACTAACGCTAGCCTAGTAAAACAACATTAATTCATATAAAAAGATTTAATAAACTTTTTGATCTCAATTTCTCCTGCAGGTCAAGCATGCCAAAAATGAGGTTCGACCAAGGCATGGTTGCAAATTCAATTTATTTTTCAGATTTTGAATTTAAGCTCCTACACAAGATTAAATCCAAAACACCAAGTAAACAATTCCCTAAAATCACATCCATCACACCAGGGATATTACTCATCAAGTCAAAGCCCTAGGGTGCACTTGTGCTCAAAGAAAAGTTCATTAAAGGTGCTATAAAGAGCATCAAACTTATTCTAGCATAAAGCTTACAAAAAACATAACTGAAAATATATACATCAAAACCCTGCAAATTTTTGTCACAGATCTAGACATGCCATAAAGAACAACATATCCAAAATTCAAGTTCATAGCATGTGTATATTTTAAACTGCACTAAAAACACTCCAAACTGCGTTTGAATTTTTAATTCAAAAACTGTACAGAAAAACCCTATACATGCTTTCTATAAAAGGTAGATTTCTTCACCAAGAACCCAACAAAATTGGTTTTGCATTTTTCTGATTTTTCTACGATTTTAATGATTTTTCGAAGGTACTCGCCGACTCCCTAAAACTGCTTTTACAGCCGGGTCCCTGGAATCTTACATTGGGAACCCTGAAAAGACTCGAATCAATGCAATCGGGTCCCTGCCGGCGGGAGGAGCTCGCCGACGGCGGTCTGGTCGCCGGAGCTCGACGGTGAGCGGCCGTAGGGTCGATTTGTACCTTCACGGACCGATTTGAGGTGGGTCACGGGCTCGGGATGAAGCAGACGGGCGCCGGCGGCGTGCTGGCCATAGACTGGCCGCTGCTGCGCCCCTGTCCGGCACCGTGCAGCACCGTGCGACCCTCTCGGTGGCCGGGGCCGGTGATGTGGTGCGAGGACGTGCGGGCGGTTGGGTGGTAGAGAGGAGGGAGCGGGAGGAGGATCGGGGGGAGGAGCGCGGCGGCCGCACAAACAACGTCGCGGCGGCGAACTCGGAACGAGAGGGGCGGCGAGGCCGCGATGCTGCTGTGGCAATGTGTTTTTGCCGCGATTTTGGGCGACCCACGCGATGAGGATGGGGTGGCCGCGTGCGGGAGTCGCGGCGCGGCCGGATGTCGCGCGCATGCACACGCGCGCGTCCGGCGACGCGCGTGGCCGGCCGAGCTCGCGGCTGCCACGGTCGTTCCCTAGGCACGGTGCACGGGAGGAGAAGAGAGAAGGAGGGCCCACGGCGGTGCTCCGGGTCCACAACGACGTCGCCCGTGGCGTCCGTACGCCGGACCGGCCCGCCCTCGCCACGTGGACGGCCGGCGGACGGGGGCGCGCGCGGCGCTCTAGAGCGCGAGGACACGACGCCCGGCTCAATTTATTCCGTTTAGCCCTTTTCGAAATTGCAAAACTCCAAAAATCGTCAACTAAGTGAAAAATCTCCCAAAAGCAAAGTTGTAGAGGAGGCGTAGATCTACAACTTTCCCGAAGGGCGACATATGTTTTGATCCATGGTTTGCCCGGGAACGCCAACCGAAGTTGCGAGATTTTCCACGGCTCGGTTCTTGTTCATAGCGCAAGAAACTCGATTTTTGGCCAATTTGCGCTCAAAATTGGAATGTCCGCCAATTACGAAAAATGTGTTCCGGAAATAACGAACAACTTTCGTATTGGCAGATTTTGAACTTCTATAGTGAAATTTGGAGAACGCGCAAGAAAACCATTTCAGCCTTTAAAGTAGATCTAGGGTTTGACCGTGGTTTGAGATGTTGACCGGGGTCTTTTGTGCAAAAGTGTGCCCAATCATGTCAAACATGTTTATGAGCCAAATTAAACACGATTAAAGCCGCTAATTAAGTTAGTTAGCTTTAACAAACACACCGGGGTGTTACATGGAGAAGACAAGTAGGCTTCGTTCGAGGGACCGGTGGCCGGCGGGGGTCAAGTGCGGGCCGCATGGTGGCATGAACAAGCAAGATGAAGTCGTGGACGGTTTCTTGGTTGAGCCTCAAAACCAAGGTCGAGCCAGGACTACGTGGGAGCCAAGTCATGAGTGGAGATTGGCGAAGGCTACACCGAGTTCGCGGGGTTTTCGGTGGTTCACCGAAAACCACCGGGTTCCTTGGTTGATCCACAAAGCCAAGACCGGAGAACCGAAGACGGTCTTTGCGGCGGCACGGACCACGGCCCCGGCCGGTGGGGACCGGTCGACCGGTGAGGAGCACCGGTCTGACCGGTGTGCGACGACGCAATCCGGAATCTTCGAAGCGGAGGACACGCGTCGGGATCGCATGGCTTGCGTCGAGGCTACGTAGGGTGCGGTCACCGGCATCCGTCCGATGGTGAAGACATCAAGAATTCCATATCCGCCCTTGAGGGGCTTGTATCCCTAGTTAGTAGAGAAGGGCATTTTAGACATTCGGTTGCCTCCATATAACCCAAGAGGTGAGAGGATGGCAGCCCAACTCTTGGAACCCTAGCTCATTAGTTTTCCTATTTTCCACCTATTTTCCTTAGGTTTTCCTTAGGACTAGCAAGAGAGCTTCACGGAGAGATCTTGTAGAGAGGGATGGATGATCGGGCGGCTTGCTAGACCTTGTACGAACCTTTGTTTCATGTATAGATGATTCGGCGTGGTTCCTCAAGGTTTGGATGTGTTTTCCCCGGTTGTTCTTGGTGGTGATTTTCGGAGCCCTCTCTCGGTGATTTCTTTGGGTTGTTTTCGGACTTTTCTCTTGGGGATTTGATGTGGGAAATTTGTGGGAACCCTTCGTGGTTCTTTGGGCCGTGATTCCCCTCCCAAATCCGTGAGAAAAGGAGCTCGATTTTGGGGTTTCTTGAGTTCTTGGGTTGGAAGTGCTTTCGGCGGGATTTCTTCGATTCCTCCTTTTTGGACGAGATTTGGTGGGATTAAACTTGGCTATGGACTCCTCATGAGGTGTTCCCGATATCCGCAAAGTCTTGTTCAAGTCGGTGGAGCGATTCGAGAGATCGAGATTTGGATTTGGGGGGAGTTGACCCGCGGGTGCTATTCATCCCGAGCGCCCGAGTGCTACATCGGTCCGACCGTGCTCTTGACCGGTCCCCGACCGGTGCGAGCCCTTGTGGGTTTTTGTTCGGGTGAACGTCTTGTTGTGTTCGTTGTTGTCCCGTGTTGCTTTCGTCGTTTCGAGTTTGGGTCCGTTTGGTGGTCGGTTGGCTTTGTTTGGTGCCTTGAGGGCTTTCGTGTCGCCATCGGTCCGACCGGTGTGTCTCACCGGTCCGACCGGTGTAGAGCCACTTAGTGGAAGTTGCTCGGTTTCTTCGGCGGGGACCGGCTCGGCCGGTGGTGCTCACCGGTCCGACCGGTGTAGGTCAGTAGACTCGAGGTTTGGTTTTTCCGCTGCGTTTCTCGGGTCGGAAGGTTGTGTGTTGGTTCCTAGGTCCGGTGGCACTCCGGTGGCTACGTGGGCTTGACCAACCTTGGTAGTGAGTCGGAGACGTGTGTTGGTAGCCGCGTTCGTCTTGTTGGAGTTTTCATCTTGTTAACACCAAAATTTGGTAAGGAGTCGACTTGTGGGTCCGGTTCGATAAAGAGTCCGTCCGGTGGAAGGAAGGATATTTTCGGAGATATTCGGCAAAAAGATTTGCGGTCGGTACGTCCGCTCTCGGTTCGGCAAAGGAACAAGAGAGCCGATTTTGCGGGATTGGACGGCGACGTGGCTCAATCAGGGGAAACGAATGGATGGATAGGCGATCAAGCTTAGAGATAAGTTAGGCAATGAATCCATTCGAAGTTGTACTCAACAGGGTATAAATATGACCCCTGAATGTATGTAACAGACACAATCATTCCTCAATACACACCGGCCTTACACCAAACCCTAGAGTCCTTGTCGTGTCGTCGAGTTCTTCGAGAGGGCCAATCGATCCGTCGACCTCCGTGAGTACCGGCAACCTTGTATCATGTCTTGTATCATGCGGTGGATTTAGATCCGATGCAAGTAGTCTTGTTACCATACTTCGTGTCATGCGGTAGATTCAAGCTTGGTTCAAGAAGGTTTCTTGTTAGATCATGAGCCATGCGGTGGGCTAAGATCTAGCTTGAAGCTAGTTATCGGCTCTATTGGATTTTGGCAAGATCCAATAGATTCATTAAGTTACCCCGTGTTACTTTGAGATTTTACTTTATGTTTTAATTCATGTAACACGCCTTTGCCCAATCTAGATGGGTTTGGATCGGCTCTGTCTCTTTATGATCCTCGTTCGAGTAGATTTCGTATTTTAACATGTGGATCTTGTGCTTTCCGATAGCCGAAACCGAATTGATCTAGGTTGTTACGTGTTGCGGGTTCAAGCTTGCTCATGTTCGTATAAATCTTGAAAGAGCCGGGTATCATGCGGTAGATGCAGGTTTTTGGGTTGCTTTGGAGCTAGTCATCCGGTGGATTAGATTCCCAAATCAATCGATAGATTTATTCACTTGGTAATGTTTGTTCCTTCTTCATGGACTCGAATCGGTACATTCGGCCGTATTCGGTTATGTTTCTCCACGAGTAGAACACGTGCGTTATTCATGCTTTGAATGATGTGTGCTTTTAGCTTTCCATATTTAGATTGTATCATGCGGTGGATAGATCTATTTGTGGAAAGTGGTACGGTTTTTCATGCAAGTCGTATCATGCGGTGGATAGATTTGTTTGATATCGTGCTTGACGGGTTTTAAAGTAACTAGACATGCGGTAGACTAGTGCTTTGGATCTATGCATACTTGTTTAACACATGATCATGTCCGTGCTTTACTTTATTCGTTTGTTTAAATGTTAATCTTTATGGGGATCGGTCATGACTTTGTGTACGTGCATCCTTGTTCAAACAAAGACCGATCGCCGTCATGCTCACGTCATCCATTCGGCAGTATTATGTTTTCCCTTTACGATTTCCCGAATGGTTGTAGTCCGTTGGCGCATAGCTTTCTATAGCTATGTGTCATCTCATTTGGCTTTTAGCCTAGAATATGGAACCGTTCGGTACCACCCGACAAGTTCCAAGCTTTGGTATCTAACTCGCTTTATCTTTTGTTAATTTTCGGGAAAAATTGAGCGGCACGTCTTTCGCTCTCTCGCGCGTGTGAAGCCGACTTTGTTCGGCTTGCTTTGTGTGATTGGCGTTGAGTGCACTTTTCGCGTCAACACACTTTTTGGCACGCCCGGTGGGACCACGGCCGAATAGATTCAAGATGCACCGAAATCGCGGACCTCATGGATGTCAACCTTGAAGATCTTTCTCCGGAGTAGCGGCAGCAACTCCGGGACGTCGTTGACCGGTTTCGAGGCGAAGTGTCCGCTCGTCGTTCAAGAAGAATAGAAGCGGCGTCCCGTATCCGATGAACGAGATGCCCACGATGCTCGCTCGTCGGGGGAAAGCGATGCCACATCCCGGCGGGAAAAAGAGGAGTGTGCGCGAGTATTCCGGAATCGGCGGATTACATGCTTAGCAAGCACAACAAGGCTTTCCTCGGATCGCTTCAGCAGATGATGGTGGCCATCTTTGGCCCGGGCATGGAGCAAGCGTTCGGCAAGGCACCCGTCCAGGGGAAGACCGTGGAGCTGGGTGAATCAAGCTCGCCGGTCGCCGTTGCGGAGCCAGCCGCAGCAGCCTCCTCCTCAGAGCTCTGGAAGCCAAGCGTTCCCGGCCTCCTCCGCGAGGGACCGGGGGGCAGCCAGCTCAGCCCCCATTACAAGCTTCAGGGAGTCGGCCGGCTTCGCCGCCACCACGGAGCAAAGCACGGGTCGGCCCGTGCAACGGCCGAATCCGTGCCGGCCTACGTACGGAGACGTAGCGTTCGGCTCGTACGGGGCCCCACTTGATCTCGGCCGGAGGATTGCTCCATCGACCAACGGGCTGCGAGAAGAATTTGTACGGTGGTGGTTATCATGAAGTGGGAAACTACGGAGCGTTCGACGCCTTCCCCGCACCCGGGATATGCGCCGGCCGCGGGCGCGCAAGAGGACGACGCCCGGCGCGCAAGATGGCCGAATTGATGCGGGAATCGGTTCGGCCTCAAGCCAAAGATGCAAGGACCCGCCTATAGGCCGCCGTTCCCCGAATGGTACTACAACGTGCTCTTGCCGCCAAGGGTGAAGCCACCAACGGAGTTCATGAAGTTCTCGGGGCAAGACGACACAAGCACGGTCGAGCACATCGCTCGCTACCTCATGCAGCTCGGGGAGTGCTCGGCTGAGGAGACGTTCAGGGTCCGCTACTTCGCCGCATCGCTGACAGGTCCAGCGTTTCAGTGGTTCTCGTCCCTGCCCCCTGAATCAGTTGCCAGATGGAAGGATTTAGAGCGGAAGTTCCACGCTCATTACTTCAGCGGCAGCTCGGAGAAGAAGCTGATTGACCTTGCGACCATGAAGCAGAGGCATAGCGAGACGCCGCTGGAGTTTCTCCGAGGTTCAGGGAGGTCAAGGGCATGTGCTTCTCACTTAACTTGCCGGATGACCGCGTTAGGCGACATGGCCGTCGCCGGGATGTTACCGGCCGTGCGCGAAAAGTTGTTTGGAATGGAATTTGAGAATGCGGGCCACCGTCGCAGAAGCTGTCGCTGATGAGCAATCAGGCGTATGGCTTTAAGAAGGACGCCAAGTTTGGCAAGCAGCACGATGTCGCTGATGTCTACAACCAATTCTTGGACAAGGCTGATCTGTTCGAGGACTCTGACGATGAATTGGATGTAGCCGCAGCAGAGATCATGTGGGGAAAGGAACCCTTGACGATGAATCAGCGCTGGGTCAAGCAGACCAAGGGCGCTTATGATTTTGACATTACAAAAGCTGATAAGTTGTTTGAGCTCTTAGTGAAAGAAGGCCGAATCAAGCTGCCTGAGGGGCATTCCATGCTTCGGCCTGATGGAGTTAAAGCAAAACGTTACTGTGGCTTCCATGACAGGGATTCACACTCCATCAATGATTGCGGGGTCTTCGGGATGAGGATCCGAAGGCCATCCGGGAGGGTCACCTCAAGTTCGATAACAAGATGAAACTGGATGGCCACCCCTTTCCTCAGAACATGGTGGGCTTTTCTGTTAACGTGATAACAGCTGAGGAAAAGGGAAAAGTCAAGGTCTTGACCTCAGCCAGGTCTAGACAAGGTGGAGCAGTGGACCCAGAGCGCCAAGTGACTCTGGAACAGGTGCAAGGTGACGCCCCCCATATTCTTAAGAGTCACATCGAGATTGGGGAATCATCCAGAGCTAAGCCCAGGGTGACATCGCGCATTCTCCTCAACAATTGGCGGCGCCGTATTGAGAAAGAGCGCTACCGAAACGGTGCTACGAGGAGGAGCGACGCGCGAGCCGAAGAAGAGGCGCGCAGAAGGGACCAGGAGCAGTACACGCGCGAGCAGGAGCGCGCACACTGGGGATGCGCCTTCTTCAGGCATTGCTGGAACGAGGGTTTAAAGCTGCCCACGTTGAAGAACTGTCCTGAATGCAGTGACAGGTATGATGAGTACAGGCAGGAAACTGCCAATCGCCGATCCGTCCACGAAAGACTTGGAAGGATCCACCCTAATGGGGATCGGCGCCAAAAAATTGAAGTCATCGATCATCCCAGGAAGCGCCAAGCTGATCTCGGTGGGCTGATCAAGAAGAGGACGAAGATGACTACATCCGGCGAGGAGGGGCAATGGTGCCCGCCCGCCCAAGGAGAAGCCGGAAGAGACGGGTCCGGCGCTTGAGGAACCGCGGGCCGAGGCGGGCGGGGTCCGGACGCGCCGGTGTGTGGCGCCCCAAAGACCAACCGGAGGGATCGAAGCGTTCGGCTCCGACATGCATGGTATACTTTCCGCCGAACGAGTTCATGGCTCCTCGCTAACCGGGTTATGCGGGAAGAAGCTTCCTTCGATGATGAGCGGACCGAGGGGATGATGGCACAACGAGGTGCGGCCAAGCGAGCCATCTTCGACAAGCCGGCCAAGAACCGTCATATGAGGCCGCTGTACTTGAGGGGATACGTCAATGGCAAGCCATTGACCAAGATGTTCGTCGACGGTGGGGCGGCAGTCAACGTAATGCCGTACACCACCTTCAGGAAGCTTGGTATGGGCCCGAGCGATTTGACACCTACGAGCATCATCTTGAATGATTTCGCCGGAACCCCTCGGACACCAAGGGATGCGCTCACGTGGACTTGATGATCGGGTCCAAGACGCTGCTCACCACCTTCTTTGTCATCGAGGGCAAAGGAGCCTACGGCCTGCCGCGCTTGGGCGGGGCCGGATTAATGCTAATCTGCCGCGTCCCATCCACCATGCATCAACGGCTTATCCGGTGGGTGGACGATGAGATCGAGGTCGTCCCAGCGGACGATTCCATGAGCGTAGCCAACATGTAACCGGCTTTACGGGAGTACCGGGGGGATTGATTGCTTCTCGAGGCAAAGACGGGGGGAAGGTCTGTTGAACTGTCGGCGGTGACCAACGGCCGATTCAAGCGGTCGGCTCTTATAGCAATTTTTAATGGAGAACCCCGTGGATGGCAACGATGGCAAATTAGGGTGAGGATTCATGTCGGGCGATAAACTAGAAGAGGTTGACATTGGAAGTGGTGATAAGCCAAGGCCGACGTTCATCGGTGCAAATTTGCGGCGGACTTCGGGGGGGAATTTGATTGAGCTTCTCAAAGAATACAAGGATTGCTTCGCACGGGATTATTCGGAGATGCCCGGATTGGATCGTTCCATCGTCGAGCATCGGTTGCCAATCAAGCCCGGTTTCAAACCATATAAGCAACCACCCCGGAAAATCTACAAGGATGAGGTATTGGCCGATGTGAAGAAGGAAATTGAAAGATTACTTGATGCAAACTTCGTTCGGCCATGCGGATACGCGGAGTGGATATCTAACATCGTCCTCGTGTACAAGAAGAATGGAAAAATGAGGGTTTGCATAGATTTCGGGGACCCGAACGGAGCTACTCCGATGGATGGATACCCGATGCCTATTGCCGATTTGTTGATTGACGCCGCTTGCCGGCACAAGGTGATTAGCTTCATGGATGGCAATGCGGGATACAATCAGATCTTCATGGCAATAGAAGACATATCAAAGACGGCCTTCAGATGTCCTGGTCATATAGGCCTGTTCGAGTGGATAGTCATGACATTTGGGTTAAAAAATGCCGGTGCAACCTATCAACGGGCCATGAATTACATTTTTCATGAGTTGATCGGCAAGATTGTGGAGATCTACATTGATGACGTGGTGATCAAATCCCTAAGTCATGACACCCATCTGGAAGACGTCAAGAAGTCCTTAGAGTGCACCCGGAAACACGGTTTGAAGATGAATCCAAACAAGTGCGCTTTTGGGGTATCGACCGGAGAATTCTTGGGGTTTTTGGTCCACGAGGGAGGGATTGAAGTTGGCAAGAAGAGCATGAAGGCCATCGATGAAGTTGTTCCTCCAACTAACCTCAAGGAGTTACAATCACCTGCTCGGCAAGATCAACTTCGTGAGAAGATTCATTTCAAATTTATCACGAAGGTGTTGCCATTCTCTCCATTGCTTTGAAGGCCCGAAGAAAGATCGAAAATTCACGTGGGGCGACGAACAACAAAAGGCTTTTGATGAGATCAAGCGGTACATGAAGGAGCCGCCGATGTTGGTTCCTCCTCGCCTAAACAAGTCTTTCGGGTTGTACGTGGCGGCCGATACCCAAACCATTGGATCGGCCCTTATTCAATAATTTGAAGGAAAGGAGCGGGTAGTAGCTTTTCTTAGCCGAAAACTACTTGATCCCGAAACCGGGTATTCGAATTACCGTAGAGAACCGTGCCTTTGCGTGTACTACTCGTGTACAAAGTTTCGGCACTACTCGTTGAATGCCGAATGCCTTGTGTATTCCAAGTTTGATGTGATAAAACATATGTTATCTATGCCAATTTTGAACGGCGGGATTGGCAAGTGGATTTTGGCTCTATCGAGTTTGAGTTGAAGTTCGAATCGGCAAAAGCCATAAAAGGTCGGATCATTGCCGATTTTATAACGAACATCGTGATCCGTCAATAGATCCGCTTGAAATTACCCCTTGGGCTCTATTTTTTGATGGATCATCGTGTGGTAAAGGTGGGGGAGTAGGGATCCTACCGATTTCGCCCGCAGGTGAGATGTTTGAATTTGCCATTCCTATACAACCCACCGTCACAAATAACCAGTGCCGAGTACGAGGCATTACTTCGAGGGCTTCAATATTTGAGAGAAGTCGGGGCCGTTTCGGTTGAAGTCTATGGAGATTCGAGTTGGTAATCAAACAATTGAACGGCCAATACGAGTGCGAAGTGAAGCGCCGAGGAGTTACTACGAGGAATGCGGGGAAATCTTGAAGAGCTTCCCATTGGTAACTCTACGAAGCATATTCCTAGAGAACATAACGAGGAAGCAAACGGTGGCTCAAAGCGCCTCGGTTACAAAGAGAGTCGAGCGCCTCGGGTTACAAACGAAGTGCTTGCACTAGGGGCGGATCTTGCAGAAGATGATTGGAGGAAAGAGATCGTTGACTACTTGAAGGATCCATCCCGAAAGGTCTCTAGGAAGCTAAGGTACAAGGCCATTAAGTTCGTTCTTCTGGATGATAATTTATTCTATAAATCATTAGATGGGGTATTACTACGATGCCTCGGGTCCCGAAGAGGCCAAGAACATGATGAGCGAAGTGCACGATGGGATATGTGGAGCACACCAATCGGCCTACCGTTTGAAGTGGGTTATTAGACAAGGCTGGGTGCTTTTGGCCGACGATATTAGAGGACTGCTTTGAGTATTACAAAGGATGTTGTTGACGGATAAAAGACGTATCCCTCTACGATCCGCAAGCGTACGGACCCCACACCTTTTTCACCACGGGATTCCCAAGGTTCTTGTCAATCCGCGGAGCAAGGGGATTACAAGCGTTCGATCAACAACGACACACTAGCTACTAAAACCCTAACTACTATTATACTAGAAAAAACACTAAACTACACTAGAGAGAATGATAAACGATCAAGAGAGAAGACACTCGCCCATGGGTCTACGATACTAGAGCATGCAATCGCTTAAAGACATGAAAAACCAATCTAATCTATCGGGGTTGTGACCACGGTTTCGCCCTTTCCCTCCTCTCGTACTCGTCACTACGCGAAGGTAATCATGACTAGACCTTTGATGGCCACGGCGTATTGAATGGATCCAAGGAAGCATTGAGGCCTATACTCCCTTTACGGCACGGTAGCTAACCTTTAAGCATTAAAGTATATTCAACACAAGATGATAGACGGATAATCCGACAAAGTGCGATTACATCTCACGATCGATTACAACCCATGGACGAATGAGAAGATTACCCCATCAAGGTGCTGATCATGGCACCGTTGATCATGGTTTCCCCTTCCGCCGGTGTCTTCCTCCTTCTCCACGAGAGGGTGCTTCCTTCGAGGTGGTTGATCTCCAGCCCGAGATCCTCCTCCTCTCTCTCTAGCTTGTAGATGGCCTTCTCGATGCGAATAAATTCCTCTCTCGTCCGTTGGCGGCGCGTCGGGGGTTTTAGGGTCGAAGATCCTTCGAGGGCAAGGAAGACGGGACCGAACCGGTGCCCGAAGTGGGCCGGGCCGATCCGACCGGGCCGGCCGGCCCGAGCCCGGTTTCGGCCCGGTTCGGTCGCCCTTTTTGCTCCGTGGGTCCTCGTGCACTTATCTACTTCGCCCCCTCCACTTGGATGATTTTGACGCTCGTTATCCTCGCGATCAAGATGGAGACTCTCTTTGCATGAAGTTTGATCTTTTACGCTTCAATCCCCCGGGGTGTTCCTCGTAGCACTTCGGTCCTCACCACCATTGGAAGTAATTTCAGCGAGCTCATGAACACGAACAAGACTCCATGAATGCTCCTTTGAACTTATTGCGAATCCGTCCTTTATGTCCATGTTTTCCTACATAAACACAACACTTCCAAATGCATGCACAAAGATGAACTTGTTATATGATTAGTGTGCCTAGTGGCGGGTTAGTTCAATAATCAAATCCAAACCAAAGTGTAATGAACATGCTAGGTGCACCAAAATACACCGTCAACATCTCCCCCACACTTAGCTCTTGCTCGTCCTCGAGCAAGTACTCGTAAAAGAACTTCGTCCAAGGTGTGTAATCGTGTATCACTTATCCTTCTTCACAAATTAGTCAATCCCTTCATCTTTAATACATAAACACAAAGTAATGATAATCAAACATAAACATGGGCGTTTAGAATTTTTACCACGTCAAGATTTACCCCACAACTCAAACTCTTCACTCGAAGCTTTCAATTTCAGCCATACTTACTTCTTTGCTTCCATCGGAGGGTTTTTATGATTTTCAAAACAAAAATTCCTGCAACAAGTATTAGACAAAAACCTTTCTCCAAGCTCTCTCAAGTCACTCATATGAAGTGGCTATCCTAACCAAATTTTATAAAACTCTCACCTCCCATTAATCTCTCATATATTATGTAAAGTGGAGCTATAGGTAGGGCTAGCGCAATCAACACAAGTATTGTCAAACTAAGAACTTCCTCTAATGGTCGTCTACCTTTCAAAGCCAATGATCATGAGAATTAACCATATGTAGGGATATCAAGGATGAGAAGATTTAGAATGGTGGACATGTGCAAGGGCAAAAGAAAATTGTGACTTCAAGGCACCAATGATGTCCTCGTCATCGGATTGCACATGGTTGGAAATAGAATAAAGGTTTCGTCTCACAATCAACGTGACATCCTTCCTTACACTTTATTATTTTTTTTTCTTTCACTTGATCCATCCCTCTCATATCTTCATTGCTAACTCATCTTCCTCTCTTTATTTTTCTTCTTTCATATGATTTTTTTTTTTCTCTTTTTTTTTCTTTTCCATACACATACTTTTTCTCTTTATTTTTCTCTCTCTTGACATCTTTTCAAAGCTTTCAATTCTCCCTTTTCTCGTATGCACACAATCTGAAATTTTTAAATAAATCATGCTAGAGACGAGACGAAACTTTGAAAATAGGTTGTGTTCAAGGAATACGATGTTCAAAAGAGATGTATAAGGTTGGGTATGGAATCCGATGATATACATGACTTTCGTTATGAAAGTCATGAACTGAATAAATGACGAGGCTAGCAACAAAAGATAAGCACAAGGACATGATCATTGCTTGAAATTAAAACTCACCAAGAGAGAAGGGTCCTAGCCTAACTCATCGTGCTAATCACACTTATGGTGGAGCGAAAAAAACAAACTTGGCTTTGGATAGGAATTTTTTTATACTCTCAACTTGGAAAAAGAGATTTTGCTAACCTTTATTACAAGGGTTTTAATATAATTTTCAGAACTTAAATCCTCCAATTTTTAGCATCGAACATAGCACAACTAGCATGTGAAGCTCAAGATCGAAGTGCGGTATGGGTACTTTAAATAGTAGCGATTCCACTAAGCACCACGGTAAATGATTTTCAAACCACATACTTGTGTTCATATATCAAGAATCGAAGATTAAGCAAACAAGTAAATAAAGATAAACAATACATAAAACACAAAGATATATATAAGACTCTTTTTATTTGGTTTTCTTGACTCAACACTAATTTAAGACGCTTGCAAAAATTTAAAAACAGACTCGAAAACTAAAGACTCATTAAAACGCTAAGACTCTCACACGAAGATTAAACCGAACCTAAACTTGAAGTTCAAAAGCTAAGGCTAGCGAGCTAGCTCTCCCCCACACTTAAAACATACGACGTCCTCGTCGTATCTTACAAAAACCAAAGGGGAAAACTAGATCTAATGGTACTTCGAGCAAGCTTTGCACCACTTGCCTCTCATGTTTCCAACCATGCCGAAAAGCTTGCGCACGTTACGGTTAAGGAACTTGTAGTCATCTTCAACTACTCACTCCAAGTCCTCCATACGCCGCTTCATCGCTTCCATGGTTTGAAGACATTCGTCGGCCGACGCGTAGAGAGCTGCGATGGATTGACGGCAAACTCGACAGCACACCGGATGCAATCCGAAGGGGTCGTCGTCGCCATAATCTCCACCGTTGTCACCACCGTCGTCGCCACCTCCATTGTTGTTGCCTTCGCCACCGCCGTTGCCGTTGCCATTGGGGCCTTCGGGAGTCCTTTCATAGGGTTGCTCACCCCAATCATCATCATCTCTCCGGCGGCCGCCCACGAGCTCGGGCTATGATCGTCGGAGTAGTCGCTATCCCCATAATCCTTATGCTCCGGCGACATCTCCTTGTAATCCTTGATGCCTTGGAGACGTGCCGACCTTCGAACGGGTGTAGGGACCTTCTCTCCTTTGACAGGGTAGCGAGATGCAAGAGCTCCGGTCGGGACACGTCCTCCGCAACGGATACGTGCGGTCCTCTTGACGGGTAGCTTGACCTCGCATCGCATCGCCTCCTCCATCGATGGCTTCTTTGCTTCTACCTTCAACTCTAAGCTTTTTGGAGGCTCAATGGTCGCTACAAGGGTGCAACACATTGCTTGAAAGAATTGATTCTCGAGCTCCCAATTCGGCCAAATATATAGTCCCGAGAGAAAAGCCCCGGGAACCTTATTTTCCTTTTTTACACTTCCCTTAAAATTTTCTCGACCAAACAAGGAAGTCGAAAAGGAGCAATTCGGGCGAAATTCGGGGACGTCGGGCGTCGGGCCCCCCCGGGCCGATCCGGCCGGGGCCGGCCGGCCCACCCCGCCTCGGGGGCCGGGCCGGTCCGGTTTTTTGCACACCGCCCTATTTTTTTTCGTCCTCGGCCCATGGGAAAAAGTTGGCCCGAGTTAATCTTCGCGAAAAACTCCGAGAGAACTAAAAGAAAAATTATTTACGAAGTTGGTGCCTTGTTTTTCGTCCTAGGCGGGACGTTCGGGCTCTTCCTCCATGGTAAAGACGTCAACATGATGAATGGGCACGACATCGGGTTCGTAGTAAACCTTAAGCCGATGTCCATTCACCACAAATTGATCGCCGTTTATATCCATAATGGTTACCGCTCCGTTGGAGAACACCGAATGCACAACATAAGGTCCGTCCCACTTGCTTTGCAATTTCCCCTTTCCGAAGGTTTTAAACCTCGAATTGTAGAGGAGGACCTTATCTCCTTCTTTAAATTCTTTTTTCTTCAATCTTTTATCATACCACCTTTTGATTCTCTCCTTGTATATGCTTGCGTTTTCATAAGCTTTCAACCTCAACTCCTCTAGCTCGCTTATTTGAATTCTCCGTTTCACCACCGCGGCATCGAGATCAAGGTTCATCTCTTTAATTGCCCAATAGGCTTTATGTTCTAACTCAACCGGAAGGTGGCAAGCTTTTCCATAGACGAATTGATAGGGGGTCATACCTATCGGTGTTTTAAACGCCGTTCGATAAGCCCATAAAGCTCCGTCTAATTTCTTTGACCAATCCTTGCCTCCCTTCTCTATGGTCTTGTTAAGTATGCTTTTTAATTGCCTATTTGACGTCTCCGCTTGTCCGTTGGTTTGTGGGTGATAGGCCGTGGAGACCCTATGCTCAATCCCCAACTTGGACAAGCACTTTTTGAAGTTCTTCCCGGTGAAATGAGTTCCTCCATCACTTATCAAGATTCTCGGTGTACCGAAACGGGGAAAAATCACGTTCTTGATCATAGTGATGGACTCCTCCGTGGAAGCTTTACGACATGGTATAGCCTCTACCCACTTGGATACATAATCAACCATAACAAGTATATACTCGAATCGAAATGAGTTTTTAAAAGGCCCCATGAAGTCTATGCCCCACACATCGAATACGTCGACTTGCAAGTTGTATTTCAAAGGCATAGAATTTCTTTGAGAGATGTTTCCGGTTCTTTGGCATTCGGGGCACGACGCAACATATCTTTTAGTATCTTCATGCATCTCCGGCCAATAGAATCCGCTTGACCATACTTTGGCTTCGGTTCGAAAATGGCTATAGTGCCCACCGTACTCCGCCGAGTGGCACTTCCTTAGAATCTCAAGCCTCTCTTCTCTTGGCACACATCTTCTCATCACTCCATCATTGCCAAGCTTGAAGAGGTATGGTGCATCCCAAAAATATTTCTTACTTTCGAGAGATTATCTTCCTCTCGAGTGTTTTTATCTAGATGATCGAGGGGCATCTTTCGAATTGCTCTAATGATGTCAATCATCCAAGTATCTTTATCAAGCACTCTATAGAGGTGATCATCTCTCATCTTATCTTCTATGGGCTCTTTATCATCTTGCCCACGATTCATCCTAGACAAATGATCGGCCACAACATTCTCCACCCCCTTTTTATCATGAATTTCAACATCAAACTCTTGGAGAAGAAGGATCCAACGAATCAAACGTGGTTTAGCTTCCTTCTTAGCCAAGAGATACTTTATAGCTGCGTGATCGGTGTAAACAATGACTTTCGAGTTCACGATGTAGGATCTGAATTTTTCGAAAGCGAATACCACCGCTAGCAACTCTTTTTCCGTAGTGGCGTAATTTAATTGTGCCCCACTAAGAGTTTTGCTAGCGTAGTAAACGGCGTGAACTCGGCCTTCCTTTCTTTGTCCCAAGACCGCGCCTACGGCGTAGTCACTTGCGTCACACATGATCTCGAAAGGTTGGCTCCAATCCGGAGGTTGGATGATGGGAGCACTCACCAACGCATTTTTCAAGGTCCGGAATGCCGCTAGACACTTCTCATCAAAGTCGAAAGCCACATCTTTTTGAAGAAGGTGCGTTAAAGGCTTAGTGATCTTCGAGAAGTCCTTTATAAATCTTCTATAGAATCCGGCATGGCCTAGAAAGCTCCTTAAGGACTTAACATCCGTAGGAGGTGGGAGTTGCTCAACCGTCTCTACCTTAGCCTTGTCCACTTCGATTCCTCTCTCGGATATAACATGTCCGAGCACTATGCCTTGCTTAACCATGAAGTGGCACTTTTCCCAATTTAAAACCAAATCTACCTCCGCACACCTTGTAAGGACTTTTTCTAAGTTTGCTAAGCAATCCATGAACGTCTTCCCGTAAACGGAAAAATCATCCATAAACACTTCAACAATTTCTTCGATGAATTCCGAAAACACGGCCATCATGCAACGTTGAAAAGAGGCCGGAGCGTTGCATAGGCCGAAGGGCATCCTCCTATATGCAAACGTTCCGTAAGGACACGTAAATGTCGTCTTATGTTGATCTTCGGGTGAATAGGAATTTGCATGAACCCCGAGTATCCATCGAGAAAGCAAAAATAAGCGTGGTTTGCTAACCTCTCGAGCATCTCGTCTATGAACGGTAGGGGGAAGTGATCTTTCTTCGTCGCTTTGTTAAGCTTACGGTAATCAATACACATCCGCCACCCGGTCACGGTTCTTTGTGGTATCAATTCATTCTTCTCATTCTTCACCACGGTCAAACCTCCTTTCTTCGGTACACAATGTACCGGCTCACCCATTCGCTATGTGGAACCGGGTAGATGATTCCGGCATCAAGTAACTTGATAACCTCTTTCTTTACTACCTCTCGCATGGCATGGGTTAGCCTCCTTTGATGGTCCACTACAGGCTTACATTGGTCTTCCATTGGTATACGATGAGTACAAAAGGCTGGGCTAATACCTTTGAGATCATTAATTGAATATCCAATCACCTTCCTATGTTTTTTCAATAAAATCAGCAACGCTTCATTTTCTTCGGGGCTCAACTCGTCGCTCACAATGACCGGATAGGTTTTGTCTGGCCCCAAAAATTCATATTTTAATCCCTTGGGCAAAGGTTTAAGGTCTACTTCGGGCACTTGTGGCTCCTCGGGTTTGATTTCTCCTATGTCTTCGAACTTCTCTTCCTCCACGCTTCCATCATGCGGCTCTAAGCCTTTTGTTGCTTCCTCTAGTTCTTCATCTTGTTGATTACTAATTTGATTTTCCATTGCTCTTTGCAGCGGGTCTCTAAGGGTTTCAACAAAACAAAGACTATCTATCTCTTCTATTTCTTCATCTTCGGGAGGAAAAGGAGTAAGGTGTTTAGAAGCACGAAGAAAGTTATATGTGTACTTTGTTCCATTAAGGTTCATCGTTACTTTGCCTTCTCCGCATCTAACACGGCATCAACCAACTTAAGAAAAGGCCTACCTAAGATTATATGATCGGAATTACTATGGTAGGCATCAATAACAAAGAAATCGGTTGGTATGTAGTTTCTAGAGATTTTTACTTTCATGTTGCAAGCAATACCTAGAGGTTTGATAGTTCTACCATCTCCCATAATTAATTTTGTTGATGTTGGAGCTAAGTCTAGGTTGTGGTATTGAACTTTATCGTAAATTTTAGAAGATAGAACACTTACTTGGGCTCCGATGTCGCATAAAGCTTTGCATTGAACTCCGTTGATCTCGCAACTCAAGTGCGGCGTCATCTTCTCTTCTTCTTCGGATCCGATCGAATAAATTTCAGCAAGGCGAGCGTATGGTGATGCTTCGGGCTTGATCCCCATGATCCTCTTCACCTCGGCAATATGTTCCGGATCCACCACGTCATCTCCAAAGAGCTTTTCAAAAATCTCACCGGTGGTTTCGAGGTCGTATGAATTTTCGGCTTTCCTCTCCGGTGGGAAATCGACTTCCAATGCTCTTGCCATTCCCTTTTGATTAGGGAACGGTCTTCTCTTGTCGAATACTTCTCCGTAATCAATAGGAACCCAATCCATTGGTTCGAACTCCCTTAGTGGCTTCGCGCTTGACATGCTTCTCTTGTTCGTCTCATTTGGTGCGACGAAGTCGACGTTTGGTGTAGTTCTTGACTTGATGTGTTCTTGTTCAAGCTTTTCCATGATCGGCTCCTCTTTTGTGACTTCCGGGTTGCCTCTTTAGAAAAATCAGCAAGCTTCTTCTTCCTTGAATTGAATTCCGGCTCTTCCGCAAGTCTTGTTTCCCAATCTCTTCGCATGGCGGCCGCTTTACTAACTTTTTGTAGAAGTTGGGCGGCTTCCGTGAGTGTTTTCTCCATGAGATCCCCACCCGCACACATTTCGACGTGTCGCATGCAACTAGGGGTTAGGGAAAAGAAAAATGTATGCAAGAGTACGTCACCGGTGAAGCCGAGTTTTGGTCCTTGTTCGATTAATTCATTAAACCTTTCCCGGGCTTGGTCTATCCCTTCCTCTTCTCCTTGCATGAAATTGATCACTTGCCTCCTTAGATGTTGAACCTTGCTCATTGGAAAGAACTTCTCGCAAAACTTCTTTGTCAACTTGTTCCAATTGCCTTCAACTTCAAAGGACGCAACCGAATACCATGTCTTTGCTTTGCCGGCAAGTGAGTAGGGAAAGAGATTCCATTTGAACCATTCATCGGGAACTCCTTCTTGACGCACCGTGTTGCATATTGTCGTGAAATCCCTTATGTGTCTATATGGGTTCTCCTCAACCATCCCTTCAAATGGGTTTTCCGCCACCATCTTCATGATCTTGGATTTAATTTCATACTTGGTCGCTTCGAGCTTCGAATCCGACTCTTGTACCTTTATGTCTTCACATCGAGGGCTAGCGTAATCCCTTAATGATTTCTCTGGGTTCTTCCACGGGTTGATTAACGAACTCCATCTAGACAATAAGATAAAAACAAAAACAAAAACGAAACAAGTGTTTTTCTAGATAATATATGTTAGATATAGCAAACAAAAGATAAACTAAAATATAAAACTAAGTTAGATGCAAATCAAACGATGTAAACTAACTTGTTCCCCGGCAACGACGCCAGAAAAAGGGGGCTTGTTGACGGATAAAAGACGTATCCCTCTACGATCCGCAAGCGTACGGACCCCACACCTTTTTCACCACGGGATTCCCAAGGTTCTTGTCAATCCGCAGAGCAAGGGGATTACAAGCGTTCGATCAACAACGACACACTAGCTACTAAAACCCTAACTACTATTATACTAGAAAAACACTAAACTACACCGGAGAGAATGATAAACGATCAAGAGAGAAGACACTCGCCCATGGGTCTACGATACTAGAGCATGCAATCGCTTAAAGACATGAAAAACCAATCTAATCTATCGGGGTTGTGACCACGGTTTCGCCCTTTCCCTCCTCTCGTACTGTCACTACGCGAAGGTAATCATGACTAGACCTTTGATGGCCACGGCGTATTGAATGGATCCAAGGAAGCATTGAGGCCTATACTCCCTTTACGGCACGGTAGCTAACCTTTAAGCATTAAAGTATATTCAACACAAGATGATAGACGGATAATCCGACAAAGTGCGATTACATCTCACGATCGATTACAACCCATGGACGAATGAGAAGATTACCCCATCAAGGTGCCGATCATGGCACCGTTGATCATGGTTTCCCTTCCGCCGTGTCTTCCTCCTTCTCCACGAGAGGGTGCTTCCTTCGAGGTGGTTGATCTCCGGCCCGGAGATCCTCCTCCTCTCTCTCTAGCTTGTAGATGGCCTTCGATGCGAATAAATTCCTCTCTCGTCCGTTGGCGGCGCGTCGGGGGTTTTAGGGTCGAAGATCCTTCGAGGGCAAGGAAGACGGGACCGAACCGGTGCCCGAAGTGGGCCGGGCCGATCCGACCGGGCCGGCCGGCCCCGGAGCCCGGTTCGGCCCGGTTCGGTCGCCCTTTTTGCTCCGTGGGTCCTCGTGCACTTATCTACTTCGCCCCCTCCACTTGGATGATTTTGACGCCGTTATCCTCGCGATCAAGATGGAGACTCTCTTTGCATGAAGTTTGATCTTTTACGCTTCAATCCCCGGGGGTGTTCCTCGTAGCACTTCGGTCCTCACCACCATTGGAAGTAATTTCAGCGAGCTCATGAACACGAACAAGACTCCATGAATGCTCCTTTGAACTTATTGCGAATCTGTCCTTTATGTCCATGTTTTCCTACATAAACACAACACTTCCAAATGCATGCACAAAGATGAACTTGTTATATGATTAGTGTGCCTAGTGGCGGGTTAGTTCAATAATCAAATCCAAACCAAAGTGTAATGAACATGCTAGGTGCACCAAAATACACCGTCAACGGATGTCGGGATTGCCAAAGGTTCGGAAATATTCGGAGGGTCCCCGCATCGGCATTGAATCCCATCATCAAGCCATGGCCATTCGGGGGCCGGGGTATAGACCGATTGGCCAAATTAACCCACCGTCTAGCAAGGGGCATAAGTTCGTACTTTTGGCCACAGATTATTTCACTAAATGGATTGAGGCAATCCCACCGAGGAAGGTGACGTCGGAAAACATGATTGAATTCGTCAAGGAGCACATCATCTATCGATTTGGGATCCCTCAAACGATTACCACTGATCAAGGGGCACAATTCGTGTCACTGGAGTTCAGAGAATTTGCCGAAAGCATGGGGATCAAATTGTTTAACTCCTCTCCCTATTATGCCCAAGCTAATGGTCAAGCAGAGGCTTCTAATAAGATCATGATCAAGTTGATACGAAAGAAGATCGATCGAAGCCAAGAAGGTGGCATTCGGTTCTCAGCGAAGCACTGTGGGCTTACCGAATGGCCCCCCATGGAGCCACAAAAACTTTTCCTTACGAGTTGGTTTACGGGCATCACGCAATCTCGCCTTGGGAGATGCAATCGGGTTCAAGGAGAGTAGTGCTGCAAAACGAGTTAAGCTCCAAGGATTACGGTGGCCTAATGATGGATGAGCTAGAGGATTTACATATGATCCGTCTTAGGGCCCCGGAAAACATCGAGAAAAACAAGCCGCGAGTTGCCAAGTACTACAACAAAAAGGTAAAAGTAAGGCAATTTGCGAAAGGGATCTAGTATGGAAAGCATTATTGCTGATTGGAACTAAATACGGTGAATTCGGCAAATGGTTCCCTAACCGGGAAGGGCCTTTTCGTGTGGTCGGATGCGTCCCCGGTAATGCATATATATTGAAAACTCGCTATGAGAAGAATTTTCCGCAGCAATAAATGGAAGATATCCGAAAAAATATTATCCTAGCATTGAGATTGATCGATGATTACACACATCGGCACGAGAGATAGCCGCGCTCAAGAATGAGGCCGCCTTCGAACAAAAATCCTCGAACGGAAAGATGGCCGGTGCCTAGATGCATTGCCCTTAGCACAAAACTACATTACAACTGCTTCTTGCAGGATTACATCAAACAACCCTGGTGGTCGGGTCCCCGAGGAGGTGGGAAGCGAAGGCGTGGAGAAAGAAGCGAAAGTATGAATCAATCTTTTCTTTACTTCTTCGGCTGCTCCCTCTTCAGTTGTTCCAGGACCACCGTGACGGCAACTTGGAACGCATGGGGGTGACCATGCTTGGCGGCCTCCACCAAGCTATCCCAGGCCGCCTTCAGGTTGTTGTACCTGTCAGAGACATCTGAAGCGGAGAAATCAGGTTTAAGGGCAAGAAATCCAAGTGCAAGCACGAGGTCAAGAAGGAGTCAGAAACGTTTACCCCCTACTAGTGCTTCCAGAGCCATGCGACGCTCGCGCTCGGCTTGGCAACGGGCGGTGACGTCCCTGAGGCCGTGCTCCAGATGCCGCACACGGCGGCGCAGCTGATGGTTGGTCCTCTGCTCGGGCGTGGCATCCTCTGCTTCAAGGGAGGAATCGGAGGAGATGTACTCAGGCACATCTTCGGTCCTGATGATTTCTTCGGGGAGTAAATCAAGGCTGGAAAAGGACAAGAAGAAAACATGAAGCACGAGATCATGCGGAAGAACGAGGAGTAGATCAAGGGAGAACTCACTTCCGAATCGTGCGTTTCTTTGATGAGCCGCTCTCTCGGGGTTGCTTGCCCTTGTCCATGGCTTTGGGGTTTTCTCCTCTAAGGACGGGGAAGAGATGAGAAATGATGGATGAGTGCGCGAGTGGATTTGCAGGGCATCCCGGCAGGCTATTTTATTGACCAAGGGGGTGCATTGGGAGTGATGACCGGCCAGTACACACTGTTGGAATACCAAACGGCAGGGTTTTCTCCCAAGTGCGAAGGGTTTTCTCTTGAACAGTATTTATGGATTGCCGAATCGGGATCCGCTGTGGATTTTGTGCCAAGGGGCAGTTGTTCTCGCGCGTTCGGCTCAAGATAGTCCCGAATGCATTCAAAGAAAACAGAATTCGCAGATGCAAGATGCAAAGGAAGTCATCACAGGACAAGCACAGAATGCAAAAGTTCTTCATCTATTGCCGATATTTACACATCCCTAGTACAATCTAGTCGAAAAGCCTATTCAACACAGATTGGGGATGAGTAATTTCGGCAATGGCGTCGCCGAAGGGCCATCGAGGCGCTCCAGGATGAGCTCGATCTCGTCGATGTCCTCCGGCGCGCCGCCCCGGAAGCCGCGCGGCCTGGTAGAGTAGTCGACGTCCGTATGCGTCGCCATGGCAGCCAGGCCCAAGGTGGTGCCCAGACGAACGCCATGGGTGGCCACCTCGTCGACGCGGCGCTCCACCGCGGCAAGGCGCTCCGCCGGCGTGTCACCGCGGGCGTTCACCTTCTCAGCCAGCTGCTCTACCAGCTCCTTCAGCTGGTTGAGCTCAGCATCGCGGGCTGCAAGAAGCAGGAAGAAAAAGATTAACATCAAAAGCCGGGTTGGATCAAGAATGAATCTCAGAGCCGTACCGTCAATGGCTTCCAGCAGATGCTTGCACTGGTCCTCCCATTCCAGCTCGGCTAAACCCGCCTTCTTGGAGACATCCTCTAGCTCACGCCGGGACGCCTCCAGCTCCTCCCTGAAGCGGAGGGCGTCTTCTTCCCCGTACGACACGGGGGAGTGGCCATCGGACTCCGAGGAGTCGTCGGGGAAGGGGTTGATTGGTCGGCGCAGGAGACGGATTCCACTGGATCAATCTGAAAAAAGGGGATGATCGTCGGACCAAGAAGGAAACCAAAAGTCGAATCAAAGGAGAGGAATTGATGATCATTGCCTCCGCGCGCGTTGGCGCTGCTCCCCTCTCGCCTCGTCGGAGGCGCGGCGGCGGTTGAGGCGGCGCACCATGATGGTTTGGGATGTGCACTTTGTTTGCGAAGGGCCGAGATTGGCAAAGATTCGAGAGCTAGAAGGCCCGGTGGAGAGCTAGGGGCACCTACGGCCGCATTTATAGGCACCGGCGGGATGAATCGTGGCTTCGAGTCGTGGCTTTGGATCGTGGCGCATATCCCAAGAAAATCGGAAGGTGGAAAGGTTTCCTTGGCCGCCCCGCCGTCGGGTCGCTTGGAGTTCTAGGGTGAGCCGTGTTCGGTTGATTGGTTCGGCTAAAGAAAATCGCAGTGCCGTTCGGGAGTTGGCGTTTCTTTGCCGAATGGGTCGTTCGAAAGATTATATTTAAAGGTGCGCGAGAAGAAGGGAAACAAATTGCAAGAAAATATTACAAGAACGACCAACTCGGCTATACATCAATACGGGCATTCAAATGTTCGGATATTTCGCAATTACACCACGAGCATTGGATGTTATCGGACGGGAGTTGCCCGGCAGCCTCCGGCAATCTTTTTGAGTGCCGGACGATGTGTCGGTGAGTTCTGCATCGCATTGCTCTACCTTGGTGGTAGCCGATTTTGCTTCCGCTTGGATCTTTTCTATCAATCGGGGAGTTCGGCTATTTTGGCTTTGTCGGCCTCTATCTCCGCCGTCGTCGGGCTTCTCGCCCGCTTCTAGAGCAGCTTTCCCGGCAATTTTCGGATCACAAGAAGCTCCGCAGTTGTCCGGGGTATCCTTGTGGCTCTCTACTTGGGATTCCGCCCCGGTCATGGCATGTTCGGCATCGGCTTTCTTCTTCTCAATAGCGGGCGGGAGCGCAATTTCCTCAAGGCGTGCTTTATGGGCGCATAAAGGGTGTCCAAGCCATAAACAGATGATAGAGAAGTCCTGATGTCTTCAGGGAGTTCTTGGCTGATGGATTCAAACATCTCCTCGAAGTGATCAAGATCTCTGAACTGATCTTGCGCATCCTTTTCTAGCCAAGCAACAATTTCCTTAAGCCTTGATAGCACTTCATCTGACAGAGGCTGATATGCTCTTGCCATCACCTCGGCAGCTGGATTGATCTCTGACGGCGGGCTTGATAATGATGGAGCTTGACCCTGAGAATGCAGTATTGCCGAGTTAAGAATGCTAAACGTGGAAGTAGCAGAGTTAAGTGCAGATGGATACCTCATGGCTGGTTTCTTGAGCAGGGGCAATCACGGTGGAAGGAGGTGTTCCGGGTAGAGCCGAAGCTTCCGAGCCGGGAGGTGTTGATGCGAGTCTTTGGTAGCTCGTGGGCTTCGGGCGATGAGAAGTGGGGTCCACCTCTCGTTGGGACCGTTGTCTCTGCATGACCAACGGTGATTGCACCCTTGGAGGACTTGGTGGCTCCGGTTGGATTGGGAGATTCATCTCCGGAGAATTTATTGCTTCGGAGAAGGTGGTAAAGATGAGATCTCCACTTTGGGATAGGTAATTCAACCCCGGATGGACTTTCTTGTTGGACCACCGGGACATTTACAAGCTGCTCTTCCATTGTTCCTTCTACAAATGTCAAATTGAAAGGGTAAATGCCGGTGTTCATCCTTAAGAAAAAGACAAGAAAGGTCATACCAATGGATGGGGCATTGGCGAGTGTACGGTTCTCGAAGGCCGCCGGGCTCGGTCCGAAAATGCACAACGATATGATTCGTCAAGAACGAGTAATCTTGTGATCAAGGAGGTAAAGGATTCTACCTCAATGAGCACTTTCTTGATAGTTCTCCTCCTCTTGGCAGCTGCAGGGGCAACCAGAGATAGACCTTGCCTCTTGTCGGCAGCGAGGCTAGAGAGACTGGGATCTGATGTGGCATACCTGGCTATTAGTTGAGCCAGAGTTGTGGATTTGAATCCCAGTGCCGAAATTGGGCCTTCGGCATTGTAAGTAATATCCCTAGCTCGAGGGGCAGGCACCGTGTTCTGTGAACAAGAAGATGAAGGTCAGAACTGTGAATAAAGAGGACATGTCTGATCCAAGGGTTCATTGTATTACCTCTGAAGTTGGCAGGAAATCGGGCATCAACTCCGCACAGAACACATGGACGAAAGCTCACCGAAGATGTGATCATGAAATTCTTGCCACCGGGGAGTTGAAGGTGGGGTGAGCTATGGTTGTGGGCACGAAAGGACATGTGTAGACGGTTGGGCCGCACACATAATTAAAAACCCCGTCGCCCCCGCATCGGCTCTTTGATTTCTTCTCTCGGGCTTGAGGAATTCGTGCGGGAACAACCTTGGGGGCATCTCGTCCACATCCAATTTGCCCGGCCATTACATTGGGCCGATAATACTCATAAGTGCTAACGATCGGCCTTCCTCCATTAAACTCGGCGGGAGTATGCATGGGCGGATTATGATGTTGAAGATCTCTAATAATCTCCCATCTTGACGGCGGGGGTCAAAGGAAAATTCAACGGGGAAGGTCAAGGTATCATTGTCCGGATAAGGAAGCTAGAGAGGATTGGGGGAAACCTTTGAAGAATAGCTCGAAAAGCCGGGCCGATGTCTCGCCGAACAAGAACGATTGAAGCCGCTTCTCCGTAACTCCGGCATCCTCTCGGTAGCTTGAGGCTCTCCTTCGGGGTAATTGGACAAGAGGAAGAACCCGGAATTCAAATCGACACCAACGATCCGGTGCATGTGGAGGCTGCGGCCACATTTGAACGAACCACCAAGGGCCGTTGACACATGTTATCCTTTGGCCGGTATACATTCGGGTAACGATCGATGAAGCATATGGTATACGCCGCCCAAGAAGAATTTTCCCGAGAGGGAGGCGGTTGCCACCGGCCGGATGAGTCGCCATTGCGATGTGGTTCAAGGTGGGCTCGTTGGCTTTGCCACGTAAAACAAATCGCACGACCACATATTCGTAAAGGCTCGTATTCAACATCACCAAGGGGATTGTCTTTCATGTGCCTCAAGATGTAATTCTTGTAGCCGTTCCCTAGCTTTACCCCCGTCCGGCGTGAAGAGCCTTTGAAGTTCCGGTGGCCGGACAAACCCCGTGATGTCAAGGCCGGTGATCATATATACATCGGCCAAAGTTGGAGACATTGGGCCATGCCCAAAAAGGAAGGCGTTGACGCCATTTGACCGAAGTGGCGGGCGGCTATCGGGAGGTCTTCGTTCTTAGGGGTCTCAGCCACTGACAACTCCAAGCACTAGGCGATACGGAGGGTGTCTAGGTTGGTCAATCCACTCTTGTCTGCAAGAATCCTCCGATACCAAGTTCTCCGGCCGCAATTGGAGGTAAAGGCCGCTTCTTGAAAGCGTCTTGCCATTGAGCCGGTGGAGACGGAGCTGCTTTAAAGGGGATTCTCTAAGATTCGAGTTTGCTATGAAATCTCGAGGGTCGAGTTCCCCACGGGACCAAGATAATAAGACCTCGAATTGGCCTTGGTACGAATCAAAAGCGCGATAGAAGGCTCTCGAAAGAAAAGCGGAAAAGGAAATCTCGGGTAAAATTGAAAACCTAAATGCCGAACGAGGCTTGCGGGGGATGAGTTTACTCGAGCATCTTGGTTCCGAGTCGCCATTGGAGGTTTGAGCTCGGAACAAGGAGATCTAGGGTTGGATCCGGATGAAGACTCCGGCGGATTGCGAAGAACAGGTGTTGACGGATTCGATTTTGAGGTATTCGTGGGGAGTCAATTGTGGAACAAAATTACTTTTATCCCACAATTGAAGGGGCATGTGTTAACACCAAAATTTGGTAAGGAGTCTGACTTGTGGGTCCGGTTCGATAAAGAGTCCGTCTGGTGGAAGGAAGGATATTTTCAGAGATATTCGGCAAAAAGATCTGTGGTCGGCTATCTGCTCCGGTTCGGCAAAGGAATAGTAGAGCTGATTTTGCGGGATTGGATGGTGACGTGGCTCAATCAGGGGAAACGAATGGATGGATAGGCGATCAAGCTTAGAGATAAGTTAGGCAATGAATCCATTCGAAGTTGTACTCAACAGGGTATAAATATGACCCCTGAATGTATGTAACAGACACAATCATTCCTCAATACACACCGGCCTTACGCCAAACCCTAGAGTCCTTGTCGTGTCGTCGAGTTCTTCGAGAGGGCCAATCGATCCGTCGACCTCCGTGAGTACCGCAACCTTGTATCATGTCTAGTATCATGCGGTGGATTTAGATCCGATGCAAGTAGTCTTGTTACCATGCTTCGTGTCATGCGGTAGATTCAAGCTTGGTTCAAGAAGGTTTCTTGTTAGATCATGAGCCATGCGGTGGGCTAAGATCTACCTTGAAGCTAGTTATCGGCTCTATTGGATTTTGGCAAGATCCAATAGATTCATTAAGTTACCCCGTGTTACTTTGAGTTTTTACTTTATGTTTTAATTCATGTAACACGCCTTTGCCCAATCTAGATGGGTTTGGATCGGCTCTTGTCTCTTTATGATCCTCGTTCGAGTAGATTTCGTATTTTAACATGTGGATCTTGTGCTTTCCGATAGCCGAAACCGAATCGATCTAGGTTGTTACGTGTTGCGGGTTCAAGCTTGCTCATGTTCGTATAAATCTTGAAAGAGCCCGTATCATGCGGTAGATGCAAGTTTTTGGGTTGCTTTGGAGCTAGTCATCCGGTGGATTAGATTCCCAAATCAATCGATAGATTTATTCACTTGGTAATGTTTGTTCCTTCTTCATGGACCCGAATCGGTACTGTTCGGCCGTATTCGATTATGTTTCTTCACGAGTAGAACACGTGCGTTATCCATGCCTTGAATGATGTATGCTTTTAGCTTTCCATATTTAGATTGTATCATGCGGTGGATAGATCTATTTGTGGAAAGTGGTACGGTTTTTCATGCAAGTTGTATCATGCGGTGGATAGATTTGCTTGATGTCGTATCTTGACGGGTTTTAAAGTAACTAGACATGCGGTAGACTAGTGCTTTGGATCTATGCATACTTGTTTAATACATGATCATGTCCGTGCTATACTTTATTCGTTTATTTAATGTTAATCTTTATGGGGATCGGTCATGACCTTGTGTACGTGCATTCTTGTTCAAACAAAGACCGATCGCCGTCATGCTCACGTCATCCATTCGGCGGTATTATGTTTTCCCTTTACGATTTCCCGAATGGCTGTAGTCCGTTGGCAGATAGCTTTCTATAGCTATGTGTCATCTCATTTGGCTTTTAGCCGTAAATATGGAACTGTCTGGTACCACCCGGCAAGTTCCAAGTTTTGGTATCTAACTGCTTTATCTTTTGTTAATTTTCAGGAAAAATTGACTGGCACGTCTTTCGCTCTCTGCGCGTGTGAAGCCAGCTTTGTTCGGCTTGCTGTGTGATTGGCGTTGAGTGCACTTTTCGCGTCAACACATCTCCTTCGAGAAGAATTTTTATCGGCTCCCATTCACTCCCCCCCCTCTCGGTTCGCCGTATTGGTCCTTCACAAGCGGATCTTCAGGTATCTTCGATACACTCCTGAGCTCGGTCTTTGGTACTCGGCGTCCACTTCTCTTCCGCTTCTTGGGTTTTCGGATGCCGACTTTTGCGGGGTGTTGAGTCAATAGGTAGTCGACTTCGGGGACATGTCAGTTTTTGGGATCTTCGCTTGTTTTTTGGTCATCTCACAAACAGTCTAGTGTAGCTCAGTCTACCACATAAGCCGAGTATGTTGCTGCTGCTAGTTGTTGCTCACAGCTGCTTTGGATCACGTACATGCTGAGTGACTTTGGTGAGGAGTGTTCTGTGTTCCCATGTACCTCTCATGTGTGATAGCATGAGTGCCATTACCGTTGCTAAAAACCCCGTGCTCCACTCCAGAACCAAACATGTAGAGGTGTCGTACCACTACCTGAGAGACAATGTTGAGAAGGGAAACATAGACCTCATCCATGCTCCAACCGAAAAGCAACTTGCCAATATCCTTTCCAAGCCTTTGGACCAAGCTACATTTGCCCGTTTGCGAGGGGAGTTTGGTGTTCTTTTTCCTTTTTGAGCTTTGGTTGGGGATTTGATGTACATTCTCAAGTTGCATTTTCATTTGTGTATTTTATCATGCTTGCATCTTTGTATCATAGACTGCATATGTATCATATGAGATGTGCTTCTCTAGTATACTCGGATCACCATGATGTGCTAGACATGAGATTGTGACTTTGCTAGTGATGCTCATATGATGGATAGAGATGCTCTTGATAGCTTTTGGATGTATGTGCTTGTGAATGATTTCTTTCGTAAAAACGCTATATATGATCCTCTCTTATGAGTTGAATGCCTTTCATGTTAAATTTGTGCACTTATGGCTATAGCTTGCTTAATCTGTGCTTGGAACCATGTTCTTTTCATTTGGGGTCCAAGACTCATTTATCATCATGGATGTTTAGCCTACATGCTACCTTGTGGAGAAGCCTAAGCTTCTTTTTGCCGCAAAGGCACTTCATGTACCATGCTTAATTTGTAAATCTTGAAATTGATATATGAAATGATTTTGATTGAAACATGTGCTTCCTTGTCATGAATGCTTTAAATTCCTTATCTTGGGTGCTAAACCGTTGCATGACATTCACCATTGAGAAGTCTCACATTTAGAAGTGGACACATGGCTCAGTGGCTTTGACATGACATGACATAGCTTGTAGGTGTTTGTGATGATCTTGTGATGAGAATTTGTGACCCTTCATGAAGTCTGTGAGTTATATGTTGTTTGTGCTCATTTTGATCATGTTTAGGTCCTATGCTCATGAGAGGGAAATTTTTGTGAAAATTGCTTTGTCTCGATCATGTCTATGTCACATGCTCATATGTCCCTATCTATCTTGTTGGCGATGCTTGTACTAAATTTGTGGCTATCTTTCTTGTCTATGTCTCATTTTTAGCATGTTGTAGTGCTCTTTGTCTATTTGAGAAGCACATACTTGCATTTGTAGACATGATTCATGCATTACCAACAAGGGGGAGGAATAGTACCCAATTCTTCCTTTGGGGAGAAAGTTGCATCCAGGGGGAGTTTTGCATCAAATGGGAGAAAATTGGGAGAAATGCATTTGTTCAGGGGGAGCTTGCATTCATGCATTTGGGAGCTCTTTTCGCCTGAATTTTAGTTGTGCTCTTTTGATGATTGTGTCGAGCCCTTTTGCCTCACCTTGAGGAGTCGGCAATTTTGGAGCATTTTATCTCAGTTATGTCGAGCCATTGCCCTTGTCTTAGGGGACAGAGATTTTTCTCTCTCAAGTGATCTTGTTTCGGCTTTTGTTTGGCTTTTGTTATCTCTGAATTGGTTACTATGTGTGTGTTGTTAATGCACTCATCAAGGGGGAGATTGAGGAATGGAGCGTCCGAGGACCGGTGGATAGTCGATCCCTGGAGTGATGAGTGATTGACAAGATGGTGTGGACTGACTCTTGGCTGAGTATTGAAGGTGCATGTTGCGGCTTGATTTACGTTGGTGTAGGTGAAGAGCGGGCACGAAAGGTCTATGCCTTGTGGGGCCTCCGAGGAGTGGAGAGACAAGTAGGCTTAGCTCGATGGACCCGGTGGCCAGCAGGGTAAAGTGCGGGCCGCATGGTGGCAAGAAAAGCAAGACGAAGTCATTGATCGGAGCCGTTGTAGGGCAGCGGCTCACGACCGGAGTCTGCACGCGGGGTTTGCGGTAGTTCTCCACAAAACCGTCGGGTTACTTGGTTGAGCCACAAAACCAAGACTGGAGGCTCGGCGGGCGGAGACGGGATTTGGGCGTGCCGAGAAGCTTCGATGACGGCGGACACGTGGCGGGATCGCAGGGCTTGCGTCGGGAGGACGCGGACAGTGACAAAGGCATGGCAGTGCGATGAAGAAGAGTGCTACATCAACTATTTGCACCTAAGGGGATTGTATCTTAAGTTTGAGTGCTAGGGGTAGCTTGGTCATTTACCCAACCCAGATGGACTCATATATATAGCTCTAGGGTTTTTGGGCAAACTATCCATCTGGACTACTTCTCATTTCCCTGGTCCATATGCGTAGATTTTCTTCACTGCTTTGTATAGAATTTGACCTCCGAGTGTATGGAAGCATTCATGGTTGCATTGATTTTCTTGTTGTAGCTCGTGTGATTTTCATGTCTTTTTCGAGCTATTTTTGTTGGATTTTCGTGCGTGCCTTGTTCCTTTGATTCTGAGGTTTATGGGTTCAGATTTGTTGGTGGGGATAATGGATAGATGTCTTGTGCATCTTAGTGCTTGATCATGACCCCTCAACCTCCGGATTTGGCCTCCGATTAAAGGATTTCGGTTGGAACCCTAGCTCTTTGTGTGAGCTCGGTAGAATCTCGATTCCTCTCGATTTAGTAGGTTTAAGGTTACAAATTCATAGGTATAGCATCTCCTAGAGGCGCTTCATTTTGACCAATGATTTGGTAGCAATCCCTTGGTTGATTCTGGAGATCGGGCAAAGGGAAGGAGGAGTTCACCTTTGGGAGGTCAGGCTCGGGCTACTGTTTCCGTGCCTGGTGGGCAGTTCGTGTGGGGTTGGCGGACCAGGGATGAGGTGTTGAGCGGCCAGGTGTTCGTCGAGTTCTTCGTGAGTTCTTGAGCCGTTTCATTTCGATCCGTTTGGTCGGTGGGTTTTGGTTGGAGGTTGTTGGCCGGACGGTTCGCTCGGTGAGGCCGGACCGTCTGTGAGGAGCGGACGGTCCGCGGTGAGATCGCAGACCGTTCGAATTTCAGAGGGTGCATACTGGAGGTTCGAGGTCGTTTTGCGGACCGTCTACCCCTGACCCGCGGACCGTCTGCCTACCCCCTGGGGACCGTCCGCCCGGTCACCTCGGACTGTCCGCCTGGGTCTTCGCAGATTGCCTAAGTCCTTTGTTTCTTGAGTTGCGCTTTCGCTTTGGGATTGTTTAAAGCTTGTTCCTAGGGTTGGTAGGTCCATTGTGACTACGTGACCTTCGCAAGCTCGTGTGGGAATCCTAGGTTGTGAAGTTGGGGCATAGGCTGAGTTCACCCGTCGGGAAGAATTTTTATCGGCTCCCATTCACTCCTCCCCCCTCTGGTCGCCTAATCGGTCCTTCAATGATGACGCAGTCAGCTAGTGAGATCCGGCAGATGACGAAGTTCGAGAGGGTCAGACAATGGTGGGTGAGGTTAAGGTGGCAGTGGGGCACGACATGATGGTTGCAGGGCCAGGGAAGTGTTGTGTCACACCCGATTTTCCGAAGAAAACCAAGTGCTAGCTATATGTATGCCAGGATCTAGTTTCATACATATAGTGACATCATAGTGAATAACAGAAATAATATCACGTAAAGAAAGGGAGATTATAAAAGATTTATAGTGGAATCTTGGGAAACAATGGCTCCAAACTTCACAGGAAATCGACTGGGGGTTGCATACGCCTAGCACCATCTTCTAGACATTGTACACCTTCTTCTCCTTTTGATTCTTCTTCTCTAAATAGGGTTTAGCAAGGTTGAGCACACTTATGGTTGGAGCTCAGCAAGTGGGGGAAGATGCAAGGCTATCAAGGATAGGCTAAGATTTTGCAGCGGTTAGCATTTTTAATGTTGGTCAAATTTTAATTAACAAACGCCTAGTTACTAGATGTAAGTTCATACCAACCCACTTAAACATTTAGAAAACATCCCATCTCAAAACCACAAGAAACCATGATTTGATTCCATCTTCAAGATTGATTATCATGTGAGAGTCCAAGCCGCTCTTGACCGTGAGCACGGCTGATGGATCAGTTTTCACTCTGCAGAGGTTGTACACTTTACCCACAGTTCGTGTTCCCCAAGTCGCCCGGGTTTGCAAGGCCCTTAAACACTTCTGAGGTGAGTGGCTAGGGGTCCACTACGAAGCCTTTACAAAGGAATGCAGAAGACCAACAGCCCGCGATAGTTACAGCAGCGGAGCGGACCATAACCCTCCCTAGTGGTCAGCACCTTAGCAAAGGCTGCTACCCCAAAAGAACTGGGTTATACCCCTTCAACTCCGGCCCCCTGTGCTCCTTTCGGTTAAGGCTATTAGATAGTTCCACACGCCTAATTAATTGGCTAAGCCAGAGCCATATAGACTGTGGTTGCACTGTTTTCTTAGGTGGTTCTCCATGTTCCGATTAAATCGTATTATCTTGTAATTAAGCAACTAAGCAATCTATCGAAAACATTTCATTAAAACCTAGTTATTCAAGGTAGAGGGGTAAAATCTAGTCATGTCCTAAAAAGGTGATTTTCCCATCAAATTTATGCATAGCAACATTTAAATGTAAACCTAGTTATCATGCAATTATTTGGGACAAAGAGGAATATGCAGAGGGAGAAGTCCACTTGCCTTTCTCAACACAAAGTGTGACGCCCTATGTTTTTAATTACCATCATTACCGCTAATGACCTGATCAGCTGAGTCAAACCGGCCCAACACCGGTCAAACCAAGGTCAACCTGGGTCATCACCCCGAAAACCTCGCCAATGAACCCCAATGAACCCCTTGACCAAGTCTACGCACACCCGTGGTCAACCCTTGGTCAAAGACACGGTCAAACCCCGCTTAACCGTTGACGTCGGCGAATGTCGTCCGGAACTTTTGCCGCGTTGCCCAAATTTCGCCTAAACACTTCAAAATCTACCTTTATGAAAGTTGTCCATCTTGTTGAGGGACACAACTTTCATGTAGATTGGCATTTTAAATTTTGAGTGGAAATTGGTGAAAAACTTGATCGACCGACAGCACCTCGTGTTTATCGGAACCTGGCAGCATTCAAAGTAGGCACGACGTTCCTGCAAAATACGTTGAGAAAAACACCCTAGAGCCTTTGTAGAAGTTATAAAGGGTAGTGAGATCTACAACTTTCCTATTCATCACTCAGTGCACTTTAGTTGCAAAAAATTGAGTTTTTGTCGCTCGAACGGGGCCGGTCCAAAACAATTCCGGGCCGACCGCCGTCGCCCGCGCTCCGGCCGCGCCGCCCGCGCCGCCGCCCGCCACCTCGGCGTCCGGGCCGTTCCCGCGCCTTCCCGAGGCACGCGCGCCTTTCCCCGGGTTGTCCCGCGCCCCTAGAACGCCTCGGAGTCCGCCCCCTCCTCGCGCCGCGTGACGCGCCGCCGAGCACCCGACGGACCGCCGGTCGGTCCGGCGTTCCCCCCCCGCGGCACTCCCCGCCAAGGCCGGCGCGTGCTCCTAGGCGTGCGCCGTCGGTCCCTTGGTCACCGGCATGCGCGTGGGTCGCCTATAAACAAGGCCGTCGCTTTTCCCCCTCGCGCCCGACCTCCCCGCCACGCGCGCGTCGGGCCACCGGGGACGTCGCCGAAGCAAGCCGCGCTCCCTCGCTCTCTCTCCCCCGCCGCACAACGGGTCCACCGCCCTAGCTAGGTCATGTAGAAGCTCGGGAGACCACGTCCGGCCTCACCGGCCGCCGAGCCTCGCCGGCCGTCGGCGCGGCCGCAACCAACACCGCCGGCGACCGCTGCACACCCCGCCGCCGGCCACCTCTACTCCCAAATCCAAACCAAACCGGCCCCTAGCCACCCTAGCACCCTTCCCCCGCCCTTCCCCAGCCAAGCCGGCGACGAGCTCACCGGGAATTGCTCCAGCCGCGCCGGACGGCCGCCCCAGGGGTGACATTGCAAAGAAAAGTTTCTTTCCGAGGGCCTCCCTGCAAAAGGGTAACTCAAATAGTAAAAGTGACTTTCCTGTTTCTTGTAAATTGCGTATAAAATCATAGAAAAATCGGAAAAATGCAAAACTGATTTTGTTGGGTTCGTGGTGAAATATTCTACAACTTTTGTTATTCTGGCCTGAGCTAATTCCTGATAGTTTTTGCATAAAAATACAAATGTGAAAAACCTAGATCTGCAATACCTCAAAATCTATACATCCTCTGTAGCTAATTTTTGGATATGTTGTGTGTCTTGTCATGACTAGCTCCTATGCCAAAAATTGCGCAAAGTTATGATGTAAATCGTTTTATAAAAATGTTTTTCCTTTTCTGCCAGATCTGCATAAATGATTTTTCTTGCTAAATATATTTATGATTTTGAGCTCAATTTGTGCCCACTGTCTTGTGATATCAAAACACACATCTTGTGAATTAATCATGATTTTGGACTTAACAGAAATATTTATCCTCAAATTATGCATGTTTTCCTTTGAAAAATGATGAACCAAGATCAGTAAAGTTTCTAGGTGAATATGCTGGTTCGTTAGGCTTGTTTAGGACCATAGAGCGTGCATGAGAAAGTTTGGATCATTTTGAGGCTTATTTTTTTGTATGCATTTAAATTGAATCACTAGCTAGCCTTTGTTATTTTCAATAGTATTTAATTTCCTAGCATCCAACACTTACATGTGGGTCCAATGGACCATGATACGTGCTAATATGCTTAAGAAACACTCCTATAATTTTTGGTAATTTAATTGCTGAATAAAAGCTTAAAAGCCCCTTTTAATATTAAAGAGAAGTTAAATAAAGAAAACCCCCTAGTTAATTCTTTTTCCTTTTTGAAAGTATTACGCAATTTAATTAAAAGTTAATTAAGAATCCTTGCTGATAAAAAATTAATTCATGAATAAAAATATTATTCATACCTTTGCTTGTGAAAGGAAAAGGACTATACATTTGTAAGGAATCGGATGCCCGTTAGCCTAAGAGGGGGAGGGGGTGAATTAGGCAACTTAAAACCTTAACCTATGGCTTCACTAATTTTGCGCAAAGGTAAACTAGAACATACTATCTATATGTGCAACTACGGTTGTTCTAGTGTGAAACTCCCATCCCAAAAGAAGGTTTGCAACCTATAGCCAATCCTAGCATGATACTACTCTAGGAATGTAGAGGCAAGCAAAGATTGCAAGAGAGTAAATGCGGAAACGTAAAGGGGATGAGAGGAAGCAAACTCTTGACACGCGATTTATCCCGTGGTATCGGTAGGCACTAAGCCACCCCTAGTCCACGTTGTTGAAGCACTCACACAAGAGTATTGCTTCCCGGTCACCAAGTCTCTCCCAAGAGCACCAACTTGACATGCCACAAAGGCTAGCCACTTAGGCACTTGTCAAGCTCCCTTGGTCACCTTGATGCCGCCTCCACTAAGGAGCTTCTCCACCAAGGAAGGGGGTCTCCACGTCCCCCGCACAAAGTGTCCTCGCCGCTCCACACCAAGCCGGAGGGTCGATGACGATTGCCGGTGAGCCACTTAGGCCCCAAGGCTTCCGGCGAACCTTGTACAACAGATTCACTCAAGAATCACCTCACAAGGTTGGCACAACCTTGCACTCACTCAGCTCTAAGCTAAGCCTAGCACTAAGCACATACACAAAGCATGCACTAAGGATGAGCAATTAAGCACTTGGATGGATTGGATATGATCTTCAATGAGTCTTGAACTCCTCTGCACTTCCACACAATCCAGCTACCTCAAATGAGTGAGTGGAGGGGGTATAAATAGCCCAAGGCATCAAACTAGCCGTTGGCTAACGTCCACGAAAAAGGTACCGTCGGATGATCCGACGCTATGCTTTTTCGGGGCGTCGGCTCATCCGGTGCCCCTCCCACGTCACGTAGCCGTTGAGGTTCTCTCGACACAACCGCTTCCTCCGACGCTATGCTCCGACGCTACGTCGGATCATCCGCGTCTTTGAAGGCCTCGCGTCCGGGTCGCATCGTTAGCTTCTAACGGACGCGTCGGATAGACCGACGCTATGCCTTAACCAATGCGTCGGATCATCCGGTCTTGAAGGCTTCGTCTTGGCGCGTCTCTGTCTTGATTCAAGGCGAGCGTCGGATAGACCGACGGGGTCCCCACTTAGACCGTCGGATCATCCGGTGCTACCCCCTTCCTTGCTCTTCCTCTCGCAACTCGTCCGACGCATGTAGAAAATGGACCGTCGGTTCATCCGACGGTACCTAGGGTTTCACCCTGTATACCAACTCGTCCGACGATTGCACCGACGCTTGTAAATGAGGGACCGTCGGTTCATCCGACGGTGTCTTCTCTTTTCCTTTTCTTGCTCGGTTTTGACCCTTTGTTTTGGCATTTTTGCATGGGGTTTTCTTGCATCCTTGGGACCTAGAAGTGTCTACAAAGACATGCTCAAACAATATGGTTAGTCCCAATGATCATGTTGTCATGAATCACCAAAATCAAACTCCGAACAAATGGCATATGAGGCCATGTTCGCTACAATCTCCCCCCTTTTTGGTGATTTATGACAACACAACCAAAGCAAGCATAAATTTGCTAGAATTGACAGAATTAGAACCACTTACACTTGCTTGGATGCTTACCATCATCCAAACTCCCCCTAGATCAAACTTCCCCCTTTTTGCTCTTATGTTCACATTCTCCCCCTTTGGTCTCAAATCCTTGAAATCACTTGTAAGCATCCTTGAGCCCACTTGTAAGCTTACGCCACACGCTTGCTTTGGTCTCACATTCTCCCCCTTTGGAATAAAGTCTCCAAAAAGTCCAAAGCAAACGGGTCCAAGGAAACTAGCAAGATCTAGCAACCATAGCTCAAAGGAGAGATGTTAAATGCAAGGGAGAAAGCCGCATGAACCATGATCCATAAGTATGATATCAATGAAGATACCACATGTGTGAATAACTAAGGTGGATCACAAGCTCATGAGACCGACATGATACAAACTAAGCTCCCCCTAAGTGTGTGCATAAAAAGAATACCACTTGCAAGACAAGGGTAGTGAGAAACAAGTGCACAACTACAAACTTGAAAGACAAGGAAGCTTAGAGCATATCATGCAAGGAGGTAGCTTAAGGGACAAGAGATAAGACAAATGGGTTCTTGTTACATTACCACTTGTAGATATCACTTGTAGTCTTTTGATCATTGCATCCCTCCGGGGGATTGATCCTCTCTACCTTGTTGGCACCACATTGAGATGAGCCACTTGGAAATGATATCACTAGGTGACACCACTTGGAAGAAGCTTGCATAGAAGACACTTGGGGTACCACAAGGATTAGGAATGTATGAGTACATTGCCTTTGAACTTATATAGAGACATAAGCTCGCAAGGACATGACTCAATAGCATGAAGCTCATATTGCTATATTCACTCTTTTAGAGATGTTAGATCACATTGAGAGTGAAATAGCATTCTCTTAGAATGAAACACCGCACCGGAACGCGTCGCTAAGGGACTACATAAGATAAGCTTGAAACAATGTTAGTCCCATAATCAAACCATAGGATGAGCTCCCCCTAAATGTGTGCATTTAGTGTTTGAATCACCAACCAAATGTATGCACATTGTTTATGATAACAAAAGGGAAGCTTACCCTATATCTTGCTCATGATGCAAAGAGATATATATATAAAAACATGCACCATGAAATAACTAGTGTAGCTTTCCTACACACTAATCAAACCATGTAGATTGCTCATGGGTTTGCACATGACACAAGCAACCTACCATATGTAAATATTGCAACAAATGAAACCTAAACAAGGCAATGGAGCTACAATGATGCAAGAGATAGGTACTAGTTTCCATTACCTCAATTGGGGAACTTGGGCAACACATATCCAATTTGCAAGCTTGGCTTGTAGGCATGAATTTCCGCAACTTCTTTGTGCCAAGCCTCCCAAGTCCCCACTTTTAAGGCCTTCAAGTGGCCTTTGGAACCCAAACCATTTGAGGCCCCTTCATGTTGGTGATGACTTCCTTGGGCACCCAAATAGGTTGGTTCCAACCCCGCTCTTCCTTCATCTTCCCAACCTTGTGTGCAACCACCTTGCCATTTGCCTTCTTCTTGATGACGTAGGTGTTGCTCTTGGTCTTGTTCTTGCGGTTGGGCTTGGTGTAGATGAGGGAGCTCTTGATGGTGGGCTTCAATTTCTTCTTTGCGCCCTTGTCCATCTTCTTGACAAATTGGGGGCATTTGTAGAACTTGTGCCCTTCCTCATGACACTTGTAGCAAGTCACGGTTGCACCCTTCTCAAGCTTCTTCACCATGTGATCACGGTTATCTTGAGAAGGTTGGACTTGGCTCTTCATGTCTTGAGAGATGTCCACTTGTTCTTCATCATTCTTGCCCTTGCCCATCAAGTTTGCCAATCTCTCTCGGAGCCTTTTCACTTCTTGCTTGAGCTCATCATTTTCCTTTCCTATGAGATAATCACATGATTCTACAACAACATTCTCATTGCAAGATGGTGAGCAAGATTCATCAATTAAATCAATGCAAGAAGTTGAAGCATCTACCTTGGAGATAGGAATTGCACAAGGGATAGATGTTTCATTAAGCTCAAAGGAATTACTTGTTTTAGTCTCATTGCTCTCAAGCTTAGATTTTAGCTCCTCACACTCCTTGCTAAGCAATTTGAATTTGCACAACAAATGTTCATAATTTGTAGCAAGGGTGTCACTAAGATCATTGAGAGCATTGAGTTCTTTAATTTCATTAGCTTGTTGTTCAAGCATTCCTTTTTGCTCATGGATTAGCTCAACAAGATCATTGAGAGAGGTGGTGTCGGATTCGTCATCACTTACATTGCTTTCCATACCTTTGGCCATGAGGCACATGTGTGATGATGAAGGTCCTTGCATGAAGCGGGTGGTGAAGTTCTTTCTTGATTCATCGCTTGAGCTAGAAGAACTTGATCCACCACTTGTCCACTCGCGGACGGCGAAGGTTGCTTCTTGCCTTGGTCTTCTCTCCTTGACCACCTTCCTTTTGGGCTTGTGCTCAATCTTGGTGAACTTGATGTGTTGATGATGGCGCCCTTCTCTCAAGTGGATGTTGTAGCCGTACATGTTGACTTTCTTCACATACTTGAAGATCTTCTTCACGTACTCGGCCACCATAGATTCAACCTCTTCATCACTTGAGGAATCTTCATTATCACAATCATCACCATCATCTTCGCTTGAGCTTCCACGAGTAGCCATCCTACTCAACATTTTCTCTTGTCGGCTTGAGAGAGCATGGCTTGTGGTTGGAGAAGATGGTTCTTGGGGCTTTTCTTGGGGCGCCTTCTTTGACTTGGGCATTAGTTGAAGCTCATGTGCCATGATCTTGCTCAAGATATGCGATGGCTTCAAATCTTCGAGCTTCTTCTCGTAGATGATTGCTTTCACCAAGTCATAGTCGGGCTTTCGGAGACTTTGTAGGATCTTGCGGTTGATGTTCAAGTCCGTGATGTCCTTCACACCTAAGGCATTAATCTCATTGACAAGCACATTTAGGCGTGAGTACATAGATTCGGCATTTTCATTAGCAAGTTGCTTAAAGCTATTGAATTCCTCAAGGAGACAACCGTAGCGTTCATTAGCAACTTCTTTTGAACCCTCATTTTGCTCCTTGATGGTTTTCCATAGCTCATGAGCATTTTCACAAGTAAAAACTCTATTGAAAACGCCTACATCTAGTGAGGACAAAATGATACTCTTAGCAATTACATCAAATTGCTTTTCCTTCCTAGTACCATTTTTCATACCCTCATCGGTGACTCTCCAAACATCAAGGTCCCTTGCTTGGAGATAGGCCTCCATGAGAACCTTCCACCGAGGATAGCCCGTGCCATCGAAATGTGGAGCCAAACCTAAGGTATCCACCCCTTTCATTCCTCTATAGGGCAACTCACTAGGCGGTGAAGCCTAACCGTTCCAATGAGCCGGTTTTCACAATTTACCAATCGAATTGGTGTATCCTTGTGAAGGAAGTGAGTCCCGGCTCTGATACCACTTGTAAGGAATCGGATGCCCGTTAGCCTAAGAGGGGGAGGGGGTGAATTAGGCAACTTAAAACCTTAACCTATGGCTTCACTAATTTTGCGCAAAGGTAAACTAGAACATACTATCTATATGTGCAACTACGGTTGTTCTAGTGTGAAACTCCCATCCCAAAAGAAGGTTTGCAACCTATAGCCAATCCTAGCATGATACTACTCTAGGAATGTAGAGGCAAGCAAAGATTGCAAGAGAGTAAATGCGGAAACGTAAAGGGGATGAGAGGAAGCAAACTCTTGACACGCGATTTATCCCGTGGTATCGGTAGGCACTAAGCCACCCCTAGTCCACGTTGTTGAAGCACTCACACAAGAGTATTGCTTCCCGGTCACCAAGTCTCTCCCAAGAGCACCAACTTGACATGCCACAAAGGCTAGCCACTTAGGCACTTGTCAAGCTCCCTTGGTCACCTTGATGCCGCCTCCACTAAGGAGCTTCTCCACCAAGGAAGGGGGTCTCCACGTCCCCCGCACAAAGTGTCCTCGCCGCTCCACACCAAGCCGGAGGGTCGATGACGATTGCCGGTGAGCCACTTAGGCCCCAAGGCTTCCGGCGAACCTTGTACAACAGGATTCACTCAAGAATCACCTCACAAGGTTGGCACAACCTTGCACTCACTCACTCTAAGCTAAGCCTAGCACTAAGCACATACACAAAGCATGCACTAAGGATGAGCAATTAAGCACTTGGATGGATTGGATATGATCTTCAATGAGTCTTGAACTCCTCTCGCACTTCCACACAATCCAGCTACCTCAAATGAGTGAGTGGAGGGGGTATAAATAGCCCAAGGCATCAAACTAGCCGTTGGCTAACGTCCCCGAAAAAGGTACCGTCGGATGATCCGACGCTATGCTTTTTCGGGCGTCGGTTCATCCGGTGCCCCTCCCACGTCACGTAGCCGTTGAGGTTCTCTCGACACAAGCTGCTCCGACGCTATGCTCCGACGCTACGTCGGATCATCCCGTCTGAAGGCCTCGCGTCCGGGTCGCATCGTTAGCTTCTAACGGACCGTCGGATAGACCGACGCTATGCCTTAACCAATGCGTCGGATCATCCGGTCTTGCGAAGGCTTCGTCTTGGCGCGTCTCTGTCTTGATTCAAGGCGAGCGTCGGATAGACCGACGGGGTCCCCACTTAGACCGTCGGATCATCCGGTGCTACTCGCCTTCCTTGCTCTTCCTCTGCAACTCGTCCGACGCATGTAGAAAATGGACCGTCGGTTCATCCGACGGTACCTAGGGTTTCACCCTGTATACCAACTCGTCCGACGATTGCACCGACGCTTGTAAATGAGGGACCGTCGGTTCATCCGACGGTGTCTTCTCTTTTCCTTTTCTTGCTCGGTTTTGACCCTTTGTTTTGGCATTTTTGCATGGGGTTTTCTTGCATCCTTGGGACCTAGAAGTGTCTACAAAGACATGCTCAAACAATATGGTTAGTCCCAATGATCATGTTGTCATGAATCACCAAAATCAAACTCCGAACAAATGGCATATGAGGCCATGTTCGCTACAACATTCACATGAAATAACAAGTACGATAGAAACCTTTATTCAAATGTACAATAAAAGAATAACTCATGTACACCTAATAACCTTCCTAAAAGAGATACACTATTTAGATGCTTGTTAAGGTGATTATGACCAACAAGAGTTGGGCAAGATAACAACCTATCACATCACCTGAACCTTGCATTGCATTCCGTGTAGATCTTCCGGACGGTGATTACTCGCTTGTCCCAGAAACCGAGGAAGGAGGAGCTGAAGCTTCACTGCAGTACGTGGAAGTGCTCGACACTAAGGGTGCCCAGGCTAACCTAGCTGACGAAGGCAAGATCCGATGCATCTAACCTAGTTTTCAAATTCTTTATTCAATTATCTATGGTTGATTGTGCATTTACGTTCAGGAGTTGAATGAAACCCTAGATGCATGATCCCTAGGTACCTTTGTCCTTACTAGTATGATAGGTCGATAGCTGCTATGCTATAGGGCCGGTACAAGTCGAGTGATGACCTCACTCGCGAGAATAGGTTCCTAGATAGGAATCACAATATATCCTAAATGGATTGCTCACGTGGTAAGAGCATGAGATCTGGGCTCCGGTCCAGTGGTTATGTGGGCTAAGTTTTTGAACGTACTAAGCACATGTCGGGAATGGGACCGGTAAGCCTAGTACCTTAATGAGGCGGCTAGGGATGGAACTGACACTACTCTTGGGATTCGCTCTCACGGCTAGCTACCGGTGGTGTATGGTGATTCCGGGTATCTCGCGGGGTATTCCGGATAGCCTGCACCAAAGACTGTGGCCTTTCATCCCGACCCGAGGATTTTTGTAAACGGCCTGGGAAAGTTGTACCTTTGTGGGCAGCCTACCGTGTGTTTGGGTCTACCTTGCAAGGTTTAAATCAATCGATTGTCAGCCTCTCACCGTTATCCAAGACTACTTACTCCACTAGTCATGAGATCCCTAATGATGGAAGTTGACGAATATTATGTTTGATTAATTGTATTGTACAACCTTGTTTGTACTAGTTGGCTAATGTAGTAAAGATTAAACCTACTAGAACTTGTGCTAAAATGTTGAAAGTAAGGACCTACTGTTTGTTACTTTTCAGCAAAGGCAACCCAGTAGCAAAAAGCCTTTCATGGTCTAGTTTTGGTGAAGTAGTTATCACCGACGGGTAAGTCTTGTTGAGTATTAGTATACTCAGCCTTGCTATAATGTGTTGATCCGGGTAATGCATTTAGTGATGTGTGGCCCGGAGAGATCCCGCCCGGCTAGGAGCTGGAGTGGGTGGAGGACGACTTCTGAAGGCATCATGGATGGCCTCCCATGGTGTTGCCGCTTCCGTTAGTTTATTTCCTGCCGTTTCGAAAACTCGAACTATTTCATCATGGCAAAAACTATGGTTTGTAATAATAAACCCTTCGGGGTACGAATTTGGATATTAATGATGTTGTATCTCTGGACTCGCCTTCGAGTGAGTTTTAATGCATATTTTCGATCCTTGTTGCTTTTCAAGTGATTTACCGGGCGTTAACCCGGCAACTAACGACAGGATGATACTTTATTATTGCTTAATGACCAAAGTGGATCGGTCTTAGGCGATAGTACGGTATTTTCCTGGGCGGGTTGTCACACAAAGCTACTCTTATGCTCTTTCGCTCATGCTCTCTTGAAACTTCCGAACAACAACTCGATCTTCTACTCAAAGCAAACATCAAACACAACACATGCAAAGTAGACAAACAAGAACAATTAAGAACAATACACCAATCAACAAAAGGCTTAAAAAGAGCATAGTGTTTGGTTCTAGGAACGCAAACGCAAGAAACGCTAAGAACGGAACTATCGGGAGTTTTAGATCATATCACACAAGGCTATGTGCTTGGTATATTTAAATTCAATAAAGATGTGCATAGGTTATTTCAGAAAAATACCCTATTTATAATTGAGCAAGTTATATTTATATAAAAGGAACAGTGTATAACTTAGTTCAATTTTATTTACAACTATTCAAGTATAACTTATGCAAATTAAACATTTAATTTAAAGGAAGCATGTAAAAGCATCTAGGCGTTTCTCTTTATATTTCAAGTTGAACTAATCAAATTCTAATTAAAAACACATTTATATTCATATTAATCAAATTAACAATTAATTAAGAAAACTCGAGATAGACTATGTTGCTTTAATTTACAAAGCACATTGAATAAATATTAACTAATTAACATTTATATTATGAAAAACTGAAATGTAGCTCTAATTACATTTTATTTATAATACAAGTTTAGTAGATATTAATCAAGTTAAGTTCAAAATAAAATCTTAAAAACACATTTTAAGGTGAACATCTTAACTAGCGTGTATTTTATTGTGAGACGAAACTAACGCAATAAGGACGAGCTTAAACGGGTAACACATGAGATTTATGGATTAAACGGAGATTAGGGATTTAATCGTGATTAACTGCAGATCGGAAGAGCTATCAAAGAAGATTCGCGGGACACTTGAGATAAATGATAGATTGAAATAAAAGAAAAGAGATAGACTATATTGCTGAAATACATATGCTGAGATTTACTGGAATTGTATTTTCAAAGGAAATACCATGTATTTGACATGAGCATTATGTAATGCTGACATCACGATGGTGTGTATGTGTATCTGTACAAATTGTTTGCTTTCCGGTGGATACTTGCCTACGGCAAGCACACGCATGCAAACATGAATTGATTAGGATGCTAGTAGAATGTTGTGTTGCTGTGCGTGTGATGGTGCTAATTAACAGAGAGAAAACATATGCATGCATGCCGTCAGCTGCATGCCTGCATATGCAACACCTCGGCTTGCGTCCTATTGCTACTGCATGCAGCGCTAGCTGTTGTTTGGCACTAAACAGAAAACGGAGATATCTGCTGGAGAACATGATCATGATGGCTTGTGCTAGCTCACTAGAACATGATGTGTTGAATACAAAACATGGAGCGTACGAGAAAGGTTCTCACCGGGGTACGAACGTCGATGCTGTATGGCAGCCTTGCACCGTGGAAGAAATACAACAAAATGTGATCAGCTGATGATGGTGCTCGATCTCACGATGACGATGATGTCGCACTGCAAAAAAAAGATGAAGACGATCGAGGTCAGTAGTGTGGCGCCTGCGAGCCAGAGATGAAGAGAAGGATGGTAGGAGTCACCGAGTCAGGATACTCGGCCATCAGGTCAACGGCGTGGCCGGTAGCATACATGGCCAGAACAGGGCGGTGCTGAAGCAGCGGCAGACCACGACGGACATGGCCATCTTGGGCTCTTGGCTGTGTCAACACTATGGTTGTTCTTGTGATGGGTGGCTTGGCTTCAGGGAGCTTTTGGCCGGTCGAAACGGCGAGGAACGCCGGCAGCGGAGCTGTGCCTCGACCTCGTCAACATCCTGGGGTGCAGAAACTGCTCCGACGGGCTCCTGACCGGCGAAGGCGACGAAGGTCAGTAGTGGCGCACGGCGGACGGCTCAGGCCCCTGTGATTGGAGCTGTTCCGGTGACGAGCGGACGATGGTGAACAGCGGCGGACGTGCATCTTGGTCTTGCGGAGCCCACGACGGTGGTTTGTTTTCCAAGCTGAGGGGCTCCTCCAGTGGCGATGCGAGTACAACGCGGACGAAGAGGTGCATCTCGGTGTTGTGGTCCGGCATCGACTTGGCCTTCACGTGGGGGAAGCTTCTCCGTTGTAGGGATGAAGATGACGAGCGACGGCCGGTGCATGGCTCGGTGTGGCGGTTCCCCAGCAGCAAGTACGACAACGGCAACAGGCGGAACGTCTGCAGCTGGGCGTCGCGAAGCTTGGGGTGCCGTCAACTTTCTCTGGCATGGTTTTGTCGTGGCAAAACAGCAGCCGGGCGACCGAATTCCGGTGACAGCACACGGATCTACGTGGGAGTGCTCCCGTGATGAAGATTAGACATCAAGGGGTGAAGACAGGAGTGCGGAGCTGCAGGGCACGCAGGGCGTCGGGCGTGTCTTTTATAGAGCGAGGAAGAAAGAGGAAAGGGCAGCGGCAGCCATTGATGGCCTTGATGACGTGCAATTACTGGTGGAGTGAAGGGGCGAGGCACGGGCGGTGTGAGCTGTAGAGACGCAACTGAGCTATACGCTCTGGCTTTAAAAGTAGGCGGGGAGGCACGGAGAAGAGGGAAACACTTGAAGGTGGGGTGATAGTGGAGGCCTGGTGAAAATGCCGTGTTACACTGGAGATGAGAGGGCGCAGAGTGCGTGCGAGGGGTGCAACACGCAAATGGCACGCACGGAAACCGGGAAGTGTGGCGCATGCGGAGGAGAACATAAGCGTTTGAGGCATACGACCAGGGGCGCATGGGCACGAGAGCCAGGAGGGCGGCGCGTTGCACAAGCACGCGGCGGGGAGACGAGCCGACAGGAGGGAAGCAGGCGCGACTAGGGAGATGGGCGGGCACATGGGAGCTGAGCGGCTTGGACACGGGCGGTAGTGACGTAGGCCGGGGGCGAAGTCCGACAGCGGCACGACACGTGCGGGTGAGGCGAGAACGCGCGAGGCCAAACAGCGCGGAAGTCGAGCGGGTACGGTGGCGTCGCATGCACAGTGCAGGCCACGGGTGGACACGAACACGAGTCGGCACTGGCCAGAGAAGAAGGATGGTGGAGATGGCTGTTACGAAAGGAAGAGAGTAAGGAGAGTGACAGTTTTTGAGAGGAAAATGGAAGGACACGCCGCGCACGCGAGAGGTGCGACGTGAAGAGGCCAAGGGCCGTGACCGGGTGGAGGCGGCGCGACAGTGCATTGGTCATAAGACACGGGCGGATGTGCAACAGGCGTAGAGCTTGGGTGTGCGTGTAGGGACGCGGACTGGCACACGAGCACAGGTGGCCGAGCAATGCGAGCGTGTCATACGGCCTTAGCGCACATGTGAGTGTGGCACGAGCACCGGCGTAACGCACAGGTGCATGAGAGCGTGGGCTCGAGGCGTGACGTGCAGCGCTCACATGTCGATGTAGAGGAAGCGACATGGCCGGGAAAGCGGATGAGTGCGCGTGAGCTGATCGGCTCGGGCATGGGTGAGCAGTGCCGGGCAGATGCGGCGTCACACGGCTCGATCCAAGTCGGTCATGTGTGCGAGACGAGGGAGTCGGTCTTGATGGGCGGAGCCCGGCTGGCGTGAGATAGAGGGGAATGGTGAGGTGGCAGGTTAGACGGACAGCAAACGTCACGGGAAGGCGAGGTCGCGCAAGGCTAGGGAGGCCAAGCAGTGTGGGCAGGGCACATGCACGGGAGCCGAGCAAGTGCTCGGACTCGAGTCTTGCTCGGGTCAGATCAGAAGGTGAGGGATGACAGGTAGGGTCCACTCGTCAGCAGTACAAAAGAGGGAGAGGGTGAGTTGGCCCAACCGATGGATTACGGGCTGACAACTTGAGATTGCTCCTGGGCCGAGCAAAGGAAGATAGCTGGATGGGTTGGAAACATAGACAAAGAGAGAATGAGTTGGATGTACCATAAAAAAAATAGAGAGATGGAGAAATATATTTGGATTTGACTTTTTTTATGATTTTGAAAACACTACAAACATCAACCAAAAATTCATGCAAACGGATATGAATGCATCACTCATAGAACCATTTCATTTAATTAGAAAATCAAACAATGATTTTCCTATACTAAATTTCCTATAAAAAATGTTTGGAAAATTTTAGAAATTATGAGAAATCGTTTTTTCCCTATTAACATCCCCAAATCTAGAAATTTCAGGGTGTTACATGTTGGGGGTTTTGAGGTGACAAAGTGGTCGTGGCGGACAACAGTGGTGAGGTCGGGGAGCAGAGAATGACGGCAAGTCTGGGGATGCCCAAATGACAATGGGCAGTGGCTAGTTGGGTGACACGGGCGCGAGGAAGATGGGGGTCGTGGCAGATGATGGTGAGGGTCGGAAGGCTCGAACGATGGCGGGTGTGGTTTGGGTCGCACGAGCACTATGGAAACGACCACGAGGTTGGAGAGGGCATGGTGGCCATGCGATCATGACAAATGATGTTGAAGTGAGCATTGTTTTCTTTGGTGCAACGCACAGACACAATTGCTAGTAAGTACCCAAAACAAGGATCCTCCAATGTTGTCCTCCTTTTCCATCAATCCAACCATAAAACACTACAAGAAACTATTTAATCTGTGACGCTTTCTCCGCGACATTTTCAGAAAACGTCACGAATGTGCATTGCAACCCAAAACACTGCGACGATTTCTTTAATTCGTCGCGATTCTACGACGTATTCCTTTTTTCGTCACGGATGTGCATTGAAGCCCAAAACCCTGCGACGATTTGTTAAATTCGTCGCGATTCTACGACGTATTCCTTTTTTCGTCACAAACAACCGCGACGATTTGTTTAGTTTGTCGCGATTCTACGACGTATTCATATTTTTCGTCACGGACGTGCATCGTTGGATATTGAAGCTCAAACCATCACGACGATTTGTTAAATTCGTCACAATACGGCCCACAACACCGTGACGTTTTAGCGATTCGTCGCGATCCGTAAAAAAACAACCACCTCACCGGCACCTAGGACCCACCCACACTGCCACGCAGGCGCCACCTCACCCAGGCGCCACGTCACCACCACGCGAGCGCCGGGGGCCCACCTCACTGCCACGCGGCGCCACCTCACCCAGGCGCCACGTCACCACCACGGGAGCGCTCGGGGCCCACCACACCGCCGCGCGGCGCCACCTCACCCGGGCGCCACCTCACCACCACGCGAGCGCCCGGGGGCCCACCTCACGCCACGCAAGCGCCACGTCACCACCACGTGAGCGCCGGGGCCCACCACACTGCCACGCAGGCGCCACCTCACCCAGGCGCCACGTCACCACCACGTGAGCGGCGGGGCCCACCACACCGCCACGCGAGCGCCACCTCACCCGGGCGCCACGTCACCACCACGCGAGCGCCCGGGCCCACCTCACTCCCACGCGGCGCCACCTCACCCGGGCGCCACCTCACCACCATGCGAGCGCCAAGGGCCCACCACACCGCCACGCGAGCGCCACCTCACCGCCACACAAGCATCTAGGGCCCCACCTTACGCCATGCAAGCGCCACTTAACCCAAGGCATGAGTTCCTCGTAAAAAAAAATGAAAACATGCGGCCCGGGGGACACGAACCCCGGACCTCACACTTCAACCCGAGCGCTCCTACCACCGGGCTACCACCTGTGTTTGTGACTATGTCTAACATTTAAATACCTTTGAACCTATCTACCCGGAAAGTCGGGCCGTTTGTGCCACATTGGCCCAAAGCACTAGCCCGACGCACACCACATTAATATGGGTCGCAAGCGCCATTTTTGGCCCAACCGTAGCGGACCTTTATAATTAACCCAAATGCAAAAAATGTGGTGTTGGTGGGATTCGAACACGAGTTGTGGAGATAAGATTGTAGCACCTTACCACCGTGCTATCTTGTTGTTGACGATATAGAGTGGCAATAAACATTTCATATATCGACTTGCCGAAGCTTTGGGACCACGTGGCGGCATTGGATTGGTCGAGTTTCTTCGCGGGGACTACGTGGTGCACCGTGAGCTCATTTCCCCCATCGTTTTTTCTATTTAATCTACAATTAAAATTTGAAACTAGTGTTTTCGGTCATAGTAACTCCAAATTCATTGATTCTTTTTTCCGATTTTTTGTAAAATCACAATCTTCAATGTAATATTGCTTGTTTTCATATTAATTGCTATTACATTTATCTTTTTCATACAACTTCTTTTCTTGTCTTTGAAAGAGAATAAATAAAAGATATTTTTCAATAAGAAATGGTAACATAACTTCATATTAACTAATGTTATGCTAAACACAAGGTTATGGTAAAGTTTGAGGTGCATATGGATTCGAAAAATTTGAAAGGTATGATACACTTCAATGTTCAAGTAATGTTTCATGAAACTATGTGAGACATGTATCCATTTCTAAACAACGTAGGTTCCGTTGTTATCGGAATCATTTGAAAGTTTGATCACAAGTTTATGGACCCCAATTATGTTACCACGTCAATTCGTAGAACCATTAGAACATATTATGATATTATTTGAATTATGATGATGTAAATTCGAGATGAAAGTTTGAATTACCCCTAATAAACTGGTGTTGAAAACATTTTTCATTTGTTAAACTTGCAGATCTTGGTATAGAATGATTTTAGAAAATTTTAGAAAAAAGAATCATCAAATTTGGTGTTAGTATGGGGCAGAAAAACTAGTTACATGTTTTAGTCAAAGATTAAAAAGAGAAAACACACTTGTTCATCTCATTTCATAGCGATTGCAATTTCTGTTTTTAATCTTCGGATAAAAGTTGTAAAATGTTTTTCTTCCTCATACGAACTCCAAATCGGTTGATTCTTTTTCCTAATTTTTTCTAAAATCGAGATGTTTTACTCGGTGCCATTTGTTTATATCTTAATTACTATTTCTTGGTTGCTTTTCATACAACATAACTTTTCCGACTAAAAAGAGAATATAAAAACATGTTTTTTCATAATAATTGCTAATATAACTTAATAATTTCTAATGTTATGGTCAACATGAGATGGTGTCAAAAATTGAGGTGCATACAAGTTTGGTCACGTTATTAGTTGTTCAAATCTCAAAGTTTGTTTTCAATTGTACGAAACTATGTGAGTCTTGTGTCCTATTTGTGAACATTTATAATCTCATTTTATCAAAACCATATGAACATCTAATATTATGATAGACATAAGGTTGTAGCCAAGTTTGAGATTCATATGACTTTGAAAATGTAAATGACCACTCAAATCTCAAAGTTTGTGTTGAGTTATTAGAAACTATGTCAGAGATGTATCCATTTGTGAGTAGTGTATGTCGTCACTTCCTTGAAACCACTTAAATTTTTTATGGCAAGATTGTGGATCAAAAACATGTTGTTATGCCAATATGTAGAATTTTTTGACCAAATTCAATTATTATGTGATTATTATGTTCTACTTTTGACATAAAAGTATGAATGTTCCTTATAACTCAAATTGAATTGTTCATCAATCTCCTAGATGTGGGCTAGAATGGTACTTAGGCGCCTAAATATAGTTTTTGTGAATTTTTCAAATCTTATTAGAGGTACATATAAGTCAATTTGGAATTACTTTCGGTAAACATGCAAAAATGGTTTATATAAAAAAATACTAAATTTATTCAAAAACTTTTGAAACTCTGCCGAGACAACTTATATGGAGTTTATAACATATAAAAAATGTAATTGTTCATATAAGATTAATATTTTTGTGTGTTACTTCATAACGGTTCAATAAATCAAAAAAGAAAAAGAAAAACATTGATTAGACTAGAAATGAAGGAATATCCAATTCACCCAAATGGCCCAACAATCTTTAGCCGTCCACCGCCGATCCGATGGCTTTAAAACACCGATGCCTCCACAAACCCTACGACAATGATATAAAAGCGGTGCTCATTCCGGCTGCCTACCCCCTCTTCTCCTGCCCGCCCCTCCTCCTCACCTCTCATCTCAGCTTCTCTCTCCAGACCCGCCTCAGCTCACCTCGCCTCAGATCCGCTCGCTGCGCCCGCCGCTCGCCTCTCGTCCCTTCATCTCTCGGCTGCAACGCATGGATCGAGACCAGGCGGCGCTCCATCCTCTCCGGCTCGGCGCGGATCGACTTCGCGTTCTTCCCCCACCGGCAGCGTCACGGGCTTCCCCTCTTCTCCCTTCCTCAGATCCGTCTGTCGCTACTCCTTGTGGCCGATGCGGTCGGCCTGGCGAAGCTCCAAGTCTGGCGGTCGGCCCGGCAAAGCTCCATCCTCGCGCCATCACTCTGTCCTCGCGCCGCCACGAATCGGGCCCACGACCACCCAGGCTTGGGTTCCGCGGATGGCTTGGGTTTGCGCCGCCACGAATCGTCCCGCCACCTCCCGCTCGACAAGAAGGTCGGCGCCGCCTCTCGTAACTCCCCAACATCGTAACCCTAAACCCCCTCCCCCGTAGACCATTTCTTCGGTTCGATGCCGATGATGTTTGGATTTGATGCGGGGCGCGCCGGCGGCTCTCGCGTCGGGGGGAGCGAGAAGATGTAGAGGGAGTGGCGGGGAGAATCCCAAGAAGAAGCTTGAGCAGGAGAAGGCCAACGCCGACAAGACCAAGCCCACCGACGCCGACAAGGTACGCCTGCAACTGCAACATTCTCTGTACATTACCAATGGCATTGGGTGACACAAATATGTAAACTCTCTGATCTGTGTGTGGAAACTGCATTGCTATTCATTCATGATATGGTTCATTTGCGCATCCCTTTGACAGACGCTTCAATATGATTGTTGCGTTAGGGTGCAAACAAATCCAAATTATAGTTTGGCATTGCTTCGAACTGTCGCAAATGTATATGTTGTTCAATTTATCTTGATCAACATTTAAAGACCAAGCCCTACTTATTACTGCACTTAATTTATTTGTGTAGATGTGCAGTAATTCAGTCTCCCTTTCATGAGTTCTGGTTAGTGTTATGTTGCCTCGCTGGTAGAGGAGTTGCCTGTGTATAAATTGATTGTATTATGCAAGTATCCTCTGTATTATGTTATATGCATCTGTTATCCTCTCATATTTCTCTCTGGAAGAACCCCAATTGTATGTGGTTGTCTTTATCTTTCAAATCCTGATATATCCATCTATGTAGACCAAGAAAGAATCTGATTGCATGTTGAATGGCTATTTGATTGCTTGGATGCATGAATAGGTGTATCGTTCTACCGATTTTTACCGTATATTTTACGTTTCTTTGTGTGACAACAAGGATTATTTCCCCTCGGATCCAACAGAAATGCAAGGATGGAGATCATGACTGAAGGGACCAAAGGTGATTGTGTTTGCTTTGCAGATTCAGATAGCTTGTGAACATTTGGATAACATTACCGAGATGCCTTTTCTTATGTTGTATGTGTGTGTGCATTCAGATAGCTTGTGACCAGATAGCATTCTGAGATGCTTTTAGTGCATATTTGGAATCTGTGCATCCATATAAGGCACATCTCCAATCTGTATTGTTATTATCTCTGAAAGAATATCAAGTTTAGTTGTAGAGATTTGCTAAATTTGCATGGGATTCATGATGTGTATGTCTTAATATGTGATCTATTGTGATTCAATTAACATGTGCTAATTAGCCCCTGTATATCATTGATATAGCCGAGGACCTGAACTGCTTACTGTTTGATTGAATCTAAGTAATCTGTGCTATGATGATAACCATGCATGTCTATTGATTATGGCAATGGGTTGTGCAATGATGGTCCAGTCCTACTTTTTTCTGAGCTGTGATAATAACTATGCATTTTTATTGATTATGGCAATGGCTGAGGCAATGTATGGCTGTTATACTTATTGATTATGCATTTCTACAAAGCTAATTGGAGCTTGCATCACTTTGCACTAGTGGTTGATGGACAATTCATGCTACTTTGCTATTGAAATTACTCTTAATTCTATACTTGTTTGCCTTTGATTTTTTACTCGAGCACAACTCATTTGCATCCGTGATGAAAGTATTCATTGCTGCCTAATCGAGCACAACTCATTGCCGCATCTTGATCTATTTTTTAACATACATGCATGATCCGAGCACCACTTTGTCCATACCTCTCTTCTTTTGTTTCTTTGGAATTTTGTGACCTAAAGGCGAGGCATGAGAAAGCTGTGCAATGATGTTTGAATAAATTCATACTTCAATTTCTTCGAGGCATAAGGCATGTGCCATGATGTTTTAATTAATTTATAATACCATATATTTGTTGTCAAATGAGTCTAAAATGTTCAGTACTAACTTTCATGGTATTTTACCCTGTGTGTGCAGAAAACAAGGTATATGCTGATGGTGGCTGACTTTCTTGGAAGTGGTATCGGTTGGAACTTGTTGATTCTGCATGAGAGTAGATTTTTGTTGATTTGTTTTACTCATGAATGTAAACCTGTGATTGTATCTGATCTGGAGCTAATCCTGGTACTTTGGTTGATAAATAAGTTGTATTTAGGCTTAATCGATTGTATTTGGGCTAAAATGGATGTTGTATTTATTCTGTTGGTTAAAATGTGATGGGAAATTTTGGTGGGCTGAAATAGTTTCATAAATTTTGGGCCGCAATGTGGCCCACTTATAAATTGGGCCCATTAGTCCGGGATAAATAAAATTCCACGTCAGCATGACATGTCACAGCTAAAAAAGTCCACGTCAGCATCCTTGTCATTGTCCACGTAGGCAGCCACGTGTCCTCCACGTAGGCAGCCACGTGTCGTCCACGTAGGCAGCCACGTGTCGTCCATGTCAGCAGCCATGTCCACATAATGATCCATGTCAGCAGCAATCCGCGACGATTTTATTTTGTCACGGATAGTGAGCCATGGGTTGGGGCTGTATGGGCCTCGGGCTGCTCCGTGATGATTCGGATACGTCACGGATCGCGACGTTTATTAAGGGAACGTCGAGAGATTTAATCAATGACGCTCATTCCACCACGAAAATGTAAATCGTCGCGGATGCTTTGATTTGCGACGAATTTTATTTAATCCGCGACGAGAATGGTTACGTCCACAGATTAAATAGTTTCTTGTAGTGAAACCCTATCTTAGCCAATAACAATCAGTCGCAAACTCAATGTTCCACGATAACCTTACCATGAAGTGCCTAAAAGGTGAACACACATTCTGCAGGATCCACATTAGAGTGAGAGATAACATGCATGAAAGCCAAGATGGCTCCAATCTCATGGTTTGTATAGAGGGAACTGATGATTATAAATAAAAATAATCACCGTGAGAAGTTGCGACCGGGCCGATGGACGATGATGACCCCACCTGATGATGATGCCCACTCCAGCCATGAGCGTCATCACTGCCTTGCCATGACGTCGGGCTAGGCTAGCCGCGGACATCGGTGTCACCATTGGGCCATGCTAGCCAATGAACACTACGTGCCACCATGAAGCCAGCCACGTTATCCTAACTGTTGTCGCTGTGTCGCAGCTGGGCCATGCCGATCGGAGCGTCTCGTGCCCAAGTGCAGCGTGCATGCTACCACTGCCTTCTCCGTGACGCCACATGGCTCCTCTCACCTCATAGCCGCATCCCGACACATTGCTTGCTGTTGAGTGACCCCAAACATTGGTTGCACAGATTTAGAGATGGGCTTATGCCTTAGCATGGGTCACAAACAAGCTCGCGCACTGCTGGCACAACCATGATGATGTTGCTACCGGTCCAACCTCGTTAGACGCTGGACGTCATCGGCAAGCCTACAACTGCCAGGCCCGGCTTAGAAAGGAGGGATCCGCACAGCAGTGACCATGTACTGTTGATCGACCTCACTAGGCCTGCAGAAGGTTCGGGTCGAACCTTTTGCGAAATCGCTCCGCCCCTTGAATCAGATCGTGGATCGAATCACACCGACTCTAAAACGAGGAGGAGCAACAGGGCCACGATCCTAATGACCCGTGGAGACCCTAGGGTCGTCCCTGCCGCAACGCCGTCCTTGTCCCTGCCGTCTCGCTTCGAGGCGATTCCTTCTCCTCGCCGCCCATCACCCCCACCCACCCACCCGAGCTTCCTCCCATGCAGCTTAATTCAGCCTCGTCGGCATCATTATTCCCCGCCGGGCATCCCTTCCCGGATTTCTAGGTCCGCTTTGCTCACCCGATTGGGCTTGCCACCCACCAGAACCAGATTAGGCTAGCCATTGTTTGGAGCTTGCCTCCCCGCCAGTCTCATCGACATATGTAGCCACGTTTAGCTTGCAGGAATGCTATCAGCGACATCGTCGCTTGCCTGTACTTCCCAAGAGTCGAGAGCTCTGTCTTTGCAGCCCATGATTTTTTCTTGATAATCTTTTCTTTTGCAATTTATTCAACTGTAGAGCCACACGCAATTGTGCTTTGTGGGGTAATAATTACATGCATCAATTTATTTATTTTCAGTTGTTATGGTCTCCCTACAGTATAGGGCCTTTTCCTTTTTTACTTTGGGGTAGCAAAATATTCACCAATTCCTAATGATTTTTGACAATTAGCGGATTGCTGTCCTGGCAAACCAAGCATAGAAGTGTTGTCAGGGATTGTGAATCGAAGAAAATAAGTATTTGTTGATTATATATTTTTATTTTTCTGTGATTTATCCATTATATTAAATAACTAATGGCATGTTGATGCATGCATGAGCAGCAATTATGACTCCTGCTGGGCGCTCGCTCATCGTATTTTATACCTACTCAGTCATAAAGTGGACGCCTACTCAGTTAGGCGGCAGGCCAGCAGCAAGCAAGCAACGTACGGGGCAACACTACATGCAGTAGAGAGAGGTTCGACCCCCGGCTACCCGCGGGTCACGTGGGTCAGGTTTGCATGTGGGGACGGATCGACCCCTGACCCTCATCTCACACTGGAGGGGCGGCGAGTCTGTGATAGGAGCACACCGCTCCGCCCCATTTGCAGGTTTAGACCTCACCACCACCACCACCACCACCACCATCCCACGCACAAGGAGACTGAGTGAAGAAAAAAGCCTCTCTCCTGCATGCGTTCCTCTCCTACGCTCGGGTTTCTGGTGTGGTTGGCTCCAGCGACGGCGTGGCCAGGATGGAAGGGTGGAGGGAAGCTCCGTGACGTGCCTCGGGGCTTGGGCGATCGACCCCAACAATTTAGTTCTAGCTAATTCTTTATTTGAACATTATGAACATGCAGAGTTGAGGTCCCTCGGAGAGACAAATTAAGCAATGAGAGATAGGGCCACTGGAGGTATGTTTAGTAGTGAAGGGACTATGAGTCTACGACACCCTAAGAGGAGCAGAGGATGGAGGTGTGAATTGGGTGTTCTAAAAACTAAATCTCTCGAAGCACATATGAAAATCCTTTTCAACTTCTATCTAGATGTGCACTAGACAATATATAGGTTTTCTATTGTTACTATCTCTCCAAGCACATATCAAAAATAGTTTTGCGTTGTAGGTTCCGTACCTAGCAACAAAACAAGGCAAACTTTAAGAAAAAACAATTGTGGAATTTAAGCACACTTTAAATGTGGAAGTAAAGGGTATATAGTCCAAACTCACATGATGACAATGCGATTTATCTCGAGGTCGTAAAGCAAGGATTTCCACTAGTTCTTGTTGTTGGAGCCCCTCTCAAAGAGTATTCTTGCACAAGGGCATGTACTCCCCAACTAATACAAGTAACTCTGTAGGATAGTTGATGAACCCTTCCCACATGCAGTAAGTCTTTGTCTTGCCTCTCCTGAATGGTTCTTGCTGCTCTCTATTGGAAAGAGCTTTTGGCAACTCATCATGGGCCTCTCCTACCACTCACAACACAAGGTGGCCTCTCCACAAACTCAGTTGTAGAGTCTGACAAGACTTTCTTATTACCATCTACACTTCATAATGGTGTGTGCAAGCACCAATACAAAAGGAGGTGTGCAAACCTTGCCGAACTCAGGCTAATCCCTAAAGAAATGCGCTAATGGGGCTAAACAAGCACTAATCAAAGCCTAAACCTTATGCTAATTTCCTAAATCTTCTTTTAAGTACTTTGGTGGCTAGAGCACTTGAATGTGTGTGAAACATAAGCTTTCAGCTTCTCTGAACTCTAAACCACATGAATGCTCGGGCCATGGGGTATTTGTAGCCCCAAGCCATAAAACTATCCATTGCACCAACAGTAAAATCTGTGTGCACTGACTGATCAGGTACACACAGCTAAGCACCCCTTGATGAATTGGTGGTTGCCTTTAATTTTGTCTAGCCATTGTGCCACTGATGCCTCAGTCCTCTGCACCGATCGATTCAGTGCCCTTCCCTTCTTGTCACCGAATGTGTCAGAGACCGTTGTTGAGCCACTACCTTCCATGCTGTCGAGTGATCTATTGCCTTGATCCAGAGCAAGCTGTCGACTGATCTGTTGCCTTGACCCAGAGCCCACCGACTCCAAAAATCTCCCAGTTCACATAGTCCGACTGTTTCCAACTTTCACTACATCCGACTGTTGCAACTTTCACTACATCAGCCTGACGCTGCATCAGCTACTCCTGTTTCCATTGGCTCTTCATGTTGCTGGTTCTATCGACCCTTTTCTCCCGTTGAAACATCACCAAGGCATGTGGTAAAAAATGGTATCAATAGGAATGAACCATAGTGCGACTAGGTGGAGGAGTTAATTACTGCAGCGGTCGGCGACAACAGCGTTGTAAGTCGAGCGGGGGAAGCCAGTTTGGGTGCCGTTGGTTTGGTGGGCATGCATCAGCAACTTTCTCTTATTTATGTAGGTTTCCTAGAAGCTTGTGATTTGCATAGGTACAATTATATATACTATAAATTTATAAGGGGTACACTCTGCAAATCCTAAAAATTTCTTGTTCCTTGAATACAAATCATGTCACAAAATCAGACTTGTATGACATCCCATGAGACTACTACTGAACTTATTGCATGTGCCAGCACGGTAAGACGCGAGCAAACAATTCCAGCACTATATACGAGACACTCCTGACTGTGTTCAACTTCTCCAATATATGAAGTCTTACCCCACATAGGTTTTACATTCTAGAGCAATATTCAGAACAAACCACCATACAATGTAATTACATCACACAATGGTCAAATGTGACTTATTTAACTGCTTCTGTTTAAATATAACGGCTTGTTGTTGTTGCAATCCAAAATCAAGAAATGCAAATGCAATTATTTAACCACCAGTTCAATGGTTTTTGTGGTTATGATATGGACATCAAACAAATGTCTAGAATATATTGGCATATGCCACCATTATTTGCTGAGTTTATATGTTTCTGGCCGACCACACAGCTTCCTCAGACGAACAATTTCCTATAAATTTGAAAGAATAATTCAGTACTATATGTAAAGAAAAAATACACAAGCTTGATGTGGTTGTATGGATTGTACTAATGTAAAAGCAAGCAAATTTAATTTAGTAAAACAGTAGACAGTGAGAACAGATGGGTGGTTCCTCAATATGGGTCAATGTGGGCATCAAATAATCAAATGGAAAGGCTAGGCAACTGGACACAAATACAGTACAATAATTAGTCAATAATGGGTGTTTAGTCAATTTAGAATTATGTATTAGACTATATGCCTTCAGTAATGAAGTTAAAGTACAAAAATTACTACAATTGTTGAAAATGAGGCAATCTGGACAATGTCGGAAGTGGAGAGAACTACCTCAGATTCATCATGCTCAAAGCGAACCAGGAATGTGCAATCACATTCTCCTGGACCGTGCGCTTTTACTTTCCTAGCATGCACTTGGGCATCAAAGTAGCGGCCACCCTGTGGAGTTTCCTGAATGTTTCAGATAGAAGTACGTATTCATGAGAAACCACTCTACCAACGCAAATGATAGGACTGAGGAACAAAATCTGTTCATGTCAGTATGACTTTCAAAATGTTGCACAATCATGACAGAAATTTAAACAAAAAGTCAACCATAGTCAAAGCAGATGTAAATAGAGTCAGCCACAAAAAATGTTTTGTACAATCATGTCACTAGATGCAGTGTCAGCTCTCAACTGTTTACCAATGATGTCTGTAATATTGATTTATGGACATGTTTTGTTGTTGCATTTGTAATATATATGAACGTTTTGTTTTTGCAATCTGGTGGTAGTGGTGAGCTCTTTCGAAATCAGTCCAAGTATGCACTTACAAGTAAAAACATGTATAGAAAGGCCTAATTCTTATGTCCCTTGATGAAATTATGTTGGGATGGAGGAATGATGAAGTTACGTAGCTATGCTGAGCATAAAAAATACATACTACATCAACCACAAATTGTTTTATGCAAGTTAAGATATATATACCAAACAAAAAGGGTTTAAGATTACAATACCTTGTAACAAAGAACATGGTCCCAAAGATTCACAAATTGACATTCTGAGGCCCCGAATGCAAAAGAACGATGTCGCACACAAGAAAGAGCGTTGACCCATTCAGCTTCCTCTACTCCAAATCGGGAGAATTTGACCATTACTTCCTGAAACCGTAAACAAAAGCAGAAAACAAACTGTTAGGAAATGATACAAGAACTAGATTAAATGTCACTAGACACAAACACTGTTTGTTACATGCATTTCGAAGCATAGTAGATAACAAAGGTTTATTTATGCAATACAAAAACATCAATTACAATAGATAATATTGAACTAAAAACTAATACAGATAAAGGGTGGATTGCACAAAGTATATATGGCCCTTCTCCAGCAAATAGATGTGTTACATGGTAGGTGCTAGGGGCTTGCATGTGGTTCACAATCAGACAAGGTAGTGTTTTGGATGGGGCTCTTACAAGTCGAACTTCATTTCCATTATTGAATTGTAGTAAATACAATGTGTAATTTATGTTTCAGAAAGAAACAGTGAGATTACATGACATGAAGTAACTTGAAGACAACACTCTCATGTCCTGTAGTTATTGGAGATTATTAGCACGCTGATTTAACATGCTTCAGGAAGCCAGTTTGCTAAACAAGCAAGAAGCCAGTTTGCTAAACAAGCAATCTGCACTACGGGAAAACCCAAAAACACCGAGTGCTAAAAAAGATGCCGAGTGTTTTCCATCGGGCACTCGGTGTATAGTCTCTTCGCCGAGTGCAGACACAAAAACACTCGGCGAACTATTTACACTCAGCGAATAGCCTCTTCACCGAGTGCTAGAAGAAAAACAATAGGCATCTACCTGTTTCCCGAGTGTCAACATCTGGCACACGACATCTACAGTATATTTGCCAAGTGTATTAGGTCCAACACTCGACGTCTACCTGTTTGCCGAGTGTCTGCTCGGACACTCCAAAATTTGAACTTTTTTTGATCTTCCATTTGGCTTCAAAATTTTGTTTAGTTTTCATACAACATGTGGTACTCCATCTCAAAATTTGGTAATTTTTTGCATTTGTTTGCTATACTTAGTTAAGTAATTGTATTTCAAGAATTTTTTGAATTAAGTTAAATTTGAACTACAAGTGATTTAAATAGTAGACAAAATCATTCACATTGTTTATCTTAGTTTGAGGCCTTACATATGAAATGAAAAGAAAATTTGAACATCTTGTTAATGACACACTATCGTGAACATATGGCCGAATGGTTTTCAAATTCCACAAAAAAATCATGATATTTCTCATGGTGTGATGATATCTTACATGGCAATTCTCGTGGGGGCCCTACGTCCAGTCGGGGAGTGTACTATATGCCCAAGGGGCTTGTTGAAGGGGATACACTCTTAGGTCGAGAGAGGGAGCAGGTCCCAGGTCTCTTGAGGTGGTGGTGTTAGTGGTGTCATCGTGTGTTGATCTCGTGCCCCGTTCACGGTACCTGCTTCCCCTTTTATAGTTCAAGGGGTTCATGTGTACAAGGGGTAAGGTGGTAAAATTGTGATATGCTACAGTACTGCAACAGTGCTGGAATAGTTGCCAGAATAGTGCTGTGGTGTGGACCTCCATCTTCAGTTGGTGTCGTACACCAGGCTAAGAATAGTGGTCCTCATAGGGCAGCTTAGGCGGCAACCTTGCTCCAGGGTAGCTCCTCCAGGACTTACGGTCTCGCATGATCGGTAGGTCGGAGGCTTCCAGTGCAAGCTCCGACCTTACCTCTGATAGTTGCTCAGTCGGGACGCGTCGTCCGATGACTTATACACAAAGGATTCTCCGGTCCTCCGCTACTATACCGCATTTAGGTGACGGGACATCCTTGCAGTGGCTCTCCCATGCTGAGAGAATCCCATCATGGCATAACAACATGGATTCTCCTACTCTGCGGCTCTTGCAAGTCCCCAGGTAGCGCGGAGCCATTCCTGCCACGTTGCGATCCCTGTCGGGGGTGGCGTTGGCCTGCGGGTGGCAAGGCCTTAGGTCATGCGAGGTGAAGCTCTCTCCCAAGGCAGCTGAGAGGCATCAGCTCTTTCTTAGTTCACGCGGGGTGAACGCTTACGTCGGAGCAGTGACCACGGGGCGATACGAGACTTATTCGTATTGGGGATGATGGGCTTGCGTTGATGCTGGTCCATCACATTCGTGGGTCATCATGATCTTGTGTATTGGGGATTAGGGGCTAAGCTAATTACCCCCCAGTTTTATCCCCTCTTCAATAGCCCTTGAGCCTAAGGGGGAATTGTTGATTCACCCTTACCATTAGTGACGGCGCTACTCCTTTGTCGATCTTCTTAATTTGTTTCGGTGGGGGCGCACAAGAGCACCCACCGGGTGTCGCCTTCAAGCCCATAACGGAGTCAAGGACTCTTCTGTGAGGTTTTGTTTACTCATAGCAAGTACTGGCTCACCTTTTGAGGATGACATCGCCGGGCGGTGGGATTAAACCTAGCATCGAGAGGGACTACGACTGGATTCAACTAATGCGATGGGGTGAGGAGCATGCCATGTAAGTTGTCCCATCTCTGCTGGTGTTCCTCTCATGAGGCTGGACCGGCGCTGCCCTATAAAAGGAGCTCCACTTCGCCTTGGTCGGACTCCATGGTAGCCAAATGGAGAGGAAAAGAAACATGTTGTCTCTCCCATCATGGGGGTTTTGGCCCCTTAGTGTAGTGCCAGCTCTCACCTCTTCTGACGTCAGAGGGAGTCTAGTGAGTGGAGAGGTGTGCTCATGCCAGTTCTTCCTTACCCTAGGGCTCACGACCCCACAACAACATGGGGGTCGAAGCCTAAGGTAGGAGGTCCTGACAAGAGATGTCACGTCACGTCCGCGCCGTCTCCCCTGCTTCTTGTTGCAAGCCATGGTGCATCTGGGTCGTTTACCCTGTCGCGAGTAGTGCTTTAGGACGTTATGTTACCCCTGAATAAGCTTCCAGGGTTAGGCTCCTCCCGAAGGACTAATGCTTCACTAGTAGCGCGTCAAGGGGTGGCCCCGGGATCCTTGATTTCTTCCCAGTCATTGGCAATTGCAGTGGGGACGTCGGCCACCTCCCTGATCTCCACAGGGAGTTCCCAGTTCCACCAGAAGTCGCAGGGAGTTCAGCGAGGTGCTCCTTCAACTCTGGCTTGCTGGGGACGAAAACACCGCCTTAACAACGGTGATTTGTGTTTCGATACTTGTTCATGATCCAGTGGACCGCCTTCTTGTACCTTAGGGCTTAGGGCTTTAGGTTAATGCAATTGTGCCCTTGTCCCCTCAATGTTGTTGTATGCTTGAGTTGTTTGAACAGCTTGTCTCCATCTTTAAGTCGGGAGGGAAAACCTCTTGGTCTTCTCTGGTGATGGTGGGTGACGTGCCCCAAGACTAGTGAAGTGGTGGGAGAGAGAGAAAGAGAGAGAGAGAGAGAGAGAGAGCCCCTTCACCTTCAGGAAACAATCGTGCTCAGGCGTGTTACGACTATAAATCCCCGGCGAAGGCTTAGATCGAGTGCACCCCTCATCTTCTCCTTCCCAACTCTTACGTCGTCGTCTCGTCTCCTCGTCCCTTCTCCTTTGTCTACAGCTCCGTCGCCCCTAGCCCCGTTCCTCTCGATGGTCGGTGAGAAAAAAATGCCCCACTGATGGCTCCCTTGACTCGTCGGCTATGGCACTGGCACTGCACCGACTGGCGGCCCGCCAAGTGGCGGGACCCGGTACTGGTGATCAGGTGGACCGTTGGCTTGAAGCTTGTGGTGGGGCGGGACACGGTGCCAGTGGCTCGGCTGCCGTAGTGGCCAACCCCATCGTCCCGCTGGGTGGGCAGGCGTTTGGGCCGTCGGCCTCCTACGCAGTGCCAATGGCTGCCCGGTGACGACATCCACCTTTGGGTGAATCCCACGGCCCACGACCGAGTGTGGCTCGACGCGGTGCTATGGCACCTCGAGGTGCACGAGGAGGCACTGCGTGCTTTGTAGCAGTCTGTTAGCGCCCTTGACGCCGCCCTCGAGGGGGCGGAGAGGGAGCTGGCCTAGGCGCAGGGCACCAAAGTGGACACGCTAGCCCAGGTTGTCAGTGAGATCATCCTGTTTGTCTTAACTCTGGCGTCCTTTGTAGTTGTTATTGCCATCCTCTTCATCGTCGAATGCAGGACAAGAGGAGGTGGTGAACCTTCACACCACAGAGGCGGAGCAGACACACCAGGAGCTCGCTACACTTAGGGTCACCCACGGCGAGGTTCATGACACTACCAGCGTCGTTGTGACGGCAGTCTGGTTGGAGCCGGTGCTGCTGCAAGATCACCTCCGGGCACTCCCTAGCCGCGTTTGGGCGGCGGCCGCCGCGGGGTGCACCAAGGGGTGACATAGGGGCTCGCTCTTGCCAACCTCTGTACCCAAGACCAATGGATTGGTTGCATCACTGTAGGGTTCCCTTCGGCGACCAGGCCATAGAGGCGCCAACTTCACACCCTGTATTTCAAGGCGAACACCAACGCCATCCTCCCGACGGTGGACATCGACGCCCTTCTCGAGAATAGGGCCCCACCGCGGCCAAAGGAGCAGGCCTGTCGGATGACACCAGCGAGCCGGACGACACCTCCGAGGAGGCAAACTCCACTCCCAATGTCGGCCCTTCGTCGGTGCGCCTTTTGTCGGTGCTAATCCTTTGTGATTAGAACCTCTTGTAATCTTGAACATCGGCCTCATTGGCCTTCTTTTTAATTCGGTTTGAACTTCGTCTTCCCGATCCTCCCGGGCCGCACGTACGATATTGAGTGGTCGTAGTGTGCCTCTTGGGTTGCCCTCGTAATGTCTTGTCGACCAGTGTCACCTGTCCTGCCGGCTGGTCAGGCTCTGTGCTTAGGTCGATCCACACGCTCGGGCCTCGATATAGGGATGGTGGCCTGTTTACCTTTTTACCTTGACGCTTGGATGGGCTTTTCGCAGTAGGTCGGGTAGATCCTTTCCTCAAGGTACTACCTCGGGTCGTTTCGCCCGAGGGTGCCCATGGACAGCACACTAGACACTGCCCGGGCTAGGGCTCGCCTTTCCACAGTGTCAGGCTTCACCTGACGTGAGAGAGAGAGAGATGCTCTCCTTTCCTTCCCAATGGGACCAAGCATTGAATTGCCCCAACCGGCTCCCCTCCTCCTTTTAAGTCAACAGAGTAGAGCCAGTTGGGATTCCTTCCTTCTTTTCGCATCTGCTTCCCTACGTCCAAACCTTCTGGTTTCCACTGCCTCTCAGTCAGCAGATCTAGTTTCGTCACTGTGGCTTCACCTCCTTGTTGTGTGTGGTGATGTTGAACTGGTAGTGCTCGACTGTCTCCCTCGCAAAGCTGATGGCGCTCGCTGACGTGAGGTTGCTTCGGCGCCTAACAGACGCGCGGGGTGGATCAAGCCCGTCAGGGTATGTGGTTTCCTTCATCACCTTCCATGAGCACGGATTCTCAGTGCTGGCAAGCCGGTTCTGAGAGTCATGTGTGGTTCGAGGACAGGTAAATAGTCTCTTCCTAGTGTGATGAGTGACTGACAATGTGGTGTGGACTGATTCTTGGCTAAGTATTGCAAGTGCAAGTTGCGTCTTAACTAGTGTAGGTGCAGGTGAAGAACAAGCACAAAAGGTCACTGCCGGTGAGGCCTCTAGGTGTACAGAAGACAAGTAGGCTTGGTTCGAGGGACCCAGTGGCTAGCAGAGTCAAGTGCGGGCCGCATGGTGGTGAGAACAACAAGATGAAGTCATGGACGGTTTCTTGGTTGATCCTCAAAACCAAGGTCGAGCTCAGACTGCGTGGGAGCGGAGTCATGAGTGGTTATTGGCGGAGGCTACACCGAGTTCGCGGGGTTTCTGGTGGTTCACCAGAAAACCACTGGGTTCCTTAGTTGATCCACAAAACCAAGACCGAAGACCGAAGATGGAGGTGTAGCAGCATCAGACCGGTCTGACCGGTGGGTACCGGTCTGACCGGTATGCGATGACGTAGTCTGGAGACTTTAAAGTATAGGACACGCGTCGGCATCGCAAGGCTTGTTGTCGGGCATACTCCCCGGGTACTCATGCAAGGAAGGAAGAAGACGGACTCCTACTAGAATTCCCATGTAACTCTACTAGGACTCGTTCCGTGTAATCCTACTAGGACTCCTGCCTTATAAACGGCTAGGAACCCGCCCCTGGACTATATAAAGAAGGGCTGGGTACCTAGCTGTCGGGCATACTCCCCGGGTACTCATGCAAGGAAGGAAGAAGACGGACTCCTACTAGAATTCCCATGTAACTCTACTAGGACTCGTTCCGTGTAATCCTACTAGGACTCTTGCCTTGTAACCGGCTAGGAACCCGCCCCTTGGACTATATAAAGGAGGGCTGGGTACCTAGCTGAACATCCACAATCCCTCCAGGGACAACACCAAGCGCAGGGTGCGATCTACTACTCTAAACATGACATAGGGTAGCTACTCTGGCTACCCGAACCTGTATAAATCTTGTGTCTTGTGTCCTCACACGTACCTTCGGGTTCCAGATCATGGCGATCCCCACCTTCTACCTTGTTGCGGGTACCTCCTATGGATGTCGCAGGTTTAAACACCGACACTTGTGTCGAGGCTAAGCAAGTTTGCGGTCGCCGGGCATCCGTCTAATGGTGCGGAGACAATGATTCCCAAAGTGTCCCTTCGGGGGTGTGTATCCTAGTGTTAGGACTTAGAGGTAGTTTCGTCTTTCGGTTGCCTACATATAACCCAAGTGGTGAGAGGATGACAATCATCTCTTGGAACCCTAGCTCATTTTGTTTTGCTATTTTTCCCCTTCCTTTTTCCTTCGGAATTACTAGGACTAGCATGAGAGCGTGGTGAGATCTTGTGAGAGGGAAGGATGATCGGGCGGCAAGCTAGACCTTGTATGAACCTCTTTGGTATGTATAGAAGATTCGACGTGGTTTCTCAAGGCTTGGATGTGTCTTTTCACGTTTCTCCTCTTTGCTGATTTTCGGAGCCTTTTCTTTGCGAATTTCTTGTGGAGGATTTGAGGCCTTTCTCTTTGGTATTTGGTGGGGGATATATGCTTGAACCCATCATGGTTCTTCTTCATTTGATTCCCCTCCCAAATCCGTGAACAAAGGGGCTCGATTTTGGGGTTTTCTTCTCTCTAGGGTTAGAGGTGTTCCTAGTGGGATTTCTTCGATTCCTCTCGATTTAGCAAGTTTTGGTGGACCAAATCTTGACTATGGAGTGCCCATGAGGTGTTCCTACTATTCCCAAAGTCTTGCACAAATCCGTGGAATGATTCGGGAGATCGGGAGTTGGATTTGGGGGTGTTGACCCGCGGGCGCTGTTCATCCCAAGAGCTTAGGTCACATCAGCCTGACCGGTGTCTCTCACCAGTCTGACCGGTGTAGACTCTTGGTTGAGTTTTGCTCGGGTGAACGTCTTGGTGAGTTCCCTATTGTCTCGTGTTGCTGCTATTTCGAGTTTGGTCTGTATTGGAGCTCGGTAGGTCTGTTTGGTGGATTTGGGATTTCCTGGCTTGGATCGGTCTGACCGGTGAGTTACACCAACATGACCGGTGTAGGGGCCTTCTGTGGAAGTTCTCACATTTTGCCAGGTTGCTCCAGCAGGGAGCGGTCTAACCCTTGTTGCTCACCTGTCAGACTAGTGCAGTCCAGTGGTGCTCGAGTTGCTTGTTCCGCTGCGTTCTTGAGTAGGTGTAGGTGGTTGTTGGTTCCTAGGACCAGTAGCACTTCAGTGGCTGTGTGGTCTTGGCCAACATGGGTAGTTGAGTCGGAGATGTATTTTGGAAGCCGTGTTTGTCTTGTTGGAGTTCCGATCTCCTTTGAGAAGAATTTTTATCGGCTCCCGTTCATTGCCCCCGTCTCTGGATGCCAGATCGGTCCTTCAGGTTCATCCGTGTCGTCCTGCTGGTGTATGGTCTCAACTCTCAAACCGTAACACCTCAAGCCCAACGACGTCCAACACTTGGCTGACTTCGAGGTGTTGTGCGAGGGGTACCTTAGGGTGGAGGCACACTAGCACCTCTTTCGGTAACCAATGACGATCAGGTGCGCCGCCCTTAGGTTGTTGCAAAATAGGACACATGATTACCTCATCGGTCCCTTGACCAGTTCCAACAGCAGGTGGCACTCAGAGTGGTTCGACGTCAAGAACGACCCTTAGTGCTCACTACTAGCCTACACCGGCGGCTACTACGACGTGACCCCAGGGCCTGGTTAGACATGCTTCTGATGAAGGACCATCAAAGGCTGCTCTATGGGTGCTTCGGGGCACTCAAGGTTCTCCAGGGTGCGGGGTGGACCTCGCATTCGTGATTGGTAGTTACCTCTCGAGAGGGGTCATGCCGCTGCGGCGGCGGTCCCACCGCATATTCGAGATGACCACCGACCGGCCCCCTTCACGGGGACGGGGACAGTTGATCCCCTTCCCTCGGTGGGTGAGGTGCAGAGTCGTGTAGATCTGCTCCCGATTCTTTCAGATGAGGGCACGGTGGCTCTGGTGAGTTCTCCACTGGGTCTCTCTCTTCGTCTTCCTCCGTTCCTTCCCCTCTCTCCTCACGGACTTCCACAGGCCAGGAGCTGGACTGTGATGCACACCTGAGCCCCGCTCTCGGAGGAGAGAGCGCGGAATCGCGCCAACGCAGCCATCCTCAAGAGGCGGAAGAATCATCATGAGGTGTGGAAGGCGGCAGAGATCGCCAAGAGCAGTCTGAACGACGCACGGGCAGAGCAGAGGGGGCTGAAGATGAGAATGTTTCTTCCAACGAGGACCTGGAGCCGCCACCTGGTACCTCAGACGATGATGATATGATGATGATGTCGATATTGCACGGTGGTACCATGGGCGGGAGAGGCGACCGAGGGGTGCTCGTCGTCGACCTCAGGAGTCCTGCCGCAGCCGACTGCTATCTTCGGTGCTACTCAGGGGCCTCTGAAGGCACGTCAGGGTGGTGACAGTCCTCGTGATAGGGCATCACACCCGCCCATTCGGGGTTACCATCATGGGGACCATGTGTGCGAGTCGTCAACAGATCGCCATGGCTACGTGGAATGCGGGGTTGTGACCTCCTGTGGCGATCCGAACTAGAGGGAGAGAGGCCGAGGCTCGACTTCTCCCGGGTTGCATTCATCACTGAGGGAGTGCTTGATGCAACGGCCTCCTATGCCGACGCCACTCGCTGAGGAGGTCCGCCTTTTCCTGTCCTATACATCTGCGACCGCGGGGGCTATGGAAGGGGGACGACGCAGCGAGGAGGCATTATCTCCGCGGCGTGACTATCTCTTGGTGGCTGGCGGCAAGCGAGCTCCATGTTGGCCGTCGTCATCGGAACCTAAGAGGCCGCAAGTCCTTGAGGTGATGTAAGCATCTCTCCCATCCCTTCTTGAGCTCGCCTCGCAACTTTGATGTTAAATGCTTTGTTTTCAGGGTAACTCCCATCGACATATTTCTCAGGCTAGTGCCGGTAAAGTCCCTACATCGCGTTGAACGACACGACATCCTATCATCACTAGAAGCTGTGTAGCTGCGGCTCTTGTGACCCCTCCCGTGGGAGCCTCGGAGGAGAGGGACTCTGCGGCTCCGAGAACAGGGGACACATCGCGGAAAAACGACAATTCCAGTGATGGCTTCAACTAGATTAGCGTTATGACGTCGAGACCTCCTCCGTTGGCGGAGGCGCTAGCGGCGCTCGAGGCAGAGCTACGCCAACAAATCTCAAGGCTAGTAGTGGGCGGTCCCATCGCGGCTGCGGACCTTTCTATCGTGGGGAGGTCTGACTCTCCGACAGCGACGTCCAACGTCATCGTCGGAGAAGATGCCACCGATGGCGATGCGCCTGGTGCTTCGTCCATGCCTTCCTCTAGGGATGCAACCGCTATCGAGATAGACTCAACCACGGCCACACCAGAGGATCTGATCATGGCTACATTGGCCACAGGGGTCCTGCCGACCTCTGAGGCCCAGGGTGGTGGGTTTGACACATAAGCTCCTTTTCAGGGTGATGTTGAGGTGGCAACCGGAGGACCAAGCACGCATAGCTTGATGCTCGCACTGTTCCTTAGCCTCTCGCCTACCTTGCCATCGTCCCCTTGCCACGACTCTAAGGTGAGTGCACTAGAAGGGCTCCGAGGGGCGTTGGTGCCCGTTCCTGGTGGTGGGGCTCACCACCGCAGGTTGCTGAACACCAGCCAGGGCGACCCGAGCTAGGTGGTTCTTGAGGTCGCTGACAAGGAGGAGTGTGTCCTGATGGAGCGGCTCGATTGCGCGATTCGGTGAAACATGGCTTCAACCGAGGAGATCGCCGCTACCACCATGTTGCATACCTGGCTTTCAGCCTTTCCTTCAATTCGACTTGCGCGACTTTCCCCTTTATCAATTTTGGGATTGCTTTTTGAGCAGGAGTTGGTGACGCACAATACTGCTTGGTCTCGGTTTCTCCATCAGTAGGGCGACTGATGGAACACCACCGACATCCTCCGAGCGGAGGTGGAGCGGAAGGAGGCAGAGCTCACCGCCCTTCGCTCGTCCTCTCGCGAGGCCCAGGGCTAGGATGAAGTGTAGTAGGAGATGTTAGTTCGATCTCTTCACCGTTACGGCCCAAAGGCCGTAACGGGTTGGATCCCCGCGCCCGGTCGGGGGCGCCCAACCAAACCATGGTTGGTGGGCCCCCGTCGCACAGTGCTATAAAGAGGGGGTGGGGGCCACGGCTCGCAGTACGAGGTTCACCGCGCCGCCGCCACACCCCACCCCACAAACCCTAACTGACCGAGGGAGCACTGGAGCGGCGGGAAGCTCCGCCACCGCCGCCACCGCGTCCCTCCTCCTGGATCCCGGCGCACCGGTGCCACCGCCCCACGCTCGACCGAGAGTTCCGCATCCCGTCGTCCCCGAGCCCGTGCTTCGCTACCTCTACGTCAAGCCGCGCCGCCCCCGCGACCCCGACGCAAGAGATGGCCTCCGACTCCGCGCTCCCCTCGAACCCGCATGGTCCGCGTCTCCTCGTTCTCTCTCTCGTTTTCTTTAGTAGTTGTTTTAGGTGTAGTAGATCTAGATCTAGGTGGTTGAGTTCATATCCGTAATCATTAAGTATCTACCCGAAGTGATTAGCTACCGGTGTTTTGTGTTCGGTTAAGTGCTTAAGATCTAACAATGGTATCGGAGGGACTACAAGGGGAGGGAACTAAAGGAGGGGGTCGCTGCGGTCTTTGGCGGCCGGGCGGCGCGACTCACCGCCGCCGGCAGGCCGCCGGCCACGGGCACGAAAGGATGGCCGCCGCCGGCCCCTGTACTGTGCTGCGGGTGGGAGCAGTGAGAAAATGAAAGGGCTCTAGGGTTTCTGGTTCCATCCGCCCTTTTATATAGGTGCGATTTGGGCGGGGGCGATCTGAGCCGTCGATCGTTAGATCGATGGCAGCGGTGCACTGGCGGTTTTGCGGGCTGAAAACAGCCCAAGAGGGAGGCCGCGCTGGGCTGATTTGGCGGCCCAGCCATTGGGCCGGCGGCCAAGGGCCCATGCGGGCACGTTAAGTAGGCCGTGGGCCGGTTTCGATGCTAGGCCGATTCGTTTGCCCGTGAACGAGTGCAATTTCTCAATTAAGTTTTAGATTTCGAAGCATTTTGCATTGTTTTTTTCTTGTTTTATTTGCTGTTTTAATTTAAGCTAATATCTCTGTCTAATTTTTTTGATAAATTCATGAAATTTTACAGAGAGTTGAATGCTTCTGAAATTAAAGTTTTTATCTGTTCATTTGTTTGTTTTTCCGCTGCGTTGATTTATTGTCTCTAGTTAAATTGAACCAAAGGGATATTTAATTAGAGAATGTTTTCTTTCTTAAGAATATGTTATGATATTGTTATTTTTCTGGCCAAAGCTGATAATTACAATATTATAACTCGATATACTAAAGTTTTATGCATTAGTTCTATTTTTCTCGCCCAAAGGTGATATAGAATTAATGTAGTAGCATGTTGTATGTATTAATTTTGACCAAAGTTAAATTGATGCATGCAATATTTGTTGTTAAAATGTTCTCACACTTTCTTTTCTGAATTTTATTTTCAGCTCAAGCTGGGTATGTTGGTCAGATCCCTGAGTTGACCGGCAACAACTACACGGCTTGGCGCAAGTTGGTGAAACTGGCATTCTTAATGCCGGGTATGGAGTATGTGCCGACCACGGAGCGTCCCGCCGAGCCTCGGGCACCCGTCGAGAGGCAAATGAGACCGATGATGCATGGAAATTAAGGGAAGACGCCCATATCAAGGCGGAAAGTGAGCATCAACTCGCTAAAGCGAGGTGGGATCTAGACAACAAGAGGTGTCTAGCGATCATCCGGACTAAGATGACGAGAGGCAATTAAGGCGTCTATTCCCGAAAAGGATAAGGACGGAAGGTTACTCACCGCCTCCGAGTATTTGGAGATAGTGGATAAGCAACACTCTCATCACACTAAGACTTATGCCGGTACTACTATTGGCGCTTTGGTTGCAATGAAGTACACCGGTGGTGGTATAAGGGACCACATACTTAAGATGAGCAACATGAACGGCAAGCTTGCTGAGATGGGCATGGTCCTTCCCAATGAGTTTGTCATTCATTTGATTTTTAAGTCCCTGCCTCCTGAGTTTTCGGCTTTTGAGGTTAACTATAACACCATACCAGATAAGTGGGATGTGCACAAGCTGATTGCCATGTCAGTCCAGGAGGAGGAAAGGTTAAAGGCTCGAATGGTGGTCTTGTTAACTATGTAAACCATGGTAAGAAGCCACGAAGCGAAGCTTTCCACATAAGAACTTTCAAGCTAAGAATCAAGCGGAAAGCGGACCTTCCAATGCACCTCCTCGGGGACGGATGAAGTCAAATGGAAAAGCTCCCATGCGGATTGATCGGCCTCCTAAACCTCGGAAACCGCCTCGGCGGATGGAGTTTGCTCCAAACCGGTGTCACCGGTGCAAGAAGACAGGGCATTGGAAGAAGCGAGGTCCTAAGTGGTTGCACTTCATGTGGTCAAAGGGGTATGACTACAACCAGAATCCTAACAAGAGGAGCAAGAACAATTAAGGTTGCGAATGGCGTCGAGGCTGAAGTTGAAGCCATTGGTGATCTCCCCATCAAGTTGAAGGACGGCTTCACGCTTCTGCTTCATGACGTTCTTTATGTTCCATCGTTGAGTCGCAACTTAATTTCGCTTTCATGTTTAGCGGACAATGGGTTTGAGTGCCAGTTTAGTGCAAAACATTGTTCTATTAAGTTAAATAATGTGATTGTGGGTCTTGCCATCCGACAAGACAAACTTTACATGTTGGCTATTCATGATGATTGCTCTGAATGTGTTAATTCTGTGTGTGAAAATGCGAATGTTGAATCATCTACGAATGTAAGCAAGAAGCGGAAGCGAATTGATACCGTGTCATCGAAATTATGGCACTGTCGCTTAGGCCATATTTCGAGGGGAAGGATGGAACGCTTAGTTAAGGAATCAATTCTTCCGCCGTTAGAATTTAATGATTTAGAACAATGCATAGATTGCATTAAAGGAAAGTTCATTAAACAAATTAAGAAAGGCGCAAAGCGAAGCACAGGAGTGTTGGAGATAATCCACACAGACATTTGTGGTCCGTTCCCCGTGGCATCCGTGGATGGTTTTGATTCGTTCATTACATTCACAGATGATTATTCTCGATATGGGTACATCTATCCAATTAAGGAGAAGTCGAAGCGCTTGAGAAATTTAAGATATTTAAGGCCGAAGTTGAAAATCAGCACAACTTAAAGATTAAGGTGGTGAGGTCCGACCGAGGTGGGGAGTACTACGGTCGACACACCCCGTATGGCCAAGTTCCCGGACCTTTTGCAAGGTTTCTACGGAAAATGGCATAGTTGCCCAAGATAGTACACCGGGTGAACCTCAACGGAATGGAGTAGGCCGAAAGAAGGAACCGTACCTTGATGGATATGGTTAGAAGTATGTTAAGCTACTCGACATTACCGATTAGTTTGTGGATGGAGGCATTAAAAACCGCCACTCACATTCTAAATAAAGTACCTAGTAAGTCGGTACCTACTACACCATATGAGTTATGGACGGGTAGGGAACCCTCCTTGAATTATATGCGTGTGTGGGGATGTCTGCAGAGGCTAAAGTTTTCAACCCAAATATTGGGAAGTTAGACCCCAAGACAAGAAGTTGCCATTTCATTGGCTACACGAGAAAAATCTAAAGGATATCGTTTCTACTGTCCTACCGGACATACAAGGTTCGTGGAAACGAGACACGCTGTTTTTCTAGAGGATGAAATGATCAGAGGGAGCAAGGCGGTTCGAAAGGTTGATCTTGAAGAAAAGCGGGTGTGCGCACCCACTCCGATGGTTGAAGAACCGTATTTTGAGCTGCCTGTTGTTCCGATAGCCACGAGTGCAACCCACCGTGGTACCGGAACCTCGTTGTTAGTACGCCCGTGCCATCGGTGGAAGAAAATGAGGAAAGCGTTCCACGAATCCTACAAGTACAACCGATGCACCGAAGAAACACAACGCCCCAAGTGCGGGAAGAGCCGATTGCGAGAGGCTCCGAGAAGGTCATCAAGAGTCAGAAAGTCAGCTATCCCTGACGATTATGAAGTTTATGAATGTGAAGAAATTCACATAGAAGGTGATCCTACTTCTTACGAAGAAGCTATGAGTCGTCCTGATGCATCGAAGTGGCAAGAAGCCATGGAAGATGAAATGAAGTCAATGAGTACCAACGAGTTTGGGACTTAGAGGAAGTTCCTAAAGGAGCCAAAACAGTAGGCTGCAAATGGGTCTACAAGATTAAATATGACTCCAAAGGGAACATAGAAAAGTATAAAGGTCGGCTTGTGGCTAAGGGATACACGCAAAGAGAAGGGATAGATTACAATGAGACGTTCTCTCCAGTCTCGTGTAAGGATTCTTTTAGGATCATAATGGCTTTGGTGGCGCACTATGATTTGGAATTACACCAGATGGATGTTAAGACGGCATTTCTGAATGGAGATTTATATGAAGATGTATACATGACTCAACCCAAAGGTTTTGTTGTGAAAGGGAAGGAACATTTAGGGTGTCGTTTAAGAAAATCCATTTATGGTTTAAAGCAAGCCTCTAGACAAGTGGAATCTAAAGTTTGATGAGACCATCACAAAATTTGGTTTTAAGGCAAATGTTGAGGACAAGCTGCGTTTATGCAAAGTTTAAGAATGGGAAATTCATTTTCCTAATACCGTATGTGGATGACATTCTACTAGCTAGTAGTGATGTTAGACTACTACAGAAACGAAAAAGTTCTTGTCTTCAAAATTTGATATGAAAGATCTTGGTGAAGCCTCATATGTTTTAGGCATTGAGATTCATCGAGATAGGAAGAAGGGGGTCTTAGGATTATCGCAAAAGGCATATCTTGAAAAGGTACTAAAGAAATATAATATGCATGCGAGTAGAGCCACACCTGCTCCTATAGTAAAGGGCGATAAGTTTGGACTTCACCAATGTCCAAGGAACCAATATGAGATCGATCAAATGAAAATGGTTCCATATGCTTCAACGAGTTGGTAGCTTACGGTATGCACAAGTGTGCACTCGCCCCGATTTAGCATTTGTTACGGGAGTGCTTGGTAGATATCAAAGTAATCCGGGAAAGGATCACCGGATGATGGTAAAGAAGGCCTTTCGATATCTACAAGGCACGAAAGATTTAATGCTAACATATAGAAGGTCCGATTCCCTAGAGATAAAAGGGTACTCGGATGCGATTATGCGGGAGATAGGGATGATAGAAAATCCACATCGGGATATATATTCACTCTCGCGGGAGGAGCTATTTCATGGAGAAGCTCAAAACAAGAACTAGTTGCAACATCTACGATGTATGCGAGTTCATTGCCCGTTATGAGGCAACAGGACGGGTGATGTGGCTAAAGAAGTTTATACTCGACTTAAGAGTAGTGGATTGTATTCACAAACCACTACGGTTGTACTTGCGATAATAAACCAAACAAAGTATTCTATGCTCACAACAACAAGTTAAGTAATGCTACCAAACCGATAGAAATAAAATTCTATGCGGTGAAAGACAAGAGTCCGGGATAAAACTATAAGTCCGGAGCATTTAGGCACTAAAGACATGTTAGCGGATCCGCTCACAAAAGGCTTACCACCCAATGTGTTCGGAGAACACTTAGCCGGTATGGGTTTAAGGGAAAGCCTATGATTCCCGGACCGGGCCCATGTTAAGATCCTATCAAAATGGATAAGTGTATTGTGGTCGGTTAATCTGGTTGTGATTACAATTTAGATGACCCATGCTCAATATGTTTATTTGTGATGAGATGGATGTCAAGTAAAGGACTCGAGATTAAGTGATTGTTGTAGAAGAGATCGAGAGGGAGAATGTTAGTTCGATCTCTTCACCGTTACGGCCCAAAGGCCGTAACGGGTTGGATCCCGCGCCCTGGTCGGGGGCGCCCAACCAAACCATGGTTGGTGGGCCCCCGTCGCACAGTGCTATAAAGAGGGGGTGGGGGCCACGGCTCGCAGTACGAGGTTCACCGCGCCGCCGCCACACCCCACCCCACAAACCCTAACCGACCGAGGGAGCACTGGAGCGGCGGGAAGCTCCGCCACCGCCGCCACCGCGTCCCTCCTCCTGGATCCGGCGCACCCGGTGCCACCGCCCCACGCTCGACCGGAGAGTTCCAGATCCCGTCGTCCCCGAGCCCGTGCTGCTACCTCTACGTCAAGCCGGCGCCGCCCCTGCGACCCCGACGCAAGAGATGGCCTCCGACTCCGCGCTCCCCTCGAACCCAGATGGTCTGCGTCTCCTCGTTCTCTCTCTGTTTTCTTTAGTAGTTGTTTTAGGTGTAGTAGATCTAGATCTAGGTGGTTGAGTTCATATCTGTAATCATTAAGTATCTACCCGAAGTGATTAGCTACTGGTGTTTTGTGTTCGGTTAAGTGCTTAAGATCTAACAGGAGACCCTTGCAGCGCGGTCGGCAATGACGTAAGAGAAACTGGTAGTGGCCGGGATGGAGAAGGCTGAACTTGCGTCAGTGCTGGAGGAGGCCCGAACGCAGGTGGCGGAGTTGGGCGAGACTGTGGCAAGCTCCGCTCGTGATCTGGAAACTGCACGGGGCCAGACGGCTATCCTGCAGGACTAACTTGGTGTCACTGTCACCAAGAGGAACCAGCTCCTGGCGGTCACTCGCGATCGAGACGCGGAGCTAATCCGTAAGTCAATCCCCCAGTGTGGTCTCCTAGCTTCACACATGTGCTTCTTTATCGACAGGCTTGTATTGGTTGGCATTGTGGCAACTGCCTGCGTGGAGCTCAATGAGTTGTGGTCCAGGCGGGTGGGCGACGACGCCTGGATGAACGAAACCATCTCCAAGCAAAAGGAGCTAATGGCGCTCGTGTCGTTGCTTGCTGAGGGCTCGACTGGTAAAAGTTGTCGTGTCTTGTCCTACCCATGTCTTCCAATGGTGCTTGGAGTCACACTTCTCACCTCCTTCTCCTTTGCAGAGACAGCCGCGGCATTCAAGTTGTCTTCCTTGTCCGCTGATGGGGCTCGGGTGACCATCCTGGAGAGGAAAGAAACTCATCGGGTGGTTACCCAGGCCATTATGCAGCTACTAGAGGACATATCGGTGTGGGTGACAGGGCGTCCATGGTCAAGCGCATCAGGATGGTCGGTGGAGTTGCACATGAGCGGGGGATGGCTATGGCCCGACAGCTAGTTCACCGGGCTGTGGCCATGTTTCTCTCGCATTAACCCCGGCAGATGGTGAGACGCTGGCAGGTGGATGGGCCCCTGGCTATGAGATTCACTTGTACCCTGAGATCTCGGCGGGGTGCACCGAGTTCACCAGGAGGGTTGCTGACTCCGCGACTGAGGACCTGGGATGGCTCGATGACGAGAATTGATCACACGAAAACAATTTAGTAGCACTAACAGCTTGCTGTAATAAACTTGCAATTTCCCTTACGCATGAGTTTTTCTTTTTTGGTTCGATACTTGGTTCCTTTTCCTTTTCCTCTGTCGAGAGCCTCGAGGTCTTTAGGTCGAGAGGATCACCCTTAGGATGTCATAGGTTTCACTTTGTCTTGTAGCTGTCAGAGCGTAGGGACTCGAGATCATCACTGTGCTTAGTCTCGTCGGAACTCCCCTCTAGACCGGCAGCCCCCGAGCTTACTTCGGAGGGTCTTGATAGGTCGGGTCTTGAGCATTTTTCCAAAAGATCGAGGTAGCTCTTACTTCTGACCTTAGGAGCACAAGGAGTGAGACGGCCCAAATAGCCAGGACATAGCTCGTGGAACATCGCACATTTAGCCACGGAGGCATCAGTGCTAGGCCGAGTGTAGTCGGACAATTGTTGGGTCGTTTGTCCAGTCCTTGGGTCAGTATGGTGTACCTCGAGTTGTTTTCTCGAGAAAATTTCTGTGTTTCGCCGATAAGGGGTAGCGTGCCCTTGGGTGGAGGCCCCGAGCAAGAAGGGATTTTTAGGTCGGGACCCGTAAAATGAGTTGTTGCTTAGGATCGCCAACAAAAGCTTTTTTCGAAAGCCGTACTTATGATGCGGAAAATGTCAAAAAAGTGTTGTCACTTTTATTCATCATATGCATAAGAAGTATAAGTTACTTTCTCAAGGGTAGAAACGACGTAGTTGTTCTAGGCTTGCTCAGCCATCGTAGCGTTGTCGAGGTCCACAGTTGTAGGCTACGCGGTAATCTTCTCGGACTGGATGGGCATCTCTGCGAACTAGAAACACTCGGTGTCGCACTCATAGGCATGATGGAACTTCGTGTTGATGGTGATTATGCCCTTCGGCCCGGGCATCTTCAGCTTGAGAGAGGTGTAGTTGGGAACCGCCATGAACTTGGCGTACGCCGACCTTCCAAGGATAGCGTGATACATCCCTAGGAAGCTGACCACCTCGAAGGTGAGCGTCTCTTTGCGGAAGTTGCTCACGTTACCGATGGTGACAGGTAGGTCGATCTACCCGAGCAGGACCGCCTCCATCCCAGATACGACCCCGTGGAATGACATTGATGACGGTCGCAGCCGAGTCCGTGGAATCCCCATGTCGTCGAGGGTGTACAAATAGATGATGTTGAAGCCGCTCCCCCCATCCATTAGCACCTTGTGCACCCGTTTGGTGCCGAACAGAGGCGCCACCACAAGAGGGTAAGCCCCCGGCTGTGGGATATGGTTGGGGTGGTCGGTGCGATCGTACGTGATGGCTGTCTCGAACCACCTGAGGTACGAGCATACGATAGGCTCGACATGGTATATCTCCTGCAGGATGCGCTTGTATTTATGCCTTGGTAGACAAGCAAGTGTCCCGCTGAAGATCATCATGACATCGCCGACCTCCTTAGGGAAATCAGCATTGTCGGCGTTCTTGGCGGCGTCAATTTTGGACGCGTCAAGCGGCTTGTTCTTCGGGGCTCCGCTGAGGAAGTTCGTCATGAGATTGCAATCCTTCAGGACGTGTTTGAGCGACGCCTCGTGATAGGGGCAGGGAGCTTCCAACATATTCTTGAAATGGTCCCTCGGCGGGCCACCACTGGGCTTGGGGGGCCATTTGTCGGCTGCTGCCACCAGTTTGCTATTGCAGAGCTTTTGCTCCTCCTCCTCTTTCTTCTTCTTCTCTGGACGGGCAGTCAAAACCTCACCCAACTCATCCTCCAGCTTCCTCTTTAGAAGGAGATGACTTCCTCCCCATCAGCGTGATCCGTGGCAAGGTCGAGGAGCTTCTAGATGGTTTTCGGCTTGACTCGCCTTATCCAATGGAAAAGGTTTCACATGTGGTTCCATCCTGGAAGGCCATGATGACCTAGTTGTCCGTCGTTTTGGGAAGCTCAACACAACACTTGAAGAAGCAGCAGATGTAGTTGCGGAGACTCTCTCCTTTCTTCTGCCATCAATGGCGTAACTCGCAAGCGTTGCCAGGGTGGGCGTAGGTGCCTTGGGAGTGCCCTATGAAGGCATCTCGGAGCTGTGCCCAATTGTTGACCCTCCCTCGAGGGAGGTGCCTGAGCTGGCTACAGTGGGATGCTCTTGATGATGAACATTTCCCTACCATTGTGGCAAGTGAGTCGATAGTCTTCGATCCAGACACTCGGGTTTGTTTCTCTGTCATACTTTGCAATCATGGTTGGAGCACGGTAGCGAGCCGAAGGGAGCAAGTTTGCACCGAAGGCCCGCAGACCTCAAAGGTCAGACGTCAGGCTCTGGCTTCGGTCTTTGCTGTTATCGTAACGGCCTCCACACCTCCGGTTGTACTCCATTCGCAGCCAGTGCTCACCTCAAGAGCCCCCGCTGGTCATGGTCCTCCCGCGAGGAGAGGGTGTGCCTCGTGTGCCACAGTTGGAGTTGACCTTTTGCTTGGCCAGCGAATGTCAACTCTTTGTGTGGTCCGTCTATCCCCATGGGCGTGAGGACCCACTGTGAGTGGACCGCTTGGGGGTTTGAGCCCGCGTGTCCCATCGTCGAGACGTCGAGCTCTCCGCCTGCTAGAAGCAGCTGTGTCAAGGAGCGTCTGGAGGTGTTGACAAAGGTTCTTCTCCTCTGGAGTCGCCAACTCAGGGTCGGTTTTGAGGTACGACTTCCGCAACGAGGTTCTGAGAGGCCCGTCTGGCAACGGGCATCCCGTGAATATTGTCGTCGATGCAGCAACGTACTTCCTGCATGCACTCGCGCATAGGAGTGGCCACGGCCTCCATGCCGACCTCATGGTAGAGCCTCCCACGCTCCTCATCGAGAGCTTTTTGTGTTTCATCAAGCTCATCGAGGCAGGCACACTACCACTCGCGGACATCCCTACCTTGCGGGATCCGTTTGCTAGCGAAAGCATCAGATGAGGTTAGTTAACCTCCTGTGGAGCTTTCCCTAGTGGGGTCTGAGTGGACTACACCGTGGTGCTACAGGAGAACGAAGCATTCGTGCATCAGGTCGTGGGGCGTCATCGCCTCCTTTAGGAGGGGCTCCCTGTTATCGACCTCTTGACAGCTTCCCACTGACGCTTCTGAGGGGACCGTACAATGGTCTACCGCTACAGCGAGGGCACCCATCCCAACGCAGGGCAGCCATGTCTGAGTCGTAGTAGAGCTTGAACTCGTCCCATGACAGCATCTCCTCACCTTGCATGCCAAAAGAAAGCATGGAGGCAGTGTACGCTGAGAAACATAAAAGTTCTTGGGATGGGTTCGGCCCCATGACTGTCGTCGTGTCTTGGCCGATTAGGTCTAGGACCCGATTTGTGATGGATTTTGCAAACCGTAGCTAGGAGAGCGCGAAGACATGGATGCGTCGGGCTGGGAGAGCGCGAAGACGACTCTAGCCGTGGACTCTACTGGCCCGTCGAAGATGAAGTCCAGTGAGCCAAAGCGCAGCACGGTGCTGGGCACTTTCTGCGTGTGGGAACGGGCCATCCAGACCCTGATGGCGTCGTGACACACAAAGTGCCCCTACCTGGCGCGCCAACTGCCAAGGTTTGATACTGTGGACAAGTAAATTTTTGTATGTTCGTGCGTCGGATCCATACGGTTTGGGACTCCTATATGCCCAAGGGGGTTGTAGTAGGCGATGCAAGCTTAGGTCGAGAGAGGGAGCATTTCCCAGGTCTCTTCATGTGGTGGTGTTTGTCGTGTGATCGTGTGTTGATCACGTGCCTTGTTCACGGTACCTCCTTCCCCTATTATAGTTCAAGGGGTTCAAGTGTACAAGGGGTAAGGTTGTAAAATCGTGATCTGCTACAGTACTGCACGGTACTGGGATAGTCGCCAGAACAGTGTCGTGGTGTGGATCTCCATCTTCGGTTGGTGCCGTACGCCAGCACGGTAGTGCTCATAGGGCGGCGTAGTGGCGGCCCCTACTCCAAGGTAGCTACTCCTCTACTTACAGTCTCGCATGATCGGTAGGTCGGAGGCATCCGGTGCAAGCCCTGACCTAACCTTTGATTGTTGCTCGGTCAGGACGCGTCATCTGATGACTTATATGCGAAAGATTCACCTATCCCCTGTTATTGTACTGCATTTAGGTGATAGGATGTCCTTGTTGCGGCTGTCCCATGACGGGAGAATACCACCATGGCCTGACAACGTGGATTCTCCTAATATGTGGCTCTGGCATGTCCCTGGGCGCCCCGGAGCCGTTCTTATCACATCGCGGTCCCTATCGAGGGGTGCCATTGGGTTGCGGGCGGCATGGCCTTAGGTCATGTGAGGCGAAGCTCTCTCCTGAGGCAGCCGTTAGGCATGGGCGCTTTCTTAGGTCACGCGGGTGAATGCTTAAGTCGGAGTCGGGCCCTCGGGGCGATACGGGACTGATGCCTGCTGCGGATGATGGGCCTGAGTTGATGCTAGGCCGTCGCATCCGTTGACTGTCTTGATCTTATGGATTGGGGATTAGGGGTTAAGCTGACTACCCTGATTTTATCCCCTCTTCAGAGGTTGTGCTTAAAAATCGGGAAGGTTTTACACATTTTTTCATGTACATTGTTTACAAACTGAAACAGCTGAGAAGAAGATCCTAAGCGTTGAAAAGTATTCGATAAAATTTGAAGTCAAAGGGATGGCAAAATTTCGTTTTGACAACAAAACATTTTGTGCAGATAATAAGCAACATAGATTGCTTCATGTGAAATTTTGATGATTTTTTGGAATTGGTTGATAATTTTAATGTATTGAATGAAATTTTAGAATATAAGTGCATAAGATAATTTTTTATAACTTTGAGAATTTTTAATTGATATAAGTGAAATTTTAGCTATAAGTGCATAAGATTATTGAATTATATGAGTAGGAAAATTAAATACATATTATTGAGTGAATTTGATAAGACATGGTTGATTTAGTTAATATTAACTTAAATTCATGTTGTGGAAAAGATGAATAAGAAACATGAAAAAAGAAAATAAGTTTGGAGAGTGTTCTATATAGACACTCGGCGAAGCATCTGTTTACTGAGTGTTTCCTTGGACACTCGGCGAACCAGCCACATCACCGATCCCTCGTGTGCCTCCCACCCCGCCAGCGTGCACACGTCACCGATCCCCTACCTTCCCCCCGAACCTTATCGTTGCTCCCCAGATCTCATCTCCCTCATTCCCTCCTTCACTCTAGATCGAGATCTCCCAACTGCTTTAGCCCCATACCTAACGGCGCCACCCCTCCACTCCCTCTCTTTGGATCTCGAGTGCCGACCAACAGCCACGACAGTGGTGCGGCATCCAGCACTGACCAGACCCGGCGGCGGTGCGATATCCAGCGTCGGCTGGATTAGGCGGGGGTGCGGCCTCGAGCGCCAGCCGGACCCAAATCAGTGGCGGTGCGGCATGGGATAGCCATGGGTGGCGGCACGACCGAGGCTACAGGCTCTGAAGTGGTGGCGCGGGACAGCCATGGACAGCGGCACGACCGAGGCTATAGGCTCCATTCAGGAGCGGCGGCACGGCCGAGGTTCGACCCACGGGGCTAGGGCACCTATGGAGCCTCCAGTTCGTGTGACCCCTCTCGTTCTCCTCTTCTCTATTCTTCGGTGGCGACAAAGGAGCGACCACGAAGGAGGTGAAGGAGAGACCAGTCACCGGTGTGGCGGTGTATCGAGCCGCCGACCCCATCCTCGTGCTCCATCGGTGGTGTGGGACGTAGACACCTCTCTCTCCCCTACAACGCCGGCGCAGAGATGCTTCGGATGCCCCATATCCCAATGCCGGGGAAGGCATCTGGCGGGTGGCGGTCGAGGGGAGGATGCTGGTGGAGACCGCCGGAGAGGCTCTGCCTTGGCGTGGTGTTGGTGGTGCCAGCGGTGTGGTGGTAGCGGCGGTAGAGGGGTGGGGGACGGTGGCGGCGGCGGGCAGCTATGGTGTCGTGCAATTTTTTATATATTTTTAGAAACTCTGCGCCAAGTGTTAGATGAGGCACTCAGAAAATAGTTGTCGAGTGCTCGAGGTTTGACATTTGATGAAGACGGATTCGCCTAGTCTTTATTTCCCGAGTGCATGACGCCGAGTGCAACACTCGGCGAACAGTTCACCAAGTGTTTTTGGGCCTTCGTTGAGTGCTCGTGGCACTCGGAGTCTTTAGGCATTCCCATAGTGCTGATCAAGCAGAGTCCTATTACAATTCCCAAAATGTTTTGAGCACATATAGGATCGGAGCAGTCAGGAGAATTTCTGATGAATTATTAGTACCATGGCTGGAAAATCATCATACAAAACTATATAAGTGATCCCCACTACAGATTTCTCTCAATCATTAGCTCACCACGTCATATGCTGACGTCATCCAGTTGCTTCTCCACCCATGCGTGCCTTTACTTCACCTGCGGGCCTTCTCCACCGGCCGCCCCCTCGCGTCCCCGCCGCCACCTCCCCTTCTCCACCCCGCGCCCTAAAGCCAGCTGTTGCCGCCTCGCCTCCCCATCCCCTCCACCTCTCCTCCCCGGTGTAGCCACCTCGCCTCCCGCCGCCTCAACTCCCACCGACGCCACCTCTCCTGTCTCCATAAAACAGTGCCTCCTCTCGCAACTCCGCCTCCGACCCACGCCTGCGTCACCATCGTTCCCGCACACGTCGGATACCTTCCCCTTCCCGATCTGGCCGCCGGCTACCTTCCCCTTCCTGATTTACTGGCCGACCACCTTTTTTCAGAAGTGGAGCCCCATGCCCATAGCGGCTCTGGGTCCCGGCTTGTTGTGCCCTCGCACCGGTAGCGAGGGTTCCATGCGAGGACTTCACGCCTTCTGATGGGCCACGCACCTGCAGCAAGCGGCACCTCCAGGTTACACGCCCATGCCCACACCCCCTAGGCCGGTGGCTCGAAGTAGGGGAAGGAGATGCAAATCAAGGAGAAGATGACTCCACTCAAGGTTCAGTTTGCTTCTCTTGCTAATTGTTGCATGTCAGCAGACCGTTTTTGGGTCTCTTTTTTTCTTCACATGAATAGAATTTATATAATCAAGTGACAAGCTTATGTATGTGAATCTGCAGATTGACGTTTGAGTGAACTACACTTTCTAGGAAACAGATTGTTCATTCCGTGATTGCGCTACTCTGTGTTGATTTCAGTGGCAGGGGTGAACTTGCAGAGCCCCAGGTATTATGGTCAGTAATGTTGATGACGGTAGGCAGTTTGTAGAAAGTTGAAGGGTGTCATTTTATCTTCTTGCTTATGTCTGCTATGAAAATAAATTGCAGCAGAAGTTAGCACAAATGCTATCCCGCCTTACCAAGATTGCTGAGGTGTTCAGTGTTGCAGTGTACATCACCAACCAAGGTGAGTTGTTCTATTTAGCCCAATATATATCTATTCCAAGAGTTTGTTGACAATGAACTTCAAATTCTAAGGTGTCTCCTTTTGTGTTCTAGTGATTGCTGGTCCAGGTGGTGGCATGTTTTTAACTGATCCAAAGAAGCTAGCAGGTGGCCATGTCCTGGCGCACGCTACCACCATCAGATTGATGCTGAGGAAAGGCAAAGGCGAACAACGTGTATGCAAGATTTTTTGATGCCCCTAACCTTCCTGAGGGAGAAGCAATATCCTTTTACTTTGCTGATATTTATGTTTACTGCTCACTCTACTGATTGCTTTAATTTCTTGATAAAATCTAGCAAAACTTTTTTTTTGCTTATACACGCATAGAAAACTCTTGCGGTCGTGAACTTATAACCTATTAGCTGGTGACTGCAATGGCTGAAAGCTTCAGACGATACAAGCAATCTAATGCCTAGAAGCATTGTTTCCCTTGACCAACAGTTGGTTTTCCCAGTCCCCCGCGGCTGGCGTGGCTCAAAGCAGGGGAAGGAAATGCAGATCAAGGAGAAGATTTCCACTCAAGGTTTAGTTTGCTTCCCTTGCTAATTGTGAGGATGCTGTGACAATTTGAACATAACAGACCATGAAGTTGGGGTGTGCCTTCGTGAGATTCAATCCGGCCGGAATAATAAATGTATGAAGATATGGACGCGGATTTATTCCGGATCAAAAATTAATTTACCAACCATGATAGGTAGAACAAGAGACCATAGAGCCGGATTGGTTCCACACCTCTTGACTAGTGGATTGATTCCGAGCCTTTTGGTGTACCTATCATGAGCAAATTAATTTTCGACCTGGAAAAAATTCGGATATCTTATAGTAACTATCATGATTTTCTTGTTGTATTTATCCATTCCGATCGGAATTGATCCAGTGGAAACGAATGAGGCCTTACAAATTTGCAATCCCTCTAATTCAGGTGGAATTACTGGATGAGAATAACTTGCTTTAACCTATGTTGTTGTGTCAATTAAAATGCTACTATTATCATCACCGAATCTTTGTAATTTCCATCGGTGCAAAATTTGTGATTGGCTTAGTCATGTTTTTAGTTATCTGAATGTTTCTTGCAGTGCAATTCTTTTTGTTTAAATATTTGTCGTGCATTACTTCCTGCAGCATAGTTTCACAATGACAAATGTCTTTTGTTTGATGTGCAGCCTGCAATAGTTGTTTCCATCCACAAGCAACTTTTATGAGGTTATAACTTTTCTGTACAAATTCTTGATCCTGATATCATGAAACTGCTTTAATGTTTCTTGGTGGCAGAACTTGGAATGTTTGGTTGCAGTTCCTCCATGATTACAGTTAACCCTCCTATTAGAAAACAAAAATAGTAATATTCCTATCCGCTGTTAATATTTCTTTTGGATGAGGCCTTATGTAAATCGTTTGTGAATTCAATGTACATTTAACTTCCACTGATATATAGTTGTTCTCTCTCAATAAAATGAACATGTTTCATGTATAATGTCATTTGCAAAAGAATTTTAAATAATATTGTCATGCAATCATTTTAGTGTTTCTACTTTTAAATTTAACTTTAATATTTTGTTTAAAAAATTCCCGCAGCAACACAAGGGGTATCACCTAGTTATATACAGAGAGTGGACCCATTTAGATAATCAAAAGGCTAGGGATTAGCCAATATGATATGGTTGTTGCCATTTCCTGAAATAGCATACTGGATAAATTAATAATACTATAATATTTTTTTTCTAAAATTTGCTCCTATCACAAGTTGAACTCAATGGTCCTGATGACAACTTATATTCTTTATTGCTTATTACGCACAATTGATTTCTCCTTTATCTGATCCTAAAGTTCATGGGCTGTGACATGTGCTGTAATAAAACTATAAATTTGTAATGCAGTTAAAGTATCGAAACATCCTATATACTGTATAGTAACTTACTCCCTCCGTCCCTAAAAGAATGACGTTTTAACATTCAAATTTTTTCCAAAAAAGAAAGAAGTTTTACTTAATTTGGCATGTGTGCATGTGCATGTAGGCATGCAACAATCAATTAGCACCTAATATGATAAATAAATAGAGGCAATCGAAGCCATTTGACCTCATTAATAATCTGTCCTAAAAGTCCTAGAATGACATTCTTTTTGGGACGGAGGGAATAGTGTGTATTTCTCCGCGTCCTCCCAGTTACTCATTAATCATATTCAGTATTAGCATACTGCTTTCACAAAGGACAACTGACATATTTTTTCTACCCATTGGCAAAATTTAAGGAAACTTGGTGGTATCTTGATGTACATACCTCTTCACCTGATACAGAGATCCTAGGTGAAACGAAGTAATCAACATCATACCTGCAATGCAAAATAGTGTCACATAATAAAAGATATTAAGTTAAAAAGGACACAGAAAGATAAAAACAGAAAATTCATTATTAATAGTTAATGAATCCAAGCATTTCTTAACATTTCATTTTTGCTAATAATGTATACCATTGCATATTGATCTTGCCACACTATTAGTTTAAATGATCGCAAGGATGATCAATTAATAATAATCTCGTAATTTTGACCGGCATGTGATAAGTGTTAACCATTTAGTGTTTATCTAGTAAGATCGGAAAACAGAATGAAATGCAAGTATCTTCATACCATGCGCCATCTCTTGCTGACTTGGCTTCAAATTTGTACTGACTTCTATGCATAGAACTGTTCCCTGGTTTTCATTAAATAGTGAGGGGAAATAAAAAAAGGGGTAAGATAAAGATAGTAATGAATTCATTACGCTTATAAGGTAGAAATGGTCAAATAAAACTACTATATATATACATGTATCAAAATATTTTTTTGATATTGAGCTCACATCATTTGAATTATATGTATGTATCATTTATCTTGTTTGTGAATCACTATTTTAATAATAACTTATGTTTTCAATAAATTTTTGAATATATGAATGAGATCAAAGTATCAAACATTACAAGAAAAAGTCAACTGACAAAAATATTTTGATACACATGGAGTACATTAGAGGGAGAGATTTCCTCTTGAGATAGCTCTTAACAAGGTTGGCAACCACGAGCAGAAACCACAAAATAGTCCAGACTGTTGATAAGAGTCTACAAGTCCATGACTGATCCCTTAAATGTAAAGATGAATGGCAAAAATAGCATGAGTGAATATATTAATGGAAAGAGCCTGGCTCTAATTCTTATAAAACAAAAAGCAATGAGTTTAACTTCTTAATTGGTAGCAACAAGGAAATACACCGAAGCTACCTTCACTTTAACCAGTTTACACAGCAAGATGAGCACACGATCTGCGGCACCCTTTGATTTGGACCTGGATGCTCCAACACTATGGGAAAAATAGCTGATTGCATCCTTGACCTTTCAGTACAGGGTCAAGTTGTCCATGCACTTTTGAACATGCAAAATTAGTCCTCGAACTTCACTTCTCCAAATCAATTTCCTCTTTGATCCTATAGCTGGACGTCCGTGTAGACATGCCATGTCATCCTGGCCCATGTTAGGGTTTTTTATGCATGTAAAAGTCCAAAATGATCATCCCCTTACTTACACAACGCCACCCTATTCTGAAGGGGCTCTATCCTGTGTGGCTGCCTCTCCCTTTTACTGTCTTCCCAATCAGCCTCTCCCTTTTTCAGAATCATGTCTGCCCCTCTTTCCGGTCCAACTCCACCAAGTTTAGCTACTAATTGACAGTGGAAATGGTGTGAGGTAGCAGGCATAGGAACACATCGATGCTACTTCGGAGGGAACCAAGACCAAATCGCGCATTTTAAGGTTGTAGAGATGGAGGCAAGGCATCGATTTTCCCCCGAATTGGATTTTGGCGATTTGGTGTTCAAAATCAACACAAAAAGAGAAATAAGAAATAGATTCATAGAAGAGCCTTACCATTTTGGCCAACTCCAGTCAGATCAACCCTTGATTCCGCCACCGTTGGAAACGGCCTTGATTCCATCATGACCGGAGCTGAACTTGATTCCACTGTTGTCGGCACCATTGATTCGGCCACCACCGTAGCCGCCTCTGTCGTGCGGCCTCCACCAGATCCACGACCATGCCCAGTCCTGCCAAGCCCTGCCTCCTCCTTTCCCTTCATGAAGCCGCACCTTAAGTCGCAGCTGCCACACCACTGTGTTGGCGATGGCGATGCCGATGCCGAGATCTAGGGTTGGTGGCTGATCTGAGAGGAAGGGAGGGGATCGATTGGAGTGGTGGGTCTTTCACATATTTATTTGACTTTTGTTGGGCCACTACGACTCACTGGGCTTGACATCTAACCATAGGCCCAGTGGGGTGATGTGCCTATTATATATGCTAATTTCACGGTGAGAGGGGTTGTTGGAGATCGACGGGGTCACTAGAAAAGACGTGGGGTGGAGGTATTCGAGCAAGTAGAGTGCTAGCTAGGGTGGTCGCCCCCACGCCATCTACACGTGGCACCGCTCCTATCATCATGGTATGTATCCAAGATGGGCTTGTGGCTCGACTGGTATGGATATAGAAAGAAGGTCATTTCTTGCAATGACATGCATGTCATGTCTACGTGGATGCCCAGCTAAGATCAATGACAAAATGTAATCAGAGAAGTGAAGTTCGAGGACTAGGTTTCCATGAAATGGGATGATTTTTCCTATAACATATATAGAATGGGTGTGGAATTCCCGTGGTGTCCCCTCTTAAAAAAAGGACTACAGAATAAAAGCACACATCCAAACCCTTTTTGCAGAAAATTAAAGGCAAGAAGGATAAGGAATCAGCAACCACGATTAAATCCCTAGTGAACTGAAGATTTTACCAAAGTTGTAAATGAAAATCAAACTCGTTTTAAAAAGCTGGATATGAAGATACAGAGCAAGGTATGGTTAAAGCCCTAGTGAATATAAATTATAATTTATAATCCTTGTCTACCTTCGATGCACAGACACTGGCACTGGCAGGAACCCCCACCAGCAGGGTGATGGGAAGCTCCAGCCCCACGGGCAGAAGATTTCTCCTTTGTCTGCGCTGCCCTGGCGGCCTTGCCCTCAGGCGAATTGTAGCGCCGGTTGCAGAACCAAGTCCTAACCTGCACGCGAGAGTACCCACATCTGAGTATAAGTCTTGATAAATTCTGATTGAAATCGAGATGAGGAATTCGTCCCCAATCTTCAAACATCACCTGAACCACTTCACGTACCTGCTTCGGATGGATAACAACCTTGCCCATGCGTTCTGCGGAGGCGCTGAATTTCCTCGCGAGCTCCTCCATAGTGACGTGGTTGGGGCTAGGGTTTTGGAGTGGCTGCAGCCGCGCTTCCATCTCCTGCACCTCGGCCGGTAGGAAGCGGAACGGCGCCGGCGGCGGCATCCCGTCGCTCCTTCCCCTTGCTGGCCCACCCATGCCGCTCGACATCGATGGAGATGATGACTGCAGCTGATGCTAGGCCTGCAAACGCTGCCGGATGGGACTTGAGCGAGAGAGAGGGAGGCAGGGGGGAGAGAGAGAGAGAGAGAGAGAGGGGTTACGAGTACTTACTGCTGTGTGCTTTTCTTTTCTCTCTCACGACATCAGCGACAGCTCACTAATCATTGCACATTGTCGTGTTTGCAGTCTGACTACCATGCCATCCGAATAAAATTGTCCCACTGTGGAGCAGAAATGTTCCAGATGTATCGCAAAATTCATATTTCAAGTCCAATAATCTGATTGCTTGAATAATTTTTGCGGAATAGCCAAATACATCATCAAACTATCAGCGAAAGCTCGTTTCCTCCCTGGATTAAAAAAACGGACATTTTCATCCTCAAAGTTTCGAAACCGGCCCAATTTAGTCCATAGGCTGATGTGGAGCGCCATGCTGTCATCCTCGTCATCATCCAGATCAGCATTTCATTCACTAGAATCATAAAATACCACTTCTACCCTTACCTCTTGGCCACGTCGATCTTCCCCCGGACCAAGATGCTACCTCGGCTGCCGCCATCTGCACCATGTCAGAATATTGATCGCCGCAGCCGCTGGAGATGCATGAACTGCTTGCTTGTAGTAGTTGCCGACGGTGCTGATGCATACCGATAGGAAATGGCGATGGCTCTTGTTGGCACCACAGCGGGGGCGGCGTTTGAAGGAAAGGACTTACGGCAGAATAATAGGCCTTGACGACAGTAGTAGTAGGAGGCAGCACTCGTACTGCTGGCGGTTCTTGCTTGATATTATTATTCATGGCAGCAGCAAGCAGCTCCCTTGCTGCTGCAAGTATGGTGATTGTTGTAGGTGACTTCGAACATGGGTGGATCCCTACTGTTATCACTTTCCTGCTGCTGGACGTGCTCGGTGGCCGGGCAACCGGTGTCGTCTCTCGTAGTGCACCTGAAGTAGCTGTGGTGCTCTTGAGGTAAGGGTACAAAGGGTATTTCACGTTCCTGGTGAATGAAATGCTGATCTAGATGATGTCGAGGACGACAGCGTGGCGCACCACTACTAAATTTAGTCGGTTCGAAGTTAGAGGATGAAAATCACCGTTTTTTAGTTCAAGGACGAAATTGAGCTTTCCCCGATAGTTCAGGACGTATTTGTCTATTCTGCCAATAATTTCGAATCAAAAAACATGGTCCTTTGTTCATATACACAAACTCTAATTTCGAACGTAGAGACAGTGGCCAATTACTAGTTTAATGAGTATTTCGTAAATAAATGTGTATCCATTTAGTTTAATTTGCAATTGCTTCTTGCTAAATTTGTTGAGATGGTTGCTAAACATTTGCCTATGGCCAGCCACCTCTCGTTGCTGACTCATCCGCTCATCTGTTGACCTCCAGCTCACTCCAGCTTCAATTCACATATTAACAATAAGGGCATGCATGCCGGAGTAATTCTTCCTAGACGGATGCAAGGTGGCAGAAAACTGTGAATTGCAGGTCTGTGACCCTTTCGTTCATTCAGATAATGAGCTGGACGGCCCACTCGACGTGCTTTAATTTATCTGCTAGCTGGTTTGTGACGACACCTTCATCGCTCCGCTGCCGGCTGCCCCCGAGCTAGAAAATGGAGTGACGTTTTCATGAATTATTTTCTCGATCAGTTATCTACAAGGGGTTCATGTCACTACAACTGATTTCTTGGAAAAAAACTAATTTGTTTCGAGAACTTAGCGCTTTTGCCACATCCAACCAGTTTATTGCAATATATTATTTCTAAGGGCATGTACAGCCCTTTGACGGCAAGTCGTCTGCAGAACCTCAAACTTAGTATACAGACAGATGTACAAACAACTCATACAATCCATAGACAGAGAGATCGTCTGTAAACTATTTAATGCTTTACATATAGTTTAAGATCAACTACATATATATTTGTGTATACCAATGTGTGTCCATTGAAATCAATCATAGAAAGATGATCAAGTGTACATTTGATTTTTATGATATTTTGTGATTTGTTCCAAAAGAATGTTTTTATTTATTTCAAGTGTAGTTTGTCTATCTAAAGGATCTATAGGTGAAAATCACACTTGGAAAGACCTAAAATGTTAAAGTTAAAGAAAAATATCTCCACCGTGCACAGATCTCCATCGCCAATTCCCCTGCTCTCTAATCCATTCCTCTGCTCCAGGCCTCAAGCTCCAAGCTCCTGTCGCCATGGCCTTCAGCTCTAGTTCCTGCGTTGCCCGTGGCCGCGGCCCCAAAATCCAGCTCTCACGCCGCCCGTCATCGTCCGGCCCCAGCGCAACCTGCATCCTCCTCCAATCGAGCACCATGGCACCGCCCCGGCATCTCACCTTCCTCTTCCCCGCGGGTTCTCGTGGCGGCCGGCGGGGCCATGTCTGTCTCCTCCTCGGCGAATCCGACGGTAGGGTCGAGGAGGCGGCGGCCCAAGGTGCCGTATTGTAGCGAAATAGCTCGGGTCCATGACGGCGCCCTCCTTAATCTCCTGGGTGCGGCGACGTCAGATCTCCGGCCGACAGTGGTGGGCCGCATGGAGGTCTACTATTTTTCCACCTCCGACCTGTCTCCGCTTGAGCTCGTCGCCCTCCTCTGCCGACTCGCGGAACTCCCGCGTGTGCCCCCACGCGGGATCCTAACTCGCCATCGCCTGGTGAAGACAACCTGTACAACCGGTGTGGATTGTCTGACTGCTATGAAGGAAAGTCACCAGTAACTTCTCCCCACACGGATGTCGTGAATCACACAACCAACGGCTGATGCACATATAAGCTTTCTCAATGCCCAGCCCAACATATATCTCAGCCCAAAACAAAGCCCAATTTCAGGAGAAAGGTTAGATAGAAGACAGAACGAAGGGAGCAGTCGCCGCCAAACTTTTTTTTTGCGCGGAACACCGACGCGGAACGCAGTTTTGGCGGGGATTCGAGCCCCTCCGCTCCGTCCAGTCGGGCGCCGTGGTGGCCGCCGTGGTGCCCCTCAGCCTGCGCTGCAGCCTCGACTTCAGGCTCCTCCGCTCCGTCCAGTTGGGCATCACAGCGGCCATCGTCGCACGCCTCGTCAAGCACAGGCCAGTTTGCAGTTCATCAATCGTTGTGGCGGCGTCATAGATGGTGCACCACCTTTGCATCTGCAGCCGCAACACACTATTTCGGATCAAGACTCAATCGCCCATGGACAAGCCAACAAGTAAGTAACGTTTGCATTCACAATTGCATTTGTTTTATTTGTATCCAGATGACTAGCAGTAAGTATATTTTTTATTTATGTAGGGAAAATGTTAGTCCTAGTTGGTTACCTCGGATTGGTATGAAATTTAGAAATCTGGATGATACTTGGTCATTTTGGGTTAACTATGGAGGTCATGTAGGTTTTGAGGTCAGAAAAAGATGCACAAATAAAAGTAAATCTGATGGAAAGGCAACTTCAGCTAGATATGTGTGTGCCAAGGAGGGTTGTCGAGCACCAGATAAGAGGGATCATGTCACAAAGAATCCATGAGCTGAAACAAGAACATGCTGTCCAGTTCGGATGGGTCTGACATTAAATCGAGTGGAAGGAAATTATGAAGTGTTTGATCTGATACTTCAACACAATCATTTTCTTAAATTGCCACAAACCTTCCATTTGATGACATCTCAAAGAAAGATTTCAGAAGTGCAGGCTTTTGAAATTGAGGCAGCTGATGATTCTGGTATTAGGCCAAAAGCTGCACATGAATTGGCTTGTCGGCAAGTTGGACGATCAATGAATCTTAGCTACACTTGTCATGATCACAAAAATTATTTGCAGACCAGGCGTCAAAGGGAGTTAGCATATGGTCAGGCAGGAAGCATGTTGAAGTATTTTCTAGCCAAAATCTCTGAGAACCCTTCTTTACACTACACTTTTCAGTTAGATATTGATGAAAATATAACCAATATATTTTGGGCTGATGCTAAGATGTTAATTGATTATGCACATTTTGGGGATGTGGTGACATTTGACACTACTTTCGGCACAAACAAAGAATATAGGCCTTTTGGTGTTTTTGTTGGATTCAATCAGTTTAGAGAGACTGTTATTTTTGGTGCTACTCTTCTTTTCGATGAAACAAGTCCTTCTTTCAAATGGCTTTTTGATGCCTTTTTAGCTGCACACAATGGAAAGGAACCTAGAGCTATATTTACTGATCAAGACACAGCAATGTGAAATGCTATTAAGGAGGTATTCACAGAAACATGGCATGGATTGTGCACTTATCGTATAATGCAAAATGATGTGAAACACTTATGCAATAAGAAAAAGGATGATGATCCTGCCAAGAAAAAGAAAAAAGATGAAGATGAAGAACCTCATATCCTCCCAGATTTTAGTGCTTGCATGTATAACATTGAGGACAAGCAAGCCTTTGAAGAAGCATTTATGCAACATGAAAAATAAGGTGGAGAAGAAGAAGATGTTATGGCTAGAATGCATCTACAAGTTTAAGGAAAAATGGGTTGAATGTTACATGAGAGATATTTTCACATTAGGAATGAGGAGCACACAATTAAGTGAGAGTTTCAATAGTGACATAAAAATCATCTGAAATCTGATTTCGACATCATTCGGTTCTTAAAGTATTTTAAAAGGGCGGTGCAAGGAAAAAGAAACAAGGAACTGAATGAAGAATTTGAAGCTGGAAAAAAGGCAGCTAGAATAAAAATGAAGATTCCTATGCTACTGCAAGCAGGCAAACTTTACACAGCCCCCATATTTGAAGCATTCCAAGCTGAATATGAAAGATCGATGACTGCATGTGCTAGAGAATTAGATGGATATAACACAAATGTAGTTTCAATTGTGAGGTCTGATGGTGATTTCAGTTCTGAAAAGGAGCGCATAGTTATAAGTGATCCTTTGGAGCAAACAGCTTTATGTAGTTGTGAGCAGTTTAAAAGGACAGGGGTGTTATGTGCCCATGCTTTGAAACTTCTTGACAAGATGAATATCAAGTTATTGCCAAACCATTACATTCTAAAGCGTTGGACAAGGGAAGCAAGGTATGGAACTATACAAGACAACAAAGGCAGGAGCATTATTGAAAATCCAAAATTGGATGCTATGCTCCGCTATAGGTCCATGTCTCACAAATTTCTGAATTTAGCATACCAAGCTGCAAGTTTTCCAGAATGTTGCATCTTGGTGGATGATGCACTTGATTGCCTTAGTAAACGATTACAAGAGAAAATGTCTATTAGTGCATCTCCAAGCATTTTGTGTGATTCATATAGTGCCCAGCCTCAAATTCCACAAGATGAAGATATTCTTAGTGTTGCACACTTAAAGAAAAAAGAGGTTCAACAGAAAAATTCAAAGCGGCATCGAAGTTGGCTAGACAAGTCACGGAAGTACACAAATAAGTCTAGCGTATGATGCTGCAAATCCTTGCAATATATTATCTGTATTCATTACTACTTGTTAAATGACAAGTCTGAATGCTTTCATGCAGCAAGAAGAAAGGGGTGTTACGGAAACTCAAGTGCCAATGCAGGTTCATAATCACAACAGTGCTTTCACTAGCTTCACAGATCTGCTAAACGTAATGTCCATGTCTCTAATGCAGCTACTTTGTGAGGACCATGTGTGGTTCGAGGACCGGTGGATGGTCGCTTCCTTGTGTGATGAGTGATTGACAACGTTGTGTGGACTGATTCTTGGCAAAGTATTGCAGGTGCAGGTTGTGGCTTGACTCGTGTTGGTGCAGGTGAAGAACAAGCGCGAAAGGTCGTCGCCGGTGAGGCCTCCAGGTGTGGAGAAGACAAGTAGGCTTCGTTCGAGGGACCCGGTGGCCGGCGGGGGTCGAGTGCGGGCCGCATGGTGGCAAGAACTGCAAGATGAAGTCAGTGGACGGTTTCTTGGTTGAGCCACAAAACCAAGGTCGAGCCGGGACTTCATGGGAGCCAAGTCATGAGTGGTGATTGGCGGAGGCTACATCAAGTTCGCGGGGTTTGCGGTGGTTCACCAGAAAATCACCGGTTACTCGGGCCGAGCCACAAAGCCGAGGCCGAAGACCGGGTGTGGCTGTCTGGCCAAAACCGGCCTGACCGGTTTGGAGAACCGGTCTGACCGGTTTGGGGTCGCAGGGCGCCGGAAGCTTCGAGGCGGAGGACACGCGTCGGGATCGCAAGGCTTGCGTTGAGGCTACGCAGGGTGCGGTCGCTGGGCATCCGTCCGATGGTGAATACATCAAGAAATCCGAATCCGCCCTTGAGGGGCTTGTATCCCTAGTTAGTAGAGAAGGGCATTTTAGACATTCGGTTGCCTCCATATAACCCAAGAGGTGAGAGGATGGCAGCCAACTCTTGGAACCCTAGCTCATTAGTTTTCTCATTTTTCACCTATTTTTCCTTAGGTTTTCTCTAGGACTAGCAAGAGAGCTTCACAGAGAGATCTTGTAGAGAGGGATGGATGATCGGGCGGCTTGCTAGACCTTGTACGAACCTTTGTTTCATGTATAGATGATTCGGCGTGGTTCCTCAAGGTTTGGATGTGTTTTCCCCGGTTGTTCTTGGTGGTGATTTTCGGAGCCCTCTCTCGGTGATTTCTTTGGGTTGTTTTCGGGACCTTTCTCTTGGGGATTTGATGGGGGAAATTTGTGGGAACCCTTCGTGGTTCTTTGGGCTGTGATTCCCCTCCCAAATCCGTGAGTAAAGGTGCTCGTTTTTGGGGTTTCTTGAGTTCTTGGGTTGGAAGTGCTTTCGGCGGGATTTCTTCGATTCCTCCTTTTTGGACGAGTTTTGGTGGGATTAAACTTGGCTATGGACTCCTCATGAGGTGTTCCTAATATCCCCAAAGCCTTGTTCAAGTCCGTGGAGCGATTCGGGAGATCGAAATTTGGTTTTGGGGGAGTTGACCCGCGGGCCGTGTTCTTCCCGATCGTCCAGTGCTAAAACCGGCCTGACCGGTTTCCCAAACTGGTCTGACCGGTTTCGCCCTGTGGGCTGTCGAGAGAGATCTTTGAACAAGGAAGTCTTTGCTGCTCCATGGCTTCGTTTGTTCAGATGTGGAAAGGCCTTTGATGTGTTTGGGGTCTTTGGGGAGTTTCTGGACAGAATCGGTCTGACCGGTTTGCCTTGCCTGCGTGAGGCTAAGTCCAACAGAAGCGGTCAGACCGGTTTCAGTAATCGGCCTGACCGGTTTGGGCTGCCAGCAGCCGTGTCGTGTGTGGTTCCGCTGCGTGTGTGTTGAGGCTGTTGGTTGGGTTTTGCTCCTAGGTTCAGTAGCACTCCAGTGGCTACGTGAACTTGGCAAGAGAAGCTTGCGGAGGTGCACGAGTGAATTTGGGTTCATAGGCCGAATTCTTGAATAGAATTTTTATCGGCTCCCATTCACTCCCCCCTCTCTGGTTCGCCGTTTCGGTCCTTCAAGTGGTATCAGAGCCGGTTCGGGTCTTTGTTGACTCTAACCAGTCTAAGATCCAAGGATGGCATACCGGAACGGGGTTCGGGTCCTCCACACTTCGATGGGAAGAACTACCGGATGTGGAGCAAGCGGATGGGTGCGTTCCTGCGGAAAGGGTCGGCTTCTTTGGGATGTCACGGTGGACACGGGCTATGTCCGGCCGATGGATTTCCTTGCTCCGGGGTCGAGGGACGGATTCGACGCCAATAATAAGGCGGTCGACTACTTGTTTCGTGCTTTGTGTCGGCTGAGTTCGATCGGGTGCACACCGAGCACTTGGCTTGTAGGATTTGGGCGGTGTTGAAGGAGGCTCATGTTGGGAACGCCCGTGTTCGAGGGCACGGATGTATGCGACCTACGGAGAGAGTACGAGAACTTCACTCATCTCCCCGGTGAGTCCATCGATGCCTTGTTTCAGAGGTTCACGGTGGTTGTGAACAAGATGAGGGCCAATGTGGACGTGCTCCCGTACGATGATCATGATAGAGCGGTCAAGCTCTTACACTCTTTGGATCGTACAATATGGGGTGGAAAGTTCGAGGCCATAGTCGAGTCGGAGAGGTATGATACTCTGACGGTGAACGAGCTGTTCTCGAAGCTCAAGTCGGCCGAGGTGGAGAGGGGCATGATCGCCAAGCTCGAGGGACCGACCGATTCCCATAGTCTTGCCCTCGTTGGTGGTTCCAAAGGAAAGACTAACTCTAACCCATCCACCGGGATGTTCTCGTTTTCCTCTTTGATGTCTATGCCGGATGAGGAGTTTGATGACCTTGGAGAGGACGAGCCGGCGCCGTTGACGAGGCGGTTCGAGAGGCCGCACGAGAACCGCGTGAACATGAGGAGGAACACGAGGACACCGCTCCGGTGCGGCAAGCGGGACACTTCGTCGCCGACCGCCCGAGAAGGCCGAGAACAAGGACAGCTACAAGCACAAGCCAAGGATGAATGATGGCAAGTACCGTTCGAGGCGCGACCACAAGAGCAAGCACAAGAACAAGTACAAGGACGAGCGACGATCGAGGAAGAAGGAGAGCCGAGGCAAGGCCCGAGCGATGGTTGGAGCGAGCGACGTCGACTCCAGTTCCGCGTACTCCACCTCGAGCTCGAGCAGCAGTGAAGACGAGGGAGATCGTCGCAAGAACAAGAAGTCGTCCAAGAACCTGAGTGGGCTGAGCTGCTTCGCGAGAGATGGCTTCTGCACCATGGCGCTGAGCTCCGGCAGCAAGAAGAGCACACAGAGCGACTCGGACTCTGAGTCCGACGACGAGGTGCATGATGAACTTCCCTTCTTGCGCCAGGAGAATGAGAGGCTTGGCTCTTTGCTTGATAACCGTGATGACATGCTTAGAGAGGCCAAGAAAATGAGGAAAGAGCTTAGGGCTTCACTCGAGGATGCTAGGACTAGAGTGGCTGAGCTAGAGACACAGGTGCTTGATAGCAAGCTTGAGATTGATTCACTTAAGGCTAGCCCCGTTGTTTCGATGAGAATGATTGTCTTGATTGCTCCATATTCCTTGCCGATCTTGCTTTGTTTAAGGAGAAGCATGCCTCCAAGTGTGAGGAACTAGATGTGCTTAGGGTTGAAGTGGTCGAGCTTAAGTCTAGACCTACTTTGCTAGGTGCTTGCACTTCTTGCCCCGTTTTGCATGCTAAGATTGATGAGATGCACGCTTACACTAGTTCGCTCGAGGCTAAATTGAAGGAACCCATGCCTACATCTTGCTCTACATGTGAAATGCATGCATTGAAAAATTTGGAGCTTGCACATCATTTTGATCGTTTGCGGGATGAGAATGATGACTTGAGGAAGTTGATGGGTTGGTTGTCCGGTCATGAGCTTCGGTTGAGGATGATGATCGAGGCCTTTAAGAGGCAAGATGGTGAGGGGCTTGGGGCAAACAAGGTTGGTGAAGGAAGTGGAGAGAATATCCTGGAGCCACAAAAAACCCACCACAAAAATGATTTCCCACCAAAACCTAACCATCTAAGGAACCGACTAGACACAACCCCGGCTCCACCCGTGTTTCCTACACCCACAAATGACCTACAAAAGCTTATCAAGTTTGTGAGCACTTCGGGGAAAGTGTTCTTTGGGAAGAAGAGTGAGAAGGCTAGTGGTGAGAAACCGGTGGAGGATTTGAGTGGAGAGAAACCGAGTGAGCGACCACATCCCAAGCCTAAGCTTGTGAGGTTCCATTGTGGCTATTGTGGGAGAGATGGCCATAAGGAGGAGTTTTGCTTCAAGAGGAAGCGAGAGGAGAGAATGGCGAAGGAGTGGGCTAACGGGGACAAGTATCACCCCTCCAGTGGTGTACTTAAGTCTCGTGTGCAGATGCCCAGGGCCAAGGCGAGTGTGAGGATAGTTCCGTCTTGGGGTGATCGAAAGAGTGCGGGAGGTGCTTGCTGGAGGAGTGAAACCGGTCAGACCGGTTTTGGAACCGGTCAGACCGGTTTGGGGTCTGCGGAATGACAAGTTTGGTTTCCGTGCTCATACAGGTGCGAGGGTTGTTTCTGGTGGTCATGGTTCTGGTGGTTCGGCTGAAAAGGGTGCAGGTGGTCAGTTTGCTAGGCGTTCTCCTCCTCGTACTCAATACGGGGATCAGAGGAGTCGTGGTTTTGAGTTGGAGAGGAAGGACGTTCCACGGTCTTTCTTGCGTGGATTTGGTCCCCCTCCAGGCAGAGAGGGGTGGTTCCCTCAGGGTGGTTACCGTCGTGGTGTTCGTGGAGGTAGTTTTGGTAGGAGAGATGCTTTGGTTGGTGCTAACCCCACTTTCGAGCAAATGGCTCGGCACTGGTTTTCCTCCTTTGGTACTAACCCCGATCTTTGAGTCGTTTGTTCGCTCACGTGCTTACTTTTGAATTTCAGGTGGGAGACTTGAAGAACATTTGGTTGATTGACTCTGGTTGTTCGAGGCATATGACCGGAGACAGGGGGTGGTTCTCAAGTCTCGTCTCGGTGGTGACGAAGAGGTACATCACCTTTGGGGACAATGGGCGTGGGCATGTGCTTTCTGAATGTGAGATAAAAGTGAGTGACAAGATCACTCTGAGGAGTGTTGCTCTTGTTCAGTCGCTGGGGTACAATTTGCTTTCTGTGTCCCAGTTGTTGGATGAGGGCTTTGAGGTGTTGTTTCGGCCCGGTGGTTCTCGGATTTTGGACTCTCGAGGGGACCTTGTTTGTATGGTCGTTCCCGAGGGTCAGGTGTTTCGTGCTGATTTTTCTCGGTCTTCGGGTGTGGAGCGTTGTTTCTTGGCCGGTTCTTCGAGTGAGTTGTGGAAGTGGCATAGGAAGTTGGGTCACTTGAGCTTTGACCTTTTGTCTCGCTTGAGTAAACTCAACTTGGTCCGAGGATTGCCACGGTTGAGGCTTGAGAAAGAGTTGGTTTGTGCTCCGTGTAGGCATGCCAAGATGGTGGCCTCTTCTCACCCGCCTCTCACCGATGTGATGACTGAGCGTCCATGCGAGCCGCTCCATATGGACCTTGTTGGCCCGGCTCGTGTGCGATCCGCGGGTGGGAAGTGGTATGTCCTTGTTGTGGTGGACGACTATTCTCGGTATGTGTGGGTGCTCTTTCTTGAGGAGAAGGGGGAGACGTTTGGTTTTGTTCGAGATCTAGTCTTGAGGTTGAGGAACGAGAGGCACGGAGATGCCATACGAGCTATCCGCGTGATAATGGCTCGGAATTCGGGAACTCTCGTTTTGAAACCTTTTGCCATGACTTGGGTCTTGAGCACTAGTTTTCGAGTCCGTATACGCCTCCCCGGATTGGTGTTGTGGAAAGGAAGAACGGGACCTTGTGCGAGATGGCTCGGACGATGCTTGATGAGCATAGGACTCCGAGGAGGTATTGGGCCGAGGCGGTGAATACCGCGTGCTATGTGTCGAACAGGGATATACCACGAGTGCACAAGAAGAAGACATGCTATGAGTTGATGCATGGTCGCACACCCAAGGTGAGTCACTTCCATGTCTTTGGTTGCAAGTGTTTCATTATGAAGAAAGGCGAGGAAGTTGGATAAGTTTGAGGCTAGGTCCCGTCGATGGTATTTTCTTTGGTTATGCATCTCATTCTAGAGCATATCGTGTGCTCAATCTTGAAACTAACCAAATCGTGGAGACTTGCGAGGTAACCTTCGACAAGACGAGCCACGTAGTCGGCTTGTCTTTGAGTGTGCGGTGATGATGAGCTTGGCGAGGAGATCTTTCGGGAGGAGGAGCATGAACATGGTGATAATGAAGAAGGTGGCGTGGTGCCCCCGGCTGAACATGTACCCACTACTTCGACTACGATGATGGATGGACCCTCTCGCTACACCTACGACGACAAATCAAGAACGAGTAGAAGGCGATGTTGAGGGGGAGGTAGCTTCTAGGCGAGAACCTCCCCGGCGAGTTCAAGTGGATCACCCAGCTTCGAGGATCATCGGCGACATGGATGAACGCACTACACGGTCGAGGGTTCGGAACAACTCTCATTTCGCTCATGCTGCATTTGTTGCTTCTTTTGAGCCCAAAGACATTGGACACGCACTATCTGATCACAATTGGGTTAATTCGATGCATGAGGAGTTGGAGAACTTTGAGAGGAATCAGGTGTGGGAGTTGGTCGACCCTCCTCCAGGGTGTAAGCCGATTGGTACAAAGTGGGTGTGGAAGAACAAGGAGGGAGAGAAAGGTGAGGTTGTGAGGAACAAGTCGAGACTTGTTGCTCAAGGGTTCAGTCAGAAGGAGGGGATCGACTACGAGGAGACCTTTGCTCCTGTAGCCCGTTTGGAGGCGATTAGGATCCTTCTAGCCTTTTCTGTGGCTAAAGGGTTCAAGTTGCACCAAATGGATGTGAAGAGTGCTTTTCGATTGGAGTGTTGGAGGAAGAAGTGTATGTGAGGCGACCTCCGGGGTTTGAGAGTGAGAAGTATCCCCACCGGTGTACAAGTTGAGGAAGGCGCCGTATGGGTTGAAGCGGCGCCTAGAGCTTGGTATGGCGAGGTTGAGGGGGTTCTTGTTTGAGAGAGGCTTTGAGATGGGGAAGGTCGATCGGACCTTGTTTTTGCCGAGGCGGGCGGAGATATCCCGATTGTGCGGGTGTACGTGGATGATATTGTCTTTGGTGGCTCGTCTAACTCTCTTGTTGCAAGGTTTGCGGATGATATGAGCGAGGAGTTTTAGATGAGCATGATGGGTGAGTTGCGAGTTCTTCCTCGGGCTACAAATCAAGCAATCAAAGGAAGGAACATTCGTGCACCGGGCTAAGTACACCAAGGACATTGTGCGGAAGTTCAAGATGGAGGACTCCAAGGCTATGACGACGCCGATGAGTACGACTACGGCTCTTGATGCGGACGAGGAAGGTGAACACGTGGATCAGAAGGAGTACCGGAGCATGATCGGGTCACTCCTCTACTTGACGGCGACGAGGCCGGACATACAGTTCTCGGTGTGTCTGTGCGCTCGTTTTCAAGCGTCTCCGAGGACTTCGCATCGGCAAGCGGTGAAGCGAATTTTCGGTACTTGCGTCACACTCCCGACTTCGGCCTTTGGTACTCCGCGTCCTCTTCTTTGGCGCTTCATGGTTTTTCGGACGCGGATTTTGCCGGGTGTCGGTTGGATAGGAAGTCCACTTCGGGACTTGCCGCTTTTTGGGTTCTTCTTTGGTCTCTTGGTCTTCCCGCAAGCGATCAAGCGTTGCTCAATCCACGACCGAGGCCGAGTATGTTGCCGCCGCTAGTTGTTGCTCTCGGCTCCTTTGGATCACCTACACCATGAGTGACTTTGGTGAGGAGTATACCCATGTCCCACTTTAATGTGATAGCACCAGTGCCATAAGCGTTGCAAAGAACCCAGTGCTTCATTCCAAAACCAAGCACATAGAAGTGAGGTACCATTTTCTGAGAGACAACGTCGAGAAAGGAAAGATAGCTTTGATCCATGTACCCACACATGACCAACTAGCCGATATCTTCACCAAACCCCTAGATCAAGCAACTTTCACTCGTTTGCGGGGGGAACTTGGTGTGTGTTTGATCTCTTGAGTTGGGTGTGTGGGAGCTCTCTTTTGCCGGTGGTGTCGAGCCCGTTTTGCCTCCCCTCGAGGAGCCGGTGTGTAGCATATGTATAGCTTTCCTTTGTGCATTTCTTGCATTTTGCATGGCATATGTAACATGATGTACAGGCATCCTTGTATCTTAGATTGCATGCATCTTGTATCATATGCATTGGATAGGAAAAGCTTCTCTTATATACATTGTTCACCATGGAATGAGATATATGTCTTTGTGAGCTTGTTTGGTATGCTATGGTTAGTTTGGCTTAGCTCTTGATGATCTTGATGAATAATCCATGGTTGATGGCTATGTTTTTGAAAAATGTCACATGTATGCTCTCTCATGTGTAAATGCCTTTATATGATCATGACATGTTTTAGTGGCTTGGTTATGCTTAATTTGTGGTTGGATAGCTAGTTTATTGATCATATGGGGCCAAAGGCTCATTTGCCATCATGAATGTTTAGCCCTCTTGCTTTATCTTGTGGAGGGGCATAAGTTCCTTTTTGTCGCAAAGACATTTCATGTACCAATTATGAATCTGAAAATGAAATGTAAAATGCTTGGAAAATATGCTCCAATGTCATATGTGCTGAAATTAATTTGCCTTGGGTGCTAAACCGTTGCATGATGTCTACCAATGAGAAGTCTCATACATAGAAGTAGGCACATGGCTCGGTAGCTTTGACATGACATGAGGTGCTTGTGGGTGTTTGTGATGGTCTTATGATTAGAATGGGTGTCCTAGCATGAAGTCTGTGTGGCTTTGCCATTTTGGTATGTTTTGCTCATGTTTAGGTTTTTGCGTGTGAGAGAGTAACTTTTCGCAAAATTACTCAAATCCTTGTTAGCCTTGTCCAATGGTTGTGAAACTTGGTGATCATGTAGTTGAGGTCCATACAAACCTGTAGAGGATCTAACTTACTCATTTGGACATGTGTAGCATCTTGTGATGATTTTTGTATACTTGAGAAGCTCTAGATTGCATTTGTGCCTTGATTCATGCATTGGCAACAAGGGGGAGAAAGGAAGGTGGAGAAAAGTTGCTTTGTATCCTTGGAACCTTTCCCAAATGTCAAGGGGGAGCTTGTGCATTTCTTTTGCATTTTTGGCTTTTGGGGTATGGTCTGCATGTGTGAAATCGGCTCGACCGGTTGTGGAAACCGGTCGACCGTTTTTGGTGGAACCGGCTGACCGGTTATGGGAACCGGTCCGACCGGTTATGGGAACCGGTCGACGGTTTTTGCCCTGAGTTGGCACTTGATCAGGGAGAGCTTGCATTTGTGCAGGGGGAGCTCTTGTGTGCTTTGGTGGTTTGTGCTCCTTGCTTGAGCATGGTTTTTGTCTCGGATGTGTCGAGCCGTTGCCCTTGCCTAAGGGGTCCGAGACTTGTCTTCTTCAAGTGATCTCGTCTTTTGTCTTTCTCGGCTTTCGATCGCTTGTTGGAGTTTTTCTTTTTGTTTCTTTTCTGTTTTCCTTTTCTCTTTACTTATCATGTGTGTGTGTTGTCAATGCACTCATCAAGGGGGAGATTGAGGACCATGTGTGGTTCGAGGACCGGTGGATGGTCGCTTCCTTGTGTGATGAGTGATTGACAATGTTGTGTGGACTGATTCTTGGCTAAGTATTGCAGGTGCAGGTTGCGGCTTGACTCGTGTTGGTGCAGGTGAAGAACAAGCGCGAAAGGTCGTCGCCGGTGAGGCCTCCGGTGTGGAGAAGACAAGTAGGCTTCGTTCGAGGGACCGGTGGCCGGCGGGGTCGAGTGCGGGCCGCATGGTGGAAAGAACAAGAAGATGAAGTCGGTGGACGGTTTCTTGGTTGAGCCACAAAACCAAGGTCGAGTCGGGACATCATGGGAGCCAAGTCATGAGTGGTGATTGGCGGAGGCTACATCAAGTTCGCGGGGTTTGCGGTGGTTCACCGAGAAAATCACCGGGTTACTCGGGCGAGCCACAAAGCCGAGGCCGAAGACCGGGTGTGGTCATGCGGCCAAAACCGGCCCGACCGGTTTGGAGAACCGGTCGACCGGTTTGGGGTCGCGGGCGCCGGAAGCTTCGAGGCGGAGGACACGCGTCGGGATCGCAAGGCTTGCGTTGAGGCTACGCGAGGTGCGGTCGGCGGGCATCCGTCCGATGGTGAATACATCAAGAAATCCGAATCCGCCCTTGAGGGGCTTGTATCCCTAGTTAGTAGAGAAGGGCATTTTAGACATTCGGTTGCCTCCATATAACCCAAGAGGTGAGAGGATGGCACCCAACTCTTGGAACCCTAGCTCATTAGTTTTCTCATTTTTCACCTATTTTTCCTTAGGTTTTCTCTTGGATTAGCAAGAGAGCTTCACGGAGAGATCTTGTAGAGAGGGATGGATGATCGGGCGGCTTGCTAGACCTTGTACGAACCTTTGTTTCATGTATAGATGATTCGGCGTGGTTCCTCAAGGTTTGGATGTGTTTTCCCGGTTGTTCTTGGTGGTGTTTTTCGGAGCCCTCTCTCGGTGATTTCTTTGAGTTGTTTTCGGGACCTTTCTCTTGGGGATTTGATGGGGGAAATTTGTGGGAACCCTTCGTGGTTCTTTGGGCTGTGATTCCCCTCCCAAATCCGTGAGGAAAGGTGCTCGTTTTTGGGGTTTCTTGAGTTCTTGGGTTGGAAGTGCTTTCGGCGGGATTTCTTCGATTCCTCCTTTTTGGACGAGTTTTGGTGGGATTAAACTTGGCTATGGACTCCTCATGAGGTGTTCCTAATATCCCCAAAGCCTTGTTCAAGTCCGTGGAGCGATTCGGGAGATTGAAATTTGGTTTTGGGGGAGTTGACCCGCGGGCTGTGTTCTTCCCGACTGTCCAGGCTAAAACCGGCCTGACCGGTTTCCCAAACCGGTCGACCGGTTTCGCCCGTGGGCCGTCGAGAGAGATCTTTGAACAAGGATGTCTTTGCTTTGCTCCATGGTTTCGTTTGTTCGGATGTGGAAAGGCCTTTGATGTGTTTGGGGTCTTTGGGGAGTTTACGGGACGGAATCGGTCCGACCGGTTTGCCTTGCCTGCGTGAGGCTAAGTCCAACGAAGCGGTCGGACCGGTTTCGATGTCGGCCCGACCGGTTTGGGCTGCCGCGGCCGTGTCGTGTGTGGTTCCGCTGCGTGTGTGTTGAGGCTGTTGGTTGGGTTTTGCTCCTAGGTTCAGTAGCACTCCAGTGGCTACGTGAACTTGGCAAGAGAAGCTTGCGGAGGTGCACGAGTGAATTTGGGTTCATAGGCCGAATTCTTGAATAGAATTTTTATCGGCTCCCATTCACTCCCCCCTCTCTGGTTCGCCGTTTCGGTCCTTCACTTTGAAATAATTTCAATATTGCCTTGTTTCAAACTTTTCCATTGGTTCTGCAGGGTTCTAGTGAAATTGATGACATGTCTGTCCAAGATCTTCTTTAAATGCTTGATTGAGTAGCTGCAGCCACATATGGAGTATGAGGCTATTTTATTCTTTTGGGTTGAATGTGTCCAGCACTTGTAAAAATTCTGTGCTAAAATATGCTTGATGATGGCTTTTGGTAGAGATTAATTGGTGGTTAAAAAAAATCTATGGTTAGCTATGCTAACTTTTAGTGGACATTATTTCGGTTATTTAGAACATGTGCTTATTTAAAATATGGTAAGCTGGCCATAAAATTTTGTTTCTGTATAGTTTCTAAATTTTTTCTTTACTGATTTTTGCCTCCCTCCCGAGCTGGGCTCATTTCACACCCGAGCTGGGCCTTTATTTGGGCCAAGTCTTCAATTGTGCTGGCTGTATGCACTGAGGAAGTTGGTGAATATAGCAGCCACTGGATAAAAATGTGTGGCATCCAAGGGAGGTAAAGTCACTGGTGACTTTCCTTCATAGCAGTCAGACAATCCACGCCACTGTACAACAGGCGGGGGTTCGTTGCCTCCCCTTGGGCAACGGGACGGAGACGTCACCTCGCTAGGTGACGCGAAAGCCGTCGGTAGGCAGATATAAACGTCTACACCGACCGGGCTTACAGACATGCATGCTGTACACATGCCCTAATAATGCAACATTTCGTCACCGTTGCATTTTCTATAGTAACCAACGAACCGTTGCAATTGTTTATTTTATTGCAACAAAAATTGATTGCTTTAATAGTCATACCATTTTGCCACAATATTTTTCCATTGCAAGTTTGTGTAAAACTTAGACATACATCTTCGTTTTTTAGCCCTCTATATATATTGCCAGCTGACATAGATGTCGTATATATTAATCATATATAAATGGAACCCACTACAAGTTATGATAGATTTCTATCAATATGCAAACATTCCACGTCACCATCCATTATACGAATGTCACCATTCACTGGATCATATATCTATTCTACAACCAATATACAACTATATAGATGGAACCCAATACAAGTTATGGATAGATTTCTCTCCACACGTAAACATTCCACGTCACCATCCACTATATACTATGTCACCATCCACTAGATCATATATTTATTTCTACTACCAATTTTATATGGTTAATATTGTGTCTTTACGAGTAGCATGCCACAAAATTTTCGTAGTAGGAAAAAGTGTAGGACCAATAGTTTAGAATGGTTATCTCTCAACAAATTTACCATGCTTTCATATATAATGTTGTCTACAAAAGAATGTTGTCATGAAATTACTTTGGTATTCCTACTTTCACAATGCACTTCAAAATTTTGTTTAAAAAACCCACAGCAACGCGCGGGATATCACCTAGTTATAAATATGTTCGGCTGACTTCTTTACGTGATGAAAAGTTAGGACTGCATGGAACTAGCATATGAGTATAGGTTACAAGGAGATTAGATTTTGCAGTATAAGATAGCTTCCAAAATAGGATACATGAATATTGTTTTTGCTTTCATATTTTTTCCTCTGTTGTTGATTCCGCTTCGACACATGATTGGCTGATACTATGCGCCACACGAAGCAGCCAAGGATGCAAGATTTGGAGGTTCATGATCCATGTCAGCTGTGTTGAGTCCGACTCTTATTCGACGGGTGATGATTATTTTTGTAATAATAAGTTTTCTTTTCTGTAAAGATTTGGTTCTCGTAATAATCGACAATAGTTTGTAGTGTACACTGGTAGAGAGCGAGGCTTTGGTTCGAGCCTTTAGTTCTGGTTCAACTTTGGAGCCAGGACTAAAGGTCTTTCGTCGACGTGGCCCGAAATGGCTACTGTAGCCGCCCCCCCTTTAGCCCCGGCTCGTATTACCAACCGTACAAAGGGGGGCTCCCAACGGCTCCATGCAACAATAATTGCCCTTTAGTCTCGGCTCGTAACACCAGCCGGGACTAATGGACGACATCCATATAAGCATTGTACCTCCTTCTTCCTCCTGCCACCCAAGCCATTCAACCGTATTCACCCGCAAGCGGAAGCTCCTCCCGTCCATGGAGACTCAAGCCTAGGGTGGTGTTGCGATTTTTTTCTTCATTAGTTTGTGAAGATTTCTCTCCTCCAAGGTGTTGTCAAAGTTGGAATCTTCATCCTCCCTTCATTTGTTGTGATTAAATTTTGTTTTATGGTTTAGAGATGGAAAAAATAGAAATGTTAATTTGTACCTAGGTAGGAGGAGCTTAAATTAATTAGAGAGATGAGATTTTGTATATACACGCGAAGATTTAGTTAGGATGGTACTTGCATTGTTCTTTCTTTCATTAAATTTGTATTAATAAGCATTCTCTCATTTTCTTGTTTTTCATAATATTGAAGTTTTCTTGTACATATATATAGTTTATAAAATATATGCTCATAAAAGAAGACATACAGAAAATGTACTTGGTATTTCCATTCTTTCATTGTTTGGAAATGATTTTATTCTACGTAGACATTAGAGGAAATAGAAGATTAAATTCTTTTGTTAAGTATTTTTTTATTTTTGTATAGAATAAATGTAAGCATTCTCTTATTTTCTTGTTTTTCATAATTTTGAATTTTACTTGTACATATAGTTTCAAAAATATATGCTCATAAAGAAAATAATAGACATACAGAAAATGTACTTGGTATGTAGTTCCATTCTTTCATTTTTTAGAAATGATTTTATTTCTAGGTAGCTATATGAGGAAATAGAAGATTAATATCTATTATTAATTTTTTTATTTTTATATAGAATAAATGTAAGCATTTTCTTATTTTTCCTTGTTTTTGATACAGAGCCCCACGTCCTAATTAGCTACAGTTTTACCTCACGGGCTACTTGGGGACTGCTTGCTGCTCCGTGAGGTGGGACTGTAGCTAGATAGGAGGCGTAGTGCATGTGTAGTACCGTAAGTGGGAGAGTCAGGTGTATATGACGGTGAGGTGAGACTGTTGTAGTTTCCGGAGCATCTAGGTCTTCTGAGTTACGTACAGTAATAATAATGTCAAATTCTATCCCCTTTTGTTTTTCTATTTATGCATATATTGAATCCAATCTATATGTGTACATATATTCTTTTATCAGGAATTTTTTATTTTTATATACAATAAATGTAAGTACTTCCTTTGTTTCTTGTTTTTGATACAGAGCCCACGTCCTAATTAGGTATAGCCTGACATCACGGACTATGTGGGGACAGCCTGCAGCTCCGTGATGTTGGGCTGTATCTAGATAGGAGGTGTAGTGCATGTGTAGCACTGTAAGTGGGAGAGGCAGATGTATATGACGGTGAGGTGAGACTGTTCTAGTTCCCGGAGCATCTGGGTCTTCTGAGTCGCTGGTTTGCAAAGGTTATGTACAGTAATAATAGTGTTGAGTTCTATCCCCTTTTGTTTTTCTATTTATGCTTATATTGAATCCAATGTATATATGCAAACTAATCCTATTTATTGTGAATAATGCGTGTTATTTTGATTTGGATATAGTTTGAGCTAACAATGTCATCGTCAAGTGGTGTTGGTAATGGCGCCTGTGGTCGTAGCATAGTCTGTCGCCGTGGCGGGCGTGGTGGTTGTGGCATTGGCCGTGTGGGTCTTGGTAGCCGTGGAGGTGTTTTGAAGGACCCATTGACTCTACATCCAGGATTGCACTTTCACCGCGAGATTACCTTGCCAATGGGTGATCCATGACGTGTAGCTAATGTGGTAATATAGGAATTGAAATTAATTTGCTTTACATAGAACTTTTTTCATTTCACATGGAAAATCTGTAATTTTAGTTACATATATAATTATTGTAGGTTCTCAACAATATCAGATGGCTCAGAGACATTATCGGGGATATGAATGGTACTCCTCCTATAGTGCAAACTGAGCATGTTGATGAGCACATGCAAGAGGGTATATCTCTTTCACGGTACCTGCTCAATATGTAGACTACAGCCAGTTGCCAGTAGGCGCACCACACCCGATGATTGCCATTGGAACAATTGGGTCAACATCACCTATTCGGTTAACCCGAGAGAGGACTGACATGGAGAATTGTCTACAACAGCTCCAGAATAATGTTGGGTGCTTCGTGGTGGACCTTTCCTATTTTAAATTAAGGCAACTCGAGACGGGTGAAGGTAATGTGATTGAGACTATGGATAGGCTTTGCAGGGCTCATCAAGATGTGGTAATATACATTTATATATAAAAGAAATTTTATTCATTATTAATTAATTTGTTTCTGGTACATATATAATTTGTTTCTGGTACATAAGGTTATTATATCTCATCATCATCTGATTGTGTGCATGATCACTTTGGTTCTACTGTTGCTTCAATTAGCTTCCGTGCAATTCTGAATCAAGTTGTGGAAAGAGTTGGGGTGGATTACTATGGTGGGGACCCGTTTTTCACCAACAAGTGGAAGAGTCAAGCAATTCTAACTTTCTACAAGCCAGCAGAACCCGATGCTCCATTGTTTGATGTCTGCAGTGCTATTTGTGACACTCCTCCGGAAGAGGAGGAGAGTGCACTAGTACGCGCTCTAGCTTATTTTGAGGGAGTTCTAGGCTAGAGGATTGCAGACATTAATCATGTTTCATATCTCCAAGCGTGTGCTGCTCAGTAACATTATGCATGCATGGATCAGGCTTGCTTTATACCGTACCCTATTATGGGAACTTGTATTAATTAGCTACCTATGTGAACCTTTATGAACTTATTATCAATTATTGTTAATTAGTTACTTTATTATGAATTCATGTGTTGTCTTCAACATGTTTGGTAAGCATACACGAATTCATAAATGTGTTTGAACCAGAGGTTCAAAAGCTAGAAGCTGACCAGCTTCAGCATGGGACTTGTAGTCATTGGTATTAATTAATGTTGTGCCTTGTAATAGCCATTAGGTGACCTCTGTATGTATACGTAAGCCATTGTAAAAAATTAGGTAAATTTAAATTGATAATTAGTTATATGGATCAATATCAAAAAGTAAACAAAGACAAAGATGAGAAGAAGGGTGAGTTTGACGATACACAAATTCATAAATTTGTTTGAAATAGAGATTTTTCTGAGTTGGTTTACTAATATTTTCAATTTAATTTATTTTTCCCTTCAAATTGTAAACAAAAAATAGTAATAATTGTTTCAACTCTTGAAATAATATGTGCATAGAAAAGTAGGTATTTTTTGGTGTTAATATAATATAATTTTGCATGGCACAAATATTTTAACTAATGATTTTCTTAAATGTTGAAAGCAAAAAGAAATGAGATAAATGAGCAAGGAAAAGAGAAATATTAACTTCTCGCGCAAAATTGCCCTTTAGTCCTGGGTGGTGTACCATCCGAGACAAAAAGACCCCCTTTTCTCACGGGTGGTATCACCACCCGGGACTAAAGGACGAAAATTCGCCTTCAGCGGATCCCGCGTGAAATGCCACTTTTGTCACGGGTTGTTAGGCCACCCATGACAAAATGGGGGACTTCAGTCTCGCGTCATAATATGACCCGAGACTAAAGGGTCTTTTGTCACAGTTGTGAATACATCCTGTGACAAAAGGTCGAGGGTTCTACATAAGCCCCGTCGCCTTCCAGATTGGCACCTAGCCATTTCCCCCAAATCGCCACCTCGCCTCTCTTTCCTCCGTTGCCTTCGCCGCCGCCTCTCCTCACCACGCCCATCCCCGACGAGAGGCTCCTCTCTGACGCACCTCCCTTCTCTTACGCGTTGCTCCTTCCCGACATGACACCCCTCCCCGACACGACGCCCCTCCCCGACATGCGTGCATCGTCGTCTCCCACCGCCGGCGAGCTCGGCCGCGCCGACGTCCGCCCATCACCGACGCGCATCTCCCTGACGTGGTGCCCCTCCCCGACGCTCATCTCCTCCCTGACTCGCCGCCCCCGCCGGCCCCCGACCGTCCTCCTCGACGAGCGGCGGCGCCGTGTCGCCACCCCTAAGCTCCATTTGGTACCCTGCAGCTCGGTATGTCGTGCCGCCGCCGCCGCTTGTCGGCCCCCCCGTGCGGCCGCCGCCGCCGCCGTGCGTGTGCCCCGATGGCCGGCTGTGCCGCGCTAGGGTTTGGCCTTGTTGACGCCAGCCCGTGAAATGCTAGCGTCAGCAAGCATTTTTAATTAAATTTATTTGATTTAGTTTATCTATTGATATTATATATGTAGTTATAGATATGCATGAAAGTTTATAGGAATAGAAAGATAAATTTAATTAGAAACTTGTATATTTTTGTGTGTATATTTGTGTACCAAAATCTAATTGTGTATTTGAGTTTAAGTAAATAGTAATGCTTTGTATATTTTTGTGTGTATTTTCGTGTACCAAAATCTAATTGTTTGGTAATATATAATTTCATAGTTTTGAGTATTTGAGTTTTGAGTATATTTGTGAGTTGCAATATACAATTTATATATGTAGTTTTGAGTTCTTAATTGTATATTTGAGTTCTTAATTATTTTCTAATATACATTTTCATTAGTTTGAAACTTCTGAAGTCGACGACTGCCGCGTCGTCTCGAACAAGTGACTTCCCATCACCTTTGTCATTCTCCCACACGGCACCGCCACCAACAAGCATCGTTCGTCCACAAATTTGTTGCTTATTCAAGAAATTCAAAGAAAATTCTTATTTATTCTACAAAGTTTAAGAAATTGTTGATTATTTCAGAAATTCAACTCAGTACATTGTTGGTTTTTCTATAAACTCAAAGAAATTCTTAGAACATTCTTGTTCAATAAAGAAATTATTTGAAAAATCTTGTTTATTCTAGAAAGTTTTAGAAATTCTTGAAAATTACATAAATTCATAGAATATTCTTTTTCATTATAGAACTTCATAGAAAATACTTGTTTATTCTAGAAATTCATAGAAAAACTTGTTACTTATTCTAGAAATTCAAAAAAACCTTGTTTAATAAAGAAATTCTTAGTAAATACTTGTTTATTCTAGAAAGTATTAGACATTTTTGAAAATTACATAAATTCATAGAATATTCTTGCTTATTATACAAATTCATAGAAAATTCTTATTTATTACAAATGGATGACAACCATGACAACTTTATGGCCGACATTGTTGCTTGTGGTACAAATACGATTGCAACCTTGTACTTGAACATACCTCCGAATGAGGAGGATGTCGCCCTTGTCGAGGACACAACAACTAATATTGAGGACAATTCTAGAAACAATGAGGAAAGTCTTGTGAATGAAAGTATTGAATGTTCCCACAAGGTATATATATATACACACACTCATGCATTAACTTCATAGTTCTTATTTTTCTAACCTCAATTCTTAGGTACTAATTAATTAAATAATGAATCTGCAACATGTAGGCTTCAGGCTCCATATCAAGAAAGACAAAGAGAGGGCGTACACAAGTACTCACCGGCCATGTCATGTATCATATCACAAAAGTATCAGATGATGGCCAACCATGTGCTCCAAAAAAATCAAGGACACGTATGTGTCACAATGTGGCCATTGTAAGGGACAACAGGCCCATCAGCAACAGAGAATGGAAGGGAAAAGCAGACAATCCACACGTGGTCCAGACTCAGTGAAAATGTTGTTGTGGGATGAAATCCTAAAACACTTCATAGTTCCTGAAGGTGTTGAACCAGCTAATGTGAAGCATTGGACTCTCATGAGGCTGGCAAGACAATTTTAGAAGTTCAAGCAGCAACTCGATAAAGATTATATCAAGAAGAATTGAACTCCAAATTGGATTGAATATCCCAAGTTAAAAGAACGCTGGACGTCCCTTGTGGAATACAAGAAAAGTGAAGATTTCGCCAAGGCAAGTGCACGAGGGAAGAAAAGCGTGGTAAGAAGGAGCATGGCCATCATCTTGGTCGAGGTGGTTATGCATTTGCAATTCCAAAGTGGCGAAAGATGGAAGAAGACCTTCTCGCACAAGGTACCATAACAGCGGTCGTTGATTGTCTTGAGAGAGTGAAGAATTGGTATTATGCTCATGGAGGCACAATTAACTCCAAAGATGGTACCCTTGATTACCCACCCTCGTTTCGAGAGGTTGCACTTGAAATATTGAAAATAATTGAAGATGTCAGAGCGGGCCAAGTGAAGGTTGACAGAGAGATCGATGAGCTCACTATGGCGCTCAAGAATCCAGAACACTTAGGACATTGCAGGGGATTCGGGGTGGTACCATGAAAATTTGCCTAAAAGGGAGACATTGCCACCTATCGAAGCCGCAGAAGAAGAAGAGAGCGCGAAGAGGAGGCACGACGGCAAGAGTTAGAGAAAATACTTAAAGAACACGAAGAAAAATTGACGGCAGATATTGAACGGCGAGTGGCTGCCGCTGTAAATGAGATGGCCCCATCTGGAGGACTTCCTCCAGTACAAGTTCCTTCTGCTCACAAAAGCAGTTGTGCTTCGCAGCGGTTCCCGAAGAGCAAAGGGCAATAGAAGGAGTTCAAGTGGACAACCAATTGTACCTTCACAAGCCATTCGGCAACATCAAAATGAAGGTATGTATAATTCATGCTTTTATTACCTCAATAATTGATCATATATATTACTTTGATTTTTGTGGATAGGCATTCACAATGCTTATAATAACTAATTAATTATTATTTCTCAGGTTGCAAACGGAAGTGCTTTTGCACAGTTTCCTGAACAGACGAGCCACAACATGTCGATTCCACCTGGCTATGCCTCAGTTAGCGTAGAGAAGATATATCAACATGATTTTTGAGGAGCTAGAGCTAGATATCCCAGGAGGTGACAGGGAAAAGACACTTAAGGATGCGCTACACGGTATCATATTATGGCAAAAACGTTACATCGTCATAATCCCCGAGAATGATGGATCTCCGAGAGACCATCTAGAGCTGGGGCCGTCATCGTTAGTACCTGGTCGCGAGCCTCTACAATCATCTCTGGGGACGTCATCATCACTACCTGCATGCTCACCTTCTCCGCAAGAACCATACGACAATTTGGGTGAAGCGGGCTCCAGCGATCACGATGATGATATCCCTCCCAATTCACCTTAGCAACCATTGGCCACAAGCTCTCGAGCGCAATCTTTCAGGTCGGTGCAATCACCAAAGAAAAACGAAAACGACCAGCAAAGAAAAAGCCCGAGCCAAAGAAGTCATATGAAGAAATAGAAGGGACTGTAAATAAATAAGTTAAGGACTTCTTTGCAAAAATGAAAGAAAAAGAAAATAGAAAGAGCTGGAGTCCAAAAACAATGAAGGTCATAAGGAGAGACTCAAGGCTTTCATAGAGGAGAAGGAAACAAAAAGGAGAAGGAAACCGCCGTTGAAAACGGACTATGAGCATTCGGTGGACAAGTCTTATTCTAAGAAGAGACAACAAGGGTTGCCAAATAGTTACATCGAGCAAATACCTGCGTCGACGTCGGGGACCGCCACCACAGAGAAGAGCAAGGAGATTCCTGCGTCGACGTCGGAACTGCCACAAATATCGAGCAAATACTTGCATCCACGACATATTGCCTTGTGAACATGGATTCGTGAAGCTCCAAATCTCGGATACTCATATGTGCGTATGCTTCCTGTCAAACAGAATGTATGCATAGTACTGATATGTACGCTTAATACCGGAAATAGGGGATTTGCCATGCGCCTGAGAAGCAAAAACGCACAGCAAAGGCTTTCTGTGCGTTTTCCTGGGAACCGCACGGCAAAGGCCGCACAGCAGCAAATTGCCCGGCAAAGGCCGCACAGCAGCAAATTGCCTGGCAAAGGCCATTTGTTGTGCGCTTTTTATCGCACGCAGGAGGAAAAATCTTTATCATGCGCGAAGGACGGCTGAAGGCAAAAAAAGGGGCTGGGCACGAAACTTTGGGGTCCATTGCCATGCACGTCTCGAAAAACACATGGCAAACAAAAGCAAAAAGCAAAAAAAATAGTGCAGCCCAAGGCACGCCGCTGCTAGTCCTCCTTCGTGCCTGAGCCGCCGCCGAGACCCAGCACGCTGAGGCTGCCGCCCCTAGTCTGCCTCCAAGCCTCCGCCGTGAGGCCCCTGCTCCTTCGGCGAGGCAGAGCTTCTCCACGGCTAGCTCGATGAAGAGGGGAGGAAGGGCTGCTACTGTGAGGCCCCTGCTCCTCCAACGCGGCGCGTTGGGGAGGGAGAGGGTGCAAGCCGCGGTGCGTTGGGGATGGAGAGGATTCGAGCTGTTGATGCTAGGCCTCCATGGACAAGGAAGGCTGCCACTGCGAGGCCCATGCTTCTCCGGCGCGACGCGTTGGGGAGGGAGAGGGTGCGAGCCGCGGTGCTTTGGGGATGGAGAGGATGCGAGCTGTCACCACCGGACCTCCATGGTGGAGGAAGGCCGCAGCCTCCGTCATCACAAATCTGTGTGACAATCGAGGAAGGTCGCCGCTCACTAAGACCGCTGCCGCTGGTCGGCTCTGCCACTCGCTAGCTGGATCAGTCGGTTGCCCAGGCAGCTCGCCGAGGACGTGAAGGGAGAAGAGGTGGCGGCAAGATGAAGGAGGGGGGTTGCGCGGGGTGGGAGTGTGAAGGGTAGGTGTCTAGGTTTTGGGGGGAATGTGGCGTTAGGGCAGCTCCAGCGTGTGAGCTAAGAGGGTGCTGGAGGAGAGAGGAAAGGAGAAACAGGGGTGCAATACACTAGAGGGCAGGTGCTAGCTTAGCAAAATCCTGGCACTGGAGCTCAACTTAGCTTCACGTTCGAGCGATTGAAAATTATTTCTTCTTCTAACATTTGGTACTGACCATTTAATGTGTGCACTTTTCAGCTCAACAACACGGTATAGAAGTAGTGCTTTTTGTCAAAAAATGGACCCCGAGGTGCTTCAGATGAACTAAACGTTGGAGTAATTTGTGCGATGTAGCTAACTAGTGATGTGCCATCCCTTCGCACCTCCAATCTGAATAAACGCTAAAGTTGCCCTTATTATATAAACTTCTTGTTGAATTTAGACCATCAGATCGGAGATCGAAGGTCTCCAACAGCTAGAGTGGTGGTGGGCCAGGGAGGTGCTTGTGCTTTGGGGTGGTCTATTAAATGGGCCGGTTGGTGGGCCAATTCGGCTTTGCCGTGCATCACGGAGCTATGGCACACGACAAAGATAGTTTATCGCGCGTCGTGTACCCCTGGCGTATGGCAAAGACCTTATCCTATTTATGTCTACATCATAATTAGTGTTAATTTACTAAGATTATCAAATGGATCTGAAAAATTACCATAAATTAGATGAGATAATATAAGTTGTATATTGCCTAAATAAAAAAATTTGAATTCAAGTTCAAGTTTGAACTTTACTATGGCTACAAACTTAATCAAGTGGCGCTCAACACTTTGAAACTTCTAGTGAGATACTTCGGTTTCTAAACACCATCCATGAACACTTGTTTAAAACACTATATATGATTTATCACAAGCTTCACATAGGATATCATGAGCTCTCGACGAATCTCTTGATTTTCAAACTTTGTTTGCATTTTATATAATTAAAAAATATTGCAACCACATGTGGATTTTCATGATTCGTGAATAAAATGTTCAAAATAATATCCAATTTCATGGATAAGGTCTTAAAATGATTAAATTACATTAATATTATTTTTTCCTAAACTTTACTCCATTACTTTATGCACTAGCAGTTCAAATTTGACATGTATGGCAAAATTTTTTAAGTGATAGATAATTGTTAAAAATAGTAAATTTATGGAGACATGTACAAAATAATGTTTTTGTAGTGGAGAAATAAAAAGAAGTACAAAATCAATTTTTAAAAAATATTTTGCCATGCGTCGTAGGAAAATGCACGGCAAACGTATATGTTTATTGTGCGCCTTGCCCTAGTGCACCATGCGTTTTCTCATAACGCTTCCTATAAAAAAGTATGTACGTCACTACGTGAAAAACTGGCTTTGGTAACGAGCGTAGATCGCCTTTGGTAATGGGCAATGCGCCCGTTACCGATCAAGTGTTACAAATAAGCCAAGAAAGGTAACGGGCAGATGCCCGTTACTGATAAGACATATTCGTAACGGGCATTAAACAACGACCGTTACCAAAACTAGCTATTGGTCACGTGAAATGGTTGTTTTTTTGGGCCCACAGGGAACTTTCGTAATGGGCGCCAAAGAAAAGCCTGTTACATAATCTCAATATAAGAGACGCCCGATGTGCACCTGCGTCTCCACTATCTTGACGAAATGAGACGCGTCTATTTCACGCGCGTCGCAGCACAACTAGTATTCGTAATGGGCATCAAACAACGACCGTTACCACAACTAGTCACCGGTCACGTGAAATGGTTGTTTCTCTGGGCCCACATGGAACTTTGGTAACGGGCATGAAACAAAGCCCGTTACTGTTAAATTAACATCAGAGATGCTTTCTCTCTGAATCGGTGTCTCCACTATCTCGACGAAATGAGACGCATCTGTTTCTACGCATGTCTGCTTTCTCTCTATTAAAGGAGACGCTTGCTTTCAACCTGCGTCTCCTATATCTCGATGAACGGCCACGTCCTGGGGCCCACCGGTCAGGACTGGTAACGGGCTTTTATACTGCCCGTTACGTTGTGGGCATTTTTGTAACGGGCTTTCAGAATGAAGCCCGTTACTTACTGATCAGTGTTTGTAATTAGATTTAATTAACGCCCGTTACAAATACGGCGGCCATCCCTACAGTAACCTGCCGGTTGCCGCTGACATCCTGGAACCAGCCAGGATTTGGCAGCCACCAAGGACTGCATCCCGGAACCAACCCAGATATAGCACACCACAACAAGGAGACATCACAAACACATTCTCACATCACAGATATTGGAAAAGCAAGATCACATTTATAGACAAGCTAGCTAGGATCACATCAAGTTTCACGTTACTCTCATTAGGGCTTGTTTGGATGGAGTCACGAGAAAACAGACTGAACCAGGCAGTATCTGACCCCAACCAAGCAAGCCAAGCAGGTTTCTCAGGCAACAACACCTGACTAAAGAAGACTGAATGAGTTTGAACGTTTCTGGTCACAATAAACTCACGGTGCACCACTGTAGAACTTGCCCTTTCAGTCGATGGTCTCCTTAAGAATGTACTCGCACAGCATCTCCCGGACACGCTTTACATCTTCTGTGGAAACATCTATAGGAGGTTTGAAATCCTGCAAAATACAATCATTTATGAGAATACAAGTAGAAATCATTTTCTAAAATCAGATGAATAATATGAGCAGAGACAAGGTTGAGCATTATTATCTACTTACAGCATCGAGTAGTCTTAACATATGGAATGCCACATGGAATCCACTCAAAGAGGACCCCCGTGGCTGCTGAGCACACTGCATTAAGGTACCAAAATGACAAGTTAATGCAATACCAAATAGGTAAGAAGGGACCATAAAAAAACCTCCGTCTTACAGCGAGATTTGTTTTGTGCTTGAGTGTGGCTTTTGGCTTTTTTTCTTTCCTTTCGTCACTCTGTACTATGCATCACCAAAGGCCCTACATGATCAACAATACCAATTAAAAACACTAAGAGATTGATTTTTTGTGAACAAAAAATACTGTACCAAAGGCCTTGCATGGTCAGCAATACCAATTAGAAACACTAAGAGATTGAATTTTTGTGAACAAAACCTACAAGAAATTGACCAGTTCAAAACACTTTGGAGGTCTAGGAACTTTAGCGGGGGATGTTGTTTAGCAGAATCTAGGTACCAAACCTCTGTGAACTTCATACAGACATACACAATTCCTATTTTACTTAATTAGCATACAGGGATAGGTGCTAACCATTTTGACAGGGACACAACAATATGCTTATATATCAAAGCAGAGAATAAATTCCTTCAACTGGTTCTTTGTCCAACTTGAGCAGCGTTAGATTGTGTGTTCCATATGTACATGCAACAGGAGGATAAAGCAATGGTCATGACATTATATACGACAGTAGTGAAACAACACTCACAACACATCATGACACTAACAAATAACAATTTATATGTCAGTAGTGAAACAATTAACACTCACAACACAACATAAGACAGTCTAGTTATCACTACATTCAAAGCATAGAAGAATTAAAGTATGCTAACATCCTTTATGCTTTTCATGAATTTACAGTGCAAAAATTATAGCAGCAGGAACATGAAACTGAATTTCAACATTTCATATAACTTATTGTTAGTAATAATTTGTTCAAAACAGACTTGGAGCAACAAAATCCATCCATCAAATCCACAGTCAATCAATTGAAGATGAACTATTAAGGCATGTCTCCCTAATCCACCTTGGCATGAATATATAGCAGATTGGGTGGACTACATTATAAACCACTGCGATGTAATTCCCAATGACATTATGTGGCCATCAGAATTAAAATATATGCTAACAGTCCAAAGCATAACTGTCGATCTGGTACATTCAAAGCATAGCACAATTAAAGTATGCTAACAGGTCCAAAGCATAAGTGTCGATCTGGTACATTCAGAGCATAGCAGAATTAAAGTATTCTAATGCAAAAATTATAGCAGCATGAACATGAAAATGAATTTCAACATTTCATATAACTTCATCTGTTAGCAACAATTTATTCAAAACAGACTTGCAGCAACAAAATCCATCCATCAAATCCACTGTCAATCAATTGAAGACGAACTATTAAGGCATGTCTCCCTAATCCACCTTGACATGAATATATAGGAGATTGGGTGGACTACATTATAAACCACTGAGATGCAATTCCCAATGACATTTTGTGGCCATCAGAATTAAAGTATGCTAACAGGTCAAAGCATAACTGTCGATCTGAGCATAGCAGAAATAAAGTATATGCTAACAGGTCCAAAGCATAACTGTCGATCTGGTACATTCAAAGTATAGCACAATTAGAGTATGCTAACAGGTCCAAAGCATAACTGTCGATCTGGTACATTCAGAGCATATCACAATTAAAGTATGCTAATGCAAAAATTATAGCAGCAGGAACATGAAAATGAATTTCAACATTTCATATAACTTCATCTGTTAGCAACAATTTATTCAAAAAAGACTTGGAGCAACAAAAATCCATCCATCAAATCCACAGTCAATCAATTGCAGATGAACTATTAAGGCATGTCTCCCTAATCCACCTTGACATGAATATATAGCAGATTGGGTGGACTACATTATAAAGCACTGCGATGCAATTCCCAAAATGACATTTTGTGGCCATCAGAATTAAAAAATGCTAACAGGTCCAAAGCATAATTGTCGATCTGAGCATAACAGTATTAAAGTATATGCTAACAGGTCTGTACATCTGGTACATTCAGAGCCTAGCAGAATTAAAGTATGCTAACATCCTCGATGCTTTTCATGAATTTACAGTGCAAAAATTGTAGCACCAGGAACATGAAAAATGAATTTCAACAGTTTATATAACTACATCTATTAGCAACAATTTATTCACACACACTTGGGGAAACAAAATCCATCAATCAAAACCACAATCAATCAATTAAAGATGAACTATCTAGGCATGTCTCCCTAATTAATCCACATTGACATGAATATATAGCAGATCGATTTCGGTGGCCGATGAGAGAGAGGGCATTGGGTGTTCAAGTAGGACTAACCTCTGTCGCGAATGAAGTAGTTCTTCTCGTGATGGCGGAGGGGCCGGATCCACGGCGGCTCATGGCCTGAGGCGGCCGGCCGGCTCGTCGTCGTGGCCGAGGACGACGTCGACGGGTCCGCGTCAACCGTCTTTAGGTTGGCCGGACGTACGTCCGCACGCCAGTAACCGCGTCCTCGTCACCGTCGTCACGCAGGGAGCGGTGGGGCTGGAGAAGAGCAGGCCTGCGGTGGGGAGAGAGCGGCGAAGGCGAGCGGGGCGACTGGCGGCGGTGGTGGGGAGAATGCGGGCGTTGTGGATCAGTCTAGCGAGGAGCCGAATATGAACAGCGCGCGTAACCGTGTTTAATGAAACTATTGGCGTGCCCTTGACGGCTCTGTGCAACAATTGGAATTTCATGGGCACTATAGTAATTATAGGTGGGAAATTTTGAGCAGCCCGCGCATGGTGCGCCTGCTAACGCTGACGAGTGGGCCGGTGTCATGGGCGACGATGGTTAGTGAACTCGGATTGCCATTGTTTGGAGTTGGGTTAGCGGTTATCTTTTTTATATTGGCTACTGACGCTGACGCTTACGTGTGGGCCTGTCACAATTTTTTTGGAATGAAATTTGCTTCCCTGATTTATTAGATCCCATAAAACAACACCTAAAAAATCATAAAAATACGAACAATTCGTATTTGGACATTTAGTATTTGAATAAAATATCAACAAGCACACTTGTGTGCCCAAGATTCTTAGAATCCGTTTTTACATCCCATGTTAATGATGTAATAATTCTACTAACATCTAGTGTGCTCTAAAAATCTACAAATTGACATGCCAACATAATTTGGGTACCTAGACTTGTCTTCAAAATTTCAAATGGTTTAGATGAAGGAATTATATACTTGTGTACAAATGTCTACATCTTTCACATAGTTTCCTAGAATGTTTGCTTGAACATTGAAGTTTTCCACACTTTGCAACATGTTCGAACTCATATTCATTTGAAAACGTAACAAAACCTTGTGTTCACCTTAACTTTACGAAATGTAAAGTTCCATCACTAATGGTTGTGTAAAACAAATATTATTTGTATGTGGTACTTACAAAGAATAAAATAAGGCATATAAACATCACTCAACAAACAGAATGTACACTAAACAATGAAATTAATGAATAGATGGCGATTGTAGAAAAATTTAGAAAAAAAGTATCAAATTTGGACTAAAAATGATGAAGAAATACTTGTTACAACATTTGGTTGCAGATTAAAAGGAGAAATGGGAACCGTTCTTCATTTGAATAGAACTGGCCCCCACTGTCATTTGAATAGAACAAAGGAGGAAGCAGAGGGCACCGCCGACATCCTGACTTCCCGATAAAATCAAATCCGCGTTTTGTAATATCTAATAATTTACATTCAAGATAGATAATGTTCATATTGATGTTTGCGCCTACATCCCGATGTTCATCCTACTGACGGCGTACTCCACGGCGGGGCGGAAATTACGCGACCAGAGGTCGAACTCATGACGGATGCGACACTCGGCACTGTAGTAGTGGATGATCTCTTTGGTATCTGACTAGTAGTGCCTACATCCCACTTCCCAAATGCAGACGTGGGGATTCTGGATGGGCAGCAACAGAATGTCGTCGTCGTCGTCGCCATCATCAAGCCAGTACAACCACGCAATGTTGTCGAGATCCTGCTTAACGAGGTAGCACAGCCGCCGCAGGTTGTGGTTCTTCCACCGGCCGTCAGGGGGCGACGGGCCGCCGCTGATTTCCTGGAGTAGTGCCATGGCTTCGGGGCCCATCGAGTTGCAACGGTACTACAGCATCGCTAAAAAGTACTTGGCACCGGAGTCTTCAGTAGCGGCGGCATCTCCGATGAGCTTCAGACCCTTATCGGGGTTCCGCCACCTCATCAACTTCACCATGCCCCCGAAGCACAATGCCTCTGGATGATTAGCCTCATGGAAGCACCACTCAAAGCATGACCTGACGTAGCGATTCTTGCACGCCGAACGAAGATCACGCAACGACACGTGCAGTAGTACCTCATCGGAGTTGCAGATGCACCGGAAGGTGCCACATATTTTATTGCGAAGGTTTATAAAATGGAAAACGACCACATCCTTGATAGAGTGGATGATGATCTTGGTGAGAAGTTCATCTGGCAGCAGTAGCATCAAGCACACCGCGGCAGCCATCAAGGAGAATGGAGGAAATAGCATAGCGACGGGGTTTGGAATTTGAATGGCGACGAGGGTTGAAGTTGGCGGCGACGACGGGCTTATCATCTTTTTCTTCACTTCTTCATCCTCCTCGCGATTCACCACTACAACTCTTCGGTCACCGAGAGAAGGAGGAGATGGCGTCGAGGAGCCCACCGCAGTCTAAGCGGGGACGAAGGGAGGACCATGATGACGACGAAAGCCGCCGTCGGAAGAAGTTGGAGAAGGGGAAGGAGCCGGCGGCCAAGGACGCCGACGAGGAACCGCTCTTCGACGACAATAAGTTCGCCGCCGAGCTGCTCAGGAGCGCCTTCAGAAAGCTTGAAGGTGTTGGCGAAACCTTCGACATCAAAGCGCATCATGATGCGTACAAGGACTCAACCTTGAAGGGTCTCGCCTTCAGGATCCACGGGTTGGCTGGGAAGCCCGAGGACCTCCCCGTGGTCAAGCAGGCTGCCCGCCGCCACTTCTTCTTTGACGACCGCAGCTCCAACGGTGACGACGGCAGCCACGGCGACGACGGCGGTGACGACGGCAGCTAAGGCGGCGACGACGGCAGCCAAGGCAGCGACGGTGGGACTCCGACTAATTGATAGACTCCTCTACCAATTAGTAGCAATAATGTCTGTGTGCTTTTGTGTCTTCGTCCGGTTCTTGGACATGAACTGCTTAGTTTGTCTGTCGATCATGAACTGCTTAGTTAACTAGCTTGGTTGTTAGATTTTGTATGTCATGAACTCGATCTAATATACGCAAGATTAACTGGAGATCTGTTGTGATGAATTAGATCTGCTGACGCTGACGCGTGGGCCAGTGTCATTGGCGACAATGGTTAGTGAACCCGGATCACATTTATTGGCAGTTGGGTCCGGGCGGGCAGGCAACGGTTATCTTTTTTATATTGGTTGCTGACGCTGACGTGTGGGCGTGTCACAATTTTTTTTGGAATGAAACTTCCTTCCCTGAATTATAAGGGCCCATAAAACAGCACGTAAAAATCATAAAAATACAAACAATTCGTATTTGGACATTCAGTATTTGAATAAAATATCAACAGTCGAAATTGTGTGCCCAAAATTCATATATTTCATTTTTACACCCCATGGTAATTATATAATAATTCTAATAACATCAAATTTGCTCTAAAAAATCTACAAATTGACTTGGCAACATAATTTGGGTACCTAAACTTGTCTTCGAAATTTCAAGTGGTTTAGATGAAGGAATAATATACTTGAGTACAAATGTCTTCATCTCTCACATAGTTTCCTAGAATTTTTGCTTGAACATTGAAGTTTTCCACACTTTGCAACATGTTCGAACTCATATGCATTTGAAAACTTAACAAAACCTTGTGTTCACCTTAAGCTTACGAAATGTAAAGTTCCATCACTAATGGTTGTGTAAAACAAATATTATTTGTATGCTATACTTACAAAGAACAAAATAAGGCATATAAACATCACTCAACAAACGGAATGTACACTAAACAATGAAATTAATGAATAGATTGTGATTTGAGAAAATTTTAAAAAAAAGATCAAATTTGGACTAATAACAACTAAGAAATACTTGTTACAACATTTGATTGCAGATTAAAAGGAGAAATGGGAACTGTTTTTCATTTCAATAGAACCGAGCCCCACAGTCATTAGCGACGCGGGGCTGATAACCCGCGTCGGATTTGCTGCTCTCCCAAAATTTTACACAGATAATTTGAGCATCATACAAAAGCTAATCTACTACTACTGATTTCCTATTCTCTATGCGAACTTGACCATTTCGCAGCACAACCTACAGTCTTCACTGCAAAACAGAGAAATTCGAAGCCATCCTTTTTCTACGCCGCAGCCGCCGCCGTTACCTGCGCACGGCTGATCGCCGCGCAGCATAGCAAGGAATGCTTTGTAAGCGGTGGGGTTCCACACCCAAGAAATCTCATCTACATTGGAATCACTACCTCTGCAGCTCTGCTCTCAGCCATTGACTAGCAACAGTTTCGCCATTGACCGTCTTGGGAAACTCTTCCCGTTTACTGTGCTCTTGATCTTATTCCTTCCTCTCTTTTTTGAGATGATGACTACATTGGATGTTTGGATGAGGTGTTAGTGTTAGTTTGTAGCAAACTAACACCAAAACTAACACTTTGGAGCCAAACACATGTGTTAATTTTGAGGTGTTAAAAACTACCACTAACAGTAACACTAACATCTACCATCCAAACACGACCATTGGAGACGATGTTTGCTTACTCCGCTTATCATTTAATTCTAGATTGGAATCACTGTACCTCTGCAGCTCTGCTCTCAGCCATTGACTAGCAACAGTTTTCCGTCTCTGATGTATCAATGATGACTGTAATCTGTGTGTGTGTGATTTTGCATCTCAAGAGACATGCTTTTGTGATTATCTCTGTGCAGTACAATTTTATGTATGATTTACCTACTCACTTGCAAAGCTTGTGATTATCTCAACAGTTTGGCAAATCAACTTGGTTCTCTCAGGATTGCTGATCTAGATTTGGCAAGTGAAATTATGCCAGATTGTTGGAGATGAACTCTTTTTTTACTTGACATATCTTTTTAGAAGTTGGCAAGGCACAAGATTTGCCAAGTAAAATTTGGCAAACTCTTGGAGATGCTCTAATCCGTGTCTCTTTTGATGTAATCTGTTCGTACTTTCACATATCTTCTTGCCCATAACAAAAGCGATGTTGGTTCGCTAGTCCTCGTCTCTTGCCCGTAACAAAGGCGATGTTGGTTCGTTAGTCCTCGTCTCTTGCCCGTAGCAATGGCGACGCGGGTTCGTTAATCCTCGTCTCTTTCCCGTTATTGAACTGGAGCAGAATATAAACAAAGTATATATAGTATCTTTGGCAGAATATATTACAAGCAGGATTCAAATTCCACCATATCCATATATTACAAAAAGGATTGAAATTCCACCAATACATCACATCCTTTATATTACAAAACGGATTCCATTTCCACCAATAGACACATCCTCCGGCATTACAAAAAGGATTCAGCAGAAATCAGGCTTGCTTTTTCTTCCTTGATTTATGTATATGGATTTTTTCACTATAGTCGTTTCGCAAGTTCGGTGTTTTGTTAGTTCCGAAGAGTTGGGGCTTGTATGAAGTGTCAAAGGATGGAATTTCGTCAAACTAGTTGTATTGCTCCTCCTCAACAACATTTTCAATCCCCACAATCCTTTTTTCCAGGCATAACCACAGATCAGTTCTTCTTTGCAAGGTCAGGTACATAGAACACTTGCTCAACATCGTTGGCAAAGACAAACGGTTTGTTTTTGTAACCAAAGACTTGGAGATCAACACTAACATAACTATATTTGTCCTTGCTCACAGCTCTCTTCCCATTGGTGACCCATCTACACCGAAACAAGGCTACCTTCAAGCCTACATAATCAAGCTCCCGTATCTCCTCTATTTGACCATAATATGTGTCTGTCTCCGTGTCATCATCATCGTCATGATTGTCGTCAACGACGGCCCGTACACGCACACCACTATTTTGATAGACGCTCTTTTTATCCTGGGTCATGGTGTAGAACGCGTATCCACTAATATCCATTCCTTCGTATCTTGTAACAGTGAACAATGGCCCCGCTGCAAGATTCCTTATCTCGTCGGTAATTACAACATTATTTCTGCATGTCTCGACATAATCTCGGAGCCACCTGCTGAAACCTTGCATGTGCATCTTTGCAAGCCAAGCCCTGCCATGGTTAGGGTTGTCCTCATGTAGTTGTCATTTGTGCTCATTGGCAAACGGTGTAATTAGGTGCAGCTGTTGTATCACGGTGAAATGAGCCTTTTCGAAGGCATCTGCATCCGGAGTGACTGACCTTTTTCCCATGGTCGCAACACCTGAAAGCCTACCTTCATGTCGTGAGCGAGGCACACCAATGGGGTTTTGTGGGTCCATATAACCCATGGCCCACTCCACTGCTTCGATGGTCTTGTAGCCACGAACAATGGCTCCCTCCGGAAATAACTTGTTATGTACCAATGATTTCAGGAATCCATAGAACCTCTCATATGGAAACATCTGATGAAGGTAATATGGGCCAAGGAACCAGATTTCCATCGCGAGGTGTGCTTTTAGATGCAGCATGTGATCAAAGAATGACAGTGGGAAGGTAGCTTCAAGCAGGCATAGGGTCTCGAAATGTCTCCTCTCCAAGTCCAATAATTTTTCCTCATCAATCACCTTCTGTTCTATTGCATTGAAGAATAAACACAAGCTCGTGACCGCGTCGCAAACTAGTTCTGTCTTGATACCTCTAAGTGCAACAGGAAGAAGAGCTATCATCAACAAATGGCAATCATGAGATTTCATCAAGTTGAAATTCATTTTCATGTCCTTCACTAACACTAGCCTCTTGAAGTTTGATGAGTAGCCTGAAGGTACTTTCGAATCATGCAAAAACTGACAGAATTCTTTTCTCTCTGCCTTTGATAAGGTGGTTGCAGCAACGGGAAGGTTCGTCCCCGTCTCTGTTTCCTCTGCATAGAGCTCCGACCTAATGCCTAGCTCTTTAAGATCCTCCCTTGCATTTTTATGATCTTTTCCTTTGGACTTTTGTTGTAGCAATGTTCCACAAGTAGCTTCACACACATTCTTCTTGACGTGCATGTTGTCAATCGAATGACGCACATCCAATATCGACCAATACAACATGCCATGCATTGTGAACTCCTGACGCAACGGCGCCTCTCGATTCTCCTTTGATGTCCTTGACTTTCAAGTGGACCAGATCTCCAGTCACATGGAACGACGCCTCTCGATTCTCCTTTTCCCCATTAAACTGACAATCCATGGCCCGGTATGGATGTTTCTTGCTGAGGAAAGGACGGTGCCCCATAAATACGTATTTCTTTGAATGTCTTAGCCATATTGCGCAAGTATCTTCCAAGCAGTGTGGGCAAGCTACACCTTTCCTTTTACTTTGGCCAGAGAGGTTGCGCTGAGCCGAGTTGTTGTTGATGGTGGTAAACAACATGCCATGCATTGTGAACTCCTCACGCTTGTACTCATCCCAAACCTCCGGCACACCAGGCTTCCACAACATCTTCAAGTCATCAACTAGTGGCCTTAAGTAGACATCAATATGGTCGCCATGTTCCTTTGGCCCGGAGACCAATATTGTCAGCATCATATATTTCTGTTTCTTGCATAGCCAGGGTGGAAGTTTGTACAACGACAGCACGACAGGGCAGGTGCTATGTGTTGAGCTCTTGTTACTGAATGGGTTCACACCATCTGTGCTCATAGCAAACCGTATGCTCCTTGTGTCGTCAAACCATGGGAAGTGGGTATTAATGTTACCCCATTGCGCTGCATCTGCGGGGTGCCTAAACTTGCCATCTTTCTTATAATTAAGCTCCTTTCGGCCTTCGTCATGTCAATGCAAGAGTTTGGCCTCCTTTCGTGTTGCGAGCCATCTTCTCAGACGAGGAATGATGCAAAAATACCATGCCACCCTCACAGGAGCCCCTCTGTTAGCCTTCTTCTTCTTGCCTCTGATCTCGTCGGGCTCGTTCTCATCATCAGTATTATTATCATCTCCACCATCCTTTTTCCTCTTGTACCGATCATAGCCACACTTGGGGCACTTGTCAAGGTCTGCATAACCTCCACGAAACAATACACAACTGTTCTTGCATGCATGGATTTTTTCAACCTATATTCCCAGAGGACAGATCACCAGAAAGGCGAGAGCACTTCTGGCAATCAGGATAGAGGGGTTTCTTTGAATCTTCAATGAACTGCTTTAGCCTCGCTAATTCAGAAGGTGTGTACACTCGTTGAAACTCAATATCCCGCAACATTTGATCAACATTGTGCACATGTTGCAACACCTCACCATCATCGAAGCCCCTAACTTCTTGATCAGTGATATCCTAAGGTCTCAACACATTTGGTGGGAATAATGGTTCATTTCCCTCAAAAAGTCCACTGTCATCAAGGTCTTCATCATGGTTAGCATGGTGTCGCACTTCACCTTCATTTAGGCAGCCTACTTCGAGTTCATTAAGGCCTTCCTCACCATGTTTATTCCAACACGTGTAATGTTTTGTGAAACCACGTGTGACCAAATGATGAAAAATGATTTCCTGTTGTGCGAATTTCTTTTGGTCGAGACAATCAATACAGGAGCAAAGCATTGCCTGAACACCACGGTTTCTCATATTCGCCTCTGCTTGATTTAGAAAACCATTGACCCCGCTTAGGAAATTCTCCCAATCTTCTTGGGGCTATCTGTACATCCAAGCCCGAGCAGCAGACCCCATCTGCATTCCTTACACCAAATGAGCGTAATTCATCACACAAAAAGACAGATGAAGAATTTCAATAAAATGGGACAATTAGTTTCCACCTTGACAAAGACTTTCCACACGAGCCGAGCGTGGCCGAGGAGGAGGATCGGAGGCGCAGAGGACGATGTGGTCGACGTCCGCTCTGGCCCCTTTCGCCGTCGCGAAATCCTCCGAGGGCGCGTAGCTGGCGGCGGCGAACGGGACAGGCCAGCAGGGACATCTGAGCACACAGATCGAGCGAGTGACCTTATAAGGAGAGAGAGAGCGCGAGTGTTGTTGTCGGAACAGAAGTGGCCTAGCTTCTACGGAGAGAGAGCGAGTGGTGTCGAAAGGATAAGACACAGACCCATAGACGAGATAACAACATGCGTCTCCGATGTGAGAAAAAAGGCGACCCTGGGTGCCAATCAAAGGAGACGCATCCTACAAGCATGCGTCTCCAGTACGAACTTATCGGTAACGGACTTTACAGCCTGTTACCAATACGGTAGCGATCAGTAATGGACTTAAGCAGCCCGTTACTGATAGGGCATTAATCGGTAACGGACATTACAAGCCCGTTACTGGTAGGTTTAACATTTGTAACGGACTCTTTTAACATCCGTTACAAATAATTTATGTAACGGGTGTTTAAGAAGCCCGTTACCAGAAGTCCACATTGGTAACGGGCGTTGTGGAGGCCAACCCCTGGGTCGTCCTGGCGCGCTTATAGGTAACGGGCGCCAAACAACAATCGTTATAGATGTGGTGGATGTAACGGGCATTAAGGGCCCGTTACAAATGCTGCGTGACCTATTTGAGATTTTTCACATAGTGCGTATACCTTTTTCTGGTTAAAAATATGATCCCACATACCTTTAGCCAGAAAAAACATGTACACTTACTTCTAGTTGTACTTGCAGGTGCTAGCCCCTCCCTCCCACCCTGCCGCTAGCCTCTCCCTCCCGTCCCTGGTGGCGCCCTTGCCGTCGGAGCCACCACCCCAACCGCAGACCGCTTGCCGGAGCCACTGCCCCTGCAGCCAACCCATCCCTCATGTCCTTGGCGGCGCCCTCGCCACCGAATCCGTCCCTGACAACCACGACCGACGCTAATCATAAAAACCTACACCGAAGATGGAGGTCTACTCTGGCAAGCTTGGTCCCCCGCTGCCGGCACAGGCCCGCCAGTTATCTGACACCGCTCCGCCCAACGGCACCCTCGCTGCCTGACATTGCCGCCAGACAACCCACCATCACCGTCGTCGGGCTTGCCGCCACCGCTGGCCATTCCTCTACATCCACCGGCTATGGAACCCTCCCCTACACTCCCGAACCGAGGTAACCCCGTAACTATAAAATCTTCTAGCCTCCACCGCCACCAGCGGTTGGCGGCAACCCACTGCCAGCCTCCCCACCCACCTCCCACCCGCAAGCCACGGATCCCCTTCTATTTAGTTTTGTTTGAAGAGATACTTTTCCCTTGTGCACATGGAAGTAAGTGTAGGGCTTCGGGTTAACACTAAATCGAGAGGCTTTGTTTTAGCTTTTTCTTTTAATTAATTAACTACAAATGAATCTACTAACCCGCTAACAAGGAGGGAGTAGCTACATGCACGTGTAGATAAAACTCGTCCATAGTTATCTATACTATAAATTTATAAGATATGCACACTCTGCAAATCTTAAAAAAGATTATCCATGAAATACAAATCATATGATAAAATCATACTTATATATATAACCCATGAGACTGCTACTGAACTTATTGCATGTGCCAGCAAGATAAGACGCAAGAAACAATTCCTGTTGACGCAAAATGTGCACCTAGCGTCAAACACACAGCAAGCCGAACAAGCTGGCTTCACACGCGCAAAGAATCACGAGACGTGCCAGTCAATTTTCCCTGAAAATTAACAAAAGAGAAAGTAGTTAGATACCAAAGCTTGGAACTTGCCGGGTGGTACCGCACGGTTCCATATTTACGGCCACGAAGCCGGACAAGATGACATATAGCTATAGAAAGCTATCTCGCCAAAGAACCGACACCAACCGGGAGCTTAAAGAAGGAAAAAGTGACATAGCCGAATGGATGACGTAAGCATATTGGCGACCTTTGTCTTTGTTTGGGCAAAGATGCACATGCGTAAGGTCATGACCGATCCCAAGGGTGATCAACATTAAATAAATAAATGAAGTAAAGCACAAACATAAACATGTAATAAACAAGCATGCATAGATCAAAAGCACTAGTCTACCGCATGTCTAGGTACTTTAAAATCCGTCAAGTACGATGCCAAACAAATCTATCCACCGCATGATACAACTTGCATGGGGATCGCACCACTTTCCACAAATAGATCTATCCACCGCATGATACAATCTAAATATGGAAAGGTAAAAGCATACATTATTTAAAGCATGAATTACGCACGTGTTCTACTCGTGAGAAGCATAACTGAATACGACTGAACAGCCGATTAAGGGTCCATGAAGAAGGAACGAAACATTACCAAGTAAAAATAAATCTATCAGATTGATTTGAGATCTAATCCACCGGATGACTAGCTCCAAAGCAACCCAAAAACCTGCATCTACCGCGTGATACTCAGTTCTTTCAAGATTTATACAAACGTTGGCAAGTTTGAACCCGCAACGCGTAGCAACCTAGATCGATTCGGTTTCAGCTATCCGAAAGGCACGTGACCCACGTGTTGAAATAACCCAAAGCACGGACTTGATTCGCATAAGGATCACCAAAAGGTAAAAAGCCGATCCAAACCCATCTAGATTGGGCAAAAAGGTGTTACATGAATTTAAACATAAAGCAAAAACTCAAAGCAACACGGGGTAACTTAATGAATCCATTGGATCTTGCCAAAATCCAATAGAGCCGATAACTAGCTTCAAGCCAGATCTTAGCCTACCGCATGGCTCATGACCTAACAAGAAACCTTCTTGAACCAAGCTTGAATCTACCGCATGACACGAAGCATGGTAACAAGACTACTTGCATCATATCTAAATCCACCGCATGATACTAGATATGATACAAGGTTGCCGGTACTCACGGAGGTCGACGGATCGATGAACCCTCTCGAAGAACTCGACGACACGACAAATGGACTCTAGGGTTTGGCGTAAGGCCGGTTTGTATTGAAGAATGATCGTGTTTGTTACATACATTCAGGGTTCATATTTATACCCTGCCAAGTACAACTTCGAATGGATTTGTTGCCTAACTTATCTCTAAGCTTGATCGCCTATCCATCCATTCGTCCTTCCTGCTTGAGCCACGTCACCGTCCAATCCCGCGAAATCAGCTCAACTGTTCCCTTGCCGAAACGGAAACAAATAGCCGACAACATTTCCTTCCACCAGATGGACTCCTCATCGAACCGGACCCACAAGTCAGACTCCTTACCAAATTTCGGTGTTAACACATGCCCCTTCAATTGCGGGATAAAAGTAATTTTGTTCCGGAATTGACTCCAGCCACAAACATTTTCAAATCGAATCTGTCAACACCTTCCCTCTCTCTTCACAATCCGCCGGAATCCTCGTCTGGATCCAAACCCTAGATCCCCTTGTTCCGAGTTCAAATCCCCAATGGCGGCCCAAAACCAAGCTGCTCAGGTAAAATTTTCCTCCTGTAAGCTTCAATCGGCATTTAAGTTTCAATTTTACCTGAGATTTCTTCTCCGCTTTCCTTCAGGAGCCTTCCACTGAGCTTTTGATTCGCACCGAGGCCAATTCAAGATCTTACTACCTTGGTCCTGTGGGAAACTCCGATCCTCGAGATTTCATTGCGGCTGAATCTCAAAGGATTCCTTTCAAAGCGGCTCTGTCCCCACCTCCTCGGTGGCAAGATGCTTTCAAGAACTGGCGCTTGCCTCCAATCGCAGGCTGGAAAAATTGGTACCGGAGGATTCTTGTAGACAAGAGTGCCAGGACCCAAAACGGGATACCCTTCGCATTGCTCGGCTCGGAGTTATCTTTGGCCGAGACCCCCAAGAATGAAGACCTCTTGATAGCAAACTTGTCACTTTTGGTCAAACGGCGTCAACGCCTTCCTCTTTGGCCACGGCCCGATGTCTCCAACTCGGCCGATGTGTATATGATCACCGGCCTTGACATTACGGATCCGTTCAACCCCGGGATTTCGAAGTTCCTCACGACAAACAGGGGTGAAACCAGGGGAGCGGATACAAGTACTATATCTTGAGCCACATGAAAGACGGCCCCCTTGGTGAAGTTGAATACAGGGCATTTCTGAACATGTGGCTATGCAGGTTCATCTTCTGTGGTAAAGCCAATGAGCCTACCCTGAATCACATTGCAATGGCTTCTCAACTAGTCAGTGGCCACCGTCTCCCCCTTGGGAAATTCCTCCTAGGAAGTGTGTACCATATGCTTCATCAAACTGTCACCCAGATGTACACCAGCCAGAGAATAGCATGTGTCAACGGTCCTTGGTGGTTTGTTCAAATGTGGCTGCAACTACACATGCATCAAATAGTTGGTGTTGATTTGAACACCCGGCTCTTCCCTTCATCCAATCACCCTGAAGGGGAAACCCAAACCACCAGAGGATGCCAGACTTATGGAGAAGCTGCTTCAACTGTTCTTATTCAACAGGATATCAGCCAGCTTTTCGAGCTATTCTTCAAAGGTTTCCAAAATCCTCTCTGGCTCCCTTATCTGGACAATGACAATCTGACTTTCACTTGTGAATTCTCTTTTGAAACCGGACGCCAAGATGGGAGATTCCTAGAAATCCTCAATATCATAATCCGTCCATGCATTCTGCCCGCTGAATTCAATGGAGGAAGGCTGACCTATAGTACTTATGAATATTATCAGCCCAATGTAATGGCCCGGCAACTTGGGTGTGGCCAGATGCCCCCACGACTGTTTCTGCATGAATTCCTCAAGCCTAGAGAGGAAATCAAAGAACTTATGCACAGTAGAAGAGTCTTCCATTATGTGTGCAGTCCCACTGTCTACACCTGGCCTTTTGTACCCACAACAATAGCTCACTCCACCTTCAACTCCTGGTGGCAAGAATTCCATGATCATATCTTCAGTGAGCTCGTACACTCGTTCGTGCGGCAATTGATGCCCGATTTCCAACCATCTTCGGAGGTAATATAATTAACCCTTGGATCAGACATTTCTTCCTCTAATCATGATTCTGATCTTATTTCTCTTACCCACGAACACGATGCACCGCCCCTCGAGCCAGGAATATTAACTACAATGCCGTAGGTCCGATCTCAGCACTGGGATTCAGGTCCCCAACTCTGGCTCAGCTAATGGCCAGGTTTGCCTACAAGACCCAAGTCTTTCCGACCTTTGCTGCCTGATAGGAGGCAAGGTTTGTCTCTAATAGCTCCCCCAAATGCCAAGAGGAGAAGAACTGTCAAGAAAATCCTTGTTGAGGTAAAAACCTTTTCCTTTCTTTATCACAGGATTACTCTGTTTCTGATAAATCATATCTTGTGCATTTTCAGACCAGAGCCCAACAATCTTCAGTCCCAGAACTTGCCAATGCCCCATCCACCGTTATGAACTTTCTCGTCCTTTTCCTGAGGATGAACACTGGCATTTACCTTCTAATTTGGCACTTGCAGGAGAAACAATGGAAGAACAACTCGTGGACGTCCCAATGTCTCAACAAACAAGTCCACCCAGGGTTGAGTTACCTGTCCCAGTGGAGATCTCATATTCATCAGGGACTCAATCACCTCCTGCAGAAGCAATGAATTCTCCAGAGATGAATCTCCCAATCCAACCAGAATCATCCAGTCCTTCAAGGGTCCAATCACCTGCTGGTCACGCAGATACATCAACCCCAGTAGAGGTGAACCCATCTCCTCTTCAGTCAGAAGCCCTTGAGTTGCCAGCAACTGCATCAACGCCTTCTCACTCAGAAGCTTCATCTCTACCTAGGACATCTCCTTCACCTGTGGTTGCTCCCGAACAAAGTCTTGTCCCAGCTCAAGAAATCAGACATGAGGTACTGATTTGCACTTAACTCTGATACCTTTACTTTCAGCATTCCCGACTCGGCAATCTTTGCTTTCTTAGGACCAGGTCCCATCATCATCAAGTCTGTTAATGGAGAACAATCCAGTTGCCGAAGTGATGGAAGAAGTGCATCAAACCCTGTCAGAGGAAGTGCTAGAAAAGCTTAGGGAGATTTTTGCCTGGCTGGAAAAAGATGCCCGAAATTAGTTCAAGGATCTCGATCACTTTGAAGAAATGCTCGAATCTATTAGCCAAGAACTCCCTGAGGACATCAGCGCCTCACTCGCATCTATCTATGGCCTGGAAATGCACTACGTGCCCATAAGGCAAGCTTTGAGGAAGGTGCGCTCCCGCCCGGCTGTTGAAAAGATGAGGGCTAGTGCTGAACAAGCCATGAAAGGGGCACAATCTCAGACCGAGAGCCACAAAGATACACTGGCCAATCTGCAAGCTTCTTGTGATCCGAAAATTGCCAGGAAAGCTGCTCTGGAGGTAGAACTGAGAAACCTATCAGCTGAGATAGAAGCCGATAACAAGAAAATAGCAGAGCTCCATGGATTGTTAGAGAAGACCCAAGAAGAAGCGAAATCGGCTATAGCCAAGGTGAAACAATGCGATGCAGAACTCACCACCTTGTCTAGTGCCCAGAAAGATTGCCAGGAGCGGTTGGATAATTTTCGCCAGACAACATCCAATGTCCGTAGTGTAATCGCGAAATACCTGAACATCTAGGTGCTTCAATTGATGTATAACCGAATTGGTCGCTCTTGCAATATCTCGTACTTGCAATTTTATCTCCCTTTTCTTCTCGCACAATCTTAAATGTAATGTTTGAACGACCGATTCGGTAAAGAAGCACCAACACCCGAATGGCACTTTGACTCCTTTCAGCCGAGCCAGTCAACTGAATGTGACTCAGCCTAGAACTCCAAGCGACCCATTGGCGGACTGGTCAAGGAAATCTTTTCACCTTCCGATTTTCTTGGGATATGCGCCACGTTCCAGAGCCACGACTTGAGGCCACGATCTGTCTTGCCAGGCCTATAAATGAAACCGTAGGTGCCCCTAGCTCCCCACAAAGCCTTTAGCTCTCGAATCTTTGCCAATCTCAACTCCTCTTCCTTCCAAACAGTGCACATCCCAGAGCAGCATGGTGCGCCGCCTCAACCGACGCCGCGCCTCCGACGAGGCGGAGGGGAGTAGCGCTAATGCGCGCCGGAGGCAATGATCGTCAATTCCTCTCCCTCGATTCATCTTTGATCTTCTTTTGTTTTGACGATCATCTCCTTTTCAGGTTGATTCAGTGGAATTCGTCTCCTGCGCCGGCCAATCAGCCCCTTCCGGATGACTCCTCGGAGTCTGACGGCCACTACCCCGTGCCCTACGGGGAACTCGACGCTCTCCGCTTCAAGGCGGAACTGGAGACGGGCCAGCGCGAGCTGGAGGGACGTCTCCAAAAAGGCGGGCATAGGCGAGTTGGAGTGGGAGGACCAGCGCAAGCAGCTGCTGGAAACCATCGATGGTACAGCTCCGAAATCAATCCTTGATCCAATCCGGCTTTTGATGCTAACCTCCTTTCTTCTTGCACCTCGCAGCCCCGTGATGCCGAGCTCAACCAGTTGAAGATGCTGGTGGAGCAGCTGGCCGACAAGGTGAATGCTCGCGGTGACACACCGGCAGAACGCCTTGCCGCGGTGGAGCACCGTGTTGATGAGGTGGCCACCCATGGCGTCCGCTTGGGCACCACCCTGGGTCTGGCTGCCATGGCGACGCACACGGACGTCGACTACTCCACCAGGCCGCGCGGCTTCTGGGGCGGCGCGCCAGAAGACATTGAGGAGATTGAGCTTATCTTGGAGCGCCTCGATGGCCATGGCGACGCCATTGCCGAAATCACTCATCCCCAATCTGTGCTGAACAGACTTTTTGACTAGATTGTATTAGGGATGTTTGAATATCGGCAATAAATAAAGAGCTTTTGAATTCTGTGCTTGTACTGCGATGATCCTCTTTACGTCTGCATCCGTGAATCTTGTTTTTCCTCAAACGTACCCGGGAACTGCCTTGAGCCGAATACGTAAGAACAGATGCCCCTTGGCGCAAAAATCCACAGAAAATCCCTGAATCGGCAATCCGTATGTACTGTTCAAGTGAAAACCCTTCGCATTTGGGGAGAAAACCCTGCCGCTTGGTATTCCAACAGTGTATGCTGGCCAGTCATCACTCCCAATGCACCCCTTCGGTCAATAAAATAGCCTGCCGGGATGCCCTGCAAATCCACTCGCACACTCATCCATCAATTCTCATTTCCTCTTCTGTCTCCAGAGGAGAAAACCCCAAGGTCATGGACAAAGGCAAGCAACCCCGGGAAGGCGAAAACGCACGATTCGAAGGTGAGTTTTCCCTTGATCTACTCCTCGTTTTCCATATGATCTTGCGCTTCATCTTTTCTTATTTTCCTCTTTCAGCCTTGATTTGCTCCCTGAAGAAGTCATCGGGACCAAAGATGTGCCTGAGTACATCTCCTCCGATTCCTCCCTCGAAGCAGAGGATGCCACGCCTGAACAGAGGACCAGCCATCAACTGCGCCGCCGCGTTCGGCACCTGGAGCACGGTCTCAGGGACATCACCGCTCGTTGCCAGGCCGAACGCGAGCGTCGCATGGCTCTGGAGGCACTAGTAGGGGGTAAATGTTTGACTTCTTCTTGACTTCGTGCCCACATCTGGATTTCTTGCCTCTAACACCCACACCTCTGTTTCAGATGTCTCTGACAGGTACAACAATCTGAAAGCGGCTTGGGACAGCCTGGTGGAGGCCGCTAACCATGGTCACCCCCGTGCATTCCAAGTTGCCGTCACGGTGGTCTTGGAGCAACTGAAGAGGGAGCAGTCGAAGAAGCAAAGAAAAGATTGAATCATACTTTCGCTTCTTTCTCCACGCCTTCTGCTTCCCACCTCCTCGTAGTCTAGATCACCAGGGTCGTTGGATGTAAACCTGCAAGAGGCAGTTGTAAAGTAGTTTGGTGCTAAGGGCAATGCATCTAGGCACTGGCCATTTCTCCTGTTTGTGTATTTGTTCTGAAGGCGGCCTCGCTCTTGAGCGCCGGCTATCTCTTGTGTCAGATGCTTGTAATCCCACTGCTGGTGATCATCGATCAATTTCAATACTAGGATAATATTTCTTCAAATATCTCCAATTTATTGCAGCGGAAAATTCCTCTCCTAGTAAAGTTTTCAATATGTATGCGTTACCGGGACGCATCCGACCACGCGAAAGGGCCCTTCCCCGGTTAGGGGACCATTTGCTGAATTCACCGTATTTACTTCCAATCGGCAATAGCGCTTTCCTAACCAAATCGCCTTCTCGCAAATTTCGTGACTTTTACTTTCTTGTTATAGTACTTGGCAACCCGCAGTTTGTTCTTCTCAATGTTTTCCAGGGCCCTAAGACGGATCATGTGTAAATCCTCTAGCTCGTCCATCATTAGGCCACTGTAATCCTTGGAGCTCAAATCTTTCTGTAACACAACCCTCCTTGAATCTGATTGTATTTCACAAGGTAGAACCGCATGATGCCCGTAAACCAATTCGTAAGGAGAAGTCTTTGTAGCTCCATGAGGGGCCATTCGGTAAGCCCATAATGCTTCACTGAGTACCGAATGTCATCTCCTTGGCTTCTGATCGATCTTCTTCTGTATTAGCTTGATCATGATCTTATTAGAAGCCTCTGCTTGACCATTAGCCTGGGCATAATAGGGAGAAGAGTTAAACAATTTGATTCCCATGCTTTCGGCGAATTCTCTGAACTCCAGGGACACGAATTGAGCCCCTTGATCAGTTGTGATGGTCTGAGGGATTCCAAATCGATAGATGATGTGCTCCTTGACAAACTCAACCATATTTTCCGACGTCACCTTCTTCAGTGGGATCGCCTCAACCCATTTAGTAAAATAGTCCATTGTCAAGAGCACAAACTTATGCCCCTTGCTAGATGGTGAATTGATCCGGCCAATCAAGTCTATACCCCGGCCCCCGAATGGCCATGGCTTGATGATGGGATTCAATGCGATGCGGGGACCCTTTGAATATTTCCAAACCTTTGGCAATCCTGACATCCTTTGTAATACTCAAAGCAATCCTCTAATATCGTCGGCCAAAAGCACCCAGCTTGCCTGACAACCCATTTCATGCGGTAGGCCGATTGGTGTGCTCCGCATATCCCATCATGCACTTCACTCATTATCTTCTTCGCTTCTTCTGGACCCAGGCATCGTAACAGCACCCCGTCTAATGATTTGTAAAACAAATTGTCATCCAGAAGAACGAATTTTATGGCCTTGTACCTGAGCTTCCTAGAGACTTTTCGGGATGGATCCTTCAAATAGTCGACGATCTCTTTCCTCCAATCGTCCTCCGCAAGATCCGTCCCTAGTGCACACACATCTGCAGCAAACACGTCTTGGTTTTCTTTGTAACCCGAGGCGCTCCGAGCCGGCTTTGTTTGCTTCTTCGTTATGTTCTTTAGGAATATGCTGTAGAGTTACCAACGGAAAGCTCTTCAAGATTTCTCTGCATTCTTCGTAGTAACTCCTCAGTGCTTCACTTTTGCATTCGTATTGGCCGTTCAATTGCTTGATCACCAGCTCTGAATCTCCATAAACCTCAACTGAAACGGCCCCGGCTTCTCTCAAATATTGAAGTCCTCGAAGCAGTGCCTCGTACTCGGCCTGATTGTTTGTAACAGTGGGCTGTATAGGGATGGCAAATTCAAACATCTCACCCCTAGGCGAAATTAGTAGGATCCCTACTCCCCCACCTTTACCACATGATGATCCATCAAAAAATAAAGCCCAAGGGGTAATTTCAAGCAAATCAATTGACGGATCGCGATGTTCAGTTATAAAATCGGCAATGATCTGACCTTTGATAGCTTTTGCCGATTCGAACTTCAACTCGAATTCTGATAGAGCCAAAATCTATTTGCCAATCCTGCCGTTCAAAATTGGCATAGATAACATATGTTTTATTACATCAAACTTGGAATACACAGTGCATTCGGCATTCAACAAGTAGTGCCGAAACTTTGTACACGAGTAATATACGCACAGACACAGCTTCTCTACAGCCGAATACCTGGTCTCAGGATCAAGTAATCTTCGGCTAAGATATGCTACTACCCGTTCCTTCCCTTCGAGTTCTTGAATAAGGGCCGATCCAATGGTTTGGGTATCGACCGCCACGTACAACTTGAAAGGCTTATCCAGCTGAGGAGGGACCGATCGGTGGCTCCTTCATGTATTGCTTGATCTCATTGAAAGCCTTTTGTTGTTCGTCGCCCCATGTGAACTTCTGATCCTTCTTTAGCTTCAACAGTGGAGAGAATGGCAAAACTTTCTGTGACAAATTTGAAATGAATCTCCTCACGAAGTTAATTTTGCCGAGCAGTGATTGTAACTCCTTGAGATTAGTTGGCGGAACAACTTCATCGATGGCCTTCATGCTCTTCTTGCCAACTTCAATCCCCCCTTCGTGGACCAAAAATCCCAAGAACTCTCCAGCTGACACCCCAAAAGCGCATTTATTTGGATTCATCTTTAAACCATGCTTTCGGGTACACTCCAAGGTCTTTTTCACATCTTCCAAATGCGTGTCATGACTCAGGGACTTGATCACCACATCATCAATGTAAATTTCTATAATTCTGCCGATCAACTCGTGAAAAATGTAATTCATGGCCCGCTGGTAAGTTGCACCGGCATCCTTCAATCCAAAAGTCATGACTATCCATTCGAATAGGCCTATATGACCAGGGCATCTGAAGGCCGTCTTTGATATATCGTCTACTGCCATGAAAATTTGGTTGTATCCCGCATTGCCGTCCATGAAACTGATAACCTTGTGCCCGGCAGCGGCGTCAACCAACAAATCGGCAATAGGCATGGGGTAACCATCCATCGGAGTAGCTCTGTTCAAGTCCCTGAAATCTATGCAGACCCTCATTTTTCCATTCTTCTTGTAAACAGGGACAATGTTAGAAATCCACTCCGCATATCTGCATGGCCGAATGAAGTTTGCATCAAGTAATCTTTCAACTTCTTTCTTCACATCGGCCAATACCTCATCCTTGTAGATTTTCTGGGGTGGTTGCTTGTACTGTTTGAAACCAGATTTAATGGGGAACCTATGCTCAACGATGGAACGATCCAGTCCAGGCATTTCCGAATAATCCCAGGCGAAGCAATCTCTATATTCCTGGAGCAGCTTGATTAATTCTCCCCTGAAGTCCGGTTGCAAGTTTGCACTGATGAACGTCGGCCTTGGCTTATCACCGCTTCCAATGTTAACTTCTTCTAATTTATCAGCCGACATAAATCCTCGCCCCAACTTGCCATCAGTGCCATCGACAGGGTTCTCCATTAAAAATTACTATAAGAGCCGACTGCTTGAATCGGCTGTTGATCGCTGCTGACAGGTTCAACAGGACCTTCTCCCCAGTCTTTCCCTGAGAAACAATCAATGCCTTGGTATTCCCAGAAAGCTGGTTCCATGTTCGCAACGCTCACGGAGTCATCTGCTTGGACGACCTCAATATCATCATCCACCCACTGGATAAGCTGCTGATGCATGGTGGATGGGACACAACAATTGGCATGAATCCAGTCCCGCCCAAGCGAGAGGGTCGTAGGCTCCTTTACCTTCGATAACAAAGAAGGTCATGAGCGATGTCTTGGACCCGATCATTAGATCCACGTGAGCACATCCCTTGGTGTCCGAAGGATTCCCGGCGAAATCGTTCGGTGTTATGCTCTTAGGCGTCGGATCGCTAGGGCCCATGCCAAGTTTCTCGAAGGTGGTGTACGGCATTACGTTGATCGCCGCTCCACCGTCGACAAACATCTTGGTCAATGGCTTGCCATTGACATATCCCCTCAAGTACGGCGGCCTCATGTGTCGATTCTTGGCCGGTTTGTCGAAGATGGCACCGCTTGGCTAGCACCGAGGCTGCGCCATCATCCCCTCGATCTGCTCATCATCTAGGGATGCCCCTTCTGCACAACCCGATTAGCGGGAGCCATAAACTCATTCGGCAGAAAATATACCATGCATGTTGGAGCCGAACGCTTTGACCCTTCGGGTTGATCCTTTGGACGCCACACCTGCATTGTTTGGATCCCAGCCTGCCTCAGTTCGTGGTTCCTCAAGCGCTGAACCCGTCTCTTCTGGCTTTTCCTTAGGCCAGGCGGGCACCATTGCCCCTTCTGCCAGATGTACTCGTCTTCATCCTCCTCTTGATCAGCCCACCTTAAATCAGCCTGCCTTTTCCTGGGATGATCAATGATTTCAATTTTTTGGTGCCGATCCTCGTTAGGATGGATCCTTCCAATTCTCTCATGTACGGATCGGTGATTGGCAGTCTCCTGCCTATACTCAACATACTTGTCACTGCACTTTGGGCAGTTCCTCAGTGTGGGTAGCTTCAAACCCTCGTTCCAACAGTGCCTGAAGAACGCACATCCCCAGTGCGCACGCTCCTGCTCGCGCGTGTATTGCTCCAGGTCCCTTCTGTGTGCCTCTTCTTCAGCTCTGCGCCTCTCCTCCTCGTATCTTCGCTCCTGGTAACGCTCTTTCTCCAACTGGCACTGCCACTTGTTGAGGAGGATACGCGTGGTCACCCTAGGCTTGTCTTTAGATGACTCCCCGACTTCGATGTGACTCTTGAGAATGCGGGGGGCTTCACCATGCACCTGCTCCAAAGTTACTTGACGCTCCGGGTCCACGGTTCCATCCTGCCTAGCCCTGGCTGAGGTCAAGACCTTGACCTTGCCCTTCTCCTCAGCCGTCACCATGTTGACGGAGAAGCCCACCATGTTCTGAGGGAAGGGGTGGCCATCCAGCTTCATCTTGTTGTCAAATTTGAGGTGTCCCTCCTGGATGGCTTTCTGGATCTTCATCCTGAAGACCCTGCAGTCGTTGATGGAGTGCGAGTCCCTGTTGTGGAAGCCACAGTAACGTTTCCCCTTGACTCCATCGGGCCGAAGCATGGAGTGCCCCTCAGGCAATCTGATTCGGCCTTCCTTCACTAGGAGCTCAAACAGCTTGTCAGCCTTCGTGATGTCGAAGTCGTAGGTGCCCTTGGTCTGTTTGACCCAGCGCTGATTCATCGTTAATGGCTCCTTCCCCCACATGATTTCGGCTGCGGCCACATCCAATTCATCATCGAATCTTCTCGTCGGGTCGGCCTTGTCCAAGAACCGGTTGTAGATGTCTCGCCACGTCGTGCTTGCTTGCCAAACCTGGCATCCTTCTTGAAGTCGTACGCTTGGTTGCTCATCAACGATAGCTTTTGAGACAGCTGGCCCAGGTTTTCAAACTCCATGCCAAACAGCTTCTCACGCACGGCCGGCAGCATCCCGGCGACGGCCATGTCAGCCAGCTGGTCGTCTGGCAGGTTGAGCGAGAAACACATGCCCTTAACCTCCCTAAACCTCCTGAGAAATTCCAACGGCGTCTCGCTGTGCCTCTGCTTCAGGGTGGCAAGGTCGATCAGCTTCTTCTCCGAGCTGCCGCTGAAATAGTGGGCGTGGAATTTCCGTTCCAGGTCCTTCCATCTGCTGACTGACTCAGGGGGCAAGGACGAGAACCACTGGAACGCCGGGCCCGTCAGTGACGCGGGGAAGTATCTGACCCTGAACGCCTCCTCAGCTGAGCATTCTCCGAGCTGCATCAGGTAACGAGCAATGTGCTCCACCGTGCTTGTGTCGTCTTGCCCGGAAAATTTCGTGAACTCCGTTGGAGGTTTCACCCTTGGCGGAAGGAGCACGTTGAAGTACCACTCTGGGAACGGCGGCTTGTAGGCGGGTCCCTGCATCTTTGGCTTGAGGCCGAACTGATTCTGCATCAACTTGGCCATCTTCTGCGCCAGGGCGTCGTCCTCCTGTGTGCCCACGGTCGGTGCGTAACTCGGATGCGGGAAGGCGTCTATGGCACCGTAGTTCCCCACTTCGTGGTAGCCCCCGCCGTAGAGATTCCTTTGTAGCCAGTTGCTTGCTGGAGCAATCTTGTGGCCGGAGGCGAGCAGGGCCCCAGGTGAGCCGAATGCCAAGTCCCCGTACGTGGGTTGGTTCGGGTTCGGCTGTTGCATAGGTTGACCCGTGCTGCCCTGTGGCGGTGGCTGAACTGGTCGTCCTCCCGGCCGCCCGGCCGGGGGTTGAGATGGCTGACCTCCCGCACCTTGTGGAGGAGGCTGGAAAGCTTGACTCCCAGCACTCTGAGGAGGAGGCTGGACCGGTTGGCTCCGTAATGGTGGTTGAGAGCTTGACTCGCCCAATTCCATGGTGCCCCCTTGGATGGGTGCCTTACTGAATGCCTGCTCCATGCCTGGGCCAAAGACAGCCACCATCATTTGCTGCAACGCACCAAGGAAAGCTTTGTGGTGCTTGCTCAAAACGTGATCCGCAGAATCCCGGAACGCTTGCAGGCATTCCTCTCTCTCCTGCATGGTCGTGGCGTCGCTCTCCCCTGGCAACAATACCCTGGGCATGTCATTCTTCAGGTAGGGTATGCCACTTCTATTCTTCTTAAAGGACAGCAGACACTTCTGCTGGAATTGGTCCACGGCGTCCTGGAGCTGCTGCCGTTGCTCAGGAGAGAGGTCCTCAATGTTGACATCCATGATGTCCGCAATTTTAGGCATCTTGATCTTTTCGGTTGTGTCCCACTAGGCGTGCCAAAAAGTGTGTTGACGCAAAATGTGCACCTAGCGTCAAACACACAGCAAGCCGAACAAGCTGGCTTCACACGCGCAAAGAATCACGTGCCAGTCAATTTTCCCTGAAAATTAACAAAAGAGAAAGTAGTTAGATACCAAAGCTTGGAACTTGCCGGGTGGTACCAGACAGTTCCATATTTACGGCCACGAAGCCAGACAAGACGACATATAGCTATAGAAAGCTATCTGCCAGCAAACTGACACCAATCGGGAGCTTAAAGAACGAAAAAGTGACATAGCCGAATGGATGACGTAAGCATATTGGCGAACAGGTCTTGGTTTGGGCAAAGATGCACATGCGTAAGGTCATGACCGATCCCAAGGGTGATCAACATTAAATAAATAAATGAAGTAAAGCACAAACATAAACATGTAATAAACAAGCATGCATAGATCCAAAGCACTAGTCTACCGCATGTCTAGGTACTTTAAAATCCGTCAAGTACGATGCCAAACAAATCTATCCACCGCATGATACAACTTGCATGGGGATCGCACCACTTTCCACAAATAGATCTATCCACCGCATGATACAATCTAAATATGGAAAGGTAAAAGCATACATTATTTAAAGCATGAATTACGCACGTGTTCTACTCGTGAGAAACATAACCGAATACGGCTGAACAGCCGATTCAGGGTCCATGAAGAAGGAACGAAACATTACCAAGTAAAAATAAATCTATCAGATTGATTTGAGATCTAATCCACCGGATGACTAGCTCCAAAGCAACCCAAAAACCTGCATCTACCGCGTGATACTCAGTTCTTTCAAGATTTATACAAACGTTGGCATGTTTGTACCCGCAACACGTAGCAACCTAGATCGATTCGGTTTCGGCTATCCGAAAGGCACGTGACCCACGTGTTGAAATAACCCAAAGCACGGACTTGATTCGCATAAGGATCACCAAAAGGTAAAAAGCTGATCCAAACCCATCTAGATTGGGCAAAAAGGTGTTACATGAATTTAAACATAAAGCAAAAACTCGAAGCAACACGGGGTAACTTGATGAATCCATTGGATCTTGCCAAAATCCAATAGAGCCGATAACTAGCTTCAAGCCGGATCTTAGCCTACCGCATGGCTCATGATCTAACAAGAAACCTTCTTGAACCAAGCTTGAATCTACCGCATGACACGAAGCATGGTAACAAGACTACTTGCATCAGATCTAAATCCACCGCATGATACTAGATATGATACAAGGTTGCCGGTACTCACGGAGGTCGACGGATCGATGAACCCTCTCGAAGAACTCGACGACACGACAAATGGACTCTAGGGTTTGGCGTAAGGCCGGTTTGTATTGAAGAATGATCGTGTTTGTTACATACATTCAGGGTTCATATTTATACCCCCCAAGTACAACTTCGAATGGATTTGTTGCCTAACTTATCTCTATGCTTGATCGCCTATCCATCCATTCGTCCTTCCTGCTTGAGCCACGTCACCATCCAATCACGCGAAATCAGCTCAACTGTTCCCTTGCCGAAACAGAAACAAATAGCCGACCGCGGATCTTTCTGCCGAATACATCTGAAAAAACCTTTCCTTCCACCAGACGGACTCCTCATCGAACCGGACCCACAAGTCAGACTCCTTACCAGATTTTGGTGTTAACAATTCCAGCCCGATATATGAGACACTCCTGAATGTGTTCAACTTTTCAAATATGAAGTCTTACCACACATATAGTTTTTACATTCTAGAGAAATATTGAGAAGCAAACACCATGCATACAATATTGTTAACACACCATACAATGTGCAAATGTGACTTATTCAACTGTCTGTTTGTCTAAATGGTACGTTGTTGTTGCAATCCCAAATCAAGCAATGCAAATGCGATTGTCTAACCACTTATTCAATGTTTTTTGTGGTTACAATCAGGAAATCAAACAAATGTATGGATGGCCATATTCCACCATTATTTGCCGAGTTCATATGTTTCTGGCCGACCGCACAGATTCCTCAGGCGAACAATGTCCTATAAATTTGAAAGAACAATTCAATACCATATGAAGAAAAACAATATAATATACATGTGTCTATATGGATTGTACTAAACGTAAAAGAAAGCAAATAAATTCAGTAAAACAGTAGATTGTGTGCAGTATTTTATACATTATTAGGTCGGTAACGCGGGTATTGCCATGAAACACACATGTTATTTAAATTGGTTTTCCTAGTGCATGATTTAAATTCATATTCCAAAAGGAGACACCGATAATACAATATATGAGGACAGTTGAGTGGTTCCTTAATATGGGTCAATGTGGGCATCAAATAATCAAATAGAAAGGCTAGGAAATTGATGGACATATATTCATGGTGAGGGCCCGGATTAGGGCCCCCTTTGACGGCGAGATAATCTCTCTTGAGGTGAAGTCTTCTGACATCATTGACAACGTGAAGGCTAAGATTGACAACGTGAAGGCCAAGATTCAAGACGGGGAGGACTAAGGATTCCAGTCAAGACCATCACTGGCAAGATGTCTTGTTCCCGACTAGTTGGGAGCTTCTCCGACTAGTTCCCCACTAAAGGAACCCCCTCCGACAAGTCTCCGCCTCTCACGACAAGTCTCTGCCTCCGACTAGGGCGTGACCCGAACCACGTGGCGTGATCCCGGCGCGTGAACACCTCCACCACGATGCGTGGGTGGGGGTGGTTCCCCATGCCATGCAAACACACTAGCTGGCGACCTGCGCAGGCAGCTGGCCCTGACAGGAGTCTTAATGCGGCTCTGCTCAGCCGCGCAACCGTCAAATCACCATCATCTCCAACCCTGCAGCACGCAAACTCCACCCGAGGCACTCAAGCACCCCCTACAGTGAGCTCAGGACTACGATTAGGCCTTAACGTGCCGGGCTCCCCTCCTGCTCAAAAGGGTGGAGTCGCCACCAAACTACTCGGAGAAAGCGCTAGGCATTCCGGAATGAACAGCCCCGCCCGGCCACGTGGCGACCTCTACGACAACGCAACTGTTGACGGTGAAAATCTGTCAACCTAGCCATGAGTTTACCTTCGGTGTTGGCATGACTTTTGTATCTTATCCATTGGTACTAACCCCCGTGGTATAACAAGTTCACTTGTGCATGTTGGTTTTGGAGTTAAGTGTTTTCGAAGGGTTTTAACGTTGAAAGCAAGACTTCCGGGATAAGTTCATTAAGCACCACATGACAAGACCTTGAAGCCCGATACAAGTCAAGCAATGAAGTGAACATGACTCCAAGAGCCCGAGGACCAAGCCCGAGTAGATGATAAACTCCGAGGACCGAACCAGAAAAGTGCTGAATCTTGCAAGACAAGGAGTTGAGTCCAATTCGGAGAGAAACCGACGTCAAGGGCCCACATGCAAAAGGGGAGAGGATCTAGAAGACGCGAGAAGCAACACCGGCGAAGCGAGCCACGAGCCGGGCCAAATTGGGCGCGGGCGGTCGGCCCGGCCCTTTTCGGGGCCCAATCGGCCTCCCCTTTGACCCTAATTGCTTCTCGAGCTATTAATAGCCCCCCCCCGACCGAGAGCCACGCATCATCCAAGTCGTAATCCGCCACCGAGGAGCCGAGAAGCTTGAGGGACACCATCTCGGAGATGAGGGTCGTGCTAGTTGTCTAGGGTTTCCCTAGCCGATGTGGGAACCATGCATGGAAGACCACATCGGAGCTCGAGCGAGGATCAAGATCGAGGGAGGGCCACGGTGGTGATCTTGTTCATGTAATCATTCATTGTGAAGTTTGTAAGTGAATCCGATTTCTAGCGATTAAGTGCCTTTTCGATGATTTTGTTTTCTTCTTGGTGTTGCTTCTTCTACGATCTAGTCTTTAGCTAGATTACATAGGGTGCTCTTGTAGCCGTGGTGGCTAGAGGCGCATACTGGACCGGCCAAGTTATTTCAACTTGTTCTATCGAACTCGCCCTAGACTACCCGCATGAGTAGGGATACGTTGTGACGAACGGGGGTTCCGAAAGGCGAGCGTTTTCGGAGTCGGATGGGAAGGCCACGATTTAAAGATGCTTTTAATGAGATTCACTTTTCTATCTTCATCTATCTTGTTTGGAGCTACAACATAAGCATGATCTAGACTCTCTAGATCGGTTATCTCTTGCTTTCTCTTGTTACCTCTTTAGTAGATTAGATTAGATGTGTTTTCTTTATGAGTTAGTAGATTAGATGCAATTTGGTTCTTCATAAGATAGCTTACCTTGCTTTACTAGATTGAATCCTTGCGTTGCACATTGTTCCACGGATTCGATACCTTGGGTTCACCACTCGAGGGAAGAAGGGTCCCTTGACTACGACGGGAGACTTGTCCGCTTGCAAGTCTAAACGAACTTTGATACAACTATTAACCGTCAACAGCAACACAGCTCCCCTTCAATGCGTCCTGGTGGACTGTGACGCGCGAGAGGACATCCCAGCGACCGAGCACTGTAACTCTTATCTTGTTTTCCTTTTTGCCCCTCCCCTTGCGTCTATAAAGGGAAAGGAGGGCTACCGTCACAAGGGTTAGCCGACGAATTGAACACTCATACTCATGGACTTGGGCATGACACCCTCTCCCGACCAGTTTGTAATCCCTACTACAAACATCCCTAGCACAGGAACACGGCAGCTCGACACAGGACGTAGGGTTTACTCCTCTAAGGCTCGAACTAGTATAGATCTCACTGTCTCCTACGCTAACAATCCGAGCCTGACACACGATTGATACAAATTTACTGCCGGTGGTAGAGAACCCTAACAGTTGGCGCGCCAGGTAGGGGAACATTGTGTGTCTCGACGAACTTCACCAGTGGATCGGATGGAGGGCTGCAGGGTTTCGCTAACCCCTGGGGCCACGATGCGTTTCGGCTCTCTCAGTTTTGTCTATACCAGGCCGGCGGAATCCGTCACCGGGCGCACCTTCGCCCGGCCACCCCATCCCAACGCCCTGACAGGAGCGGCGGGACGTGTGACATTCGTCCAAGGCTTCTTGGATGAGACGATCATGGCTATGTTGGGGCCAAATCTAACACATGAGCGTTTTAGGCTCACCACCTATTACCTCACCGACCTCACCTTCCAGGCCAGCGGAGCCGAGCCGCTCTGCTAGGGGAGTTCCTGGAGCAGTACACCGCCACGTACCCTCGCGGGTAGCCGGGCCTCCCGGACCACCTGGTGACGGCCTACATGAACGACCTGCGAGCGACTGGTGCCACCTCCGGCTCTGCGATGACCCGGGTGGCACAGATGACGAGGATCCGTGACCCCACACGCGAGTGCAATGACTGCGTGGTGTCCACTTCGAGCAGCTCCGACCCAGAGCCAGTGCCACATCACTGCGCCACCGACGCCCAGCGCAGGGCATGCCTCGACAAGCTCGCCGAGGCTAGGCACCAGCTTGAAGATGAGCTGGCCAACCTCCACCGGGAGCTCGGGGAAGATCACGAGCCCCCAATCGGCAACCTACCCCGTTGCCGGCCGTTCAGTTGGTCCCGATGCAGGAACAACGTCGTAAAGAGGACGGCGAACGGCAGGAGCGTTGTGCTACTTCTGAACAACTTCGAGCTCGCACCCCGACATTGCCGGCTCGGGGACGTACGCGTGACAATGATCGACGCGCCAACGAAGGCGCAAACGTCAACACCAACCCTGACGGTGACGCCCCACCGCTCTTTAGGTGGGCATTGCAGAACTTGGCCGCTACAGCCATGCTGCAGCGCGGCTGCCCGGAGGCAGCGACCTCCAAAGAGAGACGAGTGTGCCAACAGCTTAAGACGCTGCTCGAAGCAGCGGTGACACAGCAAGCGGATAGTTCCGCATCACGCCAGCGGTCGAAGTGTGGTCGAGCGGCTACACCATTCGCACATGGCCCGAACCCGCCCCTCTCCCGGCATTAGGACCATGGAGAAGGGCCAGGGCAGTGGCGGCAGCAGTCAAGAGTTGGCTCGGGCCCGACCGCGACTCCCGGAAGACCATCGAGGCTCATTGACAGACTGCGAGTGTCGCCGACCACTGCGACGACAACCATGATCGCCGCGACGATAACCGTGCACGCAACCGCGATGACCGAAGGTGCGGACGACGCTACGACAACGACGATGACCGTGACCGTGGTTGGTCGCCGAACCAGAGGGGCCCGCGAGCTTTTGTCCTGGGCGTGCGGGATGTGAGGTTCCCCTAGCATTTCTGAGCTCCGACCATTGTCCCCTAGTACGACGCGGACACCAACCCCAGTGTGTGGCTTGAGGACTATCGGCTTGCGTGCCACACGGGAGGAGCAACAGACGACCTCTTTATCATCAAGAACCTGCAACTCTACCTCGGTGACTCCACGCGGACAAGGCTTGAGCACCTGCCTCGTGACAAGATCAACAGTTCCACCAACCTGCGTCGGGTCTTCGTCGGGAACTTCCAAGGCACGTACACCCGCCTCGGCAAGTAGTGGGAGATACAACAACTGCAAACAGCAGTTGGGGGAGAGCTTGCGCGAGTACATCCGACGCTTCTCCAAGCGTTGCACTGATCTTCCCGGCGCAACCGACAATGACGCCATTTTGGCGTTCCAGAACAGCACGACCTGCACCTCCCTCATCCACTGACTCGGATGCCGCACAACCTGGACCACGCGGGAGCTACTCGACATTGTGAGCAACCATGCGTATGGCAAGGAGGTGGTCGCTGCAACACTCAACACCCTTCAGGGCAAGGGGAAGCCGGTCATGGACCACGGCAAGGGGACGTACTCGCACTTCAAGGAAAAGAAGAAGAACGACTGTTGACAGTTAATAGTTGTATCAAATTTCGTTTAGACTTGCAAGCGGACAAGTCTCCCGTCGTAGTCAAGGGACCCTTCTTCCCTCAAGTGGTGAACCCAAGGTATCGAATCCGTGGAACAAATGTGTGACGCAAAAGTTGATCGAGTAAAGCCAAGTAACTTCAATCTTCGATAAAGTGAAAACCCTAATGCATCTAGATAAGAACACAAAACAAAGATAAATCTAATCTACTAAAGACCGGAGATAACAAAGTAAGATTGGGTAGATAAACCGATCTAGAGAGGTCGGGCTAAGCCTTTTGTAGAAGTTCCAAGCAAGAGAAGAAGTAGCAAATCGAATCTTATAAGAAGCCTCTTTAAACCGTGGTTTCCCGTCCAAATCCGAAAACATCCGCCTTTCGGAACCCCCGTTCTGTCACAACGTATCCCTACTCATGCGGGGAGTCTAGGGCGAGTCAAAAGACAAGTTGAGATTCTTTCGGAAGATCCGACGTGTACCTCTAGCCACCGTGGCTACAAGAACAACCTATGTGATCTATCTCGAGAATAGATCTAAAATAAGCAAACCGATCGAAAAACGAAATCTTCAACGAAACACTAGATCGCTAAGAACAGATTCAACTTGATAATTCAACTATGACAATGATACATACACAAGATCACCACCGGGATCCTTCCTTGATCTTGCTTCTAGCTCCGGGAACTCCGACGTGGTCTTCCGTGCAAGGTTCCCACGTCGGCTAGGGAAACCCTAGTCAACTAGCTCGACCCTCTCCTCTCCGAGATGGTGTCCCTCTCTTCTCTGCTCCTCGGCAGTCGATGACGAATTTCATGATGCATGGTTCTCGGCCATGGGGCTATAAATAGCACGATTGGCGGCTAGGGCAAAGGTGGAGGCGAACGGGCACTGGACAGGGCTGGGCCGGCCTGGGCCGGCCGGCCTGGGCCCATCCAAGCCCAGCCCGCGGCCTCCCTTGCTCTACGTCGGTTCCCTTGCTTCCTGGATGTTTCCCCCTTCTGCATGTAGGTCCATGTCGTCAGTTTCTCTCCGAATTGGGCACAACTCCTTGTCTTGCAAGATTCAGCACTTTTCTAGATTGGTCCTCGGAGTTTGTCGTCTTCCCGGATCAAGTCCCTGACTTCTTGGAGTTAAGTTTGCTTCATTGCATGACTTGTACGGGGCTTCAAGGTCTTGTCACAAGGTGCTTGATGAACTTATCCCGAACGTCTTGCTTTCAACGCTAAAACCCTACATAAACACTAAACTCCAAAACCGACATGCACACGTGAACTTGTTATACCACGGGGGTTAGTACCAATGGATAAATTATAAAACTTATGCCAACACCGAAGGTAAACTCATGGCTAGGTTGACGGATTTTCACCGTCAACAGCTCCCCCATGCTTAAACCTTGCTCGTCCTCGAGTAAGCCTTCGATGGATATCATCGTTGCCCATCAATGTTTAAACCTTGCACTTGATCACACATGAGAAAACATAATGCTCTCAAAATTTTAATTCGTTAAAGTTCCATAATGTACTAGCCTTCATCTCTACGGAGGGTAGATTCTTAGTTAAGATTATCCCACAAGTATTAACATGCTCCCAAAATTTTAAATAGATCTCAGAAAATTTGAAAATAAAGAACGAAATGAGAAAAGAGCTAAACCAAGTTCACAAATTTAAATCACCTTGCATATTGCTCATAAACACTCATCTCATCTTGTCTCTCAAGCCTATATTTTCTACTCCTTTCCCTCTCATCACATATATGTGGTAGGCTTTATATGGAGCTTTGGGAAAGTTTAGTCCTACCAAGATTTTATAAACGAGGTGTTGTCAAAACAAGACAAGCTTCTCATGGTCTTACCGAGACTCGTCAAAAAGGTCATTGGAAAATGACGTTAAATAAAGGAGGGGAAAGAGAAAAATACACACACTTGAGATGGGTGGACATGTGCAAATGGCAAAGAATGATCCCGAGGCACAAAGGAAGTCCTCGTTATCGGATTGCACATGGTTGGAACATTGAGTATGGATCTTTTGAATTTCTTAATGCACTTTAGAGAACCGAGAAGTTCACTTTACGCATACTCATATTTTTTCTTTTTCTCTGCTTTCTTTCTTTCATTCATTCCTTTTCTCATTCATTCATTTTTGTCATACATTCGGTAACGAGACTTTCACATCAGAGTTTTGATTTTTTTTTTAATTTGCACCCCTTTGAACTTTTTTTTAATTGCTCCCCTTTGAACTCTAAAAATTGTATCGTACCTACCTCCTCCCCCATGCTTAGACATTGCTCGTCCTCGAGCAAAGAGGAGATAACTAAGGTAGGTACCGAAAATATTTTTCCTTGGAGAGATACTTGAATTCTTCAATGTTGGCACCGTCTTGCGATCTCCCTTGAATTGATGATCCATTCTCAACGATAGGTTGTGGTCATGGAGGTAAACACAAAAGATGATATTTGGTTTTAAGGGTGGATATCCGGCGAGGTTTGTGAGATCTCCGATGCGGGGATACACAATGCACGGATAAAAGGCTAGCAAAAAGATAGAAACGCAAAAACGGAATCACCAGCTTCTTAGTCTCGGGCCAGAGAAATCAAGGCCTGCAATAACTCACTCAAAAATAAATCTTGTACACTAAGGTTTATGCACTCAAATATATATTAGGCTCTGGAAAGGTTGAGCAACACACAAGTGATATTCATGACAAGGTTAGCAATATTTTTGAGCATAAAAACCATCTTCAATCTATCTATAACTTGAGAGCACATAAAACACTATGGGTCTTTATTTTAATCATAACCTCCGCTAAAGATTAAGCTAGCATTTAAATAAATTCAGATTCGTCTTTTAAGAGAGCACTGGCTTTAACATGCATAAATCAATTACAAAGATAAACAAAGTGGCAATTATAATCATATATCATTATGGCACAAATTTTGCAGCTTTTCCAAAGATATAATCAAGTTGGTGTCTTTATTAATGATAAAATAAGCTGAAATACAAGCTGAAACAAACTAACACACTTGCTGAAATTAAAATGAAAACTGAAAATATTACGCAAACACACAAAAACAAAAGCTGAAAATTGCAGAGGAAGGGAAAAGAAAAGAAAACTACAGTTCCTTAATCTTCCTAGTCCTCCGCCGGTGGTTGGTGTTGATAATCTTGATAGTAGTACCCTTGCTCGTAGTAAGGTTGGACATTCCCTCCAATGAATTGAAGGCGTCCAAGCTCATAGGCAATATTTGCATTGCCCTCACCATGTTGAGTCGCGTTGGCTTGGGTGGCTGCGATGTTTTGTGCATTTCTTGCAGCATACCCTCCAATTATGGCCACGCTTTGTTGTGGTTGGGGATATTGTGCGTTGGGCTCCACGAAGCTTATGTTGGGCACCACATAATTTGGTGGGGGTACCGGTGCACCCCCCCATGCTTGCTCTTGTGGTCCTCCGTAATAACTTGGCGGAGGAGGGATCCCACCGAAAGGTGGCACAACATTAGGATGTGCACTACTCGCTTGAGCGGATGTGGATCCTTCCTCTACGATTCTTCCTGGTTTATTTTTCCTTGCCAGGACAAGGAGTCCCTCTTCCAACCAATCTAACTTCCCGTCGACAGAAAGCCTAAGCCTTGGGTCCAGAAGTGGTAGGTTCACCGTGGCTAAACGAAAACCTCCTCTCTCATCTCCACTAATATATTTGCCTTGTCGCAAATACTCAATGCGAGAGAGGTCCCACGCAAAAGATGTTCGGGGTTTTTTTGTGATCCCCGGCCGTAGGGAGATGGCCAACATAGAGAGGTAGAACCCCGAACCAATATCACTCGTTCCCGATGTTGCCTCGCAACACCAACGGTTGATCATAAGGTATGAGGGGTCTATTGGCTGCCTGGCAATTAAAGCCGAGTAGAGCCAATTCAACTCCGTGACGGTCACCTTCGTCTCCCTCATCCTCCCCAATACCCTCTTGCACATCCAAGAGTGGAATACTCGGATAATGGGGTTGCGGATGCAATTGCGTTGTTGGTGGGCTTCTCCGGAGATCAAATTCCAAAATCCATCTAACATGCCGGGTGGCACGTCAACTTTCTCCGGAGCTCCCTTATGGAATCCAAGTAGCTCCCTAACATGCTCATAGGGAACCACTTGTTGGACTCCCTCCAAACGGAATGATAAACTTTGCACCCCATCATCAAGGATAGGTGCAATGGTCATCAAGATTTCCAAGGCGAACTCCTTGTGGGTGTCCGCCGATACTCCGTTGGAGAATTGCACCCATCCAAGGTGCCCCAACATGTGGTATATGTCGGTGCCGAAACCCAAGTAGTAGAGTGCTTGGTCGTCGAACTCGACGTTGGGCACAAGTCTCTTCTCAAGACAAGAGAGCTTCGTCTCCTCCTCCTCCGACAATATGATGAAGCCATACGAGGAATATATCGGAGTGTATGGAGGTGGCGCGGTTGAAAGGGTCGATCGTCGAGGTGGGACGGGCGGCTCCTCCGTGTGCCCTTGAGGTTCGGTAAACCTCATGGACGTGCTCCTTGTTGCCCTCATGCCACCGAGGAGGAGAGCGTCGTTCCTCCTTGGTGGTGCCGTATCCTCCTCCATGCTCCTAGGAGACTCGAAAACCGAGTGCCTCCTCGAAGATGTCGTTGACGACGGCTTGGATGACGATGAACCCTTCTTCTTGGAGAAGAGACTTGTGGTTTTCTTCCACATGGTTGCGGCACTCTTCTCTCCACTAAAACTCCGGGTTGCAACCGGTAACTAGGCACTTAAAATCTTACTTCGGGATGTGGACTTTGAGTGGATTAAGGGTGGTGGATTTTTTTTGAGCTATCAAGCTTGGGAAGGTTGGCTATGTCTACGGAGGTTCTGGGCACACAAACTTGAACACACAAACTAAGGAAGGAGAGGGAAGCATGCTTGCGAGAAAACGGGAGCCGGGGGGCTCCTTAAGTAGGGGAGGCCGGCCGGCTCGGGCCGACCGGCCTGGGTGGCCTGGTGCTCCTCCCCGCCTCGGCTTTCTTCCGCATGATCATTTCACCTCTACAACTTTCCCGCCCGCGTGCTCCACGAGTTGCACCGCCCAAACGCTCTCGTCCACTCCTTTTCTTGCATTATTGGTCCTTCCACTTGATGCTTTATGCTTTGAGTCATGTCCATGCTCCCTTGCTCCACTTGCTTCACATGCCACCATGAAATTCCTGCAAAGTTCATGCTTGCTGCCCACCATGCTTGTCCTTTGCATGTGGTCTTGATGAAAGTTGATGAAAGAGTATCCAATGGTGCATGCATGATTAATTCAAACTATATTGCCTCCCTTTAAGTGTGTTTAAGGCTAAGCACTCCTCTAATTTCGAAGTTTAAAAATATTTTTCAGAGCCATGCAAGAGCTCAAGCATAAATTTAGAGAAGTTTTTAAACCATTAAAAATAAATGTAAGTCGAAAATATTTTCCGACTACGTTGATATCGGTCTCACCACTATAGTTTGCCTTCATTGGTTGAGAGCAAACTTTTCCCGGCTTGATCATGGGGGCATAGGTTTAGGTTCTAATTTAGGCTAAATGAGAAAGATTTTCAATAAAACAAAATTAGATGAGGCTTAGAAAAATTCTAATCTTAGAGAAACCAAGGATATAGATTTTTAAAACCAACCAAAAGTTTAGTTTCTAGGTTCACGCAAGTCCTACCACGTGCTGAAATTTAAATAACACCTAGGTATATGTCGTGGCTCTACTCGTGTGTTTTTAGCATGAAAAATAAGTCAACCACAACACCATAATGAGGGTGAAAGGTTGAGCTAGGTTCTGAAATTATTTGGTTGTGGTTTCTTGAAAAAGAAGAAACAAATACATAGGAGGGTTCATGCAAAGGGTTTATGATAAAGAAAAATATTCAACCAAGAATTATGTCTCTAATATTGTTCAACCACTTCTAAGTCTAATGTCTTTGCGTAATAAAACTCAAAACTAAATTATTAAAAAGACTCGAAAAACCTGGAATCGGGTTGTCCTCCCGGTAGCTTATTCTTGACTCGACGAAACGGGTTGCCTCCCGCCTAGCGCTTCGTTTATAGTCCATGGCTAGACTTCTTCACTTGATTACTTCGGATCAACGCTCTTTGCGGGCGTTGCAATCTTGGGTACCCACTTCCGCACCATCTTGGGCGCGGGCTTGTCTTCCGGCTTAGTAATTTTTTTGGTCTTCACAGGCGGCTTTTCTTCCTTTGTCTTGACGGATGCAACACCTTCTTTGATTTTCTTTATGTTCATTTTTTTCGGCTCTTTCTTCTTCTTCAGCTCGTCCTTTTGCTTTGGTTCTTTCTTCACTTCAATCATATTGCATGCCTCGATTCATGGTCAGAACTTGAAGGAACTCTTTTCTCCGTTGATATCGAACATGATCTCCCCCTTGCCAACATCAATAGTAGCTCCCACGGTCTTGAGGAAAGGCCTCCCAAGGATGAGCGGTGGCTTCAACTTCTCTCCCATCTCGAGCACCACGAAGTCGACAGGGATGAAGTGGTGTCCGACCTTCACGGGTACATCTTCGGTGATGCCTAAGGGATAGCGAATGGAGTTATCTTCCAACTCCAGACACATACCCGTAGGCTCCAATGGTAAGCGTAGCTTCTCGAACACATCCCTTGGCATGACGCTCACACTTGCTCCAAGGTCGCATAACGCCTTCTCGAACTTGAAAGAACCAACTGAACATGGAATTGTAGGGCATCCGGGATCCTTTTGCTTCTCTAGCGCATTATCAATAGCGGCACTACACTCCTCGAACATTTTGACATGATCTACCCCAAGTGTTGCTATCTCATATTTATTTGCAAGTATGTCTTTAAAGTAACGAGAATATGTAGGTACTTGTAGGGCATCAAGTAATGGCATGTTGATACTAAGTCTACGCATAACCTCCACAAACTTCTCAAAGTGGTTGTCAAGTTTACCTCGGAAGTAGCGTGGCTTGAGTTGCGGTATCCTCGTGTCTTCTCCCGGCATCTCGAATTCGGGTTCCTCGGTGACGATCCCCGTAATCTTCTCCTTCGCGATTTCCTCCGCCTCGGTGGATGGTTTAATCTTCCTTGCTCCCGCGGAACGTTCCGGGTCTTCGGTCTCCTTCGCCGAACGTGTTTGAATAGCCTTTGCCGATTCGGGACCTTTGGGTTGTCCCGGAAGCTTCCCTTCATCGTTAGTGAGGCGCCCCGCAAGTTGTCCAACTTGCGTCTCGAGCATCTTCATCATGTTGAGCACTTGATGATTGGAACTTCCGACCTCCGTCACTTTGCTATCGATGTTCTCCAACACCTTGTCTATGGTCTTGAACTTGGTGACGGTGTCCTTGTTGATCTTAGCTTGCTCGTCCATGAACTCCTTCAATTGTATATGAAGCGGAACCGCATTAGGAATAGACGAGCTTGCATTAAATTGAGGTCTACCTTGCCCATAGCGGAAGTTCGGCAATTCTCCCTTCCTCATGTAGTCGAGTGCTTTGGCTTCCTCCGGACAATCTTTGCGGACGTGGCCATACTCTCCACATTCTTCGCATGTGGATCTTGCTTCGGCGGCCTTCAAGTCTTGAGCCTCTTTCTTTTCTATCTCCATCTTCTCCAACCTCCTCATGAGCAAGTCGATCTTGCCTTCAAGTATGTTCTCCTTCTCCACTTGCAAGACTCCTTTGACATTCCCTGTTGGTTGAACCGGATGTAGGCGTCCGGATGACGCCCACGTGTCATTATCCGCGACCTTCTTGAATAGAGTGAAAGCTTCCGTCGGTGTTAGCTCGATGATAGATCCTCCCGCCGATGCATCGATGATCGTTCTTGACGCTATGGTGAGTCCTTGATAGAACTTTTGCACGAGGTCTTCCTTCGGGAACTTGTGATGTGGAACCGCTCGAGTGTACTCGTTGAAGCGCTCGAATGCCTCCGAGATAGTTTCTGTAGGATATTGAACAAAGGTGGCAATCTTATTACGCAAACTTTGAGTTTTACCTAGTGAGTAGTATTCCTTCATGAAAGCCTTCATCAACGCGTTCCAATTTTGCATCGTCTCCGCCGGTTGAGAGTGGAACCATTGCAAAGCCTTCCCGAGTAGTGAGAATGGAAAGAGCCTTGCCCTCATTTGGTCTTGAGTCACCCCATCCATGTTGAAAGTCTGACATAGTTGAATGAATGCTTGGAGGTGAAGGTTTGGATCCTCTTTGCCGGTGAAGGGTGAATGTTGCACCATGCGGATTGTTGATGTCTTGATCTCGAATGGTCTTCCGATCTCCTCAAGATTCAAGATTGGTAGGTCGATGATGTCCGGGGTGCATAGCTCCCCGATCTTGCGTTCTTGCGGTTGTTCTCCCATCAGTGGAAGTCGATTCTCCCGAGGGGTTTGAGGTGGTGAATTCTTCGGAGATTCCTTCGATCCTTTGTCTTCTGACTCCGAATCTACAAAATCCAGCTTTTTAGCTTGATGTGCTTCGCGTCTCCTTAGCCTGTAAAGTTTTTCTGGATCATTCACAAAATTATTGGGTTTGTTGGAGAGGTAACTGTCCATCTCCTATTAGGGTTAGCAATAAACAAAAGGTATGAAAAAACTAGAAAGTAAAAATAAATCTATGAAAACTAGGGTTAGAGAAACTAGATTAGATTTATTTTGAGGATGATCAAAGTTTAGTAGATGCAAAAAGGATAACTAAAAGAAAACTGAAAATTACGAGAAAAGGCAATAAAAAATCAAATCTTGACACTTGTTCCCCGGCAACGGCGCCAGAAAAAGGGGCTTGTTGACGGTTAATAGTTGTATCGAATTTCGTTTAGACTTGCAAGCGGACAAGTCTCCCGTCGTAGTCAAGGGACCCTTCTTCCCTCGAGTGGTGAACCCAAGGTATCGAATCCGTGGAACAAATGTGTGACACAAAAGTTGATCTAGTAAAGCCAAGTAACTTCAATCTTCGATGAAGTGAAAACCCTAATGCATCTAGATAAGAACACAAAACAAAGATAAATCTAATCTAATAAAGACCGGAGATAACAAAGTAAGATTGGGTAGATAAACCGATCTAGAGAGATCGGGCTAAGCCTTTTGTTGAAGTTCCAAGCAAGAGAAGAAGTAGCAAATCGAATCTTATAAGAATCCTCTTTAAACCGTGGTTTCCCGTCCAAATCCGAAAACATCCGTCTTTCGGAACCCCCGTTCTGTCACAACGTATCCCTACTCATGCGGGGAGTCTAGGGTGAGTCAAAAGACAATTCGAGATTCTTTCGGAAGATCCGGCGTGTACCTCTAGCCACCGCGGCTACAAGAACACCCTATGTGATCTATCTCGAGAATAGATCTAAAATAAGCAAACCGATCGAAAAACGAAATCTTCGAGGAAACACTTGATCGCTAAGAATAGATTCAACTTGATAATTCAACTATGACAATGATACATACACAAGATCACCACCGGGATCCTTCCTTGATCTTGCTTCTAGCTCCGGGAACTCCGACGTGGTCTTCCGTGCAAGGTTCCCACGTCGGCTAGGGAAACCCTAGTCAACTAGCTCGACCCTCTCCTCTCCGAGATGGTGTCCCTCTCTTCTCTGCTCCTCGGCGGCCAATGACAAATTTGATGATGCATGGTTCTCGGCCACGGGGCTATAAATAGCACGATTGGCGGCTAGGGCAAAGGAGGAGGCGAACGGGCACTAGACAGGGCTGGGCCGGCCGGCCTGGGCCCATCCAAGCCCAGCCCGCGGCCTCCTTTGCTCTATGTCGGTTCCTGTGTCTTCTAGATGTTTCCCCTTCTGCATGTAGGTCCATGTCGTCAGTTTCTCTCCGAATTGGGCGCAACTCCTTGTCTTGCAAGATTCAGCACTTTTCTGGTTTGGTCCTCGGAGTTTGTCGTCTTCCCGGATCAAGTCCGTGACTTCTTGGAGTTAAGTTTGCTTCATTGCATGACTTGTACGGGGCTTCAAGGTCTTGTCACAAGGTGCTTGATGAACTTATCCCGAAAGTCTTTCTTTCAACTCTAAAACCCTGCATAAACACTAAACTCCAAAACCGACATGCACACGTGACCTTGTTATACCACGGGGGTTAGTACCAATGGATAAGGTATAAAACTTATGCCAACACCGAAGGTAAACTCATGGCTAGATTAACGGATTTTCACCGTCAACAACGACAAGCGTCGTCGTGACGACAACTTGGTCATGGTGGTCGAACGCAAGGCATCGCACCCCAAGGGTAACCCGTCCAAGCTCGGTCTTCCAAAGGACCACTTCGAGAAGCTCTTGGACACGCTGTGGCCACACCACGAAATCCCCATCAAACACACTCTTAAGGACTGCCGGTTGGTCAAGAACTACGTCAATGGCACCCTCAAGCCAAGGGTGGCAGATCCGCCCAAGAAGGTGGCCCCGCCTCCCGCTGACAACGACACAACACGGGGGATCAGTACTCAGGTGAAGATGGCGCAGTCCACATGATCTTCGGCAGATCGCCGGCGCGACCCTCGAGACGGTGGGAGAAGCTGATCAGGTGAGAAGTCTTCAACGCTGACTCCGCGAAGCCGTCCGACCAAAAGTGGTCCGAGGTTCCGATAACCTTTTTTCGCAAGGACCATCCCGACCTTATGCCCCATCCAGGATCCTACCCACTAGTGGTAGCTCCTCTATTCAAATCCAAACGGGTCCACAAGGTCCTGATGGATGGAGGAAGCGGGATCAACATGCTCTATGCATCGACTCATGACGACATGGGCATCTTGCGATCCAAGCTGCGGCCGTCGACCACATCGTTCCATGGGGTCGTCCCAAGAATGGAGGCACTCCCCATCTGGCAGATCGATCTGCACGTCACGTTCGGGGACTTTCGAAAATTTCGCACGGAAACCCTCACCTTCGAAGTGGTGGGGTTCTCGGGGATGTACTACATATGCCATTCACGGGAGGCCGGCATACGTGAAGTTTATAGCTGTTCCCAACTATACGTACCTGAAATTGAAGATTCCCAGCCTGAAGGGGATCATCACAGTAGGGACTACGTACCAGCGCGCATTCAAGTGCGACGCTGAGTGTTTCCATTTTGCTGAGGCACTAAACCGGTTTGAGATGCTCCACGCCGAGCCCCTATCCGTGGACCAGGATATCCCTGAGTCGTTCAAGCAAGCGGCTTGCTCTTTCGAACTCGCCAAGGACGTCAAGGATGCCATTGTCTCCGACGACGGTCGTATGCCCCGTATCGGTACGGTACTCGATCCTAAATAGGAAAGCGCGCTCGTTAACTTCCTCAAAGTGAACGTCAATGTGTTCACATGGAAACCCTTCGACATAAAGGGGAACACAAGTTAAACATCAAGCCGGGGTCGAAACCGGTAAAGCAACGCTGTCGCCACATCAGTGACGAGCAGTGCAAAGCGATCGACGAGGAGATCAAGAAGCTCCTTAGGGGTTCATCCGAGAAGTATTCCACCCCGAGTGGCTTGCTAACCCTGTACTTGTAAGGAACAAGAATAAGAAATGGAGGATGTGTGTTGACTATATGGGCCTTAACAAGGTGTATCCCAAGGATCAGTTTCCTTTGCCTCGCATAGATCAGGTAGTCGATTCGACAGCTGGGTGTGAAACCCTCTGTTTTCTCGATGCGTACTCCAGGTACCACCAGAAAGTGATGTGCATAGCAGACCAACTTGCAACCTCATTCATCACTTCGTTCGGCGCTTATTGCTACAACACGATGCCTTTCGGGCTCAAAAACGCGGGCACTACGTTTCAAAGATGCATTCGACGAGGCGTACGTCGAGGACATTGTGGTCAAGTCAAAGAAGATCGACGATCTGGTCCCGGACCTTACAGAGGTCTTCGCCAAGCTGAGACATCATGGGGTGAAGCTTAACCCTGAGAAGTCCATTTTCAGGGTCCCGAACGGCATGCTCCTCGGCTTTGTCGTGTCAGAACGTGGCATTGGAGCGAACCCCAAGAAGATCTCGGCCATTACGAACATGGGGCCGATCAAGAATCTGAAAGGCGTACAGCGTGTCATAGGCTGCCTTGCAGCTCTGAACCGTTTCATAGCCCAACTCGGAGAGCATAGCCTATAGTTGTACCAATTGATGAACAAGTCTGACCACTTTTCGTGGACCATTAAGGCACAAGAGGCACTCGACTCCCTCAAAAACATGATGAAGAGCCCACCGATCCTCACGGCTCCGACACCTGAGGAGTGGATGCTCCTGTACATCACCGTGACAGCCCAGGTGGTCAACGCCGCGCCGGTGGTTGAATGAGAAGAGTCTGGAAGGTCGCAAAAGGTTCAGTGCCCAGTGTACTTTGTGAGTGAGGTGCTCTCCGACTCTAAGACCTGCTACTCGCAGATGCAAAAGCTCGTGTATGCTGTCTTGGTGACCAAGCGCAAACTCCAACACTACTTCGATGCACACCCCATCACTGTGGTGTCAAGTACCCGCTCGGGGAAGTCATCCAGAACTCGAGGCCGAAGGAAGGATAGCCAAATGGGCGCTCAAGCTGATGGGGCAGAACATAGCATATGCTACTCGTAGTGCCATCAAGTCCCAAGTGTTTGGCAGATTTCATTGTTGAGTGGACGGAGATCCAATCTCCATCGGCACCGATCGAGCAAGAGACGTGGATTATGTACTTCGACAGCTCAGTCATGAAGGAAGGAGCGGTGTAGGCCTTGTCATCATCTCACCTTAGGGCGTGTGCATGGAGTACATGGTCCGACTACATTTCCCGGCCTCGAACAACAACGCCGAGTACAAAGCACTCATCAACAGCCTCCGAGTAGCTATTGAGCTTGGGATCCATCGCCTCGAGATCAGTGGAGATTCAGAGCTTGTCGTGGATCAAGTCATGAAGGAAAAGAAATGTGTGGATCCGAAGATGGCAGCATACTGCCAGGCCGTTCGTGACCTAGAAGGCAAGTTCCACGGACTCGAGCTTCATCACGTACTACGTGATTACAACAAAGCCGTCGACGTGCCCGCCAAGACTGCATCAAGCCACAAGATGGTACCGCACGAGGTCTTTGTGAGCGATCAACATGTGCCCTCTGTGCGAACAGATGGGGAGAAGGTTGATGAGCCAGAAGTCATGGCGATCGACCAACCACCCGAGCTGAACCTTGAAGATCGCGACTGGCATTTTCCCATCCTAGAGTGGCTTGTCGAGGGAAAGCATCCCTTCGACCAGACGGAGACCCAACGCATCGCATGGTGAGCAAAAGCGTTCGTCTTAATCGAGGGCAACCTCTACAAGCGGGGGGCTGCATGCATACTCATGCGGTGGATCCTCAGAGATCAAGGCCGGGAGCTGCTATGCGAGACCCATGCCGGTACGTGCGGTCATCACGCGGACCCTAGAACGCTTGTCGGGAAAGCGTTCCGACAAGGATTCTACTGGCGCACAGCGGTGGCGAACTCCAAGGACATTGTGCGTCATTACGAGTGATGCCAATTCTACGCTAGACAAACTCACCTCCCGACGCAAGCACTTCAAACCATCCCCATCACATGGTCTTTCGCTGTGTGGCACCTCGACATGGTGGGGCCGCTCAGACAAGCGCCCAGGGGCTTCACGCATCTACTCGTGGCGGTCGACAAGTTCTCCAAATGGATCGAGGTGCCACCCATCGTGAATGTCCGCTCCGAGGAGGCAGTGACTTTCTTCACCGACATCATCTACATATTCAGCATGCCCAACACGATCATCACTGACAACAGCACCCAGTTCATGGGGATGAAATTCCTCAACTTCTGTGACGACAACAACATTCGCGTGGACTGGTCTGTCGTGGCGCACTCGAGGACGAACGGGCAAGTCGAGAGGGCGAACGACATGATCCTGCAGGGGTTAAAGCCTCGCATCTTTAAGTGTCTTGAGAAGTTACGAGCAAGATGGGTTGCCGAGCTACCATCTGTGCTATGGAGCCTGCGCACCACACCATGTTGGGTGACAGGTTCCACGCCTTTCTTCATGGTGCACGGCTCGGAGGCGGTCCTATCCATGAATATCGACTATAGCAGGTAATGAGTACAAGCCTGCACCGAGGGACGCAAACTGGTCGCGCTTGAAGATGCGATCGACCAGCTCGATGAAGTGCGAGACGTGGAGCTCCTGCGCTGCGCCAGGTACCAGAAAGCTCTACGACGCTACCACGAGCGCAACGTGTGCTCTCGCGAGTTCCATGTTGGAGACCTGGTCGTCCGACGAGTTCAAGGCAGCAAGGATCGACACAAGCTCTCACCCCCTTGGGAGGGGCCGTTCATCGTCGACTAGGGCTTCGACCCGGAACGTACAAGATCCGATACGAGGACGAACGAGTCGTCTCCAACGCATGGAACATCGAACACCTGTGGCCATTTTACCCTTGAGTAACTATTTAAATCTTATACATCAATGAATAAATACCGCATGCCATGTTTCTGAATGTGCGACTCCTCTAAAGGTTGAGCAGCGAGCGTCCCTGCACCGGTGCAGAAACACTCCCTGCTCAGGAGCTACCAAGAGCACTCCTTCCGTTTTTTATGATTTTTCAAAAAAAATGCCGACATCTATGTCATGACCGGTCGCACAAGCGAAAGGGGTTTTGACGGAAAGCTTGACCTTGCGAGAAGTAAAGACGACAGCCTGCGTGGGGCAAGACATTGCTGCTCGTTCAAAGCTCCTAGCACCTATGCCTACTCGGCTACAGTGCAAAGACTTGCGGGCACAGCTCGAGTCCTCAGGCCTTCTTATGACCTCTTTTCAAAAGTGTTCAAATAACCGCCCAGACTCCGGTCTAAAACAACTTTCACGATAAAATGCGCAAGTTACTTCTTGAACCCCCAAGTTCTCGGGGGCTGTGAATGAGTGGCGGCCCTTAGTAGCTCGAGAAGATCGAGCTTCTCAACTCCTACGCCCTCGCGAATCCAGAGTAGAGCTTGGTCGTCTTGAGTTCCTAAGGTCAACTACACGTTATGAATGAAGGTCGACCCCGGGCGCTTGGGAACATTGGAGCTATAATGCTTTTCGAATAAGTTCTCGACAACGCAACTCCGTTTCGTGATGTCGCACAAATGAACGGTTCTTGCTATTACATGCAATTAAAATGATACATCTAAGCTAAAGCCCTGAAGCATCTTGGGTCTTCTGGTGCATCTTCTGGTAGCAGCGCCAGGTCCTTCAGGGTGGCATCGGCCATGTCGCGGGAGAAGAAGGCGCAGTCTTCCTCAAGCTCATCGCACTGCACGTCGGAGATGCCGGGAGCCTAACCACCACTCAGCGCCATGCGATCCAGCCCCTGGTAGTGTGACTCGAACATGGGGAGCACCCAGTGCACCTCCCTTCGAGCCATCGACAGTTCACGCTCCTTGATCACTTCTAGGAGGCCCTCGACCTCTTCCACGAGTCTGTCAGGTACCATCGTCCCGAAGGGTACACCGAGCCCGGACATGACTGCACCTACAGCCCTTGCGAGCTTGGCGAGGTCTCTGATGTTCGCCTTGTGGGTGTTCTTGTCCTGACTCAGCTCGATTGCGGCCTGCTCTCGAGCCATCTGAGACTACTTGAGCTCGGCTCTTGCCTCTGAAGAGAACAAGCAGATTGATGTGTCACGACAAACTCAATGGAAAAGCGAGAATGAAGTCAAGGTGTGGGGCTTACTCTCAAGCTGCTTCGACAGCCGCTCGATCAAGATGTCCTTCTCGATGACCTTGAGTAGGGCGGTGTTTAGCTCCTGCGTCTTCTTCGTGATCTTCGCGGTCATCCCGGCGCGGTACACGCGCATTGTTGACGGTCGATTTTGGTACACCTAGCTATAAGTTTAACGTCAACATTTGCACGTATTTGATATTCTAACCAATGCTACTAACCCCCCGGAGGTAGCAAGTTCACTCTCGCATGTCGATTTTGGAGTTTGTTGTTTAGGTAGGAAATTAACGTTAAAGAGGAGACTTTCGTGATAAGTTCGTCAAGCACTTCAATAGAAGATCATGAAGCCCGTCACAAGTCAAGACACGTGATGAACATGACTCTAAATGACCCAAGGACCAAAGTGTAAACATGCAAGTCTTTAGGGACTCAACCAGAAAACAGCAAAGCTTGCATAGCAAGGATTCAAGCCTAAACCGTGAACGAAACGACGTCAAAGGCCCACATGCAAGTGCACACAAATAAGGGATCACGCGAGAAGCAACCGGGGAGCAAACCGGGGCCGAACCGGGTCGAAATGAGCCTGGGCCGGCCGGCCTGGGCCGACCGGCCCAGCCCACTCTTGGCGCGGTTCGCGTCCCCCTTTTGCCCTAGGTCCTTATCTATTTATTGCCTCTGCCTCCGCCGGCCGCCACATCCATCCTTTCATCAGAGAGCCGCCGAGACGAAGGAGAAGCACCGGGAGGGAGCCGACGGCCGCCGCGAGTCCTCGAGTTGCGTAGGAGATGGCTTAGGCCAAGCCCTATCCACCATGGTTGGCCTTGCGTGGTGAAGCCATGGTGGAGTTCCGGAGTCGCGACTTGAATTCGTCAAGTCGTTTGTACCTTCAACATTCGGTGATGTAACTATATCTTGTCATACTTTGATCTACTACGAGTTATACTTATTCATATGTGTAGATACCATATGCCTTTAGTAGGACTAGATCGAATCATGGTGATTAGTCTTGTCTTGCGGACACACCGTAGTAGTGCACGGACCAAGGTTGTTGCTCGGTGATGATTATCCTCGCGTACTGACAGTACGAGAGGGGAGAAAGCAGCGAGTGAACGTGCATCGGACCACTCCATATCGGGTTACTCCATATTACGTGTAATCCTTATCATAGTATAGGTTTAGATTGGTTTATCACCTTGGCCGGAACGGCAACAAGAAGACGATAGGCTAGGTTTACCTTTGGTTTGCTTACCTTTATGGCTAGGTGGATGTGATCCATACATCCGTTCGTGTTTGTATGTTACCTTTATGCAATTAACACTTCACGTAGGGTTAGACCGGTAGGTTAGATAGAGAACCTTGGTGGTTTGCTTCCGATCCTTTGATTGACAAATCTAGGGAGAACCCTCCTTGGTGAAAAAGGCACCAAGTCACCCGTAGGCTTGCGGTGAACTTGAGCACGGTTTTACACCGTCAACAAGCCCCTTTTTCTGGCGCCGTTGCCGGGGATCGGCAAATCGAACCCTAGGCGATCTATATTTCTTTTAACTAACCCTAATTTTTATCATTGCATATACACTTGCTTTCTTGTTTGTGTCCTTGAAAGTAGGTGGAAAACTGGACACAAAGCGATCGAGAAAAGTTATCGACATTCGGACTTCAACAAGTCCAACCTTGCTCAACCAAGTTTATGGCTACACATGTTTTTCTCTTTAGTGGTAGGTGCTAACCTTGGTTAGTGGACCAACATCCGCTACTGAGCCCCCACCCAAAGCAAACAAAGATGAACATGGTATGCCTACATGTGTCAATTAAGTTTTTAGACTAATGTCTTTTGGAGGATTGTTTGTCCAAGCTATAGGTTTCGGAAACGACCATGTCAAGCACGATGGAGAAGGATTCCATTACCATCATGCTCATGCAGCGATGGTTATGATTTTTGAATCCAAGGGATGCGTGACATGGTGCTCTAAAAGACTTCAAGGTGAAGACCACACGCACATCTCCGGATCGATGGACGAAAGGATAATGATGTCATCGCGATGTTTGCATGAGCCTCAGCAGAAAACAATTAGATATATTTGGATTTTCAGAAGCTGCATGAAGCCTACGCTCCAACGAATCAAGCGGTAAGGCAATCGGAGGTTCCTACAAGCGGATATGGCCGAATCACCGATGGTTGCACATGCTGAAATACTGGACAGCAAGCAGTGCTGAAGTGAAACATCCATAGCTCCCTCATTCGGACTCCGATTAAGGCGAATGAGTACCCGTTGGAAAGGTAATTTTATAAGTTTTTCAATAGAACTATATTTTGGTATATGTTCTGTTCTGGTTGTAGGGGTAGATCTACGAAGAAGAGGCAGCAGCAAGGCGATGACGACAAGATAGAGGAGATGGACACAATGATAATAAATAGAAGATGGGGCAATGGTTCCACAACACGTACATGGTGAAATTCAGAAGCTAAGGACTAAAACAAACCCTCCGGAGCAGGGATGAATGAAGACACAAGAGGCACCACTCAGCACATGATGATGTTGGAAGCGAACCACGACAGATTTCCTAAAGGCAACATTAAGCTGCATGGCTACTTTGGATTCTCGCACAAGTAATCATGGCTTCACGACAATAAAAGGGTAAGTGAGAAGTCGAGCTCTATGACTTTAAATGAAGCGCTTTGCGGGAGGCAACCCGATCTTTTTATATATCTATATAAACTATGACAAGTCTACATTGTGTTCTTTATTTGAATACTTCAAGTAACATCATACTATTGTTCTAATAAATGTCACAACCACACGTTGTATGCTTTAATATATATATATATACACACACATTGAGTGAGTACTTTGCTGCTTGAATTTTGGGAAACTTGTAGTCCCTTTTTTTGTGTAGTGTTTAGAGTTTTTTTTATTTGTGTCTTTAGAGAGAAATATGAAGCATGATCCCTTTTGATTCTAAACTTGTGGCTAGTTAACTTAGGCTAACTTTTCCTTTTGGTTTAGATCACCACCATATCATGTCATATCATTTTGTTCATTCATAATCATGTTTTAGTTCATTCCACTTTGTTCTCCACCTTTGCATTATGTTGCATGTTGCATCTCATCTTTTATAACCCTTAAAGAAAATCTCATCTTTACCTAAACCTTCCTATCAAAGCACACCTAGAACCTAGGCCAACAAAGGGAGGGATCAACTTATGTCAAGTCGACAAAGTCTATCTCTATCTCTTTCTAATTAAAGTTTTGACTAGCCTCATCCTAAACCCTTAGAAAAAACCCCTCGTACCTTTAGTAATCCTAAAACCATAGGTTTGTTTTTCATTCAAAAATCTAACCCTCGCTTTTTTTCTTTTTTTTCAAAACCACCTTAGATAGAATTTCTTCACCCGACTTATCTTTTCAAAATTCTTGTCATAAGCCAAAATATAGGATACCCATAAGCCTTACCTTAAAACCTTGTTAGCATGTTTTAAGGTCTTTTGATAAAATACTTTATTGCCAAAACTCTACCTCTCATAAAGTGACATGCTTGTCGTTATTGAGGAACAACATCGAAATCCTTTTTCAAACATTGCTAACCCTTTTTACTAACTCCTTTGCATTTTACATCAACCTCATTGCCATTAACCCCCTTTGTTCTATCATGCATAGGTTAGTTTGGTTTATTTGTGAAACTTTTTGATGAATGCTTTATCTCCATAATGGTGCTTCGTGCGCACGAGGCATTTTCTTTTGCAATCTTGTGTAAACATGGTGTTTAGACATGATTGGAGTCCACCATCATTCAGTTTTATAAATCTTGCTTTCACATTGCATTGGTTGGTTTATAAATTTTGCAATGAGTCCTACTTCTCTTGCACTTTAAAGGATTATTAATCTTGGGATGAACATGGTGTTTTGACCTTGGTTAATAGATCTTTGTAGGAACAGAAAGAATGGCAACCACTTTGTAAGCATGGAGCTTAAAATTCGGTGTAAACATTGTTTCATTTATATCCCTTCCTTTCATTTGCATTTTCGTCTACACGCACGTACACTCATTAGGTTCTTACTTTTCTCTTTACTACGTGAGCTATGCCAAAAGCTAAGATCTTAGGGATGCATTTGGTTTGTTGGCAATTGTTTCTACTCCCAACCATAACCCCGGGGGTAGAATGTGCATTATATTTGTTTTGTAGGCATGGAGAAGTGTTCCCATGAGTTCTTGACCAATTGTAATCAAGATCGTTAGTCATCTACAAGGCTTGAGAGGGGAGTTGCTATTTCCATCAAGATTTGAGCACATGTTCAGAGATGTATAATAGAAGAAAATTTAATATTCAGAAGCTCCTTCAAACCTTATTTCCAACGCATCAAGAATCATCAATTTTGAAGACTCGTGCAATGAGATATGGCAAAACTATTGAGCGTTGCGCAGTCTGAAATCAGCCTTGGACAGATTGCATCGCCAGAGTAAAATTGGCACAACTCTCTTGTTCGGATCCCGTTTCATGCATATGATGGCTCGTTGGAAAGATAATTTCATAAAATTCAACGTGGAGGGGTGTTTCAGTACATTTTCTGTTATGGAGGAAAAATAAAAACTGTGGAAAATGAGGCAGCAACAAAGGACGACATTGAAGTCGGTGATGACGATATGACGAAGGATTGGAACCATGGCTTGATGGTGATAAGAAAAAGTTGAGGGAAAAACGAGCAACAAAGTCAAGGAAGTGAAGACAATTCTCAAACACATGGCGAATTACAAGCAATTGAAGTTCTTCCACACTTAGCAACACTCTAAGCATGGGGGAGGATTTGAAGGACGAAAGAGAAAGGCCACATGGAGTACAAGGATCACCTTCAACACAAGATGCTCATCATTCTTTCTCCATGCTAAGCACAATGCTTAAGCATGGGGGAGGCATCGCTGCACTTCATTACGAGCATCGAAAAGGATGGTAACTCGCCCTTAACTTTATCTTTGTTCATCGCCTTTTAATTGCTTACACATATATGCTTTCAACCATAGACAACCTTTGTATTTATCTCTCTATCAATAACATGGCTACTACGAGGACAACCTAGGTTAGTTAGTTTTTACTTTTCAATAAATAAATCACCATCTCTTTTGATCTTACCACGATGATATTATTTGTATATCTTGATTATGGAAAAATGATGAAAGTTGCCGCCTTGTTTTACTTGCATGATGTTTTATATAACATGACTATTTGCTCTCTATTAAATAGAACTTAAATTGATTAAATACCAGCTCTTTCATTTGTGGAGGTTAAATGATTAATCTTTAGACCCACAAACTTTATGTTACTCGTTGATTTAAGTTTACCAATGACCTATGCCTTGTACTTGTTTTATTTAAAATTATTATGCTATCTACATTTGTGAATCTCTTGCAAGGCTCTACCTACCAAAGCCTATACACATACAAGTACTTTAATGATATAACCTTTAGTTTGCAAACTTATATCTTGATGAGTTGGATTAGGATTGATTTCTGTGGTACGAGACTAAGAAGCTGGTCATTCCGTTGCGTACCTTTATCATTCTAGCCATTCTTGTCCATGCATTGTGAGTTTCTACATTGGAAATTTCACAAACTTCACTGGGCATCCACCCTAAACCCAAAACATCTTTATGTGATTACCTCCTTGACCACAACCCAAATTGAGTATGGATGATCTTTCAGTGAATTTTCTGAAGATTTTCTGGAAAGATTTCAAGACATATAACATATGGAGGGACTCATCAGTGATTATGCGAGTTTCGACATGGAGGATGCCCTTGAATATTTCAAAAGATTTATAAAGGAATACAAGGATTTTGTACTTCTTTAGCAGCCGTAGGCCCCCTCACTTCTATGCTCGAGGACAAGCAATCATTTAAGCATGGGGGAGGACTGCTATAGCAAGTACTATGTTGCTTAAAAGTTTAGAGGAGCATAAAAAATGATGAATAAAAAAATAAAAAAGAAGAAGAAGAAAACAATGAAGGAAAGAAAGAAGAAATAAATGAAGAAGAAAGAAAAAAATAAGAAAAGAAAAAACAAAAAAGAGAAAATAAAAATGCTCCTTGGTTCTTTTTAGCTTCATTTAAATCTTAGAGAGCTTTGAAGACAAGTCCATACTCAAACTTTTCCAACCATGTGCAATCCGATAACGAGAACTACATCCGTGTCTCGGGATCACCCATTTGCCACTTGCATATGTCCACCTTTCTAAATGTGTGTGTTCCATCTCTCTCCCTTTCCAACATTTATTTTCCATGGCCTTTTTGACTAGTCTCGGTAATTCCAATAGATCTCTCTCTTAGTTTGACAATATTTCAAGTATAATGTTTTGCTAGGATTGTTTTTACCTTCCAAGCTCCACATAAGCTTTTCACTTCCATATAGGAGTAGAATAGGTTGAGAATAATCTAGTGTAGGCTTGAGTGACTTGACGAGTGTTTTTATGAGCTTTTGCAAGAGAACCTCACTTATGTTAGATGTGCAACTTTTTGAAAACTCTTCATGATGCAACAAGGTAAAGGTTTGAAGTTTGCTTAAGTTCGAGATCACTTGTTTTATTTTATTGTGGCATGTTCTTTAATGATAGTCTATCTTCCATAATGAAGTAGCCGGTCAAAACTGAACCTTAAATGCTAAATACTTGAGAGAGCAATATGTCTTGTTGTGTATAACTAAGTGTGGGGAAGACATTGAAGGGCCACGCTGATTTCCAAATTAAGCAAAGATCTTGGACATGCTCGAGGACGAGCAAGGTTTAAGCATGGGGGTCTGTTGACGGTCGATTTTGGTACACCTAGCTATAAGTTTACCGTCAACATTTGCATGTATTTGACATTCTAACCAATGGTACTAACCCCCCGGAGGTATCAAGTTTACTCTCGCTTGTCGATTTTGGAGTTTGTTGTTTACACAGGAAATTAACGTTAAAGAGGAGACTTTCGGGATAAGTTCGTCAAGCACTTCAATAGAAGATCATGAAGGCCGTCACAAGTCAAGACACGTGATGAACATGACTCCAAATGACCCAAGGACCGAAGCGTCAACATGGAAGTCTTCAGGGACTCAACCAGAAAACAGCAGAGCTTGCATGGCAAGGATTCAAGCCTAAACCGTGAAGGAAACAACATCAAAGGCCCACATGCAAGTGCACACAAATAAGGGATCACGCGAGAAGCAACCGGGGAGCAAACCGGGGCCGAACCGGGCTGAAATGGGCCTGGGTCGGCCGGCCTAGGCCGACCGGCCCATCCCACTCCGGGCCCGGTTCGCGTCCCCCTTTTGCCCTAGGTGCTTGTCTATTTATTGCCTCTGCCTCCGCCGGCCGCCACAACCATCCTTTCATCAGAGAGCCGCCGAGACAAAGGAGAAGCACCGGGAGGAAGCCGACGGCCGCCGCGAGTCCTCGAGTTGCCTAGGAGATGGATTAGGCCATGCCCTAGCCGCCATGGTTGGCCCTGCGTGGTGAAGCCATGGTGGAGTTCCGGAGCCGCGACTAGAATTCGTCAAGTCATTTGTACCTTCAACATTCGGTGATGTAACTATATCTTGTCATACTTTGATCTACTACAAGTTATACTTATTCATTTGTGTAGCTACCATATGCCTTTAGTAGGACTAGATCGAATCATGGTGATTAGTCTTGTCTTGCGGACACACCGTAGTAGTGCACGGACCAAGGTTGTTGCTCGGTGATGATTATCCTCGCGTAGTGACAGTACGAGAGGGGAGAAAGCGGCGAGTGAACGTGCATCGGACCACTCCATATCGGGTTACTCCATATCGCGTGTAATCCTTATCATAGTATAGGTTTAGATTGGTTTATCACCTTGGCCGGAACGGCAACAAGAAGACGATAGGCTAGGTTTACCTTTTGTTTGCTTACCTTTATGGCTAGGTGGATGTGATCCATACATCCCTTCGTGTTTGTATGTTACCTTTATGCAATTAACACTTCACGTAGGGTTAGACCGCTAGGTTAGATAGAGAACCTTAGTGGTTTGCTTCCGATCCTTGGATTGACAAATCTAGGGAGAACCCTCCTTGGTGAAAAAGGCACCAAGTCACCCGTAGGCTTGCGGTGAACTTGAGCACGGTTTTACACCGTCAACAAGCATCCCTGGAACACGAGAAGACAAGTCGGCACAAACAAAGGACGGGCAAGAAGAAAAGAAGCTTCGGGAAGAGGTGTAGATTCGGCTCACTGTTAAGGTCTTGCGACAACTTGGAGTTGTCCTCCTGCAGCCACGTCACCTCCTCAGAGACCACCTAGAGCCTGTTGGTCACCTTGGAGAACTGGCAGTTGGCCGTCGAGAGGTCCACTCCAGCGGTGGCTAGGTCCTACACCAGCTCCGCCACCTTCGCCTCGAGCACTGCCTTCTCTTGAGCTGCAGCATGGGCGGCGTCTCGGGCAGTGGCCTCAGCAGCGGAGACGGTGGTGGTGGCCTTCTCGGCGGCTTCGTTGGTCGTCGTCGCGATGGCCCACAACCTCTCGATCTCCGCTTCGGCCTGAGCCAACCTCGTCGCCAAGGCATCTTGCCCCGTCGCAGTGGTAGCGGCGGCAGAATGTGCGACCGTGGTGCGGTCCTCCGTGGACTGCTTAGATTTTTCGAGCGTGGTCCTCGTCGACGCCTCGCTCGCCACCACTGTGGCAGCGGCCACGCGGGTGACTACCAGCTGCATCTCCAGCTGGGCCCTCTCCGCACAGAGCTCACTGATCGCGCGTGCGCTCCTTTGGCTAGACACCGCGAGCGTCTGCCCCAAGCGAGAAATGCATCAACTATGAACACCGGAAGAATGAAAGAAAACAAGAACGGGCCGCCGTGTCAAGAGAACTTACCGTCGTCGCGAGAAGCATAAGTCCGTCAAACGCGCGACACGCCCACGTCAATCAGCACTCAAGGGTGTGGCATGCCGCAGACTCCTCGTCCTCTTCGCATCATCACCCGCCTTGAAGGCAGCCGCCCACAAGAAGTGAGCGAGGTCGAGGATTCGAGCGTCATCTTCAGGTTCCGACAGTTGAGCCCTAGAGCCCTCCCCGGTCTCTACGATCTCCGGGGAGGTGGCCCTCACCGCGCTCCCAAAAGCATCGAGCTCCTGCGGAGCCGCGAGGAATGGGCTCACCATGGGCGCTGACTCGTCGACAGCGGTGGCGTGCTGGAGAGATGATGACTCCGGCGCCTCAGCTGTGATCGGGTCCGCCTCCGCGGCCGGAGACGAGGGCGCAGCCGGGGTCGACTCTGTGTCAGCCACAGGCTCCCCGAGGACCTCCTCTGCCGTCTCTGACGTGGCCCGAGGCATCCGACCTCCAGCATCTCCACCTTGGACCGGCATCAACTGTACCGCCGCGGTGGTGCTGAGCGTGGGATCTCCGTCGTCAGGTATCGCTGCTTTGATCGAGGTTACGGCTGCCGACGTTGCGGGCTCGGGGACCTCGACCTCCGATTCTACTGGTCGGTCAGCATGCGTTCCAGCACGGCTTCGTAAATGTCCCAATCATTGCTCGGCAGCTCGGTTTCATCAAGATCGATGACCTTGAAGTTGATGGCGGCCAAGGCACCGGATGCTGATGCTTCCGTCGCACCCCCACCCGCCAATGATGTTGCGGGCACCGGAGTCTCTGTCGCTGCCGACGCGACGGTTTCATGGTCCCTAGTCAGCGGAGAAGGAGGCACGGTCCACTAGCCGGACACCATCCCGATATCATCGCCCCTAAGGCGGCCTCAACCTACCGGTCCGTCACCGCCTGGGAAGCTGCCGCCTCCACGACCGTTGGCCCCTCGCCCAAGCTGTCGGCGCCCAATAACGGTGGAGGCACCACCGGCTCAACCACCTCGGTGGCCACAACCATCCCACTCCGGGCCTGCTCACCAACGGCTTGGAGTAAGGAGGTTGTGACCGGGGCTTGGAGGGTGGGCCACGCGAACTAAGCGCCACACGCTTCAAGGGCATGAGGATGAGCACACCGGTGTCGACATGGCTGCGGGAAACACGAAGATGAAAGTTATGAGAGGAACAAGACAAAGAATCGAAGACGGCAAAAACATGACGGGCAGGAACTTACATTCTGGTACAGACGCGGGCCCGCCTCACCGGTCGGTCCGACAGACCCTGCTCGGGGGATGGCCACTTGGCCGCAGCCGTCTCGAAAGCCGGCCCTCGGCACTCAGTTAGCTCGGGGGCTGGTCCACTTCTCCCCACCGGCTCGAGGATGGCACTTCGCTCCCTTGGCCGCACGGGGGCTGACCTCCGCCATGTTGGAGGCCGGCCCCTAACTCCCATCGGTGGGGAGGTGTTGACGGATAAAACTCGTATCCACCTATGATCCGCAAGCGTACGGACCTACACCTTTTTCACCACGGGGATTCCCTAGGTTCTTATCAATCCGCAGAGAAAGGGGATTGCTAGAGCTTAACCAAGTACTAATCTAGTTGATGGGTAACCTTTGAAAGGGATATTAATCTAAAGGTAAAGACAATCTAACCTAGGTTGATCAAACAAATATAAGGTTAAACTAGATGGTAAAGGGTGGACACAAGAGAGAGAGGTTAAGATAGATAAGCGTCCCCTCCCTAGGGTTTAGGATCACATGAACATGCATCTACTACATGAAAAGAGAGTTGCCTACACTAGCTTCATGGCGATTATGCGGTCGCTAAGCCTTTTCCCTAAATCGTACTGTCACTACGCAAGGTAATCAAACACTTTCACGTATAAGCGCATCTATGCCTAAGCATCCATAGGGTTAAGCTAATCACCACCATTACCACAAACCCTACTAAGACCACATGTTGCGCAAACATATGTAAACAAAGCATATGCGAATACATAGACCATAAAGCATTGATTGGCATAAGGTTCATGTATAGATTACATATCATGCATCCATCTAACCCTAGGGACGAACGGAGACATTACCCCATCATCTTACACGGATTGAAGCACATAGGGGTGATGGAGACTCCGGAGAACATCGTCGACGAAGATGGCGGCGATTAAGCTTGGGAACACCCCTAGGCCAACGGCTTGGAGTCCTCCTCTTGCTTCCTTCCCTCCGCCGGTGTTGATCCTTGTGACGAGCTCATCTAACTCTCTCCCTCATCTTGTGGTGGTGGTTTACTGGTGAATGGCGTCGGTAGAATTATTTGTTCGATGTGGCGGCCGACGGCGGCGGAGGCAATAAATAGACAAACACCTAGGGCAAAGGTGGTCGTGAACCGGGCCAAAAGGCCCCTGGGTAGATCCGAACAAGCCGGCCGGCCCAGGCCCTTTCTGGGCTGGTTCGGGTCCGTGTTCCTCCCTGATTGCTTCTTGCATGATTCCTTATTTGTGTGCACTTGCATGTGGGCCGTTGACGTCGTTTCCTTCACGGTTAAGGCTTGAATCCTTGCTATGCAAGCTTTGCTGTTTTCTGGTTGAGTCCCCGAAGACTTGCATGTTGACGCTTCAGTCCTCGGGTCATTTGGAGTCATGTTCATAGCGTTTTTTTGACTCTTGTCGGGCTTCATGATCTTCTTCCAAAGTGCTTGGTGAACTTATACTGAAAGTCTCCTCTTTAGCGTAGATTTCCTGTGTAATCAATGAACTCCAAAATCGACATGCAAGAGTGAACTTGTTATATACGGGGGGTTAGTTCTAGTGGTTAGAATAATAAATCAATACCAACATTAAAGGTAAACTCATAGCTAGGTTGACGGAAATTCACCGTCAACATCTCCCCCATGCTTAAACCTTGCTCGTCCTCGAGTAAGTAATCCTCGCTTAAAAACGAAAATCAGCGTTGCCTTCCAATGTTGTCCCTGCACTTAGTCATTCATGACGAGGCAAATTCCTCTCTCTCTTAAGAATTTATTTTTAAAGTTCAAGTTGTGACCGACTTCTTTTTCATTATGGAAGATAGACTAACAATAAAGAACAAGCCACATTTAATAAACACCATGCTCTCAAACTTAAGTGAACTTCAAACCATTACCTTGTCACATGGAAGAATTTTCAAAAAGATGCATATCCAACATAAGTTAAAATCTCTTGCAAAAGCTCATGGAAACACTCATCTCATCAAGTGACTCGAGCCTATACTAGATTATTTTCAACCTATTCTACTCATATGTGATAGTGGAAGCCTTATGTGGAGCTTGGAAGGTTAAAAACAATCCTAGCAAAACATACATCCGAAATATTGTCAAATTAAGATAGAGATCTATTGGAATTACCGAGACTCGTCAAAAAGGCCATGGAAAATAAATGTTGGAAAGAGAGAGGGATGAAACACACACATTTAGATAGGTGGACATGTGCAAGTGGCAAATGGATGATCCCGAGGCACGAGTGAAGTCCTCGTTATCGGATTGCACATGGTTGGAGGATTTGAGTATGGATTTGTCATCAAGGCACTTGAGAACTTATGAAGCAAAAACAACCGAGGAGCATCTTTATTATTTTTCTTACTTTTATTTTATTTCCTTCTCATTTTTTCTCTTTCGTTTTCTCTTTCTTCTTCCTTTTTTTCTTAATTTTCTTTTGTCCTCATCATAATTTTTTTTCATTTTTCATTTTTTTCTTCTGCTTCTCAGAACTTTTGCAACATAATACTTACATAGCATTTGTCAGAGATGATGTAATGACTCCTCCCCCATGCTTGAATGATGCTCGTCCTCGAGCGTAAAAGAGAGGGGAAATGACTGCTAAAGTAAGTATAAATTCTATAATCTTGCGAAATATTTGAATCTCCATCGAGAATTTTACTCCATACTCAAATTGGGTTGTGGACAAGGAGGTGGTCACAAAAATATGTTTTTGGTTTAGACAAAAATGCTAGCATGAAAAGTTACACAAAGGAATGGCTAGCTTCTTAGTCTCGAACCATAGAAATCAATCATAATCCAACTCATCAAAACATATGTTTGCAATCTACGGGTTTTGTTATCATAAAACATATATGTATATGGCTTTGGTATGTAGAACTTTGCAAGAGTATCACAAATATGTAGATAGCATAAAAGTTAAGTTTTCATAAAAACAACAAGTTGTCTGGCTATCCATAAACTTAAATCAAAGAGCAAAGATATGTATGTGGGTCTAGAGCATATTCATTTCACCTCCACAAATAAACGAGCCGGTATTTAAACTAATTTTAGATCGTATTATAGAGAGCAATTAGCCAAGACATGTATAACTTCATGTAGGTAAAACAAAGCAGCAACGTTCAACATCTTTCCATGAGCATAGGCAATATAAAACATCGAGGTGAACACATGGTCATGCCTATCTATTGAAAGTAAAAAGAAACCTAGGTTGTCCTCCTAGTAGCCATGTTATTGTTGGAAGATAAAAACAAAAGGTTGCACCTAGTTGAGGTTGAAGGCATACTTACAAGCATTTGTGTTTGGAAAAGAGAAGGTCTATGGAGGTGTTACCATCCTTTGTAGTTCTTCATTGCCTTCTCCCGACATCTCCATGTATCGATGTGGCTTTTTTTTATCTTGATTCATCAACACTCCTAAACTTCTGAATTTGATCTTGTATGCTTAATGAAGTCATTGATAACCCTTCTCTTCAATGTTGTCATCACCATCTCCTATTTCTTGTTCTCATCATCTCCTTACTGTCTCTTTTTCATGGATTTCCCCCTCTGTCCAGAACAGAACATATATTGAAATATAGCTCTATTGAAAAGTTTATGAAATTACCTTTCCAACGTGTGGTCATTCATCGAAAACGGAGTTCAAACAAGGGAGCTATGTCTGTTTTACTTCAGCGTTGTGTGCTGTCCAAAACTGATTTCATGACGTGTTGCACTCGGTGATTCGGGCATAACTTCTTGTAGAAACCTCCGATTGTTTTGATTCTTGATTTATTGGAATTGTAACTTCATGGGGCTTCTAAATATCCAAAAATATCCAGTGTTTTTCCTTCGAGAGCACGCAGAATTTTGATGAGATCGGTGGCTTCTTGCGACTTGATCCGGTGATGTTAACGATCCTGACCATTCTATCTTCTAGAACGTCATGTTGCACTTCCGTGTTGAAGATTCAGGGTCTCCCTCATGCTTAGCATTTTGCTAGTCATGTAAGAAGAGGACAAATCATTTAAACTTAGCCATCCTTCAGTTTCCTTGTAGTGAGAGTGTTTATCTTGTCTGCAAGACGTTTTAAACGCACTTTCTACCCCCAAGGTGACGGTTGGGAGTAGATAGAATTGCCAACAATCCAACAATATCTCCTAAGATTTTTAACTTGTGGCATAATTAGTCTAACTAGACAATTTGGCGCGCGTTGTGCGCCCTATCCATATGCGAATGAACCAAGACATAATAAACACATAACAACAACATTAAGTTTGTTCATCATAAGCTGACTCAAAAAGGATAGCAAATAAGGTGTATGTCCGGCATCAACATGATAAATATTACAGCACATCCGATGACCATGCTACCCTATGCACCAAATCTTAGGTGTCTATCCGGCAATTGCAGCTTTACGAATACAATACATCCGATCACCTATTTCAACGACCAGTGATGTATGTCCGGCGCGCAATGCGCGCCCTAGTCTATCATTTTAGGCTATGTTAATTACAACAAAAGAACAAATAAATAATCATGAATAAGAACAAAAATGAATATACATTTCACATGATTTAGATAAATTATATCAAATAAAAATAAATAAGTGGCATGACATCATCGGAATACCAAGATTTTACTACAATTATGACATAAGCTTCTGCGCCAATAATCGAAGCAAGAGTGAGACCCAAAAAAATAAAAAAAATAAGTAGTTTGTTGGTAGATAGAGATAAGAATCTCAGGCCTCTTTGGCTTTCCCAGTTTAATAAAGGGAAGTCGCCATGGTTCTTTACAAAGTGACCATAAACACTGATCTCTTAAAAGTCATCATTGTCACCATTTCCAGGTTTTAGTGTAAACCTACAAGAGCATGGAAATTACCAAGAACTTCTAAGAGAAAATGTACCCAGGTATCAGAATGTTACTAAACATGCTTCAGGTACTAACATTAGTGCAAACAATAATATAAAAACAGTTCAAACAACACTTTATCCATGTTTGTGCCATAAGCATTCTTGGTTGCCCTGTACAAGTGTTTAATTAGAAGTATTCATAACAAAGTATGACAATTTAGAAAGTGGGTATAATGCAGTAAGGAAGTACTCATGCTGAGCACTATTACATGTACAATCATCATAATCAGGGATTGGGTGTGCAATGATGATCCGTATTGAACCAATCTGTCCTGATAGAATACTACTACATAGTAACACACCAGGTCTCACTCACCCTGAAGGTAGCTATACATTCAAAGATGGTAAAATAATTCAGGATATTGCAAGATCAAGCTATATTGATCCAAAAATGGTTTGCACAAAACAATAGACAAAATTTCTCAATTTCCACAAAACATGTAACTCAGTTTCCACATCGAATAATCATTAGGTTACAGAGATTGAGATCTATATGAGTTTCTGAAACTAAAAGAATAGACCATGGTGCACATCAGTCTGATTAAGGCTGCAGACTCTGGATCAAGCGAGGTTGATTGATTATTCAAGCAGACAATGGCAACGACATCGTTCATTTGTTCATGTCAGATTCAGGAAAAACACGCAATGGCAATTCTGTGTGACTGACAAAAAAGATTGCCGGAGATGGTACCCCCGTGGAGGCGGTCGTGGAGGTTGCCATTGGGGAGGTAGTCATAGATGAGGAGCTTCTCCTGCTTGGCGTAGTAGAAGGCCCTGAGGGGAACGAGGTGCGGGTGGTGGAGCCGGCCGATGAGGTCTATGTATCAGTGGAACTCCTCGCGTGCGCAGGGGTTGGCGTCGCGCAGCCGCTTCACGGCGACCATGCGCCCGTCGCCCAGCACCGCTCGGTACACGGTGCCGAGGCTGCCCCGGCCGACCATCTCCGCCGACGCGCGCAGCAGCTCCTCCAGCTGGAACCTGCTCCGCCTCTCCTGCAGGTGCGAGGTCAGCGGCGGGCCGCCCCTTGGCCTTCCCCCGGCGCTTCCATCGCTGTCGCCGTCGTCGTCTTCCCCGCCCTCGCCGTCCGCCCCGAAGAACACCAGCTTGCTGCGCGCGGCGTCGCTGTCACCACCGTCGCTGTACCTGCCGGCGCTGCCCGAACGAATCGGTTGCTCACCCTTGAGGTGACCGAACAGCGCGCCGTCTCCGTCCTCGAGGCCCACGCGGCCGCGTCTCTTCCTCTTCAGGAGGACGCCGCTGGGTTGGACGGCACCATGGAGGAAGGCACGGACGAAGGCGGGGTCAGAGCGGGCTCGCGCGGCAGGAACGAACAGGGCGGCAGCGGCGGCGCGGGCCAGCAGAGGCCAGCATTGCCGGCAAAGGAGACGACGCCGAACCTGGCGCGCATGGCGTCGGGCACCCGGCCGGAGAGCAAGTTGTTGGAGGCGTTGAACTCCGCGAGGTGGGGCAGCGCGGCGGTGACGTCGGGGAGGAGGCCGGTGAGGAGGTTGTCCTGGAGCTTGAGTGTGAGGAGGCTGGTGAGTTTGCCGAGCGCCGCCGCCGGGATGGGCCCGCTTAGGCTGTTGTCGGCGAGGTCGACGCGGACGATGTGGGGGAGCCGCGCGATGGCGTCGGGGACGGCGCCGGAGATGTCGTTGTGGGAGAGGTAGAGCAGCACGAGGTTGGGGACGCCGCATAGGAGCGCGTCGAGCGTGCCGTTGAGGCGGTTCCCGCGGAGGTCCAGCGCGCGGAGCTCGGCGAGGTGGGAGAGCGGGTCGAGCGGGCCCCGCAGGTCCAGCGACGGGAGCGCGAGCGAGGTGACGCGGCGGCCGTCGGCGGAGCAGCCGACGCCCGTCCAGCGGCCGGCGCAGGCGTCGCCGCTGCTCTAGTTGGCGGCCAGGATGCCGTGCGCGTTGGCGGGGAGCGAGAGCTGGGGGAGCAGGATGGGAGGAGAGGCGGCGGCGGGAAGCGAGCGAGCGAGAGAGAGGGGGGTGCGACCGGCGGCGGCAGGAAGAGGGTTAGGGTTCGGGGTTCCGCGGGGCGGGGGGCGGGGGGTGGGTGGGTGGCGTGTGGGGTGGTGGGAGGGGGTATTTGAAAAACCGTCCTGGGTGGTTCCTATAAAAAAGACAGCTGAATCGATTTTTATCTTCTTCGTATAGAAATATTTTTTCTCATAAGGTTGTGATAGCAAAATATATGAACGTGGTTACTGTGTAGATTGGATATGTTAGACTGAATTGTGATAACTTTAAATAGGAGGACTTTTTTGCAAAACATCCAAAATCGACGTGGAAGCAGGGCTGTCGAGCACGTCGCCTAAAACTATGTGGGAGCAGCAAACGGATGGAGCTTTTAAAAATTTTTGATGAGGAATAAATTTTGATGAGGAATAAAAACCTAATGAGTGTACGTGGTGCAAGGTCTGTATGCACATGAGAGGAGAGCATATAAACAAAGATAATGTTTTCACCTAGTTCTAAACACCATGTTTACAACTAGGTTGCCGAATTTTTCCATAGCCATAAAGGTTTATTTATCAAGGGTTAAAACACCATGTCTATCCCTAAATCAATAACTCTTATAGCACAAGAAAAATTAACTGCATTGTAGAGCTTATAAACTAACCAATGCAACATGAAAACATATGAAAAGGTAGCAAAGTTTATCGAACTTAATGATGATGGTCCGCAATCATGTTTAAACACCACGTTTACACAAGATCACAAAAGGAAAATGCCCAACGAGATCATTAACATGAATATGAAAGCATACATCATTGAGCCTTTAAACAACCAAGCCAACTATATGCAAAACATGTACATGCAAAGAAACATCACGTTGATAACAAAATGCAATGCATGCAAATAAATAAATATGAGCATGAACATGATGGTGGTTCCAAAAAGAAAACTAACTTAGATTAATAACCACAAGTTGATCATCATAAAATGGTGTCATTCTTTATTTTTTCTAAGAAAGTAGTAAAACTATAAAGAAACGGGTTGCCTCCTGAAAAGCACTTCATTTAAAGTAATAGATCTCGACTTTCTCACATACCTTCTTCTCGTCGCATAGCCATGACCCTTCATGCAAGAAGAAAAGGTACGAATGTAGCTTTAATTTACTTCCCATGTTGTGCTTGATCACTTATAGAAGACTTGTCCAAGGCATCCTTTTATTTCATCACTATCTCCTTCTTTATCATCTTTCGGTGCTGCCTTCACTCCATGAATTTTTTTCTTTAATGTCCAGAATAGAAAGTATACCCAAACTCTACTCCATTGCACAGTGCACAAAATTTCCTTTCCAACGAGATTTTATTTGCCCAAATCGGACTCCGGACAAGAGAGTTACGTCTGTTTTACTTCGGCGATGAAATCTGTCCTGAAATTTCAGAACGCGCAATGCTCAATGTTTTCTCCATAACTCCTTGCACGGGTCTTCAAATTCGTTGGTTCTTGATGCGTTGGAATGTCAACTTGATAGAGCTTCTGGATATCTCATTTTCTTCACTTGTACACCTCTGAACAAGCTCTCAAATTGATGAAGACAGCAACATCCATTGCGGGATTTGGAGAGGTTGATGATTTATCTTGCAACTCTTTTAGGCATGACTTCGTTTTTAATTATTTGAGCCTTGTCTACATGGTTAGTGAAAATCAGGCCTTCTCCCGACGTGTGCTTCTTTAAGGTCATTAGCTTGACCAAGCGCAAAGCATGATCGAGATTTACAAAACTTATTGAAAACAAATGCGTCCATAATTTACACCACATGCGAATTGTAGCAAAAATTCAAGGTGTAAATAAAAGAAGCATTGTAGGATCAAGTCACATAGAAGGGGGGTTGAGTATGGGACTTCTTTTGCAAGCTCTAGAGAAAACCGAAAACCTTAGCCTATCAACTAGTGTTGCCGGTTCTTCCCTACTACTAGAGCACACTATCACAACTTTCCTTAGCAATTAACACACTAGGAGGCAAGATAACAACCTAGACAAGATATGAAGCACACAAGCAAAAAAACAAGAGTGAAGTCAAAGAAACTTGCGAGCGGAAATAAGGTGCTGAAAGTAAGTGCTAGAAGTAAATGAGAGGGACAAGAGGCGACCGAATTTTTCCCGTGGTATCGAGAAGTTGACGCTTCCCCCTAGTCCACGTTGGAGCACTCACTTTGTAACATCCCGAAATTTGATAGTTTTTCCCATGTGTGAATTTTCGCAAAAATTTAAAACTTTCGTTTGAACTCGTGTGCTACCAAATTTTATCCCAATTTGCTAGCCTCTCATCTCAAACTCCGTATTAAAATAAAACATATAAAAATTATTTTCAAATTATGGTATAGATGTGAGTTGGACTTCTCGGATTTTATTTGGTGTTCAATGGTGTGGAGTTTGAATTTGAAAGTGATTCAAATTCAAACTATTTTCAAACTGTAATGAAATCCATATTCAAAACTATTTGCAAAAGCTAACTGCTAACTTGGGCCGCTTCCTTTCATCGAAGGTCTACCGAAGGCCCCTGATCTCTAAGCGTGCGAACCGCGAAGCCCAATAGCAGCCCAGCCTCGCGGCCCAGCTAGCCCAACAACTTTCCCTTCTCTTCACTCTCTCGGCCCGGGCGGGGGTCCGCGCGTCAGCCAACCCTGTTGACCCTTCTTCCACCTTTTGTACCGAGCCTCCCCCCCCCCCACGAGAGCGCGCGCGGTGTGCGGCCGGGGATGGGACGGCCGGCCGCCGCGCCGGCACGCACGCCGAACCGCGCGGCGCCCCGGCCCCGCCCTCGTGCGCTCCGCCTAGGGAAAAGACCCACCTACCCTCGAGCCGCGCCCCCGCAACCCTAGGTGTGGGCCGCTCGATTGCGACCACGTCGCCACCATGGCTCGCGCGCCCGGATGGCCGCGGGGCAAAATCGCCCCCCGCGCCGCATCCGCCGCCGCCCTATAAGGCCGCTCGGTCCCTTCCCCAAGGCCACTGCCACCCCTCTGCAGCTACCCCCTTAGGGATTTTCCCCTTCCGCATCGCCAAGGGCCGGAGGTCGGGGGCCTCTCGCGTCTCGCCGGGCCGGGTCATCACCGCCGAGGCGAAGGAGGCGGCGCCCACCTCGGGTTGTGTCGCGCGCCCGCCTCGACCTTGCCATCGACGCCGCGTCGAGGAGCCATCGCGACTGTTCCCGAAGCGCGAGGAGCCGGAGCGACCCGTGAACCGCAGGAGCCGCCGCCCAGAGCCGCGGAGCGCGGGTGGACCGCGACACGCCGAGGACACCGCCGCCACGTCGACGCCGGTCCGAAGCGCCGCTCGAGAGCGGTGCGCCGTCGACGCCGAGCGAAGACCCGCCACCGGTCCACATCCGCACCATCGCCGAGCCGGCGCGACCGTTGAGCGTCGCAAGCCGACGCCGAGGACCGAAGCGCCGCATCCTCGTCGTCGGGTACCGAACGCCACGGGCGGCAACCAGGAAACCCGTCACCGCGCCGACGCCAAGCACCGGAGGACGAAGAGCACCGCGCGCCGCCGGGATCGCGTTCCCAAGCCCGTGAACCGTGACGCCGCCTCCAAGTGAACCACGCGCGTCGACGCCCGAACCATGATCTCCCGGCCGGCTCGCTTCATCTCGGAACGGCCTCGAACTCTCCCCCGCACCGTCGCACCTTTGGCATGCCCCACGGTGAGCACACACCCAAGCCTCGCCCTTGCATACCACCTCGGTCGTTGAAATGCTTGGAACAAATTAAAGTCCCTCCTATTACACTATCTTGATCGCTCGTGCCGCCGCCTTCGAGCCGTGCTTGCTCCCCGTGTATCCCGGGTTACCTAAGGCCATTGTTGGCATGTCCAAGTCCGCGAGCCCGACATGCACACAATGCTTTGATGAAATGCCTTTCCGCGAGTTGATCTTGTCGCCGCCCTTCTTCTCGTTCCGAAGCCGGCTGCGTGCCGTGAACGTCCCTTGCGGGATCCAACTTAGCCGTTTGCCCCTCTTTCTTCCCCCAACACGACATCCGTCCACCTCGCCTACAACGTGTTCGACGAATGACATGAGTGTCAACGAGCCCGTTGGTGAGCCATCCGACCAAGCCAACTCCTTCTAACCCTCCGATGCATGCCCGTGTCGCCAACCTTCGTGTTGCGCTTGCTCCTCGTGAACATTAGTGACTTGGGTGCATTTTCGGTAGCCTCACCGTGGCATGCCCTCCACGTGTTCGATGTTTTGCACAAATGAGTGCAGCACACGATTCTTCCTTTTTCTTGCACCGACCCTTGCCCGGCCTTCGCGCGCCGCCGTTCTCTGCGGGATCCCGCCTCTCGTTCCGCCGTCGTGCACCCCGGCACGCGTCGACGGCCGCGAGCCACTACCTCACCCGAACCCGTTCCGCCGCTCTCGCTTCGCACCATCACTCACGCGGCACCGTGACCGGCCGTCGACGTTGAGCCCGCACGTGCCGGGTCAATCCGTGGCCCGGCCCATTCACACGGTGATGTTCTCTCCCTGCAGGTGCCCGCGCGGCCTCGACGGCCCAAATCCCGACGCCGGCAGCCCCTGCCGCGCCACCGCCCCCCGTCCGGCATTTTGCCGAGCACTTTGGGCGGGACCCCCTTTCCTCTGATCTTGAGTGGTGCCACGCCCCGGAGCACATGCGCACAGGGTCACTAGAGACACAAAGGATCCCGCGGTCGCCAGGTCGAGCGAACCCCAGACGAGTTCAGGGAGCGGATCCGGACTTCAGCATAACCACCAGGCACTTGTTTGGGCTATGACCCAACGGAGCCCACCTTGGTCCAAAGACTAACCAGGCCGAAGCAAACGTAGTCTGAGGACTTTTTCCGGACTTTGGAACCTTGGGCCAAGCTGGGTCGGCCCATTGGGCCACTAACCCTTTGGACCCAATTTCGGCCCACCATCTGTGACGATGACGTCATGATGATGTCATGCGGATGCCAACCCTATTTTCAAACTAAAAATCCTTTTCTCTTTTATAAATAATTCTGGAAATTAATTCATAAAACCTTTTATCTTTGGAAATTCATAACTAATTATCCGGAGCTCCGAAAATTATGAAACCACTTGCGTTGGTTTCATAATTTTGAGACGCTCACTGCTATCCTATCCTTACCCGCTCTTTCCCTTGAGCCGAGCCCCTTTTCGCCCCGCGTTCTAGGAGTAGAATTCGTGGCCGCTGCCCGCCACTGTGCCAATGTGGGTCTGGGACGCCGGAGCCCCGCAACTGACCATTGGCGTACCGCGGTCAGGAATCCTACCCCACTATCTCATCGTCGACCTTCTCTACACCTTTGCCTTCCCTCTTTGCTGCTTCGCGCATATCCACTCTCGCTCCACTTGGCTTCGACAGTGAAGCGTGCACCGTGCCATGTGCTCGAAACCAGGAAGCCGCACGTGATGGACGGCCGTGTCGTGAGCAGAGGCCTCTGATTCACGCTCGGCAACCCCGAGCCGCAACCTAGCTGCCTAGCCATGGTCGTTGCCACTTCACTAGTACATCCCTCGTAGCTCTTTTAAGCACATCTTACCTCATCGCCACCCGATGTCGGTCACAAGATGATCCTTTCATCCCGTCTGAGCTGTCGCCGCATATCTTGGCATGATAATGCCTTCTCTAGTTATCTTTGCTTCGCTCTGCTTTCATCACCCTTCGCGCTACTGCTTTGATCATCCAGGGGCTAAAACCTAGCAAGTACTTGATCTCAGCCTCTCCGCTTTCCTGCTTGCAGGCTTGATTACCTAAGATCATAGCCCTAAGACCCGAAAGCTAACTCTTGATCTTACCCTGTTTACTAGTATAGAAAACTAATTGCCGAAACTAGTTTTGTTTTAAAACCAATTGCTCTATTTCAATTATTTAAACCAGTGTTGAATGTATTTAGCTTGGAGTTTATTTGGATCTTCTAAATTGGTTCTTATTGATGTTTTTGCAATAGATGAATGCTCGTTATTTATTTCCACGTCGCATCTCGTGTAGGCTTGTGTTCTTGTTGAAGACCCGAGCTGCGACGACTGAGGAGGCTCGACTACCCCGACTTTGCCCGAAAGGACGCTCGACCTCTTCTACTCTACGACGACTACCGCGCGGTGTGTCATGTCACTCCCAACCATGTAGAACCCATGCATGCTATTAGTTGCTAGTGCTATATTTATGTTACTTGTTTTGATGGATTGCATAGCCATTTGATTAGCCTTGCCTTGATCTTTGATATATCCTGCTTCCTTGCTTTACCTACCTCGGGGCTAGCTACAGACCCCTAGCTAGTCCCATATACCACCTATCCATACTTTTGTTGCTTGATTATGGATGGTTCTCTGGGTTTGGACTGAGATGTGGGAGATCTCGGTGTGTTCTAGCGTGAGTTCTGTGTGTGTTCTTCCTTGACGTGTTGCTGGCGGGAGCGAGCCGTTTGGTTACTTGTGAACGCCTACCTCGGGGAGATGCGATGCGGCCTCTCGCCCGAGCGGCGTGTCGGACGGGATGGAGATGGTGAGTGCTTGCTCTCGGCCCTTAAGGACCGATCGTCAGTTGACCTTGCTTCAGTGGACTTTTACCGTACAAACCGCCCGCCTTGTATTGGGCGGGGGTGCGGGGTGAGACTCGTAGTGGATAGCATCCCTCCTGTAGGCGGATCGGTGTGATCGTGTCGGGAGACGGCTTTCCTCCTTAGAAGACTTCGCCCCGGCGAGGCCGGGGAAGGGTTCCACAGCTTCGAGGGACCCCTCGCTGGCAGTATGAGCTCTACAGCAGGGGCTGCGCCAGACTCGGAGACGCAGGAGGGTACTATCCACTTACTTGGACTCCAGCCGTATGGTAGGGTTTGGGACGGCGGCCACCGTTTCCGGCTCTACTCGGGCGGGTACAGTTGTACAACCTCTGCAGAGTGTTTAAACCTATAGCTATAGTCCGTGTCCACTGGTTATGGACAGTCCTCTGATCTCTCACCTGGCTAGACTCTTTTCTTGTGCTTCTTCTCACCCCTGAGTGTGTGAGCCCGCCCGTGGCCGTTGAGATGTGGGGTTAGGAGCGGTGGGCCCCACATCGCGGATGAGAGTTGGGAGCCGGGATCGTGGTTGTGATTCGGTGCTTTGGTGTGGACATCCTTGTTGAGGGGTGCGGACCCGGAGGTGTGGACCTCGAGGGTGTGGACCTCCCGGAGGTGTGGACCTCGGCCGCTTATTCTCGCATACCTTGATTGTTGCTACCGCGTTGCTTTGCATGCATAACTTTCTACAGCCCAATATAGGTTTTATCCATGCATACTAGATTCAACCACCGCTTTTGCTCTTTGTTGGGAAGCTGACATGACCTACCCGCTTATCGGGTAGATGCTGGCATTTCAGACTCGGTGACCGTCTACGACTACAACCTCTGTGACGAAGGTGGGAAGACTAGAGCTGGTCCTATGCTCGAGTTTGCCTGTGGAGCTGAAGACGCTTCGCTTATGTAGATCCGCTGCGTAGGTGTTTTACCTTTCTTGATTCAGTCCTGTTGGACTTGTACCCGGCTTGTGCCGAAGAGTTGTACTCTGATGTTGTAATAATATTATTATGTATTTCTTCTTTTATTCCCGTGTTGTATGGATTTGTACCACTTGAGACAGGGATTGCACGTGATAGCCTCTTCCTGGGACTATCACGGAGGTGCAGAGAGTCGGGTTTCCGTTCGCGGAAATTCGGGTCGTTTCAGGTGGTATCAGAGCCGTACTTGACCGTAGGACGAGCTCTAGCAACGGCCGATAGATTAGGACAGCCTAAATATCCTTGATTGAGTGTATACTCCTTGACTCTTATATAAACCCCTTGAAATCTGCTATTACCCCCTTGAATTCTCACTAACTGACTCACTAACAACCCCTCTACACGATTGGTGGCCTAAGGAGAACAACTGATGTCACATGCTCGCAACTCTGAGGAACGGCGTCTGATACAAGGGAAAGACAACTACGACGGTGACAACTATGAAGATGGAGTACGGGGACAAGATGAAGCTGAATCTACAGGACTCCCCGCCGACACCTCGGTGTCATGTTACGTCAACCCGGATGTCTCAACTTTGGAACTAAATCCACCGGGGAATGATTAGATTGCCCCGTGATACATGAAGTCTGCGACAGATGAACCTACAACAGACAGGCTGCACCCTTCCACCGTTTGCTCGGAACAGAGATTGGACAACCCAAGATGCCCAACTCCGAGGACAATGAGGAGTTAAGACTTTAAATTTTAGTGTGCCAACATACATAAATTGGATGCACTATATGGAACTAGCACACATAAGCTTGGATGCAGGAGTCGGAGATTCCTGATAAGCCTGTAGCTCAGCAGTTGGATGAAGATCCAAAGGCTCGAAGCTATACGGATAGCCGAGTCACGAAGGATTAAGATATCATAATGGGTTGTAGCTACGTGAGGCGACCAAAGGATTGAACGGTCAAGTTAGCACCAACTTACAAGCGAGCATCACATACTCGGAGTAACAGCTGGATAATTGACCCCGTGGACTTTCTCCTCGGTAAGCAGTATGAAACTTGGATGCTCTGCCAGGGTCGACAACTGGAGTAAGATGAATGAATGAGGAACAAGGGGCATGGATACGACAATTAATATAGAGTACCCCCTTTCTTCCAAGGACAAAGCCATGAGAGCCAGCATGAAGAAGAGTTCCACCAACTCACCTCGGGAAGATCAGTGCCGAAACACCAGTTGGCATGCGTTCTTTTAAGTGCTATATAACTAACATTAGGAAAAATCCCACAAGTGCCCACGATATACTAGTATGCTTACGTTGGTGTAACCTCGAAGGTCCTAGAAGTCAGCCTCGAGGTACACATTTGTTTTGGTGCTTTGCATGAGTGATTGGATCTTCTCGGTCTTGTGGTTGTTTTGCTTCTTCATGATTGTGTGAAATTGTATTGAGTGCTTATGCTTGCTAGATCTTTAGATGACTTCTTTAGAGACCTTAGCTCCCCATCTTGCAAGATCAAGCTAACATAGCGAAGATCGACGTGCTCAAGCCAACTTAACAAGGACAAACTTCAGAAGACATGAGGGATTTCTTGCAACCTCGGCCAAGCAGACCGATACTTTGGATGAGATAACCTAAGAACATTGTACTCAAGCTCGTAAACCAGAAAATGAGTACCTCAAGGATTCGTAACTTTCGAAGCTCGGAAGTGCATGTACCACTATGGAAGCATATATTGGTTAAGATCAATTGAGTACCCCAAAGATGACAGCGATGCGTTTTGGATGATTTCAGTAGGAACTCAATTATCAGATAAAGATGAAGTACTCCATATGGAACAACAATCAATACGAGAAGTTTTATTCGAGTACCTTAGCTTCCGTGAGGTACCTTACAAAGGACCCGCTTTGGAATTTGCTAATAGAATACGAGTTTGCCCATAAGGTTCTTCGCACTATACACTAATAGAACCATGTGGAGACTTGAAGGAACATGATAACCTCATATCTTGGTAATGAATTCATCGATGAGAGAGTGATTAACACAAGCAGAAGACAACCCAAGACAATGGGGAGTGGAGATAAGCACATCGAACTCTCCACGGATGGTCACTACGGGCACGAAAAACCGAGAACCGAGAACCGAACCGAAGTAACCGAGAACCGAACCGAAGTAACCGAACCGATCGGTTTCGGTTCCTAATTCGGTTCCGGATCTCGGAACCGAAATAACCGGGTTAATTCGGTTCCGTGGCTCGGTACCCGAAATAACCGAACTAACCGAAATATATATTAGCACAGGCCAAAATACCGAGTAAAGGTGATTGTTATGTTTGATGCTTGTGGAACATTGCTTGTTTGCATTAGAATTTGACACATATATGTGTCGTACTCGCTTTTATGCTTATTGCTCCTTAAATTGTCTATGTTGGGTGCATAAAAAAGAGATGAAATGCTTTCAAAATTTGCATTTGAATGTGCTATTTTTTATGTTTTGAAAATTTCGGTTCCTTTCGGTTAGAACCGAAACCGAACCGAATTACCCGAAACCGAAAAGCCTCGGTTCCGAGTTCTCTCGAGGAACCGATCGGTTCTAGGTTCGCCGGTAACCGAATTAACCGAATAACCGAAGAACCGAACCGATCGGTTTCGGTTAACCGAATGCCCGAGTGAACGGATGGACGGTCACTCGTGTTTTATGGAATTGCACCCCGACCATGTATTCAGAAGTAACGAATCCATGCGTAAGGGATCACCCCTAAGTAGATAGTACCTCGACCTGGAAGGTATTGTTGAGGTTTTGGATTTGATTCGGATGACTAAACTCAAAGGATATAAGGTTTGCACTACACGATCGGTCATCCTAGAGTCCTTTTTATTGGATTAATCCACTTACACCTCTAAGCAGCTTGTTTTGGCAACTACTATGTAAGCACCACAAGTTGTGCTTCCGGAATAGGATGTCGCGGGGTATGTAAAGGGATTACGAGGTTGACTTTTGGAGTAAGCTATGGAGTTCAGTCGAACCCACCTTTGGAATAAGCAATTAACAAAGACGCTCTACTGGACACCGTATATTGAACTAATGGAAAAGAGAATAACTCCGACAACTACCGGACGTAAGATATTCGTTCGACCTCGCAGCTGGGACCTACCACCCTGTTGGAAAATAGGTAATAAGAGGTTGTGAGCAAAAGTGAGGAAAATTGCTCACCTAAACGGGTGACATCATTTGGAATTGTTGAATAAACGAGGCAAAGCCATAAAGACATGCATATTCCCCGGATACCTAAAGGTGAGAATACCATCATGAGGAGTAACTCAAAGGAATGGTAAAGGATCGTGATCTACACTAAGGTTGTGCAAGTGAACCAATCCTTAAAGATACAATAACTTCGGACATTCTGAGGAATTAATTAAGCTTTGATGGTATACCTAAGGGTTATCACGAACCAAGTCTCTTGCGGTTGCTAGATGAACATGAGTAAGATAGATGCGATTTTGTCGAGAAGGTCCATCTGAAGAAGTGGAATAAACACGTCGTCAAGTCATCAACATTGGGAAACTGAACTTAAAGCAGAAACAGAAGGCATATTGAAGTGAAGACCCTCACCACACCTGGTATAAGCTTAATCTCGAGGACGAGATTCTCGTGAGGGGGGTAGAATGTAACATCCCAGAAATTTGATAGTTTTTCCCATGTGTGAATTTTCGCAAAAATTTAAAACTTTCTGTTTGAACTCGTGTGCTACCAAATTTTATCCCAATTTGCTAGCCTCTCATCTCAAACTCCGTATTAAAATAAAACATATAAAAATTATTTTCAAATTATGGTATAGATGTGAGTTGGACTTCTCGGATTTTATTTGGTGTTCAATGGTGTGGAGTTTGAATTTGAAAGTGATTCAAATTCAAACTATTTTCAAACCGGTAATGAAATCCATATTCAAAACTATTTGCAAAAGCTAACTGCTAACTTGGGCCGCTTCCTTTCATCGAAGGTCTACCGAAGGCCCCTGATCTCTAAGCGTGCGAACCGCGAAACCCAAATAGCAGCCCAGCCTCGCGGCCCAGCTAGCCCAACAACCTTTCCTTCTCTTCTCTCTCGCTGCCAGGCGGGGTCCGCGCGTCAGCCAAACCTGTTGACCCTTCTTCCACCTTTTGTACCGAGCCCCCCCCCCCCCCACGAGAGCGCGCGGTGTGCGACTGGGGATGGGACGGCCGGCGCGCCGCGCCCGGCACGCACGCCGAACCGCGCGGCGCCCCGGCCCCGGCCTCGTGCGCTCCGCCTAGGGAAAAGACCCACCTACCCCTGAGCCGCGCCCCCGCAACCCTAGGTGTGGGCCGCTCGATTGCGACCACGTCGCCACCATGGCTCGCGCGCCCCGGATGGCCGCGAGGCAAAATCGCCCCCCGCGCCGCATCCGCCGCCGCCCTATAAGGCCGCTCGGTCCCTTCCCCAAGGCCACCGCCACCCCTCTGCAGCTACCCCCTTAGGGATTTTCCCCTTCCGCATCGCCAAGGGCCCGGAGGTCAGGGGGCCTCTCGCGTCCGCCGGGGCCGGGTCATCACCGCCGAGGCGAAGGAGGCGGCACCCACCTCGGGTTGTGTCGCGCGCCTGCTCGACCTTGCCATCGACGCCGCGTCGAGGAGCCATCGCGCCCGTTCCCGAAGCCGAGGAGCCGGAGCGACCCGTGAACCGCAGGAGCCGCCGCCCAGAGCCGCGGAGCGCCGTGGACCGCGACACGCCGAGGACACCGCCGCCACGTCGACGCTCGGTCCGAAGCGCCGCCGAGAGCGGTGCGCCGTCGACGCCGAGCAAGACCCGCCACCGGCCACATCCGCACCATCGCCGAGCCGGCGGCCCGTTGAGCGTCGCAGCCGACGCCGGGGACCGAAGCGCCGCATCCTCGTCGTCGGGTACCGGGAACGCCACGGGCGGCAACCGGAAACCCGTCACCGCGCCGACGCCAAGCACCGGAGGACGAAGAGCACTCGCGCGCCGCCGGGATCGCGTTCCCAAGCCCGTGAACCGTGACGCCGCCTCCAAGTGAACCACGCCGTCGACGCCCCGAACCATGATCTCCCGCCGGCTCGCTTCATCTCGGAACGGCCTCGAACTCTCCCCCGCACCGTCGCACCTTTGGCATGCCCCACGGTGAGCACACACCCAAGCCTCGCCCTTGCATACCCAGCTCGGTCGTTGAAATGCCGGAACAAATTAAAGTCCCTCCTATTACACTATCTTGATCGCCCGTGCCGCCGGCCTTCGAGCCGTGCTTGCTCCCCGTGTATCCCGGGTTACCTAAGGCCATTGTTGGCATGTCCAAGTCCGCGAGCCCGACATGCACACAATCCGTTTGATGAAATGCCCGTTCCGCGAGTTGATCTTGTCGCCGCCCTTCTTCGTTCTCCCGAAGCCGCCCGCGTGCCGTGAACGTCCCTTGCGGGATCCAACTTAGCCGCCGCCCCTCTTTCTTCCCCAACACGACATCCGTCCACCTCGCCTACAACGTGTTCGACGAATGACATGAGTGTCAACGAGCCCGTTGGTGAGCCATCCGACCAAGCCAACTCCTTCTAACCCTCCGATGCATGCCCGTGTCGCCAACCTTCGTGTTGCGCTTGCTCCCCGTGAACATTAGTGACTTGGGTGCATTTTCGCAGCCTCACCGTGGCATGCCCTCCACGTGTTCGATGTTTTGCACAAATGAGTGCAGCACACGATTCTTCCTTTTTCTTGCACCGACCCTTGCCCGGCCTTCGCGCCGCCGTTCTCCCCGCAGATCCCGCCTCCGTTCCGCCGTCGTGCACCCCGGCACGCGCTCGACAGCCGCAGCCACTACCTCACCCGAACCCGTTCCGCCGCTCTCGCTTCGCACCATCACTCACGCCGCACCGTGACCGGCCGTCGACGTTGAGCCCGCACGTGCCGTCAATCCGTGGCCCGGCCATTCACACGGGGATGTTCTCTCCCCGCGCGTGCCCGCGCGGCCCTCGACAGCCCAAATCCCGACGCCGGCGGCCCTCGCCGCGCCACCGCCCCCCGTCCGGCATTTTGCCGAGCACTTTGGGCGGGACCCCCTTTCCTCTGATCTTGAGTGGTGCCACGCCCCGGAGCACATGCGCACAGGGTCACTAGAGACACAAAGGATCCCGCGGTCGCCAGGTCGAGCGAACCCCAGACGAGTTCAGGGAGCGGATCCGGACTTCAGCATAACCACCGAGCACTTGTTTGGGCTATGACCCAACGGAGCCCACCTTGGTCCAAAGACTAACCAGGCCGAAGCAAACGTAGTCCGAGGACTTTTTCCGACTTTGGAACCTTGGGCCAGGCTGGGTCGGCCCATTGGGCCACTAACCCTTTGGACCCAATTTCGGCCCACCATCTGTGGCGATGACGTCATGATGATGTCATGCGGATGCCAACCCTATTATCAAACTAAAAATCCTTTTCTCTTTTATAAATAATTCTAGAAATTAATTGATAAAACCTTTTATCTTTGGAATTTCATAACTAATTATCCGGAGCTCCGAAAATTATGAAACCACTTGCGTTGGTTTCATAATTTTGAGACGCTCACTGCTACCCTATCCTTACCCGCTCTTTCCCTTGAGCCGAGCCCCTTTTCGCCCCGCGTTCTAGGAGTAGAATTCGTGGCCGCTGCCCGCCACTGTGCCAATGTGGGTCTGGGACGCCGGAGCCCCGCAACTGACCATTGGCGTACCGCGGTCAGGAATCCTACCCCACTATCTCATCGTCGACCTTCTCTACACCTTTGCCTTCCCTCTTTGCTGCTCGCGCATATCCACTCTCGCTCCACTTGGCTTCGACGGTGAAGCGTGCACCGTGCCATGTGCTCGAAACCGGAAGCCGCACGTGATGGACGGCCGTGTCGTGAGCAGAGGCCTCGATTCACGCTCGGCAACCCCGAGCCGCAACCTAGCCGCCTAGCCATGGTCGTTGCCACTTCACTAGTACATCCCCTCGTAGCTCTTTTAAGCACATCTTACCTCATCGCCACCCGATGTCGGTCACAAGATGATCCTTTCATCCCGTCTGAGCTGTCGCCGCATATCTTGGCATGATAATGCCTTCTCTAGTTATCTTTGCTTCGCTCTGCTTTCATCACCCTTCGCGCTACTGCTTTGATCATCCAGGGGCTAAAACCTAGCAAGTACTTGATCTCAGCCTCTCCGCTTTCCTGCTTGCAGGCTTGATTACCTAAGATCATAGCCCTAAGACCCGAAAGCTAACTTTGAGCTAACTTTTGATCTTACCCTGTTTACTAGTATATAAAACTAGTTGCTTAAACTACTTTTGTTTTAAAACCAATTGCTCTATTTCAATTATTTAAACTAGTGCTGAATGTATTTAGCTTGGAGTTTATTTGGATCTTCTAAATTGGTTCTTATCGATGTTTTTGCATTAGATGAATGCTCGTTATTTATTTCCACGTCGCATCTCGTGTAGGCTTGTGTTCGTGTTGAAGACCCGAGCTGCGACGACTAAGGAGACGCGACTACCCCGACTTTGCCCGAAAGGACGCTCAACCTCTTCTACTCTACGACGACTACCGCGCGGTGTGTCATGTCACTCCCAACCATGTAGAACCCATGCATGCTATTAGTTGCTAGTGCTATATTTATGTTACTTGTTTTGATGGATTGCATAGCCATTTGATTAGCCTTGCCTTGATCTTTGATATATCCTCGCTTCCTTGCTTTACCTACCTCGGGGCTAGCTACGGACCCCTAGCTAGTCCCATATACCACCTATCCATACTTTTGTTGCTTGATTATGGATGGTTCTCCGGGTTTGGACCGAGATGTGGGAGATCTCGGGTGTTCTAGCGTGAGTTCCGTGTGTGTTCTTCCTTGACGTGTTACGGCGGGAGCGAGCCGTTTGGTTACTTGTGAACGCCTACCTCGGGGAGATGCGATGCGGCCTCTCGCCCGAGCGGCGTGTCGGACGGGATGGAGATGGTGAGTGCTTGCTCTCGGCCCTTAAGGACCGATCGTCGCTTGACCTTGCTTCGGTGGACTTTTACCGTACAAACCGCCCGCCTTGTATTGGGCGGGGGGTGCGGGGTGAGACTCGTAGTGGATAGCATCCCTCCCGTAGGCGGACCGGTGTGATCGTGTCGGGAGACGCGCTTTCCTCCTTAGAAGACTTCGCCCGGCGAGGCCGGGGAAGGGTTCCACAGCTTCGAGGGACCTCTCGCTGGCAGTATGAGCTCTACAGCGGAGGCTGCGCCAGACTCGGAGACGCAGGAGGGTACTATCCACTTACTTGGACTCCAGCCGTATGGTAGGGTTTGGGACGGCGGCCACCGTTTCCGGCTCTACTCGGGCGGGTACAGTTGTACAACCTCTGCAGAGTGTTTAAACCTATAGCTATAGTCCGTGTCCACTGGTTATGGACAGTCCTCTGATCTCTCACCTGGCTAGACTCTTTTCTTGTGCTTCTTCTCTCCCCCGAGTGTGTGAGCCCGCCCGTGGCCGTTGAGATGTGGGGTTAGGGAGCGTGTGGGCCCCACATCGCGGATGAGAGTTGGGAGCCGGATCGTGGTTGTGATTCGGTGCTTTGGTGTGGACATCCTTGTTGAGGGGTGCGGACCCCGGAGGTGTGGACCTCGCAGGTGTGGACCTCGAGGGTGTGGACCTCCCCCGGAGGTGTGGACCTCGCTGCTTATTCTCGCATACCTTGATTGTTGCTACCGCGTTGCTTGCATGCATAACTTTCTACGACCCAATATAGGTTTTATCCATGCATACTAGATTCAACCACCGCTTTTGCTCTTTGTTGGGAAGTCGACATGACCTACCCGCTTATCGGGTAGATGCGGCATTTCGGACTCGGTGACCGTCTACGACTACAACCTCTCGTGACGAAGGTGGGAAGACTAGAGCCGGTCCTATGCTCGAGTTTGCTCGTGGAGCCGGAGACGCTTCGCTTATGTAGATCCGCCGCGTAGGTGTTTTACCTTTCTTGATTCGATCTGTTGGACTTGTACCCGCTTGTGCCGAAGAGTTGTACTCGATGTTGTAATAATATTATTATGTATTTCTTCTTTTATTCCCGTGTTGTATGGATTTGTACCACTTGAGACGGGATTGCACGTGATAGCCTCTTCCCCGGGACTATCACGGAGGTGCAGAGAGTCGGGTTTCCGTTCGCGGAAATTCGGTCGTTTCACACTTAGAGTTTTGCTCCCCCTTGAGTCACAAAGACACATGTGCTCACTAAAAGTACCCGTTTTCCATCTCCGGAACGGTGGCTCTCGAACCGTGTACACCAAGCTTGTCTTGAGGCTCCCACAATCTCCAAGAGCTCACCAAGAACCCCCAAGTCACCTAGACCGTCTAGGAGCCGTCAAACTCCAAGAGTAACAAGCCCGCACACCTTCACTTGACATGAGCATTCAGCTAAGCCATGTATGCACCTTGAACACTCTTGATCACTAAGAAGAACACCTTAATCAAGAGGAAGAGAATTCCAAATGGCAAGAACACACTCTCCTTCTCTCCTTGGCTGCAATGGATCTTCAGAATGGCAAAATGCAGCTCTAGAGAGGCAGGGGGGCTTATTTATAGGCCTAGAATTGGAGGCTAGCCGTTGGAAAAAGTCCCCTGAAAAGTAGTACTATCAGATGAACCGATGGTTCCCGCCTACTGAGCGTCGGATCATCTGGTCACTAATACAAGCCAATATAGACGTTGAACCTTGAAACCTAGACAATACACCAACGCTATACACTGACGCCCCGTCGGATCATCCGGTGCTGAAGGCACCACACTTGGGGCGGTTCTGTTGAATTTGAATCAAGCCGTCGGATGAACCGATGGTTCCTTCCATCCAAGCGTCGGTTCATCCAGTGCTGAAGCAGAAGTCTTGGCGCGTCTCTGTTGAATTTAAATGGTACCGTCAGATGAACCGATGGTCAAGGCGTCGGATCGTCCGGTGCTGAAGCTCGGAGCCTTGATCCATACTGTAGCCAAACCCTAAGGCGTCAGATGAACCAATGCCATAGTCGTCGGTTCATTCGACGGTCCATTTTGAACTTGTTGGCTGCAGAACTGATCCGACGCGTGTTAATAATGGGGCGTCGGTTCATCCGACGCTAAGCTTTTTGATTTCAACTCATCCAATTCAGTGCCATTGAGTTTTCCATTGATTCTTTTGCTTCAACTTTGCTTCCATGAACTCTCTGAGCTAGATAGCATCCAAGGAACTTGAGTGTGCATATTTTATGGCTTTTGTAGTGCAAGGTCAAGCTACTAGTGTATGAACCCCTCTTAATAGTACGGTCAAAACTACAAACTAGCAATCCAAGTGTCCTTCATCTCCTTTGTGACACTTTGAACTAACAAAGTCCTTAGCCTTGTAGTATCCAACCATATTGAGTCCATTAATTCAAATTGAGGGGGTCTCATTCCATTCAATACTCGTGACAATAACCCAATTAGAAATCCGCTTCAAAACAAAGGTTAGTCACAAGCATAAGGTTGTCATTTATCACCGAAACACACCCTTACCAAAGGTGCGAAAGGGCCTAGATTACTACAATCTCCCCCTTTTTGGTGATATATGACAACACGAGTAGAGATATACGAAAATTTGAATTTAAAAACATATAAACTCTACTTCTAATGCGTGAAATAGAATAAGCGGTAAACACACATGCATTAAGAAAACACACAAGCATGAGTAGACATGTAAACCAACGACAAGCACAAGATCCAAATACATGTCTCATCATGAAGCTCCACAAAAATGAGAGAGGCTACAAAAACTCCAAAACCTGCACTCTCCCCTAGCTCCCCCTATCTATACTCCCCCTATCTATCTCCCCCTTTGGCAACGAGCACCAAAAAGGAGACTAAGCCTGAGGCGGAGAGGAAGTATCCGGCGGCGAAGTGGAGACGGTCCTCGAAGGTCGCACTGAGAAGTTGGAGGCGTCTTCGTCGTCGGTGTCGTCGCCGATGACGTCCCAAGCTGGTGACGAGGAACCCGGAGGTGGAGGAGGTGCGACAGTCGACGTGCCGGGAGCTGTAGTAGCCTCGGGAGCAGGAGGAACAGTGTCAGAGGCAAGAGCTAACGACATCTGCTCCGTGATCGCTCGAAGGTAGTGGTCCTCCCGTCCCACCCCCTCTGCCCTCGGTGTAGTGAACGTCGGAAGCGGTAAAGACACCGGTGGACTGGGCAGAATGGTGCGAGCTGGTGTCTCGAAGACGAGGGCTCCTGTGGTAAGCGGAGACACCAGCTGGGACGATGTAGGAGTGGTCATCTAGAGCTGATCCAGGAACGAGGAAGTGTCCGCTTCCTGTGGTGTCTTCGTCTGAGGTGCCGCGAATGCCCATGTCTGAAGTAGAGGTGACTGTGGGAAAATCGCCAGGGGAACGTTCACGAACCCACCTGCTGGAGGAAGAGGCGCTGTCGGGTCAGCCTGTAGCTCGGCAGTGGTAGGTGGCTGAGGTAGCTGAAGTCCTGACTGCTGGAAGAGTTGACCAAGGCAACCAGGCATGAAGGTGAACATCTGTGAATTCAACATCTGGTGTTGTAGCATCTGCTGCCTCTGAGCCTCCTGCTGCTGATAAATCCCTTCTAGGATCACCTGCTGCGACTCCTGGTACTGCTGGAACATAAAGCTGATGTCCTCGTCGGAAGGTAGGATACGTGAGTGTGCACAACGAGGAGGCTCGACGTCGGGGTACGCCAGGTAGTGGATCGAACCATCATGAAGATCAACCTGGAATAGCTCTGCGATCCCCTCTCGAGTGAGCCTCTGCTGCTGACCCATGAATATGAACCTGATAGAGACCCGGTCAGCTTTGATGTACACAGTGGCGTAGAACACTCTGACCCAGTCGGGGACACGTATCGTGACCTCTGAGTCACTAAGTCCGCTAGTCCACTCTGGTAGTCGAAGAACGGGAGGATCGGTGCACCAGCTGCAGCTGCCCTGAGAGCGGTGAACTGAAGCATCTGGTGTTGACTCAGCTGGGAACCCCGGTGTATGTAGGAAGCATAGAAGCTCTCCTGCAGTATCGTCCAAAACCTGGGGTCACAGTCCTCTCGCCCACGCGGGAACCACTGCTCCTCGGGCACACTCTTCAACCGCCGAATCTTCGGCCCTAGCAAGTGACGGAGGTTATTGACGGTGAATTTCCGTCAACCTAGAGTACTTGTTATACATTGGTTTCGATTATGATTTGCAACTAACCCGCCACTAGGCATACTAATGATGTAACAAGTTCACACTTGCATGTCGATTTTGGAGTTCATTGTTTACGCAGGAAATCTACTCTAAAGAGGAGACTTTCGGGATAAGTTCATCAAGCACTTCAAGAAAAGATCATAAGCCCGTCACAAGTCAAGACACAAAGTGAACAAGACTTCAAACAACCCAAGGACCGAAGCATCAACACGCAAAACTCCGGGGACATAGATGTTTACCAACGAGATCAACTCAGCCCGAGAGATATTCTCGCAACTCAGGACATCATGATCTTTCGGTACAGATTCGGAGACTTAAACGGTCTTTAATGGAAAAAGTTTGACTACCAAAGTTGTGGGCCTCGACGATACCTTCGATTTGGACATGTGGAAGGTCTAATTTGGATAAGGGAGCTAGGAGATATAGCCCCCGAAATCCCTGCTGCGTAGTCAGTCCGAAATCAGAACAGATTATCTTCCAAGGCCGATTTGGAGATCTTATCTTCGTTTTTAACGAAAGAAATGAATACCAAAGTTGAAGATAATTTTGTGGCACATAACCTGGACACCGAATTTGCATTATTTGGAGTCCGGACGTGGGAGATATGGCGCTGGCAAGGAAGGACTGCAAATCAGGAAAATCTAGCTGATTTTATGGAAACCAAGTTTGCTTCTCTCCCAAGGAGGATCTCGTGCAAGGCAAGGTGGAGCACGCCCAAAGGGGCACCCCAACGACATAAATACAACCCCTAGGCGCCCCAAGATGGTTACCCATCGAACAAATCATCCTACCGACGCCAATCACCAGAAAACCGCCGCCGCAAGATGAGGGAGAGAGTTAGATGAGCTCGTCACAAGGATCAACGCCGGCGGAGAGAAGGAAGCAAGAGAAGGACTCCAAGCCGCTGGCCTAGGGGTGTTCCCAAGCTCCATCGCCGCCATCTTCATCGATGACGTTCTCCGGAGTCTCCATCACCCCTATGTGCTTCAATCCGTGTAAGATGATGGGGTAATGTCTCCGTGCATCCCTAGGATTAGATGGATACATGCTATGTGATCGCTACTTGATTCGTGGTTTCAATCTATTGTTTTCATGTTGATGATGCTTTGATGATTAAGGTAGGACACCGTGTTTTTCGGGCGTGTGATATCCGCTACTCCCATAGATTCCATCAACATACCGTGTCCATCATAGGTCTAGTCATGAATACCTTCGCGTAGTGACAGTACGAGAGGAGGGAAAGGGCGAAACCGTGGTCACAACCCCCGGTAGATTGGTTTACCGCTTTTGTGTAGTAGATGCGTACCATGTTATCCTAGATCCTAGGGAGGGAACGCTTATCTTTCTTGCTCACTCTCTTGTGTTCACCCCTTTATCATCTAGTTTAACCCTAGATTTGTTTGATCAACTTAACTTAGATTAACTTAGGTTAGATTGTCTTTACTTTTAGATTAATACTCTCTTTAAAGGTTTCCTTAGTCAACTAGATTAGTACTTGGTTAAGCGCTAGTAATCCCCTTGCTCCGCGGATTGACAAGAACCTTGGGAATCCCGTGGTGAAAAAGGTGTAGGTCCGTATGCTTGCGGATCGTAGGTGGATACGAGTTTTATCCGTCAACAAGTCCCTTTTTCTGGCGCCGTTGCCGGGGAGCAAGCCGCTTTGCTACGTTTAATCTAGTATTAATTTTGTTGATTGCTAACACCTAACCCTTATTTTCTAAAAAAAAAGAAAAAAAATCTTTTTTGTTTTTCTTTCTACTTTTCTTGTGCCTAGATGGATTTGTTCACCTCACCATTGGAAGACGAAGAGATGTCGCTAAGGGAGCTAGCAATGCCGTCAATGGAAGACATTGAGATGCAAAAATCAGATTTGGTGCTTGCCACAACCCACTATGAAGTGAAGCCTGAAATCATCAAGTTAGTGGCGACAAAACCATTTAGAGGATTGGAGGATGACAACCCATATAGACACATTAAGGAATTCACGATGTTATGCAACACGATGCAACAAAAAGGAGTTCCGGCCGCTTTGTTCAAGTGGAATCTTTTTCCATTCTCTCTCGAAGATGAAGCGCGAAGATGGTACACACTTGCGTCCGTTGAAGCAAAAAAAAAATTGGGATGAGCTAGTGAAGAAGTTTCTTTTGAAGTTCTTTCCCATAAGCAAGGTTGAAGACTTAAGGAGGCAAGTGCTCAACTTCAAGCAAGGAGAGGATGAAGGAATTGATGAAGCATGGGACCGTTTTAATGAACTACTTGAGCGAGGCCCGAACTTGGGATTTTCCAGTGACTTGATGTTGCATACCTTTTACTTTTCACTAACCCCTAACTCGTCTCGTTTTGTAAGCATGTGTGCAGGCGGTGATATAATGGATAAAACAATTAGTGAAGCCGCACAAATCTTACAAAGGATAAGCAATGGACAAAGAACACTACGAGATTGGCAAAGATGTTGTCGAGAGGAGCAAAATGACAAAAGCAAGCCCAAGGTGCTTGCTGAAATTTCTGAAAAGATGAACCGAAGGTCAAGGAAGATGAACCGACCATACAAGAAAGTGAAGATCCACTTAATGTTGAAACTAACATGAATGTAGGCCGAAGTATGTGGAATGCTAGACCATTGGCGGAGTTCATTCAATCCGGTTGGGTTCAAGTTGATTTCGCCCCACTAATTAACTACCGAAGGAAGGAGGAACGCCGACACGTTGCCAAACTAGTTGAAGATATATTTGATCAAGATATGAGTGGAGAGTCGATCCAAAAGATGTTTGAAGAAGAAAGAGAAGAAGGAGATGAAGGATGGATCGACCGGTTTGACAACTCAAAGATTTATGATGAAGGAAGAGAAGAGTACAACCGTGATGAGCCTAGTGACTCAAAGGATAAATGGGAGGAGATAGGACTCAAGCTAGATGATAGCTTGTGTTCTATTGAAGCCTACACACTAGCAAATCAAGACATGGAAGTACTCAAGGATGAAGGAAAGAGTGAATCAACAATGAGCGATCTTGACGACATGTGGTACATGGAAGATAAAGAAAGCAACATACAAGTCTTTGAAGATGAAGATCCGGAAAAAGAGATGAATGCGTACATAGTTGAAGGATTACATGTTCCACAAGATGAGTTGAAGAAATTGCAAGATGGTGATGAAGAGGCAACTACACTTGTTGAGATCGATTCGCCTTCAACACCGCTTGATGAACCAAATATCACTCTTGTTGAAAAATCTCTAAGGCCAAGGTACACGCTGAAATCTCAAGATATTATTGGTATTGATGTTGATAAATTCAAATACTTATGCTCAACCAATACTATGAATGATAGTTTAATGTCTATGCCTTGTTCCAATAGTGATCATGTTGATAGGCTAGATTTTCTTGAGAATGAAAAAGAGGAAACATTTATTTTTGATCCAATTAATCTCACACCTAAATAACCTTTGCCTAATGATGAGCTAAGTGCTATGCATAAAACATATGCTTCTTTTATTTACACCTTGACTTGTTCCTACAATTCACATGTGGTGTTAATTATGGACGTGTATGTTTACAAAAAGTTTTGTAAATCTTTGATCATGCTTTGCGCTTGGTCAAGCTAATGACCTTAAAGAATCATATGTTTGGAAAGGCCCGATTTTCACTAACCATGTAGACAAGGCTTGAATAATGAAAAAAAGAAGTCATGCCTAAAAGAGTTGCAAGATAAATCATCAACCTCTCCGAATCCTGCGATGGATGCTGCTGTCTTCATCAATTTGAGAGCTTGTTCAGAGGTGTACAAATGAAGAAAATGAGATATTCAGAAGCTCCATCAAATTACCATTCCAACGCATCAAGAACCAACGAGTTTCAAGACCCGTGCAAGGAGTTATGGAGAAAACATTGAGCGTTGCGCGTTCTGAAATTTCAGGACAGATTTCATCGCCGAAGTAAAACGGACGTAACTCTCTTGTCCGGAGTCCGATTTGAGCAAAGAAAGACTCGTTGGAAAGGAAATTTTGTGCACTGTGCAATGCAGTAGAGCTTGAGTATACTTTCTGTTCTGGACATTAAAAAAAATTCATGGAGTGAAGGCAGCACCAAAGGATGATAAAGAAGGAGATAATGATGAAACAAAAGGATGCTTTGGGCAAGTCTTCTATAAGTGATCAAGCACAACATGGGAAGTAAATTAAAGCTGCATTGGTACCTTTTCTTCTTGCATGAAGGGCCATGGCTATGCAACGAAAAGAAGGTATGTGAGAAAGTCCAACTCTATGACTTTAAATGAAGCACTTTTCGAGAGGCAACCCGTTTTTTTTATATTTTTACTACTTTCTTAGAGAAAATAAAGAATGGCACTATCTTATGATGATCAACTTGTGGTTATTAATCCAAGTTCAGTTTTCCTTTTTAGAACCACCATCATGTTCATGATAATATTTATTTGTATGCATTGCATTTTGTTATCAATGTGATGTTTCTTTGTGTATACATGTTTTGTAGTTGGCTTGGTTGTTTTATATACTTAATGATGTATGCTTCAGTTTCCATGTTAATGCTTCATAGGTACCTATGGGTGTTTTCCTTTTGTGATCTTGTGTAAACGTGGTGTTTAAACAAGATTGCGGACCATCATCGTTAAGTTCGATAAACCTAGCCTGGCTTTTCATATGTTTTCATGTTGCTTTGGTTAGTTTATAAGCTTTGCGAAGTGCGCTTAATTTTTCTTGTGCTATAAGAGTTATTGATTTAGGGATAGACATAGTGTTTTAACCCTAGATATATAAACCTTTATGGCTATGGAGAAATTCGGCAACCTAGTTGTAAACATGGTGTTTAGAACTAGGTGAAAACATTGTCTTTGTTTATATGCTTTCCTATCATGTGCATACACACCTTGCACCACGTACACTCATTAGGTTTTTATTCCTCATTAAACTAATTATGCCACAAGTTAAGAATCTTAGGAGACATTGTTGGATTATTGGCAATTCTATCTACTCCCAACCGTCACCTTGGGGTAGAATGTGAGTTTAAAACGTCTTACAGGCAAGATAAAGACTCTCACTACAAGGAAATTGAAGGATGGCTAAGAAGTGTTTTGTCTTCTTCTTCCATGACTAGCAAAATGCTAAGCATGGGGGAGACCCCGAATCTTCAACACGGAAGTGCAACATGACACTCTAGAAGATAGAATGATAAATATCGTTAACATCTCCAGATCAATGCGCAAGAAGCCACCAATCTCATCAAAATTCTACATGGTCTCGAAGGGAAAACACTGGATATTTTTGGATATTTAGAAGCCAGATGAAGTTACGATTCCAACAAATCAAGATAATCGGAGGTTCCTACAAGCGGTTATGCCCGAATCACCGAGTGCAACACGTCCCGAAATCAGTTTTGGACAGCACACAGCGCTGAAGTAAAACAGACATAGCTCCTTTGTTTGAACTCCGTTTTCGATGAATGACCACACGTTGGAAAGGTAATTTCATAAACTTTTCAATAGAGCTATATTTCAATATATGTTCTGTTCTGGACAGAGGGGGAAATCCATGAAAAAGAGACAGTAAGGAGATGATGAGAACAAGAAATAGGAGATGGTGATGACAACATTGAAGAGAAGGGTTATCAATGACTTCATTAAGCATACAAGATCAAATTCAGAAGTTTAGGAGTGTTGATGAATCAAGATAAAAAAAAGCCACATCGATACATGGAGATGTCGGGAGAAGGCAATGAAGAACTACAAAGGATGGTAACATCTCCATGGACCTTCTCTTTTCCAAACACAAATGCTTGTAAGTATGCCTTCAACCTCAACTAGGTGCAACCTTTTGTTTTTCTCTTCAAACAATAACATGGCTACTAAGAGGAAAACCTAGGTTTCTTTTTACTTTCAATAGATAAGCATGACCATTTGTTCACCTCGATGTTCTACATTGCCTATGCTTACGTAAAGATGATGAAAGTTGCCGCTTTGTTTTACCTACATGAAGTTATACATGTCTTGGCTAATTGCTCTCTATAATATGATCTGAAATTAATTTAAATACTGGCTCTTTTATTTGTGGAGGTGAAATGACTATGCTCTAGACCCACATACATATCTTTGCTCTTTGATTTAAGTTTATGGATAGCCAGATAACTTGTTGTTTTTATGAAAACTTAACTTTTATGCTATCTACATATTTGTGATGCTCTTGCAAAGTTCTACCTACCAAAGCCATATACATATATGTTTTATGATAACAAAACCCGTAGATTGCAAACATATGTTTTGATAAGTTGGATTAGGATTGATTTCTATGGTTAGAGACTAAGAAGCTGGTCATTCCTTTGTGTAACTTTTTCATGATAGCCTTTTTGTCCATGCATTGTGGGTTTTCACATCGAAAATTCCACAAACTTCACCGGGCATCTACCCTAAACCAAAAACATCTTTTTGTGATCACCTCCTTGTCCACAACCCAATTTGAGTATGGAGTAAAATTCTCGATGGAGATTCAAATATTCCGCAAGATTATGGAATTTATCGGTCATTTCCCCTCTCTTTTATGCTCGAGGACGAGCATCGTTCAAGCATGGGGGAGGAGTCATTCTCCGACACAAATGCTTTGTAAGTATTATGTTGCAAAAAGTTTTGAGGAGCAAAAAAAGAAGAAAAAAATGAAAGAAGAAAAAAATTATTATGATGAGAAGAAACGAAAAGTAAGGAAAAAAATAAGAATAAAGAAAAAAGAGAAAGAAAGAAAGAGAGAAAAATGAGAAGGAAATAGAAGTAAAAAAAATAATAAAGATGCTCCTCGGTTCTTTTTGCTTCATAAGTTCTCAAGTGCCTTGAAGACACATCCATACTCAAATCTTCCAACCATGTGCAATCCGATATCGAGGACTTCACTCATGCCTCGGGATCATCCATTTGCCACTTGCACATGTCCACTTATCTAAATGTGTGTGTTTCATCCCTCTCTCTTTCCAACATTTATTTTCCATGGCCTTTTTGACGAGTCTTGGTAATTCCAATAGACCTCTCTCTTAATTTGACAATATTTCGGATGTATGTTTTGCTAGGATTGTTTTTAACCTTCCAAGCTCCACATAAGCCTTCCACTATCACATATGAGTAGAGTAGGTTGAAAATAATCTAGTATAGGCTTGAGTGACTTGATGAGATGAGTGTTCCATGAGCTCTTGCAAGAGATTTTCACTTATGTTGGATATGCATCTTTTTGAAAATCTTCCATGTGACAAGGTAATGGTTTGAAGTTCACTTAAGTTTGAGAGCATCGTGTTACATGTGGCTTGTTCTTTATTGTTAGTCTATCTTCCATAATGAAAAAGAAGCCGGTCACAACTTGAACTTTAAAATAAATTCTTAAGAGAGAGCAATTCGCCTCGTCATGAATGACTAAGTGCAGGGACAACATTGGAAGGCAACATTGATTTCCCTTTTAAGCAAGGATTACTTACTCGAGGACGAGCAAGGTTTAAGCATGGGGGAGATGTTGACGGTGAATTTCCGTCAACCTAGAGTACTTGTTATACATCGGTTTCGATTATGATTTGCAACTAACCCACCACTAGGCATACTAATGATGTAACAAGTTCACACTTGCATGTCGATTTTGGAGTTCATTGTTTACGCAGGAAATCTACTCTAAAGAGGAGACTTTCGGGATAAGTTCATCAAGCACTTCAAGAAAAGATCATAAGCCCGTCACAAGTCAAGACACAAAGTGAACAAGACTTCAAACAACCCAAGGACCGAAGCATCAACACGCAAAACTCCGGGGACATAGATGTTTACCAACGAGATCAACTCAGCCCGAGAGATATTCTCGCAACTCAGGACATCATGATCTTTCGGTACAGATTCGGAGACTTAAACGGTCTTTAATGGAAAAAGTTTGACTACCAAAGTTGTGGGCCTCGACGATACCTTCGATTTGGACATGTGGAAGGTCTAATTCGGATAAGGGAGCTACAAGATATAGCCCCCGAAATCCCTGCTGCGCAGTCAGTCCGAAATCAGAACAGATTATCTTCCAAGGCCGATTTGGAGATCTTATCTTCGTTTTTAAGGAAAGAAATGAATGCCAAAGTTGACGATACTTTCGTGGCACACAACCTGGACACCGAATTTGCATTATTTGGAGTCCGGACGTGGGAGATATGGCGCTGGCAAGGAAGGACTGCAAATCAGGAAAATCTGGCTGATTTTATGGAAACCAAGTTTGCTTCTCTCTCGTGCAAGGCAAGGTGGAGGCGTGGAGCACGCCCAAAGGCACCCCAAGGACATAAATACAACCCCCTAGGCGCCCCAAGATGGTTACCCATCGAAAAAATCATCCTACCGACGCCAATCACCAGAAAACCGCCGCCGCAAGATGAGGGAGAGAGCTAGATGAGCTCGTCACAAGGATCAACGCCGGCGGATAGAAGGAAGCAAGAGGAGGACTCCAAGCCGCTGGCCTAGGGGTGTTCCCAAGCTCCATCGCCGCCATCTTCATCGATGACGTTCTCCGAAGTCTCCATCACCCCTATGTGCTTCAATCCGTGTAAGATGATGGGGTAATGTCTCCGTGCATCCCTAGGATTAGATGGATACATGCTATGTGATCGCTACTTGATTCGTGGTTTCAATCTATTGTTTTCATGTTGATGATGCTTTGATGATTTAGGTAGGCCACCGTGTTTTTCGGGCATATGATATATGCTACTCCCATAGATTCCATCAACATACCGTGTCCATCATAGGTCTAGTCACGAATACCTTCGCGCAGTGACAGTACGAGAGGAGGGAAAGGGCGAAACCGTGGTCACAACCCCCGGTAGATTGGTTTACCGCTTTCGTGTAGTAGATGTGTACCATGTTATCCTAGATCCTAGGGAGGGAACGCTTATCTTTCTTGCACACTCTCTTGTGTTCACCCCTTTACCATGTAGTTTAACCCTAGATTTGTTTGATCAACTTAACTTAGATTAACTTAGGTTAGATTGTCTTTACTTTTAGATTAATACTCTCTTTAAAGGTTTCCTTAGTCAACTAGATTAGTACTTGGATAAGTGCTAGTAATCCCCTTGCTCCGCGGATTGACAAGAACCTTGGGAATCCCGTGGTGAAAAAGGTGTAGGTCCGTACGCTTGCGGATCATAGGTGGATACGAGTTTTATCCGTCAACGCAGGTCACGCGCAGATAGACTCCGAAGGCCTCTGCTCGTGGACCTCTGGGGATCTGGGGGCGTGAGCCTACTGCTCTCTCTCTCTGTGCGAGCTCCTCAGCGGCAGCTCTCCTCTGACGCGGTGTCGGCTGTGGCTGGGTGTGACCTCCTCGTGTCTAAGGTCCGGACCTGGCCAGTGAGGGAGGTGACTCTGTCTGCTCTGCCGACCGGTGCCCCTCTCGCCCTAACCGTCGTGGGCTGCCGCCGCCGCCGAGTCCGCCGCCGAGTCCGTCGCTCCGGGGCTCGCTCCCCCCCGACTCGTGCACTCTCTCCGATCCGTATACCCCTCTGTGGCTGACCCTGTGTATCGGGTGTTGACGCAAAACGTGCACCTAGCGCCAAACACACAGCAAGCCGAACAAGCTGGCTTCACACGCGCAAAGAATCACGAGACGTGCCAGTAAATTTTCCCTGAAAATTAACAAAAGAGAAAGTAGTTAAATACCAAAGCTTGGAACTTGCCGGGTGGTACCAGACAGTTCCATATTTACGGCCACGAAGCCAGGTAAGATGACATATAGCTATAAAAAGCTATTTGCCAGCAAACTGACACCATTCGGGAGCTTAAGTAAGGAAAAAGTAACATAGCCGAATGGATGACGTAAGCATGACGGCGATCGGTCTTTGCTTGGGCCAAGATGCACGTTCGCTAGATCGTGACCGATCCCCGTGGTGATCAACATTAAATGAATAGATGAAGCAAAGCACGAGCGTAAACATGTAAAAAACAAGCACGCATAGATCCAAAGCACTAGTATACCGCATGTCTAGGTGCTTTAAAACCCGTCGGGTACGATGCCAAACAAATCTATCCACCGCATGATACAACTTGCATGGGGATCACACCACTTTCCACAAATAAATCTATCCACCGCATGATACAATCTAAGTATGGAAAGCTAAAAGCATACATTATTTAAAGCATGAATTACACACGTGTTCTACTCGTGACAAACATAACCGAATACGGCTGAACAGCCGATTCGGGGTCCATGAAGAAGGAACGAACATTACCAAGCGAGATAAATCTATCAGATTGATTTGAAATCTAATCCACCGGATGACTAGCTCCAAAACAACCCCAAAACCTGCATCTACCGCGTGATACTCAGTTCTTTCAAGATTTATACAAACGTTGGCAAGTTTGAACCCGCAACACGTAGCAACCTAGATCGATTCGGTTTCGGCTATCCGAAGAGCATGTAATCCACGCGTTAAATCAACCTAAAGCACGAACTTGACTCGCATAAGGATCACTAAAAGATATAAAGCCGATCCAAACCCATCTAGATTGGGCAAAGAGGTGCTACATGAATTTAAACGTAAAGCAAAAATTCAAAGCAACACGGGGTAACTTAATGAATCTATTGGATCTTGCCAAAATCCAATAGAGCCGATAAATTGCTTCAAGCTAGATCTTAGCCTACCGCATGGCTCATGACCTAACAAGAAACCCTCTTGAACCAAGCTTGAATCTACCGCATGACACTAAGCATGGTAACAAGACTACTTGCATCAGATCTAAATCCACCGCATGATACTAGATATGATACAAGGTTGCCGGTACTCACGGAGGTCGACGGATCTGAAAGGACCTTGATGTCGCCTAGAGGGGGGGGGGGTGAATAGGCGTGACGACCAAATTAAACTTTTTCTCCCCAAACACTTGAGCTGACAGTGCTCCACCGGTCAGACCGGTGGTGATGACCGGTCAGACCGGTCTAGCACTGGACTTCACAGGTGACACCGGTCAGACCGGTGCGTCTCACCGGTCAGACCGGTGTAGCACAGAGAACCTACAAAAACAACTTCAAGCACCTCTTGGCTTCTAGCACGAACCAAACTCAGGGTGTGGCTTTTGTAGAAGATCACAAGCAGAGTAATGAGCCCTGCACACACAAGTAACACACCCAAGTAGATCGAAGCGGAAGCAAAAGAAATATGCTAGAAAAACAACTTAGAGAGTCGAACCACACGAGGAAGCAAGGATTTGTTTCCCGAAGTTCACCACCCACTGAGGAATGGCTACGTCTCCGTTGAGGAGCTTGTAAGGGACAATTCCCACAACAAGCCGGGTCTCTTTCAACCACTTTCCTCCTTTCCACTAAGGGGATCTTTTCCACGAAGAGGCAATATCGCAGCCCTTACAAACTTCCCGCTACTCACCACAACCTTGGGAGCTAGCCGGCGACACCTAGCCGTCTAGGAGACAAACCTCCAAGAGTAACAAAAGCTCCAAAGTTTGTAGACGCGAAACCAAAGTGCTCAAGCTATGGAAACTGCTCTTGTTAGCTCACAAAGTCACTCCTAGGCTCACTTCCTCAACCCAACACAAAGATGATGGCTTGAATCCACAAATATCACAAAGAGATGGTTGGGGAGAGCCACTAAGGCTTAGAGCTAGTTAGAAATGGCTTGGGACCTCAAAAACACACTAGAACCAAAGAACCCTCACTTGAAGAGGGCTTGGGGTATTTATACCCCTCAAAGGAGAAAACTAGCCGTTAGTCCCCGGGGCAAAGACCGGCCGGACCGGTGCCTCACACCGGTCGGACCGGTGTACGAAAACTAGCCGTTGGGCTAGCGGCACCGGGCCGGGACCGGTGCCTCCGACCGGTCGGACCGGTCGGGCCCGAGTTACCCCCAAAACCTCTTTTAAAGAAACTGGCACTTCACCACCAAGATGAAATGACCCAGGTTAGGTTAGGAGGGTTTGTTAGCACACTCAAAGGCTAGATCTCACTTAGGTCAACTAAAGAGCACTTCGACTTGGTCAACTTGCTAAGTTGCATCCCTCTTGATAGTACGGCATACCTATACTCAAGAAAAGAATAAAAGAGCTTCGATGACCTCTTGAGCTTGAACAACTTCAATTCTAGCCATACTTGATCAATAACCACTTGAGGGCTTTCAACATAGCCTTTGACTTGAGCACGTCCATACTTGAGCTAGTGACTTAGGATCCCTCCATATATTATAAGAATGCACACTTGGATCCATGGTCACTCCATGTTGCCAATCTTAACGAGTTGATGACTTGCAAAGCTTCCCTCGGTTAAGTTTTGAATATGATACTTGAAGACCCCACGGATGCTAGACCTTCACCATAGCAAAACACGAATGGCGGCTTAGCTACGGCCCCAAAGATTGCTTAGTCCCTCACCCTAGCCATCTCGGTTGATCTCTTCATCACTTATCCAATCCACTTTGAGTTTCACTTTGCTTCACATGCAATTAACCTTCATTTGAAAAACCCGCTTCAAATGCTTGATCTTGATTGACAACGGATATGCAAGCTTCCATTTTTAGAACCATGGTGTGTACACTCATCATCTTGTTCTTTTTCAATAAACTCATGAAGTCTTGCACCATATACATGTCTTTAAAGATGTGAGCCGAAATATTCATCCACAAATAAGTACATCAAAGATTGCTTGTGAATATATAGAGAAAACCTGCTCACAATCTTAGACAAAATCATTAGTCCTTTAATCGCCTTGTCATTCAATTCACCAAAATCCACTTAGGGGCCTAGATGCACTTTCAATCTCCCCCTTTTTGGTGATTGATGACAACTCGATTAAAGCTTACAAATAAAAAAATAAAGCGCATTTAGATTCTTAGATATAGCTAGAGCTCCCCCTTAATTTGTGCTTTGAGTTGGATTTCAAACAAATGGCCTTAAATGCCATTAGCACAAATTTGGAAGAAAAGACGTGTGAGCTCTCCCTATATCTTAGAATCAGTGGAGTGCAACATGTGTGAGCGACAAAATAAAATCCGTGATGCGTATGACAAGATATGCACAAAGCAAAGGGAAAAGTACTGGCTAGGCAAAGACCGGCCGACCGGGCCCCGACCGGTCGGACCGGTCGCATCCAACCAACACACACAATCGGGCGGCACCGGTCAGACCGGTCAGGTCCAGTTAGCGCACAAAGCAACAGAAGTGCGTGCTATTTGGTCCAAGGTGATCGGGCCAGGGTTGCAAGCTGGTTTAGATCACTTTGCCCCATTTAGACAACACAAACAAACACCATTCAAAGCAAGCATCACAATCTAACAATAAAGTTGCTTAAATATTACAAAAAGGTTTAAAACACACAGTGGCACTCACACAAAAGTTCTCAAGTCCACCAAGATGAAGTTCTAACTTATTACATGGCTTCTGTCAACAGCCAGGCACCGGTCAGACCGGTGCAGGGCACCGGTCAGACCGGTGCAACACAGACAGGAACCCGCACAAAGACAAACTTGTGGCTTTAATCTTGATTCTTCTCCCCCTTTGTCATCAAGCATCCAAGAAGGGCCTGGAGAAGAAGAAGCTGCCGATCACTGTCCTTGAGATCCGTCTCCTGGGTGAGAGCTCCCTCCGTAGTAATAAGGGGTGTAGCCAAAGATCTCGGCGGAGAAGCGAGCGCCCCAATCTTGCACTTGCTCGGGAGGTGGAGGAGGTGGGGGTGCTTGCTCTTCTTCCATGAAGTGAGACGATCCAGCCACATCCGGAGGAGGAGGTACAAAAGGTGGAGGTGGAGGAGGAACCGATGAGGATAATCCTTGTCCTTGCTCGGACTCGAAGAACATAGGGCCATATTGGTTAAGCAAGTCGGAGTTGGCCCATCCTCTCATCCTTTCCTCAAAGGAAGGTATCTCAACCTGTGGAGATTCTGGAGATGGTGGAGAGCGAGGAGGTTGAAAACCTTGGGCATTGTGCATCAACTTCATTGTGTCCCTCATTTGCTTATTAGCCCTTCTCGACCTTTGTTGCTCAACTTGGATGTCATGCTTGTCTCCTCGCACATCCCAAAAATGAAGTTGAGAAACTTTTTCAAAGGGGGAGGTGGATCCGTGTGGCTCGTCCGGGTGCCGCCACCCCACCGGCCGACCGGTGCTCGGCCGGCCGGACCGGGGACGGTCCGAGTCCCCGCCCGAGGCGGATCCGGGCCGAGCCGCTCCCTCCTCAAAGATTTCTTCCTCATGACCCGGTGCATGCTCAACTCTAGTAGATGGAAACCGAGGGTTCTTGCTAGGATTGAGCTTCGAGGCTTGTGTGTCACATTTTTCGGAAACTCCGTCTTTGCAACCTTTTCAATCATATACATGATGTAAGGGCCGTAGCGCTAATCTTCTTGGGGTCCTCGGATAGGTGCTTGATCTCTTGCCAAATGAAATCCCCAACACTGAACTCCGGAGCTCCCGGCCTCAAAGCCACCATCAAGTTTTTCTGGAACTTTGTGATTTCTGAGGGGTTTCCATCTCTAGGTGTAATAGACACCCTAAGGAGCCATTTTAGGACAGCAAAGTAGGTGTAGAGATTCTTCACCTTCCCAAAGTTGGCATTCTCACCACGAGGGTACATCACATGCAAGGCGTCCTTCTCAAGCTCTCCCTCATCATGGAGCTTCCTCAACTCTCCATCTCCCGCCGTGATCCCAAAGCACCTCAAGAATCTATGGAAGGTAATGGAGTACTTTTGGCCGTTGATCATCCAAATCATAGTCCTATCGGCCTCAATGTGACCAAAGTGCACTGTGGCAAAGAACTGGGCGATGATCTCCTTGTTCCAATCCTGTCGGAACCCCATAAGTGTCTTCACCCTTTGCCGCTCACAATTGCTCAAGACTTCATCAAATATAGGGTCTCCTTTCCTAGCCATGTGCTCCCAATCCACATATTGTGCCTTGTGAGTGATTTTGGGTTTCTTTATAATCACTGTAGCATAGTAATCTTGCTGAAATTTAGCCCAAAACCTCGGATCCGACGCGGTCTTGCTCTCCTCATATGGGTTCTTGTTCCTCAGCTTCTTTAGGGCTTTGGTCATGCCAGCCCCGTGGTACTTCACCGGCCTGTCAGGGTAAATGTAAGTAGGTGGCATGATCCTCAACCTACCCTGATCATCGTCATCTTCTTCCATAGCATCTAAATCCTCCTCCTCATCCTCCTCATCCTCATCCTCATCCTCATCGCTATCAGACCCAGCCTCCTGGTGCCTCCTCAACTCAAACTGACCCGGAAAGGTCTCATCTTCAACATTGTCATCGCTGCTCGTTCCGGTGTCACCTCCTAGATCAGGATCCTCAGCACTTGCTTGAGTTGAGCGGTGTCTCAATCTCTTGCCGCCGATGTTGACAAGGTCTGCCCCCTTCCCCAAAATCACCGGGGATGGTTCCTCGGCGAGTGAGCACGTCTTCTCTTCTTTTCTTTGCCCCTTCCTTTTCCCGTACCATAGCTGCTGTCCCGAGTCACAAATAGGATGACAAGAGTGTATAAGACTCTAGGAAAAAGATTGAATTGGTATGGAATTGATTCTTGAAAGTTCGTAACAATTGGGTCGTTTCGAGCCACACCGGCCGGACGGGTGAGGGGCACCGGTCGGACCGGTGCCACCCGCACGAGCCAATTGCTCCCACATTCAATCTGAGCAGCTATCAATCTAAGATTTGGTCTAGTTGAACAAAAGACATCCTAGAATAGATATGTGTTGAAAAACATGAAGAAAACACAATTTGGGGTTGGACATGCGCCACCAGTCAGACCGGTGACGGCCACCGGTCAGACCGGTGATGGCCGTCCGACCCCAATTCGTGGGTTCTCACAATGTGTCCAACAAAACCTTATGGATCTATAGGCATGTCTTCTAGGTTATCAGAAGATGTTCTACCAAAGGGAATTCAAAACTTTGCACCATGTGAGGAGATTGGGCAAAAGAAAGGTTTGAATACCTTTGGAGAGTGGAACTCGAGTTGAATCCAAGAAACTCGAAGGGGGAAGTGAAGAGAGGCCTTGGGGGATCCTTTTGCTTCGAATCTTGAGGCCTTTCCTTGGTTCAATCTTCAAACCACCATGGATTTTGAGAGAGATGAAGGAGAGAAGAGGGAGGGGAGGTTCTCCACGGTTTGAGGCAGGAGTGGGTGGTGAATGATAGAGGAGAGAGAAGGAGGGGGGTAAAAGAGGATTCCTTTTACTGTGGCCCCACGGTTTGACGTCGGGCGTCACCGGTCAGACCGGTGACGGGCACCGGTCAGACCGGTGACCGCCCATGGTCGAGCTAGTGAGCCCTTATCGGTTTTTCCGACCCACCCTCGGTAGAACCGAAGATCTTGATAAAATTCAGCAGAGAGTCCTTATCGGTAGAACCGACACGCCCTCGGTAGTACCGACCCTTTTTCTCCTTTTTGAGATTTTGCTCCTTGAAACTTCTCCAAAAATGTTATAGGACAATTCTCATCCACTTAGGTTGCATAAACACGATTATGTGACTTCAAGGTCACCACCGGTCAGACTGGTGGCTTGCACCGGTCAGACCGGTGCGCCCTTGAGAAACAGATTTTGAGCCACAACAATAGATTTCTATTTCAACCTTTAGAGATGTTTTGGATATGAGATAGAAAGATGATATTGATCCAAAAACCATCAATTCTTAGAAGAAGGAAGGATTAACGAATTTAATCGAGAATTCGATCCTTCTGAGAGAGAGAGATAAAAAGAATGGATTTTAGGGACTTGAGAAAATCCTCTTAATTGTGACTAGCCAACAACCAAGCAAGTAGAACTATAGTCACAACTAAGTTGATTGGGTCACTAAGACCAAGAACCAAATATTTTCAAAGTGAGCACACTTCCTATACATGCTAGTCGATTTTTTGAAAAATCTATCCTATGTCACAAAGTGCATGCATCCACTTCAAGAGAATGCCCGAACAAGCATATTTGGCTCATATCTTCATCCTAGAGACACTAAGACGAGTGGAAGTAAAGATATCAACCAAATATCTAGAGAGGAGCACGAGAGGTTCACTTGAAGCAATTACATGCTAAGGAAGGCACACTAGCATGATATTATGGCCTAGATGCATTACAGTATTTCAATAAGTTTCGTGAAAATATACCTTTGCCTTAAGACCATTTCATTTGTGCATAAATTAAATTTTGATCGGTGTTAGTTCTTACTTTGTTCTTTTGGAAGTTACGCTTATCGAGAGCTTCCTTTGAGATGCACAAACGAATGAGACTACAAGATCACTTAGAAGAAATTTGTTAGTCCCACAAGTGACACAAGTGTTGTAATGAGCTCCCCCTTAAGTAGTGCTAGAGAATTTGAATTTCTCGACCAAGGCACTTTGTTCAATTAAGAACTTGTTGAGGCTCATTCCAAAACTTGGTCACAACACATGAATGATTTGATAATTGACATGTGTTTATCTTCTCATAACCTTTGATGCCAAATCACCCTTCTTCTTGAGGGTTTGGACAACCCCGAGTCACCCGGGCACTCGTGCCGGGTCACCCTGCAGCATTCAGAGGCGTACCGGGTCATCCGGGCACTCGTGCTGGGTCACCCGCCCAATTTGCACTTGCTGCGTTGGCACCGGTCAGACCGGTGACCACCGCCTGACACATTTTGGTGATTTTTTCCTTCCCTTTTCCTTGAGTGAGTGAATGTATCACTAATTTAAGTCCTGCAATCAAGGATAAGGCATTGCTCTACTAGAGAGCCATTAAAAGCATCGAATGGCATGATAAGGTAAATTTTCATATAAATAGTCAAAGTCACCACCTCATGCTTTGCTCATGCAAGAAGAGCATCACATGAGTGTTCGCCAAGGACCAAAGGTGACTTAGACTCAATTTAGCGCATTAGTTACCGAGATGACATTGATTTCACGAATTGTATGAGTTTGCTCTTCACATGGTCAATTGAATCCATCAAGATTTCCAAGTCCTCCAACCATGTGCTCAATGCATCTCTTTCAACCTGCAAGCTCAGTAAGCATTTCTTGGTACCCAACACTTGTTGGGTCCTATTGGGTTAGTCACAAGGTGCTTAGGAACCCAAATAGCTCTCATGCTACAATGAGGTGAACTAATCTCCCTCATAACACAAGTTCTATTCTTATCGTTCCTAAGCTTATGGAAATCATAATGGACAAGGTTTGATTTAGGAATGTTACCATTTGGACAATCCTTGCCCAAGTGACCCTTTTGACGGCATTCGTAGCAAATACGATTTTTGTTCTTGTTGGTCACACCATTCCTTGCAATTTCTTTTCTACACTTGCTTCGTGTCTTGTTCTTGGAGAAGGTGGCTTCCTTGCCTTGTTTGCTTGAAGTGGGCGCTGCCACGGCCGGCCGGTCCGACCGGTGGCATGCACCGGTCTGACCGGTCACGGTCAGAGCCACTGCCCGTTGTTGCTTTTGGGCACGAGTCGGCAAGGTGTCCCTTCTCTCTGCACTTGTAGCACACCCTCCACTTGTTGGAGCTTCTAGGCTTCTTGAAGAGTGACTCTTGTGCCTTGTGCTTGATCGGGCGATATTGGGATTTGATTTGCCCAATCTCGCTCTTTTCTTGAATCTTGTTCTTGTGGGATGTTGTATGTTGTTGAGGGGTTGAGCTAGTTGCGGTTGATCCCTTCCCAAGCTACTTCACCATGCTTTCACGGTTATCTTGAGAAGGTTGCACTTTGCTCTTCTCCTTCAACACATACAAGTCCTTTTGAAGCTTTTCAACCTCTTGCTTTAGTTTATCATTTTCTTCAAAGAATGAGGTCTTCACAAGATTCTACAAGTACATGCTCAATGCTAGATTGGCTTGCTTGAGACAAACAATCATTAGCGCAAGATAAATTAACTTGAAATTGTGAGCATGTGCATGTGTGAGATAGAGGTTGTATTGATTTTAGCGATGAAAGCACAACCTCATGGGCTATCTCTAGTGTTGCATAAGAATCAACAAGCTTCTCATAGGAAAGTTCAAGTTCATTGTGATTAGCTTGTAGGACCATATGCTCGCTAGTGAGCTTCGCTAGTTTGGCTTCTAGATCATCATTGGCATCTTCTTCTAATTTAGCTCTACAAGCAAAGGATTTGATGTCATGATCATATTTGTTAGCCAGAGTTTCATACTTACAAACCAAGGATGCGAGTTCGGATTTGAGAAGCTCAAGTTCTCTTGATGAAGAGCTTGAAGCTTCAATCTTCTGGTCTTTAGCCCCTTTGGCTTGTCTCTTCTTCTTGCTCTTCTTTTCCTTCTTGGCCATCAAGCAAGTTGATGTGCCCCTGCTGGCACCGGTCTGACCGGTGAGTGTCACCGGTCTGACCGGTCCCTGCAGAGGGACCGCGACTTCACTTCTTTGATCTTCTTGTTGCTTGGGGGTTGATGCTTGATGATCAGTGGATGTTGTAGAGGTATAGCACATCTCCACTGACTCATCTTCATCATCGCTCTCAAGTTCATCCCATTTGGTGTTTACCAACTCAAGTAGTAACTTCCAAATGAGATGAGCATCTTCTGAAATCTTTTTGCTCTTCAAGACAATATACCTTAGTTCTCTACATACACAGCTACACAAAAGGTTAGCAATTACGGCATTGAGTTGCTTCTTCTCCAAGTCCATTGGCGAGACACATGTCTCATCCTTTGGAAGGATACTCACAACCATAATGCTCTCAGCAGTAGGGCCCAAAACCTTAAGTGCAATGAGAACATTAGAGCACCAAGAAGAATAGTTTGAGCCATCTAGAGCTAGAGGTTCAAACGGTACCTCACAAGTTGTCGACATCGAAGAACTCCAAGCGGTTAAGCTTGAATCGGAGCACCAAGCTCTGATACCAATTGAAAGGACCTTGATGTCGCCTAGAGGGGGGTGAATAGGCGTGACGACCAAATTAAACTTTTTCTCCCCAAACACTTGAGTCGACAAGTGCTCCACCGGTCGACCGGTGGTGATGACCGGTCCGACCGGTCTAGCCCGGACTTCACAGGTGACACCGGTCGATCGGGTGCGTCTCACCGGTCGACCGGTGTAGCACAGAGAACCCGCAAAAACAACTTCAAGCACCTCTTGGCTTCTAGCACGAACCAAACTCGGGGTGTGGCTTTTGTATAAGATCACAAGCGAGTAATGAGCCCCCGCACACACAAGTAACACACCCAAGTAGATCGAAGCGGAAGCAAAAGAAATATGCTAGAAAAACAACTTAGAGAGTCGAACCACACGAGGAAGCAAGGATTTGTTTCCCGAAGTTCACCACCCACTGAGGAATGGCTACGTCTCCGTTGAGGAGCTTGTAAGGGACAATTCCCACAACAAGCCAGGTCTCTTTCAACCACTTTCCTCCTTTCCACTAAGGTGATCTTTTCCACGCAGAGGCAAGATCGCAGCCCTTACAAACTTCCCGCTGCTCACCACAACCTTGGGAGCTAGCCGGCGACACCTAGCCGTCTAGGAGACAAACCTCCAAGAGTAACAAAAGCTCCAAAGTTTGTAGACGCGAAACCAAAGTGCTCAAGCTATGGAAACTGCTCTTGTTAGCTCACAAAGTCACTCCTAGGCTCACTTCCTCAACCCAACACAAAGATGATGGCTTGAATCCACAAATATCACAAAGAGATGGTTGGGGAGAGCCACTAAGGCTTAGAGCTAGTTAGAAATGGCTTGGGACCTCAGCAAACACACTAGAACCAGCAACCCTCACTTGAAGAGGGCTTGGGGTATTTATACCCCTCAAAGGAGAAAACTAGCCGTTAGTCCCCGGGCAGCACCGGTCAGACCGGTGCCTCACACCGGTCAGACCGGTGTACGAAAAACTAGCCGTTGGGCTAGCGGCACCGGTCAGACCGGTGCCTCTGACCGGTCGACCCGGTCGTGCCCGAGTTACCCCCAAAACCTCTTTTAAAGAAACTAGCACTTCACCACCAAGATGAAATTACCCGTGTTAGGTTAGGAGGGTTTGTTAGCACACTCAAAGGCTAGATCTCACTTAGGTCAACTAAAGAGCACTTTGACTTGGTCAACTTGCTAAGTTGCATCCCTCTTGATAGTACGGCATACCTATACTCAAGAAAAGAATAAAAGAGCTTCGATGACCTCTTGAGCTTGAACAACTTCAATTCTAGCCATACTTTATCAATAACCACTTGAGGGCTTTCAACATAGCCTTTGACTTCGAGACGTCCATACTTGAGCTATTGACTTAGGATCTTTCCATATAGCATAAGAATGCACACTTGGATCCATGGTCACTCCATGTTGCCAATCTTAACGAGTTGATGACTTGCAAAGCTTCCCTCGGTTAAGGTTTGAATATGATGCTTGAAGACCCCACGGATGCTAGACCTTCACCATAGCAAAACACGAATGGCGGCTTAGCTACGGCCCCAAAGATTGCTTAGTCCCTCACCCTAGCCATCTCGGTTGATTGCTTCATCACTTATCCAATCCACTTTGAGTTCCACTTTGCTTCACACGCAATTAACCTTCATTTGAAAATCCCGCTTCAAATGCTTGATCTTGATTGACAACGGATATGCAAGCTTCCATTTTTAGAACCATGGTGTGTACACTCATCATCTTGTTCTTTTTCAATAAACTCATGAAGTCTTGCACCATATACATGTCTTTAAAGATGTGAGCCGAAATATTCATCCACAAATAAGTACATCAAAGATTGCTTGTGAATATATAGAGAAAACCTGCTCACAATCTTAGACAAAATCATTAGTCCTTTAATCGCCTTGTCATTCAATTCACCAAAATCCACTTAGGGGCCTAGATGCACTTTCAGGATCGATGAACCCTCTCGAAGAACTCGACGACACGACAAATGGACTCTAGGGTTTGGCGTAAAGCCGGTTTGTATTGAGAATGATTGTGTATCTGTTTTACAGACAACCAGGGCTCATATTTATACCCTATCAAGCACATCCTCGAATGGATTCGATACCTAATTTATCTCTAAGCTTGGTCGCTTATCCATCAATTCGTCCTCCCTGCTTGAGCCACGTCACCATGCAATCCCGAGAAATCAGTTCAACTGTTCTTTTGCCGAACGGAAGCAAATAGCCGACCGCGGATCTTTCTGCCGAATGCATCTGAAGAAACCTTCCTTCCGCCAGACGGACTCCTCACCGAGATGGACCCACAAGTCAGACTCCTTACCAAATTTTGGTGTTAACACATGCCCCTTCAATTGTGGGATAAAAGTGATTTTATTCCGGAATTGACTCCAGCCACCAACGTCTTCAAATCGAATCTGTTCAACACCTATTCTCTCTCTTCGCAGTCCACCGGAATCTTCGTCTAGATCCAAACCCTAGATCCCCTTGTTCTGAGCTTGAATTCCCAATGGCGGCTCGAAACCAAGCTGCTCAGGTAAATTCCCCTTCTATAAGCTTCATTCGGTATTTAGGTTTTCAATTTTTACCTGAGATTTCTTTTCCGCTTTCTTTCAGGAGCCTTCCACTGAGCTTTTGATTCGCACCGAGGCCAATTCAAGATCCTACTACCTTGGTCCTGTGGGAAACTCTGATCCTCGAGATTTCATCGCAGCCGAGTCTCAAAGGATCCCCTTCAAAGCGGCTCTGTCCACACCTCCTCAGTGGCAGGATGCTTTCAAGAACTGGCCCTTGCCCCCAATCGCAGGCTGGAAAAATTGGTACCGGAGAGTTCTCGCAGATAAGAGTGCCAGGACCCAGAATTGGGATACCCTCCGCATTGCTCAGTGCCTAGAATTATCTTTGGCCGAGACCCCCGAGAATGAAGACCTCTTGGTAGAAGCTTGCCACTTCTGGTCAAACGGCGTCAACGCCTTCCTTTTTGGTCACGGCCCGATGTCTCCAACTCTGGCCGATGTGTATATGATCACCGGCCTTGACATTACAGGAACTGTTCACCCCTGGGATTTTAGATGCTCCTCAAGACAAACAGGGGTGAAACCAGGGAGTGGATACAAAAACTATATCCTGAAGCACATGAAGGATGGCCCCCTTGGTGAAATTGAATATAGGGCATTTCTGAACATGTGGCTATGCAGGTTCATCTTCTGTGGTAAAGCCAATGAGCCTACCCTGAATCACATTGCAATGGCTTCATACCTAGTCGAGGGCAAGTGCTTCCCTCTTGGAAAATACCTCATAGGTAGTGTGTACCATATGCTTCATCAGACTGTCATCCAGATGTACACCGGCCAAAGGATATCATGTGTCAATGGTCCCTGGTGGTTTGTTCAAATGTGGCTGCAGCTGCACATGCATCAGATTGTTGGTGTTGACTTGAACACCCGGCTCTTCCCTTCATCCAGTCATCATGAAGGGGAACCCCAAGCCACCAGAGGATGCCAGACTTATGGAGAAGCCGTTTCGACTGTCCCTATTCAGCAGAATATCAGCCAGCTCTTCGAGCTCTTCTTCAAAGGCTTTCACAATCCTCTCTGGCTCCCTTACTTGGACAATGACAACTTGACTCTCCCTTGTGAGTTCTCTTTTGAGACTGAACGCCAAGATGGGAAATTCCTGGAGATCTTCAATATCATTATCCGCCCATGCATCCTGCCGGCTGAATTCAGTGGAGGGAGGCTGACCTACGAGACCTATGAATATTATCGGCCCAATATTATGGCTAGGCAACTAGGATGTGGCCAGATGCCCCCAAGACTGTTCTTGCATGAATTCCTCAAGCCCAGAGAGGAAGTCAAGGACCTCACTCAAACTAGCAGAGTTTTTCAATATGCATGCAGTCCTTCTGTCTACACCTGGCCTTTTATTCCCACAACAATAGCTCACCCCACCTTCAACTCTTGGTGGCAAGAATTCCATGATCACATCTTCAGTGAGCCTGTACACTTATTCTGTACAGAGTTGATGCCTAACCTCCAGCCAACTTCAGAGGTGATATGATTAACCCTTAAGTCAGACACTTCTCTTTCTAATCATGACTCTGATTTTATTCCTTTTGCTCACAGAACACAGTGCCTGCTCCTCGGGCCAGGGTCATTACTTACAATGCAGTGGGCCCAATCTCAGCATTGGGGTTCAGATCACCAACCCTGGCCCAGCTAATGGCTAGGTATGCAACAACAGACCCAACTCTATCCAGCCTTGCTGCTGACAGGAGGCAAAGCTTATCTCTGATTGCTCCTCCAAATGCCAAGAGGAGAAGGACTGTCAAAAAAGTCCTTGTTGAGGTATAATTTCTCCCTTTCTTGATCATAGGATTATTCTGTCTCTGATAAATCATATCTTGTGCATTTTCAGGCCAGAAATCAGCAGTCCTCAGCTTCTGAAACAGCCAATGCCCCATCTACTGGTATGACTTTTACTGTCTTTTCTTGAGGATGACTACTGGCATTCACTCCTAATTTGGTATTTGCAGAAGAAACAACGGAGGATCAACTTGTGGACGTCCCAGTGTCGCAACAAGCAAGTCCACCCAGGATTGAGCTACCTGTCCAAGTGGAAATTTCATCTTCATCAGGGACTGAATCACCCCCTGTTCAGACAGAAGTATCAGATTCCCCAGAAATGAATTTCCCCATTCAACCAGAGCCATCAAGTCTTCCAAGGACCCAATCACCCACTGGTCAAGCAGAGATATCAATCCCAGCAGAGGTGAACCCATCTTCTCCTCAGCCGGAAGCTTCTGAATTGCCAGGAACCGCATCAACGCCTTCTCACACAAAAGCTTCAGCTCTGCCTGGAACACCCTCTTCACCAGTGGCTACCCCTGAACAAAATCCTGCCCCAGTTCAGGAAATCAGACATGAGGTACTTATTTGCACTTAACCCTGCTACCCTTTTATCTCCAGCACTCCTGACTCGGCAATATTGCTTTCTTAGGATCAGGCCCCGTCATCATCAAGTCCATCAATGGGGAACAATCCAGCTGCCGAGGTAAGGGAAGGAGCGCCTCAAACTCTGTCAGAGGAAGTGCTAGAAAAACTTAGGGAAAGTTTTGCCTGGCTGCAAAGAGATGCACGAGATCAATTCAAAGATCTCAATCACTTTGAAGAAATGCTCGAACCCATTAGCCAAGAACTCCCTGAGGACATCAGCGCCTCTCTTGCATCTATCTCTGGTCTGGAGATTCACTACGTGCCCATAAGACAAGCTTTGAGAAAGGTGTCATCCCGCCCATCTGTCGAAAAGAAGAGGGCCAGTGCTGAACAAACCATGAAAGGGGCACAATCTCAGACTGAGAGCCATAAAGATACATTGGCCAATCTGCAAGCTTCTCGCGAATTGAAGATCGCCAGAAAAGCCGCCTTGGAGGCGGGCCGAGAAGCTCGTTAGCCGAAATAGAGGCCGATGACAAGAAAATAGCCGAGCTCCCTGGATTGATAGAGAAGACCCAAGAGGAAGCAATATCGGCTATGGCTAAGGTGAAACAATGTGATGCAGAACTTACCACCCTATCCAGTGCTCAGAAAGATTACCAAGAGCGGATGGAAAGTTTTCGCCAAGCAACATCAAACGTCCGTGGTGTAATTGCGAAATTCTTGAACATCTGAACGCTTCAATTGATGTGTAATCGAATTGGTCGTCCTTGTAATATTTGTTCTTGCAATTTGATTCCCTTTTTCTTCTGCGCATTCTTGAATGTGATGCTGAACGACCCATTCGGCAAAGAAATGCCAATACCCGAATGGCACTTTGACTCTTCTTAGCCGAGCCAGTCAACCGAATATGACTCAGTCCAGAACTCCAAACGACCCATCGGCGGGCTGGTCAAGGAAACCTTTCCACCTTCCGATTTTCTTGGGATATGCGCCACGATCCAGAGCCACGACTTGAGGCCACGATCTGCCTTGCCAGGCCTATAAATGAAACCGTAGGTGCCCCTAGCTTTCCACCAAGCCTTTAGCTCTCGAATCTTTGCCAATCTCAACTCTTCTTCTCCTTTCCGAACAGTGCACATCCCAGAGCAGCATGGTGCGCCGCCTCAACCGCCGCCGCGCCTCCGATGAGGCGGAGGGGAGTAGCGCCAATACGCGCCGGAGGAAATGATCGTCAATTCTTCCTCTCTGATTCGTATTTGATCTCCTTTCATTCTGGTGATTATCCTCTTTTCAGGTTGATTCAATGGAATCCATCTCCTGCGCCGGCCGGTCAGCCCCTGCCCGACGACTCATCGGAGTCTAACGGCCACTCCCCCGTGCCTTACGGGGAACTCGACGCTCTCCGCTTCAAAGGGGAACTGGAGGTGGCCCAGCGCGAGCTGGAGGAGGTCTCCAAGAAGGCTGGCATAGCCGAGTTGGAGTGGGAAGACCAGCGCAAGCAGCTGCTGGAGACCATCGACGGTACGGTCCTGACACCGCTCCTTGATCCAACCCGGCCTTTGATGCTGATCTCCCTTTTTCTTGCACTTTGCAGCCCGTGATGCTGAGCTCAACCAGCTCAAGATGCTGGTGGAGCAACTGGCCGATAAGGTGAACGCCCGCGGAGACACGCCGGCGGAGCGCCTTGCCGCGGTGGAGCACCGCGTTGATGAAGTGGCCACCCATGGCGTCCGCTTGGGCACGACCCTGGGCCTGGCTGCTATGGCGACGCACACCGACGTCGACTACTCCACCAGGCCGCGCGGCTTCCGGGGCGGCGCGCCAGAAGACATCGAGGAGATTGAGCTCATCTTGGAGCGCCTCGATGGCCACGGTGACGCCATTGCCGAAATCACTCATCCCCAATCTGTGCTGAACAGGCTTTTTGACTAGATTGTATTAGGGATGCTTGAATATCGGCAATAAATAAAAACTTATGAATTCTGTGCTTGCATTGCGATGATTTTCTTCATGTTTGCACTCGTGAATCTTGTTTTTCCTTAAACGTATCCGGGAACTGTCTTGAGCCGAACACGTGAGAACAGATGCCCCGTGGCGCAAAATCTACAGAAGATCCCTGAATCGGCAATCCATAAGCACTGTTCAAGCAAAAACCCTTCCCACTTGGGGAGAAAACCCTGCCGCTTGGTATTCCAACAGTGCATGCTGGCCAGTCATCACTCCCAATGCATCCCCTCGGTCAATAAAATAGCCTGCTGAGATGCCCTGCAACTCCACTCGCACACTCATCCATCACTTCTCATTTCCTCCCCCATCCTTAGAGGAGAAAACCCCAAGGCCATGGACAAAGGCAAGCAACCCCAGGAGAGCAGCACTCCGAAGAGACGCACGATTCGAAAGTGAGTTTTCCCTTGATTCACTCCTTGTTTCCCATCTGATCTTGCGCTTTACCTCCTCTCTTCTTTTCTTCTTTCAGCCTTGATTTGCTTCCTGAAGAAATCATTGGGACCGAAGACGTGCCTGAGTACATCTCCTCCGATTCCTCCCTCGAAGCAGAGGAGGCTACGCCTGAACAGAGGACCAACCATCAACTGCGCCACCGCGTTCGGCACCTGGAGCACGGCCTCAGGGACATCGCCGCTCGTTGCCAGGCCGAACGCGAGCGTCGCATGGCTCTAGAGGCACTAGTAGGGGGTAAATGTTTCTGACCCCTTCCTGACTTCGCGCTCACATTTGGATTTCTTGCCCCTAACACCCACTCCTCTGTTTCAGATGTCTCTGACAGGTACAACAACCTGAAAGCGGCTTGGGACAGCTTGGTGGAGGCCGCAAATCATGGTCACCCTGGTGCATTCCAAGTTGCCGTCACGGTGGTCCTGGAGCAACTGAAGAGGGAGCAGTCGAAGAAGAAGCAAAGAAAAGATTGAATCATACTTTCGCTCCTTCCTCCACGCCTTCTGCTTCCCACCTCCTCGTAGTCTAGACCACCAGGGTTGTTGGATGTAAACCTGCAAGAGGCAGTTGTAACGTAGTTTTGTGCTAAGGGCAATGCATCTGGGCACTGGCCATTTCTTCTATTTGTGTATTTTGTTCTGAAGGCGGCTTCGTTCTTGAGCGTCGGCTGTTTCCTGTGTCAGATGCATGTAATCCCACCGCTGGTGATCATCGATCGATTTCAATACTAGGATAATATTTCTTCAAATATCTCCCATTTATTGCAGCGGAAAATTCCTCTCCTAGTAAAGTTTTCAATACGTATGCATTACCGGGAATGCATCTGACCACGCGAAAGCGTCCTTCCCAGTTAGGGGACCATTTGCCGAATTCGCTGTATTTGGTTCCAATCGGCAATAGCGCCTTCCAAACCAAATCCCCTTCTGCGAATTGCCTGACTTTTACCTTGTTATAATACTTGGCAACCCGCAACTTATTCTTCTCAATGTTTTCCAGGGCCCTGAGACGGATCATGTGTAAATCCTCTAGCTCATCCATCATCAGGCCACTGTAATCCTTGGAGCTCAAATCTTTCTGTAACACGATTCTCCTGGAATCTGATTGCATCTCCCAAGGTAGAACCGCATGATGCCCATAAACCAATTCGTAAGGAGAAGTCTTTGTAGCTCCATGAGGGGCCATTAGGTAAGCCCATAATGCTTCACCGAGTACCGAATGCCATCTCCTTGGCTTCGGTCGATCTTCTTTTGTATCGGCTTGATCATGATCTTATTAGAAGCCTCTCGTTTGACCATTAGCTTGGGCATAATAGGGAGAAGAATTAAACAATTTGATTCCCATGCTTTCGGCAAATTCTCTGAACTCCAGGGACACGAATTGAGTCCCTTGATCAGTTGTGATGGTCTGAGGGATTCCAAATCGATAAATGATGTGTTCCTTGACAAATTCAACCATGTTTTCCGACGTCACCTTCTTTAGTGGGATCGCCTCAACCCATTTAGTAAAATAATCTGTAGCCAAAAGCACAAACTTATGCCCCTTGCTAGATGGTGGATTAATCTGGCCAATCAAGTCTATACCCCAACCCCTGAATGGCCATGGCTTGATGATGGGATTCAATGCTGATGCGGGGACCCTTTGAATATTTCCAAACCTCTGGCAGTCTTGACACCCCTTGTAATACTCAAAGCAATCCTCTAATATCGTCGGCCAAAAGCATCCAGCTTGCCTGATCACCCATTTCATGCGGTAGGCCGATTGGTGTGCTCCACATATCCCATCATGCACTTCACTCATCATCTTCTTCGCTTCTTTTGGACCCAGGCATCGTAACAATACCCCATCTAATGATTTATAAAACAAATTGTTATCCAGAAGAACGAATTTTATAGCCTTGTACCTGAGCTTCCTAGAGGCCTTTCGGGATGGATCTTTCAAATAGTCAACGATCTCTTTTCTCCAATAATCCTCCGCAAGATCCGTCCCTAGTGCACGCATATCCGCAACAAACACTTCTTGGCTCTCTTTGTAACCGGAGGCGCTTTGAGCCAACCCGTTTGCTTCTTCGTTATGCTCCCTAGGAATATCTTTGTAGAGTTACCAACGGAAAGCTCTTCAAGATTTCCCTGCATTCTTCGTAGTAACTCCTCAATGCTTCACTTTTGCATTCGTATTGGCCGTTCAATTGCTTGATCACCAGCTCTGAATCTCCATAAACTTCAACTGAAACGGCCCCGGCTTCTCTCAAATATTGGAGCCCCCGAAGTAATGCCTCGTAATCAGCCTGATTGTTTGTAACAGTGGGCTGTATAGGGATAGCAAATTCAAACATCTCACCTCTAGGCGAAATCAGTAGGATCCCTACTCCCCCACCTTTACCACATGATGATCCATCAAAGAATAAAGCCCAAGGAGTAATCTCAAGCAAATTAATTGACGGATCGCGATGTTCGGTTATAAAATCGGCAATGATCTGTCCCTTAATTGCCTTTGCCGATTCGAACTTTAACTCAAACTCTGATAAAGCCAAGATCCATTTGCCAATCCTGTCGTTCAAAGTTGGCATTGATAACATATGTTTTATTACATCAAACTTGGAATACACAGTGCATTCGGCATTCAACAAGTAGTGCCGAAACTTTGTACACGAGTAGTACACGCACAAACACAGCTTCTCTACAGCCGAATACCTGGTCTCAGGATCAAGTAATTTTCGGCTAAGATATGCTACTACCCGCTCCTTTCCTTCGAATTCTTGAATAAGAGCCGATCCAATGGTTTGGGTATCGGCCGCCACGTACAACTTGAAAGGCTTCTCCGGTCGAGGAGGGACCAACGATCGGTGGCTCCTTCATGTATTGCTTGATCTCATCAAAAGCCTTTTGTTGTTCATCGCCCCATGTGAACTTCTGATCTTTCTTTAGCTTCAGCAATGGAGAGAACGGCAAAACCTTCTGTGACAGATTTGAAATGAATCTTCTTACGAAGTTAATTTTGCCGAGTAGTGATTGCAATTCCTTGAGATTGGTTGGAGGGACAACTTCATCAATGGCTTTCATGCTCTTCTTGCCAACCTCAATTCCCCCTTCATGGACCAAGAATCCCAAGAACTCTCCAGCTGATACCCCAAAAGCGCATTTGTTCGGATTCATCTTTAGGCCATGCTTCCGGGTGCACTCCAAGGTCCTTTTCACATCCTCCAAATGTGTGTCATGACTTAGGGACTTTATCACAACATCATCAATGTAGATTTCAACAACTTTGCCGATCAACTCGTGAAAGATGTAATTCATGGCTCGCTGATAAGTTGCACCGGCATTTTTCAACCCAAACGTCATGACTATCCATTCAAACAGGCCTATATAACCAGGACACCTGAAGGCCGTCTTTGATATATCCTCTATTGCCATAAAAATTTGGTTGTATCCCGCATTGCCATCCATGAAACTGATAACTTTGTGCCCGGCAGCGGCGTCAACCAATAAATCGGCAATAGGCATGGGGTAGCCATCCATCGGAGTAGCTCTGTTCAAGTCCCTGAAATCTATACAAACCCTCATCTTTCCATTCTTTTTGTAAACAGGGACAATGTTAGAAATCCACTCCGCGTATCTGCATGGCCGAACGAAGTTTGCATCAAGTAATCTTTCAACTTCTTTCTTCACATCGGCCAATACTTCATCCTTGTAGATCTTCCGGGGTGGTTGCTTGTATGGTTTGAAACCTATCTTGATTGGCAACCTATGCTCAACGATGGAACGATCCAGTCCAGGCATCTCTGAATAATCCCAGGCGAAGCAATCTTTATATTCCTTGAGTAGCTTGATTAATTCCTCCCTGAAGTCTGATTGCAAGTTTGAGCTGATGAACGTCGGCCTTGGCTTGTCTCCGCTTCCAATGTCAACTTCTTCTAATTTATCGGCCGACATAAATCCTCGCCCCAACTTGCCATCGGTGCGTCGATGGGGTTCTCCATTAAAAATTGCTATAAGAGCCGATCGCTTGAATCGGTCGTTGATCGCCGCCGACGGGTTCAACGGGACCTTCTCCCAAGTCTTTCCCCGAGAAACAGTCAATGCCTTGATACTCCCAGAAAGCTGGTTCCATGTTTGCAACGCTCACGGAGTCATCTGCTTGGACCACCTCAATATCATCATCCACCCATTGGATGAGCTGCAGATGCATGGTGGATGGGATGCAACAATTGGCATGAATCCAGTCCCGTCCGAGCAGTAGGTTGTAGGCTCCTTTACCTTCGATGACAAAGAAGGTCGTGAGCAGCGTCTTGGACCCGATCATCAGATCCACATGAGCGCATCCCTTGGTATCTGAAGGATTCCCAGCGATATCATTCAGTATTATGCTTGTAGGCGTCAGATCGCTAGGGCCCATGCCAAGTTTCCTGAAGGTGGTGTACGGCATTACGTTGACTGCCGCTCCACCATCGACAAACATCTTGGTCAATGGCTTGCCATTGACATATCCCTTTAAGTACAGCGACCTCATGTGTCGATTTTTGGCCGGTTTGTCGAAGACGGCTTCCTTGCCTAGCACCAGCTGCGCCATTAGCCTCTCAACCTGCTCATCATCCAGGGACGCCTCTTCCTGCACAACCTGATTAGCAGGAGCCATGAATTCATTCGGCAGAAAATATACCATGCATGTTGGAGCCGAGCGCTTTGATCCTTCAGGTTGACCCTTTGGATGCCACACCTGCCTTGTCTGGATCCCAGCCTGCCTTAATTCACGGTTCCTCAAGCGTTGTACCCGTCTCTTCTGACTTCTCCTCAGGCCAGGCTGGCACCATTGCCCTTTCTGCCAGATGTATTCGTCCTCGTCTTCTTCTTGATCAGCCCACCTTAAATCAGCCTGCCTTTTCCTGGGATGATCAATGATTTCAATTTTTTGGCGCCGATCCTGGCTAGGATGCATCCTTCCAATTCTTTCGTGGACGGATCGGCGATTGCGCTCCCCGCCTATACTCAAAATACCTGTCACTGCACTCAGGGCAGTTTCTCAGCGTGGGCAGCTTCAAACCTTCATTCCAACAGTGCCTGAAGAACGCACATCCCCAGTGCTCGCGCGTGTATTGCTCCAGGTCCCTTCTGTGTGCTTCCTCTTCGGCTTTGCGCTTCTCCTCCTCGTACTTCCGCTTCTGGTAGCGCTCCTTTTCCAGCTGGCGCTGCCACTTGTTGAGGAGGATACGTGTGGTCACCCTGGGCTTGGCTCTGGAAAATTCCCCGACCTCGATGTGGCTCTTGAGAACGTGGGGGGCCTCACCGTGCACCTGCTCCAAAGTTACTTGACGTTCCGGGTCCACTGCTCCATCCTGCCTAGCCCTGGCTGAGGTCAAGACTTTGACCTTGCCCTTCTCCTCGGCCCGTCACCATGTTGACGAAAAAGCCCACCATGTTCCGAGGGAAGGGATGGTCATCCGGCTTCATCTTGTTATCAAATTTGAGGTGCCCCTCCCCGGATGGCTCTCCGGATCCTCACCCCGAAGACCCCTGCGTCGTTGATGGAGTGCGAGTCCCCGTCGTGGAAGCCACGGTAACGTTTCCCCTTGACTCCATCGGGCCGAAGCATGGAATGCCCTTCGGTGCAATCGATTCGGCCTTCCTTTACCGGGAGCTCAAACGGCTTGTCGGCCTTTGTGATGTCGAAATCGTAGGTGCCTTTGGTCCGTTTGACCCGGCCGATTCATTGTCAATGGCTCCTTTCCCCACAAGATCTCGGCCGCAGCCACGTCTTGTTCATCATCAGAATCCTCCAACAGGTCGGCCTTGTCCAGGAACTGGTTGTAAATATCAGCAACGTCGTGCTGTTTGCCGAACCTGGCATCCTTCTTGAAGCCGTACGCTTGGTTGCTCATCAATGATAGCTTTTGGGACAGCTGCCCCAGATTGTCGAACTCCATGCCAAACAGCTTCTCACGCATGGCCGGCAGCATCCCGGCGACGGCCATGTCAGCCAACTGGTCGTCTGGCAAGTTGAGCGAAAAGCACATGCCCTTAACTTCCCTGAACCTCCTGAGAAATTCCAAGGGCATCTCATTGTGCCTCTGCTTCAGAGTAGCGAGGTCGATGAGTTTCTTCTCTGAGCTGCCGCTGAGTGGGCGTGGAACTTTCGTTCCAGCTCCTTCCATGTGCTAACTGACTTAAGGGGCAAAGATGAAAACCACTAGAATGCTAGGCCCGTCAGTGACGCGGGGAAGTATCTAACCCTGAACGCCTCCTCAGCCAAGCATTCTCCTAGCTGCATCAGGTAGCGAGCAATGTGCTCCACCGTACTCATGTCGTCCTGCCCGGAAAATTTTGTGAACTCCGTCGGAGGTTTTACCCTTGGCGGAAGGAGCACGTTGAAGTACCACTCCGGGAACGGTGGTGTGTAGGCTGGTCCCTGCATTTTCGGTTTGAGGCCGAACTGATATTGCATCAACTCGGCCATCTTCTGCGCCAGGGCGTCGTCCTCCTGTGCGCCTGCAGCTGGTGCGTAACCCGGATGCGGGAAGGCGTCTATGGCACCGTAGTTCCCCACCTCGTGGTAGCCTCCGCCGTAGAGATTCCTCTGTAGCCAGTTGCTCGCTGGAGCAATCCTGTGGCCGGAAGCAAGCGGGGCCCCAGGCGAGCCGAACGCCAAGTCCCCGTACGTGGGCTGGTACGGGTTCGGCTGTTGCACAGGCTAACCCGTGCTTCCCTGCGGTGGTGGCTGAACTGGTCGCCCTCTCCGCGGCCGCGCGTGGGGGGCCGAACCGGGCGACCCCCAGCACCTTGCGGAGGAGGCTGGAAAGCTTGACTCCCAGCGCTCTGAGGAGGAGGCTGGGTTGGTTGGCTCTGCAATGGCGGTTGAGAACTGGACTCGCCCAACTCCACGGTGCTCCCTTGAATGGGCGCCTTTCTGAATGCCTGCTCCATGCCCGGGCCGAAAACGGCCTCCATCATCTGTTTGAACGCACCAAGGAAACCTTTGTGGTGCCTGCTCAAGATGTGGTCCGCGGCGTCCCGGAACGCCTGTATGCATTCCTCCTTCTCCTGCTGGGTAGTGGCGTCGCTCTCCCCCGGCAACAATACCATGGGCATCTCGTTTTTCAGGTACGGGATGCCACTCCTGTTCTTTTTGAAGGACAACATACACTTCTACTGGAACTAGTCCACGGCGTCCTGGAGCTGCTGTCGCTGTTCAGGGGAGAGATCCTCAATGTTGACATCCATGACATCCGCGATCTCAGGCATCTTGATTTTTCGGCTGTGGTCCCACTGGGCGTGCCAAAAAGTGTGTTGACGCAAAACGTGCACCTAGCGCCAAACACACAGCAAGCCGAACAAGCTGGCTTCACACGCGCAAAGAATCACGAGACGTGCCAGTCAATTTTCCCTGAAAATTAACAAAAGAGAAAGTAGTTAAATACCAAAGCTTGGAACTTGCCGGGTGGTACCAGACAGTTCCATATTTACGGCCACGAAGCCAGGTAAGATGACATATAGCTATAAAAAGCTATCTGCCAGCAAACTGACACCATTCGGGAGCTTAAGTAAGGAAAAAGTAACATAGCCGAATGGATGACGTAAGCATGACGGCGATCGGTCTTTGCTTGGGCCAAGATGCACGTTCCCTAGATCGCGACCGATCCCCGTGGTGATCAACATTAAATGAATAGATGAAGCAAAGCACGAGCGTAAACATGTAAAAAACAAGCATGCATAGATCCAAAGCACTAGTCTACCGCATGTCTAGGTGCTTTCAAACCCGTCGGGTACGATGCCAAACAAATCTATCCACCGCATGATACAACTTGCATGGGGATCACACCACTTTCCACAAATAAATCTATCCACCGCATGATACAATCTAAGTATGGAAAGCTAAAAGCATACATTATTTAAAGCATGAATTACACACGTGTTCTACTCGTGACAAACATAACCGAATACGGTGAGAATGTACCGATTCGGGGTCCATGAAGAAGGAACGAACATTACCAAGCGAGATAAATCTATCAGATTGATTTGAAATCTAATCCACCGGATGACTAGCTCCAAAACAACCCCAAAACCTGCATCTACCGCGTGATACTCAGTTCTTTCAAGATTTATACAAACGTTGGCAAGTTTGAACCCGCAACACGTAGCAACCTAGATCGATTCGGTTTTGGCTATCCGAAGAGCATGTAATCCACGCGTTAAATCAACCTAAAGCACGAACTTGACTCGCATAAGGATCACTAAAAGATATAAAGCCGATCCAAACCCATCTAGATTGGGCAAAGAGGTGCTACATGAATTTAAACGTAAAGCAAAAATTCAAAGCAACACGGGGTAACTTAATGAATCTATTGGATCTTGCCAAAATCCAATAGAGCCGATAACTTGCTTCAAGCTAGATCTTAGCCTACCGCATGGCTCATGACCTAACAAGAAACCCTCTTGAACCAAGCTTGAATCTACCGCATGACACTAAGCATGGTAACAAGACTACTTGCATCAGATCTAAATCCACCGCATGATACTAGATATGATACAAAGTTGCCCGTACTCACGGAGGTCGACGGATCGATGAACCCTCTCAAAGAACTCGACGACACGACAAATGGACTCTAGGGTTTGGCGTAAAGCCGGTTTGTATTGAGAATGATTGTGTATCTGTTTTACATACAACCAGGGCTCATATTTATACCCTGTCAAGCACATCCTCGAATGGATTCGATACCTAATTTATCTCTAAGCTTGGTCGCTTATCCATCCATTCGTCCTCCCTGCTTGAGCCACGTCACCATGCAATCCCGCGAAATCAGTTCAACTGTTCTTTTGCCGAACGGAAGCAAATATCCGACCGCGGATCTTTCTGCCAAATGCATCTGAAGAAACCTTCCTTCCGCCAGACGGACTCCTCACTGAGCTGGACCCACAAGTCAGACTCCTTACCAAATTTTGGTGTTAACATCGGGCACGTCTAGCACTCGCTCCCACTCCTTCTTCTGTCGGGTCTTCTTCTTTTTAAGCTCGGCTACCGCCTTTCGCTTCCTCTTGTCTCCTGCCATCTGTGAGAGAAAAGATAGAATATTATAGAATGGCGAGATACGAATAAACGTAATATGTAACTAGAGGTAAGAGGTGCTTAAGCATAGCAATAGAACAGATATGAGCCTAATTGAACAAATTCTAGTGGATGTATTGCTCAAGAAAAGGAAAATGAATTCTAAGAGGTCCTTAGGTGCTCAAGTTGTCCAAGTGTGTGTGAATTAACATGAATACCTCTTTGAACATGCCAATCTAAGGGTGCTCACATGCTTAAGAATGCAATTCTTGAGAGAATGGAGCATGAGCAGAGGAATTCAAGATCATGGTACACTGTTCTTCGGATAAATGTGATCAAAAGCACAAGAAATAGTGAACTACAGTGCTCAATTCCTCCGTAACAGTCTAAAACAGTGCATGGGGAGGAGAGATGAGCTCAATTCCTCACCACAGCTCGAGGATTTGACGACGAGAAGCTGCTGTGGCTGAAGAACTGTTCCTTGCGCACCCTTAGACGGCCGCCGGCGAGTCTGGATGGCGGCGCCTGGCCGGAATTGAAGGAGGCGGCCAAACCCTAGCTCAGGGCTGCGGCGGCGCACACGCATGATTTTGTGCGGGGAAGCGGCACGGTGGATGGCGGCGAGCACGGGTAGGCCGACAGAGGAGGCACGGGCACGCGTACGCGAGGAGAATCGCCAGAGGCAAAGAGGAAGGCGGCGTACGGGCGTGGGCGCGGCGGCCGAGAGAAATAGGGTTTGAGTTCGAATCGGCCGCCAACGGAGATGACAAGTAGGACCCACGCTTCAGTGGAGCGTCGGATGAACCGACGGTAGAAAACTAGAAGCGTCGGTCGAACCATCAGTGCAACTGAGCTCCGGGGTGAAATAGGGCATCAGATGGTCCGACGACCTATTTTTAAAATGCGTCGGAGCAGTTGCGCACGGATCTGGGAAGAAGGGAAAATTTCTTCAGCACTGGATGAACCGACGGTATAAAGACGCTTAGGCGTCGGTTCATCCGACGGTGTGAAATTTTCAAACAGAGAGCAACTGAGCGCCCTGACCCCTTCACCGGATGATCCGACGCTAGAACCTATATGGCGTCGGTTCATCCGACGGTGACAATTCGATTTTGGTTGAACTATTTCTCATTTTTGATCCGTCGAATGTCGCACACAAGCCAACACAAGCACATTCTTGGATCAATCCTGAGTGACAACTTCACCCCTCAAGCACTCCTTCATAAAATACTTATAATACACAAATAGCTCCCTAAAAAGTGATAAACCATAGATAAAAATATGCAAATAAAGAACCAAAGGAGGGAGGGAGCTCCAAAAAGGGAATGTATGAGTTAATTGCCTTTGAACTTAGAGATTGACACCATAAGCTCGTTAGGACTTAACTCAATAGGCATTAAGCACAATCATTTGTCTCATCACACCTTAAGAGTTGTTGATTTGCATTGAACGCTAAGCAACTTTCTCATAGTGTGAGTTTCCTTTGTGACTTCTCTCACGCAATGCTATGCAAGAACAAATGCATGAAATTAAATATGAATGCATCCTACATGACAAGCATAAATGCAAAATGGGAAGGTAAACTATCTTGCCAAGTTTGAACCCTTGATGAGCTTGTTCATAATGAGCCATTCAACATGCCTTGAGCGAAACAAGAGATCCACCGGCTCAAGCAAGACACATACTCACCACTATCTCATCAAGGTTAGACAAGCCCCTAAACATGTACATATGCAAATGCAAATTGTATGACAAGCATTACATGATGTTGGACGCATCAAGCACATTTAATTCACTCCGAAGCCTACAAAAAGTGTTCACATCAAGAGGCTTGGTGAATATATCCACCAATTGCTCCTCGGAGCGAACACCACAAAGGACAATGTCCCCTTTAGCAACGTGGTCTCGCAAGAAGTGGTGACGGATAACAATGTGCTTGGTGCGAGAGTGTTCAACCAGGTTGTTAGCAATTTTTACGGCACTCTCATTGTCACAAAGGAGGGGAACCCTTTCTAAACCACACCATAATCCAAGAGGCTTTGCTTCATATAGAGGATTTGAGCACAACATGCCCCCGCGGAAATGTATTCCGCCTCCGCGGAGGATAAGGCCACGGAGTTTTGCTTCTTAGAGGACCAAGCAACCAAAGAGCGACCTAGCAAATGGCACCCACCCGAAGTACTATTACGGTCTACTCGACATCCGGCAAAGTCCGAATCTAAATAACCCAAGAGCTCAAAACAAGCACCATGGGGGTGCCACAAGCCAATGCTAGGTGTGTATTTTAAATATCTAAGGATACTTTTCAAAGCACTTAGGTGAGATTCTTTAGGGTTGGCTTGAAACCGAGCACACATGAAAACACTAAACATGATATCGACCTAGATGCGGTAAGATAAAGACGAGAACCGATCATAGAATGGCAAAGCTTTTGGTCAACCGGTTTACCTCCCTCATCTAGGTTGAGATGTCCATTGGTAGGCATTGGAGTCTTGATCGGCTTACAATCATCCATCTTGCACTTTTTGAGAATATCATTGGTGTACTTCTCTTAATGAATGAAAGTCCCTTCCTTCAATTGCTTGATTTGAAACCCAAGGAAGAAGTTGAGCTCTCCGATCATTGACATCTCGAATTCCCTAGTCATGAGTGCACTAAAATCCTTTCACACTTTGAGATTAGTAGAGCCAAAGATAATATCATCAACATAAATTTGACAAATGAAAAGTTCTTTGTGGATTATCTTGGTGAATAGCGTGTTGTCCACTCTACCAATCTTGAATCCCGCTTCAATGAGAAAATCTCAGAGCCTCTCATACCATGCCCTAGGAGCTTGCTTGAGTCCATACAATGCCTTGTGCAACCTATAGACATGGTTAGGATATGTAGCATCCTCAAAACTGGGAGGTTACTCCACATAGACTTCTTCATTGATGAAGCCATTCAAGAAGGCACTCTTTACATCCATTTGAAATAATTTCATTTTATTACTAGATGCATATGCAAGAAGGATATGGATAACTTCAAGACGTGCCACCGAAGCAAAGGTCTCTCCATAGTCCAAGCCTTCTACTTGAGAGTACCCTTTGGCGACAAGTCTTGCCTTGTTCTTCACCACAATGCCATGTTCATCTTGCTTGTTCCGGTAGACCCACTTGGTGCCAATAACATTCTTGTTCTTGGGGCGCTCTACCAACTCCCACACTTGATTTCTTGTGAAGTTGTTGAGCTCATCTTGCATAGCCAAGATCCAATCCGCTTCCTCAAGAGCTTCATCTATAGTTGTGGCTTCTACAAAAGAGACAAAAGCATGATGTTTGCAAAATGAGGCATGTTGCTTGCGGCATGTCCTTGTACCCCCTCGAGGATCACCCAACACAAGATCAATTGGATGATTTGTTGAAGTCCTTGTGCGTCTTCCAAATATTGTAAAGGTGGGATCATCTTGAGATTGAACTTCGCCCATGTCCTCTACTTGATCTTGAGTGTCTTGTGATATAGGAGGTGGTTCTTGTGAGGAAGATGGACTATCTTGTCTTGTGGGAGATGTAGGTGGACGCCTTGGTGGATCATCATTATTATCATCATCGGAGGATGAGTCTTCATGAATGGAGTGAGTGTCATCATCATCCCTTGGCTTGATGTCATCAATGGCCATCTTCTTCATTCCTTCTCGAAGAGGTTCTTTTCCTACATCATCACAACAAAAGCCATCTCCTTGGGAGCCATTAGATTCATCAAACTCCACATCACATGTTTCTTCAATCACTCGTGTAGAGTTATTGAATACTTTATATGCTTTGGAGTTAGATGCATAACCAACAAATATGCCCTCATCTACTCTACTCTCAAACTTCCCTAGATGCTTCCTCTTCTTGAATATGAAACACTTACAACCAAACACCCGGAAGTAAGAGATGTTGGGCTTTCTCCCAATGAGTAGCTCATACAGTGTCTTCATCATGAGTCAGTGGAGATACACTCTATTTGAAGCGTGACATGCCGTGTTGATAGCTTCCACCCAAAACCTTTGCGAGACTCCATAGTCATCCAACATAGCTCTAGCAAGAGTGATGAGTGTCTTGTTCTTCCTCTCAACCACAACATTTTGTTGGGGTGTATAGGTTGAGGAGAATTCATGCTTGATGCCTTCACCATCACAATACTCTTCCACCTTTGTGTTGCGGAATTCCGACCCATTGTCACTCCTAATCATCACCATGGATGACCCAAATTTGTTTTGGGCTCTAGTAGCGAACTTCTTGAAGATGTCAAATGTCTTGCCCTTGTCCTCCAAAAAGAAAGTCCAAGTATAGCGTGAGAAATCATCAACAATGACAAGACAATAGAGATTACCACCAAGACTCTTGTAAGTAGTTGATCCGAAGAGGTCCATGTGAATGAGCTCCAATGGTCTTGTGGTAGATACATAAGCCTTCACGGGATGATGACTTGCAAATTGCTTGCCGGCTTGACATGCACTACACAACTTGTCCTTCTCGAATGTAACATCCTTCACACCAAGGACCATGCCTTTCTTGAAAGCTTTCTTGAGTTGGCTCATGCCTATGTGTGCAATGCGACGATGCCATAGCCAACCCTTGGATGTAGTGGAGATGAGGCAAGTAGTCAAGTTTGCTTCACGGGATGTAAAATCTACAAGATAAAGATTGCCATAGCGGAATCCCTTGAAAACAACTTCATTAGATTTCTTGTTAGTGATTGTGACCCCTTCATCATCAAATGTGCATGAAAGACCAAGGTCACAAAACTGTGCAATGGAAAGCAAGTTATAACTACAAGAATCCACAAAGAGAACATTGGAAAGGAATAAATCATTTGTTAGAGAGATTTCACCAAATCCGAGGATCCTTCCTTTTTAGTTATCACCAAATGAAACTTGGTCATGATCTCCCGCATCATCCACTAGTGAGGTGAACATTTTTTCTTGGCCGGTCATATGTTGAGTGCAACCGCTATCAAGTATTCAATGACTCCCTCCGGCCTTGTAGTTCACCTTGGAGTGCTTTGCCATGAAGCACATAGGTGGAGGTGGATGTGGAGGCTCATCATCCATGATAGAAATACCGGCGATCTTCTTGTTCTTGTCTTCTACACTCTCACTTGATTCACTTGATGTCTCACCCCCGGTCACCCATTCATTGACCAAGAGAGAACGATGTTCACCCTTCTTCTTGTGGTAGGGCTTGTTTGATGACTTTTTCTTGGATGAGTTCTTCTTGTAGTACTTGGCATCCTTGTCATCTTCATCGTTCTTCTCGCTTGAGTTTGACACTCGCTTGTCGGGCTTGGGGCAATCATATGAGAGATGATCATAGCTACCACAATTGTAGCACTTCCGATTGCTTCCCTCACTACTTATTCTTGATGACCGGAACTTTTGCTTCTTAGGATCATAGTTGTAGCCCTTCTTGCCAATCTTGGAGAGCATTCTTGTGGTCTTCCTCATGAGAAGAGCAAGCTTAGCATCATCGCTCTCCGCTTCACTTGAGTCACTTGGATCTTCACTTTCACTTGAGGATGAAGGAGCTTTTTCCTTGATCTTCTTGGACTTGGCCTTTTCACTTGCCTTGAGTGCAAGATCTTTCTTGGCGCTTGAGTGTGAGGTAGATGATTCCATGTCTTCCATCATGAACATCTCGTGGGAGCGGATCTTGCTCACAACCTCGGTGATGGTGAGGGTAGTGAAATCCTTCTCAAAGAGAAGTGCCTTGACGATGTTGTATCTTGGCTTGGGGAACGTTCTGAGGATTTTCCGGATGATTTCCTACTCGGAAAGGTTAGCAACATCGAGAGCATTGATACATTGAATAAGCACCCCCATCCTAATACATTTGCTCTACCCCCTCATCATCCTTCATTTTGAACTCGTTGAGTTCCAACTTGAGCAACTCATATTTTTCCTCACGGATCTTTTTGTTACCCACGTGGATCTGCTTGAGTTCCATCCACACTTCATGGGCGGTTGGCAAAGCAAAGACCCGATCAAACAATTCCTCATCTAGCGCCTCAAAGATGTGGTTTCTAGCACGCGCATTCCACTTAGCTTCACTCTCGGTAGGAACCGTAGGCAACGGATACATGGTAGTGCGCCACTCATCATGGTTTTGAGCTTGAAGGTAGCTAGCCATTCTATGAGCCCAAAAGGTGAAGCGGTTCCCCGCCAACTTAGGAGGGCCATTGCCGCTTCCCTTCCCCATCTCCCTAGGCGGTTAAGCCAAGCAAAAGGAAGCCTAGCTCCAATACCACTTGTACGATCAAGTCACATAGAAGGGGGTGAATATGGGACATCTTTTGCAAGCTATAGAGAAAACCGAAAACCTTAGCCTATCAACTAGTGTTGCCCATTCTAAAAAGGTTCTTCCCTACTACTAGAACACACTATCACAAATTTCCTTAGCAATTAACACCCTAGGAGGCAAGATAACAACCTAGACAAGATATGAAGCACACAAGCAAAAAAACAAGAGCGAAGTCAAAGAAACTTGCGAGCGGAAATAAGGTGTTGAAAGTAAGTGCTAGAAGTAAATGAGAGGGACAAGAGGCGACCGAATTTTTTCCGTGGTATCGAGAAGTTGACGCTTCCCCCTAGTCCACGTTGGAGCACTCACTTAGAGTTTTTCTCCCCCTTGAGTCACAAAGACACAAGTGCTCACTAAGAGTACCCGTTCTCCATCTCCGGAATGGTGGGTCTCGAACCGTGTCCACCAAGCTTGTCTTGAGGCTCCCACAATCTCCAAGAGCTCACTAAGAACCCCCAGTCACCTAGACCGTCTAGGAGCCGTCAAACTCCAAGAGTAACAAGCCCGCACACCATCACTTGACCTCAAGCCATGTATGCACCTTGAACACTCTTGATCACTAAGAAGAACACCTCAATGAGGAGGAAGAGAATCCCAAATGGCAAGAACACACTCTCCTTCTCTCCTTGGCAGCAATGGATCTTCAGAATGGCAAAAGTCAGCTCTAGAGAGGTAGGGGGCTTATTTATAGGCCTAGCATTGGAGGCTAGCCCTTGGAAATAGTCCCCTGAAAAGTAGTACCGTCGGATGAACCGATGGTTCCCCCTTGCTGAGCGTCGGATCATCCGGTCACTAATACAAGCCAATATAGTTGGTGAACCTTGAAACCCATACAATACACCGACACTATACACCGACGCCCCGTCGGATCATCTGGTGCTGAAGGCACCACACTTGGGGCGGTTGTGTTGAATTTGAATCAAGCCGTCGGATGAACCGATGGTTCCTTCCATCCAAGCATCGGTTCATCCAGTGCTGAAGCAGAAGTCTTGGTGCGTTTCTGTTGAATTTAAATGATACCGTCGAATGAACTGATGGTCAAGGCGTCGGATTGTCCGGTGCTGAAGCTCGAAGCCTTGACCCATACTGTAGCCAAACCCTTAGGCGTCGGATGAACCGATGCCATAACCGTCGGTTCATCCGACGGTCCATTTTGAACTTGTTGGCTGCAGAACTGATCCGACGCGTGTTAATAATGGGGTGTCGGTTCATCCGACGCTAAGCCTTTTGATTTTAACTCATCCAATTCAGCGCCTTTGAGTTTTCCGTTGATTCTTTTGCTTCAACCTTGCTTCCATGAACTCTCTGAGCTAGGTAGCATCCAAGGAACTTAAGTGTGCATATTTTATGGATTTTGGAGTGCAAGGTCAAGCTACTAGTGTACAAACCCCTCTTAATAGTACGGTCGGAACTACAAACTAGCAATCCAAGTGTCCTTCATCTCCTTTGTGACACTTGGAACTAACAAAGTCCTTAGCCTTGTAGTATCCAACCATATTGAGTCCATTAATTCAAATTGAGGGGTCTAATTCCATTCAATACTCGTGACAATAACCCAATTAGAAATCCGCTTCAAAACAAAGGTTAGTCACGAGCATAAGGTTGTCATTTATCACCGAAACACACCCTTACCAAAGGTGCGAAAGGGCCTAGATCACTACACGCATATGTTTCATGCATAGCACTTAGCTCATCATTAGGCAAAGGTTCTTTAGGTTTGAGATTAATTGGATCAAACATAAATGTTTCCTCTTTTTCATTCTCAAGAAAATCTAGCCTATCAACATGATCATTATTGGAGCAAGGCATAGAATTTAAACTATCATTCATACTATTGGTTGAGCTTGAGTATTTGAATTTATCAACATCAATACCAATAATATCTTGAGATCTCAGCAAGTACCTTTGCCTTAGATCTTTTTCAACAAGAGTGATATTTGGTTCATCTAGCGGTGTTGAAGGCGAATCAATCTCAACGAGTGAAGGTGTCTCTTTGTTACCTTTTTGCACCCCCTCCATCTCATCATGTGGAACGTGTAATCCATCAACTACATTTGCATTTGTCTCTTCTTTAAAGTCTTCCTTGTCAATCAAATCTTCATCTTCAAAGCCTTGTATGTTGCTTTCTTTATCTCCCGTGTACCACATGTCATCAAGGTCGCTCTTCGTTGATTCACTCTTTTCTTCATCCTTCAGTACTTCCATGCCTTGCCTTGCTATTGTGTGGGCTTCAATAGAGCATAAGCTATAACCTTCTAGCTTGAGTCCTACCTTCTCCCATTTGTCCCTTGAGTCATTAGGCTCGTCATGGTTGTACTTTTCTCTCTCTCCATCACAAATCATCTTTGAGTTGTCAAATCGGTCGATCCATCCTTCATCATCGTCTTCTCTTTCTTCTTCAAATATCTTTTGGATCGACTCTCCACTCATCTCTTGATCAAATATATCTTCAACTAGTTTGGCAAAGTGTCGGCATTTCTCCTTCCTTCAGTAGTTGATTAGTGGGGCAAAATCAACTTGAATCCAACCGGATTGATTGAACTCTGCCAATGGTCTAGCATTCCACATACTTCGGCTACATTCATGTTAGTTTCAACATTTTTAATATCCGAAATGACTTCTCTTACCTTGGGAAGTGAATCTTCAATTTCTTGTATGGTCGGTTCATCTTTCTTGACCTCCGGTTCATCTTTTTCAGAAATTTCAGCAAGCACCTCAAACTTGCTTTTGTCGTTTTGCTCCTCTCGACAACGTCTTTGCCAATCTTGTTGCATTCTTTGTCCATTGCTTATCCTTTGTAAGATTTGTGCGGCTTCACTAATTGTTTTATCCATTATATCACTGCCTGCACACATGCTTACAAAACGAGACGAGTTAGGGGTTAGTGAAAAATAAAAGGTATGCAACATCAAGTCACTGGAAAATCCCAAGTTCGGGTCTCCCTCAAGTAGTTCATTAAAATGGTCCCATGCTTCATCAATTCCTTCGTCCTCTCCTAGCTTGAAAATGAGCACTTGCCTCCTTAAGTCTTGGACCTTGCTTATAGGTAAGAACTTCAAAAGAAACTTCTTCACTAGCTCATCCCAATTTCCTTTTGCTTCAACGGACGCAAGTGTGTACCATCTTCACGCTTCATCTTCGAGAGAGAATGGAAAAAGATTCCACTTGAACCAAGCAGCCGGAACTCCTTCTTGTTGCACCGTGTTGCATATCATCGTGAATTCCTTAATGTGTCTATATGGGTTGTCGTCCTCCAATCCTCTAAATGGTTTTGTCGCCACTAACTTGATGATTGTAGGCTTCACTTCATAGTGAGTTGTAGCAAGCGTCAAATCTGATTGTTGCATCTCAATGGCTTCCATTGACGGCATTGCTAGCTCCCTTAGCGACATCTCTTCGTCTTCCAATGGTGAGGTGAACAAATCCATCTAGGCACAAGAAAAGTAGAAAGAAAAACAAAAAAGATTTCTTTCTAGAAAATAAAGGTTAGATGTTAGTAATCAACAAAATTAATAGTAGATTAAACGTAGCAAACTGGCTTGCTCCCGGGCGACGGCGCCAGAAAAAGGGGCTTGTTGATGGATAAAACTCGTATCCACCTACGATCCGCAAGCGTACGGACCTACACCTTTTCACCACAGGGATTCCCTAGGTTCTTATTAATCCGCTGAGCAAGGGGATTGCTAGAGCTTAACCAAGTACTAATCTAGTTGATGGGTAACCTTTGAAAGGGATATTAATCTAATGGTAAAGACAATCTAACCTAAGTTGATCAAACAAATCTAAGTTTAAACTAGATGGTAAACGGTAAACACAAGAGAGAGAGGTTAAGATAGATAAGTGTTCCCTCCCTAGGGTTTAGGATCACATGAACATGCATCTAGTACTTGAAAAGGGAGTTGCCTACACTAGCTTCATGGCGATTATGTGGCCGCTAAGCCTTTTCCCTAAATCGTACTGTCACTACGCAAGGTAATCAAACACTTTCACGTATAACCGCATCTATGCCTAAGCATCCATAGGGTTAAGCTAATCACCACGATTACCACAAACCTACTAAGACCACATGTTTCGCAAACATATGTAAACAAAGCATACGCGAATACATAGACCATAAAGCATTGATTGGCATAAGGTTCATGTATAGATTACGTATCATGCATCCATCTAACCCTAGGGACGAACGGAGACATTACCCCATCATCTTACACGGATTGAAGCACATAGGGGTGATGGAGACTCCAAAGAACGTCATCGATGAAGACGGCAGCGATGAAGCTTGGGAACACCCCTAGGCCAACGGCTTGGAGTCCTCTTTCTTCCTTCCCTCCGCCGACGTTGATCCTTGCAACGAGCTCATCTAACTCTCTCCCTCATCTTGCGGCGGCGGTTTTCTGGTGAATGGCGTCGGTAGAATGATTTGTCCGATGTGGCGGCCGACGGCGGCGGAGGTAATAAATAGATGAACGCCTAGGGCAAAGGGCGTTGCGAACGGGGCCAAAAGGCCCCTGGGCCGATCCGAATAGGCCGGCCGGCCCAGGCCCTTTCTAGGCCGGTTTGGGGCCGTGTTCCTCCCCGATTGCTTCTTGCATGATTCCTTATTTGTGTGCACTTGCATGTGGGCCTTTGACGTCGTTTCCTTCACGGTTAAGGCTTGAATCCTTGCTATGCAAGCTTCGCTGTTTTATGGTTGAGTCCCTGAAGACTTGCACGTTGACACTTCGGTCCTCGGGTCATTTGGAGTCATGTTCATAGTGTGTTTTGACTCTTTTCGGGCTTCATGATCTTCTTCCAAAGTGCTTGGTGAACTTATCCTGAAAGTCTCCTGTTTAGTGTAGATTTCCTACGTAAACAATGAACTCCAAAATCGACATGCAAGAGTGAACTTGTTATACACGGGGGGTTAGTTCTAGTGGTTAGAATAATAAATCAATACCAACATTAAAGGTAAACTCATAGCTAGGTTGACGGAAATTCACCGTCAACATGAGGGGAACATGCATAACTGGGCCCCACCGCCCTGGATGACCAAAGATTGAAGGCACTGCGGGGGAGCGCTCGTATCTGCCCCTACTGCGCGCTCAGAGTGGATGCCGGTGTTGTTGACCTCGCCTTTGATGAATGCCTCTTCAAGGAATCCACGTCCGGGCGGTCAGAGCCATCGAAGAGATGGCGGGGCGAGGGCTCGTGCTCCATCGGCTGCCTGGGTGGATCATCTCGGCGAGGCGGGTCCCTTCGCTGCTTAGAGGCGCCTGGGCCACTGGGTGCTGTGCGAGAGCGGGTCACCCGCTGATCTTCTCGGACGGGGCGGACCGCCGACCGTGAGCTTGAGCCCACTCCCTTCTCTCGGGCAGCTGGCTCTGGTTGCCGTAACGAAGTCACCTCCGCTGCACTGGGTGATGAAGGCGTGGACGACCCTGACGTGTCACTCCAGTCGAACACGGCGCTGGGCTCATTGCCACTCCATGTCGGCTCCAACGACGGGTCTTCATCGAAGGAGACATTGCGCTCCTCCACCTAATGTCGCTTGGCGATCTCCTACTCCTTGTGTTGCACCTTGCGCGCAGCCCGTTGTTTCTCTGCGGCCGCCTGATTCTGCATGAGATCACCTCCTTCGGGAGAGGCGCCTTCGCCGACACAAGATGGGCGCACTTCAACTGAAAAGCAAGGGGCGGGCAGGTCAGCAATCATCAGGAATCTCCGATAAGATCAACACCAATCTAGAAGCCAAGTTTCCGAGGAACTTGTCGGAAGAAGAAACAACTCACAAATTTTTTAGTCTCCCCATTGGGGAGGATCGGAAGAAGTTGCGCTGGCAGCCACGTGAAGGTTGACTTCCCGATCGCCAGTGCCATGTGACGCTGGATCTCATCTAGCGAAGGGAATGGAGGCGCGGTCATGGTTCCCGTCCAGGGGGCTCTGTCGGCCGTCATCTCACAGAAGCGCAGCGGCTGCCTCCGAAGGGTACGGCCCCCCGGGCATGGTATTGACCAATAATGGTCGCCATGGTGACCCCAGCTCCTCGGAGGCGGGCCAGCACTGCCCAGTGATCCTTGAGCAGCTTCTCCTACTCCACCTTTGGGGGGTCGTCGGTCCAGTTCCTCTGCGCCTGCCCGATGGAGTTCTAGGTGAATGCCAGCAGCGCGAACTCGGGGTCGTTCCTCAAATTGAACCACCCCTTCTGCCAGTCGTTGTTCGAGCTGGTCAGCGAGGATGGGATGTAGCTTTCACCCCGCCCTTGCTTCATCCGGAGGTTGGCGCAGCCGATCGTTGCTGCCCGGGAGCCGTCCTTCAAGCACGCGAACATGAAGAAGTACCTGAGGAGGTGCCAATGGGCACTGATCCCCAGGCACCCCTCGCACATCGCCTTGAACGGCGCCATATGCTGGATGCTGTTCGGGATGAGGTGCTGCAGCTGGAGCCCATACTCGAAGAGGACCGCCCGGATGAACTGCCCGGCGGGGACGGAGAAGCCGCGCTCGTGGAAGGCCACGAATGAGATGACGTACCCCGCGCGTGGGCGCGACACGAACTCCTCCCTAGGAACTTTCAACTCCACGACACTGGTGAGAGGAGGGAGCTATCCGGCCTCGACAAGGCGGCGTAGCATCACGCAGGACACATTGGACCGCGTCTAGTTCGACATGACGGTGGTTAGCTTTCGGTTGGAACTACAACGCAAATTGTGGTGGCGCTGCAGGCACAGAGAGCAAGGGAAGGGGGATGCAAAGGCAGAGGAAGAAGACAAGGGAGTAAAAGTCCTAGACCTACGGCCGGCGTGCGGTTAAAAAGGAAGGAGCGCAGCAGCCAACCTTAAATGTCAGACTTGCCGCGTCAGCGAAACGCCCGCCCGTCTGCACCTACCCCGGCACGACTGGTGCCCGCACGCATGACGCCTCGATTCCCGCTGAACCCGAGAGCCTGAACCGTCCCTGCACGGTCACTTCAAACCGTCTTGTCCGCCACAACGGTCGAGACGCCCACGCCGCCCGCATGATCCGCATCGCCCACGTCGCCCGCGTCATCCACGTCGCCCACGATGCCCATGACTGCCCCAACGGAACGATTTGGGGCCACGACGACAATAATGAAGCTTAGAATCCTGCAAGCAAGTCTACAACTCACTCATGGGCTCGGGGCCTACATCTGCCAGATGCGCTCACGCGCACCCACCGGGAAGACCAAGAGCAAAGTCAACACCAAGCCTTATCGACTGAGCCTTGATTCAAGACGGGGAGGACGAAGGATTCCAATCAAGACCATCACTAACAAGACGTCTTGTTCCTGACTAGTTGGGAGCTTCTTTTACTAGTTCCCCACTAAAGGAACACCCTCCGACAAGTCTCCGCCTCGCATGACAAGTCTCCACCTCGCACGACACGTCTCCGCCTCAGACTAGGGCGCGACCTGAACGGCGTGGCGTGATCCCAGCGCGTGAACACCTCCACCATGACGCGTGGGGGGCGGTTCCCTATGCCATGCAAACACACCAGCTGGCGACCTGTGCAGGCAGTTGGCCCCGACAGGATAACGTAGCTCTACTCAGCCGCGCAGCCGTCAAATCACCATCATCTCCAACCGTACAGCACGCAAACTCCACTCGAGGCACTAAAGCAACCCCTACGACGATCTCAGGCCTACGATTAGTCCTTAACGTGGCGGGCTCCCCTCGTGCTCGAAAGGGGGAGTCACCGCCAAACTACTCGGAGAAAGCGCCAGACGTCCCAAAATGAACAGCCCCACCCGGCCACGCGGCGACCTCTACAACAATGCAAAATAGCTCCCCTTCAATGCGTTCCAGCGGACAGTGATGCCCGAGAGGACATCCTAGTGACCGAGCACTTTAACTCTTATCTCGTTTCTCTTTTTGCCCCTCTCCTCGAGACTATAAAAGGAAAAGGAGGGCAACCATCGCAAGGGTTTGCCGATGAACCGAACACTCATACTTAGGGACTTGGGCATGACACCCTCTCCCCACCAGTCTGCAACCCCTACTACAAACAACCCTAGCACGAGAACATGACAGCTCGACACAGGACATAGAGTATTACTCCTCGGAGGACAGAACCAGTATAAATCCTGGTGTCTCCTGCGCTAACGATCCAAGCCTGACACACGATCGATAAAATTTACCGTCTGGTGGTAGAGAACCCCGATAATACACTACAATAATCTATTAATAATGAGGTTTTAGACAATGGATCACTCAATATGTCTTCCCTAACGTAGAAAAGTACACAAATTAATAAAATTGTGTAAAATCAATTAGTCTTGACAATGCTACAAGTGGAGAGAAGTACCTTCGATTGATTATGCTCAAAGCGAACAAGGAATGTGCAATCACATTCATCTGGACCGTGCGCTTTTACTTTCCTAGCATGCACTTGAGAGTCAAAGTAGCGGCCACCCTGTGGAGTTTCCTAAATGTTCCAGATAGAAGTACATATTCATGAGAAACCACTCTACCAATACAAACTATAGGACTGGGGAACAAAATCTATTCATGTCAATGTGACTTTCCAAATGTTGCACGAACATGACAAAAATTGAAACAAATGGACGACCATAGTCAAAGCGGATGTAAATAGAGTTGGTCACATAAAAGTTTTTCTACAAGCATGTCACTAGATGTAGTGGCAGCTCGATCTCAACTTTTTTCCAATGATGTCTGTAATGCTAATTTTGTTGCATCTATAATGGTTGAACATCTTTTTGCAATCTGGTGGGTAGTGGTGAGCTCTTCCATAATCAGTTCAAGTACGCAGTTACAAGAAGAAACATGTATAGAAAAGCCTAATTGTTATGTCCCTGGATGGAATTATGTTGTAATGGAACTATGCCAAAAAACGATTTGTACTGTCACATAGAAATTAGCATGCTGGCGTGTGCAATTAACACCCGCCAGCCATGTGGTGCATAGAGGCGTCGGCTCTGCACCCGTTAGCAGTGAAGGCACATTGCTGGCGGGCAACATAAACCACTCACCAGGACAAATGGTCCCATTTGTGCTGTGCTGGCGGGTGGCTTATGTCGCCCGCCAGCAGAGATGGACACAGTCACTTGAAAATTTGAATTTTTCAAATGATCTCAAATGGAGAAACTCTCAACATGAAAATTGTATATCTGAGAAGTTATGAAACTTTGTAGTTTACGACTTTTTAATTTGAAATCATATTTCAATGAAATTCAAATTTGAATCTCTAATTTTGAAATTCAAATTTTGTAAACAACCACAAATGGAGAAACGCCTAACTTGAAAGTTGTAGATCTCAGAGAGTTATGAAACTTTGTATTTGACAAGTTTTTAATTTGAATCTGTCTAGAGCCTCAAAAAACGATTTACACTACGTGTGGTATAATATGAGTAGAAGGAAAACTGGATATGGACGCATATGAGTGTGTGGTGCAGTGGTAGGAAAGGCTTCGCACAAGGGTGCAAGTCGCGGGTCCGAACCCCGCTGACCACATAGAGGCATGACTTTACGCGAAAAATGCTCGACTTTACCAGTGGGTGGGTGGCCGGTGGGTCCATCCCCTAAAAAAGATTTTTTTTCTATTTATTTTGAGAGTTTTTAGCACTAGCCCAAAAACCTCAGTTCCGCCGGGCGACTTAAGCACCCACCAACACTAGGTCTCTATGCCGGCGGGCGAACACCCGCCAGCACTGAGAAGATTTGTGCTGGCACAAGGTCGCTGGCGGGCACTCCTCCCACCAGCAAAGACCTCTTTTAGACACCACCACAAATCGGAGGGAATAATGGAATTACATAGCTAGCTGACCATTAAAAATATCATACTACATCAACCACAAATTGTGTTATGCAATTTAATATATATACACTAAATATAAAAAGGGCTTAAGATTGCAATACCTTGTAACAGAATACGGGGCCAAAGTTGCAAAAATTCGCATTCTGAGGCCCTGAATGGAAAAGAACGAAGTTGCACACTCGTTAACACCAAAATTTGGTAAGGAGTATGACATGTGGGTCCAATTCGAAAAAGAGTCCGTCCGGTGGAAGGAAAGATATTTTCGAGAGATTTTCGGCGGGAAGGATCCGCGGTCGGCTATTTGCTCCGGTTCGGCAAAGGAACAAGAGAGCCGATTTTGCGGGATTGGACGGTGACGTGGCTCGATCGGAGGGAGCGAATGGATGGATAGGCGATCGAGTTTAGTTAGGCAATGAATCCATTCGCGGTTGTAATCGGCGGGGTATAAATACGATCCCCGGACGTATGTAACGGACACGTTCATTCCTCAATACACACCGGCCTTACGCCAAACCCTAGAGTCCTTGTCGTGTCGTCGAGTTCTTCGAGAGGACCAATCGATCCGTCGACCTCCGTGAGTACCGGCAACCTTGTATCATGTCTAGTATCATGCGGTGGATTTAGATCGATGCAAGTAGTCTTGTTACCATGCTTCGTGTCATGCGGTAGATTCAAGCTTGGTTCAAGAGGGTTTCTTGTTGGATCATGAGCCATGCGGTAGGCTAAGATCTAGCTCGAAGCTAGTTATCGGCTCTATTGGATTTTGGCAAGATCCGATAGATTCATTAAGTTACCCCGTGTTATCATGAGTTTTACTTTATGTTTTAATTCATGCAACACACTCTTGCCCAATCTAGATGGGTTTGGATCGGCTTTTTTCCTTTTAAGATCCGTGCATGAGCGGTTTCGTGTTTTGACGTGTGGATCTTGTGCTCTCCGATAGCCGAAACCGAATCGATCTAGGTTGTTACGTGTTGCGGGTTCAAGCTTGCTTTGTGCGTATAAATCTTGAAAGAACCGGGTATCATGCGGTAGATGCGAGGTTTTTGGGTTGCTTTAGAGCTAGTCATCCGGTGGACTAGATTTCCAATTCGGTCGATAGATTTATTCACGCGGTAATGTTTGTTCCTTCTTCATGGACCCTGGATCGGTACGTTCGGTAGCCGTATTCGGTTATATTTTCACGAGTAGATCACGTGCCTCGTTTGTGCCTTAAGTGACGTATGCTTTTAGCTTTCCGTATTTAGATTGTATCATGCGGTGGATAGATCTATTTGCGGGAAGTGGTACGTTTTTTCATGCAAGTTGTATCATGCGGTGGATAGATTTGTTTGTGATCGTACCCGACGGATCTTAAAGTACCTAAACATGCGGTAGACTAGTGCTTTGATCTATGAATGCTCGTTTAATACATGATCATGTTCGTGCTTTACCTTATTTAATGTTAATCCTCATGAAGATCGGTCGTGGATTTGCACATGCATTCATGTTTATTCAAAGATCGATCGTTGTCATGCTTACGTCACCCGTTCGGCAATGTTCTTTTTTCCCTTTGCGGTTATCCGAATGGTCGTGGTTCTTCGACGGGTAGCTTCGCATAGCTACGTGTCGTCTTGGTTGGCTTTTTAGCCGTAAATATGGAACCGCCTGGTACCACCGTAAGTTCCAAGCTTTGGTATTTAACTGTTTTATCCTTTTGTTAATTTTCGGGAAAAATTGAGCGGCACGTCACTCTCTCTCTCGCGCGTGCGAAGCTAAGCTTTTCGGCTTGCTTTGTGTGATTGGCGTTGAGTGCACGTTTTGCATCAACACACTTTTTGGCACGCCCGGTGGGACAATACGGCGGAATTGGTTCAAGATGCCCGAAGTTTCGGACCTCCCGGATGTCAACATCGAGGAGCTTTCTCCGCAGCGACATCGGCGGCTCCTAGACGCCGTGAATCAATTTCGCAAAAAATGCCTCATGTCATTTAAGAAGAATCGGAGTGGTGTACCATATCCGAAGAGTAGCCCCCCGCAGTGTTGTTGCGGGGGAGACCGACGCCACGACCCAACAAGAAAAAGAGGAATGCGCGCGGATCTTCCGGGAATCGGTAGACAACATGCTCGCCAAGCACAACCAAGCTTTCCTCGGGTCGCTCCAGCGGATGATGGTGGCCCTCTTTGGCCGGCGCGGGGCGGGCGTTTGGAAAGACGTACGCCGAAAGAGCACCGTGGAGCCGGGTGAATCAAGCTCTCAGCCGCCGCTACGAAGCCAGATGCAGCAGCCTCCTCCTCAAAGCTCCGGGAGCGAGACATTCCAACCTCCTCCGCGGCGCGGGGGGGCGCCCGGTTCGGCCTCCGCCGCAAGCTTCGGGAAGTCAACCAATCCTCGCCGCCACCACGGAGCGGCACGGGTCGGCTCGTGCAACGGCCGAATCCGTACCGGCCTACGTACGGAGACCTAGCGTTCGGCTCACCCGGGGCCCCACTTGACCCCGGTCGAAGAATAGCTCCGTCAACCAACCGGCTCCCGAGAAGAATGCTACGGCGGTGGCTATCATGAAGTGAGAAATTACGGGGCGTTCGACGCCTTCCCGCACCCGAGGGTACGCGCGCGCCGCAGGCGCTCGGGAGGAAGATGCCCTAGCACGCAAGATGGCCGAATTGATGCGAGAATCGGTTCGGCCTCAAGCCAAGGATGCGAGGGCCCCACCTACGGCCGCCGTTCCCGCAGTGGTACTATAACGTGCTCCTGCCACCAAGGGTGAAACCGCCGACGGAATTCACAAAGTTCTCTGGGCAGGACGAGACAAGCACGGTCGAGCATATCGCTCGTTATCTCATGCAGCTTGGGGAATGTTCGGCCGAAGAAACGTTCAGGGTTCGCTACTTCCCCGCCTCGCTGACAGGTCCAGCTTTTCAGTGGTTCTCGTCCTTGCCGCCTGAGTCAGTGGCCAGGTGGAAAGATTTGGAGCGTAAATTCCACGCTCATTACTTCGACGGCGAGCTTCGAGAAGAAGTTGATTGATCTCGCCACCCCGAAGCAAAGGCATAGTGAAACACCGCCGGAGTTTCTTAGAAGATTCGGAGAAGTCAAGGGCATGTGCTTCTCATTGAACTTGCCGGACGATCGGTGGCCGATATGGCCGTCGCCGGGATGTTACCCGGCCGTGCGCGAAAAGCTATTTGGGATGGAGTTTGAAAACTTGGGCCAACTGTCGCGAAGTTATCCTTGATGAGCAATCGAGCATATGGCCTCAAGAAGGACCCCAAGTTTGGCAAGCGACACGACATCGCCGACATCTACAACCAATTCTTGGACAAAGCCGATTTGTGCGAGGATTCGACGACGAATTGGAGGTAGGCTGCAGCGAAATCTTGTGGGGTAAAGAGCCCTTGACAATGAATCGGCGGTGGGTCGAGGCGGACCAAAGGAACCTACGACTTCGACATCACAAAGGTCGATAAGTTGTTTGAGCTCTTGGTAAAGGAAGGCCGAATCAAGCCGCCCGACGGGCACTCTATGCTTCGGCTCGATGGAGTCAAAGCGAAACGTTACTTGCGGCTTCCATGACAGGGACTCGCACTCCATCAACGATTGCGGGGGTCTTCGGGATGAGGATCCGAAGGCTATCCGGAAGGGCACCTCAAGTTCGATAACAAGATGAAGCTGGATGGCCACCCTTTCCCGCAGAACATGCTCGGCTTTTCTATCAACGCGATAACAGCCGAAGAGAAGGGGAAAGTCAAGGTCCTGACCTCAGCCAGGTCCAAACAAGATGGATCAGTTGACCCGGAGCGCCAGGTGACCCTAGAGCAAGTGCAGGGCGACGCCCCCCGCGTTCTCAAGAGCCACATCGAGGTTGGGGAATCGTCCAAGCCTAAACCCAAGGTGACGTCACGCATTCTCTTAAACAAATGGCAGCGTCAGATGGAAAAGGAGCGCTACCAAAAGCGTCGTCACGAGGAGGAGCAGCGCAGGGCTGAAGAGGAGGCGCGCAGATGGAATCAGGAACAGCACGCGCGCGAACAGGAGCGCGCCCACTGGGGATGCGCTTTCTTCAGGCACTGCTGGAATGAGGGCCTAAAGCTGCCCACATTAAGGAACTGTCCTCGAATGCGGCGACGGATATGCGAGTACGGGCGAAAGCGCCAACCGCCGATCCGTCCATGAAAGACTTGGAAGGATTCACCCAAATGGGGATCGGCGGCAAAAAATTGAGGTTATAGATCACCCCGGAAGCGCCAAGCTGATCTCGGGTGGGCCGACCGGGAGGAGGACGAAGATGTATACGTCCGGCGTAAGGGGCAATGGTGCCCACCGGTCTACGCAAGAGCCGAAGAGGCGGGTCCAACGCTTGAGGAACCGCGAGATGAAACAAGCCGGGATCCGGACAAGGCGAAGTGGCGCCCCAAGGATCGGCCGGAAGGATCGAAGCGCTCGGCCCCCGCATGCATGGTATACTTCCTACCAAACGAGTTCATGGCTCCCGCTAACCGGGTGATGCGGAGGAGGCTTCCTTTGACGACGAGCGGCCGAGGAGATGATGGCGCGGCTCGGTGCTCGCCAAGCGGGCCATCTTCGACAAGCCGGCCAAGAATCGCCACATGAGGCCGCCGTACTTGAGGGGGTACGTCAATGGAAAGCCATTGACCAAGATGTTCGTCGACGGTGGCGCGGCGATCAACGTAATGCCGTACACCACCTTCGGGAAGCTTGGCATGACCCCGAGCGATCCGACACCAACAAGCATCATCCTAAATGACTTCGCGGGAACCCCTCGGACACCAAAGGATGCGCTCACGTGGACTTGATGATCGGGTACAAGACGCCGCTCACCACCTTCTTCGTCATCGAAGGGAAGGGAGCCTACGGCCTGCTCGCTTGGGCGGGGCCGGATCCACGCCAACCGCTCGCGTCCCATCCACTATGCATCAACGAGTCGATCCAATGGGTGGACGATGAAATCGAGGTCGTCCGGGCGGATGACTCCGTAAGCGTGGCTAACATGGAACCGGCCTTTCCGGGAGTACCAAGGCATCGATTGCTTCTCGGGGAAGGATCGGGGAGAAGGTCTCGTTGAACCCGTCGGCGGTGACCAACGGCCGATTCAAGCGGTCGGCTCTTACGGTAATTTTTAATGGAGAACCCCGTGGATGGCACCGATGGCAAGTTAGGACGAGGATTTATGTCGGCCGATAAGCCGGAGGAGGTTGACATTGGGAACGGTGATAAACCTAGGCCGACGTTCATCGGTGCAAATTTGCGGCCGGACTTCGTGGGGAACCTAATTGAGCTTCTCAAAGAATATAAAGATTGCTTCGCCTGGGATTACTCGGAGATGCCTGGATTGGATCGATCCATCGTCGAGCACCGGTTGCCAATCAAGCCTCGGTTTCAAGCCGTATAAGCAACCGCCCCGGAAAATCTACAAGGATGAAGTATTGGCCGATGTGAAGAAGGAAATCGAGAGGTTACTTGACGCAAACTTCGTTCGGCCCCCGCGATATGCGGAGTGGATTTCTAACATCGTCCCTGTGTATAAGAAAAATGGAAAGATGAGAGTTTGCATAGACTTCGGGGACCTAAACGAGAGCTACTCCTATGGATGGATACCCGATGCCTATTGTCGATTTGCCGATTGACGCCGCCGCCGGGCACAAGGTGATTAGCTTCATGGATGGCAACGCGGGATACAATCGGATCTTTATGGCAATAGAAGACATCTCGAAGACGGCCTTTAGATGTCCTGGTCATATAGGCCTATTTGAATGGATCGTCATGACATTTGGTTTGAAAAATGCCGGTGCAACTTATCAGCGGGCCATGAATTACATTTTTCATGAGTTGATCGGCAAGACCGTGGAAATCTACATTGACGACGTAGTGATCAAGTCCTTAAGTCATGACACCCATCTGGAAGATGTGAAGAAGACCCTGGAATGCACCGGAAGCACGGCACGAAGATGAATCCAAACAAGTGTGCATTTGGGGTGTCGACCGGAGAGTTCTTGGGGTTTTTGGTCCACGAAGGAGGGATCGAAGTTGGCAAAAAGAGCATGAAAGCCATTGATGAAGTCATTCCTCCAACCAACCTCAAGGAGTTGCAATCACTGCTCGGCAAGATCAACTTTGTGAGAAGGTTCATCTCGAATTTATCACAGAAGGTGTTGCCATTCTCTCCGTTGCTGAAGCTAAAGAGGGATCAGAAATTCACATGGGGCGACGAACAACAAAAGGCTTTCGAGGAAATCAAGCAATACATGAAGGAGCCGCCGGTGCTGGTTCCTCCTCAGCTAAATAGGCCTTTCAAGTTGTACGTGGCGGCCGATACCCAAACTATTGGATCGGCCCTTATTCAAGAATTCGAAGGCAAGGAGCGGGTAGTAGCTTATCTTAGCCGAAAACTACTTGATCCTGAAACCAGGTATTCGGCTATAGAAAGATTGTGTCTTTGCGTATACTACTCGTGTACAAAGTTTCGGCACTACTTGTTGAATGCCGAATGCCTTGTATACTCGAAGTTTGATGTGATAAAACATATGTTATCTATGCCAATCTTGAATGGTCGGGTTGGCAAATGGATTTTAGCTCTATCAGAATTCGAGTTGAAGTTCGAATCGGCAAAAGCCATCAAAGGTCAGGTCATTGCCGATTTTATAACTGAACACCGTGACCCTTCGATTGATCTGCTTGAAATTACCCCATGGGCTTTATTCTTTGACGGGTCATCATGTGGCAAAGGTGGGGGAGTAGGGATCCTGCTAATTTCGCCCAGAGGTGAGATGTTTGAATTCGCCATTCCTATACAACCCACTGTCACAAATAACCAGGCTGAATACGAAGCACTACTTCGAGGGCTTCAATATTTGAGAGAAGCTGGGGCCGTCTCAGTTGAGATCTATGGAGATTCAGAATTGGTGATCAAGCAATTGAACGGCCAATACGAGTGCAGAAGCGAAGCGCTGAGGAGTTACTACGAAGAGTGCAGGGAGATCTTGAAGAGCTTCCCATTAGTAACCTTGCAGCACATTCCTAGAGAGCATAACGAGGAAGCAAACGGTGCGCTCGGAGCGCCTCGGTTACAAGGAGAGTCAAGAAGCATTTGCTGCAGAGGTGTGTGCACTAGGGACGGATCTTGCAGAAAATGATTGGAGGAAAGAGATCGTTGACTACCTGAAAGATCCATCCCGAAAAATCTCCAGGAAACTCAGGTACAAGGCAATCAAGTTCGTTCTTCTGGATGATAATTTATTCTATAAATCATTAGACGGGGTATTGCTACGGTGCCTGGGTCCAGAGGAAGCCAAGAACATGATGAGCGAGGTGCACGATGGGATATGTGGAGCGCACCAATCGGCCTATCGGATGAAATGGGTTATTAGGCAAGCTGGATGCTTTTGGCCGACGATATTAGAGGACTGCTTTGAGTATTATAAAGGGTGTCAAGATTGCCAGAGGTTCGGGAATATTCAAAGAATCCCCGCATCGGCATTGAATCCCATCATCAAGCCATGGCCATTCGAAGGCCGGGGTATAGACTTGATTGGCCAAATTAATCCGCCATCTAGCAAGGGGCATAAGTTCGTGCTTTTGGCTACGGATTACTTCACCAAATGGGTCGAGGCAATCCCACTCAAGAAGGTGACGTCAGAAAACATGATCGAATTCGTCAAGGAACACATCATCTATCGATTTGGGATTCCTCAGACGATTACCACTGACCAAGGGGCACAATTCGTGTCATTGGAATTCAGAGATTTTGCCGAAAGCATGGGAATCAAACTGTTTAATTCTTCTCCATACTATGCCCAAGCTAATGGTCAAGCGAGAGGCTTCTAACAAGATCATGATCAAGCTTATACGAAGAAGATCGACCGAAGCCGAGGAGATGGCATTCGGTACTCAGTGAAGCGCTGTGGGCTTACCGAATGGCCCCCCATGGAGCTACAAAGACTTCTTCTTACGAGTTGGTTTACGGGCATCACGCGATCCCCGCCCCGGGAAATGCAATCGAGTCAAGGAGAGTAGTGCTTTGCAAAACGATTTGAGCTCCAAGGATTACAGTGGCCTAATGATGGATGAGTTAGAAGATTTGCATATGATCCGTCTCAGGGCCCCGGAGAACATCGAGAAAAACAAGCCGCGGGTCGCCAAATACTATAACAAGAAAGTAAAAGTAAAGCAATTCGCGAAGGCGATCTAGTTTGGAAAGCGCTACCGCCGATTGGAACTAAATACGATGAATTCGGCAAATGGTCCCCTAACTGGGAGGGGCCTTTTCGTGTGGTCAGATGCGTTCCTGGTAATGCATACATATTGAAAACTTTGCTGGGAGAAGAGTTTTCCGCCGCAATAAATGGAAGATATCTGAAGAAGTATTATCCTAGCATTGAAATCGATCGATGATTACACAGAAACAGCCGGCGCTCAAGGATGAGGCCGCCTTTAGAACAAAAATCCATGAACAAAAGAAAATGGCCAGTGCCTGATGCATTGCCCTTAGCTCAATACTACACTACAACTGGTTTCTTGCGGGATTACACATAGCAGCCCTGAAGGTCAAGTCCCCTAAGGGAGGGAAGCAGAAGGCGTGGAGAAAGAAGCGAAAGTATGATTCAATCTTTTCTTTACTTCTTCGGCCGTCGCTCCCTCTTCGGTTGTTCCCGGGACCACCGTGACGGCAACTTGGAACGCACGAGGATGTCCACGATTGGCGGCCTCCACCAAGCTATCCCGTGCCGCCTTCGAGGTTGCCGTACCCGTCGAGACATCCGGAGCAAAAGAATCAAGGTTAGGGGCAAGAAATCCGGATGCAAACATGAAAGGGGACGAAGCGTTTACCCCCTACTAGCGCTTCCCGGCGCCATACGACGCTCGCGTTCGGCTTGACAACGGACGGACATATCCCCGAAGTCACGCTCCGGGTGCCGGCACGGCGGCGCGGTCGATGAATGACCCTTTGCTCGGGCGTGGCATCCTCCGCCTCGGGGAGAAGAATCGGAGGAGATGTACTCGGGAACATCTTCGGTTCGATGACCTCTTCGGAAGCAAATCAAGGCCGAAAAGGCGAGAGGAAAAACATGAAGCGCAAGATCAAGCGGGAGGACAAGGAGCGGATCAAGAAAGAACTCACTTCCGAATCGTACGCTTCCTTGACGAGCCGCTCCCCCGAGGTCGTTTACCTTTGTCCATGGCGTTGGGGTTCTTTCTTCGGCGGCAAAGGAAGAGACGAGAAGCGATGGAGGAGTGTGCGAGTGGATTTGCGAGCACCCCACGGGCTATTTTATTGACCAAGGAGGCGCATTGGGAGTGATGATGCGGCCGGTACACACCGTTGGAATACCAAGCGGCGGGGGGTTTCCACCGAGTGCGAAGGGTTTTCTTTTGAACGGTGTTTACGGATTGCCGAATTGGGATCCTTTGTGGATCTTGCGCCGAGGGGCGATCGTTTGCGAGCGTTCGGCTAAAGACGGTTCCCGGATGCATTCAAAGGGGACGAATTCACGGATGCAAATGCGAAGGGAAATATCACGGAACAAATGCGGAATTCAAAAGTTCATCATATATTGCCGACATTTACACATCCCTAGTACAATCTAGTCAAAGAGTCCGTTCAACACGGACCGGGGATGGGTAATTTCGGCAATGGCGTCGCCGTGGCCGTCGAGGCGCTCCGGGATGAGCTCGATCTCGTCGATATCCTCCGCGCGCCGCCACGGAAGCCACGCGGCCCGGTGGAATAGTCGACGTCCGTGTGCGTCGCCATCGCGGCCGTGCCCAAGGTGGTGCCCAAACGAACGCCATGGACGGCCACCTCGTCGATGCGGCGCTCCACCGCGGCCGGGCGCTCCGCCGGCGTGTCGCCGTGAGCGTTCACCTTCTCCGCCGGTTGCTCTACCGGCGCCTTTAGGCGGTTGAGCTCGGCATCACGGGCCGCAAAAGACAAACAAGAAAGGATTAGCATCAAAGGCCGGGCCGAATCAAGAATCGAGTCATACCATCGATGGCCTCCGGCGGCTGCTTTCCGCCGGTCCTCCCATTCTAGTTCGGCCACGCCCGCTTTTTTGGAGACGTCCTCCGGCTCAAGACGGGACGCCTCTAGCTCCTCCTTGAAGCGAATAGCATCCGCTTCCCCCGTACGGTGCGGGGGAGTGGCCATCGGACTCGAAGAGTCGTCGGGGAGGGGCCGATTGGCCGGCGCGCGAGGCGGATTCCACTGAATCAACCTGAAAAGGGGAGATGATTGTCAAGGCAAAAGAAGATCAAAAGGAAGATCGACGAGGAGAAATTGATGATCATCACCGCTGGCGCGCATTAGCGCTGCTTCCCTCAGCCTCGTCGGAGGCGCGGCGGCGGTTGAGGCGGCGCACCATTGCGGTTTGGGGATGTGCACTGTTTACAAGAAGACCAAAAGATTGGCAAAGATTCGAGGGCTAGAAGGCCCGGTGGAGAGCTAGAGGTACCTATGTTAACATTTATAGGCCTGGCAGGATGAATCGTGGCTTCGAGTCGTGATCGTGGATCGTGGCGCACGTCCCAATAAAATCGGAAGGTGGAAAGATTTCCTTGACCAACCCGCCGGTGGGTCGTTTGGAGTTCTAAGCTGAAACGCGTGCGGATCGATTGTTTCGGCTAAAGGAAATCAAGGTGTTTTTCGGGAGTTGGCATTTCACTACCGAATGGGTCGTTCAGCATTACATCTCAAATCGCAAAGGAAATATTACAAGAACGACCAGTCCGGGTATACATCAATAAGAACATTCAAGCATTAAGGAGTTTTGCAAGTGCATGACGAACATTGGATACTATCAAGTGGGAATTATCCAAGATCTCCTGATAGTCCTTTTGGGCATCGATAAGTCGAAGCTCGCATCGCATTGCTTTACTCCGGTGACGACCGATTCTACCTCCGCTTGGGTCTTTGCTATCAATCCGGGAAGATCGGCTATTTTCTTCTAGTCAATCTCCATCTCCGCCGACGGGCTTCTCGGTTCCGCCTCTAGAGCAGGCCTTTCGGCGACTTTCGAATCATAAGAGGCTTGCGGGTCAGCCAAGGCATCCTTATGGCTTTTTGCTTGGGATTGTATCCCGTTCATGGCCTGTTCAGCATCAGTTTTCTCCTTTTCAATGGCCGAACGGGAGCGTAATTTCCTCCAAGTGCGCCTCAAGGGAACATAAAAGGGCTCTAAGTCGTAGACGGACGATAGAAAAGCTCTGATGTCGTCGGGAAGTTTGCGACTAATGGGCTCAAACATCTCTTCAAAATGGCGAAGATCATTGAGCTGATCCTGAACGTCTTTTTCTAGCCAGGCTGCGATTTCTTTGAGGTTGGGCAACACTTCATCCGGGCAAAGGATCGGTTTATTTCTCTCATCACCTCGGCGGTTGGTGGGTCCTCCGACGGCAAGCTCGATGATGACGGGTCGTGACCCCGGCAACAACATTGCCGAGGTGAGAATGCTAGCATCAAGGTATCGAAATCAAGAGCGGAATTGGGCACCTCATGAGTGGTTTCTTGAGCGGGGGCAATCGCGGACGGAAGAGGCGTCCCGAGTAGAGCCGAAACCTCCAAGTCGGGGAGATGCCGATGCAGGCAATCGGCCGACTCGTGAGTTTCGGGCCGGTGAAGAATTGGATCCTCCTCTCGTTGGGTTGGTCATTGCTTTGCCCGACCGATAGGCGATGGCATCCCGGGGGAATTTTGTGGCTCGGTTGAGTTGGGAGATTCATCTCTGGAGAACGTACTGCTTCTGCAGAGGGTGACGAAGATGAGATCTCAACTGGGATAGGCAATTCAACCCTGGAAGGGCTCGCCTGTTGAACCACTGGGACATCTACAAGTGGTTCTCCCACGGTTTCTTCTGCAAATGTCCAATTGAAGGGATAAGTGCCAGTGCTTATCCTTGAGAAAGAACAGCAAAAGTCATACCAGTGGATGGAGCATCGGCAGGTGCTGGTTCTGAAGAATGTTGGGCTCTGGTCTGAAAATGCACAATGAATATGATCCATCAAGAACAGAGTGACTTGGTAATCAAGAAGGTAAAGGGTTTTACCTCAACAAGCACCTTTTTGACAGCTTCTTCTCCTTTTGGCACTTGGAGGGGCAATCGGTGCGGACCTTGCCTCCCGTCTCAGCCGAGGCTAGAAAGGCCGGGATCCGTAGTAGCATACCCGGCCATTAATTGATGCGGGGTTGTGGATTTAAACCCCAGTGCTGAAATCGGGCCTTCGGCATTATAAGTGATTGTCCCGGCTCGAGGGGCGAGTGCGTGTTCTGTGGACAAAAGATGAAGGTCAAAACCATGAATGGAGAAGGAGTGTTTGATCCAAGGGTTCATTGTGTTACCTCTGAAGTCGGTAGGAAATCGAGGCACCACTTCCGCACGTGAACACATGAACGGGTTCACTAAAGATGTGGTCATGGAATTCTTGCCACCATGAATTGAAGGTGGGGTGAGCTATGGTTGCGGGCACAAAAGGACATGTGTAGACGGTGGGACCGCACACATAGTTGAAAACTCGCTTTGCATCGCATCGGTTCTTTGATTTCCTCCCCGGGCTTGAGGAATTCATGCGAAACAATCTTGGGGGCACTCGACCGCATCCAAGCTGCCCGGCCATTACATTAGGCCGGTAGTACTCATAAGTACGGCATTCGCCTCCCTCCATTGAACTCGGCCGGTAATATGCATGGGCGGATTATGATATTAAAGATTTCCAAGAATCTCCCATCTTGATGGCCGGGCTCAAAGGAGAACTCAACAGGGAAGGTCAGAGTGTCATAGCCTAGATAAGGGAGCCAAAGAGGATTGGGGAAGCCTTTGAAGAATAACTCGAAGAGCCGGGTGATGTCCCGTCGAACGATAACGATTGAAGCCGCTTCTCCATAGCTTTGGCATCCTCTCGGTGACTTGAAGCTCTCCTTCGGGGGGATTGGACCGGGGGAAGAACCCGGAGTTCAAGTCAACGCCTACAATCTGATGCATGTGAAGTTGCAGCCAAATTTGAACAAACCACCAAGGGCCATTGACGCACGTTATCCTCTGGCTGGTGTACATTTGGATAACGGTCTGATGAAGCATATGGTATACACTGCCCAAGAGGAATTTTCCCAGAGGAAGACGATTGCCACTAGCCAGATGGATCGCCATTGCGATATGATTCAAAGTGGGTTCATTGGCCTTGCCACGAAGACAAATCCGCATAACCACATGTTCAAAAAGGCTCGTATTCAACTTCGCCAAGGGGATTGTCTCTCATGTGCTTCAAAATATAATTCTTGTAGCCATTCCCCGGCTTTACCCCCGTCCGGCGTGAGGAATTTTTGAAGTTCCAAGGCCGAACGGACCCGGTGATGTCAAGGCCGGTGATCATGTACACATCGGCCAAAGTTGGAGACATTGGGCCATGCCCAAAGAGGAAGGCGTTGACGCCATTTGACCGAAGTGGCATGCGGCTATCGAAGATCTTCATTCTTGGGTGTCTCGGCTACGGATAACTCCGGACATTGAGCAATGCGGAGAGCATCCGATTGGTCAATCCACTCTTATCCGCAAGAATCCTCCGATACCAAGTTTTCCAGCCGCAATTGGGGGCAAAGGCCGGTTCTTGAACGCATCTTGCCACCGGGGAGGTGGAGATAAAGCTACCTTGAAAGGGATTCTCCGAGATTCGGCGGCAATAAAATCTCGGGGATCGGGATTCCCTTCGGGGCCAAGATAATAAGGCTGCGAGTTGGCCTCAATAGGAATCGAAGAGCGAAGAGAAGGTTCTGGAAGAGAGCGGAAGAGGAAAATCTCGGGTAAAATTGAAAACCTAATGCCGAACAAAGGTTTGGAGGGGTGAATTTACCCGAGCGACTTGGTTCCGAGTTGCCATTGGAGGTTCGAGCTCGGAACGAAGGGGATCTAGGGTTGGATGCGAACGAAGAATCCGGCGGATTGCGAAGAACAGGTGTTGACAGGTTTGGCTCAAGGATTCGTGGCTAGAGTCAATTGTGGAACAAAATTACTTTTATCCTACAATTGAAGGGGCATGTGTTAACACCAAAATTTGGTAAGGAGTATGACATGTGGGTCCAATTCGAAAAAGAGTCCGTCTGGTGGAAGGAAAGATATTTTCAGAGACTTTCGGCAGAAGGATCCGCGGTCGGCTATTTGCTCCAGTTCGGCAAAGGAACAGTAGAGCTGATTTTGCGGGATTGGACGGTGACGTGGCTCGATCGGAGGGAGCGAATGGATGGATAGGCGATCGAGTTTAGTTAGGCAATGAATCCATTCGCGGTTGTAATCGACGGGGGTATAAATACGATCCCCGGACGTATGTAACGGACACGTTCATTCCTCAATACACACACCGGCCTTACGCCAAACCCTAGAGTCCTTGTCGTGTCGTCGAGTTCTTCGAGAGGACCAATCGATCCGTCGACCTCCGTGAGTACCGCAACCTTGTATCATGTCTAGTATCATGCGGTGGATTTAGATCTGATGCAAGTAGTCTTGTTACCATGCTTCGTGTCATGCGGTAGATTCAAGCTTGGTTCAAGAGGGTTTCTTGTTGGATCATGAGCCATGCGGTAGGCTAAGATCTAGCTCGAAGCTAGTTATCGGCTCTATTGGATTTTGGCAAGATCCGATAGATTCATTAAGTTACCCCGTGTTATCATGAGTTTTACTTTATGTTTTAATTCATGCAACACACTCTTGCCCAATCTAGATGGGTTTGGATCGGCTTTTTTCCTTTTAAGATCCGTGCATGAGCAGGTTTCGTGTTTTGACGTGTGGATCTTGTGCTCTCCGATAGCCGAAACCGAATCGATCTAGGTTGTTACGTGTTGCGGGTTCAAGCTTGCTTTGTGCGTATAAATCTTGAAAGAACCGGGTATCATGCGGTAGATGCAGGTTTTTGGGTTGCTTTAGAGCTAGTCATCCGGTGGACTAGATTTCCAATTCAGTCTGATAGATTTATTCACGTGGTAATGTTTGTTCCTTCTTCATGGACCCTGGATCGGCTGTTCAGCCGTATTCGGTTATACCTTCACGAGTAGATCACGTGCCTCGTTCGTGCCTTAAGTGATGTATGCTTTTAGCTTTCCGTATTTAGATTGTATCATGCGGTGGATAGATCTATTTGCGGGAAGTGGTACGTTTTTTCATGCAAGTTGTATCATGCGGTGGATAGATTTGTTTGTGATCGTACCCGACGGATCTTAAAGTACCTAGACATGCGGTAGACTAATGCTTTGGATCTATGCATGCTCATTTAATACATGATCATGTCCGTGCTTTACTTCATTTAATGTTAATATTCATGAAGATCGGTCATGGCTTTGCACATGCATTCATGTTTATTCAAAGATCGATCGTTGTCATGCTTACGTCACCCATTCGGCAATGTTCTTTTTTCCTTTGCGGTTACCCGAATGGTCGTGGTTCTTCGACAGGTAGCTTCGCATAGCTACATGTCGTCATGGTTGGCTTTTTAGCCGTAAATATGGAACTGCCTGGTACTACCCGGTAAGTTCCAAGCTTTGGTATTTAACTGTTTTACCCTTTTGTTAATTTTCAGGAAAAATTGACTGGCACGTCACTTTCTCTATGCGCGTGCGAAGCTAAGCTTTTCGGCTTGCTGTGTGATTGGCGTTGAGTGCACGTTTTGCGTCAACACACACAACTAAGAGCATTAACCCATTCAGATTCCTCTACTCCAAAACCAGAGAATGTGACCATTACTTCTTGAAACCGTAAACGCAAGCAGAAAACAAATAGATAGGAAATGATACAAGAACCAGATTAAATGTCACTAGACACATGCATTATTTGTTTACATGCATTCAAAAGCATATCAGATAACATATGTTTATTTATCCAATATAATAACATCAATTACGATAGATAATATATAACTGAAAACTAATACAGATCATGGGTGGATTGCACAAAGTTTTCTCCAGCAAATAGATGTCTTACAAGGTAGGTGCTAGGGGATTGCATGTGGTAAACAATCAGAAAATATAGTGTTTTGGATGGGGCTCATACAAGTCGAACTTCATATCCATTGAATTGTAGTAAATACAGTGTGTAATTTATGTTTCCGAAAAAAACATTGAGACTACATGACATGAAGTAACATAAAGACAGTCCTCTGTTAAAATTATTAGCAGGCTGACTGAACTTGCTTCAGGAAGCCAGTTTGCTAAACAAGCAACAACTTAACCTGATCAAACAGAGTCCTATTAACTACAATTCCCCAAATGTTTTGAGCACATAATCGGAGCAGACAAGACAAAATTTGATGAATTATTAGTACGATGTCCGGAAAGCTATATACTTAGAGTGGACCCAATTAGATAATCAAAAGGCTAGGGATCGGATTCGCCAATGTGATACAGTTGTTGCCATTTCCTGAAATAGCATACTGGATAAATTAATAATACTATCATGATTTTTTTTCTAAAAGTTTTTCCTATCACGAGTTGAACTCACTGATCCTAATGACAACTTATATTCTTTATTGCTAATTACACACTTCATGGGCTCGGACTTGCAATGTAATAAATCTATAAATTGTAACACAGTTAAAGTAGATTAGTGTGTATTTCTCTGTCTCCTAGTAACTCATGGAATCACATTCAGTATTAGCATACTGCTTTCACAAAGGACGACCAATATTTCTACCCATCGGCAAAATTTAAGGAAACTTAGTGGTATCTTGATGTACTTACCTCCTCACCTGATACAGACATCCTAGGTGCAACGAAGTAATCAACATCATACCTGCAATGCAAAATAGTGTCACATGTTGAAAATAATAAGTAAAAAAGGACACTGAAAGGTAAAAGCACAAAATTCCTTATTTATAGTTATTATATTGAATCAGCATTTTTTATCCTTTTATCATGTTTCCAGTAACAGAAGTACCTAATGACCAATGCAAGTTAACAAATTCTCTTGTTGTCACCATTCCATTTCTTAGCATTTCATTTTTGATAAGAACATAAGTTCTTACAATTTTTTTATGTCATTGGACAACATCATTGTGTCAGCTAATAATATTAATGTATACCATTTCATATAGATCTTTCCACACTATTAGTTTACATGATCGTAAGGACGATCAGGTAACAATAATCTCATAATTTTGACCATCATGTGATAAGTGTTAACCATTAATTGTTTGTCAAGTGAGATTGGAAAACAGAATGAAGTGCAAATATCTTCATATACCATTCACCATCTCTAGCTGACTTGGCTTCAAATTTGTACTGCCTTCCATCCATATGATTATTCCCTGATTTTCATTAGATAGCCCGGAAAATAGAAAAAAAAGGATAAGATAAAGATAGTGATGACTTCATTATGCTTATTAGGAGAAATGATAAAATAAAACTACTAAAGCCGTATCAAAATATTTGTTAATACTGAGATCACAACATTTGACCACTCATGTTATTCAGAAAATATATGTATGTATCATTTTTTTTGTGGATCACTATTGCAACTATAACTTGCGTTTTCAATAATGTTTTGAATAGACGAATGATCAAACGTTGCTAAAAAACGTCAACGACGAAAAATATTCTGATACACATGGAGTACATTAGAGGAAGAGATGTCCTCTTGAGATAGCTCATAACAAGTTTAGCAGCCACGGGCAGAAGCAACAAATTTGTCTAGACTCTTGATATAGAGTTTAGAAGACCATGACTGATCCTTAAAGGTAACAATGAATGCGAAAATAGCATGAGTAAATATATAAATGGAAAGAGCCTGGCTCTAATTCTGATAAAAAAGCAATAAGTTTAACTTCTTAATTGGTAGCAGCCAGGAAATACAACGAAACTACCTTCACTGTAATAACCACTTTACAAAGCAAGATGACCACACGATCTGGGGCATCCTTTTGATTCCACTTGGATGCTCCAACACTTCGGGCAATTAAAATAGCTGATTGCATATATCCTTGACCTTTCAGTAGAGGGTCAAGTCGTCCATGTACTTTTGAACATGCAAATTTAGACCTCAAACTTCACTTCTCCGATCCAATTTCATCTTTGATCCTAGCTGGACGTCCACGTAAAAATGCCATGTCATCCCGGCCCATGAGGGTTTTTCTATGCATGTAAAAAGTCCAAAATTACCTTCCCGTTACTGACACAACGCCACCCTATTATCAAGGTGATCTATCTTGTGCGGCTGCCTCTCCCTTTTACCGTCTCCCCTATTAACCTCTACCTTTTCAGTGTTAATTCCATCTACCCCTCTTTCCAGTCCGACTCCACCAAGTCCGGCTCCTAATTAATTGACAATGGTAACGGTGCGTGGTAGCAGGCATAGGAACACTTCAATTCTACTTCACAGGGAAGGAAGACCAAATCGCGATTCAAGCATGCAGAGATCTAGAGGTGAGGCATCGGTTTTCCCCAAATTGGATTTTTGTGATTTGGTGTTCAAAATAAATGCAAAAAAGAGAAATAAGAAATAGATTCATGCAAGAGCCATATGATTTTGGCCAACTACAGCCGGATCCACCCTTGATTCCACTGCCATTAGAGCTAGCTGCCAATGGAGACGGCCTTATATTGATTCCATCGCTGCCGGACCTACCCTTGAGTCCACCGCCGTCCAAACCACCCTTGATTTTGCCACTACCGGAGTCGCCTCTGTCGTGAGGCCGCCGCCAGATCCACGGCCATGCCCAGTCCCAGCAAGCCCTGCCTCCTCCTTTCCCTTCATGAGGTTGCACCGTAAGCCGGAGCCACCACACCATTGTGCTGCCGATACTGATGCCGAGAGCTAGCTAGGGTTCGTGGGCACCAGCAATGGTTATAGTGAGCAACTCTCTATAACTTGATACATGTCAATCTCTAGAGAGCAGTAAAGATAGCACACCCAGTGGATAAGCTTTTGCACCTGCTTTACCAAAGTTTAGTGGCCCCCACGATTAAGATTTTTTAATCACACTCGTCTCCCTTCTGTGCTCACGCATGTGGCCGCACCGGCACAACCACGGCCGCACGGACGGCCGCTCCACTTGCCGCAGCTCCTAGCCGGTGAGGCCTGGACGCCGATCAGCCTCAGCGCTGCAGCCACGCACCAGCTTCGCGCCAGCACCTACCTAGCGGTAGCAACCGGTCTGAAAATTCAAATTTGAATTTGAATTAAAAAATCAATAAAAATCACCAAAAAATAGTTCATGATTTGTAGAGTCTGATGGTGTTGAAAGTTTTCAAATTTGAGTGCATTTGGTATTTATTTGGAGCTTTAGAAGTGAAAATAAAAGAAAAAAGAAAAAACATGGGCCGGCCCGTTAAGGCCCGTGAAGCCCAAAACACCGGGATGACCTAGATCTCGCCCAGCCGGACTCTCCCGTGACTCCACTCGCCCTCCCTGCCCCCGTCCGCGCCTCCTCCTCCCCGGTCCACCGCCCGGTCGCCGCCCGCGCCGCCGCCGGTGGTATACGCGCCCCGGCCCGCGGTATACCGCGCGGTAGGGGCGGTTAGCGCGCGCGCGGGCGGATCCACCCCGCTACCGCGCGGGTGGTGCGGTTAGCCACGCGGGAGATGCGGTATACGCGGCGACGCCGCGGTATACCGCGGTCAGGTTTTTTTTTTGCTTTTGAGTAGTTTTAGGCTTTAGGAATTGTGTTAGGATTTAGGATTTGTGTTAGGATTTAGGTTTACTTTGGTTTAGGATTTTTGGTAGGATTTAGGATGTGAGGTAGAGGTAAAAATAGAAATGTTGCTTTAGGTAGAAATGGAATTGTTGCTTTAGCCTTTAGGTTTAGGAGGATAATTTGTGGTAGGATCCAATTTTAGTTAGGATTTGTTTCGGAATTAGGTACATGTTCATTAGGTATAGTGTTAAGGTAGTGTTTTGTAATTTAGTTTATGTTGGCATTTATGCAGGTACACAATGTCAGGCAGACCTAAAGACCCCGTATGGGAACATGGTGTCAATCTAGCTCCCGGATGGCGATGCAATTACTGTGGTATGCAGAAAAGTGGTGGTGGTTCAACTAGGTTGAAACAACATTTGGCCGCGCGCGGATCGTCGGTGCTCCATTGCAGCAGCGTTCCACCACCTGTGCGGGAGTACTTTCAGCGGGATATTGAGAGGATGAAGAAGGCAACTACTGAACGTGCTCGACAGAGGTTGGCACGGGAGGATGCAGCAGCAGCGGGTAACAGTCCCGCTGGAGGATATGATGAGGAGGCTCAGATCCAGGATGCAATTAACTTGTCGAGAGCAGAAGCAGAGTTCCGACAAGGGGTTGAAGGGAGAGGAGGTACTTATGAGCGTGGAGGGGGTAGTGGTTCGGCAGGGTTGAATCCCTTCCAGAGGATGCTTAGAAGAGCTGGTTCGCGGAGGGAAACTCCTGTGGTGGTGGAAGACTATAACTTGGCTGCAGGTGGGAGAAGTGGGTTGAAGCAAACGAGGATTGATACAGGGTCCTGGACGAGGGTAAGAATGCTAGGGAATCTATTGGAAAAGCTTGGTCCAAATTCTTCCATACTGCGGGAGTACCTAGGAGACAGGCGGATAGTCCTTACTTTGTTAGTGCAGTTAGAGAGACACAGAAGTGGGGTGAGTTTTCTTTCATTTTATGTTCATAAAAGTTTTCTTTCGGCTTGCTTTTGTGTACCTGTTCTCAAGTTTTATTGTATGGCTGCAGGTGAAGGAATTGCATCCCCCACTGGACGGGATATTGATGGCAAGTATCTTGATATGAACGAGAAAAACTTGAAAGATCGGTACGCAAAGTTTCAGAATGATTGGCCCATCTTTGGCGTGTCTTTGATGTGTGATTCTTGGACTGGGCCGACGCGGATGAGTGTGATCAATTTTTTGATATATTGCAATGGGGTCACGTGGTTTCACAAGTCTATTGATGCAACTGGAAAATCTCAGGATTCAGACTATCTCAAGACGGTAACCCCTGAAACTTAGCTTACTTACTATGAAGCATTGAGGATGTCTTGGGAGGTAACTAAATGTTGTGCTTATTTTTTCCAGGAGATTCGTAAGGTGGTGAAGGAGATCGGTGCGGAGCATATCGTGCATATAGTCACAGACAATGGGTCCAACTACAAGAAAGCATGCAAGGCACTTGGACGGGAGTTTGCACACATTACTTGGACACCTTGTCTAGCACATACTGTCAATTTGATGTTGAAGGATATCAGTGAAAGGGCGGAACATGCAGGTGTCATCTCGGCATGCAAGCGAATTTCAGCTTGGTTGCACAACCATGGTCAGTTGAATGCAATGATGAGAAAGGCTATCGGTGTATGAATGGGAAGACCCTGATTTTTACAACATGTTAGTCGGTCAGTGGTAGACAACATCGGCGTGGACGGGCCTAACTTGGCAAGAGTACAAGGGTGAGTTGCTTAGGACGAGAGGCTTGAATGTCATGTCCATCGCCGAGTACCACTCCGCGACCCAGCTGGGGATCTTTCCTTTCTACCATTGAACTTGTGTTGTATGAACTATTTGTATGAATTATTTGTATGAACTATTTGTATGAATTATTTGTATGAACTATTTGTATGAACTATTTGTATTTGAACTACCAACTCACTTATGCACGGATAGTATTATTGTGTTTGGTGTAGTATTTCTATGTATAACTATAAATCATTGATTGGGGGTGCTATCTAACACTAATTTGTGCCAACACCATGCCAAAATTTTCATTTATTCTAAGCCGGAGGGTCTTTTTCAGTGCACCGGTATAAATTGCTTACTGCGCGGTAAAAAGAATTTATACTGCGGTATAAATAGTTTATACCGCGGTATACCCCTGGGTACTGTTTGAACTAGCGATTTTGATTTGAAATTTGAATTCGAGCGGTATTTGGAGGTATACCGCGGTAAAAACGGTATCTACCGTTACCGCTACCCGATGGTATAAACCTAGCGAACGGTAAAAAAAACCCTGGTCCTGCCTCGGCGCCTCGCCCACACGCCGTCCTCACCGACCATGGCTGTTCCTCGCGCCGTCATGCCGAATCGCTTCCCCGCAGCGGCGGCCGTGGCCTTAGTCACGCCGAGAATCGCGACGACTGCTTGGAGCCCCACCTCTGCACGCACTGGAGCTCGTCCGTGATGCCATCCGCGCACCCATGAACCTTCAGAGCAGCGCCGGCGGCGCAACTCGTGAGGCTCGGTGGCGCGGCTTGTGGTGTCCGCGATGCAACATTCATGGTGATCTCGTGGTGCTTGGCCTGACGCCGCCGCGAGGATCGACCTGCATGTCGCGGTGTCCTAGCACCCGCGGCTCCGTCGTGGTGCAGTTCGATGGCACGTCGGCCGCTGCGGCTTTCCTCTCGCCGCGCCGGCCACCGCATCTGTTCGAGTGGTGTCAGCGCACCTCCGCCGCGCGTGGCGGCTTGGTGGCCACGGCCCCTCCTCCGCGGCGGCTCGACGACCGCGCCTCACGGCCGCGGCCCCTCCATCTTCTTCCCGCGAGCGGCGGGCCGAATGACGATCCTACTTCCCGCGACACCTCCGTCTTCCTCATGCTCGCCGGTGGACCGGCGGCGGCCGCACCTCCGCGCCGCTTTATCGCCGGGCGCCGAGCTCCGACGCGCGTCCACCCATGCCGCGCGGTCGTGCCCTACCTCCTTCTCGGTGGAGCTCCGCCTCTCTCGCTCATGGCGGCCGCCGCGTGATCCGCGTCCCCCATGCCGCGCCCGTCTCGTGCCCGCGCCGGCGGCCATGCTCCGGTTCGGCGGTGCTGGTGGGCACGCCCCGGCTCCGTCGCTCCTCACCTCCGCTTCGGGACTCAGTCGGATCTCGCGGCGGCCGTCCTACGATAACCTGGTGAGCTCCATCACGACCGCGTAAAGAGGGAAGAGAACCATCACGTGGTGGAGCCCGCAAGGCATCGGGACGCGCGCTATCGACCCTCGCCGGGCCTAGCGACGTTTTCTTCTCTTTCCTGATTTTCCTCGGTTTCTCTTTCCTACGTGGTCTGTTATAGAGAGTATAACGGCACCCACTGCTGGTGCCCTGAGATGTGGGTAGGGGATCGATTGGAGTGGTGGGCCTATCACCTAGTTATTAGAGTTTTATTGGGACACTATGACTCACTAGGCTTGACACCTGAGTCTAGGCCCAGTTGGGTGATGCACCTATTTTATATGGCAATTTCACGGTAACCGGCGAGGGGTGGTCCCAAATCGATTGGATCACTAGAAAAGACGTGGCAGGGGGGGTACTGGAGCAAGTGGAGTGCTAACTAGGGTGGCCGCCTACACGTGGCTTGCAGCTCGACTGTTATGGATATAGGAATCTTGCAATGTCATGCATGTCATACCTAGCTACGTGGATGCCGGTCTAAGATCAATTACAAAATGTAATCAGATAAGTGAATTTCGGAGGACTAGACCTCCTTGAAATGGGATGATTTTTGCTATAATTATATAGAAGTGGGTGTGGCTTCCCCGTGGTGTCCACTCATAAAAAAAAAGAAAGGCTACTAATAAATAAAAGCACGCATCCGGAACCCTTTTGAAGAAAAATAAAGAGACGAAGAAGAAGGAATCAAAACTACGGTTAAAGGCCCTAGTGAGTTGAAGATTTAAAAAAGGTGTACATGGAGATACAAAGCAAGGTATGGTCGGAGCCCTTGTGAATCTGATCCTTGTCTACCTGCGATGCACAAACACTGGCACTGGCACTGGCAGGAACCCCCACCAGCAAGGTGATAAGAGGCCCCAACCCCACGGGCAGATGATTTCTCCTGTGCTTGCGCTGCCCTAGCGGCCTTGCCCTCACGCGAACAGTAGCGACGATTGCAGAACCAATTTTTAACCTGTGCGCGAGTATACCCAGATCTGAGTAAGTCCTGATGAATTCTATTGAAATCGAGATTAGGACTTCGATCCCAATCTCTGTCTTTCTGCCACGGAGACTACCATCCCAATAAAATTGTTCCACCGTAGAATTGTTTCCCGGTGTATCCCAAATTCATATGTCAAGTTCAATCCGATTTCTTTGAAAAATTTTGACTCAAAAACAAGGTCCTTTGTAAGATTAGTTAAGAAAGGACGTGACTATCACAACAGAAAACTGCGGCTTCGCCAACAGCCCCACGCTTTCCCAACAGCCAAGACCTGAGCTGTTGGCGAAGAAAACTCTTTCCCAACAGGAAAATTCCGCTGTTGGGAAAGAAATCTTCGCCAACAGCCCAAAATCCAATGACTGATGGCAAAGTCCGGTCATTGGCGAAGGGGTTATTTCCCAACGCATTCCCGTTGGGAAAGAAAAGGCCGTTGGCGAAGCTCCGGCGCGGCCAAACGGTACCGCCGCCGTCGGCTTCGCCAACCGCTTCGCCGTTAGCCGTTGGCAAAGGGAGCGACCCTTCGCCAACGGGGCTACCAAGCTGTTGGCGAAGAGCCTTCTTTCCCGAAGCATTGTAGGGGCCTGTTGGGGAAGATTGCGGTGTTGGCAAAGAATTTTCATTTTTTTCGAATTTTGAGTTCAAACTTTTTTGGTAGCCTTGCTACATTGTTTAGAAGCACATTGTTAAATGTGGGCCCATTTTTTAACATTTAGCTATATTTCGTTAATTATTTTCATTCACTTGAATTTTAGGCATAATTCAAATTTGAGCTGCAGTGCGTGAAATAATGAAACTTAGGCGTTCGAAAAATGATATTCATGTCGGGGAGTGTATTTTGAGGCCGTGTCCCAAAGCTCACCCGAAATTTCGAAGTCCTTGTGCACGTAACACGACGGTTCGGGCGTGGTACAAGCTGTTTTTTAATTATATAAAATCCAAACGAAGTCGAAAAATCACGAAACTTGTAGGGGTGTCTTGTGATCACATGTGGAGGCTGCGATAAACATTTGAGAAAGTTTGGAGCAAGTTACCGCGTCGGATGTTCAAAACCTAGACGGCTCCACATGTGCTCCACAAGTGATCACATGGTAGAGATGTCTAGGTTTTGAGCATTTGACGCGGCAACTTGCTCCAAACTTTCTCAAATGTTTATCGTAGCCTCCACATGCGATAACAATACACCCCGACAAGTTTCGTGATTTTTCGACTTCGTTTGGATTTTATATAATTAAAAAACGCTTGTACCACGCCCGGACCGTCGTGTTACGTGGACAAGGACTTCGAAATTTCGGGTGAGCTTTGGGACACGGCCTCAAAACACACTCCCCGACATGAATATCATTTTTTGAACGCCTAAGTTTCATTATTTCACGCACTGCAGCTCAAATTTGAATTATGCCGAAAATTCAAGTGAACGAAAATAATTAACGAAATATAGTTAAATAGCTCAAAACATCCCCAAGTTTTGAAGTTGAGATGTAGTTATAGTAGGAAGGACCCACAAAAAAGTTGAAAGGAAAAAAAACAAAAATGCAAAAAAATTTTCCCAACGACCTTGTGATCTTGTTGACAAAGTGTCTTCGCCAACGGCTTTAATACGCGTTTGTTGGCGAAGGACGGCACAGTAAAAAATAAAAAAAGGCTTTGCCAACGACCGCACATATAGGTGCATTGGCAAAGAACTTTAACCCTAAAACAAATCGCCCCTCCCTCCCCACCGGACCCACCCCCCTCCCTCCCCACCCAACCCGCGCGCGCCGTCCCTTCTTCCCGGCCGGGCGCCGCCGCCCCCCCGTGCTCGCCGCCGGCGGATCCTCTCCGCCGGCCCCGCCCGCCGACCCCGCCGGCCCCGCCCGCCCCACCCCGCTCCGCCCGCCCCGGCCCCGGCGCGCGCGCGCCCGCCGCCGGCCGGCCGCCCGCCCGCCGGCGCGCTCGCCGCCCGCCGCGCGCGCGCGCGCGCGCCGCCGGCCCCGCCCCGCCCGGCCCCGCGCCATCCGCCGGCGCCGCCCCCGCCCGCCCCGGCCCCGCCCGCCCCCGCCCCGCCCCGCCGGCCGGCCCCGCCCCGCCACCACGTCGTCGCGCGGTGGTGCTGCTCCTCCTCCCCGCCCCCACAAAGGTGAGCCCCCGGCCCCTGCTGCTCTCCTCTCCAGGGTTAGTGCGCCGCTGCTCTGTTCCCATTCCTGACCCCCCCTGCAGATGTTGTGTTGCTTAGTTCTCTACTTCAATCGAGGAGGATCAGGTAGTGGTAATGGCCATTTTAGGGGCTTGACGATTCGAGGTATCGCCTAGTTGCAGTGGCTGTTTATGGTTCGATCCATGCTTTGTTAGTGCTCAGTTTCTCTTGGAGAGTCAGGTAGTAGTGGTAATGGTTGTCCATAGTTCAATTCTTGCTCTGTTTGGTGGGATCTGTCGATTGATGCAACATTAATCAAATGAAATTTGGGGGTTACTGGTAGGTTTTGTTGGGTTATGTTGTTGAACTAGGTTCGATCTGTACTCTGTTGCTTCATAGCTTTAGCTGATGGATAGGGATGCAGAAGGGAGGTCTCGGTATCAGTTATGTTTGTGTGTTACTGATGCTTCAGGTGTGGCTTTGTTTTCCTTTTAACCAAGCAAGTGGGATATCCAATTGTTCATGCGTGGCTTTGTTGGGAAAGGGAACCTATAAAATGATTTCATACAGTCAAGGAGTTTGGCATCTAATTAACCAATGCCCCTCGGATGCAATTGTAGTTCCTCGAGTATGTGACATCACTTGATTTTTGCTAAGTTTTTTCACTCTATCTTCACTGTGCATGCGAATCGAAGAACACTAAGGTTAACGAAGAGGAGGAGGAGGGCACGGGGGTGGGAGCGATAGCGGCGGAGACGACCAATAGGCGTGGCCTCTACATGCAAAGTGCTCGGTGGCATTTGGAAGAAAAGCGGCGGCGGGAGTTGTTTGCCCGACGTATGAAAAAGATGGCTAGCTAATTGTTGCAATGTTATTGTGGGTACCTAATTCTAGTTGCAATGTATTAACATGAGAGAACCCGTGGGTTGGGAAGTGGTTTTTAAATTGGTTGAACCCTTGGGTTGTGAAGTAGTTTTAGTTTGGTTATGGGCCGAGAAACCGATTAATTTGGTGTGGTTTGGTTCTTGTTTCTTGTGGAGTGGGTTGGAGTGGATTAATCAATTGTGTCTGCTACATTTGGATGGAGTTGGATAAAATTTGGTTTCCGATCCATTTGCGAGCTGATATATATGTGGTATTCTGGTTCATATGCTGATGTGTGGATTTGTGGATTTGATGTGTAAATTAAAGGCTAGAAAACAGCAAAAGAAAAGGGGAAAAATTCCCAGCTTCGCCAACAGCATGGACCGATGCTGTTGGCAAACCAAGCTGTTGGCAAAGCTGCTGTTCCCTTTGCCAACCGGTCTTTGCCAACAGCCGTCGCTTCCCTGTTGGCGAAGGTAACGGTAGCCGAGCTGACGGCGTCCCCCCTTCGCCAACAGTACACATGGCTGTTGGCGAAGCTTTCCCAACAGGGCCCGCGTTCCTGTTGGCGAAGAGCCCTTTCCCATCACTTAAAACGCCAACGGTTCTTTCCCAACAGGGAACTCGGAAACCCCGTTGGGAAAGCCTTCGCCAACGGGGTTGGAGTCTTCGCCAACGACTTAGCGCCGTTGGCGAAGCGCGCGTTTCCTGTAGTGTATGTAGATGCCTCTCCTTTTCGTGTTAGGGGGAGAGCCCTCTCCTTTTAGTGTTAGGGGGAGAGCCCCTCATAATTAGCATCCTTTCTATTTATGGAAACAGGGTCCCCTCCCTCCCTCCGCACGCGTGCGCGGCGAGCACAGTAGCATGAAAAGTGAAGAAACGACTACTGAAGATGAGCCCTGTCTAGATTAGCATCATTCATAGGATAGAAATAAATTAGTTACATCAATTTGCCTCCAAAGATTAGGACTGAAATAAACTAGTTACATCCAAACTTTGATTGTTGTACATCCAAAGTGATGCATCCTATGTTTGTGTTGCTCCCTGAACATTCCAGTTCCCTGAATCGGAAGCAAAACACATTCATAGCTAATATCCCATTAGTGACTGTTAATTGTGACGAAGGAAAAAAGCTAACATCGATAGTTAATATCCCATCATTGATAGCATTCAAAGGCTAATGACATATAATCCACAATAATACTTAGTTACTTTCTACAACATTCAAATTAAGATCAAGTTACTTCTGATATGTTTCAGATGCATGACTAGTTACTTCCTAACTATTCATATCAAAGCCTTATTTACTTTTACAATATTCAAACTCGAGATCAAGTTACTTCCGATATGATTCAAATGCATATCTAGTTACTTCCTGAATGTTCAGATAAGTGCACTAGTTATTTTGTACAACATTCAAATTAGAATCAAATTACTTCCAATATGATTCAAATACACGCCTAGTTACTTCCTGAATATTCAAATCATCACATCTTAGTTACTTTCTACAACATTGAAACTAAATCAAGTTACTTTCGATGGGATTCAAATGCATGCCTAGTTACTTCTGGAATGGCCGGATTAGGGGAAGCTGGATATAGGTATTAAATAATAATGCAAAATGAATAAATTGTAGACATGCTACATGCAAGATGTGGTGAGTTGCATCCTTCTATATAATTAAAATATGTAGAGCCAGATGTATATGAATAAAAACTAATGGCAAAAGAATTCATCTTGGGTCAATTGGTAATATGTATATAGTAATGTAAGACATAAAGTTATGTTATAAGCATGTGTTGAATATAAGATCAGCATGTGTTATACAGTCGATTGAAGAAAAATAGACAGAACATCCACCCTAATTAGATGTCAGTGACTTAAATGAACCTTAAAAAAATGTGACCTATGCAACTGAGCACTAGCTCGTACCAAAGTGGTGCTACTACCGGGAATATTTATTAAATTGTATTTTTTAAAGAATACTAAAATAAGAAGATCAAGTAAAACAAAGCATGGTTAAATCTAACTAACATGGGTACTTATTTGTCATGTAACTATGAGAACATTGGTTGTTGACCGAACACAGGTGACTCAAAAAATATGCGCTAATACTACCTTAGATGGAAACTACAAAAACAATATATCATAAAAAATAGAGGAAAACTTGAATCAATTACTTTCTTTGTAATATAAAAATAGAATTAGTTACTTCTTATTTCACTACATATGTGACAGGTTACTTACCAAGTAAGATGAATAATGACAAGTTACTTCCTAATGCAGAAGAGTAAAGGGACCGAGCCACATCTTTTTATTTTGGTAAAATCAGGGGGTGGTCAGAACAAAGCTAAAATCAAGTTACTTCTGATATAATTTAGAAACATGAATAGTTACTTTTTGTATGTTCAGATTAGAGGTGCTGATAAGGACTAACAAATAAAGCAAAATGAACAAGTAGAAGTAAGAAATTATGAGTAGCTTTAATAATGTGCAGAAATACGTTACATGGAAAAAAAATCTCTGAGTGACATCATGACAATATGTAGACTAATGTCAAAACATAGAAGATGGCAAATAGCAGTATGTGTTACATCGAACCTAATAAAAGTTCAAAACAACTTACTTTTTTGTCACTTAATATATCGAATTGGGGAGCTAAAACTGTTATGGTCGGCAAGACCTATGGGCGGTGCCCCAGAAGTGGCTAGGGGGGCGCGCGAAGCTAGGGTAGGGGCCAAGAGCCCAGTCTTTTAATTTCCAGGAAACCCTAGGGGGTTCGTTAGCAGTTTGTGGGCTCATAAATACTCATGTAAACTCTTGGTTTTAATCAGGCAGAAACATATTAATTGTTTCCGGCTTCCCTGAGGGAGCCGGGAGATTGCCAAACCCTAGCCGCCCTCCTCCCTCATCTCTCACGCACGCCCACTAGCCCGACGGCGCCCCAGCGCCGTCCTCGCCACCGCCTGCAGCCAGATTTGCACCCATACTCGCCGAGGGAGATTCCTGGTAGGATCCGCAATCCTATCAACCTGGTATCAGTGATGTCAGGCGCTCCTCCCATCGCTCCGCTGTCGCCTTCGTCGAAGGAGCCGCCACCGTCCACGACGGCGCCGCCGCCCACAACGGCGCCGCCGGCCATCTCCACACGCCCGGCGGCCTCCACCACCGTCTCGACCGCGATCTCCGACCCGTTCGCCATGCCCACCATGACGAACGAACAACTGACGACCGCTGTCCTCAAGCTGTGCCAGGGCATGGATGCCCTAGGTCGCGACCTGACGGAAGTTCGTGCTTTCCTTCTGGGCCCCCGCCGCCCCTGCCACACCTGGCGCCGACAGTCACGGCGTTGCCGGCCGCGGGAGGAGGGGGCGCCCCAGCCACGGCGCCGACGTCCTCCGGGGTGCCAATTTACTGCCTGCCATTTCCGTCCTCCCCCTCGCAGCTCCCTCCTTGGGTGTTAGGGTCGACGACGATCGCCACCTTCTCCTCGCCGCCACCGCGCACCACCCCGGAGCGGCAACTGCGACCACACCACACCCCCATGGCGTCCCGCGGGGCCGGAACTTCCCTGGGCGTCTTGTACGGCGGGGTAGACGGGACCCTTTTCACGTCGACCTTCGCCGCCGCCAGGGAGGGCGCGGAGTCGTCCGCTGGAGGGGCGGCATTCGAGGTGCCGCCGAGCCAGGCCACCCCGCGCTTCTACAAGCTGGAGTTCCCGACGTACGACGGCACGGTTGACCCGCTGAACTGGCTCAATCAGTGCGAGCAGTTTTTCCGCGGGCAACGCACCCTCGCATCCAACAGGACGTGGCTGGCGTCATACCACCTCACTGTAGCGGCCTAGACGTGGTATTTCGCCATCGAGCAGGACGAGGGGATGCCGCACTGGGATCGGTTCAAGGAGTTGTGCCATCTCCAATTTGGTCCACTCGTGCGTGGCTCGCGCCTGGCGGAGCTCGGACGGCTCCAGTTCACGTCGACCGTCCAGGACTACGCCGACCGCTTCAACGCGTTGTTGTGCCATGCACGGAACCTCGACGTCGTCCAGAAAGCTGAGCTGTTCGTGGGCGGCCTACCGGATCACATCAGGATGGACGTCGAGTTGCAGGCACCGCAAGACTTGCCGACGGCGATGCACCTGGCCCGCGCCTTCGAGCTCCGCGCCTCGGCCGTGGCGTCACTGCGCCCACCCGAGCTCCCCGCGCCCGGCGCGGCGGCGGCGCTTTCCGGCCACCGCCGGCCGCGCGCCCGGTGCCGCCACCGCCGGCGAGGGACGCCCTGCGGGGGGGCGCCCCACGAGCCCCGGCCCGCCGCCGTTCCGCCGCCGCCGATACGACAGTTCCGCCGCCTCTCGCCGGCGGAACAATTGGAGTGCCGACGCCAGGGCTTGTGCTACAACTGCGACGAGCCTTTCGTTCGCGGCCACTAGTGCAAGCGGCTGTTTTACCTAGAGTCCGGCAACTACACGGATGATGACGACACCCCCCTGGACCATGAGGCGACCGCAGAAGACACGGGGGCCCTACTGGACGCGTCGGCTAATGCATTGGTGGTCTCCCTGCATGCTGTAGCAGGTTTACAGACGGAGAACAGAATGGTGATATACGTCACCATCAAGGGCGAACGCTTGCTCGCCCTCCTGGACACGGGCTCGACGCATAACTTCATCCAGGGGGCGACGTTACGACGGCTTGGTCTCCCGTTGTCGGGAGGCGACCAGCTTCGGGTCACGGTGGTCAACGGCGACCGCCTGTCGTGCGCCGGCATCGCCCAGGGCGTGGAGGTCTCCATCGCGGGCGCGCCCTACACCATCACGTGCGTCGGGATCAACTTGGGCTGCTTCAACTTCATCCTCGGCGTCGACTTCCTGCGCACATTGGGCCCCATCACCTGGGACTTCGACGCGCGGACACTCGCCTTCCAGCGCGAAGGACGGTCCGTCGTGTGGCACGCAGCCCGGGGCGGGGCGCGCCTCGCCCGGCCGGCGGTAGTCGCGGCCGCCGCCGCCGAGCGCGCCCCATGCTCGACAGTCGCTCCCGGACACCACGCCGCCATCTTCGAGGAGCCGCAGGGACTGCCACCAGCCCGACCGTACCACCACCGCATCCACCTACTGCCGGGCACCGCACCCGTCTCCGTCTGGCCATACCGCTACCCCCAGCTGCAGAAGGACGAGCTGGAACACCAGGTCGCGGGCATGCTCGCGCAGGGCATCATCCGCCCGAGCACGTCCCCGTTCTCTGCTCCGGTCCTCCTCGTTCATAAGCCAGACGGCTCCTGGCGTTTCTGCATCGACTACCGAGCCCTCAACGCGCGGACGTCTAAGGACAAGTTCCTCATTCCGGTGGTCGACGAGCTTCTCAACGAGCTGCATGGCGCCCATTACTTCACCAAGCTCGACCTGCGCTCGGGCTACCCTCAGGTGCGCATGTTCACAGGCGACATCGACAAGACGGCGTTTCGCACCCACCACGGCCACTATGAATTCCTCGTCATGCCGTTTGGTCTCTCCAATGCCCCAGCCACGTTCCAGGCTCTGATTAACGACGATCTACGCCCATACCTACGGAGGTTCGTCCTGGTATTTTTCGATGATATTCTCATCTACAGGTCGTCGTGGGCAGAGCATCTACATCACATCAGCATCGTTCTCAACGAGCTTCGGGCACACCAGCTACATCTTAAGCGCTCGAAGTGCTCGTTCGGGGCGCCTTCGGTGGCCTACCTGGTCCACGTCATCTCCGAGGCGGGCGTCGCCATGGACGCGGACAAGGTTGCGACAGTCTCCGCTTGGCCGCAGCCTCGATCCGCCCGAGGCCTTCGTGGCTTCCTGGGGCTTGCAGGATAATACAGGAAGTTCATCCGCGACTTTGGCCTGATCGCAGCGCCACGCACCCATCTCATGCACCGAGACGCCTTCTCCTGGGACAAGGAGGCGGAGGACACATTCCAAGTGCTAAAACGTGCCCTCACGACGGGACCCGTTCTACAGATGCCGGACTCCAACAAGCTCTTCATCGTCGACTGCGACGCGTCCGGCGTCCGGTTCGGTGCGGTGCTACACCAGGGCGCCAGCCCTGTCGCGTTCTTCAGCCGCCCGTTCGCCGCTCGACATCTGAAGCTGGCGGCTTACGAGCGGGAGCTCATCGGCCTGGTGTAGGCTTTGCGCCACTGGCGCCCCTACTTGTGGGGACACCAATTTCTCGTCCGCACCGACCACTTCAGTCTGAAGTACCTGCTGGACCAGCGCTTGTCCACCGTGCCGCAGCACCAGTGGATCAGCAAGTTGTTCGGCTTCGACTTCACCGTGGAGTACCGCCCGGGACGGCCTAACACGGTGGCCGATGCTCTCTCTCGCCGCGACGCGGAGCTCGCCCAGGATGACACTGCGGGTCTAGGCGCCATGTGCGTCCGCTCGAGCCCGACTTTCGCCTTCCTCGACGTAGTATGCCAAGCGACGGCACGGGCGCCAGATGCACAGGAGATGCTGCGGCGCCTGGGTGCTGGTGAGCTCCAGGCGCCCTGGCGTTTCGACGACGGCCTCCTCCTTCACGGCAGTCGTGTGTTCCTTCCCGACCACGACGACCTGCGCCACCAGACGCTCCAGCTGGCTCACTCCGTAGGCCATGAAGGTGTTCAGAAGACCCTGCATCGCCTACGCTCCGATTTCTACATCCCTGGCGATCGGGCCCTGGTCAAGGACTGGGTTCGTACGTGCACCACATGCCAGCCTAACAAGACCGAAACACGACCGCCGGCCGGCCTCCTACAGCCCCTCGAGGTTCCCTCTCAGGTGTGGGCAGACATTGCCATCGACTTCATCGAAGGTCCACCAAAGGTGGCAGGCAAGTCGGTGATCCTGACAGTGGTTGATCGCTTCTCCAAGTACGCCCACTTCATCCCGCTTGGCCACCCGTACACTGCAGCATCGGTGGCCCAGGCGTTCTTCGACGGCATCGTTCGGCTGCACGGGTTTCCCATGTCCATCGTCAGCGACCGGGACCCCGTCTTCACTGGACACATCTGGCGCGACCTGTTTGGCCTGGCAGGAGTTAAGCTCCGCATGAGCACGGCGTTTCACCCACAGACGGATGGGAAGTCTAAGGTGGTGAACAAGGTGATTGCTATGTATTTGCGCTGTGTCACAGGTGATCAGCCGCGTTCGTGGGTGGATTGGCTCTCGTGGGTGGAGTACTACTACAACACCTCGTTCCACACTGCACTCCGCGCCACCCCATTCGAGGCCGTCTACGGGCGCCCACCTCAGCCGATCCTACCTTACACGGTGGGCTCGGCCAAGACAGAGGCGGCAGATGCGCTCCTCCGCAGCCGTGACGAGATGTTGGCGGAGGTGCACCAGCGACTTCTCCAGGCTCAGCAGCTCTCCAAGAAGTACTACGACGCACGCCATCGCGACGTTGACCTCGACGTTGGCGCCTGGGTCTGGCTGCGCCTCCTTCACCGGACCGCGCAGTCGCTCGACCCGCAGGCTCGGCGCAAGCTGGGCCCTCGGTATGCTGGCCCGTTCCAGGTGTTGGAACGTGTCGGTCAGGTCGCCTACCGCCTACGACTTCCAGAGGGTGCCAGGATCCATGACGTGTTCCACGTGGGGTTGCTCAAGCCCCACCGAGGAGAGCCTCCGGTTGCGCCTGGGGTCATGCCGCCACTACTCCATGGCCGCATTCTTCCAGAGCCAAAGGCTGCTGTGCGCGCAGAGCTGCGGCGTGGCGTGTGGCATGTTCGTATCAAGTGGCGCGGGCTGCCTGACGAGGACGCCACGTGGGAGCAGCTGGAGGAGTTTTGCCGCCATTACCTCGATTTCCAGCTCGAGGACGAGCTGTATGCGCAGGCGGGGAGAGATGTTATGGTCGGCAAGACCTATGGGCGGCGCCCCAGAAGTGGCTAGGGGGGTGCGCGCAGCTAGGGTAGGGGCCAAGGGCCCAGTCTTTTAATTTCCAAGAAACCTTAGGGGGTTTGTTAGCAATTTGTGCACTCATAAATACTCATGTAAACTCTTGGTTTTAATCAGGCAGAAACATATTAACTGTTTCCGGCTTCCCTGAGGGAGCCGGGAGATTGCCAAACCCTAGCCGCCCTCCTCCCTCATCTCTCACGCGCGCCCACCAGCCCGACGGCGCCCCAGCGCGTCCTCGCCGCCGCCTGCAGCCAGCTTCGCACCCATACTCGCTGAGGGAGATTCCTGGTAGGATCCACAATCCTATCAAAAACACTGAGAGACTGGATAACTGAGACAATTTTAAATTTACAAGTAACTCATGAGAGACCAAAAGTAACCCAATTGGGGTTCCTACCACATCTGGATATACAAATATACCTATAGATCAGGAGACAATAAATATCATCAGGAATGGACAGCCAACAGGCCATGTTGTAGGACAACAATGGACACACACAACTAGTATGAATGACTAGTCTACATGATACACAAAAAAGCTGTAGAGATGATTTTAATAAGTTCGAAAACACAACCTTCGTCAAAGTTGAGAGAATTGGATGTGGTAGCATCGATATAAAGCATGTTGTAATTGAATTAGTTACTTCTATGTAATATAAAAAAAATAGAACTAGTTACTTTCTACAAACAATCAACCTAAAATGAAGTTACTTCCAACATGATTTGAAAATGCATGCCTAGTTACTTCCAAAATGTTCAGATCAGGGGGCTATTGACATGGGCTCAATACACAAAATGAACAAAATGTTGACATATATAATATATTGCATGTAAAAAAATAGTGAGTTGTATTCTTCTATGGGAAAGAATAAAAAAAGAATAAAAAACTACTTGCAAAAGGATTCTTGATTGGTTTATTGACAATATGAAGATAATGATGTATAAGACATAGAAGTAAGCCTTGCAATAAGCATGTGTTGAATGTGCTTGACCGAAGATAATAACATCACCATTTGTTATAATCAGAATAAATATTTCAGAAGCATTAACAACTCTCATCTTAGAAAAGACACTCGTCTTAGGATTATTAGTTACTTCCTATTGTGCTGACATATATGTAAGTTAACTTCCTATGTCATGCCAGTTAAAATCTTAGTTACTCTAATGTCATGTGTGTACCAGTTATAAGTTGATTTATTGTTCTAATAAAAAGAACAATTGATCCATAATCTAAAAAATAAAAAGGCATGAACCCGATGCTCGAGAATAGCTTAATTAGAAGCATGTTAAAAAAAGCAATGTTGATAGTATAAACAAATCGACGGGGGAGGTGAGTAGCCTGTGGGATAGATGTCTAACACGTGATCCTCAGATTATGCTATTGTGCATGATCTGATAGGGTAGCAAGCATACAGACTGTGATTTTGATCCAAAATTAATCTTCCGGACACTAATGAACATGCTCTGATAGGACAACAAACAGACTATTCATGATTTCGATCAAAAAATCTGGACACTAATACACATGATGTAACGTCCTGGAATTTTCTCCGGAATGTTAGCAATGCAAAAATGTGGATTTCAAAATTTCGATTTGAAATTGAGTGAATAATTAATATGTAAGGCTGTCTTCTTTGAACCTTCCCTGAATTCCTAGATTTATTTTGAGCAAAAACATAAAATTTAGTAATTATAATTTGCTAGTGTGAGAACCTTGGATTTTATGGGATTTATTTTGTATCTTAATTGAGTGGGATTCAAATTTGCATTCTAATTCAAATTTGAATCATAGGTTAAATAGGAGTGGAGGTGTTTAGATAATGGGAAAAACCACCCTAGTCTCTGTTGGGCCGCATCCCAGATCGCTAAGTCCTCTGGACCACCCCGAAGCCCTTCTCTGGTTCACCAGGCCATAGCCCAGCCTCGCGGTCCATCTACCGTTTCGGCCCATCACCCAGCCAGCCCGATTACTACACACCTCCTTGTCTCGCTGCCATGTGGACCCCAACCGTCAGCCACCACCTCCTCTCTTGCCTCTGCTTTTCTTCCTCCCCGTGACGTCGCTGCGATGGGGCAGGGGGGGCGACGCAAGCCGCGCCGGCCCCCATGGCCGCCGCCCCTCCTCCCGCGCGCTGGCGCCGCGGATGGCCGCCATGCGTCCCCTGAACCGAATCCCATCCGCCCGCTCTCGAGCCCCAAACCCTAGGGCGCCGCCCTATAAGTAGCAGCCCCAGCCAATCCTTCCCTGATCTGCGCCGCCATGGGAAGTTCTTCCCCAATCCATCCACCGTCGCGCCGGAATCAGAGAGGGAGGAGGAAGGGAGGAGCTGGAGTCGCGGGGGTGCCATTTGTGGAAGAGCCCGGGGTCGCCGCGCCGCTGGACCCCCATGTCGCCGTCCGTCCTGCAGGCTAGGCCGCTGGACGGGGGGGAACGCCATGCTGGAGCCACTGCCCCGCTGTTCGTGAAGAAGAAGAGAAGGGGGAGAGGGAGCTGCACTGCTGCGCCGCCGGCCGGTGCAGCTGAAGGCCGTAGCCGCGCCGCAGACCACCCGGCCGCCGTCCGGCCCGCGAGCGAGGCCGCCCGAGGAGGGGTTCTGTGCGTGGCCGCCGCGACGCCGAGCGGCCCAAGCCGGGGACGCCGACGCCCAAGCCGGAGCCGTCCGTGGTCAAGTCGCCCCTTCACCGAGCCAAACCGCCTGCCTCCTCTTCACCGAGCTCTTCAACACCGCCTCGCCGGAACGCCAAGGAGCGGGGCTGCAGCACAGGGAAGATGTCGCCGTGGAAGCCATGGACCACGCCGCCCTGCTTCCTCTGCTCCAGGCCGTTCCGCTGCCCGTCACCACCTCCTCGCCGCCGTTTCCAGAGCGCGAGGTGAGAAACCCCCTCGACCTTGTTGTGGACCCGCCTTCGAGCCGAGGCCGGACCGAGCCTTGTGAGCTCGGCTGCCGGTGGTTACCTGTTGTCCCGCACCGCGCCGCCGCGCGCGGACCCGCCGTCGCTTGAGAGCCGGCCATCGAGCCGAGCCGGCCGTTTGCAGGTGCCGCTGCCTACTGCAACGCGCGCGCTCCCTTGCCTTGCAATCGTGTCGTACCTTTGTTCCGACGAGCGCACGCCGAGTTCTGGCTCGCCGTCGGCACCCACACACTGAGCACGCCACCGTCGAGCGAAGGCCCTGCCTTTCTTTGGCCTGGAGTCGTGTGAGCACAAACCCTTGTCGTGCACATGTTGTCGGTGTTGTGCCATCGCCACGGCTGTGCCGCCGACCTTTTTCCCGCACACACCAACACCGGGTCGAGACCCTGTCCTTCCTGGCCGAACCTGTGCATGCGCACTCACGCACACGCGAGGTCGTTCGCCGGCGTATGTCCCCAACCAACGCCGCCGGGCCGTTCCTCGTCGTTTTCCCTTTCTCTGTTCCCTTGCCTAGTGCACGCCATCAATTTTGTGTCGCTGCCATGGCCGTGCCGTTGGTGTTCGGCACGCACACGAACGCATGCAACCGAGGGGCCGATCCCCTGCTTCACCTATCTGTGACCGTGCTCGACGTTCCGCCGTGCCGTCGCCGCGAACCCCAACGCACCGGCGCACGTGTGTCCGTCGAGCCATCGACCCCAAGTTCGAACCTTTCGGCCACTTCGACCCTGAACACCGCCCCGCCTAAATCTGCTCGTTGAGCTCTCGTCTCTGTGTCGTCGCTGTGCACGCGCCGTCGGTTTTGTGTCGCCCCCGTGGCCAGGCCGCCGACGTTTGCAAAAATGCGAACGCATACACCCGAGGGGTCGAACCCCTCTGCTCTCCTTGTCCAACCCATGTACGCCCGCCCGCCAGGGTGAGACTCGGCCTTCCTAGCCGAACGAGTGCACATGCCCGCACGCACGCGCGTGAGAGAGCGAGCACGCCAGCGTGGACACCCTAGTCCTAGCCGTCGTGTCGCTCCACTTCGCCGCGCTACACCTATTCTCACGACTGCACAACGCGCGTGTCGCCCGTACCACGCCCTTGTGCTTGTCGGGCGAGCAGTTGATGCTCTGTTCGCATGCTGGCACTTTCACCTCTCGTTCCGCCGCCTCGCCGGCGCTTTGTCCGCCGCCGGGGATCTCTGTTTCCCGTCCGACCCGCGACCTCGTCGCCGTGGGTTGACGCCGGCCAAGACCGCTCTTCTCTCTACCCTATCAGTGCCCTAGCATCTCTTCTCATGCTCCGTGTCTTGCTTTGTCCAACCGCGCGCACACACACGCCCGTGTGGGGGACGTCGACACTGCGCGAGGAACCGCGCCACCGAGCCGTCTTCGTCGCCCGGGGCTTTGCCCTTGTCGCGACTGCGTCGCCGTCCTTCTTGCTCTCGCCGTCGTGGTCGAGTCACCGGCACTCACCCGCGCCAACCCAACCGTCGCCTTGCACACCTCGAGCGAAACCAAAGCACCCAGATCGCGACCACCTCGTCGCTCTATTTCACCTCACCGTCGAGGACGTCCTTCCGACCGCCTGGGCGCACGAGCGTCAGGCCAAGTCAGTGCATGTGTTCGTCCACACGCACGCACGCAGGCGAACACCCCGGTGTGCCACCGCGGAGCTCGCCGCCGTGGCCAAGCCACCGACATGCCTATGCGCTCAAGTGAGGACATGGACGCTGCCTTTGGCCGGCCAGTGCTCACCACCGCGCACGCTTCTTCTCCGCATACAAGCGAAGCCAAGACACGACCTAGCACGTGTTGTGGCATTCGCGCCTCCCTTATCGAACCTCGCTGCCCGACCTTGTCTGCGCCGGGCTGCTCTCTTTCGCCGCCGGTGTTCTGCTCATGCACACCCGCACCCGCGGGAGTCGAGCCCTGCTTTCCCTGTCCAAACGGTGCACGCGCATGTTCACACGCATGCACGCCCTCGCAAGCGAGCTGCCATGCCACCGCGGACACCCCAGCCGCGACGCTGCGGAGTTCGAGCCGCACCGAGCTGTTTACCATCACGCCGCCGTGCTTGTCTGGGAGCTTCATCTCACCGCCGCACGCTCGTGCATGCGCTCGACCAAGCTGTCGCCTTTGCTCTCCTTTCTCGAGCCCGGTGAACACGTTCGCGCGTATGAGCCGAACCTGACCGCCGCTCAGCCTGTCGCGGCTGGAGCCCCGTCGTCAAGAGCACCCTTTCCGCCGAGGCGCGCGAGCGCCGGGCCAACCCGTGTACGCGTTCGCTCTAAGGCACGCGAGCGCATACAACCTCATCGACGCCGACCACCCTAGCCTCATCGCCGAAACCTTCTGCTTTGCCCGCGCGCCATGCTGCTCTCCATCACCGTCGTGCCGAGTTTCTGACCAAGGCGACCCTTTTCTTTGCCTAGATGGATCCCTAGGTGTACCAGAGCCGCGTCAAATCGCGTGAGGTCGAGTCACCGACCAACTTCGCCGCCGACGAGCCCTGTAGGGGATAGTTGCACACACGCGCCCACACGCCTTCGTCACCGTAGTGGATCCTATTGGATCTAGTGCAGTCGACCAACCAAAAAGCACCACACCTCTGCCGCTCAGCTGCGAGCCGCAGCGGATCCGACCGAGATCGTTTGTGGCAGCCACACCTTCAGCCATGTGGGCAGCCACTTGTGCATGGGTCAGCTTATAGCTACCTATGTGGCAGCCATGTGAGCTCGAAGAGCTAGCTTGCAGCCAACCTGTAGATAGCTTAGAGCCCTTTTGAGCCTGCCAGTAGTTAGCTTATAGTAAAGTGTATTGTGTATGCGTATTTTAATTTTAGAAATCTATTTTATCTTTGGAAAATCCTAGAAAATCCATTTCAACTCCGAAAATTGTGAAACCTTTTCCAAAGCTCTTCTAAAATTATAAACTCTGTGTTAGGCTAGTGTTCGCTCTCTTTTGGCTCTTATTGTTGTTCATTTGGAGTTAATTGCAATAGGACCCGCCTTTATTTTGATTACGCGTTAATAGGAGCAGCTGGAGCCAGGGAGCTCAGCTCGGAGATCGGCTACAACGACGACTACGCCGCCGCCGACTACTCACACGCAGGTGTTCACGCCCGATCGATTCCGAAATACCCATTAGGCATTTCTATGTAGAATGCTAGCGCTTTACCTTATATGCATGATGATGATGAACCTTGCACTTGCCTTCTTTTATTTATCCCGTCCTTGATTGTCCTACTACTATATATGTGTATATAAGCGTGTATATGCACCGAGTTTCGCGATGCATGTGTTTGGGATGGGAATAGTGGTTCTTGGCGTGAGTGGGGTAAAACCGGCGGGGAGAAGGCGTTTTGGGTACTTTGGCGGGGGTGAGCTCGAAACAACCGATCTGGGATCGGGGATAGGGGTGCACTCCTCAGTGTATCCCTACTTTGACGGTTTTTGGAGCCTAAGTGTTGGGGTTTTACTTGCGGATGGAGGGCATGAGCTTGCCCCGGTCTGAAACCGAGTGGATCAACTTGTCGATAGGACTTTCGTACACACCACCTCGCCGAGAGTGGGGATAGGGCCGAGTTGAGCTCGACTAGTGCGGAACCATACCTGCTTAGGATGGATAGCGGGGTATCAGTGGGGGAGCGGTGGAGGTGAGACCACCCTCTCAGAGCGACTCCCGTGTGGCCACACGGGGGCATTTCACAGTTCCGGTGCGATTCCTTCGAGGGGGATTCGCTTTGAGGGCCGGATGCGGGGATTGGACCGTAACTACCGAGAGTTCGCACGGTAGGATGCGCTCGGTTGGGCCGATCACCGTCGGGTACCATTCCGAGTTGGGTACAGGTGTACACGCTCTGCAGAGTTTCGATCTATACGTATAGCCGCGTCCTCGGTCATGGACAAACCTTGAAGACATGTTCGTTCCTCATGTTTTGGGATTTCTACCTCCCCCTGTAGTTGAGAGTGTGGTGAGCCGTGGTTGCAGTCGGTTAGAGGAGAGTGGCTCCCTCTACCTCGTCGATCCGATTGCAATCATTGAGGTGCGAGGAGAGGAAGTTCTCGCATCGACCCTAGATGGAGATAGGTTGTGGAGACGGGGCCCTGGGGTACCAGGTGGTTCCGAGTTGTGTACGAGAGATTGGTTTGGGACCTATATGGAGATGATTTCCGTTTATGATTTGCTGCTGCTGCATAGGAAACCTGAGCTTCTACCTTGCCTCTTTTCTTGCCCTTTAGAAGATAGGCCACTTAAAGCTGCATACAGTCGGTGACGTGAACCTATCCCACTCCTTGGGGATAGACTTTGAGTGTGCAGGTTACAAGTTCGATTTCGACAACAACACTGACGGATGGTATGACTGAGGGATGCGTCGCTTCGCTCAAGGATGCCTGTGGGTGTGAAGAACAGAAGATGGAGACCCTTCTGAGATGCTAGCTACCGCTGCGTAGAATTTTACTCTGATTCAGCCTTGAGGCTTGTAATGTTGTACTCCATTATGGACATGTAATAAATTATGTACTAATATTTGTGTGATGCGATGTACGGTTGTGATTTTTCTTCTGTGATGAGATCTGTACGCGATAGCGGCCATGATCCGGGACTATCGTAAAGGTACGGGGACTCGGGTTTTCCTCACCGAAAATCCGGGGTTGTTACACATGATATGTCATATGATAGGACAACAAACACTTGTGATGTCGCTAGAAAATAACTCAGTAACAAACACGATGAAAACAGCGAGCTAATGGTGAGTTCAAATCGATCTGATTCACCATGCTGCCATTAACTAAGATCCAGCATCCAAAAGGAAAGGCACGGAGCCGAAGATGCTACTACGATTTACCAGGACAAAATAATCGCACGCATGCCTGATAGCCCGAGCTGTAATCATTCGCAATCCGCGACCACGAGTACCATCGTTCGAGCTGCCGACTGCCGTGGCTTCAAGGCCTGCGATGCCGGGGCAGCTAGCGATGGTGCCTGGTACCCAGGTGCCGTGTATGGCGTGATGTATCGGCCTCCATGCTGTGACGCCGGTCGTCGCCTCTCCTCGAAAGCCAGTCGTCGTAGCCTCGCATCTCTTCCCGCACCGTCGCTGGCAGCCGCGGCGCCGCCTGGCCTCCCTCTGCTCGGCCCTCTGAAATACGGAATAGGACAAGGGAATGGACAGATTGACTGGTGGGCCTCCCTGGAGTGGAGTTCGAGGGGACGCGCGCGAGCATTCATGTCCACTCATTTCCTCCGAGTCCGTCGTGCGTCCGATTAGAAACGGATAAGATGGCGGTGGGTCTCGCGATAAGACAACGAGAGAGCCCTCTCGGTATAGGATTCACGTTAAGAAAAGTACCAAGTCTCACTGAAAATATTTACAAGCTTCATTGGGATAGAAATAAATTGGCACTCTATAAACCTGTTTTTCGACTTTGTTCTTGGACACGACTCTAATTTCTAACGTGAGATAATGGCATATTACTATAGTTTGAAGAGCATTTCGTTGACAAATGTGTGTATCCATTAAGTTTTCAATTGCTTCTTACTAAATTTGTTGAGATGCGTGGTTTCTTGACATTTTCCTATCACCAGCCACCTCATTGCTGACTCATCCGCACTCATCTGTTGACCTCCAGCTCACGGAATTAAACTTTACTCCCCCGTCCCAAAATAAGTGCACATCTCGCACTTGGATGAGTCAAACACTTTAAAGTTTGACCGAATGTATATCAAAAAATATTAAGAATTATGATAATAAATAAATATCATTAGATTAATCATGTCATATATTATTATAACAAACTTATTTACCGACACAAATGTTAATATTATTTTCCATACATCTAGTCAAAGTTATAACTTGTTGACTCCTCGAAATATGAGATGAGCACCTATTTTGGGACGAAGGGAGTATATTACTTCGTTCTTCACATGTACGTTCCTCCATTTACCCTGCATCAGCGGCGGACCCAAGGCCCGGCCACCCTGGGCCTCTGCCCATGCTCCTCTAAATTACGTTCCATTAGCACTAAATGTTCATTAAGCCACATATAGTGAAGGTTAGGTCTAAGAATTACTAAGCTAATTAAATTGCGCATGCTCCTAAAACCTGCTGGGTCCGCCACCGGCCTGCATCAACCAGCACTGGTAGGGAGAGGGACTTTAGTCCTGGTTGGTAGGAGGTCTCAGGTCTCTCATGTCCAACCAGGACTAACGATGAGAAACAAAAGCCCTGTAGTCCCGAGTGAACGAACCTGAACTAATGGGGTCCTTTAGTCTCTGTTCGTATTACGAACCCAGACTAAAGGGGGCACGCTAGCGCTTGCGCCCACTCCCTTTAGTCTCGGTTGGTAATACCAACCGTGACTAAAGGATCTCGTCTCTTTTTTCCGTTGTTTTCAATTTAAGCGTATATTCTAATTGTTGTTTCACCCGTATATGTACGTATACGTATTTGCGCTTAATATCTATGTATACATGTATATATTTACCATATATGCCCTTAGACTTAGATATAAACTTATATATCTACATATATAAACATAGAAATAGACACATCAAAATAGATATTTAGTCTTATGCATAAGACTTGCACACAATATTATACATCAAAATAAATAGTATTTATACATCAAAATATCATTCACTTCAAATTTCTAGTCTCTACTCCCACTGGAGGTGCGTCACAATAATTTTTTTAGATCTATCATAATAATGTTTTTTTGCTGGATTAACCACCTCATTCAAGAGGAATCAAATGAGACTTTCTTGAATGGCCAAAAGACGATACTTCCGAATGACCTCGTCCTTAAGCATATCCATCTGTAATGTGCAAATATGTTAATATATTACGCCTAACAATTAAATATAGAAGCGGTTAGGAAATGATGTATTATTAATAGGTTTATTTAATTAACTTACATAATAATTTCTGGATTTTGTACTTGCCAAACATCATATGTGCTCACAGACATAGTATCCACATAAATTATTTTCTTGTTCCTCTCTCAAACACTAAAGTGGATAGGAGAAAATGTTATGAAATATAAGTGTGCTACAATTTAATTTTTCTCAATCTGAAGTTGTTATTTGGATTACGTACCGGATAAACAGTATAGAATACAATTGTGGGTTTAAATTGACCTTCTTTCTCTGCAATGATTTTTTGCAAGACTTTGAGGAAAATTAATGAAAGATAGTGTGTTAGTAAAAGAAATCTTATTGCATTAAAGAGAACGTCTTAGATAGAATTATTACTCTTGAAACAAAATTTAAAGGTCTTGGTAAACTGCGGGGATTTTTCTCAACGAATCCCACACCATGACGCTGCTATTGTCGACTTGAATTATCATAAGAATCTAGTGGAAACTATATAAACATGGTCATAATACTCATAGAAATTAAAACTAAATAGAATTAACAAGGACAATTAGATGGCAATCGCACATACTTGCAGCTTAGGGTAGCAGTATAAGATCCTTGTCATGAAACTTAGACAAGGTCCTATAGATTGTCACGATTGTTGTCTCTCGTTGATGCTTGACCTCAAACTGGTTAACTTTTGATGGGTCCATGAAATCAATTTTGTCGGTAATATTCTTTTTTTCATCTCTTGTTTTTGCATGATACCAAAAAATGAAATACAAAGTTAATTAGTAGATCCACATACGTAATAAATGTATTAATAAACATAAAAAATACGCCACTTACAAACACCAAGTGACGATAAGATCGGTATTCGGGGCGTCTAGATGGTAAACTTCATAAATATCTTTGAATTCCAGCCAGACCACCTTGTTGCCTTCACTGGCAAAATCTTTCAGTCTAGCAAGTATACCTAAGGTATCTACGCCTTTCGCTGAGTGCTGCATGTACCACTCATGAGAGTTGTACATTCTACTTCGACATCACTGGGGTGAGGCTGAAGGGCCACCTTCGATCTCCGGTCATGTGCCGCTAGCCTCCGGAGTTGATCCACCAAAAGTCCTCCAATCCTCCCGCCTGCAAAATCAAAACCAATAGTGAGAGTGAGCAACCGACTAAACACTGGGGTTAGCACAAATAGAGTCAAACCAGTGTCGGGCCATTTGCTCATAAGTGGGGTTAGCAAAATTTATCCTACCATGTCTATCAAAGCTATGACCACCACGGGGAACCATCTCATGTCTCGTTGGAGGAGTACGAGCACCACGAAAGGGAAACGTGGTATGTAGCCCCTCTGAGACTCGAAGCTGCGACCTCTCCCAAACTCATATTGATCTTGAGGTGGAGAATGTCCAAAAAACATACCACCGCCTGACTCAACATACCCATCACTTGAACCACAACCAAAGTAACCAAAATGTTGAACACCACGACCCCAAAAGCCGAAACTCTTAGCACCTCGGGTAGGAAAGCCTCGATCCCTCAAGATGGGACCGTATGCACAACACCCTCACTCTGAGGCACAGCACGAGGCTCAGGCACACCATGAGAAGGGCGGTACCTGTCCTTATTTGCCATCTCCCTAGCAAACCTCTCATTCCTCTTCCCCCTGAAGCAAAACTCTTTCCTCTGACCATCCCTCCCACAATACTCACAATGGAAGCAGACTAGTTTTGCCTTGGGTGTTGGTTGTGGTTTCTTTTCACTCGGTTTCTCTCCCTTCGTCCCAAAGAACTCGTTCTTCAAGTCACTCTTGAACTTTATGGATTTCTGGAAGTTGTTGGTTTGTGGAGGAAACACGGGAGGATCTGGGGTTGTGTCTAATCGGTTCCTAAGTGGGTTTGGATTAGAAGCATAGGCATTCTTGTGGAAGGTTTTTGGTGGAGCTGGGATATCACCAATCTTCTCCTCCTTCTCACCACTGCACTCCCCAAACTTATCTGACAAAGGCGCTTGCCCATCATAGCGCTTGTATGCCTCAATCATCATCATGAGTTGAGGCTCATGACGTGACAACCAACCCATCATCTTCCTCAACTCATCATTCTCATCCTACAAGCGATCAACATAGTGTGCAAGCTCCAAATTCTTCATAGCATTTCTTTCAGAAGTAGATCATGAAGTAGGAATAGGAGCTTTCAACTTAGCCTCTAGTGATGTAGCATAAGCAAGCGATACATCTAGCTTCTCATGCAAAACAGGACAAGAAGTGCAAGCACCGAGCAAGGAGGGCCTAAATTTCATCTCATCTAGGTCAACCCTAAGCACATCTAGTTCCTCAACCTTGGAGGCATAATTTTCCTTAAGAATTGTTGATGGTATATATTCGTATCAAAGTTCATATGGATTTGCAAGCGGACAAATCCCCCGTCGTAGTCAAGGGACCCTTCTTCCCTTAAGTGCGAGAACCCAAGGTATCAAGTCTGTGGAACAATGTGCAACGCAAGGATTCAATCTGGTAAAGCGAGGAAAGCTAACTTAATTTTAAGAACCAAGTTGCATCTAATCTAAGAGATCATCAAGAGAACATATCTAATCTAATCTACTAAAGAGGTAGCAAGAGAAAGCAAGGAGATAACTGATCCAAAGAGTCTAGATCATGCATACACTACGTGAAAACCTCAAATAGGTCATGCAGCATTTGTAACGGGCCCTTAACGCCCGTTACATCCACCCACATCTGTAATGGTTGTTGTTTGGCGCCCATTACCTATAAGCGCGCCTGTACGACCCCCGGGTTGGCCTCCACAACGCCTGTTACCAATGTGGACTTCTGGTAACGGGCTTCTTAAATCAAAAGAGCCTATTACAAATGTCAAACCTATCAGTAACGGTCTTGTAAAGTCCGTTACCGATCAAAGCCCTATCAGTAATGGGCTGTTTAAGTCCGTTACTGGTTGCTGCCGTATTGGTAACGGGCTATATATAAAGTTCGTTACCGATAAGTTCGTACTGGAGATGCATGCTTGTAGGATGCGTCTCCGTTGATTGGCACCCAGGGTCGCCTTTTTTCTCACATCGGAGACGCATGTTGTTATTTCGTATGTGTGTCTGTGTCTTATCCTTTCAACACCACTCCCTCTCTCTCCGCAAAAGCTAGGCCACTCCTATTCTGACAACAACACTCGCTCTCTCTCTCTTCTCAGAAGGTCACTCGCTTGATCTGTGTGCTCAGATGTCCCCGCCGGCCTGTCCCGTTCGCCGCCGCCAGCTGCGCGCGCTTTGAGGATTGCGTGACGGTGAAAGGGGCCAGAGCGGACGTCGACCGTGCCGTCCTCCGCGCCTCCGATCCTCCTCCTCGGCCGCGCTCACCTCATAGAAAGTCCTCATCAAGGTGGAAATTAATTGTCCCATTTTATTGAAATTCTTCAGCTGTCTTTTTGTGTGATGAATTATGCTCATTTGGTGTATGGAATACAGATGGCATCTCGTCGCTCGAGCTTGGATGTACGATGCACGGCCCCAAGAAGATTGGGAGAATTTCTTAAGCGGGGTCAATGGTTTTCTAAATCAAGAAGAGGCGGATATGAGAAACAGTGGTGTTCATGCAATGCTTTTCCCCTGTATTGATAGTCTCAACCAAAAGAAATTCGCACAACGAGAAATCATTTTTCATCATTTGGTCACACGTGGTTTTACAGAACATTACACGTGTTGGAATAAACATGGTCAGGAAGGCCTTAATGAACTCGAAGCATGCTGTCTAAATGAAGGTGAAGTGCGACACCATGCTAACCATGATGAAGACCGTGATGACAGTGGACTTTTTTAGGGAAATGAACCATTATTCCCACCAAATGTGTTGAGGCCTAAGGATATCACTGATCAAGAAGTTAGGGGCTTCGATGATGATGAGGTGTTGCAACGTGTGCACAATGTTGATCAAATGTTGAGGGATATTGAGTTTCAACGAGTGTACACACCTTCTGAATTAGCAAGGCTGAAGCAGATCATTGAAGATTAAAAGAAACCCCTCTATCCTGATTGCCAGAAGTATTCTCGCCTTTCTGGTGATCTAATACTTCTGTAGCTTAAGGCAGATTCATGGTTGGAGCAACAAAAGTTTCACATATCTATTGGATGTGCTTAGAGACATGCTACCTGAAGGAAACAAAATAGCAGAGTATGTCTATGAGGCGAAGAAGATAATCTGTCCTCTGGCAATAGAGGTTGAAAAAATCCATGCATGCAAGAACAGTTGTGTATTGTTCCGTGGAGATTATGCAGACCTTGACAAGGGCACCAAGTGTGCCTATGATCGGTACAAGAGGAAAAAGGATGGTGGAGATGATAATAATGCTGATGACGAGAACGAGCCCAGTGAGATCAGAGGCAAGAAGAAGAAGGCTAACAGAGGGGCTCCTGTGAGGGTGGCATGGTATTTTTGCATCATTCCTCGACTGAGAAGATGGTTCGCAAAACGAAAGGAGAGACAACTCTTGCATTGGCATGACGAAGGCCCAAAGGAGCTTAGTTATAAGAAAGATGGTAAGTTTAGGCACCCCGCAGATGCAACGCAATGGGGTAACATTAATACCCACTTCCCATGGTTTGACGACCCAAGGAGCATATGGTTTGCTATGAGCACAGATTATGTGAACCCATTCGGTAACCAGAGCTCAACACATAGCACCTGGCCTGTCGTGCTGTCGTTGTACAACCTTCCACCCTGGCTATGCAAGAAACAGAAATATATGATGCTGACAATATTGGTCTCAGGGCCAAAGCAACCCGGCGACCGTATTGATGTCTACATGAGGCCACTAGTTGATGACTTGAAGATATTGTGGAAACCTAGTGTGCCAGAGGTTTGGGATGAGTACAAGCCTGAGAAGTTCACAATGCATGGCTTGTTGTTTACCACCATCAACGACAACCCGGCTTAGCGCAACCTCTCTGGCTAGAGTAAAAGGAAAGGTGCAGCTTGCCCACACTGCTTGGAAGATACTTGCGCAATATGGCTAAGACATTCAAAGAAATACGTATTTATTGGGCACCAACGTTTCCTCGGCAAGAAACATTCATACTGGGCCATGGATTGTCAGTTTAATGGGGAAAAGGATATCGAGAGGCGCCGTTGCATGTGACTGGAGATCTGGTCCACTTGAAAGTCAAGGACATCAAAACTATTGAGGAGTTACCCAAACTGACTGAAAAAACCCTTGGCAAAAGAAAGAAACGAGATGGTGAAGAAGAAGAAGGAATGTGGAACAAGAAATCAATTCTATGGGAGCTAGAGTATTGGCCGATGTTGGATGTGCGTCATTCGATTGACAACATGCACGTCAAGAAGAATGTGTGTGAAGCTACTTGTGGAACATTGCTACAACAGAAGTCCAAAGGAAAAGATCATAAAAATGCAAGGGAGGATCTTAAAGAGCTGGCCATTAGACCGGAGCTCTATGCAGAGGAAACAGAGAAGGGGACGAACCTTCCCGTTGTTGCAACCACCTTGTCAAAGGTAGAGAGAAAAATTCTGTTAGTTTTTCCATGATTTGAAAGGCTAGTGTCAGTGACGGACATGAAAATGAATTTCAACTTGATGAAATCTCATGATTGCCATGTGTTGATGACAGCTCTTCTTCCTGTTGCACTTAGAGGTATCAAGACAGAACTGGTTCGCAACGCGGTCACGAGCTTGTGTTTATTCTTTAATGTAATAGAATAGAAGGTGATTGATGAGGAAAAACTATTGGACTTGGAGAGGAGGCATTTCGAGACCCTATGCCTGCTTGAACCTACCTTCCCACCGTCATTCTTTGATCTAACAGCACACCTAACGAGGGAAATCTGGTTCCTTGGCCCATCTTACCTTCATCAGATGTTTCCATATGAGAGGTTCTATGTATTCCTGAAATCATTGGTACATAACTAGTTATTCTCGGAGGGAGCCATTGTTCGTAGCTACAAGACCATCGAAGCAGTGGAGTGGGCCATGGGTTATATGGACCCACAAAACCCCATTGGTGTGCCTCGCTCACGGCATGAAGGTAGGCTTTCAGGTGTTGGGACCATGGGGAAAAGGTCAGTCACTGCGGATGCAGATGCCTTCGAAAAGGCTCATTTCATCGTGATACAACGGCTGCACCAAATTACACCGTTTGCCAATGAGCACAAACGAATACTACATGAAGACAACCCTAACCGTGGTAGGGCTTGTCTTGCAAAGATGCACATGCAAGGTTTCCGCAGGTGGCTCCGAGATTATGTCGAGACATGCAACAATAATGCTGTAATTACCGGCGAGATAAGGAATCTAGCAGCAGGGCCATTGTTCACTGTTACAAGATACAAAGGAATGGATATCAATGGATACACATTCTACACCATGACCCAGGATAAAAAGAGCGTCTATCAAAATAGTGGTGTGTGTGTACAGGTCGTCGTTGACGACAGTCATGACGATGATGATGACACGAAAACAGACACATATTATGGTCAAATAGAGGAGATATGGGAGCTTGATTATGTAGGATTGAAGGTAGCCTTGTTTCGGTGTAGATGGGTCACCAATGAGAAAAGAGTTGTGAGCAACGACAAATATGATTATGTTAGTGTTGATCTCCAGGTCTTTGGTTCTAAAAACGAACCTTTTGTCTTCGCCAACGATGTCGAGCAAGTGTTCCATGTACCTGACCTTGCAAAGAAGAACTAGTATGTGGTCATGCTTGGAAAAAAAGGATTGTGGGGATTGAAAATGTTGTCGAGGAGGAGGAATACAACCAGTTTGATAAAATTCCATCATTTGACACTCGATACAAGCCCCAACTCTTCGGAACTAACAAAACACCGTACTTGCGAAGCGACCATAGTGAAACAATCCATATACAGAAATCAAGGAAGAAAAAGCAAGCGTGATTTCTGCTGAGTCCTTTTTGTAATGCCGGAGCATGTGCCTATTGGTGGAAATGGAATCCGTTTTGTAATATAAAGGATGCGATGTATTGGTGGAATTTCAATCTTTTTGTAATATATGGGATGTGGTGTAAATTTGAATCGTGCTTGTAATATATTCTGCCAAAGATACTATATATACTTTGTTTATATTCCGCTTCAGTTCAGTAATGGACAAGAGACGAGGACTAACAAACCAACGTCGCCTTTGTTACGGGCAAGAGAGGAGGACTAACGAACCAACGTCACCTTTGTTATGGGCAAGAGACTAGGACTAATGAACCAATGTTGCTTTTGTTATTGGCAAGAATATATGTGAAATCACGAACAAATTACATCAAAAGAGACACAGATTAGAGCATCTCCAAAAGTTTGCCAAAATTTACATGGCAAATCTTGTGCTTTGCCAACTTCTAAAAAGATATGCCAAGTAAAAAAAGAGTTCATCTCCAACAATCCGGCATATTTTCACAAAAGCATGTCTCATGAGATGCAAAATCACACACACATAGATTACGGTCATCATTGATACATCGAACAAGGTTACAATGCAGCCATATCTTCATGACGAGATATGCAAAATCACACACACACATCGATCTTTCTCGCGGGTCGTCGATCTTCTTCGCACGTGGTCACCGAACAAGCTCCACTTCGCCGACAACTTAGAGACTTGATTCCTTGCATGACTAATTAAAGAAATCTTTTGTCTAGCAACCCTAATTTTGGTTTGCAAGAAAGAAGCTTTCCATAATTATGCTCATCTTACAAGGAAAAATAATGAGATATGCTCTATCTAGATTTTGGCTGCTTCCTTATCTTCCAAGTGAACACAAGAGAAAGATACAAAGAGGGTGGAAACATATCCCTTCAAAAATCCCTCCTCCTAGAGGAGAAGGGGAAAGCAAAAGGAAGCCCTAGTGTGATGGAAAAGCTGCAGCAAGCTTTCCGTCGGCTTGTACATCCTGATGCCAGGAGGTTTTGGCTACCTTCCCCAGACACAGCTATGAGCAAGGGGTATGTCACAAGGATTCTTCTGGCAGCTGTGTTCGAGGGATGAGCAACCCAATCACCCCCTATCACAAGAATTCTTCTAGAAACTGAGAGATCGAGGAGGAGGAAGAAGAGATAAAAGCAAAAGCTTGCGCCCTACAAGATTTATTCTTTGTGCCATAGCTGGATCTAGATCTAGAGAAGAAGCAAAAAGTGATTCGCTTTATTGTATCAGAAGAAGGAACCATATAGCTAGATCTAGATCTAGAGAAGAAGGAAGCAACTTGAAGTGAGGATGACCGATAGGCGTTGGTGCCTTTTTATAGAAAAACAAGGAAGGGATAACATCAAGAGCACAGGAACGGCCGGGAAGGTTCCCAAGACGATCAAGATGGCCGGGAAACTGTTGCTAGTCAACGGCTGAGAGCTGAGCTGCAGAGGTAGTGATTCCAATGTAGAATTAAATGATACGCGGAGTAAGCAAACATCGTCTCTAATGACCGTGTTTGGATGGTAGATGTTAGTGTTACTGTTAGTGGTAGTTTTTAACACCTCCAAATTAACACATGTGTTTGGCTCCAAAGTGTTAATTTTGGTGTTAGTTTGCTACAAACTAACACTAACACCTCCATCCAAACATCCAATGTAGTCATCACCTCCAAAAAAAGAGAGGAAGGGATAAGCGATCAAGAGCACAGGAAACGAGAAGAGGTTCCCAAGACGATCAATGGCGAAACTGTTGCCAGTCAATGGCTGAGAGCAGAGCTGCAGATGTAGTGATTCCAATGTAGAATTAAATGATACACAGGGTAACGAAACATCGTCTCTACGCAGATTATCCAAACGTCGTTTCTAATGGAGAATTAAATGATAACGCAGATTAGCCAAACGTCATCTCCATTGCATACTTAAACCGTGTTTGGAAACAAATCTCTTGTATTATCTCCTTCCAAAACAATTAGATCTCCTGCCCTTCATCTCTACCCGTGAAAAACAGCAACTGCCTACTTGTTGACGGTAGATTATCGTATGAGAGTTCGTTTAGACTTGCAAGCGGACAAGTCTCCCGTCGTAGTCAAGGGACCCTTCTTCCCTCGAGTGGTGAACCCAAGGTATAGAATCCGTGGAACAATGTGCAATGCAAGGATTCAATCTAGTAAAGCAAAGAAAGCTATCTTATGAAGAACCAAATTGCATATAATATACTAACTCATAGAGGAAACACATCTAATCTAATCTACTAAAGAGATAGCAAGAGAAAGCAAGAGATAACTGATCTAGAGAGTCTAGATCATGCTTATGTTGTAGCTCCAAACAAGATAGATGAAGATAGAAAAGCGAATCTCATTAAAAGCATATTTAACTCGTGGCCTCCCTTCCGACTACGAAAACGCCCGCCTTTCGGAACCCCCGTTCTGTCACAACGTATCCCTATTCATGCGGGTAGTCTAGGGCGAGTTCGATAAGAACAAGTTGAAATCACTTGGCCGGTCCGGTATGCACCTCTAGCCACCGCGGCTACAAGAGCACCCTATGCAATCTATCTTAAGTATAGATCGTAAAAGAAGCAAAACCAAGAAGAAAACGAAATCATCGAGAAGGCACTTGATCGCTAGAAAACGGATTCACTATAAAAACTTCACCATGAATGATTACATGAACAAGATCACCACCGGGATCCTACCTTGATCTTGATCCTTGCTCCGGAGCTCCGACGTGGTCTTCCATGCAAGGTTCCCACGTCGGCTAGGGAAACCCTAGACAACTAGCACGACCCTCATCTCTGAGATGGTGTCCCTCAAGCTTCTCGGCTCCTCGGCGGTGGATTACGACTTGATTGATGCGTGGCTCTCGGTCAGGGGGCTATAAATAGCCCGAGATGCATCTAGGTCAAAGGGGAGGCCGACTGGGCCCCAAAACAGGCTGGGCCGGCCGGCCTGGGCCGACCGGCCCGGGCCCATCTCGGCCCAATCTGTGGCCTCCTTCGCCGGTGTTGCTTCCCGCGTCTTCTAGATCCCCTCCCGTTTGCATGTGGGCCCTTGTCATCGGTTTCTCTCCGAATTGGACGAAGCTCCTTGTGTTGCAAGATTCAGCACTTTTCTGGCTAGGTCCTCGGAGTTTGTCATCTTCTCGGGCTTGGTCCTTGGGCTCTTGGAGTCATGTTCACTTCATTGCTAGACTTGTACCGGGCTTCAAGGTCTTGTCATGAGGTGCTTAATGAACTTATCTCGGAAGTCTTGCTTTCAACGTTAAAACCCTGCGTAAACACTAAACTCCAAAACCGACATGGACAAGTGAACTTGTTATACCACGGGGGTTAGTACCAATGGATAAGATACAAAAGTCATGCCAACACCGAAGGTAAACTCATGGCTAGGTTGACGGAATTTCACCGTCAACACTACTCCTCATTGTCACCATTCCCGATCGGAGATGGATAGCATGCCGGGAAGAAGCATGCGGCACTAGCCGTCATCGCTGCTGCTGGGCCTCCCTTAAGACCTCTGCATTGAGATTGCAGCGCGCGTCGGTGCAACCTCAGAGTGGCCCTTGGCTGACCCTTGCATCCTATGCGGTACTTGCTCGACCATGCGCCGTGTGTGCGGCCATGACGACGTCGGCCGACGTTTGTCGATAGAGAGGATACGAGATGAGATTTCTTGGGTGTGGAACCCCACCGCTTACAAAGCATTTCTTGCTATACTGAGCGGTCTCGGGAATTCGGAGGCTTGTTTCCTCTCCGGAATCAAAGCCTTCTTTATCGAACACAGGGGATACAATGATCTCCAACGCTCCACCGAGGGTGGGCATGATGCGGCAGCCTATCTATATGCCATCTTCCTCTACAGAGACAATGGCGGTGCCGCCGCAAACGACATCGCGAAGGGGTACATGGGGCGGGTCGCGGGCGGCGGCAGTACGACATCGTCGAAAAGGCTGAGCAACGAGGGGTGTCTGCCTTTGTGTGAGATGGCCGTGCGTGCGCTCCACTACTCGACTTGGCGCATTTGGGGTGAACCGCTACTGCCTTCGGCACAGGTGCGCGGCGGTCAGCCGTGCGCAGGCACCAGCGACGGCTGCGGCGTGAAAAAAGGATGACTTCGAATTTCTCTGTTTTGCAGCAAAGGCTGTAGGTTGCGCTGCGAAATGGTGAAGTTCGCACAAAGAATAGGAAATCGTCGTTATTAGTCCAAATTTGATATTTTTGTCTAAATTTTCCTAAAATCACCATCTATTCATTAATTTCATTGTTTAGTGTACATTTCGTTTGTTGAGTGATGTTTATATGCCTTATTTCGTTCTTTGTAAGTACAACATACAAATAATATTTGTTTTACACAACCATTAGTGATGGAACTTTACATTTCGTAAGCTTAAGGTGAACACAAGGTTTTGTTAAGTTTTCAAATGCATATGAGTTCGAACATGTTGCAAAGTGTGGAAAACTTCAATGTTCAAGCAAACATTCTAGGAAACTATGGGACAGATATAGACATTTGTACACAAGTATATAATTCCTTCATCGAAACCATTTGAAGTTTTGAAGACAAGTCTAGGTACCCAAATTATGTTGGCATGTCAATTTGTAGATTTTTTAGAGCACACTAGATGTTAGTAGAATTATTACATCATTAACATGGGATGTAAAAACGGATTCTAAGAATCTTGGGCACACAAGTGTGACTGTTGATATTTTATACAAATACTAAATGTCCAAATACGAATTGTTCATATTTTTATGATTTTTAGGTGCTGTTTTATGGGCTCTAATAAATCAAGGAAGCAAGTTTCATTCCAAAAAAAATTATGACAGGCCCACGCGTCAGCGTCAGCAGCCAATGAAGGACCGATTAGGCGACCAGAGAGGGGGGGAGTAAATGGGTGCCGATAAAAAATTCTTCGCGAGGGAGATTGAAACTCCGACAAGACGAACTAGCTCGGTCGAACCCCCGAAATCACGCACTACGCACTTCTACCTTCCGTTTGCCAAAACCACGTAGCCACTGGAGTGCTACTGGTCCTAGGAACAAACTCTACCAAAGAACCATAACACACACGCGGCAATGACGGCGGAAACAACTCGAAAGCCGGCTAACCGGAGGGGGCGGTTAGACCGGTATAGGGGGCGGTTAGTGTAACACCCTAATTCTATTAAAAATTTGGATTTATTAAAATTTGCTAGCAACCATTTATTTGCTTAAGGAATATAAGGTTGTTTTATTTAATTTTAGGCATTTAAATCTTTTCTAAAATAAAGTTAATGAAATATAGGATTTATTTGCGGCATTCATGCTTTGGTGCATTATTTTTGGTTCTTTCGGAATTCAAATCCAAATTTGAATTCTAATGTTTGAAAACCCTTTTGCCAAAATGCTAAACCTATTCTCCTTAAACCCCTACCCCTTTCCCCTTTTCGGCCCAACCCGCGCCGTAGCCCAATCCGCCGGCGCGGCCGCGCGGCCCGCCTAGCTTAGCGGGGCCGCGGCCCGCCTTAGCCGCGCCCGCGACCCGGCTAGCCGGCCCGGCGGCCGTTTCGGCCCGCCGCGGCCGCTTCCCCGCACCGCGCCAATGACACCGGGGGGGCCCGACCGTTATCCCCCGTCCCCGGTCGGCTCCGCCCGGACTCCTCGGCCGCCGCCGAGTCCGGCTCGGGTACGCCTCCTCCGCGTGGCGCGCACGCCGGGGAGCCCCCGCCCGGCTATTTAAGGCCGCCGCCGCCCCCCCGGACCGCCTACCCGAGCAACCGGCGCCGCCGTTTGCCCTAGCCGCGCCCTCGCCTCGCCGGAACCCTAGCCCGAGCTCGCCGCCGCCGCCGTCGACTCCTCGGTTCCGCCGTCGCTTCGTCACCGTGAGATCGCTCCGGAGCCGCGCAAGGAGGTGAGCGACGCGGCCGTGCTACACGTCGTCGTCCCCGTGCACCCCCGCCGCCCGTGCGACCTCGCCGGAGTCCGCGCCCCCGCGCCGCCGCGTCGACCGCCCGCGCCGCCGCGTCTCCGCCCGAGCCGCCGCCCTAGATTGACCCGCTAGTTCGCGCGCGTCGCGTAGGTGCCTTCCGCGCCTCAAACCGTGACCGGAAGCCCTAGATCGGGGCCTCGCCGGCGAGCCCGCCGCCGTCCGCCGCCGCCGGCCTACGCGCGCCGCCGCCCCGCCGCTTGTTTGCGTCTTGCGCGGTCGGATCGAGATCCGACGCCCCCGACCCTATCCGGCCGCACCGCTTCGCCCGCGAGCCACCGCGGCCACTAGATCTTGATCCAACGGTCCCGCATCTAGTCAACCCGAGTCAAGCCGGTCAAACCGCCGCCGGCCACCGGGCAATTTTGCGAGAAAAGCCCCCGAGTTTTCTTTATTTACAAAAATACCCTACCACCTTATGAGTTTTCTTACGGTTTAGTCCTTTTTCTTTATTTTAGCCCAAAACCTTTTCAAATCTTCGCATTAGTCCCTATACCTTCCCGAAGCCATAACTTAGTCGTTTTAGCTCCGATTTTGGTGTTCTTTATGTCCACGCGTTTGTCTCGAAGCGTAGATTAGTTTTGTGCTACTGTTTAGATCTGTTTGATCTGTTTGGTGACTGTTTCTTATTTATTCCTATTGTATGCTTGTATGTGATGATTGTGGACCGTAGAGAGCGATTCGTTCGAGGGATTTGAAGATCAAGTCGAGCAAGAGTTTGAGCAGCAAGGCTTTGTTGAAGGCAAGTATTCCTTGATGCATGCCCGCTTGTCCTACATAACATGCATGTAAATTCACTGTTTTTACCTTTTCGCTTGCATTAATTTGATGGGAACCTATTAAGGATCATGCCTAGCTTTTTACTACCTTTACCTTGATGCCGGGAATTAAATTAATTTTGGGGTAGTTATTGCTTAGCATGCTCAACGGGGTTTTGGTATTAATCAACTTGGTTACCTTTTATATTCTATGTTCCGTTCATGATCTTTTATCTTTACAAGACCACTTTAATGTGTAATCGGAACATGGAGAACCACCCAGGAAAATAGTACAACCACAAGAACTAATGGGCAATGGTCTTGGGTGAATAATTAGGAACTTTAGCATGGGATGGTCTTACCCGATAAGGACAAGGGATCGGCGGTACTGTGGGGTATGGACTCGCTCTAGCGGGGGTTGGGTGAGTTATTCTTTTATGGTGGGGTATCGACCGCTAGGGGACTTTATACCTTGCTAAGCGATCCGACCTTGTGGGTCATAACTTGCTAGGGAACCTTTGTAAAGGCCATGTAGCGTCCCTATGCAATCACACCTCGGAAGTGTGATATGGTGTCTTGCAAACACCGCATGGTTGGGTCCAAAGTTCTTCGGAGCTTTTACGCTGCTTGTGGGTAAAGATGTACAACCTCTGCAGAGTGTTAAACTAATCGATTAGCCGTGCTCATGGTCAAGAGCGGCCTGGACACTCACATGATTAAATTATGGAACTTTAATGTTTAATTGCTGTTTTATCCTTTATTTATGATGCTCATATCGTATTAATTGGGTTGGTATGAACTTACACCTTTAGTAATCAGGTTGCTAATAAAACTTGACCAACTAAAATGCTAAAGTGCATGAACCTTAACCATCCACCATATGGCCTTGCATGTTATGTTGTTTTCCCTTGCTTGAGTACGATATGTGCTCACGCTTGTTTATTCTCTTGCATCTACAATACCGGAATTGCTTGCTCGGACCGGGAGAACTTTGAAGATATTCCGGGAGATTTCCGGGAGTTCTAGGTGTGCGTAGTCTTCGGTCACTGCTCGTGGAGGCATTTTGTCCGCCGCGAGAACTCGTTTATTTAAGATTCGTTTAAGACTATGGTTTGTAATAACTCTTTATTCGTGTGGCACTGTTTTTGGTATTCATAATGTCTAAGCGTGTGTGTAACTTGATCCTGGCGCACACGTGATCAATGCATTCGGTTTTGCCTTTGAAACCGGGTGTGACAGAGTGGTACCAGAGCTGTGTTGACTGTAGGAACGCTAGCCTAGATAGTAATGGTCGAATTAAGGATTTTATACTCATAGAAGCTTTCTCTTACATGCTTTCTTTATTCTTACTAACCTTACTCTTGCCTTTTTGCTTCACTCTTGAGTCGTCTCGCATTCTTTACCTTGTGCTTGCCTTAGCTCTCGTCCTTTTTGCCTTACCATCTTTCTCATTCTCGCACTACACTACGGATGGTTCGTAGTTTGGAGACTTCTCGGCCGGAGCGGTCCATCGGTATGCTCCACGGGAACGATACCATGATGGAGATACGGATGAGGAGATTGAGGTGGAGCCCGCACTCGTGGTTTTCCCTAACCTTATCATGGTGCCCGATGATGAGGAAGATCCGGAGGAGATGATCCCGGAGGAGGATGAGCTAGCCGAACAACCCAACCTAGAGGAGCAAGCGCCGAAGAAGATGAGGATCACTCGGATCAAGAGATGGAAGAACAAGAGCAAGAGGAGGAAGATGTGGAAGCGATCCGGGGAAGTGTACCACTACGGAGCCGATGGAGTAGGTATTCCCATGGCGACCACCCGAGGGCAATGGCACTTCGCCCGGGCTATGATAAAGCCCCTGTCTACCATTGTGAGCCGTGGACTCATCCGTGGTTCGAGCCCCATTGGGAGGTTGCTTGCCATCTTGGAGGAGTACATTCCATGCCGTGGAGTGAAGGAGGTGTCCAAGCATCATGATGTGGCTCACGGGACTACTATGGATGCCGGGATAGCGAGTCGGCTCGGAGGGCGCTCTATGTGCTCTCTCACAAGGAGCGTGACGAGTTGGAGGATACCCACCGCCGTTACACACCTTTCGCAGCAAGTGGGGAAGCCAAGACTTACATCGCCCCGAAGCACCAGCCTATGAAGGGACGCTCAACAACGTCCGGAGTCTACTTGCAGCCGTGAACACCGCATTGGATGATGCCAACAACACCCTATATGCAGCACGGCGGCAGATTTTCACTCGGAGACGCGAGGCGTGCCTTAGAAGCCGCACTCCGAACAGGGAGCACCGAAGCCCATGAAGCCACGAAGGATGTACCTCCCCATCACCTAAGAGGCCACACTACGACTCCCCGACGCTCGCACGGATGCCATGGCAGAAGATAGCCCTTAGGTTTAAGATTAAGGATAGGATTTCTTTGTAATCGCTAGTAGACGATCGGTAAAGTGTGTTTAGTTTAGAGGTGTGGTCGAATGCTTGATTTTGTGCTTAATGTATGAGTTGGATTTTTGGTTGAGTGCAATGTGTTGTGGAGTGATGACCACAACGACATTGGTTTAGTAGTAAGTTTGTGGGGGTTATCTTTCAGTCCCAATCAGTTATCTATCTTAATCTTTTTGTCTCTTTAAGTTTTCCCTTAATGCAAATTCGAGATCCCAAAAATCTGATCGCACAGTTTTCTGAGTCAGCAGCACTGTTTTAATTTTATCTCGGGCTACAGAACTCCGATTGCAGTAAAACCAATTGGAAAAGTTTAAGAATTTCGTGACTGATTTTCTGTGAAAAATTTAGAATATTTGGATGGATAACCAGAGAGTTATGACTGAAACATTACAGCCTCACGAATCTGTTAAACACTGCCGACCTACCTGACTTGTTTATTTTGTAACCAGAGCTACACAACTCCGATTGAGGTGATTCCTGTTGGAGTAGTTTTGTAATTTCATTACCTTTTATCTGTCCAAAATCCATAATTTTTGGTTACCCGCATTGAGAGCTATGCCTGATTGTTTGGAGTCAACAGAATCTGTCTTATCTGAATGTCATTGCTATCTTATCTTCCCGAGTTTAACCCTTGGTGCAATCGTCTAAAATAATGTCCCTAACACTCGGATGGTGAACACCAGGTCAGGATCAGGTGTTGATCAACCAGCAGGGAAGAGCACCCCAGCCCGGTACAAATGGATCCCGCTTTGCAGCATTTCCTGGAGGCACAGACCCAGCTCCTCCAGAACTTGACCACCACCGTGACAAACTTGCAAGCCCAGGTCAACAACCCACCGGTGCCGCCACCCGCGCCTCACAACAAGCACCGGGAGTTTATGAGTCATCACCCTCCTGTGTTTACTCACGCCGCCGATCCACTAGAAGCCGAAGATTGGCTAAAGACAATACCGAAGATGCTCACTACTCGTCGGTGTGACGACGAGAGAGAAGGTCTCGTATGCCGCGGGACGACTTCAAGGCTCTGCCGCCGCTTGGTGGGATGCGTACTCGCCGCTCATTCCGCCCCAGACACTATCACTTGGGAGGAGTTTACCACCAACTTTAGGAGCCATCACATACCCTCTAGAGTTATGAAGATCAAGAAGAAGGAGTTCCTTTCTCTGAAGCAGGGTGGAATGTCAGTAGCTGAGTATAGAGACAAGTTCACTGAGTTGTCTCGCTATGCAGCTGAGGAGGTTGCTGAAGATAGGAAGAAGCAGGAGCTGTTCCTGGATGGGTTGGCCGGTTCGGCCGCAGTACACCCGATGTCCTACCCTTTCCCTAACTTTCGGCGGCTAGTTGATGCCGCCATCCGCTTGGAGCACAAGCGCAAGGAGCTCGGAGAGCGAAGAGGAAGGCCACCGGCTGCGGGCGGTTTGGGAGTGCGTCTCGCCCACGCTTCAACCCACCGCCGAACACCCCGTTCCGCTTTGGGGGACCGGGTGGAAACTTTGGGCGGCGGTAGTCCCGGCGTCCTCGCTCGGCGGTTCCGGCCGTCCGCTCGGCGGTTTCAGCGTCCTGTTCCTCAGACTCCCCGCCCAGCTTCCCAGCAGAGTCAGCAGAGAGCCCCAGTTGGCACACCTGTAAGGACCGTGGCACCGCCCAATCCTGCCACCACTACTTGCTTCAAGTGCGGAGAGCTTGGTCACTATGCCAATGCTTGTCCAAAGAGGAACCCTCCACACACCCCTGTGCAGAACCAGCAGCAGACAAGGAGCGGAAGCCAAACCCCGCGGTCTAACAAAGGACAACGAGCTATGCACGAGGCAAGGCGATGCACGTTGATGCCGAAGTCGCCCGGAGAACCCCGGAGTAGTGCTTGGTATGTTTCTAGTTAACTCTACTCCCGCCTCGCTTTGTTTGATTCCGGAGCATCCCATTCTTTCATTACGTCCCGCTTCGTAGCTCAACATAATCTACCTATCAGTCCCATGTCTTGCCACATGTTAGTTACCTCACCCGGGGGGGGAATTGAAAGCTATCTATAAATGTGATAACGTCCATCTCAAGATTGTGGGCAGAGATTTCCGTGCCAATCTTATAATCTTGGATTCAAAGGGGATCGATGTGATATTGGGAATGGGATGGTTGACCGCGTGTGATGCGGTGATACAGTGTGCTAAGAGGTCAATCCTTCTTACAAGTCCAAATTCGGTGAAAGGTTTGAGTTTGCGGCGGATCCCGCACCATCAAATGCCAGTGCCGTGAATAAGCTTGATGGAGCAGCCTTGGAAGACATACGAGTAGTGTGCGATTATCCTGATGTGTTTCCCGAGGAGTTGCCAGGTATGCCCCCTGACCGAGATGTTGACTTCGTTATTGATCTTTTACCTGGTACTGCCCCTATCTCTAAGCGCCCATATAGAATGTCTAGTGATCAGTTACAAGAACTTAAAGCTCAGATTAAAGAATTATTGGGTAAAGGGTTCTTTCGTGCTAGTTCATCACCTTGGGGAGCACCCGTCATCTTTGTGGGTAAGAAAGATGGCACACGGAGGATGTGTGTTGATTACAGGTCTCTTAATGATGTTACCATCAAGAACAAGTATCCTCTGCCACGTATTAAAGATTTGTTTGATCAGATGAGAGGAGCTAAAGTGTTTTCTAAGATCGATCCGCGATCCGGTTATCATCGATTGAAGATTAGGCCTTCGAGATATTCCTAAGACAGCTTTTACTACCAGGTACGGACTTTATGAGTACACAGTTATGTCCTTTGGGTTAACCAATGCACCCGCGTACTTTATGTACTTGATGAACAAGATCTTTATGGAGTATCTGGACAAGTTTGTTGTGGTATTCATTGATGACATTTTGATCTACTCCAAGAATGAGGAGGATCATGAGGAGCATTTGAGACTTGTGTTGCAGAAGCTGAGAGAGCATGAGTTGTATGCGAAGTTCGGCAAGTGTGAATTCCCGCTCAAGGAAGTGTCTTTTCTAGGTCATATCATCACCAACGGAGGTATTGTAGTGGATCCCGAAAGAAGGTTAGCGATGTATTGAAGTGGGAAGCCCCTCGTACGGTGTCGGAGATCCGGAGTTTCCTTGGACTTGCTTGGTTACTATCGTCGGTTTATTGAAGATTCTCCAAGATTGTGAAGCCTCTCACTACATTGCTAGAGAAGGACGGGGAATTCAAATGGACCGGTGCATGTCGGTCCGCTTTTGAAGAGTTAAAGAAGCGGTTAACCACAAGCACTGTTCTAGTAATGCCTGATCTACAAAAGAGCTTTGACATATATTGTGATGCATCTCGGCAAGGTCTAGGATGTGTGTTGATGCAAGAAGGTCATGTTATAGCCTATGCATCTCGTCAGTTGAGGAAGCATGAGTTGAACTATCCTACGCATGATCTTGAGTTAGCAACAGTGGTTCATGCATTGAAGATTTGGAGACACTACATTATGGGAACTAAGTGTCAGATCTATACTGATCACAAGAGTCTGAAGTATATCTTTACTCAGAAGGATCTTAATCTAAGACAGCGTCGATGGTTAGAGTTGATCAAGGACTATGATCTAGAGATTCACTATCATCCGGTAAAGCGAATGCAGTTGCCGATGCTTTGAGTCGGAAGGGCCACACTAACATGGCTATGACCATTCGGTTTCCGAGGAGTTGGTAAAAGAGTTTGAAAGGCTCAACTTGAAAGTGGTTGCGCATGCGAAGGAGTGACTTTGGAAGTACGGTCCACTGCGGAGCAAGAGATACGTAAATGGCAGCTAGAGGATGTTGGAATACAAAAGATTAAAGAGAGTATGCGACAAGGAGAAGCCCCGCATTTCACGGAAGATGAGCAAGGAACCGTATGGTTTAAGAACCGGTTGTGTGTACCAGAGACAGGAGATCTCAGAGAGAAGATCTTGAGAGAAGCTCACGACTCAGCTTATTCTATCCATCCAGGCAGTACTAAGATGTACCAGGATCTCAAGCAGAGGTATTGGTGGTACGGTATGAAGAGAGACGTGGCCGCTCATGTGGCTTTGTGTGACACTTGCCACCGGGTTAAGGCTGAACATCAGAGACCCGCTGGTTTGCTTCAACCATTGAAGGTGCCTGAGTGGAAGTGGGAAGAGATCGGAATGGACTTCATAGTGGGTTTACCCCGAACCCGAGATGGTTATGATTCGATTTGGGTTATCGTGGATCGTTTGACTAAGGTAGCTCACTTCATTCCGGTAAAGACTACCTATACAGGAGCTAAGTTGGCGAGCTATACATGTCCAGGATTGTGTGTTTGCATGGTGTACCAAAGAAGATCGTGTCGACGAGAGGTACTCGGTTTACTTCTCGTTTCGGGGGAAGTTGCATGAATCTCCGGATACTAAGCTAAATTTCAGCTCGGCTTATCATCCACGGACGGATGGACGGACAGAGAGAACCAATCGGATCTTAGAAGACATGCCGAGAGCTTGTGCGCTTAAGCATGGTTGTAGTTGGGATAAGAGCTTGCCGTATGCTGAATTCTCTTACAACAACAACTACCAAGCTAGTCTCAAAATGTCACCCTTTGAGGCCCCGTATGGAAGGAAGTGTAGAACTCGTTATATTGGAGTGAGACAGGGCGAAAGGCGATTATTTGGGGCGGATATCATCGAGAGAAGCGAAGAAACAAGTTCAGATCATCAGAGAAAATTTGAGGATTGCTCAGTCTAGACAGAAAAGTTATGCAGATGGCAAAAGAAGGGATGTGGTCTTTCAGGAAGGCGATTATGTGTACCTAAAGGTGTCACCTATCAGAGGTTTGCGTCGATTCAGAGTTAAAGGAAAGTTGTCACCTCGGTTTATTGGACCTTTCAAGATCCTTGAGAGAGTGGGAGAAGTGGCTTACAGGTTGGAGTTGCCAGTCCTCGGCCGATGTGCATGATGTGTTCCATATTTCTCAGTTAAAGAAGGGTTTTGGTCCCCATGACAAGGAGCCGTTACCCTTGGATGATCTAAACATTGAAGAGGATCTCACTATTGTTGAACACCTTATTCGGATACTGGAAACCATGACAAGGGTCACCAGGAATAATGTGATCAAGATGTGCAAAGTACAGTGGAGTAATCATGCAGAGGATGAGGCAATATGGGAAAGAGAGGACGAGCCGAAAGCGGAGTTCCCGCATCTTTTTCCCAATCCGTCCGAATCTCGAGGACGAGATTCTTCTTAAGGGGGGTAGGATTTGTAACACCCTAATTCTATTAAAAAATTGGCTTTATTAAAATTTGCTAGCAACCATTTATTTGCTTAAGGAATATAAGGTTGTTTTATTTATTCTTAGGCATTTAAAACTTTTCTAAAATAAAGTTAATGAAACATAGGATTTATTTGTGGCATTCATGCTGGTGAATTATTTTTTGGTTGCTGGAATTCAAATTCAAATTTGAATTCTAATGTTTGAAAACCCTTTTGCAAAAATGCTAAACCTATTCTCCTTAAACCCCTACCCCTTCCCCTTTTCGGCCCAACCCGCGCCGGGCAGCCCCAATCCGCCGGCGGCCCGCGCGGCCCCGCCTAGCTTAGCATGCCGCGCCCGCCTTAGCCGCGCCCGCGACCCGGCCTAGCCGGCCCGGCGGCCGTTTCGGCCCGCCGCGCCGCTTCCCCGCACCGCGGCCAATGACGCCCGGGGCCCGCCTGTCATCCCCCGTCCCCGCGTCGGCTCCGCCCCGACTCCTCCGCCGCCGCCCGAGTCCGGCTCGGCACGCCTCCCTCCGCGTGGCGCGCACGCCGGGGAGCCCCCGCCCGGCTATTTAAGGCCGCCGCCGCCCCCCGGACCGCCTACCCGAGCAACCGCGCCGCCGTTTTCCCTAGCCGCGCCTCGCCGGAACCCTAGCCCGAGCTCGCCGCCGCCGCCGCCGCCGTCGACTCCTCGGTTCCGCCGTCGCTTCGTCACCGTGAGATCGCTCCGAGCCGCGCAAGGAGGTGAGCGGCGCGGCCGTGCCGCACGTCGTCGTCCCCCGTGCACCCCCGCCGCCCGTGCGACCTCGCCGGAGTCCGCGCCCCGCGCCGCCGCGTCGACCGCCCGCGCCGCCGCGTCTCCGCCCGAGCCGCCGCCCTAGATTGACCCGCCGGTTCGCGCGCGTCGCGTAGGTGCCTTCCGCGCCTCAAACCGTGACCGGAAGCCCTAGATCGGGGGCCTCGCCGGCGAGCCCGCCGCCGTCCGCCGCCGCCGCCGCCGCCGGCCTACGCGCGCCGCCGCCCCCGCCACTTGTTTGGGTCTTGCGCCGTCGGATCGAGATCCGACGCCCCTGACCCTATCCAGCCGCACCGCTTCGCCCGCGAGCCACCGCAGCCGCTAGATCTGGATCCAACGGTCCCAGATCTAGTCAACCCGAGTCAAGCCGGTCAAACCGCCGCCAGCCCTGGCAATTTTGCATAAAAGCCCCTGAGTTTTCTATAATTACAAAAATACCCTTCCACCTTAGAAGATTTCTTACAGTTTAGTCCTTTTTCTTTATTTTAGCCCAAAACCTTTTCAAATCTTCACAGATTAGTCCCTATACCTTCCCGAAGCCATAACTTAGTCGTTTTAGCTCCGATTTTGGTGTTCTTTATGTCCACACGTTCGTCTCGAAGCGTAGATTAGTTTTATGCTACTGTTTAGATCTGTTTGCTCTGTTTGGTGACTGTTTCTTATTTATTCCTATTGTATGCTTGTATGTGATGATTGTGGACCGTAGAGAGCGATTCGTTCGAGGGATTTGAAGATCAAGTCGAGCAAGAGGTTGAGCAGCAAGGCTTTGTTGAAGGCAAGTATTCCTTGATGCATGCCCGCTTGTCCTACATAACATGCATGTAAATTCACCGTTTTTACCTTTTCGCTTGCATTAATTTGATGGGAACCTATTAAGGATCATGCCTAGCTTTTTACTACCTTTACCTTGATGCTGGGAATTAAATTAATCTTGTGGTAGTTAATGCTTAGCATGCTCAACAGGGTTTTGGTATTAATCAACTTGGTTACCTTTTATATTCTATGTTCCGTTCATGATCTTTTATCTTTACAAGACCACTTTAATGTGTAATCGGAACATGGAGAACCACCCAGGAAAACAAGACAACCACAAGAACTAATGGGCAATGGTCTTGGCCGAATAATTAGGAACTTTAGCTTGGGATGGTCTTACCCGATAAGGACAAGGGATCGGCGGTACCGTGGGGTATGGACTCGCTCTAGCGGGGGGTTGGGTGAGTTATTCTTTTATGGTGGGGTATCGACCGCTAGGGGACTTTATACCTTGCTAACCGATCCGACCTTGTGGGTCATAACTTGCTAGGGAACCTTTGTAAAGGCCATGTAGCGTCCCTATGCAATCACACCTCGGAAGTGTGATATGGTGCCTTGCAAACACCGCATGGTTGGGTCCAAAGTTCTTCGGAGCTTTTACGCTGCTTGTGGGTAAAGGTGTACAACCTCTGCAGAGTGTTAAACTAATCGATTAGCCGTGCTCACGGTCAAGAGCGGCCTAGACACTCACATGATTAAATTATGGAACTTTAATGTTTAATTGCTGTTTTATTCTTTATTTATGATGCTCGTATCGTATTAATTGGGTTGGTATGAACTTAAACCTTTAGTAATCGGGTTGCTAATAAAACTTGACCAACTAAAATGCTAAAGTGCTTGAACCTTAACCATCCACCATATGGCCTTGCATGTTATGTTGTTTTTCCTTGCCGAGTACGATATGTGCTCACGCTTGTTTATTCTCTTGCATATACAATACCCGGAATTGCTGCTCAGACCGGGACAACTTTGAAGATATTCCAGAAGATTTCCAGGAGTTCTAGGTGTGCGTAGTCTTCAGTCAGCTGCCTGTGGAGGCATTTTGTCCGCTGCGAGAACTCGTTTATTTAAGATTCGTTTAAGACTATGGTTTGTAATAACTCTTTATTCGTGTGGCACAGATTTTGGTATTCATAATGTCTAAGCGTGTGTGTAACTTGATCCTGGCGCACACGTGATCAATGCATTCGGTTTTGCCTTTGAAACCGGGTGTGACGATTAGACCGCCTCCACCTGGTAACCAAGAAATCCTCCGAAACGCCTCTTCCGAGCACCAAAACTCACCCCGGTTTCACCAAAAAAGATCTCCGGTCAAGGCCATGCTAGCTACCGAGAAAATCTTGGCGAAAACCAAAACTCCACCCCCGGGGCCTAGGGGCGGTTAGGACCGGCTACCGGGCGCGGTCCGACCTCCCGTACCCAAAGCAACGAATTCCAACCAAGAACACCTAGCAAACAAGACGAGAACGACTCCAAATTTCACCCGGACACTCCTCCGATCAAGGCGAACAAACTCATAGAGGAAAATCCGGCGAAACAAAACTTCGACCTGGAAACACCCAGGGCGGTTAGACCGCCCCCTGCACGCAGTTAGACTGCCCCTTCTAGAAAACGAACTCGCGGGTCAAACCTCAACTTCCTCACGCCCGATCTCCCGAATCACTCCACGGATTGCAGCAAAACTTCGGGAATAGCTGGGTTACCTCCTGGGCAACCTCTACCTTAAAGGAATCGACCCGAAACGCTCACAATCAAGAGGAATCGAAGAAATCGCTTCTCTAGGTCAAGAACTCGCCCAACTCGAGAAACCACCAAATCGAGTGCGATTCAAAAGAGATTTGGGGGCAAAGTCACCAGCCAAAGAGGCACAAGAACCTCATACGTGACACCCACCAAAAACCCCAAGAGATCGTCCTCAAAACACCGCCAACAATGAGCTCCGAAAATCAACACAAAGGAGACGCGAAAACCACCATGATGAACAACGCCGAACCATCTATACATGCCATGAAAGGTTCGTACAAGGTCTAGCTTGCCACCCAAACATCCATACCTCTCTCTAGATCTCACATGAAGCTCTCAAGCTAGTCCTCTAAAATCCTAAGGAAAATGGAGAACGAAAATGGAAAAACAAATGAGCTAGGGTTCCAAGAGTTGGCTGCCATCCACCCATTCAATGAGTATATATGGAGGCACCCAAAAGACTAAACTACCCTTCACTAATAACTAGGGATACATGCCCCTCAAGGGCGGATTTGGAAATCTTCGGGATATCTTCATCGGACGGATGCCCGACGACCGCAACCTGCTTAGCCTCGACGCAAGCCTTGCGATCCCGACGCGTGTCCTCCGCTTCGAAGCTTCTCAGCGCCGGCGGCCAGGGCGGTCAGACCGCCCCCCCTGGGCGGTTAGACCGGCCCGGGAGATCTGACCGGCCCCAGGCGGTCTGACCGCCCCTCCTGGGCGGTTGAACCGGCCTGGGTGGCCGCACCTCCTCGTCGAGTCTTCGGCCTCGGTTTTGTGGCTCAACCGAGTAACCCGGTGGTTTTCTGGTGAACCACTGCAAACCCCGCGAACTCGGTGTAGCCTCCGCCAATCTCCACTCATGACTCGGCTCCCACGTAGTCCCGGCTCGACCTTGGTTTTGAGGCTCTACCAAGAAACCATCCACGACTTCATCTTGCTTGTTCATGCCACCATGCGGCCCGCACTTGAACCCCACTGGCCACCGGGTCCCTCAAACAAAGCCTACTTGTCTTCTCCACACCTGGAGGCCTCACCGGCGATGACCTTTCGCGCTTGTTCTTCACCTGCACCAACACGAGTCAAGCCGCAACCGCACCTGCAATACTTAGCCAAGAATCAGTCCACACAACGTTGTCAATCACTCATCACACAAGAAAGCGACCATCCACCGGTCCTCGAACCACACATGGTCCTCAATCTCCCCCTTGATGAGTGCATTGACAACACACATGATTTGTAACCAAAGAGAAAAAGAAAAGAAAATAACTACTAAAAGAAAAACTCCAACAAGTGATCGAAAGCCAAAGAAAGGCAAAGAGCAATATCACTTGAAGAAGAACAAGTCTCGGACCCCTTAGGCAAGGGCAACGGCTCGACACATCCGAGACAAAACCATGCTCAAGCAAAGAGCAAAAACCACCAAAAACTCACACAAGAGCTCTCCCTGCACATATGCAAACTCCCCCTGAACCAATGCATGCAAGAAGGTCACTTGGAAGTGCATGACAAAGAGCAAACCAAGCTCACACTGCATAGGGCGGTTAAACCGCCTGCACAGGCCGGTTAAACCGCCCCTGGTCATGTGACCGCCCCCGGGAGGTTAGACCGCCCCATGTGACCGCCCCCGCAAAAACTTCTCCCGAAAATTGCCGAACCACTTTGGACACCTTCCATTAGCTCCCAGGTGCCCAAATCATGCACACACTTCTCCCCCTTGTTGACAATGCATGAATCAAGGCAAAATGCGAAAAGTTTCAACATATAGCTTCTCAAATATACAAAATTCATCACAAGGAGCTACACAAGTCCAAATGAGCAAGTTAGATACTCTACAGGTTCGTAATGACCTTAACTACATGATCACTAAGTTTCACAACCATTGGACAAGTCTAAAAAGGATTTGAGTAATTTTGCGAAAAGTTACTCTCTCATAAGCAAAAACCTAAACATGAGCAAGACATGTCAAAATGGCAAAGCCACACAAACTTCATGCTAGGACAGCCATTCTAATCATAAGACCATCACAAACACCCACAAGCACCTCATGTCATGTCAAAGCCACCGAGCCATGTGCCTACTTCTATGTATGAGACTTCTCATTGGTAGGCATCATGCAACGGTTTAGCACCCAAAGCAAATTAATTTCAGCACATATGACATGGGAGCATATTTTCCAAGCATTTTACATTCCATTTTCAGATTTATAATTGGTACATGAAATGTCTTTGCGACAAAAAGGAACTTATGCCCCTCCACAAGATAAAGCAAGAGGGCTAAACATTCATGATGGCAAATGAGCCTTTGGCCCCATATGATCAATAAACTAGCTATCCAACCACAAATTAAGCATAGCAAAGCCACTAAAACATGTCAAGATCATATAGAGGCGTTTACACATGAGAGAGCATATATGTGACATTTTTCAAAAAATTAGCCATCAACCATGGATCATTCATCAAGATCATCAAGAGCTAAGCCAAACTAACCATAGCATACCAAACAAGCTCACAAGAACATATATAGCAACCCATGGTGAACAATGTATATAGGAGAAGCTTTTCCTATCCAATGCATATGATACAAAATGCATGCAATCTAAGATACAAGGATGCCTATACATCATGTTACATATGCCATGCCAAATGCAAGAAATGCACAAAGGAAAGCTATACATATGCTACACAAGGAGCTTCACCACCAACTTAGGAAACCAACCACACACACAAAGCTCACAAAAGACTGGCTCCTCGAGGGGAGGCAAAAAGGGCTCGACAGCACCGGCAAAAGAGCAAAAGAGCACAAAACTCACAAGCTCCCCCTAAACACATGCACTAGGGCCAAAGAGCATACAAAGCTCACCCTACACACATGATATAGAGAAGGAGAAAAACAAACCAAGTGGCTTGACCAAGGCCACACACTCGAAGGTCACAAAGCACTTACCTTTATCATTTCTTCACAATTCACTCATCCTTGTCCACCATCCCCGAAAGTGATGCACCTACATGTCACCACCGGGGTATGAGGCCGAAGAACCACCCCGATATCAACCAAATGTCCTCCGGGCCTCCCACCTGCAACTCAAAACCAAGAGCGAGAACGAGAAAATGACTTAACACTGGGGTTAGTCCCAAAGGTGTGAAACCAGTGTCGGGCCATTTCCTCAAAAGTAGGGTTAGCAACATTCATCCTACCCTGCCTATCAATATAGCGATCCATCCTGTCAAACTTATCAAACCTGGAACCACCATGGGAAAATGACTCCCGTCTCACTGGAGGAGTACGAGTACCACGAAAAAGAAAGCATGGTCCATAGCCCCTCGAGACTCAAAGCTGCGACCTCTCCCAAACTCGTATTGATCACGAGGTGGAGAACGTCCAGCAAACTCAACACCACCAGACTCAAAGTGTCTACCATCTGCACCGTGACCAAGGGAACTGAAACCACCAGCATCACGACCTCAAAAACGGAACTGCCCAGAAATCTGGGGAGGGCCGGTCTGACCGCCTAGCCAGGCCGGTCTGACCGCCCTCTCCAGACCACCACCGCGGCTACGGGATTTCTCATATCCCCATGCCGGATCCTTACGCACGAAGCCCTTTCCCTTAGGTAGTGGCATACGAGGCTCAGGCACACCATGAGAAGGGTGGTACCTATCCTTGTTCGCCACTCCTTAGCCATTCTCGCCTCTCTCTTTCTCTCTTATAGCAAAACTCTCTCTTGTGACCATCCTTCCCACAAAACTCACAATGGAAAAGGATTGGTTTAGGCTTAGGCTTGGGGTGAGACTCTTCACTTGGTTTCTCACTAGGCTTTTCACTAGGTTGGGTTGGCTTGGATGCAAACTTGTCTTTGGGTGTGGGTTGTGGTGGAACTGAAACATTCCCAAATTTCCTTTCTCTCTCACCACTGCCCTCACCAACCTTATCCAATCCCAAAGCCCAACCATCAAAGCGCTTACAGCTACCAATCATCATACCAAGCTGAGGTTCTTGACTCGACAACCAACTCAGCGCTTCACGCAACTTATCATTCTCATCTTGCAAGCGACCAACACATTTTGCAAGATCCAAATTCTTCATAGCATGCAACTCACATGTAGAACAAGAAGTAGAAATAGGCACTTTCAAATCAGCCTCTGGCGAACCAATGCGAGAACGAAGCTCAACAATTTTCTCATGCAAACCAGGGCAAGAAGTGCAAGCACCAAGCAAAGTGGGTCTAGATTGTAGCTCAGCCAACTCAACCCTAAGCACATCTAGTTCCTCACACTTGGAGGCATACTTCTCTCTAAGATCAGTCAAGTCAGCTAGGAAAGCAGAGCAATCAGCACAATCATTTTCATCAGAAACAACAGGGCTAGCCTTAAGCGAATCAATTTCAAGCTTGCTATCAAGAACCTGTGTTTCTAGCTTAGCCACTCTAGTCCTAGCATCCTCGAGCAAAGATCTAAGCTCCTTCCTAAGCTTCTTAGCCTCTCTAAGCATGTGATCGCGATTATCAAGCAAGTCAACCAACTCCTCATTCTCCTTGCACAAAGAAGAGAGCTCATCACATACCTCATCCTCGGAATCCAAGTCTGAGGCGTCCTTCGGCTTCTCTTGTTTGCTCGAACCGCGAGCCATGCCGCGAAGTCATCCTTGAGGCTTAGGCCCGTCACATAGAGGCCGTTGAGATACTTGCCGAGGTTCTTCTTCTTCTTCTTCTTCTTGTCATCCTCTTTGTCTTCATCACTCAAGCTTGAAGACGTGTCCTCGGAGTCGGACTCGATGTCACTTGATCTCTTCATCTTTTCTCGAGACCGAGCCTTCTTCCCATGTTCATGATCCTTCTTCCTCTTGTCCATGAACTTGTGCTTGTCGTGGTTGTTCACCTTCGGACACTCGGCGAAATAGTGTCCAGTCTTGCCGCACTTGAAGCATGTCCTCGTGTTCCTCCTCATGTTCACCCGCGTTCTCGTGCGGCCTCTCGAACCGCCTCGTCGGGAGCGCCGGCTCGTCCTCTCCAAGCACGTCGAACTCCTCATCCGGCATAGACATCAAAGAGGACAAAGAGAACATCCCGGTGGATGGGTTAGTGTTAGTCTTTCCATTTGAACCACCGATGAGGGCGAGACTATGAGAGTCGGACGGGCCCTCGATCTTGGTCGGTCATGCTCCTATCCACCTCGGCCGACTTGAGCTTCGAGAACGAGCTCGTTCACCGGTCGCAGTGTCATACTTCTCTCGACTCCACAATGGCCTCGAACTTTCCGCCCCAAATCGTACGATCCAAAGAGTGTAAGAGCTTGACCGCTCTATCATGATCATCGTACGGGAGCACGTCCACATTGGCCTTCATGTTGTTCACAACCACCGTGAACCTCTGAAACAAGGCATCGATGGACTCACCGGGGAGATGAGTGAAGTTCTCGTACTCTCTCCGTAGGTCGCATACATCCGTGCCCGACCCGGGCATTCCCAACATGAGCCTCCTTCAAAGACCGTCCAAATTCTACAAGCCAAGTGCTCGGTGTGCACCCGATCGAACTCAAACCGACACAAAGCACGAAACAAGTAGTCGCCCGCCTTGTTGTTGGCGTCGAATTTGTCCCACGATCCTGGTGTGAGGAAGTCCATCGCCGGACATAGCCCTGTGTCCACCGTGACATCCCAAAGGATCCGACCCTTTCCGCGGAGGAACACACCCATCCCCTTACTCCACATCCGGTAGTTCTTGCTATCGAAGTGTGGAGAACCCGAACCCCGTTCTCGGTATGCCATCCTTGGATCTTAGACTGGTTAGAGTCGATAAAGACCCGAACCGGCTCTGATACCACTTGAAGGACCGATTAGGCGACCAGAGAGGGGGGGAGTGAATGGGAGCCGATAAAAAATTCTTCTCGAGGGAGATTGAAACTCCGACAAGACGAACTAGCTCGGTCGAACCCCCGAAATCACACACTCCGCACTTCTACCTTCCGTTTGCCAAAACCACGTAGCCACTGGAGTGCTACGGTCCTAGGAACAAACTCTAACAAAGAACCACAACACACACACAAAGAACGACGGCGGAAACAACTCGAAAGCCGGCTAACCGGGGGGGCGGTTAGACCGGTATAGGGGCGGTTAGACCGCCTCCACCCCGGTAACCAAGAAATCCTCCGAAACGCCTCTTCCGAGCACCAAAACTCACCCCGGTTTCACCAACAAAGATCTCTAGTCAAGGCCATGCTAGCTACCGAGAAAATCTTGGCGAAAACCAAAACTCCACCCGGGGGCCTAGGGGTGGTTAGACCAGCTACCGGGGGCGGTCTAACCTCCCGTACCCAAAGAACGAACTCCAACCAAGAACACCTAGCAAACAAGACACGAGAACGACTCCAAATTTCACCCGGACACTCCTCCGATCAAGGCGAACAAACTCACGGAGGAAAATCCGGCGAAACAAAACTTCGACACCGGAAACACCCGGGGCGGTTAGACCGCCCCCCCGCACGCGGTTAGATGCCCCTTCTAGAAAACGAACTCGCGGGTCAAACCTCAACTTCCTCACGCCCGATCTCCCGAATCACTCCACGGATTGCAGCAAAACTTCGGGAATAGCCGGGTTACCTCTTGGGTAACCTCTACCTTAAAGGAATCGACCCGAAACGCTCACAATCAAGAGGAATCGAAGAAATCGCTTCTCTAGGTCAAGAACTCGCCCAACTCGAGAAACCACCAAATCGAGTCCGATTCAAAGGAGATTTGGGGGCAAAGTCACTAGCCAAAGAGGCACAAGAACCTCATACGTGACACCCACCAAAAACCCCAAGAGATCGTCCTCAAAACACCGCCAACAATGAGCTCCGAAAATCAACACAAAAGAGACGCGAAAACCACCATGATGAACAACGCCGAACCATCTATACATGCCATGAAAGGTTCGTACAAGGTCTAGCTTGCCACCCAAACATCCATACCTCTCTCTAGATCTCACATGAAGCTCTCAAGCTAGTCCTCTAAAATCCTAAGGAAAATGGAGAACGAAAATGGAAAAACAAATGAGCCGGGGTTCCAAGAGTTGGTTGCCATCCACCCATTCAATGAGTATATATGGAGGCACCCAAAAGACTAAACTACCCTTCACTAATAACTAGGGATACATGCCCCTCAAGGGCGGATTTGGAAATCTTCGGAATATCTTCATCGGACGGATGCCCGGCGACCGCAACCTGCTTAGCCTCGACGCAAGCCTTGCGATCCCGACGCGTGTCCTCCGCTTCGAAGCTTCTCGGCGCCGGCGGCCAGGGCGGTCAGACCGCCCCCCCTGGGCGGTTAGACCGGCCCGGGAGATCTGACCGGCCCCAGGCGGTCCGACCACCCCTCCCGGGGCGGTTGAACCGGCCCGGGTGGCCGTTGACGGTTAATAGTTGTATCAAAGTTCGTTTGTGACTTGCAAGCGGACAAGTCTCCCGTCGTAGTCAAGGGACCCTTCTTCCCTCGAGTGGTGAACCCAAGGTATCGAATCCGTGGAACAATGTGCAACGCAAGGATTCAATCTAGTAAAGCAAGGTAAGCTATCTTATGAAGACAAGTTGCATCTAATCTACTAACTCATAAAGAAAACGAATCTAATCTAATCTACTAAAGAGGTAGCAAGAGAAAGCAAGAGATAACCAATCTAGAGAATCTAGATCATGCTTATGTTGTAGCTCCAAACAAGATAGATGAAGATAGAAAAGCGAATCTCATTAAAAGCATCTTTAAATCGTGGCCTTCCCATCCGACTCCGAAAACATCCGCCTTTCGAGACCCCCGTTCTGTCACAACGTATCCCTATTCATGCGGGGAGCTTAGGGCGAGTTCGATAGAACAAGTTGAAATCACTTGGCCGGTCCGGTATGCACCTCTAGCCACCGCGGCTACAAGAGCACCCTATGTAATCTAGCCGCAAACTAGATCGTAGAAGAAGCAAAACCAAGAAGAAAACAAAATCATCGAGAAGGCACTTGATCGCTAGAAATCGGATTCACTTACAAACTTCACCATGAATGATTACATGAACAAGATCACCACCGGGCCCTCCCTCGATCTTGATCCTCGCTCCGAGCTCCGACGTGGTCTTCCATGCAAGGTTCCCACGTCGGCTAGGGAAACCCTAGGCAACTAGCACGACCCTCATCTCCGAGATGGTGTCCCTCAAGCTTCTCTCTCGCTCCTCGGCGGCGGATTACGACTTCGGTTCCGCGTGGCTCTCGGTCGGGGGGCTATTTATAGCCCGAGAAGCAATTAGGTCAAAGGAGAGGCCGATTGGGCCCCGAATTGGGCCGGGCCGGCCGGCCTGGGCCGGCCGGCCGGGCCCACTCGGCCCATCCCGCGGCTCGCTTCGCCCGTGTTGCTTCCCACGTCTTCTAGATGTTCTCCCCTTTTGCATGTGGGCCCTTGACGTCGGTTTCTCTCCGAATTGGACTCAACTCCTTGTCTTGCAAGATTCAGGCACTTTTCTCGGTTCGGTCCTCGGAGTTTATCATCTTCTCGGGCTTGGTCCTTGGGCTCTTGGAGTCATGTTCACTTCATTGCTTGACTTGTATCGGGCTTCAAGGTCTTGTCATGAGGTGCTTAATGAACTTATCCCGGAAGTCTTGCTTTCAACGTTAAAACCCTGCGTAAACACACAACTCCAAAACCGACATGCACAAGTGAACTTGTTATACCACGGGGGTTAGTACCAATGAATAAGATACAAAAGTTATGCCAACACCGAAGGTAAACTCATGGCTAGGTTGACGGATTTTCACCGTCAACATCTCCCCCATGCTTAAACCTTGCTCGTCCTCGAGTAAGCCTTCGATGGATATCATCGTTGCCCATCAATGTTTAAACCTTGCACTTGATCATACATGAAAAAAAAACATAATGCTCTCAAAAGTTTAATTTGTTTAAGTTCCATAATGTACTAGCCTTCATCTCTACGGAGGGTAGATTCTTATTAAGCTTATCCCACAAGTATTAACATGCTCACCAAGTTTAAATAGACCTCGGAATTTTTGAAATAAAGAACGAGATAAAGAAAAGCTAAACCAAGTTCACAAATTTAAATCATCTTGTATATTGCTCATGAACTCTCATCTCACTTGTCTCTCAAGCCTATATATTCTACTCCTTTCCCTCTCATAACATATATGTGTGGTAGGCTTTATATGGAGCTTTGGGAAAGTTTAGTCCTAACAAGATTTTATAAATGAGGTGTTGTCAAAACAAGACAAGCTTCTCATGGTCTTACCGAGACTCGTCAAAAAGGTCATTGGAAAATAATGTTAAATCAAGGAGGGGAAAGAGAAAAATACACACACTTTTAGATGAGTGGACATGTGCAAATGGCAAAGAGTGATCCCGAGGCACAAAGGAAGACCTCGTTATCGGATTGCACATGGTTGGAAAATGAGAATGGATCTTTTAAACTTGAAGCCTTGAATGCACTCTTAGAGAACCGGGAGTTCGCTTTACGGACATTTTTTTCTTTCTCATATTTCTCATTCTTTTCTTTCTTTCATTCATTCATTTTTTTTCTTGTCATATATTCAGTCCATGACTTTCACAACGAAGTTTTGATTTTTTTATACCTTGAAAATCATGAGTATCACTGGAGTTTTTTTCTTTCATCATTTTTTTAAATATTCCCCTTTGAACTCTAAAACTGCACCGTACCTACCTCCTCCCCCATGCTTAGACGTTGCTCGTCCTCGAGCAAAGAGGCGAAAAATAAGGTAGGTACCGTAGATATTTTTCCTTGGAGAGATACGTGAAATCTTCAATGTTGGCACCGTCTTGCGATCTTCCTTGAATTGATGATCCATTCTCAACAATAGGTTGTGGTCAAGGAGGTAATCACAAAAGATGATATTTGGTTTAAGGGTGGATATCCGGCGAGGTTTGTGAGATCTCCGATGCGGGGATACACAATGCACGGATAAAAGGCTAGCAAAAAGATAGATACGCAAAAACGGAATGACCAAATTCTTAGTCTCGGGCCAGAGAAATCATGGCCTGCAATAACTCACTCAAAAATAAATCTTGTACACTAAGGTTTATGCACTCAAATATATATAAGGCTCGGATAGGTTGAGCAACACACAAGTGATATTTATGACAAGGTTAGCAATATTTTTGAGCATAAAAGACATCTTTAATCTATTCATAACTTGAGAGCACATAAAACACTATGGGTCTTTATTTTAATCATAACCTCCGCTGAAGATTAAGCTAGCATTTAGATAATTTCAGATTTGTATTTTTAAGAGAGCACTAGTTCAAACATGCATAAATCAATTACAAAGATAAACAAAGCGGCAATTATAATCATATATCATCATGGCACAAACTTTGTACTTTACCAAAGGTAAAAACTTGGTGGCGACATTATTCATGATGAAAATAAACACTAAGATACACGCTGAAAATTTAAACTAAAAACTGAAAATTAAAGCAAAGCTGAAAATACTACGCAAACATAGGTGCAAACAATGCTGAAAATTAAAGAAAAGGGGGTAAAGGAAAGATAGCTAAAGCTCCTCCTCTCTCTAATCTTCCGCCGGTGGTTGATATTGATAGTCTTGGTTGTTGTACCCTTACTCATAATGCACCACTCCTCATATGAATTGTCCGACGGTGCTAGGTGAAGGTGTCAAAGCTCATAAGCGAATGTTGCATTACCTTCACCCATTTGGTTTGCATTGGTTTGGAAGGCTGCAATATTTTGCATGTTTTTTTTGCAGCGTATCCTCCAACGGTGGCCACATTTTGTTGTGGTTGAGGAAGGTGTGCATATGGCTCCGCAAAGGCTACGTTGGGCACCGCGAAAATGGTGTGGGTATGGCTGCACCACTCCCCCATGCTTGCATTGGTACACCACCGTAGTAATTTGGCGATTCCGGAATTTCTCCGAATGGTGGAACATAATTTTGTTGTGCACCTCCTTCTTGGGCCATAGAAGATCCTTCTCCTATAATTCTTTTCTTTTATTATTTTTTTCTTCGCCGGCACAAGAAGTCCTTCCTCTAACCGATCTTCTTCCCCTTAAGAAAAGTCCTAATCTTCAATCCGGAAGGGGCAAATTCACCTAGGCCACTTGTAAGCCTCCTCTCTCATCTTTACTCTTATATTTTCCTTTCTTCATATATTCCTATGGAAGTCCCGGGTAGGAGATGATTTGGGTTCCTTGTAATACCCGGTTTTAAAGAGATAGTCAACATGGAGGGGCAACACCCCGAACCAATATCTTCCGAACTCGATGTTGCTTAACAACACCACCGGTTGATCATAGGTGAGTGGGGTCTATTGGCCACTTGGCAATCAAAGCCGAGTAAAGCCAATTCAACTCCGTGTTGGTTATCTTTGTCTCTCTTGTTCTCCCAAAAATCCACTTGCACAAAAGTGACACACTTGGATGATGGGGTTCCGGATAGTATTTTTTTTCGTTGATGGTCTCTTCCCGTGATCATACTCCAAAAACCTTCCCATGTGCCTTCATGCACATACTTGTTCTGAGCTCCCTTTTGAAAATAGGAGACACTCGCCCATGGGTCCACGATACTATAACATGCAATCGTTTCGAACATGAAAACCAATCTGATCTATCGGGGATTGTGTTGAATGGATCCAAGGAAGCAGTGGAGCCCTTACTCCCTTTACGACATGGTTGCTAGCCTTAAGCATTAAAGTATTTCCAACACAAGATGACAGATAGATAATCAAACAAAGTATGATTACATCTCAAGATCGATTGCAACCCATGGATGAAAGGAGATTACCCCATCAAGGTGCTAGAAATAGCATCATTGATCAAGGTTACCCTTCCGACGATGTCTTCCTTCTTCTCCACTTGTGGGCTCCCTCCAACGGAATGAGAGACTCAGCACTCCTTCATCAAGGGTATGCGCCATGGTCATGAAAATTTCCTAGGCGAATTTCTTGTGGGTGTTTGCCGACACTCCGTTAGAGAATTGCACCGGTGTCCCGTGTGAAACCCAATATGTGGAGAGCTTGGTCGTCGATGTCGACGTTCTCTACAAGCCTCTACTTAAGTCGAGCGAGCTTCTTCTCCTCCTCCGTCATGATGACATACCCCTCGGAATACCGCGGAGCATATGGAGGTGGAGCGGATGATCGTGTCAAGTGGTGAGGTTGGACGGGCGGCTCCTCCATATGTTATTGAAGTTTGGTAAACCTAATAAACGAGTTTTATGTGGCCCTCATGCCACCAAGGAGAAGAGTGGTTCCTCCTCAGTGGTGCCGTGTCCTCCCCCATACTCCAAGGAGACTCGGAAACCGAGCGCCTCCTCGAAGAGGTTGTCGATGATGGCTTAGACGACGATGATCCCTTCTTCTTCGGTGAAAAGGCTTGTAGTTTTCTTCCATGATTGCAGCACTCTCCCTCACAAATAAGTATCCGGGGTTTCCACCCGGTAACAAGGTACACAAATATTATTTTGGAGTCCGGACTATAAGTGGATTAAGGATGTGATTTGTTGCACGAAACAAACGCGGTGGATGGCTAAGTCTAAGGTGATTCCGGCCTACAAACTAGAGCACATGAACAAAGAGTTGGATGAAAGACTTACCTCTCTCCTCCTCTTGGCTCGGTTCTTCTCTAGTGCATTCATGTTGCGTTGTGATCGCGTACACCTTCCAAACGTTCCCGTCCACTCCTTCGCTTGCACTATTGCTCCTTCCACTTGATGTTTTCGCTTTGACTCACTTCCATACTCCCTTGCCTCACATGCATCCATGATATTCCTACAAAACAAAGCCTTGGCTGCCCCCCCATGCTTGTACTTTGCATGTGGTTTAAATATGTTGGAGGGGCATCCCGTGATGTATCATGGTGCATGCATGGTTAGGTTAACTAGATTGCCTCCCTTTAAGTGTGTTTAAGGCTAAGCACTCCTCTAATTTCGAAATTTAAAAATATTTTTCAGAGCCATGCAAGAGCTCGAACATAATTTTAGAGAAGTTTTTAAACCATTAAAAACAAATGCAAGTCGAAAATATTTTTTATTACGTCGATTTCGGTCTCACCGGTATAGTTTGCCTTCATTGGTTGAGAGCAAGCTTTTCCCGGCTTGATCATGGGGGCATAGGTTTAGGTCCTAATTTTGATTAGATGAGAGAGATTTTGAATGAAATAAAATTAAGTGAGGCTTAGAAAAATTCTAATCTTAGAGAAACCAAGGATATGGATTTTTAAACCAACCAAAAATCAAGATTCTAGGTTCACGCGAGCCCTACCACATGCTGAAATTTAAATAACATCTAGATACAAGTGGTGGCTCTACTCGTGTGTTTTTAGCATGAAAAACAAGTCAACCACAGCATCATAATGAGGGTGAAGGGTTGAGTCAGGTTCTGAATTTTTTTTTTTGGTTGTGGTTTCTCGAAAAAGAAGCAAACAATCGCATAGGATGGTTCATGTAAAGGGTTTATGATCAAGCAAAATATTCAACCAAGAATTATGTCTCTAATATTGTTCAACCATTCTAAGTCTAAGGTTTTGTGTAGTAAAATTCAGAACTGAATTATATTTAAAAAGACTTGAAAAACCTGGAATCGGGTTGTCCTCCCGTAGCTTATTCTTGACTCGACGAAACGGGTTGCCTCCCCGCCTAGCGCTTCGTTTATAGTCCATGGCTAGACTTCTTCACTTGATTACTCCGGATCAATGCTCTTTGCGGGCGTTGCAATCTTGGGTACCCACTTTGGCTTAGTCAATTTTTTTTTGGTCTTCACGAGTGGCTTTGTCCTTTGGTCTTGACGGACGCAACAACTTCCTTGTGGCTCGGCATCTCGAACTCCGGTCCTTCGGTCGTGATCTTCATGGTCTCTAATGTCATCCTTCATCTCTCCCGAATGAGCTTGAGTAGCCTTCGCCGTCTTGGGACCTTGGAGTTGTCTCGGATATTCTTCTTCGTTACCCATCGGGCGCCGGCAAGTTGTCCCACTTGCGTCTCTAGCATCTTTATCACGATGAACACTTCACACTCCTTGCATGTGGATCTTGCCTTGGAAGCCTTTAGGTGTTGAGCTTCTTTCTCCATCTCCATCTTCTCCATCCTCCTCTTAAGTGAACCGATATGCCACTCAAGGAATCCGGCTCGTATGCATTCAGCTCTCGCAATCGTCATGCGGATAGTTGAGACCTTGATCTTGAACGGCCTCCCGGCGTCTTGAAGGTTTATGATAGGTAGATCAACGATGTCCGGGGTGCGTAGCGCTCCGGTGGTTGAGGTTGATCTTCCTTTGGACTTGGAGGTGGTGATTCCCTTGGAGATTTTGATGGTCCTTCGAGTTTGACTTTTGAATCTAGGGTTTCCAACCCTTTAGCTTGTGTTGCACGTCACCTTTGCCTGTAAAGTTTTCCTGGATCATCCACAAAAAAGTTTTGGGTTTCTTGGAGAGGTAGCCAACCATCTCCGGTTAGGGTTAGCAATAAAACAAAAATCTAAAAAGAAAAGAAAAATTAGGGTTAATCAAGAACTAGATTAGATCGATTTTTTCTTTTGAGGATGATCAAACATAAGAGATGCAAAAGAAAAATCAAAAGAAAAATTGAAAAATAAGCGATACTAGATCGGATCTTGATTGCTTGTTCCCCGGCAACGGCGCCAGAAAAAGGGGCTTGTTGATGGTTAATAGTTGTATCAAAGTTCGTTTTGACTTTCAAGCGGACAAGTCTCCCGTCGTAGTCAAGGGACCCTTCTTCCCTCGAGTGGTGAACCCAAGGTATCGAATCCGTGGAACAATGTGCAACGCAAGGATTCAATCTAGTAAAGCAAGGTAAGCTATCTTATGAAGACAAGTTGCATCTAATCTACTAACTCATAAAGAAAACGAATCTAATCTAATCTACTAAAGAGGTAGCAAGAGAAAGCAAGAGATAACCAATCTAGAGAATCTAGATCATGCTTATGTTGTAGCTCCAAACAAGATAGATGAAGATAGAAAAGCGAATCTCATTAAAAGCATCTTTAAATCGTGGCCTTCCCATCGAACTCCGAAAACATCCGCCTTTCGAGACCCCCGTTCGTCACAACGTATCCCTATTCATGCGGGGAGCTTAGGGCGAGTTCGATAGAACAAGTTGAAATCACTTGGCCGGTCCGGTATGCACCTCTAGCCACCGCGGCTACAAGAGCACCCTATGTAATCTAGCCGCAAACTAGATCGTAGAAGAAGCAAAACCAAGAAGAAAACAAAATCATCGAGAAGGCACTTGATCGCTAGAAATCGGATTCACTTACAAACTTCACCATGAATGATTACATGAACAAGATCACCACCGAGGCCCTCCCTCGATCTTGATCCTCGCTCCGAGCTCCGACGTGGTCTTCCATGCAAGGTTCCCACGTCGGCTAGGGAAACCCTAGGCAACTAGCACGACCCTCATCTCCGAGATGGTGTCCCTCAAGCTTCTCTCTCCGCTCCTCGGCGGCGGATTACGACTTCGGTTCGCGTGGCTCTCGGTCGGGGGGCTATTTATAGCCCGAGAAGCAATTAGGTCAAAGGAGAGGCCGATTGGGCCCCGAATTGGGGGCGGGCCGGCCGGCTCGGGCCCACGTCCGGCCCATCCCGCGGCTCGCTTCGCCCGGTGTTGCTTCCCACGTCTTCTAGATGTTCTCCCCTTTTGCATGTGGGCCCTTGACGTCGGTTTCTCTCCGAATTGGACTCAACTCCTTGTCTTGCAAGATTCGGCACTTTTCTCGGTTCGGTCCTCGGAGTTTATCATCTTCTCGGGCTTGGTCCTTGGGCTCTTGGAGTCATGTTCACTTCATTGCTTGACTTGTATCGGGCTTCAAGGTCTTTTCATGAGGTGCTTAATGAACTTATCCCGGAAGTCTTGCTTTCAACGTTAAAACCTAGCGTAAACACACAACTCCAAAACCGACATGCACAAGTGAACTTGTTATACCACGGGGGTTAGTACCAATGAATAAGATACAAAAGTTATGCCAACACCGAAGGTAAACTCATGGCTAGGTTGACGGATTTTCACCGTCAACGGTGGCCGCACCTCCTTGTCGAGTCTTCGGCCTCGGTTTTGTGGCTCAACCGAGTAACCCCGGTGGTTTTACGGTGAACCACCGCAAACCCCGCGAACTCGGTGTAGCCTCCGCCAATCTCCACTCATGACTCGGCTCCCACGTAGTCCCGGCTCGACCTTGGTTTTGAGGCTCTACCAAGAAACCGTCCACGACTTCATCTTGCTGTTCATGCCACCATGCGGCCCGCACTTTACCCCACTGGCCACCGGGTCCCTCAAACAAAGCCTACTTGTCTTCTCCAAACCTGGAGGCCTCACCGGCGACGACCTTTCGCGCTTGATCTTCACCTGCACCAACACGAGTCAAGCCGCAACCACACCTGCAATACTTAGCCAAGAATCAGTCCACACAACGTTGTCAATCACTCATCACACAAGGAAGCGACCATCCACCGGTCCTCGAACCACACATGGTCCTTAGCCAATATAAAAAAGATAACCGCTGACCCAACTCCCAACAAAGGTGATCCAGGTTCACTAACCATCGTCGCCCATGACACTGGCCCACTCGTCAGCATTAGCAGGCGAACCGTGCGCGGGCTGCTCAAAATTTCCCACCTATATTTACTATAGTGCCCATGAAATTCCAATTGCTGCTGCATAGAGCCATCAAGGGCACACCAGTGGTTTCATTAAACACAGTTACGCGTGCCGTTCATATTCGGCTCCTTGCTAGACAGATCGACAATGCCCGCATTCTCCCCACTGCCGCCGCCAGTCACCCCGCTCGCCTTCGCCGCTCTCTCCCTGTTGCAACCCTTCTCTTCTCCAGCCCCACCGCTCCTTGCGTGACGACGGTGACGATGACGCGGTTACTGGCGTGCGGACATACGTCCGGCCAACCTAAAGACGGTTGACACAGATCCATCGACGTCGTCCCCGGCCACGACGACGAGCCGGTCGGCCGCCTCAGGCCACGACCTGCCGTGGATCCGGCCCCTCTGACCATCACGAGAACAACTACTTCATTCGCGACAGAGGTTAGTCCTGCTTGAACCCCCAATGCCCTCTCTCTCATCGGCCACCAAAATCGACCTACTATATATTCATGTCATTGTGGATTAATTAGGGAGACATGCCTAGATAGTTCATCTTTAATTGATTGACTGTGGTTTTGATGGATGGATTTTGTTGCCCTAAGTCTGTTTTGAATAAATTGTTGCTAACAGATGAAGTTATATGAACTATTGAAATTCATTTTCATGATCTTAGTGCTATAATTTTCACACTGTAAATTCATGAAAAGCATCGAGGATGTTAGCATACTTTAATTCTGCTATGCTTTGAATGTACCAGATCGACACTTATGCTTTGGACCTGTTAGCATACTTTAATTCTGCTATGATCTGAATGTACCAGATCGACAGTTATGCTTTGGACCTGTTAGCATATACTTTAATTCTACTATGCTCAGATCGACAGTTATGCTTTGGACCTTTTAGCATATTTTAATTCTGATGGCCACATAATGTCATTGGGAATTGCATCGCAGTGGTTTATAATGTAGTCCACCCAATCTGCTATATATTCATGTCAAGGTGGACTAGGGAGACATGCCTTAATAGTTCATCTTCAATTGATTGACTGTGGATTTGATGGATGGATTTTGTTGCTCCAAGTCTATTTTGAATAAATTGTTGCTAACATAGGAAGTCATATGAAATGTTGAAATTCATTTTCATGTTATTGGTGCTATAATTTTTGCATTGTAAATTCATGAAAAGCATAAAGGATGTTAGCATACTTTAATTCTGCTAAGCTCTGAATGTACCGGATCGACACTTATGCTTTGGACCTGTTAGCATACTTTAATTCTGCTATGCTCTGAATGTACCAGATCAACAATTATGCTTTGGACCTGTTAGTATATACTTTAATTCTGCTATGCTCAGATCGACAGTTATGCTTTGGACCTGTTAGCATATTTCAATTCTGATGGCCACATAATGTCATTGGGATTTGCATCGTAGTGGTTTATAATGTAGTCCACCCAATCCGCTATATATTCATGTCAGGGTGGATTAGGGAGACATGCCTTAATAGTTCATCTTCAATTGATTGTCTGTGGATTTGATGGATGGATTTTGTTGCTCCAATTCTGTTTTAAATAAATTGTTGCTAACATATGAAGTTATATGAAATGTTGAAATTCATTTTCTTGTTCATGGTGCTATAATTTTTGCACTGTAAATTAATGAAAAACATAAAGGATGTTAGCATACTTTAATTCTGCTATGCTTTGAATGTACCAGATCGACAGTTATGCTTTGGACCTGTTAGCATACCTTAATTCTGATAGCCACATAATGTCAGTGGGAATTGCATCGCAGTGGTTTATAATGTAGTCATAACTAAATTGTCTTATGCTTTGTTGTGAGTTTTAATTGTTTCAGTACCATCATATATATTGTTGTTGTTAGTGTCATGATGTGTTGTGAGTGTTGTTTCACTACTGTCATATATAAAGTCATGACCATTGCTTTATCCTCTTGTTGCATGTACACATGGAACACACAATCCATCGCTGCTGAAGTTGGACAACGAAGCAGTTGAAGGAATTTATTCTCTGCTTTGATATATAAGAATATTGTTGTGTCCCTGTCAAAATGGTTAGCACCTATACATGTATGCTAATTAAGTAAAATATGAATTGTGTATGTCTGTATGAAGTTCACAAAGGTTTGGTATCTAGATTCTGCTAAACAACATCCCTGCTAAAGTTCCCAGACCTCCATAATGTTTTGAACTGGTCAGTTTCTTGTAGGTTTTGTTCACAAAAATTCAATCTCTTAGTATTTCTAATTGGTATTGCTGACCATGCAGGGCCTTTGGTACATTATTTTTTGTTCACAAAAAATCAATCTCTTAGTGTTTCTAATTGGTAGTGCTGATCATGTAGGGCCTTTGGTGATGCACAGTACAGATTGACGAAAGGAAAGAAAAAAAAAGCCAAAAGCCACACTCAAGCACAAAACAAATCTCGCTGTAAGACCGAGGTTTTTTTATGGTCCGTTCTTACCTATTTGGTACTGCATTAACTTGTCATTTTGGTACCTCGATGCAGTGTGCTCAGCAGCCACAGGGTCATCTTTGTGTGGATTCCATGTGGCATTCCATATGTTAAGACTACTCGATGCTGTAAGTAGATAATAATGCACAACCTTGTCTCTGCTCATATTATCCATCTAATTTTAGAAAATGATTTCTACTTGTATTCTCATAAATGATTGTATTTTGCAGGATATCAAACCTCGTGTAGATGTTTCCATAGAAGATGTAAAGCGTGTCCGGGAGATGTTGTGCAAGTACATTCCTAAGAAGGCCATCGACCGAAAGGGCAACTTGTACAGTGGTGCACCGTGAGTTTATTGTGACTAGAAACTTGAAACTCATTCAGTATTCTTTAGTCAGGTGTTGTTTCCTGAGAAACCTGCTTGGCTTGCTTGGTTGGGGTCAGATACTGCCTGGTTCATGGTTTCAGGCAATTTTCTCATGACTCCATCCAAACAATCCCTGATGAGAGTAACTTGAAACTTGATGTGATCCTAGCTTGTCTATAAATGTGATCTTGCTTTGCCTATATCTGTGATGTGAGAATGTGTTTGTGATGTCTCCTTGCTGTGGTGGCTGCCAAATCCTAGCTGGTTCCAGGATCCTGCCGGCAACCGAGCAGGTTACTGTAGTTGTGGCCGCCGTATCTGTAACAGGCATTAATTAAAGCTCGTTACAAACATTGATCAGTAAGTAACGGGCTTCATTTGTAAAGATCGTTACAAAAATGCACACAATGTAACAGGCAGTGTAAAAGACCGTTACCAGTCCTGACCGGTGGGCCCCAAGACCTGGCCCGTTCATCGAGATATATGAGACGCAGGTTGAAAGCAACTGTCTCCTTTAATAGAGAGAAAGAAGACACGCGTGAAAACAGATGCGTCTCATTTCGTCGAGACAACGGAGACGCAGGTTCACCAAACATGTCTCTGAAGTTAATTTCATAGTAACGGACTCTGTTTCATGCCCGTTACCAAAGATCCATGTGGGCCCAGAGAAACATCCATTTCACCTGACCAGTGACTAGTTGTGGTAATGGTCGTTGTTTGATGCCCGTTACAAATCCTATATGTACTGAGATGCGCGTGAAATAGACGCGTCTCGGTTCATCAAGATAGTGGAGACGCAGGTTCACATGAGGCGTCTCTCATATTGAACTTCTGTAACGGGCTTTGCTTTGGTGCCCATTACGAAAGTTCCCTGTGGGCCCAGAAAAACAGCCATTTCACGTGACTAGTCGTAGTTGTGGTAACTATCGTTGTTTAATGCTCGTTACGAATAAGTCTTATCAGTAACAGGCATCTACCTGTTACCTTTCTTGGCTTATTTGTAACACTTGATCGGTAACGGGCGCATTGCTTGTTACCAAAGGCGATCTATGCCCGTTACCACAGCCAGTTTTTCATGTCGTGATATGTTGTAGCTCCAAACAAGATAGATGAAGATAGAAAAGCGAATCTCATTAAAAGCATCTTTAAACCTTGGCCTCTGGTACGATTCCGAAGACACCCGCATTTTGGAGACAGTGTTTTGTCACAACGCACCCCTATTCGTGCGGGTTAGCCAAAGGCGAGTTCGAGAAGAACAAGTTGAAATCACTTGGTCGGTCTGGTATGCACCTCTAGCCACCGCGGCTACAAGAGCACCCTATGCAATCTATCTTAAGTATAGATTGGGGAACAAGCAAAACCAAGGGGGAACAAAATCATCAAGAAGGCACTTGATTGCTAGAAAACAAATTCAATATAAAACTTCACCATGAATGATTAGATGAACAAGCTCACCACTAGGATCCTACCTCGATCTTGATCCTTGCTCTGGAGCTCCGACGTGGTCTTCCATGCAAGGTTCCCACGTCGGCTAGGGAGACCCTAGACAACTAGCACAACCCTCCTCTCCAAGATGGTGTCCCTCAAGCTTCTCTGCTCCTCGGTGGCGGATGACGAATGTGTTCCTCCGTGGCTCTTGGTCAGGGGGCTATAAATAGCCTGAGAGGCAGCTAGGTCTAAGGGGGTGCCGACTGGGCCTCGAAGTGGCATGGGCCGGCCGGCCTAGGCCCACTTTGGCCTAGTCCGCGACCTCCTTTGCACGCTGTCGCTTCCCGAGTCTTCTGGAGCCTTCCCCCTTCTGCATGTAGGCCCTTAACGTCAGTTTCTCCGCGGTTTAGATGAAGCTCCTTGTCCCGCAATATTCGACATTTTCTGTCTGGGTCCTTGGAGTTTTCCATCTTCACGGGTTTGGTCCTTGGGCTTCTTGGATTCATGTTCACTTCATTGTTTGAGTTGTACCAGGCTTCGAGGTATTGTCATGAGGTTCTTAATGAACTTATCCCAAAATTCTTGCTTTCAACACTAAAATCCTGCATAAACACTAAACTCCAAAACCGACATGCACAAACAGACTTGTTATACCAAGGGGTTAGTACCAATGGATAGGACATTAAATTCATGCCAACACCAAAGGTAAACTCATGGCTAGGTTGACGGAATTTCACCATCAACTTCTCCACCATGCTTAAACCTTGCTCGTCGTGGAGTAAGCCTTCGTTGGATATCATCGTTGCCCCTCATTGTTTAAACCTTGCACTTGATCGTACATGAGAAAACATAATGCTCTCAAAAGTTTAGTTAAGCTTATCCCACAAGTATTAATCATGCTCCAAAAATTCAAATGGATCTCAGAAATTTTGAAATAAAGAACGAGATGAAAAAGAAATAAACCAAGTTCACAAATTTAAACCGCCTTGCATCTTGCTCATGAACTCTCATCTCATCTTGTCTCTCAAGCCTATTTATTCTACTGCTTTCCCTCTCATAACATATGTATGTGGTAGGCTTTTATATGGAGCTTTTTGGAAAAGTTTAGTCCTACCAAGATATTATAAATGAGATGTTGTCAAAACAAGACAAGCTTCTCATTGTCTTACCGAGACTCGTCAAAAAGGTCATTGGAAAATAATGTTATATCAAGGAGGGGGAGAGAAAATACAAACGAGATAGATGAACATGTGCAAATGGCAAAAAGTGATCCCGAGGCACAAAGGAAGTCCTCATTATCGGATTGCACATGGTTGGAAAGATGAGTTTAGATCTTTTAATCTTGAAACCTTGAAATTCCTAGCGCACTTTAGAGAACTGGGGGAGTTCACTTTATTTTATTTTTATATCATACATACTCATTTTTTATCTTTTCTCATTTTCTCTTTATACTCTCACTTTTTTCTTCTTTCTTCCTTCCTTTCTTTCTTTCTTTCTTTCTTTCTTTCTTTCTTTCTTTCTTTCTTTCTTTCTTTCTTTCTTTCTTTCTTTTTTATTTGCACCCCTTGAACTCTAAAACTGCATTGTACCTACCTCCTCCCCCATGCTTAGACGTTTGCTCGTCCTCGGGCAAAGAGGTGATAGAGATAAGGTAGGTACTAGAAATATTTTTCCCTTGGAGAGATATTTGAAATCTTCAATATTGGCACCATCTTGCGATCTTCCTCGAACTGACTATCCATACTCAATGATAGGTTGTGGTCAAAGAGGTAAACACAAAAGATGTTATTTTTGGTTTTAAGGGTGGATATCCGGCGAGGTTTGTGAAATCTCCAATGTGGGGATACACAATTCACGGATAAAAAGGCTAGCAAAAAGATAGATACACAAAAACAAAATGACCAACTTCTTAGCCTCGAGCCAGAGAAATCATGGCCTAAAATAACTCACCAAAAATAAACCTCATAGAGTAAGTTTTGCACTCAAATATATATGGCTCTGGAAAGGTAGAGCAACACGCAAGTGGTATTTATGACAAGGTTAGCATTACTTTTAAGAATAAAAATAAATCATCTTTAATCCATCTAAAACTTGAGAGCACATAAAACACTATAGGTTTTTATTTTTATCATAACCTCCGCTAAAGATTAAGGTAGCATTTAGATAATTTCAGATTTGCATTTAAAGAGAGCATTAGCTTAATAATGCATAAAACAAGTACAAAGATAAACAAAGCGGCAATTATAATCATATATCGTTATGGCACAAACTTTGTAACTTTACCAAAGATAAAAACAAGGTGGTGACTTTATTCATGATGAAAAATAAAAACTAACACATATGCTAAAATTTAAAATAAAAACTGAAAACACTACATACATAGGCGCATACAAGCTGAAAATGAAAGAAAAGGGGAAAAGGAAAGATAACTAAAGCTCCTCCTCTCTCTAATCTTCCGCCGGTGGTTGATATTGATAGTCTTGGTTGTTGTACCCTTGCTCATAATAGGATTGCACCGCTCCTCCTATGAATTGCCCCGGTGGTGCTAGGTGAAGGCGTCCAAGCTCATAAGCGATGTTTGCATTTCCTTCACCCATTCTGTTTGCATTGGTTTGGATGGCTGTGATATTTTGCATATTTCTCGCAGCGTATCCTCCAATGATGGCCACTAATCTTCTTTCCCTTCAAGAGAAAAGTCTTAATCTTCCATCCGGAAGGGGCAAACTTACTTTGGCCACTTTGAAGCCTCCTCTCTCATCTCCACTAATGTACTTGTCTTCCTTCATACATTCAAATCCGAGGGAAGTCCCGGCTAGGAGATGCTCCAGGTTCCTTGTAATACCCGGTCTCAAAGAGATAGCCAACTTGGAGAGGTAACACCCCGAATCTAATATCTCCCGAACCCGATGTTGCTTCACAACACCACCGGTTGATCATGAGGTGAGAGGGGTCTATTGGCTGCTTGGCAATCAAAGCCGAGTAAAGCCAACTCAACTCCGTGTTGGTTACCTTTGTTTCTCTCATTCTCCCAAAAATCCTCTTGCACATCCATGAGTGAAATACTTGGATGGTGGGATTCCGGATACTATTTCTTTGTTGGTGAGCTTCTCCCGCGATCATACTCCAAAAACCTTCCAATGTGCCTATATGCACATACACTTGTTACGGGGCTCCATTTTTAAAACCAAGCAATTCCCTAATATCATAGGGAACCACTTGTTCAACTCCCTCCAAACGGAATGAGAAACTCGGCACTCCTTCATCAAGGATATGCGCCATGGTCATGAGAATTTCAAAGGCGAATCCCTTGTGGGTATTTACCGACACTTCGTTGGAGAATTGCACCCAACCTAGGTGGCTCAACATATAGCAACTTTCCATGTGAAAACCCAAGACATGGAGAGCTTGATCGTCGAATTCGACATTTGCCACAAGCCTCTTCTCAAGGCGAGCGAGCTTCTTCTCCTCCTCCTCCTTCGACATGATGATAAACCCATTGGAAAACCATGGAGCATGTGGAGGTGGAGCGGATGATTGTGTCGAGCGGTGGGTCGGATGGGCGGCTCCTCCGTACGTCCTTGAGGTTCAGTGAACCACATAGACGAGCTTCGTGTGGCCCTCATGCCACCAAGGAGAAGAGTGTCGTTCCTCCTCAGCGGTGTCGTGTCCTCCTCCATACTCCAAGGAGACTCGGAGACCGAGTGCCTCCTCAAAGAGGTTGTTGATGATGGCTTGGACGACGATGATCCCTTCTTCTTAGTGAAAAGACTTGTAGTTTCCTTCCATGGTTGCTGCACTTTCCTCACAAATATACATCCGGGGTTTTCAACCGGTAAAAAGGTACACAAATATTACTTGGAGTATGGAGTTTGAGTGGAATTAGGATGGATTTTGTTGGACGAAACCAACTCGGAGTAGAAGGCTAAGTCTAAGGTGGTTCTGAACTACAAGCTCAAGCACACGAACAAGGAACTGGGCAAGTGACTTACCTGAGGAAGACGGGCACCGGGGGCTTTCGAAGGGGGGTAAGCCAACCGGCCTGGTTCGACTGGCCCAAGGGCCTCTCTGCTCCTCCTGGCTCGGTTCTTCTCCAGTGCGCTCATGCTTGCTTTGTTTCTTCATGACCGCGTGCTTCACAGGGTTGCACCTTCCAAACGTTCTCGTCCACTCCTTCACTTGCATTATTGATCCTTCCACTTGATGATTTTTCCTTGAGTCACCTTCATGCTCCCTTGCCTCACATGCCTTCATGATATTCCTGCAAAACTAGGCCTTGGCTGCCCCCCTCATGCTTGTACTTTGCATGTGGTTTGATAAAACATGTTGGAGGGGCATCCCATGATGCATCATTGTGCATGTATGGTTAGGTTAACTAGATTGCCTCCCTCTAAGCACGTCTTAATGCTAAGTACTCCTATAATTTCGAAAAAAACAAGAATAAACTTAGAGTTTGCAATGAGTTCAAATATAAATTTAGAGGAGTTTTTAAAGAATAAAAAACAAATGTAAGTCAAAAAATATTTTGCAACTACTTCTATGTTGGTCTTAACGGTATTGTTTGCATTCATTAGTTGAGAGCAAACTTTTCGCGGCTTGATCATGGGGGTATAGGTTAAGTTCCATTTTTGGCTAAATGAGAGAGATTTTGAATGGAATAAAATTAAATGAGGCTTAGAAAAATTCTAATCTTAGAGAAACCAAGGATATGGATTGTTAAACCAACCAAAAGTCAAGTTTCTAGGTTCACGTGAGTCATACCATGCGCTGAAATTTAGATAACATCTAGGTGCAAGGCGTGGCTCTACTCGCGTGTTTTTAGCATGTAAAACAAGTCAACCATAACATCATAAAGAGGATGAAAGGTTGAGATAGGTTCTGAATTTATTTGGTTTTGGTTTCTCGAAAGGAAGCAAATAACACATAGGTTGGTTCATCTAAAGGGTTTAAGATCCAAGCAAAATATTCAACCAAAAATTATGTCTATAATATAATTCAACCATTCTAAGTCTAATGTCTTGCGTAGAAAATTTCAAAACTAACTTACTTGAGAAGACTCGAAAAGTCTTGAATCGGGTTGTCCTCCCGGTAGCTTATTCTTGACTCGACGAAATGGGTTGCCTCCCCCCTAGCGCTTCATTTATAGTCCATGGCTAGACTTCTTCACTTGATTACTTCGGCTCAACACTCTTTGCGGGCGTTGCAATATTGGGTACCCACTTCCACACCATCTTGGGCACGGGCTTATTCTTCGGCTTAGTCATATTTTTGGTCTTCACAGGCTGGCTTTGTCCTTTGGTCTTGACGGATGCAACAACTTCCTTCATGTAGTGGCTCGACATCTCAAACTCTGGTCCTTTGGTCGTGATCTTCGTGGTCTCCTTAGTGTGATCCTCCATCACTCCCGAATGAGTTTGAGTAGCCCTCACCGTCTCGGGACCTTGAGGTGGAAATTCTCCTTTGTTACCCACCGGGTGCCCGACAAGTTGTCCCACTTGCGTCTCTAGCATCTTCATCATGATGAACACTTCACGGATAGAGCTTCCGACCTCTGTCACCTTGCCATCTAAATTCTCCAATACTTTCTCCATACACTACAAGGTCTTCCCCCTATTACAACAAATCCCTTAGTCAACACCACTAATTTGGTTGCAATAGGGGGTACTATTGCACCGAAACAGTGATTTGGTTGCAATTTGTGTGTCTATTGCAACATAAAATTTGTGTTGCAATATTTATTTTTTGTGTTGCAACAAGTTGACGCTAATGCACCCATTTTTATGATTTCCGTTGCATTTTGTTGGAAATAATGCCACCCCATTATTGTGTTGCATTAGCATTCCTTGCATTGCAACAGAAAGTTGTTGTAGCCACCATACTAGGGATGGTTGCGTTTGAACAACTATGTCGCAATGTAGAATTTTGGTTGCAAATATATCTTTGCGATGGTGCAATAGGTTGGCGCTAATGCACCAATTATTCAGAATTGTGTTGCATTTGGTAGGAAATACTGCTACCCTATTTCTGCGTTGCACTAGAAATTCGCGTGTTGCAATAGAAACTTGCTATGGCTACCATACTAGGGTTGGTTGCATTTGAACGGCTTTATCGCAACGTCTTAATTGGGTTGCAAATATATCTATGCGTTGTTGCAATACAAGGAAGGCTATTGCTTCGTTTCTAGCCTCAAGGAGGAATATAGTGTACGTATTGCCACAAAATTTGTTTTGATGAAAAAAATCTGCTATGAGGTTGTAGCGAAATTTAAAATGCGATTTAATAAATAAATGTTCGTATGAAAAATGCGAATTTTAACAATACGGTATAGACTATATGTACCATGAAAAAAGAGAGGATTTGTTTAGATGAAAAATGGTGTGCTATGGGGATGTGGGCTAAGCCAGACCACAACAGGCTCAACTGGCAAACGTAAAGCCCAGCGAGCGGGAGCCCGAGTGGACCAGCCAGCCCATTAAGCCCCATAGCACAAGTAGCAAGCATTAGTTGATGACGGTAATACAGAGTTCGAATGCGCAGGCACGCCTCTCCTTTTAAGCTGGGATACCCCCTTCTCAGTTTACGGGGTGGCACTAAAGGTACTGGAGTGTGACGCTGCAGCAAAAATGTCAAATGGGCCGGTGAGAGTAATAAGAACAAAGGATGTGCCGGCCCAAGTCGTCTATAACTTCCAGCCCCCCACCCCCAATACACTTTAGCTCCCAACCATCCCCCTCGTCGGCTCCGACCGACGCGTCCACATCGAGATGCCCCGCATCGCGGTTTCCCCTGCAGCAAGCGGCGACAGCGGCTAGAGTAGCCGCATCGAGCATTCCTAGACCAACGGCGGGCGGGGACGGAGGGGCCGCAGCGCCGCAACACAGCCGAGCGGCCGCCACGGCAGGCGGGGCAACATCGAGGGGATCCAGGAGAGAGCGGCGGCGGACGGCGAGGCCGCACCGTGGGTTTTCAGGCGAGTGGTGGCGGCGTACGGAGGGGACACAGCTCCACCACGCAGAAGCGTGATGCACGCGGGCGGTTCAAGTGTACCACACCACCGACCTCGTCGTCCTCCAGTACGGTCAGCGGCACCCCTACCCTATCGTCCTCTGGTACGGATGACGCAGCCACCTCCTCGTCGTCGTCTGATGGCCCGCATTGCCAAGTCGATCCATCCGGTAAGGGTAAGCAGGGCCTAGTCGGATGCAAGCGTTCCAGAAGTGAAGTGAGGTACACTGCCCTGCCCTCTTTGACTTTCCAGGAATCATGTGACTCCTTTTGCAATTAGAAAAATGTTAGTAGTTGAAGGACCGAATAGGCGACCAGAGAGGGGGGGAGTGAATGGGAGCCGATAAAAATTCTTCTCGAAGGAGATTGAAACTCCGACAAGATGAACTCGCTCGGTCGGACCGCCAAAATCACACGCTCTGCACTTCTACCTTCTGTTTGCCAAAACCACGTAGCCACTGGAGTGCTACTGGTCCTAGGAACAAACACTACCAACAACCTCAACACACACGCACCCACGACAGCGGAAACAACTCGAAAGCCGGTCGTGGCGGGGGGCGGTTAGGCCGAGGTATGGGGGGCGGTTAGACCGCCTCCACCGAGCAACCAAGAAATCCTCCGAAACACCTCTTCCGAGCACCAAAACGCACCACGGTTTCACCAACGAGAGATCTCCGGTCAAGGCCATGCTAACTACCGAGAAAATCTTGGCAAAAACCAAAACTCCACCCAAGGGCCTAGGGGCGGTTAGACCGGCTACCGGTGGCGGTCTAACCTCCTGTACCCGACCAACGAACTCCAACCAAGAACACCTAGCAAATGGCACGAGAACAACCCGAAATTTCACCCAGACGCTCCTCTGATCAAGGCGAACAAACTCATAGAGGAAAATTCGGCGAAACAAAACTTTGACCTGGAAACCCCAGGGTGGTTAGACTGCCCCCTCTAGGCGGTTAGACCGCCTCTCCCAGAAAAACAGCGTGCGGGTCAAACCCTAACTTCCTCATGCTCGATCTCCCGAATCACTCCACGGATTGCAGCGGAACTTCGGGAATAGCTGGGTTACCTCCTGGGCAACCTCTACCTCAAAGGAATCGACCCGAAACGCTCACAATCAAGATGAATCGAAGAAATCGCTTCTCTAGGTCAAGAACTCGCCCAACTTGGAAAACTACCAAATCGAGTCCGATTCAAGAGAGATTTGGGGGCAAAGTCACCAGCCAAAGAGGCACAAGATCCTCATACGTGACACCCACCAAAAACCCTAAGAAATCGTTCTCAAAACACCGCCAACAAAGAGCTCCGAAAATCAACACAAAGAAGGACAGGAAAACCACCTTGAGGAACCACGCTGAACCATCTATACATACCATGCAGGTGGATACAAGGTCTAGCTTTCCACCCAAACATCCATCCCTTTCTCTAGATCTCACATGAAGCTCTCAAGCTAGTACTAGGAAAAACTAGGGAAAATGGAGAACGAAAATGGAAAAACAAATGAGCTAGGGTTCCAAGAGTTCGCTGCCATCCATGGACTCAATGAGTATATATGGAGGCACCCAAAAGACTAAACTACCCTTCACTAATAACTAGGGATACATGCCTCTCAAGGGCGGATTTGGAAATCTTCGGAATATCTTCATCAGACGGATGCCCGGCGACCGCAACCTGCTTAGCCTCGACGCAAGCCTTGCAATCCCGACGCGTGTCCTCCGCTTCGAAGCATCTCGGCGCGGCGGCCCGGGCGGTCGACCGCCACCCACCCGGGGCGATTAGACCGGCACAGGGCAATCCGACCGGCCCCGGGCGGTCCGACCGCCCCTCTGGGCGGTTGAACCGGCCCGGGTGGCCGAACCTCCTCGTCGAGTCTTCGGCCTCGGTTTTGTGGCTCAACCGAGTAACCCAGTGGTTTTCTGGTGAACCACTGCAAACCCCACGAACTCGGTGTAGCCTCCGCCAATCTTCACTCATGACTCGGCTCCCACATAGTCCCGGCTCGACCTTGGTTTTGAGGCTCTACCAAGAAACCGTCCACAACTTCATCCTGCTGTTCATGCCACCAAGCGGCCCGCACTGGACCCCACTGGCCACCGGGTCCCTTGAACGAAGCCTACTTGTCTTCTCCACACCTGTAGGCCTCATCGGCAACGACCTTTCGCGCTTGTTCTTCACCTGCACCAACACGAGTCAAGCCGCAACCTGCACCTGCAATACTTAGCCAAGAATCAATCCACACAACGTTCTCAATCACTCATCACACAAGGAAGCGACCATCCATTGGTCCTCGAACCACACATGGTCCTCAATTCATAGTAATCAAAATTTCATACTAGATAATGATAATTGTGTTTTTGTGTGGATCCATCTCACCCCATACTAGATAATGATAATGATAATTGGCTTGATTTCTTGCCATCTTTTGCAGTGAATCTGACCTGTGTACATTTGATCACATTACTGAAAACAAAGCCAGCCAAATGAATGCAGGCTGTCCCATTTAGTAGGTTAGTCCTTTTCTGGCAGCTAGTAGGGGGATCACGGGTAAATTGTGTCGGTGTTTTGGACCGGCAACCTACTACGGGGAGTACCGAAGTAGATGAATGTGACTCGCCGAGATCGGTAACTCGAAGGAAGAGGCACGCGACACACAATTTAGACGAGGTTCGGGCCGCGAGGTGCGTAATACCCTACGTCTGTATCTTTGCGTAGCTCCGAATTGATAGGGCACGATTACGGGATGGTGCAATGGTGCGCGCGTGAGTTGAGATTGGATGAGGTGAGGTGATCCTGGGATCGGTCCACTGCCTCGCCTTATATAGTCGGGAGGCGGGGTTACAAGTCGGAGTAGGGAAGGAGTACTAGTCGAGTACGTCTAGGAGACCTCTACACGGTGCGGAACATGTACGAGTCCTATCCGAGTACTACTCTGTCTTTGTCCTTGTGCTCCACGCCTTCGGGTGCGGGTGTAGCGCAAGTCGGGTAGTCCCGGGGGCCCACCGAGTAGTCGGTCCCGGTACCCACCGAGGTAGTGGGCCCGGGGAGGTCCATACGACAAGCCCCCGAGTACTTTGTAGTCGAGAAGGATAGCTTCCGGTAGTCTTGACGGCCTTAACGAGTAGTCCTCAAGCGTCCCCGAGTGCTACAAGTCAAAAGTCCTCAAGAGTAGTCGAAGCATCCCGAGGCCGGAATGTACTCCGGTCGATGTTTGAGCAATCTTGAAGTTTTCTCGAGTAGTCCCAAGCGTCCTTGAAATCCGCCTTCGAAGGTCTTCAAAAATGCTGTCTTGTCTTGAAGCCGGAGCCGTCAAGAAGATACGATTTGCGGAACCGCAATCCACGTAGGGTAGCCCCCGAGCCTCGAGCCGCGGGCTCGGGGCGAGGATCTATCCGAAGCCTTCACGAGAAAATCCCGAAAAATCCGGAGAGAAAAAACCGAAGGACACGTGGCACGGAGCCCCCGAGCCTTGAGTCGAGTACTTCCTCTCGAATTGAAGGGTCTTCTTGAAGAATGTGTCTCGAGATGCTCTTGAGACTAGCCGCGTCCCGGGTAGTCGAGTAGAAGTAGCCGAGCCACCGAGGTGAGGCACGTCGACTAGTAGAATACGAAGAGTCACGCGCGGCCGGCCCGAGTCGGCCACGCGCGGACTTATCCAACCGCCCGTTACGGAGGCGATTTGGCTTATAAATTCAAGCCGAAACCCTTAGGGTTTTTCACCCAAGTGAGCCGCGGTCGTTCGCCACTTGAATCTTGAAGTAGATCCACTCCAACGAGCACGCCGCCGCGGTAGATCCAAGCGCATCGCCACCCGAAAGCCGTAGGGTAGCCCCCGAGCGGATGCGAGTGAAGACTCCCCTTGTTCTTGGAGGATGAAGCCGTCCCCGTCGAAGACGTTGAAGGCCGGCGGGAAGAAGAGGAGCCATGCGAGAAGGCGCCGCGGCGGTGCCGGAGCGGCGCCGCCCACGTCTCCACCGCGCGGCGACCCAAGCCGCGAGTGGAAAAGGTCGAAGGTGAAGACCGAGGACTTGCGACCTTTGTTGAACTCCGGGTTCATCGGGGAGAAGGAGATCGATATGTGGAGATCGCGCGCGGGGAGATCCCTATCCAATGGAGAAGGCGCGGGGACGAGATCCCGATGTTCTCGCGCTTCGTGGAGCGCGGGCTTGCGCTCCCGGCGAGCGATTTCTTCAAAGGGCTTCTCAGGTACTATGGCATCGAGTACCTCAACTTGAACCCCAACGGAATCTTCCACACTTCTGTCTTCGTCCATTTCGCGAAGCATTCTTGGGGATCAAGCCGCATTGGATTCTCTTCGGAAATTCTTCCGCGTGAAGCCACGACCCGGCGCCTCCAACCCCGCAGTAGTCGGCGGGGCGGGATCCGGTTGAGGGAAGATGCCGCCGAGCGAGTGCACAGCGTACAAGCTCGTGGACTCCAACACGGATTGGAAGACGAGGTGGTTCTACACCACGAACCACCATCCCGGAGGCTGCCGAAGCCGAGCGGACGGCGGCCCAAGCACCAAGAGTGGTGGAACACGGAACCCACCATGCAAGAGGGGATCCGGCTCCCGGAGTTGCTTTGGGAAGAATCAAGGCCTGCGTGATGCGGGCGAGGGGAGCCGAGCATGTGGCCTTCGGCTTCATGAAGCGTCGGATCCGGCCGGCCGCCGTCGGCGCGGGATACGATGGGCTTCGAGTACACCGGCGACGACGACACGTCGCGGATGCGGGGGCGAAATTGAAGATAACGACATCGTCGAGAGGTTGTCGAGGATCTTCAAGGACATGCGGAGTACACGGCGTGCCTGTCGAGGAGTTCTCCGCCGCGCGCCCGCCCAACGAGGTAAGTATCCGTACCCGCCTCGTCGAGTAGTAGGCACTTGTAGCGGAGTTGCTAACGCCTTTTGTGTCTTTTTGATGCGGGACGATGTGAAGCGGTTTGTCTCGAGCCGCGGCCACCACCGAGCGGAATTGAGATTCCGGCGGTGGAGAAGGTGAAGGAGCGCCGAGTAGTCGGAGACGACGACAATCCCGTCATCGTGGAGGATACCTCCGATGACGAAGAGGACGAGGAGACAACGCGGGATCGCTTCCGGTGCGGTCGAGGTTTAGCCGTCCGGGCTTGCCTCATGTGCCTCTCATCCGGGACCCTCCGGCTAGCACGGAGGCTAGCCTTGCCGCGCCGCCGAGGAAGCCGCGCAACCCCCGCCAAGAAGCGGGTAGCCAAGAAGATGAAGGTCTCGGAGACCACGCCTCTTGAGGTAAGTCATCTTGAGCGAAGGCGTCGAGTACCCAATGATCGAGTACGGTGCGACGAGTAGTTATCCCCATGTGCGGGGAGAGGCCGCCGGCGGGCCCGGTGGAGGAGGGCGATGAGGGCACGTGGCCCACGGTGGGGGAACCGGCCGGAAGCCGAAGCCCGGCTCCCCGCGTCGAAGAGCTTCGGCGCGGTGGAGCGCCGGCCCCCGCCCCGAAGGGAGCGAGGTACCGCGGCCGCCGCCGGCCGAAGAGGGGGGAAGCCGCGGGGGCGCGAGAGAACGTCTGCGCGCGGCCACCGCCGCCGTGGAAGAGGCGGTAATCGGAGAGGCGGAGGAGGAAACGCCCGCCGAGGGTGGACGGTCGATATCGCCGGCATCCTCGGTGCTCGGCCGTGACTATCGTCCGGTCGAGCTTGTAAGTACCACACTTCATGAGTAGTACTCATTGTAGTAGCCGATGTTGTACGATGAACCTTTGTGGATACTTGTGCGAGAAAATCCACCGACTTGAGCCGGGACGGAGAGGAGCCCACGGCGGCGGAGGCGAAAAGGCCGCGCCGCCCGTCGAGGAACCCGCTCCGGAAGCCCAAGCCACGGCCGAGCCCCCGGTGCCGCCGAAGCGGCGCGCCGAGAGGCGGTCATAGTCGAAGGTGAGTACTCTTCCCGAGGGCCGTAGAGCCCAAAAAGAGTAGTCGAGAATGCGATGCGCGTGTTCCCTAGTGACGGGCGGCGAAGGTGGTGACATCCCTGCGGGGGGTGCCCGTGCAAGAGTTGACACCGAGAGGCCCCGAGAGGCTGCGACGGGGCCCCCGAGCCCGTGGGGGAAACCGTCGAGAAGTCCGCCGAGGAGGAGGCGGCTGCCACGTCGCCGGGGGGTTGCCCCGGAGGTGGCGATCCGGTCCCCGGAGATCCAAGACGCGGAGCCTATCCGCTCGGCGCCAATGACGGAGGCTACGACAAGAGGCCGCGGCGGGGATCGAGTTGCTTGCCGACGATCTCGTCGAGCGGCGGTGTTGGCGCGACATCTGGAGGCGATGCGGCGAGCCGAACGGTGGATGAAGGTACGTGGCCGTTGCCTCCCGAGTAGTCAATCCCTTCGTTGAGTACTCGCCGACTTGAATTGGTTTTGTGCGGGACGTCGCGGAGCGATCCCGCGAGAAGTCAAATCTGCTCGCAAGGCTAGGGCGACACGGTCTTGCGAGCGCCGAAGCCTTGGAGGAGCAGCTCATGAAGTCGAGAAAGCACGCGGCCGCCATGCGGTCGAAGCTTGACGCCGCCTTCGCCAAGTACCACAACGATGTGATGGACTTGCGGGCGAAGAGCGACGAGGCGGTGCGGAAGAACAAGGGCCTCCGCAACAAGAATAGAGGTATGTCTCTTGACTCGTCGGGTACTTGTTAGGAGTCATCAAGCTCGACCCGTTGTTGTGTTCTGTGTTGTAGAACTCGAAGACCGGGTGGAGCGTACGAAGGGCTCGGAGATCGGCATGAAGAATCTCTTCTACGGGAGCAAGAAGCCCGCCGGGTACTTGAACTCGACTACAAGGAGGCGGCCTTCGAGTGCGAGAAGCACATGGAGTTGGGAATTGCATCGACGGGATCTCGTCAAGCGCTACAAATCCTTGCGAAAGTTGAACGAAGACGCGAGGCGCTCCGAGCCCAGGCGAAGGACCCTGGAAGAGGCCGCCCTCCCGATCGCGAGGCTCCTGAGGTGCCGCACCGGGCGGCCCCAAGATTGCTCCGTTGGCGGATCGACTTCGTGAGGCGCCAAGCCGGTGGCCGCCTACGTGAAGCACATGGCCAAGTCAATCCCGAAGCGAGTGCGGCCTTCATGAAGTCGTACTTCCCGAAGGCCCGGTGGAGGTAGTCGCCGGCGGAATAGCCGCCAGCTGCTCGGACGAGCGATGCGCGAGTTGCTTGGAGCGAGATGGCTCCCATCGCGGAGCGAGGTAGCCGATAAGTTGAATCTCCGGTAGCTGCTGCATAGATAGCTAGTAGCCATGGTTGTATAGGAAACGGTTGTAATGAACTATCTCATATATCAATGAAATGTGAAGTTCCATCAATGAGTACTCGTAACCGCGATCTCGAGTGCGGAGCGCCCATCGTGGAGTAGGTGCGAGTAGTAGTACTCGGCTTAGTAGTCCCGTCGCGGGGAGTAGGCGATAAAGAAGTTGATGAACAATCGAACTTTATTGCGAAGAAGTGCACACAGGGTGGCCGGGGCCGTAGTTACAAGTAGTCGCACGGACCGGAGGCCGCTTACGGTGAGTAGTCCTGGAGCGGTTAGCCGCTTACGGTGAGTGATCCGTAGGTAGCCGTGTAGGCTGGATCGCGGATCCGTAAGTAGCCGCGCGAGGCGGATCTTGGAGTGTGGTCTTCTTGGTAGACCGCTTGCTAGAGTCCTTGACGCTCGTTGCGGCCCGGGGGTCCGTAGGTAGCCGCACGGGGCCGGACACGGAGTAGAATAGTCCGGAGACTTGAAGCCGGGACCGGAGGGTCGCTTGCGGCAAGGGGGTGTTGATGTAGTCGCGTGGACTTGAACCCGGAGTAGTCGAGTAGACTAGGCGTAGAATCGACGAGAGGCCGGTCGACGTTCCACGAGTTGTTGACTTCTTCGCCTTCGAGTGTTTGGAGGCGGTAGGAGCCTGGCCGGTCACCTTAGCCACGGTGAAGGGTCCTTCCCGTGGGGAGGGCGAGCTTGTGAAGTCCTTCCGTGTTCGGATACGGCGGAGGACAAGATCTCCAACGTTGAAGGAGCGTTCCTTGACGTTGCGATCGTGGTAGCGTCGGATACCCTCCGGGTACCTTGCCCGATTGGACGAGGGCGGCACGGCGAGCTTCTTCGAGGTGGTCGATATCAACTCGTCTGCTGTCTTCGAGACGCCTTCGTCGTAGTGCTCCACTTCGCCGGCGAGTTCCATATGACATCGGCGGGGAGGATGGCTTCGGAGCCGTAGACCGGGGAAGTAGGGGGGATTGCCCCGTTGGCTTGGATGGTTGAGTCGCGGCCCCCGAGTGCGTTGGGTAGTTCCTTGATCCACTTGCCCCCTTTTGAGTTAGCGGCGTCGTGTAGCCGCTTCTTGAGGGCGTCGAGCACCATCCCGTTGGCGCGCTCGACTTGTCCGTTGGCCGTGGATGGGCGACGGAGACGTATCCGACGTCGATTCCGGCTTGTTCTCGCGGTACTCCCGGAGCTGGTGGTTGTTGAAGTTGGACCCCGGTGTCCGTGATGATGCGGTGGGGTAGCCGTAGCGGTGTACGAGTTCATCCGGGAAGTCGAGTACTCTGTCGACCTTGGGGCATGTGGCCGGCTTGACCTCGATCCACTTGGTGAACTTGTCGATAGCCACCGATGCCGGTTGAATCCTCCCGGCGCGGTTGGCGGTGGCCCAATCATGTCGAGCCCCCGGCGGGCAAAGGGCCGGGTTGGTGGTATGGTGACTAGCTTGTAGGCGGGGACATGTTGCTTGCTTGGCGAAGAACCGACATCCTTGGCACCGTCGACGAGTTCTTCGGCATCGCCCGGGGCGTGGGCCGGTAGAAGGCTCGCGGAAGGCCTTGCCGACCGGCGTGCGGGGAGGACGCGTGGTTGCCGCGGACACCCTTGTGGATCTCCTCCAAGATGTCCTTGCCTTCTTCGCGAGGAACGCATTTCATGAGTACTCCCGAGAGGATGCGCCTCGCTTGTAAAGCTTGTCGCCGACGAGGACGTAAGACTTGGCGCGGCGGACGAGTTGTTCGGCTGCGTTCTTGTCGGAGGGGACCTTCGCTCGGCGAGGTAGTCGATGAAGGGTTGCCTCCGGTCCACGTCGATCATCATGACCTCCTGCCCGGTGGTTGGTTAGGCGGGACGATGGTCGGTGGCGCCGGCTCGGGATGGATGGCGAGTGAAGCTCATGGACGAAGACGCCGCGGGTACTTGGGCGCGGGTGGATCCGAGCTTCGAGAGGACGTCCGCTGCAACGTTGTTGTCGCGAACGATGTGATGGAACTCGAGACCGTAAAATTTGTTCTCGAGCTTGCGGACTTCTAGGCAGTAGGCGTCCATGTTCTCCTTGTTGCGGTCCCAGGACTTGTTGACTTGGTTGATGACCACTGCGGAGTCGCCGTAGACTAGTAGCCGCCTGATGCCAAGCGAAGCCGCGAGGCGGAGCCCGTGTAGGAGGGCTTCGTACTCGGCTTCGTTGTTGGAGACCTTCCGAGAAGATCCGCGGGACGTACTTGAGTTGTTCGCCCGTTGGGGAGATCGGGGGTACCCCTGCGCTGCGCCCTCGAGGTTGAGTGAGCCGTCGAAGTACATCACCCAATGCTCGGTCGCACGGTGGGAGTAGGTAGGCTGGTTCTCCCGCCACTCGCCATGAAGTCGACTAGAGCTTGCGACTTGATGGCTGTGCGTGGCTTGAAGTCGATGGTGAGGGCGCCGAGCTCGACGGCCCATTTGGAAATCCTTCGGTGGCGTACGGGTTCCTCGGGATGTCGCCGAGTGGGTAGTCGGTGACGACGGAGACCGAGTACTCACGGAAGTAGTGTCGTAGCTTCCGCGAGGTGATGAGTAGAGCGTACGGGAGCTTCGCACGGGCCGGTAGCGAGCCTTGGACTACGATAGAACCTCGGCGACGAAGTAGGCCGGGCGGCCCGGGCCGGGTAGGCGTGGCCGTCTTCTCCCCGCCGCTCGACGACGATGGCGATGCGACCACGTGAGTAGTCGCGGCGAGGTAGAGCGACGGTGCTCGCCCTTGTAGGGAGCCGTGAGGACGGGGGCTTCGACGGAAGTCCTTGAGCCGGGCAAGGGCTTGGTCCGCCTCTGCCGGTCCACACGAACTTCTCGTGGTGCTTGAGTAGTTTGAAGAAGGGGAGACCCCGTTCTCCTAGCTTCGAGATGAATACGTTCAATGCCGCCATGCACCCCGTCGGCTTACGGACGTCCTTGATGCTCGTGGGAGCTTTCATGCTTCGGTGATGGCGGAGATCTTCTCGGGGTTGGCTTCGATGCCACGTTGGGCGATGATGAAGCCGAGTAGTTTGCCCGAAGGTACGCCGAAGACGCACTTGTTCGGGTTGAGCTTCCGGCGGTACTCGCGTAGCGATGCGAAGGTCTCTTCAAGGTCGTCGATGAGGGTTACGGAGTCCCCGGTTTTGACAACCACGTCATCCACGTAGGCCTCGACGTTCTTGTTGAGTTGCCGCTTGAAGCGAGCTGGATGGCCCGTTGGTAAGTAGCGCCGCGTTCTTCAACCCGAAAGACATGGTCGTGTAGCGATGCGCGCCAAACGGGGTGATGAACGCGGTCTTCTCCTGGTCTTCCTCCTTGATTGCGATACGGTGGTACCGGAGTAGCGGTCGAGGAAGCGGAAGCGGTCGCGGCCCGCCGTGGAGTCGATGACTTGATCAATCCGCGGCAACCCGAAGGGGTCCTTGGGGCGAGTGCTTGTTGAGGTCGGTGTAGTCGACGCACATCCTCCACTCGTTCGAGTTCTTCTTGCGGACGAGGACGGGGTTGGCGAGCCACTCGGGATGGAAGACTTCTCGATGAAGCCGGCGGCCGAGTAACTTGGCGAGCTCCTTCTTGATGGCATCCCGTCTGTCGTCGGCGAAGCGTCGGAGATGTTGTCGCTTGGGGGTAGCCTTTGGGTCGACGTTGAGGCGGTGCTCGATCGGCTCCACAGGGCACTCTCGGCATGTCCGTCGGCCTCCACGCGAAGATGTCGCGGTTAGCCCGAAGGAAGGCGATGAGCGCGTCTTCCTATTTGGGGTCGAGGCCGGCCCCGATGGTGGTAGTCTTGGTGGGGTCGCTCGTTCCGAGGTCGGCCGACTTGGTGAGCACCTCCTCGGGTGGCCGAGGCTTGTTGGCGGCGCCGTCGGACTTCTGCGGGATGTCGAGTTCGCTTGTGGCAAGCTTCTTCGACGCGGCGTAGACCTCCATCATTGGGGTGGGTACTTGATTTGTCGAAGCAATCACCACGGCCTCTGTATCGCGGTCGTGAGAGATCTTCAAGTCCCCTTGTAGGGAGAGTACGCCGGTCGGGCTTGGCATTTTGAGTACCAAGTATGTGTAGTGGGGCACCGCCATGAACTTGGCGATGGCCGGTCCGCCGAGGATGGCATGGTAGGAAGTCTCGATATCCGCGACCTCGAACTTGATGTACTCGGTGCGGTAGTTGTCGCGAGACGCCCCGAAGGTAGCGCGGTACCACCGAACCCGGTGGGATAGCCGCGTTGCACGGGACAATGCCGTAGAAAGGCATCTTTGCTCTTGTTGAGCATGGGGGTGACGTCAAGGTTCATCTTCTCGAGAGTCTTGGTGAAGAGGACGTTGAGCCCGCTTCCGCCGTCGATGAGCACCTTGTTGAGCTTAGAGCCCGCCCTTTGTTGGTTTCGGGACGAGAGGGAAGCGTCTGGTTCGGAGAAGCCGGTCCATTGGTCCGCGCGGGAGAAGGTGATGGGTGTCTCTGACCACCTGAGAGGGGTCATAACCGCTGGTTCGATGGACATCACTTCACGGCGAGTAGCCTTCTGCTCCCGCCTGCAGGGTAGTCCGCCGAAGAGGACGTTGACGGTCTTCTCGGGTTCTTGGAAGTCGTCGCCGTCCTTCTTCTTGTTCTTCTGATCGTGAGGGTGCGGTGGCTCCGGCGTATCCTTGAGCGCATGCACGAGCGGTAGCCTTTGCTCGGTGGTGTGGTTGCCGTTTGGATGCCACGGGCACTTCTCCTTCGACGGGTCTTTAAACCCGCCGGAGTTCTTCTTCGAGTTCCCTTTCGGGGGACGGCCGGATAGCCGCGACGGTATTGTCGGCTTGCGCTTGCGGTTGGGACCCGAGAAGTTGTTGTTGTTGTTGTTGTTGTTGTTGCGGCCGCCTTGGTTTGGATTGCTTTCTTTCTTGCCGCCGCCTTGGTTCTGCTTGGACTTGCCGCGGATGGCGTCGTACTTGGCGTTGGCCTTGTCCTCTTCATCCGCCCAGGACGTGATCATGTCCTTGAGGTGGGGAATGGACTTGGGGCGGCGCCGGCCGAAGTCCTCGAAGGTGCGGCGATGGTAGAGCCCGTCTCGGAAGAGGTCGATGACCTCCTTGTCGGTGACGTCCACGACGGTAGCGCGCTTGTCGAAGAAGCGGCGCATGTACTTGCGGAGGGTCTCGCCTTGTTCTGCTTGATCATGGCAAGGTCCATGCGAGTACCGAACGGCCCATGGCGCCCGCGAAGTTGCTTGTGAATTGCTCCTTCGGTGGTCCCACTTGTCGATTGAGTGCTTGTCCGGCGACTCGAGCCACGTGAGTGGGGCTTGGTCCGGCGAAGGGGAAGTAGAGGCACTTGGTGTCGGCCGTTGCCGCCGGCGTTCTCGATGGAGAGAGCGTAGCATCGGAGCCTTCGGATGGGATCTGCTTCGCGTCGTATTTGGTGATCCCCAAAGGCTTGAACTTGTCGGGGAGGAGCGAGGTTGCGAAGCGGGGTGAGAAGGCGGGGAAGCCGTCGCCTTCGGCGGCGGTCGTCGACTTCTTCGCCGCAACTCTTCGATTCTGCGGCGAGCATCGTACCCCGCCGTGAGAGGCGCCGGAGGCGTGGCTATGCGCGTGGGCCGCGGCCGCCGCGCGGCCGCCGCCGCCTCCGGCTTTCTTGTTGGCTCCGTGGTTGGAGGCTGCCGCCGTCGGCCCCCGCCGCCGTCGGGGTCGTTGCCGCCACCACCGGCGGAGCACGGTGGGGGACGACTTCTCGGTTGACGTTGTCTTGTCGTGAGGGTCCGCCGGCGGTGGAGCGTCGACGGTTTGGTTCGGGCGGGATGTCGCCTCGAGTACGGTTAGGACCGAGGTCAACACTCTGCGACTAGTAGCCTCGTTGTCGCGAGGCTTGGCTTGGAGAGGTTGGGCGACTCTCTTGTCGACCCGCATGAAGTAAGCTTCCTCGGCGAGCTTGGCGATGACTTCTCCGGCCCGTATGCCCCGAGCACGCCGTGCGATCGGCGTGATCGACATGAGGCACTTGCTCGGGAGTGGTGTGAACTCTGCTCTCGGCGCCGAGAGCTTCCGCAAGGTTGCGGATGGGGAGGTTGTCTCCGAGCCGCCGGCGTCGTTCGTTGCGCTTCTGTTACGTTCGCGCGGGCGTCCCTGCGGCGTCGGTCTCGTCGCGGGGGCATCGACGGAACGGCTCGTCCGCGGAGATGTCCTCCAAGTACTTGTACGCGGCGGCGTGCCCGAGGTTCCGGGGTGTCGCCGGCAGCCATGAAGACTTGACGGTCGGGGGTACCCAAGCTTGGCTCGAAGGTGCCACCTCGGTTGGTGTGCTTGAGTCGGCTTGGGCTAGCGGTGTTCCCTCTGGAACGGTAGCGAGTCGATGTAGGCGACGTAGCGTGAGTCCTCTGTTGTCGGCTCGGCGGGTTTGCGGTACGGCCGGTGAGACGTATCTCCCGGCCGGCGTTGATCTTATAACCGGCCCCGAGAGGGCGGCCCGGACAAGGGAAGCTCGGAGGAGTTGTCTTCGGACTCGGGCTCCTCGGGGTCCGACCCGAAGTCGAACTCGTAGTCCGGGTTCGAGTAGAACTCGGAGAGAGGGGCGGAGTCCGAGACGCGGTTGGAGACGGCGTCGGAGTCCGAGTTGTACTCGGTTACGGGCTCCTTGCCGGCCGGCGTGGCGTAGAAGCCTCCGTGCGGGCCCGGCCGGGAACGCGAGGGCCACGCACGGAGCGGCGACGTGGAGAGGGGACCGCTGCGATGGGCGAGGAGCCGGCTCGCATGCGATGGCCCATGGCGACGTCGGGTTCGAGTTGGAGACGGACTCGAGCTCGAAGTCGGCGTGGAGGTTGGAGAGCGAAATTTCGCCGAACTCGGCGGCGAGCTTGCCCGTGACAACTTCGGGAAGCGTCACAAGGCTGTCCTCGAGTCGGGTTGCATGATCAAGCGGCGGCCGGAAGGAGCCCGCGCCATCGGCGAGTGCGGACCCAGGCGCCGAAGACGAAGGTGTCGCCGCGGTTGAAGGCGACGGTTGGCTTGATGTGAACGGAAGCCGTCGAGTTCGCCATGTGATCTCGAGCGAGAGCCCCTACCGCGCGCCGACCGTCGGTGTTTTGGACCGGCAACCTACTACGGGGAGTACCCGAAGTAGATGAATGTGACTCGCCGAGATCGGTAACTCGAAGGAAGAGGCACGCGACACACAATTTAGACGAGGTTCGGGCCGCGAGGTGCGTAATACCCTACGTCCCGTATGCCGCGTAGCTCTGGATTGATAGGGCACGATTACAGGATGGTGCAATGGTGCGCCGTGAGTTGAGATTGGATGAGGTGAGGTGATCCTGGGATCGGTCCCTGCCTCGCCTTATATAGTCCGGGAGGCAGGGTTACAAGTCGGAGTAGGGAAGGAGTACTAGTCGAGTACGTCTAGGAGACCTCTACACAGTGCGGAACATGTACGAGTCCTATCCGAGTACTACTCCCGTCTTGTCCTTGTGCTCCACGCCTTCGGGTGCCGTGTAGCGCAAGTCGGGTAGTCCCGGGGGCCCACCGAGTAGTCGGTCCCGGTACCCACCGAGGTAGTGGGCCCGGGGAGGTCCATACGACAAATTGGTATACATTATGAGTCAAGAGATTGAATAGGATGTTTTAAACTGAAAAACAGCTAATTGTTTTGTTTGGTCAGACTAGTGAACACTTCTAATCAGGTGAGAATCATCATTCCGGACTCGGATGATGAGCAGGACAATAGCAAGAAAGGTGCATTCTTTTGACTATTTGGCTGCATTGGCCACTGGTGTTGTAACACATTTCATGTTAGTAACTTGTGTTTGTTGTCTGCCGTAGCAAATGCCCTTGCGCCAAATGGTTCAGCAGTTGAAGGAGCGCTATGATGATTTGTGGGAACAGATTGAGAACCTAAGCGTGGACATTGCTGGAACGCAGGAAGACATGGAGATGACCCTGAAGGAATTCATGGAGACTGTTGCTGACAAGTTAGAAGTGATGGCGAAGAAGATCTGCAAGCTTCATGATAAAGTCAATCGCAAGTGGTAGTAATCTAGCTTAGTATGTAACATAACCAGGAACTAGGTGAATGTTATGCAAATGCTGGTGAATGGTCTAAGAATGGATGTGTATGTGGCAACATCTAAGTAGCCAACATCTAAGTAATAACTTTGAACCTCTATATTGTAATTGTAGTACTTCGTGTACGTATGGTTGTGTCCTAAAACTTGTATATATGCATGTTCGTATGTCTATGTGTTTGGATCTGGATGAGCCCTTGCAAAATATTTGAACTTATGAGTGACACAAATTGAAATCTGTTGGGTCCTGTCATGCATATTTGGACTAACCATTTGTCTGTTTTCAGAATTCCGACATGCTATTGTTTATGCTAGACTTGTGTATATTCACAAAGCATTGTGATCATCAATTTGGAGACTCTTCACTAGAACTCCTGAATTTTGTGTATTATTGTTAGCCTCTATAGTAGCCGATCAGAAAAGAAAAATAATGAATTACGCATCTGTTGAAAACCCGGAGCACATAATGTGGACCCTGAGAAAGGTCATAATACGCACAACCTCAAAAATATTGAAACGAGGTATTCCTTGGTTGTACTGAAATTTGTCTATCGTGTATGTATTGCCACGAAATTTAGTCGTTGCATTATCTTTCGTGATTGTTGCAACTTTATAAAAATTATTGCAACGAGGTATTCCTTGGTTGCACTGTAATGTGTCTGTCGCAACTTTTATACTGGAGATCAATACGACGAGCAGATAGGGGCTCTTCCGATCTGGACCATTCCGAAATTCCGTCTTCGACAACCTGATTCTTGTTGCAGAGTTCTCCACGAGGGCCTCTAGGGGATCGATCTCCATGACGATCTCCACGTGGTTCTTGTTGTTGAGATTTGTGCGGCGCCACGGCCACGGCCGGTACGTACTGCTGTCTTGATGATCTCGTATATATATTCAATTGTTCGCTGCATATGCATGCATATTGCTATATCATGATCTAGGTCGATTGAAACATGAACAATGCAGATTAATTAATGGCATCAGACGAAGATCGGAGTTGGATACGCTTGCCTCGACACTCAGCGGATTGGCAGAATGATTTCCGAATTTTTTTGCAAAAATTTACCGCCTCAGCGCGAGGTCGATCTATTGCATGCCCATGTACTTTGTGTCAATGCATGATCAAACATACCGCCGTGTTTCCCATTCAAATGCATTTACTGAATAGAGGGTTTGCTGATTGTTTCATCGATGATGGTAACATTGAAGACCAAACTGATACTTCATCTCAGGGTCTTGTGAATAAAGATGTTACTGTTGATCTCAATAATCATGATGCAGTACCTACAACTGATGATATAACACTTTTTTGGAGAAGACGATGAAGAAGATGGTTTGGATGGTAACCTTGCTGCCACTAATACTCTGATTAGAAACATTATCAGTGGCACTATACATCATGGACAAACCAAAGATGAGGAGGAGGCAGATTAGCAGGCAGAGATGTTTTTGAAACTATTAGAGTAGGCAAAGAAGGAATTGTATCTAGGATGCAAAGATGCAACTAAGGTCTCTTTTATTTTGGAGCATTTTCAGATAAAGTGCCTGTATGGCTTAAGTAACTCAGCGTTGGAGGCCATACTTAAGCTCTTTGGAAAGGTTCTCCCTAAAGGGCATTGTATTCCTGACTCCTTGGATAATGTGCAAAGGGTGGTTCGAGACCTGGGCTTGGACTATGTCAAGATACACGCATGCCAAAATTATTGTGTGTTATTTTTTGATAAATACGCAAATCTGGAAACATGTCCCATTTGTAAGAAGTCAAGGTGGAAAGTTGTAGAAAAAACCTCTGATAATAGTTGCAGTGCAGTTGGGGCTACTTCTGTTAAGAAGCGGTTACCAGTTAAGATCCTACGCTACTTTCCTCTTATTCCTCGGTTGAAAAGAATGTATATGTCAAAGCAAATGTCAAAGGATATGCAGTGGCACAAGAAAGAATTAGTAAATGATGGGAAAATGCGTCACCCTGCTGACTCAAAGGCATGGAAGCACGTGGATTCAGAGTTTAAATGATTTTCAGAAGAAGGAGGTCGTAATGTTAGGCTGGGTCTTGCTTCTGATGGGTTCAATCCCTTTGGCATGCAAAGTCTTACGTACTTCATTTGGCATGTCATCCTGGTACCTTACAATTTGCCTCCATGGTTGTGTCAGAAAAAATCTAACTGGATCTTGTCAATGTTGATTCCTGGTCCAAAATCTCCCAGAATGGATATTGATGTATATTTGAGGCCCCTGATACTGGAGCTCAAGGAGCTTTGGAATAATGGTGTTAAAACAAGAGATGCAGGGACTAAGAAGAATTTTACATTGCGTGCTATACTTCTTTGGACAATTAATGACTTCCCAGCCTATGCTATGCTGTCTAGTTGGAGCACTAAAGGAAAGTTTGCATGTCCATACTGCCACAAACATACTGAGTATTTGTGGTTGAAACATGGGCGGAAGCACTGCTACATGGCACATCGACGTTTTTTGCCCCCCGACCATCCATGGCGCAACAACACGGTCAGCTTCAACAACAAGGTTGAAACCAGGGAGGCACCAGAACCACTATCTGGTGCACAGGTACTTGAGCAGTAATCTACTTTTAAACAAGTAGAATTTGGAAAGACCTTATTATCAAAAAAAGGAAGCATGACAAAGACAACAGATGCCACAACTGTAGGAAGAAGAGTATTTTTTTGAGCTCCCTTACTGGTCTTCTTTTCTCATCAGGCATAATTTGGACGTGATGCACATTGAGAAAAATATATGCGAGAGCATACTAGGCACTCTGCTTAAATTGGATGGCAAATGTAAGGATGGGGAGAATGCTTGGCTTGACATGGAGCATCTACGGATACGACCAGATCAGCACCCTGTGATTAAAGATGATAAGTATACCTTGCCATCAGCCTTGTATGAGTTAGATAAGGATGACAGGGAAAGTTTGTGTGAATTTCTATATGGAGTGAAGATGCATGATGGGGTTTTCTGAAATATAAGAAGACGTGTGGATGTAAAGTCACGTAAGGTGTCTGGCTTGAGAACGCATGACTACCATCTAATTCTACAGAAACTTTTACCCTTAGTGGTGCGTAGGATTTTGCCAGAAGTTGTTGTCATTGGATTGATTTAGCTTAGTAATTTCTTTGCTGCACTATGTTCAAAGGAGCTGGTGGAAGCAGAATTGAACAGGCTTAGCTGTTCAATTAGGGAGGCTGTTTGTCGACTTGAGATGATATTCCCACCTGCATTTTTTGATATCATGATCCATTTTCTTGTTCATCTAGCTGAACAAGCTAAACTTGGGGGGCCAGTGTGTTACAGATGGATGTACCCAGTGGAACGGTACCTACGCACTGTGAAAGGATATGTGAGGAACAAGGCTCACCCTGAAGGTTCAATTGCTAAGGGATACATACTCGAGAAGTGCCTTACATTCTGCTCAAGATTCTTGGACGTGGACATCAAAGACAATCGTGTTGATCGACATGAAACAGTTACTGTGAATGAGCCACCATCTGGTTTGAGCATTTTTTCAGAAATGGATTACAAGAGGAGAGGACAGACGGTCGAAGAAATTCCACCAAATGAGTTTCGAAAGATGAGGCACTACATAATTTGCAATTGTGATGAAGTTGGAGCATATGTCGAGTAAGATACACTACTCAACATCATTTTTTGCTTTTAATTTTAAATTTCAAACTAACGGTAATATTCATTTGTGTGCAGCGAGCATTTGGAAGAACTGAAGGTATATGGAACCAGAAATCTTCATCAGTGACATGAGGCTCAACTCGTAAGATGGTTTGAAAGTAAGATCAGAGGTCTAAATGCTAGAGGGGAAGTAAGTTCAGATTTGTTTGCACTTGCTCAAGGACCGGATCCCCGACCTCGTACATTGAATAGATGTCATATCAACAATTGACTGTTTCGAACTGTTAACATCGAGAAAACCCTTGTGTCACAAAATAGTGGTGTGCTTGTCAAGGGTGAGTCAAAAGGCACGAACTGGTATGGGGTGATTAAAAGAATGATCTTACTGGAATTCCCTGGACAAAAAGAAGTTATTCTGTTCCAGTGTGACTGGTTTGATGTGCCTATTGACACAAGTACCAACAGAGGAAAAGGATACAGTAAAGATAAATTTGGGGTCATTGACATCGATACTACTCGACACAAGTTTAGGAATGAACCCTATATTCTAGCAACACAGGAAAAACTAGTGTTTTATGTGAATCTAGTGAACAAACCGGGTTGGAGCAGTGTTATTTCAATGAAACCAAGGAACTTGTTTGCCATGCCTGAATTAGATCTTGAGGACTCACTTGCTGTGGGTATCGAAGGTATTAATTTGCTCAGTGAACACCAGCATTTGACTAATTGGTCTAGATCGGACAAGGAAGACACAACCGGCGACGTCTCAGTTATTAATCAGGTTCGGGCCGAGGCGGTTGATGAACCAGACAATTACGTATTTGACGTTGATGATGAACATGATGCAGATGACACATACATTGATGATGGAATTGTTGCACCAATAGTTCAAGATGCCCAGGATGATGAGTTTTTCAATTGATACTTAGTCGTTTTTTGTTTGGCGTGTTAAGAGGCAGTTTATTCTTGCCTTGACACCGTAGTCATGACTTAGATGACTCGCTATGTTAACAGACGGTTTGGGCCAGCCGGTTGGCATTGTATTCCTTTGCACCGGCCTATTAGTGTTATTTCCAGCGGCGTCGCACTATACTACGTTTACTCCAACACCGAAACCTGAAAAGGGCATAGCACAACTTAAGTATGGAGGCGTGGTTGTGCTATCGAACTCCTAATTGATCAACCATGACTGCTTCCTTTTTATGCTATGGGCTTAATGGGCTTGCTTGCCCATCGGGCTCCTGCTCGCTGGCCCATCAGGCTCCTGCTTGCAGGTTGAGCCTGTTGTGGCCTGGCTGGCCCTGTAGCCCCATGACACATTTTTTTTGCAACCAAACAAAACTTCTTTTTCATATTTTACATATTGACAATAACCATTTTATATCTTTTCATCTACACAGATCCTCGTTTTCTTTATACACACATCAAATTTTAAATTCATATTTTACATATTAAAATTAACCATTTCAAATCACATAGAAGATGATACTCTTTGCACCATTTTTTCCACCAAGGGAAAAGCCCGAATGTAATTAATAACGCAACGAAATTACAGAGTTCAGTACCAACACCACACAGAATAGAGTAGCAAACGATGCTTAAAGACAGAAAGCCATCTCCAACATGAAGCAACCAAGGGCTTCCACAGCTGGGAGGGCAACAAGCTCTAGAAAAACAAACCTAGACTAACATGAAAAACTAAAGGACAGATAGACAGGCACAAAAGGCCACTAAAACCTGCAACTGACTTCGCCCAGCAGAGCGCAATTGAACAAAACACCCTGTTTCCTTGTTGAACTTCATGGGGGTGAAATTGGATTGCTGCATCCATTTTAGCCTCTGAAAACATGATTAACACCAACGAAGAAGGCATCACAATCGAAACGAAGCCTACATTCATCACTACAGAAATGCATGGAAAACCCCCTCTTGTTCGGCTCCCTACTGCAGAAGGTTCGACCTATGCAGTGTTGAATGTTACCTCGCGCCACCGCCGGCGGCGGCCGTCGCGGAGGGCGATAGTTCTCATTTGCATTGCAAGATTAACCCCACAAGTCCGGAAATAAAGAGAATGCACGTTGTTGAGCATCCGCCGACGCCACTGCCCTGGAGCCTCGCCCTCAACCAGTTTCATGTATGCAAATGCAGTGTCGTCGGCGTCGGTCCCACTGTAGAACCTGTAGAGGACGACGTCCGCCACATAGGCTGCCCTCTGTGCCCGGCCTAGGCAGCACAGTGTAGCTCATCGAGGGGAGGACGCGAGCCGCGGTTCCTGCCGAAGATGTCGTCGATCCCGGCGAGGAAGCCGACCGCCGGGTTGCTGGCTGCAGCCAGGCTACGAACGAAGACGTCATACCTTCGGAGTCGGTGTTCTGCACATCCTGGACTGGAACCCGATCTAGTGCCAGCTGCCTACCGACGTCTCTGTCACGGCAGGGGCCGAGCATGTACTTGCAGGTGGCACATAGGCTGCGGAGGTCGTCCATTGGCTGCTTCGATGTCGCAGCGACTCGGCCAACGATGTTTGCCCGCAACTCAATCGGGAGTTCCGCGAGCGACCGGGGGTGCTCCCTCGATGCCATGGAAGGCAAGTGGTGGCTCGGCGTGGTGTGGAGCGTGAGATGTGGGCGGAGAGCGCGCGGTGGGGAGCGTGAGATGTGGGCGGAGAGCGCACGGTAGGGGAGCGTGAGATGTGGGCGGTGAGGGCACAGCGGGGGAGCGTGAGATGTGGGCGGAGATGACTTTCCAAAAACCATTAGAGTCTCTCTATTTTCCAATTATGTGGCGCGGCCTTTCAGGTTGTTTCAACAGAAATTTACAACTGAACGTCAAACTGTCGTGTTGTGGTGTGGGTTCGAACTGGGGTGGCATGGTGTGTCGTGTCGTGGCGTGGTGTGGTGTCATTTCATGTGTCAACCTATAATACCAAAGTTTCCATTTCACATCATGAAAAAGACTTGCACATATATTCCAAAGTACCAGCAACGTACTTGCATTGACTACATCACTGCGTTACTAGCAATATGTACATAGATACTTGTTCTGAAAACCCATAAAATCTACTTGTTACTTTTGTTTAGTACATTACATAGGTTATTCTAACCATTTATCATCTGGCACAAATCGGTAACCATGCTTGATCTCAAGCTGATTAGAATCTTAAAAGACAGAAATGCATCCTTGGAGGCGTAATTCACCTGCCAGTCTAGCAAACACCTCAAACCCCACAGCTTGTGGTTCACTTTTCTGTCGTTGTACAGAGGTAGCTCTAGTACAACATTTCCAATCTTTTCCAGTGAAGACCTGTAACCATTTTGGTATAGATGGCTATACTTGTAATCAACCTCACAAACAATCACTAGAAGGTCTCTCCAATTAGAAATCTTGATGCCATAGTCCTGCTGTAGGCATTCGACATCATTGGAGATATGCGCTCCGACAAAGATGTGCCCTTCCTCGCTGAGAAACTTGCTCAGGACATCAGGAAGCTTGTAGCTGGCATGGCACACCTGGTAAATAAGGCAACACGAACCGACGCACAATTGCAACAATCCGACCTTGTGCTCGCCACTGAGAAGCTCAATCCACTCGGTGTCCAATCCAATGAGCAAAAGTTTTGGAGGAGGGCTACCTTTGATTTCGTTGAGGTACTCCGCCACTACTCTCGCGTCGCAAGTGACGGTGGTCTTGATGCTCGGATACCGCTCCTTGAAAAATTCAACCTCGTGCATCGAAGTTGGGGGCGGTCCCTGCTTCTGCGAAAGTCGTGGACGAACGGCGGTGGGGCTCCATTCGTCCCAGCCACTGCGTGATTGAACGTCCACTAGATCAACAACAATGTCCCACTCATTCACGGCGACACACTTGCCACCCTGCAGGCCCAATCCAAGAAAACAGAGTTCGGAATCTTCAATCTCGTGACGAATCCACGACTAGAAACACATTGAACCGCGAAGGACTCACCTTGAAATCGACGCGGTCTGTTGACGCGGTGGGGGTTTCTCCGCCTGCAGCACCTAGGCTACTGTGGAGGCCGGCGGCGATGGTTGCCCGTACGGCATCCCCCTTCGTTTCAGAGGCGGCGCTGCCTACCGCTGCCTCGCTTCGGGTCATCACCACCTTCAGAAGCTTGGGAGTCGCTGGCGATGGCGGTAGCCGAGATTGCAAGCTTGGGGTTGGGGGAAGGGATGAATCGAAACTGTAGTATATTCCATGCTGTCGGTTCGTCTTCATGTACATTGCCCTTCCTGTGGGGCATGCTCTTCCTGCAGGCCTGGACGGAGCACCCTGCACGGCGTCCGTTCGTGGATGAAGGGTGATGCGGAGGGCCGTGCCCGACGCGTGTACTGCGTAGGGGGTGCACTAGATTCGGTCTTCGGCTTTTCTAGAAGTGAAAGTGAAGTGTGGACACGCGGCTATCTATTTCTCTAAAGTTTGCTTTCTTTCTTCACAGTTTTTGTAGCCGTAGATTGTCTTGTTTGGGTTTGATTTTTACAAATCTTATGCTGTTATTCTTTTTTAATTTCTAGCACCCCTTTTATAACTAATTGTTCCTTCACACATTAACAACATGTTATAATTACGAAGAGTTGAGAAATAAGAGAAAGAAAAAGGTAGGAAAAAATCTTTCAGGATTTGAAAGAAGATAACTTTTAGGTTTTTCCACGTCATTATTAAGAATATTACTTTCAAGATTCATTTTCCTTTACCACGATGGCTATGTAAACACTATAAACAACATTTCTTACCATTTCTAGGAAGAAATGAGAGAGAACCATTATGGGAGAGAAGCAACATTTCTTACCAACTATTTTATTCTAATTATCATGTCATTATGTCCTACGTTATTCCCTTTCATGTTTTCAATATCCAACTTTACCAAACTCTTCTTTTCTTCGTTTAAGCTTTTTTTAGGGTATAATTTGTTTTATTTCTCCAAAAGTTTTGCAAAAAGCATCCCATCGTCTATCACATCACTCACATCACCTCTCAGTATTCATTTGCATTTACACCAATTCTTCCCCAATTCATCCCCATTTCAGTCATCTAAACACAATGGGTGTGTTTAGAAGGCTAAAAGGGGAACCTAAAAGCATGTATTTTGCATGATTTTTAGGCTGAAAAGCACTGTACCAAACTGTAAAAGCACTATAGCACTTTTCGTTTTTTGGTAAATATTGTTCTACCATGAACTAACTAGACTCAAAAGATTCGTTTTTTAGGCCGACATTTTTTATGAGACGTTTGATGTGATGGGGAATCTTGTTTTCGCATAGTGTTTTTTGGAGGAAGTTGGGCATCTAAACAGGCCCTAATTTGGCTCCGATATAGTATATGCCCAGCAACAACATTCCGTCCAAAAAGGTTTTGGTAGAGAAAAAATAGTTAACACTATTGAATGCTAACGGGTGCACGAGCAGGGAGGTGAACCCGGTAAACCAAAATCATCCGCGGCTCAAGTTTTATGTTCATTCTCACAAAATGTTCAGTATTTTTTAAAAGTTTGCTTTGTGTTCTTAGAAAATGTTCTGAATACAAACACAAACTGAAGTAGAGTAAGGCCACTTCACAAGGGTCATTACACAAAAACCATGATTCCTAGGTAATAAATACACAAGGGTCTAGATCACAAGCTACTTCATCTTGAAGGTGGGTAATAAACCCAGCGCTTGATTGCCACGTGAAGCTCCTGCACCAGCCGCTCAACCTGACATGTTTTAAGTATGCATTACAGAGACATGTACAACACAATTTGCATATGGAACATAATAGAACATAGGGAATGAAGGTAAAACATATACCTCGGTGTTAGTAGGTGGCCTACGGTTGGGCTTGCAGTGCTCATCATCGCTGTCGTCAGTGCAGTCCACGAAGATCCTGGATCGCGGCATGTTGATCTCATACGTGACCTTGGGCCCACATTCCCGAATTAAGAAATGTAGACATGAATTAATACTAATTTTTGCAATGAACAACATGGATAGATGTTTTCAGAAAATGCAAGAGATGTTTATGAGTGCAATTTCAGTTAATGGAAGCACATCCAAAAAACAGGACAACAGGCTGAGTTTATTTGCTGGTGAATTTTTTAGATAAGATAAGACTAATCTTTTGTAGTAAAACGTACAAATCATGATGAGAAGGTAGCACTGAATGCCAAAAAAGGTTCCTATCAGTTCTTGCCATTTATGTTCATAACTATGTTCTCACGCAAAGAAACAATAATCACTTATACTATTTCAATAATCAGTAGAATTAGTAATTATGTTCTAAAATTACAAAGGGGGGAAAATAACTTGGTAAAAGGAACAAAACTTACCGGCCATTCCCAGTCGAAATCCCGCTAGAGGTGCGGGTAGTCCTCTGACTCCTCGCTGTCCGATGAATCGCCCGTCCTGGCCTTCCTGGCGATGGGGTGCTGAGGATCCTCACCGGACTTCCGCTTGAGGCCCCGTCGGTCGGAGTCCGCGACCTCTGGAACCTCCGCCGCCGCCGAGAGATCGGGGACGGGCTCCGGCTCCTCCACTACCACCGGGACCGACGCCCATGGCCCCCTCACAGGCTCCGCCGGCACAGTCTCAGCACGCCTCGACGATCCCGCCAATGCGGGTTTCTGCACGTGACGACACCTAGAAACCCTTGACCCGGTCGTCGACGAGGAGTCCATCTCCGCTCTGGTGGTCTTGGTTTGACGTGAGGGGCCGGCGGTGGGGTGCAAACTGAGCGGAATGCAGGTGCGACGGCATGGTGGCTGCCGAAGCAATGGGAACGTCATGATTTCAAGACAACCGGCAAGACAAAGGGTCGGCGCGGTTCCTACTTGGAGTAGTACTCTCCTACAGTACATGCTATGGGTGAAGTTGGACAACGAAGGGGTGGGGCGGTTAACAAAGGTCAATGACGCGTGGACCCAGCCACTTCTTGGCCCACTATTCAGTCTTTAACGGAAATTTGACTCTGATTGACCCCATCTGTGGACAGAGTTGCGGGTCCCACCTGTAGGTAGGAATGTTGCTCCAAACTGTCGACCTAAACCCGCGAGAGATTTCCCCATTGGACAAAGTTGTGGGCCCCACCTGTCGGCACCTAGATTGGGATGTGTTCTTGAGTTGTTCATGATCCTCATTAACTTGATTATCTGATTCGTATAATCATAATTTCAAAGTTGTTTATATTTCTCAAATGACGTCCAAATCAGGACATTTTTTCCTACACAATTATGACAATAAATCTAGATCATGGTCTACACTGCATCTCATGACACTGTGTTTCAACAATCATAATTAAGAAGTACAACATTTCATAACTAGAATCAAGATTTTCAAACAGTAGATGACGTCAATTGGAAAAGAGATGAATACCAAAGTTTCATAGCTCCTCGAGATGAACAAACTTTATTTTGGTCGGTTTTTGATTTGACGAATTGGTACTACACATGGAGGACCGGTAGGTGATAACTACCGCTCATTCATTGATGAAGTGGTCAAGTATACAATGAAAAGGGCTCCAATCATTGGAGTGAAATCATGGAAAAATATCAGGGAAGAAGTCAGAAAAGCAATAGCAACTGATGTATTGGTAATAATAGACATTGCTTTTCAGTACAATTGAAATAAAAACTAACATATCAACTCACATAGTATTTGCATGCTATTGTGATTATATAACAGGCAAAGTGGGACATGGAGGATAATGTTGAATCAAGTGAAAAGATATGGGCCATTTCTAGGGAGCGTTACAAAGGATGGCATTCAACTTTCAGTGCTACAGCCAAGGCATACAACAGCTACCACCAGAGAATATTACATAAGCCTCAAGAATTAGATATTGTTGAATGGCACTATCTGTTGAAGTATTTCAGTACTGCTAAATTCAAGGTTTTTTCCACATTGTTACTATTACTGACCAATACATAATTCATTCAAATGGCAATGTCTGATTCTTTAAGATTTTTGTTCATAACTTTACATTGTATAGGAAAGGAGCACACAAAATTCTGCGATTGGAGGCCAACAAATGACAAGACATTTGTCAGGCCCTAAGCCTTAAGTGCAGCTACGAGAAGGTAATAACTGGAGAAGCACATCTCCAATCTGTCGTGCAGGATGGAGAACATTAATTTGTTATTTTCTTGGCATAACAGAGAGACCCAGAAACTGGAGAAGAGCCCGATGATATGGAACTTTGGTGGATAACTCACACTAAGTAGGGGGATTGGATAGACGAACAATCTAACAATGACTATGTGAGTTCTCAATGAATTAGTACATACATTACTATACATAGTCCATGCAACAATAGAATGCAACCAATCTCTTGTTCAACTAACTCCTCCACCTGTGCCTTGCAAATGTTAGGACAATGCTAGCAGCGTTATTGCTGAGGCAGAATCAAATGCAGAGAACAACTTCGTTTCCCAAAAGGAAAAAAACAAGATGTTCTGAAAAGCCTACAACGAAGTCACAAAGTGCAAATCAACCAAGTTGCATGGAAATGAGTACCTCGCAAAGAACCCAACTAGAAGGCAGCTGCTCAATGCAGAGCGCGAGGAACAAATTCGTAGGGAAGAGCTACAACATCAGGAACATGTCGAGCTCATGGACGCATTGGGCAGCTACCAGAAAAAATGTCATCATGGGAAGAAGAAAGGGAAACAGAAAGGAGAGAACATGCACGACAACTTGAAGAAATTGAAAAGAGAAGGCAGGAAGATCTGCAACAGCTTAGGCAAGAGTTCCTATCAATGCTGCAAGCAACAAATGGACATGCACAAGTTCCACAGGTACTGGTCAAGCTATTTGCAAGAATGAGTTTCTTTCCTTGGGTTCTATATATGAATGTTTGTATCCTTTCATAGGTTGACTAGCCAATATCTGTCCAACCAAGCAACAATGTCACTGAATCTAGCGACGTGGCGGCGGCTGCATCAATCACCCATCAAAACAAGTAACAACCTTGTCGCTGAATCTGCAGACAACATGGCGGCGGATGCATCAATTCCTACAACTGGGAATGTACAGCCAAACTCCATGAATGTGCTCTCTTGTACTCAGGTTATTCTTGAATTCACAACTTGTTACAAGTACATATCATCAGTGACTGATCAAATTACGCCTAATCTTGTCCTTCCAAATGATTGGTTCATAGTAGAAGGAATCTGAAGACGTTCGAAAACAAGTCTTGCGTAAAACCAAAAGCACTAAAGGTGTTAACATTCCTGAAACACAATCCACCATCACTTCCGTTAGACAAATTTCTTCTCAACATCTACAGGTACAAGCTGCACAAAGGAGACAGCAAAGCACCAAAAAGGCATGAGGTGAAGTTTTTTCAACTCCTCTTCCTGCTATGAATGTAATTCATGTTTCGCCCGTTGTTGACGGTGTATTTTGGTGCACCTAGCATGTTCATTACACTTTGGTTTGGATTTGATTATGGAACTAACCCGCCACTAGGCACACTAATCATATAACAAGTTCATCTTTGTGCATGCATTTGGAAGTGTTGTGTTTATGTAGGAAAACATGGACATAAAGGACGGATTCGCAACAAGTTCAAAGGAGCATTCATGGAGTCTTGTTCGTGTTCATGAGCTTGCTGAAATCACTTCCAATGGTGGTGAGGACCGAAGTGCTACGAGGAACACCCCCGGGGATTGAAGCGTAAAAGATCAAACTTCATGCAAAGAGAGCCTCCATCTTGTACGCGAGGATAACAGCATCAAAATCATGCAAGTGGAGGGGGCAAAGTACATAAGTGCACGAGGACCCACGGAGCAAAAAGGGGCGACCGAACCGGGCCGAATGGGCTCGAGCCGGCCGGCCCAGGCCGGCCGGCCCAGCCCACTTCCCGCGCCGGTTCGGTCCCGTTTTCCTTGCCCTCGAAGGATCTTCAACCCTAAAACCCCCGAGGCGCCGCCAACACCAAAAGGAGGAGTCATTCGCACCAGAAGGCCATCCACAAGCTAGAGAGAGAGGAGGAGGATCTCCGGCGGGAGATCAACCACCTCGAAGGAAGCACCCTCTCGTGGAGAAGAAGGAAGACACCGGCGGAAGGGAAACCATGATCAACGGTGCCATGATCCGCACCTTGATGGGGTAATCTTCTCATTCGTCCATGGGTTGTAATCGATCTTGAGATGTAATCGCACTTTGTCGGATTATCTATCTATCATCTTGTGTTGAATATACTTTAATGCTTAAGGTTTGTAACCGTGCCGTAGAGGGAGTACGAGCTCCAATGCTTCCTTGGATCCATTCAATATGCCGTGTCCATCAAAGGTCTAGTCATGAATACCTTCGCGTAGTGACACTACGAGAGGAGGGAAAGGGCGAAACCGTGGTCACATCCCCGATAGATTAGATTGGTTTTCATGTCTTTAAGCGATTGCATGCTCTAGTATCGTAGACCCGTGGGCGAGTGTCTTCTATCTTGATCGTTTATCATTCTCTCTAGTGTAGTTTAGTTGTTTTCTAGTATAATAGTAGTTAGGGTTTTAGTAGCTAGTGTGTCGTTGTTGATCGAACGCTTGTAATCCCCTTGCTCCGCGGATTGACAAGAACCTTGGGAATCCCGTGGTGAAAAGGGTGTGGGGTCCGTACGCTTGCGGATCGTAGAGGGATACGTCTTTTATCCGTCAACAAGCCCCTTTTTCTGGCGCCGTTGCCGGGGAGAAAGTTAGTTTACATCGTTTGATTTGCATCTAACTTAGTTTTATATTTTAGTTTATCTTTTATTTGCTATATCTAACATATATTATCCAGAAAAACACTTGTTTCTTTTTTGTTTTTGTTTTTGTTTTTATCTTATTGTCTAGATGGAGTTCGTTAATCAACCCGTGGAAGAACCGGAGAAATCATTAAGGGATTACGCTAGCCCTCGATGTGAAGACATAAAAGTACAAGAGTCGGATTCGAAGCTCGAAGCGACCAAGTATGAAATTAAATCCAAGATCATCAAGATGGTGGCGGAAAACCCATTTGAAGGGATGGTTACGGAGAACCCATATAGACACATAAGGGATTTCACGACAATATGCAACACGGTGCGTCAAGAAGGAGTTCCCGATGAATGGTTCAAATGGAATCTCTTTCCCTACTCACTTGCCGGCAAAGCAAAGACATGGTATTCGGTTGCGTCCTTTGAAGTTGAAGGCAATTGGAACAAGTTGACAAAGAAGTTTTGCGAAAAGTTCTTTCCAATTAGCAAGGTTCAACATCTAAGGAGGCAAGTGATCACTTTCATGCAAGGAGAAGAGGAAGGGATAGACCAAGCCTGGGATAGGTTTAATGAATTAATCGAACAAGGACCAAAACTCGGCTTCACCGGTGACGTACTCTTGCATACATTTTTCTTTTCCCTAACCCCTAGTTGTATGCGACACGTCGAAATGTGTGCAGGTGGGGATCTCATGGAGAAAACACTCACGGAAGCCGCCCAACTTCTACAAAAAGTTAGTAAAGCGGCTGCCATGCGAAGAGATTGGGAAACAAGACTTGCGGAAGAGCCGGAATTCAATTCAAGGAAGAAGAAGCTTGCTGATTTTTCTAAAGAGGCAATCCCGGAAGTCACAAAAGAGGATCCAATTATGGGAAAGCTTGAACAAGAACACATCAAGTCAAGAACTACACCAAACGTCGACTTCGCCGCACCAAATGAGACGAACAAGAGAAGCATGTCAAGCGCGAAGCCACTAAGGGAGTTCGAGCCAATGGATTGGGTTCCTATTGATTACGGAGAAGTATTCGACAAGAGAAGACCGTTCCCTAATCAAAAGGGGATGGCAAGAGCATTGGAAGTGGATTTCCCACCGGAGAAGAAAGCTGAAAATTCATACGACCTCGAAACCACCGGTGAGATTTTTGAAAAGCTCTTTGGAGATGACGTGGTGGATCCGGAACATATTGCCGAGGTGAAGAGAATCATGGGAATCAAGCCCGAAGCATCACCATATGCTCGCCTCGCTGAAATTTACTCGATAGGATCCGAAGAAGAAGAGAAGATGATGCCGCACTTGAGTTGCGAGATCAACGGAGTTCAATGCAAAGCTTTATGCGACATCGGAGCCCAAGTAAGTGTTCTATCTTCTAAAATTTATGATAAAGTTCAATACCACAACCTAGACTTAGCTCCAACATCAACGAAATTAATTATGGGAGATGGTAGAACTATCAAACCTCTAGGTATTGCTTGCAACATGAAAGTAAAAATCTCTAGAAACTATATACCAACCGATTTCTTTGTTATTGATGCTTACCATAGTAATTCTGATCATATAATCTTAGGTAGGCCTTTTCTTAAGTTGGTTGATGCCGTGTTAGATGCCGGAGAAGGCAAAGTAACAATGAACCTTAATGGAACAAAGTACACATATAATTTTCTTCGTGCTTCTAAACACCTTACACCTTTTCCTCCGGACGATGAAGAAGTAGAAGACATAGATAGTCTTTGTTTTGTTGAAACCCTTAGAGACCCGCTGCAAAGAGCGATGGAAAATCAAATTAGCAATCAACAAGATGAAGAACTAGAAGAAGCAACAAAAGGCTTAGAGCCGCATGATGGTAGTGTGGAGGAAGAGAAGTTCGAAGACATAGGAGAAATCAAACCCGAGGAGCCACAAGTGCCCGAGGTAGACCTTAAACCTTTGCCCAAGGGATTAAAATATGAATTTTTGGGCCCAGACAAAACTTATCCAGTCATTGTGAGCGACGAGTTGAGTCCCAAAGAAAATGAAGCGTTGCTGATTTTATTAAAAAAACATAGGAAGGTGATTGGATATTCGATTAATGATCTCAAAGGTATTAGCCCAGCCTTTTGCACTCATCGTATACCAATGGAAGACCAATGTAAGCCCATAGTGGACCACCAAAGGAGGCTAACCCATGCCATGCGAGAGGTAGTAAAGAAAGAGGTTATCAAGTTACTTGATGCCGGAATCATCTACCCGGTTCCGCATAGCGAATGGGTGAGCCCGGTACATTGTGTGCCGAAGAAAGGAGGTTTGACCGTGGTGAAGAATGAGAAGAACGAGTTGATACCGCAAAGAACCGTGACCGGGTGGCGGATGTGTATCGATTACCGTAAGCTTAACAAAGCGACGAAGAAAGATCACTTCCCCCTACCGTTCATAGACGAGATGCTCGAGAGGTTAGCAAACCACGCTTATTTTTGCTTTCTCGATGGATACTCGGGGTTCATGCAAATTCCTATTCACCCGTAAGATCAACATAAGACAACATTTACGTGTCCTTACGGAACGTTTGCATATAGGAGGATGCCCTTCGGCCTATGCAACGCTCCGGCCTCTTTTCAACGTTGCATGATGGCCGTGTTTTCGGAATTCATCGAAGAAATTGTTGAAGTGTTTATGGATGATTTTTTCGTTTACGGGAAGACGTTCATGGATTGCTTAGCAAACTTAGAAAAGGTCCTTACAAGGTGTGCGGAGGTAGATTTGGTTTTAAATTGGGAAAAGTGCCACTTCATGGTTAAGCAAGGCATAGTGCTCGGACATGTTATATCCGAGAGAGGAATTGAAGTGGACAAGGCTAAGGTAGAGACGGTTGAGCAACTCCCACCTCCTACGGATGTCAAGTCCCTAAGGAGCTTTCTAGGCCATGCCGGATTCTATAGAAGATTTATAAAGGACTTCTCGAAGATCACTAAGCCTTTAACGCACCTTCTTCAAAAGGATGTGGCTTTCGACTTTGATGAGAAGTGTCTAGCGGCATTCCGGACCTTGAAAAATGCGTTGGTGAGTGCTCCCATCATCCAACCTCCGGATTGGAGCCAACCTTTCGAGATCATGTGTGACGCGGATGACTACGCCGTAGGCGCGGTCTTGGGACAAAGAAAGGAAGGCCGAGTTCACGCCGTTTACTACGCTAGCAAAACTCTTAGTGGGGCACAATTAAATTACGCCACTACGGAAAAGGAGTTGCTAGCAGTGGTATTCGCTTTCGAAAAATTCAGATCTTACATCGTGAACTCGAAAGTCATTGTTTACACCGATCACACAGCCATCAAGTATCTCTTGGCTAAGAAGGAAGCTAAACCACGTTTGATTCGTTGGATCCTTCTTCTCCAAGAGTTTGATGTTGAAATTCGTGATAAAAAGGGGGTGGAAAATGTTGTGGCCGATCATTTGTCTAGGATGAATCGTGGACAAGATGATAAAGAGCCCATAGAAGATAAGATGAGAGATGACAACCTCTATAGAGTGCTTGATAAAGATACTTGGATGATCGACATCATTCGAGCAATTCGAAAGATGCCCCTCGATCATCTAGACAAAAACACTCAAAGGAAGATAATTTCCGAAAGTAAGAAATATTTTTGGGATGCACCATACCTCTTCAAACTTGGCAATGATGGAGTGATGAGAAGATGTGTGCCAAGAGAAGAGAGGCTTGAGATTCTAAGGAAGTGCCACTCGGCGGAGTACGGTGGACACTATAGCCATTTTCGAACCGAAGCAAAAGTATGGTCGAGCGGATTCTATTGGCCGGAGATGCATGAAGATACTAAAAGATATGTTGCGTCATGCCCCGAATGTCAAAGAACCGGAAACATCTCTCAAAGAAATTCTATGCCTTTGAAATACAACTTGCAAATCGACATATTCGATGTATGGGGCATAGACTTCATGGGGCCTTTTAAAAACTCATTTGGATTCGAGTATATACTTGTTATGGTTGATTATGTATCCAAGTGGGTAGAGGCTATACCATGTCGTAAAGCTTCCACGACGGAGTCCATCACTATGATCAAGAACGTGATTTTTCCCCGTTTCGGTACACCGAGAATCTTGATAAGTGATGGAGGAACTCATTTCACCGGGAAGAACTTCAAAAGGTGCTTGTCCAAGTTGGGAATTGAGCATAGGGTCTCCACGGCCTATCACCCACAAACCAACGGACAAGCGGAGACGTCAATTAGGCAATTAAAAAGCATACTTAACAAGACCATAGAGAAGGGAGGCAAGGATTGGTCAAAGAAATTAGACGGAGCTTTATGGGATTATCGAACGGCGTTTAAAACACCGATAGGTATGACCCCTTATCAATTCGTCTATGGAAAAGCTTGCCACCTTCCGGTTGAGTTGGAACATAAAGCCTATTGGGCGATTAAAGAGATGAACCTTGATCTCGATGCCGCGGTAGTGAAACGAAGAATTCAAATAAGCGAGCTAGAGGAGTTGAGGTTGAAAGCATATGAAAACGCAAGCATATACAAGGAGAGAATCAAAAGGTGGTATGATAAAAGATTGAAGAAAAATGAATTTAAAGAAGGAGATAAGGTCCTCCTCTACAATTCGAGGTTTAAAACCTTCGGAAAGGGGAAATTGCAAAGCAAGTGGGACGGACCTTATGTTGTGCATTCGGTGTTCTCCAACGGAGCGGTAACCATTATGGATATAAACGGCGATCAATTTGTGGTGAATGGTCGGCGGCTTAAGGTTTACTACGAACCCGATGTCGTGCCCCTTCACCATGATGACGTCTTCACCATGGAGGAAGAGCCCGAACGTCCCGCCGAGGACGAAAAACAACGCATCAACTTCGTAAATAATTTTTCTTTTAGTTTTCTGGAGTTTTTCGCGAAGATTTACCGGGCCAACTTTTTCCCATGGGCTAAGGAAGAAAAATTAGGGCGGTGTGCAAAAACCCGGACCGGCCCGGCCCCCGAGGCAGGGTGGGCCGGCCGGCCCAGCGGACCGGCCCGCAGGGGCCCGACACCCGATGACGCCGACTTTCGCCCGAATTGCTCCTTTTTGACTTCCTTGTTTGGTCGGAAAATTTTAAGGGAAGTGTAAAAAAGGAAAATAAGGTTCCCGTGGTTTTTCTCTCGGACTATTTATTTGGCCGAATTGGGAGCTCGAGAATCAAACCTTTCAAGCAATGTGTTGCACCCTTGTAGCAGCCATTGAGCCTCCAAAAAGCTTAGAGTTGAAGCTAGAAGCCAAGAAGCCATCGATGGAGGAGGCGATGCGATGGGAGCTCAAGCTATCCGTCAAGAGGACCGCACGTATCCGTTGCGGAGGACGTGTCCCGACCGGAGCTCTTGCATCTCGCAACCCCGTCGAAGGAGAGAAGGTTCCTACACCCGTCCGAAGGTCGGCACGGCTCCAAGGCATCAAGCGCAAAGATTACAAGGAGGTGCGCCGCAGCCTAAGGATTATGGGGATAGCGACTACTCTGACGATCGTAGCCCGAGCTTGTGGGCGGCTGCCGGTAGAGATGATGATGATTGGGATGAGCAGCCCAACGAAAGGACTCCCGAAGGCCCCAACGGCGACGGCAACGACGGTGGCGAAGGCAACGACAATGGAGGTGGCGACGACGGTGGTGACAACGGTGGAGATTATGGCGACGACGACCCCTTTGGATTGCATCCGGTGTGTTGTCGATTTTGCCGTCAATCCATCGCGGATCTCTACACGTCGGCCGACGAATGTCTCCAAGCCATGGAAGCGATGAAGCAGCGTATGGAGGACTTGGAGCGTGTAGTTGAAGATGACTACAAGTTCCTTAACCGCAACGTGCGCAAACTTTTCGGCATGGTTGGAAACATGAGAGGCAAGTGGTGCAAAACTTGCTTGAAGTACCACTAGATCTAGTTTTCCCCTTAGGATTTTTTGTAAGATACGACGAGGACGTCGTATGTTTTAAGTGTGGGGGAGAGCTAGCTTGCTAGCCTTAGCTTTTGAACTTCAAGTTTAGGTTCGGTTTAATCTTCGTGTGAGAGTCATAGTGTTTTAATGAGTCTTTAGTTTTTGAGTCTGTTTTTAAAATTTTTGCAAGTGTCTTAAATTAGTGTTGAGTCAAGAAAACCAAATAAAAAGAGTCTTTATATATATCTTTGTGTTTTATGTATTGTTTATCTTTATTTACTTGTTTGTTTAATCTTCGATTCTTGATATATGAACACAAGTATGTGGTTTGAAAAACGTTTACCGTGGTGCTTAGTGGAATCGTTACTACTTAAGGTACCCATACCGCACTTCGATCTTGAGCTTCACATGTTAGTTGTGCTATGTTCGATGCTAAAAATTGGAAGATTTCAGTTCTGAAGATTATTTTAAAACCCTTGTAATAAAGGTTAGCAAAACCTCTTTTTCCAAGTTGAAAGTAAGAAAAAAATTCCTATCCAAAGCCAAGTTTATTTTTTTCGCTCCACCATAAGTGTGATTAGCACGATGAGTTAGGCTAGGACCCTTCTCTCTTGGTGAGTTTTAATTTGGAGCAATGATCATGTCCTTGTGCTTATCTTTTGTTGCTAGCCTCGTCATATATTCGGTAACGTGACCTTCACAACGAAAGTCACGCATATCGCCGAATTCCATTCCCAACCCTATACATCTCTTTTGTACATCGTATTCCTTGAACACAACCTATTTTCAAAGTTTCGTCTCATCTCTAGCATGATTTATTTAAAATTTCAGATTGTATGCATGCGAGGAAAGAGAGAATTGAAAGCTTTGAAAAGTTGTCAAGAGAGAGAAAAATAAAGAGAAAAAGTATGTGTATGGAAAAGAAAGAAAGAAAGAAAGAGAAATCATATGTGAATGAAAGAAGAAAAGAAAACGAGAAAGATGAGTTAGCAATGAAGATATGAGAGGGATGGATCAAGTGAAAGAAAAGAAAAAAAATAATAATAAAGTGTAAGGAAGGATGTCACGTTGATTGTGAGACGAAACTTTTACTCTATTTCCAACCATGTGCAATCCGACAACGAGGACATCATTGGTGCCTTGAAGTCACAATTTTCTTTTGCCCTTGCACATGTCCACCATTCTAAATCTTCTCATCCTTGATATCCCTACATATGGTTAATTCTCATGATCATTGGCTTTGAAAGGTAGACAACCATTAGAGGAAGTTCTTAGTTTGACAATATTTGTGTTGATTGCGCTAGCCCTACCTATAGCTCCACTTTACATGATATATGAGAGATTAATGGGAGGTGAGAGTTTTATAAAACTTGGTTAGGATAGCCACTTCATATGAGTGACTTGAGAGAGCTTGGACAAAGGTTTTTTTTCTAATACTTGTTGCGGGAATTTTTGTTTTGAAAACCATAAAAACCCTCCGATAGAAGCAAAGGAGTAAGCATGGCTGAAATTGAAGACTTCGAGTGAAGAGTTTGAGTTGTGGGGTAAATCTTGACGTGGTAAAAATTCTAAACGCCCATGTTTATGTTTGATTATCATTACTTTGTGTTTATGTATTAAAGATGAAGGGATTGACTAACTTGTGAAGGAGGATTAATGATACACGATTACACACCTTGGACGAAATTCTTTTACGAGTACTTGCTCGAGGACGAGCAAGAGCTAAGTGTGGGGGAGATGTTGACGGTGTATTTTGGTGCACCTAGCATGTTCATTACACTTTGGTTTGGATTTGATTATGGAACTAACCCGCCACTAGGCAAACTAATCATATAACAAGTTCATCTTTGTGCATGCATTTGGAAGTGTTGTGTTTATGTAGGAAAACATGGACATAAAGGACGGATTCGCAACAAGTTCAAAGGAGCATTCATGGAGTCTTGTTCGTGTTCATGAGCTTGCTGAAATCACTTCCAATGGTGGTGAGGACCGAAGTGCTACGAGGAACACCCCCGGGATTGAAGCGTAAAAGATCAAACTTCATGCAAAGAGAGCCTCCATCTTGGACGCGAGGATAACAGCATCAAAATCATGCAAGTGGAGGGGGCAAAGTACATAAGTGCACGAGGACCCACGGAGCAAAAAGGGGCGACCGGACCGGGGCCGACTTGGGCTGGGCGGCCGGCCCAGGCCGGCCGGCCCGGCCCACTTCCGGCACCGGTTCGGCCCCGTTTTCCTTGCCCTCGAAGGATCTTCGACCCTAAAACCCCCGAGGCGCCGCCAACACCAAAAGGAGGAGTCATTCGCACCGAAGGCCATCCACAAGCTAGAGAGAGAGGAGGAGGATCTCCGGCGGGAGATCAACCACCTCGAAGGAAGCACCCTCTCCGGAGAAGAAGGAAGACACCGGCGGAAGGGAAACCATGATCAACGGTGCCATGATCAGCACCTTGATGGGGTAATCTTCTCATTCGTCCATGGGTTGTAATCGATCTTGAGATGTAATCGCACTTTGTCGGATTATCTATCTATCATCTTGTGTTGAATATACTTTAATGCTTAAGGCTTGCAACCGTGCCGTAGAGGGAGTACGAGCTCCAATGCTTCCTTGGATCCATTGAATACATCGTGTCCATCAAAGGTCTAGTCATGAATACCTTCGCGTAGTGACAGTACGAGAGGAGGGAAAGGGCGAAACCGTGGTCACATCCCCGATAGATTAGATTGGTTTTCATGTCTTTAAGCGATTGCATGCTCTAGTATCGTAGACCCGTGGGCGAGTGTCTTCTATCTTGATCGTTTATCATTCTCTCTAGTGTAGTTTAGTTGTTTTCTAGTATAATAGTAGTTAGGGTTTTAGTAGCTAGTGTGTCGTTGTTGATCGAACGCTTGTAATCCCCTTGCTCCGCGGATTGACAAGAACCTTGGGAATCCCGTGGTGAAAAAGGTGTGGGGTCCGTACGCTTGCGGATCGTAGAGGGATACATCTTTTATCCGTCAACACCTGTCAAAGTGGGGTTATGGTTGTGATAATTATTTGATGTCATTATGCTATTTTTTTGAATCCAATCAATATTTGGTTTGCTATATGTTGTTGTTCCACAAATTCCAATATTAGAGATTATTTGATGCTAGCTTAAAAATTTTGTAGATTCTTTACAGGTGATGCGACCTCCTTGCATTGAATCCCCCCTTTGCTGATCAAGTGTTGGTATCATCTCCAAGTCACCATTTACAGACCAAGTTCTTCATGTCCTAGCAAATTTGCCTACTATGTGTTGAAACTATGTCCCGTGTCAAACTTTTTAGTATTTAAGTACTTCATGAGTCATGTATAACTCTGTGGATGGTTGAATGTTGGTTCATTAACTATAAATGCATAGTTATATTTATCTAATGATGTTAATTAATGTTTCAAATTAGTGTTGCTACATAAATGAGCATGGCAGAATACATCATACGTTGCAAAGGATAAATCATCATATCACAACTAGTGTTTTTCGTTGCCAAGAAGGAACGTGGCAATAGTAAGTTGCACTTGTAGCAACCCTAATAGAAACGTGGTAATAAGAAGTTCAACTTGTAGCAACACATAAGGAACCTGGCAATAGTAAGGTGCACTTGTAGCAACCCTAATAGAAACGTGGTAATAAGAAGTTCAACTTGTAGCAACACAAAAGGAACGTTGCAATAGATAGTGCACTTGTAGCAACCCTAATAGAAACGTTGTACTAGAGACTTTAACTTTTGGCATCCAACCAAATTTCGAAGCAATAATAGAGGACCACATATTACAACCAATCAAACTACGTGGCAATATAGGATACCACCTATAGCAATGTAACCAATATCATGGCATCAGACAATACTACCTATCGCATCGAAATCAAATTTTTGGCAATAGAGGAGACCACCTATAGCAATTAACCAATTTCGTGACATCAGACAATACTACATATTGCAACCAAATTACTTTCATGGCAATAGAGAGGGTTCAACCTTTAGCAACCAAATTTAGTGTGTAGCAATACTATAATTTGCAACGCAACAGAAACGTTGCAATTGCACCGTTGGCAACACCCCATATGCGTCGCAATAGTACATTTTGCAACCAGAACAAGTGTGGTAAAAAACCTAATTGCAGTGTCGTGTTACGTTGCAACAAAAATACTTTTGCAACTACCTGATGGACAACGTTGCAATACCGTAATGCAACGCGGCCTTTCGCATCCCATGGCCCACGAAACAATTTGGTTGCAAGTGTGTCTATTGCAACCAAATATGGCATATTGCAACACATTTTGTGCGTTGCATTAGGGGGAAAATCTAGTAGTGATAGCCTCGAACTTAGTGATGGTGTCCTCGTTGATCTTAGCTTGCTTGTCCATGAAGTCCTTCAATTGCGTACAAAGAGGAACCAAATCTTGAATGGACGAACTTGCATTAAATCGGGGTTTACCATGGACATGGTCGTACTCCTCGCATGTGGATCTTGCCTCGGCAGCCTTTAGGTCTTGAGCTTCTTTCTCTATCTCCATGTTCTCAATCCTCCTCATAAGAAAATCGATATGCCACTTAAGGAATTCGGCTCGCATGTATTCACTGAAATGCTGCAAAGCTTCCGCCATCGTCTCCATGGGTAATTGAACAAACATATCAATCTTGTTGCGCAAACTCTGAGTCTTGGTAGGCGAATAAAATTCATTCATAAAGTTCCTCAACAACGCTTCCCAATCTTGTTTTGACTACACCGGTAAAGTGTGGAACCAACACAAAGCTTTTCCAAGTAGTGAGAATGGGAAAAAGCCTTGCCCTCACTTGATCTTGAGTCACCCCATCCTCATCGAAAATTTGACATAGTTGAACAAATGCTTGGAGGTGAAGGTTTGGATCCTCTTTACCGGTGAAAGGCGAATGTTGCACCATGCGGATAGCTGTCACCTTGATCTTGAACAGCCTTCCGACGTCTAGAAGATTTATGATAGGTAGATCAACGATATGCAGGGCGCATAGCTCGATCTTGTGCTCGAGTTGTGATTGTTCTCCCATGGGTGGCGGTTGAGGTTGATCTTCCTTTGGAATTGGAGGTGGTGATTCCCTTGAAGATTCCGGTGGTCCTTCGACTTTAGCTTTTGGATCTAGGGTTTCCAACCTTTTAGCTTGTCTTGCACATCTCCTTTGCCTGTAAAGTTTTCTTGGATCATCCACAAAAATATCTGGGTTTCTTAGAGAGGTAGCCAACCATCTCCGGTTAGGGTTAGCAAAAACAAAAATCTAAAAAGAAAAATTAGGGTTAATCAAAACTAGATTAGATTGATTTTTTTTCTTTTTGAGGATGGTCAAAGTTAAGAGATGCAAAAGAAAATCGAAAGAAAAACTGAAAAATATTCACAAAGAAGCGATACTAGATTGGATCTTGATTGCTTGTTCCCCGGCAATGGTGCCAGAAAAAGGGGCTTGTTGACAGTATATATTCGTATCAAAGTTCATATCGATTTGCAAGCGGACAAATCCCCCATCATAGTCAAGGGACCCTTCTTCCCTTAAGTGTGATAACCCAAGGTATCAAATCCGTGGAACAATGTGCAATGCATGGATTCAATCTAGTAAAGCAAGAAAAGCTATCTTTTGAAGAACCAAGTTGCATCTAATCTAAGAGATCATCAAGAGAACACATCTAATCTAATCTACTAAAGAGGTAGCAAGAGAAAGCAAGGAGATAACCGATCTAGGGAGTCTAGATCATGCATATGTTGTAGCTCCAAACAAGATAGATGAAGATAGGAAAGCGAATCTCATTAAAAGCATCTTTAAACCATGGCCTCCGGTCCGATTCTAAAGACACCCGCCTTTTGGAGCCACCGTTATGTCACAACGCACCCCTATTCGGGCGGGTTAGCCTAGGGCGAGTTCGAGAAGAACAAGTTGAAATCACTTGATCGGTCCGGTATGCACCTCTAGCCACCGCGGCTATAAGAGCACCCTATGCAATCTATCTTAAGTATAGGCTGGGGAACAAGCAAAACCAAGGGAAAACAAAATCATCGAGAAGGCACTTGATCGCTAGAAATCAGATTCACTATAAAACTTCACCATGAATGATTACATGAACAAGATCACCACTGGGATCCTACCTCGATCTTGATCCTTGCTCCGGAGCTCCGACGTGGTCTTGCATGCAAGGTTCCCACATCGGCTAGGGAGACCCTAGACAACTAGCGCGACCCTCCTCTCCGAGATGGTGTCCCTCAAGCTTCTCTGCTCCTCGGCGGAGGATGACGAATGTGTTCCTCTGTGGCTCTAGGTCAGGGGGCTATAAATAGCCCGAGAGGCAGCTAGGTCAAAGGGGGGCTGACTGGGACTCGAAGTGGGCTGGGCCGGCCGGCTTGGGCCGGCCAACCTGGGCCCACTTCAGCCCAGCCCGCGGCCTCCTTTGCCTGGTGTTGCTTCCTGAGTCTTCTAGAGACTTCCCCCCTTCTGCATGTGGGCCCTTGAAGTCAGTTTCTCCACGGTTTAGATAAAGCTCCTTGTCCCACAAGATTCGACATTTTCTGTTTGGGTCCTCAGAGTTTTCCATCATCACGGGTTTGGTCCTTGGTCTTCTTGGAGTCATGTTCACTTCATTGCTTACTTGTACCGGGCTTAGAGGTCTTGTCATGAGGTGCTTAATGAACTTATCCCGAAAGTCTTGCTTTCAACATTAAAGTATGCATAAAGACTAAACTCCAAAACCGACATGCACAAACGAACTTGTTATACCAAGGGGGTTAGTACCAATGGATAGGATATAAAATTCATGCCAACACCGCAGGTAAACTCATGGCTATCAAATATTTAAGGAAAGAAGAACAATCAGTGCATTCAGGTTTGTCGGTCACAATAAGAGCAAACTTCAGAGATTCCATTTGTGCCCTAGCATCAACAAGCAAAGATTCTAGCTCAACCACCTTCTCCTTAGCCTCTCCAAGCAAAGACCTATACTCCCACTTCTCCTTGTTGGTCTTTCTAAGCATATCATAATGGTTGTCAAGCAATTCATTCAACCTAGCATTCTCTGCTACCAAGAAGGAAGGACCATTGTTTACCTCATCCTTAGAGTCAGAGTCCGAGTCATCCTTGTTGCTCTTCTTGCTCCCGGAGCTGTGTGCCATGCCGCAAAAGCCTTGGGTGGCAAAGTACAGGCTGTTGATGATGTTCTTGCTTGATCGCTAGCCCTTGTGTCGGTTCTCTTCTTCATCACATGAGCTTGATGAAGATAGCAGGAGCTTGCATCGATGTCGCTCGATCTGGCAATCGTCACACGCTCCTTCTTGTGACCACCACTCTTCCTCGGCCTCCGCTCGGACTTGTTCTTTCCCTTGAAGTCATCCCTCGAGTGGTGCTTGTGGTCGGCCCTTGGACAATGCTTGTGCTCGGGCTTGATTTCCATGTCCTCTGGGAACTTAGCGATAAAATGTCTATGCTTCCTGCGATGATAGCACATGCCCGAGGTCCTCTGAGCGTTCTTCCGATTCATGTACATGCACTCAAACCGCTTACTCAACAATACGAGATCTTCCTCATCTACCACATCGAACTCCTCATCTGGTATGGACACAAGACAAGATAAAGAGAACTATCTCAAAGATAGGTTAGTGTTAGTCCTTCATCCAGAAACGAGATAGCTAGAATATGAGGGTCAGTCTGGTTCTCTATCCTTGCTCGCACCCCATGGTCCACCTTGGATGACTTGAGCTTGGAAAATAGCTCATCCACCATGAGGGTCTCATAATTTTCCGACTCCAGAATAGCCTCGACCTTCTCACTCCACACGGTATGATCCAGCGAGTGCAGGAGCTTCACAGCCCTGTCATGATCATTGTACGGGAGCACGACCACATTAGCTCTCATGTTGTTCACAATCACTGTGAACTGCTAAAACATGGTGTCTATGGACTCACTGGGGAGATGACTGAAGTTCTCGTATTCTCTATGGTAAGTCGCAAACAAGCAAGCCTGAAACTAAGTGTTTCCAGTGTGAGCATTCTTCAGCTGCCCCCAAATCCTACAAGCCAAGTCCTCTGTCTGAACACAATCGAATTCAGATTGACATAGAGCACGAAACAAGTAGTTGACTGCCTTGTTGTTGGTGTGGTGCATATCCCTCAATCCTGGAGTGAGGAAGTTAATAAAATGAACATAAGTTGTGTTCACTGTAACATCCCAAAGGATCTGACCCTTGCCATTGAGGAAAGTAGCAATCCGCCTCTACCACATCTGATAGTTCTTACCATCAAAGTGTGGAGGACCCGAACCCCGTTCTTGGTACGCCATCTTTGGATCTCAAACTGGTTAGAATCATGAAGATCTATAACCGGATCTAATACCAATCCAAGGACCGACTGGGCGACCAGAGAGAGGGGGAGTGAATGGGAGTCGATAAAAATTCTTCTTCGAAGAGATGAACTCGACTATGTCCCAAACACTACGTGAAAACCTCAGCATGCAAAACAGGACAAGAAGTGCAAGCACCTGGCAAAGCAGATCTAGATTTTAGCTCAGCCACTTCAACCCTAAGCACATCTAGTTCCTCACACTTGGAGGCATGCTTTTCCTTGAACAAAGCAAGATCAGCAAGGAAAATGGAGCAATCAGCACAATCAACCTCATCCGAAACAACAGGGCTAGCCTTAAGAAAATCAATCTCAAGCTTGCTATCAAGCACCTGTGTTTCTAGCTCAGCCACTCTAGTCCTAGCATCCTCGAGTGAAGCCCTGAGCTCTTTTCTCATTTTCTTGGCCTCTCTAAGCATGTCATCACGGTTATCCAGCAAAGAGCCAAGCCTCTCATTATCCTGGTGCAAGGGAAGCTCATCACGCACCTCGTCGTCGGAGTCGTAGTCCGAGTCGCTTTGGTGGCTCTTCTTGCTGCCGGAGCTCAAAGCCATGGTGCAGAAGCCGTCGCTAGCGAAGCAGCTCATCCCGCTCAGGTTCTTGGACGACTTCCTGTTCTTGCGACGATCGCCTTCGTCTTCACCGCTGCTCGAGCTCGAGGTGGAGTACGCGGAGCTAGAGTCGACGTTGCTTGCTCCTACCATCCCTCGAGCCTTGCCTCGGCTCTCCTTCTTCCTCGATCGTCGCTCATCCTTGTGCTTGTTCTTGTACTTGCCCTTGTGGTCGCGCCTCGACCGGTACTTGCCATCCATCCTCGGCTTGTGCTTGTAGCCGTCCTTGTTCTCGGCTTTCTCCGGGCAGTCAGCGACGAAGTGTCCCGGCTTGCCGCACTGGAAGTATGTCCTCGTGTTCCTCCTCATGTTCACTCGGTTCTCATGCAGCTTCTCGAACCGCCTCGTCGTGGGCGCCGCCGTCCTCTCCGAGCACGTCGAACTCCTCATCTGGCATAGACATCAAGGAGGAGAAAGAGAACATCCTGGTGGATGGGTTAGCGTTAGCCTTTTCTTTGGAACCACCAACGAGGGTGAGACTATGGGAGTCAGTCGGACCCTCGAGCTTGGCAGTCATGCCCCTATCCACCTCAGCCGACTTGAGCTTCGAGAACAGCTTGTTCACCGTCAGAGTGTCATACTTCTCTGACTCCATAATGGCCTCAAACTTTCCGCCCCATATCGTACGATCCAAAGAGTGTAAGAGCTTGACAGCTCTATCATGATCATCGTACGGAAGCACGTCCACATTGGCCCTCATGTTGTTCACAACCACCGTGAACCTCTGAAACAAGGCATCGATGGACTCACCGGGGAGATGAGTGAAGTTCTCGTACTCTCTTCGGTAGGTCGCATACATCTGTGCCTGAACCTGGGCATTCCCAACATGAGCCTCCTTCAGCACTGACCAAATCCTACAAGCCAAGTGCTCGGTGTGCACCCGATCGAACTCAGGCTGACACAGAGCACGAAACAAGTAGTCGACCACCTTATTATTGGCGTCGAACATGTCCCTCGATCCTGGAGCAAGGAAGTTCATTGGCTGGACATAGCCTGTTTCCATCGTGACATCCCAAAGGATCTGACCCTTTCCACGGAGGAACGCCGCCATCCGCTTGCTCCACATCTGGTAGTTCTTGCCATCGAAGTGTGGAGGACCCGAACCCCGTTCCTGGTACGCCATCCTTGGATCATAGACTAGTTAGAGTCAATAAAGACCCGAACCAGCTCGATACCACTTGAAGAACCGATACGGCGAACCGAGAGGGGGGGGAGTGAATGGGAGCCGATAAAAATTCTTCTCGAAGGAGATGGAGACTCCAACAAGACGAACACGGCTTCCAACACACGCCTCCGACTCACTACCCAAGTTGGTCAAGCCCACGTAGCCAATAGAGTGCCACTGGACCTAGGAACCAACACACAAACTTCCGAGCCAAAACCCACCAACACGCACAGCGGAAACTTGCACGGCTTGCTGCCTGTGCCGCACCGGTCAGACCGATAGTCCGCGCCGGTCGACCGGGTGGACGGCGCGGTCGGCCGGTGGCTGGCACAAGCAGTCGCACAACAAGCGTTCCAGAAAGCCTCAGTGACTTCTCTAGGCCCTGGAACAAAACGACCCTCAAAACACAACCTGCACGGAGGGAAAACCCTACAAAAGACCTAACAAAACACCTTCAAACAGACCAAGAACTGACCAAGAGCTCACCCGAAGCAAATCCCACAAAAGACTTGCACCGGTCAGACCGGTCAAGAGCACCGGTCAGACCGGTGTAGTCTGGGCAGCTCGGGATGAACAGCACCCACGGGTCAACTCCCCCAAATCCAAAACTCGATCTCCCGAATTGCTCCACGGACTTGAGCAAGACTTTGGGGATGATAGGAACACCTCATTAGGAGTCCATAGCCACGATTTTGTCCACCAAAACTTGCCAAATCAAGAGGAATCGAAGAAATCCCGCAAAGAACTCCTCTAACCCTAGAACACCCAAAACCCCAAAATCGAGCCCCTTTACTCACGGATTTGGGAGGGGAATCACAGCCCAAAGAACCACGAAAGGTACCCACAAATTTCCCCCATCAAATCCCCAAGAGCAAGGTCCCGAAAACAACCCAAAGAGATCACCAAGAGAGGGCTCCGAAAATCACCACCAAGAACAACTGGGAACAACACATTCAAACCATGAGGAACCATGCCGAATCATCTATACATGCAACAAAGGTTCATACAAGGTCTAGCTTGCCGCCCGATCATCCAACCCTCTCAACAAGATCTCACCATGAAGCTCTCAAGCTAGTCCTATAGAAATCCTAAGGAAAATAGGAAGGAAAATAGGAAAGCAAATGAACTAGGGTTCCAAGAGTTGGCTGCCATCCTCTCACCTCATAGGTTATATGGGGGCAACCGAAAGTCTAAAATACCGTTTCCTAATAACTAGGGATACAAGCCCCTCAAGGCGGATTTGGAAGTCTTCATGTCTTTTCCATCGGACGGATGCTCAGCGATCGCACCCTGCGTAGCCTCGACGCAAGCCATGTGATCCCGACGTGTGTCCTCCGCTTCGAAGTCTCCGGACTGCGTCGTCGCACACCGGTCAGACCGGTGCTCCCCACCGGTCGACCGGTCCGGCACCGCCGCATCACCGTCTTTGGTTCTTCGGTCTTGGCTTTGTGGATCGCCCAAGGAACCTAGTGGTTTTCTCGGTGAACCACCGGAAACCCCGCGAACTCGGTGTAGCCTCCGCCAATCTCCACTCATGACTCGGCTCCCACGTAGTCCCGGCTCGCCCTTGGTTTTGAGGCTCTACCAAGAAACCGTCCATGACTTCATCTTGTCGTTCATGCCACCATGCGGTCCGCACTTGACCCCCGCCGGCCACCGGGTCCCTCGAATGAAGCCTACTTGTCTTCTCCACACCCGGAGGCCTCACCGCAACGAGCTTTCGTGCTTGTTCTTCTCCTGCACCAACACCGGTCAAGCCGCAACCTGCACCTGCAATACTTAGCCAAGAATCAGTCCACACAACGTTGTCAATCACTCATCACACAAGGAAGCGACCATCCACCGGTCCTCGAACCACACATGGTCCTCAGAGGGTCCAGGCCGCTCTTGACCGTGAGTACGGCTGATCGATCAGTTTTACACTCTGCAGAGGTTGCACACTTTCACCACAGCTCGCGTAAAAGCTCCGAAGAACTTTGAACCCAACCACGCATGTGTTGATCAGACACAATACCACAGTTCCGAGGTGTGATTGCATAGGGACGCTACGAAGCCTTTACAAAAATATGCAAAAGACCAACAACCCACGACAGTTACAACTCAGGGCGGACCATAACCCTCCCTAGTGGTCAGCACCTTAGCAAAGGCTACTACCCCAAAAGAACCGGGCTATACCCCTGCAACCTCGAACCCCCTGTGTTCCTTTCGGATAAGGTCACCAGTACAATAACACACCTAATTAATTAGCTAAGCCAGAGCCATATGGACTATGGATGCACTATTTTCCTGGGTGGTTCTCAATGTTCCGAGTAAACCATATGATCTTGTTATTAACCATAAGCACACACATATATATATCACCAAAGTTATCATGATCAACATTCATCATATTGCAAAAGATTCATTTAAACCATCCCAAGGTAAAGCAAACTAAGCATTTCTACCCAAAACATTTATTTAAAAGGGTTGTTCAAGGTAAAGGGATAAAATTCTAGTCATGTCCTTAAAAAGGTGATTTCCCAACAAGTTTATGCATAGCAACACTTAAATGTGAACATAGTTATCATGCAATTATTTAGGATAAAGAAGAATATGCAGGGGGAGAAGTCCACTTGCCTTTCTTGCTTAAACACTAGGGTTCTTCTTCCTCAAACACTTGCTCTTGATCCACTCCAACTGGCTGCTTACTTGAAACCGGCACGATGTCTACGAGCACACAAGAATACATACAATAAATAAAACAACACACTAAGCATGAAAAGCTTAAAGAGAGAACAAGGGTTGGCTCAAGGAACGTGAAATCAAAAACACTAGGAACTATCGGGAGCTTTGGATGATCACGAACAAGAGCTATCTATGTGCTTGGTATATTCTAATTAAGTACAATTGTGTGCATAAGTTATTTCAAAGAAATACCTTATTTATAACTAAGCAAGTTATTTTATATTTAAAAGACGGTATTAGCCTAGTCCAATTTTAATTATAAATATTTAAGTATGATTTATGCAAATTAAACATTTAATTTAAAAGAAGCATGTGAAAGCATCTAGGCGTATATCTTTATATTTCGAGTTGAACTAATCAAATTACAACTTAAAAACACATTTATATTCATATTATTCAATTTAACAATTAATTAAGAAAACTCGGGATAAACCTATATTGCTTTTATTTAGGAAACAAATTGCATAACATTACTCAATTTAGGTTTGATTATGAAAACCAAGGTACACATCTAATTAGCTTTTAATTATAAGAAATATTTAACTAGTATTAATCATATTAACTTTCTTATGAAAGCACGTGTTAAACTCTATTTAGATTTTAATTATAAAAGCATGTGTATAAAGATTTAATCATATTTAACATTTAAATAAATCATAAAACAAAGAACATGTTCAACGTTGGCACTAACACGCAGTTTGAGTTGATATGAACCTAACCCAGCTTGAAACAGTGGAAACGGAGCTAAAACAGACAAGATACAACCAAAACAATGTTCTAAAACTGACGGGCTTGAAAATACGGTCGCGTGGACATCAAGAATGCTTAAAACGGATAAAAGACGGAAAAGATATGGCTAAAACAAAGTTTAGGGGCTTTTCTGTGAAGAAACAGGGCTTCCAGGGGCTTATCTGCAAGAAACTAGGGGCTAAAACATGATTATTTTGGTGTAAAACAACAAAGCTTGGACCTTGGGTGGGAAAACTAGGAAGGACAGGGGCTAAAACAGAAGAAACAGGGACCTGATAGAAAAGATTCCTATAGGTGGAAGGGCATTTTTGTGATATTCAAAGCTGCAGGGGCTTATTTGCAAAACGACCACGGACAGCTCGGGTTGACCGTTACGGTCAAGGTTGACTCGCGCGAGGGCTGCGATCTCAGTCGTTGATCGTGTGGTGGACGGCAGCCGCGGTTGTAGACTACGCCGTGGACGTGGTCTACGAGTCCACGATGTGCAGGCCGAAGGGGTATCCCCTTGATAAGATCTGGACCGTCCACAGATGATCGGGCGGCCATGGCGGCATGCGAGCAGTTCACGGCGGCGGAGCACGCCAGAGCTCGCTTGATCTCGAGTTCTGGTGCACGGTTTTCAGTGCAGTTTCGACCTAAGCGGAGCTAGGAACGAGGCGAACCTATACAGGAACTCGGGGAGGCGGCTCAGGTGGCCATGATAGCGCGCACCGCAAGGGGCGGCGCGGCCAACTCCAGCGTGCGGGGTGCCGGTACTACGGCTCAGGCACAGGGGAAAAACAAGGGGGGAGTCATGCTCACCACGCAGAGAAGAGCTAGGCGAGGAAGCGAGCGGAGGAGGAGCGACGTCGTGGGAGATCGATGCGGCAGCCAGAGCTTGAAGACGGCGGCAGTGCTCCTGGAGCGGCCCGACCTGGCGACGAGGGAGGGCGATCCTGGATACATGTTAGAGATCGGGTGAGCTTTGTACGCGAAGGAGAAGAAGGAAGGGAAAGATAGAAGTACTCCACCGCTGGCGAGGAGCTCTGATGGCCGGCAATGGTGGCCGCAAGTACCTCTAGGGGCGACGGCGCGCGCGAGGATGGGGAGAGGTGCAGTCGAGGCGAAAAGGGTGAGGTTGGGCTTAGTCACCACTTTTATAGGGCAGGGAGAGGGGAAGGGAAGCGGTGGCCAGAAGATTTAAGGCCATCAATGGCCAGGGGGTCACCGGCGGCTGGCGGCTTGATGGTTTTCAAGAGGGGGCGCTCCTTTAGGGGAAACCGAAAGGGATTAAGAAAGGGGAGTGAATCTGATGCCCCACTACGCCTTAAAGAGGGTGATTGAAGGAGGGGAGGGCGGAAGACGCCGAGATAGCTGGTTGCGGCGCGCGGGATGCAGTGCACGGGAGGGAAAGCTGGAGGTAGGAGGAGGATCGGCCATGCGGGCCCAGGGTGGCGGTGAAAGAAGGGAGGGGAGGGGGAAGTGGGCCGCCGGGGGTGTTGGTCGGAAGAAGGGGTGGGCCGGCGGAAAAGAACCGGGCCGAGCGAGTGGCTGGGCCAGGGTGGGCTGAAAAAAGAGGAGGGGTTAGGGAATGGTTTTGGGTTTTTTTAAAACACTTTTTCTTTGAACACCTTTTCCAAACTTCAAATTCTTCACACATTTTTTCCAAACTCTTTTCAAAATTTTCAAACAAACTTTAAAACTTTTAAAACTTCACACAAACACACTTAAACACCATGGAAACAAAAAGATGATGCACAAGCACTTATTGCTTCTAAAATTATTCCAATGGTATTTAAATATTTTATAGGCATATTTAGTTGATAATTTATTATTCTTTAGAAAACAAAAACTAAAACACCATGTTCCTGACATTAATTTAGTGATGGAATTTTAGGGTGTTATAGTTGATGGCTTAGAGAACTGATTCCTAGCTTGGAATGAGACCACAAAGCTTTCTGAACCTGCACTTTTGTTTGCAAGAGCCTTCCGCGAGTGGAGGGAGAAAGCATAGGAAAAATAACGATCATTGGACATAGGATGAAGGATTGTTGATCCTGAAAACAATGATCATTGGACACAAGATGAAATTGTTCATCCTGATGCCAGGAGGTTCTGCGCGGAAGGAGTATGTCACAAGAATTGTTCTGGCAGTTGTGTTAGAGGGATGAGCGACCCAATCACCCCTATCACAAAAATTCTTCTAGCAACTGAGAGGTCGAGGAGGAGGAAGAAGAGAGAAAAGCAAAAGCTTGCGTCCTACAAGATCTATTCTTTGCGACATAGCTAGATCTAGATCTAGAGAAGAAGGAAACAAGTGATTCGCTTTATTGTATCAGAAGAAGGAACCATATACTAGCTAGATCTAGATCTAGAGAAGAAGGAAGCAAGTGACTCGCTTTATTGTATCAGAAGAAGGAACCATATAGCTAGATCTAGATCTAGAGAAGAAGGAAGCAACTTGAAACGAGGAGGACTGATAGGCGTCGGTGCCTTTTTATAGAAAGGAATGGTCGGGAAGGTTCCCAAGACGGTCAATGGCGAAACTGTTGCCAGTCAATGGCTGAGAGCACAGCTGCAGAGGTAGTGTTTCCAATGTAGAATTAAATGATACGCGGAGCAACCAAACATCATCTCCACCAGATGGCACACACTCTTGGCACTACTGCTCTACATAATCTTGGTCGTGTTTGGATGGTAGATCACTACGTGAAAAACTGGCTTTCGTAACGGGCGTAGATCGCCTTTGGTAACGGGCAATGCGCCCGTTACCGATCAAGTGTTACAAATAACCCAAGAAAGGTAACAGGCAGATTCCCGTTACTGATAAGACATATTCGTAACGGGCATTAAACAACGACCGTTACCACAACTAGCCACCGGTCACGTGAAAATGATTGTTTCTCTGGGCCCACGGGGAACTTTGGTAACGGGCACCAAAACAAAGCCCATTACTGTGAAATCAATATCAGAGACGCGTGTGGTGAACCTGCGTCTCCGATGTCTCAACGAATGGACCATGTCTTGGTAACGGGCTTTTACGGTGCCCGTTACTTTGTTGGAAAGTTTGTAACGGGTGCTCCAATTGAAGCCCGTTACTCAATGGTCAGTGTTTGTAACGAGCTTTAATTAACGCCCGTTGCAGATACGTAGGCCACCCCTACAGTAACCTACGGCCTGCTTTCCGGTTGCATCCTGGATCCAGCCAGGATTTGGCAGCCATCAGGGGCTGCATCCTAGAACCAGTCAGGATATGACTAAATTCACAGAAATTAGATCCAGCATCCAAATTCACAGAAATCCACAATTCACATGCATCATATGACAAAATTCAGAATCATCATCTCATACAAGGAAGAAATGCATCTCCCAAAGAGGAATGCAACAATATCACAAAAATTCATGGACAATGAGGAATGCAAAAATTCATGGACAAGGAGGAATGCAAAAATTTCCTAGTCACCAAACACAATATTAGCCCACACAGTTTCATCATCATGAAATTTTCCTCCGGCTGTGATCACCTGTTCCATGAGGAATGTGGCAATTCTTTCACGAACATCTACTAGCAATGATTTGTCGAGAGGATGCTCATCTAGCTTTAATCTCTGGATATAATAATGTCACCAGTCAGTACACATATATATGTGGTTACCAAACATGTTAGTGCTAATAAGCAAGAACTGTGCTCAGTTGCAGGTTTTACAAATGAAGATCCCAAGAAAGTACCTTCATATGTGTGCCGCTATATTTTAATTGAAGCATGTGATAGGCATAATAGAAGTTGCAGAGTCTGGATCCAGTAGGTTGTTGGTGGCACTGCAATAAACGTACATAGAGAAATAGTGGTGATCGAGAAGAAATAAACTCAAGCTTTAGTACTAGCTTCCACAGGAAGGAAATAAGTAGTATGTACCTTAACATCTTTGACGTGTTTCAAGGGGCCACGACGCGAGAACTTTTTGCGGCAGTAATGATTCCAAGCACTACAACGAAAATATCAACAATGGTTAGGACACTATTAATTAATATACTCTGTACAGTTTGTTGAGGAACGTCCGCAGGTTAAGAAAGAAATAACTTACTCTTTAATGATTAGCTCTAAAGGGCCAGTAATAGTATTAATTGTCTTCAATGAATCAAGATAGTAGACCTTCCGCTGCTTCGGAACGATCGCCACTGCAATCCAGTGGTTTGTACTGAGATAAATGGTAAGCATTAAATCCTTTGTAGCATATTGTTCGAAGGCTTTGAGCATATAGTCAATAGAGAAAGAAACAGTGTTATCCGTGTTGTTCAACGTTGTCGAGCAAAGGCACTCAGGATCAAGGTAGTCAACTGCAGGGCCCTTGTTGTCAGCTTCTACAGTCATATTCCTATTAGTTAGAAAAACAAAGTATAAGGAGGAAAAATACATGGTAATAAAGATGATGTGAGGGAAAAAGCACAGTTCGATAGAGGATGTCATTAGTGAGAAGCAGATTAAATTTTCAAGCAACTTACAGGATGAAGCACCGGAGAAGTGTGAGATCCAAAGCATCCAAGTTGAAGAGATCGTACAAATCACTGAGTTGCACAGGCATCTGCTGGAGTGCGTTTGACGATTCATCTCTCTTCAGCCATGCATTGGTCCTGGGCCCAAGTGTGACTATAATGTCAGAAGCATCATCTGACTCACCACGTTACATATAGAATGTGTGGAGCTTTCGGGTAAAAGGAGCAACCTTTTTGAGATCACCATCACTGAGAATGTTCTTTCCGAATTTGTAATTTGGGTTAGCCATAGCCCAAGGATTCTTCTCAGTGTCACACTCAGATTACTTTGGGTTAGTCATATACCGACGATTCTCCTTGGTGTTTCTTTTAGATCGCTTTCTAGTAGGCCTCTTAGAGGTTTTATTTACAACAATTTCCGTTTCCTGCTACTTTGAGATGGCTGAAGAAGGTTTCTTAAGGGCTTGCTTGCCTGCTGTAGGTGCTGTAGAGCTGTTGTTTTTGGCAAGTTTCTCTTCTTGCAGCTTTGAAATGGCTGAAGGTTTCTCAAGGGCTTTCTTTCCTAGTGGTGTCTCACCAGGACCTATTACAGAGGTATTAGGCCCAGATGTACCTACTTTGGCATGATTGTTTTGAGCACTTTCGTTTGTGGGTGTAGATTTTGTTGTTTTGTGAGGAGGAGAAGGAGGAGGAGGAGGTGGTGGGCATGGTGGTGGGGATGGAATATTTGGTGTCTCTTGCGGATGTGGGAATGCAAGTTTTTCTATTTTTTAGGACTAGGAGTAGGTGGGGATGGAATATTCTGTGTACCTTCCGGATGTGGGGATGGAACGTGTGGGGATTAAGGAGGAGGAGGGGAACCATCTGAGGAAGGAACATGTACCATACTGTGTGAACTACAAGGAATCTATACAATAGCCTGCGAACGAGATATACATGTTGGTGCTCATTGGATGTCAATCCGACACCTTCTCCACTGTAACCTCTATCCTTGATCTTGTCAGAGTTTCATCACCTCGTCATTAGGAGGTATTCCAATAGTTCATCCACAAATATAGTATATTTAGTGATCACTTCAACCACAACACAGTCTTCATGAATCGGGACTGTTTGTAGCATAGTCTCCTCTAGATGAACAAGACCAAGTGCAGCCTCACATTGAATCCCCCTCCACGTGATCCATAGGCCACGGTGTGTGGGTTCAGTCAACATGCCTATAAGGTCTTTGTGTGTACGATCGTCACAGCGCACCTCCGTCGCCAACTCTGCAGTGCCATTGATCAAACATACATTTGCGGACGCACAGCTGCTCTTCAGTGTGGCGGGTGAAGGGCTTGCGTGATTGGACATTGGTGACAACACCATCTGGTGACAACACCACCTCTGCATCTGCATGTTCTACATCCGCATCTTAGCCACCAGTTCTTGCTTGATTTGTTCCTTTATCTTTTCCGTATCAACTGATGTGTCGGTCTTCGTCCTCTTCTTCTTCCTGTACATCTCGACGTGCTGAGGCCATGCATACTTCCATACCTGGTAGCTGGAGACACCACGCACACGACCGTGTTGTTCAGGGCGGCCCAAGCACTGACTTAGCACATCATACTCCCTCTGCCCTGCCATTCCTGAAGATTCTGCACATGCAATCTTCTCCTTGATGTCCGTAGCCAATTTTTCTGCCTCTTTGTTGTTGAACACTATCACGGCAACACGGTCTGTAATCGCTAGCTTACTCCTTGCTTGTATCCAATTCTTGGAACAAGCGTCAGGGTAGGCGTCGTATGGGTTGGGGATACCAGCTGCAGCTAATTGTCTATCCTCTTCCTCCCTTTGTTCTAGTTTCATAGTATAACCAGCAGGACCCATGTTGTGCTCGCTTGTGTTCCGGCTTTGGAGTTCTTTGAACTTGACACTAGCAGATGAGGCTTGCTCAGTTTCTGTCTGTTTCATGAACTCCTTCCATTTTTCCGAAACAATAAACGGATGCCTTGTAAATGGCTCAAGTCCTTTTCTTATAAAATCTTGCCTAAGCTGAAATCTGAATTGTCTCCATGCCTTGGCTGCCGTCTTCCAGAAAAGCTGGAATGCCTGCGGTTTCGCATCTTCTTGGAACTTCAAGTGTTTCTGATCATGATATCAAACAAGTTCCACTTTTCATCATTGCTTAGTTCTTTGATTTCCGGCAAGTTCAATGGTATCTTTTGTCTAGCAACGAGCCCCGCAACCGCCCTGAACCTGCGCTTTTGAGTCAATGGTACCGGCATCCCCACTATGTCGACCTCAGTGACTATAATTGTGTCACTTGGCCACTTTGTGGATGTCCTTGGCGCTCTGCCTCGACGCTGAGCCACACCCATCTGGTCTGGTTGTGCACTAACAGTGCCATAACCCTCTTCTTAATCTTGTGGCCCAGGTCTATAGTCCTCATAAGAATTATCCTGTGAATTAATAGTCAAGGAAATTACAGTAACTACTTTAGCCCACTTTAATATCATTGGTTCTTGGTAAACCATTAACATAAATTAGTGCAGGCAAAACGACCATACCATTTTAAAGAGCAAGATGCAGGCTGCCTCGATTGCTGTGAGGTAGTTATTCAACTTGGAGAGAATGTGCAGATGTGCATAGGAATAAGAGCAAAACCAAATGTAAGATTCAATCTGAAAGGAAATGCTAAGTATGTTTACGATCGACAGCTAAGTATGTCCACATGTACTTATACAAAGGAGCCACAACATACCCTGCAATTCCCACAAGTACAAGTATATTATACGCATTTATATAAAAAGAAAACCATATGCACGCATATGTTGTATACTTGATTACCTGAATGCATGTGTGCTGCAAAAGCGCGCTTGGCCTAATTCCATAAACTCGAGCAAATATACCAAATTACCTTACTACTCAATTGTTGTTAATTTTACAATTATTACCGAGTTGGTAGAATGCATTTACCGATTTGTATAAGACATTTTTAGAGCGGCATACCATAAACTCAAATCCTTGATTCACCACTGATCTTCGCACTGCCGGAGCGGAGGGATCTATACTCCTCGTCGCTGCCTGCTCGCCGCCACGTCCTCGTCCTCGTGTCGACCTCGTGGCTGGATCCCTCCTCCTCCTAGACGCCGTCGTCGTCGTCGTTGCTGGATCCCTCCTCTAGTCGTCGTCGTCACCGCCGCTGCAGCTGGGTCCCTCCTCCTCTAGATCTCGCTGTCAGAGGTGTGGTGCGCGTCGCGCCGAGCGTGGTGTGGCACACGTCTCAGCGAAGGGGTGTACAGTGGGTCGCGGCTTGGGAGAGGTGAGAAGGACGAAGGCGAGGGGGAGAAAGTGGTCGCGGCGGCGCGAGGGGAGAGTGGGAGGAGACTGCGTGAGGGAGGCGTCCTTCCCTACCAAGTACTAACCTAGCGCAAGTGGGCTTGTGTGGGCCTTAAAACGAGTAATGTAGGTCACATCACCATTACTAGTTAAACTTTGCATTTCGTAATCTTATGGTGAACATAAGGTGATGTTAAAATTTCAAATGCATATGAGTTCGAACATGTTTTAAAGTGTGGAAAACTTCAATGTTGAAGTATCATTCTAATAAACTAGGTGAGAGATGTAAACATTTGTACACAAGTATAATCTTCTGTTTTCGAAACCATTTGAATTTTTGTAGACAAGCTTAGGGACATAAATTATGTTGCCAAGTCAATTTGTAGAATTTTTTATTACAATTATTATATCGTAAACAAGAAATAAAAATTCTAATTTTAAGAAATTTGGTTAGACAAGTGTGGTTGTTGAAATTTTATTCAAATACTAAATTACCAACTATGAATTATTCGTATTTTTTACAAATTTTTTGGTGCTCTTTATGGTGTATAATATTTGAGGGAAGCAAGTTTCAATTCAGAAAAATAGTGTCGGGCCTACGCGTCAGCGTCAGAAGCCTATATAAAAAAAGATAATCGTAGCCTGCCCGACCAACAAAGGCGATCCAGGTAGACTAACTATTGTCGCCAATGAAGGGGCGGGGCCAGGTCTGTTCCAACAAAGAACAGTTTGCTTTTCCTCTTTTAATCTGCAATCAAAATTTGATTTTGTATCATGTTTTTCTCCATCAACCGTAATCCAAATTTCATGATATTTATTTCTGATTTTTTCTAAAATCAACATCTATTCATTTATGACATTTTTTCGTATGTAATTCCATATATTGGATGTTGTTTATACACCTTATATTGTTCCTCATAAGTACAACATATAAATAATATTTTTTTACACAACCATTACTAATTAAACTTTGCATTTCATAATCTTATGGTGAACATAAGTTTATGTTAAAATTTCAAATGCATATGAGTTCAAACATGTTTTAAAGTGTGGAAAACTTCAATGTTGAAGTAACATTCTAATAAACTAGGTGAGAGATGTAGACATTTGTACAAAAGGATAATCTTTCGTTTTCGAAACCGTTTGAATTTTTCTACACAAGCTTAGGAACTTAAATTATGTTGACAAGTCAATTTGTAGAACTTTTAGAACACACTAAGACGTTATTACAATTATTATATCGTAAACAAGAGATAAAAATTCTAATTTTAAGAAATTTGGTTAGACAAGTGTGGCTGTTGATATTTTATTCAAATACTAAATTACCAACTATGAATTATTCGTATTTTTTACGAATTTTTGGTGCTGTTTATGGGGTATAATATTTGAGGGAAGCAAGTTTCAATTCAGAAAAAATAGTGTCGGGCCAACACATCAGCGTCAAAAGCCTATATAAAAAAAGATAATCGTAGCTTGCCCGACCGACAAAGGCGATCCGGGTATACTAACCATCGTCGCCAACAAGTGCTCCATTGTCATAAATGCCCCTTGCCGAATGAATATGCATTTGCCTCGGCACCCCGACCCCTGCCCCCTTCTTCTTCCCTGATCTGAGCTCCACCGCCGTCGCCCGCCCATCCTTCCCCGCTGTCGTGCATATGTCGCACTACGCTGATTCGTCTGGAGGTGCACGTGCGAGGAGCAGGGTCCAAGGTTGCCGGAGCAGTCGCAATCACTCCATCGGCTTGGATCCAGTCAGTGAGCTAAGCGGCTTTCCACTGGTCCCTTTCCCGGACTGTGGTATGGCTCGGGTGGTGGAGGGTCGGACGCAGAAGGAAGGTGAAAACCACGGTCGTCTTTATTTCAAGTGTGCAAGGAACTCGGTGAGTAGTCTGCTATGTCAGCCAAATCTGAGTTAGGTTTCTTATGTGCTTTTGATTCTGCAGTGCCCCAAGTATTGTGGATTTTATCATTTCCACAAGGAGTATCTCCAGATGCTGAAGGATGCTGGCGTCATTGTTTTTCGACCGTCGAACTGGGCAGACGCGGTCGATGAAGTAGTTGATTCAGTGGAATGTCAGATTGGGAGCGGCGAGCGAGAGGCAAGCACCGGAGGACAAGCGAGAGGAAGAAAGCACTAGAGGAGAAGATATACAATGTGATCTGGAAGATTAACTTGATTATTGTGGCTGTTGTTTGTGTAGTATTTGGATGTTGACTAGGGATGTATGCTGCAAAGAAGTAATTCTCATGTTAAAAGTGGTGCTTTTGCTTCATCTGTGTGGATGAAGAATGAAAAATTTGTCACATATGACAAACTTAAATGTATGAATGAAGAATGAATGGAATGACAATTGGGTCACAAATCTTAATGTGTCACACATCACAAAATTCATCAATTCATATGTGTTGACATTGCATTGGAGCACGAGGCAAAGAAAATGCGGATTATTAAGACAATTTTTTCTTCATACAAACTACAAAGCGACCCGGGTTTGCTAACCCGCGTCGGCATTGACTGCTACCCCCTCCATCCCAAATATTTCCCCTTTCATCTTTCTGAATGGATAATTTCCTTGAAAAAAAGCGTAGAGGAGGCGTGGAGACAGAGACGACGATGAGCGCCGGCGAGGGCCAAGCAACAGACGACCCCGCACACCCAGGATCGAGGAGAACCGGAACGCGAAGCGGTGTCGCAACTGGATCCGCGCGCGTGCTGACGAGATGGCAGCAAAGAGGGAGACGACAATGAGCGCCGGAGAGGGGCCAAGCGCCGGTGGAGTGAACCCTATGTTGGAGACGAGGGTCCTCAACTGGATCCTCTCGGATTCCGACGAGGGGCCAAGCAGCGACAAGGAGGAGCGTGCCGACGAGGGGGCAGCGAAGTGGGCGAGTGACCTGCCTCAAGTTTGCGAGCACAAGAGTCTGGCAAATACGAAGAGGTGTCGAGGGAGCGGTGAAGAAGGTGTAGAGGACCTCATCTCTGACTCTGGCAACGACTACGACGACAGCGAGGCAAGTTTCTCTGAATCTCACTACCTTTTTACTTGTTCTATAAGTGGAGCTTAAGGTAGCTTGAGCTTGAGCTTCATAAAGTTAATTAGTGCCTATGATGATGTCTTCCATGCTTGTCATGATCTTAAATATACCAAGTTCTGAGGTAAACCAGTTCTGAACTAAGTTCTGCTTTTACTTGTCACACCCTGCTCCAAGGTCGGAGGCAAATTAGTTCTGAATTAACTATGTTGTTCTTATACATGTTTAACCCTGTTTCAGGCAAAACTCTTTAAGTCGCGAGTAGAGCTTGAGTTACTTCTTAACCTTAATGTCTGGGATTATGTGAAACCCGAGTTTGAAAAATCACAAAAGAAGTGAACATCCTCATCAAAAAGGCTAAGCACATAAGGAGGTAGAATTATACTACTGAACAAAATCCCGAGCCCATTGAAGGTGCGCTAGAAGGGCTTCAAGATACCTTGGTTGCTTACAAAGAGGCTGCAAAAAGAGCCAATAATCCTGCTGGGGCATGATCTAGTTCAAGCCTGTTGATGTGCAGGGTGAGTAGCCATACTTTTGTGGATGTTCAAGGGGCATGCCTTTGTTGATGTGTATGGTCAGATAGCACGACCATAGTAAATAATGTGATGGACTAGTTAAGTCCTAGCCTGATATATGGACAAGTTAACCTTTTGTAATAATTATCTTTATTCCTGTGGACAGGTTATCTTCATCTTTGTGGACAAGTTATCTCTCTTATGATGTCTATTTTGTCTCAGAAGATATGTGTGTTGATTGTGCCTGTATGTCCAAATGGAAACAATGAGAGATGGATCGAGTTGACCTGTCAATGAGGACAGACTCAAAGGAGACGATGATTAACAAACCTTCGTCTCATTGGTTCACTAACGCTGCGCTCCCGCTACATGGAACTTGAGTGCTCTCATACTTCAATTATTGGGCTCTCAAACTAGTAACGGGCTTCAAATGCTCATCGGTAACGGACTTTATAGCACGTTACCGATACAGAGTGATCAGTAACGGACTTAAGTAGCCCGTTATCGATAGGCCATTGATCGGTAACAGACTTTACAAACCCGTTACCGATAGGTTTAACATTTGTAACGGGCTCTTTTAAAATCCGTTACAAAGAATTTATGTAACAGGCGTTTAAGAAGCCCGTTACCAAAAGTCCACATTGGTAACGGGCGTTGTGGAAGCCAACCCCGGGGTCGTCCTGGCACGCTTATAGGTAACGAGCGCCAAACAATAACCGTTACAGATGTGGGTGGATGTAACGGGCGTTAAGGGCCCGTTACAAATGCTGCGTGACCTATTTGAGGTTTTCACGTAGTGGATGTTAGTGTTATTGTTAGTGGTAGTTTTGAACACCTCCAAATTAACACATAAAAAACAAACATATTGGATGCTTGGATGGAGGTGTTAGTTTGCATTTGAATTAACTTTTCCAGACATTTGAAAAAGGAGAGGGAGAGAGAGAAAAGGGGTGGGGTACACCAAATTAACACCATAATGTAGGCATCATCTCCAAAAAAAGAGAGAGGAAGGGATAAGATCAAGAGCATAGGAAACGAGAAGAGGTTCCCAAGAAGGTCAATGGAGAAACGGTTGCCAGTAAGTGGCTGAGAGCACCACTACAAAGGTAGTGATTCCAATGTAGAATTAAATGATACGCAGAGTAACGAAACGTCGTCTCCATTTCATACTTAAACCGTGTTTGGAAACAAATCTCCTGTATCTTCTCCTTCCAAAACAATTAGATCCCCTACCCCTTCATCTCTACCCGCGAAAAATAGCAACTGCCTGCTCCTCATCGTCACCATTCTCGGCCAGAGATGGATAGCATGCTGGGAAGAAGCACGCGGCACCAGCCGTCGTCGCTGCTGGGCTTCCCTCAAGACCTCCGAATTGAGATTGCGGCGCGTGTCGGTGCGACCTCAGAGCGTCCCTTGACTGACCTCCGCAGCCAGCCTACGCAGTACTTGCTCGACCATGCGCCGCATGTGCGGCCACGGCGACGTCGGCCGGCATTTGTCGATAGAGGGGATATGAGATGAGATTTCTTGGGTGTGGAACCCCACCGCTTACAAAGCATTCCTTGCTATGCTGAGTGGTCTCAGGAACCCGGAGGCTTGCTTCCTCTCCGGAATCAAAGCCTTCTTCATCGAATACAAGGGATACAATGATCTCCGGCGCGCCGCCAAGGGTGGGCACGATGCGGCGGCCTATCTATACGCCATCTTGCTCTACAGAGACAATGGTGGTGCTGCCGCCGACGACACCACGAAGGGGTACATGAGGCGGGTCGTGGGTGGCGGCAGTACGACGTCGAGATGGCTGAGCAACGAGGGGTGTCTGCCTTTGCGGGAGAAGGTCGCGCGTGCCCTCTACTACTTGATTTGGCACAGGCACCGGCGGCGGTTGCGGCGTGGAAAAAGGATGGCTTCGAATTTCTCTGGTTTGAAGCGAAGACTGTAGGCTGCGCTTGCAAGTGGTGAAGTTCGCACAGAGTATTGGAATAGGAAATCAGTAGTAGATTAGCTTCTGTATGATGCTCGAATTATCTGTGTAAAATTTTGGGAGAGCAGCCAATCCGACACGGGTTATCAGCCCAGCGTCGCTAATGACTGTGGGGCCTAGTTCTATTCAAATGAAGAACAATTCTCATTTCTCCTTTTAATATGCAATCAAATGTTGTAACAAGTATTTCTTCGTCGTTATTAGTCCAAATTTGATACTTTTTTCTAAAATTTTCTAAATCACCATCTATTCAATAATTTCATTGTTTAGTGTACATTCCATTTGTTGAGTGATGTTTATATGCCTTATTTTATGCTTTTTAAGTACAACATACAAATAATATTTGTTTTACACAACCATTAGTGATAGAACTTCACATTTCGCAAGCTTAAGATGAACACAAGCTTTTGTTATGTTTTCAAATGCATATGAGTTCGAACATGTTGCAAAGTTTGGAAAACTTCAATGTTCAAGCAAACATTCTAGGAAACTATGTGAGAGATGTAGACATTTGTGCACAAGTATATTATTCCTTCATCGATACCAATTGACATTTTGAAGACAAGTTTAGGTACCCAAATTATGTTTCCAAGTCAATTTGTAGATTTTGTAGAGCAAATTTGATGTTATTAGAATTATTATATAATTACTACGGGGGTGTAAAAACCAAATATATGAATTTTGGGCACAAATTGCGACTGTTGATATTTTATTCAAATACTAAATGTCCAAATACGAATTTTTCATATTTTTATGATTTTAGTTGCTATTTTATGGGCTCTAATAATTCAAGGAAGCAAGTTTCATTCCAAAAAAATTGTGACAGTCAATATAAAAAAGATAACCATTGCCTGCCCGCCCGGACCCAACTGCCAACAAATGTGATATGGGTTCACTAACCATCGTCACCAATGACACTGGCCCACACGTCAGCGTCAGCGTCAGCAGGCTATCCTGCGTCGGCAATGACTACTCTAATAATATCTAATTCATCACAACAGATCTCCAGTTCATCACAATAGAACACCATTCATCACAACACGGTTGAATCTACTCACGTATATTAGATCGAGTTCATGACATACAAAATCTAACAACCAAACTAATTAACTAAGCAGTTCGTGATCGACAGACAAACTAAGAAGTTCATGTCCAAGAACCGGACGAAGCCACAAAAGCACAGAGACATTAATATTGTTACTAATTGGTAGAGGAGTCTATCAATTAGTCGGAGTCCCGCCGTCGTTGCCGCCGTGGTTGTTGTGGTCGCTGTCGTCGCCGTCGTGGCTGCCGTTGTCGCCGTGGCTGCCGTCGGAGCCGCCATTGTCGAAGAAGAAGTGGCGGCGGGTAGCCCACTTGACCATGAGGAGGTTCTCGAGCTTCTCAGCCAACCCATGGATCTTGAAGGCGGGACCCTTCATGCTTGGGTGCTTGTACACATCATGATACGCCTTGATGTCGAAGGCCTCGTCAACACCTTCAAGCTTTCTGAAGGCTTTCCTGAGCAGCTCGACGGCGAACTTAGTGTCGTCGAAGAGCGGTTCCTCGTCGGCGTCCTTGGCCGCCGGCTCCTTCCCCTTGTCCAACTTCTTTCGACGGCGGCTTTCGTCGTCATCGTCCTCCCTTCATCCCCGCTTCAACGGTGGTGGGCTCCTCGACGCCATCTCCTCCTTCTCTCAGTGACTGAAGATTTGTAGTGGTGAATCGCGAGGAGGAAGAAAAAGATGATAAGCTTATGGAAGTGTAGAGGAAAGCAGGGGAGGGTGACTGGAGAGGGAGTTATACTGACAAGACTGAGCGAAGAAAAAGATGTGCCACTCGATTGTGCATCGGGCTCTGTTTCGGGCGCAAAACCACACGTCACCTTCTATGACGCGGGAAGGAGAAGGGGCGGGGCAATGATGTCGAGCCCACTTGTCAACGGTAGCAGCCAAACTGAGACGCCTTTTCAATTTCCATTTATTGTTTTATTACGACATGGCCGAGGCGCCATATTCAACCTTCAACCCTCGAGCTCGTCGCCTCCTTCAACATCGATCCTAGTCGCCAACTTCACCCCTCTTCAACTTCAATCCTCCTTGCCAACTTCATCCCTCGTTGCCGCCAACTTCAACCCTCGCCGCCATTCAAATTCCAAACCCCGTCGCTGTGCTGTTTCCTCCCCTTCTCCTTGATGGCCGCAGTGTGTTTGATGCTGCTGCTGCCAGATGAACTTCTCACCAAGATCATCGTCCACTCCATAAGGACGTGGCCGTCATTTTCTGAACCTTCGGAATAAAATCTGCGGCAACTTCCGACGCATCTACAACTCCAATGAGGTACTACTGCACGTGTTGCAGCGTGATCTTCGTGAGGCGTGAAAGAATCGCTACGTCAGATCATGCTTTGAGCGGTGCTTCCGCGAGGCCAATCATCCGGAGGCATTGTGCTTCGAGGGGATGGTGAGGTTGATGAGGCGGCGGAACCCCGATAAGGGTCTGAAGCTCATCGGAGATGCCGCTGCTGAAGACTCTGGTGCCAAGTACTCCCTCCATCTATTTATCCAAGGTCTATTTTTAAATCTGAAAATTCCATTTATGCAAGGCCTATTTGTGTTTTTGCATTGGAAAATACTAAATCGTCGCTTTGGTATCTGTGCGAGCAATAAATTCCTCTCACATTCTTCTCCAGAGATTAATGATGGGAGAGACTTTATTTCTTTTCCTTGGCCTTTGAGTCAAGTGAAAATGGGCCTTGGACAGATGGATGGAGGCAGTACTTCTTAGTGATGCTGACGTACCGTTGCAACCTGGCGGATCCCGAAGCCATGGCACTACTCCAGGAAATCAGTGGCGGCACGTCGCCTCCTGACGGCCGGTGGAAGAACCACAACCTGCGGCGGCTGCGCTACCTCGTCATGCAGGATCTCGACAACATTGCATGGTGCTACTGGCTTGATGACGGCAACGACGACGACATTCCATTGCTTCCCGTCCAGAATCCCAACATCTTCATTTGGGAAGCGGGATGTAGGCGCTACGGGCCGGATACCAAAGAGATCATCCACTACTACAGCGCCGAGTGTCGCATCCGTCATGAGTTCGACCTCTGGACATGTAGCTTCCGCCCCGTCGTGGAGTACACCGTCAGCAGGATAAACATCATGATGTAGGCGCAAGCATCAATGAACATTATCTATCTTGAATGTAAATTATTAGATATTACTAAACGCAGATTTGATTTTATCGGGATGTTGGTTTTTAATTAGTTTTTGATAGATAATATTTGTTTTGTCACGTTTTTGAGTCAAATCGAAGGTTGCGGTGGTCTCATTTGCTACCGACGAGGCCTGAGATGCCCTCTTGGGTGTCAAAACCGCCGAAGTGGGCACGGCGGCGGCGGCACGGCGGAGGCGGCGGGCGGTGGTGCCCTCTGCTTCCTCCTTTGTTCTATTCAAATGACTATGGGGGCCAGTTCTATTCAAATGATGAATAGTTCTCATTTCTCCTTTTAATCTGCAATCAAATGTTGTAACAAGTATTTCTTTGTCGTTATTAGTCCAAATTTGATATATTTTTCTATTTTTTCTAAAATCACCATCTATTCATTAATTTCATTGTTTAGTGTACATTTCGTTTGTTGAGTGATGTTTATATGCCTTATTTTGTTCTTTGTAAGTACAACATACAAATAATATTTGTTTTCCATAACCATTAGTGATGGAACTTTACAATTCGTAAGCTTAAGGTGAACACAAGGTTTTGTTACGTTTTCAAATGCATATGAATTCGACATGTTGCAAAGTGTGGAAAACTTCAATGTTCAAGCAAACATTCTAGGAAACTATGTGAGAGATGTAGATATTTGTACACAAGTATATAATTCCTTTATCGAAATCATTTGAAATTTTAAAGACAAGTCTAGGTACCCAAATTATGTTGGCAAGTCAATTTGTAGATTTTTTAGAGTACACTAGATGTTAGTAGAATTATTACATCATTAACATGGGATGTAAAAATGGATTCTAAGAATCTTGGCCACACAAGTGTGATTGTTGATATTTTATTCAAATACTAAATGTCCAAATACGAATTGTTTGTATTTTTATGATTTTTTATGTGTTGTTTTATGGGCTCTAATATTTTAGGGAAGCACGTTTCATTTGAAAGAAAATAGTGGCGGCCCACACGTCAGCGTCAGTAGCCAAAATAAAAAGGTAACCGCTGCGGATTCACTAACAAAGGCGATCCGGGTTCACTAACCATCGTCGCCCATGACGCTGGCTCACTCGTCAGTGTAGCAGGCAAACCATGCGCGGACTGCTCAAAATTTCCCACCTAGTATTACTATAGTGCCCATGAAATTCCAATTGCTGCACAGAGCCGTCAAGGGCACGCCAGTAGTTTCATTAAACACAGTTACGTGCGGCATTCATATTCGGCTCCTCAAAGACAGATCCACAACGCGCGCATTCTCCCGACCACCACCGCCACTCGCCCTGCACGCCTTCGCCGCTCTCCCGCCGCAGCCCTGCTCTTCACCAGCCCCACCGCTCCCTGCGTGACGATGGTGACGAGGACGCGGTTACTGGTGTGCTGACGTACGTCTGGCCAACCTAAAGACGGTTGACGCGGATCTGTCGACGTCATCTCCGGCCACGACGACGAGCCGGCCGCCTCAGGCCACGAGCCGATGTGGATCCGGCCCCTCCAACCATCACGAGAACAATTACTTCATTCGTGACAGAGATTAGTCCTGCTTGAACCCCCAACGCCCTCCCTCTCATCATCCACCAAAATCTGCTATATATTCATGACAATGTGGATTAATTAGGGAGACATGCCTTGATAGTTCATCTTCAATTGATTGACTGTGGATTTGATGGATGGATTTTGTTGCCCCAAGTCTGTTTGAATAAATTGTTGCTAACAGATGTAGTTATATGAACTGTTGAAATTCATTTTCATGTTGCTGGTGCTACAATTTTTGCACTATAAATTCATGAAAACCATCGAGGATGTTAGCATACTTTAATTCTGCTATGCTTTGAATGTACCAGATCGACAGTTATGCTTTGGACCTGTTAGCATACTTTAATTCTGTTATGCTCTAAATGTACCAGATCGACAGTTATGCTTTGGACCTGTTAACATATACTTTAATTCCGCTATGCTCAGATCGACATTTATGATTTGGACCTGCTAGCATATTTTAATTTTGATGGCCACATAATGTCATTGGGAATTGCATCGCAGTGGTTTATAATGTAGTCTACCCAGTCTGCTATATATTCATGTCAAGGTGGATTAGGGAGACATGCCTTAATAGTTCATCTTCAATTGATTGACTGTGGATTTGATGGATCAATTTTGTTTCTCCAAGTTTGTTTTGAATAAATTATTGCTAACAGATGAAGTTATATGAAATGTTGAAATTCATTTTCATGTTCCTGGTGCTTTAATTTTTGCACTGTAAATTCATGAAAAGCATAAAGGATGCTCGCATACTTTAATTCTGCTATGCTTTGAATGTACTAGATTGACACTTATGCTTTGGACCTGTTAGCATACTTTAATTCTGATGGCCACATAATGTTAGTGGGAATTGCATCACAGTGGTTTATAATGTAGTCCACCCAATCTGCTATATATTCATGTCAAAGGTGGATTAGGGAGACATGCCTTAATAGTTCATCTTCAATTGATTGACTGTGGATTTTGATGGATGGATTTTGTTGCTCCAAGTCTGTTTTGAATAAGTTGTTGCTAACAGATGAAGTTATATGAAATGTTGAAATTCATTTTCATGTTCCTGTTGCTATAATTTTGGCATTGCAAATTCATGAAAAGCATAAAGATGTTAGCATACTTTAATTCTGCTCTGCTTTGAATGTACCAGATCGACACTTATTCTCACATAATAAATATAGGCAAAGCAAGATCACATTTATAGACAAGCTAGGATCACATCAAGTTTCAAGTTACTCTCATCAGGGCTTGTTTGGATGGAATCATGAGAAAACTTCCTGAACCAGGCAGTATCTGACCCCAACCAAGCATGCTAAGTAGGTTTCTCAGGCAACAACACCTGACTAAAGAAGACTAAATGAGTTTCAAGAATCTGGTCACAATAAACTCACGGTGCACCACTGTAGAAGTTGCCCTTTCGGTCGATGGTCTCCTTAAAAATGTACTCGCACAGCATCTCCCAGACACGCTTTACATCTTCTGTGGAAACATCTACAGGAGGTTTGAAATCCTGCAAAATACAATCATTTATGAGAATACAAGTAGAAATCATCTTCTAAAATCAGATGGATAATATGAGCAGAGACAAGGTTGGTTGAGCATCATTATCTACTTACAACAGCCTTCTTGATGTCAGGTGTGTCATCGAGTAGTCTTAACATATGGAATGCCACATGGAATCCACACAAAGAGGACCCCTGTGGCTGCTGAGCACACTGCATCGAGGTACCAAAATGACAAGTTAATGCAGTACCAAATAGGTAAGAAGGGACCATAAAAAAACCTCGGTCTTACAACGAGACTTGTTTTGTGCTTGAGTGTGGCTTTTGGCTTTTTTTTCTTTCCTTTCATCACTCTGTCTTGTGCATCACCAAAGGTCCTACATGATCAGCAATACCAATTAAAAACACTAAGAGATAGATTTTTTGTGAACAAAAAATATTGTACCAAAGGCCTTGCATGGTCAGCAATACCAATTAGAAACACTAAGAGATTGAATTTTTGTGAACAAAAGCTACAAGAAACTGACCAGTTCAAAACGTTTTGGAGGTCTGGGAACTTTAGCGGGGGATGTTGTTTAGCAGAATCTAGATACCAAACCTCTTTGAACTTCGTACACATGATCACTGTTACCCATTGGCTAGTGCAGTAGGCACCCACCACATAGTAGTTGTTCATCATTGGATTTGAGATTGCTTTGCCAACTTACTGAGAACACTGACAAATATTTGTTGAAGTAAACAAATCTAGATCTAAAAACCCAACACTGATCTGCTTCTCCGCTACCTTGTCCATCATTTTCCTAAAAAAATCAAATTGTTAGCATGCATGAACTTTGCGGTCAAAATTAAAGAAATATCCTTTTAGGTTTTAAAGTACTTACAATGTCCACAACCTCATGAAGGTAACATCCATAGAAGCCAGGGTTATAAGGTTAAACACTCTACTGAATTCAATGATTAACATTAAAGCACCACAACCACCTTCAAAGTAGTCTTGATCCACCTTTTTTGGAAAGGCAAGTTTATCCTTACTGTGTTCCATGACTTAAGCATGCAACTTGGCACAATTTGGTCCAACAGCCTTTACTTTTGCTTCTGATAACATAAGGCACCAGGCTTGTATTTTGGTCGGCCCAGTTCTATCCCATTAACACAGTTAAGAATCTCATCTTTAGACAGAGGTTTCCTGGCCTGGTTCCCTTCTACAGTGGAGATTTCCTGGGCTCCTCCTGTTGCAGAGGCTGCTATACTTATTGCATCTGCTTCTTAGGGGGAGATTGCCTGCGCTCCTCCTCCTACTGCTGGAGAGGCTGTTGTTTCGTCTGTTGCTTATCCTCATGTTACAGCTGCTGCTTAGGAGTAGTTTGCCTGGGCTCCTCCTGCTGTTGTCGACACTCCTGCTGCTGGAGAGGCTATTTCGTCTGTTGATTATCCTCATGTTGCTGCTGCTGCTTAGGCGGAGTTTGCCTGGGCTCCTCCTCTGGTTATCGTCGATGCTCCTGCTGCGTAGTTTTGCCAATCTGCTGCTGCTGCTGTTGAGCCATCTCTTGCTGACACTGAGCTGCACCACCTCCATCTGATGTTGTACCCCTGCTACCTATTGCGGTTTCAGGGTTGGGATGTCTCGTCATGGGTGGTATAATGATCATGTCCTTTGGCCATTGGATCATTTGAATGAGAGCCTCAACTAGGGTTGCTACGTCACCCCTATCAATTGGTACAGGTAGAAGGTAGTGACCCGCATTGGCCCACACATAAGTAGGTTGCACCACAACATACCCATCTTGCACCGGTACTGAATGGCAATCCTTTTGAAATGGAAAGACTTTTGCTAGTGCGAGCTCCACGGTGCCATCCAAAAGACTGCATGTGGTTGGCTCTATTAGCGTATCTAATTGTGTCCAGCATAGGTGACCGACTATCACTATGCACTTCATTCGCTTCATCACCATTGGCATTCCAATGATCTTGCTCTCTTCCATCTTCGTCGCTGTCATGCGCATGTTCTTCCTCACAGTCATGCCCATCTTCTTCCTCACTGTCATCCATATCTTCTTCCTCACTGCTACTGACAGGCGTTGGTAATTGGGAAGGAAGAAGTGCATTTTTCGGTATGTTGATGCATGATATTCTTAGAGCAAGGATAACTGATTTAAATGTTTTGTCCATCACTTCATGAACATTAGACCTCTTGTTCCTCTTCTTCCTGTACATTCTAGTGAACTCTTCTTCACCAAACCCTTTACCCTAGCCAAGTGAACTAGGCATGCCTCGGACGTGACCTCGACGCCTTGGAGTCTCAAGTGCTGCGGTGAGGATATCATCCTCCCTAACCCCAGAGAAAGAACCATCGCTACCCTGAGCTGCAAGTGTTTTCACCCTATCTGCTACCCCCACCACCGCAGGGTTACTGAATGTTATTCCCCAGCTTCCTTCACTAGTATTCTTCTTCTACCCTACCCTTGCCCGCAGATAAGGTCTCGAACATCCAGGAAATTTGTCCCAAGGTTATGTTTTCCTTCTGCAGCTAGCTTTGCATCCTCCTCCTCCCACTCTTTCCTTTTACCACAATAAACTTTTATGACCGTCTTGTGTGGCTTATTATGCAATGCTCTCTTTTGTTTCATCTCTTGGCTCAATTGCTGAAATTCAGGAGAATTGGTTTACTGCACAAACATGTCCCAGTCTTGTTGCTGCAAAAAGGCATGCCTCACAAAGGGAGTCTCCTCTTCACTCACATATATTTTTCTTAAATGGGCCTTGAACCGCCGTTGCAAGGTTCCAATCTTTGATATAGCTGCCTTAACTGCCTTCTTGCGAATAGATTCTTCCAGATTGGCTGGGTAATCTAGCTTTTCCTCCAAAACTGTGAACAGATGGTCGTTCTCAATTGGTGAGAGATCATCAACCGCCTTGTTGATTAACACCCTCTCCCGAGCAATGAGACCACACACCAATACTAATCTATCCCTTGCAGCATCTGGGGCAGGCCAAAAATGGGCATCAAGTGCAGTTGCTGTCAACTTGTCTTCTGGCCATTTGGTTTGTGTCCTTGACCCGCGGGATTGAGTACTACTCGTAGCAGTCTGTGCTGAGTGACCCTGTGAAGAAGGTTCACCGACGATGGGTTGTAATGATGCACTAAAGGTAGATGAGTTTGTTGTTGTGGGAGACTGCATAGATGATATGTTAGGTTTGTCAGTAGAGCAACATAAGCAAGACTGGAAAACTAAACAAAATTCTTATTAGATAAATTCGTTTTCTCAGGCAAAATAGCTGATACAGTCGTAAATAAAATTAGCATAGACATACACAGTTCATATTTTACTTAATTAACATAATGGGATAAATGCTAACCATTTTGACAGGGACACAACAACATTCTTATATATCAAAGCAGAGAATAAATTCCTTCAACTGCTTCATTGTCCAACTTCAGCAGCGATGGATTGTGTGTTCCATGTGTACATGCAACAAGAGGATAAAGCAATGGTCATGACTTTGTATATGAAAGTAGTGAAACAACACTCACAACACATCATGACACTAACAATAACAATATATATGATGGTAGTGAAACAATTAACACTCACAACAAAGCATAAGTCAGTTTAGTTATGACTACATTATAAACCACTGCGATGCAACTCCCACTGACATTATGTGGCTATCAGAATTAAGGTATGCTAACAGGTCCAAAGCATAACTGTCGATCTGGTACATTCAAAGCATAGCAGAATTAAAGTATGCTAACATCCTTTATGTTTTTCATGAATTTACAGTGCAAAAATTATAGCACCATGAACAAGAAAATGAATTTCAACATTTCATATAACTTCATCTGTTAGCAACAATTTATTCAAAACAGACTTGGAGCAACAAAATCCATCCATCAAATCCACAGTCAATCAATTGAAGATGAACTATTAAGGCATGTCTCCCTAATCCACCTTGACATGAATATATAGCAGATTGGGTGGACTACATTATAAACCGCAGTGATGCAATTCCCACTGACATTATGTGGCCATCAGAATTAAAGTATGCTAACAGGTCCAAAGCATGAGTGTCGATCTGGTACATTCAAAGCATAGCAGAATTAAAGTATGCTAACATCCTTTATGCTTTTCATGAATTTACAGTGCAAAAATTATAGCACCAGGAACATGAAAATGAATTTCAACGTTTCATATAACTTCATATGTTTGCAACAATTTTTTGAAAATAGACTTTGAGCAACAAAATCCATCCATCAAATCCACAGTCAATCAATTGAAGATGAACTATTAAGGCATCTCTCCCTAATCCACCTTGACATGAATATATAGCAGATTAGGTGGACTACATTATAAACCACTGCGATGCAATTCCCAATGACATTATGTTGCCATCATAATTAAAATATGCTAAGCATAACTGTCGATTTGAGCATAGCAGAATTAAAGTATATGCTAACAGGTCCAAAGCATAACTGTCAATCGGGTACATTCAAAGCATAGCAGAATTAAAGTATGCTAACATCCTCAATGCTTTTCATGAATTTATAATGCAAAAATTGTAGCACCAGGAACATGAAAATGAATTTCAATAGTTCATATAACTACATCTGTTAGCAACAATGTATTCAAACAGACTCGGGGCAACAAAATCCATCAATAAAATCCACAGTCAATCAATTAAAGCTAAACTATCAAGGAATTTCTCCCTAATTAATCCACATTGACATGAATATATAGCAGATTTTGGTGGCCGAGGAGAGATAAAGCGTTGGGGGTTCAAGCGGGACTAACCACTGTCATGAATGTAATAGTTGTTCTCGTGATGGTTGGAGGGGCCAGACCCACGTCAGCTCGTGGCCAGAGGTGGTCGGACCGTCGTCGTGGCCGAGGACGACATCGACAGATCTACGTCAACCGTCTTTAGGTTGGCCGGGAAGACGTACGTCCGCACGCCAGTAACCGCGTCCTCATCATCGTCGTCACGCAGGGAGCAATGGGGCTGGAGGAGAGCAGGGCTGCGGTGGGGAGAGAGCGGCGAAGACGAGCGGGGCGAGTGGCGGCGGTGGGGAGCATGTGGGCGTTGTGGATCTGTCTAGCGAGGAGCCGAATATGAACGGGGTGTGTAACTGTTTTTAATTAAACTACCGGCGTGCCCTTGACTTTCATGCGCATTATAGTCAATATAGGTGGGAAATTTTGAGCAGCCCGCGCATGGTTCCTCATATTAGAGCCCATAAAAAAGCACCCAAAATCATAAAAATACGAACAAATCGTATTTGGACATTTAGTATTTGAATAAAATATCAACAGTCAGACTTGTGTGCCCAGGATTCTTAGAATCCGTTTTTACATCCCATGTTAATGATGTAATAATTCTACAAATTGACTTGACAACATAATTTGGGTACCTAGACTTGCCTTCAAAATTTCAAATGGTTTCGATGAAGAAATTTTATACTTGTGTACAAATATCTACATCTCTCACACAGTTTCCTAGAATGTTCCTTGAACATTGAAGTTTTCCACACTTTGCAATATGTTCGAACTCATATGCATTTGAAAACTTAACAAACCTTGTTATTCACCTTAAGGTTACGAAAATGCAAAGTTTTATTACAGGAGGTGTTAAAAACAAATATTATTTATATGATGTACTTACATGGAATAGGATAAGGCATATAAACATTGTTCAAGAAATGGAATATACACTAAACAATGAAAATAATGAAAACATGGTGATTTTAGAAAACTGTAGGAAAAAATCAAATTTATTCTAATTACGACGGAGAAATACATTTTACAAAAATTTGATTGTGTATTAAAAAGAGAAATGTCGTCGACGACGCGGGACGGATAAATTGTTATTCATTCTCCAATAGTTCTTCATTCTCTAATAGAACAAAGGAGGAAGCAGAGGGCACCGCCTCCCGCAACCGCTGCCGCTGCCATGCCCACTTCAGCGGTTTTGACACCCAAGAGGGCATACCCAAGAGGGCATCCCAGGCCTTGTTGGCGGCAAATGAGACCACCGCAACCTTCGATTTGACGCACAAACGTGATAAATCAAATATTATCTATCAAAATCTGATTAAAAACCGACATCTGGATAAAATCAAATCCGTGTTTAGTAATATCTAATAATTTACATTCAAGATAGATAATGTTCATTGATGCTTGCACCTAAATCCCGATGTTCATCCTGCTGAGGGCGTACTCCACAGCGAGGCGGAAGCTACACGTCCAGAGGTCGAACTCATGACGGATGTGACACTCGGCGCTGCAGTAGTGGATGATCTCTTTGGTATCCGACCCATAGCGCCTACATCCCACTGCCCAAATGCAGATGTGGGGATTCTGGACGGGCAGCAATGGAATGTCGTCGTCGTCGCCGTCATCAAGCCGGTACCACCACGCAATGTTGTCGAGATCCTGCTTGACGAGGTAGCGCAGCCGCCGCAGGTTGTGGTTCTTCCACCGGCCGTCAGGGGGCGATAGGCCGCCACTGATTTCCTAGAGCAGTGCCATGGCTTCGGGGTATGTCGGGTTGCAACGGTACTTCAGCATCGCTAAGAAGTACTTGGCACCACAGTCTTCAGCAGCGGCATCTCCGATGAGCTTCAGACCCTTACCGGGGTTCCGCCGCCTCATCAACCTCCATTCCCTTGAAGGTCAATGCCTCCGAATGATTGTCCTCGCAGAAGCGCCACTCAAAGCACGACCTGACATAGCGATTCTTGCACGCCTCACGAAGATCACGTAGCAACACGTGCAGTAGTACCTCATCGGAGTTGCAGATGCGCCGGAAGGTGCCACAGATTTTATTGCGAAGTTCAGAAAATAGAAAACGGCCTCATCCTTGATGGAGTGGATGATGATCTTGTTGAGAAGTTCATCTCGCAGCAGCAGCATCAAGAACACTGCGGGCATCAAGGAGAAGGGGAGGAAATAGCACAGCGATGGGGTTTGGAATTTGAAAGGCGACGAGGGTTGAAGTTGGCGGCGACGAGTGTTGAAGTCAGCGACGAGGGATGATGTTTTCAAGGAGGATTGAAGTTGAAGAGGGATGAAGTTGGCGACGAGGATTGAAGTTGAAGGAGGCGACGAGCTCGAGAGTTGAAAGTTGAAGATGGCTCCTCGGCCATGTAATAAAACAATAAATGGAAATTGAAAAGGCGTCTCAGTTTGGCTGCTACCGTTGACAAGTGGGCTCGACATCATTGCCCCGCCCCTTCTCCTTCCCGCGTCATAGAAGGTGACGTGTGGTTTTGCGCCCGAAACAGAGCCCGATGCACAATCGAGTGGCACATCTTTTTCTTCGCTCAGTCTTGTCAGTATAACTCCCTCGCTCAGTCGCCCTCCCCTGCTTTCCCCTACTTCTTCCATAAGCTTATCATCTTTTTCTTCACTTCTTCTTCCTCCTCGTGATTCACCACTACAAATCTTTTATCACTGAGAGATGGGGGAGATGGCATCGAGGATCCCACCGCCATCGAAGCGGGGACAAAGGGAGGACGACGACGACAAAAGCCGTCGTCAGAAGAAGTTGGAGAAAGGGAAGGAGCCGGCGGCCAAGAACACCGACGAGGAACTGCTCTTCGACGACACTAAGTTTGCCATCGAGATGCTCAGGAGCGCCTTCAGAAAGCTTTAAGGTGTTGGCGAGGCCTTCGACATCAAGGCGCATCATGATGTGTACAAGGACCCAAGCATGAAGGGTCTCGCCTTTAGGATCTACGAGTTGGCTGAGAAGCTCGAGAACCTCCCCGTGGTCAAGCAGGCTACCCGCCGCCACTTCATCTTCGACGACGGCGGCTTCGACGGCGATGACGGCAGCCACGACGACGACGGCAACTACAGCGGTGATGACGGCGGGACTCCGACTAATTGATAGACTCCTCTACCAATTAGTAACAATGTGTGTGTGCTTTTGTGTCTTTATCAGGTTCTTGGACATGAACTGCTTAGTTAATTAGTTTGGTTGTTAGATTTTGTATGTCATGAACTCGATCTAATAGATGCAAGTAGATCCAACCGCGTTGTGATGAACTAGAGATCTGTTGTGATGAACTGGAGATCTGTTGTGATGAACTAGATCTTATTAGAGACAATGGATAGTCATTGTCGATGCAGGTTAGCCTGCTGACGCTGACGCTGATGCGTGGGCCAGTGTCATTGGCGATGATGGTTAGTGAACCTGCATCGCCTTTGTTGGCAGTTGGGTCCGGGCGGGCAGGCAACGATTATCTTTTTTATATTGGCTGTTGACGCTGACGCGTGGGCCTGTCACTACTTTTTTGGAATGAAACTTGCTTCCCTGGATTATTAGAGCCCATAAAACAACACCTAAAAATCATAAAAATAAGAACAATTTGTATTTGGACATCAGTATTTGAATAAAATATCAACAGTCACACTTGTGTGCCCAAAATTCATATATTTCATTTTTACATCCCATGGTAATTATATAATAATTCTAATAACATCAAATTTGCTCTAAAAATCTACAAATTGACTTGGCAACATAATTTGGGTACTTAAACTTGTCTTCGAAATTTCAAATGGTATCGATGAAGGAATAATATACTTGTGTACAAATGTCTACATTTCTCACATAGTTTCCTAGAATGTTTGCTTGAACATTGAAGTTTTCCACACTTTGCAACATGTTCGAACTCATATGCATTTGAAAACTTAACAAAACCTTGTGTTCACCTTAAGATTACAAAATGTAAAATTTCATCACTAATGGTTGTGTAAAACAAATATTATTTGTATGTTGTACTTACAAAGAACATACTCAACAAATAGAATGTACACTAAACAGTGAAATTGATGAAAAGATAGTGATTTTAGAAAAATTTAGAAATACTTGTTAAAAATTTGTACTAATAATGTCGAAGAAATACTTGTTACAACATTTGATTGCAAATTAAAAGGAGAAATGGAAATTGTTCTTCATTTGAATAGAACTAGTCCCCACAGTCATTAGCGATGCGGGGCTGATAACCAGCGTCGGATTTGCTGCTCTCCCAAAATTTTACACAGATAACTCGAGCATCATACAAAAGCGAATCTACTACTGATTTCCTATTCCAATACTCTGTGCGAACTTCAACATTTCACTGCGCAGCCTACAGTCTTCGCTGCAAAACAGAGAAATTTGAAGCCATCATTTTTCCACGTCGCAGCCGTTGTCGTTGCCTGCGCACGGCTGATCGCCGCGGACCTGTGCCGGAGGTGGCAGCGGTTCACCCCAAATGCGCCAAGTCGAGGAGTGGAGAGCATCTCCGGCCTTTTGATGCAAAGGCAGACACCTCTCATTGCTTAGCCATCTCGACGTCATACTGCCGCCGCCCGTGACCCACCTCATGTACCACTTGGCGGTGTCGTCGGCGGCGGCACCGCCATTGTCTCTGTAGAGCAAGATGGCATATAGATAGGCCGCCGCATAGTGCCCACCCTCGGCGGCGCACGTGAGATCATTGTATCCTCTATGTTCGATGAAGAAGGCTTTGATCCCAGAGAGGAAGCAAGCCTTCGGATGCCCGAGACCAGTCAGCATAGCAAGGAGTGCTTTGTAAGCGGTGGGGTTCCACAGCCAAGAAATCTCATCTCCTATCCCCTCTATCGACAAACGCCGGCCGACGTCGTCGTGGCCGCACACGTGGCACATGGTCGAGCAAGTACCGCGTAGGCTACGAAGGTCAGCCAAGGTCCGCTCCGAGGTCGCACCGACGCGCGCCGCAATCTCAATGCGGAGGTCTTGAGGGAGGCCCAGCAGCGATGATGGTTGGTGCCTCTTGTTTCTACCCGTCATGCCGGGAATGGTGACGATGAGGAGTAGGCAATTGCTGTTTTTCGCGGTTAGAGATGAAGGGGTAGGGGATCTAATTGATTTGGAAGGAGAAGATACAGGAGATTTGTTTCCAAACACGGTTGAAGTATGCAATGGATATGACGTTTGTCTAATCCATGTTATTATTTAATTCTCCATTCGAAACGACGTTTCACTATGGTCGCTTCGCAAGTACGGTGTTTTGTTAGTTCCAAGAGTTGGGGCTTGTATGAAGTGTCAAAGGATGGAATTTCGTCAAACTGGTTGTATTGCTCCTCCTCAACAACATTTTCTATCCCCACAATCCTTTTTTCAGGCATAACCATAGACCAGTTCTTCTTTGCAAGGTCAGGTACATAGAACACTTGCTCAACATGGTTCGTTTTTGTAACCAAAGATCCAGAGATCATCACTAACATAACCATATTTGTCCTTGCTCACAGCTCTCTTCCCATTGGTGACCCATCTACACCGAAACAAGGCTACCTTCAATCCTACATAATCAAGCTCCCACATCTCCTCTATTTGACCATAATATGTGTCTGTCTCTGTGTCATCATCGTCGTCATGACTGTCGTCAACGACGGCCTGTACACGCACACCACTATTTTGATAGACGCTCTTTTTATCCTGGGTCATGGTGTAGAACGTGTATCCATTGATGTCCATTTCTTCGTATCTTGTAACAGTGAATAATGGCCCCGCTGCTAGATTCTTTATCTCAAGCATTATTGCTGCATGTCTTGACATAATCTCGGAGCCACCTGCTAAAACCTTGCATGTGCATCTTTGCAAACCAAGTTGTACCATGGTTTGGGTTGTCTTCACATATTTGTCGTTTGTGCACATTGGCAAACAGTGTAATTAGGTGCAGTTGTTGTATCACGATGAAATGAGCCTTTTGGAAGGCATCTGCATCCGGAGTGACTGAACTTTTCCCCATGGTCCCAACACATGAAAGCCTAACTTCATGCCGTGAGTGAGGCACAACAATGGGGTTTTGTGGGTCCATATAACCCATGGCCCACTCCACTACTTCGATGGTCTCGTAGCCATGAACAATGGCTCCCTCTGGAAATAACCGGTTATGTACCAATGATTTCAGGAATCCATAGAACCTCTCATATGGAAACATCTGATGAAGGTAATATGGGCCAAGGAACCAGATATCCCTTGCGAGGTGTGTTGTTAGATGCAGCATGAGATCAAAGAATGATGGTGGGAAGGTAGCTTCAAGTAGGCATAGGGTCTCGAAATGCCTCCTCTCCAAGACCAATAGTTTTTCCTCATCAATCACCTTCTGTTCTATTGCATTGAAGAATAAACACAAGCTCGTGACTACGTCGCAAGCCAGTTCTGTCTTGATACCTCTAAGTGCAACAGGAAGAAGAGCTGTCATTAACACATGGCAATCATGAGATTTCATCAAGTTGAAATTCATTTTCATGTCCTTCACTAACACTAGCCTCTTGAAGTTAGATGAGTAGCCTGAAGGTACTTTCAAATCATGCAAAAACTAACAGAATTCTTCTCTCTGCCTTTTACAAGGTGGTTGCAACAACGGGAAAGTTCGTCCCCATCTCTGTTTATTCTGCATAGAGCTCTGGCCTAATGCCCAGCTCTTTAAGATCCTCCCTTGCATTTTTATGATCTTTTCCTTTGGACTTCTGTTGTAGCAATGTTCCACAAGTAGCTTCACACACATTCTTCTTAATGTGCATGTTGTCAATCGAATGATGCACATCCAACATCAGCCAATACTCTAGCTCCCACAGAATTAATTTCTTGTTCCACATTCCATCTTCTTCTTCACAATCTCGTTTCTTTTTTTTGCCAAAAGTTTTTTTTGGTCAGTTTGGTTAACTCCTCGATAGTTTTGATGTCCTTGACTTTCAAGTGGACCAGATCTCCAGTCACATGCAACGGCGCCTATCGATTCTCCTTTTCCCTATTAAACTGACAATCCATGGCCTGGTATGGATGTTTCTTGCCGAGGATACGATGGTGCCCTACAAACACATATTTCATTGAATGTCTTAGTCATATTGCGCAAGTATCTTCCAAGAAGTGTGGGCAACCTGCACCTTTCCTTTTACTCTGGCCAGAGAGGTTGCGATGAGTCGAGTTGTCGTTGATGATGGTGAACAACAAGCCATGCATTGTGAACTCCTCACTCTTGTACTCATCCCAAACCTCCCGCACACCAGGCTTCCACAATATCTTCATGTCATCAACTAGTGGCCTCAAGTAGACATCAATACAGTCGCCAGGCTGCTTTGGCCCGGAGACAAATATTGTCAGCATCATATATTTATGTTTCTTGCATAGCCAGGGTGGAAGGTTTACAACGACAGCACAACAGGCCAGGTGCTATGTGTTGAGCTCTGGTTACTGTGCTCATAGCAAACTGTATGATCCTTGCATCGTCAAACCATGGGAAGTGGCTATTGATGTTACCCCATTGTGCTGCATTTGAGGGGTGCCTAAACTTGCCATCTTTCTTATAATTAAGCTCCTTTCGACCTTCGTCATTCCAATGCAAGAGTTAGGCCTCCTTTCATGTTGTGAACCATCTTCTCAGCCGAGGAATGATGCAAAAATATCATGCCATCCTCACAGGAGCCCCTCTGTTAGCCTTCTTCTTCTTGCCTCTGATCTCGCCGGGCTCGTTCTTGTCATCAATATTATTCTCATCTCCACCATCCCTTTTCCTCTTGTACTGATCATAGCCACACTTGGGGCACTTCTCAAGGTCTACATAATCTCCACGGAACAATACACAACTGTTCTTGCATGCATGGATTATTTCAACCTCTATTCCCAGAGGACAGATTATCTTCTTCGCCTCATAGACAGACTCCGCTATTTGGTTTCCTTCAGGTAGCATATATCTAAGCACATCCAATAGATGTTTGAAACTTTTGCTGCTCCAACCATGATCTGCCATAAGCTGCAGAAGTTTTAGATAACCAGAAAGGCGAGAGTACTTCTGGCAATCAGGATAGAGGGGTTTCTTTGAATCTTCAATGAACTACTTCAGCCTGGTAATTCAAAAGGTGTGTACACTCGTTGAAACTCAACATCCCGCAACATTTGATCAACATTGTGCACACGTTGCAACACCTCACCATCATCGAAGCCCCTAACTTCTTGATCAGTGATATCCTCATGCCTCAACACATTTGGTGGGAATAATGGTTCATTTCCCTCAAAAAGTCCACTGTCATCAAGGTCTTCATCATGGTCGGTAGCATGGTGTCGCACTTCACCTTCATTTAGGCAGCCTGCTTCGACTTCATTAAGGCCTTCCTCACCATGTTTATTCCAACATGTGTAATTTTTGTGAAACCACGTGTTACCAAATGATGAAAAATGATTTCCCATTGTGCGAATTTCTTTTGGTTGAGACAATCAACACAGGGGCAAAGCATTGGCTGGACACCACGGTTTCTCATATCCGCCTATGTTTAATTTAGAAAACCATTGACCCGCTTAAGAAATTCTGCCAATCTTCTTGGGGCTGTCTGTACATCCAAGCCCGAGCAATAGACGCCATCTGCATTTCATACACCAAATGAGCATAATTCCTCACACAAAAAAAAACCGATAACACACAAGAGGATTAGGACAGCTGAAGAATTTTAATAAGCGGGTCCAATTAATTTTCACCTTGATGAGGACTTTCTACGAGGCGAGCGCGGCCGAGGAGGAGGATCGGAGGCGGCGTCGCGGCCGCGGCCGCGGCGCGGAGGTCGGTGCGCTCGACGTCCGCTCTGGCCCCTTTCGCCGTCGCGCATGCGGCCGGGCCGGCTCCTTGCGGCGCCGGCTTTCTGAGGAGAGAAATTAAGTGCGATCTGTTGATAGTCAAATAACGTGTCAAGTTACGATCCGCAAGCGCACGGGTCGGTTGTTGCTTTTCCCTTAGAGTATCCCCTAAGGTTAATCAATCCGTGGAACAATTGGATTGCTATGCTCAACTAAGCACTAATGTTGTTGTCTTAAATCTCTTTATCAAATATGTGTAAGTAAGGAACTTAATCTAATTTAATCTAGGTTAAAGAAGACAAGTAGAGATTGATGGAAAGGAGATCTCAAGAACGTAGAACGCTTGTCCAAGGGATCTAGGATCACTTGAAGATGTAACCACCTAGCAAGAACAACCCAATCTAATCTATCAAAGGTAAAGGTGCACGGAGTCCAACCCTTTCCCTCTCGCATACTTGTCACTACACGAGGGTAATCCGTGATCGAACACCAAGTGCACAAGACATTGATGTGTTCTAGGCATGCATGATCAAAGGTGTGAACCAAGTTCATTATGTTTTCCTTCCCGCGCACTGTCACTACACGACGGTAATCGCATAAAGAAAAAAAGGAACACGATAGCGAAGCCACGAGCGATGCATCCCCAAAGAAAGCCGGTCGACCAATATGATTAAAGCACCATCAACATGAACGTAAATATGATAGCAAAAGATTCAAAACATAGGTTCGGTGATTACAACTCAAGATCTCCCATCAACTCCTAGGACAAACAAGGACTTTACCCCATAATGTTACCTATTGTAGCGTTGATCATGGTGTAGAATTCCCCGAAGTAGATGAAGGCCACAAGTGCTCCCTTCGCGATCCAATCTGCTTCTCATTCTCGGTCTTGTGGCGGCGGATGACGAATGAATTTCTGCGTGGCTCTCGGCCAGGGGGCTATAAATAGCAGGAGAGGCAACTAGGTCAAAGGGGACATCGAACCGGGCCCGGAATGGGCTGGGTCGGTCGGCCCAAGCCGGCCGGCCCAGGCCCGTTTCGACCCGGTTCAGCCCCGGTTTCCTCCCCAGTTGCTTCTCGCGTGATTCCCTACTTGTGTGCACTTGCATGTGGGCCTTTGACGTCGTTTCCTTCACGGTTAAGGCTTGAATCTTGCTATCCAAGCTTCGTTGTTTTTTGGTTGAGTCCTTGAAGGTTTGCATGTTGACGCTTCAGTCCTCGGGTCATTTGGAGTCATGTTCATCGCATGTCTTGACTCTCGTAGGGCTTCATGATCTTCTTCTGCAGTGCTTGACGAACTTATCTCGAAAGTCTCCTCTTTAGTGTAGATTTCCTGCGTAAACAATAAACTCCAAATCGACATGCAAGAGTGAACTTGTTTTATGGGGGGTTAGTTCTAGTGGTTAGAATAATAAATCAATGCCAACATTAATGGTAAACTCATGGCTAGGTTGACGTAAATTCACCGTCAACAACTCCCCCATGCTTAAACTTTGCTCATCCTCGAGTAAGCCTTTAATGAATATCAGCGTTGCCCTTTCATTGCTTTATACCCTACACTTGGTCACGCACGAGAAAACATAATGCTCTCAAGGATTTAATCATTTAAGTTTCATAATGTATTAGCTTTCATCCTTATGGAGGGTAGATATTAATTTAAGCACATCCCACAAGTGATTACCTCATGCTCCCAAATTTCAAATGAATCTTAGAAATTTTGAAATTATGAGCGAGATGAAGAAAAATAGCTAAACCAAGTTCAAAAACAAACTTCCTTGCATCTTTCTCTTGTACTCTCATCTCATCTTGTCTCTCAAAGCCTATTCATTCTACTCCTTTCCCCTCTCAATATTTATAGTGGAAGGCTTTATTTGGAGCTACGTAGGAAAAGTTTAGTCCTACCAAGATATAATAAATGAGATGATGTCAAAACAAGACAAGCTTCTCATGGTCTTACCGAGACTCATCAAAAAGGTCATTGGAAAATAATGTTATGTCAAGGAGGGGGAGAGAAAAATACACACACATTGAGATAGGTGGACATGTGCAAATGGCAAAGAGTGATCCTGAGGCACAAAGGAAGTCCTCGTTATCGGATTGCACATGGTTGGAAAAATGAATTTGGATCTTAAATCATGAAACTTTTGAGATTCATAATGTACTTTAGAGAACTGGGGAGTTCAAATTTTTTTTCTCATACATATTTTTCTTTATCTCTCTTTTTTTTCTCTATACTCATTTTTTCTTTTTTCCTTTTTTCTTTTTTCCTTTTTTCTTTTTTTCATTATTACTTTTTTTTGCTCCCTTTGAACTCTAAATTGCATTTGTACCTACCTCCTCCCCCATGCTTAGACGTTTGCTCGTCCCCGGGCAAAGAGGTGATAGAGATAGGGTATGTACAAGAAATATTTTTCCTTTGGAGAGATACTTGAAATCTTCAACCTTGGCACCATATTGCAATCTTCCTTGAATTGACGATCCATACTCAATGATAGGTTGTGGTCAAGGAGGTAAACACAGAAGATGATATTTTTTGTTTTAAGGGTGGATATCCGGCGAGGTTTGTGAAATCTCCGATGTGGGGATACACAATGCACGGATAGAAAGGCTAGGAAAAAGAGAGATACGCAAAAATGGAATGACCAGCTTCTTAGTCTCGGGCCAGAGAAATCAAGGCCTGAAATAACTCACCCAAAAATAATTCTTGTACACTAAGGTTTATGCACTCAACATATATATACGTCTTTGGATAGGTAGAGCAAAATGCAAGTAGCATTAATGGACAAGGTTAGCAAATATATTTTTAAGAACAAATCATCTTTAACTCATCCGAAATTGAGAGCATGAAATTAACACTATGGGTCTTAATTTTTATCATAACCTCCACAAAGATTAAGCTGGCATTTAATTAATTTCAGATTCGTATTAAAGAGGGCATTAGCTTAATCATGCGTGAAACAAGTACAAAAGTTGAGCAAAGTGGCAACTTTTCATCATATATTATCATGGCATCAACTTAATAGTTTTACCAAAGGTTGATCAAGGTGGGAAACTTTATTCATGGTGATATTTAACACTAACACACATGCTGAAAATTAAATAAAGTAGAAGGCTATTTACAACTTACCTTGTTTTTTCGCTTAGTCTTGATTGTCCGGGTCACCATCCAAAGTGTAGACGTCAATGTATTTAATAGGCACAACGTCAGGGTCTAGGAATACCTTGAGTCATTGTCTGTTCACAACATATTGATCTCCTTTGGCGTCCATGATTGTTACCGCTCCCGATGGTGACACTGAATGTACGACGTACGGTCCATCCCATTTGCTTTGTAGTTTTCCTTTTCTGAAGACCTTGTATCGAGAATTGTATAGTAGGACCTTGTCTCCTTCCTTGAATTTCTTCTTATGCAATCTTTTGACATACCATCTCTTCATCCTTTCTTTATAGATGCTAGCATTGTGATATGCCTTCAATCTCAGCTCTTCAAATTCACTTATTTGAATCCTCCGCTTTATTCGTGCCGCATCAATATCAAGATTCATCTCCTTTATTGCCCAATAAGCCTTGTCCTCTAGTTCTACCGGTAAATGACATGTTTTCCGTAAACAAATTGATAAGGGGTCATACCTATTGGTGTTTTATGTGCGGTTCGGTATGCCCACAATGCTCTGTCTAGCTTCTTTGACCAATCTTTTCCTCCGTTAGTCACCGTCTTCATGAGGATTCCTTTGAGTTGCTTCTTCGATGTTTCCGCTTGGCCATTTGTTTGTGGATGATAGGCCGTAGACACTCTATGCTTGATTCCCAACTTCGCCAAACATCTTTTAAAATCCTTGCCAATAAAGTGTGATCCACCATCACTTATTAAAATTCTAGGAACGCCATATCGAGGGAATATCACCGTCTTGATCATTTGAATAGCCTCTTCCGTAGATGCTTTCCGACATGGAATTGCTTCAACCCATTTTGATACATAATCAACTACGACCAAGATGTGTTCATATCCATTCGAGTTCACGAATGGTCCCATAAAGTCGATGCCCCAAACATTAAATAGATCAACTTGCAAATTATAATTCAGCAGCATTGCATTCCTTTGTGATATATTTCTACTCCTTTGGCACTCCGGGCAAGTTGCAACAAACCTTTTAGCATCCTTGTGCATCTCAGGCCAATAGAATCCGCTTGCCCATACCTTTTCTTGTGTTCTAAAATGTCCATAGTGTCCTCCATATTCCGACGAGTGGCATTTTCTTATAATTTCTTCTCTTTCTTCCCGCAGCACACATCTTAGCACTCCATCATCTCCGCATCTATATAGGTATGGTGCATCCCAATAAAATTTTCTGCTCTCGGCAATTACCCTTCTTTTAGCATTTTTATCCAAGTGATCTAATGGCATCTTCCGTAGGCATCTTATGATATCATGCATCCATCCTCCTCTATCAAGTACTCGATATAGATGGTCATCTCTCATTCTATCTTCAATTAGCTCCATCACATCATCTCCATGATGCATCCTTGATAGGTGGTCGGCTACGACATAATCCGACCCTTTCTTATCTCTAATTTCCATATCAAACTCTTGTAATAATAGAATCCATCTAATCAAACGTGGGTTGGCATCTTTCTTGGACAAAAGGTACTTGATTGCAGCGTGGTCGGTGTACACGATCACCTTCGAGCTCACAATATAAGATCTGAATTTTTCGAATGCGAACACTATGGCAAGCAATTCCTTCTCCGTAGTTGCATAATTCACTTGAGCATCATTTAAAGTTTTACTTGCATAATAAATTGCGTGTACCTTCCCTTCCTTCCTTTGTCCAATAATGGCTCCAAGGGAAAAATCACTTGCGTCGCACATTATCTCAAATGGTAGATTCCAATCGGGAGGTTGCATAATTGGTGCACTTATGAGAGATTGCTTCAACGTCCGGAAAGCATGCAAGCATTCTTCATCAAAATCGTATTCCACATCTTTTTGGAGAAGTCGTGTCAATGGCTTGGTGATCTTTGAGAAATCCTTTATAAATCTTCTATAAAATCTGGCATGCCCGAGAAAGCTTCTTAACGATTTGATATTTGTCGGAGGCGGCAGCTTTTCAACCGTTTCAATCTTAGCTTTGTCCACCTTTATTCCTCTCTCGGAGATTACATGTCTGTTGACAGTTAATAGTTGTATTGAATTTCGTTTAGACTTGCAAGCGGACAAGTCTCCCGTCGTAGTCAAGGGACCCTTCTTCCCGCGAGTGGTGAATCCAAGGTATCAAATCCGTGGAACAAATGTGTGACGCAAAAGTTGATCTAGTAAAGCCAAGTAACTTCAATCTTCGATAAAGAGAAAACTCTAATGCATCTAGATAAGAACACAAAACAAAGATAAATCTAATGTACTAAAGACCGGAGGTAACAAAGTAAGATTGGGTAGATAAACCGATCTAGAGAGATCGGGTTAAGCCTTTTGTTGAAGTTCCAAGCAAGAGAAGAAGTAGCAAATCAAATCTTATAAGAAGCCTCATTAAACCGTGGTTTCCCGTCCAAATCCGAAAACATCCGCTTTTCGGAACCCTCGTTCTGTCACAACGTATCCCTACTCATGCGGGGAGTCTAGGGCGAGTCAAAAGACAAGTCGAGATTCTTTCGGAAGATCCGGCGTGTACCTCTAGCCACCGCGGCTACAAGAACACCCTATGTGATCTATCTCGAGAATAGATCTAAAATAAGCAAACCGATCGAAAAACGAAATCTTCGAGGAAACACTTGATCGCTAAGAATAGATTCAACTTGATAATTCAACTATGACAATGATACATACACAAGATCACCACCGGGATCCTTCCTTTATCTCGCTTCTAGCTCTGGGAACTCCGATGTGGTCTTCCGCGCAAGGTTCCCACGTTAGCTAGGGAAACCCTAGTCAACTAGCTCGACCCTCTCCTCTCCGAGATGGTGTCCCTCTCTTCTCTGCTCCTCGGTGGCCGATGATGAATTTGATGATGCGTGGCTCTCGACCTCGGGGCTATAAATAGCCCGAATGGCGGCTAGGGCAAAGGAGGAGGCGAACAGGCACTGGACAGGGCTGGGCCGGCCGGCCTGTGCCCATCCAGGCCCAGCCCGCGGCCTCCTTTGCTCTATGTCGGTTCCCGTGTATTCTAGATGTTTCCCCCTTCTGCATGTAGGTCCATGTTGTCAGTTTCTCTCCTAATTGGGGACAACTCCTTGTCTTGCAAGATTCAGCACTTTTCTGGTTTGGTCCTTGGAGTTTGTCGTCTTCCCGGATCAAGACCCTGACTTCTTGGAGTTAAGTTTGCTTCATTGCATGACTTGTACGGGGCTTCAAGGTCTTGTCACAAGGTGCTTGATGAACTTATCCCGAAAGTCTTGCTTTCAACGCTAAAACCCTGCATAAACACTAAACTCCAAAACCGACATGCACACGTGAACTTGTTATACCACAGGGGGTTAGTACCAATGGATAAGGTATAAAATTTATGCCAACACCGAAGGTAAACTCATGGCTAGGTTGACGGATTTTCACCGTCAACAATGTCCCAAGACTATCCCTTGTTTCACCATAAAGTGACACTTCTCCCAATTAAGCACTAGGTCAATTTCTCCACACCTTTCAAAAACTTTTTCCAATTTTTTCAAGCAACTTTCAAAACACATACCATGCACCGAGAAGTCATCCATGAATACCTCCATAATTTCTTCAATAAAATCCAAGAATGTAGCCGTCATGCATCTTTTAAAAGTGGCTGGTGCATTACATAAACCAAATGGCATTCTTCTATATGCGAAAGTTCCATACGGACATGTGAAGGTTGTCTTTTGTTGATCATCCGGATGAATGGGAACTTGCATGAACCCCGAGTGTCCATCAAGGAAACAAAACTAAGAATGTTTAGCTAACCTTTCAAGCATCTCGTCGATAAAGGGTAGCGGAAAGTGATCCTTCCTTGTTGCCTTGTTCAACTTCCTATAGTCGATGCACATTCTCCACCCGATCACGATCCGTTGTGGTATCAACTCATCCTTCTCATTCTTCACAACCGTTATTCCTCCTTTCTTTAGTACACAATGCACCGGGCTCACCCATTCACTATGTGGCACGGGGTATATTATTCCGGCATCCAACAATTTGATCACCTCCTTCTTCACCACCTCGCGCATGGCATGACTCAATCTTCTTTGAGGCTCAACAACGGGCTTGCATTGTTCTTCAAGTGGTATGCGGTGGGTGCAAAAGGCTGGACTAATACCCTTCAAGTCACTTATCGAGTACCCAATCACCTTCTTGTGTTTCCTCAATAAATTCAGCAACTTATCCATTTCCTCCGGACTTAATTCATCACTCACGATGACCGGGTATGTCTTATCAACTCCTAAAAATTCATATTTGAATCCCTTGAGAAGTGGCTTTAACTCAATATCGGGCACCTCAGGTTCTTGTTGTTTCAAATCTCCAATATCTTCATAATTTTCTTCATCCAAGCTTCCATCTTGTGCCTTCAACCCCTTGATTGCTTCCGCTAGTTCTTTGTCTTGATCATCATACATAGCATCATTCTCTATTGCTCTTTGGAGAGGGTCTTTTGAAGAATCAACAAAACAAAGATCCTATACCTCTTTGTTATCAAGAGGTAGAGGTAAAGCAGTACGAGAAGCGGGTAGGAAATCATAAGTGGATTTAGTTCCATCTAGATCAATAGTAACTCTACCCTTTCCGGCATCAAGAACGGCATTGACCAACTTAAGAAAAGGCCTACCAAGAATTGTATCATCATGTTCATTATGGCAAGCATCGATTACGAAAAAGTCGGTTGGAATAATTTTACCTGAGATAGCAACATCTAAATCTCTAAGCACACCCAAAGGTCTTGTTGTTCTACCATCTCCCATGATTAATTTTATTTGTGTTGGAGCAAGATTTATAGTTTTACTAAAAAGCTCATAATAAATCTTGAAAGTCATGACACTAACTTGTGCTCCTATGTCACATAAGGCTTTACAAATTTTCTTTCCATTAATGTTGCAACTTATGTGAGGTGTCGGAAGAGAGGTACCTTCGACATGGTCGACACCTATCGCGTACACCTCTGCTAGGTGTGCATATTGCGAGGCGAATGGCTTCACTCCCATGATCCTCTTTACTTCGTCAATGTGATCCAGATCTACCTCTTCTTCCTCATTGAAAAGCCTTTGGATAATCTCTTCGGCTGATTCTTCCACTCATACCCCGAGTGCCTCTCCTTTAGAAGGTTGAATTCTATAGCTCTTACCGACTCTTTTTGGTTCGGGTATGGTCTCCTCTTGTTGAATATTTCTTAGAAGTTAATTGGGATCCAATCCATTTGTTCGAACTCCTTTAATGGCTTTGCATTCGCCAAACTTATTCCTTGTAACTCTTCGAGCTTGCGAATTTTGATGCCTTGGATTGGTCCTCCTTCATTGTGGGTTGCCCCTTCAATATTTTCTTGCCTTGATTCTTCTTTCTTCACTTTTGGGGCTTCTTTTCTTGAAATTCTAGCAAGTACCTCCACACAAGTTTCTTGCTCAATGCTTCCCGAAATATGTTCTTCCCAATCTCTTTGCATGGGCACCCCCTCGCTTATTCTTTGTAGTAATTGGGTGGCCTCTATGAGTGTTTTCTCCGTGATATTTCCGCCTACACACATTTGAACATACCGCATGTATTCGGGGGCCAGGGAAAAATAAAATGTATGCAAAAGTACATCATCGGAGAACCCTAGCCTTGGTGTGACAACCCGCCCAGGAAAATACCGTACTATCGCCTAAACCAATCCACTTTGGTCATTAAGCAATAATAAAGTATCATCCTGTCATTAGTCGCCGGGTCAACGCCCGGTAAATCACTTAAATAGCAACAAGGATCGACATATATGCATTAAAACTCACTCGAAGGCGAGTCCAGAGATACAACATAATTAACAATAGGAATTTACCCCGAAAGGTTTAATTATTACAAACCGAAGTTTTTGACATCACAAACGTGGCTCAGAGTTTTTAAAACAGCGGAATTAAACTAACGGAAGCGAGCACACCATGGGAGGCCAGCCATGATGCCTTCAGTCGTCATCCTCCACCCACTCCAGCTCCCAGCCGGGTGGGATCTCTCGAGGACACACATCACCTAAGGCATTACCTGGATCAACATATTATAGCAAGGCTGAGTATACTAATACTCAGCAAGACTTACCTGTCAATGATATCTACTTCACCAACTCTAGACATGAAAGGCTTTTTGGCCACTGGTTTGCTTTTGCTAAAAAGTAACAAAGAGTATGACCTTACTTTCAAGATTTTAGCACAAGTTTTAGTGGGTTTAATCTTTACTAAATTAGCCATCTAGTATAGACAAAGTTGTACAACACAATTAATCAAGCATAGTATTCATCAACTTCCATCATTAGGGATCTCATGGCTAGTGAAGTAAGTAGTCTCAGATAACGGTGAGAGGCCGACAATCGATTGATTCAAACCTTGCAAGGTAGACCCAAACACACGGTGGGATGCCCCCGGGAGGACAACCACCAAGCGGTTCCCAAAACTCTTTGGGTCGGGATCGAATCTTACAGTCTTTGGTGCAAGCTATTCGGAATACCCCGCGAGGCACCCAGACTCACCGTACACCACCGGCAGCCAGCCGTGAGATGCATCCCAAGATGAGTAATAGTAAGATCCCTCGCCGCCTCATTAAGGTACTAGGCTTACCGGTCCCATTCCCGACAAGTGCTTAGTACGTTCAAACACTTAACCCACAATAGCCATCGGACCGGAGCCCGCATCCCATGCTCTTACCACATGAGCAATCCATTTAAGGAGATCTTATGATTCCTATCTAGGAACCTATTCTTGCGAGTGACATCATCACCTGACTTGTAACAGTCCTATAGCTTAGCAGCTATCGACCTATCATACTAGTAAGGACACAGGTACCTAGGGATCATGCATCTAAGGTTCCATACAACTCCTGAACTTAAATGCACAAGAATCCATATATAATTGTATAAATTGAAAACTGGGTCACATGCAACGGAGCCTGCCTTCATCAGCAAGGTTAGCTTGAGCACCCTCGGTGTCGTCGAGTACTTCCACGTACTGCAGCGCAGCTTCCGCTTCTCCTTCCTCGGCTTCCGGGACGAGCGAGTAGTCACCGTCAGGAGGATCTACACGGAATGCAATGCAGGGTTTAGGTGATGTGATAGGTTATCTAACTTATCCAACTCTTGTTGGACACATTCACCTAACAATTAATTAATTAATTAATACTTTCTTTTTCCAAAGGTTATTAATGATATGGTTTCATTCCTTTATTACACACTTGAATTGATACTTCCTTTAATACTTGTTATTTCATGTGAGGGTTTAACACTTCCGCTTCTCACTAGTCAAGGTGTGCACAAAGATAATTATTCATTAATCAATTACTCAACAGCAAGGGTGTGTTCTTAGTCTTTTAATTAAGTTGGATAACACTTCACAAAAAGGGAAAAGAATTAAAAGACATTTTTCTAATTTAATTAAGGCACTACCCCATAAGAGCCTTTGAAGTTTTTATCATCAATAAATCACTAAAAACTTAAAGAATGGTTTCTTAAGCATCACAACACCCATATTGAACCACTGGACTCACATGCAAAGCTTGGAAGCTAGAAAATAAAACACTTTGGAAAATAATTTAAATACTTTGGAAAATAAGACTAGTTAGCAAAACAATTTAAATGCATACAAAAAAAATAAGCATCAAAATGGTCCAATCTTCCTCATTCATGCTCCCTGGTCCTAAACAAGCCTAGAAAACCAGCAAGTTCACCTAGAACTACTACTGATCTTGCATCATTGAAATACAAAGGAAAACATGCACAAATTAAGAATAATTACTTCTGATCATCCAAAAAATATGATTAAATTCACCAGAGTTGTGTCTTGGAATAACAAGACATCATGCACAAGTTGGGCACAAAAACATAAATATTTTTAGCTGCAAAAATCATCTAAGCAGATTCTGCATAAATGGAAACCAATTTATATAAAAAGATGTACTTCATAACTTTGTGCAGTTTTTGGCACAGGAGCTAGTCATAACATAACACACAACATATCTAACAATTGGATACAGAGGATTTATAGAATTTGAGATATTACAGATCTAGGTTTTTCACATTTCTATTTTTATGCCAAAAATATCAAGAATCAAACCATGTGAGTATAACAAAAGTTGTAGTATTCTTCACCAAGATCCCAACATAATTGAGCTTGCATTTTTCCAAATTTTCTACAATTTTCTACGCATTTTACAAGATTCAGCAAATTGGGAATACTATTGAAGTTTCAACTTTGCGGACAAACCCCTGGAAGTTTAAGATTCTTTTAGAAGTACCCTTGGTTTGCGCTTAGGCCCTCAGGAAGAATTGGGACTTCGCAATGTGGTCCCTGGGCGGTGGCCGGCGCGGTTCGGCCTCAATTCCGGCGAGGGCTCGCCGGAGTTCGGCCGGGGAAGGGCGTGGGGAGGGGCTAGGGTTCTCTAGGAGCCGATTTGGACCGGAGTTGGGGGCAGACGGGTGCCCGACAGCGGGGTTCCACGGCGCCACCCCGTGCCGGCCGCGGGAGTGACTTCTCCGGTGAGGTGGGTGGCGTGCCGGTGACTAGAGGCGGTCGGTGGGCTACAGTAGGTGCAATGGGAGGTGGAGGGAGTCTCGGTTGGGTGTGCAGGCGGCCGGAACCCAGGGCTCGCCGCGGCTGCCTTCAATGGCGCCAGCGGAGCGGCTCGGCCGCGGGCGGCGCGGCGCGCGGAGACGCCCGCGGTGCCCCTTTTATAGCGGGTGTGCGGCCTTCCCGGTGACGCGAGAGAAGAGTGAAGGGGAGGACGGGTGCCCGACCGCGGGGAGCACGCCATGCGCGGCGCGGGCAACACAGCGAGGGAGCGGACCGGCGGTCCATGTGGCGTGGCCGACCGGCGAGGGAAGAAGCGGCACGTGGCAGGGGGGCGACTTCAAGGTGCCTCGTAGTGCTCTCAGCCTTGGGAAGGCGCGGCCTCAGGAAGGCGCAGGCGGCCCGGACGCCGAGGCAGTGGTACGTCGCATTCCTGCAGCAAAAAGTTTCATTGTGCCCTAGTTTGACCGCGATTTTCCCCCGATTTTGAAATAGAAGTGCACCAAGGTGTGAACAGGGAAGTTGTAGATCTCACTACCCCCTACATCTTTCACAAAGGCCGTATAGTGTTTTTCTCAACGGATTTTGCACAAAACGCTGCCAAACTTTGAATGCCGCTATGTCTCGATGAACAGGAGGTACTGCCAGTTGACCAAGTTTTTCACCAATTTCCACTCAAAATTGGAAATGCCAATCTACATGAAAGTTGTGCCCCTCAACAAGCTGGACAACTTTCATGAAGGTAGATTTTGAAGTGTTTAGGTGAAATTTGGAGAACGCGGCAAAAGTTCCAGAAGACATCCACCGACGTCAGAGTTTAAGCGGGGTTTGACCGTGTTTTTGACCAAGGGTTGACCACAAGGGTGTGTTGACTTGGTCAAGGGGGTCAATAGGGGTTGTCGGCTCGGTTTTCGAGGTGATGACCCATGTTGACCTCGGTTTGACCGGTGCTAGCGGGTTTGACTCTGCTGATCCGGTCATTAGTGGTAATGATGCTAATTAAAACCTGGGGCGTCACACTTGGTCCTTGTTTGATTAATCCATTGAATCTTTCCCAAGCTTGATCTATTCCTTCTTATTCTCCTTGCGCAAAATTTATCACTTGCTTCCTCACATTTTGAACCCTACTTATTGGAAAGAATTTTTCACAAAATTTCTTCACCAATCGATTCCAATTTCCTTCCACCTTGAAGGATGCAAGTGAGTACCATCATTTTGCTTTACCCGCAAGTGAGTACGGAAAAAGATTCCATTTGTACCAATCGACGGGAACTCCTTGTTTCACCGTGTTGCATAGCATCGTGAAACGCTCGACGTGCTTATATGGATTGTCCGTCTTCACCCCTCTAAATGGGTTGGCTGCCACCATCTTCAATCATTTGAGGCTGGATCTTGTACTCAGTAGCCTCAAGTATCAAATCTGATTTTTGGACTTCAATATCCTCCAATTGTGGGCTAGCATAGTACCATAGTGGTTTTTCTTCTTCCTCCATGGGGTGATTGACAAAAGCCATCTAGACAACAAAAACAAAACAAAAAAACAAGGATTTCTAGACAAAAGGTTAGGTGTTAGTAATCAACAAAATTAATACGAAGTTAAACGTAGCAAACTAGCTTTTTCCCCGGCAACGGCGCCAGAAAAGCTTGTTGACAGTTAAATAATGTGTCAAGTTACGATCCGCAAGCGCACAGGTCAGTTGTAGCTTTTCCCTTAGAGTATTCCCCCAAGGTTAATCAATCCGTGGAACAAGTGGATTGCTATGCTCAACTAAGCACTAATGTTGTTGATTTAAAGCTTTTTATCAAATATGTGTAAGTAAGGAACTTAATCTAATTTAATCTAGGTTAAAGGAGACAAGTAGAGAGTGATGGAAAGGAGATCTCAAGAACGTAGAACGCATGTCCAAGGGATCTAGGATCACTTGAAGATGTAACCACCTAGAAAGAATAACCCAATCTAATCTATCAAAGGTAAAAGTGCACGGAGTCCAACCCTTTCCCTCTCGCACACTAATCACTACACGAGGGTAATCCGTGATCGAACACCAAGTGCACAAGACGTTGATGTGTTCTAGGCATGCATGATCAAATGTGTGAACCAAGTTCATTATGTTTTCCCTCCCGCGCACTATCACTACACGACGGTAATCGCATAAAGAACAAAAGGAACATGATAGCGAAGCCACGAGCGATGCATCCCGAAAGAAAGCCGGCCGACCAATATGATTAAAGCACCATCAACATGAACGTGAATATGATAGCAAAAGATTCACAACATAGGTTCGGTGATTACAACTCAAGATCTCCCTTCAACCCCTAGGACAAACAAGGACTTTACCCCATAATGTTACCCATTGTAGCGCTGATCATGGTGTAGAATCCCCCAAAGTATATGAAGGCTACGAGTGCTCCCTTCGCGATCCAATTTGCTTCTCGTTCTCGGTCTTGTGGCGGCGGATGACGAATGAATTTCCGCGTGGCTCTCGGCCAGGGGGCTATAAATAGCACGAGAGGCAACTAGCTCAAAGGGGGCATCGAACTGGGCCCGAAATGGGCTGGGCCGGTCGGCCCAGGCCCGTTTCGGCCCCGGTTTCCTCCCCGGTTGCTTCTCGTGTGATTGCCTACTTGTGTGCTTGTGGGCCTTTGACGACATTTCCTTCACGGTTAAGGCTTGAATCTTGCTATCCAAGCTCCGCCGTTTTCTGGTTGAGACCCTAAAGGTTTGCATGTTGACGCTTCGGTCCTTGGGTCATTTGGAGTCATGTTCATCGTATGTCTTGACTCTTGTCGCGCTTCATGATCTTCTTCTGCAGTGCTTGACGAACTTATCCCAAAAGTCTCCTCTTTAGCGTAGATTTCCTGCGTAAACAATAAACTCCAAAATCGACATGCAAGAGTGAACTTGTTATATATGGGGGGTTAGTTCCAGTGGTTAGAATAATAAATCAATGCCAACATTAAAGCTAAACTCATGGCTAGGTTGACGGAAATTCACCGTCAACACGATCCTCCGAGCGCGCGCAACTGGCAGCGGCGAACGGGACAGGCCTGTGGGGACATCTGAGCACGCAAATCGAGTGAGTGACCTTCTGAGGAGAGAGAGGGTGAGTGTTGTTGTCGGAATAGGAGTGGCCTTCGGTGGAGAGAGAGCGAGTGGTGTCAGAAGGAGAAGACATTGAAGAGCAATAACAACGTGCGTTTCCGATGTCAGAAAAAAGGCGACCCTGGGTGGCAATCAAAGGAGACGAGTCCTAAGACACGAGATGCATCCAATTTGGTCGCCAGTAAAGGAGACGCATCCTACAAGCATGTGTCTCCAGTACGAAATTATCGGTAACGGACTTTATAGCTCGTTGCCAATACAGCAGCAATTAGTAACGGACATAAGCAGCCCGTTACTGATAGGGCATTGATCGGTAACGGACTTTACAAGCCCGTTACCGATATGTTTCACATTTGTAACGGACTCTATTTAACATCCGTTACAAAGCCTTTATGTAACGGGCGTTTAAGAAGCTCGTTACCAGAAGTCCACATTGGTAACGGGTGTTGTGGGGGCCAACCCCGGGGTCGTCCTAGCACGCTTATAGGTAACGGGCGCTAAACAACAACCGTTACAGATGTGGGTGGATGTAACGGGCGTTAAGGGCCCGTTACAAATGCTGTGTGACCTATTTGAGGTTTTCACGTAGTGATTCCATTTTTGCTGATGTGGCGGTGCATTTAATGTGCATGAAATACCCCTGATACACCCATTGAGACTGGCCTAAATCCAATTGGTTTGTCGTGGTGTGATTGCTTAATGTGTTCTGGTTTGTGCATGAGAACACAGTTTGGGACTGTTTGAGCCATTGAGGTATATTTGTTATGTTTGGTACTTTGGTATGGGATTAGTTTTATCTAGCCACCCTGCATCCCCTCCGAATGGTATGGTGTGATTTAGTGTGTTATTTGTTTTGTGACGAATGGTATGGTGTGATTGCGTGTTGATTTTGTTAGTAGCTTGACAACTTTTTGTATGAAATTGATTTACGAAATTACCTGTCTTTCTCTGATGATCGAAAGGTTAATTCAGTTTGGAGGGAGTGTTCCAATTAGAATAGTGACCTGTTTACTGATTAGGCAGGAATTGTGCTCAAATCCTGTTAATTTCGTTGGATTGCATGGTACTTGTCAATCTGATGTGGTGATGCGCTTTTGAATATTGGATTAGCATAAAGTCAGTATATTCCTTCATTCGTTTTGTTTTTTGCAGACTGAAATCAGAGATTCAGAGTACAAACTTAAGTGTGAGAGGTGTCATAACAAATGTAATGGTATGAGCCATATTATTACTAAACTATAACTTATATTACTAAGATATCTTTTTATGTTGGGTCAGTTACTACTCAAGATGTCTTTCTTTAACTAAGATGTCTTCCTTTTATTAATTGACTTATTGACTACGTATCTGCATTTTTCCATTTTGATGGTTTGAAAGGTACTACGTTAGATTGAATGATCCATTTGGGCAGGGGTCTGGGTACTATTTTTGAGAAATAATTTAGTCTTCATGCAGCAGGAGCTTCAACATTGTTGCTTATGGAAAGCTTTGATAGTCGGCTCATATTCTGGTATCTGATTGATTTTAGCAAGAAGATATTTGTTGTTCACCATAATAATATGGATGATGTTGTTGACTGAACATAATAATATTTGGTTGTAAACCGTACGTTTATGTATATGAGTTCAGTGGTAATGGTTATGTGAACTAATGGGGTGTGAAATGCTTTGCTAATGTAGCCTGATATTATTAAAAGGCATTTCTATCCTGCCGAAAGGTTCTAAGGCATTCTGTAAAATGCCTTCAACATCACTAGAGGCATTAAGAAAACGCCTCAACTACACACCTTTTGAAGCGTTTTTTACAAAGCGGCGGGAGTAACCTTTCCCTTAACCAATTCTCTTAGCATTTTTTCAATTGCCTCCTAAATTATTTTGAGGCGTTTTCGTGATCTACCGAGGCGATTTAAAACGCCACCAAATACCATCCGTGCTGTAGTGATATATAACGAACAACAGACAACTGCATGTATATACCCTTGGCTTGTAAATATCAGAAAGGAGATCCTGCACTTTTTTTCTTATATCTACTTGCCCCCTCAAGAAAATATAGTTTCAGTACTACAGCATTCAAATAGACACTGAACCAGATACATCAATCACAAGGCCACAAGCTCTTTTCTCTGCATCCATGCGCGTCGCTTTTCCCTTTCCACAACTACCGATCGAGATGCACATTTATTTCCTTGGGGAAAAAACATGTCAACAAAAGAGGAAGTTCACTTTCGCATAGGAGGGCCGGGGTTGCTGCTGGTCATGCACATGCTGTAGTCACCATCATATATGCAATGCTTTGGACTGCTGCATCCTACTCCATGTCTCTATCCATGTGATCGGATTCTCTTTGTTAGATATATATAGACCTGTACCATCACTACGGGAAACAGGCGGTTTGCCGTGCGCCACGGGCACACGGCAAAGGCAAGAAAATGCACGGCAAAGTCTTTGCCGTGCGTTTTTCGTCGGGGCGCACAGCAAAGAGCACACGATAGCTTTTTGCACGGAAAATGAAATTTCTCGTGGGCTTTAAAATCACACGCACGCTCTTGCCATGCATCAAGACCGGCGCACGGCAAAAATAAGCACCTTACGGCGTGCCTGTTAGAGACGGCGGCCGCCGGCATTGCTGTGCGCCTGGTCTGGTGACGCACGGCAAAGAGTGAGGTCTTTGCCGTGCGCCTCGCTCTTGCACGCACGGCAAACGATAAAAAAAAGAAAAAAAACACATGCTGGCCCCGCCGCCTGCGGGCCACCACCACGCCAGAGCCTCCGCCTCGCCATGCACCTCCCCGCGCCGTCGGCCCGCCATGACGCATCACCTGGTGTTGTCGGTGTCGGAGTTGAAGCCAACCGACCTAGCCCGCACGTCGGCGCATGAGTTGAAGCCCGCCGCGCATCGTGGGAATGAAGCCGCAGTGGAGGGGCCGAATTCGGCCGGAGAGAGGACCACCCGGCCTTACACGCGCCGCTGCCGTCACCTACAGAGAGGGAGGAAGATGTCAGAGAGAGAGAGCGGGGGAGGGGAAAGAGACTACCGGATCTGGGGAAGAGGGAGGAAGAGGAGCCGACACACCCATGGCCATGGGGCTGGCCGTGCCGCAGAGGAGAGTCGCGCCGCACCACGGGCCCGATCGCGCCGCAGCTCGGGTCTGACCGCGCGGCACCTCAGGGCCGACCGCACCGCATCTCGGGGTCGGCCGCGCCGCAGCTTGGGGCCGGCTGCACAGCACCTCAGAGCCGCCGCGCCGCAGCTCGGGGCCGGCCGCGCGGCACCTCAGAGCCGCCGCGCCACATCTCAGGGTCGGCCGCGCCGCAGCTCGGGGCCGGCTGCACGGCACCTCAGGGTCGCCGGCCACCAGCAATGCCGCCTCGCCTCCAGGCCTCCGCCGCCTTGAGCTCAAGGTCGCTGCGCGGCCGGCCGGCGAGGTGGACTCCTCGGTGGCCACCACTGGGGATCTTGATGAGGGAGGGAGAGGAGGAGGTGCTGGCCCTGGATCTTGGAGCGGGAAGCCCGGCAGCAGCCACCCGCGCGACGGATTTGGAGAGGGAGGGAGAGGAGGAGGCGGCGGGATGGGAGGGCGAGGCTGGTTGCGCCTGCGTGATGGTGGGAGATGGGGCGGCCGGGCGGGTCTAGTGGAAGCTAGTAGGGTTTGGGGGAGGGGGTGATATTTATATAAAATGAACGTCGATGTACTAAAATTATCAAATGGATCCTAAAAATCACCATAAGTTATAAAGTGACAATACAAGTTGTATATTACCTAAATAAAAAACGTTGAATTCAAATTCAAATTTGAATTTTATTATGGCTACAAACTGAATCAAGTGGCTAAAGACTCTGAAACTTTTAGCGAGGTACTTCGGTTTCTAAACAACATCTATGACAACTTGCTCAAAACACTCTATATGATTTATCACAAGATTCAGATAGGATACCTTGAGCCCTCGACGAATCTCATGATTTTTAAACTTTATTTGCATTTATACAATTAAAAAACATTGCAACGGCTTGTGGGTTTTCATGATTCGCGAACAAAATGTTCAATATTTCATCCAATTTCATGGATATGGTCTTAAAAATGATTCAGTTACATGAATATGATTTATCCACAAACTTTACTACATTACTTTATGCACTTACAGTTCAAATTTGACGTATACGATAAAAATTCTTTAAATAACACATAATTGTTAAAAATAGTAAATTAATCGAGACATGTGTAAATTTGAAATATATCGTACAAAATAATGTTTTTGTAGTGGAGAAATTAAAAGAAGTACAAACATCAAATTTTTTATAAATACTTTGTCGTGCGTTGTGGGAAAACGCACAGCAAACATATATGTTTGCCATGAGTTTTTCTACGGTGCATGGCAATGGGATGTCTTTTCCGTGCGCCTTGAGCTAGCGCACGACAAAGACGACGAACAAACTAACGGGGTTAACGGCCGGTGGAAAAAAATGTTTGTCGTGCGCCACAAACAAAACGCTGCGCCAACATAAAAACACACGGTAAACTATTTTTTGACCCGGCGTTTTTTTGTCGTGCGCCGTGAAAAATGCGCACGACAAAGCTCCTCTTTGTCGTGCGCCCCAAGATATGTGCACGGCAAAGATTAGAACGCACTGCAATCATCGATTTTCCATAATGCATATAAATAATTCTAAGTAAATCTCAAAGGCCCATTAGCGTTAAAGGGGTAGACCATCTATTAGTTCCGCATTGGTAATATACAAGGTTGTTGGGGAGTTTTTCTCCTAATAAATATGGACGAACCCCTCATGAAAAGGACGCATCATAGACTACCACACAGGAAGGCCCCAAGTAAGGGTATCTCTAAGGTGATCCATACAAGTTAGATTTTGCCTCTTCTTGTTGTTGCGTCGCTGTCGCCAAGACTCCAGCCCGATCGTTCGCGTGCGCCAGCAATCGGTCAAGCAGGTCTCCGGAACCGTCCTGCACTGGAAGAAGGCGAATAAGGTTTTTGGGAAGCACTCTTCACGCGACTGCTCTCGAACATCTTCATCTACGTCCTGTTGACCGTTCAAGTAAATTCACTACATACATCTTTCTGCATCGACATCGTACAACTACATCGACTGAGGTCCTCCCACGATTAGTATGGCTAATCTAGAGGATAATGGCGCATCGGTTACCCTCAGCAACCACTCCACCTTTGGGTACACTTTCATCTTACTGTGGTTATATTTGTTCATCATGATCAATCTGTCTTGTCTGTTTAGTGTACGAATCGTGCTTACACTAGTTGCTATGATCTGTAATATGAGTTTTCTACACATGTTTAATCTAGTTGCTCAGTTCGTCATGATTTATATTCTGGTTTTAAACTGGAAATTGCCTAAAATTCTAACACCTTTCAAGTTCAATGTTGCACACATTTGCACTACTGGTCTGGGGTGAGGCAAGGGATCGGAGCTGAGGTGCACGGGACAGGCCCTGCTAGACGTAATTCAGATGCTACTTCCTCATCATGCTACTTCCTCCCATTCCAAATCGTAGGCAATTGCAAAGACTCAAACCATGCATCTTACATTGGACCAACATTATAGAGAACCACTACCGGATTCACGCTCTTTGTCGTGTGCCAAGGACACACGGCAAAGGCCAGAACCCGCACGGCACGGCCTTTGCTGTGTGGATTTTGCCCAGGCGCACGGCAAAGGGCGCACGGCACATTTTTTCCCGGCAAAGACCTTTGTCGTGTGCCTTGGGGAAAAGCAACGCGCAACATAGCTCTTTGTTGTATGCAATACGTGACGCACGGCAAAGAAAAGGGTTTGACGGCCGTCCGCGGGGAGACGGCGTCACTCTCTTTACGGTGCGCCACTGAGGATGCACGGGACGGTAGTACTCTTTGTCGTGTGTTAGGCAGCGCGACACACGACAAAGACTGGTTTAGGCGTCAGGTGGACCAGGTCCTTTGTCGTGCGTCACGTGGCGGGGCGCACGACAAAGAATGGTCCAGGCACACGGTGGAGTAGGCCCTTTGCCATGTGTCATGCCGCTGGGCACACGGCAAAGGATGGTCCAGGCACCCGGTGCCCTAGGCCCGTTGTCGTGCGTCTTGTGGCGTGGCGCACGGCAAAGAATGGTCAATTTGCCATGCGCCATGCGTGGCGCACGGCAAATCTCCTGTTGCGGCTGCCATTTTGGGTCAATTTGTCGTGCGCCTACCCTACGACGCACGGCAAATTGACCTAATTTTTTATATTTTTTCTTGTTTTTCACATCCAAAAATTCCCAAAAACATATACATGACATATATATCACAATATCCATCATATATGTCACAATATCCATCACAGGCATCATATATAATAGTATCCATCACAAATGCACACTCGAGTCCGAAGTTCATCGACAAGTGTACACAGAAGTCCACAATGCATCGACAAGTCCACATAGTTCATCACAGTTCATAGACAAGTCCACAATAGAAATAAAAAGGTGCGGCTTACTGAGGCAGCGGCTGGCGGAACTCTGGTGGGAACAACTGCTGCTGGATTGACATGGCTGGGGACCCATGCAGAGTATTCGATGCCTCCGATATGTTCTTTGAAAAAATAGTAAAAGGCATGTGAGACAAGAATCAAGTTGTCCAAGTTATAATCTAAATTGTCTAAGTCTCTACTTTGTCTAGGTTTCTATGTGAGTCTAAATGTCTACGTTCTCTAAGTCTCTAATGTTTGAAATGAAAGAAGAAAGATGTCAAGTAACTCACAGCAGGAGAACCTCCCATAGGGGGAGGGAGCATCATCGGCGGCACGGGCGCAGGCATCGGGGGCATCACAGGCGGCGGGGGCATCGGTAGACCACTCTGCAAAGCTTGCATGCATGCTTGCATGTGCGCGGTCATCTGCGCCTACTACATCGTCGCACACTACTGCATCGCCGCCTGGTGTGTGGCCATCGCCTGGGCCACCTGCTGCTGCTACTACCCCTGCTGGTCTTCCACAAGCTGCTCAACCGCGGTTAAGGACGCCTGCAATTGTTCATCCCAATGTTACAACGCAAAGTGAACATATGTAAAAATTCAGTAACGATTAGTAAATCAGAAATAACCTTGAGTCGCTCCATCTTGGCCAGTGCCGTCGACGGCCGTGGGCGTATGGGAGGGGCATTCCCCATGTCCTTTGCTTTTACCGCCGCGAGAGTGGGAGTAGTGGCCGTGTCCAAAAGGCTGTCGCCCATGTAGTAATGGTCGTGCTTCTTCCCCCCACCGATCCTCATGACTGTCTCTCCATCAAACGGCGCACAGATGGGATCCCACTCTGGCCCATGGATCTGCCTTCCCGTCTCCGCATATGTAGTGAAGCGGGAGTGGATGGAGGGATTGTTGTACGCCTCCGGCGGGTCGTCGGGGTTGTAGGTGGTCTCGGACGCGGTCGCCTTGCCCTTGTGGGCTAACATGTATGCCATCACGTCGTCGGTGCACTCAGCGTCTCCATGTGCCCAGGACTGAAAAAAATCAAGTTGATTAGAAATTAGACCGAATTGAGCTTTACAACAAAGAAATGGATCTTTTCATACCCATATTTTCTTGTAATGTGCAGTCGTCAGGTTGCCTTGATGGTGTGTTGGGTACGTCATCAACAAACGCTTCTGCCGGCCAGCGTCGTGCTTCTCAATCCACGATGGGCGGAACCACCTCACCGCTATGAGTTTCCAGCAGTCAGCATCGTTAACTCACCACCACGTAGGCATCTACACGTGATCAAGTGAACGAATGTAAGAATATCATATTAAGCGATGTTCTAAAAGCTGAAATGCAATTTTACCTCCTCGTATTGCTCCTGGGTCAGCCTATAGGTTCTTGCTTATGCTTTGGTCATTTCTTTCCCCACTTTGCAGCGGAGTAGTTTATGACGCACTGAACTTGCGCCTCGTTGTGCATGTCCAGTACAAGCTTCTTGCACACCGTCTCCTGCACCTGTTCTGCCTTCTCCTCAAATCCACCAACCAACCTATAGAAGTCTTGCATATAAACCAGCAATGGATCCACAATCAATATTGCAAAAATGACCAATGAATATGATGAATTGAGCAGTGTATGAAAGAAAGACTTACCCACAACTCGGCCTTCACTCGCGCTGCCTTGATGGTGAAGCATCTGTCGTCCCTCTCAAAAGTGTCGGTGGCTTTCTTGTAGTGTGCCCACGTCCAGGCCGGCTCCCACCTGGTAGAATCACCCCCACCGATCCGAACAAGGCCTGGGAAGTGGTACCTCACCAAAAGACCCAGGATGCTATTGACCAGGCGGTTGTAAGAACCCGGTTCGATGACTTCCCAATCCCTGCAACAAGTGAAAAGGATGAAATATTAGTCTCTATTGCGATTTGAAGTTCTCAAAGGAGAAAATATTGACAAACATCTGAAATTACTTACCGTGTGCCTTTGGGTTTAATCAGAGGTCGTTGAGCAACCAGTATCGGCCTCTCCGGGAGTCGCGCGTGACCTCACTGGTAGACGCTACCAATAGTGTCACCATTAGTGTCGTCCTCCGCCTTGTGCTCCCCCCACTAGCCTCCTCAGCCTTTGGCTCGCAATTCGCGTCTTGGGCTGGCTCCTCCTGGGTCGGCTTCTCCTCGTGCTCCTCCTCCTCCCATCGTGCTCTTCTCTTCTTTGTCGTACCCTTGCTAGAGCCACCCTTCTTAGCGCCACCCTTCCCTGTCACCCTCCTGTACGCAGACGAGCACGAACGGTGAAGGGAGCCGCCCACCATCTTCTGTCACCTGAAATTAAAAAACAGTAGACAAGTCAGTACGGGGACATAAGACATAATTAAAAATGAACAAGGAATTGCAAAAGAGGAATAAGACATAATTGAAAATAACATGATATTGGAAATAATAATACAATAAGTAGGGAGCCTACATGTATTAGTAATAAACACCTTCATGGAGATTATCAGGATCAGAAGTCTCATCATCACTATCACGCATGTCCTCCAGATATTCATCCACTGGAGGAGCGTCAATATCTTGCCCGGCTGCGACTTTCTCAAGTAATACTGCGTCATTATCATCATCAATCTCTTCTCCATCATCATCTTCTACTTCCATTATTTCTAATGCTTCGGTTATGTCTATCACAAAATCCCTCGGTAGCCCATCTTCTTGGAAGAACTCTCCCTCATATGTATTTCGGTCTATGTTGTAGTCTTCATTGTTTGGGACAGGTAGTCTACCGTGTGGCGATACCTTGTACACAATGTCCCAACCCTGTAGACGTTCGTCGGTTTTGCACGGGTATGAGAGATAATACACTTGCGTGGCTTGTTGAGCCACAATGTAGACATCTTCTCCGTCATAGATGGATGACGGTCGAATTTCGACCAATCCAACATCATTGGTCACTTGGGTTTGATCAGGATCAAACCAATGGCATTTGAATAAGACAGGTTTGAGGGGCTTGCAACCAGGAAAAGTGAGTTGACATATTTCTTCAACTATTCCATAGTAGTCTTTTCCATCAGTGCTTGTCGAACAAACTCCGGAGTTTGTGGTTCTTCGGTTTGGCCGACTCTGCTCATGACTTTTTGTGTGAAAGCGGTACCCATTCACATCATAGCCGCAGTATGACACGATCCTTAACTCACAACCAATGGAAACCTGTCTCAACTCAGGATCCCTCGACTTTTCGCTTTGGCCCTGCAAGTAGAAGCAAGACGTATCATTGTAATATTCGCACCTACGAGGAATGTGTTATGTGAAACAAAAAGTACGAGGCCATCCTAAATGATCATACCTCCTCTTGAACCAAGAAATGAAATTGTGGTCATCAAGAAGTTTATCAACTTCATCCGGCTTGGGTGAATTTCTTCCCCGCCAGAATTGACAGGTAAATTGTCTGTGCATACGAGGAGGTCAGGTACTATTAGCAGAAATGGAAATAATGGATACCTAGCTTGTTGAGAACTTACTCAATGTAGGGAAACACTTCAGCAAGGTTTTTCAGCACATATATCATGATAGTGCGCCACTCATTATATTGCAAGATTTGATAAGTCGCAACACTTGCTCTTCTGAGTTGCCCTTTGAAGAGGCTAAGGTTCAATTCATTTTCGTCAGCATTGTAGTGAGGGGTTGGATTATGCACGCTTGGAAGGGTGTCAGCATAATATTTAGTTGTGAAGTTTGTCACCTCCTCAGTACAGTATGCCTCAGCAATGGATGCTTCAATTTTGTTTTTATTTCTAGTCATCATTCGAAGAACCTTTACTACTCTTTCAATTGAATAGCACCAACGGCCATGTACAGCCCCCCCCCCGTTCGTGCCTCGTACGGGAGGTGCAAAATCATGTGCTGCATCAGAATGAAAAAGCCAGGTGGATAGATCTTCTCGAGCTTACAAAGCAACACTGGAGCCGCTTCATCCAATTTTTTCACCTATTTCTTGGACAACTCATTAGCACAAAGGATGCGGAAGAAATAGCTCAACTCTGCAATCACTTTCCATATGTGGTCAGGTAGATAGCCTCGAACCATCACCGGAAGAAGCCGCTCGATCCATATGTGATAGTCATGACTCTTCAACCCATTGATTCGCATAGTGGTTAAGTTCACCCCCTCCTCAGATTCACTACATACCCATCGGGGAACATTAAAGTTTGGAACCATTCTAGTACTTCCTTCCTTCGGGGCTTGGCCAGGACATATGGGGCTGCATGCTTTTTCCATCTCTTCCCAGGTTTGAGTTTCGCGGAATGCGGTACTTTAATCTATCGCACAGATTAGCTTGATCAAGTCTAGACTTCACATTGTCTTTTGACTTCTCAGTCTCCATGGTTGTGTGGAACAGTGCCTCGGCGACATTCTTTTCCGTGTGCATCATATCAATGTTGTGCGGAAGAAGAATGTCACACATGTAGGGTAGCCTCCACAAGCCTGAAATCTGAGTCCACTTATGCTCCACACCGTATCCCTCATAACCACCTCCTTCTTTTTCCTTGAGTGTGTTTATCTGCGCAAGAATATCGACACCTGTCAACATCAGTGGTGGGGGGTCTTCAACCACAACACCTTTTGTAAAGTTCTTGGTGCCTTGTCTAAATGGATGGTTCATAGGGAGGAACTATTGATGCAAGTCGAAACAAGACCTCTTGGCACCATTCGGCAACCAGATGAACATTAAAGCTTGCTTGCATATTGGGCATGGCCACTTCTTGTAAACACATCATCCGCAGAATAACCCATACGCCGGATGGTCATGTTGGGAGTACATGTACCACACGTGCATTGTGAAGTTTGTCCTTGTAGCTCGATCATAAGTATTTACCATGTCGTTCCAAGCACTTTCCAACTCATCAATCAAGGGCTCCATGTACACAATCATTTATCCCCTAGGTATCCAGGAATTATCAAGGACACAAATACCAATTGTCGCTTAAACATGATGCCGAGGGGAAGATTGTGGGCGATAACGAACACAGGCCAACAAGTGTATGGTACGGCCATCAGTCCATAAGGATTGAACTCATCTGTAGCCAACACAACATGTATATTTCGAGCTTCCGCAGCCTTTTCATGATGACAGCCGTCGAAATATTGCCAAGACTTAGGATCAGTCGAATGTACCATGATATCGTCACCACAGTATCGTTTTCCAGTTTTGTGCCATGTCATCTGCTTTGCAGTTTCCTCGGTCATGTACAGCCGTTGGATCCTCGGTATGAATGGAAGGTACCGTAGGATTTTCACTGGTACGTGGAGTTGCCTCTTATGACCACCACCAAAGTCTAACTCGAGGTACCTAGAGGATTTACACTTAGGGTAGTACTTTGCATCTGCATGGTCTTTCTGAAACAAGATGCATCCATTTGTACAAGCATCTATCGCCTCATATGGCATCTTAAGTACACGAAGGAGTTTTTGTGCCTCGTAACTGCTCTGCGGAGACTGTGCTCTTTCGGAAGCAGAGTGCCAATAACTACCAGCATTTCATTGAACCTGTCTCGACTGATGCCAAATTTGCACTTTAGGGCCATTAAGCGCACGATGCCATCAAGTTGAGACACATCGGTGTGCTTGTGAAGTGGTTTCTGTGCAGAAGACAACATGTTGTAATAAGCCTTCGCGGTTTCCTCTGGAGCTTCATCCATAACTTGGTCAGGCCCTTCATCAAAGTTCCCTTGATGAAAGTCCTCTATCGTGTCTCCGCACTCGGCTTCAGCATCAAAAGTCTCGATGCGTTGCCTCAAGACCTCTTCTCTCGCACGATGTGCTTCACCATGGCAAATCCACCAGGTATAGTTTTTCCCAAACCCATGCACCACAATGTGTTTACCCATGTTGAGCCTAGATTGGTATTGCGTATTTTCACACTTACTACAGGGACACAGAGCTTTATGTTGTCCTTTCTCAAATGCCTTTTTACATAATGCATCCATGTTGCGTGCGAATTCAGCGGAGTAGCCACGCTTATTCCTCCAACTCGTGTACATCCACTCTCGGTTATTCATCCTTTAACTAGTGATATAACAAGTTGGTGCAAGAAACAGAAATCTTAGAAGATTTTATAAAGATGTTGCTTCTACACGTTGTCTATCATGCTAGTAGTAGGTAAAGATAGGTCCTAATCCCACACGAGGATGTGTAGACGGGTTCAGTTTCCATGCTCTACTCCGATCCGAGACATAATTTTGACAGCACCTCCCCACTGTTCTCCAGATACATGACCTAGAAAGGAGATTGTGTAACCAGAGAAAAATGGGAAGGTGGTGTCGAAACTCTGTCCCAGATCGGAGCAGAACATGGAAACTAAACCCATCTACACATCCCCGGTCTGCCCAAAAAACGTGGATAATTCGAAACGGATACAATCACAGATTTGCAAGCATATCCATATTTATAACTGTATCCCTTTCGAACGAGAGACACCTAACTAGGTTACGTGACCTAGGTAAATAAATTGCGGAGGAGGGGGTCATCTGCACATGCTCACTTAGTAGCTCGAACAGGCCGAAGACGGGGGTGGGCGGCAAGACAGAGTCCGAAGAGGAAACAACAACATGGTCTCCTCCTGCTACTCCTTCATCGGACGTCTGAGGAAACGGCTGGGGCTACTCCTTCGACGGTGGATGCGGCGGCGGGCGCTCCCCTGCAAAATTAGACCAAGGCAACTTATTTAGATAAAAAATTCAGCAGCACCTCCCCTATACGGGAAGGTTTCCAAACCTGCAAAGAAAAGACCACGACACGAAGGTCGGGCCACAAAACAAATGCTCTTCCCATGGCTCGATGGCCCGACACATGAGACTTGCCATTCTTTCCACTTGAGCATAAGCAACATATAGGTAGTACTCAAATTTCATTTTTTTGAGTTCAAGCTACACATCACAAACTTAATCTAATATAGGACATCACATAGCTATGCATCACTACTCATTTATGTAACGAACGATAGGTCATCATAGTAGTTTCATCTAAAAATGCGATAGAGGTTGAGGGAGTGCTCACTGAGAGGATGGCGTACGTGTCGAGACGGCGTGGTGTGAGATCACGGCCGGAGAGCACCACCCATCCTCCCTCTTCACCCTCAGCCTCGACCTTCATCTCCCTCTCCTCCTTCATCCCCCCATTTTCCCTTCCTTCCCTACGTCTTCCCTTCCTTTCCTCCTTCCTTTCCACCTTCTCCGCCTTCCTTTCGTTCTCGCCCGGCTGCCCACTCCCTTCTCCCCATACTTCTCCTCCCCCTTGGCACGGGGGTAGTAGAGGCCGACCGGAGTAGGTGGGCAGCCGGAGCAGGAGGCCGGCCGGGGCAGGAGGCTGCGCGCCGCCCGTATAGGGGCCGGTCGGGGAAGGCGGGCGCCGCGCGAGGGCGCGGCCGGGGGAGGAGGACGTCGGCCCCGGGTGCGTGGCCGGGGGAGGCGGGTGCCTCCGGGGGCGCCGCCGCCCGGAGCAGGGGAGGCCGGGGGGCGCGGTCCGGGCGGCCGCCGGAGCAGGGGGTGGCCGGGGGCGGGCGGTGTCGCGGCACGGCGGGGGCGGTGGCGCAAGGGAGGCCGGGGGCGCGGGCCGGGTGGCGGTGTGGCGGCGGTGACGGTGGCGCGGGGGAGACCGGTAGGGGCGGTAGCGCGGCACGGCGAGGGCGGTAGCGCGGGGAGGCGGACGAGGGCGGGGGCGGTGGCGGTGGCGCGGCGCGGCGGGGGCGGTCGCGGTGGCGCGGTGTGGCGGGGGCGGTGGCGTAGGGGAGGCCGGGGGGGTGCGGATCCGGGCGGCCGACCGGAGCAGTGGTGCGGGAGCGTGGCGATGGCGGTGGCAGCGGCAGGCGCTGTTTGGATGCGGCATGCGAGAAGACAACTGTGCGGGAGTTAGGGTTAAAACCATGTCTCGCTCTTTGTTGTGCGCTAGGGAAAGAGGCGCACGGCAAAGACCGGACCCCTCATGCCAGCCACCAGCCGAAGGTCAATGCGCACAATGGCTGGCTGGCATGGGGGCCCCATAACCTTTGTCGTGCGCCCCGCTGCCTGGCACACGGCAAATGTTGCTCTTAGCCGTGCGTCATGGAAAAGGCGCACAGCAAAGATGCTACAATGAATTTTATGTATTTGTTATTATGCATAAATGTTTAAATGGATCTAAAAATTACCATAAACTAACATGAGATAATTGCATGTTGTACGTTCACTAGAGAAAAAGTTTTGAAGTCAAAAACAAAATTCAAATTTTACTAAGATTACAAACCAAATGAGATGACTATAAACACTATAGAACTTCCAGTGAGATGCTTCGGTTTGTAAACACTATGCATTACGAAATATTCAAAACCTTTCCCACTCTTTATCACAACTTTCCCATAGCATATCATGACCTCTCGATGAATCTCATGATTTTCTAACTTCGTTTGGATTTTTTACAATTAAAACACATTACTAATGAACGTCGATTCTCATCCTTCGTGAATAAAATGTACATAATGTCAACCAATTTGGCGGGTAAGGTCTTAAAAAGGACTCAATTACGCGAATATCATTTTTCCACGAACTTTACCTTATCATTTCATGTACTTGTTGTTCAATTTTGATTTATGTGAAGAAAATCCTTTTAAGGAAAGAAATTCATAAAAAATACCAAATAAATCGAGATGAGTACAAACATGAGATAAAGAGTACAAAATCTTTGTCGTGCGCCTAGCGCATATGCACGGCAAACATATATCTTTCCGTGCGTTCGAGATGGGGCGCACGACAAAGAAAGCACCAAAGCTACAGGGCCCCTCTGTGTCGTGCGTCCCCTATAGGGCACACGGCAAAGGCTAACGACCGTTAGCGGCCATGCCCCGCCGTCCGCCATGGCACGGGCGGCGTATGTGCCCGGGACCTTCGGCGTGCCCTTTGGTACAACTCACGGCAAAGATGTATCTTTGTCGTGCGCCCAGATTTAAACACACGGCAAAGCCGTGTTCACCTTGTGTTTATCTATGCCGTGCGCCTCTTCCTAAACGCACGGCAAATAGTGGCCTTTGCCGTGCGCCCGATAGAAAACGCCCGGCAAAGTATTTGGCGCATGACAATGACCGTGTTTCCCGTAGTGAACATTATTACCAAGATGCATGTGCTTTTCGCCAAGAAGGGAAAGGCTCTGCTTTCTATCTCCTAGCCTCGCCCATGCCACCGGCCGGCTACCTCATCAAGTCATCATGCTCCGTGCAGTGACTCCTGTGACTGCTACTCGCCTTTGCCCCGTACGTACATTTATTCATCATGGTGACCAAGGCACATGGGTGCTTGCCAGCAAAGACAAGCATGACCGGACGCGTACGTGTGCACAAAGCTAGATTCTATTTCACCCGGACAGATCGTGAGCACACAAGTACAATTTGTTGCATCCAGTAGCAGCACCACCCGGTCAGCTGATGAGCCATGCATGCATGCTGCAGGTGATCTCTACAGAGCACCCTGATCAGCCTATTTCAACGTTTCAGAGCACATGCTCACTTAGTAGCTCGAACAGGCTGACGACAGGGGTGGGCGGCAAGACAGAGTCCGAAGAGGCAACAACAACATGATCTCCTCCTGCTACTCCTTCACCAGACGTCTGAGGAAACGGCTGGGGCTACTCCTTCGACGGTGGATGCGGCGGCGGACGCTCTCCTGCAAAATTAGACCAAGGCAACTTATTTAGATAAAAAATTCAGCAGCACCTCCCCTGTACGGGAAGGTTTCCAAACCTGCAAAGAAAAGACCACAACACGAAGGTCGGGCCACAAAACAAATGCTCTTCCCACGGCTGGATGGCCCGACACATGAGACTTGCCATTCTTTCCACTTGAGTATAAGCAACATATAGGTAGTACTCAAATTTCATTTTTTTAGTTCAAGCTACACATCACAAATTTAATCTAACATAGGTCATCACATAGCTATGCATCACTACTCATTTATGTAACGAACGATAGGTCGTCATAGTAGTTTCATCTAAAAATGCGATAGAGGTTGAGGGAGTGCTCACCGAGAGGATGGCGTACGTGTCGAGACGACGTGGTGTGAGATCACGACCGGAAAGCACCACCCATCCTCCCTCTTCACCCTCAGCCTCCTCTTTCTTCTCCCTCGCCTCCTTCATCCCCCCTTCTTCCCTTCGTTTCCTGCTTCTTCCCTTCCCTTCCTCCTACTTCCTTTCCACCTTATCCGCCTTCCTCTCGTTCTCGCCCGGCTGCCCACTCCCTTCTCCCCTTACTCCTCCTCCCCCTTGGCACGGGAAGGTAGTGGAGGCCGACCGGAGTAGATGGGCAGCCGGAGCAGGAGGCTGCGCGCCGCCCGTATAGGGGCCGGTCGGGGAAGGCGGGGCGCCGCCAAGGGCGCGGCCGGGGGAGGAGGACGTCGTCGGGGGCGTGGCCGGGGAGGCGGGTGCCGCCGGGGGCGCCGCCGCCCGGAGCGGGGGGAGTCCGGGGCGCGGTCCGGGCGGCCGCCCGGAGCGGGGGGTGGGCGGGGGCGGGCGGTGTCGCGGCACGGCGGGGGCGGTGGCGCAAGGGAGGCCGGGGGCGCGGCCGGGTGGCGGTGTGGCGGCGGTGACGGTGGCGCGGGGGAGACCGGTAGGGGCGGTGGCGCGGCACGGCGGGGGCGGTAGCGCGCGGGGAGGCAGCGAGGGCGGGGGCGGTGGCGGTGGCGCGGCGCGGCGGGGGCGGTCGCGGTGGCGCGGTGTGGCGGGGGCGGTGGCGCAGGGGAGGGCGGGGGTGCGGATCCGGGCGGCCGACCGGAGCAGTGGTGCGGGAGCGTGGCGATGGCGGTGGCAGCGGCGGGCGCTGTTTGGTTGCGGCATGCGAGAAGACAACTGTGCGGGAGTTAGGGTTAAAACCCTGTCTCGCTCTTTGCTGTGCGCTTGGGAAAGAGGCGCACGGCAAAGACCGGACCCCTCCTGCCAGCCACCGGCCGAAGGTCAATGCGCACAATGGCTGGCTGGCACGGGGCCCCATAACCTTTGTCGTGCGCCCCGGTGCCTGGCGCAAGGCAAATGTTGCTCTTTGCCGTGCGTCATGGAAACGGCGCACAGCCAAGATGCTACAATGAATTTTATGTTTTTGTTATTATGCACAAATGTTTAAATGGATGTAAAAATTACCATAAACTAACATTAGACAATTGCATGTTGTATGTTCACTAGAGAAAAAATTATGAAGTCAAAAACAAAATTCAAATTTTACTAAGATTACAAACCAAATGAGATGACTATAAACACTATAGAACTTCCAGTGAGATGCTTCGGTTTGTAAACACTATGCGTTACGAAATATTCAAAACATTCCCCACTCTTTACCACAACTTTCCCATAGCATATCATGGCCTCTCGATTAATGTCATGATTTTCTAACTTCGTTTGCATTTTTTACAATTAAAAAACATTACTAATGAACGTCGATTCTCATCCTTCGTGAATCAAATGTACATAATTTCAACCAATTTGGCGGGTAAGGTCTTAAAAAGGACTCAATTACACGAAAATCATTTTTCCACGAACTTTACCTTATCATTTCATGTACTTGCAGATCAATTTTGATTTATGTGAAGAAAATCCTTTTAAGGAAAGAAATTCATAAAAAATACCAAATAAATCGTGATGAGTACCAACTTGAGATAAAGAGTACAAAGTAATGCATTTGTAGTGGACAAATCGAAAGAAGTCAACAAACCAAAGTTTTACAAAAATCTTTGTCGTGTGCCTAGCGCATATGCACAACAAAGATATATCTTTCTGTGCGTTCGAGATGGGGCGCACGACAAAGAAAGCACCAAAGCTACAGGGCCCCTCTATGTCGTGCGTCCCTATAGGGCGCACAACAAAGGCTAACGACCGTTAGCGGCCATGCCCCACCGTCCGCCATGGCACGGGCGGCGTATGTGCCCGGGACCTTTGGCGTGCGCTTTGGTACAACGCACGGCAAAGATGTATCTTTGCCGTGTGCCCAGATTTAAACGCACGGCAAAGCCGTGTTCACCGTGTGTTTATCTATGACGTGCGCCTCTTCCTAAACGCACGGCAGATTTAAACGCCTGATAGAAAACGCCTGGCAAAGGATTTGGCGCATGACAATGACCGTGTTTCCGGTTGTGAACATTATTACCAAGATGCATGTGCTTTTCGCCAAGAAGGGAAAGGCTCTGCTTTCTATCTCCTAGCCTCCCCCATGCCACCGGCCGGCTACCTCATCGCTCCGTGCTGACCGTGCAGTGACTCCTGTGACTGCTACTCGCCTTTGCCCCGTACGTACATTTATTCATCATGGTGACCAAGGCACATAGGTGCTTGCCAGCAGAGACAAGCAAGACCGGACGCGTACGTGTGCACAAAGCTAGATTCTATTTCACCCGGACAGATCGTGAGCACACAAGTACAATTTGTGGCATCCAGCAGCAGCAGCACCCGGCCAGCTGATGAGCCATGCATGCCTGCTGCAGGTGATCTCTACAGAGCACCCTGATCAGCCAATTTCAACTACTCCCTCCGATCTTATTTATTTGACGTTTCAGACATAAGAAATGTATTAGTTGTAGGCCATTTTGGTTGTCTGAAACCACATCTACTCCCGAACGAAGGCAGTATATCTAGATCATGCTTTGAGCGGTTAGTGTATGTAAAAAAGTCCCCTAACCAAAACTTTTGGCGCGATTAATATAATTTCTCTTACAGCAACGACACACTATGAAGTGCTGCAAACTAGATTTGTCAAAACGTACTAACTGATGGTCAAAACGCAATTTTTTTTACTTTTGAAATATATATACAGACTAGTCCGACGCCATGTCCTTCAACAGCTTTTGCATCGCCCAATCGCATCAGATCTGGCCATCCACCTCCTCCGGCTGACGCTGTCTATAAAGCGAGGCCAAGAGGCCGAGCCCTTGCTTTCCCCTGCTCGCTCTGCAACGCCGCCGCCAGGAGGATCACGACGCGGAGCGGAAACCCCGTCGCTGGTCTGAACCTTCACCGCCACCCGCGCGAAGCCTCAAGCCGGCCATCTCCTCCGGCCGCCAAGAGCAAAAATCCGGCCGCCCCAGTACTGGTGAGCACATATCCATCCCTGACTTTTTCCCAGCCAAAGTCGCATGCCGCCCCTGCACGGGATCGAGAGCGGGAGCGCGAGATTGGGTCATTGGGAGGGAGTGAGGCCGCAGGATTGCGAGGCGATCTTTGGCGATTCTGCTAGAACCATTTTTCCTCCGTTTTTTCTTTTTTTTTTACACCCATTCGAGTCATTTTACGAACCTGTTGGGGTTGAAGACTTGCTGTTTTGCAATATATCTGATGGGAATTTTCATTTTGCTCTGGTTATCCCACTATAGATAAAGTTTTCATAATTAAACTTGTGCATCGTAATAATGTCATTTTTCGTATGATCTCTGAACCCGCTGTTTTCCGCCACCTATAAGCTATAGCATACTTTACATTTGATTGAACTCATGTTGGAATGAGTTATTGGTTGTCCCAATAATTATTGAAAAAAGGAAAGATAAAGGTAAAACCGAGCGAGGTATAAACAAAAATGAAGGGCTTAATTTATTTGACAAATATACATATACCATGTATAATCGTTTGTGTGTGTGTCTATATAGAGAGAGAGACACACACACATGCAAATAAATTTTTGTATAAATTTGCTGTAGGGATGGCAAGGCGTGCTGTTTTGCTGCTCCTCGCGGCGAGGACTTTGAGCATTGTATCGTACGACGACGACAGCTCGTTCGGCGTCCACTCGACCACAATCGTGTGGGTAATTTGTTTCTACTTCCAATTCCTTCGTTCATTCCCTTAGTTCAATTATATATAATTGCAATAATTAAAGTAATAGTAAATAATTCATTAATTTTCCTTCTTCTTTTTTTGAGAAGGATTAATTGTCCTTGTTCTGTGCGTGCGCGAATGCAGGCAGTCCACCGTGGCGCTCTTCGGCCTCATCTTCGGGTACCTGGCGCTACTGACGGCTCAGGTCATCTGCGTCGCTACGGGTTCCATCATTCCGATGCCCCGTCAGTGGGCACTGTGCGCTGCGCTAGTCGCCATTGACATGGTAAGTTTGGTAACTGACCGGAACTAGCTTAATTGGAAATTTAATCACACGCACAACAGTACAAATAAATTTTATATTATCTCTAATGCTATAACGTTCGTGTGCATGCAGACTATTGCTCTTGGCACCTATGCCACGTCCTGCGGGACTATCGCCATCGTCGTGCACGGTCGCCAGACGCATATCTTCGTCTACGCTATCACCGTGCGCTACTTGACCCACGGACTCCTGGGATGGGGTGCTGGCGCTCTGGGCATCCTGGCCGTCAACACCGAGATCTACCTCGCCGCCAGCATATGGCCCCTGGGCCATCTGCGCTAGAGTTTGCTTGTAGACAGGTCGTCGTCGACGCCTCAGGCCGGGCGCTTCTTCATAGTACTTGATCGGTGTGATGGCAGACCATTATATTGCTTGGTTACCGTAGTCATAGTACTCGATCAGTGTGATGGCAGACCATTATATTGCTTGATTGCTTGCATGCATATGATCTGGTTGATTAATGCATGCAGTTTGATCGGAAATTATTGCATTGCATGTACAAGCAAATAATGTATGTGGACACAATTTACGTAGTCAGCACCGCTGAAAACCAACACTACCGGAAACTGGTTGTCTGCCCAATTTGCCGAGTGCAAAAAAAAAACCACTAAGTAAAGAGTCCTCAGAAATTGGGATTTTATGGGAATACAAAAGCTGGATTCAGATAAGGAACTGTTCACTGCTAATTATAATGATATACTGTCCTGACGACCAATGGGGATTTTTGAAGTAAATTATACTAAATCAAAGGCAGAATGCAATTACACACTTGGATTGCAGTGAATGTCCAAACATTCCTACAGAGTCTAGAGGGTATGCCATAATTTACTCAACTTTGCAGTACAATCGTACAATGTCAACGAACCAGTGTGGTCAAGTTAACCAGCTGCAAACACATCTCCTGAGCACTATTCTTGTCCAAAATAAAATTCTCCATATTAAAAGTGACTAAAATACACTTAGAAAAATGGAAATAAACAAATTCACAAAAACAGCACCACCAAACCACTGCTCAAAACTCCCGTGTGTCCAATCTCCAAAATTGAGGCCGACCCGGTCACTTTTGTCTTCAGGTGCGATTGTTCTCTCTACATGCCAATATGCCACCCCCCTCCGCCCATCTGTGTCCTCCTGCCAATGGCACAAGGCCCTCTACAGGTGAAACCGGCACAGATCGAGGTGCTCATGCTGCCATGGCTTGCACTCTTGCAAGCAGAGAGACAGCTTTTTTGTGGAAGAGGAGCGGCTCGAGCTGCCAGTTTTACTCGAACGGCGAGTGTAGTACGGAAGAGATCGATGCACAGTTGAGCAGTAAGGAGCAGGAATGCTTGGCTTTGGTGGCTGTGCAGCTCACGTTGGAAGGAGGGAGAAGGGAGCAGTTGTTCGTCGGCTTAGCTTGGAGGAGAGGAAGATCCACGCAGCTGCCAATTTGCTTAGTGGAGAGGAAAGAAGTGAGGATATATGATGCAGAAGAGCGGAAGGCACTGGAAATAGAGGGGCAATTTGCGAACTACGTGGTGGATGCTTAGGGTTAGTGTTGATTCATTCAATAATTTTTTACTGGATGCCAAGGTGTTGAGCTGTTGACTTTAGATATATAGGGCACCACAGCGGCCCAGCAGGGCATTTATCCCTAGGTAAGTAGGTATACAGCAATCTCTAGTACATCTGGCTTGTTTTCACCTTAAGCTACAGCAGTAGAGAGAATTGGAGAATGTTGAAACCAATGAAAACTTTATCATGTCCATGTTATGCACTCAACATAAGGAAATGAGATTTTACATCTGGATGCCAAGTGCATTGAAACTGCAAAATAGCTTATTAATCAAGCAACCACCAGATTCATCCGAATAATATAACCAAGGTAAACGAAGGATGTCGATAAATTTTGGCATATAGATTATGAGATAAGCTTATAATATAAATGCTGCGCTGAATATAGATATCAACAGAACACATGTAAATGCTAACTTGCAAAAACTCAAAACTATTTTTTGTATGCAAGTAAAATTCGATCAGTATGCTAGATAGATCATGCTAAAGGGTTGCAAAATATTCAAGCGAGATCACCAAAAATATCATAGGATACTTTCTAAGAAACCTGTAACCAATCATGAATTACTTGAAACCTAGCTAGTTGCAACACTCTGCAGAATTTGACCATGACTAATTGATCTTCGTTTTTGGAAAAAGATAAAGAGGATAAGGATAAACAAGATCAGTCTACTAAAAGTCTGATGAACATACCTGGAAGGACCACCAGATAGATAAATAAAATGAACAGAGAGACATAATAACAGGCAAGAAAGTATATACATGATACAGAGTATAGACCCAGATTGCTGTAAGAACCTCAGAACAACACATAAGGCATGGTTATATTTGATTGAAGGAAAAATATTTTTTATTACCTCTACTAAATGACCAAGCAGGCTCAGTGTCATGTTATTTTTCATAATTAAAACAATGATCACATTGATCATATTCTCTTTATCAGTTTGTACGAGAGCAAATAGCAGAAATAATCAACATGAGCACAGTTGACTGAAAGAACCTGCAAATATTTGATCCAAAAAAACAAGCAAACCTACAGGCCAACAAATATTTGAAAAGGGTTGGTCAGTCAACTAATTAATTTTAGAGGTGTGGCAAAACGCGGTGCAAGGTAAATCTCGTTATGTTTCTATTTGCAATTTAGAACATTGAAATAAATACACTATGGCAAAGCTGCAAGTGCAAAAAAAGTATTTGGCAAAATGGTTTCCATTTGTGTGCATGAGTGGATGTTTATCTGCATTATGATGTACATCGCTGTTGAAAGTGTATTATCATGTGTTTAGAAAATCAATCTAATATGTACAATGGCACATATATAGCAATTCTCCGGCCTGTTTGTGTAAAAAAAAAGGTGACCTGAAATGTTGAGTGCACGAATACATGATTTTGATGTATTTTCTTTTTGAACTGATGAAGCATGAAAATGAACCTAAAAGTTAGTAGATGTTCAATATGGTTTGCGATATACAAAGCATTGATCCTCTCGATTTCACCGATAAAAGAGGGTAATAAAGGTTAGATTATACATATTCAAGCAGCTAACATGCAAGATGCAACAGCTAAAATTCTGAGACTTGATTTCTATGAGAGCTAGCAATTGGCAAACATTTGTGTGGAACAATAACAATGATAAGCAGAGGATATTGTCAAAAAGATGGGAACGTATCACACAGCAACTTGGTTAACCAGAGAATGCATTCACAGAGGTACAAGAAATTTCAGCATGTAGCCAGGGTTATGAAATTAGTAGATTTTTGGGTTGAAAAAAGATGAAGGGTTTTGAGTAGTAGGAGCAGAGGCAGAAACAGTGTTGGAAGACGTGAGCAGATGCAGAATCAGTGTTGGACCCATTTGCTGATGATAAGTGAACAATCAATGGGAGCTGATCGATCAACAAAACGCTGGATCACCTCGAGCAATTAGAGAACCTCTGCAAGACACCAATTCAGGCAATTCAGGGAGAGATCTAAGGCAGATGGGCGCACGTACCATATATATAGACGACGGCCGTGGCGTTGAGGATGGGGCATTGCTTGAGGATACAGCGGGATGCAGCGAGCCTTCTATGTATGAGCCCACGCGCTTGATTCTTGCCCTCGACGTCCCTCGAGCATAAACACCAAGGAGCCGCAAGGATCCTTGCCGCCCGATGCAACTCCAACCCCGATCATGAGCAGTTCGCGGCAGGAAGCAGGGATCGCCCTGCCGCCGGCACCGTTCTGACTGCAATATGCAAATTAAAAGAGACTGACCGGGCTACATGTGGGCACGCTAGATCAGATGTTGAAATTGATTCGGTAGATCGAGGAACGAGGGGGGAAAAGGAAAGCGCACCGGAGTTTGATCGAAGCGAGCACCAAATTAATCACCGCGCCGCCATGGCAAGCGGCGGATCCAAGCATCACATTTGGGCAAGGCGGTGGATGTAGCCTCAGCTCCCCGTGCACAGGGGAGGAGCGGCTCGGAAGAGGATGACCCCACAACCCAACCCTAGAGGAGGACGTCGAGGGAGGCGGCGGCGGCGGCGGCAAGGAAGAAGGACCGAAGGCATCAGAGACTCAGAGTGGACACGAATGTGGGGCCAGTGCGACACGTGGACTGCTAGGACTAGGACCTCACCACATCCAAGGCTCCAAGCCCGGATCCAAGCCCAGAATTCCATATTCCACTCAAATTTCAACATACAGGCCCAAATTCGGTTGGGAAATTTGGAGAGCTCTCATAAATTCTCAACGATGTTAAGAGCATTTTGATAGGAGCATTTTGATTTGTGAGAAACTCCATCTCCAGTATTATTCCAAAAAATCACATCGTTCTAGATAATTAATGAGATTTATTTTTGGGGCACTTCTTTTGGCACAGTTCCTTTGTTGGTGCGCAGCCTCCGACGCCTCCCCAGCAGCACCAGCACGGTTGCACTACGCACGCCGGAAAGCCGTAGTGGTTGCACAGACCCGGTCCGTCACCATTGAGTTTCTCGTTGCCCAGTTGTTCAACCAAGCTTCGGCCTGTTTGTAAAAGTAAAAAAAAAACAAGGTGTCAATCTAAACATACACCAGCACAAGATATAAATCATGAATAATTTTTAAGTTGTTGACCTTGAAAATGTGAAAATCACATAAATAGATTTGTCTTAAAAATTACTTTCATAAGAATATACTGTACACATATAGATTTCTGATAAATAGTTTTATAGAAAAAAAGTTAAGATTGTGCTTTGGTGATTGTGTCGCTATTCTAAACGACTTCTAATACGAAACCAAAGGGAGTATAATTGGGTGATCGAGAACTTTCGGAGGACGGAGAGACATGCCTGAGATCGTTTACTTTACCTTGACCATGACTTGCGAATAACCCGAGAAGCAGAAGCGGAAGTAGCACAAGCGCATTCATGTGACTTGTGCACTTCTCCATGTAGATGTAGGTACAGATCGAAGGGCAGCAGATTGATCCCTTCACAAAATGGTTTATTCACACATATTTATAGCATACCAAACGATTATAAATGGTAATTATATACTAATCACAACAGCTCATGCATGCATATATTCTTGGTTTTAATTTCTGTATTGGTCAGTAATTTCCTCCCTTCTATGTGTGGGGAAAGTTTTGGCATAGAATCAATTTGTATTGCGTGTTTAATGATCTGTTTCGCTGATTAATCTTTTTCTATTTTTAGGAGGCTGCCAAATATTTCATTACACTCATTAATTAATTTCTGCTATATTTTGTTTGCATGTTCCCCAACAATGGACTCGAAATACTTGAAGGGGCATTTCAAGAAGTATTTTATTGAAAGGATCGATGAAAAAATATTCTCAAGAAGCATGGCAAACAACTCAGCTAGATTTTTGTTCATCTCGCTCAAGTTTAGGTGAAAATGCATGATTCCACGTAAATTGTGTGGCACGTTAATTAGTTGCAACATACATTATTTCTTATGATGAAAATTATCTTCTTAATTATTTTTCCAATTTGTATAATAGACATATATATGCTATATTTTTAAGGATATATTTTGCAAAAACGTACTATGGTAGCCAATCTATTTACCTGACTATATAGTTATTTATTACAAGTTATCATATAGAAAAGGAGCAATTTGGTAAGGGAAGTTCCAATGTAAGAAACCATCTTAGTTTCTTAAGCTTAGGACACTGTACCAAGAAAACTACCCTTCCCATTGCAAAAATTTCACTTAACATTCACCTAATGAATTGGCCAATAATCCTACATCTGATTTTTCTATGTCTGCTCTAGATCCTTTATGCACACCACACTGCAGCCAAAAGCCTGCAGAGTTCAGAGCCATTCTAAAAAACCGGCTCCAGGGCCTCCTCCTAAGCACACAACAAAGTGGTCAACGGGGGCTCGCGGTGGGGGGGATGGGGGGGGGGGGGGTGCTCGCAGTCGCGAGCTGGCCCGACCTCCAGCCTGTTCGTTTGGCTGGTGGCTGATGGCTGGTGCTGAATTGTTCTGAGAGAAAAGTACTGCTGGCTGATTCCTAGTGGCTGGTTTGTTCTGAGAGAAAAGTACTGCTAGCTTGTGGCTGATAAGCCAAACGAAAAGGCTGCTCATCGTGGGCTCACCTAATGGTTGCCGCAGCGGCTAGAGCTCGTCGACAGGGGGTGTGGCGTCATGGATGCGGTGGCTCGAGCTCGGCCACCTGGGCTCGTCAGTGTCGAGCTAACGCGGCGGGCACGAATGCGAGCAGGGCCATGCGGCCGCTCAAGCTCGTCGACCTGGCCGCGGCGGTCAGGGCTTGCTAGACCGAGCTCGCTGGCGGGGACGTGTCGTCCTGGACGCGGCAGGCCGAGCTTGACCCCCATGGCTCGTCGGCGTCGAGCCCGCGCGGTGGGTGGGGATGCTAGCGGGGCAGGGGTACTCACGACAATCGTCTTGGGTTCGATGCACCAAACTAACCGGCCTGGGCGCGGTGGATGGGGCTCGTTAGCCAGGGCACGACGACTCGAGCTCACCGGTGGGGTGCAACGTGAGCTTGCCCACCAAGGGCGACAGCCGGAGCTTACCCACCTGGCCGGTTTCCTCTCGACACAGCATTTGCCGAGAGGGAACCCTCGGCAAAGCCCTTTCGGCACAATTGGGCCGGCAAAGAGCGCTTTGCCGAGAGTCGCAGAAGATCCCCTTGGGAACAATGTACCGAGAGCTGCATATAGCTCTCAGCAAAGCCGCGGTTAGGGGTTACGCCGTCAGGCCCGACCCCACTTCTTGCCGAGAGTCGCACGTCGAGCTCTCAGCAAAGAGAGTCCCTGTGCCGTGATTCGTGCCCTGGCTCTTGACACAGCCACGGCCAGGGGTCGACTGCGTGAGCAGCGGCTCCCCTTCTGTGCTGAGATCCATTGACCGAGCTCTCGGAAAAGGCCCAACCAATCGGCCCACCTGGCCCCGGCCCCACCTCTTTGTCGAGAGCCAGTGACCTAGGCTCTCAACAAAGGTGCCTCTAGGTGGCTTGGACACCCCTTCTTTGCCAAGAGTTAAAGACAATGCTCTCGGCATAGAGGCATTCTTTGTCGAGAGCCTTGGCTTTTACTCTCGGTAAAGGCCCATTCGTTTTTTAATTTTATCGGCAGCCTCAAATGTTACCCTCATCACATATACATCATCACGGGAAGCTTATACTCATCACGGGTAGGTAATATTCACCACAGGCCGCTAATATTCATCACATGCAAATTATAATCATCACATGCACGTGTGAGTCACGAAGATCCAAATGCAAGTGCAAGTCACGATGGTCCAAATGCAAGTGTAAGTCATGAAGGTACATAATCATACACACAACACATGCAAGTCATGGAGTTCCAAATGCAAATAAAAGTTACTAAGTCCATGAACTCACTCGTCCGACGGGTAATCATGCGGCGACCGGCGGCCCCACCCCCTCCGGTCGCTGCTCCGACCACGACCCCCACCTAGACAATGGTGGCCTTGTGTCACCCCCGGCCAACGAACGCCGATCCATGAGGCGGGGGCCGAGCCATCATCGTTGGGCCACACGACATCCCCCACAGGCCCCACTACATCCCCCACGGATTACGGCGATCTGCCGAGCCGGCGGTGACATGCCGTGTCCCGTAGGCCCCTCATTTGATGCCTCCGGTAGATTCCGCATAGGATTTAAAATCGGGAATGATAATACAAGATTATGAGCATGTATACCAAGTCATTTTTTATTTCTACGTCACTCTAGGTTTCGGTATCATTATAAGTTCTATACAATAGTAAAAAAATGAAAGTACATGGTTTTCGAGCCCATTATGAGTAATATATTCTAGGCCATTCTAGTTTTTAAGCATTTATATCAAGTCATTCTAGCTCACTACGAGAAACAAAAGAGCAAGCTAGGTTGGAAAGTAACTCACACGAGAAAGAGTAGCTAGTCGAGGAAGTGGAGGGAACAACACCTGTGGTGGTGGATGGAGTTTCACCTGTGGAGCCAACTTGTGACCAAGGTTCTGTATGTACTGAAGCACGACGGCCAACTGCTGATTGTTGGCCTCTTGCATCTCTTCCATCTGCTTTTGGTGGGCCTCCTACATAAGTTGAATCTACCTCTGCGACTCTTCTGCCTGCCTCTCCTGCTCGGCCCTCTCTGCTGCAAGCTGGGCCTACATTATTTGATCCAAACATTAGAATACATAGCAAACATATGTAAATGTCAATGAAGGACGAATAAAATAGAATAACCCGGAAGTTCTCTCGCAAGATCTCCATAATGTTGTCTTGTCGTTCTATGGGCTGGGTTGAGCTCGTGCCCCTATCTCAAGATTGAACCTGCGAGAGAGTCGGAACATCGCACGGGACCAGGAGACAGTCAGCAACAAAGTACCGTCCATGCTTCCTGCCTTCTCCAATCCTAATGATGGTTTCTAGATCAAGAGGCTCCCTCACCGAATCGAAATTCGACCCACAAACCTCCCATGCCATCGTGGTGTGCTTTGTGACGCGGGGCTGGATTGTTGTGTTGGTGTATGCCTCGGGCAAGTCGTCAAGGTTGAAGGTGACGTCATATGTCACCTTGCCCTTGTGTGCCATACCATATGCCTCGAGCTCACCGCAAGGTCGACTCTCATGTGACTTAGACAGCAGGAAAACAACAAAGTGGATGTTGCAATTGAGAGTTAGAAAACAATAAATTATGTAGTATTGAGAGTTAGAATAAAGAAAGAGATTAACATACGAGCATACTCGCGGATGGTAAGGTTGCATTGATGGTGTGCCAGACCTGGCATCTTCAACTGTCTTTCCCGACGCTTGAGGTGTTTTGCCCCCTAATCTGGTGCAAACCACATGGCCACAATCACACTCCAAGCCCGAGGCATATCGCAGAGCCACCACGAAGGCACCTACACGTCATCAAGTGCATACCGTACAAGAACATCAAATTGAGCATGTTTAATCTAAGAAAAATGAATGTTAGTAATTTTACTGTATTTACCTCCATGTATTGTTCGGAGAGAGGTGCGGGTTTCGAGACGTCTTTTTTTGACTTCCGACCATACTTATCCTTGTGGGCAACATTTTGAGAGATGCACGACTCGTAAATCATATCCATCACAAGCTTCCGACATGACTACATCAAACACTTAGTCGCCGCCTACTCGTATCGCTCCCAGCATTTGTAGAAATCCTGCATATAGAAGCACCATCAATACTTTAGGAATATCCAATTACTTCGTTTTACTGAGAAATATAATTTATTGCAAGGAAGACTCACCCAAAACTCACCAACCACCTGGCCGGCCTTGTTCTAGAACGACCTGCCTGTCAGATCAGTCCAATTGGTCATGAGGGAGTAGTGGTCAAATGTCGTCACTAGCACCTCTCGAGCGTCTTCTCCCTCGCAAACTGTCACAAACCCAGTGTAGCGGTGCCTGCACAAAACGCCCAAAAGGCCATTGGGAAGACGATTATGAGCACCTTGAGTCTCAACCTCCCACCCCTTGGCAAAATGATTTCACACAAATTATTAGTTTCAATCGTGAGTTTGAACAGAACCAATGAAAAATTTGTGATAACTTACCGTAGTCCCTCGGATTTAATAATCAGTCGGTTTGTGAGCAGTATGGGTCGATCCAGAAGTCGAGAGGGGCCTCACAAATAGACATTCGTCAAAGCCCCCGCCCCGCGCCCTAGCTCCTCATCCTGATGCTGATGCGCCTCCTCCCCCTCATCACTTTCCCACTGCACCTCATCCTCCTCATCCGACAACAATGACATCGTAATGGGTGCACCTTCGAGAGGCCTAGATCCAGACGACGAGGTGGGTGTCTCGAAGGGGGACCTCGTCACCCTCCTAGTGGTTGTCATCTCGGAGCCCCGAGCAACGTCGTCCCGGTACGAGGAGGGGCGCGACGTGGAGGGTGCTTTGGCATCTTTGATCAATCACTTGAAATAAAAAAGATTAAACCAGTCCGTACATAATTACATGTAAATACCAATAAGTATATAAGAAAAAATATTGTAGTGCATAAGAAACAAATTATCTAAGAAAATTAGAAACATAACTATCCCAGTAAATAAGACACAAACGATCCTAGTAAATAAGAAACAAATTATCCTAGAAGATTAGAAACATGATTACAATTACTATGGATCTTACATGTTTTATAAATATTCATCATGATCTAGAATATCCGGATCATAAGTCTCATCATCACTATCACACATGTTCATAGACTCAACGCCGTGCTCCAAAGGAGGAACAGTGTCATCATCATCACTAACATTGCCTAAATGTAATTGCTCAAGTAATTGTAAGTCATCATCATTATGAACCTCTTCTGCAACATCGTTGTAGACAACCATTTTATTGTCTACTTCCATTTCGATCTCTTCGGTTAAGTATATCTCAAACCTCCCTTTTAGCCCATCTTCTTGAAATAACTCTTTGGCATATGTGTTTGGGTCTAGTAGGTGGTAATCTTCATCGTTTGCGATAGGTAGTTTACCATGTGGTGATAACTTGTACACAACATCCCAACCCCCGAGACGATTGTCCTTTTTACATGGGTATGAGAGGTAATATACTTGTGTGATTTGTTGGGCCACAATATAGACATTGTGTCCTGGGTACATGGATGATCGTTTAATTTCGACGAGCCCAAGATCTTGTTCCATCTCACAACATTTGGATCATACCAATGACACTTGAATATGATAGGTTTGAGAGGTTTGCAACCACAATACTCAAGTTCGTATATTTCTTCAAGTCTTCCATAGTAATCTACCCCATCGGTTTGGCCACATGTACAAACTCCTTTATTTGTGTTCCTTCGATTGGGCCTTTTATTCTCATGCCATGTCGTGTGAAAACGATATCCACTCACGTCATAAGCAACATATGACTTGACCCTACGGAGAAACCATCGGAAACCCGTCTCAACTCGGGACTCACGGACGCATCGGTTTGGCTCGCAAGTTCGGACATGATTGTGGTTAATGTGATATTGAGTGCGAGCTAAATTACTTTTAATGTGCTAAGTATGACCTAAATTACCTTCCGTTTGAACCAAGAAATGAAATCGGCATGTAGAAGAAGGATTTCCTCCTCGTGGTCTATAGGTGGCCTTGACCGACGCCGAAGTGACCCAATAAATTCACCGCACCAAATCAAATGAGGTTGGATGCAAATGAGGCAAGATACGACAAATGAAATGATGAGCTTTATTGACAACTCACTTTATGTATGGCCGTACTTCGTCAAGGTTGCACATAATATATATCGTGACGAGCGCGCCACTCTTCAAGAGATAAGGTCTTGAACGTCGTACCACTTGCACTTCCGAGTTGTCCTCGAAAAGGCCGAGGTTCAATTCATTTGCGCCGGGGTTGTACCAAGGTTGATTATGCATGCTAGGAAGGTGCTCAACATAGTATTTAGTTGTGAAGTTTGTCACTGCTGCAGAATGGATGCCTCTACAATGCAAGCTTCAACTTTATTTTTATTTTTACATGTACTTTGAAGAACCTTTTGAACCCCCTAAATTGGATAGCATCAACGGTTCCGCATGCCCCTCAATCATGCCTCGTGCGGGAGGTGCAAAATCATATGTTGCGTCGAGATTGAACAAGCGGGGTGGAAAGATCCAATCTAGCTTACGAGCAATACAGGTGCGAGCTTTTTATAGTTTGTCAACCACAACCTTAGATAACTCCTTAGCACAAAGCCGACGGAAGAAATAACTCAATTCCGCCGCACTTGCCACACATGCTCGGGTACATAGCCTCAAACCATCATCGAAGAAGCCGCTCGATCCGTATGTGGTAGTCATGACTTTTAGCCCCTTGAATTGCGAGTAGCTAAGTTGACTCCCCTCCTCGGACTCGCAGCATACCCATCAAGGAACATTAATTTTTGCATCCATTCTATCCTTCTTTTGTTCTCTAGTAAGGACAAGCTTAGGCCTTTTCCATGTCTTTCTCGGTATAGCCTTTGGGATGACTTGCTTAATTTGGCCTATTGCATAACATTTCTAGATCAAGTCTAGCCTTAACATTGTCCTTGCTCTTCTCTTGTATGTTTGTGATTGTATCCCATAATGCCTCGAAAATATTCTTTTCGGTGTGCATCACATCAATGTTATGTGGAAGAAGAAGATCTTTCATATAGGGTAGCCTCCACAAGACGGACCTCGAGGCCAAGCATGTTCCACACCATATCCCACAAAATGATGTTCTCCTTCTTTGAGCATGAGTGTGTCTAACCGAGCTTGAATCTTGGCACCTATCATCATGTGCGATGGTGGATCTCTAACTACGACACCTTTCGTGAAGTTCTTGGTATCTAGTCCGAATGGATGGTCAACAAGGAGGGATTGTCGATGTTTTTCGAACGAAGAATACTTGCCACCCCTCTTCAACCAAAGGAACATTAGAACCTCCTTGCATACCGAGCAAGGGAACTTCCTATGGACACACCAGCCACAAAATAACCCATAAGCCGACATGTCATGCGGGGAATACATGTACCACACAAGCATTCGAAGTTTGGCTTTGTAGCTCGGTCGTATGTCCACACCTCTTCTTCCCAAGCCTTGAGCAAATCATCAATCGAAGTCTCTATGTACACACTCATATTATCTCTCGGGTATCTAGAAATTATCAACGACACGAATATGTACTGCTGTTGAAAGATGATGTTGGGGGGTAGATTGAGGGGGATAACAAACGTAGTGCGTCCATGCTTCAACATCGGATGGATGTGTAAGGTTATCACCGTATCGACGACCCATTTTGTGCCAAGTCATTTGCTTCGCGAGATTCCTCGGACACGAAATCGTTGGATCCGCCGTATGGGCGGAAGGTACCGTAGGACACTTACCGGGATCGTGAGCTACGTCTATTTACCCCGACCGCAGTCTATCTCCATGAACCGAGGCGCTTTACATTTTGGATAGTGGGTCACTTTCTCATGTTCTTTCCCGAATAAGACACATCCTTTCGGATAGGCATGTATCTGCTCGTATGGCATCTTAAGTGCACAAAGGACTTTTCACGCTTCATACATGTTCTTCGTAATTATGTGACCTTCGGGAAGCATGTCGCCAAAAACGATCACAAAAGCATCGAAGCATTCTTGACTCAAGTTATGCTAGGATTTTGCTAGGATTTTACAACCATCGGGCGGCGATGGCATCTAGTTGAGATAGTTTGGTGTGTTGGTGAAAGGATTTTTGTGCTACAGCCAACATATCATAAGACCATCTGCACTCGTGTTGCTCTATAAATTTGCTCTAAAAAGAACATTCCACCCACGTCGGTGAGAATCTTTACTCTACATCAACTCCTCCCGCACTCATGTTACTCTATATAGTTGCTCTATATTCAACAACCATATATTTATTCATCCACTTCGAACTACCATTCTCATTTTAAATATTATTTTATACCTCTTTAGAGACTTAAATGTGAGGAAATAGTAGTTCTAGGGATTCGAGTGTAAGGAAATAGAAATTGCAAGGAGTAAAATATAATTACCAAAAAAGCAAAGGCACAAAACACAAAATATGAACCTTATCTCTTCCAAAAGCCCTCCTGAACCGTGGACCCTGTCTCTGTCTCTCTCGATTCGTCTCTCTGTCTCACCTCTCTCTCTTCCCTCCGGTGATCCACCTCCGGTGGCACGGCGAGGGGCTCCTACGGCGAGATGAGATGAGCTTCTTGTTCACCTCCTCCCACTGCTGCTCCTGCCCACGCCCTCTCTCCAGCAACGCCCGCCTCGAGGCAACCATCGAAAGCTCCTTCTCCACGTGCGCCGGCGGCTCCTTCCTCACACATGCAGTTGGCTGGATCCAACTCGAGGTGACACGTGGTATCGAGCAAGACGAGCTCCTACCCGACTCTCTCTACTTCCTCTTTGCTAAAGTGTCGATCCTCCATCGCGATGGTCCGCTCCCTGTGCCTCTTTGCTGCCCCGACCTGCTGCCCCAGCGAGCCCTTCCCATGACGCGACGTGGACGAGTAGATGCGGCAAGGCTGCGCGAGGCGAGGTGGGCGTACAGAGCACTGAAGCCTGCGTGGCGCGTAGGAGGAGCTGCAGCCAGCGCGGAGCGAGGAGATGAAACCTCCCGTGCGCTCTGGTGGCCTGTATCAGCACCGCCGTGCAGCCCCCCGGTGGACGGACCCATCATCGACGAAGCTTCTCCCATTCCTACCAGAGAGGAAACCTGTCGTTGGGCTGCAGCAATTGTGGTGTAATGTTTGTGTTGCGCCATTTGTGGTGTAAAGCTTGATTTACAGTCTTGAACCATAGATGATACCGTGGAGCGCTCACGGGAGAATGGAAATTCCCCGAGTGCCTCGGGCTTCCCCGAGTGCCAAATATCGGGCACTCGGGGAAGAAACTCTTCCCCGAGTGTTGCACTCTTCCCCGAGTGCTTGATGGTCCATGGCACTCGGGGAAGACCCCCTTCCCCGAGTGCGTTCTTTTTAGCACTCGGGAAGCCAACCTCTTCCCCGAGTGCCTCACCCTAGCACTTGGGGAAGCAAGCCTCTTCCCCGAGTGCCTCATCCTAGCACTCGGGGAAGGGTCTCTTCCCCGAGTGCTAGGGTGAGGCACTCGGGAAGAATTTTTTGTTTTTTGTTTTTTTGCCTCATTTTTTTGAAGCCATCCCACATTATTTTAAATTCCTTGCTCAAATTTGGGGTTATTTTGATTTTTTTTATATTTCATTAGTTTTTTTCATTTTGTTGATTTTTTTAGCATACTTCAAATTTGAACTGCAGGTGCATGAAGTAATGAAATTTCTTAATTCAAAAAATGATATTCATTATATTTGGTGTATGTTCAGGCCATATCTAGGAAGCCACATGAAATTTTGAACATCTTTTTACCGTAACATGACGAACAACTAGCAGGAAAAAGTGTTTGTAAATTATATAAAATCCAAACGAAGTCCGAAAATCATGAAACTTGTACGGTGTCATGTTATGGCATGTAGAGGTTGTATGCAAGAATTGAGAAGATTTCGAGCATGTTGGGACGTCGGATGCCTCAAACCCAGACATCTCCACACATGATATCACTTGATCATGTGTGGAGATGTCTGGGTTTGAGGCATCCGACGTCCCAACTTGCTCGAAATCTTCTCAACTCTTTCATACAACCTCTACATGCCATAACATGACACCCAGACAAGTTTCATGATTTTCGGACTTCGTTTGGATTTTATATAATTTACAAACACTTTTCCTGCTAGTTGTTCGTCATGTTACGGAAAAAAGATGTTCAAAATTTCATGTGGCTTCCTAGATATGGCCTGAACATACATCAAATATAATGAATATCATTTTTTGAATTAAAAAATTTCATTACTTCATGCACTTGCAGTTCAAATTTGAAAAATGCTAAAAAATTCAACAAAATGAAAAAAACTAATGAAATATACAAAACAAATTCAAAATAACCCCAAATTTGATCAAGGAGTTTAAAATAATGTGGGATGGCTTCAAAAAAAATGAGGCAAAAAAAAAAAAACAAAAAACAAAAAATGGTTCCCCGAGTGCCGTTTGCACGGCACTCGGGGAAGAGACGCTTCCCCGAGTGCCGGAATACGGCTCTCGGGGAAGACCCCCGTCGGCCCATTTATTATGGACGGCCCATTTAATCCGGCCGGCCCGGCAGCAAGCAAACCCTAGTGTATAAAACCTACCCCCCACCCATCTCCCTCGCGATCCCCCCACGCGCCGCCACACCCCCACGCCCCACCTCGGATCCGCCGCCGCCCGCTCTCCCCCGGGTCCGCCGCCGCACCCTCGCCCCCTCTCCCCGGATCTCCCCGGGCGGGCGGCGGGCGGAGCGGCCGGGCGGAGCGGCGGGCGGAGCGGCGGGGGCGGAGCGGCGGGCGGAGCGGCGGCGGGCGGAGCGGCGGCGGCGCGGTGGCGGGCGGAGCCGGCGCGGCGGCGGGGGCCTCCGGCGGCGGGTGCGGCGGGGCGCGGCGGCGGAGCGGCGGGGCGCGGCCGGAGCGGCGCGCGCGCGGCGGCCGGAGCGGCGGGCGGAGCGGCGGCGGGGGAGGCGGAGCGGCGGCGGGGGGCCTCCGGCGGCGGGCGGCGGGCGCGGCGGGGGCGCGGCGGCGGAGCGGCGGGGCGCGGCCGGAGCGGCGGGCGGCGGCGGCCGGAGCGGCGGCGCGGTGCGGCGGCGGGCTCGGTGGCGGAGCGGCGAGGGGCTCGGCGGCGGGAGCGGCGGCGCCCGCCTCCCTCCGAGCGCGGCGGCGGGAGCGGCCGCGGGCGCGGCGGGCGGAGCGGCGGCGGGCGACCTTTTGCATTTTTTTTTAAAAAAAAATCCACAAATCTTCCCCGAGTGCCTCTGCGCCTCTCGGTGAAGCCTTCCCCCGAGTGTGCGGTTTTGGGCACTCGGGGAAGGCGGCTTCCCCGTGAGCCTCTTCCCCGACCCTCTTCCCCGAGAGTTGCACTCGGGGAAGCCTTCCCCGATTGCAGCGGGTCCTTCCCGCAGTGCGGTTGGCACCGGGGAAGAACCTCGCTCGCCGTAGTGGCCGAAGCTATTTTTGCTCTATAGTGTCACGGTAAAGGTTTGCCAAAAGGCATACTTTCATGCAGCGCGGATGGTCTAATACGCCTTCGCGCTTGACCCCGGATCCTCCTTTGGACTTTCTCCTTGAAAATGTGCTTCACGCTGCTTCATGAAAGTCATATATCATATGTCGGCTACTCCAAAGCATCACTTGTTGGTATTTCTTAACGTCACCGCTACGGCGCTAGTTTAGTGTGAGCGTAAGAATTACATGGGTAAACCTATGGGTATGAATGAATCCGCAAGCGCATGTATATACCATTGTAGCACTTCACCTAAGGATTATTCCAAAGGGTATTGAATCCCGGAAGAAAAGTGGAACCCTACGAATGACTATCCAAGGACATAGGATCTCGTTAAGATGGATTGGGAGATGAGGGATCTCCCGTGGGTATTGATTCTAGAAGAGCGCAAGCACATGATAGGGACACTTTCTTCGGGCACCGGTTCGCTCGTGGCTATAACGGTTGGTTCCGACTAAAAGCTCTACGCCATATCCGAACGTGGAGGAGTACAAAGGGTCAAACGTCCGTCACTACCGTGCCCTACCTTAAGACAAACCATGGGATACGGGGCAAATGAAGGATAACCTGCAGTCTAGACACCACGTCTACACCACCAATCACTACTATAGCATGGCTACGTCGACGTCCCGTAACAACACTATAGCACTCCGTATAAATACACACCGACCAACCCACGAGTACAAGCTAGGACTCACTCATCATGGAATCAAATAGGCAAAAGGAGATATGAATAATACTTTGATCTAAATTAGATATGCATGAGCGTCCACTATATTCTAATTGACAAACAATCACACAAACAAATAAACTACCTATGTAACTTCTCCACGGATCGAAAAGAATGGTTCTACCAAAACACAAGCTAAGATCAAGAACAAACGAAGAACACAAGAACATATCATCTATGCATGAATGCTACTTTAGTCTAATTAGAATATACTTAAATAATCGCTTTAGGCTAAAATAAGAACGACATCATCCACGAGGTAAAAGGGGATGATGGATGATGAACGGATCATCACCATCTCACCTCTATTCATCCACACACTCCCTCTCTACCTAGCACCACCTAGTCTAGATCTTCCACACACACACATCCATGGTGAGGTGAGGTTTCATCTCAACCAAGAGAGACGGAGAGAGGAGAAGGAGGCAAAGGTGAGAAGTGAGGACCGGTGGATAGTAGCTCCTTCCTGTGATGAGTGATTGACAACATGGTGGGGACCGACTCTTGGCCGAGTATTGCAAATGTAGGTTGCGGCTTGATTCGTGTTGGTGTAGGTGAAGAGAGGGTGCGAAAGGTCTTAGCCTTGCGGGCCTCGATGAGTGGAGAGACAAGCGAGGCTCGACTCGATGGACCCGATGGCCAAACGGGATCAAGTGCGGGCCACATGGTGGCAAGAGAAGAAAGACTAAGTCGTCAACTAGAGCCTCGTGCGGGGTAGCGACTCACGACCGGAGTCCGCACATAGGGTTTGCGGTGGTTCACCACAAAACCGTCGGGTTACTTGGTTGATCCACAAATCCAAGACTAGAGGCTCGGCGGACGGAGATCGAATCCGCCGCGCCGAGAAGCTATGATGTCGGTGGACACGTGGTGGGATCGTGGGGCTTGCGTTGGGATGACGCGGACTACGGTGAAGGCGTGGCCGCCCGATGAAGAGGAGTGCAACTTGACCATATTGCCCTTGAGGGGTTTGTATCTTAGTTTAAGTTCTAGGGGTAGCTTGGTCATTTGTCCAACCCCGAGGGACTCATATATATAGGTTCGGGGTTTTTGGGCAAACCATCCATCCGGAATGCTTCTCATTTCTTTGCTCCATAGGCTTAGATTTCCGTCACCGTTTTGTAGAGAACCCGACCTTCGAGTGTATGTAAGCTTTCATGGTTGCGATGGTTTCCTTGTTGTGGCTCGAGTGATTTTACGCGTCTTTTTCGAGGCTATTTTCGTGGGATTTTCATGCATGGCTTGTTCCTCCAATTCTAAGATGTTTGGGTTCGGATTTCTCTATGGGGATCATGGATAGATGCCTTGTGCATCTTTTTGCTTGATCTTGACGCCTCAAACTCCGGATTTGGCCTTGGATTTGAGTATTCGGGTGGAACCCTAGCTTTTTGTAGAGTTCGGTTTGTGATCGATTCACGGCGATTTAGTTGGTTTGAGGTCTCATGTTTTGGGGCATAGCATCCCCCTAGGGACACTCCACATCTCCCCCAAATCTTGTCTCAATCCATGTAGCCGTTTGGGAGATCCATAGATGGATAGGTGGAGTTGACCTTGCGTTTTCGAGCTCGGGATATTCCGTTCGTGAGCGACGGACCATCCGTCGTGTGCTCACATACTTGTCCGCGAGAGCCAAAGTTCATCCAATTCGTCGCATGTTCTTGCTGGTCGGTGATTTGATCCGTAGGGGTTGAGTTCCATTTTGGATCGTGTTTGTCGACTGTCCGTCCGTGGGTAATGGATTGTCCGCAAGGGGGACGGACCATCTACGCGGGGGCCACGGACGTCCGCGGTCATCGAACCGTCCGTGGTGTCGTGTCGGATCGTTTGTATTTTCGAGGGATGCTACCGGAGGTTCCGTCCGTTAATATGGACCGTCCATCCTAGAGGCTCGGACAGTCCGCCAGGTTCTGACAGACCGTCAGCAAGGGTTGATCTAACGTTTGTCCTGGCCAGGCAGATTTGCCTAAGTCCTTTGCTTCTTGAGTTGTGATTCCACTTTGGGGTGTGTTGCGACTTGTTCCTAGGGTTGGTAGGTCCGTTGTGACTACGTGACCTTGGAAGTTCATGGGGGAATCCTTGTGTGTGAATTTGGGGCATAGTCGAGTTCGACTCTTCCTAGAAGAATTTTTATCGGCCCCCATTCACTCCCCCCTCTCTGGTCGCCTAATTGGTCTCTCAAGAAGTTGTGTTCAAGTGTGTTGCCCTATTCTAACCCCTGCCTATTCTAACCCCCCTTCTCTTCTATTTATAGGCCTAAGCACTAGCGAGAGAACACCCCGTGCACCCCCGAAACGCGTCTAGGAGCCAACCAAGAAGCATCACATGGAAGGCCTGGATGAACTGATGCAAGGTCGGTTCGACCGACATGTGGGGTCGACCGACCCCACGGTGGTCCCCCTCACCTTGTACTTTCTCATGGTGGCTATCAGGTGGGTCCTTATGGCGGTTCCAGGTGTCCACGTAGGTTTGAGGCAGTTTGGGCATGTAGCTGGGCCATAAGATCCATGTGATGCACGCGTGGTGGCTTTTGATTCGTCGAGTCTTCCTCCCTTGGATTGATGATGTCATGGATCCAGGGGATGCTTGCATGGTAGCCCCTGATTGGCTGATGAGCCTGAAATAACTGGATCATGGAGGTGTGTTTTCTTCTCATTCCTCATGCAAAATACCTGCAATCAACTTTGCATTGCCACATGTGTAATTTTTTAGTTTAAGCTCCTATTCTACTGTGGATGCATGGTTTCTCATAGTGAAAAGCAGGAATTGACAGCCTTAAAATGGGTACTTAACAACCGTCAACAACTCCCCCACACTTGACCTTTGCTCGTCCCGAGCAAAAGGGAAGAGATCAAGCGAGTTAAACCAAAGGTACGAAACAAACATAAGAGCTATTCCGGGTCATACCTTGCTCTTGTGAACTTTGTGGAGTGTCTACCATGTTACCTTGAGTGGTTGCCAAGAAGAACGACCATGAATGAAGTCACTTCAGCACCCGATGGTAAAAACTTGGGGTTTTGATGATTTTTAAAGAGGAAACTCTACTTCTCTTCCTTCTTTGATTCCCTCGAATCGCTTAGTGTGTATATGTCCTTACCAAGGCATTGATATACCTTAAATTCAACCTACTTCTAAAGATGGCTTATGTGTAGCTCAAGGTAGGATATGAATTATAGGCATACTTGCATCACATATATTGCAAAGTCAAAAACCGGATCCAAAGAGAAAATCAACTCATTCAATCAGATCAAGATGTGCATGAATGTATATGATGAGTATGGTAAGGTGGACACTAGACCCGAAAATGGATGCTAGATATTACCATACATGATGAACGTTGTGGTGATGATGGATGGAATAAAAACTCCTTTCTTGTATGACTCCTCTCATAAATTCTTTTGAGGGCATGGCTACATATATATATATATTTTTCTTTGTTTTTTTACTTGGACCTTCATGGATCCAACTCTCTCTTTGTTTTCTTCTTTTTTTATTTATACACTACAAGAAAATCGTTGACTAGTGATGCAACCACATTTTAGCGTCATTGATTTATGATGTTCCTGGCTGATCTCGTCATAAAATTTCACTTCCGAGCAAATTCAATTTCAAAAAACTTTTGTCATTATGGTTGGTATTGTAGCCAGACATTCACTGTTCCATGCTATTTTGTGATGGCATAAGTTCTGCAAAAATGTCATAAACCAACATCAGTCCAGCATGTAAGCATTATTTTAAAAATAGTGTGTTCCAAGTTATCATAAAAAAAAGTTGGGTCCCACATGTAAGCATTTTTTCGAAAATAGAGTGTTCCAAGTCGTCATAAATTTTTCCAAGGTCCCACATGTAAGCATTTTCGTCATGTCAGCGGCATCATAAACCAACTTTGGTCCCACTTGTAAGCATTATTTTAATATAGAGTCTTCAAAGTGTTGGTATTTCTTAACCTCACCACTAGTGGCGCGTCTAGCGTGAGTGTGTAAGGAACATCCGAGTACACTGACGGGTGCGAACGAATCTGCAAGCACACGGATACATCGTTGTAGCACTTCTCCCTCGAGAGTATACCAAAGGGTATCGAATCCAAGGAAAGGTTGGGTAATCTACGAGCAACTTATCCAAGGACACAGGGTTTCTGCTGAGGTAGGTGAGAGGTATGGTATCTATTGTAGGTACTTGGTTCCACTATGTGAAAAACTCGTTTTGGTAACGGGCATAGATTGCCTTTGGTAACAGGCAAAGCGCCCGTTACCGATCAAGTGTTACAAATAAGCCAAGAAAGGTAACGTGCAGATGCCCGTTACTGATAACACATATTCGTAATGAATATAATTGATTCTATTGATAATACATATAAAGGGCCTATTATCTCTATCAAGATGATCATCAAACAACAATTGTTACCACAACTAGCAACCGGTCATGTGAAATGGCTGTTTCTTTGAGCCCACAGGGAACTTTGGTAACGTGCACCAAAACAGAGCCCATTACAATAGCTCAATATCAGATACGCTTGTTGTGGACCTGTGTCTCATCTATCTAGATGAAATTATACATGTCTATTTCAGACGCGTCTTAGCACATCTAGGATTCGTAACGGACATCAAACAACAACTGTTGCCACAACTAGTCACCGATCACGTGAAATGACTGTTTCTCTGGGCCCACATGGAGCTTTGGTAACGGGCATGAAGATAGAGTCTGTTACTGTGAAATCAACATCGGAGACACGTGCTGTAAACCTGCGTCTCCTCTGTCTTAACGAAATGAGACGCATATGTTTCCACACACGTCTGTTGTCTCTCGATTAAAGGAGACGCATGCTTTCAACCCAAGTCTCCTATATCTCGATGAACGGGCCAGGTCATGAGGCCAACTAGTCAGTACTAGTAACAGGCTTTTACACAGCCCGTTACATTGCTGGCATGTTTGTAACGGGCTTTCCGAATGAAGCCCGTTACTCACTGATCAGTGTTTGTAACGATCTTGAATTAACACCCGTTACAGATACGTAGGCCACCCATATAGTAACCTGCCTACTTGCCGACTGCATCCTGGAACCAGCTAGGATTTGGCAGCCATCAGGGGCTGCATCCTACCATCCTGGAACCAGCTAGGATATGGCAGCCACCATAGCAAGGAGACATCACAAACACATTCTCACATCAAAGATATAGGAAAGCAAGATCACATTTATAGACAAGCAAGGTCACATTTATAGACAAGCTAGCATCACATAAAGTTTTAAGTTACTCTCGTCAGGGCTCGTTTGGATGAAGTCTTGGAAAAACTACCTGAACCAGGCAGCATCTAACCCCAACCAAGCAAACCAAGAAGGTTTCTCAGCAACAACACTTGACTAAAGAAGACTGAGTCAGTTTCATGTTTCTGGCTACAATGAACACATGGTGCACCATTGTAGAAGTTGCCCTTTCGGTCGATGGTCTCCTTAAGAATGTACTCGCACAACATCTCCCATACACGCTTTAGATCTTCTGTGGAAACATCTAAAGCAGATTTGAAATCCTGCAAATTACAATCATTTATGAGAATACAATTAGAAATCAGTTTCTAAAATTAGATGGATAATATGAGCAGAGACAGCATTCTTGATGTCAGGTATGTCATCGAGTAGTCTTAACATATGGGATGCCACATGTAATCCACACAAAGAGGACCCCATGGCTGCCGAGCACACTGCATCGAGGTACCAAAATGACAAGTTAATGCAGTACCAAATAGGTAAGAAAGGACCATAAAAAAACCTCGGTCTTACAACGAGATTTGTTTTGTGCTTGAGTATGGATTTTGGCTTGTTTTATTTCCTTTCGTCACTCCATCCGGTGCATGTTCACCAAAGGCCCTGCATGATCAGCAATGCCGATTAGAAACACTACGAGATTAAATTTTTGTGAACAAAACCTAAAAATACTGTACCAAAGGCCTTACATGGTCAGCAATACCAATTAGAAACACTAAGAGATTGATTTTTGTGAACAAAACCTACAAGATACTGACCAGTCCACAACAGGTTTGAGGTCTGAGAACTTTAGCGGGGGATGTTGTTTAGCAGAATCTAGATACCAAAACTCTTTGAACTTCATACAGATGATCACTATTACCTAGTGGCTAGTGCAGTAGGCACCCACCACATAGTCGTTGTTCATTGCATTTGAGATTGCTTTAGTAACAAGGCAAGAATGCTGAGAAATATTTGTGGAAGTAAACAAATCTGGATCTAAAAACCCAACACTGATCTGCATCTCCTCTGCCTTGTCCATCATTTTCCTAGAAAAAAATCAAATTGTTAGCATGCATGAACTTTGTGGTCAAAATTAAAGAAATATCTTTTTAGGTTTTAAAGGACTTACAATGTCCACAACCTCAAGAAGGTAACATCCAGAGAAGCCTGGGTTATAAGGTTTGACACACTACTGAATGCAATGTTTAACATTAAAGCACCACAACCATCTTTAAAGTAGTCTTGATTCACCTTTGCTGGAAAGGCAAGTTTATCCTTACTATGTTCCATGACGTAAGCATGCAACCTGGCACAATTTGGTCCAGTAGCCTCTAAGTTTGCTTCTAACAACATAGGTGCGCCAGGCTTGTATTTTGGTCATTCCTGTTCTGTCCAAATAATACAGTTAAGAATCTCATCTTTAGACAGAGGTTTCCTAGCCTGGTTCCCCTTCTGTAGTGGAGATTGTCTGGGCTCCTCCTCCTGTTGTAGAGGTTGATGTACTTGTTGCATCTGCTGCTTAGGGGGAGATTGCACGCTCCTCCTGCTGCTGCTGGAGCGGCTGCTATTTCGTTTGTTGCTTATCCTCAGGTTGCAGCTGCTACTTAGGCGTAGTTTGCCTACACTCCTCCTGCTGGAGAGGCTGTTGTTTTGTCTGTTGCTTATCCTCAAGTTGCAGCTGCTGCTTATGCGGAGTTTGCCTGGGCTCCACCTGGGTGGGTGACCCGCCCCCATAGGGCCGGTGACCCAGCCTCCCTCGGGGTGTCCCGTTTCTCCTACCCAATCTTCTTGTTTCTTTGCAAAACTCTCACAGATGGGTAGAGCCAAGGATCGAGGAAAGAGGAAGGCGATTCAAAGTGACGAAGATGCTTCATGTGAAGATCATGACCATGCTTCGGATGATGATTGCTCTCAACCCGTCTGCTCCAAGAGGCCCATGCCTCAAGATCCTCCCGCTCGTTTTCTTAGTCGTGGTCATGGGGACAGTGGCAACCGCATGTTATGGAAGAAAATGTTGACTAGTGGTCCTAAGGGGAGTCATGCTCGAATGAAGAATGCAAGCACCGGCGATGAAGGGGGGGGGTGTTTTGATGATGATATTGTTCTCTCTCTCTATACAAAGATGGTTGTCCCTATTCATCCACCAGAACGAACACGCAAAGACCCCAAGTTGGTTGACTACTCCAAGCATGCCAATGACATCTCTCCTCTCCGGTTCCAAGATCCATGGAAGCTCCCTCGGAACTTGTCACACCCGATTCCGGAGGGAAACCAGATGCATCTCATATGTGTGCCAGGATCTAGTTTCACACATATGATAGACGAAATGAGTGTAATATCATAGACAGTAAAAACATAACAAGGGGTTAAACAACTTACTACACTCATTCGGAAGACACGAAGGTCTTTAACATCGGAAAACTATAACTACACAACGAGTCTTCATCTTCCGCTTCCATAGGCACTTGACTGGAGGAGACACAAGCCTCAGAACTCCTCAAAGTCGTTGTAGAAATCTTCACCATTGTTCTCTTCTGAACGGCGGTAAGCAAGGCTGAGTACACTTATGGTTGGTACTCAACAAGTGGGGGAAGATGCAAGGCTATCAAGGATAGGCTATGGTTTTGCAAATGGTTAGCATTTTAATGTTGGTCAAACTTTTAATTAAAGAACGCCTAGTTATTAGATGTAAGTATATACAAACCCACTTAAGAAACTTTCAAGCAAAACAACCCAAAGCTCATCGAACCACGATTTATTCTCATCTTTAAGTTTATTAATAATGTGAGGGTCCAAGCCGCTCATAACCGTGAGCACGACTGATCGATCAGTTTTACACTCTGCAGAGGTTTGCACACTTTATCCACAACTCGCGTAAAAGTTTCGAAGAACTTTGAACCCAACCATGCGATGCTGATCAGGCATCATACCACACTTCCGAGGTGTGATTGCATAGGGACGCTACAAAGCCTTTACAAAGATATGCAAAAGACTAACGACCCGCATAGTTACGGATAAGGGCGGACCACCTAGTGGTCAACACCTTAGCAAAGGCTGCTATCCCAAAAGGATCGGGCTATACCCCTGCAACCCGGATCCCCCTCTGCTCCTTTCAGAAAAGGGCCATCGGATCAATTGCACACCTAATTAATTGGTTAAGGTCGGAGCCATATGACACTGTGGTTGCACATGTTTTCTTGGGTGGTTCTCTATGTTCCGATTAAATCATATGATCTTGTATTAAAAAACATCATCATTAAACATACAATCCTTTATCTTGGAAAACCATTTTATCCAACCCAAGTTGAGCAACTAGCATATTCTACCCAAAAACATTTATTAAACATGGTTGATCCAGGATTGTTGATAAAACTCTTGGTAAGTCCTTAAAAAGGGTGTTCCCATCAATTTAATGCAATAACATAATAAATATAAACTTATTTGTCATGCAATTACATAGGATAATATAGAATATGCAGGGGGAGAAGACCACTTGCCTTCCTTGCTTAAACACTGAGGTTCTTCATCAAACACTTGCTCTTGATCTACTTCAATTGGCTGCTCGCTTGAAACTGGCACGATGTCTACGAGCACACAAGAATACATTCAATAAACAAAACAGTACACCAAGCATGAAAAGCTTAAAGGGAAAACAAGGTTTGGGTCAAGGAAAGCGAACACAAGAAACACTAGTGGGAGATTTGGATGATCGCATACAAGAGCTAGCTATGTGCTCGGTATCTTTTAATTAAGTAAAATTAGGTGTATAGGTTATTTCAGAGAAAGACCCTATTTATAATTAAGCAAGTTATATTTGTATTTAAAAGATGATGTAAGCCTAGTCCAATTTTACTTATAAATATTCAAGTATGATTTATGCAAATTAAACATTTAATTTAAAAAAACATGTAAAAGCATCTAGGCTTTTATCTTTACATTTCGAGTTATTCTAATCAACTTATAATTTTAAAACACATTTATATTCATTTTAATCAAATTAACATTTAATTAAGAAAACTCGGGATATAGCCTATGTTACATTTTAGTAGAAAGAAAATTGCATAATCATTAATCAAATTAAGTTTGATTATAAAAACCAAGTTATACATCTAATTAACTTTTAATTAAAATAAATATTTAATTAGTATTAATCATATTAACTTTCTTATGAAAACACGTGTTGAACTCTAATTAGATTTTAATTAGAAAAGCATGTGTAATAGGATTTAATCATATTTAATATTTAAATAAAATATAAAACAAAAAACATGTACATCATTGCTCCTAACGCGTACTTTGAGTTGATATGATCTTAACGCAACTTGAAACAGTGGAAACGGAGCTACAAGGCAAAAGATATGGAGAAAACAAGATTCTAGAACTGTCGGTCTTGAAAAGACGGTCGCGTGGACACCAGGAACGCTTGAAACGGATAAAAGACAGGAAAGATATGGCTAACACAAGATTCAGGGGCTTTTTTGTGAAGAAACAGGGCTCTAGGGGCTTAACTACAAGAAACCAGGGACCTAAACATAATTATGCGTATAAACCGAAGGTCTATAGGGCAAAAGATCAAGTCTAGGATCTTGGGTGGGACTTCCAGAAAAGTCAACGGCTTAAACAATAAAAACAGGGCCTCTTTGTGATGGTCTTTATAGGTGGGAGGGTGTGGTTATGATAATAGAAAAGCCAGGGGCTTTTTAGCAAAACCGCCTCGGTTGACCGTTATGGTTGGGATTGACTTGGGTTCACGAGTTGATCTGGGCCGTCAGATCTAGATCGGATGGCGGGCGCGACCGTGGACCGGGTGGTGGACTCGGTCCACTGGTCCACATGGACCAGGGCCATTGGGGATAACCCCGATCTAATCTGGGTCATCGGTTCAACGATGGAAGGCTGGGGTGGCCTATGAGCGGCAGGTGGAGGTGCTCGGCCGGAGGCGGCGGCGGCTCGCCACAGTCTCGCCGGTGTTCGCTCGATTTCGGGACAGGGGCCACGGATTGGGACGCGGACAGGTTCTACGCGGAGCTGGGGGGACGGCGAACCTATCTAGGTGGTCGGAGAGGTGGCTACAGCAGCCATGGCGGCGCGCACCGCAAGGGGGCGGCGTGGCCAAAGGTGGCGTGCGGGATGCCGGTGCTACGGCTCGGTTTGCACGAGTCAAAAGGGGGTATGAGGTTTCTCACCTTGATATGATGCTTCGGTCGCACAAGAGGGCCATGGAGAAGCGGCGGTGGCGGAGATCGAAGCGGTGGCGGCGGCCGGGCTTCATGGGTGGCCGGCTCTTGTGGAGGTGGGAGAGGGTGTGGGAGGCTCAGGTGAGTGAAAAGGGCAGCTGCAGGGGATCTCGGGTGTGCTTTTATAGGGCAAGGAGGGGAGGAGGGGCGACGGCTGAAGTGATGGCCATCAATGGCTATGGCGGGCCGACCGGTCTTGATTGCATTCAAGGGAGAGGCTTGAATGGAGAGGAAACCGAAGGAGTAATGGGGGGGGGGAGTGAAGCACTGAGGCTTAATTGCACCTTAACGGCGGCGATTCAAGGAGGGGAGCCGCGGGGCACGGGGGGAGGCGGCCGGCGGCGCGGCTCTGTTGCAGTGTAGGGGAGGGTGCTGGAGGTAGGGGAAAGGGCCGACATGTGGGGCCGGTCTAGCAGGGAGAGAGAGGAGGGGAGAAAGGTCGAGCAGGCCGCGCGGGTTGCTGGGCCGCACGGGCTTATGGGCCAAAAGGAGACGGGCCGGTAGGAAAAGGTGGGCTGCTGTAGAAAGGGAAAAAGAAAAAGAAAACGGGCCGGGCTGAAACTGAAAGGGGAGGAGGGGAAGGAGATGGGCCTCATGCTTCGAAAAAGGAAAGGGAGGGAGAGAGAGGGTTCGGAGAGTTTTTCTCTTTTTTCAAACATTTTTCAACTTTCAAACTTTTGAAATTTAAACTCCTTTTCAAACTTTAAACTCCTTCAAAACTTTTCAAGATTTAAACTCTTTTCCAAAATTTTCAAATCAGTTTAAAAACATTTAAAACTTCACACCAAACAAACAAAAATCCATGCATTCTAATTATGATGCACAAGCACTTATTGCTTCTAAAATTATTAAAATGATATTAAAATATTTAGAGACCAAATTTATTTGATAATTTATTAATCCTTAGAAAATAAAATCTAAACACCATGTTGCTTACATTGTTTTGGTGATGGATTTTTAGGGTGTTACAAATCTACCCCCTTTAAGAGAATCTCGTCCCGAGATTCGGAGAGATTGAAAAGAACCAAGGGTATTATTCTAAGTTCATCTTGTACACTGAGTTCTTCCGACAGTCATAGCTCCTTCACCTACTTTCCTTAATCTTGATTCACTTTGCCTTCTTCTTTGGATGGGGCAGTAGTGATAACCTCAATCCTATCTCTTTGCAGGCTGGTTATGAGTACTTACTTCTTGGCACAAAGAATTATTCCATCACATTCGCCTAACCAATCCATTCCAAGTATCATATCCATTCCACTAGATGTAAGAACTACTAGATCAGTTTGAAAATCTATTCCCCTGATCTTAACATTGACCTGTGGACATCCATATGTAGATTTCATTTCACCATTCGGGGAACCAATCAACAAATGTGTCTTCATAGAACTCATAGGTATATTATGCTTTGCCGCAAATTGTTCAGTATTGAATGTGATGCTTCAGAATCAAATAAAACCATTGCAGGCACAGAGTTGACTGGAAACGTTCCCAACACAACAACAGGAGTGTCTTGAGCTTGTTCAGCTGTCACGTGTTTCACTCTGCCACGCACGTAATTTTGTTGACCCTTGTTGATCTGAGAATTTGCACTTCCATGACGTGTCTGAGATGATGGTTGTTCGAACCTTTGACTATTGTCTTTCTGGGGAGTCTAGATGTTACGATTTGGGCAGATGCTGGCATAGTATCCCAATTCTTCACAATTGAAACGACCATTAGGGTGACCTGGAGAGTTGTTTCGTACTGGTGCACCTGAGCGATCTCGATGATGATTTGGAACATGTGGTGTTTGCTGGCTGAAATGCTGGAATTGCTGGGTTGAACGCTGCAACTGAGAATTTTGCAAATAATTTCCACTTGATCCACCAGAACTAAACTGAGAATCCTACGACAAGTTGAAGCGGGGATGTGTGTTGCTGATTGTCCACGAGATTGGAACTTGCGCTTCTGTTCACCAAGTTCCACACGTTTGTTCTCCAGACCTATAGTTTTTTTAGTAATGTAGTGAAGTCCGGGAAGCTGTGACTCTGTAGTTGATAGTTGAGTGGCCCTATCAGACTATCTAGAAAGCATTCTTGCCTCTTTGGGTCAGAATTAGCTTCATCTGATGCATAGCGAGACAACTGAGTGAACTTGTCCAGATACTCGTTAACTGACATATTGCCTTGCTTTAGAGCGAGGAACTCTCTTTGCTTAAGCTTGATCACACCAGAGAGAATGTGATGCGCGTGAAAACTATCCCTGAACTCCTGCCAGGTGATGTTGTTAGGTGCAGCATGTGCGACAGTGTATGCATTCACTAATCAGCTGCTAATCCTTCCAAACGGCCTGCTGTATACAATACCATCTCTCGATCAGTGCACTGTGTCATCTCCATCTTCTGGTGACAGTCTTTAACCAATCAGCAGCATCCAACACTGCTTATCATGCTTCCATATAATTCATCTTACACAAGCTCCATAAGCATAATTCTTTATTATTCACAACTCACTTTATAAAAATCATTGGAATACTCAACCTAACTCCACTTGTAACTATCCATTCCTTTCCTCAGCTTCATTGACTTCCCTTGGTAGAATTTTCTAGTCGTCATGATAAAATGATTTGAATAGAGCTGGATTAACTCCATTTTTCGGCTATTTGGAATCACTCTTCAATTCCTTTCATTTTCTTCTTTTGATCCAAAAGCTTCTTGGGGGCACTGACTTATGAAATGTCCCTCTCTGTTACAATAGAAACATGCTTTTCTTACTTTAGTATCTTGGCAATTGCATGTTTGACTAGAAGTAAGGGTATTGAGACTTTGATCCTGTGGTTAATTATCATCCTCTTTTGCGCACCAACTAGCAAAATGTCCATTTTCTCCACACTTGAGGCAATCTAATCCATCATGACTAGGCAAAATCCTCTTACACTTTGTTGGGCAATTATTAACATAGTGGCCTTCTTTACCGCATCTGAAACACAGTCTTTTAATACTTTTGTCTTGGCTTTCTTCACTTGCATGCTTCTTGAGTTGTTTGATTCTATCAGGCTGAAATGCTTTGAAAGTTATACTCCAATCCTCAAGGTTGATAATCTGATTACTATCTACAACTTGAGCAACTTCTTCTAGGACTGGATTTTGGGTACATAACTTCCTCTTCTTATTGATGTCCAAATGGTAACATTGTCTAGCCTCATCTCTCATTAGGCTGGCTTCTTTTTGGAGACATGAACGACCATAATGCTCACAACATTGACATGTTTTTGTAGTCTTAATATGTTCATGTTGTTCATTCATCCGCAACTCTGGTGCTGCATGACTTCTCTTATTATTTTGGTGATTCCATGCTTCTAAAACTTGTTTCTTTACTGGTCCGGCAGGGACTCCAACTTTGGTTATCTCTGTGTTATGAGGGGATGACGTGATGGTCTGCTTCTGTCCTTGTGAGACTTGAGCTTGCATGACTTATAGCTTTTCTTTGTCCAATGACAATGGAATAGATGGAATCTTACGGTTATCACCCAAAACAAGATTGGGATTCTTAGGATTTGATGCTTGCTCTACAATATACTAATGGATGTTAACCATGGTGTGAGTCATTGCTTGTAGAGTCTGAGTTTGTGTTGCCATATACTCTAGCATCTTGCATTCAATTGCTGAGGTTGTAGATGGAATGTCGATGTTTGCTTTGTTGTCTTTATCTTCGTGATTTCCATTGGGACTCACCATCTGGTTGTGTGATAAAGATAAGCTCAGAAGTGGTTGGAAACAGATTGAAGAGTAAGATAAATTTTTTGATATCATATCCATCTTTTCTTGTTGTGATTGTAATCACACTGTGGAAGAGATAAGAACAACAGGAGTGAATGAAATTGACCATCTTTTTCTTTAACTTCTTTCATATGTTGATGTCTGTATATGCTTGTAGATTTCTGGTTGTTGATGTTGGTGTTGCTTCTAGACTTTGACCTTCTGACATCCTCCAACCAACTTGAATGGCAGATAAGGATAACCCAGATTTGAACCTAGACTATCTCTATTAACCTAACAATTTATTTCCTGTTGCATTTGTGGCCATCACTCCACAACACAACTCACACAGTCAAAACTCCAAATCAAACATGTGTTCAAACAATCATAAATTTACATCGCACGTCCTCACAGGAACGATTCTATCGAAGTTGATAAGAGGGTAGGCCATCTGAGAACTTATACTAGGAAACACTAGTGGTAGATCCAGCTGACAGAACAAGAACCAAACTCAGTATAGATCAAAAGCAAATGATGGGTTTTGTCAAAGAACAAAGGATAAATTAGATTTTTATGCGTAAATAAGATAATTTTGAAGGATGACATGGATTTCTAGAACATGAATCCTTACTTTTCGACCATTTCTAATTTAAGGCTGCGTACTACAGTCAAGCTGGCTCTGATACCACTCTGTCACACCCGATTTCCGGAGGGAAACTAGATGCATCTCATATGTGTGCCAGGATCTAGTTCCACACATATGATAGACGAAATGAGTGTAATATCATAGACAGTAAAAACGTAACAAGGGGTTAAACAACTTACTACACTCATTCGGAAGACACGAAGGTCTTTAACATCGGAAAACGATAACTACACGACGAGTCTTCGTCTTCCGCTTCCACAGGCACTTGACTTGGGGAGACGCAAGTCTCAGAACTCCTCAAAGTCGTTGTAGAACTCTTCACCATTATTCTCTTCTGAACAGCGGTAAGCAAGGCTGAGTACACTTATGGTTGGTACTCAACAAGTGGGGGAAGATGCAAGGCTATGAAGGATAGGCTATGGTTTTGCAGCGGTTAGCATTTTAATGTTGGTCAAACTTTTAATTAAAGAACGCCTAGTTATTAGATGTAAGTATATACAAACCCACTTAAGAAACTTTCAAGCAAAACAACCCAAAGCTCATCGAACCACGATTTATTCTCATCTTTAAGTTTATTAATAATGTGAGGGTCCAAGCCGCTCATAACCGTGAGCACGACCGATCGATCGCCTTTTACACTCCGCAGGTTTGCACACTTTACCCACAACTCGCGTAAAAGTTCCGAAGAACTTTGAACCCAACCATGCGATGCTGATCAGGCATCATACCACACTTCAGGTGTGATTGCATAGGAACGCTACAAAGCCTTTGCAAAGATATGCAAAAGACTAACAACCCGCATAGTTACGGATCAAGGCGGACCATAACCCTCCCTAGTGGTCAGCACCTTAGCAAAGGCTGCTATCCCAAAATGACAAGGCTATACCCCCGCAACTCGGACGCCCCTCTCGCTCCTTTCGAAAAGGGCCATCGGATCAATTGCACACCTAATTAATTAGCTAAGGTCAGAGCCATATGACATTGTGGTTGCACATGTTTTCTTGGGTGGTTCTCCATGCTCCGATTAAATCATATAATCTTGTATTAAAAAAGCATCATCATTAAACATACAACCCTTTATCTTGGAAAACTATTTTATCCAACCCAAGTTGAGCAACTACCATATTCTACCCAAAAACATTTATTAAACATGGTTGATACAGGATTGTTGACAAAACTCTGGGTAAGTCCTTAAAAAGGGTGTTCCCATCAATTTAATGCAATAACATAATAAATATAAACTTAGTTGTCATGCAATTACATAGGATAAAATAGAATATGCAGGGGGAGAAGACCACTTGCCTTCCTTGCTTAAACACTGAGGTTCTTCATCAAACACTTGCTCTTGATCTACTTCAATTGGTGCTCGCTTGAAACGGCACGATGTCTACGAGCACACAAGAATACATTCAATAAACAAAACAGTACACCAAGCATGAAAAGCTTAAAGGGAAAACAAGGTTTGGGTCAAGGAAAGCGAACACAAGAAACACTAGTGGGAGATTTGGATGATCGCATACAAGAGCTAGCTATGTGCTCGGTATCTTTTAATTAAGTAAAATTAGGTGTATAGGTTATTTCAGAGAAAGACCCTATTTATAATTAAGCAAGTTATATTTGTATTTAAAAGATGATGTAAGCCTAGTCCAATTTTACTTATAAATATTCAAGTATGATTTATGCACACTAAACATTTAATTTAAAAAAACATGTAAAAGCATCTAGGTGTTTATCTTTATATTTCGAGTTATTCTAATCAACTTATAATTTTAAAACACATTTATATTCATTTTAATCAAATTAACATTTAATTAAGAAAACTCGGGATATAGCCTATGTTACATTTTAGTAGAAAGAAAATTGCATAATCATTAATCAAATTAAGTTTGATTATAAAAACCAAGGTATACATCTAATTAACTTTTAATTAAAAGAAATATTTAATTAGTATTAATCATATTAACTTTCTTATGAAAACACGTGTTGAACTCTAATTAGATTTTAATTAGAAAAGCATATGTAATAGGATTTAATCATATTTAATATTTAAATAAAATATAAAACAAAGAACATGTACATCATTGCTCCTAACGCGTACTTTGAGTTGCTATGATCCTAACGCAACTTGAAACGGTGGAAACGGAGCTACAACGCAAAAGATATGGGGAAAACAAGATTCTAGAACTGTCAGGCTTGAAAGGACGGTCGCGTGGACACCCAGAATGCTTGAAACGGATAAAAGACAGGAAAGATATGGCTAACACAAGATTCAGGGGCTTTTCTGTGAAGAAACAGGGCTCTAGGGGCTTACTGCAAGAAACCAGGGACCTAAACATAATTATGCATATAAACCGAAGGTCTATAGCGCAAAAGATCAAGTCTAGGATCTCAGGTGGGATTTCCAAAAAAGTCAAGGGCTTAAACAATAAAAATAGGGCCTCTTTGTGATGGTCTTTATAGGTGGGAGGGTGTGGTTATGATAATAGAAAAGCCAGGGGCATTTTAGCAAAACCGCCTCGGTTGACCGTTATGGATGGGATTGACTTGGGGTCACGAGTTGATCTAGGTCGTCCGATCTGGATCGGATGGCGGGCGCGGCCGTGGACCGGGTGGTGGACTCGGTCCACTGGTCCACGATGGACCGGGGCCAATGGGGATAACCCCGATCTAATCTGGGGCGTCGGTTTCGCGATGGACGGCTGGGGTGGCCTGTGAGCGGCACACGGCGGTGCTCGGCCGGAGGCGGCGGTGGCTCGCCGAAGTCTCGCCGGCGTTCTCTCGATTTCGGGCTAGGGGCCACGGATTGGGACGCGGACGGGTTCTACATGGAGTTGGGGGGATGGCGAACCTATCTAGGTGGTCGGGGAGGTGGCTCCGGCGGCCATGGCGGCACGCACCGCAAGGGGGCGGCGCGGCCAAAGGCGGCGTGCAGGATGCCGGTGCTACGACTCGGTTTGCGCAAGTCAAAAGGGTGGTCGGCGCCTGTGGAAGTGGGGAGAGGGTGTGGCAGGCTCGGGTGAGTGAAAAGGGCAGCCGCAGGGGCTCTCGGGTGTGCTTCTATAGGGCAAGGAGGGGCGACGGCCTAAGTGATGGCCATCAATGGCCATGGCGGGCCGGCCGGTCTTGATTGCATTCAAGGGAGAGGCTTGAATGGAGAGGAAACCGAAGGAGTAATGGGGGGGAGTGAAGCACCGAGGCTTAATTGCACCTTAATGACGGTGATTCAAGGAGGGGAGCCGCGGGGGACGCGGGGAGGCGGCCGGCGGCGCGGCTCTATTGCGGTGCAGGGTAGGGTGCTGGAGGTAGGGGAAAGGGCCGACATGTGGGGCCGGTCTGGTAGTGAGAGAGAGGAGGGGAGAAAGGTGGAGCAGGCCGCGCGAGTTGCTGGGCCGCACGGGCTGATGGGCCAAAAGGAGACGGGCCGGTAGGAAAAGGTGGGCTGCTGTGGAAAGGGAAAAAAGAAAAAGAAAACGGGCCGGGCTGAAACTGAAAGGGGAGGAGGGGAAGGAGATGGGCCTCGGGCTGAAAAAGGAAAGGGAGGGAGGGAGAGAGTTTGGAGAGTTTTTCTCTTTTTTTCAAACCTTTTTCAACTTTTCAAACTTTTGAAATTTAAACTCCTTTTCAAACTTTAAACTCCTTCAAAACTTTTCAAGATTTAAACTCTTTTCCAAAATTTTCAAATCCGTTTAAAAACTTTTAAAACTTCACACCAAATAAACAATAAAACCATGCATTCAAATTATGATGCACAAGCACTTATTGCTTCTAAAATTATTAAAATGATATTAAATATTTAGAGACCAAATTTATTTGATAATTTATTAATCCTTAGAAAATAAAATCTAAACACCATGTTGCTTACATTGTTTTGGTGATGGATTTTTAGGGTGTTACAGAACTTCTTTTGTGATTATCGTTTTTGGCGTGCTCATCAAGCCGATTGGTATGAATCCGTCATCATCACCAAGAAGACCATTACCACGGATATGAAATGCATTGATTGGCAACAATTGCATGACCTCACCCCCCTTCTTGGAGAAATTGCTCACGCTGTATACCTTCGTTGTCATGTGCAAGGTATATCTCATCTTATGAGTTTCTCTTGCAATTGGTGTGATGAGGTCGTAGCTCAATTCTATGCCACCCTTTATGTTGATTATGTGAGAATATCATGCATTTTTCACTAGGAGGGAAGAGGTTTAAGACCACTTTATCTGAGTTTGCCTCACTATTTAAACTTCATGGTGCAAAAGACAACAACACTTTCAACCATCTTGTTTGCTTGCACGATAGTGATGAACTTGAAGTGAGTAAAATGGAGTTTGTGTATGACAACGCTTATGGAGACATTCATTATGGACATCCTAGTGGTCTCACCCCTTATTACAAGTTGATGTATCTTCTTTTCCGCAACACTTTGTGTCCTAGGGGTGGTAATTCTGACAAAATCTCCAAGTATGCACAATACATTTTGTTTCAAATGGCTTTTAACCAACCTCAATTCAATGCTTGTCATTATCTTTGGAGTGAAATAATTGCATGATCTTATCAAGGCTCCGCATGTCACTATGCACCTTATGTTTTTGCAATGGTCAAGCATGCATCCAAGCATGATCTTAAATGGGACACTGAGCACAAAAAGTATAACACTCCTAAAGGGAAACTCAAGGAGTCTTTTGATCTCGGCAAGCATTGCACATGGATTGATTCTAAAGGTCCCCTTCTGGGTGCCTATCCAGTGGAAGGCTTAGGTGCTCCCAGTGCTTCATCTTCCCAAGCTCCACCTCCAACTCAATCTTTTGGACAGCTTCCAAAAGAAGGTCCTTCTCATTTTCGTGGTTCTCCTAAGAAAACGAAGGGAAAATTGGATTTTCTTGCAAAAGGTCGTCAAAATGCAAAAGAGCGTGAAAAACATATGAAGTGGCAAGCACGGGAGTTTCGTCGGTGTTTAAACCACTCGACCTCCATGGGAGGTACCCGCAACGAAGGTAGAAGGTGAGGATCGCCATGATCCGGAACCCGAAGGTGCCGCGCGAGGACACAAGACACGAGATTTATACGGGTTTGGGTAGCCGGAGTAGCTACCCTACGTCCTGTTTAGAGTAGTATTGCGCCTTGTGCTTGGTGTTGTTCCCCGGAGGGATTGTGGATGTCCTCCTAGGTACCCGGCCCTCCTTTATATAGTCCGGGGGCGGGTTCCTAGTCGGTTACAAGGCGGAGTCCTAGTAGGATTACACGGAGAGCGAGTCCTAGTAGGAGTACAGGGGAATTCTACCAGGAGTCCGTCTTCTTCCTTCCTTGCATGAGTACCGGGGTCTATGCCCGACAAGCCCCCGAGCACGTTGGAGTCGAGAGTAGTAGTTCGAGTAGTCTTGAAGCCTCTTCGAGTAGTTCTTGAGCGTCCTCGAGTATCGCTTGGAGAAGTCTTCAATAGTACTTGAACGCCGCGAGGCTGGAAGGTGGTCCATCTCATCAGTCTTGAAGTCGAGATTATATGGAAGTGCGGTTGCAAAATCACACTCCATATGGAGTAGCCCTCGAGCCTTAGGTTGAGTTGCAGACTCTAGCTGAGGGTCAATCTTGATTCCAAATCTTCCGTCTTGAAAAATTTGAATGATGGGTGTAGCATAGCGCCCCCGAGCCTTGAAATGATTAGGTAATCAATCCAAGGGTCTTCAGTGTTCGCGAAAGCCATCATCCGAGTACTCTTGCAGCGTTTAGCCCCCGAGCTCGTCGCCAGGTGAGCCGTAGGAGCCACGTCGAGTAGTTGTTGGTGCGAGCCCCCGAGCTAGAGAGCTAGCGAGAGACTACTCGAGTTGTTGTCGAGTAGTGATTTGGTGCGTAGCCCCCGAGTTGGGAACTAGCCGCGCGGTGGAGGTACGCGGAGCGTACTGGAAGTCGTCGCCGAAGCTTGATCTGAAAGTAGAGATGCGTACATTATGTAGCATTTTTGTAGAAATTGAATCTACAAATGACAAATACAAATATGAATATAGATGTAAATGTCATGTGTCACACTCTTGTTGTGGTCGTGAGGCGTCGAGTAGTTAGCCCGACGCGGTTTAGCGCCCGATCTCTCGTGATCGCTGTTTAGCCATAGCCGCCGGGGGGCGTGGAGGCATGACGGAGAGGCGGTTTAAGTGCCCGGTCTCTCGTGGTCGCCGTTTAGCCATAGCCGCCGGGGGGCGTGGAGGCATGACAGGAGAGCCGAGGCTTTGCGCGGATCAAGGCGTGTGCTACTGTAGCGAGACCATTAAGAGGTAGACGAAGGTAGTCGGCATGGCGACAAGAGAGAGCGCGATTGCTCGTTGTTCCGCGTGGCGGAGAGCAGGATTGCGCAGTGCCTCCTCAGGGTGTAGTTGTGCGCCTCCAGCACCCGGTACACGAAACGTCGTGGCAAGAGCCTCCTAATTTGGTGCACCAAGCTCCGTGGCGGTCGTCAACATCCCCAAGGAATAGGCGGCACGGTGTAGCTCTGCCGGCGGTAGCCGTTGAGAGGCGTACACGAAGTAGTCTTTGGCGTTGGTTCCCGTATGTGGAGAGCAAGCCAAAGAAAGAATAATTATTGAAATAAGTGACTTAGCTTAATTCGCGGACGAGTGTCGACGAAGCCGTGGCGGTCGGTGATGGAGCCGCGACGGTTGGAGCTGAAGTCGACTAGTTGGAGGTGGATCCGACTAGTTGTTGATGGCGCGGGAGCCGTCCTCGACTAGTTTTACGGTTGAGACTAGTCGAGGTAAGTCGTCGAGGTAGTCGTACGCCCAGAAGACGACGTCGCGGCGGCGTGCGGCGTAGTCGATGTATAGCCGGCGTGGCCGAGAGACGAGTACTCGCGGCGCACGGCAAGGTTGACGTAGAGCCCGTGTGGCCGGGTGACGAGTAGTCGCAGTGCACGGTGAAGTTGATGTAGAGCCGGTACGACGTAGTTGACGTAGTTGTAGCTGCGTACGTCTTCCGGTGCACGGAGCAAAGAACTCGAAGAATCCTTGGTAGCTTGGAATCTTGGCCCGGATGCGTGACGGTTTCCGCCGGATCGCTCCACTTTGATTCGGATTTGGACAGTGATGTGTCCATCTTGATCTCCAACCCGACGACTTGGGAACCGAGGCGGAAAAAGAAAGGAATTGGCGCTGTTTCCGCTCGGTTCATGTGCTTCTCTCAGATACGGCGAGTTGACGTGGAGAACTTCAAACTCGGCGAATTGGAATCCGTTTGCGCCGAGTAGATTGATCTGGATTTGGTCCTTCGAATTCGCCTGATGATCGTGACGATGGCCCCACGGTGGGCGCCGCGTGTCGGTGTTTAAACCACTCGACCTCCATGGGAGGTACCCGCAGCAAGGTAGAAGGTGAGGATCGCCATGATCTGGAACCCGAAGGTCCGCGCGAGGACACAAGACACGAGATTTATACAGGTTCGGGTAGCCGAAGTAGCTACCCTACGTCCCGTTTAGAGTAGTATTGCGCCTTGTGCTTGGTGTTGTTCCCGGAGGGATTGTGGATGTCCTCCTAGGTACCCGGCCCTCCTTTATATAGTCCGGGGGCGGGTTCCTAGTCGGTTACAAGGCGAGAGTCCTAGTAGGATTACACGGAGCGAGTCCTAGTAGGAGTACGGGGGAATTCTACCGGAGTCCGTCTTCTTCCTTCCTTGCATGAGTACCGGGGTCTATGCCCGACGGTTTCATAAGGCTGAAACGGTGAGAAAGGCCATCATGACAAAATTGGATATGCCCCACTCTCCCATTCGTGAGCTTAAGACTTTTGATCCTCCATCTCCCGTTGAAAATTCTTGGGAAAATCTTGCTTCGTGGGTTGAAGAAGAGGATGGTGAGGCCACCGAAGACGAAGGGTGACTTCCCTTTTTGGTGCTTGGTGACAAAGGGGGAGTGAATTTGTTGTTATTTGATGGATGGAAGCCCCCATACATATCTTTTTATCTATCTCTGGACTTATTATTTATGTAATGGCTTATGAACTTGTAATGAACTATGTGTGGTGTGATGAATGGTGTGCCAAGTGAGAACTTTTATTTATGTAGGACTTATTCTTGGTACTCTATTATGATAGTGTGATGTAATGAACCATATTTATTGTGTGCAATGCATGTGTTGGTTGATAGTGTGATGTAATGAACCATATTTGTTGTTTCTCACTTTATTGTTGTGATATATCTTGTCATATGCATCACGGTTTATTGCTCATCACACTAATGCACCATGTGTTGTATGCAATGATTTAGGGGGAGCCTACTCTAAATATGTGCAATTGGCATTTGAGGCCACTATAGTTGAAGAAGCACATATTTAGTGGGAGTTCTTTTCTAAATAATTGGACACAATCCTTGAATTTTATTCCTCTCTTATGAGCTCAAATTATGGTTGTCATCAATCACCAAAAAGGGGGAGATTGAAAGTGCATCTAGGCCCCTAATTATTTTGGTGATAATGACAATTATAATTTGAGTATTTGATGGTTTATCTAAGATGTGTGTAGGAATAAAGCAGATAAAATTTTATATGAGAAAGGAAGGACTTCAATTTGTTTTATATGTGTTGAAGCTCAAATGGAAATTTAATTTTGGTTTATCTTTTGAATTTGAGTTTAGGAAACACCGTACTATATAGAGGGACGTGATTGATAGATTAAACTTAGTCACAAGTGCTTTAGTTGAGATTTAACATCGTTTGAGAGACATTATGCACTCACAGGCACGTTTTGCACCTTTGGGGTGACCCGCCCCCTAGGGCGAGTGACCCGTTTTGCCATTGGTAAGGGGTGGGTGACCCGCCCCCCTATGGCAGGTGACTCGGTGAAGGACCGATACGGCGAACCAGAGAGAGGGGAGTAAATGGGAGCCGATAAAAATTCGTCTCGAAGGTGGATGCCTCACTGACAACGACCTTTTGCGCTTGTTCTTCACCTGCACCAACACCAGTCAAGCCACAAGATGCACCTACAATACTTAGCCAAGAATCAGTCCACACAACATTGTCAATCACTCATCACACCAGGAAGTGACCATCCACCGGTCCTCGAACCACACATGGTCCTCAATCTCCCCCTTGATGAGTGCATTGACGACACCCACAAATAGTAACACAAAAGAAAAGAAAAAGAAAGGAAACAAATAAAAATAACCTCTAACAAGCGATCGAAAGCCGAAAAAATGTGATGAGGACATCACTTCTATGGATATGCACGAGGCTTCTCTGGTGGACATTCAACCTATTCAAGGTCCAATTACAAGAGCTCGTGCGCGACAATTAAACCTAGAGGTGATCTCGTTCCTAAGTGCTCCTATTAATAATTTTAAGAATGATTTACTACCTATTGTTTATAATGTGATTAGGAACCAAGGAGAAGACCAAGAAATACATGGAGGAAGGCTTGGAGGCGTGGAGAGCCAACAATGGGAGGCCAAGTCACATGGAGGCCCACTACAACTCAAGTTCGAGTCCAACTCGGGGTCCAGGAGCTGTCTTCGGTAAAATGGACGCCCAGGCCACAAACGGAGTCCGTTTTCGACGTTCTACATATGGTTGGAAAGTTAATTTCATAGAGCTTCCAATCCAACTGGTTTGAGGCTCAAATTCGTTCTGAGTCGTCGGGAATCGTCCGAACAAGGTGGCGTCCAGATTCTGTCCCGGTGCTGCGTCACCGTCTTTTGGCCTCTGGGCCGTGTATCGTCGTTGAGCCCATTAGGGGGTGCGTCCAGGGTTGACCACAATCCTAGACTCTATATTACAGCAGCCACCACCATCATTAGGGTTTTGGGGTTTTGCTTAGATTAATCTGTCAAGAACAGTTTCGCCGTCGCTTCGGTTTGTGAGACCCCAACTCATGAGTTTAATCATACATCTGCAATTGTGTTGCATTCTTCCTTGTTCTTGCTTGTGTTCTTCGATTCGCAGGCAAGGATTAGCCTTCTTGGTGACGTCGGCCATGCAACGCTGGTCGATAACCCGAGGAGACGTGGTGCTGCTATTGCGGGGTTTTTGAACGTGTTGTTCGTGAAGGACCGATTAGGCGACCGGAGAGGGGGGAGTCAATGGGAGCCGATAAAAAAAATCTTCTCAAGAACTTGGTCTATGCCCCCAAATCACTTACGAAGAATCTCGCACACACTTGCCAAGATCACGTAGTCATAACGGACCCTCCGACCCTAGGAACAAGTTAGATCCAGCCTAAGAACAAAGCGGAAGCAAGCGTCAAACGAACCGAGAGAAAAAGCTAACGCGAGGCAACCGCAGCAGAAATTGTCGGTACTACCGGCCCCAGGTCGGTACTACCGATATGGGCTTACTGGCACCTAAAAACCAGGTTATCGGTACTACGGCACCGGGTCGGTACTTCCGACTATCGGTACTACCGACCTTGTGTCGGTACTACCGATAAGGACTCTCTGGCAGCTGAAAATCAGGTCATCGGTACTACTCGCACAAGTGTCGGTAGTACCGCCCCCCTAAAAATCGGCCCGCGAAACGGCCCCAAACTTTCGATCAACGGATCTCCCAAACGACTTGGAGTCTTGAGACGAAATTTGGAGGAGATGTTAAGCACCCCTAGGTGAGATTATACCCCAAAAATTTCGTCTCCAAACCCACCAAAACACCGGGAATTGCGGATCACACGAGCTCATGTTCTACACACGAGTTCATCCAAAGAATCACGAATCTAGGACGATTTGAGGAGTTTGGGGGCAAGAGATCACTGGGAAAAGAGGCACAAGGCACTCATGGATGAATCCCCCAAACAAATCCGAGCCAAAACCGTCTAGAAACGACGAATCGAGCCAAGCACGAAAATAGCACAAAAAGAGCTACGAAAAAGCAATAAAAGAAACTCGGGAATAGAAAGATTGGCACAAGATTTAGAGGATGAAATTACTATGAATATCTTGTCCAATCGATTACAAGCCACTCCTAGAATCCAAATCTAAGATGGCAAAAAGCTCCAATCAAAGAGCCACTCTCTCCTCTCTCCCTCTCTCCCAAAGCACTCCAAAATGAAAGAGTACCGCCGCCGCTGCTAGCCCCGCAGATGGCTGAAAATTCAGCCCCCTCCTCCTATATATAGGCCCTCCGGAAAAGACCGAAGTGCCCCTACACCGGGAGTACAACACAAGCCCTCACAGGGGCATTTTGGTTAACTCATGAAGTTCACCATCGGTCGGCCGCGCATCCATCGGCCTTCACGTCCTCCCCGACGCAAGCACCTCGATCATGCCGCGTGTCGCCCGCCTCGAAGCTTCCCGACGCACCCGATACCGTCTCCGTCACGCCGGGCCCTCGGGCTCGGTTTTGAGGCCCAAACCGAGAAAACCTCCTCCGATGGTTTTGTGGCCAAACCACCAAACCCCGCGTACACGGCCCGTCCTCACCACACCAAGCATCGAGCCCGCCAAGCCTTTCACCTCCGGCGCCGGACGGTCTACTCGCTCTTGCCTCGTTCCTTGACTTGGCCACCACCGATGCACCGACTCCATGTCCACGAATTCGTCTTGCTCTCCTTGCACCATGCGGCTCGCACTTGATCCCGTCGGCCACCGGTCCCTCGAACCAAGCCTACTTGTCTCTCCACTCCTCGGAGGCCCCGCAAGGCTAAGACCTTTTGCGCCCGTTCTTCACCCGCACCAACGCAAACCACTCCTCACGAGTGCATTGACAACACACCACATAAACAATAAGGTAAATACACAAAATAAAACACACGCAACACAACTCAACACTACACACACAAAGCTTCAAACCATCCGGTCAATCACTCATCACACACGGACCAAGGTACTTCTCAACTTGGTTCCTCAATCTCCCCCTTGATGAGTGCATTGACAAAAGAAGGTCAAAAAGAAAACAAGAACTTATTCAAGCGCCACAAAGCCAATAAAAGGCAAACAAAAGGCCACTTGAAGTGGGAAGGGATAAAAGCATGCTCCGACAAATTCCTCTCGAAACCAAAGCAAGCACAAAGGCTAAGCGCAATCGAAGAGACACACTACCAACATGCAATCCCTAAAAGCCATCAAACCAAAATGCTCAACCCAAAGTGCCATAAAACTCTTACCAAAACACTTGTCAACCGCTCATCACCATCAAATCAAGGTTCATATCAACTTGATTTTCCAAATTTCTCCCCCTTGAGGAGCGGATTGACAACATGTGAGCACACGGAAATGGTTTGAGAGGGCAAAGACCGAACACCTCATCCAAGTGAAAGAAAACCACACAAGAGCAAAGAACATAGGTCACTTGGCATGAGAGAAACCACAAAGGCCAACTCAATGTCTCGGTCCCCAAAGACATGGGCAACGGCTCGACACAACCGAGACAAGAATGCATGATCCCTGAAGAAGAGGCACAAAGGGCTCAACACCGATCATGGAATAATCGAAATCACACGATCCCTCAAGAAGAGGCACAAAGGGCTCAACACCAATCATGTGATAATCGAAAACATAAGTTAACCGCCGGCTCAAGAGCGTAAAACTCACAAGCTCCCCCCTAAACACATAAACTAGGGCCAAAGAGCATACAAAGCTCACCCTAAGCTCATGTGATAGAGAAAAGAGCAACCACCAAAGCACAACTCAGGCAAACAAAGGAAACTCACCGAAGCTCCCCCTACACAAATGCATACTTATCCTGAAATGTGAATGCAAACTCAAGTTCTCCCCCTGAACTGAGTATCCCTCTGGATGCCACAAATGCCCGAAAGTTGAAACATTTTCTCCCCCAAATGCAACTTTTCCTACTTGACGACAATGCATGAATGTAAGACAAAGCATATAAACATCTACATGAGCTTCTCAAATAGGCCAAATCTAGTTGCAAAGGCTAGAAGTGAGACAAAGAGCACACATATGAATCATAGCAAAGTCAAAGCATTGCCACAAGTAATATATTGAAATATAGGCATGTGACAAAGCAAATTTTCAGATTTGAGCAGTTTTATCAAAAGATGGCTCACTTCAAATTTAAAGGCCTATCCATGTCATATTCTAGCCAAAAACATGCTTATCATCTAGAGATCATACAAGGAGATCAAATTCTTAACAAAAGATCATTGCAAACACCCATAAAGCAAAGCATGTCATGTTAAAGCTCATGAGCCATGTGTCCACTTCGGGGAGACTTCTCCACCGGTGAACATCATGCAACATGTTTTGCACCCATGTGTGAAAGATAAGACATTTTAAGCATAAACATGATGGATGGAGCATTTTTCAAGCATACACACTTCTTTTCAAGATTAATTCATTTCATTGTACATGAAGTGCCTTTGCGGCAAAAAGAAGCTTATGCTCCCCCATGAATGCAACACAAAGCTAAACATTCACAATGATATTCGGCCTTTGGCCCAAAAGCAAGAAAGAGATATCCAAGCACAGTCTAAGCATGAAAGGCACATTTAGACCAAAACGTGACATGGATACACTACTACACATGAGTGGAACACATTTCATCAAATTTAGTCAAGATTAACATTTGATTCAAAAAGGCTATCTCACAACACATATATCTCAAACATTCCAAGAGCATAGCCTCACATAGCCATTTCTCCACACACATGACCAATATCTCACAAGTAGCCAAAGAAACTCAAATGAGGCATATGGAAGAAGCTCATCATCCTAAAATGCAATATGATACAAATGCAACATATGTAGATATGTACATCAAAAGAAACATGATATATGACGGAATGCGAGACACAAATGTCAAACCTACCAAAGTCTATACATCATGATATATGATACAAATGCAATGCAAAATGCATAGGGAGACAAGGAACTTGACTTAACACCAAGAAAAGCTCACGAGGGAACACACCAACCAAGAATCACTCCAAGCGAGAGAAGAGCCACCAAAGGTCCCAATTGAGTACCATAGAAAAAGTACCAATTGCAAAACCGCAAAGATCCCAGTTGAATACCATAGAAAGAATACCAATTTAAGGATCACAAAGACTGCCCAAAAAGCCACAAGCCTTCTTGGAATCAAATTCCCTATCAAAAGAAGCCAAGCTCCCCCTCAACCAAGGGCAACTAACAAAGCAAAAGCTAGGAAACGAAAGAGCAAGGAAAACTCTAAAACCAATCGAAAAGAGGAACAACAACACAACCCGAAGACAAGACAAGCCCAAAACTCCAAGGAAAGCTCACAACATGCTACGAATGCATTGACAATATCAATTAACATAAATAGAGCATTGTAACATGATTCCACAAATATGAATAAGCATGGGCAAGCAAGTATGTCAACAAGGTACAACACTAAACCAAAATGATACCAAAGAACAACATGCCAAACAATATACAAGAACTAAACAAAGGCATGATACAAGATCACATGGGTCATCCACCAACATATATTACAAAAATATACATGGGGGACAAACATGCTAACAGGAAAGGTACCATCGAGCTAGACAAACAAGATATGGATGAACAACATGACATAACCGAGCAATCAACCATAAAGCATGACATGATGTTCATAAATATCACCCACCATAAAATCACACAAAGATAGCAAGATAGATATTCAAGATCACAAAGCTATCATGATCAAGGTGGCTAGCCTACCATGGTTTTCACACAAGCAAGACACAAGTATATACAAGAGAGTACAAGGGGAAAAGAAAACTCACTATACATGTGTGCATGGGCTTTCAAGAGCCATCCAAAACGGTGTGGAGAACCATCTTGTCTTGATCTCCTCACGGGCGGAGATCAAGCCCATCCAACTCATGTTCTCCAACCGCGTCTCCATACCTACACACAAGGAGACAAGAAAGACCGAGCCTTGGATCCCAAAGGGTTAGCAAGCACGTACTTGGGAATCCAATATTTGGTCACACGGGTAAGTGGTGCACACAACCTATCATGTAGATTAGCATGATGCAAATGCCGGTTGGAATGAAAAGTCTTTTGAACACCCTTGGAACCATGCCTCAAAGAAGTCACTCGCGAAGAAAGTTGAGTGCTACCACAAGCAAAAAGACAAAGATCCTTCGGGGTCGTAGGAGAAGAACCAACACAAGCACCACGGGAAGCATGTCGTGGACCAACACAAGAAACACTAGAAGCATGTCCACGAGCATGGCCTAACTCACTACAAAGAGTGTCATAAAACCCGTCCACAAATCGCACCTTCTTAGGCTCACAAGTGTTCATGCCATGAGAAGGGCTATGAACAACCAAAGGCCTAGAGGCACCTCCTCGCCGTATTCTCCTTGCCCGGCGGTAGCAAAAGCTCTCTTGATGTCCATCCTTCCCACAAATAGACCAATGGTACAAAGGCCTATCGAGAGGCACGGTCCGAGTGGACGAATCATCATTCTCATGTAAGTGGGAAGTCTCTTGGGACTTAGAGCAAGAAGCATCAACCCTAACATTCAACTTGATGCCCACATTAGAATCACACGTGCCATGAGAAAGGCTACATGGCTTCTTAAAAGCTTTAGCACGCACACGTCGCTCGTGCTTGACACGGCAAAAGCAAAACTCAACGGTATGCCCATCCTTCTTGCAAAAGGTGCATTGGAACCTCGGCTTGGGAGTATGAGTTCCAAATATGTGGGAGGCACCCTTTCCATTCAAATCACCTTGGGCAACACCGGAAGAAGCAACAAGCTTAAGAGTAGCTATGGGAGAGCTATCCAAAGCACTACCACACTTACCACCATCCAAAGACTCACACTCAAGAGAAGAAGTCGACTCCGATTTAGAAGAAGAAAATTTAGAAGCATCAACATCGAAGTGACAAGAGAAGCGTGAATCCAAACCCTTGGCACAAAGACTCTTGCACCTTGTGCGCAAAACCTCATTTTGAGACTTGAGGCGCTCACAAGTACCACATGTCATATTTCTCAAATTATTGATTTCTTCTTCAATGCTTTTAGCATATGTGGTACGCAAGAGTTCATTTTCTTTCTCAAGGTTGGCACTCATCTCATCATGCTCAACCAACTTAGCGCTCATATCCTCACGCATCTTTTTCAAAGCCAAAACTTCACTTTCCAAATCAATGCATGAGGTGCAAACGAAATCACATGAACAAGCAACATCATTTACATCTCGCAAAGCATTATCATCATTGCAAGAAGTATGGCAAGCATCCTCAACCAGCGACAAAGAGCACTTGCTACAAGGCATGGATTTCATATCACAAATTTCAGCCCTAGCATGCTCAAGTTTATCTACACATGTGGTGTGAGTCAATTTTAGTTCATTAATTTCAGCAAGCAAAGACTCACAAGAAACACATGATAAAGAAGCACTTGTCTCTAACAAAGCAATCTTACTCCTAGCCATATCAAGGTTGCAAGGCATAGAAGCATTGGATTTCAACAAGTCAATTTCAGATTGCAAGTTAGCAAGAGATGATCTCAATTCATCATTCTCAAAATCAAGATTGTTGCATGCTCTTCTAAAAGCTTCAACAAGCATTTTGCGCCAATTAACTTCATCTTTTAATTTCTCATTTTCAGCACACAAGGCATCACAAGATTTGCAAGGCAAAGAAGCTTTGAAATTTAACACCTTAATTTCAGATTTCAAGCATGCAATGGAAGCAATCAAAGCATCATTCTTAGCATGCATGGTGTTACAAGAAGTGCAAGAATTCAAAGTACAAGACTTCCAATGAGCCATACCACATTTCAACCTAGTAAGAGAGCATTTCATCTTCTCATTCTTCCTACGCAAGGCATCACACAAATCTATGTTTCTCCTATGCAAGTCTCCACACTCACACTCACAATCATCCAACCTATTGCATAGGATCAAGATAGCTTTGGCAAGTGTACCTTGGTTCATGCCTCCTAGCTTGTGGTAGAGCTCGCCTTTCTTGATGTCACTATCTCGATAGTCCTCGATGAGAGATATCATCTCCTCCACTCCGGCTTCCGCCTCAACCGCCATACTCCTCCTGCTCAAGGAACCACAAGGAGAAGAACTTGGTGCCATAATCAAAGTACCGGTTAGGATTAGCCGAAAGCAAACTCGAGGAACAAGCAACGATGCAAAGAGAGCACTCAAAATGCCTCAATTCTCTAACAAGTACTCATGAGTCCTTTTCCCAAAATTTTACCACTGAACAAGGAGCACCAAAGGTAGAGGCACAAAAAAAAATTTCAGCTCAAAATAAGGTGAAATGAAGCCTAGAGAAAATCCAGAAGAGACAAGACAAAGCTGCAAGAGACTTAAAAGAGGATTTTTCAATTATCTTCTTGAATTTTTCTGAATTTTTGAAGACCCCAAAATGATCTTTATATGGTTTTGGATCCCCTACAAATGGAGTCACGAAGCCGCTGTAAAAATTTGAGCCAAAACGGAGCACCGAGCGAAAAGTTATGCCCGTTTTACTGAAGGTATCTCAAGTTATGGTTTTCCAAGGGCACAACTCCAAATCGCCGGACTCAAAACGCGCAAACCAAGGTCGCAAGCAAAAGCACCTCTTTCCTCTAGTCACCCTATGGATTCAAGACTTGTTAGAGCCACAAGAATCCACAACCGGCTCTGGTACCAATTGAAGGACCGATTAGGTGACCAGAGAGGGGGGGAGTGAATGGGAGCCGATAAAAAGTCTTCTCAAGAACTTGGCCTATGCCCCCAAATCACTTCCGAAGAATCTCGCACACACTTGCCAAGATCACGTAGTCACAACGGACCTACTGACCCTAGGAACAAGTTAGATCAAGCCTAAGAACAAAGTGGAAGCAAGCGTCAAACGAACCGAGAGAAAAAGCTAACGCGAGGCAAGCCGCAGAAACCGTCGGTACTACCGGCCCCATGTCGGTACTACCGATATGGGCTTACTGGCACCTAAAAACCAGGTTATCGGTACTACCGGCACTGGGTCGGTACTTCCGACTATCGGTACTACCGACCTTGTGTCGGTACTACCGATAAGGACTCTCTGGCAGCTGAAAATCAGGTCATCGGTACTACCTGCACAGTGTCGGTAGTACCGCCCCCCCTAAAAATCAGCCCGCGAAACAGCCCCAAACTTTCGATCGACGGATCTCCCAAACCACTTGGAGTCTTGAGACGAAATTTGGAGGAGATGTTAAGCACCCCTAGGTGAGATTATACCCCAAAAATTTCGTCTCCAAACCCACCAAAACACCGGGAATCGCGGATCACACGAGCTCAAGTTCTACACACGAGTTCATCCAAAGAATCACGAATCTAGGACGATTTGAGGAGTTTGGGGGCAAGAGATCACTGGGAAAAGAGGCACAAGGCACTCATGGATGAATCCCCCAAACAAATCCGAGCCAAAAGCTGTCTAGAAACGACGAATCGAGCCAAGCACGAAAATAGCACAAAAAGAGCTCCGAAAAAGCAATAAAAGAAACTCGGGAATAGAAAGATTGGCACAAGATTTAGAGGATGAAATCACTATGAATATCTTGTCCAATCGATTACAAGCCACTCCTAGAATCCAAATCTAAGATGGCAAAAAGCTCCAATCAAAGAGCCACTCTCTCCTCTCTCCCTCTCTCCCAAAGCACTCCAAAATGAAAGAGTACCGCTGCTCGCTAGCCCCGCAGATGGCTGAAAATTCAGCCCCCTCCACCTATATATAGGCCCTCCGAAAAGACCGAAGTGCCCCTACACCGGAGTACAACACAAGCCCTCACGGGGGCATTTTGGTTAACACATGAAGTTCACCATTGGACGGCCGTGCATCCATCGGCCTTCACGTCCTCCCGACGCAAGCACCTCGATCATGCCATGTGTCGCCCGCCTCGAAGCTTCCCGACGCACCCGGATCATCGTCTCCGTCACGCCGGGCCCTCGGGCTCGGTTTTGAGGCTCAAATCGAGAAACCCTCCTCCGATGGTTTTGTGGCCAAACCTCCAAACCCCGCGTACACGGCCCGGCCTCACCACGCCAAGCGTCGAGCCCGCCAAGCCTTTCACCTCCGCACCCGAACGGTCTACTCGGTCTTGCCTCGTTCCTTGACTTGACCACCACCGATGCACCGGCTCCATGTCCAAGACTTCGTCTTGCTCTCCTTGCACCATGCGGCTCGCATTTGATCCCGTCGGCCACCGGGTCCCTCGAACCAAGCCTACTTGTCTCTCCACTCCTCGGAGGCCCCGCAAGGCTAAGACCTTTCGCGCCCGTTCTTCACCTCGCACCAATGCAAACCAAGCCGCAACCAACACCCGCAATACTAGGCCAAGAGTCGGTCCACACAACGTTGTCAACCACTCCTCACGAGTGCATTGACAACACACCACATAAACAATAAGGTAAATACACAAAATAAAACACACACAACACAACTCAACACTACACACACAAAGCTTCAAACCATCCGGTCAATCACTCATCACACACGGACCAAGGTACTTCTCAACTTGGTTCCTCGGTTCGGAAGCCGGATCGATTTGTGTCGCGACTTCACCAAATCGTCGTATATTGGAACCTTTTGGAAAATCAGGAACCCTAGCTTCCATCATTTGGTTATCAGAGCTTGGTTTACCGTCAGGTTCACCCTTACCCTTGTTTTTGTCTTCATCCTATAGTCCACTGAAAAGTCAAAAAAAAGATTGTGTAGTCGATTAGGTTTTCCCCGTCCTAAAGCCGTGTTTAGTCTTTTGCATGATTCTCTTTCAGAGTCCGTAGTGTTGAGTTTGTGTCCTAGTTCGTGTTTTTGTTGCTGGTTTAGATCGTGTTTTGGTTCAGTTGTGTGATCCCCCTTGTCCGCTGCCGCCACTCCATATTTTCATCCCACCCGATTCACATCCGATTCACCAACGCCATCACAAAAACCTAACTCGGAGGGTCCTCATTAAAACGGGCATAACTTTTCGCTCGGAACTCTGATTGAGACGTTCTTATGCTTTTTGGAAAGCTCTCAAAATTTTACACATACGATTCACCGCCTCGCCGGTGCAAGCCGAAAATAAAAAAGTAAAAAAATAACAGAAGGGAGTTGTTTCGGACTCTGAAGTTTCGGCATCGGTTTTGGAGAGCAGTCGTGATTTTCTATAGATCACATCTTACATCGGATTGAAGTGATACTTTGTGGTGTTCCTATTTGTGTGTTCCAGGTTGAGAAAAAATATCAAAAAAATAATATAAAAAAGTGAATAAATTGATTTCTACTAGTGTTAAGAGGATACACTTGCTGTTTCGTGTGCTGTGCTGTCTACTTGCTGATATTGTGCCATATTTGATCATCATCATCATTCTTGTTCCATCTTTGTTGGTTACCACTGTTCTAAGACTCGATTAGACCAGCAACTAGGGACAAGTAACTTTGGACATTTATTCAAAGAATACTATCTCGTTTGTGAATTGTGTTCCACTTTCATATTTTTGGCCTTCCCATAACTCCACATATCACTTCCGAGCAAAGACATGTTCTTGATCTTTGCAATCACAGTCTACATCTTCCGGTATCCTTTGCCTTGCCGGTAAGAACCTTGTAAGAGCTTGGTAAGGTGTTTCCTTTGGCGGTGTTGATTCATTTGAGAGGCACCACCACACCTTCGTATAAGATTTTTTAGGGATAACTTTCACTGTTTGTTCCTGTTTTTGGTGTTTACAATGGCAGGAGATGATGGAGCTTCCCCAAATGACTTCAACGAGTGTGTCAGCCAAACCCAGCTGCAGACTCTCTTGGACACCACCCGGACAGAGATAGGAGAGACGATCACCAGAGCCGTCACCGAGAGTATTAATGGACTACACCTTGCTGACACTATTGTAGTTTTGAATAGGCGGATCACCACGCTCACTAATCGGATTGCTGCGTTGGAAACTCGTCCACCACCTCAACAAGATCAAGATGTAGTGTATGACATCCATGGCAATGTGGACGAGGCTGCTACACGAGAGGCACGCATTCGAGGGCGTGTTCGTGCTCACAACGCAGATGGTAATCGTGCTCCCCCAGACCCCTATGCTAAGGTTAAATTTACTTTACCTTCATTTTCTGGGAGTTATGATGCTGATGGATATCTTGATTGGGAGATGACGGTTGAACAAAAATTTAATGCCCACCTTGTGCCCGAGCAACATAGAGTTCGACAAGGTAGTAGTCGGTTTAAAGATTTTGCTATCATTTGGTGGTCCGGCTTAGTTGCCGCAGTCTTGCGCCTATGTTGACGGTGAAAATCCGTCAACCTAGCCATGAGTTTACCTTCGGTGTTGGCATGAGTTTTATACCTTATCCATTAGTACTAACCCCCGTGGTATAACAAGTTCACGTGTGCATGTCGGTTTTGGAGTTTAATGTTTATGCAGGGTTTTAGTGTTGAATGCAAGACTTTCGGGATAAGTTCATCAAGCACCTCATGACAAGACCTTGAAGTCCCGAACAAGTCATGCAATGAAGCAAAATTAACTCCAAGAAGCCGGGGACTTGATCCGAGAAGACGACGGACTCCGGGGACCCGACCGAAAAGTGCCGAATCTTGCAAGACAAGGAGTTGAGTCCAATTCGGAGAGAAACCGACGACATGGACCTACATGCGAAGGGGGAAGCATCCGGGAAGCAAGGGAACCGACCTCGGGCAAAGGAGCCCGCGGGCCGGGCCTAAATGGGCCCGGAGCCGGCCGGCCCCGATCCGGTCGGCCCCGTGCCCATTTAGGGCCCAAATTCGTCGTCCTTTGACCTAGTTGCTTCTCGGTGCTATAAATAGCCCCCTGACCGAGAGCCACGCAGAACCGAAGTCGTAATCCGCCGCCGAGGAGCAGAGAAGCTTGAGGGACACCAACTTGAAGATGAGGGTCGTGCTAGTTGTCTAGGGTTTCCCTGGCCGACGTGGGAACCTTGCATGGAAGACCACGTCGGAGCTCGGAGCGAGGATCAAGATCGAGGGAGGGCCCCGGTGGTGATCTTGTTCATGTAATCATTCATGGTGAAGTTTGTAAGTGAATCCGATTTCTAGCGATTAAGTGCCTTCTCGATGATTTTGATTTCTTCTTGGTTTTGCTTCTTCTACGATCTAGTCTATAGCTAGATTACATAGGGTGCTCTTGTAGCCGCGGTGGCTAGAGGTGCATACCGGACCGGCCAAGTGATTTCAACTTGTTCTATCGAACTCGCCCTAAGCTCCCCGCATGAATAGGGATACGTTGTGACGAACGGGGGTCTCGAAAGGCGGATGTTTTCGGAGTCGGATGGGAAGGCCACGATTTAAAGATGCTTTTAATGAGATTCGCTTTTCTATCTTCATCTATCTTGTTTGGAGCTACAACATAAGCATGATCTAGATTCTCTAGATTGGTTATCTCTTGCTTTCTCTTGCTACCTCTTTAGTAGATTAGATTAGATTCGTTTTCTTTATGAGTTAGTAGATTAGATGCAACTTATCTTCATTAGATAGCTTTACCTTGCTTTACTAGATTGAATCCTTGCGTTGCACATTGTTCCACGGATTCGATACCTTGGGTTCACCACTCGAGGGAAGAAGGGTCCCTTGACTACGACGGGAGACTTGTCCGCTTGCAAGTCACAAACGAACTTTGATACAACTATTAACCGTCAACAAGCCCCTTTCTCTGGCGCCGTTGCCGGGGAACAAGCAATCAAGATCCGATCTAGTATCGCTTATCTTTCAGTTTTTCTTTTGATTTTCTTTTGCATCTCTTATGTTTGATCATCCTCGAAAAGAAAAAAAATTCAATCTAATCTAGTTTTGATTAACCCTAATTTTTCTTCTTTTAGATTTTTGTTTTATTGCTAACCCTAACCGGAGATGGTTGGCTACCTCTCCAAAAAACCCAAACTTTTTTGTGGATGATCCAGGAAAACTTTACGAGCAAAGGTGACGCGCAACACAAGCTAAAAGGGTGGAAACCCTAGATTCAAAAAGTTGAAGTCGAAGGACCGTCGAAATCTCCAAGGGAATCACCACCTCCAAGTCAAGACGCCGGAAGGCCATTCAAGATCAACGAGGATGGAGAAGATGGAGATGGAGAAAGAAGCTCAACACCTAAAGGCTGCCAAGGCAAGATCTACATGCGGGGTGTTCATCGTGATGAAGATGTTAGAGACGCAAGTGGGACAACTTGCCGGACAACCGATTGGTGACAAAGAAGAATATCCGAGACAACTCCAAGGTCCCAAGACGGCGAAGGCTACTCAAGCTCATTCGGGAGAGATGAAGGATCACACTAGAGACCATGAAGATCACAACCGAAGACCGGAGTTCGAGATGCCGAGCCATAAGGAAGTTGTTGCATCCGTCAAGACCAAAGGACAAAGCCACCCGTGAAGACCAAAAAAAAATTGACTAAGCCAAAGTGGGTACCCAAGATTGCAACGCCCACAAAGAGCGTTGATCCGGAGTAATCAAGTGAAGAAGTCTAGCCATGGACTATAAACGAAGCGCTAGGCGGGGAGGCAACCCGTTTCGTCGAGTCAAGAATAAGCTACCGGGAGGACAACCCGATTCCAGGTTTTTCGAGTCCTTTTAATTCAGTTCTGAATTTTACTACGCAAAACCTTAGACTTAGAATGGTTGATCAATATTAGAGACATAATTCTTGGTTGAATATTTTGCTTGATCATAAACCCTTTACATGAACCATCCTATGTGATTGTTTGCTTCTTTTTCGAGAAACCACAACCAAAAAGAAAAATTTCAGAACCTAACTCAACCCTTCACCCTTATTATGGTGTTGTGGTTGACTTGTTTTTCATGCTAAAAACACTCGAGTAGAGCCACGACTTGTATCTAGATGTTATTTAAATTTCAGCACGTGGTAGGACTCGCGTGAACCTAGAAACTTGATTTTTGGTTGGTTTAAAAATCCAAAATCCATATCCTTGGTTTCTCTAAGATTAGAATTTTTCTAAGCCTCACTTAATTTTATTTCATTCAAAATCTCTCTCATCTAATCAAAATTAGGACCTAAACCTATGCCCCCATGATCAAGCCGGGAAAAGCTTGCTCTCAACCAATGAAGGCAAACTATACCGGTGAGACCGAAATCGACGTAATAAAAAAATATTTTCGACTTGCATTTGTTTTTAATGGTTTAAAAACTTCTCTAAAATTATGTTCGAGCACTTGCATGGCTCTGAAAAATATTTTTAAATTTCGAAATTAGAGGAGTGCTTAGCCTTAAAGGGAGGCAATCTAGTTAACCTAACCATGCATGCACCATGATACATCACGGGATGCCCCTCCAACATATTTAAACCACATGCAAAGTACAAGCATGGGGGGGCAGCCAAGGCTTTGTTTTGTAGTAATATCATGGATGCATGTGAGGCAAGGGAGTATGGAAGTGAATCAAGCGAAAGCATCAAGTGGAAGGACCAATAAAAGGAGTGGACGAGAGCGTTTGGGCGGTGCAACTCGTGGAGCACGCGGGCAGGAAAGTTGCAGAGGTGAAATGATCATGCTGGAAGAAAGACGCGACGGGGAGGAGCACCGAGGCCGGCCTCACCTACATAAGGAGCCCCCCGGCTCCCGTTTTCTGCAGGCAAGCTTCCCTCTCCTTCCTTTGTTTGTGTGTTCAAGTTTGTGTGCTCAAAACCTCCGTAGACATAGCCAACCTTCCCAAGCTTGATAGCTCAAAAAAAAAAAAATCCACATCCTTAATCCACTCAAAGTCCGGACTCCAAAATAATATTTGTGTACCTAGTTACCGGTGAAAACCCCGGATATATATTTGTGAGGGAGAGTGCTGCAATCAAGGAAGAAACTACAAGTCTTTTCACCGAAGAAGAAGGGATCATCGTCGTCTAAGCCATCATCGACAACCTCTTCGAGGAGGCACTCGGTTTCCGAGTCTCCTTGGAGTATGGGGGAGGACACGGCACCGCCGAGGAGGAACCACACTCTTCTCCTTGGTGGCATGAGGGCCACACAAAACTCGTTTATTAGGTTTACCAAACTTCAATAACATATGGAGGAGCCGCCCGTCCAACCTCACCACTTGACACGATCATCCGCTCCACCTCCATATGCTCCGCGGTATTCCGAGGGGTATGTCATCATGACGGAGGAGGAGAAGAAGCTCGCTCGCCTTAAGTAGAGGCTTGTAGCGAACGTCGACATCGACGACCAAGCTCTCCACATATTGGGTTTCACACGGGACACCGGTGCAATTCTCTAGCGGAGTGTCGGCAAACACCCACAAGGAATTTGCCTAGGAAATTTTCATGACCATGGCGCATACCCTTGATGAAGGAGTGCTGAGTCTCTCATTCCGTTGGAGGGAGCCCACAAGAGGAGAAGAAGGAAGACACCGTCGGAAGGGTAACCTTGATCAACGATGCTATTTCTAGCACTTTGATGGGGTAATCTCCTTTCATCCATAGGTTGCAATCGATCTTGAAATGTAATCATACTTTGTTGGATTATCTATCTATCATCTTGTGCTGAAAATACTTTAATGCTTAAGGCTAGCAACCATGCCGTAAAGGGAGTAAGGGCTCCAATGCTTCCTTGGATCCATTCAACACAATCCCCGATAGATCAGATTGGTTTTCATGTTCGAAACGATTGCATGTCTAGTATCGTAGACCCATGGGCGAGTGTCTCCTATTTTCAAAAGGGAGCTCCGGAACAAGTATGTGCATGCAGGCACATGGGAAGGCTTTTGGAGTATGATCACGGGGAGAGACCATCAACGAAAAAAAAATACTATCCGGAACCCATTATCCAAGTGTGTCACTTTTGTGCAAGTGGATTTTTTGGGAGAACAAGAGAGAGAAAGATAATCAACACGGAGTTGAATTGGATTTACTCGCAGCTAATCAACCCTACTCACCTATGATCAACCGGTGGTGTTGTGAGCAACATCGGATTCGGGAGATCGGGTTGTTACCTCTCCATGTTGACTATCTCTTTGAAACCGGGTATTGCAAGGAACCCAAATCATCTCCTACCCGGGACTTCCCTAAGAATATATGAAGAAAAGAAAATTTATAAGTGAAGATAAGAGAGGAGGCTTCCAAGTGGCCTAGGTGAATTTGCCCCTTCCGGATTGAAGATTAAGACTTTTCTTGAAGGGAAGAAGATCGGTTAGAGGAAGGACTTCTTGTGCCGGCGAAGAAAAAAATAAAAGAGAAGGATTATAGGAGAAGGATCTTCTATGGCCCAAGAAGGAGGTGCACAACAAAATTATGTTCCACCATTCGGAGAAATTCCGGCATCGCCAAATTACTACGGTGGTGTACCAATGCAAGCATGGGGGAGTGGTGCAGCCATACCCCCACCATTTTTTGCGGTGCCCAACGTAGCCTTTGCGGAGCCATATGCACACCTTCCTCAACCACAACAAAATGTGGCCACCATTGGAGGATACGCTGCAAGGAACATGCAAATTATTGCAGCCATCCAAACCAATGCAAACCAAATGGGTGAAGGAAATGCAAACGTCGCTTATGAGCTTTGACACCTTCACCTAATACCGTCGGACAATTCATAGGAGTAGTGGTGCATTCCTATTGCAAGTAAGGGTACAACAACCAAGATTATCAACATCAACCACCGGCGGAAGATTAGAGAGAGGAGAAGCTTTAGTTATCTTTCCTTTACCCCCTTTTCTTTAATTTTCAGCTTGTTTGCGCCTATGTTTGCGTAGTATTTTCAGCTTTGCTTTAATTTTCAGTTTTTAGTTTAATTTTCAGCATGTATCTTAGTTTTTATTTTCATCATGAATAACGTCACCACCAAGTTTTTACCTTTGGTAAAGTTACAAAGTTTGTGCCATGATGATATATGATTATAATTGCCGCTTTGTCTATCTTTGTAATTGATTTATGCATGTTTGAACTAGTGCTCTCTTAAAAATACAAATCTGAAATTATCTAAATGCTAGCTTAATCTTCAGCGGAGGTTATGATTAAAATAAAGACCCATAGTGTTTTATGTGCTCTCAAGTTATGAATAGATTAAAGATGTCTTTTATGCTCAAAAATATTGCTAACCTTGTCACAAATATCGCTTGTGTGTTGCTCAACCTATCCAAAGCCTTATATATATTTGAGTGCATAAACCTTAGTGTACAAGATTTATTTTTGAGTGAGTTATTGCAGGCCATGATTTCTCTGGCCCGAGACTAAGAAGCTGGTCATTCCGTTTTTGCGTATCTATCTTTTTGCTAGCCTCTTATCCGTGCATTGTGTATCCCCGCATCGGTGATCTCACAAACTTCGCCGGATATCCACCCTTAAACCAAATATCATATTTTTGTGATTACCTCCTTGACCACAACCTATCGTTGAGAATGGATCATCAATTCAAGGAAGATCGCAAGACGGTGCCAACGTTGAAGATTTCAAGTATCTCTCCAAGGAAAAATATCTCCGTACCTACCTTATTTTTCGCCTCTTTGCTCGAGGACGAGCAACGTCTAAGCATGGGGGAGGAGGTAGGTACGGTGCAGTTTTAGAGTTCAAAAGGGAGTATTTTAAAAAAAAAAAAAAATATATATATATATAATGATGAAAGAAAAAAATTCGGCGATGTACGTGACTTCCAAGGTGAAGAAAAAAAAAAAAAAATATATATATATAAGAAAGAAAGAAAGAAAGAAAGAAAAGAATGAGAAATATGAGAAAGAGAAAAAAAAATATATATGAGCGTAAAGTGAACTCCCCGGTTCTCTAAGAGTGCATTCAAGGCTTCAAGTTAAAAAGATCCATTCTCATTTTCCAACCATGTGCAATCCGATAACGAGGACTTCTTTTGTGCCTTGGGATCACTTTTTGCCATTTGCACATGTCCACTCATCTAAAAGTGTGTGTATTTTTCTCTTTCCCCTCCTTGATTTAACATTATTTTCCAATGACCTTTTTGACGAGTCTCGGTAAGACCATGAGAAGCTTGTCTTGTTTTGACAACACCTCATTTATAAAATCTTGTTAGGACTAAACTTTCCCAAAGCTCCATATAAAGCCTACCACACATATATGTTATGAGAGGGAAAGGAGTAGAATATATAGGCTTGAGAGACAAGTGAGATGAGAGTTTATGAGCAATATACAAGATGATTTAAATTTGTGAACTTGGTTTAGCTTTTCTTTATCTCGTTCTTTATTTCAAAAATTCGAGGTCTATTTAAACTTTGTGAGCATGTTAATACTTGTGGGATAAGCTTAATAAGAATCTACCCTCCGTAGAGGTGAAGGCTAGTACATTATGGAACTTTAACGAATTAAACTTTTGAGAGCATTATGTTTTTTTTCATGTATGATCAAGTGCAAGGTTTAAACAATGAAGGGCAACGATGATATCCATCGAAGGCTTACTCGAGGACGAGCAAGGTTTAAGCATGGGGGAGATGTTGACGGTGAAAATCCGTCAACCTAGCCATGAGTTTACCTTCGGTGTTGGCATGAGTTTTATACCTTATCCATTAGTACTAACCCCCGTGGTATAACAAGTTCACGTGTGCATGTCGGTTTTGGAGTTTAATGTTTATGCAGGGTTTTAGTGTTGAATGCAAGACTTTCGGGATAAGTTCATCAAGCACCTCATGACAAGACCTTGAAGTCCCGAACAAGTCATGCAATGAAGCAAAATTAACTCCAAGAAGCCGGGGACTTGATCCGAGAAGACGACGGACTCCGGGGACCCGACCGGAAAAGTGCCGAATCTTGCAAGACAAGGAGTTGAGTCCAATTCGGAGAGAAACCGACGACATGGACCTACATGCGAAGGGGGAAGCATCCGGAAGCAAGGGAACCGACCTCGGGCAAAGGAGCCCGCGGGGCCGGGCCTAAATGGGCCCGGGCCGGCCGGCCCCGGGCCGGTCGGCCCAGGCCCATTTAGGGCCCAAATTCGTCGTCCTTTGACCTAATTGCTTCTCAGGCTATAAATAGCCCCCTGACCGAGAGCCACGCAGAACCGAAGTCGTAATCCGCCGCCGAGGAGCAGAGAAGCTTGAGGGACACCAACTTGAAGATGAGGGTCGTGCTAGTTGTCTAGGGTTTCCCTAGCCGACGTGGGAACCTTGCATGGAAGACCACGTCGGAGCTCCAGAGCGAGGATCAAGATCGAGGGAGGGCCCCGGTGGTGATCTTGTTCATGTAATCATTCATGGTGAAGTTTGTAAGTGAATCCGATTTCTAGCGATTAAGTGCCTTCTCGATGATTTTGATTTCTTCTTGGTTTTGCTTCTTCTACGATCTAGTCTATAGCTAGATTACATAGGGTGCTCTTGTAGCCGCGGTGGCTAGAGGTGCATACCGGACCGGCCAAGTGATTTCAACTTGTTCTATCGAACTCGCCCTAAGCTCCCCGCATGAATAGGGATACGTTGTGACAGAACGGGGGTCTCGAAAGGCGGATGTTTTCGGAGTCGGATGGGAAGGCCACGATTTAAAGATGCTTTTAATGAGATTCGCTTTTCTATCTTCATCTATCTTGTTTGGAGCTACAACATAAGCATGATCTAGATTCTCTAGATTGGTTATCTCTTGCTTTCTCTTGCTACCTCTTTAGTAGATTAGATTAGATTCGTTTTCTTTATGAGTTAGTAGATTAGATGCAACTTATCTTCATTAGATAGCTTTACCTTGCTTTACTAGATTGAATCCTTGCGTTGCACATTGTTCCACGGATTCGATACCTTGGGTTCACCACTCGAGGGAAGAAGGGTCCCTTGACTACGACGGGAGACTTGTCCGCTTGCAAGTCACAAACGAACTTTGATACAACTATTAACCGTCAACGACCTACTACTTGGGAAGCACTAAAGGTTGCTATGCGTGATAGATTTGTTCCTCCTTCTTATCATAGAAACTGCATAAAAAATGATGCATTTAGATCGGGGAGATAAATCAGTGCGGGACTACTATGGTGAGCTTCAAAAGGGTTTGATGCGTTGTGGGATAGTTGAGGAACCCGAGGATGAGCTTGTTCGTTTTTATTCGGGTTTAAGACGTGAGATCCAGGACATAGTTGATTATAAGGAATTTACTACTGTCAACCAGTTGTTCCAGTTTGCTATGCTTGCAGAGAAGGAGTTGCAGGGTCGTCATTCGCAGGAAAAGACCGGCGGCCGAACATCTTTCGCGCCACGCACACAGGCGCATTCGGGGCTGCCCAAATCTTCGAGCTTTCGAGCATCTACACCATTGGCCAAGAAAACTACGCCAAACAAGACTCCCCCACGTGCTGCAGATTCAGGTAAAAGTGTTTCGCAGGCACCAGCTCAGAGTTCTTCATCTGTCGCCTTGACGGGACGCACTTCAAGCATTCAGTGTCACCATTGTCATGGTATTGGCCACGTGAAGAAGGATTGCCTGAGTCAGCGGGCATATTTGGCGACAGAAGATAGAGGCTACATCAGCGCCTCTGACGTAGAAGAAGACGATGAGGAGGATGGTACTGACGACGTTGAGGAATGTGTCATTCATGGAGGAGAAACTTCGTCGGGCCATTTGAACATCATTGTTCAGCGTGTGCTCAGCACACAAATCCAAAAGCCTGAGAGGTTGCAACGCCACAACTTGTTCCAGACTTTCTTCGTCATCCAGAACCGACGCGCGCGTGTGATTATTGATGGAGGAAGCTGCAACAACTTGGTGAGTTCCGATCTGGTCAAGAAGCTTGGCTTGCCCACACGACCACATCCACATCCTTACTATATTCGGTGGTTAAACGACTCTGGTAATGCTAAGGTATTAAAAACTTGCGAGTTTCTTTTTCCATTGGTGCATATGCTTGATTATGTTGATTGTGATGTGGTACCTATGCAAGCTTGTTCACTTTTGTTGGGTCGTCCATGGGAACATGATAATGATGCTACACGCCATGGTAGATGTAATAATTACACATTCATGCATAAAGGAAAGAAAATCACTTTGGTTCCTTTGACCCCCGCCGAAATTGTACAGCCGATAAAGAAAGAGCCGCTAGTTTGAGTAATGATAAGTCCGAAAATCAGCAAGTTGCTAATTCTGTGTACCCACCTAAAAAGGAGAAAGCCACGCATAAATCTGACACTCAGGGAATTAAATTAGGGGGTGGAGTAATGCTTGCAACAAAATGTGACCTTGCTGAAATTTCTGATGATGATGTTTGCTATGCTTTGATATGCAAACGAGCTTTGTTTTCACTTGATGATATTGCTAGCTCTTTGCCTCCTGCGGTCACTAACATATTGCAGGGAGTTTGAGGACGTTTTTCCACCGAGATACCCCCGGGGCTGCCACCTTTGAGAGGAATAGAGCATCAGATTGATTTGATCCCGGGAGCCGCTTTGCCAAACCGTGCTGCTTATAGAACCAATCCCGAGGAGACTAAGGAAATTCAGCGGCAAGTCCAAGATCTTTTGGACCGCGGGTATGTACGTGAGAACCTTAGTCCTTGTGCTGTGCCTGTGCTTTTGGTTCCAAAGAAGGATGGTACGTGGCGTATGTGTGTTGATTGTAGGGCCATTAATAATATTACTATTCGATATCGTCATCCTATTCCTAGGCTAGACGACATGCTTGATGAGTTGTATGGCACTATAATTTTCACAAAGATTGACTTGCGTAGTGGTTACCACCAAATAAGAATGAAACTTGGAGATGAATGGAAAACAGCTTTTAAAACTAAATTCGGGTTGTATGAGTGGTTAGTGATGCATTTTGGTTTGACCAATGCACCTAGTACTTTCATGCGCTTGATGAATGAGGTTTTGAGGGCTTTTATTGGACGATTTGTGGTGGTTTACTTTGATGATATCTTGATTTACAACACGTCTATGGATGAACATATGGAACACTTACGTACTCGTTTTTGATGCGTTGAGAGAAGCGCATTTGTTTGCTAATCTTGAGAAGTGCATCTTTTGCACCGATCGAGTCTCTTTTCTTGGCTATGTTGTTACTCCACAGGGAATTGAGGTGGATGAGATGAAAATTGAAGCCATCCAGAGTTGGCCGCTGCCCCAAAATGTTACACAGGTGAGAAGTTTTCTTGGTCTTGCAGGTTTCTATCGACGCTTCGTCAAGGATTTCAGTACCATCGCTGCACCGCTGCATGCATTGACGAAGAAAGATGTGGTGTTTCATTGGGGAAAGGCGCAAGAGGTGTCCTTTAACACTTTGAAGGACAAGCTTACACACGCACCATTGCTACAACTTTCGAACTTTGGTAAGACTTTCGAGCTTGCTTGTGATGCTAGTGGAGTTGGCATTGGTGATGTTTTGATGCAAGATGGTAAACCCGTTGCATACTTTAGCGAGAAATTGAATGGTCCTGTTCTGAATTATTCTACGTATGATAAAGAATTGTATGCTCTTGTACGTTCTTTACAGACGTGGTGTCATTATTTGTGGCCTAGAGAATTTGTTATACACTCTGATCATGAAGCTCTTAAGTATCTTCGTTCACAAAGTAATTTGAACCGTAGGCATGCTAAATGGGTTGAGTTCATTGAATCTTTTCCTTACATCATTCAACATAAAAAGGAAAAGATATTGTGATTGCTGATGCTTTGTCTAGACGATATACTTTGCTGTCCCAACTTGGTTGTCGTTTGGGCTTGAAACAATTAAAGAACAATATGCGCTTGATACTGATTTTAGAGATGTGTTGCTGAATTGTAAAGAGGGACGTACATGGAACAAGTTTGTGATCAATGATGGGTATGTGTTTATAGCTAACCGCCTATGCATTCCAGTTGGTTCCGTTCGTCATTTGTTGATGCAGGAAGTGCATGGAGGAGGTTTGATGGGACACTTTGGCGCAAAGAAGACGGAGGATATTTTGGCCACACACTTCTTTTGGCCAAAGATGAGGAGAGACGTCGAGCGGTTCGTTGCTCGCTGCACTACATGTCAAAAAGCTAAGTCTCGCTTGAATCCACATGGTTTGTACATGCCTCTTCCTGTGCCTTGTATTCCTTGGGCAGATATTTCTATGGACTTTGTTTTGGGATTGCCTAGGACTAAGAGGGGGAGGGATAGCATTTTTGTTGTGGTGGATCGATTTTCTAAAATGGCTCACTTTATACCATGTCATAAAAGTGATGATGCTATTCATATTGCTGACCTCTTTTTCAAAGAGATTGTACGCTTGCATGGTATGCCTTCTACTATTCTTTCAGATCGGGATGCGAAATTTTTGAGTTACTTTTGGCGTACTTTGTGGAACAAGTTGGGAATAAAATTGTTATTTCTACCACTTGTCATCCGCAAACTGATGGACAAACGGAGGTGGTGAACCGTACTTTGGGCACCATGTTGAGGGCTGTCTTGAAGAAGAATTTGAAGATGTGGGAAGAATGTTTGCCTCACGTGGAGTTTGCATACAATCGGGCAACACATTCTACCACAAAGGTAAGTCCTTTTCAGGTAGTGTATGGTTTTAACCCCCGTGCTCCTATTGATATCCTACCTTTGCCTACTAATGCGGGAATTCATAATGATGCTAAACAATGTGCTGAATTTATATTGAAAATGCATGAAACAACTCAGCACAACATTGAGAAGATGACTGAAAAATATAGAGTTTCTGGTAGCAAAGGTAGAAAAGAAATAAAACTTGAACCGGGTGATCTAGTATGGTTGCACTTGAGAAAACAACGTTTTCCAGATTTGAGGAAGTCCAAGTTAATGCCTAGAGCTGATGGTCCTTTCAAAATTATTGAGGAAATGAATGATAATGCATACAAGCTTGAGTTGCCTCCCGAGTTCGGGGTTAGTCCCACCTTTAACATTTCAGATTTGAGGCCTTACTTGGGAGAAGAAGATGCGCTTGAGTCGAGGACGACTTCAATTCAAGAAGGGGAGGATGATGAGGACATCACTTCTATGGATATGCACGAGGCTTCTCCGCTAGACATTCAACCTATTCAAGGTCCAATTACAAAAGCTCGTGCGCGACAATTAAACCTAGAGGTGAGCTCGTTCCTAAGTGTTCCTATTAATAATTTTAAGAATGATTTACTACCTATTGTTTATAATGTGATTAGGAACCGAGTAGAAGACCAATAAATACATGGAGGAAGGCTTGGAGGCTTGGAGGGCCAACAAGGGGAGGCCAAGTCACATGGAGGCCCACTACAACTCAAGTTCGAGTCCAACTCGGGGTCCAGGAGCTATCTTCGGTAAAACGGACGCCCAGGCCACAAACGGAGTCCGTTTTCGACGTTCTACATATGGTTGGAAAGTTAATTTCATAGAGCTTTCAATCCAACTGGTTTGAGGCACAAATTCGTTCTGAGTCGTCGGGAATCGTCCGAACAAGGTGGCGTCCAGATTCTGTCCCGGTGCTGCGTCAACGTCTTTTGGCCTTTGGGCCGTGTATCGTCGTTGAATCCATTAGGGGGCGCGTCTAGGGGTTGACCATGACCCTATACTCTATATTACAGCAGCAGCTGCCATCATTAGGGTTTTGGGGTTTTGCTTAGATTAATCTGTCAAGAACAGTTTCGCCGTCGCTTCGGTTTGTGAGACCCCAACTCGTGAGTTTAATCATACATCTGCAATTGTGTTGCATTCTTCCTTGTTCTTGCTTGTGTTCTTCGATTCGCAGGCATGGATTAGCCTTCTTGGCGAGGTCGGCCGTGCAACGCCGATCGATAACCTGAGGAGACGTGGTGCTGCGATTGCGGGGTTTTTGAACGTGTTGTTCGGAAGTCGGATCGATTTGTGTCGCGACTTCACAAAATCGTCGCATATCGAAACCTTTCGGAAGATCGGGAACCCTAGCTTCCATCAAAATGCAGAGAGCAAGATCACTTGAAGAAGACAAGTCCCGGACCCCTTAGGCAAGGGCAACGGCTCGACACATCCGAGACAAAATTATGCTCAAGCAAAGAGCGCAAACCACCAAACCAAAGCTCGAAAACCACAAAGAGCTCCCCTGAACCACTGCAACTCCCCCTGGATGAATGCATACGAACCACCTCATGAAACAGAGTAGCTGCATCAACTCAGCTCTCACCGGTCAGACCGGTCACCCTCACCGGTCAGACCGGTGGACAAGATCGCCCAGCACCTGTGAACTACACCGGTCAGACCGGTGCCCCTCACCGGTCAGGCCGATGCCACCTGGGAAACTGCCAGAGCTCAAAATAGCTCGAAACTACTTGAAAACCTTTTAAATGTGTGGAGCAAGCCACTTCAAGCTCAAACTTCTCCTCCTTGTTGACAATGCATGAATCAAGCCAACAATGCAAAATTTTCAACCTAGAGTTTCTCAAATAGACAAAATTGGACATAGGATGCTACACATGTCCAAATGAGCAAGTTAGATACTCTGTAGCTTCATATTGACATCAACTACATGATCACCAAGTTTCACAACCATTGGACGAAGCTAAGATGGAATTGAGCAGTTTTGCGAAAAATTACCCTCTCATGAGAAAACTCCTAAACATGAGCTAAACATGTTAAAATGGCAAAGCCACACAAACTTCATGTTAGGACAACCTTTCTAATCATAAGACCATCACAAACACCCACAAGCACCTCATGTCATGTCAAAGCCACCGAGCCATGTGCCTACTTCTATATATGAGACTTCTCATTGGTAAGCATCATGCAACGGTTTAGCACCCAAAGCAAATTAAATTTAGCACATATGACATGTGAGCACATTTTCCAAGCAATTTACATTTCATTTTCAGATTGATATTTGGTACATGAAATGTCTTTGTGACAAAAAGGAACTTATGCCCCTCCACAAGATAAGGCATGAGGGCTAAACATTCATGATGGCAAATGAGCCTTTGGCCCCATATGATCAAAATAAGCTATCCAACCACAAAGTAAACATAGCCAAACCACTAAAACATGTCAGGATCCTATAAAGGCATTTACTCACAAGAGAGCATATTCATGACATTTTTCAAAAACATAGCCATCAATCATGCATATAAACCAAGATTATCAAGAGCTAAGCCAAACTAACCATAGCTTACCAAACAAGCTCACAAAGACATAATATCATTCCATGGTGAACAATGTATATAAGAGAAGCTTTTCCTAACCAATGCATATGATACAAAATGCATGCAATCTAAGATACAAGGATGCCTATACATCATGTTACACATGCCATGCCAAATGCAAGAAATACACAAAGGAAAGCTATACATATGCTACAAAGGACCTCCCGCACACCCAACGCAAGAAATCAAACAAACACCAAACCCCCCCCGCAAATGAGTAAAAGTTGCTAGATCTAGGGGTTTGGTGAAAATATCGGCTAGTTAGTCATGTGTGGGTACATGGATCAATGTTATCTTCCCTTTCTCTACATTGTCTCAAAGAAATTGATACCTCACTTCTATGTGCTTAGTTTTGGAATGGAGCACTGGGTTCTATGCAACAGTTATGGCATTGGTGCCATCACATTGAAGTGGGACATGGGTATACTCCTCACCAAAGTCACTCATGGTGTATGTGATCCAAAGGAGCTGAGAGCAACAACTAGCTGCGGCAATATACTCTGCCTCGGTAGTGGATTGAGCAACATTCGACTGTTTGCGGGAAGACCAAGACACCAAAGAAGATCCCAAAAACTGGCAATTCCCAAAAGTGGACTTCCTATCCAACCAACACCCGGCAAAATCTGTGTCTGAAAAACCATGAAGCGCCAAAGAAGAAGACGCGGAGTACCAAAGGCCGAAGTCGGGAGTGTGACGCAAGTACCTGAAAATGCGCTTGACCGCTTGCCGATGCGAAGTCCTTGGAGACACTTGAAAACGAGCGCACAAACATACCGAGAACTGGATGTTCGGCCTCGTCGCCGTCAAGTAGAGGAGTGACCCGATCATGCTCCGGTACTCCTTATGGTCCACGTGTTCACCTTCCTCATCTGCATCAAGAGCTGTAGTCGTACTCATAGGCGTCGCCATAGCCTTGGAGTCCTCCATCTTGATCTTCCGCACAATGTCCTTGGTGTACTTAGCTTGGTGAACAAATGTTCCTTCCTTTGATTGCTTGATTTGTAGCCTGAGGAAGAACTACAACTCACCCATCATGCTCATCTCACATTCCCTGCTCATATCATCTGCAAACCTTGCAACAAGAGAGTTAGACGAGCCACCAAAGATAATATCATCCACATACACCTGCACAATCAGGATATCTCTGCCCTGACTGAGTAAAGACAAGGTCTGATCGACCTTTCCCATCTCAAACCCTCTCTCAAACAGGAACCCCCTCAACGTACCATACCAAGCTCTTGGCGCCTGCTTCAACCCATACAACGCCTTCCTCAACTTGTACTCCCGGTGGGGGTACTTCTCACTCTCAAACCCTGGTGGTTGCCTCACATACACTTCTTCCTCCAACACACCATTCAAGAAGGCACTCTTCACATCCATTTGGTGCAACTTGAACCCTTTAGCCACGGAAAAGGCTAGAAGAATCCTAATCGCCTCCAAACGGGCTACGGGAGCAAAGGTCTCCTCGTAGTCGATCCCCTCCTTCTGACTGAACCCCTGAGCAACAAGCCTTGACTTGTTTCTCACCACTTCACCTTTCTCTCCCTCTTTATTTTCCACATCCATTTTGTCCCAATCGGCTCACACCCTGGGGGAGGGTCAACCAATTCCCAAACTTGGTTCCACTCAAAGTTCCCCAACTCCTCATGCATCGAATTAACCCAATTATGATCAGATAGTGCGTGTCCAATGTCTTTGGGATCAAAGGTGGCAACAAATGCAGCATGAGCGAAATGAGAATTATTTCGAACCCTCGACCGTGTAGTGCGCTCATTCATGTCGCCGATGATCCTCGAAGCTGGGTGATCCACTTGTAGTCGTCGGGGAGGTTCTCACCTTGATGCTACCTCCCCCTCAACAACAGCTTTGCCTTGATCTTGGTTTGTCGTCGTAGGTGGGGGAGAGGGGCCGTCCATCACCGTAGTCGAAGTAGTAGGTACATGCTCAGTCGCGGGCACCACACCACCATCTTCATCGTCTCCATGTTCATGCTCCTCTTCCTGAAAGATCTCCTCGCCAAGCTCATCATCACCTGCACACTTAAAGACAAGCTGACTATGTGGCTGTGTCTCGTCGAAGGTTACCTCGCAAGTCTCCACGATTTGGTTAGTTTCAAGGTTGAGCACACGATATGCTCTAGAGTGAGATGCATAACCAAAGAAAATACCATCAACCGACCTAGCCTCAAACTTATCCAACTTCTTCCCTTTCTTTAGAATAAAGCATTTGCAACCAAAGACATGGAAGTGACTCACCTTGGGTGTGCGACCGTGCATCAACTCTTAGCAGGTTTTCTTCTTATACACTCTGAGGTAGATCCTGTTCGACACATAGCACGTGGTATTCACCGCCTCAGCCCAGAACCTTCTCGGAGTCCTATGCTCATCAAGAATCATCCGAGCCATCTCACACAAGGTTCTGTGTTTTCCTTTCCACAACACCATTCTGGGGAGGCGTATACGGACTCGAAAACTGGTGTTCTAGACCCATGTCATGGCAAAAGGTTTCAAAACGAGAGTTTCTGAATTCTGAGCCATTGTCACTGCAGATTGCTCGTATGGCATCTTTGTGCCTCTCGTTCCTCAACCTCAAGACAAGATCTCGAACAAAACCAAATGTCTCCCCTTTATCCTTAAGAAAGAACACCCCCTCATACCGAGAGTAATCGTCCACCACAACAAGGACATACCACTTCCCATCCGCAGATCGCACATGAGCTGGGCCAACAAGGTCCATACAGAGCAGCTCGCATGGATGCTCAGTCATCACATCAGTGAGAGGCGGGTGAGAAGAGGCTACCATCTTGGCATGCCTACACGGTGCACAAATCAACTCTTTCTCAAACCTCAACTGTGGCAATCCTCGGACCAAATTGAGTTTACTCAAGCGAGACAAAAGGTCAAAGCTCAAGTGACCAAACTTCCTATGCCACTTCCACAACTCACTCGAAGAACCAGCCAAGAAACAATGCTCAACACCAGAAGATTGAGAAAAATCCGCTCGAAACACTTGACCCTCGGGAACGACCATACAGACCAGGTCCCCTCAAGAGTCCAAAATTCGAGAACTACCAGGCCGAAACAACACCTCAAAACCCTTGTCCAACAGCTGGGACATAGAAAGCAAATTGCATTCAAGCGATTGAACAAGAGCAACACGTTTGAGAGTGATCTTGTCACTTACCTTAATCTCACCTTCTGAAAGCACGCGCCCACGCCCATTGTCCCCAAAGGTGATGTACCTCTTTGTCACCACCGGGATGAGACTTGAGAACCACCCATTGTCCCCGGTCATATGCCTCAAGCAACCGAAGTCAATCAACCAAATGTTCTTCAAGTCTCCCACCCGGAATTCCAAAATGAGCACGTGAGCGAACAAACGACTCAACACTGGGGTTAGTACCAAAAGAGTAAAACCAGTGCCGAGCCATTTGCTCAAAAGTGGGGTTAGCACAATCCAAAACATCTTTCCTACCAAAGCTACCTCCATGAACACCACCATGGCAACCACTCTGAGGGAACCAACCCTCTCTAACTGGAGGAGGACCAAAACCACGAAAGGAGTACCGTGGACTGTCTCTTCTCTCCAACTCAAAGCTACAACTCCTCTCATTCCCGTATTGAGCACGAGGGGGAGAACACCTAGCAAACTAACTACCTGCAAACTCTCTAGCCCAACCACCAGAACCACGACCTCCAAAACCAAATCTAGCACCTGTACGACCACGAAACCCAAAATGCTGCCTGTCCAGACCTGCACCGGTCTGACCAGTGTGGTGCACCGGTCTGACCGGTGTAGCTCGACCAGCAACACCTCCAGCAGCCTTTCGCTCTCCCCAAGCCGGAACTGTCCTCACACTCGCCTTGGCCCTGGGCATCTGCACACGAAGCTCAAGTACACCATTGGAAGGGTGGTACTTTTCCTTGTTAGCCCACTCCTTCACCATTCTCTTCTCTCACATACTCTTGAAGCAAAACTCATCCTTATGACCATCTCTCCCACAATAGCCACAATGGAACCTCACCAATAGGCTTAGGCTTGGGTTGGGGCTGCTCACTTGGTTTCTCTCCACTCAGCTTCTCACCCGACTTCTCCTCACTTGCCTCCTCACTTTCTTTCCCAAACAACACTTTCCCCGAAGTGCTCACAAACTTGATAGCCTTTTGGAAATCATTTGTTTGTGGAGGAAACAAGGGTAGAGCTGGGGTTGTGTCTAGTCGGTTCCTGAGATGGTTAGGTTTAGGAGGGAAATCATTTTTGTAGTGGGTTTTTGGTGTCTCTGGGATATTCTCTCCACTTCCCTCACCAACCTTGTTTGCCCTAAGTCCCTCACCATCCTGCCTCTTGTATGTCTTGATCATTATCCTCAACCGAGGCTCATGACTAGACAACCAACCCATCAACTTCCTCAACTCATCATTCTCATCCTAAAAGCGATCAACATAATGTGCAAGTTCTAGATTCTTCAAAGCATGCAATTCACAGGTGAAGCAAGATGTAGGAATTGGTTCGTTCAGCTTAGCCTCAAGAGAAACAGTGTAAGAATGCATCTCATCAATTTTACCATGCAAGACAGGGCAAGAAGTGCAAGCACCTAACAAAGCAGGTCTAGATTTATGCTCAGCCACTTCAAACCTAAGCAGTTCTAGTTCCTCACACTTGGAGGCATGATTTTCTGTAAACATAGCAAGATCAGCAAGGAAAATAGGACAATCACCACATTCAACTTCATCAAAAACAATAGGTGAAGCTTTCAGGGAGTCAATTTCAAGCTTAGCATCCAAATTCTGTGTTTCTAACTCAGCCACTCTAGTCCTAGCATCCTCAAGCGATGCCCTAAGCTCTTTCCTCATTTTCTTAGCCTCTCTAAGCATGTCATCACGGGTATCAAGCAACAAGCCAAGCCGTTCATTCTCCTAACGCAAGAAGGGAAGTTCATCACGCACCTCGTCGTCGGAGTCAGAGTCTGAGTCGCTCTGTGTGCTCTTCTTACTGCCGGAGCTCAGTGCCATGGTGCAGAAGCCGTCTCTAGCGAAGCAGCTCAGCCCGCACAGGTTCTTGGACGACTTCCTGCCCTTACGACGATCACCTTCATCTTCACTGCTGCTTGAACTCGAGGTGGAGTACATGCAACGGGAGTCGACGTCGCTCGCTCCAACCATCTCTCGGGCCTTGCCTCGGCTCTCCTTCTTCCTCGATCGTCGCTCGTCCTTGTGCTTGCTCTTGTGGTCACGCCTCGACCGGTACTTGCCACCCGTCTTTCACTTGTGCTTGTAGTTGTCCTTGTTCTCGACCTTCTCTGGGCAATCGGCGACGAAGTATCCTGGCTTGTTGCACTGGAAGCATGTCCTCGTGTTCCTCCTCATGTTCACCCGGTTCTCATGCAGCCTCTCGAATCTCCTCGTCAGCAGCGCCATCTCGTCCTCTCCAAGCACGTCGAACTCCTCATCTGGCATAGACATCAAAGAGGACAAGGAGAACATCTTGGTGGATGGGTTAGCATTAGTCTTTCCTTTCGAACCACCGATGAGGGCGAGATTATGAGAGTCAGTCGGGCCCTCGATCTTAGCTGTCATGCCCCTATCCACCTCAGCCGACCTGAGCTTCGAGAACAATGGCCTCGAACTTTCTACCCCAAACCGTACGATCCAACGAGTTAAGAGCTTGACAGCCCTATCATGATCATCGTACGGGAGCACGTCCACATTGGACCTCATGTTGTTCACCACAACTGTGAACCTCTGAAACAAGGCATCGATGGACTTACCGAGGAGATGAGTGAAGTTCTCGTACTCTCTCCGGTAAGTCACATACATCCGAGCCTGAACCTGGGCATTCCCAACACGAGCTTCCTTCAACACCGACCAGATTCTACAAGCCAAGTGCTTGGTGTGCACCCGATCGAATTCAGGTTGACACAAAGCACGAAACAAGTAGTCGACCGCCTTGTTGTTGGCGTCGAACATGTCCCTCGATCCTGTAGCAAGGAAGTTCATCGGCTGGACATAGCCTGTGTCCACTGTGACATCCCAAAGGATCTGACCATTTTCGCGGAGGAACGCCGCCATCCGCTTACTCCACATCTGGTAGTTTTTGTCATCGAAGTGTGGAGGACCCGAACCCCATTCTTGGTATGCCATCCTTGGATCTTAGACTGGTTAGAGTCAATCAAGACCCGTAACCGGTTCTGTTACCAATTGACAGATCGATACGGCGAACCAGAGAGGGTGGAGTGAATGGGAGCTGATAAAAATTCTTCTCGAAGGAGATGGAGGCTCCAACAAGATGAACACGGCTTCCAACACACGTCTCCGACTTACTACCCAAGTTGGACAAGCCCACGTAGCCACTAGAGTGCTACTGGACCTAGGAAACAACTACCAACCTTACAGACCCGAGAACGCAGCGGAACACAACCCTCGAGCCTTATTGACCTACACCAGTCAGGCCGGTGAGCACCACCGGTCAGACCGGTCCCTGCTGGTGAAACCTGGAGACTTCCACAGAACAGCGCCTACACCGGTCAGGCCGCTGTAGCTCACCGGTCAGACCGGTTCAAGCCAGAAAGCCCCAAAACACCAAACAGGTCTACCAAGCTCCTAACAGAATCAAACTCAAAACAGCGGCCACACGGGACAACAGCAAACTCACCCAAACGTTCACCCGAGCAAAACCCAACAGGGATCTGCACCGGTCAGACTGGTGAGAGGCACCAGTCAGATCGGTGTGACCTGAGCTCGTCGGGAAGAACAACACCCGTGGGTCAACTCCCCCAAATCCAAACACTGATCTCCCGAATCGCTCCACAGACTTGCGCAAGACTTTGGGGATAGTAGGAACACCTCATGGGGAGTCCATAGCCAAGTTTATGTCCACAAAAACTTGCCAAATCAAGAGGTATTGAAGAAATCCCGCCAAGAACTCCTCTAACCCTAGAGCACCGAAAACCCCAAAATCGAGCCCCTTAACTCACGGATTTGGGAGGGGAATCAAAGGGAAAAGAACCACAAAGGGTTCACACATACATCCCCCACCAAATCCCCAAGAGCAAGGTCCCGAAAACACACCAAGAAAATTGCCAAGAAAGGGCTCCGAAAATCACCAAAAAGAATTAACGGGAACAACACATCCAAGCCATGAAGAACCACGCCGAATCATCTACATCACAAAGAGGTTCATACAAGGTCTAGCTTGCCGTCCGATCATCGTTCCCTCTCACAAGATCTCACCATGAAGCTCTCAAGCTAGTCCTATAGCAATCCTAAGGAAAATAGGAAGGGAAATAGAAAAACCAAATGAGCTAGGGTTCCAAGAGATAGCTGCCATCCTCTCACCTCTTGGGTTATATGGTGACAACCAAAAGTCTAAAATGCCCTTACTAGCTAATTAGGGATACAAGCCCCTCGAGGGCAAAATCGGAAATCTTTGTCATCGCTCCATCGGATGGATGCCCAGTGACTGCAAACTTGCTTAGCCTCGACGCAAGCCTTGTGATCTCGACGTGTGTCCTCTGCTTCGAAGTCTCCGGACCGCGTCATTGCACACCGGTTAGACCGGTGCTCCTCACCGGTCAGACCGGTCAGACCCACCGGTCAGACAGGTCCGATGCTGCTGCACCTCCATCTTCAGTTCTTCGGTCTTGGCTTTGTGGATCAACCAAGGAACCTAGTGGTTTTTGGTGAACCACTGGAAACCCCGCGAACTCGGTGTAGCCTCCGCCAATCGCCACTCATGACTCGGCTCCCACATAGTCCTGGTTTGACCTTGGTTTTGAGGCTCAACCAAGAAACTGTCCATGACTTCATCTTGCTGTTCATGCCACCATGCGGTCCGCACTTGACTCCGCTGGCCACCGGGTCCCTCAAACGAAGCCTACTTCTCTTCTCCACACCTAGAGGCCTCACTGGCAATGACCTTTCGCACTTGTTCTTCACCTGCACCAACACCAGTCAAGCCGCAACCTGCACCTGCAATACTTAGCCAAGCATCAGTCCACACAATGTTGTCAATCACTCATCACACAAGGAAGCGACCATCCACTAGTCCTCGAACCACACATAGTCCTCACCCGGGGTTGGCAGGTGACTCGTCCTGTGCCTGTTTGCTCCCAACGGCTAGTTCGGGAGTGTGGGGTATTTATACCCATTCTTCCTCCTCTCTTGGATTCCACCTCCCACACCATTGAAACACCTCCAAAGCTTCAATCCCTATCTCCCAACTCCCTCCTAAGCACTCTAATCAAGGATTTCTCCTAGGTTTTGGTTGTGAGAGACATTTGAGGTGTAGGATTTAGCCCCTTTGCGAGAGATCTTCACTCCTTCATCTCAAGAAGCACTTGTGGCGGCTTTAGTTCATCGATTCGTGTTTGTTACTCTTGAAGCTTTCTTCTAGATGGTTAGGCGTCTCCCGTTGAGTGCCCTCTCCATGTGGAGCACCCGGGAACGTTTGTGTTACCCATCCTTTGTGGATTTCTCTTAGTGAGCACCAATTTTCCTTTGTGGGAATTGGATGAGGAAAACAGCTCTTGGTGATAGCCCTCCCTTTGTGCGATCCTCAATGGAGACGTAGCTTCCTTTGTGGGAGTGAACTTCGGATTAATTCACTTGTCTCTTGCTTGCTAGAGTTCATCCCCTCCTCTAACCCTAGAAGCTTATTTTGTCCCGATCTACTTTTGTGTGTTGTTGCTTGGCATATTATCTTATGTAGTTTGTCTACAACATACTTGGACAACTTTTGATTCAAAGGGTTTCGGTAAAATCCCTTCACCCTTAAGCTACTGATTTTTGTTTTCCTGTCGCAAGGTGACCAGCACTGATAGTCAGGGTGACCCCCCTGCAGGTGACCTGGCCATAGGGTGTGGGTGACCCGGCCCTTGATCCCTGCTCAGTTTTTTCAGGAAAATTTGAAGTGATTGTATTCACCCCCCTCTAGGCATCACAAGGTCCTTTCAGCTGCGGGACCAAAGATATCCATGTGAAGTAGTTCCAATGGCCTTGTAGTGGTGAGTACATTCTTGGCGGAATGAGGAGCACCAACATGCTTTCCGGCTTGACAAGCACTACGAATTCTATTTTTCTCAAAATGAACGTTTGTTAGTCCTAGGATGTGTTCCCGCTTTAGAAGCTTATTGAGATTGTGCATCCCAACGTGAGCTAGTCGGTGATGCCAAAGCCAACTCAAGCTAGACTTTGCCAATAAGGATGTATCAAGTAGGGCTTTACCCGATGAAAAATCCACCAAGTAAAGCCTTCCCTTGAGTTCACCCTTAAAGGCAACGGAGTCATCGCCCCTTCTAAAGACGGTCACACCCTCATTGGTGAACAAACAATTGTAGCCCATCTCACAAAGTTGTGAAACGGACAACAAATTGTAGTCCAAAGATTCAACCAAACAAACATCGGAAATTGAATGATTGATTGAGATAGCAATTTTACCAAGACTAACAACCGTTCCTCCACCATTGCCTCCAAAGGCAATTTTTTCCGTAGGATTGTCTATCATATCACAAGATGTAAACATTTTCTTCTCTTCAGTCATATGATTTGTGCATCCACTATCAGTCACCCATTTGGTTCCACCATAGGAGTATGCCTACAAAACAAATTATGCTTGTTTTTTAGATACCCAAGTAGGTTTGGGTCGTAGAGTGTTAGTCACAAGAACCTTGGGCACCCACACATTCCTTTTGATCAATGTCCCTTTTGTGCGGGGTCCCACATACTTGGCAACCGCCTTACCCTTGTGGTTCCATGTCAATACATAATCGGCATAGAAGCTATCTTGTGAAGCATGTGGCTTGGGCTTCTTGCTCGACTTGATTGGGTTGGACTTTGCCTTAGGTTGTGGTGCATTTGTTGTGACTTGAGTGCCCTTAAAATTGATGGGAGTGTTGTACTTGACTTGGTTGTCAAAGTTCTTGGCACCCAATTGCTTCATGCCATGTACGAGATTCCTTGTCCCCACACCTTTGGTGTGGTAGTTCTTGATGAATGGGATGGGGTCTTTTGTACCTTGTTCTTTGTTACCAAGCCCCTTGCCATCCGCAAAGCCAAACTTCTTCATGTAGCTTGACCGAAAGCCTTTGGTGTGGTTCTCAAACTCACCTCGCTTGGATTCTTTCTTTTTCTCATCAATGAAGGTGTTTGACAACCTAACAATATCTTTCTTCATAGCATCCATCTCGACAATGTTGGTAGCACAAGCATTTATATCAATTTTATAACACCGAGAACAACCATTGCTTGTGGAGGCTTTAGAGTTAGAGAGAGCATCATTAGATGTTGTTGTAGCATTATTCTTGAGGTTGTCAAGTTGAACTTCTAGTGCTATGTGACTTGTCTTTAAGCTTTCAAAGCTCTTTTGAAGTTCAAGCTTTTCACCCTCAAGTTTCTTGCAAGCATCCTTAGCTAGGAAAGATTCCCTAGTTAATTCATCTACTATCAACTCATCTTTAGCTTGGGATTTCTTGAGGCTAAGATTTCCTAGCTCCTTTTCCTTGAGGAAGTCCTCTTCCACCTTGAAACCCTTCTTTTCAGTTACAAGGGCATTCTGAATGGCAATGGTTTTCTCCCGCTCAAGTCCAAATAGTTCTTCTTGCACCTCTAGAGTCCCATCTCTATTCTCTGTTTCTTTCATTAAAAACATGATTTTCTTAGTTGCCTTTTTACCAAAGCTATTGATCATCTTTTCAAATTCAAGATCACTTTCACTATCATCACTAGGGGCGGGTGGGAGTGTCCACCTTAGAGCCCTAGCCACGAGGCATGTGTGGGTGAAGTCATCTTCATCATTGGTGAGATCTTCAAAGAGTGATGACTTGTTGATTGGTTCTCCAATAGATATAGTGGCAAGACCCACTTCATCATCGGAGTTAGAGCTATCATCATTTGAATCCCATTCTTCACCCAAATGTGCTTCACCAACTTCCTTATTCTTGTTCTTGTCATTTTTGTTGGTGTCCCTTCTTCTCACTTTGATGTTGGGGCACTCCGCAATGAAGTGACCATCCTTGCCACACACAAAGCATGGCCTCTTGGATGTCCTCTTCATCTTGATCTTGTCTTTGTCTTTGCTCTTGTTGAGGAAACCACTCTTCTTAAACATTTTGTTGAACTTTCTCACAAAGAGTGCCATTTGCTCGAGAGTCATGTTCACATCACTATCTTCATCACTATTTTCCTTGACCAAGGTTGTTGACGGTATATATTCGTATTAAACTTCAAGTGGACTTGCAAGCGGACAAATCCTCCGTCGTAGTCAAGGGACCCTTCTTCCCTCGAGTGATGAACCCAAGGTATCGAATCCGTGGAACAATGTGTGACGCAAGAGTTGATGTAATAAAGCCGAGAACTTTGATCTTCAAAAGGTGAATCCTATGCATCTAATCTCAAAGAACATCACAAAAACGAATCTAATCTATGAAAGCCGGAGGTAGCAAGAGATAGAGGGGGATAGATAAACCAATCTAGAGAGATTGGATCAAGCCTTCGTTCAAGTTCTGAACAAAGAAGAAGAAACAAGTTCAATCTCATAAAAATCTTCTTTAAACCATGGTTTCCCGTCTGACTCCGAAAACGTCCGCCTTTTGGAGCCATCGTTCTGTCACAATGCACCCCTATTTGTGCAGGTTAGTCTAGGGCGAGTCCAAAGACAAGTTGAAATCTTTCGGAAGGTCAGGCATGCACCTTTAGCCACCACGGCTACAAGAACATCCTCGGTGATCTATCTCGAGAATAGATCTTAAGATACGAAAAGCCGATCGAAATCAAAGACGTAGGAGAAACACTTGATCGCTAGAAATCGGATTGCAACTTGATAATTCAACATTACATGATACATGAATCAAGATCACCACCGGGATCCTACCTTGATCTTGCTTCTAGCTCCGGGAACTCCGACGTGGTCTTCCTTGCAAGGTTCCCACGCCGGCTAGGAAGATCCTAGTCAACTAGCTCGATCCTCTCCTCTCCGAGATGGTGTCCCTCTCTTCTCTGCTCCTCGGCGGCCGATGACGAATGAGTTTCTGCGTAGCTCCTGGCCACGGGGCTATAAATAGTCTGAATGGTGGCTAGGTCAAAGGGGGGTCACTGGGCCCTGAAATGGGTTGGGCCGGCCTAGGCCCACTTTGGCCCAGCCGACGTCCTGCTTTGCCTGGTGTTGCTTCCCGAGTCTTATAGAGCCCCCCTTCTACATGCGGGCCCTTGTCATCAGTTTCTCTTTGGATTGGATGAAGCTCCTTATCCCGCAAGATTCTTCACTTTTCTGACTGGGTCCTCGGAGTTCTTCATCTTATCAAGTTTGGTCCTTGGGCTTCTTGGAGTTATGTTCACTTCATTGCTTGACACCGGGCTTCAAGGTCTTGTCACAAGGTGCTTGATGAACTTATCCTGGAAGTCTTGCTTTCAACACTAAAACCCTGCATAAACACTAAACTCCAAAACCGACATGCACGAACAAACTTGTTGTACCAAGGGGGTTAGTACCAATGGATAAGATATAAAAGTCATGCCAACACCGAAGGTAAACTCATGGCTAGGTTGACGGAATTTCACTGTCAACATCTCCCCCATGCTAAAACCTTGCTCGTCCTCGAGTAAGCCTTCGATGGATATCATCATTGCCCTTCATTGTTTAAACCTTGCACTTTATTATACACAAGAAAACATAATGCTCTCAAAAATTTAATTCGTGAAAGTTTCATAATGTACTAGCCTCATTCCCTACGGAGGGTAGATTATTAATTAAGCTTATCCCACAAGTATTAACATGCTCCAAAATTTTAAATAGATCTCAGAAACTTTGAAATAAAGAATGAGATGAAAAAGAGCTAAACCAAGTTCACAAATTTAAATCATCTTGCATATTGCTCATGAACTCTCGTCTCATCTTATCTCTCAAGCCTATTCATTCTACTCCTTTCCCTCTCATAACATATATATTAGTGGTAGGCTTTATATGGAGTTTTTGGGGAAATTTTAGTCCTACCAAGATATTATAAATGAGATGTTGTCAAAACAAGACAAGCTTCTGATGGTCTTACCGAGACTCGTCAAAATGGTCATTGGAAATTAATGTTATATCAAGCGGGGGGAGACAAAAATACACACACTTGAGATAGGTGGACATGTGCAAATGGCAAAGGGTGATCCCAAGGCATAAAGGAAGTCCTCGTTAACGGATTGCACATGGTTGGAAAAATGAGTTTGGATCTTTTAATCTTGAAACCTTGAAATGCTAATGCACTTTAGAGAACCGGGCAGTTCACCTTATTTTATTTTTACACATACTCATATTTTTTCAGTTTTTCTCATATATATATTTTTTCTTTTTCTTTATACTCATTTTTTCTTCTCTTTTTCGTTCTCATTTTTTATTTGCTCCCCTTTGAACTCTAATATTGCATTTTACCTACCTCCTCCCCCATGCTTAGACGTTTGCTCGTCCTCGGGCAAAGAGGTGATAGAGATAAGGTAGGTACCGGAAATACTTTTCCTTTGGAGAGATACTTGAAATCTTCAATCTTGGCACCATCTTGCAATCTTCCTTGAATTGATGATCCATACTCAACGATAGGTTGTGGTAAAGGAGGTAATCACAAAAGATGATATTTGGTTTTAAGAGTGGATATCCGACGAGGTTTGTGAGATCTCTGATGTGGGGATACACAATGCACGAATAAAAGGCTAGTAATAAGATAGATACGCAGAACAGAATGACCAGCTTCTTAGTCTCGGGCCAGAGAAATCATGGCCTGCAATAACTCACCCAAAAATAAATCTTGTACACTAAGGTTTATGCACTCAAATATATAAGGCTCTGGATAGGTAGAGCAACACGCAAGTGATATTTATGACAAGGTTAGCATTACTTTTAGGAATAAAAATCATCTTCAATCCATCTAAAACTCGAGAGCATATAAAACACTATGGGTCTTTATTTTTATCATAACCTCCACTGAAAATTAAGCTAGCATTTAGATAAATTCATAATTATATTTTAAGAGAGCATTAGCTTAATCATGCATAAAACAAATACAAAGATAAACAAAGCGGCAATTTAATCATATATCATCATGGCATAAATTTTGTAAATTTACCAAAAGTAAAAACAAGGTGGTGACTTTATTCATGATTAAAAAAACTAACACACATGCTAGAATTTAAATAAAAACTGAAAACACTACGCATACATAAGCAAACACAAGCTGAAAATCAAAGAAAAAGGGAAAAGAAAAGAAAACTAAAACTCCTCCTTTTTCTAATCTTCCGCCGGTGGTTGGTACTGATAATCTTGGTAGTTGTACCCTTGCTCATAATAGGATTGGACAGCCCCTCCAATGAATTGATCCGGCAGTACTAGGTGAAGGCGCCAAAGCTCATAGGCAATATTTACATTGCCTTCACCTAATTGAGCCGCATTGGGTTGGATGGTTGCGATGTTTTGCATGTTTCTTGCAGCATATCGTCCAATTATGGCCACACTTTGTTTTGGTTAGGGAAATTGTGCATAGGGTTCCGCAAAGGTTACGTTGGGCACCACATAATTTTGTGGGGGCATGGCTGCACCACACCCCCATGCTTGTATTGGTGGCCCTCCGTAGTAACTTGGCGGTGTAGCTATTCCTCCATACGGTGGCACATAGTTTTCTTGTGCACCTCCCTCTTGTGCCGAGGAGGATAATTCTTCCTCTTTTATTCTTCCTTGCCAGCACAAGGAGTCCTTCCTCCAACCAATATTCCTTCCCTTGAATAAAGATTCTAAGTCTTGGATCTGGAAGGGGTAAGTTCACTTTGGCCACATTAAAGCATCCTCTCTCATCTCTACTTATAAATTTTCCTTGCTTCAAATATTCAATTCCGAGAGAGGTCCCGAGTAGAAGATGCTCGGGATTTCTTGGAATTCCCGGTCTTAAGGAGATGGCCAACATGGAGAGGTAGCACCACGAACCAATATCTCCAGATCCCGATGTTGCTTCACAACACCATCGGTTGATCATGAGGTAGGAGGGGTCTATTGGCTGCCTGACAATTAAAGCCGAGTAAAGCCAATTCAACTCTGTGTCGGTCACCTTTGTTTCCCACATCCTCCCCAAAATCCTTTTACTCATCCTTGAGTGAATACTTGGATGATGGGGTTCTGGATGGAATTCCTTTGTTGGTGGGCTTCCCCGGAGATTAAATTCCAAAATCCATTCAACATTCCTTCCGGCACGTCTACTTTTTCCGGAGCTCCCTTTTGGAAATCAAGTAGCTCCCTAATATTTTCATAGGGAACCACTTGCTGAATTCCCTCCAACCGGAATGATAAACTCGACACCCCCTCATCAAGGATAGGCGCCATGGTCATTAGAATTTCCAAGGAAAATTCTTTGTGGGTATTTGCCGACACCCCATTGGAGAATAATTGCACCCATCCAAGGTGCCCCAACATATAATAAATGTCTGTGCCAAAACCCAATGAGTTGAGAGCTTGATCGTCGAAATCGACGTTCGCCACAAGTCTCTTCTCAAGGCGACAGAGTTTCTTCTCCTCCTCCTCTGACATGATGATGAAGCCATATGCGGAGTACCGCGAAGTGTATGGAGGTAGAGCGGATGATCGGGTCGATCGACAAGGTGGGACGGGCGGCTCCTCCGTACGCCCATGAGGTTCAGTAAACCTCATGGATGAGCTCCTTGTGGCCCTCATACCACCAAGGAGGAGAGTGTCGTTCCTCCTTGGCGATGTCGTGTCCTCCTCCATGCTCCAAGGAGACTCGGAAACCGAGTGCCTCCTCGAAGACGTCGTCTAAGATGGCTTGGATGACGACGACCCATTCTTCTTCGTGAAGAGACTTGTGGTTTTTTTCCACATGATTGTAGCACTCTTCTCTCTAATATAATCCTAGGGTTTTAATCGGTAACAAAGCACTTTAAGAATTATTTCGGAGTATGGACTTTGTGTGGATTAAGGGTGTGACCTGTTGGGCAAACCAAACTTGGGAAGGATGGCTAAATCTAAGGTGATTCTAGACTAAAACTTTGAGCACACAAACAGAGAGTAGGATGAGCTCCTTGCCTGCTGAAGATGAGCATCGGGGGGTGCTTCTATAGGGGAGGCCGACCAGCCTGGGTGGCCTCCTGCCTCCCCTGACTCGGTTTTCCTCCAGCGTGTTGATCTTCCCTTTGTGACTTTCGTGCCCGCGTGCTCCACAAGTTGCACCGCCCAAACTCTCTCACTCCTTTGCTTGTATTATTGGTCCTTCCACTTGATGCCTTTGCTTTGAGTCATATCCATGCTCCTTTGCTTCACATGCCACCATGAATTTCCTGCAAAACAATGCTTGCTGCCCACCTATGCTTGTCCTTTGCATGTGACCTTGATGAAAGTTGTTGGAAGGGCATCCCGTGATGCATCATGGTGCATGCATTATTTGCTTAACTAGATTGCCTCCCTCTAAGCATGTCTTAATGCTAAGCACTCCTCTAATTTCGAAAATTAAAAATAATTTCAGAGCTATGGGACAGCTCGAGCATAAATTTAGAAAAGCTTTTGAAGCATTAAAAACAAGATGTAAGTCGAAAATATTTTCCGACTACATTTATATCGGTCTCACCGGTATTGTTTGCCTTCATTAGTTGAGATCAAACTTTTCCCGGCTTGATCATGGGGGCATAGGTTTAGGTTCTTATTTTGCCTAAATGAGAGAGATTTTGAATGAAATAAAATTAAATGAGGCTTAGAAAAATTCTAACCGCAGAGAAACCAAGGATATAGATTTTTAAACCAACAAAAAGTTAAGTTTCTAGGTTCACGCAAGTCCTACAACGTGCTGAAATCTAAATAACATCTAGATACAAGTCGTGGCTCTACTCATGTGTTTTTAGCATGTAAAACAAATCAACCATAGCATCTTAAAGAGGATGAAAGGTTGAGATAGGTTCTGAATTTATTTTGTTTTGGTTTCTCGAGAAGAAGCAAATGACACATAGGATGGTTCATGTAAAGGGTTTATGATCCAAGCAAAATATTCAACCAAGATTTATATCTCTAATATTGTGCAACCACTCTAAGTCTAATGTCTTTCGTAGTAAATTTCAACACTAACTTACTTGAAAAGACTCGAAAAACCTTGAATCGGGTTGTCCTCCCGGTATCTTATTCTTCTTGACTCAACGAAACGGGTTGCCTCCCGCCTAGCGCTTCGTTTATAGTCCATGGCTAGACTTCTTCACTTGATTACTTCAGGTCAACACTCTTTGCGGGCGTTGCAATCTTGGGTACCCACTTCCGCACCATCTTGGGCACATGCTTATTCTCCGACTCAGTCATCTTTTTGGTCTTCACAAGCGGCTTTTGTTCCTTTGTCTTGACGGATGCAACAACTTCTTTGACTTTCTTCACTTCCTTATTCTTCGGCTCTTCATTCTTCCTTGGTTCTTGCTTAACCACACGATGATGAGGCGGAACATATTTAACTTCAATCATGTTGCATACCTCGAGGCGTGGTTGAAACTTGAAGGAACTCCTTTCGTCGTTGATGTCGAACTTGATCTCCCCCTTGCCAACATCAATGGTAGCTCCCACGGTCTTGACGAAAGGCCTCCCAAGGATGAGTGGTGGCTTCTCCCTCTCTCCCATCTCGAGTACCACGAAGTCGATGGGGATGAAGTGGTGTCCGACCTTCACAGGCACATCTTCGGTGATGCCCGAGGGATAGCGAATGGAGTTATCACCCAACTCCAAGCACATACCCGTAGGCTCCAATGGTAGGCGTAGCTTCTCAAACACATCTCTTGGCATGATGCTCAAACATGCTCCAAGGTCGCATAATGCCTTCTCGAAATTGAATGAACCAACGGAACATGGAATTGTCGGGCATCCAGGGTCTTTTTGCTTCTCTAGTCCATTTGCAATAGCGTCACTACATTGCTCGAACATCTTGACATGATCTACCCCGAGTGTTGCTATCTCATATTTATTTGCAAGGATATATTTGAAGTAACGAGAATATGTAGGAACTTAAAGGGCATCCAATAATGGCATGTTGATGCTAAGTCTACGCACAACCTCCACAAACTTCTCAAAGTGATTATCAAGTTTACCTCGGAAGTTGCGTGGCTTGAGTGGTGGTATCTTTGTGTCTTTTCTCGACATCTCAAACTCGGGCTCTTCGGTGACGATCTTCGTAACTTCATCCTTAGCAAATTCCTCTGTCTCGGCGGATGGTTTAGGCTTCCTTGCTCCTGCGGAACATTCCGGATCTTTGGTCTCCTTCCCCGAACGAGTTTGAATAGCCTTCGCCGTTTCGGGACCTTTAGGTTGTCCCGGAAGGTTCCCTTCATTAGCGCATAGGCGCCCGACAAGTTGTCCCTCTCGCGTCTTGAGCATCTTCATCATGTTCAACACTTGATGGTTGGAGCTTCCGACCTCCGTCACTTTGCTATCGATGTTCTCCAACACCTTGTCTATGGCTTTGAACTTGGTGACGGTGTCCTTGTTGATCTTAGCTTGCTCGTCCATGAAGTCCTTCAATTGTATACAAAGAGGAACCGAATTCGGAATGGATGAGCTTGCATTAAATTGAGGTCTACCTTGCCAGTAGCGGAAGTTTGGCAAATCTCCCTTCCCCATGTAGTCGAGCACCTTGGCTTCCTCTGGACAATCCTTGTGGATATTGCCATATTCTCCGCACTCTTCACATGTGGATCTTGCTTCGGCAGCCTTTAAGTGAGGACTGGAGCGTCCAAGGACCGGTAGATGGTCGATCCGGGATGTGACGAGTGATTGACAATGTGGTGTGCATTGACTCTTGGCCGAGTATTGCAGGTGCAAGTTGCAACTTGATTTGCGTTGGTGCTGGTGAAGAGTGGGTGCGAAAGGTCTTTGCCTTGCGGGGCCTTGGAGGAGTGAAGAGACAAGTAGGCCTTACTCGAGGGACCCGGTGGCCAGTGCGGTCAAGTGCGGGCCACATGGTGGCAAGAAAAGCAAGATGAAGTCGTGGACAGGAGTCGGTGCAGGGTAGCGGCTCACGACCGGAATCTGCACGCGGGGTTTGCGGCGGTTCACCAGAAAACCGTCGGGTTACTTGGTTGAGCCACTGTGAGACATGGGTACCCCTGGGTCCCCACCGACCAGGCTCACGGCCGTCCCCGAAAAGTGGGTCTGGCCCGCTAGAAGACCCGCCGACCTGTCAGTAGGCCGAACCGACCTAGTTGGCGGCCCACACGACCTCCTGAAGACCTTCCAGAAGATTCCCCAGACGAGAAGACAGCTTGGAGTGCAAGACAAGGAAGTCCAAACGGTTTAAGGCAGCTCAGATAAGCTTTCCATGATGTAATCAACTCGAATTAGGTTTCCCTGTTTTAACCGACTTGGACTCCGGTCTACCGATCTTGTCCGTCGCCCAATATATGGCGGGCAAGGGTGCCCTCCCAGGGACAAGCCAACACATGTAACCAGCAGACCATCGACATGTCGTCATGTAATCTCGCCACGCCAGCAATACAAACAGAAGAACTGGACGTAGGGTTTTACTGTCCGGAGGCCCGAACCAGTATAAAATCTCCTTGTCCTTGTGTCTGATCGTGATTTCTGTGTGCTACGCTAGCATAACCATCACGTTCTTAGCTCCCGATCTCCCCGCCGAAAAACTAAACCACAGGGATTAACACGCTCGTGGGCTGTCCAGATCTCACCATCTGACAGTTGGCGTGCCAGGTAGGGGTAGATCGCGAGCTCTTCGTGCAACGTGATGGAAGTTCGCTCAGGCGACTTCTTCGGCGACGACATAAAGGATATCTTCGCAGCGACCTGCTCATCGTTCCCCTCCGATCTAATCGCGAGGTCGACATCTTCGTTCTACACACGGGTCCGTGGCAGGTCTTTCGTGTATGCATATGGAGTCCGTGGACGGCAGGTCTTGCTCGTACGCATCACTACAAAAAATGTTGGAGTCTATGACGTGCCACTTTCGTCATGGATCATTGAAAATTCGTCATAAAACAAAGCATCTATGACGAAATTTGATAAGGTCATATATTGAGCGTCACGGATCCCTTCTCGTGACGTCCTTAAGTTTTCGTCATAGATTAACGTGATCCATGACGTTATGAAGCCGTCATAGAATTATCTAAAGCCCACTAAACCCTGCCCAAAGCCCAAAATCTATGACGAAAATGAACGTCATGGATTAGATTGCCACATCACTCATGGATGACTTGGACGATGAGTTGGCTGCTGACGTGGATGATGACGTGGCCACTGATGTGGCAATTGATGACGTGGCAAACGATGACAAGCTGACAGATGGCAGCTGAGGTGGCGATGACGACGTCACCACATGCCATTCGATAATGGGCCCAATTCGATAATGGGCCAAAAATAGGCCATCTATTCGATTTAATTTTCAGCTCATTCAGAAAACAACCCATATAAATTTCAACCCACCATATTTGTACAGATTCAAAACAACCTAGCTAGTATTAACAATAAGCAATTTCAACATGTAACATCATCACATAAGCTCACATTTAGAATTACATTTACAAAAATAGATTACATGCATTTGTTAATCCAGCATAGCAAATCAGGCCTCCTCTATTCTCTTTTAACTACTTGTTATTGGATGCAGTCATGCAGCTGATCCCCTTTTGATTGGCTTGCTCCTTGCTGATTCTAATCGCCAACCCGAAAGAGAACAAATTCTACCGCTGCCATGGCTTGCTCCTTGCTGCATCTAATCATCAACCTGAAAAAGAACAAATTCTACAGCCTTAAATGAGGTCCAGCATTAGAAATTAGCATATCTGAAATGTAAATGGAGACACTAGTATCAGGCACTTTAAATAAGAAATGCATGGAGACACTAGTCATTCGAAACTGCATATATATGCACTAGTCATCAGGTTGCTCTCTGAACTTCAAAAGTGCCATCATGTAACCAGAAATAGGTAACCCAAGAGCTAAGTAACGGATGCTTACCAGCTCCTTACGTTAATAAAAAGCTGCTTTTGTTTGACGAACTGCAAAGGAACCAAGTAGCCAAGCTGCTATTGTTACACTGAAAGTAAAGGCCAAAACATCAAGTAAAGGTCAAGCTTGCAGATTCAAAAATAGGAGCTGGACAAGACTCAGAGTTGCAGCCTGCAAAATCGATCTAAGAAAGAAAGCATGTTGCTGCAGCGGCACAAACAATACTAGATGTTTGCACAAGCAATTAGATCCAGTTAATTTATATGCCGGAAAATACGGTTGGCCAATTTATATACAACAGATTGGGGGTGAGATTACCCGGCCTTTAGCTACCACAAGAAACAAAAAAAAGAGCTAAGCTAAAAACTCGCTCTTATGGATACCGACATGCTTATTCACTAAAGTGCGCACTTGCATATAAGGACATTAGTTGAGCTTGCAAGTAGATGGGGATTACTCGGTCTTGCAAAAGGACACACACAACTATGGCATCAAACAATTGCCGAGACATTGTTAAGCGAACGCATGTGTGTCTTAATCAACTCAACGACATAAAGTAAAAGCAAAAAAGAATTGCGAGACACCGTTAAGCGAAAGTCTCCGAAAGATAAGCAAGTACATAAATGCATGTTAATTTTAGAAACACAAGTTAAGACATTGTTCGGACACAAGTTCGGGCATAATCAAAGACCGGAACACGGGGCAACGACATGTAGCGCGGTGGCGCGACGGCTTAGCTCCTTGGCACTCAGCTCAAAGAAAATTAATATTCTAATCTTGTTCAAAAAAGGAAGGAATACTTACAGGAAGATTTGCAGGTCTTAATCAAAATGGTATAGTCGAATGCATCTAGTCCACGGAATTGCGGACACGTTTTATCAAAACATAAAGGATCTATGGTATTAAAATTAGAAATAGTGATTCATGTCGCTTACCCGCACTCTAGCAAGGGGCCCTTCTCGTGCTCGCATGCAAACAACTCCAGCACATGTGCAACCTCCGGCCGAGTCGTCCTCATGGCCTCATGCACAAAATATAAGCATGAAGCATGATTGCTTAGCCGATGTGTACTAATTTCTATTGGTTACTCTTCTTGCTATGTGCATGAAGGAGACGAGGCTAGTCTCTTTGCAAAGATAACCGACATGTAACAATATAGACAAGTATACTAAGTACACCAAAACTGTTGGAGCAAATAAGAATATGTATATAGGTACTTGTTCGTGGCAAATCCAATGCTGCCAAAATGGTATTGTTCAGCTTCTAGCCAAAAAAACATGCATATTTTGTCAGAGCATCTTCACAAATACTATCACACTGGAGAACCTGATTGTTTGGATATGCTTTCCACACAGTTAGCAATTAATTTAAGCTTATAAGATGTCATGCATGACAGGATGTGCATCTTTGATTGTATGCTTTGCATCTAAAATATTAAAGTAGTGCACTAATGTCACTAGCACATAAGAACTATGTTGTTATAGTCATACCATCTTCGAAGATACATCTATCACCGACTACGACTACATACGCAGATTAAAATTACTAATATAAACGAAGCATGGAACCTATGCCGAAAGATTCAGAACATGTATCTGTCATATTTGTTCAGTATCAGTAAACAAGTAGATCAAGGACCTTTCTACTGCTACTAACAGTCATGTCACAATTTCCATCTACAAGACTATACCATTTCAATGTCAGAATGCTAAGTGTTCGTCGTGCTAAGAGTCTGGGAAGATGGAGACTTGAGGAAGATGCCGAGGTTGAGGTGTTGGGAGAATCGAAATTGCTGTGCGGTACCTCAGATCTTGTAGTTGCTGCCACACCCATGGGCCACACCAGATGTCCACGGCGGAAGCGGCTATTGAGGTAGACGTACGCGACGACGTAGCACGCGGGGGCGCATCCGGCGAACCACACTCCCCCGGCAAGAGCTCCGCGGTCGCCGCCGCGTCGTTGGGCTCCACGACGCGGCTGCGCGAGATGCCTCTATCGGCTGCCTCATCATCCCCCCTTGCCCCTCTAGCACCGGCGACATCGCTCTCCGGCACTGGATTTGGGGAAGGGAGGAGCCGAGGAGGGGTGCACCGGATCTGAGAGGGACGGAGGTGGGGAGGAGTCACCTTCCACCGGATCTGAGAGGGACGGGGGAGGAGAGGAGTCCGGTAGCCGACAAGGCAATGGATTTGAGGGAGTTGGGAAGGATCCGGGTGGCCACCGAGGATGGGGAGGCGTAGCAGCATCTGCTTGGAGGTGGCGGCGGCATGGTAGCGTGAGGGAGGGAAGAGGGGAGGAGCCGGGTGGATCTGAGGGAGACGAGATGGTGGCAGGCGGGTGTGAGGGAGGATGTGAAGAGGAATAGTGTGGCTCGGGTTCCGGTAGGGAGGGCTAGACATTTATATGTAGTATGAAACATCTTGACCATTCAATTGGATTCAACAGTTAGGATGTGTGTTTCGTTTTGGGCTGAAGCAGTAGATGGGCTGGTTGTACCTAAACTTTACTGTGGTTACCATTTTTGTTTTTCTTTTTCATTCTATTTAGTAATGTGAAGTAACACATAAAAATAATAATCCTATATGCACCAATATAATCATTTTATGGATGCACAAGCCTGACAAAAAAGTTTCATAAGATTTTACGAAAACAGAGTATACATGTTCACAAACTATATAGGTATCTCACATTGTTTCATACAACTCAACTTCAACTTTGAAGTTTCATACAACTAAAGTTTACAGCTCATATACACCTAAAATTCATACACAATTACACATTTACCCTCGTATAAACATTTGTGAGTTTCATTGTCACTTGTTGTGCAAAAAAATTGATTTTCTATTTTTAAATACCTAAGTAAGACACCTTTATGAAGTAACTAGAAAATAAATATCTTATATACCCTCCAAAGACATTTTTCACATGTAAATGAACACATATAAGTTGTATAGGTATATTTATATACTGAATATATAATATTATATGCTTTATAAAAAATAAATTTAAATTCTTAAATTATTATTGTGATTATCTCTAATTATTTTCACATATTATATGATTTTTTAATGTATTGATCATGAGGAAATGTTGAAATGCAATGTGGGTTGGATTATGACGAAATTCGTGCAACGTCATAGTGTTTGGACTTTATATCGGGCTTCATATCCAACACTGCTAATCCATGACGAAATCTGATGGTTGTCATGGATGCGGTATGATCTCAGTGACGAAATTTATGACGAAATTAGCGCATCGTCATAGTGTTTGGACTTCATATCGGGCTTCATATCCAGCACTACAAATTTATGACGAAATTTGACTGTTTGTCATGGATGCGGTGTGATCTATGACGAAATAAAAAAACGTAATGAGAATTTCGTCATGGATCAAAGGATTTCTTGTAGTGATATCGAGTCCGTGTCCACCTAGTGCACTTGATCTCGGCGAGTTCAACTACAGGGACGAAAACAGGGGAGTAATCATTACGTTCTTTCCTTTTTCTTTAACTTATTATATTCTAATAAATTATTTTATGGCTCACGATGACTAATCAAGGTCTTGCTATTTATACAAGTATGGATGACATACGAATCCTTGCACACAAGCCACGACGAGCGCGAGGGCTCGGCCCAACGACACACCGCGCTCCTCGCAGACCTCCTCACTCGGCCATAGGCAACAATGCTGGCCGCTTCGAACCTTGCTGCCGACCTCATCAGCATCTCGACCTCGGAGCCGACGGTCACGTCCCGACCGCAAGCACAACGATCTTTTGACCTCAGCTCCACTCCCAAGATAAGTGTTATTTTTAATTAAATATTTTACAGCTTTAATTAATTTTGTAGACCTGCTCTACATGATCTTTTCTGCTCTTCCGATCCCTCCCCCTCGACATGCTCGGGGGCTTGGCCTTGTCAATCAAAGGGTCGCCAGACCTGTGGGGTCCTACTTCTCCTATGTGTTCTTCCTTTAACTGCTTGACTCTCGTTATGAGTATTCGATGTTGTGTGGTTGCAAAACCTGAGTCCCTGACTCCTTCCCGTGCGTCGGCTACATCTAAGTCTCCCTGCTGAGCATTGTAGAGGGGTGAAACACTTTGCAGCTTTAGAGCTTTCGAGTCCGCATAATGCGTGTTTGGCACGATGAGTGGAATGCTCTCTTCAAAAAAATGAAACATAGCACAAGAATGTTCAGCTCTGGCTAGCATTACATTATTCAACTTCGGCATACCTATAGTAGGCTATGTTTTTATTCGACACATTGATACACCGACCTGGTGTTTATTTTATTTTACAGGACCAGCTCTACCGACGTCTTCATCAGGTCGCTAGACCTCCCTGCGGCCCCGTCGTCGTCTTCGTCAGGTCCCTCGACCTTCCTCCGGCTCCGTCGTCCTCATCATCAGGTCGCTAGACCCTCCTCCGGCTCCGTCGTCGTCTTCGTCAGGTCGCTAGACCTTCCTCCGGCTCCGTCGTCCTCATCGTCAGGTCGCTAGACCCTCCTCCGGCTCCGTTGTCGTCATCGTCAGGTCGCCAGACCTTCCTCCGGCTCTGTCGTTGTCTCCTTCAGGTCACCAGACCTCCCTCCGGCTCTGTCGTCATCTTCGATAGGTCCCTAGACCTTCCGCCTGCTCCGTCGTCGTCGTCGTCAGGTCACCAGACCTCCCTCTGGCTCTGTCGTCATCTTCGATAGGTCGCTAGACCTTCCTCCAGCTCTGTCGTCGTCGTCGTCAGGTCGCTAGACCTTACTCCAGCTCTGTCGTCGTCGTCGTCAGGTCGCTAGACCTTCCTACGACTCTTTTGTCACCTTCTCCAGCTCAGAAAACCTCCCAAGGATTTTACGTCGGAAATGAAGGCCTCCCCGTGGGGTGCACGCCTACTGGCCCTGCCAAGTACTCCTGGGTGCTTGGGCGCTTTTTTGATTCGAGACCTTCCTCAGGTTGGCATGCCTCGAGTGGCTCTGCCAGACTCTTTGCAGCTATGCAGGATATCTAGGTGTCTCTACACTTCATACGTTCAAAATCAACATCACTTTGCCAATCTTCATCACCGACAACCTATTCATGCGATGCACCTTTCAAGATCCTGATGGGTATCCTCGGATACTGGACATCGTCGACTGAAGACCTCTTTGAGGTCGGCACGCCTACAACGCCTCCCTGAGGTTGGCCCTGCCAGACTCCTTGCAGCCATGCTGCGAGGTTTGGGTGTCTCTACACGTCGGATGATCAAGACCATGACTCGTTTTTTCTTCTCTTTTGAGCATCAAACCAGCCATGCTGCCTGCTTCAATGCTCGGGGACTACTCTACGAGTGCGTCTTCGACGCCCTCTTGTTTTCCTCATCGTACCGACCTATTGAGAAACCTGTTTCTTACCATGTTGTTACTCGACCTATCATTTTCTTATCTTCTTCTTTGGACCATCTTACCGGCCATCCTGCCCGCCACGATGCTCGAATACTACTCATGAGTGCATCTTCGATGCCCTCTAATTTTTTCATCGTCGTTTCGACATATTGGAAGCCTGCTTCCTATAGGTCGTCACTCGACCTCTCTTCATTCAGCAAAGACTTTAAACAGGTCGGCTGCTAAGCTGATTTGTTCTTTTTTGGACCGACTTGCACGCTATTCGACCTGTCACTAGCTCTATGACTTTGTCATGACCTTCTAAGGTCGCTGCGCCAACACCTCGCTCGGGGGCTTGTGAGACATGGGTACCCCTGGGTCCCCACCGACCAGGCTCACGGCCGTCCCCGACAAGTGGGTCTGAACTACTAGAAGACCCGCCGACCTGTCAGTAGGCCCAACCGACCTAGTTGGCAGCCCACACGACCTCCTGAAGACCTTCTAGAAGATTCCCCAGACGAGAAGACAGCTTGCCGTGCAAGACAAGGAAGTCCAAACCGATTAAGGCAGATCGGATAAGCTTTCCATGATGTAATCAACAAGAATTAGGTTTCCCTGTTGTAACCGACCTGGACTCCGGTCCACCGACCTTGTCTGTCGCCCAATATAAGGCGAGCAAGGGCGTCCTCCCGGGGACAAGCCAACACATGTAACCAGCAGACCATCGACAGGTCGTCATGTAATCTCGCCATGCCAGCAATACAAACAAGAGCACTGGACGTAGGGTTTACTCTCTGGAGGCCCGAACCAATATAAAATCTCGTTGTCCTTGTGTCTCGTCGTGATTTCTGTGTGCTATGCTAGCATAACCATCACGTTCTTAGCTCCCGATCTCCTCACCGAACAACTAAACTACAGGGATTAACACCCTCGTGGGCTGTCTAGATCTCACCATCTGACAGCCACAAAACCAAGACCGGAGGCTCGGCGGACGAAGACGGGATCTGGGCGTGCCGAGAACTTTCGATGCCGGTGGACGCGTGGTGGGATCGTAGGGCTTGCGTCGGGAGGACGCAGTCTGCGGCGACGGTGTGGCCGTGCGATGATGAGGAGTGCTACATGACCTATTTGCCCCTGAGGGGTTGTATCACAACTTAAGTGCTAGGGGTATTGTGGTCTTTTTCCTGGCCCGGAGGGGACTCATATATATTAGCTCTAGGGTTTCCAGGCAAACCATCCATCCAGACTACTTCTCATTTCCTTGGTCCATAGGGTTAGATTTTTCCTCCGTTTGTAAAGAATGTGACCTCCGAGTGAATGGAAGCTTTCATGGTTGCGTCGAATTCCCGGTTGTAGCTCATTAATTTTTCGTGTTTTTCAAGCTATTTTCGTCGGTTTTTCGTGCGCGGCTTGTTCCTTCGATTCTGAGGTGTTTGGGCTCGAATTTGTTGGTGGGAATCATGGATAGATGCCTCGTGCATCTTTGTGTTCAATCTTGATCCCCCAAACTCCGAAATCGGCCTCCGATTGAAGGATTTCAGTTGGACCCTAGGTTTTTGGTTGAGCTCAGTTTCGATTCGATTACCGGCGATATAGTTTGTTTGAGGACCCAAGTTTCGGGGCATAGCATCCCCTAGGGACGCTTCACACCTTCCAAAAATCTTTCCTCAAGAGCTTCAGCCGTTTGGGAGGTCCATGGATCGGTAGGTTGTTTGGCTCTTTCGGTTTCAGGCTCAGGCTGCTATTCCCGTGCCTGGTGGACCGTCCGCGGGTAGCAGGCAGACTGTCCATGAGGTGAAGTTCATCCAGGTGTTCTTTTTGTTCTTCGCTGGTTCTTGTTCTTCGCTGGTTCTTGTGCCCTCTCATTTCGATCTTGTTCTTTACTGTTTCTGGTCGGAAGGTGTTTGGCGGACCATCCGCCCGGAGGTCGTGGACCGTCCGCGCCGCACAAGTTGCTCTAAGACAGTCCGCATGTAGGGTACGGACCGTCCGCCCGGTGTCGCGGACCGTCCGCCCGGTGTCGCGGACCGTCCGCCCCTACATGGCACTGCGCAGGGTTGCTAAGTCCCTTGCTTCTTTGAGTTTCGTTTTTGCTTTGAGATTGTTTGGGGTTTGTTCCTAAGGTTGGTAGGTCCGTTGTGACTACGTGACCTTGGCAAACTCGTGTGGGAATCCTTGGTTGTGAATTTGGGGTATAGGTCGAGTTCTCTATTTGGAGAAGAATTTTTATCGGCTCCCATTCACTCCTCCCCTCTCTGGTCACCTAATCGGTCCTTCAATTGGTATCAGAGCCGATTACAGATCTTCGTGATTCTAACCAGTCTAAGATCCAAAGATGGCATACCAGGAACGGGGTTTGGGTCCTCCACACTTTCATGGTAAGAACTACCATATGTGGCAAAGGCGGATGGCCGTTTCCTCCGCGGCAAAGGTCGGATCCTGTGGGATGTCACGGTGAACACAGCTTATGTTCATCCAATGAACTTCCTTGCTCCAGGATCGAGGGACATGTTCAACGCCAACAACAAGGCGGTCGACTACCTGTACCATTCTTTGTGTGAATCCGAATTTGAACGAGTTCGGACGGAGGATTTGGCGTGCATGATTTGGGAGCAGTTGAAGAATGCCCATGACGAGAATGCTCAGGTTCAGGCTCGGCTCTTTGCAACCTACCGGAGAGAGTATGAGAATTTCACTCATCTCATTGGTGAATCCATAGATGCCATGTTTCAGTGTTTCACAATGATCGTGAACAACATGAGGGATAATGTGATCGTGCTCCCGTATGATGACCATGACAAGGCTGTCAAGCTCTTGCATTCTCTAGATCGTACCATGTGGTGCGGGAAGGTCGAGGCCATCCTAGAGTCGGAGAAGTATGAGACCCTCACGGTGGACGAGCTGTTTTCCAAGCTCAAGTCGTTCGAGGTGGACCGTGGGGTGCGTGCAAAGATCGAGAACCTGACTGTTCCCCATAGTTTGGCTCTCGTATCTGGTTCAAGGACTAATGCTAACATGTCTTCAAGACAATTTTCTTTGTCTTGCCTTGTGTCCATGCCAGATGAGGAGTTCGACGTGGTGAGTGAGGAGGACCTCGTTGCTGAGCAAGCAATTCGAGTGCATGTACACAAACCGGAAGAACGCTCGGAGGAGCTCGGGCATGTGCTACCTGTGCGGGAAGCATGGGCACTTCATCGCCGAGTACCCAGAAGCCATGGAGGTCAAGCCCGAGCACAAGCACCGTCCGAGGACCAACCACAAGCACCGCTTGAGGGATGACTACAAGGGCAAGAACAAGTCCAAGCGGAGGCCGAGGAAGAGTGGTGGTCACAAGAAGAACGAGCTAGCGATGGTGGCCGGGGCGAGCGACATCGACTCAAGTTCCTACTACTCTTCATCAAGCTCAAGTGATGAAGAAGAGAATTGGCACAAGGGCAAGTGGCCGAGCAAGAACATCAATGGCATGTGCTTTGCCACCCAAGGCTTTTGCAGCATGGCACATAGCTTCGCAAGCAAGAAGAGCAACAAGGATGACCCAGGCTCCGTCTCCGAGGAAGAGGTAACCAATGACCCATCCTTCTTGATAGCGGAGAATGCTAGGTTTAATGACTTGCTTGACAACCGTGATGATGTGCTTAGAAAGACCAACAAGGAGAAGGAGTATAGGTCTTTGCTTGGAGAGGCTAAGGAGAAGGTGGTTGAGCTAGAATCTTTGCTTGATGATGCTAGGGCTCAAATAGATTCTCTTAGGTCTGTTCCTGTTATTTTTGAGCAAACACCATGGGGCAAACCCCCCCGGCAACAGAAAATAAATTGCAATAAGTAAGAAGAGTCTACTTACACCAAATGACTTACAACCGACAACAAACCACTAAACACCTAGGAGAGGCCCAACTAGCAGTTGGGCAAGCTAAACTGAGAAATAACAGACTAAGAAAAAGAGCAACGAAGGACAAGGAAACTGTACAAGCTGGAGCAACTGCGCAACAGATGAGGCAGCTAAAGAGTGTCCAGCCAAGAAATAATGGAATGCTTGTAATCACTTTTGATTCTAATCAGATGGTCATAAACTTCAGCTTTAAAGGAAAGTTTCCATCCAGCAAGGCTTGGGAGCTTTTGATTGAAAATAAAGTCATTTCTCTCCTTCCACAGAACCCAAGAGGCAATCATAAAGACTACCATGAAGTAAGGCCTTGAGAAGATATTTCTTGCAATGTATATCTTGTGAAAGACATTAGAGTCATCATCCCATGCAATACCAAGAGTAAACCACCGGCTGACAGCAGAGGGACAGCCAAAAAAAGGTGTTCCATAGTTTCCTCACAGCCAGAATGACAGAGAGCACAATTGTATCCCTCATCTAACACTTTCTTTCTTTTTTCAATATGTTTCTGGTGTTTAACCTATCATTGAAGAGCAGCCAGGAGAAGAATTTGATTTTAGGAATACACTTGGAGTCCCATATCCACAGCATGGCTCTTTCAGGTTGAAGCTCCTTAAACTGGTATTGATAAAACATTTTTGAGGAGTAGGATTGTACTCCCCAAATCAAAGACCAAGAGTCCTTGTCACCAGGGTTAATCTGAGGCAGGTTAGCCAACTTGTCTTGAAGCAACAAGAACTCATTATATGCAGGTCTGGACATAGGGATTTTGAAACACCCAAGCAAATCATGAGACTGTCTGAGTAGGAACAAGGAGATATTAAGATCTTTGGCAAAGTGCATCAGGTTTGGGTAGACTAGAGAGTGGATGGACCCGTCAATCAAATCATCCCAGAAACCTATAGTGTCACCCTTAGCTGCATCAAAAATGGCCACCCCCCTGTAGAACACATTTAGTCTTAAAATATCTTTCAACCAAAAAGATCCCTTTTCTCTAGCAAGGTGAGGGACAGAGTTCTCATAGTACTTATCCCAGATCAGTTTGACCCATTGAATGTTTTCTTTTCTGTAAAACTTGTCAAGATGCTTAAACAGGAGAGAATCATTATGAACACTAAGATTGATGACCCCAAGCCCACCTTTATCTTTTGGCTTTCGAACCAGATCCCAGGCAGCAAGGTTGTAACCTTTATGGCTGAACTCTTTACCTCTCCATAAATAGTTTCTCCTATGCTTGTCAATGATTTCAATGACAGTGACCGGTAACTTGAGAGTGCACATGAAGTAAGTGGGGAGGGAGTAGATAACAGAGTTGATGAGCTGTAATCTGCTAGCATAAGTGAGGAACTGGGAAGAAGCAGAAAGTTTCCTTTCAATCCTACAAATGAGAGGAGCATAATCCTTAACCTGTGGCTTAGTGAGGCCCAAAGGTAGACCAAGGTTGGTGAAAGGGAAAGAGCCCACCACACACCCAAAGGCGTTGGCCAGCAAAGAGGCATGATTATCATCAATGTCGATTGGAACCAAACAAGACTTGTGAAAGTTGACCTTTAGCCCACTAGAGAGGGTTACTTTATGCAGAATGTCTTTAAGAATCAGGAGCTGGGATTCACAAGCTTTCATAACAAGAATGGTGTCGTCTGCATACTGAACAATTGGGAAAGAAGTGCTGGGATTTTGGGGATAGGGTGGAATCAGAGTTCCATCAGCATATTCATGGTTGAAAACACTTTGTAGAAGGTCAGCAGCAATTGCAAAAATGAAGGGACAGAAAGGATCTCCTTGCCGAACCCCCCTTTTGCAAGGAAAGTCTTTCCCAGCAGTCCCATTGAGAAGTACAGACGAAGTGGCAGAGCAAAAAAGGTACTGGACCCATTTCATCCATCTGTCAGGAAAACCTTTTGCTCTAAGCATGGCAATAACAACCGAGTGTTCAATAAGATCAAAAGCCTTTTCAAAATCTAGCTTTAAAATGATAATTGGTCTCTTGGAGTGGTGGCACTGATGAAGATACTCGAAGGCCCATCCCAAACAGTCTTGTATAGTCCTCCTTTGATATAGCCATATTGATTTTAATGGACCACATCAAGTGCCACAGTCTGAAGCTTGTTAGCCATAATCTTTGAGACAAGTTTGGGCGAGGAGTTGACTAACGAAATAGGCCTGAAGTCATTAACAGTTTCTGGGTTGTCCTTCTTGGGAACGAGGGTGATGAAAGAATGATTGACACTATTTAAATCAACCTTGTGAAAGAAGAAATCCTCACAGAATCTGTAAAAATCATCTCGGATGATATGCCAAGCTTTCTCGAGGAAAGAGTTGCTAAACCCATCAGGCCCAGGGGCCTTATCCAAGGGCAAATTCAAAATTATGTTGTCTATTTCTTCCCTAGAGAAAGGCAGACAGAGGTGCTCAAGATTTGGGTGAGGTTGAATAATGTTGGAGAGGTCAAATTGCATATCAGTCTCCACCGAGAATCCCAATCTTTGCTTGAACTCCTAGAAGAAAAGGGCACTTTTCTCACAATGATTAGTGATCAATCTGCCAGAGCTGTCCAGTATCTGTCGAATAACATTAAGTCTATATCTCTCAGTGGACAAGGCATGGAAGAATTTAGTGTTTTCATCACCAAATTGCACCACACGCTGAGTATACCTTTGCTTCCAATATTTTCGTTGCATGCTGAGCAAATTACCAATATGTGTTTTAATGACATTTCTGAAACTGAATTCATGAGAGAAGAGGGGTCTGAGTTCTTCAAGCCTATCCAAAAAGGCAATGGTTAAATTGCAGTTGGCAATCCATTATTTAAGGTTGGAAAGATTTTTGGCCCAGAGCTTCAACACCTTCCTTAAGAACTTAAATTTAGCACTAATAACATGAGCACTATTAGGTACACAGACAGGAGCAAGCCAGGCATTCTTTATCTGTTCCAAACAGCTGGGGTGCTTTAACCAGAAATTTTCAAACCTAAAGATGTTGGCTCTGGGGATGTGAGTGCCAATTTTAACCTTACAAGGAAGGTGATCAGAGGTAATCCTTGCCAAGGGAAGAACAAGAGAGCTAGGAAACTGAGTGGTCCAAGCAACCGATGTGAAAAACCAATCAATCTGCTCCAACAGTGGAGACTTTTGCATGTTGCTCCAAGTATAACTTCTTCCCTTAATAGGTTCTATCAGACCCAGATGACTGATGATGTTGTTGAAAATATTTGAATCATTGAAATTGCCACCTGACTTGTTTCTATTTAGCTTAGACCTATAAAAGTTGAAGTCTCCAATCATGAGCAACAAATCATCGTCATTAATAGAAAGATTGTACAACTAGTTTACAAAGTTATCTCTCACGGGCTGCCTACAAGGGCCATAGACCACAACAAGATTCCAATCTAAGCTATTATGCAGAGCAGTAAAACCAATTGTAATAGCAAAAGTCTCCTTTTCTAGAGTGTTGGCAGAGAAATTATTAGATGCCCAACATAACAAAATTCCCCCAGAAGCACCAATAGAAGGATAGTAGTCAAACTTATCAAATCTTTTAGGGGCAAATTTTCTGATAAACCCCAAATCAAATATTTCTCTTTTTGTTTCTTGAAGACAGAAAATATTGGCATTGCTCTCCTCAATTTTGTTTCTAATATGGTCCCATTTGTCCTTATCATTCACACCACGAACATTCCAACACAAAATATTCCAGGAACGATATTCATGTTAACAAAACAAGAGACAGTTTAAGAGATTCAGTGTGGCACAACCACCACTGAAGAGAGCTACCCAACATCCACAAAATAGATAGAACTGAGACAAAGTAGCAGCACACAAAACAATAAGACCAGCCAAAATAAAGAAACAATCCACTAATCTTCAGCTTGAGGGATAGAAGCCACCATGTTCATCTCCTCAGGAGGAACACCACAGAAAGATTTGCCAAGCTCTTCAAGGGCAGCAATAGGAATGGCTTCAACTTGAGTATCATCCATGTCTTCATCCAAACTTCTATTTATTATTGCCTTCTGGAGGTCTTCTACCGAGATGATAGAGATAGATTTCTTGGCAGCACCTTTCTTCCTTCTAGGCTTCTTGTCCAACTGGTAGTGCTTACGATTTTCAGACTTTCTGAGCCTGGAGCTTCTTCTTACCTCATCATCAATAATTGGTGTTTTTGCTTTCTCTTTTCTCTTCTTGTTGGCTGGGGTGGAGATGCCAGCTTCTGAAGGAGAGGTAGATAGAGTAGCAGCCCAGTCTTGTGTATTCACTACTAGGAAATGAGGCTTAGAGCACCAAATTTTCTCGCAACACCACACAATTGGTTGCAATAACTCGTTCTATGGCAACGATGAATTTTTTGGGTTGCGATATCTAGATATTATGGCCACCAAAAATGTGGGTTGCGTCGTTTGAAACAATAGTTGCAAGAGGTTGTTGTTAATGCCATGGTGAAACAGATGGTTGCCTTTGTGGGTACCTATTGCCACAACTAGTTCTCCATTGTGATAGTATCAATTTAGTGTTGCAATACATTCATGTTTGTTGCCACGAATAGTTAGTTGGTTGCGACTAACCATGTATGTGGCCACGATAGAATACCGTTGTGCAGAACTTAGTCTTCACTGCGATAGCTCCAGGTGCCTGTTGCATCCATAAAACAAATCGTTGCGATATATGTGTGTCTGTTGCGACGAATATTTAATTGGTTGTGAATAGATATAGCTGTGACCAGGATCAAATAATGTTGTCTAAAACTTAACCTTTGTTGCAATTGCTCATGTGCCTGTTGCATCCAAAAATCAATTTGTTGCGATAGATGTGTGTCTATTGCCACAAATATTTAGTTTGTTGCAAATAGCCATGTATGTGGCCTAACGTTGTCTAAAAATTTAACCTTTGTTGCGATAGCTCATGTGTTTGTTGCATCCAAAAACTAATTCGTTGCATCAAAGAGCATCTATTGCCACAAATGAATTTTGTGAGTTCATTAGACTATTTTTGGTTGCCTTAGAAAAAAGTTAGAAACTTAATTGAGCCCACCTGCGCATTTGAAGAAAAAAACAAAAAAGAAAAGCCCCAGCCCATCGGCACATGAGAAGCCCACAAAATTCATTTTTGTCCTACCTATTTCATGAATAAGCACACAAACTTTTTCTTTTTTTGGGCCAGCGCATACAAACTTACGTACACATATTCTAAAAAATAGCATGAAATAGGTAGGACCTTGAATTATTATGGTCCGAATAGCATGCTAATTGATTTGGAAGTAATAAATTATTTCAAGTACCTCGCAAGCAAATTCTCAATTCTAGCTAACTGATAAATTTACAAGTACTAGGTTCAGGTAGCTAACTGATAAATTTACAAGTACTAGGTTCGTGCCCGTACATTGCTACGAGATAACTAAACTTTTATACCAAAAACACAGAAATCGCACATTAAAATTACATTTAATAAAAAAAATAGTTCATGAAATACCCATGCGTTGCCACGATATAACAATTTAACTATTTGGGAAATCATCCTTGCCCAACATTCTTAGAATCACAACAGTTGTTCTAGTGAATTAAAATGCAACATAACTTTGTGGTGTATCAAAGAATCCATTTTCATAGAAAAACCCAAAAAACAGATGGAATGTATAGAACTATTGGATTGATCGAAAATAGGAATTTAACCTAACACCTCGAAATGAACATCAAAACTTTGTTATTAATCACCATCAAGGGACCTTCTCTGGACTGACAGAGAAAGAAAATTTTTAGGAGTGCATCAGGCACTGGTTCTAATACATACAGACACTGGTTATCATGCATACAACTTAAAAGAAACCATTACTGTATATGAAAGTAGAGAATTTTGGTAGTGAAAAGATACCACACCCACTCATTCAAGTACCACTGTGCATAGAGCATTTTGGAATACCTTTGAACTACAATTCAGATAAAGGATTATTTTCGAAAACAATTCAGATAAAGGACAAGCTAGCAAAATGGTAAGTCATCAACAATATGGTACAACAAGTACTCCTATCTTAGCCTAGCAAATTCAGACATTAAGATAATTATATTGCTTATTTTCCATTAGTGGTTGATTGGTTGGTTAGAGCCTTAGAGGAATCGTGCAACATTAGTGACCTGCAAGCCTAATGAACAAGGACAAACTATTATTGACTAACCATGCATGCAAAAGAAATAAAGAATGGAACTTGTAGAAGAAAAACAAATAAACAAGGGAAGATAGCTTGTAAGATGCCCAGGTTGAGCAGCTAAACACTACCATCAGCATTTCAGGGATTTCAGTGACATATTGCAGTTGGTTTTGCTCCATACGAGTGTGACTCCAATACAATTGGCGGCAAAATCACAATAGCTTATAAAAGCTTTAACAATATAGTCATAGTAGTTAATATGTATTACTATGAATTTACTTGGGCATTTCTTCTTAAGATTGCATGTCTCTTTGACAAACAAATCAAAAATGGCAAGGCCAGTTACTTGACAATTGCTAAATTACTAGTTTGAGTCACTTGAATTTTTTGTTCCATAAAGACCGAAACGAAAAGTGAAAAGATCATTTTTACAGAAAAAACTTTACTTGTGAAAGAAGATTAATGTACAAGCTAGAAATCACTAGCCCCTCATCTTAATAACACATTAGCAATACCTTTGTAATGGATTTAGTAAAAACATGGTTGTCTCAACGAAAATTCTAGAGTTTTATTAAACGAAAATTAAGGCACATCCATTTTAACTCTATAGCTCCACCTCTCTCGCCCAACATCCACAACTACTATGGCATCTCTTTGTATATTACTAGAAACAAAATTCAAGGCCGGATGATGCTATTAACGCCGTAAGCACGCATGCATAGTATAAATTGACATCCGAGTTCCGGATTCACAAAACGAGTCATTAGAACCTTCCATGTAGATAGTAGTCAAGACTGAGTTAAATATCAAACTTCCAACAAGGTAATGTTCATAAGTGTATACTCTCGGTACCATCACACGTAAGTGTTTAGGACGATTGAGCTTTCTCACCTTCGGGGACATGTCATCGTGGCCTTCTATAGTACATGTCATTCCTTCCATGTATGAGTGGTCAAGCGGTATCTATCCTTCTGCGGCAACTATGGGCTACGAAGGAGCGAGATCACATTATTAGAGTAGTTTAGCTTCGGTTAGTCCGTAACAAGGCCATTGCACATCCTAGAAAAAACAAGAGAGCACAAAGCACAAAAACATTCGGGTATGGTACACAACAGAGCCCATGCAACAGAGTCCGTAACTAGCAAGGTTATTCTCGCACTTCGGTTAGTAACATAGTATTTTGCTATCCCTAAATCACTACTATTATGAACACATAAAAAATGATATGCAATAAAATGTGTGAACTAACCACTGAATATCTAGACAGCTGCTTGAGAACTAAAATCAACAAGAACATAAAAGACAGAAACTACACAGCTGCTTGAAAACTGAAATCAGCAAGAACATAAAAAATAGAAATATCAACTTGACAAGTTGGTGTCACGAGTAAACAATGATATAAAAAAGTTGCTACAGCTCATTCTTATTATCCAGCGTTTCAAGATGTGAAGTTGTGAGCATAGACAGACACCAAGAAAAAGAAAGTCATTCAGCTAAACTTATCTATAAACAAAATAGGGGGACATCTTTCCAGCCACGGTACATGCTGGTGCTAGTTTCCCAATCCGCTCACCAGTGACGCCATAAACGAGCTCACCAGCGAGATCCTCTCGGTGGCCTCGTACACCTACGGTCAAGTTTGGTGAATCTTCCGAATATGCAGCCCGTGCAGCGATGCAACTTCTATTAGCATGAAAAGAGTGAGTATCTTGCACAGCGGGGGAGACGGGCAAGAAAGGTGGAAGATGTACCTAGTAGAACATGGCCGGCGAGGACGAGCAGCGTCGGCGGGGAGGAGCTTCTAGGCGAGGACAACCAGCGTCGGCGGGGAGCCGCTCCAGCGCATCGCAGGACGAGCCGCAGAGGAGGACGAGCGGGAGCGGCGTCTGCGCGCGTGCTTCCGACCGGTGGGGACGAGTAGCAGGGAGGAGGAGGAGCGTCACCCGACCAGCAAAGATGAGCAGAAGGGAGGAGCTCGACGCGGGATGAGCAAATGGCCGGCGGGGCGGTGTGACGCCCCAGGTTTTTAATTAACCCTAATAGCCGGTCAAACCAGCTGACAGTGGTCAAAGCACGGTCAACCTGGGCCCTCACCCCGGAAAACTCACTAACCTACTCTAGTGACCCCCTTTGACTAGTAAACACATTTGTGGGGCCAACCCATGGTCAAAGACTTGGTGAAACACCTTTCACCCCTAGTGTCCATAGATGTCTGCCGGAACTTTTGCCGCGTTCTCCAAAATTCACCTAAACACTTAAAATTCTACCTTTATGAAAGTTGTCAACTTTCATGTAGATTGGCATTTCAAATTTTGAGTGGAAAAGCTTGAAAAATTGGTTGCAAAGGCAGGGTCTACTGTTCCAGGGAACAGGCTGACATTCAAAGTTGGCAGCAGTGTATTTCAAAATCTGTGAAGAAAACCCCATATAGCCTTTTTGGAAATTGTAGAGGGTAGCTAGATCTCTAACTTTCATGTTCAAAGCTTGGTCGAGTGTTATTAAAAAATTTGGAGAAATTTGAATTCCAAGTCGGGCTCAGCAATTTAAACCGGGCCGGGTGCCGCCCGCGCCGCGACGTCGCGTTGGCCGCGCGTCGGCCAAGCCTCGGCGACCGCGCCCCGCGCGCGCGCCTTAGGTCCCTCCGCCCGAGACGCTCCATCCCCATGCACGCGCCCCCAAGCTCCGGGAGCCCCCTCGACGCCGTGCGCCGTCTTGTCCGCGTCGTACGCGCCGAGCGCGCCACGGACCGCCGGTCCAACGGCGGCGCCCCCGCCGTACGCGCGGCCACCGAGGACGGGTACCACAGAGGTATGTTCGTCGTCAGCGCGTCATCATCCTCGAGCGCCTATTTAATGTGGTTGCCCGCTCCCGCGCGCGCCAGACCAAGCCGCCATCCCCGCCGCGCCGCTCGCCATGAACGCCGGCACCGCCAAGCTGTAGTGCAAGCCGTCCCTAGCCACCAACTCGTTGGGAACCATCCATACACCTTCCTAGTGCTCCTAGCGTCACGTGTAGACCACCCCGTGCACCCTCCTTGCCGGAACCCGAGCCTCCGCGGACGTCCCCGCCGGTCGCTGCCGTGCGCCGCCGTGGAGTACCTCCCTGCCCCAACCGCGACTACCTATCGGTCCTAGGTGAGCCTACCCTCGACCCCGAGCCGTTCCCCGGCCAGGAGCACCGCCGAAGCCGCCGTATTTCCGGCGAGCCTATAGCCTCCCCGGCCAAGGACCCAATTGCGGGGCTAAAAATCTTAGCAGGGTGTTTTCTGTGAATTAAAGACCTGTCTGTAACGAAAGTTATCTAGGTTTTCTTGCTAGTTGGTCTAGTCCAGTAGAAAAGCCCTAGAAAATTGTAGAAAATTAAGACAAATTACAAACCAATTTTGTTGGATTTGTGGAGAAACATACTACAACATTTGTTATTCTCACATGGTCTGATTCTGAATATTTTTAACATGAAAAATAGGATTGTGAAATACCTAGATCTGCCATAACTCAAAAACTATAACTCCTCTCGCATCCGTGCTGCAACAACGTCTCCTCGTCGAAGGACGAAGTAGATCGTTGATCACTAGCAAATTTGGATATGTTGTGTATCGTGTCATGGCTAGCTCTTGTGCCAAAAATTACACAAAGTTAAGAAGTAAATCCTTTTATATAAATTGTTTTCCATTTCGTAGAAAGCTCGCCTAGATTATTTTTATAGCTAAAAATATTTATGATTTTGTGCCCAAGTTGTGCGTGCTTTGTCTTGTTATGTCAACACACACCTCTAGTGAATTAATCATAATTTTTGGTTTAACAGAAATATTTATTCTTAATTTGTGCATGTTTTACTTTGTAAATTAATGAAGCAAGCAGTAGAGCTTCTAGCTGTACTTGCTGGTTCTTTAGGTTTGTTTAGGACCAGAGAGCATGCATGAGAAAGTTTGGATCATTTTGATGCTTATTTATTTTTGTATGCATTTAATTTGAATCACTAGCTAGTCTTTGTTATTTTCTATAATATTTTGTTTCCTAGCTTCCAAGCCTTACATGTGGGTCCAGTGGACCAGTATGAGTGTTGTGATGCTTAAGAAACACTTCTTTAAATTTTTAGTGATTTATTGCTTAATAAAAAGTTTAAAAGCCCTTTTAAAGTTTAAAGAACATTTAAATAAAAGAAATCCCTTTGTAATTCCTTTTCCCTTTTTGGAAAGTTTTACCTAACTTAATTAAAAGTTAATAAAACATCCTTGCTGATAAGGAATTAATTTATGAATAAAAATCTTGTTCACACCCTTGCTAATGAGAGGAAAAGGATTAAAACTTCACATGAAATAACAAGTACAAAGAAACATTAGTTCAAATGTACAATAAAAGAATGAATCATGTATAACTAATAACCTTCCTAAAAGAGATGTTCTATCTAGATATTTGTTAAGGTGAATATGGCCAACAAGAGTTGGATGAGTTAAAAAACTGTCACATCACCTGAACCTTGCATTGCATTCCGTGTAGATCTTCCGGACGGTGACTACTCCCTCGTTCCGGAAACCGAGGAAGGAGGAGCAGAAGCTTCGCTGCAGTACGTGGAAGTGCTCGACGACACCGAGGGTGCCCAGGCTAACCTAGCTGACGAAGGAAAGCTCCAGTGCATCTAACCTATTTTTTAAATTTTGTTGTTCAATTATCTGTGGATGATTGTGCATTTAAGTTCAAGAGTTGAATGGAACCCTAGATGCATGATCCCTAGGTACCTTTGTCCTTACTAGTATGATAGGTCGCTAGCTGCTAAGCTATAGGACCGTTACAAGTCGAGTGATGACCTCACTCACGAGAATAGGTTCCTAGATAGGAATCACAATATATCCTTAATTGGATTGCTCATGTGGTAAGAGCATGGGATTTGGGCTCCGGTCCAATGGCTATTGCGGGTTAAGTGTTTGAACGTACTAAGCACTTGCCGGGAATGGGACCGGTAAGCCTAGTACCTTAATGAGGCGGCGAGGGATCCTACTATTACTACTCTTGGAATTCATCTCACGGCTAGTTACCGGTGGTGTACGGTGACTCCGGGTGCCTCGCGGGGTATGCCGGATAGCCTGCACCAAAGACTGTAAGATTCGATCCCGACCAAAGGATTTTTGGGAACTACTTGGGAAGTTGTCCTTGCAGGGGGCAACCTACCGTGTGTTTAGGTCCACCTTGCAAGGTTGAATCAATCGATTGTCGGCCTCTCACCATTATCTGAGACTACTTACTCCACTATCCATGAGATCCCTAATGATGGAAGTTGATGAATACTATGCTTGATTAATTGTATTGTACAACTTTGTTTGTACTAGTTGGCTAATGTAGTAAAGATTAAACCCACTAGAACTTGTGCTAGATCTTGAAAGTAAGAACATACTCTTTGTTACTTTTCAGCAAAAACAAACTCAGTGGCCAAAAGCCTTTCATTGTCTGGAGTTGGTGAAGTAGTTATCACCGACGGGTAAGTCTTGCTGAGTATTAGTATACTCAACCTTGCTATAATATGTTGATCTAGGTAATGCTTTCGGTGATGTGTGGCCCGGATAGATCCCGCCCGGCTGGGAGCTGGAGTGGGTGGAGGACGACTGCTGAGAGCATCATGGATGGCCTCCCGTGGTGTTGCCTCTTCCCGTTAGTTTAATTCCGCTGTTTTCAAAAACTCTGAACTACTTATTTATGGCAAAAACTTCGGTTTGTAATAATTAAACCCTTCGGGGTACAAATTTAGATGTTAATGATGATGTAACTCTGGACACACCTTCGAGTGAGTTTTAATGCATATATGTCGATCCTTGTTGCTATTCAAGTGATTTACCGGGCGTTAACCCAGCAACTAACGACAGGATGATACTTTATTATCGCTTAATGGCCAAAGTGGATTGGTTTAGGTGATAGTACAGTATTTTCCTGGGCGGGTTGTCACAGTTGGCATCAGAGCAATTATATGCACCAGAGATTAATTAATAAACTTAATCACTGGTTTTTGAATAAAATTTGCCAAGATTGTCTAATTTTCCAAAATACGTTGGTCCTCTAAGGATAAACTAGACCGAGAGGCCCTGGAGGGAATTTTGGGTTCTTTTAGGTGGCTTAATTAACCTATGGTTTATTTTGCTAACTTCCAGCACATTACTTTATGTCAGATTTACTTTCTTGCACAACCAAACTAGATGAGCCACGTGTCTTATACGTGTGCTGTGCCGCATCACGGGAATTGCGAGGGTTGATGGAGTGATCCATTCCACTGATCCCATCTTCACGTCTGTTTATGAGTTGTGTTGTCGCCACGTGTTTCATACGTGTGCATTCTGCATGTCGATCATGCGAGGCAAGGATACACTCCATTCAAACGGAGGGTGTCCGAGGTTTGACGCTATCCATGCAGCGGCTTAACGCATGGATGCCGTTTCTATAGTGAACGGTAATGTATGTGGACTCTTTCGTGACGTGCTGGCACGAAAGGTTCGTCTTCTGTAGGTACATAACAGCGCTTCGTTAGTTGTTAAGCGAGTACCATTTAGCTCTCGACTAGATATTATAGGGAGAGACGAATAAAAGCCTAGCCACTGGCACTAACTTCGATTTTTGGCTTGATTGCCACGTGAGGTCGGATAGGATGTCTTGCATGAATATTAAAAATCGAAACAACTAAAATGGACCCAAAACTGAAATTCCATATGCTTTCCAAGGAAGATTTTGCTAGTGTGTGCTTTTTATAAACTTTAGTACCTCTCATTCTTAGCTGTCATGCTGCCAAAATTTGGAAAAAGCTTGTTCACCTTGTTGTACCTTGTGGTAGTTTTAATTAAACCAGTTTATCAAAAACAGTTGCTCCTTAAACAGTCTAGCTTGTAGTCGCAAGTTTCGATCTTAGCTCCTTTCGGCTTGGTTACACTTGCTAGGCACATTTAGGTCTTGTATCGTCCACCTTGTTTCCTTTGTTTGAGCTCAACCTTGAAAATCAAAAGTGTGTAATAGAACTTTTGGAGTAGCCGGGAAACTTGGGGGGGGGGGGAAGTTTGAGGGTTCTGGATTTTTGGTTATAAATTTTTATTCACAGCTGCCAGAACTTCACCATTTGACATCCCGCTCTCCTTGAGACCTGACATGTGTTACATTTTTGTACAGATGGCTTTCCCCGTGTTTCACGAGTTCGATGCTTACGGTACGATCCGTACCAATGGGTTGCACTGGGAGGGTTTTCCACGCTTCGCGTGGGAAGCACTCGGCGCGCGGGCTACCTCACACCACCGACTTATGAGGTGTCCGAGTTCGAGCGCTATGGCGTTCCCTGTTGCAGAGTGATTGTCACTGTTCTACCACACCCGGACCATGCCGACTAGTTCGACTTGAGTTTTATCTATTGGGATTCATTACCCACGATGTCGTTGAGTCAGCAGCCCTCAGAGTGCTGACGGACTTCTATGACCACAACCCTACTGTGGTAGCCCTCTCTCTGTTCGGCCTGTTTCCAGTCGTGAGTCCTCACGACCCGGCATGGTTGGACCGTATGGATCACCTACGGGAGCTGTTGACACTAATGGAGCCGTTGGATGTCACTCAGACGCTAGCTCGCTTTCTTAACGTGGTTTTCACACTTCAGGGGCTGCGCTATAATACCGTATCGATTATCGGGCAGCGTTTGGAGGCATCTAGGCGAGATTGGCGGCGGCTATCGGCGAAGCACATCGGCGGTGAACTTTACACTTATTCGGATGCGGTAGGAGAATGACGGTGCGTGCCGGGAGATTCCGGTTAGAGCTAGAGAGAGGCGACCGCCTACAAAGGATTGTAGATCCGGAGGCGGAGAATCATACCCGGAGGAGAATGCCGATGCATATGAGATTGAGAGGTTGGCGCTACTTCGAACATTGCCGATATGCGGCAGCGGTGGAGGAGGCCGAGGTACGGTGGCAGCCTTGCATGCTATAGTGGCCTTACAGCCACTGCCTCCCGAAGAGCACACCGGAGGAGCGGCCGGATGCGTCCGGTCCGGATCGGACGAGCCGGGGAAGGACCACCGTTGCCGACTCCCCCGGCTTCGCCTACGGACAGTGGTGCTTCGTTGGGCAACTAGGTTGCCGGCAGTGCGAATAAGAAGGATGTCGATCCTATGGTGTTATCTTCGAGATGTTTGTAGTAGTTAACTTTTTAGCACGTCTTCATGCAGAGTAACTTCTTGTAACCTCGTCGTGTTGTGGTGTTTTCAAATTCAAGTCTTGTAATGTCCTTGGACCTTGTTTCATCTTGTTGTAATAATGAATGCTTAAGCACGTGGTGTTTTAATTCAAATCACTTGTTCACCCAGAAGTTGAAGTTTTATTGCGTATGATTGCTGGATTCTTGAGAAAATCGTTGCAATGACCACGCTTGTTGAATCTTGCATTTCGCACAAGCATTAGTAAACCAAAGCATTTCTAGGGGCATCGCTCGTCTGCCCAACGATTAAATGGTCGTTCGTATACCACCTTGGTTTGTACCCGAAGTGACAGTAATTGTCCGAGAGTGAATGCTGGCTCATGTTATTCGAGTGACCTCTTTCCTAGTTATGTCGAAGAACGATCCTAGAAATTCTTGTTGTCTATGTGGTACCTTTCGACTGTTGCTATCATCATCATATGAATGCTAATGAGTTGTGGTTATCACTACAAGAAATCTGTCATTTTATGACAAAATTCATTGTGACGAGGTCAAATTTGGTCATATAATGTAACATACTATGACGAAAATTTTTGTGTCGTCATAATTTGACGAGAGCCACTTTATTTTATGACAACTTGGTTTGTGGTCACATAAAGGTAGGAAATTTCGTCACATATTGTACAACACCAAGAGACGGTACATCGGTTTATTTTTTGTGACGCTTGTAACTACCTTATTATGACTAATTATCGTTGTCATGTTTAGATACTTAAATAATTGACCTACGCAAACTTTATGTTCATCACTTTTTATTTTGAAAGTATTTAGTACACCAATTTCAAGTCCAAATACCTTAAATTTTGAAATTTTCATATTTAAAATTGCCAAGAAAGGTCAAATGAAAAAATGTCACGAACGGATAATGTACATTTGGAGGAGGTGTACATTTTTGTTTTAAACATTGTTTCCATTTTCAATCGTTTACTAGGCCTAAAACTCCATCTAAAATAAAATAGAACTCAAATAGTCAGCGACAAGTGGACCCGCTGCATCTAACATGAGCTTTGGCCTAGTACAGGATCGGCAACCGACAACCCGGGGCCACCAGTCAGGCCAAAATTTTCGCTACCGCGCCTGCTTCTTCTCGCGCTGTCCCTCTCGCCGACACATGGGACCCACCCCACCTCCCGCTCAAGCCGTCCGAAGCACCCCTCGCCGTATCCTCTTGCCCAGATGGACTAAGGGGAAAAATCCCCAATCCTCGCTCCTACCACTGCGCAAACCCTCGCGCCGCCCCACCGCGGCCACCCCATGCAAACCCTCGCGCCGCCCCGCCTCCTCTCACCCCCACCTCCAACGCACCGCACCGTCCCCGCCGACGCCGCCCGGCCCTTCGACTCCCTCACCACCTCCCTCCTCTTCTCCTCCGTCTCCGCCTCCCCCGTCGGCCGCCTTCCCCGCCCACCAACTCCTCCTCCCCGGCTCACCCCGCCCTCCCCGCTGCGGCTCTTCGAGGACCGACACCTGCTCCCGCTCGAACCCCCGCAAGCGCCCGAGGCCGCCGTCGCGGCAGCCATCGTCGAAGAGGTCCAAAGGGCCCGCTCCGGTGAGTTTCTTCCCTGCTCCTGTGATTTCCTTCGCACCAACTATTATTATCTTTGTGCTTGCGCTAGACACACACACACACAAAAAGAGGCTGGAGATTCCCCCCTCCGTCCCATGCGCATGCCAGATTTTGTGCTCCGCTCCACCATCTTTGCTTTGCTTTGCTTAGCTTGGGCTCGCGCATATTGGATTCGCGGAAAAGCTGGAATCTTGCTCTTGTTCTTGTCACCAATACGCCACCAGCCTTATCAAGTTCCCGGCTTTATTGTTTGACTTTTGGCGTTTGGCCTCCTCCTCATTGTGACAAGCCGCCCGGAAAGTACCGTACTATCGCCTAAGACCGATCCACCTTGGTCATTAAGCAATAATAAAGTACCATCTCGTCGTAAGTCGTCGGGTTAACGCCCGTAAATCACTTGAGAGCACAAGGATCAAATATATGCATTAAAACTCACTCGAAGGCGAGTCCGGAGATACATCAACATTCAAAACCAAATTCGTACCCCGAAGGGTTCAATTATTACAAACCATAGTTTTTGTCATGACGAAATAGTTCGAGTTTTGAAAAGCGACGGAATTTAACTAGCGGCGGCAAAGTCACCACGGGAGGCCATCCATGATGCTTCAGTAGTCGTCCTCCACCCACTCCAGCTCCCAGCCGGCGGGGATCTCACGGGCCACACATCACTGAAGGCATTACCTGGATCAACACATTATAGCAAGGCTGAGTATACTAATACTCAGCAAGTCTTACCCGTCGGTGATAACTACTTCACCAAATCTAGACCATGAAAGGCTTTTTGGCTACTGGGTTGCCTTTGCTAAAAAGTAACAAAGAGTAGGTCCTTACTTTCAAGATTTTAGCACAAGTTCTAGTAGTTTAATCTTTACTACATTAGCCAACTAGTACAAACAAAGTTGTACAATACAATTAATCAAACATCATCTTCATCAACTTCCATCATTAGGGATCACATGACTAGTGGAGTAAGTAGTCTCGGGTAACGGTGAGAGGCCGACAATCGATTGATTTAAACCTTGCAAGGTAGACCCAAACACACGGTCGGCCGCCCCCGCGAGGACAACTCCCCGTGCCGTCCCCATAAATCCTCGGGTCGGGATCGAATCTTACGGTCTTTGGTGCGAGCTATCCGGCATACCCCGCGAGATACCCGGAGTCACCATACACCACCGGTGGCGAGCCGTGAGAGCGAATCCCAAGAGTAGTAACGGTAGGATCCCTAACCGCCTCATTATGGTACTAGGCTTACGCGGCCCCATAACCGGCATGTGCTTAGTACGTTCAAAAACTTAACCCACATAACCACTGGACCGGAGCCCAGATCCCATGCTCTTACCACGTGAGCAATCCATTTAAGGATATAACATGATTCCTATCTAGGAACCTATTCTCGCGAGTGAGGTCATCACCCGACTTGTAACGGTCCTATAGCTTAGCGACTATCGACCTATCATACTAGTAGGGACCAAAGGTACCTATGGATCATGCATCTAGGGTTTCATTCAACTCCTGTACGTAAATGCACAATCATTCATAGATAATTGGATAAAGAACTTTAAAACTGGGTTAGATGCACCGGAGCTTTCCTTCGTCAGCTACGTTAGCTTGGGCACCCTCGGTGTCGAGTCCGTCCACGTCTTGCGCGGAGAACCTTCCGCTTCGCCTTCCTCGGTTTCGGGACCGAGGGTGTAATCTCCGTCCGGAAGATCTACACGGAATGCAATGCAAGATTTAGGTGATGTGATAGTTTGTTGTCTTATCCAACTCTAGTTGGTCATATTCACCATAACAAGCATCTATCTAAGGTTTCCCTTTCGGGAAGGTTATTGGTTATACATGGGTTACTCTTTTATTCCATATTTGAATAAAGTTTTTATTGAGCTTATCATTTCATGTGAAAGCTTCATTTTATTTTATCTTTACCCACATGGTGTAATTAATAATTATAGTCATGAATTAATTCCTTATTAGTGATGGTAATTAAATTTCTTTTATTTATATTAAATAATGCCTTCAAAAGGAAAAAGATTTAATTAAGGATTTTCTTTTATTTAATTTCCCCTTTAATATTAAATGGGCATTTAAGCCATTTATTAATCAATTAAATTACCGAAAATTACATGAGTGTTTCTTATGCCTACTAGCACCTATCCCGGTCCATTGGACCCACATGTAAAGGTTGGATGCTAGGAAAATAAATATTATTGAAAATAACAAAGGCTAGCTAGTGATGCAACTTAAATGCATATAAAAAATAATTAAGCATCAAAATGATCCAAACTTTCTTGTGCATGCTCTCCGGTCCTAATCAAGTCTAAAAAGCCAGCATGTTCACATGGAATCTCTACTGAACTTGGTTTATTAATTTACAAAGGAAAACATGCATTAATCAAGAATAATTATTGTTGTTAACTTAAAATTCATGATTAATTCACAAGATGTGCCTTTTGACATCACAAGATAGTGTGCACAAGTTGGGCTCAATAACATGAATATATTGAACATGAAAAATCACCTAGGCGATTACTACGAAATGGAAAAGGATTTGTCTAGCAAAATCTCTTGCATAACTTTGTGCAAATTTTGGCACAGCAACATGTCACATCCTAACTCACAACATATCCAAAATTTGGCTACGGAGGAGTTATGTATTTCAAGTTATGACAGATCCAAGTATAACACATTTGTAATTTTCCTGCCAAAACTATTTTCAATCTATCCATGAGTGTACAACACAAAGGTGGGGTTTATCATCCCGAAACCTACAAAATTAGTCCGGGAATTTTCTGATTTTTCCGTGAATTTCTAGGAATTTTACGAGACCTTGGGCCGATCCGTAATAAAACTAAGTTAAGTTTCCTTGTAACTAGGCCCTTGGATTCACAACCATGCCCTCGGCGGCGGCGGGAGGGCTCGCCGGCGGCGATGTGGGGGCCCGGCCACGACAACAAGCGGCACGAAAGTGGGATTGGGCTCACCACGGTTCGGCCGGGCGGTGGTGGCGGGGTCGGGCGGAGCTCCGGCGACGGCGCACGGCGGTGGCCGGCGGCGGCGCACACGGCGGCTCGGGGCGTGGCGGTGTGGAGGCCAAAGTGAAGTAAACAAGTGCGCGCGTGAGCTTGTCCGGGTGCTAAGGAAGCGAGCTATGGGCTTGGACGGCGGCGAGCGCGAGCGAGGAGCTCGGCACCGGCGGCGGCGGCGATGGCGGCGGGGGCTGCTCGGGGGTGGCGCGCGGGGAGGAGCGAGAGAGGGCTTAAATACCCCGGCCGGCCGGCCGTGGGTGACGCGGGGATGACGGCGGAGATACCGGCCATGCTACGGCGGCTCGAGGCGCGCGTGTACGGCGGCGACGCCGCCGGGGACGGACCGTCGGTCCGTGGCGCGCGCGCGTACGGCGGCGCGGGCCTCGGGGCACCTCGGGACGGCGCGATCTAGGGGTGCGGGGCATCGGGACGGGCGTGGCGCAAGCGTCGAGACCTTGGGCGGCGCGGGCACGGATGCGGGCGTGACCGGCGGCCGGCGGCGGCGCGTGGCGCACGGGTCGCGCGCGGCGCGCACCGGCCCCGGGCGTTGTTGCGGTGCTTGTGTTTGAGCAACTTTTTCTCCAAAATCTTGAATAAAACTTGACCAAGCAATGAATACCAAAGTTGTAGATCTAAGTACCGGCTACAATTCTTACAAAGGCTATATGGGGTTTTACTCTCTAGATTTGAATCTATTTGAATGCCAACTTTGAATGTCGGCCTGTGTCCGGCAATAGTAAAAGTTGGCTTGCAAGGGGTTTTTCAAAATTTTCCCTTCCAAATTTGCAATGCCACTCTACATGAAAGTTGTGTCCCTCAACAAGACCTACAACTTTCCTAAAGGTAGAATTTTAAGTGTTTAGGTGAATTTTGGAGAACGCGGCAAAAGTTCCGGCAGCCACCTGTGGACACTGGGATGGCAAAGGGGGTTTGATCCACCCCTTGACCATGGATTGGCCCACAAGTGTAAATACTATTCATTAGAGGTCTCTAGGGTGTGTTAGGGAGTTTTCATGGGTGAGGGCCCGAGTTGACCTAGGGTTGACCATTTGACCAACTAACCCGGTCATTAACGTTAACGGCGGTAATTAAAAATCGGGGGCGTCACAGCCTACCCCCCTTAAATGGAATCTCGTCCCGAGATTCGATTTGACAACGAAGAGATGGGAAAAAGACTCACTGTTTCGGGATTGGAGGAAGCCCGGATACTTGGTGTTAAGAAAATCCTCCGTCTCCCATGTGGCTTCTTCTTCCGCGTGAAGGCTCCATTGGATCTTATACATTCGCACGGTTTGCCTCTGGGTCTGTCGCTCTTTTTGATCTAGTACCTTCAAAGGATGCTCGACGAGTGAGAAATCCGGCTCGATCCAAGCATTAGCTTCTGTGATAATCTCATTCTCCGGAACAGGCATTCCCTTCTTCAACTGAGTTACATGGAACACATTGTGAACCGCGGAAAACCGTTCTGGCAATTGGATACGGTAAGCCACGGGTCCACATACTTCTATTACTTCGTAGGGTCCAATGTAGCGCGGGGCTAACTTTCCTTTGACTCCGAACCTTTGCACACCTTTGGTGGCGGATACTTTCAAATACACATGATCTCCCACTTCAAAGTGTCGAGGTGCGGTTCCCTTATCATGGTAACTCTTTTGTCTCATCTGGGCCATCTTCAAATTCTCTCTTATCACTTGCACCCTTTCTTCGGCCTCTTTAACTAACTCTGGTCCAAAGAGTGTTCTTTCTCCGGTCTCTCGACCAATTCGGTGGGGTGCGGCATCTACGTCCGTATAGAGCATCGAAAGGTGCCATTTTCAAGGCGGCCTCGATAGCTGTTATTGTAGGAGAACTCTGCCAAGGACAAACACTTGTCCCAACTCTTATCAAAGTGCAAGATGCTTGCTCTCAACATGTCTTCTAGGATCTGGTTTATCCTTTCCGTCTGACCATCGGTCTGTGGATGATAACTGGAACTACGGAGTAGCTGAGTTCCCAAACACTCATGCAACTGCTCCCAAAAACGGGCTACAAACTGAGTTCCTCTATCAGAGATTATAGTCTTTGGGATTCCATGTAGACGTACTATGTGATCTACATACAACTCTGCATACTGTTGCACGGAGTAAGTGGTATGCACGGCAATGAAGTGAGCGGTCTTGGTGAGCCGATCCACGATTACCCAAATAGAGTCCTTCTTTCTAGGGGTCAGGGGTAAACCCACAATGAAATCCATACTAATATCGTCACATTTCCACATAGGTATCGACGGGGGTTGGAGTACTCCCGCCGATTTCAAGTGACTTGCTTTCATCCGGTGGCAAGTATCGCACTCGACTACATACTTGGCCGCATCTACCTTCATATTAGTCCACCAAAAGTTCGTTTCGGATCTTGGTACATCTTGGTACTACCGGGATGAATAGAGAACTTGGATTTGTGAGCTTCATCTAGAATGATTTTTTTAATCTCTCGGGTCAACGGGGATCACTAGGCGTTTTCCAAACCGGACCACATCTTGGTGATCCTTCCGGAAACAAGTGTACTTCGGGTCTCCTTCCACTAGTTTCTGCTCGATGGTTTGGATATCGGCATCATTGCGGCCGGCGGTGACAATCCTGTCATAAAGGCTTGACTCTCGCCGTCAAGGCATAAAGAATTCCCCGCGGTACCACTTCTAAGTTGAGCCTTCTCATTTCTTCACACAAAGGTTCGCCGATCGGCCCCAACTCTAGGTGGTTGCAATGATCCTTGCGGCTATGAGCGTCCGCAACAACATTTGCTTTACCCGGATAATAATGCACTTCTAAATCATAATCCTTGATCAACTCAAGCCATCTTCTCTCGCCTCATATTCAATTCCACCGGGTGAAGATATATTTGAGGCTCTTATGATCGGTGAAGATATTGCAATGATTGCCCATTAGATAATGTCTCCATATCTTGAGGGCATGGACAACGGCGGCTAACTCAAGATCATGAGTAGGATAGTTGAGCTCATGGGGCGGAAGGGCCCGTGAAGCGTAGGCAATGACTCGGCCTTCTTGCATAAGGACACGGCCAAGACCGGTGCTCGATGCGTCACGAGAAGACTTCAAACGGTTTGGACTTATCGGGTTGAGCTAGCACCTGGGGCCGAAGTTAGATGTTGTCCGAGAGTGTGAAAAGCTTTTTCACATGCTTCACTCCACACGAATTTCACTCCCTTCTTGAGCAATTCGGTCATGGGTTTTGCGATTCTAGAGAAGTCAGGAATGAATCGACGGTAATATCCCGCCAATCCTAGGAAACTGCGGATTTGATGTACGGATTTGGGTGGTTTCCAATCCATCACCTCTTGAACTTTGCTAGGATCTACGGAGATACCATCGTGGGAAATGGTGTGCCCTAAGAATTTGACACTTCTCAACCAGAATTCGCATTTGGAGAACTTAGCATAAAGCTTGTGATCTCGCAAACGCTGAAGGACAACTCGGAGATGATTGGCGTGCTCTTCCTCGCTCTTAGAATAGATGAGGATATCATCGATAAAGACCACGACAAATTTATCGAGCTCCGTCATGAATACGAAGTTCATGAGGTACATGAAGTAGGCAGGTGCATTAGTGAGTCCGAAGGACATGACCAAGAACTCGTAAAGACCATAACGAGTGAAAAAAGCGGTTTTAGGAATGTCGCATGGTCGAATCTTGATTTGGTGGTAGCAAGAACGAAGATCTATCTTAGAGAAGACTTTGGCACCGGCCAACCGATCAAACAGAACATCAATTCGAGGAAGTGGGTATTTGTTTTTGATGGTGATTGCGTTGAGTGGTCGGTAATCTATGCACATTCTCAAGCTACCATCTTTCTTTTTGACAAAGAGAGCGGGGCAACCCCAAGGAGAAGAGCTCGGGCGAATGTAACCCTTATCTAGTAATTCTTGGAGTTGGGTTTTTAGCTCGGCTAACTCTTTGGGTGGCATGCGATAAGGTCTTTTGGAAATGGGTGCGGTACCGGGCTGAAGTTCGATCACAAATTCGACATCTCTGTCTGGTGGCATACCAGGCAACTCGTCAGGAAATACATCCGGTACTCACACACGACCGGAATTTCATCAAGGGAGGAGATAATGGTCACATAGGCACAAGAGTCGATGCGGTCCCGAAAAGGTAGGTACAAGGTATTGTGCCCGACCGTAGGAGAGTTGATCTCTACGACCCTATCCGATATATCTAGAACCACCTTATGCTGATTCATCCATTCCATACCCAAAATAACATCCATGCTTCCCAACTTGATGGTTATAAGATTAGATCGAATAACCTTACTTCCTAGTCTCGCAGGAACTTCGCAGGTCACTAATTGAGACGTGATGTCTCCACCGGGTGTGGTAATTTTATAAGCGATTTGGTTTGTACTCCTCTTAAACCCAATTTGTCTAGTAGACTCTCATTTATGAAACTATGGGTGGCTATCGAATCAAATAAGACTTTAACCGGAGTGTTATTGATAGAGAATGTACCCGTGAGTACCGGAGCTCCCGCGGGAATGTCACTCATGGTGGTGAAGTTCGGCTTGCCCCGGCGCACTTGCACCATAGGCTTCTTGGCGGAGTGGCGGGCTTGTTTTCCGTACTCCGAGTCCGCGGGTTTGGCTTGATCTGCCCGAGTTTAGGACACTCATTAATGTAGTGCCCCGGCGGCCACGGTTGTAGCAACGACGGTCTCCAACATCACGAGGGGGTGCATTAGGCTTTGAAGCATGCCGTTGGGCACGGCGGAACCGGAAGTTCCGGCGGAGGTTTGCCCCGGAATGGCTTCATCGTCCAACGTCCGCTTGAAGATTGCTTCGGGATGGGCACCGGAGCTTCCTTCTTCACAAAGCGAAACTTCTTGGTTGTTGTAGCGAACATGGCCTCATATGCCATTAGTTCGTAGTTTGATTTTGGTGATTCATGACAACATGATCATTGGGACTAACCATATTGTTTGAGCATGTCTTTGTAGACATTTCTAGGTCCCAAGGATGCAAGAAAACCCCATGCAAAAATGCCAAAACAAAGGGTCAAAACCGAGCAAGAAAAGGAAAAGAGAAGACACCGTCGGATGAACCGACGGTCCCACATTTACAAGCGTCGGTGCAATCATCGGACGAGTTGGTACACAGGGTGAAACCCTAGGTACCGTCGGATGAACCGACGGTCCATTTTTTACAAGCGTCGGACGAGTTGCGGAGGAAGAGCAAGGAAGGCCTTCGGCACCGGATGATCCGACGGTCTAAGTGGGGACCCCGTCGGTCTATCCGACGCTCGGTTTGAATCAAGACGAGAGACGCGCCAAGACGAAGCCTTCGAAGACCGGATGATCCGACGCCTTGGTCAAGGCATAGCGTCGGTCTATCCGACGGTCCGTTGGAAGCTAACGATGCACCGACCCGGACGCAAGGCCTTCGGCACGGATGATCCGACGTAGCGTCGGAGCATAGCGTCGGAGCGCTTGTGTCGAGAGAACCTCAACGGCTACGTGACGTGGGAGGGGCACCGGATGAACCGACGCCCTGGAAAAGCATAGCGTCGGATCATCCGACGGTACCTTTTCGGTGGACGTTAGCCAACGGCTAGTTTGATGCCTTGGGCTATTTATACCCCCTCCACTCACTCATTTGAGGTGGAAGGATTGTGTGGAAGTGCGAGAGGAGTTCAAGACACATTCAAGATCATATCCAATCCATCCAAGTGCTTAATTGCTCATCCTTAGACTTGCATATGCTTTGTGTATGTGCTTAGTGCTAGGCTTAGCTTAGAGCCGAGTGAGTGCAAGGTTGTGCCAACCTTGTGAGGTGATTCTTGAGTGAATCCGGTTGTACAAGGTTCGCGGAAGCCTTGGGGCCTAAGTGGCTCACCGGCAATCGTCATCGACCCTCCGCTTGGTGTGGAGCGGCGAGGACACTTTGTGCGGGGGACGTGGAGACCCCCCTCCTTGGTGGAGAAGCTCCTTAGTGGAGGCGGCATCAAGGTGACCAAGGGAGCTTGACAAGTGCCTAAGTGGCTAGCCTTTGTGGCAAGTCAAGTTGGTGCTCTTGGGAGAGACTTGGTGACCGGAAGCAATACTCTTGTGTGAGTGCTTCAACAACGTGGACTAGGGGTGGCTTAGTGCCTACCGATACCACGGGATAAATCGCGTGTCAAGAGTTTGCTTCCTCTCATCCCCTTTACGTTTCCGCATTTACTCTCTTGCAATCTTTGCTTGCCTCTACATTCCTAGAGTAGTATCATGCTAGGATTGGCTATAGGTTGCAAACCTTCTTTTGGGATGGGAGTTTCACACTAGAACAACCGTAGTTGCACATATAGATAGTATGTTCTAGTTTACCTTTGAGAAAAAGTAGTGAAGCCATAGGCTAAGTTTTTAAGTTGCCTAATTCACCCCCTCCCCCTCTTAGGCTAACGGGCATCCGATTCCTTACAAGTGGTATCAGAGCCGGGACTCACTTCCTTCACAAGGATACACCAATTCGATTGGTAAATTGTGAAAACCGGCTCATTGGAACGGTTAGGCTTCACCGCCTAGTGAGTTGCTCTATAGAGGGATGAAAGGGGTGGATACCTTAGGTTTGGCTCCACATTTCGATGGCACGGGCTATCCTCGGTGGAAGGTTCTCATGGAGGCCTATCTCCAAGCAAGGGACCTTGATGTTTGGAGAGTCACCGATGAGGGTATGAAAAATGGTACTAGGAAGGAAAAGCAATTTGATGTAATTGCTAAGAGTATCATTTTGTCCTCACTAGATGTAGGCGTTTTCAATAGAGTTTTTACTTGTGAAAATGCTCATGAGCTATGGAAAACCATCAAGGAGCAAAATGAGGGTTCAAAAGAAGTTGCTAATGAACGCTACGGTTGTCTCCTTGAGGAATTCAATAGCTTTAAGCAACTTGCTAATGAAAATGCCGAATCTATGTACTCACGCCTAAATGTGCTTGTCAATGAGATTAATGCCTTAGGTGTGAAGGACATCACGGACTTGAACATCAACCGCAAGATCCTTCAAAGTATCCGGAAGCCCAACTATGACTTGGTGAAAGCAATCATCTACGAGAAGAAGCTCGAAGATTTAAAGCCATCGCATATCTTGAGCAAGATCATGGCACATGAGCTTCAACTAATGCCCAAGTCAAAGAAGGCGCCCCAAGAAAAGCCCCAAGAACCATCTTCTCCAACCACAAGCCATGCTCTCTCAAGCCGACAAGAGAAAATGTTGAGTAGGATGGCTACTCGTGGAAGCTCAAGCGAAGATGATGGTGATGATGGTGATAATGAAGATTCCTCAAGTGATGAAGAGGTTGAATCTATGGTGGCCGAGTACGTGAAGAAGATCTTCAAGTATGTGAAGAAAGTCAACATGTACGGCTACAATATCCACTTGAGAGAAGGGCGTCATCATCAACATATCAAGTTCACCAAGATCAAGCACAAGCCCAAGAAGAAGGTGGTCAAGGAGAGAAGATCAAGGCAAGAAGCAACCTTCGCCGTCCGCGAGTGGACAAGTGGTGGATCAAGTTCTTCTAGCTCAAGCGATGAATCAAGAAAGAACTTCACCACCCGCTTCATGCAAGGTCCTTCATCATCACACATGTGCCTTATGGCCAAAGGTATGGAAAGCAATGTAAGTGATGACGAATCCGACACCACCTCTCTCAATGATCTTGTTGAGCTAATCCATGAGCAAAAAGGAATGCTTGAACAACAAGCTAATGAAATCAAAGAACTCAATGCTCTCAATGATCTTAGTGACACCCTTGCTACAAATTATGAACATTTGTTGTGCAAATTCAAATTGCTTAGCAAGGAGTGTGATGAGCTAAAATCTAAGCTTGAGAGCAATGAGACTAAAACAAGTAATTCCTTTGAGCTTGATGAAACATCTATCCCTTGTGCAATTCCTATCTCCAAGGTAGATGCTTCAACTTCTTGCATTGATTTAATTGATGAATCTTGCTCACCATCTTGCCATGAGAATGTTGTTGTAGAATCATGTGATTGTCTCATAGGCAAGGAAAATGATGAGCTCAAGCAAGAAGTGAAATGGCTCCGAGAGAGGTTGGCAAACTTGATGGGCAAGGGCAAGAATGATGAAGAACAAGTGGACATCTCTCAAGACATGAAGAGCCAAGTCCAACCTTCTCAAGATAACCGTGATCACATGGTGAAGAAGCTTGAGAAGGGTGCAACCGTGACTTGCTACAAGTGTCATGGAGAAGGGCACAAGTTCTACAAATGCCCTCAATTTGTCAAGAAGATGGACAAGGGCGCAAAGAAGAAGTTGAAGCCCACCATCAAGAGCTCCCTCATCTACACCAAGCCCAACCGCAAGAACAAGACCAAGAGCAACACCTACGTCATCAAGAAGAAGGCTAATGGCAAGGTGGTTGCACACAAGGTTGGGAAGACGAAGGAAGAGCGGGGTTGGAACCAACCTATTTGGGTGCCCAAGGAAGTCATCACCAGCATGAAGGGGCCTCAAATGGTTTGGGTTCCAAAGGCCACTTGAAGGCCTTAATAGCGGGGACTTGGGAGGCTTGGCACAATCAAGATGAGAAGATTCAAGCCTATAAGCCAAGCTTGCAAATTGGACATGTGTTGCCCAAGTTCCCCGATTGAGGTAATGGAAACTAGAACCGATCTCTTGTATCATTGTAGCTCCATTGCCTTGTTTAGGTTGCATTTGTTGCAATGTTTACATATGGTAGGTTGCTTGTGTCATGTACTAACCCATGAGCAATCTACATGGTTTGATTAGTGTGTAGGAAAGCTACACTTGTTCTTTCATGGTGCATGTTTTCATATATATCTCTTTGCATCATGAGCAAGCTATAGGGTAAGCTTCCCTTTGTTGTCATAAACAAGGTGCATACATATGGTTGGTGATTCAAACACTAAATGCACACATTTAGGGGGAGCTCATCCTATGGTTTGATTATGGGACTAACATTGTTTCAAGCTTATCTTATGTAGTCCCTTAGCGACGCGTTCCGGTGTGGTGTTTCATTCTAAGAGAATGCTATTTCACTCTCAATGTGATCTAACATCTCTAAAAGAGTGAATATAGCAATATGAGCTTCATGCTATTGAGTCATGACCTTGCGAGCTTATGTCTCTATATAAGTTCAAAGGCAATGTACTCATACATTCCTAATCCTTGTGGTACCCCAAGTGTCTTCTTGCAAGCTTCTTCCAAGTGGTGTCACCTAGTGATATCATTTCCAAGTGGCTCATCTCAATGTGGTGCCAACAAGGTAGAGAGGATCACCCCCTGAGGGATGCAATGATCAAAAGACTACAAGTGATATCTACAAGTGGTAATGTAACAAGAACCCATTTGTCTTATCTCTTGTCCCTTAAGCTACCTCCTTGCATGATATGCTCTAAGCTTCCTTGTCTTACAAGTTTGTAGTTGTGCACTTGTTTCTCCTACCCTTGTCTTGCAAGTGGTATTCTTTTTATGCACACACTTAGGGGGAGCTTAGTTTGTATCATGTTAGTCTCATGAGCTTGTGATCCACCTTAGTTATTCACACATGTGGTATCTTCATTGATATCATACTTATGGATCATGGTTCATGCGGCTTTCTCCCTTGCATTTAACATCTCTCCTTTGAGCTATGGTTGCTAGATCTTGCTAGTTTCCTTGGACCCATTTGCTTTGGACTTTTTGGAGATTTTATTCCAAAGGGGGAGAATGTGAGACCAAAGCAAGCGTGTGGCGTAAGCTTACAAGTGGGCTCAAGGATGCTTACAAGTGATTTCAAGGATTCGAGACCAAAGGGGGAGAATGTGAACATAAGAGCAAAAAGGGGGAAGTTTGATCTAGGGGGAGTTTGGATGATGGTAAGCATCCAAGCAAGTGTAAGTGGTTCTAATTCTGTCAATTCTAGCAAATTTATGCTTGCTTTGGTTGTGTTGTCATAAATCACCAAAAAGGGGGAGATTGTAGCGAACATGGCCTCACATGCCATTAGTTCGTAGTTTGATTTTGGTGATTCATGACAACATGATCATTGGGACTAACCATATTGTTTGAGCATGTCTTTGTAGACATTTCTAGGTCCCAAGGATGCAAGAAAACCCCATGCAAAAATGCCAAAACAAAGGGTCAAAACCGAGCAAGAAAAGGAAAAGAGAAGACACCGTCGGATGAACCGACGGTCCCACATTTACAAGCGTCGGTGCAATCATCGGACGAGTTGGTACACAGGGTGAAACCCTAGGTACCGTCGGATGAACCGACGGTCCATTTTTTACATGCGTCGGACGAGTTGCAGAGGAAGAGCAAGGAAGGCCTTCAGACCGGATGATCCGACGGTCTAAGTGGGGACCCCGTCGGTCTATCCGACGCTCAGTTTGAATCAAGACAGAGACGCGCCAAGACGAAGCCTTCGAGACCGGATGATCCGACGCCTTGGTCAAGGCATAGCGTCGGTCTATCCGACGGTCCGTTGGAAGCTAACGATGCACCGACCCGGACGCAAGGCCTTCGAAAGACGGGATGATCCGACGTAGCGTCGGAGCATAGCGTCCGGAGCGGTTGTGTCGGAGAGACCTCAACGGCTACGTGACGTGGGAGGGGCACCGGATGAACCGACGCCCTGGAAAAGCATAGCGTCGGATCATCCGACGGTACCTTTTTCGGTGGACGTTAGCCAACGGCTAGTTTGATGCCTTGGGCTATTTATACCCCCTCCACTCACTCATTTGAGGTGGAAGGATTGTGTGGAAGTGCGAGAGGAGTTCAAGACACATTCAAGATCATATCCAATCCATCCAAGTGCTTAATTGCTCATCCTTAGACTTGCATATGCTTTGTGTATGTGCTTAGTGCTAGGCTTAGCTTAGAGCCGAGTGAGTGCAAGGTTGTGCCAACCTTGTGAGGTGATTCTTGAGTGAATCCGGTTGTACAAGGTTCGCCGAAGCCTTGGGGCCTAAGTGGCTCACCGGCAATCGTCATCGACCCTCCGGCTTGGTGTGGAGCGGCGAGGACACTTTGTGCGGGGGACGTGGAGACCGCCCTCCTTGGTGGAGAAGCTCCTTAGTGGAGGCGGCATCAAGGTGACCAAGGGAGCTTGACAAGTGCCTAAGTGGCTAGCCTTTGTGGCAAGTCAAGTTGGTGCTCTTGGGAGAGACTTGGTGACCGGAAGCAATACTCTTGTGTGAGTGCTTCAACAACGTGGACTAGGGGTGGCTTAGTGCCTACCGATACCACGGGATAAATCGCGTGTCAAGAGTTTGCTTCCTCTCATCCCCTTTACGTTTCCGCATTACTCTCTTGCAATCTTTGCTTGCCTCTACATTCCTAGAGTAGTATCATGCTAGGATTGGCTATAGGTTGCAAACCTTCTTTTGGGATGGGAGTTTCACACTAGAACAACCGTAGTTGCGGATATAGATAGTATGTTCTAGTTTACCTTTGAGAAAAAGTAGTGAAGCCATAGGCTAAGTTTTTAAGTTGCCTAATTCACCCCCTCCCCCTCTTAGGCTAACGGGCATCCGATTCCTTACGTTTGTTCCGCTGCCTGGGGTGAAACCGGACACCCTCTTGTTGTCCCCATGGGCTTTCTTCATAGCATCCTCTTGCGAGATGGCTTTATTCACGAGCTCATGGAAGTTTGCGGGCTCGAGTAGATTTAGGCGCTCATACAACTTGCCATCAAGCCCATCACGAAACCTCTCCATCTTCTTGGCATCAGTATCAACATGATGCCCACCGTACTGGCATAAGCTATTGAACTTCCGAGCATAGCGGTACATGGAGTCGGATCCCCGACGGAGGGCTAACGACTCCCTCATCTTCCTATCCATCGGACCCTTGGGGATGTGGTGGCTCTTGAAAGCCGCCTTGAACTCTTCCCAAGTCACGACGTGGTCTCGCCGCATGGACTTGAAATGGTCCCACCACATCAAAGCTTCCCCCTCGCGGTTGCAATGCTTTGCGAAGTTCGCTTTGTTCTCCTCGCAGCAAGGCAACACAAAGGCGAGAGAATTTTGCCTCTATGGCCTTGACCCAAGCCTCGGCTTCCGGAGGGTCTTCGCTTTCGCGAAGGTTGGCGGCTTCATGGCGATGAACCGGGCGTACGTGGTGACCTGGTTGGGTCCCTCGTGGTTGGCTCCATGTGGCGGCCCTCGGTTCATCTGCCGGGCGATCTGCTGCCGCGTCCGTAGGATGCGGCGCAACACCTCGGTTTGGGTGGCCATAAAAACCTCCGTCGGTGTCATGGGCGGGGGTGGTGGCAAGTCACCACTACCACTCGCTCCAAAACCGTTGGGAGAGCTACGCGTGGTTCCCACCATCCGAAAAGTGGGCGTTATTAGCGAGATAACCAAAAGCTTACTCCAAATGATGACAAGCACGATCATGCATTATCACATCTCATTAGTAATTAAATAATGAGGGCGGTAACAAGCAGGCAACATTCTTTAGCCACCAAGATTCATAGAATCGTTTCTCTCAACATGGTTAGGATAGCGATTTCTCGATTGCGCGGCTCGTAATCACCTTCGAACGATCGTTGTCACTCCGGATACCAAAGAAGGTGGTATGCGAATTAGCACTTATTTGCCGGCAACGAGTGATGTTTGTAAGGGTGCTTTGTTTTGCCTATGCTTTGAGGAGGAAACAACAATGTAATCTTTGACAAGCGTGATCATTTGCAACGAATTATCCAAGGTTATGGTATTCAACACACGGAAATCTTAATTTGAATTACGACGAAATTCACTTAAAGCATACAAGCTTAAGCATTCTTATTACAACATGACGGAACAAGGTTCAACGTCATTACAACTCGATTCCGAAACATCATGACAATACACGATACAATAGTCGCTTGGCACGAAGACGTGCTTTGTCGAGCCAACTATTCTAACATCTTGAAGACAACTTGGTAAGATCGATATCCTGCTTGCTCCGTGCGGCAACCTAGTTGCCCACCGAAGCACCACCGTACGAAGGCGAAGCCGGGGGAGTCGGTAGCGGTGGTCCCGCTCGGCTCATCGATCCGGACCGGTCCACGCGCCCTGCTCGCTCCTCCGGTGTGCCTCGCATCGGGGGCGATGGTCGTAAGGCCACTATAGCCCGTAAGGCGGCCACCCGTACGTCGGCCTCCCGCACGTGCTCCCGCATCTCCGCAATGTTCTCGCGGTAGTGTCGGCCCTAACTATCTCGTGTGCGTCGGCATCCTCCTCCGAGTGCATGGTTCTCTCGCCTCTAGGTCCACGATCCTCCGGGAGGCGGTCACCTCTCTCAAGCTCCACCGGAACCTCCTAGCACGCGACTCGTCATTCTCCCCGCCGCACCCGGGTAAGCGTGAAGTTCACCTGCCGGTGTCTTTCGCCGCGAAGCTGCTCCCAATCGCGCCTAGATGCCTCCAAGCGGCCGTGCAATGATCGCCGCGGTGTTATAACGCAGCCCCCGGAGTGTGAAGACCACGTTCGGACAACGGCCAAGCGTCCGGGTAACATCCAACGGCTCGCTAGGGTTAGTAGCTCCCGTAGATGGTCCATACGGTCCAACCAAGCCGGGTCGTGAGGACTCACGGCGAGAAACGATCCAAACGGGGAAAGAGCTACCACGGTAGGATTGTAGTCACGAAGTCCGTCGGCACTCGAGGGCGGCCGACTCCACGGACTCGTGCGTGATAAAACCCCGATAAATAAAACTCAGGTCAAACCAGTCGGCGTGGTCTGGGTGCGGCAGCACAGTAACGATCACCCTGCAGCGGGGAACGCCAAAGCGCTCAAACTCCTTCACCTCATACGTCGGTGGGGTAAGGTAGCCTGCGGCACTGAGTGCTTCCCACGCCAAACGCGGAAAACCCTCCCAGTGCAACCCGTTGGTACGGATTGTACTTGTCGTCGAACCGGTGGAACAGGAGGAAATCCATCTGTACACAAAGGTAACCCATGTCAGATCTCAAAAGAGAACGGCATGTCAAATGGTGAAGTTCTAGCAAATTTGTGAATAAAATTCATAACCAAAAATCCAGAAGCCTCAAAAATTTCCCCAAGTTTTCAATTTAACCTTTAATACTTTTAATTAAGCTTTTTAAGGTTGAGCACCGATCAAGGAAACAAGATGAAGGGTCCTTAGCCTGGATGTGCCTAGGGAAAAAGTGAACCAACCCAACAACTAGGATTGAGATTTGCTTACTACAAGACAGCTAGTTGAGGAGCAATTAACAATTTGGTTTTTAATTAAACCTAGCACAAGGTAAACAATTTTGCACAAAATTTCGGCAGCATGATGACGGCTAGGTATAAGGGGTACTCTAGCATAAACTTCCTTAGAGAGCACATTGAATTCCGATTTTTGGGTCCATTTTAGTTATTTCGATTTTTAATATGCATGCAAGACGTCCTATTCGACCTCACATGGCAATCAAGCCAAAAATCGAAGTTAGTGCCGGTGGCAAGGCTTATATTCGTCTCTCCCTATAATATCTAGTCGAGAGCTATACGGTACTTGCTTAACAACTAACGAAGCGCGATTATGTACCTACGAGAAAACGAACCTTTCGTGCCAAGGCACGTCACGAAAGCGTCCACATATATTACCGTTCACTATAGAAACGGTATCCATGCGTTAAGCCGCTGCATGGACGGCGTCCAACCTCGGACATCCTCCGTTTGAATGGAGTGTATCCTTGCCTCGCATGAGCGACATGCAGAATGCTCACGTATGAAACATGTGGCGACACACAACCCATAAACGAGACGCGAAGATGGGATCCGTGGAATGGATCACTCCATCGACCCTCGCAATTCTCGTGATGGGGAACGAGCACACGTATAAAACACGTGGCTCCTAGTTTGGTTGTGCATGAAAGTAAGTCTGACATAAAGTAATGTGCTGGAAGTTAGCAAAATAAACCATAAGTTAAATAAGCCACCTGAAAGAACCCAAAATTCCCTCTAGGGCCTCTCGGTCTAGTTTATCCTTAGCGGACCAACGTATTTTTGAAAATCAGAAAATCTTGGCATATTTTATTCAAAAACCAGTGATTAAGGTTTATTAATTAATCTCTGGTGCATATAAGCTCCGATGCCAACCGTGACAACCCGCCCAGGAAAGTACCGTACTATCGCCTAAGACCGATCCACCTTGGTCATTAAGCAATAATAAAGTACCATCCTGTCGTAAGTCGTCGGGTTAACGCCCGGTAAATCACTTGAGAGCACAAGGATCAAATATATGCATTAAAACTCACTCGAAGGCGAGTCCGGAGATACAGCAACATTCAAAACCAAATTCGTACCCCGAAGGGTTCAATTATTACAACCCATAGTTTTTGTCAGGACGAAATAGTTCAGAGTTTTGAAAAGCAGCGGAAATAAACTAGCGGCAACAAAGTCACCACGGGAGGCCATCCATGATGCTTCAGTAGTCTTCCTCCACCCACTCCAGCTCCCAGTCGGGTGGGATCTCACCGGGCCACACATCACTGAAGGCATTACCTGGATCAACACATTATAGCAAGGCTGAGTATACTAATACTCAGCAAGTCTTACCCGTCGGTGATAACTACTTCACCAAATCTAGACCATGAAAGGCTTTTTGGCTATCAGGGTTGCCTTTGCTAAAAAGTAACAAAGAGTAGGTCCTTACTTTCAAGATTTTAGCACAAGTTCTAGTAGTTTAATCTTTACTACATTAGCCAACTAGTACAAACAAAGTTGTACAATACAATTAATCAAACATCATCTTCATCAACTTCCATCATTAGGGATCACATGACTAGCGGAGTAAGTAGTCTCGGGTAACGGTGAGAGGCCGACAATCGATTGATTTAAACCTTGCAAGGTAGACCCAAACACACGGTCGGCTGCCCCCGCGAGGACAACTCCCCCGTGCCGTCCCCATAAATCCTCGGGTCGGGATCGAATCTTACGGTCTTTGGTGCAGAGCTATCCGCATACCCCGCGAGATACCCGGAGTCACCATACACCACCGGTGGCGAGCCGTGAGAGCGAATCCCAAGAGTAGTAACGGTAGGATCCCTAACCGCCTCATTATGGTACTAGGCTTATCGGCCCCATAACCGGCATGTGCTTAGTACGTTCAAAAACTTAACCCACATAACCACCGGACCGAGACCCCGCATCCCATGCTCTTACCACGTGAGCAATCCATTTAAGGATATAACATGATTCCTATCTAGGAACCTATTCTCGCGAGTGAGGTCATCACCCGACTTGTAACGGTCCTATAGCTTAGCGGCTATCGACCTATCATACTAGTAGGGACCAAAGGTACCTATGGATCATGCATCGAGGGTTTCATTCAACTCCCCGTACGTAAATGCACAATCATTCATAGATAATTGGATAAAGAACTTTAAAACTAGGTTAGATGCACCGGAGCTTGCCTTCGTCAGCTACGTTAGCTTGGGCACCCTCGGTGTCGAGTCCGTCCACGTACTTTGCGAGAACCTTCCGCTTCGCCTTCCTCGGTTTCGGGACCGGGGAGTAATCTCCGTCCGGAAGATCTACACGGAATGCAATGCAAGATTTAGGTGATGTGATAGTTTGTTGTCTTATCCAACTCTAGTTGGTCATATTCACCATAACAAGCATCTATCTAAGGTTTCCCTTTCGGGAAGGTTATTGGTTGTACATGGGTTACTCTTTTATTCCATATTTGAATAAGGTTTTTATTGAGCTTATCATTTCATGTGAAAGCTTCATTTTATTTTATCTTTACCCACATGGTGTAATTAATAATTATAGTCATGAATTAATTCCTTATTAGTGATGGTAATTAAATTTCTTTTATTTATATTAAATAATGCCTTCAAAAGGAAAAAGATTTAATTAAGGATTTTCTTTTATTTAATTTCCCCTTTAATATTAAATGGGCATTTAAGCCATTTATTAATCAATTAAATTACCGAAAATTACATGAGTGTTTCTTATGCCTACTAGCACCTATCCTGGTCCATTGGACCCACATGTAAAGGTTGGATGCTAGGAAAATAAATATTATTGAAAATAAAAAAAGCTAGCTAGTGATGCAACTTAAATGCATATAAAAAATAATTAAGCATCAAAATGATCCAAACTTTCTTGTGCATGCTCTCCGGTCCTAATCAAGTCTAAAAAGCCAGCATGTTCACATGGAATCTCTACCGAACTTGGTTTATTAATTTACAAAGGAAAACATGCATTAATCAAGAATAATTATTGTTGTTAACTTAAAATTCATGATTAATTCACAAGATGTGCCTTTTGACATCACAAGATAGTGTGCACAAGTTGGGCTCAATAACATGAATATATTGAACATGAAAAATCACCTAGGCGATTCTTGCAAAATGGAAAAGGATTTGTCTAGCAAAATCTACTGCGTAACTTTGTGCAAATTTTGGCACAAAGAACATGTCACATCCTAACTCACAACATATCCAAAATTTGGCTACGGAGGAGTTATGTATTTCAAGTTATGACAGATCCAAGTATAACACATTTGTAATTTTCCTGCCAAAACTATTTTCAATCTATCCATGAGTGTACAACACAAAGGTGGGGTTTATCATCCCGAAACCTACAAAATTAGTCCGGGAATTTTTTGATTTTTCTCGTGAATTTCTAGGAATTTTCCGAGACCTTGGGCCGATCCGAAATAAAACTAAGTTAAGTTTCCTTGCAACTAGGCCCTTGGATTCACAACCATGCCCCTCGGCGGCGGCGGGAGGGCTCGCCGGCGGCGATGTGGGGCCCGGCCACGACAACAAGCGGCACGAAGTGGGATTGGGCTCACCACGGTTCGGCCGGGCGGTGGTGGCGGGGTCGGGCGGAGCTCCGGCGACGCGCGCACGGCGGTGGCCGGCGGCGGCGCACACGGCGGCTCGGGGCGTGGCGGTGTGGAGGCCAAAGTGAAGTAAACAAGTGCGCGCGTGAGCTTGTCCGGGTGCTAAGGAAGCGAGCTATGGGCTTGGACGGCGGCGAGCGCGAGCGAGGAGCTGCGGCACCGGCGGCGGCGGCGATGGCGGCGGGGGCGGCTCGGGGGTGGCGCGCGGGGGAGGAGCGAGAGGGCTTAAATACCCCCGGCTCGGCCGGCCCGTGGGTGACGCGGGGATGACGGCGGAGATACCGGCCATGCTACGGCGGCTCGAGGCGCGCGTGTACGGCGGCGACGCCGCCGACGGACCGTCGGTCCGTGGCGCGCGCGCGTACGGCGGCGCGGGCCTCGGGGCACCTCGGGACGGCGCGATCTAGGGGTGCGGGGCATCGGGACGGGGCGTGGCGCAAGCGTCGAGACCTTGGGCGGCGCGGGCACGGATGCGGGGCGTGGCCGGCGCTGGCGGCGGCGGTGGCGCACGGGTCGCGCGCGGCGCGCGCCGGCCCCGGCGGTGTTGCCGGTGCCGTGTTTGAGCAACTTTTTCTCCAAAATCTTGAATAAAACTTGACCAAGCAATGAATACCAAAGTTGTAGATCTAAGTACCGGCTACAATTCTTACAAAGGTCGTATGGGGTTTTACTCTCTAGATTTGAATCTATTTGAATGCCAACTTTGAATGTCGGCCTGTTTCTGGCAACAGTAAAAGTTGGCTTGCAAGGGGTTTTTCAAAATTTTCCCTTCCAAAATTGCAATGCCACTCTACATGAAAGTTGTGTCCCTCAACAAGACCTACAACTTTCCTAAAGGTAGAATTTTAAGTGTTTAGGTGAATTTTGGAGAACGCGGCAAAAGTTCGGCGAGCACTTCGTGGACACCGGGATGGCAAAGGGGTTTGACCTACCCCTTGACCATGGGTTGGCCCACAAGTGTAAATACTATTCATTAGGGGTCTCTAGGGTGTGTTAGAGAGTTTTCATGGGTGAGGGCCCAGGTTGACCTAGGGTTGACCATTTGACCGCTAACCGGTCATTAACGTTAACGACGGTAATTAAAAACCCGGGGCGTCACACCGATCCTCATCCTCATCTTCCTCCTGCTGCTGCTGCCCTTTTTTATTGTTACAGGCAACTCTAGCCTTCATCCGTACCGTGCTTATTAGTCTCAACTCAAATTCATAGGATTTGCCTCATCAATTGTGGATTCTGCTTCCTCCCTCTACCTTCTTCTTGGTCCTCCCTATGCCTTCTTCTTGATTCATGGTGGGTGCACACCGTCTAGATGTTCGCCGTCTAGATGTTCGATGAAATGCGCAAGACATTTGTACTTGTTCTTGGATGCCAATCAGATCTTTGCTAGTCAGATGTTTCTTAGATCCTTGCGTCTCGATTTGATTTGGAGAATACTGATCCTACAAAGCTTGTTGTGAACACGTCCTAGTGTGTGGATTTTCTGCTGATGTCAATCCTTTTATGTAGCTGTGTCGATTGTAATCCATATATGTGCTTCTGTGGGTGCTCTGGAGCGTGTTCTTCTAGAAATATATCCTAGTTAATGCAATGATGCTCATGTCTCCTGATAATCCACTTATACAAGCTATGCCTAGAGTTTTCCTTTTTTCCCTGAGAAGTGTCAAGGAGTTGATAAAAAATTAAACTGATTACTTCTCACAGGCCATTTACGTGTATACATTGACATGCACAAAAAACTCGTAGGCCTGGTGCGGATTCATTGTCCGGCGAAAGGCGATCAAGATCCAGGAATTTTAATTCACCGGAACCATTGCGGTAGTCTAGCTCGCGCTTATACGCTTAATGTGAGATACTGTCGAAGTATACCTAAGTATTTTTCAAGAAAATGAAGAATTAACAATTTATGTGTTAGATACTAATTTGACAAGAGGTCAAGACATCCCATGCCCTAAATTAGAACTCCGGTTTGGATCTTGTCCCGCATTTTTTGAACCAGTAAATGCTGAATTTTAAATTCCATTTGGACCATTGCTGGACATTGATGGTTTCCTTTTATTAAGAATGCTGCCATCTGACCTTGCCCTCTTCATCAATTTACTAATGTAGTGTACATGATACTATCGTAGCTTACAACTTGGATGCCAGTTCATGATATTCAACTAATAAAACTTGCTTCTCTGGGTATTATCTGTGCGTTTCTGATTATGTAACTTGCTTCTCTTTTACAGAAACTGAATCCAGTTTCTGCTATCTGTGCGTTGATGAAACTAAGTAAGAAATGACAAAATCCTAGTATGTGGTGGACAGGTATGAAAGGGTAAGGAATATCCAGGAACATTTTAAGTCTCTGGGTATTCCAATATTAGCTCAGGAAGTTAGAGATGTTTTGTCCAAAAAAGAAAAGTGCAAACGGAAGACAGTAGACAAAAAAGATGGTGATCATGATTATGACCCATCCTCTGACATTGATAGCCAATCTGACACTGATGATGATAGTCATGATGACTGTGATGATGAACAAATTAATCTGGATAATACAAAGGTAAGATGCATTACTAGGGCAACTAACAATTATTGTGTCAGTCTTTTCAATCATGAACTTCATTGTAATTACTTATTGTACTTTGCACTTGTTTTATTGATAAGATGCATGTTTCTCTTGGTAGGTAGGAGCGATGGTTCCAGGAACTCGCCTTATAAAGCAAAAGACAACAGAAATGGTGGCTGCAAACCTGCCACCGCGCTCGCCTACCAAATTTACTAGGCAGCAGGTAGCCAAGCCTACTGGAGCCAAATTCACTATGCATATGAATTAAAAGTTTATTTTGCATTTTTGGTGTAGGTGAAATCTGAGAAGAACAAACAAAACCGATCAAAGGTGCAGCTTCACCAAAAAACTGGTTCTAGGTCCTACATAGCCCATCGATACGGCTTTGGTAATACTAAAAATTATGCCTCCTGTACTACATGTGATTATTTTGTTCTATATTATGTTCTATATGCACTGTTCTATTTCAAAGACAACGTTCTACGGCCTTGTTAATAAGTGCATTCTCTTTATGTAGGAACTAATGGTGGCAGAAAAGGATAGAGAGCCGAAGCGACGAGCGAGAAGCGAGAAGCATGCATGAAAGCTGAGTTTGAGGCAACCCTCCAAGCTGAGAGAGAGGAAGCTGCCAGGAAGAAGGAAGAGTTGCAGGAACATCTACAAGCACAGCAGGCCGCACTTGAAGAAAACAAAAGCGTTGCTGCGAGCTATCCTCAAGCTTCAAAACGATTGAGGTATGAATGCAGTTTCTGAGGATGAGGCCTTCGCCTAAGCTTTTGCTACAATGCTTCAAAGTAGTCTGTGCTAGGAACTTTGTCAGAACTATGCACCATATTATATTTGTATGTTTGCTGGAACCTGGAACTATGTGTTGGACCTAGAACCTGGAACTATATGTGGTTGAACAAGTATGTTGCAGGGCTTTTGGTTGGAACATCTATATGCATAGTTATGTGGATTCTGTGAATTGTGTTGTCACTTGTGGTTGGAACATCTGGTTGCAGGGCTTCAATGAATTGTGCAGGGCTTCAGTAAATTGTGTTATCACTTGTGATGTCAATCTGTGAATTCTGAATGATCTGTGATTGTAATGTCAATCCTTTGGATGATGGCTTGGATGATATCTGTGTATTATGCTTTTGTGTGCTGTGATGAAATACCAGTGTGTTGTCACTAAATATGTTACAAAATGTGACTAAATATAAGTGTCACTTAATCTAAAAAACTATACATGACGATTCTGTGGCGTCACAAACAACCATCTAAACTTGTTCTTCGGCCCACCATTTGTGACTGTTCGTAGTTAACGTGACGCGTTGACCAACTAATATATGACAAAATTAGCCGTCACAAATGGTATCAATCTATGACCCTAGAACGATTGCGTCACAAAACATAGGAACATTTTGTGACGACATTCCATAAAATCGTCACACGGTACATTGTGTGACGGTCTTTTTGGGACGACCTTGTGACGCCGGGTTTTTCATCATAACATACTTTTTATGACCAATTTCATACTTTATGTGACAGATTCATTTTGTCATAAAATGACAAATTTCTTGTAGTGTATGTATGATCATGCTTGTCATCATTTTGGAGTAAGCTTTTGATTATGTAACTAACAAGGCTGGCATTTCATATGGTGGGAATCACGTGCAGCTCTCCCAACGGGTTCGGAGCGAACGTTAGCGGTGACTTGCCGCCAGCACCGCCCATGACGCCGTCGGAGGCCTTCATGGCCACCCAAACCGAAGTGCTGCGCCAAATCCTACAGACGCAGCAGCAGATCGCCCAGCAGATGAACTGAGGGCCGCCAGACGAGGCCAACCACGAGGGGCCGAATCAGGTCACCATGTATGCTCAGTTCATCGCGATGAATCCGCCGACCTTCTCCAAGGCGGAAAACCCCCTGGAAGCTGAGGCTTGGATCAAGGCCATCGAGGCAAAGTTCTCGGCCTTTGTGCTGCCTTGCTCCAAGGAAAACAAAGCCAACTTTGCAGCACTGCAACTGCGGGGAAAAGCTTTGATGTGGTGGGACCATTTTAAGTTGATGCAACGAGGGCACGCCGTAACTTGGGATGAGTTTAAGCAAGCCTTCAAAAGTCAGCACATTCCCAAGGGAAATATGGATAGGAAGATGAGGGAGCTATTGGCCCTCAGGCAGGGGTCCGACATAGTGTACCGCTACGCCCAGAAGTTTAACAGCCTGTGCCAGTATGGTGGGCATCACGTTGACACTGATGCGAAGAAGATGGAGAGATTCTGCGACGGGCTAGATGGCAAGTTGTACGAGCGGCTGAACTTGCTCAAGCCCGCGAACTTCCATGAGCTAGTGAACAAGGCTATCTCCCAGGAGGATGCTATGAAGAAGGCCCACAAAGACAAAAAGAGGATGTCTGGTTTTGCTCCGGGCAGCGAAACGGGCAAAAAGTTTCGCTTTGTGAAGAAGAGTGCCCCAAACCCATCCCAGCAATCTTCAACTGGACGTTGGACGATGAAGCCATCCCAGAGCAAACCCGCAGGGAACTTCTAGTTCCGCAATGCTCAGCAACAGGCTCCAAAGCCTAATGCACCTCCTCGCAATGTTGGTGATCGTCGTTGCTTCAACTGTGGTCAGCCGGGGCATTACATCAGCAAGTGTCCCAAGCCCAGGCAGATCAAGCCCAACCCACAGAATCAAGGTGCTGGAAACAAGCCTGCCACTCCGGCTAAGAAGCCTATGGTGCAAGTACGCCAGGGCAAGCTGAACTTCACCGCCATGAGTGATATCCCAGAGGGAGCTTCAGTGCTCATGGGTACATTCTCTATCAACAACACCCCTGTTAAGATTTTATTTGATTCGGGAGCCACCCACAGTTTCATAAGTGAGAATCTATTAGGCAAATTGGGTCTAAAAGGAATGCAAACCAAATCGGCTTATAAAATTACCACACCAGGAGGAAACATTTCTTCTCACCTAGTAACTTTCGGAGTTCCTTTAAGGTTAGGGAGTAAGGTTATTCAATCTAATCTCATAACCATAAAATTGGGAAGCATGGATGTTATCTTGGGTATGGAATGGATGATCCAGCATAAGGTGATTCTAGATATATCAGATAGAGTCGTAGAGATCAATTCTCCTATAGTCGGGCACACTACCTTGTACCTACCTTTCAAGGACGGTACCGACTCTTGTGCCTATGTGACCATTATCTCCCCTCTTGATGAAATTCCAGTAGTGTGTGAGTATCCGGACGTCTTTCCTGATGAGTTGCCTGGTATGCCACCGGACCGAGATGTCGAGTTTGTGATCGAACTCCAACCGGGTACTGCACCCATTTCCAAAAGACCTTATCGTATGCCACCCAAAGAATTAGCCGAATTGAAAACTCAACTCCACGAATTGTTAGATAAGGGTTATATCTGCCCGAGCTCTTCTCCTTGGGGTTGTCCTGCTCTTTTCATCAAAAAGAAAGATGGTAGCTTGAGAATGTGTGTGGATTACCGACCGCTCAATGCAGTCACCATCAAGAACAAATATCCTCTTCCCCGAATCGATGTTCTTTTTGATCAATTGGCTGGAGCCAAAGTTTTCTCTAAGATTGACCTTCGTTCTGGTTATCATCAAATCAAAATTCGACCTTGTGACATTCCTAAAACCACTTTCTCCACTCGTTATGGTCTTTACGAGTTCTTGGTAATGTCTTTTGGTCTCACAAATGCCCCAGCCTACTTCATGTACCTCATGAACTCTGTGTTTATGACAAAGCACGACAAATTCGTAGTGGTCTTTATCGATGATATTCTCATCTATTCCGAAAGCGAGAAAGAACATGCCAAACACCTCCGAGTTGTCCTTTAGCGTTTGCGAGATCATAAGCTTTATGCTAAGTTCTCCAAATGTGAATTCTGGATGAAAAGTGTAAAATTCTTAGGGCACACCATTTCCCAAGATGGTATCTCCGTAGATCCTAGCAAAGTTCAAGAGGTGATGGATTGAAACTACCCAAGTCCGTACACCAGATCTGTAGTTTCCTAGGATTGGCGGGATACTACCGTCGATTCATTCCTGACTTCTCTAGAATCGCAAAACCTATGATTGAGCTACTCAAGGATTGAAGTTCGTGTGAAGCGAAGCATGTGAGAAAGCCTTCCACACCTTGAGGCAACATTTAACCTCGGCCCCAGGTGCTAGTGCATCCGAATAATTTCAAACCATTTGAAGTCTTCGTGACGCATCGAGCACGGGTCTCGGATGTGTCCTTATGCAAGAAGGCCGAGTCATTGCCTATGCTTCAGGGGCACTTCAACCTCATGAGCTCAATTATCCTACCCACAATCTTGAGTTAGCTACTGTTGTCCACGCTCTCAAGATAAGGAGGCATTATCTGATGGGTAATCGTTGTAACATCTTCACTGATCACAAGAGTCTCAAATACATCTTTACTCAGTCAGAGTTGAATATGAGGCAAAGAAGATGGCTTGAGTTGATTAAGGATTATGATCTAGAAGTGCACTACCACCCCTGCAAAGCGAATGTTGTTGCAGATGCCCTTAGCCGCAAAGATCACTGCAACCACCTAGAGTTAGAGCCAGTTAGTGACCCGTTATGTGAAGAAATGAGAAGGCTCAACTTAGAAGTGGTACCGCAAGGAAGTCTTTATGCCTTAACGGCAGAGTCCAATCTTTATGATAGAATTGTCACTGCTCAACGCAATGATGAAGACATACAAACCATCAAACAGAAACTAACAGAGGGAGATCCCAAGTAAACTTATTTCCAGAAAGATCACCAGGATGTGGTCTGGGTTGGGAAGCGTCCCGTGGTCCCCGTTGACCCAGAAATTAAGAAGATCATCCTAGATGAGGCTCACCAGTCCAAATTTTCTATTCGTCCCAGCAGTACCAAGATGTACCAAAATCTGAAACAAAATTTCTGGTGGTCCAACATGAAGGTGGATATAGCCAAGTATGTAGCCGAGTGCGATACATGCCACCAGATGAAAGCAAGCCATTTGAAATCGGCAGGTGTACTCGAACCCTGTCGATACCCATGTGGAAATGGGACGATATTAGTATGGATTTCATTGTGGGTTTACCCCTAACAACTAGAAAGAAGGATTCTATTTGGGTAATCGTAGACCGACTCACCAAGACCGCTCATTTCATTGCCGTGCATACCACTTATTCAGTACAGCAATATGCAGAGTTGTACATGGACCACATAGTTCGTTTGCATGGAATTCCGAAGACTATAATCTCTGACAGAGGAACTCGCTTGTAGCTCGTTTCGGGAGCAATTGCATGAGTGCTTAGGAACCAAGCTAATTCGTAGTTCCAGTTATCATCCGCAGACCGATGGTCAGACGGAAAGAATAAATCAGATTTTGGAAGATATGTTGAGAGCAAGCATCTTGCATTTTGACAAGAGTTGGGACAAGTGTTTGTCTTTGGCAGAATTCTCTTACAACAATAGTTATCAAGCCAGTTTGAAGATGGCACCGTTCGATGCTCTTTACGGACGAAGATGCCGCACTCCGTTGAATTGGTTGGAAGCCGGAGAGGGAACACTCTTTGATCCGGACTTAGTTAAAGATGTCAAAGAAAGAGTGCAAGTGATAAGAGAGAATTTGAAGATGGCTCAGATGAGGCAAAAGAGTTACCATGACAAGGGAACTACACCCCGACACTTTGAAGTGGGAGACTACGTGTATTTGAAGGTGTCCCCCACCAATGGTGTGCAAAGGTCGGTGTCAAGGGAAAGTTAGCTTCGCGCTACATTGGACCCTATGAAGTTATAGAAGTATGTGGGCCAGTGGCTTATCGTATCCAGTTGCCAGAACGGTTTTCCGCAGTCCACAATGTGTTTCATGTAACTCAATTGAAGAAGGGAATGCCCGTGCCGGAGAACGAAGTCATCACGAAAGCTAATGCTTGGATTGAGTCGGATTTCTCGCTCATCGAGCACCCGTTGAGAGTACTAGACCAAAAAGAGCGAAAGACCCGAAGACAAACCATACGGATGTACAATATCCAATGGAGTCATCACACGGAACAAGAAGCAACGTGGGAGACGGAGGACTACCTCAACACTAAGTATCCGGGCTTCCTGCAATCTCAAAACTGTGAGTTCTTCTCCCCATCTTTTCATTATCTAATCGAATCTCGGGACGAGATTCCGTTTAAGGGGGTTAGGCTGTGATGCCCCGGGTTTTTAATTAACCCTAACAGCCGGTCAAACCAGCTGACAGTGGTCAAAGCACGGTCAACCTGGGCCCTCACCCAGAAAAACTCACTAACCTACTCTAGTAACCCCCTTTGACTAGTAAACACAATTGTGCGGCCAACCCATTGTCAAAGACTTGGTCAAACCCCTTTCACCCCTAGTGTCCATAGATGTCTGCCAGAACTTTTGCCGTGTTCTCCAAAATTCACCTAAACACTTAAAATTCTACCTTTATGAAAGTTGTCCATCTTGATGAGGGACACAACTTTCATGTGGATTGGCATTTCAAATTTTGAGTGGAAAAGCTTGAAAAATTGGTTGCAAAGGCAGGGTCTACTGTTCCAGGGAACAGGCTGACATTCAATGTTGGCAGCAGTGTATTTCAAAATCTGTGAAGAAATAACCCGATATAGCCTTTTTGGAAATTGTAGAGGGTAGCTAGTCTCTAACTTTCATGTTCAAATCTTGGTCAAGTGTTATTCAATAATTTAAACCGGGCCGGGTGCCATAAATTGATAGAGCATGATTTTAGAAAAATTTAGAAAAACACTCGACCAGGTCGTTCTTCTTCTTCACCAGTTCCTGACGAACAAGTAATTTCTCTTTTTAATCTCAGATTAAAACTTGTAACTAGTTTTTCTCCCTCCTCCAAACTCCGAATTTGATGATTCTTTTTTCTAAATTTTTCTAAAATCATGCTCTATCAATTTATCCTGTCCATCTTTTGTTGCAACAAAGTTTGACAAAATTCAAATTTCGAATTTCAAAAAATGATAACTTAAAATAAAATTGTGGAACACTAAACGTTGTCAAACGAAAAAGTCATGAATACAAAAGTTGTAGAACTTATCAAGATCTACAAACGTTATTTAGGTCATTACTCTATTTGACAAAGTTTGAACAATCCAAAATTTGAATTTCAAAAAATGACAAGTAGAAGTAAGATTTTGAAACGCTAAATAATGTCGAACGAAAAAGTTTTGAATACCAAAAATTCATAACTCATCAAGATGTACAAACTTTATTTAGGTCATTTTTCATTTGAGAAAGTGTTAGTATACATTGTTCATTAATCCTACAATCACTCGCATAGTTTAACAAACTGTGAGGGACTTGTAGAATTTGTACTACAAGTTGTTAGCACTTTTGAAAATGACAAAATGCTCTAAATAAAAGTTTTAGATCTTGATGAGTTATTCAACTTAGGTATTCAACCCTTTTTGATTTGACATCATTTAGTGTTAGTTTTTGTTTTTCGAGGTTAATTTTTGAAATTCCAATGTTGGATTGTTAATCTTTTGTCACATGTAGTAATGACCTAAATAAAATTTGTAGATGTTGATGAGCTATAAAACTTTGGTATTTATTACTTTTTAATTTTACATCATTTAGTGTTTGAAAATTTTGTTTCAACCTCTCATATTTTCAAATTATTTTTCAATTTATTGGATTTTTTAGACTCCTAATCGGGGTTTGGACCTCAATTTCGCTTTTGGGCCTCTAAAACCCGCAGGCCTATTAAGGTTGTGGACAATCACAACCACTAATCTGAGATGGATGGCTGAGATCCGTCCGGTTGAATAGGGGCTGGTATAAAACCGAGGGAAACCCTAGCCCTCGCTCTCTATCTCTCTCTCTCTCTCTCTCTCGCATCTCTCATTCCCACCAACGGCCGCCGGAGCTCGTTTCCCCGTCTTTTTCTCTCCCTCGATCCGAGTCAATGGGACCGCATAGGCGCCATCCCGCATGGATTCGGCCAAGACATGCCTAGAAGTGGGCTTCGTGGCCTCAATCGATCCAACGACGCGCGCTTGGCCTCCCCGTCCTCGATCTTACCAAGGGAGGTATGGAAGAGGCCGAGTGGCCTCGATCCGGCGTACTTGGGGTGCGGCCGCCCGTGCAACCGCCGGCTCGCTCGTGGTAGTTACCGCCGCCGATGGACGAGGTGCTTCTCCAAAGGTCAGTACTCTGCATCCCCTCCTCCTTCTCATGCTCCTTGTGGCAGCCTCTCGTCTTGCGCTGGGTAGCTGCTGTGAATCTGATCCACTCCATGGGCTGGGATCCTGTGTAGGTGCGACAGCTGCTATGAAGGAGTGGTCAAGGCCACCAGATTCTGCTGCTGAGATCCAGGAGGCCGGGTCCTCCTTGTGTTGCGCTAGGCCTGTCCCACCAGTTCCACTTCGGTGCTGCGTGGCGGTGGCGGGCGCTGGGAAGGTTTTTTGTTGCAACCTGAACTTGCAGTCACCATCAGAACCTGCAGGAGGTGAGCTTTTGTTTTAATCGAAATAATGCGAACTATGCTATGCCTCTCATAGCAACGTATGCTGGATCCCATGAAGATTACTTCAATTTGTCTATAAAGATTACTATAATTGCTATGTGTATAGATTTTGCGTGCCTGTGAAAATGAATATTGAATAGTAGTGGTTTACTGAATGAAAACACTTGTATGCCGGGATGATCTTCTCGCAACCGTTAACCGAATGCACTTTTCCATTTGTTGGACGAAGCATTAATTTACTACTGCAACTTGTACTACTTATTAGGTAGAAGCGGTTGGTTTTGTTATGTAGTAGTCCACATGGATTTTGTTGCCTTTCTTGTGCTTGCTCTCTTAAGTCTGATACCATCTCGGTGCAAGGAGCGGCGACGACGACGGCGCGACAGGAAGAAGGCACAACTCAAACCTCGCTGGGCCATTGTTGACGGTGAAAATCCGTCAACCTAGCCATGAGTTTACCTTCGCTGTTGGCTTAAGTTTTATACCTTATCCATTGGTACTAACCCCCGTGGTATAACAAATTCACGTGTGCATGTCGGTTTTGGAGTTTAGTGTTTATGCGGGGTTTTAGCGTTGAAAGCAAGACTTTCGGGATGAGTTCATCAAGCACCTTATGACAAGACCTTGAAGCCCCGTACAAGTCATGCAATGAAGCAAACTTAACTCCAAGAAGCCAGGGACTTGATCCGAGAAGATGACAAACTCCGAGGACCCGACCGTAAAAGTGCTCGAATCTTGCAAGACAATGAGTTATGTCCAATTCGGAGAGAAACCGACGACATGGACCTACATGCGAAGGGGGAAACATCCAGGAAGGAAGGGAACCGATGTAGAGCAAAGGAGGCCTCGAGCTGGGCCTGGATGGGCCCAAGCCGGCCGGCCTAGGCCGGTCGGCCCAGCCCTTTCCAAGGCCCAGTGATGCCCTCCTTTGCCGTAGCCGCCAATCATGCTATTTATAGCCCCGTGGCCGAGAGCCACGCGTCATGGAGTTCATCAACGGCCGCCGAGGAGCAGAGAAGAGAGGGACACCATCTCGTTGAGGAGAGGGTCGAGCTAGTTGACTAGGGTTTCCCTAGCCGACGTGGGAACCTTGCATGGAAGACCACGTCGGAGTTCCCGGAGCTAGAAGCAAGATCAATGAAGGATCCCGGTGGTGATCTTGTGTATGTATCATTGTCATAGTTGAATTATTAATTTGAATCTATTCTTAGCGATCAAGTGTTTCATCGAAGATTTCGTTTTTCGATCGGTTTGCTTATTCTAGATCTATTCGCGCGGTAGATCACTTAGGGTGTTCTTGTAGCCGCGGTGGCTAGAGGTACACGCCGGATCTTCCGAAAGAATCTCGACTTGTCTTTTGACTCGCCCTAGACTCCCCGCATGAGTAGGGATACGTTGTGACGAACGGCCGAAAGGCGGATGTTTTTGGATTTCGACGGGAAACCACGGTTTAAAGAGGCTTCTAATAAGATTCAATTTGCTACTTCTTCTCTTGCTTGGAACTTGAACAAAAGGCTTACCCCGATCTCTCTAGATCGATTTATCTACCCAATCTTACTTTGTTATCTCCGGTCTTTAGTAGATTAGATTAGTTTCGTGTCTTTCACTTAGATGCATTAGGGTTTCTTTTACCGAAGATTGGCGTTACTTGGCTTTACTAGATCAACTCTTGCGTCACATATTTGTTCCACGGATTCGATACCTTGGGTTCACCACTCGAGGGAAGAAGGGTCCATTGACTACGACGGGAGACTTGTCCGCTTGCAAGTCTAAACGAAATTCGATACAACTATTAACCGTCAACAAGCCCCCTTTTTCTGGCGCCGTTGCCGAGGAACAAGTGATCAAGATTTAATTTTTTATTGCCTTTTTGTAATTTTCAGTTTTCTTTTAGTTTTTCTGTTTTTGCATCTACTAAACTTTGATCATCCTCAAACACTACAAGGTTTTGTATCAAATTCAACGCCACTGTATTGCAACGCCAAAAATTTGGTTGGTATAGATGGATGTATTGCAACCATTCCTAAAAATCGTAGCGGTACGTGTTTTTAATACAACAGCTTTGAAGGTGTTGCAAAGCTTTGTTGCATTTGGGTGACGATTTTGCAATGGTGTCAAAGGGTTGCACTAGAATTGATTTTGGTTGCAATTGTGTGGTAGTACGGCAACCACATTTGTGTTAGTTGCATTTAGTTGTGACTATTTCTTCTCTTGTGTGGTGTTGCATAAATTATCAGAAGCGTTGCAAATTATTGAAGCTTAATGCAACAAGAACTCTTGGAGGCGAAGCAAAAGGGAGGTTGAATTGCAACATATATTTACAGTTGCAATATACTTTGGTATTGTTGCAAATGCTAAATTTTATTGCAACAAGATCTTTTGCTTCGAAGAAAAAATTGTGTTCAAGTGCAACGCCTAATTTTTGTTGCGATATATACTTTGAGTGTTGCAACGAGAAATAATGAGCCAAGGCTGATTTGGGTTGGGCCTTGTAGTGTGTATGATATACTATGAAAAAAATATAATTCATAGTCAAAATAGAACTTGGCTAATTTTGAATTTAGATTTTTTTTCTAATTATTAATTTTAACAAAGAAGTTTTAATTGGTAGGAAAACAATCTGTCATTAGTGACAAAATAGAAAAAAACACCATGCTGTGGAATTGAACCAAGGACCTCAATACTACACTAGTATATGACTTACCACTACACCATAACAATGTTTTTGTTAGCTAGCATAGTTCAAGCATTTTTCAAGTTTCTATGTTGTCACTTATAGTAACCTTATAGCTATTAAAATAGATGTGGACCACGTGGTCCCCCTTCACCTTCCCTCTTTGTTTAAGTGTAGGGTTTGTGATAAAAAATTCATAATCATTGGACATGTTATTAGTGAGTTATCAATTATCTTGCAAAAAATGCAAAAAAAACACGCTTCATAATGGGTTTGAACTACAGACCAACAACATCATACCAATTTGCCTTACCATTGAGCTACAACACCTTTTGCAATATTATTAGCACTTTAACAAGTAATGTACTTTAACAACATTTGAAGTAGCAAATGGTTTAAAATGGAAAACACATAAACATAGAAGTTGTAGAACTCATCAACATCTACACTTTGTATTATGATCATTTTTTGCATTTAACAGATTTTGAATGATTCAAATTTTGAATTTCAAAAATTTACAAAGATAAACTAGTTTTTAAAATCCTACATGGTTTTAAATTAAAAAGTCATGAATACCAAGTTTGTATAAGTTCTCAAGATCTACACTTCGTGTTCTAATCATTTTTGCATTTGACAGATTTTGAACGATTCAATTTTGAATTTCAGAAATTTATAAAGAAAAATCAATTTTTTAAACCCTAGATGGTTTCAAATTAATTTTGTTTTGTGTCTAATGCAACACCGAAAAAACGTTGCAATGGGCCTAAAATGGTTGCAATAGACACAATGCGAGGAAACCAAAACAATTTTTAAATTGTCACCGCTACGATTGCGATGTCACCCTGGTCCCACCTTGAAGATGTGTCGATGTGGTCCCACCTTGAGGACGTGGTGATGCGGTAATACCAACGGGTGTCCCCCTCGGCGACGTGGCGTTGTGGTCCCACCAATGGTCCCACCTAGACGACATGGCGCTCGGTCCGCCCTTACCTCGACCACGGTGGCATTGTAGTCCCACCAAGAGATCCCAAATTGACGTGGACCATGTGGTCCCCCAATGTAGGCTACCCACGTGGACCACATGGTCCGGCTCCCCTTCATCCTTCCCTCCTTTTTCTACAAAAAAATGCAAAAAATTGCTTCATAGTGCGTTTGAACTATGGACTAGCAACATCATAACAATTTGACTTACCATTGAGCTACGACAACTTTTGTGATATTAGTTGCACTTTAACATATATACCGAACCATCTACGTTAGTAGGTAATGCACCTCCACAATCCACGCATGAAGTTCATTAAGATTTATTGGACAACTCTTATTTTGGTCATTTGTTCATCGACAAAATGATAATAGCATTGTTCACAAAATTTATGTATCTCACTTATGAAACCATATGAGTGTCTAATGCAACACTGAAAAAGTGTTGCAATAGGGCTAAAATGGTTACAATAGACACAATACCAGAAATTTAATTGGCAAAAAAAATACCTGCTTGGGGATCGAACCTAAGACCTTTGTAACAAAAGTGACATGTGCAAACCACTAGAATAATCATTAGTTAATGTTGTATTATGGTGTTTTATTTCTTTTTGTTAATTGAACTGCAATAAATCCTTTAAAACAAACATGGAAAAAATATGTGGCTATACAACATATTTTGACTCCATTAGAGCATTTTATGATATTATTTGAATTATGATAGAGTAAATTCGAGATGTAAGTTTGAATTACCCCTAATAAACTGCTGTCGAAATCATTTTTTCATTCGTTAAAGTTGTAGATCTTGGTAGAGAATGATTTTAGAAAACTTTAGAAAAAAGAATCATCGAATTTGGAGTTAGTATGAGGCAGAAAAACTAGTTACAAGTTTTAGTCAAAGATTAAAAAGAGAAAACACACTTGTTCATCTCAGTTCATAGCAAGTGCAGTTTGTGTTTTTAATCTTCGGATAAAACTTGTAAACTATTTTTCTTCCTCATACGAACTCCAAATCGGTTGATTCTTTTTTCTAATTTTTTATAAAATCGAGATGTTTTACTCAGTGCCATTTTTTATATTAATTACTATTTCTTGATTGCTTTTCATACAACATATTTTTTCCAACTAAAAAGAGAATATAAAAAACATCTTTTTTCATAATAATTGCTGATATAACTTAATATTCTCTAATGTTATGGTCAACATGAGATGCTCGTCAAAAATTGAGGTGCATACAAGTTCGATCACGATATTAGTTGTTCAAATCTCAAAGTTTGTGTTGAGTTATTAGAAACTATGTCACCTATGTATCCATTTGTGAGCGAGTCTATGTCGTCACTTCCTTGAAATCACTTAAATTTTTTATGGCAAGATTGTGGACCAAAAGCATGTTGTTATGCCAATTTGTAGAATTGTTTGACCAAATTCAAATATTATTATGATTGTTATGTTGTACTTTTGACATAAAAGTTTGAATGTTCCTTATAACTCAAATTGCAGTTCTCATCAATCTCAAAAATATGGCCTAGAATGGAACATAGAAGACTAAATATGATTTTTGTGAAATTTTTCAGTCTTATTGGAGGTACGCATAGGTCAACTTTGAATTACTTTCGGTAAGCACGCAAAAATTCAATTAAATAACAAAAAATAGCAAATCTACTCTAAAAATTTTGAAACTCCTAGATTACAGCTTATTTGTTGTCTGCTACATGTGAAAATGGATTGGTGATATTTAAGATGACTAAATTTTGAGTTATTGGAAAGGGTGCATTATTTAGGTGTTTAAAAAAATAGAGAAAAACTTTTTTGCATAACAAGTGGTAGTGTACCTTCATATTTTATCACACTAAGACTAAAATAAGATTGTGACCAAATTTTAGCTGCATACGACTTCAACAATGTTATGAGGTGTTCAGACTTCAAAAGTTTGAGTATAGTTATAAGAAACTATGTGAGAGATGTTACTATTTGTGAACATGTATTATCTCACTTTATTAAAATCACCTGAATTTTTTATAGCAGCATTATATGCTTAAAATATGGTTTCATGTCAATTTGTAGAATCTTTTGAACAAATTTAAGTATTATTATCATTATTTTACAATAAAGTGACTAGTACAAGTTCAAGTTTTCCCTACAAGTCAATTGATTTTTTCGTCAATCTCCTAGATGTGGTCTAGAATGGACCATATAAGTCTAAATACGTTTTTTTAAATTTTTCCAAACCTATTGGAGACACACATACTTCAAATTGTAATTATTTTCTTATTGCAAAGAAATGAAAAAATAAAAAGGAAAAAGTTAAGCAGGGGAGAAATGTAACAGGCCCGTTTAGGCCCAAACTGCCCTATCTTTTTTGGCCGCTCATCAGAGAACGAATGGGTGAAATTGCATTTGCTTCGTATAAAAAGATCCCCGAACCCTAATCCACTGCCTCCCCCTCCCCTCGCCTCCTCCTCCCGTCGCCCCCGCCGCCCTCGCTCCCTCTCCATCTTCTTCACCTCGCCTCTCCCCTCCTCGCATCCGCCGCGCATGGAGCGCCCGCAACCTTCCTCCCTCCTCGGATCGAGCGGCCGGCGCCACCTATCTTCTCCCGCACCCACTAGCGCTCCGCCCAGCTGAGGCGACAGATCCACCGATCCGTCCCCTCCCCACTCATCTCCTCCTCCTCCCCACCCATCGACCTGCTGCGTGACTATGCCTCCACCGTCTTCTTCCGCATCTTCTCCACGCGCACCATGGCTCAGCGGCAGCGCTTGGATCCCGCGTCACGAGTTGGTTTGCCTCCTTCACTCGAGCAGCAGATGAGCAATTGAATGAAAAGTAGTATCAGCTGCAGCCCCTAACAAGTAGTTAAAATTAAAAGAGACCTCATATGCTATGCTGCACTGCTAGTGATGATAGATTAGCAAATGTGTGTGATCAGTTTGATGTGAATGTGATTCTGAATCTCTACTCCTAAAAAGTGTGAAAGTAAGAAAATCTCATCGGTTCACCTTTCACCCTCCACCTTCGCGCATTCACCCATCCCGCGCCTTCACCCCGTGCCCCCGCGCCCCCAGACATTTTTCCCCTCTCCCACCGCCCACGGCGTCGGCGGTTTCACCCCGCACAGTCGCGCGCGCCCCCCAGCCCCCAACGCCGACCAGATCGTCGGTCGGGCAGCAGGCCGCCTGAGCTGGCGCCAGCCACCCGCCGCAGTCGCGCCGGCCCCCACCCCCACCCCCCAGCCGCACACGCCTCCGATGCGCACATGCCGACCAGATCGACCGCCGCCATCGTGCGGAGGCAGACCGCCGGCGCCGGCCAGCTGCGGGCCGTCGAGCCTCCGCCCCCTCTTCCAGCCCTCCCTCCATTCCCACCTCCGGTCTGCATCCGATCCATCGCGTTTGCCCTCCTCCATCGCAGCCGCCGCACCATCTAAATCCGCTCTGCTCCATTGCCGCCGCCGCATCACCCTCCTCCTGCCAGCCTCGTCAATCCCGCGGGATATGCTCCTCCTCGCCTCCTCCGTGTCACGACCTCGCCCCCGCCCGGCCAACTCCGGTCGCGCCCACTGCCCACCTCCGTCGCCGCCTTCTCCACGCCGTCGCCGCCACTACCTTCTCCGCGCCGTCATCGCCACTGCCTTCTCCCATGCTGTCGCTGCCATCGCTCAGACCTAAAAAAGGGTTGCGATCTTCCTAGATCTCGGTGACATCGAACTTCCGACTCCACAACTCTCTCGGCGACATCAAAAAACACATCGGGAGCGGGAGGGACCCGTCTGCATCTTTGGCTGCTACGGCGACCACGCGCTCAAAGCCGGGTTCCGCCCCCTCTCCAGGTGCGTCGACGACCTCCGCTGGCCCCCAATCGCCTCAACATCGTCTTCTCTGGGGACGGGAATGGCAAGTCCTTCGTCCGCGCATTTGTGTGTGAGTGAAATCGTAGATGCTCTTCCCGCACCCTCCATCTCGATCTCCATATTCCCTTTCTCTTGTTTTGGATATTACTATGTGATATCTTGCTTTGGATAATACTGTGTGATCTTTATGACTTGCTTATATGAAAATATGAAAATGAATGCTTAGGAGGAAAGGCAAAATTTTACTTATGGCACTTCTCTGTTTACTTTGAATTTCAGGGACCACTTAAACTTTGTTACTGACGAATAGAAAATATTGGAGAGCTTTCACTGGGTAGTACACGGGGAGTCCCTTCATGTGATCCGGCTCCCCGTCGGCGGGATCGTAAAAAAAAAGTCGCTACGACTCTACCAGCGTCCTCGGGAAGCAGGAAGGGTAGATTCGGGCCGTCTGTCTCTCCCTCCCTCCTTGTCTTCCCCGGCATAATCAGTGTGATTCTGATACTGGTCTCGGTGAGGCTGAGGCCGCTCAGCGACAAGGAGGTTGCAAGGGGGGGCCCGGGCGAGTGGGAGTGCATCAACGACACTACCATCATCTCCCGGAGCACATTCCCAGACCGGCCTACTGCTCCGATTGCATATTCATTTGGTTGGTAGTTCTCAAATCTGGTCCCCTTCTTACCAAATTACAGTGCTGCTATTCGCTATTTTGGTTGTCTTGTATGCATACTTCGCTGCAAGTTTTCCTCAGAAATCGGCTGTCCGTCAGTGCCTTCACATGCCAATTTTCAATTGCATTTTGAGGAAGAGGCATTGCTCGGAATTGTGAATATCCTTCTGAACTCCATTCCCAGACCATCAGTTGTTTATTTTCTATACATAGTTATATACTCCTTGCTTATGGAGTAATGCTCTGGCAGTGAACAACTTGGAACGACTTGGAACTTGGCAAGAATGTCATTTAAGAAGCTACCATAAATAAATTCCCCTGAAATTAAATCGACTGCAGTTTAGAAATAAACTTGGGTGACCTTATTCTGCTGGAAATATTTTCATCTTGTTATTTACAGATTGTCATTGATGCTTTACTTTGCTCTTTTCACAAGTAATGCACTGCAAACTTCTCTAACTTTCCAGCTATGTTGTTGTGTTCAGCTTGTTAGACACGATTCTGTTCCTTTGCAGATAGGGTATTCCGTTCTGCTGCAATACCGAAGAGGTATACAATGAAGGGGCCAAGGTGGTTACCCTCTCTGTAGTTAGTGGCATTAACTGTAAGTCTATGTTGCCTATCTTACTCTTGGCTTATTTAAATCCAAAACATTATATGAGCTCACTAAAATGTGATTTATTTTCCCCCTTTATTTGCCTGCAATAGCAAGTGTTTTTGCATATGGCCAAACAAGTAGTGGAAAGACATACACCATGAATGGAATAACGGAATATACAGCAGCAGATATCTATGATTACATTGCCAAGGTAACAAAAGAATCCTTCCTACTCATAACAGAGATAGAAATTGTACTGTTTTGGCTTGTCCACTGATAATCATTTTCTTGCAGCATGAAGAGAGAGCATTTGTATTGAAATTTTCAACAATTGAAATATATAATGAAGTTGTAAGGGATCTTCTTAGTGCAGAAAGCACATCTCTTAGGCTTTGGGATGATGCAGAGGTCAGAGCAATACTTACCTTTATTTAAGACAGAGTAAAGGCATCCTGTTATGCCCATGCACTGATAATAGTTTGATTTTGCTTATTCTACAGAAGGGAACATATGTAGAAAACAATAAATGTAACACATGTTTTTATTGAGTTATTCAAGACTTAATCCTATTTTATGGCTACCCAATTCATGATTGGTTGTCGTGGTCTGCTTAGTTGTAGTGTGAAACTTAGTTGTGGGAACATTTGTTTATTCCTGGAATGTGATCCAATCATAACATCCGAAACTAATAAAAGTAAAGTGGTTTCTAAAAGCAACTGCTTATAGCTTATATTGTTTGACCCTTAATTTTTACAGAAGCTCTTCTTTAAACGTTATTTCCATTGTTGATTCAGGTGTTGCTAGATACATGGATTTCATTCCTAATGCAATGGTTCCAATTCTTCAGTACGCGAGCAACCGATTTGGCATTTCCTGTGATATATCGATTAACAACTACCCTGGTCGACTTAAGTCCAAAATTTTCTACTGGATCAGTACCATAGATAAACGCTTTGGTGATATGGTTTTATTGGTGAGCTCTATAGCGATGGTTTTCCTCTGCTACTTTGTTAAGTCCCAAGACTGGAATCTCAGCATCGTGTTTCCTTGCGGGTCAAGGAATGGGCAAAAGCTCAAGACATTAACGATCCAAAAAATGGAACCCTGGACTCATATTCTCTGTAGCTTACGTTATTTATTTACTTAGAGTTCTGTCAAATTTATAGGTTAAGCATACCTCTTATTTATTTCTTTTGCATCTACCAGACATGTGAACCTGCAATTTTACCACCTCTGAAGGAGATTTATGATGGAAATGTTTCAGAAAGTAAGACTAACTCGACTTTTTCCTGATGGTTGTCTGACACATTTGTGGCTGCTGATTTACCTATAGCATTCACATGGCTGGAGGAAAAATCTACCTACCATAGATGATGTAGGGAAATTATTGCTATCATATTGTCATTGTTACATTGAATGCTATCTGTCCCGCATCATGTATATTTTTTTTCGAAGTTCCGCATCATGTATATTGAAATTCAGTATTATGATTTATTGCGGTATTTTCGTACTATACAATTTTATTTATTGAATGTTACGTGTTGACGCAAAATGTGCACTCACCGCCAATCACACAAAGCCAAGCCGAAAAAGCTAGCTTCGCACGCGCGAGAGAGCAAATGACGTGCCGCTCAATTTTTCCCGAAAATTAACAAAAGATAAAGCAATTAGATACCAAAGCTTGGAACGTGTCGGGTGGTACCGCACGCTTCCATATTTATGGCCAAAAAGCCAAGCAAGAATGACATGTAGCTATGTAGAGCTATCCGTCAAAGAATCACAACCATCCGGACCATTATGAAGGAAAAAGAATACCGCCGAATGGATGACATAAGCATGAAGACGATCGGTCTTTGTATAGATAAAGATGCAAGCATGAAGTTATGACCGATCCCCGTGAGGTTTGTCATTAAATAAAATGAGGTAAAGCACGGACATGATCATGTATTAAATGAGCACGCATAGATCAAAGCACTAGTCTACCGCATGTCTAGGTACTTTTAAGATCCGTCGGGTACGATCACAAACAAATCTATCCACCGCATGATACAACTTGCATGAAGAAACGTACCACCTTCTCGCAAATAGATCTATCCACCGCATGATACAATCTAAATACGGAAAGCTAAAAGCATACGTCACTTAAGGCACAAACAAGGCACGTGATCTACTCATGAAAACATAACCGAATACGGCCGAATGTACCGATCCAGGGTCCATGAAGAAGGAACAAACATTACCACATGAATAAATCTATCGATCGAAATGGAAATCTAATCCACCGGATGACTAGCTCCAAAGCAACCCAAAAACCCGCATCTACCGCATGATACCCGGTTCTTTCAAGATTTACGCACAAAGCAAGCTTGAACCCGCAACACGTGACAACCTAGATCGATTCGGTTTCGGCTATCGGAGAGCACAAGACCCACGCGTCAAAAACACAAAACCTCGCTCGCGCACGGATCTTAAGAGGAAAAAGCCGATCCAAACCCACCTAGATTGGGCAAGAGTGTATTACATGAATTAAAACATAAAGTAAAACTCATGATAACACGGGGTAACTTAATGAATCTATCGGATCTTGCCAAAATCCGATAGAGCCGATAACTAGCTTCGAGCTAGATCTTAACCTACCGCATGGCTCATGATCTAACAAGAAACCCTCTTGAACCAAGCTTGAATCTACCGCATGACACGAAGCGTGGTAACAAGACTACTTGCATCAGATCTAAATCCACCACATGATACTAGACATGATACAAGGTTGCCGGTACTCACGGAGGTCGACGGATCGATTGGCCCTCTCGAAGAACTCGACGACACGACAAGGACTCTAGGGTTTGGCGTAAGGCCGGTGTGTATTGAGGAATGAACGTGTCCGTTACATACATCCAGGGATCGTATTTATACCTCGTCGATTACAACCGCGAATGGATTCATTGCCTAACTAAACTTGATCGCCTATCCATCCATTCGCTTCCTCCGATTGAGCCACGTCATTGTCCAATCCCGCAAAATCAGCTCTCTTGTTCTTTTGCCGAACTAGAGCGAGATAGCCGACCGCGGATCCTTCCGCCGAAAATCTCTCGAAAATATCTTTCCTACCACCGGACGGACTTTTTTTCGAATCGGACCCACATGTCATACTCCTTACCAAATTTTGGTGTTAACACATGCCCCTTCAATTGTGGGATAAAAGTAATTTTGTTCCACAATTGACTCTAGCCACGAATCCTTGAGCCAAACCCGTCAACACCTGTTCTTCGCAATCCGCCGGATTCTTCGTTCGCGATCCAACCCTAGATCCCCTTCGTTCGAGCTCGAATCTCCAATGGCAACTCGGAACCAAGCTACTCGGTAAATTCACCCCTCCAAACCTTTGTTCGGCATTAGGTTTTCAATTTTACCTGAGATTTTCCTCTTCCGCTCTCTTCCAGGAACCTTCTCTTGCTCTTCCGATTCCTATTGAGGCCAATTCGCAGCCTTATTATCTTGGTCCCGAAGGGAATCCCGACCCCCGAGATTTTATTGCCGCCGAATCTCGGAGAATCCCTTTCAAGGTAGCTTTATCTCCACCTCCCCGGTGGCAAGATGCGTTCAAGAACCGGCCTTTGCCCCCAATTGCGAGTCGGAAGACTTGGTATCGGAGGATTCTTGCGGATAAGAGTGGGTTGACCAATCCGGATGCTCTCCGCATTGCTCAATGTCCGGAGTTATCCGTAGCCGAGACACCCAAGAATGAAGATCTTCCGATAGCCGCATGCCACTTCGGTCAAATGGCGTCAACGCCTTCCTTTTTGGGCATGGCCCAATGTCTCCAACCTTGGCCGATGTGTACATGATCACCGGCCTTGACATCACCGGTCTCGGTCATCCCGGCCTTGGAACTTCAAGAATTCCTCACGCCAAACGGGGGTAAAGCCGGGGAATGGCTACAAGAATTATATTTTGAAGCACATGAGAGATAATCCCCTTGGCGAAGTTGAATACGCAGCCTTTTTGAACATGTGGTTATGCAGATTTGTCTTCCGTGGCAAGGCCAACGAACCCACTTTGAATCATATCGCGATGGCGATCCATCCGGCTAGTGGCAATCGCCTTCCTCTCGGGAAAATTCTTCTTGGGCGCGTGTATACCATATGCTTCATCGACCGTTACCCAAATGTACACCGGTCGAGGATAACATGCGTCAATGGTCCTTGGTGGTTTGTTCAAATTTGGCCGCAGCTTTCACATGCATCGGATTGTAGGCGTCGACTTGAGCTCCGGGTTCTTCCCCCCGGTCCAATCCCCCCGAAGGAGAGCTTCAAGTTACCGGAGGATGCCAAAACTATGGAGAAGCGGCTTCAATCGTTATCGTTCGGCAGACATCGTCCAGCCTCTTCGAGTTGTTCTTCGCAGGCTTCTCCAATCCTCTTTGGCTCCCTTATCTAGGCAATGACACTCGACCTTCCCCGTCGAATTCTCCTTTGAGCCCGGCCATCAAGATAGGGGATTCTTGGAAATTTTTAACATCATAATCCGCCCATGCATATTACCGGCCGAGTTCAATGGAGGGAGGCGTAATACCGATACTTATGAGTACTACCAGCCTAATGTAATGGCCAGGCAACTTGGATGTGGCCGGATGTCCCCAAGATTGTTTCGCATGAATTCCTCAAGCCCGGAAGGAAATCAAAGAACCGATGCAAAGCGGCGAGTTTTCAACTATGTGTGCGGTCCCACTGTCTACACATGTCCTTTCGTGCCCGCAACCATAGCTCACCCCACCTTCAACTCATGGTGGCAAGAATTTTATGACCACATCTTCGGTGAACCCGTTCATGTGTTCTCGTGCGGCACTGGTGCCTCGATTTCCCCGCCGACCTCGGAGGTAACACAATGAGCCCTTGGATCAAACACTTCTTCTCCATTCATGATTTTGACCTTCATCTTTTGCCCACGAGAACACGCACTCGCCCCTCGAGCCGGGTAATCACTTATAATGCCGAAGGCCCGATTTCAAAGCATTGGGGTTTAAATCCACAACCCCGCATCAATTGATGGCCGGGTATGCTACTACGGATCCCAACCTTTCTAGCCTCGCCGCGCAGACGGAGGCAAGGTCCGCACTTGATTGCCCCTCCAAGTGCCAAAAGGAGAAGAACTGTCAAAAAGGTGCTTGTTGAGGTAAAACCCTTTACCTTCTTGATTACCAAGTCACTCTGTTCTTGATGGATCATATCCATTGTGCACTTTCGGACCGAGCCCAACATTCTTCGTAACCGGCAAGACTCGCCAATGCTCCACCCACCGGTATGACTTTTCTTTGTTCTTTCTTAAAGATGAGCACCGGCACTTATCCCTTCAATTGGACTTTTGCGAGAAGAAGGCGTGGGAGAACCGCTTGTAGATGTCCCGGTGGTTCAACAAGCGAGCCCTTCCGGGGTTGAATTGCCCATCCCGAGAGAGATCTCATCTTCATCACCTTCTGCAGAAGCAGTACATTCTCCAGAGATGAATCTCCCAACTCAACTGGGGCCGCCAAATTCCCCCGGATGCCATCGCCTATCGGTCACCAAGCGACAATGACCAACCCAACCGAGGAAGATCCAATTCTTCACCAGCCAGAAACTCACGAGTCGCTGATGGCTGCATCAGCATCTCCCCGACTTGGAAGTTTCGGCTCTACTCGGGACGCCTCTTCCGTCCGCGATTGCCCCCGCTCAAGAAACCACTCATGAGGTGCCCAATTCCGCTCTTAATTTCGATACCTTGATGCTAGCATTCTCACCTCGGCAATGTTGTTTCCGGGGTCACGCCCCGTCATCATCAAGCTTGCCATCGAGGGCCCATCAACTCGCCGAGGTGATGAGAGAAATAAACCGCCCTTTGCCGGATGAAGTGTTGCCCAAACTCAAAGAAATTGCGGCTGGCTAGAAAAAGATGTTCGGGATCGGCTCAATGATCTTCGCCATTTTGAAGAGATGTTTGAACCCATTAGTCGAAAACTTCCCGATGACATCGAGCTTTCCTATCGTCCGTCTACGACTTAGAGCCCTTTTATGTTCCCTTGAGGCGCACTTGGAGGAAATTGCGCTCCCGTTCGGCCATTGAAAAGGAGAAAACCGATGCCGAACATGCCATGAACGGGGTACAATCCCAAGCGAAAAGCCATAAAGATGCCTTGGCGACACCGCAAGCTTCTTACGATTTGAAAGTCGCCGAAAAGGTCGCTCTAGAGGCGAGAATTGAGAAGCTCTGTCGGCGGAGATGGAGATTGACCGTAAGAAAATAGCCGATCTTCCCGGATTGATAGCAAAGACCCAAGCGGAGGTAGAATCGGTGTCACCGGAGTAAAGCAATGCGATGCGAGCTCATCGACTTAGCCGGGTGCCCAAAAGGACTACCAGGAGATTTTGGATAATTCCCACTTGATAGTATCCAATGTTCGTCACGCACTCGCAAAACTCCTTAATGCTTGAATGTCCTTATTGATGTATACCCGGATCGGTCGTTCTTGTAATATTTCCTTTGCGATTTGTTTCCTTTCCTTTGCGTACTTTGAGATGTAGTCTTCGAACGACCCATTCGGTAGTGAAACGCTAACTCTCGAACGACACCTTGAGTTCCCTTAGCCGAACCAATCAACCCGCGCACGGTCCGACTTGGAACTCCAAACGACCCGCGGGCGGGGCCGGTCAAGGAAATCTTTCCACCTTCCGATTTTATTGGGACGTGCGCCACGATCCACGGCCACGACTCGAAGCCACGATTTACCCTGCCAGGCCTATAAATGTTGCCATAGGTACCCCTAGCTTTCCACCAGGCCTTCTAGCTCTCGAATCTTGGCCAATCTCTGGTCTCCTTGCAAACAGTGCACATCCCCAAACCGCAATGGTGCGCCGCCTCAACCGCCACCGTGCCTCCGACGAGGCTGAGGGGAGCAGCGCTAACGCGCGCAGGCGGTGATGACCGTCAACTTCTCCTCTTCGATCCTTCTCTTGATCTTCTTTTGCCCTGACAATCACCCCCCCTTTTGCAGGTTGATTCAGTGGAATCCGCCCCGCGCGCCGACCAATCAACCCCTCCCAGATGACTCTTCGGAGTCCGACAGCCACTCCCCGGTACCGTACGGGGAAGCAGACGCCATCCGCTACAAGGAGGAGTTGGAGGCATCCCGTCGCGAACTGGAGGATGTCTCCAAGAAAGCGGGCGTGGCCGAGTTAGAATGGGGAGGACCGGCGCAAACAACTGCTGGAGGCCATTGACGGTATGGCCCTGAGATTGATTCTTGGTCCAGCTCGGCCTTTGATGCTAATCCCTTCTGCTTGTCTTTTGCGGCCCGCGACGCCGAGCTCGACCGGCCCAAAGACGTTGGTAGAGCAATTGGCCGAGAAGGTGAATGCCCACGGCGACACGCCGGCGGAGCGCCCGGCCGCGGTGGAGCGTCGCGTCGACGAGGTGGCCCTTCGTGGCGTTCGCCCGGGCACCACCTTGGGCCCGGCCGCGATGGCGACGCATACGGACGTCGACTACTCCACCGGGCCGCGTGGCTTCCGTGGCGGCGCGCGGGAGGATATCGACGAGATCGAGCTCATCCCGGAGCGCCTCGACGGCCACGGCGACGCCATTGCCGAAATTACCCATCCCCGGTCCGTGTTGAACGGACTCTTTGACTAGATTGTACTAGGGATGCGTAAATGTCGGCAATATATGATGAACTTTTGAATTCTCGCATTTGTTCCGTGATATCTCCCTTCGCATTTGCATCCGTGAATTTTGTCTTCTTTGAATGCATCCGGAACCGTCTTTAGCCGAACGCTCGCAAACAAGCGCCCCTCGGCGCAAGATCCACAAAGGATCCCAATTCGGCAATCCGTAAACACTTGTTCAAAAGAAAACCCTTCGCACTCGGTGGAAACCCCCGCCGCTTGGTATTCCAACGGTGTGTACCGGCCGCATCATCACTCCCAATGCGCCTCCTTGGTCAATAAAATAGCCCGTGGGGTGCTCGCAAATCCACTCGCACACTCCTCCATCGCTTCTCGTCTCTTCCTTTGCCGCCGAAGAAAAAACCCCAACGCCATGGACAAGGGTAAACAACCTCAGGGGAGCGGCTCATCGAAGAAGCGTACGATTCGGAAGTGAGTTCTTTCTTGATCTGCTCCTCGTTCTCCTCGCTTGACTTTACGCTTCATGTCTTCTTCTCGTCTTTTCGCCTTGATTTGCTTCTCGAAGAGGTCATCGGGACCGAAGATGTTCCCGAGTACATCTCCTCCGATTCCTCCCCCGAGCGAGAGGACGCCACGCCCGAGCGAGAGGGCCATTCATCGGCGCGCCGCCGTGCCCGGCACCGGAGCGCGGCCTCGGGGACATGTCCGTCCGTTGCCAAGCCGAGCGCGAGCGTCGCATGGCGCCGGAAGCACTAGTAGGGGGTAAACGCTTCGACCCCTTCATGTTTGCATCCGGATTTCTTGCCCCCGACCTTGATTCTTTTGCTCCGGATGTCTCGACGGTACAGAGAACCCGAAGGCGGCCGGGATAGCTTGGTAGAGGCCGCCAATCATGGTCATCCTCGTGCGTTCCAAGTCGCCGTCACGGTGGTCCCGGAACAACCGAAGAGGGAGCGACGCACCGAAGAAGCAAAGAAAAGACTGAATCATACTTTCGCTTCTTTCTCCACGCCTTCTGCTTCCCTCCCTTTAGGGGACCTGACCATCAGGGCTGCTAGATGTAATCTTGTAAGAAATAGTTGTAATGTAGTATTGAGCTAAGGGCAATGCATCAGGCACTGGCCGTTTCCTCTTGTTCATGGATTTTTGTTCTAAAGGCGGCCTCATCCTTGAGCGCCGGCTGTTTCTGTGTCAGATGTGTATAATCATCGATCGATTTCAATGCTAGGATAATACTTCTTCAGATATCTTCCATTTATTGCGGCGGAAAACTCCTCTCCTAGCAAAGTTTTCAATATGTATGCATTACCAGGAACGCATCTGACCACACGAAAAGGCCCCTCCCAGTTAGGGGACCATTTGCCGAATTCACTGTATTTAGTTCCAATCGGCAATAGCGCTTTCCACACCAGGTCGCCTTCTGCAAATTGCCTTACTTTTACTTTCTTGTTATAATATTTAGCGACCCGCAGCTTGTTTTTCTCGATGTTCTCCAGGGCCCTGAGACGGATCATGTGCAAATCTTCTAACTCATCCATCATCAGGCCACTGTAATCCTTGGAGCTTAACTCGTTTTGCAGCACTACTCTCCTCGAATCTGATTGCATTTCCCAAGGCAGGACTGCATGATGCCCGTAAACTAACTCGTAAGGAGAAGTTTTTGTAGCTCCATGGGGGGCCATTCGGTAAGCCCACAGCGCTTCACTGAGTACCGAATGCCATCTCCTCGGCTTCTGGTCGATCTTCTTCTGTATAAGCTTGATCATGATCTTGTTAGAAGCCTCTGCCTGACCATTAGCTTGAGCATAGTATGGAGAAGAATTAAATAACTTGATTCCCATGCTTTCGGCAAAATCTCTGAACTCCAATGACACGAATTGTGCCCCCTGGTCAGTGGTAATCGTCTGAGGGATCCCAAATCGATAGATGATGTGTTCCTTGACGAACTCGATCATGTTTTCTGACGTCACTTTCTTCAGTGGGACCGCCTCGACCCATTTGGTGAAGTAGTCTGTAGCCAAAAGCACGAACTTATGCCCCTTGCTAGATGGCGGATTAATTTGGCCAATCAAGTCTATACCCCAGCCCCTGAATGGCCATGGCTTGATGATGGGATTCAATGCTGATGCAGGGACTCTTTGAATATTCCCGAATCTCTGGCAATCTTGACACCCCTTGTAATACTCAAAGCAGTCCTCTAATATCGTCGGCCAAAAGCATCCAGCTTGCCTAATAACCCATTTCATCCGATAGGCCGATTGGTGCGCTCCACATATCCCATCGTGCACCTCGCTCATCACGTTCTTGGCTTCTTCTGGACCCAGGCATCGTAGCAATACTCCGTCTAATGATTTATAGAATAAATTATCATCCAGAAGAACGAACTTGATTGCCTTGTACCTGAGCTTCCTAGAGACTTTTCGGGATGGATCTCTCAAATAATCAACGATCTCTTTCCTCCAATCATCTTCTGTAAGATCCGTCCCTAGTGCGCTCACCTCTGCAGCAAATGCTTCTTGACTCTCTTTATAACCAGAGGCGCTCTGAGCCAGCCTGTTTGCTTCCTCGTTATGCTCTCTAGGAATGTCTTTGTAGGGTTACCGGTGGAAAGCCCTTCAAGATTTCTCTCGCATTCCTCGTAGTAACTCCTCAGCGCCTCGCTCCTGCACTCGTACTGGCCGTTCAATTGCTTGATGACCAACTCTGAATCTCCATAAATTTCAACTGAAACGGCCCCGGCTTCTCTCAAATATTGAAGCCCTCGAAGCAGTGCCTCGTACTCAGCCTGGTTATTTGTGACAGTGGGTTGTATAGGAATGGCGAATTCAAACATCTCACCTCTGGGAGAAATTAGTAGGATCCCTACTCCCCCACCTTTGCCACATGATGACCCATCAAAAAATAAAGCCCAAGGGGTAATTTCAAGCAGATCAACTGAAGGGTCACGATGCTCAGTAATGAAATCGGCAATGACCTGACCTTTGATGGCTTTTGCCGATTCGAACTTCAACTCGAATTCGATAAGGCTAAAATCCATTTCCCAATCCGTCCATTCAAAATTGGCATAGATAACATATGTTTTATCACATCAAACTTCGAGTATACGGTGCATTCGGCATTCAACAAGTAGTGCCGAAACTTTGCACATGAGTAGTATACGCAATGACACGCTTTTTCCATAGCCGAATACCTAGTTTCGGGATCAAGTAATTTTCGGCTAAGGTACGCTACTACCCGCTCCTTTCCTTCGAATTCTTGAATAAGGGCCGATCCAATGGTTTGGGTATCGGCCGCCACGTACAACTTGAAAGGCTTGTTTAGCTGAGGAGGAACCAGCACCGGCGGCTCCTTCATGTACTGCTTGATCTCGTCAAAAGCCTTTTGTTGTTCGTCGCCCCATGTGAATTTCTGATCCTTCTTCAGCTTCAGCAACGGAGAGAACGGCAACACCTTCTCGTGATAAATTTGAGATGAACCTTCTCACGAAGTTGATCTTGCCGAGCAAAGGATTGCAACTCCTTGAGGTTGGTTGGAGGAACGACTTCATCAATGGCTTTCATGCTCTTTTTGCCAACTTCGATTCCCCCTTCGTGGACCAAGAACCCCAAGAACTCTCCACCGACACCCCGAATGCACACTTGTTTGGATTCATCTTTAGGCCATGCTTCCGGTGCATTCCACGGTCTTCTTCACATCTTCCGGATGGGTGTCATGACTTAAGGACTTGATCACTACGTCGTCAATGTAGATTTCCATGGTCTTGCCGATCAACTCATGAAAAATGTAATTCATGGCCCGCTGATAGGTTGCACCGGCATTTTTCAACCCAAACGTCATGACTATCCATTCAAATAGGCCTATATGACCGGGACACCCGAAGGCCGTCTTTGATATGTCTTCTATTGCCATGAAGATCCGATTGTATCCCGCGTTGCCATCCATGAAGCTAATCACCTTGTGCCCGAGCAGCGGCGTCAATCAACAAATCGGCAATAGGCATCGGGTATCCATCCATGGGAGTAGCTCCGTTTAGGTCCCCGAAGTCTATGCAAACTCTCATTTTTCCATTTTTCTTATACACGGGGACGATGTTAGAAATCCACTCCGCATATCTCGCAGGGCCGAACGAAGTTTGCGTCAAGTAATCTTTCGATCTCCTTCTTCACATCGGCCAATACCTCATCCTTGTAGATTTTCCGGGCGGTTGCTTATATGGTTTGAAACCGGGCTTGATTGGCAACCGGTGCTCGACGATGGAACGATCCAATCCAGGCATCTCCGAGTAATCCCAGGCGAAGCAATCTTTATATTCTTTGAGAAGCTCAATTAAGTTCCCCCTGAAGTCTGGTTGCAAATTTGCACTGATGAACGTCGGCCTTGGTTTGTCACCGTTCCCAATGTCAACTTCTTCCGGCCTTATCGGCCGACATAAATCCTCGTCCTAACTTGCCATCGTGCCATCCACGGGGTTCTCCATTAAAAATTACTATAAGAGCCGATCGCTTGAATCGGCCGTTGGTCACCGCCGACGGAGTTCAACGGACCTTCTCCCCGGTCCTTCCCCGAGAAGCAATCGATGCCTTGGTACTCCCCGGAAGGCCGGTTCCATGTTAGCCACGCTTACGGAGTCATCCGCCCGGACGACCTCGATTTCATCGTCCACCCACCGGATCGCACCGTTGATGCATAGTGGATGGGACGCGGCAGCTTGGCGTGGATCCGGTCCCGCCCAAGCGAAGCGGGCCGTAGGCTCCCTTCCCTTCGATGACGAAGAAGGTGGTGAGCGAGCGTCTTGGACCCGATCATCAAGTCCACGTGAGCGCATCCTTTGGTGTCCGAGGGGTTCCGGCGAAGTCGTTCGGGATGATGCTTGTTGGTGTCGGATCGCTCGGGGTCATGCCAAGCTTCCCGAAGGTGGTGTACGGCATTACGTTGACTCGCCGCGCCACCGTCGACGAACATCTTGGTCAATGGCTTGCCATTGACGTACCCCCTCAAGTACGGCGGCCTCATATGGCGATTCTTGGCCGGCTTGTCGAAGATGGCCTCGCTTGGCAAGCACCGCCGCGCCGTCATCTCCTCGGGCCGTTCGTCGTCAAAGGAAGCTTCCTCCCCGCATCACCCGGTTAGCGGGAGCCATGAACTCGTTTGGCGGGAAGTATACCATGCATGCGGGGGCCGAACGCTTCGATCCTTCCGGGCCGGTCCTTGGGGCGCCACTTCGCCTCGTCCGGATCCCGGCTTGCTTCATCTCGCGGTTCCTCAAGCGCCGGACCCGCCTCTTCCGGCTCTCCGCGCAAGCCGGCGGGCACCACCGCCCCTTCTGCCAGACGTGGACATCCTCGTCCTCTTCCTGATCAGCCCACCTGAGATCGGCTTGGCGCTTCCTGGGATGATCAATGATTTCAATTTTTTGCCGCCGATCCCCATTCGGGTGGATCCTTCCAAGTCTTTCATGGACGGATCGGCGATTGCGCTTCTCCGCCCGTACTCAACATATCCGTCGCCGCATTCGGGACGGTTCCTCAATGTGGGTAGCTTTAGGCCCTCATTCCGGCGGTGCTCGAAGAAGGCGCACCCCCGCGTGGGCGCGCTCCTGCTCGCGCGTGTCTTTGTTCTTGATTCCATCTCGCGCGCCTCTTCTTCGACCCGCGCCGCTCCTCCTCGTGACGACGCTTTTGGTAGCGCTCCTTTTCCATCTCGGCGCCGCCATTTGTTGAGGAGAATGCGTGACGTCACCTTGGGTTTAGGCCTCGGACGATTCCCCAATCTCGACGTGGCTCCCGAGAACGCGGGGGGCGTCGCCCCGCACTTGTTCTAGGGTCACCCGGCGCTCCGGTCAACCGATCCATCTTGCTTGGACTCGGGCCGAGGTCGGGACCTTGACTTTCCCATTCTCTTCGGGCCGTTATCGCATTGATAGAAAAGCCGAGCATGTTTTGAGGGAAGGGGTGGCCGTCCGGCCTTCATCTTGTTATCGAACTTGAGGTGCCCCTCCTGGATAGCCTTCTCGGATCCTCATCCTGAAGACCCTGCAATCGTTGATGGAGTGCGAGTCCCTGTCATGGAAACCGCAGTAACGTTTTGCTTTGACTCCATCAGGCCGAAGCATAGAGTGCCCTTCAGGCAGCTTGATTCGGCCTTCCTTTACCAAGAGCTCAAACAACTTATCAGCCTTTGTGATGTCGAAGTCGTAGGTTCCTTTGGTCTCGCTCGACCCATCGCCGATTCATTGTCAAGGGCTCTTTACCCCACGAGATCTCTCGCTGCGCCTATCTCCAATTCGTCGTCGAATCTTCGCACAAATCAGCCTTGTCCAAGAATTGGTTGTAGATGTCGGCGATGTCATGCCGCTTGCCAAACTTGGGGTCTTTCTTGAGGCCATATGCCCGATTGCTCATCAAGGATAACTTCTCGCGATAGTTGGCCCAAGTTTTCAAACTCCGTCCCAAATAGCTTCTCGCGCACGGCCGGCAACATCCCGGCGACGGCCATATCGGCCAACTAATCGTCCGGCAAGTTCAATGAGAAGCACATGCCCTTGACTTCTCCGAATCTTCTAAGAAACTCCGGCGGTGTTTCACCGTGCCTTTGCTTCAAGGTGGCGAGATCAATCAACTTCTTCTCGTAACTCGCCGGAAGTAATGAGCGTGGAATTTACGCTCCAAATCTTTCCACCGGCCACCGATTCGGGCGGCAAGGACGAGAACCACCGAAAAGCCGGACTCGTCGGCCGAGGCGGGGAAGTAGCGAACCCCGAACGTCTCTTCGGCGAACATTCCCCAAGCCGCATGAGGTAACGAGCGATATGCTCGACCGTGCTTGTCTCGTCCTCGCCCAGAGAACTTTGTGAATTCCGTCGGCGGTTTCACCCTTGGTGGCGGGAGCACGTTATAGTACCACTGCGGGAACGGCGGCTCGTAGGTGGGGCCCCCGCATCCTTGGCTTGAGGCCGAACCGATTCCGCATCAACTCGGCCATCTTGCGTGCTAGGGCATCTTCCTCCCCGAGCGCCCGCAGCCGCGCGTACCCCCGGGTGCGGGAAGGCGTCGAACGCCCCGTAATTTCCCACTTCATGATAGCCACCGCCGTACAAATTCTTCTCCGGGAGCCGCTTGGTCGACGGAGCTATTCTTCGACTGGGGTCAAGTGGGGCCCCAGGTGAGCCGAACGCTAGGTCTCCGTACGTAGGCTGGTACGGATTCGGCTGTTGCACAGGCTGACCCGTGCTGCTCTGTGGTGGCGGCAGGATTGGCTGACCTCCTGAAGCCTGCAACGGAGGCTGAACTGGCTGCCCCCCGGCGCCCTGCGGAGGAGGTTGGAATGTCTCGCTCCCGGAGCTTTGAGGGGGAGGCTGCTGCACCTGGCTTCGTGGCGGCGGCTGAGAGCTTGATTCACCCAGCTCCACGGTGCTCTTTCCGGCGTACGCCTTTCCAAACGCTTGCCCCGCGCCCGGGCAAAGAGGGCCACCATCATCTCGCTGGAGCGACCCGAGGAAAGCTTGGTTGTGCTTGGTGAGCATGTTGTCTACCGACTCCTGGAAGATCCGCGCGCATTCCTCCTTTTCTTGTTGGGTTGTGGCGTCGGTCTCTCCCGGCAACAAGGCACTCCGGGCGGTGCCACTCTTCAGATATGGTACACCACTCCGATTCTTCTTAAACGACATGAGACACTTTTGCTGAAATTGATTCACGGCGTCTAGGAGCCGCCGATGTCGTCTCGGAGAAAGCTCTTCGATGTTGACATCCGGGAGGTCCGAGACTTCGGGCATCTTGAACCGATTCGGCCGTAGGTCCCACCTTGGGCGTGCCAAAAAGTGTGTTGACGCAAAATGTGCACTCACCGCCAATCACACAAAGAAGCCGAAAAAGCTAGCTTCGCACGCGCGAGAGAGCAAATGACGTGCCGGTCAATTTTTCCCGAAAATTAACAAAAGATAAAGCAATTAGATACCAAAGCTTGGAACGTGTCGGGTGGTACCGAGACGGTTCCATATTTATGGCCAAAAAGCCAAGCAAGAATGACATGTAGCTATGTAGAGCTATCCGTCAAAGAATCACAACCATCCGGACCATTATGAAGGAAAAAGAATACCGCCGAATGGATGACATAAGCGTGACGACGATCGGTCTTTGTATAGATAAAGATGCAAGCATGAAGTTATGACCGATCCCCGTGAGGTTTGTCATTAAATAAAATGAGGTAAAGCACGGACATGATCATGTATTAAATGAGCACGCATAGATCAAAGCACTAGTCTACCGCATGTCTAGGTACTTTTAAGATCCGTCGGGTACGATCACAAACAAATCTATCCACCGCATGATACAACTTGCATGAAGAAACGTACCACCTTCTCGCAAATAGATCTATCCACCGCATGATACAATCTAAATACGGAAAGCTAAAAGCATACGTCACTTAAGGCACAAACAAGGCACGTGATCTACTCATGAAAACATAACCGAATACGGCCGAATGTACCGATCCAGGGTCCATGAAGAAGGAACAAACATTACCACATGAATAAATCTATCGACCGAAATGGAAATCTAATCCACCGGATGACTAGCTCCAAAGCAACCCAAAAACCCGCATCTACCGCATGATACCCGGTTCTTTCAAGATTTACGCACAAAGCAAGCTTGAACCCGCAACACGTGACAACCTAGATCGATTCGGTTTCGGCTATCGGAGAGCACAAGACCCACGCGTCAAAAACACAAAACCTGCTCGCGCACGGATCTTAAGAGGAAAAAGCCGATCCAAACCCACCTAGATTGGGCAAGAGTGTATTACATGAATTAAAACATAAAGTAAAACTCATGATAACACGGGGTAACTTAATGAATCTATCGGATCTTGCCAAAATTCGATAGAGCCGATAACTAGCTTCGAGCTAGATCTTAACCTACCGCATGGCTCATGATCTAACAAGAAACCCTCTTGAACCAAGCTTGAATCTACCGCATGACACGAAGCGTGGTAACAAGACTACTTGCATCAGATCTAAATCTACCGCATGATACTAGACATGATACAAGGTTGCCGGTACTCACGGAGGTCGACGGATCGATTGGCCCTCTCGAAGAACTCGACGACACGACAAGGACTCTAGGGTTTGGCGTAAGGCCGGTGTGTATTGAGGAATGAACGTGTCTGTTACATACATCCAGGGATCGTATTTATACCCTGCTGATTACAACTGCGAATGGATTCATTGCCTAACTAAACTTGATCGCCTATCCATCCATTCGCTTCCTCTGATTGAGCCACGTCATCGTCCAATCCCGCAAAATCAGCTCTACTGTTCTTTTGCCGAACTGGAGCAGATAGCCGACCGCGGATCCTTCTGCCGAAAATCTCTGAAAATATCTTTCCTTCCACCAGACGGACTTTTTTCGAATCGGACCCACATGTCATACTCCTTACCAAATTTTGGTGTTAACAATTACGTGTATTGTATTGTATATATTTGGATCCGTAGCAACGCACAGGCATGATGCTAGTTAAATTATATATGTGATGCTACCATTTGTGGGCCGGAAAAGAGCATCCAAAAAGAATGCACAGGTACTATGTCAAACCTTTTATCTCTCTTTGCATTGACAAGGAACATGTACTCCTTTTCGAGAAGGTTCATATTTGCCTTTTGAATGTCAATGAATTTTATTTCTACAACTTTTGTTTAACTAATGTATGTCAATGATTTTTTCAGGAGGAATCTTGAGCTTCAGAAGGAGCATGCGAATGTTGGGAAGATGGCCATCAATGGAAACTTCGCTGCTACAACATTAGTCTTTTCAGTACAATAAGTTCAAACAATTGTGTGTGGTGGCCGCATTATTATGTGTTAAGCTACGTACTTGTGTTCTCAATGATCTTGACACTCGGTGTCTTTGGTTTCATTCCCGTATGAACAAATTTTATTTGGGTTTAATGGATGTTGATGCCTCATTTACATATTTCTCGATTTGTGATTCTATTCAATAATTAAAACAACGCATTTCATTATTCATATATATGAATCTGGCGTCGCAATATACATTTGAAATCAACCAAAATTCTGTTCCAATAGACTCACATATAACAACTACGTTCAAATGTGGCAATAGGTACAACTATCGTGGCAAAACATATACATTCTCTTGCAACTAAAAAAAGGCGACGGTGGCAATAGAGAACCTATCTATAGCAACCATTCAGTATCATGGCAATAGATGACCTAACTGTAGCAACCAACCTAAGTACTGTGGCAATAGCATATGTCTCCTATAGCAACCATTCGGAAACGTGGCAATAGAGGACCTATCTGTAGCAACGAACCTCCCATAACGTTGCAATATCCTAAGCCAACTATAGCAACCATTTAGTTGATGTGGTAATAGAGACACTTTATTGCAATGATTTCTACGCGTAGCAAAACAGTCTATTGCAACACCTATGTTCAGTTGCCACTGCATTGTGTTGCTACACAACTAACGTGTCGCAATATGTGTCACTAGCAACGTCTCGTTCGTTGCGATTGGTACCATTGCAACACCCATAGTGGTTGCAATGGCCTATGTTACAACGCTCACCAAGTGTTGCAAAAGAGTCAAAATTGTTGCAATAGATGTGTCTTGTATCGCTACTAAAACGTAAAATGTTGCATTAATCTATTGCTACGGTTACAAGTGCAACGACTTTTAACCAAAATAATATGGTAGCAAAAGTACTATTACTACCATTTTTCGGCCTATTGCAACACTTTTTCGGTGTTGATTTTGATACAAAACCTTGTAGTGAAAATACATCTAATCTAGTTTGTCTAACCCTAGTTTTCATAGATTTGTTTTTACTTTCTAGGTTTTGCATACTTTGTTTACTTGCTAACCCTAACCGGAGATGGTTGGCTACCTCTCCAAGGAACCCAAACTTCTTTTTTGTGGATGATCCAGGAAAACTTTACGGTGCAAAGGAGACGTGCAACACAAGCTAAAGGGTTGGAAAACCTAGATTCAAAAGCCGAAGTTGAAGGACCGCCGGAATCTCCAAGGGAATCACCACCTCCAAGTCCAAAGGAAGATCAACCTAAACCGACATCGTTGATCTACCTATCATAAACCTTCAAGACGCCAGAAGGCCGTTCAAGATCAAGGTCTCAACTATCCGCATGACGATTACGGGAGCTTTGGAGCGTTTCAATGAATACATACGAGCCGGATTCCTTGAGTGGCAAATCGGTTTACTTAAGAGGAGGATGGAGAAGATGGAGATAGAGAAAGACGCTCAACACCTAAAGGCTGCCAAGGCAAGATCCACATGCGAGGATTGAGGTGTTCATCGTGATGAAGATGCTAGAGACGCAAGTGGGACAACTTGCGGGCGCCCGATGGGTAACAAAGAAGAATATTCGAGACAACTCCAAGGTCCCAAGACGGCAAGGGCTACTCAAACTCATTCGGGAGAGGAGGAGGATCACACTAAGGAGACCATGAAGATCACAACCGAAGGACCGGAGTTCGAGATGCCGAGCCACTATATTAAGGAAGTTGTTGCATCCGTCAAGACCAAAAGACAAAGCCACTCGTGAAGACCAAAAAAAAATTGACTAAGCCGAAGAAGAAGCCCGTGCCCAAGATGGTGCGGAAGTGGGTACCCAAGATTGCAACGCCCGCAAAGAGCGTTGATCCGAGGTAATCAAGTGAAGAAGTCTAGCCATGTACTATAAACGAAGCACTAGGCGGGAGGCAACCCATTTCATCGAGTCAAGAATAAGCTACCGGGAGGACAACCCGATTCCAGGTTTTTCGAGTCTTTTTAATAATTTAGTTTTGAGTTTTATTACGCAAAGACATTAGACTTAGAGGTGGTTGAACAATATTAGAGACATAATTCTAGATTGAATATTTTGCTTTATCATAAACCCTTTGCATGAACCCTCCTATGTGCTTGTTTGATTCTTTTCGAGAAACCTCAACCAAATAATTTCACAACCTAAATCAACCTTTCACCCTCATTATGGTGCTGTGGTTGACTTATTTTTCATGCTAAAACCACACGAGTAGAGCCACAACTTATATTTATGTGTTAATAAGAATTCATCACGTGGTAGGACTCGCGTGAACCTAGAAATCAAAACTTTTGGTTGGATCAAAAGTCTATATCCTTGGTTTCTCTAGGATTAGAATTTTTCTAAGCCTCATCTAATTTTGTTTTATTCAAAATCTCTCTCATTTAGCCAAAATTAGAGCCTAAACCTATGCCCCCGTGATCAAGCCGGGAAAAGTTTGCTCTCAACCAATGAAGGCAAACTATACCGGTGAGACCGATATCAACGTAGTCGGAAAATGTTTTCAACTCACATTTTTTTTATGGTTTAAAAACTTCTCTAAATTTATGCTTGAGCTCTTGCATGGCTCTGAAAAATATTTTTAAATTTTGAAATTAGAGGAGTGCTTAACCTTAAACATACCTAAATGGAGGCAATCTAGTTTGAATTAATCATGCATGCACCATTGGATACCCTTTCATCAACTTTCACCAAGACCACATGCAAAGGACAAGCATGGTGGGCAGCAAGCATTAACTTTGCAGGAATTTCATGGTGGCATGTGAAGCAAGTGGAGCTAGGGAGCATGGACATGACTCAAAGCATGAAGCATCAAGTGGAAGGTCCAAAAGGAGTGGACGAGAGCGTTTGGGCGGTGCAACTCGTGGAGCACGCGGGCAAGAAAGTTGCAGAGGCGAAATGATCGTGCTGGAAGAAAGCCGAGGTCGGGAGGAGCCAGAAGCACCCCAGGCCGGTCGGCCCAGGCCGGCCGGTCTCCACTACTTAAGGAGCCCCCCGGCTCCCGTTTTTTGCAGGCAAGTTTCCCTCTCCGTCCTTTGTTTGTGTGTTCAAGTTTGTGTGCCCAAAACCTCCGTAGACATAGCCAACCTTCCCTAGCTTGATAGCTCAAAAAAATCCACACCCTTAATCCACTCAAAGTCCACATCCCGAAGTAAGATTTTAAGTGCCTAGTTACCAGTTGCAACCCGGAGTTTTAGTGGAGAGAAGAGTGCAGCAACCATGTGGAAGAAAACCATGAGTCTCTTTTCCAAGAAGAAGGGTCCATCGTCATCCAAGCCATCGTCGACGACGTCTTCGAGGAGGCACTCGGTTTCCGAGTCTCCTCGGAGCATGGAGACGGATACAGCACCACCAAGGAGGAACGATGCTCTCCTCCTTGGTGGCATGAGGGAAACAAGGAGCATGTCCATGAGGTTTACCGAACTTCAAGGGAACACGGAGGAGCCGCCCGTGCCACCACGACGATCGACCCGTTCGACCGCGCCACCTCCATACACTCCGATATATTCCTCTTATGGCTTCATCATATTTTCGGAGGAGGAGGAGAAGAGGCTCTCTCGTCTTGAGAAGAGGCTTGTGCCCAACGTCGAGTTCGACGACCAAGCACTCTACACCTTGGGTTTTGGGACCGACATATACTATATGTTGGGGCACCTTGGATGGGTGCAGTTCTCCAACGGAGTATCGGCGGACAACCACAAGGGGTTCGCCTTGGAAATCTTGATGACCATTGAACCTATCCTTGATGATGGGGTGCAAAGCTTATCATTCCGTTTGGAGGGAGTCCAACAAGTGGTTCCCTACGAGCATGTTATGGAGCTACTTAGATTCCATAAGGGAGCTCCGGAGAAAGTTGAGGTGCCACCCGACATGTTAGCGGGATTTTGGAATTTAATCTCCGGAGAAGCCCATCAACAACGCAATTGCATCCGCAACCCCATTATCCGGATATTTCACTCTTGGATGTGCAAGAGGGTATTGGGGAGGATGAAGGAGACGAAGGTGACCGACACGGAGTTGAATTGGCTCTACTCGGCTTTAATTGCCAGGCAGCCAATAGACCCCTCTTACCTTATGATCAACCGTTGGTGTTGCGAAGCAACATCGGGGGCGGGACATATTGGTTCGGGGTGCTACCTCTCCATGCCTGGCCTTCTCCTTACGGCCGGGGATCGCAAGAAACCCCGACCATCTTTTGCGTGGTACCTCTCTCGGCATTGAATATTTGCGACAAGGCAAATACATTAGTGAAGATGAGAGAGAAGGTTTTCATTTGGCCATAGTGAACCTACACCTTCCGGATGCAAGGCTTAGGCTTTTCATCGAAGGAAGGGAAGATTGGTTGGAAGAGGGACTCCTGTCCCTGCAAGGAAAAACAAAAGAGGAAGAATTGTAGAGGAGGGAACATCCTCCGCACAAGCGAGTGGAGCACAACCCAATGTGCCACCATTCGGCGGGATCCCTCCTCCGCCTAGTTATTATGGAGAGCCACAAGAGCAAGCATGGGGGGGTGGTGCACCGGTACCCCCACCAAATTATGTTGTGCCCAACGCTAACTTCGCGGAGCCCTACGCACAATATCCCCAACCACAACAAAGCATGGCCATAATTGGAGGGTATGTTGCAAGAAACACCCAAAACGTCCCAAAGCAATCCAAGCCAACGCGGCTCAACATGGTGAGGGCAATGCAAATATTGCCTATGAGCTTGGACGCCTTCACCTAGTGGAGCCGAATCAATTCGTCGAGGGAATGTCCAACCGTATTATGAGCAAGGGTATTACTATCAAGATCATCAACACCAACCACCGGCGGAGGATTAGAAGATTTAGGAACTTTAGTTTTCTTTTCTTTTTCTTTCTCTGTAACTTTCAACTTTTGTTTATGTGTGTTTGCGTAATATTTTCTGTTTTTATTTAAATTTCAGCAAGTGTGTTTGTTTATTTTCAGTTTGTATTCCAACTTGATTTCATCATTAATAAAGACACCACTATGATTATATCATTGGAAAAGTTACAAAAATTTGTGCCATAATGATATATGATTATAATTGCCGCTTTGTTTATCTTTGTAATTGATTTATGCATGTTAAAGCTAGTGCTCTCTTAAAATACGAATCTGAATTTATTTAAATGCTAGCTTAATCTTTAGCGGAGGTTATGATTGATTAAAATAAAGACCCATAGTGTTTTATGTGCTCCCAATTTATGAATAGATTAAAGATGGTTTTTATGCTCAAAAATATCGCTAACCTTGTCATAAATATCACTTGTGTGTTGCTCAACCTATCCAGAGCCTAATATATATTTGAGTGCATAAACCGTAGTGTACAAGATTTATTCTTGAGTGAGTTATTACAGGCCATGATTACTCTGGATCGAGACTAAGAAGCTGGTCATTCCGTTTTTGCGTATCTATCTTTTTGCCAACCTTTTATCCGTGCATTGTGTATCCCTGCATCGGAGATCTCACAAACCTCGCCGGATATCCACCCTTAAAACCAAATATCATCTTCTGTGATTACCTCCTTGACCACAACCTATTGTTGAGAATGGATCATCAATTCAAGGAAGATCGCAAGACGGTGCCAACATTGAATAATTCAAGTATCTCTCCAAGGAAAAATATTTCCGGTACCTACCTTATTTATCGCCTCTTTGCTCGAGGACAAGCAACGTCTAAGCATGGCGGAGGCAGGTACGGTGCAGTTTTAGAGTTCAAAGGGGAGCAATTTAAAAAAAATGAATGAAAGAAAATTCAAAGGCGATGTACGTGACTTCCAAGGTGAAAGTCTCACAAGAAAAAAATGATGAACGAATGAAAGAAAGAAAGAAAGAAAGAAAGAAAGAAAGAAAGAAAGAAAGAAAGAAAAGAAGGAGAAATATGAGAAAAAGAAAAATATGAGTATGCCTAAAGTGAACTCCCCGGTTCTCTAAAAGTGCATTCAAGGCTTCAAGTTTAAAAGATCCATTCTCATTTTCCAACCATGTGCAATCCGATAACGAGGACTTCCTTTGTGCCTCGGGATCACTCTTTGCCATTTGCACATGTCCACTCGTCTAAAGTGTGTGTATTTTTCTCTTTCCCCTCCTTGATTTAACATTATTTTCCAATGACCTTTTTGACGAGTCTCGGTAAGACCATGAGAAGCTTGTCTTGTGTTGACAACACCTCATTTATAAAATCTTGTTAGGACTAAACTTTCCCAAAAAAGCTCCATATAAGCCCACCACACATATATGTTATGAGAGGGAAAGGAGTAGAATATATAGGCTTGAGAGACAAGTCAGTTGAGAGTTCATGAGCAATATACAAGATGATTTAAATTTGTGAACTTGGTTTAGCTTTTCTTTATCTCGTTCTTTATTTCAAAAATTCTGAGATCTATTTAAACTTTGTGAGCATGTTAATACTCGTGGGACAAGCTTAATAAGAATCTACCCTCCGTAGAGATAAAGGCTAGTACATTATGGAACTTTAACGAATTAAAATTTTGAGAGCATTATGTTTTCTCGTGTATGATCAAGTGCAAGGTTTAAACATTGTTTGGCAACGATGATATCCATCGAAGGCTTACTCGAGGACGAGCAAGGTTTAAGCATGGGGGAGATGTTGACGATGAAAATCCGTCAACCTAGCCATGAGTTTACCTTCGGTGTTGGCTTAAGTTTTATACCTTATCCATTGGTACTAACCCCCGTGGTATAACAAGTTCACGTGTGCATGTCGGTTTTGGAGTTTAGTGTTTATGCGGGGTTCTAGCGTTGAAAGCAAGACTTTCGGGATGAGTTCATCAAGCACCTTATGACAAGACCTTGAAGCCCCCGTACAAGTCATGCAATGAAGCAAACTTAACTCCAAGAAGCCGGGGACTTGATCCGAGAAGATGACAAACTCCGAGGACCCGACTAGAAAAGTGCCTGAATCTTGCAAGACAAGGAGTTATGTCCAATTCGGAGAGAAACCGACGACATGGACCTACATGCGAAGGGGGAAACATCCGGAAGCAATGGAACCGACGTAGAGCAATGGAGGCCTCGGGCTAGGCTCGGATGGGCCCAGGCCGGCCGGCCCAGGCCGGTCGGCCCAGCCCTTTCCAGGGCCCAGTGATGCCCTCCTTTGCCCTAGCCGCCAATCGGTGTATTTATAGCCCCGTGGCCGAGAGCCACGCATCATGGAGTTCATCATTGGCCGCCGAGGAGCAGAGAAGAGAGGGACACCATCTCGGAGAGGAGAGGGTCGAGCTAGTTGACTAGGGTTTCCCTAGCCGACGTGGGAACCTTGCATGGAAGACCACGTCGGAGTTCTCGGAGCTAGAAGCAAGATCAAGGAAGGACCCCGATGGTGATCTTGTGTATGTATCATTGTCATAGTTGAATTATCAAGTTGAATCTATTCTTAGGGATCAAGTGTTTCCTCGAAGATTTCGTATTTCGATCGGTTTGCTTATTCTAGATCTATTCACACGATAGATCACTTATGGTGTTCTTGTAGCCGCGGTGTCTAGAGGTACACGCCGGATCTTCCGAAAGAATCTCGACTTGTCTTTTGACTCGCCCTAGACTCCCCGCATGAGTAGGGATACGTTATGACGAACGGGGGTTCCGAAAGGTGGATGTTTTCGGATTTGGACGGGAAACCACGGTTTAAAGAGGCTTCTAATAAGATTCAATTTGCTACTTCTTCTCTTGCTTGGAACTTCAACAAAAGGCTTACCCCGATCTCTCTAGATCGGTTTATCTACCCAATCTTACTTTGTTATCTCCGGTGTTTAGTAGATTAGATTAGTTTCTTGTCTTTCACTTAGATGCATTGGGGTTTACCGAAGATTGGAGTTACTTGGCTTTACTAGATCAACTCTTGCGTCACACATTTGTTCCACGGATTCGATACCTTGGGTTCACCACTCGAGGGAAGAAGGGTCCTTTGACTACGACGGGAGATTTGTCCGCTTGCAAGTCTAAACGAAATTCGATACAACTATTAACCGTCAACAGCCATCGACTCGACTCGTCGAAGATGTAGCTATAGGAGTACATTGTGCACAAGAAAGTCAGCATCAGGAGATTCGCCTGCGTCAGCACCCAGGAGAACCTTGACTACGTCTTCAATGTTCATTCGGTATGCCTTGCATACACAGCTTCTTGCGACCATTCCAATTGAAAATATGAAATTGCACTCCTCCAGTCGATATGCTCCAATTAGAAATCCTAATAAGTATTAGAAGCAGAAAGTTCAAGCATTCACTTTTGAGATTTCAGCAGCACCACTAAAGTCTTAGTTTCCGGTTTTTCCTTCACTACATGCCACCTATTTGAGCGGTTTGGATCAGTGCTAGGCCGTTGCTGCAAAATCACACATGAGAGCTTTAACTAAGTGATCAAAACTCAGAAGAGATAAGGATAAAAGTGAGTATGAACACGGAAAGTTTAGGGATTTTAAGCTGACTATTAATCTTCCCACTGCTGACGATTAATCTCTCCCCACATCTTGATTTGAGGTTCCTGCTGATGACTAATCTTCCCATTTCTCGATCTACAATTCCTGAAGATCAATCTCCCCACATTTCGATCTGCAGTTCATGAGGATAAATGCCTTGCATCCATGGCTTCCTTGGTTCACGCCAACTGATAGCCTTAGACAACTTTGCCTGGTAACTCCCCATGTCTTGATCTACAGTTTCTATAGTTTTTTCTTAGATTTTCACAGTTTAATTTTCTTTTCTAACTTTCATTGATATTTCCCATTTTCAAAAAACATATTTCATTAATGTACATGTTTTTCTCCTAATGCGACTATCTTCTTGCAGTTGCTGCACATTAGAAACAAGGCATAGACCTTCTGAATTTCTGCACTCTTTGAAATAAGGCACATATCTTTGCAGCAAAAAGGTAATCACATTTACTTCCTGCAATGTACATGGTTTAAAATATTATATTTTACGCAAGCCATCATGAAAATATAGAGACCAGAGATGATGCAAGTACCAGCAATCTACTTAACTGAATGACAAACCAAATTGATAAATAGTTCTTTTCTCAGATGAATTGTTAATATAAATTTCTAGCGCTTTTTTGTCCCAAAGCATGGTCGAATGTGCTTGGAATTGTTTGATCTCAATTGCACTTGTCCAACGATTGCTAGTTACTCCATGATTTTAAACATATTTGTTTTCATGAATCACCGAGGAACCAAGTTGAGAAGTACCTTGGTTCGTGTGTGATGAGTGATTGATCGGATGGTTTGAAGCTTTGTGTGTGTAGTGTTGAGTTGTGTTGTGTGTGTTATTTTGTGTATTTACCTTATTGTTTATGTGGTGTGTTGTCAATGCACTCGTGAGGAGTGGTTGACAACGTTGTGTGGACCGACTCTTGGCCTAGTATTGCGGGTGTTGGTTGCGTCTTGGTTTGCGTTGGTGCGGGTGAAGAACGGGCGCGAAAGGTCTTAGCCTTGCGGGGCCTCCGAGGAGTGGAGAGACAAGTAGGCTTGGTTCGAGGGACCCGGTGGCCGACGGGATCAAGTGCGAGCCACATGGTGCAAGAAGAGCAAGACGAAGTCGTGGACATGGAGCCGGTGCATCGGTGGTGGCCAAGTCAAGGAACGAGGCAAGACTGAGTAGATCGTCCGGGCACCGGAGGTGAAAGGCTTGGCGGGCTCGACGCTTGGCGTGGTGAGGCCGGGCCGTGTACACGGGGTTTGGTGGTTTGGCCACAAAACCATCGGAGGAGGGTTTCTCGGTTTGGGCCTCAAAACCGAGCCCGAGGGCTCCGGCGTGACGGAGACGGTATCCGGGTGCGTCGGGGAAGCTTCGAGGCGGGCGACACGCGGCATGATCTAGGTGCTTGCGTCGGGAGGACGTGAAGGCCTGATGGATGCGCGGCCGTCCGATGGTGAACTTCATGTGTTGACCAAAACGCCCCTGTGAGGGCTTGTGTTGTACTCCTAGTGTAGGGGCACTTCGGTCTTTTCCGGAGGGCCTATATATAGGAGGAGGGGGCTGAATTTTCAGCCAACTCTTGGGCTAGAGGCTGTTGTACTCTTTCATTTTGGAGTGCTTTGGGAGAGAGGGAGAGAGGTGAGAGTGGCTCTTTGATTGGAGCTTTTTGCCATCTTAGATTTGGTTTCTAGGAGTGGCTTGTAATCGTTTGGACAAGATATTCATAGTGATTTCATCCTCTAAATCTTGTGCCAATCTTTCTATTCCCGAATTTCTTTTATTGCCTTTTCGGAGCTCTTTTTGTGCTATTTTCGTACTTGTTTTGGTGCCTTTGTTCTTGGTGTGATTCCGCGGATTTGAGTGGGTTTCTCCCCGGATTTCTTTGAGGGAAACATGGATGGATGTCTAGTGCATCTTTGTGATTGATCTTGTGCCCTCAAACGCCGGGAAACCACTTCGATTCAAGGATTTTCGTTCGGTGCTCTAGCTTTTGGTGGTGTTCAAAGGATCCGCGATTCCCGATGATTTAGGGAGTTAGGAGACAAAATTTTTGGGGTATAGCATCCTTGGTTGACACTTTACATGTCCCCAAACTCTTGTCTCAATAGCTACTATCGTTAGGGAGATCCGGTGATGAATTGGGAGTGTTGACTTTCGGGGTCGAGCAGTTTTCAGTTCTGTTCGTGCACGGCGGACGGTCCGCGAGGGCCAGGCGGACGGTCCGCGTGTACAGTGTTCTTCGCGTGTTCTTCGTGTTCTCGCGCGCCTTTGTTTTCGATCCGGTTTGGCTTTTGGTTTTTGTTGCAGCCAGTTTGCGGACGGTCGGGCTTGAGTAGCGGACGGTCCGCGGGTGGCACGGACGGTCCGCCCGGCCTCGGCGGACGGTCCGTTTTTCTCGGGTCGCTTCGGTGTTCTGTGTTCTTTAACGGACGGTCCACGGTGTACGGCCGGGACGGTGCGCGGGGTTGGCGCGGACGGTCCGCGGGAGCAAGCCGGACGGTCCGCGAGGCTTGCGCGGACGGTCCGCCCCTCTCCGGCCGGGACGGTCCGCCGCAGCCTGCGCGCTTTGCCTCTTGGTTCGATTCCTCCCTTCCTTTTTCTAGTGCTTCCGCGTGTGCTTCAAGGAATCGTTCCTAGGACTAGAGGTTGATCCATAACCTCGTGGTCTTGGCGATTGGTGTGTGATTCGATCCATCGCTTGTGTGTGACCGGGATTTGAGTAGGGCATAGGCCGGGTTCTTTGGGAAGAATTTTTACCGGCTCCTATTCACTCCCCCCCTCTCTAGTCGCCATCCGATCCTTCAATTGGTATCAGAGCCGGTTGTGGATTCTTTTGGCTCTAACAAGTCTTGAATCCATAGGGTGACTAGAGGAAAGAGGTGCTTTTGCTTGCGACCTTGGTTTGCACGTTTTGAGTCCGACGATTTGGAGTTGTGCCCTTGGAAAACCATAACTTGAGGTACCTTCAGTAAAACGGGCATAACTTTTCGCTCGGTGCTCCGTTTTGGCTCAAATTTTTACAGTGGTTTCGCGACTCCATTTGTAGGTGATCCAAAATAATCTAAAGATCATTTTGGGGTCTTCAAAAATTCAGAAAAAAGCAAGAAGATAATTGAAAAATCCTCATTTATGTCTCTTGCGGCTTTGTCTTGTTTCTTCTGGATTTTCTCTAGGCTTCATTTCACCTTATCTTGAGCTGAAATTTTTTGTGCCTCTATCTTTGGTGCTCCTTGTTCAGTGGTAAAATTTTGGGAAAAAGATAAGATCCTTTGCTATTGAACTCGTCAGTAGTTGTTAGAGAATTGAGGCTTTTTGAGTGCTTTCTTTGCATCGTTGCTTGTTCCTTGAGCTTGGTTTCGGCTAATCCTAACCGGTACTTTGTTTATGGCACCAAGTTCTTCTCCTTGTGGTTCTTTGAGCAGGAGGAGTATGGAGGTTGAGGCGGAAGCCGAAGTGGAGGAGATGATATCTCTCATCGAGGTCTATCGAGATGGTGACATCAAGAAAGGCGAGCTCTACCACAAGCTAGGAAGCATGAACCAAGGTACACTTGCCAAAGCTATCTTGATCCTATGCAATAGGTTGGATGATTGTGAGCGTGATTGTGGAGGCTTGCATAGGAGAAACATAGATTTGTGTGATGCCTTGCGTAGGAAGAATGAGAAGATGAAATGCTCTCTTACTAGGTTGAAATGTGGTATGGCTCATTGGAGGTCTCGTGGTTTGAATTCTTGCACTTCTTGTAACACCATGCATGCTAAAAATGATGCTTTGATTGCTTCCATTGCATGCTTGAAATCTGAAATTAAGGTGTTAAATTTCAAAGCTTCTTTGCCTTGCAAATCATGCAATGCCTTGTGTGCTGAAAATGAGAAATTAAAAGATGAAGTTAGTTGGCGCAAAATGCATGTTGAAGCTTTTAGAAGAGCATGCGACAATCTTGATTTTGAGAATGATGAATTGAGATCATCTCTTGCTAACTTGCAATCTGAAATTGACTTGTTGAAATCAAATGCTTCTATGCCTTGTAACTCTTGTGTTGTTTTGAATGATGAGCTTGATATGGCTAGGAGTAAGATTGCTTTGTTAGAGACAAGTGCTTCTTTACCATGTGTTTCTTGTGAGTCTTTGCATGCTGAAATTAATGAATTAAAATTGACTCACACCACATGTGTAGATAAACTTGAGCATGCTAGGGCTGAAATTTGTGATATGAAATCCATGCCTTGTAGCAAGTGCTCTTTGTTGCTGGTTGAGGATGCTTGCCATACTTCTTGCAATGATGATAATGCTTTGCGAGATGTAAATGATGTTGCTTGTTCATGTGATTTCGTTTGCACCTCATGCATTGATTTGGAAAGTGAAGTTTTGGCTTTGAAAAAGATGCGCGAGGATATGAGCGCTAAGTTGGTTGAGCATGATGAGATGAGTGCCAACCTTGAGAAAGAAAATGAACTCTTGCGTACCACATATGCTAAATGCATTGAAGAAGAAATCAATAATTTGAGAAATATGACATGTGGTACTTGTGAGCGCCTCAAGTCTCAAAATGAGGTTTTGCGCACAAGGTGCAAGAGTCTTTGTGCCAAGGGTTTGGATTCTCACTTCTCTTGTCACTCCGATGTTGATGCTTCTAAATTTGCTTCTTCTAAACCGGAGTCGACTTCTTCTCTTGAGTGTGAGTCTTTGGATGCTAGTAAGTGTGCTAGTGCTTTGGATAGCTCTCCAATAGCTACTCCTAAGCTTGTTGCTTCGTCCGGTGTTGCCCAAGGTGATTTGAACGGAAAGGGTGCCTCCCACATATTTGGAACTCATATTCCCAAGCCGAGGTTCCAATGCACCTTTTGCAAGAAGGATGGGCATACCATTGAGTTTTCCTTTCGCCGTGTGAAGCACGAGTGACGTGTGCGTGCCAAAGCTTTTAAGAAGCCACGTAGCCTTTCTCATGGCACGTGTGATTCTAATGTGGGCACCAAGTTGGATGTTGGGGTTGATGCTTCATGATCTAAGTCCCAAGGGACTTCCCACTTACAAGAGAATGGTGATTCATCCACTCGGACCGTGCCTCTCGATAGGCCTTTGTACCATTGCTCTCGCCGTGGGAAGGATGGGCATCAAGAGAGTTTTTGCTACCGCCGGGCAAGGAGAATACGGCGAGGAGGTGCCTCTAGGCCTTTGGTTGTTCATAGCCCTTCTCATGGCATGAACACTTGTGAGCCTAAGAAGGCGCGATTTGGATGGGTCTTATGACACTCTTTCTAGTGAGTTTGGCCATGCTCGTGGACATGCTTCTAGTGTTTCTTGTGTTGGTCCGCGACATGCTTCCCGTGGTGCTTGTGTTGGTTCTTCTCCTACGACCCCGAAGGATCTTTGCCTTTTTGCTTGTGGTAGCACTCGACTTTCCTCGCGAGTGACTTCTTTGAGGCATGGTTCCAAGGGTGTTCGAAAGACTTTTCATTCCAACCGGCATTTGCATCATGCTAACCCACATGATAGGTTGTGTGCACCACTTACCCGTGTGACCAAATCTTGGATTCCCAAGTACGTGCTTGCTAACCCTTTGGGATCCAAGGCTCGGTCCTTCTTCTCTCCTTGTGTGTAGGTATGGAGACGCGGTTGGAGAACATGAGCTCAATGGAGACATGATAGTTCTCCACACTATTTCGGATGGCTCTTGAAAGCCTTTGTACACATGTATAGTGAGTTTTCTTTTCCCCTCATACTCTCTTGTATATACTTGTGTCATGCTTGTGTGAAAACCATGGTAGGCTAGCCACCTTGTTCATGATAGCTTTGTGATCTTGAATATCTATCTTGCTATCTTTGTATGATTTTATGGTGGGTGATATTTATGAACATCATGTCATGCTTTATGGTTGATTGCTCGGTTATGTCATGTTGTTCATCCATATCATTTTTTGTCTAGCTCGATGGTACCTTTGTTGTTAGCATGTTTGTCCCCCATGTATATCTTGTCATGCTAGCTTTGTAATATATGTTGGTGGATGATCCATGTGATCTTGTATCATGCCTTTGTTTAGTTCTTGTATATTGTTTGGCATGTTACTCTTTGGTATCATTTTGGTTTAGTGTTGTACCTTGTTGACATACTTGCTTGCCCATGCTTATTCATATTTGTGGAATCATGTTACAATGCTCTATTTAAGTTAATTGATATTGTCAATGCATTGTGTAGCATGTTGTGAGCTTTCCTTGGAGTTTTGGGCTTGTCTTGTCTTCGAGTTGTGTTGTTGTTCCTCTTCTCGGTTGGTTTTAGAGTTTTTCCTTGCTCTTTCTTTTCCTAGCTTTTGCTTTGTTAGTTGCCCTTGGTTGAGGGGGAGCTTGGCTTCTTTTGATAGGGAATTTGATTCCAAGAAGGGTTGTGGCTTTACTCGGCGGTCTTTGTGATCCTTAAATTGGTATTCCTTCTATGGTATTCAATTGGGATCTTTGCGGTTTTGCAATTGGTACTTTTTCAATGGTACTCAATTGGGACCTTTGGTGTCTCTTCTCTCGCTTGGAGCGATTCTTGGTTGGTGTGTTCCCTCGTGAGCTTTATTGGTGTTAAGTCAAGTTCCTTGTCTCCCTATGCATTCTGCATTGCATTTGTATCATATATCATGATGTATAGACTTTGGTAGGTTTGACATTTGTGTCTCGCATCCCGTCATATATCATGTTCCTTTTGATGTTCATATCTACCTATGTTGCATTTGTATCATATTGCATTTTAGGATGATGAGCTTCTTCCATATGCCTCATTTGAGTTTCTTTGGCTACTTGTGAGATATTGGTCATGTGTGTGGAGAAATAGCTATGTGAGGCTATGCTCTTGGAATACTTGAGATATATGTGTTGTGAGATAGCCTTTTTGAATCAAATGCTAATCTTGACTAAATTTGATGAAATGTGCTCCACTCATGTGTAGTAGTATATCCATGTCACTTTTTGGTCTAAATGTGCCTTTCATGCTTAGATTGTGCTTGGATGTCTCTTTCTTGCATTTGGGCCAAAGGCCGATATCATTGTGAATGTTTAGCCTATGTTGCATTCATGGAGGAGCATAAGCTTCTTTTTGCCGCAAAGGCACTTCATGTACCATGAAATGAATTAATCTTGAAAAGAAGTGTGTATGCTTGAAAAATGCTTCCTCCATCATGTTTATGCTTAAAATGTCTTATCTTTCACACATGGGTGCAAAACATGTTGCATGATGTTCTGTGGACCGGGAGCGTCCCGGTGGTCGGTGGATGACCGCTCCTTAGTGATGAGTGATTGACAACGGGTGTTGGACCGACTCTTGGCTTAGTGCGCGGTGTAGGCCGCGGCCTAGTTCGTGTTGTTGCGAGGTGAAGAACGGGCGCGAAAGGTCTTCGGCCTTGAGGGGCCTCGGGAGATGGAGAGACAAGTAGGCTCGGTTCGAGGGACCGGTGGACGGCGGGGCCGGGTGCGGGCCACATGGTGGCGACACAAGCAAGACGAAGTCATGGACAAGTGAGCCGGTGCACGGTGGCGGTCAAGTCAAGTGGTTTGGCGGGAGGCCGGACCGGGCACGCGGGGTTTGGTGGTTTGCCCACAAAACCATCGGCGGACGGTTTCTTGGTTTGGGCCTTAAAACCAAGTCCGAGGGCCCAACACGACGGAGACGGGATCCGGGCGTGTCGGGAAGCTTCGAAGCGGAGGACACGCGGCGGGATCGCATGGCTTGCGTCGGGAGGACGCGGGGTGCGGCAAAGGCGTGGCCGTCCGATGGCAAGACCCACAAACATTACCAAAATGCCCCTACGTGGGTTGTATCGCCAGTAGTGTAGTTAGGGGTAGTCGAGTCATTTACCACTCCGGCGGGACCTGATATATAAGCCTGGAGTGTGTGTTGATGGCTCTCTCTCTCCGGGACTTAGGGTTTCATTTGCTCCCTCCTCTTTCTCATTTTCGTAGCTATTTTTCCTTCTATTTTCTCTAGGCTAGCATGAGAGCTTCATGAGAGATTTGTTGAGAGGGATGGATGCTAGGGCGGCATGCTAGACCTTGTGAATCTTTCCTGGTTTGTATAGAAGATTCGGGGTTGTTTTTCGTGGCTTTTTGTGCTTGTTTTCGTGCCTTTGTTCCCGGTGTGATTCCGCGAATTTGAGTTGGTTTCTCCCCGGATTTCTTTGAGGGAAACATGGATGGATGCCTTGCGCACCTTTGGTGATGATCTTGACCCCTCAAACGCCGGATTTGGCCTTCGATTCGTTGACTTTTGGATGAACCCTAGGTCTTTGTGTTCTTGGCAAGGATTTGCGATTCCGGGAGTTGTAGGGAGTTTGAGACCATAATTTTTGGGGCATAACCTCTCCTTGGGGTGTTCATCATCTCCCCAAAATTTCGTCTCAAGACTCCAAGTGGTTTGGGAGATCCTTTGATCCAAAGTTTGGGGCGATTTCGCGGGCGGTTTTTCGGGGCTGTCCGGGTGATCCGGTCACTGTGCCGGTGACCCGAAGGGGGTAGGTTGACCGGTCACTTGTGCCGGGTGACCCGTGCGGCTCGTAAGGCTCGGGGTGACCGGTCACTTGTGCCGGTTGACCCGTAGGTCTCGGCCTTCTTAGTTGTTGCTCAAGTTCTTTCGTGCTTGCTTCCGCTTTGCTTCCTAGCCTTTCAAGCCTTGTTCCTAAGGTATCGAGAGAGGTTTGTGTGTGCTTCCGCTTGTTTGTGTGTGACTCGGAGTTGCGATTGGGATATAGGCCGAATTCTTTTGAGAAAGAATTTTTATCGGCTCCCATTCACTCCCCCCCTCTCTGGGTTCGCCGTTTCGATCCTTCAATTGGTATCAGAGCTTGGTGCCGGATTCTTTGCGACTTTGACAAGTCTCGAATCCTAAGATGGCGTACGTTGAGCGGGGCGGTCCGCCGCACTTCGATGGCAAGGGTTACCACAAGTGGGCGGCTCGTATGATGATCTTTCTTCGAGGGAAGTTGTTGGATTTTATTGTGCTTGACAAGACATATGCTATTCCGGTCAACATCCATACTCTTATGGTGACCGATGCCGATGCCAAGGCCAAGTATGAGGCTAATGCAAAAGCCGTTGATCACTTGTGCCGGAGCTTGTGTGATCCAGAGTTTGAGCGTGTTCGCCATTTGAATCTTGCTTGGCAAATTTGGGATAAGTTGTTGGTTGCTCACGGTGGTGATAACCATGTGAAGGCTCGCCTCTTTGTCTCTTACCGGATGCAATATGAGAATTTCACTCCACTTCCCGGTGAGGACATTGATGCGATGTTTCGCAGGTTCACCGCCATCGTGAACAACATGAAGGCAAATGTTGAGGATTTTCCGTATTCCGAGCATGATCGAGGCTTTGAAGCTCTTGCATGTCTTGGATCCAAATGTTTGGGGTGCTAAGGTTGAGGCCATCAAGGAGTCCGGGAACTATTTGACTATTGAGTTGGATGACCTCTTTTCTAAGCTCAAGTCGGCCGAGGTTGACGGGAAGTTGCTATCCAAGCATGAGGGCTCGACGGACCATAGTCTTGCTCTTGTGGGAGGATCAAAGGGCAAATCTAACCCTTCCCGTTGACGAGTTTTCTTTGTCCTCTCTTATGTCCATTCCGGATGAGGAGTTTGATGTCTTTGGGCGAGGAGGAGGCGGCCTTGCTCTCAAGAAGGTTTGAACGACTACACGAGAGTCGGAGGAATGCAAGGCGGAGCTCGGGGACATGCTACAAGTGTGGCAAGCGCGGCCACTTCATCGCCGAGTGCCGGAAGCGGAGGAGAACAAGTACAAGGTGAACGAGTACAAGGCGCACCCGAGGCGTGAAGACAAGTACTCCTCCAAGGGCAAGCACTTCAACAAGTCCAAGAGCAAGGACAAGGACAAGCGGCGACCGAGCAAGAGCGCCTACAAGAAGAACAAGGCAAGAGCGATGGTGGCCGGTGCGAGCGACGTCGACTCAAGCTCAAGCGAGGAGCAATCAAGCTCAAGCGGCGAAGATGAAGACGCCGGGAGGCGCGGTGGCAAGAAGAGTGCAAGCGGAACCTCGGCGGGGCCGAGCCGTGTGGCGCTCGAGGGCTTTTGTGGCATGGCTCATAGCTCAAGCGGCAAGAAGAGTGTGAAGGAAGACGGCGACTCCGACTCGGAGGATGAGGTAAACCGTGACCCCGACTCTTTGCTTGCTTGAGATTGCTAGGTTGAATGGTTTGCTTGATAACCGTGATAGTGTCTCGAGAGATGCCAAAAAGATGAGGAAAGATCTTAGGGCTCGGCTTGAGAATGCTAGCGAGAAAGTAGGAGAGTTAGAGTCAAAATTGCTTGAATTGAAACTTGAGAATGACTCTTTGAAACTTGCTCCTACTACTCCTGATGATGTTGAATGTGTTGAATGTGATGCTTGGTTGAATGAGATCAAAATGCTTAACGAGAAGAATGCTTCTATTTTGGCTCAACTAGATGCTCTTAGGACTCGAACATGATGAGCTTAAGGCTAGACCTACTTTGCTTGGTGCTTGCAAATCATGTCCTACTATGCATGCTAAGCTTGTCGATGCTCGTTCTACCATTAGTTCTTTGGAAGCATCTTTGAAATCTCCTGTTGCAAATGCATGTTCTAGGCGTGATGAAGTCACTTTGCGTAACCTTGAACTTACTTCCCGTTTGGATGTCATCTATGAGGAGAATGACTATTTGAGAAAGGTGTTGGGTTGGTTGTCCCGGGCGGGAACCTCAATTGAAAATCATGATTGAGGAGTTCAAGAGAGGCGATGGTCGTGGTTTGGGGTTTGAGAAGTTGGGTGAGAAAGTGGGAGAGAACGATGGGGGAGAGTGTGTACGAAAAGTGTGTTGAGTCTAACCCCGAGTTTGAGGTGATCGGAGAGATCCAAGTCCCACTCCCAAAAGCACCCAAGAACTCTTTCACACCAAAACCCAACCACCTTTGCAACAAGCTTGACACAACCCAAGATCCACCCAAATTCCCACCTAAGACAAATGATTTCCGAAACCGAGTGAAGTTTGTGGGTGAGAAGGGTGAGAAGCCTAGAGAGAAGCCGAGCCAAAACCAAAACCCATCCCCTTCGGTGTGAGTATTGTGGCAAGGAGAGGCATCTTGCGAGTTTTGCTACAAGAGGAAGAGGGATGAGAGGCTTGCTAGGGAGCAAGCAAACCGGGACAGTATCGCCGGCCTCGCGGTATTCCCGAGCCTAGAGTGCCACTTCCACGGGGTGTGGGAAGTGTGAGGAGTGTTGGCGGGGTTCCCACGGAGAGGTGGTGGCGGTGAGAGGTTTGTCGGTAGAGATGATGGTGTGCGGGGCTGGTGAGAGGTTTGGCCGGGCTCGTGGTGGTTTTGCTTTGGACGTCCTCCTACTCGTCCTCGGTATGGGTTTAGGGGAGATGGTCGCGGCTTTGGGTTCCGGAGGAACTACGGACCACGTTTTCCCCCTCGTGGTGCTCGTACTCCTCCCATGGGACATGGGAAGTTTGGTGGCAAGGGAGTGATGTTTGCTAACCCCTCTTTTGAGCGATGGCTCGACACCTGGTTTAACTTTCTTTGTGCTAACCCCAGTGTCGAGTCGCTAGCTCATTCTCGTTCTTGTTTCGATTGGCAGGCGGGGAGGCTTGGAGAACATTTGGTTGATCGACTCCGGGTGTTCTCGACACATGACCGGAGATAAGAAGTGGTTCTCCAGCCTCACCCCAGTGAAGGAAAAGCGAGACATCACATTTGGGGACAATGGACGAGGTAGGGTGCTTTCGAGAGGGTGTTGTGCATGTGAGTGACAAGGTAACGTTGAAGAGAGTGGCTCTTGTGAAGTCTTTGGGTTTTAATTTGCTTTCGGTTTCTCGACCGCTTGATGAGGGTTTTGAGGTGCGTTTCAAGTCCGGCGAGTCTCGTTTGCTTGATTCTCGAGGTGATCTTGTACGTATGATCATCCCCGAGGGTCGATTTTCGTGGCGATTTCTCTCGTTCTTTGGGTCCTGCTCGTTGTTTGATGGCCGGTCCTTCTTCTGATTTGTGGAAATGGCATAGGCGGTTGGGACACTTGAGCTTTGATTTGGTTTCCCGCTTGAGTGGTCTTGACCTTGTCCGAGGATTGCCGAGGTTGAAGCTTGAGAAGGATTTGGTTTGTGCTCCTTGTAGGCATGGTAAGATGGTAGCCACTCCCCATCCACCCCTGACCGATGTCATGACCGAGCGTCCGACAGGGCTGTTGCATATGGACCTTGTTGGGCCAGCTCGAGTTCGCTCGGTGGGTGGGAAGTGGTATGTCCTTGTTGTGGTGGACGATTACTCTCGCTATGCCCAGGTGTTCTTCTTGGAGGATAAGAGTGAGACATTTGGTTTTGTTCGAGATCCGATCGTGAGGTTGAAAAACGAGAGGCATGGGAATGCTATTCGAGCTATCCGCGGTGATAATGGCTGCGAGTTCAAGAACTCTCGTTTTGATGCCTTTTGTCGTGATCTAGGTCTTGAACATCGGTATTCGACCCCTTATGTGCCCCCTCAAAATGGAGTCGTGGAAAGGAAAAATCGGACTCTTTGTGAGATGGCTAGGACGATGCTCGATGAGCACGGGACTCCTAGGAGGTTTTGGGCCGAGGCGGTCAATACGGCTTGCCATGTTTCCAACCGGATTTTATTGAGAGCTTTCAAGAAGAAGACTTGTTATGAGCTTATGCATGGTCGGGCACCCAAGGTGAGTCACTTCCGAGTTTTTGGCTGCAAGTGCTTTATTTTGAAGAAGGGAAAACTCGACAAGTTTGAGGCTAGGTCTAGTGATGGTATTTTCTTTGGATATGCTAACCACTCTAGAGCCTATAGGGTGCTTAACCTTGAGACTAACAAAATCATGGAGACTTGCGAGGTGACCTTCGACGAGACAATGCCATGTACCTCTCTTGGTTTTGAATGTGCGGGTGATGAAGAGATGGCCGAGGACCTCTTTGAGGACGAGAAAGATGAAGATGGAGATGATGATGGGGAGAACCATGCGCCCGAAGCCGAGCATGTACCCACTACTTCCCCTACGACCACTTTGGAGCATGGACCGTCTACTTCATGGACAACGACGGTGCAACAAGAGGACCGGGCGAGAGAAGGCGAAGTTGAGGGGGAGCTAGTCTCGAGGCGTGAGGCTCCCCGGCGGATTCAAGAAGTGCATCCCCCCGTCGAAGATCATTGGAGACATCAATGAACGCACTACACGGTCGAGGTCCGGAATTCCTCTCATTTTGCTCATCTTGCTTTTGTTGCTACTTTTGAGCCCAAGGACATTGGACATGCTTTATCGATGCAAACCGGGTCAATTCTATGCATGAGGAGTTGGAAAATTTTGAGAGGAACCGAGGTGTGGGAGTTAGTTGAACCACCTCCAAATTGTCATCCCATAGGAACCAAGTGGGTTTGGAAGAACAAAGAGGGAGAGAATGGGATGGTTGTGAGGAACAAGTCCAGACTTGTTGCTCAGGGGTTTAGTCAGAAGGAGGGGATCGACTATGAGGAGACCTTTGCTCCTGTGGCCCGTCTTGAGGCAATACGGATCCTTCTAGCCTTTGCCGTGGCTAAAGGGTTCAAGTTGTTTCAGATGGACGTGAAGAGTGCCTTTACGAATGGGGTCATAGAGGAGGAGGTGTATGTGAAGCGACCACACGGGTTTGAGAGCGAGTTGTACCCACACGGGGTATACGGGTTGAAAAGGGCTCGTATGGGTTGAAACGGGCGCCCCGTGCTTGGTATGGGAGATTGAGAGGTTTTCTTTTGAGCGAGAGGGTTTGTGATGGGTACCGTGGATAGAACCTTGTTTCTCCTCAAGCATAGGAACGACTTGCGATTGTGCGGATATACGTGGATGATATTGTCTTTGGTGGCTCGTCACATAACCTTGTTGCCAAGTTTGCGGATGAGATGAGCGGGGAGTTCGAGATGAGCATGATGGGCGAGTTGCGGTATTTTCTCGGGGCGCCAGATCAAGCAAGTGAAGGATGGTACATTTGTGCACCAAACCAAGTACACGAAAGACATGCTGAGGAAGTTCCAGATGCAAGATGTGAAGCCGATGTCGACTCCCATGGGGAGTACGGCAACTTTGGATGCGGATGAGGATGGGGAACCAGTGGACCAGCGGGAGTACGGGGAGCATGATCGGCTCCCTCCTCTACTTGACGGCGACGAGGCCAGACATACAGTTCAGCGTGTGTCTGTGCGCTCGTTTTCGAGGCTTCGCCGAGGACATCACATCGACGGGCCGTCAAGAGGATTTTCGGTACCTACGTCCGCCCCTGGTCTTGGCCTTTGGTATTCTTCCTCCTCGACTCTTTCACTTCATGGTTTTTCCGATGCGGATTTTGCTTTGGTTGTCGAGTCGAGAGGAAGTCTACTTCCGGTACTTGTCGGTTTCTTGGTTCTTCGTTGGTCTCATGGTCTTCCCGCAAGCGCGGTCTAGTGTAGCTCGGTCTACCACGGAGGCGGAGTATGTTCTGCCGCGAGTTGTTGCTCCCGCTTGTTGTGGATTTCATACACTTTGAGAGACTTTGGTGAGGAGTGCACCCAGATCCCACTTCTTTGTGATAGCACCGGTGCCATAAGCGTAGCCAAAAATCCGAGTGCTTCACTCCGGAACCAAACATATAGAAGTGAGGTATCATTTCTGAGGGACAATGTGGAGAAAGGAACCATTGTTTTGAGCCATGTCCCTACCCAAGATCGGCTAGCCGACATCTTTACAAAGCCTCTCGACCAAGCTACATTTGTGCGCTTGCGGGGGGAACTTGGGGTTTGTTGCCCTTTCTTGTTGTTTCTTGGGGGATTTCATTTTGTACCATATGTATCATACCATGTTTACTTTGATGTATATACATGCTTTACTTGATGTATAAACCATGGTAGGAGAGCCATCTTGTCATATATCATGTTGCATTTGTGTCATATTGCATTTTAGGATGATGAGCTTCTTTCATATGCCATATGTGAGTCTCTTTGGCTAATTGTGAGATTTTGGTCATATGTGTGGAGAAATGGTGATGTGAGGCTATGCTCTTGGAATATTTGAGATATATGTGTGGTGAGATAGCCCCTTTTGAAATACATGCTTAACTTGACTAACTTTTGATGAAATTTTGATCCACTCATGTGTAGTTGTGTATCCATGTCACAGTTTGGTCTAAATATGCTTTTCATGCTTAGATTGTGCTTGGATGCCTTGTTCTTGCATTTGGGCCAAAGGCCGGATATCATTGTGAATGTTTAGCCTATGTTGCATTCATGGGGGAGCATAAGCTTCTTTTTGCCGCAAAGGCACTTCATGTACCATGAAATGAATCAATCTTGAAAAGAAGTGCATAATGCTTGAAAAATGCTCCATCCATCATGTCTATGCTTAAAATGTCTTATCTTTCACATATGGGTGCAAAACATGTTGCATGATGTTCACCGGTGGAGAAGTCTCCCCGAAGTGGACACATGGCTCATGAGCTTTGACATGACATGCTTTGCTTTATGGGTGTTTGCCATGATCTTTTGCTTTGAGAATTTGATATCCTTGTATGATCTTTAAATGGTATGCATGTTTGTGGCTCAAGTGTGACATGGATAGGCTTCTACATGTGAAGCGAGCCTTCTTTTGATAAAACTGCTTAAATCTGAAAATTTTGCTTTGTCACATGCTTGTATTTTCATATATTACTTGTGGCAATGCTGTGACTATGCTATGATTCATGTGTGTGATCTTTGTCTCATTTTTAGCCTTTGACACTAGATTTGGCCTATTTGAGAAGCTCATGTAGTTGTTTATATGCTTTGCTTTGCATTTCTGCCTTTTCACCTTGATTCATACATTGTCAACAAGGGGGAGAAAAGGTGAGCTTAATGAAAATTCAGAAGAGGTGAGCTGAAATTTGGGTGTTTGCATGAGTTTGCATCCACATGTTCAGGGGGAGGCATTTGTTCAGGGGGAGCCTTCTTGCTGTTTTCAGTGTGGATTTTGTGTTTTGCTTGGCTTGTGACCTTTCTTTGCCTTTCTTCGGTTTTGGTCATGAGTTGAGCTTCTTCGTTTTTCTTTCTTCTTTCTTTATCTTTTACTCTGAATTTCCTTTCGCGTTGTGTGTTGTCAATGCACTCATCAAGGGGGAGATTGTGGACCAGGAGCGTCCCAGTGGTCGGTGGATGACCGCTCCTTAGTGATGAGTGATTGACAACGGGTGTTGGACTGACTCTTGGCTTAGTGCGCAGGTGTAGGCTGCGGCCTAGTTCGTGTTGTTGCAGGTGAAGAACGGGCGCGAAAGGTCTTCGACCTTGAGGGGCCTCCGGGAGATGGAGAGACAAGTAGGCTCGGTTCGAGGGACCGGTGGACGACGGGGCCGGGTGCGGGCCACATGGTGGCGACACAAGCAAGACGAAGTCATGGACAAGTGAGCCGGTGCACGGTGGCGGTCAAGTCAAGTGGTTTGGCGGGAGGCCGGACCGGGCACGCGGGGTTTGGTGGTTTGCCCACAAAACCATCGGCGGACGGTTTCTTGGTTTGGGCCTTAAAACCAAGTCCGAGGGCCCAACACGACGGAGACGGGATGCGGGCGTGTCGGGAAGCTTCGAAGCGGAGGACACGCGGCGGGATCGCATGGCTTGCGTCGGGAGGACGCGGGGTGCGGCAAAGGCGTGGCCGTCCGATGGCAAGACCCACAAACATTACCAAAATGCCCCTACGTGGGTTGTATCGCCGATAGTGTAGTTAGGGGTAGTCGAGTCATTTACCACTCCGGCGGGACTCGATATATAAGCCTGGAGTGTGTGTTGATGGCTCTCTCTCTCGGGACTTAGGGTTTCATTTGCTCCCTCCTCTTTCTCATTTTCGTAGCTATTTTTCCTTCTATTTTCTCTAGGCTAGCATGAGAGCTTCATGAGAGATTTGTTGAGAGGGATGGATGCTAGGGCGGCATGCTAGACCTTGTGAATCTTTCCTGGTTTGTATAGAAGATTCGGGGTTGTTTTTCGTGGCTTTTTGTGCTTGTTTTCGTGCCTTTGTTCCCGGTGTGATTCCGCGAATTTGAGTTGGTTTCTCCCCGGATTTCTTTGAGGGAAACATGGATGGATGCCTTGCGCACCTTTGGTGATGATCTTGACCCCTCAAACGCCGGATTTGGCCTTCGATTCGTTGACTTTTGGATGAACCCTAGGTCTTTGTGTTCTTGGCAAGGATTTGCGATTCCGGGAGTTGTAGGGAGTTTGAGACCATAATTTTTGGGGCATAACCTCTCCTTGGGGTGTTCATCATCTCCCCAAAATTTCGTCTCAAGACTCCAAGTGGTTTGGGAGATCCTTTGATCCAAAGTTTGGGGCGATTTCGCGGGCAGTTTTACGGGGTCGTCCCGGATGATCCGGTCACACCGTGCGGTGACCCGAAGGGGGTAGGTTGACCTGGTCACTTGTGCCGGGTGACCGTGCGGCTCGTAAGGCTCGGGGTGACCCTGGTCACTTGTGCCGGTTGACCGTGAGGTCTCGGCCTTCTTAGTTGTTGCTCAAGTTCTTTCGTGCTTGCTTCCGCTTTGCTTCCTAGCCTTTCAAGCCTTGTTCCTAAGGTATCGAGAGAGGTTTGTGTGTGCTTCCGCTTGTTTGTGTGTGACTCGGAGTTGCGATTGGGATATAGGCCGAATTCTTTTGAGAAAGAATTTTTATCGGCTCCCATTCACTCCCCCCCCCCTCTCGGTTCGCCGTTTCGATCCTTCATGTTCACCGGTGGAGAAGTCTCCCCGAAGTGGACACATGGCTCATGAGCTTTAACATGACATGCTTTGCTTTATGGGTGTTTGCAATGATCTTTTGTTGAGAATTGGATATCCTTGTATGATCTTTGAATGGTATGCATGTTTGTGGCTCAAGTGTGACATGGATAGGCCTTTACATTTGAAGTGAGCCATCTTTTGATATAATTATTCAAATCTGAAAATTTGCTTTGTCACATGCCTATATTTCCATATATTACTTGTGGCAATGCTTTGACTATGTTATGATCCATATATGTGCTCTTTGTCTCATTTCTAGCCTTTGTCACTAAATTTGGCCTATTTGAGAAGCTCATGTAGATGTTTATATGCTTTGTTTTGCATTTCGCATTTTCACCTTGCTTCATACATTGTCAACAAGGCGGAGAAGAGGTGAGCTTAATGAAAAATTCGAAAACTCGCATTTAAAATTTGGGAGTTTGCTCCACTTGTTCGGGGGGAGCTTGCATTTGTGTAGGGGGAGCTTTGGTGAGTTTCCTTTGTTTGCCTGAGTTGTGCTTTGGTGGTTGCTTTTTGCTCTATCACGTGTGTTTAGGGTGAGCTCTGTATGCTCTTTGCCTCTAGTGCATGTGTTTAGGGGGAGCTTGTGAGCTTGGTGTGCTCTTTTCTCTATCTCATGAGTTTAGGGTGAGCTTTGTATGCTCTTTTGTCCTAGTTCATGTGTTTAGGGGGAGCTTGTGAGTTTTGTGCTCTTGTGCCGGTGGTGTTGAGCCCCTTTGCCTCTTCTTGAGGAGCCGCGGTTGACTTATGTTTTCGATTATTCCATGATCGGTGTTGAGCCCTTTGTGCCTCTTCTTGAGGGATCATGCATTCTTGTCTCGGTTGTGTCGAGCCGTTGCCCATGTCATTGGGGACCGAGACATTGAGATGGCCTTTGTGGTTTCTCTCATGCCAAGTGACCTTGTTCTTTGCTCGTGTGTGGTTTTCTTTCACTTGGATGAGGTGTTCGGTCTTTGCCCTCTCAAACCTTTTCTTTGTGATCACATGTTGTCAATCCGCTCCTCAAGGGGGAGAAATTTGGAAAATCAAGTTGATATGAACCTTGATTTGATGGTGATGAGCGGTTGACAAGTGTTCGGTAAGAGTTTTATGGTACTTTGGGTTGAGCATTTTGGTTTGATGGCTTTTAGGGGTTGCATGTTGGTAGTGTGTCTCTTCGTTTGCGTTTAGCCTTTGTGCTTGCTTTGGTTTCGAGAGGAATTTGTCGGAGCATGCTTTTATCCCTTCTCACTTCAAGTGGCCTTTTGTTGCTTTTTATAGGCTTTGTGGCGCTTGAATGAGTTCTTATTTGCTTTTTGACCTTCTTTTGTCAATGCACTCATCAAGGGGGAGATTGAGGAACCAAGTTGAGAAGTACCTTGGTTCGTGTGTGATGAGTGATTGATTGGATGGTTTGAAGCTTTGTGTGTGTAGTGTTGAGTTGTGTTGTGTGTGTTATTTTGTGTATTTACCTTATTATTTATGTGGTGTGTTGTCAATGCACTCGTGAGGAGTGGTTGACAACGTTGTGTGGACCGACTCTTGGACTAGTATTGCGGGTGTTGGTTGCGGCTTGGTTTGCGTTGGTGCGGGTGAAGAACAGGGCGCGAAAGGTCTTAGCCTTGCGGGGCCTCCGAGGAGTGGAGAGACAAGTAGGCTTGGTTCGAGGGACCCGGTGGCCGACGGGATCAAGTGCGAGCCACATGGTGCAAGAAGAGCAAGACGAAGTCGTGGACATGGAGCCGGTTCATCGGTGGTGGCCAAGTCAAGGAACGAGGCAAGGCGAGTAGACCGTCCGGCGCCGGAGGTGAAAGGCTTGGCGAGCTCGACGCTTGGCGTGGTGAGGCCGGGCCGTGTACGCGGGGTTTGGTGGTTTGGCCACAAAACCATCGGAGGAGGGTTTCTCGGTTTGGGCCTCAAAACCGAGCCCGAGGGCCCGGCGTGACGGAGACGGTATCCGGGTGCGTCGGGAAGCTTCGAGGCGGGCGACACGCGGCATGATCTAGGTGCTTGCGTCGGGAGGACGTGAAGGCCTGATGGATGCGCGGCCGTCCGATGGTGAACTTCATGTGTTGACCAAAACGCCCCTGTGAGGGCTTGTGTTGTACTCCTAGTGTAGGGGCACTTCGGTCTTTTCCGGAGGGCCTATATATAGGAGGAGGGGGCTGAAATTTCAGCCAACTCTTGGGCTAGAGGTTTGTTGTACTCTTTCATTTTGGAGTGCTTTGGGAGAGAGGGAGAGAGGTGAGAGTGGCTCTTTGATTGGAGCTTTTTGCCATCTTAGATTTGGTTTCTAGGAGTGGCTTGTAATCGTTTGGACAAGATATTCATAGTGATTTCATCCTCTAAATCTTGTGCCAATCTTTCTATTCCCGAATTTCTTTTATTGCTTTTTCGGAGCTCTTTTTGTGCTATTTTCGTGCTTGTTTTGGTGCCTTTGTTCTTGGTGTGATTCCGCGGATTTGAGTGGGTTTCTCCCCGGATTTCTTTGAGGGAAACATGGATGGATGTCTAGTGCATCTTTGTGATTGATCTTGTGCCCTCAAACGCGGGAAACCACTTCGATTCAAGGATTTTCGTTCGGTGCTCTAGCTTTTGGTGGTGTTCAAAGGATCCGCGATTCCCGATGATTTAGGGAGTTAGAAGACAAAATTTTTGGGGTATAGCATCCTTGGTTGACGCTTTACATGTCCCCAAACTCTTGTCTCAACAGCTACTATCGTTAGGGACATCCGGTGATGAATTGGGAGTGTTGACTTTCGGGGTCGAGCGGTTTTCGGTTGCGTTCGTGCACGGCGGACGGTCCGCGAGGGCCGGGCGGACGGTCCGCGTGTACGGTGTTCTTCGCGTGTTCTTCGTGTTCTCGCGCGCCTTTGTTTTCGATCCGGTTTGGCTTTTGGTTTTTGTTGCGGCCGGTTTGCGGACGGTCGGGCTTGAGTAGCGGACGGTCCGCGGTGGGCGCGGACGGTCCGCCCGGCCTCGGCGGACGGTCCGTTTTTCTCGGTCGCTTCGGTGTTCCGTGTGCTTTAACGGACGGTCCGCGGTGTACGGCCGGACGGTCCGCGGGGTTGGCGCGGACGGTCCGCGGGAGCAGGCCGGACGGTCCGCGAGGCTCGCGCGGACGGTCCGCCCCTCCCCGGCCGGACGGTCCGCCGCAGCCCGCGCGCTTTGCCTCTTGGTTCGATTCCTCCCTTCCTTTTTCTAGTGCTTCCGCGTGTGCTTCAAGGAATCGTTCCTAGGACTAGAGGTTGATCCATAACCTCGTGGTCTTGGCGATTGGTGTGTGATTCGATCCATCGCTTGTGTGTGACCGGGATTTGAGTAGGGCATAGGCCGGGTTCTTTGGGAAGAATTTTTACCGGCTCCTATTCACTCCCCCCCCCCCTCCCTTTAGTCGCCATCCGATCCTTCAATCACGGAGAAACTCAAGGAGCCAAAACAATTAGAGAAAGCTTTTATGGCTGCAAGTTGATGGACGACACCAACAAGAATGACAAGTTGCTGATGGGCGATGAAGCAACCAACGAACCCATTTCTAGATCAATTATTTGTATGCTAAACAATGCAGTGAACTTAGTTAAATATGATGTCCTTATTTTGTTAGTTGTGGTCATGTTTTTTAAACCAGAATATTGGTTGTTGTGTGATACTTCAGTTTGAGACAAAATTAATATTAATGAATGTATCAATTATTATTTGTGATATTCTCTACTAGTGAAAATAATTAAAAAAACTAATTTTAATTTCACCTCATTGGGATAGACTATTGATTTTGGTTGCAATATGCTTTATTGCAATGAAGTTTAAGTGTTGCATTATCGTATAATCTATTACTACCAACAATTGTTTGTTGCATGTGCCCTCTATTGCCACCAACACAAATACGTTGCAATCTAGATGTATTACCTTGAAGACTAGTTCGTTGCATTAACATATCATCTATTGCCACCATATCTGATTTGTTGCAAAAGCATTGTAATGCAATGGATCAGAATTTGTGGTAATAAGACTATATGCCTACGTAGCTTTGGAGTGGCAATACTTTTCTATTGCAACACATTTGGTCGTGGCAATCATGAACTATTGCATCCTAGCGTTTGGTCGCAATAAAACCTGAGGCAACCAATAAAGTCGTTGCAATATTTACTCTTGCAACCAAAAATTGGTTGCATTTCCTTTTTTGTTCGTTGCCATATTTGTTATTACAACCTAGTATAGGTTGCATTAGGCTTCTTTTGCGTTGCAATATTTTTTGTAGCAACCAACTATTGGTTGCAATAGGATTTTTTGTTCATTGCATTAATAAACTCTATTGCAACACATCATCTTACGGTTGGCTCAGGCTGTTGCACCGTTCCAATTGCAACCATTTGTCGACCACCTCACTTCGATGCAACTGATTCCAGATGCAACCAAAACAGCCATATTGCAACCATATATAGGTGTTGGCAAAGGGTTGATTCCTAGTAGTGATTGTTCACACTGGTCAGAATGTCACCATCATCAACATCAGCAGGAGTGGGCAAACTCACTTGGGAGGTGCTTTTTGACAGATCAAACAGGCTTGAAAGGCTGACATCAAGACCATGAATGTGTTTCAGAATCTGACTAGCAACAAACTTTTGATCATTGTTGACGCAAAATCCGCACCTTGCGCCAAGCACACAGCAAGCCGAACAAGCTAGCTTCACACATGAGCAGATTCCAAGGCGTGCCAGTCAATTTTCCCTAAAAATTAACAAAAGACAAAGTAGTTAAATACCAGAGTTTGGAACTTGCCGGGTGGTACCAGACAGTTCCATATTTACGGCTAGAAAGCCATGTAAGATGACATATAGCTATGAGAAAGCTATCTGCCAGCAAATTAGAAACCATTCGGGAGCTTTGAAGCGTAAAATAGAACACAGCCGAACGGATGATGTAAGCATGACGATAGATCGGTCTTTATTTAGATAACATTGCTCGTGCACAAGATCGTGACCGATCCTCGAGGATAAGTAACAATAAAAATAAATAAAGTAAAGCATGGTCATAAATATGTAATAAACAAGCATGCATAGGCCCAAAGCACTAGTCTACCGCATGTCTAGGTACTTTAAAACCTGTCAAGCATGAATTCAAACAAGTTAATCCACCGCATGATACAACTTGTTTGAAATCATACCACTAACCACAGAAAGATCTATCCACCGCATGATACAATCTAAATATGGAAAGCTAAAAGCATGCGTTGTTTAAAACATAACTTATAAACATGTTTTACTCATGAAAGCATAACCGAATGCGGCTATACAGCCGAATCGGGGTCCATGGAGAAGGAACAAACATTGCCAAAGATGATAAAACTATCAGATTGAATCGAAATCTAATCCACCGTATGATTAGATCTAAAAACAACTCAAAAACCTGCATCTACCGCATGATACCTGATTCTGTCAAGATTTACACAAGATTGACAAGCTTGAACCCACAACACGTAACAAACTAGATTGGTTTGGTTTTCGGCTATTTGCGAAACACGTGATCCATGTACCTTATTGAGCCAAGATGTGAACGTGCAACAAAAAGATCACCAAACAAGATAAAGCCGATCCATATCAATCTAAATTGGGCAAGAGAGTGTTACATGAATTTAAACATAAAGTAAAACTCCAAGCAACACGTGGTAACTTAATGAATCTATTGGATCTTGCCAAAATCCAATAGAGCCGATAACTAGCTTCAAGCTAGATCTTAGCCTACCGCATGGCTCATGACCTAACAAGAAACCCTCCCGAACCAAGCTTGAATCTACCGCGTGACACGAAGCATGGTAACAAGACTACTTGCATCGATCTAAATCCACCGCATGATACTAGACATGATACAAGGTTGCCGGTACTTACGGAGGTCGACGGATCGATGAACCCTCTCGAAGAACTCGACGACACGACTAGAGGACTCGAAGGTTTGGCGTAAAGCCGGTTTGTTGTGAAAATGTGCGAATACAATTACATACACCCAGGGTTCATATTTATACCCTGTCGTGACATGACTCCTGGTGGACTACGAGCACAATATTTGATACCTAAATTGTCGCTCGAATGCGAATGCTTATCCATCCATTCGTAATTCCACTCGGGCCATTTCACCACGCGATCCCGCGAAATCAGCGCAAACAGTTCTCTTGCCGAACGGAAGCAAACTGCCGACCGCAAGCATCTCTGCCGAATCTTCTGAAGAAATCTTCCCCCGCTGGACGGGATTTTTTACCAAATTGGGCCCACAATTCGGACTCCCTCCTGTACCAATTTTTGGTGTTAACATATGCCCCTTCAGTTACAGGATAAAAGTGATTTTATTCCGAAATTGACTCCAATCGCCAACGTCTTCAAGTCAAATCTGTTCAACACCTATTCTCTCACCTTGCAATCCATCAAAGTCTTCGTCCAGATCCAAACCCTAGATCATCTTTTCCCCAAGCTCACATCTTCAATGGCGGGTCAAGATCAAGCTGCTCAGGTAAATTTCATTCCTGCAAAACGATTCGGCATCATCCTTTTCGATTTTTACCTCAGATTTCTCCCTCTATTCCTGACGATCTTCTCTGTTTCAGGCTCATCCACTGGAACCCGGCCGCCGTGCCGGCCATGAATCAGCCTCTGCCGGACGACTCCTCGGAGTCGAACCACTACTCCCCCATGCCCTATGGGGAACTTGACGCCCTCCGCTTCAAGGCGGAGCTTGAGGTGGCCCAGCGCGAGCTGGAAGACGTCTCCAAGAAGGCTGACATCGCCGAACTTGAGTGGGGGGACCAGTGCAAACAGTTGTTGGCAACCATTGACGGTACATCCCTTAGATTATTCCCCAATCCAATTTGGCTTTTGATACTAATCATCACTGCCTTGCACTTTGCAGCCCGCGATGCCGAACTTGACCAGCTGAAAATGCTAGTGAAGCAGTTGGCTGACAAGGTTAACGCTCCAGGAGACACGCCAGTGGAGCGCCTCGCTGTGGTGGAAGACCGCGTGGACGAGGTGGCCGTCCACGGCATCCTCCTTGGCACCACCCTGGGTTTGGCCGCCATGGCGACACATACCGGCGTCGACTACTCCGTCCAGCCGCGCGGCTTCCAGGGCGGCGCACCGGAAGACATCGACGAGATCGAGGTCATCTTGGAGCGCCTTGATGGCCATGGCGACGCCATTGCCGAACTCACTCATCCCCAGTCTGTGCTAAACAGGCTTTTCGATTAGATTGTACTAGGGATGTCTGATCTTCGGCAATAAATAAAGAATTTTAGTTTCCATGCTTGCATCGTGATGATTCCCTCTTACTTGCAACTGCGAACTTTGCTTTCTGAAACGCATTCGGGAGCTCTTCCTGAGCCGAACACGCGAACATAAGTGCCCCTTAGCGCAAAATCCGCAGAAAATCCTCAATTCGGGAATCCATAAGCACTGTTCAATGAAAACCCCTCGCATTCGGGAGAAAACCCTGCCGGTTGGTATTCCAATGACGTACGCCAACCAGTCATCACTCCCAATGTGCTCTCTCAGTCAATAAAATAGCCCTCTGGGATGCCCTGCAAATCCACTCGCACACTCATCTTTCACTTCACATCTTCTCCCCTTCTCCAGAAGAGAAAACCCCAAAGCCATGGCGGACAAAGGCAAGCAAACCATCAAGGAGGGCAGCACCCCACCAAAGAAGCGCACCATTTGAGAGTGAGTTTTCTTTTAACCTGTTTCTTGCTCTCATTTGCAATCTTATTTTTTACCCCTTCTTGTTCTCCTCCAGCCTTGATTTGCTCCCTAAAGAAATCCTTGGGACTGAAGAGACGCCCGAGTACATCTCCTCTGATTCCTCCCTTGAGAGAGAGGACGCCATGCCAGAACAGAGGATCAACCACCAGTTGCACCACCGCGTTCGGCATCTGGAGCACGATCTGTGAGACATCACCGCTCGCTGCCATGCCAAATGCGAATGTCGCATGACCTTGGAGGCGTTAGTAGGAGGTAAAACTTCCATATTTATTTTGACTCCATGCTTGAGCTCGGACCTCTCGTTTCTAACAATCGTTCTCCTGTCTTAGATGTTTCCGACAGGTACAGTGACCTGAAAGCCGCTTGGGATAGCCTGATGGAGGCTGCGAGCCACGGTCATCTCCGAAGCTTCCAAGTTGCCGTCTCGGTGGTCCTGGAACTGTTGAAGAGGGAGGAGCTGAAGAAGCAAAGAAAAAAGGATTGAAGCATACTTTCGCTTCTTACGCCAGGCCTTCGGCTTCCTACCCCCTTGTAATCCTAAGCAGCTAGATTGTTGAATAAAAACCTGCAAGAAGCATCTATAATGTTATGTATCTTCGTGCTAAGGGCAATACATCTCAGTATTGGCCATTTCCCTGTTCAGGATTTTTGTTCTAAAGGCGGCTTCTTTTTCGAACGCCGACTATCTCTATATCAGATGCTTGTAATCCTGGTGCTTGTGATCAACGATCGACTTCAATACTAGGATAATATTTCTTCAGATATCTCCCGTTTATTGCAGCAGAAAATTCTTCTCCTAGTAAAGTCTTTAACATGTAAGCGTTACCAGGCACACACCTGACTACCCGAAAATGGCCTTCCCAGTTCGGGGACCATTTGCCGAATGTACTGTATTTGGTTCCAATCGGCAGTAACGCTTTCCAAACCAAATCTCCTTCCGCAAATTGCCTAACCTTTACTTTCTTGTTGTAATATTTAGCAAGTCACAGCTTGTTCTTTTCAATGTTTTCCAGGGCTCTAAGACGAATCATATGCAAATCCTCTAACTCATCCATCATTAAGCCACTGTAATCTTTGGAGCTTAAGTCCTTTTGTAAAACCACTCTCCTAGAATCTGACTGCATTTCCCAAGGCAAAATAGCATGGTATCCGTAAATCAACTCATAAGGAGAAGTCTTTGTAGCTCCATGAGGAGCCATTCGGTAAGCCCATAAAGCCTCGCTGAGTACCGAATGCCACCTCTTTGGCTTCTGGTCGATCTTCTTTTGTATAAGCTTGATCATGATCTTGTTAGAAGCCTCTGCCTGACCATTAGCTTGAGCATAATAAGAAGAATTAAACAATTTGATCCCCATGCTTTCAGCAAACTCCCTGAACTCTAAGGACACAAACTGGGCTCCTTGATCAGTTGTGATTGTTTGAGGAATTCCAAACCTATAGATGATATATTCTTTAACGAACTCAACCATGTTCTTTGATGTTACTTTCTTCAGTGGAATTGCCTCAACCCATTTGGTGAAGTAATCTGTTGCCAAAAGCACAAATTTATGCCCCTTGCTAGATGGTGGGTTAATTTGGCCAATCAAATCTATACCCCAGCCTCTGAATGGCCACGGCTTGATAATTGGATTCAGTGCTGACGCTGGAACCCTTTGAATATTTCCAAACTTCTGACAATCTTGACATCCCTTGTAATACTTAAAGCAATCCTCCAACATCGTCAGCCAAAAACATCCAGCCTGCCTAATAACCCATTTCATACGATATGCCGATTGATGTGCTCCACATAGCCCATCATGCACCTCACTCATCATTTTCTTTGCTTCTTCCGGACCCAAGCAACACTCCATCCAATGATTTGTAAAATAGACTTCCATCCAGAAGAAAAAATTTTATGGATTTATACCTGAGCTTCCTAGAAACCTTTCGGGATGGATCTTCAAGGTAGTCCATAACTTCTTTCCTCCAATCATCCTCTGCAAGATCACTCCCGAAAGCACATACCTCCATGGCAAACGTTTCTTGATTTTCTCTATAACCTGAAGCACTTTGAGCTAACATGTTTGCCTCTTCATTGTGTTCTCTAGGAATATGCTGTAGAATTACTAGCTGAAAACTCTTTAAGATTTCCCTGCATTCCTCGTAGTAATTCCTCAGGGCATCACTTTTACACTCATATTGGCCGTTCAATTGCTTTATAACCAGCTCTGAATCTCCATAAATCTCAACTGAAACAGCCCCGTCTTCTTTCAAATATTGAAGCCCCTCTAAGCAATGCCTCGTACTCAGCTTGATTGTTTGTGACGGTAGGCTGAATAGGGATAGCAAACTCAAGCATCTCACCCCTGGGCGAAATTAATAAAATCCCTACTCCCCCACCTTTACCACATGATGATCCATCAAAGAACAGAGCCCAAGGAGTAATCTCAAGCAAATTAATCGATGGATCACGGTGCTCGGTTATAAAATCGGCAATAATCTGACCTTTTATAGCTTTTGCCGATTCGAACTTCAACTCAAACTCAGATAAAGCTAAGATCCACTTGCCAACCCTTCCATTCAAAATTGGCATAGATAACATATGTTTTATTACATCAAACTTGGAGTATGCAACGCATTCGGCATTCAACAAGTAGTGCCGAAACTTTGTACACGAGTAGTACACACATAAACATAGCTTCTCTGCAGCCGAATATCTGGTCTCAGGATCAAGTAGTTTTCGGCTAAGGTACGCTACCACCCGCTCCTTTCCTTCAAATTCTTGTATAAGGGCCGATCCAATGGTTTGGGTATCGGCCGCCACGTACAACTTGAAAGGCTTATTCAACTGTGGTGGCACCAGCACCGGTGGTTCCTTCATATATTGCTTGATTTCATCAAAAGCCTTTTGTTGTTCGTCACCCCATATGAACTCCTGGTCCTTCTTGAGCTTCAACAGCAGAGAAAAGGGCAAAACCTTTTGCGACAGATTTGAAATGAACCTTCTCACAAAATTGATTTTGCCAAGCAGTGATTGCAATTCCTTGAGATTGGTTGGAGGGGCAACTTCATCGATAGCTTTCATGCTCTTCTTGCCAACTTCGATCCCTCCTTCATGTACCAGAAATCCCAAGAATTCTCCAGCTGATACTCCAAAAGCACACTTGTTCGGATTCATCTTCAATCCATGCTTTCGGGTGCACTCCAAGGTTCTCTTTACATCCTCCAAGTGTGAGCCATGATTCACAGATTTGATCACGACATCATCAATGTAAATTTCAACAATTTTGCCGATCAACTCATGAAAGATATAATTCATGGCTCGTTGATAGGTTGCACCGGCATTTTTCAACCCAAATATCATGACTATCCACTCGAACGAGCCTATGTGACCGGGACATCCGAAGGTCGTCTTCGATATATCTTCTATTGCCATAAATATTTGGTTGTACCCCGCATTGCCATCCATAAAGGCCGATAAACTTGTGTCCAAGGCGAGCATCAACCAATAGATCGGAACGCGCATTGGGTATCCATCCATAGGAGTAGCTCTGTTCAAATCTCTGAAATCTATGCAAACCCTCATCTTCCCATTTTTCTTGTAGACAGGGATGATGTTATAGATCCAGTCCGCATACCTACATGGCCGAATGAAGTTTGCATCAAGTAATCTCTCAACTTCCTTCTTCACATCGGCCAATACTTCATCCTTGTAGATTTTCCGGGGAGGTTGCTAATAAGGTCTAAAACCAGGCTTGATTCGCAACCGATGCTCAACAATAGCACGATCTAAACTAGGCATCTCCGAATAATCCCAAGCAAAGCAATCTTTATATTCTTTTAACAGCTTGATTAACTCTTCTCTGAAATCTGACTCCAAGTTTGCACTGATAAATGTCGGCCTTGGCTTGTCACCATTTCCAATATCAACTTCTTCTAATTTGTCAGCCGACATGAATCCTCGCCCTAACTTTCCATCAGTTCCATCAACAGGATTGTCCATTAAAAATTACTATAAGAGCCGATCGCTTGAATCGGTACGCTGATCACCGCCTGACGATTCAACAGGACCTTCACCCCAGTCTTTTCCTGAGAATCAATTGATGCCTTGATATTCCCAGAAAGTTGGTTCAACGTTTGCAACGCTCACTGAATCATCTGCTTGGACTACTTCAATATCGTCATCTACCCACTGAACGAGTTTCTGATGCATGGTACATGGGATGCAGCAGTTGGCACGGATCCAGTCCCGCCCAAGCAGCAAGCCATAGGCCCCTTTGCCCTCGATGACAAAGAAGGTCGTGAGCAATGTCTTGGACCCAATCATCAAGTCCACGTGCACGCAGCCATTGGTATCCGAAGGATTTCCAGCAAAATCGTTTAGAATCATGCTCGTTGGCGTCAAATCTCCGGGGCCCATGCCAAGGTTCCTGAAGGTAGTGTACGGCATCACGTTAACCGCAGCTCCACCGTCAACGAACATCTTAGTCAATGGCTTGCCATTGACGTACCCCCTCAAGTACAACGGCCTCATGTGTCGATTTTTGGCCGGTTTGTCGAAGGTAGCCTGCTTGGCCAATACCAGTTGCGCCATCAGTCCCTCAAGCTGTTCATCATCATTGATATCTAGGGATGTTTCCTCCTGCACAACTTGGTTAGCGGGAGCCATGAACTCATTCGGCAACAAGTGTACCATGCACGCCGGAGCCGAACGACCCGATCCTTCAGGCTTGTCTTTTGGGCGCCACACTTGCTTTCTCTGGATCCCCGCCTGCTTCAATTCCCGGTTCCTCAAGCGTTGAACCCTTCTCTTTTGGCTTTTCCTCCAGCCAGGCGGGCACCACTGTCCTTCTTGCCAGATGTACTCGTGTTCCTCTTCTTCTTGATCAGCCCATCTTTGGTTAGCTTGCCGTTTCCTCGGGTGATCAATGACCTCAATTATTTTTAGGAGCCGATCGTCATTAGGATGCATCCTTCCAATTCTCTCATGGACGGATCGGCGATTGACAGTTTTCTGCCTGTATTCAGAATATCTGTCACTGCACTCAGGGCAGTTCCTCAATGTGGGGAGCTTCAAGCCCTCGTTCCAGCAATGTCTGAAGAATGCGCAACCCCAGTGTGCACGCTCCTGTTCTCGCGTGTACTGTTCCAGTTCTTTCTTGCGTGCCTCCTCTTCAAACCTGCGCCTCTCCTCTTCATACCTTAGTTTTGGTAGCGCTCCTTTTCCTGCTGGCGCTGCCATTGGTTGAGAAGAATGCGTGTGGTAACTCTGGGCTTGGTCCTGGATGATTCCCCAACTTCGACATGGCTCTTGAGAACGCGGGGTGCTTCCCCGTGGACTTGCTCCAGCGTCACTTTCCGTGTGGGATCCACTGATCCACCTTGTTTCGCTCTAGCTGAAGTCAAGACCTTTGTCTTCCTCTTCTCCTCAATAGTCACCATATTGACAGAAAACCAACCATATTTTGAGGGAAAGGATGGCCATCCAGTCTCATCTTGTTATCGAATTTCAGGTGTCCCTCCTAGATGGCCTTTTGGATCCTCATCCTGAAGACCCTGCAGTCATTGATGGAGTGGGAGTTTCTGTCATGAAAACCGCAGTAACGTTTCTCTTTAACCCCATCGGGCCGAAGCATAGAATGCCCTTCAGGCAACTTAATTCGGCCTTCCTCTGCCAAGAACTCAAAAAGCTTGTCAACTTTGGTGACATCGAAGTCATATGTGCCCTTGGTTTGCTTGATCCACCACTGGTTTACAGTCAGAGGCTCCTTGGCCCACATAATCTCAGCGGCGGCCACTTCCTCATCATCATCAGAATCTTCCATCTGGTCGGCCTTCTCGAGGAACTGATTGTAGATGTCAGCTATGTCGTTGTGCTTGGCAAATCTGGTGTCCTTCTTGAACCCATAGGCCTGATTGCTCATCATTAATAGTTTCTGAGACAATTGACCTAGGTTGTCAAATTCCATGCCAAATAACTTCTCCCGTACAGCCGGCAACATTCCTGCAACGGCCATATCAACCAGTTGATCATCTGGTAGAGTCAAAGAGAAGCACATGCCCTTGACTTCCCTGAATCTTCTGAGGAATTCTAGAGGCGTCTCATTGTGCCTCTGTTTTAAGGTGGTTAGGTCGATCAGCTTCTTCTCTATGCTACCACTGAAGTAATGGGCGTGGAACTTTTGCTCTAGCTCCCTCCATGTGCCAACTAAATGGGGAGGCAAAGAAGTAAACCATTGGATCGCTGAGCCCGTCAATGACAGAGGGAAATACCTAACCCTGAACGCCTCATCAGCTGAGGCTTATCCGAGCTGCATCAAATGCTGAGCAATGTGCTCTACCGTGCTTGTATCGTCTTGCCCAGAGAACTTTGTAAACTCCGTGGGAGGCTTCACCCTTGGCGGCAGAATCACCCCGTAATACCACTGCGGGAAGGGGAGGCATATAAGGCGGGTCCTTGCATTTTAGGTTTCGGGCCGAATTGATTCGCATCGGATCGGCCATTTACCGCACCGAATGTCATCGTCTTACATCCCCGCGGCCGTACCGTACCCAGGATTTCGGAGGGCGTCAATAGCGCCATAATCCATGACCTCGTGGTAACCCCCACCATACATGTTCTTCTGCAACCTGTTACTTGCTGGAGCTATCTTGTAGGTGGAATTGGGCGGCACTCAAGACGAACCGAACGCCATCTCCCCATATGTAGGCCGGTATGGGTTCGGGCCGTTGAACGGGTTGACTCGTATTGCCTTGTAGATGTGGCCGGACCGGGCCGGCTCCCCACGACTCGTATAGGAGGTTGCACCGGCTCACTTCGGCGCCGTGTGGAGGAGGCCGGATTGGCCGGCTCCCAACGCTTCCCGGAGCTCCCGTTGGTTGAGCGGAACGGTTTCTCCAACCTCTGCAGAATATGCCTGAGGGAATACTCGACTAAACACCCTCTCCATGCCTGGGCCGAACACGCCGATCATCATCTGCTTAAACATGCCCAAGAAAGCTGTGTGATGCCTACCCATCACAGTTTCCGCAGTATCCCGAAAAGCCTGCAGAACCTCTTCTTTCTCTTGAAAAGATGTGGCATCAGATTCCCCCGGCAACAGAACCCTGGGCATTTCAGATTTAAGGTATGGAACGCCACTCCTGTTCTTCTTGAACGACATCAAGCACTTCATCTGGAATTGGTCAGTAGCGTCCTTCAGCTGTTGTAGTTGCTCTGGAGATAGTTCATCAATGGTGACGTCCGTAATGTCGCCGATCTCAGGCATCTTGATTTCAACTGAATGGTCCCACCGAGCGTGCCAAAAAGTGTGTTGACGCAAAATCCGCACCCTGCGCCAAGCACAAAGCAAGCCGAACAAGCTAGCTTCACACACGAGCAGATTCCAAGGCGTGCCAGTCAATTTTCCCTGAAAATTAACAAAAGACAAAGTAGTTAAATACCAAAGTTTGGAACTTGCTGGGTGGTACCAGACAGTTCCATATTTACGGCTAGAAAGCCATGTAAGATGACATATAGCTATGAGAAAGCTATCTGCCAGCAAATTAGAAACCATTCGGGAGCTTTGAAGCGTAAAATAGAACACAACCGAACGGATGATGTAAGCATGACGATAGATCGGTCTTTATTTAGATAACATTGCTCGTGCACAAGATCGTGACCGGTCCTCGAGGATAAGTAACAATAAAAATAAATAAAGTAAAGCATGATCGTAAATATGTAATAAACAAGCATGCATAGGCCCAAAGCACTAGTCTACCGCATGTCTAGGTACTTTAAAACCCGTCAAGCATGAATTCAAACAAGTTAATCCACCGCATGATACAACTTGTTTGAAATCATACCACTAACCACAGAAAGATCTATCCACCGCATGATACAATCTAAATATGGAAAGCTAAAAGCATGCATTGTTTAAAACATAACTTATAAACACGTTTTACTCATGAAAGCATAACCGAATGCGGCTATACATCCGAATCGGGGTCCATGGAGAAGGAACAAACATTGCCAAAGATGATAAACCTATCAGATTGAATCGAAATCTAATCCACCGGAAGATTAGATCTAAAAACAACCAAAAACCTGCATCTACCGCATGATACCCGGTTCTGTCAAGATTCACACAAGATTGACAAGCTTGAACCCGCAACACGTAACAACCTAGATTGGTTTGGTTTTCGGCTATTTGCGAAACACGTGATCCACGTACCTTATTGAGCCAAGATGTGAACGTGCAACATAAAGATCACAAAATAAGATAAAGCCGATCCAAATCAATCTAAATTGGGCAAGAGAGTGTTACATGAATTTAAACATAAAGTAAAACTCGAAGCAACACGTGGTAACTTAATGAATCTATTAGATCTTGCCAAAATCCAATAGAGCCGATAACTAGCTTCAAAGCTACATCTTATCCCACCGCATGGCTCATGACCTAACAGGAAACCCTCTTGAACCAAGCTTAAATCCACCGCATGATACTAAGCATGGTAACAAGACTACTTGCATCACGATCTAAATCCACCGCATGGTACTAGATATAAAACAAGGTTGCCGGTACTTACGGAGGTCGACGGATCGATGAACCCTCTCGAAGAACTCGACGACACGACTAGAGGACTCGAAGGTTTGGTGTAAAGCCAGTTTGTTGTGAAAATGTGCGAATACAATTACATACACCCAAGGTTCATATTTATACCCCGTAGTGGCACGACTCCTGGTGGACTATGAGCACAATATTTGATACCTAAATTATCGCCCGAATGCGAATTCTTATCCATCCATTCGTCCCTTCCACTCGGGCCATGTCACCACGCGATCCTGCGAAATCAGCGCAAACAATCCTCTTGCCGAACGGAAGCAAACTGCCGACCGCAGGCATCTCTGCCGAATCTTCTGAAGAAATCTTCCCCCGCTGGACAGGATTTTTTACCAAATTGGGCCCACAATTCAGACTCCCTCCTTTACCAATTTTTGGTGTTAACAATCATATATAACAATGGAATTGCCCGCAGGGGTATTTGGACCAGTATCCTCAGAGATGGGCCTTTCCCTAGCAATAGTGCTAAGAGGTGTCAGTCTAGGCCTCTTTGTATCTAGAGGAGCTTGAGGCTTCAGCATTATTTCCAAAGGAGGGATCATCCATTGACAGAATCCATTGCTCTGATGGAGAGAGTGTTTGAATGGAATTCCAGTTTTGGGCTGTTACTGGGCTTTTCATTGGGAGCAAGGCATGGATCTCTTGTGCCATATTAGCCATTTCCTGCAAGAGCATTTCAACTGATGGAGCTGAGCCAAAGACCTGATGCAGCCCAAGCTTTGCGGCTAGATCTCTGTTTTGGAAGTCACTGTCGAAGCTGAGATTAGAGTTGTGGCTTAACACAAGTGTGACCGAGGCACCCTCTACTCTGAAGAAAGCAGATGTGTCGCTGCTAACAGAGTGACTGTTGGTGTTTTAGACCAACAACCTACCAAGGGGAGTACCCGTGGTAGATGAATGTGGCCTCGCCGAGATCGGTAACTCAAAGGAAGAGACACGTGGCACACAATTTAGACAGGTTCGGGTCGCGAGGTGCGTAATACCTTATGTCCTGTATGTTGCGTAGCTCTGGATTGATTGGGTGTGATTACAAGATGATGCGTATGAGAGAGGTAAGGGTCCCTGCCTCGCCTTATATAGCCTAGGAGGCAGGGTTACAAGTCGGTTCAGGGAAAGAGTACAAGTCGGGTATGTCTAGGTGTCCTTTACATGGAACCGGTCATGTACAGTATCCTATCCGAGTACTCCTTCACTGAGATCCTTGTGCTCCATGCCAATAGGTGCCGTGCAGCCCAAGCCGGGTAGTCCCAGGGGCCTACCGAGTAGTCGGTCCTGGTACCCACCAAAGTAGTGGGCCTAGGGAGGTCCATACGACAAGCCCCCGAGTACTTTGTAGTCGAGCAGAATAGTTTTGAGTAGTCTTGATGGCCTTGACGAGTAGTCCCTAAGCATCCTCGAGTAATACAAGCCAAAAGTCCTCAAGAATATTTGAAGCATCCCGAGGCTGGAAGGCACTCCAGCTGATCCTTGAGTAGTCTTGAAGTCTTCTCGAGTAGTTCCCAAGCGTCCTCGAGTTCTCCTCTTGAAGGTCTTCAATAGTACTCGCGTTGTCTTTGAAGAAGAAACCATATATAAAACATGATTCGAAGAATCGCATTCCATATGGAATGTAGCCCCTAAGCCTTAGGTCGAATTGTAGATTCAAGCTGAGGGTCAATCTAAAGTTCTACAAGTTATCCCATAAAATCCAGAGAAAAAACCGAAAGACACGTGGCATGAAGCCCCCGAGCCTTGAGTCGAGTACTTCCTCTCGAATTGAAGGGTCATCTTGACTGTAGAATGTGTCTTGAGTGGATCTTGAGTCTTGTCGTCACCCATTAGATCGAGCGGATGTAGCCGAGCCCCCCAGATGGATTGCATCGAGTACCGGAAGCTGAAGGGTCACGTAGCCGCCGCTGAGTCACCCATCGGCACTTATCTATTCAGCCATAGTGCTGGTGCTTGTTGGTTTATAAATAGATGCCGAAACTCTTAGGGTTTTTCATTCTCCCCACTGGCGTCTGCTTGAATAGATCCAATCAAGTTTACCTCCTTTGTCGCCTCTGCTGCCGCGCAAGAAAGAGAAAGTCCACGCGTGCCGCCGCCACCTGCCACTGGCACAGCCCCCGAGCGGATGAGAGTGAAGGCCCCTTGCTCTTGGAGGATGAAGGCGTCTCCGTCCAAGGGTATTGACGCAAAATATGCACCCTACGTCAAGCACACAGCAAGCCGAACAAGCTAGCTTCACACGCGAAAAGATTCCAAGACGTGCCAGTCCATTTTCCCTGAAAATTAACAAAAGACAAAGTAGTTAAATTCCAAAGTACCGAGACAGTTCCATATTTACGGCCAGAAAGGCCATGTGGGATGACATATAGCTATGGGGAGCTATCTGCCAACAAACTAGAAACCATTCGGGAGCTTCAAAGTGCAAAAACAAAACATAGCCGAAACGGATGACGTAAGCATAACGGAAAATCGGTCTTTATTTAGATGAAATTGCACTTGCACAAAGCCATGACTGATCCTCAATAATAAATAACAATAAATAATAAATGAAGTAAAGCATGATCATAAATATGTAATAAACAAGCATGCATAGGTTCAAAGCATTAGTCTACCGCATATCTAGGTACTTTAAAACCCGTCAAGCATGATGCCAAACAAATCTATCCACCGCATGATACAACTTGTTTGAAAACCACACCACTAACCACAAATAGATCTATCCACCACATGATACAATCTAAATATGGAAAGCTAAAAGCATACGTTGTTTAAAGCATAACTTATAAGCACGCTTCACTCGTGAAAGCATAACCGAATACGACTGAACAGCCGAATCGGGGTCCATGAAGAAGGAACAAACATTACCAAAGAATGATAAATCTATCAGATTGAATCGAAATCTAATCCACCGGATGACTAGCTCCAAAACAACCAAAAACCTGCATCTACCGCGTGATACTCAGTTTCTCTCAAGATTTATACAAGAATTGACAAGCTTGAACCCGCAACACATAGCAACCTAGATCGATTCGGTTTCGGCTATTAGGGAACATGTGATCCATGTGCTATTTAAGCCAAGGGTACGAACTTGAATCGCATAAGGATCAAAAAGAGATAAAGCCGATTCAAACCAATCTAGATTGGGCCAAGAAATGTTACATGAATTTAAACAAAAAGTAAAACTCAAAGCAACACAGGGTAACTTAATGAATCTATTGAATTTTGCCAAAATCCAATAGAGCCGATAACTAACTCCAAGCTAGATCTTAGCCCACCGCATGGCTCATGATCTAACAAGAAACCTTCTTGAACCAAGCTTAAATCTACCGCATGATACTAAGCATGGTAACAAGACTACTTGCATCACGATCTAAATCCACCGCATGATACTAGACATGATACAAGGTTGACGGTACTTACGGAGGTCGACGGATCGATGAACCCTCTCGAAGAACTCGACGACACGACAAAGGACTCAAAGGTTTGGCGTAAAGCCGGTTTGTATTGAGAATGTTTTCGAATTCAATTACATACACCCAGGGTCTATATTTATATCATGTCATGGCATGACTCTGAATGGACTACGAGCACAATATTTGATACCTAATTTATCTCTATGTGCGATCGCTTATCCATCCATTCGTCCCTTCCGCTCGGGCCACGTCATCACGCAATCCCGTGAAATCAGCGCAAACAGTTTCCTTGCCGAACGGAAGCCAACTGCCGACCGCGAGCTCCTTTGCCGAATCTTTCTGGAGAAACCTTCCTTCTTCCGGACGGATTTTTCACCAGGCTAGGCCCACAAGTCAGACTCCTTCCTGTACCAAATTTTGGTGTTAACATATGCCCCTTCAATTACGGGATTAAAATAATTTTATTCCGAAATTGACTCCAGTTGCCAACGTCTTCAAATAGAATCTGTTCAACACCTATTCTCTCTCTTCGCAATCCATCGGAGCCTCTGTCCAGATCCAAACCCTAGGTCACCTTTTCCCCAAGCTCAAATCCTCAATGGCAGGTCAAAATCAAGCCGCTCAGGTAAATTCCACCTCCATAAGCTTCATTCGGCACTCCCTTTTCAATTTTTACCTCAGATTTCTCCTCCTCCTTCTTTAACAGGAGCTTTCCACCGAGCTTTTGATTCGCACTGAGGCCAATTCGACGTCTTACTTCCTCGGTCCTGTGGGAGTTTCTGAACCTCGCGAATTCATCGCAGCCGAATCCCAACGAGTTCCTTTCAAAGCGGCTTTATCCAAGCCCTCTCCGTGGCAAGATGCTTTCAAGAACTGGCCCTTGCCCCCAATTGCAGGCTGGAGAAACTGGTACAAAAGGGTGCTTGCAGATAATAGCCCCAAGACCCAAACTTGGGAAAGTCTTCGTATTGCTTAATGTCTGGAGCTTTCTTTCGCCGAGACCCAAAAAAATGAAGATCTTTTGATAGCAGCCTGTCACTTTTGGTCGAACGGCATTAATGCCTTCCTCTTTGGTCACGGCCCAATGTCCCCAACCTTGGCCGATGTATACATGATTACCGGCCTTGATGTTTCAGGATCCGTGTACCCCTGGGGCTTCAAAGGTTCCACAAGACAAACAGGAGTGATGCCAGGAAGTGGATATAAATTTTATATCCAAAATCACATGAAAGATGGCCCCCTGGGTGAAGTTGAATATAGGGCATTCCCGAACATGTGGTGGTGCAGGTTTATTTTCTGCGGTAAAGCCAATGAACCCACTCTGAATCACATTGTAATGTCCACTCATTTGGCTGGTGGCAAACGCATTCCCCTTGGAAAATACCTCCTGGGTAGTGTGTATCATATGATTCACCAGACTATCACCCAAATGCATACCGGCCAGAAGATACTATGTGTCAACGGCCCTTGGTGGTTCGTTCAAATGTGGCTGCAACTGCATATGCACCAGATTGTCGGCATTGACCTCAACAATCGGCCTTTCCCTTCATCTAGCTATAATGAAGGGGGAACTCAGATCACCAGAGGATGCCAAACCTATGGAGAGGCTGCTTCAACTGTTTCCATTAATCAAAATGTCAGCCAGCTTTTCGAGCTCTTCTTCAAAGGCTTCCCTAACCCTCTTTGGCTTCCTTATCTTGATAATGACAATTTAACTCTCCCCTGTGAATTCTCCTTTGAGACTGGATGCCAAGATAGAAGGTTTGTAGATATTTTTAACATCTTGATCCATCCATGTCCTTTGCCAGCTGAATTTTGTGGAGGAGGTTAAATCACAGCACTTATGAATACTATCAGCCAAATGTGATGGCTCGACAACTTGGATGTGGCCAGATGCCCCCAAGATTATTCCTTCATGAATTCCTCAAACCCAGAGAGGAAATCAAGGAAAACATTCAAGCCAGAAGAGTTTTTGAGTATGAATGCAGCCCAACTATTTACACCTGGCCTTTCACACCCACAACAATAGCTCATCCCACCTTCAACTCTTGGTGGCAAGAATTTCATGACCATATTTTCAGTGAGCCAGTACACTCATTTTGTCTAGAGCTGATGCCTAATTTCCAGCCAACTTCAGAGGTAACATAATTGTTTTTTTTTCTTCACATCAGACACTCCTTTTACTAATCATGATCTTGTCCATTCCCCGAGAATACGCGTCCGCCCCTCAAGCCAGGACCGTCATTTATAATGCAGTTTATCCAATTTCTGCTCTGGGAATTAAATCCCCAACCTTGGCTCAGCTGATGGCCAGGTATGCCACAATGGACCCAATTCTCTTCAGTGCTACTGCTGACAAGAGAAAAGGTTTGTCTCTGATTGCACCTCCAGCTGCCAAGAGGAAAAGAACCACCAAAAAAGTTCCTGTTGAGGTAAGATTTCCTCTTTCTTGATCACAAGATTACTCTTATTCTGAAAAATTTCACCTTGTGCAATTTCAGGCTAGAATCCAGCAGCCTTCAGCTTCAGAACCTGCCAATGCTTCATCTACTGGTATGACCTTCATCACCTTTCCTTAAAGATCAACACTGGCATTTACCCTTAATCTGGTTTTCACAGAAGAAACACTGGCGAATCATCCTGTGGATATCCCTGTTCCTCATCATGTAAGTCCATCATGTAAGTAGAGATCTCATCCTCATCAGGGACCCAATCACCCCCTGCTCAAACAGAGATACCAGCTTCACCAGAGATGAACCCTTCAATCCAACCAGAGGCTTCAAGTCCTTTAAGGGTTCAATCCCCTATTAGCCAGGCAGAAACCCCAACCATAACAGAGGCAAATCCACCTCCTCTTCAGCCAGAAGCTTCAGATATGCCAGAGACTACACCAGCACCCTCTCAAACATAAGCCTCAGATTTGCCAAGAGCTCCTCAGACTCCTCTTTCACCAGTGGCTCAAGAAATCCCCACTGAAACTGAACAAAACCTTGCCCCAGCTCAGGAAGTCAGGCACGAGGTAAGCACATGCACTTAACTCTATTATCTTCTTCTTTCAATGAACCACTCCTAATTCGGCAATGTTACCCTTTCAGGATCAAACTCCATCATCATCAAGCCCATTAGTGGAGAATAATCCAGCTGCCGAAACAAGAGAATGAGAAACTCAAGCCCTATCAAACGAAATCCAAGCAAAGCTCAAAGAAATCTTTGCCTGGCTGCAGAAGGATGCTCGAGACCAAATCATAGATGTCGATTATTTCGAAGGAATGCTTGAGCCCATCAGCCAAAAACTCCCTAAGGACATCAAGACTTCATTGGAACCCATCTCTGGTCTAGACATTCACTATGTGGCCATAAGGCGAGCCCTGAGGAATGTGTCTACCCGACCAGTTGTTGAGCAAAAGAAAGCCAAAGCTGAACAAGCTGCGAAGGGAGCACAATCCCAAACTGAGAATCACAAGGGAATGCTGGCCAATCTGCAAGCTGCTCGCGAACTGAAGGTTGCCAAAAGAGCTGCATTGGAGGCAGAGCTGAAGAATTTATCAGCTGAAATAGAAGCTGATGATAAGAAGATAGCCGAACTTCCTGGACTAATAGAGAAAACCCAAGAGGAAGCATCATCGGCCATAACTGAAGTGAATCAGTGCGAGGCAGAACTCACCGTCCCGTCCAATGCCCAAAAAGATTACCAGGAACAGATGGAGAATATCCACCGAACAATATCAAATGCCTCCAATGTAATCGCAAAGTATTTAAACATTTAGCTGTACTGAGCAATGTGTAACCAAATTGACCGTTCTTGTAACATTTGAATTCGCTTTTCTTTTCTTTGCATGACTTCGATTGCAACTCTGAACGATCCATTCGGTAACTAGTAGTCAAATAGTGTCATACCTGAACGGCACCTCAACTGTAACTAAGTCGAGCCAGTCAACCGAATACGACTCAGCTTTGAATCCCAAACGACCCGACGGCGAGTTGGTCAAGGAAACCTCTCCATCTTCCAAGTTTTTCGGGATATGTGCCACGATCTGAGGCCACGATCTTTTTTACCAGGCCCATAAATAAAACCGTAGGTGCCTTCAGCTCTTTACCAAGCCTTTAGCCTTCAAATCTTCACCAACCTCAACCTTTCTTTTTCCAATCAGCGCAAGCCCAAGAACCATGGCGGGGAGCATTTGTTAACACCAAAATTTGGTAAGGAGACCGACCTTGTGGGCCTAGATCGGTGAAGAGTCCGTCTAGCGGAAGAAAAGGGTTTTTTCAGATGTATTCGGCAAAGAGGTCCGCGGTCGGCTATCCGCTCCCGTTCGGCAAAGGAACAAGAGAGAGTTGATTTTGCGGGATTGGACGATGACGTGGCTCAAGCGAAGGACAAATGGATGGATAGGCGATCAAGCTTAGAGATAAGTTAGGTAGCGAATCCATTCGAGATTGTACCGGGCGGTATAAATATGAACCCCGAATGTATGTAAAATACAATCATTCTTCAATACAAACCGGCCTTACGCCAAACCCTAGAGTCCTTTTGTCGTGTCGTCGAGTTCTTCGAGAGGGTTCATCGATCCGTCGACCTCCGTGAGTACCGGCAACCTTGTATCATGTCTAGTATCATGCGGTGGATTTAGATCCGATGCAAGTAGTCTTGTTACCATGCTTCGTGTCACGCGGTAGATTCAAGCTTGGTTCGGAGGGTTTCTTGTTAGGTCATGAGCCATGCAGTAGGCTAAGATCTAGCTTGAAGCTAGTTATCGGCTCTATTGGATTTTGGCAAGATCTAATAGACTCATTAAGTTACCCCGTGTTGCTTTGAGTTTTTGCTTTATGTTTAAGTTCATGTAACACCTTTTGCCCAATCTAGATGGGTTTGGATCGGCTTTGTTCTTCTCGTGATCCTCGTACGAGTAGATCTCGTGTGTTAGCATGTGGATCTTGTGCCTTCCGATAGCCGAAACCGAATCGATCTAGGTTGTTACATGTTGCGGGTTCAAACTTGCCAATGTTGGTATAAATCTTGAAAGAACCGAGTATCATGCGGTAGATGCGAGGTTTTTGGGTTGCTTTAGAGCTAGTCATCCGGTGGATTAGATTTCAAATCAATCCGATAGGTTTATTCGCTTGGTAATGTTCGTTCCTTCTCCATGGACCCCAAATCGGCTGTTCGGCCGTATTCGGTTATGTTCCTTTACGAGTAGAACACGTGCGTAATTCATGCTTTAAATAACGTGTGCTTTTAGCTTTCCACATTTAGATTGCATCATGCGGTGGATAGATCTATTTGTGGAAAGTGGTACGATTTTCATGCAAGTTGTATCATGCGGTGGATAGATTTGTTTTGACATCGTACACGACGGATTTTTAATTACCTAGACATGCGGTAGACTAGTGCTTTGGATCCGTGCATGCTTATTTATTACATGTTTACGTTCGTGCTTTACTTTATCTATTTATTTAATGTTAGTTATCATTGGGATCTGTCGTGACCTCGTACACGTGCATCTTTGCTCAAACAAAGACCGATTCTTGTCATGCTTGCGTCATCCATTCAGCAGTTGTTACTTTCCCTTTTATAAGTACCCGAATGGCTTTCAATTTATTGACGGGTAGCTTTCTATAGCTATGTGTCATCTCATCCGGCTTTATAGCCGTAAATATGGAACTGTCTGGTACCACCCGGCAAGTTCCAAGCTTTGGTATCTAACTGCTTTGTCTTTTGTTAATTTTCAGAAAAAATTGACTGGCACGTCTTGTGACTCTTTGCGCGTGTGAAGCCAGCTTTTTCGGCTTGCTGTGTGTTTGGCGCTAGGTGCACGTTTTGCGTCAACACACTTTTTGGCACGCCCAGTGGGACACAGCCGAAAGGATCAAGATGCTCGAAATCGCGGACATCATGGATGTCAACATTGAGGACCTCTCTCCCGAACGGCGGCGACTCCAGGACGCCATAAACCAATTCCCGGCGAAGTGTCCGCTTGTCCTTCAAAAAGAACAGGAGTGGCGTCCCCTACCCGAAGAATGACATGCCCGTGGGTATTGACGTCGGGGAGAGAGCGACGCCACCACCCAGCAGGAGAGAGAGGAATGCCCGCAAGCATTCGGGATGCGACGAGATCTCGTTTTGAGCAAGCACCACAAAGCTTTTCTTGGTGCGTTTCCGCAAATGATGGTGGCCGTCTTTGGCCCAGGCATGGAGCAGGCGTTCAGCAAGGCACCCGTCCAAGGGGGCACTGTGGAGCTGGGCGAATCAAGCTCTCAACCACCACTACGGAGCCAGCCCAGTTCAGCCTCCTCCTCGCAGCGCCGGAAGTCAAGCTTTCCGGCCCTCCTCCGCGAGGGCACCGGGGGTCGGCCCGGTTTAGCCCCCGATGCGAGGCCTCGGGGGGACGACCAATCCAGCCACCACCGTAGGGCGGCACGGGTCAACTCCGTGCAACGCGCGGCCCGAATCCGTACCGGCCCACGTACGGAGACCTAGCATTCGGCTCGCCTGGGGCCCCGTTCGCTTCCGGTCACAGGATTGCTCCGGCGAACAACCGGGCCGCGAGAAACCTATACGGCGGAGGCTATCACGAGGTGGGAAACTATGGAGCCATTGACGCTTTCCCGCATCCAGGTTACGCGCCGGCTGCAGGCGCACAGGAGGATGACGCCCTGGCGCGGAAAATGGCCGAGTTGATGCAAAATCAGTTCGGCCTCAAGCCAAAAAATGCGGGGAACTACCTACAAGCCGCCGTTCCCAGAGTGGTACTTCAACGTGCTCCTCCCGCCAAGGGTGAAACCTCTAACGGAGTTCACGAAATTTTCCGGGCAAGACGACACAAGCACTGTGGAGCACATTGCTCGTTACCCGATGCGGCTCGGAGAGTGCTCGGTCGAGGAGACGTTCGGGGTCGGATACTTCCCCCGCGTCGGCCGACGTGCTCGACGTTCCAATGGTTCTCGTCCTTACCCCCCGAGTCGGTTAGCGGATGGAGGGACACCGGAACGGAAATTCCACGCTCATTATTTCGGTGGCGGCTCGGAGAAGAAGCCGATCGATCTTGCCACCGTGAAACGAGAGGCATAGCGAGACACCGTTGGAATTTCTCGGGAGGTTTAGGGAGGTGAAAGGCATGTGCTTCTCGCTCAACCCGCCGGACGACCGCCTAGCCGACATGGCCGTCGCCGGGATGCTTCGCCGGCCGTACGTGAGAAACTCGTTCGAGATGGAGTTTGAAAACTTGGGCCAAGCTTGTCTCAAAAGCTATCGTTGATGAGCAACCGGGCGTATGGCTTCGGGAAGGATGCCGGGTTTGGCAAGCGGCATGATGTGGCGGAGATCTACAACCAATTCTTAGACAAGGCCGATCCGATCGAGGATTCGATGATGAACGGATGTGGCCGCGGCCGAAATCATGTGGGGGAAAGAGCCTTTAACGATGAATCGGCGCCCGGGTCAAACGGACAAAGGGCACCTACGATTTCGATATCACGAAGGTCGACAAGCTTTTTGAGCTCCTAGTGAAGGAAGGCCGAATCGGGTTGCACGAGGGGCATTCCATGCTTCGGCCCGATGGAGTCAAGGGGAAACGTTACCGTGGCTTCCACGACAGGGGATTCGCGCTCCATCAATGATTGCGGTGGTCTTCGGATGAGGATCCGTAAAGCCATCCGGAAGGGCACCTCAAGTTTGACAACAAGATGAAGCCGGATGGTAACCCCTTCCCCTCGAAACATGGTGGGCTTCTCTGTTAACATGGTCACGGCCGAGGAGAAGGGAAAGGTCAAAGTCTTGACCTCGACGGGGGCTAGACAGGATGGAACAGTGGACCCGGAGCGCCGGTGACTCGGAACAAGTGCATGGTGAAGCCCCCCGCATTCTCAAGAGCCACATCGAAATCGGGGAGTCGTCCAGAGCCAAGCCCAGGGTGACCACGCACATCCTCCTCAACAAGTGGCAGCGCCAGATGGAGAAAGAGCGTTACCAGAGGCGCAGATACGAGGAGGAGAGGCGCAGAGCTGAAGAAGAGGCACACAGAAGGGACCTAGAGAAATACACGCGCGAGAAGGAGCGCGCGCACTGGGGATGTGCGTTCTTCAGGAACTGTTGGAACGAGGGTTTGAAGCCGCCCACGCCGAGGAACTCGCCTTGAGTGCGGATGGCGGGTATGCCGAGTACGGGCGGAGACCGCCCTCAATCGCCGATCCGTCCATGAGAGAATTGGGAGGATCCACCCTAACGGGGATCGGTGCCAAAAAATTGAAGTCATTGATCACCCCGTAAAGCGGCAAGCCGATCTTAGGTGGGCCGATCAAGAGGAGGACGAGGACGAGCACGTCTAGCGAAGGGGCAATGGTGCCCTCCCGGCCTAAGGAGAAGTCGAAGAGGCGGGTCCAACGCTTGAGGAACCGCGAGCCGAGGGCGGTCGGGATCCGGACAAGGCGGTGTGGCGCCCAAAGGGTCAACCCTGAAGGGTCAAAGCGTTCGGCTCCAACATGCATGGTATATTTTCTCGCCGAACGAATTCATGGCTCCCGCTAATCGGGTTGTGCAGAGGAAGCGTCCCTAGATGATGAGCAGACCGAGGGGATGATGGCGCGGCTGGTGCTAGCCAAGCAGGCCATTTTCGACAAACTGGCCAAAAATCGACACATGAGGCCGCTATACTTAAGGGGATACGTCAATGCCAAGCCATTGACCAAGATGTTCGTCGACGGTGGAGCAGCAGTCAACGTGATGCCGTACACCACCTTCAGGAAACTTGGCATGGGCCCGAGCGATCTGACGCCTACAAGCGTAATACTGAATGATTTCACTGGAAATCCTTCAGATACCAAGGGATGCGCTCACGTGGATCTAATGATCGGGTCCAAGACGCTGCTCACGACCTTCTTTGTGATCGAAGGTAAAGGAGCCTACGACCCTCTTCGCTCGGACGGACCGGATTCATGCCAATTCTTTGCGTCCCATCCACCATGCATCAACGCCTTATCCGGTGGGTGGATGATGATATTGAGGTCGTCCAGCGTGATGACTCCGTGAGCGTTGCTAACATGGAACCGGCTTTCGGGAGTACCAAAGCATTGATTGCTTCTCGGGGAAAGACCGGGGAGAAGGTCTGTTGAACTCGTCGGCGGTGATCAACGACCGATTCAAGCGATCGGCTCTTATAGTAATTTTTAATGGAGAACCCCGTAGATGGCACCGATGGCAAGTTGGGGCGAGGATTTATGTCGGCCGACAAATTAGAAGAAGTTGACATCGGAAGCGGTGATAAGCCAAGGCCGACGTTCATCGAGGCGCAAACTTGCGGCCGGACTTCGGGGAGGGTTTAATCAAGGCGCTCAAGGAATACAAAGATTGCTTCGCACAGGGATTATTCGGAGATGCCTGGATTGGATCGTTCTATCGTGGAGCATCGGTTGCCAATCAAATCCGGTTTCAAACCATACAAGCAACCACCCCGGAAAATCTACAAGGACGAAGTATTGGCCGATGTGAAGAAGGAAGTTGAAAGATTACTTGATGCAAACTTCGTTCGGCCGTGCAGATATGCGGAGTGGATCTCTAACATTGTCCCCGTCTACAAGAAGAATGGAAAGATGAGGGTCCGCATAGACTTCGGGGGATCCGAACGAGCCACTCCGATGGATGGTTACCCCATGCCTATTGCCGATTTGTTGATTGACGCCGCGGTGGACACAAAGTGATCGCTTTCATGGATGGCAATGTGGGATACAACCAAATCTTCATGGAAATAGAAGACATATCAAAGACGGCCTTCGAGATGTCCTGGTCATATAGGCTTTGTTTGAATGGATAGTCATGACGTTTGGTCTAAAAAAAGCCGGTGCAACATATCAACGAGCCATGAATTATATTTTTCACGAGTTGATCGGCAAAGTTGTGGAAATCTACATTGATGATGTGGTAATCAAGTCCCTGAGTCATAACACGCATTTGGAAGATGTGAAGAGGACCTTGGAGTGCACCCGGAAGCATGGTTTAAAGATGAATCCAAACAAGTGCGCTTTTGGGGTATCGACTGGAGAATTCTTGGGGTTTTTAGTCCACGAGTGAGGAATTGAAGTTGGCAAAAAGAGCATGAAGGCCATTGATGAAGTTTGTCCTCCAACTAATCTCAAGGAGTTGCAATCAACTGCTCGGCAAAATTAATTTCGTGAGAAGATTCATTTCAAATTTGTCACGAAGGTTTTGCCATTCTCTCCATTGCCGAAACTAAAGAAGGATCAAAAGTTCACATGGGGCGACGAACAACGAAGGCTTTCGATGAGATCAAACAGGACATGAAGGAACCACCGGTGTTGGTCCCTCCTCTCTTTGGATAAGCCTTTCAAGTTGTACGTGGCGGCCGATACCCAAACCATTGGATCGGCCCTTATTCAAGAATTCGAAAGGAAGGAACGGGTAGTAGCATATCTTAGCCAAAAACTACTTGATCCCGAGACCAGGTATTCGGCCGTAGAGAAGCCGTGTACGTGCGTATACTACTCGTGTACAAAGTTTCGGCACAACTTGTTGAATGCCGAATGCACCGTGTATTCCAAGTTTGATGTTATAAAACATATGTTATCTATGCCAATTTTGAACGGCGGGATTGGCAAGTGGATTTTAGCTTTATCGAGTTCGAGTTGAAGTTCGAATCGGCAAAAGCCATCAAAGGTCGATCATTGCCGATTTTATAACCGAACATCGCGATCCGTCAATTGATTTACTTGAAATTACCCCCCGGGCGTTATTTTTTGATGGATCATCATGTGGTAAAGGTGGGGGAATAGGGATCCTACTAATTTCACCTAGGGGTGAGATGTTTGAATTTCCCATCCCTATACGGCCCCATCGTTACAAACAATCGAGCCGAGTACGAGGCAACGCTTCGAGGGCTTCAATATTTGAGAGAAGTCAGGGCCATTTCGATTGAAGTTTATGGAGATTCGGAGCCGGTGATCAAGCAATTGAACGGACAATACGAGTGCAAAAGAGAAGCGCCGAGGAGTTACTACGAAGAGTGCGGGAAATCTTGAAGAGCTTCCCGTTGGTAACTCTACAAAGATTTCCTAGGGAGCATAATGAAGAAGCAAACGGTGGCTCAAAGCGCCTGCGGTTACAAAGAGAGTCAAGAAGCGTTTGCTGCGAGAGGTATGTGCACCGGGGACGGATCTCGCAGAAGGTGAATGGAGGAAAGAAATCATTGATTATTTGAGAGATCCATCCCGAAGGTCTCGAGGAAGCTCGGGTACAAGGCTACAAAATTCGTTCTTCCGGATAATAATTTGTTCTATAAATCACTAGATGGGGTATTGTTACGATGCTTGGGTCCGAAGAAGCCAACAACATGATGAGCGAAGTGCACGATGGGATATGTGGAGCACACCAATCGGCCTACCGTATGAAATGGGTTATTAGACAAGCCGGGTGCTTTTGGCCGACGATATTAGAGGATTGCTTTGAGTATTACAAGGGATGTCGGGATTGCCGAGAGGTTTGGAAATATTCAAAGGGTCCCCGCGTCGGCATTGAATCCCATCATCAATCCATGGCCATTCGGGGGTGGGGTATAGACTTGATTGGCCAAATTAATCCACCATCTAGTAAGGGGCATAAGTTCGTGCTTTTGGCTACGGATTATTTTACTAAATGGGTTGAGGCGATCCCACTGAAGAAGGTGACATCAGAAAACATGGTTGAATTTGTCAAGGAGCACATCATCTATCGGTTTGGAATCCCTCAGACAATCACCACTGATCAAGGGGCACAATTCGTGTCACTGGAGTTCAGAGAGTTTGCCGAAAGCATGGGAATCAAATTGTTTAACTCTTCTCCCTATTATGCACAAGCTAATGGTCAAGCGGAGGCTTCTAACAAGATCATGATCAAGCTGATACAAAAGAAGATCGACCGAGAAGCCCGAAGGTGGCATTCGGTACTCGGTGAGGCATTGTGGGCTTACCGAATGGCCCCCCATGGAGCTACAAAAACTTCTCCTTATGAATTGGTTTATGGGCACCACGCGGTTCTACCTTGGGAGGTGCGGTCGGATTCAAGGAGAGTGGTGTTACGAGAAAGATTTGAGCTCCAAAGATTACGGTGGCCTAATGATGGATGAGCTAGAGGATTTACACATGATATGTCTTAGAGCCTTGGAAAACATCGAGAAGAACAAGCTGCGAGTTGCCAAGTACTATAACAAGAAAGTAAAAGTCAGGCAATTCGCAGAGGGAGATTTGGTTTGGAAAGCGCTATTGCCGATTGGGACTAAGTACAGCGAATTCGGCAAATGGTCCCCTAATTGGGAAGGGCCTTTTCGTGTGGTCAGATGTGTCCCTGGTAATGCATACATATTAAAAACTTTGCTAGGAGAAGAATTTTCTGCCGCGATAAATGGAAGATATCTGAAGAAATATTATCCCAGCATTGAAATTGATCGATGATCACCAGCAGCAGGATTACGCACATCTGACACAGAAACAGCTGGCGCTCGAGAATGAGGCCGCCTTCAGAACAAAAATTCACAAACAGAAGAAATGGCCAGTGCCTAGATGCATTGCCCTTAGCACAAAAACTACATTACAACTGCTTCTTGCAGGTTCACATCCAACAACCCTAGTGATCAAGACCTCAAGGAGGTGGGAAGCAGAAGGCGTGGAGGAAGAAGCGAAAGTATGATTCAATCTTTTCTTTGCTTCTTCTTCGATCGCTCCCTCTTCGCTTGTTCCGGGACCACCGTGACGGCGACTTGGAATGCACGGGGGTGACCATGGTTTGCGGCTTCCACCAAGCTGCCCCGGGCCGCTTTCGAGCCGTTGTACCGTCGAGACATCTAAAGCGAGAGGAATCGATGTTAGGGGCAAGAAATCCAAATGCGGGCGTAAAGTCAAGAAGAGGTCGGAAGTATTTACCCCCTACTAGTGCCTCCCGAGCCATGCGACGCTCGCGCTCGGCTTGGCAACGGCGGTGATGTCCCCGAGGCCGTGCTCCGGTGCCGAACGCGGCGGCGCGCTTGATGGGTGGTCCTCTGTTTAGGCGTGGCTTCCTCTCGCTTCGAGGGAGGAATTAGAGGAGATGTACTCGGGCACATCTTCGGTCCCGATGATTTCTTCGGGGAGCAAATCAAGGCCGAAAGAGGAAAAGAAGAAAATATGAGATGCAAGATCATATGGAGAACGAGGAGTAGATCAAAGGAAAACTCACCCTCGAATCGTGCGTTTCTTCGGAGGGCTGCTCTCCCGAGGTTGCTTGCCCTTGTCCATGGCCTTGGGGTTTTCCTCTCGGAGACGAGGGGGGGAAGATGAGAAATGATGGATGAGTGTGCGAGTGGATGTGCGGGGCATCTCATCGGGCTATTTTATTGACCGAAGCGGTGCATTGGGAGTGATGACCGGCCGGTACACACTTTGTTGGAATACCAAACGGCGGGGTTTTCTCCCGGATGCGAAGGGTTTTTGCTTGAACAAAGTGCTTATGGATTGCCGAATCGGGGATCTTCTCGTGGATTTTGCGCCGAGGGGCATCCGTCCTCACGCGTTCGGCTCAAGGCAGCTCTCGGATACATTTAAAGAAAAATAAGATTCACGGGAGCAAATTCAAAGGAATCATCACGGAGCGAGCACAAAATTCAAAAGTTCTTTTATTGCGATGATCAAACATCCCTAATACAATCTAGTTGAAAAGCATGTTTAGTACAGATTGGGGATGAGTGATTTCGGCAATGGCGTCGCCATGGCGATCGAGGCGCTCCGGATGAGCTCGATCTCCTCAATGTCCTCCGGCGCGCCGCCCGAAGCCGCGCGGCCCGGTGGAGTAATCAACGTCCGTGTGCATCGCCATGGCAGCCGGGCCCGGGGGTAGTGCCCAAGCGAACGCCATGGGTGGCCACCTCGTCGACGCGGTGCTCCACCGCGGCATGGGCGTTCCGCCGGCGTGTCACCGCGGGCGTTCACCTTGTCGGCCGACTGCTCCACCAGCGCCTTCAGCTGGTCGAGCTCGGCATCGCGGGCTGCAAGGAGCAAGAAGAAGGGAGATTAGCATCAAAAGCCGGGTTGGATCAAAGATTTGATTACGGTAGCCGTACCGTCGATGGTCTCCGGCGGCTGCTTTGCGCCGGTCCTCCCCACTCCCGGCTCGGCTATGCCCGCCTTTTTGGAGACGTCCTCCAACTCGCGCCGGGCCGTTTCCAGCTCCTCCTTGAAGCGGAGGGCGTCAAGTTCCCCGTAGGGTACGGGGGAGTGGCCGTCGGACTCCGAGGAGTCGTCCGGAAGGGGCTGATTGGCCGGCGCGGGAGACGGATTCCACTGAATCAACCTGAAAGGGAGATGATCGTCAGAACAAGAAAAGACCAAAGGGGAAGGTGTTGACACCGTTTGACCAAAAGTGGCAGGCTGCTATCAAAAGGTCTTCGTTTTTGGGGGTCTCGGCCAAAGATAACTCCCCGGCATTGAGCAATGCGGAGGGTGTCCCGATTTCGGGTTAAGGCACTCTTATCTGCATGGATCCTCCGGTACCAATTTTTCCAGCCTGCGATTGGAGGCAAGGGCCAGTTCTTGAAAGCGTCTTGCCACGGGGAGGTGGAGACAGAGCCGCCTTGAATGGGATCCTTTGAGTTTCGGCCGCAATGAAATCTCGAGGATCGAGTTTCCCACGGGACCAAGGTAATAAGATCTTGAATTGGCCTCGGTGCGAATCAAAAGCTCAGTAGAAGGCTCCTGAAGAAAAGCGGTAACGAAATCTCAGGTAAAATTGAAAACCTAAATGCCGAATGAAGCTTACGGGAAGGGGATTTACCTGAGCGTCTTGATTTTGAGCCGCCATTGGAGATTTGACCTTAGAGCAAAGGGATCTAGGGTTTGGATCTGGACGAAGACTCCGGCGGATTGCGAAGAGAAAGGAACAGGTGTTGACAGATTCGATTTGAAAATATTCGTGCCTGGAGTCAATTGCGGAACAAAATCACTTTTATCCCGCAATTGAAGGGGCATGTGTTAACACCAAAATTTGGTAAGGAGACTGACCTGTGGGCCCAGATCGGTGAAGAGTCCGTCTAGCGGAAGAAAAGGGTTTTTTCAGATGTATTCGGCAAAGAGGTACGCGGTCGGCTATACGCTCCCCGTTCGGCAAAGGAACAAGAGAGCTGATTTTGCGGGATTGGACGATGACGTGGCTCAAGCAGGAAGGACGAATGGATGGATAGGCGATCAAGCTTAGAGATAAGTTAGGCAGCGAATCCATTCGAGATTGTACCTGGCAGGGTATAAATATGAACCCTGAATGTATGTAAAAAAACAATCATTCTTCAATACAAACCGGCCTTACGCCAAATCCTAGAGTCCTTTTGTCGTGTCGTCGAGTTCTTCGAGAGGGTTCATCGATCCGTCGACCTCCGTGAGTACCGGCAACCTTGTATCATGTCTAGTATCATGCGGTGGATTTAGATCTGATGCAAGTAGTCTTGTTACCATGCTTCGTGTCACGCGGTAGATTCAAGCTTGGTTCGGGAGGGTTTCTTGTTAGGTCATGAGCCATGCGGTAGGCTAAGATCTAGCTTGAAGCTAGTTATCGACTCTATTGGATTTTGGCAAGATCCAATAGATTCATTAAGTTACCCCGTGTTGCTTTGAGTTTTTACTTTATGTTTAAGTTCATGTAACACCTTTTGCCCAATCTAGATGGGTTTGGGTCGGCTTTGTTCTTCTCGTGATCCTCGTACGAGTAGATCTCGTGTGTTAGCATGTGGATCTTGTGCCTTCCGATAGCCGAAACCGAATCGATCTAGGTTGTTACATGTTGCGGGTTCAAACTTGCCAATGTTGGTATAAATCTTGAAAGAACCGAGTATCATGCGGTAGATGCAGGTTTTTGGGTTGCTTTGGAGCTAGTCATCCGGTGGATTAGATTTCAAATCAATCTGATAGGTTTATTCACTTGGTAATGTTCGTTCCTTCTCCATGGACCCCGAATCGGCTGTTCAGCCGTATTCGGTTATGTTCCTTTACGAATAGAACACGCGCGTAATTCATGCTTTAAATAACGTGTGCTTTTAGCTTTCCACATTTGGATTGTATCATGCGGTGGATAGATCTATTTGTGGAAAGTGGTACGATTTTCATGCAAGTTGTATCATGTGGTGGATAGATTTGTTTTGACATCGTACCCGACGGATTTTTAAGTACCTAGACATGCGGTAGACTAGTGCTTTGGATCTATGCATGCTTATTTATTACATGTTTACGTTTGTGCTTTACTTTATCTATTTATTTAATGTTAGTTATCATGGGGATCGGTCATGACCTCGTACACGTGCATCTTTGCTCAAACAAAGACCGATTCTTGTCATGCTTGCGTCATCCATTCGGCGGTGTTACTTTCCCTTTTATAAGTTCCCGAATGGCTTTCAATTTATTGACGGGTAGCTTTCTATAGCTATGTGTCATCTCATCCGGCTTTATAGCCGTAAATATGGAACCGTACGGTACCACCGGCAAGTTCCAAGCTTTGGTATCTAACTTGCTTTGTCTTTTGTTAATTTTCGGGAAAAATTGACCGGCACGTCTTGTGACTCTTTGCGCGTGTGAAGCCGGCTTGTTCGGCTTGCCTTGTGTGTTTGGCGCTAGGTGCACGTTTTGCGTCAACGGTAGCAACGGGCGCCGTGCCGCCGACGAGGCGAAAGGGAGCCGCACCAGTGCACATCGGAGGCAATGATCGCCATCTTCTCTTCATTACTCGTCTGAGATTTCCCCTTGTTTCTGACGATCCTCTCTGTTTCAGGCTTGTCCAATGGAACCCGTCCTCTGCACCGGCCAATCAACCTTTGCCGGACGACTCCTCGGAGTCGGACCACTACTCCCCCGTGCCCTACGGGGAACTTGACGCTCTCCGCTTCAAGGCGGAGCTTGAGGTAGCCCAGCACGAGCTGGAAGACGTCTCCAAGAAGGCTGGTATAGCCGAACTGGAGTGGGAGGACTAGCGCAAGCAGCTGCTGGCAACCATCGACGGTATGGCCCTGGAATTGCTCCCAAATCCAATCTGGCTTTTGATACTAATCACCATCGCCTTGCACTTTGCAGCCCGTGACACCGAGCTCAACCATCTGAAAATGCTGGTGGAGCAATTGGTTGACAAGGTGAACACCCATGGAGACACACCGGCGGAGCGCCTTGCCGCGGTGGAAAACCACGTGGATGAGGTGGCTACCCACGGCATCCGCCTGGGCACCACTTTGGGCTTCGCGGCCATGGTGACGCACACCAGCATCGACTACTCCATCCGGCCGCGCGACTTCCAGGGCGGCGCACCAGAAGACATCGACGAGATCGAGGTCATCTTGGAGTGCCTCGACGGCCACGGCGACGCCATTGCCGAACTCACTCATCCCCAGTCTGTGCTAAACAGGCTCTTTGATTAGATTGTACTAGGGATGTTTGATTATCGGCAATAAATAAAGAACTTTCAATTCCAATGCTTGTACTGTGATGATTCCTCCGTGTTTGCAACTGCGAGCCTTATTTTCCTTAAACGCATTCGGGAACTTGCTTGAGCCGAACACGCAAAAACGGATGCCCCTTGGCGCAAAACCCGCAGAAAATCCTCAATTCGGTAATCCATAAGCACTGTTCAATGAAAACCCTTCGCACTCAGGAGGAAAACCCTGCCGTTTGGTATTCCAATAATGAAACGACCCGGATTTCCGCGAGCGGAACCCCGAATCTCGGCACCTCGGTGGTAGTCCCGGAGGGCTACCACGTGCAATCCCCGTCTCGGCGATTCCAAAAATCCATACGAAAGATAAAAACAATAAAGTAGAGTACAACATTTATTTTATTACATTAATCGAGTACATCTCTTCGGCACATGCGGGTACAAGTCCATCGGGACTGAATCAAACATAAATAAAACGTCTAGCGCCGGCTCCATGAAAGCGCGGGGAACACCATATCCGCGGTAGCTCAAGTGTAGGAAGAGCTCTAGTCCACCCAACCGTCGTTGTCGAAGTCGTAGTCCGGCTCTGCGTCAGAGTCACCAGGGTCTACCCGATAAGCGGGTAGGTCATGTCAGCTTCCCAACAAAGAGGCAAAAGCGGTGTTTATTCTACTATGCAGGAGATATCCCTAATCTGGCTGTAGAAGGCTTAAGCAAAGCAGCAGTGCAACGTACAAGGTAAGCAGAATATAGCGAGGAGGTCCACACCTCGGGGAAGCTTCCGCTTCCGAGGTCCACACCTCAGGGGTCCACACCCCGCTCAAGGAATACCACACCAAACACCGGATCTCAACCACGATCCAGAACCCAACTCTCATCTGCGATGTGGGGCCCACCGGCTCCTATCCCCACATCTCAACGGCCGAAGCCGGGCTCACACACTCGGGGGAGAGAAGAAGCACAAGAGAAGTGTAGCTAGTCGGGTGAGAGATCGAAAGACCGTCCATAACCGGTGGACACGGACTATAGCTATAGGTTTAACACTGCGCAGAGGTTGTACAACCGTACCCGCCCGAATAGGTCCGAACCGACCGTCACCGGTGTCCGACCCTACCATACGGCCGAAGCTCAAGTAAGTGGATAGTACCCTTCGCATCTCCGAGCACGGCCCCGGCCTCCGCGGCAGCTCATACTACCCGCGAGAGGTCCCTCGAAGCCGTGGAACCCTTCCCCGGCCTCGCCGGGGCAAAGTCTACTAAGGAGGGAAAGACCACTCCCGACACGATCACACCGATCCTCTGCCCCGGGAGGGGTGCTATCCACTACAAGTCTCACCCCGCACCCCCGCCCAATACAAGGCGGGCGGTCGTACGTAAATAGTCATTCGAAACAAGGTCAACCGACGATCGGTCCTTAACGGGCCGAGAGCGAGCACTCAACATCTCCATCCCACACGACACGACCCTCGGGTAAGAGGCCGGATCGCATCTTCCCTCGGCGGCCCGTTCACAAGTAACCAAGCGGCTCGCTCCCGCCAAAACACGGCATGGAGATACACACCCGTAACGCACGCTAGAAACACACCGAGATACCCACATCTCGGTCCAAACCCGCAGCACCATCCATAATCAAGCAACAAAAGTATGGATAGTTGAGGTAAGGGACTAGCTAGGGGTCCGTAGCTAGTCCCGCGGTAGTAGAACAAGGAGACGGGGTATAACAAAGCATCAAGGCATGGCTATTAAACGGATTATGCAATTCAACAATTCCATGCATTAATGTAAAGCACTAGCAGCTAATTAACATGGGATCTATATGGTTGGGAGTGACATGACACCTTCGTTGCCGTTGAAGCGATCCGTTGTCCGGAGCGAGTACTCGGGGTCCTCCACGTCCTCCCGGTCGAAGCTCGGGTCCGCGGCACGAGATTCGACGCGAAATAAGATAACGGTGCACATCTAAGCAATAACTCCAAATAAGAATCAATTTAGAAGATCCAAATGAACCCAAACTACCTACATTCAGCAAGGTTTCGCAAATACGGATTTATAGAAATTAGTTTTGTATTTTTACGAGCTCCCTAGAATTTATTATGAATTTTTAAAGGTTAAAAACATTTTTCGGAATTTTTACATAGAAGAGAAATAGGTTTTTCGTAAAAAAACGTTGCGACGTCAGCATGACGTCAGCCTCCTGGTTTTATCGGGCTGCAAAAAGGCCAGAATTGCTGCTGGGCAGTGGGCGGCCCAAAGGACTTGATCCCGCCCGGATCGGATTTCAGCCCACCTTGGCCCGGGTGCTACGGCCGCTAAAGGTCGCGTAAGTAGTCCGGTAAGCCACCTCCAAAGCCTAACCCATGGCCGGGCGGGTGGCTGCTAGTAAGAAGCCGGGCTTAGGGCCCATAACTGGCCGGCGGCCCGCTTCTGCATCTAAACCGAGCACGTCCCACCACGCCCCGTAGGTGTTCGACGATACGACCCGGCGGCGCCGTGACCGCGCGGTGCGCCGCCGGCGCTCGGCTCGGTGCCTCACACCCCGGTTCATCACCCTCCGGGGCCGAAAACACACGGCTTGGCTCGGCACCGGGGTGTGCACCGCCACTCGGGTGCTCGCACCCGTGCTCCCACGCGCGGCGGGCGGCGCGTCGTTCCGGTAGCGGACACGATGCCGCCGCCGCCGGCGCGTCACGCGCGCGGCGGCTCCCGTTTTCCCCCACCCGCACAAAGCCACGGGTCGATGCCCGAACATCCTCAAACCCGGCGCGTCCGGCTCGTTCGCCGGCGCGCGGCCGCCCGGTAACCGGTGCGCGCCGCGCCGCGACACGGCGACGTTCACGTCCCTGCACAAGAGGCATGGCGCGATGGCCAGCACGCACACGCTCCTGCACACACGAACACGGCGCGACGGTCGGACCCAAACCTCTTTCCCCGCACGGCGACGGCGGCGCCCAAGAGCACAGGCAGCTCAGGAGTTTTCCCCCGTCGCGGTGCGGCAAACCTGCAGTGCGATGGCCACTCACCAAGCAAGAATCCATGGCGCCGCGCCTCGACGTCGCGGAGCAACACAGGAAAGAGAGACCAAGGCAAAGAAGAGAGGAAGGGGCTGCGGTGCTCACGATGGGGCGATGGTGGAGTCGTGGCCGGCTCGGTGAGAGGCGTGCGATGGCGAGGTAGGTGTTCACGTCGGTGGTCGCCGCCTCGGCTCCAGCTCCCGACCACGGCTAGTCCTCTCCGCTTCTTCCCCCTCCCCGGCGCAACCGGCGTTCCCCCGACGGTGTAGATGTCCCCGCTCCGTGTCCGGTCCTCGGCTTCCCCCTCCGACCGGTGCGTCGCGGCGGCGGCGCGCCCACTTCTCCTCCCGACGGCGCGGCGCGGCGGCGCGCCCGCCTTCTTCCCCCAACCTTGGCACGCGGCCGCGAAGTGGAAGCAGAAACCCCAAGAGGGGGGGGGGGTGGTTGGCCTTGCCTCCAATCCACGCCGGCCTCCTCTTCTTTTGAATCCGCGCTGCGGGGCTCGAGGGGGAAAGGTCCTCCGTGCCCTTGGCACCGCCGCCGAGCGGGGCGGGGTGGCGCGCCAAGGCCGCAGCCCCGGGCGCCTTGGATGCCGCGGGCGGGGCAAAGATGTCCTTCACCTTTTCTCCGGCCGCCTCCCGTCTCGCGCGCGCGCCGCCCTTGGCGTGCGTGCCCGGCCGGGCGGCCCGGCCGTGCCCCGTCCCGCGCGCGCGGCCCGGGCCGGGCCGGCGGCGCGCCTGGGCGGCTCGGTTGACCGGCGCAGGGGGGTCAAGTGGAGAGAGGAGAAGAGGATAAGAGATGGGGGTGAGAATGGTGACTGCCAGGCGGGGTCCACACGTCGGTGACAGAAAAAGAAAGGGAGGCGGCGGCGCGGTCTAGTGGGCCGGCAAACGGCTTGGGTTGGGCCGCTGCAAAGCGTGGAAAGGTAGGAATCGGCCCACTTCACCCGCTTGGTCCTTTTCTAAAATAAGGAAATAAGTTTGAACCAAGGTTTGAAATAGAGTTTGAATTTGTTTCCCTTTCAAATTCAAACTTCACTCAATTAAACTCCAAATAAACCAAAGAAAAACCAACTCACATCTTTTACCATACTTGTAACATATGTTTTATAACTAGGATAAATTAGTGGAGAATTTAGTGAGAGGCTAGCAATTTTGGCTCAAAAATTGATAGCACTCAAATGCAAGCAAAAAGTTTTAAATTTTCGCAAAATTTACACACCTAGATTCTCGGGTTGTTACATTCTCCCCCACCACCGAGAATCTCGTCCTCGAGATTTAGTCCTCGACCTCCTCCGTGAACAAGTGAGGGTACTCTTTCCTGAGATCAGCTTCCTTCTCCCATGTTGCCTCTCGCTCTGTATGGTTGCTCCACAACACTCTACAGAAAGGAATGGTAGTTCTCCTTGTTTCCTTGACGGCTCTGTCCAAGATTTTCTCAGGATATTCTGTATACTCAAGGTTGTCTTGCAAGTTAAGCAACTCCATGGGCACTTGCTTTGCCTCCACTGCCTTCTCGCTCTTTTTCAGCTGTGACACGTGAAACACTGGGTGAACTCCTCGCCATAGACTCGGGTAGTGCAAGTCGGTAAGCCAAACTTCCAATCCTACGGGTGATAGGGTACGGTCCCACGTACCTCGGTGCAAGCTTTCCCTTCACCAAGAACCTCTTAGTTCCTCGGAGCGGTGAGACTTTCAAGTACACCCCGTCGCCAACCGCAAAGGTCAACTCTCTCCTTCTCTTGTCGCGCATAGCTCTTCGACGACTGCGAGCGATTTTCGAGGTTTTCACGAACTTTCTCAACTTTCTCCTCTCGCTTCCTCAATGATTGCCGGCCCAAACGAGCTCGCTCTCCAACCTTTGACCAAGCTAGCGGGGTCCCGCACTTGCGACCGTAAAGTGCCTCAAAGGGTGCCATCCGAGACTTGCTTGAAAGCCGTTGTTGTACGAGAACTCGCAAACGGCAAACGCTCTCCCAATCGGTACCATAGGTGAGTGCACAAGCTCGTAGCATGTCTTCCGGGACCCGGTTGACCCTCTCTCGTCCGACCATCCGTCCGTGGGTGAAAAGGCGTGCCGTAGCCGAGTGTGGTGCCCATAAGCTTGTGGAAGCTCGCCAAAACTTGGAGACGAAGCTCGCGGTCCTCGATCGGATACAATACTTACGGGTGCTCCGTGCGGCACGAGTATGTGCTCTACGTACGGTTACGCCAACTTCTCGGTTGCATACGGGTCTTCACCGCACAAAGTGGGCCACTTTGGTCGGCCTGTCCACTATAACCCAAACTGAGTCGTTTCCTTTTGGTGTCCTAGGGAGTCCCACCACAAAGTCCATGGAAATGTCCTCCCACTTCCACACTGGAATATCCAACGGTTTCAACAAACCCGCGAGGCTTCGATGTTCAATCTTCACTCTGCTACAGGTGTCGCAACAGGCCATGTAGTGTGCAATATCCTTCTTCATGTCCTTCCACCGCACTTCGTCCTTCGGATCTCTGTACATCTTGGTGCTGCCGGGTGAATCGAGTACCTCGAGTCGTGAGCCTCTCTCATGATCTGATCCCGGAGTGCTCCGTCTTGCGGTACACGGATCCGTTCTTTCAACCACACTTGTGCCCCTGTTCATTAACCGGTAGTCCTCTCGCTTTGCCCCGCTTCATTAGTTCTCGCAGCACTTTGATTTCTCGCACACTCCTTCCGGGCCGTACGGATTCGCTCCTCCCGTGTCATAGGTCACTTGCATCACGTTGACTTGGCCTTGGTCCACAATCTCGATTCTCAGCTTCTCTAGCTCTTCATGCAAAGCGGGTTGCTCCTCTTCTACCATGAGGTTGTTGCAGTATGTTTTCCGGCTCAGTGCATCTGCCACGACGTTAGCTTTGCCTGGGTGGTAGTTGATCTCGACGTCGTAGTCCTTGATCGGCTCTAACCACCGTCTCTCGCCTCATGTTCGGCTCGGTACGTGTAAAGAAGTACTTCGGGCTCTTGTGGTCGGAAAACAGTTCACACTTGTTCCCTATCGGGTAGTGTCTCCCGCATTTTGAGCGCATGCATAACGGTACCGCCGGCTCCAAGTCGTGTGTCGGGTAGTTTTCCTCGTGTTTCTTCGAGTTTGCTGGAAGCATAAGCCACAACTTTCCCTTCCTGCATCAGCACACAACCAAGTCCTTGCTTTGAAGCGTCACAGTAGACCACAAAGTCTTTCTTGATATCTGGCAAGGTAAGCACTGGAGCTGTGGTGAGTCTCTTCTTCAGTTCCTGGAAGCTCTTCTCACACGCTTCTGACCACTCGAACTTCGTGTTGTTCTTGAGCAACTCGGTCATTGGCTTTGCAATCTTGGAAAAGTTCTCAATGAACCTCCGGTAGTAACCTGCCAACCCAAGGAAGCTTCTGACATCTGTCACGTTTAACGGCTGCTCCCACTTGGTCACTGACTCTACCTTGGACGGATCCACGGCTATCCCCTCTGCTGACAACACGTGCCCCAAGAACGCGACCTTCTCCATCCGAACTTGCACTTGCCGAACTTGGCGTACGGTTCGTCGCCCCTCGGCCTCTCTAGCACGACTCTCGGGTGCTCCTCGTGCTCCTCGGTGGTTTCGAGTAGATCAAGATATCGTCGATAAACACCACTACAAACCCGTCCAACTCTTCCATGAAAACCTTGTTCATCAAGTTCATGAAGTAAGCGAGGGCGTTGGTCGGCCCAAAGGAAACCACCACGAACTCGTACAAGCCATAACGTGTGGTGAAGGTCGTCTTGGGTATATCTGCTCTCGGATCTTCATCCGGTGGTAACCCCGACCTCAAGTCGATCTTGGAGAAGAACCTTGCCTTTTTAAGTCTATCCGAAGAAATCCTCGATTCCGGGTAGTGGGTACTTGTTCTTGATTGTCATCGAGTTGAGTGTGCGGTAGTCAATGCACATCCTCTTTGTGCCGTCTTTCTTCTCCACGAAGAGCACTGGTGAACCCCACGGTGAGGCACTCGGCCGAACAAACCCTTGCTCGAGCAACTTCTTGAGTTGTTTCTTCAACTCGTCCGGCTCGTCGGACGACATCCCGTATGAACTCTTTGCAACGGGCCCCGCCCCCGGCATCAGCTCAATCACGAACTCCACGTCCCGGTGCGGGGGTAACTCCGTAAGCTCCTTCGGGAACACGTCCGAAACTCACGGACCACCGGAATTTCTTCAATCTCTTTCCCACTCATGTTGCACATCATCGTAGCAACCTTCGGACTCGCGGCTCGATCCGCACTATAGTTCCACTAGGGTGTTCTAGCCGTATCACTCGGGGTTGCAAGAAACTATCCCGTTGTGCTTTGCCAACCAATCCATCCCTAGGATCACGTCTATCCCGGTAGACTCCAAAACTGTCCAAGTCCGCCGCGAACTCGTAGTCCCTCAAACACCATCCTCACTCCCCTGCACTCTAACGTACTCCTCTTCTCTCCTAGCGGAGAGCTAGTCAAGATAGGCCTTGGTCGAGGCTTAGTTGGTAAAGACCTTTCTTTAGCAAACTTGGTAGAAATATACGAAAACTGAGCTCCAGTATCGAACAAAACAGTTGCCAAAACGAGTCAACAAGGAACTCACCAAGTGTGACGTCGGGTGCGAGCTGCCGCATCCTCGGCGGTGAGGTGGTTCGGACGGCCTCGAGTAGGCGGCGGCCGAGCGGTCCTCTGCCGTGTACGGGGTGGCTGTCCTCCCGGTGCCGGTGGCTTGGCCGGGGTCCGGAACCGAGAGCCGCGGCTCGACTCCCCGGTGGCGCCCGCTTGTGGACACTCAAACGACTTGTGCCCAACCTGACGGCAGTTGAAGCAAGTCACCTTGGATCTGTCGGCTGACTGCGGTGGTGGCCTCGGTTTCCAGCTGTTCTGACCTCCACTCCCGCCTGGGTTGGCTCTGCTCTGCGGCTGAGACTGAGAGGCGTGGTGCCTCTGCTGTGACTGGTGGCCCTGAGTGTAACCTGTCCTCTGCCTCTGAGGTGGTCCTGAGCGTCCTGCCTGGTCTGAGCGCTTGGACTTGCTTCCACGAACCTCCATGTACTCAAGCCTTGACCTCTCCACGATCAGTGCCTTGTCGATAATGGAGCGAAGTGTCGGGCGGTCGTGCGCGGACAAGTGGTGTGCCATCCCCTTGTGCGGCCCCTTTCGAACCGCAGACCTTCTTCTTCTCTCGTGTCGGTGTCTTCGGCACGTACCTCATCAGCTCCTGGTAGCGGTTGGCGTACTCCCGCACCGACATGTTTCCCATCTTGAGGTGCACGAACTCGTCGGCTTTCTCGTCCATCACCGCATCCGGAATGTGGTGACTCCCCGAAGGCCTCCACGAACTCGTCCCACCCGATGTGCAACGGGTCCCGGTGTGAGTCACAGTAGCTGTCCCACCACGCACTGGCTGTGCCGATCCGGTACCGGTGCGCCGCCACGGTCACACACTCCTCCTCGGTAAGCTCGGTCAGCTCCAGCTTCTTCTCAATCTCACGTAGCCAGTTGTCTGCGTCCATCGGGTCTGCTGAGTGGTCGAAGGTAGGCGGTCGCAGCTTGTTGAAGTTCTCAACCTTCTTCTGGAATCCCTGCGGAGCGTTGCGGTTCGAGCCCCGTGGTTGTTGTTATTGTTGTTCGAGCTAGCATCGGGTGATCGTCCGCATCGGTCGGGTCCGCACCTTGCCATCACGTCGGCCAAGTTCGGGGGAGGTGGCGGTGGTGGCACCTCGTGTCCCTGAGCCTGGCCTGCTCCTCCCTCGGGCTGGGGTACCTGCTCGTGCTCGAGCTCCTGCTCCTGAGCTCCCTCGTCGTCGTGCGCGGCTCCTCGACCGCCAACTCGGCCTCCTCGGCCTCCGCGGCCTGCCAGGCCCCCGCGAAGCCCGCCTCGTGGCGCGTGACCTCCACGGCGTCCACGGCCTCTCGCTCCCGCTGGGTTAGGGGCATCCTCCCCTCCGTCGTCCCCAGCGACCTCCTCGAAACGGGCCAGGAGTCGCCCGGACCTCCTTGCTCCCGACATCTGTTCCAGTTGCAAGAGTTAGTAGTGGTAGGGAGAATGTATTTAATCAGGCTATTAACTATAAAGGAGTAATCCTCGCTTTAACGATCACGAAGTTTAGACGGACATAAAGAAGCATGAAATCCGAAAGAAACCATGAAGATCCATGTCACTCAATCAATGCCACCATACAAAAGGGGTGCACCTCGAGGTTTACTCCAACAACCTTCGAGGGTACACGGCAACACATCACGCTAACGCATGGTACATCATGGGGTAGGCGCTAAGGTCATGACAACAAAAGCGACAACATCACATCTAACTTATTACGGCGACTCGGGATCTACGGCGAAGTCTCTTGCTCCCATCACGGGGTACACCGAGGTGCCTCGGGACCGGCGTCCGGTGGACCCGAGTAGAACGGCGGTGAGTGTGCCCCCGGGTATCCCGCACCCCGATCGCCGGTCCTCCGTAGTAGTCACGGGTATCCCGGAGAGCACGGTCCATCTCTTCGTGTCCCGGGAACCACTCGGGTACGGGCGTACTCGTGGTAGGTGCGTCGGCGGAAGCTCGAAAGTCTCTATCCTCGGTCGGGGTCTCTTCTTGGGTGGTAGGCGTGCGGAGAGCGCCTCCCGGCTCCGTCGGCCTTCGGCCGGTCGGACCGCTCCCAAGCCGCGCGGGTCTGGGCTGCTCGGTCCCTCTCCTCGTAGACCGCTCCTCCAAGGTAACACAAGTGGTGGTAGTTGTGTCGACTCGCCTCCCCGTAGATCCCACACCTTGACTTGATAGTCGGCTGCTGCAGCTCCGACCGACTCCAACTGATCTCTCGCCTCTGCCAGCCTCACCCTGTCCTCACGCGAGGCCTCCACTGAAGCCCGGTGCAGCTCCCGCTCTGCCCTCAACCGCGCCTCCAGAGTAGCGATCCTCCGGGCGTCCCTCTCAGTGCTGGCTGCGGCCGCCGCCGCTCAAGCTGCACTAGCTCTCCGTTCCTCACGTGCGACGCCTCCAACTCGTCAAGTATATCCTCTCTCTCCACCTCCGGAGCCCCGAACTCCGCCGCGGGCGGCGTCACACCTCCACCGAAGGTACGCTACCTCACCGTCCGCCGGTGCACGGTGCACGGTCCCGAGCCGGGATGCACCGTCCGGCCGCGAGCATGACCTCGGTCCTCCTCCACCGAAGTCACCTCCGGTACCGCGCCGGTCGCTCGAGTCCCGGCGACCCCGGTCGTAGATCTCTGTCGGAAGCACGGCCGAACGGGTGTCCTTCGGCTTCTCCCCGAGCCGGGCACAAACCTTCTTGAGAGCCTCTGCGTGCGCCGATCCGGTGTGCCTCCGTGACGAACTCTCGAAGCGAGTGCACCTCAACCTCGCTCGAACTGCGGCACCCGTGGGTCTCGCGGCACCGTAACGACCGAGGTAAGTGGGGGTCTGCTCCAAGTGTCCCATGGCCCTCCCCTTGTAGTTGACTCCGTCGGTCTCCACTCCAGCTGCCTCCAGGCACTCTCTCAGCAAGCGGCAGAAGCCTCCGTAGCTCTTGCCGTCCGACTCCAAAGGAACCCACGTAGTCTCCGCCATCTGCACAACGTTGTTAGAGCGTAGTTAGTAAGGTAGTTAGTGAAAGTTAATGAAGGTAATGCATATATATAAGTATAGTTATATACATACGGAAGCCAAGGGGTTTATATAAAGTTTCAAGGTTCAGAAACGGCTTCCTATGCTATCGACCATTCCTGGGGCTCGTCCTACAGTCAAGCATGGCTCTGGTACCAACTGAAACGACCCGGATTTCCGCGAGCGGAACCCCCGAATCTCGGCACCTCGGTGGTAGTCCCGGGAGGGCTACCACGTGCAATCCCCGTCTCGGCGATTCCAAAAATCCATACGTAAAGATAAAAACAATAAAGTAGAGTACAACATTTATTTTATTACATTAATCGAGTACATCTCTTCGGCACATGCCGGGTACAAGTCCATCGGGGCTCGAATCAAACATAAATAAAACGTCTAGCGGCGGCTCCATGAAAGCGCGGGGAACACCATATCCGCGGGCGGCTCAAGTGTAGGAAGAGCTCTAGTCCACCCAACCGTCGTTGTCGAAGTCGTAGTCCGGCTGCGTCGAGTCACCGGGGTCTACCCGATAAGCGGGTAGGTCATGTCAGCTTCCCAACAAAGAGGCAAAAGCGGTGTATATTCTACTATGCAAGAGATATCCCTAATGCGGTACGTAGAAGGCTTAAGCAAAGCGAGCGGTGCAACGTCCAAGGTAAGCGAGAATATAGCGAGGAGGTCCACACCTCGGGGAAGCTTCCGCTTCCGAGGTCCACCCTCGGGGGTCCACACCCCACTCAAGGAATACCACACCAAACACCGGATCTCAACCACGATCCGGAACCCAACTCTCATACGCGATGTGGGGCCCACCGGCTCCTATCCCCACATCTCAACGGCCGAAGCCGGGCTCACACACACGGGGGGAGAGTAGAAGCACAAGAGAAGTGTAGCTAGTCGGGTGAGAGATCGAAAGACCGTCCATAACCGGTGGACACGGACTATAGCTATAGGTTTAACACTCGCGAGGTTGTACAAGCGTACCCGCCCGAATAGGTCCGAACCGGCCGTCACCGGTGTCCGACCCTACCATACGGGCCGAAGCTCAAGTAAGTGGATAGTACCCTTCGCATCTCCGAGCCGGCCCCGGCCTCCGCGGCGAGCTCATACTACTGCGAGAGGTCCCTCGAAGCCGTGGAACCCTTCCCCCGGCCTCGCCGAGGGCAAAGTCTACTAAGGAGGGAAAGACCACTCCCGACACGATCACACCGATCCTCCTGCGGGAGGGTGCTATCCACTACAAGTCTCACCCCGCACCCCCGCCCAATACAAGGCGGGCGGTACGTACGTAAATAGTCATTCGAAACAAGGTCAACTGACGATCGGTCCTTAAGGGGCCGAGAGCGAGCACTCAACATCTCCATCCCACACGACACGACCCTCGGGTAAGAGGCCAGATCGCATCTTCCCTCGGCAGCCGTTCACAAGTAACCAAGCGGCTCGCTCCCGCCAAAACACAGCAAGGAGATACACACCCAGAACGCACGCTAGAAACACACCGAGATACCCACATCTCAGTCCAAACCCAGAGCACCATCCATAATCAAGCAACAAAAGTATGGATAGTTGAGGTAAGGGACTAGCTAGGGGTCTGTAGCTAGTCCCGCGGGTAGTAGAACAAGGAGACGAGGGTATAACAAAGCATCAAGGCATGGCTATTAAACGGATTATGCAATTCAACAATTCCATGCATTAATGTAAAGCACTAGCAGCTAATTAACAACATGGGATCTATATGGTTGGGAGTGACATGACACCTTCGTTGCCGTTGAAGCGGTCGGCCATGCCGGAGCGATGTACTCGGGGTCCTCCACGTCCTCCCGGTCGAAGCTCGGGTGCCGCGGCACGAGATTCGACGCGAAATAAGATAACGGTGCACATCTAAGCAATAACTCCAAATAAGAACCAATTTAGAAGATCCAAATGAACCCAAACTACCTACATTCAGCAAGGTTTCGCAAATACGGATTTATAGAAATTAGTTTTGTATTTTTCTGAGCTCCCTAGAATTTATTATGAATTTTTAAAGGTTAAAAACATTTTACGGAATTTTTACATAGAAGAGAAATAGGTTTTTCGAGAAAAAAACGTTGCGACGTCGGCATGACGTCGGCCTCCCGGTTTTATCGGGCCGCAAAAAGGCCGAATTGGGCGCTGGGGCGGTGGGCGGCCCAAAGGACTTGATCCCGCCCGGATCGGATTTCGGCCCACCTTGGCCCGGGTGCTACGGCCGCTAAAGGTCGCGTAAGTAGTCCGGTAAGCCACCTCCAAAGCCTAACCCATGCCGGGCCGGTGGCCTGCTAGTAAGAAGCCGGGCTTAGGGCCCATAACCGGCCGGCGGCCCGCTTCTGCATCTAAACCGGCACGTCCCACCACGCCCGCGGTGTTCGACGATACGACCGGCGGCGCCGCGACCGCGCGGTGCGCGCCGCCGCGCTCGGCTCGGGTGCCTCACACCGGGTTCATCACCCTCCGGCTGAAAACACACGGCTTGGCTCGGCACCGGGGTGTGCCTCGCCACTCGGTGCTCGCACCCGTGCTCCGCGCGCGGCGGGCGCGCACGTCGTTCGGTAGCCGGACACGATGCCGCCGCCGCCGCGGCGCGCCACGCGCGACGGCTCCCGTTTTCCCCCCACCCCGCACAAAGCCACGGGTCGATGCCGGAACATCCTCAAACCCGGCGCGTCCAACTCGTTCGCCGGCGCGGCCGCCTGGTAACCAGTGCGCGCCGCGCCGCGACACGGCGACGTTCACGTCCCTGCACAAGAGGCATGGCGCGATGGCCAGCACGCACACGCTCCTGCACACACGAACACAGCGCGACGGCCGGACCCAAACCTCTTTCCCCGCACGGCGACGGCGGCGCCCAAGAGCACAGGCGGCTCAGGAGTTTTCCCCCGTCGCGGTGCGGCAAACCTGCAGCGCGATGGCCACTCACCAAGCAAGAATCCATGGCGCCGCGCCTCGACGTCGCGGAGCAACACAGGAAAGAGAGACCAAGGGAAAGAAGAGAGGAAGGGGTTGCGGTGCTCACGATGGGGCGATGGTGGAGTCGTGGCCGGCTCGGTGAAGAGGTGTGCGATGGCGAGGTAGGTGTTCACGTCGGTGGTCGCCGCCTCGGCTCCCGGCTCCTCCGTCCACGGCTAGTCCTCTCGCTTCTTCCCCCTCCCCGGCGCAACCCGGCGTTCCCCCGGCGGTGTAGATGTCCCCGCTCCGTGTCCGGTCCCTCGGCTTCCCCTCCGACCGGTGCGTCGCGGCGGCGGCGCGCCCACTTCTTCTCCCGACGGCGCGGCGCGGCGGCGCGCCCGCCTTCTCCCCCCCCCCAACCTTGGCACGCGGCCGCAAAGTGGAAGCGAGAAACCCCAAGAGGGGGGGGGGTTGTTGGCCTTGCCTCCAATCCACGCCGGCCTCCTCTTCATTTGAATCCGCGCTGCGGGGGCTCGAGGGGAAAGGTCCTAAGTGCCCTTGGCACCGCCGCCGAGCGGGCGGGTGGCGCGCCAAGGCTGCGGCCGGGGCGCCTTGGATGCCCGCGGGCGGGGGCAAAGATGTCCTTCACCTTTTCTCCCGGCCGCCTCCCCGTCTCGCACGCGCCGGTCCTTGGCGTGCGTGCCGGCCGGACGGCCCCCGCCGCGCCCGTCCCGCGCGGCGGCTCCGGGCCGGGCCCGGCGGCGCGCTTGGGCGGCTCGGTTGACCGGCGCGGGGGGGGGGGGTCAAGCGGAGAGAGGAGAAGAGGATAAGAGATGGGGGAGAGAATGGTGACGCGCCGAGGCGGGGTCCACACGTCGGTGACGAAAAAAGAAAGAGAGGCGGCGGCGCGGTCTAGTGGGCCGGCAAACGGCTTGGGTTGGGCCGCGCAAGGCGTGGAAAGGTAGGAATCGGCCCACTTCACCCGCTTGGCCCTTTTCAAAATAAGGAAATAAGTTTGAACCAAGGTTTGATATAGAGTTTGAATTTGTTTCCCTTTCAAATTCAAACTTCACTCAATTAAACTCCAAATAAACCAAAGAAAGACCAACTCACATATTTTACCATATTTTTAACATATGTTTTATAACTAGGATAAATTAGTGGAGAATTTAGTGAGAGGCTAGCAATTTTGGCTCAAAAATTGATAGCACTCAAATGCAAGTAAAAAAAAAAGTTTTAAATTTTCGCAAAATTTACACACCTAGATTCTTGGGTTGTTACAAATAACGTACTCCATCCAATCATCACTCCCAATGCACTCTCTAAGTCAACAAAATAGCCCGCCGAGATGCCCTAGAAATCCACTTGCACACTCATCCGTCACTTCTCATCTTCTCCCCTGCCCCGAAGAGAAAACATCAAGGCCATGGACAAAGGCAAGCAACCCAAGGAGGACAGTGCCCCAAAGAAACGCACCATTCGAGAGTGAGTTTTCCTCTAACTTGCTTCTTGCTTTCTTGTGTGATCTCGTGCTTTACCTCCTCTTTGTTTTCTTTTAGCCTTGACCTGCTTCCTGAGGAAATCATTGGGACCGAAGAAGCGCCTGAATACATCTCCTCTGACTCCTCCTTCGAAGCAGAGGACGCCACTCCAGAGCAGAAGATCAACCACCACTTACGCCGCTGCGTCCGGCATCTGGATCACGACCTCCGGGACATCACTGCTCGCTGCCAAGCCGAACGCGAGCGTCACATGGCTTTGGAGGAACTGGTAGGAGGTAAACATTTCCATCGTCATCTTGGTTCCATGCTTGCACCCGGATCTCTGTTTCTAACAACCGTTCCTCTGTCCCAGATGTCTTTAACAGGTACAGTAACCTGAAAGAAGCTTGGGACAGCTTGATGGAGGCAGCAAGCCACGGTCATCCCCGCAGCTTCCAAGTTGCCGTCACGGTGGTCCTGGAACAACTGAAGAGGGAGGAGCTGAAGAAGCAAAGAAAAAAGGATTGAAGCATACTTTCGCTTCTTACACCAGGCCTTCTGCTTTCCACCCCTTCGTAGTCCTGATCAACGGGGTCGTTAGATATAAACCTCCAAGAAGCATTTGCAATGTAGTCTGTGCGAAGGGCAATACATCCAAGTATTGGCCATTCCCTCTGTTTAGGAATTTTTGTTCTAAAGGCGGCTTCGTTCTTGACCGCCGGCTATTTCTGTATCAAATGCATGTAATCCCAATGCTTGTGATCAACAATCGATTTCAATACTAAGATAATATTTCTTCAAATATCTTCCATTTATTGCAGCAGAAAATTCTTTTCCTAGTAAGTTTTCAACATGTAGGCATTACCGGGAACACATCTGACCACCCGAAAAGGTCCCTCCCAATTTGGGGACCATTTGCCGAATTCACTATATTTGGTTCCAATCGGCAGTAAAGCTTTCCAAACCAAAACCCCTTCTGCAAATTGCCCGACCTTTACTTTCTTATTGTAGTATTTAGCAACTCGCAGCTTGTTCTTTTCGATATTGTCCAGGGCTCTAAGACGAATCATGTGCAAGTCCTCCAGTTCATCCATCATTAAGCCATTGTAATCTTTGGAGCTTAAGTCCTTTTGCAAAACCACTCTCCTAGAATCTGATTGCATTTCCCAAGGTAAAACTGCATGATGCCCATAAACCAATTCATAAGGAGACGTCTTTGTAGCTCCATGAGGGGCCATTCGGTAAGCCCATAAAGCTTCATTGAGTACCAAATGCCACCTTCTTGGCTTCTGGTCGATCTTCTTTTGTATAAGCTTGATCATAATTTTATTAGAAGCCTCCGCCTGACCATTATCTTGGGCGTAATAGGGAGAAGAATTAAACAATTTGATCCCCATGTTTTCGGCAAACTCCCTGAACTCCACGGACACAAACTGGGCTCCTTGATCAGTTGTGATTGTTTGAGGGATTCCAAACTGATAGATAATGTGTTCTTTAACAAACTCAACCATGTTTTCTGATGTTACCTTCTTCAGTGGAATCGCCTCAACCCATTTGGTAAAATAATCCATTGCCAAAAGCACAAATTTATGCCCCTTGCTCGATGGTGGATTAATTTGGCCAATCAAGTCTATACCGCAGCCCCTGAATGTCCATGGCTTGATAATGGGATTTAGTGCTGATGCAGGAACTCTTTGAATATTCCCAAACTTCTGACAATCTTGACATCCCTTGTAATACTCAAAGCAATCCTCTAACATCGTCGGCCAAAAGCACCCAGCTTGCCTGATGACCCATTTCATACGGTAAGCCAATTGATGTGCTCCACATATCCCATCATGCACTTCACTCATCATCCTTTTTGCTTCTTCTGGACCCAGGCATCGCAGCAATACCCCATCTAATGATTTGTAGAATAGACTTCCATCCAGAAGAACAAGTTTTATGGCTTTGTACCTGAGTTTCCTAGAAACTTTTCGGGATGGATCCTCTAAATAATCAACGACCTCCTTTCTCCAATCATCCTCTGCAAGATCCATTACCAGCACACATACCTCCGTGGCAAACGCTTCTTGACTTTCTTTATAGCTTGAAGCACTTTGAGCCAACCTGTTTGCCTCTTCATTGTGTTCTCTAGGAATATGCCGTAGAATTACCAGTTGAAAACTTTTTAAGATTTCCCTGCATTCCTCGTAGTAATTCCTCAGGGCATCACTTTTACATTCGTATTGGCCGTTCAATTGCTTGATAACCAACTCTGAATCTCCATATACCTCAACTGAAACGGCCCCGGCTTCTCTTAAATATTGAAGCCCCCGAAGCAATGACTCGTACTCAGCTTGATTATTAGTAACAAGTGGGGCGGATAGGGATAGCAAACTCAAACATCTCACCCCTGGGTGAAATTAATAGAATCCCTACTCCCCCACCATTGCCACATGATGATCCATGAAAGAACAAAGCCCAAGGAGTAATTTCAAGCAAATCAATCGATGGATCACAATGTTCAGTTATAAAATCGGCAATGATATGACCTTTTATAGCTTTTGCCGATTCGAACTTCAATTCAAACTCGGATAAGGCTAAGATCCACTTGCCAATCCTGCCATTCCAAATTGGCATAGATAACATATGTTTTATTACATCGAACTTGGAGTATACAACGCATTCGGCATTTAACAAGTAGTGCCGAAATTTTGTACACGAGTAGTACACACATAGGCAAAGCTTCTCCGCAGCCGAATACCTGGTTTCAAGATCAAGTAATTTTCGGCTAAGGTGCGCTACTACCCGCTCCTTTCCTTCAAATTCTTGAATAAGGGCCGATCCAATGGTTTGGGTATCGGCCGCCACGTACAACTTAAAAGGCTTATCCAACTGCGGAGGGACCAGCACCGGTTGTTCCTTCATATATTGCTTGATCTCGTCAAAAGCCTTTTGTTGTTCGTCACCCCATATGAACTTCTGATCCTTTTTAAGCTTCAACAATGGAGAAAAGGGCAAAACCTTTTGCGACAGATTTGAAATGAACCTTCTCACAAAATTAATCTTGCCAAGCAATGGATCGCAACTCCTTGAGATTGGTTGGAGGGACAACTTCATCGATAGTTTTCATGCTTTTCTTGCCAACTTCAATCCCCCCTTCGTGTACCAGGAATCCCAGGAATTCTCCAGCTGATACCCCAAAAGCACATTTGTTCGGATTCATCTTCAAGCCATGCTTTCGGGTGCATTCCAAAGTTCTCTTCACATCCTGCAAGTGTGTATCATGATTCAAAGACTTGATCACGACATCATCAATGTAAATTTCAACGATTTTGCCGATCAACTCATGAAAGATGTAATTCATTGCTCGCTGATAAGTTGCACTAGCATTCTTTAACCCAAATGTCATGACTATCCATTCAAACAAGCCTATATGACCAGGACATCTGAAGGCTGTCTTTGATATGTCCTCTATTGCCATGAAAATCTGGTTGTACCCTGCATTACCATCCATGAAACTGATAACTTTATGCCCGGCAGCAGCATCAACCAATAAATTGGCAACAGGCATTGGGTACCCATCCATAGGAGTAGCTCTGTTCAAGTCCCTGAAATCTATGCAAACCCTCATCTTTCCATTCTTCTTGTAGACAGGAACAATATTAGAAATCCACTCTGCATATCTGCATGGCTGAATAAAGTTTGCATCAAGTAGCCTTTCAACTTCCTTCTTCACATCGGCCAATACTTCATCCTTGTAAATTTTTTGGGGAGGTTGCTTGTATGGTTTAAAACCAGGCTTGATTGGCAACCGATGCTCAACGATGGAGCGATCTAATCCAGGCATCTCCGAATAATCCCAGGCGAAGCAATCTTTATATTCATTCAAGAGCTTGATTAATTCCTCCCTGAAATCTGATTCCAAGTTAGCACTGATAAATGTCGGCCTTGGCTTGTCACCGTTTCCAATATCAACTTCTTCCAATTTATCGAGTGACATGAATCCTCGTACTAGCTTGCCTTCAGTTCCATCCACGGGATTGTCCATTAAAAATTGCTATAAGAGCCGACTGCTTGAATCGGCCGGCCGATCACCGCCGACGAGCTCAACGGGACCTTCACCCCGGTCTTTGCACGAGAAACAATCGATGCCTTGATATTCCCGAAAAGTCGGTTCCACATTTGCAACACTCACCGAGTCATCTCCGCCCGGACCACCTCAATATCGTCATCCACCCATTGAATGAGTTGTTGATGCATGGTAGATGGGATGCAACAATTGGCATGGATCCGGTCCCCGCCCAAGCAACGAGCTATAAGCTCCTTTGTCATCGATGACAAAGAAGGTAGTGAGCAATGTCTTGGACCCAATCATCAAGTCCACGTGCACGCACCCTTTGGTGTCTGAAGGATTCCTAGCGAAATCGTTCAGGACTATGCTCGTCGGCGTCAAATCTCCAGGGCCCATGCCAAGCTTCCTAAAGGTGGTGTATGGCATCACGTTGACTGCAGCCCCACCGTCGACAAACATCTTAGTCAATGGCTTGCCATTGACGTATCCCTTTAAGTACAACGGCCTCATGTGTCGATTCTTGGCCGGTTTGTCGAAGGTGGCTTGCTTGGCTAACACCAGTTGCGCCATCAGTCCTCCCTGCTGTTCATCATCATTGACATCCAGGGACGTTTCTTCCTGCACAACTTGATTAGCGGGAGCCATAAACTCATTCGGCAAAAAGTATACCATACACGCTGGAGCCGAACGACCGGATCCTTCGCATTTGTCCGTTGGGCGCCACACTTGTTTCTTCCGGATCCCCGCCCGCCTCAATTCACGGTTCCTCAAGCGCCGAACCCTTCTCTTTTGGCTTTTTCTCAAGCCAGGCGGGCACCACTGTCCTTCTTGCCAGATGTATTCGTGCTCATCTTCCTCTTGATCGGCCCATCTCTGATCGGCTTGCCTCTTTACGGGGTGATCAATGACCTCAATTTTTTTTGACGCCGATCGTCACTAGGATGTATCCTTCCAATTCTCTCATGGACGGATCGGCGATTGGCGCTTTCCTCGCTCGTACTCAAAGTATCCGTCACCGCACTCGGGGCGGTTTCCCAATGTAGGAAGTTTCAAGCCTTCATTCCGGCGGTGCACGAAGAATGCGCACCCCCCGGTGTGCACGCTCTTGTTCGCGCGTGTCTTGCTCCAGTTCTCTCCTGCGCGCTTCTTCCTCGGCCCTACGTCTCTCCTCCTCATGCCTCCGCTTCGGTAGCGTTCTTTCTCTAGCCGACGCCGCCACTTATTGAGGAGGATGCGCGTAGTGACCCCGGGCTTGGCCCCGGACGACTCCCCAACTTCGATATGGCTTTTGAGAACACGAGGGGCTTCTCCATGAACCTGCTCCAACGTTACTTGCCGCACCGGATCTCTTTGCTCCATCTTGTCTTTCTCTAGATGACGTCAAGACCTTGACCTTCCCTTTCTCCTCGGCAGTTATCATGTTAACAGAAAAACCAATCATATTCTGAGGAAAAGGGTGACCATCCAGCTTCATCTTGTTGTCAAACTTGAGGTGCCCTTCCAAAATAGCTTTCTGGATCCTCATCCTGAAGACCCTGCAGTCATTGATGGAGTGAGAATTCCTGTCATGGAAGCCACAGTAGCGTTTCTCTTTTACTACATCGAGCCAAAGCATAGAGTGCCCTTCAGGCAACTTGATTTGGCCTTCCTTCACCAGGAAGTCAAAAAGCTTATCGACCTTGGTGACGTCGAAGTCGTACGTGCCTTTGGTTTGCTTGATCCGACACTAGCTCATGGTCAATGGCTCCTTGCCCCACATGATCTTAGCGGCGGCCACTTCCCCGATCATCGTCGAATCTTCCATTTGGTCGGCCTTCTCCGAGAACCGGTTGTAGATGTCCGCTATGTCATGTTGCTTGTTGAACTTGGTCTCCTTCTTAAACCCGTAGGCCTGGTTGCTCATCAATGACGACTTTTGAGACAATTGGCCCAGTTTATCAAACTCCATACCAAACAACTTTTCTCGTACGGTAGGCAACATCCCCCGCAACGGCCATATCGGCCAACCGATCATCCGGCGCATTTAACGAGAAACACATGCCTTTGACCTCCCTGAACCTCCTGAGGAACTCCTAAGGCGTCTCGTTGTGCCTCTGCTTCAAAGTGGTCAGATCGATGAGCTTCTTTTCTGTGCTACCACTGAAGTAATGGGCGTGGAATTTTCGCTCCAGCTCCCTCCACGTGTTAACTGACTGGGGAGGCAAAGAAGTAAACCACTGAAATGCGGAGCCCGTCAACGACATGGGAAGTACCTAACCCTGAATGCCTCATCAGCTGAGGCCTCTCCAAGCTGCATCAGATAACGAGAAATGTGCTCCACTGTGCTCGTGTCATCTTGCCCAGAAAACTTCGTAAACTCCGTGGGAGGATTCACCCTGGGCGGCAGGATCATTCTGTAATACCACTCCGGGAAGGGAGGCGTGTAGGCTGGTCCCTGCATTTTAAGTTTGAGGCCAAATTGATTTTGCATCAGATCGGACATCTTCTGAACCAGAATGTCGTCCTCCTGCACTCCTGCGGCTGCTCCGTACCCCGGATTCGGGAGAGCGTCGATGGCGCCATAGTCCATGACTTCATGGTAACCTCCACCATACAAGTTCTTCTGCAATCTGTTGCTAGTTGGGGCAATCTTGTAGGTGGATGTGAGCGGAACTCCAGACGAACCGAACGCCATCTCCCCATATGTGGGCTGATATGGGTTCGGCCCGTTGAATTGGTTGACTGTCTTGCCTTGCGCAGGTGGATTGATCGGCCGTCCCCCTGCAGCCCGCAAAGGAGGTTGAACCGGCTGACCTCCAGCGCCTTGCGGAGGGGGCTGAACGGGCTGGCTCCCAACGCTCTGCAGGGGAGGCTGGACTGGCTGGCTTCGCAATGGTGGCCGAGTTCCTGGTTGGGCAGAGCTGGACTCTCCAACCTCCATACTGTATCCCTGTGGGGATACTTGACTGAATACCTGCTCCATGCCCGGGCCAAAGACACCCACCATCATCTGCTTGAACACTCCTAGGAAAGCCCTGTGATGCCTACTCAGCACGTCTTCAGCAGCATCCCGAAACGCTTGCATGCACTCTTCTTTCTCTTGCAGAGTTGTGGCGTCAGTCTCTCCTGACAGTAGAACCCTGGGCATCTCATTTGAGATACGGAATGCCACTTCTGTTCTTTTTGAATGACATCAAACATTTTTGTTGTAACTGATCTGTAGCATCCTTCGACCGTTGCGAAATTTACGTTCGGAGAGAGATCCTCGATGGCGACATCCAGAATGTCACTGATGTGAGGCATCTTGACTTCGGCTGTTTGTCCCACTGGGCGTGCCAAAAAGTGTGTTGACGCAAAATCTGCACCCTACGTCAAGCACACGGCAAGCCGAACAAGCTAGCTTCACAAGCGAAAAGATTCCAAGACGCGCCGGACAATTTTCCCTGAAAATTAACAAAAGACAAAGTAGTTAAATTCCAAAGCTTGGAACTTGCCGGGTGGTACCAGACAGTTCCATATTTACGGCCAGAAAAGCCATGTGGGATGACATATAGCTATAGGGAGTTATCTGCCAACAAACTAGAAACCATTCGGGAGCTTCAAAGTGCAAAAACAAAACATAGCCAAAACGGATGACGTAAGCATAACGGAAAATCGGTCTTTATTTAGATGAAATTGCACTTGCACAAAGCCATGACTGATCCTCAATAATAAATAACAATAAATAATAAATGAAGTAAAGCATGATCATAAATATGTAATAAACAAGCATGCATAGGTTCAAAGCACTAGTATACCACATGTCTAGGTACTTTAAAACCCGTCAAGCATGATGCAAACAAATCTATCCACCGCATGATAAAACTTGTTTGAAAACCACACCACTAACCACAAATAGATCTATCCACCGCATGATACAATCTAAATATGGAAAGCTAAAAGCATACGGTTGTTGAAAGCATAACTTATAAGCATGCTTCACTCGTGAAAGCATAACCGAATACGACTGAATAGCCGAATCGGGGTCCATGAAGAAGGAACAAACATTACCAAAGAATGATAAATCTATCAGATTGAATCGAAATCTAATCCACTGGATGACTAGCTCCAAAACAACCAAAAACCTGCATCTACCGTGTGATACTCAGTTTCTCTCAAGATTTATACAAGACTTGACAAGCTTGAACCCGCAACACGTAGCAACCTAGATCGATTCGGTTTCGGCTATTAGGGAACATGTGATCCATGCGCTATTTAAGCCAAGGGTACGAACTTGAATCGCATAGGGATCAAAAAAGAGATAAAGCCAATTTAAACCAACCTAGATTGGGCAAAGAAGTGTTACATGAATTTAAACCAAAAGTAAAACTCAAGGCAACACGGGGTAACTTAATGAATCTATTGAATTTTGCAAAAATCCAATAGAGCCGATAACTAGCTCCAAGCTAGATCTTAGCCCACCGCATGGCTCGTGATCTAACAAGAAACCTTCTTGAACCAAGCTTAAATCTACCGCATGATACTAAGCATGGTAACAAGACTACTTGCATCACGATCTAAATCCACCGCATGATACTATACATGATACAAGGTTGCCGGTACTTACGGAGGTCGACAGATCGATAAACCCTCTCGAAGAACTCGACGACACGACAAAGGACTCAAAGGTTTGGCGTAAAGCCGGTTTGTATTGAGAATGTTTTCGAATTCAATTACATACATCCAGGGTCTATATTTATACCCTGTCATGGCATGACTCCGACTAGACTACGAGCACAATATTTGATACCTAATTTATCTCTATGTGCGATCGCTTATCCATCCATTCGTCCCTTCTGCTTGGGCCACGTCATCACGCAACCCCGTGAAATCAGCGCAAACAGTTTCCTTGCTGAACGGAAGCCAACTGCTGACTGCGAGCTCCTTTGCCGAATCTTTCTAGAGAAACCTTCCTTCTTCCGGACGGATTTTTCACCAGGCTAGGCCCACAAGTCAGACTCATTCCTGTACCAAGTTTTGGTGTTAACAAAGGGATCAAAGGCTGGTGGAGGAAAGAAGAGGTTCCACAACGAGTCAGAGGGATGCTCAAGAGTCGTCGCCACCAACATCCCCTCCGCATCCCAATCCAGCCAAGGAATGGAAGAAATCCAAACTGAAGATGGAAGATCTACTAACCCTAGTGAATAGCGGGTTCTTGCGGGAGAAATAGATGGATTTGTGGCGCCCTGCCGCTGGTGACCCATATCCGATGGAGAAAAATCCAGATGAAATCCTGATGTTCACCAGATTTGTGGAATGCGGACTAGCAGTTCCAACCAACGACTTCTTCAAAGGTCTCATGTACTACGGTATTGAGTACCTGAATCTTAATCCCAACGGAATATTCCATGTTTCCATCTTTGTCCATTTCTGCAAAGCTTTTGTGGGAATCAAACCCCACTGGATCCTCTTCCAGAAGTTCTTCCACGTGAAGCCGCAGCCAAGCACCAATGACCCACGAGTAGTCGGAGGGGCAGGCATTCAAATGCGCGAGGATGCGGCTGACCAGTACTTGTCGTACAAACTGATAGAGTCAAATAAGGACTAGAAGTCGAAGTGGTTTACATATGTAAGCATCATCCAGAGCTGTCGAAGCCGAGCGGAAAGCAGCCAAAGCACAGGGCGTGGTGGAACACCTAGCCCACAATGCAAGAGGGTATCCAACTACCCGAGTTGATGAAGAAGATCAAGGCCCTTAGAGAGGCCGGGCTAAGGGCTGAGAATGTGCCTTCAGCTTCATGAAGAGGAGGGTGCAGCCGCTGATGGCTCTCGACACCCTTGGGTACCAGTACACGGGCAGCGAAGACACGTCGAGAATGCCCGGTGATGAAGTCCATTATGAAGACATTGTCGAGAGGCTGGGCAAGATATTCAAAGACATGCCACCTTACACTCCTTGCCCAGTCCCCGAGTACTCCACAGCTCGTCTGCCGAACAAGGTTAGTAATTGTGACCTCTGCCTTTGAGCACTGATTGGCCTAGAGTAGTCGCGCTCACCCAAGTTGTTGTCTGTAGGATGACATCGCCAAGTATGTCTCTGACCCAACTCCCCCTCCTCGACTTGAAGATGTACAAGAAGAGGGCAAGAGCAAAGTAAAGGAACATCGTGAAGTCGGCGAGGGTGACGACACTGTCACCATTGAAGATACCTCCGACGAGGAGGATGGGGAAATGCTCTAGGAGCGGTTTCAGCTGCGGTCCAGATTCAGCCGTCCTGGACTGCCCCATATCCCCCTCATTAATGACAGACCGACTAGCTTGGAGGCTAGTCTTCCTACGCCGCCGAGAAGGCCGCGCAATGTGGCACGAAAGCTCGTCTCCAAGAAGCTGAAGGTGACAAACAACTGCCCATGAGGTGAGTTCCTCGAGTAGTGTAGTCGAGTACTTATTATGGAGTACTGCATGCTGACATTTGATTTTGAAGTTGTCGCAGGACATTCCATCGTCCGACCCCACGGATCAAGGGGAAGAGGACAACTGGGATACGGTGGCGGAGTGACTGAGAGGAGCCTCAGTCCAGCCCCCACCGTTGAAGAGACCGTGCTGGAGATGGCACAACAGGCGACTGTTACTACTGAGCCGCGGGCACGTGAAGGACCGATAAGGCGAGCAGAGAGGGGGGAGTGAATGGGAGCCGATAAAAATTCTTCTCCTAAGAGAGAACTCAGCCTAAACCCCAAATTCACAACCAAGGATTCCCACACGAGTTTGCCAAGGTCATGTAGTCACAACGGACATACCAACCCTAGGAACAAACCCCAAACGATCCCAAAGCGGAAGCACAAACCAAGAAACAAAGGACTTAGCTGTTCTGCAGCAGTCCAGGCGAACGGTCCGCGGCCCTGGGGCGGATTGTCCGCGACCACCACACGGACGGTCCGCACCACACGGCGGATGGTCCGTTAAACACTAACAGAACGACCAACCGGCACCTTTACACGCGGACGGTCCGTACCACGTCCTCGGACGATCCACGAGCAACTCGTGCCGCGCGGACTGTCCGCGACGTCCCTGCGGACTGTCCGCCAAACCACTTTCCACCAAAAGCCACTAGCCAACCGGATCGAAACGAAGGCGCTCAAGAACACGCGAAGAACGCGAAGAACACTTGGGCAAAACCCTCCACGCAGACGGTCGACGAGGTGCAAACCGGCGCGGGAACAGTAGCCCGAAAACCAACTCGAGAGCACCCTACCACCTATCCTTCCAAGGATCTCCCAAACGATTGAAGCTCTTGAGGAAAGATTAGGGGAAGATGTGAAGCGTCCCTAGGGGATGCAATGCCCCAAAACTTGAGTCCTCAAACAACATAAATCGTCGGGAATCGAAACGCCACCGAAACAAAACAAAAACCTAGGACCCAACCGAAATCCTTCAATCGGAGGCCGAACTTGAAGTTTGGGGGATCAAGATCAAGCACAAACATGCACGAGGCAACTATCCATGATTCCCACCAAACAATTCGAGGCCAAACACCTAAGAATCAAAGGAACAAGCCGCGCACGAAAAATGACGAAAATAGCTCGAAAAAGACACGAAAATCAAAACGAGCTACAAACCGGGAATCGACGCAACCATGAAAGCTTCCATTCACTCGGAGGTCAAATTCTTTACAAACTGAGGAAAAATCTAACCCTAGAGAGCAAGGAAATGAGAAGCAGTCCGGATGGATGGTCTGCCTGGAAACCCTAGAGCTAATATAAATGAGTCCCCTCTCGGGCGGGGCAAAAGACCACACTACCCTTAGCACTTGAGTTGAGATACAACCCCTCGGGGGCAAATAGGTCATGTAGCACTCCTCTTCATTGCACGACCACACTTTGTTGCCGCGGACCGCGTCCTCCCGACGCAAGCCTCGCGATCCCGCCATGCGTCCGCCGGCATCGAAGCTTCTCGGTGCACCCGGACCCCGTCTCCGCCCGCCAAGCCTCCGATCTTGGTTTTGTGGCTCAACCAAGTAACCCGACAGTTTTATGGTGAACCGCCGCAAACCCCGCGTGCAGACTCCGGTCGTGAGCCGCTACCCTGCATCGACTCCAGTCGACGACTTCGTCTTGCTTTTCTTGCCATCATGCGGCCCGCACTTGACCCCGCTGGCCACCAGGTCCCTCGAGTCGGGCCTACTTGTCTCTCCACTCCTCGGAGGCCCCGCAAGGCATAGACCTTTTGCGCCCACTCTTCACCTGCACCAACGCAAATCAAGCCGCAACCTGCATCCGCAATACTCGGCCAAGAGTTAGTCCGCACCACTTTGTCAATCACTTATCACAGCCAGGAGCGACCATCCACTGGTCCTCGGACGCTCCGGTCCTCAATCTCCCCCTTGATGTAGTGCATTGACAACACACATAAGTAACCAATTCAGAGAAAAGGGAAAAAGTGAGAAAGGAAGAAAAACTCAAGCAAGTGATCAAAAGCCAAACAAAAGCCAAGAAAAGATCACTTGAGTGAGAAAGATCTTAGTCCCCTAAGGCAAGGGCAACAGCTCGACACAACCGAGATAAAATGCTCCAAAATTGCCGACTCCTCAAGGTGAGGCAAAAGGGCTCGACACCATCGGCAAAAGAGCACGACTAAACATTCTGGTGAAAAAGAGCTCCCAAATGCATGAATACAAGCTCCCCTTGAACAAATGCATTTTCCCCCAAATTTTCTTTCCTCGATGCAAACTCCCCCTGGAAACATGAATTGGGTACTTTTCTCCCCCTTGTTTGTAATGCATGAATCAAGTCTACAAGTGCAATGATGTGCTTCTCAAATATACAAAGAGCACTACAACATGCTAAAATTGAGATAAAGACAAGCAAGATAGCTACAATTTGAGTACAAGCATTGCCAACAAGATACACGGGGACATATAGGCAAGAGATATAGCCATGATGAAGATGAAGCATTTTTCATGAAAATTTCCCTCTCATGGGCATAGAACCTAATCATGAGCAAAAAGAGCACCCACAACAAATAACTCACAAATTTCATGCAAGATCACACATTCTCATCACAAGATCATTATGAACACCTACAAGCTATCTCATGTCATGTCAAAGCCACCGAGCCATGTGTCCACTTCTAGATATGAGACTTCTCATTGGTGAACATCACGCAACGGTTTAGCACCCAAGGTAAGGAAATTAAAGCATTTTTATACATGGAAGCACAGTTTTCAAGCTTAGGCATCTCACATACAATTTTTACGATTTACAAATACAAGCATGGTACATGAAGTGGCTTTGCGAAAAAAGAAGCTTATGCTTCTCCACAAGGTAGCATGTTGGCTAAACATTCATGATGATAAATGGATCTTTGATCCCAAATGAAAAGAACATGTTTCCAAACACAAATTAAGCAAGGTATAGCCATGAGCACCCAAAATGAACATGAAAGGCATTCTACCCACAAGAGAGGATCGTAAAGCATTTTTAACAAAGTAAAGCCGTCCACAAGCATATATATCCCCAAAGCTACCAAGAGCATAGCTATACACCTCATGAGCATCAAAAGCAACATCATAATATCATATCTAGCATATCATGGTGATCAAAGCATATGAGAGAAGCACAGCTTCGTGACATATATTACAAATGCAGTCTATGATACAAAGATGCAAGCATGATATGAAACACATGGAAATGCAACATGCATATGTACATCAACCCTCCCAACCGAAGCTCAAAAAGGAAAAACAACTCCAAGCTCTCCTCGCAAACGAGTAAATGAAGCTTTGTCCAAAGGCTTGGTTAGGATATCTGCGAGCTACTTTTCTGTGGGTACATGGATGAGGTCTATGTTTCCCTTCTCAACATTGTCTCTCGGAAAGTGGTACCTCACTTCTATATGTTTGGTTCTGGAGTGAAGCACGGGATTTTTGGCAACACTAATGGCACTCATGCTATCACACATAAGAGGCACATGGGAACACTCCTCACCAAAGTCACTCAACGTGTATGTGATCCAAAGCAGCTGGGAGCAACAACTAGCGGCAGCAACATACTCGGCTTCTGTGGTAGACTGAGCTACACTAGACTGTTTGCGAGAAGACCAAGAAACAAGTGAGGAACCCAAAAACTGAAAAGTCCCCGAAGTCGACTTCCTATCGACTCGACACCCCGCAAAATCGGCATCCCAAAAACCAAAAAGAGAAAGAGAGGAGGACGCCGAGTACCAAAGACCAAGCTCAGGAGTGTATCAAAGATACCTGAAGATCCGCTTGACAGCCTGTCGATGTGAAGTCCTCGGTGACGTCTGAAAACGAGTGCACAGACACATAGAAAACTGGATGTCCGGCCTCGTCGTCATCAAGGACAAGAGGGAGCCGATCATGCTCCGGTACTCCTGTCGTATGGACCTCCCTGGGCCCACTACCTCGGTGGGTACCAGGACCGACTACTCGGTGGGCCCCTGGGACTACCCGGCTTGCGCTACACGGCACCTGATGGCGTGGAGCACAAGGACTATGGAGGAGAAGTACTCGGTTAGGAAGCTGTACATGTCCCGCATTGTATGGAAGACTCCTAGACGTACTCGACTAGTACTCTCTCCCTACTCCGACTTGTAACCCTGCCTCCCGGACTATATAAGGCGAGGCAGGGACCGTTCTCTGGCAACACATCTCATCTCACGGCGTACTATTACACATCCTGTAATCGTACCCTATCAATCCAGAGCTACACAGCATACATGACGTAGGGTATTACGCACCTCGCGGCCCGAACCTGTCTAAATTGTGTACCACGTGTCTCTTCCTTCGAGTTACCGATCTCGGCGAGGCCACATTCATCTACTTCGGGTACTCCCTTTAGTAGGTTGCTGGTCCAAAACACCGACACGGCGGCGCGCCGGTAGGGGCTCTCGCCCGAGATCACATGGCGAACTCGACGGCTCCTCGTCTACTTCAAGCCAAATGTCGCCTTCAACCGCGGCGACACCTTCATCTTCGGCGCCCAGGGTCCGCACCGCCGACGGCGCGGGGATCCTTCCAACATCGCCTCACCATGCCGCCCAACCCGAGACCGGCTTCGTGACGCTTCCGGAAGTTGTCACGGGCGAACTCGCCCGGCAAGTTCGGCCGAAATTTCGCTCTTCGACCATCACGCCGACTTCGAGCTCCCGGTCCGCTTCCAACTCGAACTCGACGTCTCCAAGGGCCATCGCATGCGAGCCGGCTGCTCAGCCATCGCACGTGGTCCCCTCACCCCGTGAGCGCTCCGCGCGTGGTCCCCGCGTCCTCAGCCGGACCCGCAAGGAGGCTCCAACTTCACGCCGGGCCGGCAAGGAACCTGTACCCGAGTACAACTCGGACTCTGACACCGCCCCCGGCCACGCTGCGGACTCCAACCCCCTCTCCGAGTTCTACTCAGACTCTGCATACGAGTTCGACTTCGGGTCGGACCTAGAGGATCTCGAGTCCGGTGGCAACTCTACTGAGCACCCCTTATCAGGGCCGGCCTGTGGGCTGGTTATAACATCTACACCGGCCGACGATTCGGGAGGGAACACCCCTTGCCCGGGCTGACTCGAACACTCCAACTGAGGTGGCGCCCTTCGAGTCCAGCCTTGGCACCCCTGATCGCCAAGTCTTCATGGCTGTCGGCGACACACCAGGACCTTCAGGGACGGCTCAAGACAGGTACCTTGAAGACATCTCCTACGACGAGCTGTCTGCCGACGCTCCCGCAGACAAAACGCCCGCCAACAGGGACGCTCGACGCGAGCGTAACAGGAAGCGCAATGAACAACGCCGGAAGCTCAGATACAACCTCCCCATCCGCAACCTTGGGGAAGCTCTCGAGGCGGTCGAGAGCAGAGTACATACTACCCCTGAGCAATGCCTCATGTCGGTCACAGCGATCGCACGTCAGGCTCAGGGCATACGCGCCGGATAGGTCATCGCCAAGCTCGCCGAAGAAGCTTACTTCATGCGGGTCGACAACGAGGTCAACCAACCTCCTCCCCGCCGGGCACCGCGACAACGAAGCTACAAGTCGCGGCGCCAACCCCCGTCCCAACCATACCCGGCCGAGCTCCCGGCCCGGCCCAACCGTACTCGCTCCAACATCGGCGGACCTCCACAGATGGCAACAACAACCGCGAGGTCGTCCCTCACCGTGCTCTCGCCGGCGGCGGCGGCCACGACCCGGCCGGCGGCGGCGCGACGGAAGCTCCAACCATGGAGCCAACGGGGAGGGCCGGCGGCGGCGGCGGTCGCGGCGGCCGCGGCCACGCGACCGGCCCACGCCTCCGGTGCCTCACGGGCGGCTACGACGCCCGCGAGAGATTGAGGAGCTCGCGGCGGAAGAAGTCGACCACTTGCAGGCGACAACGACGGCTTCCCCGCCTTCTCACCTCGACTTCGCAACTTGCTCCTCCCTAACAAGTTCAAGCCTTTGGGGATCACCAAGTACGACGCGAAGCGAGGACCCCATTCGGTGGCTCGGGTGCTACGCCCTCTCCATCGAGAACGGCGGCGGCAACAACGACACCAAGTGCCTCTACTTCCCCTTCTCGCCCGGACCAAGCCCCACTCACATGGCTCGAGTCGGCCGGACAAGCACTCAATCGACAAGTGGGACCAGGCGAAGGAGCGAGTTCACCGAGCAACTTCCCGGCGCCATGGGCCGATTGGGTACTCGCATGGACCTAGCCATGATCAAGCGAGGAACAAGGCGAGACCCTCCGCAAGTACATGCGCCGCTTCTTCGACAAGCGTGCTACCGTTGTCGACGTCACCGACAAGGAGGTCATAGACCTCTTCCAAGACGGCCTCTACCACCGCCGCACCTTTGAAGACTTCGGTCGTCGCCGCTCCAAGTCCATCCCCCACCTCAAGGACATGATCACGTCCCGGGCGGATGAAGAAGACAAGGCGAACGCCAAGTACGACACCATCCATGGCAAGACCAAGCGAACGCGGGCGGCGGCGGCGGCAACAACGCGAACCAAGGCGGACGCAACAACAACAACTACTCGGGTCCCAACCGCAAGCGCAAGACGACAACACCGCCGCGGCTATCCCGACGCCTGCGAAGGAAAACCCGAAGAAGAACTCCGGCGGCTTCAAAGACTTGCTGAAGGAGAAGTGCCCGTGGCATCCAAACGGCAACCACAACACCGAGCAGTGCTACCAACTCAGGCATGCACTCAAGGATACGCTAGAGCCACCGCACCCTCACGACAAAAAGGGCAAGAAGAGGGATGCCGACAACAACGACTTCCAGGAACCCATCAAGACCGTCAACATCCTCTTCGGCGGACTACCCAGCAGGCGGGAGCAAAAGGCTACCCGTCGAGAAGTCATGAGCATTGAACCAGTGGTCCCGACCCCTCTCGGGTAGTCGGAGGTACCCATTACCTTCTCCCGCGCGGATCAATGGACCGGCTTCTCCGAACCAGGGCGATTCCCTCTAGTCCCGAAGAAAGTGGTCGCGGGCTCCAAGCTCGGCCAAGGTCCTCATCGACGGTGGAAGCGGGCTTAACGTCCTTTTCACCAAGACCTTGAAGAAGATGAAGCTCGACATCACCAACATGCTCACCAAGAGCAAGACACCCTTCTACGGCATCATCCCCCGTAACGCGGCTATCCCACCGGGCTCGGTGGTCCCGCCCGATTACCTTTGGGGAATCTCGGGACAACTACCTTACCGAGTACGTCAAGTTCGAGGTCGCGGATTTCGAGACTTCCTACCACGCCATCCTCGGCAGACCGGCCATCGCCAAGTTCATGGCGGTGCCCCACTACACCTACTTGGTACTCAAGATGCCAAGCCTAGCGGGTGTACTCTCTCTCCAAGGGGACTTGAAGATCTCCCACGATTGCGATACAGAAGCCGTGGAGATCGCCTCTACAAATCAAGTACCCAACGCGATGATGGAGGTCTACGCCGCGTCGAAGAAACTTGCTACAAGTGAACTCGACATCCCCGAGAAGTCTGACAACTCCAACAAGTCCCAGCCAGCTGAGGAGATCCTGGTCAAGACGATCGACCTTTGGACGAAGCGACGCCGGCAAGACCACCACCATCGGGGCGGCCTCGACCCCAAATAGGAACGCGCTCATCGGCTTCCTTCGGGCTAACCGCGACATCTTCGCGTGGAAGCCGACGGACATGCCGGGAGTGCCCGGGGAGTTGATCGAGCACCGCCTCAACGTTGATCCTAAGGCCACGCCCAAGAGACAATACCTCCGACGCTTTGCCGACGACGGACGGGACGCCATCAAGAAGGAACTCGCCAAACTACTCGCGGCTGGCTTCATCAGAGAAGTCTTCCATCCCGAGCGGCTCGGCAACCCCCGTCCTCGTCCGCAAGAAGAACTCGAACGAGTGGAGGATGTGCGTCGACTACACCGACCTCAACAAGCACTGCCCCAAGGACCCCTTCGGGTTGTCGCGGATTGATCAAGTCATCGACTCCACGGCGGGCTGCGACCTCGCTCGCTTCCTCGACCGCTACTCCGGTACCACCGGATCACGATCAAGGAAGAAGACCAGGAAAAGACCGCGTTCGTCACCCCATTTGGCGCGTACTGCTACACGACCATGTCCTTCGGGCTGAAGAACGCTGGCGCAACGTATCAACGAGCTATCCAGGCCTGCTTCAAGAAGCAACTCAACAAGAACATCGAGGCCTACGTGGATGACGTGGTCGTTAAGACCAGAAACTCCAGTACCCTCATCGACGACCTTGAAGAGACTTTCGCATCCCTGCGCGAGTACCGCTGGAAGCTCAACCCGAACAAGTGCGTCTTCGGCGTACCTTCGGGCAAACTACTCGGCTTCATCATCGCCCAACGCGGCATCGAAGCCAACCCCGAGAAGATCTCCGCCATCACCGACGCATGAAAGCTCCCACGAGCATCAAAGACGTCCGTAAGCCGACCGGGTGCATGGCGGCACCGAACCGATTTATCTCGAAGCTTGGAGAATGGGGGCTCCCCTTCTTCAAACTACTCAAGCACCAAGAGAAGTTCGTGTGGACTCCGCAGGCGTACCAAGCCCTTGCACGGCTCAAGGACTTCATATCGAAGCCGCCGATCCTCACGGCTCCTCGAAAAGGCGACCGGCCATCGCTCTACCTCGCCGCAACTACTCACGTGGTCGCATCGCCATCATCGTCGAGCGGCAAGAAGACGGCCACGCCTACTTAGTCCCGGCGCCCGGTCTACTTCGTCGGCGAGGTCCTATCGAGTCCAAGGCACGCTATCGGCTTGTGCGAAGCTCTCGTACGCGGTACTCGTCACCTCGCGGAAGCTACGACACTACTTCCGGGAGTACTAAATCTCCGTCGTCACCGACTACCCGCTCGGCGACATCTCGCGGAACCAAGGTGCTACCGGAAGAATCTCCAAGTGGGCGGTCGAGCTCGGTGCCCTCACCATCGACTTCAAGCCACGCACGGCCATCAAGTCGCGAGGCTCTAGTCGACTTCATGGCGAGTGGCGGGAGAACCGGCTTCCTACTCCAACCGTGCGACCAGAGCATTGGGTGATGTACTTCGACGGCTCACTCAACCTCGAGGGCACAGGTGCAGGGGTACTTCGATCTCTCCAACGGGCGAACAACTCAAGTACGTCCTGCAGATCTTCTGGAAGGTCTCAAACAATGAAGCCGAGTACGAAGCCCTTCTACATGGGCTCCGCCTCGCGGCTTCAATGGGCATCAAGCGGCCATCGGTCTACGGCGATTCCGCGGTGGTCATCAACCAAGTCAACAAGTCCCGGGACCGCAACAAGGAGAACATGGACGCCTTCGCCTAGAAGTCCGCAAGCTCGAGAGCAAGTTCTATGGTCTCGAGTTCCACCACATCGTCCGCAACAACAACGTTGCGGCGGACATCCTCTCGAAGCTTGGATTTACCCGCGCTCAAGTGCGGCGGGTGTCTTCGTTCACGAGCTTCACGCGCCATCCATCTCGGAGCAGGCGCCACTGACCACTGTCCCAGCCAACCCACCGGCCGGACAGGAGGTCATGATGATCGACGTGGACCGGAGGCAACCCTTCATCGACTACCTCAGCGAGCAGAAGGTTCCCTCGGACAAGAACATGGCCGAGCAGGCTCACCCGCCGCGCCAAGTCCTACGTCCTCATCGGAGACAAGCTTTACAAGCGGGGCGCAACTTCCGGAGTACTCATGAAGTGCGTCCCCGTGCAAGAAGGCAAGGACAACTTGGAGGAGATCCACAAGGGCGTCCGCGCGCAACCACGCGTCCTCCCGCACGCTAGTCGGCAAGGACTTCCGGCGAGCTTTCTGCGGCCCACCGCCCGGGCGATGCCGAAGAACTCGTCGAGAAGGTGCCAAGGATGCCGTAGCTTCGCCAAGCGACAACACGTCCCGGCCTACAAGCTAGTCACCATACCGCCAACCCGGCCCTTCGCTTGCCGGGGGCTCAACATGATTGAGCCACCGCCAACTGCGCCGGGCGGTTTCAACGAGTACTTGGTGGCCATCGACAAGTTCACCAAGTGGATCGAGGTCAAGCCGGTCACATGCCCCAAGGCCGACAGAGTACTCGACTTCCCGGATGAACTCGTGCATCGCTACGGACTACCCCACCGCATCATCACGGACACGGGTTCCAACTTCAACAACCACCGCCTGGGGAGTACTGCGAGAACAGTGGGATCGACGTCCGATACGTCTCAGTCGCCCACCCTCGGGCCGACGGACAAGTCGAGCGCGCCAATGGGATGGTGTCGACGCTCTCAAGAAGCGGCTACACGACGCTGCTAACGCTAAAGGAGGCAAATTGAGGACCATGTGTGGTTCGAGGACCGGTGGATGGTCGCTTCCTTGTGTGATGAGTGATTGACAACGTTGTGTGGACTGATTCTTGGCTAAGTATTGCTGGTGCAGGTTGCGGCTTGACTCGTGTTGGTGCAGGTGAAGAACAAGCGCGAAAGGTCGTTGCCGGTGAGGCCTCCAGGTGTGGAGAAGACAAGTAGGCTTCGTTCGAGGGACCCGGTGGCCAGTGGGGTCAAGTGCGGGCCGCATGGTGGCATGAACAGCAAGATGAAGTCGTGGACGGTTTCTTGGTTGAGCCTCAAAACCAAGGTCGAGCCGGTACTACGTGGGAGCCGAGTCATGAGTGGAGATTGGCGGAGGCTACACCGAGTTCGCGGGGTTTCCGGTGGTTCACCAGAAAACCACTGGGTTCCTTGGTTGATCCACAAAGCCAAGACCGGAGAACCGAAGACGGAGCTGCAGCAGCGCCGCGGGGCGGTCCGACCAATGGGTCGACCGTTCCGACCGGTGAGGAGCACCGGCCCGACCGGTGTGCGACGATGCGAGTCCGGAATCTTTGAAGCGGAGGACACGCGTCGGGATCGCATGGCTTGCGTCAAGGCTACGCAGGTGCGATCGCCGGCATCCGTCCGATGGTGAAGACATCAAGAATTCCAAATCCGCCCTTGAGGGGCTTGTATCCCTAGTTAGTAGAGAAGGGCGTTTTAGACATTCGGTGGCCTCCATATAACCCAAGAAGTGAGAGGATTGCAGCCAACTCTTGGAACCCTAGCTCATTAGTTTCCCTATTTTCCTCCTATTTTCCTTAGGTTTTCTATAGGACTAGCAAGAGAGCTTCACGGAGAGATCTTGTTGAGAGGGATGGATGATCGGGCGGCTTGCTAGACCTTGTATGAACCTTTGTTTCATGTATAGATGATTCGGTGTGGTTCCTCAAGGTTTGGATGTGTTTTCCCGGTTGTTCTTTGTGGTGATTTTCGGAGCCCTCTCTTTGTGATTTCTTTGTGTTGTTTTCGGGACCTTTCTCTTGGGGATTTTATGGGGGAAATTTGTGGGAACCCTTCGTGGTTCTTTGGGCTGTGATCCCCCTCCCAAATTCGTGAGTAAAGGTGCTCAATTTTTGGGGTTTCTTGAGTTCTTGGGTTGGAAGTGCTCTTGGCGGGATTTCTTTGATTCCTCCTTTTTGGACGAGTTTTGGTGGGATTAAACTTGGCTATGGACTCCTCATGAGGTGTTCCTAATATCCCCAAAGTCTTGTTCAAGTTCGTGGAGCGATTCGGGAGATCGAGGTTTGGATTTGGGGGAGTTGACCCGCGGGTGTTGTTCATCCCGAGCTGCCCAGGCTACACCGGTCTGACCGGTGCTCTTGACCGATCTGACCTGTGCGAGCCCTGGTGGGTTTTTGCTCGGGTGAACATTTGGGTGTGTTCGCTGTTGCCCTATGTTGCTGCTGCTCGAGTTTGGGTCCGTTTGGTGGTCGGTTGGCCTGTTTGGTGACTTTGGGGCTTTCAGGCTGCGATCGGTCTGACCGATGTGCCTCACCGGTCTGACCGGTGTAGAGCCACTTAGTGAAAGTTGCTCAGTTACACCAGCAGGGACCGGTCTGACTGGTGGTGCTCACCGGTCTGACCGGTGTGGGTCTGTAGACTCGCGTTTTGGTGTTCCGCTGCGTGCTCGAGTCGGAAGGCTGTATGTGTTGGTCCCTAGGTCTAGTGGCACTCCGGTGGCTACGTGGTCTTGACCAACTTGGGTAGTGAGTTGGAGAAGTGTGTTGGAAGACGCGTTCATCTTGTTGGAGTTTCGATCTCCATGGAGAAGAATTTTTATCGGCTCCCATTCACTCCCCACCTCTGCGGTTCGCCGTATCGGTCCTTCAAGTGGTATCGGAGCCGGTTCGCGTCTTTCTTCCGACTCTAACCGCCTAAGATCCAAGGATGGTGTACCGGGAATGGGGTTCGGGTCCTCCACACTTCGATGGCAAGAACTACCAGATGTGGAGCAAGCGGATGGGTGCTTTTCTCCGCGGAAAGGGTCAGATCCTTTGGGATGTCACGGCGGACACGAGGCTATGTCCAGCTGATGGACTTCCTCGCTCCGAGGATCGAGGGACGGATTCGAAGCTAACAACAAGGCGGTCGATTACTTGTTTCGTGCTTTGTGTCGGCCGAGTTCGATCGAGGTGCACACCGAGCACTTGGCTTGTAGGATTTGGGCGGTGTTGAAGGAGGCTCATGTTGGGAACGCCCGAGTTCGAGGCACGGATGTATGCGACCTACGGAGAGAGTACGAGCACTTCACTCATCTCCCCGGTGAGTCCATCGATGCTTTGTTTCGAGAGGTTCACCGTGGTTGTGAACAACATGAGGGCCAATGTGGACGTGCTCCCGTACGATGATCATGATAGAGAAGTAAAGCTCTTACACTCTTTGGATCGTACGATTTTGGGCGGAAAGTTCGAGGCCATTGTGGAGTCGAGAGAAGTATGACACTGCGACGGTGAACGAGCCGTTCTCGAAGCTCAAGTCGGCCGAGGTGGATAGGGGCATGACCGCCAAGCTCGAGGGTCCAACCGACTCCCATAGTCTCGCCCTCGTTGGTGGTTCCAAAGGAAAGGCTAACTCTAACTCGTCCACCGGGATGTTCTCTTTCTCCTCTTTGATGTCTATGCCGGATGAGGAGTTTGACGAGCTTGGAGAGGATGAGCCGGCGCTCCTAACGAGGCGGTTCGAGAGGCCGCACGAGAACCGCGTGAACATGAGGATGAACACGAGAACATGCTTCCCGGTGCGGCAAGCGGGACACTTCGTCGCCGACCGCCCGGGAGAAGGCCGAGAACAAGGACAACTACAAGCACAAGCCGAGGATGGACGGCAAGTACCGTTCGAGGCGTGACCACAAGGGCAAGCACAAGAACAAGTATAAGGACGAGCGACGATCGAGTAAGAAGGAGAGCCGAGGCAACGCCCGAGCGATGGTGAGAGCGAGCGACATCGACTCCGGTTCCGCGTACTCCATCTCGAGCTCGAGTAGCGGTGAAGACGAAGGTGATCGTCGCAAGAACAAGAAGTCGTCCAAAAACCCGAGTGGGCCGAGCCGCTTCGCGAGAGACGGCTTCTGCACCATGGCGCTGAGCTCCGGTAGCAAGAAGAGCACACGGAGCGACTCGGACTTCGAGTCCGACGACGAGGTGCGTGATGAACTTCCCTTCTTGCGCCAGGAGAATGAGAGTCTTGGCTCTTTGCTTGATAACCGTGATGACATGCTTAGAGAGGCCAAGAAAATGAGAAAAGAGCTTAGAGCATCACTCGAGGATGCTAGGACTAGAGTGGCTGAGCTAGAGACACAAGTGCTTGATAGCAAGCTTGAGATTGATTCTCTTAAGGCTAGCCCTGTTGTTTCGGATGAGGTTGACTGTGCTGATTACTCTATTTTCCTTGCTGATCTTGCTTTGTTCAAGGAAAAGCATGCCTCCAAGTGTGAGGAACTAGATGTGCTTAGGGTTGAAGTGGCTGAGCTGAAATCTAGATCTGCTTTGCTAGGTGCTTGCACTTCTTGCCCTGTTTTGCATGCTAAGATTGATGAGATGCATGCTTACACTAGTTCTCTTGAGGCTAAGCTGAAGGAACCCATTCCTACATCATGCTCTACCTGTGAAATGCATGCATTGAAAAATCTGGAACTTGCACACTATGTTGATCGTTTGCAGGATGAGAATGATGAGCTGAGGAAGTTGATGGGTTGGTTGTCCGGTCAGGAGCCTCGGTTGAGGATGATGATCGAGGCCTTTAAGAGGCAAGATGGTGAGGGACTTGGGGCAAACAAGGTTGGTGAGGGAAGTGGAGAGAATATCCGGAGCCACCTAAAACCCACCACAAGAATGATTTCCCTCCAAAACCCAACCATCTTAGGAATCGTCTAGACACAACCCCAGCTCCACCCATATCTCCTAAACCCACAAATGATCTCCCGAAAGCCTATAAGTTTGTGAGCACTTCGGGGAAAGTGTTCTTTGGGAAGGAGAGTGAGAAGGCTAGCGAGTGAGAAACCGGTGGAGGAGTTGAGTGGAGAGAATCCAAGTGAGCAGCCACATCCCAAGCCAAATCCTAAGCTTGTGAGGTTCCATTGTGGCTATTGTGGGAGAGATGGCCATAAGGAGGAGTTTTTTTCAAGAGGAAGCGAGAGGAGAGAATGGCAAAGGAGTGGGCTAACAAGGACAAGTACCACCCCTCCGATGGTGTACTTGAGCCTCGTATGCGGATGCCCGGGGACAAAGCAAGTGTGAGGACGGTTCGGGCTTGGGGAGAACGGAAGGTTCTTTGGAGGTGCTTGCTTGCCCCGAGTCACACCGGTCGACCGGTGTGGAGCACCGGTCGACCGTTGCGAGCTTGGACGGACGGTGTTTGGGTTTTGAGCTCGTACGGGTGCGAGGGTTGTTTCGGTGGTCGTGGTTCGGTGGCTGGGCCGGAAAGGGTGCGGGTGGTCGGCTTGCTAGGCGCTCTCCTCCTCGTGCTCAATATGGGGATCGGAGGGGTCGTAGCTTTGAGTTGGAGAGGAGGGATGTTCCACGAGCTTTCTTGCGTGGATTTGGTCCTCCTCCGTGCAAAGAGAGGTTGTTTCCTCGGGGTGGTTACCGTGGTGGTGTTCGTGGAGGTAGCTTTGGTAGGAGAGATGCTTTGGTTGGTGCTAACCCCACTTTCGAGCAAATGGCTCGGCACTTTGGTTTTACTCTTTTGGTACTAACCCCGGTGTTTAGTCGTTTGTTCGCTCACGTGCTCGTTGTTGAATTTCAAGTGAGAGACTTGAAGAACATTTGGTTGATTGACTCCGGTTGCTCGAAGCATATGACGGGAGACAAGGGGTGGTTCTCAAGTCTCGTCCCGGTGGTGACTAAGAGGTACATCACCTTTGGGGACAATGGGCGTGGGCATGTGCTTTCGAAGGTGAGATCAAAGTAAGTGACAAGATCACTCGAGGCATGTTGGTCTTGTTCAATCGCCGGGGTACAATTTGCTTTCCGTGTCCCGGTTGTTGGATGAGGGTTTTGAGGTCTTGTTTCGGCCGGTGGTTCTCGGATTGTGGACTCTCGAGGGGACCTTGTCCGTATGGTCGTTCCCGAGGGTCGGTGTTTCGTGCTGATTTTTCTTAGTCTTCGGTGTGGAGCGTTGTTTCTTGGCCGGTTCTTCGAGTGAGTTGTGGAAGTGGCATAGGAAGTTGGGTCACTTGAGCTTTGACCTTTTGTCGCGCTTGAGTAAACTCAATTTGGTCCGAGGATTGCCACGGTTGAGGCTTGAGAAAGAGTTGGTTTGTGCGCCTTGTAGGCATGCCAAGATGGTAGCCTCTTCTCACCCGCCTCTCACCAATGTGATGACCGAGCGTCCATGCAAGTCCGCTCCATATGGACCTTGTTGGCCCGGCCTCATGTGCGATCCGCGGGTGGGAAGTGGTATGTTCTTGTTGTGGTGGACGACTATTCTCGCTATGCGTGGGTGTTCTTTCTTGAGGATAAGGGGGAGACGTTTGGTTTTGTTCGAGATCTAGTCTTGAGGTTGAGGAACGAGAGGCACGGAAATGCCATACGAGCTATCCGCATTGATAATGGCTCGGAATTCGTAAACTCTCGTTTTGAAACCTTTTGCCATGACTTGGGTCTTGAGCACCGCGTTTTCGAGTCCGTATACGCCTCCCCAGAATGGTGTTGTGGAAAGGAAGAACAGGACCTTGTGCGAGATGGCTCGGACGATGCTTGATGAGCATAGGACTCCGAGGAGGTATTGGGCTGAGGCAGTAAATACCGCGTGTTATGTGTCAAACAGGATCTACCTCAGAGTGCACAAGAAGAAAACATGCTATGAGTTGATGCATGGCCGCACGGCCCAAGGTGAGTCACTTCCATGTCTTTGGTTGCAAGTGTTTCATTCGAAGAAAGGTAGGAAGTTGGATAAGTTTGAGGCTAGGTCCGTCGATGGTATTTTCTTTGGTTATGCATCTCATTCCGGAGCATATCATGTGCTCAATCTTGAAACTAACCAAATCGTGGAGACTTGCGAGGTAACCTTCGACGAGATAGAGCCACGTAGTCGGCTTGTCTTTGAGTGTGCGGGTGATGATGAGCTTGGCGAGGAGATCTTTCGAGAGGAGGAGCATGAACATGGAGATGATGAAGATGGTGGTGCGGTGTCCCCGAGCCGAACATGTACCCACTACTTCAACTACGGTGATGGATGGACCCTCTACTACTCCTACGACGACAAATCAAGAACAAGGAGAAGCCGATGTTCGGGGGAGGTAGCATCAAGGCGAGAACCTCCCCGGCGAGTACAAGTGGATCACCCGGCTTCGAGGATCATCGGCGACATGGATGAACGCACTACACGGTCGAGGGTTCGGAACAACCCTCATTTCGCTCATGCCGCATTTGTTGCTTTGTTCGAGCCCCAAAGACATTGGACACGCACTATCCGATCAAAATTGGGTTAATTTGATGCATGAGGAGTTGGAGAACTTTGAGAGGAATCAGGTTTGGGAGTTGGTTGACCCTCCCCCAGGGTGTAAGCCGATTGGTACAAAGTGGGTGTGGAAAAACAAAGAGGGAGAGAAGGGTGAGGTTGTGAGGAACAAGTCGAGACTTGTTGCTCAAGGGTTCAGTCAGAAGGAGGGGATCGACTACGAGGAGACTTTTGCTCCCGTAGCCCGTTTGGAGGCGATTAGGATCCTTCTAGCCTTTTCTGTGGCTAAAGGGTTCAAGTTGCACCAGATGGATGTGAAGAGTGCTTTTCTGAATGGTGTGTTGGAGGAAGAAGTGTATGTGAGGCAGCCTCCGGGGTTTGAGAGTGAGAAGTACCCCCACCGGGTGTACGGAGTTGAGGAAGGTGCTTTGTATGGGTTGAAGTAGGCGCCTAGAGCTTGGTATGGCGAGGTTGAGGGGGTTCTTGTTTGAGAGAGGCTTCAAGATGGGGAAGGTCGATCGGACCTTGTTTTTACTGAGGCGGGGGTAGAGATATCCCGATTGTGCGGGTGTACGTGGATGATATTGTCTTTGGTGGCTCGTCTAACTCTCTTGTTGCAAGGTTTGCGGATTATATGAGCGAGGGAATTTGAGATGAGCATGATGGGCGAGTTTCGGTTCTTCCTCGGGCTACAAATCAAGCAATCAAAGGAAGGAACATTTGTGCACCAGGCTAAGTACACCAAGGACATTGTGCGGAAGTTCAAGATGGAGGACTCCAAGGCTATGACGACGCCGATGAGTACGACTACAGCTCTTGATGCGGACGAGGAAGGTGAACATGTGGACCAGAAGGAGTACCGGAGCATGATCGGGTCACTCCTCTACTTGACGGCGACGAGGCCGGACATACAGTTCTCAGTGTGTTTGTGCGCTCGTTTTCAAGCGTCTCCGAGGACTTCGCATCGGCAAGCGGTAAAGAGAATTTTCGTGGTACTTGCGTCACACTCCCGACTTCGGCCTTTGGTACTCCGCGTCCTCTTCTTTGGCGCTTCATGGTTTTTCAGACGCAGATTTTGCCGGGTGTCGGTTGGATAGGAAGTCCACTTCTGGGACTTGCCAGTTTTTGGGTTCTTCTTTGGTGTCTTGGTCTTCCCGCAAGCAGTCGAGTGTTGCTCAATCCACGACCGAGGCCGAGTATGTTGCCGCTGCTAGTTGTTGCTCTCAGCTCCTTTGGATCACCTACACCATGAGTGACTTTGGTGAGGAGTATACCCATGTCCCACTTCAATGTGATAGCACCGGTGCCATAAGTGTTGCAAAAAACCTAGTGCTCCATTCCAAAACCAAGCACATAGAAGTGAGGTATCATTTTACGAGAGACAATGTAGAGAAAGGAAAGATATCCTTGATCCATGTACCCACACATGACCAACTAGCCGATATTTTCACCAAACCCCTAGATCAAGCAACATTCACTCGTTTGTGGGGGGAACTTGGTGTATGTTTGATTTCTTGAGTTGGGTGTGTGGGAGCTCCGTTGTAGCACATGTATAGCCTTCCTTTGTGCATTTCTTGCATTTGGCATGGCATATGTAACATGATGTATAGGCATCCTTGTATCTTAGATTGCATGTCTTTGTGAGCTTGTTTGGTATGCTATGGTTAGTTTGGCTTAGCTCTTGATAATCTCGGTTTATATCCATGGTTGATGGCTATGTTTTGAAAAATTGTCACATGTATGCCCTCTCATGTGTAAATGCCTTTATATGATCTTGACATGTTTTGGTGGCTTTGCTATGCTTACTTTGTGGATGGATAGCTAGCTTATTGATCATATGGGGCCAAAGGCTCGTTTTCCATCATGAATGTTTAGCCCTCTTGATTTATCTTGTGGAGGAGCATAAGTTCCTTTTTGTCGCAAAGACATTTCATGTACCATTTATCTATCTGAAAATTAAATGAAAAATGCTTGGAAAATATGTTCCCATGTCATATGTGCTGAAATTAAATTGCTTTGGGTGCTAAACCATTGCATGATGCCTACCAATGAGAAGTCTCATACATAGAAGTAAGCACATGGCTCGGTGGCTTTGACATGACATGAGGTGCTTGTGGGTGTTTGTGATGGTCTTGTGAAGTTTGTGTGGCTTTGCCATTTTGATATGTTTTGATCATGTTTAGGAGTTTGCTCATGAAAGGCAAATTTTTCGCAAAATTGCCCAAATCCATCTTAGTTTCGTCCAATGGTTGTGAAACTTGGTGATCATGTAGTTGAGATCGATACGAAGTCGAGAGTATCTAACTTGCTCATTTGGACATGTGTAGCATTCTTTGTTGAATTTTGTCTATTTGAGAAGCTCTAGATTGAATTTTTTGCATTTTTGGCTTGATTCTTGCATTGCCAACAAGGGGGAGAAGTTTGAGCTTGAAATGGCTTCTTGGGTGCATTTAGTAGGTTTTCGGTGGTTTCGAGCCATTTCGGGCTCTTGTTGTGCACCGGCCCGACCGGTCGGGGTCACCGGGTCTAACCGGTGTGTGCTAGTCCCGTGCACATGTTAGGCATCGGTCCGACCGGTGGTGATGACCGGTCGACCGGTGTGAGCTGAAGTTCTTTGCGCCCGTTTTCACCTGGTTTGCATGCATTCATCCGGGGGAGTTGCATTGGTTCGGGGGAGCTTGCATGTGTGCGAGGGAGCTCTTTGTGGTTGATCGAGCTTTGCTTTGGTGGTTTGCGCTCTTTGCTTGAGCTTTGTTTTGTCTCGGATGTGTCGAGCCGTTGCCCTTGCCTAAGGGGTCCGAGACTTGTCTTCTTCAAGTGATCTTGCTCTTTGCCTTTGTTTGGCTTTCGATCGCTTGTTGGAGTTTCTTTTTGTTCGTTTCTTTTCTTTTTCTTTTCTCTCTTGTTACTTTCTTGTGGGTGTTGTCAATGCACTCGTCAAGGGGGAGATTGAGGACCATGTGTGGTTCGAGGACCGGTGGATGGTCGCTTCCTTGTGTGATGAGTGATTGACAACGTTGTGTGGACTGATTCTTGGCTAAGTATTGCAGGTGCAGGTTGCGGCTTGACTCGTGTTGGTGCAGGTGAAGAACAAGCGCGAAAGGTCATTGTCGGTGAGGCCTCCCGTGTGTGGAGAAGACAAGTAGGCTTCGTTCGAGGGACCCGGTGGCCAGTGGGGTCAAGTGCGGGCCGCATGGTGGCATGAATAGCAAGATGAAGTCGTGGACGGTTTCTTGGTTGAGCCTCAAAACCAAGGTCGAGCCGGGACTACGTGGGAGCCGAGTCATGAGTGGAGAATGGAGGAGGCTACACCGAGTTCGCGGGGTTTCCAGTGGTTCACCAAAAAACCACTGGGTTCCTTGGTTGATCCACAAAGCCAAGACCGGAGAACCGAAGACGGAGGCTGCGCAGCGCGCCGACCGATCCGACCGGTGGGTCGGCCGGTCGACCGTGGGGACCGGTCTCACCGGTGAGGAGCACCGGCCCGACCGGTGTGCGACGACGCGGTCCGGAATCTTCGAAGCGGAGGACACACGTCGGGATCGCATGGCTTGCGTCGAGGCTCCGCGGGGTGCGGTCGCCGGCATCCGTCCGATGGTGAAGACATCAAGAATTCCAAATCCGCCCTTGTGGGGCTTGTATCCCTAGTTAGTAGAGAATGGCGTTTTAGACATTCGGTGGCCTCCATATAACCCAAGAGGTGAGAGGATGGCAGCCAAGTCTTGGAACCCTAGCTCATTAGTTTCCCTATTTTCTTCCTATTTTCCTTAGGTTTTCTATAGGACTAGCAAGAGAGCTTCATGGAGAGATCTTGTTGAGAGGGATGGATGATCGGGCGGCTTGCTAGACCTTGTGTGAACCTTTGTTTCATGTATAGATGATTCGGCGTGGTTCCTCAAGGTTTGGATGTGTTTTCCCCGGTTGTTCTTGGTGGTGATTTTCGGAGCCTCTCTTTGTGATTTCTTTGTGTTGTTTTCGGGACCTTTCTCCTGGGGATTTGATGGGGGAAATTTGTGGGAACCCTTCGTGATTCTTTGGGTGTGATCCCCCTCCCAAATCCGTGAGTAATGGTGCTCGATTTTGGGGTTTCTTGAGTTCTTGGGTTGGAAGTGCTCTTGGCGGGATTTCCTTGATTCCTCCATTTTGGACGAGTTTTGGTGGGATTAAACTTGGCTATAGACTCCTCATGAGGTGTTCCTAATATTCCCAAAGTCTTGTTCAAGTTCGTGGAGCGATTTGGGAGATCGAGGTTTGGATTTGGGGGAGTTGACCCGTGGGTGCTTGTTCATCCCGAGCTGCCCGAGCTACACCGGTCCGACCGGTGCTCTTGGCCGGTCGACCGGTGCGAGCCCCGGTGGGTTTTTGCTCGGGTGAATATTTGGGTGTGTTCGCCGTTGCCTCCGTGTTGCCGCTTGTCTCGAGTTTGGGTTCGTTTGGTGGTCGGTTGGCCTGTTTGGTGCCTTGGGGGCTTTCGGGCTGCGATCGGTCCGACCGGTGTGCCTCACTGTCTCACCGGTGTAGAGCCACTTAGTGAAAGTTGCTCGGTTACACCGGCGGGGACCGGTCCCGACCGGTGGTGCTCACCGGTCCGACCCGTCCGGGTCTCTAGACTCGAGTTTTGGTGTTCCGCCGCGTGCTCGAGTCGGAAAGTTGTGTGTGTTGGTTCCTAGGTCCGGTGGCACTCCGGTGGCAATGTGGGCTTGACCAACTTGGGTAGTGAGTTGGAGAAGTGTGTTGGAAGTCGCGTTCATCTTGTTGGAGTTTCGATCTCCGTCGAGAAGAATTTTTATCGGCTCCCATTCACTCCCCCCCTCCCTGGTTCGCCGTATCGGTCCTTCACAAATGGATCAAGGAACTACATGATCGCAACGTCAAGGAACGCTCCTTCAACGTCGGTGATCTCGTCCTCTGTCGTATTCAGAACACGGAAGGACTACACAAGCTCAGCTCCCCATGGGAAGGTCCCTTCACGATTGCAAAGGTGACCGTGCCGGGCTCCTACCGCCTCCAAACACTTGAAGGCGAAGACATCAACAACTCGTGGAACATCGACCAACTCTGTCGGTTCTACGCCTAGTCTACACGACTACTCCGGGGTTCAAGTCTACACGACTACATCAAGACCCCTCCACCGTAAGCGGCCCCCGGGTCCTGGCTCCAGTCTCCGGACTACTCCACTACTGTAAGCGGCCCCCGGGTCCTGGCTCCAGTCTCCGGACTACTCCTCTACTGTAAGCGGCCTCCGGGTCCAGGCACTAGTCTCCGGACTACTCCTCTCCAGGATCCAGCCCGCGCGGCTACCTACGGATCCTGGGCTGCGACGAGCGATAAAGGACTCTAGCAGCGGTCTACTAAGAGACCATGTACTCCAAGATCCAGCCTACACGGCTACCTACGGATCTACTGCTGTAAGCGGCTACTCGCCCTAGCACCACTTAGCTGTAAGCGGCCTCCGGGTCCAGGCGACTACTCTGTAACTACGGCCCTGGCCATCCAGGTGTACTTCTTCAGTAATAAAGTTTGATCGTTCATCAACTTCTTTACTGTCTACTTCCCTCAACGGGACTACTGCCGAGTACGACTACTCGCATCAACTCCACGATGGGACTCCGCACTCTGAGATCGCGACTACGAGTACTCATTGATGGAACTTTTCTTTCATTCATACTCAACAATTGCATTACAAATGTTTTTGTACACGTACTGCTATGAGCTAACTGTTACAGGACTACTGGAGGTTTAGCTTTTCAGCGACTTGCTCCGCAATGGGCGCCATCTGCTCTGCGAGTTCCGCGTCTTGCTCATCTGCGATTGGCGGCTACCCCCGCCAGCGACTACATCTACAGGCGCCTTCAGGGAGTAAGACTTCATGAAGGCGAGCACCTGCGTCGGGATCGACTTCGCGAGATGCTTCACGTACGCCGCCAGCCGGCTGGGGGCTTCCTTGAGGCGATCCACGAGCGGCGCTATCTTGGGGCCGCCAGGATGAGGCACCAAGAGTCTTGCAATCGGGAGCGCGGCTTCTTCAAGCTCCTTCAGCTGGGCCCGCAGCGCCTCGCAATCCTCGTTCAGCTTCTGCAACGATTTGTAGCAGTTGACGAGGTCACGATCAGAAGCAATTCGAAGCTCCATGTGCTTGTCGCACTCGAAGGCAAGCTCCTTATAGTCAAGCTCGAGTACCTGGCGGGCCTCCTGCTCCCGGTAGAAGAGGTTCTTCATGTCTGTCTCTGAAGTCCTCAACTGCTCCACCCGGGTCTCAAGCTCTGCAAAACAACAAGGCGCAGCGGGTTAGACTACCTCTCGACCTTCAACAACTACCCAACAAGTCAAGCGGTGTACCTTTGTTCTTGTTGCGGAGCGTCTTGTTCTTCCGCACCAAGTCGTCGCTCTTTGCCTGCATATCCTGGATATCATTGTGGTATTTGGAAAAGGCGGCGTCGAGCTTGGACTGCATGGCGGCCGCGTGCTTCCGCGACTTCAAGAGTTGTTCTTCCAGCGCCTCAGCCCGAAGCACCGTGTCGCCGAAGCCTTGCAACATGCTAGACTTCTCGCGGGACCTCTCCACGACGTCCTGCACAGTCAACACATGACAAAATGAGTACTCAACGACAGAGGATTGACTACTCAGGAGTTAAGACTACTCACCTTCATCCATTGTTCAGCCTGGCGGACCGCCTCCAGGTGCACGGCCACCTGCCGCCGGTCCACCAAGTCGTCGGCCGGCGGCTCCACCCCCGCCACGACTACTCGTGGCGGCCTCCGTCATCGGCGCGGAGCGGATGGGCTGCGTCTTGTATCTCCGGGGAGCGGACAACCACCTCCAGAGCAGCCTCTGGCGACGTGGTGAACTCCTCTCCTCCGGTCGCCGTGGCGGCCTCCCCGGCGGCTACCTCCATCTGCTCGGGGGCTCCGCCGGTAGCCTCCGGCACCTCTGGTGTCGACTTCTACATGGGCACCCCCGCAGGGATGTCACTCGCTTCGGCTGCGGCACCTGTTAAGGAGAAGACAAGTGTATCAGTGACAACGACTACTCTTCGAGGAGCACTACAGCTTCAGCAGAGTACTTACCTTCGACCACGCTGGCCTCAGGCAACGCAGCCTCAGTAGTCGGCGCTTCGGGCACCGCCTGAGAGGCGGGAGCGGACTCCTCGGCGGGCGGCACGGTTTCTTCCTCCGCCACCGCCGTAGAGGGTTCATCCCCCTCCCAGGACAGATCTGTTGTTTTCCTGCAGAAGTACACACAATTGGTTGTCAATCAAGCTTGACTACTACACCAAGTACTACTCGGGAAGATGCAGTACTTACAAGCTTGACCGGACTATCGTCACGGTCGGAGCACCGAGGATGCTGGCAATATCTACCAGTCCACCCTCGACGGGCGCTTCTTCTTGCGCCTCGGCGGCCACTGCCTCTTCTACAGCGACGGCAGCCGGTGCAGCGCTCTCCTACGCTCCTGCGGCCACCACCTCTTCAACGGCGGCGGCTGCGGGCTCCGCGCTCGCTTGAGGAGCAAGGGGCTGGCGCTTCGACTGCGCCAGGAGCTCTTCAACAGTGGGGGCTGGGCTACGACTCCCAGCAGGTTCCCCACTGTGTCCCACTCGCCTTCGAGTCCTCATCAACGGGCTCCGTCGGCGGCACCTCCTGCATACAAGGGGGCTCAGTCATCATCTAGTGAACTCGAGAGACTACTACTCGACTACACTAGTGAAGACAACTTACCTCTTGAGGTGTGGTCTCTGAGACCTTCAGCTTCTTTGTCACCCGCTTGCGGGCGGGGTTGCGCGGCTTCCGTGGCGGCGCAGCCAGACTAGCCTCCAGGCTAGCCGGCGGATCTTGCACGAGGGGCACGTGCGGTAGGCCAGGACGGCTGAACCGCGACCGCAGCTGGAAGCGGTCCTGCAGCGTCTCCTCGTCGTCATCCTCATCGGACGTATCCTCCACGACCACGGTGTCGTCCCCTTCGCCGACCTCTCGCCGCTCCTTGGCCTTGGCTTTTCCCTCCTCCGGGATCTCGACTTCCTGAGGGGGCGGCTGCGGCTCGGAGATGAACTTCTTCAAGTCGTCCTGCAAGACACAAGACATCAGCGCGACTACTCACGAAAATGGGTACTCGACTAGGGGGCACGGCTACTTACCTCCTTCGGCAGGCGCGCGGTGGTGTACTCCTGGACCGAACACGCCGTGTACAGTGGCATGTCCTTGAAGATGCGCGTCATCCTATCGATAATGTCGTCGTCGTCGACTTCATCTCCTAGCATCCGCGACGTGTCGTCGTCGCCGGTGTACTAGAAGCCCAGGGTGTCGCGAGCCATCAGCGGCTGCACCCTGCGCTTCATGAAGCTGAAGGCCACATGCTCGGCCCTCAGCCCAGCTTCTCTCAACAGCTTGATGCGCGCCAACAGCTCGGGGAGCAGGATCCCCTCCTGCATTGTGGGCTCCGTGTTCCACCAGGCGCGGTGTTTGGGTTGCTTCCCGCTCGGCTTCGGCAACCCGGGGTGGTGGTTCGTGACATAGAACCATTTCGCCTTCCAATCCTGATTGGAGTCGATGAGCTCGTATGAGAGGTACTGCTCGGCAGCGTCCTCCCGCATCTGGATCCCTGCTCCACCGACTACTCACGGGTTGCAGGCACTCGGCTGCGGCTTCACTCGGAAAAACTTCCGGAACAGAATCCAGTGGGGCTTGATCCCCAGGAACGCTCCACAGAAGTGGACGAATACTGTGGTATGGAAAATACCATTAGGGTTGAGGTTGAGGTACTCGACGCCGTAGTACCCCAGAAGGCCCTTGAAGAAGTCACTCGCCGGGATCGCGAGTCCGCGCTCCGCGAAGCGCGCGAACATTGGAATCTCATCCTCGCTCTTCTCCATCGGGTACGGATCCCCGGTGGCGGCTCTCCACAAATCCACCCACTTTTCACGGATGAATCCGTTGTTGAGGAGGGCCAGCAGATCCTCGGTCTTCGTCTTCGATTTTTTCCACTCACGGCTTGGATCTGGCCGCGGTGGAGACATTGGCGGCGCTGCTCCCGTGGCAGCCACGGCAGCCTCGTCACAGACCCTCTTCTTCCCGGCGGTCTTCGCGGACTTGGACGGTGATGGCTTCATTCTCCAAGTACACGGCGTCTTCACGCGCATCCGCTCGGGGGCTACTCTGGCAGCTCGGGTGGTGGCGCACTTGGATCTACGGCGGCGGCGGCATGCGCGGATCTATTCGAATGGCTACAATAGCGATGGGTGGAAATCCCTAAGGGTTTTGGCTTCTATTTATAAGTCAAAACGGCCCTCCAACGGCCGGATGGATAAGTCCGAGCTCGGGCGACTCGGCGGCCGCGCGTGACTCTTCGCATTCGACCGGTCGACGCGCCTCACCTCGGGGGCTCGGCTACTTCTACTCGAATACCTAGGAAGCGACAAGACTCAGGAGCATCTCAGGACACATTCTACAAGACGACCCTTCAATTCGAGAGGAAGTACTCGACTCAAGGCTCGGGGGCTCCGTGCCACGTGTCCTTCGGTTTTTCTCTCCGGATTTTTCAGGATATTCTTGCCAAGACTTCAGATGGACCCTCAGCCAGAGCCTACGACTCAACCTAAGGCTCGGAGGCTGCTCCATATGGAGTGCGATTTTGCAATCGCACTTCCATATCAGCTTCGGCTTCAAGACAACGCGGGCATTCTTTGAAGACCTTCGAGGGCAGCACTCGAGGACGCTTGGGACTACTCGAGAAGACTTCAAGATTGCTCAGATATCAGCTGGAGTACATTCCAGCCTCGGAATGCTTCGACTACTCTTGAGGACTTTTGACTTGTAGTACTCGGGCACGCTTGAGGACTACACGTTAAGGCCGTCAAGATTACTTGAAGCTATCCTTCTCGACTATAAAGTACTCGGGGGCTTGTCGTATGGACCTCCCTGGGCCCACTACCTCGGTGGGTACCAGGACCGACTACTCGGTGGGCCCCTGGGACTACCCGGCTTGCGCTACACGGCACCTGATGGCGTGGAGCACAAGGACTACGAAGGAGAAGTACTCGGTTAGGAAGGCCGTACATGTCCCGCACCGTATGAAAGACTCCTAGACGTACTCGACTAGTACTCTCTCCCTACTCCGACTTGTAACCCCCGCCTCCGGACTATATAAGGCGAGGCGGGGACCGTTCTTTGGCAACACATCTCCTCTCATGGCGTACTATTACACATCCGGTAATCGTACCCTATCAATCTAGAGCTACGCGGCATACGGGACATAGGGTATTACGCACCTCGCGGCCCGAACTTGTCTAAATTGTGTGCCACATGTCTCTTCCTTCGAGTTACCGATCTCGGCGAGGCCACATTCATCTACCGCGGGTACTCCCCCTTAGTAGGTTGCCGGTCCAAAACACTGACAACTCCTTCTAGTCCACGGGCACTCCATCCTCGTCCGCATCAAGTGTTGTAGTTGTACTCATCGATGTCGACAGGGGCTTCGAATCGTCCATCTTGAACTTCTTGAGGATGTCCTTCGTGTACTTGGCTTGATGTACAAAGGTTCCTTCCTTCGCCTGCTTGATCTGAAGCCCAAGAAAAAAACTGCAATTCTCCCATAATAGACATCTCGAATTCTTTGCTCATATCCTCTGCAAACCTTGCAACCAAAGAGTGAGACGAGCCGCCAAAGTGTGACAACCCGCCCAGGAAAGTACCGTACTATCGCCTAAGACCGATCCACTTTAGTCATTAAGCAATAATAAAGTACCATCTCGTTGTAAGTCGCCGGGTTAACGCCGGTAAATCACTTGAGAGCACAAGGATCGAATATATGCATTAAAACTCACTCGAAGGCGAGTCCAGAGATACAACAACATTCAAATTCAAATACGTACCCCGAAGGGTTTAATTATTACAAACCATAGTTTTTGTCATGACGAAATAGTTCAGAGTTTTTCAAAGCAGCGGAATTAAACTAGCGGCGGCAAGTCACCACGGGAGGCCATCCATGATGCTTCGGTAGTCGTCCTCCACCCACTCCGGCTCCCGGCCGGCGAGATCTCACCGGCCACACATCACCGAAGGCATTACCCGGATCAACACATTATAGCAAGGCCGAGTATACTAATACTCGGCAAGTCTTACCCGTTGGTGATATCTACTTCACCAAATCTAGACCATGAAAGGCTTTTTGGCTACTTGGGTTGCTTTTGCTAAAAAGTAACAAAGAGTAGGTCTTTACTTTCAAGGTTTTAGCACAAGTTCTAGTGGTTTAGTCATTACTACATTAGCCAACTAGTACAAACAAAGTTGTACAATACAATTAATCAAACATCATCTTCATCAACTTCCATCATTAGGGATCACATGACTAGTGGAGTAAGTAATCTCGGGTAACGGTGAGAGGCCGACAATCGATTGATTTAAACCTTGCAAGGTGGACCCAAACACACGGTCGGCCGCCCCCCGCGAGGACAACTCCCCGTGCCGTCCCCATAAATCCTCGGTTTGGGATCGAATCTTACGGTCTTTGGTGCGGGCTATCCGGCATACCCCACGAGATACCGGAGTCACCATACACCACCGGTAGCTAGCCGTGAGAGCGAATCCCAAGAGTAGTAATAGTAGGATCCCTCGCCGCCTCATTATGGTACTAGGCTTACCGGTCCCATACCCGGCATATGCTTGGTACGTTCAAAGACTTAACCCACATAACCACTGGACCGGAGCCCAGATCCCATGCTCTTACCACGTGAGCAATCCATTTAAGGATATAGTATGATTCCTATCTAGGAACCTATTCTCGCGAGTGAGGTCATCACCCGACTTGTAACGGTCCTATAGCTTAGCAGCTATCGACCTATCATACTAGTAGGGACCAAAGGTACCTATGGATCATGCATCTAGGGTTTCATTCAACTCCTGAACGTAAATGCACAATCATTCATAGATAATTGGATAAAGAACTTTTAAACTGGGTTAGATGCACCGGAGCTTGCCTTCGTCGACTAGGTTAGCTTGGGCACTCTCGGTGTCGAGTACGTCCACGTCTTGCGAGAGAACCTTCCGCTCCGCCTTCCTCGGTTTCGGGACAAGGGAGTAATCTCCGTCCGGAAGATCTACACCGAATGCAATGCACTTTAGTGATGTAATAGTTTGTTGTCTTACCCAACTCTAGTTGGTCATATTCACCTTAACAAGCATCTATCTAAGGTTTTTTATTTGAGGAAGTCATTGGTTGTATATGGGTTACTCTTGTATTCCCCATTTGAATAAGGTTTTTATTGAGCTCATCATTTCATGTGAAAGCTTTATTTTATTTTATCTTTACTCACAAGGTGTAATTAATAATTATATTCATGAATTAATTCCTTATTAGTGTTGGTAATTAAATTTCTTTTATTTATATTAAATAATGCCTTCAAAAAGGAAAAAGATTTAATTAAGGATTTTCTTTATTAATTTCCCTTTAATATAAAAAGGACATTTAAGCCATTTATTAAACAATTAAATTACCAAAAATTACATGAGTGTTTCTTAGGCCTACCAGCACCTATCCTGGTCCATTGGACCCACATGTAAGTGTTGGATGCTAGGAAATTAAATATTATAGAAAATAACAAAGGTTATCTAGTGATTCAACTTAAAAGCATATAAAAATAATTTAGCATCAAAATGGTCCAAACTTTCTGGTGGATGCTCCCTGGTCCTAAGCAAGTCTAAAAAGCTAGCATGTTCACATGGAACCTCTCCTGAACTTGGTTTATTAATTTACAAAGGAAAACATTAATTAAACAAGAATAGTTATTTCTGTCAATCCTAAATTCATGATTAATTCACAAGGGGTGCCTTTTGACATCACAAGACAGTGTGCACAAGTTGGGCTCAAGAACATGAATATATTTAACATGAAAAATCATCTATGCAGTTCTGCCAGAGATAGAAAAACATTTTTATAAAAAAATTTACATGATAACTTTGTGCAATTTTTTGCATGGGAGCTAGTCATATCCTAACTCACAACATATCCAAAGCTCAGCTACAGAGAAGCTATACATTTCAAGTTACGACGATTCAAGCATAACACATTTGTAACTTTTCTGCCAAAACTATTTTGAATCAGCCACAAGTGTACATCAAGTAGGTGGGGTTTAACATCCCGAGACCTACAAAATTGGTTTGAGAATTTTTGGAATTTTCTGTGAATTTCTAGGGATTTTCTAAGACCTTGGACTAAACTCGTAAGAAAAGTTAGATAGGCTTTTCACGGACTAGTCCCGCCCTTTTACTCAAAACACCCTAACAAGAGATGGATCCCTGCAATTGGGTCCCCGGCCGGCCGGCGGCACGGGCAAGGCCACATCCGGCGAGCCGGCGGCGATCCCGGCCGGCAAGCGGCCGTGGAGGACCACATGTTCAACTAGGGGGGGGGGCCGGGTAGGCGCGGTTGGGGCGGAGAGAGCTCGCACGGCGGCGCTCGACGGCGGCCGGCGAGCACGGCCGCGGCGGCTCGGGTTTCCGGCGAGGAGAGCGCGGGCTCGGACCACACGCGACCCCGGGAGTTGTAGTAGGGGCTAGGGAAGCTCGTGGTGCGGTTGGCCGCTGGGGAGAGCGAGCGGCGATGGCGCACGGCGGCGGCCGGCGGCGGCGCTCACGGCGGCTCTGTGTGCTGCGGTGTGGAGGCCAAATTGACGCAAACGAGCGCGCTTGCGAGCTTGCCCGGGTGCTACGGAAGCTAGCTACGTGCTCGGACGACGGTGAACATGACCGAGGGGTGCCGGCACCGGCGGCGGCCGACGATGGCGGCGGCAATGGCGCGGGCGGCTCGGTGCGGCGCGCGGGGAGAGGCGAGAGAGCCTTTATACCCGGCTCGGCGGCTGTGGGTGATGCGCGGGTGACGGCGGAGATGCCGGCCGTGCTACGGCGGCTCGAGGCGCGCGCGTACGGCGGCGACGCCGCCGACGGACCGCCGGTCCGTGGCGCACGCGCGCGTACGGCGGGGCGTGTCTCGGGGCACCTCGGGACGGCGCGATCTAGGGGCGCGGGGCATCGGGACGGTGCACGGCGCATGCATCGAGACCTTGGGCGGCGCGGGCACGGACGCCGGGGCAAGGCCGGTGGCGGGCGGCGACGGCGGCGCACGGGCGCGCGCGACGTCGCGGCGCGATGCGCTCCGGGTCTAGCAGTGACACTGGTGCTATGTTTGAGCCTTTTTCTCCAAAATTTTGAATACAACTCGACCAAGCAATGAATACCAAAGCTGTAGATCTAAGTACCAGCTACAACTTTCCCAAAGGCTGTATAGGGTTTAACTCTCTAGGTTTGAATCTGTGGGAGTGCCAACTTTGAATGTCAGCCTGTGCTTGCCAACAGTAAACCCTGGCTTGCAAGGGCTTTTTCACAATTTTCCCCTCCAAATCTGCAATGCCACTCTACATGAAAGTTGTGTCCCTCAACAAGACCTACAACTTTCCCAAAGGTAGAATTTTAAGTGTTTAGGTGAATTTTGGAGAACGCGGCGAAAATTCCGGCGGACACTGTGGGACACCTTGGATGGCAAGGGGGTTTGACCCACCCTTTGACCATGGGTTGGCCCCACAAGTGTTTTAACTATTCACTAGGGTCACTAGGGGTGTGTTAAGGGGTTTTCATGGGTGAGGGCCCAGGTTGACCTAGGGTTGACCATTTGACCGGCTAATCATGTCATTAGCGTTAATGACGGTAATTAAAAACCTGGGGCGTCACAGCCTACCCCCCTAAAAAGGAATCTCGTCCCGAGATTCGACTTGACAACGAAACGATGGGAAAAAGACTCACTATTTCGGGATTGGAGGAAGCACGGATACTTGGTATTAAGATAATCCTCCGTCTCCCACGTGGCTTCTTCTTCCGTGTGATGGCTCCATTGGATCTTGTACATTCGCACGGTTTGCCTCCGGGTCTTTCGCTCTTTTTGATCTAGTACCTTTAAGGGATGCTCGACGAGCGAGAAATCTGGCTCGATCCAAGCATGAGCTTCTCGTAATGATCTCGTTCTCCGAACAGGCATTCCCTTCTTCAACCGAGTTACATGGAACACATTGTGAACCGCAAAACCGTTGCGGGAATTGGATACGGTAGGCCACGGGTCCACATACTTCCATTACTTCGTAGGGTCCAATGTAGCGCGGGGGCAAACTTTCCTTTGACTCCGAACCTTTGCACACCTTTGGTGGGGGATACTTTCAAATACACATGATCTCCCACTTCAAAGTGTCGAGGTGCGGTTCCCTTATCATGGTAACTCTTTTGTCTCATCCGGGCCATCTTCAAATTTTCTCTTATCACTTGTACCTTCTCTTCGGCCTCTTTAACTAACTCGGTCCAAAGAGTGTTCTTTCTCCGCCTCGACCAATTCGGTGGGGTGCGGCATCCGTGTCCGTATAAAGCATCGAACGGTGCCATTTTCAAGCTGGCTCGATAGGCTGTTATTGTAGGAGAACTCGCTAAGGACAAGCACTTGTCCCAACTCTTGTCAAAGTGCAAGATGCTCGCCCTCAACATGTCCTCTAGAATCGGTTTATCCTCTCCGTCCGACCATCGGTCTATGGGTGATAACTAGAACTACGGAGTAGCCGAGTTCCCAAACACTCAAGCAAGCTTGCTCCCAAAAACGGGCCACAAACTGAGTCCCTCTATCAGAGATTATAGTCTTTGGGATTCCATGTAGACGAACTATGTGGTCCACGTACAACTCTGCATACTGTTGCACGGAGTAAGTGGTGTGCACGGCAATGAAGTGAGTAGTCTTGGTGAGTCTATCCACGATTACCCAAATAGAATCTTTCATCCTAGGGGTCAAGGGTAGACCCACAATAAAATCCATACTAATGTCGTCCCATTTCCACATCGGTATCGACGGGGGTTGGAGTACTCCCGCCGATTTCAAATGACTTGCTTTCATCCCGGTGGCAAGTATCGCACTCGGCTACATGCTTGGCTACATCCACCTTCATATTAGACCACCAAAAGTTACTTGCTTTAGATCTTGGTACATCTTGGTACTACCGGGGTGAATAGAGAACTTGGATTGGTGAGCTTCATCTAGAATGATCTTCTTGATTTCTGGATCAACGGGGATCACTAGACGCTTCCCAAACCAGACCACCTCTTGGGGATCCTTCTGGAAACAAGTGTACTTCGGGTCTCCTTCCACTAGTTTCTGCCTGATGTTTTGGATATTCGCATCATTGCGCTGGGCCGTGACAATCCTGTCATAAAGGCTGGACTCTGCCGTCAAGGCATAAAGAATTCCCTGCGGTACCACTTCTAGGCTGAGCTTTCTCATTTCTTCACACGGGGATTCACCGACCGACACCAACTCTAGGTGGTTGCAATGGTCCTTGCGGCTAAGAGCATCCGCAACAACATTCGCTTTGCCGGGATGATAGTGCACTTCTAGATCATAATCCTTGATCAACTCAAGCCATCTTCTCCGCCTCATATTCAATTCGACTTGGGTGAAGATATATTTGAGGCTCTTGTGATCGATGAAGATATTGCAATGATTGCCCATTAGATAATGTCTCCATATCTTGAGGGCATGAACAACGGCAGCTAACTCGAGGTCATGGGTAGGATAGTTGAGTTCATGGGGTCGAAGGGCTCGCGAAGCATAGGCAATGACTCGGCCTTCTTGCATAAGGACACAGCCAAGACCGGTGCCTGATGCGTCACAGAAGACTTCAAATGGCTTGGAGTTATCGGGCTGAGCTAGCACTGGGGCTGAAGTTAGATGTTGCCTGAGGGTGTGAAAAGCTTTCTCACATGCTTCACTCCACACGAATTTCACTCCCTTCTTGAGTAATTCGGTCATGGGTTTTGCGATTCTAGAAAAGTCAGGAATGAATCGACGGTAATATCCCGCCAATCCTAGGAAACTGCGGATTTGATGTACAGATTTGGGTGGTTTCCAATCCATTACCTCCTGAACTTTGCTAGGATCTACGGAGATACCATCATGGGAAATGGTGTGCCCCAAGAATTTGACACTTCTCAACCGGAATTCGCATTTGGAGAATTTAGCATAAAGCCGATGATCTCGCAAACACCTGAAGGACAAATCGGAGATGGTTGGCGTGTTCTTCCTCGTTTTTAGAATAGATGAGGATATCATCGATAAAGACCACGACAAACTTATCAAGCTCCGTCATGAATACGGAGTTCATGAGGTACATGAAGTAGGCAGGTGCATTAGTGAGTCCGAAGGACATGACCAAGAACTCGTAAAGACCATAACGAGTGGAAAAAGCGGTTTTAGGAATGTCGCATGGTCGAATCTTGATTTGGTGGTAGCCAGAACGAAGGTCGATCTTAGAGAAGACTTTGGCACCAGCCAATTGATCAAACAGTACATCGATTCGAGGAAGTGGGTATTTGTTTTTGATGGTGACTGCATTGAGTGGACGGTAATCTACGCACATTCTCAAGCTACCATCTTTCTTTTTGACAAAGAGAGCAGGGCAACCCCAAGGAGAAGAGCTCGGGCGAATGTAACCCTTATCTAACAATTCTTGGAGTTGGGTTTTTAGCTCGGCTAACTCTTTGGGTGGCATGCGATAAGGTCTTTTGGAAATGGGTGCGGTACCGGGTTGGAGTTCGATCACAAACTCGACATCTCTGTCTGGTGGCATACCAGGCAACTCGTCAGGAAATACATCCGGGTACTCACACACTACTGGAATCTCATCAAGGGAGGAGATAATGGTCGCATAGGCACAAGAGTCGGTACCGTCCCGGAAAGGCGGTACAAGGTAGTGTGCTCGACCGTAGGAGAGTGGATCTCTATGACCCTATCCGATATATCTAGAACCACCTTATGCTTGATTCATCCATTCCATACCCAAAATAACATCCATGCCTCCTAATTTGATGACTATCGATTAGATTGAATGACCCGACTTCCTAGTCTTAGGGGAACTCAAAAAATTACTAACTGAGACGTGATGTTTCCACCGGGTGTGGTAATTTTATAAGTAGATTTGGTTGGTACTCCTCTTAGACCCAATTTGTCTAGTAGACTCTCATTTATGAAACTATGGGTGGCTCCCGAATCAAATAAGACCTTGACAGGAGTGTTATTGATAGAGAATGTACCCGTGAGTACTGGAGCTCCTGCGGGAATGTCACTCATGGTAGTGAAGTTCAGCTTGCCCTGGCGCACTTGCACTATCGGTTTCTTGGCCGGAGTGGCAGGCTTGTTTCCCGTACTCTGGTTCTGCGGGTTTGGCTTGATCTGCCTGGGCTTGGGACACTCATTAATGTAGTGCCCTGGCTGGCCACAGTTGTAGCAACGGCGATCACCAACATCACGAGGGGGTGCATTAGGCTTCGGAGCCTGCTGCTGGGCACGGCGGAACTGGAAGTTCCCGGCAGGTTTGCCCTGGAATGGCTTCATCGTCCAGCGTCCAGTTGAAGATTGCTGGGACGGGCCTGGAGCTTCCTTCTTCACAAAACGAAACTTCTTGTTTGTTCCGCTGCCTGGGGTGAAACCGGACATCCTCTTGTTGTCCCCCTGGGCTTTCTTCATAGCATCTTCTTGCGAGATAGCTTTATTCACGAGCTCATGGAAGTTCGCGGGTTCGAGCAGATTTAGGCGCTCATACAGCTTGCCATCAAGCCCGTCGCGGAACCTCTCCATCTTCTTGGCATTAGTATCCACATGATGCCCACCGTACTGGCATAAGCTATTGAATTTCTGAGCATAGCGGTACACGGAGTCAGATCCTTGACGAAGGGCTAGCAGCTCCCTCATCTTCCGGTCCATTAGACCCTTGGGGATGTGATGACTCTTGAAATCCTGCTTGAACTCTTCCCAAGTCACGGCGTGGCCTCGCTGCATGGACTTGAAATGGTCCCACCACATCAAAGCTTCTCCTCGCAGTTGCAGTGCTGCGAAGTTCGCTTTGTTCTCCTCCGAGCAAGGCAGCACAAAGGCAGAGAATTTCGCCTCTATGGCCTTGACCCAAGCCTCCGCTTCCAGAGGGTCTTCCGCTTTCGCGAACGTTGGCGGCTTCATGGCGATGAACTGGGCATACGTGGTGACCTGGTTAGGTCCCTCGTGGTTGGCCCCATGTGGCGGCCCTCGGTTCATCTGCTGGGCGATCTGCTGCTGTGTCTGCAAGATCTGGCGCAGCACCTCGGTCTGGGTGGCCATGAAAGCCTCCGTCGGGTTCATGGGCGGGGGTGGCGGCAAGTCACCACTACCACTCGCTCCAAAACCGTTGGGAGAGCTGCGCGTGGTTCCCACCATCTGAAAAGTGAGCGTTATTAGTGAGATAACCGAAAGCTTACTTCCAAATGATGACAAGCACGATCATGCATTATCATATCTCATTAGTAAGTAAATAATGAGGATAGCAACAGGCACAACATTCTATAGCCACCAAGATTCATAGAATCGTTTCTCTTAATACGGTTAGGATGGTGATTGCTCAATTGCGCGGCTCCTAATCACTTCCGAACGATCATCGTTATCCCGAACACCAAGGAAGGTGGTATACGAACGAGCACTTATTTTCTAGAAACGAGTGATGTCCGTAAAGATACTTTGTTTTACCAACGTTCTTAGGAGAAAAACAATATAACCTTTGACGAGCGTGATCATTCGCAACGAGTTATCCAAGGATATGGCATTCAAGACAAGGAAAAATTCAATTTGAACAACCACGAAATTCACTTGAAGCATACAAGCTTGAGTATTCTTATTACAACGTGACGAACATGGTTCGAAGTCATTACAACTCGATTTGAAACATCAACACAAACACACGATACAATAGTGGCTTGGCACGAAGACGTCTTTGTCAAGCCAACTACTCTAACATCTTGAAGACAACTCGATATGATCGACATCCTTCTGCTCCCTGCTGTCGGCAACCTAGTTGCCCACTGAAGCACCACTGTACGAAGGCGAAGCTGGGGGAGTCGGTAGTGGTGGTCCTGCCTGGCTCGTCTGATCCAGACCGGACACAGCCTGCTGCTCCTCCGGGTGTGCCTGTACTGGGGGCAGTGGCTGTAAGGCCACTATAGCCTGCAAGGCTGCCACCTGTACCTCGGCCTCCTGCACCTGCTGCTGCATATCAGCAATGTTCTGCAGCAGGGTCAGCCTCTCTATCTCGTGTGCGTCGGCATCCTCCTCTAGTGCATTGTTCTCCGCCTCTAGGTCCACGATCCTCTGGAGGCGGTCACCTCGCTCAAGCTCCAACTGGAACCTCCTAGCACGCAGCCTGTCGTTCTCCTGCTGCACCTGGGTAAGCGTGAAGTTCAGCTGCTGGTGTGCTGCTGAAAGCTGCTCCCAATCGCGCCTAGATGCCTCCAAGCGCTGTGCAATAATCGCTGCGGTGTTAAAACGCAGCCCCTGGAGTGTGAAAACCACGTTCAGACAACGGGCAAGTGTCTGAGTAACATCCAACGGCTCTGCTAGGGTCGTAACTCCCGTAGATGGTCCATATGGTCCAACCAAGGCGGGTCGTGAGGACTCACAGCCGGAAACAAGTCCAAACGGGGAAAGAGCTACCACGGTAGGGTTGTGGTCACAAAAGTCCGTCGAGCACTCCGAGGGCGGGCCGACTCCACGGACTCGTGCGTGATAAATCCCCGGTAGAATAAAACTCGGGTCAAACCGCTCGGCGTGATCCGGGTGTGGCGGCACGATCACGATCACCCCGCAAAGGGGGAACACCAAAGCGCTCAAACTCCTTCACCTCGTACGTCGGTGGGGTAAGGTAGCTGCGGCACCGAGTGCTTCCCACGCCAAGCGCGGAAAACCCTTCCAAGTGCAACCCATTGGTATGGATTGTACCATCGGCGTCGAACCGGTGGAACACGGGGAAATCCATCCGTACACAAAGGTAACCCATGTCGGATCTCAAAAGAGAACGGCACGACAAATGGTGAAGTTCGGCAGTGTGAATAACATTCATAACTAAAAACCTAGAAGCCTCAAAAATTTTCCCGAGTTTTAAATTAATCCTTTAATACTCTTAATTGGGATTTTAAGGTTAAACAGCGATCAAAGAACAAGATGGAGGGTCCTTAACTTGGATGTGCCTAGGGGAAAAGTGAACCAACCCAACGAACTAGAATTGAGACTTGCTATTACCAGGTAACTAGTTGAGGAACAATTGTTTTTAACAATTTGGTTTAATTAACCTATCACCAGGTAAACAAGTTTTTCACAAAATTTCGGCAGCATGACGGCTAGGTATGAGAGGTATTCTAGGTTATAAAAAGCACACACTAGCATCAACTTCCTTAGAGAACATATGGAAATTCGATTTATGGATCCATTTTAGTTGTTTCGATTTTTAATATGCATGCAAGACGTCCTATCCGACCTCACATGGCAATCAAGCCAAAAATCGAAATTAGTGCCGGTGGCAAGGCTTTTATTCGTCTCTCCCTATAATATCTAGTCGAGAGCTATATGGTACTCGCTTAACGACTATCGAAGCGCTGTTATGTACCTGCAGAAAACGAACCTTTCGTGCCAGCACGTCACGAAAGCGTCCACATACATTACCGTTCACTATAGAAACGGTATCCATGTGTTAAGCCGCCGCATGGACGGCGTCCAACCTCGGACACCCTCCGTTCGAATGGAGTGTATCCTTGCCTCGCATGAGCGACATGCGGAATGCACACGTACGAAACACGTGGCGACACACAACTCATAACCGACGCGAAGATGGGATCCGTGGAAGGGATCACTCCATCAACCCTCGCAATTCCCGTGATGCGGAACAAGCACACGTATAAAACACGTGGCTCCTAGTTTGGTTGTGCATAAAAGTAAGTCGACATAAAGTAATGTGCCGGAAGTTAGCAAAATAAACCATAAGTTACTTAAGCCACACGAAAGAACCCAAAATTCCCTCTAGGGCCTCTCGGTCTAGTTTATCCTTAGCGGACCAACGTATTTTGGAAAATCGAAGATCTTGGCATATTTTATTCAAAAACCATTGATTAAGGTTTATTAATTAATCTCTCGGTGCATATAAGCTACGATGCCAATCGTGACAACTCGCCCGGGGAAAGTACCGTACTATCGCCTAAGACCGATCCACTTTAGTCATTAAGCAATAATAAAGTACCATCCTGTCGTAAGTCGCCGGTTAACGCCCGTAAATCACTTGAGAGCACAAGGATCGAATATATGCATTAAAACTCACTCGAAGGCGAGTCCGGAGATACAACAACATTAAAATTCAAATACGTACCCCGAAGGGTTTAATTATTACAAACTATAGTTTTTGTCATGACGAAATAGTTCGAGTTTTTCAAAGCGGCGGAATTAAACTAGCGGCGAGCAAGTCACCACGGGAGGCCATCCATGATGCTTCAGTAGTCGTCCTCCACCCACTCCAGCTCCCAGCCGGGCGGGATCTCACCGGGCCACACATCACTGAAGGCATTACCTGGATCAACACATTATAGCAAGGCTGAGTATACTAATACTCAGCAAGTCTTACCCGTCGGTGATATCTACTTCACCAAATCTAGACCATGAAAGGCTTTTTGGCTACTGGGTTGCTTTTGCTAAAAAGTAACAAAGAGTAGGTCCTTACTTTCAAGGTTTTAGCACAAGTTCTAGTGGTTTAGTCATTACTACATTAGCCAACTAGTACAAACAAAGTTGTACAATACAATTAATCAAACATCATCTTCACCAACTTCCATCATTAGGGATCACATGACTAGGGGAGTAAGTAGTCTCGGGTAACGGTGAGAGGCCGACAATCGATTGATTTAAACCTTGCAAGGTAGACCCAAACACACGGTCGGCTGCCCCCGCGAGGACAACTCCCCAGCCGTCCCCATAAATCCTCGGTTTGGGATCGAATCTTACGGTCTTTGGTGCAGGCTATCCGCATACCCCGCGAGATACCGGAGTAACCATACACCACCGGTAGCTAGCCGTGAGAGCGAATCCCAAGAGTAGTAATAGTAGGATCCCTCGCCGCCTCATTATGGTACTAGGCTTACCGGTCCCATACCCGCATATGCTTGGTACGTTCAAAGACTTAACCCACATAACCACCGGACCGGAGCCCGGATCCCATGCTCTTACCACGTGAGCAATCCATTTAAGGATATAGTATGATTGCTATCTAGGAACCTATTCTCGCGAGTGAGGTCATCACCCGACTTGTAATGGTCCTATAGCTTAGCAGCTATCGACCTATCATACTAGTAGGGACCAAAGGTACCTATGGATCATGCATCTAGGGTTTCATTCAACTCCTGAAAGTAAATGCACAATCATTCATAGATAATTGGATAAAGAACTTTTAAACTGGGTTAGATGCACCGGAGCTTGCCTTCGTCGACTAGGTTAGCTTGGGCACCCTCGGTGTCGAGTACGTCCACGTACTGCAGAGAACCTTCCGCTCCGCCTTCCTCGGTTTCCGGGACCAGGGAGTAATCTCTGTCCGGAAGATCTACACGGAATGCAATGCACTTTAGTGATGTGATAGTTTGTTGTCTTACCCAACTCTAGTTGGTCATATTCACCTTAACAAGCATCTATCTAAGGTTTCTATTTGAGGAAGTCATTGGTTGTATATGGGTTACTCTTGTATTCCCCATTTGAATAAGGTTTTTATTGAGCTCATCATTTCATGTGAAAGCTTTATTTTATTTTATCTTTACTCACAAGGTGTAATTAATAATTATATTCATGAATTAATTCCTTATTAGTGCTAGTAATTAAATTTCTTTTATTTATATTAAATAATGCCTTCAAAAAGGAAAAAGATTTAATTAAGGATTTTCTTTATTAATTTCCCTTTAATATAAAAAGGACATTTAAGCCATTTATTAAACAATTAAATTACCAAAAATTACATGAGTGTTTCTTAGGCCTACCAGCACCTATCCTGGTCCATTGGACCCACATGTAAGTGTTGGATGCTAGGAAATTAAATATTATAGAAAATAACAAAGGTTATCTAGTGATTCAACTTAAAAGCATATAAAAATAATTTTGCATCAAAATGGTCCAAACTTTCCGGCGGATGCTCCCTGGTCCTAAACAAGTCTAAAAAGCTAGCATGTTCACATGGAACCTCTACTGAACTTGGTTTATTAATTTACAAAGGAAAACATGAATTAAAGAAGAATAATTATTTCTGTCAATCCTAAATTCATGATTAATTCACAAGGGGTGCCTTTTCATATCACAAGACAGTGTGCACAAGTTGGGCTCAAGAACATGAATATATTTAACGTGAAAAATCATCTATGCAGTTCTGCCGAGAGATAGAAAAACATTTTTATAAAAAGATTTACATGATAACTTTGTGCAATTTTTGGCATGGGAGCTATTCATATTCTAGCTCACAACATATCCAAAGCTCAGCTACAGAGAAGCTATACACTTCAAGTTATGACAGATTCAAGCATAACACTTTTGTAATTTTTCTGCCAAAACTATTTTGAATCTAGCCACAAGTGTACATCAAGTAGGTGGGGTTTAACATCCCGAGACCTACAAAATTGGTTTGAGAATTTTTGGAATTTTCTGTGAATTTCTAGGGATTTTCTAAAACCTTGGACTAAACGTAAGAAAAGTTAGATAGGCTTTTCACGGACTAGTCTGCCCTTTTACTCAAAACACCCTAACAAGAGATGGATCCCCGCAATTGGGTCCCTGGCCGGCCGGCGGCACGGGCAAGGCCAAGTTCCGGCGAGCCGGCGGCGATCCCGGCCGGGCAAGCGGTCGTGGAGGACCACATGCTCACCTAGGGGGGCCGGGTAGGCGCGGTTGGGGCGGAGAGAGCACTCGCACGGCGGCGCTCGACGGCGGCCGGCGAGCACGGCCGCGGCGGCTCGGGTTTCCGGCGAGGAGAGCGCGGGCTCGGACCACACGCGACCCCGGGAGTTGTAGTAGGGGCTAGGGAAGCTCGTGGTGCGGTTGGCCGGTGGGGAGAGCGAGCGGCGATGGCGCACGGCGGCGGCCGGCGGCGGCGCTCACGGCGGCTCGGTGTCTTTGCGGTGTGGAGGCCAAATTGACGCAAACGAGCGCGCTTGCGAGCTTGCCCGGGTGCTACGGAAGCTAGCTACGTGCTCGGATGGCGGTGAACACGAGCGAGGGGTGCCGGCACCGGCGGCGGTGACGATGGCGGCGGCAATGGCGCGGGCGGCTCGGTGCGGCGCGCGGGGAGAGGCGAGAGAGAGCCTTTATACCCGGCTCGGGCGGCTCCGTGGGTGACGCGCGGTGACGGCGGAGATGCCGGCCGTGCTACGGCGGCTCGAGGCGCGCGCGTACGGCGGCGACGCCGCCGACGGACCGCCGGTCCGTGCGCGCGCGCGCGCGTGCGGCGCGCGCGTGCCTCGGGGCACCTCGGGACGGCGCGATCTAGGGGCGCGGGGCATCGGGACGGGGCACGGCGCATGCATCGAGACCTTGGGCGGCGCGGGCACGGACGCCGGGGCAAGGCCGGCGGCGGGCGGCGACGGCGGCGCACGGGCGCGCGCGGCGTCGCGGCGCGACGCGCTCCGGGTCTAGCGGTGACACCGGTGCTATGCTTGAGCCTTTGTTTCTCCCAAAATTTTGAATACAACTCGACCAAGCAATGAATACCAAAGTTGTAGATCTAAGTACCGGCTACAACTTTCACAAAGGCTGTATAGGGTTTAACTCTCTAGATTTGAATCGTGGGAGTGCCAACTTTGAATGTCGGCCGTGCTTGCCAACAAGAAACCCCGGCTTGCAAGGGCCTTTTCACAATTTTCCCCTCCAAATCCGCAATGCCACTCGCATGAAAGTTGTGTCCCTCAACAAGACCTACAACTTTCCCAAAGGTAGAATTTTAAGTGTTTAGGTGAATTTTGGAGAACGCGGCGAAAATTCCGGCAGACACCTGTGGACACTGGATGACAAGGGGTTTGACCCACCTTTTGACCATGGGTTGGCCCCACAAGTGTTTTAACTATTCACTAGGGTCACTAGGGGTGTGTTAAGGGGTTTTCATGGGTGAGGGCCCAGGTTGACCTAGGGTTGACCATTTGACCGGCTAATCATGTCATTAGCGTTAATGACGGTAATTAAAAACCTGGGGCGTCACACAAAGACAATATCATCCACATATACCTGAACAATTAGGATATCATTACCCTGCCTGAGAAGAAAAAGGGTCTTATCTACCTTGCCCATCTCAAACCCCTTCCTGAACAAGAACCCCTTAAACGGCCATACCAAGCACGGGGAGCTTGTTTCAGCCCATATAACGCCTTTCTCAACCTACACACCTTGTGCGGAAACTCAACACTCTCAAAGCCCGGTGGTTGCCTCACATACACTTCCTCCTCTAAAAACCCATTCAAGAAGGCACTCTTCGCATCCATTTGGTACAACTTGAACCCTTTAGCCACAGAAAAAGCTAGAAGGATCCTAATTGCCTCCAAACGGGCTACAGGAGCAAATGTCTCCTCATAATCTATCCCCTCCTTCTGAATAAAGCGTTGAGCAACCAACCTCGACTTGTTCCTCACCACCTCACTATTTTCTCCCTCTTTGTTTTTCCATACCCATTTTGTCTCAATAGGTTTGCAATTTGGTGGTGGCTCTACTAACTCCCACACTTGGTTTATCTCAAAGTTCTCTAACTCCTCATGCATGGCATTCACCCAATTAGGATCAGATAGAGCGTGTCCAATGTCTTTCTGCTCAAAGGTAGCAACAAAAGCTGAATGAGCAAAGTGGGAAGCATTTCTGAACCTCGACCGTGTCGTACGCTCATTGATGTCGCTGGTGATTACCGAGGGAGGTTGATCAACTTGAACTCGCCTCGGTGCCTCTCGCCTTGAGGCAACCTCCCCCTCAGCAGTTGCTTCCACTTGATCTTCCTGAATCGTAGGCGGTGTAGGGGATGGACCATCCTGCACCGTAGTCGTCGTAATGGAAGTAGAGGGTACACGTGTGGCTGGAGCTTCACCATCATCACCATCGTCCTCTCCAGCATCATCCTCCTCGTCCTCAAAGATCTTCTTGCCAACTTCATCATCACCTGCACACTCAAAGACAGACGAATTGCATGGTTGTGTCTCGTCGAAGGCCACCTCGCAAGTCTCCATGACTAGGTTAGTATCAAGGTTGAGCACACGAAATGCTCGAGAATGACTAGCATAACCTAAGAAAACCCGATCCGAAGACCTTGACTCAAACTTATCTAGCTTACCCTTCTTGAGAATGAAGCACCTACAACCAAAAGCCCCGAAATGGCTCACTCTAGGTGCTCATCCGTGCATAAGCTCATAGCACATTTTGTTCAAGAAGGCCCTTTGAAAAATTTGATTACCAACATGGCAAGTGGTGTTCACCGCCTCGGCCCAATATCTCCTCGAGTCCTATGCTTATCAAGCATCGTCCGAGCCATCTCACAAAGGGAAGGATTTTTCCTAACCTCACCATTATGACAAGCCACATAGGGAGAAGAAAACCGATGTTCGAGACCCAAATCACGAAAAAAGGTTTCGAAACAAGAGTTTTTAAATTCACTCGCCATTGTCGCTACGAATAGCTCGACCAAAGATCTCCATGTCTCTCGTTCTTCAACCTCAACATCGGATCTCTCACAAAACCAAACGTCTCCCCCTTGTCAGCCAAAAAGAAGACCCAAGCATAGCGAGAATAGTCGTCCACAATCACAAGGACATACCATTTCCCACCCGCCGAGCACACACGAGCTGGACCAACCAAGTCCATATGGAACAACTCGCATGGTCTCTCTGTCATAACGGATGTCAGAGGCGGATGAGAGGAGGCGACCATCTTGCCATGCCTACACGGAGCACATACCAAATCCTTTTGGTATTTCAACTTAGGCAGTCCTCGGACTAGTCCTAGCCCACTCAAGCGTGACAACAAGTCAAAACTCAAGTGACCTAGTCTCCTATGCCATTTCCAAAACTCCGCCGAAACACCAGGCAACCAAACAACGAGGAGAGCCGACACACCGAGAAAAATCGGCTCGAAAATTTGACCCTCGGGGACGATCGTACACACAAGATCGCCTCGAGAATCCAAAACCCGAGAACATCCCGTTTTGAACCGGACTTCAAAACCCTCATCAAGAAGTTGGGACACAATGAGAAGGTTGTACCCCAACGACTTGACAAGAGAAAACACGCCTAAGAGTCACGGACTCACTCACCTTCACCGTGCCCACGAAAGCACTCTTCCTCTCCCATTATCCCCAAAAGTGATGTACTCCTTGGTCATCACCGGGTGAGGCTGGAGAACCACCGTCGATCTCCGGTCATGTGTCGAGAGCAACCGAAGTCGATCAACCAAAAGCCCTCCATGCCTCCCACCTGCAAAATCAAAAACGAGAGCGAGAGTGAGCAAAGGACTCGGCCCGGGTTAGTACGTAACGAATCAAACCGGTGCCTCGCCATTTTCTCAAATGTGGGGTTAGCAAAATCCATCCTATCTCTCCTAGGTGGAACACCCACACGTCCACTTGGAGGGCTACGCGTACCACAAAGGGGAGACCGTGGTCCGTAGCTCCTCCGGGACCTAAAGCCGCGATCGTTCCTCCCATACTCGTATTGGCCATGAGCAAAGGAACGTCCAACAAACTCACCACGCCCAAACCCAACACGCCGACCACCTTCTCTAAGTGGTGGTTCACCTCGAGGCACATACTCACGCCTCCCACGAGGGTAGATGGTACGCACCATTCCCTCACCTCTTGGCACCAACATAGGCTCAGGCACACCACGAGAAGGGCGGTACTAGTCCTTGTTGGCCAACTCTCTAGACAACCTCTCCTTACGCTTCTTCCTGAAGCAGAACTCAGCAAGATGCCCATCCCTCCCACAATGCTCACAATGGAAGGGTTTCGGTTTTGGCTTTGGCTTTGGGTTCTCTTTGGGCTCTGGCTTCTCCTCACCCGTTTTCTCCTCACTTGGTTTCTCTCCCTTCTTCCCAAAGGATTCATTCCCCAAGACACTCTTGAACTTGATGGGTTCCCGGAAGCCGTAGGTTTGTGGAGGAAACACGGGTGGATCCGGGGTTGTGTCTAGTCGATTCCTAAGATGGTTCGGTTTAGGAACAAAAGCATTTTTGTGGTGGGTTTTTGGTGGTTCTCGGAACATCACTCTCACCACTTCCCTCACCCACTTTCTTTGCCCCAAGCGCTTCCCCATCCCCGGCGCTTAAATGCCTCGATCATCATCCTCGGTTGCGGCTCATGACCGGACAACCAACCCATCAACTGTCTCAACTCATCATTCTCATCCTGCAAACGATCAACATAATGTGCAAGCTCCATATTCTTCACAAGATTCAATTCACAAGTAGAACAGATTGTAGGAATAGGATCTTTCAAATTTCGAGCCTCTAGTGATCTAGCATAAGCAAGCGAAACATCTAGATTCTCATGCAAAACGGGACAAGAAGTATAAGCACCAAGCAAGGAGGGCCTAGATTGCATCTCATCTAGCTCGACCCGTAAGCACATCTAGTTCCTCAACCTTGGAGGCATACTTCTCCTTAAGCACAGTCAATTCACCAAGAAAAGTGGAACAATCAGTGCATTCAGGTTCACTGGTCACAATGGGAGCAGACTTAAGGGAATCTATTTGAGCCCTAGCATCAACAAGCAAAGACTCTAGCTCAATCACCTTCTCCTTAGCCTCTCCAAGCAAAGACCTATACTCCCTCTTCTCCTTGTTGGTCTTTCTAAGCACATCATCACGATTGTCGAGCAAGTCATTCAACCTAGCATTCTCCGCTATCAAGAAGGATGGGTTATTGTTTACCTCTTCCTCGGAGTCGGAGCCCGAGTCATCCTTGTTGCTCTTCTTGCTTGCGGTGCTATGTGCCATGCCGCAGAAGCCTTGGGCGGCGAAGCACAAGCCGTTGATGTTCTTGCCCGAACGCTTGCCCTTGTGCCTATTCTCTTCTTCATCACTTGAGCTTGATGAAGAGTAGAAGGAGCTTGAGTCGATGTCGCTCGCACCGCCACCATCGCTCGCTCCTTCTTGTGGCCACCATTCTTCCTCGGCCTCTGCTCGGACTTGTTCTTTCCCCCGTAGTCGTCTCTCGAGCGGTGCTTGTGGTCGGTCCTCGAACGGTGCTTGTGCTCGGGCTTGACCTCCATGGCTTCCGGACACTCGGCGATGAAGTGCCCATGCTTCCCGCACCGGTAGCACATGCCCGAGCTCCTCCGAGCGTTCTTCCGGTTCGTGTACATGCGCTCGAACCGCCTGCTCAACAACGCGAGATCCTCCTCGCCCAGCACATCGAACTCCTCATCTGGCATGGACACAAGGCAAGACAAAGAAAATTGTCTCGAAGACATGTTAGCATTAGTCCTTGAACCAGACACGAGAGCCAGACTATGGGGATCAGTCGGGTTCTCGATCTTTGCACGCACCCCACGGTCCACCTCGGACGACTTGAGCTTGGAAAACAGCTCGTCCACCGTGAGGGTCTCATACTTTTCCGACTCTAGAATGGCCTCGATCTTCCCAATCCACACGGTACGATCCGGAGAATGCGGGAGCTTGACAAAGACTTGTCATGGTCATCATACGGGAGTACGGCCACATTAGCCCTCATGTTATTCACGATCTCCGTGAAACATTGAAACATGGCATCTATGGACTCACCGGGAGATGAGTGAATATCTCGTACTCTCTCCAAAGTAGGTCACAAAGAGCCGAGCCTCGAACCCGAGCGTTCCTAGCATGAGCGTTCTTCGACCGCTCCCAAATCATGCACGCCAAGTCCTCTCGTACGAACCCGTTTGAATTCCGATTCACACGAGAGAACGGTACGGAAGTTGACCGCCTTGTTGTTGGCGTCGAACATGTCCCTCGATCCCGGAGCAAGGAAGTTCACCGGATGAACATAAGCCGTGTTCACCGTGACATCCCACGGACATGACCCTTGCTGCGGAGGAAAGCGGCCATCCGCCTTTGCCACATATGGTAGTTCTTACCATCAAAGTGTGGAGGACCCGAACCCCGTTCCTGGTATGCCATCTTTGGATCTTAGACTGGTTAGAATCACGAAGATCCGTAACTGGCTCTGATACCAATTGAAGGACCGATTAGGCGACCAGAGAGGGGGGAGTGAATGGGAGCTGATAAAAAATCTTATCCTAAGAGAGAACTCAGCCTAAACCCCGAATTCACAACCAAGGATTCCCACATGAGTTTTCCAAGGTCACGTAGTCACAACGAACGTACCAACCCTAGGAACAAACCCCAAATGATCCCAAAGCGGAAGCACGAACCAAGAAACAAAGGACTTAGTTGTTCTGCAGCAGTCCAGGCGGACGGTCCGCGGCCCTGGGGCGGACCGTCCGTGACCACCACGCGGACGGTCCGCACCACACGGCAGACGATCCGTTAAACACTAACAGAACGACCCAACCGGCACCTTCACATGCGGACGATCCATACCACGTCCTCGGACAATCTGCGAGCAACTCGTGCTGCGCGGACTGTCCGCGATGTCCCTGCGGACTGTCCACCAAACCACTTTCCACCAAAAGCCACTGGCCAACCGGATCGAAATGAAGGCGCTCAAGAACACACGAAGAACGCGAGAAAAACCAGGGCAAAACCCTCCATGCGGACGGTCCGCGAGGTGCAAACCGGCGTGGGAACAACGACCCAAAAACCAACTCGAGAGCACCCTACCACCTATCCTTCCAAGGATCTCCCAAATGATTGAAGCTCTTGAGTAAAGATTTGGGGAGGATGTGAAGCGTCCCTAGGGGATGCTATGCCCCAAAACTTGAGTCCTCAAACAACCTAAATCGCATGGAATCAAAACACCACCGAAACCAACCAAAAACCTAGGACCCAACCGAAATCCTTCAATCGGAGGCCGAACTCAAAGTTTGGGGATCAAGATCAAGCACAAAGGTGCACGAGGCAACTATCCATGATTCCCACCAACAAATTGGAGCCCAAACACCTCAGAATCAAAGGAACAAGACGCGCATGAAAAACCGACGAAAATAGCTCGAAAAAGACACGAAAATCCAACGAGCTACACTCGGAGGTCAGATTCTTTACAAACTGAGGAAAAATCTAACCCTAGAGAGCAAGGAAATGAGAAGGAGTCCGGATGGATGGTTTGCCTGGAAACCCTAGAGCTAATATATATGAGTCCCCTCTGGGCCAGGCAAAAGACCACACTACCCCTAGCACTTAAGTTGAGATACAACCCCTCGGGGGCAAATAAGTCATGTAGCACTCCTCTTGATCGCACCGCCACGCTCGTTGCCGCATACCGCGTCCTCCCGACGCAAGCCCCTGCGATCCCGTCATGCGTCTGTCGGCATCGAACCTTCTCGGCGCACCCGGATCCCATCTCCGCCCGCCAAGCCTCCTGTCTCGGTTTTGTGGTTCAACCAAGTAACTCAACGGTTTTATGGTGAACCGCCACAAACCCCGCGTGCAGACTCCGGTCGTGAGCCGCTACCCAGCACCGGCTCCGGTCGACGACTTCGTCTTGCTTTTCTTGCCATCATGCGGCACGACTTGACCCCGCTGGCCACTGGGTCCCTCGAGTCAGGCATAGACCTTTCGCGCCCACTCTTCACCTGCACCAATGCAAATCAAGCCACAACCTGCACCCGCAATACTCGGTCAAGAGTTAGTCTACACCACGTTGTCAATCACTCATCAGAGCCAGGAGCGACCATCCACCGATCCTCGGACGCTCCGGTCCTCAGCGGTAGCAGAAGAAAGGAGGCCAGAGCCCTCCACGACTAATGATACCGTGGAACCAGTAGTAGCCCATGCTGAAGAAGAGGCGCCCGCGGAAGCCATGCTTGTTGACATTGCTAGTATACTTGGCGCTCCGACTGTGACTGTTGTCTGGTCCAGCTTGTAAGTAAAATCGATCTTCGAGTAGTACATGTAGGTTGGTAATCTTACTTGGCTGATCACCAACTTTGTACCGTGCAGGAGGTCCACTGATCGGTCCTGGGAAGGCGAGGAACCTAGTGCAGTAGCTGGTGAAGAAGACCCGTCACCAGCAGTTGAGGAGTCCGCACCGCTTCCTCAGGCTGAGACCGTTGCGCAGGTCGCAGAGGCTACGCCGCCGGAAGCCACCATAGTGAAAAGTACGTAGATTGCGTTGATGTTGTCTGCCCCTTGTAGTAGTCGTAGCCCCCAGACATTGACTTTGTGTATTTTGTGGCGACAGAAACACAAGTCGAGGGGACCGCGATTCCCGAAGCCGTGGCAATTGAAGGTGTCATGCCAGAAGCCGATGTGCTAGGAGGAGCAGCTTCCGGGCCAGAGGGTACGATAGCCCTTGAGACCACAGAGGAGGTGCATGACGAAGCGCTCCCAGAATCTAGCATGGACGTTGTCGTCCGTTCACCAGAGATCCAAGACGCGGAGCCAATTCATTCGGTGCCGATGTCAGGGGCTGCAACGACTAGTCATGGCGGACTAGAGCTTCTGGCTGACGACCTTATCGACCCGGCGATGGTGGCCCGTAACTTGGAGTCGATGCACCTGGCTGAACAGTGGATGAAGGTACATGACAGTACCCTTGAGTAGTCGATTTCCATAAGAATTGAGTACTCAATAATGATTGTTGCCTTGTGCAGGATGTCGTGGAGATGTCCCGACAAAAATTTGACATGCTCTAGGAATACGGTGACACAGTACTCCGAGCAGAATCTCTAGAGAAAGAGCTTAATAAGGCCAGGAAACACTCCACCATGTTGCAATCCAAGCTAGATGGAGCTTTCGCCCAGTACCACAATGAGGTGCAAGAAATGCAGGTGAAAAGCGACGACTTGATTCACAAGAACAAGTCGCTGCGTCAGAAGAACAAAAATATGCCACCGCCGGCCTAGTGAGTACTTATTGAGGGTACCTTATAGTAGTTTGACATGTGTTCTTGAGTTTTTGCAGACCTTGAGGCCCGGGTAGACCAGTTGAAGGCATCGGAGACTGATCTGAAGATCATTGTCTACCGGGAAAAAGATGCCCGTGAGGTACTTGAGTATGAATATAAGCAGCCGTCTCATGAGTGAGTTAAGCACATGGAGCTTCGCGAAGCCTCGGATCGTGATCTGGTCAATTAATATAAATCTCTGCAGAAGCTCAATGAAGATTGCGAGTAGCTGCGCGGCCAACTCAAGGAGCTTGAAGAAGCCGCGCTCCCGATTGCGATACTTGTTGAGCTCCATTGGTGGATCGACTGAAGGAAGCCCCTGGGCGTCTGGCGGCCTATGTGAAGCATCTGGCAAAGTCCATCCCTAACCAGGCCTTGGCATACATGAAGTCGTACTTCCCCAAGACTCCAGTGGATGTGTTTGCTGGAGGACTTGCCGCGAACTGCACAGATGACCAATACAAGGAGCTACTGGAGCAGATGGTGCCGATCGCAGAACAAGTTGCTGGGAAGCTCAATCTTCAGTAATTATCCTATAGGGTTAGCTTTTGGCAGCATATGTAACATAAACGAAGTTATGAAGAACTTGTTTAATTTTGAATGAAAGTCTTTCGGGATATATGTTTGAAATGAGTACTCATTGTCGTCGTTTATATGTGCGGAGTGCCCATCCATGGCGGTTTCGCGAGTACTAGTACTCGCCAGTAGACCCATTGCAGGGAGATACAGTAAATGAGTTGATTGTAAATCAAACTTTATTACTGAGAAAAAGGTACACCTGGATGGCCAGGGCCATTTACAAGTGTAGTCGCTTGGACCCGGAGGCCGCCTACGGCTTAAGTAGCACTAGGACCCATGGCCGCTTACAGCTGTAGATCCGTTAGTAGCCGTATAGGCTGGATCTTAGAGTACATGGTCTTTCTTGTAGACCGCCGCTAGAGTCCTTGATGCTCTGAGCAGCCCGAGAGTAGCCGTTGACACTGGATCTTAGAGAGGAGTAGTCCAAAGACTAGTGCCTAAACCTAGAGGCCGCTTACGGCAAGGGGTCTTGGAGTAGTCGTATAGACTTGGACCTTCGCGTAGAAACGACAGAGCTGGTCGATGTTCCACGAGTTGCTGAGGTTGTTGCCTTCAAGTGTCTGGAGGCTGTAGGAGCCTGGTGTCGGTGTTTTAGACCGGCAAACCTACCAAGGGGGTACCCGAGGTAGTAGATTATGCGGTGGAGGATCGTGATCGGGAGACCGAGAACTCGAAGGTGTGCGCGAGGACACGGGACATAAGATTTATACAGGTTCGGGTCGCCAAGGTGGCGAACCCTACGTCCTGTTTGGGGTATCAAGTATGGCGCCCTGCGCTTGGTGTTGGGTTGAGATCAGGTGCCCGGCTAGGTACCCTGCCCTCCTTTATATAGTCCAGGGGACGGGTTCCTAGTCGGTTACAAGGCAGGAGTCCTAGTAGGATTACAGGGGAATTCTAGTAGGAGTCCGTCGTCATCCTTCCTTGCATGGGTACCCGGGGAGTATGCCCGACAGGCCCCCGAGCACATTGTAGTCGAGTGTAGTAGTTCGAGTAGTCCCGAAGCCTCTTCGAGTAGTTCTTGAGCGTCCTTGAGTACTGCTTGGAGAAGTCTTCAATAGTACTCGAACCGCTCAACCGTCTTGAAGTCGAGATTATATGGAAGTGCGATCGCAAAAATCGCACTCCATATGGAGTAGCCCCCGAGCCTTTGGTTGAGTTGCAGACTCTAACTGTGGGTCAATCTTGATTCTGAATCTTCCGTCTTGAAAAATTTGAATGATGGGTGTAGCATAGCAGCCCCCGAGCCTTGAAATGATTAGGTAATCAATCCAAGGGTCTTCAGTGTATGCGAAAGCCATCATCCGAGTACTCTTGCAGCGTGTAGCCCCCGAGATTAAAGAGCCATATGAGCCATGTCGAGTAGTTATTGGTGCGGAGCCTCCGAGCTTGAGAGCGAGAGAAGCATACTGAAGTTATCCTCGAGTAGTATGTTAAGTGTAGCCCCCGAACTAGAGAGATTCTAAGTAGTAATTTGGCATCGAGTCGTGGAGCTTGAGAAGTAGTCATGCCGTCTGAGCGGACTTTAAATGCGACCGAAGTCAACATTAGATGCCAGCGGAGCCGACTTTGGAACGCGACTTGAAAACTGAAGTCAACTTTGTGCCGCGCGGAGCGGACTTTGAGATGCGACTTGAAAACCAAAGTCGACTTTAGTTGCCGCGCGAAGCGGACTTTGATATGCGACTTTGGAAGTCAACTTTAGATTGCCATGTGAAACGGACTTTAGATGCGACTACAGTAGTCAACTTTGTGCCACGCGGGGTGGACTTAAGATGTAAAAAACGAAAAGCGCTTTCCGGAAAGCCAAAGCGAATAAAAAATCAGAGAAAACGAATAGTTTTGCCGCTGGAGCGGGCTTAAGATTGCGACCAAAGTTGGCTTGTGCCACCGGAGTGGGCTTAAGTACCTGAGCCATGGATTTCAGACACAAGGTACAGTTGCCGCCGGAGCGGGCTTGAAGGTGCGATCGGAGTCGAATTGTGTGCCTGGGCCATGGATTTCAGACCCAAGGTACGGTTGCCACCGTAGTGGACTTGATGGTGCGACCGGAGTCAACTTGTGTACCTGGGCCATGGATTTCAGACCCAAGGTACGAAGCGTGAGTACTTAGGGTACTTGGACCCATAGTACAGAGCGTGAAGACCACATGCAGCTAGGTTCCATCGTCGCCAGGACCCGAGGGCCACTTACAGCTAGGTTCCATTGAAGCTTACACACGTAGTGTGCCACTGACGCAGGCGAAGATGCGACCGGAGTTGACTTTAAGTTGCCGCGCGGAGCGGACTTTAGAATGCGACTTTAGAAGTCGACTTTAAGTTGCCGCACGTAGCGGACTTTAGAAGCTGCCTCCTTGGGATAGCCCCCGAGTTGATGAAGTAGGCTCGTGGTGACTTGATAGATATACCCCAAGATCAGTCAGTAGAGTGTAGCTCCCGTGAAAACCCGCCGAGAAGAGTACACAAATGAGTAGTCGGCAAGTAGTCCCACATGATGAGGAGAACAAGCCAAGAAAAGAAAACAGTAATCATTTAAATAAATGACTTAGCTGTTGCTGCATGGGCAGACTGTTGATGAAGCCATGGCGGTCGGCGATGGAGCCGCGACGGTTGTTGCCTAAGTTGACTAGTCGAGTTGATTCGACTAGATGTTGGGGGCGTGACTGCCATTCTCGACTAGTTTGGAAAACTAGTCAAGATGAATGGTTGACGCGATGCGACCGGAAGACGACGTCGTGGCGGCGCACGGTGTACTCGACGTGGAGCCAGTGTTGCCGCGAGACAAGTAGTCATGACGCACGGCGTGGCTGAAGTAGAGCCAGTGTGGCCGCAAGACGAAGTCATGGCACACGGAGTAGTCGACGATGAGCCGCGTGACGGGCCGCGCGACGTGCTGAGGCACCCGGACGCGTGGCGTAGGCGAAGTAATCGACGACGAGCGGCGCAACGAACCACGCAATGAGCCGCACGACGTGCTGAGGCACCCGGTCGCGCAGCGTAGGCAAAGTAGTCGACGACAAGCGATGAGCCGCCCGACGTGCTGAGGCACCCAGACGCGCGGCGTAGGCGAAGTAGTTGACGACGAGCCGCGCGACGATCCGCGTGACGCCACGCGACGTGCCGAGGCACCCGGACGCGCGGAGGAGGCGAAGTAGTCAACGAAAAGCGGCGCAACGAGCCACGCGACGAGCCCCGCGACGTGCCGAGGCACCCAATCGTGTGGCGTAGGCCAAGTAGTCGACGACAAGCAATGAGCCGCGCGACGTGCCGAGCCACCCGAACGCGCGGCGTAAGTGAAGTAGTCGACGACAAGCGATGAGCCGCGCGACGTGCCAAGGCACCAGGATGCGCGGCGTAGGCGAAGTAGTCGACGATAAGCGATGAGCCGCGCGACATGCTGAGGCACCCAAACGCGCGGCTTGGGCGAAGTAATCGACGACGAGCCGCGCGACGAGCCGCGTGACGTGCCGAGGCACCTGGACACGTGGCGGAGGCGAAGTACTTGACGACGAGCCTACGCGAGGTGGAGTAGTCGACGACGAGCGGTGCGACGAGCCGAGGACGAGCCGCGCAACGTGCCGTGGCACCCGGACACGCGGCAGAGGCGAAGTACTCGACGACGAGCTCGCGCGAGGCGGAGTAGTCGACGACGAGAGGCGTGGCGAGCCGCGTGACGAGCCGTGCGACGTGCCGAGGTACCCGGACGCGCGGCGGAGGCGAAGTAGTCGACGATAAGCCTGCGCGAGACAGAGTTATCGACGACGAGCCTGCGCGACGTGCCGAGGCACCCGAACGCGTGGAGTAAGCGAAGTAGTCGACGACAAGCGATGAGCCGCGCGACGTGCCGAGGCACCCAGACGCGCGGTGTAGGCGAAGTAGTCGACGACGAGAGGCGCAACGAGACACGCGACGAGCCGCACGACGTGCCGAGGCACCCGGTCGCGTGGCGTAAGCGAAGTAGTCGATGACAAGCGATGAGCCGTGTGACGTGCCGAGGCACCCAGATGCGCGGCGTAGGCGAAGTAGTCGACGACGAGGGGCGCAACGAGCCACGCGAAGAGCCGCGAGACGTGCCGAGGCACCCGGTCGCGCGGCGTAGGCGAAGTACTCGACGACAAGCGATGAGCCACGCGACTTGCCGAGGCACCCGGACGCGCAGCGTAGGCGAAGTAGTCGACAACAAGAGATGAGCCGCACGACGTGCCGAGACACCTAGACGCGCGGCGTAGGTGAAGTAGTCGACGACAAGCGGCGCAACGAGCCACGCGACGAGCCGTGCGACATGCCGAGGCACCGGATCGCACGGCGTAGGCGAAGTACTCGACGACAAGCGATGAGCCGCACGACTTGCCGAGGCACCCGGACGCGCGGCGTAGGCGAAGTAGTCGACGACAAGCGATGAGCCGCGCAACGTGCCGAGGCACCGGACGCGCGGCGTAGGCGAAGTAGTCGACGATAAGCGATGAGTCGCGCGACATGTTGAGGCACCCAAACGCGCGGCGTAGGCGAAGTAGTCGACGACGAGCCGCGCGACGATCCGCGTGACGAGACGCGTGACGTGCCGAGGCACCCGGACGAGTTGCGGAGGAGAAGTAGTTGACGACGAGCCTCGCGCAAGGTGGAGTAGTCGATGATGAGCGGTGCGACGAGCCGCGTGTCGAGCCGCGCGACGTGCCGAGGCACCCGGACGCGTAGCAAAGGCGAAGTAGTCGACGACGAGCCCGCGCGATTCGGAGTAGTCGACGACGAGCGGCGCGGCCGAGCCGCGTGACGAGCCGCGCGACGTGCCGAGGCACCCCGGACGCGCGGCGGAGGCGAAGTACTCGACGATAAGCCCCGCGCGAGGCGCAGTTGTCGACGACGAGCCCGCGCGACACGGAGTAGTCGACGACGAGCGGTGTGACGAGCCGCGTGACGAGACGCTCGACGTGCCGAGGCACCCGACGAGTGGCAGAGGCGGAGTAGTCGACATTGAGCCCGCGCGAGGCGGAGTAGTCGACGACGAGCGGCGCGACGAGCCGCGTGACGAGCCGCGCGACGTGCCGAGGCACCCCGGACGCGCGCGCGGAGATGAAATAGTCGACGACGAGCCCGCGCGAGGTGGAGTAGTTGACGACGCAGCCCGCGGGACGCGAGTAGTCGACGACGAGCGGCGCGACGAGCCACGTGATGAGCGCCGCGATGTGCCGAGGCACCCGGACGCGCGGCGGAGGCGAAGTAGTCGACGACGAGCCGTGTGACGAGCCGCGCGACGTGCCGAGGCACCCGTACGCGCGGCGGAGGCGAAGTAGTCGACGACGAGCGTGTGCGAGGCGGAGTTGTCGACGACGAGCCTCCGCGAGGTGGAGTAGTGAAGGACCGATAAGGCGACCGGAGAGGGGGGGGGGGGAGTGAATGGGAGCCGATAAAAATTCTTCTCGAGGGAGATTGAAACTCCGACAAGACGAACTAGTTCGGTCGAACCCCCGAAATCACACGCTTCGCACTTCTACCTCCCGTTTGCCAAAACCACGTAGCCACCGGAGTGCTACCGGTTCTAGGAACAAACTCTACCAGCAACCACAACACACACGCAAGATCGACGGCGGGAAACAACTCGAAAGCCGGCTAACCGAGAGGGGGGCGGTTAGGCCGGGTATAGGGGCGGTTAGACCGCCTCCACCGGCAACCAAGAAATCCTCCGAAACGCCTCTTCCGAGCACCAAAACACACCACGGTTTCACCAACAGAGATCTCTGGTCAAGGCCATGCTAGCTACCGGAAAATCTTGGCGAAAACCAGAACTTCACCCAAAGGCCTAGGGGCGGTTAGACCGGCTACCGGGGGCGGTCTAACCTCCCGTACCCAGCGAGCGAACTCCAAACAAGAACACCTAGCAAACCGCACGAGAACGACCCCAAATTTCACCCCGGACACTCCCTCCGATCAAGGTGAACAAACTCACGAGAGGAAAATCCGGCGAAACAGAACTTTGACCCGGAAATACCCCGGCGGTTAGACCGCCCCCGTAGGCGGTTAGACCGCCCCTTCCAGAAAAACGAACCCGCGGGTCAAACCTCAACTTCCTCACGCCCGATCTCCCGAATCACTCCACGGATTGCAGCCAAACTTCGGGGATAGCTGGGTTACCTCCTGGGCAACCTCTTCCTCAAAGGAATCGACCTGAAACGCTCACAATCAAGAGGAATCGAAGAAATTGCTTCTCTAGGTCAAGAACTCGAGTTCCAACGAAAACCACCAAATCGAGTCCGATTCAAAGGAGATTTGGGGGCAAAGTCACCAGCCAAAGAGGCACAAAAACCTCATACGTGACACCCACCAAAAACCCCAAGAAATCGTCCTCAAAACACCGCCAAAAAAGAGCTCCGAAAATCAACACAAAAGAGACGGGAAAATCACCATGAGGAACCACGCCGAACCTTCTATACATGCCAAGAATGGTTCGTACAAGGTCTAGTTTGCCACCCAAACATCCATCCCTCTCTCTAGATCTCACATGAAGCTCTCAAACTAGCCTTCTAAAAGCCTAGGGAAAATAGAGAACGAAAATGGAAAAACGAAATGAGCTAGGGTCCCAAGAGTTGGCTGCCAACCTCTCACCTCTTGGGTTATATAGGCGGCAACCGAATGTCTAAAATGCCCCTCTCTACTAACTAGGGATACATGCCCCTCAAGGGCGGATTTGGAATTCTTGATGTCTTCACCATCGGACGGATGCCCGGCGACCGCACCTCGCGTAGCCTCGACGCACGCCTTGCGATCCCGACGCGTGTCCTCCGCTTCGAAGCTTCTCGGCGCCGGCGGCCGCGGCGGTCGGACCGCCCCCCCCGGGCGGTTAGACCGGCCCGGTGGGTCGACCGGCCCCGGGCGGTCCGACCGCCCCTCCCGGGCGGTTGAACCGCCCGGGTGGCCGCACCTCCTCGTCGAGTCTTCGGCCTCGGTTTTGTGGCTCAACCGAGTAACCCGGTGGTTTTCCCCGGTGAACCACCGCAAACCCCGCGAACTCGGTGTAGCCTCCGCCAATCTCCACTCATGACTCGGCTCCCACGTAGTCCCGGCTCGACCTTGGTTTTGAGGCTCTACCAAGAAACCGTCCACGACTTCATCTCGCTGTTCATGCCACCATGCGGCCCGCACTTGACCCCGCTGGCCACCGGGTCCCTCGAACGAAGCCTACTTGTCTTCTCCACACTCGGAGGCCTCACCGCAACGACCTTTCGCGCTTGTTCTTCACCCGCACCAGCAGACGAGTCAAGCCGCAACCCGCACCTGCAATACTTAGCCAAGAATCAATCCACACAACGTTGTCAATCACTCATCACACAAGGAAGCGACCATCCACCGGTCCTTGGACCACACATGGTCCTCAAGTAGTCGACGACGAGCCCGCACAACGCGGAGTAGTCGACGACGAGCGGCGCGACGAGCCGCGTGATGAGCCTCGCGACGTGCCGAGGCACCCGGATGCGCGGCGGAGGCGAAGTAGTCGACAACAAGCCCGCACGAGGCGGAGTTGTCGACGACGAGCCGTCGACAACGAGCCTCGCGTGAGGTGAAGTAGTTGACAACGAGCTCGCGCGAGGCGAAGTAGTCGACGACGAGTGTTGACGGTGTATTTTGGTGCACCTAGCATGTTCATTACACTTTGGTTTGGATTTGATTATGGAACTAACCCGCCACTAGGCACACTAATCATATAACAAGTTCATCTTTGTGCATGCATTAGAAGTGTTGTGTTTATGTAGGAAAACATGGACATAAAGGACGGATTCGCAACAAGTTCAAAGGAGCATTCATGGAGTCTTGTTCGTGTTCATGAGCTTGCTGAAATCACTTCCAATGGTGGCAAGGACCGAAGTGCTACGAGGAACACCCCTGAGGATTGAAGCGTAAAAGATCAAACTTCATGCAAAGAGAGCCTCCATCTTGGACGCGAGGATAACAGCATCAAAATCATGTAAGTGGAGGGGGCAAAGTACATAAGTGCACAAGGACCCACGGAGTAAAGGGGCGACCGAACCGGGCCGAATTGGGTATGGGCCGGCCGGCCCGGGCCGCCGGCCGGCCCGGCCCACTTCCGCACCGGTTCGGTCCCGTTTTCCTTGCCCTCGAAGGATCTTCAACCCTAAAACCCCCGAGGCGTCGCCAACACCGAGGAGAGGAGTCATTCGCACCCGAAGGCCATCCACAAGCTAGAGAGAGAGGAGGAGGATCTCCGGCGGGAGATCAACCACCTCGAAGGAAGCACCCTCTCGTGGAGAAGAAGGAATACACCGGCGGAAGGGAAACCATGATCAACGGTGCCATGATCAGCACCTTGATGGGGTAATCTTCTCATTCCTCCATGGGTTGTAATCGATCTTGAGATGTAATCGCACTTTGTCGAATTATCTATCTATCATCTTGTGTTGAATATACTTTAATGCTTAAGGTTTGCTACCATACCGTAAAGGAAGTAAGGCCTCAATGCTTCCTTGGATCCATTCAATACGCCGTGTCCATCAAAGGTCTAGTCTTGAATACCTTCGCGTAGTGACAAGTACGAGAGGAGGGAAAGGGCGAAACCGTGGTCACAACCCCGATAGATTAGAATGGTTTTTCATGTCTTTAAGCGATTGCATGCTCTAGTATCGTAGACCCGTGGGAGAGTGTCTTCTACCTTGATATCTTAATCATTCTCTCTAGTGTAGTTTAGTGTTTTCTAGTATAATAGTAGTTAGGGTTCTAGTAGCTAGTGTGTCGTTGTTGATCGAACGCTTGTAATCCCCTTGCTCCGCGGATTGACAAGAACCTTGGGAATCCCGTGGTGAAAAAGGTGTGGGGTCCGTACGCTTGCGGATCGTAGAGGGATACGTCTTTTATCCGTCAACAAGCCCCTTTTTCTGGCGCCGTGCCGGGGAGCAAGTTAGTTTACATCGTTTGATTTGCATCTAACTTAGTTTTATATTTTAGTTTATCTTTTATTTGCTTTATCTAACATATATTATCTAGAAAAAAACTTGTTTCGTTTTTGTTTTTTTGTTTTTATCTTATTGTTTAGATGGAGTTCGTTAATCAACCCGTGGAAGAACCGGAGAAATCATTAAGGGATTACGCTAGCCCTCGATGTGAAGACATAAAAGTACAAGAGTCGGATTCGAAGCTCGAAGCGACCAAGTATGAAATTAAATCCAAGATCATCGGGATGGTGGCGGAAAACCCATTTGAAGGGATGGTTACGGAGAACCCATATACACACATAAGGGATTTCACGACAATATGCAACACGGTGCGTCAAGAAGGAGTTCCCGATGAATGGTTCAAATGGAATCTCTTTCCCTACTCACTTGCCGGCAAAGCAAAGACATGGTATTCGGTTGCGTCCTTTGAAGTTGAAGGAAATTGGAACAAGTTGACAAAGAAGTTTTGCGAGAAGTTCTTTCCAATTAGCAAGGTGTTGACGCAAAATGTGCACTCAACGCCAATCACACAACAAGCCGAAAAAGCTAGCTTCGCACGCGCAGAGCAAATGACGTGCCGCTCAATTTTTCCCGAAAATTAACAAAAGATAAAGCAATTAGATACCAAAGCTTGGAACGTGCTCGGGTGGTACCGCACGGTTCCATATTTATGGCCAAAAAGCCAAGCAAGAATGACATGTAGCTATGTAGAGCTATCCGTCAAAGAATCACAACCATCCGGACCATTATGAAGGAAAAAAGAATACCGCCGAATGAATGACATAAGCGTGACGACGATCGGTCTTTGTATAGATAAAGATGCAAGCATGAAGTTATGACCGATCCCCGTGGGGTTCATTATTAAATAAAATGAGGTAAAGCACGGACATGATCATGTATTAAATGAGCACGCATAGATCAAAGCACTAGTCTACCGCATGTCTAGGTACTTTAAGATCCGTCGGGTACGATCACAAACAAATCTATCCACCGCATGATACAACTTGCATGAAAAACGTACCACTTTCCGCAAATAGATCTATCCACCGCATGATACAATCTAAATACGGAAAGCTAGAAGCATACATCACTTAAGGCACGAACGAGGCACGTGATCTACTCGTGAAGATATAACCGAATACGGCCGAACAGTCGATCCAGGGTCCATGAAGAAGGAACAAACATTACCACGTGAATAAATCTATCGATCGAACCGGAAATCTAATCCACCGGATGACTAGCTCCAAAGCAACCCAAAAACCCGCATCTACCGCATGATACCCGGTTCTTTCAAGATTTATACGCACAAAGCAAGCTTGAACCCGCAACACGTGACAACCTAGATCGATTCGGTTTCGGCTATCGGAGAACACAAGATCCACGCGTCAAAAACATGAAACCTACTCGTGCACGGATCTTAAGAGGAAAAAGCCGATCCAAACCCATCTAGATTGGGCAAGAGTGTGTCACATGAATTAAAACATAAAGTAAAACTCACGATAACACGGGGTAACTTAATGAATCTATCGGATCTTGCCAAAATCCGATAGAGCCGATAACTAGCTTCGAGCTAGATCTTAGCCTACCGCATGGCTCATGATCTAACAAGAAACCCTCTTGAACCAAGCTTGAATCTACCGCATGACACGAAGCGTGGTAACAAGACTACTTGCATCAGATCTAAATCCACCGCATGATACTAGACATGATACAAGGTTGCCGGTACTCACGGAGGTCGACGGATCGATTGGCCCTCTCGAAGAACTCGACGACACGACAAGGACTCTAGGGTTTGGCGTAAGGCCGGTGTGTATTGAGGAATGAACGTGTCCGTTACATACATCCAGGGATCGTATTTATACCCCTGCGATTACAACCGCGAATGGATTCATTGCCTAACTAAACTCGATCGCCTATCCATCCATTCGCTTCCTCTGATTGAGCCACGTCACCGTCCAATCCCGCAAAATCAGCTCTACTGTTCTTTTGCCGAACTGGAGCAGATAGCCGACCGCGGATCCTTCTGCCGAAAATCTCTGAAAATATCTTTCCTTCCACCAGACGGACTCTTTTTCGAATCGGACCCACATGTCATACTCCTTACCAAATTTTGGTGTTAACACATGCCCCTTCAATTGTGGGATAAAAGTAATTTTGTTCCACAATTGACTCTAGCCACGAATCCTTGAGCCAAACCCGTCAACACTCGTTCTTCACAATCCGCCGGATTCTTCGTTCGCATCCAACCCTAGATCCCCTTCGTTCCGAGCTTGAATCTCCAATGGCAACTCGGAACCAAGCCGCTCGGAGTAAATTCACCCCTCCAAACCTTCGTTCGGCATTAGGTTTTCAATTTTACCCGAGATTTTCCTCTTCCGCTCTCTTCCAGGAACCTTCTACTCGCTCTCTTCGATTCCTATTGAGGCCAATTCGCGAGCCTTATTATCTTGGTCCCGAAGGGAATCCCGACCCCCCGAGATTTTATTGCCGCCGAATCTCGCAGAATCCCTTTCAAGGTAGCTTTATCTCCACCTCCCCGGTGGCAAGATGCGTTCAAGAACCGGACTTTGCCCCCAATTGCAGGCTGGAAGACTTGGTATCGGAGGATTCTTGCGGATAAGAGTGGGTTGACCAATCTGGATGCTCTCCGCATTGCTCAATGTCTGGAGTTATCCGTAGCTGAGACACCCAAGAATGAAGATCTTCTGATAGCCGCATGCCACTTCTGGTCAAATGGCGTCAACGCCTTCCTTTTTGGGCATGGCCCAATGTCTCCAACCTTGGCCGATGTGTACATGATCACCGGCCTTGACATCACCGGTCTCGTCTAGCCTTGGAACTTCAAGAATTCCTCACGCCAAACAGGGGTAAAGCCGGGGAATGGCTACAAGAATTATATTTTGAAGCACATGAGAGATAATCCCCTTGGCGAAGTTGAATACGTAGCCTTTTTGAACATGTGGTTATGCGGATTTGTCTTCTGTGGCAAAGCCAACGAACCCACTTTGAATCATATCGCGATGGCGATCCATCTGGCTAGTGGCAATCGCCTTCCTCTCGGGAAAATTCTTCTTAGGCAGTGTATACCATATGCTTCATCAGACCGTTACCCAAATGTACACCAGTCAGAGGATAACATGCGTCAATGGTCCTTGGTGGTTTGTTCAAATTTGGCTGCAGCTTCACATGCATCAGATTGTAGGCGTCGACTTGAGCTCCAGGTTCTTCCCCCCGGTCCAATCCCCCCCGAAGGAGAGCTTCAAGTTACCGCAGGGATGCCAAAACTATGGAGAAGCAGCTTCAATCGTTATCGTTCGAGCAGACATCGTCCAGCTCTTCGAGTTGTTCTTCGCAGGCTTCTCCAATCCTCTTTGGCTCCCTTATCTAGGCAATGACACTCGACCTTCCCCGTCGAATTCTCCTTTGAGCCCGGCCATCAAGATAGGGGATTCTTGGAAATCTTTAACATCATAATCTGCCCATGCATATTACCGGCCGAGTTCAATGGAGGGAGGCGAATACCAGCACTTATGAGTACTACCAGCCTAATGTAATGGCCAGGCAACTTGGATGTGGCCAGATGCCCCCAAGATTGTTTCTGCATGAATTCCTCAAGCCCAGGGAGGAAATCAAAGAACTGATGCAGTGCAGCAGAGTTTTCAACTATGTGTGCAGTCCCACTGTCTACACATGTCCTTTTGTGCCTGCAACCATAGCTCACCCCACCTTCAACTCATGGTGGCAAGAATTCCATGACCACATCTTCAGTGAACCCGTTCATGTGTTCTGTGCAGAATTGGTGCCTGATTTCCTGCCGACCTCAGAGGTAACACAATGAGCCCTTGGATCAAACACTTCTTCTCCATTCATGATTTTGACCTTCATCTTTTGCCCACAGAACACAGTACCTGCCCCTCGAGCCAGGGTAATCACTTATAATGCCGAAGGCCCGATTTCAGCACTGGGGTTTAAATCCACAACCCTGCATCAATTGATGGCCAGGTATGCTACTACAGATCCCAGCCTTTCTAGCCTCGCTGCAGACAGGAGGCAAGGTCTGCACCTGATTGCCCCTCCAAGTGCCAAAAGGAGAAGAACTGTCAAAAAGGTGCTTGTTGAGGTAAAACCCTTTACCTTCTTGATTACCAAGTCACTCGTTCTTGATGGATCATATCCATTGTGCACTTTCGGACCGTAGCCCAACATTCTTCGAGAACCAAAGACCGCCAATGCTCCACCCACCGGTATGACTTTTGCTTTGTTCTCTCTTAAAGATGAGCACCGGCACTTATCCCTTCAATTGGACTTTTGCGGAAGAAGGCCGTGGGAGAACCGCTTGTAGATGTCCCGGTGGTTCAACAAACGAGCCCTTCCAGGGGTTGAATTGCCCATCCCAAGAGAGATCTCATCTTCATCACCTTCTGCGAAGCGATACATTCTTCAGAGATGAATCTCCCAACTCAACTGGGGCCGCCAAATTCCCCCAGGATGCCATCGCCTATCGCCAAGCGCAATGACCAACCCAACCGAGGAAGATCCAATTCTTCACCAGCCAGAAACTCACGAGTCGCTGATGGCTGCATCAGCATCTCCTGACTTGGAAGTTTCGGCTCTACTCGGACGCCTCTTCCGTCCGCGATTGCCCCCGCTCAAGAAACCACTCATGAGGTGCCCAATTCCGCTCTTAATTTCGATACCTTGATGCTAGCATTCTCACCTCGGCAATGTTGTTTCCAGGGTCACGCCCCGTCATCATCAAGCTTGCCATCAGAGGGCCCATCAACTGCCGAGGTGATGAGGGGAAATAAACCGGCCGCCGCCGGATGAAGTGTTGCCCAAACTCAAAGAAATTGCAGCCTGGCTAGAAAAAGATGTTCAGGATCAGCTCAATGATCTTCGCCATTTTGAAGAGATGTTTGAACCCATTAGTCGAAAACTTCCCGATGACATCAGAGCTTTCCTATCGTCCGTCTACGACTTAGAGCCCTTTTATGTTCCCTTGAGGCGCACTTGGAGGAAATTGCGCTCCCGTTCGGCCATTGAAAAGGAGAAAACTGATGCTGAACATGCCATGAACGGGGTACAATCCCAAGCAGAAAGCCATAAAGATGCCTTGGCTGACCTGCAAGCTTCTTACGATTTGAAAGTCGCCAGAAAGGCTGCTCTAGAGGCAGAATTGAGAAGCCTGTCAGCGGAGATGGAGATTGACCAGAAGAAAATAGCCGATCTTCCTGGATTGATAGCAAAGACCCAAGCGGAGGTAGAATCGGCTGTCACCAGAGTAAAGCAATGCGATGCAGAGCTCACTGACTTAGCTGGTGCCCAAAAGGACTACCAGGAGATCTTGGATAATTCCCACTTGATAGTATCCAATGTTCGTCACGCACTCGCAAAACTCCTTAATGCTTGAATGTCCTTATTGATGTATACCTGGACTGGTCGTTCTTGTAATATTTCCTTTGCGATTTGTTTCCTTTCCTTTGCGTACTTTGAGATGTAATGTTGAACGACCCATTCGGTAGTGAAACGCTAACTCCCGAACGATACCTTGAGTTCCCTTAGCCGAACCAATCAACCCGCACACGGTCCAGCTTGGAACTCCAAACGACCCGCAGGCGGGCTGGTCAAGGGAATCTCTCCGCCTTCCGATTTTATTGGGACGTGCGCCACGATCCACAGCCACGACTCGAAGCCACGATTTACCCCCCCTGTGCCTATAAATGTTGCCATAGGTGCCCCTAGCTCTCCACCAGGCCTTCTAGCTCTCGAATCTTTGCCAATCTCTGGTCTCCTTGCAAACAGTGCACATCCCCAAACCGCAATGGTGCGCCGCCCTCAACCGCCGCCGTGCCTCCGACGAGGCCGAGGGGGAGCGGCGCTAACGCGCGCGGCGGTGATGACCGTCAACTTCTTCGATCCTTTTCTTGATCTTCTTTTGCCTTGACAATCACCCCCCTTTTGCAAAGTTGATTCGGGGAATCCGCCCCGCGCGCCGACCAATCAACCCCTCCCGCATGACTCTTCGAGTCCGACGGCCACTCCCCCGTGCCGTACGGGGGAAGCGGACGCCATCCGCTACAAGGAGGAGTTGGAGGCATCCCGTCGCGAACCGGAGGATGTCTCCAAGAAAGCGGGCGTGGCCGAGTTAGAATGGGGAGGACCGCCGCAAACAACCGCCGGAGGCCATTGACGGTATGGCCCCGAGATTGATTCTTGGTCCAGCTCGGCCTTTGATGCTAATCCCTTCGCTTGTCTTTTGCAGCCCGCGACGCCGAGCTCGACCGGCCCAAAGACGCCGGTAGAGCAATTGGCCGAGAAGGTGAATGCCCACGGCGACACGCCGGCGGAGCTCCCGCGCCGCGTGGAGCATCGCGTCGACGAGGTGGCCGTTCATGGCGTTCGCCCGGGCACCACCTTGGGCCCCGGCCGCGATGGCGACGCATACGGACGTCGACTACTCCACCAGGCCGCGTGGCTTCCGTGGCGGCGCGCCGGAGGATATCGACGAGATCGAGCTCATCCCGGGAGCGCCTCGACGGCCACGGCGACGCCATTGCCGAAATTACCCATCCCCGCTCCGTGTGGAACGGACTCTTTGACTAGATTGTACTAGGGATGTGTAAATGTCGGCAATATATGATGAACTTTTGAATTCTCGCATTTCTTCCGTGATATCTCCCTTCGCATTTGCATCCGTGAATTTTGTCTTCTTTGAATGCAATGCCGGGAACTGTCTTTAGCCGAACGCTCGCAAACAACCGCCCCTCGGCGCAAGATCCACAAAGGATCTCAATTCGGCAATCCGTAAACACTCGTTCAAAAGAAAACCCTTCGCACTCGGTGGAAACCCCCGCCGCTTGGTATTCCAACAAAGGTGTGTACCGGCCGCATCATCACTCCCAATGCGCCTCCTTGGTCAATAAAATAGCCCGTGGGTGCTCGCAAATCCACTCGCACACTCCTCCATCGCTTCTCGTCTCTTCCTTTGCTGCCGAAGAAAAAACCCCAACGCCATGGACAAGGGTAAACAACCTCGGGGGAGCGGCTCATCGAAGAAGCGCACGATTCGGAAGTGAGTTCTTTCTTGATCCGCTCCTCGTTCTCCCCGCTTGACTTTACGCTTCATGTCTTCTTCTCGTCTTTTCGGCCTTGATTTGCTTCCCCGAAGAGGTCATCGGGACCGAAGATGTTCCCGAGTACATCTCCTCCGATTCCTCCCCCGGCGCGGAGGACGCCACGCCCGAGCAGAGGGCCATTCATCGGCTGCGCCGCCGTGCCCGCACCCGGAGCGCGGACTCGTGGACATGTCCGTCCGTTGCCAGCCGAGCGCGAGCGTCGCATGGCGCTGGAAGCACTAGTAGGGGGTAAACGCTTCTGACCCCTTCATGTTTGCATCTGGATTTCTTGCCCCTAACCTTGATTCTTTTGCTCCAGACGTCTCTGACAGGTACAACAACCTGAAGGCGGCCTGGGATAGCTTGGTAGAGGCCGCCAATCGTGGTCACCCTCGTGCGTTCCAAGTCGCCGTCACGGTGGTCCCGGAACAATCGAAGAGGGAGCAACGCCCCGAAGAAGCAAAGAAAAGATTGAATCATACTTTCGCTTCTTTCTCCACGCCTTCTGCTTCCCTCCCTTTAGGGGACTTGACCTTCAGGGCTGCTATGTGTAATCCTGCAAGAAACAGTTGTAATGTAGTGTTGAGCTAAGGGCAATGCATCCAGGCACTGGCCATCTTCTTTTGTTCATGGATTTTGTTCTAAAGGCGGCTTCATCCTTGAGCGCCGGCTGTTTCTGTGTCAGATGTGTATAATCATCGATCGATTTCAATGCTAGGATAATACTTCTTCAGATATCTTCCATTTAATGCGGCGGAAAATTCCTCTCCTAGCAAAGTTTTCAATATGTATGCATTACCAGGAACGCATCTGACCACACGGAAAGGCCCCTCCCAGTTAGGGGACCATTTGCCGAATTCACTGTATTTAGTTCCAATCGGCAATAGCGCTTTCCACACCAGGTCGCCTTCTGCAAATTGCCTTACTTTTACTTTCTTGTTATAGTATTTAGCGACCCGCAGCTTGTTTTTCTCTATGTTCTCCAGGGCCCTGAGACGGATCATATGCAAATCTTCTAACTCATCCATCATCAGGCCACTGTAATCCTTGGAGCTTAACTCGTTTTGCAGCACTACTCTCCTCGAGTCTGATTGCATTTCCCAAGGCAGGACTGCATGATGCCCGTAAACTAACTCGTAAGGAGAAGTTTTTGTAGCTCCATGGGGGGCCATTCGGTAAGCCCACGGCGCTTCACCGAGTACCGAATGCCATCCCCTCGGCTTCGGTCGATCTTCTTCCCGTATAAGCTTGATCATGATCTTGTTAGAAGCCTCTCGCCCGACCATTAGCTTGAGCATAGTATGGAGAAGAATTAAATAACTTGATTCCCATGCTTTCGGCAAAATCTCCTCGAACTCCAATGACACGAATTGTGCCCCCGGTCGCTGGTAATCGTCCGAGGGATCCCAAATCGATAGATGATGTGTTCCTTGACGAACTCGATCATGTTTTCTCGACGTCACTTTCTTCGGTGGGACCGCCTCGACCCATTTGGTGAAGTAGTTGTTAACACCAAAATTTGGTAAGGAGTATGACATGTGGGTCCGATTCGAAAAAGAGTCCGTCCGGTGGAAGGAAAGATATTTTCGAGATTTTCGGCAAAGGATCCGCGGTCGGCTATCTCGCTCCGCTCGGCAAAAGAACAAGAGAGCTGATTTTGCGGGATTGGACGGTGACGTGGCTCAATCGTAGGAAGCGAATGGATGGATAGGCGATCGAGTTTAGTTAGGCAATGAATCCATTCGCAGTTGTAATCGCAGGGTATAAATACGATCCCTGGATGTATGTAACGTACACGTTCATTCCTCAATACACACCGGCCTTACGCCAAACCCTAGAGTCCTTGTCGTGTCGTCGAGTTCTTCGAGAGGGCCAATCGATCCGTCGACCTCCGTGAGTACCGGCAACCTTGTATCATGTCTAGTATCATGCGGTGGATTTAGATCTCGATGCAAGTAGTCTTGTTACCACGCTTCGTGTCATGCGGTAGATTCAAGCTTGGTTCAAGAGGGTTTCTTGTTAGATCATGAGCCATGCGGTAGGCTAAGATCTAGCTCGAAGCTAGTTATCGGCTCTATCGGATTTTGGCAAGATCCGATAGATTCATTAAGTTACCCCATGTTATCGTGAGTTTTACTTTATGTTTTAATTCATGTGACACACTCTTGCCCAATCTAGATGGGTTTGGATCGGCTTTTTTCCCCTTAAGATCCGTGCACGAGTAGGTTTCGTGTTTTTGACGCGTGGATCTTGTGTTCTCCGATAGCCGAAACCGAATCGATCTAGGTTGTCACGTGTTGCGGGTTCAAGCTTGCTTTGTGCGTATAAATCTTGAAAGAACCGGGTATCATGCGGTAGATGCGAGGTTTTGGGTTGCTTTGGAGCTAGTCATCCGGTGGATTAGATTTCCGGCTCGATCGATAGATTTATTCACGTGGTAATGTTTGTTCCTTCTTCATGGACCCTGGATCGGTACGTTCGGCACCGTATTCGGTTACATCTTCACGAGTAGATCACGTGCCTCGTTCGTGCCTTAAGTGATGTATGCTTCTAGCTTTCCGTATTTAGATTGTATCATGCGGTGGATAGATCTATTTGCGGAAAGTGGTACGTTTTTCATGCAAGTTGTATCATGCGGTGGATAGATTTGTTTGTGATCGTACCCGACGGATCTTAAAGTACCTAGACATGCGGTAGACTAGTGCTTTGATCTATGCGTGCTCATTTAATACATGATCATGTCCGTGCTTTACCTCATTTTATTTAATAATGAACCCCACTGGGATCGGTCATAGCTTCATGCTTGCATCTTTATCTATACAAAGACCGATCGTCGTCACGCTTATGTCATTCATTCGGCAAGTATTCTTTTTTCCTTCATAATGGTCCTGATGGTTGTGATTCTTTGACGTGTAGCTCTACATAGCTACATGTCATTCTTGCTTGGCTTCTTGGCCATAAATATGGAACTGTCTGGTGCCACCCGACACGTTCCAAGCTTTGGTATCTAATTGCTTTATCTTTTGTTAATTTTCAGGAAAAATTGACTGGCACGTCATTTGCTCTCTGCGCGTGCGAAGCTAGCTTTTTCGGCTTGCTGTGTGATTGGCGTTGAGTGCACATTTTGCGTCAACACACTTTTTGGCACGCCCAGTGGGACCATACAGCCGAATCGGTTCAAGATGCCTGAAGTCTCAGACCTCCTGGATGTCAACATCGAAGAGCTTTCTCCAGAGCAGCATCAGCAGCTCCTAGACGCCGTGAATCAATTTCAGCAAAAGTGTCTCATGTCGTTTAAGAAGAATCGGAGTGGTGTACCATATCTGAAGAGTGGCCTGCCCAGAGTGCTGTTGCCGGGAGAGACCGACGCCACAACCCAACAAGAAAAGAAGGAATGCGCGCGGATCTTCCAGAGTCGGTAGACAACATGCTCACCAAGCACAACCAAGCTTTCCTCGGGTCGCTCCCAACAGATGATGGTGGCCCTCTTTGGCCCGGCGCGGGCGGGGCGTTCGGAAAGGCGTACGCCGAAAAGCACCGTGAGCCGGGGTGAATCAAGCTCTCGGCCGCCGCCACGAAGCCGGTGCAGCAGCCTCCCCCTCAAAGCTCCGGGAGCGAGACATTCCAACCCTCCCTCCGCCGGGCGCGGGGGCGCGGCCCCCGTTCCGCCGGCTCCGGTGGGGCTTCGGGAGGTCGACCAATCCCGCCACCACGGAGCAAAGCACGGGTCGGCCTCGTGCAATAGCCGAATCCGTACCACCCGCGTACGGAGACCTAGCGTTCGGCTCACCCGGGCCCCACTTGACCCCCGGTCGAAGAATAGCTCCGTCGACCAACCGGCTCCCGAAGAATTTGTACGGCGGTGGCTATCATGAAGTGGAAAATTACGGGGCGTTCGACGCCTTCCCGCACCCGGGGTACGCGCGCCGGCCGCAGGCGCTCGGGAGGAAGATGCCCTAGCACGCAAGATGGCCGAATTGATGCGAATCGCCCCGGCCTCAAGCCAAGGATGCAAGGCCCCACCTACGGCCGCCGTTCCCGCAGTGGTACTATAACGTGCTCCCGCCACCAAGGGTGAAACCGCCGACGGAATTCACAAAGTTCTCTCGGGCGGGACGAGACAAGCACGGTCGAGCATATCGCTCGTTACCTCATGCGGCTTGGGGAATGTTCAGCGAAGAGACGTTCGTGGTTCGCTACTTCCCCGCCTCGGCGACGGGTCCAGGCTTTTCGGTGGTTCTCGTCCTTGCCGCCCGAATCGGTGGCCGGGTGGAAAGATTTGGAGCGTAAATTCCACGCTCATTACTTCGGCGGCGAGCTTCCGAGAAAAAGTTGATTGATCTCGCCACCCCGAAGCAAAGGCACGGTGAAACACCGCCGGAGTTTCTTAGAAGATTCGAGAGAAGTCAAGGGCATGTGCTTCTCATTGAACTTGCCGACGATCGGTTGGGCGATATGGCCGTCGCCGGGATGTTGCCCGGCCGTGCGCGAGAAGCTATTTGGGATGGAGTTTGAAAACTTGGGCCAACTATCGCAAAAGTTATCCTTGATGAGCAATCGGCATATGGCCTCAAGAAAGACCCCAAGTTTGGCAAGCAACAGATGACATCGCCGACATCTACAACCAATTCTTGGACAAGGCTGATTTGCGCGAAGATTCCGACGACGAATTGGAGATAGCCGCAGCAGAGATCTTGTGGGGTAAAGAGCCCTTGACAATGAATCGGCGGTGGGTCGGCGGACCAAAGGAACCTACGACTTCGACATCACAAAGGCCGATAAGTTGTTTGAGCTCTTGGTAAAGGAAGGCCGAATCAAGCCGCCCGAAGGGCACTCTATGCTTCGGCCCGATGGAGTCAAAAGCAAAACGTTACCGCGGTTTCCATGACAGGGACTCGCACTCCATCAACGATTGCGGTGGTCTTCGGGATGAGGATCCGTAAGGCTATCCAGGAGGGGCACCTCAAGTTCGATAACAAGATGAAGGCGGGATGGCCACCCCTTCCCTCGAACATGCTCGGCTTTTCTATCAATGCGATAACGGCCGAAGAGAAGGGGAAAGTCAAAGTCCCGACCTCGACCAGTCCAAGCAAGATGGATCGGTTGACCCGAGCGCCGAGTGACCCTAGAACAAGTGCGGGCGACGCCCCCGCGTTCTCAAGAGCCACGTCGAGATTGGGGAATCGTCCGTGCCTAAACCCAAGGTGACGTCACGCATTCGCCTCAACAAATGGCAACGCCGCATGGAAAAGGAGCGCTACCAAAAGCGTCGTCACGAAGAGGAGGCCGCGCAGGGCCGAAGAAGAGGCACGCGGATGGAATCAAGAACAAGACACGCGCGAGCGGAGCGCGCCCACCGGGGGTGCGCCTTCTTCGAGCACCGCCGGAATGAGGGCCTAAAGCTACCCACATTGAGGAACCGTCCCCGAATGCGGCGACGGATATGTTGAGTACGAGCAGGAAATCGCAATCGCCGATCCGTCCATGAAAGACTTGGAAGGATCCACCCGAATGGGGATCGGCGGCAAAAAATTGAAATCATTGATCATCCCGGAAGCGCCAAGCCGATCTCGGTGGGCCGATCGGGGAAGAGGACGAGGATATCCACGTCCGGCGTAAGGGGGCAATGGTGCCCGCCCCGCCCGCGCAGAGCCGAAGAGGCGGGTCCGGGCCGCTTGAGGAACCGCGAGATGAAGCAAGCCGGGATCCAGACGAGGCAGAAGTGGCGCCCCAAGGACCAGCCAGAAGGATCGAAGCGTTCGGCCCCTGCGTGCATGGTATACTTCCTACCAAACGAGTTCATGGCTCCCGCTAACCAGGTGATGCAGGAGGAAGCTTCCTTTGACGACGAGCGGTCCGAGGAGATGATGGCGCAGCTGGTGCTTGCCAAGCAGGCCATCTTCGACAAGCCGGCCAAGAATCGCCATATGAGGCCGCCGTACTGAGGGGGTACGTCAATGGCAAGCCATTGACCAAGATGTTCGTCGACGGTGGCGCGGCTAGCCAACGTAATGCCGTACACCACCTTCGTGAAACTTGGCATGACCCCGAGCGATCCGACACCAACAAGCATCATCCCGAACGACTTCGCCGGAACCCCTCGGACACCAAAGGATGCGCTCACGTGGACTTGATGATCGGGTCCAAGACGCCGCTCACCACCTTCTTCGTCATCGAAGGGAAGGGAGCCTACGCCTGTCGCTTGGGCGGGGCCCGGATCCACGCCAACGCCGCGTCCCATCCACTATGCATCAACAACCGATCCAATGGGTGGACGATGAAATCGAGGTCGTCCGGGCGGATGACTCCGTAAGCGTGGCTAACATGGAACCAGCCTTCGGGAATACCAAGGCATCGATTGCTTCTCGTGGAAGGATCGGGGAGAAGGTCCCGTTGAACCCGTCAGCAGTGACCAACAGCCGATTCAAGCAGTCGGCTCTTATAGTAATTTTTAATGGAGAACCCCGTGGATGGCACTGATGGCAAGTTAGGACGAGGATTTATGTCGGCCGATAAGCTGGAAGAAGTTGACATTGGGAACGGTGATAAACCAAGGCCGACGTTCATCAGTGCAAATTTGCAACCAGACTTCAGGGGGAACTTAATCGAGCTTCTCAGAGAATTTAAAGATTGCTTCGCCTGGGATTACTCGGAGATGCCTGGACTGGATCGATCCATCGTCGAGCACCGGTTGCCAATCAAGCCTGGTTTCAAGCCGTATAAGCAACCGCCCCGGAAAATCTACAAGGATGAGGTATTGGCCGATGTGAAGAAGGAGATCGAAAGATTACTTGACGCAAACTTCGTTCGGCCCCGCGTATATGCGGAGTGGATTTCTAACATCGTCCCCGTGTATAAGAAAAATGGAAAAATGAGAGTTTGCATAGACTTCGTGGACCTAAACAGAGCTACTCCCATGGATGGATACCCGATGCCTATTGCCGATTTGTTGATTGACGCCGCCGCTCGGGCACAAGGTGATTAGCTTCATGGATGGCAACGCGGGATACAATCGGATCTTCATGGCAATAGAAGACATATCAAAGACGGCCTTCGGTGTCCCGGTCATATAGGCCTATTTGAATGGATAGTCATGACGTTTGGGTTGAAAAATGCCGGTGCAACCTATCGCCGGGCCATGAATTACATTTTTCATGAGTTGATCGGCAGACCGTGGAAATCTACATTGACGACGTAGTGATCAAGTCCTTAAGTCATGACACCCATCCGGAAGATGTGAAGAAGACCTTGGAATGCACCCGAAGCATGGCCCGGAAGATGAACCCAAACAAGTGTGCATTCGGGGTGTCACTGGAGAATTCTTGGGGTATTTGGTCCACGAAGGGGGAATCGAAGTTGGCAAAAAGAGCATGAAAGCCATTGATGAAGTCGTTCCTCCAACCAACCTCAAGGAGTTGCAATCACTGCTCGGCAAGATCAACTTCGTGAGAAGGTTCATCTCAAATTTATCACAGAAGGTGTTGCCGTTCTCTCCGTTGCTGAAGCTGAAGAAGGATCAGAAATTCACATGGGGCGACGAACAACAAAAGGCTTTCGAGGAAATCAAGCAATACATGAAGGAGCCGCCGGTGCTGGTTCCTCCTCAACTGAACAAGCCTTTCAAGTTGTACGTGGCGGCCGATACCCAAACTATTGGATCGGCCCTTATTCAAGAATTCGAAGGAAAGGAGCGGGTAGTAGCTTACCTTAGCCGAAAATTACTTGATCCTGAAACCAGGTATTCGGCTATGGAAAAACTGTGTCTTTGCGTATACTACTCATGTACAAAGTTTCGGCACTACTTGTTGAATGCCGAATGCACCGTATACTCGAAGTTTGATGTGATAAAACATATGTTATCTATGCCAATTTTGAATGGACGGATTGGCAAATGGATTTTAGCTTTATCGAATTCGAGTTGAAGTTCGAATCGGCAAAAGCCATCAAAGGTCGTGTCATTGCCGATTTTATTACCGAGCATCGTGACCCTTCGATTGATCTCGCTTGAAATTACCCCTTGGGCTTTATTTTTTGATGGGTCATCATGTGGCAAAGGTGGAGGAGTAGGGATCCTACTAATCTCTCCCGCAGGTGAGATGTTTGAATTCGCCATTCCTATACAACCCACTGTCACAAATAACCAGGCCGAGTACGAGGCATTACTTCGAGGGCTTCAATATTTGAGAGAAGCCGGGGCCGTTTCAGTTGAAATTTATGGAGATTCAGAGTTGGTCATCAAGCAATTGAACGGCCAAGACGAGTGCGAGCGAGGCGCCGAGGAGTTACTACGAGGAATGCAGAGAAATCTTGAAGGGCTTTCCACTGGTAACCCTACAAAGACATTCCTAGGGAGCATAACGAGGAAGCAAACAGGCGGCTCGGAGCGCCTCGGTTATAAAGAGAATCTAGAAGCATTTGCCGCGAGGTGAGTGCACTGGGGGACGGATCTTACAGAGGATGATTGGAGGAAAGAGATCGTTGATTATTTGAGAGATCCATCCCGAAAAGTCTCTAGGAAGCTCGAGTACAAAGCAATCAAGTTCGTTCTTCCGGATGATAATTTATTCTTTAAATCATTAGATGGAGTATTGCTACGATGCCCGGGTCCGAAGAAGCCAAGAACATGATGAGCGAGGTGCACGATGGGATATGTGGAGCGCACCAATCGGCCTATCGGATGAAATGGGTTATTAGGCAAGTCGGATGCTTTTGGCCGACGATATTAGAGGACTCGCTTTGAGTATTACAAGGGGTGTCAAGATTGCCGGAGGTTCGGGGAATATTCAAAGAGTCCCCGCATCGCATTGAATCCCATCATCAAGCCATGGCCATTCGGGGGCCGGGGTATAGACTTGATTGGCCAAATTAATCCGCCATCTAGCAAGGGGCATAAGTTCGTGCTTTTGGCTACGACTACTTCACCAAATGGGTCAAGGCGGTCCCACCGAAGAAAGTGACGTCGAAAAACATGATCGAGTTCGTCAAGGAACACATCATCTATCGATTTGGGATCCCTCGGACGATTACCACCGACCGGGGGGGCACAATTCGTGTCATTGGAGTTCGTAGATTTTGCCGAAAGCATGGGAATCAAGTTATTTAATTCTTCTCCATACTATGCTCAAGGTAATGGTCGGCAGGCTTCTAACAAGATCATGATCAAGCTTATACGAAGAAGATCGACCGGAGCCGAGGGGATGGCATTCGGTACTCGGTGAAGCGCTCGTGGGCTTACCGAATGGCCCCCCATGGAGCAACAAAAACTTCTCCTTACGAGTTAGTTTACGGGCATCATGCGATCCCGCCTTGGGAAATGCAATCGACTCGAGGAGAGTAGTGCCGCAAAACGAGTTAAGCTCCAAGGATTACGGTGGCCCGATGATGGATGAGTTAGAAGATTTGCATATGATCCGTCTCGGGGCCCCGGAGAACATAGAGAAAAACAAGCCGCGGGTCGCTAAATACTATAACAAGAAAGTAAAAGTAAGGCAATTTGCGAGAAGGCGACCCGGTGTGGAAAGCGCTATTGCCGATTGGAACTAAATACGGTGAATTCGGCAAATGGTCCCCTAACCGGGAGGGGCCTTTCCGTGTGGTCGATGCGTTCCCGGTAATGCATACATATTGAAAACTTTGCTAGGAGAGGAATTTTCCGCCGCAATAAATGGAAGATATCCGAAGAAGTATTATCCTAGCATTGAAATCGATCGATGATTATACACATCCGACACGAAACGGCGGCGCTCAAGGATGAAGCCGCCTTTAGAACAAAATCCATGAACAAAAGAAGATGGCCGGTGCCCGGATGCATTGCCCTTAGCTCAACACTACATTACAACTCGTTTCTTGCGGGATTACACATAGCGACCCCGAAGGTCAAGTCCCCTAAAGGGAGGGAAGCGAGAAGGCGTGGAGAAAGAAGCGAAAGTATGATTCAATCTTTTCTTTGCTTCTTCGGCCGTCGCTCCCTCTTCGCTTGTTCCGGACCACCGTGATGGCGACTTGGAACGCACGAGGATGACCATGATTGGCGGCCTCTACCAAGCTATCCCGGGCCGCCTTCAAAGTTGTCGTACCCGTCGGAGACATCCGGAGCAAAAGAATCAAGGTTAGGGGCAAGAAATCCAGATGCAAACATGAAGGGGTCGAAGCGTTTACCCCCTACTAGTGCTTCCGCCGCCATGCGACGCTCGCGCTCGGCTTGGCAACGGACGGACATGTCCCCGAGGCCGCGCTCCGTGTGCCGGCACGGCGGCGCAGCTGATGAATGGCCCTCCCGCTAGGCGTGGCGTCCTCTCGCTGCGGGGGAGGAATCGGAGGGAGATGTACTCGGGAACATCTTCGGTCCCGATGACCTCTTCGGAAGCAAATCAAGGCCGAAAAGACGAGAAGAAGACATGAAGCGTAAAGTCAAGCGAGGAGAACGAGGAGCAGATCAAGAAAGAACTCACTTCCGAATCGTACGCTTCTTCGATGAGCCGCTCCCCCGAGGTTGTTTACCCTTGTCCATTGCGTTGGGGTTTTTTCTTCTAGCGACAAAGGAAGAGACGAGAAGCGATGGAGGAGTGTGCGAGTGGATTTGCAGAGCACCCCACGGGCTATTTTATTGACCAAGGAGGCGCATTGGGAGTGATGATCGCGCACACACCTTGTTGGAATACCAAGCGGCAGGGGTTTCCACCGAGTGCGAAGGGTTTTCTTTTGAACAGTGTTTACGGATTGCCGAATTGGGATCCTTTGTGGATCTTGCGCCGAGGGGCGCTTGTTTGCGAGCGTTCGGCTAAAAGACGCTTCCCATTGCATTCAAAGAAGACAAAATTCACAGATGCAAATGCGAAGGGAGATATCACGGAACAAATGCAGAATTCAAAAGTTCATCATATATTGCCGACATTTACACATCCCTAGTACAATCTAATCAAAGAGTCTGTTCAACACAGACTGGGGATGGGTAATTTCGGCAATGGCGCTCGCCGTGGCCGGTCGAGGCGCTCCAGGATGAGCTCGATCTCGTCGATATCCTCCCGGCGCACCGCCCGGAAGCCACGCGGCCCGGTGGAGTAGTCGACGTCCGTATGCGTCGCCATCGCGCCAGTGCCCAAGGTGGTGCCCGGGCGAACGCCATGAACGGCCACCTCGTCGACGCGACGCTCCACCTTGCGGCCGGGCGCTCCGCCGCGTGTCGCCGTGGGCATTCACCTTCTCGGCCAATTGCTCTACCGGCGTCTTTAGCCGGTCGAGCTCGCCGTCGCGGCCGCAAAAGACAAGCGAAGGGATTAGCATCAAAGGCCGAGCCGGACCAAGAATCAATCTCGGGGCCATACCGTCAATGGCCTCCCGGCGGTTGTTTGCGCCGGTCCTCCCATTCTAACTCGGCCACGCCCGCTTTCTTGGAGACATCCTCCGCTTCGCGACGGGATGCCTCCAACTCCTCCTTGTAGCGGATGGCGTCCGCTTCCCCCGTACGGCACGGGGGAGTGGCCGTCGGACTCCGAAGAGTCATCTGGGAGGGGTTGATTGGTCGGCGCGCGGGGGCGGATTCCACCGAATCAACCCGCAAAAGGGGGGTGATTGTCAAGGCAAAAGAAGATCAAGAAAAGGATCGAAGAAGTTGACGGTCATCACCGCCCTCGCGCGCGTTAGCGCTGCTCCCCTCGGCCTCGTCGGAGGCACGGCGGCGGTTGAGGCGGCGCACCATTGCGGTTTGGGGATGTGCACCGTTTGCAAGGAGACCGAGAGATTGGCAAAGATTCGAGAGCTAGAAGGCCCGGGTGGAGAGCTAGGGGCACCTATGGCAACATTTATAGGCCCGGCGGGGTAAATCGTGGCTTCGAGTCGTGGCGTGGATCGTGGCGCACGTCCCAATAAAATCGGAAGGCGGAGAGATTTCCTTGACCAGCCCCGCCCGCGGGTCGTTTGGAGTTCCAAGCCGGACCGTGTACGGGTTGATTGGTTCGGCTAAGGGAACTCAAGGTATCGTTCGGGAGTTAGCGTTTCACTACCGAATGGGTCGTTCAAAGATTACATCTCAAAGTACGCAAAGGAAAGGAAACAAATCGCAAAGGAAATATTACAAGAACGACCGATCCGGTATACATCAATAAGGACATTCAAGCATTAAGGAGTTTTGCGAGTGCGTGACGAACATTGGATACTATCAAGTGGGAATTATCCAAGATCTCCTGGTAGTCCTTTTGGGCACCAGCTAAGTCAGTGAGCTCTGCATCGCATTGCTTTACTCTGGTGACAGCCGATTCTACCTCCGCTTGGGTCTTTGCTATCAATCCAGGAAGATCGGCTATTTTCTTCTGGTCAATCTCCATCTCCGCTGACAGGCTTCTCAATTCTGCCTCTAGAGCAGCCTTTCTGGCGACTTTCAAATCGTAAGAAGCTTGCAGGTCAGCCAAGGCATCTTTATGGCTTTCTGCTTGGGATTGTACCCCGTTCATGGCATGTTCGGATCGCTTTTCTCCTTTTCAATGGCCGAACGGGAGCGCAATTTCCTCCAAGTGCGCCTCAAGGGAACATAAAAGGGCTCTAAGTCGTAGACGGACGATAGGAAAGCTCGATGTCATCGGGGAAGTTTTCGACTAATGGGTTCAAACATCTCTTCAAAATGGCGAAGATCATTGAGCCGATCCTAAACATCTTTTTCTAGCCAGTGCCGCAATTTCTTTGAGTTTGGGCAACACTTCATCCGGCAACGGGCTGGTTTATTTCCCTCATCACCTCGGCGAGTTGATGGGCCCTCTGATGGCAAGCTTGATGATGACGGGGCGTGACCCTGGAAACAACATTGCCGAGGTGAGAATGCTAGCATCAAGGTATCGAAATTAAGAGCGGAATTGGGCACCTCATGAGTGGTTTCTTGAGCGGGGGCAATCGCAGACGGAAGAGGCGTCCCGAGTAGAGCCGAAACTTCCAAGTCAGGAGATGCTGATGCAGCCATCAGCGACTCGTGAGTTTCTGGCTGGTGAAGAATTGGATCTTCCTCGGTTGGGTTGGTCATTGCTGCTTGACTGATAGGCGATGGCATCCTGGGGGAATTTGGCGGCCCCAGTTGAGTTGGGAGATTCATCTCTGGAGAATGTACTGCTTCTGCAGAAGGTGATGAAGATGAGATCTCTACGGGATGGGCAATTCAACCCTGGAAGGGCTCGCTTGTTGAACCACTGGGACATCTACAAGCGGTTCTCCCACGCCCTTCTTCCGCAAAAGTCCAATTGAAGGGATAAGTGCCGGTGCTCATCTTTAAGAGAGAACGAAGAAAAGTCATACCGATGGGTGGAGCATTGGCGAGTGCCGGTTCCCAAGAATGTTGGGCTCGTCCGAAAGTGCACAATGGATATGATCCATCAAGAACGAGTGACTTGGTAATCAAGAAGGTAAAGGGTTTTACCTCAACAAGCACCTTTTTGACAGCTTCTTCTCCTTTTGGCACTTGGAGGGGCAATCGAGTGCGACCTTGCCTCCCGTCTCAGCGAGGCTAGAAAGGCTGGGATCTGTAGTAGCATACCTGGCCATCAATTGATGCAGGGTTGTGGATTTAAACCCCAGTGCTGAAATCGGGCCTTCGGCATTATAAGTGATTACCCTGGCTCGAGGGGCGAGTGCGTCGTGTTCGTGGGCAAAAGATGAAGGTCAAAATCATGAATGGAGAAGAAGTGTTTGATCCAAGGGCTCATTGTGTTACCTCTGAGGTCGGCAGGAAATCAGGCACCAATTCTGCACAGAACACATGAACGGGTTCACTGAAGATGTGGTCATGGAATTCTTGCCACCATGAGTTGAAGGTGGGGTGAGCTATGGTTGCGGGCACAAAAGGACATGTGTAGACGGTGGGACCGCACACATAGTTGAAAACTCGCTCGCACCGCATCGCTTCTTTGATTTCCTCCCCGGGCTTGAGGAATTCATGCGGAAACAATCTTGGGGGCATCCGGCCACATCCAAGTTGCCCGGCCATTACATTAGGCCGGTAGTACTCATAAGTACGGTATTCTCGCCTCCCTCCATTGAACTCGGCCGGTAATATGCATGTGCGGATTATGATGTTAAAGATTTCCAAGAATCCCCTATCCCGATGGCCGGGCTCAAAGGAGAATTCGACAGGGAAGGTCGAGTGTCATTGCCTAGATAAGGGAGCCAAAGAGGATTGGAGAAGCCTCCGAAGAACAACTCGAAGAGCCGGACGATGTCTCGTCGAACGATAACGATTGAAGCCGCTTCTCCATAGTTTTGGCATCCTCTCGGTAACTTGAAGCTCTCCTTCGGGGGGATTGGACCGGGGGAAGAACCCGGAGCTCAAGTCGACGCCTACAATCCGATGCATGTGAAGCCGCAGCCCAAATTTGAACAAACCACCAAGGACCATTGACGCATGTTATCCTCTCGACCGGTGTACATTTGGGTAACGTCCGATGAAGCATATGGTATACACCGCCTAAGAAGAATTTTCCCGCGAGGAAGGCGATTGCCACTAGCCGGATGGATCGCCATCGCGATATGATTCAAAGTGGGTTCGTTGGCCTTGCCACGAAGACAAATCCGCATAACCACATGTTCAAAAAGGCTCGTATTCAACTTCGCCAAGGGGATTATCTCTCATGTGCTTCAAAATATAATTCTTGTAGCCATTCCCCGGCTTTACCCCCTGTTTGGCGTGAGGAATTCTTGAAGTTCCAAGGGCTTGGACGGACCGGTGATGTCAAGGCCGGTGATCATGTACACATCGGCCAAGGTTGGAGACATTGGGCCATGCCCAAAAAGGAAGGCGTTGACGCCATTTGACCGAAGTGGCATGCGGCTATCGGAAGATCTTCATTCTTGGGTGTCTCGGCTACGGATAACTCCGTACATTGAGCAATGCGGAGAGCATCCGTATTGGTCAACCCACTCTTATCCGCAAGAATCCTCCGATACCAAGTCTTCCACCGCAATTGGGGGCAAAGGCCGGTCTTCTTGAACGCATCTTGCCACCGGGGAGGTGGAGATAAAGCTACCTTGAAAGGGATTCTCCGAGATTCGAGCGGCAATAAAATCTCGGGGGTCGGGATTCCCTTCAGACCAAGATAATAAGACTGCGAATTGGCCTCAATAGGAATCGAAGAGCAAGAGAAGGTTCCCGGAAGAGAGCGGAAGAGGAAAATCTCGGGGTAAAATTGAAAACCTAATGCCGAACGAAGGTTTGGAGGGGTGAATTTACCCGAGCGGCTTGGTTCCGAGTTGCCATTGGAGATTCAAGCTCGGAACGAAGGGGATCTAGGGTTGGATCCGAACGAAGAATCCGGCGGATTGCGAAGAACAAAGTTGACGAGTTTGGCTCAAGGATTCGTGGCTAGAGTCAATTGTGGAACAAAATTACTTTTATCCCACAATTGAAGGGGCATGTGTTAACACCAAAATTTGGTAAGGAGTATGACATGTGGGTCCGATTCGAAAAAGAGTCCGTCCGGTGGAAGGAAAGATATTTTCGAGAGATTTTCGGCGTGAAGGATCCGCGGTCGGCTATCCGCTCCCGGTTCGGCAAAAGAACAAGAGGGCTGATTTTGCGGGATTGGACGGTGACGTGGCTCAATCGGAGGAAGCGAATGGATGGATAGGCGATCGAGTTTAGTTAGGCAATGAATCCATTCGCGGTTGTAATCGCGGGGTATAAATACGATCCCCGGATGTATGTAACGGACACGTTCATTCCTCAATACACACCGCCTTACGCCAAACCCTAGAGTCCTTGTCGTGTCGTCGAGTTCTTCGAGAGGGCCAATCGATCCGTCGACCTCCGTGAGTACCGGCAACCTTGTATCATGTCTAGCATCATGCGGTGGATTTAGATCCGATGCAAGTAGTCTTGTTACCACGCTTCGTGTCATGCGGTAGATTCAAGCTTGGTTCAAGAGGGTTTCTTGTTAGATCATGAGCCATGCGGTAGGCTAAGATCTAGCTCGAAGCTAGTTATCGGCTCTATCGGATTTTGGCAAGATCCGATAGATTCATTAAGTTACCCCGTGTTATCGTGAGTTTTACTTTATGTTTTAATTCATGTGACACACTCTTGCCCAATCTAGATGGGTTTGGATCGGCTTTTTCCCCTTAAGATCCGTGCACGAGTAGGTTTCGTGTTTTTGACGCGTGGATCTTGTGTTCTCCGATAGCCGAAACCGAATCGATCTAGGTTGTCACGTGTTGCGGGTTCAAGCTTGCTTTGTGCGTATAAATCTTGAAAGAACCGGTATCATGCGGTAGATGCGGGTTTTTGGGTTGCTTTGGAGCTAGTCATCCGGTGGATTAGATTTCCGTTCGGTCCGATAGATTTATTCACGTGGTAATGGTTGTTCCTTCTTCATGGACCCTGGATCGGTCGTTCGGTAGTATTCGGTTACATCTTCACGAGTAGATCACGTGCCTCGTTCGTGCCTTAAGTGATGTATGCTTTTAGCTTTCCGTATTTAGATTGTATCATGCGGTGGATAGATCTTTTTGCGGAAAGTGGTACGTTTTTCATGCAAGTTGTATCATGCGGTGGATAGATTTGTTTGTGACCGTACCCGACGGATCTTAAAGTACCTAGACATGCGGTAGACTAGTGCTTTGATCTATGCGTGCTCATTTAATACATGATCATGTCCGTGCTTTACCTCATTTTATTTAATAATGAACCCCACGGGGATCGGTCATAACTTCATGCTTGCATCTTTATCTATACAAAGACCGATCGTCGTCATGCTTATGTCATTCATTCGGCGGTATTCTTTTTTCCTTCATAATGGTCGGATGGTTGTGATTCTTTGACAGATAGCTCTACATAGCTACATGTCATTCTTGCTTGGCTTCTTGGCCATAAATATGGAACTGTCTGGTACCACCCGACACGTTCCAAGCTTTGGTATCTAATTGCTTTATCTTTTGTTAATTTTCAGAAAAAATTGACTGGCACGTCATTTGCTCTCTGCGCGTGCGAAGCTAGCTTTTCCGGCTTGCTGTGTGATTGGCGTTGAGTGCACATTTTGCGTCAACGGTAGTCCGTAGCCAAAAGCACGAACTTATGCCCCTTGCTAGATGGCGGATTAATTTGGCCAATCAAGTCTATACCCCGGCCCCCGAATGGCTATGGCTTGATGATGGGATTCAATGCGATGCAGGGACTCTTTGAATATTCCCGAACCTCGGCAATCTTGACACCCCTTGTAATACTCAAAGCGGCTCCTCTAATATCGTCGGCCAAAAGCATCCAGCTTGCCTAATAACCCATTTCATCCGATAGGCCGATTGGTGCGCTCCACATATCCCATCGTGCACCTCGCTCATCATGTTCTTGGCTTCTTCGGGACCCGTGCATCGTAGCAATACTCCATCTAATGATTTAAAGAATAAATTATCATCCGGAAGAACGAACTTGATTGCTTTGTACCCGAGCTTCCTAGAGACTTTTCGGGATGGATCTCTCAAATAATCAACGATCTCTTTCCTCCAATCATCCTCTCGTAAGATCCGTCCCCGGTGCACTCACCTCTCTGCCAAATGCTTCTAGATTCTCTTTATAACCGAGGCGCTCCGAGCCGGCCCGTTTGCTTCCTCATTATGCTCCCTAGGAATGTGCCGTAGGGTTACCGGTGGAAAGCCCTTCAAGATTTCTCTCGCATTCCTCGTAGTAACTCCTCGGCGCCTCGCTCCCGCACTCGTCGGCCGTTCAATTGCTTGATGACCAACTCGAATCTCCATAAATCTCAACCGAAACGGCCCCGCTTCTCTCAAATATTGAAGCCCTCGAAGTAATGCCTCGTACTCAGCTCGGTTATTTGTGACGGTGGGTTGTATAGGAATGGCGAATTCAAACATCTCACCTGCGGGAGAGATTAGTAGGATCCCTACTCCTCCACCTTTGCCACATGATGACCCATCAAAAAATAAAGCCCAAGGGGTAATTTCAAGCAGATCAACTGAAGGGTCACGATGCTCAGTAATAAAATCGGCAATGACCTGACCTTTGATGGCTTTTGCCGATTCGAACTTCAACTCGAATTCTGATAAAGCTAAAATCCATTTGCCAATCCGTCCATTCAAAATTGGCATAGATAACATATGTTTTATCACATCAAACTTCGAGTATACGGTGCATTCGGCATTCAACAAGTAGTGCCGAAACTTTGTACATGAGTAGTATACGCAAAGACACGAGCCTTTCCATAGCCGAATACCTCGGTTTCGGGATCAAGTAATTTTCGGCTAAGGTAAGCTACTACCCGCTCCTTTCCTTCGAATTCTTGAATAAGGGCCGATCCAATAGTTTGGGTATCGGCCGCCACGTACAACTTGAAAGGCTTGTTCAGTTGAGGAGGAACCAGCACCGGCGGCTCCTTCATGTATTGCTTGATTTCCTCGAAAGCCTTTTGTTGTTCGTCGCCCCATGTGAATTTCTGATCCTTCTTCAGCTTCAGCAACGGAGAGAACGGCAACACCTTCTGTGATAAATTTGAGATGAACCTTCTCACGAAGTTGATCTTGCCGAGCAGTGATTGCAACTCCTTGAGGTTGGTTGGAGGGACGACTTCATCAATGGCTTTCATGCTCTTTTTGCCAACTTCGATTCCCCCTTCGTGGACCAAATACCCCAAGAATTCTCCAAACTGACACCCCGAATGCACACTTGTTTGGGTTCATCTTTAGGCCATGCTTCCGGTGCATTCCAAGGTCTTCTTCACATCTTCCGGATGGGTGTCATGACTTAAGGACTTGATCACTACGTCGTCAATGTAGATTTCCACGGTCCCCGCCGATCAACTCATGAAAAATGTAATTCATGGCCCGCCGATAGGTTGCACCGGCATTTTTCAACCCAAACGTCATGACTATCCATTCAAATAGGCCTATATGACCAGGACACCCGAAGGCCGTCTTTGATATGTCTTCTATTGCCATGAAGATCCGATTGTATCCCGCGTTGCCATCCATGAAGCTAATCACCTTGTGCCCGGCAGCCGCATCAATCAACAAATCGGCAATAGGCATCGGTATCCATCCATGGGAGTAGCTCTGTTTAGGTCCCCGAAGTCTATGCAAACTCTCATTTTTCCATTTTTCTTATACACAGGGGACGATGTTAGAAATCCACTCCGCATATCCGAGGGCCGAACGAAGTTTGCGTCAAGTAATCTTTCGATCTCCTTCTTCACATCGGCCAATACCTCATCCTTGTAGATTTTCCGGGGCGGTTGCTTATACGGCTTGAAACCAGGCTTGATTGGCAACCGGTGCTCGACGATGGATCGATCCAGTCCAGGCATCTCCGAGTAATCCCAGGCGAAGCAATCTTTAAATTCTCTGAGAAGCTCGATTAAGTTCCCCCTGAAGTCTGGTTGCAAATTTGCACTGATGAACGTCGGCCTTGGTTTATCACCGTTCCCAATGTCGCCTTCTTCCGAGCCTTATCGGCCGACATAAATCCTCGTCCTAACTTGCCATCGGTGCCATCCACGGGGGTTCTCCATTAAAAATTACTATAAGAGCCGACCGCTTGAATCGGCCGTTGGTCACCGCCGACAGTGTTCAACAGACCTTCTCCCCGCTCCTTCCCCGAGAAGCAATCGATGCCTTGGTACTCCCGTAAGGCCGGTTCCATGTTAGCCACGCTTACGAGTCATCCGCCCGGACGACCTCGATTTCATCGTCCACCCACCGGATCACCGTTGATGCATAGTGGATGGGACGCAGCAGCGTTGGCGTGGATCCGGGGCCCCGCCCAAGCAAGCAGTCGTAGGCTCCCTTCCCTTCGATGACGAAGAAGGTGGTGAGCAGCGTCTTGGACCCGATCATCAAGTCCACGTGAGCGCATCCTTTGGTGTCTGAGGGGTTCCCGCGAAGTCGTTCGGATGATGCTTGTTGGTGTCGGATCGCTCGGGGTCATGCCAAGTTTCCCGAAGGTGGTGTACGGCATTACGTTGATCGCCACGCCACCGTCGACGAACATCTTGGTCAATGGCTTGCCATTGACGTACCCCCTCAAGTACAGCGGCCTCATATGGCGATTCTTGGCCGGCTTGTCGAAGATGGCCTCGCTTGGCAAGCACCGGGCGCGCCATCATCTCCTCGGGGCCGCTCGTCGTCAAGGGAAGCTTCCTCCCCGCATCACCCGGTTAGCGGGAGCCATGAACTCGTTTGGTAGGAAGTATACCATGCACGCAGGGGCCGAACGCTTCGATCCTTCCGGGCCGGTCCTTGGGGCGCCACTTCGCCTCGTCCGGATCCCGCTTGCTTCATCTCGCGGTTCCTCAAGCGCCGGACCCACCTCTTCCGGCTCCCCGCGCAGCCGGCGGGCACCATTGCCCCCTTCGCGCGCACGTGGATATCCTCGTCCTCTTCCCCGATCGGCCCACCCGAGATCGGCTTGGCGCTTCCCGGGATGATCAATGATTTCAATTTTTTGCCGCCGATCCCCATTCGGGTGGATCCTTCCAAGTCTTTCATGGACGGATCGGCGATTGCGCTTCCCCGCCCGTACTCAACATATCCGTCGCCGCATTCGGGACGCTTCCTCAATGTGGGTAGCTTTAGGCCCTCATTCCGGCAGTGCTCGAAGAAGGCGCACCCCCGCGCGGGCGCGCTCCGCTCGCGCGCGTGTCTTGTTCTTGATTCCATCCGCGCGCCTCTTCTTCGCCCCCGCGCCGCTCCTCTTCGTGACGACGCTTTTGGTAGCGCTCCTTTTCCATCCGGCCTTGCCATTTGTTGAGGAGAATGCGTGACGTCACCTTGGGTTTAGGCCCCGGACGATTCCCCAATCTCGACGTGGCTCTTGAGAACGCGGGGGCGTCGCCCGCACTTTTTCTAGGGTCACTCGGTGCTCCGGTCAACCGATCCATCTTGCTTGGACCCGGCGAGGTCGGACTTTGACTTTCCCCTTCTCTTCGGCCGTTATCGCATTGATAGAAAAGCCGAGCATGTTCCGAGGGAAGGGGTGGCCATCCAGCCTTCATCTTGTTATCGAACTTGAGGTGCCCCTCCCGGATAGCCTTCCGCATCCTCATCCCGAAGACCCCGCAATCGTTGATGGAGTGCGAGTCCCCGTCATGGAAACCGCAAGTAACGTTTTGCTTTGACTCCATCGAGCCGAAGCATAGAGTGCCCTTCGTGCAGCCTTGATTCGGCCTTCCTTTACCAAGAGCTCAAACAACTTATCGGCCTTTGTGATGTCGAAGTCATAGGTTCCATTGGTCCGCCCGACCCACCGCCGATTCATTGTCAAGGGCTCTTTACCCCACAAGATCTCTCGCTGCAGCCTATCTCCAATTCGTCGTCAAAATCTTCGCGCAAATCAGCCTTGTCCAAGAATTGGTTGTAGATGTCGCCGATGTCATGCCGCTTGCCAAACTTGGGGTCTTTCTTGAGGCCATATGCCCGATTGCTCATCAAGGATAACTTCCGCGATAGTTGGCCCAAGTTTTCAAACTCCATCCCAAATAGCTTCTCGCGCACGGCCGGCAACATCCCGGCGACGGCCATATCGCCCAACCGATCGTCCGGCAAGTTCAATGAGAAGCACATGCCCTTGACTTCTCCCGAATCTTCTAAGAAACTCCGCGGTGTTTCACCGTGCCTTTGCTTCGTGGTGGCGAGATCAATCAACTTTTTCTCGTAATCGCCGCCGAAGTAATGAGCGTGGAATTTACGCTCCAAATCTTTCCACCCGGCCACCGATTCGGGCGGCAAGGACGAGAACCACCGAAAAGCCGGACCCGTCGCCGAGGCGGGGAAGTAGCGAACCCCGAACGTCTCTTCGGCCGAACATTCCCCAAGCCGCATGAGGTAACGAGCGATATGCTCGACCGTGCTTGTCTCGTCCCCGCCCGCAGAACTTTGTGAATTCCGTCGGCGGTTTCACCCTTGGTGGCGGGAGCACGTTATAGTACCACTCGGGAACGGCGGCCTCGTAGGTGGGGCCCCGCATCCTTGGCTTGAGGCCGAACCGATTCTCGCATCAATTCGGCCATCTTGCGTGCTAGGGCATCTTCCTCCCGAGCGCCCGCAGCCGCGCGTACCCCGGGTGCGGGAAGGCGTCGAACGCCCCGTAATTTCCCACTTCATGATAGCCACCGCCGTACAAATTCTTCTCGGGAGCCGCTGGTCGACGGAGCTATTCTTCGACCGGGGTCAAGTGGGGCCCCGGTGAGCCGAACGCTAGGTCTCCGTACGCAGCCGGCACGGATTCGGCCCGTTGCACGGCCGACCCGTGCCGCTCCGTGGTGGCGGCGGATTGGTCGACCTCCCCGAAGCCCGCAACGGAGGCTGAACTGGCTGCCCCCCGGCGCCCTGCGGAGGAGGTTGGAATGTCTCGCTCCCGGAGCTTTGAGGGGGAGGCTGCTGCACCTGGCTTCGTGGCGGCGGCTGAGAGCTTGATTCACCCAGCTCCACGGTGCTTTTTCCGGCGTACGCCTTTCCGAACGCCTGCCCCGCGCCCGGGCCAAAGAGGGCCACCATCATCCGCCGGAGCGACCCGAGGAAAGCTTGGTTGTGCTTGGTGAGCATGTTGTCTACCGACTCTCGGAAGATCCGCGCGCATTCCTCCTTTTCTTGTTGGGTTGTGGCGTCGGTCTCTCCCGCAACAAGACTCTAGGCGGTGCCACTCTTCGGATATGGTACACCACTCCGATTCTTCTTAAACGACATGAGACACTTTTGCTGAAATTGATTCACGGCGTCTAGGAGCCGCCGATGTCGCTGCTCGGAGAAAGCTCTTCGATGTTGACATCCGGAGGTCCGAGACTTCGTGCATCTTGAACCGATTCGGCCGTATGGTCCCACCGGGCGTGCCAAAAAGTGTGTTGACGCAAAATGTGCACTCAACGCCAATCACACAAAGCAAGCCGAAAAAGCTAGCTTCGCACGCGCGAGAGCAAATGACGTGCCGCTCAATTTTTCCCGAAAATTAACAAAAGATAAAGCAATTAGATACCAAAGCTTGGAACGTGCTCGGGTGGTACCGCACCGCAGTTCCATATTTATGGCCAAAAAGCCAAGCAAGAATGACATGTAGCTATGTAGAGCTATCTCGTCAAAGAATCACAACCATCCGGACCATTATGAAGGAAAAAAAGAATACCGCCGAATGAATGACATAAGCGTGACGACGATCGGTCTTTGTATAGATAAAGATGCAAGCATGAAGTTATGACCGATCCCCGTGGGGTTCATTATTAAATAAAATGAGGTAAAGCACGGACATGATCATGTATTAAATGAGCACGCATAGATCAAAGCACTAGTCTACCGCATGTCTAGGTACTTTAAGATCCGTCGGGTACGATCACAAACAAATCTATCCACCGCATGATACAACTTGCATGAAAAACGTACCACTTTCCGCAAATAGATCTATCCACCGCATGATACAATCTAAATACGGAAAGCTAGAAGCATACATCACTTAAGGCACGAACGAGGCACGTGATCTACTCGTGAAGATATAACCGAATACGGCTGAACAGCCGATCCAGGGTCCATGAAGAAGGAACAAACATTACCACGTGAGTAAATCTATCAATTGAATCGGAAATCTAATCCACCGGATGACTAGCTCCAAAGCAACCCAAAAACCTGCATCTACCGCATGATACCCGGTTCTTTCAAGATTTATACGCACAAAGCAAGCTTGAACCCGCAACACGTGACAACCTAGATCGATTCGGTTTCGGCTATCGGAGAACACAAGATCCACGCGTCAAAACACGAAACCTACTCGTGCACGGATCTTAAGGGGAAAAAGCCGATCCAAACCCATCTAGATTGGGCAAGAGTGTGTCACATGAATTAAAACATAAAGTAAAACTCACGATAACACGGGGTAACTTAATGAATCTATCGGATCTTGCCAAAATCCGATAGAGCCGATAACTAGCTTCGAGCTAGATCTTAGCCTACCGCATGGCTCATGATCTAACAAGAAACCCTCTTGAACCAAGCTTGAATCTACCGCATGACACGAAGCGTGGTAACAAGACTACTTGCATCAGATCTAAATCCACCGCATGATACTAGACATGATACAAGGTTGCCGGTACTCACGGAGGTCGACGGATCGATTGGCCCTCTCGAAGAACTCGACGACACGACAAGGACTCTAGGGTTTGGCGTAAGGCCGGTGTGTATTGAGGAATGAATGTGTCCGTTACATACATCCAGGGATCGTATTTATACCCCGCGATTACAACTGCGAATGGATTCATTGCCTAACTAAACTCGATCGCCTATCCATCCATTCGCTTCCTCTCGATTGAGCCACGTCACCGTCCAATCCCGCAAAATCAGCTCTCTCGTTCTTTTGCCGAACCGGAGCAGATAGCCGACCGCGGATCCTTCGCCGAAAATCTCTCGAAAATATCTTTCCTTCCACCGGACGGACTCTTTTTCGAATCGGACCCACATGTCATACTCCTTACCAAATTTTGGTGTTAACACAAGGTTCAACATCTAAGGAGGCAAGTGATCACTTTCATGCAAGGAGAGGAGGAAGGGATAGACCAAGCCTGGGATAGGTTTAATGAATTAATCGAACAAGGACCAAAACTCGGCTTCACCGGTGACGTACTCTTGCATAGATTTTTCTTTTCCCTAACCCCTAGTTGCATGCGACACGTCGAAATGTGTGCGGTGGGGATCTCATGGAGAAAACACTCACGGAAGCCGCCCAACTTCTACAAAAAGTTAGTAAAGCGGCCGCCATGCGAAGAGATTGGGAAACAAGACTTGCGGAAGAGCCGGAATTCAATTCAAGGAAGAAGAAGCTTGGTGATGTTTCTAAAGAGGCAACCCCGGAAGTCACAAAAGAGGAACCGATCATGGAAAAGCTTGAACAAGAACACATCAAGTCAAGAACTACACCAAACGTCGACTTCGCCGCACCAAATGAGACGAACAAGAGAAGCATGTCAAGCGCGAAGCCACTAAGGGAGTTCGAACCAATGGATTGAGTTCCTATTGATTACGGAGAAGTATTCGACAAGAGAAGACCGTTCCCTAATCAAAAGGGGATGGCAAGAGCATTGGAAGTGGATGTCCCACCGGAGAAGAAAGCCGAAAATTCATACGACCTCGAAACCACCGGTGAGATTTTTGAAAAGCTCTTTGGAGATGACGTGGTGGATCCGGAACATATTGCCGAGGTGAAGAGAATCATGGGGATCAAGCCCGAAGCATCACCATACGCTCGCCTCGCTGAAATTTACTCGATAGGATCCGAAGAAGAAGAGAAGATGACGCCGCACTTGAGTTGCGAGATCAACGGAGTTCTATGCAAAGCTTTATGCGACATCGGAGCCCAAGTAAGTGTTCTATCTTCTAAAATTTACGATAAAGTTCAATACCACAACCTAGACTTAGCTCCAACATCAACGAAATTAATTATGGGAGATGGTAGAACTATCAAACCTCTAGGTATTGCTTGCAACATGAAAGTAAAAATCTCTAAAAACTATATACCAACTGATTTCTTTGTTATTGATGCTTACCATAGTAATTCTGATCATATAATCTTAGGTAGGCCATTTCTTAAGTTGGTTGATGCCGTGTTAGATGCCGGAGAAGGCAAAGTAACAATGAACCTTAATGGAACAAAGTACACATATAACTTTCTTCGTGCTTCTAAACACCTTACACCTTTTCCTCCCGAAGATGAAGAAGTAGAAGAGATAGATAGTCTTTGTTTTGTTGAAACCCTTAGAGACCTGCTGCAAAGAGCGATGAAAAATCAAATTAGTAATCAACAAGATGAAGAACTAGAGGAAGCAACAAAAGGCTTAGAGCCGCATGATGTTAGTGTGGAGGAAGAGAAATTCGAAGACATAGGAGAAATCAAACCCGAGGAGCCACAAGTGCCCGAGGTAGACCTTAAACCTTTGGCCAAGGGATTAAAATATGAATTTTTGGGCCCGGACAAAACTTATCCAAGTCATTGTGAGCGACGAGTTGAGTCCCGAAGAAAATGAAGCGTTGCTGATTTTATTAAAAAAACATAGGAAGGTGATTGGATATTCAATTAATGATCTCAAAGGTATTAGCCCAGCCTTTTGCACTCATCGTATACCAATGGAAGACCAATGTAAGCCCGTAGTGGACCATCAAAGGAGGCTAACCCATGCCATGCGAGAGGTAGTAAAGAAAGAGGTTATCAAGTTACTTGATGCCGAATCATCTACCCGGTTCCGCATAGCGAATGGGTGAGCCCGTGACATTGTGTACCGAAGAAAGGAGGTTTGACCGTGGTGAATAATTAGAAGAACGAGTTGATACCGCAAAGAACCGTGACCGGGTGGCGGATTTGTATCGATTATCGTAAGCTTAACAAAGCGACGAAGAAAGATCACTTCCCCCTATCGTTCATAGACGAGATGCTCGAGAGGTTAGCAAACCACGCTTATTTTTGCTTTCTCGATGGATACTCGGGGTTCATGCAAATTCCTATTCACCCGAAGATCAACATAAGACAACGTTTACGTGTCCTTACGAACGTTTGCATATAGGAGGATGCCCTTCGGCCTATGCAACGCTCCGGCCTCTTTTCAACGTTGCATGATGGCCGTGTTTTCGGAATTCATCGAAGAAATTGTTGAAGTGTTTATGGATGATTTTTCCGTTTACGGGAAGACGTTCATGGATTGCTTAGCAAATTTAGAAAAGGTCCTTACAAGGTGTGCGGAGGTAGATTTGGTTTTAAATTGGGAAAAGTGCCACTTCATGGTTAAGCAAGGCATAGTGCTCGGACATGTTATATCCGAGAGAGGAATTGAAGTGGACAAGGCTAAGGTAGAGACGGTTGAGCAACTCCCACCTCCTACGGATGTCAAGTCCTTTAGGAGCTTTCTAGGCCATGCCGGATTCTATAGAAGATTTATAAAGGACTTCTCGAAGATCACTAAGCCTTTAACACACCTTCTTCAAAAGGATGTGGCTTTCGACTTTGATGAGAAGTGTCTAGCGGCATTCCGGACCTTGAAAAATGCGTTGGTGAGTGCTCCCATCATCCAACCTCCGAATGGAGCCAACCTTTCGAGATCATGTGTGACGCAAGTGACTACGCCGTAGGCGCGGTCTTGGGACAAAGAAAGGAAGGCCGAGTTCACGCCGTTTACTACGCTAGCAAAACTCTTAGTGGGGCACAATTAAATTACGCCACTACGGAAAAAGAGTTGCTAGCGGTGGTATTCGCTTTCGAAAAATTCAGATCTTACATCGTGAACTCGAAAGTCATTGTTTACACCGATCACCCGACCATCAAGTATCTCTTGGCTAAGAAGGAAGCTAAACCACGTTTGATTCGTTGGATCCTTCTTCTCCAAGAGTTTGATCCGGAAATTCGTGATAAAAGGGGGTGGAGAATGTTGTGGCCGATCATTTGTCTAGGATGAATCGTGGACAAGATGATAAAGAGCCCATAGAAGATAAGATGAGAGATGACCACCTCTATAGAGTGCTTGATAAAGATACTTGGATGATCGACATCATTCGAGCAATTACGCAAGATGCCCCTTGATCATCTAGATAAAAACACTCAAAGGAAGATAATCTCCGAAAGTAAGAAATATTTTTGGGATGCACCATACCTCTTCAAACTTGGCAATGATGGAGTAATGAGAAGATGTGTGCCAAGGGAAGAGAGGGTTGAGATTCTAAGGAAGTGCCACTCGGCGGAGTACGGTGGACACTATAGCCATTTTCGAACCGAAGCAAAAGTATGGTCGAGCGGATTCTATTGGCCGGAGATGCATGAAGATACTAAAAGATATGTTGCGTCCCGCCCCGAATGCCAAAGAACCGGAAACATCTCTCAAAGAAATTCTATGCCTTTGAAATACAACTTACAAATCGACATATTCGATGTATGGGGCATAGACTTCATGGGGCCTTTTAAAAACTCATTTGGATTCGAATACATCCTAGTCATGGTTGATTATGTGTCCAAGTGGGTAGAGGCTATACCATGTCGTAAAGCTTCCACGGAGGAGTCCATCACCATGATCAAGAACGTGATTTTTCCCCGTTTCGGTACACCGAGAATCTTGATAAGTGATGGAGGAACTCATTTCACCGGAAGAACTTCAAAAAGTGCTTGTCCAAGTTGGGAATTGAGCATAGGGTCTCCACGGCCTATCACCCACAAACCAACGGACAAGCGGAGACGTCAAATAGGCAATTAAAAAGCATACTCAACAAGACCACGGAGAAGGGAGGCAAGGATTGGTCAAAGAAATTAGACGGAGCTTTATGGGCTTATCGAACGGCGTTTAAAACACCGATAGGTATGACCCCTTATCAATTCGTCTATGGAAAAGCTTGCCACCTTCCGGTTGAGTTGGAACATAAAGCCTATTGGGCGATTAAAGAGATGAACCTTGATCTCGATGCCGCGGTGGTGAAACGAAGAATTCAAATAAGCGAGCTAGAGGAGTTGAGGTTGAAAGCATATGAAAACGCAAGCATATACAAGGAGAGAATCAAAAGGTGGTATGATAAAAGGTTGAAGAAAAAAGAATTTAAAGAAGGAGATAAGGTCCTCCTCTACAATTCGAGGTTTAAAACCTTCGGAAAGGGGAAATTGCAAAGCAAGTGGGATGGACCTTATGTTGTGCATTCGGTGTTCTCCAACGGAGCGGTAACCATTATGGATATAAACGGCGATCAATTTGTGGTGAATGGACAGCGGCTTAAGGTTTACTACGAACCCGATGTTGTGCCCCTTCACCATGTTGACGTCTTCACCATGGAGGAAGAGCCCGAACGTCCCGCCTAGGACGAAAAACAAGGCATCAAATTCTCGTAAATAATTTTTCTTTTAGTTTTCTGGGAGTTTTTCGCGAAGATTTACCGGGCCAACTTTTTCCCATGGGCTAATGAAGAAAAAAAAATAGGGCGGTGTGCAAAAAACCGGACCGGCCCGGCCCCGAGGCGGGTGGGCCGGCCGGCCCAGCGGACCGGCCCGGAGGGGCCCGACGCCCGATGACGCCGAATTTCGCCCGAATTGCTCCTTTTTGACTTCCTTGTTTGGTCGGAAAATTTTAAGGGAAGTGTAAAAAAGGAAAATAAGGTTCCCAGGGCTTTCCTCTCAGGACTATTTATTTGGCCGAATTGGGAGCTCGAGGATCAAACCTTTCAAGCAATGTGTTGCACCCTTGTAGCAGCTATTGTGCCCCCAAGGAGCTTAGAGTTGAAGCTAGAAGCCAAGAAGCCATCGATGGAGGAGGTGATGCGATGCGAGCTCAAGCTACCCGTCAAGAGGACCGCACACATCCGTTGCGGAGGACGTGTCCCGACCGGAGCTCTTGCATCTCGCAACCCCGTCGAAGGAGAGAAGGTCCCTACACCCGTCCGAAGGTCGGCACGCCTCCAAGGCGTCAAGCGCAAAGATTACAAGGAGGTGTCGCCGCAGCCTAAGGATTATGGGGATAGCGACTACTCCGACGATCGTAGCCCGAGCTCGTGGGCGGCCGCCGGTAGAGATGATGATGATTGGGATGAGCAGCCCAAGGAAAGGACTCCCGAAGGCCCCAACGGCGACGGCAACAATGACGGCGAAGGCAACGACAATGGAGGTGGCAACGACGGTGGTGACAACGGTGGAGATTATGGCGACGACGACCCCTTCGGATTGCATCCGATGTGTTGTCGAGTTTGTCGTCAATCCATCGCGGATCTCTACACGTCGGCCGACGAATGTCTCCAAGCCATGGAAGCGATGAAGCAGCGTATGGAGGACTCATGAAGTGCATTCCCCGGGAAGAAGGCAAGGACATCTTGGAGGAGAACCATAAAGGCATCTGCGGCAACCACGTGTCTTCCCGCACGCTAGTCGGCAAGGCCTTCCGATGAGCTTTCTGCCGGCCCACGGCCTGCGGGTGACGCCGAAGAACTCATCGAAGGTGCCAAGGGTGCCGGTACTTCGCTAAGCAACAAGACGTCCCGGCCTACAAGCAAGTCACTATACCACCAACCCGGCCTTTCGCCCGTTGGGGACTCAACATGATTGGGCCTCTCCGGACGCGCCGGAGTATTCAACGCAGTTCCGGCGGCCATTGACAAGTTCACCAAGTGGATTGAAGTCAAGCCGGTCACATGCCCAAAGGCCGACAGAGTACTCGACTTTTTGGATGAGCTCGTGCACCGCTATGGACTACCCCACCGCATCATCACGGACACGGGTTCCAACTTCAGCAATCACCGCTTCTTGAAATATTGCGAGAACAACGGGATTGACGTCCCGTATGTCTCGCCGCCCATCCACGGGCCAACGGACAAGTTGAGTGCCCCAATGGGATGGTACTCAACGCTCTCAAGAAGCGATTGCACGACGCTACTAACGAAAAGGGGGGAAAAGTGGATCAAGGAACTACCCAATGCACTCGGGGGCTTCGTACACAACCTACCAAGCCGACAGGTAGTCACCCTACTTCTTGGTCTATGGCTCCGAAGCTATCCTACCCGCCGACGTAATGTGGGATTCGGCCGACGAGAGAGCAAGACGACGAAGGCATGTCCGAAGACAACAGACGAGTTGATATTGATGGACTCGAAGAAGCTCGTTGTGCCTCCCTCGTCCGAACGGCAAGGTACCTTGAAGGTCCCTTCTCAATCGCGAGGTGACCGGACCGTGTGTCGGGCATACTCCCCCGGTACCCATGCAAGGAAGGATGAAGACGGACTCCTACTATAATTCCCCCGTAATCCTACTAGGACTTGTACCGTGTAATCCTACTAGCACTCCCCGCCTTGTAACCGACTAGGAACCCACCCCCCGGACTATATAAAGGAGGGCAAGGTACCTAGCCGGCACCCGATCTCAACCCAACACCAAGCGCGAGCGCCATACTTGATACCCCAAACAGGACATAGAGTTCGCCACCTTAGCGACCGGAACTCGTATAAATCTTGTGTCCCGTGTCCTCGCGCACACCTTCGAGTTCTCGGTCTCCCAATCACGATCCTCCACCGCATAATCTACTACATTGGGTACCCCCTTGGTAGGTTTGCCGGTCTAAAACACCGACAATCGGCACGCCGGGTAGGGGTGATCATCACCACCGGCGAATTCAAAGGACCCATGTCAACAAGATCAATCTACTCGTCGACTCGCCGAGATCCATTGAAGCAAGTCGCCTCGTCCCCCGTCAAAGCGGAATCAATTTTCATCGCCCGCGCGTCCGGGTGCCTCGGCACGTCGTGGGGCTTGTCGCGCGGCTCGTCGTTGACTACTCCACCTCGCGCGAGCTCGTCGTCAACTACTTCGCCTCGCGCGGGGCTTGTCGACGACAACTTCGCCTCCGCCGTGCGTCCGGGAGCCTCGGCACGTCGCGCGGCTCATCACGCGGCTCGTCGCGCCGCTCGTCGTCGACTACTCCGCGTTGCGCATGCTCGTCGTCGACTACTCCACCTCGCGCAGGCTCGTCGTCGATAACTCGCCTCGTGCCGGCTCGTCGTCGACTACCGCGCCTCCGCCGCGCGTAAGGGTGCCTCGGCACGTCGCACGGCTCGTCACACGGCTCGTCGCGCCGCTCGTCGTCGACTACTCCGCCTCGCGCAGGCTCGTCGTCGACTACTTCGCCTCCGCCACGCGTCCGGGTGCCTCCGCAAAGATTACAAGGAGGTGTCGCCGAGCCTAAGGATTATGGGGATAGCGACTACTCCGACGATCGTAGCCCGAGCTCGTGGGCGGCCGCCGGTAGAGATGATGATGATTGGGATGAGCAGCCCAAGGAAAGGACTCCCGAAGGCCCCAACGGCGACGGCAACGACGGCGGCGAAGGCAACGACAATGGAGGTGGCAACGACGGTGGTGACAACGGTGAAGATTATGGCGACGACGACCCCTTCGGATTGCATCCGATGTGTTATCGAGTTTGTCGTCAATCCATCGCGGATCTCTACACGTCAGCCGACGAATGTCTCCCCGCCCTCGTAGAGCTTGTCTCCGACTAGTAAGTAGGACTTGGCCCGGCGATGATCCGCTCGGCCAAGTTCTTATCGTTGGGAACCTTCGCTCGCGGATGTAGTCGATGAAGGGTTGTCGCCGAGCCACGTCTATCATCATGACCTTTTGGCCGCCTTCGAAGGCACCGGGTCCGTGGTCATGGGCGCCGGCTCCGGGATGGATGGCGCGTGAAGCTCGTGGACGAAGACTCCCGCTGGTACTTGTGCGCGAGTAGAGCCAAGCTTCGACAGGGACGTCCGCTGCAACGTTGTTGTCGCGGACGACGTGATGGAACTCGAGATCGTAGAACTTGTTCTCGAGTTTGCGGACTTCTAGGCAGTAGGCGTCCGTGTTCTCCTTGTTGCGATCCAAGACTTGTTAACTTGGTTGATGACCACTGCGGAGTCGCCGTAGACTAGTAGTCGCTTGATGCCCAATGATATTGCGAGGCGGAGCCCATGTAACAAAGTTTTGTACTCGGCATCGTTGTTTGAGTCCTTCCAAAAGATCTCAGGACATAATTGAGTTGTTCGCCCTTTGGAGAAATCAAGAGTACTCCTGCACCCGCGCCCTTGAGCTTGAGTGAGCCATCAAAGTACATCACCCCAATGCTCGGTCGCTCGCCTGGAGTTGGTAGCTAATTCTCTCACCATTCTCGCCATGAAATCGACTAGTGCTTGCGACTTGGTGGCCGTTCGTGGTTTGAAGTCGATGTTGAGGGCGCCGAGTTCGACTGCCCATTTGGAGATTCTTCCAGTAGCATCTTGGTTCCGTAGAATGCCGCCAAGCGGGTAGTCGGTAACGACGGTGATCGAGTACTCCTGGAAGTAGTGTCGTAACTTCCGCGAGGTGATGAGCCCTGCATACAGTAGCTTCTGTACTAGTTGGTAGTGTGCCTTAGATTCCGATAGGACCTCGCTGATGAAGTAGACTAGTCGCTAGACTGGGTAGGCGTGGCCATCTTCTTGCCGCTCGGCGATGATGGCAGTACTGACCACGTGAGTAGTTGTAGCGAGATAAAGTAGTAGTCGCTTGTTTTTGCTAGGAGTCGTGAGGACCGGTGGCTTGGACAAGAAATCCTTGAGCCGAGCCAAGGCTTGATCCGCTCTCTCGGGGTCCACACGAACTTCTCTTCGTGCTTGAGTAGTTTGAAGAAGTGTAGCCCCCGTTCTCCAAGCTTTGAGATAAATCTTTTCAAGGCCGCCATGCATCCGGTGAGCTTCCGCACGTCTTTGATGCGGTGGGAGCTTTCATCTTGGTAATGGCGGAGATCTTCTCGGGATTGGCTTCGATGCCACGATGGCCGATGATGAATCCAAGTAGTTTTCCCGAAGGTACGCCGAAGAGGCACTTGTTCGGGTTGAGCTCCCACTAGTACTCCCGCGAGAGATGCGAAAGTCTCTTCAAGATCGGCGATGAGCTTGTCGGAGTTTCGGGTCTTGACGACCATGTCATCCACATAAGCTTCGACGTTCTTGTTGAACGTTTCTTGAAACAGTCCGAATAGCTTGCCGATAGGTGACGCCGCGTTCTTCAACCCGAATGACATTGTTGTATAGCAAGAGGTGCCAAACGGGGTGATGAACATGGTCTTCTCCTGGTCTTCTTCCTTGATGGCGATCTGGTGGTACCCGAAGTAGAAATTGAGGAAGAAGAGCAGGTCGCAGCCCCGCCGTGGAGTCGATGACTTGGTCAATCTGCGGCAACCCGAAGGGGTCCTTGGGGGCGTGTTTGTTGAGATCGGTGTAGTCTACACACATCCTCAACTCGTTCGTGTTCTTTTTGCGGACGAGGACGGGGTTGACAAGCCACTCGGGATGGAAGACTTCTCTCGATGAAGTCGGTCGCGAGTAGTTTGGCGAGTTCCTTCTTGATGGCATCCCATCGTTCGTCGGCGGGAATGTCGGAGATGTTGTCACTTGGGGGTAGTTTTGGGGTCGACGTTGAGTGAGTGCTCGATCGGCCTCCCGGGCACCCCCGGCATGTCCGTAGGTTTCCGGCGTAGATGTCCCGGTTAGCCCGGAGGGAGCCGATGAGCGCGTCTTCCTATTTCGGGTCATGGCCCGCCCCGATCATGGTAGTCTCGTTGTTGTCGCCCGTCCCAAGGTCGATCGCCTTGACTTGTACTTCTTCGGATGGTTGAGGCTTGTTGGCCGTGTCAAATTTCTCTCGGGATCTCGAGTTCGTTGGGGTAAGCTTCTTAGATGCAGCATAGATTTCCATCATTGCGTTGGGTACTTGATTAGTAGTTGCGAGTTCCACAGCTTCTGTGTCACAGTCGAAGGATATCTTCAAGTCCCCTTGTAGTAAGAGTACTCCGGCAGGACTTGGTATTTTGAGTACCAAGTACGTGTAGTGAGGTACCGCCATGAACTTAGCGATAGCTGGTCTGCCGGGGATGGCATGGTAGGAAGTTTCAAAGTCCGCAACCTTGAACTTGATGTACTCGGTGCAGTAATTCTCTCTGGTTTCCCCGAAGGTAACTGGCAGGACCACTGAACCTAGTGGGATAGCCATGTTACCAGGGACGATGCCGTAGAAAGGCGATGTGCTCTTGGTGAGCGAGTGGGTAATGTCAAGCTTCATCTTCTTCAAGGTATTGGTGAAAAGGACATTGAGCCCGCATCCACCATCTATGAGTACCTTATTGAGTCTAGAGCCCGCGACTACCGGTTTCGGGACGAGTGGAAAATACCCCGGTGTTGACGGTTAAAATCCGTCAACTAGCCATGAGTTTACCTTCGGTGTTGGCATAAGTTTTATACCTTATCCATCGGTACTAACCCCCGTGGTATAACAAGTTCACGTGCGCATGTCGGTTTTGGAGTTTAGTGTTTATGCGGGATTTTAGCATTGAATGCAAGAGTTTAGGGATAAGTTCATCAAGCACCTTATGACAAGACCTTGAAGCCCGTACAAGTCATGCAATGAAGCAAACTTGACTCCCGAAGCCGGAACTTGATCCGAGAAGATGACAAACTCCGAGGACCTAACCGAAAAGTGTTGAATCTTGCAAGACAAGGAGTTATGCCCAATTCGGAGAGAAACTAACGACATCGACCTACATGCGAAGGGGGAACATCCGGGAAGCAAGGGAACCGACGTAGAGCAAAGGAGGCCGCGGGGCCGGGCCTTGATGGGCCCGGGCCGGCCGGCCCGGGCCGGTCGGCCTAGCCCGATCCGGGGCCCGTTCGTCCCCCTCCTTTCCCCTAGCCGTCATTCGGGCTATTTATAGCCCCCACGACCGAGAGCCACGGATGATCCAATTCGTCATCGGCCGCCGAGGAGCGAGAGAAGAGAGGGACACCATCTCGGAGAGGAGAGGGTCGAGCTAGTTGACTACGGTTTCCCTAGCCGACGTGGAAACCTTGCACGGAAGACCACGTCGGAGTTACCGGAGCTAGAAGCAAGTGCAAGGAAGGATCCGGTGGTGATCTTGTGTATGTATCATTGTCATAGTTGAATTATCAAGTTGAATCTATTCTTAGCGATCAAGTGTTTCCTCGAAGATTTCGTTTTTCGATCGGCTTTGCTTATTCCAATTTTATTCTCGAGATAGATTACATAGGGTGTTCTTGTAGCCGCGGTGACTAGAGGTACACGCCGAATCTTCCGAAAGAATCTCGACTTGTCTTTTGACTCGCCCTAGACTCCCCGCATGAGTAGGGATACGTTGTGACAGAACGGGGGTTCCGAAAGGCGGATGTTTTCGGATTTGGACGGGAAACCACGGTTAAAGAGGCTTCTTATAAGATTCGATTTGCTACTTCTTCTCTTGCTTGGAACTTCAACAAAAGGCTTAACCTGATCTCTCTAGATCGGTTTATCTACCCAATCTTACTTTGTTATCTCCGGTCTTTAGTAGATTAGATTGGTTTCGTATCTTTTACCTAGATGCATTAGGGTTTTATCGAAGATTGAAGTTACTTGGCTTTACTAGATCAACTCTTGCGTCAGACATTTGTTCCACGGATTCGATACCTTGGGTTCACCACTCGAGGGAAGAAGGGTCCCTTGACTTCGACGGGAGACTTGTCCGCTTGCAAGTCTAAACGAACTTTGATAGATCTATTAACCGTCAACAAGCCCCTTTTTCGGCGTCGTTGCGGGGAACAAGTGATCAAGATTTGATTTTTTTATTGATTTTTTGTGATTTTCAGTTTTCTTTTAGTTTTTCTTTTTGCATCTACTAAACTTTGATCATCCTCAAAATAAATCTAATCTAGTTTGTCTAACCCTAGTTTTTACGGATTTGTTTTTACTTTCTAGTTTTTGCATATTTTTTGTTGCTAACCCTAACGGGAGATGGACGGCTACCTCTCCAACAAACCCGATAATTTTGTGGGTGATCCGGAGAAAAACTTTACAGGCTAAGGAGACGCGAAGCACATCAAGCTAAAAAGATGGATTTTGTAGATTCGATGTCGGGAGACAAAGGATCGAAGGAATCTCCGAAGAATTCACCACCCCAAAGTCCTCAGGAGAATCGACTTCCACCGATGGGTGACCAACCACCGCAAGAGCACAAGATTGGGGAGCTATGCACCCCAGACATCATCGACCTACCAATCTTGAATCTTGAGGAGGTCGGAAGACCGTTCGAGATCAAGACCTCAACAATCCGCATGGTGCAACATTCACCCTTCACCGGTAAAGAGGATTCAAACCTTCACCTCCAAGCATTCATTCAACTATGTCAACATGGATGGGGTGACTCAAGATCAAATGAGGGCAAGGCTTTTTCCGTTCTCACTACTCGGGAAGGCATTGCAATGGTTCCACTCTCAACCGGCGGAGACGGTGCAAAATTGGAACACGTTGATGAAGGCTTTAATGAAAGAATACTACTCACCGGGTAAAACTCAAAGTTTGCGTAATAAGATTGCCACCTTTGTTCAATATCCTACGGAAACTATCTCGGAGGCATTCGAGCGCTTCAACGAGTACACTCGGGCGGTTCCACATCACAAGTTCCCGAAGGAAGACCTCGTGCAAAAGTTCTATCAAGGACTCACCATGGCGTCAAGGACGATCATCGATGCATCGGCGGGAGGATCTATCATCGAGCTTACACTGACGGAAGCTTTCATGCTATTCAAGAAGGTCACGGATAACGACACATGGGCGTCATCCGGGCGCCTACATCCGGTTCAACCCGCGGGGAACGTCAAAGGAGTCTTGCAAGTGGAGAAGGAGAACATACTTGAAGGCAAGATCGACTCGCTCATGAGGAGGTTGGAGAAGATGGAGATGGAAAAGAAAGAGGCTCAAGACTTGAAGGCCGCCGAAGCAAGGTCCACATGCGAAGAATGTGGAGAGTATGGCCATGTCCGCAAAGATTGTCCGGTGGAAGCCAAAACGCTCGACTACATGAGGAAGGGAGAATTCCCGAACTTCCGCTACGGGCAAGGTAGACCTCAATTTAATGCAAGCTCATCTATTCCTAATGCGGTTCCGCTTCGTATACAATTGAAGGAGTTCATGGACGAGCAAGCTAAGATCAACAAGGACACCGTCACCAAGTTCAAGACCATAGACAAGGTGTTGGAGAACATCGATAGCAAAGTGATAGAGGTCGGAAGTTCCAATCATCAAGTGCTCAACATGATGAAGGCTGCTCGAGACGCAAGTTGGACAACTTGCGGGGCGCCTCACTAATGATGAAGGGAAGCTTCCGGGACAACCCAAAAGTCCCGAATTGGCGAAGGCCATTCAAAAACGTTCGGGGAAGGAGACCTTAAACCATCCACCGAGGTGGAAGGAGTTGCTAAAGAGAAGGTTACGGGGATCATCACCGAGGAACACGAGTTTGAGATGCGGAGGAAGACACGAGGATACCGCAACTCAAGCCACGCTACTTCCGAGGTAAACTTGACAACCACTTTGAGAAGTTTGTGGAGGTTGTGCGTAGACTTAGCATCAACATGCCATTACTAGATGCCCTACAAGTACCTACATATTCTCGTTACTTTAAAGACATACTTGCAAATAAATATGAGATAGCAACACTCGAGGTATATTATGTTAAGATGTCCGAGGAGTGTAGTGCCGCTATTGCTAATGTGCTAGAGAAGCAAAAGGACCCCGAATGCCCTACTATTCCTTGTTCCGTTGGCTCTTTCAACTTCGAGAAGGCGTTATGCGACCTTGGAGCAAGTGTGAGCGTCATGCCGAGGGATGTGTTCGAGAAGCTACGCCTACCAATGGAGCCTACGGGTATATGTTTGGAGTTGGGAGATAACTCCATTCTCTATCCCTTGGGCATTGCCGAAGATGTACCCGTGAAGGTCGGACACCACTTCATCCCCGTCGACTTCGTAGTGCTCGAGATGGGAGAGAGGGAAAAGCCGCCACTCATCCTTGGGAGGCCTTTCCTCAAGACCGTGGGAGCTACTATTGATGTTGGCAAGGGGGAGATCATGTTCGATATCAACGGAGAAAGGAGTTCCTTCAAGTTTCGTCCACGAATCAAGGCATGCAACATGATTGGAGTAAAGGGAGAAACAAAGAAAAAGGAGGGGTTGAAAAAGAAGAAGGAGCCGGAAAAAATGAACGTAAAGAAAATCAAAGAAGGTGTTGCATCCGTCAAGACAAAGGAAGAAAAGCCGCTGTGAAGACCAAAAAAATGACTAAGCCGGAAGACAAGCCCGCGCCCAAGATGGTGCGGAAGTGGGTACCCAAGATTGCAACACCCGCAAAGAGCATTGATCCGAAGTAATCAAGTGAAGAAGTCTAGCTATAGACTATAAATGAAGCGCTAGACGGGAGGCAACCCGTTTCGTCGAGTCAAGAATAAGCTACGGGAGGACAACCCGATTCCAGGTTTTTTGGGTCTTTTTAATAAGTTAGTTTTCAATTTTATTACGCAAAGACATTAGACTTAGAAGTGGTTGAACAATATTATAGACATAATTTTTGATTGAATATTTTGCTTTATCACAAACCCTTTGCATGAACCCTCCTATGTGTTTGTTTGATTCCTTTCGAGAAACCACAACCAAATAATTTCAGAACCTAACTCAACCTTTCACCCTCATTATGGTGCTGTGGTTGACTTATTTTTCATGCTAAAACACACGAGTAGGGCCACGACTTATACCTAGGAGTTAATTAAATTTCAGCACGTGGTAGGACTCGCGTGAACCTAGAAACTAAACTTTTGGTTGGTTTAAAAATCTATATCCTTGGTTTCTCTAAGATTATAATTTTTCTAAGCCTCATTTAGTTTTGTTTTGTTCAAAATCTCTCTTATTTAGCCAAAATTAGAACCTAAACCTATGCCCTCATGATCAAGCGGGAAAAGTTTGCTCTCAACCGATGAAGGCAAACTATACCGGTGAGACCGATATCAACGTAGTCAGAAAATATTTTCGACTTACATTTGTTTTTAATGGTTTAAAAACTTCTCTAAATTTATGCTTGAGCTCTTGCATGGCTCTAAAAAATATTTTAATTTTCGGATTAGAGGAGTGCTTAACCTTAAACATACCTAAAGGGAGGCAATCTAGTTTGAATTAATCATGCATGCACCATTGGATACCCTTTCATCAACTTTCACCAAGTACACATGCAAAGGACAAGCATGGTGGACAGCAAGCATCAACTTTGCAGGAATTTCATGGTGGCATGTGAAGCAAGTGGAGCAAGGGAGCATGGACATGACTCAAAGCATGAAGCATCAAGTGGAAGGACCAATAATGCAAGAAAAGGAGTGGACGAGAGCGTTTGGGCGGTGCAACTCGTGGAGCACGCGGGCGGGGAAAGTTGCGGAGGAGAAATGATTGTGCTAGAAGAAAGCCGAGGCGGGGGAGGAGCTAGAAGCCACCCGGGCCGGTCGTCCCGGCCCGGCCGGCCTCCTCTACTTTAAGGAGCCCCCCGGCTCCCGTTTTCTGCGAGCAAGCTTCCCTCTCCTTCCTTAGTTTGTGTGTTCAAGTTTGTGTGCCCGTAACCTCCGTAGACATAGCCAACCTTCCCAAGCTTGATATCTCAAAAAAAATCCACCACCTTAATCCACTCAAAGTCCACATCCCGAAGTAAGATTTTAAGTGCCTAGTTACCGGTTGCAACCCGGAGTTTTAGTGGAGAGAAGAGTGCAGCAACCATGTGGAAGAAAACCACAAGTCTCTTCTCCAAGAAGAAGGGTTTGTCGTCATCCAAGGCATCGTCGACGACGTCTTCGAGGAGGCACTCGGTTTCCGAGTCTCCCCGGAGCATGGAGACGGATACGGCACCACCAAGGAGGAACGATGCTCTCCTCCTTGGTGGGATGAGGGCAGCAAGGAGCGCGTCCATGAGTTTTACCGAACCACAAGGACACACGGAGGAGCCGCCCGTTCCACCACGACGATCAACCCGTTCGATCGCGCCACCTCCATACACTCCGATATATTCCTCTTATGGCTTCATCATTTTGTCGGAGGAGGAGGAGGAGAGGCTCTCTCATCTTGAGAAGAGACTCGTGCCCAACGTCGAGTTCGACGACCAAGCACTCTACAACTTGGGTTTCGGCACCGACATATACTACATGTTGGGGCACCTTGGATGAGTGCAATTCTCCAACGGAGTGTCGGCGGACACCCACAAGGAGTTCGCCTTGGAAATTTTGATGACCATTGCACCTATCCTTGATGATGGGGTGCAAAGCTTATCATTCCGTTTGGAGGGAGTCCAACAAGTGGTTCCCTACGAGCATGTTAGGGAGCTACTTGGATTCCATAAGGGAGCTCCGGAAAAAGTTGACGTGCCACCCGGCATGTTAGATGGATTTTGGAATTTGATCTCCGGAGAAGCCCACCAACAACGCAATTGCATCCGCAACCCCATTATCCGAATATTCCACTCTTGGATGTGCAAGAGGGTATTAGGGAGGATGAGGGAGACGAAGGTGACCGACACGGAGTTGAATTGGCTCTACTCGGCTTTGATTGCCAGGCAGCCAATAGACCCCTCATACCTTATGATCAACCGTTGGTGTTGCGAGGCAACATCGGGGGCGGGACATATTGGTTCGGGTGTTACCTCTCCATGTTGGCCTTCACCCTACGACCGGGGATCGCAAGAAACCCCGAACATCTTTTGCGTGGTACCTCTCTCGGCATTGAATATTTGCGACAAGGCAAATACATTAGTGGAGATGAGAGAGGAGGTTTTCGTTTGGCCATGGTGAACCTACCCCTTCCGGATGCAAGGCTTAGGCTTTTCATCGAAGGGAGGGAAGATTGGTTGGAAGAGGGACTCCTTGTCCCGGCAAGGAAAAACAAAAGAGGAAGAATCGTAGAGGAGGGAACATCCTCCGCACAAGCGAGTGGTGCACAATCCAATGTGCCACAATTCGGAGGGATCCCTCTTCCGCCAAGTTATTACGGAGGGCCACAAGAGCAAGCATGGGGGGTGGTGCACCGGTACCCCCACCAAATTATGTGGTGCCCAACGCAAACTTCGCGGAGCCCTACGCACAATATTCCCAACCACAACAAAGAATGGCCACTATTGGAGAGTATGTTGCGAGAAACGCCCAAAACGTCGCAGCCATCCAAGCGAACGCGGCTCAACTTGGTGAGGGCAATGCAAATATTGCCTATGAGCTTGGACGCCTTCACTTAGTGGAGCCGGATCAATTCGTTGGAGGGAGTGTCCAACCCTACTACGAGCAAGGGTACTACTATCAAGATCATCAACACCAACCACCGGCGGAGGACTAGGAATATTGAGGAACTTTAGTTTTCTTTTCTTTTCCCTTTCTCTCGTAATTTTCAGCTTTTGTTTTTGTGTGTTTGTGTAATATTTTTTAAATTTCAACAAGTGTGTTTGTTTATTTTCAGTTTGTATTTCAACTTGATTTCATCATTAATAAAGATACCACCTTGTTCTCACCATTGGAAAAGTTACAAAATTTGTGCCATAATGATATATGATTATAATTGCCGCTTTGTTTACCTTTGTAATTGATTTATGCATGTTAAAGCTAGTGCTCTCTTAAAGCACGAATCTGAATTTATTTAAATGCTAGCTTAATCTTTAGCGGATGTTATGATTAAAATAAAGACCCATAGTGTTTTATGTGCTCTCAAGTAATGAATAGATTGAAGATGGTTTTTATGCTCAAAAATATCGCTAACCTTGTCATAAATATCACTTGTGTGTTGCTCAACCTATCCAAAGCCTAATAGATATTTGAGTCCATAAACCTTAGTGTACAAGATTTATTTTTGAGTGAGTTATTGCAGGCCATGATTTCTCCGGCCCGAGACTAAGAAGCTGGTCATTCCGTTTTTGCATATCTATCTTTTTGCTAGCCTTTTATCCGTGCATTGTGTATCCACGCATCGAAGATCTCACAAACCTCGCCGGATATCCACCATTAAAACCAAATATCATCTTTTGTGTTTACCTCCTTGACCACGACCTATCGTTGAGAATGGATCATCAATTCAAGGAAGATCGCAAGACGGTGCCAACATTGAAGAATTCAAGTATCTCTCCAAGGGAAAATATTTCTAATACCTACCTTATTTATCGCCTCTTTGCTCAAGGACGAACAATGTCTAAGCTTGGGGGAGGAGGTAGGTACGATGCAATTTTTAGAGTTCAAAGGGGAGTAATTAAAAAAAGAAAGTTCAAAAGGGGAGCAAAATAAAAGTTCATGACCGAATGTATGACAAGAAAAAAAATGAATGAATGAGAGAAAGAAAGAAAGAAAGAAAGAAAGAAAAGAAGGAGAAATATAAGAAAGAGAAAAAAAATGAGTATGCGTAAAGTGAACTCCCCGGTTCTCTAAAGTGCATTAGGAAATTCAAGGCTTCAAGATTAAAAGATCCATTCTCATTTTCCAACCATGGGCAATCCGATAACGAGGACTTCCTTTGTGCCTCGGGATCACCCTTTGCCCTTTGCACATGTCCACTCATCTAAAGTGTGCGTATTTTTCTCTTTCCCCTCCTTGTTTTAACATTATTTTCCAATGACCTTTTTGACGATTCTCGGTAAGACCATGAGAAGCTTGTCTTGTTTTGACAACACCTCATTTATAAAATCTTGTTAGGACTAAACTTTCCCAAAAAGCTCCATATAAAGCCTACCACACATATATGTTATGAGAGGGAAAGGAGTAGAATATATAGGCTTGAGAGACAAGCGAGTTGAGAGTTCATGAGCAATATACAAGATGATTTAAATTTGTGAACTTGGTTTAGCTTTTCTTTATCTCATTCTTTATTTCAAAAATTCTGAGATCTATTTAAACTTTGTGAGCATGTTGATACTTGTGGGGTAAGCTTAATTAAGAATCTACCCTCCGTAGAGATGAAGGCTAGTACATTATGGAACTTTAGTGAATTAAAATTTTGAGAGCATTATGTTTTCTCATGTGTGCTCAAGTTAAAAGTTTAAACATTGATGGGCAACGATGATATCCATCGAAGGCTTACTCGAGGATGAGCAAGGTTTAAGCATGGGGGAGATGTTGACGGTGAAAATCCGTCAACCTAGCCATGAGTTTACCTTCGGTGTTGGCATAAGTTTTATACCTTATCCATCGGTACTAACCCCCGTGGTATAACAAGTTCACGTGTGCATGTCGGTTTTGGAGTTTAGTGTTTATGCAGGGTTTTAGCATTGAAAGCAAGACTTTTGGGATAAGTTCATCAAGAACCTTATGACAAGACCTTGAAGCCCGTACAAGTCATGTAATGAAGCAAACTTGACTCCAAGAAGTCAGGGACTTGATCCGAGAAGATGACAAACTCCGAGGACCAAACCAGAAAAGTTCTGAATCTTGCAAGACAAGGAGTTATGCCCAATTCAGAGAGAAACTGACGACATGAACCTACATGCAGAAGGGGGAAACATCCGGGAAGCAAGGGAACCGACGTAGAGCAAAGGAGGCCGCGGGGCCGGGCATGGATGGGCCCGGGCCGGCCGGCCCGGGCCGGTCGGCCCGGCCCGATCCGGGGGCCCGTTCGTCCCCTCCTTTGCCCTAGCCGCCATTCGGGCTATTTATAGCCCCACGACCGAGAGCCACGCATGATCCAATTTGTCGTCGGCCGTCGAGGAGGAGAGAAGAGAGGGACACCATCCCGGAGAGGAGAGGGTCGAGCTAGTTGACTACGGTTTCCCTAGCCGACGTGGGAACCTTGCACGGAAGACCACGTCGGAGTTCCGGAGCTAGAAGCAAGTGCAAGGAAGGATCCCGGTGGTGATCTTGTGTATGTATCATTGTCATAGTTGAATTATCAAGTTGAATCTATTCTTAGCGATCTAGTGTTTCCTCAAAGATTTCGTTTTTCGATCGGCTTTGCTTATTTCAATTCTATTCTCGAGATAGATTACATAGGGTGTTCTTGTAGCCGCGGTGGCTAGAGGTACATGCCGGATCTTCCGAAAGAATCTCGACTTGTCTTTTGACTCGCCCTAGACTCCCCGCATGTGTAGGGATACGTTGTGACATAACGGGGGTTCCGAAAGGCGGATGTTTTCGGATTTGGACGAGAAACCACGGTTTAAAGAGGCTTCTTATCAGATTCAATTTGCTACTTTTTCTCTTGCTTGGAACTTCCACAAAAGGCTTACCCCGTTCTCTCTAGATCGGTTTATCTACCCAATCTTTCTTTGTTATCTCCGGTCTTTAGTAGATTAGATTAGTTTCGTATCTTTTACCTAGATGCATTAGGGTTTTATCGAAGATTGAAGTTACTTGGCTTTACTAGATCAACTCTTGCGTCACACATTTGTTCCACGGATTCGATACCTTGGGTTCACCACTCGAGGAAAGAAGGGTCCCTTGACTATGACGGGAGACTTGTCCGCTTGCAAGTCTAAACGAACATTGATACAACTATTAACCATCAACACCTGGCTCGGAGAAGCTTGTCCATTGATCCACGCGAGAGAAGGTGATGGGTGCTTCGACCACCCGAGAGGGGTCGGGACCGCCGGTTCATTGTTCAAGACTTCCCGTCTCGTGGCCTTCGAGACCGTCCGGTGGGTAGTCCGCCGAAGAGGACGTTCACCGTCTTTTCGGGTTCTTGGAAGTCGCCGTTGCCCTCATCGGCTTTTTTTCTTGCCCTTCTTGTCGTGAGGAGGCCGTGGGTCCGGAGTGTCCTTGAGTGCTCATCGGAGTTGATAACCTTTGCTCGGTGGTATGATTGCCCTCTAGGTGCCACGGGCACTTCTCTTTTAGCACATCTTTAAAGCCGCCGAGCTCTTCTTCGAGTTGCCTTTCACGGGGGTCTTCGGATAGCCGCGACCGTGTTGTCCGGCTTGCGCTTGCGGTTAGGACTGTGTAGTTGTTGTTGTTGCGACCCCCTTGATCCCCGGTGTTGTTGTTCTTTGTCGCCCGGGTTGTGTTTGCTCTTGCCGCGAATGGCATCGTACTTGGCGTTTGCCTTGTCTTCTTCATCGGCCCATGAGGTGATCATGTCCTTGAGCTTGGTGATGGAACTCGGGCGGCGGCGGCCAAAGTCTTCGAAGGTGCGGCGGTGGTAGAGGCTTGTCTTGAAAAAGGTCAATGACCTCCTTGTCGGTGAAATCGACTACCGTAGCGCGCTTGTCGAAAAAGCGTCGCATGTACTTGCGTAGCGTCTCGCCTTGTTCTCGCTTCACCATTGCCGGGTCCACCGAGTGCCCGAGCGTCCCATGGCACCCGCAAAGTTGCCGGTGAACCGAGCCTTGAGTCGGTCCCACTCGTCGATCGAGTTCTTGTCAAGCGACTTGAGCTAGGTGAGTGGTGCCTGGTCTAGCGAGAAAGGAAAGTAGAGGCACTTCATGTCGTTGTTGCCACCATCATTTTTGATGGATAGAGCGTAGCATCCGAGCCATTGTCTTGGGTCTTTCTTCGCGTCATACTTGGTGATCCCCGGATGTTTGAATAACTGCGGGATGAGTAGGTTGCGAAGTCGAGCGGACAAGGCGGGGAAGTCGTTGTTGTCGCTTGCCACGGAGGACTTCTTGCGTCGTATTTCTTCAATTTTGTGGCGGGCATCGTAGTCGCCGCGCGAGACACCGGTGACGTGGGCGTGCTGCGTGGCCTCGGCCTCCGCGGTTGCCTCTATCGCTAGCTCTCCCCGCCCCCCCGTGTGGGGAGCTCCCGCCGCCGCCGGCCTCCACTTGTCGTATGGACCTCCCCGGGCCCACTACCTCGGTGGGTACCGGGACCGACTACTCGGTGGGCCCCGGGACTACCCGACTTGTGCCGCACGGTACTTGATGGCGTAATGCGCAATGACTACGGTGGAGAAGTACTCGGATAGGAAGCTATACATACCATGTCTTGCGTAGAGGACTATATAAGGAGAGGCGGGGACCCTTCTCTCTCGGATTACGCATCATCTTGTAATCACATCCAATCAATCCCGAGCTATGCGGCATACGGGACGTAAAGTATTACGCACCTCGCGGCCCGAACCTGTCTAAATTGTGTGTCACATGTCTCTTCCTTCGAGTTACCGATCTCGGCAAGACCACATTCATCAACCTCGGGTACTCCCCTTTGTAGGTTGCCGGTCTAAAACACCGACAGCTGGCGCGCCAGGTAGGGGCTCTTGCCGAAGATCATATGGCGAACTCAACGGCTTCAATCTTCATCAAGCCAATTGTCGCCTTCAACCGTGGCGACACCTTCGTCTCGGCTCTTGGGTCTGCACTGCTGACGGCGCCGGGATCCTTCCAACGCCGCCTCACCATGCCGCCCAACCCGGCTATCGGGCTCGTGACGCTCCCCGAAGTAGCCACGGGCAATCTCGCCGGAAAATTCGGCGAAATCTCGCTCTACAATCAACACGCCGACTTCGAGCTTGGATCGGACTCGAACTCAAACTCGACGTTCCCGTGGGCTATCGTATGCGAGTCGGCTACCCGGCCATCACGTGCGGCCTCCCCACTCCGTGAGCGCTTCACGCGCGGCCCTCGCACCGCCGCGCATGGCCCACGCGAAGGCTCCCCGCGCGCGCCGGGCCGACAAGGAGATCGTACCCGAGCACGACTCGGACTCCAACACCGTCCCCGGCTACAACTCGGACTCCAACGCTCTCTCCCGGCTTCTACTCGGACTCCTCCTACGAGTTCGACTTCGGGTCGACCCGATGAGCCCGAGTCCGAGAACAATAATACAAGTCAAACCCCTGTCGGGACTAGCTTCCGGCCCTGGTTATAACATCTACACCCACCGGGAGATTCGTCTACGGCTAGAATGGAAGCCCGCCGACATGACGGGGAGGGAACTCACGCCGCGTCGCCTACCTCGACTCACTTCCCTTCCGGGAGGGAAAACCGCTCTCCCCGGCGCGGGAGCACACTCCGACAGAGGTGGTAACCGGTGACTCCGGCCTTGGTTCTTCGATCGGCAAGTCTTCATGACTACGAACGAGACGCCGGGGCCCTTAGGGACACTCACGACCGATATCTCGAGGATATCTTAGCGGACGAGTTGTCCGCCAACGCGCCCGCCGACGAGGCCGACGCCAACGGGGACGCTCGACGTGAACGCAACGAGAAGCGAAACGAACGCCGACGTCTCCGCGAGTCCCTTCCCATCCGGAACCTCGCAGAAGCCCTCGACCAAGTCGAGAGCTGGGTGCACACTACCCTAGAGCAATGCCTTATGTCTATCACTACGATAGCACGTCAGGCTCAGGGGATGCGCGCGGGAGAAGTCATCGCCAAGCTCGCAGAGGATGCCTACTTCATGCGAGTTGACAACTGAGTCACTCAACCGCCCCCCATCAGGAACCGCCAGCAAGACAATGAAGCCACAAGTCGCAGTGCGGGCACAGGTTGCAACCGTACTCGAGCGGAGCTACCAGCTAACCCCAACCGTACTCACGCAATAGCCGGTGGACCCTCTCGGGGGTGGCAACGGCGTCGGCGGCGACCGGGAGATCATCCCTCACCGCGGTCCTAGCGGTGGAGGCGGCGGCGGCGGGAGCTCCAACCATGGGGCCGATAGGAGAGGCCGGGGGCGGAGGCGACCGCGGCGGCCGAGGCCACGCAAACGGCCACGCCTGCGGCGCCTCACGTGGCGGCTTTGACGCCCGCCAAAAAATAGAAGAACTATGACGCAAGAAGGCTTCCACGGCGGGCGACAACGACGGCTTCCCTGCCTTCTCCGCACGCCTTCGCAATCGCTTCTCTCGGAGAAATTCAAATCTCGGGGATCACCAAGTATGACGTGAAGCGGGGATCCGGTCACCGGTGGCTCGGATGCTATGCCCTCTCCATCGAGAACGGCGGGTGGCAACAACGACACGATGTGCCTCTACTTCCCTTTTACGTCCGGACCAAGCCCCGCTTACATGGCTCGAGTCACTCGAGAAGTACTCGATCGACAAGTGGGACCGATTGAAGGAACAGGTTCACCGGCAACTTCGCGGGCGCTATGGGCCGCTCGGGCACTCGCATGGACCTAGCAATGGGGAAGCGAGGAACAAGGCGAGACCCTTCGCAAGTACATGCGGCGCTTCTTCGACAAGCGCGCCATCGTAGTCGATGTCTCGACAAGGAGGTCATCGACATCTTCCAAGACGGTCTCTACCACCGTCGCACCTTCGAAGACTTCGGTCATCGCCGCCGAGCTCCATCACCCACCTCATGGACATGATCACCTCCTGGGCCGATGAAGAAGACAAGGTTAACGCCAAGTACGATGCCATCCGTGGAAAGAGCAAACGAGCACGGGCGGCAACAACAACAACAACAACAACAACAACAACGGGAACCAAGGCGGTTGCAACGGCAACTACTTGGGTCCCAATCGCAAGCGCAAGCCGATAACAATGTCGCGGTTATACGGCGCCTGCCGAAAGACAACCCGAAGAAGACCTCCGGTGGCTTCAAGGACTTGCTTGAAGGAGAAGTGCCCGTGGCATCCGGACGGCAACCACACCACCGAGCGGTGCTACCAGCTCCGGCGAGCACTCAAGGACACTCGCGAGCCATGACACCCTCACGACAAGAAAGGCAAGAAAAAGGTCGACGAGGGCAACGACGACTTCCAGGAACCCGACAAGACGGTGAACGTCCTCTTTGGTGGACTACCCAACCGACGGGCTCAGAAAGCCACTCGTCGAGAAGTCATGAGCATTGAACCAGCGGTCCTGACCCCTCTCCGATGGTCGGAGGTACCCATTACCTTCTCCCACGTGGATCAATGGACAAACTTCTCTGAACCAGGGCGGTTCCCACTCGTCCTGAAGCCGGTGGTCGCGGGCTCCAAACTCAACAAGGTCCTCATCGACGGCGGAAGCGGGCTCAATGTCCTTTTTACCAAGACCTTGAACATTATGAAGCTCGGCATCACCCACATGCTCACCATGAGCACCTCGCCTTTCTACGGCATCGTCCCCGGGAACGCGGCTATCCCACCTTGGGCTCGGTGGTTCCGCCGATTACCTTCGGGGAAACAAGGGACAACTACCGTACCGAGTACGTCAAGTTCGAAGTCGCGGACTTCGAGACGTCCTACCATGCCATCCTTGGCAGACCAGCTATCACCAAGTTCATGGCGGTACCCCACTACACCTACTTGGTACTCAAGATGCCAAGTCCGGCCGGTGTACTCTCACTGCAAGGGGACTTGAAGATATCCTTCGACGCGACACGGAGGGCCGTGGAACTCGCGACCACGAATCAAGTACCCAACGCAATGATGGAGATCTACGCTGCATCCAAGAAGCTTGCCCCAAGTGAATTCGACATCCCGGAGAGGATTCGGACAAAGCCAACAAGCCTCGGCCCGGTGAGGACGTTCTAGTCAAGACAATTGACCTTGGGATAGGCGACAACGGCAAGACCACCACCATCGTGGCGGGCCTCAACCCGAAATAGGAAGACGCGCTCATCAACTTCCTCTAGGCTAACCAAGACATCTTCGCGTGGAAACCGGCGCACATGCCGAGGGGTGCCCGGGGAGCGATCGAGCATTCACTCAACGTCGACCCTAAAGCTACCTAGAAGCGACAACACCTCCGTCGCTTCGCCGACGACGGACGGGACGCCATCAAGAAGGAACTCGCCAAACTACTTGCGGCCGTCTTCATCGAGAGAAGTCTTCCATCATGAGTGGCTCGCCAACCCCGTCCTCGCCCGCAAGAAGAACTCGAACGAGTGGAGGATGTGCGTCGACTACACCGACCTCAACAAGCACTTTGCCCCAAGGACCCCTTCGGGTTGCGCGGATTGATCAAGTCATCAACTCCATGGAGGGTCTGCGACCTGCTCTGCTTCCTCGGCGCTACTCCGGGTACCACCCGATCGCTATCAAGGGAGAAGACCGGAGAAGACCGCGTTCATCGCCCCATTTGGCGCGTCTTGCTACATGACCATGTCCTTCGGGTTGAAGAACACCGACGCTACATACCGGCGAGCTATCCGGCCTCGTTTCAAGAGGAAACTAAACAAGAACGTCGAAGCCTATGTGGATGACGTGGTCATCAAGACCGAAACTCCGACACGCTCATCGCCGATCTTGAAGAGACTTTCGCATCCTTGCGAGAGTACCGCTAGAAGCTCGGCCCGAACAAGTGCGTCTTCGGCGTACCGTCGGGCAAACTACTCGACTTCATCATCGGCCACCGCGGCATCTAAGCTAATCCCGAGAAGATCTTCGCCATCACCGACATGAAAGCTCCCACGTGCATCAAAGACGTGCGAGAAGCCGACCGGGTGCATGGTGGCTCGAACGATTTATCTCGAAGCTTGGAGAACGGGGGCTTCCCTTCTTCAAACTATTCAAGCATCAAGAGAAGTTCGTGTGGACTCCGGAGGCGGACCAAGCCCTTGCCCGGCTCAAGGACTTCCTATCAAAGCCACCAATCCTCACGACTCCACGCAAAAGTGAGCGCGTCTTTGCTCTACCTCGGCGCGACTACTCACGTGGTCGGTATTGCCATCGTTGTCGAGCGGCGGGGAAGATGGCCACACCGACCCGGTCCGGCGTCCGGTCTACTTCATCGGTGAGGCCTGTCGGAATCCAAGGCACGCTATCGGCCCGGTACGGAAGCTGCGTACGCAGTGCTCATCACCTCGCGGAAGCTACGACACTACTTCCAGGAGTACTCGATCTCCGTCGTCACTGACTACCCGCTCGGTGACATCCTGCGGAACCAAGATGCTACTGGAAGAATCTCCAAGTGGGCAGTCGAACTTGGCGCCCTCAACATCGACTTCAAGCCATGCACAACCATCAAGTCACAGGCGCTAGTCGACTTCATGGCGGAGTGGCGGGAAAATCAGCTACCTACCCCAACTGAGCGCCCAGAGCACTAGGTGATGTACTTTGACGGCTCGCTCAAGCTCGAAGGCGCAGGTGCAGGGGTACTCTTGATCTCTCCAATGGGCGAACAACTCAAGTACATCCTGCAGATCTTCTGGAAGGTCTCAAACAACGAAGCCGAGTATGAAGCCCTGCTACATGGCCTCCGCCTCGCGGCTTCACTGGGCATCAAGCGGCTACTAGTCTACGATGACTCCGCAGTGGTCATCAACTAAGACAACAAGTCCTGGGACTGCAACAAGGAGAGGATGGATGCCTACTGCCTAGAAGTCCGCAAGCTTGATGAAGGACCGATAAAAATTCTTCTCGAAGGAGATGGAAACTCCAACAAGATGAACGCGACTTCCAACACACTTCTCCAACTCACTACCCAAGTTGGTCAAGCCCACGTAGCCACCGGAGTGCCACCGGACCTAGGAACCAACACACAACCTTCGACCCAAGAACGCGGCGGAACACCAAACCTCGAGTACGCGAGAACAACACCGGTCAGACCTGTGAGCACCACCGGTCAGACCGGTCCCTGCTAGTGAAACTGAGCAACTTTCACTAAGTGGCTCCACACCGGTCAGATCGGTGAGACACACCGGTCAGACTGGTCACAGCCTGAAAGCCCCAAAAACACCAAACAGGCCAACCGACCACCAAACTGACCCAAACTCGAAACAGCAGCAACACAGGACAACAGCAAACACACCCAGACGTTCACCCGAGTAAAAACCCACCGAGGGCTGCACCGGTCGGACCGGTCAAGAGCACCGGTCGGACCGGTGTAGCTGGGCGACTCGGGATGAATAGCACCCGCGGATCAACTCCCCCAAATGCAAACCTCGATCTCCCGAATCGCTCCACGGACTTGAACAAGACTTTGGGGATATTAGGAACACCTCATGAGGAGTCCATAGCCAAGTTTAATCCCACCAAAACTCGTCCAAAAAGGAGGAATCGAAGAAATCCCGCCAAGAGCACCACAAACCCTAGAACCCGGAAAACCCCAAAATCGAGCCCCTTTACTCACGGATTTGGGAGGGGAATCACAGCCCAAAGAACCACGAAGGGTTCCCACAAATTTCCCCCATCAAATCCCCAAGAGAAAGGTCCCGAAAACAACCCAAAGAAATCACCAAGAGAGGGCTCCGAAAATCACCACCAAGAACAACCGGGAACAACACATCCAAACCTTGAGGAACCACGTCGAATCATCTATACATGCAACAAAGGTTCATACAAGGTATAGCTTGCCGCTCGATCATCCAACCATCTCACAAGATCTCATCATGAAGCTCTCAACCTAGTCCTATGGAAATCCTAAGGAAAATAGGATGGAAAATAGGAAAACAAGTGAGCTAGGGTTCCAAGAGTTGGCTGCCATCCTCTCACCTCTTCGGTTATATGGAGGCAACCAAAAGTCTAAAATACCCTTCTCTAACAACTAGAGATACAAGCCCCTCAAGGGCGGTTTTGGAAGACTTGAAGCTTTCTCCATCGGACGGATGCCCGGCGACGCACCGCAACCTCGCTTAGCCTCGACGCAAGCCCTGCGATCCCGACGTGTGTCCTCCGCTTCGAAGATTCCAGACTGCGTCGTCGCACACCGGTCAGACCGGTGCTCCTCACTGGGTCGGGCCGGTACCCACCGGTCGGACACGGTCGGACCCACGGTCGGATCGGTCGCACCGCTTTGCGGCACCGTCTTGGGTTCTTCGGTCTTGGCTTTGTGGATCAACCAAGGAACCCGGTGGTTTTCGGTGAACCACTTTGGAAACCCCCGCGAACTCGGTGTAGCCTCCGCCAATCACCACTCATGACTCGGCTCCCACGTAGTCCCGGCTCGACCTTGGTTTTGAGGCTCGACAAAGAAATTGTCCATGACTTCATCTTCTTGTTCATGCCACCATGCGGCCCGCACTTGACCTGCCGGCCACCGGGTCCCTCGAACGAAGCCTACTTGTCTTCTCCACAACCGGAGGCCTCACCGGCGAGGACCTTTCGCGCTTGTTCTTCACCCGCACCAACACCGGTCAAGCCGCAACCTCGCACCTCGCAATACTTAGCCAAGAATCGGTCCACACAACGTTGTCAATCACTCATCACACAAGGAAGCGACCATCCACCGGTCCTTGAACCACACGAGGTCCTCAATCTCTCCCTTGATGAGTGCATTGACAACACCCACACGAAAGTAACAAGAGAGAAAAGAAAAAGAAAAGAAACGAACAAAAAAAACTCCAATAAGCGATCGAAAGCCAAACAAAGGCAAAGAGCAAGATCACTTGAAGAAGATAAGTCTCGGACCCCTTAGGCAACGGCAACGGCTTGACACATATGAGACAAAACAAAGCTCAAACAAAGAGCACAAACCACCAAAGCAAAGCTCGAAAAACCACAAAGAGCTCCCCCTGCACACATGCAAGCTGCCCCTGAACCAATGCACCTCCCCCGGACGAATGCATGCAAACCGGTGAAAACGGGGCAGGCCGCAAGCAACGTCGGCTCACACCGGTCGGACCGGTCATCACCACCGGTCGACCGGTGCCTAAGATGTGCACAGGATCAACACTCACACCGGTCGGACCGGTGACCTCGACCGATCGGATCGGTGCACAACGGAGCCCGAAATGGCTCGAAACCACTCGAAAACCTTATAAATGCACCCGGCAAGCCATTTCGAGGCTCAAACTTCTCCCCCTTGTTGGCAATGCATGAATCAAGCCAAAAATGCAAAATATTCGACCTAGAGCATCTCAAATAGACAAAATTCAACATAGGATGCTACACATGTCCAAATGAGCAAGTTAGATAGTCTATAGCTTCGTATCGACATCAACTACAAGATCACCAAGTTTCACAACCATTGGACGAAGCTAAGATGGATTTGGGCAATTTTGCAAAAAACTTGCCTCTCATGAGCAATGTCCTAAACATGATCAAAGCATATCAAAATGGCAAAGCCACACAAACTTCATGCAAGGACGACCATTCTAATCATAAGACCATCACGAACACCCACCATAACCTCATGTCGAGTCAAAGCCACCGAGCCATGTGCCTACTTCTATGTATGAGACTTCTCATTGGTAGGCATCATGCAACGGTTTAGCACACAAAGCAAATTAAATTCAGCACATATGACATGGGAGCACATTTTCCAAGCATTTTCCATTTCATTTTCAGATTTATAATTGGTACATGAAATGTCTTTGCGACAAAAAGGAACTTATGCCCCTGCACAAGATGAAGCAAGAGGGCTAAACATTCATGATGGCAAATGAGCCTTTGGCTACATATGATCAATAAGCTAGCTATCCAACCACAAATTAAGCATAGCCAAGTCACTAAAACATGTCAAGATCATATAAAGGCATTTACACATGAGAGAGCATACATGTGACATTTTCAAAAACATAGCTATCAACCATGGATTATTCATCAAGATCATCAAGAGCTAAGCCAAACTAACCATAGCATACCAAACAAGCTCACAAAGACATATATCTCATTCCATGGTGAACAATGTATATGAGAGAAGCTTTTCCTATCCAATGCATATGATACAAAATGCATGCAATCTAAGATACAAGGATGCCTATACATCATGTTACAAAGGAGCTCCCACACACCAAGCTCACAAACGACCGGCTCCTCGAGGGGAGGCAAAAAGGGCTCGACACCACCGGCAAAAGAGCAAAGGAGCACAAAACTCACAAGCTCCCCCTAAACACATGCACTAGGGCCAAAGAGCATACAAAGCTCACCCTACACACATGAGATAGAGAAGGAGAAAAACAAACCAAGTGGCCTGACCAAGGCCACACACTCTAAGGTCTCAAATACACTTACCTTTATCATTTCTTCACAATTCACTCATCCTTGTCCACCATTTCCGAAAGTGATGCACCTACATGTCACCACCGGGATATGAAGCCGAAGAACCACCCCCGATATCAACCAAATGTTCTCCGGGCCATCCACCTGCAACTCAAAACCAAGAGCGAGAGCGAGCAAACGACTCAACACTGGGGTTAGTTCCAAATGTGTAAAACCAGTGCCTAGCCATTTGCTCGAAAGTGGGGTTAGCACAAACCAAACCATCTTTCCTACCAAAGCTACCTCCACAAACACCACTATGGTAACCACCATGAGGGAACCAACCCTCTATGCCTGGAGGAGGACCAAAACCACGAAAGAAAGCCCGTGGACCGTCCCTCCTCTCCTTCTCAAAGCTACGACTCCTCCCATCCCCGTAGTGAACTCGAGGCAACAAACGCCTAGCAACCTGACCACCTACACACTCTCCAGCCCAACCACCAGCACCACGAACTCCAAAACTAAACCTCACACCTGTATGAGCACGAAACCCAAATTGTTGCTGTCCCGAGCCGCACCGTCCGACCGGTGTAGCACAGGCGAGCGGCACCTCCAACGACCTTCCGCTCTCCCCAAGCCCGAACCGACCTCACACTCGCCTTGGCCCTAGGAAACCGCACACGAGGCTCAAGTACACCAACGAAGGGTGATACTTGTCCTTGTTAGCCCACTCCTTCGCCATTCTCTCCTCACGCTTCCTCTTGAAGCAAAACGCTCTCTTGTGATCATCCTTTCCACAAAACTCACAATGGAAACGGATTGATCTGGGCTTAGGCTTGGGATGAGGCTCTTCACAAGGCTTCTCACTTGGTTTCTCACTAGGCGTTTCACTTGCCTTCTCACTCGGTTTTTCTATTGGTTGGTCCGGCCCGGAGGTAAAGTTGTCTTTGGGTGTGGGTTGTGGTTTAACCGAAACATTCCCAAATTTCCTTTCTCTCTCACCACCGCCCTCACCAACCTTATCCAATCCCAAAGCCCAACCGTCAAAGCGCTTACGGCTAGTAATCATCATACCAAGCCGAGGTTCTTGACACGACAACCAACTCAGCGCTTCACGCAACTTATCATTCTCATCTTGCAAGCGACCAACACATTTTGCAAGATCCAAATTCTTCGTAGCATGCAACTCACATGTAGAGCAAGAAGTAGGAATAGGCACTTTCAAATCAGCCTCAAGCGAAACAATGCGAGAATGGAGCTCAACAATTTTCTCATGCAAACTAGGGCAAGAAGTGCAAGCACCAAGCAAAGTGGGTCTAGATTGAAGCTCAGCCAACTCAACCCTAAGCACATCTAGTTCCTCACACTTGGAGGCATACTTCTCCCTAAGATCAGTCAAGTCAGCTAGGAAAGCGAGCAATCAACACAATCTTTCTCATCGAAACAACAGGGCTAGCCTTAAGAGAATCAATTTCAAGCTTGCTATCAAGAACCTGTGTTTCTAGCTCAGCCACTCTAGTCCTAGCATCCTCGAGCAAGATCTAAGCTCCTTTCTAAGCTTCTTAGCCTCTCTAAGCATGTGATCGCGATTATCAAGCAAGTCAAGCAACTCCTCATTCTTCTTGCGCAAAGAGGAGAGCTCATCACATACCTCATCCTCGGAATCCAAGTCCGAGGCGTCCTTCTGGCTTCTCTTGCTGCTCGAACTGCGAGCCATGCCGCAGAAGTCGTCCTTGAGGCATAGGCCCGTCACACAAAGGCCGTTGAGATACTTGCCGAGCTTCTTCTTCTTCTTCTTCTTCTTCTTCTTGTCATCCTCTTCGTCTTCATCACTTGAGCTTGAAGACGTGTCCTCGGAATCGAACTCGATGTCGCTTGATCTCTTTATCTTCTCTCGAGACCGAGCCTTCTTCCCATGTTCATGATCCTTCTTCTTGGACTTCTTCCTCTTGTCCATGAACTTGTGATTGTCGTGGTTGTTCACCTTCGGACACTCGGTGAAACGAAGTGTCCGGTTTTGCCGCACTTGAAGCATGTCCTCGTGTTCCTCCTCATGTTCACCCGGTTCTCGTGCGGCCTCTCGAACCGCCTCGTCGAAGCGCCAGCTCGTCCTCTCCAAGCACGTCGAACTCCTCATCTGGCATAGACATCAAAGAGGACAAAGAGAACATCCTGGTGGATGGGTTAGTGTTAGCCTTTCCAATTGAACCACCGATGAGGGCGAGACTATGAGAGTCAGTCGGGCCCTCGATCTTGGCTGTCATGCCCCTATCCACCTCAGCCGACTTGAGCTTCGAGAACAGCTCGTTCACCGTCAGAGTGTCATACTTCTCCGACTCCACAATGGCCTCGAACTTTCCGCCCCAAATCGTACGATCCAAAGAATGTAAGAGCTTGACCGCTCTATCATGATCATCGTACGGGAGCACGTCCACATTGGCCCTCATGTTGTTCACAACCACCGTGAACCTCTGAAACAAGGCATCGATGGACTCACCGGGGAGATGAGTGAAGTTCTTGTACTCTCTCCGGTAGGTCGCATACATTCGTGCCTGAACCTGGGCATTCCCAACATGAGCCTCCTTCAGCACCGACCAAATTCTACAAGCCAAGTGCTCGGTGTGCACCCGATCGAACACGGCCGACACAAAGCACGAAACAAGTAGTCGACCGCCTTATTGTTGGCGTCGAATCGGTCCCTCGATCTCGGAGCGAGGAAGTCCATCTGCGCCGGACATATCCATTGTCCACCGTGACATCCCAAAGGATCCGACCCTTTACGCGGAGAAACGCACCCATCCGCTTACTCCACATCCGGTAGTTCTTGCCATCGAAGTGTGGAGGACCCGAACCCCGTTCCTGGTACGCCATCCTTGGATCTTAGACGGTTAGAGTCAATAAAGACCCGAACCGGCTCTGATACCACTTGAAGGACCAATATGGCGAACCAGAGAGGGCGGAGTGAATGGGAGCCGATAAAAATTCTTCTCGAAGGAGATGGAAACTCCAACAATATGAACGCAACTTCCAACACACTTGTCCAACTCACTACCCAAGTTGGTCAAGCCCATGTAGCCACTGGAGTGCCACTGGACCTAGGAACCAACACACAACCTTCCGACCCGAGAACGCAGCGGAACACCAAACCTCGAGTCTACAGACCAACACCGGTCAGACCGGTGAGCACCACCGGTCAGACCGGTCCCTGCTGGTGAAACTGAGCAACTTTCACTAAGTGGCTCCACACCGGTCAGACCGGTGAGACACACCGGTCAGACCGGTCACAGCCTGAAAGCCCCCAAAACACCAAACGGGCCAACCGACCACCAAACTGACCCATACTCGAAACAGCAGCAACATAGGACAACAGTGAACACACCCGGACGTTCACCCGATCAAAAACCAACCGAGGGTTGCACCGGTTAGACCGGTCAAGAGCACCCGATCGACCGGTGTGTAGCACCGGCGCCTCGGGATGAACGGCACCCGCGGGTCAACTCCCCCAAATCCAAACCTCGATCTCCCGAATCACTCCGCGGACTTGAACAAGACTTTGGGGATATTAGGAATACCTCATGAGGAGTCCATAGCGAAGTTTAATCCCACAAAAACTCATCCAAAAAAGAGGAATCGAAGAAATCCCGCAAAGAGCACCACAAACCCTAGAACCCGGAAAACCCCAAAATCGAGCCCCTTTACTCACGGATTTGGGACGCGAATCACGGCCCAAAGAACCACGAAGGGTTACCACAAATTTCCGCCATCAAATCCCCAAGAGAAAGGTCCCGAAAACAACCCAAAGAAATGAAGCGTCCCCTCATCGGAGGTGACTAAATGTGACACAAATACCGGTCCCGGGGGCCGGTAACACATTTATTACAACGGTGGAATCGGTCTTTTACATCACGGCGACACGAGAGGGCACGGTAGTGCCAACGCTACAAGGAACAACACAAATGCTAGCGACCATACTACAATAGCAAAGGCTTCCGTAGCCTCCTCGCAGTACCACACCATGGAAGCTTTCGGTAGGGCCATGGGTACACAGGCACGGTTGGGTGTAGGGCACGACCTACTCAACGTCTTCGGGAAGGTAATCGGGATCCTCCTCTGTAAAATAGTTAGTAAAACAAGGGTGAGCACATACGTACTCAGCAAATCCAACCCCACCCACGGAGGGGCTTATAAACAGAATCATGCATAAGGTATCACAAGGATCAGGTTAAGGTTCATTTTGCAAACTTACACATGCAGGGGTTCATTTCAAAAGGTTTTCGCAAACACTTTCATAACCCAAGTGACTCCATTGTTTTTAGGAAAACCACCGAGGAACTATCGGACTTCCCGTCCGTCATAGCCCAGAGCACACGGCCACACACACATCACCGGAAAACAACACACGCCGAGAAAACATCCCATCCCAAACACTAGTTTTTGTGACCACACCGTGACTCGTCCAATACTGTGGACACGGCTATTCGAATAGGTTTGACACTCTGCAGAGGTTGTACATCTTTACCCACAAGTAGGGTATCGTCTCACGGACACCTCAGTGCCGGTACGGATCCTATCAAAGCCATTACCCACCTTAGCTAACGCTACGAGCCACCACGGAAGCAACCAAGGGGTTATCCCACATAACCAGGGCGTACCTCACACAGAGCGTATCCCTACTCCTTGGTCTCCCGCCGCTCACCCGCACACCAGATGGCAAGTAGATTAACTAGTGGGGTTTATGCTAAGCCGTTGCCACATACAACGGTCGAGTCGTTGTACGATAATTTGGGTCGGGTGAGATGTCACGCAACCCGGTCCTTAACCAATAAGATGGACAACTCCCAACATGCTCAACCACACGGTACGAGCTCACCCATACTCCTGACACACACGTCCATCCCGTCTACTCAGTTCTTTACTCATTTTCCAAACATATCCCATTTCCATTTTTAAAGCACTCACACATTTTGAAAGCACTCACACATTTTTAAAGCACTCATTTAGGCCAAAACAAGGTTCAATCATAGCAATCAAGGGTGGCTATCCTACCATGTTTTTGCAGTAAAACAATATGCAATTTATAAAACGGGTATAGGGTTATGTTTATAAAACTAGGACAGAAGCATGCATCAAAGGATGAGATTGAACTTGCCGTCTTCGAAGTCTTCGGGGAGTGCCGGCTCGGCGTTCGGGACTTCGGGCTCCTGTTCGCAGTAGTCGGCTTCGATCTCCGGCTCGGGGTACCTTCCTCCGTCTACTCCGTCGGCTATGGCGCATACACAAGCAAGCAAGCAATATTAGCACACATGTTTCCGCCGAGCTCGAGGAGGGGAAAGTGAGCGGGGAAGGGGGTATATATAAGTCCTGGGAAAAGGGGGGGTTTGGCGTAGGGTTTGGTGGGGCCTAACTGGGGGGCATGGTGTAAATCTGGAAGTAACCGGGAATAGGGTTAATTATGGAATGCTGGGTTAAAGGGGGTTATAGGGGTTAAGGACCTATTAGTTTAAAAGGGGAGGACCTAAACATAACATTTAAACCTAGTTGGGTCTAACTATAATATCCCAGGGGCCTTATTGTGAGGGGCAGGGGTTAGTTTGGTGGGATTCCTTAAAATCTAGGGTTTAATTTGAAAAGGGGGAGAGAGGGATTAGAGAAAAGAGCTAGGTGAGGGAAAAAGGGGAAAGGCAGGGGCCTTTTGGCAAAACAGCCCCCCCCCCCTTCATCCCCTACCTCACGAACAGACAGAGGCAGGGGGAGGGCGGCCGCGCGGGCCTCGGTCCGGCGGCGGGCGGCGTGCTCCCGGGGTCGACGGCGGCCGGGGGTAGGGGGGAAAAGAAGGAGGAGGGCAAGGGCATTCCATGCCCGTGCTCACCTTCTCGCTAAAGCGGCGTGAGGGCGGCGGATCGGCGGTGGACGAGAGGGCGGAGGTGGCGCAAATGGTGGCGGCGCTAATTGGGGCGGCGGTGGAGCAAGGGGGGTCTTGTGCGAGTTCGTGGTGAGGCGTGGTGCCGTGGGGAAGGCCGGGGGCCTATTTATAGGCGGCGCACGGCGGTTCGGGGAAAGATTTTTTCGGCGAGGGGGGGGGGTCGGCGGCGGGCTCGGGCTTCTTCTCGAAGCCCGGCCGGTCCGTGCGGCGTCGGCGACGCGACGGTTCACACTCTTGCGGGTCAATTCGCGCGCGGGAGGAGGTGGACGGGGACCCGACGGCGGAGGGGCGATGAGGCTGGTCGTCGTGCGCGGTGGCGGCGGTGGCGGACGCGACGGCTCGGCGGGTCGTCGGGCGGCCGATGCGAGCGGTGAAGAGAGGAGGCGGTGGCGTGCTTGGGTGGGTGGCGTGGTCGGCGCGCGGCCACGCGGGCCCGTGCGGCGGGGGCAAGGCACACTTGCCGGCCCCGGCCGGTCAACGGCGCCGGCGCGGCGCGGCCGGTTGCGGGAGGAGAGGAGGAGGGGTCACCGGCGCGGTGGCGTGTCGCCGGCCGGGTGCGGGCCGGCGCGCCGCCGGCCCGGCCGGCCCTCGGCGCCGCGGCGGGTTGCGGGCCGGGGTCAACCCGATGTCGGGCGGTCGGGGGGCGCGGAGTGCCGGCCGAGCGGGAGGAGGGGGAAGGAAGAGAAGAGAAGAAGAAGAGAAGGGAAAAGAAAAAGAAAAGAGGGAAGGAAAAAGAAAAGGAAAAGGGAAGAAGGAAGGGAAGAAAGAGAAAAAAAAAAGGAAAAAGGGAAAGGGGAGGAAAATGAAGAAGAGAAAAGGAGAAATAGGGAAAGGGATTTTGGAAAATCCGGAAAATTGTTAGGGAAATTCGGGGAAAGGGTTTTGCGGGGTTTTTCCCGGTTTTCGGGCGTCGGCGCATTTTCCGGGACGGCGGTGATGGCGAGGCGGACCGGTCGTCGGGACCGCGGCGTGCGCGGGATTCCCGGCCGGTGGCCGACCGCGGCGTTGGGAAGGCGCGCATGGGTGCGGTGCGGCGGGATTCGCGGCACGCGCGTCGGGGGGAGAGAGATGAAAACGGTGGCTAGGGTTTGAGTGGTAATTGAGCTCGGCGGGTCAGTTTTGAAAATACGCATGATTTATTGGGTGATTTATTTAGAGCTAAAAACGCGGGCGTTACAAACCAACCCCACTTAAAATGAATCTCATCCTCGAGATTCGGTTAGGTTTCGAATAGGTGGGGAAACTCCTTCTTCAGTGCGTCCTCTCGTTCCCACGTAGCCTCTTCTTCCCCGTGCCTGCTCCACTGGACTCTGCACACCTGTACTTCGGTTGTCCTTGTCCGCTTGACCACGGTGTCTAAGATCTTGACGGGCACTTCCTGGTATCTAAGGTCTGGCTGTAGGTCGATGGTCTCTATCGGTACTCGCTTCTCTTCCAGAACCTTCAAGCATTGGCGTAGCTGGGAGATGTGGAACACTGGGTGTATATCTGACATTTCTTCGGGTAGCTCCAGCCGGTATGCTACTGCTCCGACTCTCTTTATTACTTTATATGGTCCGATGTACCGAGGGGCCAATTTCCCGTGTACTTGAAATCTCCGAGTCCCCCGGATGGGTGAAACCTTGAGGTAGACGAAGTCTCCTGGATTGAAGCTCGCTTCACGCCTTTTCTTGTCTGCGTAGCTCTTCTGTCGGGACTGGGCAGCTTTCAACTTTTCTCGGATATCAGCTACTCGCTCCTCGGCTTCCTTTATAAGTGCGGGCCCAACCAGGGCACGCTCCCCTACTTCGACCACATCGGGGGTGTCCTACATTTTCTCCCGTATAGTGCTTCGAATGGCGACATTCCCGGACTTGCTTGGTAGGCGTTGTTGTAGGAAAATTCCGCATATAGCGAGCTCTGCTCCCAATCTTTGCCGTAGGTGAGGACGCATGCTCTCAACATATCCTCCAAAATTTGATTCACCCTTTCGGTCCGTCCGTCCGTACCGTGGGTGGTATCTTGCCGAAGTCTAGCTTGGTGCCCATGGCTTTGTGCGGGCTTTTCGGAACCTAGAGGTGAACTCGGGTCCCTCTATACGAGACTATTCTCGCTAGGCACTCCATGCGGCTTCACTATATTTTCTATGTAGAGTTTTGCCAACTTCTCTCCGCCATAAGTGGTCCGTACGGGTAGAAAGTGAGCGACTTTAGTGAGTCGGTCCGCGATCACCCATATGGAGTCATGTCCCTTCCGAGTCCTTGGCAACCCTACTACGAAGTCCATACCTATCTCATCCCACTTCCATACCGGGATTGGTAAAGGTTGCAACGATCCTGCGAGCTTTTGATGTTCGGCTTTGATCCTCGACAAGTGTCACGGTGGGTGACGAACCGTGCAATGTACGCTTTCATCCCATTCCACCAATACTTCTGCTTTAAGTCCATGTACATCTTGGTGGATCCCGGGTGTATGGAGTATGCTGAGTTGTGTGCCTCATTCATGATGGTCTGTCGAAAATCTCCACCTTCGGGCACGCATATCCTGTTCTTGTACCACAGGGTGCCTTGGTCATCTACCCTGAAGTCAGGGGCCTTGTTCTCTCCGGTATGCTTGCGGATCTTCATCAGATTTTCATCGGTCTCTTGGGCCTTCCGGATCTTCTCCTCTAGGGTAGGCTGAACACTCAGCTGGCGGACGTAGCCTTGGGGGACGATGTGCACGTTGAGCCGTGCCATCTCCTCTTGCAACTGGGCACTCTTGGGTGCTGCCTTCTCGTAGGTTTTCCGGCTCAGCGCATCTGCTACCACGTTGGCCTTCCCCGGGTGGTAGTGAATCTCTAGGTTATAGTCCTTGACTAGCTCTAGCCATCTTCTCTGCCTTAGGTTCAGGTCGGGCTGGGTGAAGATGTACTTTAGACTCTTGTGGTCTGTGTAGATTTCACACTTGTTCCCGATCAGATAGTGTCTCCAGATCTTCAGGGCATGCACTACGGTACGCAAACTCCGGATCATGCGTGGGATAGTTCTGCTCATGGGGTTTAAGCCGACGGGAGGCGTATGCTACTACCTTCCCATCTTGCATGAGAACACATCCCAACCCTTGTCGGGAGGCATCGCAATACACGACAAAGTCCCGTTGAATGTCCGGCGGGGGTTAGCACCGGGGCCGTGGTCAACCTCTTCTTCAACTCTTGGAAACTTCTTTCACGAGGCCTCGGTCCGCTTAAACTTCTTCTCTTTCTTGAGCAGCTCTGTCATGGGCCGGGCGATCTTGGAGAATCCCTCGATAAATCTCCGGTAGTACCCCCGCTAAACCTAGGAAACTCCCCGATCTCGCTCACGTTGGTTGGTTGCTTTGCCGGTTGGAGACTGTCTCAACTTTCCCGGGGTCTACAGCTACTCCTTCTGCAGTCAATATGTGCCCAAGAAAGGATATTTTCTCTAGCCAAAATTCACACTTGCTGAACTTGGCGTATAGCTTGTGTGCCCTCAATTTTCCCAGCACTACTCGAAGATGTTGTTCGTGCTCCTCCACGCTCTTGGAATAAACAAGTATGTCGTTGATGAAGACCACGACAAACTTGTCCAGCTCTTCCATGAACACCTTGTTCATGAGGTTCATGAAGTATGCTGGTGCATTGGTTAGTCCAAAGGACATCACCGTGAACTCATATTGCCTGTAGCGAGTGACAAAGGCAGTCTTGGGGATGTCACTCTCCCTAATCTTGAGTCGGGGGTACCCCGATCTTAGATCCACCTTCGAGAAATATTTGGCTCCCTTCGGTTGGTCAAACGGGTCATCTATTCTAAGAAGAGGGTACTTGTTTTTAATAGTGACCTCGTTCGGCGAGCGATAGTCCACACACATCCTCATGCTCTTATCCTTCTTCTCCACGAAAAGCACCGGGGCTCCCCATGGTGATGAGCTTGGTCGATGAACCCACTTCGCCGGAGCTCCGCTAGCCGCTTCTTTAGTTACGCCAACTCGGGGGATGCCATCCTATAGGGTCTCTTGGCTATGGGAGAGGTTCCGGAGATAAGGTCGATTACGAACTCTATATCCCTGTCTGGTGGCATTCCAGGGAGTTCTTCGGGGAACACATCTGGGTATTCTCGGACTACTGGGACATCTTCTATGGACTTGGCTTCTATGTTGAAAACCATTATATCCGGCCTGTGTCCCCGGGTGTGGCAGGTTACTTGTATCCCGTCCGGATTGGTCGGGTGTACTACTTTATCGGCGCAACTTATGAGGCCATGGTGTTGTCTTAACCAGTCCATACCAAGGATCACATCTATCCCCTTGGATTTCGGTACTACCGGTGTACGCAAGAACTCTACCCCACTTAAAATAATCCTTACCGGGGGCATCCCGAGTTGACACTTAATGTCACCTCCGGGCGTTCGAGTTATTAGGGGTGCTTTGAGTAGTACTTGTGGGTATGCTATGCTTTTCCACAAAGCTTGAGGATATGAATGAGTGTGATGCTCCCGAATCGAATAGTATGGTAGCCAAAGCGAGCCGACCGGGGAACTCACCGAGTACTACGCCTTGTGCTTCTGTGCCTCCTGCGCATTGATGTGATTCACCCGGGCGCGTCCATACGACTGCTGGGGCTGCCTCATCTGCTGGTTGCTGGTGTTGTTGCCGAAGTTATTGTTGCTGCGCACTGGCATGCGGTTGGCTCCTGACACAAGCGGCCTTGGCCCGTTCACCGAATTGGAGTAGGTGGTGGGGGTTGGCTTTTTAGCATACGGGCAGTTGGCGATGAAGTGCCCGGTCTCTCGGCAGTTGAAACACACTCGGGAGCTGTTGTTGTTGTTGGTAGTGATCTGGCTGGTGTTGTTCTGTGGGGGCTTCGGTTGTAGGAGGGCTTGAACTAGGCTGCGGGGGCTTGCGAGCTCGTGGCTTGGGATTGGGTTCGGTGCGCATAGGAGCTTGGAACCCGGACATGGGGTGTCCAAAGTTTCTCGGCCTCCGGGACCGCTCTTGCTTGCTTGGCCCCGTGTTCCATGAACTTGCGCTTGTTTTCCTTCTTTTCTTCGGCCCTTGCTCTCTCCGTGAGTATTGCCATGTTCATGAGGGTGTTAAAGTCGGGTAAATGCGAGGAGTCGGCGGTGTCCTCGGTTCGGAGTCGGCCCCTTCTTGAACATCTCTTGCTTTTTGGAGTCTTTATCCACCTCCTCGGGGGCATAGCTTGCCGGCTCTATGAATCGGTACGTGTATTCCTCCACGGACATGTTGCCTTGGCGGAGTTCGCGGAACTCGTGTGCCTTCCGCTTCGGTGTGGCCTCGGGATGTGGTAGCGGCGGAACTCCTCCACGAATTCTTCCCATGTGATGGCGGAGGGATCCTTGGCTGCGGCGCAGTAATTCTCCCACCAGGCTAGGGCTGTCCCGGTGAGTTGGTGAGCTGCCAGGAGAACCTTGTCATGGTCCTCGCAGTGGAGGGGCTCCAGTTCCCTCAGGATGGCTCTCAGCCAATCGTCAGCGTCCAAAGGATTCACCGACCCGCTAAAGGTGGGCGGCTTAGTCCTGAGGAACTCGATCAGCTTCTCATTCATGCTCATAACTCGGGGTCTTGGGCGGTTGATGGCATTGAAGATAGCCTCCATCAGGACAGTCTGGTTGGCTAAGACTTGTGCCAAGTCAACGGGAGGGGGTGGCGGTGGCAGGACCACGTTCTCTCCTCCATCTTCATTTTGGTTAACCTCCTGGTCGTGGAGACGCTCCCTCCGATCGGCTTGCGATCCCTCAGCGTCCGATCGGTGGGTCCTGACAGGGCGCCTGGAAACCATCTGTAAAGGAACGGGTTTTCTAAGAAGTCTAGTTTTATGTGATGTTTAAGTGGATTATGTCGGATTTTTTTCGAAAGGGCAGGGTCTACTCCTGCCGGTAAGCACACAACAAGCACATAGCAAACAAGCAAGCACAGATAAGTTTTTATTACAAACCAGCGAGGAGGATACATCCCGACTACGCGGACATACTACACGACCAAGGACTAAGGGCGCAACTCGGACCGGTACGGCTTCATTCCCTGGGTCTTGGGCACACTACTCGCGAGGGGAGTTGTCTTCTGGGGTCGAGTGTTCTTCCAGCGGAATGAGCAGCTCGTCATCATTCCCGCCTTCGGGGTTACCGTTTTCCTGAGGCTGTGCTGCGGCTTCTGTTGGGGGCTCGGTGACTGCTGGTGGTGCTGGTGGGACTTCTATAGTTCCTCCCCATCCTACTAGGGGTGTTCCCGGCGGGACTTGAGCTTCTCCAATGGCCGGAACGGTGTTCCGCCGTTGGTCCATTCTTGCATGTGTTGGTCCCGGATTCTCCCGAGGCTTTCCCTGGGCAACGACTTCACCGCTTATGGGCTGCCGCGGTCCTTGCTTCGGCTTGAGCCACTCGGACTTGGTGCATCCTCACTATGACTTCGGCTTGTTCGGCCCGACCGATTTGTTCCCTCAAGTGCCCGGCTCTGGTCATCAAAGAGCTTGTCCGGGGAGACAAGGTAGGCGACTACGTGGTACGGCGGGTCTTCTTGGTGGCGTCGTCGTTCCGGGTTCCTCATGCGGGCTTGCCAAGCGGGGTTCGATGGCGGGAGGGAAGTATCTCATCGGTGTGGGGACGAGGTGTTCCTCGTAGATCCGGCACGGGTAGCGGAGGGCTATTCGAGGGCCAAAGGATAGGTGTCTCGGTGTCGGAACCCCGTGGCGGTTACGCGCCACGGCTCGATGTTGGTGTGGCGGTTGCTTCTAGCGACGGAGAGGACCACTCTACGGTGAAGAGTACCGAGTTGCTCGTACTCACTCGCCGTAGTACCTAGGGCGCTCGGTGATACCGAGGCGCTCCGGGGAGTTGATGAGCGGGCGAGCAAAACCGGGCTCCTCCCGGCACACGCCTTTGGTCCATCCATCTTCCGCCATCCGAAAACAAAGATAGAGTTTGAACAAGTTGTGGTGGGGTACAAGAGACGGATAACTTTATTTAGTAGGAAGGTTGGGGTACATCCTTCGGGGTACACTTATTATTGCTAGGACTCGATTCCTGGCCTAAACACCCTAGTCTTCATGGTGATTCTGCCTCTAGCTGGATACTGCGCTTCTTCAGTGGAAGATCTTGCTCCAGTATCTCATCTTCAGTCTGGGTCCCTTTGTCCCAGTGGGTTTCTTCGGGTTCATCTTCTTCTGCTCTGGCTCCTTCATCTCTGCTTCTTCGCTCCCTTAGTTCATCCCATAGCTGTTTGTGGAACATCTCCGATCGTTCCTTTTCCCTGAGGTAATCTTGCCTCATGTTGTGCAGCTCAACTTCTGCTATGGTGGTCTTTACCCTTTCTAGTTCTATCCTCCCGTTCGCTCTTTCCGCTCCGTCAATCTGTTTGCTTCGATTCTTGCGGGCTTGCTCCCGATAAAGGTGGTCTAGGCCTCCGAGGTATATGGACGGGGTGGGAAACCGCCTCTTCTAAGTCTTCTTCCTCTCGTTCTAGACCTTTCATGCGATCAATCCACGAGCGTCCTCTTCCTCCGGAGGGTGGAAAGAATCCCATTGGAGTCCTTCGGAGGTGCTGTCTATAAACCACTCGTAGGCGTCGCAGGGCCTTCCGAGCAGCCTTGGGGTAGGTGTCGGCAAAGCGAAAACCAGTGGCAGAGACGAACCATGGCTCTATGTCGGGGTAAAGCGTGCTTCTTCCCACAAAGATCGGCAGCTTACACCGAGGGGTGCCATAGCGTTCGTACTCCCGGTAGACGAACTCTGGCGGATCCCTTACTCGACGCGCTCTAGGGCCGAGTAGCAACAGGTTAGGGGAGGCCGAGCCGGGACGGGGCAAATTCCTCCGTTCCACTCGGGGTTAGCCATCTGGAAACAGGCGGGAATCAAGGTAAGGATTTGGGAAAAGGTGAGCTTAGCAAAGGAAAGGTTAGAGAGGGCCAGAGGAGGTCTCGTATCTTAGGGGTCATGTCCTACGGCCAACCTACGGCTCGACACCACCCGAAGCGTCCCCTCATCAGAGGTGACTAAATGTGACACAAATACCAGTCCCAGGAGGCTGGTAACACATTTATTACAACAGGTGGAATCAATCTTTTACATCACGGCGACACGGAGGGCACGGTAGTGCCAACGCTACAAGGAACAACACAAACGCTAGCGACCATACTACAATAGCAAAGGCTTCCGTAGCCTCCTCGCAGTACCACACCATGGAAGCTTTCGGTAGGGCCCCGGGTACACGAGGCACGGTTGGGTGTAGGGCACGACCTACTCAACGTCTTCGGGAAGGTAATCGGGATCCTCCTCTCGTAAAATAGTTAGTAAAACAAGGGTGAGCACATACGTACTCAAGCAAATCCAACCCCACCCACGGAGGGGCTTATAAACGAATCATGCATAAGGTATCACAAGGATCGGGTTAAGGTTCATTTTGCAAACTTACACATGCGGGGGTTCATCTCAAAAGGTTTTCGCAAACACTTTCATAACCCAAGTGACTCCATTGTTTTTAGGAAAACCACTGTGGAACTACCGGACTTCCCGTCCGTCGTAGCCCAGGCACACAGCCACACACACATCACCGGAAAACAACACACGCCAGAAAACATCCCATCCCAAACACTAGTTTTTGTGACCACACCGTGACTCGTCCAATACCGTGGACACGGCTATTCGAATAGGTTTGACACTCTACAGAGGTTGTACATCTTTACCCACAAGTAGGGTGCCGTCTCACAGACACCTCAGTGTCGGTACAGATCCTATCAAAGCCATAACCCACCTTAGCTAACGCTACGAGCCACCACGGAAGCAACCAAGGGGTTATCCCACATAACCAGGGTGTACCTCACACAGAGCGTACCCCTACTCCTTGGTCTCCCGCCGCTCACCCGCACACCAGATGGCAAGTAGATTAACTAGTGGGGTTTATGCTAAGCCGTTGCCACATACAACGGTCGAGTGGTTGTACGATAATTTGGGTCAGGTGAGATGTCACGCAACCCGGTCCTTAACCAATAAGATGGACAACTCCCAACATGCTCAACCACACGGTACGAGCTCACCCATACTCCGGACACACACGTCCATCCCGTCTACTCGCTTCTTTACTCATTTTCCAAACATATCCCATTTCCATTTTGAAAGCACTCACACATTTTGAAAGCACTCACACATTTTTAAAGCACTCATTTAGGCCAAAACAAGGTTCAATCATAGCAATCAAGGGTGGCTATCCTACCATGTTTTTGCAGTAAAACAATATGCAATTTATAAAACGGGTATAGGGTTATGTTTATAAAACTAGGACGAAGCATGCATCAAAGGATGAGATTGAACTTGCCGTCTTCGTAGTCTTCGGGGAGTGCCGGCTCGGCATTCGGGACCTCGGGCTCCTCGCTCGCGTAGTCGGCTTCGATCTCCGGCTCGGGGTACCTTCCTCCGTCTACTTCATCGGCTATGGCGCATACACAAGCAAGCAAGCAATATTAGCACACATGTTTCCGGCCGAGCTCGAGGAGGGGAAAGTGAGCGGGGAAGGGGGTATATATAAGTCCCGGAAAAAGGGGGGTTTGGCGTAGGGTTTGGTGGGGCCTAACCGGGGAGGCATGGTGTAAATGCGGAAGTAACCGGAATAGGGTTAATTATGGAATGTTGGGTTAAAGGGGGTTATAGGGGTTAAGGACCTATTAGTTTAAAAGGGGAGGACCTAAACATAACATTTAAACCTAGTTGGGTCTAACTATAATATCCCAGGGGCCTTATTGTGAGGGGCAGGGGTTAGTTTGGTGGGATTCCTTAAAATCTAGGGTTTAATTTGAAAAGGGGGAGAGAGGGATTAGAGAAAAGAGCTAGGTGAGGGAAAAAGGGGAAAGGCGAGGGGACCTTTTTGGCAAAACAGCCCCCCCCTTCATCCCCTACCTCACGAACGGACGGAGAGGGGGGGAGGGCGGCCGCGCGGGCCTCGGTCCGGCGGCCGGGCGGCGTGGTCCCGGGGTCGACGGCGGCCGGGGGTAGGGGGAAAAGAAGGAGGAGGGCAAGGGCATTCTATACCCGTGCTCACCTTCGGCTAGAGCGGCGTGAGGCAGCGGATCGGCGGTGGACAGAGGGCGGTGGCGGCGGCGCAAATGGTGGCGGCGTTAATTGGGGCGGCGGTGGAGCAAGGGGGGTCTTGTGCGAGTTCGTGGTGAGGCGTGGTGCCGTGGGGAAGGCCCGGGGCCTATTTATAGGCGGCGCACGGCGGTTCGGGGGAAAGATTTTTCCGGCGAGGGGGAGGGGGTCGCCGGCGGGCTCGGGCTTCTTCTCGAAGCCCGGCCGGTCCGTGCGGCGTCGGCGACGCGACGGTTCACACCGCGGCGTCGATTCGCGCGGGGAGGAGGTGGACGAGGACTCGACGGCGGAGGGGCGACGAGCCGGTCGTCGTGCGCGGTGGTGGCGGCCGGCGGACGCGACGGCTCGGCGGGTCGTCGTGCGGCCGGTGCCGAGCAAGTGAAGAGACGAGGTGGTGGCGTGCTTGGGTGGGTGGCGTGGTCCGCGCGCGGCCACGCGGGCCCGTGCGGCGGGGGCAAGGCACGCCGCCGGCCCGGCCGGTCAACGGCGCCGGCGCGGCGCGGCCGGTTGCGGGAGTAGAGGAGGAGGGGTCACCGGCGCGGTGGCGTGTCGCCGGCCGGGTGCGGGCCCGGCGCGCCGCCGGCCGGCCGGCCCTCGGCGCCGCGGCGGGTTGCGGGCCCGGGGTCAACCCGGTGTCAGGCGCTGGTCGGGGGGCGTGGGGTGCTGGCCGCGCGGGAGGGGGGAGAAGGAAGAGAAGAGAAGAAGAAGAGAAGGGAAAAAGAAAAAGAAAAAGAGGGAAGAAAAAAGAAAAGGAAAAGGGAAAAAGGAAAGGAAGAAAGAGAAGGAAAAAGGAAAAAGGGAAAGGGGAGGAAAATGAAGAAGAGAAAAGGAGGAATAGGGAAAGGGATTTTGGAAAATCCGGAAAATTGTTAGGGAAATTTGGGAAAGGGTTTTGCGGGGTTTTCCCGGTTTTTCGGGCGTCGGCGCATTTTCCGGGACGACGGTGATGGCGAGGCGGACCGGTCGTCGAGACCGCGGCGTGCGCGGGATTCCCGGCCGGTGGCCGACCGCGGCGTTGGGAAGGCGCGCATGGGCGCGGTGCGGAGGGATTCGCGGCACGTGCGTCGGGGAGAGAGAGAGAGGAAAACAAAGGCTAGGGTTTGAATGGTAATTGAGCTCGGCGGGTCGGTTTTGAAAATACGCATGATTTATTGGGTGATTTATTTAGAGCTAAAAACGTGGGCGTTACAAGAAATCAGCAAGAGAGGGCTCCGAAAATCACCACCAAGAACAACAGGGAACAACACATCCAAACCTCGAGGAACCACGCCTAATCATCTATACATGCAACAAAGGTTCATACAAGGTCTAGCTTGTTGCCCGATCATCCAACCCTCTCACAAGATCTCACCATGAAGCTCTCAAGCTAGTCCTATGGAAATCCTAAGAAAATAGGAAGGAAAATAGGAAAACAAATGAGCTAGGGTTCCAAGAGTTGGCTGCCATCCTCTCACCTCTTGGGTTATATGGAGGCAACCGAAAGTCTAAAATACCCTTCTCAACAACTAGGGATACAAGCCCCTCAAGGGCGGTTTTGGAAAACTTGAAGCTTTGTCCATCTGGACGGATGCCGGTGACCGCAACCTCGCTTAGCCTCGACGCAAGCCTTGGGATCCCGACGCGTGTCCTCCGCTTCGAAGATTCCGGGACCGCGTCGTCACACACCGGTCGACCGGTGCTCCTCACTAGTCGGACCGGTACCCACCGGTCCGACCGGTCCGACCCGCCGCTCGGACCGGTCCGGCACTTCGCTGCAAAGACCGTCTTTGGTTCTTCGGTCTTGGCTTTGTGGACCAACCAAGGAACCCGGTGGTTTTCCCCGGTGAACCACTAGAAACCCCGCGAACTCGGTGTAGCCTCCGCCAATCACCACTCATGACTCGGATCCCACGAAGTCCCGGCTCGACCTTGGTTTTGAGGCTCAACCAAGAAACCGTCCACGACTTCATCTTGCTGGTCATGCCACCATGCGGCCCGCATTTGACCCCGCTGGCCACCGAGTCCCTCGAACGAAGCCTACTTGTCTTCTCCACACCCGGAGGCCTCACCGCGACGACCTTTTGCGCTTGTTCTTCATCAGCACCAACACCAGTCAAGCCGCAACCTGCACCTGCAATACTTAGCCAAGAATCAGTCCACACAACGTTGTCAATCACTCATCACACAAGGAAGCGACCATCCACTGATCCTCGAACCACACATGGTCCTCACTCAAGAACATGTTCTACGGTCTCGAGTTCCACCATGTCGTCCACGACAACAATGTTGCAGCGGGCATCCTGTCGAAGCTTGGTTCTACTCGCGCTCAAGTACCAGCAGGTGTCTTCGTCCATGAGCTTCACACGCCATCCATCCCGGAGCCGGCGCCACCGACCACTGATCCAGCGCATCCCCCGGCTCGCCAGGAGGTCATGATGATCGACGTGGATGTTGACGGTGTATTTTGGTGCACCTAGCATGTTCATTACACTTTGGTTTGGATTTGATTATGGAACTAACCCGCCACTAGGCGGACTAATCATATAACAAGTTCATCTTTGTGCATGCATTTGGAAGTGTTGTCTTTATGTAGGAAAACATGGACATAAAGGACGGATTCGCAACAAGTTCAAAGGAGCATTCACGGAGTCTTGTTCGTGTTCATGAGCTTGCTGAAATCACTTCAAATGGTGGCGAGGACCGAAGTGCTACGAGGAACACCCCCGGGGATTGAAGCGTAAAAGATCAAACTTCATGCAAAGAGAGCCTCCATCTTGGACGCGAGGATAGCAGACATCAAAATCATGCACGTGGAGGGAGCAAAGTACATAAGTGCACGAGGACCCACGGAGCAAAAGGGGCGACCGAACCGGCCGGGTGGGCTCGGGCCGGCCGTCCCGAGGCCGGCCGGCCCGGCCCGGTTCCGGCACCGGCTCGGTCCCGTTTTCCTTGCCCTCGAAGGATCTTCAACCCTAAAACCCTCAAGGCGCCGCCAACACCAAGAAGAGGAGTCATTCGCACCGAAGGCCATCCACAAGCTAGAGAGAGAGGAGGAGGATCTCCGGCGGGAGATCAACCACCTCGAAGGAAGCACCCTCTCGTGGAGAAGAAGGAAGACACCGGCGGAAGGGAAACCATGATCAACGGTGCGAGTGTCTTCTACCTTGATCGTTTATCGTTCTCTCTAGTGTAGTTTAGTTGTTTTCTAGCATAATATTAGTTAGGGTTTTAGTAGCTAGTGTGTCATTGTAGATCGAACGCTTGTAATCCCCTTGCTCCGCGGATTGACAAGAACCTTGGGAATCCCGTGGTGAAAAAGGTGTGGGGTCCGTACGCTTGCGGATCGTAGAGGGATACGTCTTTTATTTGTCAACAAGCCCCTTTTTTCCGGCGCCGTTGCCGGGGAGCAAGTTAGTTTACATCGTTTGATTTGCATCTAACTTAGTTTTATATTTTAGCTTATCTTTTATTTGATATATCTAACACATATTATCTAGAAAAACGCTTTGTTTTCTTTTTGTTTTTGTTTTTATCTTATTGTCTAGATGGCGTTCGTTAATCAACCCGTGGAAGAACTGGAGAAATCACTAAGGGATTACGCTAGCCCTCGATGTGAAGACATAAAAGAACAAGAGTCGGATTCGAAGCTCGAAGCGACCAAGTATGAGATTAAATCCAAGATCATCAAGATGGTGGCGGCAAACCCATTTGAAGGGATGGTTACGGAGAACCCATATAGACACATAAGGGATTTCACGACAATATGCAACACGGTGCATCAAGAAGGAGTTCCCGATGAATGGTTCAAATGGAATCTCTTTCCCTACTCACTTGCCGGCAAAGCAAAGACATGGTATTCGGTTGCGTCCTTTGAAGTTGAAGGCAATTGGAACAAGTTGACAAAGAAGTTTTGCGAGAAGTTCTTTCCAATTAGCAAGGTTCAACATCTAAGGAGGCAAGTGATCACTTTCATGCAAGGAGAAGAGGAAGGGATAGACCAAGCCCGGGATAGGTTTAATGGATTGATCGAACAAGGACCAAAACTCGGCTTCACCGGTGACGTACTCTTGCATACATTTTTCTTTTCTCTAACCCCTAGTTGCATGCAACACGTCGAAATATGTGCGGTGGGGATCTCATGGAGAAAACACTCACGGAAGCCGCCCAACATCTACAAAAAGTTAGTAAAGCGGCTGTCATGCGAAGAGATTGGGAAACAAGACTTGCGGAAGAGCCGGAATACAATTCAAGGAAGAAGAAGCTTGCTGATTTTTCTAAAGAGGCAACCCCGGAAGTCACAAAAGAGGAGCCAATCATGGAAAAGCTTGAACAAGAACACATCAAGTCAAGAACTACACCAAGCGTCGACTTCGCCACACCGGATGAGACGAACAAGAGAAGCATGTCAAGCGCGAAGCCACTAAGGGAGTTCGAACCAATGGATTGGGTCCCTATCGATTACGGAGAAGTATTCGACAAGAGAAGACTCGTTCCCCAATCAAAAGGGAATGGCAAGAGCATTGGAATTGGATTTCCCACCGGAGAAGAAAGATGAAAATTCATACGACCTTGAATCCACCGGTGAGATTTTTCAAAAGCTCTTTGGAGATGACGTGGTGGATCCGGAACATATTGCCGAGGTGAAGAGAATCATGGGGATCAAGCCCGAAGCATCACCATACGCTCGCCTCGCTGAAATTTACTCGATAGGATCCGAAGAAGAAGAGAAGATGACACCACACTTGAGTTGCGAGATCAACGGAGTTCAATGCAAAGCTTTATGCGACATCGGAGCCCAAGTAAGTGTTCTATCTTTCAAAATTTACGATAAAGTTCAATACCACAACCTAGACTTAGCTCCAACATCAACGAAATTAATTATGGGAGATGGTAGAACTATCAAACCTCTAGGTATTGCTTGCAACATGAAAGTAAAAATCTCTAGAAACTATATACCAACCGATTTCTTTGTTATTGATGCTTACCATAGTAATAATGATCACATAATCCTAGGTAGGCCCTTTCTTAAATTGGTTGATGCCGTGTTGGATGCCGGAGAAGGCAAAGTAACAATGAACCTTAATGGAACAAAGTACATATATAACTTTCTTCGCGTTTCTAAACACCCTACACCCTTTCCTCCCGAAGAAGAAGTAGAGGAGGTAGATAGTCTTTGCATTGTTGAAACCCTTAGAGACCCGTTGCGAAGAGCGATGGAAAATGAAATTAGTAATCAACAAGATGAAGAACTAGAAGAAGCAACAAAAGGCTTAGAACCACATAATGGAAGTGTGGAGGAAGAAAAATTCAAGGACATAGGAGAAATTAAACCCGAGGAGCCACAAGTGCCCGAGGTAGACCTTAAACTTTGCCCAAAGGATTAAAGTATGAATTTTTGTGCCCCGACAAGACCTATCCGATCATCATGAGCGACGAGTTGAGTCCCGAAGAAAATGAAGCGTTGCTGATTTTATTAAAAAACATAGGAAGGTGATTGGATATTCCATCAATGATCTCAATGGATTTAGCCCAGCCTTGTGCACTCATCGTATACCAATGGAAGACCAATGTAAGCCCATAGTGGACCACCAAAGGAGGCTAACTCATGCCATGCGAGAGGTAGTAAAGAAAGAGGTCATCAAGTTACTTGATGCCGAATCATCTACCCGGTTCCGCATAGCGAATGGGCCGAGCTCGGTACATTGTGTACCGAAGAAAGGAGGTTTGACCGTGGTGAAGAATGAGAAGAACGAGTTGATACCGCAAAGAACCGTGACCGGGTGGCGGATGTGTATCGATTATCGTAAGCTTAACAAAGCGACGAAGAAAGATCACTTCCCCTACCGTTCATTGACGAGATGCTCGAGAGGTTAGCAAACCACGCTTATTTTTGCTTTGTCGATGGATACTCGGGGTTCATGCAAATTCCCATTCACCCGGAAGATCAACACAAGACAACGTTTACGTGTCCTTACGGAACGTTTGCATATAGGAGGATGCCCTTCGGCCTATGCAACGCTCCGGCCCCTTTTCAACGTTGCATGATGGCCGTGTTTTCGGAATTCATCGAACAAATTGTTGAAGTGTTTATGGATGATTTTTCCGTTTACGGGAAGACGTTCATGGATTGCTTAGCAAACTTAGAAAAGGTCCTTACAAGGTGTGCGGAGGTAGATTTGGTTTTAAATTGGGAAAAGTGCCACTTCATGGTTAAGCAAGGCATAGTGCTCGGACATGTTATATCCGATAGAGGAATTGAAGTGGACAAGGCTAAGGTAGAGACGGTTGAGCAACTCCCACCTCCTACGGATGTTAAGTCCTTAAGGAGCTTTCTAGGCCATGCCGAATTCTATAGAAGATTTATAAAGGACTTCTCGAAGATCACTAAGCCTTTAACGCACCTTCTTCAAAAGGATGTGGCTTTCGACTTTGACGAGAAGTGCCTAGCGGCATTCGGACCTTGAAAAATGCGTTGGTGAGTGCTCCCATCATCCAACCTCCGGATTGGAGCCAACCTTTCGGGATCATGTGTGACTCAAGTGACTACGCCGTAGGCAAGGTCTTGGGTCAAAGAAAGGAAGGCCGAGTTCACGCCGTTTACTACGCTAGCAAAACTCTCAGTGGGGCACAATTAAATTATGCCACTACGGAAAAAGAGTTGCTAGCGGTGGTATTCGCTTTTGAAAAATTCAGATCTTACATCGTGAACTCGAAGGTCATTGTTTACACCGATCACGCAGCCATCAAGTATCTCTTGGCTAAGAAGGAAGCTAAACCACGTTTGATTCGTTGGATCCTTCTTCTCCAAGAGTTTGATGTTGAAATTCGTGATAAAAAGGGGGTGGAGAATGTTGTGGCCGATCATTTGTCTAGGATGAATCGTGGACAAGATGATAACGAGCCCATAGAAGATAAGATGAGAGATGACACCTCTATAGAGTGCTTCATAAAGATACTTGGATGATCGACATCATTCGAGCAATTCGAAAGATGCCCCTCGATCATCTAGATAAAAACACTCAAAGGAAGATAATCTCCGAAAGTAAGAAATATTTTTGGGATGCACCATACCTCTTCAAGCTTGGCAATGATGGAGTGATGACAAGATGTGTGCCAAGGGAAGAGAGGGTTGAGATTCTAAGGAAGTGCCACTCGGCGGAGTACGGTGGACACTATAGCCATTTTCGAACCGAAGCAAAAGTATGGTCGAGCGGATTCTATTGGCCGGAGATGCATGAAGATACTAAAAGATATGTTGCGTCATGCCCCGAATGCCAAAGAACCGGAAACATCTCTCAAAGAAATTCTATGCCTTTGAAATACAACTTGCAAATCAACATATTCGATGTATGCGGCATAGACTTCATGGGGCCTTTTAAAAACTCATTTGGATTCGAGTACATCCTAGTGATGGTTGATTATGTATCCAAGTGGGTGGAGGCAATACCATGTCGTAAAGCTTCCACGGAGGAGTCCATCACTATGATCAAGAACGTGATTTTTCCCCGTTTCGGTACACCGAGAATCTTGATAAGTGATGGAGGAACTCACTTCACCGTGAAGAACTTCAAAAAGTGCTTGTCCAAGTTGGGAATTGAGCATAGGGTCTCTACGGCCTATCACCCACAAACCAACGGACAAGCGGAGACGTCAAATAGGCAATTAAAAAGCATACTCAACAAGACCGTAGAGAAGGGAGGCAAAGATTGGTCAAAGAAATTAGACGGAGCTTTATGGGCTTATCGAACGGCGTTTAAAACACCGTTAGGTATGACCCCTTATCAATTCGTCTATGGAAAAGCTTGCCACCTTCCGGTTGAGTTGGAACATAAAGCCTATTGGGCGATTAAAGAGATGAACCTTGATCTCGATGCCGCGGTGGTGAAACGAAGAATTCAAATAAGCGAGCTAGAGGAGTTGAGGTTGAAAGCTTATGAAAACGCAAGCATATACAAGGAGAGAATCAAAAGGTGGTATGATAAAAGATTGAAGAAAAAAGAATTTAAAGAAGGAGATAAGGTCCTCCTCTACAATTCGAGGTTTAAAACCTTCGGAAAGGGGAAATTGCAAAGCAAGTGGGACGGACCTTATGTTGTGCATTCGGTGTTCTCCAACGGAGCGGTAACCATTATGGATATAAACGGCGATCAATTTGTGGTGAATGGACAGCGGCTTAAGGTTTACTACGAACCCGATGTCGTGCCCATTCACCATGTTGACGTCTTCACCATGGAGGAAGAGCCCGAACGTCCCGCCTAGGACGAAAAACAAGGCGTCAACTTCGTAAATAATTTTTCTTTTAGTTTTCCGGAGTTTTTCGCGAAGATTTACCGGGCCAACTTTTTCCCATGGGCTAAGGAAGAAAAAATAGGGCGGTGTGCAAAAACCGGACCGGCCCGGCTCCCGAGGCAGGGTGGGCCGGCCGGCCCAGGCGGACCGGCCCAGAGGGGCCCGACGTCCGATGATGCCGAATTTCGCCCGAATTGCTCCTTTTTGACTTCCTTGTTTGGTCGGAAAATTTTAAGGGAAGTGTAAAAAAGGAAAATAAGGTTCCCAGGGCTTTTCTCTCAGGACTATTTATTTGGCCGAATTGGGAGCTCGAGGATCAAACCTTTCAAGCAATATTTTGCACCCTTGTAGCAGCCATTGTGCCTCCAAGGAGCTTAGAGTTGAAGATAGAAGCTGAGAAGCCATCGATGGAGGAGGCGATGCGATGCAAGCTCAAGCTACCCGTCAAGAGGACCGCACGCATCCGTTGAGGAGGGCGTGCCCCGACCGAGCTCCCGCATCTCGCAACCCCGTCAACGGAGAGAAGGTCCCTACACCCGTTCGAAGGTCGGCACGCATCCAAGGCATCGAGCGCAAAGACTACAAGGAGGTGTCGCCGAGCCTAAGGATTATGGGGGTAGGGACTACTCCGTGGATCGTAGCCCGAGCTCGTGGGCGGCCGCCGGAAGAGATGATGACGATTGGGATGAGCAGCCCAAGGAAATGACTCCCGAAGGCCCCAACGGCGACGGCAACGATGGCAACGAAGGCGACGACAATGGAGGTGGCGGCGACGGTGGTGACGATGGTGGAGATAATGGCGACGACGACCCCTTCGGATTGCATCCGATGTGTTGTCGAGCTTGCAGCCAATCCATCGCGGATCTCTACACGTCGGCCGATGAATGTCTCCAAGCCATGGAAGCGATGAAGCGTTGTATGGAGGACTTGGAGCGCGTAGTTGAAGACGACTACAAGTTCCTAAACCGTAACGTGCGCAAACTTTTCGGCATGGTTGGAAACATGAGAGGCAAGTGGTGCATACTTGCTTGAAGTACCACTAGATCTAGTTTTCCCCTTAGGATTATTGTAAGATATGACGAGGACGTCGTATGTTTTAAGCGTGGGGGAGAGCTAGCTCGCTAGCCTTAGCTTTTGAACTTCAAGTTTAGGTTCGGTTTAATCTTCGTATGAGAGTCTTAGTGTTTTAATGAGTCTTTAGTTTTTGAGTCTATTTTAAATTTTTTGCAAGTGTTTTAAATTAGTGTTGAATCAAAGAAAATCAAATAAAAAGAGTCTTTATATATATATTTGTGTTTTATGTATTGCTTATCTTTATTCACTTGTTTGTTTAATCTTCGATTCTTGATATATGAACACAAGTATGTGGTTTGAAAAACGTTTACCGTGGTGCTTAGTGGAATTGCTACTACTTAAAGTACCCATACCGCACTTCGATCTTGAGCTTCACATGTTAGTTGTGCTATGTTCAATGCTAAAAGTTGGAGGATTTCAGTTCTCAAAATTATCTTAAAACCCTTGTAATAAAGGTTAGCAAAACCTCTTTTTCCAAGTTGAGAGTAAGAAAAATTCCTATCCAAAGCCAAGTTTATTTTTTTCGCTCCACCATAAGTGTGATTAGCACGATGAGTTAGGCTAGGACCTTTCTCTCTTGGTGAGTTTTAATTTCGAGCAATGATCATGTCCTTGTGCTTATCTTCTGTTGCTAGCCTCGTCATATATTCGGTACGTGACTTTCACAATGAAAGTCATGATCATCGTCGGATTCCATACCCAACCCTATACATCTCTTTTGTACATCGTATTCCTTGAACACAACCTATTTTCAAAGTTTCGTCTCGTCTCTAGCATGATTTATTTAAAATTTCAGATTGTATGCATGCGAGGAAAGAGAGAATTGAAAGCTTTGAAAAGTTGTCAAGAGAGAGAAAAATAAAGAGAAAAAGTATGTGTATGGAAAAGAAAGAAAGAAAGAAATAAAAATCATATGTGAATGAAAGAAGAAAAAGAAAAAGAGAAAAAGATGAGGTAGCAATGAAGATATGAGAGGGATGGATCCAGTGAAAGAAAAGAAGAATAATAAAGTATAAGGAAGGATGTCACGTTGATTGTGAGACGAAACTTTTACCCTATTTCCAACCATGTGCAATCCGACAACGAGGACATCATTGGTGCCTCGTAGTCACAATTTTCTTTTGCCCTTGCACATGTCCACCATTCTAAATCTTCTCATCCTTGATATCCTTACATATGGTTAATTCTCATGATCATTGGCTTTGAAAGGTAGACAACCATTAGAGGAAGTTCTTAGTTTGACAATACTTGTGTTGATTGCGCTAGCCCTACCTATAGCTCCACTTTACATGATATATGAGAGATTAATGGGAGGTGAGAGTTTTATAAAATTTGGTTAGGATAGCCACTTCATATGAGTGACTTGAGAGAGCTTGGAGAAAGGTTTTTGTCTAATACTTGTTGCAGGAATTTTTGTTTTGAAAATCATAAAAACCTTCCGATGGAAGCAAAGGAGTAAGCATGGCTGAAATTGAAGACTTCAAGTGAAGAGTTTGAGTTGTGGGGTAAAACATGACGTGGTAAAAGTTCTAAACGCCCATGTTTATGTTTGATTATCATTACTTTGTGTTTATGTATTAAAGATGAAAGGATTGACTAACTTGTGAAGGAGGATTAATGATACACGATTACACACCTTGGACGAAATTCTTTTACGAGTACTTGCTCGAGGACGAGCAAGAGCTAAGTGTGGGGGAGATGTTGACGGTGTATTTTGGTGCACCTAGCATGTTCATTACACTTTGGTTTGGATTTGATTATGGAACTAACCGGCCACTAGGCACACTAATCATATAACAAGTTCATCTTTGTGCATGCATTTGGAAGTGTTGTGTTTATGTAGGAAAACATGGACATAAAGGACGGATTCGCAACAAGTTCAAAGGAGCATTCACGGAGTCTTGTTCGTGTTCATGAGCTTGCTGAAATCACTTCCAATGGTGGTGAGGACCGAAGTGCTACGAGGAACACCCCCGGGGATTGAAGCGTAAAAGATCAAACTTCATGCAAAGAGAGCCTCCATCTTGGACGCGAGGATAACAACATAAAAATCATGCAAGTGGAGGGGGCAAAGTACATAAGTGCACGAGGACCCACGGAGCAAAAGGGGCGACCGAACCGGCCGAATTGGGCTGGGCCGGCCGGCCCGGGCCGGTGTTGACGGTGTATTTTGGTGCACCTAGCATGTTCATTACACTTTGGTTTGGATTTGATTATTGAACTAATCCGCCACTAGGCACACTAATCATATAACAAGTTCATCTTTGTGCATGCATTTGGAAGTGTTGTGTTTATGTAGGAAAACATGGACATAAAGGACGGATTCGCAATAAGTTCAAAGGAGCATTCATGGAGTCTTGTTCGTGTTCATGAGCTTGCTGAAATTACTTCCAATGGTGGCGAGGACCGAAGTGCTACGAGGAACACCCCCGGGGATTGAAGCGTAAAAGATCAAACTTCATGCAAAGAGAGCCTCCATCTTGATCGCGAGGATAACAGCGTCAAAATCATCCAAGTGGAAGGGGCAAAGTAGATAAGTGCACGAGGACCCACGGAGCAAAAAGGGCGACCGAACCGGGCCGAAACGGGCTCGGGCCGGCCGGCCCGGTCGGATCGGCCCGGCCCACTTCGGGCACCGGTTCGGTCCCGTTTTCCTTGCCCTCGAAGGATCTTCGACCCTAAAACCCCCGACGCGCCGCCAACAAGAGAGGAGTTTATTCACACCCGAAGGCCATCCACAAGCTAGAGAGAGAGGAGGAGGATCTCCGGCTGGAGATCAACCACCTCGAAGGAAGCACCCTCTCGTGGAGAAGGAGGAAGACACCGGCGGAAGGGAAACCATGATCAACGGTGCCATGATCAGCACCTTGATGGGGTAATCTTCTCATTCGTCCATGGGTTGTAATCGATATTGAGATGTAATCGCACTTTGTCGGATTATCTATCTATCATCCTGTGTTGAACATACTTTAATGCTTAAGGCTTGCAACCGTGCCGTAGAGGGAGTACGAGCTCCAATGCTTCCTTGGATCCATTCAATACACCGTGGCCATCAAAGGTCTAGTCATGAATACCTTCGCGTAGTGACAGTACGAGAGGAGGGAAAGGGCGAAACCGTGGTCACAACCCCGATAGATTAGATTGGTTTTTCATGTCTTTAAGCGATTGCATGCTCTAGTATCGTAGACCCGTGGGCGAGTGTCTTCTCTCTTGATCGTTTACCATTCTCTCTAGTGTAGTTAAGTGTTTTCTAGTATAATAGTAGTTAGGGTTTAGTAGCTAGTGTGTCGTTGTTGATCGAACGCTTGTAATCCCCTTGCTCCGCGGATTGACAAGAACCTTGGGAATCCCGTGGTGAAAAAGGTGTGGGGTCCGTACGCTTGCGGATCGTAGAGGGATACGTCTTTTATCCGTCAACAAGCCCCTTTTTCCGGCGCCGTTGCCGGGGAGCAAGTTAGTTTACATCGTTTGATTTGCATCTAACTTAGTTTTATATTTTAGTTTATCTTTTATTTGCTTTATCTAACATATATTATTTGAAAAACACTTGTTTCTTTTTTGTTTTTGTTTTTATCTTATTGTCTAGATGGAGTTCGTTAATCAACCCGTGGAAGAACCGGAGAAATCATTAAGGGATTACGCTAGCCCTCGATGTGAAGACATAAAGGTACAAGAGTCGGATTCGAAGCTCGAAGCGACCAAGTATGAAATTAAATCCAAGATCATGAAGATGGTGGCGGAAAACCCATTTGAAGGGATGGTTACGGAGAACCCATATAGACACATAAGGGATTTCACGACAATATGCAACACGGTGCGTCAAGAAGGAGTTCCCGATGAATGGTTCAAATGGAATCTCTTTCCCTACTCACTTGCCGGCAAAGCAAAGACATGGTATTCGGTTGCGTCCTTTGAAGTTGAAGGCAATTGGAACAAGTTGACAAAGAAGTTTTGCGAGAAGTTCTTTCCAATGAGCAAGGTTCAACATCTAAGGAGGCAAGTGATCAATTTTATGCAAGGAGAAGAGGAAGGGATAGACCAAGCCCGGGATAGGTTTAATGAATTAATCGAACAAGGACCAAAACTCGGCTTCACCGGTGACGTACTCTTGCATACATTTTTCTTTTCCCTAACCCCCTAGTTGCATGCGACACGTCGAAATGTGTGCGGTGGGGATCTCATGGAGAAAACACTCACGGAAGCCGCCCAACTTCTACAAAAAGTTAGCAAAGCGGCTGCCATGCGAAGAGATTGGGAAACAAGACTTGCGGAAGAGCCGGAATTCAATTCAAGGAAGAAAAAGCTTGCTGATTTTTCTAAAGAGGCGACCCCGGAAGTCACAAAAGAGGAACCAATCATGGAAAAGCTTGAACAAGAACACATCAAGTCAAGAACTACACCAAACGTCGACTTCGTCGCACCAAATGAGACGAACAAGAGAAGCATGTCAAGCGCGAAGCCACTAAGGGAGTTCGAGCCAATGGATTGGGTTCCTATTGATTACGGAGAAGTGTTCGACAAGAGGAGACCGTTCCCTAATCAAAAGGGAATGGCAAGAGCATTGGAAGTGGATTTCCCACCGGAGAGGAAAGCTGAAAATTCATACGACCTCGAAACCACCGGTGAGATTTTTGAAAAGCTCTTTGGAGATGATGTGGTGGATCCGGAACATATTGCCGAGGTGAAGAGGATCATGGGGATCAAGCCCGAAGCATCACCATACGCTTGCCTTGCTGAAATTTATTCGATCGGATCCGAAGAAGAAGAGAAGATGACGCCGCACTTGAGTTGCGAGATCAACGGAGTTCAATGCAAAGCCTTATGCGACATCGGAGCCCAAGTAAGTGTTCTATCTTCTAAAATTTACGATAAAGTTCAATACCACAACCTAGACTTAGCTCCAACATCAACGAAATTAATTATGGGAGATGGTAGAACTATCAAACCTCTAGGTATTGCTTGCAACATGAAAGTAAAAATCTCTAGAAACTATATACCAACCGATTTCTTTGTTATTGATGCTTACCATAGTAATTCTGATCATATAATCTTAGGTAGGCCTTTTCTTAAGTTGGTTGATGCCGTGTTAGATGCCGGAGAAGGCAAAGTAACAATGAACCTTAATGGAACAAAGTACACATATAACTTTCTTCGTGCTTCTAAACACCTTACTCCTTTTCCTCCCGAAGATGAAGAAATAGAAGAGATAGATAGGCTTTGTTTTGTTGAAACCCTTAGAGACCCGCTGCAAAGAGCGATAGAAAATCAAATTAGTAATCAACAAGATGAAGAACTAGAGGAAGCAACAAAAGGCTTAGAGCCGCATGATGGTAGCGTGGAGGAAGAGAAGTTCGAAGACATAGGAGAAATCAAACCCGAGGAGCCTCAAGTGCCCGAAGTAGACCTTAAACCTTTGCCCAAGGGATTAAAATATGAATTTTTGGGCCCGGACAAAACTTATCCAGTCATTGTGAGCGACGAGTTGAGCCCCGAAGAAAATGAAGCGTTGCTGATTTTATTAAAAAAACATAGGAAGGTGATTGCATATTCAATTAACGATCTCAAAGGTATTAGCCCAGCCTTTTGCACTCATCGTATACCAATGGAAGACCAATGTAAGCCTGTAGTGGACCACCAAAGGAGGCTAACCCATGCCATGCGAGAGGTAGTAAAGAAAGAGGTTATCAAGTTACTTGATGCCGGAATCATCTACCCGGTTCCGCATAGCGAATGGGTGAGCCCGTGACATTGTGTGCCGAAGAAAGGAGGTTTAACCGTAGTGAAGAATGAGAAGAACGAGTTGATACCGCAAAGAACCGTGACCGGGTGGCGGATGTGTATTGATTACCGTAAGCTTAACAAAGCGACGAAGAAAGATCACTTCCCCCTACCGTTCATAGACGAGATGCTCGAGAGGTTAGCAAACCACGCTTATTTTTGCTTTCTCGATGGATACTCGGGGTTCATGCAAATTCCTATTCACCCGGAAGATCAACATAAGACAACATTTACGTGTCCTTATGGAACGTTTGCATATAGGAGGATGCCCTTCGGCCTATGCAACGCTCCGGCCTCTTTTCAACGTTGCATGATGGCCGTTTTCTCGGAATTCATCGAAGAAATTGTTGAAGTGTTTATGGATGATTTTTCCGTTTACGGGAAGACGTTCATGGATTGCTTAGCAAACCTAGAAAAGGTCCTTACAAGGTGTGCGGAGGTAGATTTGGTTTTAAATTGGGAAAAGTGCCACTTCATGGTTAAGCAAGGCATAGTGCTCGGAGATGTTATATCCGAGAGAGGAATTGAAGTGGACAAGGCTAAGGTAGAGACGGTTGAGCAACTCCCACCTCCTACGGATATTAAGTCCTTAGGGAGCTTTCTAGGCCATGCCGGATTCTATAGAAGATTTATAAAGGACTTCTCGAAGATCACTAAGCCTTTAACACACCTTCTTCAAAAAGATGTGGCTTTCGACTTTGATGAGAAGTGTCTAGCGGCATTCCGGACCTTGAAAAATGCGTTGGTGAGTGCTCCCATCATCCAACCTCCGGATTGGAGCCAACCTTTCGAGATCATGTGTGACGCAAGTGACTACGCCGTAGGCGCGGTCTTGGGACAAAGAAAGGAAGGCCGAGTTCACGCCGTTTACTACGCTAGCAAAACTCTTAGTGGGGCACAATTAAATTACGCTACTACGGAAAAAGAATTGCTAGCGGTGGTATTCGCTTTCGAAAAATTCAGATCTTACATCGTGAACTCGAAAGTCATTGTTTACACCGATCACGCAGCCATAAAGTATCTCTTGGCTAAGAAGGAAGCTAAACCACGTTTGATTCGTTGGATCCTTCTTCTCCAAGAGTTTGATGTTGAAATTCGTGATACAAAGGGGGTGGAGAATGTTGTGGCCGATCATTTGTCTAGGATGAATCGTGGGCAAGATGATAAAGAGCCCATAGAAGATAAGATGAGAGATGACCACCTCTATAGAGTGCTTGATAAAGATACTTGGATGATCGACATCATTCGAGCAATTCGAAAGATGCCCCTCGATCATCTAGACAAAAACACTCAAAGGAAGATAATTTCGAAAGTAAGAAATATTTTTGGGATGCACCATACCTCTTCAAGCTTGGCAATGATGGAGTGATGAGAAGATGTGTGCCAAGAGAAGAGAGGCTTGAGATTCTAAGGAAGTGCCACTCGGCGGAGTACGGTGGGCACTATAGCCATTTTCGAACCGAAGCCAAAGTATGGTCGAGCGGATTCTATTGGCCGGAGATGCATGAAGATACTAAAAGATATGTTGCGTCATGCCCCGAATGCCAAAGAACCGGAAACATCTCTCAAAGAAATTCTATGCCTTTGAAATACAACTTGCAAATCGACATATTCGATGTATGGGGCATAGACTTCATGGGGCCTTTTAAAAACTCATTTGGATTCGAGTATATACTTGTTATGGTTGATTATGTATCCAAGTGGGTAGAGGCTATACCATGTCGTAAAGCTTCCACGGAGGAGTCCATCACTATGATCAAGAACGTGATTTTTCCTCATTTCGGTACACCGAGAATCTTGATAAGTGATGGAGGAACTCATTTCACCGGGAAGAACTTCAAAAAGTGCTTGTCCAAGTTGGGAATTGAGCATAGGGTCTCCACGGCCTATCACCCACAAACCAACGGACAAGCGGAGACGTCAAATAGGCAATTAAAAAGCATACTTAACAAGACCATAGAGAAGGGAGGCAAGGATTGGTCAAAGAAATTAGACGGAGCTTTATGGGCTTATCGAACGGCGTTTAAAACACCGATAGGTATGACCCCCTATCAATTCGTCTATGGAAAAGCTTGCCACCTTCCGGTCGAGTTAGAACATAAAGCCTATTGGGCGATTAAAGAGATGAACCTTGATCTCGATGCCGCGGTGGTGAAACGGAGAATTCAAATAAGCGAGCTAGAGGAGTTGAGGTTGAAAGCTTATGAAAACGCAAGCATATACAAGGAGAGAATCAAAAGGTGGTATGATAAAAGATTGAAGAAAAAAGAATTTAAAGAAGGAGATAAGGTCCTCCTCTACAATTCGAGGTTTAAAACCTTCGGAAAGGGGAAATTGCAAAGCAAGTGGGACGGACCTTATGTTGTGCATTTGGTGTTCTCCAACAGAGCGGTAACCATTATGGATATAAATGGCGATCAATTTGTGGTGAATGGACAGCGGCTTAAGGTTTACTACGAACCCGACATCGTGCCCATTCATCATGTTGACGTCTTTACCATGGAGGAAGAGCCCGAACGTCCCGCCTAGGACGAAAAACAAGGCACCAACTTCGTAAATAATTTTTCTTTTAGTTCTCTCGGAGTTTTTTGCGAAGATTTACCGGGCCAAGTTTTTCCCATGGGTTGAGGACGAAAAAATAGGGCGGTGTGGAAAAAAACCGGACCGGCCCGCCCCCGAGGCAGGGGTGGGCCGGCCGGCCCGGCCGGATCGGCCCGGTGGTGGCCCGACGCCCGATGTCCCCGAATTTCGCCCGAATTGCTCCTTTTTGACTTCCTTGTTTGGTCGGAAAATTTTAAGGGAAGTGTAAAAAAGGAAAATAAGGTTCCCGTGCTTTTCTCTCGGACTATATATTTGGCCGAATTGGGAGCTCGAGAATCAAATCTTTCAAGCAATGTGTTGCACCCTTGTAGCAGCCATTGAGCCTCCAAAAAGCTTAGAGTTGAAGGTAGAAGCCAAGAAGCCATCGATGGAGGAGGCGATGCGATGCGAGGTCAAGCTACCCGTCAAGAGGACCGCACGTATCCATTGCGGAGGACGTGTCCCGACCGGAGCTCTTGCATCTCGCAACCCCGTCAAAGGAGAGAAGGTCCCTACACCCGTTCGAAGGTCGGCACGCCTCCAAGGCATCAAGCGCAAAGATTACAAGGAGGTGTCGCCGGAGCCTAAGGATTTTGGGGATAGCGACTACTCCGACGATCGTAGCCCGAGCTCGTGGGCGGCCGCCGGTAGAGATGATGAAGATTGGGATGAGCAGCCCTATGAAAGGACTCCCGAGGGCCCCAATGGCGACGGCAACGGCGGTGGCGAAGGCGACAACAATGGAGGTGGCGACGACGGTGGTGACAACGGTGGAGATTATGGCGACGACGACCCCTTCGGATTGCATCCGGTGTCTTGTCAAGTTTGCCGTCAATCCATCGCGGATCTCTACACGTCGGCCGACGAATGTTTCCAAGCCATGGAAGCGATGAAGCAGCGTATGGAGGACTTGGAGCGCGTAGTTGAAGATGACTACAAGTTCCTTAACCGCAACGTGCACAAACTTTTCGGCATGGTTGGAAACATGAGAGGCAAGTGGTGCAAAGCTTGCTCGAAATACCACTAGATCTAGTTTTCCCCTTTGGTTTTTGTAAGATACGACGAGGACGTCGTATGTTTTAAGTGTGGGGGAGAGCTAGCTCGCTAGCCTTAGCTTTTGAACTTCAAGTTTAGGTTCGGTCTAATCTTCGTGTGTGAGTCTTAGTGTTTTAATGAGTCTTTAGTTTTTGAGTCTGTTTTTAAATTTTTGCAAGTGTCTTAAATTAGTGTTGAGTCAAGAAAACCAAATAAAAAGAGTCTTTATATACATCTTTGTGTTTTATGTATTGTTTATCCCTATTTACTTGTTTGTTTAATCTTCGATTCTTGATATATGGACACAAGTATATGGTTTGAAAATCGTTTACCGTGGTGCTTAGTGGAATCGCTACTACTTAAAGTACCCATACCGCACTTCGATCTTGAGCTTCACATGCTAGTTGTGCTATTTTCGATGCTAAAAATTGGAGGATTTCAGTTCTGAAAATTATTTTAAAACTCTTGTAATAAAGGTTAGCAAAACCTCTTTTTCCAAGATGAGAGTAAGAAAAAATTCCTATCCAAAGCCAAGTTTGTTTTTTTCGCTCCACCATAAGTGTGATTAGTACGATGAGTTAGGCTAGGACCCTTCTCTCTTGGTGAGTTTTAATTTCAAGCAATGATCATGTCCTTGTGCTTATCTTTTGTTGCTAGCCTCGTCATTTATTCAGTTCATGACTTTCATAACGAAAGTCATGTATATCACTGGATTCCATACCCAACCCTATACATCTCTTTTGAACATCGTATTCCTTGAACACAACCTATTTTCAAAGTTTCGTCTCATCTCTAGCATGATTTATTTAAAAATTTCAGACTGTGTGCATGCGAGAAAAGGGAGAATTGAAAGCTTTGAAAAGATGTCAAGAGAGAGAAAAATAAAGAGAAAAAGTATGTGTATGGAAAAGAAAGAAAAAAAGAGAAAAAAAAATCATATGTGAATGAAAGAAGAAAAAAAAAGAGAGAAAGATGAGTTAGCAATGAAGATATGAGAGGGATGGATCAAGTGAAAGAAAAGAAAAATAATAAAGTGTAAGGAAGGATGTCACGTTGATTGTGAGACGAAACTTTTACTCTATTTCCAACCATGTGCAATCCGACAACGAGGACATCATTGGTGCCTTGAAGTCACAATTTTCTTTTGCCCTTGCACATGTCCACCATTCTAAATCTTCTCATCCTTGATATCCCTACATATGGTTAATTCTCATGATCATTGGCTTTGAAAGGTAGACAACCATTAGAGGAAGTTCTTAGTTTGACAATACTTGTGTTGATTGCGCTAGCCGTACCTATAGCTCCACTTTTACATGATATATGAGAGATTAATGGGAGGTGAGAGTTTTATAAAATTTGGTTAGGATAGACACTTCATATGAGTGACTTGAGAAGGCTTGGAGAAAGGTTTTTGTCTAACACTTGTTGCAGGAATTTTTGTTTTGAAAACCATAAAAACCCTCCGATGGAAGCAAAGAAGTAAGTATGGCTGAAATTGAAAGCTTCGAGTGAAGAGTTTGAGTTGTGGGGTAAATCTCGACGTGGTAAAAATTCTAAACGCCCATGTTTATGTTTGATTATCATTACTTTGTGTTTATGTATTAAAGATGAAGGGATTGACTAACTTGTGAAGAAGGATAAGTGATACACGATTACACACCTTGGACGAAGTTCTTTTACGAGTACTTGCTCGAGGACGAGCAAGAGCTAAGTGTGGGGGAGATGTTGACGGTGTATTTTGCTGCACCTAGCATGTTCATTACACTTTGGTTTGGATTTGATTATTGAACTAATCCGCCATTAGGCACACTAATCATATAACAAGTTCATCTTTGTGCATGCATTTGGAAGTGTTGTGTTTATGTAGGAAAACATGGACATAAAGGACGGATTCACAATAAGTTCAAAGGAGCATTCATGGAGTCTTGTTCGTGTTCATGAGCTTGCTGAAATTACTTCCAATGGTGGCGAGGACCGAAGTGCTACGAGGAACACCCCCGGGGATTGAAGCGTAAAAGATCAAACTTCATGCAAAGAGAGCCTCCATCTTGATCGCGAGGATAACAGCGTCAAAATCATCCAAGTGGAAGGGGCAAAGTAGATAAGTGCACGAGGACCCACGGAGCAAAAAGGGCGACCGAACCGGCCGAAACCGGGCTCCGGGCCGGCCGGCCCGGCCGGGATCGGCCCAGCCCCACTTCGGGCACCGGTTCGGTCCCGTTTTCCTTGCCCTCGAAGGATCTTCGACCCTAAAACCCCCGACGCGCCGCCAACGAGAAGAGAGGAGTTTATTCGCACCGAAGGCCATCCACAAGCTAGAGAGAGAGGAGGAGGATCTCCGGCTGGAGATCAACCACCTCGAAGGAAGCACCCTCTCGTGGAGAAGGAGGAAGACACCGGCGGAAGGGAAACCATGATCAACGGTGCCATGATCAGCACCTTGATGGGGTAATCTTCTCATTCGTCCATGGGTTGTAATCGATATTGAGATGTAATCGCACTTTGTCGGATTATCTATCTATCATCTTGTGTTGAACATACTTTAATGCTTAAGGCTTGCAACCGTGTCGTAGAGGGAGTACGAGCTCCAATGCTTCCTTGGATCCATTCAATACACCGTGGCCATCAAAGGTCTAGTCATGAATACCTTCGCGTAGTGACGAGACGAGAGGAGGGAAAGGGCGAAACCGTGGTCACAACCCCGATAGATTAGATTGGTTTTTCATGTCTTTAAGCGATTGCATGCTCTAGTATCGTAGACCCGTGGGCGAGTGTCTTCTCTCTTGATCGTTTACCATTCTCTCTAGTGTAGTTAAGTGTTTTCTAGTATAATAGTAGTTAGAGTTTAGTAGCTAGTGTGTCGTTGTTGATCGAACGCTTGTAATCCCCTTGCTCCGCGGATTGACAAGAACCTTGGGAATCCCGTGGTGAAAAAGGTGTGGGGTCCGTACGCTTGCGGATCGTAGAGGGATACGTCTTTTATCCGTCAACGGCCCGGCCGGCCCACCCCAATTCCCGGCACCGGTTCGGTCCCGTTTTCCTTGCCCTCGAAGGATCTTCAATCCTAAAACCCCCGAGGCGCCGCCAACACCGAGAAGAGGAGTCATTCGCACCAGAAGGCCATCCACAAGCTAAAGAGAGAGGAGGAGGATCTCCGGCCGGGAGATCAACCACCTCGAAGGAAGCACCCTCTCGTGGAGAAGAAGGAAGACACCGGCGGAAGGGAAACCATGATCAACGGTGCCATGATCAGCACCTTGATGGGGTAATCTTCTCATTCGTCCATGGGTTGTAATCGATCTTGAGATGTAATCGCACTTTGTCGGATTATCTATCTATCATCTTGTGTTGAATATACTTTCATGCTTAAGGTTAGCTACCATGCCGTAGAGGGAGTACGAGCTCCAATGCTTCCTTGGATCCATTCAATACGCCGTGTCCATCAAAGGTCTAGTCATGAATACCTTCGCGTAGTGACAAGACGAGAGGAGGGAAAGGGCGAAACCGTGGTCACAACTCCGATAGATTAGATTGGTTTTCATGTCTTTCGCCGATTGCATGCTCTAGTATCGTAGACCCGTGGGCGAGTGTCTTCTACCTTGATCGTTTATCATTCTCTCTAGTGTAGTTTAGTTGTTTTCTAGTATAATATTAGTTAGGGTTTTAGTAGCTAGTGTGTCATTGTTGATCGAACGCTTGTAATCCCCTTGCTCCGCATTGACAAGAACCTTGGGAATCCCGTGGTGAAAAAGGTGTGGGGTCCGTACGCTTGCGGATCGTAGAGGGATACGTCTTTTATCCGTCAACAAAGGACTTGAGGCAACCCTTCACCGACTACCTCCGCGAGCAGAAGGTTCCCTCGGGCAAGAACTTGGCCGAACAACTCATTTGCCGTGCCAAGTCCTACGTTCTAGTCGGAGACAAGCTCTACAGGCAGGGTGCATCTTCTGGAGTACTCATGAAATGCGTTCCCCGAGAAGAAGGCAAGGGCATCTTGGAGGAGCTCCACAAAGGCGTCTGCGGCAACCATGCGTCTTCTCGCACGCTGGTCAGCTAGGCTTTCCGACGAGCTTTCTATTGGCCCACAGCTCTGGGCGACGCCGAAGAACTCGTCAGAAGGTGCCAAGGGTGCCAATACTTCTCCAAGCAACAACACGTCCCGGCCTACAAGCTAGTCACCATACCGCCAACCTGGCCTTTCGCCTGCTGGGTGCTCGACATGATTGGGCCACTCCCTACTACGCCAAGTGGATTCAACAAAGTACCGGTGGCCATCGACCAGTTCACCAAGAGGATCGAGGTCAAGCCGGTCACATGCCCCAAGGCCGACAGAGTACTCGACTTCATGGATGAGCTCGTGCACTGCTATGGACTACCCCACCACATCATCACAGACCTGGGCTACAATTTAAACAATCACCAGTTCTGGGACTACTGCGAGAACAGCAAGATCGACGTCCGATACGTCTCAGTTGCCCATCCGCGGGCCAACGGACAAGTCGAGCGTTCCAACAGGATGGTACTCGACGCTCTCAAGAAGCGTCTACACGACACTGCCAAAACCAAAAGAGGAAAGTGGATCAAGGAACTACCGAATGTGCTCTGGGGGCTACGTACCCAACCCTCCAAGCCAACGGGACAATCACCATACTTCCTGGTCTACGGCTCCGAAGCAATCCTCCCTGCCGACGTCATGTGGGATTCGCCGGCAATGGAACAATACGACAAAGGCATATATGAAGATAGCAGACAAGTTGATATCGACGGACTCGAAGAAGCTTGCTGTGTCGCCCTCGTCCAATCAGCAAGGTACCTCGAGGGTATCTGACGCTACCACGATCGCAACGTCAAGGAACGCTCCTTCAAAGTTGGAGATCTCGTCCTTCGCCGCATCCAGAACACGGAGGGACTACACAAGCTCAGCTCGCCCTGGGAAGGTCCCTTCACAGTTGCAAAGGTGACCGGACCGGGCTCCTATCGCCTCCAGACACTCGAAGGCGAAGACATCAATAACTCATGGAATATCGACCAGCTCTGTCGATTCTACGCCTAGTCTATCGACTACCCTGGGGGCTCAAGTCTACACGACTACTCCAAAACCCCTTCGCTGTAAGCGGCCTCCGGGTCCAGGCACTAGTCTCCGGACTACTCTACTCCAAGATCCAACATCACCGGCTACTAATGGATCTTGGGCTGCTCCGAGCGACAAAGGACTCCAGCAGTGGTCTACTAAGAGACCACGTACTCCTAGATCCACCCTAGACTGCTACTAATGGATCTACTACTGTAAGCGGCTATACGCCCTAGCACCACTTAGCCGTAGGCAGCCTCCGGGTCCTAGCGACTACTCTTGTAAAACAGCCTTGGCCATCCAGGTGTATTTCTCTCAGTAATAAAGTTTGATTATCTATCAACTCTATTACTGCTTTTCTCCCTCAACGGGTCTACTGGCGAGTACGACTACTCATGACAACTCCACAATGAGAACTCTGCATACACACCTTGTGACAACGACTCATTTCTGAGAAGTTTTCTCATTTCGTACTTAAACAAGTTCAATACAACTCTGTTTATACAATTACTTCTACAAGCTAACCATATAGGACTACTGAAGGTTAAGCTTCCCGGCGACCTGCTTAGCAATTGGCGCCATTTGCTCCAGGAGCTCCGCGTACTGCTCGTCCGTGCTGTTGGCGGCTAGTCCACCGGCGACTACATCCACAGGAGCCTTCAGGAAGTACGACTTCATGTACGCTAAGATCTGATTGGGGATCAAATTCGCCAAGTGCTTGACGTACGTCGCCAGACGACTGGGAGCTTCTCTCAGCCGGTCCACCAACGGAGCTATCTTCGTCCCGCCCGGATGAGGCACCAGCAGCCTCGCGATAGGAAGTGCGGCTTCTTCGAGTTCCTTCAGCTGGGCCCGAAGCTTCTCGCAGTCCTCGTTCAGCTTCTGCAGAGATTTGTAGCAGTTGACGAGGTCATAATCCGAGGCAATTCGAAGCTCCATGTGCTTATCGCACTCGTAAGCCAACTGCTTATAGTCATATTCAAGTACCTCACCGGCCTCCTTCTCCCAGTAGAAGAGGTTCTTCATGTCGACTTCTGAAGCTCTCAGTTGCTCGACATGAGTCTCAAGCTCGCAATCAACAAGCAAGGTAGGTCGACTACTACAAGGTACTTCCGATGGGTACTCGACAAGACAACACGCACCTTTATTCTTGTTGTGGAGCGACTTGTTCTTCCGCACCGCTCGTCGCTCTTCACCTCGCATATCCCGGACTTCGTTGTGATATTGGGCGAAGGCGCCGTCATGTTTTGACCGGAGCATGGCGGAGTGTTTCCGGCCTTCACAAGTTGTTCCTCCAAGGCCTCCGCCCGCAGCACTACGTTGTCGTACCCCCGGAGCATGCCGCATTTCGATCGGGATCTCTCCACGACATCCTCGCAGCAGACAACAATCGTCACCCGGGTACTCGGCATCTACGGCAGACCGACTACTCAAGGGCATCGACAACTCACCTTCATCCACTGCTCGGCCTGGCGCATCGCTTCCAAGTGACGTGCTACCGCCGCCGGATCGACAAGGTCGTCCGCCAGAGTTCAACCCCACCACTACTCGTGGTGGCTCCGGTACATCGGTGCCGAGCGGATTGGCTCCGCATCTTGGATCTCCGGCGAACGGACAACTACTTCCAGGGTTGACTCGGCACTACATCATCGCGTTTTTCCCCGGCCATCGCGGGGGCTTCTCCGCCGGCTACCTCCATCGGCTCGGGGGCCGCTCCCGGCGGCTCCTTGGGTCTCCCGTTGACGGTGAAAATCTGTCAACCTAGCCATGAGTTTACCTTCGGTGTTGGCATGAGTTTTATACCTTATCCATTGGTACTAACCCCCGTGGTATAACAAGTTCACGTGTGAATGCTCGGTTTTGGAGTTTAATGTTTATGCAGGGTTTTAGTGTTGAATGCAAGACTTCCGGGATAAGTTCATCAAGCACTTCATGACAAGACCTTGAAGCCCCGTACAAGTCATGCAACGAAGCAAACTTAACTCCAAGAAGCCGGGGACTTGATCCGAGAAGACGACGGACTCCGAGGACCCGACCGTAAAAGTGCCGAATCTTGCAAAACAAGGAGTTGAGTCCAATTCGGAGAGAAACCGACGACATGGACCTACATGCAGAAGGGGGAAACATCCAGGAAGCAAGGGAACCGACGTAGAGCAAAGGAGCCCTCGGGCCGGGCCCCGGGTGGGCCCGGGCCGGCCGGCCCGGGCCGGTCGGCCCGTGCCCATCCAGGGCCCATTTGCCCTCTCTTTTGCCCTAGCCGCCAATCGGGCTATTTATAGCCCCCTGACCGAGAGCCACGCAGAGGAGAAGTCGTCATTGGCCGCCGAGGAGCATAGAAGAGAGGGACACCATCTTGGAAAGGAGAGGGTTGAGCTAGTTGACTAGGGTTTCCCTAGCCGACGTGGGAACCTTGCATGGAAGACCACGTCGGAGTTCCCGAGCTAGAAGCAAGATCAAGGATCCCGGTGGTGATCTTATGTATGTATCATTGTTATAGTTGAATTATCAAGTTGAACCTTTTCCTAGCGATCAAGTGTTTCCTCGAAGATTTCGTTTATTGATCGGCTTTGCTTATTCCAATTCTATTCGCGCGATAGATTACATAGGGTGTTCTTGTAGCCGCGGTGGCTAGAGGTACACGCCGGATCTTCCGAAAGAATCTCGACTTGTCTTTTGACTCGCCCTAAGCTCCCCGCATGAATAGGGATACGTTGTGAGAGAACGGGGGTTCCGAAAGGCGGATGTTTTCGGATTTGGACAGAAACCACGATTTAAAGACGCTTCTTATAAGATTCGATTTGCTACTTCTTCTCTTGCTTGGAACTTCAACAAAAGGCTTACCGCGATCCCTCTAGATCGGTTTATCTACCTAATCTTACTTTGTTTTCTCCGGTCTTTAGTAGATTAGATTTATCTTTGTTTTGTGTTCTTATCTAGATGCATTAGGATTTCTCTTTTACCAAACATTGAAGTTATTTGGCTTTACTAGATCAACTATTGCGTCACACATTTGTTCCACGGATTCGATACCTTGGGTTCACCACTCAAGGGAAGAAGGGTCCCTTGACTACGACGGGAGACTTGTCCGCTTGCAAGTCACAAACGAACTTTGATACAATTATTAACCGTCAACAAGCCCCTTTTTCTGGCGCCGTTGCCGGGGAACAAGTGATCAAGATTTGATTTTTTATTGCCTTTTTGTAATTTTCAGTTTTCTTTTAGTTTTTCTTTTTTTGCATCTACTAAACTTTGATCATCCTCAAAAAACATCTAATCTAGTTTGTCTAACCCTAGTTTACATAGATTTATTTTTACTTTCTAGTTTTTGCATACTTTGTTTATTGCTAACCCTAACCGGAGATGGTTGGCTACCTCTTCAAGAAACCCAAACTTTTTTGTGGATGATCCAGGAAAACTTTACAGGCAAAGGAGACGTGCAACACAAGCTAAAGGGTTGGAAACCCTAGATTCAAAAGAGGGACTGCCGGAATCTCCAAGGGAGTCACCACCTCCAAGTCCAAAGGAAGATCAACCTAAACCGACATCGTTGATCTACCTATCATAAACCTTCAAGACGCCGGAAGGCCGTTCAAGATCAAGGTCTCAACTATCCGCATGACGATTGCGGGAGCTTTGGAGCGTTTCAATGAATACATACGAGTCGGATTCCTTGAGTGGCAAATCGGTTTACTTAAGAGGAGGATGGAGAAGATGGAGATAGAGAAAGAAGCTCAACACCTAAAGGCTGCCAAGGCAAGATCCATATGCGAGGATTGAAGTGTTCATCGTGATGAAGATGCTAGAGACGCAAGTGGGACAGCTTGCCGGGCGCCCGATGGGTAACAAAGAAGAATATCCGAGACAATTCCAAGGTCCCAAGACGGCGAAGGCTACTCAAACTCATTCGGGAGAGAAGGAGGATCACACTAAGGAGACCATGAAGATCACAATCGAAGGACCGTAGTTCGAGATGCCGAGCCACTACACGAAGGAAGTTGTTGCATCCGTCAAGACCAAAAGACAAAGCCGACTCGTGAAGACCAAAAAATTTACTAAGCCGAAGAAGAAGCCCGTGCCCAAGATGGTGCGGAAGTGGGTACCCAAGATTGCAACGCCCGCAAAGAGCGTTGATCCGAAGTAATCAAGTGAAGAAGTCTAGCCATGGACTATAAACGAAGCGCTAGGCGGGAGGCAACCCGTTTCGTCGAGTCAAGAATAAGCTACGGGAGGACAACCCGATTCCAGATTTTTCAAGTATTTTTAATAATTTAGTTTTTGAGTTTTATTATGCAAAGACATTAGACTTAGAAGTGGTTGAACAATATTAGCGACATAATTCTTGACCGAATGTTTGCTTTATCATAAACCCTTTGCATGAACCCTCCTATGTGCTTGTTTGTTCTTTTCTTTTCGAGAAACCTCAACCAAATAATTTCAGAACCTAACTCAACCTTTCACCTTCATTATGGTGCTGAGGTTGACTTATTTTTCATGCTAAAACCACACGAGTAGAGCCACGACTTATATCTATGTGTTAATAAAAAAAAATCAGCACGTGGTAGAACTCGCGTGAACCTAGAAATCAAAACTTTTGGTTGGTTTTAAAAATCTATATCCTTGGTTTCTCTAGGATTAGAATTTTTCTAAGCCTATTCTAATTTTGTTTTATTCAAAATCTTTCTTATCTAGCCAAAATTAGAACCTAAACCTATGCCCCCATGATCAAGCGGAAAAAGTCCGCTCTCAACCGATGAAGGCAAACTATACCGGTGAGACCAAAATCGACGTAGTCGAAAAATATTTTCGACTTACATTTGTTTTTAATGGTTTAAAAACTTCTCTACAATTGTGTTTGAGCTCTTGCATGGCTCTGAAAAATATTTTAAATTTCGAATTAGAGGAGTGCTTAACCTTAAACACACCTTAATGGAGGCAATCTAGTTTGAATTAATCATGCATGCACCATTGGATTCCCTTTCATCAACTTTCACCAATTCCACATGCAAAGGACAAGCATGGTGGGCAGCAAGCATCAACTTTGCCGGAATTTCATGGTGGCATGTGGAGCAAGTGGAGCTAGGGAGCATGGACATGACCCAAAGCATGAAGCATCAAGTGGAAGGACCAATAAGAAAAGGAGTGGACGAGAGCGTTTGGGCGGTGCAACTCGTGGAGCACGCGGGCGGGGAAAGTTGCGAGAGGCGAAATGATCGTGCCGGAAGAAAGACGAGGCGGGGAGGTGCACCGAGGACCCCGTGCCGGCCTCACCTACATAAGGAGCCCCCCGGCTCCCGTTTTCCGCAGCAAGCTTCCCTCTCCTTCCTTAGTTTGTGTGTTCAAGTTTGTGTGCTCAAAACCTCCGTAGACATAGCCAACCCCCAAGCTTGATAGCTCAAGAAAAATCCACATCCTTAATCCACTCAAAGTCCACATCCGAAGCAAAGAGAAGTGCCTAGTTACCGGTTGCAACCCGGAGTTTTAGTTGAAGAAAAGAGTGCAGCAACCATGTGGAAGAAAACCACAAGTCTCTTCTCCAAGAAGAAGAGTTCGTCATCGTCCAAGCCGTCATCAACCACGTCTTCGAGGAGGCACTCGGTTTCCGAGTCTCCCCGGAGCATGGAGACGGATACGGCACCACCGAGGAGGAACGATGCTCTCCTTCTTGGTGGTATGAGGGCTGCAAGAAGCACGTCCATGAGGTTTACCGAACCTCGTGGGCACACGGAGGAGCAGCCCGCGCCACCACGACGATCGACCCGTTCAATCGCGCCACATCCTTACACTCCGACATACTCTTCGTACGGCTTCACCATCTTGTCGGCGGAGGAGGAGGAGAGGCTCTCTAATCTTGAGAAGAGGCTTTGTGCCCAACGTCGAGTTCGACGACCAAGCACTCTACACATTGGGTTTTGGCACCGACATATACTATATGTTGGGGCACCTTGGATGGGTGCGGTTCTCCAACGGAGTATCGGTGGACACCCACTTGGGGTTCCGTTGACGGTTAATAGTTGTATCAAAGTTCGTTTGTGACTTGCAAGCGGACAAGTCTCCCGTCGTAGTCAAGGGACCCTTCTTCCCTCGAGTGGTGAACCCAAGGTATCGAATCCGTGGAACAATGTGCAACGCAAGGATTCAATCTAGTAAAGCAAGGTAAAGCTATCTAATGAAGATAAGTTGCATCTAATCTACTAACTCACAAAGAAAACGAATCTAATCTAATCTACTAAAGAGGTAACAAGAGAAAGCAAGAGATAACCAATCTAGAGAATCTAGATCATGCTTATGTTGTAGCTCCAAACAAGATAGATGAAGATAGAAAAGCGAATCTCATTAAAAGCATCTTTAAATCGTGGCCTTCCCATCCGACTCCGAAAACATCCGCCTTTCGAGACCCCCGTTCGTCACAACGTATCCCTATTCATGCGGGGAGCTTAGGGCGAGTTCGATAGAACAAGTTGAAATCACTTGGCCGGTCCGGTATGCACCTCTAGCCACCGCGGCTACAAGAGCACCCTATGTAATCTAGCTGCAAACTAGATCGTAGAAGAAGCAAAACCAAGAAGAAAACAAAATCATCGAGAAGGCACTTAATCGCTAGAAATCGGATTCACTTACAAACTTCACCATGAATGATTACATGAACAAGATCACCACCGGGGCCCTCCCTCGATCTTGATCCTCGCTCCGAGCTCCGACGTGGTCTTCCATGCAAGGTTCCCACGTCGGCCGGGAAACCCTAGACAACTAGCACGACCCTCATCTTCAAGTTGGTGTCCCTCAAGCTTCTCTCGTTCCTCGGCGGCGGAATACGAAATCTTCTATGCGTGGCTCTCGGTCGGGTGCTATTTATAGCCCGAGAAGCAATTAGGTCAAAGGAGAGGCCGATTGGGCCCCGAATTGGGCCGGGCCGACCGGCTCGGGGCCGACCGGCTCCGGGCCCACCTCGGCCCATCCCGCGGCTCGCTTCGCCCGGTGTTGCTTCCCACGACTTCTAGATGTTCTCCCCTTTTGCATGTGGGCCCTTGACGTCGGTTTCTCTCCGAATTGGACTCAACTCCTTGTCTTGCAAGATTCAAGACTTTTCTCGGTTCGGTCCTCGGAGTTTATCATCTTCTCGGGCTTGGTCCTTGGGCTCTTGGAGTCATGTTCACTTCATTGCTTGACTTGTATCGGGCTTCAAGGTCTTGTCATGAGGTGCTTAATGAACTTATCCCGAAGTCTTGCTTTCAACGTTAAAACCCCGCGTAAACACATAACTCCAAAACCGACATGCACAAGTGAACTTGTTATACCACGGGGGTTAGTACCAATGAATAAGATACAAAAGTCATGCCAACACCGAAGGTAAACTCATGGCTAGGTTGACGGATTTTCACCGTCAACATCTCCCCCATGCTTAAACCTTGCTCGTCCTCGAGTAAGCCTTCGATGGATATCATCATTGCCAAACAATGTTTAAACTTTGCACTTGATCATACATGAAAAAAAAAAACATAATGCTCTCAAAAGTTTAATTCGTTAAAGTTCCATAATGTACTAGCCTTCACCTCTACGGAGGGTAGATTCTTATTAAGCTTATCCCACAAGTATTAACATGCTCACAAAGTTTAAATAGATCTCGGAATTTTTGAAATAAAGAACAAGATAAAGAAAAGAGCTAAACCAAGTTCACAAATTTAAATCATCTCGTGTATTGCTCATAAACTCTCATCTCACTTGTCTCTCAAGCCTATATATTCTACTCCTTTCCCTCTCATATATATGTGGTAGGCTTTATATGGAGCTTTTGGGAAAGTTTAGTCCTAACAAGAATTTATAAATGAGATGTTGTCAAAACAAGACAAGCTTCTCACGGTCTTACCGAGACTCGTCAAAAAGGTCATTGGAAAATAATGTTAAATCAAGGAGGGGAAAGAGAAAAATACACACACTTTAGATGAGTGGACATGTGCAAATGGCAAAGAGTGATCCCGAGGCACAAAGAAAGTCCTCGTTATCGGATTGCACATGGTTGGAAAATTGAGAATGGATCTTTTTATCTTGAAGCCTTGAATGCACTCTTAGAGAACCGGGGAGTTCACTTTACGCACAAATATATTTTTTTTTCTTCTCTTTCTTATATTTCTCATTCTTTTCTCTCTTTCTTGTATATATATATTTTTTTTTCTTTCTTCACCTTGGAAGTCATGTACATCGCCGAATTTTTTTCTTTCATCATTATATATATTTTTTTTAAAATACTCCCTTTTGAACTCTAAGGCAGCACCGTACCTACCTCCTCCCCCATGCTTAGACGTTGCTCGTCCTCGAGCAAAGAGGCGAAAAATAAGGTAGGTACCGGAGATATTTTCCTTGGAGAGATACTTGAAATCTTCAACGTTGGCACCGTCTTGCGATCTTCCTTGAATTGATGATCCATTCTCAATGATAGGTTGTGGTCAAGGAGGTAATCACAAAAAAATGATATTTTGGTTTAAGGTTGGATATCCGGCGAAGTTTGTGAGATCTCCGATGCGGGGATACACAATGCACGGATAAAAGGCTAGCAAAAAGATAGATACGCAAAAACGGAATGACCAGCTTCTTAGTCTCGGGCCGCAGAAATCATGGCCTGCAATAACTCACTCAAAAATAAATCTTGTACACTAAGGTTTATGCACTCAAATATATATAAGGCTTTGGATAGGTTGAGCAACACACAAGTGATATTTATGACAAGGTTAGCAATATTTTTAAGCATAAAAGACATCTTTAATCTATTCATAACTTGAGAGCACATAAAACACTATGGGTCTTTATTTTAATCATAACCTCCGCTAAAGATTAAGCTAGCATTTAGATAATTTCAGATTTGTATTTTTAATAGAGCACTAGTTCAAACATGCATAAATCAATTACAAAGATAAACAAAGCAGCAATTATAATCATATATCATCATGGCACAAACTTTGTAACTTTACCAAAGGTAAAAACTTGGTGGTGACGTTATTCATGATGAAAATAAAAACTAAGACACACGCTGAAAAATTAAACTAACACACTTGCTGAAATTTAAATAAAAACTGAAAACACTACGCATACATAGGCGCAAACAAGCTGAAAATTAAAGAAAAGGTGTAAAGGAAAGATAACTAAAGCTCCTCCTTTCTCTAATCTTCCGCCGGTGGTTGATATTGAAAGTCTTGGTTGTTGTACCCTTACTTGCAATAGGAATGCACCACTACTCCTATGAATTGTCTGACGGTGCTAGGTGAAGGTGTCAAAGCTCATAAGCGACGTTTGCATTTCCTTCACCCATTTGGTTTGCATTGGTTAGGATGGCTGCAATAATTTGCATGTTTCTTGCAGCGTATCCTCCAATGGTGGCCACATTTTGTTGTGGTTGAGGAAGGTGTGCAAATGGCTCCGCAAAGGCTACGTTGGGCACCGCAAAAATGGTGGGGGTATGGCTGCACCACTCCCCCATTCTTGCATTGGTACACCACCGCAAGTAACTCGGCGGCGCCGGGGTTCCTCCCTATGGTGGGACATAATTTTGTTGTGCACCTCCTTCTTGGGTCGTGGAAAAAACCTTCTCCTAATCCTTCTTTATTATATATATATAAATGATTTTTTTTTTCGCCGGCACAAGAAGTCCTTCCTCTAACCGATCTTCTTCCCCTCAAGAAAAGTCTTAATCTTCAATCCGGAAGGGGCAAATTCACCTAGGCCACTTAGAAGCCTCCTCTCTCATCTTCACTCTTATATTTTCCTTTCTTCATATATTCCTAGGGAAGTCCCGGGTAGGAGATGATTTGGGTTCCTTGTAATACCCGGTTTTAAAGAGATAGTCAACATGGAGAGGTAACAACCCGATCTCCCGAATCCGATGTTGCCACAACACCACCGGTTGATCATAGGTGAGTAGGGTTGATTGGCTGCGAGTAAATCCAATTCAACTCCGTGTTGGTTATCTATGTCTCTCTTATTCTCCCAAAAATCCACTTGCACAAAAGTGACACACATGGATGATGGGGTTCCGGATAGTATTTCTTCGTTGATGGTCTCTTCCCGTGATCATACTCCAAAAACTTTCCCATGTGCCTTCATGCACATACTTGTTTCGAGCTCCCTTTTGAAAATAGGAGACACTCGCCCATGGGTCTACGATACTAGACATGCAATCGTTTCGAACATGAAAACCAATCGATCTATCGGGGTTTGTGTTGAATGGATCCAAGGAAGCATTGGAGCCCTACTCCCTTTATGGCATGGTTGCTAGCCTTAAGCATTAAAGTATTTTCAGCACAAGATGATAGATAGATAATCCAACAAAGTTCGATTACATCTCAAGACCGAATGCAACCCATGGATGAAAGGAGATTACCCCATCAAGGTGCTAGAAATAGCATCACTGATCAAGGTTACCCTTCCAACGGCGTCTTCCTTCTTCTCCTCTTGTGGGCTCCCTCCAACGGAATGAGAGACTCAAGCACTCCTTCATCAAGGGTATACGCCATGGTCATGAAAATTTCCTAGGCGAATTTCTTGTGGGTGTTTGCCGACACTCCGTTAGAGAACCGCACCGGTGTCCCGTGTGAAACCCAATATGTGGAGAGCTTGGTCGTCGATGTAGACGTTCGCTACAAGCCTCTACTTAAGGCGAGCGAGCTTCTTCTCCTCCTCCGTCATGATGACATACCCCTCGGAATACTGCGGAGCATATGGAGGTGGAGCGGATGATCGTGTCAAGTGGTGAGGTTGGACAGGCGGCTCCTCCATATGTTATTGAAGTTTGGTAAACCTCATAAACGAGTTTCGTGTAGCCCTCATGCCACCAAGGAAAAGAGTGCGATTCCTCCTTGGCGGTGCCGTGTCCTCCTCCATACCCCGAGGAAACTCGGAAACGAGTGCCTCCTCGAAAAGGTTGTCGATGATGGCTTAGACAACGATGATCCCTTCTTCTTCGGTGAAAAGACTTGTAGTTTTCTTCCTTGATTGCAGCACTCTCCCTCACAAATATATATCCGGGGTTTTCACCCGGTAACAAGGTACACAAATATTATTTCGGAGTCCGGACTTTGAGTGGATTAAGGATGTGGATTTTTTTTTGAGCTATCAAGCTTGGGAAGGTTGGCTATGTCTACGGAGGTTTTGAGCACACAAACTTGAACACACAAACAAAGGAAGGAGAGGGAAGCTTGCTCGCAGAAAACGGGAGCCGGGGGGCTCCTTATGTAGGTGAGGCCGGCCTCGGTGCTCCTCCCCGCCTCGTCTTTCTTCCAAAGCACGATCATTTCACCTCTCGCAACTTTCCCCGCCCGCGTGCTCCACGAGTTGCACCGCCCAAACGCTCTCGTCCACTCCTTGGTCCTTCCACTTGATGCTTCATGTTTTGGGTCATGTCCATGCTCCCTAGCTCCACTTGCTTCACATGCCACCATGAAATTCCTACAAAGTTGATGCTTGCTACCCACCATGCTTGTCCTTTGCATGTGGAATTGGTGAAAGTTGATGAAAGGGAATCCAATGGTGCATGCATGATTACTAGATTGCCTCCATTAAGGTGTGTTTAAGGTTAAGCACTCCTCTAATTCGAAATTTAAAATATTTTTCAGAGCCATGCAAAAGCTCGAACACAATTTTAGAGAAGTTTTTAAACCATTAAAAACAAATGCAAGTCGAAAATATTTTATTTTTACGTCGATTTTGGTCTCACCGGTATAGTTTGCCTTCATTGGTTGAGAGCAAACATTTCCCGGCTTGATCATGGGGGCATAGGTTTAGGTCCTAATTTTGATTAGATGAGAGAGATTTTGAATGAAATAAAAATAAGTGAGGCTTAGAAAAATTCTAATCTTAGAGAAACCGAGGATATGGATTTTTAAACCAACCAAAAATCAAGTTTCTAGGTTCACGCGAGTCCTACCACATGCTGAAATTTAAATAACATCTAGATATAAGTTGTGGCTCTACTCGAGTGTTTTTAGCATGAAAAATAAGTCAACCTCAGCACCATAATGAGGGTGAAAGGTTGAGTTAGGTTCTGAAATTATTTGGTTGAGGGTTTCTCGAAAAGAAAAGAGTCAAACAAGCACATAGGATGGTTCATGTAAAGGGTTTATGATCAAGCAAAATATTCAACCAAGAATTATGTCTCTAATATTATTCAACCATTCTAAGTCTAAGGTTTTGCGTAGTAAAATTCAGAACTGAATTATATTTAAAAAGACTTGAAAAACCTGGAATCGGGTTGTCCTCCCGTAGCTTATTCTTGACTCGACGAAACGGGTTGCCTCCCGCCTAGCGCTTCGTTTATAGTCCATGGCTAGACTTCTTCACTTGATTACTCCGGATCAACGCTCTTTGCGGGCGTTGCAATCTTGGGTACCCACTTTGGCTTAGTCAATTTTTTTGGTCTTCACAGTGGCTTTGTCCTTTGGTCTTGACGGATGCAACAACTTCCTTGTGGCTCGGCATCTCGAACCCCGGTCTTCGGTTGTGATCTTCATCTCTCCCGAGTGAGTTTGAGTAGCCTTTCGCCGTCTTGGGACCTTGGAGTGGTCTCGGATATTCTTCTTTGTCACCAATCGGTTGTCCGGCAAGTTGTCCCACTTGCGTCTCTAACTTCTTCATCACGATGAACACCCCGCATGTGGATCTTGCCTTGGTAGCCTTTAGGTGTTGAGCTTCTTTCTCCATCTCCATCTTCTCCATCCTCGTTGATCTTGAACGGCCTTCCGGCGTCTTGACTTGGAGGTGGTGATTCCCTTGGAGATTTTGATGGTCCTTCGAGCTCGTGTTGCACGTCACCTTTGCCCGTAAAGTTTTCCCGATCATCCACAAAAAGTTTTGGTTTCTTGGAGAGGTAGCCAACCATCTCCGGTTAGGGTTAGTAATAAAACAAAAATCTAAGCATAAAAACTAGGGTTAATCAAAACTAGATTAGATTGACTCTTTTTTTTTCTTTTCGGATGATCAAACATAAGAGATGCAAAAGAAAATCAAAAGCAAAACCGAAAGATAAGCGATACTAGATCGGATCTTGATTGCTTGTTCCCCCGGCAACGGCGCCGTAAAAAGGGGCTTGTTGACGGTTAATAGTTGTATCAAAGTTCGTTTGTGACTTGCAAGCGGACAAGTCTCCCGTCGTAGTCAAGGGACCCTTCTTCCCTCGAGTGGTGAACCCAAGGTATCGAATCCGTGGAACAATGTGCAACGCAAGGATTCAATCTAGTAAAGCAAGGTAAAGCTATCTAATGAAGATAAGTTGCATCTAATCTACTAACTCACAAAGAAAACGAATCTAATCTAATCTACTAAAGAGGTAACAAGAGAAAGCAAGAGATAACCAATCTAGAGAATCTAGATCATGCTTATGTTGTAGCTCCAAACAAGATAGATGAAGATAGAAAAGCGAATCTCATTAAAAGCATCTTTAAATCGTGGCCTTCCCATCCGACTCCGAAAACATCCGCCTTTCGAGACCCCCGTTCGTCACAACGTATCCCTATTCATGCGGGGAGCTTAGGGCGAGTTCGATAGAACAAGTTGAAATCACTTGGCCGGTCCGTATGCACCTCTAGCCACCGCGGCTACAAGAGCACCCTATGTAATCTAGCCGCAAACTAGATCGTAGAAGAAGCAAAACCAAGAAGAAAACAAAATCATCGAGAAGGCACTTAATCGCTAGAAATCGGATTCACTTACAAACTTCACCATGAATGATTACATGAACAAGATCACCACCGGGGCCCTCCCTCGATCTTGATCCTCGCTCCGAGCTCCGACGTGGTCTTCCATGCAAGGTTCCCACGTCGGCCGGGGAAACCCTAGACAACTAGCACGACCCTCATCTTCAAGTTGGTGTCCCTCAAGCTTCTCTCGTTCCTCGGCGGCGGAATACGAAATCTTCTATGCGTGGCTCTCGGTCGGGGTGCTATTTATAGCCCGAGAAGCAATTAGGTCAAAGGAGAGGCCGATTGGGCCCCGAATTGGGCCGGGCCGACCGGCTCGGGCCGACCGGCCCGGGCCCACTTCGGCCCATCCCGCGGCCTCGCTTCGCCCGTGTTGCTTCCCACGACTTCTAGATGTTCTCCCCTTTTGCATGTGGGCCCTTGACGTCGGTTTCTCTCCGAATTGGACTCAACTCCTTGTCTTGCAAGATTCAGCACTTTTCCCGTCCTCGGAGTTTATCATCTTCTCGGGCTTGGTCCTTGGGCTCTTGGAGTCATGTTCACTTCATTGCTTGACTTGTATCGGGCTTCAAGGTCTTGTCATGAGGTGCTTAATGAACTTATCCCGAAGTCTTGCTTTCAACGTTAAAACCCCGCGTAAACACATAACTCCAAAACCGACATGCACAAGTGAACTTGTTATACCACGGGGGTTAGTACCAATGAATAAGATACAAAAGTCATGCCAACACCGAAGGTAAACTCATGGCTAGGTTGACGGATTTTCACCGTCAACAAGTGTTCGCCTTGGAAATTTTAATGACTATTGCACCTATCTTTGATGATGATGGGGTGCAAAGCTTGTCATTCCGTTTGGGGGGAGTCCAACAAGTGGTTCCCTACGAGCACGTTAGGGAGCCGCTTGGATTCCACAAGGGAGCTCCGGAGAAAGTTGACGTGCCACCCGCATGTTAGCGGGATTTTGGAATATGATCTCCGGAGAAGCCCATCAACAACGCAATTGCATCCGCAACCCCATTATCCGGATATTTCACTCTTGGATGTGCAAGAGGGTATTGGGGAGGATGAAGGAAATGAAGGTGACCGACACGGAGTTGAATTGGCTATACTCGGCTTTAATTGCTAGGCGAGCCAATAGACCCCTCTTACCTCATGATCAACCGTTGGTGTTGTGAGCAACATCGGGGCGGGAAATATTGGTTCGGGGTGTTACCTCTCCATGTTGGCCTTCTCCTTACGGCCGGGGATCGCAAGAAACCCCGACCATCTTTTGTGTGGTACCTCTCTCGGCATTGAGTATTTGCGGCAAGGCAAGTACATTAGTGGAGATGAGAGAGGAGGTTATCGTTTGGCCATACTAAACCCGCCCTTCCGAATGAGAGGCTTAGGCTTTTCATCAAAGGAAGGGAAGATTGGTTGGAAGAGGGACTCCTTGTCCCTGCGAGGAAGAATCGTAGAGGAAGGATCCACATCCGCTCAAGTGAGTAGTGCACAACCTAATGTTGTGCCACCTTTCGGTGGGATCCCTTTTCCGCCAAGTTATTACGGAGGGCCACAAGAGCAAGCATGGGGGGGTGGTGCACCGGTACCCCCACCAAATTATGTGGTGCCCAACGCTAACTTCGCGGAGCCCTACGCACATCATCCCCAACCACAACAAAGCATGGCCATAATTGGAGGGTATGCTGCAAGAAACGCCCAAAACATCGCAGCCATCCAAGCTAACGCAGCTCAACTTGGTGAAGGCAATGCAAATATTGCCTTTGAGCTTGGACGCCTTCACCTTGTGGAGCCAAATCAATTCGTCGGATGGAATGTCCAATCATATTATTGTTGACGCGAAAAGTGCACTCAACGCCAATCACACAAAGAAGCCGAACAAAGCCGGCTTCACACGCGCGAGAGAGCGAAAGACGTGCCGCTCAATTTTTCCCGAAAATTAACAAAAGATAATGTAGTTAAATACCAAAGCTTGGAACTTGCCGGTGGTACCGCAGCTTCCATATTTACGGCTAAAAGCCAAATGAAGTGACACATAGCTATAGAAAGCTATCCCAAAGGACTACAACCATTCGGAAAAAACGTAAAGGGAAACGATAACACCGCCGAATGGACGACGTGAGCATGACAAAGAATAGGTCTTTGTCCGAACAAGAATGCACGTGCACGAGTCATGACCGATCCCCATGAAGATTAACATTAAATAAACAAGTAAAGTAAAGCACGAACGTAAACATGTATTAAACAAGCATGCATAGATCCAAAGCACTAGTCTACCGCATGTCTAGTTACTTTAAAAACCCGTCTAGTACGATATCGTGCAAATCTATCCACCGCATGATACAACTTGCATGAAAAACGTACCACTTTCCACAAATAGATCTATCCACCGCATGATACAATCTAAATATGGAAAGCTAAAAGCACATACCATTTAAAGCATGGATGACGCGCATGTTCTACTCGTGGAGAAACATAACCGAACACGGCCGAAAACCGATCCGGGGTCCATGAAGAAGGAACAAACATTACCAAGTGAATAAATCTATCGATTGATTAGGGGATCTAATCCATTGGATGACTAGCTCCAAAGCAACCCAAAAACCTCGCATCTACCGCATGATACCCGCTCTTTCAAGATTTATACGAACATGAGCAAGCTTGAACCCGCAACACGTAACAACCTAGATCGATTCGGTTTCGGCTATCGAAAGCACAAGATTCCCATGTTAAAATACGAAATCCGCTCGAATAAGGATCATAAAAAGATAGAGCCGATCCAAACCCATCTAGATTGGGCAAAGGTGTGTTACATGAATTGAAACATAAAGTAAAACTCAAGATAACACGGGGTAACTTAATGAATCTATTGGATCTTGCCACAATCCAATAGAGCCGATAACTAGCTCCAAGCTAGATCTTAGCCTACCGCATGGCTCATGATCCAACAAGAAACCTTCTTGAACCAAGCATGAATCTACCGCATGACACGAAGCATGGTAACAAGACTACTTGCATCGCATCTAAATCCACCGCATGATACTAGACATGATACAAGGTTGCCGGTACTCACGGAGGTTGACGGATCGATTGGCCCTCTCGAAGAACTCGACGACACGACAAGGACTCTAGGGTTTGGCGTAAGGCCGGTGTATATTGAGGAATGATTGTGTTTGTTACATACATTCAGGGGTCATATTTATACCCTGTTGAGTACAACTTCGAATGGATTCATTGCCTAACTTATCTCTAAGTTTGATCGCCTATCCATCCATTCGTCTCCCCCGATCGAGCCACGTCACCGTCCAATCCCGCAAAATCAGCTCTACTGTTCCTTTGCCGAACCGGAGCAGATAGCCGACCGCGGATCCTTTTGCCGAATATCTCCGAAATATCCTTCCTTCCACCGTACGGACTCTTTATCGAACCGACCCACAAGTCGACCCCTTACCAAATTTCGGTGTTAACACATGCCCCTTCAATTGTGGGATAAAAGTAATTTTGTTCCACAATTGACTCCAGCCACGAATACTTCAAAATCGAATCTGTCAACACCTGTTCTCCGCAATCCGCCAGAATCTTCGTCCAGATCCAACCCTAGATCTCCTTGTTCCGAGCTCGAACCTCCAATGGCGCCTCGGCACCAAGATACTCGGGTAAACTCATCCCCCCGCAAGCCTCGTTCGGCATTTAGGTTTTCAATTTCACCTGAGATTTCCTTTTCCGCTTTTCTTTCAGAGCCTTCTACTGCTCTTTTGATTCCTACCGAGGCCAATTCGAGGTCTTATTATCTTGGTCCCGTGGGGAACCCTGATCCTCGAGATTTCATAGCAGCTGAATCTCAGAGAATCCCCTTTAAAGCAGCTCTGTCTCCACCGGCTCAATGGCAAGACGCTTTCAAGAACTGGCCTTTACCTCCAATTGCAGGCTGGAGAACTTGGTATCGGAGGATTCTTGCAGATAAGAGTGGATTGACCAACCTAGACACCCTCCGTATCGCCCAGTGCTTGGAGTTGTCAGTGGCTGAGACCCCTAAGAACGAAGACCTCCTGATAGCCGCCTGTCACTTCTGGTCAAATGGCGTCAACGCCTTCCTTTTTGGGCATGGCCCAATGTCTCCAACTTTGGCCGATGTATATATGATCACCGGCCTTGACATCACAGGGTCTGTCCAGCCCTGGAACTTCAAAAAATCTTCACGCCAGACAGGGGTAAAGCCAGGGAACGGCTACAAGAATTATATCTTGAAGCACATGAAAGACAATCCCCTTGGTGATGTTGAATACGAGCCTTTTCTGAATATGTGGCTGTGCAGATTTGTTTTCTGTGGCAAAGCCAACGAGCCCACCTTGAACCATATCGCAATGGCGACTTATCCGGCCGGTGGCAATCGCCTCCCTCCGGGAAAATTCTTCTTGGGCGGCGTATATCATATGCTTCATCGATCGTTACCCAAATGTATACCGCCAAAGGATAACATCCGTCAATGGCCCTTGGTGGTTTGTTCAAATGTGGCTGCAGCTCCACATGCATCAGATTGTCAGCGTCGATTTGAACTCCAGGTTCTTTCCTTTGTCCAATCACCCTGAAGGAGAACCTCAAGCTACCAGAGGATGCCAGACCTACGGAGAAGCGGCTTCAACTGTTCTCGTTCAGCAGGACGTTAGCCAGCTTTTCGAATTATTCTTCAAAGGTTTCCCCGATCCCCTCTGGCTTCCTTATCCGGACAACGACACCTTGACCTTCCCCGTTGAATTTTCCTTTGAACCCGGCCGCCAAGATGGGAGATTCTTAGAGATCTTCAACATCATAATCCGCCCATGCATACCGCCGCTCCGAGTTCAATGGAGGGCGGCGAATGTTAGCACCTATGAGTATTATCAGCCCAATATAATGGCCGGCAAACCGGATGTGGACAGGATGCCCCCAAGATTGTTCCCCGCATGAATTCCTCAAGCCCAGCAGAGGAAATCAAAGAACCGATGCGGGCGCAGGGTTTTTAATTATGTGTGCAGTCCAACCGTCTACACATGTCCTTTCGTGCCTACAACCATAGCTCACCCCACCTTCAACTCCTCGGTGGCAAGAATTTCATGATCATATCTTCGGTGAGCTCGTCCATGTGTTCCGTGCGAGTTAATGCCCGATTTCCTGCCAACTTCGCAGGTAATACAATGAACCCTTGGATCGGACATGCCCTCTTTACTCATGATTCTAACCTTTATCTCCTTGTCCACGAACACGGTGCCTCGCCCCTCGAGCTAGGGATATTACTTATAATGCCGAAGGCCCAATTTCGGCACTGGGATTTAAATCCACAACTCTAGCTCAACTAATGGCCGGGTACGCCACATCAGATCCCAGCCTCTCTAGCCTTGCCGCTGACAAGAGGCAAGGTCTATCTCTGGTTGCCCCTCCAGCTGCCAAGAGGAGGAGGACAATCAAGAAAGCGCTCATTGAGGTAGAATACCTTACCCTCTTGACCACAAGATTACTCGTTCTCGATGAATCATATCATTGCGCATTTTCGGACCCGCAGCCCAAGCGGCCTTTCGAGCCGCACTCGCCAATGCCCCATCCGCCGGCATGACCCTTACTTGTCTTTTTCTTAAAGATGAGCACTAGCATTTACCCTTCCAATTTGACATTTGCGGAGAAGAAACAATGGAAGAGCGGCTTGTAAATGTCCCGGTGGTCCAGCAAGCAAGTCCATCCGGGCCGAATTACCTATCCCGATGGAGATCTCATCTTCATCACCTTCTGCAGAAGCAGACATTCTCCAGAGATGAATCTCCCATTCCAGCCGGAGCCACCAAGTCTTCCAAGGGCGCAATCACCTGTTGGTCATGCAGAGACAATAGCCCCAACAGAGGTGGATCCCACTTCTCATCAACAAGAAGCCCCCGAGCTAACAGCAGCTGCAGCAACACCTCTCAGCTCGGAAGCTTCAGCTCTACCTGAAACACCTTCTTCACCTGTGATTGCCCCTGCTCAAGAAACCAGCCATGAGGTATCCATCCGCACTTAACTCTGCTACTTTCGCGTTTAGCATTCTTAACTCGGCAATACTGCTTCTCGTGGTCGAGCTCCACCATTATCAAGCCCGCCGTCGAGATCGATCCACCTCGCCGAGGTGATGGCAAGAGCATATCAGCCTCTGTCAGATGAAGTGCTATCAAGGCTTAAGGAAATTGTTGCTTGGCTAGACAAGGATGCGCAAGATCGCCTCGCAGATCTTGATCACTTCGAGGAGATGTTTGAATCCATCAACCAAGAACTTCCAGAAGACATCAGAGCTTCTCTATCATCTGTTTACGGCTTGGACACCCTTTATGCGCCCATCAAGCACGCCTTGAGGAAACTGCGCTCCCGCCCGGTTATTGAAAAGAAGAAAGCCGATGCTGAACATGCCATGACCGGGGCGCAATCCCAAGTAGAGAACCACAAAGATACTCTGGCCAACCTGCAGGCTTCCTGTGATCTGAAAATTACCAGGAAGGTCGCTCTAGAAGCGTAAATGAGAAGCCCGACAAGAGAGATAGAGGCCGACAAAGCAAAAATAGCCGAACTCCCCGATTGACGAGAAAAGATCCAAGCGGAAGCAAAATCGGCTATCACCAAGGTGGAGCAATGCGATGCAGAACTCACCGACCTGTCTGACACTCAAAAAGATTGCCGGAACCGCCGGACAACTCCCGTCTAATAACATCCAACGCTCGTGGTGTTATTGCAAAATATCTGAACATTTGAATGCCCGTCATGATGTATTACCCGAATTGATCGTTCTTGTAATACCCCCTTGCAATTTGTTTCCTTTCTTCTCGCGCATCTTTAAATATAATGTTGAACGACCCATTCGGTACGAAAACGCCTACTCCCGAACGACACTCGATTTCCTTTGGCCGAACCGATTATCCGAATACGGCTCGGCCTAGAACTCCAAGCGACCCGTCGGCGGGCCGGCCAAGGAAACCTTTCCACCTTCCGATTTTCTTGGGATATGCGCCACGATCCAAAGCCACGACCCGAAGCCACGATTCATCCCCGCCGGGCCTATAAATGCAGCCGTAGGTGCCCCTAGCTTTCCACCGGGCCTTCTAGCTCTCGAATCTTTGCCAATCTCGGCCCTTCTACAAACAAGGCACATCCCAAGCCATCATGGTGCGCCGCCCTCAACCGCCGCCGCCGCCTCCGACGAGGCGAGGGGAGCAGCGCCAACGCGCGCCGGAGGCAACGATCGTCAATCCCTTTCCTTTGATTCGACTTTTGACTTTCTTCCCGCCTTGACGATCATCCCCTTTTTTTCTCGCATTGATCCAAAGGGAATCCGTCTCCGCGCCGGCCAATCAACCCCTTCCCCGACGACTCCTCGAGTCCGATGGCCACTCCCCCGTGCCGTACGGGGAAGTTGATGCCCTCCGCTTCAAGGAGGAACCGGAGGCGTCCCGCCGTGAGCCGGAGGAGGTCTCCAAGAAGGCGGGCGTGGCCGAGCTAGAATGGGAGGACCGCCGCAAACACCGCCGGAGGCCATCGACGGTATGGCTCGAGAATGATTCTTGATCCAGCCCGGGCCTTTGATGCTAATCCTTTCGTTTGCTCTTTGCGGCCCGCGATGCCGAGCTCAACCGCCCAAAGGCGCCGGTAGAGCAAGCTTGGCCAAGAAGGTGAATGCCCGCGGCGTCACACCGGCGGAGCGCCTTGCCGCGGTGGAGCACCGCGTCGACGAGGTGGCCGTCCATGGCGTTCGTCTGGGCACCACCTTGGGCCTGGCTGCAATGGCGACGCATACGGACGTCGACTATTCCACCAGGCCGCGTGGCTTCCGGGGCGGCGCGCCGGAGGACATCGACGAGATCGAGCTCATCTTGGAGCGCCTTGATGGCCACGGCGACGCCATTGCCGAAATTACTCATCCCCAATCTGTGTTGAATAGGCTTTTCGACTAGATTGTACTAGGGATATGTAAATATCGGCAATAGATGGAGAACTTTTGCATTCTGTGCTTGTCCTGTGATGACTTCCTTTGCATTTTGCATCCGCGAATTCCTTTTTCTTTGGGACTATCTTGAGCCGAACGTGCGAGAACAACCGCCCCTTGGCATAAAATCCACAACGGACCCCGATTCGGCAATCCATCGATACCGTTCAAGAGAAAACCCTTCGTACTTGGGAGAAAAACCCTGCCGTTTGGTATTCCAACAAGTGCGTCTCGACCGGTCATCTCTCCCAATGCACCCCTTGGTCAATAAAATAGCTCCGCGGGGATGCCCCGCAATCCATTCGCGCACTCATCCATCATTTCTCATCTCCTCCCCCGTCCTTAGAGAAGAAAACCCCAAAGCCATGGACAAGGGCAAGCAACCCCAGGAGAGCAGCTCATCAAAGAAACGCACGATTCGAAGTAAGTTCTCTCTTGATCTACTCCTCGCTGGTCCCGCTTGATCTCGTGCTTCATGTTTTCTTCTTATACTCTTCCGGCCTTGATCCGCTCCCCGAGGAAATCATCGGGACCGAAGATGTCCCCGAGTACATCTCCTCCGATTCCTCCCTTGAAGCGAGAGGATGCCACGCCCCGAACGGAGGACCAACCATCGGCGCGCCGCCGTGTGCGACATCTGGAGCACGGCCTCAGGGACATCACCGCCCGTTGCCAAGCCGAGCGCGAGCGTCGCATGGCTCTGGAAGCACTAGTAGGGGGTAAATGCTTCTGACTCCCTCTTGACCTCGTGTTTGTACTTGGATTTCTTGCCCCTAACCTTGATACCTCCGCTTCGGACGTCTCTCGACGGGTACAACAACCCGAAGGCGGCCCGGGACGACTTGGTGGAGGCCGCCAATCGTGGTCACCCCCATGCGTTCCAAGCTGCCGTCACGGTAGTCCTGGAACAACTGAAGAGGGGGCAGCCGAAGAAGTAAAGAAAAGATTGCATCATACTTTCGCTTCTTCCTCCACGCCTTCTGCTTCCCACCTCCTCGAGGATCTGACCACCAGGGTTGTTCGATGTAATCCTGCAAGAAACAGTTGTAATGCAGTTTTGTGCTAAGGGCAATGCATCTAGGCACTGGCCATTTTTTCCTGTTCGAGGATTTTTGTTCTGAAGGCGACCTCATTCTTGAGCGCCGGCTATCTCTGTGTCAGATGTGTGTAATCATCGATCAATCTCAATGCTAGGATAATATTTCTTCAGATATCTTCCATTTATCGCTGCGGAAAATTCTTCTCCCCGCAAAAGTTTTCAATATGTATGCATTACCGAGGGACGCATCTGACCACACGAAAAGGCCCTTCCCAGTTAGGGGACCATTTGCTGAATTCACTGTATTTAGTTCCAATCGGCAATAACGCTTTCCATACTAGATCGCCCTCTGCAAATTGCTTTACTTTTACCTTCTTGTTGTAGTACTTGGCAACCCGCAGCCTTGTTTTTCTCAATGTTTTCCGGGGCCCTAAGACGAATCATATGTAAATACTCTAGCTCATCCATCATTAGGCCACCGTAATCCTTGGAGCTCAACTTATTTTGCAGCACCACTCTCCTTGAATCCGATTGCATCTCCCAAGGCGAGGATTGCGTGATGCCCGTAAACCAATTCGTAAGGAGAAGTTTTTGTGGCTCCGTGGGGGGCCATTCGGTAAGCCCACGGTGCTTCGCCGAGAACCGAATGCCACCTTCTTGGCTTCGATCGATCCTCTTCTCGTATCAATTTGATCATGATCTTATTAGAAGCCTCTCGCCCGACCATTAGCTTGGGCATAATAGGGAGAGCAGTTAAACAATTTGATACCCATGCTTTCGGCAAATTCTCTGAACTCCAGTGACACGAATTGTGCCCCTTGATCAGTGGTAATCGTTTGAGGGATCCCAAATCGATAGATGATGTGCTCCTTGAAAAATTCAATCAAGTTTTCTGACGTCACCTTCCTCAACGGGATCGCCTCAACCCATTTAGTGAAATAATCTGTAGCCAAAAGCACGAACTTATGCCCCTTGCTAGACGGTGGGTTAATTTGGCCAATCAGGTCTATACCCCAGCCCCTGAATGGCCATGGCTTGATGATGGGATTCAATGCTGATGCAGGGACCCTTTGAATATTCCCGAACCTTTGGCAATCCTGACATCCTTTGTAATACTCAAAGCAGTCCTCTAATATCGTCGGCCAAAAGCATCCAGCTTGTCTAATAACCCACTTCATACGGTAGGCCGATTGGTGTGCTCCACATATCCCATCGTGCACTTCGCTCATCATGTTCTTGGCCTCTTCTGGACCCAGGCATCGTAGTAACACCCCATCTAATGATTTATAGAATAAATTATCATCCAGAAGAACGAACTTAATGGCCTTGTACCTTAGCTTCCTAGAGACCTTTTGGGACGGGTCCTTCAAGTAATTAATGATCTCTTTTCTCCAGTCGTCTCCCGCAAGATCCGCCCCTAGTGCATGTATTTCTGCAGCAAACACTTCTTGACTCTCCTTGTAACCGGAGGCTCTCCGAGCCGGCCTGTTTGCTTCCTCGTTATGTTCCCTAGGAATATGCTTTGCGAGTTACTAATGGAAAGCTCTTCAAGATTTCCCCGCATTCTTCGTAGTAACCTTAGCGCTTCACTTCGCACTCGTACTGGCCGTTCAATTGCTTGATTACTAGCTCTGAATCCCCATAGACTTCAACTGAAACGGCCCCGACTTCTCTCAAATATTGAAGCCCTCGAAGTAATGCCTCGTACTCACCGGTTATTTGTGACAGTGGGTTGTATAGGAATGGCAAATTCAAACATCTCACCTCTGGGCGAAATCAGTAGGATCCCTACTCCCCCACCTTTACCACACGATGATCCATCAAAGAATAGAGCCCAAGGGGTAATTTCAAGCAAATCAATTGACGGATCACGATGTTCAGTTATAAAATCGGCAAGGATCCGACCTTTTATGGCTTTTGCCGATTCGAACTTCAACTCAAACTCCGATAGAGCCAAAATCCACTTGCCAATCCCGCCGTTCGAATTGGCATAGATAACATATGTTTTATCACATCAAACTTGGAATACACGGTGCATTCGGCATTCAACGGTAGTGCCGAAACTTTGTACACGAGTAGTACACGCAAAGGCACGCTTCTCTACGGCCGAATACTCGGTCTCGGGATCAAGTAGTTTTCGGCTAAGATAAGCTACTACCCGCTTCTTCCCTTCAAATTCTTGAATAAGGGCCGATCCAATGGTTTGGGTATCGGCCGCCACGTACAACTTGAAAGGCTTGTTTAGCCGAGGAGGAACCAAGACCGGCGGTTCCTTCATGTACCGCTTGATTTCATCGAAAGCCTTTTGTTGTTCGTTGCCCCACGTGAACTTCCGATCTTTCTTGATCTTCAGCAATGGAGAGAATGGCAACACCTTCTGTGACAAATTTGAAATGAATCTTCTCACGAAGTTGATCTTGCCGAGCAGTGATTGTAACTCCTTGAGGTTAGTTGGAGGGACAACTTCATCGATGGCCTTCATGCTCTTCTTGCCAACTTCGATTCCTCCCTCGTGGACCAAAAACCCCAAGAATTCCCCAGCTGATACCCCAAAAGCGCACTTGTTTGGATTCATCTTCAAACCGTGTTTCCGGGTGCACTCTAAGGTTTTCTTCACGTCTTCCAAATGGGTGTCATGACTTAGGGATTTGATCACCACATCATCAATGTAGATCTCCACAATTTTGCCGATCAACTCATGAAAAATGTAATTCATGGCCCGTTGATAGGTTGCACCGGCATTTTTTAACCCAAATGTCATGACTATCCACTCGAACAGGCCTATATGACCAGGACATCTGAAGGCCGTCTTTGATATGTCTTCTATTGCCATGAAGATCTGATTGTATCCCGCATTGCCATCCATGAAGCTAATCACCTTGTGCCCGCGGCGCGTCGATCAACAAATCGGCAATAGGCATCGGGTATCCATCCATCGGAGTAGCTCGTTCGGGTCCCCGAAATCTATGCAAACCCGCATTTTCCATTCTTCTTGTACACGGGGACGATGTTAGATATCCACTCCGCGTATCCGCATGGCCGAACGAAGTTTGCATCAAGTAATCTTTCAATTTCCTTCTTCACATCGGCCAATACCTCATCCTTGTAGATTTTCCGGGGTGGTTGCTTATATGGTTTGAAACCGGGCTTGATTGGCAACCGATGCTCGACGATGGAACGATCCAATCCGGCATCTCCGAATAATCCCGGGCGAAGCAATCCTTGTATTCTTTGAGAAGCTCAATCAAGTTCCCCCCGAAGTCCGCCGCAAATTTGCACCGATGAACGTCGGCCTTGGCTTACCACCGCTTCCAATGTCAACCTCTTCTAGTTTATCAGCCGACATGAATCCTCGCCCTAATTTGCCATCAGTGCCATCCACGGGGTTCTCCATTAAAAATTACTATAAGAGCCGACTGCTTGAATCGGTCGTTGGTCACCTGCTTACGGGTTCGGCAGGGACCTTCCCCCCAGTCTTTGCCTGAGAAGCAATCAATCCCCTGGTACTCCCAGAAAGCTGGCTCCATGTTGGCCACGCTCACGGAATCATCTGCTTGGACGACCTCGATCTCATCGTCCACCCACTGGATAAGCTGTTGATGCATGGTGGATGGGACGTAGCGCTTAGCATGAATCCGGGCCCCGCCTAAGCGAAGAGTCGTAGGCTCCTTTGCCCTCGACGACAAAGAAGGTGGTGAGCAGCGTCTTGGACCCGATCATCAAGTCCACGTGAGCGCATCCCTTGGTGTCGGAGGGGTTCCCGGCGAAATCATTCAAGATGATGCTTGTAGGCGTCAAATCGCCCGGACCCATGCCAAGCTTCCTAAAGGTGGTGTACGGCATCACGTTGACTGCCGCTCCACCGTCGACGAACATCTTGGTCAATGGCTTGCCATTGACGTATCCCCTCAAGTACAGCGGCCTCATGTGACGGTTCTTGGCCGGCTTGTCGAAGATGGCCTGCTTGGCCAGCACCAGTTGTGCCATCATCCCCTCGGTTTGCTCGTCGTCGAAGGAAGCTTCTTCCTGCATAACCTGGTTAGCAGGAGCCATGAACTCGTTCGGCAGGAAGTATACCATGCATGCTGGAGCCGAACGCTTCGATCCCTCCGGTTGGTCTTTGGGGCGCCACACCCCGGCGCGTCCGGATTCCGGCCTGCTTCAGCTCGCGGTTCCTCAAGCGCCGGACCCGTCTCTTCGGCTTCTCCTCGGGCGGGCGGGCACCATTGCCCCTTCGCCGGATGTAGTCATCTTCGTCCTCTTCTTGATCGGCCCACCCGAGATCAGCTTGGCGCTTCCCGGGATGATCGATGACTTCAATTTTTTGGCGCCGATCCCCATTAGGGTGGATTCTTCCAAGTCTTTCATGGACGGATCGGCGATTGGCGCTTCTCCCGCCCGTACTCAATATGCCCGTCGCCGCATTCGGGACGCTTCTTCAATGTGGGCGGCTTCAAACCCTCATTCCAAAGATGCCCGAAGAAGGCACATCCCCGCGTGTGCGCGCTCCTCGCTCGTGCGTGTCTTCGCTCCTCGGTCCCTTCGCGCGCCTCTTCTTCGGCTCGCGTTGCTCCTCCTCGTAGCACCGTTTTTGGTAGTGCTCTTTCTCTATCTCGGCGCTGCCATTTGTTGAGGAGGATGCGCGATGTCACCTTAGGCTTGGCTCGGGAAGATTCCCCAACCTCGATGTGACTTTTAAGAATGCGGGGGCGTCACCTTGCACCGCGTTCCCGAGTCACTTGGCGCTCCGGGTCCCCCGCGCCACCTTGTCTAGACTCGGGCGAGGTCAAGACCTTGACTTTCCCCTTCCCCTCGGCCGTTATCACATTAACGAGAAAAGCCCACCATGTTTTGAGGAAAAGGGTGGCCATCCAGCTTCATTTTGTTATCGAATTTGAGGTGACCTTCCTGGATGGCCTTCTGGATCCTCATCCTGAAGACCCTGCAGTCATTGATGGAGTGTGAATCCCTGTCATGGAAGCCACAGTAACGCTTTGATTTAACTCCATCAGGCCGAAGCATGGAATGCCCTTCAGGCAGCTTGATTCGGCCTTCTTTCACCAAGAGCTCGAACAATTTATCAGCTTTTGTAACATCAAAGTGGTAAGTGCCCTTGGTCTCGCTTGACCCGCGCGATTCATTGTCAAAGGCTCTTTACCCCACATGATCTCTGCTGCGGCTATATCCAACTCATCGTCGAATCCTCGAACGGATCGGCTTTGTCCGGGGAATTGGTTGTAGATGTCGGCGACATCGTCTTGCTTGCCAAACATGGGGTCCTTCTTGAGGCCATATGCCCGATTTCTCATCGAGATAACTTCCGTGATAGCCGGCCCCGTGTTCTCAAATTCCATCCCAAATAACTTCTCGCGCACGGCCGGCAACATCCCGGCGACGGCCATATCGCCCAACCGATCGTCCGGCAAGTTCGGCGAGAAGCACATGCCTTTGACTTCCCCGAATCTTCGAGAAATTCCGGCGGCGTTTCGCCGTGCCTTTGCTTCGGGGTGGCGAGATCAATCGGTTTCTTCTCGTAGCCGCCGGCGAAGTAATGAGCGTGGAACTTCCGTTCTAAGTCCTTCCATCCGGCCACCGATTCGGGAGGAAGGGACGAGAACCACCGAAACGCCGGTCTCGTCGGTGAGACGGGGAAGTAACGGACCCCGAACGTCTCCTCGGTGAGCACTCCCCGAGCTTCATGAGATAGCGAGCGATGTGCTCAACCGTGCTCATCTCGTCTTGCCTCGAGAACTTTGTGAACTCCGTTGGCGGCTTCACCCTTGGTGGCAAGAGCACGTTGTAGTACCATTCGGGGAACGGCGGCCTATAGGCGGGTCCCGACATCTTTGGCTTGAGGCCGAACCGATTCTCGCATCAATTCGGCCATCTTGCGCGCCGGGGCATCGTCCTCTTGCGCGCCCGCGGCCGGGCGCGTATCTAAGGAACCAAGTTGAGAAGTACCTTGGTTCGTGTGTGATGAGTGATTGACCGGATGGTTTGAAGCTTTGTGTGTGTAGTGTTGAGTTGTGTTGTGTGTGTTTTATTTTGTGTATTTACCTTATTGTTTATGTGGTGTGTTGTCAATGCACTCGTGAGGAGTGGTTGACAACGTTGTGTAGACTGACTCTTGGCCTAGTATTGCAGGTGTTGGTTGCGGCTTGGTTTGCGTTGGTGCGGGTGAAGAACGGGCGCGAAAGGTCTTAGCCTTGCGGGGCCTCCGAGGAGTGGAGAGACAAGTAGGCTTGGTTCGAGGGACCCGGTGGCCGACGGGATCAAGTGCGAGCCGCATGGTGCAAGAAGAGCAAGATGAAGTCGTGGACATGGAGCCGGTGCATCGGTGGTGGCCAAGTCAAGGAACGAGGCAAGACTGAGTAGACCGTCCGGCGCCGGAGGTGAAAGGCTTGGCGGGCTCGACGCTTGGCGTGGTGAGGCCGGGCCGTGTACGCGGGGTTTGGTGGTTTGGCCACAAAACCATTGGAGGAGGGTTTCTCGGTTTGGGCCTCAAAACCGAGCCCGAGGGCCCGGCGTGACGGAGATGGTATCCGGGTGCGTCGGGAAGCTTCGAGGGCGGGCGACACGCGGCATGATCTAGGTGCTTGCGTCGGGAGGACGTGAAGGCCTGATGGATGCGCGGCCGTCCGATGGTGAACTTCATGTGTTGACCAAAACGCCCCCGTGAGGGCTTGTGTTGTACTCCTAGTGTAGGGGCACTTCGGTCTTTTCCGGAGGGCCTATATATAGGAGGAGGGGGCTGAATTTTCAGCCAACTCTTGGGCTAGAGGTCGCGGTACTCTTTCATTTTGGAGTGCTTTGGGAGAGAGGGAGAGAGAGGAGAGTGGCTCTTTGATTGGAGCTTTTTGCCATCTTAGATTTGATTTCTAGGAGTGGCTTGTAATCGATTGGACAAGATATTCATAGTGATTTCATCCTCTAAATCTTGTGCCAATCTTTCTATTCCCAAATTTCTTTTATTGCCTTTTCGGAGCTCTTTTGTGCTATTTTCGTGCTTGTTTTTGGTGCCTTTGTTCTTGGTGTGATTCCGCGGATTTGAGTGGATTTCTCCCCGGATTTCTTTGAGGGAAACATGGATAGATGCCTTGTGCATCTTTGTGCTTGATCTTGTGCCCTCAAACGTCGGGAAACCACTTCGATTCGTGAGTTTTCGTTCGGTGCTCTAGCTTTTGGTGGTGCTCAAAGGATTCGCGATTCCCGGTGATTTAGGGAGTTAGGAGGCAAGATTTTTGGGTTATAGCATCCTTGTGTGACGCTTTTCAAGTACCCAAACCCTTGTCTCTACAGCTTCAACCGTTTGGGAAATCCGATGATGATTTGGGGGAGTTGACTTTCGGGGTCGGGCGTTTTCAGCTCTGTCCGCACCTGGCGGACGGTCCGCGAGGGCCAGGCGGACGGTCCGCGTGTACAGTGTTCTTCGCGTGTTCTTCGTGTTCTTGCGCGCCTTTGTTTTCGATCCGGTTTGGCTTTTGCTTTTTGTTGCAGCCGGTTTGCGGACGGTCGGGCTTGAGTAGCGGACGGTCGCGGGTGGCGCGGACGGTCCGCCCGGCCTCGGCGGACGGTCCGTTTTTCTCGGGTCGCTTACGGTGTTCCGTGTGCTTTAACGGACGGTCCGCGGTGTACGGCCGGACGATCCGCGGGGTTGGCGCGGACGGTCCGCGAGGGCGGCGGACGGTCCGCGAGGCTCGCGCGGACGGTCCACCCCCTCCCTCGTCCGGACGGTCCGCCGAGCCTCGGTCGCTTTGCTCTTTGGTTCGATTCCTCCCTCCTTCATTCGTGCTTCCGCGTGTGTTTCTAGGACTCGTTGTTTTGGTGATTGGTGTGTGATTCGTTCCAACGCTTGTGTGTGACCGGGTTTTGACTAGGGTATAGGCCGGGTTCTTTGAGAAGAATTTTTACCGCTCCTATTCACTCCCCCCCCTCTCTAGTCGCCATCCGATCCTTCGCATCCTCGGGTGCGGGAAGGCGTCGAACACTCCGTAGTTCCCCACTTCATGATAACCACCACCGTACAAATTCTTCTCGCGGCCCGGTTGGTCGATGGAGCAATCCTCCGGCCAGGATCAAGTGGGGCCCCGAGGCGAGCCGAACGCTATGTCTCCGTACGTAGGCTGGTACGGATTCGGCTGTTGCACAGGCTGACCTGTGCTGCCCTGTGGTGGCGGCGGGCCGGCCGACTCCCCCGAAGCTTGTAACGGGGGCTGAGCTGGCTGCCCCCCAGTGCCCTGCGGAGGGGGCTGGAACGCTTGGCTTCCCGGAACACCGAGGAGGAGGCTGCTGCGGCTGGCTCCGCAACGGCGGCTGCGAGCTTGATTCACCCAGCTCCACGGTCTTCCCCTGGCCGGGTGCCTTGCCGAACGCTTGCTCCATGCCCGGGCCAAAGATGGCCACCATCATCTGCTGAAGCGATCCGAGGAAAGCCTTGTTGTGCTTGGTAAGCATGTAATCTGCTGACTCTTGGAATACTCGCGCGCATTCCTCCTTTTCCTGCTGAGATGTAGCATCGCTTTCCCCCGGCGGCGGTACTGGGCATCTCGTTCTTCAGATACGGGACGTCGCTTCTATTCTTTTTGAACGACAGCAGACATTTCTGCTGAAACTGGTCTACGACATCTTGGAGTTGCTTTGCCGCTGTTCGGAGAAAGGTCTTCAATATTGACATCCATGAGGTCCGAGATTTCGAGCATCTTGAATCTATTCGGTGTGTCCCACCACGCGTGCCAAAAAGTGTGTTGACGCGAAAAGTGCACTCAACGCCAATCACACAAAGCAAGCCGAACAAAGGCGGCTTCACACGCGCGGGAGAGCGAAAGACGTGCTAGTCAATTTTTCCGAAAATTAACAAAAGATAATGTAGTTAAATACCAAAGCTTGGAACTTGCCGGGTGGTACCGACAGGTTCCATATTTACGGCTAAAAGCCAAATGAAGTGACACATAGCTATAGAAAGCTATCCGCAAAGGACTACAACCATTCGGATAAAACGTAAAGGGAAACGATAACAACTGCCGAATGGACGACGTGAGCATGACAAGCAATCGGTCTTTGTCCGAACAAGAATGCACGTGCACGAGTCATGACCGATCCCCATGAAGATTAACATTAAATAAACAAATAAAGTAAAGCACGAACGTAAACATGTATTAAACAAGCATGCATAGATCTAAAGCACTAGTCTACCGCATGTCTAGTTACTTTAAAAACCCGTCTAGTACGATATCAGGCAAATCTATCCACCGCATGATACAACTTGCATGAAAAACGTACCACTTTCCACAAATAGATCTATCCACCGCATGATACAATCTAAATATGGAAAGCTAAAAGCACACACCATTTAAAGCATGGATGACGCACATGTTCTACTCGTATAGAAACATAACCGAACACGGCTGAACAGCCGATCCGGGGTCCATGAAGAAGGAACAAACATTACCAAGTGAATAAATCTATCAGATTGATTTGGGGATCTAATCCACCGGATGACTAGCTCCAAAGCAACCCAAAAACCTGCATCTACCGCATGATACCCGGCTCTTTCAAGATTTATACGAACATGAGCAAGCTTGAACCCGCAACACGTAACAACCTAGATCGATTCGGTTTCGGCTATCAGAAAGCACAAGATTCCCATGTTAAAATACGAAATCTGCTCGAATAAGGATCATAAAAAGATAGAGCCGATCCAAACCCATCTAGATTGGGCAAAGGTGTGTTACATGAATTGAAACATAAAGTAAAACTCAAGATAACACGGGGTAACTTAATGAATCTATTGGATCTTGCCACAATCCAATAGAGCCGATAACTAGCTCCAAGCTAGATCTTAGCCTACCGCATGGCTCATGATCCAACAAGAAACCTTCTTGAACCAAGCTTGAATCTACCGCATGACACGAAGCATGGTAACAAGACTACTTGCATCAGATCTAAATCCACCGCATGATACTAGACATGATACAAGGTTGCCGGTACTCACGGAGGTCGACGGATCGATTGGCCCTCTCGAAGAACTCGACGACACGACAAGGACTCTAGGGTTTGGCGTAAGGCCGGTGTATATTGAGGAATGATTGTGTCTGTTACATACATTCAGGGGTCATATTTATACCCTGTTGAGTACAACTTCGAATGGATTCATTGCCTAACTTATCTCTAAGTTTGATCGCCTATCCATCCATTCGTCTCCCCTGATCGAGCCACGTCACCGTCCAATCCCGCAAAATCAGCTCTACTGTTCTTTTGCCGAACCGGAGCAGATAGCCGACCGCGGATCCTTTTGCCGAATATCTCGAAATATCCTTCCTTCCACCGGACGGACTCTTTATCGAACCGGACCCACAAGTCGGACCCCTTACCAAATTTTGGTGTTAACACATGCCCCTTCAATTGTGGGATAAAAGTAATTTTGTTCCACAATTGACTCCAGCCACGAATACTTCAAAATCGAATCTGTCAACACCTGTTCTTCGCAATCCGCCGGAATCTTCGTCCAGATCCAACCCTAGATCTCCTTGTTCCGAGCTCGAACCTCCAATGGCAGCTCAGCACCAAGATACTCAGGTAAACTCATCCCCCGCAAGCCTCGTTCGGCATTTAGGTTTTCAATTTCACCTGAGATTTCCTTTTCCGCTTTTCTTTCAGGAGCCTTCTACTGCTCTTTTGATTCCTACCGAGGCCAATTCGAGGTCTTATTATCTTGGTCCCGTGGGGAACACCCGATCCTCGAGATTTCATAGCGAGTGAATCTCGGAGAATCCCCTTTAAAGCGGCTCTGTCTCCATTTGTCTCCCCCGATCGAGCCACGTCACCGTCCAATCCCGCAAAATCATCTCTCTTGTTCCTTTGCCGAACCGAGCGGATAGCCGACCGCGGACCCTTTTGCCGAATATCTCGAAATATCCTTCCTTCCACCGGACGGACTCTTTATCGAACCGGACCCACAAGTCGGACCCCTTACCAAATTTCGGTGTTAACAATTATGAGCAAGGGTATTACTATCAAGATCATCAACATCAACCACCGGCGGAGGACTAGAAAATTTAGGAACTTTAGTTTTCTTTTCTTTTCTTTTTCTCTGTAATTTTCAGCTTTTGCTTATGTGTGTTTGCGTAGTATTTTCTGTTTTTTATTTAAATTTCAGCAAGCATGTTTGTTCATTTTCAGTTTGTATTTCAACTTGATGTCATCATTAATGAAGACACCACCTTGATTATATCATTGGAAAAGTTACAAAAATTTGTGCCATAATGATATATGATTAAAATTGCAGCTTTGTTCATCTTTGTAATTGATCTATGCATGTTCAAGCCAGTGCTCTCTTAAAAATACAAATCTGAATTTATTTAAATGCTAGCTTAATTTTCAGCCGAGGTTATGATTAAAATAAAGACCCATAGTGTTTTATGTGCTCTCGTGTTTTATGTGCTCTCAAGTTATGAATAGATTAAAGATGTCTTTTATGCTCAAAAATATCGCTAACCTTGTCATAAATATCACTTGTGTGTTGCTCAACCTATCCAAAGCCTAATATATATTTGAGTGCATAAACCTTAGTGTACAAGATTTATTTTTGAGTGAGTTATTGCAGGCCATGATTTCTCCGGCCCGAGACTAAGAAGCCGGTCATTTCATTTCGCGTATCTATCTTTTTGCTAGCCTTTTATCCGTGCATTGTGTATCCCCGCATCGGAGATCTCACAAACTTCGCCGGATATCCACCCTTAAACCAAATATCATCTTTTGTGATTATCTCCTTGACCACAACCTATCGTTGAGAATGGATCATCAATTCAAGAAAGATCGCAAGACGGTGCCAACATTGAAGATTTCAAGTATCTCTCCAAGGAAAAATATTTCCGGTCCCTACCTTATTTTTCGCCTCTTTGCTCGAGGACGAGCAACGTCTAAGCATGGGGGAGGAGGTAGGTACGGTGCAGTTTTAGAGTTCAAAAAGGGAGTATTTAGAAAAATGAAATAATGAAAGAAGAAAAAAATTCGGCGATATACGTGACTTCCAAGAGAAAAAAATATATATATAATGAATGAATGAAAGAAAGAAAGAAAAGAATGAAAAATATGAGAAATAGAAAAAAATATATGCGTAAAGTGAACTCCCCGGTTCTCTAAGAGTGCATTCAAGGCTTCAAGTTAAAAAGATCCATTCTCATTTTCCAACCATGTGCAATCCGATAACGAGGACTTCCTTTGTGCCTCGGGATCACTCTTTGCCATTTGCACATGTCCACTTATCTAAAGTGTGTGTATTTTTCTCTTTCCCCTCCTTGATTTAACATTATTTTCCAATGATCTTTTTGACGGGTCTTGGTAAGACCATGAGAAGCTTGTCTTGTTTTGACAACACCTCATTTATAAAATCTTGTTAAGACTAAACTTTCCCAAAAGCTCCATATAAAGCCTACCACACATATATGTTATGAGAGAGAAAGGAGTAGAATATATAGGCTTGAGAGACAAGCGAGTTGAGAGTTCATGAGCAATACACAAGATGATTTAAATTTGTGAACTTGGTTTAGCTTTTCTTTATCTCGTTCTTTATTTCAAAAATTCTGAGATCTATTTAAACTTTGTGAGCATGTTCATACTTGTGGGATAAGCTTAATAAGGATCTACCCTCCAGTAAAGATGAAGGCTAGTACATTATGGAACTTTAATGAATTAAAATTTTGAGAGCATTATGTTTTCTCATGTATGATCAAGTGCAAAGTTTAAACATTGTTTGGCAATGATGATATCCATCGAAGGCTTACTCGAGGACGAGCAAGGTTTAAGTATGGGGGAGATGTTGATGGTGAAAATCCGTCAACCTAGCCATGAATTTACCTTCGGTGTTGGCATGAGTTTTATACCTTATCCATTGGTACTAACCCCCGTGGTATAACAAGTTCACGTGTGCATGTCGGTTTTGGAGTTTAATGTTTATGCGGGGTTTTAGTGTTGAATGCAATACTTCCGGGATAAGTTCATCAAGCACTTCATGACAAGACCTTGAAGCCCCGTACAAGTCATGCAACGAAGCAAACTTAACTCCAAGAAGCCGGGGACTTGATCCGAGAAGACGATAGACTCCGAGGACACGACCGAAAAAGTCTTGAATCTTGCAAGACAAGGAGTTGAGTCCAATTCGGAGAGAAACCGAAGACATGGACCTACATGCGGAATGGGGAAACATCCGGGAAGCAAGGGAACCGACGTAGAGCAAAGGAGCCCTCGGGGGCCGGGCTGCGTGGGGCCGGGCCGGGCCGGCCCCGATCCGGTCGGCCCCGGGCCCATCCGGGGCCCATTTGCCCTCTCCTTTGCCCTAGCCGCCAATCGGGCTATTTATAGCCCCCGACCGAGAGCCACGCGAGAGGAGAAGTCGTCATCGGCCGCCGAGGAGCGAGAGAAGAGAGGGACACCATCTCGGAGAGGAGAGGGTCGAGCTAGTTGACTAGGGTTTCCCTAGCCGACGTGGGAACCTTGCATGGAAGACCACGTCGGAGTTCCGGAGCTAGAAGCAAGATCAAAAAAGGATCCGGTGGTGATCTTGTGTATGTGTCATTGTCATAGTTGAATTATCAAGTTGAATCTTTTCTTAGCGATCAAGTGTTTCCTCGAAGATTTCGTTTTTCGATCGGCTTTGCTTATTCCAATTCTATTCGCGCGATAGATTACATAGGGTGTTCTTGTAGCCGCGGTGGCTAGAGGTACACGCCGGATCTTCCAAAAGAATCTCGACTTGTCTTTTGACTCGCCCTAAGCTCCCCGCATGAATAGGGATACGTTGTGACGAGACGGGGGTTCCGAAAGGCGGATGTTTTCGGATTTGGACGGGAAACCACGATTTAAAGACGCTTCTTATAAGATTCGATTTGCTACTTCTTCTCTTGCTTGAAACATCAATAAAAGGCTTACCACGATCCTTCTAGATCGGTTTATCTACCTAATCTTACTTTGTTTTCTCCGATCTTTAGTAGATTAGATTTATCTTTGTTTTGTGTTCTTATCTAGATGCATTAGGGTTTCTCTTTTACCAAAGATTGAAGTTATTTGGCTTTACTAGATCAACTCTTGTGTCACACATTTGTTCCATGGATTTGATACCTTGGGTTCACCACTCAAGGGAAGAAGGGTCCCTTGACTACGACGGGAGACTTGTCCGCTTGCAAGTCACAAACGAACTTTGATACAATTATTAACCGTCAACGGTCTGCGGCGCCAAGCCTTCAACGGGCACCACCTCGGGGATGGTGCTTCCTTCGGCTTCGGCCCCTGTCAACAGAAGACAACTGGATTAGTCACTCTTGGCGGTTACGACTACTCCTCGAGGATAACAGTGTTTGTGCAGTGTACTCACCTTCTACAATACTGACCTCTGGCATTGTAGCCTCCATGGCCGGTGCCTCGGACTCCGCTTGAGGGGCGGGAGTGGACTCCTTGGCGGCTGGCGCGGATTCCTCTTCAGCCACCGCCGCGCTGGGTTCATCCTCATCCCAATTCAAGTCTGTCGATTTCCTGCAGAGTACACAACTGGTTGTCAACCAATTACGACTACCAAACCACATGTACTACTCGGGAAAGATCTTCACTTACAGGCTCGACCGGACTACTATCACGGTCGTGGCGCCAAGGATGCTGGTGATGTCGACTAGTCCCGGCTTCGGCGGGTGCATCCATCTCGGCCTCGGTGGCGGTGGCTCTTCGACGACGGCCATGGCCGGCTCAGTTCTCCCCTCAGAAACTGGGGGCTGGCGTGTCACTTGCGTTACGAGTTCTTCTACGGTGGGGGCTAGGCTGGGGCTGGCTCCAGCTGGCTCTCCCACCATACCCCAGTCACCTTCGTCCCCTTGCTCTACGGGGTCGGAAGGTGGGATCTTCTGCAAGCAACGGAATTTCGTCGTTAGCATACACAGCATCGAGAAACAAGTACTCGACTTCCCTTCTCAAGGAGCTTACCTCTTGGGATGTGGTCTCCGTGACCTTAAGCTTCTTGGCCACGCGCTTGCGGGCCACGTCGCGCAGCTTCCTTGGCGGCGCAGGAAAATTAGCCTCCAGGCTAGTTGGAGGATCCTGAATGAGAGGAACGTTGGGCAGTCCAGGGCGGCTGAATCTTGACCGCAGCTAGAACCGCTCTTAAAGCGTCTCCTCGTCAGACGTGTCTTTGACGACAACAGTGTCGTCTCCTTCGCCGACTTCGCGGCGTTCCTTGGGCTTGCTCTTCCCCTCATCTGGGATTTTGACAAGTCGGGGAGGTGAAGCCGGCTCGGAGACAAACTTCACTATGTCATCCTGCAAGAAGCACACTGGGTGAGCAAGACTACAACTACATAATCAGTACTCGACATCGGGTACGGCTACTGACCTCATTCGGTGGGCGCGCGGCGGAGTACTCGGGCACGGGACAGGGCATGTACGCCAGCATGTCCTTGAAGATTCTCCCCAGCCTGTCGACGATATCCTCGTCGTCGATTTCATCATCGGGCATCCGTGACGAGTCGCCATCACCGGTGTACTGGTAGCCCAGGGTGTCGCGAGCCATCAACGGCTGCACTCTCCTTTTCATGAAGATGAAGGCCACATGCTCGGCCCTCAGCCCGACTTCTCTTAAAGCCTTGACATTCGCCAGCAGTTCGGGTAGCTGGATACCCTCCTGCATCGTCGGCTCGGCGTTCCACCAGGGCCGGTTCTTTGGCTGCTTCCCGCTGGGCTTCGGCAGCTCCGGGTGGTGGTTGGTGATGTAGAACCACTTTGACTTCCAATCTTGGTTGGAGTCGATCAACTTGTACGCAAGATACTGCTCCGCGGTGTCCTCGTGCATCTGGGTGCCGGCTCCTCCAACTACTCGGGGGTTGTTGGCACTCGGCTGGGGCTTCACTCGGAAAAACTTCCGGAAGAGTACCCACTGTGGTTTGATCGCCAGAAAAGCTTCGCAAAAGTGGACGAAGACGGAGGTGTGGAAGATACCGTTGGGGTTGAGGTTGAGGTACTTGATGCCGTAGTACTCCAAGAGCCCCTTGAAGAAGTTGCTCGCTGGGAGAGCCAACCCGCGCTCCACGAACCGCGTGAACATCGGGATCTCATCCAGATTCTTCTCCATGGTGTACGGATTTCCCGTGGCAGCGCGCCACATATAAACTTCTTTCTCCCGAAGAAATCCACTGTTTAGCAGCGCCAGCAGATCCTCAGTCTTCGCCTTCGACTTCTTCCACTCTTGGTTGGGATTTGGGCGCAGCGGAGACACTGGTGGCGATGACCCAGCGGCGGATCCAGCGGCTTCCTTTCGGGATCTCTTCTTCCCGCCGGCAGTCTTCAAGCTCTTGGACGGCGAGGGCTTCATTCTCCAAGTGCACTGAGTTTTCACTCGCATTCGCTCAGTGGCTAAGGCGGTGGCTTCCGGAGGCGACGCGATTGGATCCGCGATCTACTTTGAGGTGGCAGTGTGCACTAGCAGCGTATTCTGAGCAAGATCTGTTCGGAATGGCTGCAAGTGTGTGGGGTGAAAAACCCTAAGGTTTTCGGTTTCTATTTATAAGTCAACGGGCGGCTCCTCAACGGCTAGACGAATAAGTCTCAAGACGGCTAACTCAGCGGCAGCGCCTGACCTTTCAACTTCTAGTCGTCGACGCGCCTTATCTCGGGGGCTCGCCTACATCTAATCAATCCCCTGGGTAGCGACAAGGTTCAAGAGCAACTCAGGACACATTCTACATACAAGATGACCCTTCAATTCGAGAGGAAGTTCCCCACTCAAGGCTCGGGGGCTCCGTGCCACGTGTCCTTCGGTTTTTTCTCCGGATTTTGCGGGATAATCTTGCTAGAACTTCAGATTGACCCTCAGCCAGAGTCTACGACTCAACCTAAGGCTCGGGGGCTACTCCATATGGAGTGCGATTTTGCAATCGCACTTCCATATCAACTTCGGCTTCAAGACAACACGGGTATTGTTGAGGACCTTCAAGAGCAGCACTCGAGGACACTTGGGACTACTCGAGAAGACTTCAGGATTACTCAGATATCAGCTGGAGTACCTTCCATCCTCGGGATGCTTCAAATATTCTTGAGGACTTTTGGCTTGTAGTACTCGGGGACGCTTGAGGACTACTCATCAAGGCCGTCAAGACTACTCGAAGCTATCCTGCTCGACTACAAAGTACTCGGGGGCTTGTCGTATGGACCTCCCTGGGCCCACTACCTCGGTGGGTACCAGGACCGACTACTCGGTGGGCCCCCGGGACTACCCAACTTCGCCGCACGGTACACGATGGCGTGAGGCGCAAGGACTACGGTGGAGAACTACTCGGATAGGAAGCTATACATACCATGTACTGTGTAGAGGACTCCTAGACGTACACGACTAGTACTCTCTCCCTAAACCGACCTGTAACCCTGCCTCCCGGGATGTATAAGGAGAGGCAGGGACCCTTCTCTCTCAGATTACGCATCATCTTGTAATCAGATCCAATCAATCCAGAGCAACGCAGCATACAGGACGTAGGGTACTACGCACCTCGCGGCCCGAACCTGTCTAAATTGTGTGCCACGTGTTTCTTCCTTCGAGTTACCGATCTCGGCGAGGACACAATCATCTACCTTGGGTACTCCCCTTGGTAGGTTGCCGGTCTAAAACACCGACATCCACCACCAGCATCACCATGACTGGAGGCTCTGTTGACGGTGTAAAACCGTGCTCAAGTTCACCGCAAGCCTACGGGTGACTTGGTGCCTTTTTCACCGAGGTTTCTCCCTAGATTTGTCAATCCAAGGATCGGAAGCAAACCACCAAGGTTCTCTATCTAACATACCGGTCTAACCCTATGTGAAGTGTTGATTGCATAAAGATAACATACAAACATGAAGGGATGTATGGATCACATCCACCTAGCCATAAAGGTAAGCAAACCAAAGGTAAACCTAGCCTATCGTCTTCTTGTTGCCGTTCCGGCCAATGTGATAAACCAATCTAAACCTATACTATGGTAAGGATTACACTTGATATGGAGTAACCTGATATGGAGTGGTCCAATGCACGTTCACTCGCCGCTTTCTCCCCTCTCGTACTATCACTACGCGAGGATAGTCATCACCGAGAAATAAACCTCGGTCCGTGCACTGCTACGGTGTGTCCGCAAGACAAGACTAATCACCATGATTCGATCTAGTCCTACTAAAGGCATATGGTAGCTACACATATGAATAAGTATAACTCGTAGTAGATCAATGTATGACAAGATATAATTACATCACCAAATGTTGAAGGTACAAACGACTTGACGAATTCAAGTCAAGGCTCGGAACTCCACCATGGTTTCACCACGCGGGGCCAACCATGGCGGCTAGGGCATGGCCTAAGCCATCTCCTAGGCAACTCGAGGACTCGCGGCAGCCGTCGGCTTCCTCCCGGTGCTTCTCCTTCATCTCGGCGGCTCTCTGATGAATGGATGGATGTGGCGGCCGGCGGAGGCAGAGGCAATAAATAGACAAGCACCTAGGGCAACTGGGGGACGCGAACCGGGCCCAGAGTGGGCTGGGCCGATCGGCCCAGGCCGGCCGGCCCAGGCACATTTCGGCTCGGTTCGGCCTCGGTTTGCTCCCCGGTTGCTTCTCGCGTTATCCCTTATTTGTGTGCACTTGCATGTGGGCCTTTGACGTCGTTTCCTTCACGGTTTAGGCTTGAATCCTTTCCATGCAAGCTTTGTTGTTTTCTGGTTGAGTCCCTGAAGACTTGCACGTTAACGCTTCGGTCCTCGGGTCATTTGGAGTTATGTTCATCACGTGTCTTGACTTGTGACGGGCTTCATGATCTTCTCCCAAAGTGCTTGGTGAACTTATCCCGAAAGTCTCCTCTTTAACGTTAATTTCCTGCGTAAACAACAAACTCCAAAATCGACATGCAAATGTGAACTTGATACCTCTAGGGGGTTAGTACCATTGGTTAGAATATCAAATACGTGCAAATGTGGATGGTAAACTTATAGCTAGGTGTACCAAAATCGACCGTCAACATACCCCATCCTTAAACCTTGCTCGTCCTCGAGCAAGTTCAAGATCTTTGCTTAATTTGGAAATCAGCGTTGCCCTTCAATGTCTTCCCTGCACTTAGTTATACACGACAAGACATATTGCTCTATCAAGTATTTAGCATTTAAGGTTCAAGTTTTGACCGGCTACTTCATTATGGAAGATAGACTATCATTAAAGAACATGCCACAATAAAATAAAACAAGTGCCCTCGAACTTAAGCAAACTTCAAACCTTTACCTTGTTGCATCGTGAAGAGTTTTCAAAAAGTTGATATAACATAAGTGAGGTTCTCTTGCAAAAGCTCAAGGAAACACTCATCTCATCAAGTCACTCAAGCCTACACTAGATTATTCTCAACCTATCTGTCGGTGTTTAAACCTCTCGACCTCCATGTGAGGTACCCGCAGCAAGGTAGAAGGTGAGGATCGCCATGATCTGGAACCCGAAGGTACGCATGAGGACACAAGACACGAGATTTATACAGGTTCGGGTAGCCGGAGTAGCTACCCTACGTCCTGTTTAGAGTAGTATTGCGCCCTGCACTTGGTGTTGTTCCCCGGAGGGATTGAGGATCCCCTCCTAGGTACCCGGCCCTCCATTATACAGTCTAGGGGCGGGTTCCTAGTCGGTTACAAGGCGGGGAGTCCTATTAGGATTACACGGAGAGCGAGTCCTAGTAGGAGTAAAGGGGAATTCTAGTAGGAGTCCGTCTTCTACTCTTCCTCCTTCCTTGCATGAGTACCGGGGAGTATGCCCGACAAGCCCCGAGCACATTGTAGTCGAGAGTTGTAGTTCGAGTAGTCTTGAAGCCTCTTCGAGTAGTTCTTGAGCGTCCTCAAGTGCGCTTGGAGAAGTCTTCAATAGAACTTGAACTGCCGCAAGCTGGAAGGTGGTCCAGCTCATCTGTCTTGAAGTTGAGATTATATGGAAGTGCGGTTGCAAAATCGCACTCCATATGGAGTAGCCCCTGAGCCTTGGGTTGAGTTGTAGACTCCAGCTGAGGGTCAATCTTGATTCCGAATCTTGTCTTGAAAAAATTGAACGATGGGTGTAGCATAGTAGCCCCCGAGCCTTGAAATGATTAGGTAATCAATCCAAGGGTCTTCAGTGATCGTGAAAGCCATCATCCGAGTACTCTTGCAGCGTGTAGCCCTCGAAATAAGAGAGCTATATGAGCCACGTCGAGTAGTGATTGGTGAAGAGCCCCCGAGCTTGAGAGCGAGCGAAGCATGCTGAAGTTATCTTCGAGAAGTATGTGAAATGCAGCCCCCGAGCTAGAGAGATTCCAAGTAGCAGTTTGGCGTCGAGCCGTGGAGCTTGAGAAGTAATCGTGCTGTCAGAGCAGACTTGAGTTGCGACCGAAGTCGACTTTAGATGCTGGTAGAGCAGACTTTAGAATGCGACTTAAAAACCGAAGTCGACTTTGTGATGCGACTTGAAAACCGAAGTCGACTTTAGTTGCCGCATGAACCGGACCTTGGAATGCGACTGAAGAAGTCGATTTTGTGCCACACGGGGTGGACTTAACATGCAGAAAACGAAAAAGCACTTTCCGGAAAGCCAAAGCTAATAAAAAATCAGAAAAAACGAGTAGTTTTGCCGCCGGAGCGGGCTTAAGATTGCGACCAAAGTCGGCTTGTGCCACCGGAGTGGGCTTGGGTGCGACCGTTAGCGTCAACTTGTGCCACCGGAGTACTCAATGCCTTGTCGCAAATACTCAATGCCGAGAGAGGTACCACACAAAAGATGTTCGGGGTTTCTTGTGATCCCCGGCCGTAGGGAGAAGGCCAACATAGAGAGGTAGCACCCCGAACCAATATGTCCCGCTCCCGATGTTGCCTCGCAACATCAACGGTTGATCATAAGGTATGAGGGGTCTATTGGGCGCTTGGCAATTAAAGGCCGAGTAGAGCCAATTCAACTCCGTGTCGGTCACCTTCGTCTCCCTCATCCTCCCCAATACCCTCTTGCACATCCAAGAGTGGAATACTCGGATAATGGGGTTGACTATGCAATTGCGTTGTTGGTGGGCTTCTCTGGAGATCAAATTCCAAAATTCATCTAACATGCGGGTGGCACGTCAACTTTCTCCGGAGCTCCCTTATGGAATCCAAGTAGCTCCCTAACATGCTCGTAGGGAACCACTTGTTGGACTCCCTCCAAATGGAATGATAAACTTTGCACCCCATCATCAAGGATAGGTGCAATGGTCATCAAGATTTCCAAGGCAAACTCCTTGTGGGTGTCTGCCGACACTCCTTTGGAGAATTGCACCCATCCAAGGTGCCCCGGCATGTAGTATATGTCGGTGCCGAAACCCAAGTAGTAGAGTGCTTGGTCATCGAACTCGACATTGGGCACAAGTCTCTTCTCAAGACGACGAGCCTCTTCTCCTCCTCCTCGACAAAATGATGAAGCCATAAGAGGAATATATCGAAGTGTATGGAGGTGGCGCGGTCGAACGGGCCGATCATCGTGGTTGAACGGGCGGCTCCTCCATGTGCCCTTGAGGTTCGGTAAACCTCATGGACGCGCTCCTTGTTGCCCTCATGCCACCAAGGAGGAGAGCATCGTTCCTCCTTGGTGGTGCCGTATCCGTCTCCATGCTCGGGAGACTCGGAAACCGAGTGCCTCCTCAAAGACGTCGTCGACGACGGCTTGGATGACGATGTGTCGGTGCGGAATGTGGTCCCGACACTAACCGATAATAAGCGCCGTGGTCTATCCCTCAATGGTCGATGCTAAGCAACAAGAGACACGAGTTTTATCCTGGTTCGCGCCGAGGGGCCGTACGTCCGGCGCGGGCGTGCTCAAGGCACTATATTACTTAGCACGGGGGTGCACCGTAGTGGGGCTGCTACAAGCAAGGCGGGAGAGGAAGCGTGGCTTCGAAGTCCCCGGTGTAGTGGTCGAAGATGTTGTGGGAGAATTGGAGAGCAAGTGCATGGCGCGGCCTGTCTCTCGCTTGTGTTGTCCGTATATCCTTCTCTCCCCGCGGCGGGGAGGGTTCGTCCCCCTTTTATAGATCATGGAGGGAGAGAATCACATGCGCGCCGCGCTATTTAGCTACGTGAAGGGGCGTGGCGTGCTATCTTTGTAGAGTGGGCGGCCGTCGCGACGATCCTTGCGGCGATGCGGCCATCATGGCCTATCTTGTACCGAACGAGTGGCGGTTCGAGGGTAGAAGGGCGGCGGATGGTGGAGATGTCTTCGATAGGCTCGAGGGAGGCTGGCGACGTTGGCCGTACGGAGTACGGGAGTAGGTAAAACGGCGTCCCGTTCTAATACGTTCCACGGTCTTTGGAGTCGTTGCTACGGCGCACGGCATGCGCCCGCACGCGCGGGGGCGGCGGCCATACGTAACGATGGCGGGGATGGCGTCCCACCGGCCTAGCGCCTCCACCTAACCCCGGAGGGTCACAAGAAAGCAAATCGAGGGTGCGGCGGCCCCCCTTCGAGGGCTCGGCGCGTTAGCCGTACTGGAGCAGGTGCACGGCGTCACGGGACTGGCACCGGTCCTGCTGCACAGTCCCTCCCCACAGTGATGGGGATGGGCTCCCTCCTGGGGAGTTGGTGCGGCAGCACGGGCGCGAGCCCCGAGCGCATGATGGCGCTGTCCCGCCGGTGTCAGGGCGTTAAATGCCCGCGTACGGGGGCAGGCGCACGCGTGCGGGCGCCCTCGAGCGAGGGCGGACCCCGGTCGAAGGCGGGGTGGACCCTCGAGCGAGGCGGAGCCCGCTCGAGGGGGAGCGGGCCCTCGAGCGGCGGGAGCCCGCTCGAGGGAAGCGCACCCCCTCGAACGGGACGGAGCCCGCCCGAGGGAGGCGCGCGTCCTCAAGCGAGGCGAAGCCTGCTCGAGGGGATCTTCAAGAGGGCCGCCTTGGTAGGCCGCGGAGGTCCCTGCGGCATGGGCCGTATCCTGCATGGTTAGGCAAAGTGTATTTGGCTTTGTTGCGGGTTTTAAGTGGGGATTTCCCCGTTGTTAAAGGGGACCCCTAGGGCTGTCCCCGACAGTAGCCCCTGAGCATCTGTGGGTTTGCCATTGAGGCTCCCGCAGATGCTGGAACCTACTGATAGGACGTTCTTCCCTTCTTGTCTCGCGAACGCTTTCCGTGGGGCCGCGTCAGCGGACCCGCGGGTCTAGCCCCCGAAGCCCTGCAGGAGCGTGGATGCTCTTGTAGGGGTTAACCGCGAGAGCTGGTCAGAGGGCGTGGTACATGTTTCAATCGGCGTCGGCAATATCTCAGCCGGCTTTGGTGACGCACGCGCTGCTGACACTGTCTCCGGCGGGTGCAATTCAAGGAGGTCTAGCCGTGCGTCAAGCCCCCGAGCACGGGCCCGTTCGAGGCGATCGGGTAGAGCTTTACGACTTGCTTCTTAACGCGCCCTTGCCGTCCCTCCGCGGGACGGAGGGTGAGGTCTCCGCAACCCCCATCGAGCGGGTCGCGAATTGCGGATTCCTCGTTGAGCTGCTAGTGGGTGGTTCGAGTGGACGCCCATGCCCCATTCGATAAGGGTAGGCTGCGTGGTCCAGAGACACGTCCATTGAAGCGCTTGCGTGGGTTTGCTAGGTGGGGCTCGGTCCCGTTCGATAGGGACCGAGGGCACGGAAGCTCTCCCTCGGTGGGATCCCCCGGCTAGCTGCCCTCGCTGGCTCTCGAACACGACATATGGGGCACCCTCGAGCCGGCGGGCTCAAGGAAACGGCTCTAATGCGCGTGTCTTCGTCGTCCCTGACTCTACGATCTGGGGCGCCTGTTCGAACCCGTCGAGGGTCAGGCTTCGAACCTCTGATCAGTAGGGCCGTGCGGGGCGGCGCCTGGGCGGCCCCCGTCTTTGCGTTTGCGGCGCGTCGAGGGCTCTAGGCAAGCCGGCCCTCGAGGCACCGGTCGGCAACACGGCGTGGCATGGGTGCTTGTGGTACCTGCTTTGTTTCAAGCGGGCCCCGGGCGACCTTCTCACGCCCGTGCCCCTTTAGAGGGTTGGTATTGTCTCGAGCCAGGGGCTCGCGCCGCTCGAGGGCCCTACGCGGCATGGGTGCTCGCAATGCCCGCTTTGTTTCAAGCGGGCCTCGAGGCGACCTTCTCACGCCCTCGTACCCTTCGGAGGGCTGACATTGTCTCGAGCCAGGGGCTCGCGCCGCTCGAGGGTCCTACGTGGCATGGGTGCTCGCAATGTCCGCTTTGTTTCAAGCGGGCCTCGAGGCGATCTTCTCACGCCTGTACCCTTTCGAGGGTTGAATTTATCCCGAGCCGGGAGTTCATGCCGCTTGAGGGTTCTCCTTGCTTTGCAAGGGACCGGACCATTAAATGCTCCACGAGTAGAGGCCGCGGTTTCACATCGCGGGCGCGCCTTTTTAGGCGTCGCGGCCGCGCGCGCGCGTAGTGGGCGGCGTGGGCGGCGCGGACGTGACCGCCTGCCACGGCCCCTCGCTAGTATTTACCGTGATGATGGCCCTGTTCGCGGTGATATGGCCGCCGCGGTCGTGGTGGGGTCCGTTCGCCGGCGGGAAGAGAAGATTCCCCGCAAGTAATGCGCGCGGGACATCCGCCCCGCGAGCTCGCCCGCGGCTTATAAATCCGAGGGGAAGGTGAAGCGGCGGTTTTTTACCTTAACGCTCCGCCATTTTAGCCCCCTGTGCTTTCGTCTTCGCTTCGCTTTCGCCACCGTGCGGCTTCGCCATTAGAGCTCTTCTTCCTCTTCCTGTCCTCCGCTCTCGCATTCCTTTGTCCACTTCTCATGGCGCCGCCTCCACCCCTCATGATCCTCGACCCGTACGCCTGGGAGCGGTCGACGGTGGAACCCCCGGCCCTTGGCGGGCCGGTCACCGCCGCCGCCTGGCGGCAAACGAGGATGGCCGCCCGGCGGAGTGGATTGTGCCGCCGGCGGGGGACCGCGCGCCCAACCCGCCGGAAGGCTACATGGTGAGCTTTATCCGCTTCCACGAGCGAGGCTTCAACACGCCGGCGAGCCGCTTCATGCGAGCGTTGTGCCACTACTACGGCGTGAAGTTGCACAACTTCGCGCCCAACGCGGTTTCGCGAGGGCGGCCACGTTCGTGGGTGTCCGCGAGGGGTATCCCCGGGGATCCCGCTCAAGCGGGAGCTGCGGGTACACCTCTTCCGCGCGGAGCTCTTCACGCAGCCCACGACGGAGCCGAGGACCCGCCGCGCGGTGCGCGTCGGCGGGATGTCACTCGCCCTGCGGGGGCAGTTCAAGGACGACTACATCCCCTGCACCATGACGACGAACAACGCCGGCTGGGAGCGGGGATGGTTCTACCTGCGCAACGCCGAGCCCGGCCTCCCCCCTACACCGGTCGGGTGTTCAAGGAGAAGCCCAGCTCCTGGGGCTACGGGGTGTCCACGGCCCAGCATCGGAGGCGGTAGGACTCGGTCCTGGCCGCCCTGAGGAGCCTGACGGCGCAAGGGCTGACCGCGGCGGGCGTCCTCGCCTTCCTCCATCACCGGCGGGTCGTGCCTCTGATGGAGAGGCCGCTCTGCATCTACGAGATGACAGAGGAGGCGGACCCCGTCGCGCTGGCGAGGTCACGGATGCTCTCGACCCCCCTCGGGCGGCCGTATGCGCTCACCCGGCGCGGAACGCCGTCGACACCCGGATGCCGGCGCGCCCGCACCGAACCCCCGTGGGACCTCGAGATGCTCCCCACCGGCCCGCCGGGTGAGTATGATTATTGATTCCGTTTTTAGTTCCCCGGTGTTGCCTCCCCCCCCGACGCGCCATTGACGTTCTCGCATGCGGTGGTGAACTTCACCGCCGCGAAGTCCATTCCGCCCACCCCCGACTCCCGCGCGCTCGGTCGGGCGGCGCGGCCGGCCGGGAGCGAGGAGCGGGCGGCGCGCAAGAGGGAGCGCGTGAGGCGGCACCGCGAGCGCCGCGAGTGACGGAACGCGAGTACCGGCGGCGCGAGGAGGCCGGGGCTTTCCTCCCCGTGGGACCGAGGAGTACTCGTCTTCGGAGGAGGACGAGGAGGAAGAGGGCGAGGGGCGGGGCCCTACGATATGTGGGAGCTGCGCCCCCGTCGCCGGAGCCGGCTTCGGCGGCAAGGGCGGTATCGCCTAGGGCGGGCGCGGCGGCGCCCGCCGCCGGCGCTCAACAACGGGGCGGCGCGCGCCGCGGGGGTGCCGGCGCGCGCCGCGGGGGCGCGCGCGCGCGCGCACCCCCGCGCACGGGCGGGACCCGCGCGCGCGGTGGCGACTTCGGAGAGGCGCGGCGGCGGGCGCGCCGGCGGCGCCGGCCTCATCCGGCGAGGCCTCGAGGAAAAGGAAGCGCGCCTTTTCCTCTTCGAGGTAAGGGGCTCGTTCTTCCGCTCGGTTCGGTTTTTTGACAATCGGGCATTCTAACTTTCGTTTGTGCTTGCGCGAGGGTGGTGCCAAGCTGTGCCTCCCCTCGCACCGGCCAAGGTGCGAGGGCGGACGCGTCCATCCCCACCCCGGCGGCGCTCATCGAGGGCGTCGCGGGCGGGGGCAAGAACGGCGGTGGCGGGCGAGAGCTCGCAAAGCCCGGGCGAGGCCCCGAGGCCTCGGCCGGCGGATCGGCCCGCCATGGCGCGGCCGGTGGTTGCCGAGGAGGGCCGGCGCCGGCCGTGGTGGGAGCGCGGCCCACGGCGGCGGGCCGTGGCGGAAGTGCGGCCGTGGATGCCGCCGCGCGACGGAGGCGCGGCTCGCGGCGCCGGTGTTGACGGTTAATAATTGTATCAAAATTCGTTTGTGACTTGCAAGCGGACAAGTCTCCCGTCGTAGTCAAGGGACCCTTCTTCCCTCGAGTGGTGAATCCAAGGTATCGAATCCGTGGAACAATGTGCAACGCAAGGATTCAATCTAGTAAAGCAAGGTAAAGCTATCTAATGAAGACAAGTTGCATCTAATCTACTAACTCATAAAGAAAACAAATCTAATCTAATCTACTAAAGAGGTAGCAAGAGTAAACAAGAGATAACCAATCTAGAGAATCTAGATCATGCTTATGTTGTAGCTCCAAACAAGATAGATGAAGATAGAAAAGCGAGTCTCATTAAAAGCATCTTTAAATCGTGGCCTTCCCATCCGACTCCGAAAACATCCGCCTTTCGAGACCCCCGTTCTGTCACAACGTATCCCTATTCATGCGGGGAGCTTAGGGCGAGTTCGATAGAACAAGTTGAAATCACTTGGCCGGTCCGGTATGCACCTCTAGCCACCGCGGCTACAAGAGCACCCTATGTAATCTAGCTATAGACTAGATAGTAAAAGAAGCAAAACCAAGAAGAAATCAAAATCATCGAGAAGGCACTTAATCGCTAGAAATCGGATTCACTTACAAACTTCACCATGAATGATTAGATGAACAAGATCACCACCGGGCCCTCCCTCGATCTTGATCCTCACTCCGAGCTCCGACGTGGTCTTCCATGCAAGGTTCCCACGTCGGCTAGGGAAACCCTAGACAACTAGCACGAACCTCATCTCCGAGATGGTGTCCCTCAAGCTTCTCTCGCTCCTCGGCGACGGATTACGACTTCCGTTCTGCGTGGCTCTCGGTCGGGGGGCTATTTATAGCCCGAGAAGCAATTAGGTCAAAGGAGAGGCCGATTGGGGCCGGGCCGGCCGGCTGGGCCGGCCGGCTCCGGGCACAATTCGGCCCATCCCGCGGCTGCTTCGCCGGTGTTGCTTCCCACGTCTTCTAGATGTTCTCCCCTTTTGCATGTGCGCCCTTGACGTCGGTTTCTCTCCGAATTGGAGTCAATTCCTTGTCTTGCAAGATTCAACGCACTTTTCCGGTTCGGTCCTCGGAGTTTATCATCTTCTCGGGCTTGGTCCTTGGGCTCTTGGAGTCATGTTCACTTCATTGCTTGATCGTATCGGGCTTCAAGGTCTTGTCATGAGGTGCTTAATGAACTTATCCCGAAGTCTTGCTTTCAACGTAAAAACCCCGCGTAAACACATAACTCCAAAACCGACATGCACAAGTGAACTTGTTATACCACGGGGGTTAGTACCAATGAATAAGATACAAAAGTTATGCCAACACCGAAGGTAAACTCATGGCTAGGTTGACGGATTTTCACCGTCAACATCTCCCCCATGCTTAAACCTTGCTCGTCCTCGAGTAAGCCTTCGATGGATATCATCATTGCCAAACAATGTTTAAACCTTGCACTTGATCATACATGAAAAAAACATAATGCTCTCAAAAGTTTAATTCGTTAAAGTTCCATAATGTATTAGCCTTCACCTCTACGGAGGGTAGATTCTTATTAAGCTTATCCCACAAGTGTTAACATGCTCACAAAGTTTAAATAGACCTCAGAATTTTTGAAATAAAGAACGAGATAAAGAAAAACTAAACCAAGTTCACAAATTTAAATCATCTTGTATATTGCTCATGAACTCTCATCTCACTTGTCTCTCAAGCCTATATATTCTACTCCTTTCCCTCTCATAACATATATGTGTGGTAGGCTTTATATGGAGCTTTGGGAAAGTTTAGTCCTAACAAGATTTTATAAATGAGGTGTTGTCAAAACAAGACAAGCTTCTCATGGTCTTACCGAGACTCGTCAAAAAGGTCATTGGAAAATAATGTTAAGTCAAGGAGGGGAAAGAGAAAAATAAACACACTTTTAGATGAGTGGACATGTGCAAATGGCAAAGAGTGATCCCGAGGCACAAAGGAAGTCCTCGTTATCGGATTGCATATGGTTGGAAAATGAGAATGGATCTTTTTAACTTGAAGCCTTGAATGCACTTTTAGAGAACCGGGGAGTTCACTTTACGCACATATTTTTTTTCTCTTTCTCATATTTCTCATTCTTTTCTTTCTTTCTTTCTTTCATTATATATATCTTTTTTTTCTTTACCTTGAAAGTCATGATTATCGCCGGATTTTTTTTCTTTCATCATCATTTTTTAAAATATTCCCCTTTTAACTCTAAAACTGCACCGTACCTACCTCCTCCCCCATGCTTAGACGTTGCTCGTCCTCGAGCAAAGAGGCGAAAAATAAGGTAGGTACCGGAGTATTTTTCCTTGGAGAGATACTTGAAATCTTCAATGTTGGCACCGTCTTGCGATCTTCCTTGAATTGATGATCCATTCTCAACAATAGGTTGTGGTCAAGGAGGTAATCACAAAAGATGATATTTGGTTTAAGGGTGGATATCCGGCGAGGTTTGTGAAATCTCCGATGCGGGGATACACAATGCACGGATAAAAGGCTAGCAAAAAGATAGATACGCAAAAACGAAATGACCAAACTTCTTAGTCTCGGGCCGGAGAAATCATGGCCTGCAATAACTCACTCAAAAATAAATCTTGTACACTAAAGTTTATGCACTCAAATATATATAAGGCTCTAGATAGGTTGAGCAACACACAAGTGATATTTATGACAAGGTTAGCAATATTTTTGAGCATAAAAGACATCCGTAATCTATTCATAACTTGAGAGCACATAAAACACTATGGGTCTTTATTTTAATCATAACCTCCGCTGAAGATTAAGCTAGCATTTAGATAATTTCAGATTTGTATTTTTAAGAGAGCACTAGTTCAAACATGCATAAATCAATTACAAAGATAAACAAAGCGGCAATTATAATCATATATCATCATGGCACAAACTTTGTAACTTTACCAAAGGTAAAAACTTGGTGGCGACATTATTCATGATGAAAATAAACACTAAGACACACGCTGAAAATTAAACTAAAAACTGAAAATTAAAGCAAAGCTGAAAATACTACGCAAACATAGGTGCAAACAAGCTGAAAATTAAAGAAAAGGGGGTAAAGGAAAGATAGCTAAAGCTCCTCCTCTCTCTAATCTTCCGCCGGTGGTTGATATTGATAGTCTTGGTTGTTGTACCCTTACTCATAATGCACCACTCCTCATATGAATTGTCCGACGGTGCTAGGTGAAGGTGTCAAAGCTCATAAGCGAATGTTGCATTACCTTCACCCATTTGGTTTGCATTGGTTTGGATGGCTGCAATATTTTGCATGTCTCTTGCAGCGTATCCTCCAATGGTGGCCACATTTTGTTGTGGTTGACGAAGGTGTGCATATGGCTTCGCAAAGGTTACGTTGGGCACCGCAAAAATGGTGGGGGTATGGCTGCACCACCGCCCATGCTTGCATTGGTACACCACCGTAGTAACTCGGCGGCGCCGGGTTCCTCCCAATGGTGGGACATAATTTTGTTGTGCACCTTATTCTTGGGCCATAGAATATCCTTCTCCTATAATCCTTCTCTTTTATTTTTCTTCGCCGGCACAAGAAGTCCTTCCTCTAACCAATCTTCTTCCTCTCAAAAAAAAAGTTTTAATCTTCAATCCGGAAGGGGCAAATTCACCTAGGCCACTTGGAAGCCTCCTCTCTCATCTTCACTCTTATATTTTCCTTTCTCATACATTCCTAGGGAAGTTTTGGGTAGGAGATGATTCGGGTTCCTTGTAATACTCGGTTTTAAAGAGATAGTCAACATGGAGAGGTAACACCCCGAACCAATATCTTCCAAACTCGATGTTGCTTAACAACACCACCGGTTGATCATAGGTGAGTGGGGTCTATTGGCCACTTGGCAATCAAAGCCGAGTAAAGCCAATTCAACTCCGTGTTGGTTATCTTTGTCTCTCTTGTTCTCCCAAAAATCCATTTGCACAAAAGTGACACACTTGGATGATGGGTTCCGGATAGTATTTCTTCGTTGATGGTCTCTTCCCGTGATCATACTCCAAAAACCTTCCCATGTGCCTTCATGCACATACTTGTTCCGGAGCTCCCTTTTGAAAATAGGGGACACTCGCCCATGGGTCTACGATACTAGAACATGCAATCATTTCGAACATGAAAACCAATCTAATCTATCGGGGGTTGTGACCACGGTTTCGCCCTTTCCCTCCTCTCGTACTCTCACTACGCGAAGGTATTCATGACTAGACCTATGATGGTCACAGTATAGGATGATAGATAGATAATCCAACAAAGTTCGATTACATCTCAAGATCGATTGCAACCCATGGATGAAAGGAGATTACCCCATCAAAGTGCTAGAAATAGCATCGTTGATCAAGGTTGCCCTTCCGACGGTGTCTTCCTTCTTCTCCACTTGTGGGCTCCCTCCAAACGGAATGAGAGACTCAGCACTCCTTCATCAAGGGTATGCGCCATGGTCATGAAAATTTTCTAGGCGAATTCCTTGTGGGTGTTTGCCGACACTCCGTTAGAGAATTGCACCGGTGTCCCGTGTGAAACCCAATATGTGGAGAGCTTGGTCGTCGATGTCGACGTTCGCTACAAGCCTCTACTTAAGGCAAGCGAGCTTCTTCTCCCCCTACGTCATGATGACATACCCCTCGGAATACCGCGGAGCGTATGGAGGTGGAGCGGATGATCGTGTCAAGTGGTGAGGTTGGACGGGCGGCTCCTCCATATGTTATTGAAGTTTGGTAAACCTAATAAACGAGTTTTGTGTGGCCCTCATGCCACCAAGGAGAAGAGTGGTTCCTCCTCAGTGGTGCCGTGTCCTCCCCCATACTCCAAGGAGACTCGGAAACCGAGCGCCTCCTCGAAGAGGTTGTCGATGATGGCTTAGACGACGATGATCCCTTCTTCTTCGGTGAAAAGGCTTGTAGTTTTCTTCCATGATTGCAGCACTCTCCCTCACAAATAAATATCCGGGGTTTTCACCCGGTAACAAGGTACACAAATATTATTTTGGAGTCTGGACTTTGAGTGAATTAAGGATGTGATTTGTTGCACGAAACAACCGCGGTGGATGGCTAAGTCTAAGGTGATTCCGGCCTAAAACTAGAGCACACGAACAAAGAGTTGGATGAAAGACTTACCTCTCTCCTCCTCTTGGCTCGGTTCTTCTCTAGTGCATTCATGTTGCTTCGTGATCGCATACACCTTCCAAACGTTCCCGTCCACTCCTTCGCTTGCATTATTGCTCCTTCCACTTGATGTTTTCGCTTTGACTCACTTCCATACTCCCTTGCCTCACATGCATCCATGATATTCCTACAAAACAAAGCCTTGGCTGCCCCCCATGCTTGTACTTTGCATGTGGTTTAAATATGTTGGAGGGGCATCCCGTGATGTATCATGGTGCATGCATGGTTAGGTTAACTAGATTGCCTCCCTTTAAGTGTGTTTAAGGCTAAGCACTCCTCTAATTTCGAAATTTAAAAATATTTTTCAGAGCCATGCAAGAGCTCAAGCATAAATTTAGAGAAGTTTTTAAACCATTAAAAACAAATGTAAGTCGAAAATATTTTTCGACTACGTCGATTTCGGTCTCACCCCGGTATAGTTTGCCTTCATTAGTTGAGAGCAAGCTTTTCCCGGCTTGATCATGGGGGTATAGGTTTAGGTCCTAATTTTGATTAGATGAGAGAGATTTTGAATGAAATAAAATTAAGTGAGGCTTAGAAAAATTCTAATCTTAGAGAAACCGAGGATATGGATTTTTAAACCAACCAAAAATCAAGTTTCTAGGTTCACGCGAGTCCTACCACATGCTGAAATTTAAATAACATCTAGATACAAGTCGTGGCTCTACTCGTGTGTTTTTAGCATGAAAAACAAGTCAACCACAGCACCATAATGAGGGTGAAGGGTTGAGTTAGGTTCTGAATTTTTTTTTGGTTGTGGTTTCTCGAAAAAGAAGCAAACAAACACATAGGATGGTTCATGTAAAGGGTTTATGATCAAGCAAAATATTCAACCAAGAATTATGTCTCTAATATTGTTCAACCATTCTAAGTCTAAGGTTTTGCGTAGTAAAATTCAAAACTGAATTAAAAAGACTCGAAAAACCTGGAATCGGGTTGTCCTCCCGGTAGCTTATTCTTGACTCGACGAAACGGGTTGCCTCCCGCCTAGCGCTTCGTTTATAGTCCATGGCTAGACTTCTTCACTTGATTACTTCGGATCAACGCTCTTTGCGGGCGTTGCAATCTTGGGTACCCACTTTGGCTTAGTCAATTTTTTTGGTCTTCACAGGCTAGCTTTGTCCTTTGGTCTTGACGGGTGCAACATCTTCCTTGTGGCTCGGCATCTCGAACTCCGGTCCTTCGGTCGTGATCTTCATGGTCTCTAGTGTGATCCTTCATCTCTCCCGAATGAGTTTGAGTAGCCTTCGCCGTCTTGGGACCTTGGAGTTGTCTCGGATATTCTTCTTTGTTACCCATCGGGCGCCCGGCAAGTTGTCCCACTTGCGTCTCTAACATCTTCATCACGATGAACACCCCGCATGTGGATCTTGCCTTGGCAGCCTTTAGGTGTTGAGCTTCTTTCTCCATCTCCATCTTCTCCATCCTCCTCTTGTTCTTGAACGGCCTTCCGGCGTCTTGACTTGGAGGTTGTGATTCCCTTGGAGATTTCGACGGTCCTTCGACTTCAACTTTTGAATCTAGGGTTTCCACCCCTTTAGCTTGTGTTGCACGTCACCTTTGCCCTCGTAAAGTTTTCCCGGATCATCCACAAAAAAGGTTTGGGTTTCTTGGAGAGGTAGCCAACCATCTCCGATTAGGGTTAGCGATAAAACAAAAATCTAAACATAAAAACTAGGGTTAATCAAAACTAGATTAGATTGACTCTTTTTTTTTCTTTTTGGGGATGATCAAACATAAGAGATGCAAAAGAAAATCAAAAGAAAAAGCTGAAAGATAAGCGATACTAGATCGGATCTTGATTGCTTGTTCCCCGACAACGGCGCCGGAAAAGGGGATTTTTGATGGTTAATAATTGTATCAAAATTCGTTTGTGACTTGCAAGCGGACAAGTCTCCCGTCGTAGTCAAGGGACCCTTCTTCCCTCGAGTGGTGAACCCAAGGGAGCGCGTGAGGCGGCACCGCGAGCGCCGCGAGTGACGCGAACGCGAGTACCGGCGGCGCGAGGAGGCGGGGGCTTTCCTCCCCGGGACCGAGGAGTACTCGTCTTCGGAGGAGGACTAGGAGGAAGAGGCCGAGGGGCGGGGCCCCTCGATATGTGGGAGCTCGCGCCCCCGTCGCCGGAGCCGGCTCCGGCGGCAAGGGCGCTATCGCCTAGGGCGGGCGCGGCGGCGCCCACCGCCGGGCGGTCAACAACGGGGGCGGCGCGCGCGCGCGGGGGTGCCGCGCGCGCGCGCGCGGCGCGCGCGCGGCGCGCGCCCGCGCACGGGGCGGGACCCGCGCGCGTGGTGGTGACGTCGGGGAGGCGCGGCGGCGGGCGCGCCGGCCGCGCCGGCCTCATCCGGCGAGGCCTCGAGGAAAAGGAAGCGCGCCTTTTCCTCTTCGAGGTAAGGGGCTCGTTCTTCTGCTCGGTTCGGTTTTTTGACAATCAGGCATTCTAACTTTTTGTTTGTGCTTGCGCAGGGTGGTGCCAACTGTGCCTCCCCTCGCACCGGCCAAGGTGCTGAGGGCGGACGCGTCCATCCCCACCCGGCGGCGCTCATCGAGGGCGTCGCGGGCGGGGGGCAAGAACGGCGGCGGCGGGCGAGAGCTCGCAAAGCCCTGGCCGAGGCCCCGAGGCCTCGGCCGGCGGATCAGCCCCGCCATGGCGCGGCCGGCGGTTGCCGAGAAACGGCCGGCGCCGGCCGTGGTGGGGGCGCGGCCACGGCGGCGGCCGTGGCGGAAGTGCGGCCGTGGAGGCCGCCACGACGGAGGCCGGCTCGCGGCGCCGGTGTTGACGGTTAATAATTGTATCAAAATTCGTTTGTGACTTGCAAGCGGACAAGTCTCCCGTCGTAGTCAAGGGACCCTTCTTCCCTCGATTGGTGAACCCAAGGTATCGAATCCGTGGAACAATGTGCAACGCAAGGATTCAATCTAGTAAAGCAAGGTAAAGCTATCTAATGAAGATAAGTTGCATCTAATCTACTAACTCATAAAGAAAACGAATCTAATCTAATCTACTAAAGAGGTAGCAAGAGAAAACAAGAGATAACCAATTTAGAGAATCTAGATCATGCTTATGTTGTAGCTCCAAACAAGATAGATGAAGATAGAAAAGCGATTCTCATTAAAAGCATCTTTAAATCGTGGCCTTCCCATCCGACTCCGAAAACATCCGCCTTTCGAGACCCCCGTTCGTCACAACGTATCCCTATTCATGCGGGGAGCTTAGGGCGAGTTCGATAGAACAAGTTGAAATCACTTGGCCGGTCCGGTATGCACCTCTAGCCACCGCGGCTACAAGAGCACCCTATGTAATCTACCTATAGACTAGATCGTAGAAGAAGCAAAACCAAGAAGAAATCAAAATCATCGAGAAGGCACTTAATCGCTAGAAATCGGATTCACTTACAAACTTCACCATGAATGATTAGATGAACAAGATCACCACCGAGGCCCTCCCTCGATCTTGATCCTCACTCCGAGCTCCGACGTGGTCTTCCATGCAAGGTTCCCACGTCGGCTAGGGAAACCCTAGACAACTAGCACGAACCTCATCTCCGAGATGGTGTCCCTCAAGCTTCTCTCGCTCCTCGGCGACGGATTACGACTTCCGTTCGCGTGGCTCTCGGTAAGGGGGCTATTTATAGCCCGAGAAGCAATTAGGTCAAAGGAGAGGCCGATTGGGCCGGGCCGGCCGGCCCGGGCCGGCCGGCCCGGGCACAATTCGGCCCATCCCGCGGCTCCTCGCTTCGCCCGGTGTTGCTTCCCACGTCTTCTAGATGTTCTCCCCTTTTGCATGTGGGCCCTTGACGTCGGTTTCTCTCCAAATTGGACTCAATTCCTTGTCTTGCAAGATTCAAGACTTTTCACGGTTCAGTCCTCGGAGTTTATCATCTTCTCGGGCTTGGTCCTTGGGCTCTTGGAGTCATGTTCACTTCATTGCTTGACTTGTATCGGGCTTCAAGGTCTTGTCATGAGGTGCTTAATGAACTTATCCCTAAGTCTTGCTTTCAACGTAAAAACCCCGCGTAAACACATAACTCCGTAACCGACATGCACAAGTGAACTTGTTATACCACGGGGGTTAGTACCAATGAATAAGATACAAAAGTTATGCCAACACCGAAGGTAAACTCATGGCTAGGTTGACGAATTTTCACCGTCAACGGCCGGCCGGCGGAGGAGGCGCGAGCGGGTGCGGCCCGCGGTGGCGCCCGTGGTCGTGGAGGCACGGCGGAGGCGGTGGCCGCCGAGGAGGGCGGCCGGGCGCCCGCCGCCACGGAGGCGCGGCCGGAGGCGGTGGGCGCGGCGCTGCGTCAGCGCCCGCGGCCGTGGAGGCGCAAGAGGAGGCGCCGTGGAGGCGGCGCAAGGGCCGGCGCCGCGCCGGTGGTTCCGGCGGAGGTGGTGGAGGTCCTGGACGACGACTCCCCGCCGCCCGGGTGGCATCAGTGGGCGAGCTTCCCCACACGCTCCCCTGAGCCCCAGGAGGGGGCCCTCGTGAGGCGGCGTGAGGGTCACATGGTGGCGGGGGGCCGAGGACATGGCGCCGAGGCCTCGTCTTCCCGTGCCGGCCACTCCGCCCAAGTGGAGGGGGTCCTTGACGACCCGCCCACGTTCGCCGACGCCCAGGCGGAGCAGGAGCTGTGGGGAGAGCTCCGCAGCCACGGCGCCACGCTCAACCGTGCGCTGAACGAGGCGCTGAGGGTCCACGGCGGCCCCGCGTGGCATGTCTTCCAGGTAGGGCATCGCTGCTCGTTCTCCTCTTCCTCTCGCTTCCTGCGCGTTGTCTCTGTATTAGGATGCTTACGGGTCTTGTCTTGTGGGCGACAGGAGCTCGAGCGTCGTGCCCACGATAAGTACGGCGCCTTCGATCGGGTGAACGCCGAGCTTCACCAGGTCTGGGAGCGATGCGGCGCCTTCGACGCGCTCGCCGACGCCCTCAGGACTCCGGACGGCTGGTTGGCGTACCGAGCCACGGTCTTGCGCGACGAACTCCCCGAGAGCACGAGGCAGGACCCGGCGCCTCGCTCTAGCCTCAAGCGGATCTGCACAGCCCTCGTCGACCGTGATGAGGCGCTGTGGCAGGCACGCTCGGACCTGGAGAAGATGCGGACGCTAGCGACCAACTGGGAGACGGAGGTGGCCAGCGTCCGCGGCAAGAATCGGGAGCTCCGCTCGTCGCTCGAGGGGGCGCAGGCGCAGCAGCGCCAGGCTGAGGAGCGGGCGCGCGGGCGGGAGCGGCGGGCCAAGGAGGCCGACGACTTGAAGGCCGCCCTCGACGCCAAGGTTGCGGCGCTCGCCGTCGGCCGAGGAGCGCTCTCTGCAGAGCGCACCGCCCGCCAAGGGGCCGAGGGGTGGCTCCGGCGGGAGCAAGCCTCCCTCGCCGACGCCGGTTGGCGCCGGGAGCGAGGAGCGCGTCGCTCGCGAGGCGGCACGAAGTCGGCCGGAGGAGCGGAACACCGCGCTCTCCAAGGCCGAGGGCGAGGTGATTATGCTCGGCATTACAACCGCAAATCAGGAGCTGGCCCTCCAGGAGCAAGGTGAGACCGTCAAGGGCCTCGAGGGCGGCGGTCGAGGGCGAGTGCCGTGACCTCGAGGCGGAGAGGAAGCAAGTTGAAGGTGAGCTGCTGCTTGACTCCTGTTTGGTTGGTTTTCTGTTTGGGAATTCGCATTCCTTTTTCTGATTTCTTTCTTGTCTTGGTGACTCCAGGCTTGCGCGCCGCGCTGGGACACGCGGTTCGGTGGGCGAGGCGGCTGCGGACCTCCTACGACTCCTCCGAGCAGGAGTTGCAGGAGCTGCGTGATGCGGCCCTCGAGACCTGCCAGGCTGTGGAGGAGGGTGAAGCGCAGGCCGGAAGCTCACGGCCGGCCGCTCGCGCGCCCTTGGCGGCCACGTCACCGAACGGATGCGCCGGCGTTGCGTCTTGGCGTCCAGAAGGCCCTCGGAGTGGTACGGTCCCACTACGAGGTCAACTTCGAGGCGCCGCGGAGGGCTACATCGTTCCCGAGGGCGTCGAGGATGAGGTGGCGATGGAGCGCGTGGTTGCGCTCGCCGCCGATGCCGCGGGGTCGCTTGCTGAAGCCTTCGAGGAGTTCCTCTTCCCGGACGCTGTTGACACCGCCGCTCCTCCCCGCCCCGAAGAGCACGAGTCGGGCGCTTGGCCCGTTTTTGTTTGTGCATCAGTATTCTGGCCACGCGGCCTTTGTAAATAAACAAGTTGTTTTAATCGTAAACATTTGTTGATACGGAATGAAGTCTTTTGTTTACTACGCTTTTTGTTTCTCTTTCTTCCTGAGTAGATTCTAGTTAGGGGAGTTCGATTTTCGCGGGGGGGGGGGGCTGTTGGGTTGGAGGCGAGAGAGAAGGGCCATATCCTCGCGGCGTAGGCTATCTCTGGCTCGCGCGCTCCTTCCGCTAGGCCGCCCGCGCCTGTTCGAATCGTTGCTCGGGGTTGAAGTAGAAAACAAACATAGCGCGTGTGAGTTGCTTTATTTTTGCTCGAAAATGGGACCATTTTGGGGGGGCCCCCCGCAGTAGCCCCCGAGGGTAACTTGAGTTTCGGAGGAAAGCCGAGTTGCCCTTTTCATTAGACTCGTGGCGTTTACATAGTTGTCACCAACCGGGGCGTTGGTCATATGTTTTTTACAAAAAAAAATACTTGGAAATCCTAGCTAGGGGTAGAAGCGACGTAGCCGTTGGATGTTCCAAGCGTTGGTGAGCTCTTCACCGTCCTCGTTGGCCGCCTTGAACGTGCGGGCTTGAGTACCTTCACCACGACGTAGGGTCCCTCCCATGGGGGCGATAGCTTGTGGCGCCCTCGGTTGTCTTGGCGTAGCCTTAGGACCAAATCCCCCTCGTTGAAGTCCCATCGACGTATCTTGCGTGCCTAGTAGCGCCTTAGGGACTGTTGATACCTTGCGGAATGCATCAAGGCCACGAGGCGTGCCTCGTCCAGCTGATCCAGAGAGTCCTCGCGGGCTCGCTGGTTGGCATCCTCGTCATAGCCTTGAACCCTCGGGCAATCCGTATTCTAAGTCCGTGGGGAGGACGGCCTCCGCGCCATGGACTAGGAAAAACGGGGGTGAACCCGGTGGCTCGCTCGGGGTGGTCCTTAGGCTCCACACAACCGCTGGTAACTCTTGGAGCCATTTTCGCCCAGATTTGTTTAGCCGGTCGAAAATTACGGGCTTAAGGCCTTGTAAGATCATGCCGTTGGCACGCTCTACTTGGCCGTTGGTCTGAGGGTGTGCCACGGTGTCCAATCCACACGGATGTGGAACTTGTCGCAAAACTCCAAGAACTTCCTACCCGTGAACCGGGACCCATTGTCGGTGATGATGGAGTTTGGCACTCCAAAGCGGTAGACGATGTCGGTGAAGAATGTTACCGCCCGCTTGCTCGCCCGAGGTTCGTAATGGGGCGCACCTCCACCCACTTGGAGAACTTGTCGATCGCGACCAACAAGTGGGTGAAGCCCCCGGCGCCTTCCGCGGGGGCCCGACGATGTCCAGCCCCCATACGGCAAATGGCCATGTTACGGGGATGGTCTGCAGGGCGTGGGCGGGTAGGTTGGACTTGCGGGCGTAGAACTGGCACCCTTCGCAAGTGCGTACAATCTCGCTGGCGTCCGCGACTGCGGTAGGCCAGTAAAAGCCCTGGCGGAACGCGTTGCCGACGAGGGTGCGAGGCGCGGCGTGGTGGCCACAGATTCCGGCGTGGATGTCCCGTAGGAGCTCGCGCCCCTCGGGGATGGGCACGCACCGCTGCAGGATGCCGGAGGCGGCGCGCTTGTACAGCTCGCCGTCGACGAGGGCAAAGGACTTGGCCATCCTGGCGATGCGCCTGGCCGCGGCCCGGTCGCGGGGAGTTCCCCTCGAGCCATCCAGGCGACGTATTTGTCACGCTAGTCCGCTTTGACAGAGCGGCGGCTCGATGTCCCTCGTGTCGGCCTCGTGGGAGCCATACCCCTCGAGGAAGGAGAGCATGTACGCCTCGCTCAAGGGGTCCTCGTCCATGGGTTCCGCACCCGGCCGGATTCGAGGGAGCCCCCGAGGGTTCGTCGTGACTCGAGGGGTGGGGCTCGAAGACGACCGAGGGCCGAGCGACGTCGCGCGCGAAAACGTTCGGGGGGGACGGTGATCCGCCCGGACGCAATCTTGGCCGGCTCGTCCGCCCTCCTCGTTGTACCGGAGGGGCACATGGTTGAGCTCGATGCCGTAGAACTTGTCGTCGAGGGCTCGCACGACTTTGCGGTAGGCCTCCATCTTGTCGTCATGGCAGCTCGCGTTCTTCATGACTTGATCGATTACGAGCCGCGAGTCCCCGCGCACGTCGAGGCGCTTGACGCCTAACTCAATGGCGATTTTGAGGCCGCGAGAGGAGGGCCTCGTATTCGGCCATATTGTTAGATGCGGGGAAGTGGAGGCGCACTCGCGTACCGCATGTGTTCCCCGAGGGGTGACACGAAGAGCGAGCCCGCCCCCGCCCCTGTTTTCATCACCGAGCCGTCAAAGAACGAAGTCCGAGCCTCTGCTTGGATGCCGTGGCGGCGGCGGATGCGTTTCCGTCCACTCGGCGACGAAATCGCCAAGATTTGGGATTTGACGGCCTTGCGCGGGGCGTAGGCAAGCGTCTCGCCCATCAGCTCCACGGACCATTTGGCAATCCTGCCCGCGGCGTCGGGATTGCGGATGATCTCCCCCAGCGGGAAGGAGGAGACCACCGTGACGGGGTGGGCCTCGAAGTAGTGGCGGAGCTTGCGCCGCGCAAGGACTACCGCGTACAGCAACTTCTGGACCTGGGGGTAGCGCGTCTTGGTGTCCGGCGGGGACCTCGCCGATGTAATAGATCGGCCGCTGTACAGGCAAGGCGTGCCCTTCCTCCGTGCGCTCCACGACGATCACGGCGCTGACCACCTGGGTGGTTGCGGCCACGTAGAGCTGCAGGGGTTCGCCGTCTTGCGGCGGCGTGAGGATCGGGGCATGCGCTAAGGACGCCTTCAGCTTGTCGAGCGCGTCCTGGGCCTCGGTGGTCCAGGAGAAGCGCTCGTGCTTTTTGAGGAGGCGATAGAGGGGTAGGCCCTTCTCGCCGAGCCTCGAGATGAAGCGGCTCAAGGCGGCAAGGCACCCCAGCACCTTTCGCACCCCTTTGAGGTCCCGGATCGGGCCCATTCGTTCGAGGGCCGCAACCTTTTCAGGGTTGGCCTCGATTCCCCGTTGGGAGACAATGTATCCCAGGAGCATGCCTCGCGGCACTCCAAAGACACATTTTTCAGGGTTTAACTTGACCCCATTGGCCCGTAGGCAGCCGAACGTGATGCCAAGGTCGCCGACCGGGTCGTCCGCCTTCCTGGTCTTCACGACGATGTCATCCACATACGCCTCGACTGTCCGCCCGATGTGATCTCCAAAAACATGTTGCATGCAGCGTTGATACGTTGCACCTCGCGTTTCGGAGGCCAAATGGCATCGTGACGTAGCGAGAACATCCCGAACGGCGTGATGAACGAAGTCGCGAGCCGGTCGGACTCCTTCATCTTTATTTGATGATACCGGAGTAAGCATCAAGGAAGCAAAGCAATTCACACCCGGCCGTTTAATCAACGATTTGATCAAGACTAGTGTAGTCAATACACATCCGCCACTTCCCGTTCTTTTTCTTTACAAGCACGGGGTTGGCTAGCCACGTTGGATGGAACACCTCCTTGATGAACCCGGCCTCGAGGAGCTTCCGCGGCTCCCCCCCGCTCGCTGCCCGTCGCCGCTCCTCGTCGAAGCGGCGGAGCCGTGCCGCACGGGCGCGGGCGTGAGGCGGGGATGTCAAGGGAGTGCTCGGCGACCTCCCTCGGGATGCAGCCGGCATGTCCGAGGGGCTCCACGCGAAGATGTCGGCATTGGCACGGAGGAAGTCGACGAGCACCACTTCCTATTTGGGGTCGAGGGTGGAGCCGACCCTCAACGCCTTGCCCTCGGGGGCGAAGGATCGAGGGGGACCTTCTTGGTCCCGCTCCGCGGCCTCGAAGGTGCCGTGTGCTTGGCGGTGGAATCGAGTTCGTTGTTGACCATCTTCTCCAAAGTGGTCACCGGGCGCTTCATCCAAGCCCGGTGCCTCCGTCGTGCTCCACGCACTCGACATCGCGGTCGAACGCGTGCTCGATGGACGAGCCCACGGTGATGACGCCGTTTGGTCCTCGGCATCTTCATCTTCAAGTAGGTATAGTTGGGGACCGCCATGAATTTGGCGTAACGGGGGGTCGCCCAAGTATAGCGTGATAGGCTCCCTTGAACCCCACCACCTCGAAGGTGAGGATCTCCTTGCGGAAATTCTTTGCGGTGCCAAACCAAGCGCGGCGGTCATCCGCCCGAGGGGCCGGACTTGCTTGACGGGCGCGATGCCGTGGAACGGCTTCGTGCCGGGCCGCGCCGACGGTCCAACCCGATCCCCATCAAGCGCAGCCTATGCATGTAGAGGATGTTGAGGCTGCGGCCCCTCCGTCCATCAAGACCTTCGAGAACCGCGTGTTCCGATGATGGGGTCGACCACCGGCGGGGTATCGGCCCGGTTGGGGACGCGGTTCGGATGGTCCTCCCGGTGGAAGGTGATGGCGTCCTCCGACCAATTGAGGAAGGAGGGAGGCGCCTTCTCCGCGGAGAGGACCTCGTGCCGCTCCCGCTTGCGGCGGCGGGTCGACATGTCGACGGTGGGTCCCCCGAAGATGAGGAACACGTTTTCCATGGCGGGGAAGCCGCCGGTGTCGCCATCTCCTCCCGTCTTTCTTGGCCTCCGCCTCCTTCGCGGTGGCGCGGCCATAGAACTTCTTGAGCATGTCGCACTGCTCAAGGGTGTGGTTTACTGGGGTCTTATGGTAAGGACATGGCTTCTTCAGCATGTCATCAAATACCCCCGGGCCTTGAGGGGCCCGGTCGAGGGCCCCGTCGAGGGTCGACGGCAAGGGGGCCTCGGCCTCACCGCCGTCGCGCCCCTACTCGCGCGCCTCACGGCGCGACTTCTTTCCCTTCTTGCCCCGCTTGTCCTTGCGATGGGGCTCCCCGGACTTGGCTCCCTTCCGCGGGAGCATCGCCGGCGCGCCCCCCCCCTTCTTGCCGTCAAAGATCGCCCCCACGCCCTCTTCTCCGAGGCGAAGGGCGGTGGCGATGTCGAACGGCTCATTGGAGTCCACGGGCGGGCTGCGTCCCGGCTCCCCGCACGAGGTCCCGGCACGTGGTGCCCTCGAGGAAGGCGTGCACAATTTCGGATTGCGCCACACTTGGGAGCTCCGTGCGGCGCTTGGAGAAGCGCCGTATGAAGTCCCGCGACTCGCTCGCTGCTGTGCGCGTGCGCCGGTGCAGCCCAAGGCCCCCTGAATTTCCGGGGGCGCACGTACGTGCCCCGGAAGTTGCCCACGAACGTGCGGACCGGATCATCCCAATTGTGGATTTGGGGGGGCGGGCAAGTGCTCGAGCCATGTCCGGCCGCATCACCGAGGTGCGGGGGCAAGTTGCGGATGATGACCTCGTCGGCGGCGCCCCCCCGCCCACCGGGCGGCAAGCCAAGCGGTAGTCGTTGAGCCACACGCGGGGGTCCGGCTCCCCGTTGTACTTGACGATGGTCGAGGGTTGGCGGAAGCGTTGGGGGAGCGCCGCCGCGCGGATCTCCCGTCCGAACACACGGGTCCCCGGGGGCTCGCCGCGTCGGGGAGCGATCCTCGCCGGCCCGTGTAGCGTCCGCCCCGTCGAGGGTGGTAGCCCACCCGCCGCTCGCGCGTCCGCCTTGCTCGTGCATCCGGCGTTGATGACGTTGCGGGTGTCACCGTCCGGCGTTCTGCGCATGTCGAGGAGCCGTTCTTTGGCCGGCGCTCGCCCGAGTTGGCGGGGGCGCCCCGCGGCTGCCCCGCGTGGGCCGAGGGTTCGCCCCCTTGTGCGGCCCCGTCACCCCCGCGCATCCCCCTTCCCGGCGGATACGTGAGGGCCGAGGTTTCGGCCTCGCCGGACGGCCCCCTGCCTCGATGAGAGCCTCGCACCTCGCGCCGCAGGTTCCGTGCCTCGGGGGTCGAGGGTGCCGGCATACCCCCGCGCATGGCGGGCCGCGGCGGCAACAAGCTTCGACTTGCCCGTGGAGGCACGTCGGGGTCGTCGGCGTTGATGCGGTCGCGAGCACCCCCCGCCCAACTCCCGCACGCGTTCGCCGCGAGAAGAGGCTTCTCCCTGCCATCGAGGCACGGAGCGCCGCCCACCGTGCGGTACTCCTCCCGCCCCGCTTGAGCCTCGAGCTTGCGGGCTTGGGCTAGCTACGCGTCGGCGTCGGCTCCGGCGGGGGTGCTTGGTCCCGCGGCTGGGCGCGAGCGATCCCCCGGGGCGGGCGTGACCTCCCCGTCGCCGGCGACGCCCACCGCACCGGTGGCGTTTGCTGGATCGTTGGCGACGACGACGCGGCACTCCCGCGCGGGATCGTAACTCCCGGTGCCTGGAGTCATCGGAGCGGCCCGAACCGGTGGTCGTAGCGTCAAGGAAACGCCTGGAACATGGCCGGGTCCGCACGCCGAGGAAGGTCCCATTCCGCGTACCCATGGTGGTTGGCGGGCGGCAACGCGTCGAGGGAACCCGGGGACGACTCGTCACCCGCCGAGGCGCGGGATCCCGGCGACGAAGACGTGATGGCCGGGCGTGACCCAGACCATCGCGCATCGTGGTGTTGACGTTAGCGTTGTAGGCCGACGTGGCACCACGCGGCCCAATGGGGATGCGCGGTCCCGAGATCGTGCGGCGTCTCCCGCCGGGATTGTGGTCATCATGACAGCGGGTGCGCCGTGCCTGAGAGGCGGCGCGCTCGGCTGCCGTCGCTCGGACCGCGCGCCGCGGCGCGAGCGGCCCCCGAGCGGCGGACGACGTCGTGGCGTCAACGGGCCCGCGGCATCCGTGTCTCGGGGCGTCCGCGCCGTGGTGGTGCGTGCGGCGGGGACCGGGGCGGACCCGGCCCGGCGCCGCGCGCGCGGCTCCTCACGGTTGGTGAGGCGCATGAGGTAGCCGTTCCCCGTGGCCCGAAAGTTCAGGCCCCGAACCGGATTTCGAACCCGGCGGGGAGGGGGTCCGAGCTGCCCATGCAGTAGCGTGTACCACAGTACTCAGTGCGGATCACCATGGAGGGAGTTGACGGATTGACCTTAGGCGCTCAGATTGCCCCACGGTGGGCGCCAACTGTCGGTGCGGAATGTGGTCCCGACACTAACCAGTAATAAGCGCCGTGGTCTATCCCTCAATGGTCGATGCTAAGCAACAAGAGACACAGAGTTTTATCCTGGTTCCGGCCGAGGGGCCGTACGTCCAGCAGTGGCGTGCTCAAGGCACTATATTACTTAGCACCGGGGGTGCCTGTAGTGGGGCTGCTACAAGCAAGGCGGGAGAGGAAGCGTGGCTTCCAAGTCCCTGGTGTAGTGGCTGAAGATGTTGTGGGAGAATTGGAGAGCAAGTGCGTGGCGCCCGGCTGCCTCCTCTTGTGTTGTCTGTATATCCTTCTCTCCCCGCGGCGGGGAGGGTTCGTCCCCCTTTTATAGATCAAGGAGGGAGCGAATCACATGCGCGCCGCGCTATTTAGCTACGTGAAGGGGCGTGGCGTGCTATCTTGTAGAGTGGGCGGTCGTCGGACCGATCCTTGCGGCGATCCGGCCATCATGGCCTATCTTGTACCCGAACGGTGGTGGGTGGTTCGAGGGTAGAAGGGCGGCGGATGGTGGAGATGTCTTCGATAGGCTCGAGGGGACCGCTGACGCGTTGGCCGGTACGGAGGGGGGGGAGGGAGGTAAAACCGGCGTCCGTCCGTTCTAATACGTTCCACATGGTTTTGGAGTCGTTGCTACGGCGCCAGGCGCATGCGCCCGCACGCGCGGGCGGCGCGGCCCTACCGTAACGATGAAGGCGGGGATGGCGTCCCACCGGCCTAGCGCCTCCACCTAACCCCCCAGGCGGGGTCACAAGAAAGCAAATCGAGGGTGCCCGGGGGGCCCCCTTCGAGGGCCCCCCTCGGTGCGTTAGCCGTACTTTGGAGCTGAGGTGCACGGCGTCACGGGGGCGCACCACGGTCTGCCGCACGCTCCCTCCCCACGGTGATGGGGATGGGCTCCCTCTGGGGAGTTGGTGCGGCGGCACCGGGGCGCGAGCCCCCGGCGCATGATGGCGCCGTCCCGCCGGTGTCGGGCGTTAAATGCCCGCGTGACGGGGGCGGCGCACGCGTGCGGGCGCCCTCGAGCGAGGTGGACCCCGGTCGAAGGCGGGGCGGACCCTCGAGCGCGCGGAGCCTGCACGAGGGGGAGCGGGCCCTCGAGCGGGCGGAGCCCGCTCGAGGGAAACGCACCCCCTCGAACGGGACGGAGCCCCCGAGGGGAGGGCGTGCGTCCTCGAGCGAGGCGAAGCCTGCTCGAGGGGATCTTCAAGAGGGCCGCCTTGGTGGGCCGCGGAGGTCCCTGCGGCATGGGCTGTATCCTGCATGGTTAGGCAAAGTGTATTTGGCTTTGTTGCGGGTTTTAAGTGGGGATTTCCCCGTTGTTAAAGGGGACCCCTAGGGCTGTCCCCGACACGATGAACCCTTCTTCTTGGAGAAGAGACTTGTGGTTTTCTTTCACATGGTTGCTGCACTCTTCTCTCCACTAAAACTCCGGGTTGCAACCGGTAACTAGGCACTTAAAATCTTACTTCGGGATGTGGACTTTTGAGTGGATTAAGGTGGTGGATTTTTTGAGCTATCAAGCTTGGGAAGGTTGGCTATGTCTACGGAGGTTACGGGCACACAAACTTGAACACACAAGGCGAGGAAGGAGAGGGAAGCTTGCTCCCCGAAACGGGAGCCGGGGGGCTCCTTAAGTAGGGGGAGGCCGCCGGCTTGGGCCGACCGCCTAGGTGGCCTTGCCTCGGCTCCTCCCCTCGCCTCGGCTTTCTTCCCGCACTATCATTTCTCCTCCGCAACTTTCCCCGCCCACGTGCTCCACGAGTTTGCACCGCCCAAACGCTCTCGTCCACTCCTTTTCTTGCATTATTGGTCCTTCCACTTGATGCTTCATGCTTTGAGTCATGTCCATGCTCCCTTGCTCCACTTGCTTCACATGCCACCATGAAATTCCTACAAACTTTATGCTTGCTGCCCACCATGCTTGTCCTTTGCATGTGGACTTGATGAAAGTTGATGAAAGAGTATCAAATGGTGCGTGCATGATCAATTTAAACTAGATTGCCCCCCTTTGAGTGTGTTTAAGTTTAAGCACTCCTCTACGAAATTTAAAAATATTTTTCAGAGCCATGCAAGAGCTCAAGCATAAATTTAGAGAAGTTTTTAAACCATTAAAAACAAATGTAAGTCGAAAATATTTTCCGACTACGTTGATATCGGTCTCACCGGTATAGTTTGCCTTCATTGGTTGAGAGCAAACTTTTCTGTCTTGATCATGGGGGCATAGGTTTAGGTTCTAATTTTGGCTAAATGAGAAAGATTTTGAATAAAACAAAATTAAATAAGAGCTTGAGAAAAATTCTAATCTTAGAGAAACCAAGGATATAGATTTTTAAAACCAACCAAAAGATTAGTTTCTAGGTTCACGCGAGTTCTACCACGTGCTTGAATTTTAATTAACACCTAGGTATAAGTCGTGGCTCTACTCGTGTGTTTTTAGCATGAAAAATAAGTCAACCACAGAACCATAATGAGGGTGAAAGGTTGAGTTAGGTTCTGAAATTATTTGGTTGTGCTTTGTTGACGGTTAATAATTGTATCAAAGTTCGTTCGTGACTCGCAAGCGTACAAGTCTCCCGTCGTAGTCAAGGGACCCTTCTTCCCTCGAGTGGTGAACCCAAGGTATCGAATCCGTGGAACAAATGTGTGACGCAAGACTTAATCTATTAAAGCCAAATAACCGCAATCTTCAATAAAGAACCTAATGCATCTAAGTAAAAGACACAAAACGAATCTAATCTACTAAAAACCGGAGAAAACAAAGTAAGATTGGGTAGATAAACCGATCTAGAGGGATCGGGGTAAGCCTTTTGTTGAAGTTCCAAGCAAGAGAAGAAGTAGCAAATCGAATCTTGATAAAAGCCTCTTTAAATCGTGGTTTCCCGTCCAAATCCGAAAACATCCGCCTTTCGAGACCCCCGTTCTGTCACAACGTATCCCTATTCATGCGGGGAGCTTAGGGCGAGTCAAAAGACAAGTCGAGATTCTTTCGGAAGATCCGGCGTGTACCTCTAGCCACCGCGGCTACAAGAACACCCTATGTAATCTATCTCGAGAATAGAATTGAAATAAGCAAAGCCGATCGAAAAACGAAATCTTCGAGGAAACACTTGATCGGCGAGAAAAGATTCAACTTGATAATTCAACTATAACAATGATACATACACAAGATCACCACCGGGATCCTTCCTTGATCTTGCTTCTAGCTCCCGGGAACTCCGACGTGGTCTTCCGTGCAAGGTTCCCACGTCGGCTAGGGCAACCCTAGTCAACTAGCTCGACCCTCTCCTCTCCTAGATGATGTCCCTCTCTTCTCTCGCTTCTCGGCGGCCGAAGACGAAATCTTCTCTCGCGTGGCTCTCGGTCGGGGGACTATAAATAGCCCGATTGGCGGCTAGGGCAAAGGGCGACGGTTTTGGGCCCAAAATGGGCCCGGGCCGACCGGATCGGGCCGGCCGGCTCCGGGCCCATTTAGGCCCGGCCCCGTGGGCTCCTTTGCCCGAGGTCGGTTCCCTTGCTTCTCGGATGCTTCCCCCTTCTCGCATGTAGGTCCATGTCGTCGGTTTCTCTCCGAATTGGACTCAACTCCTTGTCTTGCAAGATTCGAGCACTTTTCCGGTCGGGTCCCCGGAGTATGTCGTCTTCTCGGATCAAGTCCCCGCTTCTTGGAGTTAATTTTGCTTCATTGCATGACTTGTTCGGGACTTCAAGGTCTTGTCATGAGGTGCTTGATGAACTTATCCCGAAAGTCTTGCATTCAACACTAAAACCCCGCATAAACATTAAACTCCAAAACCGACATGCACACGTGAACTTGTTATACCACGGGGGTTAGTACCAATGGATAAGGTATAAAACTCATGCCAACACCGAAGGTAAACTCATGGCTAGGTTGACGGATTTTCACCGTCAACATCTCCCCCATGCTTAAACCTTGCTCGTCCTCGAGTAAGCCTTCGATGGATATCATCATTGCTAAACAATGTTTAAACTTTGCACTTGATTACACATGAGAAAACATAATGCTCTCAAAATTTTAATTCATTGAAGTTCCATAATGTGCTAGCCTTCATCTCTACGGAGGGTAGATTCTCATTAAGCTTATCCCACAAGTATTAACATGCTCACAAAGTTTTAAATAGATCTCAGAATTTTTGAAATAAAGAACGAGATAGAGAAAAGCTAAACCAAATTCACAAATTTAAATCATCTTGTATATTGCTCATGAACTCTCATCTCACTTGTCTCTCAAGCCTATATATTCTACTCCTTTCCCTCTCATATATATGTGGTAGGCTTTATATGGAGCTTTGGGAAAGTTTAGTCCTAACAAGATTTTATAAATGAGGTGTTGTCAAAACAAGACAAGCTTCTCATGGTCTTACCGAGACTCGTCAAAAAGGTCATTGGAAAATAATGTTAAATCAAGGAGGGGAAAGAGAAAATTACACACACTTTTAGATGAGTGGACATGTGCAAATGGCAAAGAGTGATCCCGAGGCACAAAGGAAGTCCTCGTTATCGGATTGCACATGGTTGGAAAATGAGAATGGATCTTTTTAACTTGAAGCCTTGAATGCACTTTTAGAGAGCTTAGGGAATTTACTTTACGCACATTTTTTTTCTTTCTCATATTTCTCATTCTTTTCTTTCTTTCATTCATTCATTTTTTTCCTCGTCATATATTCAGCCCATGACTTCCACAATGAAGTTTTGATTTTTTTATACCTTGAAAGTCATGAGTACCGCTGGATTTTTTTTTCTTTCATCATCATTTTTTTAAAATATTCCCCTTTGAACTCTAAAACTGCACCGTACCTACCTCCTCCCCCATGCTTAGACGTTGCTCGTCCTCGAGCAAAGAGGCGAAAAAATAAGGTAGGTACCGGAATATTTTTCCTAGGAGAGATACTTGAAATCTTCAACGTTGGCACCGTCTTGCGATCTTCCTTGAATTGATGATCCATTCTCAACGATAGGTTGTGGTCAAGGAGGTAATCACAAAAGATGATATTTGGTTTAAGGGTGGATATCCGGCGAAGTTTGTGAGATCTCCGATGCGGGGATACACAATGCACGGATAAAAGGCTAGCAAAAAGATAGATACGCAAAAATGGAATGACCAGCTTCTTAGTCTCGGGCCAGAGAAATCATGGCCTGCAATAACTCACTCAAAAATAAATCTTGTACACTAATGTTTATGCACTCAAATATATATAAGGCTTTGGATAGGTTGAGCAACACACAAGTGATATTTGTGACAAGGTTAGCAATATTTTTGAGCATAAAGACATCTTTAATCTATTCATAACTTGAGAGCACATAAAACACTATGGGTCTTTATTTTAATCATAACCTCCGCTGAAAATTAAGCTAGCATTTAAATAAATTCAGATCTGTATTTTTAAGAGAGCACTAGCCTAAACATGCATAAATCAATTACAAAGATGAACAAAGCTGCAATTTTAATCATATATCATCATGGCACGAATTTTGTAACTTTTCCAATGATAAAATCAAGGTGGTGTCTTCATTAATGGTGATATCAAGTTGAAATACATACTGAAAATAAACATACATGCTTGCTGAAATTTAAATAAAAACAGAAAATACTACGCAAACACACATAAGCAAAAGCTGAAAATTACAGAGAAAAGGAAAAGAAAAGAAAACTAAAGTTCCTAAATATTCTAGTCCTCCGCCGGTGGTTGATGTTGATAGTCTTGATAATAATACCCTTGCTCATAATATGGTTGGACGCTTCCTCCGTCGAATTGATTTGGCTCCACAAGGTGAAGGCGTCCAAGTTCAAAGGCAATGTTAGCGTTGCCTTCACCGAGTTGAGCTGCGTTAGATTGGATGGCTGCGATGTTTTGAGCATTTCTTGCAGCATACCCTCCAATAATGGCCATGCTTTGTTGTGGTTGGGGATGATGAGCGTAGGACTCCGCGAAGTTAGCGTTGGGCACAACATAATTTTGCGGGGGTACCGGTGCACCACCCCCCCATGCTTGTTGTTGTGACCCTCCGTAATAACTTGGCGGAGGAGGAACTCCGCCAAATGGTTGCACATTGGGTTGTGCTCCACTCGCTTGTGCGGAGGATGTTCCCTCCTCTACGATTCTTCCTCTTTTGTTCTTCCTTGCAGGGACAAGTAGTCCCTCTTCCAACCAATCTTCCCTTCCTTCGGTGAAAAGCCTAAGCCTCTCATTCGGAAGGGGTAGGTTCACTATGGCCAACCGATAACCTCCTCTCTCATCTCCACTAATGTACTTGCCTTGCCGCAAGTACTCAAAACCGAGAGAGGTACCACGCAAAAGGTGAGCGGGGTTTCTTGCGATCCCCGTCCGCAAGGAAAAGGCCAACATGGAGAGGTAACACCCCGAACCAATATTACCCGCCCCCGATGTTGCTTCACAACACCAACGGTTGATCATGAGGTAAGAGGGGTCTATTGGCTGCCTAGCAATTAAAGCCGAGTATAGCCAATTCAACTCCGTGTCGGTCACCTTTGTTTCCTTCATCCTCCCCAATACCCTCTTGCACATCCAAGAGTGAAATATCCGGATAATGGGGTTGCGGATGCAATTGCGTTGTTGATGGGCTTCTCCGGAGATCATGTTCCAAAATCCCGCCAACGTGCCGGTGGCACGTCAACCTTCTCCGGAGCTCCCTTGTGGAATCCAAGCAGCTCCCTTACGTGCTCGTAGGGAACCACTTGCTCGATTCCCTCCAACCGGAATGACAAGCTTTGCACCCCATCATCATCAACGATGGGTGCAATAGTCATCAAAATTTCCAAGGCGTAACCCAAATGGGTGTCCACCGATACTCCATTGGAGAACTGCACCCAACCGAGGTGCCCCAACATATAGTATATGTCGGTGCAACAACCCAAGGTGTAGAGTGCTTGGTCGTCGAACTCGACGTTTGGCACAAGCCTCTTCTCAAGATTGGCGAGCCTCTCCTCCTCCGCCGCCGACAAGATGATGAAGCCGTACGAAGATTGTGTCGGGGTGTAAGGAGGTGGTGCGGTTGAGCGAGTCGATCGTCGTGGTGGCGCGGGCTGCTCCTCCGTGTGCCCACGAGGTTCGGTGAACCTCATGGAAGTGCTTCTCGCAGCTCTCATACCACCAAGGAGGAGAGCATCGTTCCTCCTCGGTGGTGCCGTGTCCGTCTCCATGCTCCGGGGAGACTCGGAAACCGAGTGCCTCCTCGAAGACGTGGTTGATGGCGGCTTGGACGACGACGAACTCTTCTTCTTGGAGAAGAGACTTGTGGTCTTCTTCCACATGGTTGCTGCACTCTTTCTTCAACTAAAATTCCGGGTTGCAACCGGTAAACTAGGCACTTAAACTCTTTGCTTCGGATGTGGACTTTGAGTGGATTAAGGATGTGGATTTTTCTTGAGCTATCAAGCTTGGGATGGTTGGCTAAGTCTACGGAGGTTCCGAGCACACAAACTTGAACACACAAACAAGGGAAGGAGAGGGAAGCTTGCTCGCGTAAAACGGGCGCCGGGGGCTCCTTATATAGGGCGGGCCGGCCGGCCCGGGCCGGCCGGCCCGGGGCTCCTCCGGCTCCTCCTCGGCGCGTCTTTCTCCCGGCACGATCATTTCGCCCTCCGCAACTTTCCCCGCCCGCGTGCTCCACGAGTTGCACCGCCCAAACGCTCTCGTCCACTCCTTTTCTTGAATTATTGGTCCTCCCACTTGATGCTCCATGCTTTGGGTCTTGTCCATGCTCCCTAGCTCCACTTGCTTCACATGCCACCATGAAAATCCTGCAAAGTTGATGCTTGCTGCCCACCATGCTTGTCCTTTGCATGTGGAATTGGTGAAAGTTGATGAAAGGGAATCCAATGGTGCATGCATGATTAATTCAAACTTGATTGCCTCCATTTAGGTGTGTTTAAGGTTAAGCACTCCTCTAATTCGAAATTTAAAATATTTTTCAGAGCCATGCAAGAGCTCAAGCATAATTTTAGAGAAGTTTTTAAACCATTAAAAACAAATGTGAGTCGAAAATATTTTTCGACTACGTCGATTTTGGTCTCACCGGTAAAGTTTGCTTTCATCGGTTGAGAGCGAACGTTTTCCCGGCTTGATCATGGGGGCATAGGTTTAGGTTCTAATTTTGGCTAAATAAGAAAGATTTTGAATAAAACAAAATTAGAATAGGCTTAGAAAAATTCTAATCCTAGAGAAACCAAGGATAAAGATTTTTAAAACCAACCAAAAGCTTTGATTTCTAGGTTCACGCGAGTCCTACCACGTGCTGAATTTTTATAACACTTGAATATAAATCGTGGCTCTACTCGTGTGGTTTTAGCATGAAAAATAAGCCAACCTCAGCACCATAATGAGGGTGAAAGGTTGAGTTAAGGTTCTGAAATTATTTGGTTGAGGGGTTTCTCGAAAAGAAAAGAATCAAACAAGCACATAGGAGGGTTCATGCAAAGGGTTTATGATAAAGCAAACATTCAATCAAGAATTATGTCTCTAATATTGTTCAACCACTTCTAAGTCTAATGTCTTTGCGTAGTAAAACTCAAAAACTAAATTATTAAAAATACTCGAAAAACCTGGAATCGGGTTGTCCTCCCGTAGCTTATTCTTGACTCGACTTGACGAAACGGGTTGCCTCCCGCCTAGCGCTTCGTTTATAGTCTATAGCTAGACTTCTTCACTTGATTACTCCGGATCAACACTCTTTGCGGGCGTTGCAATCTTGGGTACCCACTTCCGCACCATCTTGGGCGCGGGCTTGACTTCCGGCTTAGTTGGCTTAGTCATTTTTTTGGTCTTCACAGGCGGCTTCTCTTCCTTTGTCTTGACGGATGCAACACCTTCTTTGATTTTCGTTACATTCATTTTTTTTGGCTCCTTCTTTTTCAGCCCCTCCGTTTGTTTTGGTTCTCCCTTCACTCCAATCATGTTGCATGCCTCAATCCTTGGACGGAACTTGAAGGAACTCCTTTCTCCGTTGATATCGAACATGATCTCCCCCTTGCCAACATCAATAGTTGCTCCCACGGTCTTGAGGAACGGCCTCCCTAGGATGAGCGGCGGCTTCTCCCTCTCTCCCATCTCGAGCACAACGAAGTCGACGGGGATGAAGTGGTGTCCAATCTTCACGGGTACATCTTCGGCAATGCCCAAGGGATAGCGAATGGAGTTGTCTCCCAACTCCAAACATATTCCCGTAGGCTCCATCGGTAGGCGTAGCTTCTCGAACACATCCCTCGGCATGACACTCACACTAGCTCCAAGGTCGCATAACGCCTTCTCGAAGTTGAAAGAACCAACTGAACATGGAATTGTAGGGCACCCGGGGTCTTTTTGCTTCTCTAGCCCATAAGCAATAGCCGCACTACACTCCTCGGACATTTTGACATGATCTACCCCGAGTGTTGCTATCTCATATTTATTTGCAAGTATGTCTTTAAAGTAACGAGAATATGTAGGTACTTGTAGGGCATCTAGTAATGGCATGTTGATGCTAAGTCTACGCACAACTTCCACAAACTTCTCAAAGTGGTTGTCAAGTTTACCTCGGAAGTAGCGTGGCTTGAGTTGCGGTATCTTCGTGTCATCCTCCGGCATCTCGAATTCGGGTTCCTCGGTGACGATCCCCCGTAACCTTCTCTTTAGCGGCTCCTTCCACCTCGGTGGATGGTTTAAGCTTCCTTGCTCCCGCGGAACGTTCCGGATCTTCGGTCTCCTTCCCCGAACGTGTTTGAATGGCCTTCGCCGATTCGGGACATTTGGGTTGTCCCGGAAGCTTCCCTTCATCATTAGTGAGGCGCCCCGCAAGTTGTCCAACTTGCGTCTCGAGCATCTTCATCATGTTGAGCACTTGATGATTGGAACTTCCGACCTCCGTCACTTTGCTATCGATGTTCTCCAACACCTTGTCTATGGTCTTGAACTTGGTGACGGTGCCCTTGTTGATCTTAGCTTGCTCATCCATGAACTCCTTCAATTGTATCCGAAGTGGAACCGCGTTAGGAATAGATGAGCTTGCATTAAATTGAGGCCTACCTTGCCCGTAGCGGAAGTTCGGCAATTCTCCCTTCCTCATGTAGTCGAGCACTTTGGCTTCCTCCGGACAATCTTTGCGGACATGGCCATACTCTCCACATTCTTTGCATGTGGACCTTGCTTCGGCGGCCTTCAAGTCTTGAGCCTCTTTCTTTTCTATCTCCATCTTCTCCAACCTCCTCATGAGCGAGTCGATCTTGCCTTCAAGTATGTCTTCCTTCTCCACTTGCAAGACTCCTTTGACGTTCCCCACGGGTTGAGCCGGATGTAGGCGCCCGGATGACGCCCACGTGTCATTATCCGCGACCTTCTTGAATAGCGTGAAAGCTTCCGTCGGTGTAAGCTCGATGATAGATCCTCCCGCCGATGCATCGATGATCGTCCTTGATGCCATGGTGAGTCCTTAATAGAACTTTTGCACGAGGTCTTCTTTCGGGAACTTGTGATGTGGAACCGCCCGGGTGTACTCGTTGAAGCGCTCGAATGCCTCCGAGATAGTTTCTGTAGGATATTGAACAAAGGTGGCAATCTTATTACGCAAACTTTGAGTTTTACCCGGTGAGTAGTATTCCTTCATGAAAGCCTTCATCAACATGTTCCAATTTTGCACCGTCTCCGCCGGTTGAGAGTGGAACCATTGCAAAGCCTTCCCGAGTAGTGAAAACGGAAAAAGCCTTGCCCTCATTTGATCTTGAGTCACCCCATCCATGTTGAAAGTCGACATAGTTGAATGAATGCTTGGAGGTGAAGGTTCGGATCCTCTTTGCCGGTGAAGGGTGAATGTTGCACCATGCGGATTGTTGAGGTCTTGATCTCGAACGGTCTTCCGATCTCCTCGAGGTTCAAGATTGGTAGGTCGATGATGTCTGGGGTGCATAGCTCCCCAATCTTGCGTTCTTCCGGTGGTTGGTCACCCATTGGTGGAAGTCGGTTCTCCCGCGGACTTTGAGGTGGTGAATTCTCCGGAGATTCCTGCGATCCTTTGTCTTCCGACTCCGAATCTACAAAATCCAGCTTTTTAGCTTGATGTGCTTCGCGTCTCCTTAGCCTGTAAAGTTTTTTCTGGATCATCCACAAAATTATTGGGTTTGTTGGAGAGGTAGCCGTCCATCTCCTGTTAGGGTTAGCAATAAACAAAGTATGCAAAAAAACTAGAAAACAAAACAAATCTATAAAGACTAGAGTTAGACAAACTAGATTAGATGTATTTTGAGGATGATTAAAATTTAATAAATGCAAAAATAAAACAAAATCAGTACTGAAAATTACAAAAAAAAGCGATAAAAAATCAAATCTTGATCACTTGTTCCCCGGCAACGGCGCCAGAAAAAGGGGCTTGTTGACGGTTAATAATTGTATCAAAGTTCGTTCGTGACTCGCAAGCGTACAAGTCTCCCGTCGTAGTCAAGGGACCCTTCTTCCCTCGAGTGGTGAACCCAAGGTATCGAATCCGTGGAACAAATGTGTGACGCAAGACTTAATCTATTAAAGCCAAATAACTGCAATCTTCAATAAAGAACCTAATGCATCTAAGTAAAAGACACAAAACGAATCTAATCTACTAAAGACCGGAGAAAACAAAGTAAGATTGGGTAGATAAACCGATCTAGAGGGATCGGGGGTAAGCCTTTTGTTGAAGTTCCAAGCAAGAGAAGAAGTAGCAAATCGAATCTTGATAAAAGCCTCTTTAAATCGTGGTTTCCCGTCCAAATCCGAAAACATCCGCCTTTCGAGACCCCCGTTCTATCACAACGTATCCCTATTCATGCGGGGAGCTTAGGGCGAGTCAAAAGACAAGTCGAGATTCTTTCGGAAGATCCGGCGTGTACCTCTAGCCACCGCGGCTACAAGAACACCCTATGTAATCTATCTCGAGAATAGAATTGAAATAAGCAAAGCCGATCGAAAAACGAAATCTTCGAGGAAACACTTGATCGCTGAGAAAAGATTCAACTTGATAATTCAACTATAACAATGATACATACACAAGATCACCACCGGGATCCTTCCTTGATCTTGCTTCTAGCTCCGGAACTCCGACGTGGTCTTCCGTGCAAGGTTCCCACGTCGGCTAGGGCAACCCTAGTCAACTAGCTCGACCCTCTCCTCTCCTAGATGATGTCCCTCTCTTCTCTGCTTCTCGGCGGCCGAAGACGAAATCTTCTCTCGCGTGGCTCTCGGTCGGGGGACTATAAATAGCCCGATTGGTGGCTAGGGCAAAGGGCGACGGTTTTGGGCCCAAAATGGGCTCGGGCCGACCGGGATCGGGCCGGCGGCGGCCCGGGCCCATTTAGGCCCGGCCCCGTGGGCTCCTTTGCCCGACGTCGGTTCCCTTGCTTCCTGGATGCTTCCCCCTTCTGCATGTAGGTCCATGTCGTTGGTTTCTCTCCGAATTGGACTCAACTCCTTGTCTTGCAAGATTCAGCACTTTTCTGGTCAGGTCCCTAGAGTCTGTCATCTTCTCGGATCAAGTCCCCGGCTTCTTGGAGTTAATTTTGCTTCATTGCATGACTTATTCAGGACTTCAAGGTCTTGTCATGAGGTGCTTGATGAACTTATCCCGAAAGTCTTGCATTCAACACTAAAACCCTGCATAAACATTAAACTCCAAAACCGACATGCACACGTGAACTTGTTATACCACGGGGGTTAGTACCAATGGATAAGGTATAAAACTCATGCCAACACCGAAGGTAAACTCATGGCTAGGTTGATGGATTTTCACCGTCAACATGCTTTCTCGAAAAGAATCAAACAAGCACATAGGAGGGTTCATGCAAAGGGTTTATGATAAAGCAAAATATTCAATCAAGAATTATCTCTCTAATATTGTTCAACCACTTTTAAGTCTAATGTCTTTGCGTAATAAAATTCAAAACTAACTTATTAAAAAGACTCGAAAAACCTGGAATCGGGTTGTCCTCCCGGTAGCTTATTCTTGACTCGACGAAACGGGTTGCCTCCCGCCTAGCGCTTCGTTTATAGTCCATGGCTAGACTTCTTCACTTGATTACTTCGGATCAACGCTCTTTGCGGGCGTTGCAATCTTGGGTACCCACTTCCGCGCCATCTTGGGCACGGGCTTGTCTTCCGGCTTGGTCATTTTTTTTTGTCTTCACGGGCGGCTTTTCTTCCTTTGTCTTGACGGATGCAACACCTTCTTTGATTTTCTTTACGTTCATTTTTTTCAGCTCCTTCTTCTTTTTCAGCCCCTCCTTTTTTCTTTGGTTCTTCCTTCACTCCAATCATGTTGCATGCCTCGATCTCGTGGACGAAACTTGAAGGAACTCCTTTCTCCGTTGGTATCGAACATGATCTCCCCCTTGCCAACATCAATAGTAGCTCCCACGGTCTTGAGGAAAGGCCTCCCAAGGATGAGCGGCGGCTTCTCCCTCTCTCCCATCTCGGGCACCACGAAGTCGACGGGGATGAAGTGGTGTCCGACCTTCACGGGTACATCTTCGGCAATGGCCAAGGGATAGCGAATGGAGTTATCTCCCAACTCCAAACATATACCCGTAGGCGCCATTGGTAGGCGTAGCTTCTCGAACACATCCCTCGGCATGATGCTCACACTTTCTCCAAGGTCGCATAATGCCTTATCGAAGTTGAAAGAACCAACGGAACAAGGTATTGTAGGGCACCCGGGGTCCTTTTGCTTCTCTAGCCCATTAGCAATAGCGGCACTACACTCCTTGGACATGTTGACATGATCTACCTCGAGTGTTGCTATCTCATATTTATTTGCAAGTATGTCTTTAAAGTAACGAGAATATGTAGGTACTTGTAGGGCATCTAGTAATGGCATGTTGATGCTAATTCTACGCACAACCTCCACAAACTTCTCAAAGTGGTTGTCAAGTTTACCTCGGAAGTAGCATGGCTTGAGTTGCGGTATCCTCGTGTCTTCCTCCGGGATCTCAAATTCGGGTTCTTCGGTGACGATCCCCGTAACCTTCTCTTTAGCAACTCCTTCCGCCATGGTGGATGGTTTAAGCTTCCTTGCTCCTGCGGAACGTTCTGGGTCTTCGGTCTCCTTCCCCGAACGTGTTTGAATGGCCTTCGCCAATTCAGGACTTTTGGGTTGTCCCGGAAGCTTCCCTTCATCATTAGTGAGGCGCCCCGCAAGTTGTCCAACTTGCGTCTCGAGCATCTTCATCATGTTGAGCACTTGATGATTGGAACTTCCGACCTCCGTCACTTTGCTATCGATGTTCTCCAACACCTTGTCTATGGTCTTGAACTTGGTGACGGTGTCCTTGTTGATCTTAGCTTGCTCGTCCATGAACTCCTTCAATTGTATACGAAGCGGAACCGCATTAGGAATAGATGAGCTTGCATTAAATTGAGGTCTACCTTGCTCGTAGCGGAAGTTCGGCAATTCTCCCTTGCTCATGTAGTCGAGCGTTTTGGCTTCCTCCGGACAATCTTTGCAGACATGGCCATACTCTCCACATTCTTTGCATGTTGACCTTGCTTCGGCAGCCTTCAAGTCTTGAGCCTCTTTCTTTTCCATATCCATCTTCTCCAACCTCCTCATGAGCGAGTCGATCTTGCCTTCAAGTATGTTCTCCTTCTCCACTTGCAAGACTCCCTTGACGTTCCCCGTGGGTTGAACCGGATGTAGGCGCCCGCATGACGCCCATGTGTCATTATCCGCGACCTTCTTGAATAGAGTGAAAGCTTCTGTCGGCGTAAGTTCGATGATGGACCCTCCCGCCGATGCATCGATGATCGTCCTTGACGCCATGGTGAGTCCTTGATAGAACTTTTGCACGAGGTCTTCCTTCGGGAACTTGTGATGTGGAACCGCCCGAGTGTACTCGTTGAAGCACTCGAATGCCTCCGACATAGTTTCCTAGGATATTGAACAAAGGTGGCAATCTTATTACGCAAACTTTGAGTTTTACCCGGCGAGTAGTATTCCTTCATGAAAGCCTTCATCAACGTGTTCCAATTTTGCACTGTCTCCGCCGGATGAGAGTGCAACCATTGCAAAGCCTTCCCGAGTAGCGAGAATGGAAAAAGGCTTGCCCTCATTTGATCTTGAGTCACCTCATCCATGTTGAAAGTCTGGCATAGTTGAATGAATGCTTGGAGGTGAAGGTTCGGATCCTCTTTACCGCTGAAGGGTGAATGTTGCACCATGCGGATTGTTGAGGTCTTGACCTCGAACGGTCTTCCGATCTCCTCAAGGTTCAAGATTGGTAGGTCGATGATGTCCGGGGTGCATAGCTCCCCAATCTTGCGCTCTTGCGGTGGTTGGTCACCCATCGATGGAAGTTGATTCTCCCGAGGACTTTGAGGTGGTGAATTCTTCGAAGATTCATTTGATCCTTTGTCTTCCGACTCCGAATCTACAAAATCCAGCTTTTTAGCATGATGTGCTTCGCGTCTCCTTAGCCTGTAAAGTTTTTCTGGATCATCCACAAAATTATCGGGTTTGTTGGAGAGGTAGCCGTCCATCTCCTGTTAGGGTTAGCAATAAACAAAATATGCAAAAACTAGAAAGTAAAAATAAATCTATGGAAACTAGGATTAGACAAACTAGATTAGATTTATTTTGAGGACGATCAATGTTTGGTAGATGCAAAAAGAAAAACTAAAAGAAAACTGAAAATTACAAAAAGGCAATAAAAAAATCAAATCTTGATCACTTGTTCCCCGGCAAGCGGACAAGTCTCCCGTCGTAGTCAAGGGACCCTTCTTCCCTCGAGTGGTGAACCCAAGGTATCGAATCCGTGGAACAAATGTGTGACGCAAAAGTTGATCTAGTAAAGCCATGTAACTTCAATCTTCGATAAAAGAGAAACCCTAATGCATCCAGCTAAAAGACACGAAACTAATCTAATCTACTAAAGACCGGAGATAACAAAGAAAGATTGGTAGATAAACAGATCTAGAGAGATCGGGATAAGCCTTTTGTTGAAGTTCCAAGCAAGAGAAGAAATAGCAAGTCGAATCTTATAAGAAGCTTCTTTAAATCGTGGTTTCCCGTCCAAATCCGAAAACATCCGCCTTTCGGAACCCCCGTTCTGTCACAATGTATCCCTTCTCATGCGGGGAGTCTAGGGCGAGTCAAAAGACAAGTCGAGATTCTTTCGGAGGATCTGGCGTGTACCTCTATCGACCGCGGCTACAAGAACACCCTATGTAATCTATCTCGACAATAGAATTGGAATAAGCAAAGCCGATCGAAAAACGAAATCTTCGAGGAAACACTTGATCGCTAAGAATAGATTCAACTTGATAATTCAACTATGACAATGATACATACAAAAGATCACCACCGGGATCCATCCTTGATCTTGCTTCTAGCTCCGGGAACTCCGACGTGGTCTTCCGTGCAAGGTTCCCACGTCGGCTAGGGAAAACCTAGTCAACTAGCTCGACCCTCTCCTCTCCGAGATGGTGTCCCTCTCTTCTCTTGCTCCTCGGCGGCCGATGACGAATTGGATGATGCGTGGCTCTCGGTCGGGGGGCTATAAATAGCCCGAATGGCGGCTAGGGAAAAGGGGAGCATCACCGGGCCCCGAACGGGCCGGGCGACCGGACCGGGCCGGCCGGCCCGAGCCCATCCGAGCCCGGCCCCGCGACTCTTTTGCTCTACCTCGGTTCCCTTGCTTCTCGGATGTTTCCCCCTTCTGCATGTAGGTCCATGTCGTCAGTTTCTCTCCGAATTGGGCATAACTCCTTGTCTTGCAAGATTCAACACTTTTCTGGTTAGGTCCTCGGAGTTTGTCATCTTCTCGGATCAAGTCCCTGGGTTTTTGGAGTTAAGTTTGCTTCATTGCATGACTTGTACAGGGCTTCAAGGTCTTGTCATAAGGTGCTTGATGAACTTATCCCTAAAGTCTTGCATTCAACGCTAAAATCCTGCATAAACACTAAACTCCAAAACCGACATGCACACGTGAACTTGTTATACCACGGGGGTTAGTGCCAATGGATAAGGTATAAAACTTATGTCAACACCGAAGGTAAACTCATGGCTAGGTTGACGGATTTTCACCATCAATAATGAAGATTCCTCAAGTGATGAAGAGGTTGAATCCATGGTGGCTGAGTACATGAAGAAGATCTTCAAGTATGTGAAGAAAGTCAACATGTACGGCTACAACGTCCACTTGAGAGAAGGGCGTCATCATCAACACATCAAGTACACCAAGATCGAGCACAAGCCCAAGAAGAAGGTGGTCAACGAGAGGATACCAATGCAAGAAGCAACTATCGCCGTCCGTGAGTGGAGAAGTGGTGGAGAATCAAGTTCTTCTAGCTCAAGTGATGAATCAAGAAAGAACTTCACCACCCGCTTCATGCAAGGTCCTTCATCATCACTACACATGTGCCTTGTGGCCAAAGGTATGGAAAGCAATGTAAGTGATGACGAATCTGACACCACCTCTCTTGATGATCTTGTCGAGCTAGTCCATGAGCAAAAAGAAATGCTTAAGAAACAAGCTAATGAAATTAAAGAACTCAATGCTCTCAATGATCTTAGTGCAACCCTTTCTACAAATTATGAAAATTTGATGTGCAAATTCAAATTGCTTAGCAAGGAGTGTGATGAGCTAAAGTCTAAGCTTGAGAGTAATGAGACTAAAACAAGTAATTTCTTTGAGCTTGATGAATCATCTATCCCTTGCGCTATTCCTATCTCCAAGGTAGATGCTTCAACTTCTTGCATTGATTTGATTGATGAATCTTGCTCACCATCTTGCAATGAGAATGTTGTTGTAGAAACATGTGATTGTCTCATAGGCAAGAAAAATGATGATCTCAAGCAAGAAGTGAAATGGCTCCGAGAGAGGTTGGCAAGCTTGATGGGAAAGGGCAAGAACAATGAGGAACAAGTGGACATCTCTCAAGACTTGAAGAGCAAAGTCCAACCTTCTCAAGATAACCATGAGCCCATGGTGAAGAAGCTTGAGAAGGGTGCAACCGTTACTTGCTACAAGTGTCATGGAGAAGGGCACAAGTTCTACAAATGCCCTCAATTTGTCAAGAAGATGGACACGAGAGCAAAGAAGAAGTTGAACCCCACCATCAAGAGCTCAATCATCTACACCAAGCCCGACCGCAAGAACAAGACCAAGAGCAACACCTACGTCATCAAGAAGAAGGCTAATGGCAAGGTGGTTGCACACAAGGTTGGGAAGACGAAGGAGGAGCGGGGTTGGAACCAACCCATTTGGGTGCCCAAGGAAGTCATCATCAACATGAAGGGGCCTCAAATGGTTTGGGTTCCAAAGGACACTTGAAGGCCTTGAGAGCGGGGACTTGGGAGGCTTGGCACAAAGAAGTTGTGAAGATTCAAGCCTAGAAGCCAAGCTTGCAAGTTCCCCGGTTGAGGTAATGGAAACATGAACCGATCTCATGTATCATTGTAGCTCCATTGCCTTGTTTAGGTTGCATTTGTTGCAATATTTACATATGGTAGGTTGCTTGTGTCATGTGCTAACCCATGAGCAACTTACATGGTTTGATTAGTGTGTAGGAAAGCTACACTTGTTCTTTCATGGTGCATGTTTTCATATATATCTTTTTCATCATGAGGAAGCTACAGGTATAGGGTTAGCTTCCCTTTTGTTGTCATAAACAATGTGCATACATTTGGTTGGTGATTCAAACACTAAATGCACACATTTAGGGGGAGCTCATCCTATGGTTTGGTTATGGGACTAACATTGTTTCAAGCTTATTTTATGTAGTCCCTTGGTGACGCGTTCCGGTGCGGCACTTCATTCTAAGAGAATGCTATTTCACTCTCAATGTGATCTAACATCTCTAAAAGAGTGAATATAGTAATATGAGCTTCATGCTATTGAGTCATATCCTTGCGAGCTTATGTCTCTATATAAGTTCAAAGGCAATGTACTCATACATTCCTAATCCATGTGGTACCTCGAGTGTATTCTTTGCAAGCTTCTTTCAAGTGGTGTCACCTCAAGTGATATCATTTCCAAGTGTCTCATCTCAATGTGGTGCCAACAAGGTAGAGGGGATCATCCCCGGATGTATGCTATGATCAAAAGACTACAAGTGATATCTACAAGTGTGTGACGCCCCGGGTTTTTAATTACCGTCATTAACGCTAATGACCGGATTAGCCGGTCAAATGGTCAACCCTAGGTAAACCTGGGCCCTCACCCATGAAAACTCCCTAACACACCCCTAGTGACGCTTATTGAATAGTGTTTACACTTGTGGGCCAACCCATGGTCAAAGGGTGGGTCAAACACCCTTGCCATCCCATTGTCCACAGTGTCCGCCGGAATTTTTGCCGCGTTCTCCGAAATTCACCTAAACACTTAAAATTCTACCTTTAGGAAAGTTGTAGGTCTTGTTGAGGGACACAACTTTCATGTAGAGTGGCATTTCAAATTTGGAGGGGAAAATTGTGAAAAACCCCTTGAAAGGTAGGATTCACTTGTTCCCGGACACGGTCGACATTCAAAGTTGGCATTCAAATAGATTCAAATCTAGGGAGAAAACCCTATACAACCTTTGTGAAAATTGTAGCTGGTACTTAGATCTGCAACTTTGGTATTCATTGCTTGGTCAAGTTTTATTCAAAATTTTAGAGAAAAAGTGGTTCAAACAGTGCTCCAAAGAACACCTGTCGGGGCCGGAGCGCGCGCGCGCGCGACGTCGTGCGCGCCCGCGCGCCGCCGCCGCCGGCCACGCCCGGCGTCCGTGCCCACGCTGCCCGAGGCATCGCCACTCGCGCCACGCCACGTCCCGAGGTCACGCGCCCCAACGCGTGCCCGCCCGAGGCGCCCGGCGTCGCGCGCGCGTACGCGCGCCCACGCCGCGGACCGCCGTCCGTCGGCCGGTGTCGCGGCCGTACGCGCGCGGCCCGAGTGCCGTAGCACGACCAAGCATCTCCGCCGTCATCGTCCGTCACCCCTAGGTGCTCGCGCGAGTATAAAAGCCTTCCCTTCCTCCCCGGCGCGCCATCCCGAGCCGCCCGCCGCCATCGTCGCCGCCGGCCGGTGCCGCAGCCCCCTCACTCGCGTTCGCCGCCGTCCAAGCACGTAGTTAGCTTCCTTAGCACCCGTGCAAGCTCACACGCGCGCTTGTTTGCTCCAATTTAGCCTCCACACCGCAGCACCCCCGAGCCGCGGTGAGCGCCGCCGCCGCCACCGTCGTGCGCCGTCGCCGAGCACGGCCCCGACCCCCGCCACCACCGCCCAACGATCCGTGGCGAGCTCAATTTCACTCCCGTGTCTGCTTGTTGCCGTGGCCGGGCTCCACATCGCCGCCGGCGAGCCCCTCCCGCCGCCGCCGAGGGCATGGTTGTGAACTCGAGGGCTTAGTTGCAAAGAAACTTAACTAAGTTTTATTACATTTCGGTCCGGTGACTTGTAAAATCTCTAGAAATTCACGGAAAAATCGGAAAAATCCCAAACCAATTTTGTAGGGTTCAGGATTCTAAACTCCACCTCTTTGTTGTATACTCATGGCTAGATTCAAAATAGTTTTGGCAGGACAAATATAAATGTGTTATACATGAATCTGTCCTAATTTGAAAAATATAACTCCTCTCGTAGCCGAGCTTTGGAAATGTTGTGTGTTAGGATATTACTAGATGCTTGTGCCAAAATTTGCACAAAGTTATGCAATAGATTTTGCTAGACAAATTCTTTTCCATTCCTGCATGTAGCTGCCTAGATGATTTTTCATGTTAAAAAATATTTATGTTCTTGAGTGCAACTTGTGCAAACTGTCTTGTAATGCTAAACGACACATCCCGTGAATTAATCATGAATTTTGGATTAACGAAAATAATTCTTCTTGATTTATGCATGTTTTCCTTTGTAAATTAATAAACCAAGTTCGGTAGAGGTTCCATGTGAACATGCTTTGGTTCTTTAGACTTGTTTAGGTTCGCAGAGCATGCACAAGAGAATCTGGATCATTTTGATGCTTATTTATTTTGTTATGCATTTAAGTTGAATCACTAGCTAGCCTTTGTTATTTTCCATAATATTTATTTTCCTAGCATCCAACACTTACATGTGGGTCCAATGGACCAGGATAGGTTCTAGTAGGCTTAAGAAACACTCATGTAATTTTTGGTAATTTAATTGATTAATAAATGGCTTAAATACCCTTTTAATATTAAAGGGAAATTAAAATAAAGAGAAACCTTTAATTAAATCTTTTCCTTTTTGGAAGTATTATTTAATATAAATAAAAGAAATTTAATTATCAGCTCGATAAGGAGTTAATTCGCAAATAAAAATATTAATTCCACCCTTGTTGGTAAAGATAAAATGAAATGAAGCTTTCACATGAAATGATAAACTTAATAAAAACCCTTAATCAAATATGGAATAAAAGAGTAACCCATGTGCAACCAATGACTTCCTAAAATAGAAACCTTAGATGAATGATTGTTAAGGTGAATATGACCAACTAGAGTTGGATAGGACAACAAACTATCACATCACCTAAAGTGCATTGCATTCCGTGTAGATCTTCCGGACGGAGATTACTCCCCGGTCCCGAAACCGAGGAAGGCGGAGCGGAAGGTTCTCTGCAAGGACGTGGACGTACTCGACACCGAGGGTGCCCAAGCTAACCTAGTCGACGAAGGCAAGCTCCGGTGCATCTAACCTAGTTTTAAAGTTCTTTATTCAATTATCTATGAATGATTGTGCATTTACGTTCGGGAGTTGAATGAAACCCTAGATGCATGATCCATAGTACCTTTGTCCCTACTAGTGTGATAGGTCGATAGTCGCTAAGCTATAGGACCGTTACAAGTCGGGTGATGACCTCACTCGCGAGAATAGGTTCCTAGATAGGAATCATACTATATCCCTAAATGGATTGCTCACGTGGTAAAAGCATGGGATGCGGGCTCCGGTCCGGTGGTTATGTGGGTTAAGTTTTTGAACGTACTAAGCACATGCCGGTAATGGGGCCGGTAAGCCTAGTACCATAATGAGGCGGCGAGGGATCCTACTATTACTACTCTTGGGATTCGCTCTCACGGCTAGCTACGGTGGTGTATGGTGACTCCGGGTATCTCGCGGGGTATGCGGATAGCTCTGCACCAAAGACCGTAAGATTCGATCCCAACCCGAGGATTTATGGGGACGGCCCGGGGAGTTGTCCTCGCGGGGGCAGCCGACCGTGTGTTTGGGTCTACCTTTCAAGGTTTAAATCAATCGATTTTCGGCCTCTCACCGTTACCCGAGACTACTTACTCCACTAGTCATGTGATCCCTAATGATGGAAGTTGATGAAGATGATGTTGGATTAATTGTATTGTACAACTTTGTTTGTACTAGTTGGCTAATGTAGTAAAGATTAAACCACTAGAACTTGTGCTAAAATCTTGAAAGTAAGGACCTACTCGTTGTTAGTTTTTAGCAAATGCAACCCGAAGAGCCAAAAAGCCTTTCATGGTCTAGAATTGGTGACGTAGATGTCACCGACGGGTAAGACTTGCTGAGTATTAGTATACTCAGCCTTGCTATAATGTGTTGATCCAGGTAATGCCTTCAGTGATGTGTGGCCCGGTGAGATCCCGCCCGGCTGGGAGCTGGAGTGGGTGGAGGACGACTACTGAAAGCATCATGGATGACCTCCCGTGGTGTCTTCGCTTCCGTTAGTTTATTTCCGCTGCTTTTCAAAACTCTGAACTATTCCGTCATGACAAAAACTATGGTTTGTAATAATTAAACCCCTCGGGGTACGAATTTGGATTTGAATGTTGTTGTATCTCTGGACTCGCCTTCGAGTGAGTTTTAATGCATATATTCGATCCTTGTGCTCTCAAGTGATTTACGGGTGTTAACCCGACGACTTACGACAGATGGTACTTTATTATTGCTTAATGACCAAAGTGGATCGGTCTTAGGCGATAGTACGGTACTTTCCCGGGCGGGTTGTCACGATTGGCATCGTAGCTTATATGCACCGGAGATTAATTAATAAACCTTAATCACCGGTTTTTGAATAAAATATGCCAAGATTTTCTCGATTTTCAAAAATATGTTGGTCCGCTAAGGATAAACTAGACCGAGAGGCCCTAGAGGGAATTTTGGGTTCTTTCGGGGGGCTTAATTAACTTATGGTTTATTTTGCTAACTTCCAAGACATTACTTTATGCCGGACTTACTTTCTTGCACAACCATACTAGTTCATCACGTTTTGCCATACGTGGTGGGACCACGAGAAAGTCTCCCGTGAGGGACTAGTGGGACCTATTCCAATGGGTGCCACGTCGCGTTTGAGTCTCGTCACGTTTTGCCATACGTGATGGTACCACGGGAAAGTCCGTGAGGGATGAGTGAGGCCTATTCCAATGGGCACTCACGTCGCGTCGAGTCTTAAATAGGACGCCTGTCCATGCGGCGGCTTAACGCATGGGTACCGTTTCTATAGTGAACGGTAATGAATGTGGACGCTTTCGTGACGTGCTGGCACGAAAGGTTCGTTTTCTACAGGTACATAACAGCGCTTCGTTAGTCGTTAAGCGAGTACCGTATAGCTCTCGACTAGATATTATAGGGAGAGACGAATGAAAGCCTTGCCACCGGCACTAACTTCGATTTTTGGCATGATTGCCAGGTGAGGTCGAATAGGACGTCTTGCATGCATGTTAAAAATCGAAACAACCAAAATGGACCCAAAAATTGGAATTCCATATGTTCTCTAAGGAAGTTTATGCTAGTGTGTGCTTTTTATAACTTAGAGTACCTTTCATAACTAGCCGTCATGCTGCCGAAATTTTGAGAAAAGTTTGTGTACCTTGTGCTAGGTTTAATTAAACCAAAGTGTTAAAAACAATTGCCCTTAACTAGTTATCTTGTTTTAAGCAAATCTCAATCCTAGTTTCGATGGGTTGGTTCACTTTTCCCTAGGCACATTCAGGTTAAGGACCATTCATCTTGTTTCCTTGATCGATGCTCAACCTTAAAAAACTTAATTAAAAAGTATTAAAGGTTTAATTTAAAACTTGGGAAATTTTTGAGGTTTCGGATTTTTAGTTATGAAATTATTTATCGGCCGCCGTAACTTCACCATTTGGCATGCCGTTCTCTTTGAGAGCCGACATGAGTTACATTTGTGTACGGATGGATTTCCCCGTGTTCCACCGCTTCAACGCCGACGGTACGATCCGTACCAACGGGTTGCACCGGGAGGGTTTTCCGTGCTTGGCGTCGGAAGCACTCGATGCCGCAGCTACCTTACCCCACCAACGTACGAGGTGAAGGAGTTTGAGCGCCTTGGCGTTCCCCGCCGGCAGGTGATCGTTACCGTGCCTTGCCACACCCGGACCACGCCGACCGATTTGACCCGAGCTTTATTTACGGGGATTTATCACGCACGAGTCCGTGGAGTCGGCCGCCCTCGCAGTGCCGACGGACTTTTGTGACCACAACCCTACCGTGGTAGCTCTTTCCCCCGTTTGGACTATTTCTGCGCCGTGAGTCCTCACGACCCGGCTTGGTTGGACCGTATGGACCATCTACGAGAGCTACCGACCCTAGCGAGCCGTTGGATGTTACCCGGACACTTGCCCGTTGTCCGAACGTGGTCTTCACACTCCGGGGCTGCCTTTTAACACCGCAACAATCATTGCACGGCGCTTGGAGGCATCTAGGCGCGATTGGGAGCAGCTTCTAGCAAGACACCAACAACTCGAACTTCACACTTACCCGAGTGCAGCAGAGAGAACGACCGGCCGCGTGCTAGGAGGTTCCGGCTGGAGCTTGAGAGAGGTGACCGCCTCCGCAGGCTCGTGGACCTAGAGGCGGAGAACCATGCACCGGAGGAGGATGCCGATGCACACGAGATAGAGAGGCCGACACCGCCGCAGAACATTGCCGAGATGCGGGAGCACATGCGGGAGGCCGACGTACAGGTGGCCGCCTTACAGGCTATAGTGGCCTTACAGCCACTGCCCCCAGCACAGCACACCCGAAGGAGTAGCAGGCTGTGTCCGGTCTGGATCGGACGAGCCGGGCGGGAGACCACCGCTACCGACTCCTCCAGCTTCGCCTTCGTACAGTGGTGCTTCAGTGGGCAACTAGGTTGCCGACAGCGGGGAGCAGCAGGATGTCGATCCTACCGAGTTGTCTTCAAGATGTTAGAGTAGTTGGCTTGACAAAGACGTCTTCATGCCAAGCGACTATTGTATCGTGTATTGTCACGATGTCCGAAATCGAGTTGTAATGACGTTGAACCTTGTCTGTCATGTTGTAATAAGAATGCTTAAGCTTGTATTCTTTAAGTGAATTTCGTTGTATTTCAAATTAGGATTTCCTTGTGTTGAAGACCATATCCTTGGATAATTCGTTGCGAATGATCACGCTTGTCAAAGATTGCATTGTTTTTCTCCTAAAAACATAGGTAAAACAAAGCACCTTTACAAACCTCACTCGTTGCCGCAACTAAGTGCTCATTCGCATACCACCTTCCTTGGTAGCCGAATGACGACGATCGTTCGAAAAGTGATTATGAGTCGCGCAATTGAGTAATCGACGTCCTAACCATGTTGAGAAAAATGATTCTATGAATCTTGGTGGCTATAGAATGTTGCTTTGCTTGTTACTTGTCCTCATTATTTAATTACTAATGAGATGTGATAATGCATGATCGTGCTTGTCATCATTTGGAGTAAGGTTTCGGTTATCTCACTAATAACGCTCACTTTTCGGATGGTGAGAACCACGCGCGCTCTCCCCCAACGGTTTTGGAGCGAGTGGTAGTGGTGACTTGCCACCACCCCCGCCCATGACACCAACGGAGGCCTTCATGGCCACCCAAACCGAGGTGCCGCGCCGCATCCTACGGACGCGCAGCGAGCGGATCGCCCGGCGGATGAACCGAGGGCCGCCACATGGGGCCAACCACGAGGAGCCTAACCGAGTCACCACGTACGCCCGGTTCATCGCCATGAAGCCGCCAACCTTCGCGAAAGCGAAGACCCTCTCGGAAGCCGAGGCTTGGGTCAAGGCCATAGAGGCGAAATTCTCTCGCCTTCGTGCCGCCTTGCTCCGAGGAGAACAAAGCGAACTTCGCGGCGCGCAACCGCGAGGGGAAGCTTTGATGTGGTGGGACCACTTCAAGTCCATGCGGCGAGGCCACGCCGTGACTTGGGAAGAGTTCAAGCAGTGCTTTTAAAAGCCACCACATCCCCAAGGGTCTAATGGATAGGAAGATGAGGGAGGCGTTAGCCCTCCGCCAGAATCCGACTCCGTGTACCGCTATGCTCGAAGTTCAATAGCTTATGCCGATACGGTGGGCATCATGTTGATACCGATGCCAAGACGATGGAGAGGTTCCGCGACGGGCTTGATGGCAAGTTGTATGAGCGCCCGAATCGCTCGAGCTCGCGAACTTCCATGAGCTCGTGAATAAAGCTATCTCGCAAGAGGACGCTATGAAGAAAGCCCATGGGGACAACAAGAGGATGTCCGGTTTCACCCCAAGCGGCGGGACAAACAAGAAGTTTCGCTTTGTGAAGAAGGAAGCTCCGGAGCCCATCCCGAGCCAATCTTCAACCGGACGCCGGACGATGAAGCCGTTCCCGGGGCAAACCCGCCGGAACTTCCGGCTTCGCCGTGCCCGGCAGCGAGGCTCCGAAGCCTATCGCACCCCTTCGTGATGTTGGAGATCGCCGTTGCTACAACTGTGGCCAGCCAGGGCACTACATTAATGAGTGTCCCAAGCCCGAGCGAGATCAAGCCCAACCCGCGGAATTAGAGTACGGAAACAAGCCCGCCACTCCGGCCAAGAAGCCTATGGTGCAAGTGCGCTAGGGCAAGCCGAACTTCACTACCATGAGTGACATTCCCGCGGAGCTCCGGTACTCACGGGTACATTCTCTATCCATAACACTCTGTTAAGGTCTTATTTGATTCGGGAGCCACCCATAGTTTCATAACGAGAGTTTACTAGACAAATTGGGTCTAAGAGGAGTACCAACCAAATCGCTTATAAAATTACCACACCCGTGGAAACCTCACGTCTCAATTAGTGACTTTGGAGTTCCTCTAAGACTAGGAAGTCGGGTTATTCAATCTAATCCGATAGTCATCAAATTAGGAAGCATGGATGTTATTTTAGGTATGGAATGGATGAATCAACATAAGGTGGTTCTAGATATATCGATAGGGTCGTAGAGATCAACTCTCCTACGGTCGGGCACACCGCCTTGTACCTACCTTTCCGGGATGGTACGGATTCTTGTGCCTATGTGACCATTATTTCCTCCCTTGACGAAATTCCGGTAGTGTGTGAGTACCGGATGTATTTCTCGACGAGTTGCACAGTATGCCACCGGACAAAGATGTCGAATTTGTGATCGAACTCCAGCCCGCATCGCACCCATTTCCAAATGACCTTATCGCATGCCACCCAAAGAGTTAGCCGAATTAAAAACCCAACTCCAAGAATTGTTAGATAAGGGTTACATTCGCCCGAGCTCTTCTCCTTGGGGTTGCCCCGCTCTCTTTGTCAAAAAGAAAGATGGTAGCTTGAGAATGTGCGTAGATTACCTACCACTCAATGCGGTCACCATGAAAAACAAATACCCACTTCCTCGAACCGATGTTCTGTTTGATCAATTGGCCGGTGCCAAAGTCTTCTCTAAGATCGATCTTCGTTCGGCTACCACCAAATCAAGATTCGACCATGCGACATTCCAAAAACCGCTTTTTCCACTCGTTATGGTCTTTACGAGTTCTTGGTCATGTCCTTCGGACTCACTAATGCACCTCGCCTACTTCATGTATCTCATGAACTCCGTATTCATGACGGAGCTCGATAAATTTGTCGTGGTCTTTATCGATGATATCCTCATCTATTCCAAGAGTGAAGAAGAGCACGCCAAACATCTCCGAGTTGTCCTTCGGCGTTTGCGAGATCACAAGCTTTATGCTAAGTTCTCGAAATGCGAATTACCGGTTGAAAAGTGTCAAATTCTTAGGGCACACCATTTCCCACGATGGTATCTCCGTAGATCCTAGCAAAGTTCAAGAGGTGATGGATTGGAAACCACCCAAATCCGTACATCAAATCCGCAGTTTCCTAGGATTGGCGGGATATTACCGTCGATTCATTCCTGACTTTTCTAGAATCGCAAAACCCATGACCGAATTGCTCAAGAAGGGAGTGAAATTCGTGTGGAGTGAAGCATGTGAGAAAGCTTTTCACACCCTCAGACAACATCCGACTTCGGCCCCGGTGCTAGCTCAACCCGATAATTCCAAGCCATTCGAAGTCTTCGTGACGCATCGTGCACCGGTCTTGGCCGTGTCCTTATGCAAGAGGGCCGAGTCATCGCCTATGCTTCACGGTCCCTTCGACCCCATGAGCTCAACTAGCCTACCCACGATCTTGAGTTGGTCGTCGTTGTTCATGCCCTTAAGATATGGAGACATTATCTAATGGGCGGTCATTGCAATATCTTCACCGATCACAAGAGCCTCAAATATATCTTCACCCAAATCGAAATTAAATATGAGGCAGAGAAGATGGCTTGAGTTGATCAAGGATTATGATTTGGAAGTGCACTATCATCCCGGCAAAGCGAATGTTGTTGCGGATGCTCTTAGCCGCAAGGATCATTGCAACAACCTAGAGTTAGAGCCGCTTAGTGAACCCTTGTGTGAGCAAATGAGAAGGCTCAACTTAGAAGTGGTACCGCAGGGAATTCTTTATGCCTTGACGGCAGAGTCAAACCTTTATGACAGATTGTCACCGCCGCGCGCAATGATGCAAATATTCAAACCATCGAGCAGAAACTATTGGAAGGAGACCCAAAGTACACTTGTTTCCGGAAGGATCACCAAGATGTGGTCCGGTTTGGAAAACGTCTTGTGGTCTCCGTTGACCCGTAAATCAAAAAAATCATTCTAGATGAAGCTCACAAGTCCAAGTTCTCTATTCATTCCGGTAGTACCAAGATGTACCAAGATCTAGAGCAGAACTTTTGGTGGTCTAATATGAAGGTGGATGTAGCCAAGTATGTAGCCGAGTGCGATACTTGCCACCGGATGAAAGCAAGTCACTTGAAATCGGCGGAGTACTCCAACCCCCGTCGATACCTATGTGGAAATGGGACGATATTAGTATGGATTTCATTGTGGGTTTACCCCTGACCCCTAGGAAGAAAGATTCTATTTGGGTAATCGTGGATAGACTCACCAAGACCGCTCACTTCATTGCCATGCATACCACTTACTCCGTACAACAATATGCGAGTTGTATGTAGACCACATAGTTCGTCTGCATGGAATCCCAAAGACTATAATCTCTGATGGAGGGACTCAGTTCGTGGCCCGTTTTTGGGAGCAATTGCACGAGTGTTTGGGAACTCAGCTACTCCGTAGTTCCAGTTATCATTCGCAGACCGATGGTCAGACGGAGAGGATAAATCAGATTCTAGAGGACATGTTGAGAGCAAGCATCTTGCACTTTGACAAGAGTTGGGACAAGTGTTTGTCCTTGGCAGAGTTCTCTTACAATAACAGCTATCGAGCCCGCCTTGAAAATGGCACCGTTCGATGCTTTATACGGACGTAGATGCCGCACCCCACCGAACCGGTCGAGACCGGAGAAAGAACACTCTTTGGATCGAGTTAGTTAGAGAGGCCGAAGACAAGGTGCAAGTGATAAGAGAGAATTTGAAGATGGCCCAAATGAGACAAAAGAGTTACCATGATAAGGGAACCGCACCTCGACACTTTGAAGTGGGAGATCATGTATACTTGAAAGTATCCCCCACCAAAGGTGTGCAAAGGTTCGGAGTCAAGGGAAAGTTAGCCCCGCGCTATATTGGACCATATGAAGTAATCGAAGTATGTGGACCCGTGGCTTACCGTATCCAATTGCCGTAACGGTTTTCCGCAGCTTCACAATGTGTTCCATGTAACTCGGTTGAAGACGGGACCGCATGTTCCGAAGAACGAGATCATTACGAAGCTAATGCTTGGATCGAGCCGGATTTCTCGCTCCTCGAGCATCCATTGAAGGTACTAGACCAAAAAGAGCGACGGACCGAAGGCGGACCGTGCGAATGTACAAGATCCAATGGAGCCATCACACGGAAGAAGAAGCCACGTTGGAGACGGAGGATTATCTTAACACTAAGTATCCGAAGCTTCCTCAAATCAAATCTCGGGACGAGATTCTTCTTAAGGGGGTAGGCCGTGACGCCCCGGTTTTTAATTACCTTCATTAACGCTAATGACCGGATTAGCCGGTCAAATGGTCAACCCTAGGTCAACCTGGGCCCTCACCCATGAAAACTCCCTAACACACCCCTAGTGACCCTTAATGAATAGTGTTTACACTTGTGGGCCAACCCATGGTCAAAGGGTGGGTCAAACCCCCTTGCCATTCCAGTGTCCACAGGTGTCTGCCGGAACTTTTGCCGCGTTCTCTGAATTTCACCTAAACACTTAAAATTCTACCTTCAGGAAAGTTGTAGGTCTTGTTGAGGGACACAACTTTCATGTAGAGTGGCATTTCAAATTTGGAGGGGAAAATTGTGAAAACCCCCTTGGAAGGCAGGATTCACTGTTCCCAGACACAGGGTGACATTCAAAGTTGGCATTCAAACAGATTCAAATCTAGGGAGAAAAACCCTATACAGCCTTTGTCAAAATTGTAGCCGGTACTTAGATCCGCAACTTCGGTATTCATTGCTTGGTCAAGTTTTATTCAAAATTTTAGAGAAAAAGTGGTTCAAATAGTGCTCCGAGCAACACCTGTCGGGCCGGAGCGCGCGCGCGCGCGACGTTGTGCGCGCCGCGCGCCGCCGCCGCCGGCCACGCCCCGGCGTCCGTGCCCACGCTTCCCGAGGCCTCGCCACTCGCGCCACGCCCGTCTCGAGGTCACGCGCCCCAACGCGCGCCGCCCGAGGCGCCCGGCATCGCCGCCGTGCGCGCGCGCACGCCGCGGACCGCCGGTCCGTCGGCCGTGTCGCCGCCGTACGCGTGCGGCCCCGAGCGCCGTAGCACGACCAAGCATCTCCGCCGTCATCGTCCGTCACCCCTAGGTGCTCGCGCGGAGTATAAAATCCTTCCCCTCCTCCCCGGCACGCCATCCCGAGCCGCCCGCCGCCATCGTCGCCGCCGCCGGCCGCGAGCCCCTCGCTCGCGTTCGCCGCCGTCCAAGCACGTAGTTAGCTTCCTTAGCACCCGTGCAAGCTCACACGCACGCTTGTTTGCTCCAATTTAGCCTCCACACCGCAGCACCCCGAGCCGCGGTGAGCGTCGCCGGCCACCGCCGTGCGCCGTCGCCGGAGCACGGCCGACCCCGCCACCACCGCCCAACGATCCGTGGTGAGCTCAATTTCACTCCCCGTACCGCTTGTTGCCGTGGCCGGGCCCCACATCGCCGCCGGCGAGCCCTCCCGCCACCGCCGAGGGCATGGTTGTGAACTCGAGGGCTTAGTTGCAAAGAAACTTATCTAAGTTTTATTACATTTCGGTCCGGTGACTTGTAAAATCTCTAGAAATTCACAGAAATATCGGAAAAATCCCAAACCAGTTTTGTAGGGTTCAGGATTCTAAACCACACCTCTCTGTTGTATACTCATGGCTAGATTCAAAATAGTTTTGGCAGGAAAAATATAAATGTGTTATACATGAATCTGTTCTAATTTGAAAAATATAACTCCTCTGTAGCCGAGCTTTGGAAATGTTGTGTATTAGGATACGACTAGATTCTGTGCCAAAATTTGCACAAAGTTATGCAAGAGATTTTGCTAGACAAATTCTTTTCCATTCTCCCCCGTAGCTGCCTAGATGATTTTTCATGTTAAAAATATTTATGTTCTTGAGCCCAACTTGTGCACACTTGTCTTTTAATGCTAAAATACCCGTCCTGTGAATTAATCATGAATTTTGGATTATAGAAATAATTCTTCTTGATTTATGCATGTTTTCCTTTGTAAATTAATAAACCAAGTTCGGAGAGGTTCCATATGAACATGCCGATTCTTTAGACTTGTTTAGGTTCGCAGAGCATGCACAATAGAATTTGGATCATTTTGATGCTTATTTATTTTGTTATGCATTTAAGTTGAATCACTAGCTAGCCTTTGTTATTTTCCATAATATTTATTTTCCTAGCATCCAACACTTACATGTGGGTCCAATGGACCAGGATAGGTGCTAGTAGGCTTAAGAAACACTCATGTAATTTTTGGTAATTTAATTGATTAATAAATGGCTTAAATGCCCTTTTAATATTAAAGGGAAATTAAAATAAAGAGAAACCTTTAATTAAATCTTTTCCTTTTTGGAAGTATTGTTTAATATAAATAAAAGAAATTTAATTATCAGCTCTGATAAGGAGTTAATTCGCAAATAAAAATATTAATTCCACCCTTGTTGGTAAAGATAAAATGAAATGAAGCTTTCACATGAAATGATAAACTTAATAAAAACCTTTAATCAAATGTGGAATAAAAGAGTAACCCATGTACAACCAATGACTTCCTAAAATAGAAACCTTAGATGAATGCTTGTTAAGGTGAATATGACCAACTAGAGTTGGATAGGACAACAAACTATCACATCACCTAAAGTGCATTGCATTCCGTGTAGATCTTCCGGACGGAGATTACTCCCTGGTCCCGGAAACCGAGGAAGGCGGAGCGGAAGGTTCTCTCGCAAGTACGTGGACGTACTCGACACCGAGGGTGCCCAAGCTAACCTAGTCGACGAAGGCAAGCTCCGGTGCATCTAACCTAGTTTTAAAGTTCTTTATTCAATTATCTATGAATGATTGTGCATTTACGTTCGGGAGTTGAATGAAACCCTAGATGCATGATCCATAGTACCTTTGTCCCTACTAGTATGATAGGTCGATAGCCGCTAAGCTATAGGACCGTTACAAGTCGGGTGATGACCTCACTCGCGAGAATAGGTTCCTAGATAGGAATCATACTATATCCTTAAATGGATTGCTCACGTGGTAAGAGCATGGGATGCGGGCTCCGGTCCGGTGGTTATGTGGGTTAAGTTTTTGAACGTACTAAGCACATGCCTGGTTATGGGGCCGGTAAGCCTAGTACCATAATGAGGCGGCGAGGGATCCTACTATTACTACTCTTGGGATTCGCTCTCACGGCTAGCTACCGGTGGTGTATGGTGACTCCGGGTATCTCGCGGGGTATGCCGGATAGCCCGCAACAAAGACCGTAAGATTCGATCCCAACCCGAGGATTTATGGGGACGGCCTCGGGGAGTTGTCCTCGCGGGGGCAGCCGACCGGTGTTTGGGTCTACCTTGCAAGGTTTTAAATCAATCGATTGTCGGCCTCTCACCGTTACCCGAGACTACTTACTCCACTAGTCATGTGATCCCTAATGATGGAAGTCGATGAAGATGATGTTTGATTAATTGTATTGTACAACTTTGTTTGTACTAGTTGGCTAATGTAGTAAAGATTAAACCATTAGAACTTGTGCTAAAATTTGAAAGTAAGGACCTACTCATTGTTACTTTTTAGCAAAAGCAACCCGATAGCCAAAAAGCCTTTCATGGTCTAGAATTGGTGACGTAGGTATCACCGACGGGTAAGACTTGCCGAGTATTAGTATACTCGGCCTTGCTATAATGTGTTGATCCGGTAATGCCTTCGGTGATGTGTGGCCCGGTGAGATCCCGCCCGGCCGCGAGCCGGAGTGGGTGGAGGACGACTACCGAAAGCATCATGGATGGCCTCCCGTGGTGTCTTCGCTTCCGTTAGTTTATTTCCGCCGCTTTTCAAAACTCGAACTATTCCGTCATGACAAAAACAATGGTTTGTAATAATTAAACCCCTCGGGGTACGAATTTGGATTTGAATGTTGTTGTATCTCTCGTACTCGCCTTCGAGTGAGTTTTAATGCATATATTCGATCCTTGTGCTCTCAAGTGATTTACGGGCGTTAACCCGGCGACTTACGACAGGATGGTACTTTATTATTGCTTAATGACCAAAGTGGATCGGTCTTAGGCGATAGTACGGTACTTTCCTGGGCGTGTTGTCACAAAGTGGTAATGTAACAATATCCCATTTGTCTCATCTCTTGTCCTTTAAGCTACCTCCTTGCATGATATGCTCTAAGCTTCCTTGTCTTACAAGTTGGTAGTTGTGCACTTGTTTTCACATTATCATTTTGTGCACACACTTAGGGGGGTTAGTTTGTATCATGCTAGTCTCATGAGCTTGTGATCCACCTTAGTTATTCACACATGTGGTATCTTCATTGATATCATACATATGGATCATGGTTCATGCGGCTTTCTCCCTTGTATTTAAAATTTCTCTTTGAGCTATGTTTGCTAGGACTTGCTAGTTTCCTTAGAGCCCTTTTGTTTTGGACTTTTTGGAGATTTTATTCCAAAGGGGGAGAATGTGAGACCAAAGCAAGCTAGTGGTTCCAAAGTGGGAAGAAGCAAGCTATGTGTGAACATAGGAAGAGAAGATCAAAAAGGCGGGAAGTTTGACCTAGGGGGGTTTGGATGATGGTAAGCATCCAAGCAAGTGTAAGTGGCTCTAATTTTGTCAATTTTTGCAACTTTATGCTTCCTTTGCTTGTGTTGTCATAAAATCACCTTCCTACTGCTGTGTTGAAATGCCATACTTCAACTTGTTCTGTCAAAAAGAGTGAATAAGTTTGAAATGTCTGTATTGGTGCCAAAAAGAAAGAATTGCTTGATGCCGAACTCTAAGTCGATAAAACATTGCCAGGATGCGAACTATAAGTTTTTCAAAAGGCTGGTGATCCTCTATAAAAGGATTCATTGAGCTTAGCCTGGATTAGATCCTTGCCAACTGCTCTTGCAAAAGCACTCTGATTGAAAATATTATGCCTGAGCCTAGAATAGTTAGGAGTTGTGTTTCGAACTGATGTGCAAGCTTAGCATAACAAGAACTAGGAGTTAAGCATGAAGCATTTATTCAGTATTCAGATTGAAGTAAGAACTCTGAATGAACCTACGTTGTTTGCTTCTCGCCTCTCTATAAATTCATCGGTGGTAAGAGTTGAAATGGGAGTTTCATCGGTCATAGGTCTAAGCCTCGGTCTTTTCCGGTCGGTCCATCTGTTGTCTTGACTTAATACTTGTTCGCATTGAGATAAGTAGGCAGATGCTCTTGCTTTAAAAGCTTTTTAAATGGAAGTGAAACCAGCAGAAAGAGCCGAGTAAAAACGATAAGACAGCCAAGAGAGCCACGAGGGAAGTTAAGCGAGTACCGGAAATGGATACTCATGAAAAATCAGCCTTCCCGACACGTATCTCATCTCAACTCGCCGCAAACAAGAGCCGAGTGGTCAAAGCGACCGTAGTGAAATAAAGCAAGTGCAATGAAAAGATTTGAAACGAAGATACCAAGATAGAATACTAACTTGAACCATTCCCAACTTCATACCCTAGTTAATATCACTCGGTACAAAGAAGCCAACGCTTAGTGTGTTTTGACCCATAGATTGGAGCTAGTCTTTGGCCGAAAACATCAACTCTCCTCTCTCACTCTACTGCAGATCCGGCTCCGATTGATTTAGCACATTATATTACAATATGAAGAGAAGAGACTTGACTTTTCACCTTTGGTCGCGGTGAATTCCCCGGTCTTGAAAAAAGTAAAGTCGCTACAGCTATTGACTCTGTTCTTCGAATGGTCGCTTTCCTAAACTTACGAGTTGAGCTCTATTTCCTTGGATCATTGGGGATTCTTGCTTCATGATCGACTTCTGCATTTAATGAATGTGACGACTGACTTCTATTCTTTCAATTCAAGGTCGGCCTTATAAGTTGGGTTTGGAGTCACTCAAGAGGCAACACATTGATGAGAGGCATTATTTTAGACATAGAGATGGCTCGTGGTAACCTTAGGGAAGCGCCTCCTCCTTACGACCTTGCGCCGGTACGAAAGAAATCTATCCTAGCTCTGTGTGTGCGTGTGTGTGTTCTTCTATTGGTGCTATTTTGAAAATCGATTTTCTTGGAAGGGTGGTCTAAGGTCCGGTGTACATCCCTCTCTAGTTAAGGGGTACTTCGGCCGGAAAGAAAGCAGTTCTGGTCCGGTCGACTCTCGTGCATGCTCCTCCGGGTCGGCACGAAAAGCGCTTGTTGCCTTGTCCGGATAAGTGGGAAGGTGCAAACTTCCTTTGTACAACTCTCGCTAAAGAGCTTTGAAACCTCGGGGAGGTACGATTATTCATCCCACAACCCAGCCCTATTAGGAAGCGATAGAAGTGGAAAGATAGCTGGTTTCAGATCGGCATCCCATCTCTGAACTTTTGCTTCCCCCTTACTTGGAATGATAAGTAGGTCCATCCGTAAATCCAGGGCATCGAATTCTTTATCCGTTGGCACTAGTTTTGAACCAAAAGAACCGAACCGAAAGGCACTGAAAGTTGTTTCGTCAGATCCACCTTCCGAACTTGAAACCGCTAAATTGGATTTTGAAAAAGGCACTGGCATCCCCGAAGGGTGTAGTTGATAAGAAGTAATAAAAATGGTTCGCTTGTCGATATTGGACCCATGGATCTCATAAGAAAAGAGTATGCTTTGAAAAAGCTCTTTTTGGGCTATATAAAATAGAAACAGCATACTTCGAATGAGAAGTTGGCTATTCTCGAGGCAGCCCCGCACTTAAAGTAGTTTGTGTTTGTTCTACAGAATTCAATAAAGCATGAGTTCGGAGTTCCTAAGTTCGTAGAACCTAGTGGAATGAATCAAGCGAGAGTACTTGGACCTGTTGATCATAAAATAAAATCGCTATTATCGTATAGAAAGTGAAGTTCCGTTCCATGCAGGTATCTTTGTCGGTATCTTCCAGAATTAAAGGAAGTAGGACTATCTCCAGATAAAGTTGTTAGAGCGAGGCAAGGATGGATTCGAGAATGGTGAACTTATAGCATTCTCTTTTACCTCAAGCGTTAGTTGTTTATCCGCATTGGAAAAACCATGGAGATACAAGCGGTCAAAGAAGAAAGTGTTTGAGCTTCGACCGTGTTAACTCTTCTTTTAGAAGAAGTCAGTCAAGTTAGAATAGAATAGAATAGAATAGAATAGAATAGAATAGAATAGAATAGAATAGAATAGAATAGAATAGAATAGAATAGAATAGAATAGAATAGAATAGAATAGAATAGAATAGAATAGAACTAGCCGACGCTTTCGGGAAGGATAGGCCTTAATTAGCATTCTATCGAGTCATTTTTAGCAATCTCGCATTCAGCTGGTCTTGTTCTTGCACCTGGAAAAAGGTTATGCAGGTCAAGCTTTGAGAATGAATACCGCTCTATGGCATTAGCACTTGCCGTTACACTGTGGGTAGGCCTCATCTTACGTGATGTTGGTTTTCCCTTATAAAAGCACAAGCTTCTAGAAGATTAGGTAGATGAGTACCGAGCGGAAGAAGAAACCTATCACGGCGAATTCCGTGGTTCAAGATGTGGTTTCCTGTGCGTACTTTGAGCTGCTGGAGTAAGAGGACGGATGGGATGACTGTAGAGAAGTGCGGTCAGAAACCAAACCCATTGACTTCTTATTGTTTTGTTCTTTCGGGTGAAGTCAGATTCGTAAAACAAGGCAGCCGATAAGCTATGGCGATACATAACTCTCCTCGGTTTAGAAGAAGGTATCTTTCTCCCGTTAAACTTCAAGGAAGAGAAGGGCGAAGCATATACCAGTGTTTTGCCAACGACACGAAGCGAATCTTGCAAGCCAGCCTAGCCCTACGCCTAGATTGATATTCACAAGAATAATAAGTTGAGAGGAGGAGCAATAAAATTGGACGAAAGTAGTGGGAAGAAAGCGATGCCCGGGCGATGGTAGTACGAAAAGCTCGACTCCTTTGGATTCCGGATTAGAAGTAGCTCCGGCTGCGACTAGAAAGCAGTTATCATAATTTGAGGATGATGGAATTTTTATTCACAAGCTAGATCGTATTATAAAGGAACGAGGCCCATCTATAATCTATAGTAGGTGGGCCCCAGCTCTTCACGAGGGTCAGTGCGGCTTTAAAGCTCCTAAGTCGTCCACTATACTATACAATAAAAGAATCGAAGCCGGAGGAAACAAGTGAAGGTGGATCGGCGATTCCTATTCGGTGGTTCCAAAACTATAAACTATTCCTCTACTCGCTATGCGAAAAAAACCTGAGAAAATAAGTATAGTCTAGATCGTACTCATGAAACTCATATAAGAACAAGGTATGGAAATTCATCTTTACAAATCAGAGGAAGAGTAGGTTATTCAGCCCGAGACTCGAGATGATCGATCTTGAAATGATAAGAGAAGGACCCACCCCTATAAATAAACTATTCCAATGACTTTGTTCGCTTCCCCTGAGGAAACGGTTGTACTCGGCACACAGACCTAGCTTATGAGCAAGATTTATCAACCAAGTGCGTATGGTTGCTACCTATATTCTGATAGGACACTTAATGACACTGGCGCCCGGTTATTGACTTATGAAGACTTGTCTTCTCGGACATCCAATAATCAAACTGGATCGAGGCAAAAAAATCAATCGTAGATAATGACGAAGAGTCGGCCCTTGGGGCACGAGGGGGCCCCCCGTATGCAGGTCGCTACTTAACTTGACAAGCTGTGTTTCAAGTGTTCTTGTGTCAAATCGAGATTGTGTGGGTGTTCAGTCTACCGCTCCTGTTCGACGCTATCGAAAATCATGCATTGGATGGATGCCTGGGCATTGAGAAGGAAGGACGCTTTCAGAGGCGAAAGACCATGGGGAGAGAGAGCGTCTGTGATCCATGGATCTCCGATTGGGAAACCGTATCCAAGCTCCGTGGCTAGTCTGCGCTCTTTGGACTTTTCAAACTTAGCAAACTGAAACATCTGAGTAGCTAAAGGAAGGAAAGTCAACCGAGATTCGGTTAGTAGCGGCAAGCGAGAGCAGAACAAGTGTTTTCATCAAAAGATATCCGAAGCGGTTTCATTCGATTTGTTGTGGATTGGATGATGGAAAAACTAGCAAGCAGCAAGCGTTGGCTGTTTTGCTGTAGCACGCCCTACGGAGTTGTACAAAGTCAGCAACCGTTTTGGGGTGCAAGCATAGGCAACACAGGACTGGTGACGGGGTGGGGCGCGCAGTGAACTAGTTTTCTAAAAAGATTGGAAGATTCGGCCAAAGAAGGTGATAGCACTGTTCATTCGTTCCCATGGTTCGATCCTTCCTAGTAAAACGCGGCGTGTTCGAATGATGATCGCTTTTACGCGAGAAAGGGGGACCACCCTCTAAGCCTATGTATTCCTCAATGACCGATAGCGTACAAGTACCGTGAGGGAAAGGTGAAAAGAACCCCAATCGGGGAGTGCAATAGAGAACCTGAGATCCGATGCGAACAATCGGTCGAAGGAGCGGAGCGCGGGCGCACTCACTCTAACGGCGTACCTTTCGCATGATGGGTCAGCGAGGAAATGGGAACAGCGGCTTAAGCCATTAGGTGTAGGCACTTTCCAGAGGTGGAAGATTTACGTTCTTCCTATTTGACCCGAAACTGATCGATCTAGCCATGAGCAGGTTGAAGAGAGCTCTAACAGGCCTTGGAGGACCAAACCCACGTATGTGGCAAAATACGGGGATGACTTGTGGCTAGGGGTTAAAGGCAACCAAGATCGGATGTAGCTGGTTTTCCGCGAAATCTATTTCAGTAGAGCGTATGATGTCAATGGCCTGAGGTAGAGCACTCAATGGGCTAGGGTGGCCCCCATTTCACTTTACCAACCCTAGGGAAACTCCGAATACAGGCCGTCATCCTTAGTACAGATAGACTGATTGGGTGCTAAGATCCAAAGTCGAGAGGGAAACAGCCCGCATCGTACGCTAAGGTCCCTAAGCAATCACTTAGTGGAAAAGGAAGTGATCGAGCGATGACAACCGGGAGGTGGGCTTGGAAGCAGCCATCCTTTGAAGAAAGCGTAATAGCTCACGGTCCAGCTCCATGGCACCGAAAATGTCTCGGTCTCAAGTGATTCACCGAAGCGATGAGACCTTGAAAGCAGCTTTTTCAAGTGTCGGTAGCGGGACATTCTCGTCAATCGGAGAAGGTTTTTGGTGATAAGATTTGGAGATATCGAAGTGAGAATGCGACATGAGTAACAAGAAATCTGTGGAAAACTCGATCGCCCCGGTGGAAGGCTTTCTGCGTTCGGTCAATCTTCGCGAGTGAATCGGTCCCTAAGGAACCCCCGAAAGGGCCGCCGACCGATGGGTTCACGAAAGTGATGAAGTTGCTTTGACTACCGACGAACCATGCCTGGATCGTCGGAGCGAAATGGATGATCGGGCCGAGGGTTTTTAAAACCCCTCCTCCCCTCGCTCTCCTTTCCTTAATATTCACCGTCGAGTCATCAAAGCCGTCAACTAATTCAGAGAGGCTCGGCTGGCCCGGTCGCCCTACGCTACTAGCGCTTCCAAAGGCGAAGCTCTCCTCTTTGGCGACCAGCAAACGGAGGGCTAAAACCTTTCGTTTTGAAGCAAGGGATGAGCGTGAAAGCTGTTGCACTTCCGTACACGCGCATACTCTTGCTAGGGCGGACACGGATCGACTCTCTAAGAAGACTCTGAAGTGGGCGACCACTCAGCCCAGCGGGCGAACATGCCGGCTCCGGCTCTGCGCACCTGCTGACACCTTTCGAAGCACTTTCACGTGTGAACCGAAGTCGTCTTGCCAAACTCCTTCCTTTCTCATTTCAGTCCTCGCCTTTTTCATCTTCCGTAGGGGCCTTTAGTCTTTTGATTAGAGTAGAGGCCGCGAGAGAGCAGAGCGTACTTCCCGCCATAGTCGCGAGGATCTTAATAGTCTGTTGCGACTGTTGTCATAGTCAACGACGGTTGAAACTTTCGGGAAAAAACTTCGAATTGGGAGGGCAATCCTCCGGTGAACCGACCGTACCCCAAACCGACACGGGTGAACAAGTAGAGTATACTAGGGCGCGTCGAGAGAACCATGTCGAAGGAACTCGGCAAAATGACCCCGTAACTTCGGGAGAAGGGGTGCTCTCCTATCATTTGATTAGGAAAGCAGCACATACCGGGGGGTAGCGACTATTTATTAAAAACACGGACTCCGCTAAGTGGTAACACGATGTATAGAGTCCGACACCGCCCGGTGCTTGGAAGGTCGGAAGGAGAAGTGTGATAAGCTTTGAATGGAAGCCCCGGTAAACGGCGGCACTAACTCTAACTGTCTTATGGTAGCGAAATTCCTTGTCGTGTAAGTAGCGACCTGCACGAATGGTGTAACGACGGCCCCGCTCGTCTCCGACATGGACCGAGGTGAAATTGAATTCACCGTGAAGATGCGGAGTACCAACGGCTAGATGGTAAGACCCCGTGCACCTTGACTATAGCTTCGCGGTGACAACCTTGATCGAATGTGTAGGATAAGTGGGAGGTGGTGACACACAATGACCAATCCCGAAAGACCACTCTTTCGTCTAAGGATGCCTAACCGCCACACCAATCATTTAGGAGGGGTACACTACGAGGTGGGTAGTGTCGGTGCGGAATGTGGTCCCGACACTAACCAGTAATAAGCGCCAAGGTCTATCCCTCAATGGTCGATGCTAAGCAATAAGAGACACGAGTTTATCCCGGTTCCGGCCGAGGGGCCATACGTCCAGCAGTGGTGTGCTCAAGGCACTATATTGCTCAGCACCGGGGGTGCCTGTAGTGGGGCTGCTACAAGCAAGGCGGGAGAGGGAGCGTGGCTCCCAAGTCCCTGGTGTAGTGGCTGGAGAGCAAGAGCATGGTGCGACTCGTCTCGTGTTATGTTGTGTTGTGTGTTCGTCGTTCCTTCGTCCCCTGCGGCAGGGGGGGTTCGTCCTCCTTTTATAGACCAAGGAGAGAGCGAATCACATGCATGCCGCGCTATTTAGCTACGCGAGGGAGCGTGATGTGCTATGCTTTGTAGAGTAGGCGGCCGCCCGGACGATCCTTGCAGCGATCTAGTCATCATGGCGTGTCTTGTACCCGAACAAAGTGGCGGCTTCGAGGGTAGAAAGGCGGCGGACAGGCGTGATGTCCTTTGACGGGCTCGAGGGAGTTGCGACGTTGGTCCGTACGAGGCACAGTGGCAAGGTAAGGTGGCATCTCGTTCCCGCACGCTCCACGGTGCCGGCGTTGTTGCCACAGCGCCGGCGTGTGCCCGTACGCGCGGGGGCGGCCGGCCATGCCGTTAACAGTGGCAGGGATGGCGTCCCACCGGCCTAGCGCCTCCACCTAACCCTGCAAGGTCACAAGAAAGCAAGTCGAGGGTGCGGCCGGCCCCCCTTCGAGGGCTCGGCGCGTTGGCCGTACCGGAGCAGGTGGCGCGGCGTCACGGGACTGGCACCGGCCACGCCGCACAGTTCCTCCCACAGTGGCGGGGATGGGCTCCCTCCTGGGGAGTTGGTGCGGCGGCACCGGGCGCGAGCCCCGTGCGCATGATGGCACCGCCCCGCCGTTGTCAGGGCATTAAATGCCCGTGTACGGGAGCGAGCGCGTGCGTGCGGAGCGCCCTCGAGCGAGGCGGACCCCGTTCGAGGGCCGAGCGGACCCTCGAGCGAGGCGGAGCCTGCTCGAGGTAAGCGTACCCCCCCTCGAACGGGACGGAGCCCTCCCGAGGGAGGTGCGCATCCTCGAGCGAGGCGAAGCCTGCTCGAGGGGATCTTCGAGTGGGCTGCCTTGGTGGGCCGTTGGGGCCTCCACGGCGCGGGCCGTGTCCTGCATGGTTAGGCGAGGCGTGTTTGGCTTTGGCTTTGTGCGGGTTTTAAGTGGGGATTTCCCAGTTGTTAAAGGGGACCCCTAGGGCTGTCCCCGACAGTAGCCCCCGAGCATCTGTGGGTTTGCCATTGAGGCTCCCACAGATGCTGGAGCCTACCGATAAGACATTCTTCCCTCCCCGGTCCCCGCGAATGCTTTCCGTGGGGACGCATCGGGCGGACCCGCGGGTCTAGCCCCCCGGCCCCCGCGGGGAGCATAGGCACTCCCGTAGGGGTTGACCACGAGACTTGGACGAGAGGGCGTGGTACATATTTCAACCGGCGTCGGCAATGTCTCGGCCCGGCTTCGGTGGCGCGCGCGCGCGCGGCACTATCCCCGGTGGGTGCAAGACAGGAGGTGTAGCCGTGCGTCAAGCCCCCCGAGCACCGGCCCGTTCATGGCGATCGGGTAGAGCTTTACGACTTGTTTTTTATCGCGCCCTCGCCATCCCTCCGCGGGACGGAGGGTGAGGTTTCCGCAACCCCCATCGATCGGGTCGCGGATTGCGGATTCCTCATTGAGCTGTTAGTGGGTGGTTCGAGTGGACGCCCATGCCCCGTTCGATAAGGGTAGCCCGCGCGGTCCGGAGACACGTCCATTGAAACGCTTGCGTGGGTTTGCTAGGTGGGGCTCGGTCCCGTTCGCTAGGGACCGAGGGCGCGGAAGCTCTCCCTCGGTGGGATCCCCCGGCTAGCTGCCCTCGCTGGCTCTCGAACACGACATGTGGGGCACCCTTGAGTCGGCGGGCTCGAGGAACGGCTCGAATGCGCGTGCCCCCGTCGTCCCCGACTCGGCGATCCGGGGCACCTGTTCGAACCCGTCGAGGGTCGGGCTTCGAACCCCCGATCATTAGGGCCGTGCGGGGGTGGCCCCGGGCGGCCCCGTCTTTGCATCCGCGACCATCGAGGGGCACGGGCGAGCCGCCCCCGAGGCGCCGATCGGTAAAAATGGTGCGGGGCGGCGGCTAAGCGCTCCCGGCCCGGCATCCGCGACCATCGAGGGGCCCCGGCGAGCCGGCCCTCGAGGCGCGATCGATGTCAATGACATGCCATGGGTGCTTGCGGTGCCCTCTTTGTTTCAAACGGGCCCCAAGGCGACCTTCTCACGCCTGTACCCTTTCGAGGGTTGAAATTTTCCCGAGCCAGGAGCTCGTGCCACTCGAGGGTTCTCTTTACTTTGTAAGGAACCGGGCCTTTTAATGCTCCACAGTCGAGGCTACGGTTTTGCGTCGCGGGCGCGCCTTTTGAGGCGCCGCGGCCGCGCGTGCAGTGGGCGGCGTTGGCAGGCGGACGTGACCGCCTGCCATGGCCCTCGCTATTCTTCGCCGTGATGATGGCTTGTTCGTGGTGGCATGGCCGCCGCGGTCGTGGTGGGGCCCGCCTGTCAGCGAGAAAAAAGATTCCCTGCAGTTAATGCGCGCGGGGCGTCTGCCCCGGAGAGCACGCCCACAGCTTATAAATCTGAGGGGAGGGAAAAATGCGGTTTTTTACCTTAGTGTTCCGCCATTCTTGCCCCCTGCGCTCTCGCCTTCGTTTTGCTCTTGCCACCGCGCCCCTTCGCCCTTAGGGCTCTTCTTCTTCTTGTCCTCCGCTCTCGGGTCCCTTGCCCTTTCTCATGGCGCCGCCTCCGCCCCTCACGATCCTCGACCCGTACGCTTGGGAGCGGTCGGCGGTGACCCGGCTGGCCCTCGGCGAACTGGTCTCCGCCGGCCGCCTTGCTCGGCGAACGAGGAGGGCCGGCCGGCGGAGTGGATCGTGCCGCCGGCGGGGGACCACGCGCCCAACCCGCCGGAAGGCTACGTGGTGAGCTTCATTCTCTTCCATGAGCGAGGTTTCGCCGCGCGCGCGAGCCGCTTCATGCGGGCGCTGCCGCCACCGCTACGGCGTGGAGTTACACAACTTCGCGCCGAACGCGATCTCGCGGCGGCCACGTTCGTGGGCGTCCGTGAGGGGTATCTAGGGATCCCGATCAATTGGGAGCTGCGGGTACACCTCTTCCGCACGGAGCCGTTCACGCAGCCAACGACGGAGCGAGAGGACCCGCCGCGCGGTGCGCGCCGGTGGCATGTCGCTCGCCCTGCGGACGCAAAGACAAGGACGACTACATCCCTTGTACCATGACGACCAATAACGCCGGTCCGGGAGTGGGGGGTGGTTCTATCTTCGCAACACCGAGCCCGGCCTCCCCCCCCCTACACCGGTCCGGTGCTCCGGAGAAGCCCAACTCTTGGGGCTACGGGTGTCCACGGCCCGGCTCCCGGCCGCCCGAAGAACCCGGCGACGCACGGGCCGACCACGGTGGGCGTCCTCACCTTCCTCCACCACCGGCGGATCGTGCCTCCGATGGAGAGGCCGCTCCGCATCTTCGAGATGACGGAGGAGGCGGACCCCATCGCGCCGGCGAGGTCGCGGATGCTCCCGACCCCCCTTGAGCGGGGGTATGCGCTCACACGGGCGCGGAGCGCCGTCGACACCCGGATGCTGCGCTAGGATCGGTCCCCGTGGGACCTCGAGATGCTCTCCACCGGCCCGCTGGTGAGTATGATCCTTGGCCCTGTTTTCGTTCTTGATGTTGCCCCTGGCTCCTGACGTGCTTTTGACGTTCTCGCCTGCAGCTGGTGAGCCTGAGTGCCGCGAAGTCCGTCCCGCCCACTCCTCACTCCCGCGAGGTCGGTCGGGCGGCGCAGCAGCGGGAGCGGGAGCGGGCGGCGCGCAAGAAGGAGCGCTCAAGGCGGCACCGCGAGCGCCGCGAGCGGCGGAGCGAGGAGCACCGCCGCGCGAGCAGCCAGGGGCTCTCCTCTCCGGGGACCGAGGAGTATTCGTCCTCGGAGGGGGACGAGGAGGAAGAAGCTGGGGGGCAGGGCCGCTCTGATAGGTGGGAGCCCCGCACCCCCGTCGCCGAGCCGGTTCGGCGGCAAGGGCGGCATCGCCCGGGGCGGGCGCGGCGGCGCCCGCCGCCGGGCGGGGGCTAACGACGGGAGCGGCGCGGGCCGCGGAGGTGCCGGGGCGCGCCGCGCGGGTGCGCGCGGCGCGCGCGCGCGCGCGGGGCGGGGCCCGCGCGTGCGGCGGAGACGTCGGGAGGCGCGGCGACGGGCGCGTCGGCCGCGCCGGCCTCATTCGCCGAGGCCTCGAGGAAGAGGAAGCACGCCTTCACATCTTCGAGGTAAGGGGCTTGCTCTTCTGCGGGGTTTGGTTTTTTGGCGACCAGGCGTTCGATTTTTTGTTTGTACTTGTGCAGGGTGGTGCCAACCGTGCCTCCCCTCGCACCGGCTAAGGTGCTGAGGGCGGACGCGTCCGTTCCCACCCGGCGGCGCTCGTCGAGGGCGCCGCGGGCGGGGGTGTCACACCCGATTTCCGGAGGGAAACAGATGCATCTCATATGTGTGCCAGGATCTAGTTCCACACATATGATAGACGAAATGAGTGTAATATCATAGGCAGTAAAAACGTAACAAGGGGTTTAACAACTTACTACACTCATTCGGAAGACACGAAGGTCTTTAACATCGGAAAACGATAACTACACGACGAGTCTTCGTCTTCCGCTTCCACGAGGCACTTGATCGGGGGAGACGCATGCCTCGAACTCCTCAAGGCCGCAAGAGAACTCTTCACCATTGTTCTCTTCTGAACAGCGGTAAGCAAGGCTGAGTACACTTATGGTTGGTACTCAACAAGTGGGGGAAGATGCAAGGCTACCAAGGATAGGCTATGGTTTTGCAGCGGTTAGCATTTTAGTGTTGGTCAAACTTTTATTTAAAGAACGCCTAGTTACTAGATGTAAGTATATACCAACCCACTTAAGAAAAACTTTACAACAAAACTTCCCAAAGCTCATCGAGCTTCACCAAACCACGATTTATTCTCATCTTCAAGTTTATTAATCATGTGAGGGTCCAAGCCGCTCATGACCGTGAGCACGGCTGATCGATCAGTTTTACACTCTGCAGAGGTTTGCACACTTTACCCACAGCTCGCGTAAAAGTTCCGAAGAACTTTGAACCCAACCATGCGATGCGATCAGGCATCATACCACACTTCCGAGGTGTGATTGCATAGGGACGCTACGAAGCCTTTACGAAGGTATACAAAAGACCGACGACCCGCATAGTTACGGATCGGGCGGACCATAACCCTCCCTAGTGGTCGGCACCTTAGCAAAGGCTGCTACCCCAAAAGGACCGGGCTATACCCCCCGCAACCCGGATCCCCCTCTCGCTCCTTTCGGAAAAGGGCCATCGGATCAATCGCACACCTAATTAATTGGCAAAGGTCGAGCCATGTAACACCGTGGTTGCGCATGTTTTCTTGGGTGGTTCTCCATGTTCCGATTAAATCACATGATCTTGTATTACCAAAAGCATCATCGTCATGAAACATATAAGCATTTATCTTTGAAAACCATTTTTATCCAACCCAAGTTGAGCAACTAGCATATTCTACCCAAAAACATTTATTAAACGGGGTTGATCCAAGGATTGTGGGTAAAAGTCTAGGTAAGTCCTTAAAAAGGGTGTTCCCATCAATTTGATGCAATATCAACATAAAAGTAAACTTAATTGTAATGCGGTTATATAGGACAAAAATAGAACATGCGGGGGAGAAGACCACTTGCCTTCCTTGCTTAAACACTAAGGTTCTTATTCTTCAAACACTTGCTCTTGATCTACTTCAAGTGGTTGCTCGCTTGAAACTGGCACGATGTCTACGAGCACACAAGAATACATACAATAAACAAAACAATACACCAAGCATGAAAAGCTTAAAGGGAAAACAGGGTTTGGGTTTAGGAAAGCGAACACAAGGAACACTCGGAACTATCGGGAGGTTTAGATGATCACAAACAAGAGCTAGCTATGCGTTTGATATCTTTTAATTAAGTAAAATCATGTGTATAGGTTATTTCAGAGAAATAGCCTATTTATAATTAAGCAAGTTATATTTATCTTTAAAAGACGATGTAAGCCTATTCCAATTTTACTTATAAATATTCAAGTATGATTTATGCAAATTAAACATTTAATTTTAAAAGAAGCATTTAAAAGTATCTAGGCGTTTGTCTTTATATTTCGTGTTATTCTAATCAAATTATAATTTAAAAACACATTTATATTCATTTTAATCAAATTAACATTTAATTAGGAAAACCCGAGATATAGCCTATGTTACATTTTAGTAGAAAGCAAATTGCATAATCATTAATCAAATTAAGTTTGATTATAAAACCGAGGTATACATCTAATTAACTTTTAGTTAAAAGAAATGTTCATCTAATATTAATCATATTAACTTTCTTATGAAAACACGTGTTAAACTTCTAATTAGATTTTAATTAGAAAAGCATGTGTAATAGGATTTAATCATATTTAATATTTAAATAAAAAACAATGAACATGTACAACATTGGTTCTATCACGTACTTTGAGTTGATATGAGCCTAACGCAACTTGAAACGGTGGAATCGGAGCTACAACGCAAAAGATATGGAGAAAACAAGATTCTAGAACTGCCGGGCTTGAAAAGACGGTCGCGTGGACATCAAGAACGCTTAAAACAGAGCTAAGACGGAAAAGATATGGCTAAAACAAGATTCAGGGACTAATTTGTGAATATCTGGAAGTTTAGGGGGTTTTCTGCAAGATTTCAGGGACCTAAACATAATTATGTGTGAAACTAGGAGGTCTTTGGTGCAAAAGAATAGGGCTTGGACCTTTTGTGGAAGAAACTGAAAAGCTCAGGGGCTAAATCATAAAAACAGGGACCTATATGTGAAGATCTTTATTGGTGGGAGGACCGGCATGAAATATTAGAAAGCCGCAGGGGCTTTTTAGCAAAAGTGTCGGCGGCGCCTGGGTTGACCGTTACACAGCCTGTTGACCCGGGGGTTAAAGCTGATCTAGGCCTTTGGTTTTGCGATGGACGGCTGGCCACGGCCGTGGACCGGCGGTGGACCTGGTCCATGGGGTTCACGGTGGACCTATTGAAGGGGTATGCCTTCTTTCAATCGAGCCAACCACCGGCGATCCGGCGGCTAGGGTGGCTCGCGGGCGATGCGCAGCGGCGGGGCGGCGGCGCACGACGGAGCCGACGGCGGCTCGCCGGTGACTCGCCGAGTTCACTCATTCTCGAGCTACGGGACTCCGTTTCGAGTGCGGTTTGGACCGGGAGGAAGGGGAGAATGGCGCGAACCTTACTAGGGGCTCATTGGCGACGATGGGACGGCGGAGTTCGCGCGCGCCGGCCACGGGCGAGATGGGATCGCGGGCTCGCGCGGAGGGCGTGGTTCCGGCCTTGGTCCCGCGGGGAAAAGAGGGGCCCCGGGCACGGGATCCCCCGAGCGGGCGGAGCGGGAGGCGAGGGAGGACGCGAGGGGGCCGAGGGGGTGCTCACCGACAAAGAGGAGCTTCGGGCGGCCGGCAATGGCGCGGTGGCGGGATTCGCGGGAGAACGTGGAGGTGAGGAGAGGGTGTGGGAGCGCGGGAGAGTGAAGGGGCGGCCGCAGGGCCCTCGGGTGAGCTTTTATAGAGCGAGGAGGGGAGGAGGGGCGACGGCCGGAGTAATGGCCATCAATGGCCGATGGCGGCGGCCGGTTTCGATGGCAATCAAGGGGGGTCTTGATTAAGGAGAAACGGTTGGGGATAAAGGAGGAAGACGGCGGCCAGTGGTTTTATTGTGCCCTGATAGAGAACTTGAAGGAGGGAGAGGCGCGGGAGATGGGGGAAACGGCCGGCGGCGGCGCGGTTGACTCGGGCGGGGGAGGTGTTGGAGGTAGGGGGCGATCCCGACCGGTGGGGCCGGCCCGCAGAGAGAGAAGGGGAGAGGAGGGGAGCGGCGCTGGTGGGCCTGCGCGGTGAAACTGGGCCGCGCGTGGGCCGGAGGTGGAGCGGGCCGGCGGGATTGGGTTGGGGTTTGCTCTTCTTTTTTTTTCTTTTTTTTTCAAACCCATTTCAAACCAATTTCAAACCCTTTCAAATTCAAATCTTTTACATGTTTTCAAATTCAAATTTTAACACAAATTTCTCCAACTATTTTAAAGGCTTTTCACAAACCATTTTTAACAACTTTTCAAACATATTTTAAATTCAAACCTTTACACAAATTTTCACATTTTTTCACAATTATTTTTAAGGACTTTTTCACAAATATTTTAAGACTTTTAAAATCACACCACAACCAAAACTCATGCATTCAAATCATGATGCACAAGCACTTATTGCTTCTAAATTATTAAAATGATATTTAAATATTTTAAAGGCCAAATTTATTTGATAATTTAATTAATCCTTAGAAAATAAAATCTAAATACCATGTTGCTTACATTAATTTGGTGATGGAATTTTAGGGTGTTACAAATCTACCCCCCTTAAAAAGAATCTCGTCCCGAGATTCGGAGAGATTGAAAAGAACTAAGGGTATTATTCTGAGTCCATCTTGTACACTGAGTTCTTCCAACAGGGATAGCTCCTTCACCTACTTTCCTTAATCTTGATTCACTTTGCCTTCTTCTTTGGATAGGGCAGTAGCAACAACCTCAATTCTATCTCCTTGGGGCTGGTTAAGAGTACTGACTTCTTGGCACACAGAATTATTCTGTCACATTTGCCTAACCAATCCATTCCAAGTATCACATCTATTCCATTAGATGTAAGTACTACTAGATCATCTTGAAAATCTATTCCCTTGATCTTAAGATTGACTCGTGGGCATACATGAGTGGAACTCATAGGTATATTATGCTTTGCCACAAATTATTCGGTAATGAATGAATGTGATGCTCCGGAATCAAATAAAATAGTTGCGGGCACGAGTTTGACGAAAACGTATCCAAGACAAAAATCGGGAGCGTCTGGAGCTTGTTCAGCTGTCACGTGGTTTACTTTGCCACGCACATAATTCCATTGACCCTTATTGATGTGAGAATTTGCACTTCCATGACGTATCTGAGATGATGGTTGTCCGAATCTTTGACTGTTGTCTTTCTGGGGAGTCTAGATGTTACAATTTGGGAAGATGCTGGCATACCGTTCCAATTCTCCATAATTGAAACAACCATTAGAGTGAACTTGAGAGTCGTTTCTCAGTAGTGCACCTAGGCGATCTCGATGATGATTTGGAACATGTAGTGTTTGTTGGCTGAAATGCTGGAACTGCTGGGTTGAGCGCTGTAACTGAGAATTTTGCAAATAATTTCCACTTGATCCACCAGAACTAAACTGAGAACTCTGTGATGAGTTGAAGCGGGGGCGTGTGTTGCTGATTGTCCACGAGATTGGAACTTGCGCTTCTGTTCACCAAGTTCCACACGTTTGTTCTCTAGACCTATAGCTTTGTTCCGTAATGTAGCGAAGTCCGGGAAGCTATGACTCTGTAGTTGATAGTTGAGTGGCTCTATCAAACTATCTAGGAAGCATTCTTGCCTCTTTGGGTCAGTATTAACTTCATCTGATTCATGACGAGAAAACTGAGTAAACTTATCCAGATACTCGTTGACCGACATATTGCCTTACTTTAGAGCGAGGAACTCTCTTTGCTTAAGCTTGATTGCACCAGAGGGAATGTGGTGCACGCGAAAACTATACCTCGAATTTCGCCGCTGATGGTGTTAGGTGCAGCATGTGCGACAGTGTACGCATTCCACCATTCAGCTGATAATCCTTACAAACAGCCTGTTGTATACAAGACCATCTCTCGATCAGTGCATTGTGTCATCTCCAACTTCTTGGTGACAGTCTTTAACCAATCCTCAGCATCTAGTAGATCAGTTGAGTAGGAGTATGTGAGAGGACAGTGACTCATGAATTGCTTATGCTTGTCCACCGGTGCTGGTGGTGCTGCTGGTGGTGACTGATTTTGCTAAGCTTGAATGTTTTGAAATAGTGGCAGTCGGATTTTGGATTAGCCGCATCTGAGTGACAAGGAACTGTTGTGTTACTGGATCCATTGCTCGGTTGAAGGGTGGGGGTGGTGCTTGATTCTGCTGATTAGCAATATGAGCACAGACAACAGATGGAATGTCTTGTCCTTCTCCCCGATCCGGTGCTTATCATCTTATAAACATCACCGGAATACTCAACCTAACTCCGCTTGTATCGTCCATTCCTTTTTCTCGACTCGTTGATTTGCATTTGTAGGATTTTTTTCTTTTTTTCTTGATAAAGTGATTTGAATAGAGCTGGATCGACTTCCATAATTGTTTCTTTTCCTAAGATTAGCCATCTCGAATCATACTTCGGGTCCTCATACACAACTTTTAATATTCTTCTCCATTTGATCCAAGGCTTCTTGGGTATTGATTTGCTTATTCCGTCTCTCGCCGAGCTTTCTTTTCATATTGGTCGGTACGTTTCTTAGGACACCCGCTAATAAAATGTCCATGATCTTTGCGTAGAAACAATCTCCACTTTCTTTAATGTTTCGACGATTGCGTGGTGGATCTTCATACTCATGTTCCGATCCTTGAGTCAAATGGTAAAGATGTGAATTGTTCTCATGTTGCTCCGGAAAATTCATTTTCCTCTTCTTACTTATGATTTCCCGTAGTTTGCTCTCTAACTCAATAGCTTTGTTGATGACATCTTGCAAACTAGAATATTCATGTAAGCTTAGTATACTCCGAAGGTCTTCATTCAACCCTTGAGGAAATGTTCTCGTTTTTTTTTTGTCACTTTCGGACGATCTTGGTGCGTACATAGATAACTGAATAAATTTATCCCTATTCTCATTCACTGTCATTTGCCCTTGCTTCAAGTTAAGGAACTCCTTCCTTTTGAGCTTCATCGTACTTACAAGAATGAAGTGTGTTATAAAGTTGTCCTTGAATTCTTCCCAAACAATACTTTGTGGTTACTCATGTTCGTAGATATAAGAATTCCACCATTCTGAGGCTGCTCCTACAAGTTGTCCTTATGTAAACAAACTTTCTCTCTATCGTTGCATTGCACCAAGTCTAGCTTCTGTTCAATTGTTGTGATCCATTCATCAGCTTCTAGGTGATCCATAGTGTTAGAAACATAGGTGGCTCAGTATTCCAGAACTTTGTATGTGTATCCTCCGGGTTTGGATATGGTGACACATATTTATCACATCCCAGGTTGTAACTGCTATCATTTCTCTTGTCTTGGTTGCCTTGACTTTCTTCACTTGCATGCTTCTTGAGTTGTTTGATTCCGTCAGGCTGAAATTCATTGAAAGTTATACTCCAATCCTCAAGGTTGATAATCTGATTACTATCTACAGCTTGAGCAACTTCTTCTGGGACTGATTTTGGGTACATAACTTCCTCTTCTTATTGATATCCAAATGATAACATTGTCTAGCCTCATCTGTCATTAGGCTGGCTTCTTTTTGGAGACATGAACGACCATAATACTCACAACATTGACATGCTCCCGCAGTCTTCATATGTTCCTATTGTTCATTCGTCCGCAACTCTGGTGCTCTATGACTTCTCTTATTATTTTGATGATTCCATACTTCTACAACTTGCTTCTTTACCGGTCCCACAGAACTCCAGCTTTTGGTTATCTCTCGTGTTATGAGGGGATGATATGTTGATCTCCTTTTGTCCTTGTAAGACTTGAGCTTGCATGACTGATAGATTTTCTTTATCCAATGACGATGAAACAGTTGGAATCTGACGGTTTCACCCAAAACAAGGTTGGAATTCTTAGGATTTGATGCTTGCTCTATAATATACTGATGGATATTAACCATGGTTTGAGTCATTGCTTGCAGAGTCTGAGTTTGTTTTGCCATATACTCTAGCATCTTGCGTTCAATTGCTGGGGTTGTAGATGGAATGTCGATGTTTCGTTTGTTGTCTTTATATTCGTGATTTCCATTGGGACTCGCCATCCGGTTGTGTGATAAAGATAAGCTCAGAAGAGATTGGAAACAGATTAAAGAGCAGGGTACAATTATTGATATCATATCCATCTTTTCTTGTTGTGGTTGTAATCACACTGTGGTAGAGAGGTGAACAACAGGAGTGAAAGAAATTGACCATCTTTTTCTTTAACTTCTTTCATACGTTGATGTCTGTATATGCTTGTAAATTTATGGTTGTTGATGTTTAGGCTTTGATCTTCTGACATCCTTCAACCAACTTGTATGGTAGATAAGAACAACCCAGATTTGAACCCAAACTGTCTTTATTGACCTAACAATTTATTTCTTATTGCATTTGTGGCCATCACTCCACAATACAACTCACACAAGCAAAGATCCAAATCAATCATGTGTTCAAACAACAAACATTTACATCGCACGTCCTCACGGAACGACTCTATCGAAGTTGATAAGGGGTAGGCAATCTAAGAACTTATATTAGATGATCTCGGTGGTGAAGATCTAGGCGATAGCGCAAGAAACGAGCTCGAATAGATCAAGACAAAACGATGTGTTTTAACAAGAAGACAAGACTAAATTAGTTTTTATATGTAAAATAAGTCAATTTTGAAGGATGACAAAGCTTTCTAGAACATGAATCCTTACTTTTCGACCATTTCTAACTTAAGGCCGCGTTCCTACGATCAACACCGCTCGATACCACTCCACACCCGATTTCCGGAGGGAAACGGATGCATCTCATATGTGTGCCGGGATCTAGTTCCACACATATGATAGACGAAATGAGTGTAATATCATAGGCGGTAAAAACGTAACAAGGGGTTTAACAACTTACTACACTCATTCGGAAGACACGAAGGTCTTTAACATCGAAAACGATAACTACACGACGAGTCTTCGTCTTCCGCTTCCACGTGCACTTGACCGGGGGAGACGCATGCCTCGAACTCCTCAAGGCCACAAGAGAACTCTTCACCATTGTTCTCTTCCGAACAACGGTAAGCAAGGTCGAGTACACTTATGGTTGGTACTCAACAAGTGGGGGAAGATGCAAGGCTACCAAGGATAGGCTATGGTTTTGCAACGGTTAGCATTTTAGTGTTGGTCAAACTTTTATTTAAAGAACGCCTAGTTACTAGATGTAAGTATATACCAACCCACTTAAGAAAAACTTTACAACAAAACTTCCCAAAGCTCATCGAGCTTCACCAAACCACGTTTTATTCTCATCTTCAAGTTTATTAATCATGTGAGGGTCCAAGCCGCTCATGACCGTGAGCACGGCCGATCGATCGGCTTTACACTCGCAGAGGTTTGCACACTTTACCCACGGCTCGCGTAAAAGTTCCGAAGAACTTTGAACCCAACCATGCGATGCCGATCGTGCATCATACCACACTTCCGAGGTGTGATTGCATAGGGACGCTACGAAGCCTTTACAAAGGTATACAAAAGACTAACGACCCGCATAGTTACGGATCGGGGCGGACCATAACCCTCCCTAGTGGTCGCACCTTAGCAAAGGCCGCTACCCCAAAAGGACCGGGCTATACCCCCGCAACCCGAGCCCCCTCTCGCTCCTTTCGGAAAAGGGCCATCGGATCAATCACACACCTAATTAATTGGCTAAGGTCGAGCCATGTAACACCGTGGTTGCGCATGTTTTCTTGGGTGGTTCTCCATGTTCCGATTAAATCATATGATCTTGTATTACCAAAAGCATCATCGTCATAAAACATATAAGCATTTATCTTCGAAAACCATTTTTATCCAACCCAAGTTGAGCAACTAGCATATTCTACCCAAAAACATTTATTAAACAGGGTTGATCCAAGGATTGTGGGTAATAGTCTAGGTAAGTCCTTAAAAAGGGTGTTCCCATCAATTTAATGCAATATCACCATAAAAGTAAACTTAATTGTAATGCAGTTATATAGGACAAAAATAGAACATGCAGGGGGAGAAGACCACTTGCCTTCCTTGCTTAAACACTAAGGTTCTTCTTCTTCAAACACTTGCTCTTGATCTACTTCAAGTGGTTGCTCTCTTGAAACTGGCACGATGTCTACGAGCACACAAGAATACATACAATAAACAAAACAATACACCAAGCATGAAAAGCTTAAAGGGAAAACAGGGTTTGGGTTTAGGAAAGCGAACACAAGGAACACTCGGAACTATCGGGAGGTTTAGATGATCACAAATAAGAGCTAGCTATGCGTTTGATATCTTTTAATTAAGTAAAATCATGTGTATAGGTTATTTCAGAGAAATAGCCTATTTATAATTAAGCAAGTTATATTTATATTTAAAAGACGATGTAAGCCTATTCCAATTTTACTTATAAATATTCAAGTATGATTTATGCAAATTAAACATTTAATTTTAAAAGAAGCATTTAAAAGTATCTAGGCGTTTGTCTTTATATTTCGTGTTATTCTAATCAAATTATAATTTAAAAACACATTTATATTCATTTTAATCAAATTAACATTTAATTAGGAAAACCCGAGATATAGCCTATGTTACATTTTAGTAGAAAGCAAATTGCATAATCATTAATCAAATTAAGTTTGATTATAAAACCGAGGTATACATCTAATTAACTTTTAGTTAAAAGAAATGTTCATCTAATATTAATCATATTAACTTTCTTATGAAAACACGTGTTAAACTTCTAATTAGATTTTAATTAGAAAAGCATGTGTAATAGGATTTAATCATATTTAATATTTAAATAAAAAACAATGAACATGTACAACATTGGTTCTATCACGTAGTTTTAGTTGATATGAGCCGATCGCAACTTGAAACGGTGGAATCGGAGCTACAACGCAAAAGATATGGAGAAAACAAGATTCTAGAACTCGCCGGGCTTGAAAAGACGGTCGCGTGGACACCAAGAACGCTTAAAACAGAGCTAAGACGGAAAAGATATGGCTAAAACAAGATTCGGGGACTAATTTGTGAATATCCGGATGCTTAGGGGGTTTTCTCGCAAGATTTCGGGGATCTAAACATAATTATATGTGAAACTAGGAGGTCTTTGGTGCAAAAGAATAGGGCTTGGACCTTTTGTGGAAGAAACCGAAAAGCTCGGGGGCTAAATCATAAAAACAGGGACCTATATGTGAAGATCTTTATTGGTGGGAGGACCGACATGAAATATTAGAAAGCCGCAGGGGATTTTTAGCAAAAGTGCCGGCGGCGCCTGGGTTGACCGTTACACAGCCTGTTGACCCGGGGTTAAAGCTGATCTGGGCCTTTGGTTTTGCGATGGACGGCTGGCCACGGTCGTGGACCGGCGGTGGACCTGGTCCATGGGGTTCACGGTGGACCTATTGAAGGGGTATGCCTTCTTTCAATCGAGCCAACCACCGGCGATCCGGCGGCTAGGGTGGCTCGCGGGCGATGCGCGGCGGCGGGGCGGCCGCGCACGACGGAGCCGACGGCGGCTCGCCGGTGACTCGCCGGAGTTCACTCATTCTCGAGCTACGGGACTCCGTTTCGAGTGCGGTTTGGACCGGAGGAAGGGGAGAATGGCGCGAACCTTACTAGGGGCTCATTGGCGACGATGGGACGGCGGAGTTCGCGCGCGCCGGCCACGAAGGCGGCATGGGATCGCGGGCTCGCGCGGAGGGCGTGGTTCCGGCCTTGGTCCCGCGGGGAAAAGAGGGGCCCCGGCACGGGATCCCCGAGCGGGCGGAGCGGGAGGCGAGGGAGGACGCGAGGGGGCCGAGGGGGTGCTCACCGACAAAGAGGAGCTTCGGGCGGCCGGCAATGGCGCGGTGGCGGGATTCGCGGGAGAACGTGGAGGTGAGGAGAGGGTGTGGGAGCGCGGGAGAGTGAAGGGGCGGCGCGGGGGCCCTCGGGTGAGCTTTTATAGAGCGAGGAGGGGAGGAGGGGCGACGGCCGGAGTAATGGCCATCAATGGCCGATGGTGGCGGCCGGTTTCGATGGCAATCAAGGGGGGGTCTTGATTAAGGAGAAACGGTTGGGGATAAAGGAGGAAGACGGCGGCCGGTGGTTTTATTGTGCCCCGATAGAGAACTTGAAGGAGGGAGAGGCGCGGGAGATGGGGAAACGGCCGGCGGCGCGCGGTTGACTCGGGCGGGGGAGGTGTTGGAGGTAGGGGGCGATCCTGACCGGTGGGGCCGGCCTGGCAGAGAGAGAAAGGGGAGAGGAGGGGAGCGGCGCTGGTGGGCCTGCGCGGTGAAACTGGGCCGCGCGTGGGCCGGAGGTGGAGCGGGCCGGCGGGATTGGGTTGGGGTTTGCTCTTCTTCTTTTTTTTTTTTTTTTTTTTTTTTCAAACCCATTTCAAACCAATTTCAAACCCTTTCAAATTCAAATCTTTTACATGTTTTCAAATTCAAATTTTAACACAAATTTCTCCAACTATTTTAAAGGCTTTTTCACAAACCATTTTTAACAACTTTTCAAACATATTTTAAATTCAAACCTTTACACAAATTTTCACATTTTTTCACAATTATTTTTAAGGACTTTTTCACAAATATTTTAAGACTTTTAAAATCACACCACAACCAAAACTCATGCATTCAAATCATGATGCACAAGCACTTATTGCTTCTAAATTATTAAAATGATATTTAAATATTTTAAAGGCCAAATTTATTTGATAATTTAATTAATCCTTAGAAAATAAAATCTAAATACCATGTTGCTTACATTAATTTGGTGATGGAATTTTAGGGTGTTACGGGGGGCGAGCACGGCGGCGGCGGGCGAGAGCTCGCGAGGCGCGGCCGAGGCCTCGAGGCCTCGGCCCCGGCGGATCGGCTGCGCCGCGGCGCAACCGGTGGTCGTCGAGGAGCGGCGGACGCCGGCCGTGGCGGAGACGCAGCCGCGCGGCGGCGGCCGTGGTGGAGATGCGGCCGCGGTGGGCTCGCCGCGACCGAGGCGCGGTCCGTGGCGCGGCGCGGCCGAGGCGGCGAGCGGGCGGCGGTGGCCGAGGAGGGCGGTCGGGCGCCCGTGGTTGCGGAGGCGCGGCCGAAAGTGGTGGCCGCGGCGCGCGCGTCGGCGCCCGCGGCCACGGAGGCGCAAGTGGAGGCGCCGGGCGGAAGCGACGCGAGGGCCGAGCTGCCGCCGGCAGCCTCCCGGCGGCGGTGGTGGAGATTCCGCACGACGACTCCCCGCCGCCGGGTGGGACTAGTGGGTGAGCTTCCCTACGCTCTCCCCAAAGTCCCGTGAGGGGGCCCTCGTGAGGCGACGCGACGCCCACATGGTGGCGGGGGCCGAGAGCATGGCGCCGGAGCCTCGTCTTCCCGCGCCGGCCACTCCGTCCCGGTAGAGGGGATCGGCCGGCGACCCGCCCGCGTTCGCCGGCACCCGTGGGGAGCGAGGAGCCGTGGGGAGAGCTCCGCAGCCACGGCGCCACGCTCGACCGTGCGTTGAACGAGGCGCTGAGGGTCCTCGGCGGCCCCGCGTGGCGCGTCTTCCAGGTGGGGCATCGCTGCTCGTTTTCCTCTTTTTCTCGCTTCTGCGCGCTGTCTCTGTATCATGATGCTTACGGGTTTTGACTTGTGGGTGACAGGAGCTCGAGCGCCGCGCTCGTGACAGGTACGGCGCCTTCGACCGGGTGAACGCCGAGCTCCACCGGCCCCCGGGAGTGATGCGGTGCCTTCGACGCGCTCGCCGACGCCCTCGGGACCCCGGACGGTCGGTTGTCGTACGGGCCATGGCCCTGCGCGATCAACTCCATGAGAGCGCGAGGCAGACCCGCGCGTCCCTCTAGCCTCGAGCGGGTCCGCACGCCCCTCATCGACCGGGATGAGGGGCTGCGGTAGGCGCGCTCGGACCTGGAGAAGATGCGCACGCTGGCGGCCAACTGGGAGGCGGAGGTGGCCGGTGTCCACAACGAGAACCGAGGGCTTCGCTCGTCGCTCGAGGGGGCGCGGTGCGGCGCCGGCCGAGGAGCAGCGCGTGCGCTCGAGCAAAGGGCCAAGGAGGCCGACGACCGAAGGCCGCCCTCGACGCCAAGGTCGCGCGCGCTCGCCGGCCTCGAGAGGACCGCTCCCGGCGGAGCGCACCGCCCGCCGTGGGGGCGAGGGGCGGCTCCGGCGGGGAGCGAGCCGCCCTTGCCGACGCCCCGGTCGGCGCCGGGAGCGGGAGCGCGTCGCTCGCGAGGCGGCGCGTGTCGCCGGAGGATCGGAACACCGAATTCTCCAAGCTCGTGGGCGAGCCGATTGTGCTCGATATCACCGCCGCGAGCGCGAGCCGGCCGGCCCTCCGAGAGCAAGGCGCAACCATCAAGGGCCTTGAGCAAGCGGTCGAGGCCGAGCGTCGCGCTCTCGAGGTGGAGAGGAAGCAGGTTGAAGGTAAGTCGCTGTTTGACTCTTGTTTTGCTAGTTTTCTCTTAAGGGGTTCGCACCCTTTTCTGACTTCTTCTTCACCGGACAACTTCAGGCTTGCGCACCGCGCTGGGGCATGCGGCTGAGCGGGCCGAGGCGCTGCAGACCTCCTACAACTCCTCCGAGCAGGAGCTGCAGGAGTTGCGCAATGCAGCCCTCGAGACCTGCCGGGCCGTCGAGGAGGGCGAGGCACAGGCCGGTAGCTCGGCCGGGACGCCCGCCCGTGCGCCCTTAGTGGCCACGTCACCGAGCGCATGCGCCGGGCTCGCATCTTGGCGTCCGGGAAGCCCCTCGGGGTGGTGCGGTCCCACTACGAGGTTAACTTTGAAGCGCCGGCGGAGGGCTACGTCGTCCCCGAGGGTGTTGAGGACGAGGTGGCGATGGAGCGCGTGGACGCTCTCGCCGCCAACGCCACCGGGACACTTGCCGAAGCCTTTGAGGAGTTCCTCTTCCCGTACGCCGCCGACGCCGCCGCTCCTCCCGCCCGAAGACCGCCGGCGCTAGGCCCGTTTTTGTTAATGTATCGGTATGCGGGCGTGCGGCCCTTGTAAATAAACAGATTATTTTTGCCATAAGCATTTGCCAATGTGAAGTGAAGTCTTTTGTTTAATACACTTTTTTGTTTCTCCTTCTTCCCGAATAGATTCTAGTTAGGGGAGTTCGATTTTCGCGGGTGGCCCGCCGGGTTGGAGGCGAGAGAGAAGGGCCGTATCCTCGCGGAGGCGTAGGCTATCTCTGGCTCGCGCGCTCCTTCCGCTAGGCCGCATGCGCCCCGTTCGAATCTTTGCTCGGGGCCAAAGTAGGAAACAAACTTAGCGCGCGTGAGTTGTTTCGTTTTTGCGCGAAAATGGGACCATTTTGGGGGGGATGCCCCCCGTAGTAGCCCCCGAGGGTAACTTGGGTTTCAGGGGAAAGCCGAGTTGCCCTTTTCATTAGACTTACAACGTTTACATAGTTGTCACCAACTGGGGCGTTGGTCATGTGATTTTTACAACAAAACACTTGGAAATCCTAGCTAGGGGTAGAAGCGACGTAGCTGTTGGATGTTCCAAGCGTTGGTGAGCTCTTCACCGTCCTCGTTGGCCGCCTTGTATGTGCGGGCTTGAGTACCTTTACCACGACGTAGGGTCCCTCCCATGGAGGCGATAGATTGTGGCGTCCTCGGTTGTCTTGGTGTAGCCTTAAGACCAAGTCCCCTTCGCCGAAGTCCCGTCGGCGTATCTTGCGTGCTTGATAGCGCCCGAGGGATCGCCGGGTACCTTGCGGAGTGCATCAAGGCCACGAGGCGTGCTTCGTCTAGGCGGTCAAGTGAGTCCTCGCGGCTCGCCGGTTGGTACCCTCGTCGTAGCCTCGAACCCCGGGCGACCCGTATTCTATGTCCGTGGGGGAGGACAGCCCCTCCGCGCCATGGATTAGGAAAAACGGGGTGAACCCGGTGGCTCGCTCGGGGTGGTCCTTAGGCTCCACACGACCGCCGGTAACTCTTGGAGCCATTTCCGACCGCATTTGTTTAGCCGGTCGAAAATTCTAGGCTTAAGGACTTGTAGGATCATGCCGTTGGCACGCTCTACATGGCCGTTGGTCCGCGGGTGTGCCACGAGTGCCCAATCCACACGGATGTGGAACTTGTCGCAGAACTCCAAGAATTTCCTGCCCGTGAACTGGGACCCGTTGTCGGTGATGATGGAGTTTGGCACTCCAAAGCGGTGGATGATGTCGGTGAAGAACGTCACCGCTTGCTCCGCCCTGAGATTCGTAATGGGGCGCACCTCCACCCACTTGGAGAACTTGTCGATCGCGACCAGCAAGTGGGTGAAGCCCCCGGGCGCCTTCCGCAGGGGCCCGACGATGTCCAGCCCCCACACGGCGAACGGCCATGTTATGGGGATGGTCTGCAGGACATGAGCGGGAAGGTTGGACTTGCGGGCGTAGAACTGGCACCCTTCGCAGGTGCGTACGATCTCGCCGGCGCCCACGACCGCGGTAGGCGGTAAAAGCCTTGGCGGAATGCATTGCCAACGAGGGTACGAGGTGCCGCGTGATGGCCACGCATCCCGCCGTGGATGTCCCGCATGAGCTCGCGCCCCTCGGGGATGGGCACGCACCGCCGCAAGATGCGGAGGCGCGCGCGCTTGTACGCGCGCTCGCCATCGACGAGAGCAAAGGACTTGGCCATCCCGGTGATGCACCCGGCCGTGGCCCGGTCCGAGGGGAGCTCCTCTCGGGCCATCTAGGCGATATACTTGTCGCGCCGGCCGCCCCGACAGGGGGTTGGCTCGATATCCATCACGTCGGCCTCGTAGGAGCCATACCCCTCGAGGAGGGAGAGTACGTACGCCTCGTTCGAGGGGTCCTCGTCCATGGGTTCCGCACCCGCCGGACCCAAGGAAGCCCCCCGAGGGTTCCGCGTGGCTTGAGGGGTGAGGCTCGAGGACGACCGAGGGCCGAGCAATATCGCGCGAAAATGTTCGGGGGGACAAGGATCCGCCCGACGCAATCTTGGCCAGCTCGTCCACCTCCTCGTTGTACCCGCGGGGCACGTGATTGAGCTCGATGCCGTAAAATTTGTCTTCGAGGGCTCGCACGGCCTTGCAGTAGGCCTCCATCTTATCGTCATGGCAGCTCGCGTTCTTCATGACTTGGTCAATCACGAGTTGCGAATCCCCCCCGCACGTCGAGGCGCTTGACGCCTAACTCAATGGCGATCTTGAGGCCGCAAAGGAGGGCCTCGTACTCGGCCATGTTGTTCGACGCGGGGAAGTGGAGGCGTACCGTGTACCGCATGTGCTCCCCAAGGGGCGACACGAAGAGCGGACCCGCGCCCGCCCTCGTTTTCATCACCGAGCCGGCGAAGTACGCAGTCCGAACACTCTCGCTTGGATCCGTGGTGGTGGCCGGCTCGCGCATCCGTCCATTCGGCCGACGAAATCCGCCGGGATCCGGGACTTGATGGCCATGCGCGGGGCATAAGCGAGCGTTTCGCCCATCGGCTCCACGGACCACTTGGCGATCCCCGCCCGCCGCGTCCGGGTTGCGGATGATCCCCCCTAGCGGGAAGGAGGAGACCACCGTGACGGGGTAGGCCTCGAAGTAATGGCGGAGCTTGCGCCGCGCGAGGACCACCGCATACGGCAGCCTTCGGACTCGAGGGTAGCGCGTCTTGGTGTCGACAAGACCTCGCCGATGTAGTAGACTAGCCGCCGGACCGGGCGGGCGTGCCCTTCCTCCGTGCGCTCCACCACGATTACGGCGCCGACCACCCGTATGGTTGCGGCCACGTAGAGTTGTAGGGGTTCGCCGTCCCGTGGCGGCGTGAGGATGGGGGCGCGAGTCAAGGATGCCTTCAGCTTGTCGAGCGCGTCCCGGGCCTCGGCGGTCCGGCGAAGCGTTCGTGCTTCTTGAGGAGGCGATAGAGGGGCAGGCCCTTCTCGCCGAGCCGCGAGATAAAGCGGCTCAAGGCGGCAAGGCACCCCGGCAAAGACCTTTTGCACCCCTTTGAGGTCCCTGGATCGGGCCCATTTGTTCGAGGGCCGCAACCTTCTCGTGGTTGGCCTCGATTCCCCCGTTGGGAGACGATGTATCCCGGAGCATGCCTCGCGGCACCCCAAAGACACACTTTACGGGGTTTAATTTGACCCCGTTGGCCCGCGTACGACGGACGCGATGCTAAGGTCGCCAACCGGTCGTCCGCCTTCCCGGTTTTCACGACGATGTCGTCCACGTACGCCTCGACCGTCCGTCCGATGTGATCTCCGAAAACGTGTTGCATGCAACGCTGATAAGTTGCACCCGCGTTTCGGAGGCCGAACGGCATCGTGACATAACAGAACATCCCGAACGGCGTGATGAACGAAGTCGCGAGCCGGTCGGACTCCTTCATCTTTATTTGGTGGTACCGGAGTAGGCATCAAGGAAGCAGCAGCTCACACCCAACCGTTGAGTCAACAATTTGATCAATACGTGGCAATGGAAAAGGAACTTTAGGACATGCTTTATTAAGACTAGTGTAGTCTATACATATCCGCCACTTCCCGTTCTTTTTCTTTACAAGTACGGGTTTGCTAGCCACGTTGGGTGGAACACCTCCTTGATGAACCCGGCCTCGAGAAGCTTCCGCAGCCTCCGCTCCGATAGGCCCGTCGCCGCTCCTCATCGAAGCGGCGGAGCCGTTGTTGCACGGCGCGGGCATGAGGCAGATGTCAAGGGAGTGCTCGGCGACCTCCCCTCGGGATGCCCGGCATATCCGAGGGGCTCCACGCGAAGATGTCGGCGTTTGCGCGGAGGAAGTCTACGAGCACCACTTCCTATTTGGGATCAAGGGTGGAGCCGACCCTCAACGCCTTGCCCTCCGGGCGGCAAGGTCGAGGGGCACCTCCTTGGTCCCGCTCCGCGGCCTCGAAGGTGCCGGTGTGCTTGGCGGTGGAGTCGAGGTCCTCGTTGACCATCTTCTCCAAGGTGGTCACCAGCGCTTCATCCAGCGCTAGTGCTTCCGCGTGTTCTACGCACTCGACGTCGCAGTCGAATGCGTGCTCGATGGACGAGCCCACGGTGATGATACCGTTTGGTCCTGGCATCTTCATCTTCAAGTAGGTGTAGTTGGGGACCGCCATGAACTTGGCGTAGCAGGGCCGCCCAAGTATGGCGTGGTAGGCGCCCTTGAACCCCACCACTTCGAAGGTAAGTGTTTCCTTGCGGAAATTCTTCGCGGTCTGCCGAACCAAACCGGCAGTCGATCGCCCGAGGGGCCGGACCCGCTCGGGGGGCGCGACGCCATGGAACGGCGTCGTCTGGGCCCGTGCCACAGCCCGATCCAACCCGATCCCCGGCAAGCGCGGAAGCCGTATGCGCGTAGAGGATGTTGAGGCCGCCGCCTCGGTCCATCAAGACTTTTGAGAACCGCGCGTTCCCAATGATTGGGTCGACCACCAGCGGGTACTGGCCCGGGTGGGGATGCGGTTCGGATGGTCTTCCCCGCCGAAGATGATGGCGTCCTCCGACCGCTGAGGAAGGAGGGAGGCGCCTTCTCCGCGGCGAGGACCTCGTGCCGCTCCCGCTTGCGCTGGCGGGTCGACATGTCGACAGTTGGTCCCCCGAAGATGAGGAACACGTTCTCCACGGCGGGGAAGCCGCCGGCGTCGCCATCTCCTCCGTCTTTCTTGGCCTCCGCTTCCTTCGCGGCGGCGCGGCCATAGAACTTCTTGAGCATGTCGCATTGCTCAAGGGTATGGTTTACTGGGGTCTTGTGGTAAGGACATGTCTTCTTCAAAGGACATGTCATCAAACACCCCCCGACCTCGAGGGGCCGGTCGAGGGCCCCGTCGAGCCGGTCAACGGCGAAAAAGAGCCTCGGCATCATCGCCGTCGCGCCCCGCTCCGCGCGCCTCGCGCGCGGCTTCTTTCCTTTCTTGCCCCTCTTGTCCTTCCGGTGGGGCTCCCGCGGACTTCTTGCCGCCCTCCGCGGCGCATCATCCGAGCGCTTACCCTTCTTGCCGTCGAAGATCGCCCCCACGGCCTCCTCCCCCCGAGGCGAAGCCGGTGGCAATGTCGAACGGCCCTCGTTGGAGTTCGCGGGCGGGCCGCGTCCCAACTCGCGCACGAGGTCCCGGCACGTGGTGCCCTCGAGGAAGGCATGCACAATCTCGGATTGCGCCACGCCGGGGAGCTCCGTACGCGCCGCTTGGAGAAGCGCCGTATGAAGTCCCGCAACCGGCTCGACCGTCTCGACGGTGCGGTGGGTGGAGCGCGGGTCCCGGGGAATTTTCGTGGCGCACGTACGTGCCCCGGAAGTTACCCACGAACGTGCGGACCGGGTCGTCCCGGCTTGTGGATCCGCGGCGGGGGCGGTGTTCGAGCCATGTCCGGCCGAATCACCGAGGTGTAGGGGCAAGTTGCGGATGATGACCTCGTCGGCCGGTGGCCCCGCCTAGGCGGGCACGCCGTGCGGTAGTCGTTGAGCCACACGCGGGGATCCGTCTCCCCGTTGTACTTGACGATGGTCGAGGGTTGGCGGAAGCGTTGGGGGAAGGCCGCCGCGCGGATCTCTCGGCCCAACACACGGGTCCCGGGGGTTCCGGCGTCGGGGAACCGTCCTCGTCGGCTCGCGTTAGCGTCCACCCCGTTGAGGGTGGTAGCCTACCACCGCCGCGCATCCGCCTTGCTCGTGCGCCGGGCGTTGATGACGTTGCGGGCGTCACCGGTCCCGCCCCGTGCGCGTGTCGAGGAGCCGCTCCTTGGCCGGCGCGCGCGTCCCGAGTTGGTGGGACGCCCGGCGGGCTTCCCCCCGTGCGGCCCGTCTCCTCGCGCATCCCCCCGCCGGGCGGATACGTGAGGCCGAGCTTTCGCGCCGGACGGCCGCTTGCTCGATGAGAGCCCGCACCTCACGCCGGGAGGTTCCGCGCCCTCGGGGGTCGAGGGTGCCGGCATAGCCCGGCGCGTCGCGGCGGCAATGAGCTTTTGGCTTGCCCGCGGAGGCGCGTGCGGTTGTCGACGTTAAAGTTGGTGTTGATGCGGTCGCGGGCCCGTTTGCCCGGCTCCCGCGCGCGTTCGCCGCGCGCGGAGGCTTCCCCCGCCATTGAGGCACGGAGCGGCCCGCACCGTTCGATATTCCTCCGCCGGCTTGGCCTCAAGCTCGCGAGCTTGGGCTAGGCCGTGCGTCGACGTCGGCCCCGGCGGGGTGCTTGGCCCCGCGGCGCCGGGCCGCGGAGCGATCCCCGCGGCGGGGCGTGACCTCCCTCGTCGCCGGCGCCTACCACGCCGGTGGCATTGGCCGGGTCATTAGCGATGACGACGCAGCACTCCCGTGCGGGGTCGTAACTCCCCGTGGCCGGAGTCGTCGGAGCGCCCAAACCGTAGTCCGTAGCATCGAGGAAGCGCCCGAACATGACCCGGGCTCGCACGCCGAGAAGTCCCACTCCGTGTACCCGTGGAGGTTGGCGGGTGGCAATGCGTCAAGGGAGCCTAGTGACGACTCATCACCCGCGGAGGCACCGGGATCCCCGGCGACGAAGACGTGACGGCCGTGGGGAACCCGACGCATCGTGGTGTTGACGTTGACGTTGTGGGCCGCCGCGGCACCACGCCGACCAATGGGAAAACGCGGTCCGAGACCGTGCGTTGTCCCGCCGGGGTGGCGGTTGCCGTGGTGACGGGCGCGCCGTGTTGAGAGTCGGTGCACTCGGCCCGCCGCCGCTCGGGACCGTGCCCGACGCAAACGCCGGCCGGAGCGGCGACGGCGTCGCGGTGTCGACGGGCCCGCGCCGCGTCGCGCCGGCGGGCGTCCGCGCCGTGGTGGTGCGCGCGGCGGGGCCGGAGCGGACCCGGCCCGGCACCACGCACGGAGCTCCTCACGGTTGGTGAGGTGCATCGGTAGCCGTTCCCCGTGGCCCGAAAGTTTAGGCCCCCGAACCGGATTTCGAACCCGGCGGGGGAGGGGGGTCCGAGCCGCACATGCAAGCAACGCGTCCGCGGTACTCGGCGGATCACCATGGAGGGAGTTGACGGTGGATTGACCTTAGGCGCTCGATTGCCCCACGGTGGGCGCCAACCGTCGGGTGCGGAATGTGGTCCCGACACTAACCAAGAATAAGCGCCAAGGTCTATCCCTCAATGGTCGATGCTAAGCAATAAGAGACACAGAGTTATCCCCGGTTCCGGCCAAGGGGTCGTACGTCCCACGGCGGAACATGGTGTGCTCAAGGCACTATATTGCTTAGCACCGGGGGTGCCTCGTAGTGGGGCCGCTACAAGCAAGGCGGGAGAGGGAGTGTGGCTCCCAAGTCCCTAGTGTAGTGGCCGGAGAGCAAGAGCATGGTGGGACCTCGTCTCGTGTTATGTTGTGTTGTGTGTTCGTCGTTCCTTCGTCCCCTCGCGACGGGGGGGTTCGTCCTCTTTTTATAGACCAAGGAGAGAGCGAATCACATGTATGCCGCGCTATTTAGCTACGCGAGGGAGCGTGATGTGCTATGCTGTAGAGTAGGCGGCCGCCCGGACGATCCTTGCAGCGATCCTGGTCATCATGGCGTGTCTTGTACCCGACACAAACTTGCGCCCTCGAGGGTAGAAAGGAAGCGGACGGGCCGTGATGTCCTTTGACGGGCTCGAGGGAGTTGTCGACGTTGGTCCGTACGAGGCACAATGGCGGTGTAAGGTGGCATCCCGTTCCCCGCACGCTCCACGCGTCGGCATTGTTGCCACGGCGCCGGCGTGTGCTCGTACGCGCGGGGGGCACCGCCCATGCCATTACACACAGGGCGGGGCAGGATGGCGTCCCACCGGCCTAGCACCTCCACCTAACCCCGCAAGATCACAAGAAAGCAAGTCGAGGGTGAGGCCGGCCCCCCTTCGAGGGCTCGGCGCGTTGGCCGCACGGAGCAGCGGCGCGGCGTCACGGGACCGGCGCACGCCACGCCGCACGCTTCCTCCCACGCGGGCGGGGATGGGCTCCCTCCCGGGGAGTTGGTGCGGCGGCACCGGGGCACGAGCCCCGTGCGCATGATGGCGCCGCCCCGCCGTTGTCGGGGCATTAAATGCCCGTGTACGGGAGCGGGCGCGCGCGTGCGGAGCGCCCTCGAGCGAGGCGGACCCCGTTCGAGGGCGGAGCGGACCCTCGAGCGAGGCGGAGCCTGGCTCGAGGTAAGCATACCCCCTCGAACGGACGGAGCCCGCCCGAGGGAGGTGCGCATCCTCGAGCGAGGCGAAGCCTCGCTCGAGGGATCTTCGAGTGGGCCGCCTTGGTGGGCCGTTGGGGCCCCCACGCGCGGGGGCCGTGTCTCGCATGGTTAGGCGAGGCGTGTTTGGCTTTGGCTTTGTTGCGGGTTTTAAGTGGGGATTTCCTAGTTGTTAAAGGGGACCTCTAGGGTTGTCCCCGACAGTAGTTTATCCGGGGCGGATGCCTTCTAAAGAGTAACGGAGGTGTGCGAAGGAAGGCTCAAGCATTGATTCTTCGCTCGTGAGCGTAATGGTATAAGCCTCGCCGATCGTGAGACCGACTAGTCAAAGACAGAGACAAAAGTCGACCATAGTGATCCGGGAGTCCCGTGTGGAAGGGCTCTCGCTCAACGGATCAAAGGTACGCCGGGGATAACAAGGCCGATGACTCCCAAGAGCTCTTATCGACGAGTCGTTTGGCACCTCGATGTCGACTCATCACATTCCGTGGTTGAAGAAGGTCCCAAGGGTTCGGTTGTTCGCCAATGAAAGTGGTACGTGAGTTGGGTTTAGAACGTCGTGAGACAGCTTTGGTTCCTATCTACCGTTGGTGTTAAAGGGAGAACCGCGAGGAGCCAACCCTAGTATGAGAGGACTAGGTTGGGTCAACCTATGGTGTACCGGTTGTTATGCTAATAGCAGCGTCGGCACGGGCTAAGTTGGTACGGAAGAACTGCCGCGCCGCGGGAAATCCTTCTCTATACAAGTTCTCATACGAGGTTTTTGAACGAACTTCGATAGGTGAGAGGTGTAAGCACCGCGAGGTGTGAAGCGATCTCGTACTAAACGAATAGAACTTTCCAACCTTCGAGAAAAGGTCCCATCCTTCAATATCATGATTGGGTCAACCAGCCCAGATCATAAGTGAAATAGTTTGATCGGGTCGACCAGGTCAGGCCCGATCATGAGAATCTCTTGTTTAAGCAAAGCAATGACAGACTCTATTAACAAGCTTTTTCTAATCTCTATTAACGTGCTTTTTGTTTTTGTAAGTAGTATCTTCTTTATACTGTGCCTACAGGGTGTCATTTATTTGATGGAATCGTCCGGCCAGAAACGGGGAAGAATCTCTTCTGTCGTAGAGGCCTCGTCGAGTGCTCCCACTCCGCCAAAAAAGAATATGATATAAAAAAGATAAGTGGATAAAAGTGTCCCACCAAGACGCCGATGAAAGACTTTGCAACGAATTCAGCAAGTGTATCATTGATGAAGAGCTCGTCAAACTATCGAAAGATATGTTCTAAGAGTACATACCACACCTCTAAAAGGATAAGTAATCTCATTTTGGTTAGGATGGAATCTAACCGTTTCTATATGATGTTGTTTATTTATCAGCTAGTGATGGAAATAGGCACTTAATAACACGTAGAGGGTCACCCTTCTATAGACTTCAGTGCTTGCTTCCGTCCCTCTAACTATTGTCAATTGAATAGCTCCCGATTATTAGAAGAGAAAGACTGCTATTGTAGTTGTGTAAGCAAGTTGGATATCTTGATTTGATCTTCTTTCAATGAGGTAGGGTGGGGCTGGTTAGAGCTTTGTGGTACCTTATAGTCTGTCTAGTGTAGAACGAAATGTGACTTCGAGATATGATCTTTTGGTAGAAAAGGAGTTGTTGGGTTTGCAGGATACCCTTTTATTAGGAAAACGTCGTGAAGAGTGAACTAGATTATCCCCTTTCTATGGTAGGTCCAAATACTAGTTTCTTTGGTAGTTTTCAACTTTTCCAAAATTCAACTCGTTGTCCAAGTCCTATACCTTTTCTTTCACAAGCCGGGAAAAGGGCGCTAAGCATTGATAAAGACTTTCATTGCTTCCCTATAATCTATATTATACACTACTTGATACAAAACTTGCTTCCCTTATTTTAGCTACTACCTTTCTCGTATTCTTATCATATACTTCTAGGATGCCTTCCTCCAATCGCTTTCTTGCTCTAGTTAAATTCTTGTTATATATATAGGTGATGAGTAGGGATGCTGCTCCCCGTCGCGGCTAGTCAAATGTCCGATTTAATGCACTAGAGGGGGGTTAGCACTAAATTTTTGCAGTCTACTTTGAAAGTAAAAGTAAAGACTTGCTTTTGTTTTGCTTCTTTGCTGATGCTTGATTAACTACATGTTTATACTGTATTCTGCAATAGTAGAGAAGAGAGAAAAATGTAATGTCAAACTACACGCCAGCAAGTGCCAGGAAGAGAAGTTAAGCAATTGGAAACAGAGAATAAGTTAAAGACAAAATTAGCCGGCTTAGGATTTGCAGTCAATAAAGCAAGGCAAGCAAGTGATCTTACAAGTGCAAGATGTCACAGCTGAATTGAAGGTGTTCCTGGGAACAGTTGACTTGCACAAGGAAAAGAAGAAAGGAAGCATGCCTCTTAACTCACTCCCGTGTTTGCCAGCTTCAATAGCATGGAAGAAGGTGTTCAAAGAACATAGTTTCACATCTACATTTTCTCCATTTGATCTTGATCAATAATTCACTTATAGAATAGAATAGAATAGAATAGAATAGAATAGAATAGAATAGAATAGAATAGAATAGAATAGAATAGAAAGATCACAATAAGATGCGAAATGAGAATGTAACTTGTCGCGTGTCCTCGACAAGTAGTGCCTAATTGAAAATGTCTTCTTATGTTATGAGTCTCTGGTACTGTTCCTGTATAAGTGCCAACCGGTAAGACGACCAGATCTACTACTTTTGGTGCCATATCTTCCAAAACCAAGTTGTGTACCATCCGGTTCACGACTCCTACTACATCTGCATTTACTATATTTACTATATTTCGTACGTTTCCGATATAGCACATCCCCCCTATTTTGACTATATAAGATCCGCACTTTGACACCTGAAATTCCGTTACGAGTAGATACTTCCGCAGGAGCATAATCGATTTTGTGGTTAAATACATTACAAGATGTTTTTCCATACTTTCCACAGTCGGTTCTAGCTATTCCGCATCCCCTAATTGACCAGAACAACAAATACGTATCCCCTCCACCCATTTTGGCATTCTTAAAGGAATCTTCTTCACTATTTGACTAAAAATGGAACGAAATGAGACTAGATTGTTCCTCAGTTTAAAAGAGATGTCTTTAGCAATCAAAGAAGCACTTTGATAAACTGATTTGATCTTTACTGACTCAATTAAGGTAGGTGGGGGTTCTGTATAAACCCCACGGCACTTAACCGTTTTCCCCCAAATCGCGCCCTTCTTTCTCGACGTGCCCGTCCTTGCCACCGCCTCTCCTCGTCGCGCCACGCCGCTCCTCTCCGACGCGCCGCACCGCTCCTCCCCGACGCGCGCTCCTCCCCGACACGCCGCCCCCGCCGTCTCCCCGACGCCGGCGAGCTCGGCCGCGTCGACGTCCGCCCTCCCCGCGCATCTCCGTCCCCGACGCGGCGGCCCTCCGCGACGCGGCGGTCCTCCCCGACATGCCGCCCCCCGCCGTCCCTCCTCTCCTCGGTGGCGACCCCCGGCCACCTCTCCTTGGCGGCGACCGCGGGCGCCGGCCCTCCTCTCCTCGGCGGCGGCACGCGCGCCGCGCGCCCTCCCTCGGTGGCGGCCTCCTGCAGCCGGTATGCCGCGCCGCCGCCGACGCCTCGCTTGCCGGCCCCCCTCCTCGCGGCCACCGGCCGGCGTGCGTGCGCCCGATGACCGGCGGGCGCGGGGGGTTTGCCTTGCTGACGTCAGCCCGTGAAATGCTGGCGTCAGCAAGCATTTATAATTTTATTTGATTTAGTTTATGTTTTGAAATTAATTAGAAATTATAATTGTGTGTAAATTTTTAATTTGAAATTTTATTATTGGAATAGAAATAAAATTAATTAGAAACATGTACTCCCTCCGTCCCAAAATAATTGCAATTCTAGGACCGAGCACACAAACCAATGTGAGGTGTAAAATGACCAAAACACCCTTTGTCTTTTATGGGAAAGATCTAATTCTAGAAAATTCTTGTTTATTATAGAAATTCTTAGAAAATGCTTGTTTATTCTAGAAAATCATATAAAAACTTGTTGTTTATTCTAGAAAATCATAGAAAAACTTGTTGCTTATTCTATAAATCCATAGAACATTTTTGTTTATTTCGGATGGATGACAACCATGACAACTTTATGGCCGACATTATAGGTAGTGGTACAATTGCAACCTTCACCGAGGAGGAGTGTAGTCGAGGCGTACATGTACTTGAACATACCTCGAATGAGGACACTGCTTCGCTCTTGTCATTGACACAACAACTAATATTGTGGAGAATTCTAGAAACAATGAGGAAAGTGTTGTGAATGAAAGTATTGAATGTTCCCACGAGGTATATATCATGCATTAAGTTCATAGTTCTTATTTTCCTAACCTCAATTCTTAGGTACTAATTAATTAAATAACGAATCTGCAACATGTAGGCTTCAGCATCCACATCAAAAAAAAGAGAGGGTGTACACAAGTACTCACCGGCCATGTCATGTATCAGATCACAGAAGTATCAGATGATGGCCAACCATGTGCTCCAAAAAAATCAAGGACATGTATGTGTCACATTGTGGGGCCATTGTAAGGGACAACGTGCCCATCAGCTATAGAGAATGGAAGGGAAAAGAAGATAATCGACACTTGGTTCCAGAATCAGTGAAAAATTTGTTGTGGGATGAAATCCTAAAACACTTCACAATCCTGAAGGTGTTGAACCAACCAATGTGAAGTGTTGGACTCTCACGAGGATGGCAACACAATTTCAGAAGTTCAAACAGCAACTCGATAAAGATTATATCAAGAAGAATCAAACTCCAAATTGGATTAAATATCCCAAGTTAAAAGAACACTGGACATCCTTTGTGGAATACAAGACAGGTGAAAATTTCTCCATGGGGAGTGCACGAGCGAAGCAAAGTTGTGCTAAGAAGGAGCACGACTGTTGACGGTGTATTTTGGTACACCAAGCATGTTCATTACACTTTGCTTTGGATTTGATTATGGAACTAAACCGCCACTAGGCACACTAATCATATAACAAGTTCATCTATGTCCATGCATTTGGAAGTGTTGTGTTTATGTAGGAAAACATGGACATAAAGGACGGATTCGCAACAAGTTCAAAGGAGCATTTACGGAGTCTTGTTCGTGTTCATGAGCTTGATGAAATCACTTCCAATGGTGGCAAGGACCGAAGTGCTACGAAGGAACACCCCTGGGGATTGAAGCGTAAAAGACCGAACTTCATGCGCGGAGAACCTCCATCTTGGACGCGAGGATGACATCGTCAAAATCATGCATGTGGAGGGGGCAAAGTGCATAATCACCTGAGGACCCACGGGAACGAAGGGGTGACCGAACCAGGCCGAATTGGGCCTGGGCCGGTCGGCCCAGGCCGGCCGACCCGGCCCGGCTTCCGGCGTCGGTTCGGCCCCCCCTTTCCTTGCACCCGAAGGATCTTCAACCCTAAAACCCTAGAGGCGCCGCCATTTGGCGAGGAGAGAGCTATTCGCACCGGAGGCCATCCACAAGCTAGAGAGAGAGGAGGGAGATTTCCGAGAGGGAGATGAAGCACCCACAAGTGGAGAAGAAGGAAGACACCGTCGGAAGGGTGACCATGATCAACGGTGCTATGTCTAGCACCTTGATGGGGTAATCTCCTTATTCGTCCTTGGGTTGTAATCGATCTTAATTAAGATGTAATCGTACTTTGTCGGATTATCTATCTATCATCTTGTGTTGAATATACTTTAATGCTAAAGGTTAGCTACCATGCCGTAAAGGGAGTAGAGCTCCAATGCTTCCTTGGATCCATTCAATACGTCGTGTCCATCATAGGTCTAGTCATGAATACCTTCGCGTAGTGACAGTACGAGAGGAGGGAAAGGGCGAAACCGTGGTCACAACCCCCGATAGATAAGATTGGTTTTCATGTCCTTAAGCAATTGCATGATCTAGTATCATAGACCCATGGGTGAGTGTCTCCTATCTTGATTGCTTAATTATTCTCTCTAGTGTAGTTTAGTTGTTTTCTAGTTTGATCGTAGTTAGGGTTTGAGTAGCTAGTGTGTAGAGGTAGATCAAACGCTTGTAATCCCCTTGCTCCGCGAATTGACAAGAACCTTGGGAATCCCGTGGTGAAAAAGGTGTGGGTCCGTACGCTTGCGGATCGTAGAGGGATACGTCTTTTATCTGTCAACAAGCCCCTTTATCTGGCGCCGTTGCCGTGGAGCAAGCTAGTTTACATCATTTGGTTTGCATCTAACTTCGTTTTATATTTAGTTTATCTTTTGTATGCTATATCTAACACATATTATCTAGAAAACCACTTGTTTTGTTTTTGTTTTTGTTTTTATCTTGTTGTCTATATGGCGTTCATCAATCAACCTGTGGAAGAACCGGAGAAATCACTAAGGAATTACACTAGCCCTCGATGTGAAGACATAAAAGTACAAGAGTCGGATTCGAAGCTCGAAGCGACCAAGTATGAAATGAAATCCAAGATCATCGAGATGGTGGTGGCAAACCCGTTTGAATGGATGGTTACGAAGAACCCATATAGACACATAAGGCATTTCACAACGCTATGCAACACGGTGCGTCAAGAAGGAGTTCCTGATGAGTGGTTCAAATGGAATCTCTTCCCTACTCACTTGCCGGTGAAGCAAAGACATGGTACTCGTTTGCGTCCTTTGAAGTTGAAGGCAATTGGAACAAGTTGACAAAGAAGTTTTGTGAGAAGTTCTTTCCAATTAGCAAGGTTCAATATCTAAGGAGGCAAGTGATCACTTTCACGCAAGGAGAAGAGGAAGGGATAGACCAAGCTTGGAATAGGTTTAATGAGTTGATCGAACAAGGACCAAGACTCGGCTTCTCTGGTGACGTACTCTTGCATACATTTTTCTTTTCCCTAACCCCTAGTTGCATGCAACACGTCCAAATGTGTGCAGGTGGGGATCTCATGGAGAAAACACTCACGGAAGCCGCTCAACTTCTACAAAAAATTAGTAAAGCGGCTGCCATGCGAAGACATTGGGAAACAAGACTTGCGGAAGAGCCGGAATATAATTCAAGGAAGAAGAAGTGTGCTGAATTTTCTAGAGAGGCAACCCTAGAAGTCACAAAGGAGGAGCCAATCCCGGAAAAGTTTGAACAAGAACACATCAAATCAAGAACTACCCCGAGCGTTGACTTCATCGTACTAAATGAGACAAACAAGAGAAGCATGTCAAGCGCGAAGCCACTAAGGGAGTTCGAACCAATGGATTGGGTTCCTATCGATTACGGAGAAGTATTCGACAAGAGAAGACCGTTTCCTAATCAAAAGGGGATGGCAAGAGCATTGGAAGTGGATTTCCCACCGGAGAAGAAAGCGGAAGATTCATACAACCTTCAAACCACCGGTGAGATCTTTCAAAAGCTCTTCGGAGATGATGAAGTGGATCCAGAACACATAGCCGAGGTGAAGAGAATCATGGGGATCAAGCCCGAAGCATCGCCATACGCTCGCCTTGCCGAAGTTTACGCGATAGGATCCGAAGAAGAAGAGAAGATGGCACCACACTTGAGTTGCGAGATCAACGGAGTTCAATACAAAGCTTTATGCGACATCAGAGCCCAAGTAAGTGTCCTATCTTCTAAAATTTACGATAAAGTTCAAGACCACAACCTAGACTTAGCTCCAACATCAACAAAATTAATAATGGGAGATGGTAGAACTATTAAAGCTCTAGGTATTGCTTGCAACATGAAAGTAAAAATCTCTGGAAAATGTATACCAACCGATTTCTTTGTTATTGATGCTTACCATAGTAATCATGATCACATAATCCTAGGTAGGCCGTTTCTTAAATTGGTTGATGCCGTGTTGGATGCCGGAGAAGGCAAAGTAACAATGAACCTTAATGGAACAAAGTACATATATAACTTTCTTCGCGTTTCTAAACACCCTACACCCTTTCCTCCCGAAGAAGAAGTAGAGGAGGTAGATAGTCTTTGCATTGTTGAAACCCTTAGAGACCCGTTGCGAAGAGCGATGGAAAATGAAATTAGTAATCAACAAGATGAAGAACTAGAAGAAGCAACAAAAGGCTTAGAACCACATAATGGAAGCGTGGAGGAAGAAAAATTCGAGGACATAGGAGAAATTAAACCCGAGGAGCCACAAGTGCCCGAGGTAGACCTTAAACTTTGCCCAAAGGATTAAAGTATGAATTTTTGGGCCCAGACAAGACTTATCCAGTCATTGTGAGTGACGAGTTGAGTCCCGAAGAAAATGAAAAGTTGCTGATTTTATTAAAAAACATAGGAAGGTGATTGGATATTCGATTAATGATCTCAAAGGTATTAGCCTAGCCTTTTGAACTCATCGTATACCAATGGAAGACCAATGTAATCCCGTAGTGGACCACCAAAGGAGGCTAACTCATGCCATGCGAGAGGTAGTAAAGAAAGAGGTCATCAAGTTACTTGATGCCGGAATCATCTACCCGGTTCCACATAGCGAGTGGGTGAGCCCAATACATTGTGTACCAAATAAAGGAGGTTTAACCGTGGTGAAGAATAAGAAGAACGAGTTGATACCGCAAAGAACCGTGACCGGGTGGTGGATGTGTATCGATTATCGTAAGCTTAACAAAGCGACGAAGAAAGATCACTTCCCCCTACCGTTCATTGACGAGATGCTCGAGAGATTAGCGAACCACGCTTATTTTTGCTTTCTCGATAGGTACTCGGGGTTCATGCAAATTCCCATTCACCCGGACGATCAACACAAAACAACGTTTACATGCCCTTATGGAACATTTGCATATAGAAGGACACCCTTCGGTCTATGCAACGCTCCGGCCTCTTTTCAACATTGCATGATGGCCGTATTCTCAGAATTCATCAAAGAAATTGTTGAGGTGTTCATGGATGATTTTTCCGTTTATGGGAAGACATTCATAGATTGCTTGGCAAACTTGGATAAGGTCCTCACGAGGTGTGCGGAGGTAGACTTGGTGTTAAATTGGGAAAAGTGCCAATTCATGGTTAAGCAAGGCATAGTGCTCGGACATGTTATATCCAAGAGAGGCATTGAAGTGGACAAGGCTAAGGTAGAGACGGTTGAGCAACTCCCACCTCTGATGGATGTTAAGTCCTTAAGGAGCTTTCTAGGCCATGCCAGATTTTATAGAAGATTTATTAAGGACTTCTCAAATATAACTATGCCTTTAACGCATCTCCTTCAAAAGGATGTGGCTTTTAACTTTGATGAGAAGTGCCTAGCGGCAATCCGAACCTTGAAAAGTGCGTTGGTGAGTGCTCCCATTATTCAACCTCTGGATTGGAGCCAACCTTTCGAGATCATGTGTGACGCAAGTGACTACGCCGTAGGCGCGGTTTTGGGTCAAAGAAAGGAAGGCCGAGTTCACGCCGTTTACTACGCTAGCAAAACTCTTAATGAGGCACAACTAAACTATGCCAATACGGAAAAGGAGTTGCTAGCGGTGGTGTTCGCTTTCGAAAAATTCAGATCTTACATCATGAACTTGAAGGTCATTGTTTACACCGATCACGCAGCCATCAAGTATCTCTTGGCTAAGAAGGAAGCCAAACCACGTTTGATCCGTTGGATCCCTCTTCTCCAAGAATTTGATGTTGAAATTCATGATAAAAAGGGGGTAGAGAATGTTGTGGCCGATCATTTGTCTAGGATGAATCATGGACAAGATGATAAAGAGCCCATAGAAGATAAGATGAGAGATGACCACCTCTATCGAGTGCTCGATAAAGACATTTAGATGATTGATATCATTCGAGCGATTTGGAAGATGCCTCTCGATCATCTAGATAAAAACTCGCGAAAGAAGATAATCTCCGAAAGTAAGAAGTACTTTTGGGATGCACCATACCTCTTCAAACTTGGCAATGATGGAGTCATGAGAACATGTGTGCCAAAAGAAGAGAGGGTAGAAATTCTAAGAAAGTGCCACTCGGCGGAGTATGGTGGACACTATAGCCATTTTAGGACCCAAGCAAAAGTATGGTCAAGCGATTCTATTGGACGGAGATGCATGAAGATACTAAAAGGTATGTTGCATCGTGCCCCGAATGCCAAAGAACCGAAACATCTCTCAAAGAAATTCTATGCCCTTGAAATACAATCGCAAATCGATTTATTCGATGTATGGGGTATAGACTTCATGGGGCCTTTCAAAAACTCATATGGATATGAGTATATTCTATTCATAGTTGATTATGCATCCAAGTGGGTAGAGGCCATGCCATGTCGTAAAGCTTCCACGGAGGAGTCCATAACCATGATCAAGAACGTGATTTTTCCTCGTTTCGGTACACTGAGAATCTTGATAAGTGATGGAGGAACTCACTTCACCGGGAAGAATTTCAAAAGATGCTTGTCCAAGTTGGGAATTGAATATAGGGTCTCTACAGCCTATCACCCAGAAACCAACGAACAAGCGGAAACGTCAAATAGGCAATTAAAAAGCATCCTCAACAAAACCATAGAGAAGGGAGGCATAGATTGGTCAAAGAAATTAGACGGAGCTTTATGGGCTTATTGAACGGCGTTCAAGACACCGATAGGTATGACCCCTTATCAATTTGTCTACGGAAAGGCTTGCCACCTTCTGGTTGAGTTGGAACATAAAGCCTATTGGGCGATTAAAGAGATGAACCTTGATCTCGATGCTGCGGTGGTGAAACAAAGAATCCAAATAAGCGAGCTAGAAGAGATGAGGTTGAAAGCATATGAAAACGCAAGCATATACAAGGAGAGAATCAAAAGGTGGTATGATAAAAGGTTGAAAAGAAAGAGTTTAAAGAAGGAGATAAGGTCCTCCTCTACAATTCGAGGTTTAAAACCTTCGGAAAGGGGAAATTGCAAAGCAAGTGGGACGGACCTTATGTTGTGCATTCGGTGCTCTCCAATGGAGCGGTAACCATTATGGATGTGAAAGGTGATAAATGTATGGTGAATGGTCAACGGCTTAAGGTTTACTACGAACCCGATGTTGTGCCCCTTCACCATGTTGATGTCTTCACCATGGAAGAAGAGCCCGAACGTCCCGCCTAGGACGAAAAACAAGGCATGAATTTCTGTAAATAGTTTTTCTTTTAATTTTCTGGAGTTTCTTGCGAAGATTTACTGGGCCAACTGTGGGCTAAGAAGGCGAAAAAGGGCGGTGCACGAAAAACCAGACCGGCCTGGCCCCCGAGGCAGGGTGGGCCGGCCGGCCCCGTCCGACCGGCCCAGGTGGGTCCCGGTGGCGGTTGGTCCCGGTTTTTACCCGAATTGCTCCTTTTCGACTTCCTTCTTCGGTCAGAAAATTTTTAGAGAAGTTTGAATAAGGAAAATGAGGTTCCTAGGGTTTTCCTCTTCGGACTATTTATTTGGCTGAATTGGGAGCTCGGGAATCAATTCCATCGAGCAATATTTTGCACCCACGCAGCAGCCATTGTGTCCCCGAGGAGCTTAGAGTTGAAGCAAGGCACCAAGGAGCCATTGATGGAGGAGGCGAAGCGATGCGAGCTCAAGCTACCCGTCGAGATCAAGAGGACCACCCGCATCCGTTGCGGAGGGCGTGTCCCGACCGGAGCTATCGCATCTCGCAACCCCATCTAGAAGGAGAACGTCCCTACTACCGTTCGAAGGTCGGCGCGCATCCAAGGCATGAAGCGGAAGGACTACAAGGAGGTGTCGCCCGAGCCTAAGGACTATGGGGGTAGCGACTACTCCGGCGTTCGTAGCGCGAGCTCGTGGGCGGCCGCCGGAAGAGATGATAACGATCTTTACATTTAGGATGAGGTGCCCAAGGAGAAGACTCCCGAAGGCCCCAACAGCGGTGGCAACGACGGCGGCGACGACAATGGTGGTGGCAACGAAGGCAGCGATGACGGCGGAGACCCTAGCAATGACGACCATTTTGGGTTGCATCCGATGTGTTGTGCAGCTTGCGGTCACTCAATCTCGGATCTCTACGCAACGGTCGACGAATGTTTCCAACCCATGGAGGTGATGAGGCAGCGTATGGAGGATTTGGAGCATGTAGTTGAAGACGACTACAAGTTCTTAAACCGAAACGTGCGCAAACTTTTTGGCATGGTAGGGAACATGAGAGGCAAGTGGTGCAATAGTTGCGGGAAGTACCACTAGGTTTAGTTTTCCCCTTAAGAATTTTGTAATATGCGACGAGGACGTCGTATGTTTTTAGCGTGGGGGAGAGCTAGCTAGCTAGCCTTAGCTTTTGAGCTTCAAGTTTAGGTTCGGTTTAATCTTCGAGAGAGTCTTAGAGAGTTTAAAAGGTCTTTAGTTTTTTAGTGTGTTTTTAAATTTTTGCAAGTGTCTTAAATTAGTGTTGAGTCAAAGAAAATCAAATAAAGGAGTCCTTTAAATTTTGTGTCTTGTGTCATGCTTATCTTTATTCACTCGTTTGTTTATCTTTAATTCTTGATATATGAACATAAGTGTGTGGTTTGAAAAACATTTACCTTGGTGCTTAGTGGGATTGCTACCTCTAAAAGTACCCATACCACACTTCGATCTTGAGCTTCACATGTTGGTTGTGCTATGTTCAATGCTAAAAGTTGGAGGATTTCAGTTCTGAAAATTATCATAAAACCCTTGTAATAAAGGTTGGCAAAACCTCCTTTTCCAGGTTGAGAGTAAGAAAAAAAATCCTATACAAAGCCAATTTATTTTTTTGCTCCACCATAAGTGTGATTAGCACGATGAGTTGGGCTAGGATCCTTCTCTCTGGGAGTTTTAATCTCAAGCAATGTGTTGACACCCGAATTTGGCAAGTTTGGCCGGGCCGGTCAGACCGGCCCCCCTACCCGGTCTGACCACCCTGATCAAATTCCTCGAAAGGCATTTTGGACTTCACCATTGGATAGTACTCGTCGAGTAGATCAACATTCATATATAGAACGTCCAAATCGGAGTCCGGATGAGGGAGTTACAGCTTCCGGAAGGTCTGCACGTCGCGCACGCGGTTAGACCGCCCCCCTGGGCCGGTTAGACCTCCCTACCCTGCCAAATACGAGTTAGGAGTTGTATTCTGACACGCCTTTGTAAGAGTTTCGACTCCTGATGGGGCAAGACCTCCCCTCCCTATAAATATAAAGGGCCATGGCCGATTGAGGGATATCACAATGGAATCTATCAAACTTATCTTTTATCGTATTTACCTTTCCGTTCCTCTTTACCCTACTTTTCCAACCCCATGTGCTTGTTCCTCTACTACCTCTGCGGCATGAGAGGACGTCCTGGCTGACCTGCCGAGCCTAGGACAAACCAAGGTGCGCCTGCCCCGACGGGATCCCTCCCGGGCGGGCGTTCGTTGGTCTCTCGCCAGTGAACCCGGTGACCCCGGTCTAACCGCACCTGGCAGGCGGTCTGACCTCCCTACGAGGAGGCATTGCAAGGAGCTTCTCCGCGTGCTTGTTGGCTCCGGAAAGGCGTCAACAAATTGGCGACTCCGCTGGGGACACGAGAATCAGGCTATGATGGCCGATCTATCAAGCTCCAGCAATTTGATGGCACTTGAAGGATTACCTGAAGATCTACGCAAGAGCATCCATGATGAAATTCTTCCCCGTTGTTATCAAGTAATAGAACAAGGCGTCATCATGATGAATGAAGCTATCATCGACGAGTTGAGGATGTATGATCTACCAAGGCACTGTAAGTCATTTGCCGATCTTATAAACAATTTACTTGCATTCGTGGATGATTTACTTAATAGAAAAAATAGTGTAGATCTGATTCCTTTTAATAGAGAGTCGGTTTCTGAAGAGCCGGATATTGTTATGTCTAATCCTTGAAAAAATTTTCCTAATTTTGATGTTGTTGGTCAAGAAACAAGTCGGCCGTCTCTAGCTGAAATTGTTGATCCAAAATCCCCTAGCAAGAGCATAGAGGCTACATCTAGTGCTTCGACGATCGGGGGGCAACAAAACAAAGGCGAAGCTACTGGTTGCACTAAGGCCGGTCTAACTGGGGGGCAACCCGGTCTAACCGCCTCTCCCAGGCTTTTGCATAATGAATCTAAACCAAAGATGGTTAAGCCTAAAAAACCAGAAATTGGTGTTTGGAAAACCATCGAAACTAAAGGCTGTAAGCATCAAAAAGAAAAGCCGAAACCCAATGAAAAACTTCCAGCTAATTCTCGAAGACAAAAGATTGTCAATGATGCTAGTTGGTCTAAAAATTCCAAATGCCCAAAATCTTCTCCTAAAGAGAAGTTCCATAACGAGAATCGACAATGGAGTAACTCTCACAAATCAATGTCGTTTCCTCCATATGGATCATCAATGCCTATGCCATGGGAACCTTACTTTAATATGCATTATTTTTGTCCTTCATGGTATTATAGTTCATATATGCCTTCTCCTAGTTATTTTTGTCAAACCCATAGGGACCCAGTAATTAATGAGCCATCACCTATGTGTAATGACCGTTTTAATCATAAAAATCGGTCAACGCAGAAAAATAAGTGCAAGGAGATCAAACAAGTCTATCGTGTCAAAAAGGACGATGGATTAAATAAAAATTCAGATTTGACACTAGATATGAAAACGCCGACTATTGAAAAATCATCGGCTAGTTCTAATGATCAAATTGTCTCCAATAATGAGCATGTCATAAATAATATAGCTGAACAGCGATCATGTTCGGCTCGGGGGCAACATGATCTTAAGATGGCTGTTTCTCAAAGCACTGGTATGATCGGTGTCCTCACCGGTAAAACCGGTCTCGCCAGAAAATCTGGTAGAGCCGAGAGTATCCCGCCAAACAGCAAGATGATGTGGAAGAAGCCAAGCTTTGATGAGTTGCTACATAAATATCAAAAGATAGCCGAGCAAAAGCAAAACAATCGGTTAGGAGATCAAAGGTGGAACTCTTCATCACCAAAAGCAAAGAAGCATCGACGGACATCACATTGGTCTTCATCCTTTAATCCATCAATGCATGTGCCATAGAATGCATGTTCAGGTATACCTAATTCTAATCCATGGTTTTGGTATAATCCTTGGTCATCCCTTTACAATTATCAATATTATGCTTGTGATGCTTCAATGAGCTATGGTTGGCCACTATGGCCACATCAAGACTTTAGCTATTAGACATGTTTTTTAGAAGCCGAAATAATAGTTCATACATGTTGTACTTCCTAGAATTTTGTTTCGGCTACAATAGTATTCACAAAAGGTTTAGAGATCATCACATGGGCGATGCATTATTTATCATCGTCTTTAGATTATTTTGTACATTCTGAATGTTTTCTAGCACGCATGCATTGCCAGAAAACAGGGGGGCATATGTTGACACCCGAATTTGGCAGGTTTGGTCGGGCCGGTCAGACCGCCCCCTACCCGGTCTGACTGTCACACCCGATTTTCCGAAGAAAACCAAGTGCATCTCATATGTGCGCCAGGATCAAGTTTACACACATATGATAGACGTCATGAGTGAATTATCAATAAACGAAGAAAAATCATACAAGAGTTAAACCATTACATTATCTCTTTATTACACTCGGACGTTAGACTCGAAGGTCTTTACAACGATCAAACGATAACTATGAATACGTAACTCCATCTTCATCTTCCACGGGCATCCGATCGGGGGCACGCGAGCCTTAGAACACGTCGTAGTCGGCCGAAGTACTCTTCTCCAGTGTTCTCCTCTGAACAGCGGGTAAGCAAGGGTGAGCACTCTTATGGTTGGAGCTCAGCAAGTGGGGGAAGATGCAAGGCTTATCAAGAATAGGCTAAGAGTTTTGCAGCGGTTAGCATTTTAATGTTGGTCAAATTTTTATTAGCGAGCACCTATTTACTAGATGTAAGTTTATACCAACCCACTTAAGCATTTAGGAAAGCATCTCCTCTCAAAAACCACAAGAAACCATGATTTAATTCCATCTTTATGTTTGATTATCATGTGAGGGTCCAGGCTGCTCTTGACCGTGAGCACGGCTGATCGATCAGTTTTACACTCTGCAGAGGTTGTACACTTTCACCATAGCTCGTGTTCCCCATGTTGCCCGAGATGATCAGACCCTTAAACACTTCCGAGGTGAGTGGCTAGGGGTCCACTACGAAGCCTTTACAAAGATATGCAGAAGACCAACAACCCACGACAGTTACAGCAGCGGAGCGGACCATAACCCTTCCTAGTGGTTAGCACCTTATCAAAGGTCGCTACCAAAAAAAAACCGGGCTATCTTGCTTCAACTCGGCCCCCGTGTGCTCCTTTCGGATAAGGCAGTCAGATAATTCCACACACCTAATTAATTGGCTAAGCCAGAGCCATATGGATTGTGGTTGCACTGTTTTCCTGGGTGGTTCTCCATGTTCCGATTATAACATATGATCTTGTTGTTAACCATAAGCACACACATACATGTATATATCACCAAAGTTATCATGATCAACATTCATCATATTATAAAAGATTCAATTAACCATCCCAAGTTATAGCAACTAAGCATTTCTACCCAAAACATTTATTTAAAAGGGTTGTCAAAGGTAAAAGGGATAAAATTCTAGTCATGTCCTTAAAAAGGTAATTTCCCATCAAGATTATGCAATACAACATTTAAAAGTAAACTCAGTTATCATGCAATTTGTGTGGGACAAAGATAGAATATGCAGGGGGAGAAGTCCACTTGCCTTCCTTGCTTAAACACTGGAGTTCTTCTTCTTCACACACTTGCTCTTGATCCACTCCAACTGGCTGCTCACTTGAAACTGGCACGATGTCTACGAGCACACAAGAAAGCATACAATAAACAAAACAATACACCAAGCAAAGGTAGATTGATCTGACAGAAGAAATAGATAACAAGGTAGCTTTAAAGAAATGTGGCTAGGAAAGATTAGGTGAAGGAACATAGTGGATACACCAAGAGAGAACAAGGGTTGGCTCTAGGAACGCGAACACAAAAGCACTAGGAACTATCGGGAGCTTTAGATGATCACAAACAAGAGCTAGATATGTGCCTGGTATCTTTTAATTAAGTAAAATCATGTGTATAGGTTATTTCAAAGAAATACCCTATTAATAATTAAGCAAGTTATATGTGTATTTAAAAGACGATGTAAGCCTAGTTCAATTTTATTTATAAATATTGAAGTTTAACTTATGCAAATTAAACATTTAATTTAAAAGAAGCATTTAAAAGCATCTAGGCGTTTATCTTTATATTCCGAGTTAAACTAATCATATTACAACTTAAAAACACATTTATATTCATATTAATCAAATTAACAATTTAATTAAGAAAACTCGGGATAAACCTATATTGCTTTTATTTAAGAAGCAAATTGCATAAACATTACTCAATTTAAGTTTGATTATGAAAACAAAGGTACACATCTAATTAGATTTTAATTATAAGAAATATTTAACTAGTTTTAATCATATTAACTTTCTTATGAAAACACGTGTTGAACTCTAGCTAGATTTTAATTAGAAAAGCATGCATAATAATATTTAATCATATTTAACATTTAAATAAATTATAAAACATAGAACATGTACAACATTGGTTCTATAACGTAGTTTTAGTCGATATGAGCCTAACGCAACTTGAAACGGTGGAAACGGAGCTAAAACGCACAAGATACGGCCAAAACAAGGTTCCAAACTGACGGGCTTGAAAAGACGGTCGCGTGGACACCAAGAACGCTTAAAACGGAGCTAAGACGGAAAAGATATGGCGAAAACAATGTTCACGGGCTTTTTGCAATAAACTAAACCTTCCAGGGACCTATCAGCCAGAAAACAAGGGCTAAAACGTAATTATACTTAAAAACAGAAGGTTTAAATCATTAAAAGAGTGTTCGGACCTCGGGTAAGAATTTCTAATAAAACGGGGCTAAAACAATAAAAACAGGACCTATATGCGAGGATCTATAAAGGTGGAAGGGTACGGTTGTGATATTAAAGAAAGTCGGGGGTTTTCCGTAAAACGACCGGCGGCCTCTAGGTGGACCGGGCCGGGCGCGATCTGCGCCGTTGATTTCAAATCGAGCGGCGGGCGCGGTCGTGGATCGGCGATGTGGGGATTCGCCCTATTCTAATCCGGGCCGCGAGCAATGTTGCCCTAAACGCTAAACGGTAGTCGTTCGCTCGACCCTCGTTTAGTGTGTAGGCCGTGTAAACGCTCGTGTACACATCGTGTACACGGGTTACACGGTTTTGTACGGATGAGAGAAAAATAGCATTCTAAGCTTATAGTTGATATAGTTCCACGTTTCAAATAACATCAACACAAGACCGAATATTGAATACATGTGTTCGGACCACTCACTAATTCACTAGTGTCTCATACTTTGTTGACTACAAGTCACATAGGCACGAAATACATGGCCGGTCTTTGAAATACAATATGAAACATAGTTCACAAGTCACATGATGGTAACAAAAAGTGAAAAGTTCATAAGATGGATAAAAGCATTGATGTGCAACCAACGGACAATGAACAATCACCGATCATCCTCTTGCCCATCACCAAAACGGCCCATTACACGGCCTACACGCCGAGTAAAACCGTGTTTTGCCATTTTTATGAGCCGTTTAACCCGTGTTTGACCGAGTTTGATCGTGTACACGGGCTAACCGTGTAATGAACCATTTAGACCCTAAACTACACGGAAGTCCGCCGAGTAGCGTTTACACGGTGTGTAAATGGGCTACACGACCGTTTACGGCAACACCGGCCGCGAGGCCGCGCGATCGGCGACCGGGGTCGCCCGCACGCGCCCGACGGCGGCGCCGGGCCGCCGGCTTGCGGCGGCGCAAGGCCGGACCTCGCCGGGGGTTCATCGGCGAGCGCGATCTGGAGCTAGGGTTCATGGTTTTGAACGGGATTTGGCCCTACGTGAAGCTGGGACGACGGGAAAACTTCTCAGGTGGTTAGGGAAGCGGCTCCGGCGGCTGTGGTGGCTTGCACCGCGTGGGGGCGAGTCGTCGGCGGCCGGTGCAGGGCGACGTGCCCTGCGGCTGGGTACAAATGAAAAGGAGAGCGGGGGATGGATTCTCACAGCACGTAAGCGCTTCGGTAGGCGAGGAAACGATGAAGGAGACGACTGCGGCGGAGATCAACGTCGGTGGTCGGCTCCAATGGGTGGCAGCGGCGATGATCAATTTGGGCGCTAGGGACCCCTGCAGCTTTAAAATGGATACACGTGTGAGTCCTCAAGCACGAAGAAGAAGTGAAAGAGAGAGGTTAGTGTAACATTCTCGGAATTTCCTCCGGAGTGTTCGCAATGCAAAAATATGGATTTCAAAATTTTGATTTGAAATTGAGTGCATAATTGAGATGTAAGGCTATCTTCTTTGAACCTTCCCCGAATTCCTAGATTTATTTTCAGCAAAATCGTAAAATTTAGGAAATATAACTTGCTAGTGTGAGAACCTTGGAGTTTGATGGGATTTATTTTGCATTTTAATTGTGTGGGATTCAAATTTGAATTCTAATTCAAATTCGAAACATAGTTTAAATAGGAGCTAAGGTTTAAGAAAATAGGAAAGGAACCTTTTCACCGTGGGCCTCAACTCGGTGCACTAAGTCCTCTAGAGCACCTCAAACTCGCTCTCTCTGCGGATCGCCTAAACCGCCGGCCCACCTAGCCTTGCGGCCCAACACGGCCCGGCCCGGCCCGGCTATCACCCACCTTTCTTCTTCTCTCGCTTACATGCGGGACCCGCCGGTCGGGCCTTATCCCCTTCTCTCCGGCTTCTTCCCCCGTGACGCACACCGTGGGGGCGCGGGGCAAGAGGCGACGCGAGCGCCTCGGCCCCATGGCCATCGCCCCTCCCCGCAACGCAGCCGCCGGATGGCCTCCACGCGCCCCCGAACCGCATCCTCACCATCCGCCCCAGTGCCCTCGAAACCCTAGGCGCCGCCCTATAAATCCCCAACCCATGTCCGCCGTAATCCCCCGTGCGCCGCGCCGCCGCCTTGGGGATCCCCCCCAAATCCGCCGCCTCCACCAAAAACGAAGGGGGGAGAAGGAGTTGGTGGAAGGAAGGAGGCGCGAGGAGGCGGGGGAGAAGCCGGGGGCCGCCGTGGTGCATGGCTCGCGACGCCGTGCCGGAGCCACCGTGTCGCCGTTCGTGGAGAAGAAGAGCCGGGGGAGAGGGAACGGAGGCCGCCCGTGGGAGGGCCCGAGGTCGCCGCCCCGCCGGACCCCCTCGTCGCCGTCCGGCTTGCGGGCGAGGCCGCCCGAGGAGGGGATGCCGTGCGTGGACCGCAAGTGAGCCGAAGCCGCTCGGGACGGGAACCGCATCGCACCGAACCCCTCGCTCTTTTGCCGAGCGCCGCGACGCCACCAACCCACCGCCGCCTCTAAAGCGGTGAGTCCTTCTCCCTCACCCGATGGAAGTTGTGGTGGTTCTCAAACCACATGTGCACCGCCAATGTCTAGCCTTGACCTTGTGTCTGCGGTCTTGTTTCCATCGCCGTTCGCGGGAGCTGTTGTCGTCGTGAAGCCGGAGCCGGAACCACCAAGAACGACGCCACCCCCGTCTCGCTTCCTCTTCACCGTGTTGTTCGCTCGCCTCGGTCCGAACCGCGCCAAGCTCGGTTCTGCATCCTCTCGCTCCGTGTCCGCTTCGCCGCCGTGCCTCGACACCGCCGCCTCGGCTCGTCGTGTCCGGGAACGCGAGGTGAGTTTTCCCCTTCACCTTGTTGTGGACCCGGCCTTCGAGCCGAGGCCGGACCGAGCCATGAGAGCTCGCCGCTTGTATGTTGCCCGCCGTCCCGCACCGCGTCGCCGCGCGGACCCGCCGTCGCTTGAGAGCCGGCCATCGAGCCGAGCCGGTCATTTGCGAGTGCCGCCGCCTACCGCAACGCGCGCGCTCCTTGCTTTACATCGTGTTGATCTTGTTCCGACGGGCGCTCGCCGAGTTCCGGCCGGCTTGTCGGCACCCACACGTTTGCACCGCCGTCGTTCGGCACGCACTCGCACGTACACCCGAGGGGCCGAACCCCTCGGTTCTCTCGTGCTCTCCCGAGGTCCAAAGTTCTACCTTTTCTCGGGTAGGGGATTCATGGCCAACTCACACCGCGGTGGCGCGGAATGTCGGTGCCGCCGACCTGTCTTCGCCGCTCCAGTCCTTTCCCGCTGTGCCGTCGTGCTTGGTCGGGAACTTCACAGTTAGGTCGGATGCACGCGCACGCGAGGTCGTTCGCCGGCGTATGTCCCCAACCAACGTCGCCGGGCCGTTCCTCACCGTTTTCCCCTTTCTCTCGTTCCCTTGCCTAGTGCATGCCATCAATTTCGTGTCGCCGCCATGGCCGCGCCGTCGTTGTTCGCGCACGCACACATACGCACGCAACCGAGGGGCCGAGCCCCCCGCTTCACCTATCCGTGATCGTACTCGACATTCCGCCGTGCCGTCACCGCAAACCCCTACGCACCGGCGCACGTGTGTCCATCGAGCCATCGACCCCAAGTTCGAACCTTTTTGGCCGCCTTGACCCTGAACACCGCCTCGCCTAAATCTGCTCACATCTTGTCTCTGTGTCGTCGCCGTGCACGCGCCGTCGGTTTTGTGTCGCCCCCGTGGCCACGCCGCCGGCGTTCGCAAAAATGTAAACACGTACACCCGTGGAGTCGAACCCCTCTCGCTCTCCCCGACCAACCGCACACACACGTAACCGTGCGCACACTCACGCTCGGTTTACGCACGTGATAGTTTGATCCTCACCGGCACCGCACAAGAGTTTGCGTCGGTGAGCCCCATCTCGCCCCGCTTTGTCCTCCGCCGGTACCTCTATTTCCCGTCCATCCCGCGACCTCGTCGCCGTAGGTTGACGCCGGCCAAGACCGCTCTTCTCCCTACCCTATCATTGCCCTAGCATCTCTTTACATGCTCCGTATCCTACCTTGTCCAAACCGTGTGCACACACATGCCTGTGTGGGGGACGCCGACGTCGCCCGATGAACCGAGCCGCTGAGCCGTCTTCGTCGCCCGAGGCTTCGCCCTTGTCGCGACTGCGTCGCCGTCCATCTTGCTCTCGCCGTCGTGGCCGAGCCACCGGCAATCACCCGCGCCAACCCAACCGTCGCCTTGCACACCTCAAACGAAACCAAAGCATCCAGATCGCGACCACCTCGTCGCTCTACTTCACCTCGCCGCTGAGAACGTCCTTCCACCTGGACGCACGAGCATCAGGCCAAGTCAGTGCACGTGTTCGTCCGCACGTACGCACGCAGGCGAACACCCCGGCGTGCCACCGCGGAACTCGCCGCCGTGGCCAAGCCACCGACATGCCTACGTGCTCAAGTGAGGACATGGACGCCGCCTTTGGCCGACCAATGCTCACTCACGCACGCGAGGGCTAAGGCCTCGCCTTTTTGTGGCCAGACCTCGTGTGAACTCAAACACGCGCCGCCGACCTTCTCATCGTCGCCGGGAAAGCCCCGTTCTTGACCGTGATCTTCGTTCGCAAGACAACGTCCCCGCCGCGTAGTGTGTTGTCTCTGTCAACCTTCGCCGCGCCGGACTGCTCTCTTGCGCCGCCGGCGTTCTGCTCTCGCACACCGGCACCCGCGGGAGTCGAGCCCTGCTCTTCCTGTCCAAGCGGTGCAAGCGCATGTTCACGCGCACGCACGCCCTCGCAAGCGAGCTGCCACGCCGCCGCGGACACCCCAGTCACGACGCCGCGGAGTTCGAGCCACACCGAGCCATTTACCCTCGCGCTGACGTGCTTGTCCGGGAGGTTTATCTCATGGCCGTACGCTCGTGCAAGCGCTCGACCAAGCTATCGCCTTTGCTCTCCTGGCTCGAGTCCGGTGAACGCATTCACGCGTGTGAGCCGAACCTAACCGCCGCTCATCCTGTCGCGACCGAACCCCCGTCGTCAAGAGCATCCTTTCCGCCGAGGCGCGCTAGCACCGGACCAACTCGTGTACGCTTTCACTTTCGGGCACGCGAGTACATACAACCTCATCGACACCGACCACCCGAATCTTGTCGCCGAGACCTTCGCTTTGCACCGCGCGCCAAGCTGCTCTCCGTCACCGTCGTGCTGAGTTTCCGACCAAGGCAACCCCTTTTCTTTGCCTAGATGAATCCCTAGGTGTACCGCAGCCGCGTCGAGTTGCGTGAGGTCGAGTCACCGACCAACCTCGCCGCCGACGAGCCCCTTTCCACCCGTCGATCCTCCGGTACTTACCATCGAGCACCCGGCGCCCACGCCGCAGTCCCATAGGGGATAGTTGCACACACGCGCCCACACACCTTTGTTACCGTAGTGGATCCCCGCCGGATCTAGTGCGGTCGACCAACCACAAAAGCACCACACCTCGCCACTCAGTGCGAGCCGCAAGCAGATCCGACCGAGACCATTTGTGGAAGCCACACCATCGCCCATGTGGGCATCCACTTGTGCATGGGTCGGCTTATAGCTACCTAAGTGGCAGCCATGTGAGCTCAAAGAGCTAGCTTGCAGCCAGCTTGTAGATAGTTTAGAGCCCTTTTGAGCCTCGCAGTAGTTAGCTTATAGTTAAGCGTATTGTGTATGCATATTTTAATTTCAGAAATCTATTTTATCTTTGGAAAATCCTAGAAAATCCATTTCAACTCCGAAAATTGTGAAACCCTTTCCAAAGCTCTTCTAAAATTATAAACTCCGTGTTAGGCTAGTGTTCGCTCTCTTTTGGCTCTTAATTGTTGTTCATTTGGAATTAATTGCAATAGGACCCGCCTTTATTTTAATTACGCATTAATAGGAGCAGCTGGAGCCGGGAGCTGAGCTCGGAGATCGACTACAACGACGACTACGCCACCGACGACTACTCGCACGCAGGTGTTCACACCCGACTGATTCTGAAATACCTATTAGGCATTGCTATGTAGAATGCTAGCGCTTTACTTTAAATGCATGATGATGAACCTTGCACTGCCTTCTTTTATTATCCTGTCCTTGATTGTCCAACTACTATATATGTTTATATAAGCATGTATATGCGCCGAGCTTCGCGATGCATGTGTTTGGGATGGGAATAGTGGTTCTTGGCGTGAGTGGGGTAAAAATTGGCGGGAGAAGGCGTTTTGGGTACTTTGGCGGGGGGTGAGCTCGAAACAACCGATCCGGGATCGTGGATAGGGGTCCACTCCTCGGTGTATCCCTACTTTGACGGTTTTTGGAGCCTAGGTGTTGGGGTTTTACTTGTGGATGGAGGACATGAGCTTGCCCCGGTCTGAAAGCGAGTGGATCAACTTGTGGATAGGACTCTCGTACCCACCACCTCGCCGAGAGTGGGGATAGGGCCGAGTTGAGCTCGGCAAGTGCGGAACCATACCTCGCTTAGGAAGGATAGAGGGTATCCGTGGGGGGCGGTGGAGGTGAGACCACCCTCTCGGAGCGTCTCCCGTGTGGCCACACGGGAGCATTTCACGCTTCCGGTGCAATTCCCTTTGCGAGGGGGATCGCGTTGAGGGCCGGATGCGGGATGGGATCGTAAATACCGAGAGTTCGCACGGTAGGATGGGCTCGGTTGGTCGATCACCGTCGAGTACCATCCCGAGTTGGGTACAGTGTACACGCTCCGCGCAGTTTCGATCTATACGTATAGCCGCGTCCTCGGTCATGGACAAACCTTGAAGACATGTTTGTTCCTCATGTTTTGGGATTCCTACCTCCCCCTATAGTTGTGAGTGTGGTGAGCCGTGGTTGCGCTCGGTTAGAGGAGAGTGGCTCCCTCTACCTCGTCGATCCGATTGCAATCATTGAGGTGCGAGGAGAGGAAGTTCTCGCATCGACCCTAGATGGAGATAGGTCGTGGAGACGGGGCCCCGGGGTACCGTGTGTGGTTCCGAGCCGTGTCCGAGAGATTGGTTTGGGACCTATATGGAGATGATTTCTCGTTTATGCTTTGCCGCCGCCGCATAGGAAACCCGAGCTTCTACCTTGCCTCTTTTCTTGCCCTTTAGAAGATAGGCCACTTAACGCCGCATACGGTCGGTGACGTGAACCTATCCCACTCCTTGGGGATAGACTTTGAGCGTGCGAGTTACGAGTTCGACTTCGACAACAACACGGACGGATGGTACGACCGAGGGATGCGTCGCTTCGCTCAAGGATGCCTCGTGGGCGTGAACAACGAAGTTGGAGGCCCTTCGAGATGCTAGCTACCGCCGCGTAGACTTTTACTCCGATTCAGCCTTGAGGCTTGTAATGTTGTACTCCATTATTGACAAGTAATAAATTATGTACTAATATTTGTGTGATGCGATGTACGGTTGTGATTTACCCGTCGTGATGAGATCTCGTACGCGATAGCTACCGATCCCGGGACTATCGCAAGGGTACGGGGACTCGGGTTTTCCTCACCGAAAATCCGGGGTCGTTTCGGTTAGGGTGCTTCACCGACGACGAGGGGCTCGGGCGGCGGCAATGGTGCGGCGGCCGGTGCTCCAAATTGGTGGTGAAGCGGCGAGGTCACGGGAAGGCGTGAGAGCTTGTGATTGAGCGAAGGGGGTACGAAGGTGCCCCGGTCGCTTATATAGGCTCGGAGTGGCTCCGGGAGGCGGTTCCCCGGCGGCCATGGCCAATAATGGCGGCTTTGAAGAAGAGTGAAGGGGTGAGGGGGATTAAGGAGGTAACGGTCGATTAAAGAGGGGGAATGAAGGGAGGAGGCGTCACCGCACTTGATTATGGCGAGTTTGATGGCGGAGAAGCGGCGGACCCGACCGGAAACGGCCGGCGGCTTGAAGAAGGGGGGGGGGCGGCCACCCGCGCGGCCGAAGGTGGAAGGAGGTCCCGACGACCGGGCCCCACTTGTCGGCCTCTCGGTGCCGGGGAGCAGGCCGGACCGATGCGGCCCCTTGCGCGCGGGGAAAAGGCCGTTGGCCCGGAAGCCTTCGCGGGCTAAAAAAAGAAGAGAGAAAGGTTGGGCCGGCTAGGGAGAAAGAAGAGAGGAGAGGGAGAGAGGGCTTTCCTTTTTAAAAAAAATTCTTTTCAAATTCGTTTTTCAAACTTTGGAATCAAATCTTTTCCACAAAATTTTCCAACTTTTTCACCAATATTTTTAAGACTTTAAAAACCACACCAAAACTCATGCATTTCAACATGATGCACAAACACTTGATTGATTCTAATTATTAAATGTTGTTTAATTTAATTAAAGGCAAATTTATTTATTCAAAATTATTAAATCCTTAGAGAATAAAACTAAACCATGTTGCTAGCAATATTTTATTGTGATGGAATTTTCGGGTGTTACAAATGTACCCCCCTTAAAAAGAATCTCGTCCCGAGATTCGGAGAGATTGGAAAAGAAACTAAGGGTACTCTTCTATAAGTCTATCATGAATGCCGAGTTCTTCTCGGAAGTCACAACTTCTTCTCTTATTTTCCTTCATCTTGATTCACTTTTCCTTCCTTCTTGGACGGGCAGTAGTGGTAACTTCAATCCTATCTCCTTGTGGGCTAGTTAAGAGCACTGCCTTCTTGGCACACAAAATTATTCCGTCACATTCGCCTAACCAATCCATTCCAACAATAACATCTATTCCACTTGATGTAAGAACTACTAGATCAGCTTGAAAATCTATTCCCCCGATTTTAAGATTGACTTGTGGACATATATATGTAGATTTCATTTCACCATTCGGGGAACTAATCAACAAATGTGTCTTCATAGAACTCATAGGTATATCATGCTTTACCACGAATTGCTCAGTAATGAAAGAATGTGATGCTCCAGAATCAAATAGAACTGTTGCTGGTATAGAGTTAACAGAGAACGTGCCCAGCACAACACCTGGAGCGTCTTGAGCTTCTTCAGCCGTCACATGATTCACTCTACCACGTGTGTAATTCCGTTGACCTCTGTTACCTCGATAACTAGAATTCCCAATTCGAGCTTGTGATAATGGCTGTCCAAATCTCTGACCAATATCTTCCTGAGGAGTCTGCATGTTATGCTTCGGACAGATGTTGGCATAATGTCCCAATTCCCCACAATTGAAACAACCATTAGGACGAACCGGGGAATTACTTCTCACTGGTGCTTCTGAACGATCTTGGTGATGACTTGGAGCATGTGGTGTCTGCTAGCTAGAATGCTGAGGTTGTTGAGTTGAGTGTTGTAAATTCTTAGTATAATTTCCACTTGATCCACCAGAGTAAAACTGAGAATTCTGGGTTGAGTTGAAGCGAGGGCGTGTGTTGCTGGACTGTCCATGAGACTTGAACTTGTGCTTCTATTCACCAAGTTCCATTCGTTTATTCTCCAAACCTATAGCTTTATTCAGCAACATCTGAAAGTTGGGGAATATATGGCTTTGCAACTGATAGTTGAGCGGTCCAATCAATTCATTCAAGAATCTTTGCTGCCTCTTGAGATCAGTGTTGACTTCATCAGGAGCATAACGGGACAAATGAGTGAACTTGTCGAGATAGTAACGTACATGTTTCCCTACTTCAAGGCAAGAAACTCCTTCTCGCTTTAGCTTTATCACTCCCGAAGGAATATGATATGTACGGAAGTTATCTCTCGAACTCCTCGCCAAGTAATATTGTTTCTATTAGGATGTGCGGTCGAATATGCATCCCACCAATCAGCAGCTTGACCTATCAGTCCGCTGCGCATAAAGGACCATCTCTCGGTCGGTGCACTGAACAATCTCAAGTTTCTTGGTAACTGTCTTGAACCAGTCATCGGCATCCAACGGATCAGAAGGGGAATAGGTAGGAGGGTGGTGGCTCATAAACTCATTATGCTTGTCCCTCTGCTGTGGCGGAGGTGGAGGAGTGGGTGCTGGTTGGTTCTGTTGAGCTTGTAAGTTCTGGACGGTGGCAATGAGGTTTTGTAGCAGCTGGGTTTGAGCAGCAAGTAATTGTTGCATTGCGGGATCCATTTGGTTAAGCAGTGGGGGTGGAGGTGGTGGTGCTTGATTCTGTCGAATAGCAATATGAGTGCGGATCACAGGTGAAACGTCTTGACCTTCTCCTGACCTGGTTTGTACCATCTAATTGTTAGAGAGCAAGTTATTTCCGACAAGAAGATTGAACTGATGCATGAGGATATGAATTCGAAAAGATGAAGCAGCATGAATTTCAAAACTAAGACAGATTCTGTTGATCTCAATAAATCAGATGTACTTTCTGTACTATTGTCCAAAAATCATGAAACTGTACCAGGATATGATGTGCAAAATTATGAAACTAATCCATCTGGAATCACCTCAATCGGAGATCTACAACTCGAGATAAAATTCAAACAAAGTGCAGCTATGTCAGCAGAAATTACAGATTCTGATAGGCTCAATTCTTTGTGCATATCTCTCAAAGTACATACTGTATGGTATTGAATTTGTGACAGAAAATCATCCTCAAAATTTGTGAACTAACCCAACTTGTTTTGTATCAAACGGAGTTCTGTAGCTCGAGATATGATTAAAACATTGCTGCTATGTCAATTAACTGCGAGAACAGTTTTGTGTCACTCCAAGCTTGCATGAGAGATAAAATAGAAGAAATCAAGATTTGGACCCCAAACTATCTTAATAACCTAACAATTTATTTCTTGTTGCATTTGTGGCTATCACTCCACAATACAACTCACATAAGCAAAGATCCAAATCAATCATGTGTTCAAACAACAAACATCAACACAACGATCGTCCTCACGTAAATGTTTCTATAGTTGATAAGGGGTAGGTAATCTAAGAACTTATATCAGACATCCTCGGTGGTGAAGATTCAGCTGATAGCACAAGAAACGAACTCAGAATAGATCAAAACAAAACGATGTGTTTTAACAAGAAGACAAGATTAAATTAGATTTTATACGTAAAATAAGTCAATTTTGAAGGATGACAGGCTTTCTAGAACATGAATCCTTACTTTTCGACCATTTCTAACATAAGGTTGCGTCCTACAGTCATTACTGCTCTGATACCACTCTGTCACACCTGATTTTCCGAAGAAAACCAAATGCATCTCATATGTGCGCCAGGATCAAGTTTACACACATATGATAGACGTCATGAGTGAATTATCAATAAACCGCAGCAAAATCGTACAAGAGTTAAACCATTACATTATCTCTTTATTACACTCAGACGTTAGACTCGAAGGTCTTTACAACGATCGAACGATAACTATGAAGACGTAACTCCATCTTCATCTTCCACAGGCATCTGACGGGGGCACGCAAGCCTCAGAACTCCTCGTAGCCGCTGAAGTACTCTTCTCCAGTGTTCTCCTCTGAACAGCAGGTAAGCAAGGGTGAGCACACTTTTGGTTGGAGCTCAGCAAGTGGGGGAAGATGCAAGGCTTATCAAGAATAGGCTAAGAGTTTTGCTGCGGTTAGCATTTTAATGTTGGTCAAATTTTTAGCAAGCACCTAATTACTAGATGTAAGTTTATACCAACCCACTTAAGCATTTAGTAAAACATCTCCTCTCAAAAACCACAAGAAACCACGATTTAATTCCATCTTTATGTTTGATTATCATGTGAGGGTCTAGGCCGCTCTTGACTGTGAGCACAACTGATCGATCAGTTTTACACTCTGCAGAGGTTGTACACTTTCACCACAGCTCGTGTTCCCCATGTTGCCCGGGTTGATCAGACCCTTAAACACTTCCGAGGTGAGTGGCTAGGGGTCCACTACGAAGCCTTTACAAAGATATGCAGAAGACCAACAACCCTCGACAAGCATTCGGCGGAGCGGACCATAACCCTCCCTAGAGGTCAGCACCTTAGCAAAGGATGCTACCCCAAAAGAACCGGGCTATACTCCTTCAACTCCGGCCCTCCGTGCTCCTTTCGGATAAGGTCGTTAGATAATTCCACACACCTAATTAATTGGCTAAGCCGCAGACATATGGACTGTGGTTGCACCGTTTTCCCCGGGTGGTTCTCCATGTTCCGATTATAATATATGATCTTGTTATTAACCATAAGCACACACATACATGTATATATCACCAAAGTTATCATGATCAACATTCATCATTTTATAAAAGATTCAATTAACCATCCCAAGTTATAGCAACTAAGCATTTCTACCCAAAACATTTATTTAAAAGGGTTGTCCAAGGTAAAAGGGATAAAATTCTAGTCATGTCCTTAAAAAGGCAATTTCCCATCAAGTTTATGCAATACAACATTTAAAAGTAAACCGAGTTATCATGCAAGTTGTGTGGGACAAAGATAGAATATGCAGGGGGAGAAGTCCACTTGCCTTCCTTGCTTAAACACTGGAGTTCTTCTTCTTCACACACTTGCTCTTGATCCACTCCAACTGGCTGCTCACTTGAAACTGGCACGATGTCTACGAGCACACAAGAAAGCATACAATAAACAAAACAATACACCAAGCAAAGGTAGATTGATCTGACAGAAGAAATAGATAACAAGGTAGCTTTAAAGAAATGTGGCTAGGAAAGATTAGGTGAAGGAACATAGTGGATACACCAAGAGAGAACAAGGGTTGGCTCTAGGAACGCAAACACAAAAGCACTAGGAACTATCGGGAGCTTTGGATGATCACAAATAAGAGCTAGATATGTGCTTGGTATCTTTTAATTAAGTAAAATCATGTGTATAGGTTATTTCAAAGAAATACCCTATTAATAATTAAGCAAGTTATATTTGTATTTAAAAGACGATGTAATCCTAGTTCAATTTTATTTATAAATATTCAAGTTTAACTTATGCAAATTAAACATTTAATTTAAAAGAAGCATGTAAAAGCATCTAAGCGTTTATCTTTATATTCCGAGTTAAACCAATCATATTACAACTTAAAAACACATTTATACACATATTAATCAAATTAACAATTTAATTAACAAAACTCGAGATAAACCTATATTGCTTTTATTTAAGAAGCAAATTGCATAAACATTACTCAATTTAAGTTTGATTATGAAAACAAAGGTACACATCTAATTAGCTTTTAATTATAAGAAATATTTAACTAGTATTAATCATATTAACTTTCTTATGAAAACACGGGTTGAACTCTAGCTAGATTTTAATTAGAAAAGCATGCATAATAATATTTAATCATATTTAACATTTAAATAAATTATAAAACATAGAACATGTACAACATTGGTTCTATAACGTAGTTTTAGTCGATATGAGCCTAACGCAACTTGAAACGGTGGAAACGGAGCTAAAACGCACAAGATACGGCCCAAACAAGGTTCCAAAACTAACGGGCTTGAAAAGACGGTCGCGTGGACACCAAGAACGCTTAAAACGGAGCTAAGACGGAAAAGATATGGCGAAAACAATGTTCACGGGCTTTTTGCAATAAACTAAACCTTCCAGGGACCTATCAGCCAGAAAACAAGGGCTAAAACGTAATTATACTTAAAAACAGAAGGTTTAAATCATTAAAAGAGTGTTCTGGACCTCGGGTAAGAATTTCTAATAAAACAGGGGCTAAAACAATAAAAACAGGACCTATATGCGAGGATCTATAAAGGTGGAAGGGTACGGTTGTGATATTAAAGAATGTCAGGGGGTTTTCCGTAAAACAGCCGGCGGCCTCTGGGTGGACCGGGCTGGGCGCGATCTGCGCTGTTGATTTCAAATCGAGCGGCGGGCGCGGTCGTGGACCGGCGCCGTGGACCAAGTCCACTGGTCCACGGTGGACCAAGCCAAGGGGGGTTCGCCCTCTTCTAATCTGGGCCGCAGGCTGCGCGATCGGCGGCTGGGGTCGCACGCACGCGCCCGACGGCGGCGCCGGGTCGGCTTGCGGTGGCGCAAGGCCGGGACCTAGCCGGGGGTTCGCCGGCGATCGCGAACCGGAGCTAGGTTTCACGGTTTTGGACGGGATTTGGCCCTACGCGAAGCCGGGACGACGGGAAAACTTCTCGGGTGGTTAGGGAAGCGGCTCCGGCGGCCGTGGTGGCTTGCACCGTGTGGGGGTGAGTCACCGGTGGCCGATGCGGGATGGCGTGCCTGCGGCTTGGTACAAATGAAAAGGAGAACGGGGGATGGATTCTCACGCACGTAGGCGCTTCGGTAGGCGAGGAAACGATGAAGGAGACGACTGCGGCGGAGATCAACGTCGGTGGTCGGCTCCAATGGGTGGCAGCGGCGATGATCAATTTGGGCGCTAGGGACCCTGCGGTGTCAAATGGATACACGTGTGAGTCCTCAAGCACGAAGAAGAAGTGAAAGAGAGAGGTTAGGGGGCTTCACCGGGAGGCGGTTACCCGGCGGCCATGGCCATTAATGGCGGCTTTGAAGAAGAGTGAAGGGGGGAGGGGATTAAGGAGGTAACGGTCGATTAAAGAGGGGGGATGAAGGGAGGAGGCGTCACTGCACTTGATTAGGGCGGTTTGATGGCGGGGAAGCGGCGGACCCGGCCGGAAACGGCTGGCGGCTTGAAGAGGGGGGCGCGGCCACCCGCGGCTGGAGGTGGAAGGAGGTCCTGACGACCGGGCCCCACTTGTCAGCCTCTGGTGCTTAAAAGAGAAAAAGAGACGGCGCGAGCTGGGCCAGCGGGGAGCAGGCTGGGCCGATGCAGGCCGCTTGCGCGCGCGGGGAAAAGGCCGTTGGCGTGGAAGCCTTCGCGGGCTAAAAGAAAAAAAAGAAGAGAGAAAGGTTGGGTCGGCTAGGAAGAAAGAGGATAGGAGAGGGAGAGAGGGATTTCCTTTTTAAAAAAATTCTTTTCAAATTCGTTTTTCAAACTTTTGAATCAAATCTTTTCCACAAAATTTTCCAACTTTTTCACCAATATTTTTAAGACTCTTAAAACCACACCAAAACTCATGCATTTCAACATGATGCACAAACATTTGATTGATTCTAATTATTAAATGTTGTTTAATTTAATTAAAGGAAAATTTATTTATTAAAATTTATTAAATCCTTAGAGAATAAAACTAAACCATGTTGCTAGCAATATTTTATTGTGATAGAATATTCGGGTGTTACACTGACCGCCCTTTATCAAATTCCTCAAAAGGCAATTTGGACTTCACCATTGGATAGGACTCGTCGAGTAGATCAACATTCATATATAGAACGTCCAAATCGGAGTTCGGATGAGGGAGTTACAGCTTCCGGAAGGTCTGCACATCGGGCACGCGGTTAGACCGCCCCCCTGGGCCGGTTAGACCACCCTACCCTGCCAAATACGAGTTAGGAGTTGTATTTTGACACGCCTTTGTAAGAGTTTCGACTCCTAATGGGGCAAGACCTCCCCTCCCTATAAATATAAAGGGCCATGGCCGATTGAGGGATATCACAATCGAATCCATCAAACTTATCTTTTATCGTATTTACCTTTCCGTTCCTCTTTACCCTACTTTTCCAACCCCATGTGATGTTCCTCTACTACCTCTGCGGCATGAGAGGACGTCCTAGCTGGCCTGCCGAGCCTAGGACAAACCAAGGTGCGCCTACCCCGACGGGGTCCCTCCCGGGCGGGCGTTCGTTGGTCTCTCGCTGGTGAACCCGGCGACCCTGGTCTAACCGACCCTGGCAGGCGGTCTGACCGCCCTACATGGAGGCGCTGCAAGGAGCTCCTCTGCGTGCTTGTTGGCTCCGGACAGGCGTCAACACAATGATCATGTTCTTGTGCTTATCTTTTGTTGCTAGCCTCGTCATGTATTTGGTAACGTGATTTTCACATCAGAAAACCCGTACATCATCGAATTCCATACCCAACCCTATACATCTCTTTTGTACATCGCATTCCTTGAACACAACCTACCCTCAAAGTTTCGTCTCATCTCTAGCATGGTTTATTTAAAATTTCAGATTGTATGCATGCAAGAAAGAGAAGAGTTGAGAGCTTTGAAAAGATGTCAAGAGAGGGAAACATAAAGAGAAAAGTATGAGTATGGAATAGAGAGAAAGAAAGAAAGAAAAATATATAATAGAAATGTAAAGAAAGAGAAAAAATATGAGAATGAAAAGAAAAAGAATGAAAAGAGAGAAGAGGAGTGGCAATAAAGATATGAGAGGGATGAATCAAGTAAAAGAAAAGAAAAAAATAAAGTGCAAGGAAGGATGTCACGTTGCTGAGAGATGAAACTTACACTCTTTTTCCAATCATGTGCAATCCGACAACGAGGACGTCATTGGTGCCTCGAAGTCATAATTTTCTTTTGCCCTTGCACATGTCCACCATTCTAAATCTTCTCATCCTCGATATCCCTACAAATGGATTAATTCTCATGATCATTGGCTTTGAAAGGTAAACAATCATTAAAGGAAGTTCTTAGTTTGACAATACTTGTGTTGATTGCACTAGCCCTACCTACAGCTCCACTTTATATGTTATATGAGAGACTTATGGGAGGTGAGAGTTTTATAAAACTGGTTTAGGATAGCCACCTCATATGAGTGACTAGAGAGAGCTTGGAGAAAGGTTTTTGTCTAACACTTGTTGCAGGAATTTTATTTTTGAAAAATCATAAAAACCCTCCGATGGAAGAAAAGAAGTAAGCATGGCTGTGATTGAAGGCTTCAAGTGAAGAGTTTGAGTTGTGGGGTAAATCTTGACGTGGTAAAGATTCTAAACGCCCATGTTTATGTATGATGATCATTACTTTATGTTTATGTATTAAAGACGAAAAGATTGACTAACTTGCGAAGAAGTATTAGCGGTACACGATTACAACACTTTGGACAAAGTTCTTTTACGAGTACTTGCTCGAGGACGAGCAAGAGCTAAGCGTGGGGGAGAAAGAAAAAGGGGCTTGTTGACAGATAAAAGACGTATCCCTCTATGATCCGCAAGCATACGGACCCACACCTTTTTCACCACGGGATTCCCAAGGTTCTTGTCAATCTGCGGAGCAAGGGGATTACAAGCGTTTGATCTACCTCTACACACTAGCTACTCAAACCCTAACTATGATCAAACTAGAAAACAACTAAACTACACTAGAGAGAATGATGAAGCAATCAAGATAGGAGACACTCGCCCATGGGTCTATGATACTAGATCATGCGATCGCTACGTACATGAAAAACAATCTAATCTATCGGGGGTTGTGACCACGGTTTCGCCCTTTCCCTCCTCTCGTACTGTCACTACGCGAAGGTATTCATGACTAGACCTATGATGGACACGGAGTATTGAATGGATCCAAGGAAGCATTGGAGCTCTACTCCCTTTACGGCACGGTAGCTAACATTAAGCATTAAAGTATATTCAACACAAGATGATAGATAGATAATCCGACAAAGTACGATTATATCTCAAGATCAATTACAACCCATGGACGAATAAGGAGATTACCCCATCAAGGTGCTAGACATAGCACTGTTGATCATGGTCACCCTTCCGACGGTGTCTTCCTTCTTCTCCACTTGTGGGTGCTTCCTTCGAGGTGGATGATCTCCCTCTGGAGATCTCCCTCCTCTCTCTCTAGCTTGTGGATGGCCTCCTGGTGCGAATGGCTCTCTCCCTGCCGAATGGTGGCTCCTCCAGGGTTTTAGGGTTGCAGATCCTTCGGGTGCAAGGAAAGGGGGGCCGAACCAACGACGGAACTGGGCTGGGCTGGCCGACCTGGGCCGACCGGCCCAGGCCTAATTCAGCCCGATTCAGTCACCCCTTCGCTCCCGTGGGTCCTCAGGTGATTATGCACTTTGCCCCCTCCACTTGCATGATTTTGACGATGTCATCCTCGTGTCCAAGATGGAGGTTCCCCGCGCATGAAGTTCGGTCTTTTACGCTTCAATCCCCGGGGGTGTTCCTTCGTAGCACTTCGGTCCTTGCCACCATTGGAAGTGATTTCATCAAGCTCATGAACACGAACAAGACTCCGTAAATGCTCATTTGAACTTGTTGCGGATCCGTCCTTTATGTCCATGTTTTCCTACATAAAAACAACACTTCCAAATGCATGCACATAGATGAACTTGTTATATGATTAGTGTGCCTAGTGACGGGTTAGTTCCATAATCAAATCCAAACCAAAGTGTAATGAACATGCTTGGTGTACCAAAATACACCATCAACAACGACCATCATCTTGGTCGAGGTGGATATGCATTTGCAGTTCCCAAGTGGCGAAAGATGGAAGAAGACCTTCTCGCACATGGTACCATACCAGCGGTCGTTGATTGGCCCGAGGGAGTGAAGAATTAGTATTATGCTCATGGAGGCATAATTAACTCTGAAGATGGTACCCTTGATTACCCACTCGTTACGAGAGACTGCACTTGAAATATTGAAAATACTTGAAGATGTCAGAGCGGGCAGAGTGAAGGTTGACAGAGAGATCGATGAGCTCACTATGGCGCTCAAGAATCCCGTAACACCCGGGACGGTGCGGGGGCTTCGGGGTGTGTTGACGGTTAATAGTTGTATCAAAGTTCGTTTGTGACTTGCAAGCGGACAAGTCTCCCGTCGTAGTCAAGGGACCCTTCTTCCCTCGAGTGGTGAACCCAAGGTATCGAATCCGTGGAACAATGTGCAACGCAAGGATTCAATCTAGTAAAGCAAGGTAAAGCTATCTAATGAAGACAAGTTGCATCTATCTACTAACTCATAAAGAAAACGAATCTAATCTACCAAAGAGGTAACAAGAGAAAGCAAGAGATAACCAATCTAGAGAATCTAGATCATGCTTATGTTGTAGCTCCAAACAAGATAGATGAAGATAGCAAAGCGAATCTCATTAAAAGCATCTTTAAATCGTGGCCTTCCCATCCGACTCCGAAAACATCCGCCTTTCGAGACCCCCGTTCGTCACAACGTATCCCTATTCATGCGGGGAGCTTAGGGCGAGTTCGATAGAACAAGTTGAAATCACTTGGCCGGTCCGGTATGCACCTCTAGCCACCGCGGCTACAAGAGCACCCTATGTAATCTAGCCGCAAACTAGATCGTAGAAGAAGCAAAACCAAGAAGAAAACAAAATCATCGAGAAGGCACTTAATCGCTAGAAATCGGATTCACTTACAAACTTCACCATGAATGATTACATGAACAAGATCACCACCGGGCCCTCCCTCGATCTTGATCCTCGCTCCGAGCTCCGACGTGGTCTTCCATGCAAGGTTCCCACGTCGGCCGTGGAAACCCTAGACAACTAGCACGACCCTCATCTTCAAGTTGGTGTCCCTCAAGCTTCTCTCGCTCCTCGGCGGTGGAATACGACTTCGGTTCCGCGTGGCTCTCGGTCGGGGGGCTATTTATAGCCCGAGAAGCAATTAGGTCAAAGGAGAGGCCGATTGGGCCCCGAATTGGCCGGGCCGGCCGGCTCGGGGCCGGCCGGCCGGGCCCACCCGGCCCATCCCGCGGCCTCGCTTCGCCCGGTGTTGCTTCCCACGTCTTCTAGATGTTCTCCCCTTTTGCATGTGGGCCCTTGACGTCGGTTTCTCTCCGAATTGGACTCAACTCCTTGTCTTGCAAGATTCAAGACATTTTTTGGTTCAGTCCTCGGAGTTTATCATCTTCTCGGTGCTTGGTCCTTGGGCTCTTGGAGTCATGTTCACTTCATTGCTTGACTTGTATCGGGCTTCAAGGTCTTGTCATAAGGTGCTTAATGAACTTATCCCGAAGTCTTGCTTTCAACGTTAAAACCCCGCGTAAACACATAACTCCAAAATCGACATGCACAAGTGAACTTGTTATACCACGGGGGTTAGTACCAATGAATAAGATACAAAAGTCATGCCAACACCGAAGGTAAACTCATGGCTAGGTTGACGGATTTTCACCGTCAACATCTCCCCCATGCTTAAACCTTGCTCGTCCTCGAGTAAGCCTTCGATGGATAGATCATACATGAAAAAAAACATAATGCTCTCAAAAGTTTAATTTGTTAAAGTTCCATAATGTACTAGCCTTCACCTCTACGGAGGGTAGATTCTTATTAAGCTTATCCCACAAGTATTAACATGCTCACAAAGTTTTAAATAGATCTCGAATTTTTGAAATAAAGAACGAGATAAAGAAAAGCTAAACCAAATTCACAAATTTAAATCATCTCGTGTATTGCTCATGAACTCTCATCTCACTTGTCTCTCAAGCCTATATATTCTACTCCTTTCCCTCTCATATATATGTGGTAGGCTTTATATGGAGCTTTGGGAAAGTTTAGTCCTAACAAGATTTTATAAATGAGGTGTTGTCAAAACAAGACAAGCTTCTCATGGTCTTACCGAGACTCGTCAAAAAGGTCATTGGAAAATAATGTTAAATCAAGGAGGGGAAAGAGAAAAATACACACACTTTTAGATGAGTGGACATGTGCAAATGGCAAAGAGTGATCCCGAGGCACAAAGGAAGTCCTCGTTATCGGATTGCACATGGTTGGAAAATGAGAATGGATCTTTTTAACTTGAAGCCTTGAATGCACTCTTAGAGAACCGGGGAGTTCACTTTACGCACATATATTTTTTCTCTTTCTCATATTTCTCATTCTTTTCTTTCTTTCATTCATTAATTTTTTTTTCTCGTCATATATTCAGCCCATGACTTTCACAACGAAGTTTGATTTTTTTATACCTTGAAAGTCATGAGTATCACTGGATTTTTTTTTCTTTCATCATTTTTTTTTAAAAATATTCCCCTTTGAACTCTAAAACTGCACCGTACCTACCTCCTCCTCCATGCTTAGACGTTGCTCGTCCTCGAGCAAAGAGGCGAAAAATAAGGTAGGTACCGGAATATTTTTCCTTGGAGAGATACTTCAAATCTTCAACGTTGGCACCGTCTTGCGATCTTCCTTGAATTGATGATCCATTCTCAACGATAGGTTGTGGTCAAGGAGGTAATCACAAAAAATGATATTTGGTTTAAGGGTGGATATCCGGCGAAGTTTGTGAGATCTCCGATGCGGGGATACACAATGCACGGATAAGAGGCTAGCAAAAAGATAGATACGCAAAAATGGAATGACCAAATTTCTTAGTCTCGGGCCAGAGAAATCATGGCCTGCAATAACTCACTCAAAAATAAATCTTGTACACTAAAGTTTATGCACTCAAATATATATAAGGCTCTGGATAGGTTGAGCAATACACAAGTGATATTTATGACAAGTTTAGCAATATTTTTGAGCATAAAAGACATCTTTAATCTATTCATAACTTGAGAGCACATAAAACACTATGGGTCTTTATTTTAATCATAACCTCCGCTGAAGATTAAGCTAGCATTTAGATAATTTCAGATTTGTATTTTTAAGAGAGCACTAGTTCAAACATGCATAAATCAATTACAAAGATAAACAAAGCGGCAATTATAATCATATATCATCATGGCACAAAATTTGTAACTTTACCAAAGGTAAAAACTTGGTGGAGACATTATTCATGATGAAAATAAACACTAAGATACATGCTGAAAAAATTAAACTAACACACTTTCTGAAATTTAAATAAAAAAACTGAAAACACTACGCATACATAGGCGCAAACAAGCTGAAAATTAAAGAAAAGGGGGTAAAGGAAAGATAACTAAAGCTCCTCCTCTCTCTAATCTTCCGCCGATGGTTGATATTGATAGTCTTGGTTGTTGTACCCTTACTTGCAATAGGAATGCACCACTCCTCCTATGAATTGTCTGACGGTGCTAGGTGAAAGTGTCCAAGCACATAAGCGAATGTTGCATTACCTTCACCCATTTGGTTTGCATTGGTTTGGATGGCTGCAATAATTTGCATGATCCTTGCAGCGTATCCTCCAATGGTGGCCACATTTTGTTGTGGTTGAGGAAGGTGTGCATATGGCTCCGCAAAGGCTACGTTGGGCACCGCAAAAAATGGTGGGGGTATGGCTGCACCACTCCCCCATGCTTGCATTGGTACACCACCATAGTAATTTGGCGATGCCGGAATTTCTCCGAATGGTGGAACATAATTTTGTTGTGCACCTCCTTCTTGGGTCGTGGAAAAACCTTCTCCTAATCCTTCTTTATTATATATATTTTTTTTTCCGCCGGCACAAGAAGTCCTTTCTCTAACCGATCTTCTTCCCCTCAAGAAAAGTCTTAATCTTCAATCCGGAAGGGGCAAATTCTCCTAGGCCACTTCGAAGCCTCCTCTCTCATCTTCACTCTTATATTTTCCTTTCTTCATATATTCCTAGGGAAGTCCCGGTAGGAGATGATTTGGGTTCCTTGTAATACCCGGTTTTAAAGAGATAGTCAACATGGAGAGGTAACAACCCGATCTCCCGAATCCGATGTTGCTCACAACACCACCGGTTGATCATAGGTGAGTAGGGTTGATTGGCTGCGAGTAAATCCAATTCAACTCCGTGTTGGTTATCTATGTCTCTCTTATTCTCCCCAAAAATCCACTTGCACAAAAGTGACACACTTGGATGATGGGGTTCCGGATAGTGTTTCTTCGTTGATGGTCTCTTCCCGTGATCATACTCCAAAAGCCTTCCCATGTGCCTTTATGCACATACTTGTTCCGGAGCTCCCTTTTTGAAAATAGGGGACACTCGCCCATGGGTCTACGATACTAGAACATGCAATCGTTTCGAACATGAAAACCAATCTAATCTATCGGGGATTGTGTTGAATGGATCCAAGGAAGCATTGCGGCCCTACTCCCTTTATGGCATGGTTGCTAGCCTTAAGCATTAAAGTATTTTCAGCACAAGATGATAGATAGATAATCCAACAAAGTGTGATTACATCTCAAGATCGACCGCAACCCATGGATGAAAGGAGATTACCCCATCAAGGTGCTAGAAATAGCATCACCGATCAAGGTTACCCTTCCGACGGTGTCTTCCTTCTTCTCCACTTGTGGGCTCCCTCCAACGGAATGAGAGACTCAAGACTCCTTCATCAAGGGTATACGCCATGGTCATGAAAATTTCCTAGGCGAATTTCTTGTGGGTGTTTGCCGACACTCCGCTAGAGAATTGCACCGTGTCCCGTGTGAAACCCAATACGTGGAGAGCTTGGTCGTCGATGTCGATGTTCTCTACAAGCCTCTACTCAAGGCGAGCGAGCTTCTTCTCCTCCTCCTCCGTCGTGATGATAAACCCATTGGAATGCCACGGAGCGCATGGAGGTGGAGCGGATGATCGTGTCAAGTGACGAGGTTGGACGAGCGGCTCCTCCATATGTTATTGAAGTTTGGTAAACCTAATAGACGAGTTTCGTGTGGCCCTCATGCCACCAAGGAGAAGAGTGTGATTCCTCCTCGGCGGTGCCGTGTCCTCCTCCATACTCCAAGGAAACTCGGAAACCGAGTGCCTCCTCGAAGAGGTTGTCGATGATGGCTTAGACGACGATGATCCCTTCTTCTTCGGTGAAAAGACTTGTAGTTTTCTTCCTTGATTGCAGCACTCTCCCTCACAAATATATATCCGGGGTTTTCACCCGGTAACAAGGTACACAAATATTATTTTGGAGTCCGGACTTTGAGTGGATTAAGGATGTGATTTGTTGCACGAAACAAACGCGGTGGATGGCTAAGTCTAAGGTGATTCCGGCCTACAAACTAGAGCACACGAACAAAGAGTTGGATGAAAGACTTACCTCTCTCCTCCTCTTGGATCGGTTCTTCTCTAGTGCATCATGTTGCTTCGTGACCGCGTACACCTTCCAAACGTTCCCGTCCACTCCTTCGCTTGCATTATTGCTCCTTCCACTTGATGTTTTCGCTTGATTCGCTTCCATACTCCATTGCCTCACATGCATCCATGATACTCCTACAAAATAAAGCCTTGGCTGCCCCCACATGCTTGTACTTTGCATGTGGTTTAAATATGTTGGAGGGGCATCCCGTGATGTATCATGGTGCAAGCATGGTTAGGTTAACTAGATTGCCTCCCTTTAAGTGTGTTTAAGGCTAAGCACTCCTCTTATTTCGAAATTTAAAAATATTTTTTAGAGCCATGCAAGAGCTCAAGCATAAATTTAGAGAAGTTTTTAAACCATTAAAAACAAATGTAAGTCGAAAATATTTTTCGACTACGTCGATTTCGGTCTCACCGGTATAGTTTGCCTTCATTAGTTGAGAGCAAACTTTTCCCGGCTTGATCATGGGGGCATAGGTTTAGGTCCTAATTTTGATTAGATGAGAGAGATTTTGAATGAAATAAAATTAAGTGAGGCTTAGAAAAATTCTAATCTTAGAGAAACCAAGGATATTGATTTTTAAACCAACCAAAAATCAAGTTTCTAGATTCACGCGAGTCCTACCACATGCTGAAATTTAAATAACATCTAGATACAAGTCGTGGCTCTACTCGAGTGTTTTTAGCATGAAAAACAAGTCAACCACAGCACCATAATGAGGGTGAAGGGTTGAGTTAGGTTCTGAAAATTTTTTTTGGTTGTGGTTTCTCGAAAAAGAAGCAAACAATCACATAGGATGGTTCATGTAAAGGGTTTATGATAAAGCAAAATATTCAACCAAGAATTATGTCTCTAATATTATTCAACCATTCTAAGTCTAAGGTTTTGCGTAGTAAAATTCAAAACTGAATTAAATTTAAAAAGACTTGAAAAACCTGGAATCGGGTTGTCCTCCCGTAGCTTATTCTTGACTCGACGAAACGGGTTGCCTCCCCGCCTAGCGCTTCGTTTATAGTCCATGGCTAGACTTCTTCACTTGATTACTTCGCATCAACGCTCTTTGCGGGCATTGCAATCTTGGGTACCCACTTTGGCTTAGTCAATTTTTTTTGGTCTTCACGAAGTCGGCTTTGTCCTTTGGTCTTGACGGATGCAACAACTTCCTTGTGGCTCGGCATCTCGAACTCCGGTCCTTCGGTCGTGATCTTCATGGTCTCTAGTGTGATCCTTCATCTCTCCCGAATGAGCTTGAGTAGCCTTCGCCGTCTTGGGACCTTGGAGTTGTCTCGGATATTCTTCTTTGTTGCCCATCGGGCGCCCGCAAGTTGTCCCACTTGCGTCTAGCATCTTTATCACGATGAACACTTCACGCTACTTGCATGTGGATCTTGCCTTGGCAGCCTTTAGGTGTTGAGCTTCTTTCTCCATCTCCATCTTCTCCATCCTCCTCTTAAGTAAACCGATATGCCACTCAAGGAATCCAGCTCGTATGCATTCAGCTCTCGCAATCGTCATGCGGATAGTTGAGACTTTGATCTTGAACGGCCTCCCGGCGTCTTGAAGGTTTATGATAGGTAGATCAACAATGCCCGGGTGCATAGCTTGATCTCGCGCTCCGGTGGTTGAGGTTGATCTTCCTTTGGACTTGGAGGTGGTGATTCCCTTGGAGATTTTGATGGTCCTTCGAGCTTGTGTTGCACGTCACCTTTGCCCGTAAAGTTTTCCCGGATCATCCACAAAAAAGTTTTGGGTTTCTTGGAGAGGTAGCCAACCATCTCCGGTTAGGGTTAGTGATAAAACAAAAATCTAACAAAAGAAAAATTAGGGTTAATCAAAACTAGATTAGATTGACTCTTTTTTTTTTCTTTTGAGGATGATCAAACATAAGAGATGCAAAAGAAAATCAAAAGAAAAACTGAAAGATAAGTGATACTAGATCGGATCTTGATTGCTTGTTCCCCGGCAACGGCGCCGAAAAAAGGGGCTTGTTGACGGTTAATAGTTGTATCAAAGTTCGTTTGTGACTTGCAAGCGGACAAGTCTCCCGTCGTAGTCAAGGGACCCTTCTTCCCTCGAGTGGTGAACCCAAGGTATCGAATCCGTGGAACAATGTGCAACGCAAGGATTCAATCTAATAAAGCAAGGTAAAGCTATCTAATGAAGACAAGTTGCATCTATCTACTAACTCATAAAGAAAACGAATCTAATCTACCAAAGAGGTAACAAGAGAAAGCAAGAGATAACCAATCTAGAGAATCTAGATCATGCTTATGTTGTAGCTCCAAACAAGATAGATGAAGATAGCAAAGCGAATCTCATTAAAAGCATCTTTAAATCGTGGCCTTCCCATCCGACTCCGAAAACATCCGCCTTTCGAGACCCCCGTTCGTCACAACGTATCCCTATTCATGCGGGGAGCTTAGGGCGAGTTCGATAGAACAAGTTGAAATCACTTGGCCGGTCCGGTATGCACCTCTAGCCACCGCGGCTACAAGAGCACCCTATGTAATCTAGCTGCAAACTAGATCATAGAAGAAGCAAAACCAAGAAGAAAACAAAATCATCGAGAAGGCACTTAATCGCTAGAAATCGGATTCACTTACAAACTTCACCATGAATGATTACATGAACAAGATCACCACCGGGCCCTCCCTCGATCTTGATCCTCGCTCCGAGCTCCGACGTGGTCTTCCATGCAAGGTTCCCACGTCGGCCGGGGAAACCCTAGACAACTAGCACGACCCTCATCTTCAAGTTGGTGTCCCTCAAGCTTCTCTCGCTCCTCGGCGGTGGAATACGACTTCGGTTCCGCGTGGCTCTCGGTCGGGGGGCTATTTATAGCCCGAGAAGCAATTAGGTCAAAGGAGAGGCCGATTGGGCCCCGAATTGGGCCGGGCCGGCCGGCTCGGGTCGGCCGGCCCGGGCCCACCCGGCCCATCCCGCGGCCTCGCTTCGCCGGTGTTGCTTCCCACGTCTTCTAGATGTTCTCCCCTTTTGCATGTGGGCCCTTGACGTCGGTTTCTCTCCGAATTGGACTCAACTCCTTGTCTTGCAAGATTCAAAGACTTTTCTCGGTTCGGTCCTCGGAGTTTATCATCTTCTCGGGCTTGGTCCTTGGGCTCTTGGAGTCATGTTCACTTCATTGCTTGACTTGTATCGGGCTTCAAGGTCTTGTCATGAGGTGCTTAATGAACTTATCCCGGAAGTCTTGCTTTCAACGTTAAAACCCTGCGTAAACACATAACTCCAAAACCGACATGCACAAGTGAACTTGTTATACCACGGGGATTAGTACCAATGAATAAGATACAAAAGTCATGCCAACACCGAAGGTAAACTCATGGCTAGGTTGACGGATTTTCACCGTCAACGGGGTGGTACCATGGAAATTTGGCTTCGGGGGAGACATTGCCACCTATCGAAGCCACAAAAGAAGAAGAGAGCGTGAAGAGGAGGAACAGTGGCAAGAGTTAGAAAAAAAGACTTAAAGAACACGAAGAAAAGCCGACTACGATATTGAACGGCGAGTGGCCGCCGCCGTAAATGAGATGGCCCCAAAGACAAGGACTCGCCTCTAGTACAAGTTCCTTCTGCTCACTTTTCCAGTTGTGCTTCCGCGGTGGTTCCCGAAGAGCAAAGGGCAATAGAAGGAGTTCAAGTGGATAGCCAATAGTACCCTGTGGATGACATCTGTCGGCGCACCAGATGTGAGCTTCACAAGCCATTCGGCAACATCAAAATGAAGGTATGTCTAATTCATGCTTTTATTACCTCAATAATCGATCACATATATTACTTTGATTTTTGTGGACTTGCATTCACAATGCTAATAATAACTAATTAAATATTTATTCTCAGGTGGCGGATGGAAGTGCTTTTGCATAGTTTCCTGGACAGACGAGCCACGGCATGCCGATTCCACCTGGCTACGCCTCAGTTAGCATAGAGAGAATATGCCAACCTGATTTTGAGGAGCTAGAGATAGATATCCCTAGAGGTGACGGGGAAAAGACACTTAAGGATGTGCTACACGGTATCATATTATGGCCAAAATGTTACATCGTCATAATCCCCGAGAATGATGGATCTCCGAGAGACCACCTGGAGCCGGGGCAGCCATCGTCTCCGGGGCCGTCATCGTCACTACCTGCTCGCTCACCTTCTCCGCAACAACCATACGACAATTCGGGTGAACGGAGCTCCAGCAATCACGATGATGACATCCCTCCCAATTCACCTCAGCAACCATTCACCACAAGCTCTCGAGCGCAATCTTTCAGGTCGGTACAACCACCAAAGAAGAAACGAAAACGATCAGCAAAGAAAAAGGCAGAGGCAAAGTCAGACGAAGAAACAGAAGGGTCTGTACCGGAAGAAGTCAAGGACTTCTTTGAAAAAGCTAAAGAAAGAAGAAAACAGGAAGAACTGGAGGCCAAAAAAATGAAGGTCGTACGGAGAGACTCAAGGCTTTCATACACGATAAGGAAACAAAAAGGAGAAGGAAACCACCGTTGAAAACAGACTATGACCATTCGGTGGACAAGTCTTATGCTAAGAAGAAACAGCGAGGGTCGTCCAATAGTTGCATCGAGCAAATACTTGCGTCAACATCGGGGACCGCCACCACAGACAAGAACAAGGAGATTCCTGCGTCGACGTCGGGGACTGCCACCCTAGACAAGAACGAGGAGATTCTTGCATCGACGTCGGGGACCGCTAGAAACATCGAGCAAATACCTTCATCCACGACACATCAGACTGACTTGTTTGCGGGCATCACTCCAGAAGTGCAAAACGCTATTGACGCCTTGGGTGAAGAGCAACTGGCTCAGGTCATTAGCTTTTTTGAACAAACAAAGCTGTCTATTGGTGGTCTTATCAGCCTTGAAGACCTACCAGTGGATAAAAATCAAGAATTTAGATGGCGCTTTGAGCTAGTAAAACCTCTAGTGAAGCCAGAATTGGTCAACAAGATCCCAACTAAGATGAGCAGATTTCATGACTGGTACGTGAAGAAGTCAGTTGAGGGCCTAGAGATGTTTGGTATGCTCGTGAGACCTGGAGATTGTTCCCTTCAAAATGAGAAGGTGGCATGGCTCCAATTCTAGGTTATCTATGAAATTTACCATCTGGACGCCCTGAATACCGATCTTATGATGGCCTGGTGTCGATAAGTGACATATTTTCATATGTTTATAAATAACTTTATTACATTTGTCGATCTACTAATTAACATTTTACTCTTCTTGTGTAGCCTACAACTTATTGAGATGGGAAGGAAGGGTTATTCAAGAATTGCTTTCATGGACCCATCAAAAGTTAATGCGGATGAGATTAAAAACCAACAAAAAATAACAGTCGAGACCATTTTTAGGCACTTAGATGAGTTTCATTACAAGAATCTTATACTACTGCCTTACAACTTCAAGTAAGTACTATTGTCATCTAATTATTATTGCTAATTCTATTTAGTCAATTCTAATCTTCATGAGGAGACATATAGATTCCACTGGGTGCTACTCATAATCAGTATCGACAATAGCAATATCAATGTGTATGACTCATTGAGAAAAGACCGCTCAGAATACCAAGACCTTAGAGATGTATTCCACGAATAATAATTCTATCTATGACATTTTCTTTAATGCAATATATATATATATATTTAGCTTTTATACTAACATATTTTATCTTTTATTATTTTGCCTCGCAGCTTGGACCATGTTCATTGCAAAGCACCAAGTAGCATTTCAACCCAAAATTAGATGGGTGTATGATTTTTCGGTATGTATACAAATAACAACATCGATTGGGATTATTTAAAATGTATAACACTACAATTTCATATTTTGTTCTCCTCTCCAATTTAGTGTTTGAGACAAGAGCAAGGAAATAATTTATGCGGGTACTACGTTTGTGAGTTCATACACCATCAAAGTGGCAACGCGGATGATGATAGTGTAAGTAAAATAAATCTATTAATAATACATCATTTTTATCCTTTTTGTATATTTAATCACTTGCTGTATTATATCAAACTATTTGCAAATTATAGAGGATTATAAAAAGGGACACACTCATTGAGAAGGATCGTCTCTTGGCAATTCAAGAAGCTCTCGTGGGAATCCTCATGGACAAGGTGGTTAATCCACAATGAAAATATCATTACGACAGCCATCCAATTGACCGACTCACCTCTGAGGAAAGCTAAATGAGACAAGAAATTTGAACTGAATGATATTTTGAATATACTATATGGGGTTTTGATGTATATATACTAGTTTAATAAAATATTATTTATTTTCATGTGTATAAAATATTATGTGTATATACATTTATAAGTTTATATATGTAGATATATAGGGTTTAATTTTTATATAAGTCTAATCTAACTGCGTATATGGTATATATATACTGGTATATACCTATATACATGTTCAAATATGTATACGTGCATATACGGGTTAGGCACCAATTAGAATATAATCTCAAATCGAAAAAAAAAGAGAAACGAGACCCTTTAGTCCACCAACCGAGACTAAACGGGGTGGGCGCAGTGCTTTGGCGTGCCCCCCAGTCTCGGTTCGTAATACCAACCGGGACTAAGGGGGAGGCCTTTTGTCTCCGAACTTTAGTCCCGGTTGGACTTGAGAGATCTAAACCCCTCTCCAACCGGGACTAAAGTCCCCCTCCCTACGAGTGCATATACCTTGATTTTTTAACAAGCACCCTGGCATTATGAACATCAGGAGAGGGCGTAGGGAGGAAGAAACACACGGCTTGTATACTGATGTTATATGACAACCAAAAATTTATCTTATGGCATTTTCATTTGTTCGGGTGATTCCACTCATTTTCGTGTTGGATCTCTAGTCCAGCTGTTTTCCACCTCATGTGAGCTATAGCATATACCATTTCATGATTAAACTTGTGCCTGGTGGAATTTTTGACATTTTTGGATGGTCTAATTCGTTCACGTGTCCTGTCTGAGGTCGAGATGTTTTCCGCCTCCCGTGAGATGCAGCAAGCGTTTCCTTGATAAAAAATGAGTGTCCTCCACCCGTAAGATATAGCATACTTTACGTGTTTGGGAGAGCTCCCGCTCCGAAAAACAGCTCCAGAATTGCAGATCCGCGCAACTCCAACGTAGAGCAGCTTCATCGTGGATTTGAGGTTTGGAAAATTGTTTGGTATAGCTCCAAATTTCTCATCATCCCTATGACACCTAGGGCCCACCTGTCAGAAGAGTAGAAAAGAAAAAATCTTCCTTGCCCAACGCCGCTTCTTCCTTCTGCTGCCTCGAGGGGGGTCAGGCGAGCGCAACAGCAGCTCTCCCAGCGACGGCGGGCTCTTCCAATCCCGCGCGGGCTCCAGCAACGGCGGAGGCATGCCTCGAGCACCAGGCGGAGAGCACCAAAGACGACACCGACCTCTCCCACAGCGGCGGCCCCTCCCTCCCCCCACCCTCCCCGCTGCAGGGGTCACCGGCGTCGGCGGCTCCCCTCCTTCCGGTGTCAGGAAACATCAAGCTCCCATGGCGGCCCGCCCCTCTCCACCCTCCTCTAGCGGCGCATCTGTGGTCTTCCTCCTCCTCTGTGTTGTGCGCCACTGTGGCCGACCTCTCTCTCTCGTGGTTGTTGCAGAATGGCGACTGATGAGCTTCGAGTGGCGGCGTGGTGGGGAGCTCCGGCGATGGTGGTCTGGGGCGGGTGGGCGCACCCTCACCATGGGGGCGCACACGGCCTTGCCGCTGGCGGGCGGGCACAACCTCACCGTTGGCGGCAGCACGGACTCCTCGCTGCGGGGGCGGGTGAGCGCATGGTACGACTCCGGTAGTCCACGACAAAGGAAGAAGGAGGCGACAGGGAGAAAAATGTATCGAACCTGTCATTTTCCACTTACTAGTGGCAGTGGTGGGAAATTTCTCCCAACTCCACAAAACTTGGAGTTGGCAGAGCACCCCCTGAGGTACTCAACGAAAACCATGGAGTTGGGGCCTGGTCCACCTTTTTTTGAGTAGATCCGCGGTGGAGTAGCTGGACCTGGCATGTTTGGCTAGAAAAATTGGAGCATAGTTGGTTTTTTTATCTAGAGCTACGTGGAGTTGTGCCAAACACGCCTTAGAGCTGACCAAAATGGGTGTTTTGCAAGCAGCTCCAAAAATAAGTACAATGACATGTGGGCCCCCCGTCAGTCCCACAGGTACCTTTCATCTTCCTCCTGACTATTTCTCTCACGAAAAACAGAGGAGCCGATGAGAGGGTGGACGATGGTCAACGGGGAGGGTGTCGTCGCTGCCGAGGTCCCTGGTGCGTCCGACGGAGAGCTCATCCTTGAGGATGGCATCAAATCCTTGTACGGTGGGCGGTGGAGTTCTACGACATGAGTGCACCGTGGGAGGGAGGACTGCGTCAGATCCGAGCACGGTGGGCGACAGAGGGGTGCGGCGGCCAGTCGGGATTGAAGAAATGGGGTGGGCAGCTGAGGTCGGGATGAGCCGGCAGGCAGAGCGCAGGTCGAGATGAGCCGGCAGGAAGAGCGCAACGTGGTGGGCGGTGAAGGGGCGTGTGCACGAAGGCTGGTGTACGGCGACCGCGGGAGATGGGCGGTGGTAGTGAGGGTGGATAGCAACTGTGGGAGATGGGCGGACGACGACCACAAGAGATTGGCAGTGACAGGTCGACATGGGGATGGAGGGTCGTGGCGGCTGGCCAGGGCGGCGGCTAGCATGGCGGAAGGAGCATCGGTGTTGGGGGAGTGGTGTTGACTTGTGAGGAGGCTTCACGGAGGAGACGAGGAAATAGAAAGAGAATCGTTTTTCCACTTATTAGTAGCATTGGTGGGTAATTACCTACCAACTCTATGAGAAGGTTCATACTGAGTGATTTTGGAGCAGCAACAGAAGTACTCCAAAACTCCACCCTCATTTTGCACTATAGCTTCATGGAGTTGGCATGTCGGGCATACACCCCGGGTACCGCAAGGAAGGAAGCAGACAGACTCCTAGTAGAATTCCCCTGTACTCCTACTAGGACTCGCTCTGTGTAATCCTACTAGGACTCCTGCCTTGTAACTGACTAGGAACCCACCCCCTTGACAATATAAAGGAGGGCCGGGTACCTAGGAGGACATCCACAATCCCTCCGGGGAACAACACCAAGCGCAGGGCGCAATACTACCCCAAACAGGACGTAGGGTAGCTACTCTGGCTACCCGAACCTGTATAAATCTCGTGTCTTGTGTCCTCACGCGTACCTTCGGGTTCCAGATCATGGCGATCCCCACCTTCTACCTTGCTTTGCGGGTACCTCCCATTGAGGTCGACAGGTTTAAACACCGACAACCGGCGCCCACCGTGGGGCCATCGTCACGATTATCGGGTGAATTCGAAGGACCTTCTCAACAATCTACCGTAGCAACCGCTCGTCTCGAACCGGGCGACTCGTCGGACTTCTCTCGCACTCGGTTCGAGACGAATTGACTTCAAAGCTTTCGCAATGAGCAAGTCATCTAGCTTCCGACCAACGTTAGTCCGATTCCAAAGGCAACTCGGTCGAGATGTATTGCGAAGCGCATCATCAAGATCGATGTTCTTTCCGCTCGGAGCCAATGGCGGTGTCGGCCGTCGAGCACGCAATCGTGGCCTTTAGGGAGTTATTCACGAGCATGTGCTTGTTCTCCGAGTCGAAATCAATCTAATCACATGCCTGTTGTCCTTGCCACGTGCGGGGGTAGAGAAAAAAAAATATAGCACCGAAGCAAAGAGAGTCCGGTCGGATTCAATAATTTCAGTCAAGACTAAGTGCTCTAGCTAAGTACACACAAAGGCTACCAACAAGGCTCAAGGATCTTTGCTGCATACACACGCAAGCCGTACGCGAGTACATCCACTTCAACTACTCGAGTACAATTGCATCAGTGCTCGGCAACGTTGACTTGTCGTCAGGCCGCACTAGCTCTACATCAACCTCGCTGTGTGCCGCGACTACTCATCACCGGCCGCATGCGCTCTACGTCGACCTCGCCGTGCGCCGCGACTACTCGTCTCCGGCCGCATGCGCTCTACGTCGACCTCGCCGTGCGCCGCGACTACTCGTCTCCGACCGCACGCGCTCTACGTCAACCTCGTCGTGCGCCGCGAGTACTCGTCTCCCAGTCGCAGCGGCTCTGCATCGACTACGCCGTACGCCGCCGCGACGTCATCTTCTGGGCGTACGACTACCTCGACTACTTACCTCGACTAGTCTCAACCGGAAAACTAGTCGAGGACGGCTCCCACGACATCAACAACTAGTCGGATCCACCTCCAACTAGTCGACTTCAGCTCCAACCGTCGCGGCTCCATCACCGACCGCCACGGCTTCGTCGACACTCGTCCGCGAATCAAGCTAAGTCACTTATTTCAATAATTATTTCTTCAGCTTGTTTTACACATACAGGAATCAACGCCGAAGACTACTTCGTGTACGCCTCTCAATGGCTACCTGCCAGCAGAGCTACACCGTGCCAGCTATTCCTTGGGGACCGTTGATTGGCTGTCACAGGCTTGGTACACCAAATTAGGAGGCTCTTGCCACGACGTTTCATGTATTGAGTGCTAGAGGCGCACAACGGCTACACCCTGAGGAGGCACTGCGCAATCCTGCTCACCGTCATGCGGAACAATGAGCAATCGCGCTCTCTCTTGTCGCCATGTCGACTACTTTCGTCTACATCTTAATGGTCTCGCTCCAGTAGCACACGCCTTGATACACGCAAAGCCTCGGCTCTCCCCGTCATGCCTCCACGTCCCTAGCGACTACGGCTAAACGAGCTCCTCGGGGACCGGCGCTTAAACCAGCCTCTCCCGTCATGCCTCCACGCCCCCGGCGGCTATGGCTAAACAGCCAACCACAGAGACCGGGCGCTAAACCGCATCGAGGCTAACTACTCGGCGCCTAACGACCACAACAAGAGAATGACACATGACATTTACATCTATATTCATATTTGTATTTGTCATTTGTAGATTCATTTTCTACAAAAATGCTACATAATGTACACATCTCTATTTTCGTGTCAAGCTCCGGCGATGACTTTCCGTACGCTTCGTGTACCTCCATTGGCGCGGCTAGTTCCCAAACTTGGGGGCTACGCACGAAATTACTACTCGACAACAACTCGAGTAGTCTCCGCTAGCTCTATAGCTCGGGGGCTCGGCACCAACAACTACTCGACTTGGCTCCTACGGCTCACCCGGCGACGAGCTCGGGGGCCGAATGCTACAAGAGTACTCAAATGATAACTTCCGTAAACACCGAAGACCCTCGGACCGATTCTTCAATCGTTCCAAGGCTCGGGGGCTACTAAGCTACACTCATCGCCTGATTTTTTCAAGACGGAAGCAGAATCAAGATTGACCCTCGACCCGCAGTCTACAACTCAACCTAAGGCTCGGGGGCTACTCCATATGGAGTGCGATTTTGCAATCGCACTTCCATATAATCTCGACTTCAAGACCGATGAGTTGTTCAAGTACTATTGAAGACTTCTCCAAGCGTACTCGAGGACGCTTAAGAACTACTCGAAGAGGCTTCAAGACTACTCGAACTACTACTCTCGACTCCAACGTGCTCGGGGGCTTGTCGGGCATACACCCCGGTACCGCAAGGAAGGAAGCAGACGGACTCCTAGTAGAATTCCCCCCGTACTCCTACTAGGACTCGCTCCGTGTAATCCTACTAGGACTCCCGCCTTGTAACCGACTAGGAACCCACCCCCCGGACTATATAAAGGAGGGCCGGGTACCTAGGAGGACATCCACAATCCCTCCGGGAACAACACCAAGTGCGAGGGCACAATACTACCCCAAACAGACGTAGGGGTAGCTACTCCGGCTACCCGAACCTGTATAAATCTCGTGTCTTGTGTCCTCGCGCGTACCTTCGGGTTCCAGATCATGGCGATCCCCACCTTCTACCTTGCTGCGGGTACCTCCCATGGAGGACGACAGGTTTAAACACCAACATGGCAGTACCATGGAGTTTTGAAGTTGGAGTGTTTGGCTAGAAAATTGACTGGAGTTGCCGGAGTTCAGCTCCAGAGCCATGCCAAACACCTCCTAGATGCTCTCGCTAGATGCTAGTTAGACACCCAGAGCTAGTTTGCTAATAATTAGAATCACACCCTTGATTTTTTATAAAACTTCTCACACTTAGGTGTTTACTCTTGACCTCTTGTTCGTGGTAGTACATTCTGATATCAGTTTGTGGACACCACAATTTAAGGATGAAGGATAATCTTGAGGTACCACTCCTTTACTCACTTTATTACACAACGTGAACCACACATGTCTCAAGTCTCAACCCCATGCACATGTACATGTACATGTAAGATACAATGATGGAAACATAAAAGCGTCAAATAAAGATAAGAAATGTATATGTTTGTACATTCTCAGTCTATGGACACTACAATTTAAGGATGAAAGATAATATTGAGGTACCACTCCTTTACTGCTTTATTCCACAACGTGAACCGCACGTCTCAACCCATGCATATGTACATATACATGTAAGATACAATGATGGCAACCGAATAGCATTAAATAAAGATAGTAAACGTATATATTTATACTAACATACATGACACAACAATGACAACTTATTTAGTGATCCAACATCACGCTTGTTCTAAGTCGATTCCCTCATTGCACGTAACTGACTCGCTTTTAGATGCCCAGTGTTGTGGAATGAAAGTGGACAATGACGATAGGTAAAAAAACAGACCATCGCAAAAGGTCTTGAACGAGTATTGTTTGCGCAAAAGTGGGCAAACTTGAACTTGATGTGAGCCCTCATCGAGATACTGACAATAACCATGTTGGCTTGTAGAAAGGCTTCCAGGTTCTGCAGGCTACTATCGGAGATATGTGGTGATGATGTTGTCATCATGAGCACTTCCATCTCTGTTGCCTCTCATTTGGGCAGGTAGAATGCAGCCGCATGGCCAAGTACTACCGACAGATCTTCTGAATTCTTTATGATGACAGTGACATCCACAAAATTGATCTGGTTGATCGAATTGCACATACTTGTAAATGTCGAGATTTTTTTTGACATCAACAGTGACGTCGAAGGAGAACTTGACAGATGACGTGGGTAGTGTTGTGAAGACAAATTGGAGCATGGTGGTGTGTATGATGCTAAATCTCACGATTGGTTGTGGCCGATCTAAGATCAACCAATAAGCTAGCAAGAGGGCTAACAACCAAGGCGGCCACAAAAATGAGTAATAACTTACGGTATGCAACATGTAGGTTTTGCCAGACTGCTGGATACATTATTTTCTAGGAGAGTTAACTCTAGAGGAGCTAGTTACGAGAAGCTGAGACACAATCTCACATTTGCAGTAATGGGACATATATAGGAGGATGTGGCGTCGGGATGACCAAGCGGTCGAGCATCAAGACACGAGCGATGTTAATTATGGTACGCTGCGTGAGAAAACGAGATAGATTTTGGATGAGAGCTGACCAGCTAGGGTATTAACGTATGGAAATGTGTCATTATTCGAAGTGGATTTTTAACGCATGATACAAATTTACATGGATGAGATTCATAGTACAAACTTACATAGATGAGATTTTTATCACGTATGTGGATACACGTAAAGAGTGAATAATGCATCCTCGCAGCGAAAACGGATTTGCTATGTGCGTTGCGTTTTAGCAGCAAGCTAGCACGGCACCACTAGCCGCGGCCGCCGCCAGAGTCGAGAAGCTGAAGATGCTTGCGGATCTGCCTGCCCCCTACCTCGTACACCGCCGCAGGTCGCCTCTCCACACCTCTATCTGACAGACCTCCCGTCCCTCGCACCATAGGAAGCCGAAACGGCGCCGCCGTGGCAGCTCTCGAGGGAGGACGAGCGGCCCCTCCTCCTCGCGCTCTCCAAGGTAAACCCATCCGTCCTGCAGCTGCAGTCTAACTTGCGTTGGGGGCCACGGCGTGATTGTTTCTTCCGGCGTCGTTTCACGTAAACAAGGCTAGATCAACCGCCAAGAGTTGTCGTGGAAGAAGCAAAAACTTCGAGAAGAGGAGGACATTCTACTTATCTCGCTTGGCTAGATGTGGGCATGGATCCAGCTCAAGGCGCCGATCAAACACAAGGCACATTTTGGAAAAGGATACATGCTTATTTCCATGAACACAAGACCTTCAAGTTCGAGTCAACTCGTAGTGAAAGTTCTTTAATGAACCGTTGGTCCGGTATTCAACATGATGTCAATCTGTTTTGTGGGTACCTGTCCAAGATAGAGACTAAACATCATAGTGGTTGGACAATTGATGACAAGGTTACCACTCAAACTCATAACTTGTCCTCTACAATCATTTGTCGGTACCTAATTCCAATCTTTACTTTGGTTCAAATGTGCAGATTACAAGTGCATGTGCATGTGCTACTTTATCCTGCTGCGTTGATTTTTAATACAAATTGTCAATGCCATAACAAATTAGTTCAAGATTGAAGGAGGAGGAACAGACATGATCCGAAATTAAAAACCCTAAACCCTAAGTACCTCAATTTGATCGAAGAGTAGCTGCAGAAAGGAATCGTGGTGGTGTCAAAAACCTTCAGTCGCCGGCCACGGGCGCTAGACGATCTTCACCGGCGGCGGCGAACCGGCAACACGGCGTCGCGGGGGTCCCGCGACCACGACGCGTCGGGGGGTGCGAGAGGGCTGGAGGGGGGGTTCGGTTTTGGTGGGCCAAGCTAGTTTTACATAGGCGGTTGGAATACCCCTTTAAGATATAGAGTTTTCTATTTTTAAAAAGGGCTCAAACTCTAAATTTAGCTAGCAACAATAGAGAGGCTGTTGGAGATGCTCTAAACAAGGCACGTCGTTTCACGTAAATAAGGCATTTCGGGGATGGAACCAGGAGGAAGAAGAGGAGCATCAACGACGGTGTGAATCCGATGAGGTGTTTCTTCGAATTCAATAGATGCATTTTCGTTTGATTGTTAATCTGCTGCTGTTCATGTTAGTTTGGCCTGATGCCGATGTAGCTGTATAATGTGGGATTTACATTGGTAAATTCTAAATTGCATCTGTGCTGTGTTTGTGGAACTTTAACATCTGTTTCATAAAAAATAATACTATGATAACTATTGTACTCTGTCATTTAACATCTTCAAGGAATTGATGAGAACTGACAATTAACAAGTATGCGACCTGCCTGCAAAAATCAATGGTTTCGAATTGTGACAGCAGTGCAGGGTGGCTATGGCTTACGTTCATAAACAGAAAACAGTTTCACCTGAGATCAGTTAGTCCATGCTTGTCTTTGGTCTGATGAAATCATAAATCTTGTTCGATTCTTCGCTTTTGAAAAAATAATGTGTCTGATTTCCATCTTAAATTTTAACTTTGATGCTTGCATAACCTTCAATCTCAGGCTATGTGAGCCGCTGGACAGATTCAATTTCCAAAGCAGTATGGACGACTGGCATTATGTTTTCAGTGCTTTGTTGCTAACCCAAAAATCTGATTCAACAATATCAATCTACTTGCAAATAATTTCTGATAACTTGTTGCTCAACTCAAATGTTGTCTTTGTACACACTGTAATATTGATGGATAGTTTGTGCTTTTTTCTTGGGGAAGTATCTATTTTGACTTTTCGTTGTGTAAACCTGTAACATGCCCAAATGTAAGACAGTCTTTAAGGAATTCTCACAGGAAATTTTGTGTCGATTCATTCAAAATTGCTGCTCAATATTTTCTACTTGACTTCACTTCATGACATTGATGTGTTTACAGTTTTATGTTTCACAACATTCCTAAAATTTCATTGATTCTGGTATCCATACTTGTTAGTTTTCCCATCCATTGAAGCTATACAACTGTGTCAGGAGCTAATAACAATTCATGTTTTCCCCTCTTATTTAGGAAATTGTTTCTTGCTCCGGAGAAGTTCATAGTGGCTGTTTACCACCTGGACAATATCCATGCCTGGAAAATGTGGTCTCCATATTGGTAAGCCATCATATTATGTTTTCCTTGCTATGCGCATCCTGTTTTCTTGAAATATCAGACACGTTTGCCTGTTAGTGAGCAGCATCTTATTTTAATTTTGACTTGTATGCAACTTCTTTCTATTGATATACGTACCAATAAAGGACACAAAATGATCACCACCCTTGACTACCTTGCTCAGCAATATACAGGATTTTGTGTTCTAGTGCCTCATTGAAGGGGCATTAACTCCGGTTGTTTTTCATGATTACTCTCCATTGTTTCTAACATTTACTTGCATTCACTACTACAGTATTACATTCATGTTTGAGACAGCATTGGACTATTTTATTACATCCCTACCCTTAGGTTTGCCTTTCCTTGAGGTAACAGTCCAGTATTTTTTCCCTCGAACATGCTGGCGAGCTCTGTGTCATTAGTAGCAGTCCAGCATTAAGTGCTATGATGTTTCCTTTGTACTCTATCTGTTCATAGTGCTTTTCATGCCACTGCATGAATAGCTTGTTTACTGTGTTTAAGATTTACCAGTTGTCCTGGTATAACTGTTTTATTCGGTAAACTATATCAATCTTTCGGATGGATTGAATCCAAGAGTGTACAACCGAACAGATATTTTGAAACAAAGGAACACTTCCTTGGGCCAAAACTAGAATAGACCAGGAACGAGTGGTAGAACAGGATCCACTCGATCCTGGCCCTGATGCCTTCTTGGCCCGGAAGGAAACTCAACAAACCGAACAAGGCCTAATCAAGCAAGCAACCTGGTACACTGGCCTAGTCGCCTCTCCACGCCCATCGTTTCAGGTAAACAAGGCAGTTCGGGGATGGAACCAGGAGGAATAAGAGGAGCATCAGCGAAGGTGTGAATCCGATCAGGTGTTTCTTCGAATTCAATAGATGCATTTTTGTTCGATTGTTAATCTGCTGCTGTTCATGTTAGTTTGGCCCGATGCCGATGCAGTTTTATAATGTGGTATTTACATTGGTAAATTCTAAATTGCATCTGTGCTGTGTTTGCGGAATTATAACATCTGTTTCAAGAAAATAGTACTATGATAACTATTGTAGTCTGTCATTTAACGTCCTAAAGAAATTGATGAGAACTGACAATTAATAAGTATGCGACCTGCCTGCAGAAATCAATTTACTTGCATTCACTACTTTAGTATTACATTCATGTTTGAGACAGCATTGTACTATTTTTATTACATCCCTACCCTTAGGTTTGTCGTCAGTCTCCACTCAGTTTGTTCCTTGAAGTAGCAGTCCAGTATTTTTTTCCCTCAAACATGCTGGTGAGCTGTGCGTCATTAGTAGCAGTCCAGCATTAAGTGCTATGATGTTTCCTTTGTACTCTATCTGTTCATAGTGCTTTTCATGCCACTGCATGAATAGCTTGTTCGGTACTGTGTTTTAGATTTACCAGTTGTCCTGGTATAACTGTTTTGTTCGGTGAACTATATCAATCTTTTTCACTACCCACTTCAGTTCTAGTTATTTGCTAGTATTGTTTTATTTGTGTTGCATGTACATTGTAGGACACCCCCGTGGCAAGTAAGAGGTTACTAAAACTAAAATGTTGTCATCCTTTTCAGGTTGGTGTCCTTGGTATCTGCAGTGATTATGTCAAACACTCAGCTGGCAATATCCTGGTTTCCATATCCAGTACCCTAATTAAGTTGGGAACATATCAGGTGGAAACCAACCCCTCCGTGCAAACTATGGAAACTTCAATCGGAGCCACACGATGTTGATCCAAGGGAAGACTCATGAGAGGTGGGAGAGATGATTTGCAAAGGCACTTTTGCAAATCACCCCTCCCACCTCCTATGAGCCCTCCTTTGGATCAACATCGTGTGGCTCCAATTGAAGTTTCCATAGTTTGCACGGAGGGGTTGGTTTCCACCTGATACGTTCCCAATTAAGTTTGTATGCTTCTCACGTTTTGCCCTCTTCTTTTGATGCACTCAGTTACTTTTTGTCAACTTAGTCCCCTATTTATTCATGGCTTGTTACTGTATTCCCAGGAATCTATTTTGGATTCGGTTTGTTGAGCTTGTCAGGGCGTAAACACGCATCATCAAAATGTGTTCATAATGCTTTGCATTCTACAACTGGCTCCAGCAATGATGACATCACTAGTTCAAGCATCAGTATCGCAAGCTTCATGACAGTACTTAATGAGCGTTATCTCAATATCAATGAACAAATCATTTCCAGTCTCTTTGGTGTATTACATGCTATCTTTAAGTTCCTTAAACACAGTGGCAATGAATTGAAAGAAGACTTCATGCATTCATCATATTCAGAACATGCCTCGGGTTACTTTCCATCAATTACATGTTGGGGAACTTGTCAACCATATCAAGGACAGCAGACTGGATTTCTGTAATGATTCAGCACACTCTGGAATTCTGACAGGCAGTCTTCTCCCACTACTGTGCTCATTACTTGAGCAAAGTTACCTGAAACTTACAGATGGACAAGATGTGTATGTGAAACTCGTGGATATAGTTCCCAAGATAGCAGCTTCGTTACAGGAGCAACATGATGGCCCCAAAAGTCTTCATCAGTACTTGAAGCTCAAGATTCTTTTAAGTTTGGACTTCGGACATTCTGGGCCCCTGTGTCACTTGTTGCTAGTTATTCTGGCTTCATGAACACTTGTTTCATTTTTTTATGCAGATGGTATTCATGCAGCTGAAGCCTTGCAAAAAGATTGCTCACGCATTGTTTGTTATCTAAAATTGCTTCGATTGTACTTTCATGACCTTCTTCATGAACCTATCATGTGGATGTTATGACTTCAACCAAATCATGGTCTTCGTAAGTCATGGGTCAAATTCCACCTCAAGCAACCATGCCATCGTACTCTGTTCAAAAAAGTATGCCACATAAAAAAGATATGTGGCATACTTTTTTGAACAGAGTATGCTGGCATGGTTGCTTGAGGTGGAATTTGACCCATGACTTCCGAAGACCATGATTTTGTTGAAGTCTTTAAAAATAGGCAAGTAAGAAGTGATATATTATAATTCATAACAACCATATGATGTACGCACCTTAGAGTTGCATAGGGAGCTAATCTTGATCATTATAAATTTAAGGGAAATATTTAGAGCTCAACTGGATATTACAAACTTTGCTTACTATACTTTGCCTCACCATAGCATGTCCCAAGCCTTTAAGGAGGGTTGTGAAAGGCTTCACCATGACGATGTCATAAGACAATTGAAAATCACAAAACATATTTTAGAATACCATAGTAAGTTATTTGAAGTAATTTACACAAAGAAATATATAAGTTTCAAAAAAAATATGTTTATTGTAAGGTTTAGAGAGGATTTTATGGTATACGAGTGTAATAGTATCATATATATATATTTGTAAGATATAATACATGTAGCTTTAAAATGTTAAACTATAAATAAATATTATTTAATAAAAATTTAATAAAGAAATAAATCACAAACATATTTTAGAATACCATAGTAAGTTATTTGAAGTAATTTACACAAAGAAATATATAAGTTTCAAAAAAAATATGTTTATTGTAAGGTTTAGAGAGGATTTTATGGTATACTGGTGTAAATATTATCATATACCCATTGAAATTGATGCTTATTTCGACTGCGAACTATGAATATGTATAATTAATAAATGAATGTGATGGATCCACTTAAGGGACCGCATTAGAACAGATGCGGATACAAATTCGAAAAAAATGAATATGCGTGTGATATCTGGCTCAATTTGGATGGCCCATGAGTCGCTCTTGAGCGCAGATATGTGTGTTTAGTACCACATTGCTAGTTGAGCAAAGGTAAAACTTGTGTCAAACAACTATGCATAACACCTTCAAGTTAACCTTTTTACACGAAGTGAAGACGAAGACGAAAGTGTGCACAGAGTGCTATGTGTATACGTGCCCGCCCCTCAAAAGAGATGGGCGGCAGGCCCGTTGATCAGGCGGCGCAACCTGCGCGACAATGCCGGGCCGCCCAATCTGACCCACTAATTACTAATCTCAGTAATTAACAGTTAAGGCCCAACAAGCCTACGCAGGCAGGAAACAGAGGATCCCACGATTTCTCTTCCCTTCCCTCCATCGACGCCGTAGTTGCCGCTCGTCTTTTACTCGACGCCGGCGCCGCTGGCACTGCTCCCCTTTCATCACGGCAGTTGCTGCTCGCCAAAGTCGCCTCTCACGTCTCGCCGTTCATCGGGTGAATTAATAACTGATCGGAAATATGTGTTGATCCCGATTTGCATTTGATCTCAATTTGCATATGCTATTGTCTCATACCCCCTTACTGATCAATGATCACCATGATTCCATGAAGCATGACTGCATGAACTTCATAATTATTAATTTAACTTTGTTCTATTTTTGAATTATGACTACTTTATGAAACATGAATATATTTACACTATTTGCATTTTATAATATAGTTATAGGGCCACCATTTATGTTCCGCACCATGGCCTCCTAATCTTAGGAACGGGCCTGATGGGCGGGGTGTTACGCTGTGTTGTGTGCCACTTTCCACCTCATTCCCGTCACAGCATGAAATTTTTCTCTCCTTTTTTTCATGTTGAGCCATTCCTCCATATATCCTTTGCTTATGATGAGGGGCGGAGGAGACACTCTCATTGCGGCTTCAGTTACATGAGTCATTGACAGAGGAGTGTGAGGCGGTGGAACAGGCGAGGCCCTCACGCAGAGTAGCCAGATCTGTGGTTTTCCTTTGTGCCGAGATGGAGTGTTCTGTTGTTGTTCTTTGGATCCGAGGGATCGACGACCATGTGTGAGGCTTGAGGGGGACAGTCCCATGGGGGAGGAGCGCGAGATGGCTACTTGGGCTTGCAGCGGGCCGCGTGTGACAACCCGCCCAGGAAAATACCGTACTATCACCTAAACCAATCCACTTTGGTAATTAAGCGATAATAAAGTATCATCCTGTCGTTAGTCGCCGGGTTAACGCCCGGTAAATCACTTGAATAACAACAAGGCTCGAAATATATGCATTAAAACTCACTCGAAGGCGAGTCCAGAGATACATCATCATTAACCACCAAATTCGTACCCCGAAGGGTTTAATTATTACAAACCGAAGTTTTTGCCATAAAGAAGTAGTTCAGAGTTTTGAAACAGCGGAATTAAACTAACGGAAGCGAAGCCACCACGGGAGGCCATCCATGATGCTCTCAGTAGTCGTCCTCCACCCACTCCAGCTCCCAGCCGGGCGGGATATCTCCGGGTCACACATCACCGAAAGCATTACCTGGATCAACATATTATAGCAAGGCTGAGTATACTAATACTCAGCAAGGCTTACCCATCGGTGATGACTACTTCACCAACTCTAGAAATGAAAGGCTTTTGGCCACTAAGTTTCTTTTTGCTGAAAAGTAACAAAGAGTCTGTCCTTACTTTCAAGATGTTAGAACAAGTTCTAGTAGGTTTAATCTTTACTACATTATGCAACTAGTACGGACAAAGTTGTACAATACAATTAATCACACATAGTTTTCATCAACTTCCATCATTAGGGATCTCATGACTAGTGGAGTAAGTAGTCTCGGATAACGGTGAGAGGCCGACAATCGATTGACACACGGTAGTCTGCCCCCGCAAGGACAACTTTCCCAGGCCGTTTCCAAAAATCCTCGGGTCGGGATCGAATCTTACAGTCTTTGGTGCAGGCTATCCGGCATACCTCGTGAGATACCTGGAGGCACCGTACACCACCGGTAGCTAGCCGTGAGACGAATCCCAAGAGTAGTAATAGTAGGATCCCTCGCCGCCTCATTAAGGTACTAGGCTTACCGGTCTCATTCCCGACAAGTGCTTAGTATGTTCAAACACTTAACCCACAATAGCCACTGGACCGGAGCCCAAATCCCATGCTCTTACCACATGATCCATCCATTTAAGGATATATTGTGATTCCTATCTAGGAACCTATTCTCGCGAGTGTGGTCATCACTCGACTTGTAACGGTCCTATAGCTTAGCAGCTATCGACCTATCATACTAGTAAGGACAAAGGTACCTAGGGATCATGCATCTAGGGTTCCATTCAACTCCTGAACTTAAATGCACAATCATCCATAGATAATTGAATAACAAAATTTAAAAACTAGGTTAGATGCACCGGAGCTTGCCTTCATCAGTTAGGTTAGCCTGGGCACCCTCGGTGTCGCCGAGCACTTCCACGTACTACAGCGAAGCTTCCGCTCCTCCTTCCTCGGTTTCCGGGACAAGTGAGTAATCACCGTCCCGAAGATCTACACGGAATGCAATGCAAGGTTCAGGTGATGTGGTAGGTTGGTATCTGGCCCAACTCTTGTTGGTCATATTCACCTTAACAAGTCTCTAGATAGTACATCTCTTTTAGTAAGGTTATTGGTTATATGTGATTTCACTACAACAAACTATTTAATCGTGACGCATTCTCCGCGACGTTTTCGTAAAACGTCACGAATGTGCATTGCAGCCCAAAACACTCGCGACGATTTCTTTAATTCGTCGCGATTCTACGACGTATTCCTTTTTTCGTCACGGATGTGCATTGCAGCCCAAAACACTGCGACGATTTGCTAAATTCGTCGCGATTCTACGACGTATTCCTTTTTTCGTCACAAACACCGCGATGATTTGTTTAGTTTGTCGCGATTCTACGACGTGTTCATATTTTTCGTCACGAACGTGCATCGATGGATATTGAAGCCCAAACCATCACGACGATTTGTTAAATTCGTCGCAACACGGCCCACAACACCGTGACGTTTTAGCAGATTCGTCGCGATCCCTAAAAAACGACCACCTCACCGGCACCTCGGACCCACCAACACCGCCACGCAGAGCCACCTCACCCAAGCGCAATGTCACCACCACGCGAGCGCCCGGGGCCCATCTCACCGCCACGTAGGCGCCACCTCACATAGGCGCCACGTCACCACCACGTGAGCGCCGGGGCCCACCTCACCGCCACGCGGCGCCACCTCACCCGGGCGCCACGTCACCACCACGCGAGCGCCCCCGGCCCACCACACGCCACGCGAGCGCCACGTCACCACCACGCGAGCGCCCGGGGCCCACCCTCACCGCCACGCGAGCGCCACCTCACCCGGGCGCCACGTCACCACCACGCGAGCGCCGGGGGCCCACCTCCCGCGCCATGCGGGCGCCACCTCACCCGGGCGCCACCTCACCACCACGTGAGCGCCAAGGGCCCACCTCACCGCCACGCGAGCGCCACCTCACCCGGGCGCCACGTCACCACCACGCGAGCGCCGGGGGCCCACCTCACCGCCACGCAAGCGCCACCTCACCCGTGCAACACGTCACCACCACGTGAGCGCCGGGGCCCACCTCACCCGTGCGCCACGTCCCCACCACGTGAGCGCCGGGGCCCACCTCACCCGGGCGCCACCTCACCACCACGTGAGCGCCCGGAGCCCACCTCACCGCCACGCGAGCGCCACCTCACCTAGGCGCCACGTCACCACCACGTGAGGGTCCCGGCCCACCACACTACCACGCGGCGCCACCTCACCCGTGCGCCACGTCACCACCACGCGAGCGCCGGGGGCCCACCTCACCGCCACGCGGCGCCACCTCACCCACGCGCCACGTCACCACCACGTGAGCGCCGGGGCCCACCTCACCCAAGCGTCACGTCACCACCACGTGAGCGCCCCGGCCCACCACACCGCCACGCGGCGCCACCTCACCCGGCGCCACGTCACCACCACGCAAGCGCCGGGGCCCACCTCACCGCCACGCAAGCGCCACCTCACCCGGGCGACACGTCACCACCACGTGAGCGCCGGGGCCCACCTCACCCGGGCGCTACGTCACCACCACGTGAGCGCCCGGGCCCACCACACCGCCACGCGGCACCACGTCACCACCACGTGAGCGCCGGGGGCCCACCTCACCGCCACGCGAGCGCCACCTCACCTAGGCGCCACGTCACCACCACCCGGTAGAGAATGATTTTAGAAAATTTTAGAAAAAAGAATTATCGAATTTGGAGTTAGTATGAGGCAAAAAAACTAGTTATAAGTTTTAGTCAAAGATTAAAAAGAGAAACACACTTGTTCATCTCGGTTCATAGCAATTGCAATTTCTGTTTTTAATCTTCGGATAAAACTTGTAAACTATTTTTCTTCCTCATACGAACCGCAAATTGGTTGATTCTTTTTCCTAATTTTTTCTAAAATCGAGATGTTTTACTCGGTGCCATTTTCTTGTATCTTAATTACTATTTCTTGGTTGCTTTTCATATAACATAACTTTTCCAACTAAAAAGAGAATATAAAAACATGTTTTTTCATAATAATTGCTAATATAACTTAATATTCTCTAATGTTATGGTCAACATGAGATTGTGTCAAAAATTGAGGTGCATACAAGTTTGGTCACGTTATTAGTTGTTCAAATCTCAAAGTTTGTTTTCAATTGTACGAAACTATGTGAGTCTTGAGTCCTATTTGTGAACATCTATAATCTCACTTTATCAAAACCATATGAATTTTTTATAGGAGCATTATACGCTTAAAATATGGTTTCATGTCAATTTGTAGAATGTTTTGAACAAATTTAAGTATCATTATCATTATTTTACAACAAGGTGACTAGTAGAAGTTCGAGTTTTTCCTACAAGTCAATTGAAGTTTTCGTCAATCTCTTACATGTGGCCTAGAATGAACCATAGAAGTCTAATTATGATTTTTGTGAAATTTTTCCAATCCTATTGGAGGTACACATAGTTCAAATTGTAATTATTTTCTTATTTGAAATAAATGAAAAAAGAAAAAGAAAAAAATTAAGCAGGGGAGAAATGTAAGAGGCCCGTTTAAGCCCAAAACAACCCAATCATTTTAGACCATTCATCTGCGAACGGACGGCTAAAATTGCGTTTGCTTCGTATAAAAGACAACTTATATAGAGTTTATAGCATATAAAAAATACTTAATCTATTCAAAAACTCTTTAAACTCTATTAAAAAACTTAATCTATTGAAAAACTCATTAAACTCTACAAAGACAACTTATATAGAGTTTATAGCATATAAAAAATGAGTTGGTGTATACCATATAATTATTTTTATATATTCCTTTACAATGGTTAAAGTAAGAAAAAGTAAAAAGAAAACGATGAAATGGGCCGTGAAATCTAGAAAGGGCCATTTTTTCCGATAAAGCCCGACTTCTTCCGGTCGTTCATCACCGGTCTAATAGATCCGCACCGTCCATCTCAATCCCGGCGTGGATAAAAGCCGACCCGCCGAAACCCTACCTCGCATGGTCTCCTTTCCTCCGCCCGCCTCTCCCATCTCTCGCCTCCTCCCTCGGATCCGCGCCGCCCGCCTCTCCCATCTCTCGCCTCCTCCTCAGATCTGCGCCGCCCGCCTCTTCCTCTCGTCCTCTGCCTCCCGCCGCCACCACCACCCGCTTCTCTCCCGGCGGCGCACCACCCTCGAGCGCCCCCTCAACGCCCCCCTCGCTCCGCCGGTGAGAGGAGAGGCAAAGCGACGCCGCGCTCGCTCGCCGCCCCCACCTCGCGGCGTCCGCCCGTGATCTCTCCCTCCCCGCGTCAACCACTTTCTCCTCGGAGCAACACCGGAGGCGGAGACGGGCGGGCGCTATAATCCCGCGCCCGACGCCGGTGAGTCGCCTTGTCTCCGTGCTCATCCTCACCCTCCTCCTCTCGTGCTTGGCTAAGTCTAGGTCGAGCTCGGATCATCTTCTCCCCTACTCGTTGCTCCTCTCTGCATCCACGCCACCCCCAATCCCGCCGGCCACCGCACGCCCCCGCTCCCTTCCCCTCTCCTCTCCCTTCCTTCCAACCGCAGCCCCCATCCTCGGATCCGCCTCGATCCAACCGCAACCGAACCCGCACCCCTCCCCCTCTTCCTCCTTCTCCTCCCACTTCGCGCCCGCCACGCACCCGCCCAAATCGATCGTCGTCCGCAACCCCTTCGTCGGCACCTACCGCCTCCCCGCCCCCGCTCGGATCCGCCGGGCGCGCCACGGCACCGTCCTCACCGGCACCGGCGGCACCGTCCTCGTCCTCACCGAGCTCGCCGCGCTCTCCTACATGCCCGCCGCCGCGGCCCGCCGGATCCGTCGCCAAGTGGATGAAGCACCCGCTCTCGCCGCCATCCAAGCCGCGGAGCCCCGTACTCGCCTCCGCCGCGGCGGCCGTCTTCGCCCTCCGTGACGTCGGCACCCCATGGCACGGCCCGGGGAAGCTCTTCTCCCCGCCCGCTCGCCGCGAGTTACCGGACCCTGTGTACCACCGACAGAGAGTTATTTGAACGTGTCTTGTGCGGCTTGTTGCTTGGTTGTTCTTCCCTCTCCTATCCTGTTGCTTTTGATGCACGGATTTGATCGTTGTCGCTTGTCGTTCTTGTGTTAGTGATGATGGGCAGCAGGATGATGGGGGAAGAACATTTCCATCCATGCACTTAATTATATTTGCTAGCTCCAAGCCGCCTGCATATAACTCTCTTGCTTGTCGCTAACTTAATTGTTAAGTATTAGTTCCCCGACAATCACGGATATACTATCTATTTTCTTATTTTTACCATTATTAGTTTTGGTCGTACCAAAGTTATATGTGTGTGTATGAAAGTATTAGTTCCTTTTTTGGTACTTGAGTTGCACGATTTTGCGGGGCATGTTTAGTTTTTTTGACGAGCAGCGGCAAGGCATGTTCTAGTTGAAACAGATTAGTACACTATATTTGTGACGGTAGCGCCTAATAATAGGTGCTTAAAACCAAGAGGAGTGAGTAGCAAGTACTAGTAGTACCCGACGACGCCTCCGTACTTGGAGATGCCTCCGGAGAAGCCGCCGCTCCGGCGGCGAAGGGAGGCCGTGTACTCCTCCCGTGACACCCCCTCCATCTCGGACATCTCACTTGAGTAATCTTCCGCCGCGGCATCAATCAAATCATCATGTTTAGTCGATTTGATTTCGTCAAACATATACTCCATCAACACTTGATGGGTACCAAATACTAGTACTTAGTATAAACAAACGTTGACGGCCGCTTTACCGCTTGCTTACAACCACACACATTAATGCGGGCTAGTCTTGTCTCCTATCTCCTACTAGTTGTAAACAAGCCGACGGGGGTTGTGAGCTCGGTGCTCGATTTGATGCCATCTCCTATTAATTACTAGCCGGCCCCGTCTTGTTTCACAAATAATTGAGCACGGTATGTATAAGCCATTTTCGCTTCGTTTGGAGCTCTCCGCGGTTTATCTCTTGACGGATTCAAGGGGGCGCTTTTCTTTCATGAACTTACGGGGAAATTCGGGACTATTTCGGACCCCGAGATTTGAGAGACGCAAGGTCATATGCACGAGCAGCCTTCCTCCTCGCTATCATAAGCCCCCGCAAATCATAAACAAATGGTTAGTTTTTTTTCTCTCCTCATGCCAAAAGACAAGGATGCGGATCACACCATGATCATCTCGGTATCATATGTGTGTGTATGAAAGTAGATATATGTACCGAAATCCGGGCTTTGCTAGATTTGTATCCGAAGCTCCCGCATGCGAAGAAGGCGGAAGGATTAACATTGCCTTTTGTTTCCTTTTGCAGGCTTCGGCCCATGCTAATGAGAAGAAGAGGTGGGTTATGTCTTACGCCCACCACCTCGCTCGACGCATTGTGCAAAAGACAAACATGCCCCGGTGAGCCACCTTTTTCCTCCTCCTTGCACCAATAGCCGTGACCGTCTAAGCCGCCGCCCCGCTTGCAATGTGAGAGGGCCGGGCCTTTGCTGCAATAAGGGTCGTTAGATGTAATGATGCTAGGCCAATGGTTTAAACCTTTGAAAATCTTGGCAAGTAGAGTATTCTCTGAAACATGTCAATTGCAGGCTAATACTTTTTAAGCAGCTTAATTGTATGAATGTAGAGGACTACCAAGTCAACTGCTTCCTGTGTTAATTCAAATACTACTGGGGCAAGTTGATTAGAAATTCAGGTGAACAAGTTTTAGTGCTCTTATTGGTCCCATGACTAAGGTTGTGTTATGCATCAACCAGTCACTTTCTTCATGAGTGATGCACTAGTGAATTAAGTAGTTGTGATGTGGGTTGGAAACACTGCTCCTGTAGCCGTACTGATGATACTGATGGTTATGTACGTGTCCTAAGTGTGTTTGCAGCCCTACCCCACCCATTTGTAGATAGAAATTGTGTGTGTGTGTGTGTCCGTGTGTGTGTGTGTTTAAAAAGTGTCCCTAGTCGAGCATCGGAGGATTGGTTGGTAGTTAGCAAGATCGGTGGATGTGAAATTTACCTACGATCCGATTTCGAATTGTACATGCTATACAACTCTGAGCTTACCTCCCAATTGAGAAATTTCACCGAGCCATAAGGATACTAGATGACATTTATGCTCGGTTTGTTGATTTTGTCAAATTTTTCATGTTAACAGGAAGCAAGACGATTGTTGTTGGGTATGAATTGTGCACGACCTCTTGAGACTATCTCAACTTTGCTCGAAGCCACAACCACTCTTGCATCATCGCACAACTTTGATTTGTAGGTTATCTCTATGTTGTTTTTTTATTAGCGGTGGTTTTTTCACAATTGATTATGTGATTGCTAGATGTATGTAGCTTACTAATTCAATGTCAGGTGCTAGCATATAGAAATTAAATTACATTGGGTGGCAGATTGAAACTGTGATCTACTTGTGCTGTAGGCCTTCCGTTTTAGTGCAGACAAAGAGTTTCTGAGGCAAAAAAATGTTATGAGGGTCTTGTTTGAAGAGAAGGAAATTTCATTCTGCTTGACACCTTCCACAACCTCACAGGAACTAGAGAGCCTTTTGTGTTATCAATGAAACATGTTAGACTTATCAGGATTAGTGATAAACCCTAGAGATGACGTCTTGCCATGCTATCGCATTAACTTGTATAAACTATTGATTTTGTCTAATAGTGTCGATCTTTCGTTTCCTATCCGACACCCGCATCTTGTTAAGTGTTTATAGTGTTTACATCCCGCCTTCTTAGTCATGCACATTGGTATATTTTTGTGATGCCCGGGCAACCATGGAATTGTTTCACATTGTACCGTGTTTGACGACTATTTTGGAGATGTTTCCCCACCTTGCAGGACTATGTATCTTGTCTTAAGTTCTTGAGAATCCCGCTAGTTAATTTGTTCCATCCTCTACCTTTACTTGGCACTAACTTCCAATGTAGTTTTTTAAATACATAAAAAACTAAATTTTTTCTATTTACATGGTTTGATTTCACTCCTCATATATGTAGTTTTGCAGCAACTTGCATCATGCTACCGTAAAACATGTCTTATTTATTATTTAGTGCTAATTTCTCGTTTTAGAGCTCAAACCCGTAGCACAACCGCACTAGTTTGTGTGATGCTAAACACTTGCTTTGGGTGATGCTTCGACTAATGTCGTGTACGGGATGTCGATATCTTCTTTCGCCACTCTAATTTCTTGTTGTCGATCTAAAGATCCAAAAATTTAATTGAAGTTGTACTAAGTGAAGCTCCAAGTCTTAAACTAATGCTTACCGTACTTAGCAAATAGCCGTTGTCATATCCGTATTTCGAATTAGATATTGAGACACTTCAATTTATTATTTAGATATATCGTTTCACAATATGTTCTTTTCCACTTGTTGATTTCTTTTTATGCATTTCGAATGCCGATGGATGATCAAGGCACACGAAAGTCGGTGGACCCAGATGAGCAATTGCATGAAAAATAGTATCACCGCAGCCCCTAACAAGCGGCTTAAAATTAAAAGAGACCTCATATGCTATGCCGCACCGCTAGTGAGGATAGATTAGCAAAATGTGTGTGATCGGTTTGATGTAATTCCGAATTAAATTATATATGTGATGCTACCATTTGTGGGCCGCAAATTGGTTACTATTAATTTTGTGCTATAATTTTTGGTATTGATTGGGCTGAAATTTGTTACTATTGAATAAATGGGCCGGAAAAATGGTTGAAATCGGTGGGCTGGTCTTGTTGGGCTACCTTGGTGATGACGTCAACATTGCCACATCAACTACCACATCATCGTCCATGTAGGCGGCCCACGTCGGCGTCCACGTAGGCGGCCACGTCGGCGTTCATGTAGGCGGCCACGTCATTATCCACGTAGGTAGCCACGTCATCGTCCATGTAGGTTGCCACGTCATTGTCCATGTTGGCGCCACGTCATCGTCCAAGTAGGCGCCACGTCATCATCCATGTAGGTGCCACATCATTGTCCACGCGAGCGCCATGTCATCGTCCACGTAGGCACCACGTCATCATCCAAGTCGGCAGGCAATCCGTGACGATTTTATTTTGTCACGGATAGTGAGCCATGGGTTGGGCCGCATGGGCCTCGGGGCGCTCCGTGACGATTCGGATACGTCACGGATCGCGACGTTTATTAAGGGAACGTCGAGAGATTTAATCAATGACGCTCATTCCACCACGAAAATGTAAATCGTCGCGGATGCTTCGATTTGCGACGAATTTTATTTATTCCGTGACAGAATGGTTACGTCACCGATTAAATACTTTCTTGTAGTGTTTATTCTTTTATTGCACCTTTGAATAAATGTTTCTTGTACTTGTTATTTCATGTGAATGTGTAGTCCTTTTCCTTTCACAAGCAAAGGTATGGACAACGTTTTTATTCATGAATTAATTTCTTATCAGCAAGGATATTCAATTATCTTTTAATTAAATTAGGTAATACTTTCCAAAAGGAAAAAAATTAATGGAGGCTTTCCTTTATTTAATTTCCCATTAATCTTTTAAAGGGCTTTAAAGCTTTTTATTAAGCAATAAATTACCAAAAATTAAAGAAGGGTTTTCTTAAGCATATTAGCACCTAAACTAGTCCATTGGACCCACATGTGATGCTTGGATGCTAGGAAATTAAATACTATAGAAAATAACAAAGGCTAGCTAGTGATTCAAATTAAATGCATACAAAAATAATTAAGCACTAAAATGATCCAAACTTTCTCATGCATGCTCTATGGTCCTAAACAAGCCTAAAGAACCAGCATGCACACCTAGAAACTCTATTGATCTTGCTCTATTAATTTACAAGGAAAAACATGCACAAATTAAGAATAATTACTTCTGTTACACCAAAAATCATGATTAATTCACAAGAGGTGTGCCTTGACATAACAAGACAGCGTGCACAAGTTGGGCACAAAAATAGAAATATATTTAGCTACAAAAATCATCTAGGCAGATTCTGCAGAAATGGAAAACAATTTATCTAGCAAGATTTACTTCATAACTTTGTGCAATTTTTGGTACAGGAACTAGTCCTACCACGATACACAACATATCCAAAATCTAGATACAGAGGAGTTGTAGATTTAAAGTTATGACAAATCTAGGTATTTCACAATCCTATTTTTCATGTTAAAAATATTTAGAAACCAGCCATGTGAGAATAACAAAAGTTGTGGGATTTCTCTCCTTGAACCCAACAAAACTAGTTTGGCATTTATCTGAGTTTTCTACAATTTTCTAGGAATTTTCTAGTTCTATGGACCAAAAGGCAAGAAAACTTAGGATTCTTCACAACCAGACCCTGGAATTTACACAAGTGTCACACCCCGAAATTTCCAATTTCGGGATGTGAGTAGAAAGAATAATTAAATAACGATTTTCTCATAATTTTAAAATTTTTCCAACATTTATTTTTCTTTACGGGGAATATAGTGTTGGAAAAATTCTTCGTTTGATTTTCTAAATTAAATAAAAGTTGTGAGTGTTGCATTCATGCCGATGCATCTAGTGGTTCTTGAGTGCAAAAAGGTTTCAAAAATGCGTTTAGGAGCTGTCCAAACTCTCCCGAGAATTTTCCGCATTTTTCCGGAATTTATCCTCATTTTCTCCGAGCGTTTTCTATTTATTAGAAGGCTCTAAAATCTTTTTCATGAGCACCAAATGCTTTATTTGGGTTGTTCGTGTCTTAATCTACCTCTAGGAATTTTCCTAGAATTTTTGTGATTTTCCGAGTATTTTTAGTGCTTTAAACGAATTATCGGAGTTTTGTCCGGAATTCTTTTGCACCGAAAATATTTTTTTTCAAAAAAAAAAAAAAAGAAAATCTACCGGATTGGGCCGAGCCGAGGCCCGACCCAACCCGCCAACCCGCTTCGGCCGGCCGCCGGCCCGCCAAGCCCATCGGCCCGGCCGCGCGCGCGCGCGCCGGACTCCCCTCGGCGTGCGTGCGCCGCAAGCCGTGGGCGAGCCCCGCGCCTATTTAAGGTGGGTCCCGAGCCCCGCGCGTTGCCCCCGGAGGCCGCCGCCATCCGTGCCGCGCCCGCACCGCCGGACTTGGCCACCGGAACCGACCGCCGCCGCCCGGCGGTGCGGCCGCGTGGCCGATTCGCCGGTTGGAAGCATCCCCGGGCGAACCGACCCTACCGGGAGCTCCCGGCGCGCCTAGCTCGCCCGTTTCGCCGCTTCCCACGGCCGGGAACCTACCGAGCGCCGCCGCCCATGGGTGCCCGAGCCGGCCGCCATGGAGGTCCGTCGCCGGCCACCTTCTCGTCCCTCTCCGCCCGTGGTGAGTGACCCCCCGGAACCCCCTCGATCTCCTCTCCCTTTTCCCCACCTTGGACGAGCCCGAGGCCGCTCCAACCGCCGGCACCGCCGACGGCCTGCCCTCTCTGTCCGCCGTCCATGGCAGGCCGAAGGTAGGAGATGAAGTGGCGATTTTGCACTTAGATCCCTGTCCTTTTTAGTAACCCTAGATCCCTTTTCTTGAGTCTTGGCCAAACTTCAAGGAACCCCCTGAACCTTTTAGATCTTTCAGTTTCTGTCCACCCCGATAATCTTGCATGAAGGCCCTCGAGTTTATGTACCTAATTATGTATATGCCCCGGGATTTTCGCAAGAAAGCCCCCGAAGTTTCTAATCTCACAACTAGGTCCCTAGATCTTTAAAAGGCCATATCTTTTATGTTTTAGATCCGTTTTCATCCATTCAAGTTGCGTTAGATTCATAATAATGTAAAGCACGCGTTAGTGGTGTGTTTTCACCATGTTTTGTTTCTGAAAATAAAATTAATATTAATTTTGATTAATGCCTAGTTATACATGTCTTTTATAAATAAAAGCAAAATAGATCTATATATCGTTTTTCATAACCAAATTTAATTTGATTAATGATTACTTTACATGCTTTTATGGATAAAATCTAATTAGATCTTTTACTCGATTTTCCATAAGTCAAATATTAATTTGCTTAATGATTAATTAACTTTTATAATTAAAAGTTGATTAGGCTTTTACTCCGGCTTTATAAATAAATGTTAATCTTGATTAATACTAATTTAATACTGTTTTTGATAATAATATGAAGAACTCGAATTACAAAGATTCGTTTAGATTGTTCATATAGTTTAGTTCTTCTAAATTAAATGTTTAATCGGTTAATTCCTATATGAATCTTTATTAATAAAACTTGACTAGTTCTTTACACCGGTTTCGTAAATAAAGTTTAATATTGCATTAATGTCAACAAAGGATATTTTATTTCCGAAATATCCTTTATATTTGTTTTGTTAATTAAAATGAACCTAGCTCATATCGTTGTTCTCTCATTTATGCAAACAATTCGTTAGACGTTCGGTATCGCCTTTATCTCTTTTGACCAAGTTTATCCGAAGCTCTAAATCTTTCTAGTGTTAGCCTGAGCTAAACCGTGTGCATCTAATCAAGCCTTAGAGTTTCTGTTATCTTAGTAGCTTTATCTGTGTGAGTAGTTTGCACTGCTCATTTGCCTATCAAGTAATCTTATCACTCTTGTTTCATCATAGAATCTTGTTTATCAGCATCTAGTTAGTTGATGTCCATTCCATCTCTGTTAGGTTGCCTCTTCATGAGTCAGCTGTGTTATTTTACCTAATCTATCGTAGCTATCTTTCTTTAGTGTTTACCCTGTTATCTACTTCACCTGTTAGATCAGTTCACCCTTGGTTAGTATATCAGTTGTTCATCCGAGTTCTCTTTGTAGACCAGTTCTCCTAAACCCTAGCCTAAGGTTTCTTATGCGCTTGATAGTTCGTTGCTATCCGTCTAGTTCGTTTCACAGTAACTTGTACGTTAGCATGTGTATCACTTGTTACTTGTTTTAACATTAAAGATGCTTGTTAATCTTGACTAATTTTTATTGCAATGCTTTTATCCATAAAAAGTGATTAGGTTCTAATCCGGTTTTCTCTAATCATGATGTAATTGGTTAATCCCTATTCATAACTAGTTCTTCTAAATAAAAGATGTTAGAGTTAAACATCGGTTTTCATAATAAAGTTAATATGCTTAATGACATCATAAATGCCTTTTCAATATTAAATATGTTTAGTTGAACACGTGACATAAAGTTACTCGTTTAGATATCTTACACCCGCTTCATCTTTCTAAAGTAACTGTTAATTTGACATAACTTCTACTCGAATGTTCTAAATAAAACATGATTAGGTTTATCGTGATTTCTTTAATTAAATGTAACTTGCTTAATGGTGACATAGAGTATTTCTCTGAAATATTCTTTCACATGATTTCTTAATTAAAATATGCCAAGCGTAGTTTCTTGTGGTTTGATAATAATTTTTCGATAGATTTGAGCTTAGTTCCGTTCTCAGTGGTTCCCTCGTTTCTTGCGTAACCATTAGAATCGAGCTCTATCAATGTGATCTTTCCGGTCCTTGCTCAACCTTCCGCGACCATCTCCTCAAAGTTAACCAAGCCTTTCCCTTCCTAGCACCCTTTGCGTTCTTTAGTGATCCATCTAATCAAGTCTATCCTTTAGTGCGTTCTTTTAAAGTTTTCTTTTGATTGGTGCTTGTTTCTTAGTATATGTGTTTGTTTGCTTTGTGTATGTTTGTGCCCGATGATTGATGCGCTTAGAGTGAACGCCGTTCGAGAAGTTTGGAAGAGCTTGAAGTTGAAGATTCGAGCAACGACATTACTTTGGTTAAAGGCAAGTGTGTCCTTGATTTTGTCCTAAGAATTATACTTAATCACTCATTGCGGTGCTTGCATTAATTTTGATGGGTTCCTATTAAGGATTTCCTAGTCTTTGATTGTCATTCCTTGTTAACACCGGGTTTACATTTATGTTGGGTAGCTATGCTTAGTTGCTATACCTGGGTTATGGTGGTTTTAATGAACAACAATGATGAACATGCTTTACTTTGATGCTATATATCTCTGGTTAATACAAGATCACCGTGCATTAATCGGAACATGGAGAACCACCCGGGAAAACGGTGCTACCACAAGACATATGGCTCTGTCTTGGCTTAATAATTAGTGAACCGGGTGTTAGGTATGCTTTACCCGATAAGGGTTGGGGGGGTGGCGGGTAGTGGCGTATGGACTGCTCGGGCGTAGGTGTGGGCTTAGCTAAGACACGGTACTCGTCCGGGAGCTTTATACGTTGCACCGACCGGGTAACCTAGCGGGCGGCTTACATCCGGGGATCTTTGTAACGGCCTCGTAGCGTCCCTATGCAATCACACCTCGGTAGTGTGGTATGGTGCCCGATCGGCATCGCATGGTTGGGTTTAAAGTTCTTCGGGACTTTTACGCGACTTGTGGGTAAAGATGTACAACCTCTCGCAGTGTAAAACTAATCGATTAGCCGTGCCCACGGTCACGGGCGGTCCGGACCCTCACATGATAATTGAACTTGAAGATGGACTTAAATCGTGTTCTCTCGGTTATGCTTTGCCATGTGCTTATGGCGTATTTCTTACCTTATGCTTAATTGTGGGTTGGTATAAACTTATACTTTATTAGTAATCGGTGCTAATAAAACTTGACCAACTAAAATTGCTTAAATGCTTATAGCCCATCCACTATAAAGCCTTTGCATTCATATCTTTTTCCACACTTGCCGAGTACGACAAGTGCTCACCCTTGCTATAACCATTGTTGCTCGAAAGAGGAAGGCTGCTTGTGAAGGTGTTGCTTGGTGCTAGGCGTACGCAACCCCCGCCGATTGCTCGTGATGTTTGGAGCCTTCGTTTCCAGGTTTAAGCGTAAATCTCGATAATCTTTCTTTTTCTTACGTGATACTTGTTTCGTATTCACTTTTATGTCACTATATGCATGAAACTTGATCCCGGCATGCATATAGGTATGCACTTGGTTTTCTTCGGAAAGTCGGGTGTGACAACAAGACACCACGAACGATTTCGATTCTTGCAATTGGGCCCTTGGCGGGGAGGCGGAGTGGCTCCGGCCAAATCCCGGTGAGCCGGCGGCGCTCCCGGCCGGGCAAGAGGCGGTGCTCGACGGGAGGCTCACCTAGGGGCTAGGGGTGACCGGTGTTGGGGCGGAGGAACGGACGGGGAGGTGGGGCGCCGGTGGCCGGGCGCGGTGGGCGCGGCGGCGGGGGAAAACGGCGAGGAAGCGCGGTGCTGGGCAACAAGCGAACTAGGAAGGTTCCCTGGGGTCGATGGAGGCTACTGGAGCGACTGGCCGGCGGCGAGCGCGAGCGGGCGTACGAGCTCGAGGCGGCAGTGACAATGGCGGGCGGTGTGGCGGGATGGTGCGCGGAGGGGAAGAATAGGCGGCTTTTATAGGCGGCTTGGGGTCCGTGGTGACGACGGCGTGACGGCGAGATGCCCGCCGTGCTACGGCGGCTCGGGCGGCTCGCGTACGGCGGCGACGGCGCCGGACGGACGGCGGTCCGTGGGCGCGCTCGCGCGTACGGCGGCGTGACGGTGCGGACTCGAGGCGCCTCGGGCGGGGGGGGCGTCGGGGCGCGGGTGGCTCGGCGGCGCGTGCCTCGGGCGGCGCTCGGCCTCGGGAGGCGCGGGCGCGGCCGGCGGCGGCTGCGACGCGCGGCGCGCCGGCGCTCTGCCCGGTTCCATTTCACTGGTGCTGCGTTTGAGTCGATTTTTGTCCAAAATTTTGAATAAAACTTGACCAAGTGGCGAACATGAAAGTTGTAGATCTAGCTACCCTCTACAACTTCTAAAAAGGCTATATAGGCTTTTTCTTCACAGATTTTGAATTACATGAATGCCAACTTTGAATGTCAGCCTGTCTTTTTAAACAGTGAATCCTGCCTTGCAACCAACTTTTCAAGCTTTTCCACTCAAAATTTGAAATGCCAATCTACATGAAAGTTGTGTCCCTCATCAAGATGGACAACTTTCATAAAGGTAGAATTTTAAGTGTTTAGGTGAATTTTGGAGAACGCGGCAAAAGTTCTGGCAGACATCCATGGACACCAGGGTGGCAAGGGGTTTGACCAAGCCTTTGACCATGGGTTGGACCCACAAGTGTGTTTACTATTCAAAGGGGGTCACTAGGGTAGGTTAGTGAGTTTTTCGAGGTGAGGGCCCAGGTTGACCGTGGTTTGACCACTGTTGACTACTTGACCGGCTGTTAGGGTTAATTAAAAACCTGGGGCGTCACAGCCTACCCCCCTTGAAAGGAATCTCGTCCCGAGATTCGATTTGATAACGAAAAGATGGGAAGAAGAACTCACGGTTTCGAGATTGTAGGAAGCCCGGATACTTAGTGTTGAGATAGTCCTCCGTCTCCCACATTGCTTCTTCTTCCGTGTGATGACTCCATTGGATCTTGTACATCCGTACGGTCTGCCTTCGGGTCTTTCGCTCCTTTTGGTCTAGTACTTTCAATGGGTGCTCGATGAGCGAGAAATCCGGCTCAATCCAAGCATTAGCTTCTGTGATAATTTCATTTTCCGGCACAGGCATTCCCTTCTTCAATTGAGTCACATGAAACACATTGTGGACTACGGAAAACCGTTCCGGCAACTGAATACGATAAGCCACTAGCCCACACATTTCTATAACTTCATAGGGTCCAATGTAGCACGGAGCTAACTTTCCTTTGACTCCGAATCTTTGCACACCTTTGGTGGGGTACACTTTCAAATACACATAGTCTCCCACTTCAAAGTGTCGAGGTGCGGTTCCCTTGTCATGGTAACTCTTTTGCCTCATCTTTGCCATCTTCAAATTCTCTCTTATCACTTGCACTCTTTCTTCGGCATCTTTAACTAAATCCGGACCAAAGAGTGTTCTCTCTCCGGTCTCTGACCAATTCAGCAGAGTGCGGCATCTACGTCCGTAAAGAGCATCGAACGGTGCCATCTTCAAGCTGGCTTGATAGCTATTGTTGTAGGAGAATTCTGCCAAAGACAAACATTTGTCCCAACTCTTGTCAAAGTGCAAGATGCTGGCTCGTAGCATATCTTCCAAAATCTGGTTTATTCTTTATTCTTTTCGTCTGACCATCAGTCTGCAGATGATAACTGGAACTGCGGATTACCTTGGTTCCCAAACACTCATGCAATTGCTCCCAAAAATGAGCTACAAACTGAGTTCCTCTGTCAGAGATTATAGTCTTTGGGATTCCATGCAAACGAACTATATGATCCATGTACAACTCTGCATATTGCCGTACTGAATAAGTGGTGTGCACGGCAATGAAGTGTGCGGTCTTGGTGAGTCTGTCTATGATTACCCAAATAGAATCCTTCTTTCTAGCTGTTAGGGGTAAACGCACAATGAAATCCATACTAATATCGTCCCACTTCCACATGGGTATCGACGGGGTTAGAGTACACTGCCGATTTCAAATGGTTTGCTTTCATCCGGTGGCAAGTATCACACTCGGCTACATACTTGGCTATATCCACCTTCATATTGGACCACCAGAAATTCCATTCCAGATCTTGGTACATCTTGGTACTACCGGGATGAATAGAAAATTTGGACTTGTGAGCCTCATCTAGAATGATCTTTTTAATTTCCGGATCAACGGAGATCACTAGGCGTTTTCCAAACCAGACCATCCTAGTGATCTTTCTGGAAACAAGTGTACTTGGGATCTCCCTCTGCTAGTTTCTGTTTGATGGCTTGAATGTCTTCGTCATTGCGCTGAGCAGTGACAATTCTATCATAAAGATCGGACTCTGCCGCCAAGGCATAGAGACTTCCTTGTGGTATCACTTCTAAGTTGAGCCTTCTCATCTCTTCACATAATGGTTCACTAACTGGCTTCAACTCTAGGTGGTTGCAGTGATCTTTGCGGCTAAGAGCATCCGCAACAACATTTTCTTTGCCGGGGTGATAGTGCACTTCTAGATCATAATCCTTGATCAACTCAAGCCATCTTCTCTGCCTCATATTCAACTATGACTGAGTAAAGATGTATTTGAGACTGTTGTGATCGATGAATATATTGCAATGATTACCCATTAGGTAATGCCTCCATATCTTGAGACCGTGGGCAACGGCAGCTACCTCAAGATCATGGGTAGGATAATTAAGCTCATGAGGTCAAAGTGCCCGTGAAGCATAGGCAATGACTCGGCCCTCTTGCATAAGGACACAACTTGAGACCCGTGCCCGATTCGTCACAAAAGACTTCAAACGGTTTGGAATTATCCGGTTGCACCGAAGACTGGGGATGAAGTTAGATGTTGCCTCAAGGTGTGGAAGGCTTTCTCACATGCTTCGCTCCACACAAACTTCACTCCTTTCTTGAGTAGTTCAGTCATAGGCTTTGCGATTCTAGAGAAGTCAGGAATGAATCGACGGTAGTACCCCGCCAATCCTAGGAAACTGCGGATTTGGTGTATGGACTTGGGTGGTTTCCAATCCATCACCTCTTGAACTTTGCTAGGATCTTCGGAGATACCATCATGGGAAATGGTGTGCCCTAAGAATTCGACACTTTTCAACCAGAATTCACATTTGGAGAACTTAGCATAAAGCTATTGATCTCGCAAACGCTGAAGGACAACTCGGAGGTGTTTGGCGTGTTCCTTCTCGCTCTTGGAATAGATGAGAATATCATCGATAAAGACCACGATGAATTTATTGAGCTCCGTCATGAACACGGAGTTCATGAGGTACATGAAGTAGGCTGGGGCATTCGTGAGACCAAAAGACATTACCAAGAACTCGTAAAGACCATAACGAGTGGAGAAAGCGGTTTTAGGAATGTCACAAGGTCGAATTTTGATTTGATGATAACTAGAACGAAGGTCAATCTTAGAGAAGACCTTGGCTCCAGCCAATTGATCAAAAAGAATATCGATTCGGGGAAGAGGGTATTTGTTTTTGATGGTGACTCCATTGAGCGGTCAATAATCTACACACATTCTCAAGTTACCATCTTTCTTTTTGACAAAGAGGGCAGGGCAACCCCAAGGAGAAGAACTCGGGCGAATATAACCCTTATCTAACAATTCCTGGAGTTGGGTTTTCAGTTCGGCTAACTCTTTGGGTGGAATATGATAAGGTCTTTTGGAAATGGGTGCGGTACCCGGCTGGAGTTCAATCACAAACTCGACATCGCTGTCTGGTGGCATACCAGGCAACTCATCAGGAAAGACATTCGGATACTCACATACTACTGGAATTTCATCAAGAGGGGAGATAATGATCACATAGGCACATGAGTCGGTACCGTCCTTGAAAGGTAGGTACAAGGTAGTGTGCCCGACGGTAGGAGAATTGATCTCTACGACCCTATCTGATATATCTAGAATTACCTTATGCTGTGTCATCCACTCCATACCCAAGATAACATCCATGCTTCCCAACTTTATGGTTATGAGATTAGATTGAATAACCTTACTTCCTAGCCTTAAAGGAACTCCAAAGGTTACTAGGTGAGAAGTAATGTTTCCACCTGGTGTGGTAATTTTATAAGTTGATTTGGTTTGCATTCCTTTTAGACCCAATTTGTCTAGTAGATTCTCACTTATGAAACTGTGGGTGGCTCCTGAATCAAATAAAATCTTAACAGGAGTGTTGTTTATAGAGAATGTACCCGTGAGCACTGAAGCTCCTTCTGGAATATCACTCATGGCGGTGAAGTTCAGCTTGCCTTGGCGTACTTGCACCATAGGCTTCTTGGTCGAAGTGGCAGGCTTGTTTCCTGCACCTTGATTCTGCGGGTTGGGCTTGATCTACCTGGGCTTGGGACACTCGCTGATGTAATGCCCCGGCTGGCCACAGTTGAAGCAACAGTGATCACCGACGTTGCGAGGAGGTGTATTAGGCTTTGGAGCCCGCGTTGCTAAGCATTGCGGAACTGGAAGTTCCCCGTGGGTTTGCTCGGGTGGCTTCATCGTCCGGCGTCCGCTTGAAGATTGATGGGATGGGCCCGGAACGTTCTTCTTCACAAAGCGAAACTTTTTTGCCCGCTCCGCCGCCCGAGCGAAACCGTACATCCTCTTTTTGTCCCCGGCAGCTTTCTTCATAGCGTCCTCTTGGGAGATAGCCTTGTTCACTAGCTCATGGAAGTTTGCGGGCTCGAGCAGGTTCAGACGCTCGTACAACTTGCCATCTAGCCCGTCACGGAACCTCTCCATCTTCTTTGCATCAGTATCAACGTGATGCCCGCCATACTGGCACAAGCTGTTAAAGTTCTGGGCTTAGCGGTACACTGTATCGGAACCCTGCCTGAGGGCCAACAGCTCCCTCATCTTCCTATCCATCAGTCCCTTGGGAAAGTGGTGGCTCTTGAAGGCTTGCTTGAACTCATCCCAAGTTACAGCGTGCCCTCGCTGCATGGACTTGAAATGGTCCCACCACATCAAAGCTTCTCTCCGCAGTTGCAGAGCTGCGAAGTTAGCCTTGTTCTCCTCGGAGCAAGGCAGCACAAAGGCAGAGAATTTTGCCTCTATGGCCTTGATCCAAGCCTCAGCTTCCAGGGGGTCTTCCGCTTTAGCGAACGTCGGCGGCTTCATTGCGATGAACTGGGCATACGTGGTGACCTGATTAGGCCCCTCGTGGTTGGCCCCGTGTGGCGGCCCTCAGTTCATCTGCTAGGCGATCTGCTATTGCGTCTGCAGGATCTGGCGCAGCACCTCGGTTTGCGTAGCCATGAAGGCCTCCGACGGCGTCATGGGTGGTGGTGGCGGCAAGTCGCCGCTACCGTTCGCTCCGAAACCGTTGGGTGAGCTGCGCGTGGTTCCCACCATATGAAATGCGAGCCTTATTAGTTACATAATCAAAAGCTTACTCCAAAATGATGACAAGCATGATCATTCGTAACCACAACTCATTAGCACTTAAATGTTGAGGACATCGACAGTCGAAAAGTATCACGTAGCCACAAGGATTCATAGAATCGTTCTTTAGCACGGTTAGGAATGCGATCACTCAAATACATGAGCCAACATTCACTCTTGGACAATCCCTGCCACTTCGGGTACCAACGAAGGTGGTATACGAATGAGCACTTAATCGTTGGGCAAACGAGTGATGCCCCTAGAAATGCTTTGGTTTACCCCCGCTTATGCAAAATGCAAGGTTTGACAAGCGCATTCATTGCAACGATTTATCCAAGAATTTGGTAATCATACTCAATAAAACTTCAAATCTTGGGTGACAAGCGAATTTCGATTAAAACACATGTGCTTAAGCATTCATTATTACAACAAGATGGAACAAGGTCCAAGGACATTACAACACTCGAATTTGAAAACAACATGACATGATAAGGTTACAAGTAGTTACTCGGCACGAAGACATGCTAACAAGTTAACTACTCTAAACATCTCAGAGATAATTCCATAGGATCAACATCCTTCTTATTCTTGCTGTCGGCAACCTAGTTGCCCACCGAAGCACCACTGTACGTAGGCAAAGCTGGGGGAGTCGGCAACGGTGGTCCTACCGTCTCATCCGATCCGGACACCGGACAAACCCCGCCTTGCTCCTCCGGTGTGCCCGTACGGGGGTAGTGGTCGTAAGGCCACTATAGCCTACAAGGCCGCCACCCGTACCTCGGCCTCCTCTACCCTGCCGCCGCATATCAATAATGTTTTGAAGTAGCGTCAACCTCTCAATCTCATGCACATCGGCATTCTCCTCTAGGGTATGATTCTCTCGCCTCCGCATCTACAATCATCCGCAGCGGGTCGCCTCTCTCTAGCTCTAACCGGAATCTCCCTAGCACGCAGCCTATCATTCTCCCCGCTGCACCCGAGTAAGTGTAAAGGTCACCGCTGATGTGCTACCGATAACCGCCGCCAATCACGCCTAGATGTCTCCAAACGCTGCCCAATAACCGCCGCGGTATTATAGCGCATCCCCCGAAGTGTGAAAACCACGTTCGGATAGAGAGCTAGCGTCTGAGTAACATCCAACGGCTCCGCTAGTGTCAACAGCTCCCATAGGTGATCCACACGGTCCAACCATGCTCGGGTCGTGAGGACTCACAGCAGGGAACAACCCGAACGGAGAGAGAGCTACCACGGTGGGGTTATGGTCACGAAGTCCGTCGGCACTCGAGGGCGGCCGACTCAACGGCCTCGTGGGTAATAAATCCCCGCAGATAAAACTCAAGTCGAACCGGTCGGCATGGTCCGAGTGTGGTAGAACAAAGTGATGATCACTCTGCAACCGGGAATGCCATAGCACTCGAACTCGGAAACCTCATAAGTCGGTGGTGTGAGGTAGCTCATGCGCGCGCCGAGTGTTTCCCATGCAAGGCGTGGAAAACCCTCCCCGGTGCAACTTTGTTGGTACGGATCGTACCGTCGGCGTCGAACTCGTGAAACACAGGGAACACCATCTTTACAAAAATGTAACACATGTCAGGTCTCAAAGAGAACAACATGTCAAATGGTGAAGTTCTGGCAGCTGTGAATAAAAATTTATAACCAAAAATCCAGAATCCTCAACTTTTTCCCAAGTTTCCCGGTTACTACAAAAGTTCTTTAACACATATTTAATTTTTGAGGTTGAGCTCAAACAAGGAAAACAAGGTGGATGGGTACAAGACCTAGATGTGCCTAGGGCAACTATTTTTAACAATTTGGTTTAATTAAACCTAGCACATGGTACAACAAGGTAACAAGCTTTTTCAAAATTTTGGCAGCATGACAGCTAAGCATGAGAGGTACTCTGGTTTATAAAAGCACACGCTAGAAAAATCTTCCTTAGAGGGCACATGGAAATTCGGTTTTGGGTCCATTTTAGTTGTTTTGATTTTTAACATGAATGCAAGACGTCCTATCCGACCTCACATGGCAATCAAGCCATAAATCAACGTTAGTGCCGGTGGCAAGGCTTTTATTCGTCTCTCCCTATAATATCTAGTCGAGAGCTATATGGTACTCGCTTAACAACTAACGAAGCGCTCGTTATGTACCCGTCACAAAGATGAAATTTTTCTCTCCTTTTTTTCATGTTGAGCCATTCCTCCATATATCCTTTGCTTATGATGAGGGGCGGAGGAGACACTCTCATTGCGGCTTCAGTTACATGAGTCATTGACAGAGGAGTGTGAGGCGGTGGAACAGGCGAGGCCCTCACGCAGAGTAGCCAGATCTGTGGTTTTCCTTTGTGCCGAGATGGAGTGTTCTGTTGTTGTTCTTTGGATCCGAGGGATCGACGACCATGTGTGAGGCTTGAGGGGGACAGTCCCATGGGGGAGGAGCGCGAGATGGCTACTTGGGCTTGCAGCGGGCCGCGTGTGACAACCCGCCCCGGAAAATACCGTACTATCGCCTAAACCAATCCACTTTGGTCATTAAGCGATAATAAAGTATAATGCTTTCGTTAGTCGCTGGGTTAACGCACGGTAAATCACTTGAATAGCAACAACGATCGAAATATATGCATTAAAACTCACTCCAAGGCGAGTCCAAAGATACATCATCATTAACCACCAAATTCGTACCCCGAAGGGTTTAATTATTACAAACCGAAGTTTTTGCCATAAAGAAGTAGTTCAGAGTTTTGAAACAAAGAATTAAACTAATGGAAGTGAAGACACCACGGGAGGCCATCCATGATGCTCTCGGTAGTCGTCCTCCACCCACTCCGGCTCCCGGCCGGCGGGATATCTCCGGCCACACATCACCGAAAGCATTACTCGGATCAACATATTATAGCAAGGCCGAGTATACTAATACTCAGCAAGGCTTACCCATCGGTGATGACTACTTCACCAACTCTAGAAATGAAAGGCTTTTGGCCACTAAGTTTCTTTTTGCTGAAAAGTAACAAAGAGTCTGTCCTTACTTTCAAGATGTTAGAACAAGTTCTAGTAGGTTTAATCTTTACTACATTAGCCAACTAGTACAGACAAAGTTGTACAATACAATTAATCACGCATAGTTTTCATCAACTTCCGTCATTAGGGATCTCATGACTAGTGGAGTAACTAGTCTCAGATAACGGTGAGAGGTCGACAATCGATTGATTCAAACCTTTCAAGGTAGATCTAAACACACGGTAGGCTGCCCCCACAAGGCCGTTTCCAAAATCCCTCGGGTCGGGATCGAATCTTACAGTCTTTGGTGCAGGCTATCCGGCATACCTCGTGAGATACCTGGAGGCACCGTACACCACCGGTAGCTAGCCGTGAGACGAATCCCAAGAGTAGTAATAGTAGGATCCCTTGCCGCATCATTAAGGTACTAGGCTTACCGGTCCCATTCCCGATAAGTGCTTAGTACGTTCAAACATTTAACCCACAATAGCCACCGGACCGGAGCCCAAATCCCATGCTCTTAGCACATGAGTCATCCATTTAAGGATATATTGTGATTCCTATCTAGGAACCTATTCTCGCGAGTGAGGTCATCACTCGACTTGTAACGGTCCTATAGCTTAGCAGCTATCGACCTACCATACTAGTAAGGACAAGGGTACCTAGGGATCATGCATCTAGGGTTCCATTCAACTCCTGAACTTAAATGCACAATCATCCATAGATAATTGAATAAAAAAATTTAAAAACTAGGTTAGATGCACCGGAGCTTGCCTTTGTCAGCTAGGTTAGCCTGGGCACCCTCGGTGTCGTCGAGCACTTCCACGTCTTTGCGGTGAAGCTTCCGCTCCTCCTTCCTCGATTTTCGGGACAAGCGAGTAATCACCGCTCCGTAAGATCTACACGGAATGCAATGCAAGGTTCAGGTGATGTGGTAGGTTGGTATCTGGCCCAACTCTTGTTGGTCATATTCACCTTAACAAGTCTCTAGATAGTACATCTCTTTTAGTAAGGTTATTGGTTATATGTGATTTATTCTTTTATTGCACCTTTGAATAAATGTTTCTTGTACTTGTTATTTCATGTGAACAAAGGCGGAGGGAGGGGGGCTGAGGGGGGCCAGGCACCCCCCCAATGCTTTGCTAGTTCTACTATTACATACTTCATGATGTATGTATTCAATAGCTACTTGCTTCTAATCTATGCCAAACAATCATGTTTGAGGCCTAATTGGCCAGTTATTATGTGTATGTGTATGCAACACATTTAGCTCTGAGCCTGTACGTGTCCCTGTTCGGCTGCTCACAAAAGGAATTACGGAATGCCAATCGTCTGTTCATCTTGCACCATCGCCGATTTGTTCGTCTTCTTCGATTTATGACTTGCGCAGTTGCGGTCCACCCTCCATAGCTTTGCGTCTCTTCCAGCTGTCTGCCTCCACACGATCGTGTCTCTGCTCTCAGCCTCTCCGCTTGCTCGGACTCGCTGGAAGCCGAACATGACCATGCATATATGATGCAAAATTGCACATAATCACCATTTTTGGATTGTTTGTGGAAGCGACCGCATCTTTTTACAATGAGCATGGATCCACCCATGATTAAAACCAAATGACTTTGCTATCGTTCCTACTTTTCTTTATCCGTTGTCCTACTTAGTTTTGTCTATTGCCCCCCAATACTCAAATCCCGGCTCCGCCCCCGCATGTGAATGTGTAGTCCTTTTCCTTTCACAAGCAAAGGTATGGACAACGTTTTTATTCATGAATTAATTTCTTATCAGCAAGGATATTCAATTATCTTTTAATTAAATTAGGTAATACTTTCCAAAAGGAAAAAAATTAATGGAGGCTTTCCTTTATTTAATTTCCCATTAATCTTTTAAAGGGCTTTAAAGCTTTTTATTAAGCAATAAATTACCAAAAATTAAAGAAGGGTTTTCTTAAGCATATTAGCACCTAAACCAGTCCATTGGACCCACATGTGATGCTTGGATGCTAGGAAATTAAATACTATAGAAAATAACAAAGGCTAGCTAGTGATTCAAATTAAATGCATACAAAAATAATTAAGCACCAAAATGATCCAAACATTCTCATGCATGCTCTCTCGGTCCTAAATGTTGACACCAAAATTTTGTAAGGTAAGGAGTCTAACTTGTGGGTCCAACTCGGTGAGGAATCCGTCCGGTGAAAGGAAGGTTTCTTCGGATGAATTCGGTTCGAAGAGTCCGCGGTCGGCAATTTGCTTCCGTTCGGCAAGGAAACTATTGCGGCGATTTTGCGGGATTGCGTGGTGACGTGGCCCGAATGGAAGGGACGAATGGATGGATAAGCGATCGCATTAAGAGATAAATTAGGTATCGAATCCATTCGAGGTCATGCTTAGTAGGGTATAAATATGAACCCCGAATGTATGTAACATATATTCGAAACATTCTCAATACAAACCGGCTTTGTGCCAAACCCTAGAGTCCTTTGTCGTGTCGTCGAGTTCTTCGAGAGGGTTCATCGATCCATCGACCTCCGTGAGTACCGGCAACCTTGTATCATGTCTAGTATCATGCGGTGGATTTAGATTTGATGCAAGTAGTCTTGTTACCATGCTTAGTGTCATGCGGTAGATTCAAGCTTGGTTCAAGAGGGTTTCTTGTTAGGTCATGAGCCATGCGGTAGGCTAATATCTAGCTTGAAGCTAGTTATCGGCTCGTTGAATTTTGGCAAGATTCAATAGATTCATTAAGTTACCCCGTGTTGCTTTGAGTTTTCACTTTAGGTTTAAATTCATGTAACATTTCTTTGCCCAATCTAGATAGGTTTGGATCGGTTTTACCTTTTTGGTGATCCTTATGCGAATCGAGTTCGTACCATTGGCTTAAATAGCACGTGGATCACGTGCTCCCTGATAGCCGAAACCGAATCAATCTAGGTTGTCATGTGTCGCGGGTTCAAGCTTGCCAAATCTTGTATAAATCTTGAAAGAGCTTTGGGTATCATGCGGTAGATATAGGTTTTTGGGTTGTTTTGGAGCTAGTCATCCGGTGGATTAGATTTCAATCCAATCGATAGATTAATCTTGTTTGGTAATGTTCGTTCCTTCTTCATGGACCCGATTCGGTACGTTCGGCCATATTCGGTTACGCTTTCATGAGTAAGACGTGTTCATAAGTTATGCTTTAAATGTTGTATGCTTTTAGCCTTCCATATCTAGATTGTATCATGCGGTGGATAGATCTATTTGTGAATGGTGGTTCGATATCAAGCAAATCGTATCATGCGGTGGATAGATTTGTCCGATATCGCACTCCGACGGGTTTTAAAGTACCTAGACATGCGGTAGACTAGTGCTTTGGACCTATGCATGCTTGTTTATTACATATTTATGATCATGCTTTTACTTCACTTATTATTCAATGTTGTTTATTACGGGAATCGGTCATGGCCTTGCGCACGTGCATCTTTACCCAAATAAAGACGATCGGTCGTCATGCTTATGTCATCTATTCGGCCTGTGTTACTTTTTGCACTTTAAAGCTCCCGAATGGTTCTTAGTCTGTTGTGCGATAGCTCTTTATAGCTATATGTCATCTCACTTGGCTTTCTAGCCGTAAATATGGAACCTGTCGGTACCACCCGCGCAAGTTCCAAGCTTTGGAATTTAACTACTTTGTCTTTTGTTAATTTTCGGGGAAAATTGATCGGCACGCCTTGTGATCTCTTCGCGTGTGAAGCTAGCTTTTTTGGCTTGCTGTGTGCTTGGCGCGAGATGCGATTTTACGTCAACACACTTTTTGGCACGCCGGTGGGACAACGGCCGAAAATCAAGATGCCCGACATCGGTGACATTATGGATGTCAACATCGAAGACCTCTCTCCGAACAGCAACAACGGCTAAAGGACGTTGCGGATCGGTTCCAACGAAGTGTTTGCTTTGTCATTTAAAAAGAACGAGGAGTGGCGTCCCATACCTCAAAAATGAGATGCCTAGGGTTTTATTGCCGGGAGAGAGTGACGCTACAACTCGGCGGAGAGAGGGAGGAATGCATGCAAGCGTTTCGAGACGCCGTAGATGACATACTAAGCGAGGCATCATAGAGCCTTCCTAGGTGCATTCAAGCGGATGATGGTGGCTGTCTTCGGCCCGGGCATGGAGCAAGTATTCAATCGAGCACCCCTTCGGGGGGGTCACCGTGGAGATTGGAGAGTCCGATTCTCAATCACCATTGCGAAGCCGACCAACCCGGCCTCCTCCACGGAGCGTTGGAAGCCAAGCCGTCCAGCCTCCTCAACAAGGTGCCGGAGGTCAACCACTTCAACCCCCTCTGCAGGCCGCAGGAGGGCAACCGATCCGGCCACCTCCACGGGGCGGCACGGGTCAACCTATGCAACAGCTCGAACCCATATCAGCCCACGTACGGGGAGTTGGCATTTGGCTCGTCTGGAGCCCCACTTGCTTCCGGCTACAGGATTGCCCCGCCTAGCAACGGATCGCGAAGAATTTGTACGGTGGAGGCTACCACGAAGTGATGAACTATGGCGCCATCGATGCTCTCCCGAATCCGGGCTACGGCCCCGCCACGGGCATGCGGGAGGATGATAACTCGGCTCGGAAGATGTCCGACTTGATGCGGAATCTATTCGGCCTCAAACCTAAAATGCGGGGACCTACCTACACACCACCATTCCCGGAGTGGTATTACAATGTGATCCCGCCGCCAAGAGTAAAACCTCCGACGGAATTCACAAAGTTTTCCGGGCAGGATGATACGAGCACGGTGGAGCACATTGCTCGCTACTTGATGCAGCTTGGAGAGTGCTCATCTGAAGAGGCGTTCCGGGTCAGGTACTTCCCCATGTCACTGACAGGCGCAGCATTCCAGTGGTTCTCATCTTTGCCTCCACAATCAGTTGGCACATGGAAGGAGCTGGAGCGGAAATTTCCACGCCCATTACTTCAGCGGTAGCACGGAAAAGAAGCTCATCGACCTCGCTACCCTGAAGCAGAGGCACAGTGAGACACCCTTGGAGTTCCTCAGGAGGTTCAGGGAAATCAAAGGCATGTGTTTTTCGCTGAATCTGCCAGATGATCTGTTGGCCGACATGGCCGTTGCTGGGATGCTGTCGGCCGTACGAGAAAAGCCGTTTGGTATGGAGTTTGATAACCCCGGGTCAACTGTCCCAAAAGGCTGTCGTTGATGAGCAACCAGGCCTACGGTTTTAAGAAAGACGCCGGAGTTCGGCAAACAAGACGACGTGGCCGATATCTACAATCGGTTCTGGAAAAGGCCGACCAAATGGAGGACTCCGACGATAACCGGGACGTGATCGCTGCCGAGATCATGTGGGGGAAGGAACCGTTATTGACGGATAAAAGACGTATCCCTCTACGATCCGCAAGCGTACGGATCCCACACCTTTTTCACCACGGGATTCCCAAGGTTCTTGTCAATCCGCGGAGCAAGGGGATTGCTAGCGCTTAACCAAGCACTAATCTAGTTGAATGGAAAACCTTTGAAAGAGTATTAATCTAAAGGTAAAACAATCTAACCTAAGTTAATCTAAGTTAAGTTGATCAAACAAATATAGGGTTAAACTATATGATAAAGGGGTGAACACAAGAGAGTGAGCAAGAAAGATAAGCATTCCCTCCCTAGGATCTAGGAAAACATGGTATGCATCTACTACACGAAAGCGGTAAACCAATCTACCGGGGGTTGTGACCACGGTTTCGCCCTTTCCCTCCTTGTTGACGGTTAATAGTTGTATCAAAGTTCGTTTAGTGACTTGCAAGCGGACAAGTCTCCCGTCGTAGTCAAGGGACCCTTCTTCCATCGAGTGGTGAACCCAAGGTATCGAATCCGTGGAACAATGTGCAACGCAAGGATTCAATCTAGTAAAGCAAGGTAAGCTATCTTATGAAGGTAAGTTGCATCTAATCTACTAACTCATAAAGAAAACGAATCTAATCTAATCTACTAAAGAGGTAACCAAGAGAAAGCAAGAGATAACCAATCTAGAGAATCTAGATCATGCTTATGTTGTAGCTCCAAACAAGATAGATGAAGATAGCAAAGCGAATCTCATTAAAAGCATCTTTAAATCGTAGCCTTCCCATCCGACTCCGAAAACATCCGCCTTTCGAGACCCCCGTTCGTCACAACGTATCCCTATTCATGCGGGGAGCTTAGGGCGAGTTCGATAGAACAAGTTGAAATCACTTGGCCGGTCCGGTATGCACCTCTAGCCACCGCGGCTACAAGAGCACCCTATGTAATCTATCTTAAGTATAGATCGTAGAAGAAGCAAAACCAAGAAGAAATCAAAATCATCGAGAAGGCACTTAATCGCTAGAAATCGGATTCACTTACAAACTTCACCATGAATGATTACATGAACAAGATCACCACCGGGGCCCTACCTCGATCTTGATCCTCGCTCCGGAGCTCCGACGTGGTCTTCCATGCAAGGTTCCCACGTCGGCCAGGGGAACCCTAGACAACTAGCACGACCCTCATCTTCAAGTTGGTGTCCCTCAAGCTTCTCTCTTGCTCCTCGGCGGCGGAATACGACTTCCTCTCCGCGTGGCTCTCGGTCGGGGGGCTATTTATAGCCCGAGAAGCAATTAGGTCAAAGGAGAGCCCGATTGGGCCCCGAATTGGGCCGGGCCGGCCGGCCCGGGCCGACCGGCCGGGCCCACTTCGGCCCATCCCGCGGCCCTGCTTCGCCGGTGTTGCTTCCCACGTCTTCTAGATGTTCTCCCCTTTTGCATGTGGGCCCTTGACGTCGGTTTCTCTCCGAATTGGACTCAACTCCTTGTCTTGCAAGATTCAAGACTTTTCTCGGTTCGGTCCTCGGAGTTTATCATCTTCTCGGGCTTGGTCCTTGGGCTCTTGGAGTCATGTTCACTTCATTGCTTGACTTGTATCGGGCTTCAAGGTCTTGTCATGAGGTGCTTAATGAACATATCCCGAAGTCTTGCTTTCAACGTTAAAACCCCGCGTAAACACATAACTCCAAAACCGACATGCACAAGTGAACTTGTTATACCACGGGGGTTAGTACCAATGAATAAGATACAAAAGTTATGCCAACATAGAAGGTAAACTCATGGCTAGGTTGACGGATTTTCACCGTCAACACTCCTCTCGTATCGTCACTACGCGAAGGTATTCGTGACTAGACCTATGATGGACACGGTATGTTGATGGAATCTATGGGAGTAGCGGATATCATACACCCGAAAAACACGGTAGCTAACCTTAATCATCAAAGCATCATCAACATGAAAAACAATAGATTGAAACCACAAATCGAGTAGCGGTCACATAGCATGTATCCATCTAATCCTATGGATGGACGGAGACATTACCCCATCATCTTACACGGATTGAAGCACATAGGGGTGATGGAGACTCCGGAGAACGTCGTCGATGAAGATGGCGGCGATGGAGCTTGGGAACACCCCTAGGCCAACGGCTTGGAGTCCTCCTCTTGCTTCCTTCTCTCCGCCGGCGTTGATCCTTGCGACGAGCTCATCTAACTCTCTCCCTCATCTTGCGGCGGCGGTTTTCGGTGATTGGCGTCGGTAGGATGATTTGTTCGATGGGTCGGTCGACGGCGGCGGAGGGAATAAATAGATGAACACCTAGGGCAAGGGGGACCGAACCGACCCGGAGTGGGGCCGGGCCGGTCGGCCCGGCCGGCCGGCCCAGCCCACTTCGGCCCCGGTTCGGCCCCGGTTTCCTCCCCGGTTGCTTCTCCCGTGATCCCTTATTCGTGTGCACTTGCATATGGGCCTTTGACGTCGTTTCCTTCACGGTTAAGGCTTGAATCCTTGCTATGCAAGCTTCGCTGTTTTCTGGTTGAGTCCCTGAAGATTTGCATGTTGACGCTTCGGTCCTCGGGTCATTTGGAGTCATGTTCATCGCGTGTCTTGACTCTTGTCGGGCTTCATGATCTTCTTCCAAAGTGCTTGGTGAACTTATCCCGATTGTCTCCTCATTAGCGTAGATTTCCTGCGTAAACAACAAACTCCAAAATCGACATGCAAATGTGAACTTGTTATATCATTAGTATGCCTAGTGGCGGGTTAGTTGCAAATCATAATTGAAACCAATGTATAACAAGTACTCTAGGTTGACGGAAATTCACCGTCAACATCTCCCCCATGCTTAAACCTTGCTCGTCCTCGAGTAAGTGGTCCTCGCTTAAAAGGGAAATCAGCATTGCCTTCCAATGTTATCCCTGCACTTAGTCATTCATGACGAGACAAATTGCTCTCTCTTAAAAATTTATTTTTAAGGTTCAAGTTGTGACCGGCTTCTTTTTTATTATGGAAGATAGACTAACAATAAAGAACAAGCCACATTTAACACGATGCTCTCAAACTTAAGTGAACTTCAAACCATTACCTTGTCACATGGAAGATTTTCAAAAAGATGCATATCCAACATAAGTGAAAATCTCTTGCAAGAGCTCATGGAGCACTCATCTCATCAAGTCACTCAAGCCTATACTAGATTATTTTCAACCTACTCTACTCATATGTGATAGTGGAAGGCTTATGTGGAGCTTGGAAGGTTAAAAACAATCCTAGCAAAACATACATCCGAAATATTGTCAAATTAAGAGAGAGGTCTATTGGAATTACCGAGACTCGTCAAAAAGGCCATGGAAAATAAATGTTGGAAAGAAAGAGGGATGAAACACACACATTTAGATAAGTGGACATGTGCAAGTGGCAAATGGATGATCCCGAGGCACGAGTGAAGTCCTCGTTATCGGATTGCACATGGTTGGAAGATTTGAGTATGGATTTGTCATCAAGGCACTTGAGAACTTATGAAGCAAAAAGATCCGAGGAGCATATTTATTTTTTTCTTTATTTTATTTCCTTCTCATTTTCTCTCTTTCTTTTTTTTCACTTTATTCTTCCTATTTTTCTTACTTTTCTTTTCTTCTTATCATATTTTTTTTCATTTTTCATTTTTTTCTTTTTTTTTCTTTTGCTCCTCAAAACTTTTTGCAACATAATACTTACATAGCATTTGTGTCAGAGAATGACTCCTCCCCCATGCTTGAACGATGCTCGTCCTCGAGCATAAAAGAGAGGGGAAATGACTGCTAAAGTAAGTATAAATTCCATAATATTGCAGAATATTTGAATCTCCATCGAGGATTTTTACTCCATACTCAAATTGGGTTGTGGACAAGGAGGTGATCACAAAAAGATGTTTTTGGTTTAGGGTGGATGCCCAGCGAAGTTTGTGAAATTTTCGATGTGAAAACCCACAATGCATGGACAAAAAGGCTAGCATGAAAAAGTTACACAAAGGAATGACCAGCTTCTTAGTCTCGAACCATAGAAATCAATCCTAATCCAACTCATCAAAACATATGTTTGCAATCTACGGGTTTTGTTATCATAAAACATATATGTATATGGCGTTGGTAGGTAGAACTTTGCAAGAGCATCACAAACATGTAGATAGCATAAAAGTTAAGTTTTCATAAAAACAACAAGTTATCCGGCTATCCATAAACTTAAATCGAAGAGCAAAGATATGTATGTGGGTCTAGAGCATAGTCATTTCACCTCCACAAATAAAAGAGCCGATATTTAAATTAATTTCAGATCATATTATAGAGAGCAATTAGCCAAGACATGTATAACTTCATGTAGGTAAAACAAAGCGGCAACTTTCATCATCTTTCCGTAAGCATAGGCAATATAGAACATCGAGGTGAACACATGGTCATGCTTATCTATTGAAAGTAAAAAGAAACCTAGGTTGTCCTCCTAGTAGCCATGTTATTGTTTGAAGATAAAAACAAAAGGTTGCACCTAGTTGAGGTTGAAGGCATACTTACAAGCATTTGTGTTTGGAAAAGAGAAGGTCCATGGAGATGTTACCATCCTTTGTAATTCTTCGTTGCCTTCTTCCGACATCTCCATGTATCGATTTGGGTTTTGCTTTTGTCTTGATTTATTAATGCTCCTAAACTTTTGAATTTGATCTTGTATGCTTAATGGAGTCATTGGTCACCCTTCTCTTCAATGTTGTCATCACCATCTCCTCTTTCTTGTTCTCATCATCTCCTTGCTGTCTCTTTTTCATGGATTTCCCCCTCTGTCCAGAACAGAAAATATATCGAAATATAGCTCTATTGAAAAGTTTATGAAATTACCTTTCCAACGTGTGGTCATTCATCAAAAACGGAGTTCAAACAAGGGGGCTATGTCCGTTTTACTTCAGCGCTGCGTGCTGTCCAAAACTGATTTCAGGACGTGTTGCACTCGGTGATTCGGGCATAACCGCTTGTAGGAACCTCCGATTGTCTTGATTCTTGATTTGTTGGAATCGTAACTTCATAGGGCTTTTAAATATCCAAAAATATCCAGTGTTTTCCCTTCGAGACCATACAGAATTTTGATGAGATTGGTGGCTTGATCCGGAGATGTTAACGATCTTTATCATTCTATCTTCTAGAGTGTCATATTGCACTTTCGTGTTGAAGATTCAGGGTCTCCACCATGCTTAGCATTTTGCTAGTCATGGAAGAAGAAGACAAAGCACTTCTTAGCCATCCTTCAATTTCCTTGTAGTGAGAGTCTTTATCTTATCCGTAAGACGTTTTAAACGCACATTCTACCCCCAAGGTGACGGTTGGGAGTAGATAGAATTGCCAACAATCCAACAATGTCTCCTAAGATTCTTAACTTGTGGCATAATTAGTTTAATGAGAAATAAAAACCTAATGAGTGTACGTGGTGCAAGGTGTGTATGCACATGATAGGAAAGCATATAAACAAAGACAATGTTTTCACCTAGTTCTAAACACCATGTTTACAACTAGGTTGCTGAATTTCTCCATAGCCATAAAGGTTTATATATCTAGGGTTAAAACACCATGTCTATCCCTAAATCAATAACTCTTATAGCACAAGGAAAATTAAGCGCATTGCAGAGCTTATAAACTAACCAATGCAACATGAAAACATATGAAAAGCTAGCTAGGTTTATTGAACTTAACGATGATGGTCCGCAATCATGTTTAAACACCACGTTCACACAAGATAACAAAAGGAAAATGCCCAGCTGGAGCATTAACATGGATATGAAAGCATACATCATTAAGTATATAAAACAACCAAGCCAACTATGTGCAAAACATGTATACACAAAGAAACATCACGAGGACAACAAAATGCAATTAATGCAAATAAATAAATATGAGCATGAACATGATGGTGGTTCTAAAAAGGAAAAAACTGAACTTAGATTAATAACCACAAGTTGATCATCATAAGATAGTGCCATTCTTTATTCTCTCTAAGAAAGTAGTAAAAATATAAAGAAACGGGTTGCCTCCCGAAAAGCGCTTCATTTAAAGTCATAGAGCTGGACTTTCTCACATACCTTCTTTTCGTTGCATAGCCATGGCCCTTCATGCAAGAAGAAAAGGTACCAATGCAGCTTTAATTTACTTCCCATGTTGTGCTTGATCACTTATAGAAGACTTGCCCAAAGCATCCTTTTGTTTCATCATTATCTCCTTCTTTATCATCCTTCGGTGCTGCCTTCACTCCATGAATTTTTTTAATGTCCAGAACAGAAAGTATACTCAAGCTCTACTCCATTGCACAGTGCACAAAATTTCCTTTCCAACGAGTCTTTATTTGCCCAAATCGGACTCCGGACAAGAGAGTTACGTCCGTTTTACTTCGGCGATGAAATCTGTCCTGAAATTTCAGAACGCGCAACGCTCAATGTTTTCTCCATAACTCCTTGCACGGGTCTTCAAACTTGTTGGTTCTTGATGCGTTGGAATGGTAATTTGATGGAGCTTCTGAATATCTTATTTTCTTCATTTGTACACCTCTGAACAAGCTCTCAAATTGATGAAGACAGCAGCATCCATCGCGGGATTCGGAGAGGTTGATGATTTATCTTGCAACTCTTTTAGGCATGACTTCTTTTTTTTCATTATTCAAGCCTTGTCTACATGGTTAGTGAAAATCGGGCCTTTCCCGACATATGATTCTTTAAGGTCATTAGCTTGACCAAGCGCAAAGCATGATCGAGATTTACAAAACTTATTGTAAACATACGCGTCCATAATTAACACCACATGTGAATTGTAGCAACAAGTCAAGGTGTAAATAAAAGAAGCATATGTTTCATGCATAGCACTTAGCTCATCATTAGGCAAAGGTTGTTTAGGTGTGAGATTAATTGGATCAAACTTAAATGTTTCCTCTTTTTCATTCTCAAGAAAATCTAGCCTATCAACATGATCACTATTGGAACAAGGCATAGACATTAAACTATCATTCATACTATTGGTTGAGCATGAGTATTTGAATTTATCAACATCAATACCAATAATATCTTGAGATTTCAGCACGTACCTTGGCCTTAGAGATTTTTCAACAAGAGTGATATTTGGTTCATCAAGCGGTGTTGGAGGCGAATCGATCTCAACAAGTGCAGTTGTCTCTTCATCACCATCTTGCAATTTCTTCAACTCATCATGTGGAACATGTAATCCTTCAACTATGTACGCATTCATCTCTTCTTTGAAGTCTTCTTTATCAACCAGATCTTCATCTTCAAAGACTTGTATGTTGCTTTCTTTATCTTCCATGTACCACATGTCGTCAAGATCGCTCATTGTTGATTCACTCTTTCCTTCATCCTTGAGTACTTCCATGTCTTGATTTGCTAGTGTGTAGGCTTCAATAGCACACAAGCTATCATCTAGCTTGAGTCCTATCTCCTCCCATTTATCCTTTGAGTCACTAGGCTCATCACGGTTGCACTCTTCTCTTCCTTCATCATAAATCTTTGAGTTGTCAAACCGGTCGATCCATCCTTCATCTCCTTCTTCTCTTTCTTCTTCAAACATCTTTTTGATCGACTCTCCACTCATCTCTTGATCAAATATATCTTCAACTAGTTTGGCAACGTGTCGGTGTTCCTCCTTCCTTCGGTAGTTAATTAGTGGGGTGAAATCAACTTGAACCCAATCGGATTGAATGAACTCGCCAATGGTCTAGCATTCCACATACTTCGGCCTACATTCATGTTAGTTTCAACATTTTTAACATCCGAAATGACTTCTCTTACCTTGGGAAGTGTATCTTCACTTTCTTGTATGGTCGGTTCATCTTCCTTGACCTACGATTCATCTTTTTCAGAAATTTCAGCAAGCACCTTGGGCTTGCTTTTGTCATTTTGCTCCTCTCGACAACATCTTTGCCAATCTCGTATTGTTCTTTGTCCATTGCTTATCCTTTGTAAGATTTGTGCGGCTTCACTAATTGTTTTATCCATTATATCACTGCCTGCACACATGCTTACAAAACGAGACGAGTTAGGGGTTAGTGAAAAATAAAAGGTATGCAACATCAAGTCACCGGAAAATCCCAAGTTCGGGCCTCGCTCAAGTAGTTCATTAAAACGGTACCATGCTTCATCAATTCCTTCATCCTCTCCTTGCTTGAAAGTGAGCACTTGCCTCCTTAAGTCTTGGACCTTGCTTATGGGAAAGAACTTCAAAAGAAACTTCTTCACTAGCTCATCCCAATTTCCTTTTGCTTCAACGGACGCAAGTGTGTACCATCTTCGCGCTTCATCTTCGAGAGAGAATGGAAAAAGATTCCACTTGAACCAAGCGGCCGGAACTCCTTTTTGTTGGACCGTGTTGCATAACATCGTGAATTCCTTAATGTGTCTATATGGGTTGTCATCCTCCAATCCTCTAAATGGTTTTGTCGCCACTAACTTGATGATTCCAGGCTTCACTTCATAGTGGGTTGTAGCAAACGTCAAATCTGATTTTTGCATCTCAATTCCATTGACGGCATTGCTAGCTCCCTTAGCGACATCTCTTCGTCTTCCAATGGTGAGGTGAACAAATCCATCTAGGCACAAGAAAAGTAGAAAGAAAAACAAAAAATATTTTTTTCTTTTTTCGAAAATAAGGGTTAGGTGTTAGTAATCAACAAAATTAATACTAGATTAAACGTAGCAAACTGGCTTGCTCCCCGGCAACGGCGCCAGAAAAAGGGGCTTGTTGACGGATAAAAGACGTATCCCTCTACGATCCGCAAGCGTACGGACCCCACACCTTTTTCACCACGGGATTCCCAAGGTTCTTGTCAATCCGCGGAGCAAGGGGATTGCTAGCGCTTAACCAAGCACTAATCTAGTTGAATGGAAAACCTTTGAAAGAGTATTAATCTAAAGGTAAAACAATCTAACCTAAGTTAATCTAAGTTAAGTTGATCAAACAAATATAGGGTTAAACTATATGATAAAGGGGTGAACACAAGAGAGTGAGCAAGAAAGATAAGCATTCCCTCCCTAGGATCTAGGAAAACATGGTATGCATCTACTACACGAAAGCGGTAAACCAATCTACCGGGGGTTGTGACCACGGTTTCGCCCTTTCCCTCCTCTCGTATCGTCACTACGCGAAGGTATTCGTGACTAGACCTATGATGGACACGGTATGTTGATGGAATCTATGGGAGTAGCGGATATCATACACCCGAAAAACACGGTAGCTAACCTTAATCATCAAAGCATCATCAACATGAAAAACAATAGATTGAAACCACAAATCGAGTAGCGGTCACATAGCATGTATCCATCTAATCCTATGGATGGACGGAGACATTACCCCATCATCTTACACGGATTGAAGCACATAGGGGTGATGGAGACTCCGAGAACGTCGTCGATGAAGATGGTGGCGATGGAGCTTGGGAACACCCCTAGGCCAACGGCTTGGAGTCCTCCTCTTGCTTCCTTCTCTCCGCCGGCGTTGATCCTTGCGACGAGCTCATCTAACTCTCTCCCTCATCTTGCGGCGGCGGTTTTTTGGTGATTGGCGTCGGTAGGATGATTTGTTCGATGGGTCGGTCGACGGCGGCGGAGGGAATAAATAGATGAACATCTAGGGCAAAGGGGGGACCGAACCGACCCCGGAGTGGGGCTGGGCCGGTCGGCCCGGTGCCGGCCGGCCCGAGCCCACTTCGGCCGGTTCGGCCCCGGTTTCCTCCCCGGTTGCTTCTCCCGTGATCCCTTATTCGTGTGCACCCGCATATGGGCCTTTGACGTCGTTTCCTTCACGGTTAAGGCTTGAATCCTTGCTATGCAAGCTTCAACGTTTTCCGGTTGAGTCCCCGAAGATTTGCATGTTGACGCTTCGGTCCTCGGGTCATTTGGAGTCATGTTCATCGCGTGTCTTGACTCTTGTCGGGCTTCATGATCTTCTTCCAAAGTGCTTGGTGAACTTATCCCGAATGTCTCGTCATTAGCGTAGATTTCCGCGTAAACAACAAACTCCAAAATCGACATGCAAGTGTGAACTTGTTATATCATTAGTATGCCTAGTGGCGGGTTAGTTGCAAATCATAATTGAAACCAATGTATAACAAGTACTCTAGGTTGACGGAAATTCACCGTCAACAACCGTTGACCATGAATCGGCGCCGGGTCAAACAAACCAAAGGCACATACGACTTTGATGTTACTAAAGCCGATAAGCTGTTTGAATTCCCGGTGAAAGAAGGCCGAATCAAATTGCACGAAGGGCATTCCATGCTTCGGCCCGATGGAGTAAGGGAGAAACGTTACTTGCGGCTTCCATGACGAGAATTCTCACTCCATCAACGACCGCGGGGTCTTCGGGATGAGGATCCGGAGGGCTATCCGGGAGGGTCATCTCAAGTTTGACAACAAGATGAAACCGGGACGGCCACCCTTTTCCCCGAACATGATAAGCTTTTCCGTCAACATGGTGACGGCGAGGAGAAGGGCAAGGTCAAGGTCTTGACTTCAGCCAGGGCAAGGCAGGATGGAGCAGTAGACCCAGAACGTCAAGTGACCTTGGAACAGGTTCATGGTGAAGCCCCCCGCGTTCTCAGGAGCCATATCGAGATCGGAGAATCGTCCAGGTCCAAACCCAGGGTGACTACGCGCATCCTCCTCAACAAGTGGCAGCGCCAACTGGAGAAAGAGCGCTACCAGAAACGAAAGCACGAGGAGGAGAGGCGCAGGGCCGAAGAAGAAGCGCGCGGGAGAGATTTGGAGCGAGATACGCGCGAGTAGGAGCGCGCACACCGGGGGTGCGCATTCTTCGAGCACCGCCGGAACGAGGGGTTGAAGCTTCCTACGCCGAGAAACCGCCCCGAGTGCGGCGATAGGTACTTTGAGTATAGGAAGGAAACCGCCAATCGCCGATCCGTCCTTGAAAGAATTGGAAGGATACATCCCAGTGAGGATCGGCGTCAAAAAATTGAAGTCATCGATCATCCCGGGAAGAGACAAGCTGATTTGAGATGGGCCGATCGGGGAGGAAGACGAGGACGAGTACGTACGGCAAAAGGGGTAATGGTGCCCGCCCGGTTTAAGAAAGAGTCGGAAAAGGAGGGTTCGGCGCTTGAGGAACCGCGAGCCGAGGGCGGGGAATCCGGACAAGACAAATGTGGCGTGCGAAGGATAAACCCGAAGGATCAAACCGTTCGGCTCCGGCATGTATGGTATATTTTCTCGCCGAATGAATTTATGGCTCCCGCTAATCGGGTTGTACGGACGAAACGTCCCCGGACGATGAACAACTTGAGGGACCGATGGCGCAGCTGGTGCTAGCCAAGCAAGCTATCTTCGACAAACCGGCCAAAAATCGACACATGAGGCCGCTATACTTGAAAGGATATGTCAATGGCAAGCCATTGACCAAGATGTTTGTCGACGGTGGAGCGGCAGTCAACGTAATGCCGTACACCACTTTCAGAAAACTTGGCATGGGCCCTGGCGACTTGACACCTACAAGCATAATTATGAACGATTTCGCGGGGAATCCTTCAGATACCAAGGGGTGCGCCCACGTGGATCTGATGATCGGGTCCAAAACACTACTCACAACCTTCTTTGTCATCGAAGGTAAAGGAGTCTACGACCCTACGCTTGGACGGGGCCGGATTCACGCCAACCGTTGCGTCCCATCTACCATGGATCGGCGGCTCATCCAATGGGTAGATGACGATATTGAGGTGGTCCAAGCGAGATGACTGCGTGAGCGTCGCAAATGTGGAACCGGCCTTACCGGGAATACCGGGGTATTGATTGTTTCTCGGGGAAAAAGGCGGGGGAAGGTCTGTTGAGCTGTCGGCGGCGATCAACAGCCGATTCAAGCAGTCGGCTCTTATAGCAAGTTTTAAATGGATAATCCCGTCGATGGCACTGACGGCAAGTTGGGACGAGGATTCATGTCGGCCGATAAATTGGAGGAAGTTGACATTGGAGGTGGTGACAAACCAAGACCGACATTCATCAGCGCAAACTTGCAATCAGACTTCAGGGAGGAATTGATCAATTTGCTTAAGGAATATAAAGATTGCTTCGCTTGGGATTATTCGGAGATGCCTGGACTGGACCGTTCCATTGTTGAGCATCGGTTGCCAATCAAATCTGTTTTTAAACCATACAAGCAACCTCCCCGGAAAATCTACAAAGATGAAGTATTGGCCGATGCGAAGAAAGAAGTTGAAAGATTACTTGATGCAAACTTTGTTCGGCCATGCAGATATGCGGAGTGGATCTCTAATATTGTCCCTGTCTACAAGAAGAATGGAAAGATGAGGGTCTGCATAGATTTCAGGGATTTAAACGAGCTACTCCTATGTATGGTTACCCCATGCTTGTTGCCGATTTATTGGTTGACGCCGCCTCTGGACACAAGGTTATCGGTTTCATGGATGGTAATGCGGGATACAACCAAATTTTTATGGCAATAGAGGATATATCAAAGATAGCCCTCGGATGTCCCGGTCATATAGGCCTCGTTTGAGTGGATAGTCATGACATTTGGGTTGAAGAATGCCGGTGCAACTTATCAGCGAGCCATGAACTACATCTTTCACGAGTTGATCGGCAAAATTGTCAAAATTTACATTGATGATGTCGTGATCAAGTCTTTGAATCATGACACACATTTGGAGGATGTGAAGAGAACCTTGGAGTGCACCGGAAGCATGGTTTGAAGATGAATCCAAACAAATGCGCTTTTGGGGTATCAGTGGGGAGTTCTTGGGATTCTGGTCCATGAAGGGGGGATTCAAGTTGGCAAGAAAAGCATGAAGGCCATTGATGAAGTTGTCCCTCCAACTAATCTCAAGGAGTTGCAATCAACGCTCGGCAAGATTAATTTTGTAAGAAGATTCATCTCAAATCTGCCACAAAAGGTGTTGTCGTTCTCTCCATTGCCGAAGCTTAAGAAAGATCGAAGTTCACGTGGGGCGACGAACAACAAAAGGCTTTTGACGAGATCAAGCAATATATGAAGGAGCCACCGTGCATCGGTCCGCCCTCCGCGAGTTGGATAAGCCTTTCAAGTTGTACGTGGCGGCCGATATCCAAACCATTGGATCGACCCTTATTCAAGATTTAGAAGGAAAGGAGTGGGTAGTAGCGTATCTTAGCCGAAAATTACTTGATCCCGAGACCGAGGTATTCGGCCGCAGAGAAAGCGTGCCTCCGTGTGTACTACTCGTGTACAAAGTTTCGGCACTACTTGTTGAATGCCGAATGCGTTGTATATTCTAAGTTCGATGTAATAAAACACATGTTGTCTATGCCAATTTTGAATGGCAGGATTGGCAAGTGGATCTTGGCTTTATCGGAGTTTGAGTTAAAGTTCGAATCGGCAAAAGCTATTAAAGGTCAGATCATTGCCGATTTTATAACTGAACATCGTGATCCATCAATTGATTTACTTGAAATTACTCCTTGGGCTTTATTTTTTGATGGGTCATCATGTGGTAAAGGTGGGGGAATAGGGATTACGTTGATTTCGCCCGGAGGTGAGATGTTTGAGTTTGCTATCCCTATACGGCCCGATATCACAAACAATCGAAAGCCGAGTACGAGGCATTGCTTCGGGGGCTTCAATATTTGAGAGAAGCCGGGGCCGTTTTGGTTGAAGTTTATGGAGATTCGAATTGGTAATAAAGTAATTGAACGTCCAATACGAATGTAAAAGTTATGTGCTAAGGAGTTACTATGAAGAATGCGGGGAAATCTTGAAGAGCTTTCCGTTGGTGACTCTACGACATATTCCTAGGGAACATAATAAAGAAGCGAACAGGTTGGCTCAGAGCGCTTCCGGTTATAAAGAGAATCAAGAAGCGTTTGCCACGGACATATGTGCGCTGGGAATGGATCTTGCGGAGGATGATTGGAGAAAAGAGATCGTTGACTATTTGAAAGATCCATCCCGAAAGGTCTCTAGGAAGCTCAGGTACAAGGCCATAAAATTTGTTCTTCTGGATGATAATTTGTTTTACAAATCATTAGATGGGGTGTTGTTACGATGCCTGGGTCCAGAGGAAGCTAAAAGGATGATGAGTGAAGTACATGACGGGATATGTGGAGCACACCAATCGGCCTACCGCATGAAATGGGTTATCAGGCAAGCTGGGTGCTTTTGGCCGACGATATTGGAGGACTGCTTTGAATATTACAAGGGATGTCAAGGCTTGCCAGAGGTTTGGAAATATTCAAAGAGTTCCCGCATCGCATTAAATCCCATTATCAAGCCATGGCCATTCGGGGCCGGGGTATAGACTTGATTGGCTCTGATTAATCCACCATCTAGCAAGGGGCATAAGTTTGTGCTTTCGGCTCTGATTACTTTACCAAATGGGTTGAGGCAATTCCACTGAAGAAGGTGACGTCAGAAAACATGGTTGAGTTTGTCAAGGAACACATCATCTATCGGTTTGGAATCCCTCAAACAATCACAACTGATCAAGGAGCCCAATTCGTGTCCTTGGAGTTCAGGGAGTTTGCCGAAAGCATGGGAATCAAATTGTTTAATTCTTCTCCCTATTATGCCCAAGCTAATGGTCGAGCGAGGGCTTCTAATAACATCATGATCAAGCTCATACAAAAGAAGATCGACCGAGAAGCCAAGGAGGTGGCATTCGGTACTCGGTGAAGCGTTATGGGCTTCTTGAATGGCCCCTCATGGAGCTACAAGAACATCTCCTTATGAATTGGTTTATGGACACCATGCGGTTTTACCTTGGGAAGTACAATCGATTCTAGGAGAGTGGTTTTGCGAGAAGATTTAAGCCCCAAAGATTACGGTGGCTTAATGATGGATGAGCTAGAAGATTTGCACATGATCCGTGTTAGGGCCACGGAAAATATCAAAAAGAACAAGTTGCGGGTTGCCAAGTATTATAACAAGAAAGTAAAAGTTAGGCAATTTGCGAAGGAGATTTGGTTTGGAAAGCGTTACCGCCGATTGGAACCAAATACGGTGAATTCGGCAAATGGTCCCCTAGCCGGGAAGGACCCTTTCGAGTGGTCGGATGCGTGCACGGCAATGCCTACATGTTGAAAACTTTGCTAGGAGAAGAATTTTCCGCTGCAATAAATGGAAGATATTTGAAGAAATATTATCCTAGTATTAAAATCCATCGCTGATCACCGCATTGGGATTACATGCATACGATACAAGAATAGCCGCGCTCAAGAACGAGGCCGCCTTCGAACAAAATCCCCAAACAAAGGGAATGGACGGTGCCTAGATGCATTGCCCTTAGCACAAAACTACATAGCAAATGCTTCTTGCGGGTTTACATCCAACAACCCTGGTGATCAGGACTTCGAGGAGGCGGGAAGCAAAAGGCCCGGCGTAAGAAGAGAAAGTATGATTCAATCTTTTATTTGCTTCTTCGGCTACTCCCTCTTCGGTTGCTCCGGGACCACCGTGACGGCAACTTGGAATGCGTGGGGTGACCACGATTTGCTACCTTCACCAAGGCTGTCCCAAGCCGCTTTCGGGTTATTGTACCTATCGGAGTCATCCGAGACGGAGGAGTGGTCATTAGGGGCAAAGATCCGGATGTGAGCATGGAGTCAAGAAGGAGTTGGAGATATTTACCTCCTACTAATGCCTCCAAAGCCATGCGACGCTCGCGCTCGGCACGGCAACGAGCGGTGACGTCCCGAAGGTTGTGCTCCAATTGCCGAACCCGGCGGCGCGGTTGATGGTTGATTCTCTCGCTCGGGCGTGGCATCCTCTCGCTTCAAGAGAGGAATCGGAGGAGATGTACTCGGGCATGTCTTCGGTCTGATGATTTCCTCAAGAAGCGGATCAAGGTCGAAAGAGGAAAGGCGAGAGAGGAGGTAAACGCGAGACCACATGAGGAAACAAGAAGCAAATCAAAGGAAAACTCACTCTCGAATCGTGCGTTTCTTTGGGATGCTGCCCTCCTGGGGCTGCTTGCCTTTGTCCATGGCCTTGGGGTTTTTTCTTCTGAGGACGGGGGAGAAGATGAGAAGTGATGGATGAGTGTGCGAGTGGATTTGCAGGGCATCTCAGCAGACTATTTTATTGACTGAGAGAGTGCGTTGGGAGTGATGACTGGCCGACGTGCATTATTGGAATACCAAGCGGCGGGGTTTTCTTCCGGATGCGAAGGATTTTCGTTTGAACGATGCTTACGGATTGCCGAATCAAGGAATTTCTGCGGGTTTTGCGCCAAGGAGGATCCGTTTTCGCGTGTTCGGCTCAAGCGAATTCCCGAATACGTTTAAGGAGAAACGAGATTCATAGATGCGGACACGAAAAAATCATCGCGGTACAAGCATGGGAATTAAAAGTTCTTTATTTGTTGCCGATATCAAACATCCCCGATACAATCTAATCAAAGAGCCTATTTAACACGGACCGGGGATGAGTGAGTTCGACAATGGCGTCGCCGTGGCCGTCGAGGCGCTCCAAGATGATCTCGATCTCATCGATGTCTTCGGTGCGCCGCCCGAAGCCGCGCGGCCCGGTGGAGTAGTCGACGTCGGTGTGCGTCGCCATGGCGGCCGGACCCAAAGTGGTGCCCAAGCGGATGTCGTGGGTGGCCACTTCGTCCACGCGGTGTTCCACCACGGCAAGGCACTCCGCCGGCGTATCTCCGCGGGCGTTCACCTTGTCGGCCGGTTGCTCCACCCGCTTTTTTAGCCGGGTTGAGCTCGGCGTCACGGGCTGCAAAATGCAAGATAAAGGTGATTAGTATCAAAAGCCCTGATTGGATTAAGGAGCGATTTCGCAGCCGTACCGTCGATGGTCGCCGGCGGCTTCTTGCGCCGGTCTTCCCACTCCCGGTTCGGCTATGCCGGCCTTTTTGGAGACATCCTCCGGCTCGCGGCCGGGCCACCTCCCGGCTCCGCCTTGAACCGGAGAGCATCAAGTTCCCCGTAGGGCACGAGGGAGTAATGATCCGACTCGAGGAGTCGTCCCGGCAGGGCCGGCCGGCCGGCGCGAGAAGATGGATTCCATTGAATAAGCCTGAAACGAGAGATGATCGTCAAGAAACAAAAGGGAATCGAAGATGAATCATAAAAGAAAAAGCCGACGATTATTGCCTCCGACGCCGAGGACCATGTGTGGTTCGAGGACCGGTGGATGGTCGCTTCCTTGTGTGATGAGTGATTGACAACGTTGTGTGGACCGATTCTTGGCTAAGTATTGCGGTGCGGGTTGCGGCTTGACTCGTGTTGGTGCGGGTGAAGAACAAGCGTGAAAGGTCGTTGCCGGTGAGGCCTCCGGGTGTGGAGAAGACAAGTAGGCTTCGTTCGAGGGACCCGGTGGCCAGCGGGGTCAAGTGCGGGCCGCATGGTGGCATGAACGACAAGATGAAGTCGTGGACGGTTTCTTGGTAGAGCCTCAAAACCAAGGTCGAGCCGGGACTACGTGGGAGCCGAGTCATGAGTGGAGATTGGCGGAGGCTACACCGAGTTCGCGGGGTTTGCGGTGGTTCGGCGGAAAACCACCGGGTTACTCGGTTGAGCCACAAAACCGAGGCCGAAGACTCGACGAGGAGGTGCGGCCACCCAGGCCGGTTCAACCGCCCAGGAGGGGCGGTCGGACCGCCTGGGCCGGTCAGATTCCTCGGGCCGGTCTAACCGCCCGGGGGGGGGCGGTCTGACCGCCCTGGCCGCCGGCGCCGAGAAGCTTCGAAGCGGAGGACACGCGTCGGGATCGCAAAGCTTGCGTCTAGGCTACGCTGGGTGCGGTCGCCGGGCATCCGTCCGATGGTGAAGACATCAAGAATTCCAAATCCGCCTTCGAGGGGCATGCATCCCTAGTTATTAGTGAAGGGTAGTTTAGTCTTTTGGGTGCCTCCATATATACTCATTAGATGGGTGGATGGCAGCCAACTCTTGTGACCCTAGCTCATTTTGTTTTCCATTTTCATTCTCCATTTTCCCTAGTTTTTAGAGGACTAGCTTGAGAGCTTCATGTGAGATCTAGAGAGAGGGATGGATGTTTGGGTGGCAAGCTAGACCTTGTACGAACCTTTCATGGCATGTATAGAAGGTTTGGCGTTGTTCATCATGGTGGTTTTCCCGTCTCTTTGGTGTTGATTTTCGGAGCTCTTTTTTGGCGGTGTTTTGAGGACGGTTTCTTGGGGCTTTTGGTGGGTGTCACGTATGAGGTTCTTGTGCCTCTTTGGCTGGTGACTTTGCCCCCAAATCCCCTTTGAATCGGACTCGATTTGGTAGTTTCTTGAGTTGGGCGAGTTCTTGACCTAGAGAAGCGATTTCTTCGATTCCTCTTGATTGTGAGCGTTTCGGGTCGATTCCTTTGAGGTAGAGGTTGCCCGGAGGGTAACCCGACTATTCCCAAAGTTTTGCTGCAATCGTGGAGTGATTCGGGAGATCGGGCGCGAGGAAGTTGAGGTTTGACCCGCGGGTTCGTTTTCGGAAGGGGCGGTCTAACCGCCTACGAGGGCGGTCTAACCGCCCGGGTGTTTCCGGGTCAAAGTTTTGTTTTGCCGGATTTTCCTCTCGTGAGTTTGTTCGCCTTGGTCGGAAGAGTGTCCGGGTGAAATTTGGGGTCGTTCTCGTGCGGTTTGCTAGGTGTTCTTGGTCGGGGTTCGTTCTTTGGGTACGGGAGGTTAGACCGCCCCGGTAGCCGGTCTAACCGCCCCTAGGCCCTTGGGTGAAGTTTTGGTTTTCACCAAGATTTTCTCGGTAGCTAGCATGGCCTTGACCGAGAGATCTCTCGTTGGTGAAATCGTGGTGAGTTTTGGTGCTCGAAGAGGCATATCGGAGGATTTCTTGGTTGCCGGGTGGAGGCGGTCTAACCGCCCCCTATACCGGTCTAACCGCCCCCCTGCGGTTAGCCGGCTTTCGAGTTGTTTCCGCCGTCGGTGCTGCGTGTGTGTTGTGGTTCTTTGGTAGAGTTTGTTCCTAGGACCAATAGCACTCCGGTGGCTACGTGGTTTGGGCAAACGGGAGGTTGAAGTGCGGAGCATGTGATTTCGGGGGGTTCGACCGAGCTAGTTCATCTTGTCGGAGTTTCAATCGCCTCGAGAAGAATTTTTATCGGCTCCCATTCACTCCCCCCCCCTCTCCGGTCGCCTAATCGGTCCTTCGGACGCGCACCGGCGCGACTCCCTTCCGCCTCGTCGGTGGCGCGGCGCTCGTTGTTGCTGCTCGCCATGCTTCGGGATTTGTGCTTGATTGGGAAAAGAAGACTTGAGGTTGGCGAAGATTTGAGGGCTAAAGGCTTGGTGAGGAGTCGGGGGCACCTACGGTTTTCATTTATAGGCCTGGAAAAATAGATCGTGGCCTCGGGTCATGGCTTTAGATCGTGGCGCACATCCCAAGAAACTTGGAAGGTGGAGAGGTTTCCTTGACCGATCCGCCATTGGGTCGTTTGGAGTTCAAGGCCGAGTCGTATTCGGTTGGTACCGGCTCGGCTAAAAGGAAGTTAAGGTGTCGTTCGGGTATGGCACTTTGATTACCGAATGAGTCGTTCGAGCGTTGCAAATAAGGACGTGCGAGAGAAAAGGGAAAATAAAATTACGAAGCAAATGTTGCAAAGACGGCCGGTTCGGTTACACATCGATCGGTGCATCTAAATGTTTAAATACTTTGCAATCACATTGGAGGCGTTCAATGTTGTTTGGTGAATGTTCTCCATCCGTTCTTGATAATCTTTACGGGCGTCGGACGGGATGGTGAGTTCCGCATTACATTGATTCACCTCGGCTATGGGCGATGTCGCTTCCTCTTGGATCTTCTCTATCGGTTCGGGAAGTTCGGCTATCTTCTTGTCGTCGGCTTCTATTTCTGCCGATAAGATTTTCGGCTACGCCTCCCGGTGCGGCCTTTTTGGCGATCTTCAACTCACAAGCGGCTTGCGGATTGGCCAATGTCCCTTTGTGACTCTCGGTTTGAGATTGTGCTCCCTTCACGGCTTGTTCGGCTTTGGCTTTCTTCGTTCAACGGCGGGCGGGAAGACACATTTCTCGCAGCTCGTCTTATGGCTACGTAATGAACATCCAGACCAGAGATGGGTTCAAGTGAGGTCTTGATATCCTCGGGAAGTTCTTGGGCGATGGGTCTAAGCATATCCTCGAAATAATCAAGATCTCTCGATCGATCTCGAGCCTCTCTTTGCGGCCAGGCAAAAATTTCCTTGAGCTTTTCTTGCACTTCCTCTGACAAGGTTTGAGGCACTCTTTCCCTTGTCTCGGCAATTGGATTATTCCCCATTGATGGGTTTGATGATGACGGAGCCTGATCCTGAAAGAACAATATTGCCGAGTCAGGGGTGTTGGGGAATAAAAGATAACAGGATTAAGTGCAAATGTCTACCTCATGCCTAACTTCCTAAACTGGAACAAGGTTTTGTTCAGCCACTGGTGAAGGGGGTGCTCGTGGCGAAGCTGAAGCTTCTGTGTGAGAGGGTGCGATACGCTCTGCGGCAACTCGAAGCTTCGGGCCGGAGAGGAGATGGATTCACCTCTGCCGAGGGTGATGTTTCTGCCTGGCCAATGGGTAATTGAGCCCTTGAAGGACTTGAAGGCTCTGTTTGGATGGGGAAATTCATCTCTGGTGAGGTTGGTGTTTCTGTCTGAGCAGGGGGTGATTGAGTCCCTGATGAAGATGAGATCTCTACTTGGGCGGTGTGGCTCGGCCCCTTGGTGGACTTGCATGTTGAGAGACAGGGACATCCACAAGTTGATCCACCATTGTTTCTTCGCAAATACCAGATTAAGGGTAAATGCCGGTGTTGGTCTTTGAGGAAGGAGTAATAAAGTCATATCGGTGGATGTAGCATTGGCGGGTTCGGCCGAGGATTGCTGAATTTTAGTCCGAAATCGCACAAGACGAGATTTATCGAAAAGAGTAATCCCGTGATCAAGAAAGAGGGAATTTTACCTCAATAAGGACTTTCTTGATGGTTCTTCTCCTCTTAGCGAGTTGGAGGTGTGATCGGAGACGAGGCCTTGCCTCTTGTCGGCGGTAATACCTTGGACGGGACGGTTGGGTCCGTTGTAGCATACCTAGCCATTAGTTGAGCCGGGGTTGGTGATCTAAATCCCAATGCTAAGATTGGGCCCACTTGCATTGTAAGCAATCTCCCTGGCTAGAGGAGCGAGGCACTATGTTCGTGGGTAAAAAAATCAAGAACATGGTTAGAGGAAGAAATGTCGATTTGAGGAAAGGGATAATCATGATTACCTCTCGAAGTTGGCCGAAAATCGGCATCGCTTCTATACAAAATAAATGCACATGCCCACTTAAAATATGGTCATGGAATTCTTGCCACCAGGAGTTGAAGGTGGGGTGAGCTACCGTTGTAGGTACGAAGGGCCGTGTAAACGGTTGGACCGCATACATACCGAAAACCCCGCCTGGTTTGAGTAAGTTCCTTGATTTTCTCTCTCGGGCTTGAGGAATTCATGCGAGAAATAGCCTTGGGGGCATCTCGGCCACATCCAAGTTGTCGAGCCATCATGTTGGGCCGGTTAGTATTCATAAGTACTGTGGTTTAGCCTCCCTCCACTAAATTCAGCTAGCAAAATGCATGGATGGATGAGGATATTGAGGATTTCCAGAAATCTTCCATCTTGGCGTCCAGCTTCAAAGGAGAACTCACAAGGGAGAGTTAAATTATCATTGTCCAAATAAGGAAGCCAGAGAGGGTTTGGGAAGCATTTGAAGAAAAGCTCAAAGAGCTGGCTGATATTCTGATTGATGGGAACAGTTGAAGCAGCTTCTCCATAGGTGTGACATCCTCTGGTAACCTGAATTTCCCCTTCATGATAGTTGGGTGAAGGAAAAAACCGGGTGTTGAGGTCAACACCAACAATCTGGTGCATGTGCAGTTGCAGCCACATTTGTACAAACCACCAAGGGCCATTGACACATGCTATCTTCTCGGTCGGTGTACATTTGGGTGACAGTTTGATGAAGCATGTGGTATACACTGCCCAGGAGGTATTTTCCAAGGGGAAGGCGCTTACCACTAGCCAATTGTGTAGCCATTGCAATATGATTCGAGTAGGCTCATTGGCTTTACCACGAAGATGAACTCGCACAACCACATATTCGGGAATGCCCTATATTCGACTTCACCAAGGGGGCCATCTTTCATATGATTCTCGGATATAATTTTTATATCTCGCTCCCCGGTTTCACTCCCGTTTGTCTTGTGGAACCTTTGAAATCCCGGGGGTGAACGGATCCCGAAATGTCAAGGCCGGTAATCATGTATACATCGGCCGAGTTGGGGACATTGGGCCGTGACCAAAAAGGAAGGCGTTGACGCCATTTGACCGAAGTGGCAAGCCGCTATCAAAAGGTCTTCGTTTTTGGGGGTCTCGGCTAAAGAAAGCTCCAAGCATTGAGCAATACGGAGGGTATCCCGGTTTGGGTCCCGACACTTTTATCCGCAAGAATTCTTTTGTACCAATTCCTCCAGCCCCGCAATTGGGGGCAAGGGCCGATTCTTGAAGGCGTCCCCGCCACGGGGGAGGCTTAGTTAAAGCCGCTTTGAAGGGGATCCTTTGGGATTCGGCCGTGATGAATTCGCGAGGATCGAAACTCCCATAGGACCAAGGAAGTAGGACGTCGAATTGGCTTCGGTGCGAATCAAAAGCTCGGTGGAAAGCTCCCGAGGGAAGGCGGAGAAGAAATCTCGGGTGAAAATTGAAAAGCTAAGTGCCGAATGAAGCTTATGATGGAGGAATTTACCCGAGCAGACTTGATTTTGACCCGCCATTGAGGATTTGAGCTCGGAAAAAGATGATCTAGGGTTTGGATCCGAGCGAAGACTCCGATGGATTGCGAAGAGAGAGAACGAGTGTTGAACCGATTCAATCCGAAGACGTTGGTGGTCGGAGTCAATTCCGGAATAAAATCACTTTTATCCCGTAATTGAAGGGGCATATGTTAACACCAAAATTTGGTAAGGTAAGGAGTCTGACTTGTGGGTCCAACTCGGTGAGGAATCCGTCCGGCGGAAGGAAGGTTTCTTCAGATGAATTCGGCAGAAGAGTCCGCGGTCGGCAATTTGCTTCCGTTCGGCAAGGAAACTGTTGCGCTGATTTTGCGGGATTGCGTGGTGACGTGGCCCGAATGGAAGGGACGAATGGATGGATAAGCGATCGCATTTAGAGATAAATTAGGTATCGAATCCATTCGAGGTCATGCTTAGCAGGGTGTAAATATGAACCCTGAATGTATGTAACAGATATTCGTAACATTCTCAATACAAACCGGCTTTACGCCAAACCCTAGAGTCCTTTGTCGTGTCGTCGAGTTCTTCGAGAGGGTTCATCGATCCGTCGACCTCCGTGAGTACCGGCAACCTTGTATCATGTCTAGTATCATGCGGTGGATTTAGATTTGATGCAAGTAGTCTTGTTACCATGCTTAGTGTCATGCGGTAGATTCAAGCTTGGTTCAAGAGGGTTTCTTGTTAGGTCATGAGCCATGCGGTAGGCTAAGATCTAACTTGAAGCTAGTTATCGGCTCCGTTGAATTTTGGCAAGATTCAATAGATTCATTAAGTTATCTCGTGTTGCTTTGAGTTTTCACTTTATGTTTAAATTCATGTAACACTTCTTTTCCCAATCTAGATGGGTTTGGATCGGTTTTACCTTTTTGATGATCCTTATGCGAATCGAGTACGTACCCTTGGCTTAAATAGCACGTGGATCACAATGCTCCCCGATAGCCGAAACCGAATGGATCTAGGTTGTCATGTGTCGCGGGTTCAAGCTTGCCAAATCTTGTATAAATCTTGAAAGAGCTGGGTATCATGCGGTAGATACAGGTTTTTGGGTTGTTTTGGAGCTAGTCATCCGATGGATTAGATTTCAATCCAATCTGATAGATTAATCTTGTTTGGTAATGTTCGTTCCTTCTTCATGGACCCCGATTCGGCTGTTCAGCCGTATTCGGTTACGCTTTCATGAGTAAGACGTGTTCATAAGTTATGCTTTAAATGTTGTATGATTTTAGCCTTCCATATCTAGATTGTATCATGCGGTGGATAGATTTATTTGTGAATGGTGGTTCGATATCAAGCAAATCGTATCATGCGGTGGATAGATTTGTCCGATATCGCACTTGACGGGTTTTAAAGTACCTAGATATGCGGTAGACTAGTGCTTTGGACCTATGCATGCTTGTTTATTACATATTTATGATCATGCTTTTACTTCACTTATTATTCAATGTTGTTTATTACGGGAATCGGTCATGGCCTTGCGCACGTGCATCTTTACCCAAATAAAGACCGATCGGTCGTCATGCTTATGTCATCTATTCGGTTGTGTTACTTTTCAAACTTTAAAGCTCCCGAATGGTTCTTAGTCTCGCCGGCGGATAGCTCTTTATAGCTATATGTCATCTCACTTGGCTTTCTAGCCGTAAATATGGAACTGTATCGGTACCACCGGCAGTTCCAAGCTTTGGAATTTAACTACTTTGTCTTTTGTTATTTTTCGGGGAAAATTGATCGGCACGCCTTGTGATCTCTTCGCGTGTGAAGCTTGCTTTTTTCGGCTTGCCGTGTGCTTGGCGTGAGGTGCAGATTTTACGTCAACACTAAACAAGCCTAAAGAACCAAGCATGCACACCTATAAACTCTCTTGATCTTGCTCCATTAATTTATAAGTGAAAACATGCGCAAATTAAGTATAATTACTTCTGTTATACCAAAAATTGTGATTAATTCACAAGAACTGTATTTTAACACAGCAAGACAGAGTGCACAAGTTGGGCACAAAACTATAAATATATTTAGCTACAAAAATCATCTAGGCAGATTCTCGTAAAATGGAAAAAAATTTATCTAGAAAGATTTACTTCATAACTTTGTGTAATTTTTGGCGAGAGGAACTAGTCCTAACAAGATACACAACATATCCAAAATCTAGATACGAGGACTTGTAGAAGTAAAGTTATGACAGATCTAAGTATTTCACAATCCTATTTTTCATGTTAAAAATATTTAGAATCCGCCATGTGAGAATAACAAAAGTTGTGGGGTTTCTCTCCCGAACACAAAAAAATTGGTTTGGCATTTATCTGAGTTTTCTACAATTTTCTAGGAATTTTCTAGTTCTATGGACCAAAAGGCAAGAAAACTTAGGATTCTTCACAACCAGACCCTGGAATTTACACAAGACACCCTGAACAGATTTCGATTCTTGCAATTGGGCCCTTGCCCGGGGAGGCGGCGCGGCTCCGGCCAAATCCCGCCGAGCCGCCGGCTCTCTCGGCGGGCAAGAGGCGGGGCTCGACGGGAGGCTCACCTAGGGGCTAGGGGTGACCCGCGTTGGGGGCGGAGGAACGGCCGCGAGGTGGGGCGCCGGCGGCCGGGCGCGGTGGCCGCGGCGGCTCCGGGGAAAACGGCGAGGAAGCGCGGTCTTGGGCAACAAGCGAACTAGGAAGGTTCCCTAGGGGTCTAGGGAGGCTATCGGAGCGGCCGGCCGGCGGCGAGCGCGAGCGGGCGTCCGAGCTCGAGGCGGCGGCGGCAATGGCGGGCGGTGCGGCGGGATGGAACGCGGAGGGGAAGAATAGGCGGCTTTTATAGGCGGCTTGGGGTCCGTGGTGACGACGGCGTGACGGCGAGATGCCCGTCGTGCTACGGCGGCTCGGGCGGCGCGCGTACGGCGGCGACACCGCCGACGGACCGGCGGTCCGTGGCGCGCGCGCGCGTACGGCGGCGTGACGGCGCGGACTCGAGGCACCTCGGGCGGGGGGGGGTGGGCGTCGGGGCGGCGGTGGCTCGGGCGGCGCGTGCCTCGGGCGGCGCTCGGCCCCGGTTCCATTTCACTGGTGCTGCGTTTGAGTTGATTTTTCTCCAAAATTTTGAATAAAGCTTGACCAAGTGGCGAACATGAAAGTTGTAGATCTAGCTACCCTCTACAACTTCTAAAAAGGCTATATAGGGTTTTTCTTCACAGATTTTGAATTACATGAATGCCAACTTTGAATGTCAGCCTGTCTTTTTAAACGATGAATCTCCGCATTGCAACCAACTTTTCAAGCTTTTCCACTCAAAATTTGAAATGCCAATCTACATGAAAGTTGTGTCTCTCATCAAGATGGACAACTTTCATAAAGGTAGAATTTTAAGTGTTTAGGTGAATTTTGGAGAACGCGGCAAAAGTTCCGGCAGACATCCATGGACACCAGGGTGGCAAGGGGTTTGACCAAGCCTTTGACCATGGGTTGGCCCCACAAGTGTGTTTACTATTCAAAGGGGGGTCACTAGGGTAGGTTAGTGAGTTTTTCGAGGTGAGGGCCCAGGTTGACCGTGGTTTGACCACTGTTGACTACTTGACCGGCTGTTAGGGTTAATTAAAAACCTGGGGCGTCACACCGCGGCTTCGTCGCGGCACATCTTTGGTGAGAACGGCGCATGTGTTGAAGGCTGGTTTCGTTTTCCTCTCCCAAGTGGTCAGGGGTGGTGGTGTGCTGTGTCGTGTCGTGTGCGTTTGTTCTTTGTTCGTGAGTTTGTTTTGTGGTGGTGTTCGCTTCGGCGAGTTATGTACCAATTGCTACTTTTTCTTAAATGACATAGCAGTGCTCCTGCTCTTATTTCAAAAAAAAAATATTATGAGGGGCAATGGAAAATTGGTTGCATTGTGTAGCACTTATATCCGTAAAAATATTATGAGGGGCAATGGAAAATTGGTTGCATTGTGTAGCACTTATATCCGTAAAAATACTATTGAAAGATCTCGTCGGCATGTAAAATACCACTAAATGGTAGTGTGATGTTTACAAACAAGGTCTAAGAAAAGAAAAGGATGGAGCTATATAAAAACACAAACAGGCAGCTCTATCTAGCTGAAGTGTATGGAGGAGGCAAAGCAGCCTCAAGGTCCGCCGTAGCTGGTGGACCATGACCATCTTCTCCAGTTGTGGTCGATGATGCCACATGCCTGGCCCTCCATCTGAGGATCTGGAGCAGGACGGCGTTGGTGCAGATGGCCACGCTGAATCCGGCAAAGGTGGACAGGATGATGGCGATGACAGCTTGCATCCGCACCTGGAGAAGAGAGTTGAAGGTCATGGTGTAGAGGGCCATATATTACAGCTTGCTCCTGCAGAGAGTGGATCTTACATATCTGTAGAAGAGGTGGGTGAAGAGCACAATGAAGAGGAACTGCACGGCAGAGTAGATCCATACATATCTCCTGGACACCATCTTCGTCGTGGTTAGAGAGGAGAAAAGGCCGAGGACGCAGGCGAAGGGCAAGGATATAGCCAGAGCAGCGGTGCCATGGTCGCCGACCTGCATGCAAGCAGTTATTGGGACTTGGGAGTTTCAGGAGTTGGGTAAACGGAGAGAGAATTGAAGGGCAACTAACCAGCAGCTGTTCGAGGAAGCAGAAGTAGGCGAGCATGCTGACGATCACGAGGATCGGCGTGCCGTGCCACATCCTGTATCTCCTGGTGCCGGTGGCTGTAGGATCGGCATCGGCTTGCTGCTGCTGCTGCTGCGCACTACCCTGAGCCGCCTGATGAATGGATGCAGGACGGTCATGGAGGCGGCGCAGGGTGACGGGGAGGTTGAGCACCTCCTTGCTGCAGACTTCGCAGGTGCCGTTGCCCTTGATGCTGAACCACTTGATGGCGCAGGCCCTGTGTGCCAGGGCCAGCTCCCCCTTGCAGCAGCACTCCAGTTTCAGCACCGCCTCCTCCGACAGCGCCACCATGCAGATGCGGCACACCGCCTCCTCCGCCGCAATGTCTTCGGCCGCCGCTGCCGCCGCCTCCACCTCCTCCTCTCCGGCAGCGGCGGTGACGCTTGTTGCCTCCGGGTCAGGAACAAGCCGGAACACTGGGATGTTTTCTTCCGCCGCCACTCTCCTCGAACCCTTTGCGAGCTTGAACCGGCTGACGCTTGTAGGCACAGACTGCGAGCGGCATACCTGCTTCAGCTTCTCCTCCTCCATCTCCTCTTTGGTGGACAGAGATGACAGCGCCCTGGCCATTCGTAAGCTCAAGATCTTGGAGAAGGACAGAGACCGGGCGCCGAGATCGCCGTCGGCCTGGCTTTGAGCTTGAGCAGCAGGGGCAGCAACGGCTGCTGTTGATCTCAGACTACGTGCTGGCAGTAGGCAGCTCGTCACCGAGAGTGGCAGTAGCTTCTTTTGGTCCTCTGCAGATAATGTGCTGCCGCCATGCGCGTCTTCCATGGGCACAGGAGAAGGAAGTCGATCGATGTTGCAGAGAAGGACGAAGGAAGGAAGGAGTTGATGTTGCAGAGAAACAAGGAAGCTGTGTTGGATTGCTGCTGCTTGATTGCTTTCCTGCAGCTTAATCCCATGGTTGGTTAACTGTGGAGTGTCACGCACGCGTTGCTGTTTGGTAGCTACTGACGGCTAGTAACTGCTGACGCTGATTGGAAGGTGAGGGGCTGAATGGTGAGGTGGGAACGGGAGACGCAACGAGCCACTGCTGCACATCAGTTCAGACTTTCAGTGTTTATTTCGACAGCGAGTTGGCACAGGACTGATGCGATGATTGACCTGCTAACTGCAACCACGGAACCACCACCTCACGAATTGTTGCCTATTTTCTGCCTGCCTTGGGAAATTCATTTGCAATACTACAAGTCATGATCGAGATATATACAACTAGTCATAATAAGATCAGTAAGAGCGAAAGAAAGTTTTTTGCCCGGAAGCAATGATTTTCCTCTATTCTTTTCCACGCTACTGCTAGTCATTTGGATTCACGTTGTTGTGGCTGGCTGGTGTGGCTATCTGTATGACTTCCGCTCCACACAATAAATCTCTTTTTCCTGTAGGTCGGATTTCACTTGTCACAATGTATTAAAGAGGGTGCTTCATCAGCCAGAGATGGTGCCGACATCTGACAGAGGCAACTCCTTTCTTATTGCAAATTTCTTTGCTAAGTAAACAAATTGTCATGGCCGTCCAGCAAAATCCGAGGCCCTGTTCCAAATTGTTAGCATTAAATACGATAATTAATTAATGATCAATAGGATAATTACTATCATTAGCAACTGCTAATGATGACCCTTTTCAAGAAGCACCGGCAAGACACTTGTTCAGGAGGCACCCATTCGGTCAAAGTGGCCTTGTATATATTGTTTACTGTACACACATCATACAATCAACCGATTCATTCTCATTCGTTCCCAAAATTCTCTTAACACATCATCAGCACGTACTCTCCTCCGAGAAGTTCAAAGTCTGACAACTACATCACTGGAGTAAAGTTCCTCAGAAGGCTTGCCGAAGAGTTCACCACTAATTAGTAACTTGTTGAAAACATATCATATTGCACTCTTTTCTTTGTATGAGTTTTTCCCTTAGGCTTTCTCATATAAAGTTTTTAATGACGAAATATCAACACAAGATTATGCCATATCATCCGTTTTTTCCCATAATGGTTTTTGTTGGATGATATTGGGACATATGATACATTGTATTGTTTTTCTTTATTTGAGTTTTTCCTTTCAAGGTCTCTCATATAAAGTTTTTGATAAGCCTGCCATCGGGGAGGGTATGGACAAATCCACTTTTGTTCATACCCAAATCCAAATAATTATTATCCACTTCTTACCCTCTCCATTCCCACCCATACCCAATGGATAACTAGTTTTGTACTAGATTCTATACATACCCAATCGATTATTTGCACCCTCCCCACACCCTACCCTCCCCATTTCTTCAGTGGATAATTATTTTCTACCCATACCCTTCCCATTTGAGGTGGGTGTGGATTTGAATATGTATAATGGATAAAAACAACGGGCATAGTTTTTGATGAGACAATGTCAACAAAGTATATGCAATATCATCAAGTTTTCCCTACCGGGATTTTTAGAAGATGATATTCAGTCACATTGACCTTGACCACATGGTCAAGGTGTTTTTAGACTAAGGCTTTTGGTTTATTTCAAAGGGTCTAACAACATTCATGAATGTATATTATGGCGTTTCTCCTTGTTTCCCTCTTGAGTTTTAAGGAGTTTTACCTAATATACCAATATTACTTTGGATTTTCCCATCAAGTTTTCCAAAGATTCTCCTCACATTTTCATAAAGGTTTCTGTGAGTTTGTCATGTTGTATATTTTCCCTAAAGGGGTTTTTAAGGATAATATATATGATATATTGATCTTTCATCAAATTGTTTTTAGATCACGTCTTTAGGATTACCTAAAGGGTATATACACTATAGCACAGCCCCAATACACTGACTACGTTGGAGTCGGTATAAGCCTCTATACCGACTAACCATAAGTCGGTACAAAGTTATATTGACGCCTCACATAAGTCGTTGTAAGTGGCGTCGGTATAAAACTATACCGACCAACATTACTATACCGACGGATCGTTCGATGCTTTTGATAGGTTATACAGACCAATGGTTCACATTGAGCTTCAAAGGCTTGTTCATCACGTAACATGCATTCATCATATACACAAAAATGACTCAAATTCAATGAGCATACATCTTCCTTACTCCTCACGTTTGTTCTTTGACATAACAACTCATAATATGAGCAAAAGTTTATCGCAGCTCTAACTCATGAACTCACTAGCTCATCTGTTTCATCTAGAGAAAAGATTACCCTCGAATGCCAAGCTAGGCCAAATATCCAGCAATAACATGCAAGTTCAGTACAAGGCAGTGCCATCCATGTATAAGGTCTTGGCATGATTTATAATATGAAGACTTTAGTTGTTCCCAACTAACGGAAGTTAAATTCTTACTGACCTCATCTACTAACATTGCACTGTTTAAAAATCATAAGAGCTGTGTTGCAACTATCCATGTTAGAAATTTAGACTAACAAAAACTTTTGCTATCACCAGGTGGAACCATATAAAGATATAAAATGCAAAAGGACTCTCAAGAGTAGAAACACATTCAAAAAGAGTTTACCTGCTAAGCATTTCTCAGATCCAGTTTCCAAACAGATCTTTGGAGAACTACAAGCAACAGAATATTCTAGTAATTAGCTAAACATAGCTAGAGTTTGAGAATGCAACAAATTCTTGCTCATCAGAGTTTACCAAATTCATATCAATTAAATTTTTTATTGTTGTATTTCCAATGCATGTGATCTGGCCATTTAGCCACATATATAAGAAGGCTCAGTTGTAGTTTGTAAGGAATCAGATGCTGGTAGGCCTAAGAGGGGGAGGGGGTGAATTAGGCAATCTAAAACCTTAACCTATGGCTTCACTACTTTTGCACAAAGATAAACTACAACATACTATCTAGATGTGCACTAGGATTGTTCTAGTGTGAAGCTCCCATCCCAAAACAAGGTTTGCAACCTATAGCCATTCCTAGCATGATACTACTCTAGGAAAGTAAAGGCAAGCCAAGATTGCAATAGAGTAAATGCGGAAACGTAAAGGGAATGAGAGGAAGCAAACTCTTGACACGCGATTTATCCCATGGTATCGGTAGGCACTAAGCCACCCCTAGTCCACGTTGTTGAAGCACTCACACAAGAGTATTGCTTCCCGGTCACCAAGTCTCTCCCAAGAGCACTACTTGATTCGCCACAAAGGCTAGCCACTTAGGCACTTGCCAAGCTCCCTTGGTCACCTTGATGCCGCCTCCACTAAGGAGCTTCTCCACCAAGGAAGGGGGTCTCCACGTCCCCCGCACAAAGTGTCCTCGCCGCTCCACACCAAGCCGGAGGGTCGATGACGATTGCCGGTGAGCCACTTAGGCCCCAGGGCTTCCGGCGAACCTTGTACAACTTGATCCACTCAACCTTGCACTCACTCAGCTCTAAGCTAAGCCTAGCACTAAGCACATACACAAAGCATATGCAAGTCTAAGGATGAGAAATTAAGCACTTGGATGGATTGGATATGATCTTCAATGTGTCTTGAACTCTTCTGCACTTCCACACAATCCAGCAACCTCAAATGGGTGAGTGGAGGGGGTATAAATAGCCCAAGGCACTCAAAGAGCCGTTGGCTAACAGTCACTGAAAAAGGTAGCGTCGGATGAACCGATGCTATGCTTTTTCTAGGCGTCGGTTCATCCAGTGCCCTCCACGTCATGTAGCCGTTGAAGATCTGCTGACACAACTGCTCCGACGCATTACACCGACGCTCCGTCAGTGCTGAAGACCCTCGGCCAAACCGTCTATGTTAGCTTTCACGCGACCGTCGGATGAACCGCTGCTGACCCGTCAGTTCATTCGGTGCTTAAGGCTTCGTCTTGGCGCATCTCTGTCTTGTTCAAATTTGACCACTGGATAGTCCGACGGTTCCCTCCAATGGACCGTCGTTTCATCCGACGCTGCTGTCTTCGCGGCTTCTCTTCTCCAGTTCATCCGACGCAACTAGGAAAGGGACCGTCGGTTCATCCGACACTATCAAGTTAATTCCAGTCGTTGCACAGTGTACCAAGTGCTCTGACGCTATTGCACCGATGGTACCGTCGGTTCATCCGACGGTGTCTTTTTCCTTCCTTTTCTTCACGCCTTCAACTTGGATCTTTGCTTCAACTTCACATCCTTAACATACTTAACATGCCATTACTTATAGCCTCAAAATATATACTAAGTCCTCGAATTTGCTGTAAGTAACCTAACATGTCCATGGTATGTTAACTTGTGGTATGACATGTTAGCTTGGGCATGGTATGTTAACTTGTGCATGGTATGTTAACATGTGGTAACATCCATGGGACCTAGGAATGCCTACTTGTCGGTGTTTTAGACCGGCAACCTACTAAGGGGAGTACCCGAAGTAGATGAATGTGACTCACCGAGATCGCTAACTCGAAGGAAGAGACACGTGGCACACAATTTAGACGAGGTTTGGGCCGCGAGGTGCGTAATACCCTACGTCCCGTATGCCGCGTAGCTCGGGATTGATTGGGCACGATTACAAGATGGTGCAATAGTGCGCCGTGGGTTGTATGAGATGAGATTGGATGCTAGAGATCGGTCCCCGCCTTGCCTTATATAGTCGGGAGGCGGGGTTACAAGTCGGAGTAGGGAGAGAGTACTAGTAGAGTACGTCTAGGAGTCCTCTATACGATGCGGAACATGTACGGCCTCCCTAACCGAGTACTACTCCCGTGTAGTCCTTGTGCTCCACGCCTTCGTGTGCCTTGTAGCGCAAGCCGGTAGTCCCGTGGGCCCACCGAGTAGTCGGTCCCGGTACCCACCGAGGTAGTGGGCCTAGGGAGGTCCATACGACAAGCCCCCCGAGTACTTTGTAGTCGAGAAGGATAGCTTCAAGTAGTCTTGACGGCCTTAACAAGTAGTCCTCAAGCGTCCTTGAGTGCTACAAGTCAAAGTCCTCAAGAGTAGTTGAAGCATCCCGAGGCCGGAATGTACTCCGGTCGATATCCGAGCAATCTTGAAGTCTTCTCGAGTAGTCCCAAGCGTCCTCGAGCACGCGCTTCGAAGGTCTTCAAGAACTCGCTCGCCTTGTCTTGAAGCCGGAGCCGATATGGAGGTGCGATTGCAAAATCGCACTCCATATGGAGTAGCCCCCGAGCCTTAGGTTGAGCCGCAGGCTCTGGCTGAGGGTCCATCTGAAATCTTGACAAGAAAATCCCGAAAAATCCGGAGAGAAAAAAACCGAAGGACACGTGGCACGGAGCCCCCCGAGCCTTGAGTCGAGTACTTCCTCTCGAATTGAAGGGTCATCTTGAAGAATGTGTCCTGAGATGCTCTTGAGACTAGCCGCTTCCCAGGTAGTCGAGTAGAAGTAGCCGAGCCCCCGAGGTGAGGCGCGTCGACTAGTGGAATACGAAGGGTCACGCGCGGCCGCCGAGTCGGCCAGCCGCGTGGACTTCTCCGGCCGCCCGTTGCGGAGCCGGTTTGACTTATAAATAGAAGCCAAAACCCTTAGGGTTTTCACCCATTCGAGCCGCGTTGTTTCGATTCCATCCGAAGTAGATCCACTCCCGGCGCTTGCCGCCGCCGTAGTAGATTCAAGTGCGCCGCCACCCAAAGCTTTTAGGGTAGCCCCCGAGCGGATGCGCGTGAAGACGCCCCGCACTTGGAGGATGAAGCCGTCACCATCCAAGACGTCGAAGGCCGACGGGAAGAAGAGGGGCCGCGAAGAGGCCGCCGCGGCCGCGCACGGAGCAAGACCGCCCATGTCTCCACCGCGGCCGATCCGAGCCGCGAGTGGAAGAAATCCAAGGTGAAGACGGAGGATCGCCGACCCTCCCGAACAGCCGGGTTCATCCGGGAGAAGGAAGTCGACATGTGGAGGGCCGCTGCTGGAGATCCATATCCGATTGAGAAGGCCGAAGACGAGATCCCAATGTTTGCGCGGTTCGTGGAGCGTGGGCTTGCGCTCCCGACCAGCGATTTCTTCAAGGGGCTACTCGGGTACTACAGGATCGAGTACCTGAACCTGAACCCCAACGGCGTCTTCCACACCGCAGTCTTTGTGCATTTCTGCGAAGCCTTCCTCGGGATCAAGCCACATTGGATACTATTCCGGAAGTTCTTCCGCGTCAAGCCGCAGCCAAGTGCCACCAACCCCAGAGTAGTCGGAGGAGCCGGCATCCAATTGAGGGAGGACGCCGCGGAGCAATATCTGGCGTACAAGCTTGTCGACTCCAACACTGATTGGAAGACAAGGTGGTTCTACATCACGAACCACCACCCCGGCCTGCCGAAGCCGAGCGGACGACGCCCGGCATCGCGAGTGGTGGAACTTAGAGCCCACCATGCAAGAGGGAATCCGGCTCCCCGAGCCGCCGGCACGCGTCAAGGTGCCGAGGGAGGCGGGACCGAGGGCCGAGCACGTGGCCTTCGCTTTCATGAAGCGGAGGGTGCGGCCGTTGATGGCTAGAGACACCTTAGGCTTCGAGTACACCGGCGACGACGACACGTCGCGGATGCCCGGAGGCGAGCTGGACGACGCCGACATCATCGAGAGGTTGTCGCGGATCTTCAAAGATATGCCGCCATACACGGCGTGCCCTGTTGAAGAGTACTCCGCCGCGCGCCCGCCCAAGGAGGTGAGTAGTCGTACTCCCCTTGTCGAGTAGTCGTTGCTTGGTGTAGACTTGCTGACGTCTTCGTGTCTTGCAGGATGACTTGAAGAAATTCATCTCCGAGCCGCAGCCGCCCCCAAGTGGGATCGAGATCCCGAAGGAGGGGAAGGCCAAGGAGAAAGAGCGGCGAGAAGTCGGTGCAGGCGATGACACCGTCATCGTGGAGGACACCTCCGACGACGATGACGACGACGACGACGAGACGTTGCAGGACCGCTTCCAGCTGCGGTCGAGGTTTAGCCGCCCGGCTTGCCTCGTGTTCCTCTCGGTGCAAGACCCCCCGACCAGCCCGGAGGCTAGCCTCGGCCGCGCCGCCACGGAGGCCGCGCAACCCCGCCGGGAAGCGGGTGGCGAAGAAGCTCAAGGTCTCGGAGACCACGCCTCGGGAGGTAAGATGCCTTGACCGTAGTAGTCAAGTACCCCGTCGTGCGAGTACCCTTTTCCGACGAGTAGTCTTCCTTGTATGCGGGAGGTGCCGCCAACGGAGCCCATCGAAGAGGGTGACGAAGGCGCGTGGGATACGGGGGGGAGCCACCGGAAGTCGTAGTCCGGCCCCCCCCACGTCGAGGAGCTCTTGGCGCGGTCCGGAGCGCCGCCCCCCGCTCCCTCGGGGGAGCACGGAGCCCGTAGCCGCTGCCGTTGAAGAGGTGGTGGCTTCAGGAGCGCAAGAGAGCGCTGCGCCGCCCGCCGCTCACGAGGAGGCGGTAGCCGCAGGGGCGCAGGAGGAGGCGCCCGCCGAGGGTGGACTGGTCAACATCGCCAGCATCCTCGGTGCACCGGCCGTGACAATAGTCCGGTCGAACTTGTGAGTACTCCATCTTCGCGAGTAGTACTTGTTGTAGTAGTCGAGGTTGACTGACGACAAATTGTGTGTGCTTCTCGCGAGAAATCCACGGATCTATCCCCGGGAGGGGGATGAACCCTCATCAGCGGTGGCGGAAGAAGTCGCTCCGCCCGCGGAGGAGTCCACTCCCGCGTCCCAGGCGGTACCCAAGCCGCCGGCTGCCGAGGCGACGTTGCCGGAGGCCAGCATTGTCGAAGGTGAGTGCTCTTCTTGAAGCTATAAAGCCCCTTGGGAAGTAGTCGTAGTCGCTGATGTACTCATCTTCTTTTGGCAGGCGCTGAAGGTGAAGGCAGTGACATCCCTGCAGGGGTGCCAATGCAGAAGTCGACACCAGGGGCCCCGGAGGCTGCGGGAGGAGCCCCCGAGCCCGTGGAGGAGGTCGTCGAGGAGGCCGCCGTGACGGCCGGGGGAGAGGGCGTCACCACGTCGCCAGAGGTTGCTCGGGAGGTGGCTATCCGCTCCCCGAGATCCGGGACGCGAGCCCATCCGCTCCGCGCCGATGATGGAGGCCACCGCGAGTAGTCGCGGCGGGATAGAGCTGCTCGCGGACGATCTTATCGAGCCGGCAACGGTGGCCAAGCATCTGGAGGCGATCCATCAAGCCGAGCAGTGGATGAAGGTAAGTAGCCGTAGCCTCTGAGTAGTCAATCCTCTGTCGTTGAGTACTCTTGTGACTTGAGTTGTTTTGTGCAAACGTTGCGGAGCGGTCCCGCGACAAGTCGAACATGCTGCAGGGCTATGGCAACGCGGTGCTCCGAGCCGAGGCCCTAGAAGAGCAACTTGTGAAGTCGCGGAAGCACGCGGCTGCCATGCAGTCGAAGCTCGACGCCGCCTTCGCCAAGTACCACAACGACGTCCAAGAGTTGCAGGCGAAGGGCGACGTCCAAGAGTTGCCGGCGCGTCAAAGACATGCTAGACAATGTGGTTAGTCCCATTACTTGTGTTAGCATGAATCACCAAAATCAACTCAAACAAATGGCAAATGGGGCCATGTTCGCTACATAGTTTCTCTGCAATTTTCATACATCGTATCTACCATGACAATACAGGATAAAAATGGATAACTAGTTTCTTCTGAGGTGGACATAAATAACTATCTTTGCTTGATTGAACATAATCAGACACAATATATGTAAGCACTATGGTGCAGTTTCCTAACAAAAAAGTCAGCTCAAGTTATCTTGCATTCCTGCAGTACCCTAGAAGGAGATCCATAGTTGAATCGATTGCTGGTTTAATGCTCAAATTTCAGCTAACATGGCAGATATAGAGCTATTTAAATTCATGTCACTAAGCCTTCAGTTCCAGCACAGCATTTATGGAGATATCGTTACCACTAAAGCATTTGAACAAGGGCTCCAGTCACCGAGACAAGGGGCACAAATACGTCGACCAATATATACTTGTCTGAATCCTCCCTCTCCAAGCTTCCTTTCAAGCTGAACAGACCATACAACCACAAACACAGGCAAAGCATGTAAGTTAATTCTGTACTCTAGATTTAAAAGCCAAGTAATGAACAACATAATGCAAAATACCATCAATCTACAATTAATCGAGCATATATTAGATAGATCCTAGGAATCATTAACTAGATTATTCAATTTATGCCTACAAAAATGCTACAGTGTACACCTCAATAAGGCACAGGATGAAATTAAATCAGGTGATTATTTCACTTTGCATCAACATCACAAAAGGCTCAAAATCTGTGACTACTGACCAAATCAAACCACCCAAACCTATGATTACTGACCAAATAAAACCACCCAAACCTGATGGATCTTGTTTCGCCTAGGGCAGTAGGAAATCTTTTTTTTGCGAATAGGGCAGTAGGAAATCTTGAAGTGGTGGAAGAAGCAGTTTCTTGCAGGAAGGGGGAAGAGGACGGTAGGTGTAACACCCCGTGTTTTTACTTAGTGGTGTTTTGTGCTAATAACCCTAGGTCAACCCTTGGTCAAAACCCTAGCTTAAAACCCTACTATCCCCTCTGACCCCTTTGTGCCATTCTAGAACTTTGGCACGTTCTCCAAAATTTCCTTTAACACTCCAAAACCACCCAAAGGGAAAAATGTGCAGAATTTCAAGGCACACAATGTTGAGTGGCATTGCTGGTTTCGAGTGTAGGAGTGTGGAAATGGCAAAACAAAGCACTGGTCCACTGTTCACTGGCGCCGAGAATTTGGCCAGCTTGGCATGATGTTCCTGTTCAATCCCTTGCACAAAACCCTACCAACCTTTGTGAAAGTTATAGAGGGATGTGTGATCTTCAAGTTTGCTTCAGACCATAAGGTGCACTTTAGTTTGAAAATTCAGAGAAAAACTATTTTGAAAACTGCTCAGCGAAATACAAAAGCACCGAACGCCGAGACGCGCTCTGCCGCGACGTCGTGCACGTCCACGTCGGCCACCCGCCGTACCCGCCGTGCCGCGTCGGGCGCGCACGCCGAGGCACCGGAGTGACCCTTGGTCACCGCGCGGCGCCGGCGGGAGCTCACCCGTGCCGTCCGTGGCAAGTGGGCCGCGCCAAGTGGCGCTAATCCACCGGTCGGCGCACCGCCCGTGGCGCGCCATTGGCCGCCGGAGCGGCGCACGTCGCGGCCATGACCCCGGCCCCTCCACGCGTGCAAGTGGCACCGGTGTGACCCCACCTACCCCAACCGACCTCCCCCACGCTTATAAGCCGCCCCGGCCGTCGCTCGTGCGCACGCGCATCCGCCCCGAGCCACCGTCGTCCCGCCATTGGTGCCGCCGGTGTGCACCTCCCTCGCTCGACGCCCTCACCCCCACAAGCGCCTAAACTCTTCCTTGTGCACCCCAATAGCTCCCCGAGCCGCTTGTTGATCAAGCCGAGCCGCACGATCGCCGGAGCCGAGTGCCCGCGGCCGCCGCCGGACCGCCGCCTCCGAACTCGCCCCTTGCCGATCCTCCGGGCCCGGTGACCCGCCGTTAACACCGAAATTTGGTAAGGAGTCCGACTTGTGGTTCCGGTTCGATAAAGAGTCCGTCCGGTGGAAGGAAGGATATTTTCGAGAGATATTCGGCAAAAGGATGCGGTCGGCTATCTCGCTCCGGTTCGGCAAAGGAACAAGAGAGCCGATTTTGCGGGATTGGACGGTGACGTGGCTCGATCGGGGGAGACGAATGGATGGATAGGCGATCAAACTTAGTTAGGCAATGGATCCATTCGAAGTTGTACTCAACAGGGTATAAATATGACCCCTGAATGTATGTAACAGACACAATCATTCCTCAATATACACCGGCCTTACGCCAAACCCCGGAGTCCTTGTCGTGTCGTCGAGTTCTTCGAGAGGGCCAATCGATCCGTCGACCTCCGTGAGTACCGGCAACCTTGTATCATGTCTAGTATCATGCGGTGGATTTAGATCTGATGCAAGTAGTCTTGTTACCATGCTTCGTGTCATGCGGTAGATTCAAGCTTGGTTCAAGAAGGTTTCTTGTTGGATCATGAGCCATGCGGTAGGCTAAGATCTAGCTTGGAGCCAGTTATCGGCTCTATTGGATTGTGGCAAGATCCAATAGATTCATTAAGTTACCCCGTGTTATCTTGAGTTTTACTTTATGTTTCAATTCATGTAACACACCTTTGCCCAATCTAGATGGGTTTGGATCGGCTCTATCTTTTTATGATCCTTATTCGAGCAGATTTCGTATTTTGACATGGGAATCTTGTGCTTTCGATAGCCGAAACCGAATCGATCTAGGTTGTTACGTGTTGCGGGTTCAAGCTTGCTCATGTTCGTATAAATCTTGAAAGAGCCGGGTATCATGCGGTAGATGCGGGTTTTGGGTTGCTTTGGAGCTAGTCATCCGGTGGATTAGATCCCCAAATCAATCGATAGATTTATTCACTTGGTAATGTTTGTTCCTTCTTCATGGACCCCGGATCGCGTTTGTTCACCGTGTTCGGTTATGTTTCTCCACGAGTAGAACATGCGCGTCATCCATGCTTTAAATGGTGTGTGCTTTTAGCTTTCCATATTTAGATTGTATCATGCGGTGGATAGATCTATTTGTGGAAAGTGGTACGTTTTTCATGCAAGTTGTATCATGCGGTGGATAGATTTGCCTGATATCGTACTAGACGGGTTTTTAAAGTAACTAGACATGCGGTAGACTAGTGCTTTGGATCTATGCATGCTTGTTTAATACATGTTTACGTTCGTGCTTTACTTTATTTGTTATTTAATATCTTCATGGGGATCGGTCATGACTCTGTGCACGTGCATTCTTGTTCAAACAAAGACCGATTGCTGTCATGCTCACGTCATCCATTCGGTAGTGTTATGGTTTCCCTTTACGTTTTTTCCGAATGGTTGTAGTCCTTTGGCGGATAGCTTTCTATAGCTATGTGTCACTTCATTTGGCTTTTAGCCGTAAATATGGAACCTGTCGGTACCACCCGCAAGTTCCAAGCTTTGGTATTTAACTACATTATCTTTTGTTAATTTTCGGGAAAAATTGACCGGCACGTCTTTCGCTCTCTCGCGCGTGTGAAGCCAACTTTGTTCGGCTTGCCGTGTGATTGGCGTTGAGTGCACTTTTCGCGTAAACACACTTTTTTGGCACGCCCGGTGGGACCCGACCGAATAGATTCAAGATGCCTCGAAATCTCGGACCTCATGGATGTCAATATTGAAGACCTTTCTCCCGTAACGGCGGCGCAACTCCAAGATGTCGTAGACCGCTTTCGAGCAGAAATGTTTGCCGTCATTCAAAAAGAATAGAAGCGGCGTCCCGTATCCGAAGAACGAGATGCCCGCAGTGCTGCGCGCCGCCGGGGAAAGCGATGCTACATCTCGGCAGGAGAAGGAGGAATGCGCGCGGGTATTCCAAGAGTCGGCGATTACATGCTTACCAAGCACAACAAGGCTTTCCTCGGATCGCCTCGGCGGATGATGGTGGCCATCTTTGGCCCGGCATGGAGCAAGCGTTCGGCAAGGCACCGGCCGGGGAAGACCGTGGAGCCGGGTGAATCAAGCTCGCGGCCGCCGTTGCGGAGCTAGCCGCAGCAGCCTCCTCCTCGCAGTTCGGAAGCCAAGCGTTCCGGCCCCCCTCCGCGAGGGCACCGGGGGTCGGCCGGCCTCGGCCCCCGTTACAAGCTTCAGGGAGTCGGCCGGTTTGCCGCCACCACGGGCAGCACAGGTCAGCTTGTGCAACAGCCGAATCCGTACCAGCCTACGTACGGAGACATAGTGTTCGGCTCGCCCGGGGCCCCACTTGATCCTCGGCCGAAGGATTGCTCCATCGACCAACTGGCTGCAGAAGAATTTGTACGGTGGTGGTTATCATGAAGTGGGGAACTACGGAGCGTTCGACGCCTTCCCACACCCGAGATACGCGCCGGCCGCGGCACGCAAGAGGACGACGCCCGGCGCGCAAGATGGCCGAATTGATGCGAGAATCGGTTCGGCCTCAAGCCAAAGATGTCGGGACCCGCCTATAGGCCGCCGTTCCCTGAATGGTACTACAACGTGCTCTTGCCACCAAGGGTGAAGCTGCGCCAACGGAGTTCACAAAGTTCTTGGGGCAAGACGATATGAGCACAGTCGAGCACATCGCTCGTTACCTCATGCAGCTCGGGGAGTGCTCAGCCGAGGAGACGTTCAGGGTCCGTTACTTCCCCGCCTCACTGACAGGACCAGCGTTTCAGTGGTTCTCGTCACTTCCTCCTGAATCAGTGGCCAGATGGAAGGACTTAGAACGGAAGTTCCACGCTCATTACTTCAGCGGCAGCTCTGAGAAGAAACTGATTGATCTCGCCACCCTGAGGCAAAGGCACAGCGAAACGCCGCTGGAATTTCTTAGAAGATTCAGGGAAGTCAAAGGCATGTGCTTCTCGCTGAACTTGCCAGACGATCAGTTGGCTGATATGGCCGTCGCCGGGATGTTGCCGCCGTGCGCGAGAAGTTATTTGGGATGGAATTTGAGAACCCGGGCCGCCTATCACGAAGTTATCTCCGATGAGCAATCGGCATATGGCCTCAAGAAAGACCCCAAGTTTGGCAAGCAGCACGATGTCGCTGACATCTACAACCAATTCCTGGACAAAGCTGATCTGTTCGAGGATTCTGACGATGAGTTGGATATAGCTGCAGCAGAGATCATGTGGGGTAAGGAGCCTTTGACAATGAATCAGCGCTGGGTCAAGCAGACCAAGGGCACTTACGACTTTGATATTACAAAAGCTGATAAATTGTTCGAGCTCTTGGTGAAAGAAGGCCGAATCAAGCTGCCTGAAGGGCATTCCATGCTTCGGCCTGATGGAGTTAAATCAAAGCGTTACTGTGGCTTCCATGACAGGGATTCACACTCCATCAATGACTGCAGGGTCTTCAGGATGAGGATCCAGAAGGCCATCCAGGAAGGTCACCTCAAGTTCGATAACAAGATGAAGCTGGATGGCCACCCTTTTCCTCAAAACATGGTGGGCTTTTCTGTTAATGTGATAACGGCTGAGGAGAAGGGGAAAGTCAAGGTCTTGACCTCAGCCAGGTCTAGACAAGGTGGAGCAGTGGACCCAGAGCGCCAAGTGACTCTGGAACAGGTGCAAGGTGACGCCCCCCGCATTCTTAAAAGTCACATCGAGGTTGGGGAATCTTCCAGAGCCAAGCCTAAGGTGACATCGCGCATCCTCCTCAACAAATGGCAGCGCCAGATAGAGAAAGAGCGCTACCAAAAACGGTGCTACGAGGAGGAGCAACGCGCGGCCGAAGAAGAGGCGCGCAGAAGGGACCAGGAGCAGTACACGCGCGAGCAGGAGCGCGCACACTGGGGATGCGCCTTCTTCAGGCATTGCCGGAATGAGGGTTTGAAGCCGCCCACATTGAAGAACCGTCCCGAGTGCGGCGACGGGCATATTGAGTACGGGCGAGAAACCGCCAATCGCCGATCCGTCCACGAAAGACTTGGAAGGATCCACCCTAATGGGGATCGGCGCCAAAAAATTGAAGTCATCGATCATCCCAGGAAGCGCCAAGCTGATCTCAGGTGGGCTGATCAAGAAGAGGACGAAGATGACTACATCTGGCAGAAGGGGCAATGGTGCCCGCCCGGCCTGAGGAGAAGCCAGAAGAGACGGGTCCAGCGCTTGAGGAACCGCGAGCTGAAGCAGGCCGGAATCCAGACGCGCCAGGTGTGGCGCCCCAAAGACCAACCGGAGGGATCGAAGCGTTCGGCTCCGAGATGCATGGTATACTTCTCGCCGAATGAGTTCATGGCTCTCGCTAACCAGGTTATGCAGGAAGAAGCTTCCTTCGATGATGAGCAAACCGAGGGGATGATGGCACAACTGGTGCTGGCCAAGCAGGCCATCTTCGACAAGCCGGCCAAGAACCGTCACATGAGGCCGCTGTACTTGAGGGGATACGTCAATGTCAAGCCATTGACCAAGATGTTCGTCGACGGTGGAGCGGCAGTCAACGTGATGCCGTACACCACCTTCAGGAAGCTTGGTATGGGCCCGAGCGATTTGACGCCTACAAGCATCATCTTGAATGATTTCGCCGAAACCCTCCGACACCAAGGGATGCGCTCACGTGGACTTGATGATTGGGTCCAAGACGCTGCTCACCACCTTCTTTGTCATCGAGGGCAAAGGAGCCTACAGCCTGCTGCTTGGGTGGGACTGGATTCATGCTAACTGCTGCGTCCCATCCACCATGCATCAACAGCTTATCCAGTGGGTGGACGATGAGATCGAGGTCGTCCAAGCAGATGATTCCGTGAGCGTGGCCAACATGGAGCCAGCTTTCTGGGAGTACCAGGGGATTGATTGCTTCTCAGGCAAAGACTGGGGGGAAGGTCCTGTTGAACCTGTCAGCAGTGACCAACGGCGATTCAAGCGATCGGCTCTTATAGTAATTTTTAATGGAGAACCCCGTGGATGGCACGATGGCAAATTAGGGCGAGGATTCATGTCGGCCGATAAATTAGAAGAGGTTGACATTGGAAGCGGTGATAAGCCGAGGCCGACGTTCATCGGTGCAAATTTGCGGCCGGACTTCGGGGGAACTTGATTGAGCTTCTCAAAGAATACAAGGATTGCTTCGCCTCGGGATTATTCGGAGATGCCGGATTGGATCGTTCCATCGTCGAGCATCGGTTGCCAATCAAGCCTGGTTTCAAACCATATAAGCAACCACCCCGGAAAATCTACAAGGATGAGGTATTGGCCGATGTGAAGAAGGAAATTGAAAGATTACTTGATGCAAACTTCGTTCGGCCATGCAGATACGCGGAGTGGATATCTAACATCGTCCCTGTGTACAAGAAGAATGGAAAAATGCGGGTTTGCATAGATTTCAGGGACCCGAACGAGCTACTCCGATGGATGGATACCCGATGCCTATTGCCGATTTGTTGATCGACGCCGCCGCCGGCACAAGGTGATTAGCTTCATGGATGGCAATGCGGGATACAATCGGATCTTCATGGCAATAGAAGACATATCAAAGACGGCCTTCGGATGTCCCGGTCATATAGGCCTTTCGAGTGGATAGTCATGACATTTGGGTTAAAAAATGCCGGTGCAACCTATCAACGGGCCATGAATTACATTTTTCATGAGTTGATCGGCAAAATTGTGGAGATCTACATTGATGACGTGGTGATCAAATCCCTAAGTCATGACACCCATTTGGAAGACGTGAAGAAAACCTTAGAGTGCACCCGGAAACACGGTTTAAAGATGAATCCAAACAAGTGCGCTTTTGGGGTATCAGCTGGGGAATTCTTGGGGTTTTTGGTCCACGAGGGAGGAATCGAAGTTGGCAAGAAGAGCATGAAGGCCATCGATGAAGTTGTCCCTCCAACTAACCTCAAGGAATTACAATCACTGCTCGGCAAGATCAACTTCGTGAGAAGATTCATTTCAAATTTGTCACGAAAGGTGTTGCCATTCTCTCCATTGCTTTGAAGCTCAAGAAAGATCGAAGTTCACGTGGGGCGACGAACAACAAAAGGCTTTCGATGAAATCAAGCAATACATGAAGGAACCGCCGGTCTTGGTTCCTCCTCGCCTAAACAAGCCTTTCAAGTTGTACGTGGCGGCCGATACCCAAACCATTGGATCGGCCCTTATTCAAGAATTTGAAGGGAAGGAGCGGGTAGTAGCTTATCTTAGCCGAAAACTACTTGATCCCGAGACCAGTATTCGGGCCGTAGAGAAACCGTGCCTTTGCGTGTACTACTCGTGTACAAAGTTTCGGCACTACATGTTGAATGCCGAATGCACCGTGTATTCCAAGTTTGATGTGATAAAACATATGTTATCTATGCCAATTACGAACGGCGGGATTGGCAAGTGGATTTTGGCTCTATCGGAGTTTGAGTTGAAGTTCGAATCGGCAAAAGCCATAAAAGGTCGGATCCTTGCCGATTTTATAACCGAACATCGTGATCCATCAATTGATTTTCTTGAAATTACCCCTTGGGCTCTATTCTTTGATGGATCATCGTGTGGTAAAGGTGGGGGAGTAGGGATCCTACCGATTTCGCCCGCAGGTGAGATGTTTGAATTTGCCATTCCTATACAACCCACCGTCACAAATAACGGCCGAGTACGAGGCATTACTTCGAGGGCTTCAATACTTGAGAGAAGTCGGGGCCGTTTCGGTCGAAGTATATGGGGATTCGAGCTAGTAATCAAGCAATTGAACGGCCGATACGAGTGCGAAGTGAAGCGCTAAGGAGTTACTACGAAGAATGCGGGGAAATCTTGAAGAGCTTTCCATTAGTAACTCTGCAAAGATATTCCTAGGGAACATAACGAGGAAGCAAACGGCCGGCTCGGAGCGCCTCGGTTACAAGGAGAGTCAAGAAGCGTTTGCTGCGAAATACATGCACTAGGGGCGGATCTTGCGTAAGATGACCGGAGAAAAGAGATCATTGATTATTTGAAGGACTCGTCCCAAAAGGTCTCTAGGAAGCTAAGATACAAGGCCATTAAGTTCGTTCTTCCGGATGATAATTTATTCTATAAATCATTAGATGGGGTGTTACTACGATGCTTGGGTCCGGAAGAGGCCAAGAACATGATGAGCGAAGTGCACGATGGGATATGTGGAGCACACCAATCGGCCTACCGTATGAAGTGGGTTATTAGACAAGCCGGATGCTTTTGGCCGACGATATTAGAGGACTCGCTTTGAGTATTACAAAGGATGTCGGGATTGCCAAAGGTGCGGGAATATTCAAAGGGTCCCCGCATCGGCGTTGAATCCCATCATCAAGCCATGGCCATTCGAGGGCCGGGGTATAGACTCGATTGGCCAAATTAACCCACCGTCTAGAAAGGGGCATAAGTTCGTGCTTTTGGCTACAGATTATTTCACTAAATGGGTTGAGGCGATCCCGTTGAGGAAGGTGACGTCGAAAAACATGATTGAATTTGTCAAGGAGCACATCGTCTATCGATTTGGCATCCCTCAAACGATTACCAGCCGATCAAGGGGCACAATTCGTGTCACCGGAGTTCGGAGAATTTGCCGAAAGCATGGGGATCAAATTGTTTAACTCCTCTCCCTATTATGCCCAAGCTAATGGTCAGGCAGAGGCTTCTAATAAGATCATGATCAAATTGATACAGAAGAAGATCGATCAGAAGCCAAGAAGGTGGCATTCGGTTCTCAGCGAAGCACTGTGGGCTTACCGAATGGCCCCCCACGGAGCCACAAAGACTTCTCCTTACGAATTGGTTTACGGGCATCACGCAATCCTGCCTTGGGAGATGCAATCGGATTCAAGGAGAGTGGTGCTGCAAAATGAGTTGAGCTCCAAGGATTACAGTGGCCTAATGATGGATGAGCTAGAGGATTTACATATGATTCGTCTTAGGGCCCTGGAAAACATTGAGAAAAACAAGCTGCGGGTTGCCAAGTACTACAACAAGAAGGTAAAAGTAAAGCAATTTGCGAGAGGGCGATCTAGTATGGAAAGTGTTATTGCCGATTGGAACTAAATACGGTGAATTCGGCAAATGGTCCCCTAACCGGGAAGGGCCTTTTCGTGTGGTCGAGTGCGTCCCTGGTAATGCATACATATTGAAAACTTTGCCGGGAGAAGAATTTTCCGCGGCGATAAATGGAAGATATCCGAAGAAATATTATCCTAGCATTGAGATTGATCGATGATTACACACATCCGACACGAGATAGCCGGCGCTCAAGATTGAGGTCGCCTTCGAACAAAAATCCTCGAACGGAAAAAATGGCCGGTGCCTAGATGCATTGCCCTTAGCACAAAACTACATTACAAGCGCTTCTTGCGGGATCACATCGAACAACCCGGTGGTCGGATCCTCGAGGAGGTGGGAAGCGAGAGGCGTGGAGGAAGAAGCGAAAGTATGATGCAATCTTTTCTTTACTTCTTCGGCTGCTCCCTCTTCGGTTGTTCCCGGGACTACCGTGACGGCGGCCTTGGAACGCATGGGGGTGACCACGATTGGCGGCCTCCACCAAGCTGTCCCAGGCCGCCTTCAGGTTGTTGTACCTGTCAGAGACGTCTGAAGCGGAGGTATCAAGGTTAGGGGCAAGAAATCCAAGTACAAACACGAGGTCAAGAGGGAGTCAGAAGCATTTACCCCCTACTAGTGCTTCCAGAGCCATGCGACGCTCGCGCTCGGCTTGGCAACGGGCGGTGATGTCCCTGAGGCCGTGCTCCAGATGTCGCACACGGCGGTGCAGCTGATGGTTGGTCCTCTGTTCGGGCGTGGCATCCTCTGCTTCAAGGGAGGAATCGGAGGAGATGTACTCAGGCACATCTTCGGTCCCGATGATTTCCTCGGGGAGCAGATCAAGGCTGGAAGAGTATAAGAAGAAAACATGAAGCACGAGATCAAGCGGGACAGCGAGGAGTAGATCAAGAGAGAACTTACTTCTGAATCGTGCGCTTCTTTGATGAGCTGCTCTCCTGGGGTTGCTTGCCCTTGTCCATGGCTTTGGGGTTTTCTTCTCTAAGGACAGGGGAGGAGATGAGAAATGATGGATGAGTGCGCGAATGGATTTGCGGGGCATCCCGTGAGGCTATTTTATTGACCAAGGGGTGCATTGGGAGAGATGACCGGTCGAAGACGCACCGCCGGAATACCAAACGGCGGGGGTTTTTCTCCCAAGTACGAAGGGTTTTCTCTTGAACAATATCGATGGATTGCCGAATCGGGGTCCGTTGTGGATTTTATGCCAAGGGGCGCTTGTTCTCGCACGTTCGGCTCAAGATAGTCCCAAAGAAAAAGGAATTCGTAGATGCAAAATGCAAAGGAAGTCATCACGGGACAAGCGCGAAATGCAAAAGTTCTCCATCTATTGCCGGTATTTACATATCCCTAATACAATCTAGTCGAAAAGCCTATTCAACACAGATTGGGGATGAGTAATTTCGGCAATGGCGTCGCCGTGGCCATCAAGGCGCTCCAAGATGAGCTCGATCTCGTCGATGTCCTCCGCGCGCCGCCCCGAAGCCACGCGGCCTGGTGGAATAGTCGACGTCCGTATGCGTCGCCATTGCAGCCAGGCCCAAGGTGGTGCCCAGACGAACGCCATGGACGGCCACCTCGTCGACGCGGTGCTCCACCGCGGCAAGGCGCTCCGCCAGCGTGTCGTCGCGGGCATTCACCTTCTCGGCCAACTGCTCTACCAGCGCCTTTAGCTGGTTGAGCTCAGCATCCCGGGCTGCAAAGAGCAAACAGAAAGGATTAGCATCAAAGGCCGGGCTGGATCAAGAATCATTCTCGCAGCCATACCGTCGATGGCCTCCGGCCACCGTTTGCGCCGGTCCTCCCATTCTAGCTCGGCCACGCCCGCCTTCTTGGAGACCTCCTCCGGCCTCACGCCGGACGCCTCCGGTTCCTCCTTGAAGCGGAGGGCATCAACTTCCCCGTATGGCACGGGGGAGTGGCCATCGGACTCGAGGAGTCGTCGAGAAGGGGTTGATTGGCCGGCGACAGAGACGGATTCCACCGGATCAATGCGAGAAAAAAAGGGGATGATCGTCAAGGCGGGGAAGAAAGTCAAAAGTCGAATCAAAGAAAAGGGATTGACGATCGTTGCCTCCGGCGCGCGTTGGCGCTGCTCCCCTCTGCCTCGTCGGAGGCGCGGCGGCGGTTGAGGCGGCGCACCATGATGGCTTGGGATGTGCACTGTTTGTAGAAGGGCTGAGATTGGCAAAGATTCGAGAGCTAGAAGGCCTGGTGGAGAGCTAGGGGAACCTACGGCCGCATTTATAGGCACAGCGGGGATGAATCGTGGCTTCGGGTCGTGGCTTTGGATCGTGGCGCATATCCCAAGAAAATCGGAAGGTGGAAAGGTTTCCTTGGCCGGCCCGGCCGACGGGTCGCTTGGAGTTCTAGGCCGAGCCGTATTCGGATAATCGGTTCGGCCAAAGGAAATCGAGTGCCGTTCGGGAGTAGGCGTTTCCGTACCGAATGGGTCGTTCAAGCATTATATTTAAAGATGCGCGAAGAAAGGAAACAAATTGCAAGGCGAAAAGTATTACAAGAACGATCAATTCGGGTAATACATCATGACGGGCATTCAAATGTTCAGATATTTTGCAATAACACCACGAGCGTTGGATGTTATTAGACGGGAGTTGTCCAAGCGGTTCCCGGCAATCTTTTTGAGTGTCGGACGTGTCGGTGAGTTCTGCATCGCATTGCTCCACCTTGGTGATAGCCGATTTTGCTTCCGCTTGGATCTTTTCTATCAATCCGGGAGTTCGGCTATTTTTGCTTTGTCGACCTCTATCTCTCTTGTCGAGGCTTCTCGGTTACGCTTCTAGAGCAGCCTTCCTGGTAATTTTCAGATCACAGGAAGCCTGCAGGTTGGCCAGAGTATCTTTGTGGTTCTCTACTTGGGATTGCGCCCCGGTCATGGCATGTTCAGCATCGGCTTTCTTCTTTTCAATAACCGGGCGGGAGCGCAGTTTCCTCAAGGCGTGCTTGATGGGCGCATAAAGGGTGTCCAAGCCGTAAATAGATGATAGAGAAGCTCTGATGTCTTCTGGAAGTTCTTGGTTGATGGATTCAAACATCTCCTCAAAGTGATCAAGATCTCTGAACTGATCTTGCGCATCCTTGTCTAGCCAAGCAACAATTTCCTTAAGCCTTGATAGCACTTCATCTGACAGAGGCTGATATGCTCTTGCCATCACCTCGGCGAATTTGGATCGATCTCTCGACGGCGGGCTTGATAATGGTGGAGCTCGACCCCGAGAAGCGGTATTGCCAAGTCAAGAATGTTAAACGCGGAAGTAGCGAGTTAAGTGCGGATGGATACCTCATGGCTGGTTTCTTGAGCGGGGGCAATCACGGGTGAAGAAGGTGTTCCGGGTAGAGCCGAAGCTTCCGAGCCGGGAGGTGTTCTTGCTGCACCGTTTCGTTAGCTCGGGGGCTTCGGTTGATGAGAAGTAGGATCCACCTCTCGTTGGGGCTATTGTCTCTGCCGACCAACGGTGATTGCACCCTTGGAAGACTTGGTGGCTCCGTACCGGAATGGGAGATTCATCTCTGGGAGAATGTGTTCGCTTCGCAGAGGGTGATGAAGATGAGATCTCCACCGGGATAGGTAATTCGGCCCCGGATGGACTTGCTTGCTGGACCACTGGGACATTTACAAGCCGCTCTTCCATTGTTTCTTCGCAAATGTCAAATTGGAAGGGTAAATGCCAGTGCTCATCTTTAAGAAAAATACAGTAAGGGTCATACCAGTGGATGGGGCATTGGCGAGTGCGGCTCGAAGGCCGCCGGGCTCGTCCGAAAATGCGCAATGATATGATTCATCGAGAACGAGTAATCTTGTGGTCAAGAGGGTAAGGGATTCTACCTCAATGAGCGCTTTCTTGATTGTCCTCCTCCTCTTGGCAACCGGAGGGGCAACCGGAGATAGACCTTGCCTCTTGTCGGCGGCAAGGCTAGAGAGGCCGGGATCGATGTGGCGTACCCGGCCATTAGTTGAGCTAGAGTTGTGGATTTAAATCCCAATGCCGAAATTGGACCTTCGGCATTATAAGTAATATCCCTAGCTCGAGGGGCGGTGCACCGTGTTCGTGGACAAGGAGATGAAGGTCAGAATCATGAATAAAGAGGACATGTCTGATCCAAGGGTTCATTGTATTACCTCTGAAGTTGGCAGGAAATCAGGCGTTAACTCTGCACAGAACACATGGACAGGCTCACTGAAGATATGATCATGAAATTCTTGCCACCAGGAGTTGAAGGTGGGGTGAGCTATGGTTGTGGGCACGAAAGGACATGTGTAGACAGTTGGACTGCACACATAATTAAAAACCCTGCTGCCCTGCATCAGTTCTTTGATTTCCTCTTGTTGACGGTGTATTTTGGTGCACCTAGCATGTTCATTACACTTTGGTTTGGATTTGATTATGGAACTAACCCGCCACTAGGCACACTAATCATATAACAAGTTCATCTTTGTGCATGCATTTGGAAGTGTTATGTTTATGTAGGAAAACATGGACATAAAGGACGGATTCACAACAAGTTCAAAGGAGCATTCATGGAGTCTTGTTCGTGTTCATGAGCTCGCTGAAATTACTTCCAATGGTGGTGAGGACCGAAGTGATACGAGGAACACCCCCGGGGATTGAAGCGTAAAAGATCAAACTTCATGCAAAGAGAGCCTCCATCTTGATCGCGAGGATAACGGCGTCAAAATCATCCAAGTGGAGGGGGCAAAGTAGATAAGTGCACGAGGACCCACGGAGCAAAAAGGGCGACCGAACCGGCCGAAATTGGGCTCGGGCCGGCCGGCCCGGGCGGGCCGGCCTAGCCCACTTCGGGCACCGGTTCGGTCCCGTCTTCCTTGCCCTCGAAGGATCTTCGACCCTAAAACCCTCGACGCGCCGCCAACACGAAGAGAGGAGTTATTCGCACCGAAGGCCATCTACAAGCTAGAGAGAGAGGAGGAGGATCTCCGGCAGGAGATCAACCACCTCGAAGGAAGCACCCTCTCGTGGAGAAGAAGGAAGACACCGGCGGAAGGGAAACCATGATCAACGGTGCCATGATCAGCACCTTGATGGGGTAATCTTCTCATTCGTCCATGGGTTGTAATCGATCTTGAGATGTAATCGCACTTTGTCGGATTATCTATCTATCATCTTGTGTTGAATATACTTTAATGCTTAAGGCTTGCAACCGTGCCGTAAAGGGAGTAGAGCTCCAATGCTTCCTTGGATCCATTCAATACACCGTGGCCATCAAAGGTCTAGTCATGAATACCTTCGCGTAGTGACAGTACGAGAGGAGGGAAAGGGCGAAACCGTGGTCACATCACCGATAGATTAGATTGGTTTTTCATGTCTTTAAGCGATTGCATGCTCTAGTATCGTAGACCCGTGGGCGAGTGTCTTCTACCTTGATCATTTATCACTCTCTCTAGTGTAGTTTAGTGTTTTCTAGTATAATAGTAGTTAGGGTTTTAGTAGCTAGTGTGTCGTTGTTGATCGAACGCTTGTAATCCCCTTGCTTCGCGGATTGACAAGAACCTTGGGAATCCCGTGGTGAAAAAGGTGTGGGGTCCGTACGCTTGCGGATCGTAGAGGGATACGTCTTTTATCCGTCAACAAGCCCCTTTTTCTGGCGCCGTTGCCGGGGAGCAAGTTAGTTTACATCGTTTGATTTGCATCTAACTTAGTTTTATATTTTAGTTTATCTTTTTTATTTGCTATATCTAACATATATTATCGAAAAACACTTGTTTCTTTTTTGTTTTTGTTTTTATCTTATTGTCTAGATGGAGTTCGCGAATCAACCCGTGGAAGAACCGGAGAAATCATTAAGGGATTACGCTAGCCCTCGATGTGAAGACATAAAGGTACAAGAGTCGGATTCGAAGCTCGAAGCGACCAAGTATGAAATTAAATCCAAGATCATGAAGATGGTGGCGGAAAACCCATTTGAAGGGATGGTTACGGAGAACCCATATAGACATATAAGGGATTTCACGACAATATGCAACACGGTGCGTCAAGAAGGAGTTCCCGATGAATGGTTCAAATGGAATCTCTTTCCCTACTCACTTGCCGGCAAAGCAAAGACATGGTATTCGGTTGCGTCCTTTGAAGTTGAAGGCAATTGGAACAAGTTGACAAAGAAGTTTTGCGAGAAGTTCTTTCCAATGAGCAAGGTTCAACATCTAAGGAGGCAAGTGATCAATTTCATGCAAGGAGAAGAGGAAGGGATAGACCAAGCCCGGGAAAGGTTTAATGAATTAATCGAACAAGGACCAAAACTCGGCTTCACCGGTGACGTACTCTTGCATACATTTTTCTTTTCCCTAACCCCTAGTTGCATGCGACACGTCGAAATGTGTGCGGTGGGGATCTCATGGAGAAAACACTCACGGAAGCCGCCCAACTTCTACAAAAAGTTAGTAAAGCGGCTGCCATGCGAAGAGATTGGGAAACAAGACTTGCGGAAGAGCCGGAATTCAATTCAAGGAAGAAAAAGCTTGCTGATTTTTCTAAAGAGGCGACCCGGAAGTCACAAAAGAGGAGCCAATCATGGAAAAGCTTGAACAAGAACACGTTAAGTCAAGAACTACACCAGACGTCGACTTCGCCGCACCAAATGAGACGAACAAGAGAAGCATGTCAAGCGCAAAGCCACTAAGGGAGTTCGAGCCAATAGATTGGGTTCCTATTGATTACGGAGAAGTATTCGACAAGAGAAGACCGTTCTCTAATCAAAAGGGAATGGCAAGAGCATTGGAAGTCAATTTCCCACCGGAGAAGAAAGCTGAAAATTCATACGACCTCGAAACCACCGGTGAAATTTTTGAAAAGCTCTTTGGAGATGACGTGGTGGATCCGGAACATATTGCCGAGGTGAAGAGGATCATGGGGATCAAGCCCGAAGCATCACCATACGCTCGCCTTGCTGAAATTTATTCGATCGGATCCGAAGAAGAAGAGAAGATGACGCCGCACTTGAGTTGCGAGATCAACGGAGTTCAATGCAAAGCTTTATGCGACATCGGAGCCCAAGTAAGTGTTCTATCTTCTAAAATTTACGATAAAGTTCAATACCACAACCTAGACTTAGCTCCAACATCAACGAAATTAATTATGGGAGATGGTAGAACTATCAAACCTCTAGGTATTGCTTGCAACATGAAAGTAAAAATCTCTAGAAACTATATACCAACCGATTTCTTTGTTATTGATGCTTACCATAGTAATTCTGATCATATAATCTTAGGTAGGCCTTTTCTTAAGTTGGTTGATGCCGTGTTAGATGCCGGAGAAGGCAAAGTAACAATGAACCTTAATGGAACAAAGTACACATATAACTTTCTTCGTGCTTCTAAACACCTTACTCCTTTTCCTCCCGAAGATGAAGAAATAGATGAGATAGATAGTCTTTGTTTTGTTGAAACCCTTAGAGACCCGCTGCAAAGAGCGATGGAAAATCAAATTAGTAATCAACAAGATGAAGAACTAGAGGAAGCAACAAAAGGCTTAGAGCCGCATGATGGTAGCGTGGAGGAAGAAAAGTTCGAAGACATAGGAGAAATCAAACCCGAGGAGCCACAAGTGCCCGAAGTAGACCTCAAACCTTTGCCTAAGGGATTAAAATATGAGTTTTTGGGCCCGGATAAAACCTATCCAGTCATTGTGAGCGACGAGTTGAGCCCCGAAGAAAATGAAGCGTTGCTCATTTTATTAAAAAAACATAGGAAGGTGATTGGATATTCAATTAATGATCTCAAAGGTATTAGCCCAGCCTTTTGCACTCATCGTATACCAATGGAAGACCAATGTAAGCCCGTAGTGGACCATCAAAGGAGGCTAACCCATGCCATGCGAGAGGTAGTAAAGAAAGAGGTTATCAAGTTACTTGATGCCGGAATCATCTACCCGGTTCCGCATAGCGAATGGGTGAGCCCGTACATTGTGTACCGAAGAAAGGAGGTTTGACCGTGGTGAAGAATGAGAAGAACGAATTGATACCGCAAAGAACCGTGACCGGGTGGCGGATGTGTATTGATTACCTTAAGCTTAACAAAGCAACGAAGAAAGATCACTTCCCCCTACCGTTCATAGACGAGATGCTCGAGAGGTTAGCAAACCACGCTTATTTTTGCTTTCTCGATGGATACTCGGGGGTTCATGCAAATTCCCATTCACCCGAAAGATCAACATAAGACAACGTTTACGTGTCCTTACGGAACGTTTGCATATAGGAGGATGCCCTTTGGCCTATGCAACGCTCCGGCCTCTTTTCAACGTTGCATGATGGCCGTGTTTCCAGAATTCATCGAAGAAATTGTTGAAGTGTTTATGGATGATTTTTCCGTTTACGGGAAGACGTTGATGGATTGCTTAGCAAACTTAGAAAAGGTCCTTACAAGGTGTGCGGAGGTAGATTTGGTTTTAAATTGGGAAAAATGCCGCTTCATGGTTAAGCAAGGCATAGTGCTCGGACATGTTATATCCGAGAGAGGAATTGAAGTGGACAAGGCTAAGGTAGAGACGGTTGAGCAACTCCCACCTCCTACGGATGTTAAGTCCTTAAGGAGCTTTCTAGGCCATGCCGGATTCTATAGAAGATTTATAAAGGACTTCTCGAAGATCACTAAGCCTTTAACACACCTTCTTCAAAAGGATGTGGCTTTCGACTTTGATGAGAAGTGTCTAGCGGCATTCCGACCTTGAAAAAAGCGTTGGTGAGTGCTCCCATCATCCAACCTCCGGATTGGAGCCAACCTTTCGAGATCATGTGTGACGCAAGTGACTACGCCGTAGGCGCGGTCTTGGGACAAAGAAAGGAAGGCCGAGTTCACGCCGTTTACTACGCTAGCAAAACTCTTAGTGGAGCACAATTTAATTACGCTACTACGGAAAAAGAATTGCTAGCGGTGGTATTCGCTTTCGAAAAATTCAGATCTTACATCGTGAACTCAAAAGTCATTGTTTACACCGATCACGCAGCCATAAAGTATCACTTGGCTAAGAAGGAAGCTAAACCACGTTTGATTCGTTGGATCCTTCTTCTCCAAGAGTTCGATGTTGAAATTCGTGATAAAAAGGGGGTGGAAAATGTTGTGGCCGATCATTTGTCTAGGATGAATCGTGGGCGAGATGATAAAGAGCCCATAGAAGATAAGATGAGAGACGACCACCTCTATAGAGTGCTTGATAAAGATACTTGGATGATCGACATCATTCGAGCAATTCGAAAGATGCCCCTCGATCATCTAGACAAAAACACTCAAAGGAAGATAATTTACGTAAGTAAGAAATATTTTTGGGATGCACCATACCTCTTCAAGCTTGGCAATGATGGAGTGATGAGAAGATGTGTGCCAAGAGAAGAGAGGCTTGAGATTCTAAGGAAGTGCCACTCGGCGGAGTACGGTGGGCATTATAGCCATTTTCGAACCGAAGCCAAAGTATGGTCGAGCGGATTCTATTGGCCGGAGATGCATGAAGATACTAAAAGATATGTTGCGTCATGCCCCGAATGCCAAAGAACCGGAAACATCTCTCAAAGAAATTCTATGCCTTTGAAATACAACTTGCAAATCGACATATTCGATGTATGGGGCATAGACTTCATGGGGCCTTTTAAAAACTCTTTTGGATTCGAGTATATACTTGTTATGGTTGATTATGTATCCAAGTGGGTAGAGGCTATACCATGTCGTAAAGCTTCCACGGAGGAGTCCATCACTATGATCAAGAACGTGATTTTTCCCCGTTTCGGTACACCGAGAATCTTGATAAGTGATGGAGGGACTCATTTCACCGGAAGAACTTCAAAAAGTGCTTGTCCAAGTTGGGAATTGAGCATAGGGTCTCCACGGCCTATCACCCACAAACCAACGGACAAGCGGAGACGTCAAATAGGCAATTAAAAAGCATACTTAACAAAACCATAAAGAAGGGAGGCAAGGATTGGTCAAAGAAATTAGACAGAGCTTTATGGGCTTATCGAACGGCGTTTAAGACACCGATAGGTATGACCCCTTATCAATTCGTCTATGGAAAAGCTTGCCACCTTCCGGTTGAGTTAGAACATAAAGCCTATTGGGCGATTAAAGAGATGAACCTTGATCTCGATGCCGCGGTGGTGAAACGGAGAATTCAAATAAGCGAGCTAGAGGAGTTGAGGTTGAAAGCTTATGAAAACGCAAGCATATACAAGGAGAGAATCAAAAGGTGGTATGATAAAAGATTGAAGAAAAAAGAATTTAAAGAAGGAGATAAGGTCCTCCTCTACAATTCGAGGTTTAAAACCTTCGGAAAGGGGAAATTGCAAAGCAAGTGGGACGGACCTTATGTTGTGCATTCGGTGTTCTCCAACGGAGCGGTAACCATTATGGATATAAACGGCGATCAATTTGTGGTGAATGGACAGCGGCTTAAGGTTTACTACGAACCCGATGTCGTGCCCATTCATCATGTTGACGTCTTTACCATGGAAGAAGAGCCCGAACGTCCCGTCTAGGACGAAAAACAAGGCACCAACTTCTATAAATAATTTTTCTTTTAGCTTTCGGAGTTTTTCGCGAAGATTAACCGGGCCAACTTTTTCCCGTGGGCCGAGGAAGAAAAAATAGGGCGGTGTGCAAAAAAACCGGACCGGCCCGACCCCCAAGGCGGGGTGGGCCGGCCGGCCCGCCGGATCGGCCCGTGGGTGGCCCGATGCCCGATGACCCCGAATTTCGCCCGAACTGCTCCTTTTTGACTTCCTTGTTTGGTCGAAAAATTTTAAGGGAAGTGTAAAAAAGGAAAATAAGGTTTCCGCAGCTTTTCCCTCAGGACTATATATTTGGCCGAATTGGGAGCTCGAGAATCAAACCTTTCAAGCAATGTGTTGCACCCTTGTAGCAGCCATTGAGCCTCCAAAAAGCTTAGAGTTGAAGCTAGAAGCCAAGAAGCCATCGATGGAGGAGGCGATGCGATGCGAGCTCAAGCTACCCGTCAAGAGGACCGCACGTATCCGTTGCGGAGGACGTGTCCCGACCGGAGCTCTTGCATCTCGTAACCCCGTCAAAGGAGAGAAGGTCCCTACACCCGTTCGAAGGTCGGCACGTCTCCAAGGCATCAAGCGAAAGGATTACAAGGAGGTGTCGCCGGAGCCTAAGGATTATGGGGATAGCGACTACTTCGACGATCGTAGCCCGAGCTCGTGGGCGGCCGCCGGTAGAGATGATGATGATTGGGGTGAGCAACCCTATGAAAGGACTCCCGAAGGCCCCAACGGCAACGGCAACGGCGGTGGCGAAGGCGACAACAATGGAGGTGGCGACGACGGTGGTGACAACGGTGGAGATTATGGCGACGACGACCCCTTCGGATTGCATCCGGTGTGCTGTCGAGTTTGCCGTCAATCCATCGCGGCTCTCTACGCGTCGGCCGACGAATGTCTTCAAACCATGGAAGCGATGAAGCAGCGTATGGAGGACTTGGAGCGCGTAGTTGAAGATGACTACAAGTTCCTTAACCGCAACGTGCGCAAACTTTTCGGCATGGTTGGAAACATGAGAGGCAAGTGGTGCAAAGCTTGCTCGAAGTATCACTAGATCTAGTTTTCCCCTTTGGTTTTTGTAAGATACGACGAGGACGTCGTATGTTTTAAGTGTGGGGGAGAGCTAGCTCGCTAGCCTTAGCTTTTGAACTTCAAGTTTAGGTTCGGTTTAATCTTCGTGTGAGAGTCTTAGTGTTTTAATGAGTCTTTAGTTTTCGAGTCTGTTTTTAAATTTTTGCAAGTGTCTTAAATTAGTGTTGAGTCAAGAAAACCAAATAAAAAGAGTCTTTACATATATCTTTGTGTTTTATGTATTGTTTACCTTTATTCACTTGTTTGTTTAATCTTCGATTCTTGATATATGAACACAAGTATGTGGTTTGAAAAACGTTTACCGTGGTGCTTAGTGGAATCGCTACTACTTAAAGTACCCATACCGCACTTCGATCTTGAGCTTCACATGCTAGTTGTGCTATGTTCAATGCTAAAAATTGGAGGATTTCAGTTCTGAAAATTATTTTAAAACCCTTGTAATAAAGGTTAGCAAAACCTCTTTTTCCAAGATGAGAGTAAGAAAAAAGTTCCTATCCAAAGCCAAGTTTATTTTTTTCGCTCCACCATAAGTGTGATTAGCACGATGAGTTAGGCTAGGACCCTTCTCTCTTGGTGAGTTTTAATTTCGAGCAATGATCATGTCCTTGTGCTTATCTTTTGTTGCTAGCCTCGTCATTTATTCAGTACATGACTTTCACAACGAAAGTCATGAATACCGCCGGATTCCATACCCAACCCTATACATCTCTTTTGTACATCGTATTCCTTGAACACGACCTATTTTCAAAGTTTCGTCTCGTCTCTAGCATGATTTATTTAAAAATTTCAGATTGTATGCATGCGAGGAAAGAGAGAATTGAAAGCTTTGAAAAGTTGTCAAGAGAGAGAAAAATATAAAGAAAAAGTATGTGTATGGAAAAGAAAAAGAAAGAAAGAAAGAAAGAAAAATCATATGTGATTGAAAGAAGAAAAGAAAAAGAGAGAAAGATGAGTTAGCAATGAAGATATGAGAGGGATGGATCAAGTGAAAGAAAAGAAAAAAAATAAAGTGTAAGGAAGGATGTCACGTTGATTGTGAGACGAAACTTTTACTCTATTTCCAACCATGTGCAATCCGACAACGAGGACATCATTGGTGCCTTGAAGTCACAATTTTCTTTTGCCCTTGCACATGTCCACCATTCTAAATCTTCTCATCCTTGATATCCCTACATATGGTTAATTCTCATGATCATTGGCTTTGAAAGGTAGACAACCATTAGAGGAAGTTCTTAGTTTGACAATATTTGTGTTGATTGCGCTAGCCCTACCTATAGCTCCACTTTTACATGATATATGAGAGATTAATGGGAGGTGAGAGTTTTATAAAATTTGGTTAGGATAGCCACTTCATATGAGTGACTTGAGAGAGCTTGGAGAAAGGTTTTTGTCTAATACTTGTTGCAGGAATTTTTGTTTTGAAAATCATAAAAATCCTCCGATGGAAGCAAAGAAGTAAGTATGGCTGAAATTGAAAGCTTCGAGTGAAGAGTTTGAGTTGTGGGGTGAATCTTGACATGGTAAAAATTCTAAACGCCCATGTTTATGTTTGATTATCATTACTTTGTGTTTATGTATTAAAGATGAAAAGATTGACTAACTTGTGAAGGAGGATTAATGATACACGATTACACACCTTGGACGAAATTCTTTTATGAGTACTTGCTCGAGGACGAGCAAGAGCTAAGTGTGGGGGAGATGTTGACGGTGTATTTTGGTGCACCTAGCATGTTCATTACACTTTGGTTTGGATTTGATTATGGAACTAACCCGCCACTAGGCACACTAATCATATAACAAGTTCATCTTTGTGCATGCATTTGGAAGTGTTATGTTTATGTAGGAAAACATGGACATAAAGGACGGATTCACAATAAGTTCAAAGGAGCATTCATGGAGTCTTGTTCGTGTTCATGAGCTTGCTGAAATTACTTCCAATGGTGGTGAGGACCGAAGTGCTACGAGGAACACCCCGGGATTGAAGCGTAAAAGATCAAACTTCATGCAAAGAGAGCCTCCATCTTGATCGCGAGGATAACGGCGTCAAAATCATCCAAGTGGAGGGGGCAAAGTAGATAAGTGCACAAGGACCCACGGAGCAAAAAGGGCGACCGAACCGGCCGAAATTGGGCCTCGGGCCGGCCGGCCCAGCGGGCCGGCCCAGCCCACTTCGGCACCGGCTTCGGTCCCGTCTTCCTTGCCCTCGAAGGATCTTCGACCCTAAAACCCCCGACGCGCCGCCAACACGAAGAGAGGAGTTATTCGCACCCGAAGGCCATCTACAAGCTAGAGAGAGAGGAGGAGGATCTCCGGCCGGAGATCAACCACCTCGAAGGAAGCACCCTCTCGTGGAGAAGAAGGAAGACACCGGCGGAAGGGAAACCATGATCAACGGTGCCATGATCGAACCTTGATGGGGTAATCTTCTCATTCGTCCATGGGTTGTAATCGATCTTGAGATGTAATCGCACTTTGTCGGATTATCTATCTATCATCTTGTGTTGAATATACTTTAATGCTTAAGGCTTGCAACCGTGCCGTAGAGGGAGTAGAGCTCCAATGCTTCCTTGGATCCATTCAATACACCGTGGCCATCAAAGGTCTAGTCATGAATACCTTCGCGTAGTGACAGTACGAGAGGAGGGAAAGGGCGAAACCGTGGTCACATCACCGATAGATTAGATTGGTTTTTCATGTCTTTAAGCGATTGCATGCTCTAGTATCGTAGACCCGTGGGCGAGTGTCTTCTACCTTGATCGTTTATCACTCTCTCTAGTGTAGTTTAGTGTTTTCTAGTATAATAGTAGTTAGGGTTTTAGTAGCTAGTGTGTCGTTGTTGATCGAACGCTTGTAATCCCCTTGCTCCGCGGATTGACAAGAACCTTGGGAATCCCGTGGTGAAAAAGGTGTGGGGTCCGTACGCTTGCGGATCGTAGAGGGATATGTCTTTTATCCGTCAACACCTCTCTCGGGCTTGAGGAATTCGTGCGGGAACAATCTTGGGGGCATCCGTCCACATCCGGTTTGCTCCGGCCATTATATTGGGCTGATAATACTCATAGGTGCTAACATTCTGCCGCCCTCCATTGAACTCAGCCGGCAGTATGCATGGGCGGATTATGATGTTGAAGATCTCTAAGAATCTCCCATCTTGACGGCCGGGTTCAAAGGAAAATTCAACAGGGAAGGTCAAGGTGTCGTTGTCCAGATAAGGAAGCCAGAGGGGATCGGGGAAACCTTTGAAGAATAATTCGAAAAGCTGGCTAACGTCCTGCTGAACGAGAACAGTTGAAGCCGCTTCTCCGTAGGTCTGGCATCCTCTGGTAGCTTGAGGCTCTCCTTCAGGGTGATTGGACAAGGGAAAGAACCTGGAGTTCAAATCGACGCCGACAATCTGATGCATGTGGAGCTGCAGCCACATTTGAACAAACCACCAAGGGCCATTGACGCATATTATCCTTTGGGTCGGTATACATTTGGGTAACGATCGATGAAGCATATGATATACGCCGCCCAAGAAGAATTTTCCCGCAGGGAGGCGATTGCCACCGGCCGGATGAGTCGCCATTGCGATATGGTTCAAGGTGGGCTCGTTGGCTTTGCCACGAAAAAACAAATATGCACGACCACATGTTCGGAAAGGCTCGTATTCAACATCACCAAGGGGATTGTCTTTCATGTGCTTCAAGATGTAATTCTTGTAGCCGTTCCCCGGCTTTACCCCCGTCCGGCGTGAAGAGTTTTTGAAGTTCCGGGGCTGAACGGACCCCTGTGATGTCAAGGCCGGTTATCATATATACATCGGCCAAAGTTGGAGACATTGGGCCATGCCCAAAAAGGAAGGCGTTGACGCCATTTGACCAGAAGTGACAGGCGGCTATCAGGAGGTCTTCGTTCTTAGGGGTCTCAGCCACTGACAACTCCAAGCACTGGGCGATACGGAGGGTGTCTAGGTTGGTCAATCCACTCTTATCTGCAAGAATCCTCCGATACCAAGTTCTCCAGCCTGCAATTGGAGGTAAAGGCCAGTTCTTGAAAGCGTCTTGCCATTGAGCCGGTGGAGACAGAGCTGCTTTAAAGGGGATTCTCTGAGATTCAGCTGCTATGAAATCTCGAGGATCAGGGTTCCCCACGGGACCAAGATAATAAGACCTCGAATTGGCCTCGGTAGGAATCAAAAGAGCAGTAGAAGGCTCCTGAAAGAAAAGCGGAAAAGGAAATCTCAGGTGAAATTGAAAACCTAAATGCCGAACGAGGCTTGCGGGGGATGAGTTTACCTGGGTATCTTGGTGCTGAGCTGCCATTGGAGGTTCGAGCTCGGAACAAGGAGATCTAGGGTTGGATCTGGACGAAGATTCCGGCGGATTGCGAAGAGCAAAGGTTGACGGATTCGATTTTGAAGTATTCGTGGTCGGAGTCAATTGTGGAACAAAATTACTTTTATCCCACAATTGAAGGGGCATGTGTTAACACCGAAATTTGGTAAGGAGTCCGACTTGTGGTTCCGGTTCGATAAAGAGTCCGTCCGGTGGAAGGAAGGATATTTTCGAGAGATATTCGGCAAAAGGATCCGCGGTCGGTACGTCCGCTCCGGTTCGGCAAAGGAACAAGAGAGGCGATTTTGCGGGATTGGACGGTGACGTGGCTCGATCAGGGGAGACGAATGGATGGATAGGCGATCAAACTTAGAGATAAGTTAGGCAATGAATCCATTCGAAGTTGTACTCAGCAGGGTATAAATATGACCCCTGAATGTATGTAACAGACACAATCATTCCTCAATATACACCGGCCTTACGCCAAACCCTAGAGTCCTTGTCGTGTCGTCGAGTTCTTCGAGAGGGCCAATCGATCCGTCGACCTCCGTGAGTACCGCAACCTTGTATCATGTCTAGTATCATGCGGTGGATTTAGATCCGATGCAAGTAGTCTTGTTACCATGCTTCGTGTCATGCGGTAGATTCAAGCTTGGTTCAAGAAGGTTTCTTGTTGGATCATGAGCCATGCGGTAGGCTAAGATCTAGCTTGGAGCCAGTTATCGGCTCTATTGGATTGTGGCAAGATCCAATAGATTCATTAAGTTACCCCGTGTTATCTTGAGTTTTACTTTATGTTTCAATTCATGTAACACACCTTTGCCCAATCTAGATGGGTTTGGATCGGCTCTATCTTTTTATGATCCTTATTCGAGCGAGTTTCGTATTTTAACATGGGAATCTTGTGCTTTCGATAGCCGAAACCGAATCGATCTAGGTTGTTACGTGTTGCGGGTTCAAGCTTGCTCATGTTCGTATAAATCTTGAAAGAGCCGGGTATCATGCGGTAGATGCGAGGTTTTTGGGTTGCTTTGGAGCTAGTCATCCGGTGGATTAGATCCCCAAATCAATCGATAGATTTATTCACTTGGTAATGTTTGTTCCTTCTTCATGGACCCGGATCGGTGTTCGGCCGTGTTCGGTTATGTTTCTCCACGAGTAGAACATGCGCGTCATCCATGCTTTAAATGGTGTGTGCTTTTAGCTTTCCATATTTAGATTGTATCATGCGGTGCATAGATCTATTTGTGGAAAGTGGTACGTTTTCATGCAAGTTGTATCATGCGGTGGATAGATTTGCCCGATATCGTACTCGACGGGTTTTTTAAAGTAACTAGACATGCGGTAGACTAGTGCTTTGGATCTATGCATGCTTGTTTAATACATGTTTACGTTCGTGCTTTACTTTACTTGTTTATTTAATGTTAATCTTCATGGGGATCGGTCATGACTCGTGCACGTGCATTCTTGTTCAAACAAAGACCGATTGCTTGTCATGCTCACGTCGTCCATTCGGCGGTGTTATCGTTTCCCTTTACGTTTTTTCCGAATGGTTGTAGTCCTTTGCGATAGCTTTCTATAGCTATGTGTCACTTCATTTGGCTTTTAGCCGTAAATATGGAACCTGCCGGTACCACCCGGCAAGTTCCAAGCTTTGGTATTTAACTACATTATCTTTTGTTAATTTTCGGGAAAAATTGATCGGCACGTCTTTCGCTCTCTCGCGCGTATGAAGCCGCCTTTGTTCGGCTTTGCCGTGTGATTGGCGTTGAGTGCACTTTTCGCGTCAACACCGCCTAGCGCCTTCCCTAGGCCACATGGAAGCTCCCGGGGAAGCGCATTGTTGAGCATTGCCTTTTCCCGCGCCGCCATCCGAGTTCCCGTGGCCGCGCCGCCGTTGCTCGGCCCCGCCGCCGCTCACCGGCGACTTCACCGGCCAATCGTTCACGGGTGAGTCCAATCGACGATCCCCGTAACTTGTCTACCTCGCCCGTGCTCCACCTCGCAGCCGGTGAGCTTGTCATCGCCGTCGGGACCAAGGGGGGGACCAAGGGTATGGTTGTGAGGGATTTAAAAGTTCCGGGGTCTTCTGTGCATAAAGATTGTTCCTTGTTTTGTGGTTTGGTACAAAGAAATTGTAAAATCGATTTAACATCGTAGAAAAATCAAAAAATAGCAAACCCAATTTTTCTATGCTCGGTGTAACAAGAACTACAACTTTCTCCAAATATGTATATACTTTTGTGCTACAGTTTTTTCTTGAAAAATAGAAATGTAAAATACCTAGATTTGTGTTTCTGCAAAATCCGCACAAGCTCTTGAGCTGGATTTTGGATATGTTGTGGGAACTAGCATGGTTAGGTTATGTGCCAAAAATAGCACAAAGTTACTAAGGGAACTTTTTAAATAAATTATCTTGTGATGTTGTTAAGTCTATCTAGATGATTTTTGTATCTTAAAATATAATTATTCTTGAGCCCAACTTCTGGATATCATCTTGTAATGTTGAAACTCATCTCTGGTGAAATTACCATGATTTTATCTCTGTTAGAAATATTCTTTCCTCATTTATGCTTGTTTTTAGTCATAAATATGTGTAGCAAGATCCATAAGGACTATAGGTGTGTTTATTGGTACTTTAGGCTTGTTTGGGACCAAAGCATGTGTAGGAGAAGGATTGGATTCATTTCTGTTATATTTATTTTGTTATGTATTAATCCTCGATTTGCTAGCTAGAAATGCTTTTATTTTTGTGCATTTAAATTCAGTGGTGCAAAAGCTAGTTACTTGCGGTCTAAGGGAGTGTTCCTGGTCATTAGGGCTAGTGGGCACTGTTGGGCAAGTTTGAGATGTGTTTAGTTGATTAAAAAGTTGCAAACTAGATTAATCTAGTAACGGAAAAATAGGAGAAGTACATTCTTTTGTGCATAAGTCACATAAAGGAGTTAGGAAAGTAAAATGGTGGTATAAAAGTAAATCCCTTTGTGTTTGTAATTAAATTAAGTATTCTTTAATAGATGTGCACACAATCACCTTAAAGAGAAGGCTAAATAAGCTTTTTGATTGTCTTTAAAAGGAGAAATGTTTAAATACTTTTCTTAAGGTGAATATGGCCAACTTTATACTCTTTGTAACAGTTTGGTACTATTTTTGAATTAATTTAAATTAATCACCCTCCTAATCACCGCATTGCATTCCCCGTGTAGAAGTCCCCGACGGTAGCTATACGCTTGTGCCGCCGACGAGGACGAGGGTGCGGGAGGAGACATGCACTACGTGATCGTAGAGCAAGACCGGACCAAAGTCCGTAGTTTGTCCGTCTTCTTGTCCGACGAAGGCAAGCCCCGGTTTATTCATTAACCATGTGTTTCTTTAAACTTCGAATTTACCTTTGTTATTCTATGTGCATTTACATTCGGGAATTGAATGAAACCCTAGTTGCATGATCCATAAGTACCTATGATCCTTTACTAGCATGATATGTTGCTAGTTTCTATGCCTTAAGGATCCGGTACAAGTCAAGTGATGTTCGTCACTCGCGAGGATAGGATCTCCTTTTTGGAATCACCATATGTTTAAATGGATTGCTCATGTGGTAAGAGCATGGGATTTGGGCTCCGGTCCAATGGATTTGTTGGCTTGGTGTTTGAAAGTACTAAACACTTGTCGAAATGGGCACGGTAAGCCTAGTACCTAAATGAGGCGGTACGGGGTTTTACTATCACTACTCTTAGGGTTGCGTCCCCGGGCTCGCCACCCGAGTGCATGCGTGAGGCTGGGTGACCTTGGTGGCGTAGCCCAGATAAACCTTCCACTTAAGACCGTGAGCTATTATCCCCAAAGCGAAGAATGACGGGAACCGCCTGGTTGGTGAACTCTTAGTGAGGGCACCTTTTGTGTGTTTAGGTCCACCTTGCAAGGTTATGAATCAATCGATTGTCGGCCTCTCACCGTCATCTGAGACTACTTACCCGACTGGCCATGATATCCCTTTATGATGGAACTATGTGAAGATTATTACTTTGATTAATTGTTTGTACAACTCCGGTTGCAATAGTTGCATATTTAGTAATGATTACTTCTACTAGAACTTGTGCTAAAATGTGAAAGTAATGATTCACTACTTAGTAGCTTTTTGGCAAACAAACCCACAAGCCAAAAGCCTTGCATGACTAGAGGTAAAGTCTTTCTTTTAGACGGGTCGGTCTTTGCCGAGTATTAGTATACTCGGCCTTGCTTTATAAATGTTGTTTCCGGTAATGCATGTGATGTGTGGCCCGGAGAACTTCCACCGGCCGGGAGCCGGAATGGGTGGATGACGAGGAGTGATTGCATCATGGACGGGCCTCCTATGATGTGATCGTATCGTTTAGTTATCTTCCACTATTTCGGTTAAACTCGAACTATTTACTTCCATGTCAAGGAACTACGTTTGTAATAATGAACCCTACGGGGATGTGATGGTTAATTTGTAAGGCACTCCGGGACTCTCCTTCGTGGGAGTTTTAATGCATACGTTCGATCCTCTCTGTGTTGTCAAGTGATTTACCGGGCGTTAACCCGACAACACTCAACAGGATATTTCTTTATTATCGCTTAATGACCAAATGGAGTGTTTAGGCGATAGTAAGGAATTATCTCGGGTGGGGTTGTCACAGTTGGTATCAGAGCTTCCGTATGCACCAGAGTGATTAGATTTATACTAATCACATGGTTTACAATAAAACTTGCCAAGATTGATTGGATTTTGAAAATACGTTGGATCGTTAAGGAATGATCTAGATCTAGAGGCCCTAGAGGGAATTTTGGGTTCTTTAAGGTGTCATAAGAATCTATGGTGTATTTTGCTAACTTCCAGCACCTTACTTTATGTCAGACTTACTTTCTTGCACAACCAAACTTGATGAGCCACGTGTTTCATACGTGTGCTGTTCCGCATCACGGGAATTGCGAGGGTTGATGGAGTGATCCCCATTCCACGGATCCCATCTTTGCGTCTAGTCATGAGTTGTGAGGTCTCCACGTTTATCATACGTGTGCATTCCGCATGTCGATCATGCGAGGCAAGGATACACTCCATTCAAATGGAGGGTGTCCGAGGTTGGACGCCGTCCATGCAGCGGCTTGACGCATGGATACCGTTTCTATAAGTGAATGGTAATGTATGTGGACGCTTTCGTGATGTGCTGGCACGAAAGGTTCGTTTTCCGCAGGTACACTAACAACGCTCGTAAGTCGTTAAGTGCGAATCGAGTAGCTCCGACTAGTTATTATAAGGAGAGCCGATTATAAGCTTGCCACCGGCACTAATTACGTCTTTATGGATCCATGTGTGTGAGGTCATTTAAGGCGTGTGCAATCATGATTAAAATCTTGTTGAACCTAAAATTGGTCATTCTTGTTGGGATAAATTTTTCTAGGGAGATTGCTTGATCTTAGATAAGGTTTTCCTCTCTTTTGAGCTTAGGAAAGTTCTGGCAGATTCTATCTCTGTCATTTCTTAATTTTTGTAGACAAATCTGTAAGGATTCTAACTAGATATATTTTAGGAAAGTTGTTCCTTATCAAGTGGATCATCCACTGTGAATGTTTTAGGATTTTAGGAATTTTCTTCAGAGAGTTATGCTCAGTTTAGTGAGCCTCGGTTCTGCTGTTTTTCAGAGCAGCATCCCTCTGCAAATGAAATTTTTCGAGCATATTCCAATCCAATCTAGATCTACCTTTGAATACCAAAAGTGTGCATAATCATGTCATTGAGTTTCTGTGAAAATTTGGGAATTTTTGGGGCCCTGATTTTTATGTTATGAATTATTTTTCGTACCTACCAGATTTTACCCCTTTGCTCGTTGATGTCGATTGATATCTAACGTGTAGTTCCTAATTTTTGTACGGATGGCGCAGCCACCGATCTTCGAGATCGACGCGTACGGTACTATTCGTACCGATGCCCTTCATCGGGAGGGTTTTGTTAACAACAAAATTTGGTATAGGAAGGAGTCCGATTTGTGGGTCCAACTCGGTGAAAAAATCCGTCCGAAGAAGGAAGCTTTCTTCGAAGGATTCGGCAAAGGAGTCCGCGGTCGGCAATTTGCTTTCGTTCGGCAAGGAAACTATTGCGCCGATTTTGCGAGATTGCGTGATGACGTGGCCCGAGCGGAAGGGAGAATGGATGGATAAGCGATCGCACTTAGAGATAAATTAGGTATCAAAAATTGTGCTCGTAGTCTATTCGAAGTCATGTTGTGACAGGGTATAAATATAGACCCTGAATGTATGTAATGGTATTCGAAACATTCTCAATACAAACCGGCTTTACGCCAAACCCTTGAGTCCTTTGTCGTGTTGTCGAGTTCTTCGAGAGGGTTCATCGATCCGTCGACCTCCGTGAGTACCGACAACCTTGTATCATGTCTAGTATCATGCGGTGGATTTAGATTTGGTGCAAGTAGTCTTGTTACCATGCTTAGTATCATGCAAGTAGATTCAAGCTTGGTTCAAGTGGGTTTCTTGTTAGATCATGAGCCATGCGGTAGGCTAAGATCTAGCTTGGAGCTAGTTATCGGCTCTATTGAATTTTTGGCAAGATTCAATAGATTCATTAAGTTACCCCGTGTTGCTTTGAGTTTTGCTTTATGTTTAAATTCATGTAACTCTTCTTTGCCCAATCTAGATTGGTTTGAATCGGCTTTGTCTTTTTTGATGATCCTTATGCGATTCGAGTTCGTACCCCCGGCTTGAATAGCACGTGGATCACATGTTCCCTAATAGCCGAAACCGAATCGATCTAGGTTGTTACGTGTTGCGGGTTCAAGCTTGTCAAATATTGTATAAATCTTGAAAGAACTCGGGTATCATGCGGTAGATGCGAGGTTTTTGGGTTGTATTGGAGCTAATCATCCGGTGGATTAGATTTCGATTCAATCTGATAGATTTATCTCCTTTGGTAATGTTTGTTCCTTCTTCATGGACCCCGATTCGGCTATTCAGCTGTATTCGGTTATGCTTTCACGAGTGAAACGTGTTTATAAGTTATGCTTTAAATATTGTATGCTTTTAGCTTTCCACATTTAGATTGTATCCAGCGGTGGATAGATCTATTTGTGGACGGTGGTGTGATTTCAAACAAGTCGTATCATGCGGTGGATAGATTTGTTTGGCATCATGCTTGACGGGTTTTAAAGTATCTAGACACGCGGTAGACTAGTGCTTTGGACCTATGCATGCTTGTTTATTACATATTTATGATCATGCTTTACTTCATTTATTGTTTATTGTTATTTATCCACGAGGATCGGTCACGGCTTTGTGCACGTACAATTTTACCCAAACGAGAGATCGATCTATCGTCATGCTTACATCATCCATTCGGCTATGTTACGTTTTGCACTTTAATGCTCTCGAATGGTTTCCGCTTGCTAGCGAGATAGCTTCTTATAGCTATATGTCATCTCACTTGGCTTTATAGCCGTAAATATGGAACTGTCTGGTACCACCCGGCAAGTTCCAAACTTTGGAATTTAACTACTTTGTCTTTTGTTAATTTTCAGGGAAAATTGACTGGCACGTCTTGGAATCTTCTCGCGTGTGAAGCTAGCTTGTTCGTCTTGCCTGTGTGCTTGACGTAGGGTGCGAGATTTTACGTCAACGGGTTTTCCCCGCATTTTGTGGGAAACCCTCGGTGAAGTGGGCTACGTCACGCCGCCGTTGTACGAGGTGGTCTTTTTTTGAGACCAGGGTGTTCCCTACGCCCGCACGACCGCTACCGTGCTTCCAAACCCCGAGCACCCGGAGTGGGCGGACTTGAGCTTGATGTTCTTTGCTCACCGCGGTGTCGAGTCAGTTGAGTCTGCGGCCATGCAGATCCTTCACACTTTCTGCGAGCAGCACCCGGATGAGGTGATGCTCACTGCGCTGGGTTTGTTCCCGGCCATGGACCCACTCAACCCTGCTTGGTGAGAGCGTCTCTCGCTCACGACGTGTTGCTCACGGCAGACCCTCTAGTGGTTGTTGTGCGCCAGCTTCTGAGGTTCTTTGAGGCGGTGTACAACATGCAGGTGTTTCGTCTTTCCACTCAGAGTATGCTCTCAGTTGTGTTGATGGACTCCACAGCGATGAGGGATATCCTCACCCTCGACAGTACGAGAGACATACCATTGCTCACCTCCAGCAGGAGATTGTTACGCTTCAGGACGAGCGCATTCAGTGGTACCAGGAGCGTGCCGAGCTCACGGAGCAGCTGTTCGCCCGAGAGCACGCTCTTGAGATGACTCATGTGCAGCTAGCTCACACTGAGGCCCAGCGTTTTGCCTTGGTGCAGAACGTGATTGAGATGCAGAACCAGGTAGCTGAGATGGAGATAGAGGTAGCACTACTAGAAAAGTGATCATCGGTGACGATCTTCTTGTGACGCCGCTTAATTTGGTCACGAGAATGGTATGTATTCAATGACGAAGTCTTAAGTTTCGTCATAAGTTACGAGCGACGAAGATTTGGGTCAAAAAATAATTACGAAAATGAAAAAAATGTCACCGAATCGTAAAAGGAGATCGTCATAGATTAAAATTTGGTATGGTGTATGCTGATGACGAAATGAGGTGGTCACAGATTAGGTTTGTTATGGTCATAATTTAAGTAGTATCGTTTGGAACAACTAATGATGAATGAAATGGTCACATATTATGGAAAAATTGAAATATGTTAAAAAAAGTGCTCTGCGGAGCTTTGAACCAGGGACTAGTTGGTTTAGAAGAAGGAACCATACCACCGCGGTACTAGTTGTTTCATGTTGTGTACTTGCATTTAGTCTAATTATAAGTTTATTATTGAAGTTGAGAATAATGGGCCCGTCATTGATCATAATGGTCCCCGTGTAATGAGACCTAAGTTGTTTTGTACGTGCGGAATACGATCGTTCGCGAGTCGAAGAAGAGGGGCGGCGGCGGTCGCGACTCGGGGACGAGCGGCGGAGTCCGGCGCGAGGAGCTTCGTGATCATGACATCCTGCGCTCGAAACGGGGACGAGGCGGTGTCCGGCGCGACGAGAGGCGTCTCCATCGTGGTTAGGACGTCGGCGGCGGCCGCAAGGTTTGAGGATTATGGTTGTTTGAATTTTTTTGTTGAGATATGCATAAGTGCTAGAAAGTTTAGTTCTTAAATGCAACCTGTGACTTAATTTTTTTATCCCGAAACTAAGATTCAAAGTTTTGTTTATCAATTAATTGTTTAATTAAATTTGCAATTTTTTTGTATATGTGTTCAATTTAATCTGTTTTATTTTATCAATTGAATATGTTGTGTTTGTCAAAACAGATGGATAGAAATTGGATTTTTGGGAAACAATTCACACCTGCATATTTGAAAGGAGTTGAACAGTTTATGAATTTTGTTAGAGAAAGATACCCAGAAGACACAGAGATACGTTGTCCTTGCCGCAATTGTCTGAATAAAAAAGCGCGACCCCAGCATGATGTAGAAAACCACATACACATCTTTGGAATGTCAGCTACATACACCGGTGGATTTATCATGGGGAGCCCGCAGATAGTACCGAAGCCGAGAGTACGGAGCAAGACAAGATGTGGAAGGTGATCATGATTATGGGATTCATGTGGATGTGGACGATGATGATCATGTTGATGATCGGGATCTTGGAGTACCGAGAGATGATTGGAGATCCGTATGCTCAAGCGAGAGGCCGATGGAGAACGACCTAGGTTTGCAAGAGTGCTCGAAGATGCAAAGAAGGCACTTAGCCCGGATCTAGGCATTCAAAATTTTCATTTATGGTGAGGATGTTGTATATCAAGTCTCGTTATCGAATCAGCAATGCAGGATTTTCCACGATGATGAACTTGATCTCATCAGGATACCCTAAGAGTGAGTTGCCAAATTCTTATGATGAGGCAAAGAAATACCTTCGAGAGTTGGGCCTTGGATACGAAAACATACATGTGTGCAAGAACAATTGTGTGTTATTTCGGGATTCGAAAACATCCAAGTATGCAAAGTTGAATGCGTGCCCAGTATGCAAGGAGTCCAGATGGAAAGACGAAACCGGGACCAAGCGGGTTCCACATAAGGTTCGAGACATTTTCCACTCGTTGCAAGGTTGAAGAGAATATTTGCTTCAAAGCGAAACTTCGAGGAAACTCAATGGCACAAGAAAGTGAGGACGCCAGTGGACAATGTAATGAGCCATCCAGCTGATGGGGAGGCATGGAAGTACTTTGACAGTAAGGAAAAAGACTTTGCAGCTGAACCGAGGAACTTGAGGCTTGCCTTAGCTACAGATGGGTTCAATCCATTTGGCAACATGAGTACGCAGTACAGTATGTGGCCAGTGCTTCTGACTCCACTGAATCTGCCACCATGGGAATGTGTGAATCCTGCAAATTGCTTTATGTCATTACTCATCCCTGGTCCAAAATGTCCAGGAAAGGATTTTGATGTGTTCCTTGAGCCCCTAATTGAAGAACTGCTAGAGCTATGGAAGGGTGTCAGTACCTATGATGCATGTACTGGTAGGAAGTTTGACCTTCGTGCTTCTTTGTGTTATGGTGTATACATGATTATCCAACGATTGAGCACGTTGTCCGGGAGAACTACAAAAGGGTATTATGCATGTATTTACCGCGACAAGGATCCGTTGTCTCGGGCGAAGGAATAAGGTATGTTATATTGGACATCGTCGATACCTTCCAAAGACACATGCATGGCGGAGAAGCTTGGCTTTCGATGGTAAGCGGGAAAACAAAGAAGCGCCACGAGAGGTTCACTTTGAATGAGGTGGTAGAGGAGCTAGAGAAGGTGAAAGATGTGAGGCCGGGGAAGGAGATGAAGGAATCGAACCCGGTGGGAAAAAAAGAAAGCGTAATGTGGGTCCAAAGATTTATAGCCGGAAATCCGCATTTTAGAGATTGCCTTACTGGAACATTTGAAGCTTCCACATAATCTTGATGTGATGCACATAGAGAAAAACGTATGTGAAAACATTCTCAGTGCACATTACTCGATGTACGGGGAAGACCAAGGACACACATAATGCTAGACTAGATTTGTTCAATATGGGTATCGGACATCATTTGCACTTACGGGAGAAAGGGAACAACTCGGTCGGTGCTCCACCTCGCTCCTTATGTTTTGGGGAAGGATCAAAAAGTCCAGTTTGGCAAGTTTCGAAAGGTATCAAGTTTCCCGATGGATATCTTGCTAACCTAGCAAGATATATTAGTGAAGATGGATCGAGGGTGGTTGGAAAGTCGAAGACACATTCTTGCCACATACTCCTTCAAAGAATCATCCTGCGGGACTTAGAGGATCGGTGCCAAAGGATGTGTATGAAGCAATTGCCGAGCTCGGGACCTTTTTTTAGGGAGGCATGTGCGGTAGAAATCTTAGGATTGATGTTGTGAAACGACCGAAAGAACGATTCCATTGATCCTATGCAAGCTTGAGAAAATATTTCCCCCTGCCTTCTTTGATGTGATGGTGCACTTGTGTGTACATCTACCCGACGAGGCATTCGCTTAGAGGTCTGTTCGGTATGGATGGATGTACCCAATAGAAAGGCGTCCGGGCACTTTGAAGAATTTTGTAAGGAACGGGGCGAAGCCGAAGGTTCAATTGCTTTGAGGCATATGTGGCAAGTGATACTTTGACGTTCGTTCTAGGTACATGGAGGATATGGACACTAGATTCAACTCTGAGGATGATAGTGGCGGAGAGGATATGGAGGATATGGACATCTCTCGTTTTTCGGCATGGTGTTACTCTAGTTGGAGGGTGTAGGGTCCAGTACATTGATGACGATGTTATGGATAAGTTAGTTTGGTATGTGCTACATAATTGTGAAGAGGTCGACGAATTTAAGGAGTAAGTATGAGTTTTAGTACATTCATATTTTTTATCGGATATAAATAATGGTTTGTTAAATGTACTTGTCCTTGCGGATTGTACGGAGATGAGCTATTGCAGCAAGGAGCACAACTAAATAATGTTGATACAATGGTTCAACAAGGATTTGCCAAGTGGTTTAGGCGCTATGTAAGTAACTACACATATTTTGTTATTTAATTCATATGTAATTATTCAAATAATTTATTTATTTTTTGCGACGGATTGAGAACAAACGCAAGGTTAATCCAGATTCGGTTAGCGAAGGATTGTGGGCACTGTCATGTGGTCCATGCTTACGAGTCAAGTTTTCGGCAGCTTGCAAGATGAATGGTGTTCGATATAGCACAGTCGATCGTGAAAAGTTTCTGCAGACACAAAACAGTGGTGTGATGACTCCAGGTGAACACAATGGCAACATCATAGATTTTTATGGAGTCCTTAAAGAGGTAATTGAGTTGCAGTATAACTCGAACCTTCAAGTTCGACGCACTGTAGTTATATTTCGATGCGATTGGTACAACCAAGAAGGCAAGGGGAAAGGCCTTCAAGATGACGGACATTTCAAATCCATCAATGTGCGCGTCATTATGGTACAAGACGATCCTTTCATCCTATCGTCTCAATCGAAAAAGATATTTTACATTGGAGACACATCTTTAGGTAAAGACGGCGAGTTGTGCAAAAATTTGAACATAGGAATATCTATGATGTTGCTGAAAAAGAAGAGGCCGGTCTTGAAGTGCATCGGGATGATTACCATTCGGATACGAGCATGTGGTGGAAGAAGGAGATGATAACGATCCATTGCATAATATTCAAGGTGGGGAAGTCACAATAATAGGAGGCAATTTACAAGAATTCATAAGAAACAAGAGGCAAGCTGCACTTATTGAAGAAGATAGCGATGATGAGGAAGATGACGACACAGTACTGCAGTACTGTAGTGATGACGACATTGTTAATAATGATGATATGTCCCCAGATTCAGAAGATGAAGATTACTAGTACTTGAAAAAGTATGTTAGTTCCTAGTATGAATATTTGAGATCATTTAATGTATTTGTTTATCAGGCCATATATTGCATTGTAAAATCGGATTGTTTGACAAGAAAATTGCAAATATTTTGGTCACGGGAAAATTGCAAAAGACTTTGGTTCGCGGGAAAGCTAATATTATATATTCATACTCCACTATTATGCCAACGAGATAGGTTACTTGTCTTACTACCACGTTGGACACTAGGAACCATATTTGATACTTGTCTTGTGTCGACAAAGGACACTATTACCTAGCCACATTGCACTGACCAATTATATTTACAAGCAAAAGGAACTGGTTAGTTGCATAGTTGACACATGCAGGAACCATCACTCTTCTGGAATGCACTTCGTCTTCTTCTTTGCCTTGTCAGCAGCAGCTTTGAGTGCAGCTTGGAGTCCGTTGTACCCGTTCTTCTCCCCTGTTGAGCCGAACGTCCAGGCGGCATCACTTTATCCCGTGAAGAGCACACCTCCTTCTCGTAACTCCCGAAGTCCATCTCATATGAAAATGAGCATTGGTAAGGCCACAATTATCTTATCAAATAATATTTTCTCCTTTCTCCTTGTCACATAAATTTGCCCACATCAGTAAACTCACCTTCTTCTCCTTCCTTGTCACATAACTAGTTTCTTCAGTTGTAGACTTAGAAGAGCAAGGGCTACTAGAAGCAATCACCAACTGTTTGTCCTTCTTGTTGCGGCGCTCGCTGACTCTCAAAGCGCGCTCTGCGGCACTGGTGGAGAGCGCCCCATGTGCGCTGGCCTGAAAATTTTGTGAACCACAATTCATTTGCTGAAGTTCTGATGAAGAAATGCAGGCTCAGATATTTGTAAGAATTTTTGCTACTTGTAAATGCTACGCCAAACTTAATTGCATATCACCTAGGTATAACACCTATCACAAATGCATTGCACAAATTAACCAATGCCAATCACCAAGCAAATTCTACTGATTAATTCATTGCACAAGTTCAGATGAAAGAGGTTGTGCAAGCAATGTATAAAGAAATGCCATATAAAGTCACTGGGTACTTGAACTGAAAAATTGCACCAATGCCAATCACCAAGCAAATTCTACTAAATAATAACGTTTTCATAACATTTTTACCTATTTTTAGACTAATGCCATCTGACTAATGCCAGGAACACAATCGACTAATTTTTGGACCACAATCGACCAAGAAAATTCTACTCATTTATTCATTGCAAAAGTTAACTAATGCCGGGAATACAACATGGCTATCCACCATTAACCAAAATGGCTATCTAAGATCAATACGACGAGCAATGTATAAAGAAATGCCATATAAAGTCACCGGGTACTTGAACCGAAAAAATTTAAAGAGATTCTACCGATAATGCAATCTATTGAAGAAATGCCACATGTAGTCACCGAGTGCGGTATTAATCTCGAATTGAATCAATAACATAGATAAAATAAAAAAACTAGCTACAATCCTGCTACATCTGAAGAACATGAAACCCTAACCTACAAATTTCTGAAAATCTTCTGAGTAATCTGTTGAGCATGCGCAGTCCACATCATCTGATTCTAATCGAACAACCCATCAACAAGAAAAGGGGAAATTTGTGAAATCAAACCTTAGGTTTTGAAGGGGAAAATGTCGACCCGCCGCGCGAGAGCGATTGGGGATGACCCCCTTGAACCCCGGCGGGACGTCGGGGACCCTTCCCCCCACGCCGGTGGTGGAGGCGGAGGGCTCGCGCACCACCACACCGCCGGGAGCCGGGATGAACCTCCCGGTCGGCCGGGTCCCGGTTCGGTTCGTCGCGCGAAGTGACTACTCGCGGTTCTTGATCCTCTTCGCCCTCTTCGCCATCTTCACACCGCCGGCGACTCCGACGGGAAGAGGAGAGCAAGGTGGTGGCCGGTGGCGGAGGACGCGGGCGTGGAAGCGGTGCGACGAGGTGTGAATGGTGACGATTTTGGGGACGATTGGGGGAAACCGCTTTATTAGATGCGGGGAAGAAAAGCGGCCCCTTCACGTGATAAATATAATTGATGACACCACAAAACCGAACTCCCCTATCTAGCCCGGTGGCAAGGTGCCCAACTTCTACCGCCACACCTCCCGGGTTTGAATCTGTGGGAACCAAAATTTTTTTTGTTTTTTTCTTTTTTCCTTCCTTTCATATTTATTTTCCATTTCATTTATTTGAACTTTTTAGTGTTCCAATTTTTTAAAAATATAACACACAATTTTGAAATCATTGAGATGAAGAGGTTGTGCAAGCACTCACTATCACATACATGTCTCAGTACGACCCTTGTGCCTATGTGAGGGATCTCACCTCATGTGAGCTATGTGCATGATGACAATCTCCAAATCGCGTCTCAATTTTTCTGAGTGATCATGGATCCAAACTAAGAGGTTTTGGCACATTGTGCAATTTTCAGAACATTTTTACCTATTTTTCGAATTTTTTGGTTGATTTACTAAATAATTAATGTTAAAAATACCCTTAGGTGCCAAAATAATTCTAAAATCTTGCAAGGACACACTAATGTATTGTATTGTCATGACAAAAATTTTGAAATCATTCGGATGAAAGAGGTTGTGCAAGCACTCACTATCACATACATGTCTCGGTACGACCCTTGTGCCTATGTGAGGGATCTCACCTCATGTGAGCTATGTGCATGATGACAATCTCCAAATCGCGTCTCAATTTTTTTGAGTGATCATGGATCCAAACTAAGAGGTTTTGGCACATTTTTGAAAAAAAATAACTAAAGCAAAATTAGAAATAAACATTTGCTTAATAATACAAAATTACATCTTTTCAAAAAAATAGGGGTCCCTCAGGATTCGAACCCCGGGCTATGGGGAGCCATATAGTTCACCTAACCACTGCGCTACGCTAGTATGTTCGTTATACATCAAGTGAGATATTTATTTAACCGGACATCAGCCAAATAAAAGGGCGGCAACAGTTGCGCCAAAACATTTCGGTTCGTTCAACCCCGAAAATAATTGCGCCAAAAGCACCTTTATTTGCCTCCTTCCCCCATTCCTCCTACCAAGACTCCCGACCCCATTCCTCTTACCGCTGCCGCCGCCGCCGCCACAGGGACCCATCACCGTCGGCGAGGTGGTTCCTCGTCCCAGGTGAGTTGTGTCTACGCCGCCTCCACCTATCCCTATCTCTCCAAGACCCAGCTGCCTATTTCCCCAACACCCTAACCACATCCGCCGCCGACGAAACCCTAACCACAGCGCCCACCGACGAGCAGGGCCTTCGATTTGGTTTCAGGCCGCACCCCATCGATCTATCTCCCCTATATTTCTCTCCCCATGTTCCTCTATTTCTTCCCGAACCTTAACCTAACCACATCTGCAGGTCTCAAAGAGCTTCTTGGCCACAACATCGATGGTGGCAACAAGGGGTCAACGTAAGAACGCACCTGCAGGTTTGTGCAATACTACAACTTTCTTTGTGTCAGTAGATGCAAATTTATTTGTTCCTCAGTTACTTTCACCATGCTTCTGATGATAATCTATTTTCCATGAATGTTTGATGACACGAAAATAATAGATCTGTCTCACATATTCTCTGATTTCTCATAGATTTATAGGAGTGTTTGGGTCTGTCCTATATCTTGGGGATTAATTTTGTATGAGCCCACAACTAGTCGTACATCATATCTCAAAGCCCGGAAATCTTAACTTCTAAGTAGTGTTATTACCTCTCACCTATTAGTTGAAGCCTTTTAAATTTTCTAATACACCATCTTTCTTTTCCTTCAAAGAACCTACAATACCCGAGGATGATGAGAGAATCCGGATAAACAAGTGGTGGAGAATCAAAGGGTCTTTGAAGCGCTCGGCTTGAACACAATTGCATCTGAATTTAATAACAACTTGCAACAATCTGCACAAAAGAAGGGGGGAAAACAGCAAACAAGGGAACACATAATGATGATTCATCATCATCCGAGTATCTCGTTGGTGAGGATGATCAAGGAGATAGTACTGATGATGATGACACTGAATCAATTGTTCAGCCAAATTCGACGTGCTTCTTCTAAATCTTCAAAGTAGTTGATGGACCATACTTCAAACATGCATATTGTTTAGTACATCCTATTTCTTATTAGATGTTTGATCTAGGTTTACATGTTGCTTGATCCGAATTATGTTTTAGGAGTTACACCGCATTGATATTAAATGTTCAATATATGGTATTGAGCACTTATATATTGGGTTGCAATAATTTTTTTCGGATCTCAATTATGCTCTTCGATTTACATTCATATTCTTTGACACACATTTCTTGACTAACATATGGTGTTCCTTGTTAATGCATATGACTTACATGAGAAATTATTTTCCCAGCTTCCCTCAACATATACGCGCAAAGTCCTGTCTCCAAAGATCAAGAAATCTAACCCCAGAATGGCGCCTGGAGTTAGGAACAGTAAGAGAGTGAGGGCAGATACTCAATCATATGTGTTGCCTTCTGAATTTGCACCAAGAACGTCAAAAAGGCTTGTTGTACAGGATCGTACAACTCCTTCTGATGACAATGCAGCTGGACAGGAATGCAGTGGAACAGTTGCTAATGACAACACATCACAGGAAGGCAATGAGGCAGCTGGTCATGACAACACATCACATGAAGACAATGAGGTAGCTGCTCATGAAATTGCATCCGTAGAACGATATATTGGAGCTCCTAATGATGACCTTCCATTTTCTGAAGGCAAGTTATAATTTTTCATTTACTTATGTCATCTCTTTTGTTGTTGTTGAAGGTATTAAATTATTTAACCAAAAGAAAAAAAAATTCTCTTTTGTAGCCGCCGAACAAGCCGACGTCCTAGGAGGCCCGGACCACCTACAATGGGAAAGCAACTTGACAACATGACCAGAGCTATGGGTAGGAGATTGCCCATAGTTGTTAAAGAAGGAAAAAGAAGGCCTCATGATCCCGTTCAAGCTGCCACGTTAGCTTCGGAGGCCGGGGTCATCATTCGGGAGAGCATTCCTATCCTTCCACATTGGAAAGACTACAAGGAAGATGACACAATCTACAAAAACTTCGAGGGACGACTAGGCCGTAAGTGCCTTAATTTATCCGTTTTAAACTTTTGCAACTATTGCTTCCTTCAATAACTCAAGATCCAACTCTAATATGTGTAGGGTCAATTGGCCATTAACACAAAAAATGCCCCAACAAAGGCAGCTGTGATTGATTTGATGCGCAATACAATAAAAAACCAACGTTATAGGCTAAAGAAGAAATACTTCAATGGTGTACCTGCAAATGAGATTAGGACAACTTCTCCTGTTGCCTACATGACTGATGCACAGTGGAGGGCACTTGTTGCAAAGTGGACTGATCCAAAGAACATGGTATGTCTATCACGTCTTGCAACCTTCTTTCACTATCACTTCCCAAAGGATATTTTTTCATCCTGTGATACCTTCTACATTTATCATCCTCTTGTAGCAAACATGTGAAAGTAACAAGATCAACCACAATCAAGTAAAGTATCATCGGGCTACGGGTTCTTGCTGCTATGAGGCACACTTACATGCATATGTAAGGAAATCCTTATCTTTTCCACTTACATGCACTTTTCCACTAAACTAATTATTTTCAATTCCATCCGAGAATACTATCTTGTCATTTTTTTGCACAATGCGGATGCGGCGAAGAAACATGGTAGAACCCAGCGTAGATGACACCGAAAAAGTTGATGCGGTGGAAGCCTTCCGGACTCGCCACACAAGCTCTAAACGTGGCCTCGGTGACTTGGCAAGAGAGGCCCCGGTAAGTGCAAAAACAATATGCCCACATGCCTCCTAGCCACAATTTAACTTATACCACATTTGGATTATGTGCATACATACTGTTCGGATTTGAATGATCTGGATTTGTTCCTTCGTGGAGAGGGTCTCATAGTTTAGTATATGCAATTTTTGGACCACGGTAATGCCATGTATGTGTGATCTTAAATTTGAATTTGTTTGTTCAATAACCTCCGCATTTCCCTTCCGTCATATTAATTACTTCTATGCATTTTATCTCCATACTACAATGTGAATATCTGTCATGAAACATAAGTCTCTCAATATCTGTCATTAAACATAATATAATTAATATCTCGTCATATTAATTGCTACTATGGATTTTATCTCCATACTATAATGTGAATATCCGCCACATATGCCACATATCACCTAATTGCCCTTGTTGTCACATATGTATACCTCAAATTAATTCCATTAATTACCAAATGTAAAATTCCTATTGATCACATACATGTAACTCTTGTCTTCATGATTTACGGATTGAAATGGAAGCTTTGAGGGCTGAACCTATTCCTGAAGGTGAAACGCCAGCATCCAGCATGCAGGTCGTAGCGAAGGTTCTCTCGCAGCACAGCTCCAACCAATTCCTGAAGAGTGTCGGCTTAAAGACACCCACATCCTCCAAGTCAGCATCATCACATGAAAGTGAGCTTCGGGAGCAACTTGCGGCTCAAGCAACGAAGCGGTTCAAGGAGAACTAGATGACCTAAGGAAAAAAATTCAAGAAGGCGAGGAAGATCGGTCAAGGACACGAGAGGGAGCTAGAGGAGTACAAGAAAATTACGAGAGAACAATACCAAGGAGATGGCCGAGACCAATTTGCTCCTCAAGAAGCTCTTGTCCCTCCATGGAAATGCATCTTCATCGACATGAACATAGCCGCTGCACACTTATGCTTTCAATCGCATGTTCACTTTCGCTACTTAGTAACTAGGTCGTGTGAGCAACTTTTCATTATGTTTGCTACTGTTTCATCAAACTATGTGATGCTTTGTGTCTTGGTGCCCCATCGGTTGTATGCACACTTGTATGCCTTTGTGTTTCATTTGCAAATTCATATTAAATTAGTATCCGCAATTCGTGACCATTGTGGTTCCCGTACTCGTGACGAAACCGGTTTGTAACCTGTGACGAATTGATGTTATATTTGTGACCAGTGTAATGGCAAATATGTGACCATTTTATATCAAAACGTGACGATGGCAAATAGCATCCTGTGACGATATAAACTAATCTTCTATGACGATTTCACAAACATGATGTCGACCGCCACGTCATCGTTGACGACAGCTGCCACGTCATTCCTGACGTCACCGCCACGTCACATGCAAACGCCGTTAACGGAAGGTTATGACCAAAACATAGGATCAACCGTGACCAAATGAGATCGTCATAGATCCGTTAACGGCGCCGTCAGTAGTCGGGCACACGGAAAATTATGACGAAAACGGAGTTAAATCCATGACAAATAACGTTCGTCATTGATTCAATTCACTTCCATGACAATAACGAGTTCGTCACTGTTTAGAACCAAATCTGTGACGAAAAATCTCATTTCGTCACAGCGTTACAAATGTGACGCCAATTCTGTGACCAATTGAAAATCGTCACAAAAACGTCACAAATGAGTTCCTGTGACCATTCTGGCGTCTTCAGTGACGTTGGTGGAACGTCATTGATGACAACATCCCTACTAGTGAGAGGTGTGGCGGCGATGGCCCGGCGGGGTCGGCGGCCGCCGATCGCACCACCAGCCGCACCTGCCACTCCAGACGAGCTACAGGAAGTTTCGGGCTTGAGCGAGGACAATGTTGGTGGTCCACCACCCGACTTTCCGGACACTAGCACTGGCTCCACTGCGGGCTATTAGTGGTTTTAGCAGTTGTCTTTTGGAGGGAAATCATGTACTTATAGTTTAGCCTCCCCAGCTAACTTTTGTGTAAGGGTGCTCATAGAGTATAATTGATGACCTTTGTTGTACATAAGTTTGTACGCGATCCAAAGACTCCGTGTCATGTAATGCTTGGATGGACACCTCGTTGTTGTCATGTTTCAATGAATAATTTAGGGTTGTTGTGATCAAAGTTTCACCTTGTGTTGAATACCAATCTTGTGTGTTATGTTATGGAGATTATGCTCACCAAAATTCGTCACTAGTGGATAAGGGTATAGAGGATTATAGCGAAATTTGTGCAATTCGGCCTACAGCAAAACAGCTAGGCAGAACCTCGGTGTTAAAATTTTTCGGGCATGTTAACATTAGAATTAAACCTCGGGTTGAATACCAATGTTGGAGATCATGAAATTTTGCACTTGCTGACCAAAAAGGGAGTTTTTGCTAATAGGGGCAGAGAGTTATGAATTTTTTAGTAACTCAGCTGTGCTGTCCAGTTTTCACCAAATTGATGCTATGAGTTTTCGTTTGAATATTCTTCTTGTGGATGATGTAAACAAGCTTGTGAATATGTAACTAATGAAAATCTCATGGATTTCAGATGGTGGGACAAACTCGTGCTTCTCCCAATGGTTTTGGTGCAAGTGGGAGTGACACTCCACCTCCTCCTCCCAACATGACCATTTAAGAGCAGCTTATGGTCACCCAAACGGAGGTGATGCGGCAGCTCTTGCAAACGCAGCAACAGCTTGCTCAGCAGTTGCAGAATAATCCCCGTGGGGAACACATCGACGGCCAGCCTCGAGTCACTAAGTATGAGCATTTCTATGCCATGAAGCCCCCAACTTTTGAAGAGGCCAAGGAGCCACTGGCTGCCGATGCATGGATCAGGGCCATTGAGGCCAAGTTCTCTGTGTTCACCCTGCCCTGCTCAGAAGAGCGTAAGGCCAGCTTCGCTGCCCTACAGCTCCGTGGTGCAGCGTTGATATGGTGGGAGAACATCAAGACCATGATTCCTGCCGGACACCAAATCACATGGGCTGAATTCAAGCAGGCCTTCAAGGAACATCACATTCCTAAAGGTCTCATGGATAGAAAGATGAAGGAGTTGCTTGCTCTAAAGCAAGGCTCTAACACGGTGTATGAGTATGCTAAGAAGTTCAACGCCTTGTGTCAGTATGGTGGGCATCATGTTGATAACGATGCCAAAAAGATAGAGTGTTTCCGTGATGGGCTACATGGAGATATCTACGAGAGGCTTAACCTTTATGAGCCTAACAATTATCAGGACCTTGTGAACAAGGCCATTTCTCAAGAGGATGCCATGTCCAAAGCCCAGAGCGATAGAAAGAGACAGGATGGATTCACTACTACTGGTGGGTCGGGCAAGAAATTCCGCTTTATCAAGAAAGGTACTCAGGGTCCTCCCCAGTCATCTTCAACTGGACACTAGAGGGTGACCGTGTCTCAGAACAACCATCTGGGAACTTCCAGTTCCGTAAGGCACAGTAGCAGCCATACAAGCCTAGTGCACCCCGGCTAACAACAATAACAACAGTGCTATCAAGGACTGTCGCTGCTATAATTGTGGGCAGCCCGGACATTACATCAATGAGTGCCCCAAGCCCAGGCAGAACAAGCAGAATGAAAGCTCAGGCTTCTGTCAGGGGAACCAAGGCAAGAAGCCCACGGTGCAAGTCAAGCGGGGGTAAACTCAACTTCACTACCTTGGCCGACGTCCCGGAGGGAGCGAAGAGTGCCGACAAGTACATTCTCTATCCGTGATTACCTCGTTAGAATTTTGTTTGATTCTGGATCAACCCATAGTTTCATTAGCGAAAGTCTAGTGAGCAAGTTGGGATTACACTCTTGTCATACCAAAGATTCTTTTGTCGTAGCCACGGCGGGAGGAAGAATCCTCTCCAATACTATAATCAAAGCTGTTCCTTTGCAGCTTGGCAGCAAAACTTTCTTAACCAACCTAATTCATTTGGGATTGGGAGGTTTAGATGTGATTCTAGGAATGAATTGGTTGACCCAACATCAAGTTGTTTTGGATATTGCCACTAGAATGATAGAAATCCATTCCCCTACCAGTGGTCACATCACCTTGTACCTACCCAAGGTAGAAGGCGCAAATCCTTGTTCCTATGCTGCCGTAACCATCCAACTAGAAGACATTCCAGTAGTGTGTGAATATCCAGACATCTTTCCCAACGACTTGCTTGGCTTGCCACCAGACAGGGACGTCGAATTTGTCATAGAACTTCGGCCAGGCACCGCACCTATATCTAAAAGGCCTTACCGACGACTGAGTTGAAGGTTCAGTTGCAAGAATTGCTTGATAAGGGGTATATCCGCCCAAGTTCTTCTCCTTGGGGAAGCCCTGCTCTTTTTGTGAAAAAGAAAGATGGTTGTTTGCAGATGTGTGTTGATTATCGTCCACTCAATGCGGTGACAATTAAGAATAAATATCCATTGCCCCGCATTGATGTGCTCTTTGATCAATTGGCTGGTGCCAAGGTCTTTTCCAAAATTGATCTTCGATCAGGCTATCGTCAAATCAAAATTCGGGCAAGTGATGTACCAAAGACAACCTTTTCCACTCGATATGGTCTCGATGAATTCCTAGTGATGTCTTTTGGTCTCACCAATGCACCTGCCTATTTCATGTACCTTATGAACTCAGTCCTCATGAATGAACTGGACAAGTTCGTAGTGGTCCTCATCGATGATATTCTCATTTATTCCAAGAGCAAAGCCGAGCATGCGAAGCATCTTCGTATTGTCTTGCAACGATTGAGAGATCACAAACTCTATGCCAAATTCTCCAAATGTGAGTTCTGGCTGGATAGTGTGAAGTTTTTGGGTCATACTATTTCCAAAGACAAGATCTCTCGTGGATCCTAGCAAAGTGCAAGAGGTCATGGATTGGAAGCCACCCAAGTCGGTACATCAAATCCGTAGTTTTCTGGGTCTAGCAGGCTATTACCGTCGGTTTATTCCGGACTTCTCCAGAATAGCTAAACCCATGACTGAACTTTTGAAGAAGGGTGTCAAGTTTGTGTGGAGTGAGGAGTGTGACCAAGCTTTCCATACCTTGAGGTAACACTTAACCTCAGCTCCTGTGTTGACTCAACCGTTTGAGGTGTTTTGTGATGCTTCGGGCACTGGTCTTGGTTGCATGCTTATGCAAGAAAATTGAGTCATTGCCTATGCCTCACGGGCACTTCGACCTCATGAGAAGAACTATTCGACTCATGATCTTGAGTTAGTAGCAGTCGTGCATGCCTTGAAACTTTGGCGGCACTACTTGATGGGTAGTCACTGCAATATCTACACCGACCACAATAGTCTCAAGTATATTTTCACTCAATCTGATCTGAATATGAGGCAAAGAAGATGGTTGGAGTTAATCAAGGATTACGATTTGGAAGTCCATTATCATCGCGGCAAGGCTAACGTGGTTGCCGATGCGCTTAGCCGCAAGTATTGCAACTATGTGACGTTAGAGCCGAAGAATGAAGCTTTATGTGAAGAAATGAGGAAGCTTATCTTGGAAGTGGTCGAGCATGGCAAGCTTCATGCTGTCTCGATCGAATCTCCTCTTCATGAGAGAATTGCTATAGCTCAACTCATTGATGAAGAGGTTCAGAAAATCAAACAGAAATTGGAAGAAAAAGACCCCAAGTATGATTGTTTCCAGAGGGACGGCAAGGGAGTTGTTTGGTTCGAACAAAGACTAGTGGTACCTCGGGATCAAGACCTAAAGAAGGAGATTTTAGATGAGGCTCTTCTCTCTAAGTTCACCATTCACCCCGGGAGTACCAAAATGTACCGAGATCTTAGGGAAAACTTTTGGTGGTCAAATATGAAAGGTGAAATAGCCGAGTAGGTGTCCAGTTGTGATACATGTCAACCGTTGTCCATTCCCGCCCGGAAGTGGGACAATATCAGCATGGATTTCATTGTCGGATTACCGCTCACGCCCCGGAAGCATGATTCCATTTGGGTAATAGTGGACCGGCTTACCAAGACCGCTCACTTTATCCCCGTTCACACTACCTATTCGGCTGAGCGCTACACGGAAATCTATATTGATCTCATAGTGCGCTTACATGGTGTTCCCAAGACTATACTGTCAGATCGAGGCACTCAATTCGCTGCTCGCTTTTGGGCACAAGTGCACGAATCTTTGGGAACCAAGCTAATCCGTAGCTCCAGCTATCATCCTCAGACTGATGGTCAGACAGAAAGAGTAAATCAAATAGTAGAAGATATGTTGAGAGCTTGTGTCATTCATTTTGACAAATCTTGGGACAAATGCCTAGATCTAGCAGAGTTTGCTTATAACAATAGTTATCAAGCTAGTTTGAAGATGGCCCCATTTGAAGCCTTGTATGGAAGGAGGTGTCGTACCCCTTTGAATTGGTCACAAGCGGGCGAACGAACCTTGTTTGGCCCTAAGTTAGTACAAGAAGCCGAAGAGAAAGTGAGTGTGATTAGAGAAAATCTGAGAGCCGCTCAGATGAGGCAAAAGAGTTACCATGATAAAGCTAAAGCTGCCCGAGAGTTTGAAGTTGGTAATTATGTATACCTAAAGGTATCTTCGACCAAAGGCGTACAACACTTTGGAGTAAAAGGGAAATTAGCTCCACTCTACATTGGTCCTTATGAAGTCACCGAGAAGTTTGGTACGGTTGCCTACCGTATTCGACTTCCCGACCGATTATCTGTAGTGCATGACGTTGTTGACGCAAAATCAGCACCTCACGCCAAGCACACAGCAAGACGAACGAAGCTGGCTTAACACACGTGCCAGATCCGAAGCGTGCCAGTCAATTTTCCTGAAACTGACAAAGGATGAAAAATAGTTAGATAAAACCTGGAACTTGCCGGTGGTACCGCATGACGTTCCGTATTTACGGCTAGAAAGCCAATTAAAATGACATATAGCTACAACAAGCTATCTGTCAGCAATTTAAATATCATTCGAGAACTTTAAAACATGAAACCAGGATATAGCCGAATGCATGACGTAAGCATGACAAAAGATCAGTCTTCGTTTAAACAACATTGCTCGCACGTGGTCATGACCAATTTTCGAAGATAAATTACAATAAAAAATAAATAAGGTAAAAACATAATTATAAATATGAAGTAAACAAGCATGCATAGGCCAAAAGCACTAGTCTACCGCATGTCTAGGCACTTTCAAACCCGTCGAGCGTGACACCAAACAAGTTATTCCATCGCATGATACAACTTGTTTGAAACCATGCCACCAACCACAAATAGATTAACCCACCGCATGATACGATCTAAATATGGAAGGCTAAAAGCATACATTATTTAAAACAAACTTATGAACACGCTTTCACTCATGGTAGAATTGCCGAATACAGCTGTACAACCGATCCGGGTTCCATGAAGAAGGAACAAACATTTAAAAAGTCAAAAAGCTTGAACCCGCAACACGTGACAATCTAAATTGATCTAAATTCGGCTATTGAAAGCACTTGATCCTCTTATAATAAATTGAAGGGTTGAAAGCACAACACACGGATCTCCAAAAGATAAAGCCGAAACCAACCGATCTAGATTGGGAAGAAGAGTGTTATATGAATTTAAACATAAAGCAAAATACAAAGCAACACATGGTAACTTAATGAATCTATTAGATCTTGCCAAGCTAGATCTTAGCCTACCGCATGGCTCATGATCTAACAAGAAACCCTCTTTAACCAAGCTTAAATCCACCGTATGATACTAAGCAAGGTAACAAGGCTACTTGCATCACGATCTAAATCCACCGCATGATACTAGACATGATACAAGGTTGCCGGTACTTACGGAGGTCGACAGATCGATGGCTCTTCTCGAAGAACTCGATGACTCGACTAAAGGACTCGAAGTTTGGCACGGGGACGGCTTTGTTGTGTAGATGTTCGATCCCTATTACAAACATCAAGGGTTTATATTTATACCCTTGTCCTGACACGACTCCTGATCGACTACAAGTACAACATTTAATACCTAAATTAATGCTCCGGCGCCAATGTCCATCTCGTACCCGTCATCAATTCGTCCCTTCCTTATATCCGGGCCACGTCATCACGTACTCCCGAAAACTTCCTTTTTAAGCGCAAACAGTCCTTCTGCCGAATGATGGCGTATGCCGACCACAAGTATCGCTACCGAATCCTTTGAGGAGATTTTCCTGCCGAATGGCATTTCTTTACCAAACTCGGCCCACAAGTCTGTCTTTTTCCTATACCAATTTTTGGTGTGAACATATGCCCTTTCAGTTACGGGATAAAGATGTTTTTATTCCGAAATTGACTATAAATGCCCAACGTCTCCAAGCTAAATCCGTTCAACACCCATTCTTTCCTCTTGCAATCCGTTGGAGTCTCTGCTTAGGTCCAAACCCTAGGTCATCAATCCCCCAAGCTCAAATCTTCAAATGGCGGACCAAGATCAAGCTCTCCAGGTAAATCTCATCCCCTTAAGGTCCATTCGGTATTATTTTTTCGGTTTCTATCTTAGATTTTTTTCTGCCTTTTCTTGGATAGGCTCTAGCCACCGAGATTTTGATTCCCACTGAGGATAAATCACCATCCTTCTTCCTCGGCCCGTGGGAACCTCCGACCCTCTTGAGTTCATTGAAGCCGAATCTCAAAGAATCACTTTAAAGCGACTTTATCGAGACCTCATGAGTGGCAAGACACCTTCAAGAACCGGCTCCCGCCCCCAATTGCGGGTTGGAGAAACCGGTATAAGAGGATACTTGATGATTATAGTGCAAAAACCAACAATTGGGACAACCTTCGTATTGCCCAGTGTTTGGAGTTATCTTTGGCTGAAACTCCCAAGAATGAGAATCTTTTGATTGCAGCCTGTCATTTTTGGTCAAACAACGTCAATGCTTTCCTCTTTGGTCATGGACCAATGTCTCTTACTCTGGCCGATGTATATATGATGACCGGCCTTGATATCACAGGATCCATGTATCCTTACAAATACAAAGGCTCCACCAGGCAAAGAGGAGAGAAAACATGAGTTGGATACAAGATGTATATCCAGAATCATATGTCTGATGGCCCTTTGTATGAAGTTGAGTACAGGGCCTTCCTGAACATGTGGCTATGCAGATTCGTCTTCTGTGGCAAAGCCAACGAGCCAACCCTAAACCATATTGCAATGGCAAAAGATTTGGCTACTGGTCATTCCATTCCCCTTGGAAAGTACCTCCTAGGGAGTGTATACCATATGCTTCATCAGACCACCTACTTGATGCACACCAGCCAGAAGATCTCTTGTGTTAATGGCCCCTGGTGGTTTGTTCAAATGTGGTTGCAGCTATACATGCACCAGATCGTTGCTATTAATCTCAACAACTGGTACTTTCCTTCATCCAACTACACGGAAGGAGAAGTTCAGATTACCAAAGGATGCCAAACTTATGGAGAAGCTGCCTCAACCATATCCATTGACCGTAACATCAGCCAACTCTTTGAGCTTTTCTTCAAAGGTTTCACCAATCCACTTTGGCTTCCTTATCTGAACAATGATAACTTGACCCTTCCTTATGAATTCAATTTTGAGAATGGATGTAATGATGTAAGATCCATAGAAATTTTCAACATCTTCATCCATCCATGCATCCTGCCAGCAGAATTCAGTGGAGGAAGGCAAAATCAAAGCACCTTTGAATACTATCAACCAAACATGATGGCTCGACAGCTAGGATGTGGCCAAGTGCCCCAAAGACTATTCCTTCATGAATTCCTCAAGTCCAGAGAGGAAATCAAAGAAACACTGCAAGCCAGAAGAGTCTTTGAGTATCAGTGCAGCCCAACTCTTTATACACCTTGGCCCTTTGTACCAACATCAATAACACATCCATCTTTTATTTCCTGGTGGTAAGAACTCCATGATCACATCTTCAATGAGCCAATACATTCTTTTTGTCTTGAGCTAATGCCTGACTTCCAGCCAATTTCAGAGGTAATGTACTTATCTTTCCTTTTCTCAGGCATGTCCTTCCTTACTGATCATGATTCTTTGCCACTTTTTTGCAGAATACAGTGCCTGCCCTCGAGCCAGGGCAATTTCTTACAATGCTGCAGGCCCAATTTCTGCCTTGGGATTTAAATCCACAACTTTGGCTCAACTGATGTCCAGATATGCCACATCAGACCCAAATCTCATCAGTTCAGCTTCTGATAAAAGAAAAGCTCCATTCCTGGTTGCTCCTCCAGCTGCCAAGAAGAAAAGAACATCCAAAAGACTTCTCATTGAGGTTAACATCTATTTCTTCTTGAGCATAAAACCACTCTTCATTCTGACAATTTCATCTTGTATAATTTTCAGACCAGAGTCCAACAACCATCAACTACTACAGAATCTGCCAATGCCCCATCTGCTGGTAAGGTCCTCACCGTTTTCCTTCCTTTTGAGGACCATTCTTTTCATTGGCATTTACCCTTTACTTGTCATTTGCAGAGGAAATATTGGTGAATCAAACTGTGGGGAGTTCTTCTCCTCAACATACTTCAAACCTAGCTTCACCAAGAACCCAGTTATCTTCTCCTCAAGTAGAAGCTCCAACTTCACTAGGGATTTAGCCATCCCCTTCTCAAGTAGAAGTTCCAGTTTCACCAGGGATGGATCCATCTTCTATTCAGCCAGAAGCTTCAAACCTACCAAGGACTCCACCAACTTCTCCTCAGTTAGAAGCTCCAGCTTTACCAGGGGCCCCTCAAAATTCTCCTCAACCGACCATCTAGGAGCCTCCTCTTGAGCTCGAAATTCTCCGATCCAGGAGGTCAGGAATGAGGTAAGCATGGGCATTCATTTCAGTCATTTCCATTCAATAAATCATCCTTATTTCGGCAAGCCCTTCTTTTCAGGATCAGGCTGCATCACTACCAAGCTTTTCGTTCGTTGTGGATGATTTAACTGCCGAAAAAGGAGATGAGGCATCTTCAAACCAAGCTTTGTCAGTGGAAAACCAGGAAAAACTGAAAGAAATCCTCTCCTTGCTGCAAAGAGATATCCAGGACCAAGTTAGGGATGTTGATCTTCTAGAAGAAGTGCTTGAATCCATCAATCAAGAGCTTCCTGGTGATATCAAAGCCTCCCTGGAGCCTATCTCTCAACTAGACAATCACTTTGCACAAGTGAGGAGAGCTTTGAAGAACCAATCCTCCCGACCAGTCCTGGAACAAAAGAGAGCTAAAGCCAAGCAATTCGTGAAAGAGTCACAGGATCAAATCCAGAGCAACAAGGAATTGCTGGCTGAACTGCAGCCTGCACTTGAGTTAAAGATTGCCAGGAAAGCTGCACTAGAAGCTGAATTGAAGAATCTGACAGCTGAAATCAAGGCTGATAAGAAAAAGATAGCCGAACTCCCCGGATTATCAGAGAAAATCCAAAAGGAAGCTACAGCAGCCCTGATTGAATCAAACCAGCTCAAGACAAAGCTCTCCGCTCTGTCTAACACTCAGGAAGCCGATCAGAAATTACTGGAGAATATCAGCAATATGATATCATATGCTTCTAGTGTAATCTCAAAGTACTTGAACATTTGATTGCATCAAACAATTTGTAGCCGAATGATTTATCGTCCTTGTAATTTTGTTTACCATAAATTTCACTTTCCACTTTCTATCTTGTCTTGCGAGTAACTTTAGATGATTCATTCGGCAACTCTAGTCAAACAGTATCAGACCCGAATAGCAATCTGACTGCAACTCAGCTGAATTTCAACCAGTCAAACCGAATATGTCTCAGCTTGAATTCCAAACGACCCGACGATGATTCGGTTAAGGAAGTCTCTCCACCTCCCAAATTTCTCAGGATATGCACCACGATCTCTGGCCATGATCTCTTTGCCAGTCCCATAAATAAGAACCGTGGGTGCCCCTAGCCTTTCACCAAGTCCTTTGCCTTCAAGCTTTTGCCAATCTAAACTTCCCCTCTTTAGCACTAGTACTCCCAAAAGCCCGATGGCAGGCAGCACCAACAGGCGCCGGGCCAGCAACGAAGCCGAGGGAAGCCGCGCCGGCGCTCGCCGGAGGTGGTGATCGTCAATTTCTCCACAGCTTTTATAGATTTCCTTCTGTATCTGACGATCTTCTTCGTGTTTTCGAGCTCATCCAAAGGGAACCCCCGCTCTGCGCGCCGGCCACGACTCCGGCCATGCCAGACGACTCCTCGGGGTCGTACAACTATTCTCCTTCCCCCCCGCGCCCTCGCGCTACGGCGCCGACCGCGACACCCGCAGGTTCAAGGCGCAGCGTGACGAAACCCAGCGCGAGCTGGGAGACGTCTCCAAGAAGGCTGGAATCGCCGAGCTCGAATGGGAGCACCAGCGCAAGCAGCTGCTGGAGACCATCGACGGTGAATCTCGTGATTTGTTTAATTTTACCTCAAACTATGAACTAACCGCCATTGCCTCACATTAATGCAGACCGCGACGCTGAGCTCAACTGGCTGAAGACGCTGGTGAATAAGCTGGCGAACAAGGTGAACGCCCGCCCCTGGAGACACGCCGGCAGCCCGCATTGCCGAGGTGGAAGATCGCGTCGATGAGGTGGCCCTCCACGGCGTCCACCTGGTCACCACCTTGGGCCTGGCCACCATGGCGACGCATACCGGCGTCGACTACTCCACGCAGCCATGCGGCTTCCATGGTGGCGCACCAGAAGACATCGATGACGTCGAGGACATCCTGGAGCACCTCGACAGCCACGGCGACGCCATTGCCGACTCCATTCATCCCCAGTCTGTGCTGAACAGGCTTTTTGATTAGTTTGTACTAGGGATGTTTGAAATTTTGGCAATAAATAATGAAATTTTAATTCCTGTATTTGTGTTGTGATGATCCCTTTTTGCTTGTGGATGCGAATCCTTTCTGTTTTTGAACGAATTCGGAAACTTTATCTTAGCCGAACACGCAAAAACTCCTGTCCCTTGGCGCAGAATCCACAGAAAATCCTCATTCGGGAACCATAAACACTGTTCAATGAAAAACCCTTCGCTTTCGGAGAGAAAACCCTGTCGTTTGGTATTCCCATAATGTACGCCAACCAATCATCACTCCCAATGCGTCCTCTCAGCTAATAAAATAGCCCCCTTGGTGCTATGCAAATCCACTCGCATACACTTCCATCACCTCACATCTTCTCCCCCTACTCTAGAGGAAAAAACCCCAAGGTCATGGCGGACAAGGGAAAGCAACCCATCAAGGAGAGCAGCGCTCCACCAAAGAAACGCACCATTCGAGAGTAAGTTTTCCATCAATCCTTCCTTCTGCTCTCGATTGCAATCTCATGGTTCACGCCTCTCTGTTTTCAGCCTTGACTTGCTCCTTGAGGAGATCTTTGGATCTGAAGAGGTTCCCGAGTACATCCTCTCCGATTCCTCCACCGAATAAGAAGGCGCCACGCCAGAACAGAGGACCAACCACCAACTACGCCGCCGCATTCGGCATCTAGAACACAACCTGCGAGACATCACTGCTCGCTGCAGTGCTGAACGCGAATGCCGTATGAGCTTGGAGGCGTTGGTAGGGGGTAAGATCTTCATCCTCATCTGATTCCCACATTTAAGCTCAGATCTCATATTCAACAAACTGTTCCCTTCTCCGGATGTTTCGACAGTACAACAACTTGAAGGCTTCCTGGGATAGCCTGATGGAAGCTGCAAGTCATGGCAATCCCCGAAGCTTCTATGTTGCAGTTACGGTGGCCCTGGAACAGGTGAAGAGGGAAGAGCTGAAGAAGAAGAACGCGGAATCAAAGAAATGAAGCATACTTTCGCTTCTTTCTCTAGGCCTTCTGCTTCCCACCCTCTTGTAATCTTAGGTAGTTGGGTTGCCAAATAAAAGCCTGCAAGAAACATTTCTAATGTAGAACATTTTTGTGCTAAGGGCAATACACTTCAGTATTGACCATCTCCTCTATTAGGATTTTTTGTTCTAAAGGCGGCTTCTTTCCCGAACGTCGGCTGTCTTGGTGTTTCTGATGCTTGTAATCCTGGTGCTTGTAATCAACGATCAACTTCAATACTAGGATAATATTTCTTTAAGTATCTCCCGTTTATAGCTGCAGTAAACTCTTCTCCTAGTAAAGTTTTCAAGATATAAGCATTTCCAGGCGTACATCTAACTACCTAAAAAAGAACCTTCCCAATTCGGGGACCATTTGCCGAACGTACTATACTTAGTTCCAATCGGCAGTAATGCTTTCCAAACCAAATCTCCTTCTGCAAATTGCTTGACCTTTACTTTCTTGTTGTAATATTTAGCAACTCGCATCTTGTTCTTCTCTAAATTTTGTAGGGCCCTAAGACAAATCATATGAAAATCATCTAACTCATCCATCATTAAGCCACTGTAATATTTGGAACTTAAATCCTTTTGCAAAATCACTCTCCTTGAATCTGATTGTATTTCCCAGGGCAAGACAGCATGATGCCCATAAACCAGCTCATAAGGAGATGTTTTTGTAGCCCCATGAGGAGCCATTCGGTACGCCTACAAGGCCTCATTGAGTACCGAATGCCACCTCTTTGGCTTCTGATCAATCTTCTTTTGTATAATCTTGATCATGATCTTGTTAGAAGCCTCTGCCTGACCATTAGTTTGGGCATAATAAGGAGAAGAATTCAACAATTTGATTCCCATGCTTTCAGCAAATTCCCTGAACTCTAAAGATTCAAATTGAGCTCCTTGATCAGTTGTAATTGTCTGAGGAATCCCGAATCTGTAGATGATGTGTTCTTTAACAAACTCAACCATGTTTTCTCGGTGTCACTTTCTTCAATGGAATTGCCTCAACCCATTTGGTGAAATAATCTGTTGCCAAAAGCACAAACTTATGCCGCTTGGTAGACGGAGGATTTATTTGGCCAATCAAATCTATACCCCATCCTCTGAATGGCTATGGCTTGATAATAGGATTCAAGGCTGATGCTGGAACTCTTTGAATATTCCCGAACTTCTGACAATCTTGACACCCTTTGTAATACTCAAACAATCCTCCAGCATTGTCGGCCAATAACATCCAGTGTACCTAATAACCCACTTCATTCGGTAAGCCGATTGATGCGTTCCACACAGCCCATCGTGCACTTCACTCATCATTTTCTTTGCTTCTTCTTGACCCAGGCATTGTAACAACACCCCATCTAATGATTTGTAAAATAATCTCCCATCACGAAGAACAAACTTTATAGCTTTATACCTGAGCTTCCTAGAAATCTTTCAGGATGGATTCTCTAAATAATCAACAATTTCTTTTCTCCAATCATCTTCTGCCAGATCACTCCCGAAAGCACACACCTGCTTGGAAAACACCTCTTGGTTCTCTCTATAACCCGAAGCACTTTGAGCCAACCTGTTTGCCTCTTCATTGTGTTCCCTAGGAATATGTTGTAGAATTACTAACTGAAAACTTTTCAAGATTTCCTTGCACTCCTCGTAGTAATTTCTCAGGATATCATTTCTACATTCATATTGGACATTCAATTGTTTTATAACTAGCTCTGAATCTACATAAATTTGAACTGAAATAGCCTTTGCTTCTTTCAAATATTGAAGCCCTCGAAGTAATGCTTCATATTCAGCTTGATTATTTGTGACAGTAGGTTGAATAGGGATAGCAAACTCAAACATCTCACCTCTGGGTGAAATTAATAAAATTCCTACTCCACCACCTTTGCCACATGAGGATCCAACAAAGAATAGAGCCCAAGGAGTGATTTCAAGCAAATCAATCGATGGATCACGATGCTCAGTAATGAAATCAGCAATAATCTGACCTTTAATAGCTTTTGCCGATTGAAACTTCAACTCAAACTCAGACAAAGCTAAAATCCACTTGCCAATCCTTCCATTCAAAATTGAAATAGATAACATGTGTTTAATTACATCAAACTTTGAATATACAACGCATTCGACATTCAACAAATAGTGTCGAAACTTCGTACATGAGTAATAAACCGTCACACCCGTTTTTCCGAAGAAAACCAAGTGCAAACCTATATGCATGCCATGATCGGGTTTCATGCATATAGTTGACATAAGTGAATAACGAAACAACATCACGAAAGAAAAAGGAAGATTATTAGAGATTTACACTTAATCCTGGAAACGAAGGCCCCAAACTCCACAAATCGACTGGGGGTTGCGTACGCCTAGCACCAACAACATCTTCACAAGACTTCGCAGTAGCTCCCTCCTTCCGAGCAACATTGTTTATAGCAAGGGTGAGCACTTGTCGTACTCGCAAGTGTGGGGAAAGTATGAATGCAAAGGCTTTATAGTGGACTGGCTAAAAGCATTTAGCATTTTAGTTGATCAAGTTTTATTAGCACCTATTGACTAGCAAGTATAAGTATATACCATCTCACAATTAAGCATAAAGATAAGAGAAACACCATCAGCACATGGCAAGCATAACCATAACACATATCACAATTTAAGTTCATCTTGAAGTTCGGTTATCATGTGAGGGTCCAGCCGCTCTTGACCGTGAGCACGACTAATCGATTAGTTTAACACTCGCAGAGGTTGTACACTTTCACCACAAGCGAACGTAAAAGCTCCGAAGAACTTTGAACCCAACCATGCGATGCTGATCAGGCACCATACCACACTACCGAGGTGTGATTCCATAGGGACGCTACAAGGCCTTTACAAAGGTTCTCCAACAAGTTGTGACCCACAAGGTCCGGATCAGTTAGCAAGGTATAAAGTCCCCTAGCAGGTCCATACCCCCACCACAAAAAGAATAACTCACCCAACCCCCCGCTAGAGCGAGTCCATACCCCGCAAGCACCGTCGATCCCTTGTCCTTATCGGGGAAGATCACCCCAAGCTAAAGTTCCTAATTATTCAGCCAAGACCATTGCCTATTAGTTCTTGTGGTTGTCTTGTTTTCCGGGTGGTTCTCCATGTTCCGATTAAACATATAGTCTTGTATATTAAACATCACATAAAGGAACATAGAGCATAAAATGATAACCATGTTGATTATTACCAACCCGGTTGAGCAAACTAAGGAATAGCTACCATCAAAATTAAATAAAACCGGTTCAAGATAACGAGTCAAATGAGGCTAGTCATTCTTAATAGGAACCCATCAAAATTAATGCAAAGTAATGCAATGAGTGATTAAATATAATTCATAGGACAAAAGATCAAGGACACACTTGCCTTTAACCAAAGAGTAGTTGCTTAGATTGCCTTCACCTTCACATTCTTCCAAGCTCTCGAACCACGTTCAACGTTCACTCTAATCGCATCAATCATCAAGCACAAAACATGCAAAACACACAAGTACAACTAAGAACAAAGCACCAATCAAAAGGAAACTTTAAAAGAACGCACTAAAGGACGAAGCTCGATTGGATGGATCACTAAAGAACACAAAGTGCTCGGAAGGGAAAGGTCAAGTTAGCTTTGAAGAGATGATGGCGGAAGATTGAGCAAGGACCGGAAAGATCACATTAAGATAGAGCTCAATTCTATTGGTTACGCAAGCACAAGAAACGCCGAAACGAACTAAGCTTGAAACTATCGTGAGATCATTATCAAACAACAAAAGACTACGCTTGGCATATTTTAATTAAGAAATCATGTGAAAGAAAATTTCGAGAAATACTCTATGTTACCATTAAACAAGTTACATTTAATTATAGAAATCACGATAAACCTAATCATATTTTATTTATAACATTCGAGTAGAAGTTATGTCAAATTAACAATTACTTTAGAAAGATGAAGCGAGTTATGAGATATCTAAAGGAGTAACTTTATGTCACGTGTTCAACTAAACATATTTAGTATTGAAAAGGCATTTATGATGTCATTAGGCATATTAACTTTATTATGAAAACCGATGTTTATCTCTAACATCTTTTATTTAGAAAAACTAGTTAGGAATAGGGATTAACCAATTACATCATGATTAAAGAAAACCGGATTAGAACCTAATCACTTTTTATTTATAACAGCATTGGAATAAGAATTAGTCAAGATTAACATGCATCTTTAGTATTACAATAAATAACGGTGTGATATACATGTTAACATACAAGTTAAGGTGAAACAAACGAGAACGGTAGAAACGAATTATAGCGCACCCACAAACCTTAGGCTAGGGTTTAGTAGAACTAGTCTACAAAGGGAACTCGGATGAACAACCGACACACTAACCAAGAGTGATCTAATCGACATGAGAAACGAGATAACATGAAAGGTAGCTACGATAGATTAGGTACAAGAACACAATCGATTCATGAACTAGCTAGATGTTAAAGATTGGATCACAAAGAAATGAAGGAGTGCAATTGTCTTACATAAAAGACAATTACAATAGGATGACATGCACTAGGATTGGAAAGATCCGGAGCTTGAAAGAAGGCTAGCTCTACAACGAGACACACCGAGACGAGCTTGATAAAGAACGTCCATCGAACGACTTGCATTTATGAGAGAACAAGACTATACGCTTAGGTTTATTTTAATCAGCAAAAATGTGCAAAGGATATTTCATAAAGAAAATACCCTAAGTTGGATTTAATGCAAATTAAATTTTATTTGCAAAACCGGTGTAAAGAACTAGTCAAGTTTTATTTATAAAGATTCATATATTGATTAAACTGATTAAACATTTTAATTTAGAAAAACTAAACTATATGAACAATCTAAACGAAACTTTGTAATTCGAGTAGAACATATTATTATTATTAAAAACATTATAGAACCGACATTAATCATATTAACATTTATTATAAAAGCTGATGTAAAAGCCTAATCAAATTTTAATTAGAAAAGATTAATTAACTATTTAACAAATTAACATTTGGTTTACGAAAACCGAGATAAAGATCTAATTAACTTTTATGTACGTAAACATGTGATAGAAACATTAATCAAATTAAATTTGCTTATAAAAAACGATGTGTAGATCTATATAGCTTTTATTTATAAAAGGCGGTATAACTAGACCTTAATCGAATTAATATTAATTTTATTTTCATAAAATAAAACATGGTGAAAACACACCACTAACGCGTGCTTTACATTATTACGAACCTAACGCAACTTGAACGGATTAAAACGGAGTTAAAACGAAGAGAGCAAAACAAGATTGAAAGAACCTAGTCGTGATTAACCGTAGATTTCGGGGAGTAGCAGAGGAAATTTGCAAGACAAAAAGAATAGTGCTTGTGAAAAGAACAAAGGACGGGGTTAGATCTATAAAACTCTCGGTTGGGCTTTATGTGTGAAAGTGGGATCTTTCTAGGGGGTTTGCTTTACGCATTTACCAAGACACATAAAAATACCTTTTCATTACCTGTTGTCTCCGGGGACCTAATCACAAAAGAACTTGTTTCTTCTAGCTGCGGACGGACGGGCGGGGGACATTGGAACGAACGGAAGAACGGGGGCTCTGGCCGGCCAAAATTGCGGGCGACCGGACTCCTAGGGACACGGATGGGTGGCGAACCGAGAGAAGAGTGGATGGGGATCACGTAGAAGTGCTCACCGAGGGTGGAGGTAGACGCCGGCACCCGGATTTCGAAGGGGACGGCGGCGGTCGGCCATAGGGACCGGCTCGGGCTTCATGTGGCGGTGGCGTTCCGGCGCTCCTCCGGCCGCGGGAGGAGGCTACGCAGGTGCGACTCGACGTCCCGGAGCTAATGGTGACGTCGGCTAGCTCCCGGAGGCGACGAGCTCGACGAATCGAGGACGGCGGCCGGCGGCGCGACTCCATGGCCGGCGGCGGCGCGCGGCTCGGCGACGGCCGGCGGCGCAAGGACGAGGCGCGCGGGGGCTCGCGAGGCCGGGCGCTCTATATAGGGGCGCGACGGGCGCGGTCCGTGGCGCGCACGCCAAGGCAAGGGCACCGGCGGCGGCGGCACGAGCTTCCGGGCCGTGCCGGCCATGGCCGCTAGCCGGATGGGCCCCGCGGGCCGACGGTTGGGCCGGGGTGGACTCGTGTCGGGCCTTCGGGCTCGGCCCGGGGAAGGAAGGTTTTGTTTTTTTTTTCGAATTCATTTTTAATGCGAAAACAATTCCGAAAAAATCTAGAAATTGTTTAAAGGCACGAAAAATACTCGAAAAATCAAAATTGCCGGAGGCTCATTGGGACATGAACAATCCAAATAAAGTATTTGGAGGTCATGAAAAGGAATTTAGAGCCTTCTAATAAATAGAATAGCTCAAGGAAAAAATGAGAATAAATTCCGAAAAAATCCGGAAAATTCTCGGGAGGGTTAGGACAACTCGAAACGCATTTTTGAAACATTTTGCACTCAAGAAGCACCAAGATGCATTGGCATGAATGCAACACACAAAACCATTTATTTAATTTCCGAAAACAACCAAGGTTTTCTCTATACTATATTCCCCGTAAAGAAAATAAATGTTGGATTTTTTTTAAAATTATGAGAAAATTTTTATTTAATTATTCTTTCTATTCACATCCCGAAATTGAAAATTTCGGGTGTGACAACTCTACCCCCCTTAAATGAATCTCGTCCCGAGATTCGAGAAAGGTTAGCAAGAAACAAAGGCTCATGTGGGTATTATCCAAGGCTTTTCAACTTTCTCCACACCAAACATGCTCTTCTATTCTCCATAGCTCATTGGACTTGTATAGGAATATATAGTCCGGTCCTACTTATAACTTATCCATTCTTCTATCATTGTGATTTCTCCACTTTTCGCTTTGCTTCATCATAGTACTTGGTAGATCAACTTGTGCATCAGGATTCTTCTTGATAGGAGTGACATACGTAGGTTGAACAATCTTAGGCTGGGGTTTGTCTGAACCAGGTTCAGTACCATTATCTGCCCCTAAATGTGATAACTTCTTCTCTCGTCTCGTTCTACGATTTTGTTTATTAACTCGCTTGTGTCTACCAGGTTTGTATTCCTTGCAAGTGATAATCCAATTATCAAGGTTTAGGGTTTGAGTATGTCCTTCACTTGAGAACCTTCTTCTTGAGTTGAGTTTTAGGTGGACAACATCTTCTGCTTATTGATATCTATAGGGTTATGTTGGCGAGCTTCTGCTGTCAATAGACCAGCTTCCTTCTGGGGACAGGAGAGAGCATCGTGCTCACCACCCGGACACCTATCTAGAGCCTGGTTATCCTCATATTGTTAGTTTCAGTGCTTCATTCTTCTTTCATTCTTTGATTATTTTATGCTTCAGCAACTTGCCTCTTCACTGGCCCAATGGGAATTCTGTCGTTGGCCATCTCATTACGAAAGTAGGTTGTGCTAGGCTGCATCCTTCCTTGTTAGGCTTGAGTCTGATAGCTTCTCTTTATCAAATGGTGGAGGTGTCATGTTTTGATGGTTATCACCGGTGACGATATTGTGGGCTTTAGGGAGCGAAGCTTGCTCGTAATGGACCGATGAATCTTAACCATGGTTTGGACCATTGCTTACAAACCCGAGTTTGTGCGGTGATATACTCCAACATCTTACGCTCCCATGATGAGATTGCAAGAGGAATGTTTATGTTTCCTTCATTATCTTTATCTTCATGATTTGTATTGGAGCTCTCCATCTGATTGGGTATTTGATGATAGGATCGAAAAAGATAGACGAAGAGTAGAGAAAGAATGGAAAGAGCAAGGAGGTGGGAGATACAAAAGAAGAACCCAACTAAGCAACTGATGTTATTGCAGATATAAGATCCACAATACACCAACACTCACTTCAAAGAACCAACACAAACAATGTCATAAAACCAAGCATCATCATGCAAGCACAGAACTTCACCAAACAAGACACGGTTAAGGGAACGAACTACCCGTTGTTAATAAAGTCGAGGGTATCCTCCTAATAAATCAGATGTAACTCCCAGCAAGGATATTGATAAATAATAGATTTTTTTCCAGATCAATGAGTACGAAATTATGAGTTCATCCCAAGTGGAATCACCTCAATCGGAGGTTTAGAACTCGAGATATAAATTAAACAAGATGGTTATGTCAGCAGTGTTGACAGATTCAGGAATCTCCAAAGTTTCGGGCATAACTCTCAAAATATGCAACCAAAATTAATGAATTTTTGTCAGATTGAAACTTATGAAATTTCTGAACTACTCCAATTGGATTTACCTCAATCGGAGATCCATAGCCCGAGATATGAAATGATGAAGGTAACTAGGTCAGCAGAGTTTACAGATTCTGGTAGCTCCAATGTTTCGAGCTTAGCTCCTGGAATATATACTGGATAGGCCTGAATTTTTGGTAGAGATTCACTTATGAAATTTAGGAACTAACCCAACTAGTTTCATATCAATCGGAGTTTTGTAGCTCGAGAAAGAATTAAAACAATAATGATGTGTCGAGAGAGCTGTGCGGGCAGATAGAATGTCAAGGGTAACAATTCGCCTTTTGACCTATTTGGTGAAATTGCTTGAGAGAAGTGGAAGAGAGACAAGATCAAGACCAAGGGGAGAGTAAATAATTAGGCAAGGGTAGAGATAATAATCATTTGCGAAACAATGATGTGCAAATGAACATGTGACAGTCCAAGGTGAGCTATTAAGGAGGATTGATGAAAGCTATGGTTTAAGAAGCGACAATATTCATTACGAGCTCAAGGGAAAAGTGGTGATGATTTTTAGGTCAAAGGAAACCTTAAGAAACGACCATTACTATCTAGGCTCACGTTCTACGGTCGATACGGCTACGATACCACTCTGTCACACCTATTTTTCCGAAGAAAACCAAGTGCAAACCTATATGCATGCCGGATCGGGTTTCATGCATATAGTTGACATAAGTGAATAAAAGAAACAATATCACGAAAGAAAAAGGAAGATTATCGAGAGATTTACGCTTAATCCCGGAAACGAAGGCACCAAACTTCACAAGCATCGGCGGGGGTTGCGTACGCCTAGCACCGGCAACATCTTTGCAAGACTTCGCAGTAGCTTCCTCCTTCGAGCAACATTGTTTATAGCAAGGGCGAGCACTTGTCGTACTCGGCAAGTGTGGGGAAAGTATGAATGCAAAGGCTTTATAGTGGACTGGCTATAAGCATTTAGTATTTTAGTTGATCAAGTTTTATTAGCACCTATTGACTAGCAAGTATAAGTATATACCATCCCACGAGTTAAGCATAAAGATAAGAGAAACACCATCGGCTCATGGCAAGCATAACCATAACACATATCACAATTTAAGTCCATCTTTAAGTTCAGTTATCATGTGAGGGTCCAGGCCGCTCTTGACCGTGAGCACGACTAATCGATTAGTTTAACACTCTGCAGAGGTTGTACACTTTCACCACAAGCAGCGTAAAAGCTCCGAAGAACTTTGGACCCAACCATGCGATGCCGATCGGGCACCATACCACACTACCGAGGTGTGATTGCATAGGGACGTACAAGGCCTTTACAAAGGTTCTCCAACAAGTTGTGATCCACAAGGTCCGGATCGATTAGCAAGGTATAAAGTCCCCTAGCAGGTCCATACCCCCACCACAAAAAGAATAACTCACCCAACCCCCCGCTAGAGCGAGTCCATACCCCGCAAGTACCGCCGATCCCTTGTCCTTATCAGGTAAGATCACCCCAAGCTAAAGTTCCTAATTATTCAGCCAAGACCATTGCCCATTAGTTCTTGTGGTTGTACTGTTTTCCTGGGTGGTTCTCCATGTTCCGATTAAACATATAGTCTTGTATATTAAACATCACATAAAGGAACATAGAGCATAAAATGATAACCATGTTGATTATTACCAACCCAGTTGAGCAAACTAAGCAATAGCTACCATCAAAATTAATTAAAACTAGGTTCAAGATAACAGTCAAATGAGGCTAGTCATCCTTAATAGGAACCCATCAAAATTAATGCGAAGCAATGCAATGAGTGATTAAATATAATTCTTAGGACAAAAGATCAAGGACACACTTGCCTTTAACCAAAGAGTAGTTGCTCAGATTGTCTTCACCTTCACATTCTTCCAAGCTCTCGAACCACGTTCAACGTTCACTCTAATCGCATCAATCATCAAGCACAAAACATGCAAAACACACGAGTACAACTAAGAACAAAGCACCAATCAAAAGGAAACTTTAAAAGAACGCACTAAAGGACAGGCTCGATTGGATGGATCACTAAAGAACACAAAGTGCTTGGAAGGGAAAGGCTGGGTTAGCTTTGAAGAGATGATGGCGGAAGATTGAGCAAGGACCGGAAAGATCACACTAAGATATAGCTCAATTCTCGTTGGTTACACAAGCGCAAGAAACGCTCGAAACGAACTAAGCTTGAAACTATCGTGAGATCATTATCAAACAACAAGAGACTATGCTTGGCATATTTTAATTAAGAAATCATGTGAAAGAAAATTTCGAGAGAAATACTCTATGTTACCATTAAACAAGTTACATTTAATTAAAGAAATCATGATAAACCTAATCATATTTTATTTATAACATTCGAGTAGAAGTTATGTCAAATTAACAATTACTTTAGAAAGATGAAGCGATTATGAGATATCTAAACGAGTAACTTTATGTCACGTGTTCAACTAAACATATTTAGTATTGAAAAGGCATTTATGATGTCATTAGGCATATTAACTTTATTATGAAAACCGATGTTTATCTCTAACATCTTTTATTTAGAAAAACTAGTTAAAAATAGGGATTAACCAATTACATCATGATTAAAGAAAACCGGATTAGAACCTAATCACTTTTTATTTATAACAGCATTGGAATAAGAATTAGTCAAGATTAACATGCATCTTTAGTATTATAATAAATAACAGGTGATATACATGCTAACGTACAAGTTAAGGTGAAACAAACGAGAACGGTAGAAACGAACTATAGCGCACCCACAAACCTTAGGCTAGGGTTTAGGAGAACTAGTCTACAAAGGGAACTCGGATGAACAACTGACACACTAACCAAGAGTGATCTCATCTGACAGGAGAAACAGATAACAGGAAAGGTAGCTACGATAGATTAGGTACAAGAACACAGCTGATTCATGAACTAGCTAGATGTTAAAGATTGGATCACAAAGAACTGAAGGAGTACAGTTGTCTTACATAAAAGACAATTACGATAGGATGACATGCACTAGGATTGGAAAGATCTGGAGCTTGAAAGAAGGCTAGCTCTACAACAGAGACACACTGAGACAGAGCTTGATAAAGAAGGTCCATCGAACGACTTGCATTTATAAGAGAACAAGACTATACGCTTAGGTTTATTTTAATCAGCAAAAATGTGCAAAGGATATTTCATAAAGAAAATACCCTAAGTTGGATTTAATGCAAATTAAATTTTATTTGCAAAACCGGTGTAAAGAACTAGTCAAGTTTTATTTATAAAGATTCATATATTGATTAAACATTTAATTTAGAAAAACTAAACTATATGAATAACCTAAACGAAACTTTGTAATTCGAGTAGATCATATTATTATTATTATTAAAAACATTATAGAACTGACATTAATCATATTATCATTTATTATAAAAGCCGATGTAAAAGCCTAATCAAATTTTAATTAGAAAAGATTAATTAACTATTAAACAAATTAACATTTGGTTTACGAAAACCGAGATAAAGATCTAATTAACTTTTGTGTACAAAAACATGTGATAGAAACATTAATCAAATTAAATTTGCTTATAAAAAACGATGTGTAGATCTATATAGCTTTTATTTATAAAAGGCGTGTATAACTAGACCTTAATCAAAATTAATATTAATTTTATTTTCATAAAACAAAACATGGTGAAAACACACCACTAACGCGTGCTTTACATTATTACGAACCTAACGCAACTTGAACAGATTAAAACGGAGTCAAAACGAAGAAACTATGAGCAAAACAAGATTGAATGAACCTAGTCGTGATTAATCGTAGATTTCGGGGAGTAGCAGTGGCAATTTGCAAGACACAAAGAATAGTGCTTGCGAAAAGAACAAAGGGCAGGGTTAGATCTATAAAACTCTCGGTTGGGCTTTATGTGTGAAAGTGGGATCTTTCTAGGGGGTTTGCTGCAGATTTACCAAGACACATAAAAATACCTTTTCATTACAGTTGTCTCCAGGGACCTAATCACAAAAGAACTTGTTTCTTCTAGCTCTGGACGGACGGACAGGGACTTTGGAACGAACAGAAGAACAGGGGCTCCTGGCCGGCCAAAATTGCGGGCGACTGGACTCCTAGGGACACGGATGGGTGGCAGAACGGAGAGAAGAGTGGATGGGGATCACGTATAAGTGCTCACCGAGGGCGGAGGTAGACGCCGGCGACCGAATTTCGAAGGGGACGGCAGCGGTCGGCCATGGGGACCGGCTCGGGCTTCATGTGGCGGCGGAGTTCCGGCGCTCCTCCGGCCGCGGGAGGAGTCTACGGAGGTGCGACTCGACGTCCTGGAGCTAATGGTGGCGTTGGCTAGCTCCGGGAGGCGACGAGCTCGACGAATCGAGGACGGTGGCCGGCGGCGCGACTCCATGGCCGGCGGCGGCGCGCGGCTCAGCCACGGCCGGCAGCGCAAGGACGAGGCGCGCAGGGGCTCGCGGGGCCGGGCGCGCTATATAGGTGCGCGACGGGCGCTGTCCGTGGTGCGCACGCCAAGGCAAGGGCCTGGCGGCGGCGGCACAGGCTTCCTGGCCGTGCTGGCCATGGCCGCTAGCCAGATGGGCCCCGCAGGGCTGACGGCTGGGCCGGGGTGGATGCGGGTCGGGCCTTCGGGCTCGGCCTAGGAAGGAAGGTTTTGTTTTTTTCGAATTTATTTTTATTGCAAAAACAATTCCAGAAATTCTAGAAATTGTTTTAAAGGCACGAAAAATACTCGAAAAATCACAAAAATTCCAGAAAAATTCCCAGAGGCTCATTGGGACATGATCAATACAAATAAATATTTGGAGCTCATGAAAAATATTTTAGAGTCTTCTAATAAATAGAAATAGCTCAAGGAAAAATGAGAATAAATTCCAGAAAAATCCGTAAAATTCTCGGGAGGGTTAGGATAGCTCCTAAACGCATTTTTGAAACCTTTTGCACTTAAGAAGCACCAAGATGCATTGGCATGAATGCAACACAAAAAACCATTTATTTAATTTCCGAAAAACAACTAAGGTTTTCTCTATACTATATTCCCCGTAAAGAAATAAATGTTGGATTTTTTTTTAAATTATGAGAAAATTGTTATTTAATTATTCTTTCTATTCACATCGTGAAATTGAAAATTTCGGGGTGTGACATAAACACACGGGCAAAGCTTCTCTGCAGCCGAATATCTCATTTCGGGATCAAGTAATTTTCGGCTAAGGTACGCGACTATCCGTTCCTTTCCCTCAAACTCTTGTATAAGGGCCGATCCAATAGTTTGGGTATCGGCTGCCACGTACAACTTGAAAGGCTTGTTCAATTGTGGAGGCACCAACACTGGCGGTTCCTTCATATATTGCTTAATCTCATCAAACGCCTTTTGTTGTTCGCCACCCACACAAACTTCTGATCTTTCTTGATCCTCAATAATGGAGAGAAAGGCAACACCTTTTGTGACAAATTTGAAATGAATCTTCTCACAAAATTGATCTTGCCAAGCAGTGATTGCAATTCCTTAAGACTGGTTGGAGGAACAACTTCATCAATAGCTTTCATACTTTTCTTGCCAACTTCTATTCCTCCCTCATGTACCAAAAATCCCAAGAACTCTCCAGCTGAAACCCCAAAGGCACTTGTTCGGGTTCATCTTTAGCCCATGCTTTCGGATGCACTCTAGAGTTTTCCTTACATCATCCAAATGTGATTCATGATTCAAATATTTGATCACGACATCATCAATGTATATCTCAACAATCTTGCCGATCAACTCATGAAAAATATAATTCATGGCTCTTTGATAAGTTGCACCGGCATTTTTCAACCCAAATGTCATGACAATCCACTCAAAAAGGCCTATATGTCCAGGACATATGAAAGGCATCTTCAATATATCTTCTATTGCCATAAAAATTTGATTGTACCACTCGCATTGCCATCCATGAAACTAATAACTTTATGTCCAGCAGCGGCATCAACCAACAAATCAGCAACAGGCATTAGATATATGTCCATGGGTGTATCTCTGTTTAGATCTCTAAAGTCTATGCAAACCCTCATTTTACCGATCTTCTTGTAAACAGGGACAATATTAGAGATCCACTCTGCATATCTGCATGGCCGAATAAAATTTGCTTTGATCAATCTCTCGACTTCCTTCTTCACATCGGCCAATACTTCATCCTTGTAAATCTTTCAGGGAGGTTGCTTGTAAGGTTTAAAATCAGGTTTGATTGGCAACCAATGCTCAACAATGGAACGATCCAAACCAGGCATCTCCAAATAATCCCAAACAAAGCAATCTTTATATTCTTTTAGCAACTTGATCAACTCTTCTCTGAAAATTGAATCCAAATTGGCACTGATAAATGTCGGCCTTGGCTTATCACCATCTCCAATATCAATTTCTTCCAATTTGTCAACCGACATGAATCCACGTCCTAACTTTCCATCAGTTCCATCAATTGGATTATCCATTAAAAATTGCTACAAGAGTTGACTGCTTGAATCGGCCGTTGATCACCGCTTGACGGTTCAACGGGACCTTCACCCCGAGTCCTTACACGAGAAGCAATCTATACCTTGATACTCCCAGAAGGCTGGTTCCACGTTAGCCACGCTCACTGAATCATCTGCTTGGACCACCTCTATATCATCATCTACCCATTGAACAAGTTGTTGATGCATGGTAGATGGGATGCAACAATTTGCATGAATCCAGTCCCGTCCAAGCAGCAAGCTATATGCCCCTTTGCACTCGATGAAAAAGAAGGTCGTGAGAAAAGTTTTAGACCCGATCATCAGGTCCACATGTACGCAGCCCTTGGTGTTCGAAGGATTTCCAGCAAAATCATTCAGAACTATACTTGTTGGTGTCAAATCTCCAGCCCATGCCAAGCTTTCTGAATGTGGTATATGGCATCACATTGACCGCGACTCCACCATCGACAAACATCTTGGTCAATGGCTTGCCATTGACGTATCCTCTCAAGTACGGCGGCCTCATATGTCGATTCTTGGTCGGCTTGTCAAAGGTTGCTTGCTTGGCCAACACCACTGCGCCATCGGCCCAAGTTGCTCCTCCTCATTGATGTCCGGCGACGCCTCTTCCCGTACAACCCTGATTAGCCGGAGCCATAAACTCATTCGGCAAGAAGCCTACCATGCATGTTGGAGCCGAACGACCGGATCCATCGAGCTTATCCTTTGGACACCACACCCCGCTTCCTCTTGATCCTCGCTTGTTTCAACTCCCTGATTTCTCAAGCGCTAAACTCTTCTCTTTTGGCTTCTCCTCAAGCCAGGTGGGCACCATTGTCCTTCCTGCCAGACATATTCACGCTCCTGCTCTTCATGATCAACCCACTTTTGATCAGCATATCTTTTCCTTGGGTGATCATCAACTTCATTTATTTTTACATGTCGACCGTCACTAGGATGTATCCTTCCAATTCTTTCATGGACGGATCGGCGATTGACAGTATCCTGCCTATACTCATTGTATTTGTCACTGCATTCAGGATAATTGTTCAACGTGGGGAGCTTCAAACCTTCATTCCAGCAGTGCCTGAAGAACGCACATCCCCAATGCGCACGCTCTTTCTCTCGTGCATGTTCTTCTTGTTCTCTCCTGTGTGCTTCCTCTTCAAACCTTCGCTTCTCCTCCTCGTATTTCTATTTCTGGTAGCGTTCCTTCTCTTGTTGATGCTGCCACTTGTTAAGGAGAATACGCGAAGTCACCCTGGGCTTGGATTTGGAGGATTCCCCTACTTCAATTTGGCTTTTCGGGATGCGAGTGTCACACCCTGAAATTTCCAATTTCAGGATGTGAATAGAACAAAATTAAATAACAATTTTCTCAAAATTTTAAAATTTTTCCAACATTTATTTTCTTTACAGGGAATATAGTATAGGAAAAATCCTTTGTTTGATTTTCTAAATTAAATAAAAGTGGAGAGTGTTGCATTCATGCCGATGCATCTAGTGGTTCTTGAGTGCAAAAAGGTTTCAAAAATGCGTTTAGGAGCCTTTGTCCAAACTCTCCCGAGAATTTTCCGGATTTTTACGGAATTTATTCTCATTTTCCTTGAGCTATTTCTATTTATTAGAAGGCTCTAAAATCTTTTTCATGAGCACCTAATGCTTTATTTGGGTTGTTCGTGTCTTAATCTATCTCTAGGAATTTTCCTGGATTTTTTGTGATTTTCTGAGTATTTTTCGTGCTTTAAAATAATTCACAGCTTTTTCTGGATTATTTTTCGCACTGGAAATACTTAAAAAAAAAAAGAGAAACCTATCCTACCGAGCCGGGCCGAGCCCGGTGGGCTCGACCCGCCCGCGCCCGCCCGCGCCGCGCCCGGCCCGCCATGGCCCATCGGGGCCCAACCGGCCGCAGCCATGGCCGCCGCCGCCGCCGGCGGGCATGCGCGCGCCCCTATAAAAGGGGGAGGCCGGCCCCCCGCCGCGCGCGCGCGCCCTAGCCGCCTCCCCGCGCCGCCGCCTCCTGCGCCCCGCCACCACCGCCGGACCGAGCGGGCGAGCTCGTCGCCGGCCGGGATCCCGACCGCGCCGCCGACCGGTTGACCTTCGAATACCGCCGATTCCGGCGTCCTCCGCCCGAGGTGAGCACATCATCGCGATCCTCTCGATCTCCTCTCTCCGTTTTGCATCTCATCCAAGCTCCCTAGCCGCCGGAGTGCCGGCGCCCATGGCCACCGAGCCGCCGCCCTTGGACCGCCCCTGTTCGGTCCGTCCGTCCCGAGGAGGAAGAAGATAAGGTGGCGACTTTGCACTTGACCGTCGGTGTTTTGGACCGGCAACCTACTACGGGGAGTACCCGAAGTAGATGAATGTGACTCGCCGAGATCGGTAACTCGAAGGAAGAGGCACGCGACACACAATTTAGACGAGGTTCGGGCCGCGAGGTGCGTAATACCCTACGTCTGTATGCCGCGTAGCTACGGATTGATAGGGCACGATTACGGGATGGTGCAATGGTGCGCCGTGAGTTGAGATTGGATGAGGTGAGGTGATCCTGGGATCGGTCCCCGCCCTCGCCTTATATAGTCGGGAGGCGGGGTTACAAGTCGGAGTAGGGAAGGAGTACTAGTCGAGTACGTCTAGGAGACCTCTACACGGTGCGGAACATGTACGAGAGTCCCTATCCGAGTACTACTCCCTGTCTTGTCCTTGTGCTCCACGCCTTCGGTGCCGGTGTAGCGCAAGTCGGGTAGTCCCGGGGGCCCACCGAGTAGTCGGTCCTGGTACCCACCGAGGTAGTGGGCCCAGGGAGGTCCATACGACAAGCCCCCGAGTACTTTGTAGTCGAGAAGGATAGCTTCCGGTAGTCTTGACGGCCTTAACGAGTAGTCCTCAAGCGTCCCCGAGTGCTACAAGTCAAAAGTCCTCAAGAGTAGTCGAAGCATCCCGAGGGCCGGAATGTACTCCGACCGATGTTTGAGCAATCTTGAAGTCTTCTCGAGTAGTCCCAAGCGTCCTTGAAATCCGCCTTCGAAGGTCTTCAAAAATGCTGTCTTGTCTTGAAGCCGGAGCCGTCAAGAAGATACGATTTGCGGAACCGCAATCCACGTAGGGTAGCCCCGAGCCTCGAGCCGCGGGCTCGGGCGAGGATCTATCCGAAGCCTTCACGAGAAAATCCCGAAAAATCCGGAGAGAAAAAACCGAAGGACACGTGGCACGGAGCCCCCGAGCCTTGAGTCGAGTACTTCCTCTCGAATTGAAGGGTCTTCTTGAAGAATGTGTCCTGAGATGCTCTTGAGACTAGCCGCGTCCCAGGTAGTCGAGTAGAAGTAGCCGAGCCACCGAGGTGAGGCACGTCGACTAGTAGAATACGAAGAGTCACGCGCGGCCGGCGCCGAGTCGACCACGCACGGACTTATCCAACCGCCCGTTACGGAGGCGATTTGGCTTATAAATTCAAGCCGAAACCCTTAGGGTTTTTCACCCAAGTGAGCCGCGGTCGTTCGCCACTTGAATCTTGAAGTAGATCCACTCCAACGAGCACCGCCGCCGCGGTAGATCCAAGCGCATCACCACCCGAAAGCCGTAGGGTAGCCCCCGGCGGATGCGAGTGAAGACTCCTTTGTTCTTGGAGGATGAAGCCGTCCCCGTCGAAGACGTTGAAGGCCGGCGGGAAGAACATGGAGTTGAGAATTGCATCGACCGGGATCTCGTCCGTGCTACAAATCCTTGCGAAGTTGAACGAAGACCGCGAGGCGCTCCGAGCCCGGTGAAGGACCCGGAAGAGGCCGCCCTCCCGATCGCGAGGCTCCCGGTGCCGCACCCGGGCGGCCCCAAGATTGCTCCGTTGGCGGATCGACTTCGTGAGGCGCCAAGCCGGGCCGGCCGCCTACGTGAAGCACATGGCCAAGTCAATCCCGAAGCGGGTGCCGGCCTTCATGAAGTCGTACTTCCCGAAGGCCCGGTGGAGGTAGTCGCCGGCGGAGTAGCCGCCAACCGCTCGGACGAGCGATGCGCAGTTGCCGGAGCGGATGGCTCCCATCGCGGAGCGGTAGCCGATAAGTTGAATCTCCGGTAGCTCTGCATAGATAGCTAGTAGCCATGGTTGTATAGGAAACGAGTTGTAATGAACTATCTCATATATCAATGAAATGTGAAGTTCCATCAATGAGTACTCGTAACCGCGATCTCGAGTGCGGAGCGCCCATCGTGGAGTAGGTGCGAGTAGTAGTACTCGGCTTAGTAGTCCCGTCGCGGGGAGTAGGCGAGTAAAGAAGTTGATGAACAATCGAACTTTATTCGAAGAAGTGCACTGGGTGGCCGGGCCGTAGTTACAAGTAGTCGCCTGGACCGGAGGCCGCTTACGGTACCGAGTAGTACCGGGGCGGTTAGCCGCTTACGGTGAGTGATCCGTAGGTAGCCGTGTAGGGCCGGATCGCAGTCCGTAAGTAGCCGCGCAGGGGCGGATCTTGGAGTGTGGTCTTCTTGGTAGACCGCCGCTAGAGTCCTTGACGCTCGTTGCGGCCCGGGGGTCCGTAGGTAGCCGCACGGGGCCGGACACGGAGTAGAATAGTCCGGAGACTTGAAGCCGGGACCGGAGGGTCGCTTGCGGCAAGGGGGTGTTGATGTAGTCGCGTGGACTTGAACCCCGGAGTGGTCGAGTAGACTAGGCGTAGAATCGACAGAGCCGGTCGACGTTCCACGAGTTGTTGACTTCTTCGCCTTCGAGTGTTTGGAGGCGGTAGGAGCCCGGCCGGTCACCTTAGCCACGGTGAAGGGTCCTTCCCGTGGGGAGGCCGAGCTTGTGAAGTCCTTCCGTGTTCGGATGCGGCGGGAGGACAAGATCTCCAACGTTGAAGGAGCGTTCCTTGACGTTGCGATCGTGGTAGCGTCGGATACCCTCCGGGTACCTTGCCGATTGGACGAGGGCGGCACGGCGAGCTTCTTCGAGGGCTGTCGATATCAACTCGTCTGTCGTCTTCCGAGACGCCTTCGTCGTAGTGCTCCACCGCCTGGCGAGTTCCATATGACATCGGCGGGGAGGATGGCTTCGAGCCGTAGACCGGGAAGTAGGGGGATTGCCCCGTTGGCTTGGATGGTTGAGTCCGCGGCCCCCGCAGTGCGTTGGGTAGTTCCTTGATCCACTTGCCCCCTTTTGAGTTAGCGGCGTCGTGTAGCCGCTTCTTGAGGGCGTCGAGCACCATCCCGTTGGCGCGCTCGACTTGTCCGTTGGCCCGTGGATGGGCGACGGAGACGTATCCGACGTCGATTCCGGCCGTTCTCGCGGTACTCCCCGAGCTGGTGGTTGTTGAAGTTGGACCCCGGTGTCCGTGATGATGCGGTGGGGTAGCCCGTAGCGGTGTACGAGTTCATCCGGGAAGTCGAGTACTCTGTCGACCTTGGGGCATGTGACCAGGCTTGACCTCGATCCACTTGGTGAACTTGTCGATAGCCACCGATGCCGGTTGAATCCTCCCGGCGCGGTTGGCGGTGGCCCAATCATGTCGAGCCCCCGGCGGGCAAAGGGCCGGGTTGGTGGTATGGTGACTAGCTTGTAGGCGGGGACATGTTGCTGCTTGGCGAAGAACTGACATCCTTGGCACCGTCGACGAGTTCTTCGGCATCGCCCGGGGGCCGTGGGGCCGGTGAAGGCTCGCCGGAAGGCCTTGCCGACCGGCGTGCGGGAGGACGCGTGGTTGCCGCAGACACCCCTGTGGATCTCTTCCAAGATGTCCTTGCCTTCTTCGCGAGGAACGCATTTCATGAGTACTCCGGAGGATGCGCCTCGCTTGTAAAGCTTGTCGCCGACGAGGACGTAAGACTTGGCGCGGCGGACGAGTTGTTCGGCTGCGTTCTTGTCGGAGGGGGACCTTCTCGCTCGCCGAGGTAGTCGATGAAGGGTTGCCTCCGGTCCACGTCGATCATCATGACCTCCGCCCGGTGGTTGGTTAGCCGGGACGGTGGTCGGTGGCGCCGGCTCCGGGATGGATGGCGCGTGAAGCTCATGGACGAAGACGCCCGCGGGTACTTGGGCGCGGGTGGATCCGAGCTTCGAGAGGACGTCCGCCGCAACGTTGTTGTCGCGAACGATGTGATGGAACTCGAGACCGTAAAATTTGTTCTCGAGCTTGCGGACTTCTAGGCGTAGGCGTCCATGTTCTCCTTGTTGCGGTCCCAGGACTTGTTGACTTGGTTGATGACCACTGCGGAGTCGCCGTAGACTAGTAGCCGCTTGATGCCAAGCGAAGCCGCGAGGCGGAGCCGTGTAGGAGGGCTTCGTACTCGGCTTCGTTGTTCGAGACCTTCCAGAAGATCTGCAGGACGTACTTGAGTTGTTCGCCCGTTGGGGAGATCAGGAGTACCCCCGCGCCCGCGCCCCTCGAGGTTGAGTGAGCCGTCGAAGTACATCACCCAATGCTGCGGTCGCACGGTGGGAGTAGGTAGGCGGGTTCTCCCGCCACTGCGCCATGAAGTCGACTAGAGCTTGCGATTTGATGGTCGTGCGTGGCTTGAAGTCGATGGTGAGGGCGCCGAGCTCGACGGCCCATTTGGAGATCCTTCGGTGGCGTGCGGGTTCCTCGGGATGTCGCCGAGTGGGTAGTCGGTGACGACGGAGACCGAGTACTCCTGGAAGTAGTGTCGTAGCTTCCGCGAGGTGATGAGTAGAGCGTACAGGAGCTTCTGCACGGGCTGGTAGCGAGCCTTGGACTCGATAGAACCTCGGCCGACGAAGTGGGCGGGCGCGGCCGGACCGGGTAGGCGTGGCCGTCTTCCTGCCGCTCGACGACGATGGCGATCCGACCACGTGAGTAGTCGCGGCGAGGTAGAGCGGCGGTGCTCGCCCTTGTAGGGAGCCGTGAGGACTGGGGGCTTCGACAGGAAGTCCTTGAGCTGGGCAAGGGCTTGGTCCGCCTCTGCAGTCCACACGAACTTCTCGTGGTGCTTGAGTAGTTTGAAGAAGGGGAGACCCCGTTCTCCTAGCTTCGAGATGAATGCGTTCAATGCCGCCATGCACCCCGTCGGCTTCCCGGACGTCCTTGATGCTCGTGGGAGCTTTCATGCCGGTGATGGCGGAGATCTTCTCGGGGTTGGCTTCGATGCCACGTTGGCTGATGATGAAGCCGAGTAGTTTGCCCGAAGGTACGCCGAAGACGCACTTGTTCGGGTTGAGCTTCCAGCGGTACTCGCGTAGCGATGCGAAGGTCTCTTCAAGGTCGTCGATGAGGGTACTGGAGTCCCTGGTTTTGACAACCACGTCATCCACGTAGGCCTCGACGTTCTTGTTGAGTTGCCGCTTGAAGCAGGCCCTGGATGGCCCGTTGGTAAGTAGCGCCGCGTTCTTCAACCCGAAAGACATGGTCGTGTAGCGATGCGCGCCAAACGGGGTGATGAACGCGGTCTTCTCCCCGGTCTTCCTCCTTGATTGCGATCCGGTGGTACCGGAGTAGCGATCGAGGAAGCGAGCGGTCGCGGCCCCGCCGTGGAGTCGATGACTTGATCAATCCGCGGCAACCCGAAGGGGTCCTTGGGGCGAGTGCTTGTTGAGGTCGGTGTAGTCGACGCACATCCTCCACTCGTTCGAGTTCTTCTTGCGGACGAGGACGGGGTTGGCGAGCCACTCGGGATGGAAGACTTCTCGATGAAGCCGGCGGCGAGTAGCTTGGCGAGCTCCTTCTTGATGGCATCCCGTCCGTCGTCGGCGAAGCGTCGGAGATGTTGTCGCTTGGGGGTAGCCTTTGGGTCGACGTTGAGCGGTGCTCGATCGGCTCCCCGGGCACTCCCCGGCATGTCCGTGGCCTCCACGCGAAGATGTCGCGGTTAGCCCGAAGGAAGGCCGATGAGCGCGTCTTCCTATTTGGGGTCGAGGCCGGCCCCGATGGTGGTAGTCTTGGTGGGGTCGCTCGTTCCGAGGTCGACCGACTTGGTGAGCACCTCCTCGGGTGGCCGAGGCTTGTTGGCGCCGTCGGACTTCTGCGGGATGTCGAGTTCGCTTGTGGCAAGCTTCTTCGACGCGGCGTAGACCTCCATCATTGGGGTGGGTACTTGATTTGTCGAAGCAATCACCACGGCCTCTCGTATCGCGGTCGTGAGAGATCTTCAAGTCCCCTTGCGGGGAGAGTACGCCGAGCTGGGCTTGGCATTTTGAGTACCAAGTATGTGTAGTGGGGCACCGCCATGAACTTGGCGATGGCCGGTCGCCGAGGATGGCATGGTAGGAAGTCTCGATATCCGCGACCTCGAACTTGATGTACTCGGTGCGGTAGTTGTCGCGAGACGCCCCGAAGGTAATCGGCGGTACCCACCGAACCGGTGGGATAGCCGCGTTGCTCGGGACAATGCCGTAGAAAGGCATGTTGCTCTTGTTGAGCATGGGGGTGACGTCAAGGTTCATCTTCCCGAGAGTCTTGGTGAAGAGGACGTTGAGCCCGCTTCCGCCGTCGATGAGCACCTTGTTGAGCTTAGAGCCCGCCCTCGTTGGTTGCGGGACGAGAGGGAAGCGTCTCGGTTCGGAGAAGCCGGTCCATTGGTCCGCGCGGGAGAAGGTGATGGGCGTCTCCCGACCACCGAGAGGGGTCATAACCGCTGGTTCGATGGACATCACTTCACGGCGAGTAGCCTTCTGCTCCCGCCTGCAGGGGTAGTCGCCGAAGAGGACGTTGACGGTCTTCTCGGGTTCTTGGAAGTCGTCGCCGTCCTTCTTCTTGTTCTTCTGATCGTGAGGGTGCGGTGGCTCCGGCGTATCCTTGAGCGCATGCCTGAGCTGGTAGCACTGCTCGGTGGTGTGGTTGCCGTTTGGATGCCACGGGCACTTCTCCTTCAGCGAGGTCTTTAAACCCGCCGGAGTTCTTCTTCGAGTTCCCTTTCGGGGGACGCTGGATAGCCGCGACGGTATTGTCTGGCTTGCGCTTGCGGTTGGGACCCGAGAAGTTGTTGTTGTTGTTGTTGTTGTTGTTGCGGCCGCCTTGGTTTGGATTCTTTCTGCTTTGCCGCCGCCTTGGTTACTCGCTTGGACTTGCCGCGGATGGCGTCGTACTTGGCGTTGGCCTTGTCCTCTTCATCCGCCCGGGACGTGATCATGTCCTTGAGGTGGGGAATGGACTTGGGGCGGCGCCGGCCGAAGTCCTCGAAGGTGCGGCGATGGTAGAGCCCGTCTCGGAAGAGGTCGATGACCTCCTTGTCGGTGACGTCCACGACGGTAGCGCGCTTGTCGAAGAAGCGGCGCATGTACTTGCGGAGGGTCTCGCCTTGTTCCTCGCTTGATCATGGCAAGGTCCATGCGAGTACCCCGAACGGCCCATGGCGCCGCCGAAGTTGCTTGTGAATTGCTCTTTCGGTGGTCCCACCTGTCGATTGAGTGCTTGTCCGGCGACTCGAGCCACGTGAGTGGGGGCTTGGTCCGGGCGAAGGGGAAGTAGAGGCACTTGGTGTCGCTGTTGCCGCCGGCGTTCTCGATGGAGAGAGCGTAGCATCGGAGCCACCGGATGGGATCTGCTTCGCGTCGTATTTGGTGATCCCCAAAGGCTTGAACTTGTCGGGGAGGAGCGAGGTTGCGAAGCCGGGGTGAGAAGGCGGGGAAGCCGTCGCCTTCGGCGGCGGTCGTCGACTTCTTCGCCGCAACTCTTCGATTCTCGGCGAGCATCGTACCCGCCGTGAGAGGCGCCGGAGGCGTGGCTATGCGCGTGGCCGCGGCCGCCGCGGCGCGCCGCCGCCTCCGGCTTTCTTGTTGGCTCCGTGGTTGGAGGCTGCCGCCGTCGGCCGCCGCCGCCGTCGGGGTCGTTGCCGCCACCACCGGCGGAGCACGGTGGGGGACGACTTCTCGGTTGACGTTGTCTTGTCGTGAGGGTCCGCCGGCGGTGGAGCGTCGACGGTTTGGTTCGGTGGGATGTCGCCTCGAGTACGGTTAGGACCGAGGTCAACAGCCTGCGACTAGTAGCCTCGTTGTCGCGAGGCTTGGCTTGGAGAGGTTGGGCGACTCTCTTGTCGACCCGCATGAAGTAAGCTTCCTCGGCGAGCTTGGCGATGACTTCTCCGGCCCGTATGCCCCAGGCACGGCCGTGCGATCGGCCGCGGTGATCGACATGAGGCCCTTGCTCGGGAGTGGTGTGAACTCGCTCTCGGCCGCCGAGAGCTTCCGCAAGGTTGCGGATGGGGAGGTTGTCTCGAGCCGCCGGCGTCGTTCGTTGCGCTTCTGTTACGTTCGCGCCGGGCGTCCCCCGCCGGCGTCGGTCTCGTCCGCGGGGGGCATCGACGGACGGCTCGTCCGCGGAGATGTCCTCCAAGTACTTGTACGCGGCCGTGCCCGAGGTTCCCGGGGTGTCGCCGGCAGCCATGAAGACTTGACGGTCGGGGGTACCCAAGCTTGGCTCAGAAGGTGCCACCTCAGTTGGTGTGCTTGAGTCAGCTTGGGCTAGCGGTGTTCCCTCCTGGAACGGTAGCGAGTCGATGTAGGCGACGTAGCGTGAGTCCTCTTGTTGTCGGCTCGGCGGGTTTGCGGTACGGCCGATGAGCGTATCTCCCGGCGGCGTTGATCTTATAACCGGCCCGCAGGCCGCCCGGACAAGGGAAGCTCAGAGGAGTTGTCTTCGGACTCGGGCTCCTCGGGGTCCGACCCGAAGTCGAACTCGTAGTCCGGGTTCGAGTAGAACTCGGAGAGAGGGTCGGGAGTCCGAGACGCGGTTGGAGACGGCGTCGGAGTCCGAGTTGTACTCGGTTACGGGCTCCTTGCCGGCCCCGGCGTGGCGTAGAAGCCTCCGTGCGGGCCCGGGCCGGGGAACGCGAGGGCCACGCACGGAGCGGCGGCGTGGAGAGGGGACCGCTGCGATGGCCGAGGAGCCGGCTCGCATGCGATGGCCCATGGCGACGTCGGGTTCGAGTTGGAGACGGACTCGAGCTCGAAGTCGGCGTGGAGGTTGGAGAGCGAAATTTCGCCGAACTCGCCGGCGAGCTTGCCCGTGACAACTTCGGGAAGCGTCACAAGGCCCGTCCTCGAGTCGGGTTGCATGATCGAGCGGCGGCCGGAAGGAGCCCGCGCCATCGGCGGTGCGGACCCGTGGCGCCGAAGACGAAGGTGTCGCCGCGGTTGAAGGCGACGGTTGGCTTGATGTGAACGGAAGCCGTCGAGTTCGCCATGTGATCTCGAGCGAGAGCCCCTACCCGGCGCGCCGGTGTCGGTGTTTTGGACCGGCAACCTACTACGGGAGTACCCGAAGTAGATGAATGTGACTCGCCGAGATCGGTAACTCGAAGGAAGAGGCACGCGACACACACAATTTAGACGAGGTTCGGGCCGCGAGGTGCGTAATACCCTACGTCCCGTATGCCGCGTAGCTCCGGATTGATAGGGCACGATTACGGGATGGTGCAATGGTGCGCCGTGAGTTGAGATTGGATGAGGTGAGGTGATCCTGGGATCGGTCCCCGCCTCGCCTTATATAGTCGGGAGGCGAGGGTTACAAGTCGGAGTAGGGGAAGGAGTACTAGTCGAGTACGTCTAGGAGACCTCTACACGGTGCGGAACATGTACGAGTCCCTATCCGAGTACTACTCCCGTGTCTTTGTCCTTGTGCTCCACGCCTTCGGGTGCCGTGTAGCGCAAGTCGGGTAGTCCCGGGGGCCCACCGAGTAGTCGGTCCCGGTACCCACCGAGGTAGTGGGCCCGGGGAGGTCCATACGACATTGACCCCCGCAAAATCCGGAAAATAAGTAGATCCACTTTTGAGTCTTGCACCTTTCCTCGAAAACCCCCTGGAAAGATTAGATTCCTTAGATCCAATCCATCCCAAGCACTTTTACAGATCTAACCCCGATCTTTAACCTTTTCCCGAGCACTATTTGGTGTGTCTTGCAAATCTTCTTTGCTAGCCCACGAAATCTACGGTTAATCGCAACTAGGTCCCCGCAATCTTGTTTTGCTCACCGGATCTTTGTTTTAGCTCCGATTTAATCCGTTCAAGTTGCGTTAGGTCCATAATAATGTAAACCACGCGTTAGTGATGGGTTTTCACCATGTTTTGTTTCTGAAAATAAAATTAATATTAATTTTGATTAATGACCCGGATATACATGTCTTTTCCAAATAGAAGCTATATAGATCTATATATCGTTTTTCATAATCAAATTTAATTTGATTAATGATTACTTTACATGCTTTTATGAATAAAATCTAATTAGATCTTTTACTCGGTTTTCCATAAGTCAAATATTAATTTGCTTAATGATTAATTAACTTTTATAATTAAAAGTTGATTAGGCTTTTACTCCGGCTTTATAAATAAATGTTAATCTTGATTAATACCAATTTAATACTGTTTTTGATAATAATATGATCTACTCGAATTACAAAGTTTCGTTTAGTTTGTTCATATAGTTCGGTTTTTCTAAATTAAAATGTTTAATCGGTTTAATCAATATATGAATCTTTATCAATAAAAACTTGACTAGTTCTTTACACCGGTTTCATAAATAAAGTTTAATATGGCATTAATGTCAACATAGGATATTTTATTTCTGAAATATTCCTTTATATTTGTTTTGTTAATTAAAATGAACCTAGCTCATAGTCTTGTTCTCTCATAAATGCAAATAATTCGTTAGACGTTCGGCGTCAGCTTTTATCTTAGTATCTCTTTTGATCAAGTTTATCAGAAGCTCTAAACCTTTCTAGTGTCGGCCCAAGCTAAACCGTGTGCATCTAATCAAGCCTTAGAGTTTCGCTTATCTTAGAAGCTTTGTCTATGTGAGTAGTTTGCACCGCTCATTTGCCTATCAAGTAATCTTATCACTCTTGTTTCATGTTTATCTTAGAATCTTGTATATCAGCATCTAGCTAGTTGATGTCTATCCCATCTCTGTTAGGTTGTCTTTTTATAAATCAGCTATGTTCTTACGCCCAATCTTTCGTAGCTATACCTTTCTTCAGAGCTAATCTTGTTATCAGTTCCTTTACTAATTAGTTTAGCCTAACCTTTTGCTCAGTTCTTGCCCTTCGATCTAGTTCTCTACGTAAATTAGTTTTCCTAAACCCATCTTAAGGTTCTCTTATGCGTTGATAGTCCGTTTGTCTTTGTTCTAGTTCGTTTCACCATAACTTATGCGTTAGCACGTGTATCACCTCGCTACTTGTTTTAATATTAAAGATGCATGTTAATCTTGACTAATTCCTATTCCAATGCTTTTATGAATAAAAAGTGATTAGGTTCTAATCCGGTTTTCTTTAATCATGATGTAATTGGTTAATCCCTATTCATAACTAGTTTTTCTAAATAAGAGATGTTAGAGTTAAACATCGGTTTTCATAATAAAGTTAATATGCTTAATGACATCATAAATGCCTTTTCAATATTAAATATGTTTAGTTGAACACGTGACATAAAGTTACTCGTCTAGATATCTTATACTTATCTTTTTAAAGTAATTGTTAATTTGACATAACTTCTACTCGAATGTTGTAAATAAAATATGATTAGGCTTATCGTGCTTTCTTTAATTAAATGTAACTTGTTTAATGGTAACATAGAGTATTTCTTTGAAATATTCTTTCACATGATTTCTTAATTAAAATATGCCAAGCGTAGTCTCTCGTTGTTTGATAATGATCTCACGATAGTTTCGAGCTTAGTTCCGTTCTCTGTGGTTCCCTCGTTTCTTGCGTAACCATTAGAATCAAACCCTATCCCAGAGTGATCTTTCCAATCTTCCGCGACCATCTCTTTAAAGCTAACCAAGCCTTTTCCCTTCCTAGCACACTTTGTGTTCTTTAGTGATCCATCTAATCGAGCCTATCCTTTAGTGCGTTCTTTTAAAGTTTTCTTTCGATTGGTGTATTGTTCTTAGTTGTACTCGTGTGTTTGCTTTGCATGCTTGTGCACGATGATTGACGCGCTTAGAGTGAACGCCGTTCGAGAAGCTTGGAAGAGCAAGAAGTTGAAGATTACGAGCAACGACATTACTTTGGTTAAAGGCAAGTGTGTCCTTGATCTTTTGTCCTAAGAACTATGTTTAATCACTCATTGCATATGCTTGCATTAATATGATGGGACCCATGTTTAAGGTTTGACTAGTGTTATTTATCCTGTGCCTTGATCCAAACGGGTTTATCTTTATGTTGGGTAGCTATGCTTAGTTGCTATACCTGGGTTATGGTGGTTTTAATGAACAACAATGATGAACTTGTTTTACCTTTATGTTATATCTTTGGATGTTAATACAAGATCATATGATTAATCGGAACATGGAGCGACCACCCAGGACAACAGTGCAACCACAAGGACTATATGGCTCTGGTCTTGGCCGAGTAATTAGGGAAGTCTTTGTGTGGTTATTACTCGCATAGTAGGTTGGGGACGGAGGAATGCTTTTATGGCTCTTCTATTCGGAGCGGTGATGGAACGGAAGACTCTATGGCTTACCGTCCGTAATAGAAGTGTGGTACGAAAGATAGCCTCTATGACATACTACTATGGACTAATACGCACGGGAGGACTCTTTGTAAAGGCCTCGTAGCGTCCCTATGCAATCACACCTCGGTAGTGTGGTATGATGCTCCGCGGCATCGCATGGTTGGGTTTAAAGTTCTTCGGGACTTTTACGCGACTTGTGGGTAAAGATGTACAACCTCCGCGCAGTGTAAAACTAATCGATTAGCCGTGCCCACGGTCACGGGCGGCCCTGGACCCTCACATGATAATTGAACTTGAAGATGGACTTAAATCGTGTTCTCTGGTTGTGCTTGCCATATGCTTATGGCGTATCTTATCTATCTCTTTATGATAATTGTGGGTTGGTATAAACTTATACTTTATTAGTAATCGAGGTGCTAATAAAACTTGACCAACTAAAATGCTAAATGCTTATAGCCTAGTCCACTATAAAGCCTTTGCATTCATTCTTTTCCCCCACACTTGCTTGAGTACGACAAGTGCTCACCCTTGCTATAACCATTGTTGCTCGAAAGAGGATGCTACTTTGAAGTCTTGTGAAGATGTTGCTGGTGCTAGGCGTACACAACCCCCCGGTCGATTGCTCGTGATGTTTGGAGCCTTCGTTTCCCGGGATAAAGCGTAAATCTACGATAATCTTTCTTTTTCTTACGTGATACCGTTTCGTATTCACTTTTATGTCACTATATGCATGAAACTTGATCCCGGCATGCATATAGGTATGCACTTGGTTTCCTTCGGAAAGTCGGGTGTGACGAGGCGCTTCTTTGTGGATTTGTTCTATTATTACTTGTTGAGCAGGATCAACTGATCCATCCTACTTTGCCCTTGCTGAAGTTAAAACCTTCACTTTTCCCTTTTCCTCAGCTGTCACCATATTGACTGAAAATCCAATCATGTTCTGAGGAAAAGGATTGCCATCCAACTTCATTTTATTATCAAACTTCAAATGACCTTCCTGGATAGCCTTCTGAATCCTCATCCTAAAAACCCTGCATTCATTGATAGAGTGAGAGTTCCTGCCGTGAAATCCACAGTATCTTTTCTCTTTAACTCCATCAGGCCGAAGCATAGAATGCCCTTCTGGCAACTTGATTCGTCCTTCCTTTACAAGGAACTCAAAGAGCTTATCAGCCTTGGTCACATCAAAGTCATATGTGCCCTTGGCTTGCTTGATCCATCTCTGGTTCACTGTCAACGGCTCTTTGCCCCATACCATTTCAGCTGCTGCGATCTCATCATCATCATCAAATTCCTCCCCCTGATCAGCTCTTTCGAGGAATTGGTTATAGATGTCATCTATATCACTGTGTTTGGCAAACCTGGAGTCTTTCTTGAAGCCATAAGCTTGATTGCTCATTAATGAAAATCTGTGTGACAGTTGGCCAAGATTGTCGAACTCCATGCCGAATAGCTTTTCCCGAATAGCTGGCAACATACCCGCAACAACCATATCAGCCAATTGATCATCTGGCAGATTCAAAGAGAAGCACATGCTCTTAGTCTCTCTGAACCTTTTGAGGAACTCCATGGGAGTTTCATTATGCCTCTGTCTTAGAGTGGTTAGATCAATTAGCTTTTTCTCATTACTGCCAATGAAGTAATGAGCATGGAACTTCTGTTCCAAATCCTTCCAGGAATAGATTGATTGAGCAAGCAAAGAAGCGAACCATGTAAAAGTCGGGCCTGTCAATGATAAGGGAAAGTATCTGATCCTGAATGCTTCATCAGCTGAAGCTTCCCCAAGCTGCATCAAATATCGAGCTATGTGCTCCATAGTGCTAGTATCATCTTGCCCAGAGAACTTTGTGAAATCTATAGGAGGTTAAACCCTGTGTGGCAAAGCCACCCTATGGTACCATTCTGGGAAAGGAGGTGTATAAACTTGCCCTTGCATCTTGGGTTTCAGGCCGAACTGATTTTGTAATACATCGGCCATTTTCGTATCATAAGGTCAACATTAGCATCTTGATGCTCTGGCCTTCCAGTAGGCCCAGTAGGCATTCCTGTGGCCGCACCATATCTAGGGTTTGGGAAAGTGTCAATGGCGCCGTAATCCATGAATTCCGAATAACCTTCTCCATACATGTTCTTTTGTAGCCTATTGTTTGCTGGGGCTATCCTGTAAGTAGAGCCAGGTGGAGCTCCAGAAGAACCGAATGCCAAATCTCCATAAGTAGGCCTATTGGGCATTGCCTGATAAGGGTTTTGCTGCTGGACTGGACGACCCCCATTACTTTGTAGGGGCGGCTGGATTGGTTGACTTCCCACACTTTGCAGAGGAGGCTGGATTGGCTTATCTCCTGTACTTTGCAGAGGCGGCTGGGCACTTGTATCTCGAGTTGGTTGGCTATTGACAGCAGCACTAGTTTCTCCAACCTCTACAGTAGATGCTTGATGTGTTACTCGACCAAGCATCCTTTCCATGCCTGGGCCAAAGACTCCAACAATCATCTGCTTGAACATAGTCGGGAAAGCGGTATGGTGTTTAGCCATTATGCTCTCCATAGTACGCAAATGCATTCAAAGCTTCCTATTTTTCCTCAGCAGACGTGGTATCAGGTTACCCTGGTAGTAGAACCCTTGGCATGTCAGATTTAAGATACGGCACACCACTTCTGTTTTTGCTAAATGACATTAAACACTTATGTTGAAACTGGTCAATGGCATCCTTCAATTGTGCTTGTTGTTCAAGAGACAAGTCATCCATGGTGACATCCATGACATCATGAATATCAGGCATCATGATCAGCTAGATTGTCCCACCTGGCAAAAAGTGTGTTGACGCAAAATCAGCACCTCGCGCCAAGCACACAGCAAGCCGAACAAAGCTGGCTTAACACACGTGCCAGATCCGAAGCGTGCCAGTCAATTTTCCAGAAACTGACAAAGGATGAAAAATAGTTAGATAAAACCTGGAACTTGCCGGGTGGTACCAGACAGTTCCGTATTTACGGCTAGAAAGCAAATTAAAATGACATATAGCTACAACAAGCTATCTGTCAGCAATTTAAATATCATTCGGGAACTTTAAAACATGAAACCATGATATAGCCGAATGCATGACGTAAGCATGACAAAAGATCGGTCTTCGTTTAAACAACATTGCTTGCACATGGTCATGACCGATTTTCGAGGATAAATTACAATAAAAAAATAAATAAGGTAAAAACATAATTATAAATATCAAGGTAAACAAGCATTCATAGGCCAAAAGCACTAGTCTACCGCATGTCTAGGAACTTTCAAACCCGTCGAGCGTGACACCAAACAAGTTAATCCTCCGCATGATACAACTTGCTTGAAACCATGCCACTAACCACAAACAGATTAATCCACCGCATTATACAATCTAAACATGGAAGGCTAAAAGCATACATTATTTAAAACAAACTTATGAACACGCTTTCACTCATGGTAGAATTGCCGAATACAGCTGTACAGCCGATCCGGGTTCCGTGAAGAAGGAACAAACATTTGAAAAGTTAAAAACCTTCAACCCGCAACACGTGACAATCTAGATTGATCTAAATTTGGCTATTGAAAGCACTTGATCCTCTTATAATAAATTGAAGGGTTGAAAGCACAACACACGAATCTCCAAGAGATAAAGCCGAAACCAACTGATCTAGATTGGGCAAAAGAGTGTTACATGAATTTAAACATAAAGCAAAATCCAAAGCAACACATGGTAACTTAATGAATCTATTAGATCTTGCCAATCTAATAGAGCCGATAACTAGCTCCAAGCTAGATCTTAGCCTACCGCATGGCTCATGATCTAACAAGAAACCCTCTTGAACCAAGCTTAAATCCATCGCATGATACTAAGCAAGGTAATAAGACTACTTGCATCATGATCTAAATCCACCGCATGATACTAGAGATGATACAAGGTTGTCGGTACTTACGGAGGTCGATGGATCGATGGCTCCTCTCGAAGAACTCGACGTCTCGACTAAAGGACTCGAAGGTTGGCACGTGGCCGGTTTTGTTGTGTAGATGTTCGATCCCTAATACAGACATCAAGGGTTTATATTTATACCCTTGTCCTAACACGACTCCTGATCGACTATGAGTACAACATTTAATACCTAAATTAATGCTCCGGCGCCAATGTCCATCTCGTACCCATCATCAATTCGTCCCTTCCTTATATCCGGGCCACGTCATCACGTACTCCCGAAAACTTCCTTTTTAAGAGCAAACAAATCCTTCGCCGAATGATGGCGTATTGCCTACCGCAATTATCTCTACCGAATCCTTTGAGTAGATTTTCTGCCGAATGGCATTTCTTTACCAAACTCGGCCCACAAGTCGGTCTTTTTCCCGTACCAATTTTTGGTGTTAACGGACGTGTTTCACGTCTCACAATTGAAGAAGTGTGAGCAGATTCCGGTAGCCCAAATAATTGAAGAGACTAATGCAGAAATAGAACCAGATCTATCACTAGCAGAGTATCCAATGATGGTATTGGATCATCAAGAAAGACAAACTAGGAGACAAAAGGTGAAGATGTACAAGATACAATGGAGTCACCACACCGAAGAAGAAGCTACATTGGAGACTGAGCAATTTCTAAACACCAAGTACCCCGACTTCCTTGCAAGTCAAACTCGTGAGTGAATCTTCTCCCCGCACTCTTGATTTCGAATCTCGGGACGAGATTCCCGTTAAGGGGGGTAGGCTGTAACACCCTGTGTTTTTACTCAGTGGTGTTTTGTGCTAATAACCCTCTTAACACTTCCTCTAGCTAACCATGAGAACCCTAGGTCAACCCTTAGTCAAAACCCTAGCTTAAAACTCTACTATCCCCTTTGACCCCTTTGTGCCATTCTAGAACTTTGGCACGTTCTCCAAAATTTCCCTAAAGACTCCAAAACCACCCAAAGGGAAAAATGTGCAGAATTTCAAGGCACACAACTTTGTTGTTGAGTGGCATTGCTGGTTTGGAGTGTAGGAGGGTGGAAATGGCAAAACAAGGCACTGGTCCACTATTCACTGGCGCCGAGAATTTGGCCAGCTTGGCATGATGTTCCTATTCGATCCCTTGCACAAAACCCCTACCAACCTTTGTGAAAGTTATAGAGGGATGTGTGATCTTCAACTTTGCTTCAGACCATAAGGTGCACTTTAGTTTGAAAATTCAGAGAAAAACTATTTTGAAAACTGCGCAGCGAAATACAAAAGCACGGAGAACGCCAAGACGCGCTCTCGTCGTAAAGTCGTGGGCGGTCACGTTGGCCACCCGTCGTACGCGCCGTACCCGCGTCGGCCGCGCACGCCGAGGCGCCGGAGTGACCGCCGGTCCCTTGCGCGCGGCGGCGGGGAGCTCACCCGTGCCGCCCGTGGCAAGTGGGCCGCGCCGGTGGCGCCGCGATCCACCGGCCGGCGCACGGCCCGTGGCGCGCCATTGGCCGCCGGAGCGGCGCACGTCACCGGCCATGCCCCCGGCCCCTCCACGCGTGCAAATGGCACCCGTGTGACCCCACCTACCCCAACCGACCTCCCCCGCGCGTATAAGCTAGCCCCGGCCGTCCCTCGCGCGCACGCGCATCCGCCCCGAGCCACCGCTGTCCCGCCATTGGCGCCGCTGGTGTGCACCTCCCTCCGGTCAACGCCCTCACCCCCACAAGATCCTAAACTCTTCTTTGTGCACTCCAATAGCTCCCCGACCCGCTTGTTGATCAAGCCGAGCCGCACGATCGCCGGAGCCCGAGTGCCCACGGCCGCCGCCGGACCGCCGCCGCCGAGCTCGCCCCTCTCGCCGATCCTCCGCGCCGGTCACCTCTCCGCCTAGCGCCTTCCCTAGGCCACATGGAAGCTCCCGGGGCAGCGCATTGTTGAGCATCGCCTTTTCCCGCGCCGCCGTCCGAGTTCCCGCGGCCGCGCCGCCTCTGCTTGACCGCTGCCGCTCACCAGCGACTTCACTGGCCAATCGTTCACGTGTGAGTCCAATCAACGATCCCCGTAACTTGTTTGCCTGCCGTGCTCCACCTCGCCGCCGGCGAGCTTGCCATCGCAGTCGGGACCAAGGGGGGGGACCAAGGGTATGTGTCGGGGACGACCCGGGGGGTCCCCTAAAACAACCGGCGGAATTCGCTTAAAACACCGCAAAAAATCAAAACAAGACATCTCTCACTTAAGCACGCACCCGAGGAACGGCCCACACCGTGGTGGCCCCCACGGCCCATTAGAGTGGCCCGGTCGAGGGCTCCCTCAAGAGGGCTCGCCTCGCTCGAGGGTCTACGCCTCCCTCAAGCGGGTTCCGCCCGCTCGAGGGTCCACGCCCCCCTCGAGCGGGCTCCGCCCCGCTCGAGGGTTCATCTCCGCCTCGCTCGAGGCCTCGTCACGAGCACACCCGCTCCTGCACGCGGGTACGGGCATTTAATGTTCGACACGGCGGGGGCGGCTCCATCATGCGCACGGGAATCATGCCCGGCCCCTGTTGCACCAACTCCCTAGGGGAACCCATCCCCGCTACGTATGGGCTCTGTGCGACATGGCCGGTGTCGGCCCCGCGACACCGCGCCGCCTACTCCCCGTACGGCTAACGCGCCGCGCCCTCGAAGGGGGCCGGCCACACCCTCGAACTCGCTTTCTCGTGATCTTGCGGGGCCGTGTCGCGATACTAGGCCGGTGAGACGCCATCCCCGCCACCGTTGGTCCTTTGCGGCGCCCCCGTGCGTGCAACACCACGCCGGCACTGTTATAACCACTCCGGCGCTGTGAAGCACGCGGGAACGGGACGCCGCCACGCCTGCCACTGTACCCCGTACGGATCAACGTCAACGGCTACCTCGAGCCCGTCTAAGGACGCCACGGTCAACCACTACACCCCGACCCTCGAAGCTGCCACTGTTCGGGTACTAGACGCGCCATGATGACTAGATCGTGGCAAGGACCATCAAGGCGGCCGCCAACTCCGCGGCGGCGCAGGCCATACCTCCCCGTGTAACTGAATAGTGCGGCATACTTGTAATCCACCCTCTCCTTGGCTTATAAAAGGAAGGTGAACCCCCCTCGCCGCAGGGGACATCAAGACACGAATACTCGAAGCGACACCACACACATACTCCCCAATTCTCCCACAACATCGTCAGCCACTTCGCCAGGGACTTGGAGGCCACGCCTCCTCTCCCGCCTCGCTTGTAGCCGCCCCACTACAGGCACTCCGTGCAAAGCAATATAGTGCCTCGAGCACACCACTGCTGGACGTACGGCCCTCGGCCGGAACCAGGATAAACCTTGTGTCTTTAGTTGCTTAGCACCGACCATGGAGGGATAGACCTTGGCGCTTACTACTAGTTAGTGTCGGGACTACTTTCCGCACCGACAGTTGGCGCCCACCGTGGGGCACGCGAGCGCTGAAGGTCAATCCGTCATCAACTCCCTCCATGGTGATTCGCACCGAGTACCGCGGTACGCGCTACTCCATGGGCAGCTCGGACCCCCCCCTCCCCGCCGGGTTCAAAATACGGTTCGGGGCACGAACTTTCGGGCCACGGGGAACGGCTTCCCGATGCGCCTCACCAACCGTGAGGAACTCCGTGCGTGGTGCCAAGCCGGGTCCGCCCCGGTCCACCGCCGCACGCGTCGCCACGACGCAAGCGCCCGCCGGCACGGACGCCGCGGGCCCATCGTCGCCACGGTGCCGCCGCCGCTCGGCCGGCGCTCGCGCCGGGCGCGGTCGGAGCGACGGCATGCCGAGCGCGTCGCCTCTCAACGCGGTGCGCCCGTCGGCACAACGACGGCCGCCCCGGTGGGGGGAGCGCTTGGTCTCGGCCGTGCTTCCCCATCGATGCGCGCGGCGCCACGGCGGCCTACACCGCCAATGCCAATGCCGGCGCCACAATGCACGGGGTTCCCCACGGCCGCCACGTTTTCGTCGCTAGGGACCCGGCACCTCCGCCGGTGACGAGTCGTCCCTAGGCTCCCTCGACACATTGCCACCCGCCACCTTGCATGGGTACGCGGAGTGGGACTTCTCCGGCGTGCGGACCCGATGTGTTCGGACGGGTCCTCGACGCCACGGACTACGGTTCGGCCGCTCCGACGACTCCCGGCCTCGGGAGCTACGACCCCGCGCGGGGAGTGCTGCATGGTCATCGCCAACGACCCGGCGAACGCCACCGGCGCAATGGGCGCCGGCGACGGAGAAGTTCCGCCCCGCTACGGGGGGACCGCTCGTGCCCGGGCCGCGGGACCAAGCGCCCCTGCTCCTTCACCCCCAATGGGGGCCGATATTAACGCACAGCTGGCTCAAGCACGTGAGCTCGAAGCCAAGCTGGCAGAGGAGTACCGGACGGTGCGGTTGCTCCGCGCTTCCATGGCGGGAGAAGCCTCCGCGCGCGGCGAACGTGCGCGTGAGCTGGGCATACAGGCCCACGATCGCATTAATGCTGACTTCAACGTCGACAACCCGGAGACGCCCCCGCGAGCGAGCCAAAAGCTCATTGCTGCCGTGACGCTGCTTCGGGCCATGCCCGCCCCTTCAACGCCCGAGGGCAGAAACCTGCACCGCGAGGTGCAGGCGCTCATCGAGCAAGCGGCCGTCCAGCAGGCCGAGAGCTCGGCGTCCCGCATCCGACAACAGGGTGACGCACGGGACGATGGGGGCGCGCAGGGGCCCGATCCCTCGGTGCATGCGGGTAGAGCGACGGAACGCCCCGCCAACCTATAGAGGCGCACACCGGCCAGGGAAAGGCTCCTCGACACACGCGGGCAAGCGCGAGACGGCGACGCCAGCAACGTCATCAGCGCTCGACGGACGAGCAAAGCGGAGGCACGGGCAGCGGCTGGCTACCACCCTCGACGGGGTGGCGCTACGATAGCGATGAGGACCGTTTGCCAACGCCGGAGCCCCCCGGGGACCCGCATGTTCGGCGGGGAGATCCGCGTGGCGACCTTCCCCAAGCGCTTCCGCCGGCCCACGACCATCGTCAAGTACAACGGGGAACGGATCCCCGCGTGTGGCTCAACAACTACCGCCTAGCGTGCCCGGTGGGAGGGGCCACCGGCGACGAGGTCATCATCCGCAACCTCCCCCTGCACCTCGCCGACTCAGCGCGTACGTGGCTTGAGCACCTACCGGCCAACCAGATCCACAACTGGGACGACCTGGTCCATACGTTCGTCGGAAACTTCCAGGGCACGTATATGCGCCCTGGGAACTCCTGGGACTTGCGTTCCTACACCCAAAGGCCCGGCGAGTTGCTCCGGGACTTCATACGGCGCTTCTCCAAGCGCTGCACGGAGCTCCCAAGCGTGGCGTAATCCGAGATTGTGCACGCCTTCCTCGAGGGCACCACGTGCCGGGACCTCGTGCGCAAGTTGGGACGCGGCCCGCTAGTCGACTCAAATGAGGCTGTTCGACATCGCTACCGGCTTCGCCTCGGGCGAAGAGGCCGTGGGAGTGATCTTCGACGGCAAGAAGGGCAAACGCACGGACGACGCGCCCGCGGAGGGCAGCAAGTCTAAGGAGCCCCACCTGAAGGACAAGCGGGGCAAAAAGGTGGAGAAGCCGCGCCGCGAGGCGCGCGAGCGAGGACGCGACGCCGACAACGGCGAGGCCCTTGCTGTTGACCCGCTCGACGGGGCCCTCGGCCGAGCCCCTCGAAGTCCGAGGGTTTTCGACGACATCTTCGAAGAAGCCATGTCCTTACCACAAGACACCAGTCAACCACACCCTCGAGCAGTGTGATATGCTCAAAAAATTCTACGGTCGCGCCGCCGCGAAGGATGGCGAGGCCAAGAAGGACGGGGGTGACGGCGACACTGGTGGCTTCCCCGCGGTGGAGAACGTCTTCCTCATCTTCGGGGGACCCACTGTCGACATGTCGAGCTGCCAGCGCAAGCGGGAGCGGCACGAGGTTCTCATCGCGGAGAAGGTGCCTCCCTCCTTCCTCGACTGGTCGGAGGACGCCATCACCTTCAGCCGTGAGGATCACCCGACCTGCATCCCCAACCCGGGCCAATACCCGCTGGTGGTCGACCCAGTCATCGGGAACGCGTGGTTCTCGAAAGTCCCGATGGACGGGGGCGGCGGCCTCAACATCCTCTACGTGCACACGCCGCGGCCGCTTGGGGATCGGGTTGGACCAGTTGCGGCCCAGCACGACGCCGTTCCACGGCGTCGCGCCGGGCAAGCGCGTCCAACCCCTTGGGCGGATCGACAGCCTTTGTTTGCTTCGGCGCTCCGGGCAACTACCGGAAGGAGACGCTCACCTTCGAGGTGGTGGGGTTCAGGGGCACGTACCATGCCATACTTGGGCGGCCTGCTACGCCAAGTTCATTGCGGTCACCAACTACACCTACCTCAAGATGAAGATGCCGGGGCCGAACGACATCATCACCGTGCGCTCGTCCATCAAGCACGCCTTCGACTGCGACGTCGAGTGCGTGGAGCACGCGGAAGCACTAGTGCTGGACGAAGTGCTGGTGGCCAACTTGGAGAAGATGCTCAACGAAGACCTCAACTCCACTGCCAAGCACGCCGGCAGCTTCGAGGCCGGTGGAGCCGGACCAAGGAAGTGCCCCTCGACCTCGCTTGCCCCCGAGGGCAAGGCGTTGAGGGTCAGTTCAACCCTCGACCCGAAATAGGAAGTGGTGCTCGTCGACTTCCTCTCGCGCCAACGCCGACATCTTTGCGTGGAGCCCCTCGAACATGCGGGCATCCCGAGGGAGGTCGCCGAGCACTCCCCTTGACATCCTACCTCACTCCCGCGCCGTCCCGGCAACGGCTCCGCCGCTTCGACGAGGAGCGGCGGCGGGCGATCGGAGCGGAGCTGCGGAAGCTCCTCGAGGCTGGGTTCATCAAGGAAGTGTTCCACCCTACGTGGCTAGCTAATCTTGTACTAGTAAAGAAAAAGAATGGGAAGTAGCGGATGTGTGTAGACTATACCAGTCTTAATAAAGCATGTCCTAAAGTTCCTTTTCCTTCGCCGCGTATCGATCGGATCGTTGATTCGACCGGCCGGGTGCGAACTCGCTTTGTTTTCTTGATGCCTATTCCGGGTACCACCGGATAAAGATGAAGGAGTCGACCAGCTCGCGACTTCATTCATCACGCCGTTCGGGATGTCTTGCTACGTCACGATGCCGTTTGGCCTCCGAAACGCGGGCGCAACATACCGGTGATGTATGCGGCACGTTTTCGGAGACCACATCGGGCGAACCGTCGAGGCATACGTGGACGACATAGTCGTGAAAACCGGGAAGGCGGACGACCCGGTTAGCGACCTCAGCATTGCGTTCGGGCACTGCGGGCCAAGCGGGGTAAAACTAAACCCCGAAAAATGTGTCTTTGGTGTGCCGCGGGGCATGCTTCTAGGATACATAGTCTCTCGGCGAGGCATCGAGGCCAATCTCGAAAAGGTTGCTGCCCTCGAACAAATGGGCCCGATTCGGGACCTTAAAAGGGTGCAAAGGGTGCTTCGGGGTGCCTCGCCGCCTTGAGCCGCTTCATCTCGCGGCTCGACGAGAAAGGCTTGCCCCTCTACCGCCTACTCAAGAAGCACGAGCGCTTCTCTTGGACCGCCGAAGCCCAGGATGCGCTCGACAAGCTGAAGGCATCCCTGACCCGCGCCCCAATCCTCACGCCGCCTCAAGACGGCGAACCTCTGTACCCCTACGTGACAGCGACTACTCAGGTGGTCAGCGCCGTGATCGTGGTGGATCGTACGGAGGAGGGTCACACCCTGCCGGTTCAACGACCGGTCTACTACATCAGCGAAGTCTTGTCCGACACCAAGGCGCGTTACCCCCAAGTGCAAAAGCTGCTCTACGCGGTGGTCCTCGCACGGCGCAAGCTTCGCCACTACTTCGAGGCCCACCCTGTCACAGTGGTCTCCTCCTTTCCGCTGGGGGGAGATCATCCGCAATCCCGGACGTAGCGGGAAGGATCACCAAGTGGTCGGTGGAGCCGATGGGCGAAACACTCGCCACGCCCCGCGCAAGGCCGTCAAGTCCCAAATCTTGGCGGATTTCGTTGCCGAAAGGACGGACACGCGTTGCCGCCGCCACAGATCCGGGCGAGAATACGGACTCGTACTTCGACGGCTCGGTGATGAAGACCGGAGCGGGCGCGGGCCTGCTCTTCATGTCACCCCTCGGGGAGCACATGCGGTACGCAGTGCGCCTCCATTTCCCCGCGTCAAACAACATGGCTGAGTACGAGGCCCTGCTCTGCGACCTCAAGATCGCCATCGAGATAGGCGTCAAACGTCTCGACGTGCGGGGGGATTTGCAGCTCGTGATCGACCAAGTCATGAAGAACGCGAGCTGCCACGACGACAAGATGGAGGCGTACTGCAAGGACGTGCGGGCCCTCGAGGACAAATTCTATGGCATCGAGCTCAATCACGTGCCCCGTCGGTACAACGAAGAGGCGGACGAGCTTGCCAAGATCGCATCGGGGCGGATCACCGTCCCCCAAAATGTCTTTGCTCGGGACATCGCTCAACCGTCCGTCTCGCTCGAGCCGCACCCCTCGAACCGCGCGGAACCCTCGGGGGCTCCCTCGAATCCAGCGGGTGCGGAGCCCATGGACGAGGACCCCTCGAACGAGGCGTACGTGCTATCCCTCCTCGAGGGGTACGGCGCCGGCGAGGCCGAAGTTATGGATGTCGAGCCCGCCCCCGGCTGGGCGGACTGGCGCGACAAGTACATCGCCTGGATGGACCGAGGGGAACTCCCCTCTGACCGGTCCGAGGCCCGGCGCATCGCCAGGATGGCCAAATCATTCGCTCTCGTCAACGGCGAGTTGTACAAGCACGCCGCCTCCGGCATCCTGCAGCGATGCGTGCCTATCCCCGAGGGGCGCGAGCTCCTCCGGGACATACATGCAGGGATCTGCGGCCACCATGCCGCACCCCGCACCCTCGTAGGCAACACGTTTCGCCAGGGCTTCTACTGGCCCACCGTGTTCGCGGACGCCAGCGAGATCGTGCGCACTGCCGAAGGGTGCCGGTTCTACGCCCCAAAATCCAACCTCCCGAAGCACACGTCCTGCGACCATCCCCATCACATGGCCTTTCGCCGTGTGGGGATTGGACATCGTCGGGCCCTTGCGAAAGGCGTCGGGGGCTTCACCCACCTGTTGGTCGCAATTGACAAATTCTCCAAATGGGTGGAGGTGCGCCCCATCACAAACCTCAGGGCGGAGCAAGCGGTGACGTTCTTCACCGACATCGTCTATCGCTTTGGAGTGCCGAACTCCATCATCACCGACAATGGGTCCCAGTTCACGGGCAAAAAATTCCTGGAGTTTTGCGATAAATTCCACATCCATGTGGACTGGGCAGCCGTGGCACACCCATAGACCAACGGCCAAGTAGAGCGTGCCAACGGCATGATCCTACAAGGCCTCAAGCCCAGAATTTTTGACCAGCTGAATAAGTCTGGTCGGAAATGGCTCCGGGGAGCTGCCCGCGGTTGTATAGAGCCTAAGGACCACCCCAAGCGAGCCACCGGTTCACCCCGTTCTTTCTAGTCCATGGCGTGGAGGCCGTCCTCCCCACGGACCTAGAATATGGGTCACCCGGGGGTGCGGGGCTATGACGAGGACACAAACCGCCGAGCCCGCGAGGACTCACTCGGATCGGTGGATGAAGCACGCCTCGTGGCCCTAATGCACTCCGCAAGGTACCGGCGGTCCCTCGGGCGTTACCAAGCCCGAAAGGTGCGCCGGCGAGACTTCGGTGAGGGGATCTGGTCCTGAGGCTACGCCAAGACAACCGAGGACGCCACAAGCTATCACCTCAGTGGGAGGGACCCTACGTCGTGGTGAAGGTGCTCAAGCCCGGCACGTACAAGCTGGCCAACGAGGACGGCGAGGAGCTCACCAATGCTTGGAACATCCAGCAGCTACGTCGCTTTTACCCTTAGCTAGGATTTCCAAATCTTTTCTGTTGTAAATCACAAAGCCCAACACCCCAGTTGGCAGCTCAAATGTAAACAACAGCGATTCAATAAAAAGGGCAACTCGGTTTTCCTCAGAAAACCAAGTCACCCTCGGGGGCTACACTACGGGGGGCATCCCCCCAAAAAATGGTCCCATTTTTTCGCAAAAAAACCACGCGCGCTAAGTATGGCTCGACCTCGGCCTCGAACAAAATTCAGACAGGGCGCGGACGGCCTAGCGGAAAGGATGCGCGAGCCGAGATAGCCTACACCTCCACGAGGATACGACCCTTATCTCTTGCCCCCGGCCCAGCAGGCTGCTTGCGAAAATCGAACTTCCCTAACTCGAATTTATTCGGCAAGGGGAGGAACAAAACAACGCGATAAAGTAAAGAACACCATTTCGCTTCCACAAGTGTTTAAAAACTAAATAATTGTTCATTTACATGGCCACGCGGCCCATACACTAACATACAAACAAAAAGGGCTCGGCGCCGGCAATCCTCGGGGCCGCGCAGCGTCGGCGTCGGCGGCGTCCGAAACGAGGAACTCCTTGAAGGCCTCGGCGAGCGCATCGGCGGCATCAGCGGCTAGCGCGTCCACGCGCTCCATCGCCACTTCGTCCTTGACGCCCTCGGGACGATGTAGCCTTCCGCCACGGCCTCGAAGTTGACCTCGTAGTGGGAACGCACCACGCCGAGGGCCTTCTGGACGCCAAGGCGCGAGCGCGGTGCATGCGCCGGAGACGTGCCCGCCGAGGGCGCGCGGGCGGGCGGCCAACGAGCTTCCCGGCTGCGCCTCGCCCTCCTCGACGGCCGGCGGGTCTCGAGGGGCGCGGCACGCGGCTCCACCCGCCTCTGCTCGGAGGAGTTGTAGGAAGCCTACGAGCGCCTCGGCTCGGTCGGTAGCGCGCCCCGGCGCGGTGCGCGAGCCTCGAACATCACCGGCGGAACAAATCGAAAGGGAACGAACCCTTGAAGGGCGGATCGACAAAACAAAAGACGAAACGGCGACTCACCTTCAACCCTGCTTCTTCTCCACCTCGAGGGCGCGGCGCTAGGCCTCGACCGCCGCCTGCGCGGGGCGACAACGGTGGCACCCCTCGCTCCTTAAGGGATTGCTCCCCGATCCGGGTTCGCGACGGCGAGGGCAATCAGCTCGCTGTCGAGCCTCGAGACATCAGCGTCCCTTTCATACAGCGATTTATGCGCCGCCTCGCGAGCGGTGCGCTCCCGCTCGAGTGCAGACCGAGCGTCAGCAAGAGCGGTCCGCTCCTGCTGGAGCTGACCCTCAGCCTCCTAGCGTGCGGCGCGCTCTTGCCGAGGGCCGGTCCCGCACCGTGGCAAGCGCGGCGAACCTTGGCATCGACGGCGGCCTTCGGCTCGTCCGCCTCCTTGGCCTTCTACTCGGCGTCCACGCCCTCTCCTCGGCCCCCGGCTCTGCGGGCTGCGCTGCTAGAGCCACGTATGGAGCTCCCGATTGTCGCCCGGACGGTGCCCACCTCCGCCTCCCGGTTGGTAGCCAAGGTGCGCATCTCGTCCCGGTCCCCCCGCGCCTGCGCGCGCGCCTCATCCCAATCGATGAGGGCCGTGCAAAGTCGCTCGAGGGGCGGGGAGGACGCGCCGAGGCACGGCCCTCGTGCTCCGGGGAGGGCGGTCACGCGGGACCTCCACCCGGTGCGACAACCGGCCGTCCGGGGTCCCCAAGGCCTCCGCGAGCGCGACGAAGGCATCACGCGCCGCTTGGAGCCGGCGAAGCTCGGCACTCATCCGATCGAAGGCGCCATACTTGTCGGGGCGCGGTGCTCGAGCTCCCGCCGCCAACAAACCAAAACCGATAAGCGTCACGTCACGAGGAACAAGCACGGAAAACGACGAAATCGAAAAGAATGGACAACGGCGCCTCACCCGGAAGACGCGCCACGCCGGACCTCCATGAATCCGCGGCGCCTCGTTCAACGCCCGGTTGAGCGCGGCGCGTGGTCACGGAGCTCTCCCCACGGCTCCTCCCGCTCCTCCCGGGCGTAGGCGAAGGCGGGCGGACCGTCGACGCGCCCTTCTCCCCGAAGTAGAGCGGCCGGCGCGGCGGAGGGAAGAAGCCTCGGCACTGCGCCCTCGGCCCCCGCCACCATGTGGCCGTCCCACCGCCTCACGAGCGCCTCTCCTCCTCGGGGCTCGAAGTTCACCCACCGGTCCCACCCGTGGCGGCGGGGCGTCGTCGTCCGGGAGCTCCACCGCCATCGCACCGGGAGCCGCCGGCGAGCACGGGCTTCGGGCCGCGCCTCCACCGCCGCCTCGGCCGGTGCCTCCGAGGCCGCGGGCTCTGGCTGCGGCACCGCGGCCGCCGCCTCCGGCCGCGTCTCGGCGGCCGCGGGCGCCGGATGGCCCTCCACGGCGGATGCGCCGGCGGCGACACCGCAACCGGTGCCGCCGGCTGCACCTCCACCTCCGGCCGCGTCACCGCCACGGCCGTCGCCTCTTGCGCCTCCACCACGACCGGTGCTCGCCGCTCCTCGACGGCCGCCGGGCGTGGCACGGCGGCGAAACCACCGGGCCGTGGCCTCGGGGCCTCGGCCGCACTCTGCGAGCCCTCGCCGCCGCCGCCGCCGCGCTCTCACCCGCTCGCGGTGCCCGTGACGAACGCCGCCGGGTGGGAATGGACTCGTCCGCCCTCAACACCTTGGCCGGTGCGAGGGGAGGCACGGTTGGCACGGCCACCGCGGAAACGCAAGCAAACCGTCAAATTCTTGCCTACGGGCACACCCCCGTTGTCGATTGCACCGGCGGCGGGCGCCTCGCGCCCGCCCCGAGCGATGCTTGCTCCCGCCACCGGGGCCGGCTCCGGTGACGGGGGTGCAGGCTCCCACCTATCGGGGAGGGCCTGCCCCCTCACCTCTTCCTCCTCTTCCTCCTCCTCGTCCGATGACGAGTACTCCTCGGTCCCCGGCGAGGAGAGCCCCTGCTGCTCGCGCAGCCGGTACTCCTCGCTCCTCCGCTCGCGGCGCTCCCTGTGCCGCGTCGCACGCTCCCTTTTGCGAGCCACTCGCTCCCGCTCTCGCTGCTGCGCCGCGTGCGCAAGCGCACGAGAGCGGGGATTGGGCGGCTCGAACTTCGCGGCGCTCACGCTCACCAACTTGCGGGCGGAACATCAAAACGCATCAACAACTTGGAGAACCGGCAAAATCAAGAATGAAACCATGAACTCCACTCACCGGTTGGCCGGTGGGCGGCATCTCAAGATCCCACGGGGTCTCGTCGTTGCGCCGGACTTGGGGTCGATGGTGCACCGCGCCGGGTAGCCGCGTACTCCCGCGATGGGGACCCGGCTTGGACCGCGACCTCGCCAATGCGACGGGGTCCGCCTCCTCGGTCATCTCGAAGATGCGGAGTGGCCTCTCCATCAAAGGGATGATCCGCTGATGGTGGAGGTGGGTGAGGACGACTTCCGCAGTCAGCCCACGGCCCGCCAGATTCCTCAGCACGGCCAGGGAGCGAGTCCAACCGCTTCGGTGCCGGGGGCGGAGACACCCCGTGGTGCCGGGGAGGCGGGCCTCTCCCGGAGCACCGGCCGGCGTAGGGGGGAGGCCGGGCTCGTTGTTGCGAAGGTAGAACCACCCCCGCTCCCGGCCCGCATTGTTGGTCGTCATCGTGCGGGGGATATAGTCATCCTTGCGGCGGCTCCGCACGGCCAAGCGACATGCCGCCGGCGCGCATCGCGCGGCGGCTCCTCATCTCCGTCGTCGGCGGCGTGAACAACTCGCGCGGAAGAGGTGAACCCGAGAGATCCCGGTTCACCGGGATCCCCGGGGAAGCCCTCGCGGATGCCAACGAATGTGGCCGCTCGCGAGATCGCGTTCGGCGCGAAGTTGTGAAGCTCCACGCCGTAGTGGTGGCGGAGAGCCCGCATAAAACGGCTCGTCGGCGCCATGCGGCCCCGCTCGTGGAAGCGGACGAAGCCGTCCATCCTCGTTCGCCGCCGGTGGCCGGCGGTTACCGGCCGGTTCAAGGCCGGCCGCGTGTCGAGCGCTCCCACGCCAACGGGTCGATGATGATGAGAGGCTGGCCGGGGCGCCATGCGAGCGGGCGAAGAAGCGAAGGAAAATGAACAAGAAGGGCTCCAAAAGGAGAAAGGTGCGACGGTGAGAACGACTCGGGGGCCGGGGCGCAAGGAGCAAGCACGGTGAATGCTAAGGTGAAAACCGCCCTTTCCCCTTCCATCGGATTTATAGACTGCAGGCGTGTTATCGGAGCGCGCGCCCGCGGCACATTAACTTGCGGGTGGAATATTCTCTCAGCGACGAACGGGCCCCACCACGACCGCGGCGGCCACGCAACCGCACGAACGCCATCATCACGGCGTGGTAACCGGAGGGCCGCGGTAGGCGGTCACGTCCGCTGCCCGCTCCACCCACTACACGCGTGGCCGCGGCACCTAAAAGGCGCGCCGCGGCGCGAGACTACGGTCGCGGCCGCGAGCATTAAATGGCCCGGTCCCTTACTAAGTAAGGAAGACCCTCGAGCGGCCCAAGCCCCCGGCTCGGAAAAGTTCGACCCTCAAAGGGTGCAAACATCGACCGGTATCCTCGAAGCCCGTTTGAAATAAACGAGCACTTTGCGCAGTGCCCTCGATACACGGGAACTGCGATCAGCGGTTCGAGGGCTGGCACGATCAGGGACCCTCGAAACCTGCAGATGCGTAAGACGGGGGCGCCCAGCCGCTACCCCGCACAACTCTACTGATCAGTGGTTCGAGGGCTGGCACGATCAGGGACCCTCGAAACCTGCAGATGCAAAGACGGGAGCACCTAGCTGCTACCCCGCACGGCCCTGCGATCGAGGTTCAAAGCCCGACCCTCGACGGGTTCGAACGGGCGCCCCGAGTCACCGCAGTCGGGGACGACGAGGTCACGCGCATTCGAGCCTTTCCTCGAGCCCGCCGGCTCGAGGGTGCCCCACTTGTCGTGTTCGAGAGCCGGCGAGGGCGGCTAGCGGGGGGATCCTACCGAGGGAGAGCTTCCGCGCCCTCGGTCCATAGCGAATGGGACCGAGCCCCACCTAGCAAACCCACGCAAGCGCTTTAATGGACGTGTCTCCGACCGCGCGGCCTACCCTTATCGAACGAGGCATGGGCGTCCACTCGAACCACCCACTAACAGCTCAATGAGGAATCCGCAATCCGCGACCCGATCGATGGGGGCTGCGGAAACCTCACCCTCCGTCCCGCGGAGGGACGGCGAGGGCGCGTAAAAAAAACAAGTCGGAGAGCTCGCCCCGATCCCCTTGAACGGGACCAGGCTCGGGGGCTCGACGCACGGCTACACCTCCTCATTTGCACCGGCCGCGGATAGTGCTAGTCGCGCGTGCGTCACCGAAGCCGGCTGAAACATCGCCGATGCCAGTTGAAACATGTGCCACGCCCGCAAGCCGGATTCCATGGTAAAACCCCTGTAGGAGCACTCACGCTCCTGCAGGGCTTCGGGGGCTAGACCCGCGGGTCGGTCGACGCGGACCCACGGAAAGGTTTAGCAACCGGGGGGAAGGATGTCCTATCGGTAGGTTCCGGCATCTGCGGGAGCCTGGCCGGCATGCCCGCAGATGCTCGGGGGCTGCCGTCGAGGACAACCCGGAGGGTCCCCTAAAACAACCAAGGGAATCTTGCTTAAAACCCGCAAAAAATCGAACAAGACATCTCTCACTTAAGCACGCACCCGAGGAACGGCCCACACCGTGGTGGCCCCCACGGCCCATCGGAGTGGCCCAGTCGAGGGCTCCCTCGAGCGGGCTCCGCCTCGCTCGAGGGTCTACGCCTCCCTCGAGCGGGCTCCACCCCGCTCGAGGGTCCACGCCCCCCTCAAGCGGGCTCCGCCCCGCTCGAGGGTTCATCTCCGCCTCGCTCGAGGCCTCGTCACGAGCACGTCCGTTCCCGCACGCGGGTACGGGCATTTAATGTTCTGACACGGTGGGGCGGCGCCATCATACGCCTGGGAATCATGCCCCGACCGTGTTGCACCAACTCCCTAGGGGAACCCATCCCCGCTACTGTGGGGGACTGTGCGACATGGCCGGTGTCAGCCCCGTGACACCGCGCCGCCCACTCCCGTACGGCTAACGCGCCGCGCCCTCGAAGGGGGGGCGGCCACACCCTCGAACCGCTTTCTCGTGATCTTGCAGGGCCAGGTCGCGACACTAGGCCAGCGGGACGCCATCCCCGCCCCCGTTGGTCTCGTGCGGCCGCCCCCGTGCGTGCAACACCACGCCGGGCACCGTTATAACCGCTCCGGCGCTGTGAGGCACGCGGGAACGGGACGCCGCCACGCCTGCCACTGTACCCCGTACGGATCGACGTCAACGGCTACTTCGAGCCCGTCTGAGTACGCCACGGTCAACCACTACGCCCCGATCCTCGAAGCTGCCACTGTTCGGGTACAAGACGCGCCATGATGACTAGATCGTGGCAAGAACCGTCAAGGCGGCCGCCAACTCCGCGGCGGCGCAGGCCATACCTCCACGTGTAGCTGAATAGTGCGGCATACTTGTAATCCACCCTCTCCTTGGCCTATAAAAGGAAGGTGAACTCCCTCGCCGCAGGGGACATCGAGACACGAATACTTGAAGCGACACCACGCACACGCTCCCCAATTCTCCCACAACATCGTCAGCCACTTCGCCAGGGACTTAGAGGCCACGCCTCCTCTCCCGCCTCGCTTGTAGCCGCCCCACTACAGGCACTCTGGTGCAAAGCAATATAGTGCCTCGAGCACACCACTGCTGGACGTACGGCCCTCGGCCGGAACCAGGATAAACCTTGTGTCTTTAGTTTCTTAGCACCGACCATAGAGGGATAGACCTTGGCGCTTACTACTAGTTAGTGTCGGGACTACTTTCCGCACCGACGGTATGGTTGTGAAGGATTTAAAAGTTCCAGGGTCTTCTGTGCATGAAGATTGTTCCCTATTTTGTGGTTTGGTCCAGCAACTTGTAAAATCAATTTAAAATCGTAGAAAAGTCCAAAAATATAAACCCAATTTTGTTGTGCTCAGTGTAACAAGAACTACAACTTTCTCCAAATATATATATATACTTTTGTGCTACAGTTTTTTCTTGAAAAATAGAAATGTAAAATACCTAGATTTGTGTTTCTGCAAAATCCGCACAAGCTCTTGAGCTGGATTTTGGATATGTTGTGGGAACCGACATGATTGCACAAAGTTACGAACGGATCTTTTTAAATAAATTATCTTGTGATGTTGTTAAGTCTATCTAGATGATTTTTGTATCTTAAAATATAATTATTCTTGAGCCCAACTTCTGGATATCATCTTGTAATGTTGAAACTCATCTCTGGTGAAATTACCATGATTTTATCTCTGTTAGAAATATTCTTTCCTCATTTATGCTTGTTTTTAGTCATAAATATGTGTAGCAAGATCCATAAGGACTATAGGTGTGTTTATTGGTACTTTAGGCTTGTTTGGGACCAAAGCATGTGTAGGAGAAGGATTGGATTCATTTCTGTTATATTTATTTTGTTATGTATTAATCCTCGATTTGCTAGCTAGAAATGCTTTTATTTTTGTGCGGTCCAAGGGAGTGATCCTGGTCATTAGGGCTAGTGGGCACTGTTGGGCAAGTTTGAGATGTGTTTAGTTGATTAAAAAGTTGCAAACTAGATTAATCTAGTAACGGAAAAATAGGAGAAGTACATTCTTTTGTGCATAAGTCACATAAAGGAGTTAGGAAAGTAAAATGGTGGTATAAAAGTAAATCCCTTGCTGTTTGTAATTAAATTAAGTATTCTTTAATAGATGTGCACACAATCACCTTAAAGAGAAGGCTAAATAAGCTTTTTGATTATCTTTAAAAGGAGAAATGTTTAAATACTTTTCTTAAGGTGAATATGACCAACTTTATACTCTTTGTAACTGTTTGGTACTGTTTTTGAATTAAATTAAATTAATCACTCTCCTAATCACTGCATTGCATTCCCCGTGTAGAAGTCCGCGACGGTATCTATATCCTTGTGCCGGCTGACGTGGACGAGGGAGCAGGAGGAGACGTGCACTACGTGACCGTAGAGAAAGACCCGGACCAAAGTCCGGAAGTTTGTGTGTCTGCTTGTGCTGACGAAGGCAAGCCCCGGTTTATTCATTAACCCATGTGTTTCTTTAAACTTCTGAATTTACCTTTGTTATTCTATGTGCATTTACGTTCAGAAATTAAATGAAACCCTAGTTGCATGATCCATAAGTACATATGATCCTTTACTAGCATGATAGGTCGCTAGTTGCTATGCCTTAAGGATCTGGTACAAGTCGAGTGATGTTCGTCACTCGCGAGGATAGGATCTCCTTTTTGGAATCACCATATGTTTAAATGGATTGCTCATGTGGTAAGAGCATGGGATTTGGGCTCCGGTCCAATGGCTTCGTTGGCTAAGTGTTTGAAAGTACTAAACACTTGTCAGAAATGGGTACGATAAGCCTAGTACCTAAATGAGGCGGTACGGGGTTTTACTATCACTACTCTTAGGGTTGCGGCCCCGGGCTCGTCACCCGAGTGCTTGCGTGAGGCTGGGTGACCTTGGTGGCGTAGCCCAGATAAACCTTGTACTTAAGACTGTGAGCTATTATCCCCAAACCGAAGAATGACGGGAACCACCTAGTTGGTGAACTCTTAGTGAGGGCACCTTCCATGTGTTTAGGTCCACCTTGCAAGGTTATGAATCAATCGATTGTCGGCCTCTCACCGTCATCTGAGACTGCTTACTCGACTGGCCATGATATCCCTTTATGATGGAACTATGTGAAGATTATTACTTTGATTAATTGTTTGTACAACTCTGGTTGCAATAGTTTCTTATTTAGTAATGATTACTTCTACTAGAACTTGAGCTAAAATGTGAAAGTAAGGATTCACTACTTAGTAGCTTTTTGGCAAACAAACCCACAAGCCAAAAGCCTTGCATGACTAGAGGTAAAGTCTTTCTTTTAGACGGGTCAGTCTTGCTGAGTATTAGTATACTCAGCCTTGCTTTATAAATGTTGTTTCCAGGTAATGCATGTGATGTGTGGCCCGAAGAACATCCACCCGGCTGGGAGCTGGAATGGGTGGATGACGAGGAGTGATTGCATCATGGACAGGCCTCCTATGATGTGATCATATCGTTTAGTTATCTTCCACTGTTTCAATTAAACTCTGAACTATTTACTTTCATGTCAAAGAACTACGTTTGTAATAATGAACCCTACGGGGATGTGATGGTTAATTGGTAAGGCACTCTGGACTCTCCTTCGTGGGAGTTTTAATGCATACGTTCGATCCTCTCTGTGTTGTCAAGTGATTTACCGGCAGCTAACCCGCAACACTCAACGGGATATTTCTTTATTATCATTTAATGACCAAATGGAGTGGTTTACGCAATAGTACGGAATTATCTCGGGTGGGGTTGTCACAGTAGGAAGGGGTCAGACTCCCAATGGCCTGCCCTTTTGTTGCGGATGTAGCTCAGGTCGGCACACGGGCTCGGGGTGGTGCACGAGCTCAGGACGGTGCACAGGGGTGTGAGGGTGTGAGAGGAAAGGGGCATGTGAGGGGTGAGGATAAGGTAGGAGCCGCGTGTTGTTGTAGGGCGGCGGCCGAAGCCGAGATTCGGAGGGGAGGGAGCCGCGCACGGCCGGGATTCGGGAGGTGTGCACGACGGAAAAATCGGGGGAGGGAGCCCGCGCGCGGTGGCGAAATCTAGGGAGGCGGCGCGCGAGGGCGGGAAAGAAAGCGTAGGCGGGAGAGAAGGCCGGTGGCGGGGAAGAGAAGAGAAGGGAGATAGGGTTAGGATTTTATCTGCCAAGTGGGCCTCTCAGTCCAAAGTTGGGCATGACAGATGGGCCTTCTTTGACTTGGGCATGACTTGAAGCTCATGTGCCATGATCTTGCTCAAGATATGAGATGGCTTCAAATCTTCGAGCTTCTTCTCATAGATGATAGCCTTCACCAAGTCATAATCGGGCTTCCGGAGACTTTGAAGGATCTTGCAGTTGATGTTCAAGTCCGTGATGTTCTTCACACCTAAAGCATTAATCTCATTGACAAGCACATTTAGGCGTGAGTACATGGATTCAGCATTTTCATTTGAAGTTGCTTAAAGCTATTGAATTCCTCAAGGAGACAACCGTAGCGTTCATTAGCAAATTCTTTTTAACCCTCATTTTGCTCCTTGATGATTTTCCATAGCTCATGAGCATTTTCACAATTAAAAACTCTATTGAAAATGCCTACATCTAGTGAAGACAAAATGATACTCTTAGCAATCACATCAAATTGCTTTTCCTTTGTAGTACCGTTACTCATGCCCTCATTGGTGACTGTCCAAACATTAAGGTCCTTTGCTTGGAAATAGGCCTCCATGAGAACCTTCCACCGAGGATAACCCGTTCCATCGAAATGTGGAGCCAAACCTAAGGTATCCACCTCTTTCATTCCTGTATAGAGCAACTCACTAGGCGGTGAAGCCTAACTGTTCCAATGAGCCGGTTTTCACAATTTACCAATCGAATTGGTGTCTCCTTGTGAAGGAAGTGAGTCCCGGCTCTGATATCACTTGTAAGGAATCGGATGCTCATAGGCCTAAGAGGGGGAGGGGGTAAATTAGGCAATCTAAAACCTTAACCTATGGCTTCACTACTTTTGCACAAAGATAAACTAGAACATACTATCTAGATGTGCAACTAGGGTTGTTCTAGTGTGAAACTCCCATCCCAAAAAAATGTTTGCAACCTATAGCCATTCTTAGCATGATACTACTCTTGGAAAGTAAAGGCAAGCAAAGATTGCAATAGAGTAAATGCGGAAACGTAAAGGGAATGAGAGGAAGCAAACTCTTGACACGCGATTTATCCCGTGGTATCCACTACAAGAAACTATTTAATCCGTGACGTAACCATTCTCATCACGGATTAAATAAAATTCGTCGCAAAACAAAGATCCGCGACGATTTACATTTTCGTGGTGGAATGAGCGTCATTGATTAAATCTCTCGACATTCCCTTAATAAACGTCGCGATCCGTGACGTATCCGAATCGTCACGGAGCGCCCCGAGGCCCATGCGGCCCAACCCATGGCTCACTATCCGTGACAAAATAAAATCGTCACGGATTGCTACGGACTCATGTGACATGGATGCCGACGTGGCGTGCCACATGGCGGCCGACGTGGCGTGCCACCCGGCGGCCGACGTGGCGTGCCACATGGCCGCCGACGTGGCGTGCCACCCGGCCGCCGACGTGGCGTGCCACCCGGCGGCCGACGTGGCGTGCCACATGGCCGCCGACGTGGCGTGCCACCCGGCCGCCGACGTGGCGTGCCACCCGGCGGCCCGACGTGGCGTGCCACATGGCCGCCGACTCGGATGGTTTTGATGACATGGACAATGACGCGGTTTGCCACATGGTCGCCGATGTGGCAGGCCGACCCGGACGACCGCAATGACGTGGACAATGACTTGGCGTGATGACGTGGAATTTTTAGGACCCTTGTGTGACAGGCCTTATTCTAGCAAAGGGCCACATTTCGGCCCGAGAATTTCAACTGCTGAAATCAATTCAGCCCATGAGAAGTACCCATCACATTTATCCAACGAGAATAATAGACAAAAAATTTTCATACGGAATTCAATTCAGCCCATAAGACAATCACATATTTGTGTATCTTTTCCAGTCTCATTTTGCATCACATAATTTTATCTGTTGCAAAGTTTGCATCGAGCATCTATACAACAGTCCTCATCAGCATCTATTCAGCGGCAAAAATGAAGCTCCACAAACAGAAGTATGAACCAACAAAAAACTCTATATAGCAGCCACATTTTCCAACAAAAAAGACATGCAAAAAAGACATGCAGGTCGCCAGGAGCATCAGTTGTACATCACACCATGAGCCAACTTCTCACCATGAGCCACCAGCAGGTCACCAGGATGTGAACCTCGAAACCAAAAGAATAAGACAGTTAACTTGCAGTGCTAACAGGACAAAAACAATATTATGTCGCTATTAGCATGCCAGATTGTTTAGAAAAAAACATTCCTACAATATAGAACCACTGGACCACAAATACACAAATATTAGAAAAACTAGGTGGAACAGATGTGCCCAAATATCTAAATCACAAATCCACATCAAGTATCATGTTAGTATTAACAAGCTAACAAGTAAGAGCTAACATGCTCGCATGTTGTGTGCGGGAAAACAAGGATCCAGATCCATACAAGGACAAGCAAAGGGCAACATATGGCAATCCAACTAGCAAAACAACATATTCTTGGTTCCAGGAAAATATAACATACCCTCATGCCTGACCAAGCAAACGTTCAAGTTTTGCTTCCAAAGCAGCTTGCTTCTTCTCCATATCCTCCTTGTCCCTTATCCTTGCCTGTTCCATTTCCTGCAGTTGCCTTGACAAAACTTCAATTTCGACACGCTGACTGCTCACAACAGATCGAAGGTCACCATTGGCCCTTATCTCCACTTCTAGTCGTGCTTGAACACTCTTTGCACTAGATCTTGGTTTCCCGTACACGATCCCCGCATTCGAAGGAATGTATTGTTTTTGCACTTTTCATTGAGGACATCGGCTACAACCCTGAGTTGCGGGCCTTGGTTCTTCACCTTCAATTGGTCTTGCCGCCAACCGATTCTCCATTTCAATCTTGCAAGACATCGCAAATAACATTTGTAACTTAGAACAATTTAAAATAAGCAACCGAAAACATCATGCATAGGAGAACTTACAATGGCAGATTGTACATTAGGCATGTAGCCCTTCTTCCTCTTCTTTGAAGTGAGTCGGCTTGAACAAACCGAATGCATCCAATTCATTACCCTCATTCTCGCCGCCTCGAAAAGAATGTGCAGCAAGAAACTTCATATTTGTGCAGCAAGAAACTTAAGGTTTGTGCATCAAGAAACTTCATGTGTGCAGCAACGAACTTTGTATTTGTGCGGCATGAAATTAAACATAATTGATTTGCTAAAACCTAACGAACAAAGCATGTTAACTTGAACAAAACTGGTTTTCGGTTGTTGCAAATAACCATGGCTAACTTACCGGTTTCTCTACAAAAGCTGGATAGCTACATGATCCAGTTGTACCAGGGAATTTGACCAAATCCCGGTTGTCTTTGTTCTTTTGACAGCTCGCCTACATCATATAAAGAACAAAAGTTAGACAAGTGCCGAAGTAGGAAGTACAAGGCAATAGTTGGTTTTTTGTACCATTTTTTCAGGTTTCTTCCATGCTTCCACAAGGTGAAGCCACTCATCATCACTTGTCGGCGGGTTCATTGGAGAAGTCCTCGTGACCAAATGAAGTGGGAAAGGATCAAAAAAATTTTCCTTCAGCCTATGTCGTTGTTGGCGAACTGCAGTTTTCATCATCTCAACACAACCCTTTCTAATTGTAGCATCATCAGTGTTGATGTCAAACTTGGCCTATCCAGATGGAACACGTATGAGAACTATAATATTTGAAAAAAGAAATAGCTTGCAGGACATTTAACTTCAGCTTATCAATTGTTTTCAGATAAGATAAATATCAAACAGTACACAATTGTCGTCAGCTTATCAGTTATCATGTCTAAAAACAGTCATGTCATGAACGAAACAACTCAAAAGTTGTGTATAAGTTGCAGCCACAAAATGAGTACCATTTCACTAATTTAACATAGTTGTAAGCTAAAAGTCATGTCATGATTCCTACCACATTGGGTAGCAGATTCGGAAAGTTTAGAGAATAACTTACACGAAGGCATCCCAGAAAAGCTTCAATCAATGCAGGTCTTTTCTTGTACTCCTTCCAATGCAACAACACGGGCACATAGTTTCTAACCGCAATATTGCATTCGGTGGCAAACTTGGCAAGAATGATAGGTGTGAGGGGCCTGATGCTTCCTTCAGGTATAATGATGGGTAGCTTGCCACAGCGAGATCTGTTTATCCTCTGGAGGCCATGCCCCATGTTAGCTCCTCGATTCCAAGGCACCTCTACTCCTTGTAATAAATGATCAATGAAATTGCTATTAGCGTGCAGCAACATAACCAGCAATGTGATATGTAACATGAAAAATAATGAACAACCACCTTCAATGTTATCCTCGTCACCATCATTCTGGGGAATGCCATCAGCTCCATCATCTAGTAAGAAGATGTAAGTTAGCATTCATCACAAATCAAAGGTTAGCATGAGTGGTACACACATGGAACTAGAAAGAACCACCTTCGCTGGCCATATGAGTGAGATTGTGAGACTGAGAAATGGCATCAGTTGCATCATCTAAAGAGATGTAGCAAGTTAGATTGCATTAATCATGTAAACAAATGTTACAGAATGATAGAAGAACCATGGTACTCACCATGAGCAGCAACTGGCACATGAAGCTCACTTAGTTCAGCAGCAAATGGCACATGATCACTTGGTTGGACAGCTGCCACACGGTCACTTGGTTCAGCAGCTGCCATGTGGTCACTTGGTTCAAGACGCCACGTGATCACTTGGTTCAAGCACCTGCCACATGGTCACTTGGTTCAGCCCGCCGGCATGTGGAGGTGGAGGTCACTTGGTTCAGCAGGGCCGAGCATTGCTTTCCTTTGACTTTTTACGTCTAGTGGGTGGTTCATGTGCAAAAACCCTCTTACGAGACCCAAATCTAACACCACACGAAGGAGGAACTGAAGTTTGATTCTTAGTGCTGTAGCATCTCTTCGTCTTACTGGCCTGGTAGAAATAGAAGCATGGATTACTGAATAGAGTTTTCATAGAAGGAAAAATGTATTAGTAAGCACACAACAATTAAAAGGATTGGGAAGTTGTAAGAATTGGCACCTTTGCGGTGCCATTTGATCGATGGCATCTCCTTCAGCATCATCATCTTGTAAAGGATCATATTCAGATTCTGAGTTTTCACTATGTTGTTTGGTATTGTTATTTCCTTGAGAAATGGCAGATGTTCGAAAGTATGGATAGTTGTCAACGATTCCTAGCTGCTTTAGCCGTGCACTGTTTTGCATACAATTTCGGAGACGCAGCTCTTCGTACTCCTCCAACGGTGTTTCTAAGAGACAAGAGAAAACAAGAACATATTAGGGCCTCCACAGCATGGTTGTGATGCCCGTAAATAATAGCTATCTACTTCTGTGTGAATAGTTTATAGTGCTAGCTATACCCATCTCACCTCCTCTCTCCTGCACTCCCGTCGTTTCTTTCGGTGAAGACCGGTTGAGGGAATGAGCGAGACGACCACTCCCGGCTTTTGCTTGATACTAGTTATATATGCCAGCCCAATGATTTCATATACCTAGTGTCTTCTTGGGTCTATTTATGGCTTGCAAATAATACCAAAGCAAGCCGGCAAAAGCCGATCCATTATATTGCATTGGCTGCCACCACCACAACCACAATGCACACACACACACAAAAAGAAACCGATCGACAAGTAGAGTGCAAGTAAGGCAAGTCATCTATTATCAGTACCTCACACTTTACCATAGTTTTAGAACACAGTACTACACTTTACCATAGCTTGCAAATGGTTCAACAAGAATTAAATATTCCATGCTACCAAAGACAGTGCTACCATCATAGCTGTAATATAACACCAAAAGGTACAGATGCATGACCAGTTTCAGGTTTTCAGAGTCCTATAAGGCTTTAGACTGTCAATTAAACGTTATATGTTTCAACATGGATTTGACCATAGTAATATATGCTAACATTCTTCCATGACTAATTGAGAAAGTCACCGACAAAGGTTTGCAAATCACTTGCGCAAAATAAACATAAGCTAACACCGACGAGGTAAATCATTGCAATGCAAGTATTCAATGGCAAGTCATCCCATCATAAAAGTAGGAGATTAACACCGACGGGTAAATCATAGCTATGCACCCTAAGCACTCATCCCATCATAAAAGTAGGAGATTAAACCATACGAGAGGAGGTACGTGTAAGGAACACAAACTTGTGATCTGACGTGGTGCTTGTGGCTTCTTTTGCGCACCACCCTTCGCCGACATGGTGGAGGTCTTGGGCTTCGTCTTGGTGGTCTTTTGGTTCGCGCCGGAGATCTTGGGGTCGGTGCGAGACGTCTTGGGGTAAGAGCTTGAGCTTGCCAGTGGTAGGTGTACACCGACCGCGCCGCCATCTTCTGATACTTGTACGCTCGCCGCACCACCCGCTTCTGGTAATCCAATTAGTGTAACTTAGTCAAATAAACTCCACAAATAAACTTAAGGCAATAATCATAGCAAGATAGCGAAGCATTTTGAATGCCGAATACGGAAATAGGAGTACTCATAATCGGATGTGAGCAAAACCGGACAATCGAAGTTAAAAATATCAGCCCCGAATTTATTTACTTTCGATTAACATGTACACGATTAAATATACTTGACATCACAACATGAATAATTCGAACATTGAATAATTCGAACAAATATCAGCATTGAATTACATTTCATGACATTGACATCATATCATTTACATCATTGCCTCGGGTTAACAAATTGGCCTCGGATGATTTGATATAAAAAGCAAGAACAAATGGTTCATGGCAACCATGGAAGCGTGAGACACATCCACCCAAAGATTTGAAAAACATGGGCATGGATGTGTCACACGTTTTGATGAGTGCCATGAGAGGTAATATACATCTGATCATCATCATAGGCAAAAGTGGAGCAAAGGAAGAACACAGAATGTTGGCCTCAGATATGTTTGCATTTCATTTGAACTTGAACTTGGAGCTTAACGATAGAAAGCAGTAACAAAGAGGATGTCATGGCAGGCATGGAACCATGCGACACATCCATCCCAGTCATGATAGATTGCCTGGGAATGGACGTGTCGCATGGTTTGATGACAGACATGAATAATAGAACAGGAAAAATAAACATCTTCATAGGCAAAACAGAACAGACGACCAACAGCTCCAGTCCCTCACAAGTTCAAGTTCATCAATTCAAGTATCATCATAGGCCTCAGAATGTATTCCAGATAAGGGCTCACTCAAATAACCAACAGAAGCTACACAAATAGTATAAAGTAACGGATAAAAAACAATATGGCGGAACGGACCCGCCGCGGCGGCTCTCGGTCTTGCGCCGACCGCCGGTTGTGGGTGCTTGCGCCGCCACGTCGGCCGTCGGTGCCGCGCGGCCCTCGATGCCGCACCACCCGCTTCGGTAATCCAATAGTGTAACTTAGTCAACAAATAAACTTAAGGCAATAATCATAGCAAGATAGCACAAGCATATTGAATGCGAATACGGAAATAGTAGTACTCATAATCGGATGTGAGCAAACCGGACAATCGTGGTTAATAAATATCAACCCCGAATTTATTTACATCCGCATTAACATGTCTTACACGAGATTCAATATACTATCCGACAACAAGATTTGCATCCTACATTCTATCCAGTACTCAGAACAATTAAACCTACTTCTATCCAGTACTCAGGACAATTACTAAATAACAGCAAGCAAACCTTCCCAAGAGAAAACACATAAACATCTGCTAACAAACATAATCAGGACAAGGTTTTATCTGGATCATAGCAGCATACAAACAAACAGCTAACAAACATTCTACTGCATATGACAGCAAACAAACAGCAGCTCTTGCAACATAGGACATCGATGGAGTAGGGGGAAGGAGCACAAACTTGTTATCTGGCGTGGTGCTGTTGGCGTGGTGGAGGTCTTGGGGTAGGAGCCATCTTCTGGTAGGTGGAGACCCGCGCGCGACCGGATCCGTCGGTGCGGCGCCGACCGCTAGTTGTGGGTGTTGCGCCGCCGCGTCGGCCGTCGGTGCCGTGCCGGCCCTCGATGCCGCACCACCCGCCGGCCATCGGCCCCGCGCCGTCGCGCCCTGCCATCGGTCGCGCCGCACGCCGGTGGTAGATGGACGGCCGACGAGTCCTTGAAGCGTCAGTCCTTGAAGCGAGACATCGATCTAGGGTTGGGACACTGCGACTGCGGGATGGGGAAATGCGGCCGCGGGATGGGGAAATGGCGCTAGGGTTGCGGACCCGGCGGCGGGCGTCGTGCGCCGTCGAGGGGCGGACCCGGCCGGGCGTCGTGCGCCGTCGAGGGGCGGACCGGCCGGGGCACCCGCGCCGAGGGGCTAGGGTTTCAAAGGCGGGCGAGGAGAGGAGAGGGGGAGAATGAGTGGGTGGGTGGGAGGGATTTGGGAGATTTCATATCCCGCACCCGCGCTGTGCGCCCGCGGTGGGTGGGCGAATGACGTTGACGAACTTGCCACTGGGTCAATGACGTGTGGGTCCCAACTTGGTTGGGCCCACACGTCGGCCCACCGAAGTGTGGGTTTTCATGTCGCACTGAAGTGTGGGCCGAGCGGGGGGGTGGGTCGCCGAGAGGGACGGACGGGGGGCCCAGCTTTTGAGATGAGATTGGAATGGTATGGTGTTTGACTTTGAACAAATCCATATTTAAAATGTACTTGAATGAAGAACAAACTAAAACGAAACTTGTAGAAATTGAATTTAGAAAAATTTAGAAAAAAGAATCAACCGATTTGGAGTTCGTACGAGGAAGAAAAATAGTTTACAAGTTTTATCCGAAGATTAAAAACAGAAATTTACACTTGCTATGAACTCGGGATGAACAGTTGTGGTTTCTCTTTTTAATCTTTGACTAAAACTTGTAACTAGTTTTTATGCCTCATAAAAACTCCAAATTGGTTGATTCTTTTTTCTAAAATATTCTAAAATCGAAATCTATCTATATAATGTGTTTGTTTTTGTCATTTCAAATTTGTGATGAAGTTTTAATAATTCAAGATTGAAATGTTTTTCAAAGTGGTGATTTCGGACCACATTTTGAAACGCCGAATGATTTAGGTTGAAGAAGTGATGAATACCAAAGTTTTAAGACTCATCCATATCTACAAACTTATGGCTAATCCAAATGTAAATAATTAGTTTGGCAACGAGTTTGATAGGGATAATTCAAACTTACACTTCGAATATACAGTGTAGTAATTCAAATTATATCGTAAAATGCTCCGATGGTTCTACGAATTGACGTGGCAACATAATTTGGGTCCATAAACTTGTCATAAAAATTTCAAATGATTTCAATAATGGCGGAACACACGTTGTTTGTAAACGAGATACATGTCTTGCACACTTTCTTGAAATGTTACTTGAACATTCAAGTGCATCATACCTTTACGAAATTTCGAATTCACATAAACTTGAAACTTGACCGTAAGGTTGTGCTTAGTTCATTATTGCAAAATACGAAGTTACATTACTAATATTTGTTGAAAACAAACTCTTTTTCTAATCGGTATTTTGAGGAACTAGATAAATGGACATAAATAAGATCTGCAAAATTGAATCTGTACAAAAAAACTTCATTAAAGAAAAGAGTGTGATTTTAGAAAAATTCAGGAAAAAATGCGTCGAAATCGGATTATATATGACGAAGAAATACTAGTTGCAAGATTTAATTCCAGATCAAAAGAATAAATACAACTATCCATGTGTTCTTCACTGCCAAGATAGCCGAGCCAATAGGGTGCTGACACCCGGTAGCCCTTACGGTGTATTGTATGAGTAAGTTAATTTCAACACTTATAAACGAATTTACATATGGCGCAGTGGTGGGACTTCCTCAAGTTGTTGTCGTCGGTCTTGAGTTCGAGTTGTGGCTCGTCCCAATTTTTGGACAAATTTTTTGGTTTAAATTTTTGGACAATTTTAAAAAATTGTGCTATGGGGGCTGAAGAGTCACGGCCCGGCCCACCCGAGCTCGACCGGCGAGCGTGAAGCCCAGCAACAGGAGCTCGAGTGGGCCGAGGCAGCCCACTAAGCCCCACATAGCAGGATAAGCAAGCACTGATGGATATTATGTCGGAATTCGAAAGTGCCGACCGCCCTGCACTTTTAAGGTGGGTTGCGCTCTTCTACGGCGCCGAGGTGGGACTAAAATCTACACCGAGATGCGCCAAGGGGGAAATAGTTAGTTGGGCCGGCCCATTTCGTCCCCTTCATCTCCCTATCTAAATAGTTAGATGCGCCATCCATTTTCTTTAATTAGTCTCCGTCTCCCCATCTTCCCGATCGGCCCTAGGCGTCTCCGTCCCCTCTTCCCCATCTTCCCCATCTTCCGATGGCGGGCCGCGACGAGGAGGGATCCGCAGCGAAGGCCGGCGGTGGATCGAGGGGCCGCACCGAGCAACCCGGGTGAGCGGCGGTCGCGGAGGGAGGACCCGCGGCGAGAGATCCTCGGCGCGCGGCCGCGGCGGTGGGAGGGCCCGCACCGATGGATCCGCCGCGCGCGGCCGCGGCGGAGTGAAGGGCCACCTTGCGGAGGTAGCCTCCACGGCCGCCGCCACGCGAGAGCGTGATGCGCGCGGCCGTTTCACGGCTAGTACACCGCCGACGTCGTCCTCCTCCGGTGGGCGCCGCGGGACCTCCGGCACACCGAGGACGTCGTCCTCCTCTTTGTCCTCCGGTACACGCGGCGCCGAACCTCGTCCTCGTCTTCATCCGGATGCACGTCATCTCCTCCACGTCGTCCGAAGGCCGCATCCATCGGGTCGAGGAGGCGGCGGTAGTGGGACGCAAGCGAGGCCATGGTGAACGAGAGGTAAAGTTTTACTAAAGTTGGTTGTGTTCTTCAAGATGTTTTATCAAAATTCAATGGTCGTTTGATGTTGATGTTGCCTCGTAGTTGAGATTGCCTTCGCTTCTATATACACATTTACTAAAAGTTTGTATGCTAGAATCATACCTCTTGTTTATGGACTTGAATCAATAATACCTATTAAATTGATATAATTGTTGAGGTTAAGAAATTGATATCAAAATTCACAAGTTAGCTTCGATCATTCACTTTTCTTTAGTTTGTCATGGCCATTGAGTATCTCTACTGCTTGTCTTCTTCGATGTGTTATCAGGGGGTACAAGATGTGTTGTCAAAATTCAATGGTTGTTTGCTGATTGTTAAATTATTTTTCTGCATTGATAATGTGCCCGGTTGCCCTTCACTTGGTCATTGGAGAGTATCGCTAACAGATACCAATTTTGCATCAAGATCGCTAACTTGCAAGTTCTTACTAAATGGGCTAGATTTATTAATAATCAGTTCATAGGCTAAATTCTTTGCTGTCATATGCTAATGATGAATTTTGTAATTCAGTGGTACATTCAGTTCCTTCTCACAAGTTTATTTTTGAATTTCCTTCCATGTAGTGGTGAGATAGGTTGTTCCAAGCATGTGAGAATCATCATTCCGGACTCAGATGGTGAACAAGACAACAACAACAATCCGTTGCCATCGGAAGCAGCTGGACCGTCGAAAAGACAGGTGAGCTAGGACTGCATTGTATGGCTGCGTTGTCTACTACTGATGCTTGTAAAGTCAAACAACTTATGTGTGTTGTCTTGCTGCAGAAAATTCCCGTACGCCATCAGGTTAGGCGGTACCGGGATCGCTATGATGATTTGCGTGAGCGCATTGAGGACCCGAGGTCGGACATTGATGGAACACATGAAATCATGGAAGAGCACCTCAAGGAATTCATGGACAACGTTGTCGACAAGTTAGATGAGATGGGGAAGAAGATCCGCAAGCTTGAGCCGAAAGTCAAGGGCAACAAGTAGTAAAGTCGTAGTACTTAGCATAAATAATTAAGTCAAGGGCAATGCGGGAGTTGTGAAGCTTCTTTTGCTTTTGGCGGCAACAAGTAGTGAAGCTTCTTTTGCTTAGAACCAAGGATCCGTGTTCTGTGATGTGTCATGATGGTTCATGTATATATGCTATCGAAACATGTTGCTTGCTAAGTGTAGTGAACTTAATGAAAATTAGTCCTATTATCTATCCTTCCGTGTGTTGATCTGATGGCTGAAATCTATTCCTTATATATGCTATCTATTCCCGGATTGTTATGTGATGGCTCTTTGGACAACCGAACATGTGCCTGTTTCATCAGTTCCCAGCATGTGCTATCTATTCCTTATATATATGCTACCTATTCCCAGATTGCAATGGTTTCATACAGCCATGGCATGTGCTGGTTGCACAACAATGAACATGTCTTACACACAGCATGTCTTGCATAATTTCTCATTCAAATAATTTAGAACTGCATGTCTTACAACCCAAGCATTACAACTCCCAGGTTATTAACTAGGTAAATAAGTTACAACTCTCATGGACATGTGCCATGGACGCCCTGACAACCGTGATGCTCCTCCCTGGATGCTAACAAGCTGTTTCACCCAAAGAACTTCACGGATGCTCCTCACTGAAAATAAAACACACAACTAAAGACTTTCAGCTAAATTGGTTCAGTCACATCAAAAGTGGTAAGAAGTAATTCAAATTAATAGCATGGACTTACATTTATTCAAATTGGTTCTGTCACATAACAGCAAAATGCTAGAAAAGATGGACTTACATTTATTCATCATCACTGTCAACCTCCATTGCAGCACCAGCTTCTTCATCGCTGCAGTACTCCAAAAGTGTGTCATCTTCTTCTTCCTCACCACCACTGACTTGTGCTTCTTCGTCTCTATCTTTAATCAACCGAGCAATATCGGCGGCTTCAAACATAAGGCCTTGTTCATCATCTCTATTCAAGGGCTTATCGGTTGTAGTGCTTGAAACTCGGTTCTCGTGTACCATCCTCTTCACAACACTCATCCTCTTGATATGCGGGAGCATTATAGTGTGCGATTCAATTTCCCTCACATTGAAAAGATGCCTATGGTCAAATGTTTGGACAATTTGCCAATTTGTTCCCAACTTGGTGTCCGGTAAATAAAAGATTTTCCTAGCCCGAGTGGCCAAAATGAAACAATCATTCTTGTACCATAGACTTTGAATATTGATGCTTTTAAAAAAACCATCATATTGAAGTTCGCTTTTCTTCCCATCCAGTTTATACCGGTCACATTTAAACAAAGACCACCGACCTATCATCCTCTGGATATTCTAACCGCACTATCTCTTTCGGGGTTCCAAAGAAATCAATGAGCACATTATTATGTGAGGCTCCGTGCCATTACACCGCCGTTTTGTGTTTTCTTGTTGCCGTCTCGATCAACAAGATTGAAGCGAACACCATTCACTATGCATGAGGTGTATTTCTTGACTACGAAATCGGGACCACATGCCAAGGTAAATAGATCAGCATCTATCTCTTCTTGACCATCATTCCTCAACTTCATGATCTGTCATGCAACACACGACCCATCAAAATCTATACTACAAAATATGGTTATCTAAAATATTATTGGAGTAAACTCACATGGTTCCCGAACCAAGTCCGGAATCCTAGACGGGCTGTTTTTTCAATGTTAGCCACCCCTTGTCTCTCTAATTGTTCTTTGAACATTCCGCATATATAAAAAATTAACTAAGCATATGTAGAATACACAAAGTCATCATACAAGAGTTTAATGGTCAGAACTTACGTGACATATTTTTCAGCTTGACTAGAGTTGTTCAACACATACCACACCATTTGATCAAAGCAATCTTCATCATATACAAGCTCAGGCGCCGACATAAAATGAACTCCATGCCCAAAAACGTCAACACCATAGGCCTCTTCATTAGAAAAACCTATGTTCCTTGGTTCCCGATTAAATCTTGTTTCAACACCATCCAAGTATCTAGAGCAAAATGTCAAACATTCATCGGCAATATATGCCTCAGCTATAGACCCTTCTGGTCGAGCCCTCGTTCCTCACATAGCGCTTCAAAGTATACAACCGCCTCTCAATTGGGTACATCCACCCATACCGCACGGGGCCTCCGAGCAAAGCCTCATCGAGTAAATGTACGGCAAGGTGTATCATCACATCAAAGAAAGCCGGGGGAATATTTTCTCAAGTTTCACCGAATTATAGGGATCTCTTTCTTCATTTCAGCCAACACATCCTTGTTAAGGGTTTTGTTGCAGAGTTCCCTAAAAAACTTCCCTAATTCTGCTAATGCTTCATATATATCCTTGTCCAAAAAACCTCTCATAGCAGCAGGTAATATTCTTTGCAACAAGATATGACAATCATGCGTTTTGAGTCCTTGTACCTTGGTTCCATCAACATTTATACATCTTGAGATATTGGAAGCAAAGCCATCTGGAAACTTTACCTCTCTTAGAAAATCACAAAAGGCCGCCTTCTTTTTTTTGGACAAAGTATATCGAGCATTTGGCACCTCACATGAATCTCCATTCTCTTTAAATTGCAACTCCTTTCTAATTCCAAGATCTTTCAAATCAAGCCTAGCTTTAACCGTGTCCTTTGTCTTCCCAAGTATATTGAGAATTGTCGCAATCGGGCTCTCACATATGTTTTTCTCGATGTGCATGACATCGAGATTGTGCCTTAACTTCAATTTATGCCGGTATGGCAACTTCCATAAGCACATTATGCGGCTCCATATTTTCACATGAGCACCTTCGAGTTTGAACGTTTTCTTTTCCCACATACTTGTGGATTCATTGCTTTCTCCGGTTCGGCTAACAACTCTTCCATAGTGAATTGACCTGGTGGATCATCGGTTTCATGAAGGCCGGCAAACGATTGTTTCTCCGCAATGGATGTCCCTCCGGAAGGAAACGGTAGTGTCCAAAATAACCAATTTTGGACCTTAGGCCGTAGGAAAGAGGGTGCTTGTCACGGTGAGTACATGCAAAATAACCTTTTGTGGTACGCCCTGAAAGAGTGCTCAAAGTAGGGTAATCATGGATGCACCACAAAACTGCAGCATGAAGGTTGAACATTTTACGAGTTTTGGCATCATAAGCACACACACCTTTCCAAAGCTCAAGAAAATCTTCCACCATAGGCTCCAAAAACACATCAAAATCCTTCCCGGGGGATTTAAGACCTGGAATAAGTAAAGCCATCATTAAGTTCGACTCCTCCATACATGCCCAAGGTGGAAGGTTGTATGGCACCACAAACACAGGCCACATGTTGTATTTTGTGTTCTTCTCCGAAAATGGGTTGAACCCGTCGGTAGCAAGGCCGAGCCCGATGTTTCTTGCATCTCTAGCAAATTCCGGATATTCTTTGTCGAAATCTTGCCATGCATCACCATCGACTGGGTGACTCATTTCCTTCTCACCGGGTTGCCGCCTGTCGGTCGTGCCATTGTGCTAGTAGTGATGCTTCTCTGGTTGCAAAGAACCTCTTGACCTAGGTGCTAGCGGAAAATGCCTCAACACCTTCTGTGGAATCTTCTTTCTTTCTTCATCCTTCCATCTCGAAAGACCACAAACTAGACACTTGTCAAGGTGGGCATATCTCTTTCTGAACAAAACACAATTATTGCCGCACGCATGTATCGATTCGTATCCAAGACCTAATTCCTTCAAAAGATTCTTTGCTTCATTGTATGATTTGGGGAGTGCATTGCATTCCGGGAATGCTTCACCCAACAACTTCAATATTGCGAAAATGCGAATTGCTTATCCTATACAAGGACTTCATATGAAGAAGGTTAACCACAAATGAGAACCTTGAAAACTTGCTACAACCGGGATAAAGCCGACGCTTTGCCTCTCTCATGACTATTTTGAAAAATGACTCCGAGTCATGAGGGTCCGTAGCAAAGATCCTCATTTTCTACATCCTTTCTTCCTTCTACTCGTCTTGACATGTAGGTCTCCTATAAGGTTCCCCAAATGATCGCAAGACTTTGTCATCTTCTCCCACATTTTCCCCACAACCAACACCGCAATCCTCTCCCACATTTCCCCTATCACCACCTTGTCATGCACATCAATAGGGTGCTCAACAACATCTACATTGACATCCTCTCCATGATGAAACCACCGAGTATAACTACTATCCATACCATTCATCAAAATGTGCTTCTTCACAACAGTCGACAAAGTGATACTTGTGATTCGGGCATCTTGAACATGGGCACAAAATCTCAACATTGTCACCGAACTTCTCCGCAACGAAGCTCATAAATTGTCCGACTCCATCAATGTGTTCGAGAGGAAAACAACCTTCCATGAACCCATCTTCTATCCATCTAACCAAGCATTACACAAAAGACACAAATCAACACCTCTCGCACCAATTCAAACCTATAAGTACAACAAAGTCAAGAAACAAATGTACCTTTCCTCGGCTCGTGGTACCGACGGGAGTTCGGGCGGAAGGGGCGGCGGGAGGAAAGGCGACGGCGGCGCGCGGGATGGCGTGGTGGGCGGTGGCGTCATGGATGGTAGCATTGGCGGGGGGGCGGCGGCGAGATGCGGGTGGTGGGCGGTGGCGTCATGGATGGCGGCATTGGCGGGGCAGCAGCTTCGTAGGCAATGGCGGCGGTGCGGGGCGTCGGTTCGGTAGGCGGCGGCGGCACGGACGGCGGCGGCGGCGGCGGTGCGGGCGGCGCCGCTAGTGGTAGGCAGCGGCGGCGGAAGGGAAGTCTGCATCTGGATTGATGTGAAACTTCAATCCTTTTACTCCTCTGGGTAGATAGGTTCAAAAACATTTAAATGTTAGATACAGTCACAAACAACGTTGTAGCCCAGTGGTAGAAGCACGCCTGGGTCAGGCGTGAGGTCGGGGGTTCGATTCCCCTTGGCTGCAGTGTTTTCCTTTTTTTTTTAGAGGAACTCATGCCTTGGGTGAGCTGGCGCTTGTGTGGCAGTGAAGTGGGCCCTAGATGCTTGCGTGGCAGTGAGGTGGCATCTGGGTGAGGTGGCGCTTGCGTGGCAGTGTGGTGGGCCCTGGGCGCTTACGTGGTCGTGACGTGGCGCCTGCGTGGCAGTGTGGTGGGCCCTAGATGCTTGCGTGGCAGTGAGGTGGCAACCAGGTGACGTGGCGCTTGCGTGGCAGTGTGGTGGGCCCTAGATGCTTGCGTGGCAGTGAGGTGGCAACTGGGTGACGTGGCGCTTGCGTGGCAGTGTGGTGGGCCCTGGGCGCTCGCGTGGTGGTGACGTGGCGCCCGGGTGACGTGGCGCCTGCGTGGCAGTGTGGTGGGCCCTAGCAGTGTGGTGGGCCCTGGGCGCTCGCGTGGTGGTGACGTGGCGCCTGGGTGAGGTGGCGCCTGCGTGGCAGTGTGGGTGGGCCCCGGCGCTCACGTGGTGGTGACGTGGTGCCGCGTGGCGGTGTGGGTGGGTCCTAGGTGCCGGTGAGGTGGTCGTTTTTTTTGACGGATCACGACGAATGCCGCTAAAACGTCACGGTGTTGTGGGTCGTATTGCGACGAATTTAACAAATCGTCGTGATGGTTTGGGCTTCAATATCCATCCATGCACGTCCGTGACGAAAAAATATGAATACGTCGTAGAATCGCGACAAACTAAACAAATCGTCGCAGTGTTTGTGACGAAAAAAAGGAATACGTCGTAGAATCGCGACGAATTTAACAAATCGTCACAGTGTTTTGGGCTTCGATCCAAATCCGTGACGAAAAAAAGGAATACGTCGTAGAATCGCGACGAATTAAGAAATCGTCGTAGTGTTTTGGGCTGCAATGCACATTCGTGACGTTTTCTGAAAACGTCGCGGAGAAAGCGTCACGCATTAAATAGTTTCTTGTAGTGATCGGTAGGCACTAAGCCACCCCTAGTCCACGTTGTTAAAGCACTCACACAAGAGTATTCCTTCCCAGTCACCAAGTTTCTCCCAAGAGCACTACTTGACTCGCCACAAAGGCTAGCCACTTAGGCACTTGCCAATCTCCCTTGGACACCTTGATGTCGCCTCCACTAAGGAGCTTCTCCACCAAGGAAGGTGGTCTCCACGTCCCCCGCACAAAGTGTCCTCACCGCTCCACACCAAGCCGGAGGGTCGATGACGATTGCCGGTGAGCCACTTAGGCCCCAAGGCTTTCGGCGAACCTTGTACAACTTGATCCACTCAGAAATCACCTCACAAAGTTGGAACCTTGCACTCACTCAGCTCTAAGCTAAGCCTAGCACTAAGCACATACACAAAGCATATGCAAGTCTAAGGATGAGAAATTTAGCACTTGGATGGATTGGTTATGATCTTCAATGTGTCTTGAACTCCTCTGCACTTCCACGCAATCCAGCAACCTCAAATGGGTGAGTGGAGGGGGTATAAATAGCCCAAGGCACTCAAAGAGTCGTTGGCTAATGGTCACTGAAAAAGGTAGTGTCGGATGAACCAATGCTATGCTTTTTCTAGGCGTCGGTTCATCCGGTGCCCTCCACGTCATGTAGCCGTTGAAGATCCGCTGACACAACTGCTCCGACGCATTACACCGACGCTCTGTCAGTGCTGAAGACCCCTCGGCCAAACCTTCTCTGTTAGCTTTCACGCGACTGTCGGATGAACCCCTGCTGACCCGTCGGTTCATTCGGTGCTTAAGGCTTCGTCTTGGCGCGTCTCTGTCTTGTTCAAACTTGACCACCGGATAGTCCGACGGTTCCCTCCAATGGACCGTCGTTTCATCCGACGCTGTTGACTTCGCGACTTCTCTTCTCCAATTCATCTGACGCAACTAGGAAAGGGACCGTCGGTTCATCCGACGGTATCAAGTTAATTCCGCTCATTGCGCGATGTACAAAGTGCTCCGACGCTATTGCACCGATGGTACCGTCGGTTCATCCGACGGTGTCTTTTTCCTTCCTTTTCTTCACGTCTTCAACTTGGATCTTTTCTTCAACTTAACATCCTTAACATACTTAACATACCACTACTTATAGCCTCAAAATATACACTAAGTCCTCGAATTTGCTGTAAGTAACCTAACATGTCCATGGTATGTTAACTTGTGGTATGACATGTTAGCTTGGGCATGGTATGTTAACTTGTGCATGGTATGTTAACATGTGGTAACATCCATGGGACCTAGGAATGCCTACAAAGACATGCTAGACAATGTGGTTAATCCCATTACTTGTGTTAGCATGAATCACCAAAATCAAGTCGAACAAATGGCAAATGGGGCAATGTTCGCTACAATCTCCCCCTTTTTGGTGATTTATGACAACACAAGCAAAGAAAGCATAAATTTGCAAGAATTGATAAAATTAGAGCCACTTACACTTGCTTGGATGCTTACCATCATCCAAACTCCCCCTAGATCAAACTTCCCCCTTTTTGGATCTTCTCTTCCTATGTTCACACATAGCTTGCCTCTTCCCACTTTGGAACCAGTAGCTTGCTTTGGTCTCACATTCTCCCCCTTTGGAATAAAATCTCCAAAACGTCCAAAACAAAAAGGGCTCCAAGGAAACCAGCAAGTCCCAGCAAACATTGCTCAAAGAGAAATGTTAAATACAAGGGAGAAAGTCGCATGAACCATGATCCATATGTATGATATCAATGAAGATACCACATGTGTGAATAACTAAGGTGGATCACAAGCTCATGAGACTAGCATGATACAAACTAAGCTCCCCCTAAGTGTGTGCACAAAAAGATGGTGTGAAAATCAAGTACACAACTACAAACTTGTAAGACAAGGAAGCTTAGAGCATATCATGCAAGGAGGTGGCTTAAAGGACAAGAGATAAAACAAATTGGTTCTTGTTACATTACCACTTGTAGATATCACTTGTAGTCTTTTGATCATTGCATACCTCGGGGGTTGATCCTCTTTACCTTGTTGGCACCACATTGAGATGAGCCACTTGGAAATGATATCACTAGAGGTGACACCACTTGAAAGAAGCTTGCATAGAATACACTTGGGGTACCACAAGGATTAGGAATGTATGAGTGCATTGCCTTTGAACTTATATAGAGACATAAGCTCGCAAGGACATGACTCAATAGCATGAAGCTCATATTGCTATGTTCACTCTTTTAGAGATGTTAGATCACATTGAGAGTGAAATAGCATTCTCTTGGAATGAAGTACCACACCGGAACTCGTCGCCAAGGGACTACATAAGATAAGCTTGAAACAATGTTAGTCCCATAAACAAACTATAGGATAAGCTCCCCCTAAATGTGTGCATTTAGTGTTTGAATCACCAACCAAATGTATGCACATTGTTTATGACAATAAAAGGGAAGATAACCCTATAGTTTGCTCATGATGCAAAAAGATATATATGAAAACATGCACCATGAAAGAACAAGTGTAGCTTTTCTACACACTAATCAAACCATGTAAGTTGCTCATGGGTTAGCACATGACACAAGCAACCTACCATATGTAAACATTGCAACAAATGCAACCTAAACAAGGCAATGGAGCTACAATGATACAAGAGATAGGTAATAGTTTCCATTACCTCAACTGGGGAACTTGGGCAACACATGTCCAACTTGCAAGCTTGGCTTCTAGGCTTGAATCTTCACAACTGCTTTGTGTCTAGCCTCCCAAGTCCCCACTCTCAAGGCCTTCAAGTGGCCTTTGGAACCCAAACCATTTCGAGCCCCTTCATGTTGGTGATAACTTCCTTGGGCACCCAAATGGGTTGGTTCCAACCCCGCTCCTCCTTCATCTTCCCAACCTTGTGTGCAACCACCTTGCCATTTGCCTTCTTCTTGATGACGTAGGTGTTGCTTTTGGTCTTGTTCTTGCGGTTGGGCTTGGTGTAGATGAGGGAGCTCTTGATGGTGGGGTTCAACTTCTTCTTTGCGCCCTTGTCCATCTTCTTGACAGATTGAGGGCATTTGTAGAACTTGTGCCCTTCTCCATGACACTTGTAGCAAGTCACGGTTGCACCATTCTCAAGCTTCTTCACCATGAGATCACGGTTATCTTGTGAAGTTTGGACTTTGCTCTTCATGTCTTGAGAGATGTCCACTTGTTCCTCATCATTCTTGCCCTTGCCCATCAAATTTGCCAACCTCTCTCGGAGCCATTTTACTTCTTGCTTGAGCTCATCATTTTTCTTGCCTATGAGACAATCACATGTTTCTACAACAACATTCTCATTGCAACATGGTGAGCAAGATTCATCAATTAAATCAATGCAAGAAGTTGATGCATCTACCTTGGAGATAGGAATAGCACAAGGGATAGATGATTCATCAAGCTCAAAGGAATTACTTGTTTTAGTATTATTGCTCTCAAGCTTAGATTTTAGCTCATCACACTCCTTGCTAAGCAATTTTAATTTGCACAACAAATGTTCATAATTTGTAGCAAGGTTTGCACTAAGATCATTGAGAGCATTGAGTTCTTTAATTTCGTTAGCTTGTTTCTTAAGCATTCCTTTTTGCTCAAGAACTAGCTCAACAAGATCATCAGAGAGGTGGTGTCGGATTCATCATCACTTACATTGCTTTCCATACCTTTGGCCATAAGGCACATGTGTAGTGATGATGAAGGACCTTGCATGAAGCGGGTGGTGAAGTTCTTTCTTGATTCATCACTTGAGCTAGAAGAACTTGATTCTCCACCACTTGTCCACTCACGGACGGCGATAGTTGCTTCTTGCCTTGGTCTCCTCTCCTTGACCACCTTCTTCTTAGGCTTGTGCTCGATCTTGGTGAACTTGATGTGTTGATGATGACGCCCTTCTCTTAAGTGGACATTGTTGCCCCACATACTTGAAGATCTTCTTCACGTACTCGGCCACCATGGATTCAACCTCTTCATTACTTGAGGATTCTTCATCGTCACCATCATCACCATCATCCTCGCTTGAGCTTCCATGAGTATCCATCCTACTCAACATCTTCTCTTGTTGGCTTGAGAGAGCATGGCTTGTAGTTTGAGAGGGTGGTTCTTGGGGCTTTTCTTGGGGCTCCTTCTTTGACTTGGGCATGACTTGAAGCTCATGTGCCATGATCTTGCTCAAGATATGAGATGGCTTCAAATCTTCGAGCTTCTTCTCATAGATGATAGCCTTCACCAAGTCATAATCGGGCTTCCGGAGACTTTGAAGGATCTTGCAGTTGATGTTCAAGTCCGTGATGTTCTTCACACCTAAAGCATTAATCTCATTGACAAGCACATTTAGGCGTGAGTACATGGATTCAGCATTTTCATTTGAAGTTGCTTAAAGCTATTGAATTCATTAGCAACTTCTTTTGAACCCTCATTTTGCTCCTTAATGGTTTTCCATAGCTCATGAGCATTTTCAAAATTAAAGACTCAAATTGAAAATGCCTACATCTAGTGAGGACAAAATGATACTCTTAGCAATCACATCAAATTGCTTTTCCTTTTTAGTACCATTTCTCATGCCCTCATTGGTGGCTGTCCAAACATCAAGGTCCTTTGCTTGGAGATAGGCCTCCATGAGAATCTTCCACTGAGGATAGCCCGTTCCATCGAAATGTGGAGCCAAACCTAAGGTATCCACCTCTTTCATTCCTCTATAGAGCAACTCACTAGGCGGTGAAGCCTAACCGTTCCAATGAGCCGATTTTCACAATTTACCAATCGAATTGGTGTCTCCTTGTGAAGGAAGTGAGTCCCGGCTCTGATATCACTTGTAAGGAATCAGATGCTCGTAGGCCTAAGAGGGGGAGGGGGTGAATTAGGCAATCTAAAACCTTAACCTATGGCTTCACTACTTTTGCACAAAGATAAACTAGAACATACTATCTAGATGTGCAACTAGGATTGTTCTAGTGTGAAACTCCCATCCCAAAACAAGTTTGCAACCTATAGACATTCCTAGCATGATACTACTCTAGGAAAGTAAAGGCAAGCAAAGATTGCAATAGAGTAAATGCGGAAATGTAAAGGGAATGAGAGGAAGCAAACTCTTGACACGCGATTTATCCCGTGGTACGGGTAGGCACTAAGCCACCCCTAGTCCACGTGGTTAAAGCACTCACACAAGAGTATTGCTTCCCGGTCACCAAGTTTCTCCCAAGAGCACTACTTGACTCGCCACAAAGGCTAGCCACTTAGGCACTTTCCAAGCTCCCTTGGTCACCTTGATGCTGCCTCCACTAAGGAGCTTCTCCACCAAGGAAGGGGGTCTCCACGTCCCCTGCACAAAGTGTCCTCGCCGCTACACACCAAGCCGGAGGGCCGATAACGATTGCCGATGAGCCACTTAGGCCCCAAGGCTTCCAGTGAACCTTGTACAACTTGATCCACTCAAGAATCACCTCATAAGGTTGGCACAACCTTGCACTCACTCAGCTCTAAGCTAAGCCTAGCACTAAGCACATACACAAAGCATATGCAAGTCTAAGGATGAGCAATTAAGCACTTGGATGGATTGGATATGATCTTGAATGTGTCTTGAACTCCTCTGCACTTCCACGCAATCCAGCAACCTCAAATGGGTGAGTGGAGGGGATATAAATAGCCCAAGGCACTCAAAGAGCCGTTGGCTAACGGTCACTGAAAAAGGTAGCATCGGATGAATCGATGCTATGCTTTTTCTAGGCATCAGTTCATCTGGTGCCCTCCACGTCATGTAGCCGTTGAAGATCCGCTGACACAACTGCTCCGACGTATTACACCGACGCTCCATTGGTGCTGAAGACCCCTCGGCCAAACCGTCTCTGTTAGCTTTCACACGACCGTCGAATGAACCGCTGCTGACCCGTCGGTTCATTCGATGCTTAAGCCTTCGTCTTGGCGCGTCTCTGTCTTATTCAAACTTGACCACCAGATAGTCCGACAGTTCCCTCCAATGGACCGTCGTTTCATCCTACGCTACTTTCTTTGCGGCTTCTCTTCTCCAATTCATCCGACGCAACTAGGAAAGGGACCGTCGGTTCATCCGACGGTATCAAGTTAATTCCAGTCGTTGCGCAGTGTACCAAGTGCTCCGACGCTATTGCACCGATGGTACCGCTGGTTCATCCGACAGTGTCTTTTTCCTTCCTTTTCTTCACGTCTTCAACTTGGATCTTTGCTTCAACTTAACATCCTTAACATACTTAACATGCCATTACTTATAGCCTCAAAATATATACTAAGTCCTCAAATTTGCTGTAAGTAACCTAATATGTCCATGGTATGTTAACTTGTGGTATGACATGTTAGCTTGGGCATGGTATGTTAACTTGTGCATGGTATGTTAACATGTGGTAACATCCATGGGGCCTAGGAATGCCTACAAAGACATGCTAGACAATGTGGTTAGTCCCATTACTTGTGTTAGCATGAATCACCAAAATCATCTCGAACAAATGGCAAATGGGGCCATGTTCGCTACATAGTTTCTTTGCAATTTTCGTACATCGTATCTACCATGAAAATACAGGATAAAAAATGGATAACTAGTTTCTTCTAAGGTGGACATAAATAACTATCTTTGCTTGATTGAACATAATCAGACACAATATATGTAAGCACTATGGTGCAGTTTCCTAACAAAAAAGTCAGCTCAAGTTATCTTGCATTCCTGCAGTACCCTAGAAGGAGATCCATAGTTGAATCGATTGCTGGTTTAATGCTCAAATTTCAGCTAACACGGCAGATATAGAGCTATTTAAATTGATGTCACTAAGCCTTCAGTCCCAGCATAGCATTTATGGAGATATCGTTACCACTAAAGCATTTGAGCAAGGGTTCCAGTCACCGAGACAAGGGGCAGAAATACGTCGACCAATATATACTTGTCTGAATCCTCCCTCTCCAAGCTTCCTTTCAAGCAGAACAGACCATGCAACCACAAACATAGGCAAAGCATGTAAGTTAATTCTGTAGTCTAGATTTAAAAGCCAAGTAATGAACAACATAATGCAAAATACCATCAATCTACAATTAATCGAGCATATATTAGATAGATCCTAGGAATCATTAACTAGATTATTCAATTTATGCCTACAAAAATGCTACAGTGTACACCTCAATAAGGCACAGGATGAAATTAAATCAGGTGATTATTTCACTTTGCATCAACATCACAAAAGGCTCAAAATCTGTGACTACTGACCAAATCAAACCACCCAAACCTATGATTACTGACCAAATAAAACCACCCAAACCTGATGGATCTTGTTTCGCCTAGGGCAGTAGGAAATCTTTTTTTTTTTTGCGAATAGGGCAGTAGGAAATCTTGAAGTGGTGGAAGAAGCAGTTTCTTGCACGAAGGGGGAAGAGGACGGTAGGAAGGGGTCAGACTCCCAATGGCCTGCCCTTTTGTTGCGGATGTAGCTCAGGTCGGCACACGGGCTCGGGGTGGTGCACGAGCTCAGGACGGTGCACAGGGGTGTGAGGGTGTGAGAGGAAAGGGGCATGTGAGGGGTGAGGATAAGGTAGGAGCTGCGTGTTGTTGTAGGGCGCCGGCCAGAAGCTGAGATTCGGAGGGGAGGGAGCCCGCGCGCGGCTGAGATTCGGGAGGTGTGCACGACAGAAAAATCGAGGGAGGGAGCCCGCGCGCGGTGGCGAAATCAGGGGAGGCAACGCGCGCGGCAGGAAAGAAAGCGTAGGCAGGAGAGAAGACTGGTGGCAAGAAGAGAAGAGAAGGGAGATAGGGTTAGGATTTTATCTGCCAAGTGGGCCTCTCAGTCCAAAGTTGGGCATGACAGATGGGCCGAAAGTGCGCGAGGTTGGATTTCATGTATATAGTTTGATGGGCTACATCCATGCAACTACGAATGGATGGATGGCATATCTAAATACTATACCGACCAATGGCTCCATTGGATAACTTGATATGCCGACTAATGGTTTGTGACATATCTATACCAACCGATGGTAAATCACTACTACCTTAGTTATACCGACACACGTGTGTTGGGATTTTTAGGTTGTGGTATAGTGATAAACATTGGGAATTATATATATCATGGCTTTCTCCTTATTTTTCCCACTAGGGTTTTAAAGGAGTTTTTGCTTGTATATCGATATACTTTGGATTTTTCCCACATGGTTTTTCCAAAGATTCAAGACTATGACTGACGAATATACAACGGTGCATACATGAGATTAAATGGAGTCTACACAATAACTATTGATCAAGGGGGAGTGTTAGGATCAATTACAATAATTAATTAATGATCAACAGGATAATTACTATCATTAGCAACAGCTAATGATGACCCTTTTTCAAGAAGCACCGTAGAGGGCAAGACACGAGGCACTCATTCAGCCAAAGCGGCCTTGTATATATTGTTTATTGTACACACATCATACAATCAATTGATTCATTCTCATTCTTTCCCAAAATTCTCCTAACAAAAATTTCAAAATGAGGCCTAGTAAATTAAAACATAATAATGTATATACTATAATATATTAAATAGTAGTTAGATATATCAGGAATACAGTTGACTAGTTGTCAAACCATTTTAGCACCATTTAAACTTAAATTTTAACCCTTTTGGAAGTGATTGCATTTGCATCCCAGGAAATTGGACTAAATATATCAAGCTGATAAATTTATGAAACATACATAGTTGTATCATCTTCTACAAATAGGAATGGAGGGAGCATAGGTGAATAACGGAGATTAATTAACATCAACACACAACACTATGTACAAACATCTGGATTAAAAGAAAAAAGGTTTATCATAAAAACGTGAAATTTAAGAATAAATGTATACATGTTGCAGCTATGAATAGCAACAAAATAACCTAAATTTTGCACAATATTTTATTGCTACGTAGAAACATGGGCCAACTTGCCCATCCGTGCAAGTTCGAAAGATTCGAGATTCCAGAGAGAAAGATATAATGACCAGATTGATTAAGCCTAGGTGCTCCATGGTCTCAAATTAGTATCAAGAAGAAATGAATACACTTTAGGAGAAAGCAAAAGAAGAGAGATTTTGTTCACCGAAGTTAAAAGATCCACAAAGATTTCATGGGAGACGGACTAATTTGTTCTACCACCACGTCACTAAGCACTATGCACTAGCGACTAGCATTACTAATCTATATTATAAGGAGCGAATACAATTAAAACTTTTCTCACCCAACACAGGCCCGCCTTACCCCTCACGCCGAACCCAACTGTAAGGTTGCATGATGACAAAAGGGTGGAACGACCATAGAAATCGCAATTTAGGAAGTGTTTATGACAAAAAGCTAATTTTTCCTCACCCACTACGCGTCTACCCACCCACCCATACCCGCTTGGGCCCACCCGACGCGCACGCACCCCACACCCGTGACACCCTTATAAGAAAGAAATCGTTTTTTCAAGCAGCACCGCCGGCTGTAGGGATGTAACGCCGCGCACACCGGCCTCACAGCCGGAGTTGCGCCGCCGGTCGCGGCGTTCCCCCTCCCTCCTCGACTCTGCCGCCGGCGCGCTCCTCCTCCCTTCCTTCCCTCTCCTGCGCGCCTCACCTCCCTCCCCTCCCCTCGCCGGAGCACGAGCGCATGGGCCCTGCAGGCAGACCACACTCTCCGGCGGCCGCTCCCTCGCCGGAGCACGAGTGTGGTGGACTTGGTAGCAGGGGTGTGACAGCGGGCAGGCTTCGTCTCCGTGCTCGCTAGGCACCTCCTCTCTCCCCAAGCTCCTACTGCCCGGCGGAGCTCTCCTCCATGGCAGACCGGCGGCCACTTGGAGGAGGAAGACATAACTCCTCCCAACGGGAGGTGGCGACGCGAGCCTCGACCGCGTCGTCAAGGAGGAGTCCATCGCTGGCCGCCGCCCTCATCTGCTAGCCTTGGGGTGTCCTGCCACCACCCACTTGGGTTGCGCTAGCTAGCTATCAGCGCACGTCGCTGCCGCCCCCGCCACTACGGGAGAATGGACATTTCCCGAGTGTCCATTGCTTCCCCGAGTGCCAAAAATCGGGCACTCGGGGAAGAGCCTCTTCCCCGAGTGTTGCACTCGGGGAAGAAAAACACTCGGGGAAGAGAGGCTTCCCCGACCGGCATAGGGTCCATGGCACCTTGAGAAGAGAGACACTCGGGGAAGGCCCTCTTCCCCGAGTGCAACACTAGGGGAAGAGAGGCACTCGCGGACGAAAATTGGTACTTAACGGCGGAAATGGACGAAGCTATGTTAAAAACACTCTTCCCCGAGTGCCATCCCCTAGCACTCGGGGAAGAAAGCCTCTTCCCCGAGTGCCTCATCCTAGCACTCAGGGAAGTAAGCCTCTTCCCCGAGTGCCTTCCCCTAGCACTCGGGTCGGGGGATGATTTTTCTTTTTTTTAGTTTTTTCGCCCCAATTTTTTTGTGAGGCCACCCCACATTATTTTAAACATCTTGTTAGAAATTGAGGTAATTTTAAATTATTTTGGTATATTTCATTAGTTTTATTCTTTTCGTTGATTTTTTTATGTACTTCGAATTTGAACAACGGGTACATGAAGTAATGGGATTTCTTCATTCAAAAAATTATATTCATTATAATTGATGTATTTTGAGGTCGCATCTAGGAACTCACATAAAATTTTGAGCTTCTTGTTGTCGTATCATGACCAACAACTTGCAGGAAAAGTATTTGTAAATTATATAAAATCCGAACGAAGTCCGAAAATCATGAAACTTGTCTGGATGTAATGTTATGGCACGTAGAGGTTGTGTAACAAAATTGAGAAGATTTCGAGCAAGTGGCAATATCGGATGTCTAAAATCGAGACATCTCCACATGTGTTATCGTAGTGATAACACACATGGAGTGTCTGGGTTTTAGGCATCATACGTCGCGTCTTGCTCGAAATCTTCTCTATTCTAGCACACAACCTATACATGTGATAACACAACTTCCCGACAAGTTTCGTGATTTTCGGACTTCGTCCGGATTTTCCGTAATTTAGAAACACTTTTCCCATAAGTTGTTTGTCATGTTACGATAACAAGATGGTCAATATTTCATCCGACTTCATGGATAAGGCCTCAATGTACACCAAATATCATGAATGTCATTTTTTTAATCATCAAATTATATTATTTAAAGCACACAGCTCAATTTTGAAGTTTGCCCAAAAATTCGAGAAAACGAGAAAAACTAACGAAATATATTTCAAAAATTCAAAATTAAGCCAAATTTGAGAAAAGGGTTTCAAATAATATTGGAAGGCCTCACAAAAAATGAAGCAAAAAAACTAAACAAAATAATTAGTTCCCCGAGTGCCTTCTCGTAGCACTCGGGGAAGAGATGCTTCCCCGAGTGCCAAAAAGGAGGCACTCGGGGAAGAGCTTGCTTCCCCGAGTGCTAGGTGGTGTGGCACTCGGGGAAGTGACAGCCCACCAACTCCTCCACCGGCCCAATACCTCCCCGCCGGCCCACTACCGCCGAACCCTACTACCCCCGCCTTCCCATCCCCTCCCCCAACCGCCCCCCGCCTCCCCTCGGTCCCTCCCCCGCCGCCGTCTCTCCCGCCCTGCCGCCACCTCGCGCCCGTCTCCTCCCACGGCGCCCGGCCACCTCCTCCTCCCCCGGCCACCTCGTCTTCGGCCGCGCACACACCTCCTCCCTCTTCCTCTACCGCCGGCTCCCTTCCTCTCCCTCCGCCCGTCGTCCCCCCACCGGCCCATCTTCTCGAACCATAGACGGACACCACACCCCCACCCCCTACCCCACACGGCCACACACCCCCACCCTCGGCCCTACCGTCGTCCCAAACCCTCCCCTCTCGGATCCACGCAGGCGCGGGCGGAGCGGCCGCGGGCGGGGCGGGCCGCGGCGGAGCGGGCTCGGGCGGCGTGGGGCGCGGCGGAGTGGGCTTTGGGCGGGCTTGGGGCGGTGCGGCGGCGACGCAAGGACAAGCGGCCGACGCCCCTCCTCCCGATCTGGACAGCAGCCACCTCCCTTCCTCCATCTGCAGGTAACTCCTCCCTTTCCCTTCTTCCTCCACCTCCTAATTGCTACTACTATGTTCTAAATGTCAATGAATGTGCATGTGATTGTGAATGCCTCTATATTGTGAATGTGCAGACTGTGAATGTGTATGTGATTGTGAATGTGCAGCTATGTGCTAATGGAATAGTCTCTTAGTGTCTAAATTTCATGAAAAATCATAGTTGTTTTAACTAAAGACAAAAGGGTAGTATCAGTGAAGTTATTATCCCCTGTATGGAGTTCCTGTAAATTGATTGACTTTTCTATCCCTCTTGTTCCAGTTATGTCAATTAGATATTGTAATAACTACATTATTGAAATCGTTACTGCAGACTCTAGAAATGTATTTTATTTATTAGTGACCATAAAGTGTCAAAAAATCTGTTACCATCAGTTTATTATACTCGATTATATTAAAGGAGAAACAGAATTTGTGACATGGTACCAAGATCTTGAGGTAACTGTACAAAACATAGACAGCAAGCCTAGCGTAGCATTAGCTTGACACTAAGCACAGTATTCAATTGCCTGTAACTACTTCAGTTATATTGGGCATTCTAAGAAGGTATATAGTATAAGAAGCTCACCCTAGTAGTTAAATAAAAATCTAAAATTTAAGAATACATCATATATGTCAAACTCAAAATCATTTGCAAGAATATATGAGAGATACCGAGAGATACCGAATTTTGTTTGACACATCCCGGTAAAACAACAGATTTGTGGACAACGGCTTCCAGGTTTTCTCCTCTATGTATTGCTTGATTGTTTGACTTTGTAGAACAATAGATGGCTTTGTCCACTTTCTAGATTGGCGATCTTTGATATGTCACTTGCAATTAAACATTGTTGCCATTGCTTTTACTTGTGTCACCATTTATATCAATGTGAGTGCATTTAAATAAGCAATTTCAAATTGTCTTTTACCTTTATTGATATGTCCTACCTTAATTTATTGAAAAAGAGAGAAAATTGCACCATTCTTGCTACCGGTAGGATGGATAGTTGTTGTTAGTGCCCTTTGCGGTGCGAGTTGGATAGCCCAATGCAAATTATTTTGGATGGAATGTGGATGGAATGTGCACAATAATGTAATTTTATTTTCTAGAGTTCGATGCAATGCTAGTTGTAAATGACTAGTATACTGTTATGTTGAGTGCTCCAGTTTACTATAGCCTATAACTAGCATAGACATTGATGTGTTAAATTGGTATTAATGAAAATGAGCTACCAGTTCATGTGTATGTGCATTTATGTAAATCTTCCCAGATTTGTGTGATTAATTCAGCTATTGATTAATTAGCTACCAGTTAGCAGATTGAATGTCACCTCTTAAAATGCAAATGAATAGTTTGTGTATTTGTACTAGCTTTTAAATAGGTATTCCATATTTAACAGCACAGTCTAAATGTTGTAGAGAAAAATGAAAAGAACAATGTTCTTTAATTGATTTACTATGAACTACTATTAAAAAAGAAAAGAACAATGTTTGTTAATTGATTTATATGAACTGCTGACAATGTTCAAATCAGTAGACCATTTGAAAGAAAAAAATCGCGGTATGCAGCCATCCCTTGTTTGTAGAGTTATCATTGTTAAATTCAGGGGTGAATCATAGGATCTGCACAGTTGCCTTATAAGCTAAGCTAAATACAGCAAAAATATCTGATCATTGTGTTATCAACATTTACATGTGCCTGTTTATTTCTAAGTTTTGTGCTGTTTGCCTATTTCCCTTGCATTATAATTGTTATCTGTGGATTATTAATTGGCATTGTGTGGCTCTTCAGCCTCTTAAGATTGTATGTTTGTAGAAGTTGCACTACTCCTGGATTTTATATGTGTGCAACCACTTGTTTCAGAGTTTCAATAAACTGGTGAATGACATGCTTCCATCAAGATATAAACCGCACAAATCCGAGAGCAAGAAAGTTCGATCATGGCTTGGCTTAAAGATTATGGCTCGCACCGCATAACTTCGTAGCTTCGTGCTTGAATGAAAGTGCATTTCGACATTTGAGTAAATAAAAGAATCTGTGTGCCACATAATTGATATATTGCAAGTACAATGCTAAATAGACAGTAGGATTGATTGCTAGTAGGATATAGTTAAATGTTGACAAAAAAATGATCCGGCATTATATAGCAATTTTGTTAATGGTGTTGTCGTTTCTTTTCCGTTTGTGCTATACGACAGTTGAAGCCGGAATATTCCCTCAACATTTTTTTGTGGGGTGACATCACAAGAAAAATGGGGCAAAAAAACTCTGCAGCAAAATGTAATGTAAGTGTTTCTCCAAAACAACTATGAGCTTGCAATGTTTCTCACTTGTATGGATGTAATTAAGCATTGGTGTTATGGCGAACGCAATGATCATTAGGTGTGCACTAGACTCGATTTACACTCGCTTATAAAATGAGTTTATCCGGCTCGACTAATTTTACCTAGTTAAGCTCGTAAGACGTGGTTTTCGGTCGGGTGGTTCCAAATAAAGTAGTTTGTGTCCTGGTCCAATTCTACTTATCCAAACACATGTGCTTTACATTTCCAACTTAGCAGTTTTAAAGCAAACCTGATCTTACATTTGCTCTTTTCATCCTTTGATGGCTTCACACTTGACTTGCATGAATCTTATTGTAGAAGCATTGTCATTGTGCCATGAGCTTTGATGATTTAATAAGTACGGCTATCAATAATGAAACTGACTGTATCCAGTTAGGTGCAACAATAGTTTGATAAATATCCAGTTAGCCTTTTAAACAACAAATTTATGTTTCTTGTTGCTCTTGCAGACTGAGATGACTACTTAGAGAGAGAACTTGATGCCAACACAAATTATCACTGGAATAGAATACAAGAAAGTTGAAAAGATACTAAAGGTATTGTGGTTTGACTTAATGATAGTCTTCTGCTCATAATTTGTGACAAATCTCTGTCTATGGTTCTAATTGTATCTATGTAGTATTTATTGTAGCATCTCTGAGCACTTGTGTTAAGTCTGCTATGAATCAAGTGTCAAACATGTATGAGCAATGGGTGAACCTAGATTGTTAACATAGGGTTCAACCATTGTAATCAATTAGTTCAGGATCGTAGTATCTTGTTTTACCCCTTGGATGTGTTGTATATATGTGTGAGCATAGAGATGTATCTATGTGTAAAGCGTATATTGTGTATGTAAGAAAAATACTAGTTGCAATTTCTTTTTTTTTTTGCTTTTTAGTGTCTTCCCCGAGTGTCCGGGCAATGGCACTCGGGGAAGAGGTTTTTATTAAAACAGAAGAATTTTTCCCCGAGTGCCTCGGGAAGAGGATTTTGGATTTTTTTAAAAAATAATTTCTTCCCCGAGTGCAACACTCGGGGAAGAGTTTTTTAAAAAAATAAAACTCTTCCCCGAGTGTTGCACTCGGGGAAGAGGATTTTCAAAAAAAAAGGCGGACGGCACCGACGGCGTTAACTCTTCCCCGAGTGCTAGAACGGCACTCGGGGAAGTCTTCCCTGAGTGTACGATTTTTGGCACTCGGGGAAGAGCTCTTTCCCGTGAGAGGCATCCCCGGAGGCTCTTCCCCGAGACTTGCACTCGGGGAAGGCTTCCCCGAGTGTTTTTGCGTCTTCCCCGAGTGCATTTGACACTCGAGGAAGCCGGCGTCTCCTGTAGTGCGCCAGGTCCACACTCCGGCCTCGACGCCCAAGATTCTGCGAGGATTCCTCACCGATGCATTGCGTCGATTGATGCGGTGATTTATACGATGAATCGATGAGTGTTGTCCATGCCCAAAAACTGCTCTGTGTAGATTCATTGAAATATGCTTTGTAGGACAGTGTTCCCTTTTGTTACTGTTGGATTATCTAATGCCCCTGATTCTTCTCTTCCTTTATTTCTGAATTTATATGATGCTTCTAGAATTGCTTTGATGCTTGTAATTTGTAGGCCCTCCGATTATCTTGTACTTGTTGAATACTTGGCTTCAAAACAGGCATACTGAAAGCTCTGTTTTTTGCACCAACACATTTTCTTGACCATCGGATCATCTGATGACATCTTTTTGTTCATGTTGCATGATGCACCGACTAATTTGATGGTCATCTCCGAATGAGTCATTAACGCTTATCCAAGTTCTCTTTGATTTCTTCGATGCGGTCCGTCATTGCTGCTCTCCGACCCCTCACAGGGCTGCCCTTTTTCGGTCTATTGGTTTCTCGACGGTGATCCTCGGGGTGCCCCTCTCGACAAAGCCGGCCACCGAGGAGGCGAGGACGGTGGCTAGTGGAGCATCTGGGAGGAGCTGCAGGTGCTCAGCTTGGAGGATCTGATCATGGCCACCACTCCCTGCCATGGCTTCCAGCCTCTGCTCACTCCATCTCCCAAAGTACTGCCCTCACCTTTACAGAAAGAAATTGGGACGAAAAGATGAATGAGGAGATACTCCGGCAGTTGCTTGAGCTCGCAGAGTCAGATGATGGTGTGCAGGTAGCAGGCTAGCAGCAGGTGATGAGGAGGCAGAGCAAGATGCAGATCAGTTCCCTTCTTAGGCACTACCAATCTACCACCGCAGTATACCACTGGCCATGGCAATATTGGGGCAAAGAACAGCCATGATGTTGCAACCATGCCTACTCCTGGTCACGAGGTTTGATCCCGTGGACCAGAATTTCTGCTATGAGTTATGACTTATGACTGATTACTCCCTGTTTTTTTACACACTACGGATGTAGTCAGGATACTTCACTGCACTTGTTAACCCACTTGCAAGGCACTAAGCGACAACATCATTCCACAACATATACCTTGACGCATTAGCATTCGAATCACAGAATCCGTAGGTGACATATTTGACATCGGATATGCTTAAAACGTGCTGCATTAAGATACGTATCTCGATGAGGAATATATTCTGAATGTGAACAAGTGCCATAATTTCAACATACATCTCTCATGAGTAATGAAGTCACTGTAGTGAAGAACATATGCCCATGCTGTTCACAAACTATGGATGAAGTTATGTAGCGAACATGACCTCATATGCCATTAGTTCGAGTTTGATTTTGGTGATTCATGACAACATGATCATTGGGACTAACCATATTGTTTTAGCATGTCTTTGTAGATACTTCTAGGTCCCAAAGATGCAAGAAAACCACATGCCAAAATGAGAAAAACAAGGGTCAAAACCGAGCAAGAAAGGAAAAGAAAAGACATCGTCGGATGAACCGACGGTACCTTAGCAGTAAGCGTCGGTGCAATCGTCAGATGAGTTGGTACACTGGTGAAACCCTAGGCACCGTCGGATGAATCGACGGTCCATCTTTTAGTAGCGTCGGACGAGTTGCAGAGGAAAAGCAGGGAAGACAGTAGCATCGGATGATCCGACGGTCTGAGTGGGGACACCGTCGGTCTATCCGACGCTCAGTTTGAATTCATACAGAGACGCTCCAAGACAAAGCCTTCAGCACCGGATGATCCGACACCTTGGTCAAGGTGGAGCGTCGGTCTATCCGACGGTCGCGTGAAAGCTAACGAGAGGCGACTTGGACGCGAGGTCTTCGGCACCGGATGATCCGACGCACTTGTCGGTGCATAGCGTCGAAGCGGTTGTGTCGAGAGACCTCGAACGGCTATGTGACGTGGGAGGGGCACTTTGGATGAACCGACGCCCTGGAAAAGCATAGCATCGGTTCATCCGACCTACCTTTTTCAGCAGCTTTTAGCCAACGACTAGTTTGATGCCTTGGGCTATATATACCCCCTAACCTCACCCATTTGAGGTTGCTGGATTGTGTGGAAGTGTAGAGGAGTTCAAGACACATTGAATATCATATCCAATCCATCCAAGTGCTTAATTGCTCATCCTTAGACTTGCATATGCTTTGTGTATGTGCTTAATGCTAGGCTTAGCTTAGAGCTGAGTGAGTGCAAGGTTGTGCCAACCTTGTGAGGTGATTCTTGAGTGAATCAAGTTGTACAAGGTTCACCGGAAGCCTTGGGGCCTAAGTGGCTCACCGGCAATCGTCATCGACCCTCCGGCTTGGTGTGGAGCGGCGAGGACACTTTGTGCGGGGGACGTGGAGACCCCCTTCCTTGGTGGAGAAGCTCCTTAGTGGAGGCGGCATCAAGGTGACCAAGAGAGCTTGGCAAGTGCCTAAGTGGCTAGCCTTTGTGGCAAGTCAAGTGGTGCTCTTGGGAGAAACTTGGTGACCGGGAAGCAATACTCTTGTGTGAGTGCTTCAAAGACTAGGGGTGGCTTAGTGCCTACCGATACCACGGGATAAATCGCGTGTCAAGAGTTTGCTTCCTCTCATCCCCTTTACGTTTCCGCATTTACTCTCTTGCAATCTTTGCTTGCCTTTACTTTCCTAGAGTAGTATCATGCTAGGATTGGCTATAGGTTGCAAGCCTTGTTTTGGGATGGGAGTTTTACACTAGAACAACCCTAGTTGCACATCTAGATACTATGTTCTTGTTTACTTTTGTGTAAAATTAGTGAAGCCAAGGTTTTAAGTTGCATAATTCACCCCTCCCCCTCTTAGGCTAACGAGCATCCGATTCCTTACAAGTTAGCAGTTATGTTGTATGAAAAATCCTTATGTTTTTTTAACCGAAAACACCGAGGGAGACCCCGCTGTAAAGATTTTATTAAAGAAAGAGCAGCAAATAAATAAATACTTACAAGGAGAAAAACAACAGTCCAAACCAAGCTAAGCTAAAAAAGCAGACTGAGAGCAACTGAAAGGACTAAGAAAAGAGTAAGACTACTGAAGCTACACAGGGTTATTGGTCCAGTCTAGGAAGGGAGATTTTAAGGAGTCTTTCATCCTGAGGGCTTGATTATGACATTCATATTTGAAATTTCTTTCCCACATATTGAGACTTGCTGGGCATTTTTGGAAGATAAGCCCGTTTCTTTGTTTCCATATCTGCAAGGTTGCAATAATGAAGACTTCCATGAAGATAGTGTGGTTGAAATCATTTCTGGCTAGCTCCTCATCCGGAAAGGCCAGGTGAAGAATTCCGATCGGTTGTCAACATCTATGTGCAAAAGGCCGGTGTGAAGAACAAGTGAAGAGCAGTTTTCTCTCTTTGGGATGCATAAGGGCCAACTATGGGTGTGTTTGGAGAAATAGCCTAGAGCTATTTTGAGGGCTAAAGTTTAGCCAAATAAAATAGCTCTCTAATAAAATAGCTTTTGAGCTGTTTGAATCCAAAGGCTATTTGAGCTATTTGATCTTACCCCTCTCTCCCTTGCCATTACAAAAATAGCCCAATTAGCATGTATTTTGGGGATAATTTTTCTGGGTGAGCTAGTTGCAAATAGCCTATTTGAGCTATTTAGACTAAAACGAGGTGGGCTAAAAAATAGCTCATGGATTCAAACACCCCATATAGGCAGACTAGAGATAAATCTGTACTTTTCCTCACAAGGATGTAGCTCTTCACCCCACGAGTGAGTGCACAGAAAAAAAAATGCCACATTCATAAGAACAGACTCAGGAATAAGCCACATGACACTTTTTAGGATAAAGACATTTCTCCATTTTCCGCTTGCTGACAACAGGTTTGACTATTAATTTGCAGCTCTGAAAAGAACAATTTGACTGTATGGCGAAGGGAGGAGGCAATTGTTCTGTATCCAAAACTTGAACTGCACTTTTTCAGCAATGTAAGCCAATGTTGCCAGCACCCTACGACACTTGAGTGGTCCTGGATACTTGACTGACACTGTTCAGCGTGTCTGATATGAGCACCAACACACCATATCGGATGTTGTATGGGTGGTTGCCATGGTGGTTGCACTGAAATGCATACTTTCTCCACCATATGACAACAGAAGGATGGCCAAGGCTTGGGACGATGCATCACAATATCAAGAGCTAGTGCATCATCAGTAAGCAAAGCAATGTTGTCCTTCAGAAAATATGAACACAGCATCTAGAAACTGCGACTAGCACAATCAATATGGAATTTATGAAGTTGTAGAAGAGCCCAGCAATAGCCAACCATGTCATACTCCTGAATCAGCACTATCATTAACCCTTGACAAACAATACGGTTCACGTTGCCAAAGATGAAATGTTGATATAGTACCGAATGCAGATCAGAAGGTTTCTTAATTGCATCTACAGAGCTTCAAAGGATGTTGCTTAACAGAAACCATGGGGGTTTTGGTAAAATGCAAACTGGCTTAGCAATAGCATGCATTGGTTCTAGCAGTATTGAATTCTGCTCAACCACCTGTCCAAGCAATTTGTAGTCACCAGGAATATAGATAGCAGCCTCAAACAGAACAACACTGTAGCGAACATGGCCTCATATGCCATTTGTTCGGAGTTTGATTTTGGTGATTCATGACAACATGATCATTGGGACTAACCATATTGTTTGAGCATGTCTTTGTAGACATTTCTAGGTCCCATGGATGCAACCGCACATAATGCGAAGCATGACAAAAGAAAACATATGAAGCCGTGATAAAGAGAGGAATGAATTGGACTTGTTCTATAAATAAATTATTCTTAAATCAATAAAATGGTATGAAATGCTACAGAATCATGAATATTATTCCACAAGCTTTCCATAGAGTCCAAGATCATCAAAATCGGAATCCGGAGTGAAAAGTTATGCCGAAATTAAGATGTGCTGAAAATAGGGCATAGGATGATCCGACGGTCCCATTTTTGTGAGCACCGGATAAACTACTGAGAAGAAGAAAACAAGTGTATAAGCACCGGATGATCTGGTGGTACCATCGGATGATTGCATCGGTTCATCCTATGCTTTTTCGGGAAACATACGGAGAGGTATTCGCGCAGAAATGTCTAGCACCGGATGAACCGAAGCTGTCATCGGTTCATCCGACGCTCAAAAATGCTCAAATGCTCAGTACTTTTTCAGAATATTGTAGAGAATTTTATAATCTTTCCAACAAGTACAGGATCGCCCAAAACGGAGTTCGGAGCAGAGAGTTATGGCCAAAATACCGAAGGGCAGCGACGTGGGTGACAGGATGAACCTCTGGTACCGTCGGTGCATCTTCACTAATCCGACGCTCGAAAATTGGTCAAATACTCAGGATTTTTCGAGAATCTTGTGTACAATTTCATAATCTTTCCAATGAGTATAAGCTCATCAAAAACGGAGTTCGGAGCAAAGAGATGCGGGCAAAATACAGAAGAACATACGGCAGCACAGGATGATCCGATGCTACATAAAATGACACCGTCGGTTCATCCGACGGTATATCTTAAATAGCCGTTAGAGCAACGGCTATATTGGTGTGTTGGCCTATTTATACCCCTTCAACTCTCCCATTTGAAGGTGCTGGATTGTGTGGAAGTGCAGAGGAGTTCAAGACACATTCAAGATCATATCCAATCCATCCAAGTGCTTAATTGCTCATCCTTAGACTAGTGCATGCTTTGTGTATGTGCTTAGTGCTAGGCTTAGCTTAGAGCTGAGTGAGTGCAAGGTTGTGCCAACCTTGTGAGGTGATTCTTGAGTGAATCCAGTTGTACAAGGTTCGCCGGAAGCCTTGGGGCCTAAGTGGCTCACCGGCAATCGTCATCGACCCTCCGGCTTGGTGTGGAGCGGCGAGGACACTTTTTGCGGGGGACGTGGAGACCCCCTTCCTTGGTGGAGAAGCTCCTTAGTGGAGGCGGCATCAAGGTGACCAAGGGAGCTTGACAAGTGCCTAAGTGGCTAGCCTTTGTGGCAAGTCAAGTTGGTGCTCTTGGTAGAGACTTGGTGACCGGGAAGCAATACTCTTGTGTGAGTGCTTCAACAACGTGGACTAGGGGTGGCTTAGTGCATACCGATACCACGAGGATAAATCGCGTGTCAAGAGTTTGCTTCCTCTCATCCCCTTTACGTTTCCGCATTTACTCTCTTGCAATCTTTGCTTGCCTCTACATTCCTAGAGTAGTATCATGCTAGGATTGGCTATGGGTTGCAAACCTTCTTTTGGGATGGGAGTTTCACACTAGAACAACCGTAGTTGCACATATAGATAGTATGTTCTAGTTTACCTTTGCGCAAAATTAGTGAAGCCATAGGTTAAGGTTTTTTAGTTGCCTAATTCACCCCCTCCCCCTCTTAGGCTAACGTGCATCCGATTCCTTACAAGTGGTATCGAGTCGGGACTCACTTGCTTCACAAGGAAACGCCAATTCGATTGGTAAATTGTGAAAACCGGCTCATCGGAACGGTTAGGCTTCACCGCCTAGTGAGTTGCCCTATAGAGGAATGAAAGGGGTGGATACCTTAGGTTTGGCTCCACATTTCGATGGCACGGGCTATCCTCGGTGGAAGGTTCTCATGGAGGCCTATCTCCAAGCAAGGGACCTTGATGTTTGGAGAGTCACCGATGAGGGCATGAAAAATGGTACTAGAAAGGAAAAGCAATTTGATGTGATTGCTAAGAGTATCATTTTGTCCTCACTAGATGTAGGCGTTTTCAATAGAGTTTTAACTTGTGAAAATGCTCATGAGTTATGGAAAACCATCAAGGAGCAAAATGAGGGTTCAAAAGAAGTTGCTAATGAACGTTACGGTTGTCTCCTTGAGGAATTCAATAGCTTCAAGCAACTTGCTAATGAAAATGCCGAATCTATGTACTCACACCTAAATGTGCTTGTCAATGAGATTAATGCCTTAGGTGTGAAGGACATCACGGACTTGAACATCAACCGCAAGATCCTTCAAAGTCTCCGAAAGCCCGACTATGACTTGGTGAAAGCAATCATCTACGAGAAGAAGCTCGAAGATTTGAAGCCATCGCATATCTTGAGCAAGATCATGGCACATGAGCTTCAACTAATGCCCAAGTCAAAGAAGGCGCCCCAAGAAAAGCCCCAAGAACCATCTTCTCCAACCACAAGCCATGCTCTCTCAAGCCGACAAGAGAAAATGTTGAGTAGGATGGCTACTCGTGGAAGCTCAAGCGAAGATGATGGTGATGATGGTGATAATGAAGATTCCTCAAGTGATGAAGAGGTTGAATCTATGGTGGCCGAGTACGTGAAGAAGATCTTCAAGTATGTGAAGGAAGTCAACATGTGCGGCTACAACATCCACTTGAGAGAAGGGCGCCATCATCAACACATCAAGTTCACCAAGATTGAGCACAAGCCCAAAAAGAAGGTGGTCAAGGAGAGAAGACCAAGGCAAGAAGCAACTTTCGCCGTTCGCGAGTGGACAAGTGGTGGATCAAGTTCTTCTAGCTCAAGCGATGAATCAAGAAAGAACTTCACTACCCGCTTCATGCAAGGTCCTTCATCATCACACATGTGCCTTATGGCCAAAGGTATGGAAAGCAATGTAAGTGATGACGAATCCGACACAACCTCTCTCAATGATCTTGTTGAGCTAATCCATGAGCAAAAAGGAATGCTTGAACAACAAGCTAATGAAATCAAAGAACTCAATGCTCTCAATGATCTTAGTGACACCCTTGCTACAAATTATGAACATTTGTTGTGCAAATTCAAATTGCTTAGCAAGGAGTGTGATGAGCTAAAATCTAAGCTTGAGAGCAATGAGACTAAAACAAGTAATTCCTTTGAGCTTGATGAAACATCTATCCCTTGTGCAATTCCTATCTCCAAGGTAGATGCTTCAACCTCTTGCATTGATTTAATTGATGAATCTTGCTCACCATCTTGCCATGAGAATATTGTTGTAGAATCATGTGATTATCTCATAGGCAAGGAAAATGATGAGCTCAAGCAAGAAGTGAAATGGCTCCGAGAGAGGTTGGCAAACTTGATGGGCAAGGGCAAGAACGATGAAGAACAAGTGGACATCTCTCAAGACATGAAGAGCCAAGTCCAACCTTCTCAAGATAACCGTGATCCCATGGTGAAGAAGCTTGAGAAGGGTGCAACCGTGACTTGCTACAAGTGTCATGGAGAAGGGCACAAGTTCTACAAATGCCCTCAATTTGTCAAGAAGATGGACAAAGGCGCAAAGAAGAAATTGAAGCCCACCATCAAGAGCTCCCTCATCTACACCAAGCCCAACCGCAAGAACAAGACCAAGAGCAACACCTACGTCATCAAGAAGAAGGCAAATGGCAAGGTGGTTGCACACAAGGTTGGGAAGATGAAGGAAGAGCGGGGTTGGAACCAACCTATTTGGGTGCCCAAGGAAGTCATCACCAACATGAAGGGGCCTCAAATGGTTTGGGTTCCAAAGGCCACTTGAAGGCCTTAAGAGCGGGGACTTGGGAGGCTTGGCACAATCAAGATGAGAAGATTCAAGCCTATAAGCCAAGCTTGCAAATTGGAAATGTGTTGCCCAAGTTCCCCGATTGAGGTAATGGAAACTAGAACCCATCTCTTGTATCATTGTAGCTCCATTGCCTTGTTTAGGTTGCATTTGTTGCAATGTTTACATATGGTAGGTTGCTTGTGTCATGTGCTAACCCATGAGCAATCTACATGGTGTGATTAGTGTGTAGGAAAGCTACACTTGTTCTTTCATGGTGCATGTTTTCATATATATCTCTTTGCATCATGAGCAAGCTATAGGGTTAGCTTCCCTTTTGTTTTCATAAACAATGTGCATACATTTGGTTGGTGATTCAAACACTAAATGCACACATTTAGGGGGAGCTCATCCTATGGTTTGGTTATGGGACTAACATTGTTTCAAGCTTTTCTTATGTAGTCCCTTAGCGACGCGTTCCGGTGCGGTGTTTCATTCTAAGAGAATGCTATTTCACTCTCAATGTGATCTAACATCTCTAAAAGAGTGAATATAGCAATATGAGCTTCATGCTATTGGGTCATGTCCTTGCGAGCTTATGTCTCTATATAAGTTCAAAGGCAATGTACTCATACATTCCTAATCCTTGTGGTACCCCAAGTGTCTTCTATACAAGCTTCTTTCAAGTGGTGTCACCTAGTGATATCATTTCCAATTGGCTCATCTCAATGTGGTGCCAACAAGGTAGAGAGGATCAATCCCCCGGAGGTATGCAATGATCAAAAGACTACAAGTGATATCTACAAGTGGTAATGTAACAAGAACCCATTTGTCTTATCTCTTGTCCCTTAAGCTACCTCCTTGCATGATATGCTCTAAGCTTCCTTGTCTTTCAAGTTTGTAGTTGTGCACTTGTTTCTCACTACCCTTGTCTTGCAAGTGGTATTCTTTTTATGCACACACTTAGGGGGAGCTTAGTTTGTATCATGTTAGTCTCATGAGCTTGTGATCCACCTTAGTTATTCACACATGTGGTATCTTCATTGATATCATAATTATGGATCATGGTTCATGCGGCCTTCTCCCTTGCATTTAACATCTCTCCTTTGAGCTATGGTTGCTAGATCTTGCTAGTTTCCTTGGACCCGTTTGCTTTGGACTTTTTGGAGATTTTATTCCAAAGGGGGAGAATGTGAGACCAAAGCAAGCGTGTGGCGTAAGCTTACAAGTGGGCTCAAGGATGCTTACAAGTGATTTCAAGGATTTGAGACCAAAGAGGGAGAATGTGAACATAAGAGCAAAAAGGGGGAAGTTTGATCTAGGGGGAGTTTGGATGATGGTAAGCATCCAAGCAAGTGTAAGTGGTTCTAATTCTGTCAATTCTAGCAAATTTATGCTTGCTTTGGTTGTGTTGTCATAAATCACCAAAAAGGGGGAGATTGTAGCGAACATGGCCTCATATGCCATTTGTTCGGAGTTTGATTTTGGTGATTCATGACAACATGATCATTGGGACTAACCATATTGTTTGAGCATGTCTTTGTAGACATTTCTAGGTCCCATGGATGCAACCGCACACAATGCAAAGCATGACAAAAGAAAACATATGAAGCCAGGATAAAGAGAGGAATGAATTGGACTTGTCCTATGAATAAATTATTCTTAGATCAATCAAATGGTATTAAATGCTACAGAATCATGAAGATTATTCCACAAGCTTTCCATAGAGTCCAAGATCATCAAAATCGGAATCCGGAGTGAAAAGTTATGCCCAAATTAAGATGTGCTGAAAATAGGGCACAGGATGATCCGACGGTCCCATTTTTGTGAGCACCGGATAAACTACTGAGAAGAAGAAAACAAGTGTATAAGCACAGGATGATCTGGTGGTACCATCGGATGATTGCATCGGTTCATCCTATGCTTTTTCGGGAAACATACGGAGAGGTATTCACGCAGAAATGTCTAGCACCGGATGAACCGACGCTGTCATCGGTTCATCCCACGCTTAAAAAATGCTCAAATGCTCAGGATTTTTTAAGAATCTTGTAGAGAATTTCATAAGCTTTCCAACAAGTACAAGATCGCCCAAAACGGAGTTCGGAGCAGAGAGTTATGGCCAAAATACCGAAGGGCAGCGACGTGGGTGACAGGATGAACCTCTGGTACCGTCGGTGCAACTTCAATACTCCGACGCTCAAAAATTGGTCAAATACTCAGGATTTTTCTAGAATCTTATGTAGAATTTCATAAGCTTTCCAACGAGTATAAGCTCGTCGAAAACGGAGTTCGGAGCAAAGAGATACGGGTAAAATACGGAAGGGCATATGGCAGCACAGGATGATCCGACGCTACATAAAATGACACCGTCGGTTCATCCGACGGTATATCTTAAATAGCCGTTAGAGCAACGGCTATATTGGTGTGTTGGCCTATTTATACCCCTTCAACTCTCCCATTTGAAGGTGCTGGATTGTGTGGAAGTGCAGAGGAGTTCAAGACACATTCAAGATCATATCCAATCCATCCAAGTGCTTAATTGCTCATCCTTAGACTAGTGCATGCTTTGTGTATGTGCTTAGTGCTAGGCTTAGCTTAGAGCTGAGTGAGTGCAAGGTTGTGCCAACCTTGTGAGGTGATTCTTGAGTGAATCCAGTTGTACAAGGTTCGCCGGAAGCCTTGGGGCCTAAGTGGCTCACCGGCAATCGTCATCGACCCCCGGCTTGGTGTGGAGCGGCGAGGACACTTTGTGCGGGGGACGTGGAGACCCCCTTCCTTGGTGGAGAAGCTCCTTAGTGGAGGCGGCATCAAGGTGACCAAGGGAGCTTGACAAGTGCCTAAGTGGCTAGCCTTTGTGGCAAGTCAAGTTGGTGCTCTTGGGAGAGACTTGGTGACCGGGAAGCAATACTCTTGTGTGAGTGCTTCAACAACGTGGACTAGGGGTGGCTTAGTGCATACCGATACCACGGGATAAATCGCGTGTCAAGAGTTTGCTTCCTCTCATCCCCTTTACGTTTCCGCATTTACTCTCTTGCAATCTTTGCTTGCCTCTACATTCCTAGAGTAGTATCATGCTAGGATTGGCTATAGGTTGCAAACCTTCTTTTGGGATGGGAGTTTCACACTAGAACAACCGTAGTTGCACATATAGATAGTATGTTCTAGTTTACCTTTGCGCAAAATTAGTTAAGCCATAGGTTAAGGTTTTTAGTTGCCTAATTCACCCCCTCCCCCTCTTAGGCTAACGTGCATCCGATTCCTTACAAGTGGTATCGAGTCGGGACTCACTTCCTTCACAAGGAAACGCCAATTCGATTGGTAAATTGTGAAAACTAGCTCATTGGAACGGTTAGGCTTCACCGCCTAGTGAGTTGCCCTATAGAGGAATGAAAGTGGTGGATACCTTAGGTTTGGCTCCACATTTCGATGGCACGGGCTATCCTCGGTGGAAGGTTCTCATGGAGGCCTATCTCCAAGCAAGGGACCTTGATGTTTGGAGAGTCACCGATGAGGGCATGAAAATGGTACTAGAAAGGAAAAGCAATTTGATGTGATTGCTAAGAGTATCATTTTGTCCTCACTAGATGTAGGCGTTTTCAATAGAGTTTTCACTTGTGAAAATGCTCATGAGCTATGGAAAACCATCAAGGAGCAAAATGAGGGTTCAAAAGAAGTTGCTAATGAACGCTACGGTTGTCTCCTTGAGGAATTCAATAGCTTCAAGCAACTTGCTAATGAAAATGCTGAATCTATGTACTCACACCTAAATGTGCTTGTCAATGAGATTAATGCCTTAGGTGTGAAGGACATCACGGACTTGAACATCAACCGCAAGATCCTTCAAAGTCTCCGAAAGCCCGACTATGACTTGGTGAAAGCAATCATCTACGAGAAGAAGCTCGAAGATTTGAAGCCATCGCATATCTTGAGCAAGATCATGGCACATGAGCTTCAACTAATGCCCAAGTCAAAGAAGGCGCCCCAAGAAAAGCCCCAAGAACCATCTTCTCCAACCACAAGCCATGCTCTCTTGAGCCGACAAGAGAAAATGTTGAGTAGGATGGCTACTCGTGGAAGCTCAAGCGAAGATGATGGTGATGATGGTGATAATGAAGATTCCTCAAGTGATGAAGAGGTTGAATCTATGGTGGCCGAGTACGTGAAGAAGATCTTCAAGTATGTGAAGGAAGTCAACATGTGCGGCTACAACATCCACTTGAGAGAAGGGCGCCATCATCAACACATCAAGTTCACCAAGATTGAGCACAAGCCCAAAAAGAAGGTGGTCAAGGAGAGAAGACCAAGGCAAGAAGCAACTTTCGCCGTTCGCGAGTGGACAAGTGGTGGATCAAGTTCTTCTAGCTCAAGCGATGAATCAAGAAAGAACTTCACTACCCGCTTCATGCAAGGTCCTTCATCATCACACATGTGCCTTATGGCCAAAGGTATGGAAAGCAATGTAAGTGATGACGAATCCGACACCACCTCTCTCAATGATCTTGTTGAGCTAATCCATGAGCAAAAAGGAATGCTTGAACAACAAGCTAATGAAATCAAAGAACTCAATGCTCTCAATGATCTTAGTGACACCCTTGCTACAAATTATGAACATTTGTTGTGCAAATTCAAATTGCTTAGCAAGGAGTGTGATGAGCTAAAATCTAAGCTTGAGAGCAATGAGACTAAAACAAGTAATTCCTTTGAGCTTGATGAAACATCTATCCCTTGTGCAATTCCTATCTCCAAGGTAGATGCTTCAACTTCTTGCATTGATTTAATTGATGAATCTTGCTCACCATCTTTCCATGAGAATACTGTTGTAGAATCATGTGATTATCTCATAGGCAAGGAAAATGATGAGCTCAAGCAAGAAGTGAAATGGCTCCGAGAGAGGTTGGCAAACTTGATGGGCAAGGGCAAGAATGATGAAGAACAAGTGGACATCTCTCAAGACATGAAGAGCCAAGTCCAACCTTCTCAAGATAACCGTGATCCCATGGTGAAGAAGCTTGAGAAGGGTGCAACCGTGACTTGCTACAAGTGTCATGGAGAAGGGCACAAGTTCTACAAATGCCCTCAATTTGTCAAGAAGATGGACAAAGGCGCAAAGAAGAAATTGAAGCCCACCATCAAGAGCTCCCTCATCTACACCAAGCCCAACCGCAAGAACAAGACCAAGAGCAACACCTACGTCATCAAGAAGAAGGCAAATGGCAAGGTGGTTGCACACAAGGTTGGGAAGATGAAGGAAGAGCGGGGTTGGAACCAACCTATTTGGGTGCCTAAAGAAGTCATCACCAACATGAAGGGGCCTCAAATGGTTTGGGTTCCAAAGGCCACTTGAAGGCCTTAAGAGCGGGGACTTGGGAGGCTTGGCACAATCAAGATGAGAAGATTCAAGCCTATAAGCCAAGCTTGCAAATTGGAAATGTGTTGCCCAAGTTCCCCGATTGAGGTAATGGAAACTAGAACCCATCTCTTGTATCATTGTAGCTCCATTGCCTTGTTTAGGTTGCATTTGTTGCAATGTTTACATATGGTAGGTTGCTTGTGTCATGTGCTAACCCATGAGCAATCTACATGGTGTGATTAGTGTGTAGGAAAGCTACACTTGTTCTTTCATGGTGCATGTTTTCATATATATCTCTTTGCATCATGAGCAAGCTATAGGGTTAGCTTCCCTTTTGTTTTCATAAACAATGTGCATACATTTGGTTGGTGATTCGAACACTAAATGCACACATTTAGGAGGAGCTCATCCTATGGTTTGGTTATGGGACTAACATTGTTTCAAGCTTTTCTTATGTAGTCCCTTAGCGACGCGTTCCGGTGCGGTGTTTCATTCTAAGAGAATGCTATTTCACTCTCAATGTGATCTAACATCTCTAAAAGAGTGAATATAGCAATATGAGCTTCATGCTATTGGGTCATGTCCTTGCGAGCTTATGTCTCTATATAAGTTCAAAGGCAATGTACTCATACATTCCTAATCCTTGTGGTACCCCAAGTGTCTTCTATACAAGCTTCTTTCAAGTGGTGTCACCTAGTGATATCATTTCCAATTGGCTCATCTCAATGTGGTGCCAACAAGGTAGAGAGGATCAATCCCCCGGAGGTATGCAATGATCAAAAGACTACAAGTGATATCTACAAGTGGTAATGTAACAAGAACCCATTTGTCTTATCTCTTGTCCCTTAAGCTACCTCCTTGCATGATATGCTCTAAGCTTCCTTGTCTTTCAAGTTTGTAGTTGTGCACTTGTTTCTCACTACCCTTGTCTTGCAAGTGGTATTCTTTTTATGCACACACTTAGGGGGAGCTTAGTTTGTATCATGTTAGTCTCATGAGCTTGTGATCCACCTTAGTTATTCACACATGTGGTATCTTCATTGATATCATAATTATGGATCATGGTTCATGCGGCCTTCTCCCTTGCATTTACCATCTCTCCTTTGAGCTATGGTTGCTAGATCTTGCTAGTTTCCTTGGACCCGTTTGCTTTGGACTTTTTGGAGATTTTATTCCAAAGGGGGAGAATGTGAGACCAAAGCAAGCGTGTGGCGTAAGCTTACAAGTGGGCTCAAGGATGCTTACAAGTGATTTCAAGGATTTGAGACCAAAGAGGGAGAATGTGAACATAAGAGCAAAAAGGGGGAAGTTTGATCTAGGGGGAGTTTGGATGATGGTAAGCATCCAAGCAAGTGTAAGTGGTTCTAATTTTCTCGTCAATTCTAGCAAATTTATGCTTGCTTTGGTTGTGTTGTCATAAATCACCAAAAAGGGGGAGATTGTAGCGAACATGGCCTCATATGCCATTTGTTCGGAGTTTGATTTTGGTGATTCATGACAACATGATCATTGGGACTAACCATATTGTTTGAGCATGTCTTTGTAGACATTTCTAGGTCCCATGGATGCAACCGCACACAATGCAAAGCATGACAAAAGAAAACATATGAAGCCAGGATAAAGAGAGGAATGAATTGGACTTGTCCTATGAATAAATTATTCTTAGATCAATCAAATGGTATTAAATGCTACAGAATCATGAAGATTATTCCACAAGCTTTCCATAGAGTCCAAGATCATCAAAATCGGAATCCGGAGTGAAAAGTTATGCCCAAATTAAGATGTGCTGAAAATAGGGCACGGGATGATCCGACGGTCCCATTTTTGTGAGCACCGGATAAACTACGAGAAGAAGAAAACAAGTGTATAAGCACAGGATGATCTGGTGGTACCATCGGATGATTGCATCGGTTCATCCTATGCTTTTTCGGGAAACGTACGGAGAGGTATTCGCGCGAAATGTCTAGCACCGGATGAACCGACGATGTCATCGGTTCATCCGACGCTTAAAAAATGCTCAAATGCTCAGGATTTTTTCAGAATCTTGTAGAGAATTTCATAAGCTTTCCAACAAGTACAAGATCGCCCAAAACGGAGTTCGGAGCAGAGAGTTATGGCCAAAATACCGAAGGGCAGCGACGTGGGTGACAGGATGAACCTCTGGTACCGTCGGTGCAACTTCAATACTCCGACGCTCAAAAATTGGTCAAATACTCAGGATTTTTCTAGAATCTTGTGTAGAATTTCATAAGCTTTCCAACGAGTATAAGCTCGTCGAAAACGGAGTTCGGAGCAAAGAGATATGGGTAAAATACGGAAGGGCATATGGCAGCACAGGATGATCCGACGCTACATAAAATGACACCGTCGGTTCATCCGACGGTATATCTTAAATAGCCGTTAGAGCAACGGCTATATTGGTGTGTTGGCCTATTTATACCCCTTCAACTCTCCCATTTGAAGGTGCTGGATTGTGTGGAAGTGCAGAGGAGTTCAAGACACATTCAAGATCATATCCAATCCATCCAAGTGCTTAATTGCTCATCCTTAGACTAGTGCATGCTTTGTGTATGTGCTTAGTGCTAGGCTTAGCTTAGAGCTGAGTGAGTGCAAGGTTGTGCCAACCTTGTGAGGTGATTCTTGAGTGAATCCAGTTGTACAAGGTTCGCCGGAAGCCTTGGGGCCTAATTGGCTCACCGACAATCGTCATCAACCCTCCAGCTTGGTGTGGAGCGGTGAGGACACTTTGTGCGTGGGACGTGGAGACCCCCCTCCTTGGTGGAGAAGCTCCTTAGTGGAGGCGGCATCAAGGTGACCAAGGGAGCTTGACAAGTGCCTAAGTGGCTAGCCTTTGTGGCAAGTCAAGTTGGTGCTCTTGGTAGAGACTTGGTGACCGGAAGCAATACTCTTGTGTGAGTGCTTCAACAACGTGGACTAGGGGTGGCTTAGTGCATACCGATACCACGGGATAAATCGCGTGTCAAGAGTTTGCTTCCTCTCATCCCCTTTACGTTTCCGCATTTACTCTCTTGCAATCTTTGCTTGCCTCTACATTCCTAGAGTAGTATCATGCTAGGATTGGCTATAGGTTGCAAACCTTCTTTTGGGATGGAAGTTTCACACTAGAACAACCGTAGTTGCACATAGAGATAGTATGTTCTAGTTTACCTTTGCGCAAAATTAGTGAAGCCATAGGTTAAGGTTTTTAGTTGCCTAATTCACCCCCTCCCCCCTCTTAGGCTAACGTGCATCCGATTCCTTACAAGTGGTATCGAGTCGGGACTCACTTGCTTCACAAGGAAACGCCAATTCGATTGGTAAATTGTGAAAACCGGCTCATCGGAACGGTTAGGCTTCACCGCCTAGTGAGTTGCCCTATAGAGGAATGAAAGGGGTGGATACCTTAGGTTTGGCTCCACATTTCGATGGCACGGGCTATCCTCGGTGGAAGGTTCTCATGGAGGCCTATCTCCAAGCAAGGGACCTTGATGTTTGGAGAGTCACCGATGAGGGCATGAAAAATGGTACTAGAAAGGAAAAGCAATTTGATGTGATTGCTAAGAGTATCATTTTGTCCTCACTAGATGTAGGCGTTTTCAATAGAGTTTTAACTTGTGAAAATGCTCATGAGTTATGGAAAACCATCAAGGAGCAAAATGAGGGTTCAAAAGAAGTTGCTAATGAACGTTACGGTTGTCTCCTTGAGGAATTCAATAGCTTCAAGCAACTTGCTAATGAAACTGCCGAATCTATGTACTCACACCTAAATGTGCTTGTCAATGGGATTAATGCCTTAGGTGTGAAGGACATCACGGACTTGAACATCAACTGCAAGATCCTTCAGAGTCTCCGAAAGCCCGACTATGACTTGGTAAAAGCAATCATCTACGAGAAGAAGCTCGAAGATTTGAAGCCATTGCATATCTTGAGCAAGATCATGGCACATGAGCTTCAACTAATGCCCAAGTCAAAGAAGGCGCCCCAAGAAAAGCCCCAAGAACCATCTTCTCCAACCACAAGCCATGCTCTCTCAAGCCGACAAGAGAAAATGTTGAGTAGGATGGCTACTCGTGGAAGCTCAAGCGAAGATGATGGTGATGATGGTGATAATGAAGATTCCTCAAGTGATGAAGAGGTTGAATCTATGGTGGCCGAGTACGTGAAGAAGATCTTCAAGTATGTGAAGGAAGTCAACATGTGCGGCTACAACATCCACTTGAGAGAAGGGCGCCATCATCAACACATCAAGTTCACCAAGATTGAGCACAAGCCCAAAAAGAAGGTGGTCAAGGAGAGAAGACCAAGGCAAGAAGCAACTTTCGCCGTTCGCGAGTGGACAAGTGGTGGATCAAGTTCTTCTAGCTCAAGCGATGAATCAAGAAAGAACTTCACTACCCGCTTCATGCAAGGTCCTTCATCATCACACATGTGCCTTATGGCCAAAGGTATGGAAAGCAATGTAAGTGATGACGAATCCGACACAACCTCTCTCAATGATCTTGTTGAGCTAATCCATGAGCAAAAAGGAATGCTTGAACAACAAGCTAATGAAATCAAAGAACTCAATGCTCTCAATGATCTTAGTGACACCCTTGCTACAAATTATGAACATTTGTTGTGCAAATTCAAATTGCTTAGCAAGGAGTGTGAGGATCTAAAATCTAAGCTTGAGAGCAATGAGACTAAAACAAGTAATTCCTTTGAGCTTGATGAAACATCTATCCCTTGTGCAATTCCTATCTCCAAGGTAGATGCTTCAACTTCTTGCATTGATTTAATTGATGAATCTTGCTCACCATCTTGCCATGAGAATATTGTTGTAGAATCATGTGATTATCTCATAGGCAAGGAAAATGATGAGCTCAAGCAAGAAGTGAAATGGCTCCGAGAGAGGTTGGCAAACTTGATGGGCAAGGGCAAGAACGATGAACAAGTGGACATCTCTCAAGACATGAAGAGCCAAGTTCAACCTTCTCAAGATAACCGTGATCCCATGGTGAAGAAGCTTGAGAAGGGTGCAACCGTGACTTGCTACAAGTGTCATGGAGAAGGGCACAAGTTCTACAAATGCCCTCAATTTGTAAAGAAATGGACAAAGGCGCAAAGAAGAAATTGAAGCCCACCATCAAGAGCTCCCTCATCTACACCAAGCCCAACCGCAAGAACAAGACCAAGAGCAACACCTACGTCATCAAGAAGAAGGCAAATGGCAAGGTGGTTGCACACAAGGTTGGGAAGATGAAGGAAGAGCGGGGTTGGAACCAACCTATTTGGGTGCCCAAGGAAGTCATCACCAACATGAAGGGGCCTCAAATGGTTTGGGTTCCAAAGGCCACTTGAAGGCCTTAAGAGCGGGGACTTGGGAGGCTTGGCACAATCAAGATGAGAAGATTCAAGCCTATAAGCCAAGCTTGCAAATTGGAAATGTGTTGCCCAAGTTCCCCGATTGAGGTAATGGAAACTAGAACCCATCTCTTGTATCATTGTAGCTCCATTGCCTTGTTTAGGTTGCATTTGTTGCAATGTTTACATATGGTAGGTTGCTTGTGTCATGTGCTAACCCATGAGCAATCTACATGGTGTGATTAGTGTGTAGGAAAGCTACACTTGTTCTTTCATGGTGCATGTTTTCATATATATCTCTTTGCATCATGAGCAAGCTATAGGGTTAGCTTCCCTTTTGTTTTCATAAACAATGTGCATACATTTGGTTGGTGATTCAAACACTAAATGCACACATTTAGGAGGAGCTCATCCTATGGTTTGGTTATGGGACTAACATTGTTTCAAGCTTTTCTTATGTAGTCCCTTAGCGACGCGTTCCGGTGCGGTGTTTCATTCTAAGAGAATGCTATTTCACTCTCAATGTGATCTAACATCTCTAAAAGAGTGAATATAGCAATATGAGCTTCATGCTATTGGGTCATGTCCTTGCGAGCTTATGTCTCTATATAAGTTCAAAGGCAATGTACTCATACATTCCTAATCCTTGTGGTACCCCAAGTGTCTTCTATACAAGCTTCTTTCAAGTGGTGTCACCTAGTGATATCATTTCCAATTGGCTCATCTCAATGTGGTGCCAACAAGGTAGAGAGGATCAATCCCCCGGAGGTATGCAATGATCAAAAGACTACAAGTGATATCTACAAGTGGTAATGTAACAAGAACCCATTTGTCTTATCTCTTGTCCCTTAAGCTACCTCCTTGAATGATATGCTCTAAGCTTCCTTGTCTTTCAAGTTTGTAGTTGTGCACTTGTTTCTCACTACCCTTGTCTTGCAAGTGGTATTCTTTTTATGCACACACTTAGGGGGAGCTTAGTTTGTATCATGTTAGTCTCATGAGCTTGTGATCCACCTTAGTTATTCACACATGTGGTATCTTCATTGATATCATAATTATGGATCATGGTTCATGCGGCCTTCTCCCTTGCATTTACCATCTCTCCTTTGAGCTATGGTTGCTAGATCTTGCTAGTTTCCTTGGACCCGTTTGCTTTGGACTTTTTGGAGATTTTATTCCAAAGGGGGAGAATGTGAGACCAAAGCAAGCGTGTGGCGTAAGCTTACAAGTGGGCTCAAGGATGCTTACAAGTGATTTCAAGGATTTGAGACCAAAGAGGGAGAATGTGAACATAAGAGCAAAAAGGGGGAAGTTTGATCTAGGGGGAGTTTGGATGATGGTAAGCATCCAAGCAAGTGTAAGTTGTTCTAATTCTGTCAATTCTAGCAAATTTATGCTTGCTTTGGTTGTGTTGTCATAAATCACCAAAAAGGGGGAGATTGTAGCGAACATGGCCTCATATGCCATTTGTTCGGAGTTTGATTTTGGTGATTCATGACAACATGATCATTGGGACTAACCATATTGTTTTGAGCATGTCTTTGTAGACATTTCTAGGTCCCATGGATGCAACCACGCACAATGCAAAGCATGACAAAAGAAAACATATGAAGCCAGGATAAAGAGAGGAATGAATTGGACTTGTCCTATGAATAAATTATTCTTAGATCAATCAAATGGTATTAAATGCTACAGAATCATGAAGATTATTCCACAAGCTTTCCATAGAGTCCAAGATCATCAAAATCGGAATCCGGAGTGAAAAGTTATGCCCAAATTAAGATGTGCTGAAAATAGGGCACAGGATGATCCGACGGTCCCATTTTTGTGAGCACCGGATAAACTACGAGAAGAAGAAAACAAGTGTATAAGCACAGGATGATCTGGTGGTACCATCGGATGATTGCATCGGTTCATCCTATGCTTTTTCGGGAAACATACGGAGAGGTATTCACGCAGAAATGTCTAGCACCGGATGAACCGACGCTGTCATCGGTTCATCCCACGCTTAAAAAATGCTCAAATGCTCAGGATTTTTTAAGAATCTTGTAGAGAATTTCATAAGCTTTCCAACAAGTACAAGATCGCCCAAAACGGAGTTCGGAGCAGAGAGTTATGGCCAAAATACCGAAGGGCAGCGACCTGGGTGACAGGATGAACCTCTGGTACCGTCGGTGCAACGTCAATACTCCGACGCTCAAAAATTGGTCAAATACTCAGGATTTTTCTAGAATCTTGTGTAGAATTTCATAAGCTTTCCAACGAGTATAAGCTCGTCGAAAACGGAGTTCGGAGCAAAGAGATACGGGTAAAATACGGAAGGGCATATGGCAGCACAGGATGATCCGACGCTACATAAAATGACACCGTCGGTTCATCCGACGGTATATCTTAAATAGCCGTTAGAGCAACGGCTATATTGGTGTGTTGGCCTATTTATACCCCTTCAACTCTCCCATTTGAAGGTGCTGGATTGTGTGGAAGTGCAGAGGAGTTCAAGACACATTCAAGATCATATCCAATCCATCCAAGTGCTTAATTGCTCATCCTTAGACTAGTGCATGCTTTGTGTATGTGCTTAGTGCTAGGCTTAGCTTAGAGCTGAGTGAGTGCAAGGTTGTGCCAACCTTGTGAGGTGATTCTTGAGTGAATCCAGTTGTACAAGGTTCGCCGGAAGCCTTGGGGCCTAAGTGGCTCACTGGCAATCGTCATCGACCCCCGGCTTGGTGTGGAGCGGCGAGGACACTTTGTGCGGGGGACGTGGAGACCCCCTTCCTTGGTGGAGAAGCTCCTTAGTGGAGGCGGCATCAAGGTGACCAAGGGAGCTTGACAAGTGCCCAAGTGGCTAGCCTTTGTGGCAAATCAAGTTGGTGCTCTTGGGAGAGATTTGGTGACCGGAAGCAATACTCTTGTGTGAGTGCTTCAACAACGTGGACTAGGGGTGGCTTAGTGCATACCGATACCATGGGATAAATCGCGTGTCAAGAGTTTGCTTCCTCTCATCCCCTTTACGTTTCCGCATTTACTCTCTTGCAATCTTTGCTTGCCTCTACATTCCTAGAGTAGTATCATGCTAGGATTGGCTATAGGTTGCAAACCTTCTTTTGGGATGGGAGTTTCACACTAGAACAACCGTAGTTGCACATATAGATAGTATGTTCTAGTTTACCTTTGCGCAAAATTAGTTAAGCCATAGGTTAAGGTTTTTTAGTTGCCTAATTCACCCCCTCCCCCTCTTAGGCTAACGTGCATCCGATTCCTTACAAGTGGTATCGAGTCGGGACTCACTTCCTTCACAAGGAAACGCCAATTCGATTGGTAAATTGTGAAAACCGGCTCATCGGAACGGTTAGGCTTCACCGCCTAGTGAGTTGCCCTATAGAGGAATGAAAGGGGTGGATACCTTAGGTTTGGCTCCACATTTCGATGGCACGGGCTATCCTCGGTGGAAGGTTCTCATGGAGGCCTATCTCCAAGCAAGGGACCTTGATGTTTGGAGAGTCACCGATGAGGGCATGAAAAATGGTACTAGAAAGGAAAAGCAATTTGATGTGATTGCTAAGAGTATCATTTTGTCCTCACTAGATGTAGGCGTTTTCAATAGAGTTTTAACTTGTGAAAATGCTCATGAGTTATGGAAAACCATCAAGGAGCAAAATGAGGGTTCAAAAGAAGTTGCTAATGAACGTTACGGTTGTCTCCTTGAGGAATTCAATAGCTTCAAGCAACTTGCTAATGAAAATGCCGAATCTATGTACTCACACCTAAATGTGCTTGTCAATGAGATTAATGCCTTAGGTGTGAAGGACATCACGGACTTGAACATCAACCGCAAGATCCTTCAAAGTCTCCGAAAGCCCGACTATGACTTGGTGAAAGCAATCATCTACGAGAAGAAGCTCGAAGATTTGAAGCCATCGCATATCTTGAGCAAGATCATGGCACATGAGCTTCAACTAATGCCCAAGTCAAAGAAGGCGCCCCAAGAAAAGCCCCAAGAACCATCTTCTCCAACCACAAGCCATGCTCTCTCAAGCCGACAAGAGAAAATGTTGAGTAGGATGGCTACTCGTGGAAGCTCAAGCGAAGATGATGGTGATGATGGTGATAATGAAGATTCCTCAAGTGATGAAGAGGTTGAATCTATGGTGGCCAAGTACGTGAAGAAGATCTTCAAGTATGTGAAGGAAGTCAACATGTGCGGCTACAACATCCACTTGAGAGAAGGGCGCCATCATCAACACATCAAGTTCACCAAGATTGAGCACAAGCCCAAAAAGAAGGTGGTCAAGGAGAGAAGACCAAGGCAAGAAGCAACTTTCGCCGTTCGCGAGTGGACAAGTGGTGGATCAAGTTCTTCTAGCTCAAGCGATGAATCAAGAAAGAACTTCACTACCCGCTTCATGCAAGGTCCTTCATCATCACACATGTGCCTTATGGCCAAAGGTATGGAAAGCAATGTAAGTGATGACGAATCCGACACCACCTCTCTCAATGATCTTGTTGAGCTAATCCATGAGCAAAAAGGAATGCTTGAACAACAAGCTAATGAAATCAAAGAACTCAATGCTCTCAATGATCTTAGTGACACCCTTGCTACAAATTATGAACATTTGTTGTGCAAATTCAAATTGCTTAGCAAGGAGTGTGATGAGCTAAAATCTAAGCTTGAGAGCAATGAGACTAAAACAAGTAATTCCTTTGAGCTTGATGAAACATCTATCCCTTGTGCAATTCCTATCTCCAAGGTAGATGCTTCAACTTCTTGCATTGATTTAATTGATGAATCTTGCTCACCATCTTGCCATGAGAATACTGTTGTAGAATCATGTGATTATCTCATAGGCAATGAAAATGATGAGCTCAAGCAAGAAGTGAAATGGCTCCGAGAGAGGTTGGCAAACTTGATGGGCAAGGGCAAGAATGATGAAGAACAAGTGGACATCTCTCAAGACATGAAGAGCCAAGTCCAACCTTCTCAAGATAACCGTGATCCCATGGTGAAGAAGCTTGAGAAGGGTGCAACCGTGACTTGCTACAAGTGTCATGGAGAAGGGCACAAGTTCTACAAATGCCCTCAATTTGTCAAGAAGATGGACAAAGGCGCAAAGAAGAAATTGAAGCCCACCATCAAGAGCTCCCTCATCTACACCAAGCCCAACCGCAAGAACAAGACCAAGAGCAACACCTACGTCATCAAGAAGAAGGCAAATGGCAAGGTGGTTGCACACAAGGTTGGGAAGATGAAGGAAGAGCGGGGTTGGAACCAACCTATTTGGGTGCCCAAGGAAGTCATCACCAACATGAAGGGGCCTCAAATGGTTTGGGTTCCAAAGGCCACTTGAAGGCCTTAAGAGCGGGGACTTGGGAGGCTTGGCACAATCAAGATGAGAAGATTCAAGCCTATAAGCCAAGCTTGCGAATTGGAAATGTGTTGCCCAAGTTCCCCGATTGAGGTAATGGAAACTAGAACCCATCTCTTGTATCATTGTAGCTCCATTGCCTTGTTTAGGTTGCATTTGTTGCAATGTTTACATATGGTAGGTTGCTTGTGTCATGTGCTAACCCATGAGCAATCTACATGGTGTGATTAGTGTGTAGGAAAGCTACACTTGTTCTTTCATGGTGCATGTTTTCAGATATATCTCTTTGCATCATGAGAAAGCTATAGGGTTAGCTTCCCTTTTGTTTTCATAAACAATGTGCATACATTTGGTTGGTGATTCAAACACTAAATGCACACATTTAGGGGGAGCTCATCCTATGGTTTGGTTATGGGACTAACATTGTTTCAAGCTTTTCTTATGTAGTCCCTTAGCAACATGTTCCGGTGCGGCGTTTCATTCTAAGAGAATGCTATTTCACTCTCAATGTGATCTAACATCTCTAAAAGAGTGAATATAGCAATATGAGCTTCATGCTATTGAGTCATGTCCTTGCGAGCTTATGTATCTATATAAGTTCAAAGGCAATGTACTCATACATTCCTAATCCTTGTGGTACCCCAAGTGTCTTCTATACAAGCTTCTTTCAAGTGGTGTCACCTAGTGATATCATTTCCAATTGGCTCATCTCAATGTGGTGCCAACAAGGTAGAGAGGATCAATCCCCCGGAGGTATGCAATGATCAAAAGACTACAAGTGATATCTACAAGTGGTAATGTAACAAGAACCCATTTGTCTTATCTCTTGTCCCTTAAGCTACCTCCTTGCATGATACGCTCTAAGCTTCCTTGTCTTTCAAGTTTGTAGTTGTGCACTTGTTTCTCACTACCCTTGTCTTGCAAGTGGTATTCTTTTTATGCACACACTTAGGGGGAGCTTAGTTTGTATCATGTTAGTCTCATGAGCTTGTGATCCACCTTAGTTATTCACACATGTGGTATCTTCATTGATATCATAATTATGGATCATGGTTCATGCGGCTTTCTCCCTTGCATTTAACATCTCTCCTTTGAGCTATGGTTGCTAGATCTTGCTAGTTTCCTTGGACCCGTTTGCTTTGGACTTTTTGGAGATTTTATTCCAAAGGGGGAGAATGTGAGACCAAAGCAAGCGCGTGGCGTAAGCTTACAAGTGGGCTCAAGGATGCTTACAAGTGATTTCAAGGATTTGAGACCAAAGAGGGAGAATGTGAACATAAGAGCAAAAAGGGGGAAGTTTGATCTAGGGGGAGTTTGGATGATGGTAAGCATCCAAGCAAGTGTAAGTGGTTCTAATTCTGTCAATTCTAGCAAATTTATGCTTGCTTTGGTTGTGTTGTCATAAATCACCAAAAAGGGGGAGATTGTAGCGAACATGGCCTCATATGCCATTTGTTCGGAGTTTGATTTTGGTGATTCATGACAACATGATTATTGGGACTAATCATATTGTTTGAGCATGTCTTTGTAGACATTTCTAGGTCCCATGGATGCAACCGCACACAATGCAAAGCATGACAAAAGAAAACATATGAAGCCAGGATAAAAAGAGGAATGAATTGGACTTGTCCTATAAATAAATTATTCTTAGATCAATCAAATGGTATTAAATGCTACAGAATCATGAAGATTATTCCACAAGCTTTCCATAGAGTCCAAGATCATCAAAATCGGAATCCGGAGTGAAAAGTTATGCCCAAATTAAGATGTGCTGAAAATAGGGCACGGGATGATCCGACGGTCCCATTTTTGTGAGCACCGGATAAACTACCGAGAAGAAGAAAACAAGTGTATAAGCACAGGATGATCTGGTGGTACCATCGGATGATTGCATCGGTTCATCCTATGCTTTTTCGGGAAACATACAGAGAGGTATTCGCGCAGAAATGTCTAGCACCGGATGAACCGACGCTGTCATCGGTTCATCCGACGCTTAAAAAATGCTCAAATGCTCAGGATTTTTTCAGAATCTTGTAGAGAATTTCATAAGCTTTCCAACAAGTACAAGATCGCCCAAAACGGAGTTCGGAGCAGAGAGTTATGGCCAAAATACCGAAGGGCAGCGACGTGGGTGACAGGATGAACCTCTGGTACCGTCGGTGCAACTTCAATACTCCGACGCTCAAAAATTGGTCAAATACTCAGGATTTTTCTAGAATCTTGTGTAGAATTTCATAAGCTTTCCAAAGAGTATAAGTTCTTCAAAAACGGAGTTCGGAGCAAAGAGATACGGGTAAAATACGGAAGGGCATATGGCAACACAGGATGATCCGACGCTACATAAAATGACACCGTCGGTTCATCCGACGGTATATCTTAAATAGCCGTTAGAGCAACGGCTATATTGGTGTGTTGGCCTATTTATACCCCTTCAACTCTCCCATTTGAAGGTGCTGGATTGTGTGGAAGTGCGAGAGGAGTTCAAGACACATTCAAGATCATATCCAATCCATCCAAGTGCTTAATTGCTCATCCTTAGACTAGTGCATGCTTTGTGTATGTGCTTAGTGCTTGGCTTAGCTTGGAGCTGAGTGAGTGCAAGGTTGTGCCAACCTTGTGAGGTGATTCTTGAGTGAATCCAGTTGTACAAGGTTCGCCGGAAGCCTTGGGGCCTAAGTGGCTCACCGGCAATCGTCATCGACCCTCCGGCTTGGTGTGGAGCGGCGAGGACACTTTGTGCGGGGGACGTGGAGACCCCCTTCCTTGGTGGAGAAGCTCCTTAGTGGAGGCGGCATCAAGGTGACCAAGGGAGCTTGACAAGTGCCTTAGTGGCTAGCCTTTGTGGCAAGTCAAGTTGGTGCTCTTGGGAGAGACTTGGTGACCGGGAAGCAATACTCTTGTGTGAGTGCTTCAACAACGTGGACTAGGGGTGGCTTAGTGCATACCGATACCACGGGATAAATCGCGTGTCAAGAGTTTGCTTCCTCTCATCCCCTTTACGTTTCCGCATTTACTCTCTTGCAATCTTTGCTTGCCTCTACATTCCTAGAGCAGTATTATGCTAGGATTGGCTATAGGTTGCAAACCTTCTTTTGGGATGGGAGTTTCACACTAGAACAACCGTAGTTGCACATATAGATAGTATGTTCTAGTTTACCTTTGCGCAAAATTAGTGAAGCCATAGGTTAAGGTTTTTTAGTTGCCTAATTCACCCCTCCCCCTCTTAGGCTAACGGGCATCCGATTCCTTACACTCCTTCGGCACGGTGGAACTCGTCGCGGTCGTCGAAGCCAATGCACACGCAGACGAGCTCGGCGCGGACGTCGGGGACGAGGCGGGCGCGGAGGAACTCGCCGCGGCGGCCGAAGCCAAGGCATACGCGGATGGGCTCCCCAATTACGGGGACGAGGCGGTGGAGCTCGACACGGCCGCAAAGAAGTGAAGTCGTTCACGAGGACCTCGTCCACGTTCACCTCCTTGAGATCCCCGATGCGCTCCCGGGTCCAAATCGAGGACACCACGACGGCCGCAACATCGATGGTAAGCACAACGGAACATGCGTCGAGGTTGACCCGGTCGTGGCCGGCTCACGGGGAAAGTCATGGCGGTCGAACATCTTGGCGGATTGCTCCTCGGGGACCCGCTCCGCCGGTGCCTCCAAGGCGGACGGCGACTCGTCAACGCAAGTATGGTTGCGGCCATCGGCACCGTGCTTGGTGTTGTCGGAGCTCGCGAACTCGATGGAGATGGCGCACGGCGTGACGGGGGTCGATGGATCGGGTGGAAGAGCGGTCGAGTCCGGCACGACGACAATAGAAAGCGTGCCCACTAGCGCGTCCCCGGTGGTGGCGACAGGAATAGGCGCCACGGTTGCGGCCAAGGCGGTAGAAGGCGCGGTAGCGGTGGTCGATGCCGGAGTCGCGGACGAAGCTTGCGCCACCGAGGTCGAGGCGAGAAGGCGCAATCGCGACCAAGGTGGAAGGCGAGTTTGTGAGCGCGACCATGGAGTCCTTCTCGTTTGCACCTTGATCTACTAGAGTTGGCAACCCCCACTTGATGTGCATCCGACAACAACCATCGTAGATGTTGCGGCCATGCAATTCCCCATACACATCCGTTGCTACCTCCACCGAATGAAACACCACACTCGCCAACACGACATCCGTTCCCTCAATCACTAGGATCTGCTCCACCACTCCACCAAATGGACCGGATACGTGATGAAGCATGATTCGGTGATAGGATAGCAAACCCCGTGAATGCGATCTCCGAGTGCGATTTGGTGACTCGCACTCATCAAAATCACTTCGGCCATTTCGTTGAATAGGTGAGAGCCCGTGTGGTTCGAGGACCGGTGGATGGTCGCTTCCCGGTGTGATGAGTGATTGACAACGTGGTGTGGACTGATTCTTGGCTAAGTATTGCAGGTGCGGGTTGCGACTTGACCGGTGTTGGTGTAGGTAAAGAACAAGCGCAAAAGGTCGTGGCTGGTGTTGACACCGTTTTTTGGAAAAATGAGTCAAAAGGGTAAGGAGAAACACCCGTTGAAACACAGAGTGCAATCGGCCGATTGAGGAGAAAGAAAAGGGTGATCAAGAGGACTCATCAATGGTCGGAGAAGTTCAAATCTATCGACGGATTGGCGAGTTAACCAATCGGCCGATGGTCAACCGGAGGATCGACCGATACAAAGAAAGAAGGCGGTAATCGAGGAGATACGCCAAAAGGAAAGCACGGTGGAGGCGGGTCAATCCACAATTGACAACAGGTCAAAGAGTTAGTTTTAGGGAGTTTTTGACTCATGACAGAGTCTATTTCTATTTTTAGTAGTGTTCATTTTCTTTAGATGCAAGTAAACAATGCCATAATCGGCTAGGAGTTGGGTTGTCCTCGGGACATAAATAGCGACCCCGCATGGTTGGAAAGAAGTGTACACACCAATATTAAACAAACCGCCTCCAGGCAAACCCTTTACAATTTACAACATCTACTTTACAACATCTACTCTTCGGCGACTTCGCCATTACGTTTTTTCTCTTTTCTACAACGCCGTCCTTCAAGTTCGTAAGGCTGCATCGATTCATCTTCGACAAGCTTGTGAGTACCGTTTTACCGAATAATCCTAGGCTTTAACCTCCGGGCGCATCACCGAGGTTTCGTCCAGCTCTTTATTCACCCCTTACATATATTAGCTAGATCGCAAGTTTTCGTACCAATTCTTGTGGTTTTAGCTATTATCACCCATTTATCCCGCTCGATCTAGATTCTATCGGATTCTAACCCCGCGTACCGATTTCGACCTTTTCGAGTGCCGACGTCATGATCGGTCGATCCGGCCAATCGATCCGTTCACCCATCGGTGCCTCGGTCGCTCTCAAGTCGGCCGATCCCGCTTGTTCGTATTGGCCAATTAGATGGTACACTTGTCGCTAAAAGGCCATCGGTTCTCCACCGATCCCTAATATTTTACCATTATCAATCAACGAGTCGATTAGTTGGCATGCCTCGCTATAGACCGGGGAGTCACGTGTGCTTCGCGCGCGGAGGCGACATCCTATTTTTCCGTCAACAAACTTTTGGCACGCCGGTGGAACAAGAAAAAGTCAACAATGACGAAGAACACGAAGAGTGGTACTTTCGAGGTTGACCCAAGCAATGCTCAAACAATCACCGGGGATCGGTGAAAGATGCGGACAAGGCCGAGTTCGAGGCTCACATGAAGCATTGTGAAGAGTTGTGCTCGGCATCTTATGGTCAAACTAAAGGTGGAGTGTTCAAGAAGAATCCTTTGCCAACACCCAAGCAAGTTACCATCTCGGCCGATCCCGAAGGGCTTCAAGACATGATGAACAAGGCGATGCATCGGACAATGATTGATCAAGCTAAGGTACTTGCCAATACCATCTAGAATTGTTTGACCGAAACACTAAAGAAGGGACCGAGAAGGAGGATACCGGGGACCCGCATACTTCCAACCAATTCGAACTTCTCCGGTGTTCCAAATTAACCAATCGGCTTCTCTTCGATTGATGATCGAACAATAGGGGTTAAGCCGCCTCCACGAGATCAATGCAAATGCTCTTGGTTCTTCATCGGATTCCCAACCGATTCGGAATCGAGTATTGGAGATAAGTCCAAAGACCTTGTTGTCACAATGATAGTGGTCCAAACACATTCGCACGGTCCAAGACTCGGGATCGGACATTCTCAATGCGGAATCATCATTAGAAGTATCCTACAATGAGATATTAGGATGGAAATTTTGCGGGATGGCATTTGCCTCGGGATCATTTTGAGACTAATATCTCAAATTTCTTTGAATCTCGGCCTTTTTAAGTTCCAAAAGTGAAGTACCCGCAATCTTATCATGCTAAGTTTGGAAGTACTTCAAGGATCGTGCACATGAACAAGGAAGGAGTAGAATTTGTCTACTTTAATAATGGGAGCAAGGCTTTTGAAAGAGTCAAGATCAGTCCGGCTCATGCTCATATGGTCGTACTAACAAAAAGGAAAGCTCATGTTCAATATCGAAATCGGCTCGGCGGCCAATACTAGGGATGCCGTGCGGACTACCCCACCGCAACGGTCGACATCGATGCGGCATGTCTTAACCCCGGCTAATACAATTGCTCATACAAGATCATCCCTTCAGCAGCCGATCAAGCAAGGGGTGGCGGGACAACCAACAACACCACAACAACAAATGGATCCCACGCAAGTGATGAAGATGCTCCTAAATCAATTGGCTATCTCAAGCTAGTTGAACTTGCATCAACCGGTTTCATCGGCTAGTCGGCCGATCGGACATATTCCACCCGTGATAGGTCGGCCAAATACTCAAGGATCTTCCGGAGCAAGGGCATCGGTGGCACCAAATCTACGAAAAAAACCGTGGAAGATCAACCTCCGGAGACTCCATCATCCGAGATGCAAGCAATCGAACAAGTATCCGCTAAGTTAAAGACTCATGTGAAGCGAGGAATTGATTGACCACTTTTCGGAGATGCTTTGCGAAGCAATATGGGATAAAACCTAAGCAACAATCTTGCATGTACGAACACTATATCCATCCGGCTACGATCGGATACCTTTCCCTCCAAGATTTAAAGTGCCGGACTTCACTAAGTTCTCGGGCAAGATGAAACATCCACGATGGAGCATATCACTCAATTCATCATACAATGTGGAGAAGCGAGGGAATGTTGATGCACTCGGGATATGGTTATTCTCTTCATCTCTCTCGGGGCCGGCATTCTCATGGTTCACTTCGCTTCTAGCCAACTCTATTATCAAGTGGTCGATATGGAGCAATAGTTCCACAATTATTTCTTCTCCGGTATTCATGAGATGAAGAATAGCGATCCGACCGGACTCAAAAAAAAGGAACAATGAAACAATTGTTGGATTCATTCGAGAGATTCGGGGAGCTCGAAATAAGTGCTATAGTCCGAACCTGGTAGACAAGCAGCGGCCGAGTTGGCATTCCAAGGTCTCTTGCCAACCTTGATGGAGAAATATGCATCACATGACTTCGAGAGCCTCGGCCACCGGTGGTCGGTCGGATGAGTCGGGAAGCCGCAAAGTCCTATGAGCCTAGAAGGAATTTACAAAAGAAGGTGTCTTATGTGGATTACTTTGATTGAGAAGATGAGGATAACATGATAGGGCTTGCAAAGTGGGTCAAAGGCAAGAAGACGAGTGTCTTGTCCCTTTGGTAAAAAGGACCGATTCGGCTTTGATATCACTAAGGCGATAAGATATTTGATCGTTGCTTCAGGCAAGGGCGGATCAAACTCTTCTAGTTCCATACCATACCATCGCAGAGGAACTCAAGAGGATGAAGTATTGTAAATGGCACAATGAAACATCGCGTAACACCAATGATTGCAAGATCTTCGGACAACATATCCAATCGGCTATTGAGCAAGGGGGGCTCATGTTTGAAAGCCCTACCAAAGCCGAAAAGATGATGAAGATTGATCAAGCACCCCTTCCTAACTAATACGAGTTGAAGTGACTAGCAAAGACACGCCATGAGTCAAGCTGTTGACATCCGATTCGGCTCAAAATAAAGGAGTTGTCGATCCCAAGGTACAAGCTACCGCCGCCGATGTCAAATGAAAAGGGTTGTTGAAGAAGGAGACTTGAAGCCACGCCGACTGTCACGTCCCAAATGCTAATCAACAAGTTCCGGCGTCGGTAGGAGAAAGCAAAGGGAAGAGAAGAGTGGGCACGATCCAACAATGGGCATTGGAGATGTTTGTTCTTCAAATACTACTAGGAAGAAGGGATCAAGCTACCAACGACGAGAGAATTGTGCGAGTGCAATGGGGATTACAATAACAACAAGTTCACCTAAGAGAGTTTGCTTCGATGACGGAAGACTGCGGTGGAGATCACCGTGACTACGGTAATCAACGGATCCCATTTCATCCCGGACCTTGGGTTTGGTCGGGGCCACCTCACCTTCTTGCACAAGGTCGGGATTTTTTCTATAGACCATTCGTCTGTGAGCATTGCTCCACCTTTGGTTTAAAGGTGAAATGTTCTTCCTCGTCATTGATGTTGAGGTGGATCTCTCCGGCTCCTACATCGATATTAGCATTGGCGGTGCTTAAGAAAGGTCTCCCGAGGATTAGGGGCGTCCTTGTATCGACATCCATGTCGAGGACGACGAAATCCACGGTACGAAGAAATCCCGGACTCTCATCGGAATGTCCTCCGCTATCCCCGCCGGGTAGCGGGACCGATTGATCCGCTAGCGCAAGCACATGATTGTAGGAGACAAGGAAGTATAATTGAGCTTGTCGATGACTACCTTAGGCATGACACTAACGCCGGCTCCAAGGTCGCATAGTGCATTTTCGAGTTCTCGGACCCGATAGAGAAGCCGATCGTAGGGCACACGGGGTCTTTCTTCTTTAGAATGGCCGCACTACACTCCTCCTTAAGCTTGACCATATCCGTGGTGGGCGAGAGGTCTCTTATTGTTGAGGATGTCTTTGAGGTACTTGGCGTAGGTTGGTACCGGCATAGCTTCAAGAAATGGTATGTTGACATTGAGTTTCTTGATTGCCTCAACGAACTTCCCGAATTTCTCATCCATGGTAAGCGTCTTGATTCTTTGGGGGAATGGAAGGAGCGTGGTGTCGACATATTCTTGGGGTGCCGTTTTCCTCAACCTTTCCTCTCCGATGGATGCCTCCTCGGTGTCTACCTCTTCATCCGAGCTCGGTGGTCACTTCCTTCTCGTTTCTTCTGCGGGGTTAGGATGTGGTTGATCCCGCGTGGTCTTACCACCTCTCATGGTCACCGATTTTAAATTCTCTCGGGTAGGCTCGGGTTGCCCTCGAAGTAGCAAGCTGAGCTAGTTGAGTTTCGATCATTTCATTAAAGCTAAGCTGATTCTTCATGGCGGAGGTGAGAGATTCTATGGTGGAATTAAGATTTTCAAGAACTTTCTCATTGGCGACTAGCTTATTGTTTAAACTTTCATTAATTCTAGCTTGGCCAAAGACGGGATCTTTAATGGAAGGCTCATTATTGACGAGAATTAGAATAGTTACCTCCATTTTGATTGTTGAATGGGAAGTTGGGCCTCGAGTTCCACCCATGATTGCTATAGTTGTTGTTGCGGAACCCGTTGTTGTTGCCATTGTTGATGAAGTTGACTTCTTCCCTTCTTTCGAGACAATCATTGCCCTAATAACCCATCTTGCCGCAAACTTTGCACGTCATGTGTGCGTCCATGACCTTGGCGGTTTCCATGTTGGTCGATGCCTCCAATTTCTTCATGAGGAGGCCCATCTTAGTGGCGATCATGTCGATTCCATCGACTTGGTGTACATCGCGGGTACGGGGTTGGAGACGATCTCCATCCCAACCTTGACTTGCCACCATCTTCTCGATTAATTCCTTAGGAGCTGGTACTTGTAATGAGAAGAAGGCTCCTCCGGTGGTTGCATCTAGGTTCTCACGGGATGTACGCTTGAGCCCGAGAAGGTTTGAATTAAAAACCACTCGTGCATGCCATGGTGCGGGCACGCGGTGATGTACTCTTCTCATCACTCTGCTGCGGAAACCCAAAATTCTTGCGCGGAGGGCATTGGTTTTGCCCACCGAGAAGAATTTTACGAGAAATGCTTTTGAGCACTTATCCCATGTGTTTATGGCATCTCACTCCGCATAAAACTATTGCTTCGCCTTTCCGAGCAATGAGAACGGGAATAGGTGAAGGCGGATGGCATCATCCGTCACTCCACGGATAATGAAAGTCCTACACACCTCTAGAAAGTCTTTGGAGATGTGCATTGAAATCTTCATTAGGCTTGCCGAGAGAACGGATTTGCTTGCACCATGTTGATCAATGTCGGATTGAGTTTAATGTTTCCGTCTCCCGCCGTTGTGGTTGGTTTGGTAGGGACATTGGTGTTGGAGGGTGCGGAAAACTCGCGGATCATCCTCTCGGCCATTGGTGCCGATGAGGTGCTTGTCTACAAGATCGACGGTGTTCATCTCTTGAGTCGAGAGAAACTTCGAGGGATAATGACACGGGGTCGCACTCTCCTCACAAGTGACTCGGATTGTCGTTAAAGTTGGACGGTAGGTCGAAGCGGTAATGCACTACTCTGTGTACACGAGAGTAGAGCAAGGGTAAACCCGCTTAAATAGCGGTTCACCGAACCTTCATAATTCTACCACGATGTTTAAATGATATTTTATGCCTATTGCCTCCTCGGCAACGGCGCCGAAATGCTTGTTGACAATCCTTAGCCTCACCACTAGGTTGACACAAACAGCGATGGCGACAAAAATGCTTGCCGGCGTGTACAAGTGTCGCCTCCGTGTTCACACCTCTAGTAACGGAGCTAAGGGACGTCGGGGGTAAAACACACGATCACGAAAGGTACGCAAGCGCACGGATTACCGTTGTAGCACTTCACCTGGTGGTATTCGGGTTGTCGTATTTATATTTTCCCAAGGGAGGCATGACGACAAAGATGATCGAGTAAATGGTGGAGAATAACCAAGACTTGGTAAAGAGCTATAGCGGGGAAATGAATAAAGATATTCGGGGATAACATGACACACGCTAGGAGATCTAGATAAAAGAATAGAGAGGATAGCGAGTTGGGAGGACAACGAGACGATAAAGGATCCTAACACAATCTATTTATTCTTGTCAACTCTAGGTAAAGGGCTAAAGCAAAGGATAACCAAGGCAAGCTAACTCAAGAAGCTCTTCTAGTGCTACGGGGGCATGCAAAGTTGTGCCCTCGGACCGGGATGAGAAGGGAGGACTACGACACGCTAAATTCTACCGGCCTGAACTAACGTGGCGGACTACAGAGCCCGTCCGGAGCTGTCACCTCCTTAGGGTACCATAACTATTCCGTTGCACGGTACACCAACCTAAGACTAAGGTAAGCTGCGAGCACCGTGCTCACAACGAACCAAAGAACCTTTCCCCGGATACCACGAAGGAAGGTCTCTCTCTCCCGTGAAACACCGAGAGATCAAGCGAAGAACGACCACAACACTATAGGGTTCAAGAGAGCTATGCTAACCAAGACTAAACTAACTTTAGTCTAAACCAAGAATAAAGCTTCTAGAGCAAAGTAAAAGCTGAATGTAATTGACTCAAAAGTAAGATAAAAAGATAACTTAAATTGTACTTGAGTCTAAACAAAGAAAGGATACAAGAGCAATACCAAAACTCTGAAGAAGACTCCTTCGGAACCCCGAGACTTGCTCGACTCGACTCTAACTCCCAAGCTACACTAATGCTACTCTAAATGAACAAAAGAGTGGAAATGAGATGCTCCCGCGTCGTATGTTCAATCCGGTGGGTGTGAGACTCCTTTTATAGGTAAGTGAGGTTGGTTGTGCGCGTGGGCTCATTTTCATAGGTGCGACCGGGGATGAGGAGGTGCAACCGGGCCTATGTCCACTACCTCTTGACTTGGACGCTCCGATCCTTGCTCCCGAGGCGGTTGAGGGTCGGTTCCTTGGGTCGGTTTGGACCGGTATGGTGGTTGGGAGGTGCGGTCGGCCCTCTAGGTGCGGCCGACCCACGTCTAAGCTATGAGATGAACCGCCTTCGCTCGGTGACGCTCGGGATGGTCTTGGAATGACGGTTGTGGCGGTTGATCGACCGGAGAGGTGGACCCATTGATCCAAGTGATCACAACTTCATCCAATTGATCAAACTAACGTTTCCTTGATCAATCTCGTTCATCCAAGTTGTGCACGCCGGGAAGGAAGTGATGGGGACCGAAGACGTGGCACGGGGTAGGTGCGGCCGCTGCACTGCGGGGCCGGCCGTGCCCGGTGGTGTGGACGTGCCTAGCTCGTGTGGCACGTTGGTTCCTTTCCCATCTAAATGTGTACTTGTCCATAAAAACCGCAACACAACTCGTGGAACTTTATTAGTATTAAAAATGTGCATGAAACTTGTTGTATACTCCTCTTGAACCCGAGGTTTTGACGGTCAAAACTTTGTTGTAAGGACCGTCAACAATTACCGAGAGATCGGTTGAAGGATACGGACAAAGGCGAGTTCGAAGCTCATATGAGGCATTATGAAGAGCTTTGCCTAGCATCATACGGTTAGGCTAAGAACGGGATCTTCAAGAAGAGTCCGTTGCCCACGCCAAAGTAAGTCACTTTCTCGGCCGATCCCGAATCACTTCGGGATATGATGACTAAGGTGAGATAGCGGACAATGATTGATCAAGCTAAGGTCTTTGCTAATACGGTGCATAATAGTCTGATTGAAGCACTAAAAAAGGAGCAGAAGGAGGATACCTGGGGCATGTATATTTTCAACCAAACTGAACTCCTCCAGTGTTCCAACAAGACCAATCGGTCACTCCACCGATTGATGATTCAACTTAAAAGTTACACCGTCTCCACAGGCTGCTCCTGGTTCTTCATCGGTCTCCTAGCCGATTCAGAATCAAAGTGGTGATGAAAGCTAAAGACCCAGCTGTCACAATGCTGGTACAATCTAACGTCCGGGATCAAATGCTCTCGGTACAAAATCAAAAATATCCTGCGATGAGAGATCAATTCGGAAGGCTTGTTGGATGGGTCTTACCTCGTGATCATTTTGAGAATGATACCTCAAATTTTCTTGAGCTCGAGCACGAAGAAATTCCGAAGTGAATTACCCACGGACTTACCAAGCTACATTTGGGGGTACTCCGGGGACCGTCCACATGAATGGGGAAGGAGAGATTTTAGTCTACTTCAATCACGGGACCAAGAACTTTGAAAGAGTCAAAATCAGTCTAGCTCATGCTCATATGGTCATACCGACAGAGAAAAGAGCTCCCATTCTACCTCGAAACCAACTCCTGTTCCACCTCGAGAGATCAACTCGGCGGTTGATACTAGGGATGCCGGTGCAAATTGCTCCACTACGGCAACCAACATTGGGGATGCCCGTACAGTCGCCCCACTACAATATTCAACGTGAATGCAGCATGTCTTGACCCCGGCTAACACACGGTGGCTCATACAAGATCATCACCTCGGTAGTCGAAACTAAGGGGTAACGGGGAAGCCAATAATTCCACAGGTGGATTCTGCACAGTTACTACAAACACTTATGAATCAATTGGCTATTTCAAGCCAGTTGAATTTGCAGCAATCAAGCCCATCGGCTGGTCAGCCGATCGAACAAGCTTCACCTGCTGCAAACATGCAGAGTTCTTCTGGGACAGGGACGTCCATGGTACCAAATCCACAGCCAAGAGTCTTAGAAGAATGACCTCCAGAAGCTCCAGCTGAGATACAAGCAATTGAACAAGTATCTGCTGAATAGAAGTCTCACATGAAGCAGGAGTTGACTGACCACTTCTCGGAGATGCTGCAGAAGCAATATGGGATAAAACCCAAGCAGCAGTCCTGCATGTACAGGAAACCGTATCCATCCGGCTATGATCAAGTACCGTTCCCGCCAAGATTCAAGGTGCCGGACTTCACCAAGTTCTTTGGGCAAGATGAAACATCCACTATGGAGCACATTACTCGATTCATCATCTAATGTGGAGAAGTAGGGAACATCGATGCACTCGGGATACATTTGTTCTTTTCATCTCTATCGGAACCAACATTCTCTTGGTTCATATCACCGCCACCTAACTCTATCATCAAGTGGTCCGATTTGGAACAACAGTTCCATAATTACTTTTTCTCGACATCAATGAGATGAAGATTACCGATCTAACCGGACTCAAGCAATGGAACGATGAAACAATTGCTTTGGATTCGTTCGAGATTCGAGAGATGTCAAAAACAAGTGCTATAGTTTGAATGCGGGAGACAAACAACCGGTTGAGTTAGCTTTCCTAGGTCTCTTGCCAACCTTAAGAGAGAAATATGCATCACATGACTTCGAGAGTCTCATCCGGTTAGTCGACCAAATGGGTCAAGAAACCGCAAAGTCCTACGAGCCTAGAAGAAACTTTCGGAAGAAGGTGTCTTATGTGGATTACTCTGATTCAGAAGATGAAGATAATATGATAGGGCTTGCAGAGTGGGTGAAAGGCAAGAAGACACAGTGTCCTATCCCTTTGGCAAGAAGGAACCGAGAGAAATTCGACTTTGATATCACTAAGGGTGATAAAATATTTGATTTGTTGCTTCAGCAAAGGTAGATTAAGCTCTCCTAGTCCCATAACATACCATCTACGAGAGGAGTGAAGAGGATGAAGTATTGAAAGTGGCACAATGCAACATCGCACAACACCAATATTGCAAGACCTTCGGACAACAAATTCAAGCAACTATTGAGCAAGGAAGGTGAAACTCCCGCTAAAGTTGAAAAGCCGATGAAGATTGATCAGCACCCTCTCCCAACTAACACGGTTGAGGTGTCTAGCAAAGACATGTCACGAGTTAAGTTGTTGACATCTGACTCGGCTCAAAATAAAGGAGCCGTTGATCCCAAAGTACAAGTAACCACCACTTATGTCAAAGTAAATGGGTTACTAATTGAAGAGGGAAACTTGAAGCCGACCGTGTCACTTCCCAAATGCTAATCAACAAGTTCCGGCGTCGACATGAGAAAGCAACGGGAAGAGAAGAGTGGGCACGGCGTAATGAAGGACATTGGAGATGTCCATTCTTCAAGTATCCGCTGGATAGAAGGGATCAAGCTACCAACAGCGAGAAAACTATCCCGAGTGCAATGGGACTTACAATAATAGCAACTCGTCCAAAAGTGTTCGCTTTAATGACGGAGACCTATAGCCGAGAGATCGCCATGAATTCAACAATCAATGGGTCTCGGTCCACGATCGGTTGGGGGGCAAAGCCGGCGTCCACGATCGGGCCGGGGGGCAAGGCCGGTGATCATGATCGGCCGGGAGGTCAAGTCAATGAGGAGTCAAACAATCGGCTGGAAGATATGGCCGATTCTCCGGTCCCCGATGAAGATATCATGTGCCGAGCTCCCGAACTTCGATGCACGTTGCAACTAGACGATGAAGGGTCAAGCCAAACACATAAGAAGCCCAATCCGCGGTGGTGTCCGGATGGCTTGTCTAAGTCCCGAAGAGGAGATTCCGGTGCCTACGTCGGCTAGAAGAACATGGAGAAGCGAGAGAGACTTGTTCTAAACAATAAGAAGGTTCGGTCTCAAATTTGGCGCCCAAAGCCTAAGGCCGATGAAGAAAAGGATGACAAACCACAAGCTAACATAAACACGGTTGTCTTCCTACCAAAAGAGTTCATAGCTCCGGTTGATTCGGATGTCTCGATGAAAAACTTGGCATGGCTCGATTGACACCGGAACCTAGACATGCTATCTTTGAGAAACTAGAAGATGAGAAGAGACAACACTTGAAGGCTCGTTTCTCAATGGATTTGTCAATGGAAAACTAGTCACCGGGATGCTTGTGGATGGAGGAGCAGCGATCCAACTCGATGTCGTACACCATGCTGCGCAAGAATGGAAAATCTAATGAAGGTTTGACCCAAACCGACATGATGTTGGTGGACTTCGAAGGCAATGTCTCTCCGGCTCAAGGAACAATGCGTGGAGCTCACCATCGGCAGTAAGACCCTTCCGACCGCTTTCTTTGTCATTAGAGGGAGGGGATCTTATAATCTATTGCTGGTTCGGGATTGGAGATTCAGTGGAAGTGGTCCAAGGAGAAACCTCCTTAAGCAGCTACAAAAGCACAAGGATGGACTTATGATCGAGTAAGCTGCATATCTTGAAAATCATGGGACACCAAGTATCTCAAAGTGTTTGATTTTGGACTAAAGACAGTTCAAGAAGTCGGCTCTGATGATGAGACTTAATGGATTAGTTCATTGAAGACGAAGGGAAGCTTGGGCACGGAGTCACAACAGCCGATGGATTGGTCGCCCAAGTATATTAACAGTTATGTAAGCCGATTATCTTATCGTGACTATCAGCCGATTGAGCTTCCGAGCTATAGCCGATTGCAAATGTAATCTAGAATATACGATATCCGTAAAGAATCACCTTTAGTGCAAAAGTTTAAACCCGATGTACGAAGTTAATATAATCGGTTGTAGCCGATACATGTATCACCTCTAGAACGGAATAAATACGTTTTTGTCTCTTCGTTTGGGATTACAATAATATTGCGACTCGGATCTACGGTTTACATACGTTCTCAATAGGTTACAAGGGGCGCATTGTCCTAATATCAAGTATGATGTGGAGATTGAATCGATGAATGAGAAAAGGACACGGCAAAGAGAGAATGGAAGATTAAAAATCTTCACCCGATTCCGCAATCTTCCACCGAGAGGGAGCCCGAGTTGATGACCAAGATGGCCGTTCCTTTGGCACGCTCTTCCGCCGATAAATGTCTAGCAAGACACCCTACCTATCTCCTTCTCCCAAAGCCGGATCCTCACAAGGATTTTTCGGCTATAATGCCTTCTCCGAATTTTCAAAAGGAGGCAAAGAAGAAGAGGGGTGACTATACTACTTCACAACAATACTTCTAGCTATGTTGGAGAAAGAGAAGAAGGAAACAAGTCATACGACAAGAGTTTGTAATTTATCCGAGTTGGTTGAGACATGGCCGATGAGAATGAGTTTTCTCCATCGAGCCGTTAACACCAAAAATTGGTACGGGGAAAAGACCGACATGTGAGCTGAATTTGGCGGGGAGAATACCATTCGGCAAGAGGTTTTCCTTAAAGCATTCGGTAGAGGCGTTTGCGGTCGGGAGTGCATCATCATTCGGCGGGAGAACTGTTCCACGGTTGAAAGCGGAAACATTCGGGAGTGCGTGATGACGTGGACTGGATACAAAAAAGGAGACGAGTTGATGATAGATACGAGACGGACATGACGCCGTGGTGTTAATTTTAGGTAATAAATATTGTAATCGTGGCCGACTAGGAGTCATGTTAGAACCGGGGTGTAAATATAAGCCCTTGGTGTTTGTAATAGGTATCGAACAATTTCACAACAAACCGGCCCCGTGCCAACTTTGAGTCCTTCTAGTCGAGTCGTCGAGTTCTTCGAGAGGAGCCATCGATCCGTCGACCTCCGTAAGTACCGACAACCTTGTATCATATCTAGTATCATGTGGTGGATTTAGATCATGATGCAAGTAGTCTTGTTACCATGCTTAGTATCATGTGGTGGATTTATGGTTGGTTCGAGAAGGTTTCCTTGTTGGATCATGAGTCATGGGGTAGGCTAAGATCTAGCTTGGAGCTAATTATCGGCCCTATTAGATTTGACAAGATCTAATAGATTTATTAAGTTACCATGTGTTTCCTTGAATTTTACCTTTTTTGCATTTAATTCATGTAACACTCTTATTGCCCAATTTAGATTGATTAGATTCGGCTCTATCTTTTTGTGATCCACATGTTACACGATCAAATCTTTGGCTTGACATGGCAAGCGGGTCATGCGTTCTCTATAGCCGAATTCGGATCAATCTAGATTGTCACGTGTTGCGGGTTCAAGCTTGTTGACTTTCATCCTTAGCAATGTTTGTTCCTTCTCCACGGAACCCGATTCTAGTTTTGTCATGTACTGTATTCGGCAATCCCTTCACGGGTGAAATATGTTCATGAGTTTGCTTTAAGTAATGTATGCTTTTAGCCTTCCATGTATAGATTGTATCATGGGGTGGATTGATCTATTCTTGGTTGGTGGTGTGATTTCAAACAAGTTGTATCATGAGGTGGATTAACTTGCTTGATGTCATGCTTGACGGGTTTGAAGGTACCTAGACACGCGATACACTAGTGCTTTTGGCCTATGCATACTTGTTTACCGAAAATTCATGATCATGCTTCGCTTTTATTTAATTTATCATGTTTTATCCTTGATAATCGGTCATGGTCATATGTTGTAACGATTGTCTAAATAAAGACCGATTTTTCATCATGCTTACGTCATACATTCGGCGATTGCTCGTTTACATGCTTTATAAATTTCCGAATGATGTTTAAATCGCGACGGATAGCCTATTTGTGGCTATATGTCATTCTAACGCGGCTTCATAGCCGTAAATACGGAAGCGTCCGGTACCACCGGCAAGTTCCGGGTTTTATCTAACCGTTTTCATCCTTTGTCGGTTTCAAGGAAAATTGAGTGGCACGCTTCGGATTTTCGACGCCCGGGCCACGTGTGTGAAGCCGGCCTAATCCGGCTTGCTGTGTGCTTGGCTTGAGGTGCTGATTTTACGTCAACACGAGCTTCGGGTCTATTTATAGCCCCAAATGGCGAAGGGATAACTACAAAAGGAAAGTGAAAGGCATCCGATGCGGTCAAAGAAAGAGCGCTTTCCCCGTGAAAGTCTCGGGTCGTGCAATTGCGGACATGCGGTGATGCGTTTCCCGAAATTCGGGGCTGGCTTTGAAGGAGGATTAATTAATAATGTGTGGCCCTATTCTCGTACTCTAGAAGAGGAGACTTTTAGGATTCCTTTCTTTCAACATTTCCAGCAACAACGACAAGCTTTGATGCATCATTAGGATACAAAAACTCTTCAAGAATAAACTTGTCAAGGAATGGGAAGGGTTGCATTTTCCTGGGAGCACTCTAAAGAGGGCTTGCCTCTTATTCCTAATAGAAAACTAGTTTGGTTCATAGTCTGAATATTATGGTGCTGCATAAGGAGTGGGCGACCATTTTATAGCAGGGAAGTTGAACCAGATCATGAAAAGGGCACCTACAAATGTGGGTGGGAATTCATCACTAGGAAGCGGTACATTAAATCAAATATCAACAAAGAGGTGGTGATTTTCATTCATAAAAGGCCGTTTGCATCGACTGATAGTACATCAGAATTCAAAGAAGGCTCTTATCCTTGTCTAGCTCTACACTAACTTGGGCTATTTCTTCAGCTACGCAGTCTAGTTCCTGAAGGAGAGCTATGCTCCTAGCTTCAAGAACATCCAACTTCTCCTCCTTGTTGGCAATCACCAGACAGAGACCACGTTCTTGTCTAGATGGGTGGTTTGGCCGATTCGCACCGAAGGCGTCGATGCCGAGACGACCTTTTCCACGGTATCACGGTTTGGGGACTAAGAAAAGAAAAACATCGGGGAAAAGATCGTGAGAATGAAGGAAAAGTAATAAAGAATCAAGCGATTCACATAGGATGAGGAAGAAAAAGAAGCCATCGCAAAAGGAAGACGACGAGTTCTAAAAGACTAAAGGAGGCTTGCGACATATAAAGGCCGATTGAAACGTTCGGTCAACAAAATTAATACGGTGAACAAGCTTGTAGTCGCGGGCTCCAGACTCAACAAGGTCCTCATCGACGGTGGAAGCGGGCTCAACGTCCTTTTCACCAAGACCTTGAAGAAGATGAAGCTCGACATCACCCACATGCTCACCAAGAGCACTTCGCCTTTCTACGGCATCGTCCCTGGGAACGCGGCTATCCCACTAGGCTCAGTGGTTCTACCAGTTACCTTCGGGGAGACAAGGGAAAACTACCGCACCGAGTACGTCAAGTTCGAAGCCGCGGACTTTGAGACTTCCTACCATGCCATCCTCGGCAGACCAGCTATCGCCAAGTTTATGGCGCTACCTCACTACACATACTTGGTACTCAAGATGCCAAGTCCGACCGGTGTACTCTCGTTGCAAGGGAACTTGAAGATATCCTTTGAGCTGCGACACGAAGGCGTGGAACTCGCAACCACAAATCAAGTACCCAACGCAATGACGAAGATCTATGCCGCATCCAAGAAGCTTGTCCCAAGTGAACTCGACATCCCGAGAGAAGTTGGACAACGCCAACAAACCTCGACCAGGCGAGGAAGTGCAAGTCAAGACAATCAACCTCGAGACAAGCGACAGCGAGCAAGACTACCACCATCGGGGCGGGCCTTGACCCGAAATAGGAAGACGCGCTCGTCGGCTTCCTCCGGCTAACCGAGAAATCTTCGCGTGGAAGCCGGCGGACATGCCGGGGGTGCCCGGGCACCGATCGAGCACTCACTCAACGTCAACCCTAAAGCTACCCCCGAAGCGACAACACCTCTCCGTCATTTCGGCGATGACCGATAGGATGCCATCAAGAAGGAACTCGCCAAACTACTTGCGGGCGGCTTCATCGAGAAGTCTTCCATCCCGAGTGGCTAGTGAACCACGTTCTCGTCCATAAGAAGAACTCGAACGAGTGGAGGATATGTGTCGACTACACCGACCTCAACAAGCACCGCCCCAAGGAAACCTTCGGGTTGCCGCCGATAGACCTAGTCATCGACTCCACGGCGGGGCCGCGACTCGCTCCTGCTTCCTCGTCGCTACTCGGGTACCACCGATCGCTATCAAGGAAGAAGACCAGGAGAAGACCGCATTCCTCACCCCGTTTGGCGCGTCGACCATGTCATTCGGGTTGAAGAACGCCGGTGCTACCTACCAGCAAGCTATCCAGGCCTGCTTCAATAAGCAGCTCAACAAGAACGTCAAAGCCTATGTGGATGATGTGGTTGTCAAGACGAAAAACTCTGACATGCTCATCGCTGATCTTGAAGAAACTTTCGCATCCCTGCGAGAGTACCAATGGAAGCTCAATCCCAACAAATGCGTCTTTGGCATACCATCTGGGAAACTACTCGGCTTCATCATCAGCCATCGCGGCATCGAAGACAACCCCCGAGAAGATCTCCTCCATCACCAACATGAAAGCTCCCACATGCATCAAAGACGTGCGAAGCTCACCGGGTGCATGGCGGCCCCGAACGCATTCATCTCGAAGCTTGGAGAACGGGGGCTCCCCTTCTTCAAATTACTCAAGCACCGGGAGAAATTCGCGCGGACTCTAGAGGCGAGACCAAGCCCTTGCTCATCTCAAGGACTTCTTATCCAAGCCACCGATCCTCACGGCTCCTCGCAAAAGTGAGCGGCCTCTTGCTCTACCTCGCCGTGACTAATCATGTGGTCGGCACGCCATCGTCTACCTAGTCCGGCGACCGGTCTACTTCGTCGGCGAGTCTGTCGGAATCTAAAGCACCCTATCAACCAGTGTAGAAGCTACTATATGTAGTGCTCATTACCACGTGGAAGCTACGACACTACTTCCGGGAGTGCTCGATCTCCGTCGTCACCGACTATCCGCTCGGCGACATCTGCGGAACCAAGATGCTACTTGGAAGAATCTCCAAGTGGGCGGTCGAACTTGGCACCCTCAACATCGACTTCAAGCCACGTACATCCATCAAGTTGCGGGCTCTAGTCGACTTTACGGCGAGTGGCGGGAAAATCAACTACCAACTCCAACCGAGCGCCCGAGCACTAGGTGATGTACTTCGACGGCTTGCTCAAGCTCGAAGGCGCGGATGCGGGGGTACTCTTGATTTCTCCAACGGCAAACAACTTAAGTACATCCTGCGGATCTTCCGGAAGGTCTCAAACAACAAAGGCGAGTACGAAGCTGCGCTACACGGGCTCCACCTCGCGGCTTCACTAGGCATCAAGCGGCTACTAGTCTACGGTGACTCCGCGGTGGTCATCAACCAAGTTAACAAGTCCACGGGACCACAACAAGGAGAACATGGACGCCTACTATCTAGAAGTTCGCAAGCTCGAGAACAAGTTCTACGGTCTCGAGTTCCATCACGTCGTCCGCGACAACAACGTTGCAGCGGACGTCCTGTCGAAACTTGGTTCTACTCGCGCTCAAGTACCAGCGGGTGTCTTCGTCCACGAGCTTCACGTGCCATCCATCTCGGAGCCGGCACCGACGACCACTGACCCAGCACCCTTCCCAGCTAGCCAGGAGGTCATGATGATAGATGTGGACTGGCGACAACCCTTCATCAACTACATCCGCGAGCAGAAGGTTCCCACGGACAAGAACTTGGCCAAGCAACACGTATGCCGCGCCAAGTCCTACGTCCTAGTCGGAGACAAGCTCTACAGGCGGGGTTCATCTTCTGGAGTACTCATGAAGTGCGTTCCGGAGAAGAAGGCAAGGGCATCTTGGAGGAGATTCATAAAGGCGTCCGCGGCAACCACGCATCTTCACGCACACCGGTCGGCCAAGGCTTTTCGACGAGCTTTCTGCGGCCCACGGCTCCGGGCGATGCCGAAGAACTCGTCGAAAGTGCCAAGGGTGCCAATACTTCGCCAAGCAACAACACGTCCGGGCCTACAAGCTAGTCACCATACCACCAACCCGGCCCTTCTCCCCGCCGGGGGCTCGACATGATTGGGCCTCTTCCGACCGTGCCGGGGAGGATTCAACGAGTCTTGGTGGCCATCGATAAGTTCACCAAGTGGACCGAAGTCAAGCCGGTCACATGCCCCAAGGCCGACGGTGTACTCGACTTCTTGGATGAACTCGTGCACCGCTACGGACTACCACATCGCATCATCACGGACACGGGCTCCAACTTCAACAACCACAAGATGCGGGAGTACTACGAGAACAGCGGGATCGACGTCCGGTATGTCTCAGTCGCCCATCCACGGGCCAACGGAAAAGTCAAGCGTGCCAACGGGATGGTACTCGATGCTCTCAAGAAGCGGTTGCATGATGCTGCCAACACCAAAGGAGGCAAGTGGATCAAGGAACTACCCAATGCACTCTAGGGGCTGCGTACTCAACCCTCCAAGCCGATAGGCCAGTCGCCATATTTCCAGGTCTACGGCTCCGAAGCTATTCTCCCTGCCGACGTCATGTGGGATTCGCTGGCAGTAGAGCAATACGACGAAGGCATATCTGAAGATAGCGGCGAGTTGATATCGATGGACTCGAAGAAGCTCGCCGTGTCGCCCTCGTCCAATCGGCAAGGTACCTCGAGGGTATCCGACGCTACCATGACCGCAACGTCAAGGAACGCTCCTTCAACGTTGGTGATCTTGTCCTCCGCCGTATCCGAACACGGAAGGACTACACAAGCTCGGCTCACCATGGGAAGGTCCCTTCATAGTTGCAAAGGTGACCGGACCAGAGCTCGTATCGCCTCCAAATTCTTGAAGGCAAAGACATCGGAAACTTGTGGAACATCGACCAGCTCCGTCGATTCTACGCCTAGTCTCTCAACTACCCCACGGGGGCTCAAGTCCGCACGACTACTCCAAGTCCCCTTTGCCGTAAGCGGCCTGCGGGTCCAAACACTAGTCTCCGGACTACTCTACTCCAAGATCCGGTGTTAACGGCTACTAACGGATCTTGGGCTGCTCGCAGCGTTAAAGGACTCTAGCAGTGGTCTATCAAGAGACCATGTACTTCTAGATCCAGCCTATACGGCTAATAACGGATCTCTAGCTGTAAGCGGCCATGCGCCCTAGCACTACTTGCCGTAGGCGGCCTTCGGGTCTTGGTGACTAGACTTGTACAACGGCCCTGGCCATCCAGGTGTACTCTTTCAGTAACAAAGTTTGATTTTTTATCAACTAACTTACTGTGTCTCCCTAAACGGGTCTATTAGCGAGTACCACTACTCGCGACAACTCCACAATGGGCACTCCGCATACATACATCGCGACAATGAGTACTCATTTACGGAAATTCTCTCATTCATACTTAAACAAAGGTTCATTACAACTTTGTTTATATGCAACTATTGCTACAAGCTAACCCTACGAGACTACCGGAGGTTCGGCTTTTGGCGACTTGTTCGGCTATTGGCGCCATCTCGCTCCGGGAGCTCCGTGTATTGCTCATCGGTGCAATTGGCGGCTAGTCCACCCGCGACTACGTCTACCGAGCCTTGGGGAAGTACGACTTCATGTACGCCAAGACTTGGTTGGGAATGGACTTCGCAAGATGCTTGACATACGTCGCCGGACGACCGGGAGCCTCTCTCGGTCGGTCAACCAAAGGAGCAATCTTCGGCCCGCCCGAATGAGGCATCGACGGCCTTGCAATGGGAAGTGCGGCTTCTTCAAGTTCATTGAGTTGTCCCCGCAACTTCTCGCAATCTTTGTTCGGCTTCTACGGAGATTTATAGCAGTTGACAAGATCACGATCCGAGGCAATCCGAAGCTCCATGTGCATATTACACTCATGGGCCAGCTGCTTATATTCGTACTCAAGTACCTCGCGGACATCTTTCTCTCGGTAGAAGAGGTTCTTCATGTCGACTTCGATGCCTTCGACTGTTCTACCCGAGCCTCAAGATCTGCAAACAACTCAAAGGGAGATGTCGACTACTACGGGGTACTCGCAATAAGTACTCGACAAGGAGACATCGACATACCTTTGCTCTTCCGGCGCGAGAGACTTGTTCTTGCGCACCAGCTCATCGCTCTTCGCCCGCATATCTTGGACTTCATTGTGGTATTGGGCGAAGGTACCATCAAGCTTCGACCGGAGCATGGCGGAGTGCTTCCCGGCCTTGGCAAGTTCTTTCTCCGGTGATTCCGCCGGAGCACCGTATCACCGTATCCTTGGAGCATCTCGGACTTTTGTCGGGATCTCTCCATGACATCCCGGCAGCAGACAACACTTGTTACTCGTGTACTCGGCACTTATAGCGGATCGACTATTCAATGGTATTGATAACTTACCTTCATCCATTGCTCGGCCCGCCGCATCGCGCGCCAAGTTGCGCTCTACCGCCGCCGGGTCGACAAGATCATCCACCGAAGCTCGATTCCACCACGACTAGTCGTGGCGGCCTCGGACATCGGTGCCGAATGGATCGGCTCCGCATCCCGAATCTCTAGTGAACGGATGACTACTTCCGGGCTTGACTCGGTAGTACATCATTGCGCACCTCTTCGGCCACCCCGGGGGCTCCTCTCGCCGGCTATCTCCACCGGCTCGGTTGCTTCTCCGGCGGCCTACTTGGGTCTCTGGGCAAAGCACGCCTTCAACGGGCACGGCCCTCGGGGATGGTGCTTCCCTCGACTTCGGCCTCCCGTCAACCGAAGACACATGGGATTAGTTTCCCGGGGGCTACAATTACTACTCGAGGAAGGCCGTGTCGGCGTAGTGTACTCACCTTCTACTATGCCGGCCTCCGGCGTGTAGCCTCTATGGCCGGTGCCACGGTCTCGGCTTTCGAGGGAGGGGAGTGGACTCCTCGGCGGCGAGCGCGGAAGCTTCTTCACCGCCGCCGTGCCGAGTTCATCTCCCTCCCGGGACAAGTCCATTGATTTCCTGCAAGTACATAACCGGTGGTCAACCAAGTAAGACTACCAAGCTACATATACTACTCGGGAAAAATCTTCACTTACGAGCTCGACCGGACAACGGTCACGGTCGGGGGCGCCAAGTATGCCGGCGATGTCGACAAGCCCGGCTTCGCCGGGTGTCTCTTCTTCGGCTTGAGCTGCTACCGGTCCTTCGGCCAGCCAGCGGTCGCGGCCGGCTCCGTCCTGCTTTCGACGACCGGCGCCCGAGGATCGACAACCGTAGTCGACCGCCGTGTCAACTGCGACACGAGTTCTTCTACGGTGGGGGCTGGGCTGCGGCTTCTTTCGGCTGGCTCTCCCACCATCTCCCAGTCGCCTTCGTCCCCTTGGTCTACGGGGTCGGACGGCGGAATCTCCGCGAGCACTCGAAATTCGTTGTCGGCATACACAACATTGCAAGACAAGTACTTGACTACTCTACTCGAGGAGTCTACCTCTTGAGACGTAGTCTCGGTGACCTTCAACTTTTTGGCAACGCGCTTGCGTGCCACGTTGCGCGGCCTCCTCGGCGGCATAGGCAGACTAGCCTCCAAGCTAGTTGGAGGATCGTGGATGAGGGGCACGTTGGGCGATCCCGGGGTGGCCGAACCACGGACCGCAGCTCGGAACCGCTCTGCGCGGCGTCTCCTCGTCGGATGTGTCTTCGACGACGACGGTGTCGTCACCTTCGCCGACTTCACGACGCTCCCTCACCTTGCCTTTCCCCTCCTCCGGGATATTTACAAGTCGGGGAGGCGAAGCCGCTCGGAGACAAACTTTACAATGTCATCCCGCAACAAGTACATTGGGTGAGCACGACTACTTGAAGGACCGATACGGCGAACCGAGAGAGGGGGGGAGTGAATGGGAGCCGATAAAAATTCTTCTCGAAGGAGATGAAAACTTCAACAAGACGAACGCGGCTTCCAACACACGTCTCCGACTCACTACCAAGGTTGGTCAAGCCCACGTAGCCACCGGAGTGCCACCGGACCTAGGAACCAACACGCAACCTTCCGACCCGAGAAACGCGGCGGAAAAACCAAACCTCGAGTCTACAGACCCACACCGGTCAGACCGGTGAGCACCACCGGTCAGACCGGTCCCTGCTGGTGAAACTGAGCAACTTTCACTAAGTGGCTCTACACCGGTCAGACCGGTGAGACACACCGGTCAGACCGATGGCAGCTTGAAAGCCCCCAAGGCACCAAACAAGGCCAACCGACCACCAAACGGACCCAAACTCGAAACAGCAGCAACACGGGACAACAAGGAACACACCAAGACGTTCACCCGAGCAAAAACCCACAAGGGCTCGCACCGGTCAGACCGGTCAAGAGCACCGGTCAGACCGGTGTAGCCTGGGCGCTCGGGATGAACAGCACCCGCGGGTCAACTCCCCCAAATCCAAATCTCGATCTCCCGAATCGCTCCACGGACTTGAACAAGACTTTGGGGATATCATGAACACCTCATGAGGAGTTCATAGCCAAGTTTAATCCCACCAAAACTCGTCCAAAAAGGAGGAATCGAAGAAATCCCGCCGAAAGCACTTCCAACCCAAGAACTCAAGAAACCCCAAAATCGAGCACTTTTACTCACGGATTTGGGAGGGGAATCACAACCCAACGAACCACGAAGGGTTCCCACAAATTTTCCCCATCAAATCCCCAAAAGAAAAGTCCCAAAAACAACCCAAAGAAATCACCGAGAGAGGGCTCCGAAAATCACCACCAAGAACAACCGGGAAAAACACATCCAAACCTTGAGGAACCACGCCGAATCATCTATACATGAAACAAAGGTTCGTACAAGGTCTAGCAAGCCGCCCGATCATCCATCCCTCTCTACAAGATCTCTCCGTGAAGCTCTCTTGCTAGTCCTAAGGAAAACCTAAGGAAAATAGGTGGAAATTAGGAAAACTAATGAGCTAGGGTTCCAAGAGTTGGCTGCCATCCTCTCACCTCTTGGGTTATATGGAGGCAACCGAATGTCTACAATACCCTTCTCTACTAACTAGGGATACAAGCCCCTCAAGGGTGGATTTGGAAGTCTTCATGTCTTCACCATCGGACGGATGCCCGGCGACCGCACCCTGCGTAGCCTCGACGCAAGCCATGCGATCCCGACGCGTGTCCTCCGCTTCGAAGTCTCCGGACTGCGTCGTCGCACACCGGTCAGACCGGTGCTCCTCACCGGTCAGACCGGTCCCCACCGGTCGACCGTTTGGACCCACCGGTCGGACCGGTGCCGTGCCGCCGCACCTCCGTCTTCGGTTCTCCGGTCTTGGCTTTGTGGATCAACCAAGGAACCCGGTGGTTTTCGGTGAAACACGGAAACCCCGCGAACTCGGTGTAGCCTCCGCCAATCTCCACTCATGACTTGGCTCCCACGTAGTCCCGGCTCGACCTTGGTTTTGAGGCTCAACCAAGAAACCGTCCACGACTTCATCTTCTTGTTCATGCCACCATGCGGCCCGCACTTGACCCCGCCGGCCACCGGGTCCCTCGAGCACAGCCCTACTTGTCTTCTTCACACCCGGAGGCCTCACCGCGACGACCTTTCGCGCTTGTTCTTCACCCGCACCAACACGAGTCAAGCCGCAACCCGCACCTGCAATACTTAGCCAAGAATCGGTCCACACAACGTTGTCAATCACTCATCACACAAGGAAGCGACCATCCACCGGTCCTCGAACCACACATGGTCCTCACTACTACCACACAATCGGTACTCGGACACCGAGTGCGGCCTACCGACCTCGTTCGACGGATGAGCCGCGGAGTACTCGGGGACCGGGCGGGGGTGTGTACGACGACATGTCCTTGAAGATCCTGCCTAGCCTCTTGATGATGTCGTCATCATCAATTTCACCTTCGGGCATCCGTGACGTGTCGTCCTCGCCGGTGTACTGGTAGCCGAGGGTGTCGCGAGCCATCAGTGGCTGCACCCTCCTCTTCATGAAGCTGAAGGCCACATGTTCGGCCCTCAGCCCGGCTTCTCACAAAGCCTTGATCTTCAACAGCAGCTCGGGTAGTTGGATACCCTCCTGCATCGTCGGCTCCATATTCCACCAGGGCTGGTGTTTCGACCGCTTCCCGCTTGGCTTCGGCAGCTCAGGGTGGTGGTTGGTGATGTAGAACCATTTCGACTTCCAGTCTTGGTTGGAGTCGATCAACTTGTATGCCAAGTACTGCTCAGCGGCGTCTTCGCGCATCTGGATGCCGGCCCCTCCGACTACTCTTGGGTCGTTGGCGCTCGACCGGAGCTTCACGCGGAAGAACTTTCGGAATAGCACCCGGTGGGGTCTAATCCCCAAGAATGCTTCGCCGAAGTGGACAAAGACAGATACGTGGAAGATGCCATTGGGGATCAAGTTGAGGTATTCGATACCGTAATAGTCGAGAAGACCCTTGAAGAAGTCGCTTCTTCGGGAGAGCCAACCCGCTCTCAACGAACCGGGTGAACATCGGGATCTCGTCGGGGTTTTTCTCCATCGGGTACGAGTCTCCCTCGACGGCACGCCACATGTCGACCTCCTTCTCCGGGAGGAAACCGGCGTTCGGCGGCACCAACGGGTCCTCGGTCTTCGCCTTGGACTTCTTCCACTCCTTGTTTGGATTCGGGCGCGGGGGAGACGTCGGCGGCGTTGACCCTTCGGCGGATCCAGCAGCCTCCTCACGGGACCTCTTCTTCCCGGTGGCGGTCTTCATGCTCTTCGATAGGGATGGCTTCATTCTCCAAGTGCGGTGGGTTTTCACTCGCATTCGCTCGGGGGCTGCGGTAGAGGCAAGCGGCAGCGGCGCGCATGGATGCGGTCTACGGCGCGGTGGCGGTGTGCTCGGGCGGCGGACTCTTGGCTAAATCTGCTGCGAGTGGGCCGCAAGCGCGGGGGATGAAAAACCCTAAGGGTTTCGGTTTCTATTTATAAGGCAACCGGCGGCTCCGCAACGGCCGGATGGATATGTATCGGCGGTGACTCGGCGGCGGCCGCCCGACCTTTCAACTTCCGGTGGTCGACACGCTCTATCTCGGGGCCTCGTCTATGTCTACTCAACTTCCTTTATGGCGACAAGATTCAAGAGCAACTCGGGACACCTTCTACATTCAAGATGACCCTTCAATTCGAGAGGAAGTACTCGACTTAAGGCTCGGGGGCTCCGTGCCACGTGTCCTTCGGTTTTTTCTCCGGATTCTACGGGATAATCTTGCCGAACTTCGATTGACCCTCGCCGAGTCTACAACTCAACCTAAGGATCGGGAGCTACTCCATATGGAGTGCGATTTTGCAATCGCACTTCCATATAAATTTCGGCTTCAAGACAACGAGAGTATTATTGAAGACCTTCAAGAGGAGAACTCGAGGACGCTTGGGAACTACTCGAGAAGACTTCAAGACTACTCAAGGATCAGCTAGAGTACCTTCTAGCCTCGGGATGCTTCAAGTATTCTTGAGGACTTTCGGCTTGTAGCACTCGGGGACGCCTGAGGACTACTCGTCAAGGCCATCAAGACTACTTGAAACTATCCTACTCAACTACAAAGTACTCGGTGGCTTGTGGTATGGACCTCCTTGGGCCCACTACCTTGGTGGGTACCGGGACCGACTACTTGGTGGGCCCCCGGGACTACTCGGCTTATGCCACACGGCACCTGATGGCGTGAGGCGCAAGGACTACGGTGGAGAAGTACTCGGATAGGAAGCTTTACATGTCCTGTACTGTGTAGAGAACTCCTAGACGTACCCGACTAGTACTCTCTCCCTCGAACCGACTTGTAACCCTGCCTCCCGGACTATATAAGGTGAGCCGGGGACCCCTCTCTCTTATACGCATCATCTTGTAAACACACCCAATCAATCCGAGGTACACAAAGCATACGGGACGTAGGGTATTACGCACCTCGCGGCCCGAACCTATCTAAATTGTGTGCCACGTGTCTCTTCCTTCGAGTTACCGATCTCGGCGAGGCCACATTCATCTACCTCGGGTACTCCACTTTGTAGGTTGCCGGTCTAAAACACCGACGGACCGGTAATCACGTAGACACAATATTGACCAGCTACCTGCCATAAATCCATTAACTGCACGCAAGCAATTAACCGTGCTTAATAAATCCATCTATCGGCTGCAGCAATTGCGCATTTGCTTGCATGCCTTCAAATATGATTTGCCCCCTGTGGTAGCTTCAACCTATCGAATTAACCACAACATGAACAATTTACCACTTGACAAAGTACCTAATAAGTTAGAACCTGTCAGCACCATCTCCATCCTCAACTTTGTTGCATAGCATACGCATCACCACGCCACCTTTAGATCTTGTGCCTGAATATTAGAACTAGAAAAAATTGGAGAACAACGAACATCTTGACGTAGTCTCTCCCACACACCAGCAGCCCTTTCCAATTGGCGGCTTAGTTGCATTCTTCTACACATACGACTAGACCTCCTATGTTGTAATGGTGATGTCTCCTTTCATTATGAGTACGGCACCCGACCACAGCTCGGTGATACAAAATTCAATTTTCCTGTGCCGCATTTGAATCCTCCCATCGGTTCCAACAAATCCGTCGAGATTTATAAATCCCAATTGAAAACAGACTTGATAAGCCACCTAGATCTTATTTTACTACTCAAGAGCAAAAATAAGTAATTTTGTGGTTAACATCACTCAACAGATCTTGGTCCATGATTGATGGGCATGCGTTGAATACTATTCACCACACTAGTGAAGTAATCTTGCTGGCACGCAACGTTGCTCGAGCCATGCCGGCAAGAGAAACCCTGCAAGAGTTGACCTCAACACTTTGATATGGAAAATTACTTCCTTATGGAATCACTTTTCTTATATCATCAATAGTCAATAATACTACTTCAATATGAAAAATTACCACCAACATTAGAAAAATACTCTGTCAAATATTCTAGTTTAATTTGTTGCCATTCACTTAGCCGATCAGCATATTCTCAAGAATACTACTCCAATGAAAAATTACTATTAACACTAGAAAAATACTATATGAAATATGTAATTTGTTGCCTTTACTTAGCCCATCTGCATAGAGCAGGCGCTACTATTCAACGAACCTAGCCGTTCTTAGGTTCCTATCTCATGTGTGTGGGTGCTAAATCTCTCTCTCATTACGCATGCAAGCAATAAGTGTCATGAATTCTCTCATCCACGAAACATCCTTAACCATGGTTGCATGCAAGAAGTCAAAAAGTTCTACACGGAGGCCTAATATCTCTCGCATTGCAAGCTCGTAATTAAATAATTAACGCATATCTTCAATTCTTTCATGTTTCACACAATGTATATGTCAAACTCGATTTGACCTACATTTTATTAAATGAATTGGAAAATTAGTTCTTGTTCGATAGGAATATACTGCTTGAGTCGAAGACACGAAAAATAGATATAATGTAATACATCTCTCAAGATTATAAAATACTGCAACTTAAGTTTTCTTACACCGATTACCTAGTGCAGATATGGTTGGAGCCATGGAAGATCCTATGCATTCACACATACATGACTGTTGAATTGTTCCTTCGTTATCATTATATGTGCAGTATACGAGAGTCGAATTTGAATTACTGCTTTATAAACACAGCTAGAATTATTTGATGTGATAGAATTACTGCTTCTATGGTTAAATCCTAAAAATTACTGCTCTGAATTCTCAAAAATACTTCGCCTATATAATTATTTTGAAAATTACTACGTACTTGCATCCAGACTACCCTACAGGCCGATGTGCCTACAACCATCACGCATCTGACAATAATGGATGCAGGGGCAATCTTCATGAAAAATAATGAAAATTATCACTGCAAGTAATTATACGTGGAGAAAATCAAGCTTGAAAAATAATGAACATTATCAACACACAGAACTAATTGGAGAGAATAAAAGAGAGTAATTATGGGCACCAATTAATCACCGAAGCTCCAGCCGTGGAATCGCCTGATGCAGCCATAAATTTGCATGTCCAGTCATTGCTTTTTAAAAAGAAAATTCAGCCAGCAAATTCACCGAAGCTCCAACCTAACATCGTCACACTCACCATCGGCGGCCAGTAGCAATTGCATTCGATGCCCATAAAAAACAGAATACAGCTGATCTGCATGCCCAGGTCGATGCAATGGGGCTGCACTCCTTGCTTATAGGCCGAAAAATTCTCATTTTTGGTGGTAGATGTAGGATTTCATAAGCTCCAATGTTGGTATTCAACTCCGATTTTATTTCCATCATTATCATGCCCGAAAAATTCCGTAACCGAGGTTCTGCCTAGCTGTTTTCACAGGAGGCAGAGGTGCACTAAAATTACCATAACTCTCGGTACGTATATGCAACATGATAAAGTTTGGTGAGCATGATCTCCACAACATGTCACACGACTTGGCATTCAACATAAGGTCCAAAGTTGATCACAACCAACATCATTATATGATCCATCCTACAACAACACTAGTACAACTCACCACTTTATTGAAAGCATACTCAAAATCAACTAGATAACAATCTGGCCTAGGTTCACTCAAGGTGAAGCAGGTCCAGACTCCACTCCAAATTCTCCTTGGATCTCCTCGGGATCTTCTTCCTCTTCTGGTTCAGGATTGGCAGGTTCAGGAGGTGGAGCTGCTACAACTTCTAGTTGATTCTCTAGTTCAAGCATATATTGATCATTATGCTGCAACATAAAATTCTGCTCATGAATGACATCACTTAATTTTTGTATTTTTGATTTATCCTTGTGTCTTTTCTTCTTGAGATGGGCTATCACTGCTCGAGCATCCTTCAACTCTGGGGTGATAGCTTCCGCTCCGTTAACTTGTCGTCTATAAACTTGGTGTCTATAGAACATGCTTTCTCCCACCATCACTTGATAGGTGTCATACATAGCTTTGGATAAACGGACTAAGGTGACAAGTTAAGGGCTAAGGTGAGGATTGCCCCGAGCGGAGAGATCGAAAAGCTTCACGCTCGATCCAATGTCTAGAATGCTCCTTAGGTAAAGGAATCACCTTGGCTGCAGTGCTAGCTACCAAATCAGCGTGCTTCTCACAAAATGTTGTGAGTGCATCCAAAACAGCCTTTTGCACCATGTCGGCCAAGTTCAACCCTCGTGCCTTACTTTCCCACTCTTCCCAAGAAGGATGTGTCGGGCACACGGGGATCTTCAACCTTCACTTCCCAACGAAGGAGTTGGCCTGTGGTCATGAACTCACGTGCCGAGTACTCTGGATACACGGTGTACCCCAAGTCCTTTAGGGTGTCCCACAAAAGTGCAGGAAAACCACCCTCCTCGAGGCAGTTCAAGTGAGTCCACACTTGTGCATCAACGATCATGGATCCGGAGGCGGACATCCGGAATGAGTGACACATGTTAAAACTAGATGCAAGCATGTGCACAAGGATAGACTCTCATAACTATAAAAGAGAGTTGCATGCAAAGATCACTCTTAAAAGTTTCCAACTTCCCACCAGATTTCAGTGAGCAAAAAGGGATACGTGTGATCCTTAAGTGGGTAAAATTTGGGTAGCCATTTGCACAAGGTGCACGGATATGCCGGAACTCGAAACGAGTGCGCATAAAATCATGGCGTACGTTCGGAGGTTGTGAAACAAAAATTCATAACTCCGAACCTAAGACCCCAAAAATTTCCAAATTTTGATAGCAACTCAGCGAGATTATGATGTACATTTTTGGTATTCAAAAGTTGCTCTAAAAAGATTTGGAAGATGCTCAACTTAAACAAAAGTTAAGAGTAGCTCCTGGAAAGAGATAGCATGACAGAGGTTCACTAAATTGGGCATAACTTGAGATCTATAGACGCTATGACCATGAATTTTTGCGAGCGAAAACTAGATTATACAAGGAGCAACTTTGCTAAAGATCATCTAGTCAAATTATTTTTAGAACAGGGGGCAAAAATTCAAGAAAACAGCCACACTGAAAATTTTGGACAACAACACATCTAGTCTTGAGAGGCTATAAAAGAGAACACACACTAGCAAAATTTCACCTAGAGAGCACACAAAACAAGTGTAGGGTTCAGTTTTAGGTTGTCATAATTTTTAACATGATGCAAGACATCCTATGAGTCCTCACAAGGCAATCAAGCTAAGACTCGAAGTTAGTGCCATTGGCAAGACTTATATACGCTTCTCACTATAATAGATAGTCGAGAGCTACTCGATGCTCGCTTAGCGACTTACGAAACATTGTTAGTGTACCTACAACAAAGAACCTTCCATGCCAACACGTCACGAAAGCGTCCACATACATTACCGTTCACTATAAAAACGGTATCCATGCGTCAAGCCGCTGCATGGAGAGCGTCCAACCTCAGACACCCTCCGTTTGAATGGAGTGTATCATTGCCTTGCATATTCGTCATGCGGAATGCACACGTATGGAAAAACGTGGCGACATCACAACCCATGACATGTTCATCTTGAATAGAGCATGTCATCCTTCATATGACTTTCATACGGAAAGCACACGTATAAGACACGCGATGAGAAGATGGGGCAATCTTCATGAAAATAATGAAAATTATCACTGCAAGTAATTATACATGGAGAAATCAAGCTTGAAAAATAATGAACATTATCAACACACATAATTAATTGGAGAGAATAAAAGAGAGTAATTATGGGCACCAATTAATCACCGAAGCTCCAGCCGTGGAATCGCCTGATGCAGCCATAAATTTGCATGTCCAGTCATTGCTTTTTAAAAAGAAAATTCAGCCAGCAAATTCACCGAAGCTCCAACCTAACATCGTCACACTCACCATCGGCGGCCAGTAGCAATTGCATTCGATGCCCATAAAAAACAGAATACAGCTGATCTGCATGCCCAGGTCGATGCAATGGGGCTGCACTCCTTGCTTATAGGCCGAAAAATTCTCATTTTTGGTGGTAGATGTAGGATTTCATAAGCTCCAATGTTGGTATTCAACTCCGATTTTATTTCCATCATTATCATGCCCGAAAAATTCCGTAACCGAGGTTCTGCCTAGCTGTTTTCACAGGAGGCAGAGGTGCACTAAAATTACCATAACTCTCGGTACGTATATGCAACATGATAAAGTTTGGTGAGCATGATCTCCACAACATGTCACACGACTTGGCATTCAACATAAGGTCCAAAGTTGATCACAACCAACATCATTATATGATCCATCCTACAACAACACTAGTACAACTCACCACTTTATTGAAAGCATACTTGACATCAACTAGATAACAATCTAACCTAGGTTCACTCAAGGTGAAGCAGGTCCGGACTCTACTCCGGATTCTCCTTAGATCTCCTCGGGATCTTCTTCCTCTTTTGGTTCGGGAATGGCAGGTCCGGGAGGTAGAGCTGCTACAACTTCTAGTTGATTCTCTAGTTGAAGCATATATTGATCATTATGCTTGCAACATGAAATTCTGCTCATGAATGACATCACTTAATTCTCGTATTTTTGCTTTATCCTTGCGTCTTTTCTTCTTGAGATGGGCTATCATTGCTCGAGCATCCTTCAACTCTGGGGTGATAGCTTCCGCTCCGTTAACTTGTCGTCTATAAACTTGGTGTCTATAGAACATGCTTTCTCCCACCATCACTTGATAGGTGTCATACATAGCTTTGGATAAACGGACTAAGGTGACAAGTTAAGGGCTAAGGTGAGGATTGCCACGAGCGGAGAGATCGAAAAGCTTCACGCTCGATCCAATGTCTAGAATGCTCCTTAGGTAAAGGAATCACCTTGGCTGCGGTGCTAGCTACCAAATCGGCGTGCTTCTCACAAAATGTTGTGAGTGCATCCAAAACGACCTTTTGCACCATGTCGGCCAAGTTCAACCCTCGTGCCTTACTTTCCCACTCTTCCCAAGAAGGATGTGTCGAGCACACGGGGATCTTCACCTTCACTTCCCAACGAAGAAGTTGGCTCGCGGTCATGAACTCACGTGCCGAATACTCGGATACACGGTGTACCCCAAGTCCTTTAGGGTGTCCCACAAAAGTGCGGGAAAACCACCCTCCTCGAGGCAGTTCAAGTGAGTCCACACTTGTGCATCAACGATCATGGATCCGGAGCGCGGACATCCGGAATGAGTGACACATGTTAAAACTAGATGCAAGCATGTGCACAAGGATAGACTCTCATAACTATAAAAGAGAGTTGCATGCAAAGATCACTCTTAAAAGTTTCCAACTTCCACCGGATTTCAGTGAGCAAAAAGGGATACGTGTGATCCTTAAGTGGGTAAAATTTGGGTAGCCATTTGCACAAGGTGCACGGATATGCCGGAACTCGAAACGAGTGCGCATAAAATCATGGCGTACGTTCGGAGGTTGTGAAACAAAAATTCATAACTCCGAACCTAAGACCCCAAAAATTTCCAAATTTTTATAGCAACTCAGCGAGATTATGATGTACATTTTTGGTATTCAAAAGTTGCTCTAAAAAGATTTGGAAGATGCTCAACTTAAACAAAAGTTAAGAGTAGCTCCTGGAAAGAGATAGCATGACAGAGGTTCACTAAATTGGGCATAACTTGAGATCTATAGACGCTATGACCATGAATTTTTGCGAGCGAAAACTAGATTATACAAGGAGCAACTTTGCTAAAGATCATCTAGTCAAATTATTTTTAGAACAGGGGGCAAAAATTCAAGAAAACAGCCACACTGAAAATTTTGGACAACAACACATCTAGTCTTGAGAGGCTATAAAAGAAAACACACACTAGCAAAATTTCACCTAGAGAGCACACAAAACAAGTGTAGGGTTCAGTTTTGAGTTTTCATAATTGTTAAGATGACGCAAAACACCCTATGCGTCCTCACAAGGCAACCAAGCCAAAACTCATAGTTAGTGCCGGTGGCAAGGCTTATATACGTTTCTCGCTATAATAACTAGTCGAGAGCTAGTTGATGCTGACTTAGCGACTTACGAAACGTTGTTAGTGTACCTGCAGAAAAGAATCTTCCATGTCAGCACGTCACAAAAGCGTCCACATACATTTTTGTTCACTATAGAAACAATATCCATGCGTCAAGCCGCTACATGGACGACGTCCAACCTCACACACCCTCCGTTTGAATGGAGTGTATCCTTGCCTCGCATACTCACCATGCGGAATGCACACGTATGGCAAAATATGGTGACATCACAACCCATGACACATTCATCTTGAATAGAGCATTTCATGCTTCGTATGACTTTCATAAGGAAAGCACACACATAAGACACGCGATGAGAAGATGGGGCAATCTTCATGAAAATAATGAAAATTATCACTGCAAGTAATTATACATGGAGAAATCAAGCTTGAAAAATAATGAACATTATCAACACACATAATTAATTGGAGAGAATAAAAGAGAGTAATTATGGGCACCAATTAATCACCGAAGCTCCAGCCGTGGAATCGCCTGATGCAGCCATAAATTTGCATGTCCAGTCATTGCTTTTTAAAAAGAAAATTCAGCCAGCAAATTCACCGAAGCTCCAACCTAACATCGTCACACTCACCATCGGCGGCCAGTAGCAATTGCATTCGATGCCCATAAAAAACAGAATACAGCTGATCTGCATGCCCAGGTCGATGCAATGGGGCTGCACTCCTTGCTTATAGGCCGAAAAATTCTCATTTTTGGTGGTAGATGTAGGATTTCATAAGCTCCAATGTTGGTATTCAACTCCGATTTTATTTCCATCATTATCATGCCCGAAAAATTCCGTAACCGAGGTTCTGCCTAGCTGTTTTCACAGGAGGCAGAGGTGCACTAAAATTACCATAACTCTCGGTACGTATATGCAACATGATAAAGTTTGGTGAGCATGATCTCCACAACATGTCACACGACTTGGCATTCAACATAAGGTCCAAAGTTGATCACAACCAACATCATTATATGATCCATCCTACAACAACACTAGTACAACTCACCACTTTATTGAAAGCATACTTGACATCAACTAGATAACAATCTAACCTAGGTTCACTCAAGGTGAAGCAGGTCCGGACTCTACTCCAGATTCTCCTTAGATCTCCTCGGGATCTTCTTCCTCTTTTGGTTCGGGAATGGCAGGTCCGGGAGGTGGAGCTGCTACAGCTTCCAGTTGATTCTCTAGTTCAAGCATATATTGATCATTATGCTGCAACATAAAATTCTGCTCATGAATGACATCACTTAATTTTTGTATTTTTGATTTATCCTTGTGTCTTTTCTTCTTGAGATGGGCTATCACTGCTCGAGCATCCTTCAACTCTGGGGTGATAGCTTCCGCTCCGTTAACTTGTCGTCTATAAACTTGGTGTCTACAGAACATGCTTTCTCCCACCATGACTTGATAGGTGTCATACATAGCTTTGGAGAAACGGATTGAGGTGACAAGTTAAGGGCTAAGGTGAGGATTGCCCCGAGCGGAGAGATCGAAAAGCTTCACGCTCGATCCAATGTCTAGAATGCTCCTTAGGTAAAGGAATCACCTTGGCTGCGGTGCTAGCTACCAAATCGGCGTGCTTCTCACAAAATGTTGTGAGTGCATCCAAAACAGCCTTTTGCACCATGTCGCCAAGTTCAACCCTCGTGCCTTACTTTCCCACTCTTCCCAAGAAGGATGTGTCGAGCACACGGGGATCTTCACCTTCACTTCCCAACGAAGAAGTTGGCCTGCGGTCATGAACTCACGTGCCGAATACTGCGGATACACGGTGTACCCCAAGTCCTTTAGGGTGTCCCACAAAAGTGCGGGAAAACCACCCTCCTCGAGGCGGTTCAAGTGAGTCCACACTTGTGCATCAACGATCATGGATCCGGAGGCGGACATCCGGAATGAGTGACACATGTTAAAACTAGATGCAAGCATGTGCACAAGGATAGACTCTCATAACTATAAAAGAGAGTTGCATGCAAAGATCACTCTTAAAAGTTTCCAACTTCCCACCAGATTTCAGTGAGCAAAAAGGGATACGTGTGATCCTTAAGTGGGTAAAATTTGGGTAGCCATTTGCACAAGGTGCACGGACATGCCGGAACTCGAAACGAGTGCGCATAAAATCATGGCGTACGTTCGGAGGTTGTGAAACAAAAATTCATAACTCCGAACCTAAGACCCCAAAAATTTCCAAATTTTGATAGCAACTCAGCGAGATTATGATGTACATTTTTGGTATTCAAAAGTTGCTCTAAAAAGATTTGGAAGATGCTCAACTTAAACAAAAGTTAAGAGTAGCTCCTGGAAAGAGATAGCATGACAGAGGTTCACTAAATTGGGCATAACTTGAGATCTATAGACGCTATGACCATGAATTTTTGCGAGCGAAAACTAGATTATACAAGGAGCAACTTTGCTAAAGATCATCTAGTCAAATTATTTTTAGAACAGGGGGCAAAAATTCAAGAAAACAGCCACACTGAAAATTTTGGACAACAACACATCTAGTCTTGAGAGGCTATAAAAGAAAACACACACTAGCAAAATTTCACCTAGAGAGCACACAAAACAAGTGTAGGGTTCAGTTTTAGGTTGTCATAATTTTTAACATGATGCAAGACATCCTATGAGTCCTCACAAGGCAATCAAGCTAAGACTCGAAGTTAGTGCCATTGGCAAGACTTATATACGCTTCTCACTATAATAGATAGTCGAGAGCTACTCGATGCTCGCTTAGCGACTTACGAAACATTGTTAGTGTACCTACAACAAAGAACCTTCCATGCCAGCACGTCACGGAAGCGTCCACATACATTACCGTTCACTATAGAAACGGTATCCATGCATCAAGCCACTGCATGGACAGCGTCCAACCTCAGACACCCTCCATTTGAATGGAGTGTATCCTTTCCTCGCATATTCGACATGTGGAATGCACACGTATGGCAAAACGTGGCGACATCATAACCCGTGACATGTTCATCTTGAATAGAGCATGTCATCCTTCGTATGACTTTCATACGGAAAGCACACGTATAAGACACGCGATGAGAAGATGGGGCAATCTTCATGAAAATAATGAAAATTATCACTGCAAGTAATTATACATGGAGAAATCAAGCTTGAAAAATAATGAACATTATCAACACACATAATTAATTGGAGAGAATAAAAGAGAGTAATTATGGGCACCAATTAATCACCGAAGCTCCAGCCGTGGAATCGCCTGATGCAGCCATAAATTTGCATGTCCAGTCATTGCTTTTTAAAAAGAAAATTCAGCCAGCAAATTCACCGAAGCTCCAACCTAACATCGTCACACTCACCATCGGCGGCCAGTAGCAATTGCATTCGATGCCCATAAAAAACAGAATACAGCTGATCTGCATGCCCAGGTCGATGCAATGGGGCTGCACTCCATGGGCGTCGCCGCCTACTCGCCCGACCATCTCATATACGACTACACCACTAATGACGGACAAATCAGAATGCAAAACGGACAGATTGATTGCAGTCAGGCTAATTTTTACTCCTCCAAACGAAAACATTGTAATTTGGTGGTTAACAGAGCTCACCCCAACTGCCGTCTGTGGCAAACAGAGCGCGTTAAAGATCATTCACCACACAACGTGGTGAATAGCCTTGTCCCTATATATATATATATATATATATATATATATATATATATATATATATATATATATATATATATATATATATATATATATATATATATATATATATATATATATATATACACACATTGTAATTTGAGTGCATAAACCTTAGTATACAAGAATTAATCTTCGGTGAGTTATTTCAGGCCTTGATTTCTCTAGCCCGAGACTAAGAAGCTGGTTATTCCGTTTTTGCGTATCTATCTTTTTGCTAGCCTTTCTGTCCATGCATTGTGTACGCTCAAATCGGAGATTTCACAAACCTCGCCGGATATCCACCCTTAAAACCAAAAATATCATATTTTGTGTTTACCTCCTTGACCACAACCTATCATTAAGTATAGATCGTCAATTCAAGGAAGATTGAAAGATGGTGCCAAGGTTGAAGATTTCAAGTATCTCTCCAAAGGAAAAATATTTCTCGTACCTACCTTATCTCTATCACCTCTTTGCCCGAGGACGAGCAAACGTCTAAGCATGGGGGAGGAGGTAGGTACAATGCGATTTAGAGTTCAAGGGGAGGAAATAAAAAATGATGAAAGAAAAAATGATGTGTATAAAGAAAAAAATAAATAAAGAAAAAAGAAAAAATATATGTTTGAGAAAAAAATATGAGTTTATAAAAATAAAATAAAGTGAACTCCGTGGTTCTCTAAAGTGCATTAGGAATCTCAAATGTTTCAAGATTTAAGATCCAAACTCATCTTTCCAACCATGTGCAATCCGATAACGAGGACTTCCTTTGTGCCTCGGCATCACTCTTTGCCATTTGCACATGTCCAACTTGTGAAGCCCCGGGTTTTTAATTAACCCTAACGCTGGTCAACCCGGTCGACAAGGTGGTCAAATCACGGTGAACCGGGCCCTCACCTCGAAAAACTCACTAACCTACTCTAGTGAACCCTTTTGACTAGTAGACACACTTGTGGGGCCAACCCTTGGCCAAAGACTTGGTCAAACCCCCTTTCACCCCTAGTGTCCATAGTTGTATCTCGGAACTTTTGCCGCGTTCTCCAAAATCCACCTAAACACTTAAAAATCTACCTTTATAAAAGTTGTCCATCTTGTTGAGGGACACAACTTTCATGTAGATTGGCATTTAAAAATTTGAGTGGAAAAGCTTGAAAAGCTGGATCCAAAGGCTACATCTCTTGTTCGAGAGAACAGTCGACATTCAAAGTTGGCAATCGTTTATTTCAAAATCGTGGATAAAAACCCCATATAGCCTTTTTGAAAATGATAGAGGGTAGCTAGATCTGTAACTTTCATATTCAAAGTTGGGTCGAGTTGTATTCAAATTTTGGGAGTAATTCAATTTCGAAGGCACGCTCGGCGGCACGGTTTCGGGCCGGGCGCGCCGACGCCGCGACGTCGCGCGCCCGCGCGCCGCGCGTCGGCCGGCCGGCGCCGGCCGACCCTCGACGGCCGTGCCCGGCCGCACCTTCTCGACGCCTCCCTCGCCCGAGGCCGTGCACCGCCTAAGGCCCACACCTCCCGACGCTCGGCTCGCCCCAAGACGCCTTGAGCCACGTCGTCGTGCCGCCGTACGCGCGCCGTGCGCGCGGCGGACCCCCGCCCGTCCACGGCGCCGGCCGTACGCGCGCCGGCCGAGGCACCGTAGCACGGCGGATGCTCCCCGTCGTCACCCCGCCGTCACCCCGAGCCGCACGTATAAAAGGGCGCCGAGTTCTCCTTCCCACGCCCGCCCGAGCCGCCGGCCCCCGCCGCGCCGCGCCATTGCCGCCGCCGCCGGAGCACCACCTCCTCCGACCGTCCCCTTTCCAACCCGCGCCCCTAGCATCTCCCCTAGGACCTAGTGCACCCCCGGGGTCGTGCATTGTCCACCCCAAGCCGTCTCATCGCCGGAGACCGCGCCGCCGCGCCCACCGCCGCCGGTCGCCGTCGAACTCCCGCACCGGCGACACCCTTGCCCCAACCCCGGCCACCGGTAGGTTCTTGGTGAGCCTCTCGCTCGACCCGAGCCACTCCCCGCCGGGAGCGCGGCCGGAGGCTGCCGGAATTCCGGCGAGCCCGCCGTCCCCCACGGCCAAGGACCCAATTGCGAGGTCCTGGTTCTTTCTAAGGGCTTATCCGAAACCGAGGGCTTGGTTGTAATTATTTAGATCCTTCCGAGGGTCTCGGTGCAAAACACATCTTCAATAGTGTTGTAGATTTGCGTAAACTTGTAAAATTCGTAGAACTTCGTAGAAAATTCAGAAAATTGCAAAACCAATTTTGTTGGAATCGTTGTGAAGAATACTAAAACTGTTTTTATACTCACTTGGTCTGATTCTAGATATTGTTAACATGAAAAATAGAAATGTGAAAAACCTAGATCTGCCATAACTCAAAAACTATAGATCCTCTGCATCCAAATTTTGGATATGTTGTGTATCAAGTCCTGACTAGCTCCTGTGCCGAGAATTGCACAAAGTTATAAAGTAGATCTTTATATATAAATTGTTTTCCATTTATGCAGAATCTGCTTAGATGAATTTTTGTGGCTAAAAATATTTATGTTTTTGTGCCCAACTTGTGAATACTGTCTTTCTATGCCAAATCACACCTCTAGTGAATTAATCATGATTTTTGGTTTAACAGTAATAATTATTCTTAATTTACGCATGTTTTCCTTTGTAGATTAATGAAGCAAGATCGGGAGAGTTTCTAGGTGTGCTTGCTGGTTCTTTAGGCTTGTTTAGGACCGGAGGACATGCATGAGAAAGATTGAAGCAGTTTGGTGCTTATTTATTTTTGTATGCATTTAATTTGAATCACTAGCTAGTCTTTGTTGTTGTTTCCAAAGTAATTTATTTCCTAGCTTCCAAGCTTGGCATGTGAGTCCAGTGGTTCATTATGGGTATTGTTAGGCTTAAGAAACCCTTCTTTAAATTCTAGTGAGTTATTGCTTAATAACAAGCTTTAAAGCCATTTTAAGGATTAAAGATTAAATGAATAAGGAAAATGCATTTTAATTCCTTTCCCTTTTTGGAAAGTGTTACGTAACTTAATTAAAGGCTAATAACACACCTTTGCTGGTAAAGGAGTTAAAATTAAATAAATAACTTTGTACGCACCTTTTTGGTGAGTGGTAAAAGAAATAAAACCTCCACATGAAATAACAAGTATAAAAGAAACATTAATTCAAGTGTACCATAAAATAATAAACCTCATGTAATTAATAACCTTCCTAGAAAGAATTTAATATTTGATTATTTGTTAAGGTGAATATGACCAACAAGAGTCGGATAGAATAAATAATCTATCACATCACCTGAACCCTGCATTGCATTCCGTTTAGATCTTCCTGACGGCGACTACTCACTCTTCCCGGAATCCAAGGAAGGAGGAGCAGAAGCTTCGCTGCAGTACGTGGAAGTACTCGACTACACCGTGGGTGCTCAGGCTAACCTAGCTGACGAAGGCAAGCTCCGATGCATCTAACCTAGTTTTCAAATTTTGTTATTCAATTATCTGTGGATGCTTGTGTATTTAAGTTCAGGAGTTGTATGGAACCTTAGATGCATGATCCCTAGGTACTTCTGTCCTTAATAGTATGATAGGTCGCTAGCTGCTAAGCTATAGGACCATTACAAGTCGGGTGATGACCTCACTCGCGAGAATAGGTTCCTAATAGGATTCATAAGATCTCCTTAAATGGATTGCTCATGTGGTAAGAGCATGGGATTTGGGCTCCGGTCCAATGGCTATTGTGGGTTAAGTGTTTGAACGTACTAAGCACTTGTCGGGAATGGGACCGGTAAGCCTAGTACCTTAATGAGGCGGCAAGGGATCCTACTATTACTACTCTTGGGATACATCTCACGGCTATCTACCGGTGGTGTACGGTGACTCCGGGTGCCTCGCGGGGTATGCCGGATAGCCTGCACCAAAGAGCGTAAGATTCGATCCCGACCCGAGGATTTTTGGGAACTTCTTGGGAAGTTGTCCTTGCGGGGCCATCCCACCGTGTGTTTAGATTTACCTTGCAAGGTTTGAATCAATCGATTGTCGGCCTCTCACCGTTATCCGAGACTACTTACCGCACTAGTCATGAGATCCCTAATGATGGAAGTTGATGAATATTATGCTTGATTAATTGTATTGCACAACGTTGTTTGTACTAGATGGCTAATGTAGTAAAGATTAAACCCACTAGAACTTGTGCTAAAACCTTGAAAGTAAGAACATACTCTTTGTTACTTTTTAGCAAAAGCAACCCAATGGCCAAAAAGCCTCTCATGTCTAGAGTTGGTGAAATACTTATCACCGATGGGTAAGTCTTGCTGAGTATTAGTATACTCGGCCTTGCTATAATATGTTGATCCGGGTAATGCTTTCGGTGATATGTGGCCCGTAGAGATCCCGCTCGGCTAGGAGGCGGAGTGGGTGGAGGATGACGACCGAAAGCATCATGGATGGCCTCACGTGGTGTTTCCGCTTCCCGCTTAGTTAATTCCGCTGCTTCGAAACTGCGAACTACGTCTTTATGTCAAAATCTTCGGTTTGTAATAATTAAACCCTTCGGGGTAAAATTTGGATGTTATTTATGTTGTATCTCCGGACTCGCCTTCGTGTGAGTTTTAATGCATATATGTCGATCATTGTTGCTATTCAAGTGATTTAGCGGGGCGTTAACCGGCGACTAACGACGGGATGATACTTTTTTATCGCTTAATGACCAAAGTGGATTGGTTTAGGTGATAGTACGGTATTTTCCTGGGCGGGTTGTCACACAACTATCTCAAGGTGTGTGTATTTTTCTCTTCCCCCTCCTTGATATAACATTATTTTCCAATGACCTTTTTGGCGAATCTCGGTAAGACCATGAGAAGCTTGTCTTGTTTTGACAACATCTCATTTATAATATCTTGGTATGACTAAACTTTTCCCATATAGCTCCACATAAAGCCTTCCATTATATACATTGAGAGGGGAAATAAGTAGAATTAATAGGCTTTGAGAGATAAGATAAGATGAGAGTACATGAGCAAGATGCAAGAAAGTTTATTTTTGAACTTGGTTTAGTTGTTTTTCTTCATCTCGCTCAAAATTTCTAACATTCATTTGAAATTTGGGAGCATGAGGTAATTACTTGTGGGAAGTGCTTAAATTAATATCTACCCTCCATAAGGATGAAGGATAATACATTATGGAACTTTAATGATCAAATCCTTGAGAGTATTATGTTTTATCGTGTATGATTAAGTGCACGGTATAAGCAATGAAAGACAACGCTAATATTCATTAAAGGCTTACTCGAGGACGAGCAAGGTTTAAGCTGGGGGAGATGTTGACGGTGAATTTCCGTCAACCTAGCCATGAGTTTACCTTTAATGTTGGCATTGATATATTATTCTAACCACCGGAACTAACCCCCCGTATATAACAAGTTCACTCTTGCATGTCGATTTTGTAGTTTGTTGTTTACACGGGAAATCTCCGCTAAAGAGGAGACTTTCGGGATAAGTTCATCAAGCACTTTGGAAGAAGATCATGAAGCCCGACAAGAGTCAAGACACGTGATGAACATTGTTAACACCAAAATTTGGTAAGGTAAGGATTTTGACCTGTGGGTCCAACTCGGTGAGGAATCCGTCCGGCAGAAGGAAGGTTTCTTCGGATGAATTCGGCGGAGAAGAGTCCACGGTCGGCAATTCGTTTCCGTTCGGCAAGGGAACTGTTGCGCTGATTTTGCGGGATTGCGTGGTGACGTGGCCCGAGCGGAAGGGACGAATGGATGGATAAGCGATCGCACTTAGAGATAAATTAGGTATTGAATCCATTCGAGGTCATGCTTAACAGGGTATAAATATGGACCCTGAATGTATGTAACGGACATTCGAAAACATTCTCAATACAAACCGGCTTTACGCCAAACCCTAGAGTCCTTTGTCGTGTCGTCGAGTTCTTCGAGAGGGTTCATCGATCCGTCGACCTCCGTGAGTACCGGCAACCTTGTATCATGTCTAGTATCATGCAGTGGATTTAGATTTGATGCAAGTAGTCTTGTTACCATGCTTAGTGTCATGCGGTAGATTCAAGCTTGGTTCAAGAGGGTTTCTTGTTAGATCATGAGCCATGCGGTAGGCTAAGATCTAGCTCGAAGCTAGTTATCGGCTCTATTGGATTTTGGCAAGATCCAATAGATTCATTAAGTTACCTCGTGTTGCTTTGAGTTTTACTTTATGTTTAAATTCATGTAACACCTTTTTGCCCAATCTAGATTGGTTTGGATCAGCTCCATCTCTTTGGATGATCCTATTGCGATTCGAGTTCGTACCCATAGCTTTAATAGCACGTGGATCACATGTTCCTTAATAGCCGAAACCGAATCGATCTAGGTTGTTACGTGTTGCGGGTTCAAGCTTGCCAAAACTTGTATAAATCTTGAAAGAACCGGGTATCATGCAGTAGATGCAGGTTTTAGGGTTATTTTGGAGCTAGTCATCGGTGGATTAGATTCCGATTCAATCTGATAGATTTATCTCTTTTGGTAATGTTTGTTCCTTCTTCATGGACCCCGATTCGGCTGTTCAGCTGTATTCGGTTATGCTTTCACGAGTAAAACATGTTCATAAGTTATGCTTTAAATATCGTATGCTTTTAGCTTTCCATACTTAGATCGCATCATGCGGTGGATAGATCTATTTGTGGATGGTGGTGTGATTTCAAACAAGTCGTATCATGCGGTGGATAGATTTGTTTGGCATCATGCTTGATGGGTTTTAAAGTACCTAGACATGCGGTAGACTAGTGCTTTAGACCTATGCATGCTTGTTTATTACATATTTATGATCATGCTTTACTTCATTTATTGTTTAATGTTATTTATGCTCGAGGATCGATCATGGCTTTGAGCACGTGCAATTTTATCTAAACATAGATCGATCTGTCGTCATGCTTATGTCATCTATTCGGCTATGTTACTTTTTGCACCTTAAAGCTCTCTGAATGGTTTCCGGTTCGTTGGGGATAGCTCTCTATAGCTATATGTCATCTCACTTGGCTTTATAGCCGTAAATATGGAACCGTGCGGTACCACCCGACAAGTTCCAAGCTTTGGAATTTAACTACTTTGTCTTTTGTTAATTTTTAGGGAAAATTGATCGGCACGTCTTGTGATCTCTTCGCGTGTGAAGCTAGCTTGTTCGGCTTGCTGTGTGCTTGGCGTTAGGTGCAGATTTTACGTCAACACACTTTTTGGCACGCCCAGTGGGACAAATAGCCGAAAATCAAGATGCCTGACATCGGTGACATCATGGACGTCGCCATCGAGGATCTCTCTCCAGAGCAGTTGCAACAGCTGAAGGATGCTACGGATCAGTTCCAACAAAAATGCTTAATGTCATTTAAAAAGAACGAAGTGGCATCCCATACCTCAAGAATGAGATGCCCGAGTTCTACTGTCGGGGAGAGAGTGACATTACAACTCGGCGGGGAGAAGGAGGAATGCATACAAGCGTTTCAAGACGCCGCGGAAGACGCGGCCGGGTAGGCATCACGGGGCTTTCCCGGGTGCGTTCAAGCGGATGATGGTGGCGTCTTCGTCCCGGCATGGAGCAAGTATTCGGTCGAGCACCCTTTCGGGGAGGCAACGTGGAGATTGGAGAGTCCGGTTCTCGGCCGCCATTGCGAAGCCGGCCGGTCCAACCTCCTCTGCGCAGCGTTGGAAGCCAAGCCGTTCGGCCTCCTCCACAAGGTGTTGGGGGTCAACCGGTTCAACCTCCTCTCGCGGGCCACGGGGAGGACAACCGATCCGGCCCACGTATGGGGAGTTGGTGTTCGGTTCGGCTGGAGTTCCGCTCTCTTCCACCTACAAGATTGCTCCGGCTACCAACGGATTGCGGAAGAACTCGTATGGTGGAGGCTACCATGAAGTTATGGACTATGGTGCCATTGACGCTCTCCCTAACCCGGGGGTACGGTACGGCTATGGGAACACGGAAGGATGACATCCTGGTTCAGAAGATGGCTGATATGATGCAGAATCAATTCGGCCTTAAACCTAAGGTGCAGGGACCAACCTACACGCCTCCCTTCCCTGAATGGTACTACAGAGTCATCTTGCCGCCAAGGGTGAAGCCTCCCACGGAATTTACCAAGTTTTCTGGGCAAGATGACACGAGCACGGTAGAGCATATTGCTCGTTACCGGATGCGGCTTGGGGAGGCCTCGTCGATGAGGCATTCGGGGTCGGATATTTCTCCATGTCATTGACGGGCTCCGTATTCCAATGGTTTTCTTCTTTACCACCCAAGTCGGTTGGCACGTGGAGGGAACCGGAGCGAAAATTCCACGCTCATTACTTCGGCGGCACCACGGAGAAGAAGCTCATTGATCTTACCGAGTTTGAAGCGAGAGGCATAGCAAGACGCCTTTAGAGTTCCTCGGGAGGTTCGGGGACATGAAAGGCATGTGTTTTTCGTTGAATCCGCCGGGCGACCGGTTGGCCGACATGGTCGTCGCGGGGGATGCCGCCGGCCGTGCGAGAGAAATTGTTCGGCATGGAGTTTGAAAACCTAGGCCATTTGTCTCAAAAGTTTGTCATTAATGAGCAACCAAGCCTACGGGTTCAAGAAAGATACCGGGTTCAACAAGCAACACGATATAGGCGATGTTTACAATCGGTTCTAGAAAAGGCCGACCGGATAGAGGACTCGATGATGATCGGGAGATAGGCCGCCGCCGAGATCATGTGGGGCAAGGAGCCGTTAACCATGAATCGGCGTTGGATCAAACGGACTAAAGGCACGTATGACTTTGACGTCACCAAAGCCGATAAACTGTTTGAGTTCTTAGTGAAAGAAGGCCGAATTAAGCTGCACCGAAGGGCATTCGATGCTTCGGCCCAATTGGATTAAAGAAAGACGCTATTGTGGCTTCCACGATAGGATTTTGCACTCTATCAACGACTTGCAGGGGTCTTCGGAATGAGGATCCGAAGGCCATCCAAGAGGGGCACCTCAAATTCGACAACAAGATGAAGTTTGGATGGCCACCCTTTTCCCCAAAACATGATAAGCTTTTTTCGTCAACATGGTGACTGCCGAGGGAAAGGGAAAAGTTAAGGTCTTGACTTCGGCTCGGGCAAGGCAAGATGGAGCGAAGAGACCCGAACGTCAAGTAACCTTGGAGCGGGTTCATGGAGAAGCCCCTCGTGTTATCGGGAGCCATGTCGAGATTGGGGAGTCTTCCGGGGCCAAACCCGGGGTCACTACGCGCATCCTCCTCAACAAGTGGTAGCGCCGGTACGGAGAAGGAGCGCTACCGAAACGAAAGCACGAGGAGGAGAGACGCGGGGCCGAGGAGGAAGCGCACATGAGAGATTTGGAGCGAGTATACGCGCGAGCGGAGCGCGCACATTGGGGGTGCACATTCTTCGGGCACCGCTGGAACGAAGGATTGAAGCTTCCCACGGCGAGAACCGCGCACGAGTGCGGCGACATGTACTTTGAGTATAGGCAAGAAACCGCAATCGCTGATCCGTCCATGAAAGAATTGAAAGGATACATCCCGGTGATGATCGGCGTCAAAAAATTGAAATCATTGATCACCCCGGGGAAGAGGCAAGCCGATCCGAAGTGGGCCGATCGGGGAAGAAGACGAGGACGAGTACATCTGGCAAAAGGGACAGTGGTGCCCGCCTGGTTTGAGAAAGAGTCAGAAAAGGAGGGTTCAGCGCTTGAGGAACCGCGAGATGAGGCAGGCAGGAATCCGGAAGAGACAGGTGTGGCGTCCAAAGGACAAACCTGAAGGATCAAATCGTTCGGCTCCGGCATGTATGGTATATTTTACGCAAATGAGTTTATGGCTCCGGCTAATCGGGTTGTGCGGGGAGGAGACGTCCCTGGAAATAAACGATGATGAACGAGTTTGGGGGACCGATGGCGCAACCGGTGCTAGCCAAGCAAGCCACCTTTGACAAAACGGCCGAAATCGACACATGAGGCCGTTGTACTTAAAAGGATACGTCAATGGCAAACCATTGACCAAGATGTTTGTCGACGGTGGAGCGGCGGTCAACGTGATGCCATACACCACTTTCGGGAAACTTGGCATGGGCCACGGCGACCCGACACCTACAAGCATAATTACGAACGATTTCGGCGGGAATCCTTCGGATACCAAGGGGTGCGTCCACGTGGATCCGATGATCGGGTCCAAAACACTGCTCACGACCTTCTTTGTCATCGAAGGTAAAGGAGCCTACGGCCCTCTTGCTTGGACGGGGACCGGATTCACGCCAATTGCTCGCGTCCCATCTACCATGCATCGGCAGCTCATGCCTTATAACCGACTAGAAACCCGCCCCCTAGACTATATAAAGGAGGGCCGGGTACCTAGCCGAACATCCTAATCCCTCCGGGGAACAACACCAAGCGCGAGGGAGCAATATACTCCAAACGAGACGTAGGGTAGCTACTGCGGCTACCCGAACCTATATAAATCTTGTGTCTTGTGTCCTCGCGCATACCTTTGGGTTCCGCATCATGGCGATCCCCACCTTCTACCTTCTTCGCGGGTACCTCCTATGGAGGTCGAGAGGTTTAAACACCGACGGTGCCATCCTAAAGCTCCGGCGCCACGGCCATTGCTGCTCGAGGCACCCCTTCTTCCTCACCTAAACACCGGCTTGCGGCTAAAGGTACTCGATATGTATCATTTTCTTGGCTTTGTTGAATGTAGGTTTCGAAATCCGTGCAAAGTTGTTGATTTGTGTTTTTTGTGCATTGCTTGATTAGATGGATCGAAGTTGGGTGCATGGCAATATATTTACCTCGGTTTACATGGATGGTGTCAAAGAATTTATGAGTTTTGTTAAAGGGAAATTCGGGGATAATGTTGAAAATCTGTGCCCATGCGGTAGTGCCTCAATCAAAAGTACCAAAGCCGGGCTCTTGTGAACAAACACATGCTTTGGTGAGTGGGATGGACAATAGCTATACTAGATGGATTCATCATGGAGAGGATTTGAATGTTGATATTCTTGAGCATGTTCCTGCTCGATGTGCATGACGGTGATGATGGGATAGGTGTGTTGATCCTTGGGAAGCAATGTTTGGAGAACTACGGACCGGAGCGAGAAGAATAAAGAGAGGTTGAAGATAGTCGGGGTGGTGATACGGGACCTCGGGAGCAAGAGTCATTTTTGAAAATATCCATGAGAAAGGAAAAGCATATGCTTCATCCCGGATGTATCAAATACTCTAGGTTCTCTTTTGTGGTGAAGCTCCTTCATAGGAAGACATTATACGGGATAAGAAATTATGCTTTTACTGTAATGTTGAAGCTATTGGTTGATGCATTTCCGAACACAATAAACTCACAAAATCCTATAGTGAAGCAAAGAGTATGCTAATGGAATTAGGTCTTAGGTATGAATCCATGCATGTGTGCTACAATAATTGTGTGTTGTTCGGAGGAAAGGAATATGGCAAGCTTGACAATTGCCGGGTTTGCAAGCTCTCTAGATGAAAAGACCTAGAAAGGAAGATCCCACGAAAGTGTTGTTGCATTTTTCATTTGGCACCTAGGCCGAAAATGTTGTTTGCAACAAAAGAATCAACAAGGGCGTCACACCGGTCCTTCCCACGCGCGGCGTCCCTCCGCGCCCGCGGCCCTCGCGCGGCTTGCCTAGGACTAGGAGAGAAAAGGGCACTGTCGGTGTTTTAGACCGGCAACCTACCAAGGGGAGTACCCGAGGTAGATGAATGTGGCCTCGCCGAGATCGGTAACTCGAAGGAAGAGACACGTGGCACACAATTTAGACAGGTTCGGGCCGCGAGGTGCGTAATACCCTACGTCCTGTATGCTGCGTAGCTCTGGATTGATTGGATGTGATTACAAGATGATGCGTAATCTCGTGAGAGAGGGAAGGGTCCCTGTCTCGCCTTATATAGTCCGGGAGGCAGGGTTACAGGTCCGTTTAGGGAGAGAGTACTAGTCGTGTACGTCTAGGAGTTCTCTACATAGTACAAGGTATGTACAGCTTCCTATCCGAGTACTTCTCCTCCGTAGTCCTTGCGCCTCACGCCATCGGTCTCGTGCGGCACAAGTCGGGCGGTCCCGGGGTCTCACCGAGTAGTCGGTCCCGGTACCCACCGAGGTAGTGGGCCCGGGGAGGTCCATACGACAAGTCCCCGAGTACTTTGTAGTCGAGCGGGATAGCTTCGAGTAGTCTTGACGGCCTTGACGAGTAGTCCTCAAGCGTCCCCGAGTACTACAAGTCAAAAGTCCTCAAGAATATTTGAAGCATCCCGAGGCCGGAAGGTACTCCGGCTAATATCCGAGTAATCACGAAGTCTTCTCGAGTAGTCCCAAGTGTCCTCGAGTGCTGCTCTTGAAGGTCTTCAACAATACCCGTGTTGTCTTGAAGCCGAAGCTGATATGGAAGTGCGATTGCAAACTCGCACTCCATATGGAGTAGCCCCGAGCCTTAGGTTGAGTTGTAGACTCTGGCTGAGGGTCCATCTGAAGCTCTGGCAAGATTATCCTGCAAAATCCGGAGAGAAAAAACTGAAGGACACGTGGCACGGAGCCCCCGAGCCTTGAGTCGAGTACTTCCTCTCGAATTGAAGGGTCATCTTGTATGTAGAAGGTGTCCTGAGTTGCTCTTGAATCTTGTCGCTTCCCGGGGAATGGATTAGATGTAGCCGAGCCCCCGAGGTGAGGCGCGTCGACTACTAGAAGTTGAATGGTCGGGCGCGCGCTGAGTCGGCCGTGCGGGAGACTTATCCATCCGGCCGTTGAGGAGTCGCCCGTTGACTTATAAATAGAAGCCGAAACCCTTAGGGTTTTTTACCCCACGCACTTGCGGTCATTCCGAGCGAGATGGTGCCTAGAATCCACCGCCGGTGCACACTACCACCACGAGAGGAGATTGTAGATCCAAGTGCGCCACCGCCGAAAACCACCGTTGTAGCCCCCGAGCGAATGCGAGTGAAAACCCGGTACACTTGGAGAATGAAGCCCTCACCGTCCAAGAGCCGGAAGGCTGCCGGCGGGAAGAAGAGATACCGAGAGGAAGCCGCCGGATCCGCCGCCGGATCATCTCCGCGGGTGTCTCCCGCCGCGCCCAAATCCCAACCAAGAGTGGAAGAAGTCAAAGGCGAAGAGCGAGGATGCGCTTGCGGCTGGCCGAACGGTGGATTTCTTCGGGAGAAGGAAGTTGACATGTGGCGCGCCGCCGCGGGAGATCCGTACCCCATGGAGAAGAATCCGGATGAGATCCCATGTTCACGTGGTTCACGGAGCGCGGGTTGGCTCTCCCGGCGAGCGATTTCTTCAAGGGGCTCTTGGAGTACTACGGGATCAAGTACCTTAACCTCAACCCCAACGGTATCTTCCACACCTCGGTCTTCATCCACTTTTGCGAAGCTTTCACGGGGATCAAACCCCACTGGGTACTCTTACGGGAAGTTTTTTCGAGTGAAGCCCCCGGCCTAGTGCCAACAACCCCCGAGTAGTTGGAGGAGCGAGGCATCTAGATATGCGACGACGCCGTGGAGCGGTACCTTTCGTACAAGTTGATCGACTCCAACCAAGATTGGAATTCTAAGTGGTTCTACATCACCAACCACCACCGGAGGCCGCGGAAGCCCAGCGGGAAGCAGCCAAAGCACCGGCCCTGGTGGAATTCCGAGCCGACGATGCGGGGAGGGTATCCAGCTACCTGAACCGCTAGCGAAGATCAAGGCTTTAAGAGAAGTCGGGCCGAGGGCCGAGCATGTGGCCTTCGGCTTCATGAAGAGGAGGGTGCAGCCATTGATGGCTCGCGACGGCTGGGCTACGGGTACACCGGCGACGGCGACTCATCACGGATGCCGGTGATGAAATCGAAGACGATGATATCGTCAACATGCGGGGAGAATCTTCAAGGACATGCCGGCGTACACGTCTGCCCCGTGCCCGAGTACTCGGCCGCGCGCCCACCGAATGAGGTCGGTAGCCGTACTCAATGTCGAGTGCGATTATGTAGTAGTAGTCTTGCTCACCCGGTGTTCTTTTTGCGGGATGACATTGTGAAGTTTGTCTCCGAGCCGACTTCACCTCCTCGACTTGTCGAAATCCCGGATGAGGGAAAGAGCAAGCCCAAGGAACGCCGCGAAGTCGGCGAAGGAGACGACACTTGTTGTCGTTGAAGACATATCCGACGAGGATGACGAGGAGACGCTTCAAGAGCGGTTCTAGGCGCGGTCAAGATTCAGCCGCCCTGGACTACCCAATGTTCCACTCATCCGGGATCCTCCAAGCGGCTTGGAGGCTAGTTTTCTGCGCCGCCAAGGAAGCCGCGCAACGTGGCCCGCAAGCGCGTGGCCAAGAAGCTTAAGGTCATGGAGACCACATCCCAAGAGGTAAGCTCCATGAGTAGGGTAGTCGAGTACTTGTTTCTCGATGTTGTGTATGCCGACGACGAAATTCCGTTGCTTGCGAGAAGATTCCGCCTTCCGACCCCGTAGAACAAGGGGACGCGAGCGACTGGGATACGGTGGGAGAGCCGGTTGGAGCCAGCCGCAGCCCAGCCCCCACCGTGGAAGAACTCGTGGCGCAACTGACGCGCCGGCCCCCGGTTTACGAGGGGAGTACGGACCGGCCGTTGTTGTTGCTCGAAGAGCTAATAGCTGCGAGGCCGAGGAGGATGCACCGCCGAAGCCGGACTAGTCGACATCACCGGCATCCTTAGAGCCCCGACGCGTGACGGTAGTCCGGTCGAGCACACGCAAGTGAACATCTTTCCCGAGTAGTACATGTGGTTCGGTAGTCGTACTTGGTTGACAACCGGTTGCGTACTGCGGGGAAATCCACGGCCTTGACACGGGATGGGGATGAACCCGGCTCGGCGGTGGGCGAAGAGGAGTCCGCGCCGGCCGCCCGAGGAGTCCACTCCCGCCCCTCAAGTAGAGTCGGGGCGCCGGCCGTGGAGGCTACATTGCGGAGGCCGGCATCGTAGAAGCCGAGTACACTGCACGAGCGCGGTATCCTCAAGGAGTAGTCTTAGCTGCCAAGAGTGACTAATCCAGTTGTTTTCTGTTGTCAGGGGGCGAAGCCGAAGGAAGCACTATTCCCGAGGAGGTGCCCGTTGAAGGCCAGGCGCCGGAGACCCAAGGAGCTGCCGAAGGAGCCCCCGAGCTGATGGAGGTAGCCAGCGGAGAAGCCCCCGCAATGGCTGGAGAAGAACACGACGATGTACTGCCAGAATCAACTCTGGAAGTAGTCGTCCGTTCGCCGGAGATTCAGGATGCGGAGCCAATCCGCTCGGCGCCAATGTCCGGAGCCTCCACGAGTAGTCGTGGTGGGGTTGAGCTCCTGGCAGACGACCTTGTCGACCCAGCGGCGGTAGCACGGCACTTGGAAGCAATGCGCCAGGCCGAGCAGTCGATGAAGGTGAGTTGTCGATGCCCTGGAATAGTCAATCCGCCATAGATGCGCGAGTACCTAGGTGACAAGCGTTGTCCGCTGCAGGATGTCGTGGAGAGACCCCAACGAAATCGGCATGCTCCGGGGGTATAGCGACGTAGTGCTCGGGCGGAGGCCTTGGAGGAAACAACTCGTGAAGGCCGGAAGCACTCCACTATGCTCCAGTCGAAGCTGGACAACACCTTCGCCCAATATCACAACGAAGTCCAAGAGATGCGGCGAAGAGCGACGAGGCTGGTGCGGAAGAACAAGTCGCTCCGCAACAAGAATAAAGGTACGTGTTGTCTTGTCGAGTACCTATTGGAAGTACCTTGCAGTAGTCTGACCCGCCTTGCTTGTTGATTGCAGAGCTTGAGACTCGTGTCGAGCAGCTGAGAGCTTCAGAAGTCGACATGAAGAACCTCTTCTACCGGGAGAAGGAGGCCCGTGAGGTACTTGAATATGACTATAAGCAGTTGGCTTACGAGTGCGATAAGCACATGGAGCTTCGAATTGCCTCGGATCGTGACCTCATCAACTGCTACAAATCTCTGCAGAAGCTGAACGAGGACTGCGAGAAGCTGTGGGCCCAGTTGAAGGAACTCGAGGAAGCCGCACTTCCCATTGTGATTCTACTGGTGCCTCATCCGGGCGGACCGAAGATAGCTCCCTTGGTGTACCGGGCCGACGAAGCTCCCAGTCGTCTGGTGACGTATGTCAAGCACTTGGCAAAGTCGATCCCCAACCAGATCTTGGCATATATGAAGTCGTACTTCCCAAAGGCTCCAGTTGATGTAGTCGCCGGCGGACTAGCCGCCAAGCGTACGGACAAGCGCACGCGAGCTCCTGGAGCAGATGGCGCCAATTGCTGAGCAGGTCGCCGAGAAGCTTAACCTCCAGTAGTCCTGTAGGGTTAGCTTGTAGCAATAGTTGTATAAACAAAGTTATATTGAACTTGGTTAAGTATGAAGTGATAGAAATTCTCAGAAATGAGTACTCGTTGTCGCAAGGTGTGTATGCGGAGTTCTCATTGTGAAGTTGTCACGAGTAGTCGTACTCGCCAGTAGACCCGTTGAGGGAAAAAGTAGTAAATCAGTTGATAGATAATCGAACTTTATTACTGAGAGAAATACACCTGGATGCCCAGGGCCGTTTTACAAGAGTAGTCGCCAGGACCCGGAGGCCGCCTACGGCTAAGTGGTGCTAGGGCGTATAGCCGCTTATAGCAGTAGATCCGTTAGTAGCCGTGTAGGCTGGATCTAGGAGTACATGATCTCTCAGTAGACCGCTGCTGGAGTCCTTTGTTGCTCAGAGTAGCCCAAGATCCGTTAGTAGCCGTTAACGCTGGATCTTGGAATAGGGTAGTCCGGACACTAGTGCCTGGACTCGGAGGCCGCTTACAGCGAAGTGGTCTTTGGGTAGTCGTGTAGACTTGAGCCCCCAGGGTAGTCGATAGACTAGGCGTAGAATCGACAGAGCTCGTCGATATTCCACGAGTTGTTGACGTCTTCGCCTTCGAGCGTCTGGAGGTGATAGGAGCCCGGTCCGGTCACCTTTGCGACTGTGAAGGGACCTTCCCAGGGCGAGCTGAGCTTGTGTAGTCCTTCCGTGTTCTAGATACGGCGAGAGGACAAGATCACCAACGTTTAAGGAGCGTTCCTTGACGTTGCGATCGTGGTAGCGTCGGATACCCTCGAGGTACCTTGCTGATTGGACGAGGGCGGCACAGTGAGCTTCTTCAAGTCCATCGATGTCAACTCGTCTGCTGTCTTCAGATATGCCTTCGTCGTATTGCTCTACCGCCGGTGAGTCCCACATGACATCGGCGGGGAGGATTGCTTTGGAGGCTGTAGACCGGGAAGTATGGCGATTGTCCCGTTGGCTTAGAGGGTTGAGTGCGTAGCCCCCGGAGCGCATTGGGTAGTTCCTTGATCCACTTGCCTCCTTTGGTGTTGGTAGGGTCGTGTAGCCGCTTCTTAAGAGTATCGAGCACCATCCCATTGGCGCGCTCGACTTGTCCATTGGCCCGAGGATGGGCAAGGCGAGGCATATGAGACGTCGATCCTGCTGTTCTCGCGGTACTCCCCGAGGCGGTGATTGTTGAAATTGGAGCCCGGGTCTATGATGATGTGGTGGGGTAGTCCGTAGCGATGTACGAGTTCATCCGGGAAGTCGAGTACTTTGTCGGCCTTGGGGCATGTGACCGGCTAGAGCTCGATCCACTTGGTGAACTTGTCGATGGCCACCAATACTCTGTTGAATCCACCGGGCGCGGTGGGGAGTGGCCCAATCATGTCAAGCCCCCGGCGGGGCGAAAGGCCGGAGTTAGCGGTATGGTGACTAGCTTGTAGGCCGGGACGTGTTGTTGCTTGGCGAAGTATTGGCACCCTTGGCAACTTCGACGAGTTCTTCGGCATCGCCCGAGCCGTGGGCCAATAGAAAGCTCGTCGGAAGGCCTTGGCGACCGGCGTGCGAGACGAGGCGTGGTTGCCGCGACGCCTTTGTGGATCTCCTCCAAGATGCCCTTGCCTTCTTATCGGGGAACGCACTTTATGAGTACTCGAGAAGATGCGCCCCGCTGTAGAGCTTGTCTTCGACTAGAACATAGGACTTGGCGCGACGGATGACTTGCTCGGCCAAGTACTTGTCCGAGGGAACCTTCTGCTCGCTGAGGTAGTCGATGAAGTGTTGCCTCCAGTCCACGTCGATCATCATGACCTCCTGGCCAGCCGGGGGATGTGCTGGATCAGTGGTCGGTGGCGCCGGCTCTGGGATGGACGGCATGTGAAGCTGGTACTTGAGCGCGAGTAGAACCAAGCTTCGACAGAACGTCCGCTGCAACGTTGTTGTTGCGGACGACGTGGTGGAACTCAAGACCGTAGAACTTGTTCTCGAGCTTGCACACTTCTAGGCGATGGCGTCCATGTTCTCCTTGTTGCGGTCCCGGGACTTGTTGACTTGATTGATGACCACTCGCGGAGTCGCCGTAGACTAGTAGCCGCTTGATGCCTAGTGAAGCCACGAGGCGGAGCCCGTGTAGCGAGCTTCGTACTCGGCTTCGTTGTTTGAGATCTTCCGGAAGATCTACGGGACGTACTTGAGTTATTCGCCCGTTGGAGAGATCAAGAGTACCCCCGCACTGCGCCTTCGAGTTTGAGCGAGCCGTCGAAGTACATCACCCGGTGCTGCGGGCGCTCGGTTGGAGTAGGTAGCGGATTCTCCCACCACTCCGCCATGAAGTCGACTAGCACCCGCGACTTGATGGTTGTGCGTGGCTTGAAGTCGATGTTGAGGGCGCCGAGTTCGACCGCCCACTTGGAGTTTCTTCCGGTAGCATCTTGGTTAGCGAGGATGTCGCCGAGTGGGTAGTCGGTGACGACGGAGATTGAGTACTCCCGGAAGTAGTGTCGTAGCTTCCGCGAGGTGATGAGCACTTGCGTACGAAGCACGTCTTGGGCGATAGCGTGCCTTGGATTCGACGGGACCTCGCTAACGAAGTAGGCGGTCGGCCCCGGGCCCGGGTAGGCATGGCCGTCATCCTGCCGCTCGACAATGATGGCGATGCGACCTCGTGAGTAGTCGCGGCAAGGTAGAGCGACGGCTACTCACCTTTGCGAGGAGCCGTGAGGACTGGTGGCTTTGATAGGAAATCCTTGAGCTGGGCAAGGGCTTGGTGCGCCTCCGGAGTCCACACAAGCTTCTCTTGATGTTTGAGTAGTTTGAAGAAAGGGAGCCCCCGTTCTCCAATCTTCGAGATGAATACGTTCGGAGCCGTCATGTACCCGGTTGAAAGCACGCACGTCTTTGATGCACGTGAGAGCTTTCATGCTTTGGTGATGGTGGAGATCTTCTCGGGATTGGCTTCGATCTTGTGGTGGGCGACGATGAAGCCGAGTAGTTTGCCCAACGGTACGCCGAAGACGCACTTGTTCGGGTTGAGCTTCCGGCGGTACTCTCGCGGGGATGCAAAAGTCTCTTCAAGATCAGCGATGAGCATGTTGGAGTTTCTGGTCTTGACGACCACGTCATCCACATAGGCTTCAACGTTCTTGTTGAGTTGCCTCTTGAAACAGGCATGGATAGCTCGTTGGTAGGTAGCGCCGGCGTTCTTCAACCTGAAGGACATGGTCGTGTAGCAGGGGCGCGCCAAACGGGGTGATGAATGCGGTCTTCTCCTAATCTTCTTCCATGATAGCGATGCGGTGGTACCGGAGTAGCGGTCGAGGGAAGCGAGAAAGGGTCGCGGCCGCTGTGGAGTCGATGACTTGATCCATCCGCGGCAACCCGAAGGGGTCCTTGGGGCAGTGCTTGTTGAGGTTGGTGTAGTCGACGCACATCCTCCACTCGTTTGAGTTCTTCTTGCGGACGAAGACGGGGTTGGCGAGCCACTCAGGATGGAAGACTTCTCTAATGAAGCCGGCCGCGAGTAGTTTGGTGAGTTCCTTCTTGATGGCGTCCCGTTTGTTGTCGGCGAAGCGGTGGAGGTGTTGTCGCTTCGGGGTAGCTTTAGGGTCGACATTGAGTGAATGCTCAATCGGCTCCACTGGGCACCCACGGCATGTCCGTGGTTTCCACGTGAAGATGTCTCGGTTAGCCGGAGGAAGTTGATGAGTGCGTCTTCCTATTTCGGGTCGAGGCCCGCCCCGATGGTGGTGGTCTTGCTTCTTGTCGCCCGTCCCGAGGTCAATTGTCTTGACTAGAACTTCTGAAATTTGGCTGAGGCTTGTTGACTTTGTTCGACTTCTGCGGGATGTCGAGTTCACTTGGGGCAAGCTTCTTCGACACGGCGTAGATCTCCATCATTGCGTTGGGTACTTGATTCGTAGGCTGCGAGTTCCACGGCTTTTGTGTCGCGGTCGAAGGATATCTTCAAGTCCCCTTGCGGTGAGAGTACACCCCGCTGGACTTGGCATCTTGAGTACCAAGTAGGTGTAGTGGGGTACGCCATAAACTTGACGATAGGCCGGTCCGCCGAGGATGGCATGGTAGGACGTCTTGAAGTCCGCGACTTCGAACTTGACGTACTCGGTACGGTAGTTGTCCCTTGTTTCCCCGAAGGTAGCGGCGAGAACCACTAAGCCCGGTGGAATAGCCGCGTTCCCGGGGACGAGGCCATAGAAAGGCGAGGTGCTCTTAGTGAGCATGTGGGTGATGTCGAGCTTCATCTTCTTCAAGGTCTTGGGAAAAAGGACGTTGAGCCCGCTTCCACCGTCGATGAGGACCTTGTTGAGTTTGGAGCTCGTGACCACTAGCTTCGGGACGAGTGGGAACCGTCCGGTTCAAAGAAGCTTGTCCATTGATCCGCGCGGGAGAAGGTAATGGGTACCTCCGACCACCGGAGAGGGGGTGGGGACCGCCGGTTCAATTCTCATGACTTCTCGACGGGTAGCTTTCGAGCCCGTCGGTTGGGTAGTCCGCCGATGAGGATGTTCACCGTCTTGTCGGGTTCTGGAAGTCGCCGTTGCCTTCGTCGGTCTTCTTCTTACCTTTCTTGTCGTGAGGGTATCGTGGCTCTAGAGTATCCTTGAGTGCTCGCCGGAGTTGGTAGCACTGCTCGGTGGTGTGGTTGCCGTCCAGATGCCACGGGCACTTCTCTTTCGGCAAGTCTTTGAAGCCTCCGGAGGTCTTCTTCGAGTTGTCTTTCGCAGGGCGGCGGATAGCCGCGACGGTGTTGTACGGCTTGCGCTCGCGATTGGAACCCGAGTAGTTGTTGCTTGCGACCGCCTTGGTTCCGTTGTTGTTCTTTTGCCGCCGCCGTGTTCTGTTTGCTCTTCCCACGGATGGCGTCGTGCACGGTGTTAGCCTTATCTTGTTGATTAGCCCGGGAGGTGATCATGTCCTTGAGGTGGGTGATGGAGCTCGGGCGGCGACGACCGAAGTCTTCGAAGGTGCGATGGTGGTAGAGACCGTCTTGGAAGAGGTCGATGAACTCCTTGTCGAGACATCGACTACGTGGCGCGCTTGTCGAAGAAGCGCCGCATGTACTTGCGAAGTGTCTCACCTTGTTCCTGCTTCACCATTGCCTGGTCCATGCGAGTACACGAGAGGCCCATAGCACCCTCGAATTTCTTGGTGAACTATTCCTTCGGCTGGTCCCACTTGTCGATCGAGTACTTCTCGAGTGACTTGAGCCCGTAAGCGGGGGCTTGATCCGGATAGAACGGGAAGAAGAGGCACTTTGTGTCGTTGTTTCCACCCGGCATTCTTGATGGAGAGGGCATAGCACACGAGCCACCGCACCGCATCCGCTTCGCGTCGTACTTGGTAATCCTAGAGGCTTGAATTTCTCCGGGAGAAGTAAGTTGCGAAGCCGCTCGGAGAAAGCGGGGAAGCCATCGTTGTCGCTTGCCGTGGAAGCCGCCACGTGAGGGCGCGGAGGCGTGGCTGTTCGCGTGGCCTCGGCCGCCGCGGTCGCCTCCGCCCCCGGCTCTCTGTCGGCCCCATGGTTGGAGCTCCCGCCGTCGCTGCCTCCACCGCCGAGGGTCGCGGTGAGGGATGATCTCCCGGTCGCCACCGGCGCTTGTTGCCACCATGAGAGGGTCCACCGGCTGTTGCCCGAGTACGATTGGGGTTGGGCGGTAGCCCCGCTCGAGTACGGTTGCGACCGATGTCCGCCTTGCGACTTGTGGCTTCGTTGTCTTGCGGCGGTTTCCGATGGGGGGAACCGAGTGACCACGTTGTCGACTCGCATGAAGTAGGCGTCCTCGCTAGCTTGGCGATGACTTGTCCCGCGCGCATTCCCTCGGCCGATGTGCTATCGTAGTGATAGACATGAGACATTGCTGCGGGGTGGTGTGCACCTGGCTCTCGACTTGGTCGAGTGCTTCCGCGAGGTTCGGATGGGAAGGGACTCGCGGAGACATCGGCGCCGTTCGTTCCGCTTCTGTTGCGTTCATGTCGGGCGTCCACTTTGTTGGCGTCGGTCTCATCGGCGGGCGTGTTGGCGGACAACTCGTCCCGGCGAGATATCCTCGAGATATTGGTCGGGGGCGCCCCGAGGGCCACGGCGTCTCGTTGGTAGTCATGAAGACTTGCCGATCAGGAGAGCCAAGGCTGGAGTCACTGGTTGCCACCTCTGTCGGAGTGTGCTCCCCAGCTGGAGCGAGCGGTGTTCCCTCCTGGAAGGGAAGTGAGTCGAGGTAGGCGACGCAGTGTGAGTTCCCTCTGTCAGGTCTGCGGGCTTGCGGTCTGGCCAGTAGACAAATCTCCCGGCGGGTGTAGATGTTATAACCAGGTCGGAAAGCGGGTCCTAACGGGGGGTTGCTCGTAGTGTTGTTCTCGGACTCGGGCTCATCGGGGTCCGACTCGAAGTCGAACTCGTAGGAGGAGTCCGAGTAGAAGCCGGATAGAGGGTTAGAGTCCGAGTTGTAGCCGGGGACGGTGTTGGAATTCGAGTCGTACTCGGGTACGATCTCCTCCTGTCGGCCGGCGCGCGGTGGGAGCCTTCGCGTGGGCTCTACTAGCATTGCGAGGGCCTCGTGTGAAGCGCTCACGGAGTGGGGAGTCCGCACGTGATGGCTAGGTAGCCGACTCGCATATGATAACCCACGGGGACGTCGAGTTCGAGTTGGAGTTGGATCCGAGCTCGAAGTAGGCATGTTGGTTGTAGAGCGAAATTTCGCCAAATTTTCCGGTGAGATTGCCGTGACTACTTCGGGAAGTGTCACGAGCCCGGTCTCCGGGTTGGGCGGCATGGTGAGGCGGCGTTGGAAGGATCCGGCGCCGTCGGCGGTGCGGACCCGGGAGCCGAAGACAAAGGTGTCGCCGTGGTTGAAGGCGATGGTTGGCTTGATGAAGATGGAAGCCGTCGAGTTCGCCACATGATCCCCGGTGAGATCCCCTACCGCGCGCGCCGGTGTCGGTGTTTTAGACCCGCAACCTACCAAGGGGAGTACCCGAGGTAGATGAATGTGGCCTTGCCGAGATCGGTAACTCGAAGGAAGAGACACGTGGCACACAATTTAGACGGGTTCGAGCCACGAGGTGCGTAATACCCTACGTCTGTATCTTTGCGTAGCTCTAAATTGATTGGATGTGATTACAAGATGATGCGTAATCTCGTGAGAGAGGGAAGGGTCCCCGCCTCGCCTTATATAGTCCGGGAGGCGGGGTTACGGGTCGGTTCGGGGAGAGAGTACTAGTCGTGTACGTCTAGGAGTCCTCTACACATTACATGTTATGTATAGCTTCCTATCCGAGTACCACTCCACCGTAGTTCTTGCGCCTCACGCCATCGGTACCGTGCGGCACAAGTCGGGCGGTCCCGGGGGCCCACCGAGTAGTCGGTCCTGGTACCCACCGAGGTAGTGGTCCATGGAGGTCCATACGACAGCACCGCCAATTCCTCGTGCAGCCGCCGGTGGTCACTGTGCCGTCGCCTCCAGGATGTGCAGTAGGGAAATCGGGAGGAAGAGGAAATGGTGCTAGGGTTTCAGAAGTCGTGGTTTTGTTGTGGAGGCAGACGTTCGTGGGCGTCCATCGCGTGCAATGGACGACTAGCAGCAGCCAACGGCGCGCGAGCTGATTTTGGCGGCGCACGCGGGCTGGATCCTGGATTGGCAGTCCACCACTGGGTTCATGTGAATATTCCTTTGTCCACTTGGAATTCCTTTTTTAGCAAAATCCAAATGTGCAATTATCATTGTTGTTCCTCAATGACAGTTAATACAAAGATTAGTGAGCGTGCTCTGTTTTATCATCCTATCGCAGGTTAAGGAAACCATCCTCGGAGATAGAGAAGGAGCACGGGCACCGGAAACTCTATCAAAAAATCGCTCTCATATCCCGCGGCAACGCGTGTGATGCACTCCACTAAGGTTCATTAATTCTTTATTATCTCAACATGCAAGCTATAGACCTCATCTAGGAAACCACTACATCACATGCCACGTCACCATATCATGTGTTTACGACTTCCACCGATTTATACGACTATAGCATCAATCACCCATGCAGTTTATTAGTCTTTATGAGTACCATACTACAAAATTTACACGGAAAAAATACATGGAGAATCAATTAGTTAAGTGTTGTTCTCTCTCAGCAAATTGAACACGTTTTTACACATAATTTCATTTGCAAAAGAATGTTGGTATGCAATCACCTTACTGTTTGTACTTTCAAATTTCAAAGAATTTTTTCATGCAATGGCCTTAGTGTTTATTCTTTCAACTTTTAGCTTAAAATTTTGTTTAAAAATTCTCGCAACAATGTGCAGAGTAACACCTAGTTTATATTATAAATCATTCAACATTGGTTATATTATATATATTTTCCACGGAGACATGTAACACTTTTCAAAACACTAGTTTTGCATCAAAAAATTTTTAAATAAACAATGACGAAATGCTGGGAGGCCCCGCACAAGTCACCACACAAGTCGCACCTAACTTGTGTGTGCGAAGTTGGTTCAATGCAAATCTACCTTACCATTTTACATACACAACACATATGAAAAAGCTCGATATGCTTTCCTTTTCAAGTAATCGAGAAGTGGCATTTAGTATCAGTCAATAACACCGACAAATAATAAATGCCACAATATTGAACCGGTTCGTAACACCGGTAGGTACTAAATGTCATCATCTCACGGGATACTAGTGTTATGATTGGGCCCACCATCAAGGTCGGGGGCGGAGCCGGGATTTAGGTATGACGGGGGCCAAGTCAAGACACCATTGCATTGAGGGGGCCATTAGTTGCTAATACTAATCTACTACTCTAATTATAGAGGTCTATATGTGGTGTTGCTGCAGCATTGGGGGGGGGGGGCGCGCGCCCTCCGTCTCCGCCCACGATCAAGGTCGACCATGCCCATATACGGGACAGGCTACGGGACTACTTTGACATGTGGGCCACGGTGCAAGACGGCATGAACTACAAAGCATCTCGGGACTAGTACTAGTTTTAGAAAGGTTATCATGTATACCGTCATAGGCTTCTCCAATAAGTCATACTCAACTAGTATGGTGTCTCTAACCGACTTGTAACCCTACCAACCATGATATATAAGGTGAGGCGAGGGACCCCAACAACACCTAAATCTTACTGTTGGTATTTCTTAACGTCATCACGCGACGGCGCCTTATCGGTGTGACCTTGTTGACATTTATTCACGTCATCACTAGGTTTGTATCCCCGGTAACGACACCGAAATGGTTGTCGGCATTCCTTGACATCTTTGCTAAGTTCATGAGTTCCTATCAACGATGCCAGAAATGTTTTGATGGTAATCCTAACGTTTACAAAGAATCCGCAAGCGCACGGATATACCATTTTAGCATTTCCCCAAATAAGTACTCGACGGCATCGAATCCAAGGAAGGCATGGTCGGATTAACATGTGCAACACAATTGCAATGAGTATAGATCAATGATGAGAATAAGTTAGAGCCCAAACACGGGGGTAAGATATGACAATGATAGGGTAGTGTGAACACACCCGAACTCGTTCTCTCTATGGTACTCTACGGCTTAAGAGGCAACATATGAGTTAGCTCTAGGTTCTAAGGTACTATACATATAAAGTTAGTAGATGCCGGTCGGTCACATAGGAACAGTATGATTATCGGCTCAAAGCACCCGAGGCACAAATGGGGAGCTAACCGCCGCGTCGCTTCCGCACGACGTCGGTAGTTAGATTTTAGACTCCTATAGTGTACCCGAACGTTGAGGAGTACAAAGGTCCAACCGCTGTCACTACCGCAACCTACCCCTATCAATCTGTGGGGCACGGTTACATGCAACGCAGCTACCGAACCCAAGCACCATGCACGCGTTGTTAAGTAGACATTGGTAGCCCAGGCTATTGTGACCTAGGTCGGTGCCACCGGATAATTGGCCACTTACACCGAGTGCCGTAGCTTGAACTCGAACTTCATACAACACAAACATGTGATCTAACTGGATCAAACTAGGCTAGGCATACAAATAGATTCATATTCTACTATGTATATTCAATAGGATCAAAGGGTTGTGTTCATGAAGAACACGAGCCTCTTACTTATGAACAAAAATCAAAGACATGAGTAAATCATTCGCCAAGTGGATCGAAAGGCCTTGTTCATCAAGAACGAGGAGCCTCTAGATATGAACGAACAAAGAACACATGAACGAATCACCTATATGCTAACACTACTTTATATGAAACAATTTTGAATAAGCTGAAGTAGATCAAAGTCATACAATAAAATAAAGATACAAGAGAACTCATACCTAGATCCACAAGTAGACTTGGAACTCGAAGTAGAACTACTCTAGCCTACCTCCTAGCCTTGGAAGCCAAAAGTGAGAGACGAGTTGGAATGTGAGTTGGGTAAGAAATGAGTGTTGACGCGAAAATAGGATGTCACCTCCGCTTGCGGCACACGTGACTCCCCGTCCGTAGTGAGGCATACCACCTAAATTGACTCGTTGACCGACAATGGAAAATATTAGGGATCGGCTAGAGAACCGATGGCCTTTTAGCGACACGTGTACCAGCCGATCGGCGGATCGATACAAGTAAAGCGGGATCGGCCGGCTCGAGAGCGACCAAAGCACGGGTGTGTGAGTAGATAGATCGGGGCGGAATCGGCCGATCGTGGCGTCGGCTCTCAAACGAGGTCGGAATCAGTTGTAGTGTTTGAAGCTGATAGGATCTAGATCGAGTGGGTAATTGGTGATAATAACTAAAAACCACAAGAATTGGTACAAAAACTTGCGGATCTAGCTAATATCGGTAAGGGGTGAATAAAGAACTAGACGAAACCTCATCTATGCACCCCGAAAGTTAAAGCATAGGGTTATTTAGTAAAACGGTACTCACAAGCTTGCCGGAGGTCGATCGATGCAGCCCGACGAACTTGAAGAACGGCGTTGTGGAAAAGAGACAAAAACGCAATGGCGAAGTCACGAAAAGTTGATGTTGTAAAGTAGATGCTCCGTAAATTGTAAAGGGTTTGCCCGGAGGTGGTTTATATTGGTGTGTACACTTTTTTCTAACCACGCGGGGTCGCTATTTATGTCTTGAGGACAATCCGACTCCTAGCTGATTACAACACTATTTACTTTCATCTAAATAAACATCAAAACTACTAAAAAATAGAAAAGACTCTCGAAGGAGTATAACTCCCTAAAAAGCGACTCTTTGAGACGTTACCAATCATGGTCGGCCCGCCTCCACTTTGTGCTTTCCTTCCGGCGTATCTCCTTGGTCACCGCCTTTTTCTATCCATCGGTCAATCCCCTGGTTGACCATCGGCCGAGTGGTTGACTCGCCGGTCCTTTTGATAGAGTTGAAATTCTCGACCATCGGCGAATCCTTTTGACCATCCTTTTCTCTCTCTTCCATCGGCCGATTGCACTCTCGTTTTTCATTGGCTGCTTCTCCTTATCCTTTTTGACCCATTTTTCCAAAAAACGGTGTCAACACATGCCCCCGATTTCGGAGTAAATAATTTTTTGCTCCAAAATTTACTCGAATCTAGTATCCTCTTTGATTTTAAGTCGTCGCATAATCCAAACAAATCTTCGAGGCCATAAATACAAGCTGCCTCGGCTTTCTTTTCCCCAAATCTCGTTGCTTCAACGAGTTCAAGCATCCGGATGACGAAACCTAAGCCGCTGAGCTCATGTTGATTCATGGCGTCTTCAAGCTCCACCGAGAGATTCTCACTCTGCCCTATGCCTTCGAAAGCGTCCCTTACTTCAATTCCTTTGGTATTTCTTCGCCTCCTCGCTTTTGCTTCTTAATGCCTGGCCCTTACTGCTTTGTCCGAAGTCTTTACTATTATTTATTTCTTTAGGAACTTAGATCTAATATCATCATCCCTATTGATGACAAACCTAGACTTAGTTTTCTTGGCCCAATGGGTGATGTTGATCCCATCGAAATGATTAATTTTGAAACCGGTCGAATCCCCTTCAAGTATGCTTCTTTGGATCTAGCCATTGGGACAACCGCTTTAGGTCTAGGACAGGTAATGTCAAATGGTGGAGAGATTGGTACCATAGAGTGTCTACAAAGAACGGGGACTCTTGGGAGCAATATAAAATCGATCAATGCATCACCTTGTCCGAGATGTCCCGAATTAATCTCTTTTGATAACCGCTTCTTATTTTTAATCCGATGCACTTAATGCCTTTTTGTTTGGCCATGGACCAATGACTCTATCTTTGGCCGATGTTCTTTTGTTGACGGGTCTAGATGTCGCTTCGAGGGGGTGCGCTTCCCTCGGCGGGCTCCGCGCCGCTCGAGGGCCCGCTCCCCCCTCGGCGAGCTTCCGCCTCGCTCGAGGGTCCGCCCCGCCCTCGACCGGGGGCCCGCCTCGCTCGAGGGCACCCCGCACGCGTGCGCCTGCCCCCGTACGCGGGCATTTAACGCCACGACACCGGCGGGACAGCGCCATCATGCGCCGGGGCTCGCGCCCGGTGCCGCCGCACCAACTCCCCGGGGAGGGGAGCCCATCCCCATCCGTGGGGAGGGACGTGCGGCGCGGCGGTGTCGGTCCCGTGGACGTCGTGCGCCCCCGCTCCGATACGGGCGACGCGCCGAGCCCTCGAAGGGGGGCCGGCCGCACCCTCGATTTGCTTTCTTGTCACCGTTAGGTGGAGGCGCTAGGCCGGTGGAACGCCATCCGTGCCCTTTGTTACGGCATGGCTGCCGTCCCCGCGCGTGCAGGCGCACGCCAGGCGCTGTAGCAACGACTCCGGCACGTGAAACGTGCTTGGAACGGGACGCCGTTTTACCTACTCCTGTACTCCGTACGGGCCAACGTCAGCAGCTCCCTCGAGCCCGTCAGAAGACATCACCACCCTCCGCCGCCCTTCTACCCTCGAACCGCCACTGTTCGGGTACAAGGTAGGCCATGATGGCCGGATCGCAGCAAGGATCGTCCGAACGGCCGCCCACTCTACAGCACAGCACGCCACGCCCCTTTACGTAGCTAAATAGCGTGGCGCGCATGTGATTCGCTCCCTCCTTGATCTATAAAGGGGGATGAACCCTCCCTGCCGGGAGGAGGAGAGGAGAACACCGACACAACACAACGGGGAGACAAGCCGCGCCACGCACTTGTCCTCCAATTCTCCCACAACATCTTCAGCCACTACACCAGGGACTTGGAAGCCACGCTTCCTCTCCCACCTTGCTTGTAGCAGCCCCACTACAAGCACCCCCGGTGCTAAGTAATATAGTGCCTTGAGCACGCCACTGCTGGACGTACGGCCCCCTCGGCCGGAACCAGGATAAACCTCTGTGTCTCTTATTGCTTAGCATCGACCATCGAGGGATAGACCACGGCGCTTACTACTGGTTAGTGTCGGGACCATATTTCGCACCGACAGTTGGCGCCCACCGTGGGGCTATGCGAGCGCCAAAGGTCAATCCGTCAACTGCCTCCATGGTGATCCGCACTGAGTACCGCGGTACGCGTTACAACATGGGCAGCTCGGACCCCCTCCCTGCTTGGGGTTCGAAATCCGGTTTGGGGGCACGAACTTTCGGAGCCACGGAGAACGACTACCTCATGCGCCTCACCAACCGTGAGGAGCTCCGCGCGCGGCGCCGGGGTCGGGTCCACCCCGGTCCCCGCCGCACGCACCACCACGGCGCGGACGCCCGCGGGCACGGATACCGCGGGCCCGTCGACGCCACGACGTCGCCGCCGCTCCGGGCTGCGTTCGCGCAAGGCGCGGTCCGAGCGACGGCGGGCCGAGCGCGCCGCCTCTCGGCACGATGCGCCCGCCACCACGACCACCGCCACCCTAGCGGGACGGCGCGCGGTCTCGGACCGCGCCTTCCCATTGGGCCGCGCGGAGCCACGACGGCCTACAACAACAACGTCAACACCACGATGCGCGGGGTCCCGCCTCGGCCGTCACGTCTTCGTCGCCGGGGATCCCGGCGCCTCGGCCGGGTGACGAATCGTCCCACGGGCTCCCTCGACGCTCCGCTACCCGCCAACCGCCACGGGTACGCGGAATGGGATTTCTCCGGCGTGCGACCCGGTCATGTTCGGGCGTTTCCTTGACGCTACGGACTGCGGTTCGGTTGCTCCCGATGACTCCAAGCCATCGGGAGCTACGACCCCGCGCGGGAGTGCTACGTGGTCGTCGCCAACGACCCGGCCAAAGCCACCGGCACGGTAGGTGCGGAGACGGGAGATCACGCACCGCCCTGGGGATCGCCACACGCCTAGCCGCGGGGCCAAGCGCTCCCGCCGGGGGCCGACGCCGACGCGCGGCCTAGCCCAAGCCCGCGAGCTCGAGGCCAAGCGGCGGAGGAATACCGAACGGTGCGGCTGCTCCGCGCCTCGATGGGCGGAGAAGCCTCCGCTCGCGGCAAACGCGTGCGGGAGGCTGGGCGGGCGTGCCCGCGACCGCATCAACACCGACAACCCTGACGTGCCTCCGCGGGCAAGTCAGAAGCTCGTTGCCGTCGCAACGCTGCTACGGGCCATGCCGGCACCCTCGACCCCTGAGGCACGAGACCTGCACCGCGAGGTGCAGACTCTCATCGAGCAAGCGGCCGTCCAGCGGGCCGAGAGCTCGGCGTCGCGCATCCGCCAACAAGGGGATGCGCGGGGCGACGGGGCCGCACAAGGGGGCGAACCCTCGGTCCACGCAGGGGGAAGCGACGGGGCGACCCGCCAACTCGGGACATGCAGCCGGCCAAGGAACGGCTCCTTGACACGCGCGGAGCGGCGGGACGGTGACGCTCGCAATGTCATCAACGCCCGCCGCACAAGCAAGGCGGACGCCCGAGCGGCGGTGGGCTACCACACTCGACGGGGCGGACGCTACGACGGCGGCGAGGACCGCTCCCCGATGCCGGAGCCCCCCGAGGACCCGTGTGTTCGGCCCGGGAGATCCGCACGGCGGCCTTCCCCCCGCGCTTTCACCAACCCTCGACCATCGTCAAGTACAACGGGGAGACGGATCCCCGCGTGTGGCTCAACGACTACCGCTTGGCTTGCCACCGGGCGGGGCCACCGGCCGACGAGGTCATCATCCGCAACTTGCCCCCGCACCTTGACGATGCGGCCGGACATGGCTCGAGCACCTGCCCGCCGCCATATCCACAATTGGGATGATCGCGGTCCGCACGTTCGTGGGCAACTTTCGGGGTACGTACGTGCGCCCGGGGAATTCCACGGGACCTCGCGCTCCCGCACACGAAGCCCGGCGAGTCGGCGCGGGACATTATACGGCGCTTCTCCAAACGCCGTACGGAGGCCGCCTAGCGTGGTGCGGTCCGAGATCGTGCACGCCTTCCTCGAAGGCACCACATGCGAGGGATCTCGTGCGAGAGCCGGGGCGCGGCCCGCCCGCGGACTCGAACGAGCCGTCCGACATCGCCACCGGCCCGCCTCCGGAGAGGAGGCCGTGGGAGCGATCTTCGACGGCAAGAAGGGCAAGCGCTCGGAGGACGCGCCCCGGAGGGCAGCAAGTCCAAGGAGCCCCACCGCAACGACAAGAGGGGCAAGAAGGGAAAGAAGCCGCGCCGCGAGGTGCGCGAGCAGGGGGGCGCGACGGCGGTAATGCCGAGGCCCTCGCTGTTGACCCGGCTCGACGGGGCCCTCGACCGGCCCCTCGAGGCCCGGGGGGGTTTGACGACATGCTGAAGAAGCCATGTCCTTACCACAAGACCCCAGTGAACCACACCCTTGAGCAGTGCGACATGCTCAAGAAGTTCTATGGCCGCGCCGCCGCGAAGGAGGCAGAGGCCAAGAAAGACGGAGGAGATGGCGACGCCGGCGGCTTCCCCGCCATGGAAAACGTGTTCCTCATCTTTGGGGGGCCAACTGTCGACATGTCGACACGCCAGCGCAAGAAGGAGCAGCACGAGGTCCTCGCCGCAAAGAAGGCACCTCCCTCCTTCTTCAATTGGTCGGAGGACGCCATCACCTTCGGCGGGAAGACCACCGAACCGCGTCCCCAACCCGGGCCGGTACCCGCCGGTGGTCGACCCAATCATCCGAACGCGCGGTTCTCGAAGGTCTTGATGGACGGGGGCGGCAGCCTCAACATCCTCTACTCGTATACGCCGCGCTTGATGGGGATCGGGGGGTGGACCAGTTTGCGGCCCAAAGACGAAGCCATTCCATGGCATCGCGCGGGGCAAGGAGTCCGGCCCCTCGGGCGATCGACCCGCCGGTTTGGTTTGGCACCGCAAAGAATTTCCGCAAGGAGATCCTCACCTTCGAGGTAGTAGGGTTCAAGGGAGCCTACCACGCTATACTTGGGCGACCCACGTTACGCCAAATTCATGGCGGTCCCCAACTATACCTACTTGAAGATGAAGATGCCGAGGACCAAACGGCGTCATCACCGTCGGCTCGTCCATCGAGCACGCATTCGACCGCGACGTCGAGTGCGTGGAGCACACGGAGGCACGCGGCGCTGGATGAAGCGCTGGTGACCACTTTGGAGAAGATGGTCAACGACGACCTCGGCTCCACCGCCAAGCACACCGGCACCTTCGAGGCCGCGGGAGCGGAACCAAGGAGGTCCCCCTCGATCCTTCTGCCCCCGAGGGCAAGGCGTTGAGGGTCAGCTCCACCCTCGATCCCAAATAGGAAGTGGTGCTCGTCGACTTCCTCCGCGCCAACGCCGACATCTTCGCGTGGAGCCCCTCGGATATGCCAGGCATCCCGAGGGAAGTCGCCGAGCACTCCCTTGACATCCTGCCTCACGCCCGCGCCGTGCAACAACGGCTCCGCCGCTTCGACGAGGAGCGGCGACGGGCAATCGGAGCGGAGCTGCGGAAGCTTCTCGAGGCCGGATTCATCAAGGAGGTGTTCCACCCAACGTGGCTAGCAAACCCCGTGCTTGTAAAGAAAAAGAATGGGAAGTGGCGGATGTGTATAGACTACACTAGTCTTAATAAAGCATGTCCTAAAGTTCCTTTTCCTTTGCCACGCATTGATCAAATCGTTGATTCAACGGCTGGGTGTGAATTGCTTTGCTTCCTTGATGCTTACTCCGGGTATCATCAAATAAAGATGAAGGAGTCCGATCAGCTAGCGACTTCGTTCATCACGCCGTTCGGGATGTTCTGCTACGTCACGATGCCATTTGGCCTCCGAAACGCAGGTGCAACGTACCAGCGCTGCATGCAGCACGTTTTCGGAGACCACATCGGGCGGACGGTCGAGGCGTATGTGGATGACATCGTCGTAAAGACCAGGAAGGCGGACGACCTGGTTGGCGACCTTGGCATCACGTTCGGCTGCCTACGGGCCAATGGGGTCAAGTTAAACCCCGAAAAGTGTGTCTTTGGAGTGCCGCGAGGCATGCTCCTGGGATACATTGTCTCCCAACGGGGAATCGAGGCCAACCCTGAAAAGGTCGCGGCCCTCGAACGAATGGGTGCAAAAGGTGCTGGGGTGCCTTGCCACCTTAAGCCGCTTCATCTCGAGGCTCGGCGAAAAGGGCACTGCCCCTCTATCGCCTCCTCAAGAAGCACGAGCGCTTCTCTCGGACCGCCGAGGCCCGGGACGCGCTCGACAAGCTAAAGGCGTTCTTAGCGCACGCCCCAATTCTCCCACGCCGCCGCAGGATGGCGAACCCCTGCAGCTCTATGTAGCCGCAACCACCCGGGTGGTCGGCGCGTGATCGTGGTGGAGCGCATGGAGGAAGGGGCACGCCTGTCGGTCCGGGGCCGGGCCGGTCTATTACATCGGTGAGGTCCTATCGGACACCAAGACGCGCTACCCCCGGTGTCCCGGGGGGTTGCTGTACGCGGTAGTTCTTGCGCGGCGCAAGCTCCGCCATTACTTCGAGGCCCACCCCGTCACGGTGGTCTCCTCCTTCCCGCTGGGGGAGATCATCCGCAATCCCGACGCCGCGGGCAGGATCGCCAAATGGTCCGTGGAGCTGATGGGCGAGACGCTTGCCTACGCCCCGCGCAAGGCCGTCAAATCCCAAATCTTGGCAGATTTCGTCGCTGAGTGGACGGATACACAGCTGCCGCCGCCGCAGATCCAAGCAGAGTGCTGGACTCTGTTCTTCGACGGCTCGGTGATGAAAACAGGGGCGGGCGCGGGCCTGCTCTTCGTGTCACCCCTCGGGGAACACATGCGGTACGCAGTGCGCCTCCACTTCCCCGCGTCTAACAATATGGCTGAATACGAGGCCCTCCTCTGTGGCCTCAAAATCGCCATTGAGTTAGGCGTCAAGCGCCTCGACGTGCGGGGGGACTCGCAGCTCGTAATCGATCAAGTCATGAAGAACGCGAGCTGCCATGACGACAAGATGGAGGCCTACTGCAAAGCCGTGCGAGCCCTCGAGGACAAGTTCTACGGCATCGAGCTCAACCATGTGCCCCGCCGGTACAACGAGGAGGCGGATGAGCTGGCCAAGATTGCATCCAGGCGGATCACCATCCCCCCGAACGTTTTCGCGCGCGACGTCGCTCGGCCCTCGGTCGTCTAGCCACACCCCTCGAGTCACGGCGAACCCTCGGGGGCTCCCTCGAACCCAGCGGGTGCGGAACCCATGGACGAGGACCCCTCGAACGAGGCGTACGTGCTCTCCATCCACGAGGGGTATGGCTCCCACGAGGCCGAAGTGATGGATATCGAGCCGACCCCCTGTCAAAGCGGACTCCGGCGCGACAAATACATCGCCCGGGTGGCTCGAGGGGAGCTCCCCTGCGGACCGAGCCGCGGCCGGGCGCATCGCCGGGATGGCCAAGTCCTCTCGCCCTCGTTGACGGCGAGCTGTACAAGCGCGCCGCCTCTGGCATCCTACAGCGGTGCGTGCCCATCCCCGAAGGGCGCGAGCTCCTGCGGGACATCCACGCCGGGGTCTGCGGCCATCACGCCGCGCCTCGCACCCTCGTCGGCAACGTGTTCCGCCAGGGCTTTTACTGGCCTACCGTGGTCGCGGACGCCAGCGAAATCATACGCACCTGCGAAGGGTGCCAGTTCTACGCCCGCAAGTCCATCCTGCCCGCCCATGCCCTGCAGACCATCCCCGTAACGTGGCCATTTGCCGTGTGGGGGCTGGACATCGTCGGGCCCCTACGGAAGGCGCCCGGGGGCTTCACCCACTTGTTGGTCGCGATCGACAAGTTCTCCAAGTGGGTGGAGGTGCGCCCCATCGCGAATCTCGGGGCGGAAGCGGGCGGTAACATTCTTCACCGACATCGTCTACCGCTTTGGAGTGCCAAACTCCATCATCACCGACAATGGGTCCCAGTTCACAGGCAGGAAGTTCTTGGAGTTCTGCGATAAGTTCCATATCCGTGTGGATTGGGCAGCTGTGGCGCACCCACAGACCAACAGCCAAGTAGAGCGTGCCAACGGCATGATCTTACAAGGCCTCAAGCCCAGAATTTTCGACCGGCTAAACAAATCTGGGCGAAAATGGCTCCAAGAGTTACCAGCGGTTGTGTGGAGCCTAAGGACCACCCCGAGCAGGGCCACCGGGTTCACCCCGTTTTTCCTAGTCCATGGCGCGGAGGCCGTCCTCCCCACGGACTTAGAATACGGATCGCCCAGGGTACGAGGCTACGACGAGGATGCCAACCAGCGAGCCCGCGAGGACTCGCTGGACCAGCTCGACGAGGCACGCCTCGTGGCCTTGATGCACTCCGCGAGGTATCAACAGTCCCTAAGGAGCTACCAAGCACGCAAGATACGTCGACGGGACTTCAGTGAAGGGGACTTGGTCCTAAGGCTACGCCAAGACAATCGAGGGCGCCACAAGCTATCACCCCCATGGGAGAGACCCTACGTCGTGGTGAAGGTACTCAAGCCCGGCACGTACAAGCTGGCCAACAAGGACGGTGAAGAGCTCACCAACGCTTGGAACATCCAACAGCTACGTCGCTTCTACCCCTAGCTAGGATTTTTTGTTGTAAAAATCATATGACCAACGCCCCAGTTGGTGACAACCATGTAAACGCCTCAAGTCTAATGAAAAGGGCAACTCGGCTTTCCCCTGAAACCCAAGTTACCCTCGGGGGCTACTGCGGGGGGCATTCCCCCCCAAAACGATCCCATTTTCGCGCAAAAACAAGACAACTCATGAGCGCTAAGTTTGTTTTCTACTCCAGCCTCGAGCAACGATTCGAACAGGGCACAGGCAGCCTAGCGGAAGGAGCGCGCGAGCCAGAGATAGCCTACGCCGCGAGGATATGGCCCTTCTCTCTCGCCTCCAACCCGGCGGGCCCCCGCGAAAATCGAACTCCCCTAAGTAAAATCTACTCGGGAAGAAGGAGAAACAAAAAAGCGCAATAAGCAAAAGACTTCATTTCGTATCAACAAATGTTTACGATTGAGATAACTTGTTTATTTACAAAGGCCGCGTGGCCGGAATGCGATACACAAATAAAAACGGGCCTAGCGCCCAGCGTCTTCGGGCGGGAGGAGCGGCGGCATCGCGGCGTCCGGGAAGAGGAACTCCTCGAAGACTTCGGCGAGCGTCCGGCGGCGTCGGCGGCGAGCGCGTCCACACGCTCCATCGCTACCTCGTCCTCGACGCCCTCGGGAACGATATAGACCTCCGCCAGCGCCTCGAAGTTGACCTTGTAGTGGGATCGTACCACTCCGAGGGCCTTGCGGACGCCCGGATGTAGCGCCCGGCGCATCCGCTCGGTGACATGGCCGCCAAGGGCGCGCGGGCGGGCGGCCGGCCGAGCCGCCGGCCTGTGCTTCGCCCTCCTCCACGGCTTGGCAGGTCTCGAGGGCCGCACTACGCGGTTCCTGCGACTCCCGCTCGGAGGAGTTGTAGGAAGCCTGCAGCGCCTCGGCCCGCTCAGCTGCATGCCCCAGAGCGGTGCGCAAGCCTGGAATCGCCAAGACAAGAAAGAAATCAGAAAGGGGAATGCGAACCCTCTAACAGAAAAACCAACAAAGCAAGAGTCAAACAGTGGCTCACCTTCGACTTGCTTCCTCTCCACCTCGAGAGCACGGCGCTCGGCCTCGACCGCCAGCTCGAGGCGCTTGACGGTCTCACCCTGCCTCGGGAGGGCCAGCTCTTGGTTTGCGCTTGTAATGCTGAGCACAATGAGCTCGCCCTTGGCCTTGGAGAGCGCGGTGCTCCTCTCCTCCGGCGACTTCGCGCCGCCTTGCGAGCGACGCGCTCTGCTCCCGGGCCGACCGGGCGTCGGCGAGGGCGGCTGCTCCTCGCCGGAGCCGCCCCTCGCCCCCTTGGCGGGCGGTGCGCTCCGTAGGAGGCCGCTCCTCGCCGACGACGAGCGCCGCGACCTTGGCGTCGAGGGCGGCCTTCAAGTCGTCGGCCTCCTTGGCCGGCTGCTCCCGGCCGCGCGCCCGCTCCTCGGCCGGCGGCTGCCGCGCCCGCGCCCCCTCGAGCGACGAGCGGAGCCCCGGTTCTCGCCGCGGACGGCGGCCACCTCCGCCTCCCAATTGGTTGCCGGCGTGCGCATCTTATCCGGGTCCGAGCGTGCCCGCCACGGCGCCTCATCACGGTCGATGAGGGCTGCGCGGACCCGCTCGAGGCTAGGGCGGCGCGCCGGTCCCGCCTCGAGCTCTCGGGGGGAGTTCGTCGCGCCGGGCCACGGCCCGTACGCCGGCCCGGACGTCCGAGTCCTGAGGGCGTCGGCAAGCGCGTCGAAAGCACTGCATCGCTCCCGAAGCTGGTGGAGCTCGGCGTTCACCCGATCGAAGGCGTCGTACTTATGGTGGGCGCGGCGCTCGAGCTCCTGGCACCCATAAATCAAAATCCGTAAGCGCCACAACACGGAAACAGCGCACAAAAACGAGAGAAAGAAGAAAACGAACCACAACGCCCTACCTGGAAGACGCGCCATGCGGGGCCGCCGTGGACCCTCAGCGCCTCGTTCAGCGCGCGGTTGAGCGTGGCGCCGTGGCTCCGGAGCTCTCCCCGAGCTCCCGCTTGCCATGGGCGTCGGCGAACGCGGGGGGATCGCCAGCGGTCCCCTCTACCTGGGCGGAGTGGCCGGCGCAGAGGACGAGGCCTCGGCGCCGTATCCTCGGTCCCCCGCCACCATGTGACCCTCGCGCCGCCTCACGAGGGCCCCCCTCCCGGGGCTCGGGGGGAGCGTGTGGGGAAGCTCGCCCACCGGTCCCACCCGGCGGCGGGGAGTCGTCGTCTGGGACCTCCACCACCTCCGCCGGGAACCGCCGGCGGGCGCCGACCCTTCCGCCGCCTCCGCCGGCGCCTCCACTTGCGCCTCCACGGCCGCGGGCGCTTGACGTGACGCCGCGGCCACCGCCCCCCGGCCGCACCCCCCGCGGCGGCGAGTGCCCGGCCGCCCTCCACGGCGCCCACCGTCTCCGGCCGTGCCTCCGCGACCACGGGCGCCGCCGCGGGCTGCACCCGCTCTTCCTCCTCTGCGGCCGGCGCCACGAACCGCGCCTCGTCGCGGCGCCCTCCGCGGGCTGCGCCTCCGTCGCGGCCGCCGCCGTGCGCTGCGTCCCCACATCGGCCGGCGCCGGCCCTCCTCGGCGACCGCCGGCCGCGCCATGGCGGGCGATCTGCCGGCCGAGGCCTCGAAGCCTCGGCCCGGGCCTTGCGAGCTCTCGCCCGCGCCCACCGTGCTTGCCCCCGCCCGCGACGCCCTCGACGAGCGCCGGCCGGGGTGGGGATAGATGCGTCCACCCTCGGCACCTTGGCCGGTGCGAGGGGAGGCACGAGTTGGCACCACCACCGCGCAAGCACAAACGAGAAAGTTAGAATGCCCGATCGTCAAAAAACCAAACCAAGCGAGAAGAACGAGCCCCTACCTCGAAGAGGAAAAGGTGCGCTTCCTTTTCCTCGAGGCCTCGGCGGATGAGGCCGGCACGGCCGGTGCGCCCCGCCGCCGCGGCTCCGACGCCGCCGTTGCGCGCGCGCGCGGGCCCCGCCCCCGCGCGGGCGCGCTTGCCTCGCGCGCGGGCGCTCTTGTCGCGCACGCGCGCGCGCTTGCCGTGCGCGCCCGCGGCACGCGCCGGCACCTCCGCGGCACGCGCCACCCCCTCGTTGTCGATTGCCGGCGGCGGGCGCCGTCGCGCCCGCCCCGGCGATGTTGCCCTTGCCGCCGGAGCCGGCTCCCGGCGACGGTGGCGCATGCTCCCACCTATCGAGAGGGGCCCCGCCCCTCGGCCTCTTCCTCTTCGTCCTCCTCCGAGGACGAGTACTCCTCGGTCCCCGGGGAGGGAGAGCCCCCCGCTCCTCGCGCCGCCGGTACTCCGCGTTCCGTCGCTCGCGGCGCTCGTGGTGCCGCCTCGCGCGCTCCCTCTTGCGCGCCGCCCGCTCCCCGCTCCCGCCGGCCGCGCCGCCCGGCCGAGCGCACGGGAGTCGGGGGTGGGCGGAACGGACTTCGCGGCGGTGAAGCTCACTAGCTGCATGCAGGAACGTCAAAGACGCGTCAGAAGGCAGAGGCAACACCAAGAACTAAAACGGGATCAAGAATCACACTCACCAGCAGGCCGGTGGGGAGCATCTCGAGGTCCCACGGGGTTCGGTCCGGGTGCGCCAACATCCGGGTGTCGACGGCGCTCCGCGCCCGGGTGAGCGCATACAGCCGCCCGAGGGGGGTCGGGAGCATCCGCGACCTCGCCAGCGCAATGGGGTCCGCCTCTTCTGTCATCTCGAAGATGCAGAGCGGCCTCTCCATCAGAGGCACGACTCGCCGGTGATGGAGGAAGGCGAGGACGCCCGCCGCGGTCAGCCCTTGCGCCGTCAGGCTCCTCAGGGCGGCCAGAACCGAGTCCTGCCGCCTCCGATGCTGGGGCGTGGACACCCCGTAGCCCCAGGAGCTGGGCTTCTCCTTGAACACCCGACCGGTGTAGGGGGAGGCCGGGCTCGGCGTTGCGCAGGTAGAACCATCCCCGCTCCCAGCCGGCGTTGTTCGTCGTCATGGTGCAGGGGATGTAGTCGTCCTTGAACTGCCCCCGCAGGGCGAGTGACATCCCGCCGGCGCGCACCGCGCGGCGGGTCCTCGGCTCCGTCGTGGGCTGCGTGAAGAGCTCCGCGCGGAAGAGGTGTATCCAGAGCTCCCAGTTAACTGGGATCCCCAAATACCCCTCGCAGACACCCACGAACGTGGCCGCCTGCGAAATCGCGTTGGGCGCAAAGTTGTGCAACTCCACGCCGTAGTAGTGGCACAACGCTCGCATGAAGCGGCTCGCCGGCGCGTTGAAGCCTCGCTCGTGGAAGCGGATAAAGCTCACCACGTAGCCTTCCGGCGGGTTGGGCACGCGGTCCCCCGCCGGCGGCACTATCCACTCCGCCGGGCGGCCCTCCTCATTTGCCGCCAACTGGCCGGCGATGACCAGCTTGTTGAGAGCCAGCGGGTCACCGACGACCGCTCCCAGGCGTACGGGTCAAGGATCGTAAGGGGCGGAGGCGGCACCATGAGAAGGGCAAGGGATGCGGAGAACAAAGGACAGGAAGAGGAAGAAGAGCTCTAATGGCGATGCCGCACGATGGCGAAAGCGAAGCGAAGACGAAAGAGCGAGGGGGCTAAAATGGCGGAGTGTTAAGGTAAAAAACCGCCGCTTCCCCTTCCCCTCAGATTTATAAGCCGCGGGCGAGCTCTCCGGGGCGGATGTCCCGCGCGCATTCACCGGCGGGGAATCTTCCCTTCTCGCCGACAAGCGGGCCCCACCACGACCGCAGTGGCCACATCACCGCGAACGGGCCATCATCACGGTGAAGACTAGCAGGGACCGTGGCAGGCGGTCACGTCCGCCTGCCCACGCCGCCCACTACTCGCACGCGCGTGGCCGCGACGCCTAAAAAAGCGCGCCCACGATGCGAAACCACAGCCTCTACTGTGGAGCATTTAATGGCCCGGTCCCTTGCAAAGCAAGGAGAACCCTCGAGCGGCACGGACTCCTGGCCCGGGATAAATTCAACCCTCGAAAGGGTACAGGCGTGAGAAGGTCACCTCGAGGCCCGTTTGAAACAAAGCGGGCATCACGAGCACCCATGCCATGTAGGACCCTCGAGCGGCGCGAGCCCCTGGCTCTAGACAATGTCAGCCCTCGATGGGTACGGGCGTGAGGTCGCCTCGAGGCCCGTTTGAAACAAAGCGGGCATCGCGAGCACCCATGCCACGTAGGACCCTCGAGCGGCGCGAGCCCCTGGCTCTAGACAATGTCAGCCCTATGATGTGTACAGGTGTGAGAAGGTCGCCTCGAGGCCCGTTTGAAACAAAGCGGGCATCGCGAGCACCCATGCCACGTAGGACCCTCAAGCGGCGCGAACCCCTAGCTCTAGACAATGTCGGCCCTCGATGGGTACAGGCGTGAGAAGGTCGCCTCGAGGCCCGTTTGAAACAAAGCGGGCATCGCGAGCACCCATGCCACGTAGGACCCTCGAGCGGCGCGAGCCCCTGGCTCTAGACAATGTCAACCCTCTCGATGGGTGCAAGGGCGTTAGAAGGTCGCCTCGAGGCCCGTTTGGAACAAAGCGGGCATCGCGAGCACCCATGCCACGTAGGACCCTCGAGCGGCGCGAGCCCCTGGCTCTAGACAATGTCAGCCCTCCGATGGGTACGGGGGTGAGAAGGTCGCCTCGAGGCCCGTTTGGAACAAAGCGGCGAGCACCCATGCCACGTAGGACCCTCGAGCGGCGTGAGCCCCCGGCTCTAAACGATATCAACCCTCCAAAGGGGCACAAGCGTGAGAAGGTCGCCCGGGGCCCGCCCGAAACAGGGCGGGTACCACAAGCACCCATGCCACGCCGTGCCGCCGACCCGGCCGCCTCGAGGGCCGGCTCGCCCCGGACCCCTCGACGGCCGCAAACGCAAAGACGGGGCCGCCCTGGGCCCGCCCCGCACGGCCCTAGCGATCGGAGGTTCGAAGCCCGACCCTCGACGGGTTCGAACGAGGCGCCCCCGCATCGCGAGTCGGGGACGATGAAGGCACGCGCATTCGAGCCGTTCCTCGAGCCCGTCGGCTCGAGGGTGCCCCATATATCGTGTTCGAGAGCCGGCGAGGGCGGCTAGCCAGGGGATCCCACCGGAGGAGAGCTTCCGCGCCCTCGGTCCCTATCGAATGGGACCGAGCCCCACCTAGCAAACCCACGCAAGCGCTTCAATGGACGTGTCTCCGGACCACGCGGCCTACCCTTATCGAACGGGGCATGGGCGTCCACTCGAACCACCCACTAGCGCTCAACGAGGAATCCGCAATTCGCGAACCGCTCGATGGGGGTTGCGGAAACCTCACCCTCGTCCCGCGGAGGGACGGCGAGGGCGCGTTAAGAAGCAAGTCGTAAAGCTCTACCCGATCGCCTCGAACGGCCCGGTGCTCGGGGGCTTGACGCACGGCTACACCTCCTTGGTTTGCACCCGCCGGAGACAGTGCCAGCAGCGCGTGCGTCACCGAAGCCGGCTGAGATATTGCCGACACCGGTTGAAACATGTGCCACGCCCTCGACCCGTTCTCACGGTTAACCCCTGCGGGGAGCATCCACGCTCTGCCGGGGCTGCGGGGGCTAGACCCGCGGGTCCGCCGACGCGGCCCCACGAAAGCGTTCGCAAGACAAGAAGGGAAGAATGTCCTATCGGTAGGCTCCGCATGCGGGGAGCCTCGATGGCAAACCCACGGATGCTCGGGGGCCACTGTCGGGGACAGCCCTAGGGGTCCCCTTTAACAACCGGGAAATCCCCACTTAAAACCCGCAACAAAGCCAAACACACTTTGCCTAACCATGCGAGATACGGCCCACGCCGCGGGGACCTCAACGACCCACCAAGGCGTCCCTCTTGAAGATCCCCTCGAGCGGGCTTCGCCTCGCTCGAGGGTGCGCGCCTCCCTCGGGCGGGCTCCGTCCCGTTCGAGGGGGTGCGCTTCCCCGAGCGGGCTCCGCCCCGCTCGAGGGCCCGATCCCCCTCGAGCGGGCTCCGCCTCGCTCGAGGGTCCGCCCCGCCCTCGACCGGGGGCCGCCTCGCTCGAGGGCGCCCGCACGCGTGCGCTGCCCCCGTACGCGGGCATTTAACACCCCGACACCGGCGGGACGGCGCCATCATGCGCCGGGGGCTCGCGCCCCGGTGCCGCCGCACCAACTCCCCGGGGAGGGAGCCCATCCCCATCATTGTGGGGAGGGACCGTGCGCCGCGGCGGTGTCGGTCCCGTGACGCCGTGCGCTTGCTCCCAAGACGGGCGACGCGCCGAGCCCTCGAAGGGGGGCCGGGCCGCACCCTCGATTTGCTTTCTTGTGACCCTACGGGGGTTAGGTGGAGGCGCTAGGCCGGTGGAACACCATCTTTGCCATTGTTACGGCATGGCTGCCGTCCCCGCGCGTGCGGGGCGCACGCCGGGCGCCGTAGCAATGACTCCCAAGACGCGTGAAACGTCTCGGAACGGGACGCCGTTTTACCTACTCCCGTACTCCGTACGGGCCAACGTCAGCAGCTCCCTCGAGCCCGTCAGAAGACATCACCACCCTCCGCCGCCCTTCTACCCTCGAACCGCCACTGCTCGGGTACAAGGTAGGCCATGATGGTCGGATCGCTGCAAGGATCGTCCGGACGACCACCCACTCTACTGCATAGCATGCTACGCCCCTTCACGTAGCTAAATAGTGCGGCGCGCATGTGATTCGCTCCCTCCTTGATCTATAAAAGGGGGACGAACCCTCCCTGCCGCGGGAGGACAAGAGAACACTGACACAACACAACGGGAGACAAGCCGCGCCACGCACTTGTCCTCCAATTCTCCCACAACATCTTCAGCCACTACACCAGGGACTTGGAAGCCACGCTTCCTCTCCCGCCTTGCTTGTAGCAGCCCCACTACAGGCACCCCCGGTGCTAAGTAATATAGTGCCTTGAGCACGCCACTGCTGGACGTACGGCCCCCTCGGCCGGAACCAGGATAAACCTCTGTGTCTCTTATTGCTTAGCATCGACCATCGAGGGATAGACCACGGCGCTTACTACTGGTTAGTGTCGGGACCATATTCCGCACCGACGGTTCGGCTATATAGTTGAGCACAAGAAAGTGGGAAGCGTGGGGGCACGGGGAGCATGTTGCTTTTCCGAACATGTGGCTTGAGAAATTTGTCTTCCGTGGCAAAACTTTTGGTCCCACCGCTAACTATTAGATAGTAGCTAAACGGCGGTTGGAGGCGATTGTATCCCCTTTGCAAAATACCTTTTAGGTGCGGTTTACAATCTCCTTCACCAAGTGGCGATTTGTTTATCAACCAACTCCCCAATAAGTACTGCGAGAGGTCCTTGGTGGTTCATCAATATGTTGCTAAACCTCCATCTTCGGGATAGGTTGGAGCACAATATTTTTAACATGACCTTCCTGGGAGATCATCCGGATGGTGTTCCAATTGTGAGGCGCCGATGCATGAACTTTGGAGAGGTCATTTCGTTTTTCCGGGGCATAAGAGAACTCCCTCTCGCATAGGAGAGCACTTCGGGAGTATCTTGGCTTTACTCCAAAATCCATCATCCGGTTTGCATATAGGGATGATGACACCTATTTTGAAACCACGTTCGGCTTCGATGACATTCACAAGGATGATGAAGACGAGGATTGCTTTTGTAGAAATGATCAAGCTAGGTTTTCTCCCTTCTTTTGTCTTTGGAAAGGATCAATCGACCACTTATGAATTTTATAACCCCTCGGTGTGTGCTTTTCGGTTGGGGCTTGGCCAATTGCCGATTGGCCTTTCCTTTTCGACTTGATTAAATCACGGGAGATCATTCCTAGTTGTACTTATTATCGGCATCTCTTGGATCGGGTTCTTGACTCTGCTATCATCAATTTTGATTCTTGGTGATTCTCCGGCTTCTCTTCTCCTCTTTTCAATATCGGGTGGGCGGAATGGTCCGATCATCTCATCTGTGTTTCCCCAAGGATCTATTGTGAGAAGTTGGACTGCATATCCATTGGTAGGGATAGGGGTTTTAGTCCTAGTTGGAGAGGGGTATAGGTCTCTCAAGTCCAACCGGGACTAAAGTTCGGAGACAAAAGGCCCCCTCTTTAGTCCGGGTGGTATTACGAACCGGGACTAAGGGGGGGCACACCAGCACCTGCGCCCACCCCCTTTAGTCTCGGTCGGTAATACCAACCGAGACTAAAGTGTCTCATTTCTCCTTTTCTTTTGGTTTTCGATTTGAGTGTATATTATAATTGTTCTCTAACCCATATATGCATGTATACATATTTGAACTTGTATATATGTAAATACCTGTCTATAAATACCATATACCATATACGTAGTAAGACTTATATATAAAGTTTTCGAAGTTAGACTTATATATAAACTTACATAAACTTTGAAATATACACATCAAAATAGATAGTATTTATACACCAAAATATTGTTCGCTTCAAATTTCTAGTCTCTATTAGATTTTTTGGATGCATCATAATAATGTTTTCCTGTTGGCATAACCACCTCCTCATGGATGAATCCCAAGAGACTTTATTGAATCGCCGAAAGACGATCCTTCGAATGACCTCGTCCTTAACCATATCCATCTATATAATGTGCAAATATGTTAATATATTACACCCAACAATTACATATAGAAGCATATGTATAATGTGCAAATATGTTAATATATTAGGAAATTATGTATTATTAATAGGTTTACTTAATTAACTTACATCATAATTTCCAGACTTTGCACTTGCCAAACATCGTATGTGCTCACAGACGTATCCACATAAATTATTTCCTTGTTCCTATCTCAAACACTAAAGTGGATAGAAGAAAATGTTATGAAATATAAGTGTGATAAATTTAAATTTTCTCAAATGCGGAGTTGTTATTTGGATTGTACTTGGATAATCGGTATAGAATGTAATTGTTGGGTTAAATTCACCTTCTTTCTCTCGTAATGAATTTTTGCCAAGCTGCGAGGAAAATTATTAAGAGATAATGTGTTAGTAAAAGCAATATATATATATATATATATATATATATATTGCATTTAAAAGAATGTCTTAGGTATAATTATTATGCTTGAAACATATCTTGAAGGTTTTGGTAACTTGCGGGGTTTTTTTCTCAATGAATCCCACACCATGATGCTTGCTATTGTCGACTTGAATGATCATAAGAATCTAGTGGTAATAATAGTCATAGAAATTAGAACTAAATAGAATTAGCAAAGACAATTAGATGGCAATTGCACATAATCGCAGCTATAAGGTAGTACTATGAGATCCTTTTCATGAAACATAGACAAGGTCATATTGATTGTCGCGATTGTTGTGTCCGGTTGATGCTTGACCTCAAACTTGTTGACTTTTGATGGGTCCATGAAACCAATACCGGCAATATTCTTTTTTTGCATCTCATGTTTTTGCGGGCTACCAAAAACGAAATACAAATTTAATTAGTAAATCCACATACGTAATAATTTATTTAATAAACATAAAAAAGACACCACTTATAGACACCAAGCGACGATAAGATCGGTATTCGGGGCATCTTGATGGTAAACTTCATAAATATCTTTGAATTCCGGCCGAGACCACCTTGTTGCCTTCGGTGGCAAAATCTTCGGGTGCGGCAAGCATAGCTATGCTATCTACGCCTTTCGGTGATTGCCGCATGTACCACTCATGAAATTTGTACATCTTAGGTGAGAGCTTAAGTACTAGTTACGGTCGGATAAGAGGTTTTCCTAGTTGAAAGGGCCATCTATACTCGAAACTTGGATCCAAGGGTGGTTCTTCATGGCCGAGTGCAACACCTAAAGGCATCCTTGTTTCTTCCATGAAACCAAGGAGCTTCACTACTTCTTGTGTATGCATTTCTTCTACAGCCCGTTCATGTGCATTGAGGCCGGAGGGAACGTAAGTTTGTTTCCTCATCGACGCATCTTCTTTAGACAACGTCGATGCCGGTATGGGCATCAATTTCTTGCTGTTTTCACTCATTATTTTGAAAACCCAAGTTTGGACAGATCTACTTGTCCGGTCTTCTCTAGCTCCCTCTGTCGTCGTTTTGCATTCAGATTACTGAAAATTCATGCATGTGTTGGGCACCGATCGTTGTTTTTCCTTCTTCTTCTGTTGTCTCCCATGCTAGCTTCCTTTTGCTGATGGGCTCAACCATTTTCTTTATCGTTGGTGGTTTTGGTGGTTGCACTGGGTTGGAAGATTGTGCTCCGACGGTTTTTCGGTTGTGCTTTCGTGGCTAGGTGGTTTTTTCTGCGGTGGTTTCTTCTGCGGTGGTTTCTTCTGCGGTGGTTTCGCGGTTTTTTCCGATATGCTTTGGTGGTAGGGTGGTTTTTTCGATGTGCTTTCGTGGTTGGGGGTTTTTCGCGGTACCGCGATATTTTTTCTCGCCTTTGATGGCGCTTTCTTTGCCGCCATTGGTTTTTTTCGCTTTTTTGGAGGTGATTCGAGATTGATGTCAATATCATGGATGGAGTTCGCACCTCCGAATTGAATAATGGTTCTTGTGTAGACGGTGAGCGAGGTGATATTGAAGGTCGTGAGGATGACCTAGGTGATGATGAGGGTCGCGGCTGCGGGGGATCCGTAGGAGGGATTATAATGTAACGTTTGGGCCATAATATGATACCGTGAACCGCATCCTTGAGTGTCCTTTCCTCGTCACCTCCTTGGATCTCTAGCTCTAAATCTTCAAATTGTGGCCGACAAATCTCCTCCACGGTAGTCGGGTGGAATCAACATGTCGCTGCTAGTCTGTCCAGGAAAATGCGCAAAAGCACTTCTGTACGCCACCTGCTTTGTGATGTTGCCGAATGGCTTGTGCAACTCACATGGAGTGCACCGATAGAGAAAATGCACAGGGTATTGTTGGTTGTCATCCACTGGAACTCCTTCGGTTGCCCTCGGCTCTTCAGGGCCTTCTGTGCAAGCCCCGGTGCGACCTCTATGCAAGCACCTGGTGCAACCTCGGTAGAAGCAAAACTGCTTTTCCGAGCGGAAGGGCTAATGACGGGATCCGAGAGGTACTTCGAGCATTGCTCCGTCTTGGCTATTCGAGATATCGTTATTGCTAGTCGTTATTCGGTCTCTACCCGCATCTTTTCTTCTTGTTCTTTAAGTCTTTGCTCCATCATTTGGCGCCAATGCTCCTCTTTGCGCTCTTTTCTTTTTTTTTGTGGCTTTTATAGCTATCGAGGTTTCCCTTGAAGGCATACTTCCACGGCACCACCCCGTAGCCCCCGCAACGTCCCGGGTATTACGGATTCCCGAGTGCCAAAATGAGCTCAACCATTTCTCTGTCAACCTTCAATCTACCGGCTTTGGCATATTCTACCGGCTTTGGCATATTCTACAACCTTCATTAACTCAAGTGCCTTCTCTCGTAACATGGGCGGGAATTCAAGGGTACCCTCATCCGGGTTCAATCTTCCTCCATGCGCATAATACCAATTCTTCGATCTTTCGAGCTAGTGAAAGCTCGCCGATATGATACCTTTGGCGATAAGGTCTTGTTCCATCTTCCGCCACTTGGGAATTGCTACCGCGTAACCACCTTGACCAAGACGATGGTTGTACTCTCCTTTCCTACGGCACTTGTTCTTCGCTTGGGCACTTTTTTGGGAAAAAATTTCACTTTCCTTGTATTCAACAAAGGACTTTCGGTGATCATTTATCTTTGGATATTCATCCCAATTTGGAGTTCGGTTGTTCTTGATAAAATCTCTAGTCAACTTCTTCTTGAAATTCTGAAATTGAGTTGTCATCTTCACTAGAGTCCAACCTTTAACAAGGTTTTTGTCGACGCCTTTAGGAAGTGCGAAGTGTTTTAGCACATTATTCCACAATCGGTCTTTTACTAAGTACGGAACCAAGTATGGATTAGTTGGTTTTCCCTTCCATTCTCTATACTTGATGGGCACGTTGTCCCTTACAATTGCCCCGCATTGAGACACGAACTTGTCCTTGACTTTATTTGGAGCAATAGGGCGGCCAAGCTCGACACCTTCGCAATATGATACATCACATCTCCGACGATTAGTTGTGCACGACCTCTCTTGGACTTTTTCGTCGTCGATCCGAGAAGCCTACAAGAATTAACGGTAATTTGCAATGAATCGACATAAATTTATGAGAATATACAAGAAATGGGGTTATCGAATTAATACTAATGAACTTAATGCATGATATGTATACCTCGTTGTAACCTTCTGCATTAGCATCCTCAAGGCCGTCATTATTTTCCGAGTCGGCGGCTATGTCTTCCTCGTTATTTGCAAAGTCATCGGCGGTGACGCCTTGTTGACGAATCATATTTAGAATAGTTTCCTCGTCCGTGTAGGATGCAAAGGCATTTGCATCGCCAACAATAATCTCCTCCATAATCCTTTCATCGTTGCCATTGTTATTCATCTAGAATTAATAGAAATTTTCTATGAGTCGACACAAATTTATGAGAATATACAATAATTTCTATGTATTTCTAGTATCCACATAGAATAAACACTAATTTTCTATGAATCAACACGAATTTATGAGAATATACAATAATATCTCGTGTATTTCTACTATCCATGTAGAATAAACACTAATTTTCTATGAATCGACACGAATTTATGAGAATATACCGTAATTTCTATGTATTTCTAGTATCCATGTAGAATAAACACTAATTTTCTATGAATCGACACGAATTTATGAGAATATACATTAATTACTATGTATTTCTAGTATCCATGTAGAATAAACACTAATTTTCTATGAATCGACACGAATTTATGAGAATATACAATAATTTCTATGTATTTCTAGGAGAAGGAGAATATATAATAGTGTCGCCTCGCGGCCGAGGAGAAGCGGAGTCGGGATCCTAGGGTGTGTCGAGGGAGGCGGTGGGGAGCTAGAGCGAGACGGCGGCGGGATCTTTGGGCGCGTCGAGGGAGGCGGTGGAGAGCCGGGCGAGATGGCGGTCGGCGATGCTAGGGAAAAACATATTTAATTAGAATTATTATAAACATATTTAGTACAATTTTATACATAAATTTATTCTTCAAAAGAAATTAAAAAAGCTAACGCAAACAATTAATTTGCTTGGGTCGGCAAGACCCAATTTGGGGGCGGCCGGGCGGGGTCGGTGTACGCCGGCGGTCGGGGGGGCGCCCCTACCGGCGTTGTGGAGGACAACCGTGAGGCGTCCCTACCAGGAAGCACGAGGCGACGACGCTCGGGACGGCCAAGAGGCAAGGCGCGCGGTGGCGGCGGCGAGCCCCGGAGGCGGGGGAGGACGGCGCGGAGGAGGAGAATGGGGAGGAGGACGGCGCTTAGGAGGAGGTCCGGGAGGAAGCCGCCCGTATTCCGAGGGCCGACGGCGGCGGACCGGCGGCGTGGCGGGGGGGCGAGGGCGTCGGCGGATTTCGGAGGCGGCCGGCGGCGGCGGAGAATCCCGTGGGGCGAGAGGACGGGGGCGCCGCGGAAGGCGGCGGTCGGGGAGGATGATGGCGACGGCGGAGGAGGACACGACGACGACGACGATGGCGGCAGATCGGGGATGAAAAGTGGTTAAGTGCCGGAGGGGGGAGGGTTGTTGCTTTTATATATAGACACACCTTTAGTCCCGGGTCGTGTAATGAATCGTGACAAAAGGGGGTCTTTTGTCACGGTTGGTGATACCACTCGGGACCGAAGGTTGATTTCGCGCGGGAGTCTCATAAGGGAAAATTTCCCTCTTTAGTCCCGCGTGGTTTTGCGAACCGTGACAAAAGGGGGTCTTTTGTCTCGGGTCGTAAAACCACCCGGGACTAAAGGTCTATTTTGAGCGGGACTTTTATTCTTTTCCCATTTTCCCTCCTCATTTTCTCAATTTTTCTCTTTGCAACATTTTAAAAAAATGGTAAGTTTAATATTTGAACCATGCAAAATTATATTTCGTTAAGTGTTAACAGCCTTAACTTTCCAATATAAAAAATAATTTAATAGTTGAAATAATTACTTTCTTTTCGGACTTGACATTATTTGTCTCCTAAGACATAAGAAAAATGCTCAACTAATTCAGAAAATGTCAAACTTTGTGGTTACTTCTCACGGGGCATCCGAAAGGCTTTAACAAGTTTCGATTCAAAAAACTAAAGGATAGAACATTACACAAATGATTTGAACATTAATCATTACGGTACGGTATTGAAGTTTCTTTTCTTGACGAAAGTTCCTTGGTCTTCGTCGTGACGTAAGTACGGTGTCTCTTCATTTCCAAGCGGTATGCTTGGGTCAACTTCGACAGGGAATGGAGGCATGCCATTGAACTCATCATAGTCATCGATTTGTCCGTTCGTCCTCGACTCCCACGATTACTCTTTTACTTTGAAGAACAATGTGTCGCTTTGGCTCTTGTGGTCCTTTGGGATTTTTATTCTTCGGTTTGCTAGTCATATCCTTGACATAGAAAATTTGATGCACATTTACGGCAAGGATGAATGGTTCATCTTTGTAACCAATCTTGGTCGAGTCCACTATTGTCATTCCATATTGATCTTTCCATATGCCACCTCTAGTTAGTTTTACCCATTGGCATACAAACGAGAGGGATGTTAAGTGGCTCGTACTCAAGCTCCCATATCTCTTCTATGACACCATAATACGAGTTCTTGTTATTGTTGCTGTCCATGGCGTCTATACGAACACCACTATTTTGGTGTGCGGTTTTCCGATCTTGGTCTCTTGTGTAAAAAAAATATAACCATTTATATCGTAAGCTTGGAATTTGACAATTGTGCTAGAAGGTCCCCTGGCTAACAAAGAGAGTTGTGGGTGAATTGTGGATTCACCAATAACTTTTTCACTCAACCATGAGGGGAAATTTTCCAAGTGATGGCATGTAACCCATGCTTCGGTTTTGGTTGGGTTTTGTGAAGAAATAATTTGCTTGTGCTCCTCAATGTATGGAGTCACCAAGGTTGATTGTTGCAGAACAGCTAGGTGTGCTTTATTGAACAAATCAGTATCATTGCTGAAACATGCTTTCCTTCCAATGGTCCCCTTTCCTAGTAGTCTCCCCTCGTGTCGTGATACTGGAACCCCAATCGAGTCAATTGAGTTGACAAAGTCCACACAAAACTCAATGACCACCTCAGTTACATATCCTTTGGCGATGCTTCCTTCCGGACGTGCGCGGTTAAGAACATATTTCTTGAGGACTGACATGAACCTCTCAAAAGGACACATGTTGTGCAAGAATACTTGGTCCAATAATAGTAATCTCTTTCACAAGGTGCACCAGGAGGTGAGTCATAATATCGAATAATGAAGGTGGAAATGCCAACTCAAAGCTGACAAGACATTGCACAACATCATTCTGTAGCTTCACTAGGTTCCTTGGATCGATTGCCTTCTGTGAAATTGCATTGAGAAATGCACAAAGCTTTACGAGCGCTAATCGTACTTTCTTTGGTAGAACACCCCTCAACGCAAGCCGGAAGTAACCGTGTCATCAACATGTGGCGGTCGTGGGCCTTTAGATTTGTGAACTTCTTATCTTTCATATTTATTATCCCTTCTATATTCGATGAGTAGCGAGATGGAACCTTCATAATGTTTAGGCAATCAAACATGATGTCCTTCTCTTCCTTGCTCGGGGTGTAACTAGCAGGACCTCAAAAATCTTGTTCTTCCTCCTCAACCTCTTTAGGATCTCCTTCCTCATCAACCTCTATCGGAGGTACTTCATTCCTATGGATATTTTTCGAGTCCTGTCGTGCTTCCAATGTATCCTTAGAGTTCTTGTAACAACCCAAGAAGCCTAGGACATTCCGTCAAGTGCACCACGTCAATAGCATTTCGGACTTCAAGAATTTCCCAATAAGGTAACTCCCAAAATATAGATTTCTTCTTCCACATTGGTGCACGCCCATTAGCATCATGTGGAACGGGTTCACTACCGTCACCCTTTCCAAAGACAACCTTAGATCCTTTACCATCTCAAATATCTCCTATCCTTTAAAATGGGGGGGCTTTGTACGATGATCAACCTTTCCTTTCCAATGCAAACCTTTCTTCCTTAAGGGATGCTTCTTAGGAAGAAAACGACGGTGACCCATATACACAACCTTCTTACAATTTTTTAGATGAATACCGTCTGTTTTGTGTAAATAGTGAGTGTAGGCCCGATATCCCTTGTTTGAGTGCCCATATAGGTTACTTAAAGCAGGTCAATCGTCGATGATAATGAATAACAATGCTCGTAGGTTGAAGTTCTCTTGCTTATTCTTATCCCACACACGTACACCTTCTTTCTTCCATAGCAGTAATAGTTCATCAACCAATGGTCTTAGATACACATCAATGTCATTGCCAGGTTGTTTTGGACCTTGGATCAGCACCGACATCATAGTGAACTTTCGCTTCATGCACATCCAACCAGGAAGGTTGAACACGCATAGTGTCACAGGCCAAGTGCTATGACCATTGCTAAACTCACCAAATGGATTGAAACCATCTGTGCTTAAACCAAATATTATGTTTCTAACTTCCCCGGCAAAATCTTTGTATTTTCTATCAATGTTTCTCCATTGAGACCCATCTGCCGGATGTCTCAGGCATGTGGTCTTGCTTACGATCGCTTTTGTGCCATGTCATCAACTTAGCATTTTCTTTGTTCCTGAACAAACGCTTCAAACGTGGTATTATAGGAAAATACCACATAACCTTCGTCGGTACTTTCGTCATCTTGGGAGGTGTCCCCTTGGGAGCACCAGGATCATCATCTCTCCGGATCTTATAACGTAGCGCTTTGCACACAGGACAAGCTTCAAAGTTTTCGTGTTCTGTGGCTTGATATAGGATGCAATCATTAGGGCAGGCATGGATCTTCTGAACCTCTAACCCCAGAGGGCACACAGTCTGTTTCGCTTCATATGTTGTCGACGATAATTCATTGTTCTCGGGAAGCTTGTCCTTCACAATTTTTAGCATCCCCTCAAATGCTTTATCAGACACACCATATTTTGTCTTCCATTGCAACATTTCAAGTGTAGCACCAAGCTTTTTGTTATCCCGTCCGCAATTTGGGTACAATAGTTTTCTATGATCTTCTATCATACGACGCAACTTTGCATTTTCATTATCATTTTCACAATCCCTTTGTGCATCTATTAGAACTTGACCAAGGTCATCAACATGGCCGTCTTCCGGTATCTCTTCTTCATCAAGCATCTTCCATTAAAGTATCCGCAAAATCTTGCCCCGCGGCCCGATCGGGAATGTTATTATCATCCTCCTCATCTTCATTCTCTTCCATCACAACCCCTCTTTCGGCGTTCCTGGTCCAAAGCACATAGTTCGCCATGAATTCGTTTTTAATCAAGTGGAGGTGAAGAGTCCCCCGTCGGAGTATTCGTCGTTTCGCACAAAGAGCATGGACAACACATGAATCCCTTTGGGTTCTTGTTGGCTTTGGCCACTTCGAGAAAAGCTTGCATGCCAGCAATATACTGCGGGGATCGTCTGTCGGCGTTCATTCATTGCTGATTCATCCGCATCATATCAAGTCCACATATTATATTAAACTAAACAAAGAGAAAGAAGAAGAAGGGTGAATTCGATGATGTATTCCGTTATGAACTAGATGATGAGAACTGGAGGCCTACCTACATTCTTCTTTAACATGTTGATCATCTCGGCATAATACGTGAATTCATGAATGTGTTTGAAGAAGAGGTTCAAAAGCTAGAAGGCGACTAGTTTTTAGCTTGGGACTTGTGATACAATGACATATAGAGGTCACTTGATGGCCATTTTGATCTCCATTATCAATGACCATACTTTTTATAAACTAACTTCTATAAAATTAGCTAAATGTAAAATTAAGATTAGTTCTATGTTTCATTATATTAAAAAGTAAACAAAGAGAAAGATGAAGAAGGGTGAATTCCATGATTTATTCGGTTATGAACTAGATGATGAGAACTGGAGGCCTACCTACATTCTTTCTTAACATGTTGATCATCTCAACACAATACGTGAATTCATAAATGTGATACAATGACATATAGAGGTCAACACAATACGTGAATTCATAAATGTGATACAATGACATATAGAGGTTACCTGATGGCCATTTTGATCTCCATTATTAATGACCATATTTTTTATAAACTAACTTCTATAAAATTAGCTAAATGTAAAATCATAATTAGTTCTATGTTTTATTATATCAAATAGTAAAATTTAATTTTCTTTACATCGGTATAAAAGATAACAAGACAACGCTAGTGTTTACCAACCACATTTTTCTCAATCTAAAGTATACAAATAACCTCATCTCTCATTACCTCCTCCCACATAGGATTTAAGATTTCTATTTTCTCCATCTCTAAAATATATTAAAACAATTAATCACAACAAATGATGGGAGGAAGAAGAATCAAACATCGGAAACACTTTAGAGGAGAGAAATCTTCACAAATACATGAAGAAAAAATTCAGCAGCACCTCTCTAAGGTTGAGGCGCCTTGGAGGAGGAGCTTGAGCTCTTGGTGAAGAATGGCTCGGGCAAGAGAAAGGGGAAGAAGAAGTTGGATTTGTAGGGCGCCGACTATTAGTCCTGGTTGGAGTTACCAACCAAGACTAAAGGTCACACTTTAGTCCCGTTTGGTAACTCCACCCGGGACTAAAGAATTAGTACCGGGTGGAATTACCAACCGAGACTAATGGGTACACCTTTAGTCTCGGTTGGTAATTCCACCGGTGCTAAAAGCCCGCGTGAATCATTGAGGGAAAATGACGTTGGGAGGTAGCCCTTGTCATGGTTGGTTAGACGAACCGGGACTAAAGGGGGATGTCTCCGGTGAGCATTTCGGGCCACGTCGATGAAAGGCCTTTAGTCCGAGCTCCAAAGTTGAACCGGGACTAAAGGCCCAAACCAAAGCCTCCCTCTCCACCGAGTGTAAGAGTAAAAAAACTAGTCCTACGTGTGTGTGGAACATAAACAACAATTGCCGTGTACGGATCATGGCGATGACGAGAGAGTCGTTCTCACATGGAGAACGCGGCGGTGCGGCACTAAAACAATGAAGCCTTAGATTGTCGAGATAGATGCCGATAGATGATACGATGAGTCGACTACACACCGTGTTATGGAGGAGAAGATGCGTTTGTGGACTTCTAGCTGCATGACCTTTCTTTTAACCGTGTGTTTGGTTGGAGAGCTACGGGAGCGGAGCGGAGCCAACCCGCGTGTTAGGGACAGCTCCAACCCTTCCTAAATTAGGTTTATGTTTTTGGTTCGTGATGAATTTGTTCCAACTTTTGTTTGCATGAGGAACGGAAAAATGCGGGATGCATGACAACATAACATCGTTAATGTGGGCCCCATCTATCACCAATGGACCCCATCCGTCATACTCTCACATTTCGTTTTTGCTCTAGGAAGCATAGGAGAGCGGGGGTTTCGTGGCTAGCGGGTTCCGGCGCCGCGGGCGGGCTCCCCTTGCCCCGGGCGCCCTCCGCCGCCGTACACAAGCTTCGGCGCTGCGGCGGGCTTCGGGCCACCGCCGCCCTCCATGGGGATCGAGGCGCACTCCTCGCCATCCCCGTGCCCTACCGCCACCTCCACTCCATCGGCCCCGGTGCAAGCTCCGCCACCGCCCTCATAGGCACGACCTTGAGCTCGGCCACCGCCCTCACGAGCTCCACCCACGAGAGGGTACGCCGCCGCCGCCGCCTTCACGGTCTTCACGAGACGGAGACGGGGAGAGAGGGGGATGGGAGGGAGAGGGAGAGAAATGGGAGCGGGGCGGCTCCGTCCCTCGACCTCCGAGGGACGGAGCCAACCCGCATCCGCGGGAATATTCCGCCGGGAGCCGCTTCGCTCCCACCACTCCTCATCCGGACGTCCGCGGGAGCGGCGCGGCTCCGTCCCCCCACCCCCCGGTGGTTCTCCATGGTAAGTTTAACTATGACTTCAAAGAGCCCGGGGAGTAGTGTCGTTGTTGCGGACAAAAACCTATCTTTGATTTTCAATTGTCTTATCACATCATCATGGTGAACCCCGAAGGCTTGGAACATACTATGTTGAGGCAAAATAAGCGAGAGTTTGTAATATCCAACTGAGCTCTAATTATTCCCCTTAAATTTATAGGTAAAGACTTAAGGACCGATTAGGCGAACCGAGAGAGGGGGTGTGAATGGGAGCCGATAAAAAATCTTCTCGAAGGAGATGAGGACTCCAACAAGATGAACATGTCTTCCAAATCACATCTTCGACTCAATTTCCCAAGTTGGCCAAGACCATGCGGCCACCGGAGTACTATTCGTCCTAGGAACCATCAACCACCTTCACAAAGCGCAACACGGGACAACAATGAACTCACCCGGACGTTCACCCGAGGCAAAACCCACCGAGCTTCTACACCCGTCGGACCGGTCGGCCGGGTCGCTCGAGATGAACAAGCACCCGAGGGTCAACTCCCCCAAATCCAACTCCTGATCTCCTGAATCGCTCCATAGATTTGTGCAAGACTTTGGGGATAGTAGGAACACCTCATGGGCACTCCATAGCCAAGATTTGGTCCACCAAAACTTGCTAAAATGAGACGAATCGAAGAAATCCCACCAAGAACGCCTCTAACACTAGAGCCAAGAAAACCTCAAAATCAAGCCCCTTTGCTCACGAATTTCGGAGGGGAATCATAGGGAAAAGAACCATGAAGGGTTCATACATATATCCCCCACCAAATCCCAAAGAGAAAGGCCTCCAAAATGCTCCAAGAAAATCGCCAAGAAAGGGCTCCGAAAATCACCAAAAAGAACAAACGGGAAAGACACATCCAAGCCTTGAGGAACCATGTCGAATCATCTATACATACCAAAGAGTTTCATACAAGGTCTAGCTTGCCACCCGATCATCCTTCCCTCTCACAAGATCTCACCATGAATCTCTCAAGCTAGTCCCATGGAAATCCTAAGCAAAATAGGAAGGGAAAATAGGAAAACAAAATGAGCTAGGGTTCCAAGAGATGGCTGCCATCCTCTCACCACTTGTGTTATATGGAGGCAACCGAAAGTCTAAAATACCTTTACTAGCTAACTAAGGATACATGCCCCTCAAGGGCGAATTCAGAAATCTTTGTCATCGCCCCATCGGACGGATGCCCGGCGACCGCAAACTTGCTTAGCGTCGACGTAAGCCTTGCGATCCCGACGCGTGTCCTCTCGGTTCGAAGTCTGCGGATCGCGTCGTCGCACACAAGTCAAACCGGTGCGGAGCCGCTCGTACCTCCGTCTTCGGTTATTCGGTCTTGGCTTTGTGGATCAACCAAGGAACCTAGTAGTTTTTTGGTGAACCACCGGAAACCCCGCGAACTCGTTGTAGCCTCCGCCAATCACCACTCATGACTCGGATCCCACGTAGTCCCGACTCGACCTTGGTTTTGCGGCTCAACCAAGAAGCTGTCTACGAATTCATCTTGCCGTTCTTGCCACCATGCGGCCCGCACTTGAGCCCATTGGCCACCGGGTCCCTCGAAACCGACCTACTTGTCTTCTCCACAACCGGAGGCCTCACCGACAATGACCTTTCACACTTGTTCTTCACCCCGCACCAACACCGGTAAAGCCGCACCCCGCACCGGTCCCCACAACGTTGTGAATCACTCATCACACCGGGAAGTGACCATCCACCGGTCCTCAAACCACACATGGTCCTCAATCTCCCCCTTGATGAGTGCATTGACAACACACACATATAGTAAACCGAGAGAAAAAGTGAAGGACCGAAACGACGAACTAGAGAGGGGGAGTGCATGGGAGCCGATAAAAATTTTTCTCGACGGAGATAGAGACTCCAACAAGACGAACACGACTTCCAACACACGTCGCCGACTCAACTACCCAAGTTGGTCAAGACCATGTAGCCACCGGAGTGCTACCGATCCTAGGAACCAACAAACAACCTTCGAGCCAAAACTCCCCAACACTCACAATGGAAACTTGCACGGCTTGTCGCTCGTGCTACACCGGCCGGACCGATGGCTGCGCGGTCGGACCGATGACACTCGGTCGGATCGGTGGGCGAGCCGGTCGGGCGGTGGCTACGCAGCTCGCACAACAAATGTTCCAAAGAGCCTCGGTGACTTCTCTAGGCCCTAGAACGAAATACCCCAAAACACAACCCGCAAGGAAGAAGAACCCTACACAAAGCCTAGCAAGACAACACCAAAGCGACCAAGATCCGACCAACAACAAGACAACCCCAAAGACACATGGAACAAGCAAATCACCCAAGGCAAATCCTACAAATGGCTCACACCGGTCGGATCGGTCACGAGCACCGGTCGACGGTCACGCCTAGGCAACTCGGGATGAACAAAGCACCCGCGGGTCAACTCCCCCAAATCTAACTCCCGATCTCTCGATTCACTCCACGGATTCGCACAAGACTTTGGGGATAGTAGGAACACCTCATGGGCACTCCATAGCTAAGTTATGGTCCACCAAAACTCATTGAATCAAGAGAAATCGAATGATTTACGCCAAGAACACCACAAACCCTAGGACAACGAAAACCCCAAAATCGAGCCCCTTTTCTCACGGATTTGGGAGAGGAATCAAAGGGAAAAGAACCACGAAGGGTTCATGCATATATCCCCCAACAAATTGCGGAGAGAAAGGACTTGAAATCACTTCAAGAAAAACGCCAAGAAAAGTCTCCGAAATTCACCAAAAAGGAAAACGAGGGAAGAACTCAAACACGCCTTGAGGAACCATGCCGAATCATCTATACATACCATGAAGGTTCATACAAGGTCTAGGTTCCGCCCGATCATCCTACCCTCTCACAAGATCTCACCATGAAGCTCTCAAGCTAGTCCTACAAATTCCAAAGGAAAATGGAAGGGGAAAATAGGAAAACAAAATGAGCTAGGGTTCCAATAGTTGGTGCCATCCTCTCACCTCTTGGGTTATAAGGAGGCAACCGAAAGTCTAAAATGCCCTTACTAGCTAATTAGGGATACATGCCCCTCGAGGGCGGATTCGGAAATCTTTGTCATCACTCCATCGGATGGATGCCCGGCGACCGCAAACTTGCTTAGCTTCGACGCAAGCCTTGTGATCCCGACGCGTGCCCTCCGCTTCGAAGTCTGCGGACCGCGTCATCGCACACCACTCGGACCGGTGCTCCTCACCGGTCGACCGGTACCCACCGGTCGGACCCGGTCCGATGCTACCGCACCTCCGTCTTCGGTTCTTCGGTCTTGGCTTTGTGGATCAATCAAGGAACCTAGTTGTTATCCGGTGAACCACGGAAACCCCGCGAACTCGGTGTAGCCTCCGCCAATCGCCACTCATGACTCGGCTCCCACGCGATCCCCGCTCGACCTTGGTTTTGAGGCTGAACCAAGAAACCATCCATGACTTCATCGTGCTATTCTTGCCACCATTCCGCCCGCACTTGACTCCGCCGGCCACCGAGTCCCTCGAACGAAGCCTACTTGTCTTCTCCACACCGGACGCCTCACCGCAACGACCTTTCACGCTTGTTCTTCACCTGCTCCAACACCGGTCAAGCCGCAACCCGCACCCGCAATACTTAGTGAAGAATCGGTCCACACAATGTTGTCAATCACTCATCACACCAGGAAGTGACCATCCACCGGTTCTCGAGCCACACATGGTCCTCAATCTCCCCCTTGATGAGTGCATTGACAACACACACATATAGTAAACCGATAGAAAAGTAAAATAAAAGAAATGAACAAAAGAAACTCCAACAAGCGATCGAAAGCCAAAGAAAGGCAAAGAGAAAGATCACTTCAAGAAGACAAGTCTCGGACCCCTTAGGCAAGGGCAACGACTCGACACATCCGAGACAAAACTATGCTCAAGCAAAAAGCACAAACCACCAAACAAAAGCTCGGAAAACCAAAAAGAGCTCCCCCTACACACATGCAAGCCCCCCGAATTAATGCAACTCCCCCCGGACGAATACATGCAAACCACTTGAAGAAAACGAAGAGCAGCTGCATCGGCTCGGCTACGGCCGTCGACCGGACGACACCACCGGTCGGACCGGTGACATCAACCGGTCGACCGGTACACAACGAATCCCGAAATGGCTCGAAACCACTCGAAAACCTTCTAAATGCATTCGGTAGCCCAAAACAAGCTTAAACTTCTCCCCCTTGTTGACAATACATGAATCAAGCCAAAAATGCAAAAAAATGCAACCTAGATCTTCTTAAATAGACAAAATTCAACATAGGATGCTACACATGTCCAAATGAGCAAGTTAGATACTCTATAGCTTCGTAATGACATCAACTTCGGGATCACCATGTTTCACAACCATTGGACGAAGCTAAGATAGAATTGACAATTTTGCGAAAATTTACCCTCTCATAAGCAAAGTCCTAAACATGAGCGAAACATATCAAAATGGCAAAGCTACACAAACTTCATGCTAGGACAACCATTCTAATCATCAGACCATCACAAATACCCACAAGCACCTCATGTCATGTCAAAGCCACCGAGCCATGTGCCTACTTCTATATATGAGACTTCTCATTGGTAGGCATCATGCAACGGTTTAGCACCGAATGCAAATTAAATTTAGCACATTTGACATGGGAGCACCTTTTCCAAGCAATTTACATTTCATTTTCAAATTCAAATTTGGTACATGAAATGTCTTTGCGACAAAAAGGAACTTATGCCCCTCCACAAGATAAAGCATGAGGGATAAACATCCATGATGGCAAATGAGCCTTTGGCCCCATATGATCAAAATAAGCTATCTAACCACAAAATAAGCATAGCGAAGCCACTAAAACATGTCAAAATCATATCAAGGCATTTACTCACAAGAGAGCATACATATGACATTTTTTCAAAAACATAGCCTTCAACCATGGATATAAACCAAGATTATCAAGAGCTAAGCCAAACTAACCATAGCTTACCAAACAAGCTCACAAAGACATATATATCATTCCATGGTGAACAATGTATATAGGAGAAGCTTTTCCTAGCCAATGCATATGACACAAAATGCATGCAATCTAAGATACAAGGATGCCTATACAATATATTACATATGCCATGCCAAATGCAAGAAATGCACAAAGGAAAGTTATACATATGCTACAAAGGAGCTCCCACACACCAACTCAAGAATTCAAACAAAAACCAAGATCCCCCCGCAAACGAGTGAAAGTTGCTTGATCTAGGGGTTTCGTGAAAATATCGGCTAGTTGGTCATGTGTGGGTACATGGATCAAAGCTATCTTCCCTTTCTCTATGTTGTCTCTCGGAAAATGATACCTCACTTCTATGTGCTTAGTTTTAGATGGAGCACCGGGTTCTTTGCAACGCTTATGGCACTTGTGCTATCACATTAAAGTGGGACATGAGTATACTTCTCACCAAAGTCACTTATGGTGTATGTGATCCAAAGGAGTTGAGAGAAACGGCTAGCTACGTGTCGGGGACCGCCCTAGGGGTCCCCTCAAACAATGGGGGAACCCCTACTTAAATTCCCGCATCCATATAAGCTAAGCCTAACCATGCGGGAAACTAACCCCGCGGGACACGGCCCACGCGAGCGAGACTCGGAGGCCCACCAAGGCGGCCCGCCTAGGAAGACCCCTCGAGCGAGGCTCCGCCTCGCCCGAGGGCATGCTCCTCCTCGAACGGGCTCCGCCCCGTTCGAGGGGCGACTCCCTCCTCGAACGGAGTTCCGCCCCGCTCGAGGGGCGACCCTTCCCTCGAGCGGCCCCGCCCCGCTCGAGGGCGCGCTCCCCCTCGAGCGAGTCCCGCCTCGCTCGAGGGTCCGCTCCGCCCTCGGCGGGGCCCGCCACGATCACGGGCGCCCGCACGCGTGCGCCGGCCCCGTACTTGGGCATTTAACGCCCGACGCCGCGGGACGGCGCCATCATGCGCCGGGGCTCACGCCCCGGTGCCGCCGCACCAACTCCCCGGGGAAGGAGCCCATCCCCGCCACGCGTGGGATGGACCGTGCGGTACGGCCGGTGTCAGTCCCGTGACACCGTGCGCACGCCGCTGTACGACTAACGCGCCCGACCCTCGAAAGGGGGCCGGGGCGCACCCTCGATTCCACTTTCCCGTGACCTTGCGGGTTAGGTAAGGGGCGCTAGGCCGGTGGACGGCCATCCCGGCCACCGCAACGGCGCGGCCGCCGTACCCACGCGTGCGGGCGCACGCCTGACTCCACAGGGGCACGCCCAAGCACTGCAGCAACCACTCCGCCACCACGAGCTCATTGGGAAGGAACGCCGTTCGCCCGCTCCCCGTACCCCGTACCGGTCATCATCGGCACCTCCCTCGAAGCCTATCAGAGAACGCCATCACCATCTGCCGCCTCCTACCCTCGAACCGCCACCGTTCGGGTACAAGATAGGCCATCATGGCCGGATCGCAGCGAAGATCAACCGGGCGACCGCCCATTCTACACCATAGCACGACGAGCTCCCACCCGTAGCTAGGTAGCGCGGCGTGCATGTAACTCGCCGCCCCCTTGGCCTATAAAAGGGGAGGCGAGCCCCCGGCCCGCGGGGGACGAGTTCGAGAGGAGTTCGAACAAGTCGGAAGAACACGCCGACCGTGCACTCACTCTCTTATTCTCCCACAACATCTTCGGCCACTCACCGGGGACTTGGGAGCCACGCTTCCTCTCCCACCTTGCTTGTACTTGCCCCACTACAAGCACCCCGGTGCCGAGCAATATAGTGCCACGAGCACGCCCACCGCCGGACGTACGGCCCCCTCGGCGGAACCGGGATAATCCTTGTGTCATCGTTGCTTGGCATCGACCATAGAGGGATAAACTTGGGCGCTATCTCTTCGGTTAGTGTCGGGACCATATTCCGCACCGACAGTTGGCGCCCACCGTGGGGCTTCCGAGCGCCTAAGGTCATTTCGCTGACTCCCTCCATGGTGATTCGCACTGAGTACCGTAGCACTCGCTACAACATGGGTAGCTCAGACCCCCTTCCGGCCGGGCTCGAGATCCGCTTCGGGGACTTGAACTTCCAGGCCACGGGGAATGGCTATCTCATGCGCCTCACCAACCGTGAGGAGCTACGCGCGCGGCGGGGAGGCCGGAGTCCGCTCCGGTCACCGCCGCACGCACGACACGCGCGGTACCCGCCGGGCACGGATGCGGCGGGTCCGTCGACGCCACGACGCCGTCGCCGCTGCCGGGCCGCGCTCGCGTCGGGGCGCGGTCCGAGCGGCGGCAGGCCGAGCGCGCCGCCGCCCCGGCGCGGTGCGCCCACCGTCACGCCGGCCGCCACCGCCCCGGCGGGACCGCGCGCGGTCTCCGACCACGCGTCCCCATCGGGCCGCGTGGCGCCACTACGGCCTACAACGCCAACGTCAACACGACGATGCGCGGGGTTCCGCCCGGCCGGCACGTTTTCGTCGCCGGGGATCCCGGCGCTTCGGCCGGCCGGACGAGTCGTCCCTGGGCTCCGTCGACACGATGCCACCCGCCAACCGTCATGGGTACGCGGAGTGGGACTTCTCCGGTGTGCCGGACCCAGTCGCGTTCAGGCGCTTCCTCGACGCCACGGACTACTGGTTCGGCTGCTCCGACGACTCCAGCACTGGGAGCTACGACCCCACGCGGGAATGCCTGCGCCGTCATCACCAACAACCCGGCCAACGCCGCCGGTGCGGCGGCGCCGGAGATGGGGAAGTCACGCCGGCCCCGGGGGTTGCCACGCGCGCCGGCCGCGGGGCCAAGCGCACCGCCGGGGCCGACGTCGACGCGCGACCGGCCCAAGCTCGTGAGCTCGAGGCCAAGCGCGCAGAGGAGTACCGGACCGTGCGGGCCGCTCCGCGCCTCGATGGCGGGGAGAGGCCTCCGCGCGCGGCGAACGCGCACGGGGAGTTAGGCGCGTCAAATCCGCGACCGCCTCAACCCCCTCGTCCCCAACGTCGACCACGCGGATACTCCACCGCGAGCGAGCCAAAAGCTCATCGCCGCCGCTACACCACCGCGCGCCATGCCGGCACCCTCGACCCCCGAGGCTCGAGAAATGCACCGCGAGGTGCAAACCCTCCTTGAGCAAGCGGCGTCCAGGCAGGCCGAAAGCTCGGCCTCACGCATCCGCCAACGGGGGGGACGCGCGGGGTGATGATCCGGCACCGGGGGCGAACCCTCGGTGCATGCGGGTCGACCCGCTGACCAGGGACGCACGCCGGCCAAGGAACGCCTCCTCGACACACGCAGGGCGCTGGATGGCGACGCCCGCAACGTCATCAACGCCAGGCGCACCGGCAAGGCGGACGCGCGAGCGGCCGGGGGCTACCACCCTCGAAGGGGTGGACGCTACGACGGCGGTGAGGATCGCTCCCCAACGCCGGGAGCCCCCCGGCACCCGCGTGTTCGGCCGGGGAGATCCGCACGGCGGCGTTCCCCCAGCGCTTCCGTCAACCCTCGACGATCACCAAATACAACGGGGAGACGGACCCTCGTGTCTGGCTAAACGACTACCGCCTGGCCTGTCAGCTGGGCGGGGCCACCAACGACGAAGTGATCATCCGCAACCTGCCCCTGCATCTGGGCGACGCGGCCCGAACATGGCTCGAGCACTTGCCCGCCAGCCAGATCCACAACTGGGACGATCTAGTCCACACTTTCGTGGGCAACTTCCGGGGGCACATACGTGCGCCCGGAATTCTCGGGATCCGCGCTCCCGCACGCGAAGCCGGGCGAACCGCCGCGGGACTTCATACGGCGCTTCTCCAAGCGCTGCACAGAGCTCCCCAGCGTGGCACAATCCGAGATCGTGCACGCGTTCCTCGAGGGCACCACGTGCCGGGACCTTGTGCGCGAGCTGGGACGCTGCCCGCCCACGGACTCGAACGAGCTGTTCGACATTGCCACCAGCTTCGCCTCCGGAGAGGAGGCCGTGGGGGCAATTTTCGATGGCAAGAGGGGCAAGCGCTCCGAGGACACGCCCGCGGAGGGCGGCGGGTCCAAGGAGCCGCGCCGCAACGACAAGCGGGGCAAGAAGGGGGAAGAAGCCGCGCCGCGAGGCGCGCGAGCGAGGGGCGCAACGGCGGCAACGCCGAGGCCCTCGCCGTTGACCCGGCCCGACGGGGCCCTCGACCGGCTCCTCGAGGCCCGGGGGTTTTCGACGACATGATGAAGAAGCCGTGCCCCTACCACAAGACCCCCGTGAATCACACTCTTGAGCAAGGCGACATGCTCAAGAAGTTCTATGGCCGTGCCGCCGCGAAGGAGGCGGAGGCCAAGAAGGATGGGGGCAACGGCGACGCAGTGGCTTCCCCGCGGTCGAAAATGTGTTCCTCATTTTTGGGGGATCCACCGTCGACATGTCAACCCGGCAGCGCAAGAAGGAGCGGCACGAAGTCCTCGCCGCGGGAGAGGGCACCTCCGGCCTTTCTCAACCGGTCGAAGGATGCCATCACCTTTAGCCGGGATGATCACCCAAACCGCATCCCGAACCCGGCCGGTACCCCCCCGGTGGTCGATCCCATCATTGGGAACGCCCGGTTTTCGAAGGTCCTTATGGACGGAGGCGTAGCCTCAATATCCTCTTCGCGCATACACCGCGCCTAATGGGGATTGGGCCGGACCGCTTGCGGCCCGGCACGAAGCCGTTTCACGGCATCGCGCCCGGAAAGCGAGTTCAACCCCTCGGGCGCATCGACCGCCCGTCCGGTTCGGGACCCCCAAGAATTTCCGCAAGGAAACCCTCACCTTCGAGGTGGTGGGATTCAAAGGGGCCTACCATGCCATCCTTGGGCGACCATGCTATGCCAAGTTCATGGCGGTCCCCAACTACACGTACTCGAAGATGAAGATGCCGGGTCCAAACGGCGTCATCACCGTCGGGTCGTCGATCGAGCATGCATTCGATCGCGATGTCGAGTGCGTGGAACATGCGAGAGGCGCTAGCGCTGGATGAAGCGCTGGTAAACACGCTGGAGAAGATGGTCAACGACGACCTCAGCTCCGCCACCAAGCACGTCGGCACGTTCGAGGCCGCCGAGCAAACCAAAGGGGTCCCTCTCGACCCATCAGCCCCCGAGGGCAAGGCTTTGAGGGTCAGCTCGACCCTCGATCCTAAATAGGAAGCGGTGCTCGTCGACTTCCTCCGCGCCAACGCCGACGTTTTCGCGTGGAGCCCCTCGGACATGCCAGGCATTCCGAGGGAGGTCGCCGAGCACTCCCTTGATATCCTGCCTAATGCTCGCGGCGGCCCGGCGGCGGCCGCGCCGCTTCGACGAGGAACGGCGACGGGCGATCGGAGTGGAGCTGCGCGGAAGCTCCTCGAGGCCGGATTCATCAAGGAGGTGTTCCACCCTACGTGGTTAGCCAATCCTGTGCTTGTAAAAAAGAAAAATGGGAAGTGGAGGATGTGCATTGACTACACAAGTCTCAATAAAGCGTGTCCAAAAGTTCCTTTTCCTTTGCCGCGCATAGATCGGATCATTGATTCCACCGGCCGGGTGCGAACTACTCGTTTCCTTGATGCCTATTCGGGATATCATCAAATAAAAATGAAGGAGTCCGACCAGCTCGCGACTTCGTTCATCACACCGTTCGGGACGTTCGTTACGTCACGATGCCTTTTGGCCTCGAAACGCGGGCGCGACCTATCGGCGCCGCATGCGGCACGTTTTTTGGGGACCATATCGGCGAACGGTCGAGGCTTACGTAGACGACATCGTCGTCAAAACCGAGAAGGCGGACGACCGGTCGGCCGATCTTGGCATCGCATTCGGTTGCTCGCGGGCCGGCGGGGTCAAGCTCAACCCCGAAAAATGTGTCTTTGGAGTGCCGCGGGGCATGCTCCTAGGATACATCGTCTCCCCGGCGGGGGATCGAGGCCAATCCTGAAAAGGTCGCGGCCCTCGAGCGAATGGGTCCAATTCGGGACCTCAAAGGGGTGCGAAGGTGCTTGGGGTGCCTTGCCGCCCGAGCCGCTTCGTCTCGAGGCTCGGTGAGAAGGGCCCCGCCCCTCTACCGGCCGCTCAAGAAGCACGAGCGCTTCTCTTGGACCGCCGAGGCCCGGGGAAGCGCTCGACAAGCTAAAAGCATCTCTGACGCACGCCCCAATCCTTACGCCGCCGCAAGACGGCGAACCCCTCCAACTCTACGTGGCCGCAACCACCCAGGTGGTCAGCGCCGTGATCGTTGTGGAGCGCACGGAGGAAGGGCATGCCCCGCCCGTGCGAGGCCGATCTATTACATCGGCGAAGTCCTGTCGGACACAAAGACGCGCTACCCTCAGGTCCAGAAGCTGTTGTACGCGGTGGTCCTCGCGCGGCGCAAGCTCCGCCACTACTTCGAGGCCCACCCAGTTACGGTGGTCTCTTCCTTCCCGCTAGGAGAGATCATTCGCAACCCCGATGCGGCAGGCAGAATTGCCAAGTGGTCCGTGGAGTTGATGGGCGAAACGCTCGCCTACGCCCCGCGCAAGGCCATCAAATCGCAAATCCTAGCGGACTTCGTCGCTGAGTGGACGGACACACACCGCCGCCCCCTCAAATTCAAGCGAGTGCCGGACTCTCGTTCTTCGACGGCTCGGTGATGAAGACGGGAGCGGGCGCGGGCTGCTCTTCGTGTCACCCCTCGGGGAGCACATGCGCTACGCAAAGTGCGCCTCCACTTCCCCGCGTCCAACAACATGGCGGAATACGAGGCCCTCCTCTCGCGGCCTCAAAATCGCCATTGAGTTGGGCATCAAACGCCTCGACGTGCGAGGGGATTCGCAGCTCGTGATCGACCAAGTCATGAAGAACGCGAGCTGCCACGACGACAAGATGGAGGCCTATTGCAAGGCCGTGCGGGCCCTCGAAGACAGATTCTACGGCATCGAGCTCAATCACGTACCCCGCCGGTACAACGAGGAGGCAGATGAACTTGCCAAGATCGCGTCCGGGCGGATCACCGTTCCCCCGAACGTTTTCGCGCGCGACGTCGCGCAGCCATCGGTCGCCTTCGAGCCCTACCCCTCGAGCGACAGCGGACCCTCGGGGGCTCCCTCGAATCCAGCGGGTGCGGAACCCATGGAAGAGGACCCCTCGAACGAGGCGTACGTGCTCTCCCTTCTCGAGGGGTACGGCTCCCACGAGGCCGTCGCGATGGACATCGAGCCGGCTCCCCGCCCGGGCGGTGGCGGGAGAAGTACATCGCCCGGATTGCTCGAGGGGGAGCTCCCCGAGGACCGGCCACCGCCGAGCGCATCGCCAGGATGGCCAAGTCGTTCACCCTGGTCGACGGTGAGCTGTACAAGCGCGCCGCGTCAGGCATACTCCAGCGGTGTATACCCATTCCCGAGGGGCGCGAGCTCCTACGGGACATCCACGCGGGGATCTGTGGCCACCACGCCGCGCCGCGCACCCTCGTCGGCAACGCGTTCCGCCAAGGCTTCTATTGGCCTACCGCGGTCGCAGACGCCAACGAAATCGTGCGCACTTGCGAAGGGTGCCAGTTCTACGCCCGCAAAACCAACTTGCCAGCTCACGCTCTGCAAACAATCCCCGTGACATGGCCGTTCGCTGTGTGGGGGTTGGACATCGTCGGGCCCCTGCGGAAGGCGCCCGGGGGCTTCACCCACCTGCTTGTCGCGATCGACAAGTTTTCCAAGTGGGTGGAGGTGCGCCCCATCACAAATTTGAGGGCTGAGCAGGCGGTTACGTTCTTCACCGACATCGTCTACCGCTTTGGAGTGCCAAACTCCATCATCACAGACAACGGGTCCCAGTTCACGGGCCGGAAGTTCCTGGAATTCGCGACAAGTTCCACATCCGCGTGGATTGGGCAGCCGTGGCGCACCCACGGACCAACGGCCAAGTGGAACGTGCCAACGGCATGATCCTACGGGGCCTCAAGCCCCGAATTTTCGACCGGCTCAACAAATGCGGCCGAAAATGGCTCCGAGAACTACCGGCGGTCGTGTGGAGCCTAAGGACCACCCCCGAGCAGAGCCATCGGGTTCACCCCGTTTTTCCTAGTCCATGGCGCGGAGGCCGTCCTCCCCACGGATCCGGAATACGGGTCGCCCAAGGTTCGAGGCTACAACGAGGATGCTAACCGGGCCGAGCCCGCGAGGACTCACCGGATCGCCTAGACGAAGTACGCCTCGTGGCGTTGATGCACTCCGCAAGGTATCAACAGTCCCTACGGCGCTACCAAGCGCGCAAGATACGTCGCAGGGATTTCAGCGAGGGGGACCTGGTCCTAAGGCTACGCCAAGACAATCGAGGGCGCCACAAGCTATCGCCCCCATGGGAGGGACCCTACGTCGTGGTGAAGGTGCTCAAACCAGGCACGTACAAGCTGGCCAACGAGGACGGCGAAGAACTCACCAACGCTTGGAACATCCAACAGCTACGTCGCTTCTACCCTTAGCTAGGATTTCCAAGTATTTTCTGTTGTACAAACACACGGCCAACACCCCAGTTGGTGTCACCTATGTAAATACTCCAAGTATAATAAAAGGGCAACTCGGCTTTCCCCTGAAACCCAAGTTACCCTCGGGGGCTACTGCGGGGGGGCACCCCCCCCAAATGGTCCCATTTTTTTTCGCGCAAAAAAAAAAAAAACGTAATAACACGCGCTAAATTCGTTTCCTACTTCAACCACGAGCCACGATTCGAAAAGGGCGTAGGCGGCACAATGGAAGGAGCGCGCGAGCCGAGACGCCCCTACGCCGCGTGGCTATGGCCCGTCTCTCTCGCCTCCAACCTAGCGGGCCCCTCGCGAAAGGCGGACTTCCCTAACTAGAATGCGCTCGGGGAGAAGAAGAAGCAAAAAGCGCAATAAAGCGATTTCATTTACAAACCGACCATGTTCATGAAATTACTTGTTTCTTTACAAGAGGCCACGAGGCCGAGTTCGATACATGTAAACAAAAACGGGCCTAGCGCCCGTGTACTTTCGGGGCGGGCGGAGCGGCGGCGTCGGCGGCCGTCCGGGAAGAGGAATTCTTCAAAGGCCTCGGCGAGCGACTCGGCGGCGTCAGCAGCAAGCGCGTCCGCACGCTCCATGGCCACCTCGTCCTCGACGCCCTCGGGCACGATGTAGCCTTCCGCTACCGCCTCGAGGTTGACCTCGTAGTGGGATCGCACCACTCCGAGGGCCTTCTGCACGCCCAGGTGCAACGCCCGGCGCACCCGCTCCGTGACGTGGCCACCGAGGGCGCGCAGCGGCTGGCCGGAGAGCCGCCGGCCCGGACATCGCCTTCCTCGACGGCGTGACGGGTCTCGAGGGCCGCGTTCCGCGCGCTCCCCCGCAGCCTCCGGCTCGGAGGAGTTGTAGGAGGCTTGCGGGGCCTCGGCCCGCCCCGGCGGCGTGTCCCGGGGCGGTGCGCAAGCCCGGAAGCGACAAGACGACGGAGAAATCGAAAAGGGGAAACGAACCCTCTAAGGCAAAAACTAACGAGCGGGATCGGACAATAGCTTACCTTCGATTTGTCTCCTCCCCGGCATCGAGGTCGCGGCGCACGGACTCAAGCGCCGCCTCGAGGCCCCGGACGGTCTCGCCTTGCTCGACGAGGGCCATCTCTTGGGCGGCGTTGCTGATGCTGAGCGTCAACGCCTCATCCTCAACCTCAGAGAATGCGGCGTTCCGCTCCTCCAGCGACTTCTCCGCCGCCTCGCGAGCAACGCGCTCCCGCTCCAGCGCCGTCCGGGCGTTGCCAAGGGCAGCCTGCTCCTGCTGGAGCCGCCCCTCGGCCCTCGCGGCGGGCGATGCGCTCTCGCCGGAGCCGCCCTTCGCCGGCGACGAGAGCCGCAACCTTGGCGTCGAGGGCGGCCTTTAGGTCATCCGCCTCCTTGGCGCGCCTCGCTCCATCCCGCGCGCCCGCTCCTCGGCCGGCGGCGGCCGCGCCGCGCTCCCTCGAGCGACGTGCGGAGCCTCCCGGTCTCGGCGCGAGCGGTGGCCACCTCCGCCTCCCGGGTGGCGGCCAACGACCGCGTCTTCTCCAGGTCCTCGCGCGCGTTCCACAGCGCCTCGTCACGATCGACGAGGGCCGCGCGGATGCGCCCGAGGCTCGAGTCACGCGCCGCGTCTTGCCCTGAGCTCTCGGGGAGCACGTCACACCACGCCAACGCCCGGTAGACCAGCCAGCTGTCCGGCGTCCTAAGAGCTTCCGCAAGCGCGTCGAAAGCGCTGCATCGCTCCCGGAGCTGGCGGGCCTCGGCGTTCACCTGGTCGAACGCGCTGTACTTCTCGCGGGCGCGGCGCTCAAGCTCCTGGAATCCACGCATCGAGCCTCGTCAGCACCAAGTCTTGAGTACAGCGCGCGAAAGCGAAAAAGGGAAAGAAGAAAAGCAACCGTGGCTCACCTGGAAGACGATCCAGGCCGGGCCGCTGTGAACCCGCAGCGCCTCGTTCAACGCGCGGTTGAGCGTGGCGCCGTGGCTCATGAGCTCGCCCCAGAGCTCCCGCTCCCCTCCGGGGCGTCGCCGAACGCCGGGGATCCTCCACGGCCCCACCCACCTGGGCGGGGCGACCGGCGTGGGAGGACGAGGCCTCGGCGTCGTGCCCTCGGCCCCCCACTATCATACGACCCTCGTGACGCCTCACGAGGGCCCTCCCCTGGGGCTCAGGAGAGTTCGTGGGCCAGCTGGCCCACTGGTTCCACCCAGGCGGCGAGGAGTCGTCCGAGAGCTCCACCACCTCCGCCTGGGGACCGCCGGCGGGCGGAGCCGCCCTGCTCCGCCTCCGCCGGCGCCTCCACCGCGCCTCGCGGCCGCGGGCGCCCGCCGTGGCGCCGTTGCCGCCACCTCCGTCCGCGCCGCCACGTCCGCGGGCGCTCCCGCAGGTTGCGCCCGCTCGCCTCCTCCGCGAGGCCGCCGCCGCGCGGCGGCACCTCCGCCGTAGCCGCCGCCGCGGCCCGCGCCTCCATGGCGACCGGCGCCGCCCGCCCCCCGCGACCTCGCGGCTGCGGCGCGGCGGGGTTGATCCACCGGCCGGGGCCTCGAAGCCCCGCCCGGCCTTGCGCGCTCGTGCCCGCCGCCGCGCTCGTTCTCGGGCGCGACCCCCTCGACGAACGCCGCCGGGTGGGGATCGACGCATCCGTCCTCAGCACCTTGGCCGGTGCAAGAGGAGGGACGGTGGGCACCGCCCTGCGGAAACACGAACGGAGGATTAGAGCATCTAATAACCAAACAAATTAAGGCCAAGCAAAGGAAGAGCAGATTCCTTACCTCGCGGAGGAAAAGGCCCGCTTCCTTTTCCTCGAGGCCTCCGACGAGGCCGGCGCGGGGGCCGCGCCGCCGCGGCGCTCCCCGACGGTGCCGCCGCACGCGCGGGCACGCCCGCCTCACGCGTAGGCGCACCCGACGGCGCCACGGTGCGCGGGGGCACGCTTGTCCCGCGCGCGGGCGCGCCCCACCGACGCGCCCCTCGACGAGGACGCCGCGCGCGCGGACGCGCCCCCGCCGCGTGCGGGCACGCTTGACGCGCGCGCGAGCACGCGCCGCGCGCGCGCCTCCGTGGCGCGCGCCGGCACCCTCCGCGCGCGTGCCGCCCCGACGACGACCGCCCCCGGCGGCGGGCGCCGACGCACCCGCCCCGGACGAAGCCGCCCCCGACGCCGGCGCGAGATCCGGCGACGGGGGCGCGGGCCGCCACCGTTCGAGGGGCCCTCCCCCTCGGACTCTTCCTCCTCGTCCCGATCCGAGGACGAGGGCTCGTCGATGTCGGGGGAGGAGAGCCCCGGCTCCTCCCGCCGCCGGGTACTCGGCGGCCCGTGCGTCGCGGCGCGCTTGGCGCCGCCTTGCGTGCTCCCTCTTGCGCGCCGCCCGCTCCTCGTTGCTCCCGCCGCGCCGCCCGGCCGAGCGCACGGGGAGTCGGGGGGTGGGTGGAACGGCCTTGGCGGCGGTGAACCGCACCGACCGCGCACGAGGACAACGGCGGCACATCGGGGAAACGGAGTCAAGAACAAGAACTAAAACGAGATCGAAAAGCTCCACTCACCAACGGGCCGGTGGGGAGCATCTCGAGGTCCCACGGGGGTCCGACCCGCGGGCGCCGGCGTCCGGGTGTCGACGGCGCTCCGCGCCGGGTGAGCGCGTACGGCCGCTCCGGCGGCGTCGGGGAGCATCCGCGACCTCGCCGGGTCGACGGGGTTGGCCGCCTCCGTCATCTCAAAGATGCGGAGCGGCCTTGCATCAACGGCACGATACGCCGGTGATGGAGGAAGGCGAGGACGCCCATCGCGTTGAGCCCTTCCCTCGCCAGCCGCTGCAAGGCGGCGAGGATGGAGTCTCGGCGCGCCGGTGGTTGGCCGTAGGCAACCCGTAGCCCCAGCAGTCCGGCCTCTCCTTGAACACCCGCCCGGTGTAGGGAGGGAGGCCGGGCTCGGCGTTGCGCAGGTAAAACCATCCCCGCTCCCAGCCGGCATTGTTCGTCGTCATGGTGCGGGGGGATGTAGGAGTTCTTGAGCCGCCCCCGCACGGCAAGCGACATCCCGCCGGCGCGCACCCCGCGCGCGGGTCCTCGGCTCCGTCGTAGGCTGCGTGATGAGCTCCGCGCGGAAGAGGTGCACCCAGAGCTCCCAGTTGACTGGGATCCCCAGGTACCCTTCGCAGACGCCCACGAATGTGGCCGCCTCGCGAGATCGCGTTGGGGGGCGAAGTTGTGCGGCTCCACCCCGTAGTGGAAGCACAACGCCCGCATAAACGTGCTCGCCGGCGCGTTGAAGCCGCGCTCGTGGTAGCGGAGGAAGCTCACCACGTATCCCTCCGGCGGATTGGGCTCGAGGTGCGACGATGGCGGCACGATCCACTCCGCCGGCGCCCATCTTCGTTGGCCGAGAGCTGGCCGGCGGCGACCAGCTCGCCCAGGGCGAGCCGGGTCACTGTCGACTTCTCCCAGGCGTACGGCTCCAAGACCCTGATCGGAAGCTGAGGCGGCGCCATAAGCAGGGACGAACGAGCGCGGGGGCGGAGGACAAGGAAGCGAGAAGAAAGCTCTAAGCAACGAAACCGCGCGGTGGCAAGAGCAAAACGAAGACGAAGCGACGGAGGATTGAAAATGGTGAGGAGCCAAGGTAAAAACCGCCACCTACTCCTCCCCGCAGTTTTATAGGCAAACGGGCGAATTCTCCGGAGCGCACGCCCCGCCAACAAGAATCGCGGGAATCTTTCCATCGCGTCGACGGGCGGGCCCCACCACGACTGCAGCCGACTAACCCCGGGGGCGGGTCATCATTACGGCGAGACCGGCGGCGACCGAGGCGAAACCGTCACATCCGCCGGCCACGTCGCCCACTACGCGCGCGCGCGCGGCGCGCCGCCAAAAAGGCGCGCCCGCGGCGCAAAACCCGCGGCCACGCCCCGCGGGGCAATTAAATGCCCGGGCCCCTTGCCAAGCAAGGAGAGCCCTCGAGCGAGGCGAATCCTCGGCTCGAGACAAAGGTGACCCTCGATGGATGACAGCGTGAGAAGGTCGCCCGGGACCCGCTCGGTGTAGAGTAGGCAGCCGCGGGCACCCATACCACGTGAAGCCCTCGAGCGGCATGACCCTCAACTCGAGACAAGGCGACCCTCGATGGGATATCAGCGTGAGAAGGTCGCCCGGGACCTGCTCGATGTAAGGCAGACCACCGCGGGCACCCATGCCACGTAGAACCCTCGAGCGGCATGACCCCCAACTCGAGACGATGTCAACCCTCTGAAAGAAGGCACGCGCGCAAGAGGATCGCCCGTGTCACGCTTGAAATAGAGCGACACCGAAAGCACTCATACCGCGCCACGCCGCCAACAAGCACCTCGAGGGCCGGCACGCCCGGACCCCCTCGACGGCCGCAAACGTGAAAAGACGGAGCCGTCCATGCACGCCCCCGCACGGCCTTACCGATCGGTGGGTTCGAAGCCCGACCCTCGACGGGTTCGAACGGGCGCCCCGCATCTCGGAGTTAGGGACGACGAGGGCACGCGCATTCGAGCCGTTCCTCGAGCCCGTCGGCTCGAGGGTGCCCCACATGTCGTGTTCGAGAGCCGGCGAGGGCGGCTAGCGCGGGGGATCCCACCGAGGGAGAGCTTCCGCGCCCTCGGTCCCTAGCGAACGGGACCGAGCCCCACCTAGCAAACCCACGCAAGCGCTTCCATGGACGTGTCTCGGACCGCGCAGCCCTACCCTTATCGAACGGGGCATGGACGTCCACTTGAACTACCCGCTAGCGGCTCGAAGAGGAATCCGCGATTCGCGACCCGCTCGATGGGAGTCGTGGAAACCTCACCTCCCGACCCGCGGAGGGACGGCGAGGGCGCGATAAAAAACAAGTCGTCAGGCTCGACCCGATCGCCTCGAACAGGCCAAGGCTCGGGGGCTTGACGCACGGCTACACCTCCTTGGAATTGCACCCGCCCGAGACAGTGACAGGGGAGCGTGCCACCCCCGATGCCGCCGAAACACCGCCGATGCCGGTTGGCATATGTGCCACGCCTTTCTGACCGAATTGCTCGCGGTTAACCCCCGGGCAGAGAATCCACACTCCCGCAGGGCTTCGGGGCTAGACCCGCGGGTCCGCTAGCGCGGCCCCCGAAAGCGTTCGCAAACAAGGAGGGAAGAACGTCCTATCGGTAGGTTCCGGCATCCGCGGGAGCCTCAAAGGCAAACCCGCAGATGCTCGGGGGCTACGTCGGGGACCGCCCTAGGGGTCCCCTCAAACAATGGGGGAACCCCTACTTAAATTCCCGCATCCATATAAGCTAAGCCTAACCATGCAGGAAACTAACCCTGCAGGACACGGCCCACGCAGCAGGACTCCGGAGGCCCACCAAGGCGGCCCGCCTAGGAAGACCCCTCGAGCAGGCTCCGCCTCGCCCGAGGGCATGCTCCTCCTCGAACGGGCTCCGCCCCGTTCGAGGGGCGACTCCCTCCTCGAACAGGTTCCGCCCCGCTCGAGGGGCGACCCTTCCCTCGAGCGGCCCCGCCCCGCTCGAGGGGCGCGCTCCCCTCGAGCGAGTCCCGCCTCGCTCGAGGGTCCGCTCCGCCCTCGGCCGGGGCCCGCCACGATCACGGGCGCCCCGCACGCGTGCGCCGGCCCCGTACTTGGGCATTTAACGCCCGACGCCGCGGGACGGCGCCATCATGCGCCGGGGCTCACGCCCCGGTGCCGCCGCACCAACTCCCCGGGGAAGGAGCCCATCCCCGCCACCGTGGGATGGACCGTGCGGTACGGCCGGTGTCGGTCCCGTGACACCGTGCGCACGCCGCCGTACGACTAACGCGCCCGACCCTCGAAAGGGGGCCGGCGCACCCTCGATTCCACTTTCCCGTGACCTTGCGGGTTAGGGTAAGGGGCGCTAGGCCGGTGGACGGCCATCCCGGCCACCGTAACGGCGCGGCCGCCGTACCCACGCGTGCGGGCGCACGCCCGGCTCCACGGGGGCACGCCCAAGCACCGCAAGAACCACTCCGCCACCACAGAGCTCATTGGGAAGGAACGCCGTTCGCCCGCTCCCCGTACCCCGTACCGGTCATCATCGCACCTCCCTCGAAGCCTATCGAGAACGCCATCACCATCCGCCGCCTCCTACCCTCGAACCGCCACCGTTCGGGTACAAGATAGGCCATCATGGCCGATCGCAGCGAAGATCAACCGGCAGCCGCCCATTCTACACCATAGCACGACGAGCTCCCACCCGTAGCTAGGTAGCGCGGCGTGCATGTAACTCGCCGCCCCCTTGGCCTATAAAAGGGGAGGCGAGCCCCCGCCCGCGGGGGACGAGTTCGAGGAGTTCGAACAAGTCCGAAGAACACGGCGCACCGTGCACTCACTCTCTTATTCTCCCACAACATCTTCGCCCACTCACCGGGGACTTGGGAGCCACGCTTCCTCTCCCACCTTGCTTGTACTTGCCCCACTACAAGCACCCCCGTGCCGAGCAATATAGTGCCACGAGCACGCCACCGCCGGACGTACGGCCCCCTCGGCGGAACCGGGATAATCCTTGTGTCATCCGTTGCTTGGCATCGACCATAGAGGGATAAACTTGGGCGCTATCTACCGGTTAGTGTCGGGACCATATTCCGCACCGACACTACGGCAACGTACTCGCCTCGGTAGTGGATTGAGCAACACTTGACCGTTTGTGGGAAGACCAAGACACCAAAGAAGATCCCAAAAATTGGCAAGTCCCGAAGTGGACTTCCTATCCAACCGACACCCGACAAAATCCGCGTCCGAAAAACCATGAAGAGCCAAAGAATAAGACGTGGAGTACCAAAGACCGAAGTCGGGAGTGTGACACAAGTACTCGAATATGCGCTTGACCGCTTGCCGATGCGAAGTCCTTGGAGACACTTGAAAATGAGCGCAAAGACATACCTAGAACTAGATGTCCGGCCTCATCGCCATCAAATAGAGGAGTGACCCGATCATGCTTCGGTACTCCTTCGGTCCATGTGTTCACCTTCCTCATCCGCATCAAGAGCCGTAGTCGTACTCATAGGCGTCGCCACGGCCTTGGAGTCATTCATCTTGAACTTCCTCACAATGTCCTTAGTGTACTTAGCTTGGTGCACAAATGTTCCTTCTTTTGATTGCTTGATTTGTAGTCCGAGGAAGAACTCGCAACGCACCCATCATGCTCATCTTAAATTCCCCGCTCATATCATCCGCAAACCGTGCAACAAGAGAGTTAGACGAGCCACCAAAGAAAATATCATCCACGTACACCCGCATAATGAGGATATCTCTCGCCCTCGTCCGAGGAGAAACAAGGTCCGATCGACCTTCCCCATCTCAAACCCTCGCTCAAACAAGAACCCCCTCAACCTACCATGCCAAGCTCTAGGCATCTCGCTTCAACCCATACAACACCTTCCTCAACTTGTACACCTTCGCTCTCAAACCCCGGTGGCCGCCGTTGACAGGTGTATTTTGGTACACCAAAAATGTTCATTACACTTCGGTTTGGATTTGATTATGGAACTAACCCGCCACTAGGCACAATAATCATATAACAAGTTCATCTATGTGCTTGCATTTGGAAGTGTTGTGTTTATGTAGGAAACACATGGACATAAAGGACAGATTCACAATAAGTTCAAAGGAGCATTTACGGAGTATTGTTCGTGTTCGTGAGCTTGATGAAATCACTTCCCATGGTGTCAAGGACCGAAGTGCTATGTAGGAACACCCACGGGGATTGAAGCGTAAAAGACCGGACTTCATGCAAAGAGAACCTCCACCTTTGACGCGAGGATGACATCGCCAAAATCATGCAAGTGGAAGGGGCAAAGTACATAAATGCATAAGGACCCACGGGAGCGAAAGGGGCGACCGAACCGGGCCGAGGTGGGCCCAGGCCGGTCGGCCCAGGCCGGCCGGCCCAACCCACTCCGGTGGCCGGTTCGGTCCCGTTTTCCTTGCACCCGAAGGATCTTGAACCCTAAAGGCCCGGGCGCCGCCATTCAACGAAGGAGAGAGTCATTCGCACTAGGTGGCCATCCACAAGCTAGAGAGGGAGGAGGATCTCCGGAGGGAGATCGACCACCTCGAAGGAAGCACCCTCTCGTGGAGAAGAAGGAAGACACCGTCGGAAGGGAAACCATGATCAACGGTGCCATGATCGCACCTTGATGGGGTAATCTCCTTATTCGTCCATGGGTTGTAATCGATCTTGAGATGTAATCGCACTTTGTCGGATTATCTATCTATCATCTTGTGTTGAATATACTTTAATGCGTAAGGTTAGGTACCATGTCGTAAAGGGAGTACGTGCCTCAATGCTTCCTTGGATCCATTCAGTATGCTGTGTCCATCATAGGTCTAGTCATGAATACCTTCGCGTAGTGACAGTACGAGAGGAGGGAAAGGGCGAAACCGTGGTCACAACCCCGATAGATTAGATTGGTTTTCATGTCTTTAAGCGATTGCATGCTTCAGTTTCATAGACCCATGGGCGAGTGTCTTCTACCTTGATCGTTTATCGTTCTCTCTAGTGTAATTTAGTTGTTTTCTAGTTTAATAATAGTTAGGGTTTTAGTAGCTAGTGCGTAAAAGTAGATTAAACGCTTGTAATCCCCTTGCTCCGCGGATTGACAAGAACCTTGGGAATCCCGTGGTGAAAAAGGTGTGGGGTCCGTACACTTGCGGATCGTAGAGGGATACGTCTTTTATCCGTCAACAACCGCCTCACAAACACTTCTTCCTCCAACACACCATTAAAGAAGGCACTCTTCACATCCATCCGGTATAACATGAACCCTTTAGCCATGGAAAAGGCTAGAAGGATCCTAATCGCCTACAAACGGGCTACGGGAGCAAAGGTCTCCTCGTAGTCGATCCCCTCCTTTCGACTAAACCCCTGAGCAACAAGCCTTGACTTGTCTCTCACCACTTCACCTTTCTCTCTTCCACACCCATTTTGTCCCAACCAGCTTACATCCTGGGGGAAGGTCAACCAATTGCCAAACTTGGTTCCTCTTAAAGTTCTCCAACTCCTCATGCATCGAATTAACCCAATTATGATCAGATAGTGTGTGTCCAATGTCTTTGGGCTCAAAAGTGGCAACAAAAGCAGCATGAGCGAAATGAGAATTGTTCCGAACCCTCGACCGTGTAGTACGTTCATTCATGTCGCCGATGATCCTTGAAGCTGGGTGATCCACTTGTACTCGCCGGGGAGCTTCTCGCCTTGATGCTACTTCCCCCTCAATAGCGCGTTTCTCTTTGAACTTGAGTTGTCGTCGTAGGTGTGGGAGAGGGACCGTCCACCACCGTGGTCGAAGTAGTATGTACATGCTCGGCCACGGGAACCACACCGCCATCTTCATCATCTCCATGTTCATGCTCGTCCTCCCGAAAGATCTCCTCGCCAAGTTCATCATCACCCGCACACTCAAAGACAAGTTGACTACGTGGTTGTTCCTCGTCGAAGGTTACCTCGCAATTCTCCACGATTTGGTTAGTTTAAGAATTGAGCACACGATATGCTCTAGAGTGAGATGCATAACCAAAGAAAATACCATCGACCAACCTAGCCTCAAACTTGTCCAATTTCTTCCCTTTCTTAAGGATAAAGCATTTGCAACCAAACACATGGAAGTGACTGACCTTGGGTGTGCGACCGTGCATCAATGTTGACGGTGAATTTCCGTCAACCTAGAGTACTTGTTATACATTGGTTTCGATTATGATTTGCAACTAACCCGCCACTAGGCATACTAATGATGTAACAAGTTCAAACTTGCATGTCGATTTTGGAGTTTGTTGTTTACGCAGAAATTAACGTTAAAGAGGAGACTTTCGGGATAAGTTCACCAAGCACTTCAAGAGAAGATCATGAAGCCCGTCACAAGTCAAGACACGCGATGAACATGACTCCAAATGATCCGAGGACCGAAGCGTCAACGTGCAAGTCTTCGGGGACTCAACCGTAAAACGGCGAAGCTTGCATGGCAAGGAATCAAGCCTAAATCGTGAAGGAAACGACGTCAAAGGCCCACATGCAAGTGCACACAAATAGGGGATCACGCGAGAAGCAACCGGGGAGCAAACCGGGGCCGAACCGGGCCGAAATGGGCACGGGCCGGCCGGCCGGGGCCGACCGGCCCAGCCCCCACTCCGGCCCGGTTCGCTCTCCCTTTTGCCCTAGGTGCTTGTCTATAAATTGTCTCCGCCTCCGCCGGCCGCCACATCCATCCATCCATCCATCCATCCATCCATCCACGGGAACTCGGCGAAACCTAGGAGAGAGCGACGACGACCGCCGCGAGTCCTCGAAGTCGTCTAGGAGATGGCCTAGGCCTACCCTAGCCGCCATGGCCGCCTTGACGGTTGAGCCATGGCGGAGTTCCGAAGCTAGTTGAGGTCATCAATGGTATGTACTCGGTGGAGATGATCTAAACGCATTTATTATGTGAGTTAAGTACTTCATGTCATCCGATCATTTAGCGACTCGATTGCTCCATCGATGATTTTGTTTTCTTCTTGGTTATGCTTCTTCCCCAATCTAGTCTATAGCTAGATTGCATAGGGTGCTCTTGTAGCCGCGGTGGCTAGAGGTGCATACCGGACCGACCAAGTGATTTCAACTTGTTCTATCGAACTCGCCCTAGACTACCCGCATGAATAGGAATACGTTGTGACAGAACGGGGGTTCCGAAAGGCGGGCGTTTTCGGAATCGGACCGGAGGATAGTAGTTTAAAGATGGCTTTGGATGAGATGCATGTCGCACTTGCTCTTTTGGCTGGAACAATGACTAGAAGATGATAGGCCTTAGTTTCCCTCGCTTGCTCTTTACTTTGTTTACGTTCATGGATGCGATCGACCTTATGCTATAATTCATACATCTTTAAGGTTTATCTTCTTATGCAATCAATGCTTCATGTTAGGCTAGATCAATAGGTTAGATGGTGAATCCTAGGAGTTTGCTTCCGATCCTTGGATTGATAAATCTAGGGAGAACCCTCCTTGGTGAAAAAGGCACCAAGTCACCCGTAGGCTTGTGGTGAACTTGAGCACGGTTTTGAACCGTCAACAAGCCCCTTTTTTCCGGCGCCGTTGCCGGGGATGGCAACTCGAACCCTAGGGCGATCCATCTATCTCTTTGACTAACCCTAATTTTTATTATTGCATATATGCTTGCTTTCTTGTTTGTGTCCTTGAAAGTAGGTGAAAAGCTAGACACAAGACGTTCGCATCCACTCCGACAAGATGATGACTACATCAAGATTCACTCTTTAGTGGTAGGTGCTAACTTTTGTTAGCGTCCCATCATATTGAGTCCACACCCTACATGAGTGATGTCGAACAAGGTATGTCAGTGTATCAATTAAAGTTTTAAGACTAATGTTTTGTGGAGGTTTGTTTGTCCAAGCAATAGGTGTTGGAAGCAATCACGTTGCGAAAGAAGCAACCGTCACTTTGGCTAAAGAAAAATCAAGAATACACACCATTTCCATCATGCTACTCGCTGGTCCAGCAATGGTGACGACTTAAAGCCAAAGGAGATGCGATGTAACACCCCGAAGACCACAAGATCAAGGTCGTCAACATATTCGGATCAATTCACAAAAAGTTTCTGTTCCCATCAATTTCTGCACAACCTCAAAGGAGAAAAATAGGATATCTTTGGATATTTATAAGCCCCATGAAGTTACGCTTCCAACGAATCAAGAAGCAAGTCAATCGGAGGTTCCTACAAGCGGGTATGACCGAATTACCGAAGGTTGTATGTTCTGAAATTTCTGGACAGCATGAAGGAGCGGAAACAAAACAGCCATAACTCCCTCATTTGGGCTCCGATTAAGATTAATGAGTACCCTTTGGAAAGGTAATTTTATAAAGTTTTCAATAGAACAGTATTTTGTTATATGTTCTGTTATGTACACAGGGGAAAATCCACGAAAAAGAGGAAGCAGCAACATGATGAGAACAAGATAGTGGAGATGAGGACGACGACAACAAAGAGAAGCTTGGGCAACGCTTCCATTAGACCACACGAGATGAAATTCAGAAGTTTAGAACAAAAAAAGAATCCAAGAGCATTGTCAAAAAAAGGCACAAGTTGGCAACATCCGACCCTAGGAGATGTTAGAAGCAAATCACCATGGATTACACACAAATGGGGGCATCCGGTGGCGCGGATACTCTGGGCTCTCACACGAAGGATCATGGAGTTACATGAAGATATTTGAGACATGTGTGAAGTCCCACAAATGAATAAGAAGAGTGAGTCCACTCAAGGCAACCTTGATGATGTGTGGCACGAACGAAGGAATTGTGAAAAGACGATACAAGCCACCGATCATTGAAGATTGTTTGCTTTCAACTCCGAGAGACCACTTACGATGAAAAGCTCGAAGGCAAAGGTACAAATTAACCTTTGAAGACACTTTAGGAGCTGATAACATTCCTTTGATATATCTATGATTCATATCCGATAGTGAGGTTGATTCAATTCTATGCCTTGTTCTTATGATAATCATGATAGGCTAGAATTTTTTGAGAGTAATAAAGAGGCTTTGTTGTGCTTAAAAATTGTTACATGCCCAATGAACCTTTGTCTAATGAGAGCTTAGTGCTGAGCAAGAAAACTTATGCTGTAATTAATAACAACTTACTTTGTCATAAATTGTGGTTATGGAAGCGTTTGTTTGCAATATGATTTGTAAATCTTGGACTTGCTTTGTGCTCGGTCAAGCTAGTGACCTTAAAAGAGAAAATTGTGGGAGAAATCCCAAGTTTCACTAACCATGCAGGGCATTAAACATAAATTAAGATGAGAGAATCATACCCAAAGAATTGCAAACCCGTGCATCACCGTCACCGAACCTCAAAAACGGACGTCGCTGTTTTCATCAATTTTGAGGACCTAGTCAGGCATGTTCAAGGAATAAAAAGTTGAAAATCAGAAGCTCCATCAAGTGCCGGTTCCAACGCATCCAAGATCGATGAATTTGAAGGCCCGTACAAGGAGATATGGCAAAAACATTGAGCGATGTGCAGTCTGAAATCAGCTTTGGACAGATTGCAGCGCCGGAGTAGAACAGGCATAACTCACTCGATCGGAGTCCGTTGGGGGTGAATAAATACTTGATGGAAAGCTATTGTATTCCACGTGGTCTGATCTGGACAGAGAGGAAAATTTGTGAAAGAATAGGCAGCGATAAAGTGTGAAGGAGAAGGTGATGATGATGATGCAAGAAGACGATTGGGCAAGCCTCTCATCGAGCATAAGTGATCGTGTCAATCATGGAGAGTGGATCAAGGCTGCATGAATACCTTCAAATCTTGCATGAAGAAGCATGGCTCCGCAACAATAAGAAGGTATGTGAGAAAGTCGAGCTCTATGACTTTAAATGAAGTGCTTTGCGGGAGGCAACCCGGTTTTCATTTATATATATACATGACCGTCTACATTGTGCTCTTTAATCGAACCATCAAGTAACATTGTACCATTGCTGTAATTAAAAAAAACAACACCATGTTGTATGATCTAATTGCTATTGAGGGAGCGCTTTGTTATTTGATCTCAAAAACCTTTTGGACCTTTTTGTGTGCCTATTAGAGTTTAGAGTCCTTTTCTTTTGTGTCTTTTTAGAGAGATATATGAAGTGGCACCATCCTTTGATTCTAAACTTGTGGCTAGTTAATTTAGGCTAACTTTTGTTTTAGACAACCTCCATATCGTGTTGTTTTCTTCATCCATGTCATATTGCATTGCATGTCGTGTTAATCTAACTTTTTGTCCAACCAACCTAAGCCTTCCTATAACCCCCACAAAAAACCATAGCCTATAGAGGTAGGATTTTTTGAGTTGACCGAGGGCTCTCACCCTCGGGGTTGAACAAGTCTATCCCTTTCCTCTTTATTAATTAAAAACTTTGACTAGCCTCCCCATAAAACCCTTAGGAAAACTTCCCCTACCTATAGACATCCTAAAACCATTGGTTTGTAGAAAGACTCTAGGACCACCTTAGTTATAATTTCTACACTTGACTCCCTCTCTTCAAAATCCTTATTGAGCCAAGGATACCTATAACCTACCCTTAAATCTTGTTAGTTTGGTTGATCGATTCTTTTCGATGGTTGACTTCCTTGTTGACAATGCTTACTTTGTATGAAGTGTGAAATCAAGCTATGTCCTTTGCTTATTATAGACCACATCGAAAGTGTTTTTCAAACCTTGCTAATGTTTGTTTGAGTTAACTTTCTGCATTTGTATTTTACATCCATCTCTTTGTCATCATCCACTTTATGTTAGCTTGGGACCTTTTGTGAAACTTTATGATGAATGCTTTCATATCCATGTTAATGCTTGCCGGCATGAGTTACTACTTTTTGCAATCTTGTGTAAACATGGTGTTTAGACATGATTGGAGACCACCATCATTTAGTCTTATATCTTGAGCTACCATGATGCATTAGTTGGTTTATCAACTTAGCAATGCGCCATACTTTTCTTGTATTATAAAGAATTATTGATCTTGGGATGAACATGGTGTTTTCACCTTGGTTAACAAATCTCTATGGGAATAGAAAGTTTGGCAACCACTTTGTAAGCATGGAGATTAGAATTTGGTGTAAACATTGTTTTGTTTTTATACCATCCTTTCATTTGCATACACACTTGCACTCACGTACACCCATTAGTATTTTCGCTAGATTAACTATGCCACTAGTGAAGATCGTAGGGATGTCATGGTTTGTTGGCATAGGGTGAGTATTCCCGACCGTCACCTCTAGAGTACTTTGTGCATTATAGTTATTTTGCAGGCATGGTGAATCACTCCCATGAGTTCGTGATAAAAGCTGAAATCAAGATCATCAACACCTCCAAAATCCCGAAGGGAGCACTGCTGTTTCCATCAAGATTAAGCACATGTTCAGAGATATACAAAATGGAAAAATTGGATATTCAAGTGCTCCATTAAGTCTACTTTCCAATGCATCAAGAATCAACATTTTCGGAGACCTGCGCAAGAAGTTACAACCAAATCTTTGGGCGTCACACATTCTGAAATCAGCCTAGGACAGCTTCCACCAACAAAGTAAAGAGGGCGTAACTCTCTTGTTTGGAGTCTGATCGGGATGAATGACCACTCATTGGAAAGATACTTTAAAGCACTTTGCAATGGAGCTATTATTCAGTACACGCTCAGTTCTGGAAGTAGAAGAAAAACTTGTGGAAGATGAACCAGCGGTAAAGGACAACATGGAAGGAGGAGAAGATGGGATGAGAAACAATTGGGATCAAGGCTCGTGGCAAAGGGCGAACATTGAAGGATGAACAAAGGCAACAATGTGATGATGATCTCCTTGCATGATGGTAGGACTTCAAGAATTTTAAGATGGTTCATCATCTTCCGTGCCTAGCAACATGCTAAGCATGGGGGAAGACTTGGTGGACAAAAGAAGACCGCATGGAGTTCAAGGATCACGGTTGCTACGGATGCCGATCTTCATTCTTCCATGCTAGGCACGATGTTTAAGCATGGGGGAGGGCGCCCTACATCACAAGCATCAAAGGACGGTAACAATTCCTCAACCCCCTCTTTGTCCTTGTCTTTCTAAATGCTTGTATTTATGTATATGCCTTCAACAACATTAGATGCAACTTTTATATGTCTCTCTCGTTAAATAACATGGCTTCTAGGAGTACAACCTAGTTTTAGTTTTGTTTATTGTCATCACCTTGTGCTCACCATGATGAAATAATTTTGGCTTGATCTTGCTCGTTGATATATGATGACCGTTGCCACAAGTTTAAACTTTGTGCTTATTTATGCATGATTAAGCTATTGCTCTCTAATACAAATCTGAAATTAATTAAATGCTAGCTTAAACTTTTGTGGAGGTCATGATAAAAATAAAGACCCATGGTTTCTTTTATGCTCTCAACTTTGGATGGGTCGAAGAACATATTACTTTTTGGTTTTAAAAGTCATGCTAACCTTATCATTAATACCTCTTGCATTTTGCTCTACCTATCCAAAGTCTTATATATTGAGTGCAACCATAGATTACAAGAGTTATTGTTGTGTGAATTGATTCAAGGCTCGATTCTTTGGCTCGTGACTAAGAAGCCGGTCATTCCGTGTTTTGCGTAACTTATCTTTTGCTAGCCTATTCTATCCGTGCATTGTGAGCTCCCACATCGGAAGCTTTGCAAATCTCGCCGGATATCCACCCTTTAAACCAACATCATCTTTTGTGTTAACCTCCGTGACCTACCTACCTATCACTTGAGTATGGAGACAACATGTCACAAGGAGGTGCTTCAAAGGGAAGATTCAAGTTCCCTCTCATCAAGACATCCGATACCTACCTTAACACCACTTCCTCTTTGCTCGGGGACGAGCAAATGTCTAAGCATGGGGGAGGAGGTAGGTACTATGCAAATTAGAGTTCTAGGGGAGATAAAAGACGAAAGATGGAGATATGCATATCGAGGCTAGCAACAAAAGAAATTAAAAAATGAATAAGATAAGAGGACGAAACAAAAAAATTCAAAGTACCTCACATGTCAAAAAGAAAAAAAAGGGAAAAAGGAGGAAAATAAGAAAAAGAAAAAGGAAAGAATAGAGTAATAATAATGTCCCCGGTTCTCTAGTTGCTTAAGGATTTTTCAAGGACATCAAGATCAAGACCCATACTCATTTTTCCAACCATGTGCAATCCGATAACGAAGACTTCGTTGGGGCCTCGGGATCATTCTTTGCCATTTGCACATGTCCACCTATCTAAAAGTGTGAGTTCATTCTCTTCCCCCTTCTTGTGAACATTATTTTTCCAATGACCTTTTTTACGAGTCATGATAAGTCCATGAGAAGCTTGCCTTGTTTTAATAATAGTCTCAACTTTAGCATCTTGGTAGGATAAAAACTTTCCTATGAGCTTCAAATAAAACCCTTTCCACCTACAAACATGAGAGGGAAAGGATATAGATCAAGTAGGCTTGAGAGTGTTGTGAGATGAGAGAGTTCATGAGCAAGATGCAAGAAGGTTTAAATTTTTGTACTTGGTTTAGCTCTTTTTTTCACCTCGTTCTTCACTTCAAAAGTTTCAAAGACCTATTCGAATTTTGTGGAGCATGATTGATTACTTGTGGAAAGAGCTTAAATTATATCTACCCTCCATAGAGATGAAAGCTAGTTACATTATGGAATTTTAACAAATATAAACTTGGAGAGCATTATGCTTTCTCATGTGTGATCAAGTGCGTGGCATGAACAATGAAAGACAATGCCGATATCCATTGAAAACATACTCAAGGACGAGCAAGATTTAAGCATGGGGGAGATGTTGACGGTGAATTTCCGTCAACCTAGAGTACTTGTTATACATTGGTTTCGATTATGATTTGCAACTAACCCGCCACTAGGCATACTAATGATGTAACAAGTTCACACTTGCATGTTGATTTTGGAGTTTGTTGTTTACGCAGGAAATTAACGTTAAAGAGGAGACTTTCGGGATAAGTTCACCAAGCACTTCAAGAGAAGATCATGAAGCCCGTCACAAGTCAAGACACGCGATGAACATGACTCCAAATGACCCGAGGACCGAAGCGTCAACGTGCAAGTCTTCAGGGACTCAACCAGAAAACAACGAAGCTTGCATGGCAAGGATTCAAGCCTAAACCGTGAAGGAAACGACGTCAAAGGCCCACATGCAAGTGCACACAAATAAGGGATCACGCGAGAAGCAACCGGGGCCGAACCGGGCCGAACCGGGCCGAAATGGGCCCGAGCCGGCCGGCCTGGGCCGACCGGCCCAGCCCACTCCGGCCCGGTTTGCGCTCCCTTTTGCCCTAGGTGTTTGTCTATAAATTTTCTCTCGCCTCCGTCGGCCGCCACATCCATCCATCCATCCATCCACGGGAACTCGGCGAAACCGAGGAGAGAGCGACGACGGCCGCCGCGAGTCCTTGAAGTCGTCTAGGAGATGGCCTAGGCCTACCCTAGCCGCCATGGCCGCCTTGCACGGTTGAGCCATAGCGTAGTTCCGAAGCTAGTTGAGGTCATCAATGGTATGTACTCGGTGGAGATGATCTAAATGCATTTATTATGTGAGTTAAGTACTTCATGTCATCCGATCTTTTAGCGACTCGATTCCTCCCTTGATGATTTTGTTTTCTTCTTGGTTATGCTTCTTCCCCAATCTAGTCTATAGCTAGATTGCACAGGGTGCTCTTGTAGCTGTGGTGGCTAGAGGTGCATACCGGACCGACCAAGTTATTTCAACTTGTTCTATCAAACTCGCCCTAGACTACCCGCATGAATAGGAATACGTTGTGACAACGGGGGTTCCGAAAGGCGGGCGTTTTTGGAATCGGACCGGTGGATAGTAGTTTAAAGATGTCTTTGGATGAGATGCATGTCGCGCTTGCTCTTTTGGCTGGAACTATAACTAGAAGATGACAGGCCTTAGTTTCCCTCGCTTGCTCTTTACTTTGTCTACGTTCATGGATGCGATCAACCTTATGCTATAATTCATACATCTTTAAGGTTTATCTTCTTATGCAATCAATGCTTCATGTTAGGCTAGATCAATAGGTTAGATGGAGAATCCTAGGAGTTTGCTTCGATCCTTGGATTGACAAATGCGGGGCGAATCCTCCTTGGTGAAAAAGGCACCTAGTCACCCGTAGGCTTGCGGTGAACTTGAGCACGGTTTGGAACCGTCAACAAGCCCCTTTTTCTCGGCGCCGTTGCCGGGGATCGGCAACTCGAACCATAGGGCGATCCATCTATCTCTTTGACTAACCCTAGTTTTCATTATTGCATATATGCTTCCTTTCTTGTTTGTGTCCTTGAAAGTAGGTGAAAAGCTAGACACAACACGTTCACATCCACTCCGACAAGATGATGACTACATCAAGATTCACTCTTTAGTTGTAGGTGCTAACTTTTGTTAGCGTCCCATCATCCGCTATTGAGTCCACACCCTACACGAGTGATGTCGAACAAGGTATGTCAATGTGTCAATTAAAGTTTTAAGACTAATGTGTTGTGGAGGTTTGTTTGTCCAAGCAATAGGTGTTGGAAGCAATCACGTTGTGAGAGAAGCACCCATCACTTTGGCTAAAGCAAAATCAAGAAGACACACCATTGCCGTCATGCTACTCGCTGGTCCAGCAATGGTGACGACTTAAAGCCAAAGGAGACGCGATGTAACGCCCTGAAAACCACAAGATCAAGGTCGCCAACATATTCGGATCAATTCACAAGAAGTTTCTGTTCCCATCAATTTCTGCACAACCTCAAGGGAGAACAGCAGGATAACTTTGGATATTTACAAGCCCCATGAAGTTACGCTTCCAACGAATCAAGAATCAAGTCAATCTGAGGTTCCTACAAGCGGGTATGGCCGAATTACCGAAGGTTGCACGTTCTGAAATTTCTGGACAGCATGAAGGAGCGGAAACAAAACGGCCATAACTCCCTCATTTGGGCTCCGATTAAGATGAATGAGTACCCTTTGGAAAGGTAATTTTATATAGTTTTCAATAGAACAATATTTTTGGTATATGTTCTGTTATGTACACAGGGGAAAATCCACGAAAAAGAGGAAGCAGCAACATGATGAGAACAAGATAGTGGAGATGAGGACGACGACAACAAAGAGAAGATTGGGCAACGCTTCCATTGGACCACACAAGATGAAATTCAGAAGTTTGGAACAAAAAAAGACTCCAAGAGCATTGGCAAAAAAAGGCACAAGTTGACAACATCCGACGCTAGGAAATGTTAGAAGCTAATCACCATGGATTACACACAAATGGGGGCATCCAATGGCGCGGATACTCGGGCTCTCACACGAAGGATCATGGAGTTACATGAAGATATTTGAGACATGTGTGAAGTCCCACAAATGAATAAGAAGAGTGAGTCCACTCAAGGCAACCTTGATGATGTGTGGCACGAACGAAGGAATTGCGAAAAGACGATACAAGCCACCGATCATTGAAGATTGTTTGCTTTCAACTCCGAGAGACCACTCACGATGAAAAGCTCGAAGGCCAAGGTACAAATTAACCTCTCAAGGCACTTTAGGAGCTGATAATATTCCTTTGATATATCTATGATTCATATCCGATAGTGAGGTTGATTCAATTCTATGCCTTGTTCTTATGATAATCATGATAGGCTAGAATTTCTTGAGAGTAATAAAGAGGCTTTGTTGTGCTTAAAATTTGTTACATGCCTAATTAACCTTTGCCTAATGGGAGCTTATCGCTGAGCAAGAAAACTTATGCTATAATTAATCACAACTTACTTTGTCATAAATTGTGGTTATGGAAGCGTTTGTTTGCAATATGATTTGTAAATCTTGGACTTGCTTTGTGCTCGGTCAAGCTAGTGACCTTGAAAGAGCAAATTGTGTGAGAAATCCCAGGTTTCACTAACCATGCAGGGCATTAAACATAAATTAAGAGGAGAGAATCATACCCAAAGTTGCAAACCCGTGCATCACCGTCACCGAACCTCAAAAACAGACGTCACTGTTTTCATCAATTTTTAGGACCTGGTCAGGCATGTTCAAGGAAGAAAAAGTTGAAAATCAGAAGCTCCATCAAGTGCCGGTTCCAACGCATCTAAGATTGATTAATTTGAAGACCCGTACAAGGAGATATGGAAAAAACATTGAGCGATGTGCTGTCTGAAATCAGCTTTGGACAGATTGCAGCGCCGGAGTAGAACAGGCATAACTCACTCGATCGGAGTCCGTTGGGGGTGAATAAATACTTGATGGAAATACAATTTCATGAACCACTCATGGAAGCTATTGTATTCTACGTGGTGTGATCTGGACAGAGAAGAAAATTTGTGAAAGAAGAGGCAGCGATAAAGTGTGAAGGAGAAGGTGATGATGATGATGCAAGAAGATGATTGGGCAAGCCTCTCATCGAGCATAAGTGATCGTGTCAAGCATGGAGAGTGGATCAAGGCTGCCGAACACCTTCAAATCTTGCATGAAGGATCATGGCTCCGCAACAATAAGAAGGTATGTGAGAAAGTCGAGCTCTATGACTTTACACGAAGCGCTTTGCGGGAGGCAACCCAGTTTTTATTTATATATATATACATGACCGTCTACATTGTGCTCTTTAATCGAACTATCAAGTGACATTGTACCATTGCTGTAATTAAAAAAACCACAACACCAAGTTGTATGATCTAATTGCTATCGAGGGAGCGCTTTGTTATTTGATCTCAAAAACCTTTTAGACCTTTTTGTGTGCCTATTAGAGTTTAGGGTCCTTTTCTTTTGTGTCTTTTTAGAGAGATATATGAAGTTGGCACCATACTTTGATTCTAAACTTGTGGCTAGTTAATTTAGGCTAACTATTGTTTTAGACAACCTCCATATCGTGTTGTTTTGTTCATCCATGTCATATTGCATTGCATGTCGTGTTAATCTAACTTTTTGTCCAATCAACCTAAGCCTTCCTATAACCCCCACCAAAAATCATAGCCTATAGAGGTAGGATTTTTTGAGTTGACCGAGAGCTCTCACCCTCGGGGTTGAACAAGTCTATCCCTTTCCTCTTTATTAATTAAAAACTTTGACTAGCCTCCCCATAAAATCCTTAGGAAAACTTCCCCTACCTATAGACATCCTAAAACCATTGGTTTGTAGAAAGACTCTAGGACCACCTTAGTTAGAATTTCTACACTTGACTCCCTCTCTTCAAAATCCTTGTTGAGCCAAAAATATAGGATACCTATAACCAACCCTTAAACCTTGTTAGTTTGGTTGACCGAGTCTTTTCGATGGGTGACTTCCTTGTTGACAATGCTTACTTTGTATGAAGTGTGAAATCAAGCTATGTCCTTTGCTTATTATAGACCACATCAAAAGTGTTTTTCAAACCTTGCTAATGTTTGTTTGAGTTAGCTTTCTCGCATTTGAATTTTACAGCCATCTCTTTGTCATCATCCACTTTATGTTAGCTTGGGACCTTTTGTGAAACTTTATGATGAATGCTTTCATATCCATGTTAATGCTTGCCGGCATGCGTTACTACTTTTTGCAATCTTGTGTAAACATGGTGCTTAGACATGATTGGAGACCACCATCATTTATTCTTATATCCTGAGCTATCATGATGCATTAGTTGGTTTATAAACTTAGCAATGCGCCATACTTTTCTTGCACTATAAAGAATTATTGATCTTGGGATGAACATGGTGTTTTGACCTTGGTTAACAAATCTCTATGGGAATAGAAAGTTTGGCAACCACTTTGTAAGCATGGAGCTTAGAATTTGATGTAAACATTATTTTGTTTTTATACCATCCTTTCATTTGCATACACACTTGCACTCACGTACACCCATTAGTATTTTCGCTAGATTAACTATGCCACAAGTGAAGATCGTAGGGATGTCATGGTTTGTTGGCAAAGGGTGAGTATTCCCGACCGTCACCTCTAGAGTACTTTGTGCATTATAGTTATTTTGCAGGCATGGTGAATCACTCTCATGAGTTCGTAATAAAAGCTGAAATTAGAATCATCAACACCTCCAAAATCCTGAAGGGAGCACTGCTGTTTTCATCAAGATTAAGCACATGTTCAGAGATGTACAAAAGGGAAAAATTGGATATTTGAGTTCTCCATTAAGTATACTTTCCAATGGTCAAGAATCAACATTTTAGGAGACTTGTGCAAAAAGTTACAACCAAATCTTTGGGCGTCACACATTCTGAAATCAGCCTGGGACAGCTTGCACCACCAAAGTAAAAAGGGCGTAACTCTCTTGTTCGGAGTCCGATCGGGATGAATGACCACTCATTGGAAAGATAATTTCAAGCACTTTGCAATGGAGCTATTATTCAGTGCATACTCAGTTCTGGAAGTAGAAGAAAAACTCGTGAAAGATGAACCAGCGGTAAGGGACAACATGGAAGGAGGAGAAGATGAGATGAGAAACAATTGGGATCAAGGCTCGTGGCAAAGGGCGGAAATTGAAGGATGAACAAAGGCAACAATGTGATGATGATCTCCTTGCATGATGGTAGGACTTCAAGAATTTTAAGATGGTTCATCATCTTCCGTGCCTAGCAACATGCCGAGCATGGGTGAAGACTTGGTGGACAAAAGAAGACCGCATGGAGTTCAAGGATCACGGTTGCTACGGATGCCGATCTTCTTTCTTCCATGCTAGGCACGATGTTTAAGCATGGGGGAGGGAGTGCTACATCACAAGCATCAAAGGACGGTAACAATTCCTCAACCCCCTCTTTGTCCTCGTCTTTCTAAATGCTTGTATTTATGTATATGCCTTCAACAACATTAGATGCAACTTTTGTATGTCTCTCTCGTTAAATAACATGGCTTCTAGGAGTACAACCTAGTTTTAGTTTTTGTTTAATGTCATCACCTTGTGCTCACCATGATGAAATAATTTTGGATTGATCTTGCTCGTTGATATATGATGACCGTTGCCACTTGTTTAAACTTTGTGCTTATTTATGCATGATTAAGCTATTGCTCTCTAATACAAATCTGAAATTAATTAAATGCTAGCTTAAACTTTTGTGGAGGTCATGATAAAAATAAAGACCCATGGTTTCTTTTATGCTCTCAACTTTGGATGGGTCGAAGAACATATTACTTTTTGGTTTTAAAAGTCATGCTAACCTTATCATTAATACCTCTTGCATTTTGCTCTACCTATCCAAAGCCTTATATATTGAGTGCAACCATAGATTACAAGAGTTATTGTTGTGTGAATTGATTCAAGGCTCGATTCTTTGGCTCGTGACTAAGAAGCCGGTCATTCCGTGTTTTGCGTAACTTATCTTTTGCTAGCCTATTCTATCCGTGCATTGTGAGCTCCCACATCGGAAGCTTTGCAAATCTCGCCGGATATCCACCCTTTAAACCAACATCATCTTTTGTGTTAACCTTCTTGACGTACCTACCTATCACTTGAGTATGGAGACGACACGTCACAAGAAGGTGCTTCAAAGGGAAGATTCAAGTTCCCTCTCATCAAGACATCCGTACCTACCTTAACACCACTTTCTCTTTGCTCGTGGACGAGCATATGTCTAAGCATGGGGGAGGAGGTAGGTACTATGCAAATTAGAGTTCTAGGGGAGATAAAAGACGAAAGATGGAGATATGCATGACGAGGCTAGCAACAAAAGAAATTAAAAAATGAATAAGATAAGAGGACGAAACAAAGGAAAAAAGGAGGAAAATAATAAAAAGAAAAAGGAAAGAATAGAGTAATAATAATGTCCCCCGGTTCTCTAGTTGCTTAAGGATTTTTCAAGGACTTCAAGATCAAGACCCATACCCATTTTTCCAACCATGTGCAATCCGATAACGAGGACTTCGTTGGGGCCTCGGGATCATTCTTTGCCATTTGCACATGTCCACCTATCTAAAAGTGTGAGTTCTTTCTCTTCCCCCTTCTTGTGAACATTATTTTTCCAATGACCTTTTTGACGAGTCCCGATAAGTCCATGAGAAGCTTGCATGGCAAGGATTCAAGCCTAAACCGTGAAGAAAACGATGTCAAAGGCCCACATGCAAGTGCACACAAATAAGGGATCACGCGAGAAGCAACCGGGGAGCAAACCGAACCGAACCGGCCGAAATGGGCTCGGGCCGGCCGGCACGGGTCGACCGGCCCGCCCACTCCGGCCCGGTTCGCGCTCCCTTTTGCCCTAAGTGCTTGTCTATAAATTGTCTCTCGCCTCCGCCGCCCGCCACATCCATCCATCCATCCATCCACAAGAACTCGGCGAAACCTAGGAGAGAGCGACGACGGCCGCCGCGAGTCCTCGAAGTCGTCTAGGAGATGGCCTAGGCCTACCCTAGCCGCCATGGCCGCCTTGCGGGGGTTGAGCCATGGCGGAGTTCCGAAGCTAGTTGAGGTCATCAATGGTATGTACTCGGTGGAGATGATCTAAACGCATTTATTATGTGAGTTAAGTACTTCATGTCATCCGATCTTTTAGTGACTCGATTCCTCCCTCGATGATTTTGTTTTCTTCTTGGTTATGCTTATTCCCCAATCTAGTCTATAGCTAGATTGCTTAGGGTGCTCTTGTAGCCGCGGTGGCTAGAGGTGCATACCGGACCGAACAAGTAATTTCAACTTGTTCTATCGAACTCGCCCTAGACTACCCGCATGAATAGGAATACGCTCGTGACGGAACGGGGATTCCGAAAGGCGGGCGTTTTTCGAATCGAACCGGAGGATAGTAGTTTAAAGATGGTTTTAGATGAGATGCATGTCGCGCTTGCTCTTTTGGCCGGAACTATGACTAGAAGATGATAGGCCTTAGTTTCCCTTGCTTGCTCTTTACTTTGTCTACGTTCATGGTTGCGATCAACCTTATGCTATAGTTCATACATCTTTAAGGTTTATCTTCTTATGCAATCAATGCTTCATGTTAGGCTAGATCAATAGGTTAGATGGAGAATCCTAGGAGTTTGCTTCCCGATCCTTGGATTGACAAATCTAGGGAGAACCCTCCTTGGTGAAAAAGGCACCATGTCACCCGTAGGCTTGCAGTGAACTTGAGCACGGTTTTGAACCGTCAACAATCAACTCATAACGGATTTTCTTCTTGTGCACTCCGAGGTAGATCCTGTTTGAAACATAGCACGCGGTATTGACGCCTCGGCCCGAACCTTCTCGGAGTCCTATGCTTATCGAGCATCGTCCGAGCCATCTCACACAAGGTTATGGTTTTCCTTTCCACAACACCATCCGGGGAGGCGTATACGGACTCGAAAGCGGGTGTTCAAGACCCAAGTCATAGCAAAAGGTTTCGAAGTGAGAGTTTCTGAATTTTGAGCCATTGTCACTGTGGATCGCTCATATGGCATCTCCATGTCTCTCGTTCCTCAACCGCAAGACAAGATCTCGAACAAAACCAAATGTCTCCCCTTTCTCCTCAAGAAAGAACACCCACGCATACCGGGAGTAGTCGTCCACCACAACCAGGACATACCACTCCCCACCCACAGATCGCACACAAGCTGGGCCAATAAGGTCCATACGGAGCAGCTCGTATGGACGCTCCGTCATCACATCGGTGAGAGACGGGTGAGAAGAGGCTACCATCTTGGCATGCCTACACGGTGCACAAACCAACTATTTCTCAAACCTCTGCCGATGCAATCCTCGGACCAAGTTGAGTTTACTCAAGCGACACAAAAGGTCGAAGCTCAAGTGATCCAACTTCCTATGCCACTTCCACAACTCACTCGAAGAACCGGCCAAGAAACAATGCTCAACACCGAAGAGCGAGAAAAATCAGCTCAAAACACTTGACCCTCGGGAACGAAAATTGTATCCAAGCGATTGAACAAGAGCAACATGCCCGATAGTGATGTTGTCACTCACCTTAATCTCACCTTCGACAAGACACGCCCTCGCCCATTGTCCCCAAAGGTGATGTACCTCTTTGTCACCACCGGGACGAGACTTGAGAACCACCCCTTGTCTCTCGGTCATGTACGTCGAGAAACCGGAGTCAATCAACCAAATGTTCTTCAAGTCTCCCGCCCGAAAATCAAAAACGAGCACGTGAGTGAACAAACGACTCAACACTAGGGTTAGTACCAAGAGAGTAAAACCGGTGTTGGGCCATTTGATCCAAAGTGGGGTTAGCACAAGATGAGAACATTCCTCCTACCAAAGCTACCTCCACGAACACCACCACGGTAACCACTACGAGGGAACCAACCCACTCTAACTGGAGGAGGACCAAAACCATGAAAGGAAGACCGTGGACCACTCCTCCTCTCCAACTCAAAGCTACGACTCCTCCTATCCCCGTATTGAGCACGAGGGGGAGAATGCCTAGCAACCGACCACCCGCAAACTCTCCGGACCAACCACCGAACCACAACCTCCCCGAACCAAACCGAGACTCATCACGGGCATGAAACCCGGCTCCCTCGTCCGCCTAGACCCGCACCGTCCGACCGGTGTGGCACACTAGTCCGACCGGTGTGGCCCGCCAAGGCGGCATCTCCTGCGGCCTTTCGCTCTCCCCAAGTCGGTGCACCGTCCTCACACTTGCCTTGGCCCCGGGCATCCGCACACGAGGCTCAAGTACACCATTGGAACGGTGGTACTTGTCCTTGTTAGCCCATCGCTTCGCCATTCTCTCCTCACGCCTCCTCTTGAAGCAAAACTCATCTTTGTGGCCATCTCTCCCACAATAGCCATAATGAAACCTTATGGGCTTAGGCTTAGACTTGGGATGGGGCCGTTCATTTGGTTTCTCTCCACTCGGCTTCTTAACCGGTTTCTCCTCACTCGCCTTCTCACCCTCTTTCCCAAAGAACACATTCCCCAAAATTCTCTTGAACTTGATAGGCTTTTGGAAATCATCTATGGGGTGAGGGAATATGGGAGGATGCGGGGTTGTATCGAGTTTGTTTCTCAAAGGATTGGGCTTAGGAGCTTAGGCATTTTTGTGGTAGGTTTTTGGTGGAGCTTGGATATCACCAATTTTCTCTCCTCCCTCACCACCGCACTCTCCAATCTTCTCCGAGCCAAGCGCTTGCTCATCATAGCGCTTGTATGCCTCTATCATCATCCTAAGCCGCGGTTCATGCCCCGACAACCAACCCATCATTTTTTCTCAAGTCATCATCCTCATCCCGCAAGCGATCCACATAATATGCAAGTTCCAAATTTTTCAAAGCATGTACTTCACATGTAGACCAAGAAGTGGGAATAGGTTCTTTCGGCTTAGCCTCATGTGAAACGGTGTAAGCTTGCATCTCATCAATTTTCTTATGCAAGCCGGGGTATGGAGCGCATGCAGGCAAGAAAAGCAGATCTAGACTTAAGCTCGGCCACTTCAACCCTAAGCACATCTAGTTCCTCACACTTGGAGGCATGCTTTTCCTTGAACATAGCAAGATTAGCTAGGAAGATAGGATAATCAAGACATTTAACTTCATCGGTAACAACGGGTGAAGCCTTAAGCGAATCAATTTCAAGCTTAGCATCTAGATTCTATGTTTCTAGCTCGGCCACACTAGTCCTAGCATCCTCAAGCGAGGCCCTATGCTCCTTCCTCATCTTCTTAGCCTCTCTAAGCATATCATCACGATTATCAAGCAACAAGCCAAGTTGTTCATTCTCCCCGACGCAAGAACGGAAGTTCGTCACGTACCTCATCATCGGAGTTGGAGTCCGGGTCACCTTGCTTGCTCTTCTTGCGGCCGGAGCTATCGCCATGGTGCAAGTAACCATCTCTAGCAAAGCAACTCGGCCCACTCGGGTTCTTGGATGGTTTCCTGCCCTTGCGCCGATTACCTTCATCTTCACTACTACTCTAGCTCGAGGTGGAGTACGTGGGAACCCGGAGTCGACATCGCTCGCTCCAACCATTGCTCGGGCCTTGCCTCGGCCATCCTTCTTCCTCGATCGTCGCTCGTCATTGTGCTTGCTCTTGTGCTTGTGCTTGTGGTCGCGCCTTGATCGGTACTTGACATCCGTCTTCGACTTGTGCCCGTAGTTGTCCTTGTTCTCGACCTTCTCGGGGCGGTCGACAACGAAATGTCCCGGCTTGCCGCACCGGAAGCATGTCCTCTTATTCCTCCTTGAGTTCACCCGAGTTCTCGTGCATCCTCTCGAATCGCCTAGTCGGCAGCGCTAGCTCGTCCTCTCCAAGCACGTCGAATTCCTCATCTAGCAAAGACATCAACGAGGACAAGGAGAACATCCTGGTGGATGGGTTAGAGTTAGACTTCCCTTTTGAGCCACCGATGAGGGAGAGACTATGTGAGTCGGTCGGGCCCTCAATCTTGGTCGTCATACCCCAATCCACCTCAACCGACTTGAGCTTCGCGAACGGCTCATTCACCGTCAAGGTGTCATACTTCTCATACTCTACGGTGGCCTCGAACTTTCCGCCCCAAACCGTATGATCCGGCGAGTGCAAGAGCTTGACGGCCCTATCATGATCATCGTACGGGAGCACTTCCACATTGGCCCTCATGTTGTTTACCACCGTCGTAAACCTTCGAAACAAGGCATCGATGGACTCACCGGGGAGATGAGTGAAGTTCTCATACTCTCTCCGTAAGTCGCATACATCCGAGCCTAAACCTAAGAATTTCCAACATGAGCTTCCTTCAACACCGACCATACTCTACAAGCCAAGTTCTCCGTATGCACCCGATCGAATTCGGATTGCCACGAGCACGAAACAAGTAGTCGACCACCTTGTTGTTGGCGTCGAATATGTCCCTCGATCCTGGAGCAAGGAAGTTTATCGGTTGGACATAGCATGTGTCCACCCGACATCCCAAAGGATCTAACCCTTTCCGCTAAGGAATGCCGCAATCCACTTACTCCACATCCGATAGTTTTTGCCATCGAAGTGTGGAGGACACGAACCCCGTTCCCGGTATGCCATCCTTAGATGTTAGACTTGTTAGAGTCAACCAAGAACCATAAATGGCTCGATACCACTTGAAGGACCGAAACGGAGAACCGAGAGGGGCGGTGAATAGGAGCCGATAAAAATTCTTCTCGAAGGAGATAGAGATTCAATCAAGATGAACACGACTTCCAACACACATCTCCGACTCAACTACCCAAGTTAGTCAAGACCACATAGCCATTGGAATGCTACCGATCCTACGAACCAACAAACAACCTTTTGAGCCAAAAATGACCAACACACATAGCGGAAACTTGCACGACTTGCCGCCCGTGCTACACCGGTCGGATCGATGGCTTGCGCCGGTCGGACCGGTGACACCCGTCAAACAAGGTGGGCGGCCGGTCGGGCGGTGGCTATAGCAACCGCACAACAAATGTTCCGGAGAGCCTCGGTGACTTCTCTAGGCCCTAGAACGAAACACCCCCAAAATACAACCCGCAAGGAAGAAGAACCCAACACAAAGCCTAGCAAGACAACACTAATAAAGTTGGTCAAATTTTAGTTGGTCAAATTTTATTAGCACCGATTACTAATAAAGTATAAGTTTATACCAACCCACAATTAAGCATAAGGTAAGAGGTACGCCATAAGCATATGGCAAGAATAACCAGAGAGCACGATTTAAGTCCATCTTCAACTTTAATTATCATGTGAGGGTCCAAGCCGCTCTTGACCGTGAGCACGGCTAATCGATTAGTTTTACACTGCGCAGAGGTTGTACATCTTTACCCACAAGTCGCGTAAAAGTCCGGAAGAACTTTAGACCCAACCATGCGATGCCGGCCAAGCATCATACCACACTACCGAGGTGTGATTGCATAGGGACGCTACGAGGCCTTTACAAAGATCCCCCGGGTGCGGATCGCTCGCTAGGTTACTTGACGGCGCAATGCATAAACCTCTCTCACCGCGAAGCTACCATAGAGCGAGATCGGTCCCCGAGGGCCGGGCTATACACCAACTACGGCAACCCCCAACCCCTATCGGGTAAAGCATACCTAACACCAGGTTTTCTAATTAATTGGCCAAGACAGAGCCATATGTCTTGTGGTAGTACTGTTTTCCTGGGTGGTCGCTCCATGTTCCGATTAATGCATAATAATCTTGTATTTAACCAGAGATATATAGCATCAAAGTAAAGCATGTTCATCCTTGTTGTTCATTAGAACCACCATATCCCAAGGTATAGCAACTAAGCATAACTACCCAACATTAATATAAACCCAGGTTAACAAGGAATGATCATAAAGACTAGGTAATCCTTAATAGGAACCCATCAAAATTAATGCAAGCAATGCAATGAGTGATTAAGTATAATTCTTAGGACAAAAGATCAAGGACACACTTGCCTTTAACCAAAGTAGTTGCTCAAAATCTTCAACTTCAAGCTCTTCCAAACCTCTCGAACGACATTCACTCTAAGCGCATCAATCATCGGGCACAAACATACACAAATCAAACAAACGAGCATACTAAGAACAAAGCACAAATCAAAAGAAAGCTTTAAAAGAACGCACTAAAGGATAGGCTTGATTAGATGGATCACTAAAGCACACAAACCGTGCTTAGAGGAAGAAAGGCTTGGTTTGCTTTAAAGATATGGTCGCGGAAGATTGAGCAAGGACCGGAAAGATCACACTGAGATAGAGCTCGATTCTATTGGTCACGCAAGCGCAAGAAACGCTGAAAACAAAACTAAGCTCGAATCTATCGTGAGATCATTAACAAACAACAAGAGACTACGTGCTTCATATGTTTTAATTACAAAATCATGTGGCAAGAATATTTCAGAGAAATACTCTTTGTTAGAATTAAACAAAGTTACATTCAATTATAGAAAACACGATAAACCTAATCATATTTTATTAATAGATATTTAAATACAAGTTATATCAGATTAACAATTAACATTAAAAGACAAAGCATGTGAAAGAATCTAATCGAACAACTTTATATTGCGTGTTCAACTAAACATATTGATATTGAAAAGGCATTTACAATATCATTAAGCAGATTAACTTTATTATGAAAACCGTTGTTTAACACTATGCATCTTTTATTTAACAAAAACTAGTTATAAATAAGAATTAAACAAGTTACGTATTAATTCAAGAAAACCGGGGTATATCCTAATCACTTTTATTTAGAAAAGCTATGGAATAAGTATTAGTCAAAATTAATCATGCAACTTTAGTTTTAAAATAAGTAACATGCGATACACATGCTAACGCAAAAGTTACGGTGAAACGAACTATATAACGGCACAAACGTATTATAACGGTACAAAACTAATCTACGCGTGAGGACGAACACATTAGTGAAAGAATTACCGAGATTGGAATTGTACTGAATAAGATATGGATTTTGAGAATAAAAGGATAACTAATAAACATGATGGTGACCAGACGATGGTGACCAGACATGTATTGCATGGCTGCACGGCAAAAGAACTGACAGCTAAAACTAATCAGGTTGCATGCTTATGGTGCGTGAATGCAATTTGAGATAAACAGAGTCATTATTGCTTAAGCATAACGTAATAAGCATGACATCACCAAGATATTTAAGCAATAAACAATGTGGCAAAAGATGTGATGTTGGCCTTGCTAGCTAATTGTAATACCTACACGCATGCATGGCGTTTATGGTTTGCATGGGATGGCACAGAGACTAGATAGAAAAGAAATAGATGGGCATGCAGAGGTCCTCACCAAAGGTGTGAGCATGCCCGGCGAGTTCGGCCGTGACGCTGAGACGGACGACGACAACGAAAGCGTCAGCTTGCATGGCTTCCAGCAAGTTAACTAGCAGGGCACAACCACAGGTGAACAGACGTGCATGGTCGGGCTCGACAGTGGCTCGACGACGTATGAGCACGGAGCGGCATGCAACAGCGGTAGCAGAACAGATCACCACGGCAGAAACAACTGGAGGAAAACAAAAACTAGATGAGTTATGGGTGTAGTTAGATTTCTAGGCAAAGCTCCAGATCACAAGAGAAGGTGCAAAATGAAACGAGGAGAAGATTGGCAACGTGCCAGTGTTCTCACCCAAAGAATGACGGCTTCAGATCGATCTCGGCAAGGAGATATGATTCTTCCGGCAACGGTGACCTCGGGATGGCTTCATGCATGCCACAACGGTTTAGCTCCATGGTGTGGATGATTTGGGTGGGTGTACGTGCAGCTTGATCAACTTGACATCGAATGGCTTCGCGGCGGCCGACTTGCTTCAGCGGACGGCGACGGCGATGTCGTCCGGCGACAAGCGGATAGCAAAACAACAGATGGTGCATCGATCTATCCCTGGCCGTGGACGACGGACGACGATGAGTTGTGGCTCAACGCGACGGCGAGCTGCTCGTGCAGATGAGATCGATGGCGGCAGCCTGCAGCTTCATCTGGACGGTGTACCGCAGCAGCGCTAGGGAAGAGGCGGAGGATGCACAGCTCGATGCGACGGATCTCTTGGACTCGTCGGCTTGGACTGCGGTGGTCTGAGCGGTGGAATCATGCGGCGGCAGAGCTTTGGCCATGGCCAGCGGCGCACTGCAGGCGGTGGCGCAAACCGGCGGCGCGTACGTCCGGGCACCGGGCGGGCGAGGGACATGGCGGCGGCTAGGGCACGTGAGGGCTCGGCCTCTCCATTTATAGGGGCACGGGAGGTGTGCCTAGCGTGCGCGGCACGCACGCCGAGCGGGCTGCGGCGACCATGCCGTGGAGGCCGTGGCCTCTAGTGGCCATGGGTCCCGATGGGCTTCGCCGGCCTCGCGTATTAGGGTAACAAGAAGCGAGAGGCTGGCGCGCGACGACTTCACCTTTATACGTCTCGCGTCACGTCCGGTTGATGGCTTGGCTAGCGAGTTGGATTGGAGTCCGATCCTTGGGGTTAAGATCGATGTAAAGCTGGGACAAAAAGGATGACGCGAAAATTAACTGGTTGCCTTCCGTTCAGTTCATCAGGTGCAGGAATAGATATATGGACTGAGACGAATTTGGATGGCTGTAGGACGAATTAATTTGATCAGAGTACATAACAATACATAACAAAAGGATGTACGGTATGCACAAGAGAGTCGTCCATGAAGAAGAATTGAAGGATTGGGTAGAGAAGTATAACAGTGAGCTATGCCATGGAAATTATCAAAGACGTAAACTCTGGAATAAATTACGGACATGACTCGCATGCATGGGATTGTTCATGTCATGTGATGGCGTTAAGAGCTTCATGACTGGCTTGCTTACAAGGCAAATTAGCACATAACAAGAAAGGCAGCTCGACGACAGGATGATGTCGGTTGGCACAACTTCAAGGTACTAGATTAGAATGATGAGTCCAAATAAATATTTGAAGGTCTTGAACCAAAAGATTGTAGATAGATTTTTGATCTGGGAAAATGAGAATATATGCCAGAAATAGCTGAAAAACTTCTCAAAATATTTTGCACTCAAGAAACACTATAATGCATCAGCATGAATGCAACACACATATAGAACCATTTATTTATTTAAAAAGAAACAAAGGACTTTTCCTATACTATATTTCCTGAAAAAAAAATAAATGTTGGAAAAGTTTTAAAATTATGATAAAATTGTTATTTAATTATTCTCTCTATTCACATCCCGAAATTGGAAATTTCGGGGTGTGACACATGACAACATGATCATTGGGACTAACCATATTGTTTGAGCATGTCTTTGTAGACATTTCTAGGTCCCAAGGATGCAAGAAAACCCCATGCAAAAATGCCAAAACAAAGGGTCAAAACCGAGCAAGAAAAGGAAAAGAGAAGTCACCGTCGGATGAACCTACGGTCCCTCAAATACTAGCGTCGGTGCAATCGTCGGACGATTTGGTGCACGGGGTCAAATCCTAGGTACCGTCGGATGAACCGACGGTCCGTTATTTAGTAGCATCGGACAAGTTGCGAGAGGAAGAGCAAGGAAGGCGAGTAGCACCGGATGATCCGACGGTCTAAGTGGGGACCCCGTCGGTCTATCCGACGCTCAGTTTGAATTCATACAGAGACGCGCCAAGACGAAGCTAGCCTTCAGCACCGGATGATCCGACGCCTTGGTCAAGGCATAGCGTCGGTCTATCCGATGGTCTGTTGGAAGCTAACAGTACCGACTTGGACGCGAGGCCTTCAAGACACCGGATGATCCGACGTAGCGTCGAAGCATAGCGTCGGAGCGGCTTGTGTCGAGAGAACCTCAACGGCTACGTAACGTGGGAGGGGCACCGGATGAACCGACGCCCGGAAAAGCATAGCGTCGGATCATCCGACGGTACCTTTTTCGGTGGACGTTAGCCAACAGCTAGTTTGATGCCTTGGGCAATTTATACCCCCTCCACTCACCCATTTGAGGGTGCTGGATTGTGTGGAAGTGCGGAGGAGTTCAAGACCCATTCAAGATCATATCCAATCCATCCAAGTGCTTAATTGCTCATCCTTAGACTAGTGCATGCTTTGTGTATGTGCTTAGTGCTAGGCTTAGCTTAGAGCTGAGTGAGTGCAAGGTTGTGCCAACCTTGTGAGGTGATTCTTGAGTGAATCCAGTTGTACAAGGTTCGCCGGAAGCCTTGGGGCCTAAGTGGCTCACCGGCAATCGTCATCGACCATCCGGCTTGGTGTGGAGCGGCGAGGACACTTTGTGCGGGGGACGTGGAGACCCCCTTCCTTGGTGGAGAAGCTCCTTAGTGGAGGCGGCATCAAGGTGACCAAGGGAGCTTGACAAGTGCCTAAGTGGCTAGCCTTTGTGGCAAGTCAAGTTGGTGCTCTTGGGAGAGACTTGGTGACTAGGAAGCAATACTCTTGTGTGAGTTCTTCAACAACGTGGACTAGGGGTGGCTTAGTACCTACCGATACCACGGGATAAATCGCGTGTCAAGAGTTTGCTTCCTCTCATCCCCTTTACGTTTCCGCATTTTCTCTCTTGCAATCTTTGTCCGCCTCGCATTCCTAGAGTAGTATCATGCTAGGATTGACTATAGGTTGCAAACCTTCTTTAGGGTTGGGAGTTTCACACTAGAACAACCGTAGTTGCACATATAGATAGTATGTTCTAGTTTACCTTTGCGCAAAATTAGTGAAGTCATAGGTTAAGGTTTCTAGTTGCCTAATTCACCCCCTCCCCCTCTTAGGCTAACGGGCATCTGATTCCTTACACTCCTTCGGCGAGAAAGGCTGCAGAAGTGTGGAGGTCGAGGAGATGTCGTCGTCATCGCTGTCGAGGTGGTGGTCGTGCCGCACCGCCGCACCCTGCCGCCGCCGCTTTCTCGCGGCTCGCGCTAGGGTTGGGGAGTGTTGACGCCGCCTCCTCGGCCAGAATGGGTGAGTTCCACGGGTCATGAGGTGTGGCTTCGATTTCAGGGCTGTTTCGTTCCCGGGCCGATTGTAAACTAACGACAGTTTTGTGGGTTGTTTCCAATTCGGCTGAAAAATAAAACCAAGTGGAACGGGCCGTTCCAGGCCTCGTTCCGAGCTAAACGAAGGGAGGTGGTGACGAGGTCGTAGAGGCGGGCAAGCCGCCGCTTCTGCCACACCGGCAGCGGCACCATTTGCTGCTCCACTTCTCGCGGTGGATTTGCAACTATTTCCGAAAGAGACAGAAATACGATTACGGACCCAAAGAAACCGCCTTCACTGAAAGAAAGTGTATTTCACATCGCAGAAACACCGAAATTACGGGAGGCTATGGTGAGCAAAAATCCAAAGTAGAGTGATTGCCAAATTTGCCATGAAGAATGTAAGCGTTCTATGTGTTACGGGAGGTTGAAGATTAGCAGTAGCACATTTTACAAGGACTTATCAGCAGAACATTCATCAGACAGTACATGAGAAACTGGTATGGAAACATGTAGCAACAGCCATGAATTTTCACTAATATAATGAAACCCAGACTGTAAACACATACAGCATGAAGTTGGATACGATAAAATAGAGTACCTAAACGAAGCGGATGAATAAGTCAACTCAAGACTTCAGAACCTACTATCTCCCATTTGTATCCGGGTTTTGTTAGACCTTTTTCTTCTTTTTTTTTTGGAAGTAACCTTTTTCTTTTTTGAGAATGACAGCATAACAGACACTCACAATACGCACGTACACTCACCCCTATGAATACACGTACGCAAACCCTGCCCCTATGAGCACCTCCGAAAAACTGAGCACCGGCAGATCTGAAGATTCCAGAAGTCACCAATGGCCGGCGCCTTGTCGTCGACGGGAACGTCGCTTACCACTTAACGCATAACGCCGGTAAATCCTAGAAAATTCAGGAAAAGGTGCGAACACCAGGATTTGAGCCCTGGTAGCACCAGGATTTGAACCCTGGTAGGTAGCGTCCCACTGGACCATCTTACCATTGGACTACAAGCTCAATCGCAGTTTTGTTAGACCTTTATTCAGTGTCATCTTTTCTTAAAAAAAACTTTGTTTTAGTGGAATGCAATTCTACTATAAGAAGAACAAGACTGCATTGGAAATACACAGGCAACATAAATAAGACAATAATGTATATGAAAAGTATCAAAAGTTTTTATTGACTCCATCCACTGTGGACTTAGACCATGGAAGAATTGATCTCACGAAACATGGCAATTTTTTCTGTTTGTAAGCATAATCCCTACTGTGCTTCTGTCACAATCCCAAACGACAACCACGCAGCAAAATTCCTAGTGTGCTGCTTGCATATCTATCAATTGTCAATTTCAGATTCTCCATAGGACGTGCCAAAATAAATACAATTATCACTGCTCGAAACTGATGGTTATAATGTAGGAGTAGGAGTGTAGGACTAATAAGAAACAAAAAATATGCGGCATAGAAGCTTCATCGAAGGATTAACAATCAAACAAATAAATAACTATAAAAATTTCGAAAGCAATACCTGATCCACTTCACATCCTCGCTCCTCCTTCTGTTCCCATGGTCGAATCGTCTTATTCACCTGCAGGCTGCAGCAATTCCCAATTAAATCATAACGCCGAAGCCTCCCGGAAAACGATTAAACTGGACGATGATCAGGTATCTGAAGTTACTGTGGGTGGAGAGCCCGAGAAAGAGGTGCCGTTCGCCCTTCCGCGCCAGCAGCCGCGGCGGCGACGGCCCGGGCTCCTGCGGTGTACAGAGCGGCCTGGGCTTGCAGGAGACTAAGGCCTGCGCGTGGACTGTGGAGTCGCGTGCTTACGAGGTAGGGGAGGAGGCAGATCCGCAAGCCGCTTCAGCTTCTCGATTCCGACAGGCGGCGGCCGCCGCGGCTAGTGGTGTCGAATGTATATGTGCATGTACGTACATGTACATGTGCATGGGGGTTGAGACTTGAGACATGTGTGGTTAACGTTGTGGAATAAATCGAGTAAAGGAATGGTACCTCAAGATTATCCTTCATCTTTAAATTGTAGTGTCCATAGACTGATGTCAGAATGTACAATCACAAACAAGAAGTCCAAAGTAAAAATCTAAGTGTGAGAGGTTTTATAACAAATTCAAGGGCGCGATTCTAATTATTAGCAAACTAACTCTGGGTGTCTAACTAGCATCTAGCAAGAGCTGCTTATTATAACCATTCGAATAGTTACACTTAGTTTATTGGAAGCCTTAATTTTTTCTGGATTTTTTCCAGCACTACTACGTACTACTGTCATTTAGAGTCACGTTGTTGCGGTTGTTGTGGCTTCGTGGCTCTATGTCTGACTTCCGCTTATTAAAGAGCGCGCTTCATCAACCGAGATGATGTCGACATCCAACAAAGGCAAGCCCCGTCTTATTACAAATTTCTCCGGTAAGTTAACAAAATAAACACGACACGACCACGATGGAGGATGTTAAAACTCTTAAGCGAGAGACACAGGGCGTGTTTGCGACCCGGCCCAGCAGCCCGGATGCGCTCCGGGCTGCAACTCAGCTTGTTTGCATTATTGGCCCGCACTCCAGCCTGACCATCACGGGCCAAAAACTACTCTCTCACATGGCTCTCCATGTAAGGAATCGGATGCCCGTTAGCCTAAGAGGGGGAGGGGGTGAATTAGGCAACTTAAAATCTTAACCTATGGCTTCACTAATTTTGCGCAAAGGTAAACTAGAACATACTATCTATATGTGCAACTACGGTTGTTCTAGTGTGAAACTCCCATCCCAAAAGAAGGTTTGCAATCTATAGCCAATCCTAGCATGATACTACTCTAGGAAATAAGAGGCAAACAAAGATTGCAATAGAGTAAATGCGGAAATGTAAAGGGGATGAGAGGAAGCAAACTCTTGACACGCGATTTATCCCGTGGTAACGGTAGGCACTAAGCCACCCCTAGTCCACGTTGTTGAAGCACTCACACAAGAGTATTGCTTCCCGATCACCAAGTCTCTCCCAAGAGCACCACTTGACTCGCCACAAAGGCTAGCCACTTAGGCACTTGTCAAGCTCCCTTGGTCACCTTGATGCCGCCTCCACTAAGGAGCTTCTCCACCAAGGAAGGGGGTCTCCACGTCCCCCGCACAAAGTGTCCTCGCCGCTCCACACCAAGCCGGAGGGTCGGACGATTGCCGGTGAGCCACTTAGGCCCCAAGGCTTCCGGCGAACCTTGTACACCAGGATTCACCGAAGAATCACCTCACAAGGTTGGCACAACCTTGCACTCACTCAGCTCTAAGCTAAGCCTAGCACTAAGCACATACACAAAGCATGCACTAGTCTAAGGGTGAGCAATTAAGCACTTGGATGGATTGGATATGATCTTGAATGTGTCTTGAACTCCTCTCGCACTTCCACACAATCCGGCAACCTCAAATGGGTGAGTGGAGGGGGTATAAATAGCCCAAGGCACAAACTAGCCGTTGGCTAACGTCCACTGAAAAAGGTACCGTCGGATGATCCGACGCTATGCTTTTCCAGGGCGTCGGTTCATCCGGTGCCCCTCCCACGTCACGTAGCCGTTGAGGTTCTCTCGACACAATCGCTCCGATGCTATGCTCCGACGCTACGTCGTATCATCCGTCTTTGAAGGCCTCGCGTCCAAGTCGGTGCATCGTTAGCTTCCAATAGACCGTCGGATAGACCGACGCTATGCCTTGACCAAGGCGTCGGATCATCCGTGCCGAAGGCTTCGTCTTGGCGCGTCTCTCGTATGAATTCAAAGCGAGCGTCGGATAGACCGACGGGGTCCTCACTCGGACCGTCGGATCATCCGTGCTACTCGTCTTCCTTGCTCTTCCTCCGCAACTCGTCCGACGCAACTAAATAACGGACCGTCGGTTCATCCGACGGTTCCTAGGGTTTGACCCCGTGCACCAACTCGTCCGACAATTGCACCGATGCTTGTATTTGAGGGACCGTCGGTTCATCCGACGGTGTCTTCTCTTTTCCTTTTCTTGCTCGGTTTTGACCCTTTGTTTTGGCATTTTTGCATGGGGTTTTCTTGCATCCTTGGGACCTAGAAATGTCTACAAAGACATGCTCAAACAATATGGTTAGTCCCAATGATCACGTTGTCATGAATCTCCAAAATCAAACTCCGAACTAATGGAATATGGGGCCATGTTCGCTACAATCTCCCCCTTTTTAGTGATTTATGACAACACAACCAAAGCAAGCATAAATTTGCTAGAATTGACAGAATTAGAACCACTTACACTTGCTTGGATGCTTACCATCATCCAAACTCCCCCTAGATCAAACTTCCCCCTTTTTGATCTTATGTTCACATTCTCCCCCTTTGGTCTCAAATCCTTGAAATCACTTGTAAGCATCCTTGAGCCCACTTGTAAGCTTAAGCCACACGCTTGCTTTGGTCTCACATTCTCCCCCTTTGGAATAAAATCTCCAAAAAGTCCAAAGCAAACGGGTCCAAGGAAACTAGCAAGATCTAGCAACCATAGCTCAAAGGAGAGATGTTAAATGCAAGGGAGAAAACCGCATGAACCATGATCCATATGTATGATATCAATGAAGATACCACATGTGAGAATGACTAAGGTGGATCACAAGCTCATGAGACTAACATGATACAAACTAAGCTCCCCCTAAGTGTGTGCACAAAAGGATACCACTTGTAAGACAAGGGTAGTGAGAAACAAGTGCACGACTACAAACTTCTAAAACAAGGAAGCTTAGAGCATATCATGCAAGGAGGTAGCTTAAAGGACAAGAGATAAAACAAATGGGTTCTTGTTACATTACCACTTGTAGATATCACTTGTAGTCTTTTGATCATTGCATACCTCCGGGGGATCATCCTCTCTACCTTGTTGGCACCACATTGACACTACAAGAAACTATTTAATGCGTGACGTAACCATTCCGTCACGGATTAAATAAAATTCGTCGCAAATCAAGCATCCGCGACGATTTACATTTTCGTGGTGGAATGAGCGTCATTGATTAAATCTCTCGACGTTCCCTTAATAAACGTCGCGATCCGTGACGTATCCGAATCGTCACGGAAGCAGCCCGAGGCCCATTTAGCCCAACCCATGGCTCACTATCCGTGACAAAATAAAATCATCACGGTTTGCTACCGACATGGCACCGACATGGACGATGATGTGGCATCCTACGTGGACGATGACGTGGCATCCAACGTGGACGATGGCGTGGCGGATGATGACATGGCATCCTACGTGGACGAAGACTTGGTATCCTACGTGGATGATGACGTGGCATCCTACGTGGATGATGACGTGGCATCCTACATGGACGATGACGTGGAAATTAACACATCGAATTTCAATAATTTGTCCATACCAATTCATTCAACAAGTAAGCAATCGAGCCCAATTTATTGCAACGGTTACATCCCAATTCTAATTTTAACATTTAACGAGTAAGCAATTCCGGCCCACAAGTAACGACATCACATATGTTTCAATTCGAATACAAAAAAGATTACATCATTTGTAAGATCACAAGCATTTGTTAATCACTAGTAGTGCGGCTTAGAAAATCAAGTATCCTCTTTCCTTCTAACTCGCTTTTTCTTGGATGCAATTGATGCTAATCCAATCACTTCTAGTGGCTTGCTCCTTGCTCATCGATCCTCGCTCGAAAGAGGACATTGTACTAGTCGGAGGGCAATATTAACGTTCTCAAATATTCCAATCAACATGATTCTTGCTTTAGATGAATCAAATCAACATGGACCAAACTGATCTACTATGATAGGTAACAAACACCAATATTTGAATCATTAAATAATTCGAGTATCACCATGAGACAAGTTGTGTAATTTACCAAAGAAGCTACGGGTGGCAAGCATATACCGAAAGTTGAAAATAAAAGAGTAGTGAACAATATAGTGTGTTGACATCTGAGCAGGAATAGAGCTAGACAGTCTACCAACATGAGTACATAATCACTATTGCATTTCTCACTATCAAGGTACATAATCACTCTTTTAGTGATTGGACATGTGTAGCTACATGTGAACCAATCAGGTCATGACAGGTTCAGTTCCATAAAACTACACTTGCTTAACAAAGATGTGTTGTCCTAGTGAGAAGCAATAATCTCACTATTTATTGAATTAACATATACGCAAGAAACATATGAATGTCATAACGGGCATTTCATCGAACACTTCACAAGTGTAAAGGGCAAAACACTACTATGTCATCAAACTATTACTCAATCTTGCGACCAAATGCAAACCAAGATCCAAGCATCAAAATTGCACAAAGCTCTCGATCGTTATTTACTACTCAATGCGGTATCTAGCGGTACTCGAGTAGTTTAGGGATCCGAGAGGGAGGCACTTATCCGGGAGCGAGATGGATGATTGGTGCCAAGGATATCATATAACAGGGTTGTGGAGCTTCCCTGAAAGAGCACATTGCCAAATACTAGTTAGAGGGGAATGTTAAAGTGCTAATATTAAGTGTCACAGGCACTATAGGTTTAAAATTACCAAGGCTTTATTCTCACTTTTACCTAACAAATGACAGATTAGCATATATGGTATGTTACAGTATACAAAACAATCCAATTTCCGAGTACTTCCTATTTTTCGGGATCAAAACAAAAAAGTGAATACATCACGAAGTGTCCATGTCGGGGTTTGTGGAGGAAAGCAAGTCGGGGTTTGTGGAGGAAAGCAACTGCAGTGAAGCATATAGAAATGAACTACTTCAGACCAACCTGAAATACACCATCTCCCAGTGAAAAACAACTAAATGTAACATGGTAGTAGTTACAGTTGAGAGGCATATCCAGACTACCTAGTACTATTGAAATCACTACTACAAGCTAGTGAGCATAATACAATCAATTTACACTATTGAGCATAATACAATCAATTTATATACAGGCAACTCCTCTACTAGTGAGGCAACATAACACTAACCAGAACTCACAAAAGGGAGACTGAATTACTGCACATTTGCACAGACTACAGCAAGAGTGTGGTTGATAAGGGTATATAGAATTTACCATGCTCGAACCAGCATCCCAATTATAGCTCATGAAAAATTGTGACACAGCATAGCTTCTTCTGTAGGCATAGCACCTAGTTCAAGCCAAGCATTACTAAAACTTAATTGTGATCCCTCGGCCTTCTGCAGATAGTACATAATACAAACATGCAATAAGCACACAGCACAAACTGAAGCTAACAAAATTAAGTGCAGTAATAAGCAGCGCTTGGTCTTTAAATGTTGATCAAGATAAATTGAACGGCATATACATTTGCGACAGTTCTAAGCAATGCCAAACTAGAATTTGGATTTGTTTGCACCCTAACGCAACAATCATAGTGAAGCCTCTATCAAAGTTATGCACAATCATCTCGTTTGGTGGTTGTTGCAGTCAAATGGCCTGAAGCCTCCTGTATATCTATAGAATTTTTTAGTTCTGAATCAGGGAACTACAATATTGTGTTTATCAGGGAAGCTATGTACAAGCAGTTCCTACTCTTGTATGTATTCTGTCTTCTCAATATAACACCCAGAATGAACAAATGACAATGACAGATAAGTCTGAGACTATTGAGATTCCAAATTAAAACAACTAAATCCCTAATAAACTGCTAATCCCGAACCCGTTGAACAGGGAGTGGTCACCTCCCTGATGGACGCGCGAGCGAGCGGAACGGTTAAGGAAAGATCGAGACAAGGAGGAAAGAAGCGTATGTAAATGTGAGTCCAAGACGGCGAGACTTACGGCGGAGTTGGGCGACTTGAAGCCGACCTCCATCTCTTCCCCGTGCCGGCGCCGACCGGTCCGTGAACGGCGGCGGCGGTGAGAACCCGCCGCTCTCCTCGGCCCGCCGCCTCCGCCGCCGTGGCGGTGAAGGTCGGCCGAGCCGCGGCATGACCGGGGAGGAGGAGGACTTGACGTCCCCGCCGCCGATCCGGTGCGCCGAGCACGGACGCGAGCGGCGCCGACTCGTCGGCGAAGGCGGCCGCACGGTGGCGTCCTCGGCGCCCACGGCAAGCTCCCGGGCGACTTGTTCCCCGCCGGCGCCCGGGTCCGCCCATGCGGACGGCGGCGTGGAGAGCATCCGGTCGAAGAAGTCATCGGCTCGCGATGCGGTGAGCGGATCGAAGGGGAGGGAATCAAGGCGGGGGAGGGGAGATACGTGGGGGGAGGGCGCCACCAACTTGATTCGGGTGCGGGGGAGAGGAGACGGGAAACCCTAGGCCCGGACCCGGGATGCGTACGCGTCGGCCGGAACCGGAAGGGGCCGAACCGGCCGCCTTAGCGTCTTGGCGATTCGGTGCGGTGGCCTTAAGCCCGTGAAGTCGATCCGTGCCGAGCCGGAGAGCGTGAAGGAGAGGGAGCGAGAGGCGAGCGGCGGGCGCGGCGAACGGGTCTAGAGAGCGGATCTAAGGCAAGTGGAATAGACAAGAGGTGAGGAGGAGGGGGCGGGGAGGAGGCTGGTGGGTGGCCGGAGCGAGCACAACTTTTGTCATTGACCTAAGGTTTGTGGAGGCATCAGTGTTTTAAAGCCATCGGATCGGCGGTGGACGGCTAAAGATTGTTGGGCCATTTGGGCTGAATTGGAACTTCCTTCATTTCTAGTCTAGTCAATGTTTTTCTTTTTGTTTTTTGATTTATTGAACCATTATGAAGTAACACACAAAAATAATAATCTTATATGAACAATTACATTTTTTATATGTTATAAACTCTATATAAGTTGTCTCTGCAGAGTTTCAAAAGTTTTTGAATAAATTTAGTATTTTTTATATATAAATGAATAAAGTGAGATTATAGATGTTGACAAGTAGTACACAAGACTCACATAGTTTCCTACAATTGAAAATAAACTTTAAGATTTGAACAACTAATAATGTGACCAAACTTGTATGCACCTCAATTTGTGACACCATCTCATGTTGACCATAACAATAGAGAATATTAAGTTATATTATCAATTATTATAAAAAAACATGTTTTTCATATTCTCTTTTTAGTTGGAAAAGTTATGTTGTATAAAAAACAACCAAGAAATATTAATTAAGATACAAACAAATGGCACTGAGTAAAACATCTCGATTTTAGAAAAAATTAGGAAAAAGAATCAACCGATTTGGAGTTCGTATGAGGAAGAAAAACAGTTTACAAGTTTTATCCGAAGATTAAAAACAGAAATTGCAATTGCTATGAACTGAGATGAACAAGTGTGTTTTCTCTTTTTAATCTTTGACTAAAACTTGTAACTAGTTTTTCTGCCTCATACTAACTCCAAATTTGATGATTCTTTTTTCTAAAATTTTCTAAAATCATTCTCTACCAAGATCTACAACTTTAACAAATGAAAAAAATGAGGTGGCGCCTGCGTGGCAGTGAGGTGGGCCCCGGCGATCACGTGGTGGTGACGTGGCGCCTAGGTGAGGTGGCGCCCGCGTGGCGGTGAGGTGGGCCCCCGGCGCTCGCGTGGTGGTGACATGGCGCCGGGGTGAGGTGGCGCCCTGCGTGGCGGTGTGGTGGGCCCCTTGCGCTCACGTGGTGGTGATGTGGCGCCCGGGTGAGGTGGCGATCGCGTGGCGGTGAGGTGGGCCCGAGCGCTCACGTGGTGGTGACGTGGCGCCCGGGTGAGGTGGCGCTCGCGTGGCGTGAGGTGGGCCCCGGCGCTCACGTGGTGGTGACGTGGCGCCTAGGTGAGGTGGCGCCTGCGTGGCAGTGAGGTGGGCCCCTAGCGCTCGCGTGGTGGTGACGTGGCGCCCGGATGAGGTGGCACTTGCGTGGCGGTGTGGTGGGCCGGGGCGCTCACGTGGTGGTGACGTGGCACCCGGGTGAGGTGGCGCTCGCGTGGCGGTGAGGTGGGCCCCGGCGCTCACGTGGTGGTGACGTGGTGCCTAGGTGAGGTGGCGCTCGCGTGGCGGTGAGGTGGGCCCCGGCGCTCGCATGGTGGTGACGTGGCGCCACCGGTGGGCCCTTGGTGCTCACGTGGTGGTGAGGTGGCGCCTAGGGTGAGGTGGCTCTGCGTGGTACCGAGGTGGGCCCCCGGCGCTCACGTGGTGGTGACGTGGCGCCTGCGTGAGGTGGCGCTCGCGTGGCGGTGTGGTGGGCCTCGGGCGCTCACGTGGTGGTGATGTGGCGCCCGGGTGAGGTGGCGCTCGCGTGGCGGTGAAGTGGGCCCCGGCGCTCACGTGGTGGTGACGTGGCGCACGGGTGAGGTGACGCCTTGCGTGGCGGGGTGGTGGGCCCCGGCGCTCTCGTGGTGGTGACGTGGCGCCACGGGTGAGGTGGCGCCCGTGTGGCGGTGTGGTGGGCCCTTGGCGCTCACGTGGTGGTGACGTGGCGCCACGGGTGAGGTGGCGCCGCGTGGCGGTGAGGTGGGCCACGGGCGCTCACGTGGTGGTGACGTGGCTCTTGGGTGAGGTGGCGCACAGCGTGGCGGTGTGGGTGGGTCCTAGGTGCTTGGTGAGGTGGTCGTTTTTTGGATCGCGACGAATGCGCTAAAATGTCACGGTGTTGTGGGCCGTATTGCGATGAATTTAACAAATTGTCGTGATGGTTTGGGCTTCAATATCAATCGATGCACGTCCGTGACGAAAAATATGAATACATCGTAGAATTGCGACAAACTAAACAAATCATCACGGTGTTTGTGACGAAAAAAGGAATACGTCGTAGAATCGTGACGAAATTAACAAATCGTCGCGGTGTTTTGGGCTTCAATGCACATCCGTGACGAAAAAAAGGAATACGTCATAGAATCGCGATGAATTAAAGAAATTGTCGCAGTGTTTTGGGCTGCAATGCACATTCATGACGTTTTACGAAAACGTCGCGGAGAATGCGTCGCGATTAAATAGTTTCTTGTAGTTTGAGATTAGCCACTTGGAAATGATATCACTAGGTGACACCACTTGAAAGAAGCTTGTATAGAAGACACTTGGGTACCACAAGGATTAGGAATGTATGAGTACATTGCCTTTGAACTTATATAGAGACATAAGCTCGCAAGGACATGACTCAATAGCATGAAGCTCATATTGCTATATTCACTCTTTTAGAGATGTTAGATCACATTAAGAGTAATAGCATTCTCTTAGAATGAAACACCGCACCGGAATGCGTCGCTAAGGGACTACATAAGATAAACTTGAAACAATGTTAGTCCCGTAACCAAACCATAGGATGAGCTCCCCCTAAATGTGTGCATTTAGTGTTTGAATCACCAACCAAATGTATGCACATTGTTTATGAAAACAAAAGGGAAGCTAACCCTATAGCTTGCTCATGATGCAAAGAGATATATATGAAAACATGCACCATGAAAGAACAAGTGTAGCTTTCCTACACACTAATCAAACCATGTAGATTGCTCATGGGTTAGCACATGACACAAGCAACCTACCATATGTAAATATTGCAACAAATGCAACCTAAACAAGGCAATGGAGCTACAATGATACAAGAGATAGGTACTAGTTTCCATTACCTCAACCGGGGAACTTGGGCAACACATGTCCAATTTGCAAGCTTGGCTTGTAGGCATGAATTTCCGCAACTTCTTTGTGCCAAGCCTCCCAAGTCCCCACTTTTATGGCCTTCAAGTGGCCTTCGGAACCCAAACTATTTGATGCCCCTTCATGTTGGTGATGACTTCCTTGGGCACCCAAATGGGTTGGTTCCTACCCCGCTCTTCCTTCATCTTCCCAATCTTGTGCGCACCCACCTTGCCATTTGCTTTCTCCTTGATGACATAGGTGTTGCTATTTGTCTTGTTCTTACGGTTGGACTTGGTGTAGATGAGGGAGCTCTTGATTGTGGGCTTCAATTTCTTCTTTGCGCCCTTGTCCATCTTCTTGACAAATTGAGGGCATTTGTAGAACTTGTGCCCTTCTCCATGACACTTGTAGCAAGTCACGGTTGCACCCTTCTCAAGCTTCTTCACCATGGGATCACGGTTATCTTGAGAAGGTTGGACTTGGCTCTTCATGTCTTGAGAGATGTCCACTTGTTCTTCATCGTTCTTGCCCTTGCCCATCAAGTTTGCCAACCTCTCTCGGAGCCATTTCACTTCTTGCTTGAGCTCATCATTTTCCTTGCCTATGAGATAATCACATGATTCTACAACAACATTCTCATGGCAAGATGGTGAGCAAGATTCATCAATTAAATCAATGCAAGAAGTTGAAGCATCTACCTTGGAGATAGGAATTGCACAAGGGATAGATGTTTCATCAACCTCAAAGGAATTACTTGTTTTAGTCCCATTGCTCTCAAACTTAGATTTTAGCTCATTACACTCCTTGCTAAGCAATTTGGATTTGCACAACAAATGTTCATAATTTGTAGCAAGGGTGTCACTAAGATCATTGAGAGCATTGAGTTCTTTGATTTCATTAGCTTGTTGTTCAAGCATTCCTTTTTGCTCATGGATTAGCTCAACAAGATCATTGAGAGAGGTGGTGTAGGATTCGTCATCACTTACATTGCTTTCCATACCTTTGGCCATAAGGCACATGTGTGATGATGAAGGACCTTGCATGAAGCGGGTGGTGAAGTTCTTTCTTGATTCATCGCTTGAGCTAGAAGAACTTGATCCACCACTTGTCCACTCGCGGACGGCGAAGGTTGCTTCTTGCCTTGGTCTTCTCTCCTTAACCACCTTCTTTTTGGGCTTGTGCTCAATCTTGGTGAACTTGATGTGTTGATTATGGCGCCCTTCTCTCAAGTGGATGTTGTAGTCGTACATGTTGACTTTCTTCACATACTTGAAGATCTTCTTCATGTACTCGGCCACCATAGATTCAACCTCTTCATCACTAGAGGAATCTTCATTGTCACCATCATCACCATCATCCTCACTTGAGCTTCCATGAGTAGCCATTCTACTCAACACCTTTTCTTGTCGGCTTGAGAGAGCATGGCTTGTGGTTGGAGAAGATGGTTCTTGGGGCTTTTCATGGGGCGCCTTCTTTGACTTGGGCATTAGTTGAAGCTCATGTGCCATGATCTTGCTCAAGATATGCGATGACTTCAAATCTTCGAGCTTCTTCTCGTAGATGATTGCTTTCACCAAGTCATAGTCGGGCTTCCGGGAGACTTTGAAGGATCTTGCGGTTGATGTTCATGTCCGTGATGTCCTTCACACCTAAGGCATTAATCTCATTGACAAGCATATTTAGGCGTGAGTACATAGATTCGGCATTTTCATTAGAAAGTTGCTTAAAGCTATTGAATTCCTCAAGGAGACAACCGTAGAGTTCATTAGCAACTTCTTTTGAACCCTCATTTTGTCGCTTGATGGTTTTCCATAGCTCATGAGCATTTTCACAAGTAAAAACTCTATTGAAAACGCCTACATCTAGTGAGGACAAAATGATACTCTTAGCAATCACATCAAATTGCTTTTCCTTTCTAGTACCATTTTTCATGCCCTCATCGGTGACTCTCCAAACATCGAGGTCCTTTGCTTGGAGATAGGCCTCCATGAGGACCTTGCACCGAGGATAGCCCGTGCCATCGAAATGTGGAGCCAAACCTAAGGTATCCACCCCTTTCATTCCTCTATAGAGCAACTCACTAGGCGGTGAAGCCTAACCGTTCCAATGAGCCGGTTTTCACAATTTGCCAATTGAATTGGTGTATCCTTGTGAAGGAAGTGAGTCCGGCTCGATACCACTTGTAAGGAATCGGATGCCCGTTAGCCTAAGAGGGGGAGGGGGTGAATTAGGCAACTTAAAACCTTAACCTATGGCTTCACTAATTTTGCGCAAAGGTAAACTAGAACATACTATCTATATGTGCAACTACGGTTGTTCTAGTGTGAAACTCCCATCCCAAAAGAAGGTTGGCAACCTATAGCCAATCCTAGCATGATACTACTCTAGGAAAGTAGAGGCAAACAAAGATTGCAATAGAGTAAATGCGGAAACGTAAAGGGGATGAGAGGAAGCAAACTCTTGACACGCGATTTATCCCGTGGTATCGGTAGGCACTAAGCCACCCCTAGTCCACGTTGTTGAAGCACTCACACAAGAGTATTGCTTCCCGGTCACCAAGTCTCTCCCAAGAGCACCACTTGACTCGCCACAAAGGCTAGCCACTTAGGCACTTGTCAAGCTCCCTTGGTCACCTTGATGCCGCCTCCACTAAGGAGCTTCTCCACCAAGGAAGGGGGTCTCCACGTCCCCCGCACAAAGTGTCCTCGCCGCTCCACACCAAGCCGGAGGGTCGATGACGATTGCCGGTGAGCCACTTAGGCCCCAAGGATTCCGGCGAACCTTGTACACCGGGATTCACTCAAGAATCACCTCACAAGGTTGGCACAACCTTGCACTCACTCGGCTCTAAGCTAAGCCTAGCACTAAGCACATACACAAAGCATGCACTAGTCTAAGGGTGAGCAATTAAGCACTTGGATGGATTGGATATGATCTTGAATGTGTCTTGAATTCCTTTGCACTTCCACACAATCCAGCAAGCTCAAATGGGTGAGTGGACGGGGTATAAATAGCCCAAGGCACAAACTAGCCGTTGGCTAACGTCCACTGAAAAAGGTACCGTCGGATGATCCGACGCTATGCTTTTCCAGGGCGTCGGTTCATCCGGTGCCCCTCCCACGTCACGTAGCCGTTGAGGTTCTCTCGACACAAGCTTGCTCCGATGCTATGCTCCGACGCTACGTCGTATCATCCGGGTCTTTGAAGGCCTCGCGTCCAAGTCGGTGCGTTAGCTTCCAACGGACCGTCGAATAGACCGATGGGGTTCTCACTCGGACCGTCGGATCATCCGGTGCTACTATCTTCCTTGCTCTTCCTCCGCAACTCGTCCGACGCAACTAAATAACGGACCGTCGGTTCATCCGACGGTTCCTAGGGTTTGACCCCGTGCACCAACTCGTCCGACGATTGCACCGGCGCTTGTATTTGAGGGACCGTCGGTTCATCCGACGGTGTCTTCTCTTTTCCTTTTCTTGCTCGGTTTTGACCCTTTGTTTTGGCATTTTTTGCACGGGGTTTTCTTGCATCCTTGGGACCTAGAAATGTCTACAAAGACATGCTCAAACAATATGGTTAGTCCCAATGATCACGTTGTCATGAATCACCAAAATCAAACTCCGAACTAATGTCATATGGGGCCGTGTTCGCTACACTCCGAAACGCCCAAAATTGGTGTATCTCTGGAGCCAGGCCGATTGAAGCGCTTGCAGGCTCAAGGGAGCGACTCGCGTCACCTCCCACCACTGCCCTCCTTCTCCCACCACGCCATGGGTGGAGCATCGACCTCCGCACCGCCTCGTGGGCGAGCTCCACTACGCCGCCGCCGACGTGTGGGAGGGGGAGGTTGCGACCGCCGCCGTCGTCCGTGCGGCTTGCGAAGCGCTCGTTGAGGTGCGGGAGGGGGAGGTCGCGACCACGTCGCCGTCGTCCGCACGACCCGCGACGCGCTCGCCGAGGTGCGGGGAGGGGGGAGGCCGCGACCGCCGTCGTCATCCGCGCGGCCCGTGATGCGCTCGCCGAGGTGCGGGAGGGGAGGCCGCGGCCGCCGTCGTCGTTGCGCGGCCCGTGACGCGCTCGCCGGGATGGGGGGGAGGCCGCGACCGCCGCCATCGTCGCGTGGCCCGTGACGTGCTCGCCGAGGTGCGGGAGGACGCGACCGCCGCCGCCGCGTCGAGATGCGGGAGCTCACAACCGTCGCCGTCGTGTCAAGGTGCGTGCCGCCCCGGAAGGCCGAGCTCGCCTCGCGCCATGGCTAGGCCGGAGCCGGCTGCCGGCCGTGGTGGCCGCGCCCGCCGCCTACGACTCCTTGTCGAGGTGCGGGAGGCCCCACCCGCTGCCGCCGCATCGAGGTGCGGGTGGCCGCGCCCCGCCGACGCCCCGTCGAGATGCGGGAGGTCGCGCCCCCACCGCCGCGTCTCCATGGCCGGAAGGCCGAGCTCACCTCGTGCCATGGCTAGGCCACAAGTGCTTGATGAAATGCACGTGAGTCTTCTTTTGTGGTAAAGCTACCACATGTAGTTACACCTCTCGGCTCGGCTGCCAATTTGTGGTGGCAAACAATAGATGATGTTCGCAGCCGAGCTCCCGGGCCACTATCGCAAACATGGTGCCTTGCGGCGTACGGGCCGGAGTTATTTTAAGCTTGGGCTAGTCGAGCCGGCCGAGCCATGATGGTACGGGGTCGCAAACACGCCCACAATAACTGAGCTAAGAGCATCTTTTCTCCAATGCAACTGATATATTAGGAGAGTTGACAAAAAGTAGTGCTCTAAAAGTTGACCTTTAACTTTCCTTTTTCCAATAAGTATTGGGACAACTAATAACTCACCCAACGTGAGCGGAAAACCGCGAGGTCAAAACTTATGAAAATGAGTGGACCACCCGAACATATGAAAAATGACATAACACACATTTTCAGTCAGGAAAATGTTTACTGTCCTGGGGACGCTAGAAAAACATCTCAACCATGGACCAGGCACCTGAACGACTTGGATCATCCAACCTTGTCAAAAATTCCACAAAGCGTAAGTTTAATCATGAAAACGTAAGTTATTGCTCATGGCAGGTGATAAATAGTTGGATTAGAGATCCTACACGAAAATGAGTAGGATCATGCGAACTTACGAAAATACCATTTGATATATTTTTCATCATGACTAGTTGAAGGGCACGTGCGTGGTGATTGAAAAAATAATAGTAAACAACAAAGTAGTGCATGTTACTGCTTTCGATACACGTTACACTGGATAGTGCGATCGCCTCACCTTTCGGCCATCAACTACATTCTACATGTATCTTGATCCTTATCGTATTAGTTAAGGATGGTCTTCATTTTTCACCCCTATATCTTCGGTGACTACAGTCGCTGCCCCGAATCCACCCCCACTCCCCCTACCCGCCAACCCACCACCACCACCACACATACCCATTGTGATGTCATGTTGATCTACCTGGTATCATAAAAATGCTGAATTTAAATTAAAATCTGGATATATTCAATATTTAAATAACATTCTTCCACACGTGTCAATCTCATGTCCGCCCCTGCCCCACCCTCTTCCCGTGTCTTCGGCGACTATCGCCTTCGAATCCGCCCCCCCCCCCCCTCCAAAATTATGCCTACTCTCAATGTTTAAATAATATTCTTTCACCCTCGCCCCACCCTCTTCCCTGCTTCTTCGGCGTCTATCACCGAATCCGCCCCCTCCCCCTACCCGCCAACCCCGCCTCACCCCCCCCCCCACCACACATACCCACGTCCTGATGCCATGTTGATCTTCCATGTTGTCACCGAAATCATGAATGTAAACTAAGATGGTTAAATCTAAAAATAATATATTTATAAATGTAAAAATATGAATATTACATACAAAATAAGGTATAAAAATTGCGTACAACATAAAGTATCATGAATTATTGATATGTCAATATTTTATCATAATTAACTATGACACTTGTTTACATTATCACATAAACCATTACTCACCTCTCGAATTGTACCACTATCATGTCACGTCGCAGAACACTCGTAGTAATAGAAACATAAAATCAGTGTATGCCATGTATTGATTAGAAGATTCTACATAATATAAACGGTCATCTAAAGTACATTGCTGTTTCCTAACGGTGAAAGTTTCCCAAAACCGTGGATATAAGGCCTCCACACTTATATCATGCAGGAAATAAACAAATTATTGCATTAGAAAAGCAACCGTCTATGACTTCATTTTCCAATTCAATAGCATTATACTCTACACCGGTTCCAGATACAAATATGTTTTAAAATAAAAATAGTGAGAAACTATATTTAAAATAACATTCAAATCTAGATTGCATGTTACATCTTGATGAGTCATTACATACTTACATTACTGGACAAAACCAATAGCATAATGACCAACAATCATGAAGATGACAATAAAGGCTCTTATGTAATGAAAAAAAAAGCATTTCAAAGCCCTTTGGGCTATCCCCTCTCTCCACAACTCGGAGGCAAACAACAATAAAGACCTTGCAATATAGCATAGACTCTATTCGTAGTATTTATCAGTTTACTCGTCTTCTTCTGACAACCTCTAGAGAGGACATTCGGTGCTAGCAAGCATAGGCTCCTCTTTAGCCCCGCGATATTGCAAGTGAGTTCCCAAAATACCGGGAGACAAAATTGCTTCCATATAAAGAATTGATAAAGCTTCATGCTTCTGCACTGGCCTCGCTTTGTTGAGGTTAAATTAAAGGGAACGTAACGGTGGAAACCAACCCCTCGGTGCAAACCATGGAAACTTCAATCGGAAAAACTACACAATGTTGACAACTGTAAGAGGTGTATGTCTTAAAAAGCATCCTCCTCACATGCAACCTATAAGGTGTCACTTAAAATGACCCATTTAAATGAAACAAAAAAGAAATACTCAACCAAATGTTGTATTTAAAAAGCTAAGCTTTAGATTCAAATGATTAATGTGATCAAAGAAAGAAAGACAATGTATAACTAGACATGAAACTTTTCAAATGCTTCTACAGGTAGGATCCAAGGCAGTTTAAAAGGCAAGCTTGCCAACAGGACTAGACAAGCATGTGATAAAAAGGATTGGAGGGAAAGTTCGAATTGTAGAAAAAAGGAAATAGAAATAAGCAGTGCTCCGAAAAGTAGAAGTATAACAGTAATAACTACGTGATTTTCCCCGCGCGTTGCTACGGGATTTAAGAGAATGCTTGAGATGGTGCGACCGATTTCAAGACAATTATGATGCATATGAAAATGATTTTAACTTAAATTTAAAGTGTTTGTTAATTATAAAAAAACTGAGAAAGTAATGAAATAATCAGTGGCGATATGATTTGATTTTGATCTCTTAAGATTAGCAAGCTTCCCCTTAGATTAACAACAAAGCTCACTCACCCATAAATAAACGTAGAAAAAGCACTAACCTGTTAATTTTTTTCTTTCCTTCCTACTTATATTTATTTTTTCTTTTTTCCCTATTTCCTTTTTCTAACCATCGTCCTTATCCATTTGCTCGACGACCACACCAACATTTCCGCCGTCCGCTCGCTCGCTCCTCTCGCTCCACACCAACGCTGTTGTTTGCTCGAGGCCTCGCTCCTTCGTGCCTTGCCGATGTCGTCCGGCCACACCGCGCCCTCGCCCTACAAGGGCTACGGCCTTATTGCGTTGGCCCACACTTTTTTCCCAACGCCGGCGCCCTCCAACCTCAATTCCCTCCCACAAGGCGGATGATCGCCTCGTCCGCGTTGACATTGCTATGCCCACGCGGTAGTGAGCCGCTGTCGAGCTCCGCGACCTCGACTCAACCACGACGCCATCGAGGTTCCCCCACCGCCGACACCCCCGCGTCGTCGAGCTTTGTCCCACTTCCTACCTCGATTCCTCCCCATGCCGTGGATGACCGCCTCGTACGCGTCGACATTGATATGCCCTCCCGGTGCCCGCGCCGCCGTGGTGCCCACGACCTCGACTCATCCGCACGGCCGTCAAGCTTCCCCACCGCCGACGCTCCCACGCCATCGGGATCTACCCTAACTTTCCGGGCGCACCTGCTTCTCCACGCCTCATCGGTCACCACGGCCCACGGAAGGTCAAATCGGAGATGGCGAGAGCGAGGTGAGATGGAGCCGCGGGGACACCGGGATGCCACGGGCTCGAGGGGAGGTAGAGGAGCACGGTGGGAGCTTGAGGCGGGGTACCGAGGGGAGGAACCGTAACGTACCAGAAAATAGGTGTGCAAAATTTGCAAAAATTTAAAACTTTTTGGTTGAATTGGAGCGCTACCAAATTTTAAAACAAACTTGCTAGCCCTTCCCTAAATTCTCCACAAACTAAACCCATTTATAAAAATATAAATTCAAACTATGGTAAATTAAGTGAGTTGGATTTTATTTGGAGTTTATTTGAGTCTTTGTTTGAATTTGAAAGTATTTCAAATTCAAACATAGTTTCAAACATATATTCAAAACTTTTGTAAAACACTAACGGCTAACTTGGGCCTAATCTTCGAACTCGGTTGGCCGGCCCAACAAACCCCGCAAACCTACCAAGGGGGTACCCGAGGTAGTAGATTGTGCGGTGGAGGATCGTGATCGGGAGGCGAGAACTCGAAGGTATGCGCAAGGACACGGGACACAAGATTTATACGAGTTCGGGCCGCCAAGGTGGCGAACCCAATGTCTGTTTGGGGATCAAGTATGGCGCCCGGGCTTGGTGTTGAGTTGGTTGATATGTCGGCTAGGTACCCGACCCTCCTTTATATAGTCCGGGGGGCGGGTTCCTACTCGGTTACAAGGTAGGAGTCCTAGTAGGATTACACGGAACGAGTCCTAGTAGGATTACGGGGGGAATTCTAGTAGGAGTCCGTCTTCATCCTTCCTTGTATGGGTACCGGGGAGTATGCTCGACAAGCCCCCTAGCACGCTGTAGTCGAGAGTAGTAGTTCGAGTAGTCTTGAAGCTTCTTCGAGTAGTTCTTGAGCGTCCTCGAGTACTGCTTGGAGAAGTCTTCAATAGTACTTGAACTGCCACGAGGGTGAAAGGTGGTCCCGCTCATCAGTCTTGAAGTCGAGAGTATATGGAAGTGCGATTGCAAAATCACACTCCATATGGAGTAGCCCTCGAGCCTTATGTTGAGTCACAAACTCTAGTTGAAGGTCAATCTTGATTTTGAATCTCCCATCTTGGAAAAATTGAATGATGGGTGTAGCATAGTAGCCCCCGAGCCTTGAAATGATTAGGTAATCAATCCAAGTGTCTTCAGTATCCACGAAAGCCATCATCCGAGTACTCTTGCAGCTTGTAGCCCCCGAGATAAGAGAGCCATATGAGCCACGTTGAGTATTTGTTGGTGCGAGCCCCCGAGCTTGAGAGCGAGCGAAGCCTCGCCGAAGTTATCCTTGAGTAGTAATTTGAGTGTAGCCCCCGAGCCGGGAGAGTTTCCGAGTATTAATTTGGCGTCGAGCCGTTGAGCTTGAGAAGTAGCCATGCCGTCAAAGCGGACTTTAGATGCGACCGAAGTCGACTTTAGACGCCGGCGGAGCGGACTTTAGTGCGACTTGAAAACCGAAGTCGACTTTGTGTCGCACGGAGCGGACTTTAAGTTGCGACTTGAAACCCGAAGTCGACTTTAGTTCTTTGTGCGAGAGCGGACTTTGGAATGCGACTTGAAAACCAAAGTCGACTTTAGTTGCCACGTGGAGCGGACTCGATATGCGACTTGAAAATCGAAGTCGACTTTTGATTGCCGCGTGAAGCGAACTTTAGATGTGACTACGGTAGTCGACTTTGCGCCACACGGGGTGGACTTAAGATGCAAAAAACGAAAAGCACTTTCCGGAAATCCAAAGCGAATGAAAATCGAGAGAAAATAATTAGTTTTGCCACCGGAGCGGGCTTAAGATTGTGACCAAAGTCGGCTTGTGCCACCGGAGTGGGCTTGGGTGCGACCGTTAGCGTCGACTTGTGCCACCGGAGTGGGCTTAAGTACCAAGCCATGGATTTCGGACCCAAGGTACGATTGCCACCGGAGCGGGCTTGAAGGTGCGACCAAAGTCGACTTGTGTACCTAGGCCATGGATTTCGGACCGAAGGTACGGTTGCCACCGTAGTAGACTTGAAGGTGCGATAGGAGTCGACTTGTGTACCGGGCCATAGATTTCGGACCCAAGGTACGGAGCGCGAGTACTTAGGGTACTTGAACCCATCGTACGGAGCGTGAAGACCACGTGCAGCTAGGTACCATCGTCGTCATGACCCGAGGGCCACTTACGGCTAGGTTCCATCGAATCTTACACACGTAGTATGCCACCGAAGCGGGCGAAGATGTGACCGGAGTCGACTTTACGTTGTCGCATGGAGCGGACTTCGAATGCGACTTTAGAAGTCGACTTTAGATTGTTGCGCGTAGTGGACTTTAGAAGTTGCCTCCTTGGGATAGCCCCGAGTTGATGAAAGTAGGCCCGTGGTGACTTGATTGATATACCCCAAGAGTAGTCGGCGAGTGTTGCTCCCATGAAAACCCGCCGAGAAGCGTACACAAATGAGTAGTCAGCAAGTAGTCCTACATGATGCGGAGAACAAGCCAAGAAAAGAAAACAGTAATCATTTAAATAAATGACTTAGTTGTTGCTGCCTGGGCAAACTGTTGATGAAGCCGTGGCAGTCGGATATGGAGCCGCGATGGTTGTTGCTGAAGTTGACTAGTCGAGTTAATTCGACTAGTTGTTGGGGGCGTGATCGCCGTTCTCGACTTGTTTGGAAAACTAGTCGAGATGAATGGCCGACGCGATGCGGCCGGAAGATGACGTCGCGGCGGCGCGCGGCATACTCAAAGCGAGCCGGTGTTGCCGCGAGGCAAGTAGTCGCGACGCACCGCATGGCTGAAGTAGAGCCGGTGTGGCCGCAAGACGAAATTGCGGCGCACGAGTAGTCGACGACGAGTCGCGTGACAAGCCGCACGGCATTGGCGAAGTAGTCGACGACGAGCCCGCGCGAGCCAAACTAGTCGACGACGAGCCGCGCGACGTGCCGAGGCACCCCGGACGTGCGGCGTAGTCAAAGAAATCGACAACGAGCCGCGCGACGTGCCGAGGCACCCGGACGCGTGGCGTAGTCGAAGTTGACAACGAACGGCACGACGAGCCACGTGACGTGTCGAGGCACCCGGACGCGTGGCGTAGGCGAAGTAGTCGACGACGAGCCGGCGTTGACGGTGAAAATCCGTCAACCTAGCCATGAGTTTACCTTCGGTGTTGGCATGACTTTTGTATCTTATTCATTGGTACTAACCCCCGTGGTATAACAAGTTCACTTGTGCATGTCGGTTTGGAGTTAAGTGTTTACGCGGGGTTTTAACGTTGAAAGCAAGACTTCGGGATAAGTTCATTAAGCACCTCATGACAAGACCTTGAAGCCCGATACAAGTCAAGCAATGAAGTGAACATGACTCCAAGAGCCCAAGGACCAAGCCCGAGAAGATGATAAACTCCGAGGACCGAACCGGAAAAGTCTTGAATCTTGCAAGACAAGGAGTTGAGTCCAATTCGGAGAGAAACCGACGTCAAGGGCCCACATGCAAAAGGGGAGAACATCTAGAAGACGTGGGAAGCAACACGGGCGAAGCGGGCGCGGGATGGGCCGAGTGGGCCCGGGCCGGCCGGCCCGGCCCAATTCGGGGCCCAATCGGCCTCCCCTTTGACCTAATTGCTTCTCGGGCTATAAATAGCCCCCTAACCGAGAGCCACGCGAAGCGAAGTCGTAATCCACCGCCGAGGAGCGAGATAAGCTTGAGGGACACCATCTCGGAGATGAGGGTCGTGCTAGTTGCCTAGGGTTTCCCTAGCCGACGTGGGAACCTTGCATGGAAGACCACGTCGGAGCTCGGAGCGAGGATCAAGATCGAGGGAGGGCCCGGTGGTGATCTTGTTCATGTAATCATTCATGGTGAAGTTTGTAAGTGAATTCGATTGCTAGCGATCAAGTGCCTTCTCGATGATTTTGTTTTCTTCTTGGTTTTGCTTCTTCTACGATCTAGTTTGCGGCTAGATTACTTAGGGTGCTCTTGTAGCCGCGGTGGCTAGAGGTGCATACGGACCGGCCAAGTGATTTCAACTTGTTCTATCGAACTCGCCCTAGACTACCCGCATGAATAGGGATACGTTGTGACGAACGGGGGTTCCGAAAGGCGGGCATTTTCGGAGTCGGATGGAAGGCCACGATTTAAAGATGCTTTTAATGAGATTCGCTTTTCTATCTTCATCTATCTTGTTTGGAGCTACAACATAAGCATGATCTAGATTCTCTAGATTGGTTATCTCTTGCTTTCTCTTGTTACCTCTTTAGTAGATTAGATTAGATTCGTTTTCTTTATGAGTTAGTAGATTAGATGCAACTTGTCTTCAATAGATAGCTTTACCTTGCTTTACTAGGTTGAATCCTTGCGTTGCACATTGTTCCACGGATTCGATACCTTGGGTTCACCACTCGAGGGAAGAAGGGTCCCTTGACTACGACGGGAGACTTGTCCGCTTGCAAGTCACAAACGAACTTTGATACAACTATTAACCGTCAACAAGCCCTTTTTTCTGGCGCCGTTGCCGGGGAACAAGCAATCAAGATCCGATCTAGTATCGCTTATCTTTCAGTTTTTCTTTTGATTTTCTTTTGCATCTCTTATGTTTGATCATCCTCAAAAAGAAAAAAAAAGAGTCAATCTAATCTAGTTTTGATTAACCCTAATTTTTCTTTTCTTTTTAGATTTTTGTTTTCTTGCTAACCCTAACCGGAGATGGTTGGCTACATCTCCAAGAAACCCAAACTTTTTTTTGTGGATGATCCGGGGAAAACTTTACGAGGCAAAGGTGACGTGCAACACAAACTAAAGGGTTTGAAACCCTAGATCCAAAGTCGAAGGACCGTCAAAATCTCCAAGGGAATCACCACCTCCAAGTCCAAAGGAAGATCAACCTCAACCACCGGAGCGCTACGCACCCGGACATCGTTGATCTACCTATCATAAACCTTCAAGACGCCGGGAGGCCGTTCAAGATCAAGGTCTCAACTATCCGCATGACGATTGCGAGAGCCGAATGCATACGAGCCGGATTCCTTGAGTGGCATATCGTTTCACTTAAGAGGAGGATGGAGAAGATGGAGATGGAGAAAGAAGCTCAACACCTAAATGCCACCAAAGCAAGATCCACATGCAAGGAGTGTGAAGTGTTCATCGTGATGAAGATGCTAGACGCAAGTGGGACAACTTGCCGGGCGCCCGATGGGTAACAAAGAAGAATTTCGGAGACAACTCCAAGGTCCCAAGACGGCGAAAGGCTACTCAAACTCATTCGGAAGAGATGGAGGATCACACTAAGGAGACCATGAAGATCACAACCGAAGACCGGAGTTCGAGATGCCGAGCCACAAGGAAGTTGTTGCATTCGTCAAGACCAAAGGACAAAGCCAGCCTGTGAAGACCAAAAAAATGACTAAGCCAAAGTGAGTACCCAAGATTGCAACGCCCGCAAAGAGCGTTGATCCGAAGTAATCAAGTGAAGAAGTCTAGCCATGGACTATAAACGAAGCGCTAGGCGGGAGACAACCCGTTTCGTCGAGTCAAGAATAAGCTACGGGAGGGCAACCCGATTCCAGGTTTTTCAAGTCTTTTTAAATATAATTCAGTTTTGAATTTTACTACACAAAACCTTAGACTTAGAATGGTTGAACAATATTAGAGACATAATTCTAGGTTGAATATTTTGCTTGATCATAAACCCTTTACATGAACCATCCTATGTTGTTTGCTTCTTTTTCGAGAAACCAAAACCAAAAAATTCAGAACCTAACTCAACCCTTCACTCTCATTATGGTGCTGTGGTTGACTTGTTTTTCATGCTAAAAACACACGAGTAGAGCCACGACTTATATCTAGATGTTATTTAAATTTCAGCACGTGGTAGGACTCGCGTGAACCTAGAATCTTGATTTTTGGTTGATTTAAAAATCCATATCCTTGGTTTCTCTAAGATTAGAATTTTTCTAAGCCTCACTTAATTTTATTTCATTCAAAATCTCTCTCATCTAATCAAAATTAGGACCTAAACCTATGCCCCCATGATCAAGCCGGGAAAAGCTTGCTCTCAACTAATGAAGGCAAACTATCCGGTGAGACCGAAATCGACGTAGTCGAAAAATATTTTCGACTTACATTTGTTTTTAATGGTTTAAAAACTTCTCTAATTTTATGTTTGAGCTCTTGCATGGCTCTGAAAAATATTTTTAAATTTCGAAATTAGAGGAGTGCTTAGCCTTAAACACACTTAAAGGGAGGCAATCTAGTTAACCTAACCATGCATGCACCATGATACATCACGGGATGCCCCTCCAACATATTTAAACCACATGCAAAGTACAAGCATGGGGGGCAGCCAAGGCTTTGTTTTGTAGGAATATCATGGATGCATGTGAGGCAAGGGAGTATGGAAGTGAGTCAAAGCGAAAACATCAAGTGGAAGGAGCAATAAGGCAAACGAAGGAGTGGACGGGAACGTTTGGAAGGTGTACGCGATCACGAAGCAACATGAATGCACTAGAGAAGAACCGAGCCAAGAGGAGGAGAGAGGTAAGTCTCCCATCCGGCTCTTTGTTCGTGTGCTCTAGTTTGTAGGCCGGAACCACCTTAGACTTAGCCATCCACCGCGTTTGTTTCGTGCAACAAATCACATCCTTAATCCGCTCAAAGTCCGGACTCCAAAATAATATTTGTGTACCTTGTTACCGGGTGAAAACCCCGGATATATATTTGTGAGGGAGAGTGCTGCAATCATGGAAGAAAACTACAAGCCTTTTCACCAAAGAAGAAGGGATCATCGTCGTCTAAGCCATCATCGACAACCTCTTCGAGGAGGCGCTCGGTTTCCGAGTATCCCCGGAGTGTGGAGGAGGACACGACACCGCCGAGGAATTGCACTCTTCTCCTTGGTGGCATGAGGGCCACACGAAACTCGTTTATTAGGTTTACCAAACTTCAATAACATATGGAGGAGCCGCTCGTCCAACCTCGCCACTTGACACGATCATCCGCTCCACCTCCATACGCTCCGCGGTATTCCGAGGGGTATGTCATCATGACGGAGGAGGAGGAGGAGAAGAAGCTCGCTCGCCTTAAGTAGAGGCTTGTAGCGAACGTCGACATCGACGACCAAGCTCTCCACATATTGGGTTTCACACGGGCACCGGTGCAATTCTCTAGCGGAGTGTCGGCAAACACCCACAAGGAATTCGCCTAGGAAATTTTCATGACCATGGCGCATACCCTTGATGAAGGAGTGCTGAGTCTCTCATTCCGTTGGAGGGAGCCCACAAGTGGAGAAGAAGGAAGACATCGTCGGAAGGGTAACCTTGATCAATGATGCTATTTCTAGCACCTTGATGGGGTAATCTCCTTTCATCCATGGGTTGCAATCGATCTTGAGATGTAATCAAACTTTGTTGGATTATCTTTTTATCATATTGTGCTGAAAATACTTTAATGTTTAAGGTTAGCTACCATGCCGTAAAGGGAGTAAGGGCTCTATGCTTCCTTGGATCCATTCAACACAATCCCCGATAGATTAGATTGGCTTTCATGTTCAAAACGATTACGTGTTCTAGTATCATAGACCCATGGGCGAGTGTCCCCTATTTTCAAAAGGGAGCTCCGGAACAAGTGAATGTGCATGAAGGCACATGGGAAGATTTTTGGAGTATGATCGCGGGGAGGAAACCATCAATGAAGAAATACTATCCGGAACCCCATCATCCAAGTGTGTCACTTTTGTGCAAGTGGATTTTTGGGAGAACAAGAGAGACAAAGATAACCAACACGGAGTTGAATTGGCTTTACTCGGCTTTGATTGCCAAGTGGCCAATAGACCCCACTCACCTATGATCAACCGGTGGTGTTGTTAAGCAACATCGAGTTCAGAAGATATTGGTTCGGGGTGTTGCCTCTCCATATTGGCTATCTCTTTAAAACTGGGTATTACAAGGAACCCGAATCATCTCCTACCAGGGACCTCCCTAGGTATATGAAGAAAGGAAAATATAAAAGTGAAGATGAGAGAGGAGGCTTCCAAGTGGCCTAGCTGAATTTGCCCTTCCGGATAGAAGATTAAGACTTTTCTTGAGGGGAAGAAGATCGGTTAGAGGAAGGACTTCTTGTGCCGGCGAAGAGAAAAAAATAAAAGAGAAGGATTAGGAGAAGTTTTTTTTCACGACCCAAGAAGGAGGTGCACAACAAAGTTATGTCCCACCATTGGGAGGAACCCCGGCGCCGCCGAGTTACTACGGTGGTGTACCAATGCAAGCATGGGGGAGTGGTGCAGCCATACCCCCACCATTTTTGCGGTGCCCAACGTAGCCTTTGCGGAGCCATATGCACACTTTCCTCAACCACAACAAAATGGAGCCACCATTGGAGGATACGCTGCAAGGAACGTGCAAATTATTGCAGCCATCCTAACCAATGCAAACCAAATGGGTGAAGGAAATGCAAAAGTCGCTTATGTGCTTGGACACCTTCACCTAGCACCGTCGGACAATTCATAGGAGTAGTGGTGCATTCCTATTACAAGTAAGGGTACAACAACCAAGACTATCAATATCAACCACCGGCGGAAGATTAGAGAGAGGAGGAGCTTTAGTTATCTTTCCTTTACCCCTCTTCTTTAATTTTCAGCTTGTTTGCGCCTATGTATGCGTAGTATTTTCAGTTTTACTTTAATTTTTAGTGTTAGTTTAATTTTTCAGCGTGTGTCTTAGTGTTTATTTTCATCACGAATAATGTCGCCACCAAGTTTTTACCTTTGGTAAAGTTACAAGGTTTGTGCCATGATGATATATGATTATAATTGCCGCTTTGTTTATCTTTGTAATTGATTTATGCATGTTTAACCTAGTGCTCTCTTAAAAATACAAATCTTAAATTATCTAAATGCTAACTTAATCTTCAGCGGAGGTTATGATTAAAATAAAGACCCATAGTGTTTTATGTGCTCTCAAGTTATGAATAGATTAAAGATGTCTTTTATGCTCAAAAATATCGCTAACCTTGTCACAAATATCACTTGTGTGTTGCTCAACCTATCCATAGCCTTATATATATTTGAGTGCATAAACTTTAGTGTACAAGATTTATTTTTGAGTGAGTTATTGCAGGCCATGATTTCTCTGGCCCGAGACTAAGAAGCTGGTCATTCCGTTTTTGCGTATCTATCTTTTTGCTAGCCTTTTATCCGTGCATTGTGTATCCCCGCATTGGAGATCTCACAAACCTCGCCGGATATCCACCCTTAAAACCAAATATCATCTTTTGTGTTTACCTCCTTGACCACAACCTATTGTTGAGAATGGATCATCAATTCAAGGAAGATCGCAAGACGGTGCCAACATTGAAGAATTCAAATATCTCTCCAAGGAAAAATATTTCCGGTACCTACCTTATTTATCGCCTCTTTGCTCGAGGACGAGCAACGTCTAAGCATGGGGGAGGAGGTAGGTACGGTGCAGTTTTAGAGTTCAAAGGGGAGCAATTTAAAAAAAAGAGAGAAGTTCAAAAGAGGAGCGAGCAAATAAAAAAAATCAAAACTCTGTTGTGAAAGTCACGTACCGAATATATGACAGAAAAAATGAATGAATGAAAGAAAGAAAGAAAGAAACAAAAGAATGAGAAATATGAGAAAGAAAAAATATATGAGTATGCGTAAAGTGAACTCCCCGGTTCTCTAAGAGTGCAATCAAGGCTTCAAGTTTAAAAGATCCATTCTCATTTTCCAACCATGTGCAATCCGATAACGAGGACTTCCTTTGTGCCTCGGGATCACTCTTTGCCATTTGCACATGTCCACTCATCTAAAAGTGTGTGTATTTTTCTCTTTCCCCTCCTTGACTTAACATTATTTTCTAATGACCTTTTTGACGAGTCTCGGTAAGACCATGAGAAGCTTGTCTTGTTTTCACAACACCTCATTTATAAAATCTTGTTAGGACTAAACTTTCCCAAAGCTCCATATAAAGCCTACCACACATATATGTTATGAGAGGGAAAGGAGTAGAATATATAGGCTTGAGAGACAAGCGAGATGAGAGTTCATGAGCAATATGCAAGGTGATTTAAATTTGTGAATTTGGTTTAGCTCTTTTCTTTATCTCGTTCTTTATTTCAAAAATTCGAGATCTATTTAAACTTTGTGAGCATGTTAATACTTGTGGGATAAGCTTAATAAGAATCTACCCTCCGTAGAGGTGAAGGCTAGTATATTATGGAACTTTAACGAATTAAACTTTTGAGAGCATTATGTTTTTTTCATGTATGATCAAGTGCAAGGTTTAAACAATGAAGGGCAACGATGATATCCATCGAAGGCTTACTCGAGGACGAGCAAGGTTTAAGCATGGGGGAGATGTTGACGGTGAAAATCCGTCAACCTAGCCATGAGTTTACCTTCGGTGTTGGCATGACTTTTGTATCTTATTCATTGGTACTAACCCCCGTGGTATAACAAGTTCACTTGTGCATGTCGGTTTTGGAGTTAAGTGTTTACACAGGGTTTTAACGTTGAAAGAAAGACTTCCGGGATAAGTTCATTAAGCACCTCATGACAAGACCTTGAAGCCCGATACAAGTCAAGCAATGAAGTGAACATGACTCCAACAGCCCAAGGACCAAGCCCGAGAAGATGATAAACTCCGAGGACCGAACCGAAAAGTGCTCGAATCTTGCAAGACAAGGAGTTGAGTCCAATTCGGAGAGAAACCGACGTCAAGGGCCCACATGCAAAAGGGGAGAACATCTAGAAGACATGGGAAGCAACACGGGCGAAGCGAGGCCGCGGGATGGGCCGAGGTGGGCCCGGGCCGGCCGGCCCGGCCCAATTCGGGGCCCAATCGGCCTCCCCTTTGACCTAATTGCTTCTCGGGCTATAAATAGCCCCCCGACCGAGAGTCACGCGAACCGAAGTCGTAATCCGCCGCCGAGGAGCGAGAGAAGCTTGAGGGACACCATCTCGGAGATGAGGGTCGTGCTAGTTGCCTAGGGTTTCCCTAGCCGATGTGGGAACCTTGCATGGAAGACCACGTCGGAGCTCGGAGCGAGGATCAAGATCGAGGGAGGGCCCCGGTGGTGATCTTGTTCATGTAATCATTCATGGTGAAGTTTGTAAGTGAATTCGATTTCTAGCGATCAAGTGCCTTCTCGATGATTTTGTTTTCTTCTTGGTTTTGCTTCTTCTACGATCTAGTTTGCAGCTAGATTACTTAGGGTGCTCTTGTAGCCGCGGTGGCTAGAGGTGCATACCGGACCGGCCAAGTGATTTCAACTTGTTCTATCGAACTCGCCCTAGACTACCCGCATGAATAGGGATACGTTGTGACGAACGGGGGTTCCGAAAGGCGGGTATTTTCGGAGTCGGATGGAAGGCCACGATTTAAAGATGCTTTTAATGAGATTCGCTTTTCTATCTTCATCTATCTTGTTTGGATCTACAACATAAGCATGATCTAGATTCTCTAGATTGGTTATCTCTTGCTTTCTCTTGTTACCTCTTTAGTAGATTAGATTAGATTCGTTTTCTTTATGAGTTAGTAGATTAGATGCAACTTGTCTTCAATAGATAGCTTTACCTTGCTTTACTAGGTTGAATCCTTGCGTTGCACATTGTTCCACGGATTCGATACCTTGGGTTCACCACTCGAGGGAAGAAGGGTCCCTTGACTACGACGGGAGACTTGTCCGCTTGCAAGTCACAAACGAACTTTGATACAACTATTAACCGTCAACGGCCGCGTGACGAGTCGAGGCCCCCGGATGCGCGGCGTAGCGAAGTAGTTGACGACGGGCGGCTTGAAGAGCCAAAGCACCTAGACGCGCAGCGTAGTTGAGGTAGAGCCGCTGCAGCCGGGAGACGAGTAGTCGCGGCACATAGCGCAGTTGAAATAGAGCTCGTGCAGCTAGGTGGCGAGTAGTGGCAGCGCACGACAAGGTTGATGTAGAGTCGATGTTGCTGTGAGACAATTAGTCACAACGCATGGCGTAGTTGATGTAGCCATGCTCGCGTACATCTCTGATGTGCATCAAGCGGAGAACCTGAAGCTTTGTGGGAGTCACGTGTGTACGTCAAGCCAGGAACCTTGGAATGTCCTGGTAGCCGTGCGTGTGCACTTAGCAAGATCACCAACCAATTTGTTTTGCACGTGAGTTGTCGGAGCTTGTTGAGGCTTGTTGGCGTAGCTTTCAGATAGCTAGAAATTCCTTTATTGCTCGCATGAAACCAGCACCACAAAGAAAACGTGTGGATCTTTTGCTGGGATCCGTGTGCAAATCATTGATGTCCTTGATCCCGATGCGAACTTGCTTCGGATTAGCCTCGCTTGTTTGAGCGATGCGGTAGAGAGCGACTTCGGATGAAAATCTCGACGAGACCGAGTGCCAAGTGGTGATGGAGATGGTGCGGGGTACGATCTTGAGGACCATGTGTGGTTCGAGGACCGGTGGATGGTCGCTTCCTTGTGTGATGAGTGATTGACAACGTTGTGTAGACCGATTCTTGGCTAAGTATTGCGGGTGCGAGGTTGCGACTTGACCGGTGTTGGTGCAAGTGAAGAACAAGCGCGAAAGGTCGTCGCCGGTGAGGCCTGCCGGGTGTGGAGAAGACAAGTAGGCTTCGTTCGAGGGACCCGCCGGCCGGCGGGGTCAAGTGCGGGCCGCATGGTGGCATGAATAGGAAGATGAAGTCATGGACGGTTTCTTGGTTGAGCCTCAAAACCAAGGACGAGCCGGGACTACGTGGGAGACGAGTCATGAGTGGAGATTGGCGGAGGCTACACCGAGTTCGCGGGGTTTCGGTGGTTCACCGAAAACCACCGAGTTCCTTGGTTTATCCACAAAGCCAAGACCGAAGAACCGAAGAAGGTGCTTTGCGAAGTGCCGGACCGGTCCGACCGGTGGGTCCGACCGGTCCCGGCCGGTGGGTACCGGTCGGCCGGTGTGCAACGACGCGGTCCGGAATCTTCAAAGCGGAGGACACGCGTCGGGATCGCAAGGCTTGCGTCGAGGTTAAGCGAGGTTGCGGTCGCGGGGCATCCTTCCGATAGAGAAAGCTTGAAGATTTCCAAAACCACCCTTGAGGGGCTTGTATCCCTAGTTATTAGGAAAGGGTATTTTAGACTTTAGGTTGCCTCCATATAACCCAAGAGGTGAGAGGATGGCAGCCAAGCTCTTGGAACCCTAGTTCATTTGCTTTCCTATTTTTCCCTTCCTATTTTATTAGGATTTCCATAGGACTAGCTTGAGAGCTTCATGGTGAGATCTTGTGAGAGGGTTGGATGATCGGGCGGCAAGCTAGACCTTGTATGAACCTTTGTGGCATGTATAAATGATTCGGCGTGGTTCCTCAAGGCCTTGTGGTGTTGTTCCGGGTTGTTCTTGGTGGTGATTTTCGGAGCCCTTTCTTGGTGTTTTTCTTGGGTTGTTTTTGGGACCTTTCTCTTGGGGATTTGATGGGGGGAATTTGTGGGAACCCTTCGTGGTTCTTTGGGCTGTGATTCCCCCTCCCAAATCCGTGAGTAAAGGGGCTCGATTTTGGGGTTTTCCCGGTTCTAGGGTTAGAGGTGTTCTTGGCGGGATTTCTTCGATTCCTCCTTTTTGGACAGGTTTTGGTGGGATTAATCTTGGCTATGGACTCCTCATGAGGTGTTCCTATTATCCCCAAAGTCTTGTTCAAGTTCGTGGAGCAATTCGGGAGATCAAGGTTTGGATTTGGGGGAGTTGACCCGCGGGTGTTGTTCATCCCGAGTCTGCCCAAGCTACACCGGTCCGACCGGTGCTCTTGACCGGTCTGACCGGTGCAACCCTTGGTGGGTTTTTGCTCGGGTGAACGTCTAGGTGAGTTTCTTTGTTGTCCTGTGTTGGGGCTGTTTCGAGTTTGGGTCAGTTTAGAGGTTGGCTGGCCTGTTTGGTGATTTGGGGCTTTCTAGCTGTGACCGGTCTGACCGGTGTGTTGCACCGGCCTGACCGGTGTGGAGCCACTTAGTGGAAGTCGCCAAGTTTCACCGGCGAGGGACCGGTCGACTAGTGGTGCTCACCGGTCGACCGTTGTTGGTCGGTGGACTCGAGGTTTGGTGTTTCGCTACGTTCGGGGTCGGAAGGTTGTGTGTTGGTTCCTAGGTCCGGTGGCACTTCGGTGGCTACGTGGGCTTGTCCAACTTGGGTAGTGAGTCGGAGACGTGTTTTGGAAGTCGTGTTCATCTTGTTGGAGTTTCCATCTCCTTCGAGAAGAATTTTTATCGGCTCCCATTCACTCCCCCCCTCTCGGATCGCCATATCGGTCCTTCAAGTGGTATCGAGCCGGTTCGGGTCTTTGTTGACTCTAACCGTCTAAGATCCAAGGATGGCATACCGAGAACGGGGTTCGGGTCCTCCACTCTTCGATGGCAAGAACTACCATATGTGGACTAAGCGGATGGCTGCGTTTCTCGGAGGAAAGGGTTAGATCCTTTGGGATGTCACGGTGGACACGGGATATGTCTAGCCGATGAACTTCCTTGCTCCAAGATCGAGGGACATGTTCGACGCCAACAATAAGGCGGTCGACTACTTGTTTCGTGCCTTGTGTCAGCCTGAGTTCAATCGGGTGCACACCGAGCACTTGGCTTGTAGAATCTGGTTGGTGTTGAAGGAGGCTCATGTTGGGAATGCCCAGGTTCAGGCTCGGATGTATGTGACCTACCGGAGAGAGTACGAGAACTTCACTCATCTCCCCGGTGAGTCCATCGATGCCTTGTTTCAGAGGTTCACGGTGGTTGTGAACAACATGAGGGCCAATGTGGACGTGCTCCCATATGATGATCATGATAGAGCTGTGAAGCTCTTACACTCTTTGGATTGTACGATTTGGGGCGGAAAGTTCGAGGCCATTGTGGAGTCGGAGAAGTATGACACTGCGAAGGTGAATGAGTTGTTCTCGAAGCTCAAGTCGGCCGAGGTGGATAGGGGCATGACAGCCAAGCTCGAGGGTCCGACCGACTCCCATAGTCTTGTCCTCGTCGGTGGTTTGAAAGGAAAGGCCGACACTAACCCATCCACTAGGATGTTCTCTTTGTCCTCTTTGATGTCTATGTCGGATGAGGAGTTCGACGTGCTTGGAGAAGACGAGCCGGCGCTCATGACGAGATGGTTCGAGAGGCCGCACGAGAACCGAGTGAACATGAGGAAGAACACGAAGACATGCTTCAAGTGCGGCAAGACTGGACACTATTTCGCCGAGTGTCCGAAGGTGAACAACCACGACAAGCACAAGTTCATGGACTAGAGGAAGAAGTCCAAGAAGAAGGCTCGATCTCGAGAGAAGATGAAGAGATCGAGCGACATTGAGTCCGATTCCGAGGACACGTCTTCAAGCTCGAGTGATGAAGACGAAGAAGAAGAAGAAGAAGAAGAAGAAGAAGAAGAAGAAGAAGAAGAAGAAGAAGAAGAAGAAGAAGAAGAAGAAGAAGAAGAAGAAGAAGAAGAAGAAGAAGAAGAAGAAGAAGAAGAAGAAGAAGAAGAAGAAGAAGAAGAAGAAGAAGAAGAAGAAGAACCTCGACAAGTATCTCAACAGCCTCTGTGTGACGGGCCTAAGACTCAAGGACGACTTCGCGACATAGCTCGCAGTTCGAGCGACAAGATAAGCCGGAGAAGGACGCCTCGGACTTGGATTCCGAGGATGAGGTATGTGATGAGCTATCTTCTTTGTGCAAGGAGAATGAGGAGTTGGTTGACTTGCTTGATAATCACGATCACATGCTTAGAGAGGCTAATAAGCTTAGGAAGGAGCTTAGATCTTTGCTCGAGGATGCTAGGACTAGAGTGGCCGAGCTAGAAACACAGTTTCTTGCTAGCAAGCTTGAAATTGATTCTCTTAAGGCTATCACTATTGTCTCGATGAGAATGATTGTGCCGATTGCTCGCTTTCCTAGCCGACTTGATCGATCTTAGGGAGAAGTATGCCTCCAAGTGTGAGGAACTAGATGTGCTTAGTGTTGAGTTGGCCGAGCTACAATCTAGACCCACTTTGCTTGGTGCTTGCACTTCTTGCCCCGGTTTGCATGAGAAAATTGTTGAGCTTCGTTCTCGCATTGTTTCGCTAGAGGCTGATTTGAAAGTGCCTATTCCTACTTCTTGTTCTACATGTGAGTTGCATGCTATGAAGAATTTGGATCTTGCAAAATGTGTTGGTCGCTTGCAAGATGAGAATGATATGTTGCGTGAAGCGCTGAGTTGGTTGTCGAGTCAAGAACCTCAGCTTGGTATGATGATTGCTAGCCGTAAGCACTTTGATGGTTGGACTTTGGGATTGGATAAGGTTGGTGAGGGCGGTGGTGAGAGAGAAGAGAAATTTGGGAATGTTTCGGTTCCACCACAACCCACACCCAAAGACAAGTTTGCATCCAAGCCAAACCAACCAAGAGAAAAACCAAGTGAGAAGGCAAGTGAAAAGCCTAGTGAGAAACCAAGTGAGAAGCCTTGTGAAGAGCCTCATCCCAAGCCTAAGCCCGCATCAATCCGTTTCCATTGTGAGTTTTGTGGAAAGGATGGTCACAAGAGAGCGTTTTGCTTCAAGAGGAAGCGTGAGGAGAGAATGGCGAAGGAGTGGGCTAACAAGGACAAGTACCACCCTTCCAATGGTGTACTTGAGCCTCGTGTGCGGTGCCCGGGGCCAAGGCGAGTGTGAGGATAGTTTGGGCTTGGGGAGAGCGGAAGGTTGTTGGAGGTGTTGTTCGCCGGGGCTACACCGGTCGGACCGGTGCGAGCCCGGACGAGAAGCGGTTTGGGTTTCATGCTCGTACGGGTGCAAGGTTTGTTTCGGAGGTCGTGGTTCGGTGGTTGGGCTGGAAAGTTTGCGGGAGGTCGGTTGCTAGGCATTCTCCTCCTCGTGCTCAATACGGGGATGGGAGGATCCGTAGCTTTGAGAAGGAGAGGAGGGACGAGTCCACGGGACTTCTTTCGTGGTTTTGGTCCTCCTCCAGGTAGAGAGGGTTGGTTCCCTCATGGTGGTTACCGTAGTGATGTTCGTGGAGGTAGCTTTGGTAGGAAAGATGGTTTGGTTTGTGCTAACCCTACTTTAGAGCAAATGGCTAGGCACTGGTTTTACACTTTTGGAACTAACCCCAGTGTTGAGTCGTTTGCTCGCTCTCGCTCTTGGTTTTGAGTTGCAGGTGGATGGCCGGAGAACATTTCGTTGATATCAGGGGTGGTTCTCTGGCCTCATACCCCGGTGGTGTCAAGGAGGTACCTCACTTTCGGGGGTGGTGAACAAGGACATGATACTTCTGAAGGAATGATCAAGGTAAGTATTTGTGTGACCTTCAAATGTGTGGAATTGGTCAAGCCACTAGGTTTTTTACTCTTTGCCCTATCTCATGTGTGTAGGGTGAGCTTTGTATGCTCTTTGGCTCTAATGCACGAGTTTAGGAGGAGTTTGTGAGTTTTGTGCTCCTTTGCTCTTTTGCGGTGGTGCCGAGCCTTTTTTGCCTCCCCTCGAGGAGCCGGTGGTTTGTGAGTTTTGTGTGGGAGCTCCTTTGTAGCATATGTATAGCTTTCCTTTGTGCATTTCTTGCATTTGGCATGGCATATGTAACATGATGTATAGGCATCCTTGTATCTTAGATTGCATGCATTTTGTATCATATGCATTGGACGGGAAAAGCTTCTCCTATAAACATTGTTCACCATGGAATGCTATATATATCTTTGTGAGCTTGTTTGGTATGCTATGGTTAGTTTGGATTAGCTCTCGATGATCTTGATGAATAATCCATGGTTGATGACTATGTTTTTGCAAAATGCCACATATATGCTCTCTCATGTGTAAGTGTCTTTACATGATCTTGACATGTTTTAGTGGCTTTGCTATGCTTAATTTGTGGTTGGATAGCTAGTTTATTGATCATATGGGGGCAAAGGCTCATTTGCCATCATGAATGTTTAGCCCTCTTGCTTTATCTTGTAGAGGGGCATAAGTTCCTTTTTGTCGCAAAGACATTTCATGTACCAATTATGAATCTGAAAATGAAATGTAAAATGCTTGGAAATTGTGCTCTCATGTCATATGTGCTGAATTTAATTTGCTTTGGGTGCTAAATCGTTGTATGATGCCTACCAATGAGAAGTCTCATACATAGAAGTAGGCACATGGCTCGGTGGCTTTGACATGACATGAGGTGCTTGTGGGTGTTTGTGATAGTCTTATGGTTAGAATGGATGTCCTAGCATGAAGTTTGTGTGGCTTTGCCATTTTGATGTGTTTTGATCATGTTTAGGACTTTGCTCAAGAGAGGCAAAAAAAAATTTCGCAAAATTTCCCAAATCTATCTTAGCTTCGTCCAATGGTTGTGAAACTTGGTGATCTTGTAGTTGATGTCGATACGAAGCTATAGAATATCTAACTTGCTTATTTGGACAGGGAGTAGCATCCTTTGTTGAATTTTGTCTATTTGAGAAGCTCTAGGTTTAAAGTTTTGCATTTTTGGCTTGATTCATGCATTGCCAACAAGGGGAGAAGTTTGAGCTTGAAATGGCTTATTGGATGCATTTAGAAGGTTTTCGAGTGGTTTCGAGCCATTTCGGGCTCGGTGTGTGCCGGTCGACCGGTTGAGGTCACCGGTCCGACCGGTCGAGTGCTGGTCCTGTGCACATGTTTGGCACCGGTCTGACCGGTGGTGGTGACCGGTCTGACCGGTGTAAGCTGAAGTTGTTGCAGCTGCCCTGTTTTCAAGTGGTTTGCATGCATTCGTCCGGGGGAGTTGCATTGGTTCGGGGGGAGCTCTTTGTGGTTTGTGGTTTCTCGAGTTTTGCTTTGGTGGTTTTGCGCTCTTTGCTTGAGCTTTGTTTTGTCTCGGATGTGTCGAGCCGTTGCCCTTGCCTAAGGGGTCCAAGACTTGTCTTCTTCAAGTGATCTTGCTCTTTGCCTTTGTTTGGCTTTCGATCGCTTGTTGGAAATTCTTTTCGTTCGTTTCCTTGTGTGATGAGTGATTGACAACGTTGTGTGATAAGTATTGCGGGTGCGGGGTTGCGACCGACCGGTGCTTGGTGCGGGTAAAGAACAAGCACGAAAGGTCATCGCTCGTGAGGCCTCCGGGTGTGGAGAAGACAAGTAGGCTTCGTTCGAGGGACCCGGTGGCCGGCGGGGTCTAGTGCGGGCCGCATGGTGGCATGAACAAGAAGATGAAGTCATGGACGGTTTCTTGGTTGAGCCTCAAAACCAAGGACGAGCCGGGACAACGTGGGAGCCGAGTCATGAGTGGAGATTGGCGGAGGCTACACCGAGTTCATGGGGTTTCCGGTGGTTAACCGAGAAAACCACCGGGTTCCTTGGTTGATCCACAAAGCCAAGACCGAAGAACCGAAGACGGTCTTTGCGGCAAGTGTCGAGACCGGTCCGACCGGTGGGTACCGGTCGGCCGACCGGTGCTATGCGATCTGAATCTTCGAAGTGGAGGACACTCGTCGGGATCGCAAGGCTTGCGTCGAGGCTAAGCGAGGTTGCGGTCACCGGGCATCCGTCCGATGGAGAAAGCTTGAAGATTTCCAAAACAGCCCTTGAGGGGCTTGTATCCCTAGTTATTAGGAAAGGGTATTTTAGACTTTCGATTGCCTCCATATAACCCAAGAGGTGAGAGGATGGCAGCCAAGCTCTTGGAACCCTAGTTCATTTGCTTTCCTATTTTTCCCTTCCTATTTTGTTAGGATTTCCATAGGACTAGCTTGAGAGCTTCATGGTGAGATCTTGTGAGAGGGTTGGATGATCGGGCGGCAAGCTAGATCTTGTATGAACCTTTGCGGCATGTATAAATGATTCGGCGTGGTTCCTCAAGGCCTTGTGGTGTCATTCCCGATTGTTCTTGGTGGTGATTTTCGAGCCCTTTCTTGGTGTTTTTCTTGGGTTGTTTTCGGGAACTTTCTCTTGGGGATTTGATGGGGGAAATTTGTGGGAACCCTTCGTGGTTCTTTGGGCTGTGATTCTCCTCCCAAATCCGTGAGTAAAGGGGCTCGATTTTGGGGTTTTTCGAGTTCTAGGGTTAGAGGTGTTCATGGCGAGGATTTCTTCGATTCCTCCTTTTTGGACAGGTTTTGATGGGATTAATCTTGGCTATGGACTCCTCATGAGGTGTTCCTATTATCCCCAAAGTTTTGTTCAAGTTCGTGGAGCGATTCGGGAGATCTAGGTTTGGATTTGGGGGAGTTGACCCGCGGGTGTTGTTCATCCCGAGCCGCCGGTGCTACACCGGTCCGATCGGTGCTCTTGACCGGTCGATTCGGTGCAACCCTTGGCGGGTTTTTGCTCGGGTGAACGTCTAGGTGAGTTTGCTGTTGTCCTGTGTTGGGGCTGTTTCGAGTTTGGGTCAGTTTGGAGGTCGGTTGGCCTGTTTGGTGATTTGGGGCTTTCTGGCTGTGACTGGTCTGACCGGTGTGTCGCACCGACCTGATCGGTGTGGAGCCACTTAGTGGAAGTCGCCAAGTTTCACCAGCAGAGACTGGTCTGACAGGTGGTGCTCACCGGTCTGACCGGTCTTGGTCAGTGGACTCGAGGTTTGGTGTTCCGCTGCGTTCTCGGGTCGGAAGGTTGTGTGTTGGTTCCTAGGTCCGGTGGCACTTCAGTGACTACGTGGGCTTGGCCAACTTGGGTAGTGAGTCGGAGACGTGTGTTGGAAGCCGTGTTCATCTTGTTGGAGTTTCAATCTCCTTCGAGAAGAATTTTTATCGGCTCCCATTCACTCCCCCCCTCTCTGGTTCGCCATATCGGTCCTTCAAGTGGTATCGAGCCGGTTTGGCACTTTGTTGACTCTAACCGTCTAAGATCCAAGGATGGCATACCGAGAACGGGGTTCGGGTCCTCCACTCTTCGATGGCAAGAACTACCATATGTGGACTAAGCGGATGGCTGCGTTTCTCGGAGGAAAGGGTCACATCCTTTGGGATGTCACGGTGGACACGAGGCTATGTCCGGTCGATGAACTTCCACGCTCCAAGATCGAGGGACATGTTCGACACCAACAATAAGGTGGTCGACTACTTGTTTCGTGCCTTGTGTCGACCGAGTTCGATTGGGTGCACACCGAGCACTTGGCATGTAGAATCCGGTTGGTGTTGAAGGAGGCTCATGTTGGGAATGCCCGGGTTCGGGCTCATGTTGTAGAATCGACGAGTTGCGCTGGAATCGAATCAGTGATGGTTGGAAACTCGACGAGTTGCGCTCGTGGAGATTGGTTTGATGATTGGTCCTTCGAATTCGCCCGGTGGTGATGATCACCCCTACCTGGCGCACCAGCTGTCGGTGTTTTTGACCGGCAAACCTACCAAGGGGGTACCCGAGGTAGTAGATTATGCGGTGGAGGATCGTGATCGGGAGACTGAGAACTCGAAGGTATGCGCAAGGACGACACGGGACACAAGATTTATACAGGTTCGGGCCGCCAAGGTGGCGAACCCTACGTCCTATTTGGGGATCAAGTATGGCGCCCTGCGCTTGGTGTTGGGTTGGTTGATATGTCTGGCTAGGTACCCCACACTCCTTTATATAGTCCAGGGGCGGGTTCCTACTCGGTTACAAGGTAGGAGTCCTAGTAGGATTACACGGAACGAGTCCTAGTAGGATTACAGGGGAATTCTAGTAGGAGTCCGTCTTCATCCTTCCTTGTATGGGTACCCGGGGAGTATGCCCGATAGCCGGCCCAACCCAGCACCACCTCACCGCGGCCCATCGGCCGCTATCTTCATTTTTTCCTGTCTCAATGACAAGCCGACCCCACCTATCACTCTCCCTTATCCTTTTCCCCCCACACCTGTTACTCCTCCGTGCCGGCGTGTGCGGGCCCGACCGCGCCCGTGCGTGAGTTCGATGGGACGGCCGCACCGCCTGACCGGACCGGACGCCGAGCAGCTGCACGTGCGTGTGCCCGCCTAGGGAAGCCCCCAAGGGGAAAAGACCCCCTTTGCCACCAGAGCCACGCCACCAGGGGCTCCGCCGGCCACAGAGGGGCCGCCACGTCGCCATCTCCGCCCACGCGCCCAATCCCTGTGCGCTGCGGCATCTTTGCCCTTGCGCCGCCCTTGACCCAACGCCTACACCCCGAGACCGAGCCCCTGCTGGCCTCCCACCAACCGCATTGGGGTTTTCCCATTCCCCTGTTCCACCGCCGAGAGAGGAGAGAGGAGGAAGAGAAGGGGGAGAAGGGGAGGAAGAAGGAGGGTGCGTCGCCACCACGGCGCGCCAAGAGGACCGAAGGTCGTCCGTGAACAGGAGTCAGAGCCACCAAGACCGGAGCTGTCGTGCCGAGGGAGAGAGCCGTCCGTGTTCAAGAAGCCGGAGCCGAGGGAGCGTCGCCGCTGTGTACCACTTTACCGCGCCGCCCGTCTTCCCCGAGCCGGACATGCCTACATCGCCGCCCAAACGTGAGCTTCGCAGCCATCCTCCTCTTCCCTTCCACCTTGGTCTCTTTTCTGTGATGCCTCGGCGATGACGAGACGCGTCGCCATGTTTATCTTTCTTGTGTGCTGGCCTTTGCGCCGCAGAACTGCCACCCCACGACAGAGTGGAGCTCTTGGGCCACTCATGCCCTTGTGCCCGCCGTTGCCGTGCGAGGGACCTTGTGTGTGAGCTGGCCGTCGAGCCGTGAACCACTTTGTAGGGGACCTGTGCATCGCCGCACCGCTCCGAGTCACGCCTCTAGTCACCAGACGGCCTCGCTGAGAGGGCGTGGCGAGGCCGCGCGTGCGCAAGTACGGCTGTGGCCCGCGCACACCATTGCGCACCCTATACTTGGCCGCTGGCCAGTCAAGCCGCAAGTGTGGCCGCTCGTGACGGGTCGGAGCTCCTGGGCCATCCATGCCCTTGTGCTCGCCGTCGTCGCGTGATGCTTTGTTGGCTTGTGGACCGGGCTTCGACCCGTGAATGATTGTTTGCAGGTTGACGCGGTATGCCGCACCTCGACGCACCGGCCACACCGAGCTGCGCCTCCTACTACCGGATGGACGCGTCGTGCATCCGTGCTCGAGGAAGCGTGCACACGTGCGAGCTCAAGGCCAGCGCACCCCAGCGCAGGGCCAAGACCTGGCCTTAGGTCGGCCGAGGCGCATGCTGCGATGTGCGCGCCACCCTCTAGACGTCGTACCGCGTCGCGCTCGGTCCAGGAGAGCCAACCCCGAGACCTTGACCGTGCGCCGCCGCCGCTGGGTGCCATTGGCATTTCGCCGAGCAACTGGTGGGCGAGAACGTGGGGAAGGTTGCACCTGTTGAACCGCAGTAAAGCTCAGGGAGCAAGTTCGCACCCATGCTTGTTCAGGGGTGGTTTCTAAACTTCTCTATGATAACCTTTGAAACAGGCTGGTATTTGGATCTTGGCCCATCAAGGTCCAGTGAGGCCCACTTTCATCCCTGATGCCCTGGATAATTAGCTTCAGGGTGGTTCTCTGGACTTCGGACTCATGGGCCAGCTGGGCCGAGTCCAATGGGCCCTTATGGCCCACTAACACTTTCGGCCCAACTTCGGCCCACCGAGTCGCTGACGTCATGCTGACGTCAGCAGCACTTTTTATAAAAAATCCTTTTCTTTTCGTAATATGATTTCAGAAATGTTTTAATATGATTTCAACCTTTGAAAAATCATAGCTATTTATAGGAAGCTCAGAAAACTATGAAACCAACTTCTATAATTTCGTAACTTCAAAACCTTGTTGATTGTAGATAGTTTGAGATCTTTTGGGTTTTCTAAAAAGAGGTTTCTATTTGGAGTTAATGCTTAGATGTGCACCGATTTCTTACACGCGCGTCGAATCTCGTGCCACAGACCCGAGCTTCGACCAGGAGGACACGGAGGACCCGGAGTACGTCATCCCGGACAACGAGTGCTTCAACGGCAACGAAGGTGTCATGTTGCTCCCAACCATGTAGATCCCATGTTGATAACTAGATGCTAGTGCTTTACTTTATAATGCATTGCTTGGATGAGTCATTTGATTAGCCTTGCCTTGATTATTTGATATATCCTGATGCCTTGCTTTACCTACTACGGGACTAGCTACAGACCCCTAGATAGTCCCATATACGAACTGTCCATACTCTTATTGCTTGATTATGGATGGTATTTTGGGATTGGTCTGAGATGCGGGAGATCTCGGCGTGTTCTAGCATGAGTTCTGGGTGCATACCTCTTTGACGTGTTTTTGGCGGGAGCGATTAGGTTATGAGTGTACGCCTACCTCGGAAAGATGTGATCTGGCCTCTTACTCGAGCGGCATGTCGGACAGATTGGAGATAGGGAGTGCTCGCTCTCGACCCTTAAGGACCGATCGTCAGTCTAACCATGCTTCTTTGGACTCTTACCGTACAAACCGCCCGCCTTGTTATGGGAGGGGGTGCGGGGCAAGACTCGTTGTAACACCCTAAACTTTAATTATTGCTTTTAATAAAATTTTGTTAGCAACAAATGCTTGTCTAAGGATCTATAAGGTTTTATTTAATTTCTATAGACATATAATTAATTTTTCTCAATTAAATTAATGAACTATAGGAGTTTCTTGTTGCACACATGTTGTTGCATTGTTTTTATTTGTTTGAATTCAAAGTTGTGTTTGAATTCAATTTTGTGAGCTCTTTTGTAAATAGCTAAAAGGTTCTCTTTTTCCCTCCCTCCTTTTTCTTCCTTCCGGCCCGACCTAGTCCAAGCCGCGGAGTCAACCGAAGGGGTACCGGTCAACAGATCCGTTAGGCGTAGTTTTTCATAAAAACCCTTGTTCTTTTTAAAGTTCGCAGCCGATCCTCCCACCATAGAGAAGCCCTTACAAATACGTCCTTTTCCTTGCGGTTCAAACCCTAGGTTTTTAAGGTTTTGTGCCCGAAAGTCCAGCCCTTGAAGTTTAGTGTTTTAGCCCCCGTGTTTCGTTATAAAATTATGTTTTAACCCTTAGATTCTCGTAGTTTAGTCTCCGGAAGTTTAGTTTTCCTGAGAATGGCCCCCGTACCTTGTTCTAGTCGTAGATTGCGCGTTTTAGCTCGTTTTTAGCGTTCTTTATATCCATTTGTTCGTCTCGACGAGTAGATCAGTTTAGTGAAGATTTTGTTCCTGTTTGAAGTGATCGGTGAATAGTTTTCTTATTTTATTGTATTGTCTCTTGCATGTGAATGTGTGATGCGTAGAGAACGAGCAATCCGAAGATTTTCTCTCGGTGAATACTTGAAGACTGCGAGCAATTCCGGATCTTGTGAGAGGCAAGTGTCCTTGGTCATACCCGTTTTATCCTATATGAACATGCATTTAATCACCGTATTTACTTTCTTGCTTGCATTAATTTTTACGAGTTCCTATTAAGGACTATGCCTAGATTATTTTTGACCGTTGCCTTGTAACTCGGGTTAATTAATTAATCTTGACGGTAGATCGTTGCTTAGTTGCTCAACCGGGTTGGTAATAAACAACATGATACTCGTTTATGCTCTATGTTCTTTGGTGATAAGTTAATTACAAGACCATATGTTTAGTTGGAACATGGAGAACCACCCGGGACAACAAGTACAACCACAAGGCTATATGGCTCGGCTTGGCCGAATAATTAGAGACCTTGGTGTTGTAGTAGGGACAAATGGGGAGGCGTTGACGGAGTATAGACCTACTCTAGCGGGGAGTTGGGCTTTGCTAAGACACGGTACCCGCTAGGGAGCTTTATGCCCCGCTTCGTCCTGAAACCTAGTGGGTTGCTGCACATTAGGGAATCTTTGTAAAGGTCTCGTAGCGTCCCTATGCAATATCACCTCGGAAGTGTGGTATGATGCCTGATCAGCATCACGTGGTTGGGTCTAAAGCTCTTCGGAGTTTTTACGCGACTTGTGGGTAAAGATGTACAACCTCTGCAGAGTGTTTAAAACTAATCGATTAGCCGTGCTCACGGTCAAGAGCGACCTGGACCCTCACATGATTAAACTATCGGAAGATGAATTTAAATTATTCTTTACTTTATGTTCATGGTTATGATGTTACACTTTATTAATTGTGGTATGGTATACACTTACATTTGCTAGTAAGTAAGTTGCTTAATAAAATTTGATCAACTAAAATGCTAACTTTGCTTAAACCCTTTGGCCATCCACTTATACAACCTTGCATGTTTAATTATGATATTTTTCCCTTCTTTGAGTACGACATGTGCTCATGCTTGTTTATTTATTGCATCTACACAACCCAGATTGCTGCTCAGACTTGAAGATTGATGATGAGTACTAGGCGTGCGTGCCACCGATCGGTGCTTGTGGAGTTCCATTCTGAAGATCCGCTGCTAGTTGTTCGCTCTGATGATGCGTTGTTGAGACTCTCGGTCATGTAATGGTTTTAATACTCTCTTTTACGCTTTGGCACTGTATCTGATATTCACTGAGTCATTACGTGTGTGTAACTTGATCCTAGCGCACATGTAATTTATGCATCCGAGTTTGTCTTCAAATTCGGGTGTGACAAAGTGGTATCAGAGCCTTGTTGACTTTAGGACGCTAGCCTAGTTGGAAAATGGTCGAATTTAAGGATTATAATATCATAGAAGCCAGTCTCACTTCATGCTATGCTTTAATCCTATTTTAATCTACTTATCCTTGCTTTTAACCTCATCCTTGATAATCTACTTGTTCTCTATCTTATCTTGATCAATCTTTTCGCTCTAAGCTTCCTTGATCTTGCTTTAAGGAACCTTTAGCATCTGCTGTACTCCTCTCTAATCTTTCTTTGTACTTACCCTACACGTGTTCCTGATCGTTCCCAGTAATCCAGTGACCCCAACATGTTCATCTCAATGATCTTCTTTAATAGGGTATAGGAGATTTAAGATCTTTCTTAGTATAATCGATAGATGCGAGCGTCTTATCGTGTGCTTAGTTTAGAGGTGTGTTTGAATGTTTGATTTTGTGATAAATGCTTGATTTGGATCTTTGTTTGAGTGCGGTGTGTTGTGGAGTGATGACCACAATGACATCGGGTTTAGTTGCTAGATTGCTTAGTTGGGGTGTGATTCTTTCCCAATCCTCGCAACCTTGAGTAATCTTTGCTTTATCTATCCTTCCCTTTATCTAACTTTCTTTTTGTCTCCAACAAATCTTGTGGGTACAAAATCAGTTCGGGTAGCTCTCGACATAGCAGTAGTGTTTTGGTTATATCTCAAGCTACAGAATTCCAAACGACATGAAACCAGTTGGGTTAGTTCACAAATTTCATATATGATTTTTTTTGTCAAAAATTCAGCACCATCCAAGGTATATTCTGGGAGTTATGAACGAAACATTGGAGCTACCAAAATCTGGAAACTCTGCTGACCCAACCGACTTGTTTATTTTGTATCTGAAGTTCTAGATATCTGATTGAGTTGATTCCAGTTGGATTAGTTTCATAATTTCATACCCCCTGTTCTGGAGCAATTTCATAATTTATGGATATCAATAATGATAGTTGCATTTGATTTATTGGGGCAAGCATAATCTGTCTTAATCTGGAAGTTCGTGTTGCTTCATCTTTCGAGTTATCTCTTTGTTATAGTATCCAAATCCCATTATCCTAACACTCGGATGGTGAACACCAGGTCCGGATTCACATCGGAGGACGAGTGGCAATTCTAGTATCACTCGACAAAGCAAAGTCAAATGGATCCGGCGATGCGGCGGTTTAGCCTGGTCGCGCGGATGCAGCTTCTCCAGAACATGTCCACCAACATGGCAAGCATGCAGGCTCAGATAAACCAAAACCAGCCACATAAGGACAAGCACCAGCAGTTCATGAGCCATTGCCCGCCAGTGTTTTCTCATGCAGTTGATCCATTGGAGGCAGACGATTGGTCGAAGACGGTGGAGAAGATGCTCACCATCACACGGTGCGACGATAGAGAGAAGGTCTTGTATGCTTCAGGTCGACTTCAAGGGACGGCGTCGGCTTGGTGGGATGCCTATGTTGCTGCTCATGCCACCCCCGATGCTATCACTTGGCAGGAGTTCACCACCGGCTTCGGGAGCTATCATATACTACCCGGCCTTATGAAGTTAAAGAAGGAGTTCCTGGCACTCAAGCAGGGAGAGATGTCTGTGATAGAGTACAGCGATAAGTTCGTTGAGTTGTCTTGCTATGCTCCTGAGGAGGTTGTTGATGATGTGAAGAAGCAAGAGTTGTTCTTGGAAGGATTAGCCGAACCACTCCGGTACCAGCTCATATCTCACACCTTCCCATCCGTCCAGATGTTGCTAGACAAGGCCATTGGTTTAGAGTACATTCGCAAGGAGTTGGAAGGCCTAAAGAGGAAAGCCACCACCCCTGGACGTCCGGAAGTAACACTTGCCCCCGCTTTAATCCACCTCAAGAGACTCCCTTTCAGTTTGGAGGCCCTATTGAGGACTTTGGTCAACAGCAGTTTCAGTGTCCAGTGCAGTAGACTTCACGACCCCGTTCTCTACGGAATCGTCAGATGGCGCCAGTTGTCACTCCGGTGAAGACTAACACCCCTAGTGGTACCGCCCGCTTTAAGTGTGGAAAGGTTGGGCATTATGTAAATGCCTGCCCTAAGAGGAATGCCCCCAACACTCCAGCATAGAGTCAGCATAGCCAACAGATGAGGAATGAGAGCCAGATCTCGAAGGGCTGCATGGGAAAACAAAATTATGCACGTGGCAGAGTGAACCACATGAGTGCAGAGACTGCTCAAGAGAACCCCCGAGTAGTGTTCGGCATGTGTCTTGTCAACTCCGCCCTCGCTTCGGTTTTGTTTGATGCTGGAGAAACTCATTCTTTCATTACTTCTCACTGTGTAGCTAAACTTAACATCCCCATGAGCACCATGCCACGTCCCATGCTAGTTAGTTCAGCAAGAGGAGACATAAAGACACTATACAGGTGTAACAATGTTAACCTTCAGATTTTGGGGAAGGATTTTCAAGCAGACCCCATAGTATTGGATTCTATTAGCATTGATGTGGTACTTGGAATGGGATGGTTGGGTAAGTTCAAAGGAGAAATCCGGTATGCCACGAAGTCGAGTTCTCCTCACCGGTTTAGACGACGAACGATTGAATTTGTAGCCGCACTACCATCGGTAGAAGGGTGTTCAAGAAACCGGATGAATGGTAAATCTTTAGAGGACATTAAGGTGGTGTGTGATTACCCGGATGTGTTCCCGGCATGAGCCGCCGGGTATGCCGCCCGATCGAGAAGTTGAGTTTGTTATCAATCCTTTACCTGGTACTTCTCATATCTCTAAGCGCCCCTACGGAATGTCTAGTGATCAATTACTTGAGCTTAAGAAGCAGATTAAGGAGCTATTGGAAAAGGGATTCATTCGTCCTAGTTCATCACCTTGGGGAGCACCGGTTATCTTTGTGGAGAAGAAGGATGGTACTCAGCGGATGTGTGTGGATTACCGATCGCTTAACGATGTTACTATCAAGAATAAGTACCCATTGCCCCGTATTGACGATTTTTTTTGATTAGATGAGAGGTGCTAAGGTGTTCTCAAAGATTGATTTACGTTCTGGTTATCATCAGATGAGGATCAGATTATCAGATGTCCCTAAGACCGCATTCACTACTAGTTATGGACTCTATGAGTACACCGTCATGTCTTTTGGACTAACTAATGCACCTACCTACTTCATGTATCTGATGAACAAAGTTTTTATGGAGTACCTGGATAAGTTTGTTGTGGTGTTCATTGATGACATCTTGATTTACTCCAAGAATGAGGAGGAGCATGAGGAGCATCTGAGGCTTGTGTTGCAAAAGCGACAGTTGTATGCCAAGTTTAGCAAGTGTGATTTTTGGTTGAAGGAAGTCTCTTTCCTTGGTCATATCATCACCGATGGTGGTATTTCGATTGATCCGGCAAAGGACGGTGACGTATTAAAGTGGGAGCCGCCACGGATCGTCGGGGAAATCGGGGAGTTTCCATGGCCTTGCGGGGTATTATCGTAGGTTCATTGAAGGGTTCTCTAAAGTAGAAAAGCCTCTTACCTCACTACTATAGAAGGATAAAGAGTTCAAGTGGGTCGATGCCTGTCAAGCCGGTTTTGAGGAATTGAAGAAGAGGTTGACTTCGGCTCCAATTCTAGTGATGCCGGACACCGCAAAAGAGTTTTGATATCTTAGCGATGCGTCCCGACAAGGTTTGGGTTGTGTTCTCATGCGGGAAGGTCACGTTATAGCCTATGCATCTCGACAGTTGAGGAAGCATGAGCTGAATTATCCTACACAAGATCTAGAGTTAGCGGCGGTGGTTCACGCTTTGAAGATCCGGAGACACTACATTACGGGAACCAAGTGCCAAATTTACACAGATTATAAGAGTTTAAAGTATATCTTCACTCGGAAAGATTTGAATATGAGACAACGTCGCTGGTTAGAGCCGATCAAGGATTATGATGCGGGAGATACACTATCATCCCGGGAAGGCAAACTTGGTTGTAGATGCTTCGAGTCGGAAGGGACATGCCAACATGGCTTTGGCATTCCGGTTGCTCGAAGAGTTGATGAAGGAGTTTGAGAAACTCAATGCGGGAATGGTTGCTCAAATCGAGGGAGTTACTTTGGAGGTAGAGTCTTTCTTGGAGCGGGGAGATACGCAAAGGACAACCGGAAGATATAGAGATAAAAGAAATCGAGAGAGACTATGGAAAAGGGTAAAGCCCCGGATTACACGAGAGGATGATCGGGGAACTATATGGTTTAGGAACAAGATTTGTGTGCTCGATGTGGGGAGATCTCCGAAAGACCATCTTAAGAGAGGCTCATGATTCGGCTTATTCCATTCACCCGAGGTAGCACCAAGATGTATCAAGATCTCAAGCGAGAGGTATTGGTGGTATGGGATGAAGAGGGATGTAGCCGCCCATGTGGCCTTGTGCGACACCGTCATAGAGTTAAAGCCGAGCATCAAAAGCCGGCGGGATTGCTTCGGCCGTTGAAGGTGCCGAGTGGAAGTGGGAAGAGATTGGCATGGATTTTATTGTTGGGTTGCCCCGTACTCGCGATGGGTATGATTCAATATGGGTTATAGTGGATCATTTAACAAAGGTTACTCACTTCATACCGGTGCGAACCACGTATACGGGGGCAAAGCTAGATGAGTTGTACATGTCCGGGATCGTGTGCTTGCATGGTGTACCTAAGAAGATAGTGTCCGACAGAGGTACTCGGTTCACGTCTCGTTTACGGGAAAAGCTTCATGAATCTTTGGATACGAAGTTAAATTTCAGCTCGGCCTATCACCCACGGACGGATGGACGGACCGAGAGGACTAACCGTATTCTACGGAGGACATGTTGAGAGCTTGTGCTCTTAAGCATGGAGGGAGTTGGGATAAGAGTTTGCCCTACGCTGAGTTCTCTTACAACAACAGCTACCAGGCTAGCCTCAAGATGGCACCCTTCGAGGCATTGTATGGGAGAAAGTGTAGAACACCTTTGTATTGGAGCCAAACAGGAGAAAGTCAGTTGTTTGGAACCGATATCGTTAAGGAGGCAGAAAGACAAGTTCAGATCATAAGGGAAAACTTGAGGGCTGCTCAATCAAGATAGAAAAGTTATGCGGATGGAAAGAGGAGAGACGTGGTTCTCCAAGAAGGTGACTATGTGTACCTAAAAGTGTCACCAATCAGAGGTTTGCACGGGTTTAAAGTGAAGGGAAAGTTGTCACCTCGCTTTATCGGCCCTTTCAAGGTCTTAGAGAGAGTGGGAGAAGTAGCATACGGAGGTTGGAATTACCAAATCAGCTCTCGGATGTGCATGATGTGTTCCATATCTCTCAATTGAAAAAAGGTCTCCAACCTCATGATAAAGAACCACTACCTATGGACGGCTTGACTCGTCAAGGAGGATCTCACTTACACCGAACGTCCCATCGAGATCTTGGAAACTTTAGCATGTGTTACAAGGAATCGGGTGATTAGGATGTTCAAGGTGGAGTGGAGTAATCATGCGAGAGGATGAGGCAACTCGGGGAAAGAGAGGATGAAGCGAAGGAAGACTATCCGGATCTTTTTGTTGATCCTTCCGAATCTCGAGAACGAGATTCAACTTAAGGGGGGTAGGATTTGTAACACCCTAAATTTTAATTATTGCTTTTAATAAAATTTTGCTTAGCAACAAATGCTTGTCTAAGGATCTTTAAGGTTTTATTTAATTTCTATAGGCATATAATTAATTTTTCTCAATTAAATTAATGAACTATAGGAGTTTTCTTGTTGCACACATGTTGTTGCATTGTTTTTATTTGTTTGAAATCAAAGTTGTGTTTGAATTCAATTTTGTGAGCTCTTTTGTAAATAGCTAAAAGGTTCTCTTTTTCCCTCCCTCCCGCCCGAGCCTTGCTTCTTCGCCCGCGTGGTCACGCGCGGCCCGGCCTTCCGGCGGCCGTCGCGGCCGTGCCGCCTCCCTCCTCCTTGTGCCGCCGCCGGGTGGGGCCGGTGGTCATCCCCGACCTCGGGCCGGACCCCGAGCCGAACCCGACCACACGCGCCGCACCCCGGCTCCGCGCCGTCCCCCCCCCCCCCCCCCCCGCCCCCACGCGTCGGGGCCGCCCCCGCCCCTTTAAAGGCCGCCGCCGCGTCCGCCGCGTCATTTTTTTTTCCTAACCCTAGCTACCGGAAGCACGGCTCCGCCGCCGCAAAACCCTTGCCGGCCGCCGCCTTCGATCTCCTCGACCGCCCCCTCCCTTCGGCCTTGAGCACCCCTAGAGCTTCGCGTGAAGGAACGAGGCCATCGGTGTCGCTTATTCCTGTTTTGGTGCCTTGAACCGCCGGCAAAAGCTCGCCGGAGTCGCGCCTTGCGCCGCCGGCCGCCCTTTTTGCGTTGAGCGCCGCCGCCTTCTACGCCGGAGCCGCTGCGGCCACTAGATCGCAAGCCAACGGTCCGGATCGGTCCAAGCCGCGGGGGTCAACCGAAGGGGTACCGGTCAACGGATCCGTTAGGCGTAGTTTTGCATAAAAACCCTTGTTCTTTTTAAAGTTCGTAGGCCGGTCCTCCCACCATAGAGAAGCCCTTACAAATAGGTCCTTTTCCTTGCGGTTCAAACCCTAGGTTTTTAAGGTTTTGTGCCCGCAGTCCAGCCCTTGAAGTTTAGTGTTTTAGCCCCTGTGTTTCTTTATAAAATTATGTTTTAGCCCTTAGATTCTCGCAGTTCAGTCCCTGGAAGTTTAGTTTTCCTGCAGAATAGCCCCTGTACCTTGTTTCGGTCGTAGATTACGCGTTTTAGCTCCATTTTTAGTATTTTTTATATCCATTTGTTCGTCTCGACGAGTAGATCAGTTTAGTGAAGCTTTTGTAGTTTGAAGTGATTGGTGAATTGTTTTCTTATTTTATTGTATTGTCTCTTGCATGTGAATGTGTGATGCGTAGAGAACGAGCGATCGAAGATTTTCTATGGTGATGACTTGAAGACTACGAGCGATTCCGGATCTTGTGAGAGGCAAGTGTCCTTGGTCATACCCGTTTTACCCTATATGAACATGCATTTAATCACCGTATTCACTTTCTTTCTTGCATTAATTTTTACGGGTTCCTATTAAGGACTATGCCTAGATTATTTTTGACCGTTGCCTTGTAATCGGGTTAATTAATTAATCTTGACGGTAGATCTTTGCTTAGTTGCTCAATTGGGTTGGTAATAAACAACATGATACTCGTTTATGCTCTATGTTCTTTGGTGATAAGTTAATTACAAGACCATATGTTTAGTTGGAACATGGAGAACCACCCGGGACAACGGTACAACCACAAGGCTATATGGCTCGGCTTGGCTGAATAATTAGAGACCTTGGTGTTGTAGTAGGGACAAATGGGGAGGCGTTGACGGAGTATAGACCTGCTCTAGCGGGGAGTTGGGCTTTGCTAAGACACGGTACCCGCTAGGGAGCTTTATGCCCCGCTTCGTCCCGAAACCTAGTGGGTTGCTTGCACATTAGGGAATCTTTGTAAAGGTCTCGTAGCGTCCCTATGCAATCACACCTCGGCAGTGTGGTATGATGCACGATCGGCATCGCGTAGTTGGTTCTAAAGCTCTTCGAGTTTTTACGCGACTTGTGGGTAAAGATGCACGGCCTCCGCAGAGTGTTTAAAACTAATCGATTAGCCGTGCTCACGGTCAAGAGCGACCCGGACCCTCACATGATTAAACTATCGGAAGATGAATTTAAATTATTCTTTACTTTATGTTCATGATAATGATGTTACACTTTAATTGTGGGATGGTATACACTTACATTTGCTAGTAAGTAAGTTGCTTAATAAAATTTGATCAACTAAAATGCTAACCTGCTTAAACCCTTTGGCCATCCACTTATACAGCCTTGCATGTTTAATGACGATATTTTTCCCTTGCTGAGTACGACATGTGCTCACGCTTGTTTATTTATTGCATCTACACAACCCGGATTGCTGCTCAGACTTGAAGATGGACGATGAGTACTAGGTGTGCGTGCCACCAGTCAGCTGCCTGTGGAGTTCCATTCTGAAGATCAGTTTCTAGTTGTTCGTGATACGTTGTTGAGACTCTCGGTCATGTAGTGGTTTTAATACTCTCTTTTACGCTTTGGCACTGTATCTGATATTCACTGATTCATTACGTGTGTGTGACTTGATCCTGGCGCACATGTAATTTATGCATTCGAGTTTGCCTTCAAATTCGGGTGTGACACTCATAGTGGATAGCACCCTTCTTGTAGGCGGATCAGCGTGATCGTGATGGGAGACGGCATTCCTCCTTAGAAGACTTCGCCCCGGCGAGGCCGGGGAAGGTTTCTACAGCTTCGAGGGACCTCTCGTTGGCAGTACGAGCTCTACATCGGAGGCTGTGCCAGACTTGGAGACGTAGGAGGGTACTATCCACTTACTTGGACTTCAGCCGTATGGTAGGGTCTAGAACTGGTGACGGCATGTTTCGGTCCTATTCGGGCGGGTACAGTTGTACAATCTCTGCAGAGTGTTTAAACCTATAGCTATAGTCCGTGTCCACTGGTTATGGACGGTCCTACGATCTGTTATTCTGGCTAGACATTCTTTTCTTGTGCTTCTTCTCTCCCCCGAGTGAGTGAGCCCGGCTAAGGCCGTTGAGAAGTGGGGATAGGAGCAGTTGGCCCCCACATTGTAGATGAGAGTTGGGAGCTGGATCATGGTTGCAATTCGGTGCTTTGGTGTGGTATCCTTGAGCGGGGTGTGGACCCCAGAAGTGTGGACCTCGGAGGTGTGAGCCTCCCCGAGGTGTTGACCTCGCTGCATATTCTGCTTACCTTGAATGTTGCATCACTGCTTTCCTCAAGCCTTCTACAGCCAGAGTAGGATCTTATCCTACATAGTAGAACATACACCGCTTTTTGCCTCTTTGTTGGGAAGCTGACATGACCTACCCGCTTATCGGTTAGATCCTGGTGTCTCTGACACAGAACCGGACTACGACTTCGACAACGACAGATGGGATGATTAGAGATCTTCCTACGCTCGAGTTGTCTGCGGATATGGAGTCTCCCGCATTTGCATGAAGCTACTGTTAGATGATTTCTTTCTATTTGATTCAGTCCTGATGGACTTGTACCTGGCATGTGCCGAAGAGATGTACTCTGACTAATGTAATAAATAAATGGTGTACTCTATTATGTTTCCTTTCGTATGGATTTTTGGTATTGCTGAGACAGGGGATTGCATGTGGTAGCCCTCCTGGGACTACCACTGAGGTGCAGAGAGTTGGGTTTCCGTTCGCGGAAAACCGGTTCGTTTCAGTTGGTACCAGAGCCATGCTTAACCGTAGGACGAGCCCTAGAAATGGTCGATAGCATAGGAAGCCATTTCTGAACTTTGAAACTCTATATAAACCCCTTGACTTCCGTGTGTATATATCTATATGTATATATATGCATTTCTTAAATTAACTTCACCTAACTCCTTACTAACTACCCTTTAACAACGATGTGCAGATGGCGAAACGACCGTGGATCCCGCTCAAGTCAGACAGCAAGTGGGCTGGAGGGTTCTGCCTCATCCTACGAGAGTGTTTGGAGACGGTAGGAGTGGAGGTTGACCAGGTGTGCTACAAGGGGAAGACCATGGGGCCGTTGGACTAGTCCTCCACGTACATGACGCTCACCATACCGGAGGATCCATGAGTTCCAGAGTTCAAGGAAGTGAAGGTGCACTGCTTCGAGAGCTCCACATTGGAGGCGCACCAGGTCTGCGCACGTCGGGCACTCAAGGAGGGCTGTAACCAGCTAGGTAGGAGGCTCAAGGACACGCTGTTCAGCGTTCTACTGACGACGGTCTACGACCCTAGCTGCTGGGACACTTACGACGACGCCAAGTACCTCGAGGTGACCACGGAGGTGGAGAACAAGAACATGCACATGGCCAATTGGTGCATCCTAGCACAGGACCAGGCACTCTACTGGGCAGACAGCGAGATCATCTTCCTGAGGTGGAGGTGGGATGGAACCTTGGAACTCGCCCAGCAACTGGAAAGAGAGAATTAAGACTTGAGCGTCGACTTGAGGAGGCCCACCTGAGGAATGGCGAGTTGGTGCAACTTGGACTATCAGCCGCCAGGGCTAGCTCAGAGCGCGACGCTGTGGAGATCGCGACTTTGGAGGCACAGTTGAGAGCCGTTGAGGAGAGGCACCGAGTCACTGTGGACACCACCCGAGTAGACAGGGAGCGGCTGGCAGAGGCCGAGTACCTAATTGAGTCCCTCGGAGCTGCAGCGGTAGACTACTAGGAGAAGGTGTGGGACTTGTAGGAGAGGAGTCGCAACAACTACTACCACCTTTGTAACCTGGGAGGCCGAGTGTACGAGAGACCCTCACGGCCTGGGAGCATTCTGACCAGCGGAGAGTGGAGGAGTTGGAGGAGATCTCAGCACTGCTACCACCGAAGAAGAGGCCACGACTGCGAGCGGAGAACTTTGAGCTGCCCCCGACACTTCTTCCACCACTACGCCAGTACCCGAGAGGCGCTCAGGACATGGCTGAGATGGACTGCGCTCTCGAGGACGTCTGAGACTACTACGGAGGGCTAGTGATCAAGCTGTCGGGATACCCAGGAGTCAACTTTTTGTTGTTCTACTCTGTACCTCAAGACTCTAGCCCAAACACACCCTAGTGCACCTTGTGACTAGGAGTAGAGTTCTAGCAGTAGATCCGGAGTTGTCTTGATGATCTAACTGTAGTTGTTACCACCCATGTTGTTATGCTAGTAGGAGCTACCCCATGATGTACCATGTGTTAGTGTGATGCGTTGCCGTGTAATCTCGAAGGTTGTTGGAGTAAACCTCGAGATACACCTCTTTTGTATGGTGGCATTGATCGAGTGTCATGGATCTTCATGGTTTTACTTCGGAGTTCATGTTTTTTACATGTTTGATTGGAATTGTCTGATTGTTAGCATGATTTCTCCTATATAATTAATAACCCCATAATTTCTCTCCCTACCATTGCTGACTCATAAACATGGAACAAATGTCAGGAGCAAGGAGGTCCGGACGACTCCTGGCCCGCTTTGAGGAGGTTGCCGGAGACAACGGACGGGAGGATGCCTTAACCCAGTCGAAGCGAGAGTACACAGGCACCGTGGAGGTCACGCGCCGCGTGGAGGAAACCGTGGTGGTCGAGGAGGCCAAGGAGGCCGAGGGGGGCGAGGTGGCCAAGGAGGACATGGACTCGCGAACGACGCCGAGGGAGGTCTGGAGCAGGAGCGTGAGCCTGAGCAGAAACCCGAGCCCGAGGGAGGAGCCGGCCAAGAGTAAGGACAGGAGGCGCCACCGATGCCACCCCCACCAAACTTGGCCGACGTGATGGCCGTGCAGACCCAGCTGATGCAGACAATCACTCACAGGCCAGCTCAGAACAACAACAACAACCACAAGGCACAACACCGCAACACGCCAGAGGATTTCCAGAAGAAGGTTGAGAACTTCAACAAGCTGCAACCGCCGACCTTCGACCGCTCAGCGGACCCCATGGATGCGGACAACTGGCTGAGGGACATAGAGAAGAAGCTGGAGTTGATTGAGCTTACAGAGGAGGAGTGCGTGACCGTGGTAGTGCACCAGCTGATCGGCACCGCAAGTGCTTGGTGGGACAGTTACTTTGACTCGCACCCGGACCTGTTGCACATCGGGTGGGACGAGTTTGTGGACGCTTTCAGGAACCAGCACGTCCCTGAGGCCGTGATGGATAGGAAGGCTGACGAGTTTCGACACCTCAAGATGGGAGGAATGACCGTGCAGGAGTACGCCAACTGCTTCTAGGAACTGATGAGGTACGTGCTAGACGATACCAACACTTAGAAGAAGAAGGTGTACTGGTTCAGGGACTACACAAAGGGATGGCTCACCACTTGGCTGCGCACGAATGCCCGACACTTCACTCCATTATCGACAAGGCACTGATCGTTGAGAGGTCGAGGCTTGAGTACGTGGAGGTCCGCAGGAGCAAGACGAAGCGCACTGACCAGGCAGGACGCTCAGGTCCACCCCAGAGGCAGAGAACAGGTTTTCCACAGGGCAACCAGGCACAGTCGAGGCACTACTCTACCCAGCCGCAGCAGCATAACAAAACCAACCCAGGAGGGAGTGGAGGACCAAGCAACTGGAGGCCGAGACCTCCACCGCAAGCAGCAGATAAAGCTAAGGTGACCTACTTCAACTATCGTCAGGTTGGACACAAGTCATTCAAGTGTGCGCAGCAGGTTCAACCAGTAGGTCAGAACCACAGCTCGCAGTACCAGACACCGGCCAAGGCACCAGCACCGGGAGGACAGCCACCATGTACCCAGCAAAGGACTGCACAGCTGCCAGCTACCCGAGGACGCCTGAACCACCTCACCACCGAGGAGGTTGCAGCCGCACCCGACGTCGCACTCGGTGAGTTCCTTGTTGACTCAGTTTTGGCAACCGTTTTGTTCGACACCGGAGCTCAGTTTTCTTATATCTCTACCAAGTTTGTTAAATAAAGGTCGTTACCAACTTAGCCTCGACCAAGGCCTATCTTAACTAGCTCTCCGCTAGGAGAAAAGAGGAGTACATTAGAGTGTAGAGGGGTGAAGTTGGTTTTTGAGGGACAGTTGTTCACGGCAGGCTTGACTGTTTTGGAGGCAATTAGCATAGACGTGATCTTAGGAATGGATTGGTTGGCTAAGCACAACGGAATGGTTTCATGCAACCCTAGGTTCATACAGCTAGAACACCCTAGTGGGATGAAAGTGCGGATTGAACCTCAGAGTCCGAAAACCACAACGATGTTGTGCAACATGAGTGGGAAAGAAATTGAGGAAATCCCAGTGGTCTGCAAGTTTCCGAATGTGTTTCCAGAGGAGCTTACGGAGTTACCTCTTGACAAAGACGTAGAGTTTGTGATCGAGCTGATGCCGGGAGCCGGACACGTTACAAAGAGTCCGTACCAGATGTCATCCGATGAGCTGGACGAGTTGAAGAAACAGCTCAAGAAGTTGCTAGAGCAAGGGTTTGTTCGGCCGAGTGCCTCACCGTGGGGTTCACTTGTACTCTTCGTGGAAAAGAAAGATGGCACCAAGAGGATGTGCATAGACTACCGCACGCTCAACTCGATGACGATCAAGAACAAATACACACTACCAAGGATCGAGGACCTACTGGATAGGCTCAAGAAAGAAAAGTTCTTTTCCAAGATCGATTTGAGGTCAGGATACAACCAGATGAAAATCCGGGACCAGGATATCCCCAAGATGGCTTTTGCCACACGGTACGGGTTGCATGAGTTTGTGGTGGTTTCTTTTGGGCTGACCAACACCCCTACCTACTTCATGAACTTGATAAACAAAGTCTTTACGGAAGAGTTAGACAGGTTTGTGGTGGTGTTCATCGACGATATCCTGATTTACTCTGAAACAGCGGAGGAGCATGAGGAGCACCAAAGGATCGTGCTAGAAAGGCTGAGGCAGCAAAAGCTCTATGCCAAGTTTAGCAAGTGCGAGTTCTGGATGGAGAAGGTCGTGTTTTTGGGACACGTGCTGTCAGCAGAAGGGATCGTCGTGGATCCATCCAAAGTAGAGTCGGTTACCAAGTGGGAGCAGTCGTTGAACGTGACTGACATTAGGAGCTTCCTTGGGATGGCAGGATACTACCGAAGGTTCATTGAAAACTTCTCCAAGATTGCTAAGCCGATGACAGAACTGCTAAACAACAACACCAAATTCGAGTGGTCAGAAGTGTGTGAGAGAAGTTTCCAGCAGCTGAAAAGAAGACTCACGACAGCCCTAGTGCTTACTTTGCCAGTTATCAAGATGGATTTCGTGGTCTACTGTGACGCTTCAAAGCAAGGACTCGGATGCGTCCTGATGTGTGAGACATGGGTACCCCTGGGTCCCCACCGACCAGACTCACGACCGTCCCCGACAAGTGGGTCTGGCCTACTAGAAGAACCGCCGACCTGTCAGTGGCCCGACCGACCTAGTTGGCAGCCCATATGACCTCCTAAAGACCTTCCAGAAGATTCCCCAGACGACCTAATTCAACACAACCTCAAGACTTGGCGTACAAGACAAGACCTCAGTGGACTTCGCCTGGCAAGATGTGTAATGTAGACTTAGGTCTCCTGGTCGTAATCGACCAGGAGTCTAGGAACCGACCTCATCCGCTGGCCAATATAAGGCGGACGAGGCGATCTCCATTGTAACTTGACCTCGACCAATCCTCAAGCAATCTACACCGACAACTGGACGTAGGGTATTACTCTCCGGAGGCCCGAACCAGTATAAACTCGTTGTGTTCTCTGTGTTCCGCGTACTCGTGTGCGACCTTCGAGTTCTTAGCCTTAGACTCCTCCCCACCGAACAAATAAACCACGGGGATTAACACCCCCGTGGGCGGTCCGAATCTCACCATCGACGGTTGGCGCGCCAGGTAGGGGTAGAGTCAAGGTTCTTCGTGCAACTCGATGGCTTCGACTAACGGCATCATCTTCCGGAGAGCATGGCGGACTTCCTCGCCAACCCCGTCGACATGCGCTTCGGCTCGATGCCGATGACATCCACCGATCCGCACTTTGCTCGCCTCGTCATCGAAGGCAACGCGGTCACCACCAACCAACAGATCGAAACAGATCTGTCGAAGAAAACCCACCCACCCACTCCTAGCAACCTGATCGCTGGGATCGATTGTGTCGAGGGTATGCTCTCTGACACAATCAAAGTCTGTGAGCGCGTCAAATGCCCTCACACGACTCCTTCGACCTCCAGCATGCCTCTTGGCTTGCGTAATGCCGCTCACGTAGCATCCCACTACATGAAGCGCAGGATCCAGATCGAATCTGGACTCAATTCTCAAGATCGTGGAAGCTGCAGGAATCACCTCGATGAACCCTGCCCTATCCATGAAAATTCCAAGCACACCACACGCCAGTGCCGTGTCCTCAAAAAGTTTCGCCGACCTCTTACTGCGGCTCACTGCCACCGGTTGAACCAAGAGTTGTCTCTAGATGGCCTTGCGTTCCAGGTCGCCCACACAACGATCTCCCCGAACTATCCGGGAGAAGAGTCCGAAACCCTAGATCGCCAGATCTTGGTCGTCTTTGCGGATGTACCACGCGCAAGACGGAGAAACGAACACGCGGCGTCAAGAGTGTGAAAACGCCAATGCCGCCCAAGGCGTCCGACGACAACAAGAGATCGCCGCCCCGGGTGCGGACCTCCATCCGGCCAATGTCGGACAGGTCAACGCCAATCCCGCGCAACAAGCACTTGTGGCACCGGCGGCCCCACGGCGGTGACGCCACGATGATCCACCTCGTGCCAGCAGACTACGTGCGCGAGATCTCCTCAGGGACTTCGAGCGCGATGGACTTGACGTTTACAACTCACCGCAGACCGATTTGGGAGCCGCTCTCGCCATCCTAAACCACCTTGAAGATTCTCCAGCGATCCGACGCCTCCAAGACAATGTCCGTGTTGTAGCTGCTCAGATCGAGGAAAAGTACATGACAGAAGAGAGCGAACATTACATGGACCATTTGAGGATACAAGTCGTCTACGATCTTATTGGATCCAGAATCCAAGGGTGTATACCGGCCTACGACCTTGTCGGATCCAGAACACGAAGGTACAAGCTACCTAAGACCTTACTAGATCCAGATTTCGAAGGTACACAAGTCGCATGCGACCTCATTGGGTCCAGAACCCGGCACACAAGATAAATATACTACAAGGCCTGAGCTACTCAGAGCGGTCACGACGACCTACTCTGCCAAAGCAAGGCATGTCGCGAGACTTCTCCTAGCATCAAGACCTTGATGGCGGCCTTGCGGGAGACTACTTCAGGATAGCACGTAATCTAAGGCATGCTCAGCTCCAACTATTGGAATGGAGACACGAGCTTGCTCTTCGGTGCGGAACACCAAGCTCCGGTGAGCCCCCGGTGCTCACCAGAGACGTCCTGCTATAGCTACAGTTCGACTAGCAGCATCTCCAAACTCTGCCTGGTACCACGCAGAGGCTGGGCTCAGAGGATGGAGATGTTGCGTGCACTTCACGAGAATTCTCCTAGCTTCAAGTATCTACAAGAACACAGCTCTACATTCTGGTGGACGGTCGCATGCCCATGGCATGGCCTCACAACTACCCTGCGGCTTCATAGCTCAATAATGTTCGGTGCTTGCCTCCTCCAGCCTCACGGTGCTATTTATAGCCGACGCCGTGCCTCGGGCAGCTGGCGAAGTGATGACACTGTCACCACGTGGCAATGGGGTCTGTAGCCTGTGCATCATTAAAGGTGACGACATTACTCTTTCTGACTCACGACGTCTTTGTCGTTTGTGCATCAATGATGCCTGAGCCCCGCCACAGAGGTCACATGGCTACAGTAATCTCCTCGATCAATGAGCAGCTTGTCGTTTTCTGGGTGGCAAGAGCATCTCCGACCACTGTTGACCTGTGATCCTGCAGTCTACGCTACAAGACAAAAACTGACCCCATGTCATATGTCTCTACGCCTAACTTAACCCTCTTCGACGACGACTCCACGACCTTCTTCTACGACCTGATGTCTATTATTTTGCACCCGCTAGGCTCTACGTCCTGGTGCACCCGCTATGGCTCTGCATGTAAACGTACCTATTCCAATCAGCCTATATTTCTGTTTCCTGAGTAGAATGGTCGTAGGTTCAATTTAAGACCTTCCGAGGTAGGCGTGCCTTGCTGCTCTGTCAGATCCTTCTGGGCGCCCGGAGATGAACAGTGCCATGGAGATCAGAAGCGTTCAAGAAGATCTACAACTTTCGTCGGGCCTCCGTGGTCGGTGTGCCTATTGCTAAGGTCGCCAATACCTTAGTATCACGGCTCCGCTGGGTGGCCAACAACTATGTTGGTCATCTGGACACCAAAACGACCTCCTTGAGGTCAGCGTGCCTTAATACTTAGGTCTTGCAATACCTTGGTATATCTACGGCTCCGCCAACCTAGTTGGGTGCCCCGGATGCGTGACCTTCTGAGGTCGGTGTGCTATCGTAGCCCTACCAGCCTCCTCTGGACACCATGGATTTTACGTCGAGAACGAAGGCCTCCATGTGGGGTGCGCGCCTGATGGCCCTGCCAAGTATCTCTGGATGCTTGGGCGCTTCTATCTTGAGACCTTACTGAGGTCGGCATGCCTCGAGTAGCTCCGCCGGACTCTTTGCAGCTATGCAAGATATCTGGGTGTCTCTACACTCCATACGTTCAAGATCAACGGATTTTTGGCTTCATCGTCGACCAAACCCAAACATCACAACCTCAGCTATGACGTAATCAACGACTTCTTCATTTGACGTACCTTACAAGACCTTGCTGGGTATCCTCAGATACTGGGCATTGTTGATTTGAGGCCTCTTTGGGGTCGGCACGCCTACAAGGCCTCCCTGAGGTCGGCCCTGCCAGACTCCTTGCAAGCATGCTAGGAGATCTGGGTGTCTCTACACTTCGTTTGATCAAGACCATGACTCACTTTTCTTCTCTTTTTTGAGCATCAAACCAGCCATGTTGTCTGCTTCAATGCTCGGGGACTACTCTACGAGTGCGTCTTCGATGGCCTCTTGTTTTCTTCGTCGTACCGACCTGTTGGGAAACTCGTTTCTCATCACGTCGTTACTCGACCTACTTTATTTTCTTCTTTTTTGGACCATCATACCGGCCATCTTGCCCGCCATGATGCTCGGATACTACTCATGAGTGCATCTTTTTTGGACTTGTATCCAAGAAGGAAAAGTTGTGGCATATGCTTCAAGGCAGTTGAAGAAGCACGAGGAGAACTACCCAACTCACGACTCGGAGTTGGCAGCCATCGTGCACGTGCTCAAGATTTGGAGGCACTACCTAATGGGTAGCAAATGTGAGCTATACACCGATCACAAGGGCCTGAAGTACTTCTTTACCCAATCGGAACTAAACATGAGGCAAAGGAGGTGGTTAGAGTTGATCAAGGACTACGACGTGGAGATCAACTACCACCCGGGCAAAGCTAACGTCATGGGTGACGCACTGAGCCGAAAGACGTATTGCAACAACCTCATGGTGAGGGAAGAGCAACCTGCCCTACACGAGGAGCTAGAGAAACTGAGGATTGAGATCGTGGACCGAGGTCAAGTCAACGAACTACGTGTGACCTACGACCTAGAGGATTGCATCCGAAAGGCTCAAAAGTCGTGTGCAGAAGTCAAAGCTCTACGGGAACTGATGAAAGAAGGAAAAGAAGAGGATTACTGCCTGGATGAACAAGGCACAGTGTGGCTGAAGGATCAGATTTGTGTACCGCAAGACAAGGAGCTTTTGGAGCAGATCATGAGAGAAGCCCACGACTCGAGGTACTCGATCCACCCTGGGAGCACGAAAATTTACAAAGATTTGAAGACAAGGTACTGGTGGAAGGACATGAGGAGACATATAGCTCACTACGTGGCCTGTTGTGATACTTGTAGCAGAGTGAAGATCAAGCACAAAAAGCCCGCAGGTTTGCTTAAGTCGTTGGAAATTCCGGTTTGGAAGTGGGAGGACATCTGTATGGACTTCATTGTGGGTTTGCCATGAACACCAAAGGGCAATGATTCGATTTGGGTCATAGTGGACCGACTAACTAAGGTGGCGCACTTCGTGCCAGTGAAGATAACCTTTGGGATAGAACGCTAAACTTGTACATAGAACACATACTTAGGTTGCATGGGGCGCCAAAGAGTATAGTGTCCGGTCGAGGACCTCAGTTTGTGGCGGAGTTTTGGAGGAGCTTTCACAAGCTTATGGGCACCACTCTTAGCTACAACACAGCTTTCCACCCACAAACATACGGGCAAACCGAGAGAGTCAACCAAGTTCTGGAGGACATGCTGCGAGCCTGTGTGCTCACTTACAGCACAGATTGGGAGAGCAGTCTACCGTTTGCAGAGTTCTCTTATAACAACAACTCTCAAGCAAGCCTCCAAATGTCACATTTTGAGGCCCTGTATGGGAGGAAGTGCAGGACCCCGCTAGCGTGATCAAAAGTGGGAGAAAGGACTCTCTTTGGGCCAGCAATCATAGAAGAGGCAGAAGAGAAAGTGGAGAAAGTCCGTGAGAACCTAAGGGCTGCTCAGAGCCGTCAAAAGAGCTATGCCGACAAGAGAAGAAGAGAGTTGACCTTTGCGGTCGGAGACCATGTGTACCTGAAGGTATCACCATTTCGAGGAACTAAGAGGTTCCTAGTGTAAGGGAAGCTTGCTCCAAGATATGTAGGGCTGTATCAAATCACCAAGAGGATTGGAAGTCTCGCTTACCAGCTCGCGCTACCTGAGACAATGGCTGGGGAGCACCCCGTGTTTCACGTGTCACAACTAAAGAAGAGTGAGAAGGAAGTGGAAGAAAAGCAAGTGTCCATGGAATTGCTTGACCCGCAAGATACCCTGGAGTATGTTGAGTACCCCGAGAAGATCTTGGATCGAGCAGCCAAAGAGACGAGGAGAACCACCATTCCTTTCTGCAAAGTGTTGTGGAGCAACCACACTGAGCGAGAAGCTACTTGGGAGAAGGAAGCTGATCTCAGGAAGGAGTACCCTCACTTGGTCGCGGAGGAAGAAGGAGCATAAATCACGAGGACAAGATTCTCGGTGGTGGGGGAGAATGTAACATACCAGAAAATAGGTGTGCCAAATGTGCGAAAATTTAAAACTTTTTGGTTGAATTGGAGTGCTACCAAATTTTAAAACAAACTTGCTATCCCTCCACTAAATTCTCCACAAACTAAACCCATTTATAAAAATATAAATTCAATCTATGGTAAATTAAGTGAGTTGGATTTTCATTGGATTTTATTTGGAGTTTATTTGAGTGTTGTTTGAATTTAAAAGTAATTATTTCAAACTTATTTTCAAAACTTCTATAACACACTAACATCTAACTTGGGCCTAATCTTCAGAACTCAGCCGGCCAGCCCAACAAACCTCGCAGCCGGCCCAACCCAGCACCACCTCACCGCGGCCCATCGGCCGCTATCTTCATCTTTTTCCTCTGTCTCAATGACGAGCCGACCCCACCTGTCACTCTCCCTTATCCTTTTCCCCACAAACCTTTTCCTCCTCCGCGCCAGCGTGTGCGCACCGACCGCGCCGGCGTGTGCGCGCCGACCTCGCCCGCGTGCGAGCCCAATGGGACGGCCGCACCGTCGGGCCGGCCCGGACGTCGAGCCGCTGCACACGTGTGTGCTCGCATGGGGAAACCCCCAAGGGGAAAAGACCCCTTTGCCCCAGAGCCATGCCACCAGGGGCTCCGTCGGCCACAGGGAGTGGCCACGTCGCCATCTCTTCCCTTGCGCCCAATCCCCGCGCGCCACAGCATCTTTGCCCTTGCGCCGCCCTTGACCTGGCGCATACACCCCGAGACTGAACCGCCAAGACCAGAGATGTCGTGCCGAGAGGGAGAGTTTTTCGTGTTCAAGAAGCCGGAGCCGAGGGAGCACCACTGTCGTGTACCACTTCACCGCGCCGCCCATCTTCCCCGAGCCGGCCACTCCTACACCGCCGCCCCAACGTGAGTTTCTCAGCCGTCCTCCTCTTCCCTCCACCTTGGTCTCTTTCCTGTGATGCCCCGGCGACGATGAGACGCGTCGCCATGTTTATCTTGCCTGTGTGCTGGCCTTCGCGCCGCAAAACTGCCGCCCAGCGATAGAGTGGAGCTCCTGGGCCACTCATGCCCTTGTGCCTGCCGTCGCCGTGCGAGGGACCTTGTGTGTGAGCCGGTCGTCGAGCCGTGAACTGCTTTGCAGGGGACTCGTGCGTCACCGCACCGCTCCGAGTCGCGCCTCTGGTCACCAGAAGGCCGAGCCGAGCAGGCGTGGCGAGGCCGCACGTGCGCAAGCACGGCTGTGTCCCACGCACAACATTGTGCGCCCTATACTTGGCCGCTAGCCAGTCGAGCCGCAAGTGTGGCCGCCCGCGACGAGTCGGAGCTCCTGGACAATCCATGCCCTTGTGCTCACCGCCGCCGCGCGATGCTTTGTTGTCTTGTGGACCGGGCTTCGACCCGTGAATGATTGTTTGCTGGTTGAGGCGGGATGCCACACCTCGACGCACCGGCCGCACCGAGCTGCGCCTCCGGCTACCAGATGGACGTGTCGTGCATCCGTGCTCGAGGAAGCGTGCACGCGTGCAAGCTCAAGGCCAGCGCACCCCAACGCAGGGCCAAGACCTAGCCTTAGGTCGGCAGAGGTGCATTCCACGACGTGCGCGCCAGCCCCTGGACGCCGCGCTGCACTCAGTCCAGGAGAGGCAACCCCGAGACCTTGACCGTGCGCCGCCACCGCTGGGTGCCACTGGCATTTCGTTGAGCACCTAGTGGGCGAGAACGTGGGGAAGGTTGCACTTGTTGAACCCCAATAAAGCCCAGGGAGCTAGTTCACACCCATGCTTGTTCAGGGGTGGTTTCTAAACTTCTCTGTGATAACCTTTGAAACGGGCTGGTATTTGGATCTTGGCCCATCAAGATCCAACGAGGCCCACTTTCAGCCCTGATGCCCTGGATAATTAACTTCAGGGTGGTTCTCTGGACTTCGAACTCATGGGCTAGCTGGGCCGAGTCCAATGGGCCCTTATGGCCCACTAACACTTTCGGCCCAACTTCGGCCCACTAACCGAGAGTCGCTGTCGTCAGCATCATTTTTAATAAAAATCCTTTTCCTTTCCTAATATTATTTCAGAAATGTTTTAAAATGATTTAAACCTTTGAAAAATCATAACTACTTATAGGAAGCTCAGAAAACTATGAAACCAACTTCTATACTTTCGTAACTTCAAAACCTTGCTGATTGTAGAAAGTTTGAGCTCTTTTGGGTTTTCTAAAAAGAGGTTTCTATTTGGAGTTAAGGCTTAATGTCCACTGATTTCTTACATGTGCGTCGAATCTCGTGCCACAGACCCGAGCTTCGACCAGGAGGACACGAAGGACCCGGAGTACGTCATCCCGGACAATGAGTGCTTCAACGGCAACGAAGGTGTCATGTCACTCCCAACCATGTAGATCTCATGTCGATTACTAGATGCTAGTTCTTTACTTTATATTGCATTTCTTGGATGAATTGCACAGCCATTTGATTAGCCTTGCCTTGATTATTTGATATATCCTGATTCCTTTCTTTACCTACTACAGGACTAGCTACAGACCCCTAGCTAGTCCCAAATACCAACTATCCATACTTTTGTTGCTTGATTATGGATGGTATTCTGGGCTTGGTCTGAGATGCGGGAGATCTCGGCGTATTCTAGCGTGAGTTCTGGGTGCGTAACTCCTTGACCTGTTTTTGGCGGGAGCGAGCCATTTGGTTACGAGTGGACGCCTACCTCGGAAAGATGTAATCTGGCCTCTTACCCGAGCGTGTAGCGAACATGGCCTCATATTCCATTTGTTCGGAGTTTGATTTTGGTGATTCATGACAACATGATCATTAGGACTAACCAGATTGTTTGAGCATGTCTTTGTAGACATTTCTAGTTCCCAAGGATGCAAGAAAACCATATGCCAAATTGAGAAGATAGTGTATTTTTCAAGGGTCAAAACCGAGCAAGAAAAGGAAAAGAGAAGACACCGTTGGATGAACCGACGGTCCCTCAAATACAAGCGTCGGTGCAATCGTCGGACGAGTTGGTGCACAGGGTCAAACCCTAGGTACCGTCGGATGAACCGACGGTCCGTTTTTTAGTAGCGTCGGACAAGTTGCAGAGGAAGAGCAAGGAAGGCAGTAGCACCGGATGATCCGACGGTCGGAGTGAGGACCCCGTCGGTCTATCTGACGCTCAGTTTGAATTCATACAGAGACGCGCCAAGACGAAGCCTTCGGGCGCGGATGATCCGACGCCTTGGTCAAGGCATAGCGTCGGTCTATCCGACGGTCCGTTGGAAGCTAACGGTACCAACTTTGACGCAAGGCCTTCGGCACGGATGATCCGACGTAGCGTCGGAACATAGCGTCGGAGCGGTTGTGTCGAGAGAACCTCAACGGCTACGTGACGTGGGAGGGGCACCGGATGAACCGACGCCCGGAAAAGCATAGCGTCGGATCATCCGACGGTACCTTTTTCAGTGGACGTTAGCCAACGGCTAGTTTGATGCCTTGGGCTATTTATACCCCCTCCACTCACTCATTTGAGGTTGCTGGATTGTGTGGAAGTGCAGAGGAGTTCAAGACACATTCAAGATCATATCCAATCCATCCAAGTGCTTAATTGCTCATCTTTAGACTAGTGCATGCTTTGTGTATGTGCTTAGTGCTAGGCTTAGCTTAGAGCTGAGTGAGTGCAAGGTTGTGCCAACCTTGTGAGGTGATTCTTGAGTGAATCCTGTTGTACAAGGTTCGCCGGAAGCCTTGGGGCCTAAGTGGCTCACCGGCAATCGTCATCGACCCTCCGGCTTGGTGTAGAGCGGCGAGGACACTTTGTGCGGGGGACGTGGAGACCCCCTTCCTTGGTGGAGAAGCTCCTTAGTGGAGGCGGCATCAAGGTGACCAAGGGAGCTTGACAAGTGCCTAAGTGGCTAGCCATTGTGGCAAGTCAAGTTGGTGCTCTTGGGAGAGACTTGGTGGCGGGAAGCAATACTCTTATGTGAGTGCTTCAACAACGTGGACTAGGGGTGGCTTAGTGCCTACCAATACCACGGGATAAATCGCGTGTCAAGAGTTTGCTTCCTCTCATCCCCTTTACGTTTCCGCATTTACTCTCTTGCAATCTTTGCTTGCCTACATTCCTAGAGTAATATCATGTTAGGATTGGCTATAGGTTGCAAACCTTCTTTTGGGATGGGAGTTTCACACTAGAACAACCGTAGTTGCACATATAGATAGTATGTTCTAGTTTACCCTTGCGAAAAATTAGTGAAGCCATAGGTTAAGTTTTTAAGTTGCCTAATTCACCCCCTCCCCCTCTTAGGCTAACGAGCATCCGATTCCTTACAAGTGGTATCGAGCCGGGACTCACTTCCTTCGAAGGATACGCCAATTCGATTGGTAAATTGTGAAAACCGGCTCATTGGAACAGTTAGGCTTCACCGCCTAGTGAGTTGCTCTACGAGAGGTATGAAAGGGGTGGATACCTTAGGTTTGGCTCCACATTTCGATGGCACGGGCTATCCTCGGTGGAAGGTTCTCATGGAGGCCTATCTCCAAGCAAGGGACCTTGATGTTTGGAGAGTCACTCGATGAGGGTATGAAAAATGGTACTAGGAAGGAAAAGCAATTTGATGTAATTGCTAAGAGTATCATTTTGTCCTCACTAGATGTAGGCATTTTCAATAGAGTTTTTACTTGTGAAAATGCTCATGAGCTATGGAAAACCATCAAGGAGCAAAATGAGGGTTCAAAAGAAGTTGCTAATGAACGCTACGGTTGTCTCCTTGAGGAATTCAATAGCTTTAAGCAACTTGCTAATGAAAATGTCGAATCTATGTACTCACACCTAAATGTGCTTGTCAATGAGATTAATGCCTTAGGTGTGAAGGACATCACGGACTTGAACATCAACCGCAAGATCCTTCAAAGTCTCCGGAAGCCCGACTATGACTTGGTGAAAGCAATCATCTACGAGAAGAAGCTCGAAGATTTGAAGCCATCGCATATCTTGAGCAAGATCATGGCACATGAGCTTCAACTCATGCCCAAGTCAAAGAAAGCGCCCCAAGAAAAGCCTCAAGAACCATCTTCTCCAACTACAAGCCATGCTCTCTCAAGCCGACAAGAGAAGATGTTGAGTAGGATGGCTACTCATGGAAGCTCAAGTGAGGATGATGAGGATGATGGTGACAATGAAGATTCCTCAAGTGATGAAGAGGTTGAATCTATGGTAGCCGAGTATGTGAAGAAGATCTTCAAGTATGTGAAGAAAGTCAACATGTATGGCTACAACATCCACTTGAGAGAAGGGCGTCATCATCAACACATCAAGTTCACCAAGATCAAGCACAAGCCCAAGAAGAAGGTGGTCAAGGAGAGAAGACCAAGGCAAGAAGCAACCTTCGCCGTCCGCGAGTGGACAAGTGGTGGATCAAGTTCTTCTAGCTCAAGCGATGAATCAAGAAAGAACTTCACCACCCGCTTCATGCAAGGTTCTTCATCATCACACATGTGCCTTATGGCCAAAGGTATGGAAAGCGATGTAAGTGATGACGAATCCGACACCACCTCTCTCAATGATCTTGTTGAGCTAATCCATGAGCAAAAAGGAATGCTTGAACAACAAGCTAATGTAATTAAAGAACTCAATGATCTTAGTGACACCCTTGCTACAAATTATGAACATTTGTTGTGCAAATTCAAATTGCTTAGCAAGGAGTGTGATGAGCTAAAATCTAAGCTTGAGAGCAATGAGACTAAAACAAGTAATTCCTTTGAGCTTGATGAAACATCTATCCCTTGTGCAATTCCTATCTCCAAGGTAGATGCTTCAACTTCTTGCATTGATTTAATTGATGAATCTTGCTCACCATCTTGCCATGAGAATGTTGTTGTAGAATCATGTGACTATCTCATAGGCAAGGAAAATGATGAGCTCAAGCAAGAAGTGAAATGGCTCTGAGAGAGGTTGACAAACTTGATGGGCAAGGGCAAGAATGATGAAGAACAAGTGGACATCTCTCAAAACATGAAGAGTAAAGTCCAACCTTCTCAAGATAACCGTGATCCCATGGTGAAGAAGCTTGAGAAGGGTGCAACCATGATTTGCTACAAGTGTCATGGAGAAGGGCACAAGTTCTACAAATGCCCTCAATTTGTCAAGATGATGGACAAGGGCGCAAAGAAGAAGTTGAAGCCCACCACCAAGAGCTCCCTCGTCTACACCAAGCCCAACCGCAAGAACAAGACCAAGAGCAACACCTACGTCATCAAGAATAAGGCTAATGGAAGGTGGTTGCACACAAGGTTGGGAAGATGAAGGAGGCGCGGGGTTGGAACCAACCCATTTGGGTGCCCATGGAAGTTATCACCAACATGAAGGGGCCTCAAATGGTTTGGGTTCCGAAGGCCACTCAAAGGCCTTAAGAGCAGGGTCTTGGGAGGCTTGGCACAAAGAAGTTGCGGAAATTCATGCCTACAAGCAAAGCTTGCAAATTGGATATGTGTTGCCCAAGTTCCCCAATTGAGGTAATGGAAACTAGAACCCATCTCTTGTATTATTGTAGCTCCATTACCTTGTTTAGGTTACATTTGTTGCAATGTTTACATATGGTAGGTTGCTTGTGTCATGCGCTAACCCATGAGAAATCTACATGGTTTGATTAGTGTGTAGGAAAGCTACACTTGTTCTTTCATGGTGCATGTTTTCATATATATCTCTTTGCATCATGAGCAAGCTATAGGGTTAGCTTCCCTTTTGTTGTCATAAACAATGTGCATACATTTGATTGGTGATTCAAACACTAAATGCACACATTTAGGGGGAGCTCATCCTATGGTTTGGTTATGGGACTAACATTGTTTCAAGCTTATCTTGTGTAGTCCCTTAGCGATGCGTTCTGGTGTGGTGTTTCATTCTAAGAGAATGCTATCTCACTCTCAATGTGATCTAACATCTCTAAAAGAGTGAATATAGAAACATGAGCTTCATGCTATTGAGTCATGTCCTTGCAAGCTTATGTCTCTATATAAGTTCAAAGGCAATGTACTCATACATTCCTAATCCTTGTGGTACCCCAAGTGTCTTCTATTCAAGCCTCTTCCAAGTGGTGTCACCTAGTGATATCATTTCCAAGTGGCTCATCTCAATGTCTTGCCAACAAGGAAGAGAGGATCAACCCCGGAGGTATGCAATGATCAAAAGACTACAAGTGATATCTACAAGTGGTAATGTAACAAGAACCCATTTGTCTTATCTCTTGTCCCTTAAGCTACCTCCTTGCATGATATGCTCTAAGCTTCCTTGTTTTACAAGTTTGTAGTTGTGCACTTGTTTTTCACTACCCTTGTCTTACAAGTGGTATCCTTTTGTGCACACACTTAGGGGGAGCTTAGTTTGTATCATGCTAAGTCTCATGAGCATGTGATCCACCTTAGTTATTCTCACATGTGGTATCTTCATCGATATCATACATATGGATCATAGTTCATGCGGCCTTCTCCCTTGCATTTAACATCTCTCCTTTGAGCTATGGTTGCTAGATCTTGCTAGTTTCCTTGGACCCGTTTGCTTTGGACTTTTTGGAGATTTTATTCCAAAGGGGTGAATGTGAGACCAAAGCAAGCGTGTGGCTTAAGCTTACAAGTGGGCTCAAGGATGCTTACGAGTGTTTTCAAGGATATGAGACCAAAGGGGGAGAATGTGATCATAAGATCAAAAAGGGGGAAGTTTGATCTAGGGGGAGTTTGGATGATGGTAAGCATCCAAACAAGTGTAAGTGGTTCTAATTCTGTCAATTCTAGCAAATTTATGCTTTCTTTGGTTGTGTTGTCATAAATCACCAAAAAGGGGGAGATTGTAGCGAACATGGCCTCATATGCCATTTGTTCGGAGTTTGATTTTGGTGATTCATGACAACATGATCATTGGGACTAACCTCTTTGTAGGCATTTCTAGGTCCCAAGGAAGCAAGAAAACCATATGCCAAATTGAGAAGATAGTGTATTTTTCAAGGGTAAAAACCGAGAAAGAAAAAGAAAAGAGAAGACACGCGTCGGATGAACCGACGGTCCCTCAAATACAAGCGTCGGTGCAATCGTCGGACGAGTTGGTGCACGGGGTCAAACCCTAGGTACCGTCGGATGAACCGACGGTCCGTTTTTTAGTAGTGTCGGACGAGTGCGCAGGGGAAGAGCAAGGAAGGTCGTAGCACCGGATGATCCGATGGTCCGAGTGAGGACCCCGTCGGTCTATCCGACGCTCGGTTGAATTCATACGAGAGACGCGCCAAGACGAAGCCTTCGGCGCCGGATGATCCGACGCCTTGGTCAAGGCATAGCGTCGGTCTATCCGACGGTCCGTTGGAAGCTAACGAGCCGACTTGGACGCAAGGCCTTCACGACGGATGATCCGACGTAGCGTCGGAGCATAGCGTCGAGCGGTTGTGTCGAGAGAACCTCAATGGCTACGTGACGTGGGAGGTGCACCGGATGAACCGACGCCCGGAAAAGCATAGCGTCGGATCATCCGACGGTACCTTTTTCGGTGGACGTTAGCCAACGGCTAGTTTGATGCCTTGGGCTATTTATACCCCCTCCACTCACTCATTTGAGGTTGCTAGATTGTGTGGAAGTGCGAGAGGAGTTCAAGACACATTCAAGATCATATCCAATCCATCCAAGTGCTTAATTGCTCATCTTTAGACTAGTGCATGCTTTGTGTATGTGCTTAGTGCTAGGCTTAGCTTAGAGTGAGTGAGTGCAAGGTTGTGCCAACCTTGTGAGGTGATTCTTGAGTGAATCCGGTTGTACAAGGTTCGCGGAAGCCTTGGGGCCTAAGTGGCTCACCGGCAATCGTCATCGACCCTCGGCTTGGTGTGGAGCGGCGAGGACACTTTGTGCGGGGGACGTGGAGACCCCCTTCCTTGGTGGAGAAGCTCCTTAGTGGAGGCGGCATCAAGGTGACCAAGGGAGCTTGACAAGTGCCTAAGTGGCTAGCCTTTGTGGCAAGTCAAGTTGGTGCTCTTGGGAGAGACTTGGTGACCGGGAAGCAATACTCTTGTGTGAGTGCTTCAACAACGTGGACTAGGGGTGGCTTAGTGCCTACCGATACCACGGGATAAATCGCGTGTCAAGAGTTTGCTTCCTCTCATCCCCTTTACATTTCCGCATTTACTCTCTTGCAATCTTTGCTTGCCTCTACATTTCTAGAGTAGTATCATGCTAGGATTGGCCATAGGTTGCAAACCTTCTTTTGGGATGAGAGTTTCACACTAGAACAACCGTAGTTGCACATATAGATAGTATGTTCTAGTTTACCTTTGCGCAAAATTAGTGAAGCCATAGGTTAGGGTTTTAAGTTGCCTAATTCACCCCCTCCCCCTCTTAGGCTAACGAGCATCCGATTCCTTACGGAGCGTCGTGTCGAACGGATTGGAGAAGGGGAGTGCTCGCTCTCGGCCCTTAAGGACCGATCGTCAGTCTAACCATGCTTCTTTGGACTCTTACCGTACAAACCACCCACCTTCTTATGGCCGGGGGTGCGGGGCGAGACTCGTACTGGATAGCACCCTTCCTGTAGGCAGATCAGCACGGTCGTGATGGGAGATGGCGTTCCTCCTTAGAAGACTTCGCCCCGGCGAGGTCGGGGAAGGGTTCCACAGCTTCGAGGGACCTCTCGCTGGCAATACGAGCTCTACAGTGGAGGCTGCGCCAGTCTCGGAGACGCAGGGGGGGTACTATCCACTTACTTAGACTTCGGCCGTATGGTAGGGCCTAGAACTGGTGACGGCCGGTTTCGGTCCTATTCGGGCGGGTACAATTGTACAACCTCTGCAGAGTGTTTAAACCTATATCTGTGTCCTATGGTTATGGACAGTCCTGAGATCTGTTATTCTGGCTAGACATTCTTTTCTTGTGCTTCTTCTCTCCCCCGAATGAGTGAGCCCGGCTAAGGCCGTTGAGATGTGGGGATAGGAGCAGGTGGGCCCCACATCGTAGATGAGAGTTGGGAGCTAAATCGTGGTTGCGATTCGGTGCTTTGGTGTGGTATTCTTGAGCGGGGTGTGGACCCCAGAGGTGTGGACCTCGGAGGCGTAGCCTCCTCGAGGTGTCGACCTCACTGCATATTCTGCTTACCTTGAATGTTGCATCGCTGCTTTGCTTAAGCCTTCTATAGCCAGAGTAGGATCTTATCCTGCATAGTAGAACATACACCGCTTTTTGACTATTTGTTGGGAAGCTGACATGACCTACCCGCTTATCGGGTAGATCCTGGTGTCTCTGACATAGAGCCGGACTACGACTTCGGCAACAACGGATGGGATGATTAGAGCTCTTCCTACGCTCGAGTTGCCTTTCGGATATGGAGTCTCCCGCGTTTGCATGAAGCCGCTGCTAGACGATTTCTTTCTGTTTGATTCAGTCCTCATGGACTTGTACCCGGCATGTGCCGAAGAGATGTACTCTGATTAATGTAATAAATAAATGGTGTACTCTATTATGTTTTCTTTCATATGGATTTTTAGTATTGCTGAGACAGGGGATTGCACGTGGTAGCCCTCCTGGAACTACCACTAAGGTGCAGAGAGTCGGGTTTCCGTTCATGGAAAACCGGTTCGTTTCAACACCAGTCAGGAGCTATTTTATGGGGACATATGAGGTGGCGCCAGTGGTGGGGAGGTGAGGTGGCGGGGAGACGAGGGGGTAGCAGACAGGTGAGGCGGCTGTGTTGGGGAGGCGAGGGAGCGGCGATTGGATGGGGATGGCGTAGGATGAGAAGTTAGGGGCGTCGGGCGATGGGGGGATGATGTCACCATATGACGTGGACTACTTGTGAGTTCAGAGAATTGGATGGTGGGGTGCTCTTATTAAGGGGCTGTTTTGGAGCACTCCACTCCAACAAATTTGGCTCCACTCCATAAAAAATACCCAAACACCTCAACTAGCTCTGCTCCACTCCACCTTTTTTTGGAGCTCCTCTTGAGGTACTCCACCAATTCTTGGAGCTAGTAGAGTTGGGGGAGAATTACCCACCATGCCACCGGTTACACAAGAAAAAACGGTTCACAGTCTATTCCTCTCCCGTTGACCGGACTCCTCCCGCGACCCTCCCCAATTTTCCCCGTCACGCCTCCCCCTCCTGGCTCCAACCCTAGCGCTGCCCCCCACTTCACCCGCGCCGCCGCTGGTTGGATCGCCGGTAAAATAGATGGGAAAGGAGATCCTCCGCCAAGGGCCGCCTCCGAGGTTCCTGACATCGCCGCTCAAGCCCACACCGCGCAGCTCTAGTTAATGGCCATGGCTTCCCGTCCTGCTGCTGGCAATGGCGGCCATGGAGGCCCCAGCCGTGGATCCATCCTCGGTTTGGGCGGCGGCGGCGGGGGATCTGCGAGAGGCACCGGGAGGCAAGGGAGGGGACGCTGAAGAGTCCAGGGAGGCAACGCAAGCCAAGGCAACGGCCTGCCACTGGGCAGCCGCCACGACGCCGCGGCCGGGGAGACGGTGTCCAGCACGACACCGCCGGAGACACAAGCCAATCGTTTCGCCTACCGCATCCTACAACAGTATGTGTCTACTCCCAAATACCATCCATTAATTTTTTGTTTAGCTTGCTGTCCTGAATGTTTTGTCACGTTTCACGATTCTTGAAATTGAAATGGGTGGATCTTGTTTTCTTGAACGGGAAAATGAGCAAGCAATTTTTCATTGAACTGCAGATGCCCCTCATAAATTTTTTTTTGCTGAAGTAGTATTGTCACAACTGCACAAGTAAACCGAGCGAATTCCTTTTTTCATTGAACTGCAGGCCCATGTGCACTTGTGATTATTCTTTAATTCCAATATTGTATGACACAACCTTGTTCATTAGTGTGCATAGTTTGTTCCTGCATCTTTCTAATTTAGGATATGAAGCCATGAGCTGAAGTTGGCCTGTAAACATGTGAACTTGCAGGTGCAATCGATGTTCAGACAAGAGAGCACTTGTAGCTTAATTAGATCTGTCAGCACCATTTCTTCTGTTATTTTGGTTCTGTTCAGATAGCTTGCCTTGTTCTGTCATGAAATTTAAATCTGCATCTTGAAGTGGCTGGCACCTCCCTATCACACAATATTAGATTTTATTGTTAGCAAATTAAAAGGATCTCATTATTTATTCTGAATAAGTTTCCTAAATTCAAGCTCATAAGGTACGTTAACAGAATTTTAGTTAATATTTTGCATGCAAAACAAACTAGTCAGAGAGCCAAGCTGTTATGTAATATTGGTAAGTACTTTATAATGTCACAGATCCAACACTTGACCTTCCTAGGCCTTCCTAGGGATGGGGGGTACAACAGATTGGTGCCAATGTGGCAAAGCGATATATGATATCATACATTATATGTTTTTATCTAGACATTTTTGTTAGGTGTGGTCACAGATAAGTAGGTAATCTGCATAAGACAGTTCTAGCTAGTAGAAAGGAAAGTCCATGAGTCAGCATTTGCATTTTAGCTAGTAGAAAGGAATGTTTGTCATCCAATAGTGTATTTCAGATGCTAGTTGTATTCTTTGCAATCAGTAAATCACAAGTTGGTTTAAATTAATTTTATCAGTATAACTTCCATTTTTGTGGTGTTGTGGCCACCGATATGACTAATGTTGATCCTCAGTCTGCAACTACTGGACGTGGGTGAGCTCAGGGAGGCAGTGCTGGCCATGGCGATGGGCTGCCGCTAGGCAGCCGCTACGACGCCGGCGGTCAGGGGGGCGGTAGCCCGCATGACGCCGCCGGCAACCCAAACCAATCGTTTCGCCCACCGCGTCCTACAACGACCATTCAAACAAAAAAGAAAGGGACTGAGGTATTGTAATTCTTCCATGATGGGGATTGGTTAGTTCACTGATTTGATATATGGATGATTAGATTATTAGCTGCAGCCTTGTGTGTTTGATTGCACAATGTATCACTGCTGGGAGACTCACCATATCATCGTCATGTGCATCTGTATATATATATGTTGCCCCAATTAACCAATTTTTACTGATTTTGGGCATTGCCATGCTCTCTAGTTTCCACTTGTGATGAAATGCAGTTGGTAGTTAGCAATGACAGGGGGGACTCTGGAAACGTAAGGGCCTGTAGTTCTTCGCATTCTGATTGTTTGAACAATCCTTTTTCTTCAGTTAACACAACCAACTGCAAATCTGTGTCATAACTCACAGTTGTGCCTTATCCGCAATTATAGTTTATGCATAACTTTTTAGCTCATATCAGTTTAGATGATTGATGGCATCCAACAATTTATTATATGTCGACCAGGGTGATGATGGCCAGCACAACACCGGCGGCGACCCAAGCCAGTCGTTTTACCCACCGCATCCTACATCGACCATTCAAACAAAAAAGAAAGGGACTGAGGTATTTATGCGAATTTCGCACTATGTCTTGCTTTGAATGCTCGATTGGCCTCTTGTTGGGATATTTGCCATTTTAACTAGTGCCAATATCTTGTCAAGCTTGAGCGGCAACGGCTTACATATGCATATATTTAGATTGAACCATCTGGGTTTCACTTACATATGCATTCTATGAGTTACTGTGTAAATGGTTTCTGGCTGTCTTCTTTTATTTCAGCCTGAACCATCTGGGTTTTTTTCTTGTCTCATAGTAATTGAATTTTGGCATTATGAAGTATCACTACTGTCCTCATAGTAATTGAATTTTGGCATTATGAAGTATCACTACTGTCTATGGCTTGGTTGATGTCCATTTGTATTGGCCAGGCTGATTCAATGGACTGGAACGATGAGAATATTTCCTTTGTCTGTAAGTTATTTGCAAAACAAGTGTCAAGAGGGAATAGACCCAATACCCATTTGAATGGCGTGGGGTATGATGACGTGATCCAAATATTTAAGCAAGCCAAAGGCATTGAGCTGACTAAGCTCCAACTCAAGAACAAGTGGGATAAATTGAAGCCTAATTATACAGCACGGAACAAATTGATGAGACGGCAAACTGGAATAGGATTTAATCATGCTAAAGGTGTGGTTGTAATGGATGATGAATGGTGGAGAAAGGCAAAGAAGGTGTGGATGAAGAAATTTCAGCAGCATTTATAACAGCTTATTTGTTCAGTTATCAATTACTATTTATGACTTATTAAGAGCAACTCCAACAGTTTGGCAAACCAACTTGGCATCCATATAATTTTGGCAAAACCGGAAAAATTGGTCTCTAACAAGTTTGGCAAACTAACTTGGCAAAAATAGAAACTTGGCAAAACTCACCTCCCCACGCGCATATATGCGCGCGCGGATCGTGGTTGCCATCGTTGTTTCCCTCTAGGTGGGAGGGTGAAAAGAAATAAAGAATAGAGAAGGATTCCGATGTAAGTTTTTCAAGAGGTGGAAGGGCACATACATAATTTTGTTTCTCTCGGGATTCCGATGTAAGTTAGATCCGGATTTGGCAAGTGAATTATGCCAAACCGTTGGAGATGAATTCTTTTTTTACTTTGCATAGCTTTTTAGAAGTTGGCAAAACACGAGGATTTGCCAAGTAAATTTTGGCAAACTCTTGGAGATGCTCTAACACATCTTTTGTTAATTCTATTTTAATAGGATATCCCTGGATGTGGCAAGTTAGGAAGAAATCATTGCAGAATTTAGAAAAACTTACGATTATGTTTTCTGACATCGTTAATGATGAATCTGATCATTGGAATCCGATGAGTCAAAACCCTGTCATACCTGAGGAGATACAAGGTGATTTGGGAGATGATGATGAAGAGATTGAAGAAAGCCACATGGCTGCAGAAAATAATGATGAAGAGATTGGAGAAAGCCACATGGCTATTGGTGATGAGGTAGTTTCTCTGTCTATGGGAAATGCAAAGAGAAGAGGTCGGGTTGTTCTTGACAAAGTGAGGAAACAAAAGACAAAAACCTCACTTGTTATTCAAGAACGACTCACTAAAATTGCTGATTCAGCCTCCTCTTTTACATAAAAAAATCACGTGAAGTGACTATGCAACAGATAATGGATCTATTTTTGGATTGTGGGGGCAGATTATGGTACTAATGAGCACTTCATTGTCATGGAGTTGTTTGTCAAAAAGGACCAGAGGGACATGTTCTTGACCTTTCCAACTAAAGAGATTAGGTTTAATTGGCTTAGGAGAAAGTATCATGCCAAGTATGGACATTGATCCATACTTGCTATGTGTTAAATTCCAATTTGAGCTTTTATGTACCAGAGATGATGTAATGTTATTTGGCTTAGGAGATGATGTAATGTTATTTGTCCCTAATGGCTAATACTATTGGATTTTTCTAGTAATGTGATAATTCCCTATGGTTGATGACTATTGCTCTTACTTGATGTTCCATATGGTTTGTCATACTTGTTTACCTATGGTCTTTCTATTGGTCTCATGACTGATATTTCTTTTTTTCTGCAGGTGGCTGAAAGTGACACTAAATCTTAAAACTCTACTGAAAGCGAGTGAGGAGTTTTGGAAATTGGTTAGCTCTGCTGCCCAAATCACTGAAGTCTATGTTGATATGTACCTTGAAAAAAATCCAACAAGGACATCAATCCTAAGTGGCATGGGCTGGTTGCTAGAGACATTGAGGACTCCGGGTGAGTGCCATACACAATTGAGGATGAACACAACAATTTTTTTAGACCTGCATGATCTGCTATTTTTCTCTTCATATGCGGTGGAAATGAGTCCAATAGGAGAACCCAGAATAGGTTTAAACACTCAAGGGAAACCATTAGGAGAAAATTTAATGAGGTTCTAGATTCTTTGATGGCTATGGCACATGACTTCATTCGACCAAAAGATCCCAACTTTCGAGCTATTCATAAGAGGATAAGAGATGATAGAAGAGCATATCCTCATTTCAAAGATTGTATTGGTGCTCTAGATGGAACTCACATCCCTGTGTCACTTTCACCTGAGAAACAAGTTAGATATATTGGAAAAACCGGAAGGGAACATATGTAGTGGAAACCGACCTCTTCATGCAAACTATGGAAACTTCAATCTGAGTCACACGATCTTGATCTAAGGGAGAGCTCATGGGAGGTGGAAGCGGTGATTTACAAATTTCATGGGAGGTGTGAGGTGTGATTTGCAAAGGTGATTTTCCAAATCACTCCTCCCACCTCCTCTGAGCGCCCCGTTGGTTCAAGATTGTGTGACTCAGATTGAAGTTTCCATAGTTTGCATGGCGAGGTTAGTTTCCACCTGATATGTTGCCAAACTGGAATTCCCACTCAAAATGTGCTAGTTGTTTGTGACTTCGACATGTGTTTCACTTATGTGGCAATAGGTCAACTAGGAGCTATGCATGACACAAGTGTGTTATACAATGCAATAAGTGTGGATAAGGAATTTTTCCCTCATCCTCCACGAGGTAACACAATGGTATATGCTCTCTGTTTCTTCTAGTTATTCATGTGGTACTGTAATTCATAAATAATTGTATCATGCTCTTTATGTGTAGGCAAATATTATGTTGTTGATGCGGGATATCCTAATCGTCCCGGTTATCTTGCTCCCTACAAGGGTGAAAGATATCATTTACCAGAATGGCATAGAGGTATGGAACCACAGACCCCAATGGAAAAGTTTAATCCGTAATACTATTGAGAGATCATTTGGATTGCTCAAAATGAAGTGGCATATTCTATACAAGATGCCATCCTACCCAATGCACAAGCAAAAAATGATTGTGGTGGATACAATGGTCCTTCATAATTTCATTAGTGAGCTTGGAGGTGAGGATCCTGACTTTGCTAGGTTTGATCGGGAGCCTAATTTCGTTCCTACAATACCAGAACGGTTTAACAAATATGCAGTTCCTCCATAGGCTTCGGATGGGTCAACTTTCTACAGAAATGCTAGATCTATGGATGAATTCCGTGATGCCATAGCTACTGATTTAGCAAGTTCTTGGCGCTAGATTTGAATGTAATAATGATTTTGTAATTGGTGGCACCTTAATTATTTTTGTAAGATGTGATGATATATTACTGTTTTTTTATTTTCATATGCGGCCAGACATGCAATAGGCAAGTTAATTATTTTCGTTTTTTTATGTTTGTGATGATTGAAAAGTTGAATGCAGTCAGACATGAATAGGCGAGGCATGCAATGGGCAAGTTTTTTATAGGAATACATGCAATAGGCAAGCTATGGGATTCAAACAGATAGAAGATGATTGTGATGGTTTGCTATGGTATTGTACGTGAAGTGACTGACGGGTTCCCATCAAACAGATAATAGAGAATAGGAAGAGGTGGCTGGGGGTATTGTTCTGCTATGGTATTCATGTCTTCTTTCTTTTTATGATGGTGGAAAAGGTGGAGTGGAGCAAAATTATTACCCAAACAGAGCTCATTATAAGAGGTGGAGTAGAGTGGAGTTGATGGAATGGAGTGGCTATTTTGAGAGTGGAGTGCTTCCAAATAGGCCCTAAGTTGTGTATGATTTTCAGTCTTATGCCTCTCCCTCCCTCCTCTTGCAGTTTTAAGAACATATGAATCCCTCACTTAGCTTCACTGGCCAACCATAGGCGCGCAAAAACCAAAACATAATTAAATATAATTCTAACAAGGTTTATATTCAAATCATGTGTACATTATTTTAAAGAAAAGGAAGCCATATACAGTGATGACTATCAAATACAACGATAGCATGAATGAAACCTGGAGGTTCTAAGCATTTGACTGAAATCCAAGGGAATGTGTAATGTTGCCTGCCACTTCAAAAAAATGGAGGTTCTGAAAAATAACCAAACTGATAGGATAAATGTTCTTCCACTACATAAAAGTGGGAAAAACTAAAGATGCATACACTACTTTTCTACTTAATTTGCGCAACAATTTTGCAAGCAACTAAATATGCCTTGTGTAAATTAACAAAACTCATGTAACTACTGCACATACCTCTTGTGCTAAAAAATTCTGCAATACTCACTAAATTGATCCACTTACAATAGAATGACAATCCTCAGTCCAGCAAACATAATATTGCTGGATATGTCAACCTAGAAACATAAACATGATTATTTATTCAGAGACATTGGAGGTGGCATGGTTGTGGTACGACATAATATTCATATTCAGTAAATAGAATGCACACAATGAGATAAGGGAAACAATTTCAGAACAAGCATGTGCAACTTTACATGTACTAAAGCTAGCCATTTTAATTTGTAATATTAGTTTAACCTCTAGATTAATGGTGTAAACAGGTCAATCAGTCATCAAAGATTACAACTGGACTGGACTCTCCAAGCACAAGCCATCCTCAGTTTTCATTTTTATTCATCCTTGTTGCTTCTCCCATTCCTGAAAATAAACAGACTGGTTTTTACATGAACAGCGAAATACTCCTACATTGCTAATAGCTTACCAGGACACTAATTGATTCAATTGATCATTCATCAAAATAGAAGCAGAGAGTTAAATGGTATAAACTTGATTGACTGCTTGAACCATCTTGATTTGCAATTGACAACCAAAGTAATTTAATTGCATGACCCCTTGAGTTTAGCTAGGAAGAGCGAATGTACTGAAAATATAATTAGAAGTCAGGCTGGAAACATTAAATATTCTGAGAGCTCAAAATATATGCCTATTCTTACAAATTTCCACAACCAAGATACAAAGTTATAAATTTCCAATCAAATTGTTGGGACTGGACCAAATATGAGGTTTAGCATTTAAAAATGGTCAATTCCCAATTATCTTGTTTCTGAAACAAATATTTCTATGAATAATATTGAACCTGAAATGATATGTACTAGCAGATCCTACGAGGTATAATGAATCAAAAGATTAAACCACTGCTAATTATTAAGGTCATGAGGTGCATAATTCTATGGTTGTAACTTGCAATGATAAAAATGTAGTAGAGATTGATTTGGCTCACTCACGAATGCACCTGGAAAAAGATCAGCCGCACAATCCTCCATCGTCAGTGGCTAGCTCAGGAACGCACTGGTCATGCCTCACTGGCTTCCAAAATTCCGTGAAAACAAAACAACAACAAAGACATATTGCCGACCTGCAGCTGTTGGTGCCACCTACCAGTCATTAAAATGATCAACACAAGGAAACAAACATAATGCAAGGACAAGATAGTTTAATGAAATAGTCCATCCTTCCAAAAATAACAAAATAATATATCTTCGACAAACAAGTGTACATAATTTAGAGTTGTAGTCTTGTAGAAACTTTATAAAGATCATTTCTTGCCTAATGTCAATACTACTTTCAAGGTTAAGTGATAGATACACTGGAGGAAACAATGCAGAGAAAAAAACGAACATAAGAATATCTTTAAATTACATATTATTGTTTGAGTGATAGATAGACCAAGACTATCCAAATTCCATTGATAAAGATCATATGGCCGTGTGTTGTTCACTACCACCTATCTTATGTGGTACAGATCGATTAAAGCCTGCAAACCTTATTTTGTTATCCAATTGCGCCCAAATAATGCAATATGACCTCCAAAAGCTTTGCTGGCTTGGGGAATTTGTCAAGGGTGAACTTCTTATGCCCCTTGATCTTAATAGCTCTTCTGAACAGTAGCAGAACATTAGCAAAAATTCTCAATTCCCAAATATCTTGAACCTGAATGAAAAGGCAATGGCATGTTTTTTGTCCCCCTAACTAGATAAATGTGATCTGCAGATTCTTATTGCTATTCTTCTTGCCACTGGTGAAGGAGAAGGTAGCATCTGGCTTCCCTTGGTACGGATCTACACATTAGAATCAAATACTCCCTCCGTCCCATGAAAGAGTGCAATTTTAGTTTTTTAGGACAGATTAGTGGAGGAATGAAAAGACTCTACTCTAATGCCCTTATTTGTTTGCCAAATGCAGTAAATTTTGCCATGCAAATCAGATCTGATCACCTAATTAGGAAGGTAATTAGATCTATTTTCTAGGATTGCATTCTTTGTGGGATTTTTTCAAAAGCTATGATTGCACTTTCTTATGGGACGGAGGGAGTATTTGGGAACCACCTTTTAGTCCGAAGGATGACGGAAAAGGATGGACCTTTGGTGAACTCATCCTCCTTCTGGAAGGGTTCCATCTGAATGTTGTGTACACATTCAGATATATAAAAAGAAGTGCATCAGTTCAGGGAAACTGAACTTGAACTATTTATGAAAGTTATGCAAACTCTAAACAATGACATAATGTGTATCAACATTGTTTTTAGGCGAGATATGCATAATAATACTTTCAGTAGCAAGATTTTAGATTACTTACATATTTTCTTTCGGTAACAATATTTTTTATTCAGCATTTTGCATTAGTTTTTCAAAACATGAATTTATTTCAACCATTTGTGTAAATCAAATACAGATTTTTATCGCTTACATTCCATCGATTGTAGATGCCGGATATCCAGATAAATGAGCCAATCAACTCTGCAAAGCTGCCCAAAATCTGATGCACTTAAGTTTTCAACTTCAGTTTAGCTTAAGACTATGTGATTATCTTTTAGATAAAAGAACACATTATGCCAGATTCTGACCTAACAAGCAACTCCTGAGATTGAGGAACATGTTTCTCTTGCTCTGCTTTGAGCCTTCAGCTCGACCTTTGTTGTACTTCACCTGCGAAAGCAATGACAGGATGCCTTGCATCAGATGCCAGTAACAATGCAAAGAATACACGGGTCAATTGAATCATGAGCCAAGGACCCAAAGCCAAACAAACAATTTAATTTCTTTTTTTAGATCAACAGACAATTTAATTACCACAGATGCGAGCTATTGTTTCACATCAAAAAAGATTTAATCTAGAGGAAATATAGAAGGATAAAGTATACATGTGCTATTCAACTTTTGAATGGCCAGCAAAGTATAAAAAGAATAAAATCAGTTTCTAAACCTTTCCAAGTTGAATGTAGGGAAATGAAACAAATCTTTGAAATATGCACAATACAATAGCTAACCTAAACATATTGCCGATTTAAAAGTCAAATGTAGTGCACAAAAAAATTACAAAAGAATAGATTCTCATGTTATTTTCAATTCAGCACATGCTTCTGCTGGAACCTATTTGACCATCAACAAATCATCCTTTTCTTTCTATCTGCCATGAAACTGTCATCTAGAGTTGAAAAGGCAGAACTCAAATGCTTGATAAAAACAGTAAAACACAGATTCTTTTAATTCAAAAGCTTTCAGATATTTTTCATATCAGAAATGAAACTAAGGGTACCTAGAAATCTACAATTCATGGAATCTGTATCTCCTTCTAGTAAAGGAAACTGCCAAAAGTAAAGGATACTTGAATTATGTTGCCTAGCCAGAGTGTCCTACGTGCCTCCAGTCAAGAAAAGGATACATCTAAAAGACAATCTGTTCAACATAATATTCACTCTATTCATTCCTTTGTTAGCATAAGTATCAGTGTAAAACATTGAGTTGAGTTGTGGCAATAATTCTTCTCTACAATAATGGGAGATGGATTAAAAGTACTTGCAAACATCATTTTCTTCTCCTTGAAATAACCATCAAGAAACAACTGTAATAGATATAAGTGACAGTTTTAATCAAGGAACAACTGTAACAGATATAATGAATATTTTAGTTCCCCTTTGTGTCTTAGTGAACTGCTAATGGCTTACTCAGGTTCATTTAGCTCCATTCTCATCGCCTCATTTGAATGAAAAATTTAACTGGTTTGGAAAGGGTCATTATATCAGAAAAAATATAATATTAATTATTGAAATGAAAGAAACCAGAAAAACCACAGTTTCAAACTCGTCTTTGTACCTAACCTTTCTACAATTTAGTACTAATGCAGGTAGCACTCCAAGTTTTGGGCATACATCTACCAAATCTATAGTAGTTTAAGCTAAGTCCCAAAGAAGATTTATATATATTTTAACAGGCCCAGAATTTTAAAAGATATTTTCAGAGGCTAGCAACTCTCACGAAGCAATCTTAATTCTTAGAAATTAATTAAATGTTCTTCCTTCTTGGAAAAAAACAAAAAATAGTAACAAAAAGATTACTACTAACAGAATAATTGGAGCTAGTGAGTTGGTTCCCTAAAATCATTGTCCTATAAATTATGAGAATACCCTCGTTCTAGCTTCTAGCCTTCTATTTATGCAATTGAATCAAATTTCACTTCAAATACCTGGTAAAAGCTTCATGCATAAGGGAGCCATAATTTAAAGAACAATTGATCAAGCTAGTTCCTTTTGACTTTTTTAATTAAAAATCATTGATCCACCCATATTTGAGAATATGGTATTTCATAATAAAATGGTAGGAAATTGTCAGCTTTCAGACGTATCTTTGATGAAAAATGCAAAAGCATTATGAAATAATCTGCTAGCTTGAAAGTGATATTTGTAACCTATGAATAAATTTGCATTGCAAAATGTTTATCATCCGAAATGATTAAGTAGTACTCAACCAAAGAGATATGTTTCTCTTCAATTGGCAAGCTTTTAGATCATACAACAAGAAATAAGGTTGTTGGAAAATTAAACCATAGTAAGATAGCACAAGAAGAGAAGTGATGTAGATTGGCACTCTTTAGAAAGAACATAACGGTTTTTATATAATGTGACAATGGATCAAAAACAAACATTTCATTCAATGATCTTTTTTAGGAGATCGAGTGAATTAAATTGCCATCCTTAAAAGGTTTAGTACTTTCTTAAAAATATAGATCCCAACTCACAGTATGTAGGGTTTCTGTTCAGCTTCCTCTTTCGATAAGCCTAGCACTATGGTATCAACTTGCTGTAAAATAAATAAATAAATAATGCCTCGTGATTATTTTTATTTTGATGCTCACTCTTGTTTATGCAGAACTGCATTGTAGTTGGTTGGGGAAAACATTCAAACCTACTGTTGCCTTCAATAACTCTTCCGGTGTCATCTATCTTCATTAGACCAAAGTCAGATGCCTGGCTGACATATAAAAGAGATTTATCATGCTCACATCCACATGGACCAAGCAACGATGTGGAAACACATGAAAAAGAGTTTAGCATATGCTCAAAATCAAACTTTGCCTTAACAGAGCAATGAAAATTTAATGAATCTAAGAAAATTTGTATGTAACTCGGGACTGGCTACTGAAATGTAAAGAGAGTTACCTGCCATCAATTGGCATATAGCAGATGTTGATGCCTCCAACTCCTTGGAGACCTCCTCGTGCCTGCGCTTGTCCAGCTCGTGCTCACCCTGCTCGATCTTGAGGGTGGCCTGGAGGCGCTCGACCTCAGCGCGGAGCGAGGCGGCCTCCTTCTCCGCGGAGGCAGCGGCGAAATCAGCGATGGTGACCTCCTCCTGGGTCTGCGCGAAGACCCCCTCCATGTGGTGCGCCTCCTTGGCGAGGGACTCGTTCTCCCGCTGGGCCTCCGCGAGCTTCCCCTCGTGGTCGAGCTTGGAGGCGCGGAGGTCCTCGATCTCGGCTTGGGCGGCGACGGCGGCGTAGGACCTAGCGGTGGCGTGGGTGCCGGCAGCCCCCTCCCCCTCCTCCTTCGCGATCCCGCCGTTGGGCGCGGCAGGCCCGTACCTAAGCCTACAAGGCCCTGGAGCAAATATAAAATGGTGTCCCCATAATTTAAAATATAAATAACAAAAATATATGTATAGATAATAATATAATTAATATAAACATTCAAAAGTAGTTGTTGTATACTCTCTCCTTCAAATTTATAATTTATTAGAGCTAGTGTTAGCTCATACCATTATTGGAGACTTTTTTAGGTGTCGGATGTGAGCCAGTTTACTAATGAGTGCAATTTGATAACGTGTTTAATAGCTAGCATGAAAGCTGTAAACTTAGAAGAAGACTCCCTGGTTCCTATTTATTTCTAGGGTGAATGCCAGTTTTTTATTTTGTTTTAGTATATTAAATGTGTCAATGTTACCGTACGGATAATTACACCTATGCGGATCGGAGGTGCACCTAAATTTTAGGTCCACGGCTGCATGCTTGAGATAGATTTGCTTTGCACCGACTTTGTGTTGTGTAGTTGAAAATTATTAATGGGGTCTTGCGGTGCATGCATGCATAGAGTAATTAGTGGACTCGCGCACGCATGACCGTGTTTTGGCGGCCTGCGAAAATGGGTGGCCGGCGGCGTCGCTCACATTGCGCCGCCCAATCGACGGGCTTGGGGCGCGGGGTTCTCAGCGGCGACGGCGGCGTAGGACTTGGCGGGGTGGGTCACGGGGTCCTGCTCCTCCTCTGCCACGCCACCGTTGGGCGTGGTCTTCTCGGTGGCGGCGGCGGGGACGAGACCTAGCAGCAGCGGCTTGGGGTGCGTCGGGGCGAGGAGCGACGACACCGGAGCGAGGAGCGACGACGCCGAGATGGAAGCGCGGAGGGGATATTTAACTTTTTTTTTCTTTTTTACCATTATAACGGATAGTCACTCTTTGTTTGACATTGTAACTGTGGCAATTATTTACATCGATGTTGCGATTTGGATACAAATTTACCATTTTTGCTGCGCTGCCACGCGAGCGTTCCATGGTGGATCCGGGCCAGCATGCGTGCAAAAAGACCTTGTCTGCCTCTGCCTTGGTGCCTTTCCTGTGAGACAAGCGGGACCCATGTGTAAGGACTATCTTCAACCTCTGGATCTTCCTTCCACCTTGCCTTTGCTTGCCTTCTATTCTAATGCCAGGAAGGAGCTGTGGGGCAGCGATGGCGGGTTCCCGATAACCACTGGCGGAGCAGCGCTGGCCAGCCCTCGGTGAACTCCGCTCACGGGAGGTGGCGGTGGCGGCCGGCCCCAGCGCCCACAGGAGATAGCGGCGAGCCGGCGACCATCTCAGCGCGGCCAGTGCGACGGTCTCGTCGACCCGCAGGCGAGCGAGGGCGTAGCTCGTCCTGGTGGTGCGGACGGTGGGCCACGAGGGCGCCAGTCACGGGGACGAGGGGTGGCCACCGGCCACGGGGAGTCAGGGACGGTGGCGCGGGTGCCTCGGACAGGGTGTGTCACACCCGATTTTACAAGGAAACCCGAATGCATCTCACGTGTGCGCACGATCATTTTACACACACGTGATAGACAAAACGAGTGTAATCAATTATGCGATAACAAATCGTTCAAGAGTTAAACCAAGTATGATATTCATTATTACATCCGGAGAGGTGGACTCAAAGGTCCAAACACAACGATAACTAAACGACGAGAAGCTCCAGCTTCGACTTCCACGAGCATGATGACGGGGGATCCGCATGCCCTAGAACTCCTCGTAGTCGCTCCAATACTAGTCCTCGCCTCCGATGTTCTCCTGCGACACACGGTAAGTAAGGGTGAGCACACTTATGGTTGGTGCTCGGCAAGTGGGGGAAACAATGCAAGGCTATCAAGGATAGGCTAGGGTTAACGACGGTAAGCATTTTATAAGTTGGTCAAGTTTTATTAGCAAGCACCTAATTACTAGGTGTAATGTATACCAACCCACTTATCCTTAAAAGAAACCTCAAACCAAACCCACAAACCCATGATTTACATTTATCTTCAAGTTTATTAATCACGTGAGGGTCCAAGCCGCTCATGACCGTGAGCATGGCCGATCGATCGGCTTTACACTGCGAGAGGTTGTACACTTTACCCACGGTTCGTGTTCCCCATTTTGCCGGGTTAGCTAGACCCTTAAATACTTCCAAGGTGAGTGACTAGGGGTCCACTACGAAGCCTCGTACAAAGGAAATAAGAGAAACCAACGACGCAACGCATTACAGCGGCGGAGCGGACCATAACCCTCCCTAATGGTCGGCACCTTAGCCAAGGTCGCTACCCCAAAAGAACGGGCTATACCCCTTCAACTCGGGCTCCCGTGCCCCTCTCGGAAAATAGCTATCGGCTAACCCACTCTCCTAATTAATTGGCTAAGCCGAGCCATGTGGACTGTGGTTGTACCGTTATCTTGGGTGGTTCTCCATGTTCCGTTTATATTTCAAGTTATCTTGTCTTAAGCATAAACGCATTACATAAACGGGCGAGATGTATATATCATAAACAAAGCATAACCATACCCATGTAAAGCAAACTAAGCATTTATCTACCCAAGCATTTGTTAAACGGGGGTTGATCAAGGTAACGAGGTAAAATATCTAGTCAAGTCCTTAACTAGGTGTTTCCCCATCAAGTTTATGCATAGCAACTAAAATAGCAAACTTTGTTTAACATGCGGTGACATAGGTTCAAAAAGATAATGCGAGAGGGGGGGAAAGCCACATGCCTTCCTCTACAAGCTGGGTAAAATCTTCCTCGAACACGAGGCTCTCCGATCGCCTCCGATGGGGAGTTCGGACGAAACGAGCACGATATCTACGAGTCAAACAAGAACAACAAACAATAAATAAACAGTACACCAAATAGTAACAAAACTGGTAAATTTGCTGTTTAAATGATTCTACGCGTCGAGACGATCATTTCGGTATATAGAACGCTAAAAACGGAGTTAAAACGAGAAAGATATGATTAAAACAAGTTACAAGGACCTATCTGCAAGAAAACTAAGTTTACAGGGCCTTTTATAAATAAAACCAGGGGCTAAAACATAATTTTATATAAAAACTAAAGGGTTAAGATGCTAAAACACAAAGAAAGGGCTTCGGAGGAATTATACGGGGTAGACGGGGGCTAGATTACAAATTTCGGGACCTAACCGCAAGAATTCTTATAGGTGGGAGGACCGGCATGTGAATTCAAAATTTCCCGAGGGACTCTTAAAGGAAAGGGCCGCAGCCGCACCGTGGATCTTAGATCCAACGGCTGCCGGCGCGCGTGTGCGCCGTGGACCGCGCCGTGCGCCGTGCACGGGTCCACGGTAGACCGGCCATTCAAAACGAAGGGGTATGCGATCTAAGCCGTCCGCGCGAGATCTAAAGGCCCGGGACGCACGCAAGCGAAGGGCGGCGACGTCGCCGGAGAGCGGCGGCGCGCGGCGGGGGCTCGCCGGCGTTGGCCCCGGGCGGCGTTCCCGGCCACCATTCTCGTCCATGAGCCGGGTGCAAAACGAAGCGGGAGCGCTTGCGCATGTGACGGGGGGGGGTCTATGGGGGCAATTGTGCCTCGCCGGCGACCAGCACCGGAAGGGGGCGGAGCGGCCGCTCCGGCGAGCTCGTGAGTGCGCTGCTGTGCACGAAAGGAAGGGGAAACAGGCTGGGTTTATTACTCACCGTTCAAAGGAGAAGCAGGCGAGCTCAAAGGTGAAGAAGATGCGACGGCGGCGGAGCTTGGCAATGGCGGCGGGTCGGGCGGCGCTCCGGTGTGGTCGAGGCGCGGCTCCCACGGGGCTGCGGGGACGAGAACCCGCAACAATCCGAGCTTGATGAGCCCCCGGTGAACCCAAGGAGAAAGAGAGAAGGGCGGCGGAGGTTGTCCTTCACCGGCGGCGACGAAAGCACGACGGCGGCGGTGGGAACCCGAGACACGGGAAGTGGTGCTCGAGCGAGTGCGTTGGTGCGGCGAGAAGGCAAAGGGAGGCACGGGGAGTTCGAGCACGAGCTTAAGTAGGGCCGGAGGAAGGAAGGCGAGGGGAGGCGAGCGGGCTCCGGCGGCGGCGCTTGCCATTGATGGCCGCGGCCATCACGGCTCACGGCGCTTGCATGGCTCGAAAAATATTTTAAATTTCGAATTAGAGGAGTGCTTAACCTTAAACACACCTTAATGGAGGCGATCTAGTTTGAATTAATCATGCATGCACCTTTGGATTCCCTTTTATCAACTTTCACCAATTCCACATGCAAAGGACAAGCATGGTGGGCAGCAAGCATCAACTTTGCGGGAATTTCATGGTGGCATGTGAAGCAAGTGGAGCTAGGGAGCATGGATATGACCCAAAGCATGAAGCATCAAGTGGAAGGACCAATAATGCAAGAAAAGGAGTGGACGAGAGCGTTTGGGCGGTGCAACTCGTGGAGCACGCGGGCGGGGAAAGTTGCGAGAGACGAAATGATCATCGGAAGAAAGACGAGGCGGGGAGGAGCCGGAAGGACCCCGGGCCGGCCGGCCCGGCCGGCCGGCCTCACCTACTTAAGTAGCCCCCGGCTCCCGTTTTCGCAGGGCAAGCTTCCCTCTCCTTCCTTTGCTCGTGTGCTCAAGTTTGTGTGCTCAAAACCTCCGTAGACATAGCCAACCTTCCCAAGCTTGATAGCTCAAGAAAAAAATCCACATCCTTAATCCACTCAAAGTCCACATGATATGCACACGCCGGCGTCATCGACCACTCGACCTCATCGACTACATTGCCGACCTCTACACCAACACCTGCGGGACCAATCACACGTAGCCAGGAGCTAAAAAGATACAACAAGAGGTGCACGCGCTACTTTGTGAACTTAAACTCAATTCTAATGATAACTTTATGCTACCTAAGTCTTGTATGTTGATACTTCTCGGTACGTTGAAGAGAATCATCAAGACGAAGGTCACGAAGCTAGAATCGGCAAAGTTCTCGTCATTCGGCAAGGCCATTCGGCAATCGACAATCCATTCGGCAATTTCCCAATCCATTCGGCAATCCATTCGGCGGTTTCTGAAGCATAAGTTCGGGCATTAAACTGTACCAATCTACGAAGTTTCCCATAGCGTGCTATACACCGTTGGAAAGATAATCGAGTTAGCTTTCCAATGCATCTAGTCCCACGTCATTTGAAGATTCCTAGAAGGAGTTATGATCAAAACATTGAAGACTGCTCAGCAGTCAAACAGTCACGCGGAAACAACTCAGAAGGTCATCTCGGGAGATCCTTTCACATTGGCAACGTATTCAGTTTGTTTTCGTGTTTCCACCCACCTAAGAGGGATGTTCTTAGTATAAATACCCCCCATATGTAAGCTAAAAACAACTTTTGATGAATTGAGATAATCCAAGTGATTTCGTTACCGAGCAGCCGAGTGCCTTAATCACACCCTTGTTCTTCCTTGTTCTACTTGGACTTGTGAAGACATCTCTCCGAGGTCCACTAGTTCGTGCTTTGTGAGTTCCAAGACGGCTGCCTCACCTTGTGTGGATTAGCTCCGGTTGTGGTTCCGCGGTCGTTTGGAGATCGAGTCGAAGTCCTCGTGGTTTCGGTGTCTCTCTCCCCGTCGTTTGGGTCGCATCCAACCTTGGCTAGGTATAAAGCTAGTTATCCGCCGATCTTCGACAAGTTCTCATCTAATTCCGGTAAGTTATCATCCTCTTTCCGCTACCCCATCGTCGTTCTTCAAGTTCAAGACCTACCGCCGTGAAGATCGGGCCATCCTCGTTCTAACGCCGGGTTAGAACCTATCACCACATCCGAAGCAAAGAGTTTAAGTACCTAGTTACCGGTTGCAATCCGGAGTTTTAGTTGAAGAAAAGAGTGCAGCAACCATGTGGAAGAAGACCACAAGTCTCTTCTCCAAGAAGAAGAGTTCGTCGTCGTCCAAGCCGTCATCAACCACGTCTTCGAGGAGGCACTCGGTTTCCGAGTCTCCCGGAGCATGGAGACGGATACGGCACCACCGAGGAGGAACGATGCTCTCCTCCTTGGTGGTATGAGGGCTGCAAGAAGCACTTCCATGAGGTTCACCGAACCTCGTGGGCACACGGAGGAGCAGCCCGCGCCACCACGACGATCGACCCGCTCAACCGCACCACCTCCTTACACCCCGACATACTCTTCGTACGGCTTCATCATCTTGTCGGCGGCGGAGGAGGAGAGGCTCTCTAATCTTGAGAAGAGGCTTGTGCCCAACGTCGAGTTCGAAGATCAAGCACTCTACACCTTGGGTTTTTGCACCGACATATACTATATGTTGGGGCACCTTGGATGGGTGCAGTTCTCCAACGGAGTATCGGTGGACACCCACTTGGGGTTCGCCTTGGAAATTTTGATGACTATTGCACCCATCCTTGATGATGATGGGGTGCAAAGCTTGTCATTCTGTTTGGAGGGAGTCCAACAAGTGGTTCCCTACGAGCACATTAGGGAGCTGCTTGGATTCCATAAGGGAGCTCCTGAGAAAGTTGACGTGCCACCCGGCATGTTAGCGGGATTTTGGAATATGATCTCCGGAGAAGCCCATCAACAACGCAATTGCATCCGCAACCCCATTATCCAGATATTTCACTCTTGGATGTGCAAGAGGGTATTGGGGAGGATGAAGGAGACAAAGGTGACCGACACGGAGTTGAATTGGCTATACTCGGCTTTAATTGCCGGGCGGCCAATAGACCCCTCTTACCTTATGATCAACCGTTGGTGTTGTGAAGCAACATCGGGGGCGGGTAATATTGGTTCGGGGTGCTACCTCTCCATGTTGGCCTTCTCCTTACGGCCGGGGATCGCAAGAAACCCCGACCATTATTTGCGTGGTACCTCTCTCGGCATTGAGTATTTGCGGCAAGGCAAATACATTAGTGGAGATGAGAGAGGAGGTTATCGGTTGGCCATAGTGAACCTACCCCTTCCCAATGAGAGGCTTAGGCTTTTCACCGAAGGGAGAGAAGATTGGTTGGAAGAGGGACTCCTTGTCCCCGCAAGGAATAACAAAAGAGGAAGAATCGTAGAGGAGGGAACATCCTCCGCACAAGCGAGTGGAGCACAACCCAATGTGCAACCATTCGGCGGGATCCCTCCTCTGCCAAGTTATTACGGAGGGCCACAAGAGCAAGCATGGGGGGGTGGTGCACCGGTACCCCCACCAAATTATGTTGTGCCCAACGCTAACTTCGCGGAGTCCTACGCTCATCATCCCCAACCACAACAAAGCATGGCCATAATTGGAGGGTATGCTGCAAGAAACGCCCAAAACATCGCAGCCATCCAAGCTAATGCAACTCAACTTGGTGAAGGAAATGCAAATATTGCCTTTGAGCTTGGACGCCTTCACCTTGTGGAGCCAAATCAATTCGTCGGAGGAAATGTCCAATCATATTATGAGCAAGGGTATTATTATCAAGATCATCAACATCAACCGCCGGCGGAGGACTTGAAGATTTAGGAACTTTAGTTTTCTTTTCTTTTCTTTTTCTCTCGTAATTTTCAGCTTTTGCTTATGTGTGTTTGCGTAGTATTTTCTGTTTTTATTTAAATTTCAGCAAGCATGTTTGTTTATTTTCAGTTTGTATTTCAACTTGATGTCATCATTAATAAAGACACCACCTTGATTATATCATTGGAAAAGTTATAAAAATTTGTGCCATGATGATATATGATTATAATTGCAGCTTTGTTCATCTTTGTAATTGATCTATGCATGCTTAAGCTAGTGCTCTCTTAAAAAATACAAATCTGAATTTATTTAAATGCTAGCTTAATTTTCAGCGGAGGTTATGATTAAAATAAAGACCCATAGTGTTTTATGTGCTCTCAAGTTATGAATAGATTAAAGATGTCTTTTATGCTCAAAAATATCGCTAACCTTGTCACAAATATCGCTTGTGTGTTGCTCAACCTATCCAAAGCCTAATACATATTTGAGTGCATAAACCTTAGTGTACAAGATTTATTTTTGAGTGAGTTATTGCAGGCCATGATTTCTCTTGCCCCGGACTAAGAAGCTGGTCATTCCATTTTTTGTGTATCTATCTTTTTGCTAGCCTTTTATCCGTGCATTGTGTATCCCCGCATCGGAGATCTCACAAACTTCGCCGGATATCCACCCTTAAACCAAATATCATCTTTTGTGATTACCTCCTTGACCACAACCTATTGTTGAGATTGGACCATTAATTCAAGGAAGATCGCAAGACGGTACCGACATTGAAGATTTCAAGTATCTCTCCAAAGGAAAATTATTTCCGTACCTACCTTATTTTTCGCCTCTTTGCTCGAGGACGAGCAACGTCTAAGCATGGGGGAGGAGGTAGGTACGGTGCAGTTTTAGAGTTCAAAAGGGAGTATTTAAAAAAATAATATAATGATGAAAGAAAAAAATTCGGCGATATACGTGACTTCCAAGGTGAAGGTCTCACAAGAAGAAAGAAAAAATATATATATATATAATGAATGAAAGAAAGAAAGAAAGAAAGAAAAGAATGAGAAATATGAGAAAGAGAAAAAAATATATGCGTAAAGTGAACTCCCCGGTTCTCTAAAAGTGCATTCAAGGCTTCAAGTTAAAAAGATCCATTCTCATTTTCCAACCATGTGCAATCCGATAACGAGGACTTCCTTTGTGCCTCGGGATCACTCTTTGCCATTTGCACATGTCCACTCATCTAAAAGTGTGTGTATTTTTCTCTTTCTCCTCCTTGATTTATCATTGTTTTCCAATGACCTTTTTGACGAGTCTCGGTAAGACCATGAGAAGCTTGTCTTGTTTTGACAACACTTCATTTATAAAATCTTGCTAGGACTAAACTTTCCCAAAGCTCCATATAAAGCCTACCACACATATATATGAGAGGGGAAGGAGTAGAATATATAGGCTTGAGAGACAAGTGAGATGAGAGTTCATGAGCAATATACAAGATGATTTAAATTTGTAAACTTGGTTTAGCTTTTCTTTATCTCGTTCTTTATTTCAAAAATTCGAGATCTATTTAAACTTTGTGAGCATGTTAATACTTGTGGGATAAGCTTAATAAGAATCTACCCTCCGTAGAGATGAAGGCTAGTACATTATGGAACTTTAATGAATTAAAATTTTGAGAGCATTATGTTTTCTCATGTATGATCAAGTGCAAGGTTTAACATTGTTTGGCAATGATGATATCCATCGAAGGCTTACTCGAGGACGAGCAAGGTTTAAGCATGGGGGCGATGTTGATGGTGAAAATCCGTCAACCTAGCCATGAGTTTACCTTCGGTGTTGGCATGAGTTTTATACCTTATCCATTGGTACTAACCCCCGTGGTATAGCAAGTTCACGTGTGCATGTCGGTTTTGGAGTTTAATGTTTATGCAGGGTTTTAGTGTTGAATGCAAGACTTTCGGGATAAGTTCATCAAGCACCTCATGACAAGACCTTGAAGCCCCGTACAAGTCATGCAACGAAGCAAACTTAACTCCAAGAGGCCAGGGACTTGATCCGAGAAGACGACGACTCCGAGGACCCGACCGAAAAGTGCGTCGAATCTTGCAAGACAAGGAGTTGAGTCCAATTCGGAGAGAAACCGACGACATGGACCTACATGCGAAGTGGGAAACATCCAGGAAGCAAGGGAACCGACGTAGAGCAAAGGAGCCCTCGGCCGGGCCTAGATGGGCCCGGGCCGGCCGCCCGGGCCCCATCCAGGGCCCATTTGCCCCCTCCTTTGCCCTAGCCGCCAATCGGGCTATTTATAGCCCCCCGACCGAGAGCCACGCGAGAGAAGAATTCGTCATCGGCCGCCGAGGAGCAAGAGAAGAGAGGGACACCATCTCGGAGAGGAGAGGGTCGAGCTAGTTGACTAGGGTTCCCCTAGCCGACGTGGGAACCTTGCACGGAAGACCACGTAGGAGTTCCGGAGCTAGAAGCAAGATCAAGGAAGGATCCCGGCGGTGATCTTGTGTATGTATCATTGTTATAGTTGAATTATCAAGTTGAATCTTTTCCTACCGATCAAGTGTTTCCTCGAAGATTTCGTTTTTCGATCGGCTTTGCTTATTCCAATTCTATTCTCGAGATAGATTACATAGGGTGTTCTTGTAGCCGCGGTGGCTAGAGGTACGCGCGGATCTTCCGAAAGAATCTCGACTTGTCTTTTGACTCGCCCTAAGCTCCCCGCATGAATAGGGATACGTTGTGACAGAACGGGGGTTCCGAAAGGCGGATGTTTTCGGATTTGGACGGGAAACCACGATTTAAAGAGGCTTCTATTAAGATTCGATTTGCTACTTCTTCTCTTGCTTGGAACTTCAACAAAAGGCTTACCCCGATCCCTCTAGTTCGGTTTATCTACCCAATCTTACTTTGTTTTCTCCGGTCTTTAGTAGATTAGATTCGTTTCGTGTCTTTTACTTAGATGCATTAGGGTTTCTTTTATCGAAGATTGAAGTTACTTGGCTTTATTAGATTAAGTTTTGCGTCACACATTTGTTCCACGGATTCGATACCTTGGGTTCACCACTCGAGGGAAGAAGGGTCCCTTGACTACGACGGGAGACTTGTACGCTTGCAAGTCACAAACGAACTTTGATACAATTATTAACCGTCAACATACTCCCGGTAACCCTTTCCGATGTATCCAAGATCTTAACGGGGTATTCCTTGTCGGTCAAGTCATTCTCCATTTGAATATCCTCTAACCTGTACCGGTTCTATCTTAACCTCACTTGTACATTTCTTCACTCGTGATACATGGAACACATCATGGACTCCCGACAACCGTGTTGGCAACTCCAACCGGTATGCTACTTCTCCTTTCGTTCCACAATCTTGAAAGGTCCGATGAATCGAGGTGATAACTTCCCTCCGACATTAAACCTTCGTAAACCCCGAATAGGCGACACTGCGAGGTATGCATAATCACCGACCTCCAAAATCACCTCTCTTCTCCGAGGATCAAGCATAACTCTTCGACGCGACCGTGCCGCTTTAAGATTCTCTCTTATGATTTCAACTTGTTTTTCCGCTTCCCGTATGCTATCTCGGTCCAAAGAGTTGTCTCTCACTAGTCTAGTTCCAAAACAACGGTGTTCTACACTTCCTTCCATACGAGCCTCAAAAGGTGCCATTTTAATGCCGGATCGATAACCGTTGTTATAAGCAAACTCGCATAAGGTAAACTCTTATCCCAACTCGCCATCGTTCTTCAACGCACAAGCTCTCAACATATCCTCAAGAATCCGATTTGTTCTCTCCGTCCGCCCATCCGTCCGAGGATGGTATGCTGAACTGAAGTTTAACTTTGTATCCATCGATTCATGCAGCTTCTGCCAAAACCGTGAGGTAAACTGTGTGCCTCGATCTGACACTATCTTCTTCGGTACCCCGTGCAAACACACTATCCGTGAATTATACAACTCAGCTAGCTTCACTCCTGTATATGTCGTCTTCACTGGAATAAAGTGTGCTACCTTGGTTAATCTATCCACAATAACCCATATAGAGTCATACCCATCACGAGTATGAGGTAAGCCCACTATGAAATCCATACCAATTTCTTCCCATTTCCACTCAGGTACCTTTAGAGGTTGAAGCAATCCTGCTGGCCTTTGATACTCAGCCTTCACTCTTTGACACACATCACACAAAGCTACATGAGTCGCTATATCTTTCTTCATTCCATACCACCAAGTATCTCTGTTTCAAGTCCCGATACATCTTGGTACTCCCGGGGTGTATAGAGTAAGCCGAATCGTGTGCTTCCTTCAAGATAGCTTCTCGTAACTCCTTAATCTCGGATACACGGATTCTCGTTCTTAAACCATCTTGTTCCTTGCTCATCTTCTCTGAAATCCGGAACTTTGCCCAACTTAATCAACTTCCTGTACTCTGCAATCTTGTCATCAGTCAACTGTCCTTTCCTAATACCCTGCTCAAGCGTCGACTCGATTTCTAATGTCAAGGTCTCACTTGAAGCAACTATTCCCAAGTTGAGCTGTGCCATCTCCCAACATAGCTCCTGAGGTAGCAGGTGTCCTATCAGCATGTTAGTCTTTCCCTTCCGACTCAAAGCATCTGCTACAACATTTGTCTTTCCTGGATGATACTTAATATCCAAATCATAATCTTTGATTAACTCCAACCACCTTCTTTGCCTCAAATTCAAATCCTTCCGGTAAAGATATACTTCGGACTCTTGTGGTCGGTGAAGATCCGACACTTGTTTCCAATCATGTAGTGTCTCCGAATCTTCAATGCGTGAACAATCGCGGCCACTCAAGATCATGAGTAGGGTAGTTCGCTCATGTTTCCTCAAGCTGTCTTGAAGCATAAGCTACTACCTTTCCTTCTTGCATCAACACACGACCCAATCCCTACCAAGAGGCATCGCAATACACATCGAATCCTTTGTGTATGTCTGGCATGATCAACACAGGTACCGTGGTCAACCTCTTCTTCAATTCTTCAAAACTAGCCTGACAATTTTCATCCCACTTAAATTCTTTTCCTTTCTCGAGCAGAGTGGTAAGTGGATTCATGATCTTAGAAAACCCTTCAATGAATCTCCGATAGTATCCTGCAAGTCCAAGGAAGCTTCTGATCTCCGGTACATTCTTAGGCGGACTCCAGCTCAATACATCCTGAACCTTGCTTGGATCCACTGCAATCCCTCCATCTGTGATAATGTGTCCGAGAAAAAAAAAACCTCCCTCAACCGTAAAGCACACTTGCTGAACTTGGCATACAACTGATGTTCCCGAAGCTTTTGCAACACAAGTCTCAGATGTTCTTCATGTTCTTCCTCACTCCGAGACAATACCAATATGTCATCAATGAATACCACAACAAACTTATCAAGATACTCCATGAATACCTTGTTCATCAAATACATGAAGTATCTTTGGTGCATTGGTCGAGCCAAAGGACATCACGGTGAACTCATATAACCCGTATCTAGATGTGAATGCTCGTCTTTGGTATATCCTCCACTCGAATTTTTAACTCGGTGATAACCCGACTAAGATCTATCTTAGAGAATGCCTTAGCTCCTCTCATCTGATCAAATAAATCCTCAATCCGAGGTAAAGGGTATTTGTTCTTGATAGTAACCTCATTAAGTGATCGATAGTCTATACACAACCTCCTAGATCCATCCTTTTTATCAACGAAGAGTGTGGGGGCTCCCCATGGTGATGAACTAGGACGGATAAACCCTTTACTAAGTAGTTCTTCAATTTGCTTCTTTAATTCGACTAAATCTTTTACATCCATTCTATAGGGTCTTTTAGATATGGGAGCAGTACTGTGTATAAGTTCAATACTAAATTCAATGTCACGGTCGGGTGGCATACCCGGCAAATCCTCCGGAAACACATCGGGGAATTCATTCACTACCCTTATATCCTCCAAGGCCTTGCCTTCTACAGAGTTCACAACTCATAACTCCATCACAACTTCTTAACCAATCCATCCCAAGAATGACATCTATTCCCCATGATTTTAGAACTACCGCATTAGCAAGAAAGTCTACCCCATGATATTAATCTTTACTTGTGGGCATATATGACCAGTTTTCATTTCTCCACCCGGAGAGCTAACTATCAGTGGGTTCTTCATTGAGCTCATAGATAAGTTATATTATGTCACAAATTGATCGGTTATGAATGAATGTGATGCTCCCGAATCAAATAATATGGTAGCGGGTACAAAGTTGACGAAAAACGTACCCAATACCACGCCGGCGTCATTCCGAGCTTGCTCCACCGATACATGATTAACCCGGCCACGCACATGATTCTCGCCGGCCTCTCTTGCTAGGTATCCGTGGAGTACGAGCCCGTGAAGATGACCGCCCGGCCCCGTTTCCACTTGTCTCTCCGCGGAGTTTGCATCACCCTCTTGGGACAATTGTTAGCATAATGCCCCGGCTCTCCACACTTGAAGCATCCACCCGGCCGAACAGGGGTTGGTGTTTCGACATGCACCCTAGAGCTATTGTTAGGACGACTCACCGAGGGGTAGGAGCTCTAGGTGTCCGAGGATTGAAGCGCCGTGGCCGAAACGAGCGCCGCACACATTTGTTCCACGGATTCGATACCTTGGGTTCACCACTCGAGGGAAGAAGGGTCCCTTGACTACGACGGGAGACTTGTACGCTTGCAAGTCACAAACGAACTTTGATACAATTATTAACCGTCAACATACTCCCGGTAACCCTTTCCGATGTATCCAAGATCTTAACGGGGTATTCCTTGTCGGTCAAGTCATTCTCCATTTGAATATCCTCTAACCGTACCGGTTCTATCTTAACCTCACTTGTACATTTCTTCACTCGTGATACATGGAACACATCATGGACTCCCGACAACCGTGTTGGCAACTCCAACTCGGTATGCTACTTCTCCTTTTCGTTCCACAATCTTGAAAGGTCCGATGAATCGAGGTGATAACTTCCCTCTCGACATTAAACCTTCGTAAACCCCGAATAGGCGACACTCCGAGGTATGCATAATCACCGACCTCCAAAATCACCTCTCTTCTCCGAGGATCAAGATAACTCTTCCGACGCGACCGTGCCGCTTTAAGATTCTCTCTTATGATTTCAACTTGTTTTTCCGCTTCCCGTATGCTATCTCGGTCCAAAGAGTTGTCTCTCACTAGTCTAGTTCCAAAACAACGGTGTTCTACACTTCCTTCCATACAGAGCCTCAAAAGGTGCCATTTTAATGCTGGACTGATAACTGTTGTTATAAGCAAACTCGCATAAGGTAAACTCTTATCCCAACCGCCATCGTTCTTCAACGCACAAGCTCTCAACATATCCTCAAGAATCCGATTTGTTCTCTCCGTCCGCCCATCCGTCCGAGGATGGTATGCCGAACCGAAGTTTAACTTTGTATCCATCGATTCATGCGGCTTCACCAAAACCGTGAGGTAAACCGTGTGCCTCGATCCGACACTATCTTCTTCGGTACCCCGTGCAAACACACTATCCGTGAATTATACAACTCGCCTAGCTTCACTCCCCGTATATGTCGTCTTCACTGGGACAAAGTGTGCTACCTTGGTTAATCTATCCACAATAACCCATATAGAGTCATACCCATCACGAGTACGAGGTAAGCCCACTATGAAATCCATACCAATTTCTTCCCATTTCCACTCAGGTACCTTTAGAGGTTGAAGCAATCCTGCTGGTCTTTGATACTCAGCCTTCACTCTTTGACACACATCACACAAAGCTACATGAGTCGCTATATCTTTCTTCATTCCATACCACCAGGATCTCTCGTTTCAAGTCCCGATACATCTTGGTACTCCCGGGGTGTATAGAGTAAGCCGAATCGTGTGCTTCCTTCAAGATAGCTTCTCGTAACTCCTTAATCTCGATACACAGATTCCGTTCTTAAACCATCTTGTTCCTTGCTCATCTTCTCTCGAAATCCGGAACTTTGCCCAACTTAATCAACTTCCCGTACGCCGCAATCTTGTCATCGATCAACTATCCTTTCCTAATATCCTACTCAAGCGTCAACTCGATTTCTAATGTCAAGGTCTCACTTGAAGCAACTATTCCCAAGTTGAGCCGTGCCATCTCCCAACATAGCTCCCGAGGTAGCAGGGTGTCCTATCAAGCATGTTAGTCCGTCCCTTCCGACTCAAAGCATCTCGCTACAACATTTGCCTTTCCTGGATGATACCGAATATCCAAATCATAATCTTTGATTAACTCCAACCACCTTCTTTGCCTCAAATTCAAATCCTTCCGGTAAAGATATACTTCGACTCTTGTGGTCGGTGAAGATCCGACACTTGTTTCCAATCATGTAGTGTCTCCGAATCTTCAATGCGTGAACAATCGCGGCCACTCAAGATCATGAGTAGGGTAGTTCCGCTCATGTTTCCTCAACTCGTCTTGAAGCATAAGCTACTACCTTTCCTTCTTGCATCAACACACAACCTAATCCCCGCCGAGAGGCATCGCAATACACATCGAATCCTTTGTGTATGTCCGGCATGATCAACACAGAGCCTGTGGTCAACCTCTTCTTCAATTCTTCAAAACTAGCCCGACACTTATCATCCCACTTAAATTCTTTCCCTTTCTCGAGCAGAGTGGTAAGTGGCTTCACGATCTTAGAAAACCCTTCAATGAATCTCCGATAGTATCCGCAAGTCCAAGGAAGCTTCGATCTCCGGTACATTCTTAGGCGGACTCCAGTTCAATACATCCCGAACCTTGCTTGGATCCACTGCAATCCCTCCATCTGTGATAATGTGTCCGAGAAAAGAAACCTCCTTCAACCAGAAAGCACACTTGCTGAACTTGGCATACAGCTGATGTTCCCGAAGCTTCTGCAACACAAGTCTCAGATGTTCTTCATGTTCTTCCTCACTCCGAGAGAATACCAATATGTCATCAATGAATACCACAACAAACTTATCAAGATACTCCATGAATACCTTGTTCATCAAATACATGAAGTATCTTTGGTGCATTGGTCGAGCCAAAGGACATCACGGTGAACTCATATAACCCGTATCTAGATGTGAATGCGTCTTTGGTATATCCTCCACTCGAATTTTTAACTCGGTGATAACTCGACTAAGATCTATCTTAGAGAATGCCTTAGCTCCTCTCATCTGATCAAATAAATCCTCAATCCGAGGTAAAGGGTATTTGTTCTTGATAGTAACCTCATTAAGTGATCGATAGTCTATACACAACCTCCTAGATCCATCCTTTTTATCAACGAAGAGTGTGGGGGCTCCCCATGGTGATGAACTAGGACGGATAAACCCTTTACTAAGTAGTTCTTCAATTTGTTTCTTTAATTCAGCTAAATCTTTTACATCCATTCTATAGGGTCTTTTAGATATGGGAGCAAGTACCGTGTATAAGTTCAATACTAAATTCAATGTCACGGTCGGGTGGCATACCCGGCAAATCCTCCGGAAACACATCGGGGAATTCATTCACTACCCTTATATCCTCCAAGGCCTTGCCTTCTACGGAGTTCACAACTCATAACTCCATCACAACTTCTTAACCAATCCATCCCAAGAATGACATCTATTCCCCATGATTTTAGAACTACCGGATTAGCAAGAAAGTCTACCCCATGATATTAATCTTTACTTGTGGGCATATATGACCAGTTTTCATTTATCCACCCGGAGTGCTAACTATCAGTGGGTTCTTCATTGAGCTCATAGATAAGTTATATTTTGTCACAAATTGATCAGTTATGAATGAATGTGATGCTCCTGAATCAAATAATATGGTAGTAGGTACAGAGTTGACGAAAAACGTACCCAATACCACACCGGCGTCATTCTGAGCTTGCTCCACTGATACATGATTAACCCGGCCACGCACATGATTCTGCTGGCCTCTCTTGCTAGGTGTCTGTGGAGTACGAGCCTGTGAAGATGACTGCCCAGTCCTGTTTCCACTGTCTCTCTGCGGAGTTTGCATCACCCTCTTGGGACAATTGTTAGCATAATGCCCCAGCTCTCCACACTTGAAGCATCCACCAGGCTGAACAGGGTTGGTGTTTCTGACAGGCGCCCCAGAGCTATTGTTAGGACGACTCAGCTGAGGGGTAGGAGCTCTGGGTGTCTGAGGATTGAAGCGCTGTGGCTGAAACGAGCGCTGCAGCTGCATGTTCTTCAGCTAGGACAGATTCTGTTGACCTCAAAGAATTATGTATAACTTTCTGTGTAATTATCCAAAGACCACGAATTTTTACCAGATTATGATGAATAAAATTATGGAACTATCCCAACTGGAATCACCTCATTTGGACATCTATAACTCGAGATAAAATTCAAACAGTGCAGCTGTATCAGCAGAAATTTACAGACTCTGACATGTTCATTACTTTGTGCATAACTCCCAGAATATATACTGTATATCATTGAATGTTTGATAGAAAATCATCCTCTAAATTTGTGAACTAACCCAACTGGTTTCATGCCATTTTGAGTTTTGTATCTCGAGTTATAAACAAAACATTACTGGTATGTCATATGACTGCGAAAACAGATTTGATCCATTTCAAACTTGCATAGGAGATTAAGCAATGACAACCGATAAAAACCCAAACTATCCTTTAATTAACTTAACAAATTCTGATTGCATAGTGGCCGTCACTCCACCATACAATTCACAATCAAACAAAGATCCAACTCAATCATGTTTGCAACCAACATTCATTATTACAAGCAATACGTTCACGCGAGAACGATCTAGCGAAATAGTAATGGTAAGGGCGAGTATCCTAGGATCCTAGCCAAGATGAGTAGTAGCTTCAGCAAAGCCGTAATGGAGTCTCTTGCGCGGAGGGGAGGCTATGGTATGATATGGCACAACTTCCCGAGGGAGTCGCCGTCCCGCCACTGTGCTTCCGGATGTGCAATCTTCACCGGGTAGCTTGCAACTCCTCGTGATACCCGTCCATCTCGGTAGTTGCTCCCTCCGGATCCGTGTTCAAGGCAGCGGTCACACGTGCCGGGATGTCGATGCGATCATCACCTCCCCGCCGGCACCACGAGTCTCCTCTCGTGCCACTCGCACGACGAGGCACATGGCGATACTCCGAGTTGAACAGCTCGTGCCCGCTTCGCATTGCGGATTGACCCGAGTGCCCTCCTCTCTCGCATCGTTCACCGCGCAAAGATCATCCGTGGAGAAATGGGCTCTGTTGTGGTGAGATGAGCAGTACCTCCACCATCCGCATCATTCAAGGGCATCCTTATGTAGACTCTTCGGTGTAGTAGTCTCTCATCCCCGGCTCGCCGAAGTGCTTTGTCACGTAGAGGGGCTTCATGGTATAACCAGTGCTTCGTAGAACTTCCCGAGAAGAATGCAAAGCGCCGTTCTCATCTTCGGTGGAATGTTTGTGATACTCTGCTCCGTGATAGCGAGGGTCTTCATCCTCATCTTCCTCCGGGTTTCCATTAGCATTGTTACCTCCTTCATCATCTCCACTGTCATCACTAGAATCGTCCGGTCACCACCTTCACCATCGAGCACTTGGATCAACATGTGCAGGGGGTGCTTCCTCATTTGCCACAGGCGCTGGTGGAATCACAATGTCCCCATCAGCGTCTGCCTCCAGCACGGTGCCATCGTACAACTGTGGTTGTTCCAATGGCTCCTCCTCCTCCATCTCAACCTCCTCAGATCTTCCTCTTCGGTTCCGCCGGACCCTCCTGCGGGTTTTCCTCCATCTCGGCCTCCGGCCGGAACTCCTCCGGTTCCTCCTCAACATCCTCTAGACGATGGTGAGGAGCCACGGTATCCGGTGGGAAAGCGCCCACCGGTGCTCTTGCGGGCGATCATGTAGGTTCTAGCCATCCGTCAAAGCAAAGGCGATCTCGTAGTACGGAATAAATCAAAATGGCAGAGTTTAAATGATAAACACAATTAAATTAGATTTTTAATGTGTAAATAAGATGATTTGAAGCATGATAGGATTTTCTAGAACATGAATCCTTAATTTCGTCCATTTCTAACTAAGGTCGCGACCTACGGTCACCACGGCTCGATACCACTTTGTCACATCCGATTTTACAAGGAAAACCGAATGCATCTCACGTGTGCGCCAGGATCATTTTACACACACATGATAGACAAAACGAGTGTAATACCATTGCGGTAACAAATCATTCAAGAGTTAAACCAAGACGATATTCATTATTACATCCGGAGAGGTGGACTCGAAGGTCCAAACACAACGATAACTAAACGACGAGCGCTCCGGCTTCGACTTCCACGGAGCATGATGAGCGGGGGATCCGCATGCCCTAGAACTCCTCGTAGTCGCTCCAATACTCGTCATCGCCTCCGATGTTCTCCTCTCGAACGAGCGGTAAGCAAGGGTGAGCACACTTATGGTTGGTGCTCGGCAAGTGGGGGAAACAATGCAAGGCTATCAAGGATAGGCTATGGTTCACAACGGTAAGCATTTTATAAGTTGGTCAAGTTTTATTAGCAAGCACCTAATTACTAGGTGTAATGTATACCAACCCACTTATCCTTAAAAGAAACCTCAAACCAAACCCACAAACCCATGATTTACATTTATCTTCAAGTTTATTAATCATGTGAGGGTCCAAGCCGCTCATGACCGTGAGCACGGCTGATCGATCAGTTTTACACTCTGCAGAGGTTGTACACTTTACCCACAGTTCGTGTTCCCCATTTTGCCCGGGTTAGCTAGACCCTTAAACACTTCCAAGGTGAGTGGCTAGGGGTCCACTACGAAGCCTTTACAAAGGAAAGAAGAGAAACCAACAACCCGCAATAGTTAGGCAAGGCGGAGCGGACCATAACCCTCCCTAATGGTCGCACCTTAGCCAAGGCTGCTACCCCAAAAGAACCGGCTATACCCCTTCAACTCCGGCTCCCTGTGCCCCTCTCGGAAAAGAGCTATCGGCTAACCCACTCTCCTAATTAATTGGCTAAGTCGAGCCATGTGGGCCGTGGTTGTACTCGTTATCTTGGGTGGTTCTCCATGTTCCGTTTATATTTCAAGTTATCTTGTCTTAAGCATAAACGCATTACATAAACAGAACTGAGATGATATATCATAAACAAAGCATAACCATACCCATGTAAAGCAAACTAAGCATTTATCTACCCAAGCATTTGTTAAACGGGGTTGATCAAGGTAATGAGGTAAAATATCTAGTCAAGTCCTTAACTAGGTGTTTCCCCATCGAGTTTATGCATAGCAACTAAAATAGCAAATTTTGTTTAACATGCGATGACGAGTTCAAAAAGATAATGCGAGAGGGGGAAGCCACTTGCCTTCCTCTACAAGCCGGGTAAAATCTTCCTCGAACACGAGCTCTTCGATCGCCTCCGATGGGGAGCTCGGACGAAACGAGGCATGATATCTACGAGTCAAACAAGAACAACAAACAATAAATAAACAGTACACCAAACAGTAACAAAACTGGTAAATTTGCTGTTTAAATGATTCTACTCGTCGAGACGATCATTTCGGTATATAGAACGCTAAAAACGGAGTAAAAACGAGAAAGATATGATTAAAACAAGTTACAGGGACCTATCTACAAGAAAACTAAGTTTACGGGGCCTTTTATAAATAAAACCAGGGGCTAAAACATAATTTTATATAAAAAGTAAAGGGTTAAGTTGCTAAAACACAAAGAAAGGGCTTCGGTGGAATTATACGGGGTAGACGGGGGCTAGATTACAAATTTCGAGACCTAACCGCAAGAATTCTTATAGGTGGGAGGACCGGCATGTGAATTCAAAATTTCCCGGGGACTCTTAAAGGAAAGGGCCGCAGCCGCACCGTGGATCTTAGATCCAACGGCCGTCCGCGCGCGTGTGCGCCGTGGACCGCGCCGTGCGCCGTGCACCGGTCCACGGTAGACCGGCCATTCAAAACGAAGGGGTATGCGATCTAAGCCGTCCGCGCGAGATCTAAAAGCCCGGGGACGCACGCAAGCGAAGGGCGGCGGCGACGTCGCCGGGAGAGTGGCGGCGAGCGACGAGGGGCTCGCCGGCGTTGGCCCCGGGCGGCGTTCCCGGCCACCATTATGTCCATGAGCTGGTGCAAAACGAAGCGGGAGCGCTTGCGCACGTGACGGGGGGGTCTATGGGGGCAATTGTGCCTCGCGGCGGCCGGCACCGGAAGGGGGGGCGGAGCGGCCGCTCCGCGAGCTCGTGAGTGCGCTGCTGTGCACGAAAGGAAGGGGAAACAGGGGTCGGGTTTATTGCTCACCGTTCAAAGGAGAAGCGGGCGAGCTCGAAGGTGAAGAAGATGCGACGGCGGCGGAGCTTGGCAACGGCGGCGGAGCTTGGCAATGGCGGCGGGTCGGGCGGCGCTCCGGCGTGGTCGAGGCGCGGCTCCCACGGGCTCTGGGGACGAGAACCTGCAGCAATCCGAGCTTGATGAGCCCTCGGTGAACCCAAAGAGAAGGAAAGAAGGGCGGCGGAGGTTGTCCTTCACCGGCGGCGACGAAATCACGACGGTGGCGGCGGGAACCCGAGGTGGTGATGCTGGGGAATTGGTGCTCGAGCGAGTGCGTTGGTGCGCTGAGAAGGCAAAGGGAGGCACAGGAGTTCGAGCACGAGCTTAAGTAGGGCTAGAGGAAGGAACGCGAGGGGAGCTGAGCGGGCTCCGAGCGGCGGCGCTTGCCATTGATTGCCGAGGCCATCACGGCTCAGTGCTTAAGGAAGTAACGGCCCCAATTGCTCGAGGGAGGGGTTAATTGCCTTAATTAGCAGGCTTGGTGAAGAGGGAGGGAAGGGAAGAGGCGGGGCGCGGCGGGATTCACGCGGCGGCGCCGGTCGACCGGGCTGCGAGGTGAGGAAGAAGAAAAGGAAGGGGAAGAGGGAGAGAGCGACGGGTAGGACCCGGGCGTCGGCGAGAGCAAAGAAAAAGAAAAAGAGAGAGAGGGCGTGGGTCGGCGCGGGGAAAGGCGGCGGGGCCGCCGGGGCCGCTTGGGCCGAAAGGTGAGAGGGTAAGGTTTTTTCTTTTTTTTCAAACTCCTTTTAAAACAACTTTTCTTTTCAAATTCAAATCAAACTCTTTCAAACTTTTTCTCAAAAATGTTATAAACTTTTTAGAAACCACACAAGCATCCAAAAACCATGCAAGCCAACTGATGATGCACAACCACTTGTTGTCTCTATGTTTATTAAATTATGTTTAATATTTTGGAGCTCAATTTTAAATGGCAGTTTAAACTTTAAATCCTTAGGGCTAATTAATAGTTGCTAGGTAATTTTTAGTGATGGAATTTTAGGGTGTCACGGGGTGCCACAAACTCGTCGTGCCGGCCGTCGAATCCCACGGCCCCGCCCCTCGCCGCACCGGCCGCCCCACGCGCGTGGCCATCCCTGGGGGCGGGCTCCGGCGCGGCCGGACGGCGATGGCCCCTCGACTTCAGCGCGTCTTGGCCTTCTTGGAACACGGCGGTGAGGATGCCGAGCGTGTGGATGATGCCGACAAGGCTTCAACTGGTGGGGATCAGCACAGCTCTACCGTCAGCAACTACGTCATTTGCACCAGCAGCCCCACGCTGGCGGCGAGCCCCCGGCGCACCGCCGGCGTTCGCACTAGCGCCACCAGGCTCGTCTTCTCCGACGACTCGTGTTCCCGCGCCTCAGCCGCCACCGTTTGACTTAGGCTCCTCAGTCTCTCGCTCCACCCTCCCCTTCCTGTAAAGCCACCGGGGTGTTTTGGGGAGGAATAGGATGAGGCTGGACTAGAAGACGGTGGCGCCGAGCATCGACCGCCAAGGAGGTCAAGACGACGGGACAGAGAGGCCAGCGTGAAGAAGAAGGGCAGGGGCACACAATGTCATTTTCCCCGCACAGGTGCCCTCGATCCACCGTGGATTGCTCACGAGGCGTGCCACATAGGCAAAAGTGGTAAATATGTATCTCTTTTACAACAACATTGGTCTATAAATATTTGTCAGCTTTAAAGTGTTAAACGGAGAGTCGTCATCTGTTACAATGGTAAAAAGTTAATTATCCCCAGTGCAGAGCAACGACGTCGGGATGGATGCGCGGAGGGACAACGCTGAGCCTGATTGGTAGGAACATTTAAAAAAGGCAGGAACGTTTCCTTGAAAGGAAACAATAGCGCCAAAAGGAAGAAGGGATGCAGGATTGTGATTGCCTTGCTTATAAAGGAAACAACACCGCCAAAAGAAAACAAGAGTGTTTTGCGTACGTGATTGCCACGGCGGGTATAGGGCGGGCGGGTAAATAAGGCATGGGTGAAAAGAACAAACCATATGGGCAGAAACATTTTCTAGCATTGCTTTTCTTCGTCAAAATGCGGTTTCATCGTAACAAAACGCGGTGGGCCAGCACAGGTGGGGCCTCTGTGAGAGGTGGGTATGTTTTGCTTCGGGTGAGAATTATTTTCAATTTGCTCAACTCTTGTAGTATAGATAACTTGTATGCTATGGCGATTTACAAAACAGGAAGAAAAATGAGAGGTGAAAGCTCAGCCTCTGTTTCTACCTGTGTCGAAGATGCTATCATGTTATACAGCAATCTAGATATCATGGATTAAAAATTTTGATTAATAGAAATTACGCTTGTGATCCCTCATTTTTTAGCAGTAAATGGATCCATACATAATACCATTAGTATTTGCAATCTGTAATTTCAAAATTAAATGACGTGCTTCAAAAAAATCCTATGGTCACATTTGCAATAGAACATCTGATTTTGTTTGCAATATCACGATATCAAATAACATCTGATTTCAATGGAAATATTTGGTGAAATATTTGGATCCACTTTCAATGTCTACGAGTAGTATTGAATGCAAACTAATTACAAAATTAATTACATGAATGGACTGAAAATCGTAAGACGAATTCATTAAACCTAATCAATCCATCATTAGAGATTGGTTAATGTAGCATGATGTTGTCAAATCATGACATAATTAGGCTCGTTAGATTAGTCTCGAAAATTAAGGTAGGGATCATGGAATGTGTTTTGTCATTAATTCACGTTTAATACTCTTAATTAGTGTATGAAGAATGATGTGACGGGTAGTTGGTGAAATTTTGGAAACCAAGATTCCGTTGAAGATGTTATGCCCTTCACATGAACTCTACTTTGTTATTGCAGCTTTTTTATCTACTAGTAAGGTGCACGTGCGACACACACATGTAAATAACCTATCAAGTGTTAGTCAAGTGACATCACTCCATTTTTTATCAATTATGAATTATTAGAGGCTAACATTCTATAAATAAATTATGAATGGATGCACTTCAACAGAATGAATTGTCTATACAAAGATTTAAATATAAATAGTTCTGTTGTGGTCATGATGCTCTCTGAATTTTAAGATCAACTCCAGGAATGACTGCATATGGATCTGCATACTCAAAATGAAGAACAAAATCACACTGTAGAGACTCCAGCAATTGCTGCAGCCCGATCTGCATTTTGCGAGCCCCCGGCGTGTGCATTCATGGGATTCTCTCCCCTTGCTGCATTCCAACCATCGTGGGGCCCGCATCGTCCTCTTCCCTTCTCCATCCTCCCATCGTGGTCCTTCTCCTCGCAACGAGATCTCCAACATCGTCCTCGCTTGCATCCGCCTCCACCGCCTTCTCCTCTCCGGCACTCGCGGCGGCGGGACATCGAGCCCGCGCAGCAGCAGCGGACGCCGGCATGACCCCTTCCCCTTCTTCCCTCGACAATGCTCGAGGCCAGCGCGGCCCCTTCCCCTTCTTCCCTCGGCGATGGCGGCCTCGGAGCTCCAGCACCAGCGGCCCTCCGTTGATCCGCGTGAGGCAACACCACCACCACCACTGTCGTCACCTACAATAGCACCACCGCCTCCGTCGCCGCCACGGCCACCGTCCCGAGGAAGAAGATCTCGTCCGTCTGCCTGCACCTTGCTCCTCCACGAGTAGGGCCGGTGGCGGCGGAGGCCGAATCGACTTGGGTGCTCACCGCTGGACATGAGTCGACAAGCGGGTCCTCTTCCTCCGCTCTCCTTGAGCGGCTGGAGGTTCCTCTGAGCTCGGGCGGGCAGCGCAAATCCATGGCGTCGGCACCGTCCTCCTTTCTCATGGCGTCGGACGGTGGCGGGCTCCTCTGAGCTCGGGCGGGTGGCCACCTCCCTCCCGGCCATCGCCGCATAGGTCGTCGGCGGCCCTTCGCTCCTCCCCCGTCGGCGAACGGGTAGATGAGCCTCCATCCCTAACCTCCGAGCGCCCGGGGAGGCAACCGTTGGGGAGGATGCGGATGCAGCTTGCGCAACATTGCCGCATGCCCTCCTCCTTTGCGCAAGTGAATCCCTCCTCTCTCTTGTCCTCAAACCGGTTGCAGATGCGAGAAAACTGCCGGAGATGGTCGACCAATAGACCACAAGTGGTTCTTCAAACCAAATATATCTAGGGCAACATCATTTGTGTGTAGTACAACCAAATAATGTAAAATAAACTTTAAAATGCTGAAAAAGGTATGACAATAAGGCAAACATAAGCGTTTCTATTTGTGATGGTTCTAGTAGTACAATAGGTGCACCATCCGTACAGAGAAATCCCACCGTAGTTCGTAGTTCGGACAACTCATGATATACATAAGCCATTCTTGTATAGATACCAAACATTTGTGTTTGCGGGAGATGGCAGCCGGACGGCCCAGTGGAAGGGGCCGGCCATGGGAGATAGCTACCGAGGGGGGCAGATGAGAGGGACACGGCGCGAGGCCCGTTTGCGGATGAGCCGAGGTGAGCACATGGACCGATTCGTAAGCTCGTCGAGCACCGCATCGTGGACGCCGCCATGGACGGCGACGTGGAGCTCGGTGGAGAAGAAAGAGCGCCACACCTAACCTCACCCATGCCTAGGTTGACACATCGGCCTAGCTCGCCGGCGGAGGAGCTCGTCCCACCGAGGCTGCGCCGGACGCTCGAGCTCGTCCTCGGCTCCCCGCCGCCCCACGGCGCGGAGCCCGCAAGCCGGGCCGCTCGAGCTCATCAAGCACGGACAAGACAAGAGCATCCGTAAACATCCAAGCCGGGGAGCACCACATCGTCGAGTAGCACTGCTCTCCGGGGAGATCCACAACGTGCATGTACAACCCTTAGACGGGGAGGTCATCTAGAGAACCTCGAATTGCGCATACAAACGGATGTACGGACAGTCTCATACGGTTGTACGTGACAACCCGCCCAAAGAAAATTTCGTACTATTGCCTAAACTAATCCACTTTGTCATTAAGCAATAATAAAGTATCATCCTATCGTTAGTTGCCGGGTTAACACCCGTAAATCACTTATATAGCAACAAGGATCGACATATATGCATTAAAACTCACGCAAAAGCGAGTCCAGAGACGATACATGATTAACATCCGAAATTTACTCCGAAAGGTTTAATTATTACAAACCGAAGTCTTTGACATGGCAACGCAGTTCAAAGTTTTTAAAACAGCGGAAATAAACTAAACGGAGCGCGGAAACACCACAGGAGGCCAGTCATGATGCCTTCATTCATCGTCCTCCACCCACTCCGGCTCCCGGCCGGCGGGATCTCTCGGACCACACATCAACAAAGGCATTACCCGGAACCACAGATTAAAGCAAGGCCGAGTATACTAATACATAGCAAGACTTACCCGTCGGTGATAACTACTTCACCAACTCTAGACATGATAGGCTTTTTGTCCACTTGGGTTTCTTTTGCTTGAAAAGCAACAAAAAATATGTCCTTACTTAAAAGATTTTAGCACAAATTCTAGTTGGTTATTCTTTTCTATGTTAGCAATCTATTGCAAGCATAAGTTGTGCAATATAATTAATCAAGTATAATATTCATCAACTTCCATCATTAGGGATCTCATGGCCGTGGAGTAAGTAGTCTCACATAACGGTGAGAGGCCGACAACCGGTTGATTCAAACCTTGCAAGGTGGACCTAAACACATGGTGGGATGCCCCCGCAAGGACAACCACCAAACGGTTCCCAAAAATCTTCGGATCGGGATTGAATCTTACAGTCTTTAGTACAGGCTATCCGACATACCCCGCGAGGTACCCGGATTCACCATGCACCACCGGTAGCTAGCCGTGAGATGCATCCCAAGATGAGTAATAGTAAGATCCCTCACCGCGTCATTAATGTACTAGGCTTATCGGTCCCATTCCCGACAAGTACTTAGTACGTTCAAACACTTAACCCACGAAAGCCATTGGACCAGAGCCCACATCCCATGCTCTTTACCACATGAGCAATCCATTTAAGGAGATCTTATGATTCCAACATAAGAACCTAATCTCGCGAGTGACAAGCATCACTCGACTTGTAACGGTCCTATAGCATAGCGACTATCGACCTATCATACTAGTAAAGGACCAAGGGACCTAGGGATCATGCATCTAGGGTTTCATATCCACTCCCGAACGTAAATGCACAATCATCCATAGATAGTTGCATAAGAGTTTAAAACACCGGGTTGGGGCTAGCCTTCGTCGACCGGGTTAGCTCGAGTGCCCCGGTGTCTTCGATCACCTCCACGTACTACGCCTCCGCTTCGGTCCTCCCTCCTCGGCTTCCGCACGAGCGCGTAGTTACCGCCGGGGAGTTCTACACGCGATGCAATGCGGGGTTCGGGTGGTGTGATAGATCAATTATATCATCCAACTCTTGTTGGCCATATTCACTTTAACAAACGATTAATTATTAATTCTTTTTCATTAAGGTTATTGTAGACAAAGGTTTATTCTTTTAATAACATTTAATTATCGTTTACTTTCATTTTGTTGATTTCATGTGAGGATTCATTATTCATTCTTTTAATAGTGATTGTGTACACATCTATGTAAATAATTTCAATTTAATTTTTTAAACAAAGCAAGGGTGCCATACAAGACCCTAAAATTAAACTAGGCAACCAATTGCAAGGTCACAAGGTTAAAAGACACATTATTGAACTAACTCCTACTAACAAGCTTATGGATCTAAACTTTGTAAAAAGCACAACTAAATTGCACAAACAAGGATAGGGGTCCTTGCTGGCCTAAAATCACTAACATACCACCGGATCCAACTTGGCCATTAAAAGAACTATAAAACTTTTAAAAGCAAAGATTACATTTCCTAGCCATGCAATTTAAAGGATAAGCATAATTAAATAAAGGTAAAGCTCCTGCATCCAACCACAATTCTAAAGCTACTCCGACCCTAATCAAGATCGAACACCCATAGGTTCACCACAAACAAATTTAAATTATGAACTATGCATTTAAATATATATTTAAGCATAAATCAGGATTAAATAAATCTAACACAGAGAAAATCAAGATAAATTTAGAAAAGTTACTTCTAGGCATAACATGAGCATTGTCACAAGTTGAGCACAAAAATCAATTTATATTTTGCTACAAAAATCAGTAAAGCGAGAAAAAGCACAAATACAAAGTAATTCATAATAAAAGATCTGTTCAATAAATTTGTGCACATTTTGGTCCAGAGGATTTTCATGACAAGTCTAGCAACATATCCAAAACTTAGCTCCATAGCCTTTCTAGATTTTGAATTACAAAGCAAAAAGGTGTCAAACCGAATTTGAATTTTCATTCAAAATATATAAGTCAAAACTATGGTCATGCTTTTCAAAAGTTGTAGATTTACTCTCACCGAGACCAACAAAATTGAGTTTGAATTTTTCTGAATTTTCTGTGAATTGCTAGGCTTTTTCTAAGGCGCCGGACCAAACCGCTATAAAACTAAGATTCTTTTCCTTACAACTAAGTCCCCTGGTTTCACAACCATGCCCTCGCGAATTACATTCGTGCCCTTGCCGGCAGAGGGAAGCTCGCCGGCGGCAAAGCATGGCCGGGGGAGGTCAACATCCGGCCCTTGAGTGCGATTGGGCTCACCACGAGTTGATTGGTGGAGGTGGTGTGGCGGGGGCGACTCCGGCGAGCGGCAAGAAGTGAGGTCGCGGCGGCGCACCCGCTACGGCTTGGTTTCCGGTGAGGCTAGCGATGGGGAAGATCAACACGTGGCCATGGGAGCTACTATGGGGTCTAGGGAAGAGCTAGGAAGGGTTGGCCGGCGGCGGGAGCTTGCGGGGGTACGAGCTCGCGGCGGCGGCGGCAACGGCGAATCGACGGGCGGCGGTGCTCACGCGTGGGAGGAGATGGGGGGCACCCTTTTATAGCCGATGCGCGTAGAGGCATCTCGCTTCGTGGCTAAGCATCCCCGGCGCGTTTAAGGCGCGGTACGGTGGCGGCATCGACGTGCGTGCGCGGCGGGCGGGGACGACGTCACGGCGAGTGCATACACGCCGCGTGGTGCGCGGGTCCTCCGGCCGAGGCGGCTCGCAGGGGGTGCGCGCGAGGCCGCCGCATGCCGAGGTCACGCCCGGACTTCGAGGCCCGGCCGTGGTACGACTAGCGCACGACGGCGCGCGGCGGCGACGCATGGATGTGCGCGTGTGACGTCTCGCCGAGCGTGTCTCCGGCCCGGTCCGTTCCAAGTACATCCGTTGGTTGGCACAATTCTCAAGAATTTGCATACAAACTTCAAAACTCGTAGATAGAAAAGTTGTAGATGGGTGGATTCTCTAAATATTGGTGAAGTCGAATTTGAAATGGATTCAAATCGAGGGAGAAAAATAGATGCCAATTTGAGGATTTTTCATGTCTCGGTGAACAAGTGATCCCGAGTTTGCTTGGCAATTTGCACCTTTTCGACTCAAAATTAGCAATGCCACCATGAAGATGAATTGTGTCCCCGGTGATTCCGCACAACTTTTGTATTGGTACATTTGTAAGAGTTTAGCAAAATTTGGATAATGTGGCCAAAGTTCCGGAATGGCACACCGACATCGATGGGTTTGCCCCCCTTTAGCTAGGGTTTGACCAAGGGAAGTGTATTTGACTTGCTCAAGATGCTAATGGGTGAGTGTTGGTGAGGTTTTCAAGATGATGACCCAGGTTGACCATGATTTGACCCCACCAACAAGGTTGACCGGTGAAAGGATCTTGATGTCGCTTAGGGGGGGGGGGGTGAATAGGCGAGTCCCGAAAATCACCACTTAAAACAATTTTATTAGTGAAACCCGGATACTCCGCACTTTTCCCCGGAGTTTCCGGGAAAGTCCGGAATCTTTGGAAAAATCTCCGAATCTTTGGACTCGCGCTCGCGTTAGCCGGAATATGCACACTACCCAAAACTCGGTTCCACCGGTTTTGCAAATCCGTACCACCGGGTTTGCCTGACAGTGACTCCCCTCTAACCTCCTTCTTGATTCTTGCTTGAAATCAACTAAAGCTGGGTGAATAGTTCAGAGTGAAGTTCTATGAAGAATATTCAATGCCTGCACTTCACAAACAAATACACCCAAGTAGATCGACAAACATGACAAAGAGCAAACTAGGAATAAGAAGTAAGGTAAATGTGAGGTAAATCAACAAGAGACACAATGATTTGTTTTACCGAAGTTCGGATTCACCATCGTGTGATTCCTAGTCTCCGTTGGGTGCTTCTCCTACCAAAGGCGGGTTGCATTCAACCCTTTTCCCGATCCACTAGATGGCTTCTTCCCTTGCGGAGGCGAAGCAAGACCTTCACAAACTTTCCCACACTCACCACACATTGGGAGCTTATGGGCGATGCCTAGCCGTCTAGGAGGCAACCCTCCAAGAGTAACAAACGCCACGAAGATCTCTTGCTATGAACTCGAGTGCTCAAGGATGGATTAGCTCAACTTTCACTCAATCTTTCAATCCCTCACCCAAATCTCTTCTCTTCTCAAATCTCTTGCTATACTAGAGATGGGAGGGCTTAAAAGGGCTGTGGATATGTGTTTTTCATGTGGGGAACTAGCAGCTCCAAAAGGGAGAGGGTGAGGGGTATTTATACCCATCACCTAAAAACTAGCCGTTGGATGTTAAGTCCCGGAAACTCCGGAAAAATCCCTGAATACTCCGAAATCCCCAAAACTAGCCGTTAGATTCAAAAGTTCTGGATATTTTGGACATTTTTTCCGGAATCTTTGGAAAGTCCGGAATCTCCGGAAAATTCCCCCGAATATCCGAAGCTTCACTGGACAACACAAGTCACCTCGGAGAAAAAGCCATAACTTTTTACTCTGGACTCCGAATTCGATGATCTTGGACTCTATGGAAAGCTTTCTTAGAGGAGCATCCATTCCAACTGAAAATAAGCTCCAAAACCATCAGGTGGATGTGTTGTGATAAGTGTTTCTCTCATGATAGCACTAGGGAGGTTAGGTTTGAGCATCGAGACATTATCAAAGCTATCCACGTTGCATCCCTCTTGATAGTACGACATACATATACTCAAGATCAAATATAAATGCAATATTAGAACTCTTGAGCTTCTTCTTCAAGAAAAGCCATACTTGATCAATATATCCTCGTTGAAATCCATCTATCAATGTCTCATTGAATTGAGCACTTCTTCCTTGAGCTAGCGACTTTGATCTTTATATAAGAATGAAACCTAATTCTCGATTAAGTCACCCATCACATGACTCAACGAATATGTAATGCTTCTTCATTGCTTCACTCGGTTAGGCTCGACTTGATACCTCGAAACTTTCCAAGCTATAGCCACTTCACCCTAGCCAAGCACATGGTCCAAGACACTACTCAGCCAACCTTAGCTTAGTACCTCGTTGCTAATCCCTTGCTTGATTTCTTCATCCATTCGTTGCCAATTTGAGTGAAACTTTGATTCAACATCAAGAGTAGAATTCTATTGAGAACATGCCTTCTTTTAATTTAAATATCCCTTTTTATTATAACAAGCTTCTTACTTCAATAAGAGGCCATCCAATGCTCCAAAATCAATATGCCTCTTTCTTATCCTTCATTAGCTTGTCATCTACCATCTCAATTATCTTGTATACACATAGCTTGTTTTCACAATGTAGATAGCCAATGTCATATATTATGCCTTGTCATTTATATGTTACAACCTGCTCACATGCTTAACAAGGACATTAGATCTTTAATTTAGTTGTCAATAAATACACCAAAACCCACTAAGGGCCTAGATGTCTTTCAATATCCCCCTTTTTGGTGATTGATGACAACCTCGATTAAAGCAAAAGATATTCAATAAAGCTTAAAAACTCGCATTTAGGTTGAGCTCCCCCTTAATATGTCGTTGTGAGTGGAATTCATAAAAATTGGCTTCAAATGCCTATTTTGCACATTTTCAAGAAAACATGGAGCCGCCCCCGAATCTCAAAGAAAAGTGGGGTGCAAAACAAGTGTGTGAACATTTAAACCGTGATGCATGTAATAAATAAGCACTCCAACACATACAAGAAGAAAAGGCAAGGTCTTTGTCTCGGCCAAACTCGGTGCCACCGAGTTGCCAAACTCGGTGCCGCCGGTTTTGCCCGAGCAAAGACCGTCAAAACGCAATACATCACCCATATAGAATCACACTAACATGAAATTGAGTCTTAATAAGCATTAAAAGGTTCACCACACATTTAAGCACACACAACAAAGGTTCTCAAGTTCAACCGAAGCTAGAATAATTTTATTACAAGGGCCCGTTGCATACAATAGCCAAAATCGGTGCCATCGAGATCCGGAAACCGGTTCCACCCGATTTTGACAGACGGAAGCAGATCAACAAGCTTTCAATCAACATATTCGCTCCCCCTTTGTCATCTATCACTCAAAAAGGTCCCGGGGGGGTCTTGGACATCCGCTCATGGTTCTTCTTCATCATCACCTTGAGGCGGTGGCACAAACCGACTCGGAGGCACAAAATATGGTGGTGGTGGAAATGGAGGAAGATGAGAAGCCATTCCCTCATATGGGTTCACCGAGCCAAAAAGATCGCCATAGTAGTATCCATCAACGGTGCTTGAACTTCCTTGTGCATTAGGATCCACGGGAGGCATGCTAGCGGATGTGCCTTGGCCTTGTGTGCCCATGAAAGGAACCTCTCGAATAAGACGATCGAGCACTATACACTCCTCCAAAGGTGGAATTGTAATATGAGTTTCCATAGGCTCTATCCCAATAGTCCTTGTTGGTTGCCGATCAACTTGTTATGATCTTTCCCAAATGCTTTCAAAGGTCTTCGACTCACTCTCTTCCTCATCGGATGGTGCGTGTGGCATGGGAGCCGTCGGTGTTTTAGACCGGCAACCTACTAAGGGGAGTACCCGAAGTAGATGAATGTGATTCGCCGAGATCGGTAACTCGAAGGAAGAGACACGTGGCACACAATTTAGACAGGGTTCGGGCCGCGAGGTGCGTAATACCCTACGTCCCGTATGCCGCGTAGCTCGGATTGATTGGGCACAATTGCAAGATGGTGCAATAGTGCGCCGTGAGTTGTAGGGGATTGGATGAGGTGATCCCGAGATCGGTCCCCGCCCTCGCCTTATATAGTCCGGGAGGCAGGGTTACAAGTCGGAGTAGGGAAAGAGTACTAGTCGAGTACGTCTAGGAGTCCTCTATACGGTGCGGAACATGTACGGCTCCCTAACCGAGTACTACTCCTGTGTAGTCCTTGTGCTCCACGCCTTCGGTGCCGTGTAACACAAGCCGGGTAGTCCCGAGGGCCCACCGAGTAGTCGGTCTTGGTACCCACCGAGGTAGTGGGCCCGGGGAGGTCCATACGACAAGCCCCCGAGTACTTTGTAGTCGAGAAGGATAGCTTCAAGTAGTCTTGACGGCCTTAACGAGTAGTCCTCAAGCGTCCCCGAGTGCTACAAGTCAAAAATCCTCAAGAGTAGTCGAAGCATCCCGAGGCCGGAATGTACTCCACCGATGTTTGAACATTCTTGAAGTCTTCTCGAGTAATCCCAAGCGTCCTTGAAAACTGCCTTCGAAGGTCTTCAAAAAATGTCTGTCTTGTCTTGAAGCCGGAGCTGACATGGAGGTGCGATTTGCAAAATCGCACTCCATATGGAGTAGCCCCCGAGCCTTAGGTTGAGCCGCGGGCTCGGGCCGAGGGTCCATCTGAAGTCTTGGCAAGAAAATCCCGAAGAATCCGGGAGAGAAAAAACCGAAGGACACGTGGCACGCAGCCCCCGAGCCTTGAGTCGAGTACTTCCTCTCGAATTGAAGGGTCTTCTTGAAGAATGTGTCCTGAGATGCTCTTGAGACTAGCCGCTTCCCAGGTAGTCGAGTAGAAGTAGCCGAGCCCCCGAGGTGAGGCGCGTCGACTAGTAGAATACGAAGGGTCGCGCGCAGCCGCTGAGTCAGCCGCGCGTGGACTTATCCAGCCGCCCGTTGCGGAGCCGGTTTGGCTTATAAATAGAAGCCAAAACCCTTAGGGTTTTTCACCCACTTGAGCTGCAGCCATTCCATTTGCATCTGAAGCGAATCCACTCCCAGCGCTTGCTACCGCCGTAGTAGATCCAAGTGCGCCGCCACCCAAATCTTTTAGGGTAGCCCCCGAGCGGATGCGAGTGAAGACGCCCTGCACTTGGAGGATAAAGCCGTCGCCGTCTAAGACGTCCAAAGCCGCCGGGAAGAAGAGGGGCCGCGAAGAGGCCGCCGCGGCCGCCACCATAGCGGCGCCGCCCATGTCTCCACCGCGAGCCGATCCAAGCCGCGAGTGGAAAAAAGTCCAAAGTGAAGACGGAGGATCCGCCGACCCTCCCGAACAAAGTGGGTTCATCGGGGAGAAGGAAGTCGACATGTGGAGATCCGCCGCCGGAGATCCATATCCGATGGAGAAGGCCGAAGACGAGATCCCAATGTTCGCGCGGTTCGTGGAGCGCGGTCTTGCGCTCCCGACCCGCCGATTTCTTCAAGGGGCCGCTCGGGTACTACGGGATCGAGTACCTGAACCTGAACCCCAACGGCATCTTCCACACGTCGGTCTTCGTGCACTTCGCGAAGCCTTCCTCGGGATCAAGCCGCATTGGGTGCTTTTCCGGAAGTTCTTCCGCGTCAAGCCGCAACCAAGTGCCACCAATCCCGGGGGTAGTCGGAGGAGCCGCATCCAGCTGAGGGAGGACGCCGCGGAGCAGTATCTGGCGTACAAGCTTGTCGACTCCAACACAGATTGGAAGACCAGGTGGTTCTACATCACGAACCACCACCCCGGCCTGCCGAAGCCGAGCGGACGGCAGCCCAGGCACCGTGAATGGTGGAACACGGAGCCCACCATGCAAGAAGGGATCCAACTCCCCCGAGCTGCTAGCACGCATCAAGGTGCTCAGGGAGGCGGGACTGAGGGCCGAGCACGTGGCCTTCAGTTTCATGAAGCGCAGGATCCAGCCGTTGATGGCTCGGGAGACCCTGGGCTTCGAGTACACCGGCGACGACGACGCGTCGCGGATGCCGGGAGGCGAGCTGGACGACAACGACATCATCGAGAGGTTGTCGTGGATCTTCAAGGACATGCCGCCGTACACGGCGTGCCCTGTCGAGGAGTACTCCGCCGCGCGCCCGCCCAAGGAGGTGAGTAGTCGTACTCCCCTCTTCGAGTAGTGATTACTTGAAGTAGAGTTGCTGACATCTTGTGTCTTGCGCAGGATGATGTGAAGAAGTTCATCTCCGAGCCGCAGCCACCCCCGAGCAGGATCGAGATCCCAATGGAGGGGAAGGCGAAGGAGCGCCGAGAAGTCGGTGAAGGCCACGACACCGTCGTTGTGGAGGATACCTCCGACGACGACGACGAAGACGAGGAGACGTTGCAGGACCGCTTCCGGCAAGCCGAGGTTTAGCCGCCCGGGCTTGCCTCATGTTCCTCTCGGTACAAGACCCCCCCGCCAGCACGGAGGCTAGCCCCGGCCGCGCCGCCGCGGAAGCCGCGCAACCCCGCCGGAGAAGCGGGTGGCGAAGAAGCCGAGGGTCTCGGAGACCACACCTCGGGAGGTAAGTTGTCTTGAGCGAGAGCGCCGAGTACCCATTGTTCGAGTACATTTGCCGACGAGTAGTCTTCCTTGTATGCGTGGAGGTGCCGCCGGCGGAGCCCGTCGAAGAGGGCGACGAGGGCGTATGGGACACGGGTGGGGGAGCCACCGGAAGTCGTAGTCCGGCCCCCCACCGTTGAAGAGATCCCGGCGCAAGCGGGAGCGGCGCGCCGGCCCCGCCCTCCGCAAGGGAGCACGGGACCCGTGGCCGCCGCCGTTGAAGAGGTGGTGGCCTCAGGAGCGCAGGAGACCGCTGCGCCGGCCGCCGCTGCTGTGGAGGAGACGGTAGGCCGCGAGGGGCGCGAGGAGGAGGAGGCGCCCGCCGAGGGTGGACTGGTCGATATCGCCAGCATCCTCGGTGCTCCGGCCGTGACCATTGTCCGGCCGAACTTGTAAGTACCATATCCTTGCGAGTAGTACTTGTTCCAGGAAGTCGACGTTGCCTCGACGGCCATCCGCGTGTGCTTCTCGCGAAAAATCCACGGATTTGACTCGGGATGGGGATGAGCCCTCATCAGCGGTGGCGGAAGAAGTCGCGCCGCCCGCCGAGGAGGCCGGTCCCGCTACCCAAGCCGCGGTTGAGCCACCGGTTGCCGAGGCGCCGCCGCCGGAGGGCGGTGTAGTCGAAGGTGAGTACCCTTCTTGAAGCCACGGGGCTCCACGAGGAGTAGTCGAATGCACCGATGCACTTGTTGTCTCTTTGACGAGCGCCGAAGGTGGTGACACTCCCGCAGGGGTGCTAATGCGCAGGTTGACACCGAGAGGCCCCGCAGGCCGCGGAAGGAGCCCCCCGAGCCCATGGAGGAGGTCGTCGAGAAGACCGCCGGGGGAGAGGCGGTCACCACATCGCCAGAGATTGCTGCGGGAGGTGGCTATTCGCTCCCCGAGATCCAAGAAGCAGAGCCCATCCGCGCCGCGCCGATGACGGAGGGCCACCGCGAGTAGTCGCGGCGGGATAGAGCCGCTCGCGGATGACCTTATCGAGCCGGCGACGGTGGCCAAGCATCCGGAGGCGATCCGTCAAGCCGAGCAAAGGATGAAGGTGAGTAGCCATAGCCTTTGAGTATCCAATCCTTTGTCGTTGAGTACTCTTCGTGACTTGAGCCGTCTTGTGCGGGACGTTGCGAGCGGTCCCGCGACAAGTCGAACTCCGCCGCAGGCTATGGCGACACGGTGCTCCGAGCCGAGGCGCTTGAGGAGCAACTTGTGAAGTCGCGAAGGCATGCCGTCGCCATGCGTCGAAGCTCGACACCGCCTTCGCCAAGTACCACAACGACGTCTTGGAGTTGCGGCGAAAGGCGATGACTTGGTGCGGAAGAACAAAGGCCTCCGCAACAAGAACAAAGGTATACCCCTGAACTTGTCGTGTACTTGTTGGAGGTCGAGAAGCATCTGACCCGCTGTTGCGTTGCTGTGTTGCAGAGCTTGAGGGCCGGGTGGAGCACTTGAAGGCTTCGGAGACGAGCATGAAGAACCTCTTCTACCGGGAGCAAGAAGCCCGCCAGGTACTCGAGCTCGACTACAAAGAACTCGCCTTCGAGTGCGAGAAGCATATGGAGCTTCGGATTGCTTCTGACAGAGATCTTGTCAACTGCTACAAATCCTTGCAGAAGTTGAACGAAGACTGCGAGGCATTGCGGGTCCGTTGAAGGAGTTGGAGGAAGCCGCATTGCCGATCGCAAGGCTCCCGGTGTCGCACCCGGCGGCCCCAAGATCGCTCCTCTGGTGGATCGCCTCAAGGAAGCACCAAGCCGGCTGGCCGCCTACGTGAAGCATATGGCGAGGTAGTCGTACTTCATGAAGTCGTACTTCCCGAAGGCTCCAGTGGAGGTAGTCGCCGGCGGGGTAGCCGCCAACCGCTTCCGATGAGCAAGATGCGCAGCCGCCGGAGCAGATGGCTCCCATCGCGGAGCAGGTAGCTGAGAAGCTGAACCTCCAGTAGCCCTGTAATAGGTAGCTAGTAGCCAAAGTTGTACAGAAAACAATTGTAATGAATTGTTCAAGTAATGAAAGAAAATTTTCCAAAGCAATGAGTACTCGTAGTCGCGATCTCGTAGTGCGGAGTCCCCATCGTGGAGTGGATGCGAGTAGTAGTTCTCGACTTTAGTAGTCCCGTTGCAGAAGTAGGCGTAAAGAAGTTGATGAACAATCAAACTTTATTACCGAAGAAGTACACACGGGTGGCCGTGGCCGTAGTTACAAAGTAGTCACTTGGACCCGAAGGCCGCTTACGGTACCGACTAGCACCGGAGCGGGGTAGCCGCTGACGGCAGCTTGATCCGTAGGTAGCCGTGTAGGCCGGATCGTGGATCCGTAGGTAGCCGTGCAGTGCCGGATCTTTGGAGTGTGGTCTCTTAGTAGACCGCTCGCTAGAGTCCTTGACGCTCGTCGCAGCCCGGGGGTCCGTAGGTAGCCGCACGGGTTGGACCCCGGAGAGGAGTAGTCCGGAGACCGGAGCTAGGACCCGGAGGCCGCTTACGGCGGAGGGGGTGTTGATGTAGTCGCGTAGACTTGAACCCCGCAGTAGTCGTGCGTACTAGGCGTAGAATCGACGTAGCCGGTCGACGTTCCACGAGTTGTTGATGTCTTCGCCTTCAAGTGTTTGGAGGCGATAGGAGCCCGCCCTGGCCACCTTTGCGACGGTGAAGGGACCTTCCCGAGGAGAGCCGAGCTTGTGAAGTCCTTTCGTGTTCGGATATGGCGGAGGACGAGATCTCCAACGTTGAAGGAGCGTTCCTTGACGTTGCGATCGTGGTAGCGTCTGATACCCTCCGTGTACCTTGGCCGATTGGACGAGGGCGGCGCGCCAGCCGAGCTTCTTCGAGGCCGTCGATATCAACTCGTCCGTTGTCTTCCGAGACGCCTTCGTCGTAGTGCTCCACCGCCGGCGAGTTCCATATGACGTTGGCAGGGGAGGATTGCTTCGGAGCCGTAGACCGAGAAGTAGGGGGATTGCCCCGTTGGCTTGGATGGTTGAGTCCGTAGCCCCCGCAGTGCGTTGGGTAGTTCCTTGATCCACTTGCCCCCTTTAGAGTTCGCAGCGTCGTGTAGCCGCTTCTTGAGAGCGTCGAGCACCATCCCATTAGCGCGCTCGACTTGTCCGTTGGCTTGTGGATGGGCGACCGAGACGTATCTAACGTCGATCCCGCCGTTCTCGCAGCACTCCCGTAATCGGTGGTTGTTGAAATTGGATCCCGTGTCCGTGATGATGCGGTGGGGTAGCCCATAGTGGTGTACAAGTTCAACCAGAAGTCGAGTACTCGTCGCCCTTGGGGCATGTGACCGGCTTGACCTCGATCCATTTGGTGAACTTGTCGATAGCCACCAGACCCCCGTTGAATCCTCCCCGGCGCAAGCTTGGCGTGGCCCAATCATGTCGAGCCCCCCGCAGCAAAGGGCCGGGTTGGTGGTATGGTGACCGGCCTTGTAGGCCGGGACGTGTTGCCGCTTGGCGAAGTACCGGCACCCTTGGCACTTTCTCGACGAGTTCTTCGGCATCGCCCGCAGCCGTGGGCCGCAGAAAGCTCGCCGAAAGCCTTGCCGACCGTTGTGAGAGAGGACGCGTGGTTGCCGCGGATGCCCTTGTGGATCTCCTCCAAGATGTCCTTGCCTTCTTCGCGAGGGACGCACTTCATGAGTACTCCGAGAAGATGCGACGCTTGTAAAGCTTGTCTCCGACGAGGACGTAGGACTTGGCGCGGCGACGAGTTGCTCGGCGCGTTCTTGTCGGAGGGGACCTTCTCGCTCGCCGAGGTAGTCGATGAAGGGTTGCCTCCAGTCCACGTCGATCATCATGACCTCCTGCCCAGCCGGTGGATGGGCTGGAGGGTCGGTGGCACCGGCTCCGGGATGGATGGCGCATGAAGCTCATGTACGAAGACACCCGCTGGAACTTGAGCGCGGGTGGATCTGAGCTTGGAGAGGACGTCCGCTGCAACGTTGTTGTCGCGGATGATGTGATGGAACTCGAGACCGTAGAACTTGTTCTCGAGCTTACGGACTTCTAGGCAGTAGGCGTCCATGTTCTCCTTGTTGCGGTCCCAGGACTTGTTGACTTGGTTGATGACCACTGCGGAGTCGCCGCAGACTAGTAGCCGCTTGATGCCTAGTGAAGCCGCGAGGCGGAGCCCATGTAGGAGGGCTTCGTACTCGGCTTCGTTGTTTGAGACCTTCCAGAAGATCTGCAGGACGTACTTGAGTTGTTCGCCCGTTGGAGAGATCGGGGGAGTACCCCCGCGCCCGCGCCCTCGAGGTTGAGTGAGCCGTCAAAGTACATCACCCAATGCTCTGGTCGCACGGTGGGAGTAGGTAGCCGGTTCTCCCGCCACTCCGCCATGAAGTCGACTAGCGCCCGCGACTTGATGGCCGTGCGTGGCTTGAAGTCGGTAGTGAGGGCGCCGAGCTCGACGGCCCACTTGGAGATTCTTCCGTAGCATCTTGGTTCCGCAGATGTCGCCAAGCGGGTAGTCGCGGACGACGGAGACCGAGTACTCCCGGGAAGTAGTGTCGTAGCTTCCGCGAGGTGATGAGTAGAGCGTACGAGAGCTTCGCACGGCTGATAGCGAGCCTTGGACTCTGATAGAACCTCGCTGACGAAGTAGACTGGACGCTGGACCGGGTAGGCGTGGCCGTCTTCCTGCCGCTCGACAACGATGGCAGTACTGACCACGTGAGTAGTCGCAGCGAGGTAGAGCAACAGCTGCTCTCCCTTGTGAGGAGCCGTGAGGATCGGTGGCTTTGATAGGAAGTCCTTGAGCTGGGCAAGGGCTTGATCCGCCTCTGGAGTCCACACGAACTTCTCTTGATGCTTGAGTAGTTTGAAGAAGGGGAGGCCCCGTTCTCCTAGCTTCGAGATGAACTGTTCGCCGCCGCCATGCACCCCCGTCGGCCCGGACGTCTTTGATGCTCGTGGGAGCTTTCATGCGTCGGTGATGGCAGAGATCTTCTCGGGGTTGGCTTCGATGCCGCGCCGGGCCGATGATGAAGCCGAGTAGTTTGCCCGAAGGAACGCCGAAGACGCACTTGTTCGGGTTGAGCTTCCGCGGCGGTACTCGCGTAGTGATGCGAAGGTTTCTTCAAGGTCGTCGATAAGGGTACCGGAGTCCCCGGTTTTGACAACCACGTCATCCACGTAGGCCTCGACGTTCTTGTTGAGTTGCCGCTTGAAGCGGTGCCCCGGATGGCCCGTTGGTAGGTAGCGCCGGCGTTCTTCAACCCGAATGACATGGTCATGTAGCAAAGACGCGCCAAACGGGGTGATGAACGCGGTCTTCTCCTCGGTCTTCTTCCTTGATCGCGATCCGGAGGTACCCGGAGTAGCGCCGAGGAAGCAGAAGGCGGTGTCGCAGCCCCCGCCGTGGAGTCGATGACTTGATCAATCCGCGCAACCCGAAGGGGTCCTTGGGGCAGTGTTTGTTGAGGTCGGTGTAGTCGACGCACATCCTCCACTCGTTCAAGTTCTTCTTGCGGACGAGGACGGGGTTGGCGAGCCACTCGAGATGGAAGACTTCTCGATGAAGCCACCTGCGAGTAGCTTGGTGAGTTCCTTCTTGATGGCATCCCCGCCCGTCGTCGGCAAAGCGTCGGAGGTGTTGTCGTTTGGGGGTGGCCTTAGGGTCGACATTGAGGGCGTGCTCAATCGCCTCCCCGGGCACTCCCTCGGCATGTCCGTCGGCTTCCACGCGAAGATGTCGCGGTTAGCCCGAAGAAAGCCGATGAGCGCGTCTTCCTATTTGGGGTCGAGGCCGGACCCGATGGTGGTGGTCTTGGTGGGGTCGCCTCGTTCCGAGGTCGACCGTCTTGACGGGTACCTCCTCGGTGGCCGAGGCTTGTTGGTACCGTCGTACTTCTCTCGGGATGTCGAGTTCACTTGTAGCAAGCTTCTTCGACGCAGCCGTAGACCTCCATCATCGTGTTGGGTACTTGATTTGTGGAGGCGATCTCCACGGCTTCGTGTCGCGCCGTGGGAGATCTTGAGGTCCCCTTGGAGGGAGAGTACACCGGCCGGACTTGGCATCTTGAGTACCAAGTAGGTGTAGTGGGGCACCGCCATGAACTTGGCGATGGCCGGTCCGCCGAGGATGGCGTGGTAGGAGGTCTCGAAGTCCGCGACCTCGAACTTGATGTACTCGGTACGGTAGTTGTCCCGAGATGCCCCGAAGGTAATCGGCAGACCACCGAGCCCGGGGAATAGCCGCGTTGCCGTGGACGATGCCGTAAAAAGGCATGCCGCTCTTGGTGAGCGTGGGAGTGATGTCGAGCTTCATTTTCTTCAAGGTCTTGGTGAAGAGGACGTTGAGCCCGCTCCCACCGTAGATGAGGACCTTGTTGAGTTTGGAGCCCGCCACCGTTGGCTTCGGGACGAGGGGGAACCGTCCCGGTTCGGAGAAGCCGGTCCATTGGTCCGCGCGGGAGAAGGTGATGGGTACCTCCGACCACCCGAGAGGGGTCGGGACCGCTAGTTCAATGGACATTACTTCGCGACGGGTAGCCTTCGCTCCCGCCCGTTGGGGCGGTCCGCCGAAGAGGACGTTGACGGTCTTCTCGGTTCTTGGAAGTCGTTGTTGTCGCCGTCCTTCTTCTTGTTCTTTTGATCATGAGGGTGCGGTGGCTCCGGCGTCTTCTTGAGTGCGTGCCTAAGCCGGTAGCACCGTTCGGTGGTGTGGTTGCCGTTTGGATGCCACGGCACTTCTCCTTCGGCAGGTCTTTGAAACCGCCGTAGTTCTTCTTCGAGTTCCCTTTCGCAGGCGCCGGATAGCCGTGACGGTATTGTCGGCTTGCGCTTGCGGTTGGGACCCGAGTAGTAGTAGTTGTTGTTGTTGTTGTTGCGGCCGCCCGGTTTGCATTGCCGCCGCCGCCGCCCGGTTCTCGCTTGGTCTTGCCACGAATGGCGTCGTACTTGGCATTGGCCTTGTCTTCTTCATCCGCCCGAGACGTGATCATGTCCTTGAGGTGGGGGATGGACTCGGGGCGGCGACGACCGAAGTCTTCGAAGGTGCGGCGGTGATAGAGGCCGTCTTGGAAGAGGTCGATGACCTCCTTGTCGGTGACGTCGACGACGGTAGCGCGCTTGTCGAAAAAGTGGCGCATGTACTTGCGGAGGGTCTCGCCTTGTTCCTGCTTGATCATGGCCGTGTCCATGCGAGTACCCGATCGGCCCCATGGCGCCCGCAAAGTTACTTGTGAACCGCTCCTTCGCCTCGGTCCCACTTGTCGATCGAGTGCTTGTCCGGGGCCGACTCGAGCCATGTGAGTGGTGCTTGGTCCGGCAGAGGGGAAGTAGAGGCACTTGGTGTCGCCGTTGCCGCCGCCGTTCTCGATGGAGAGGTCGTAGCATCGGAGCCACGGGATGGGGTCCGCCGCGTCGTACTTGGTGATCCCCAAAGGTTTGAACTTGTCGGGGAGGAGCAAAGTTGCGAAGTCGAGGTGAAAAGGCGGGAAGCCGTCGCCTTCGGGGCGGCGGTGGTCGACTTCTTCCGCCGCAGCCTCCTCAATCTTCGCGGGCGTCGTACCCGCCGTGTGAGGCACCGGAGGCGTGGCCGGTCGCGTGGCCTCGCCCGCCGCGGCCGCCGTCGCCTCCATCCCTCCCCGTTGGCCCCATGGTTGGAGTTGCCGCCATCGCTACCGCCGCCGGCGGGGTCGTTGCCGCCGCCACCGCCGGAGCGCGGTGGGGGACGACTTCTCGGCTGCCGCGGTCTTGCAAGAAGGTCCGCCGGCGTTGGAGCGGCGACGGTTTGGCCTCGGCCGGGAGGTCGGCTCGAGTACGGTTGGGACCGTTGTTGGCGCCGCGACTAGTAGCTTCGTTGTCGCGGGGCTTAGCCGGGAGGAGGTTGGTTGACTCGTTGTCGACCCCGCGTGAAGTAAGCTTCTTCGGCCGAGCTTGGCGATGACCTCTCCGGCCGCGTATGCCCCGAGCCCGACGTGCGATCGCCGTGATCGACATGAGGCATTTCTCGTGGGTGGTGTGTACTCTGCTCTCGACCGCCTCGAGAGCTTCCGCAAGGTTGCGGATGGGGAGGTTGTCGCGAGGCGTCGACGACGTTCGTTGCGCTTCCGGTTGCGTTCTCGTCGAGAGTCTTTTTCCGCCGGAGTCTCGTTCGGTGGAGCGTCGCGAGAGAGCTCGTCGCGAGAGATGTCCTCCGTGCATCGGTCCCGAGCCGTGCCTCGAGGGCCCCGGGGTGTCGCCGGCACCATGAAGACTTGGCGATCGGGGGTGCCGAGGCTAGACTCGCAGGGTGCCACCCTCGCCTGGTGTGTTTGAGTCCGCCGGGCCGGCCGGTGTTCCCTCCCCGGAACGGTAGTGAGTCGATGTAGGCGACGTAGCGTGAGTCTCCCCTTCGCTAGGTCGCCAGGCTTGCGTCCGGCCGATGGACGTATCCGCCGGCCGGCGTGGATTTTATAACCGCCCCCGTGTCGGCCCCGACAAGGGAAGCTCGGTGGAGTCGTTTTCGGACTCGTGCTCCTCGGGGTCCGACCCGAAGTCGAACTCGTAGTCCGGGTTCGAGTAGAACCTCGAGAGAGGGCCGGAGTTCGGAGCGCGATCGGGGGCGGTGCTCGAATCCGAGTTATACTCGGTACGGGCTCCTTGCCGGCCCGACGCGGAGGGGAGCCCCCCGTGCGGGCCGGGCCGAGGATGCGGGGACCGCGCGCGGAGGCCTCGCGGGGTGAGCGGACCACCCGCGATGGCCGAGCAGCCCGGCTCGCATGCGATGGCCCATGGCGACGTCGAGTTCGAGTTGGAGACGGATTTGTCGGTGTTTTAGACCGGCAACCTACTAAGGGGAGTACCCGAAGTAGATGAATGTGACTCGCCGAGATCGGTAACTCGAAGGAAGAGACACGTGGCACACAATTTAGACAAAGTTCGGGCCGCGAGGTACGTAATACCCTACGTCCCGTATGCCGCGTAGCTCGGGATTGATAGGGTACAATTACAAGATGGTGCAATAGTGCGCCGTGGGTTGTAGGGGATTGGATGAGGTGATACCGAGATCGGTCCCCTCGCCTTTCCTTATATAGTCCGGGAGGCGGTGGTTACAAGTCGGAGTAGGGAAAGAGTACTAGTCGAGTACGTCTAGGAGTCCTCTATACGATGCGCAACATGTACAGGCTCTCCCTAACCGAGTACTACTCCCGTGTAGTCCTTGTGCTCCACGCCTTCGAGTGTGCCGTGTAGCGCAAGCCGGTAGTCCTGTGTGGGCCCACCGAGTAGTCGGTTCGGCACCCACCGAGGTAGTGGGCCCAGGGAGGTCCATACGACAAGCCCCCGAGTACTTTGTAGTCGAGAAGGATAGCTTCAAGTAGTCTTGACGGCCTTAACGAGTAGTCCTCAAGCATCCCTGAGTGCTACAAGTCAAAAGTCCTCAAGAGTAGTCGAAGCATCCCGAGGGCCGGAATGTACTCCCGCACCGATGTTTAAGCAATCTTGAAGTCTTCTCGAGTAGTCCCAAGCGTCCTCGAAGACCGCCTTCGAAGGCCTTCAAAAACTCGCCTATCTTGTCTTGAAACCGAGGCCGATATGGAGGTGCGATTTGCAAAATCGCACTCCATATGGAGTAGCCCCCGAGCCTTAGGTTGAGCGCGGGCTCTAGCCGAGGGTCCATCTCGAAGTCTTGGCAAGAAAATCCCGAAAAATCCGGAGAGAAAAAAACCGAAGGACATGTGGCACGGAGCCCCACGAGCCTTGAGTCGAGTACTTCCTCTCGAATTGAAGGGTCTTCTTGAAGAATGTGTCCTGAGATGCTCTTGAGACTAGCCGCTTCCCGGTAGCCGAGTAGAAGTAGCCGAGCCCCCGAGGTGAGGCGCGTCGACTAGTAGAATGCGAAGGGTCGCGCGCGGCCCGGCCGAGTCGGCCGCGCGTGGACTTATCCGGCCGCCCGTTGCGGAGCCGATTGGGCTTATAAATAGAAGCCAAAACCCTTAGGGTTTTTCACCCATTCGAGCCGCGGCCATTCCATTTGCATCCGAAGCGAATCCACTCCGAGCGCTTGCCGCCGCCGTAGTAGATCCAAGTGCGCCGCCACGCAAGTCTTTTAGGGTAGCCCCCGAGCGGATGCGAGTGAAGACGCCCGCACTTGGAGGATGAAGTCGTCGCCGTCCAAGACGTCCAAGGCCGTCGGGAAGAAGAGGGGCCGCGAAGAGGCCGCCGCGGCCGGCCACCGGAGCGGCGCCGCCCATGTCTCCACCGCGGGCCGATCCGAGCCGCGAGTGGAAGAAGTCCAAAGTGAAGACGGAGGGACCCGCCGACCCTCCCGAATAGTGGGTTCATCGGGGAGAAGGAAGTCGACATGTGGAGATCCGCGCGGGAGATCCATATCCGATGGAGAAAGCCGAAGACGAGATCCCAATGTTCTCGCGGTTCGTGGAGCGCGGTCTTGCGCTCCCCGCCGCCGATTTCTTCAAGGGGCTGCTCGGGTACTACGGGATCGAGTACCTGAACCTGAACCCCAACGGCATCTTCCACACGTCGGTCTTCGTACACTTCTGCGAAGCCTTCCTCGGGATCAAGCCACATTGGGTGCTTTTCCGGAAGTTCTTCCGCGTCAAGCCGCAACCAAGTGCTACCAACCCCAGGGTAGTCGGAGGAGCCGGCATCCAGCTGAGGGAAGACACCGCGGAGCAGTATTTGGCGTACAAGCTTGTCGACTCCAACACAGATTGGAAGACCGGGTGGTTCTACGTCACGAACCACCACCCCGCCCGCCGAAACCGAGCGGACGACGGCCCGGGGCACCGTGAATGGTGGAACACGGAGCCCACCATGCAAGAAGGGATCCAACTCCCCGAGCTGCTAGCACGCATCAAGGTGCTCAGGGAGGCGAGACTGAGGGCCGAGCACGTGGCCTTCAGTTTCATGAAGCGAAGGATCCAGCCGTTGATGGCTCGGGAGACCCTGGGCTTCGAGTACACCGGTGACGACGACGTGTCGCGGATGCCGAGAGGCGAGCTAGACGACAACGACATCATCGAAAGGTTGTCGCGGATCTTTAAGGACATGTCGCCGTACACGGCATGCCCTGTTGAGGAATACTCCGCCGCGCGCCCACCGAAGGAAGTGAGTAGTCGAACCACCCTAGTCGAGTAGTGACTACTTGAAGTAGAGTTGCTGACATCTTGTGTCTTGCGCAGGATGATGTGAAGAGGTTCATCTCCGAGCCGCAGCCACCTCCAAGCGGAATCGAGATCCCGAAGGAGGGCAAGGCGAAGGAGCGGCGTGAAGTCGGTGAAGGCCACGACACCGTCGTCGTGGAGGATACCTCCGACGACAACGACGAAGACGAAGAGACGCTGCAAGACCGCTTCCAGCTGCGGTCGAGGTTTAGCCGCCCGGGCTTGCCTCATGTTCCTCGCGGTACAAGACCCTCCGCTAGCCTGGAGGCTAGCCTTGCTGCGCCGCCGCGGAAGCCGCGCAACCCCGCCAGAAGCGGGTGGCGAAGAAGGCGAAGGTCTCGGAGACCACGCCTCAAGAGGTAAAATGTCTTGAGTAGAGTAGTCGAGTACCGTTGTTCGAGTACGTTTGCCGACGAGTAGTCTTCCTTGTATGCGGGAGGTGCCGCCGGCGGAGCCCGTCGAAGAGGGCGACGAGGACGTGTGGGACACGGTGGGGGAGCCACTGGAAGTCGTAGTCCGGCCCCCCACCGTTGAAGACATCCCGGCGCAAGCGGAGCGCCGGGCCCCCGGCTCCACAAGGGAGCACGGGACCCATGGCCGCCGCCGTTGAAAAGGTGGTGGCCTCGGGAGCGCGAGGGAGACCGCCGCGCCGCCGCCGTTCGTTGTGGAGGAGGCGGTAGCCGCGGGGAGCGCAGAGGAGGAGGCGCCCGCCGAGGGTGGATCGGTCGATATCGCCGGCATCCTCGGTGCTCCGCCGTGACCATTGTCCTGGTCGAAATTGTGAGTACCATATCCTTGCGAGTAGTACTTGATGTAGTAGTCGATGTTTGCTCGACGACCATCTATGTGTGCTTTTGCGGAAAATCCACATATTTGACCTAGGATGGGGATGAGCCCTCATCGGGCCGGTGGCGGAAGAAGTTGCGCCGCTCGCCGAGGAAGCCGCTCCCGCTACCCAAGCCGCGGTTGAGCCACCGGTTGCCGAGGCGCCGCTGCCGGAGGCCGCAGTAGTCGAAGGTGAGTACCCTTCTAGAAGCTACGGGGCTTCACGAGGAGTAGTCGTAGGCACCGATGCACTTGTCTCTCTTTGACAAGCGCCGAAGGTGGTGACATCCCCGCGGGGTGCCGATGGAGAGGTTGACACTAGAGGCCCCGCAGGCCGCGAAGGAGCCCCCCGAGCCCGTGGAGGAGGTCGTCAAGAAGACCGCCGGGGGAGAGGAGGTCACCACGTCGCCGGAGATTGCTCGGGAGGTGGCTATCCGCTCCCCGAGATCCAAGACGCGAGCCCATCCGTGCCGCGCCGATGACGGAGGCCACCACGAGTGGTCGCGGTGGGATAGAGCCGCTCGCGGACGATCTCATCGAGCCGGCGACGGTGGCCAAGCATCCGGAGGCGATCCGTCAAGCCGAGCAAAGGATGAAGGTGAGTAGCCGTAGCCTTTGAGTAGTCAATCCTTTGTCGTTGAGTACTCTTGTTGACTTGAGTTGTCTTGTGCAGGACGTTGCAGAGCGGTCCCGCGACAAGTCGAACATGCTGCAAGGCTATGGCGACACGGTGCTCCGAGCCGAGGCGCTAGAAGAGCAACTTGTGAAGTCGCGAAGGCACGCGGCTGCCATGCAGTCAAAGCTCGACGCCGCCTTCGCCAAGTACCACAACGACGTCTTGGAGCTGCAGGCAAAAGGCGACGACTTGGTGCGGAAGAACAAAGGCCTCTGCAACAAGAACAAAGGTATATCTTCGAACTTGTCGGGTACTTGTTGAAGGTCGAGAAGCAACCGACCCGCCGTTGCGTTGCCGTGTTGCGCAGCTTGAGGGCCGTGTGGAGCGGTGAAGGCCTCGGAGACGAGCATGAAGAACCTCTTCTACCGGGAGCAAGGAAGCCCGCCGTGTACTTGAGCTCGACTACAAGGAACTCGCCTTCGAGTGCGAGAAGCATATGGAGCTTCGAATTGCTTCGACAGAGATCTCGTCACTCGCTACAAATCCTTGCAGAAGTTGAACGAAGACTCGAGGCATTGCGGGCCCAGTTGAAGGAGTTGGAAGAAGCCGCATTGCCGATCGCAAGACTCCTGGTGCCGCACCCGGGCGGCCCCAAGATAGCTCCTCTGGTGGATCGCCTTCGGGAAGCTCCAAGCCGGCTGGCCGCCTACGTGAAGCACATGGCCAGGTCGATCCCAAGACAAGTCTTGGCCTTCATGAAGTCGTACTTCCCGAAGGCCCCAGTGGAGGTAGTCGCCGGCGGGGTAGCCGCCAACTGCCCGATGAGCAAGATGCGTAGCCGTCGGAGCGAGATGGCTCCCCATCGCGGAGCGAGGTAGCCAAGAAGCCGAACCTCCGTAGCCCCGTAATTGGTAGCTAGTAGCCATCGTTGTACGGGGAAACAATTGTAATGAATTGTTCAAGTATCAATGAAAGAAAATTTTCCAGCAATGAGTACTCGTAGTCGCGATCTCAGAGTGCGGAGCGCCCATCGTGGAGTAGATGCGAGTAGTAGTACTCGGCTTTGGTAGTCCCGTTGTAGGGAGTAGACAGTAAAGAAGTTGATGAACAATCAAACTTTATTACTGAAGAAGTACACCTGGGTGGCCAAGGCCGTAGTTACAAAGTGGTCGCTTGGACCGGAGGCCGCTTACAGCTACCGAGTAGAGCTCGAGCGGGTGGCCGCTTGCGGCAGCTTGATCCGAAGGTAGCCGTGGTAGGCCGGATCGTAGATCCGTAGGTAGCCGTGCGGGGGCCGGATCTTGGAGTGTGGTCTCTTGGTAGACCGCCGCTAGAGTCCTTGACGCTCGTCCCGCCCGGGGTCCGTAGGTAGCCGCATGGGCTGGACCCCGGAGAGGGGTAGTCCGGAGATCGGGAGCCGGGACCGGAGGGTCGCTTGCGGCGAGGGGTGCTCGGTGTAGTCGTGTAGACTTGAACCCCAGAGTAGTCGTGTAGACTAGGCGTAGAATCGACAGAGTTGGTCGACGTTCCACGAGTTGTTGATATCTTCGCCTTCAAGTGTTTGGAGGCGGTAGGAGCCCGGCCCGGTCACCTTTGCCACGGTGAAGGGACCTTCCCGGGGAGGCCGAGCTTGTGAAGTCCTTCCGTGTTACGGATACGGCGGAGGACGAGATCTCCAACGTTGAAGGAGCGTCCCTTGACGTTGCGATCGTGGTAGCGTCGGATACCCTCCGGTACCTTGCCGATTGGACGAGGGCGGGGCGCGCCGAGCTTCTTCGAGGTCGTCGATATCAACTCGTCCGTCGTCTTCCGAGACGCCTTCGTCGTAGTGCTCCACCGCCGGCGAGTTCCATATGACGTCGGCGGGGAGGATTGCTTCGGAGCCGTAGACCAGAAGTAGGGGGGATTGCCCCATTGGCTTGGAGGGTTGAGTCCGTAGCCCCCAGAGTGCGTTGGGTAGTTCCTTGATCCACTTGCCCCCTTTAGAGTTCGCGGTGTCGTGTAGCCGCTTCTTGAGAGCGTCAAGCACCATCCCATTGGCGCACTCGACTTGTCCGTTGGCCCGTGGATGGGCGAGCGAGACGTATCCGACATCGATCCCGCTGTTCTCGCGGTACTCCCGAAGCGGTGGTTGTTGAAATTGGACCTCGGGTCCGTGATGATGCGGTGGGGTAGCCCATAGCGGTGTACGAGTTCATCCGAGAAGTCGAGTACTCGTCGCCCTTGGGGCATGTGACCGGCTTGACCTCGATCCACTTGGTGAACTTGTCGATAGCCACCGCACCCGCGTTGAATCCTCCCCGGCGCGGTTGGCGGTGGCCCAATCATGTCGAGCCCCCGGCGGGCAAAGGGCTAGGTTGGCGGTATGGTGACTAGCTTGTAGGCCGGGACATGTTGTCGCTTGGCGAAGTACTGACATCCTTGGCACCTTCTGACGAGTTCTTCGGCGTCTCCCGTGGCCGTGGGCCAGTAGAAAGCTCGCCGGAAGGCTTTGCTGACCAGCGTGCGTGAGGACGCGTGGTTGCCGCAGACGCCCTTGTGGATCTCCTCCAAGATGTCCTTGCCTTCTTCGCGAGGGACGCACTTCATGAGTACTCCAGAAGATGTGCCCCGCTTGTAAAGCTTGTCTCCGACGAGGACGTAAGACTTGGCGCGGCGGACGAGTTGCTCGGCCGCGTTCTTGTCGGAGGGGACCTTCTGCTCGCTGAGGTAGTCGATGAAGGGTTGCCTCCGGCCCACGTCGATCATCATGACCTCCGCCCGGCCGGTGGATGGGCCGGGACAAGGGTCGGTGGCGCGGCTCCGGGATGGATGGCGCGTGAAGCTCGTGTACGAAGAAACCCGCCGGCACTTGAGCGCGGGTGGATCCAAGCTTGGAGAGGACGTCCGCCGCAACATTGTTGTCACGGACGATGTGATGGAACTCGAGACCGTAGAACTTGTTCTCGAGCTTGCGGACTTCTAGGCGAAGGCGTCCATGTTCTCCTTGTTGCGGTCCCAGGACTTGTTGACTTGGTTGATGAGCACCGGCGGAGTCGCCGTAGACTAGTAGCCGCTTGATGCCCAGGGGGGCCGCGAGGCGGAGCCCGTGTAGGAGGGCTTCGTACTCGGCTTCGTTGTTTGAGACCTTCCGAGAAGATCGCAGGACGTACTTGAGTTGTTCGCCCGTTGGAGAGATCGGGGAGTACCCGCGCGCTCGCGCCCTCGAGGTTGAGTGAGCCGTCAAAGTACATCACCCAATGCTCGGTCGCACGGTGGGAGTAGGTAGCCGGTTCTCCCGCCACTCCGCCATGAAGTCGACTAGTGCTCGCGACTTGATGGCTGTGCGTGGCTTGAAGTCGATAGTGAGGGCGCCAAGCTCGACGGCCCCACTTGGAGATTCTTCCAGGAGCATCTTGGTTCCGCAGATGTCGCCAAGCGGGTAGTCGGTGGACGACGGAGACCGAGTACCGCCGGGAAGTAGTGTCGTAGCTTCCGCGAGGTGATGAGTAGAGCATACAGAGCTTCGCACGGCCGATAGCGTGCCTTGGACTCGATAGAACCTCGCCGACGAAGTAGACCGGACGCCGGACCGGGGTAGGCGTGGCCGTCTTCCCGCCGCTCGACAACGATGGCGATCGACCACGTGAGTAGTCGCGGCGAGGTAGAGCAACAAGCTTGCTCTCCCTTGTGAGGAGCCGTGAGGATCGGTGGCTTTGATAGGAAGTCCTTGAGCCGGGCAAGGGCTTGATCCGCCTCTCGGAGTCCACACGAACTTCTCTTGATGCTTGAGTAGTTTGAAGAAGGGGAGGCCCCGTTCTCCTAGCCTCGAGATGAATCGTCTCGGCGCCGCCATGCACCCCCGTCGCCTTCGGACGTCTTTGATGCTCGTGGGAGCTTTCATGCTTTCGGTGATGGCGGAGATCTTCTCGGGGTTGGCTTCGATGCCGCGCCGGGTCGATGATGAAGCCGAGTAGTTTGCCCGAAGGAACGCCGAAGACACACTTGTTCGAGTTGAGCTTCCGGCGGTACTCTCGTAGTGATGCGAAGGTCTCTTCAAGGTCGTCGATGAGGGTACCGGAGTCCCCGGTTTTGACAACCACGTCATCCACGTAGGCCTCGACGTTCTTGTTGAGTTGCCGCTTGAAGCTGTGCCCGGATGGCCCGTTGGTAGGTAGCGCCGGCGTTCTTCAACCCGAATGACATGGTCGTGTAGTAGTACGCGCCAAATGGGGTGATGAACGCGGTCTTCTCCTCGGTCTTCTTCCTTGATCGCGATCCGGTGGTACCCGGAGTAGCGCCGAGGAAGCGGAGAGCGGTCGCGCGACCCGCCGTGGAGTCGATGACTTGATCAATCCGCGGCAACCCGAAGGGGTCCTTGGGGCGGTGTTTGTTGAGGTCGGTGTAGTCGACGCACATCCTCCACTCGTTCGAGTTCTTCTTGCGGACGAGGACGGGGTTGGCAAGCCACTCAGGATGGAAGACTTCTCCGATGAAGCCGCCGCGAGTAGTTTGGCGAGTTCCTTCTTGATGACATCCCCGCCTGTCGTCGGCAAAGCGTCGGAGGTGCTGTCGTTTGGGGGTGGCCTTAGGGTCGACGTTGAGGGCGTGCTCAATCAGCTCCCTGGGCACTCCTGGCATGTCCGCTGACTTCCACACGAAGATGTCGCGGTTAGCCCGAAGAAAGCTGATGAGCGCGCCTTCCTATTTGGGGTCGATGCCGGACCCGATGGTGGTGGTCTTGCTGGGGTCGCCTGTTCCGAGGTCGACCGTCTTGACGGGTACCTCCTCAGGTGGCTGAGGCTTGTTGGTACTATCAAACTTCTCTGGGATGTCGAGTTCACTTGTAGCAAGCTTCTTCGACGCAACATAGACCTCCATCATCGCGTTGGGTACTTGATTTGTGGAGGCGATCTCCACGGCTTCTGTGTCGCAGTCGTGGGAGATCTTGAGGTCCCCTTGGAGGGAGAGTACACCGGCCGGGCTTGGCATCTTGAGTACCAAGTAGGTGTAGTGGGGCACCGCCATGAACTTGGCGATGGCCGGTCTGCCGAGGATGGCGTGGTAGGAGGTCTCGAAATCCGCGACCTCAAACTTGATGTACTCGGTACGGTAGTTGTCCCGAGATGCGCCGAAGGTAATCGGCAGACCACTAAGCCCGGTGGAATAGCCGCGTTGCCGGGGACGATGCCGTAGAAGGGCATCTCGCTCTTAGTGAGCATGGGAGTGATGTCGAGCTTCATTTTCTTCGGGGTCTTGGTGAAGAGGACGTTGAGCCCGCTCCCACCGTCGATGAGGACCTTGTTGAGTTTGGAGGCCACCACCGTTGGTTTCGGGACGAGGGGGAACCGTCCTAGTTCGGAGAAGCCGGTCCATTGGTCCGCACGGGAGAAGGTGATGTGAACCTCCGACCACCCGAGAGGGGGTCGGGACCGCCGGTTCAATGGACATTACTTCACGACGGGTAGCCTTCTCGCTCCCTCCCCGGCGGCGCTCCGCCGAAGAGGACGTTGACGGTCTTCTCGGGTTCTTGGAAGTCGTTGTTGTCGCCGTCCTTCTTGTTCTTTTGATCATGAGGGTGCGGTGGCTCCGACGTCTCCTTGAGTGCGTGCCCGAGCCGGTAGCACCGTTCGGTGGTGTGGTTGCCGTTTGGATGCCACGGGCACTTCTCCTTCGACAGGTCTTTGAAACCGCCGTAATTCTTTTTCGAGTTCCCTTTCGCAGGGCGCTGGATAGCCGCGACGGTATTGTCTGGTTTGCGCTTGCGGTTGGGACCCGAGTAGTAGTATTAGTAGTAGTAGTTGTTGTTGTTGTTGCGGCCGCCCTGGTTTGCATTGCGCCGCGCCGCCGCCGCCCGGTTCTGCTTGGTCTTGCCACGAATGGCGTCGTACTTGGCGTTGGCCTTGTCTTCTTCATCCGCCCAGGACGTGATCATGTCCTTGAGGTGGGGGATGGACCTGGGGCGGCGACGACCGAAGTCTTCGAAGGTGCGGCGGTGATAGAGGCCGTCTTGGAAGAGGTCGATGACCTCCTTGTCGGTGACGTTGATGACGGTAGCGCGCTTGTCGAAAAAGCGGCACATGTAATTGCGGAGGGTCTCGCCTTGTTCTCGCTTGATCATGGCCGAGTCCATGCGAGTACCCGATCGACCCATGGCGCCCGCGAAGTTGCTTGTGAACCGCTCCTTCGACCGGTCCCACTTGTCGATCGAGTGCTTGTCCGACGACTCGAGCCATGTGAGTGGTGCTTGATCCGGCGAAGGGGAAGTAAAGGCACTTGGTGTCGCCGTTGCCGCCGCCGTTCTCGATGGAGAGGGCGTAGCATCGGAGCCACTAGATGAGATCCTCGCTTCACATCGTACTTGGTGATCCCCAAAAGTTTGAACTTGTCGGGGAGGAGCGAGGTTGTGAAGTCGAGGTGAGAAGGCGGGGAAGCCGTTGCCTTCGCCGGCAAGGGGTCGACTTCTTCCGCCGCAGCTCCTCAATCTTCTAGCGGGCGTCGTACCCGCCGTGTGAGGCGCCGAGGCGTGGTCGTTCGCGTGGCCTCGGCCGCCGCGGCCGCCGCCGCCCCCGCCCTCCCCGTTGGCCCCATGGTTGGAGCCGCCGCCGCCGCCGCCGCCGCCGTCGGGGTCGTTGCCGCCGCCACCTGCCGGAGCGCGGTGGGGGACGACTTCTCGGTTGCCGCGGTCTTGCAAGGAAGGTCCGCCGGCGTTGGAGCGGCGACGGTTTGGCTCGGGCGGGAGGTCAGCTCGAGTACGGTTGGGACCGTTGTTGGCGCTGCGACTAGTAGCTTCGTTGTCGCGGGGCTTAGCCGGAGGAGGTTGGTTGACTCGTTGTCGACCCGCATGAAGTAAGCTTCTTCGGCCGAGCTTGGCGATCACCTCACCGGCGCTTATGCCCCGAGCTTGGCGTGCGATCGCCGTGATCGACATGAGGCATTGCTCGGGGGTGGTGTGTACTCGCTCTCGACCGCCTCGAGAGCTTCCGCAAGGTTGCGGATGGGGGAGGTTGTCGCGGAGGCGTCGACGATGTTCGTTGCGCTTCCGGTTGCGTTCTCGTCGAGAGTCTCTCGTCCGCCGGAGTCTCATTCGGTGGAGCTTCAGCGAGAGAGCTCATCGCAGGAGATGTCCTCCGTGCATCGGTCCCGAGCCGTGTCCGAAGGCCCCGGGGTGTCGCCGGCAGCCATGAAGACTTGGCGATCGGGGGTGCCGAGGCTAGACTCGCAGGGTGCCACCTCGGTTGGTGTGTTTGAGTCCGCCCGGCCGCCGGTGTTCCCTCCCGGAACGGTAGCGAGTCGATGTAGGCGACGTAGCGTGAGTCTCCCTTTATCGGTCGTCGGCGGGCTTGCGGTCCGGCCGCAGACGTATCTCCCGGCCGACGTGGATTTTATAACCAGCCCAGAAGCTGGCCCTAACAAGGGAAGCTCGGTGGAGTCGTTTTCGGACTCGGGCTCCTCAGGGTCCGACCCGAAGTCGAACTCGTAGTCCGGGTTCGAGAAGAACTCAGAGAGGGGGCTGGAGTCCGGAGCGCGATCGGGGGCGGCGTCGGAATCCGAGTTGCACTCGGTACGGGCTCCTTGCCGGCCGTGGGGACCGTGCGCGGAGGGCTTGCGTGGTGAGGGGAACACTTGCGATGGCCGAGCGCCCGGCTCGCATGCGATGGCCCATGGCGACGTCGAGTTCGAGTTGGAGACGGACTCGAGCTCGAAGTCAGCGTGGTGGTTGAAGAGCGAAATTTCGCCGAACTTGCCGGCGAGTTCGCCTGTGACGGCTTCGGGAAGCGTCACGAGGCCCGTCTTCGGGTTGGGCTGCACGGTCAGGCGGCGTTGGAAGGAGCCCGCGCCATCAGCAGTGCAGACCCAGGCGCCGAACACGAAGGTGTCGCCGCGGTTGAAAGCGATGGTTGGCTTGAAGCGACGGGTACAGAGCCGTCGAGTTCGCCATGTGATCTCGGGCGAGAGCCCCTACCGGCGCGCCGGTGTCGGTGTTTTAGACCGGCAACCTACTAAGGGGAGTACCCGAAGTAGATGAATGTGACTCGCCGAGATCGGTAACTCGAAGGAAGAGACACGTGTCACACAATTTAGACAAAGTTCGGGCCGCGAGGTGCGTAATACCCTACGTCCCGTATGCCGCGTAGCTCGGATTGATAGGGCACAATTACAAGATGGTGCAATAGTGCGCCGTGGGTTGTAGGGGATTGGATGAGGTGATCCTGAGATCGGTCCCCGCCTCTCCTTATATAGTCCGGGAGGCGGGGTTACAAGTCGGAGTAGGGAAAGAGTACTAGTCGAGTATGTCTAGGAGTCCTCTATACAAGGTGCGCAACATGTACGGCTCCCTAACCGAGTACTACTCCCGTGTAGTCCTTGTGCTCCACGCCTTCGAGTGCCGTGTAGCGCAAGCCGGTAGTCCCGGGGCCCACCGAGTAGTCGGTCCTGGCACCCACCGAGGTAGTGGGCCCAGGGAGGTCCATACGACAGATTCGAGCTCGAAGTCGGCCGTGGTGGTTGAAGAGCGAAATTTCACCGAATTTGCCGGTGAGTTCGCCGGTGACGACTTCGGGGAGTGTCACGAGTCCTGTCTTCGGGTTGGGCCGCATGGTCGCGCGACTCGGAAGGAGCCCGCGCCATCGGCAGAGTGCGGCACCCGTGCGCCGAACACGAAGGTGTCGCCACGGTTGAAGGCGACGGTTGGCTTGAAGCGGACGGGAGCCGTCGAGTTCGTCATGTGATCTCGGCGAGAGCCCCTACCGGCGCGCCACCGTCGGTGTTTTAGACCGGCAACCTACTAAGGGGAGTACCCGAAGTAGATGAATGTGACTCGCCGAGATCGGTAACTCGAAGGAAGAGACACGTGGCACACAATTTAGACAGGTTCGGGCCGCGAGGTGCGTAATACCCTACGTCCTGTATGCTGCGTAGCTCTGGATTGATTGGGCACAATTACAAGATGGTGCAATAGTGTGCCGTGAGTTGTAGGAGATTGGATGAGGTGATCCTGAGATCGGTCCCTGCCTCGCCTTATATAGCCCGGGAGGCAGGGTTACAAGTCGGAGTAGGGAGAGAGTACTAGTCGAGTACGTCTAGGAGTCCTCTATACAGGTGCGGAACATGTACGGCTCCCTAACCGAGTACTACTCCGTGTAGTCCTTGTGCTCCACGCCTTCGGTGCCGTGTAACACAAGCCGGTAGTCCCGGGGGCCCACCGAGTAGTCGGTCCCGGTACCCACCGAGGTAGTGGGCCCGGGGAGGTCCATACGACGAGAGGCCTATTTGTGGGAGAGGGATTTTCATACATGAGCCTTATCATCCTTGAATCTCTCTTCCTAAGTTGTCTTTCCTTGTGAACCGCATCATTTGCTTTCATGCAAGACCCACACCAAAAGTTGAACAATTTTCTAAGTGGGGAGGTGGGATTTTGCGTTTGTTGTTGCCCACATCCATGCCCTCGGCCATGTGAAGGCCTTGCTGCCCTAGACGGTGCACCAGCTACAGTGGGCTGTTCGAGGGCTTTTTGGCCTCCAATATTTCCCTGTGCCCTTGCCAAATCAGCTAGTGAAGGTCCCACAACATCATTCTTCAAGTGGAAAGGCTTATGCTCATGATCATAGACAAATGTGTAGTTTGTGATGGTCTCAATGACATGCATGAGATAAGAAGCATATCCACAACTCTTTTGTGGCGAGCCGGAGATGGAATGAATTTCCTCCCAAATGTAGTCCACAACACTAAATTCCGGCTCACTAGGACACATGTGTTTCAAGAAGTCTCTTCCATAGTTTGACACATTTGATCGGTACCCTTCCCTAGGAGCAAGTGTCTTTCTAAACATGCGGTGCAAGTATGCATAGAATGGTAGCATGCCATTGACTCGACCAAAGTTCCATTCTTGTCCCGGGATATACATGAACTTCATATCTACCTTGTCCATGTCATGATCTCTATGGATCTTCATCCTTCCAAGATCTTCTTCATCAAAACCAAGTAGATAGATAAACTGGGTGATAGTGATACCAAACCATTTTCCCTCAGTCATCCAATGAACAATTTTCTCATTCTTCCAAGTGGTGAAGTAACAAGTGGCATAGAATTGTGCAATCACTTCATTGTTCCATGACTTAGCAAAGCCCATGATGTCATAAACATTTTTCCTCTTGCACTCCCGAATAATTTCAGCAATCTTCGGATCCTCCATGACTGACAAGAATCCCCAATCAATGTATTCTGAGCGAGCAATGGGGTAGTCTTTCTTGATGATGGCACTTGCATAATAGTATTGATGAAACTTGGTGCCAAAACGATAATCCAAATTCCTTCCACCAAACGACCAAAGGATTCTTTTCCCTTTCCTTTCTTGCCCTCTCTATGATACCCCTTCCCTTATAGTTGACTATGTTACGGTGCTCAGGGTCAACGGGTGGCCTCATTCTCACATTAAAGTGATTCACATCACCACTCTCAATGGGCTGCAGTCCAAGAACTGAGATGCCTTCATACTCACCATCACCGTCATCCTCTCCGGTGCCCTGACTATGCTCATGGCTAGCTGTGCGAATGTTCTTGCCCTTCCTCTTGCGCCGAGCGGTACCGCCGTAGGTGACTTGGGAGGGGAGGGTTCCCGCCCGTATGGGCTCTCCTCCTCATCATCACTAGAGGTTGACTCAGGCTCGGAGTCCTCAATGCGCATAGCACCTCTAGGGAGATTGATTCTTCCTGCTGCCCTCTTTGACCTTCTAGGTGGCTCTGGAACATCTTCTGTGATTTCATGAGCGCTGCTAGACCCTTCTCTTCTTCTGAACTCAAAACTTGCATTCTTCGTTCTAGGTTTCCTTCTCCCATAAACCATGTCAACCCTTGGATCTGTGACAAAAAGAGATACATATGTGCCTTAGGAACAATTCTCTGCCACAAATATATGCAATTGAATTTTTCGGAGCCCATTTTGCAACCGAATCGGACAACCTCGTATCGGAACCGGTGCCACCGAGTTGGGAAACTCGGTGCCACCGGTTCGTATGAACCCTAGAATATGCCCCCGATAATGCCGCCAAGAAACACTTAAGCCACCGATTTGAATCGTTCTATGACCATATAGAAGTCATTCTACAAAAGGAATCCAAGAGATAGTCCCTAGAAAAGTAGATCGGGCAAAACCTAGACATGGGATACCTCCCGACATGGTGAGAGTGCTGCCGCAGCCTAGAAATCGAGGGGAACTCGGTCCCACCGGATTGGAGGACCGGATTCTTGCTTTAATCCTTGGATCCCACGGTTGAGCCCTCAAATCGCCATGGAATCGCCCCTCTTGCCTCTCCCTTTCCTGTTCTGAGTCGTGGGTGAGAGAAGGGGGGTAAATGGGGTGAAGGGGTAACTGTAACCGGGTAAGTCACAGGTATATCTTGTGCTGCCGACAGAAACCGGTGCCACCGGTTTTCAGAAACCGGTGCCACAGGGTTTCACTTGACCCGCGGACTTTTGTCCATATTTTCAAAACTGCACTTCCTTTTTCATTCCCCTTTCTTTCTCTGCCCTTTATATTCATATTTTGCACAGCCCTCTATCTCAGATATGGATTTGAGATATTTTGATGAAATGTGAGAAACCCAAAGTTTGCAAGCCCTTGAGGTGAGAATGAGTAGCTTCCTTTGAACTTGAGAGAGTCTTGCCATTGATGGTTAGCCAACAGTCAAACAAGGGTAAATAACCATAAACAACCTGACATAATCTAAAAGATCAAGACTCAAAAATTTTGCAAAAGGCACACCACCTACACATGCTAGTGAATTTTGAAAATCTATCCTAAGTCACAAAGAGTATGCAAAAATTACTAGCCAAGATAGATCTTAGCATATTTAGCTCATGCGTCTACTAAAATTTCAGCCACAGTTAGAAAAATAAAATTTCCAACAAAAATTTGTGAGGCATTAACTAAATATCTAAAACCCATCATTACCACCAAGCAACAAATTAAGGTGATGCTAGCTCCCTTTTCGCACCAAAACTCACACTAGTAAGAATAAGGCCTAGATGCCTTTCAATTAATTACTTGAATTTCGAATTCATACCTTTGCCTTCATTCTAGATTTTCTCACTTAGAGAAACTCGGATAAGTTAACTTGCACTTTTTAGTCTTGCAATAACTTCCTCTTGTCACTTTTGGTGAGAAATACCCATTGTGTGCTAAGATGACAAGAAAACACAAATATTAAAAGCACAAGCTCTAGTCTCACATTGGATGACTCTTTGAGAGTGGAATGAAATAAGTCACCCAACATGAAACCTCATAGCATGGGTTAAACTCCTTAAAGATATAGTGCACACATGGATATGTGGATGGAAGGGACATGTGCACTACCTTGGTCAAATATGTCCAACTTAAGGAATTCAAACCATGCTATGGTGAGTAGCCCAAGATAAATGTAATCCAATCCAAAAAAGAAATAAATAGGAGATACAATTACATATATTGATTGGTGACCTCCTTGTCATGTGGCTTTCTCACAACCAGCACCCTTGCCATAAGATTTATTCAAGTGAAGAGTATAGATAAAATATTGAGACACCTCACACTTGAACTACACACATGAATTCTTGCAAGTGATGTTAGTACCAAGAGACACAAAATGTGAAGTGAGCTCCCCCTAAATAGGCGCATCAAGTATTTAAAATTTGAGAAGTGCACTTTTGGCTCAATTAAAGCACTAGGGTAGCAAGCTCCACATTTTTTGTCAAAGTTCATAAGCAAATAAGAATGTGGGAAATGAGATCAAGAGTAGCTCACAAACTATATTTGCTTAGTCTCCTTTTATTTCGAATCAAGAATAATGTGCCTTGAGGTATTTGCAAAAAATTCCTCTCCATCCCTTTGGTTCGGGAAAACTCGGTGCCACCGAGTTTATGAATCCGGTGGCACCGGATTCTTCCAGAATTTGGCACTTTTGCATTTTGCGGATCTACCGATCCTTCTCTTGATTCTTCCTTTTGCTTTTGCTCATATATATGTTCCCGCATGCAACAACCACTCAAAGCTTCTAGATGAAGCGGTTAATAACATCGAATGGTATTTGACACAATTTTGCCAAGGAGAACATATGTAAGTTGTCCACCTCATATGATCAACTAGCACATGAGCAAGTTTTGCATATGAGAGTGAACAACAACAGTGAGAGGTACTTATCATGGGAGGAGCATTTGAATGAGATTTCTTTGATTTATGTCACTTGGTCCTTTTCTATTGATGAGTCACAAAATTTCTCTTGAGATATAGATGAATGAAAATTAATATCTTCTCAAGTGAACCAAGCTTTCAATGCTACTCCAAGTACCGCAAAGTCCTTTCGGGCATGTTTTGGTACCCAACGTGCATTGGGTCCGACAAGGTTAGTGATCAAGGACTTAGGTACCCAAATGGCCTTTGTGCGCTTCTTTTGTGAAATAACCACTTTAGGGGCACTAGAGTCATTTGAGATACTCCTAAGCTTCTCATTACTATAATGAACATGGTTGAGCTTAGGGTTCTTACTATTGGGACAATCTTTACCAATATGTCCCTTTTGACGACAAGTGTAGCAAATTTTGTGCTTGATGTTGCCATTGCCATTTACACTTGTCATTGAGCCATTCTTTTCTCTGAATTTTGCTTGAGCCTTCAGAAATCCCTTGTTGAGCTTCACTTGAGGTTTTTCAGTGGAAACCGGTGCCACCGGTTTTGTAAATCCGGTGCCACCGGGTTTCCCTGAGGGAACCTTTGCCCGGTTGATACAAGCTTCAATCTTGTGCCCTTTCTCATGACAACCAAAGCATCTTCTCTGAGCAAGACTTCTTTGCCTCTTTGATTGGTTTGGATTGTCTTCTTCTTTGAATGAGCACATGGATGCATAGTGTCCCATGTGTGATCACTTGTAGCACTTGATGTGATTTAGCTTCATCTCGTCCTCAATCTTATGATCATTGATCTTGTGGCTTTGTTGAGAGATTCATCTAGTGACGATTATCCTCTCAAGCTTCTTCACCATGGGCTTACGGTTATCTTGAGAAGGTTGCACCTTTTCTTTTCCCTTCAACTTAGCCACCTCTTTCTTGAGCTTTTCAATTTCTTGCATAAGATCATCATTCTCTTAAGCAATGAAGCCATCACAAGATTCTGCAATTACTTGACCATACCAAGAGGGTTTGCCTTTTGGGTCAAGACAAGATATATCATATTTAACTTGAGTACATGTGCTAGTGGTTCAATGAGGTGTGTAAGATTTAACCAAGTTTACCAAAACCTCGTTTGCCACTTCTAGCAAAGTGTGTGATTCTACAAGCCTCTCATGAGAATATTCAAGTTCTATGTGAGTTCCTTGTAGTTTCACAAACTTTCAAGTGATTTCCTCAAGTTGGTCCTTGAGAGTTTGATTTTCTTTCTCCAAGGATGCCTGCACAAGATAGAGAGTTAGTAGCACAAGCATATGCCTTGGTAATGTCCTCCTTGCACTTTCTAGATAAGACATCATTTGACTCCTTAAGCTTCTTCAAATCTTCTTCAAAGGAGTCACGATAAGCTTGTTGTTTTGTGAGCTCATCTTCTTGCCTTCTTACTCTCTTTATGAGCTCTAGCACATTCTTCTTATATTTCTTGGTCATTTTGTCAAGCTCGAAGTCCAATTGCTCAACTTCACTTCCCTTCTTCCTTCTACCTTTAGTCACTTGAGACTTGGAATTGTTAGTACATAGTAAGGAAGTACTAGGGGCCGTAGATACTTCAATAGTCTTGTGCGACGCCGCTCCGAAGTTCGACGAAGCAAGTTGGTGTTGATCATCGCCAAACCCGGTGCCACCGAGTTCGAACTCGGTGCAACCGAGTTTGCCTTGTCGAGGCAAACGGTCGCAATGTTGTCATTCTTTTGCTTCGTGGATGAGGTCTTTAGAGGAGGGATGCAAGATCTTGATGTTGAGCACTCCTCTAGTGACTCCTCCTCCTCCTCATCTTCATCATCATCATCATCGGCACTAGTATACATGTCTTTGAGTGCCACCCAAATATGATGTGCATCATCGCAAATGTCTTCATTGTTGAAGATGCTTTCTCGAATAACCTTGCTCACATTATTATACATGAGGTTAGTAATAGAGTAGTTATGGAGAACACTTTCCTTTTCCTCCTTTGATAGGTTTGACGTGTCCTCACTATCAAAATCCTCGGGAAGGATGTTAGCAACCACAACTCGCTCAAAAAGAGGACCCCGAGTATTTAATACATGAAGAACATGAGCAGACCAAGAAGAGTAGTTTGAGTTGTCAAACCGAAGAGGCTCAAACGATACCTCAGAAGTAGTCAACATCCTTTTAACTCCAAGGGGTTAAGCTCGAATCAGAGCACCAGGCTTTGATACCAATTGAAAGGATCTTGATGTTGCCTAGAGGGGGGGGGGGTGAATAGGCGAGTCCTCGAAATCACCACTTAAAACAAATTTACCAGTGAACCTCGGATACTCCGGACTTTTCCCCCGGAGTTTACGGGAAAGTCCGAAATCTTTGGAAAAATCTCCGGAATCTTTGGACTCGCGCTGCGCATCGGAATTGGCACACTACCCAAAACCGGTGCCACCGGTTTTGCAAATCCGTACCACCGGTTTGCCCGGCGTTGACTCCCCTCTAACCTCCTTCTTGATTTCTTGCTTGAAATCAACTAAAGCCGGGTGAATAGTTCCGAGTGAAGTTCTATGAAGAATATTCAATGCCCGCACTTCACAAACACAAACACCCAAGTAGATCGACAAATATGACAAAGAGCAAACTAGGAATACGAAGTAAGGTAAATGCGAGGTAAATCAACAAGAGACACAATGATTTGTTTTACCGAAGTTCGGATTCACCACCGTGTGAATCCTAGTCTCCGTTGGGTGCTTCTCCTACCGAAGCCGGGTTGCATTCAACCCTTTTCCCGATCCACTAGATGGCTTCTTCCCTTGCGGAGGCGAAGAAAGACTTTCACAAATTTTCCCACAGCTCACCACACCTTGGGAGCTTATGGGCGATGCCTAGCCGTCTAGGAGGCAACCCTCCAAGAGTAACAAACTCCACGAAGATCTCTTGCTATGAGCTCGAGTGCTCAAGGATGGATTAGCTCAACTTTCACTCAATCTTTCAATCCCTCACCCAAATCTCTTCTCTTCTCAAATCTCTTGCTATACTAGAGATGGGAGGGCTTAAAAGGGCCGTGGATATGTGTTTTTCATGTGAGGAACCAGCGAGCTCCAAATGGGAGAGGGTGAGGGGTATTTATACCCATCACCCAAAAACTAGCCGTTGGCTGTTAAGTCCCGGAAACTCCGGAAAAATCCCCGGATACTCCGGAATCCCCAAAACTAGCTGTTAGATTCAAAAGTTCCGGATATTCCGGATATTTTTCCGGAATCTCTGGAAAGTCCGGAATCTCCGGAAAATTCCCGGAATATCCGAAGCTTCACTGGACAGCACAAGTCACCTCGGAGAAAAAGCCATAACTTTTTACTCCGGACTCCGAATTCGATGATCTTGAACTCTATGGAAAGATTATTCAGAGGAGCATCCATTCCAACTGAAAATAAGCTCCAAAACCATCAGGTGCATGTGTTGTGAAAAGTGTTTCTCTCATGATAGCACCTGGGAGGTTAGGTTTGAGCATCGAGACATAAGCAAAGCTATCCACGTTGCATCCCTCTTCATAGTACGGCGTACCTATACTCAAGATCAAATATAAATGCAATATTAGAACTCGTGAGCTTCTTCTTCAAGAATGGCCATACTTGATCAATATATCCTCATGAGAGATTCATCCATCAATGCCTCATTGATTTGAGCACTTATACCTTGAGCTAGTGACTTTGATCTTTATATAAGAATGAAACCCAATTCTCGATTAAGTCACCCTTCACATGACTCAACGAATATGTAATGCTTCTTCATTACTTCACTCGGTTACGCTCGACTTGATACCTCGAAACTTTCCAAGCTATAGCCACTTCACCCTAGCCAAGCACATGGTCTAAGACACTACTCACCCAACCTTAGCTTAGTACCTCGTTGTTAATCTCTTGCTTGATTTCCTCATCTATTCATTGCCAATTTGAGTGAAACTTTGATTCAACATCAAGAGTGGAATTGTATTGAGAACATGCCTTCTTTTAATTTAAATATCCCTTTTTATTATAACAAGCTTCTTCCTTCAATTATAGGTCATCCAATGTTCCAAAATCAATATGCCTCTTTCTTATCCTTCATTAGCTTGTCATCTACCATCTCAATTATCTTGTATACACATAGCTTGTTTTCACAATGTAGATAGCCAATGTCATATATTATGCCTTGTCATTTATATGTTACAACCTGCTCACATGCTTAACAAGGACATTAGATCTTTAATTTAGTTGTCAATAAATACACCAAAACCCACTAAGGGCCTAGATGTCTTTCAACTGGCAATTATGGCTAATTAAAAATCTGGGGCGTCACACTATCTATAACCATTTAAGCTTTGCATAAAGCTTCAGATGAACTACAAATATATTTGTGTATACCGTTGTGTGGTTATTTAGATCAACCATAGCCAGATGTATATTTGATATATGTATGCTATTTTGATAAAACTTAGGTAAAACGACTTCTGGTGATTGATAACATGAGTCAAAAGATAAAATGTCTATAATGCTTTTTACCTTTCTATTTTTATTTTTTATATTTCTCTTTTCTTAATATTTTTCTCCTCTCACTAGTGTAATGCACATGCGTTGCTATGGACAATTAAAAGATCATGCACATAATGAAGGCACTTCACATAGATGTTTACCATTCATAATATAACTCATTACAAAAGTCTCATGCAAAGGGATTCAAAAGTCTTAAGTAAAAATCACTCGACAGAAATATATTAATACGCAAAAGGTATTACTTTATTCACAGGTTGATATCAATTAAGTTCATACGCAAAAATTATTACTTTATCACATACATTGCAATTATACGCAAATATAGCATCACAACAATTGTATCTTTAAAAACATTCTTCAGGAGTTTCTGTATGAATCCATTATGTACTTAAACATTGTTTTCAATACATTCCCATCATTTGCATGCATATTTTGGACATTCTATATGGCTACAAAACAATATTATTTCTCTCTACAGATGACATATGAACTGCTTTTTAAAAATAAAAATGCAATGACATAATATTTCCAATTGATGAAGCACACCACGAAAGGGTATATCAACATTTAGCAAACAGTATCTCCCAAGTCCCAACACCCGCATTGATCCCGTGCTCTTCCTCCATGCATTCCAACAAGCATGTTGTGTGCAATGGCCACATACCACACTGAAGGGAATTTGGTAGAGCTCTTATGGTTGATCTCCCAAGTCCCGACACCCAGATTGATCCTGGTGCCCTGAATGAAGCTGCAGGTAAAATTAACATATAGAGCCTAAAAGTAAGATACAATAATATGTTTAGATCTCATCGCATACGGCAAAGGCAAGCCAAAATTTCTAATCAGTAAGACAATCTAAACAATAATTATACTACATACACTCCTGAAATAACAATAAAAGGCCCAAGATACCAGTCTATTTTACAATTAAGCACAAGATACCAGTCTAACAAAAAAAAACCATCAGTCTATTAGATAGACAATACAAGTCTACTGAGAAAAAGTGAAATTACGTAATCACAACCTGATTTAGCCAACATTTTAATTAAATGGATAAAATAAAAGGAATGTTATGATCTTCTGTCACTTAAAATTAGCTTGTGTGAAATGGTCACAAAATTGAGTGTTTACTACATGCTGCTATTCACTTAGCTCATATAGAAAAGACCTAAGCTGGAATGGAACATAATCACTCAGATTGCTAGCTATTTGAGTGCATCGATTGGCTCGTTCGCTTCCATCCCACTTCGATCCTTATATCCTCCACTTACATAGATGAACCAATCAAATGTTTAATGCCAGTTTCAACAATCTGAAACTTCCAATTACTTCCCAGGATCTTTGCGCAGCTTATTCGCTCGTGAAAACATAGAAACATAGAGCTATTTGTGTGCAGCTTATGAACTGAACAGCTGTAGCCTTAGCTTATGAACAAAAAAATCCCGAACTCAACAATAACGACACCAAGAAACACCTGATGCTTGCAGATCGGTTGTAAGTTCAGATGAGCCGCTGCCTAAATGCAGGTTGTTGTATGTTCCCGTGCTATCATGGATGCAGAGCACCCTGCTGCCTGCCTGTCATTGGTTTTCCTTTAGCAAACATTAATCTGCAAGAATATTGGGTGTACTCATATAATCTTTTTCCCTGTGACTAACATCTATTCTTGAATTAAGGAGGCCGGCGCTTGGTTTAAATCGCGATGTGGAAGCTGCGGATCTGACAGCAATTGTCATGTCATTCCACCACCCAATACATTCACATCTGCATGCATGAGCAACACTGCAGGAGAGAAATTGAACACTAAACATATTGAATCGCTAAATCTAAGAACAGGTCAATCGAATCAAAGAACCCTAGCTGATGAATGATATAAGATTTGTACATACCAGTAGCTGTCTCCACCACCGCGAGTACTGAGAGAAGCCATAAACTGAGGTATGTTGTGCCCGTCAACCCCTGTGGCCTAAACCCGCCCCACCATCGCTTGCACATCGATTTCGCGGATCTGCATCGCCATCGGTCATCGGTGGGTATGAGAAAAACTGGATAAAGTCCGGCCACCATCCATTGCATCTCCACCTGGAAGCTCCATCCATTCTGATGGATGAGCCACACGGGATGCAGGCCCTGACACCCGGGGAAGGTTTGGGTGAACATCGAGATGAGAGATGGAGCAATGGAGGGGCGGGGGGCACACCGCCATGCCGCGTTGGGTCGGCCCCGGATGAAAAGACGCCGAGTCGACGAATGCCGCTATGGCTCGAAGCTAGAAGCTCACAAAGAAGTAGATGAGATTGGAATGTGGAATGAATATACTCACAAGATCGGCCACCGAGCTCGGCGGTGCGCGCACGAGAAGGGGAGGCGCCGCCCTCGAGTGACCGCCGTTGCGCGATTGAGGCCGCTTCGAAGAGGAAGAGGAGCGGCGGACGGCGCACCGCTCCCGGACCGCCGTCGCCGCCGTCGGACCACCGCCGCCCTCGCCGCGAATCGGGCTCGTCCACCTCTACCTCGGGAAGATGAGGAAGAGGAGGCCCATGTCCATAGAGCGAGCCGAGATGGGCGGAGCCGGACGGAGGAGCGTCTCGTGGGCGAGGAGACGGTCTCCGCCACCCTCGCGAGGCGCGCGCGTCGGGGCGGCCCTCGCTCTTCCCCCGCGGCGGTCGTGCCCCGCCTCGCCCTCGCGGCAACGTGCTCCCGCCGGATTTCGCCCCGACCGAGAAAAGGGAGGAGCTTGAGAAGCGACGGCCGAGGGAGGAGCGCGGGGGCGGGGGGGGGGGGGGCGGTCCGCGGCCTCGGGCGACCCCGCCGCCCGATGTGGTCGGCGCGCACCGTGCGGTGGGTGAAAAGGAACCGCCGACGGAACCGGCGACGGCGTGGGCGGGTAGAAAAAAAATGTTTGGGGGGGGGGGGGGGGCGTGAAGGCGCGGAGGCGGAGGCGGATGGTGAAAGGTAAACCGACGAGATTGTCTTATTTTTACACTTTTTTTAGGAGTAGAGACAGAGATTTCACTTTTTTTTCCTCATCTTTCTTCTTCCCTTTTCCTTCTTCTCTCTTAATTCATTCACCCGCCGACCACGAGGCAAGCCTCATCCATCCCCTGTGATCCTATCCCCCCTGCAGCGTCGCTGTCCGGCGCCCCCAGCAGCCCAGCTCTTGCATCGTCCGCTGCCGTTCGGTGGCCCCAGCTCCATCTCCCGCACTGCCAGTTACCGTCCGGCCCTAGCACAAGCCCGCGCCTCCTCCTCCGCGCCGCATGAGCAGGAGCAAGGCCTCTCTGTGCGTGAAGGAGAAAGGCCTCTCTTCCCCGGCGCGGGGAAGATCAGGCTCAGGACGGCGGTGTAGCCCTTTGTGCGAGCTCGACCTCGATCTGCAGCAGTGCTAGCGGTGAATCGAGCAGGTCCAGCGGGTCGGCTTGGTGACGATGGCGGCAGCAGCTCCCTCGCGAGGACGGTGGTGGCGGGCCCACGGACGCAGAGCGGTGGCGCCCTTGCTTCCGTCCCGGCCTCCCTCAACTGCTGGTCCGGCTCCGAACTGCGGGCTCCAGATTCGGTGAGCCTCTCTTCCTGCTCAGTCTTCCCCAGCCCACGACGCACGCCCGCGCAGCCGGAGCAGGGCGGTCGGCGTGGGGCCGGAGAGCATGACAAAAGGGTCCATCTGTGTGCATGAAATGTGGGGTTAGTGTCAAAATAGCAAATCACGTTTAGAGGGAGTCATGTAATCACAATTTTTTCTGCGCTCGCTGGTGCCCCTACCCGGCCCCAACCGCTGATGTCCCGAGCTTGATGGGGAAATTTGCCACACGCACACACTTCGCGCGGGATCCGACAACAGCGTCGCCTCAAGAAGACAAGGCCGTACAACGGTGTCGACCTGTCCATTGGACTTGGGACAACGAGACGTCCCCGTAGCCTCGCCGATGATGCGATACCCGTTGCCGCCCCGCCAAGTGGGGGTGATGGTTGCTTGCAAAAGGGCCGTCAAACCGACAGGCCAAACAAGCAGAGCGTCGGGTCCGGGTGGGTGGGCTGGCATAGGTGGGCGGGTACCCGTCAAAAAGGAAAAAGTCTACATCACCCCTCAACTACGAGGGGTGGACTACAAAACCCCTAACCTACGTAAACGGTATATATCATCCCCCCGATTTTTTTCAAAACGGGCCAAATTACCCTAAATCAAATTTGAAAAATCATAGTAAATCACGAAAAATTCATAAAATAAAAAATTCAATTGTGTTGGACTCCAAATCAATAGATCTACACAATGAACATATAATATGATATGCTTTATACATTTTTTTACAACTATGAAGAAATCATAGATCTAAAGCTATAGCCAAAAAAATAAAGTAAAGCATGCCATATTATATGTTCACATTGTAGATTTACTCATTTGGAGTCCAATACAATTGGATTTTCCATTTTATGAATTTTCTATGATTTATTATGATTTTTCAAAAATGCTTCGGGGGTTAATTTGACTTGGTTTTGAAAAGTTCATGGGTGATTTAGACCGTTTCATAGGTTGGGGGTTATGTAGTTCACACCCCATAGTTGAGGGGGTGATGTAGACTTTTTCCTTTAAATTCGTACTCCGAACTCGCCTTCATGTGGGCTTTGTGCATATTATCAATCATGTGTTGTAAGTGATTCATCGGGCTTACCGTAGATACGACAAAATATTTCTTTATTACGCTTAATGGCCACGTGGACGATCTTAGGCGATAATACGGAATTGTTTTGGACGGGGAAAAGTCTACATCACCCCCTCAACTATGGGGTGTGGACTACATAACCCCCCAACCTATGAAACGGTCTAAATCACCCCTTGAACTTTTCAAAACCAGTCAAATTAATCCCTGAAGCATTTTTGAAAAATCATATCAAATCATAGAAAATTCATAAAATGGATAATCCAATTGTATTAGACTCCAAATGAGTAGATCTACAAAGTGAACATATAATATGGCATCCTTTACTTTATTTTTTTAGCTGTAGCTTTAGATCTATGATTTTCTTCATCTCTACTCCTAAAAAAATGAAAGTAAGACTAAAATTTCGTATGCTTTTTTTTCTCCATTCCCGCGGGTCGGCCTCCTCCCTAGAGATGGCAACGGGCGCAAACCCGCTGGGTTTTGCCATCCCAAACCCGTGCCCGTGAGAATAAAGTTGGCCCGCTAAGAAGTCTAGACTTTTGCCCAAACCCATGCCCTCACGGGTCACGGGCGACCCGCGGTTGCCCGTGCCCGACAAAAAAAAACTACAGGTTGCGCACAGGTTAGGAGTATGTTTAGTTCATAGTTCAAGCAAGCATAATGGATGACGCCACCATTCTTAATTTTATTCACACTAAAGAAGAAATTATCCATTAATCATTAGTACCATCCTGAGTTCCTAACATATACATGCACAGAAGCAGCCAAAATTTTGAAAAACGCCAAATCAAAATCACCCTTATAAGCAATTGGCAGGAATCAGCACTCAGCAGTACCAAAAGCCAAAAAATTCTTTAAAAGGGAGACTGGGGATGAGGAGAGGAGGCTAATTTGCTACTGCTAGTTTGTCTACTCTCGCTCTCTCTCAGCGATGATTAGCAGGAGCAGGCAGCAAAGTCCAGGATGCAGGCGGAGGAGAGGAGAGTGCGCAGCAACCAGCAAGGGCTCTCGGCAGGACGTGCGCGAGGTCGACACTACGAGTATGGCCAGCGTTGCCGTGGGTGGAGACCGCGACAGTGAAGGAGATGCTCAGATGCAGATGCGCCGCCGCGGCTGAAAGGAGTGGGAGAAGGAGAGGTGCGTACGGTTTAGAGGCCACTGCTGTCGCATTTTATGTGTATAAATGGGCCAGGCTGGTGAGCAAGTATAAGATATTGTGGGCTGATTTGGGCTAATTTGTAGGATGACGCGGGTTTTAAAAACCCATGGGTTTACGGGCTCGGGTTCTATAATCCCAGACCCATGCCTGCGGACCCGATGGGTTTAATATTTTGCCCATTAACAAACCCATGGGTTACCAACTTGACCCATGCCCATGCCCTAATAGGGTAAAAACCCACCGGGTTTCGGGTTTCGGGTACCCATTGCCATCCTACTCCTCCCCCGCGCGGTTCAGCCGCGACCGACCCCACACACGCCGCAATTTCTCCCGGTCTCCCCGATCCAACCGATCCAATCTCTTCTCCCGGTCTCCCGATCTCCGTGACCTCGCACGCCGCCCGCTCGCCATCGCGTGGCACCTCCGCGTCTTCCCCCTCTACAAGGCGGCGGGATCTCCGTGACCTCGCACGCCGCCCGCTCGCCATCGCATGGTGCCTCCGCGTCTTCCCGGCCCGTAGAAGCACGCCCGCGCCGACCGCCTCGCGGAGGTACCGGTGTGCTCCAAGATTTTTTTTTGTTGATGTTTCCATCTTGCGGTCCTGTGTGAGATGTCACCCATGCCTGCAATGGTTCCGCCACCAATGTCGTGTTCTGGTGATTGTGCTTGGGTCAGAACCTTTTGACTGGTTAATTTTTGAACAACATAGGATTCTTGAGTGGGTTAAAACACCTTTAGTTATATGGTGACCTTATCTGTGAAATGTTATTTCTCACAGTCATATTGAGCTCAGCCATTTTATCCATGGGGATTAATAGAGTTTCTGTTCATATTTTGTTTCTACTTTATCTTTTTTTAATTTATGGGCTAATTTCTTTTCAGGTTTCCATTTCTAGCTTCTACTGCATCTCTACTGTCCATTCAAACCATATGACTTCTGTGTGTTTATATAACTTAAGGACTGGTATGTTTATCCAATATATTGTAGGAAAATAAAAATAAGCAAACATTTTTAAGTCTTCATCAAAAGTCAGCCCCACCATTCCACTTTAAATCGAGCTGACTACAGAAATATCTACTTTAAAGGTACCTTTCTCATGGTTTTTTTTTTACTTTGGCTGCAGGTGGCCTTCATAAATTGGTCATGTCCAATTTTTTTTCTGCTGCAATGCAAGTGCAATTGGATGCATGTATATTCATATGGTCTGGTTCATGTAATTATTTCTGTTAAATGATACATTGCCTGTTTGTGGGCATCACATATAATGACTAGAATTTTAACTCAAGTAGAGACAACAGATGCATGGGGTCACGAATTCATCTACTTTACCAATGGTCAGACGCAGATCATCAATATACTACATGCTATTTTTCAGTACAGTATTGCAAATGTGGATAGTATTACAGTGTAGAATGTCTCCTGAGGCAAATTTCTATTTTCATCTCATTCTGTTGTGTTAATAAATATACCAGCATGTGGGCAGAATCTCATTATGTTGTGTTTTCATCTCATTTTGTCGTGTTTATGATTGTTTCATGTTGTCATGGCGCACATATTTTTTCTGCAATGGCTTTACATAATTAGTATTGTAATTTAAGGTCCAAGTTTCTTTTTGGAAAATTGATTGTGATATTGTTCAAGTCAGTTTAAATAATTCATGTTGTAAACTTCAAAATTCCTACATCTCACACTGGATGCATTAATTTTTATTTACTTTTTCTAGGTTGTAAATATACTTTAATTTGCTTCTAGTGTGTTCCTATGGTGTGCTGATATATATCTCCTGACTCGTAGTATTTGTACCAACAGCCAATATTCATGGATCCGTCTGGAGCTGTCAATACCAGGGAGCCTCTTGGGAATATCACCAACACCAATACCCAAGGTACATAGCGAACAACATGTAATACTTCAGTCGGTGTGCTGTAGATTGTTTTTTTAATAACGTAATGTTGTCGTGCTTCAAGGAGGAGATAGTCAGCAGCGTCAAGAAAATGGTCCTGATGATGCTAAGAGGCTGAGGAATAAACAGTATTTTGCTTCTATGTCGAATGAGAAGAAGAATGAGCGTAACATGAAAAAACGTGAGAGGAGGTTGGAGAAAAAACATAGTTAGGGAGGTACCACCAGTTCCTGGTAATTTTGTTTTAGTTATCCAAAGTTCTATTTAATTTATATATCTATGCTTTGCTTTCCATAGTTGTGGACGATGGATTGGTTGATGGGGAGGGTAATCTCAACCAATCAGCTTGCATTAAAGTTGATGGAATCAATGATGCCGAGGAAATGGATCTTGTTGGCATCACCGACCAAGAGCAAGTTCAAAATTCCTCCTCTTTAAGTTCGATAACGAATTGTTCTTCCAATGTGGATGTAGGATGCGGGCGTAAGTAATTTCTTTTTCTCAAATGGCATGACTATCTACGGGAAGCTATATTCCGGGTTGTTGCTACCGTGCTTCATCTTGGAAACATAAATTTTGCAAAAGGGAGGGAGGCCGATTCATCCGTAATAAAGGATGACAAATCTAGATTCCATCTTAATACGAGCGAGAGAGCTCTTGATGTATGCCTAATGTTTTCCATTCTCCATTTCTCTTTATAACTTTAATGTTATATATTACATGTCCATAATCCATGTTACATTACGGGTGTGATTGTGAGAAGTTGGAGAATGCCTTGATAAATAGGCAAATTAATACACCGAAGGAGTGATCACCACTACGGTCGGTCCGAATTCTCGCTACTATTAGCCGGGATGGTTTAGCAAAGCGAGATATACTCTCGATTATTTGATTGGAAATAGGCTTGGGAATTTATTTTCTTACTAATTATATAGTTGTTTTCTAAGCACATACACTTATGCTATTGCGGGCTTGTAAACGAGAATAAATGCATCAATAGGACAAGACCCATATTCGAACAAACCGATTGGGGTACTTGATATATATGGTTTCGAAAGTTTTAAAACCAACGGGTAAGTAATTAGTTCTAGAAAGAACGAGAAAATTTGTTAATGTGGAAGACCGGGGGTGCTTACTCTCCTACTTGTATGCGATCGTTATGACAGTTTTGAACAACTCGCATCAATTTCACCAATGAAAAACTCCGGCAACACTTTAATGTTTCGGGGAAAAAGTAATGCACAGGTAGGTAATTGCAAATGTGTTAGCATCTATGCTAAACGAGAATGTGGGATTTTAACCTTTCTTATTCTTTGTCGTGTCCATTGGTATCTCCTAATTGATGCACATTACTTCGTCCGTATGCACCCCTCCTTTCTTTTTATGAAACGGTGTATGCACCATCCTCGCTAGATGCCGCCGCACCCTCCGGGTTACAAGCGGGGGTTCACCTTACCGCAACGGTAGCGGTTTTCCAAACCGGCAAAACCGGTCCGTAAACCGGTGAAACCGACCGTGTAAACCGAAAAGAGCGGTTTTCTAGGATTTGCTAGGTTCGGTTAGAGAGCGGTAACCGAGCTTTTTTGCTACCGATCCAGACCGGTAAGGCCGGTTACCGCGGTAACCGGACCGGTTACCAACGGTAAGGTGAACCCCGGTTACAAGTATATAAGGTTATGGGTTGGCCATTGATGGTAGGGAATTTGATAGGGAAGGAGCGAGGATTATCTTGTAACAAACCGAAATAAAAAATCTGTTAAAACATGAATGTGCCAATTGAGAAATTGTTCGCTGCAAAATATCATTTCACGTAATTAAGAGTTGCCTTTGCGAGAATGTAGAAATATGTATTGATGAATATCCTTTTCCTTAGGTGGCATATTGAGCATCATAATATCATTGTACCATAGTAGACAGAAGTTTAGTTAAATATAGCATTAGACATTGAAACTTTAAGGGTCTTTGACATAGGAGCGGTACGTTTCCCCATTTTTTTGCATGCTTTTGAGAAGCCGGACTAGCTCTATCTACTCTTTGCATGCTAAACGATTTCAACTTTCGGTTTTGAGGTGCACCCGATTCTCGGGCCTCGGAGCGGACCACGGAAGGTGAGCGGCCGGAAATGGAGAGGAGATACGAGCCGAGAAGAAGTGTGCGGTTACGGCAAACTACCCGTGCTTATCTAAGTGATGGCCTGCTTTCGGTTTGAGGATTATGAGTTTTCATCTCGAAGGTCTTGGTGGTTAAGCAAACAAAGTGGTGGTTAAGCAAACAAAGTGCACGTAATCCATGTCGACCGGCACACCTTAGCCTCTAGCTCTTGTTTGTACTTGTATTTTACCATTTTTTTTTCCTTTTCCGTGTGAATCTAATTTTTTATACTCTTAATCAATCACCTAGAGGCTTGCATTGATGTTAGTTTCAGATTTGATTGTACACCATTAATGCACTAATTGTGATTACTTTATCCAGTTGGAATGAATGGAACTATTTATCCATGCTAAATCTTTTATTAAGAGCTTCAGTAATGATAGTTGGCGTTTGTAATTCACCTTCCTTCGAATATTGTTCAGATCCCTCCATAAGAGTACCAGTGAATATTTTGCTTAACATTTGATTGGAGAATCTCAACGGTTATGCATATTAATTCAGTTTATTCTTATTGCTAATTATTATGAATTTTGAAAATAAAATATGTAGGTCATTGCAAATAGTGGATTATTCTTTTGCGGAAAGGTAACATGTTTATCATTGTAGCACAATACCTAACCTATCTACAAAACATATGGTTACTTCCATTGTTCTTATTATTAATTATGAATTTTGAAAATTAAAATATGTATTTGCGATGGAAGAAATGCTTCATTTAATTTAAATGCATGGGAAGTTACAATCATTTAGTGTCCAATGTCCGTGGCAACGCACGGACACTTCGCTAGTAGTTGTAAAAGATGTACTAAAGCATATCATATTATATGTTTATTGTGTAGATCTACTGATTTGGAGTCCAACACAATTGAATTTTTTATTTTATGAATTTTCCGTGATTTACTATGATTTTTCAAATTTGCTTTAGGGGGTAATTTGACCCGTTTTGAAAAATTCAGGGGATGATATATATCGTTTCATAGGTTGGGGGTTATGTAGTCCACCCCTCGTAGTTGAGGGGGTGATGTAGACTTTTCCCTATAAAATTTGGGTTAATGCATCCCGATGCTTGCCTTCCACTTCTTCTACTACAGCCTTGGGCTCTTCTGGACTTTGGCCCAGGTCTTGCTGCACACACGTGTAGTTCACTTCGCCTTCAACTGCACCTTCTCCCTCCTGGACTAGTGTGTACGTTCCGTCCGGTAGTTCTACACGATATGCATATGCATATGCATAGACTTCAATTATTCAACATTAAGAATGAAAAGCACTTCTGAAATTTATCGGCAACATGAGGTGTATTGTTGGCCACATTCACTTAGATAAGATTTTATTAGACTTTTCTTAACAAAAGAAAAGTGGATGTGTGTGAAACTGCATTCCTATTCGATGGTGACTGTGTACATATTTACGCAACTAAATTAATTAACTTCCAAAACAGCAAGGGTAAGTCCTAATGGTTTTGATCAGCACCACATCACCACATTTCAAAAACAACAACATAGAGATGTCAGTTTGTTATTCACTGAAATCTATCTAGCCTTTCATAACAAATTCCTATAAAATTAAATATACCTCCAATGGTCCTAAACTTTGGTACACAGCAACACATACCTAAACTAAGTTCACACGACACAATTTAGCTCTAGATTACATATATTTTAATTTATAGGAAAAAGACAAATTTCAGCCTAGCATAGCACAAATAAATCCTACAAAAAGATTTATTAATCTTTTTGGTCTCAACTTTCTACTACAAGCCATTCATGATCATTCTAATCCTTTGGTCAAAGCACAAGTGTAGATTCAAATTATTTTTCCAGATTTTAATTTAAGCTCCCACACTAGATTAAATCCAAAACATATACCAAATCACATCCTAAAATACCATCTGCTTTACCAGGGTTATTCCTAGCCATGACAAAGCCACGTGGTTCATTTGTGCTTAGACAAAGCTTATTTAAAGAGGGGCTATAAAAAGCATCAAGATTAATATAGCATAAAACTTACATAAATCATAACTGAATATCTACATCAAACTCTAGTCACCTTTGGTCACAAATCTAAACATGCCATAAAGAACAACATATCCAAAATTCACTTCCATATCATTTATAGATTTCAAGTTATTTTGAAATTTCTCCAAACTGAAGATTTCAAAATATTTTAAAAACTAAACTAAAATTTGCAAACTTCCTTTCTAGAAATGGTAGTTCTCTTCCCAAGGATTCTAGAGCAGTTGAGTTTGTATTTTTACAATTTTTCTGCGATTTACTATGCATTTTCTAAGTTTGGGAAATTTGAATCTAGGGTTTAAGAATCTCTTTACAACTAGGCCCCTGAAATAACTTTTCATAATTACAGAAAGGCCCTTGGCTTATGAAAAAGACTCTGAAATTATTGGGGAAGATGCAATGTAGCCTCTGGCCGGCCTTAGGACCTCGCCGGTGGCAGGTTTCGGCCGGGCCCGGCCGGGAAGCACCCTAGGGTTGCGTGTGCACCTCACCTGGTTCGATTGGCGGTAGAGCTCGGGTCGGAGGAGGCCGAACGGGCATCGGCGGCGGGGTGAGCGGGGGGAGCTCCCGCCGGTGCGTCGATTGGCCGGCGTCGGTGCGGCCGAGGTGATGCACGGGCGGCGATGGTTCCGGAGGGAAATAGTGGAGCTAAAATCAAGCGCGAATAGGGTTGGCTTGGAGCTGAAGGTGGTCGCCCACGGCGGTGGTCATGGAACTTCGGCGGAGGTGAGGAAAAAGGAGCTCCGGTCGTGGGGGCTCACGTTTTTATAGGCGGGCGACGCGGAGGCAATGCGGCGGAGGCTCCGGGCCGGCGGAGGCCAGCGTGGACGGCCAACTGGTCGGTCCTGCATGCACGCGACGCGGGTGGCGCAGGCGCCGCGTGGCACTTGGCGTCAGACGGAGGGCTGCTGATGCCTAGACGTGGCGTACGGCCTGTGGGTCGTGCGGAGTCCCTAGGACACACGGCCCACCACTGAGCGTCCAAGGAACCGTACAATGGAGCACTAGGCGGGTGACGCATGTCGCACGGCCGGGGCGAGAGCGCGGCGCCCCGGTCGTTCCGGAGGTGTTCAATTCAATTTATTGATGTTCGACCGATTCAAACTCTTGATTTTCGAATAGGAGTAAAAAACTCCAAAACAAAAGTTGTAGAGCAACTATAGGGCTACAACTTTTACGAAGGGTGACCTTTGTTTTGGTGATTCTTTTCACTAGAAAAACGTGGCGAAGTTACTGGTTTTCTCGGCCCCGGTTTACTGTTCACAAGGACTTCAACTCAGTTTTTGACCAATTTGCACTCAAAATTTGAATGTCCTCCGATTATGAAAATTTGTTCCCGAAAACAAGGAAAAACTTTTATATTGACAGATATTGAAGTTCTATAGTGAAATTTGGAGAACGTGCTAGAAAACGGTATAGAGCCCTGAAGGAGTTTGACCAAGAACTAGGGTTTGACTTTGTCAATTGTGCTAAACTTGATTTGGTGATGCTAACACATGAATTTAAGATCTAAACATCCGGGATGTTACAGTCCACACGTGGTGGGTGACAAAAGAATTACATTTTTGGCAGAAACGCTCTCAAATTGCGATTTTTTTGCCTTTCATAGTCCTTCTACCCTATCCACTTCCAAAAAATATATGACGGATGGGTCCGTCGTGAGGGATACGGCGGACCTGATTTATAGGTGAGAAAAGTTTTCAATTGTTTTCATTTCTTATAATACGAGGGACAAGGCTTTTATTTGTTGCCCGTTATTATGTCTCTCTGTTCATTTTTTATGGATCTGGTGGGCCTTCCATGTATGTTCATCAGACTTTTAGTAGACTGATCCCAAAAAAGATTAGTTATTCTTGTCCTCTTTTTCCAAATATTATTTTCTTTCTTTATTTGGTAGCAATGTTAAATTTATAGGTCGTCAATTCAATTAGATATTCATAGTAAAATATTATGTATTTCCTCCGCCCCACAATATTAGCATCTCTAGCATTATATTAGCGGCATCGCTAGCGCCGGACGTCCGATCCGGGCGCTAGCGTCGAGCGGGTGCTACGGCTGCGGGATGCGCATCGGCCGTCGATCGGGGGCGACGCGCGTTCAATGTTGCGAAAAACTTTTAAGATGTTGCGAAAGACATTATTCAATGTTGCGAACCGTCGTCCGTGCAACATCCAACGAGAGAAGTTTGCATCGATGTTGCGAGTTTATGTGTGTCATGTTGCGAGTAGCGGGGGTTTGCAACATTCGGTGTTTCGGAAAATTGCCCGGGGGCGCACGGGCTCTCTTCCTCCCCCCGGCTCGTGGCTCCCGGGGGGGGGGGGGGGTGAGGGCACGACGCCCTAACCTTCGATCCACTCACCGTGAGGAGTGGGTATGGAGCATATCCTCCGGGGAATCGAGTGCCCCCATCGGATGAAGCCTTCTCCAACCGCCCCGAAGCCATGGTTGGACACATTGTTGGAAGGCGATCTTCGGATCCGGTGAAGATGTCCATCGCTACACACCTAGGTTCGTCGAGCGACTTCCATGGGGGAGGCTGCGACAAGCTGCGCCCAACACCGCGGGGGCGGTGCTCCGGGATTGTCAGTGGGCGAGTTCGATCCGCCGCATCCTCGCATACACCTCCCCCCTTCAATGTTTGCTTTGCGGGAGAAGTTTTTGCGATGTTGGTAGGCGAGGATACCCCATGTTCCGCATGATGTTGGAATTTTGGCGACTTTTTCTACTTGTTTTGGATCCTATTGCTGCAACTTTTGATGTTGCAAAGTGTTTGCATCATCGAAACATTTTTGTATGCCGCTTGCAACACGTGATTTACCCCCGTTGCGACATAATATTCGTAGGTGCGTGATTGGAATGCTACACGGACCGCAAGGCAAGCTCGAGCGGCAACAACACGCCCGCACCCTACAACACGGTGTCAATGCCTTTGTCGTCATCCGCGAAGCGAGGTTAGGTCCGCCGCCGCCGTACAATGTTGTTACGCAAAAAGCCGAACAAGTTGAGGATGTTGGTGGTGCGAGGAACAACATATAGTGTGTGATGTTGGACTACTAGTTTGATATTTTTGCTAGTTGTTTTAGATCCTTTTCCGCAACTTTTGATGTTTCAAACTTTTGATGTTGCGTAGCGATGTTGCTGGTTTTTTAATGATCGAAACATTTTGGTATGTCATTTGCAACATGTGATTAACCCTGCTCGCAACATCAATTTTCGTAGGTGCGTGATTTGAATCTGCTTGCCCCCAACTCGAGCGGCAACGGTGTGGGAATTACAAATGTTTCGGCTAACTTGACCGAGCATGTGCAAGTAATGGTTGGAGAAGATGGGGTCTATTATGAGGATGAGGATGTTGTGTGCTCACAACCGGTGCGGCCGTGTATTGGTATGGAATTTGACACAATAGAAGAAGCACAAAGAGTGTACAACGACTATGCTTTCAAAATGGATTTTAGCATCGGGGTGGCTTCGAGCGAGAATCGGCGGAAAAAGAGGTAGCAAGGCGATCGAGTAAAAGAATGGGAATGCTCCCATGCTAGGAAGCCAACTCGGGACACGAGAGGAGGGAACCAACTCGGGGGGCTTCGACAAATGACACAACTAAATCGGATGGTACAAAAAAGAGGGCAGCGAACGTTGTATTAACCACGTCAATAAGGAAGCGCAACACCATCAAAAAGTTTGATTGCAAAGCTCATATGGCAGTTGGGAAAAGGGATGGGAAGTAGAGAGTAATTGTAATGCGGCTTGAGCATAGCCACCCTCTTGTGAAGGGGGTTGGGGTGAGGAAACATTTGAGGTCCCACCGGAGCATATCGTGGGGCGACTATGAGTTGCTGAAAACATTACACCACGAAACATCGGCACCATGCGGATAATGGGGATTCTTGGTGATTTCCATGGTGGGATTGCCAACCTTACTTTTAGCAAAGCATGTATCGAACATGAGGACGTGCTTGAGGGGAGCTGCGAGCTACGGGAGACATGGATGCGACATTGGAGTATTTCCGAAGCGGCAAGGTCGAAAGACCTTCCTTCTACTATGCTACAATGATTGATGCGAGATAATGTTGTGCGGGGCCTATTTTGGGTTGATGGCAAGCACAAGGGAGCCGTACAAGAGTTTTGGTGATTGCATATTCCTGGACACAACATTTTGCACGAATAGATACAGCATGCCGTTTGCGCCTATTGTTGGGATAAACAACCACCTACAAAGCATATTTCTTGGGTGTGCGTTGTTGCCTGATGAAACAACTGAAACATTTGTTTGGATGTTGGAGAGGTTGAAGAAAGCGATGGGTGGAAGAGAGCCAACCAACATAATGACGGACCGGGATAAGACAATGAAAGCGGCGATAGCTATAGTCTTCCCAAAGGCGGTCCACGAGATGTTGCAAGTGGCACGTCTCGAGCAAAGCTACCGAGAAGTTTGCATGGTTGATCGATCACGAGAAGGACTTCGCAAAAGAGTTCGATTCTCGTGTGAACCGCACTTGAAACACCGGAAGAGTATGAGGGTTGGTGGGCAATGTTGGGGGAAAAGTACAAGCCGCAAGACAATGAGTTCTTCCAAAGCATTTCGGCAACACGAATCATGTGGGCCCCTGTGTACTTCGAAGGATCTTCTTTCCTTTCACGGGCACAACAGGAAGGTCTGAAAGCATGAATTCATTGTTCAAAAAGTCATCCACCCTCAGGACTCGGTGCTGCAGTTCGTGACACAATATGACTACATCATGGACACCAGAGCTGAAAGAGAAAACAAAGAGCGATGCAAAGGGGCAATTTCAGACCCCCACTATGGGGGAGGTACTCTTTCGAGAAGCAGGCAGCGCAATTCTACACTGGTGAAGTGTTTGGTAAATTTCAAGAGTTGCTACGTGATTCAACAAGATTCAAGATAGGAGGTGTTACTGCTGATGACCAAGGTTGGTCCTTTCAAGTTGTGCACCCGACGTCCGTCGAGTCCGCACGGTGTCGGTCGATAAACATGCAACAAAGTATACGTGCTCGTGCAATATGTTTGATCGTGATGGTCCGCTTCCGCCCACACATATTGAAAGTGTTCACGAATAGGGATGTTGATGCAATTCGGAGAGGTATCTACTTCAAAGGTGGTCGAAGGAAGCGACAACAAAGGTGCCGAACGCCTCTCGGGTCCCGAACCAACATTTGGTGTCCCGACAACAAACAAGTTGAGGTACAATGCCTTGTGTAGGAAGATGACCTCCTTGGCGGCGAGAAGCTTGTTTGGGTATTGAGAAGTACACCATTGTTTCGGTTTGGTATAGATAAGTTGTTTGAAACGGTGAGGGCGGCAAAGGACTCATCGGCAATTCAACTTGAAGTTGAGGATGGTGTTGTGGTCAATGTTACGGCAAATCAAAAACCCATTTTGAAGGTGAAGAATCCACCAAGAACAAACGGCAAAGGGCGCCCAAATGAGAAGGTGGACGGAGTTCAAGTCTATAGTGATGCAAGCTAGGGAGAAAGCAATGAAAAAGAAGGGCAAGCCTAATAGTGCGGCGAAGAAACCATGCTCCTGTTGCTACGAAGTTGGTCATAGTGTACGGACTCGTGAGTACATGGCCAAAGCGAGAGGCACTTAGGGCGGAGGCCGAGGCAAACGGAACCGAAGCTTTGAAGTAAATTATTTTGTATCTTTGTGTCCATTTGAGTTGATCTTGTGAAACAATAGAATGTATATCTTTGCAACATTTCATTTTATCAAACTTAAAACATTTTTGTGTTTGCAACAAAGCAAAACAAAAACATACTTGGTGTCATGTAAAAAATCACTACATGTTGTGTTTGTTATTATAAGATGTTTCGGAAGGTGTTAGCTAATGTTGGGGGTAGTAAAGGGTGGAAAGTGGATAATTAAATCACTTCATGTTGTGTTTGTTATTATAAGATGTTTCAAAAGGTGTTAGCTAAAAAGTGTTGTGGGGGGTGAAAAGGTGGAAAGGGGGTAATTAAATCACTTCATGTTGTGTTTGTTATTATAAGATGTTTCGGGAGGTGTTAGGCGATGTTTGGGGACCAAATATGGGAAACGAGGATAATGCAACATCTTCGAAAGTGATGTGCAACAATTAGGACATCTTTGCGGCAACATCGGGAAACATATGTTTTTACATAGAGCGAGATCAAATAACTCGAATCACCGAAAAAAGGTTCACCGGTGTCCGAAAAAGTCCCTAAAAAAACTACGGCACGGGGAGGTATTCTACTACACAAAGGTGTGAGCCATTTCTACTTGTTCTTGCAATGCTTTTCCACAAACTCGCTCAACTTGACTTCGTTGCTTGGGGAAAGAAGAAGTACAACCGCACTAACTCTCCCGTAATCGCCCATCATGTGTTGAAAAAAAGAAAGTACATCGGTTCATGTATAAAAAAATGAAGGCTGATGAAAGCCTGAATGAAAAGGAAAAAAGAGATGATTAGTATGTTGCAGTTATTACCGGCTGCAATGCCGTTTCCGTCTTCTTCCCGTTCCAAGACTCGATATAAAGCATGGTGTACAGTCCGCAATCATGCCTATGAGAGCGAGAAAAAAATATTGACACATTGATTCTAAAAAACATTGATTACGAAAACATTTATAATTTGCCTTTGAAACATGTGGAAGCAAGCTCGCCGCAACATGAATTGGGAGAACTAAAAAACTGAAACATTTAGCATTTATTATGTCAACATGCATAACAAAAAAAAAAGTTTGAAACATTTTCATTTTTTAGCCTCGAAACATTGGTTGTCCGGAATAAAAAATGTTCGGAACATTTCTAATTCAAGTTTGAAACATTTCTAATGCGGGTTCACAACATCTAACATAAAAAAGGTTTTGTTTATTTTTCGGTGAACTTACAAATTATCTTGCCGAGGGTAGTCCTTGGGGGTAATTCCAAACAACCGAGACACATCTTTCTTCAAAACGTTGGAGTTCAAGCAAGCTCTAGAGAAGTTAGTGACCTAGTTATAAACAAAACAAAAATGAATGTTGATTATTGAAATTGGCTGAACGGGAAAAGCAACTACGTAAAAAAGGGATAAAAATGATGAACAAAGGCAAGTTAAACAAGTTGGATTACGGACCGGGTTACGCACGCAAACAAAACATATTGTGTCTTGAGATGCATTTAATGGGTTGAACCAGGAAATTCTTTGAAGAAACATATTAATGCAGACAAGTACCCAATGACGTTCTTGGACAATGGGGAAGAAAAGCTAAAAAAACATGAAGATATAATAAAAAATGTTTGCAAAAAACAAAAAACGACAAGACAAAAAAAGGGATTTGGATTAGCAACACAGTACCAGGTCCATTTTAGAAAAATCCCATGTCTTGTCCAGCATGGTTAGCATCCTGTTGCAGCTATCATCAATGAATTTGTCGGTGTCGATGATCAGCTTATCCTTAATAGAGGAAAAAAGCAAAAAAGGTTAGAAAAAACTAAAAACTAAAGTAGAGAAAACAGTGGTGCTTGAAAAGGATAGAGATAACAAAAAAATACTAACTGTGAGTACGACTGAGAAAGCATATTTCTTGACAACATTATTGTCCTTTATACGAAGTTCAGCTTCTTCAATGTTGAACTGATTGGTCCAAAGGGTCATGACCTCGTTGTCAATTAAGCCCTTTGGCTTAAACGACTTGTAGAACTCCTCATAGCACACATGGAAACCGCCTATTTTAACAAAAACGAGGCTGTGTAGAACCAACATAAGTAGAAAGAGTGTCAAACAAAAAAAATCCGATTGTGAAACATCTACACGATCGCTTCGCAACATGTATTTAGCAAGTGTGAAACATTTTAAATCTAGGGTTGCAACATCTAAACACTACTACCGCAACATGTGTTCAAAAAAATGGTGGCTATAAAAAATGCCTGAAACAATTTAAATCTAGGCCTACAACATCTACTAACCACCGCCGTAACATGTGTTGTGAAAAAGGCGAACGATCGGTATAACGAAGTCCGAAACATTTAAAGTCGAAGCCTACAACATCTACTAACCACTTTTGTAACATGTAGAAACATTTTTAAAAAAACCTTACAACATCTACCGACCAATTTAAAAACTAAGTCTCGAGGAGTATTTACACAATACGGAACATTTTATATCTAAGGTTGCAACATCTAAGCACTACTACCGCAACATGTGTTAAAAAATGATGGTATGGTCGAAACATTTTAAAACTAAGAGTACAACATCTACAAAGCATTGCCGTAACATGTATTTTAAAAAAGGTAAAAGGCGAGCGATAGTTGATGGTCCGAAACATTTTAAAACTAAGCCTACAACATCTACTTTGTCTTTGCCGCAACATGTAAAAGCGGAAGTTGGGTGCTAGAATGAAGGCGAATTTTAAGAGTTAGCTTACGCTTCTAAGATCTCTTCTTTGGTCACCGGCTTCTTCAAAACTCTTTTGCTGATGTACTTCTCATACACAGATTTTGTTTCTTCGTCCAACTTCAATTTCTTCAATTTCTTTCCTTGATTCAAATTGATGGCAGCCCGCTTCCTCCTGTTTTTCTTGTCATTTGTGCTTGAGCCGGGCTTGTTTGCTTCCCTATCTTGGACAGTTGTTACAGCTGAAAGAAAAAAAATGAAAAACATAAAAATTGCTGAATCTAAAAAAGGAGAACTAGCAGAAAAAGCAGAAAATAGATAGGAAGGAGGAGGGGGCACTTTTGCGTGTGATTTCTGGTGGGGTCGAGCAATCATCATCAGTCCCGTCGGAGTTCAGCAGATCAAATGAAGGGAGGTCGTCATACGAGCCGGAGTCATTGCTTTTCTTCGGCCGGGAGAGGTAGCACCACTAGTTGATCTGTTGCCATTGCCGGTGCCTCCTTCGGCTCCAGCAAAAGCACTTTTGCTGGTGCCTCCTTCAGCTGCACCGATAGCGCTTTTGCTGGTGTCTCGTACAGGTGCACCAGTGGTGCTTTTGCTCGTACCTCCTTCAGCTGCAACACTAGCACTTGTTTTGCCAACATCACCATCGGTGGCTGATGGTCTTGCACCATCAACACTTGTCCTGGCCCTGCTAGTTAACTCAGCCATCTTGGCCAACATCTCCCCTTGACGCTGCCTAAGCCTTGCCAGAATCTGATCATTAAATGATTTCGATACGGCGACGATGATTTCGCGGACATCTTCATCCATAACCTTGGAAAAGTGTGCGAAGCAACATGCCGGTACTCGAGTGGTATCTCGCGAAAAAAAACAACAAATCATGTTACAACGGTGTGTTAGCAGCTTTTTGCAAAAAACAACAACGGGGTGTGGTGGTCGTAAAAAAAGCGAAAAACATGAGGGTTTTGCTATACCTCCCGTATATCAATTTGAGCAGAGGTTGCTTCGACCATTCATCAAGAGAGCTAACGATGGGGACTTCTTCGGATGCCTCAAGCCCGTGTGCGTGAACAAGGTCGGCAGATCCGGTCGCGGGGGCGAGGCGGGGGCGGCGGCGGGGGCGTGGGCGGGGGCGGGGGCGGGGGCATACGAGTGAGGGGAGAAGTCGCGGAACCTGCAGCAAAAAAATAGTGAACAATGTAAGTGCCATAAAGTAGTAGAAAAAAGGAAAAAGCAAAGCAAAAAGAACATGAGTATAATGAGTGTCAATCAAAAAAAATTCGATTGTGAAAACATCTACATAGTGTTGCCGCAACATGTATTTAACAAGTATGAAACATTTTACATCTAAGGCCGCAACATCTAAACACTACTGTCGCAACATGTGTTCTATTGGTGGATATAAAAATGCTGAAAAACAAATTAAATGTAGACCTACAACATATACTGACAACATTTCGAAGTCTAAGCCTACAACATGTACTGACCACTTTTGTAACAAGTGTTGTGAAAAAAACAAAGCTGAACAGTATTTACACAGATGAGACATTTTTATCTGAGGTTGCAACATCTAAACAATACTACTGCAATATGTGTTAAAAAATGATGAATATATGACTAAAAACATTTTAAATTTAGGACTACAACATCTACAAAGTGAAGATGTAATGTTGCACATACCGGTAGCCTCCAAAAAGAATTCCCAAGTGACAACTTATTCTTGTCAACAACCATCACAATTGATTTGGTGGCCTCGTCGGATGGCGGATCAAGGTGGTCCATGTAGGCGATCCGTAAGGAAAAAACGAGAAAAAACAAATGATTCGCGAATTTATACAAAATTCTTGAAAACAGTAGCATATATTTGTTTGCAAAATTTTGAGCAAAACAACATAAAGAAATAGAACACAGTGATGAGATATCATGGGAAAAAGAGAAAAAAAGGGTAACCCATACCGCTGAAATGATGAGGCATGATCCAATCTGATGATCCTTCTCAACATGTTCAGGGGAGAATTTCTGGTATTTCTTCACTTCATCCATCAATTCTTTCAAAATGTGTCCAGCCCAATCAAAGGTGCTGATCAGCTCAACTTTTCTAAGCTATTGAGGTACTTTAGGCTCACATCGTTACTCGTGCCAGGGTTGTACACGCTCCCTAAAGCCAATAGGGCGAACGACCTCATGAAGGTCTCCCTGTCCTTGCTCTTTGTAGCAATGGAAATGCACTTCCCGATTTTGGCTCTATCTCCATCCCTATACAACTCTTTCCATTTCATCACCTCATCTGAATCACCAGAAATCCTCACGGCTCTGGCATTGTTTTCCAAACCGAGAATCTTGCATATAAGATCACGGTTGAAGACAATGACTCGTTCTTGTATATCGAATTCACTAAGAAGTGGGTCTACACGCTTCATCATCCACTTGACAAGTTTGATAGGGACGAGAAAATTCATGCATCGACAAAAGGGCGCCAAAACCGGCGTCGATCACCCATTCCTTTTGCTGGTTGGAAAGCCGTGGTACAAGCGAACAAATCCCTGTGGGCGAGAGAAACGACACTTGAAATGCTCTTCATTTGTGCTGATGTTTGTCTTCTCTGAATAAATAATGATAACTGTGTTAGCTTGAAATATAACAAATGAATGAATGCAACATAAGATGCGTGAAAGATAAACATCATAGTGTGGTTTGGGGGAGGGGGCCGGGATTGTTTTTTCCAACACTGAAAACTGGGCAAGCTTGAAACATAACAACAAAATAAAATGCAACATAACAAATGAATGAAAGCAACATGGGTGTGTGTGAAAAAACATAAACATCACAATGTGGGGGCGGGATCGGGGCGCGGGGCTCGTTTTCTCCAAAAGGCGAAGGGTGTGCGGGCGGGGCTCGTTTTCTCCAAAAGAAACTGATGGGTGTGCAAATGAAGGCTACAAAAAAGTGTGCATTGACCAATTGCTATCCATGTAATAATGGCCGCGGGACGGAAGCATCAACCTCTTCCCGATCCTTTGTGGCGTTGCCGCACGGCTCTTAACCACAGAGACCCCCCAAAAACACCCTCGAAAAAAGATCAACCAGCCATGCCTTCATATTATTTATCGGTTATGCCTCGTAGTATTTATCTAGCCATTAAAAGCAAAAATCTAACCAAAACACTACCGTTCATCCGGTCCGACGTTTGCGGGTTCGGGGCAATGCTCATATGCGGGTGAGCGAAAGCAAGGGTTCGGGTAAAATTCATGGTGTGAAAAAAGGGACTCGCTAAAAACACTAGAAAAATTGGAATAACCCTTGATCGGCGCAAACTACCAATTGCGGTATCTAAAACCTATGAATCTAAAAAGCAGCATCACCGCAATGCGCGAGACAAAACCGAAGCAAAAAGCTGGAGAAACCGAGTTCGGTTCCTGCAAGCACTTGCATGGTATGGAGATCAAACCTGCAGCAAAAGCACACCCAACAAAGCATCCATGGAACCGTGTAGTGTGGGAAAAACTCATCAAGCAACCCTATTAATTTCGGTCGTTGTCCAAACCCTAACCCTAGCATCAAGTGAAATTTGCGCGCGAGAGAAATGCCACAAACCGATTCGGGGAGAGGGGGGATGAGCGAGGGATGAACTTACTGGGTTGCCTCGTGCGGTTGGTCGCCCGGATGCCGTCGCGGGCCTCGCTCGGCGCGCGCTCATCGTCCGTGGGGGCTGCGCCGTCCGCGCCGCCGGCCGGCCGAGCGCGAGCGGCGATCCCGCGTCCGCGAGAAGACGCCGCAGCCCTCCCCAACATCTCCATCCATCGCCGCCCTCGTACGGCGCGGCCGCGACGTCCGCTTCGCACCAACCGACGCCTCCGCGCCGCCCGGATCGCCGCCGGACGAAGGGGAACGAGAGCGCGTACGCGGGGGGGAGTCGCCTTCCTCGTCGTCACTAGGCTCCCAATCGGAGTCTTCCGCCGCCGTCCCCGCCCGAACCGGCCGCGGCGACCCCATCACCGCCGCCGTGGATCGCTCGCCGGATGCGGGGAGCGCGGCGCGGTGTGTGTGTGTTTGAGAAAAGTGGGGGAGTGGGTGCGTGGTGGGGCCGACGGGGGATGGAGAAGAAATGAGGAGGAGAAAAGAGCGGTTGTGGCTAAAACGTGGCCATCGGATGCATCCGGATGGACGGTCGGGAGGGCGTCCGTTACTTCCACCGGATCGGACGTACGCTCCCAAGCATTACCGTTATATTAGCATCTCTAGCATTCAAAATTTTGCTCACATTCCTACATCTGTTGTGGGCCCCATGCATTTGACTCCTTCCTTCCCCAACCGCAAGGCCCCCTCCCCAAGCGATCCCGATCGAGATCCCTTTGCCGCCGGTGTTGCGTCGCGCCCCTCGCGTCGTCTTCGCGGGGCGGCGGCCGGCGGGCCCGCCACCATGTAACGCCCGTGTTTTTAGCTCCCAATAAATCACCTAATAAATCATATGTGTTTTTAAAACTATCCGGTCGAGCTCAATTATCCCCTCTCAAAACCCTAGTTACCGTTCCCCTCTCTCACCCTCGGTGTGCGTGCCGCGAATCCCGCCGGCACCGCCGGACTCGGGCCGGCACCCACGCATGCCTCCCCGGCGCCGCGGTCGGCCACCGTGCGGGGAATCCCGCGCACGCCGCGGTCCGCCTCACCATCACCGCCGTCCCGAAAATCACGCCGACGCCGGAAATCGGAAAACCCCGCAAAACCCTTCTCCCTAATTTCCCTAACAATTTTTCCTAATTTTCCAAACTTTTTCCCTATTTCCTTCTTTTTCTTTTCCTATTTTCCTTTTCTCTTCTCCTTCCTTTCTTTCTTTCCTTAATTTTTCCTTTTCTTTCTTTTCTTTCTTTTCTTTTCTCCCTTTCTTCTTTTTCCCTCTCCTCCTTCCTCCCCGCGGCCGGGTCGCGCGACCCCCGACACCCCCCGCGCCCGGCGCCGTTGACCCCCGCACCGCTCCGGGCCCGCGCGGGCCGGCGGCATGCCCGCCCCCACACGCCACCGCGGCCGGTGCCCTACCGGCCCGCTCGAGCACGGGTCGCGACAAGACCCCTTCCCCGACGCCGAGCCGTCGCCTCCGCCGAACACCGCCGCCGCGACCCACCGCCCGTCACCGCCGCGCCCGGGCCGACCCGTCCCATCCCCCCCGCACCGTGTGCTTGAAGAGACCCAACGGGCCGCCGACGACCTGCGCCCCTCGCCCGAGCCGTCCCGTCGCCGGCGGCCGGGGCCGGCCGACCCCCGGCACCGCCTCGCCGGCGACCTCCCCGCCGAAAAATCTCCCCCGAACCGCCTTTAGCCGCCTATAAAGGGCCAGCACCACCCCCCTCGCCGCCCCACACCTCGCCAACCGAGCCTCCACAGCCCTCCCTGCACCTCACCGCGCCACCACCGAGCCACCAACGGGGCAAACCGCCGCCGCCGCCGCCGCCGGTCCATCTCCCTCGCGCCGCCCCAACTCAAGGTGAGCACGGGAATAGAACCCCCTCGGCGCCCTCTCCGTTTTGCCCCACCGCCCGTCCGCCGCCGTGGCCGGCTCGCCGGGGATAGGCGCCGCCCGGCCGCCCCGGCAACCCCCTCCCCCGCCTCTGTCGATTCATGGGGGGGGGGGGGAGAAAGGAAGAAGAAGGCCTTTTGGCCAAACCCCCCCCCCCCCACCTTTCTCCTTTCCCACACCAAGCCCCGTCCCTATTCCCTCTCTCTCTCCCTTCTTCTATTTAGCCCCTACCCTTGAGGCAAACTCCACCAAAACCCCCGCCCTTTTACAAATAAACCCCAAGGCTATTTTAGTTAAACCCCCACTCTACATAAATATTATATCTAGGTCCTTTCATTTTAAAACAAATTACTACCCGGCCCTAGTTAATTCTAGACATCTCTTTAACCCGACATTTCATGCGCGATTTTAATCCAAATCGCGCCCAACCTTTCCCACGCCCGTGTCGGGTATACCGCCACCCATCCGTCACCCAAAACCCCCGCATAATATTTATTTCTCTAATTTATCTAATTACCTTCCGCGAGCTCAGCCGGAGAAATTGTGTATGCTTATATTGATTGCTTGCTTGCCTGTGTGTGCGCTATAGCCGACGGAGTAGACGAAGGAAGGTACCCCGAGCCGGAGATCGGAGCCGACTACTGCGAGCGAGGAGCCCGAGGTCCCGAACGCCGAGCCGGCACTCCCGAAGACTTCAAAGACGGCAAGTTCAATCTCATCCTTTGATGCATGCTTTGGTCCTAGTTTTATAAATATAACCCTATACCCGTTTTATAAATTGCATATTGTTTTACCGCAAAACATGGTAGGATAGCCACCCTTGATTGCTATGATTGAACCTTGTTTTGGCCTAATGTTTGCTTTAAAAATGTGTGAGTACTTTCAAAATGTGTGAGTGCTTTAAAAATGAAAATGGGATATGTTTGGAAAATGAGTAAAGAAGCTGGGTAGACGGGATGGACGTGCGTGTCGGGAGTATGGGTGAGCTCGTACCGTGTGGTTGAGCGTGTTGGGAGTTGTCCATCTTGCCAATTAAGGACCGAGTTGCGTGACATCTCACACGACCCAAATCATCGTACAACCACTCGACCGTTGTATGTGGCAACGGCTTAGCATAAACCCCACTAGTTAATCTACTTGCCATCTGGTGGGCGGGTGAGCAGCGGGAGACCAAGGAGTAGGGGTACGCTCTATGTGAGGTACGCCCTGGTTATGTGGGATAACCCCTTGGTTGCTTCCGTGGTGGCTCGTAGCGTTAGCTAAGGTGGGTAATGGCTTTGATAGGATCCGCACCGGCACTAAGGTGTCCGTGTGACGGTACCCTACTTGTGGGTAAAGATGTACAACCTCTGCAGAGTGTCAAACCTATTCGAATAGCCGTGTCCACGGCATTGGACGAGTCACGGTGTGGTCACAAAAACTAGTGTTTGGGTTTGGGATGTTTTACGGCGTGAGTTGTTTTCGGGTGAAGTGTGTGGTTGTGTGCCGGGCTCTTGCGGACGGGGAGTCGGTAGTTCCACGGTGGTTTTCCCGAAAACAATTGAGTCACCTTGGTTATGAAAATGATTTGCGAAAACCTTTTTTGAAATGAACCCCTGCATGTGTAAGTTTGTAAAATGAACCTCAACTCGATCCTTGTTATACCCTATGCATGATTCTGCTTATAAGCCCCTCCGTGGGTGGGGTTGGATTTGCTGAGTACGATTGTGCTCACCCTTGTTGTACTAACTATTTTTCAGAGGAGGATCCCGATTACATTCCCGAAGGCGTCGAGTAGGTCGCTGCCCTACACCCAACCGTGCTCGTGTACCCGGGGCCTCCACGAAAAGCTTCCATGGTGTGGTACTGCGATGAGGCTATGGAAGACTTTGCTATCGTAGTTTGGTCGTTAGCGTTTGTGTTGTTCCTTGTAGCGTTGGCACTGTCGTGCCCTCTCGTGTTGCCGTGATGTAAGAGGCGATCCACCTTGTTGTAATAAATGTGTTGCCGCCTCCGGGACCGGTATTTGTGTCACATTTAGTCACCTGCGATGAGGGGACGCTTCAGGTGGTATCAGAGCCGTAGGTTGGCCGTAGGACGCGACCCCTAGGATACGAGACCTCCTCTGGCCCTCTCTAACCTTTCCTTTGTTGAGCTCATCTTTTCCCAAATCCTTACCTCGATCCTTGCTTGGTTCCAGATGGCTAACCCCGAATGGAACGGAGGAGTCCGCCTGTCCGGCTCGGTCTCCCTAACCTGCTGCTACTCAGCTTAGAGCGCGTCGGAGTAAGGGATCCGCCGGAGTTCGTCTATCGGGAGTACGAACGCTACGGCACCCTTCGGTGTAAGCTGCTGATCTTCGTGGGAAGAAGCACGCTCTACCCCGACATAGAACCTTGGTTCGTCTCCGCCACTGGATTTCGCTTCGCCGACACCTACCCAAAGGTCGCTCGGAAGGCCTGCGCGACGGCCTACGAGTGGTTTATAGGTAGCACCTCGGAAGGACTCCAATGGGGTTCTTCCACCCTCGGAGGAAGAGGACGCTCGTGGATTGATCGCATGAGAGGACTAGAACGAGAGGAAGAAGACCTAGAAGAGGCAGTTTCCCACCTATCCATCTACCTCAATGGCCTAGACCACCTCTACCAAGAGCAAGCCCAGCAACTGAAGCAACAGATTGACAGAGCGGAGAGAGCAGAGCAAAGAATAGTGCTGGAAAGGATAAAAACAACCATGGCAGAGGTTGAACTACGCAACACAAAGCGAGAGTACCTTAGGGAAAGGGAACATACTCTATTAGCCAATAAAGCCCTATGGGATGAACTAAAGGAGCGTAGAAGCAGAGAGGAAGAGGCTGGAGTGGAGGAGGATGAACCCGAAGAAACTCATTGGGATAAAGGGACCCGGACCGAGGACGAGATACTAGAGCAAGACCTCCCGCCAAAGAAGCGTCGCATCCGGTGGAGGAAGAATCACCATAAAGATAAGACTAGAATATCTAGGCTAGAGTTGTGTTCTAGTAATAATAAGTGTACCCCGAAGAGTGTACCCCAACTTTGTTACCGAATAAAGTTATCCACCTCTTGTACCCCACCACAACTTTGTTCAACTCTACCTTTGTTTTCAGATGGTGGAATATGGATGGACCCAAGGCGTGTGCCAGGAGGAGCCTGGTTTTGCTCGCCTTCTTATCAACTCCCTGGAGCGCCTCGGTATCACTGAGCGCCCTAGGTACTACAGCAGAGAGTACGAGCAACTCGGCACTCTTCGCTGTAGAGTGGTCCTCTCCGTCGCTAGAAGCAACCGCCACACCAACATCGAGCCGTGGCGCGTGACCGCCATAGGGTTTCGACACCGAGACACCTATCCTTTGGCCCTCAGAAAAGCCCTCCGCTACCTGTGCCGGATCTACGAGGAACACCTCGTCCCCACACCAATGAGGTACTTCCCCCCCCGCCATCAGAACCCCAGTCTGGCAAGCCCGCATGAGAAACCTGGAACGACGCCGCCACCAAGAAGACCTGTTGTACCATGTAGTTGCCTACCTTGTCTCCCTGGATAAGCTCTTCGATGACCAAGCCAAGCACTTGAGGGAGCAAATTAGTCGGGCCGAGCAAGCTGAAGTCACAGTAAGGATGCACCAAGTCCGAGTGGCTCAAGCTGAAGCAAGGACCGCAGCCGCCATAAGCAGTGAAGCCGTTGCCTAGGAAAGCCTCAGGCGAATCCAGGACCAACGCATGCAAGAATGGACCAACAACGGAACACCCGTTCCAGCCATTGGAGAAGCTCAAGTCCTGCTAGGAACACCCCTTGTAGGATGGGGAGGAACTATCGAAGTCCCGCCAGCACCGCCAGCAGTCACCGAACCCCCAACAGCGACCGCCGAAGCCGCAGCACAGCCCCGGGAAAATGGAAATTTCGAGGGCGAGAATGACGACGAGCTGCTCATTCCGCTGGAAGAGCACTCGACCCCGGAAGGTGGCTCTCCTCGTGAGTAGCAGACCCCAGTGACCCTGACCCAGGGAGTGAAGCCGTACTGGTCCAAGTCGCACCCTTAGTTCTGAGTCGTGTAGTGTGTCCACGTAGTGTCAGTCGCGTAGTCGGGATGTATCCTCCTCACTGGTTGTAATAAAAACTTGTCTGTGCTTACTTGTTTGCTATGTGCTTGATTGTGTGCTTGCCGGCAGAAGTAGACCCTGCCTTTTCAAAAAGAAATCCGATATAACCCACTTAAACATCACATAAAAGCTAGATCTCTTAGAAAACCCGCTCCTTTACAGATGGTTTCCAGGCGCCCTATCAGGACCCACCAAGGCCCCGGCCGATCGGACGCTGAAGGATCGCAAGCCGATCGGAGGGAGCGTCTTCACAACCAGGAAGTTAACCAAGACGAAGATGGAGGAGAGAACGTGGTCTTGCCACCGCCACCCCCTCCCATTGACTTGGCACAAGTTTTGGCCAATCAAACTATCCTGATGGAGGTCATTTTCAACGCCGTCAACCGCCCAAGACCCTGAGTTCTGGGCATGAACGAGAAGCTGATAGAGTTCCTCAGGATGAAGCCGCCCACTTTTGGCGGGTCGGTGAATCCTCTGGATGCTGATGACTGGCTGAGAGCCATTCTGAGGGAGCTAGAGCCCTTCAACTGTGAGGACCGCGACAAGGTTCTCCTGGCAGCTCACCAGCTCACCGGGACAGCCCTAGCCTGGTGGGAAAACTACTACGCAGCAACCAAGGATCCCTCCGCCATCACCTGGGATGAATTCGTGGAAGAGTTCCGCCGCTACCACATCACAGAAGCCACCCTGAAGCGGAAGGCGGATGAGTTCCATGAACTCCGCCAAGGCAACATGTCCGTGGAAGAGTACACGTACCAGTTCATAGAGCTGGCTCGCTATGCCCCCGAGGAAGTGGACAAAGATTCCAAGAAACAAGAAATGTTCAAGAAGGGACTGACTCCGGAACTGAGGACCTTGCTTACCCCTCAGATCTACCCGGACTTCAACACCCTCATGAACATGGAAATACTCACAGAAAGAGCGAGGGCAGAAGAAAAGAAGGAAAACAAGCGCAAGTTTATGGAGCACAAGGCCAAGCAAAGCAAGAGCGGTCCCAGAGGCCGAGAAACTTTGGACACCCCATGTCCAGGTTCCAAGCTCCCATGCAGTACAGAACCCAATCCCAAGCCACGAGCTCGCAAGGCCCCAAAACCCAGTTCAAGCCCTACAACAACCAGAGTGCCATGAAACCCCCACAAAACAACACCAGCCAGATCACTGCCAACAACAACAACGACTCCCGAGTGTGTTTCAACCGCCGAGAAACCGGACACTTCATCGCCAAGCGCCCGTATGCCAAAAAGCCAACCACTACCGCATACTCCAACTCGGTGAACGGGCCAAGGCCACTCGTGTCCGGAGCCAACCGCATGCTTGGGTGCGCAAAGCAACAATAACTTCGGCAACAACAACAAGCAACCGGCAGATGAGGCAGCCCCAACGGTCGTATGGACGAGCCCGCGTCAACCACATCAATGCACGGGGAGGCGCGGGAAGCACAAGGCGTAGTGCTCGGTGAGTTCTGTTCAACTCGGTCTTGACTACCATATTATTCGATTCGGGAGCATCGCACTCATTCATATCCTCAAGCTTTGTGGAAAAGCGTAGCATACCCACGGTACTACTAAAAGCACCCCTATTAACTCGAACGCCCGCAGGTGACATTAAGTGTCACAAGCGGGATGCCCCCGGTAAGGATTATTTTAAGTGGGGTAGAGTTCCTAGCGGACTGGTTGTACCGAAGTCCAAGGGAATAGATGTGATCTTTGGGATGGATTAGCTAAGCCAACACCATGGCCTTATAAGTTGTGCCGATAAGGTAGTGCACCTAACCAACCCGGACGGAATACAAGTGACTCGCCACACCCGAGGACACGGGCCGGACATAATGGTTTTCAACGTGGAAGCCAAGTCCATAGAGGATGTCCCGGTAGTGCGAGAGTACCCGGATGTGTTCCCGAAGAACTCCCGGAATGCCACCGGATAGGGATATAGAGTTCGTCATCAACCTTATTCCGGAACCTCTCCCATAGCCAAGAGACCCTATAGGATGGCAGCCCCTGAGTTGGCAGAGTTGAAGAAACAGCTAGGAGAACTCCAGCGAAGTGGGTTCATCGGACCAAACTCATCACCATGGGGAGCCCCAGTGCTTTTCGTGGAAAAGAAGGATAAGAGCATGAGGATGTGCGTGGACTACCGCTCCTAAACGAGGTTACTATCAAAAACAAGTACCCTCTCCCCGGAATAGATGATCCGTTTGACCGACCGAAAGGAGCCAAGTATTTCTCGAAGGTGGATCTAAGGTCAGGGTACCACCAACTCAAGATTAGGGAAAGTGACATCCCTAAGACCGCCTTTGTCACTCGCTATGGGCAGTATGAGTTCACAGTGATGTCCTTTGGACTAACTAATGCACCAGCATACTTTATGAACCTCATGAATAAGGTGTTCATGGAAGAGCTGGACAAGTTTGTCGTAGTCTTCATTGACGACATACTTGTTTACTCCAAGAGTGTGGAGGAACATGAGCAGCATCTTCGAGTAGTGCTGGGGAAATTGAGGGCACACAAGCTGTATGCCAAGTTCAGCAAGTGTGAGTTCTGGCTGGAGAAAATATCTTTCCTTGGGCATATTCTCGATTGCGGAAGGAGTAGTCGTAGACCCCGGAAAGTTGAAACAGATCTCCAAGCGGCAACAACCGACCAACGTGAGCGAGATCGAAGTTTCCTTGGTTTAGCGAGGGTACTACGGAGGTTTATCGAAGGATTCTCCAAGATTGCCCGGCCCATGACAGAATTGCTCAAGAAGGAGAAGAAGTTCAACTGGACCGAGTCCTGTGAGAAAAGTTTCCAAGAATTGAAGAGAAGATTGACCACGGCCCCGGTCTTTCGACCTTGCCGGATATTCGGTAAGACTTTGTCGTGTATTGCGACGCCTCCCGACAAGGGTTGGGATGTGTTCTCACGCAAGATGGGAAGGTAGTGGCATACGCTTCCGTCGCCTCAAACCCCATGAGCGAGAATTATCCCACCCATGATCCGGAGTTTGCGGCCGTAGTGCATGCCCTTAAGATCCGGAGACACTACCGATTGGGAACAAGTGTGAAATCTACACGGACCACAAGAGCCTAAAATACATCTTCACCCGGCCCGACCCGAACCTAAGGCAAAGAAGGTGGCTAGAGTTAGTCAAAGACCGCAACCTAGGGATTCACTACCACCCGGGGGAAAGCCAATGTAGTGGCGGATGCCCTAAGCCGAAATCCTACGAGAAGGCGGCACCCAAGAGTACCCGGTTGCAAGAAGAGATGGCGCGACTCAACGTGCACATTGTCCCCCAAGGCTACGTTCGCCACCGAGTGTTCGGCCTACCCCGGAGGAGAAGATACGGAAGGCCCAAGAAACCAATGAGAATCGATGAAGATCCGCAAGCATACGGGAGAGAACAAGGCCCCCGACTTTAGAGTGGATGACCAAGGCACCCCGTGGTACAAAAATAGGATATGCGTGCTCGAAGGCGAGAGATTTCCGACGGACCATCATGGATGAGGCACACAACTCAAGATACTCCATTCACCGGGATCCACCAAGATGTACATGGACCTAAAACGAAGTATTGGTGGAATGGGATGAAAGCAGACATTGCACGGTTCGTCACCCACCGTGACACTTGTCGAGGATCAAAGCCGAACACCGAAGCCCGCAGATCGTTGCCTCTACCAATCCCGTATGGAAATGGGACGAGATAGGCATGGATTTCGTAATAGGGTTGCCAAAGACTCGAAGGGACATGACTCCATATGGGTGATAGTGGACCGACTCACTAAAGTCGCTCACTTTCTACCCGTACGGACCACTTATGGTGGAGAGAAGTTGGCAAAACTCTACATAGAGAATATAGTGAAACCGCATGGAGTGCCTAGCGAATAGTCTCGGATAGAGGGACCCGGTTCACCTCTAGGTTCCGGAAAAGCCCGCATAAAGCCATGGGTACCAAGCCGGATTTCGGCTCGGTGCATCATCCGCGTACGGATGGACGGACCGAAAGGGTAAACCATATTCGGGAAGACATGTTGAGAGCATGTGTCCTCACCTATGGCAAAGATTGGGAGCAGAGTACGCCATATGCGGAATTTTCCTACAACAACGGCTACCAAGCAAGTCCGGGAATGTCACCATTCGAAGTACTATACGAGGAGGAAATGTAGGACACCCCCGATGTGGTCGGAAGCAGGAGAGCGTGCCCTAGTTGGGCCCGCATTTATAAAGGAAGCCGAAGAGCGAGTAGCCGATATCCGAGAAAAGTTGAGAGCCGCCCAATCCCGACAGAAGAGCTACGCAGACAAGAAGAGGCGTGAAGCAAGCTTCAATCCGGGAGATTTCGTTTACCTCAAGGTTTCACCTATCCGAGGGACTCGGAGATTTCAAGTGCACGGAAAATTGGCCCCTCGGTACATTGGACCGTATAAAGTACTAAAGAGGGTCGGAGCAGTAGCATACCGGTTGGAGCTACCCGAAGAAATGTCAGATATACACCCAGTGTTTCATATCTCCCAGCTACGCAGATGTTTGAAGGTTCTTGAAGAAAAGCGAGTACGGTAGGAACCATCGATCTACGGCCCGGACCTTAGATACCGAGGAGATGCCCGTCAAGATTTTGGACACAGGTGGTAAAGCGGATGAGAACATCGAAGTACGGGTGTGCGAGAGTCCAATGAAGCGGACACGGGGTGGAAGAAGCCACGTGGGAACGGGAGGACGAATTGAAGGAGTTTCCCCACCGTTCGAAACCTAGCCGAATCTCGAGGACGAGATTCATTTTAAGTGGGGTAGGTTTGTAACGCCCATGTTTGTAGCTCCTAATAAATCACCTAATAAATTATACGTGTTTTCAAAACTATCCAGCTGAGCTCAATTATCCCTTCTCAAAACCCTAGTTACCGTCCCCCCTCTCTCACCCTCGGTGTGCGTGCCGCGAATCCCGTCGGCACCGCCCGCACTCAGGCCAGCACCCACGCATGCCTCCCCAGTGCCGCGGTCGGCCACCGTGCCGGGAATCCCGCGCACGCCGCGGTCCCGCCGGCCGGTCCGCCTCGCCATCACCGCCGTCCCGAAAATCACGCTGACGCCGGAAATCGGAAAACCCCGCAAAACCCTTCTTCCTAATTTCCCTAACAATTTTTCCTAATTTTCCAAACTTTTTCCCTATTTCCTTCTTTTTCTTTTCCTATTTTCCTTTTCTCTTCTCCTTCCTTTCTTTCTTTCCTTCCTTTTTCCTTTTATTTCTTTTGCTTTCTTTTCTTTTCTCCCTTTCTTCTTTTTCCCTCTCCTCCTTCTTCCTCCCGCGGCCGGGGCCGCGCGACCCCGACACCCCCGCGCCCGGCACCGTTGACCCCCGCACCGCTCCGGCCCGCGCAGCCGGCAAAGCACGCCCGCCCCCACACGCCACCGCGGCCGGTGCCCTACCCGGCCGCTCGAGCACGGCCGCGACAAGACCCCTCCCCGACGCCGAGCCGTCGCCTCCGCCGAACACCGCCGCCGCGACCCGCCGCCCGTCACCGCCGCGCCCGAGCCGACCCGTCCCATCCCCCCTACGCCGCGTGCTTGAAGAGACCCAACGGCCGCCCGACGACCTCCGCCCCGCCCGAGCCGTCCCGTCGCCGGCGACCGGCCCGGCCGCCCCCGGCTGCTCGCCTCGCCGGCGACCTCCCCCGCCGAAAATCTCCCACCCCGAACCGCCTTTAGCCTCCTATAAAGGGCCGGCACCACCCCCCTCGCCGCCCCCCACACCTCGCCAACCAAGCCTCCACAAGCCCCTCCCCGCACCTCACCGCGCCGCCACCGGAGCCACCAACAGGCAAACCGCCGCCACCGCCGATCCATCTCCTCGCGCCGCCCCAACTCAAGGTGAGCACGGGAATAGAACCCCCTCGGCGCCCTCTCCGTTTTGCCCCACCGCCCGTCCGCCGTCGTGGCCCGGCTCGCCGGGGATTGGCGCCGGCCGGCCGCCCCGGCAACCCCCCCTCCCCGCCTCTCGTCCGATTCGTGGGGGGGGGGGAGAAAGGAAGAAGGCCTTTTGGCCAAACCCCCCCCACCTTTCTCCTTTTCCCCCGCCAAGCCCCGTCCCTATTCCCCCTCTCTCTCCCTTCTTCTATTTAGCCCCCTACTTGTTTAGGCAAACTCCACCAAAACCCCCCGCCCTTTTACAAATAAACCCCGAGGCTATTTTAGTTAAACCCCCACTCGCATAAATATTATATCTAGGTCCTTTCATTTTAAAATAAATTACTACCCGGCCCAGTTAATTCTAGACATCTCTTTAACCCGACATTTCATGCGCGATTTTAATCCAAATCGCGCCCAACCTTTCCCACGCCCGTGCCGGGTACACCGCCACCCATCCGTCACCCAAAACCCCCGCATAATATTTATTTCTCTATTTTATCTAATTACCTTCCGCAAGCTCGCACGGAGAAATTGTGTATGCTTATATTGATTGCTTGCTTGCCTATGTGTGCGCTATCGACGGAGTAGACGAAGGAAGGTACCCCGAGCCGTAGATCGGAGCCGACTACTGCGAGCAGGAGCCCGAGATCCCGAACGCCGAGCCGGCACTCCCCGAAGACTTCGAAGACGGCAAGTTCAATCTCATCCTTTGATGCATGCTTTGGTCCTAGTTTTATAAATATAACCCTATACCCGTTTTATAAATTGCATATTGTTTTACTGCAAAACATGGTAGGATAGCCACCCTTGATTGCTATGATTGAACCTTGTTTTGGCCTAATGTTTGCTTTAAAAATGTGTGAGTACTTTCAAAATGTGTGAGTGCTTTAAAAATGAAAATGAGATATGTTTGGAAAATGAGTAAAGAACTGGGTAGACGGGATGGACGTGTGTGTCGGGAGTATGGGTGAGCTCGTACCGTGTGATTGAGCATGTTGGGAGTTGTCCATCTTGTCAATTAAGGACCGGGTTGCGTGACATCTCACCTGACCCAAATCATTGTACAACCACTCAACCGTTGTATGTGGCAACGGCTTAGCATAAACCCCACTAGTTAATCTACTTGCCATCGGGTGTGCGGGTGAGCGAGTGGGAGACCAAGGAGTAGGGGTACACTCGTGTGAGGTACGCCCCGGTTATGTGGGATAACCCCTTGGTTGCTTCCGTGGTGGCTCGTAGCGTTAGCTAAGGTGGGTAATGGCTTTGATAGGATCCGCACCGGCACTAAGGTGTCCGTGTGACGGTACCCTACTTGTGGGTAAGATGTACAACCTCTGCGCAGTGTCAAACCTATTCGAATAGTCGTGTCCACGGCATTGGACGAGTCACGATGTGGTCACAAAAATTAGTGTTTGGGTTTGGATGTTTTTTCGGCGTGAGTTGTTTTCCGGGTGAAGTGTGTGGCTGTGTGCCCGGCTACCGCGGACGGGGAGTCCGGTAGTTCCACAGTGGTTTTCCTGAAAACAATTGAGTCACCTTGGTTATGAAAATGATTTGCGAAAACCTTTTTGAAATGAACCCCTGCATGTGTAAGTTTGTAAAATGAACCTCAACCCGATCCTTGTTATACCCTATCCATGATTCTCGCTTATAAGCCCCTCCGTGGGTGGGGTTGGATTTGCTAAGTACGATTGTGCTCACCCTTGTTGTACTAACTATTTTTCGAGAGGAGGATCCCGATTACATTCCCGAAGACATCGAGTAGGTCGCCGCCCTACACCCAACCGTGCTCGTGTACCCGTGGCCTCCACAGAAAGCTTCCATGGTGTGGTACTGCGATGAGGCTATGGAAGCCTTTACTATCGTAGTGTGGTCGTTAGCGTTTGTGTTGTTCCTTGTAGCGTTGGCACCGCCGTGCCCTCTCGTGTCGCCATGATGTAAGAGACTAATCCACCCGTTGTAATAAATGTGTTACCGGCCCTCCCGGGACCGGTATTTGTGTCACATTTAGTCACCCTCGATGAGGGGACGCTTCACACCGGCAGCGGCCGCCGGTCGCCGGCCGGTGGTGGCGGCGGCCGGCCAGTCCTCGATGGATGCGGATCGGTGCAGAGGAAGGTCGGGGCAACACCTGGGCGCGGAGGAGGACGGTGTCGTCGCGGAGGAGCTGGCAGGGCCACACCGGGGCGGAGGAGGAGGCCGCCATCCCAGGGAAGCAGAGAGAAGAGAACTCCCCCTCGAGAGATCCGGCGGGCTACCGCAGCACTGTGCTTCTAGGCCGCCGGAGGCAGCTCGCCGCGCCTCCAGGCCGCCGGGGAGGCGCCCGCCGCCGGCCGCCGAGGAGGACGGGGTGGCGGGCGGTGAGCTCGGGGGGGGGGGGGGGGCTCGGGGGCCGAAGGAGGAGGAAGCGGAGGCCTCAATCCTACTGCAAGCTAGGGGAGGCCGCACCACCGCTCGCCGTGCTTTTCTCACCGTCGTCGGGGTGGAGAAGGAGGCTTCAATCATGGCGGCGCTCTTGCCTCGGTGAACTTGAGCGAGAGGGAGGCCGGGAGGCATACCATCATTTCACCTCTCCCTTAGTTTTTGCATTTGAATGCTCAAAATGCTTACATTGTGGGACGGAGGGAGTAGTTACCAACCAAGCATTTTTCCAAAATTTTTGCCAAAGATTTGTAGAAGCAAACCAAACAACAGCCACACTGATTTTGCCAAACCTTAGTTACCAACCTAACATCACATTTTTGCCATAGAATGTGGCTTGCCACAGTTGTGGCTGCACCTAATAACCTTAGGCGTGGCAAACTGTGGTAGAAACCAAATATCCCTTACAGATGCATGTATCACATTCCACATTACACACAAATATATGTACCCATATTTTATTCAAAATTAAAAAAACTGCATACACAGGTTCAGTCCATCAGGTAAGCAGGTCTTTACAGCACAATTTGCTTCTATAGCTGAACACCGAAATCGTGAACGTTACAGCTACAGATCTGCATCAAGTTGACTTGTCGAGCTTCCCAATGCTGTTTTGTCTTGCATTCCGTAGAATGGTTTTGTCAGCAGTGATGAAGAAGCCAGCTATGCAGGCTGCCAAATAAATCAGTAAAAGTTTGGCCTTTAAAATAAGCATATTAAATTATCAAGTTTGTATAAGGTACTGCACCAAAAACAAAGCAATTACATGTTGCTTGATCAGTTTTAGCGTGTTACCAAAAGCAATTATATTATAAAAGTGTAACACCACTTGGATAATCAATAGTCAGTGTTGTCACTTCATGCAATATTATACCAGTGAACTTGTTAATTTGAACTAAATAGTACTTTATCTGTCCAATTCCACTCTGAAAACAAGATAGTAAGTAGTAACCCCCATCCTAGTCATCAGACACGAGAACTTGAAAGGAATAAAATGAAGAAAAGAGAGAAGAAAGCTCAGGTTGCAGCAATGCAAAATGTGTACCTTAGAAATTAGGAAAGAGTAAATAAAAATTAAAAGATATGTCAAGTTGGCAATCTGTACTTGTTCAAATACTTCCCTTGCACAGTATAATTTAAATACATCAAGATATAAAACCTATAATAAAGCAATAACCTCCAGACAGACAGAACCAACAATCTAACATATTTCATTTCATTGTCAATGTAATGCACAAAGTTCTGCTTTGCATCTTAATTATGACTAAAGACTGGTAACTGGGTCTTCTATGCCACTGTCGGATGAGAAATTTAAAGCTACTCACTGGACAAAGTGAAACAGCACCCAAGTCCACATGCATTCTTTCCAGATAGTGGTATTTCATCTGTCTTACTAGTCATACAGACGTGTCAGGAACACCTGACCACAAGTCCTGTTTCTATCTTTTTTCTTAACATCAGAAAAAAAACGCGGTCCTACTTTTCCCTAGCAGTATGAGCATTGAAGAATCATCCATTGATGCAAGCTGGACGCCAGATGCTTTTCTTCAATTCAAGAATGTCAAATTTTACTCATACATCACACGTCACTTTTCAATGGTTGGCATGTCATGCAAACAAAATGTAAGTTGATGTAAGAGAAAATGAGATTTTTATTATAGACAGAACTCGAAAGATACAATCTCTAAGAACTTCAACAAAAAGAAAGGGGCTTGTGAATCACAGAGGATTGGATCTTTATGAGTAACAGATTTTAGGAATGTTTTTTTAAAAAAAAACAGGGGCTGAGTATGCAAATATCTGATGCATGCCCTAAATAGGAGAAGAAATAAGATATTGTTATTATGCAAACCTTAAATGGAGGGAAGCATCTAAGGACTGAGTTTACGAATTGCTAAGCATGAGAAAGACTGACAGAATCAAACTTCAAAGTGTCTTTCAACAATGTGAGTATTTATCCATTAAACATGTGTAAAGTGTTGTAACACAGTGACTTGCTAAAATGTTTAAGCTACCATAAGAACAAATCAATATTATGTTGCAACTTTGTCACAATTGTCTTCAGTCATTACAGCTACATTAACTCAGCAACTATTTTTCAGTAGAACGGTACCTGCAGATATGATGAGTGCTTGTGCAGTGTAGTTGAGATTAGCCTTAGCCCAAGGAAGGACACGGCAGCCAACCAACTGCAGCAGATAAAATTTTTCATGTAGATCAGAACTATATGCAAGAAAACAATCCAAATCATTTCATAGCTAAACATATGGGAATCTAGAGAAGGTAGCCCATTGTTTTCTTTATGTCAACATAATCTCATTTTCCATACCAGATTACAAGAAGAGATGTTGGTTAATGGAACGTGAAAAAGCAAGGTTATCAAGAGATGACATAAACCTTTCTCTCTCTCAAGCATGGGCATCAAATTTCTTAGGGAATAAGTGCACATAAACTGCATACGACTAACAAGGGTGAAACAATTACGCACCGTGGGAACGGCTACCACAGAGCCAGCAATTGCAGCGTTCCTCGCTCCCAGCAGTACAGCCTCTGCATAACAGCAACATGTTAGAAATTAACACCACAGCAACCAGGAAAAAAAAGTGCAACCAGAAACTCGTTCATATTAATTCCATATAATCATCGAACTATCGAAGCCATCCCCATATACCCGCTAACTTAATAGCATAAGACAAAGGGGAATGGGGATCGAAACCGAACAAAAACCCACCTTCGGCTCCGGCAACGATCCCCAGAGCCCGACACCAACCACCCACCCACCCTGGGGACACCTAGATTTGCGCGGCCCTCGTTGCCGGCTCCCTCGCGCAAGCACACACAACAAAATCACCTATTTGTTTAGCTAGACCTAAGAATTGAAGTCGATTTTGGATGGATCGGGAATCGGATGTCATAGAGGGGATTGGGAGACGCCGAGACGGGAACAGAGCGGGAGAGGGTTCCGATGGATGCTACCTCTGACGGCGGCGTTGGACTCCTCCTCCTTGGGGGACCGGATCAAGAAGCTCCTGCCGGCCATGGCTTCTCCCCCTGGGCTCATCTAGTCCTAGCTCCCTCCCTCCGCTGCTGGTCGTCTTCTCCGGACTCTGGGTGGTCGGTCGCGTGGCAGCAGAATAGAATGGCGAGCCAGCGAAGATGAATTTGGTTTCGGCTTGTGCCTCTGTTGTTCGGTGGGTGGCGGCCCGTGCCGAGTGGGACCGAACGCGGCCCGCGCAGCGGCACGGGGAGGCGTACGCGACGTCCCGCACGGAGGCCGTATCCACCAAACCCAGCGCCGCTCTTCCCAACGTGCAGCCGTGCAGGGCCGGCTCTAGGGGGTGGCCCAGGCCGACGGCCGTGGGCCCATTCAGCCTGTAGGCTCTGTTCATTAACAACGAGTCTAAGACCATAATCGTTTCGGATTATAGGTGTGTTTGGGATGATTCTAACTTCAGTGAAGCTGCTCCACTCCAAAACGCTAGACACAAATTGGGGTGTTTGGCTACCAGCACCATCCTCAACTTGAGTCCCACCTCTCAGGCACAATTTTCTCTTCTTCCCTGCACGACATCCTCGCCCGCCTGAGCTCCTTCCGCTGCCGACTGTGCAGCTCATGCCGCCTCGCCCTCGCCCTCGGCTACATCGGGGGCGACCTCCTCCTCCGACCGGGGGCTCGGTCTTGGCATCCGCGGCGCGAGACTTACGAAAAGTAGAGAAGGCGGCGGCTGACCTCCTTGGATCTGCAACGCCTCGATCCCCTCCTCGGCGGATGCGGCGACCCCGCCGGCATCGGTCGCGACGGCCGACACGATGCCATAGCATCGCCGACGCACCCGTGGGAAGGAGGAACTAGTGGGGGAAATCGACCGGGCGGCTCCGGAACCATGACAAACACACCCTATATAATATGCTACTTCAACGGGCCCTTTCTTGTCGCTTGCCCAAGGGTCCTCGAAATTGTAGAGCCGCCCCCGCGACGTGCGCGGGGACCCCACCTCGCGCGGCTAGAGCAACAGATCACCGGTCCGCGCGCGAAGTCGGAAGGAGATGGCCGGATGGGGAGGGAGGGAGCTCGCCGGGAAGGGAGGGAGGTGGCCCGCCGTCGATGTCACCGAGGAGGGGCCGTCGTTGCGGAGAAAGGCCGACGAACACCCGCACCGGCGTTGTCGCTCCTGCTCCGCCGCGATGGGGATGAAGGTTACCCCCCGTTCCTCCACCTCGCGCCGGCCGCCTTGCTCCCCGCACCTCACGCGAAGCGAGAAGCCCGCCGCTCGCCATCTCGGGAGCTCCGTGGGACCGGCGAGAGGAGAGGGAAATGGAGAGGGCCGCCGCGGATCTCTCGACTTGGGGGCGATGTCCGTCATCCCCTATCACATGACGACTTTGCCTCCGCCTCCGAGATTTTGGCCGCCGCCACCTCCGAGTTCGAGGGATTTGGGGGCGATGCCGTAGGAGAGGACCGCCGCCGCGGTGAACGGCCCGCCGCCGAGGGGGAGGGCCCGCCGCGCATGCCCCCAAGAGGAGGGATCGCCGCACCGCCCCTTGTCCTCCAAGATGGACGACATCACCGAGCACGGAGAAGAGGAAGGCGGAGGGGATTCGGAAGCGCCGCCGTCGAGGAGTGGCGGCCGGCCGTCCAGGCGAGCGCGCAGGGAGGGAGGGCGGAGAGCCGGCCGGGGGGCATATCGCGTCGAGGCAGAGGAATGGGGCGGCGGGGTCGAGGCGGCCATGGCGGCGGGGAAACTAGCACGCCTCCGACCTCCGGACGCGCGAGGTGGGGGGAGCTTTGCCGCGGCCGCGGTCGATGCGAGTGAGCTCGAGGACCGCCGCCGGGAGGGAGGGAGAGGAGGGGCGGCGGCGCTCGGGCCGTTGGGCGGAGGAGCGAGAGGAGGAAGGAGCGAGGAGAAAAGGGAAGGAGGAATGGAAGAGTAAAAAATAGAGATAGAGGCCGACATATGGGTCCTACTGTGTGGGTTGTTGGTGTGGAGTATGAGATATAGGGGATGACGAGTGCGGGGAAACTCGTACCGTACCGAAAAATCTCGATGACGAGGTAGAATATTCTCTTTTAGGGGATGCTTTGTCGGACATACACCCCGGGTACCCATACAAGGAAGGATGAAGACGGGCTCCTACTAGAATTCCCCCCGTAATCCTACTAGGACTCTTGCCTTGTAACCGACTAGGAACCCGGCCCCGGACTATATAAAGGAGGGCAGGGTACCTAGCCGGACAACTCAACCTAACACCAAGTGCGGGACGCCATACTTGATCCCCAAACGGGACGTAGGGTATGTCCGCAAAGGGAGCGGATCGAGGCGTACTTGCACGCGCCCCGCCGCCCCGTTCACACAAAAACGGGGTCAAGGGTCGGCCCGCTCCTTGATATCGGCAATCCGCGGGGCACCGCGGATCGAACCTTTCCCGCCGCGCTAGTCTACGCAACTCTACAAAATTGTTTGGGGGTGCACGTGCCTACGAGGAGCAAGCATAAGCCATGAACCCACCCGTGCGTGGCCGCGTGCTCGATGTTCTAGCTTGATGATGCCACATGACGTCATGGCTACGCTTTATAGCTGTTTTCCTTTAGAAAGAAATTCGTAAATACGATTGCTAAAGTACCCTCTCCCAAGTGAAAAGCTCGACCGGCTAGCTAGCGACTGCAGAGCTGCGGCACTGCGGGGGCATCCCGTTCTATTTTTCCGCTCCACCGCTAGCGCGCGGAAAGAAGGATGTCGCCACCACGCTCTACACTCGACCCGGCCGCCATGGGTGAGGACGCGGTTGAACGCGGCCCGCGTGCTCGTCGTCGCCGAGCCCGACCTCCGCCATGACGTTGAGAGACCGAGCTCCACCCTTACAAAGGTCTTTGGTCTTCCACGACAAGGCCCCGCTATGCCTCGTCCTCGTCTTCAAGATCCGACGACGGGCGGCCGACCGAGCTTGCGCCCATGGTTGCTCGTGCCGCACTATCTAGACGCCCGTCGACGCCGGCGCCCACCGGCAAGGGGCAGGTGCCGAGGCGCGCGCGGAGGACGAACAACCGCAGCCGGGGGCGGGTGCGGTGCGCGTGGAAGACGGAGCAACGCCCGGGGAACAGCGACACCATGAGGTCCGAACTCATGAGCTGCTCGGGACTCCGGGAGGAAGCTCGGAGGGTGGCGAGTTCAATCTTGTGGGCGACGGGCAGCGAGGACCGAGGATTAGGAATCACACTCGGAGCGAGGCGACGAGGGAGGAGCGACATTGCAAGCCGGGTCGACCCTAGGGTCTCCGGGGGTCAAGTGGATCACGACCCCGTTGCTCCTCCTCTTTTCCGGCTCGGCTCGGTTCGATCCGCGAATTGATTCACGGAGCGGAGCGATGTTGCAAGAGGGTCGACCCGAACCCTTTGCAAGCATAACGTAGGGTCCGCCACCTTGACGGCTCGAACCTCGTATAAATCTTATGTCCCGTGTCCTTGCGCATACCTTCGAGTTCTAGGTGTAAGTGCAATCAAGCCCTAAGTGGGTTTTGGTGAATTAAGTGGCAACTTGATTAAAAACACTAACACTCTTGTGAAGCATGTGAGAAGGTCATTGATTATTGATAAATGATATTTATGTGTAAATTCATGCATTTGGCTCATATTGCAAATAAGACAAGGGTGGATCATGACAATATACTTGGAATGATTATAAGCATGCTAAGAGTTAATGTCATGATAAAGAAAGGATGTTCTTCCCATTGGAATTTATATAAGGCATGCAACAAGTGATCCTAAGCTAAAAGCAAATATAGAGGCATGATTATATGTGATAATTGGTTGGCCCTTCTATGTTGGGCAAAGCACTTTGTGAAGAAAGGAGAAACTTGTGGTATAATAATGGGAGAACTAAATCAAAGTTGATTATGGCATCACTGGATTTCACCATCGACACATGATAGAGCTTGATGACAAATGTTGTGAGGTTTATCAAGCAAAACATCAAGGGATCTCACTATTGCTACAAGATTGTTGACGGTGTATTTTGGTACACCTAGCTTGTTCATTACACTTTGGTTTGGATTTGATTATGGAACTAACCCGCCATTAGGCATACTAATCATATAACAAGTTCATCTTTGTGCATGCATTTGGAAGTGTTGTGTTTATGTAGGAAAATATGGACATACGGGACGGATTCGCAACAAGTTCAAAGGAGCATTTACGGAGTCTTGTTCGTGTTCATGAGCTTGATGAAATCACTTCCAAAGGTGGCAAGGACCGAAGTGCTACGAGGAACACCCCGGGGATTGAAGCGTAAAAGATCGAACTTCATGCGAAGAGAACCTCCATCTTGGACGCGAGGATAACATCATCAAAATCATGCAAGTGGAGGGGGCAAAGTACATAAGTGCATAAGGACCCACGGAGCAAAAGGGGCGACCGAACCGGCCGAACCGGGCCCAGCCGGTCGGCCCGAGCCGGCCGGCCCGGCCCCGGCCCGGCACCCGCTCGGTCCCGTTTTCCTTGCCCTCGAAGGATCTTCAACCCTAAAAGCCCCGAGGCGCCGCCAACACCAGGGGAGAGTCATTCGCACCAGAAGGCCATCCACAAGCTAGAGAGAGAGGAGGAGGATCTCCGCGGGAGATCAACCACCACGAAGGAAGCACCCTCTCGGGGAGAAGGAGGAAGACACCGACGGAAGGGAAACCATGATCAACGGTGCCATGATCAGCACCTTGATGGGGTAATCTTCTCATTCGTCCATGGGTTGTAATCGATCTTGAGATGTAATCGCACTTTGTCGGATTATCTATCTATCATCTTGTGTTGAATATACTTTAATGCTTAAGGTTAGCTACCTTGCCGTAAAGGGAGTAGAGCTCCAATGCTTCCTTGGATCCATTCAATACGCCGTGTCCATCAAAGATCTAGTCATGAATACCTTCGCGTAGTGACAGTACGAGAGGAGGGAAAGGGCGAAACAGTGGTCACAACCCCCGATAGATTAGATTGGTTTTCATGTCTTTAAGCGATTGCATGCTCTAGTTTCGTAGACCCATGGGCGAGTGTCTTCTACCTTGATCGTTTATCATTCTCTCTAGTGTAGTTTAGTTGTTTTCTAGCATAATAGTAGTTAGGGTTTTAGTAGCTAGTGTGTCGTTGTAGATCGAACGCTTGTAATCCCCTTGCTCCGCGGATTGACAAGAACCTTGGGAATCCCGTGGTGAAAAAGGTGTGGGGTCCATACGCTTGCGGATCGTAGAGGGATACGACTTTTATCGCTCAACAAGCCCCTTTTTCTGGCGCCGTTGCCGGGGAGCAAGCTAGTTTACATCGTTTGATTTGCATCTAACTTAGTTTTATATTTTAGTTTATCTTTTATTTGCTTTATCTAACATATATTATCTAGAAAAACACTTGTTTCGTTTTTTGTTTTTGTTTTTATCTTATTGTCTAGATGGCGTTCGTTAAACAACCCGTGGAAGAACCGGAGAAATCACTAAGAGATTACGCTAGCCCTCGATGTGAAGACATAAAGGTACAAGAGTCAGATTCGAAGCTCGAAGTGACCAAGTATGAGATTAAATCCAAGATCATCGATATGGTGGCGGCAAACCCGTTTAAAGGTATGGTTATGGAGAACCCATATAGACACATAAGGGATTTCACGACGATATGCAACACGGTGCGTCAAGAAGGAGTTCCCGATAAATGGTTCAAATGGAATCTCTTTCCCTACTCACTTGCCGGCAATGCAAAGACATGGTATTCGGTTGCGTCCTTTGAAGTTGAAGGCAATTGGAACAAGTTGACAAAGAAGTTTTGCGAGAAGTTATTTCCAATTAGCAAGGTTCAACATCTAAGGAGGCAAGTGATCACTTTCATGCAAGGAGAAGAGGAAGGGATAGACCAAGCCTGGGATAGGTTTAATGGATTGATCGAACAAGGACCAAAACTCGGCTTCACCGGTGACGTACTCTTGCATACATTTTTCTTTTCCCTAACCCCTAGTTGCATGCAACACGTCGAAATGTGTGCAGGTGGGGATCTCATGGAGAAAACACTCACGGAAGCCGCCCAACTTCTACAAAAAGTTAGTAAAGCGGCCGCCATGCGAAAAGATTGGGAAACAAAACTTGCGGAAGAGCCGGAATATAATTCGAGGAAGAAGAAGTGTGCTGATTTTTCTGAAGAGGCAACCCCGGAAGTCACAAAAGAGGAACCAATCGCGGAAAAGCTACCCCGAGCGTCGACTTCGCCGTACCAAATGAGACGAACAAGAGAAGCATGTCAAGCGCGCAGCCACTAAGGGAGTTCGAACCAATGGATTGGGTTCCTATTGATTACGGAGAAGTATTCGACAAGAGAAGACCGTTCCCTAATCAAAAGGGAATGGAGAGAGCATTGGAAGTGGATTTCCCACCGGAGAAGAGAGCGGAGAATTCATACGACCTTGAAACCACCGGGGAGATTTTTCAAAAGCTCTTTGGAGATGATATAGTGGATCCGGAACATATTGCCGAGGTGAAGAGAATCATGGGGATCAAGCCTGAAGCATCACCATACGCTCGCCTCGCTGAAATTTACTCGATAGGATCCGAAGAAGAAGAGAAGATGACGCCACACTTGAGTTGCGAGATCAACGGAGTTTAATGCAAAGCCTTATGCAACATTAGAGCCCAAGTAAGTGTTCTATCTTCTAAAATTTACGATAAAGTTCAAGACCACAACCTAGACTTAGCTCCAACATCAACGAAAATAATTATGGGAGATGGTAGAACTATCAAACCTCTAGGTATTGCTTGCAACATTAAAGTAAAAATCTCTACAAACTATATACCAACCGATTTCTTTGTTATTGATGCTTACCATAGTAATCATGATCATATAATCTTAGGTAGACCTTTTCTTAAATTGGTTGATGCCGTGTTAGATGCCGGAGAAGGCAAAGTAACAATGAACCTTAATGGAACAAAGTACACATATAACTTTCTTCGTGCTTCTAAACACCTTACACCCTTTCCTCCCGAAGACGAAGAAGTAGAAGAGATAGATAGTCTTTGTTTTGTTGAAACTCTTAGAGACCCGCCGCAAAGAGCGATGGGAAATCAAATTAGTGACCAACAAGATGAAGAACTAGAAGAAGCAACAAAAGGCTTGGAACCACATGATGGGAGCGTGGAGGAAGGAAAATTCGAAGACATAGGAGAAATTAAACCCGAGGAGCCACAAGCGCCCGAAGTAGACCTTAAACCTTTGCCCAAAGGATTAAAGTATGAATTTCGGGCCCGGACAAAACTTATCCGGTCATTGTGAGCGACGAGTTGAGCCCCGAAGAAAATGAAGCGTTGCTGATTTTACTAAAAAAACATAGGAAGGTGATTGGATATTCGATTAATGATCTCAAAGGTATTAGCCCAACCTTTTGCACTCATCGTATACCAATGGAAGACCAATGTAAGCCCGTAGTGGACCACCAAAGGAGGCTAACCCATGCCATGCGAGAGGTAGTAAAGAAAGAGGTTATCAAGTTACTTGATGCCGGAATCATCTACCCGGTTCCGCATAGCGAATGGGTGAGCCCGGTACATTGTGTACCGAAGAAAGGAGGTTTGACCGTGGTGAAGAATGAGAAGAACGAATTGATACCGCAAAGAACCGTGACCAGGTGGCGGATGTGCATCGATTATCGTAAGCTTAACAAAGCGACGAAGAAAGATCACTTTCCCCTACCGTTCATCGACGAGATGCTCGAGAGGTTAGCAAACCACGCTTATTTTTGCTTTTTCGATCGATACTCGGGGTTCATGCTAATTCCCATTCACCCGGAAGATCAACATAAGACAACATTTACGTGCCCTTACGTAACGTTTGCATATAGGAGGATGCCCTTCGGCCTATGCAACGCTCCGGCCTCTTTTCAACGTTGCATGATGGCCGTGTTTTCGGAATTCATCGAAGAAATTGTTGAAGTGTTTATGGATGATTTTTCCGTTTACGAGAAAACGTTCATGGATTGCTTAGCAAACCTAGAAAAGGTCCTTACGAGGTGTGCGGAGGTAGATTTGGTGTTAAATTGGGAAAAGTGCCACTTCATGGTTAGGCAAGGCATAGTGCTCGGACATGTTATATCCGAGAGAGGAATTGAAGTGGACAAGGCTAAGGTAGAGACGGTTGAGCAACTCCCACCTCCTACGGATGTTAAGTCCTTAAGGAGCTTTCGGTCCATGCCGCATTCTATAGAAGATTTATTAAGGACTTCTCGAAGATCACTAAGCCTTTAACACATCTCCTTCAAAAGGGTGTGGCTTTCGACTTTGATGAGAAGTGCCTAGTGGCATTCCGGACCTTGAAAAATGCGTTGGTGAGTGCTCCCATCATCCAACCTCCGGATTGGAGCCAACCTTTCGAGATCATGTGTGACGCAAGTGACTACGCCGTAGGCACGGTCTTGGGTCAAAGAAAGGAAGGCCGGGTTCACGCCGTTTACTATGCTAGCAAAACTCTTAGTGGGGCACAATTAAATTACGCCACTACGGAAAAAGAGTTGCTAGCGGTGGTATTCGCTTTCGAAAAATTCAGATCTTACATCGTGAACTCGAAAGTCATTGTTTACACCGATCACGCATCCATCAAGTATCTCTTGGCTAAGAAGGAAGCTAAACCACGTTTGATTCGTTGGATCCTTCTTCTCCAAGAGTTTGATGTTGAAATTCGTGATAAAAAGGGGGTGGAAAATGTTGTGGCCGATCATTTGTCTAGGATGAATCGTGGACAAGATGATAAAGAGCCCATAGAAGATAAGATGAGAGATGACCACCTCTATAGAGTGCTTAATAAAGACACATGGATGATCGATATCATTCGAGCAATTCGGAAGATGCCTCTCGACCATCTAGATAAAAACACTCAAAAGAAGATAATCTCCGAAAGTAGGAAATATTTTTGGGATGCACCATACCTCTTCAAACTTGGCAATGATGGAGTAATGAGAAGATGTGTGCCAAGAGAAGAAAGGGTAGAGATTTTGAGAAAGTGTCACTCGGCGGAGTACGCCGGACACTATAGCCATTTTCGGACCCAAGCAAAGGTATGGTCGAGCGGATTCTATTGGCCGGAGATGCATGAAGATACTAAAAGATATGTTGCATCATGCCCCGAATGCCAAAGAACCGAAACATCTCTCAAAGAAATTCTATGCCGTTGAAATACAACTTACAAATTAACATATTCGATGTATGGGGTATAGACTTCATGGGGCCTTTTAAAAACTCATTTGGATTTGAGTATATCCTAGTCATGGTTGATTATGTATCCAAGTGGGTAGAGGCAATACCATGTCGTAAAGCTTCCACGGAAGAGTCCATCACTATGATCAAGAACGTGATTTTTCCCCGTTTCGGTACACCGAGAATCTTGATAAGTGATGGAGGAACTCACTTCACCGGGAAGAATTTCAAAAAGTTCTTGTCCAAGTTGGGAATTGAGCATAGGGTCTCTATGGCCTATCATCCACAAACCAACGGACAAGCGGAGATGTCAAATAGGCAATTAAAAAGCATACTTAACAAGACCATAGAGAAGGGAGGCAAGGATTGGTCAAAGAAATTAGACGGAGCTTTATGGGCTTATCGAACGACGTTTAAAACACCGATAGGTATGACCCCTTATCAATTTGTCTATGAAAAGCTTGACACCTCCCGGTTGAGTTGGAACATAAAGCCTATTGGGCAATTAAAGAGATGAACCTCGATCTCGATGCCGCGGTGGTGAAATGAAGAATCCAAATAAGCGAGCTAGAGGAGTTGAGGTTGAAGCATATGAAAACACAAGCATATACAAGGAGAGAATCAAAAGGTGGTATGATAAAAGATTGAAGAAAAAAGAATTTAAAGAAGGAGATAAGGTCCTCCTCTATAATTCGAGGTTTAAAACCTTCGAAAGGGGAAATTGCAAAGCAAATGGGACGGACCTTATGTTGTACATTCGGTATTCTCCAACGGAGCGGTAACCATTATGGATATAAACGGCGATCAATTTGTGGTGAATGGTCGGCGGCTTAAGGTTTACTACGAATCCGGCGTCGTGCCCCTTCACCATGTTGACGTCTTCACCATGGAGGAAGAGCCCGAACGTCCCGCCTAGGACGAAAAACAAGGCATGAATTTCGTAAATAGTTTTTCTTTTAGTTTCCGGAGTTTTTCGCGAAGATTTACTTGGTCCAACCTTTTCCCATGGGCTAAGGAAGAAAAAATAGGGCGGTGTGCAAAAAGCGGACCGACCCGACCCTCGAGACGGGGGTGGGCCGGCCGGCCCGGGCCGACCGGCCCGGAGGGTTCCGGCGGCCGATGACGCCGAATTTCACCCGAATTGCTCCTTTTTGACTTCCTTGTTTGGTCGAAAATTTTAAGGGAAGTGTATAAAAGGAAAATAAGGTTCTCGTGGCTTTTCTCTCGGGACTATTTATTTGGCCGAATTGGGAGCTCGAGGATCAAACCTTTCAAGCAATATTTTGTACCCTTGTAGCAGCCATTGTGCCCCCAAGGAGCTTAGAGTTGAAGCTAGAAGCCAAGAAGCCATCGATGAAGGAGGCGATGTGATGCGAGCTCAAGCTACCCGTCGAGAGGACCGCACGCATCCGTTGCGGAGGGCGTGTCCCGACCGGAGCTCTTGCATCTCACAACCCCGTCGAAGGAGAGAAGGTCCCTACGCCCGTTCGAAGGTCGGCACGCGTCCAAGGCATGAAGCGCAAAGACTACAAGGAGGCGTCGCCGAGCCTAAGGATTATGGGGGTAGCGACTACTCGACGATCGCGGCCGAGCTCGTGGGCGGCCGCCGAAGAGATGATGATGATTGGGATGAGCAGCCCAAAGAGAGGACTCCCGAAGGCCCCAACGGCGACGGTAACGATGGCAATGAGAGCGGCAACGAAAATGGAGGTGGCGACGACGGTGGCGACAACGGTGGAGACAATGGCGATGAAGACCCCTTCGGATTGCATCCGATGTGTTGTCGAACTTGCCGTCAATCCATCGGGAATCTCTACACGTCGGCCGATGAATGTCTCCAAGCCATGGAAGCGATGAAGCAGCGTATGGAGGATATGGAGTACGTAGTTGGAGACAATTTCAAGTTCCTTAACCGTAACGTGCGCAAACTTTTCAGCTTGGTTGGAAGCATGAGAGGCAAGTGGTGCAATACTTGCTTGAAGTACCTCTAGATCTAGTTTTCCCCTTAGGAATTTGTAAGATACGACGAGGACGTCGTATGTTTTAAGTGTGGGGGAGAGCTAGCTCGCTAGCTTTAGCTTTTGAACTTCAAGTTTAGGTTCGATTTAATCTTCGTGTGAGAGTCTTAGCATTTTAATGAGTCTTAGTGTTTTAATGGGTCTTTAGTTTTTGAGTGTGTTTTAAAATTTTTGCAAGTGTCTTAAATTAGTGTTGAGTCAAAGAAAATCAAATAAAAGAGTCTTTATATATATCTTTGTGTTTTATGTATTGCTTATCTTTATTCACTTGTTTGTTTAATCTTCGATTCTTGATATATGAACACAAGTATGTGGTTTGAAAAACGTTTACCGTGGTGCTTAGTGGAATTGCTACTACTTAAAGTACCCATACCGCACTTCGATCTTGAGCTTCACATGTTAGTTGTGCTATGTTCAATGCTAAAAGTTGGAGGATTTCAGTTCTGAAAATTATCTTAAAACCCTTGTAATAAAGGTTAGCAAAACCTCTTTTTCCAAGTTGAGAGTAAGAAAAATTCCTATCCAAAGCCAAGTTTATTTTTTCGCTCCACCATAAGTGTGATTAGCACAATGAGTCGAGCTAGGACCCTTCTCTCTTGGTAAGTTTTAATTTCGAGCAATGATCATGTCCTTGTGCTTATCTTTTGTTGCTAGCCTCGTCATATATTCGGTAACGTGACTTTCACAACGGAAGTCACGTACATCGCCGAATTCCATACCCAACCCTATACATCTCTTTTGTACATCGTATTCCTTGAACACAACCTATTTTCAAAGTTTCGTCTCGTCTCTAGCATGATTTATTTAAAATTTCAGATTGTATGCATGCGAGGAAAGAGAGAATTGAAAGCTTTGAAAAGTTGTCAAGAGAGAGAAAAATAAAGAGAAAAGGTATGAGTATGGAAAAGAAAGAAAGAAAAAAATTATATGTGAATGAAAGAAGAAAAAGAAAAAGAGAAAAATGAGGTAGCAATAAAGATATGAGAAGGATGAATCAAGTGAAAGAAAAGAAAAAAATAAAGTGTAAGGAAGGATGTCACGTTGTTGAGAGACGAAACTTTTACTCTATTTCCAACCATGTGCAATCCGACAACGAGGACGTCATTGATGCCTTGAAGTCACAATTTTCTTTTGCCCTTGCACATGTCCACCATTCTAAATCTTCTCATCCTTGATATCCCTACATATGGTTAATTCTCATGATCATTGGCTTTGAAAGGTAAACAACCATTAGAGGAAGTTCTTAGTTTGACAATACTTGTGTTGATTGCACTAGCCCTACCTATAGCTCCACTTTACATGATATATGAGAGATTAATGGGAGGTGAGAGTTTTATAAAATTTGGTTAGGATAGCCCCTTCGTATGAGTGACTTGAGAGAGCTTGGAGAAAGGTTTTTGTCTAAATACTTGTTGCAGGAATTTTTGTTTTGAAAATCATAAAAACCCTCCGATGGAAGCAAAGAAGTAAGCATGGTTGAGATTGAAAGCTTCGAGTGAAGAGTTTGAGTTGTGGGGTAAAACTTGACGTGGTAAAAGTTCTAAACGCCCATGTTTATGTTTGATTATCATTAATTTGTATTTATGTATTAAAGATGAAGGGATTGACTAACTTGTGAAGAAGGATAAGTGGTATATGATTACAACACCTTGGACGAAGTTCTTTTACGAGTACTTGCTCGAGGATGAGCAAGAGCTAAGCGTGGGGGAGATGTTGACGGTGTATTTTGGTACACCTAGCTTGTTCATTACACTTTGGTTTGGATTTGATTATGGAACTAACCCGCCACTAGGCATACTAATCATATAACAAGTTCATCTTTGTGCATGCATTTGGAAGTGTTGTGTTTATGTAGGAAAACATGGACATAAAGGACGGATTCGCAACAAGTTCAAAGGAGCATTTACGGAGTCTTGTTCGTGTTCATGAGCTTGATGAAATCACTTCCAAAGGTGGCAAGGACCAAAGTGCTACGAGGAACACCCCCGGGGATTGAAGCGTAAAAGATCGAACTTCATGCGAAGAGAACCTCCATCTTGGACGCGAGGATAACATCATCAAAATCATGCAAGTGGAGGGGGCAAAGTACATAAGTGCATAAGGACCCACGGACACGGAGCAAAAGGGGCGACCGAACCGGGCCGAACCGGGCCCGGGCCGGTCGGCCCCGGCCGGCCGGCCCGGCCCGGTTCCGCACCGGTTCGGTCCCGTTTTCCTTGCCCTCGAAGGATCTTCAACCCTAAAAGCCCCGAGGCGCCGCCAACACCGGGGGAGAGTCATTCGCACCGAAGGCCATCCACAAGCTAGAGAGAGAGGAGGAGGATCTCGGAGGGAGATCAACCACCTCGAAGGAAGCACCCTCTCGTGGAGAAGGAGGAAGACACGGCGGAGAAGGGAAACCATGATCAACGGTGCCATGATCAGCACCTTGATGGGGTAATCTTCTCATTCGTCCATGGGTTGTAATCGATCTTGAGATGTAATCGCACTTTGTCGGATTATCTATCTATCATCTTGTGTTGAATATACTTTAATGCTTAAGGTTAGCAACCTTGCCGTAAAGGGAGTAGAGCTCCAATGCTTCCTTGGATCCATTCAATACGCCGTGTCCATCAAAGGTATAGTCATGAATACCTTCGCGTAGTGACAGTACGAGAGGAGGGAAAGGTCGAAACCGTGGTCACAACCCCCGATAGATTAGATTGGTTTTCATGTCTTTAAGCGATTGCATGCTCTAGTTTCGTAGACCCATGGGCGAGTGTCTTCTACCTTGATCGTTTATCATTCTCTCTAGTATAGTTTAGTTGTTTTCTAGCATAATAATAGTTAGGGTTTTAGTAGCTAGTGTGTCGTTGTAGATCGAACGCTTGTAATCCCCTTGCTCCGCGGATTGACAAGAACCTTGGGAATCCCGTGGTGAAAAAGGTATGGGGTCCGTACGCTTGCGGATCGTAGAGGGATATATCTTTTATCCGTCAACAAAGATGGAACTTGATGACCTAAAAAATAAGTTTACCAAGTTCAATTTCAAATGGTTTTCACTCTTACTTTTTATGAAGATTATTAACTTGTTCAAAGAAGCTATTTGCGAGACTTCAAGTTGAGTTTTGACAAGGGTCATATGGTTGTCTATATTACTTTGGACCTACAAATGAAAGTTTGCAAAAGCAAGAATATTTGATATCAATCAAAGGATAAACAAATTGAGTGGCATCTCAAATGATTTTCTCTCTATGGTGCATGGCTTGACTCAATTGTGGCAAGGGTAAGTGATGAAGAGATCAAGATGGCTAAAATGAGGAACTAAGCTCGGGCTATGGATAGTGACCATAAGTGAAGTGGCTAGGGTGAAGTTGAGAGCATCAAGGATTTCGAAGTATCATATCCAAGCCTACCGAGGAAAGTGATAAATCGCATCTAATGTCATGATTGATATATTCAAGTGGCTTAAGAATTCAAAGTGATTGATCTCTACTCTATGGAAGAATTCTAAGTCACTAGCTCAAGGTGGACATGCTCAAGCACATGCATATATTTGTTCATCTACGACATGTGCTCAGTTGGTACACATTATGGGAAGCCCTCAAATCATTGAAGATCAATTACCGGCATACCTTGGAGGTTCAAGCTCAAGTGGATTATTTAGGGTTTATCTTTTATCTTGAGTTTAGGTATGCCGTACTATCAAGAGGGATGAATCATTGGTTGGACAACAAACATCAAAAAGTGCTCAAGTGAAACCTAGAGAGACTAACCCGTGAGATCAAAACCTTAGTTGAGCTCTGCGGCCAAAACCGACACGACGGGTTTTGGAAAGCCGGTCCCGACCGGTTTGGGCACCGACACCGTCCACGGCTAGTTGGTTTGAAAGCGGGTCGACCGGTTTTGGCAAGCCGGTCCGGCCGGTTTTGTCGACGGACCAACGGCTAGTTTTGAGTGTGGAGGGTATTTATACCCATGAACTCCTCTTTGAGGGGGGTTTTGGTTCTCTCCACTCTTAACACCTTCCGAACCATAGCTAAGCTCTCCCCAACCTCTCTAAGTGAGATGTAAGCCTCTAGTGCCATATCCTTGAGTTGGGTTGAGAGAGTGACTTGTGTGAGAGTTTTAGAGAGCTTTGAGAAGCCTAGTGAGCATCCCACACTTGAGCACCTGCCGATTTCGTTGAAAATCTTTGAAGCATCTTTTACTCTTGGAGCATTTGCTCCTAGGCGCTAGAGGTCACTTGGAAGCTCCAATCCGAGATTGTGGAAGCTCCAAGAAGTTTGTATTACCCCTGTGAATCTAGTGGAAACCTTCTCATCTCAAGAGTTCATTCTCTTGACTTGAGATCGAGGTAAGGGGCAAGCCTTGTGTGGCGAGTCTATCCTTGTGTGGATACCTCAACAACGTGGAAGTAAGCAAGTCTTAGTGGCGATCGAACCACGGGATAAATTCTTGTGTCATTTGTGCTTTTACCTCACATATATATCTTGCTTGTTGATTAATCTCTCTATCTAGCATATATCTTGTGCTTCCGTTTCGATCTTCTTTGGTGTGCATGTGCTGTGTGCAGGGACTTCATTGATACTCTTGGAAACCCCTGTGGAAGCCCCACACCAAGTTTGGTTTGTGCTAGAACTCGTAGAGGGGATTCACATATTGTTGGTTACGTACGTATGCTAAACCGGTCGACCGGTTTTGGAAACCGGTCGACCGGTTTCGATGCGACGGTGGGTTGAATTTTTTTAGTGTGCGGATTCGCCTATTCACCCCCCTCTAGGCGACATCAAGAACCTTTCACTAGGTCGGGCGATCCCCACCACAATCATCTACCTCGGGGTACCCCCTTGGTAGGATGCGGGTTAAAACACCGATAGGCCGACTTGCTAGGTAGGGGTGATCATCATGATCACCGGCGAATTCAAAGGACCTCATCTTCAAAGATCAATCTACCGCAACGATGGTGGCCGAAACTCGGCCAACTCGGCCGGGTCGGCAACCCCTTGGATCGGCCAACTCGCCGTCGCGGGTCGGCAACCCTTCGGATCGGCATCTCGTGGCGTCTCGTCAAAACGGAATCAACTTTGGCTCGGTCGGCAAGTACGAGTCGGAAGCGAACAAGCCAACAAGGCGCAATTCGCATCACGATCAAGATCAAACGCGTCGGCATTGAGTCCAACTTCTACACGGAATAGGTTTTTGGTACTCAAGGCCGGAACAAAGTACTAGTTTCTCTTGTGTACTATGTTTTCAGGCGGGCGGCGACAATCTACGTGATGGAAAGAAAAAAAGCATCCAAGCTAGGCGCAAACCGGGGCAATCGATTGTCTCCGCCAAACACACGTGAAGACCAAGATCTACTGCGTACGAAAGGCGCATGCAATCAATTGCCTAGTTTTGCTACATGCACATGAAGCAACTAGGAAGCCTCCAAATCTTTGCTTGTTGCACATAGAAGACGTACACGAGTACACTTGGTCGCATCAACTCTCCGCTTGGCTTGTTGTCCGGTTGCTCAAGCTCTACATCGGCTATGACGTGCGCCATGAGTACTTCTCTTCGGCTGCCGGCGGCTCTACATCAACCACGTCGTACGTTGCAACTAATTCGTGCGCCGCCAATTGACTTGTTGTTCGGTCGCTCGGTTCTACTTCAACTATTATGTGCACCGTCTCCCGGCCGCGGCGGCTCTACATCAACCACGCGGTGTGCCACGACTACTCATCCTTCGGTTGCCGGTTCTACTTCAACCACGTCGTGCACCGCGACTACTCGTCGCCGGGTTGCACGGCTCTCTTGCGCCTATGTCGTGCATCTAGACGTGTTGTCTCGCCGTGACTTCTCGTCGGTCGGTCATGCGGCTTTCGCCATGCGTCGGTCCTTGCATCTCGTAGCTCGACAACTCGTCGTGCGGATTGCACCGGCTCTCTTGCGCCTATGCCATACATCCGGACACGATGTCTCGCCGCTCGACTTCTCGTCGGTCGGCGGGCCCGGCTCTCGGCGTGCGTCGGTCCCCGTTGCGTCTCGCGACGCGACTACTCGTCGTCCGGATTGCACCCGGCTCTCTTGCGCCTATGTCGTGCATCCGGACGCGCCGTCTCGCCGCTCGACTTCTCGTCGGTCGGTCGTGCGGCTTTCGCCGTGCGTCGGTCCACTGCATCACGCGGCGCGACTACTCATCGTCCGGATTGCACCGGCTCTACTACGCCTATGCCGTGCATGCGGATGCGGCGTCTCGACGCTCAACTTCTCGTCGGTCGGTCGCGGCTCTCGCCGTGTGCCCGATCATTTCGTTGTGCGTCGTGACTACCCGTCACACGGCCGTAATGGATATACTTCACCTACGCCGCGCATCCGGGTGCCTCGGCACCTCGCGCGGCTCGTCGTGTGGCTCATCGTCGACTACTTCGCCTTGCGCGAGGTTCGTACGCCGCGCGTCCGGGTGCCTCGGCACCTCGCATGACTCGTCGTGTGGCTCGTCGTCGACTACTTCACCTCGCGCGAGCTCATACGCCACGTGACCGGGTGCCTCGGCACGTCGTGCGGCTCGTTGTGTGGTTCGTTGCGCGGCTCGTCGTCGACTACTCCACTTACGGCCGCGCATCGGGGTACCTCGGCACGTCGCGCGACTCGTCGTTTGGCTCATTGTCGACTACTTCGCCTACGCCGCGTGTCCCGGGTGCCTCGGCACCTCTCGCGGCTCGTCGTCGACACCTACGCCGAGCGTCCGAGTGCCTCGGCACGTCGCACGGCTCGTCGTCGACTACTTCGCCTCACGCGAGGCTCGTACGCCGTGCGTCGGGGTGTCTCGACACGTCACGCGGCTCGTCGTGTGGTTCATCGCGCGGCTCGTCGTCGACTACTTCACCTACGCCGCGCATCCGGGTGCCTCGGCACGTCGCGCGGCTCATCGTGTGGCTCGTCGTCGACTACTTCGCCTCACGCACGCTCGTACGCCGCGCGTCTAAGTGCCTCCGCACGTTGCACGGCTTGTCGTCGACTACTTCGCCTATGCCGCGCGTCGGGTGCCTCGGCACCTCACGCGGCTCGTCGTGTGGCTTGTCGTTGACTACTTCGCCTCACGCAAGCTCGTACGTCGCGTGTCCCGGGTGCCTCGGCATGTCGCGCGACTCGTCATGTGGCTCGTCGTCGACTACTTCGCCTCGCGCGAGGATCATACATCGTGCGTCTAGGTGCCTCCGCATGTCGCACGTCTCGTCGTCGACTACATCGCCTATGTCGCGCGTCCGCGTGCCTCGGCACCTCGCGCGGCTCGTTGTGTGGCTCGTCGTCGACTACTTCGCCTCGCGCGAGCTCATACGTCGTGCATCCGGGTGCCTCCGCACGTCGCATGGCTCATTGTTGACTACTTCGCCTACGCCTCGCGTCCGGGTGCCTCGGCACCTCGCACGGCTAGTTGTGTGGCTCGTCGTCGACTACTTCGCCTACGTCGCGCGTGCGGGTGCCTCGGCACCTCGTGCGGCTTGTTGCGCGGCTCGTCGTCGACTACTTCACCTAAGTCGCGCGTCGGTGCCTCGGCACGTCGCGCAACTCGTCGTGTGGCTCGTCGTCGACTACTTCGCATCGCGCGGGCTCGTACGTCATGCGTCCGGGTGCCTCCGCACATCGCACGGCTCGTCGTCGACTACTTTGCCTACGCCGCGCGTCCGGGTGCCTCGGCGGTTTGTCGGTGCGAAAGTAGTCCCGACACTAACTAGTAGTAAGCGCCAAGGTCTATCCCTCTATGGTCGGTGCTAAGCAACTAAAGACACAAGATTTATCCCGGTTCCGGCGGGGGTCGTACGTCCGGCGGTGGTGTGCTCGAGGCACTATATTGCTTCGCCTTTGGAGTGCTGTAGTGGGGCGGCTACAAGCGAGGCGGGAGAGGAGCGTGGCCTCCAAGTCCCTGGAGGAGTGATCGGAATGAGTTCGGATGTTGTGGGAGAATTGGAGAGAGTGTGTGCGTTGTTCTCTGCGGACGTGCGATGTCCCATGTCCTCCCCTTGCGGCGAGGGGGTTCACCTTCCTTTTATAGGCCAAGGAGAGGGTGAATTACGGGCACACCGCACTATTCGCTACATGAGGAAGTATGGCTGCGCCGCCGCGGAGTTGGCGGCCGCCTTGACGGTCCTTGCCACGATCTCGTCATCATGGCGTGCCCTGTGCCGAACGGTGGCGGCTTCAAGGGTCGGGGTGTAGTGGTTGACCGTGGCGTCCTCGGATGGGCTCGAGGTAATTGTTGACGTCGATCCGTGCGGATACGGTGGCGGGCGTGGCGGCGTCCCGTTCCCGCGTGCCTCACGGCGCGGAGCGGTTATAACAATGCCGGCGTGGTGTTGCACGCGCGGGGGGCGGCCGCACGGGACCAACGGTGGCGGGGATGGCGTCCCGCCGGCCTAGCTCATCGTGACCGGCCCTGCAAGATCACGAGAAAGTGGTTCGAGGGTGTGGCCGGCCCCCCCCCCTTCGAGGGCGCGGCGCGTTAGCCGTACGGGAGTAGGCGGCGCGGTGTCACGGGACCGGCACCGGCCACATCGCATAGCCCCCCACGGTAGCGGGGATGGGTTCCCTCTAGGGAGTTGGTGCAACGAGGGCCGAGGGTGATTTCCGGGCGCATGATGGTGTCGCCCCACCGTGTCGAGCATTAAATGCCCGTGCCGCGTGCGGGAACGGGTGCACGTTCGAGGGAGCCTCGAGCGAGGGCGGAGGCGAGCCCTCGAGCGAGGCGGAACCCGCTCGAGGGGGGCCGTGAACCCTCGAGCGAGGGCGGAGCCCGCTCGAGGGAAGCGTGAACCCTCGAGCGAGGGCGGAACCTGCTCGAGGGGGCCTTTGAGTGGGCCACTGCGGTGGGTTGCGGGGACCACCGCAATGTGGGCCATGCCGTGTGTGCGTTTAAATGAGCGGTGTATTGTTTTGCTTTTTGCGGGTTTTAAGCAGGGGATTCCCTTGTTTGTTTTAGGGGACCCTCGGGGCTGTCCCCGAACGGTAGCCCCCGAGCATGCGGGTATGCGGCCGGGCTCCCGCCGGATCTTGGAACCTGCGATAGGACATCCTTCCCCCTGGTTGCTAAAGCTTTCGCGTGGGGCCGCGTCGGCGGACCCGCGAGTCTAGCCCCGAAGCCTGCGGGAGCATGAGTGCTCCTGCGGGGGTTTACCGTGGAATCGGTCAACGGGCGTGGTACATGTTTCAACGGCGTCGGCGATGTTCCCGGCCGGCTTCGGTGACGCACGCGCGGCCCGGCACTACCCACGGCGGGGTGCAACTCGGGAGGTGTAGCGGTGCGTCGAGCCCCCGAGCACGGGCCCGTTCAAGGCGATTGGGGTGAGCTCTACGACTTGTTTTTAATGCACCCTCGCCGTCCCTCCGCGGGACGGAGGGTGAGGTTTCCGCAACCCCCATCGATCGGGTCGCGGATTGCGGATTCCTCATCGAGGCGTTAGCGGGTGGTTCGAGTGGACGCCCATGCCCCGTTCGATAAGGGTAGGGCTGCGTGGTCGGAGACACGCCCATTAAAGCGCTTGCGTGGGTTTGCTAGGTGGGGCTCGGTCCCATTCGCTAGGGACCGAGGGCGCGGAAGCTCTCCCTCGGTGGGATCCCCCGGGACTAGGCGCCCTCGGCGGCTCTCGAACACGGCATGTGGGGCACCCTCGAGCCGGTGGAGCGAGGAAAGGCTCGAATGCGCGTGCCCTCGTCGTCCACGACTGCGGTGATGCGGGGCGCTGTTCGAGCCCGTGGAGGGTCGGGCTTCGAACCCACGATCGGTAGGGCCGTGCGGGGTGACGGCCAAGTCCCCCTTGTCTTTTGCATGCGAGGTTTCGAGGGTCCCCGGCCGCGCCGGCCCCAAGCCGGCCCGATCGGTAGTACTCATGAATCGAGGGCACCTGTGGCGCCCATTTATTTCCAACGGGCTTTGAGGCCACTGGTCAATGTTTGCACCATTCGAGGGTCGTGTTAATTTGAGCCCGGGGCTCGGGCCGCTTCGAGGGTCTACCTTACTCAGTAAGGGACAGGGCCATTAAATGCTCGCAGTCGCGACTGTAGTCTCGCGTCGCGGGCGCGCCTTTTCAGGCGCCGCGACCGCGCGCTTAGTGGGCGGAGTGGGCGGGCGGATGTGGCCGCACCGCCACGGCCCTCGGTTACTACGCCGTGATGATGGCGTTCGTGCGGTTGCGTGGCCGCCACGATCGTGGTGGGGCCCGTTTGTCGGCGAGGGAATATTCCACTGCCGGTTAATGCGCGCGGGGCGTGCACTCCGGAGAACACGCCTGCGGCCTATAAATCCAACGGGAGGGAATTGGGTGGTTTTTTACCTTTGCGTTTAGCACTCGCCGTTCATGCCTCTTGCGCACTAGCCCCCGAGCCGCTCTCGACATTGCACCTTTCTCCTTTCGGAGCTCTTCTTGTTCCTTGTCCTTCGCTTCTTTGCCCGCTCGCATGGCGCCCCAGCAGCCTCTCATCATCATTGACCCGTTGGCGTGGGAGCGCTCGACGGTGATGCGGCTGGCCCTGAACCAGCTGGTAACCGCTGGCCAGCTGGCGGCGAACGAGGATGGACTGTCGGCCGAGTGGATCGTGCCGTCGGGAAGGGAGCAAGCGCCCAACCCTCCGGCGGCTACGTGGTCAGCTTCGTCCGCTTCCACGAGCGGGGCTTCATGGCGTCGGCGAGCCGTTTTATGCGGGCTCTCCGCCACCACTACGCCGTGGAGCTCCACAACTTCGCGCGCGAACGTGATCTCGCGGGGGCGGCCACGTTCGTTGGTGTTTGCGAGGGCTTCCTAGGGATCCGGTGAATTGGGATCTGCGGGTTCATCTTTTCCGCGCGGAGGCTGTTCACGGCCGCCGACGACGGTGCGGGGATCCGCCGCGCGGTGCGTGCGGCGGCATGTCGCTCGCCGTGCGGAGCCATCGCAATGACGACTACATCCCCGGTACGATGACGACCAACAATGCGAGGGTAGGGAGCGGGGGGTGGTTCTACCTTCGCAACAACGAGCCCGGCCTCCCCCTACACCGGCACGGGTGCTCGGGGAGAGGCCCGCCTCCTGGTACCACGGGGTGTCTCCACCCCCGGCACCGGGCGCGGTTGGACTCGCTCACGGCCGCGGCGAGGAATCCGGCGGGCGCGTGGGGGCCGGCGCGGAAGTCGTCCTCGCCCACCTCCACCATCGGCGGATCGTCCCTTTGATGGAGAGGCCGCTCCGCATCTTCGAGATGACCGAGGAGGCGGACCCCGTCGCGTTGGCGAGGTCGCGGTCGCTACAGAGCCCCCTCCTGCGGGAGTACGCGGCTACCCGGGCGCGGTGCGCCATCGACCCCAAGTCCGGGCGCAACGACGGGACCTGTGGGATCTTGAGATGCTGCCCACCGGCCAGGCGGGTGAGTGGAGTTCTTGATTTCATTCTTGATTTTGCCAGTTCTCCGAGTTGTTGACGCATTTTAATGTTTCGCCTGCGGTTGGTGAGCGTGAGCGCCGCAAAGTCCGAGCTACCCACTCCCCGCTCTCGCGCGCTCGCGCGCGCGGCGCGGCCGGCGAGAGCGAGGAGCGAGTGGCTCGCAAGAGGGAGCGTGCGACGCGGCACGGGGAGCGTCGCGAACGGAGGAGCGAGGAGTGCGGGGGCGCGGCGGCCGGGGGCTCTCCTCGCGGGGACCGAGGAGTACTCGTCATCGGACGAGGGAGGAAGAAGAAGAGGAAGAGGTTAGGGGGTAGGCCCTCCCCGAGTAGGTGGGAGCACGCACCCCCCGTCACGGAGCCGGCTCGGTGGTGGGAGCGACATCGCTGGGGGCGGGCGCGGAGGCGCCCGCCGCCGGGCTGTCGACAACGAGGGGCGGCGCGGGCCGCGGGGCGGCCCGGTGCGCTCCCCGGAGGTGCGCGCGGCGGATGCGCCCACGCGCGGGGGCGGGGCCGCGCGCGGTGGGAGATGGTCGGAGGTGCGGCGGCGAGCGGGTGCGGCCACACACGCATCGTCGGTTTGGGACCTCGAGGAAGAGGAAGTGCGCCTTCTCCTCTTCGAGGTGAGGGATTTGTCTTTTCGAGAGGTTGCATGCCGACAGGGCGGGGATTTGACGGTTTGCTTGTATTTGCGCGGGCGGTGCCAACTGTGCCTCCCCTTGCACCGGCCAAGGTGTTGAGGGTGGACGCGTCCATCCCCACCGGCCCGAGCGTTTGTCAAGGGGTGCCGCGAGCGGGGAGCGAGCACGGTGGCGGCGGCGGGCGAGAGCTCGCGAGTGCGGGCGAGGCCTCGAGGCCACGGCCGGTGGTTTCGCCCGCCGTGCCACGGCCCGGCGGCCGTCGAGGAGCGGCGGGCGCCGGTTGTGGTGGAGGCACGGCGGGGCGACGGCCGTGGCGGGGGCGCGGCCGAGAGGTGGAGGTACGGCGGCGGCGCCGGTTGCGGTGGCGTTGCCGGCGGCGTCGCCGTGGAGGGCCACCGGCGCCGGCGCCGGCCCGAGACACGGCGGAGAGCGCGGCCGCGCGCCGCGGCCGGGAGCCCACGGCCACGGAGGCGCGGTCGGAGGCGGCGGTGGAGGCGCGGCCGGAGCCCTGCTCGCCGGCGGCTCCCGGGGCGATGGCGGTGGAGATCCCGGACGACGACGCCCCGCCACCCGGGTGGGACCGGTGGGTGAACTTCCCCATGCCATCCCGGAGTCCCGGGGAGGAGGGGGCGCTCGTGAGGGCGGTGGGACGACCACATGGTGGCCGGGGACCGAGGGCACGGTGCCGAGGCTTCTTCCTCCCGCGCCGGCCGCTGCGCCGGGAGAAGGGGCGCGTCGACGGTCCGCCGCCTTCGCCGACGCTTGGGAGGAGCGAGGGGGCGTGGGGAGAGCTCCGTGACCACGGCGCCGCGCTCAGCCGGGCGTTGAACGAGGCGCTACGGATTCATGGAGGCCGGCGTGGCGCGTCTTCCGGGTGGGGCGGCGGTGCCCATTCTCTTCGATTTCGTCGTTTTCCGTTCTTGTTCCTCGTGGTGTGACGCTTCATTGGTTTTGGTTCGTTGGCGGCGGGGAGCTCGAGCCTTGCGCCCGCAACAAGTACGGCGCCTTCGGCCGGATGAGTGTCGAGCTCCACCACCTCCGGGGAGCAACGCGCCGCCTTCGACGTGCTTGCGGAGGCCTTGAGGACTCTGGAGACGGTGGGCGTCGTGCGGGGGCGGAGGTCCTACGCGATCGGCCCTTGGAGTACGAGGGGCGGGCCGCGTCGCACCCTTCTACCTTCGAGCGGATTCGCACAGCCCTCATCGATCGGGATGAGGCGCTGCAGCAGGCGCGGGGGGATCTGGAGAGGATGCGCACCACGGCGTCCAGGCGGGAGGCGGAGGTGGGCACCGACCGGGGCGACAATCGGGAGCTCCGTTCGTGGCTCCTGGAGGCGCGGGCCCGGCGAGCAAGGCTAAGAAGAGGGCGCGAACGGCGAGCGAGGAAGGCCATGGAGGCCGAGCGAGGGCGAAGGCCGCCCTCGGCGACAAGGTTGCGCACTCGCCACGGCGGAGGACCGGCTCCGGCAAGAGCGCACCGCACGCCGGGGGGGCGAGGGTCGGCTCCGGCGAGGAGCGGACCGCTCTCGGCCGACGCTCGGTCGACGCTCGGCGGGGAGCGCTCCGCTCGCGAGGGCGGCGCGAAGTCACTTTGGACGAACGGGACGGCGAGGTCTCGAGGCTCGACGGCGAGCTGATAGCCCTCAGCATCACGAACGCGGATCAGGAGCAATCCCTCGAGGAGCAGGCCGCCACCGTTGTCCAACTTTGCGGCATGCGCTCGAGGCCGAGCGCGCGCACTCTCGAGGTGGAGAAGAAGCAGGTTGAAGGTGAGTCGCCGTTTCGTCCTTTGTTTTGCTGATCTTTCCTTCAAGGGTTCGTTCCCTTTCGATTTATTTTTTGGTGTCATTCGGGCCTGCGCACCGCATTGGGCCGCTCTACCAACCGAGCCAAGGCGGCTGCGGGCTTCCTACAACTCCTCCGGCGGGGCGGCCGGGTGGAGGCCGCGTGCGCGGCTCTCGAGACTGCCGGGTCGTCGAAGAGGGCGGCGCAAGGCGGAAGCTCGTTGGACGCCGCGCGCGCGCCGCGGCGGGCACGTCTGCGGGCGCATGCGCCGCGCTGCGCGCCTTGGCATCCAGAAGGCCCTCGGCGTGGTGCGATCCCACTACGAGGTCAACTTCGAGGCCGTGGCGGAAGGCTACATCGTCCCGGAGGGCGTCGAGGACGAAGTGGCAATGGAGCGCGTGGACGCGCTAGCTGCTGATGCCGCCGATGCGCTCGCCGAGGCCTTCGAGGAGTTCCTGTTTCCAGACGCCGCTGACGCCGAGGCTCCTCCAGCCTGAAGATTGCTGGGCGCCAAGCCCTTTTTTATTTGTATGTTAGTGTATGGGCCGCGTGGCCATGTAAATGAACAATCATTTTGTTTCAAACACTTGTGAAAGCAAATGGTGTTCGTTATTTTTTGTGGCAACTGTTCCGTTTCTTCCTTTGCTCGAGCGAGATTCGAGTTAGGGGGAATTCGATTTTCGCGGGTAGCTTTGCTAAGGCGGAGGCAAGAGAGAAGGGTCGTATCCTCGTGGAGGCGTAGGGCGTCTCTCGGCTCGCGCATCCTTTACGCTAGGCCATCCACGCCCCGTCCGAATTTTGCTCGAGGCTTAGGTCGAGCCATACTTAGCGCGCATGGGTTTTTTGCGAAAAAATGGGACCATTTTGGGGGGGGGGGGGGGGAATGCCCCCCGTAGTGCCCCCGAGGGTGACTTGGTTTTAGCGGGGAAAGCCGAGTTGCCCTTTTTATTGAATTGTTGTTGTTTACATTTGTGCCGCCAAGTGGCGGGGTGTTGAGCTTTGCGATTTACAACAAGAAAAAAACAAACTTGGAAATCCTAGCTAGGGATAGAAGCGACGTAGGCTTGGATGTTCCAAGCGTTGGTGAGCTCCTCGCCGTCCTCGTTGGCTAGCTTGTACGTGCGGGCTTGAGCACCTTCACCACGACGTAGGGTCCCTCCCACGGAGGTGATAGCTTGTGGCGTCCTCGGTTGTCTTGGCGCGGCCTTAGGACCAAATCCCCCTCGGCCCGAAGTCTCGCGGGCGCACCTTTCGGGCTTGGTAACGCCCGAGGGAGCCGCTGGTATCTTGCGGAGTGCATCGGGGCCACGAGGCGCGCTTTATCTAGGCTGGTCCGGTGAGTCTTCGCAAGCCCGCTGGTTGGTGTCCTTGTCGTAGCCCCGCACCCTGGGTGACCGTATTCTAAGTCCGTGGGGGAGGACGGCCTCGCGGCGTGGGCCGGAAAGAACGGGGTGAACCGGTGGCTCCGCTTGGGGTGGTCCTTAGGCTCCACACGACCGCAGGCAGTTCCTGGAGCCATTTCTGACCAGACTTATTCAGCTGGTCAAAAATTCTGGGCTTGAGGCCTTGTAGGATCATTCTATTGGCACGTTCTACTTGGCCGTTGGTCTGTGGGTGTGCCACGGCTGCCCAATCCACACGGATGTGGAATTTGTCGCAAAATTCCAGGAATTTCCTGCCTGTGAACTGGGACCCGTTGTCGGTGATGATGGAGTTCGGCACTCCAAACTGATGGACGATGTCGGTGAAGAACGTCACCGCTTGCTCAGCTCTGAGGTTGGTGATGGGGTGCGCCTCTACCCACTTGGAAAATTTGTCGATTGCGACCAACAAGTGGGTGAAGCCCTCGGGCGCCTTTCGCAAGGGCCCGACGATGTCCAACCCCCACACCGTGAAAGGCCATGTAATGGGGATGGTGCGCGAGGACATGTGCGGGGAGGTTGGATTTTCGGGCGTAGAGGTGGTACCCTTCGCGGGCGATGTATTTATCGTGCCGGTCCGCCCGATGGGGGCGGCTCGATGTCCATTACCCGGCCTCGGCGGCGTCGTACCCCTCGAGGGAGGGAGAGCACGTACGCCTCGTTCGAGGGGTCCTCATCCATGGGCTCGCACCTGCCGGATTCGAGGGAGCCCCGAGGGTTCGTGTGGTTCGAGGGGTGCGGCTCGAGGGTGACGGACGGTTGGGCGATATCTCGGGCGAAGACGTTCGGGGGGACGGTGATTCGCCGGACGCGATCTTGGCCGGCTCGTCGGCTTCCTCGTTGTACGGCGGGGCACGTGGTTAAGCTCAATGCCATAGAACTTATCCTCGAGGGCACCGCACGGCCTTGCGGATAGGCCTCCATCTTGTCGTCGTGGCGGCTCGCGTTCTTCATGACTTGGTCGATCACGAGCTGCGAATCCCCCCGCACGTCGAGGCATTTGACGCCTATCTCGATGGCGATCACGAGGCCGCAGAGCAGGGCCTCGTACTCAGCCATGTTGTTTGACGCGGGGAAGTGGAGGTGCACGGCGTACCGCATGTGCTCCCCGAGGGGCGATACGAAGAGCGGACCCGCGCCCGCCCCTGTCTTCATCACCGAGCCGTCGAAATACAGAGTCCGGCACTCTGCTCGGATGCGGCGGCGGCGGCAGGCGAGTGCCGTCCATTCGGCAACGAAATGCGCCAAGATGCGGGACTTGATGGCCTTGCGCGAGGCGTAGGCGAGCGTTTCGCCCATCGGTTCCACCGACCACTTGGCGATCTGCCCGCACGGCGTACGGATTGCGGATGATCTCTCCTAGTGGGAAGGAAGAAACCACGTGACGGGGGTGGGCCTCGAAGTAGTAGCGAAGCTTGCGCCGCGCGAGGACCTTTGCCGCATCAGCGACTTACGGACTTGGGGGTAGCGTGTCTTGGTGTCGGACAAGACTTCGCCGATGTAGTACACCGGTTCTTTGGACCGGCAAGGCATGCCCTTCCTCCGTACGCTCTACCACGATTACGGCGCTGACCACCTGGGTAGTCACAGCCACGTAGAGGTACAGAGGTTCGCCGTCTTGCGGTGGTGTAAGGACTGGGGCGTGCGTCAAGGATGCCTTCAGCTTGTCAAGTGCCTCCTGGGCCTCGGCGGTCCAGGAGAAGCGCTCGTGCTTCTTGAGGAGGCGGTAAAGGGGCAAGCCTTTCTCGTCGAGCCGCGAGATGAAGCGGCTCAAGGCTGCAAGGCACCCCGGCATTTGCACCCCTTTGAGGTCCCGAATCGGACCCATTCGTTCGAGGGCCGCAACCTTTTCGGGGTTGGCCTCGATGCCTCGGCCGGGAGACAATGTGTCCCGGGAAGCATGCCCCGCGGCACACCAAAGACACATTTTTCGGGGTTTAATTTCACCCTGTTGGCCCGTAGGCAGCCGAACGCGATGCTGAGGTCGCCAACCAGGTCGTCCGCCTTCCTGGTTTTAACGACTATGTCATCTACGTACGCCTCGACGGTTCGCCCGATGTGGTCTCCGAAAACGTGCTGCATGCACCGCTGGTGCGTCGCACCCGCGTTTCGGAGGCCGAACGGCATCATGACGTAGCAAAACATCCCGAACGGCGTGATGAATGAAGTCGCGAGTTGGTCGGACTCCTTCATTTTGATCTGGTGATACCCGGAATAGGCATCAAGGAAACGGAAGTAGCTCGCACCGGCGGTCGAATCAACGATTTGATCGATACGCGACAAAGGAAAAGGGACCTTCCGACATGCTTTATTAAGAGCGGTATAGTCTACACACATCCGCCACTTCCCATTCTTTTTCTTTACTAGTACGGGATTGGCTAGCCACATAGGGTGGAACACTTCCTTGATGAACCCGTCCTCGAGGAGCTTCCGCGGCTCCGCTCCGATCGCCGCCGTCGCTCCTCGTCGAAGCGGCGGAGCCGTTGGCTGGACGGCGCGGGAGTGAGGTAGGATGTCAAGGGAGTGCTCGGCGACCTCCCTCGAGATGCCGGCATGTCCGAGGGGCTCCACGCGAAGATGTCGGCGTTGGCGCGGAGGAAGTCGACGAGCACCACTTCCTATTTCGGGTCGAGGGTCGAGCCGACCCTCAACGCCTTGCCCTCGGGGGCGGCGAGGGTCGAGGGGCACCTCCTTGGTACGTTCGCGGCCTCGAAGGCTGCCGGCGTGCTTGGCGGTGGAGTTGAGGTCTTCGTTGACCATCTTCTCCAAGTTGGCCACCAGCGCTTCGTCCAGCGCTAGGGCCTCGGTGTGCTCCACGCACTCGACATCGCGGCCGAAGGCGTGCTCGATGGACGAGCCCACGGTGATGACGCCGTTGGGGCCGGCATCTTCATCTTGATGTAGGTGTAGTTAGGGACTGCCATGAACTTGGCGTAGCAGGGCCGCCCAAGTATGGTGTGATACGCGCCCCTGAACCCCACCACCTCAAAGGTGAGCATCTCCTTGCGGTAGTTGCTCGGGGTGCCGAACCAAACGGGCAGGTCGATGCCCGAGGGGGCCGGACGCTCTTGCACGGCGCGACGCCATGGAACGGCGTCGTGCAAGGCTGCGGCGGTCCAACCCGATCCCCGGCGGGCGCGGTGTGTGCGCGTAGAGGATGTTGAGGGGCTGGCCTCTCCGTCCATTAGGACCTTCGAGAACCGCGCGTTCCCGATGACCGGGTCGACCACCGGCGGGTGCGGCCGGGTTGGCGATGCGATTCGGGTGATCCTCGCGGGCGAAGGTGATGGCGTCCTCGACCAATCAAGGAAGGAAGGAGGCGCTTTCTCCGCGGTGAGAACTTCGTGCCGCTCCCGCTTGCGGCGGCGGCACGACATGTCGACGGTCGGCCCCACGAAGATGAGGAAAACATTTTCCACAGCGGGGAAGCCGCCGGCGTCGCCATCACCCCCGTCCTTCTTGGCCTCGGCGTCCTTCGCGGCGGCGCGGCCATAGAATCGCTTGAGCAAGTCGCTTTGCTCGAGGGTGTGGTTGGCGGCGTCTTGTGGTAGGGACATGGCTTCTTCGGCATGTCGTCGAAAACCCCCATACCTCGAGGGGCCGGTCGAGGGCCCCGTCAAGCGGGTCAACAGCAAGGGCCTCGCCATCGTCGGCGTCGCGTCCCTACTCGCGCGCCTCGCGGCGCAGCTTCTTCCCCTTCTTGCCCCGCTTGTCCTTCCGGTGGTGCTCCTTGGACTTGCTGCCCTCTGCGGGCGCATCGTCCATGCGCTTGCCCTTCTTGCCGTCGAAGATCGCTCCCACGGCCTCTTCGCCCGAGGCGAAGGCGGGTGGCGATGTCGAACGGTTCGTTCGAGTTGACCGGCGGGCCGCACCCCAACTCGCGCACGAGGTCCCGGCACGTGGTGCCCTCGAGGAAGGCGTGCACAATCTCGGATTGTGCTACGCTCGGGAGCTCCGTGCGGCGCTTGGAGAAGCGCCGTATCAAGTCCCGAAGCGACTCGCCGGGCTTCCGGGTGCGAAGCGCAAGTCCCGGGAGTTCCCGGAGCGCACATACGTGCCCTAAAGGTTGCCAACGAACGTGCGGACCGAGTCGTCCCGGTTGTGGATCTGGTTGGCCGCCGGTGCTCGAGCCACGTCCGCGCCGAGTCGGTAATCGTTGAGCCACACACGGGGGTCCGTCTCCCCGTTGTACTTGACGATGGTCGTAGGCCGGCGGAAGCGCCGCGGAAAGGGCGCCGCGCGGATCTCCCGGCCGAACACGCGGGTCCCGGGGGGTTCGGCGTCGGCGATCGGTCTTCATCGGCGTCGTAGCGCCCGCCCCCGTCGGGGGTGGTAGCTGCGGCGGGCCCGCGCCTCCGCTTTGCTCATCCGCCGAGCGTTGATGACGTTGCGGGCATCGGCCGTCGCGTGCCCGCCCGCGTGTGTCGAGGAGCCGCTCTTTGGCCGGTGTGCGCCCGGGTTGGCGGGGCGCTCCGTTGCTCCACCCGCGTGCATCGAGGGTTCGGCCCCCTGCGCGCCCCTATCGCCCCGCGTGTCCCCCCTGCTGGCGGATGCGGGACGCCGAGCTCTCGGCCTGCTGGACGGCCGCTTGCTCGATGAGCGCCTGCGCCTTGCGGTGCAGGTTCCGCGCCTCAGGCGTTGAAGGGGAGGGCATGGCCCTCAACAGTGTCGTGGCGGCGATGAGCTTTTGGCTCACTCGCGGAGGTGTATCCGGGTTGTCGACGTTGAAATCGGCATTGATGCGACCGCGGGCCTGTATGCCCGGCTCACGTGCGCGTTCGCCGCGTGCGGAAGCCTCTCTGCCATGGAGGCGCGGAGTAGCCGCACCGTCCGTGCTCTTCGCCGGCCCTTGGCCTCGAGCTCGCGTGCTTGGGCCGGTGTGCGTTGATATCGGCCCCATCGGGGGTGAAGGAGCGAGGGCGCTTGGTGTGACAACCCGCCCAAGAAAATACCGTACTATCGCCTAAGACCGATCCACTTTGGCCATTAAGCAATAGTAAAGTATCATCCTGTCGTTAGTTGCTAGGTTAACGCCCGTAAATCACTTGGAATTCAAACGAGAGGATCGACATATGCATTAAAACTCACGCGAAGGCGAGTCAGTACAACACGAGTTAACATAATTTATTACAAACCATTGTTCATGACATGGAGTAAAGGTTCGAGTTCGAAAATACGGCGGAAATAATTTAAACTAGTGCAACGGTAAACATCACAGGAGGCCATCCGTGATGTCATCACTTGTCGTCACCCAGCTGTCAGCAACACCTGCAACAACAATTTTAAAGCAAGGCTGAGTATACTAATACTCAGCAAGACTTAACCGTAGGGTGATAACTACATCACCAAACTCTAGACATGAAAGGCTTTTGGCCGGTGGAGTTTCTTTTGCTGAACAGCTACTAAGAGTGGATCCTTATTTTCAATCTTTTAGCACAAGTTCTAGTTGATTACCATTTCTAAATGTGCCATCTAATTCAATCAAGAATTGGACAAGCAATTAATTCATCCAACCATATTCCTCGAGTTCCATCATTATGGGATATCATGGCCGGTTGATTAAGCGAGTCTCGGATAACGGTGAGAGGCCGACAATCGATTGATTTAAACCTTGCAAGGTAAACCCAAACACACGGTAGGCATTTGTCCCCGCGAGGACAACTTTCCCGAGCCGTTCCCGTCGATCTTCGGCTCGGGAGCGGAACCTACATTCCTTGGTACAAGGTTTTCTTGGATCGGTCCCACATGAACGTCCGGACTCACGCGAGTACCACCTTGTTGTGAGCGAGGGGGGACACAAGTGCCCCGGGTTTAGTAGGGAAAGGTTCCCTTACCGCGTCAATTGGGTACTAGGCTTACCGGTCCCATACCGGCATATGTTTAGTACGTTCAAAAGCTTAGCCCACGAAAGCCCTCTGGACAGAGCCCAAATCCCATGCTCTTACCACATGAGCAATCCATTTAAGGATATCTTATGATTCCTATCTAGGAACCTAATCTCGCGAGTGACGAACATCACTCGACTTCTACCGGGTCCTATAGCATAGCAGCTATCGACCTAGCATACTAGTGATAGAGCATAGGTACCTAAGGATCATGCATCTAGGGTTTCATTTAACTCCTGAACGTAAATGCACAATCATCCATAGATAATTGAAGAAAGAATTTGGAAACTGGGTTAGATGCACCGCGGCTTGCCTTCGTCAGCTAGGTCAGCTTGGGCACCCTCGGGGTCGAGTACTTCCACGTACTGCAGCGACGCTTCCGCTCCTCCTTCCTTGGTTTCCGGGACAAGGGAGTAATCTCCATCCGGAAGATCTACACGGAATGCAATGCACTTTAGGTGATGTGATAGTTTGTTGTCTTATCCAACTGCGGGTTGGTCATATTCACCTTAACAAGCATTCATCTAATGTTTCTCTTTTAGGAAGGTTATTGGTCGTACATGGGTTACTCTTTTATTCCACATTTGAATAAAGGTTTTTATTAGGCTTATCATTTCATGTGAAAGCTTCGTTTCCTTTTATCTTCACCAACAAAGGTGTAACTAATATTTTTATCCATGAATTACTTTCCGATCGGTGATGATACTTAATTATCTTTTAATTAAATAATATCTTCAAAAAGGAAAAAGAATTAATTAGGGATTTTTCTTTATTTAATTTTTCTTTAATATTAAAAGGGCATTTCATCTTTTTATTAAACGGTTAAATCACCAAAAATTAAATGAGTGTTTCTTAAGCCTACTAGTACCTATCCTGGTCCATTGGACCCACATGTAAGAGTTGGATGCTAGGAAATTAAATATTATGGAAAATAACAAAGGTTATCTAGTGATTCAATTTAAATGTATATAAAAATAATTAAGCATTCAAATGATCCAAATTTTCTTGTGCATGCTCTATGGTCCTAAACAAGCTCAGAAAACCAACATGTTTGCATGGAATCTCTACTTAACTTGGTTTATTAATTTACAAAAAAAAACATGCATAAATCAGGAATAATTATTTCTGTTAATCCAAAGTTCATGATTAATTCCCAAGATGTTCATTTTGGTATTACACGACAGTGTGCACAAGTTGGGGTCAAGAACATAAATATATTTAACATGAAAAATCCTTTATGCGGATCTTCCAGAATGAGAAAAACATTTTTATAAAAAGATTTACAATATAACTTTGTGCAATTTTTGGCATAGGAGCTAGTCATGACCTAACACACAACATATCCAAAAATTAGCTACAGAGGACTTATGGTTTTTGAGATATTTCAGATCTAGGGTTTTCTCAATTGTATTTTTCATGCAAAAACAAAAAGTAATTAGCTCAGGCCAGAATAACAAAAGCTGTAGTATAATTCACAACAGATCCAACAAAATTAGTTTCACATTTTTCTGAATTTTCTGGGATTTTCTACGCAATTTACAAGAAGCGGAGAGAAATGACATCACCGTTGGAGTTACGGTTTAACATCGAGGCCCCTATTTCTTTTTCGGGGTTCACAAGTAGGCCCTCGGGTTGCCTAAAAGTCCCCGAAAAGAACGAGCGCCTCACAATTGGGTCCCCGGGGGTTTGGCCGCCGGCGGTCTCGCCGGATTCCGGTGAGGTGGCGGCCGGGGTTGGGGAAAGGAGGTGGGGGAAGGCCTCGTGGCTCACCTAGGAGTCGTTTTGATGGGTTGGAGGGGGCGTGGGAGGGCCCGGCGGGGCAGTTCGGCGGCGCCCGGCGCCGGCCACCGCGGCGGCGGGAAAATTCGGCGAGTCGGGGCGGGTTCGGGCAATGCGCGGCGGGGGCGGCGTCCTCGGGGTCCCGGGGGGAGGTGCGGTGGCGGTTGGACGGCGACGGATAGACGGGGGGGGGGCGCGCTCACCGGCGGCCCTCATGGCGGCCGGCGGCGGCGGCGGCGTGGCGGCGGGTGGGGAGAAAGGCCGGGTGCGTCGAGGAAGGAGCGACGGGTGGCTTCCTCTTTATGGTCGACATGCGTGCGCGCCGGCTACCACATGTGTCCCCGCCTTAACTCGCCGTACGGCGTGTCCTCGGCCGGCGCGCGTCGGGAGCGAGGGCGGCGAACCGGTGGGCAACACGGAGCGCGACGGGCGGCGAGGGCAAGGGCTCCACGTGGCGGGGCACGGATTCCGGGGGTCCTCGGAGTGCTCCCCACCTCGGGCGGCGCGGCCCTCGGAGACGGCGCGAGGGCCACGACTCCGAGGCGGGCGCGGCGCTCGCGCGGCGTGCGCGGCGCGCGGACGCCGTGGCGCGGCACCGGCCGGCCCAAAGCTTTGCAGTGCGCCAGTTTGAACGCTTAGATCTCCAAAAAGTTGAATAGAAGTGCACCAAGCGATGAATAGGAAAGTTGTAGATCTAGCTACCCTCTACAACTTTCAAAAAGGCCATATAGTGTTTTTCTCAACGGATTTTGCAGGAACGTCGTGCCAATATTGAATGCCGGCCTGTTCTGGAAAACAGGGGTACAGGCGGTTGACCAAGTTTTTCACCAATTTCCACTCAAAATTTGAAATGCCATTCTACATGAAAGTTGTGTCCCTCAATGAGATGGACAACTTTCATAAAGGTAGATTTTGAAGTGTTTAAGTGAAATTTGGAGAACGCGGCAAAAGTTCCGGACGACATTCGCCGACGTCAACGGTTAAGCGGGGTTTGACCGTGTCTTTGACCCAGGGTCCACTACGGGTGTGTGTAGACTTGGTCAAGGGGTTCATTAGGGTTCATTGGCGAGGTTTTCGGGTGATGGCCCGGAGTTGACCTAGGTTTGACCGGTGTTTGACGGGGTTTGACCGGTTGATGCGGTCATTAGCGTTAATGACGGTAATTTAAAAACCGGGGCGTCACACTTGGTCCCCGCCGCCGGGCGCGAAGCGATCCCCGAGCGGGCGGAACTTCTCCGTCGCCGGCGCCCGTTGCGCGCGGTGGCGTTCGGCCGGGTCGTGGGCGATGACGACGCGGCCTCCCCGCGCGGGGTCGTAGCTCCCGGCCCCGGAGTCGTCGGGAGCGGCCGAACCAATAGTCCGTGGCGTCGAGGAATCGCCCCGAACATTGCGGGTCCGGCACGCCGGGAGGAGTCCCCACTCCGCGTACCCATGCAAGGTGGCGGGTGGCGGCGCGTCGAGAGAGCCCGGGGACGACTCATCGCCGGCCGAGAGGCGCTAGGGTCCCTAGCGACGTAAACGTGGCGGCCGGGGGGAACCCGCGCATCGTGGGCGGCATTGGCGTTGGCGGCGTAGGCCGCCGTAGCGCCGCGCGGGACCGATGGGGTAGCGCGGCCCGCAGACCGAGCGCTCCCCGTCGGTGCGGCCGTTGTTGCGGCGATGGGGGCGCGTCGCGTTGTGAGGCGACGCGCTCGGCGTGCGTTGCTCGACCGCGCCTAGCGCGAGCGCCGGCCGGGCGGCGGCGGCACCGTGACGGCCGACGGGCTGCGGCGCCCACGGCGCGGCGTTTGCGTCGTGGCGACGCGTGCGGCGGCAACCGGGCGGACCCGGCTTGGCGCCGCGCACGAAGTTCCTCGCGGTTGGTGAGGCGCATCGGGTAGCCATTCCTCGTGGCACGAAAGTTCAGGCCCCCGAACCGGATTTCGAACCCGGCGGGGAGGGGGTCCGAGCTGCCCATGGAGTAGCGCGTGCCGCGGTACTCGGTGCGAATCACCATGGAGGGAGTTGACGGCGGGTTGACCTTCAGCGCTCGTGTGCCCCACGGTGGGCACCAGCGTCGGTGCGGAAAGTAGTCCCGACACTAACTAGTAGTAAGCGCAAAGGTCTATCCCTCTATGGTCGGTGCTAAGCAACTAAAGACACAAGATTTATTCTGGTTCCGGCCGGGGGCCGTACGTCCAGCAGTGGTGTGCTCGAGGCACTATATTGCTTCGCACCGGAGTGCCTGTAGTGGGGCGGCTACAAGCGAGGCGGGAGAGAAGGCGTGGCCTCCAAGTCCCTGGAGGAGTGATCGGAATGAGTTCGGATGTTGTGGGAGAATTGGAGAGAGTGTGTGCGTTGTTCTCTACTTTGGACGTACGATGTCCCATGTCCTCCCCTTGTGGCGAGGGGTTCACCTTCCTTTATAGGCCAAGGAGAGGGTGAATTACAGGCATGCCGCACTATTCAGCTACATGGGAAAGTATGGCCTGCGCCGCCGCGGAGTTGGCGGCCGCCTTGACGGTCCTTGCCACGATCTCGTCATCATGGCGTGCCCTGTACCCGAACAGTGGCAGCTTCGAGGGTCGGGGCGTAGTGGTTGACTGTGGCGTCCTCAGACGGGCTCGAGGAAGCCGTTGACATCGATCCGTATGGGATACGGTGGCGAGGGCATGGCGGCATCCCGTTCCCGCGTGCCTCACGGCGCCGAGCGGTTATAACAGTGCCTGACGTGGTGTTGCACGCACGGGGGCGGCCGCACGGGACCAACGGTGGCGGGGATGGCGTCCCGCCGGCCTAGCATCGGGACCTAGCCCCGCAAGATCACGAGAAAGTGGTTCGAGGGTGTGACCCCCCCCCCCCCCCCCCTTCGAGGGCGCGGCGCGTTGGCCGTACGGGAGTAGGCGGCGCAATGTCACGGGGCGGCACCGGCCACATCGCACGGCCCCCCCACGGTAGCGGGGATGGGTTCCCTCTAGGGAGTTGGTGCAACGGGGGGCGGGGGTGATTCCCGGGCGCATGATGGCGCCGCCCCGCCGTGTCGAGCATTAAATGCCCGTGCCGTGTGCGGGAACGGGCGCACGTGCGAGGGAGCCTCGAGCGAGGGCGGAGGCGAGCCCTCGAGCGAGGCGGAACCCGCTCGAGGGGGCGTGAACCCTCGAGCGAGACGGAGTACGCTCGAGGGAGGCGTGAACCCTCGAGCGAGGCGGAACCTGCTCGAGGGGGCCTTTGAGTGGGCCACTCCGGTGGGTTGCGGGGACCACCGCAGTGTGGGCCATGCCCGTGTGTGCGTTTAAATGAGCGGTGTATTGTTTTGCTTTTTGCAGGTTTTAAGCAGGATTCCCCTGGTTGTTTTAGGGGACCCTCAGGGCTGTCCCCGATAGCGACTCGCGTGGTTCGTCGTGTGCCTCGTCGTCGACTATTTCGCCTACACCGCGCGTCCCGGGTGCCTCGGCACCTCGCGCGGCTCGTCGCGCGTCTCGTCATCGACTACTTCACTTACGCCGCGCGTCCTTGTGCCTCGGCATGTCGCGCGGCTTGTCATGTGGCTCGTCATCGACTACTTCGCTTCACGCGGGCTCCTACGCCGTGCGTTCGGGGTGCCTCCGCACGTCGCATGGCTCGTCGTCGACTACTTCGCCTACGTCGCGCGTACGGGTGCCTCGGCACCTCGCGCGGTTTGTCGTGTGGCTTGTCGTTGACTACTTCACCTATCTTTGCGCGTCCGGGTGCCTCGGCACCTCGCGCGGCTCGTCGTCGACTACTTCACCTACGCCACGCATCCGGGTGCCTCGGCACGTCGCACGGCTCGTCGTGCGGCTCGTCGTTGACTACTTCACCTATGTCGCGCATCCGGGTGCCTTGGCACGTCGCGCGGCTCGTCGTGTGGCTCGTCGTCGACTACTTCGCCTCGCACGGGCACGTATGTCGCGCGTGCGAGTGCCTCGGCACATCGCGCGGCTCGTCGTGTGGCTCGTCGTCTACTACTTCGCCTCGCGCGAGCCGTGCGCCGCGCGTCCGGGGTGCCTCGGCACGTCGCGCGGCTCGTCGTGTGGCTCGTCGTCGACTACTTCGCCTCGCGCGAGCTCGTTCGCTACGTGTGCGGGTGCCTCGGCACGTCGCACGGCCGGTTGTGTGGTTCGTCGCGCGGCTCGTCGTTGACTACTTCACCTACGCCACACGTCCGGGTGCCTCGGCACGTCGAGCGGCTCGTCGTGGACTACTTCACCTACGCCGCACGTCCGGGTGCCTCGGCACGTCGCGCGGCTTGTCGTCGACTACTTCGCCTCGATAGGCTCGGACGCCGCGCGTCCGGGGTGCCTCGGCATGTCGCGCGGCTCATCGTGTGGCTCGTCGTCGACTACTTCGCCTCGCGCGGGCTCGTACGGCTCGCGCGTCGGGTGCCTCGGCACGTCGCGTGGCGGTCGTGTGGTTCGTCGCGCGGCTTGTTGTCGACTACTTCACCTACGCCGCACGTCCGGGTGCCTCGGCACGTCGAGCGGCTCGTCGTTGACTACTTCACCTACGCCGCATGTCCGGTGCCTCGGCACGTTGAGCGGCTCGTCGTGTGGCTCGTCATCGACTACTTCACCTCGCACGGAGCTCATACGCCGTGCGTCGGGGTGCCTCCGCACGTCGCACGACTCGTCGTCGACTAATTCGCCTACGCAGCGCGACCGGGTGCCTCGGCACCTCACACGGCTCGTCGTGCCGCTCGTCGTTGACTACTTCGCCTACGCCGTGCGTCCGAGTGCCTCGGCACCTCGCGCGGCTCGTCGCGCGACTCGTCATCGACTACTTCCCCTACACCGCGCATCCGGGTGCCTCGTCACGTCGCGCGGCTAGTTGTGTGGCTCGTCGTCGACTACTTCGTCTCGCGCGAGCTTGTACGCCATGCGTCTAGGTGCCTCCGCACGTCGCGCGGCTCGTCGTCAATTACTTCGCCTACGCTGTGCGTCCGGGTGCCTCGGCACATCGCGTGACTCGTTGTGTGGCTCGTCGTTGACTACTTCGCCTACGCCGCGCGTCCGGGTGCCTCGGCACGTCGCGCGGCTCGTCACGTGGTTCGTCGTGCCGCTCGTCGTCGACTACTTCACCTACGCCATGCGTCGGGTGCCCTCGGCACGTCGCGCGGCTCGTCGTCGACTACTTCACCTTGTGCGAGCTCGTACGCCGCGCGTCCGAGGTGCCTCGGCACGTCGCGTGGCTGGTCGTGTGGTTCGTCGCGCGGCTCATCGTTGACTACTTCACCTACGCCGCATGTCCGGGTGCCTCGGTACATCGTGTGGCTCGTCATCGACTATTTCACCTCACGCGAGCTCATACGGCGTGCGTCCGGGTGCCTACGCACGTCGCACGGCTCGTCGTCGACTACTCCGCCTACGCCACGCGTCCGGGTGCCTCGGCACCTCGCACGGCTCATCGTGTGGCTCGTCGTCGACTACTTCGCCTACGCCGCGCGCGTCCCGGGGTGCCTCGGCACCTCGCGCGCTCGTCGCGTGTCTCGTCGTTGACTACTTCACCCACACCGTGCGTCCGGGTGCCTCGGCACGTCACGCGACTTGTTGTGTGGCTCATCGTCGACTACTTCACCTCGCGCGGACTCATGCGCCACGCGTCCAAGTGCCTATGCATGTCGCGCGGCTCGTCGTTGACTACTTTGCCTACGCCGCGCGTTCGGGTGCCTCGGCACATCGCGCGACTCGTCGTGTGGCTCGTAGTCGACTACTTCGCCTACGCCGGGTGCGTGCGGGTGCCTCGACATGTCACGCGGCTCGTCGCGCCACTCGTTGTCGACTACTTCGCCTACGCCGTGCGTCCGGGTGTCTCGGCACGTCGCGCGGCTTGTTGTCAACTACTTCGAATATGCCACGCGTCCGGGTGCCTCGGCACGTCGCGCGGCATGTCATGCGGCTCGTCACGCCGCTCGTTGTCGACTTCTTTGCCTACGCCACGCATCCGGGTGCCTCGGCACGTCACGCGGCTCGTCTTCGACTACTTCACCTCGCGCGAGCTCGTCGTCGACTACTTCACCTACGCCGCGCATCCGGGTGCCTTGGCACGTCGCGCGACTCGTCTCGCGGCTCGTCGTCGACTACTCCGTGCGCCGCGACTTCGTCTTGCGGCCACACTAGCTCTCCTTCGGCCACGTCGTGCGTCGCGACTACTTGTCTCACGGCAACACCGGCTCTACTTCGAGTACGTCGCGCAGCTGCCGCGGCGTCGTCTTCCGGTCGCATCGCGTCGACCATTCATCTCGACTAGTTTTCCAAACTAGTCGAGAACGGCAGTCACGCCCTCAACAACTAGTCGGAATCAACTCTGACTAGTCAACTTCAGCAACAACCGTCATGGCTCCATCGCCGACCGCCACGGCTTCATCAATAGTCGCCCAAGCAGCAACAAGCTAAGTCATTTATTTAAATGATTACTATTTTCTTTCTTGGCTTGTTCTCCTCATCATGTAGGACTACTTGCCGACTACTCATTTGTGTACGCTTCTCGGTGGGTTTTCACGGGAGCTACACTGCCGACTACTCTTGGGGTATATCAATCAAGTCACCGCGAGCCTACTTCATCAACTCGGGGGCAATCCCAAGGAGGCGACTTCTAAAGTCCTCTACGCGCGGCAATCTAAAGTCGACTTCTAAAGTTGCATTCTAAAGTCCGCTCCGTGCGACAACTTAAAGTCGACTCCGGTCGCATCTTCGCCGCTTCGGTGGCATACTACGTGTGTAAGCTTCGATAGAACCTAGTTGTAAGTGGCCCTCGGGTCTCGGCGACGATGGAACATAGCCGCACGCTCCGTACCATGGGTCCCGGTACCCTAAGTACTCGTGCTCCGTACCTTGGGTCCGAAATCCATGGCCCGGTACACAAGTCGACTCCGGTCGCACCTTCAAGTCCATTATGGTGGCAACCGTACCTTGGGTCTGAAATCCATGGCCAGGTACACAAGTCGACTTCGGTCGCACCTTCAAGCCCGCTTGTGGTGGTAATCGTACCTTGGGTCTGAAATCCATGGCTCAGGTACTTAAGCCCACTCCGGTGGCACAAGTCGACGCTAACAGTCGCACCCAAGCCCACTCCAGTGGCACAAGCCGACTTTGGTCGCAATCTTAAGCCCGCTCTGGCGGCAAAACTATTCGTTTTCTCTGATTTTTTCGCTTTGGCTTTCCGGAAAGTGATTTTCATTTTTTGCATCTTAAGTCCACCCCGCGTGGCACAAAGTCTACTATTGTAGTCGCATCTCAAAGTCCGCTCCACGCGGCAACTAAAGTTGACTTCGGTTCTCAAGTCGCATCTCAAAGTCCGCAACGCGCGGCAACTAAAGTCGACTTCGGTTCTCAAGTCGCATCTCAAAGTCCGCTCCGCGCAGCAACTAAAGTCGACTTCAGTTTTAAAGTCGCATTCCAAAGTTCGTTCCACGCGGCATCACAAAGTCGACTTCGGTTTTTAAGTCGCATTCTAAAGTTCGCACCGTTGACATCTAAAGTCGACTTCGGTCGCATATAAAGTCCACTCGACGGCACGACTACTTCTCAAGCTCCACGGCTCGATGCCAACTTACTACTCGGAATCTCTCCGGCTCGGGGGCTACACTCAACATACTACTCGAGGATGAGGACCGGGAGCGTCCGGTGGTCGACGGATGACCGCTCCTCGGTGATGAGTGATTGACAACGGGTGTTGGACCGACTCTTGGCTCGGTGCGCGGTGTAGGCTGCGTCCTAGTTCGTGTTGTTGCGGGGGTGAAGAACGGGCGCAAAAGGTCTTCGGCCTTGAGGGGCCTCCGGGAGATGGAGAGACAAGTAGGCTCGGTTCGAGGGACCCGGTGAACGGCGAGACTAGGTGCGGGCCACATGGTGGCGAGACGAGCAAGACAAAGTCATGGACGATCGAGCCGGTGCACGGTGGCGGTCGAGTCAAGAGGCTTGGCGGGGAGGCCGGACCGAGCACGCGGGGGTTTGGTGGTTTGCCCACAAAACCATCGGAGGACGGTTTCTTGGTTTGGGCCTCAAAACCAAGTCCAAAAACCCAACACGACGGAGACGGGATCCGAGCGTGTCGGGAAGCTTCGAGGCGGAGGACACGAGGCGGGATCGCATGTCTTGCGTCGGGAGGACGCGGGGGTGCGGTGAAGGCGTGGCCGTCCGATGGCAAGACCCACAAACATTACATAAATGCCCCTACGTGGGTTGTATCGCCGTAGTTGAGTTAGGGGTAGTCGAGTCATTTCCCACACCGGCGGGACCCGATATATAAGCCATGAGTGTGTGTGTGGATTGCTCTCTCTCTCTCTCTCTCCATGACTTAGGGTTTCATTTCCCCCCCCCCCCCCTCCTCTTTCTCTTTTTCCTGGACTATTTTCTTCTCCATTTTTCTCTAGGCTAGCATGAGAGCTTCATGAGAGATTTGTTGAGAGGGATGGATGCTAGGGCGGCATGCTAGACCTTGTGAATCTTTCCTGGTTTGTATAGAAGATTCGGCGTTGTGATTTTCGTGGTCTTTTTCGTGCTTGTTTTTGGTGCCTTTGTTCTTGGTGTGGTTCCGCGGATTTGAGTGGGTTTCTCCTCGATTTCTTTGAGGGAAACATGGATGGATGTCTTGTGCATCTTTGGGATTGATCTTGTGCCCTCAAACGGCGGGAAACCACTTCGATTCAAGGATTTTCGTTCGGAGCTCTTGCTTTTGGTGGTGTTCAAAGGATCCGCGATTCCCGGTGATTTAGGGAGTTAGGAGGCAAAATTTTTGGGGTATAGCATCCTTGTTTGACGCTTATCATGTCCCCAAACTCTTGTCTCTACGGCTTCTACCGTTCGGGAGATCCGGTGATGAGTTGGGGGAGTTGACCCTCGAGGTCGGGCGTTTACGGGTCGCGTTCGTGTAAGGCGGACGGTCCGCGAGGTGGTGGCGGACGGTCCGCGTGGGCCGTGTTCTTCGCGTGTTCTTCGTGTTCTTGCTCGGCTTTGCTTTCGATCCATTTTGGTTTCGAGCTTTGGTTGGAAGTGGTTTCGGACGGTCCGTAGCGGCGGGCGGATGGTCCGCGGGTGCACGGCGGACGGCCCCGCGTGCTCCCCGCGGACGGTCCGTTATTCGGGGTCGTCCGTGGAGGTTCCGTTTGCTTTTTCGGACGGTCCGCGGCTCGGGGCCGGACGGTCCGCGGTGTGGGTGCGGACAGTCCGCGGCAGAAGGCCGGACGGTCCGCGTGGCCGTGCGGACGTCCGCCCCTCCTGGCCGGACGGTCGCCGCGAGCCTCGGGTGCTTTGTTTCTTGGTTCGATTCCTCCCTCCTTCTTTCGTGCTTCCGCGTGTGCTTCAAGGAATCGTTCCTAAGCCTTGAGGTTGATTCATAACCTCGTTGTCTTGACGATTGGTGTGTGATTCGATCCATCGCTCGTGTGTGACCGGGATTTGTCTAGGGTATAGGCCAGGTTCTTTGAGAAGAATTTTTACCGGCTCCTATTCACTCCCCCCTCTCTAGTCGCCATCCGATCCTTCAATTGGTATCGAGCTTTGGTGTCGGATTCTTTGTGACTTTGACAAGTCTTGAATCCTAAGATGGCGTACGTTGAGCGGGGCGGTCCGCCGCACTTCGATGGGAAGGGTTACCACAAGTGGGCGGCTCGTATGATGATCTTTCTTCATAGCAAGTTGTTGGATTTCATTGTGCTTGACAAGACCTATGATATTCCGGCCAACATCCATACTCTTATGGTGACCGATGCCGGTGCTAAGGCCAAGTATGAGGCAAATGCAAAAGCCATTGATCACTTGGTCGGGAGCTTGTGTGATCCCGAGTTTGAGCATGTTCGCCATTTGAATCTTTCTTGGCAAATTTGGGAGAAGTTGTTGGTTGCTCACGGTGGTGATAACCATGTGAAGGCTCACCTCTTTGTCTCTACCGGATGCAATATGAGAACTTCACTCAACTTCCGGTGAGGACATTGATGCGATGTTTCAGAGGTTCACCGCCATCGTGAACAACATGAAGGCTAATGTTGAGGATTTCCCTTACACTGAGCATGATCAAGCTTTGAAGCTCTTGCATATCTTGGACCCAAATGTTTGGGGTTCTAAGGTTGAGGCCATCAAGGAGTCCGGGCAATATTTGACCATTGAGTTGGATGACCTCTTTTCTAAGCTCAAGTCGGCTGAGGTTGACAGGAAGTTGCAATCCAAGCATGAGGGCTCGACTGATCATAGTCTTGCTCTTGTGGGTGGATCAAAGGGCAAAGCTAACCCTTCCTGTCGACAGTTTTCCTTGTCTTCTCTTATTTCTATTCCGGATGAGGAGTTTGATGTGGCTTGGGCGAGGAGGAGCTGGCCTTGCTCTCAAGGAGGTTTGATCGACTACATGAGAGCCGGAGGAATGCAAGGCGGAGCTCGGGGACATGCTACAAGTGTGGCAAGCGCGGACACTTCATCGCCGAGTGCCCAGAAGCGGAGGAGAACAAGTACAAGATGAGCGAGTACAAGGCACACCCGAGGCGTGAAGACAAGTACTCCTCCAAGGGCAAGCACTTCAATAAGTCCAAGAGCAAGGACAAGGACAAGCGGCGGCCGAGCAAGGGCGGCTACAAGAAGGACAAGGCAAGAGCCATGGTGGCCGGTGCAAGCGACGCGCGTCAAGCTCAAGCCGTGAAGATGAAGACGCCGGGAGGCGCAAGGGCAAGAAGAGTGCAAGCTAGAACCTCGGTGGATTGAGCCGTATGGCGTTTGAAGGCTTTTGTGTCATGGCCCATAGCTCGAGCGGCAAGAAGAGCGAGAAGGAAGACGGCGACTCCGACTCGGAGGATGAGGTAAATCGTGACCCCGACTCTTTGCTTGCCGAGATCACTAGGTTGAATGGCTTGATTGACAACCGTGATAGTGTGTTGAGAGATGCTAAGAAGATGATGAAAGATCTTAGGGCTCAACTTGAGAATGCTAGTGAGAAAGTAGGAGAGTTAGAGTCTAAGTTGCTTGAATTGAAACTTGAGAATGACTCTTTTAAACTTGCTCCTACTATTTCGATGATGTTGAATGCACCGAGTGTGATGCATGGTTGAATGAGATCAAGTTGCTTAATGAGAAGAATGCTTCCACTTTGGCTAAACTAGATGCTCTTAGGACCGAGTATGATGAGCTTAAGGCTAGACCCACTTTGCTTGGTGCTTGTAAATCATGTCCTACTATGCATGCTAAGCTTGTTGATGCTCGTTCTACCATTAGCACTTTGGAAGCTTCTTTGAAATCTCCGTTGTCAATGCATGCACTAGCCGTGATGAAGTTACTTTGCGCAATCTTGAACTTACTTCACGTTTGGATGTCATCTATGAGGAGAATGATTATTTGAGGAAGGTGTTGGGTTGGTTGTCCGGGCGGGAACCTCAATTGAAAATCATGATTGAGGAGTTTAAGAGAGCCGATGGTCGTGGTTTGGGTTTTGAGAAGTTGGGTGAGAAAGTGGGAGAGAACAAGGTGGGGAGAGTGTGTATGAGAAGTGTGTTGAGTCTAACCCGAGTTTGAGGTGATCGGAGACATCCAAGTCCCACTTCCAAAAGCACCCAAGAACTCCTTCACACCAAAGCCCAACCACCTTTGCAACAAGCTTGACACAACTCAAGATCCACCCAAATTTCCACCCAAAACCAATGACTTCCAGAAACCCATGAAGTTTGTGAGGGAGAAGGGTGAGAAACCTAGAGAGAAGCCAGAGCCAAGACCAAAACCCATCCCCTTCAGATGTGAGTATTGTGGCAAGGAGAGACACCTAGCAGAGTTTTGCTACAAGAGGAAGAGGGATGAGAGGCTTGCTAGGGAGCAAGCAAACCAGGACGGAGTATCGCCAGTCTCATGGTATTCCTGAGCCTAGAGTGCCACTTCCACGGGGTGTGGGAAGTGTGAGGAGTGTTGGTAGAGTTGGAGCTCAGGGTGGTAGGTTCCCACAGAGAGGTGGTGGTGAGAGGTTTGATAGGAGAGATGATGGTGTGCGTGCTAGTGAGAGGTTTGGTCGGGCTCGTGGTGGTTTTCCTGGACGTCCCCCTACTCGTCCTCAATACGGGTTTAGGGGAGATGATCGCAGCTTTGGGTTCCGGAGGACCTACGGACCATGTTTCCCCCCTCGTGGTGCTCGTACTCCTTCCATGGGACATGGGAAGTTTGGTGGCAAGGGAATGATGTTTGCTAACCCCTCTTTTGAGCGAGATGGCTCGACACTGGTTCAACTTTCTTTGTGCTAACCCCGAGTGTCGAGTCATTAGCTCATTCTCGTTCTTGTTTCGACTACGGGCGGGGAGGCTTGGAGAACATTTGGTTGATCGACTCCGGATGTTCCCGACACATGACCGGAGATAAGAAGTGGTTCTCCGGACCTCACCCCGGTGAAGGAAAAGATGTACATCACATTTGGGGACAATGGACGAGGAAGGGTGATTTCGAGGGTGTGGTGCATGTGAGTGACAAGGTAACGTTGAAGAGGGTTGCTCTTGTGAAGTCTTTGGGTTTCAATTTGCTTTCGGTTTCTCGGTTGCTTGATGAGGGCTTTGAGGTGCGTTTCAAGTCCGGTGAATCTCGTTTCTTCGGATTCTCGAGGTGATCTTGTTTGTATGATCATCCCCGAGGGTCGATTTTCGTGGCCGATTTCTCTCGTTCTTTGGGTCCGCTCGTTGTTTGATGGCCGGTCCTTCTTCGATTTGTGGAAATGGCATAGGCGGTTGGGTCACTTGAGCTTTGATTTGGTTTCCCGCTTGAGTGGTCTTGACCTTGTCCGAGGATTGCCGAGGTTGAAGCTTGAGAAGGATTTGGTTCGTGCTCCGTGTAGCCATGGCAAGATGGTGGCCACTCCCCATCCACCCCCGACCGATGTCATGACCGAGCGTCCGACGGAGCCGTTGCATCCGGACCTTGTTGGGCCGGCTCGAGTTCGCTCGGTGGGTGGGAAGTGGTATGTCCTTGTTGTGGTGGACGATTACTCTCGCTATACCACGGGTGTTTTTCTTGGAAGACAAGAGTGAGACATTTGGTTTTGTTCGAGATGTGATCATGAGGTTGAAAAACGAGAGGCATGGGAATGCTATTCGAGCCATCCGCAGTGATAATGGCTCAGAGTTCAAGAACTCCCGTTTTGATGCCTTCTGTCGTGATCTTGGTCTTGATCATCAGTATTCGACCCCTTTTGTGCCCCCTCAAAATGGATTTGTGGAAAGGAAAAATCGGACTCTTTGTGAGATGGCTAGGACGATGCTCGATGAGCACAGGACTCCTAGGAGGTTTTGGGCTGAGGCGGTCAATACGGCTTGTCATGTCTCTAACGAGATTTTATTGCGAGCTTTCAAGAGGAAGACCCGTTATGAGCTTATGCATGGTCGGGCACCCAAGGTGAGTCACTTTCGAGTCTTTGGCCGCAAGTGCTTTATTCTTAAGAAGGGAAAACTCGACAAGTTTGAGGCTAGGTCTAGTGATGGGATTTTCTTTGGATATGCTAATCATTCTAGAGCCTATAGGGTGCTTAACCTTGAGACTAACAAAATCATGGAGACTTGCGAGGTAACCTTCGACGAGACAATGCCATGTACCTCTCTTGGCTTTGAATGTGCGGGTGATGAAGAGATGGCCGAGGACCTCTTTGAAGAGGAGAAGGATGAAGGCGGAGATGATGATGGAGAGAACCATGCGCCGAAGCCGAGTGTGCGACCACTACGGAGGGTGGACCGTCTACTTCATGGACAACGACGGTGCGACAAGAGGACCAGGCGAGAGAAGCTGAAGTTGAGAGGGAGGTAGCCTCGAGGCGTGAGGCTCCCTGGCGGATTCAAGAAGTGCATCCCCTATCGAGGATCATTGGGGACATCGACGAACGCACGACACGGTCAAGGTCTAGAAAATCCTCTCATTTTGCTCATGCTACATTTGTTGCCACCTTTGAGCCCAAGGACATTGGACACGCTTTATCTGATGCAAACTGGGTCAATTCTATGCATGAGGAGTTGGAAAACTTTGAGAGGAACCAGGTGTGGGAGTTAGTTGAACCACCTCCAAATTGCCATCCTATAGGAACCAAGTGGGTTTGGAAGAACAAAGAGGGAGAGAATGGGATGATTGTGAGGAACAAGTCCGGACTTGTTGCTCAGGGATATAGTCGAAGGAGGGGATCGACTATGAGGAGACCTTTGCTCATGTGGCCCGTCTTGAGGCAATTCGAATCCTCCTAGCCTTTGTCGTGGCTAAAGGGTTCAAGTTGTTTCAAATGGATGTGAAGAGTGCTTTTCTGAATGGGGTCATAGAGGAGGAGGTGTATGTGAAGCGACCACCGGGGTTCGAGAGTGAGAAGTATCCACACGGGGTGTACGGGTTGAAAAGGGCTCGTATGGGTTGAAACGGGCACCCGGGCTTGGTATGGGAGATTGAGAGGTTTTCTCGGTGAGCGAGAGGGTTTGTGATGGGTACCGTGGATAGGACCTTGTTTCTCCTCAAGCATGGGAATGACTTGTTAGTTGTGCGGATATACGTGGATGATATTATCTTTGGTGGCTCGTTACATAACCTTGTTGCCAAGTTTGCGGATGACATGAGCGGGGAATTCGAGATGAGCATGATGGGCGAGTTACAATACTTTCTCGGGTTGCGGATCAAGCAAGTGAAGGACGGAACATTTGGTCATTAGACCAAGTACACGAAAGACATGCTTCGAGGAAGTTCCGGATGCAAGATGTGAAGCCTATGTCGACACCCATGGGGAGTATGGCTACTTTGGATGCGGACGAGGACGGAGAACCGGTGGACCGGGCGGGAGTACGGGAGCATGATCGGCTCCCTCCTCTACCTCGACGGCGACGAGGCCGGACATACGGTTCGGTGTGTGTCCGTGCGCTCGTTTTCGAGCCTCGCCGAGGACATCACATCGACGGGCCGTCAAGAGGATTTTCGGTACCTACGGTCTACCCTTGGTCTTGGCCTTTGGTATTCTTCCTCCTCGACTCTTTCTCTTCATGGTTTTTCCGATGTGGATTTTTTGGTTGTCGAGTCGAGAGGAAGTCTACTTCGGTTCTTGTCGGTTTCTTGGGTCCTCGTTGGTTTTGTGGTCTTCCCGCCCGAAGCGGCTAGTGTAGCTCGATCTACCACCGAGGTAGGGTATGTTGCGGTCGCGAGTTGTTGTTCCCACACTACTAGGAATGTGCTAATTGATGACCCTCATCCTTCGTCATTGAAGATGCCAAATTGGTCATGCACACTAATCTTTGACGTATTTTTGACGAATTCGATATCGTCAAATAGGTCGCGTCACATTGTGTAATGAGTGACGAAATATCAATTTTCGTCACAGAAAGGGCTTCCAATCCATGACCAAACGTTTGCGGTCATAGAAAGCTATACATCTATGACCATTCGCTTTGGTCATTGTTATGCCTCCATATTCGTCAGAACTCGCCGTCTGCCAGGCGCCGTTACCGCCGTTTATGCATATGACGTGGCGCTTGACGTGGCGCTTGACGTGGAGCTTGACGTGGCACGTGACGTGGCATGTTTTCGTATCCCCGCTTGGACCATTTATGAGCTGCCACGTGGCTTTTGAACTTTGGTCACAGATTTTATTCACAAAATCGTCAACAAAGACTCAAACTTTTTGGTCACAAACGTCATGTCAGAATCGTCAATAGATACAACATAATTTGGTCACAGAAATCAGGTAAACCATATAGTTGCAATTGATAGTTGCAATACCACATAATTCCTTGTTCTAAATATAGAGCAGTACTCACCGAGCATAGAACTCGGTGCACGGCACCACCACTAGTTCACGACACACATAAAACTTTGTTCACAAGACACATAAGAAACAAATTCTAAAAAAGTTGCTTGCCACGGTGCAACTTAAGTTTCGAGAAGCCAAAATAAAACCATAACACGGCAAAGACACTTCATGTCGAAGAAGAAGGAGCATAGATCCTCGGTAGCCCCTTGAGGAGCGCCCGTTCTCCTCCATCTCCTTTTCTTGCCTCGCCATCCTTTCCTCGGCTTCTCGCACTTTTCTTCTTGAGCTCGTCAACTTCACCTTGAACAACGCCTTTTGCCTCGGCCGCAAGTTGTTCCCGAAGCTCGTTTTCATTTGTTGATGATGACTTGGACGATGTGGGTGTTGCGAGGCCAACACTCTTGAGGAATTGTTCGTAGCCGCCCTTGGGGAGCACACCGGACAACACGATCACACGTTCTCGTGTTGTATAACCTGCATCCTCAAGGTCCTTGCTCATAGCTTCCATTTCGATCCGAAAAAACATGGGCAGAAAACAGTTACATGAGTTTTATCTAAAACTGCTATAAAATATAACTTCAAGATTATAGCAAATTAAAAGGACTATCATATTCATAGTTTTATTCTTTTCATATCCAGTGTCAAGGGAAAACAATTGATCTTACTAGAGCTTGTTTTGCCTTTTCACTTAGGACATGTTTAGAGCTGGTATGGCGGGTCTTGAAGGCTTCCACCGCATCTAATTCATCATCCTCTTCTAAGCTGGGTTCTTCCCTTGCTCTCTTTTGCTTCGTTTTGTGGATATACGATCACAAGACATTCAACATGAGAAGTTGTTTGAAATGTTCATGTAGGATAAAATGGGATTGTAAACTTACATATGCATGTAGATGAGCCACATAGGGGCGAGAACCGTCGCCCGATGGTATTGGACCGCATGCGGTTATTCTTGTTCTTTTCACATGTTTCCTACAAGAATAACAAGGTATCAAAATCAAACCATACAATGTTCAATATGAGATCATTTGCAAACTTTTAGAGAAATTAGGGAATATGAAAAAAGAATGTACCATGTTCTTTGGATCGGACTCGAATGCCACTAGTTCCCTCCACTCTACATCGGTCATAAAATCCACGGGAGAAGTTCTCGTAATCTCATTAGCGGGAACACCATTGAAGTATTGTTTTTTAGCCCGTAACGCTGGTTTTTTACGAGCGAGCGCATCACATCGGTGCAAGCTGCTTCGTTGTTGGGTTGTGTTACGACAAGCGGCCCTATGTACATGTGGAATGCATAGTTAGATGGTTAATTCAGGTTAGACACTGCAATATTTCAACATACAAACCAAAATTCACTTACATTGAGCTCTGCCACAAAGGGGTCGAAGTATTTTTTGGTATCTGCCTTGTATTTCTTCCAATGAGTAAGGATAGGCATCTTTTCCCGAATGATTATGCCAGCTTCTGATGCAAACTTGGCAGATTGAACAGGATCATGTGGCCTTTTATTGCCTTCTTGAACATGTATGGGCAACCTCTTTCGCAATGCTTTAGTCATCTTGTCCAGCTCTTTTCCCTTTGTTGGACACCTAGGTTTCCTTGGTGCTCGCTCCGCAAGACCTACAAAACTCAAGTCGATTGTATTAAATAATGGACTAGTTTCATGCAAGATAAGCAAAAGATGTTTGGTAATTGAAATTACAAGATAAAGACAACTTGTCTTCCTCTGCAGATACATTGTCATCATCGGCATGTACACTATCGGTGGCACCAAATCCATTCTCTTCCCCTGCTGATGCATGTCATGGCCAACACCTATTGAGTCTGCTTGGGCAGTGTCATGAGAAGTAGAGGAATTGTTTTCTTGCACTTGGGATGGTATGGCAGAATCAGCAGCTTCAGGATGTTCATTATTGTTCCCTCCTTTGTCTTGAGATTGAAGCCTTTTTGAAGCTCTTAGTGGGGCTAAAGCGGGTCGCTCCTCTCGTTCCTTCGGATGCCCTCACTCTCTTGCCTCTACCTACCGGAGCCTTCTTAGTATTCATATTCTTCTTTGAAATGATGATATTCTTTCTACCTCCCGGAAACCGTTCACAACAAAATGAATCAATGATAAATAGTAAGCAATACCATATGTTAAATAACAGAACTAGAGGTATGAAATAAGATAGATGAATCTAAATGCAGCATCACTAATTATAGATCAGAACTAAATGCATTGCAGTCAATTCCCATGGACTACCTGCAGTTCTAATGGTTCCGCTTCTCAACGATTCGCAGTCATCATCATCACTATCTCCCTGATCATCTTCTTCAAGGAGATACTCAGATGTTTCTGAATCTGAACTACTTGTGTTCTTGTTTCCTGATTTTTTCCCCTTTGTAGGTGGTGGTAAAGAGTTATTAAATTCAGTAGCTAATTTCTTCAGCCCCATTGTGTTCAGCTTCTCATTATTCTCCGCCACATGTTTATCCCGAGTCTCTCATAATTGGTTATTGGAGGTTGTGGTACTTGCAAGATAAATAGAGGAAATAGGTAAGAGGTGATAGGGTAAAGTTTTTAATCGAGAAATAGAAGAGGTTAGTTCGAGTTTTAAGCATGCATCTAAGATGAAACATTTAACAAAGGTTCAAGTAACAAATACCGAATGTCCAACACATCGGGGATTAGTTTCGGATTAGGTGGTCTCTATCTAATGGTCCGATTAGTTTCGGATCGACCACCGCAAAGATTTATGTTTCATTTTATTTTATTAAGTTGAATGCATCTACCTAAGAATTGGTATTGCGTATACAAGAATACACGGACTAAGAATCTATCTATGATATCGGATAATAAAGTGCCAATGAAAAGGCAAGAGGTGCTCATAAAACAGTTCTAGGGGCCTAAAAAAGATGTAGGATTGTAGAATATCACTTTGATATTCTTAGAATTGAGGAGAAGGAACCCCGATTTCCTACAACTTGTTGAGTGCTTCTCTCACCCGAGAGACGACGAACCTCAAATTTGTCATAAAGAAGCACATTGTATCCTATTTTGAATTGTAATGGGTGTAACATTGAGGCTACCTATTATTGCTAAAATAAAATTATCAGGGAATGCCAGGTGACAACCAACTTCAAACAATTACAAGATAAAGTAAAGAAAAAAGGCAAAAGATGCATTGGGACGCCAGGATACTTTAAAGAGGGTTTGGCGTGTACCTTCTTCTTCTTGTGCAGTTTGCTTACTTCTTTGCCCCCTTGTTGCCACCATCGACGTCGCCAAAAGAGGATCAAGACCTTGTGCAACCAGAATGAGTTAGGGTTAGTAGAAAGAAAGAGAAAGGCACGAGAACGGTGATTGGGGCGAGCGAAATGACGATGCCGATGAGTAGCCCTGTTCATGGATCCTCTACTCCACGTCGGCCGCCTCCTTTGTCCCCACCCCAGATTATCTGCCACCACGGCGGCCGCCGTCTCTGTCCTCCCGTTGCACCCCCACCACAGTGAGCAATCCCCGTGCTTCACCGTCGTCCTGACCCAAAAACACCCAAATCGACCCAATCCGTATCCCTGATCCGATCCCCTTTCCTCCTCTCGCCGCCACTGCCTCCATGGAAGCTGGTCGACAGCGTGGTCTACGAAGGAGGTGGGCGATGATGTACTTGGTCGGCGGCGTGGTCGACGACGGAGCTCCTCGACGACGGTTTTTCCCTCGTGGCCCTGGCGGCTAGGGATTGAGAAATGGGGGGAGAATGGGGGGAGAAGGGGAGAGGGGGCCGATAAAGATAGTGGGGGAGAGGTTTCACCGGGGATTTAGGATAGATTGCAATGTTTTTTCGGGAATAGGCCAGTTTTGCCGCTTTTTTTCTTTGTTTTTGGGCTGGCGCCACTTTTGGCGCTTTTTTTTCACAACCAAATCAAATGCAGTAAAATAAAATAGGTTCATTTGTTATTGGTTTTTAGTATAAAGAGGTAGGACAAATTTGTTAGGATATGCATCACAAACTTTCTTGGAAAAAGTTCAAATTTTTTTTCACAACATTAAGAAGCAAAATCAAGTGTCCCCACCCGTTTTCAGAATTTTCTAGGTAACGTTTGGTATTTTGACATTTATTCGTGGGTAAAACAAGAAACAACTACAAGTAAATGGAAAACTTGGTCTAAAAATTGTGCGGATGCACACGCCATATTTGTTGAGCTCCATGAACACCCCAAAAATGTTTCGCAATATTTTCGGATTGTTGTACTACACGTCCAAGTAAACGGATGAGTCCCATTCACTAAGTGACAAGAACATCTATGAGAGAGGAATGCCTTTTGAGCATATGCATCACAAACTTTCTCAAAATCATTTGAATTTTTTTTCACACCATTGTTAACCAAAATGAACTGGCTGTGCAAGTTTTTGGATTTTTGTAGCTACCATTACTTATTTTTACATTTATTATTTAGTAAAAGAATAAATAATTACAAAAAATAGAAAACTTGGTCTAAAAATTTGGAAAATGCACACATCATCATTGTAGAGGTCCATTGACACCCACAAAAAAGTTTCAAATGATTTTGAGAATGTGGTAACATACATCTCTCACAAGGTTCCACATCTCATAAAGTGATACGAACAATTGTGCGTGATCGGTGAGTGTATGATGATGGGCATCACAAACTTTCTCAAAATCCTTTGAATTTTTTTTCACACCATTGTTAACCAAAATGAAGTGGCTGTGCAAGTTTTGGATTTTTGTAGCTACCATTACTTAGTTTTATATTTATTCTTTAGTAAAAGAATAAATAATTACAAAAAATAGAAAACTTGGTCTAAAAATTTGGAAAATGCACACATCATCATTGTAGAGGTCCATTGACACCCACAAAAAAGTTTCAAATGATTTTGAGAATGTGGTAACATACATCCCTCACAAGGTTCCACATCTCATAAAGTGATACGAACAATTGTGCGTGATCGGTGAGTGTATGATGATGGGCATCACAAACTTTCTCAAAATCCTTTGAATTTTTTTCACACCATTGTTAACCAAAATGAAGTGGCTATGCAAGTTTTTGGATTTTTGTAGCTACCATTACTTATTTTTACATTTATTCTTTAGTAAAAGAATAAATAATTACAAAAAATAGAAAACTTGGTCTAAAAATTTGGAAAATGCACACATCATCATTGTAGAGGTCCATTGACACCCACAAAAAAGTTTCAAATGATTTTGAGAATGTGGTAACATACATCTCTCACAAGGTTCCACGTCTCATAAAGTGATACGAACAATTGTGCGTGATCGGTGAGTGTATGATGATGAGCAAGTTTTTGGAATTTTGTAGGTACCATAGGGCTTTTTGTAATGGCAATAAGATAAAAAAGGATAAAAAATGATAAAAATGATAAAAAATGTGCCTCCACCGAGGTTTGAACACGGAAAGAGTTGTTGGCAACGAGCAGGGCTTACCATTGGGCTATGGAGTGAATTTCGACCTTAGCTGATCGGCATTCTATTTAACTGAGTCTACTACCTACCATTGCGCTAAAAAAGAAAGAAAATGCTGAGAATTTTAAAAATATGTGCCTCCCGAGTGATTCGAACCCGAGAGGTTCTGCCGAGAACGAGCGGTGTTTACCGAAGAGGCTATCGAGTGATGTTCGGCATGAAGTAAGCGCTATTCTATTTAATCGTTACTTACCACCGCGCTAAACCCATCTAATAATCCGTCCTAAATACTAATCCCCCCATTCCGCCCGTACGCCACCGCATCTCCTACCACCGCCCGGCCCGCCGCCGGATCGCCTCGCACTGCCACTCCGCCGCCGCCTCGCCTCGCACTCCCTCGCCGGCGCCGCGCAACATGGACAGGTCCACGGGGGACGCCGGCAAGGCAATGAAGAGGAAGGCGGACGACGACGGCACCGCCGCACGTTCGAGGCCTAGGGTTCGTTCGACCCCGGTCAAATGCCCGGCGCTTTCAGCAATGTTCGGCGCGGTAAGATTTGGGTGTGCTTACGGTATGGTTAGATGTGCTTAGGGTCTGATTACGTGTGATTAGGGTCTGATTAGGTGTGCTTAGGGTCCGATTACTTGCATTCACTGAGATAACTAGATGAAAACCAAGCTACAGCCTGTCTCGACATGCTTGCAGTGTTAATTGGATGGTAACAACTCCATGATTGGAAAATATCTTATTTATAATTCACATCCCAGTAACTAGCCCACAAACACAAATTTCCCTGCTTTCAGTTGAAGCACCTGTACAATTAAATAAGGTCATGCATTGTATGAAATTTCAGGTCATGTCTGACAATTTGACTTGCTGCATTGTATGAAATTTCAGGTCATGCATAGAGTGAGCGTGTTGGAGAGTCATGTGTTAAATCTGGAAATGATGTTAGAAAATCAAAGGAAGCTGGAGGAGGAGAAGAACATGTCCTGGAGCTCCTACGCCGACAGCTGTGACACCGTAGAGAAGGATGTGAGAATCTACATTGTGTTGGATCTAGAATTATGTGTTCGGGCATCGACTTACTAAAATGTTATTTCCATGTTTGCGGCCTTGCAAAGGATCTGTGAAGGAAGAAAGGAAGAGCTCAAAGACTTGTATGCCGGTTTGCGAGAAGAAGAACAAGGTGATCAACAAGCCGAAAGCTAGGGTGAAGGAACTCGACCAAGTAAGGAGGTCTTTGGAGCGAGAAGCATATATATGTAGATATATTATAAAGCTTAGTAGGATGATTAGTTATGCCAACTTGGACGTCATGTAGATATCTAGTTTTGCCAACTTGGATGGATTTTTTACCAAGGAGCTATAGCAGCTCAAGTTTAGTAAAATATATGGATGGCTTTTGGATGTTTTGTGAACCCAGGAGCTCTAAGAGCTCAAGTTTAGTAATATATATGTGACATGTTCATCTTGGACCTAAATTACTGTGATGGTTTGTTGTTTTTTTTCAAACTGTTTGATAATTCTGTGCAACCTGCAACACCAGAAGACCGAGGGGATGCTGCTGATGTGCAGCTAATTTTCTTTGAAATGACTGTATTCTCAACTGAACTACAATTAGTGTCATGTTATCTTCCTGTTATGCCTGTAGCCAATGAATCTCAATTAAAATCTTCTTGTTATTCCATTTCTGAACTACAACCGTGTGAAAAACAAATATATGATGACAAACAGAAATATGTGATGGAAAATATTTCTGTGATGCCAAAGAATCTCAACTACAAATATTTGAAAAAAAATACATTAACTCAAATGGCTAAAAAAGTCTCTAATTTAATATCGATCCTAGAAATCTTCATCGTCCATGTCATCATTGTTATCATCGCCACCATCACTACAATACTGCATTATTGTATCATCCTCCTCTTCATCATCACTTGTCTTCTAGATTAGAGTCTACCTCGCTTCTTGTTTCTTATAAGTTCATCTAAATTGCCTTCAAATATAGTTGCTTCTCCACCTTCAACATTTGGCGGCACTTCATTAACATCACCTTCTTCTACCGCATGCTCGATATCGATCCATATTCATCCTGGTGCACCTCATGACCGCCCTCATCCGCCTCAAGCAACATCATATACGGCCCTATGTTCGAATTTCTGGACAACTCGCCAATCTTTACCTTCTGAAGATGTGTCTTGCAGATAAAAGACCTTATTCGATTGCTCTGCTAATATGAAAGGATCATTCTTGTACCAAAATGAATGAACATTGATGGATTTGAAATGTTTGTCAACTCGAAGGCCCACAGTCTTGCCTGCTTGGTTGAACCAATCGCATCGAAACAACACAACAATCCGATGAACTTGATGATTCGAGTTATATTGCAACTCAATTACCTCTTGAAGGACACCAAAAAATCTGTTTTCTTCCCAGCATGTGAACTTTCAGTCATTACACCACTATTTTGTGTTTGTAGGAACTTTTCACGATCCACCGTGCTGTATCGGACTCCATTAATCTTGCAAGCGGCACTAATCTTAACTCGCTTAGCTGGGCCACATGACAGCGACCAAACTCCTTCGCTAACCGATTCGGATCCTCCTTGCGCTTCATCTCATCTGTTGAAAGTAGTCAGGTCACCATTTATAGAACCATACTAATGCATGTACAAAGCAAATAAATAAAATGTGTGGTGACTTACATGCCTCCTAAACCAATTTGCAAATCCTTGTTCAACCATTCCATCAACAGTATTTGCACATGCACCTTGCTGGAGGAGCTCGGCCTTGTACAATCTGCATGCCAAACTCTAATATCATTACACCAAAATATATATTATAAAGGAATAAAAAATGAATCTCAAACAATTAATCGATACTTACTCAATATATTGCTCTGCTTCACAAGCATTATTTAGCACATACCAAATTAACTTTTTCATGACATCATCATCAATGTACTTGGTTGTAACGACTCCAACAAGACTAGCACCATGCTTAAAAACGAGACGTCATCCGGCAATGGCATCTCCGTAGCACTATCATCATCCTGGTCAAATCTAGTCCGAATATCCTCCATGTACCTAGAACAAAAGGTCAATGTGTCGCCGGCCACATATGCCTCAAAGAATTGATCCTTCGGTTTAGCCCTATTCCTTACAAAATTCTTCGAGTGCCTAGTCGCCTTTCTATCGGGTACATCCATCCATACCGAACAGGTCCTCTAAGCAATGCCTCATCGGGAAGATGGACACACAAGTGCACCATGACATCAAAGAAGGGTGGGTGGAAAGATTTTCTCAAGCTTGCATAGGATCACCGGAATTTCGGCTTTCGGTACCGTTTGACAACATCTTTTCTTAGATTTCTGCCGCATAGTTCCCCGAAGAAGGCTCCAAGCTCGCAATTGCTTCATATACATCCTTCCTAACCAGACCTCTAAGGCCAGCGGGTATGATTCTTTGTAGGAGTATGTGGCAAGAATGTGTTTTCATCTTCCCAACCACCGTTGCACCATCTTCACTTATGTATCTTGCTAGATTAGCCGCATATCCATCAGGGAACTTGATATCTCTGAGGAACTTGCAAAACTGCACTTTCTGATCCTTCCCAAGCACATATGGAGCAGGTGGAGCCTTGCAGGCTTTGTTACCATTGGGTTGCAAGTGCAGTTCAGGTCTTATGCCCATGTCATACAAATCTAGCCTTGCATTATGTGTGTCCTTGGTCTTGCCTAGTATATTAAGTAGGGTGCAGAGAATATTTTCACACACATTTTTCTCTATGTGCATCACATCGAGATTATGTGGAACCTTCAAATATTGCCAATATGGCAATCTCCACAACCCAGATTTGCGGCTATAAATCTTTGGACCGTCGCTCCGCTTCCTTTTTTTCCAGTAATGTCAGTCTTACCTGGCCTGACATCTTTCACCTTTTCTAGATGCTCCAGCACCTCCTTCACAGTAAACTTGCCTGGCTTATCTCTTTTTTCAACCCTACCATCAAAAGCCAAGCTTTTTCGCCACTCATGTGTCTTTGGGAGGTAGCAACGGTGTCCAATATAGCAAATCTTACCCCTTATTTTTCGAGACAACGGGTTCTTGTCACAATGAATACATGCATAATATCCTTTTGTTGTTCGCCCGGGATAAGGTGGACGGGGCCGGATAATCATGTATACACCGGAGAGAACAAAGAAGACGAAGGTTGAACTTCTTACGAGTACATGCATCGTACGTACTGACACCCTTCCATAGCTCCATAAGCTCTTCAATTAGGGGCTCAAGGAACACATCAAAGTTCTTTCCTGGACATTTTGGACCAGGGATGAGTAATGCCATAAAGCAGTTTGATGGATTCACGCATTCCCATGGTGGGAGATTCAGTGGTGTCAGAAGCACTGGCCACATACTGTACTGGCTACTCATGTTGCCAAATGGATTGAAGCCATCTGTAGCTAAAGCAAGCCTCAGGTTCCTCGGATCTTCTGCAAAATCTCGAAACGTCTTGTCAAAATCCTGCCATGCTTCACCGTCAGCTGGATGGCTCATCACATTGTCGACTGGCTTCCTCACTTTCTTGTGCCATTGTGTTTCCTCAGAAGTCTGTTTTGCATGAAAAATTCTTTTCAATCTTGGCAAGAGTGGAAAATGCCTCAAAACCTTATGTGGAACCTGCTTCTTCCCGGTTTCATCTTTCCATCTAGACTCCTTGCAGACTGGACATGCATTCAATTTAGCATACTTTGATGATTTCGTGTCACGAAACAACACACAATTGTTCTTGCACACATGGATGCTTTCATATCCAAGCCCCAATTCATTCAGATACTTCCTCGCCTCATCATATGATTTTGGCAAACCACTCTCAGGGTATGAATCTGAAATCAGCGTCATCATTGTGGTAAATGTCGTATTGCGATTCTATAACGAGACTTCATATACAACGACCTCACCATAAAAGAAAATTTTGAATGCTTAGAACCAGGGATCGGCGCCTTCTTCGCATCTTCAAGAACCTTTGCAAATCTTGTCTTCTCTCCATCCGCCTCTCGTCGCGCATATAGTTCTCCTAACATCTCCGGTACTCCATAACCGTCATCATTAACATCATCGTCCACGTCCGCCGGCACCCCAAAGTCATTATCATGTCCTCCTTCCTCCTCCCGCTCAATTCCCTCAACCGCATTATCCGCCGCCTCACCGTGATGAATCCAATTGGTGTATGTAGGTGTCATTCCATATACGTGTATATGGTTTTCTACTTCGTCCGAGGATGCATCACTCGATTATGACAATTCCCGCATGGACAACTAATGTGTGCGTCTTCGGGGTATCTCTCGACTAACAAATTCCATGAACCCTTCAACTCCTTTCACGTATGCAGTTGTGAATTGTTTCCCAAAAACCCAACTTCTATCCATCTGAGATCATAAAACAATAAAAACAATTGAAAAGCAAATCCTACACATGCATATTACGTACAAAAGTCCATGATGATCAAGTACCTTCGGCACGTACGCGTCCCTCGGCGTGTGCCCTCAATACGATGCACGTATGAGTCCCCGATGTGCGATGATGCCGTGCTAGACGCGTGATCGCCGCTCGTCGTGGAGGACGCCGGACGCCAATGCCGCCGCGCGTGTTAGGCCGCGCGTCCCTGGCATGTGATCGATCAGGGTCGGGGTCGGGGACGTCGAGTTGAGCCTTGTCGTCGCGATCCACCGGCCCTCGGCCCACCGCGATCTGTGTTAGGTCGACGTACGTATTCGGCAACGTGTTTAGTGGGCCACCGATACATCCAAATAAGGGTCCACGACCCGATATCGGACCGGCCTTTGCATGCTTCCCTCATAAACCGATCTATGCCGCCTCCCACAACCCTTAACCTCTCATTCTCTCGCCACCACCTCCCCTAATCTCTCTTCAACTTGCGCCGCAACCTCCTTCAACCCGAAACCCCCGACCTCGCCGCGTCCTTGAAGATGGTCAAGGACGAAGCCAACTTCGCCGGCATGGGGGGCATCGACGGCATGGACAAGACGTCGGTCATTGGCATTGGATGCAGCGACGACGCCGTGCCGTCGTTGAAGAAGATGAAGGACCTCCACGTCTCCCCCGATGCCTCCCATCCAGATGTGAGATTCCGCCGCACCTGAGATAGGGTAGTACCATATTTTTTGTTCATGAAAAAACTTAATTGATTAATCAATGTCTAAATGCCTTAATGTAATGCCTTTTAACCTAATCTAGTGATGAATCAAAAGACATTATATTAATCTGGTAATAAATTTGGGAATTTTCATGATATAGAACTATTTTTGAGATCTAATTACCAAATTGCTTGATATTTCAATTTATTTCTGTTTTGCTCCTTTGCATATGTGATAGTATGCACGGATGAGTATTTTATAAACCCCAAGTGTAGACTAGTGGGTTAATATATGTGATCCTAACTCGTTTGAATTGTGGGAAAGCAATGAGGTTGTGGTCCTATATCTATATATGAATAACTTAACTATGTGTACTCCCCCGATCCGTCATATGTATTTGTGCTCCTTCGATTTACTAAACCTTTTATACATATCGTTATTACGCTATTTTTATTTCGTTATGATTTCACCGTTTATCATCAACTCTTTTGTTATGATTTCGGGAATGTATCTCGCTCGCAATAATACCATCAATGTCGAGAACAGGATGATGGAGTTGTACTTGAAGCACAACCACGAATCATGCATCCGGGGACCAACTACGCCGATCGTGCTAAGGATAATAAATTTCGCAGATTGTTGTGGGCGATCGAGATGCAAAGATGGTTAGGAGGGTGGAATCGTTGAGTGGCCGCACTTGGCATAGATTGCTCGTAAAGAGCTGCAGGAAGCACCGAAGCGTACAAATGATCTTGTCCAAAAGTATGACATGAAGGCCTCCATAGCTGAAATTTGTTTCAAGGAGAAGGACAAGGTCATCTCAGATTTGAAGGAGCAGATGGAGGAAATGAAGAAGAAGATGAACTAGGGGCCAGCAACACTGCTTGATTCAGTTCCTTTCTATTTATAATAAATGTAATTGATAACAATTAGCACTAAAGTTTGGTCTGGTGACATGTTGGTGATATGGTCTGCCCTGGGTTGTGATATCCCAGGAGCTTAATAAGTAATATATTACTTGATATGGTGCCAATCTGTGATATTTACTTCTATTTTGAATCTGTCACTTCTATATTTTGAATATGTAATATTACTTGCCATGATAGTTGAATCTCTGACTTATATTTTGAAACTGTGATATTACTTGCTATGATAATTGAATCTGTCAATTCAATTTTGGCGCAAATGGAAAACTAAAATGTATCCCACTTCGTAAATATTAGACAAGTTACTAATGACGAAACCAAAACTATATGTGACCAAGTTGTTTGGTCACTAGGTGTACCGAACGAGAGCACATAGCAACACATATTTTATGACCAACTCCTCTATCTATTCTGTGACCTTTCTGTGAGCATCATCACCAATAATCAATCCTAAACTTCGTCGGCCACGGAACAATGACCAAAATGGACATTTCGTCATAGATGATGTATCCTTCGTGACCAAAAGCGGTTGCGTCACGAGAAAAACGTCACTAATGATCAATTTTCCAAGAGTGCCGGTTGTTGTGGATTTCATACACTCCGAGAGACTTTGGTGAGGAGTGCACCCGCATCCCACTTCTTTGTGATAGCACCGTTGCTATAAGCGTAGCGAAAAACCTAGTGCTTCATTCCGAACCAAACATATAGAGGTGAGGTACCATTTCTTGAGAGACAATGTGGAGAAAGGGACCATTGTGTTGAGCCATGTCCCTACCCAAGATCAGCTTGCAGACATCTTTACAAAGCCTCTCGACCAAGCTACATTTGTGCGCTTGCGGGGGGAACTTGGGGTTTGTTGCCCTTTCTAGTTGATTCTTGGGGGTTTCCTTTTCCATATGTATCATACCATGTTTACTTTGATGTATATACATGCTTTGCTTGTTGTACAAACCATGGTAGGATAGCCATCTTGTTATATATCATGTTGCATTTGTATCATATTGCATTTTAGGATGATAAGCTTCTTTTATATGCCTTATTTGAGTTTCTTTGGTTACTTGTAAGATATTGGTCATGTCTGTGGAGAAATGGCTATGTGAGGCTATGCTCTTGGAATATTTGAGATATATGTGTTGTGAGATAGCCCTTTTTGACTCAAATACTAATCTTGACTAAATTTGATGAAATGTGCTCCACTCATGTGTAGTAGTGTATCCATGTCACGTTTTGGTCTAAATGTGCTTTCTATGCTTAGATTGTGCTTGAATGTCTGTTTCTTGCATTTGGGCCAAAGGCCTAATATCATTGTGAATGTTTAGCCTATGTTGCATTCATGGGGGAGCATAAGCTTCTTTTTGCCGCAAGGGCACTTCATGTACCATGAAATGATTTAATCTTGCAAAGAAGTGTGTATACTTGAGAAATGCTCCATTCACCATGTTTATGCTTAAAATGTCTTATCTTTTAAACATGGGTGCAAAACATGTTGCATGATGTTCACCAAAGTGGAGAAGTCTCCCCGAAGTGGACACATGGCTCATGAGCTTTAACATGACATGCTTTGCTTTATGGGTGTTTGCAATGATCTCTTGTTGAGAATTTGATATCCTTGTATGATCTCTGGATGCTATGCATGTTTTTGGCTAGAATATGACATGGATAGGCCTCTACATTTGGAGTGAGCCTTCTTTTGATATATTTACTCAAATCTGAAAATTTGCTTTGTCACATGCCTATATTTTCATATATTACTTGTGGCAATGCTTTGACTATGTTATGATCCATATATGTGCTCTTTGTCTCATTTCTAGCCTTTGACTATAGATTTGGCCTATTTGAGAAGCTCATGTAGATGTTTATATGCTTTGTTTTACATTCCTACATTTTCACCTTGATTCATACATTGTCAACAAGGAGGAGAAGAGGTAAGCTTAATGCAAATTCGAAGAGGTGAGCTAAAATTTGGAAGTTTGCATCCACATGTTCGGGGGGAGCTTGCATTTGTTCGGGGGGGAGCTTTCTTGCTTGTTTCCAGTGTGGAGTTTGTGCTTTGCTTGGCTTGTGACCTTTCTTTGCCTTTCTTTGGTTTCGGTCATGAGTTACGTTTCCTTGTTTCTCTTTCTTCTTTCTTTCTTTCTCTCGAATTTCATTTCGCGTTGTGTGTTGTCAATGCACTCATCAAGGGGGAGATTGAGGACTAGGAGCGTCTCGGTGGTCGACGGATGACCGCTCCTCGGTGATGAGTGATTGACAACGGGTGTTGGAATGACTCTTGGCTCGGTGCGTGTGTGTAGGCCGCGGCCTAGTTCGTGTTGTTGCGAGGTGAAGAATGGGCGCGAAAGGTCTTCAGCCTTGAGGGGCCTCCGGGAGATGGAGAGACAAGTAGGCTCGGTTCGAGGGACCCGGTGGACGGCGGGACTAGGTGCGGGCCACATGGTGGCGAGACGAGCAAGACGAAGTCATGGACGATCGAGCCGGTGCACGGTGGCGGTCGAGTCAAGAGGCTTGGCGGGAGGCCGGACCGAGCACGCGGGGTTTGGTGGTTTGCCCACAAAACCATCGGAGGACGGTTTCTTGGTTTGGGCCTCAAAACCAAGTCCGAAGACCCAACACGACGGAGACGGGATCCGGGCGTGTCGGGAAGCTTCGAGGCGGAGGACATGCGGCGGGATCGCATGGCTTGCGTCGGGAGGACGCGGGGTGCGGCGAAGGCGTGACCGTCCGATGGCAAGACCCACAAACATTACATAAATGCCCCTGCGTGGGTTGTATCGCCAGTAGTTGAGTTAGGGGTAGTTGAGTCATTTCCCACACGGCGGGACCCGATATATAAGCCATGAGTGTGTGTGGATGGCTCTCTCTCCGTGACTTAGGGTTTCATTTCCCCCCTCCTCTTTCTCTTTTTTCCGGACTATTTTCTTCTCCATTTTCTCTAGGCTAGCATGAGAGCTTCATGAGAGATTTGTTGAGAGGGATGGATGCTAGGGCGGCATGCTAGACCTTGTGAATCTTTCCTGGTTTGTATAGAAGATTCAGCGTTGTGAATTTCGTGGTCTTTTTCGTGCTTGTTTTTGGTGTCTTTGTTCTTGGTGTGGTTCCGCGGATTTGAGTGGGTTTCTCCCCGGATTTCTTTGAGGGAAACATGGATGGATGTCTTGTGCATCTTTGGGATTGATCTTGTGCCCTCAAACGCCGGGAAACCACTTCGAGTCAAGGATTTTCATTCGGAGCTCTAGCTTTTGGTGGTGTTCAAAGGATCCGCGATTCCGGTGATTTAGGGAGTTAGGAGTTAAAATTTTTGGGGTACAACATCCTTGATTGACGCTTATCATGTCCCCAAACTCTTGTCTCTACGGCTTCTACCGTTCGGGCGATCCGGTGATGAGTTGGGGGAGTTGACCCTCGAGGTCGGGCCGTTTCGGGTCCGTCCGTGTAGGGTGGACGATCCGCGAGGTGGTGGCGGACGGTCCATGTGGGCTGTGTTCTTCGCGTGTTCTTCGTGTTCTTGCTCGGGTTTGCTTTCGATCCGTTTTGGTTTCGAGCTTTGGTTGGAAGTGGTTTCGGACGGTCCGCGCGGCGGGCGGGGACCGTCCGCGGCGCGCGCGCGGACGGTCCGCGTGCTCCCCGCGGACGGTCCATTATTCGGGGTCGTCTCCGGAGGTTCCGTTTGCTTTTTCGGACGGCCTGCGGCTCGGGCCGGACGGTCCGCGGTGTGGGTGCGGACGGTCCGCGCGGCGGCCGGACGGTCCGCGTGGCCCGTGCGGACGGTCCGCCCCTCCGGCCGGGACGGTCCGCCAGAGCCTGAGTGCTTTGTTTCTTGGTTTGATTCCTCCCTCCTTCTTTCGTGCTTCCGCGTGTGCTTCAAGGAATCGTTCCTAAGATTTGAGGTTGATCCATAACCTTGTTGTCTTGACTATTGGTGTGTGATTCAATCCATCGCTCGTGTGTGACCGGGATTTGTCTACGGTATAGGCCGGATTCTTTGAGAAGAATTTTTACCGGCTCCTATTCACTCTCCCCTCTCTAGTCGCCATCCGATCCTTCGTAGGATAACTTCAAGCATGCTTCGCTCGCTCTCAAGCACGGGGGCTCCGCACCAACAACTACTCGATGTGGCTCATACGGTTCTCTTATCTCGGGAGCTACACGCCGCAAGAGTACTTGGATGATGGCTTTCGCGAACACCGAAGACCCTTGGATTGATTATCTAATCATTTCAAGGCTCGGGGTCGCTATGCTACACCCATCATTTAATTTTTTCAAGATGGAAGATTCAAAATCAAGATTGACCCTCGCCTAGAGTCTACAACTCAACTTAAGGCTCGGGGCTACTCCATATGGAGTGCGATTTTGAAACCGCACCTCCATATAGTCTCGACTTCAAGACCGATGAGCTGGACCACCTTCCGGCCTCGTGGCGTTCAAGTACTATTTAAGACTTCTCCAAGCGTACTCGAGGACTCTCAAGAACTACTCGAAGAGACTTCAAGACTACTCGAACTACTACTCTCGACTACAATATGCTCGGGGGCTTGTCGGGCATACTCCCGGTACCCATACAAGGAAGGATGAAGACGGACTCCTACTAGAATTCCCCCGTAATCCTACTAGGACTCATTTCGTGTAATCCTACTAGGACTCTTGCCTTGTAACCGACTAGGAACCCGCCCCCCGTACTATATAAAGGAGGGTAGGGTACCTAGCCGGACAACTCAACCCAACACCAAGCGCGGGCGCCATACTTGATCCCCAAACGGGATGTAGGGTCCGCTACCTTGGCGACCGAACTCGTATAAATCTTGTGTCTCGTGTCCTTGCGCATACCTTCGAGTTCTAGGTCCGGCGATCCGCACCACAATCATCTACCTCGGGATACCCCCTTGGTAGGTTGCCGGGTTAAAACACCGACGGATGCAAATAGAGTATGATGAGTGCTACCGGCCCTTAGCCGCCGCCCAACGAGGCCACCACAACTTGTCCTTTGTCTACCATGGCCCACAATTCAAATAAGAAAACATTGACACCACGTTTGAAAGTTGATAATCAAGGTTGGAATCGAAATTGGCATTGGAGAGCCCCTAAGGCTAGTCTCGGTGCGAGATGTCATGAACACGATTACCTAGAGTGACACATCATCTAAAAACATTTGAAACAATAATGAAACACCTCACTCTCAATGCATAATTTCATCCATTGTTATTTTCTAGGTTGCATGCAAGACGCAAGTTATCTAGGTAACCGTGTATAGGGGGGTGTCATCCCTATGAAACTCATTTTACCTCTCTCTTCATTAACACACCGCCACATCATCAAAAGTGCTCACATGACGAGCCTATTTAATGTCTATGAAACCCCCACCGAGACCGGCCTAATTCGCCGTTTGGACGCGCTTGGCACTCACGTACGGAAACACGCTTGAATGTCACGCGATATATTTACCTTGCTTGCATGAGCCCGCCCGCAATTCGGTATTCGGAGGCCTGCGGCTCCGCATTCGTTTTCCTCACGAAAAAAAGATGCCGACACGGGAGATGCGAAACGGCGACTAGGAGGCCGCCGTTGTCGCCCCTCGCTCGCGTCGCCTCTTCCTCCATCCAAGACAACTCTCCTCCTCCCCGTCCGGCATGGCCTCCTCCTCTTCCTCCGTCCGACATGACACCCCTCCTCTTCCTCCCGTCCGGTGAGGCACGGATCGCGTGAGGAGCTCCGCCCGAACGCTCGTCGGCGGCGCCGGCGAGTTCCAACCCAAACCGACGAGACGTGAAGCGCGAGCCAAGGGGGGTGAGCGGCCATCCGGGCCGGGCGGGGGTGAGCGGCCGTGTGGGCAAGCGGCGGTGCGAGGCGAGTGCGGCGCGAGATCGCCCGGCGCCCTCTTCGTCGGTGGCCAACGTTCTCTCCCCACTATCCGGTGACTCGTCAACCCCTTCTTCCCCGTCGTCGGCGGCGCCCCTCTTCCCCGTGGCCGGCGGCTTGGCCCCTTCTTCCACTTCGGCGGTGCGGCAAGAAGAAAGGCGGCGCGAGATCCCCTTCCGTTCCGATGGCGCCTCCTCCCCTTTCACTGCGGCGGCGACGGTGTCGGTCCGGTCCTCCCAATCTCCCTCGATCCGGACGCGGTCCCTTCTTCCTCGTAGCCGGCGGCCGGCGGTCGGCGGCCGGTCCCTTCTTCCTCAGCGGTGGTGCTTCACAAGTTGGAGGTGGGCGGCGGCCGCATATTGTTCCTCAGGCATGCACAACCGGCGGCGTGATGAGGTGGGCGGCGTGTCGGAGAACACCGTGCGGTGACAATGGCGAGGGGTCGCCGTATCCGTGCTTGGACGACGCCGAGGGGTTGCTGCACATGAGCTTGGCCATGGTGGAAGAAACAGACCGAATACCAAATCCGTGCTTTGGACATCCAAACCGAAAAATGAATTGAGTTCTTTCTTAAAATTCTAAACACCGATGCGCCGACATTCAAACAATAGAATCTCGAATTGCATCTCATTTCAATACCATGGCTGATTTGATACCGAACTCAATTCAATCCCATGTCTTCCAAAATCAACATCCAAACGGAGCCTGAGGATTTTTTAAGATCAATAGCATTCGAAGATTAGGAATAATTTTTAGAGTTTCACCCAAATTCTAAAGATGTTCTACAAACGAAACTTGGACGTATAGGACCGACTCTCATTAATTGGAATAATGTTTCTTAGTGGCATTAAACTTCTATACATAGAGGATGTAACTATCTTTCTCACACTTTATATGACATTTAAGACAAGTCAATTAATTCGTTTTTAACTAATTATTAGTTTGTATAAACATTATATATTTAAGAACTGAGTTAGTATATTAATTGAATTATTTTCATGTTTCTCAAAGTGTATTACCAAGTATTCATTTGACAAACACATCTCTACTATAAAGAAATGAAAGAATTGAGACGGAAGCGGCCTCACCTTAGGCCCACCCGCATACTCACAGAGTGGCCCACTTTCAAGTCACGACGACGAACCGAAGGGGGGACATTGATTTGGTCGTCATCAACCGCCCTCCTGCGTACGCCCGCGCCCTCCCTCCCAATCCCGTCCGTCAAACCTCCTACCTTTCCTTTCAATTGCTTTCCTTAATCAATCACACGTAATTTTTTTTCTTTTTTCCTTCCTTCTACGTTTAAATTTCCTTAATCAATCATGCTTAAATTGCATTGCTCATTGTTTTCCTTTCCTTAATCATTCACATACGCGTAAATTGTTTGTTTTTTCTTTCCTTTTGCATTTGAATAATTTCCTTAATTAATCACGCATAAATTGTTCCTTGTTTTTTTCCTTCTGTGTTTGAATTTTCTTAATCATTCACATGTATCAATCACGCATAAATTGTTCCTTGTTTTTTTCCTTCTGTGTTTGAATTTCCTTAATCAATCATGCATCAATTACCCTTGTTTTTTCCTTTCCTTCTTAGCACTTTCTTTTGCTTCCACGCGTTTGGTATAAAACCATAGCTGGGCTTTCACTTTTCTTTTTCTCTTTGTGTATTCATGGAGATCAATGTTGCCAACAATGGCGCGGCCCTAGACAGCGGCGATCGGCGGCGGCGACCCACCTGCGCGAGGTGCCCACATCCTCCGTGCTGCGTCGGGTGAAGGAGGCTGCATTGGTGGATTTGAGGAGGCCGTCATCGCCGGGAGGCCGCACTGGTGGATTGGTGGAGGTCACCATCGCCGGGGAGGCCTCACGCTCGAGCTCAATGCGGAAGTTAGGGAGGCCGGAGAGGGTTGGCAGGGAGGGGAGATGGAGGAGGCAGGGAAAGAGGAACTGTCGGCCACCACAATACCGATGGGCTAGTGGACGTCGACGGCTTGCAAAAGGTTGGCCCCGCCACCGTCGTAGAGGACCAACGCCCCAGAGCTTGTGAGTTCTTGGTTCTTGCCCTCTGTTCGTTTGTACTGAATTTCTGAAGCTTCTGCTTGTCGCTGATGAAAACAACCTTTTTTTATTTGTTGTCAGATGATCCTAAAATTATCCATCGCAACATTAAGGCGACGAACATCCTTGTGGATTACAACTATGAGACAAATGTAATTAATTAAGTTGTGAGTGTTTGTGGTACCTTTTCGGATTGTAGTGTTAAAATAAACACAAAATGACATTATTATGCTTTTCTGCTCATTTCATGGCGTGGGATGAATTGCTTCTAAGAGGAGGCTGCCTCAAGGATATTGCGGTAAAGGCTCAAGAAGGCTGTATGTAGCATTGTTAGCAATGCTTAATATAATTGAACATCCTCTTATATTTTTCTCAATTGATGAATTTTGTCCCGTGCCACCCTGGGACGGGTAAGCGTGTCTCGCGCATGCGGCAAACCCGGTGCAACACCCCTTCCGCACACGTGTAGCGGGGGCAGTCCACCGAAGTCCGGTGCTCATTCGCCCATTGCGATGGGAGGCACAACATATGGAGCGAGGATGTGGCCAAAGGCATGTGAGTTCAAAGAAAGCTTTTTTTAGGTTGGATCTTGATTTAACTATGAAAATATAGGGCTTTTCAGTATGTTCTTGGTTGTGGTAGCCTCTATCCGTAAAGAATTCTAATTCATGATAGTTGATACAGGGATGAGAATAAGGTAATTGGCATTGTCTTTTATAAAGCCGTCTCGTTGATTAATCAATTTATCTCTTTAAGATTATGTATTTTACTTCACAACAATTCCAAATTATAAACCTTATTAAAGCTTCACACTCTTAATTTTTAACATCACGTTTGCTCCATCCTTTGATATATGACAATTGTTACTAAGGCATACTTTAGTCGTGTAGAGTTTTTGCATGTAGGATGATGAGAATCATTGATATTTTATAATTTTTATTTTAATATTTTTTATTTTTTATATCACGTGAGTGCCAATGGGTGATTATTCACACTCTACTTTGTGTTGTTGTAGCTTAAGAGCAATGCCAACAACTTGTGTATATATTTTTGGATCAGTAAAAAAAAAGAAAACTTGCGTCAAGACCCAATCAAACAGAGTCCACCTTCCGCTCGGTACCTTTGGCGGAGAAATTTGCTATTATAAGACTCTAAACGTTGCGGTTTGCTATTATAGGATTCCTAACGTCGACTTTGCTATAATAGAATTCCAAACGTTGAGACATTGCTATTATAAGATTTAGACTCCCTTTAATTAGTTTTCTTGGAGAAATACATGTACTTTAGACATGATGTGACCGTAATGCCCCGGGCCTTTAGTACACCGTTCGTATCCGGCCTTGTCAATGGCCCGAGCCGCGGAGCGGGTGACCCGCCTCGTCAAGGTGACCTGCACCTACGGGGACACCGCGACGGGCCGGACGGCGCACACCGCGGCGCCGGCGGCGGTGATTCGGAGGCCACCGGAGCTACGCATCCGCCCCGTCCATGGACGTCGAGCGGGGAGCGCATCCGCGTCTAGGCGGCCAAGGACATTGCGGCGGCGCGGGTGAAGGCCGAGGGTGGGGAGCACACCGACGCCGAGCGGATCCCGGAGTCCGGACGGAGGGCGGTGGAGCGATCGGCGCCCGAGAGTCGCCGACGACGACTCGACGTGTGAGGCGCTCAAGGAGGAGCCGCGCGACACGGGGCGCTGTGTCGGCGACCCGCGGGAGTACCGGCGGTCGGGGCGCGCGTGCCTCTTGGCGGAATGAGCTCGCACGCGCGGCCGATCATCGGGGGTGGAGATGCGGACCACGGCGACGTCGTCCGGGGGCAAGCTACCGAGGGGCATACCCGACGCCGAAGATGGAGGATTTGGTGACAACTCCCGGGAGAGCGGAGGAAGCGTGGCAACACCGAGCAAGAAGACGTCACATTGAAGCGGGTTACAATACGGATCAATGAAGAAAGCTCCTGGATCACATTAGCTAATCGAGAGCATGCATGGCCATGGGATCATCCAAACGCGAGACAAGCCGAATGTAAGAGATCACCTTGACGGAGCGAGCTAATCGTAACAATTTGATCTCGTCAATGCGTACGTCATGAGGTTTAGGGCCATGGTTAATGCTATGAATTAGCCTTATTGTTGAATACATCCGCATGGCCGGTGCATTTTGGCGTGCGGCGCATCCGCATGGCCGGTGCATGTACCAAAATGCATATATAAATATATATAATTGTAAATGATACATATATAAAACCATCGATCGTCGCACAAGCGAGTTCATCTAATCAAACCATGATTGTAGCATAAGCAAGTTCATCTCAAAACCCCATAATTTAGCTCCAAACTAGATCCAAGACATAGAAAATAAAATATGAGTTTACATCTCATCACAAGTAAAATAATTCAATCATCCAATGTGTAGCTTTCTTTTTTGGAGTCATCTTTTTTGGTGGTGCGGCGGGAGAGACATCCTCACGGGACTAGTGTTGTCGGTTTGTGAAGACGTGCCCTCTCCTAATAACATCGCAAGCTTGCTGCACACAAAAACGATACACATCTTAGATGCTTAAAAAATAATGTAAAGTAATTGTGCTTAGAAAAAACGAAACACAACTTAGATACTTAGATAACAAGAATCGTGTTAATATTCCTTACCTTCTAGTGATTCTTCTGGGCTATCCCGTAGTATTTCTTCTCTAGTAAGCCTTTGTGGGGTGTTAGGTTCTCGCTAATGTTTGTTACTGCACCATTCTTTCTAGGTTTGTCTACGCTTCCTAGAAGTAGTCAAATAAATTAATATTAGAATTTGCATACAAGATTCTTGATAAATAAAATCAGTTCCTACCTCTTTTTCTTGGTCCCATTTAGTGGGCACTTGGCACTAGCTTGCCTTTGACCTTGCTTCGTCCACACCTTTTGCGAGGTCATAGGTCCTCTAACCTTCTTATTTCCCTTTTCATTTGTTGGAGCAGTATTATTATCACCAGCATTGCTAATTTCACCATTTTTGGAACCTTTCTTCTTGTGTCCGCCTTCATTCCATGCCTTCATTCTAAGTTTCCTACGTCTTCCAACAGGTAATTTACAAAGAGGTGCACCAACTGAAAATGGCAGGTCAACTTGTGGCCATTGTGTTTTATCTAACATCGGCTCAATCTCTGTTCCATAAGCAGCCTTGAACCTATTCACTGAGTAGTAGTCATGCACAAACTGTTCTAGATCAACTCCCCGTTGGCGGGTTGCATAAGCCAACACATGTTGGCATGGTTTACCCGTGTGCTGCCATTCAAGACAAGAACAAGTCCTTTGGTGTAACTTGACAATATGCCGCTCGACTCTGTGGCTATGATCCCACACCTCTGCACTCCAATTAGAACATGGTACAATTCTCAAGTGTCCCAACCCTCTAGTATTTGCCCGAAGCTGAACCATAATAGCTGGAAGTATCCTCCCTTCAGGTAGCCTCGTATGTCATATTTCTTCTCTTGTTCCACAAGTACCATGATCTTTTCTCCGATCTTATCGGCAAGGTCGGAACAACGAGCAAGTCTTTATGGTCTCTAATCCGGTTATTAAATGACTCAAGAATATTACTAGTTATGTAGTCACATTTAACTTCCGGATTGAAACCACACCAATACCATAGTAGCTTGTGATTGGTCTTTAACCATTCCATCGCCGTGCTTCGACTCACTTACCATTTTTGCAATATGCTCATAGAATATGTCCTCTCTGTAAGCCCTTGCCGCACGATATATTTGGCCAAACCCTTTATAATGCTTCGAAATTTTTTTTACCATATGATAAAAGCATTCTCTTTACTCGCATTTGGGAATGCAGTCTTCACTCCAATCTCCAAACCCTTGCAAGCATCGAACAAATAGCAAGCGGTGGAGGATCACCTATAGCCTTATATAGTTGTTACATGAACCAAGTCCAATTTTGTTTTGTTTCAGAAGGTATGAATCCATAAGCGACTGGTTACATCCAATTGTGACCATCGACTGCTACAGCTGTGGCCAACTGACCATTCCACCTTCCATTAAGTGTTGTAGCATTTATGCTCAAATGAGGCCTACAACCTTCCAAGAAACCATCAATGCATGGTTTCAGTGCACAGAAGAAATGACGAAAATATACTTGACCTTCCTCCTCAAATGTGTCAACCTCAACAACGCTCCCGGGGCTTCGCTTCTCTACCTCAGCCTTCCACCTATACAATAGCTCAAAACTTTCTGACCATTTTCCATAAACCTCATCAAGAGCCCTTTCTTTACCCCACCATACAAGTGTCATATGCAATTTCACACTTGTGCTCTCTCTCCAAACGCTTTTGCAGTTCTCTAGCACCAATATGTGGATCTTCTCTGAGGATACTTTCAGCCTTGCTAGCCACCCATTTGCAACTTGGAGTTGTATTTGTCTGCCTCATGTTGGACATACATGAGTGCTCATCGACTAAGACTGTTACCTGCAAAATAAAAAAATCAATGAGGTTAATATTAATTTATATAACATGGTACATGTACAACTAATACAGTAGAAAATATTCACCTCCGTAGTGGCTTGCGTATTATGCTTTCTCCCATTTATCCTCCAAGGGCAAGGGCGATCTTCATCACCAGACTTGCAATAAGCCCTGTATATCGTCTTACATGATTTCTCTACTCCTAAATTGAACTCATTGTTGATGGCAAATTGCCGCACAGCCAGCTTGAACTCATCCATTGTTGGGTACAGTGTTCCTACCTCCATTGATGGATTGTTCTTATCATATGAAATGACAACCTCACATGGTACGACATCACTAGTAGGAATGGCAAGCACCATCAATATCCCCCTCTACATCCATTCGGCAATCAAACCGTCGGGCGGAGTATATTAGTTGTGACCTTATCTCGCGAAACCTAAAAGCTCACACATCCGACTCTCACTAATAACATCAATACGACCTTCATCATCATGTGTTTCCACTATCCGAAGGGTAGACCAATCAATACTTTCTATATTTTCCACATCATCTACTAGGGACCTATAAACAAGCACAAGTGATGTTTACTATCCGCTATCTTGATAACAAACAACATAAATCGTTAGGGTCAATACCTTTGCACATCAAGCACCGGAAGATTGTATTCAATTGCGGATGAGGAGCAAAGTGGGCATCAATGATCTTGCTAGGGCTACAACACTTGCGTCGATAGGGCTAGCGCCATCGACCGCCACGTCCCGCGCATCCGGGGCACAAGATGGCACGGCCATGGCACAAGAGGCGGCGGCCGGGGCACCGGGGGCACAGGGGGCGACGACTAGTGCACCAGGGGCGGCGGGCGGTGCGCCGGACACCGGTGGTCGGGGCGGCCGGGGCACCACGGCCGGCGGCCGGCGCTTAGCGTCGGTGGCGCATGCGGCCTTCGCCCTTCTACGCCGGTGGCCGGGCGGCCGGGGGCACCACGGCCGACGGCCGGGCGCTCGGCGTCGGTGCCGGGGCGGCCTCCTCGCCCTTGGACGCCGGTGGGCGGGGCGGCCGAGGGCACCACGGTCGGCGCCCGGGCGCTCGGCGTCGGTGCCCGGGCGGCCTCCCCGCCCTTGGACGCCGGTGGCCGGGCGGCCGGGGCACCACGACCGCCGGCCGGGCGCTCGGCGTCGGTGGCCGGGCGGGCTCCTCGCCCTTGGACGCCCGTCGTGAGGTCATCTAGAGCGTCGGGAGAGGTTGGCGGCGAATGATGGCCTCCCCCGATCTGGCCGGTGCGGCGGCGGCGTAAAATCCATGGCGAAGGATCGCGGCGGTGGCGGCGTGCGTCGCGACGCTTCGACCGCGCGTCCGAGATCTCGCGCGGACGGGTAGATATGGGATACGAACGGTGTACTAAAGGCCCAGGGGCATTACGGTCACATCATGTCTAAAGTACATGTATTTCTCCAAGAAAACTGATTAAAGGGAGTCTAAATCTTATAATAGCAATGTCTCAACGTTTGGAATTCTATTATAGCAAAATCGACGTTACGAATCCTATAATAACAAAGCGCAACGTTTGGAGTCCTATAATAGCAAATTTCTCCCTTTGACGAGGCGGTCCGCCTTGCCATCCCCATCTCTCGCGGCCCGCGCGCTCCGCGTCCTCCCACCATCACCCTCTCGCACTCCTGCCACCACGCATCCACGCCATCGTCGTTCCTGTGCGCGCGGTTGAGGGAGGAGTGGCGCGGCCCGCGCGGCCGGAGGAGGAGGTGTGGGCTGCCGACTGGGAGAGAGGGGTCGGTCGGAGGAGGGGCGCGAGCCTCCTCCCCGCAGTCCCCGCGCGCGTGCTCATCCGCCGGCCCGGGAGAGGAAGGGTGGGGGCTCCCCGACCCGTAAAGAGGGACGACCGAGAGGAGGAGGGACGCGAGTATCCTCCCGGCGGCCCCCGCGTGCGTCGTTTGCCGACCGGGATCGGATCGAGAGAGTGAGGGCGGCCGGAGGGAGGGGGCATGGCCTTCCGCCGACTAGGAGAGGAGTAGTGTGGCTCGGCGCGCCGGGGGAGATGGGCCGACCGGGAGGAGGAGGAAAACCGGGGAGAGGGAGATGAGGCACGGTGAGAGTGAGAGGACCGGAGGAGGATGAGTCGCTGGGGAGGGAGAATGAGTGGATAAAGTGGAGGGGTGGGAGGGGATGACGAATGAGTCCCACATGTCAACTTAATGGGGACAAGATGACTTGTATACAGATAGACAAGGTATTTAAAAAGTTTGTTGGTTTTATTTTGTTACAAACCTTTTAAAACTCCAAATTTAGTTAAGATCATACGGAACCTTTTGAAGTTGTTCTAACAACTCGTAAAATACATGTGATTATTTTAAAATCATTTTCATGTTCCATCACATCGTTTACTAATTCTATGGGTAACTTTGTTCAAGAAAAGCCCAGATATGGAAATAATTCGTAAAGTAGCATGGCCCACCTGCCAGCTGCGGAACCCTCGCGCGCCGTGGACGGCTGGACTCGCAGCTGGCGAAGCTCTCCTGCATCCACTCCGCTCCCTCTTCCCCTCCTGGCGATTCTCCTCCTCCGGTGCCGCCGCCGCCGCCCCGGGTAGCGCTGCCCTGCATTTCTGGGAGGGATTTCGCCTCGCCGGGGAACTTTGCGGGCCGAATTTGGCAGGCCTAGTGTCCCGCCAGGAGGCGCGCGCGGCTTCTGGTTGGTTTGAATCCACGGGGGCTCAGATTGGTTGGGTGAGGGGGCAGGCTCGATTTAGCCGATAATTTTGGGGTTAGTGGCGCGGATTACTATTTTTCTAGGGATTTGCTAGCTACCTTGCTTGGTTGTGGAGGCGGCTGGGCTGTGTTAATGGCGGGATCTGTCGGCGTGGGCAGGGCGGCGGCGCGGTCGTCGCCGAAGCGGTACGCCGGCACGGACCCGCCGTTGTCCCTGGCCGGGCCGACGGTGGCGGATCTCCAGAGGACGGCCGAGCTGGAGAAGGTTATCCACCGTTGCCACTTACTATTCTCATCCTGGAGGCATACGTGAACTGCATTACGGTGATGTTCCTTTCCTTTTCGGTTTGCTGATGAAAAACTTGGTTTCAGTTCTTGGTTGAAGCAGGCCTTTATGAGGGGAAGGAGGAGGCTGCGAAGCGGGAAGAGGTGCTGTCCGAGATTGGTCAGGTGATTCCACACTTCCTGGTTTCCCTGCTATCTGTATGGTGTGTGCTGCTGTGTTGTGTTTTGCTATGGCATGGTTGCACATGTGTACTTGACTACTTGTATGGTTTTCATTTCAACCTTTTTGAAGAAAGGAAAGAATTGCCTAATGGGTAACTAACATGATTCTGTCCATCAATAGTATTTTCTGCAGCACTTATGTGCTTTCCTATGGAGCGTTTCAGTTCATGAACTGCAAAGTAGAATGTCGATGAACATAGTTTTTTTCCATAGCTACTTCGTAGAAATACTAGACCTTGTTTTGCTGCCTTTTTCCCCTTCTTAATTTATCTTTTGCTTAATGTGTTTTTTTTACGAACAATCTTTGCTTGAAGTGTTCTTTATTTCCCTCAAACAATCTTTTCTTGAAATGTTGCATAATACATTAACCTGTACATATACTTTCTACTGAATTTACAGATAGTCAAGGAATGGGTGAAGCAGTTGACCAGTAAGAAGGGATATGCTGAGCAATTGGTTGAACAAGCAAATGCAGTCCTTTTTACTTTTGGGTCTTACAGATTGGGGGTATCTGCCTCTTTAATTCTTTTGCGAGCAACTACTTTTCCTGCACCATTCTGTTACTGAAAAAAGCACAACTCCTTGCCTCTAAATAGCTTATTAAATGGAATTCAAGTCCCAATATCTGAATGTACCTAGATTGCTCCTCCCCTTCTCCTTTCATTATAATGGAAACTATTTTATTGCTTAGGCCTTTTCTAATAGCTCTTCAGGGTTCAGAACTTCAGACTTTGTTTTATGTGTTGCATAAGCAGAAGAGCTTGCAACTTATGATCTAGTAGGCGCTTTCAAGTTTGGTACTCCACATTTCATTAAATTGACATGATGGCATTAAGCAAGTACTATGAATTGCCATTTAGATAAATAGTTGATTAGAAGGGATATAACCTATTACTAGCTACACTCTGGAGAACAAAGAGAATGATAGGAAGAAGACAAACAAAGGAATGTTAGTGTACTGTAATTTTATACTGGGACATAAAGTGCTGGTTTTGATTTCTTGCTAGTTGTTATTTTGATACAAGGAAAGGTGACATATTGCACTTCTTGTTTTGTAGACAAGATCAGTGTACTGCTTATGGGGTTTAAAATTTCTTTCTTCAACGAAATAATATTTATATGTGTTCAAGAGTAATGGTACTCCCAGGTTTGCTGAGAGTGGTTATCTATTGTGGGTACCTCTGATAAACAGTTTAATCACATACTTATTACTGGGTTACTGCAAACTTTAGGGCAGGTTGCATTTCTTCTTATTAGCATTCACTTGCAGGAATAACGGGTTCTAGAATGTAGATAAGCCTGCCACTGGGGAGGGTATGGACAAATCCACTATTGTTCATACCCAAATCCAAATAATTATTATCCACTTCTTACCCTCCCCAATCCCACCCATACCCAATGGATAATTAGTTTTGTACTAGATTCTATACATACCCAAGCGATTATTTGTACCCTCCCCATTTCTTAAATGGATAATTATTTTCTACCCATACCCTCCCCATTTGAGGTGGGTGTGGATTTGAATATGGATAGTGGATAAAAACAACAGGCCTAAATGTAGAGGTTCATTGGTAGCTATTATGTAACCAATTTGCTTCTGCATCACGCAAATTAACTTGTTGAAAATTTTATGTGAGGCATAGAAAACATCTTTCCCTAGGTTTTCTGTCCCCTTTTAGTTGATTTTGTGGAGTACTGATACAATTTGATCTCCTTTTGTTTTGTATGAAACATTTTACAAAATAGATTTTCTTATAACTTTGTTAGGTTCATGGACCTCGAGCTGATATTGATACCCTTTGTGTTGGACCTTCATATGTGAACCGAGAGGTAAATTTGCTTGTGCTATTTATCATATACTAGATTCAATAATGATTTATGATGGATGCTAATAGTAAACTTTGGCAGGAGGATTTCTTTGTCACACTGCATGGCATATTAGCAGAAAAGGAAGAAGTAACTGAGTTACAACCTGTACCTGATGCTCATGTACCTGTTTTGAAATTTAAGTTTCGTGGGATATCAATTGACCTTCTCTATGCTAGCCTCTCTCTTTCAGTAATACCAGCAGTAAGTCATTCATTTGAATATTTATATGTATTGATGTGTCCTTGTTCTGTCACACTAGTTGGATAAATTCTTGCTCATGAAGTATACCTTCTGCATGAGATGGTGTTTTAGCCACTAGGTAGGTTATCTTCTATAGTTCCCGCTTTCAGAGTGTAACAGGAGTGGAAGTTGTAATATATTTTTGGTGTTTGTTTTTAAATAACCCCCTGTTTCCTTAAACTTATCTTACCTGAATTGTTCAGCATGTACATTTGTTAATGTGAAAGAGCTGTTGAATAGCATTCACAATGCTTTCCTGAACTGTGATTTAATCCATTTGGCTAACCATTTGCCTTTTAAGATGCGAGAGACAACATGTATACCTTTAATTTTTCATTTGGCCTTCCTAAAGTCTTTCCCCTGTTCATATGGAATGGAGATTTGATACATGTTACCGTGTCATCTCTCTCTCAAACTGTCAAACACATATGCACATGCTAAATTTTGTTAAATGGATGCATTATTTTCTTGCTGTACTGCTGCAGGATTTTGATATTTCTCAAGGATCTGTGCTTTGTGATGTTGATGAAGCAACTGTTCGAAGCCTTAATGGATGCAGGGTGGCAGATCAGATTCTTCGACTTGTTCCAAATGCTCAGGTTATATGAAACATCCCCCTCCCACCTTTATTCCTGTAGGGTCTGGTTCCAATGTGTCAGTATACCAAAATTTATGCTCTGCAGAACTTCCGGACAACACTCAAATGCTTGAAGTACTGGGCAAAGAGAAGGGGTGTTTATTCTAATGTAAGCATGAGTTTCTCATCAATTAGTTGCAAAGTTTTTTTCGTAGTTGGAAACCACCACTAATTAAAAGGAGATTGCCCTTGCAAATAAATGTTCTATTCCTTGTCAGATTACTGGTTTTCTTGGGGGTGTCAACTGGGCTCTTTTGGTTGCTCGTGTCTGCCAACTCTATCCTAATGCTGTGCCAAGTATGCTGGTTTCTAGATTCTTCAGAGTTTTTACCCAGTGGCAATGGCCAAATCCAGTAATGCTATGTGCGATTGAGAATGATGATCTTGGTTTTTCTACATGGGATCCACGCAAAAATCCTCGTGATAGAAACCATCTAATGCCCATCATCACTCCAGCCTACCCATGCATGAATTCTAGCTACAATGTTTCAACCAGCACACTGAGGGTTATAATGGAGCAATTTCAGTTTGGAAACAAAATTTGTCAGGTACACATTAATTTGTACTTGAAAATTGACATGAGAGCTTATATTTTTGGTATGGTCTCACTATCTATCTTTCATGCAGGAAATCGATGTTAATAAGGCCAATTGGGATGCTTTATTTGAGCCTTTCCATTTCTTTGAAGCATATAGAAAGTTTCTAGTGGTTGACATAGTTGCAGAGGATGATGATGATCTTCGGCTTTGGAAGGGATGGATTGAGTCTCGTTTGAGACAACTTACTTTGAAGGTACCTTTTGAGTTTCTTACTTCTGTGCACCATATCTGATCTTACTTTTCTTCGTCAGATACATGGATTCCACATAAACAGAATGGTTATTTTAGATAATTTACTGCAAAAATAATTTAATATTTGTTCTTCTAAAATGCAGATTGAGCGGGATACCAAAGGAATTCTGCAGTGCCATCCTTACCCATGTGAGTATTCAGATCCTGCAATAGAGTGTGCACATTGTGCCTTCTACATGGGTTTATCAAGGAAAGAGGGTTTGAAAAAACGTGGTCAACAATTTGATATCCGTGGGACAGTAGATGAATTTATGCGTGAAATTGGCATGTATTCATTGTGGAAGCCTGGGATGGATCTGGCTGTCACCCATGTCCGTAGGGAGCAGGTCCCATCTTATGTATTTGAGCAAGGGTACAAGAAACCCTCCCCTACGATGCATGCAAATCAACAAGAGCAGTCTGATGGAGATGGCACATTGAGTCTAGATTTGGGGGTTCAGCATAAGAGAAAGTATGATTCTGATGGAGATGGCCATGTGGAACTTCACAAATCTGTAAAAAGGGCTTCAGTAAGGCCAACTGGTGAGGAAACCCCACCTCATCATGGAAACAGTGTCAGTAAGGTCCTATGTGACAGTCTGGTGAAATTCGTTTCCAGTTCCCATTGCAGCGGAGCTCAGACTTCTCCGTCGCATGATGATATAACTTTTGAACAAGCACAATTAACTAGTTCATCACATGGATCCGAGGACACCTCAGCATCAGGCACAAGCTGTGCAGCAACAGGAGCAGTTGTTTTGGCTGATGAATCTAGCAAGCCTGGTAACTTGACATCTGATGTTGTAATTGACACAGTTGAGACAATGGAAGCGCACACAACTTCAGAATGTGTGGCTCTGGATGATGAAACAAAGCTTGAAGGAATCAGAAGCTTGATGAGCAGCAAGTGTGCTGAGTTTCTAGAGAGGCAAGTTCTTGCTGAGAACGTGCGCTTGAGTGGAGATGAAGTGATTTGAAATGGCATTTCAGATAGAGGTTTTGCTTTCTATACATTCACCCTGTTTTATAAAATCCTTGTTTTCATATGATCCAAACTCTATGCGTGTTCTTTTGCTTTATCATTTTTAACTGTACTGATCTGCATAGTTGACAAAACATGTGACTCATTTTGGTTTCAGAAGGTGATGCTGGTCAGAAATTGGATAGAGCTCAAGGGCCCAGAAAGCGGAGCCGAGGCATGTATAAGATCGGAACCCTTCTGCCATAAGCATAAAAAGTGCTCTATTATGTTTATGCTGTGCTTTTCTGTTGCTGTTTCTTTATGATAGGACTCATATGCTGTCAACAGTACAAGGAACCAATGACTGCTGGTTGCTGGATGAAAATTGAGTTTGATGCTTGTGGTTGGTAAGTTTGGTGTTGAAGGTCTTTGCAACGTTGAAGGTGGCATTAATCTTGCAGCGGCTATAACCAGGAAAATGATCTAGTTTCGAGAAGGATGAAGGTGAGGCACCACATCTGAGAACCATGGAGGGCATGCATGTGCATCACAGGCATCAAGAGTTATTTAGGTTGAACTGAGAGTACTCAATACAATATTTGCAGAAAAGTTGAGTCTAGTGCTCTAGGTACTCCAGTTATTTTGTGCATTATTTATTTATGTACTCCAAGTACTTAGAAAACTCCAAGAAATGCATCAAGTTTTGGCCTCCTCCTTTGTGATGATTCTCTGCTTGTAGTTCATCGCCACTACCATGTGTCATCGTCTTGCATCCAATAGGTTGGGGTAAACAGCATGACCATGATACGTCCGTGTCTATCTTTGTCCTATCTGGCGTCAATCTGCTCGCCAAGAAGTGGATGGATCTTGCTACGGATGGGGTAATTATACAAGCTGTCGCGCTCCTTAACACGCTGGGCACGAAATTAAAATGCCATGACAATTGAGATGGACACGTTATGATCATGAAAGCTTTTGAGTTGAGGTCGTAATATCATTAAAAATGTAACAACTCTGGTGTAACACATAGTTACGAAGAAAACAAACGTGATTAACAAGTCTAATGAACAATGAGGAAGAAACCAAATAAAACTCTCACATACACTTGTGCTAAGTAAGCGAATTAAGCTAAATTACAAATATCTTGGATCCTAAGAATTGAAAGGCATTGCGACAATTAAATTCCATTTCAAGATTTCAGAAGGATTTGAATTGGCTAGAAAGTGATTCAAGTCCAATTTTTTCGTTTGGCTAAACATGGAATTTGTTTCTTGGAATCAAACTAAAAAAATTGTTTGGATATTCAAACTTGGAAATATGGAATCAACATGTACTTTTTTTCTTGAGAATTACATTGTACAATGCAGATACTTACAACACACACTCACGCTCACCCCTATGAACACACGATGTAAACCCTACCTCTATAAGCACATCCGAAGGACTACGCTCGGCAGATCTGGAGATTCCCGAAGTTACCCTCGGCGGGAACACGGACAGATACAACGGGCTTGCTAGCACCCGGACGTTCGAAGGGACGCTAGTCCCTCCGGACACCTGCGCAGCCGCCCGATCGTTGCAGATCAGCCGTTAGATGGAACTAGAAAAAAATTCCCACCGCAATATTACCCCATGTTGCCTGCAACATCGACAGTAAGAGTGACGGTCTGTTGCACCCGCACACTCGCAACATCTAAAAACATCGTCTGCAATATCGAAACTCAACATCTTGCAACATCAAAGATTAATATTTGCAACATCAAAAATATGTTAAAAATGTTGATAATCATCCATCGAAAAATAAGATGATAATCCGCCGCAATATATGTGTCATGTTGATTGAAACATTCAAATCTCTCAATGAAAAATGCAACATCCAAATAACACACTTGCAACATCCAAATAACACACTTGCAACAAGTGCAAAACCGAGATCTACTTCGCAACATTACACATGAAACTTGGCACATTGTTCTTGAATATCCGAAACATAAATGCACATTCGAAACGTACATCAACATGACAGGAGAACGTTCGACATGGGAAAATAAGTGGAGCACAGGAGGAGGACGGCTCGCCGCCGGCCACGTGCGCCGCCACCCGCGCCCAGGAGCTCGCGGAGTCCTTGACGTGGCTTCCTTGAGCAGCAGCATGCGGGAGGAGCTCCACCCCACGCCCCCGTGTGTGGCTCGCCCTCGTCCTCGTCCTCGCTGCAGCAGAGTGGAGGAGCTCCTCCCGGCGGCCGGCGTGCCTCGGCGCTCGGGCCCGCGCCCCGTGAGGAAGCGACGAAGCCTCCCGTCAAAGAGACACGAGGAGGGAGGCGCAAGAGAACCAAGCGAGATGATAGAGGGACCTCGCGGGGAACGGTGGCATGCAAATTGGAAAAAAAGCGATACAAACTTATCGCTCTCTGACCGCCAAGGAGGTTGCTCCCTTTCCTAACGCAGTGCCTGCTGCTCCTTGGCCAGCTAGTGCTGCACCTCGATTCCTCCTGCGCGTCGTGGCCAAGGCCAACTGGGCGCTGGACGTGTGCCCGTGGAGCCGCTGCACTCTGCCCTACTGGCCTTGACTCCGCTTCGGCCGCGGTCGCCCGGTGCATTTTCCTCGATGCCGTCCGCAGCCAGCGAGCCGCCCGCCACCGCTGCCGCCCAGGAGTCGAAGTCAGTGACGGAGAGAGGGGTGCTGAGGGGGAATGAGCCAATGAGGGATAGGTCGGGCCGACTAGTGGGCCGAATTTGGGGTTGTTCGACCCCATTTCGAGAACACAATAGCCTAAGATGATATTTTTCTCATTTTTCCGAATACACATACATGTATATGTGTGTATATACTTGATTTTTGTGTAGAAATAATGGGTATTCAATGAATACCATACCATTGATTACCAAGTGGGCCCGCCCATGTATACGTGCTACCTCTTTGCACAACAGATACATCCTGTGAGGGCTAAATACATCTTCATAATCATGCTCTCGCTCTCTCTATCTACACACAAAACAAACACGTGCAGACGTGCTACTTAACTCTCTCCAACAGACTGTAAGGAATCGGATGCTCATAGCCTAACAGGAGGAGGGGGTGAGTTACACAACTTAAAAACCTTAACCTATGGCTTCACTACTTTTGCGCAAAGTAAAACTAGAGCATTCTACCTAGATGTGCAACTACAGTTGTTCTAGTGTGAATCTGCCATCCAAAAAAAGTTTTTGCAACCTATAGTCAATCCCAGCAAAATACTACTCTGGTAAAGTAAAGACAAACAAGGATTGCAAGTTAGTACCGCGGAAACGTAAAGAGGGGTGAGAGAAAACAAACTCTTGACACACAATTTATCCCGTGGTATCGGTAGTCACTAAACCACCCCTAGTCCACGTTGTTGAAGCACTCACACAAGAGTATTGCTTCCCGGTCACCAAGTCTCTCCCAAGAGCACCACTTGACTCGCCACAAAGGATCGCCACTTAGGGACTCGCCAAGATCCCTTGGTCACCTTGATGCTGCCTCCACTAAGGAGCTTCTCCACCAAGGAAGGGGGTCTCCACGTCCCCCGCACAAAGTGTCCTCGCCGCTCCACACCAAGCCGGAGGGTCGATGACGATTGCCGGTGAGCCACTTAGGCCCCAAGGCTTCTGGCGAACCTTGTACAACTTGATTCACTCAAGAATCACCTCACAAGGTTGGCACAACCTTGCACTCACTCAGCTCTAAGATAACCCTAGAACTAAGCACACATACAAAGCATGTGCATGTCTATGGATGAGAAATTTAGCACATGGATGCATTGGATATGATCTTCTAGGTGTCTTGCACTCCTCTGCACTTCCACACAATCCAACAACCTCAAATGGGTGAGTGGGGGAGGTATAAATAGCCCAAGGCATCAAACTAGCCGTTGGCTGAAAGCTGCTGAAAGTAGTACCGTCAGATGATCCGATGCTATGCTTTTCTGGTGCTACTAGCTGTTGCCTCCACCGCACATGACCGTTGACACAATTCATCCGACGCTATACACCGACGATGCGTCGGTTCATCCGGTGCTGAAGACCTTATGGCCAAGACCTTATTGTTAGCTTCTTCGAGACCATCGGATGAACCGCTGCTCCACCGTCGGTTCATCCGGTGCTACTGCTCCAGTCTTGGCGCGTCTCTGTCTTGTTCAAACTGGGTCACATGATAGACTGACAGTGCCTTCCAATGGACCGTCGGTTCATCTGACGCTTTTGACTCCGCTGCTTCTTCTCTGCAATCCATCCGCCACAACTAGAATATGAACCTTCGGATCATCCGACGGTGCCTGTTGACTTTAGGCTTCTCGCAGTATACCAACTACACCGATGCTTGCACCGGCGCTTACTTGTAGGTACCGTCGGTTTATCTGATGGTGTCTTTTCTTTTCCTTTTCTTCTACGGTTTTGACCCTTGAAAATATATTATCTTCTCATTTTGGCATGAGGTATTTTTGTATCCTTGGGACCTAGAAATGTCTACAAAGACCTGCTAAACAATATGGTTAGTCCCATTGACCATGTTGTCAAGAATCACCAAAATCAAACTCGAACTAATGGCATGTGAGGCCATGTTCGCTACACAGACCCTGGACGACTCTCTTGTGTCGCACCACTTGAACGCTTCAGCGTGAACCTGGCGAAGCCAATATAAGTCTTCTGACGAAACAGACCTGGCAAAACTGAACTTCACATGAATGGCCACCCCACACCCGTATGTCTGCCGCTCGTGCGTATGCCGCCTCCACCTGCGCGGCTGCATCCCGCAGCCCTCCTACCACCAGGGTTATCAGAACCGTGGTTTGGCCGGTATCCGCAAAGAAGAAAACTTGCTCAGTTTACTGGTGAAACAGACCAATTCACTGAGAACCTAAATTTGTAGGCACGGTTTGGGGGTGGGAACCGGGCCGGATTAGGTACTGGGCCGGACTGGTACCACCGGGAACCGGCCAAACCGGCCCGATTCCCACCCGTTCCGTTAACCTTGCCCACCGCGGATTCAATTTTGCCCTTCCGTTGCCGCTCTCGACTCCCGCTCCTCACGCTGCCCTCGCCTCTACGTCATCATCGTCTCCCGCCCTCCTCCTTCGTCACCGCGCGTCGTCCCCCGCCCTCCTCTTTCGTACCCCGCCCTCCTCCTATGTCGTCACACACTGCCCCCACCTCCTCCTCCGTCACCGTTCAGCCGACGACCCGCACCGCCCCCGCCGTCTTTTTGTGTGATCGTCATCCAGAGGAGGCAGGAGGGCCAATGCAGAGCATATCTCTAATCTTAAAAAGCCCCTAAGGGCAACGTCGACACCTCGTGGTTCTGCTTTCGTCGTTCTGCCAGCAGAACCACAGGTGTGTGGGTTCCACACGGGCAGCCCGCATCGCCCTCCACTTTTTACCGCACCGGTGCGGTCCGCACGCTGCTCTCTCTTCTTCCTTCGGTCGACCTCTGCTGTAGCGCTCTGCGCCGCCGCCTCTGACTCGTGCCCAGGAGGAGTGGAGGCGATGCCTGGATCCGGCCACCGCCGGAGTCCGAAGCACCGCAGTAGCCTGGATCTGGCCACCGCTGCCGCCGCCAGAGCTCTCTCCTCGACGGCTCCTCCACGACACCGGGAAGAGTAGAGGGTCGACGTGCTCGCCTATGGCCCCACTATCCCACGACATCGTGCGTTGTCGCCGCGCCGCCATCGATTCCGCCCACCGTCGTTGCCTGCCCCCGCTGCTACATCCTCGCGTCAACACTTTGTGCCTCTACCACTCAGCACTATCGTCAGGCCGCCCCGCCCCACTGTTGCCTCTACCGCCCTACACCAGAGCCGCCGCTCACTCCCTAGCTGACGCTAGGCCGTGCTTGTAGGGAACCGTATGCTCGTAGCCTAAGAGGCGGAGGGGTGAATTAGGAAACTTAGAAACTTAACATATGGCTTTCACTAGTTTGCACAAAGGAAACTAGATCATTTCTATCTAGATGTGCAATCTAAGGTTGATCTAGTGTGAAATCCTCATCCCAAAACAAGTTTTGCGACCTATAGCCAATCCTAGCATGATACTACTCTAGGAAAGTAAAGGCAAAAAAGGATTGCAAGAAAGTAACGTGGAAACATAAAGAGGGATGAGAGGAAGCAAACTCTTGACACGTGATTTATCCCGTGGTATTGGTATCCACTTAGCCACCCCTAGTCCACGTTGAAACACTCACATAAGAGTATTGTTTCCCGGTCACCAAGTCTCTCCCAAGAGCACCACTTGACTCGCCACAAAGGGTCACCACTAAGGCACTCGCCAAGCTCCCTTGGTCACCTTGGTGTCACCTCCACTAAGGAGCTTCTTCACCAAAGGAAGGGGGTCTCCACGCCCCCCCGCACAAAGTGTCCTCGCCACTCCACACTAAGCCGGAGGGTCGAAGACGATTGCCGGTGAGCCACTTAGGCCCCAAGACTTCTGACGCACCTTGTACAACTTGATTCACTCAAGAATCACCTCACAAGTTAAACACACCTTGCACTTACTTAGCTCTAAGCTAAGCCTAGCACTAAGCACACACATAAAGCATGTGCAAGTCTATGGATGAGCAATTTAGCACTTGGGTGGCTTGGATATGATCTTCTAAGTGTCCTGCACTCCTTTGCACTTCCACATAATCTAGCAACCTCAAATGGCGAGGTGGAAGGGGTATAAATAGCCCAAGGCATCAAACTAGCCGTTGGCTAAAAACTGCTGAAAGTAGTACTACCAGATGATCCGACACTATTTTTTTCGTGCATCGGTTCATCTGGTGCTACTAGCCGTTGCCTTCCACCTCACTTGACCATTGACACAAATCATCTGACGCATTAACTGACGCACCGTCGGCTCATTCGGTGCTGAAGGGATCCTCGCAAAAACTTTACTGTTAGCGTTGTCTTCACACCATCGGATGAACCACCGCCGACCCATCGCTCATCCGGTTACATCGCTCTTCCAACCCGCTTCTCTTTGTCTTGATTTCTCTAATCATCGAATAGATTGACAGTGCCCTCACTTAGACCTTTGGTTCATCCGGTGCTACTATCTTCTGTTGCTTCATTTCTTTCATTCATTCGACACATGTAGAAATTAAATGGTCTGTCAGTTCATCTGACGGTGCCAGTTGCCTTGAGTCTTCACGCAGTGTACCAAATACTTCGACAAATGCATCAACAGTAGCTTCTAAGGTACCATCAGTTTATCTGACGGTGTCCCTTCCCTTCTTTTTCTTTTTGTCGTTTTAGTCTCAAAATATACATATACTGTTGATAGGTGAAACTCGTATGAAGTTTCCATCCACAAACGTATAGATCTCCTATGCCCTTCTTCAGCTACATGAGATCCCAAGGTTCTTGTCAACCCAAGGAGCAAGGGGATTACTAGCGTTTAACCTAACACAAATCTAGTTGATTGAAGACTTATGATAGAAAGATTAATCTATAGAGTAAAGACAAACTAACCCTAGATTACGTTAAAGAGAGATTAAAGGTTGTAAGTGCAATCAAGCCCTATGAGGGTTTTGGTGATGTTGACCACACAATTAAAGAGCTAATGAGCTTTTGAGATCGTTGTGCAAAGCATAGAGTTATTTTTACGGGTGCAAAAGAAAGAATGGAGACCCCTCAACCGAATGAAGAAGGATACCTATGCTACTTGGAGGAGTTTATTTATTTTATCTTTTGAATTTGAGTATAGGACAATCTATACTATCAAGAGGGATACTAATGGTGAGTTAGGGTGGTTTCAAGTGCTCACGTCTATCTTCCTTAAACCCTAATCCTCACCCAAAGGGAAGAGACTCCGCCGTCGTTTTGCCTCTCGCTTCGTTTGTTGTTTGGAGGCTTTGAGTTTTTTCTCGGAGGTTCCGACCGTACGGGCTACGATCGACAGAGAGATTTAAAAGGTTGGAAGTTCCGAGATTTTTCTCGAGGTTCCGAACTCCGGAATATAGCCGTTATCGTTCCGGATCCGGGGGTATTTATACCCCTTGGTCCCCCAACGGTTATCTTCTTCTTCCCCCCGCACAAGACGCCGTTCTAACCTCATTCTCTCACCTAGCATTCACTCCTAACCTACTCTCTTCCAAATCCTTGCCTAGCATCGATTGAGAGTGGATTCTTGAAGTAAGTTTGTGAGCAATTCTTTCTCTCCCATAAACTTGAGCACTTGGAAGAACCCTAGCAAGCTTGGTGGATCCGGTCGGGTATACACCCCGGTACTCATGCAAGGAAGGAGGAAGAGTAGAAGACCGACTCCTACTAGAATTCCCCCCGTACTCCGACTAGGACTCGTGCCATGTAATCCTACTAGGACTCCCGCCTTGTAACCGACTAGGAACCTCCCCCCGAACTATATAAAGGATGGCCGGTACCTAGCCGAACATCCACAATCCCTCCGGGGAACAACACCCAAGCGCAGGCGCAATACTACTCCAAACAGACGTAGGGTAGCTACCGTGGCTACCCGAACCCGTATAAATCTTGTGTCTTGTGTCCTCGCGCGGACCTTCGGGTTCCGGATCATGGCGATCCCCACCTTCTACCTTGCCGCGGGTACCTCCCATGGAGGTCGAGAGGTTTAAACACCGACACCGGCGCCCACCGTGGGGCCATCGTCATGATCACCGCGAATTCGAAGGACCTCATCCGCAAAATCAATCTACCTCCATGGTGTTGCCTCGATTCACCCAACTCGCCGCGTCAAGCATCCCGATGGATCAAAGCAACTCGCCGACTCGGCGAAACTCTCCAAAATTACAAGTCCGACACGAAATCGACTTGGCGTCACCCGTTCAAGTCGGCACTCAAGGCGAAGATCAACCTATCATAATCAACATCACGATCGAGACGGCGGCATCGAGTCAAAATCCGGTCCGAAACCGGTCTCTCGTATTCGAGTTGGAAATAGGGCGGTACTCGGTCTTGTCGGGTTCTCCATATCAACGTTCCGGCCTTCCAATGTGATGCGCGCCGCTATAAAGTCCGTGTCCCAAGCACTCGATGACGTTGCCTCGGAGTCAAAATCCTACCGGGAAATAATTTTCTGGTTGGAATCCGAAGCACGCCGACGCTAAGCATCATTAGCATCAAGACAAAACAAAGCATCGAGCTTTTTTCTTCGAGGGATCGCTACTACGTGAAGCCGTGAAAGAAAAATAGAGCATTCAATATAGCTACACGGACATTTATCAACGCTCGACTTGCTGTCCGGCCACATCGGCTCTATGTCAACCTTGTCGTGCGTCGCGAGTACTCGTCTCCCGGCCGCGGCGGCTCTACATCGACTACGCCGTACGCCGTCGCGATGTCGTCTTCGGGCATACGACTACCTCAACCTTGTCGTGCGCCGCGACTACTCGTCACCCGGTGCATGGGCTCTACGTCAACCTCGCAATGCGCCGCAAGTACTCGTCTCCCGCCGCAACGACTCTACATCGACTTCCGCCGCATCAACACGAGTACGACTACTTCGACTACTCATCTCGACTAGTTTCGCCTAGAAAACTAGTCGAGGACGGCTCCCGCAACATCAACAACTAGTCGATCCACCTCCAACTAGTCGACTTCAGCTCTAACCGTCGCGGCTCCATCACCGACCGCCATGGTCTCGTCGACACTCGTCCGCGAATCAAGCTAAGTCACTTATTTCAATAATTATTTCTTCTTCGGCTTGTTTTCTCGCATACGGGAACAACGCCGAAGACTACTTCGTGTACGCCTCTCAACGGCTACCGCCACAGTAGCCACACCGTGCCAACTATTCCTTGGGGACCGTTGACCGACCGTCACGGGATTGGTACACCAAATTAGGAGGCTCTTGCTACGACGTTTCGTGTACCGAGGCCGGAGGCGCACAATGGCCGCACCCTCGAGGAGGCACCGCGCAATCCTGCTCTCCGCCATGCGGAACAACGAGCAATCACGCTCTCTCTTGTCGCCATGTCGACTACTTTCGTCTACCTCTTAATGGTCTCGCTACAGTAGCACACGCCTTGATCCGCGCAAAGCCTCGGCTCTCCTGTCATGCCTCCACGCCCCCAGCGGCTATGGCTAAACAGGCTCCTCAGAGACCGGGCGCTTAAACCAGCTCTCCTGTCATGCCTCCACGCCCCCAGCGGCTATGGCTAAACAGCGATCACAGAGACTGGGCGCTAAACCGCATCAGGCTAACTACTCGACGCCTTACGACCGAAACAAGAGCATGACACATGACATTTACATCTATATTCATATTTGTATTTGTCATTTGTAGATTCAATTTCTACAAAAATGCTACATAATGTACGCATCTCTACTTTCAGGTCAAGCTTCGGCGACGACTTCCAGTACGCTCCGCGTACCTCCACCGCGCGGCTAGTCCCCAAACTCGGGGGCTACACACCAAATTACTACTCGATCACAACTCGAGTAGTCTCCGCTAGCTCTCTAGCTCGGGGGCTCGCATCAACAACTATTCGACGTGGCTCCTACGGCTCACCGGCGACAAGCTCGGGGGCCGAATGCTACAAGAGTACTCAAATGATGACTTCCGCAAATACCGAAGACCCTTGGACCGATTCTTCAATCGTTCCAAGGCTCGGGGGCTACTAGGCTACACTCATCGCCTGATTTTTTCAAGACGGAAGCAGAATCAAGATTGACCCTCGGCCGTAGTCTACAACTCAACCTAAGGCTCGGGGCTACTCCATATGGAGTGCGATTTTGCAATCGCACTTCCATATAAATCTCGACTTCAAAGCAAATGAGTCGGGACCACCTTCCGGCCTCGTGGCGATTCAAGTACTATTGAAGACTTCTCCAAGCACTACTCGAAGAGGCTTCAAGACTACTCGAACTACTACTCTCGGCTCCAACGTGCTCGGGGGCTTGTCGAGCATACACCCCGGTACTCATGCAAGGAAGGAGGAAGAGTAGAAGACGGACTCCTACTAGAATTCCCCCGTACTCCTACTAGGACTCGTGCCATGTAATCCTACTAGGACTCTCGCCTTGTAACCGACTAGGAACCCGCCCCCCGGACTATATAAAGGAGGGCCGGTACCTAGCCGAACATCCACAATCCCTCCGGGAACAACACCCAAGCGCAGGCGCAATACTACTCCAAATAGGACGTAGGGTAGCTACTCCGGCTACCCGAACCCGTATTAATCTTTTGTCTTGTGTCCTCGCGCGGACCTTCGGGTTCCGGATCATGGCGATCCCCACCTTCTACCTTGCTCGTGGGTACCTCCCATGGAGGTTGAGAGGTTTAAACACCGACGGATCTATTACTCTTGGAGCCTTGCTCCTAGACGGATAGAGGTTCTTGGAAGCTCTCCAACCCGATTTGTGGAAGCTCCAAGGTGTTTGTATTACCCTTTGTGATTCTAGTGGAAAGCCTCCACCTATTACCCAAAGTGATCGGTGTGAGAGAGGAGTTGACCTTTGTGGTCCCTAGCCTTTGTGGCTTCCTCAACAACGTGGACGTAAGCAAGCCTTTGTGACGAGTTGAACCACGGGATAAATCTTTGTCTCGTGCGTGCTCTAGTTTACTTACTTGTTCATGCTTGTTCTTGACTAGATCCATTAGGGTTTGCTCCCGATCTATGTGGTGGTACCTTCCTAGCTAGTTCTTTGCTTAGAAATCTTCTTGCTAGGTCCTAAGTACCTCCTAGAATTTGGTAGATCTGTTTTTCATCAAATTATTTGCTGCTCAAGTCATTTATACTCGTTCTACAGTTCCCGAAAGTTCCGAGTTTATTCTTGGAGGCCGCCTCGTTCGGAGGTTCCGAGAATAATCTCGGAGGTTCCGGAGTCTGACAGTGTTTCCGCAGAAAAAGTTTAAATTTCGTGTGTGGGAGCCTATTCACCCCCCTCTAGGCCATATTGCCTCGATCCTTTCAATTGGTATCAGAGCCAAGTTATCCTTGCAAACACCTAACCGTGTGAGGATATGGCAAGTGGAGATGATAAGATAGAGGAGGAGGAGTTTGAGGACTTGCCAAGTGACGTTGAAGGTGATGCCTCGGAGGTAGGGAACACCCTAGCCCGAGAGAAATTTGACAAGCTCAAGAAGGTCGTCAAAGAAAGCTCCAAGGACAACGACAAGAAAAGCAAGAAAGAGGACAAGAAGAAAGAGAAAGAAGAGGAAAAGAAGAAAGAGGACAGCAAGCAAGAAAAGAAGAAGAAAGGGAAGAAAGAAGAAAAGAAGAGAAGAAAGAGAACACCTTCACTTTCTCTATCACCATCCTCATCATCCTCATCATCATCTTCATCTAGTGAGAATGGAGATGGGGATGACGAGTACTACGACACAAGAATTCCCAAGAGAATACTCAAGCCCAAGCCAAAGCCCAAGGCTAAGTCCAAGAATGACTATAGAAGCGTATCCTTTAACTATGATTCCTTGGAAACAAAATCTAAGGATGATATCACTATACCTGTTGGCAAGTTACCCCAATTTGATGGGACTAACTTTGCCAAATGGAAGCATAGGATGAAAGCTTATCTAACTGGTTTGAGTTTGGAGTTGTGGAACATTGTTTGTGTAGGTTTTGATGATCCCGAAGACTTTGGAAACCTCACTCCACGTGATCGTCGCAACATCAAAAGAAATGCTCAAGCTACAAGCATACTCCTTAGTGCATTGAGTGCCCAAGAGTACAACCGGGTCAATGGGCTAGAGATTGCCAAAGAAATTTGGGACACCCTCCTTATTGCTCATGAGGGTGTTGACAAAGTGAAGAAGTCCAAGATCAACATTTTGATGGACGAGCTTAATTGGTTCACTATATTTGATGGAGAAGGGCCACAAGAGATGTTTGATAGATTGATGGTCATAGTTGGAAAGATACGTGGCTTAGGTGGTGATGAGTTGGATGATCACTATGTTGTGAAGGTGATGTTGGAGGCCTTTGCCCCAAGGAATCCCACTCTAGTCACATTGATTAGAGAGAAGAAGAGATTTGAAGAGTTCTCTCCAAATGATGTTCTTGGGAGAATTCTCACTCATGAGCTAATGGACAAGGAAATTCAACATAGAAAGAAAATTGGTGAGCTAGAGGACAAGTTGAACAACTTGAAGGTCAAAGAGGTTGCTCTCCATTCCAACAAGACAAGCAAGCCTACTTCTTCATCCAAGCACTCTACTCCATCCAAGCACATCAAGTCAAAATCCAAGAAAGTGGAAGTAGAGAGCTCCACAAGTGACTCAAGTGAAGATGAAGATGAAGGCACTCATGTTGAGATTGGGGATATGGCCTTATTCATGAAGACATACAAGAGAGGATTAAAGAAGCAAGGGTACAAGTTTGCCAAGAGGAAGTTTCCCAACAAGAAGAAGAGAACTTGCTATAATTGTGGAAGCACCGAGCACTTTATTGCGGATTTCCCTAATGAGAAATAAGAAAATAGGAATGACAAGGGCAAGGGAAACTACAAGAAACACCAAAAGCCACATTACAAGAGAAGACACTATGGTGGAGAGGCTCATATTGGTCATGAATGGAATTCGGAGATGAAAGCTCTAGTGAAGAGGAAGGGAAGAAAATTGCAACCGTGGCTATCGAAGCTTCCTTCTACCTCAAGGTTGTTCAACAACTTAACCGATGATGAAGAGAGCACATCCATTCATTGTTTCATGGCCAAGGGCGAGAAGGTAAAAACTAACTCAAAACCCTCCACTCAACCTAGTGATGAGTCGAAAATGGACTCTAGTGATGATTCTAGTGATGAGGAAGCAAACCAACTTGTTCGTAAGATGGATGATCAATCTAGAGATTTTATGGCTAGGCTAATAGTGGAACTAGAGAAAAGCCAAGACACTATTATCTCCGATAGAAGTGAGATTGAGGCTTTGCGTTTGGAAGTCAACCAAGCAGAGAGTGTCATAGCTACTCTCAAGGAAGACCTTGCTACCTCTCAAGCTCAATGTAATTCTCTCAAGTTGAGGAATGAAGAGCTTGAGGAGCAATATAGTCTCCTTTGGAGCAAGCACCTCACATCTTCCGAAGGTAAAAGGCGACTCTAGTGCTTCTACTAGCAAAGGATGTGATAGATGTCATCATATTGATATTGAATCCTATGCTACTAATCTTGCTAACATGGAGGCCATGAAGAAAAAGATTGCTAGGTTGAACTCAATCATAGCTAGAGGATGCATGGGTGAAGAAAACAAAAGGGCAATATTCACCAAGAGGAAAGTGTTAGAGAAAAGCAAGAATCCAGGCTTTGGATATGTTGAAGGTGGCAAGACTAATGAAAGAAAAATCATCAAGGAAAAAGAATGCTTTGAATTCAAGAGCTCTTGATTTTCGTTCTCCCGGACGCCGGAGGTTCCGGCCTCCAAGCCCGAGGTTCCGGAGTCCGGAAGCCTCGTGCCACACAGACAACAAACTCGGAGGTTCCAAGAAAATTCTCGGAAGTTCCGGGTCTCAGTAAAGACAAGACAAAGAAGAAGAGCAAGGCTCAAAAGCAGCATGTTTCCAAGGCATGTAACACTTGTATGCGGGTTCAAAATCATCCTATAATGCCTAGAAGAAACTTGAACCCCAACAAGACCAAGGCCCCCTAGCTATGTGTTGAGACGCAACAATGTTGGTAAAGTTGTTGCCACGTATGTTGGAAATGAGTCCAACATATATGTGAAAAGATCTCTATGGGTTCCAAAGGTTTTGGTTGCTAATGTGGAGGGCCCCAAGTCAAATTGGGGACCTAAAAGAAGGAACTAAATCGTTTTGTAGGCATACTCCTCCGGTGGATCAAGTTGGGTGCTTGATAGCGGATGTACACATCATATGACCGGAGAAAAGAGTATGTTCTCATCCTATCTCCATTTGGAAGGACCAAAGGAATCTATTGCATATGAAGGGGATACAAAAGGAGAAGTCATCGACGTAGGTGATATCTCTATTTCTCAAAACTATTCAATTACAAATGTTCTTCATGTTGATCCGTTGGGTTACAATCTATTATCGGTTTCGCAACTTAGTGAGATCGGTTTTGATTGTCATTTCTGATAAGGGTGTGTTCATCATAAGAAGGGAGGATTCTTCTATTGTCCTTACGGGTCGCTTGGAGGGGGAGGCTTTACCTAGTTGATCTCAACAAAAGTAAAGTTTCTCCCAAGACTTGTCTAGTGGCAAAATCTAGCATGGGTTGGCTATGGCATCGCCGACTAGCCCATGTTGGAATGAGGAACTTGGCGAAACTTTTGAAAGATGAACACATCCTAACAAATGTACATTTTGAGAAAGATAGGATTTGCAAAGCGTGCCAAGCCGGAAAGCAAGTAGGAGCACCTCACCCACCAAATAGCATCTTCACAACTTCAAGCCCATTGGAGCTCATTCACATGGATCTATTTGGACCGGTGACCTACATAAGCATTGGTGGTAATAAATATGACTTGGTTATTGTTGATGATTATCCTCGCTTCACGTGGGTGTTCTTTGTGTTTGACAAGAGTGAAGTACAAGGAAAGGTAAAGACCTTCATTAGAAGAGCACAAAGGGAGTTCGGGCTACCAATCAAGAAAGTGAGAAGTGACAATGGCTCGGAGTTCCAGAACACCTATGTTGAAGAGTTCCTTGATGAAGAGGGCATGGAGCATGAATTTTCAGCACCTTATACCCCTCAACAAAATGGGGTAGTTGAGAGGAAGAATAGGACTCTTATTGATATGGCAAGAACCATGTTGGATGAGTACAAGACTCAAGACATCTTTTGGGCCGAAGCTATCAACATGGCTTTCCATGCAATCAACCGCCTCTATCTTCACAAGTTTCACAAGAAGACGTCCTATGAGCTTATCACCGTAAAAATCCCAAGGTATCTTACTTCGAGTGTTTGGGTGCAAATGTTTCATTCTAAACAAGAGGCCCCGAATCTCTAAGTTTGCACAAAAGGTTGACGAAGGATTTCTTCTTGGTTATGGTCCAAATGAGCATGCTTATCGAGTCTTCAATCTAACCACCGGGAGGATTGAAGTCACTAGTAGATTTGACCTTTGACGAATCTAATGGCTCTCAAGTGGAGCAAGTTGATTTGAATGTTGTAGGTAATGAGAAGCCATCTTGTGAAGCAATCAAGCAATTGGCCATAGGTGATGTTAGACCGGTTGAGGAACAAGAGGAAGATGAGAACCAAGCTCAAGCTTCAACACCACTCGAAGGGACGAAGTCACCGGTTCCGGAGCCGTACGGACTTCGGAGGTTCCGAGAAATTCCTCGTAGGTTCCGGAACTCGGCACCGAAACTCAACCTCCGAGAAATTCTCCCGGAGGTTCCGGGTCTGGAAGTCCAACACCACAAGACACCCTGAACCAGCAAATTGATCAGCAAGGGGACGTTCAAGCAAGTACATCTGAGCCCCAGGCTGATGAAGATGATGAAGACCAACCTCTACACCAACCTCTTGGACTATCACATCCTCGTGTACATCAAGTCATACAACGGGATCATCCCGTTGATAACATCCTTGGGAGCATAAGGAGAGGGGTAACAACACGATCTCGTCTTAAGAATTTTTGCATATTTTACTCGTTTGTTTCCTCTCTTGAACGAACTAAGGTAGAACAAGCTCTCGAGAATCCGGATTGGGTGGTGGCTATGCAAGAGGAGTTGAACAACTTTGAAAGAAATCAAGTATGGGAGTTGGTGGAAAGGCCAAATACCAACATCATTGGCACTAAATGGGTCTTTCGAAACAAGCAAGACGAGTTTGGTATTGTGACTAGGAACAAAGCAAGATTGGTTGCTCAAGGGTACACTCAAGTTGAAGGACTAGACTTTGGAGAAACATATGCACCGGTAGCAAGACTTGAAGCAATTCGATTTCTACTAGCTTTTGCCGCCCATCATGACTTCAAGCTCTATCAAATGGATGTCAAGAGTGCATTTCTCAATGGACCACACTCGTAAGAAGTATATGTTAAGAAACCACCGGGTTTTGAAGAACCCAAGCGTCCTAATCATGTCTACAAACTCCATAAGGTGCTCTATGGGCTAAAGCAAGCACCAAGAGCATGGTATGAATGCCTTAAGGATTTCTTGCTCACGCAAGGCTTTGAGATAGGCAAAAACGATGCTACTCTCTTCACTAGAAAAGTTGATGGTCATATCTTTGTGTGCCAAATATATGTCGATGACATAATATTTGGTAGTACTAATGAAACTTTTTGTGAAGAGTTTAGTAGGGTGATGACAAAGAGGTTTGAAATGTCCATGATGGGTGAGCTCAAGTTCTTTCTCGGATTTCAAATCAAACAAGCTAAAGAAGGGACGTTCATATGTCAAACCAAGTATACAAGGGATATGTTAAAGAAGTTTGACATGGACAAGGCAAAGCCCATCAAGACTCCAATGCCTACCAATGGACACATGGACCTTAATGAAGAAGGGAAATCCGTGGACCAAAAGGTATATCGCTCCATGATCGGCTCTCTTCTTTACTTATGTGCATCTAGGCCGGACATTATGCTTAGTGTGTGCATGTGTGCTAGATTTCAAGCTAACCCGAAAGAGTGCCATCTCATGACTGTAAAGAGAATCTTGAGATATCTAGTACATACCCCTAACCTTGGCTTGTGGTATCCTAAGGGCTCCACTTTCGATCTACTTGGCTATTCGGATTCCGATTATGCCGGTTGCAAGGTAGATAGAAAGAGTACATCGGGGACATGTCAATTCCTTGGTAGGTCCCTAGTGTCTTGGAGTTATAAAAAGCAAAACTCGTAGCCCTTTCCACCACCGAGGCCGAGTATGTTGCGGCCGGCGCATGTTGTGCTCAACTACTTTGGATGAAGCAAACCTTAAAGGATTATGAATGTCACTTATCCCATATACCACTTTTGTGTGACAATGAAAGTGCCATAAAGCTTGCAAACAACCCCCGTAATCCATTCTCGCACAAAACATATAGACATCCATCATCATTTCTTGAGAGACCACGAAGCCAAAGGAGATATCGTTTTAAGTCATGTGAGCACCAACAAACAACTAGCCGATATCTTCACTAAACCTCTCGATGAGTCAAGGTTTTGTAGTTTAAGGAATGAACTAAATATTCTTGATTCTCGTTGCGTTGTTTGATCTCTAGCATGCCATAATTGTTTGCTTCAAACTCGTTAGTATTCTTTGAAAATTTGTTTGAAAAGTGTGTGTGAAAACACTATCTTAAAAGGTTTTTCAAAATCTACTTTCATATCCCTAACTTGTCTTAAGTGGCTATAGTCGTGCGTGTGATTGCTTGTTTTTCTAGCCACTTGAGTCAAGGGTACCATGACCTAAGGATCTCGTTGATAGAAAGTTCAAAATTTCAAAAGGAGTGAAAGTACTCGTCTCCGGAATTCAAGTTTCGGAAGCTCCGAGGAAATCTTTGGAGGCTCCGGCCTCGGAAGCTCCGAGAAAATCATCGAAGTTCCAATGTTTACAAACTTAACGCTTAGTCTCAACCGAAGGGCGGTTAAAAGGAATACAACATCTACGGAGAATATTCCTTTACCTAGGGTTAATTCTCCGTTCCCTTTCACCGTGCGCCGCTTTTCTCGCATCCAATTTACCGCGCCCTCTCTCTCTCTCTCTCTCTCTCTCTCTCTCTCTCTCTCTCCCCCGACGGCAACCGCATCGCACTCATCTTCTCCTCCACCGCGCCACCGCCGCCGCTTCCCTCACCGCCGGTGACCACGCTCCTCGCGGGTTACACGCGCGAGGCCGTGCTTCCTTCTTCGTCTGTGGGTCGCAGCTGAGGAGGAAGGAAGGAGAACCGCTCCAGAGGCTAACCTAGGTCCGCTCGGGTCCTGTACGGAGAAGAAAGAAGCCTCGATCTGCGCCTTCACTCATCTGTCTTGTCGATCTCTGAGAAGCAGAAGGGAGCAACATTGCACCGTTGGATCTATTCCGGCGAGTTGCTTCTCTTAAGCACCACCGCATCTCCGATCCGGAGGGGGCCTCTCGGGCTACGTCCCCCGGCGTAAACGCTTCTCAAGATCATCGACTTCCACCTTCTTCCTCCCCACTCAAGGTAACCCGAGACCAAACCCTAACCCTAATTCCTAGATCCATCCGTTCTTAGGGTTCTAGATCTTGCAACCGTAGAATGCTACCTTGTGCCATATTCTCGGATGCCTCGTGATGCAAGTGTAGACTAGGTTCGGTTGAAAGTTGAATCAAAATTCGGAATGCGTTAGGATCACAGAGTCTCGGAGGTTCCGAGAAAATTCTCGGAGGTTCTCGAACCCCGTAACCACTATAGGCCGACGTTGATTCAAAGTTCCACCGAATTTCACTTCACTTGCAACACTTTATCTCATATATGTGTTAGCTAAATTCCATCATGTTTGCTCCTTTGGTTAAGATTCGTTGAAAGTCGAATCAAAAAATTGTCCCTTGTCGCTGACCGACTTCGGAGGTTCCGAGAAAATCCTTGGAGGTTCCGAAGTCCGTACTAACAAGTGACAAATCCGTGATTCAAAATTCCACCGAAGATTAATCAATTGAACTTCATGCCTATCTCGTGATCCTCAATCTTTATCTATCTTGATCCAATCCTTATCCGCTATTTATGATTCTTCCCGGCGATGTCCGGAACTCCCCGCCGACAAGACCTATGCCAAGAGGCAGAGGCCACTATTTGAAACACCTGCTGGAGAGAGGGCCTTCAAGCTTGCAGCAAGAGAGGCTGTGGGTGGCAGTGGCAGCAGGGGGAAGGCAACCCCCAGGAGAGGAAAAGGGGGTAGTCTGTCTGGAGGAAGGGGATCTGGCTCTGCTGCACATGTAGAGGACAATGGGGGTACAGAGGGGAAGACCATCCCCATTGAGCTTGAGGATGATATGCTGCTAGGGGAAATAGACTCCACCTACCTGAAGTATCACAAAGTGCTGCTCAAGAGACACCCTCCAACAAAGTATGACAATTCTGTCAACATTGAGCACACAAACTATGATGGAGCAGGTTTTCTAGTCAAGAATGCCAGAGAAGAAAATCCTTATATGAATCCCAAGATGGCAGCAATAGACTATAGGTTTCGGTATGTTTTTCACTTCAAATTCTATGAGACAAGCCCCGAATACTAAGATGAAGCCGATCAAGATGAAGTGGATTGACTTTACCCATCTAGAGGCAAGCAGAGGAACCGGTGAAGGAAGATGTGCTTGAGCTAGTGGACAAGTACAAAATGAGAGATATCATGAGCTTCAAGTATGACCGGAACATTGAAGGCTTAGCTCGGTTTCATGCAACCTTCTTTCATGAGGACAAAGAAAGAGACCATCCACCGGATGACCGAAGGTGTTCACTACAAGATTGATTTCATCACATTTGCTAGGTCGTTTGGGTTCAACAAGGAGGACAAGGAGGCCGATATCATACACTTTGAGGCTCACATGAACCACAAAGCAAAATTGCCGCTCGCTTATGAGTATGATGAGCCGGTAGATGGCTCCACCACCGCCCCGAGATCCGTCTACTATGTGCTCAACAATATGTTCGGGAAACCATATACCCTAAAGGGGAAGTGACTCAACTAGCCTCGGGAGGTTCGCACCAAATCCGATAGCTAGGCCGCCGCCAGAGCCCGACCCTTTTTTGTTAGCGAGGTGTTTATTTGGTATAACTTGGTGGAAGTGACGAAAGCGGGAAATGCAACCCGCCCCTATGCCCCCTACATTATGTATATGATAGAGATGGTCTCCTGTGAGCTTCAAGAAGGATGCCGAGCATGCATCTTACCAGGTCAAATAGTGGCAAGCACCGTAAAAAGCAACAAGTGGTTGAGGAGCACATTCTGAAGAAGGCTAGTTCCAAGCAACACAAGACTGATCAAGAAGAAGGACCCGAAGAAGGCACCCATGCCCACCGGATCGCACAAGCCGAGGGGCATGGTGAGGGACACCGGAGGTTCCGCAACCGGACAACAACCCGCTTGTTTGAGCTCGGGGAGCACATGAACAAAGCCGCCGAAGCACCGGGGGTTGTCCTTTAATGCCATGCTCCCTCCTCCACCCATCTTTCCCCGATTTTCCGCAGTACACTACTAGTGAGGATGAGGGTGAGAAGGACCCCCCGGGCCCCTATGGCCGAAGATGTGCCTCGCTCGCTCATTCCGATGAAGATGAAGAAGATGTTGAGCCACTCGGTGCCAAGATGGCCGCATTAAGGAAAGAAGTCGCCGGCAAGAAGGCAATGGGAACTTCATGTGGTGTTAGGGTCGAAAGAAGGCCACCGCCGGAAGACCCGTCGAAGGCCTATTGACATATCCTCTGAATCCGGCTCGATCTTGGGTCCGACAAAGATCGTCCCCGAGGGCCGAGGAGGATGCCTCCGACTCCGGTGATGAAGAGTAAATTCCCTAGATCCTCGTTCTAACTTCCTCTCTTCTTTTCTTTCCTTTTTGTTAAATTGTTGACAAAGGGAGAGAAATATGAAGATTGAGATGATCCCAAGACCCGGAGCTTCGGTGGGGCCGGCTAACAACATAAATTCTTTTGTTCTTTTGGTGAGATGAGAGTGCTAACTATTCTCTCATAAACTCCCGGTGGTTATTGTTTGAACTATCAGAATCTTTTAGCTTGCCTCTCGTTGGCAAGCGGTGGTCCGGTCATGGTCAAAACTATGGGATGTGAAAACCTTAAAACTCTTCCGAGATGGATGTAATAGGGCTAGATGTGTTGGATGATTTTATCTTTATCTAGCTGCTATTTCTCGGTCATATTGATGCTTTGCTCGTGTATGGTTGTTTATTAGAATATCCGTTGCGCACCTCGGAGGTTCCGAGGATTTTTCCGGAGGTTCCAACTCCCGGAGGTTCCGAAAACTTTCTCGGAGGTTCCGAACTCGCTAACGGATAACTCTCTCGATTGTTTTCACATGTCATATGCATCACATATTATCCGTTACACTTCTTTTTGCACCCCTCGATGGTTTGAGTATAACTTTCTTGACACTTTACTCACAATGTATGCAAATTAAATGTTAGTTAAGACATTTCACCCTATTCAAAAGGTACAAGCATACATTGAGGGGGAGACTTGTACTCAAATCATCAAAAGCTCAATCTTTTAAATTAAATTGTAAACTTTAATTGGGTTGTCAACATTTACCAAAAAGGGGGAGATTGTAAGTGCAATCAAGCCCCATGAGGGTTTTGGTGATGTTGACCACACAATTAAAGAGCTAATGAGCTTTTGAGATCGTTGTGCGGCAAAGATAGAGTTATCTTTACGGGTGCAAAAGAAAAAATGGAGACCCCTCAACCGAATGAAGAAGGATATCTATGCTACTTGGAGGAGTTTATTTATTTTATCTTTTGAATTTGAGTATAGGACAATCCGTACTATCAAGAGGGATACTAATGGTTTGTTAGGGTGGTTTCAAGTGCTCATAGTCTATCTTCCTTAAACCCTAATCCTCACCCAAAGGGAAGAGACCGCCGCCGTTTTGCCTCTGTCGTTTGTTGTTCGGAGGCTCCGAGTTTTTTGTCGAGGTTCCGACCGTACGGCTACGATCGACAGAGATTTCAAAGGTTGGAAGTTCCGAGATTTTTCTCGGAGGTTCCGAACTCCGGAATATAGCCGTTATCGTTCCGGATCCGGGGGTATTTATACCCCTCGGTCCCCCAACGGTTATCTTCTTCTCCCCCCGCACAAGACGCTGTTCTAACCTCATTCTCTCACCTAGCATTCACTCCTAACCTACTCTCTTCCAAATCCTTGCCTAGCATCGATTGAGAGTGGATTCTTGAAGTGAGTTTGTGAGCAATTCTTTCTCTCCCATAAACTTGAGCACTTGGAAGAACCCTAGCAAGCTTGGTGGATCTATTACTCTTGGAGCCTTGCTCCTAGACGGATAGAGGTTCTTGGAAGCTCTCCAACCCGATTTGTGGAAGCTCCAAGGTGTTTGTATTACCCTTTGTGATTCTAGTGGAAAGCCTCCACCTATTACCCAAAGTGATAGGTGTGAGAGAGGAGTTGACCTTTGTGGTCCCTAGCCTTTGTGGCTTCCTCAACGAGCCGTGGACGTAAACAAGCCTTTGTGGCGAGCCGAACCACGGGATAAATCTTTGTCTCATGCGTGCTCTAGTTTACTTACTTGTTCATGCTTGTTCTTGACTAGATCCACTAGGGTTTGCTCCCGATCTATGTGGTGGTACCTTTCTAGCTAGTTCTTTGCTTAGAAATCTTCTTGCTAGGTCCTAAGTACCTCATAGAATTTGGTAGATCCGTTTTTCATCAAGTTATTTGCTGCTCAAGTCATTTATGCTATGTTCTAACAGTTCTCGGAAGTTCGAGTTTATTCTCGGAGGCTGCCTCGTTCGGAGGTTCCGAGAATAATCTCGGAGGTTCCGAGTCCGACGTTGTTTTCGCGAGAAAAAGTTTAAATTCCGTGTGCGAGCCTATTCACCCCCCCTCTATGCCATATTGCCTCGATCCTTTCAAAGGTGCATAAGTATGAAGAACGTATGCCCATGGAGTCTAAGCACTTGAAGATGCAATCACCCAAAACATTATAAACTCACGATCCAATCTATCTAGATGTGTGATCAAGGATGTCGATGGTGAGATCTCGGACAGCCCACGGGGGTGTTAATCCCCGTGGTTTATTTGTTCGGTGGGGAGGAGTCTAAGGCTAAGAACTCTAAGGTCACACACGAGTACGCGGAACACGAGAGAACACGACGAGTTTATATCGGTTCGGGCCTCCGGAGAGTAATACCCTACGTCCGGTTGTCGGTGTAGATTGCTTGAGGATTGGTCAAGGTCAAGTTACAAGGGAGATCGCTTCGTCCGCCTTATATTGGCCGGCGGATGAGGTCGGTTCCCAAACTCCCGGTCAATTACGACCGGGTGACCTAAGTCTACATTACACATCTTGCCATATCCCGTCGATCCGCTTTAGGTGAAGTCCACCGAGGTCTTGTCTTGTACGCCAAGTCTTGAGGTCGTGTTGAATTAGGTCATCTGGGGAATCTTCTGGAAGGTCTTTAGGAGGTCGTATGGGCTGCCAACTAGGTTGGTCGGGCCCACCGACGGTGTCGGTGGGTCTTCTAGTAGGCCGGACCCACTTGTCGGGGACGGCCGTGAGCCTGGTCGGTGGGGACCCGGGGGTACCCATGTCTCACAAAGGATTAGACTTTTCCCTTCCCTCGTACATGTCACTACGCGAAGGTAATCGATACTAACCCTAATGAACACGGTATGTTAATACGATCTACGGAAGCAACCCCGAAAACATGGTAGCTAGCCTTAAAACATTAAGCATCATCAACAAAAGATATGATGATCCAAACAAGATATATAGGTGACTACGCTTCAAGTTCCATTACAACTCCATGGACAAACGAAAGACTTTACCCCATCATGGCAATAGGCATGGCACCGTTGAGATGGTGGATGCCTCCGATGAAGATGGATCTTCGTTGTCCTTCAACTCCGGCGGCGCCATGGCAAGCTCTCGGCGTCCTTTTTCCCGGTGGTGACCTCCCTTGGGCTTGGCAATGATCTCTCTCTCGAGTGTCCTCCCCCAAGGGTCTCTTTCGTAGTCGATCCTCTCTTCCTTGGCGACTCTGAGGAACTAGATGGCGTCTCTGACAAATGGCGGCTTGCCCACACGATTAGGGTTCCACAAACTTTACACCAAAGAAAGGGGGGCCCGAACCGCCACCAGAAGGGGCTGGGCTGACCGGCCTAGGCCTTTCCTGGCCCGGTTTTGACCCATCTTGTGTCATGCTTTGTCTTTTGCATTTTATATCATGGGCCCCTTCAATTGTGGGCTTTGGACATCGTTATCTCCGTGACCAAGTTGAGGGGTCTTTATGCATTGAACTTCTGGTCTTTTCATCTCGGTCTTCGGGAGTTCTTCATTCAAGCACATTGGTCCTTACCACCTTTGGAGGCAAGTTCACACACGATCGGAGCTCCTTGATTGACTCGCAAAACGTTCTCTGAACTAGTTGCATCTTTCCTCATTTAATACGTGAATTCCTGCAAAAACACTATACTCCAAAAGGCACGTCCAATGGTGAACTTGTTATATCATTAGTATGCCTAGTGGCGGGTTAGTTCCAAAATGAAGTTCAAACCATAACATAACAAGTGTTCTTGGTTTATGGAAATCGACCCCCAACATCCCCAACGCTTAGATCTTGCTTGTCCTCGAGCAAGTTGCCCACAAGTTGTTCATCCAAGGAGTTGAAAAATGCTTCGTCAAATCCTTCCTTACAAGTTAGTCAATCATTCATCTTTAATATAAGAGACATGAAACAAAGATCATAATGTAGACATGGGCGTTTAGAAATTTACCAACTCAACACTTACCCCACAACTCATACCTTTCACTAGAGATCCTCATCTTCAACCATACTTACTTTCTTACTTCCATCATAGGGTTTTCACAAGCTTTTAGAAATAAAATTCCAGCATAAAGTATTAGACAAAGTCCTCCTCCAAGTTCTCACATGTCACTCATTTAAAATATCTATCCTAGATAATTTCATAAACTCTCACCTCCCATAAGTCTCTCATTTATAATGTACGGTGGAGCTTTAGGTATGGCTAGTGAAGTTAGCACAAGTATTATCAAGCTAAGAAAATTCTCTAGTGGTCCTTCACCTTCCAAGCCAATGATCACGAGAGTTAAATCATAATGTAAGGGTTTCAAGGATGAGAAGATTTAGAATGGTGGACATTTGCAAAGGGAAAAAGAATAATGACTTCAAGGCACTAATGATGTCCTCGATGTCGGATTGCACATGGTATGGAATATTGAAGATTCGTTCTCAACATCATCGCATCCTTCCTTGCACTTCTCTTGATCTTCACTTGACTTATCATCCCTCATTATATCCGTCTTGCATTGCCTTGGATTTTTTCTCTCTTTTTTCTTTTCCTTTTTCTCTCTTTTTTTTCTTTTTTCTTCTCTGTCTCTTTTTTCTTGTGCGTGCACAACACACACACACACACACACACACACACACACACACACACACACACACACACACACACACACACACACACACACACACACACACACACACACACACACACACACACACACACACACACACACACACACACACACACACACACACACACACACACACACACACACACACACACACACACACACACACACACACACACACACACACATCGGGAACTGCTATTCATCAACCAGTGTTTGTTGACGGTGAAATTCCATCAACCTAGCCATGAGTTTACCTTCGGTGTTGGCATGAATTTTATATCCTATCCATTGGTACTAACCCCCTTGGTATAACAAGTTTGTTTGTGCATGTCGGTTTTGAAGTTTAGTGTTTATGTAGGATTTTAGTGTTGAAAGCAAGACTTCCAGGATAAGTTCATTAAGCACCTCATGACAAGACCTTGAAGCCCCGTACAAGTCAAGCAATGAAGTAAACATGACTCCAAGAAGCCCAAGGACCAAACCCGAGAAGATGAAAAACTCCGAGGACCTAGTCAGAAAACTGCCGAATCTCTTGCGGGACAAGGAGCTTCATCTAATCTGAAGAGAAACTGACGACAAGGGCCCACATGTAGATGGGGGAAGACTCTAGAAGAATCGGGAAGCAACACCACGCAAAGGATGATGCGTGCCGGGGCCAAAGTGGGCCTAGGCCGGCCGGGCCCGGCCGGCCTAGCCCATTTCGAGGCCCAGTCGGCCCCCCCTTTGACCTAGCCGCCTCTCGTGCTATTTATAGCCCCATGATCGAGAGCCACGAAAGAATTCATTCATCATCCACCGCCGAGGAGCGAGAGAAGCTAGACGAACACCATCTCAGAGAGGTGGGTCGTGCTAGTTGTCTAGGGTCTCCCTAGCCGACGTGGGAACCTTGCATGGAAGACCACGTCGGAGCTCCGGAGCAAGGATCAAGATTGATGTAGGATCCCGGTGGTGATCTTGTTCATGTAATCATTCATGGTGAAGTTTTTATAGTGAATCCAATTTCTAGCAATCAAGTTCCTTCTCGATGATTTTGTTCTCCCTTGGTTTTGCTTCTTCCCTAATCTATACTTAAGATAGATTGCATAGGGTGCTCTTGTAGCCACGGTGGCTAGAGGTGCATACCGGACCGACCTAGTGATTTCAACTTGTTCTTCTTGAACTCGCCCTAGGCTAACCCACACAAATAAGAGTGTGTTGTGACAGAACGGTGGCTCCAAAAGGTGGGCGTCTTCGGAATCGGACCGGAGGCCACGGTTTAAAGATGCTTTTAATGAGATTCGCTTTTCTATCTTCATCTATCTTGTTTGGAGCTACAACTTATGCATGATCTAGACTCTCTAGATTGGTTATCTCTTTGCTTTCTCTTGCTACCACTTGTGTTAGTAGATTAGATGTGTCTTCTTGATGATCTCGCATTGGATGCAATTTGGTTCTTCAAAAGATAGCATTCCTTGCTTTACTAGATTGAATCCTTGCGTTGCACATTGTTCCACGGATTCGATACCTTGGGTTCTCACACTTAAGGGAAGAAGGGTCCCTTGACTACGACAGGGGATTTGTCCGCTTGCAAATCCATATGAAGTTTGATACGAATATACAATGTCAACAAGCCCCTTTTTCTGGCGCCGTTGCCGGGGAACAAGCAATCAAGATCCAATCTATTATCGCTCTTCTTGTGAATATTTTTTAGTATTTCTTTTGATTTTCTTTTGCATCCCTTAACTTTGATCATCCTAAAAAAGAAAAAAAATCAATCTAATCTAGTTTTTGATTAACCCCAATTCTTCTTTTTAGATTTTTGTTTTATTGCTAACCCTAACCGAAGATGGTTGGCTACCTCTCCAAGAAACCCAAATATTTTTTGTGGATGATCCAGGAAAACTTTACAGGCAAAGGAGACGTGCAACACAAGCTAAAGGGTTGGAAACCCTAGATCCAAACGTTGAAGTCGAAGGACCACCGGAATTTCCAAGGGAATCACCACCTCCAAGTCCAAAGGAAGATAAACCTCAACTGCCACCCATGGGAGAACAACCACAACAGAAGCGCAAGATCAAGCTATGCACCTCGGACATCATTGATCTACCTATCATAAACCTTCAAGACGCCGAAAGGCCGTTCAAGATCAAGGTCTCAACTATCCGCATGGTGCAACACTCGCCTTTCACCGGTAAAGAGGATCCGAACCTTCACCTCCAAGCATTGGTTCAACTATTGTCGGTGTTTTAGACCGGCAACCTACCAAGGGGAGTACCCGAGGTAGATGAATGTGGCCTCGCCGAGATCGATAACTCGAAGGAAGAGACACGTGGCACACAATTTAGACGAGGTTCGGGTCGCGAGGTGCGTAATACCCTACGTCCCGTATGCCGCGTAGCTCGGGATTGATTGGTATGTTTACAAGATGATGCGTATATCGAAAGAGGGGTCCCCGCCTTGCCTTATATAGCCCGGGAGGCGGGGTTACAAGTTGGTTTGAGGAGAGAATACTAGTCGAGTACGGCTAGGAGTTCTCTACATAGTACGAGACATGTATAGCTCCCTATTCGAGTACTCCTCCACCGTAGTCCTTGCGCCTCACTCCATCGGGTGCCATGTGGCACAAGCCGAGTAGTCCCGGGGGCCTACCGAGTAGTCGGTCCCGGTACCCACCGAGGTAGTGGGCCGGGGAGGTCCATACGACAAGCCCCCGAGTACTTTGTAGTCGAGTATGATAGTTTTGAGTAGTCTTGATGGCCTTGACGAGTAGTTCTCGGGCGTCCCCGAGTACTACAAGCCACAAGTCCTCAAGAGTACTTGAAGCATCCCGAGGCCGGAAGGTACTCCGGCTCATTCATGAGTAGTCTTGAAGTCTTCTCGAGTAGTTCCCAAGTGTCCTTGAGTTCTTTTCTTGAAGGTCTTCAATAATACCCGCTTTGTCTTGAAGAAGAAACATATGGAAAATGCCATTCGAAGAATCACATTCCATATGGAATGTAGCCCCCGAGCCTTAGATCGAATCATAGATTCAAGCAGAGGGTCAATCTGAAGTTCTGCCAAGATTATCCCACAAAATCCGGAGAAAACCCCGAAGGACACGTGGCACTGAGCCCCCGAGCCTTGAGTCGAGTACTTCTGTCGAATTGAAGGGTCATCTTGATTGTAGAATGTGTCCCGAGTTTGCCTTTGAATCTTGTCGTCGCCCGGAAGTTGAGTAGACGTAGCCGAGCCCCCGAGATGGAGTGTGTCGACTATCGGAAGATGAAGGGTCGGGCGGCCGCCGCCGAGTCACCGCCGATATTTATCCATCCGGCCATTGCGGCGCCGCCGGTTGGGTTATAAATAGAGGCGAGAAACCCTTAGGGTTTTCCGGCCCCCACATTCACGGCCTATTTGAAGCAAATCTAGCCAAGAGTTAGCCACCCGTGCCACCGCCGCCGCGCCTTAGTCCGCAGATCCACGCACGCCGCCGCCGCTTGCCACCAGGGAAGCCCTCGAGCGGATGCGAGTGAAGACCCGGCGCACTTGGACGATGAAGTCTTCCCTATCCAAGAGCATGAAGACCGGTGCCGGTGCCGGGGAAGAAAAGATCCCGTAGCGAGGCGGAAGGATCCGCTTGGGATTCATCGCCGCCGATGTCTCCCCCCGCGCCCCAATCCGAACAAGGAGTGGAAGAAGTCCAAGGTGAAGACCAAAGATTTGGCGGCGCCGGTGAACGGCGGGTTCCTCCGGGAGAAGGAGATGGACATGTGGCGCACCGCCGCGGGCGACCCGTACCCGATGGAGAAAAACCCCGACGAGATCCCGATGTTCGCCGGTTCGTGGAGCGCGGGCCGGCCCTCCCGGCAAGCAACTTCTTCAAGGGTCTCCTCAAGTACTACGGTATCGAGTACTTGAACTTGAACCCTAACGGGATTTTCACGCCTCCTTCTTCGTCCATTTCTATGAAGCCTTCGTGGGGATCCACCGGGTCTTGTTCCAGAAATTCTTCTGCTTGAAGCCGCAGCCAAGCGCCAACGACCCAAGAGTAGTCGGTGGAGCCAACATCCAGATGCGAGAATACGCCGCCGAGCAGTACTTGTCGTACAAACTTATCGACTCCAATCAAGACTGGAAGGGGAAGTGGTTTTACATCACCAACCACCACCCGGAGCTACCGAAGCCGACTGGGCAACAGCCGAAGCATTGGCCCTGGTGGAACACGGAGCCGACGATGCAGGAGGGTATTCAACTACCCGAACTGCTGCAGAAGATCAAGGCTTTGAGAGAAGCCAGGCTGAAGGCCGAACACGTGGCCTTCAACTTCATGAAGAGGAGGGTGCGGCCGCCGATGGCACGCGACACCCTCGGGTACCGGTATACGGGCGACGACGACACGTCAAGGATGCGTGGTAATGAAGTCGATGATGAAGACATTGTTGAGAGACTAGGTAGGATTTTCAAGGATATGGCACCATACACACCCCCGCCCCGCCCCCGAGTACTCCGCGGCTCGTCCGCCAAACAAGGTTGGTAGTCGAACTTTGTTTCCAAGTACTGATTGTATTGTAGTAGTCATGCTCACACAGACTGTTTGTTGCAGGATGACATTACGAAGTTTGTTTCCGACCCAACTCCCCCTCCTCGACTTGTAGATATTCCAGAGAAGGGCAAGGGCAAGGCCAAGGAGCGCCGTGAAGTTGGCGAGGGTGACGACACTGTCACCATTGAAGATACGTCCGACGAGGAGGACGAGGAGACGCCGCAAGAGCGGTTCCGAGCCGCGGTCCCGGGTTCGGCCGTCCGGACCGCCCAATGTGCCCCTCATCGAGGATCCACCGACTAGCCCGGAGGCTAGTCTCCCTACGCCGCCGAGGAGGCCGCGAAATGTGGCGTGCAAACATGTCACCAAAAAGTTGAAAGTCACCTAGACTACGTCTCAAGAGGTAAGCTCCTCAAGTAGAGTAGTCGAGTACTTGTCTTGTAGTATTGTGTATGCCGACAATTGAATTCCGAGTTCTCGCGGAGATTCCACCATCCGACCCCCGTTGATCAAGGGGAAGGAGATGGCCGGGATACGGTGGGTGAGCCGGCCGAGAGAAGCCGCGGCCCGGCCCCCCACCATAGAAGACCTTGTGTCGCAAATGACACAACGGACGACTAGAGTTGTCGAGACGCGAGCGCCGGCCGTGGAGAGCAAAGCCGAACCGAGCGTGACTACCGGAGTCAAAGAACCGGTGGCAGCTCGGGTTGAAGAACAAGTGCCCTCCGAAGCGGGGCTTGTAGACATCGCCAGCATACTTGGCACTCGGACCATGACTGTCGTCCAGTCTAGCTTGTAAGTGACAACCTTTCCCGAGTAGTACTTGTGACTTGGTAATCTTACTTGGTTGACCACCAATTTTGTACTGTGCAGGAAGTCAACTGATTTGTCCTGGGAAGGAGATCAACCTAGCACGGCAGCGGCTGAAGAAATTCCCACGCTAGCTGCCGAGGAGTCCGCTCCCCTCTTTAAGGCCGAGACTGTGGCGCTGGTCGCAGAGGCTACGCTGCTGGAAGCCAGTGTAGTAGAAGGTAAGTTGATTGCATTGATGCAGCCTACCTCAAGTAGTAGTCATAGCCTGGGTACAGATACTGTATGTCTTGTGTTCACAGGAGCACAAGTCGAGGGAAGCGTAATCCCCTAAGTCGTGCCGGTTGAAGGCGTCGTGCTGAAGCCGAGGTGATCACGGGAGCAAGCATCCGGCCGGTGGAAATAGCAGCCCCCGAGGTGACGAGAAGAGGTGCATGACAATGCACCGCCGGGAGACGAGCCTCGGACGTAGTCGTTTGCTCGCCGGAAATCCAAGATGCGGAGCCGATCCGTTCGACGTCGATGTCCGAGGCCGCGGCGACTAGTCGCGATGGGCTCGAACTTCGGCGGATGACCATATCAACCCGGCGACGGTAGCCACGCAATTTGGATTCGATGCGCCGGGCCGAGCAATTGATGAAGGTACGTAACAAGATCCTTGAGTAGTCGAATTCTCGCCGTACTCGAGTACCCACATAATAATTATTGCCTTCTCGCGGGATGTCGTGGAGAGATCCCGACGGAAATCCAACATGCTCCGGGGGTATGGTGATACGGTGCTCCGTGCGGAGACGTTGGAGAAAGAACTCAATAAGGCCGGGGAAGCACTCCGCCATGCTCCGGTCCAAGCTTGATGGCACCTTCCCTAGTACCATAACGAAGTACAAGACATGCGGGCGAAGAGCGATGAGTTGGTCCGCAAGAACAAGTCGCCGCGCCAAAAGAATAAAGGTATGCCGATGTCATCCTATCGAATACTTATTGTGGGTACCCTATAGTAGTCCGACATCTCCCCTTGAGTTGTTTGCGGATCTTGAGGCCCGAGTGGAACAGTGAAGGCATCGGAGGTTGATATGAAGAACCTCTTTTACCGAGAGAAGGATGCCCGTGAGGTACTTGAGTACGATTATGTGACGCCCCGGGTTTTTTAATTAACCCTAACGTGCGGTCAACCCGGTCGACAAAGTGGTCAAATCACGGTCAACCTGGGCCCTCACCTCGAAAAACTCACTAACCTACTCTAGTTAACCCTTTTGACTAGTAGACACACTTGTGGGGCCAACCCATGGTCAAAGACTTGGTCAAATCCCTTTCACCCCTAGTGTCCATAGATGTCTGCGCGAACTTTTGTCGTGTTCTCCAAAATTCACCTAAACACTTAAATATGAAAGTTGTCCATCAAGTTGAGGGACACAACCTTCATGTAGATTAGCATTTCAAATTTTGAGTGGAAAAGCTTGAAAAATTAGTTCCAAGGGCAGGAGCTACGTGCAGCAAACAAAGCTAACATTCAAAGTTGGCAACCGTGTAATTCAAAATCCGTGGGGAAAAACCCCCTGTAGCCTTTTTGGAAGTTGTAGAGGGTAGCTAGATCTCTAACTTTCATGTTCAAAGCTTGGTCGAGTTATATTAAAAAATTTGGAGAAATTCGAATTCCAAGGTAGTTCCGAAGAACACGGTTAATGCCGGACGCCGCACGCCGCGACATCGCGCGCCCGCGCGCCGCGCGTCGCCGGCCGGCGCCGGCCGACCCTCGGCGGCCATGCCCCGACGCACCTTCCCCGACGCTCCCTCCTCCCGAGGCGTGTGCCGCCCGAGGTTCACGCGCCACGATGCTCGCTCCGCCCTAGGGCGCCTCGAGCCGCGTGAAGGACCGATACGGCGAACCGGAGAGGGGGGAGTGAATGGGAGCCGATAAAAATTCTTCTCGAAGGAGATGGAAACTCCAACAAGATGAACACGGCTTCCAACACACATCTCCGACTCACAACCCAAGTTGGCCAAGCCCACGTAGCCACCGGAGTGCCACTGGACCTAGGAACCAACACACAACCGTCCGACCCGAGAACGCAGCGGAACACCAAACCTCGAGTCTACGGACCAACACCGGTCGGACCGGTGAGCACCACCGGTAAGACCGGTCCCCGCTGGTGAAACTGGGCAACTTTCACTAAGTGGCTCCACACCGGTCGATCGGTGAGACACACCGGTTAGACCGCCACGGCCGAAAGCCCCCAAAGCACCAAACAAAGCCAACCGACCACCAAACCGACCAAACTCGAAACGAAAGCAACACAAGACAATAGCGAACACACCCGGACGTTCACCCGAGCAAAAACCCACCGAGGTTGCACCGGCCGGACCGGTCAAGAGCACCGGTCGGACCGGTGTAGCACGGGTAGCTCGGGATGAACAGACACCGCGGGTCAACTCCCCCAAATCCAAACCTCGATCTTCGGAATCGCTCCACGGACATGAACAAGACTTTGGGGATATTAGGAACACCTCATGAGGAGTCCAGAGCCAAGTTTAATCCCACCAAAACTTGTCCAAAAAGGAGGAATCGAAGAAATCCCTCCAAGAACACCACAAACACTAGAACTCGGAAAACCCCAAAATCGAGGCCCTTTACTCACGGATTTGGGAGGGGAATCACAGCCCAAAGAACCACGAAGAGTTCCCACAAATTCCCCCCATCAAATCCCCAAGAGAAAGGCCCCGAAACCAACCCAAAGAAATCACCAAGAGAGGGCTTCGAAAATCACCACCAAGAACAACCGGGAACAACACATCCAAACCTTGAGGAACCACGCCGAATCATTTATACATGCAACAAAGGTTCGTACAAGGTCTAGCTTGCCACCCGATCATCCAACCCTCTCACAAGATCTCACCATGAAGCTCTCAAGCTAGTCCTATGGAAATCCTAAGGAAAATAGGAAGGGAAAATAGGAAAACAAATGAACTAGGGTTTCAAGGCTTGGCTGCCATCCTCTCACCACTTGGGTTATATGGAGGCAACCGAAAGTATAAAATGCCCTTTCCTAATAACTAGGGGTACAAGCCCCTCAAGGGCGGATTTGGGAGTCTTCATGTCTTCACCATCGGACGGATGCCGGCGACCGCACCCTGCGTAGCCTCGACGCAAGCCATGCGATCCCGACGCGTGTCCTCCGCTTCGAAGATTCCGGACTACGTCGTCGCACACTGGTCAGACCGGTGCTCCTCACCGGTCAGACCGGTACCCACCGGTCAGACCGGTCAGACCCACCGATCGGACCGGTCCGCACCGCCGTAGCTCCGTCTTCGGTTCTTCGGTTTTGGCTTTGTGGATCAACCAAGGAACCCGGTGATTTTACGGTGAACCACCGGAAACCCCGCGAACTCGGTGTAGCCTCTGCCAATCTCCACTCATGACTCGGCTCCCACGTAGTCCCGGCTCGACCTTGGTTTTGAGGCTCAACCAAGAAACCGTCCATGACTTCATCTTGTTGTTCATGCCACCATGCAGCCCGCACTTGACCCCGCTGGCCACCGGGTCCCTCGAATGAAGCCTACTTGTCTTCTCCACACCTGGAGGCCTCACCGGCGACGACCTTTCGTGCTTGTTCTTCACCCGCACCAACACCGTCAAGCCACAACCTGCACCTGCAATACTTAGCCAAGAATCAGTCCACACAACGTTGTCAATCACTCATCACACAAGGAAGCGACCATCCACCGGTCCTCAAACCACACATGGTCCTCAATCTCCCCCTTGATGAGTGCATTGACAACACCCACACGAAAGTAACAAGAGAGAAAAGAAAAAGAAAAGAAACGAACAAAAAGAAACTCCAACAAGCGATCGAAATCCAAACAAAGGCAAAGAGCAAGATCACTTGAAGAAGACAAGTCTCGGACCCCTTAGGCAAGGGCAACGGCTCGACACATCCGAGACAAAGCAAGGCTCAAGCAAAGAGCGCAAACCACCGAAACAAAGCTCGAAAAACCACAAAGAGCTCCCCCCTGCACACATGCAAGCTCCCCCTGAACCAATGCACCTCCCCCTAGACGAATGCATGCAAACCGGGGAAAACGGGGCAACCGCAACAACTTCACTCACACCGGTCAGACCGGTCATCACCACCGGTCAGACCGGTGCCTAAGATGTGCACAGGATCAGCACTCACACCGGTCAGACCGGTGACCTCGACCGGTCAGACCGGTGCACAACAGAGCCCAGAAATGGCTCGAAACCACCTGAAAACCTTCTAAATGCATCCAGCAAGCCATTTCAAGCTCAAACTTCTCCCCCTTGTTGGCAATGCATGAATCAAGCCAAAAATGCAAAACTTTCAACCTAGAGCTTCTCAAATAGACAAAATTCAACATAGGATGCTACACATGTCCAAATGAGCAAGTTAGATACTCCTTAGCTTCGTATCGACATCAACTACAAGATCACCAAGTTTCACAACTATTGGACGGAGCTAAGATGGATTTGGGCAATTTTGCGAAAAACTTGCCTCTCATGAGCAAAGTCCTAAACATGATCAAAACATATCAAAATGGCAAAGCCACTCAAACTTCATGCTAGGACAGCCATTCTAATCATAAGACCATCATAAACACCCAAAAGCACCGCATGTCATGTCAAAGACACCGAGCCATGTGCCTACTTCTATGCATGAGACTTCTCATTGGTAGGCATCATGCAACGGTTTAGCACCCAAAGCAAATTAAATTCAGCACATATGACATGGGAGCATATTTTCCAAGCATTTTCCATTTCATTTTCAGATTCATAATTGGTACATGAAATGTCTTTGCGACAAAAAGGAACTTATGCCCCTCCACAAGATAAAGCAAGAGGGCTAAACACTCATGATGGCAAATGAGCCTTCGGCCCCATATGATCAATAAACTAGCTATCCAACCACAAATTAAGCATAGCAAAGCCACTAAAACATGTCAAGATCATATAAAGGCATTTACACATGAGAGAGCATACATGTGACATTTTTCAAAAAACATAGCCATCAACCATGGATTATTCATCAAGATCATCAAGAGCTTAGCCAAACTAACCATAGCATACCAAACAAGCTCGCAAAGACATAAATAGCATTCCATGGTGAACAATGTATATAGGATAAGCTTTTCCTATCCAATGCATATGATACAAAATGCATGCAAACTAAGATATAAGGGTGCCTATACATCATGTTCCATATGTCATGCCAAATGCAAGAAATGCACAAAGGAAACTATACATATGCTACAAAGGAGCTCCCACACACCCAACTCAAGAAATCAAACACATACCAAGTTGCCCCCGCAAACGAGTGAAAGTTGCTTGATCTAGGGGTTTGGTGAAAATATCGGCTAGTTTGTAACACCCAAATTTTACTAAAAATATGGATTTAATAAAATTTGCTAGAAACCCCTTTAATTGCTTAATAATATAAGGTTGCTTTATTTATTTTTAGGCATTTAAAACTTTTCTAAAATAAAATCAATGAAATATAGGAATTATTTGTGGCATTCATGCCGGTGCATTTCTTTTGTTTGCTTGGATTTCAAATCCAAATTTGAATTCTATTTGTTTGAAGCCTTTGCCTAAACCTTAATTCCTAAACCTTAAACCCCTATCCTATCTACCCTAACCTATTTAGCCAGCAAGCCCAACCCGGAAAGCCGGCGGCGCGGCGGCCGCGCCGCCCGGTTGGCCTACGGGCCGCACTCGCCCGCCCGCCCGCCGCTTCCACCGCGCTTGCGGCCCGGCCCGCCCGGGATAACCCGCGCCGCCGCCCCCGCTTCACGCCTCCCCCTCGCGCGGCCGATGACAGGTGGCCCCCACCGTCATCCCCCGTCCCGGCGTATCCCCGTGGGACTCGGGGTCAAGTCCGACCCGCCGCCTCGCGTGCCGCTCGGTTCCTTGACCCGCACGTCGAGGATGGGCCACCCTCGGGCCTTTATAAGGCGCCGCCACCCCCCCGAAGCCCCAACCCATGCCCTAGCCGCAGCCCTTGCTTCCTCCGTGAGCCGCCGAACCCTAACTCGAGCTTCCCGACGCCGCCGTCTATTTTTCGCCGTCGCCGCCGCATCACCGCCGTGGAGCTACCCTAGAGCCGCGCTTGGAGGTGAGCAATGCACCCGTAAACCCGCGAGCAACCGCAGCCTTCAGATCTAGATCCGACGGATCTGGATCTAGTCAACCCGGTCAACCAGTCAAACCCCCCGCCGGCCCTGGCAGTTTTACGGAAAACTCCCCAAGTTTTCCGATATTCACAGATATACCCTTCCACCTTAGAAGTTTTCTTGCAGTTCAGTCCTTTTTCTTTATTTTAGCCCAGAATCTTTTCAAATCTTTACAGATTAGTCCCTACACATTCTTTAAGCCATATCTTGGTCGTTTTAGCTCCGATTTTATCATTCTTTATGTCCATGCGTTCGTCTCGAAGCGTAGATTAGTTTTATGCTACCGTTTCGATCTCGTTTGATGACTGTTTCTTATTTATTCTTATTGTATGCTTGTATGTGATGATTGTGGACCGTAGAGAGCGATTCGTTCGAGGGATTTGAAGATCAAGTCGTGTAAGAGTTTGAGCAACAAGGCTTTGTTGAAGGCAAGTATTCGTTGATGCATACCCGCTTGAACTACATAACATGCATTTAAAATTCACTGTCTTTACTTTTCCGCTTGCATTAATTTGATGGGAACATATTAACGATCATGCCTAGTCTTTTACTACCTTTACCTTGACACCGGGTTCATCAAATTAATCTTGTGGTAGCCATTGCTTAGCATGCCCAAGCTGGGATTGGTATTAATCAAGCTTGGTTACTTTTATTATTCTATGTTCCGTTTATGTTCTTTACTTTACAAGACCACTTTAATATATTAATCGGAACATGGAGAACCACCCAAGAAAACAAGACAACCACAATAACTAATGGGCAATGGTCTTGGCCGAATAATTATGAACTTTAGCTTGGGATGGTCTTACCCGATAAGGACAAGGGATCGGCGGTCTCGCGGGGTATAGACTCGCTCTAGCAGGGGGTTGGGTGAGTTATTCTTTTTATGGTGGGGTATCGACCTGCTAGGCGACTTTATACCTTGCTAACCGATCCGACCTTGTGAGTCATAACTTGCTAGGGAACCTTTGTAAAGGCCATGTAGCGTCCCTATGTAATCACACCTCGGTAGTGTGGTATGGTGCATTGCAAACCGCATGGTTGGGTTCAAAGTTCTTCGGAGCTTTTATGCTACTTGTGGGTAAAGATGTACAACCTCTGCGCAGTGTTAAAACTAATCGATTAGCCGTGCTCACGGTCAAGAGCGGCCGGACACCCACATGACTAAATTATGGAACTTTAATGTTTAATTGCTGTTTTATTCTTTATTTATGATGCTTATATCTTATTAATTGGGTTGGTATGAACTTACACTCTTTAGTAACCAGGTTGCTAATAAAACTTGATCCACTAAAATGCTTAATCGCTTGAACCTTAGCCATCCACCAAATGGCCTTGCATGTTATGTTGTTCTCTCTCTTGCTGAGTACGTCATGTGCTCACGCTTGTTTATTCTCTTGCATCTACAATACCCGGATTGCTGCTCAGACTGGGAGAACTTTGAAGATATTCCAGGAGATTTCCAGGAGTTCTAGGTGTGCGTAGTCTTCAGTCAGCTGCCTGTGGAGGCATTTTGTCCGCTGCGAGAACTCGTTATTTAAGATTCGTTTAAGACTATGGTTTGTAATAACTCTTTATTCGTGTGGCACTGTTTTTGGTATTCATAATGTCTAAGCGTGTGTGTAACTTGATCCTGGCGCACACGTCATTAATGCACTCGGTTTTGCCTTTAAGACTCGGGTGTGACATAGTTGGTCATGTGTGGGTACATGAATCAAAGCTATCTTTCCTTTCTCTACGTTGTCTCTCGGAAAATGATACCTCACCTCTATGTGCTTGGTTTTGGAATAGAGCACCGGGTTCTTTGCAACACTTATGGCACCGGTGCTATCACATTGAAGTGGGACATGGGTATACTCCTCACCAAAGTCACTCATGGTGTATGAAATCCAAAGGAGTCGAGAGCAACAACTAGCAGGCGGCAACATACTCGGCCTCGGTAGTGGATTGAGCAACACTCGATTATTTGCGGGAAGACCAAGACACCAAAGAAGAACCCAAAAAGCGGCAAGTCCCGAAGTGGACTTCCTATCCAACCGACACCCGCAAAATCCGCGTCTGAAAAACCATGAAGCGCCAAAGAAGAGGACGCGGAGTACCAAAGGCCAAAGTCGGGAGTGTGACGCAAGTACCTGAAAATTCGCTTCACCGCTTGCCGATGCGAAGTCCTCGGAGACGCTTGAAAATGAGCGCACAGACACACCGAGAACTGTATGTCCGGCCTCGTCGCCGTCAAGTAGAGGAGTGACCCGATCATGCTCCGGTACTCCTTCTGGTCCACGTGTTCACCTTCCTTGTCCGCATCAAGATCTGTAGTCGTACTCATCAGCGTCGTCATAGCCTTGGAATCCTCCATCTTGAACTTCCGCACAATGTCCTTGGTGTACTTAGCTTGGTGCACAAATGTTCCTTCCTTTGATTGCTTGATTTGTAGCCCGAGGAAGAAGCGCAACTCACCCATCATGCTCATCTCAAATCCCCCGCTCATATCCTCTCGCAAACCTTGCAACAAGAGAGTTAGATGAGCCACCAAAGACAATATCATCCACATACGCCCGCACAATTAGGATATCTCTGCCCCCGCTCAAGCAAAAACAAGGTCCGATCGACCTTCCCCATCTCAAAACCTCTCTCAAACAAGAACCCCCTCAACCTGCCATACCAAGCTCTAGGCGCCTGCTTCAACCCATACAGCGCCTTCCTCAACTTGTACACCCGGTGGGGGTACTTCTCACTCTCAAACCCCGGAGGCTGCCTCACATACACTTCTTCCTCCAGCACACCATTCAGAAAAGCACTCTTCACATCCATTTGGTGCAACTTGAACCCTTTAGCCACAAAAAAAGCTAGAAGGATCCTAATCGCCTCCAAACGGGCTACGGGAGCAAAAGTCTCCTCGTAGTCGATCCCCTCCTTCGACCGAACCCCCGAGCAACAAGCCTCGACTTGTTTCTCACAACCTCACCTTTCTCTCCCTCTTTGTTCTTTCACACCCACCGTCGGGCATACACCCCGGGTACTCATGCAAGGAAGGAGGAAGAGTAGAAGATGGACTCCTACTAGAATTCCCCCGTACTCCTACTAGGACTCACTCGTGTAATCCTACAAGGACTCTCGCCTTGTAACCGACTAGGAACCCGACCCCCGGACTATATAAAGGAGGGCGGGTACCTAGGAGGACATCTCCAATCCCTCCGGGAACAACACCAACCGCAGGCGCAATACTACCCCAAACGGGACGTAGGGTAGCTACTCCGCTACCCGAACCCGTATAAATCTTGTGTCTTGTGTCCTCGCGCATACCTTCGGGTTCCAGATCATGACGATCCCCACCTTCTACCTTGCTGCGGGTACCTCCTACGGAGGTCGAGAGGTTTAAACACTGACAACTGGCGCCCACAGTGGGGCCATCGTCACGATCATCAGGCGAATTCGAAGGACCACTTTTCAAAAATTAATCTGCTTGGCGGCGAAGGACGTGTCACATCTCAAGTTCGTCACCAGTAAGATCAATTTGCAATTCGGCGAGCTCTGTATCTGAGCTGGTTTCGAAGTGAAATCAGAGTTTGGATCAACACACGTGGAGCACTAATTGGATCAGGATTGGTCAACATGCAAGTCCACGTCTACGTTCCTCATCCCGGGAACTCGTAGTCCGCATCTGCGCATGATGGACAGGGAAGTACGGAATGCTGATCAAGCGGGAAAAGCAACAAACAGCTGGCCAAGTACAAGGCAAAGCACCATGCAAAATCCCAGTTTGCACGCGGGTCAAGAGCAGAACCCATCTGTTGCGATTCCAATTCAATTATGAAAGAAACTCCCGCAATCACGCATGGATGTGCAATTCGAGGCTTTGCTACCCGCACACGGAAACATCCCGAGAATGAAACGACCCGAACTTCCGCGAACGGAAACCCGACTCTCGCACCTCCGTGATAGTCCCGGGAAGAGGCTATCACGTGCAATCCCTGTCTCAAGTGGTACAAATCCATACAACACGGGAATAAAAGAAGAATTGCATAATATTATTATTACAACATCGAGTACAACTCTTCGGCACAAGCGGGTACAAGTCCAACGAGACTAAATCAAGAAAGGTAAAATACCTACGCGGCGGATCTACATAAGCGAAGCGTCTCCAGCCTCCACGGGCAAACTCGAGCATAGGACCGGCTCTAGTCTTCACACCTTCGTCACGAAGTTGTAGTCGTGGACGGTCACCGAGTCCGAAATGCCGCATCTACCCGATAAGCGGGTAGGTCATGTCGACTTCCCAACAAAGAGCAAAAGCGGTGGTTGTTTCTAGTATGCATGGATAAAACCTATATTGGGTCGTAGAAAGTTATGCATGCAAGAACGCGGTAGCAACAATCAAGGTATGCGGAATATGCGGCGAGGTCCACACCTCCGGGAGGTCTACACCCTCGAGATCCACACATCCGAAGTCCACACCTCCGGGTCCGCACCCCTCAACAAGGATGTCCACACCAAAGCACCGAATCACAACCACGATCCGGCTCCCAACTCTCATCCGCGATGTGGGGCCCGCCTGCTCCTATCCCCACATCTCAACGGCCACGGAGCCGGGCTCACACACTCGGGGGAGAGAAGAAGCACAAGAAAAGAGTCTAGCCGGGTGAGAGATCGGAGGACCGTCCATAACCGGTGGACACGGACTATAGCTATAGGTTTAACACTGCGGAGGTTGTACAACCGTACCCGCCCGAGTAGATCCGGAAACGGTGGCCGCCGTCCCAAACCCTACCATAAGGCCGGAGTCCAAGTAAGTGGATAGTACCCTCCCGCGTCTCCGAGTCCGGCGCGGCCTCCGCCGTAGAGCTCATGCGCCGCCGAGAGGTCCCTCGAAGCCGTGGGAACCCTTCCCCGGCCTCGCCGGGCGAAGTCTTCTAAGGAGGAAAACCGTCTCCCGACACGATCACACCGATCCGCCTACAGGAGGGGTGCTATCCACTACGAGTCTCACCCCGCACCCCCGCCCAATACAAGGCGGGCGGTTTGTACAGTAAAAGTCCACTGAAGCAAGGTCAACTGACGATCGATCCTTAAGGGCTGAGAGCAAGCACTCACCATCTCCATCCCGTCCGACACGCCGCTCGGGCGAGAGGCCAGATCGCATCTCCCTGAGGTAGGCGTTCACAAGTAACCAAACGGCTCGCTCCCCGCCGGAAACACATCACGGAAGAACACACCCGTAACTCACGCTAGAACACACCGAGATCTCCCACATCTCGGTCCAAACCCGGAGAACCATCCATAATCAAGCAACAAAAGTATGGATAGTAGGTATATGGGACTAGCTAGGGGTCCGTAGCTAGCCCCGAGGTAGGTAAAGCAAGGAATCGGGATATATCAAATAATAAGGCAAGGCTAATCAAATGGCTATGCAATCCATCAAATCAAGTAACATAAATATAGCACTAGCACCTAATAGCATGCATGGGTTCTACATGGTTGGGAGTGACATGACACCCGCGCGGTAGTCGTCGTAGAGTAGTAGAGGTTGAGCGTCCTCTCGGGCAAAGTTGGGGTAGTCGCGTCTCCTCGGTCGTTGCGGCTCGGGTCTTCAACAAGAACACAAGCCTACACGAGATGCGACGTGGAAATAAATAACGAGCATTCATCTAATGCAAAAACATCTATAAGAACCAATTTAGAAGATCCGAATAAACTCCGGCAGTAAAAACAAGAAGATCGGTTTAATTAATAAAAAATAGAACAATTGGTTTTAAAACAAAAGTAGTTTAAACAACTAGTTTTTATATACTAGTAAACATGGTAGGGTCCAGAGTTAGTTCAAAGATAGTTTATGGGCCTCACGGCTAAGATCTAGGGTGATCAAGCTTGCAAGGTAGAAAGCGGAGAGGCTGAGATCAAGCACTTGCTCAGAGGCTAAGATCAAAGCGATAATGTGAAGGGTGATGAAAGCGAGAGAGAAGCAAAGATAACTAGAAAAGACATTATCATGCCCGGATATGCGGCGACGGCTCGGAGTAGATGCAAGGATCAACTTGTGACCGATATCGAGTGGCGATGAGGTAAGGTGTGCTTAAAAGAGCTACGAGGGATGTACTAGTGAAGTGGCAACGACCATGGCTAGGCAGCTAGGTTGCGGCTCGGGGTTGCCGAGCGTGAATCAGAGGCCTCTGCTCACGACACGGCCGTCCATCACGTGCAGCTTCCTGGTTTCAAGCACATGGCACGGTGCACGCTTCACTGTCGAAGCCAAGTGGAGCGAGAGCGGATATGCGCGAAGCAGCAAAGAGGGAAGGCATAGGTGTAGAGAAGGTCGACGATGAGATAATGGGGTAGGATTCCTGTCCGTGGCACGCCAATGGTTAGTTGCGGGGCTCCGGCGTCCCAGACCACATTGGCATAGTGGCGGGCAGCGGCTACGAATTCTACACCAAGAGTGTGGGGCAAAAGGGTTTGGTTCAAGGGTGAGAGATGGTAAGGATAGGGTAGCAGCGAGCGCCTCGGAATTATGAAACCAACGCAAGTGGTTTCATAATTTTCGGAGCTCCAGAAAATTAGTTATGAATTTTTAAAGGAAAAGAGATTTATAAAACATTCATTAAAACCTTTTATAAATCGGAAAATAATTTTACTAAAATATTGCGACGTCGCATGACGTCGGCGGTCCGCAGTTTAGTGGGCCGAAGTTGGGCCCAAAGTGTTAGAGGCCCAAAAGTGGCCCATTAGATCCGGCACACCCGGTCCGGAGATTGAAGTCTACCGAGCCACCCCGAACTCCTTTTCGGGGTTCGGCCGGTTAAACCTCTGGGTCAGTTGGGCTTGAACGGGCCTTAATGGGCGGCAAGCCACCACAGGCCCACCTAAGGGTTTCCGCTGGCAAAGTCTAGATTCGACCCTTGAGCTCTTCGGGGTTCGCTCGCCCGGCGGCCGCGGGATCTTCTGTGGCTCGTGTGGCCAGGCGTGTGTGTGGGTCAGTGTGTGTGGCTCCAGCCAGGTGGGGTGAGGAGCGCCCACAAGGTGTTCGATGGAATGTCGCAAAGAACGTGGCGGCGCGGCGGGGGGGTTGGCGGCGGCGAGGCTTGGCTACGGTGGTGGTGGCGACGCGTTCACTCCGGGGAGAGAAACTCGGCGCGAAGGCCGGACCACAACACGAGAGCGGCGCCGGTGCGGCGCGGAGCGGCGCGGCGCGAGGCGTGCCGGCGATACGTGGTGCGGCCCCGGGGTGTGCGCGTGTCGGAGCGGCGAGGAGCGGCGCGGCGACACGGCGAAACATCAAGCGGCGGAAGTTAGCAGATGCAGTGCAGGTGCTTCGGCGTTCACATGGGCGTGTTCACCAAAGCCCCTTGCGCGGGTTCAGTCCTAACCTGGCCGTGAAGTGGCCGACCGACGCGCGGGTCCTCGGCGGGCCGAGTCCATGGCGTGGCGCTCAACACGGCGGCGAACGGTCACGTGACGCGGCGTCCGTGCTCATGGGGGTGAACACTTGGGCGTGCACGCGGACTCACACACGCATACGAGCGTGGCGACGAGACGAGATCACGCGCACAAGTAGGCATGCGGCGCGGCGGCACTCCGGCGTGTCGCGGCGGAAACGAAAGAGGCGGGTTAGTGGCCTACGGCCGGCCGCTCGCGGCCGGGGTGCACGGCGGCGTTAAGGAGATGGGCTCCGCGGGAAAAGCGGCTCGAAGGCCGGACATGGGCCGAACGGCGGGCCGAGCCCGCGCATGGCGCGGCGGCGGCACGGCGTGACGCCGTGGTACGCCCCCTTGGGTAGACGGCGGGGGTCGGGGAGGAGGACGCGGGAGAGGCTCACGTTGAGGCGGAGGTGAAGACGTGGCCGTGGAGTCCGCGGTGGTGAAGTTCACGGTGGCGACGGCGTGGTGAAGATGGTGACGCGACGAGCTCCTCTCGCTCGGTCTCCACCCGCGCGTGGACGGCCTCCTCTGCCACTCGTCCGGCTCCAGCTTTAGGGTCCCTGACTCCGGCAAGGCGACACGGTGGCGACGCGCGCGCTGATTCCTCTTCCCCCTTTCCCCTCCTCCTCTCTTCTCCCTTTTTCCCTCCCGGTGGTGAACGAGATAATCCAAAGGGGAAAATCCCCGGGTGTGCGATGTCTTGCGGCGGGGGCCTCGCTCGGGGGATTAGAGGCTCGCGCAAGACGAGGCAAGGGTAGAAGGGTCACGGATGGGTGTCTATTGGATGCCGGGGTGTGGTCGCCGACTTGGAGGCACGGGTATGGGCGACGGGGGCGCGGATGCGCGTCGACGGGGAGAGGGTAAAAAAGGGAAAGGGGGTCGGGGCGGGCTCGGGTGCGCCCGCCCGGCTTGGCGTCCGTGCCGGTGGCGTGGTCGGAGCCCCGCCCCCCCGCCGGGGTGGCACGCACGCGCGAGTGCGCGCCGCGTTGGTGCGGCGGCGCGGTCAAGAGGGTGAGACCGGGTGGAAGAAAGGAGAAGCACGGCGCGCGCGTCCCACACGTCGGCGAGCCGGCGCGAGGTGAAGAGGTATGGTGGGCCGAGCCGGGCCGCCTTGGCTCGCCGGGCCGAAGGGAAGGGCGACGGAAGAAAGCGAGGCCAAAACTTGGAGGGGGTTAACTAAACTTCGAAAAGGGTAGGCGGCCCATCGTTAGTATAGGGTTTTGAAATTAGATTTGAATTAGGTTTGAACTATAGGTTTGAATTCGATTAGTTTCAAATTCAATCACACTCACTAAAATCCAAATAAAATCCATAAAATCCAAATCACATATTTTACCATAATTTGAAAATAATTGTATATGGTTTTATTTTATAGAGAATTTAGGATGAGAAGCTAGCAAATTGGGCTCAAATTTGGTAGCACACAAGTTCAAACAAAAAGTTTTAAATTTTTGCGAAAATTCACACATGGTAAATCATTCAAATTTCTGGGATGTTACATTCTACCCCCCTCACGAGAATCTCGTCCTCGAGATTTAAGCTCATACCCGTGTGGTGAGGGTCTTCACTTCGGTATGCCTTCCGATTCCTCTTTAAGTTCGGCTTCCCAAAGTGGATGATTTGACGACGTGTTTATTCCAAGGTTCAACGGGTGCTTAGTCTCAACATATCGGGTCCGCCGACGGGGGCCTCCAATGCGAGTGGTATTATATGTCCTCTCGTCGATAGCATCCATAAGACCCTCGTATTATCATCCATATATATCCCAAGATTATTCTCTCGGTTCAAATACATGAGAAATTCCAACTACGGCCTAGATTCCCCTCATCTTAGTCCTTCTCATCTAGCCGTTTCACATAGGTTTAGTAGAATGTGACATTCTCATATTATTCCAATCCTCGCATTTGAGGTCACATCCTTCGTATCAATTAACTTATTCCGAAATCATTGCCTACGAGATTGATCATACTCTCACGACATCCGTTTAGTACTTTTAATCCAAATAGGCACGTTTCTCCCACTTCCTTTCATATGAGGGAGTCATACATTCTCTCGGTTTTCCTAGTTGATCCAACGAATCTTCTTGAAGCCATATCCATCTGAGATTGTTGAAGATGTATAATGTCATCTCTTGATCCATGGGTAGATATCATGATTTTCCAAAGTATTAGTGCTATCGCACCTCTTATGGCGTGCACTCTCAGCACCTTTCAGAACCTGGGTGAACATAACTTCCTTCCTCTTTGAGGGCCCAGTAATCCTTACCAACTTTGTTTGTCCTTTACGTTGTAATCCATTTGTTGGCTTAGCACGTCCGCTACTGTTCTCGTTAGGATGCTAGCAATGTTAGACATGTCCAAGGTCATGAACTCTATGAATGGTTACTTCCCATTCATGATAGTCCATGTTAAGAGGGGTCGTCTGCATCACGCTCGACTATGTGAGGGGCTCTATCCATCCGAAATCTCACACTAGTCCTTTTGATTCCAACTTCTTCGGATTGACCCTCTCGATGAAGTCACATCTATTTTAGTGATGCATGTTTAACAAGCTCGGGATACATGGTTGATGTCCTCCCTTAGGAATACCATCAAAGCATATTTAATTCCTCGTAACGTCCGTAGTTATCATACCCTCGCGGAGGGGTCGATTCACTTGTGCGGCCTTAGAGTAGACCTTGATCCTTTACCATTCCTTTTAGTTACTCCTCGGGATGGTATCCTCGCCTTTAGGTATCCCGGAAATATTCCCGGCTATGGCTTTGCCATGCTTATTCAATTGTTCCAAACAATGTCACCCGTTTAGGTGAGCAATTTTCCTCACTTTTGCTCACAACCTCTTATTACCTATTTCCCAATAGGGTGGTAGGTTCCACTGCGAGATCGAACCGATCACTTGAGTCCGGTAGTTATCGGAGAAATTCTCCTTCCCACCGATCCAAAGGTAGTGTCCCGTAGAGTTTCTTTGTTACTTGTTTACTCCGAAAGTGGGATCGACGGATCTTCACTTCTTACTCCAATTATCGACCTCATGATTGCCTCGGATACCCTTTAGGTATCCTATTCCAAAAGCACATCTTGTGGGGCGTAGGCTGTTCTTGCTTCCTCGGTAACTCCATTTCAACTACTTAGGGGCGTAAGAGGGATTAATCCAAGTAAGAATGACTCTAGGATGACTGCTCGTGTAGTGCAAATCATATGTCCTTTGAGTTTAGTCATCCGAATCAAATCCGAAACCTCAACAATACCTTCCGGGGCGAGGTACGATCTACTTAGGGATGATCCCTTATGCATGGATTCATTACTTTTCGAACCCATGGTCGGGGGTGCGGTTCCATAAAACATGTGCGATGATCCTTCGTGGAGAGTTCGATGCGCTTATATCCACTCCCTCGATATCTTGGGTTGTCTCCCGATATGTTAGTTGCTCTCATCAATGGATCCATTACCAAGATATGAGGTTACCATGTTCTTTCGAGTCTCCATACGGGTCAATTCGCGATTAGGAGAACCTTATTGGCAACTCGTTTTGCATTAGCAAATTCCAAGGCGGGTCATTCATAAGATACTTCACGGAAGCTAAAGTACTCGAATAAAACTCCCTACATTGATTTTTGTTCCATATGGAGTACTTCATCTTTATCCGATAATTGAGTCCCGACTAAAATTATCCAAAATGCGTTGTCGACATCTTAGGGTACTCAATTGAGCTTAACCAATGTATGCCTCCGTAACGGTACTTGCAGTTCCGAGCTTCAAAGGTTGCAAATTCTTGAGGTACTCATCTTCTGATTTACGAGCTCGAGTCCAATGTTCATAGGGTATCTCATCCAAAGTCCTGGTCTAATTTGATGAGGTTGCAAGAAATCCTTCACGTCTTCTGTAGTTGGAGCTTGTTATGCTAGCTTGAGCACGTCGATCTTCATTTTGCTAGCATGATCTTGCGGGATGGGGAGCTAAGGTCTCTAAAGAAGTCATCTAAAGATCTAGCAAGCATAAGCACTCAATACCATTTCACACAATCACGAAGAAGCAAAACAACCATAAGACCGAGAAGATCCAATCACTCATGCAATGCACCAAAACAAATGTGTACCTCGAGGCTGACTCCTAAGACCTTCGAGGTTACACCAACGTAAGCATACTAGTATATCGTGGGCACTTGTGGGACTTTTCCTAATGTTAGTTATATAGCACTTAAAAGAACGCATGCCATCTGGTGTTTCGGCAGTGATCTTCCCGAGGTAAGTTGGTGGAACTCTTCTTCATGCTGGCTCTCATGGCTTTGTCCTTGGAAGAAAGGGGGTACTCTATATTAATTGTTGTATCCATGCCCCTTGTTCCTCATTCATTCATCTTATTCCAGTTGTCGACCCTGGCAGAGCATCCAAGTTTCATATTGCTTACCGAGGGGAAAGTCCATAGGGTCAATTATCCAGCTGTTACTCCGAGTATGTGTGATGCTTGCTTGTAAGTTGGTGCTATCTTGACTGTTCAATCCATTGGTCGCCTCATGTAGCTACAACTCATAATGATATCTTAATCCTTCGTGACTCGGCTATCCGTATAGCTTCGAGCCTTTGGATCTTCATCCAACCGCCGAGCTACGGGCTTATCGGGAATCTTCGACTCCCCGCATCCAAGCTTATGTGTGCTAGTTCCATATAGTGCATCCAATTTATGTATGTTGGCACACTAAAATTTAAAGTATTAACTCCTCATTGTCCTCGGAGTTGGGCATCTTGGGTTATCCAAGCTCGTTCCGAGCAAAAGGTGGAAGGGTGTAGCCTCGTTCGTTGTAGATTCGTCCGTATGCGGACTTCATGTATCACGGGGCAATCTAATCATTCCCGGTGGATTTAGTTCCAAAGTAGAGACAACCGTGTTGACATAACATGACACCGAGGTGTCGGCGGGGAGTCTGTAGATTCGGCTTCATCTCGTTCTCGTACTCCATCTTCATAGTTGTCACCGTCGTAGTTGTCTTTCCCTTGTATCGGACGCCGTTCTTCGAGTGGCAAGCATGTGACATCGTTGTTCTCCTTAGGCCACCAATCGTGTAGAGGGGTTGTTAGTGAGTCAGTTAGTGAGAAATCAAGGATGTAATAGTAGATTTCAAGGGGTTTATATAAGAGTCAAGGAGTATATACTCAATCAAGGATATTTAGGTTGTCCTAAACTATCGGCCATTGCTAGGGCTCGTCCTACGGTCAAGTACGGCTCGATACCACACGAAACGACCCGAATTTCCGCGAACGGAAACCCGACTCTCTGCACCTCCGTGATAGTCCCGGGAAGAGGCTATCACGTGCAATCCCCGTCTCAAGTGGTACAAATCCATACAACACGGGAATAAAAGAAGAATTACATAATATTATTATTACAACATCGTAGTACAACTCTTCGGCACAAGCGGGTACAAGTCCAACGAGACTAAATCAAGAAAGGTAAAATACCTACGCGGCGGATCTACATAAGTGAAGCGTCTCCGGCTCCACGGGCAAACTCGAGCATAGGACCGGCTCTAGTCTTCACACCTTCGTCACGAAGTTGTAGTCGTGGACGGTCACCGAGTCTAAAATGCCGCATCTACCCGATAAGCGGGTAGGTCATGTCGACTTCCCAACAAAGAGCAAAAGCGGTGGTTGTTTCTAGTATGCATGGATAAAACCTATATTGGGTCGTAGAAAGTTATGCATGCAAGCAACGCGGTAGCAACAATCAAGGTATGCGAATATGCGGCGAGGTCCACACCTCCGGGAGGTCTACACCCTCGAGATCCACACCTGCGAAGTCCACACCTCGGGGTCCGCACCCCTCAACAAGGATGTCCACACCAAAGCACCGAACACAACCACGATCCGGCTCCCAACTCTCATCCGCGATGTGGGGCCCGCCCGCTCCTATCCCCACATCTCAACGGCCACGGAGCCGGGCTCACACACTCGGGGGAGAGAAGAAGCACAAGAAAAGAGTCTAGCCGGGTGAGAGATCGGAGGACTCGTCCATAACCAGGTGGACACGGACTATAGCTATAGGTTTAACACTCGCGGAGGTTGTACAACCGTACCCGCCCGAGTAGAGCCGGAAACGGTGGCCGCCGTCCCAAACCCTACCATACGGCTGGAGTCCAAGTAAGTGGATAGTACCCTCCTGCGTCTCCGAGTCCGGCGCGCCCTCCGCCGTAGAGCTCATGCGCCGCCGAGAGGTCCCTCGAAGCTGTGGAACCCTTCCCCGGCCTCGCCGGGGCGAAGTCTTCTAAGGAGGAAAGCCGTCTCCCGACACGATCACACCGATCCGCCTACAGGAGGGGTGCTATCCACTACGAGTCTCACCCCGCACCCCCGCCCAATACAAGGCGGGCGGTTTGTACGGTAAAAGTCCACCGAAGCAAGGTCAAGCGACGATCGGTCCTTAAGGGCCGAGAGAAAGCACTCACCATCTCCATCCCGTCCGACACGCCGCTCGGGCGAGAGGCCGATCGCATCTCCCCGAGGTAGGCGTTCACAAGTAACCAAACGGCTCGCTCCCGCCGAAACACATCACGGAAGAACACACCCGGGAACTCACGCTAGAACACACCGAGATCTCCCACATCTCGGTCCAAACCCGAGAGAACCATCCATAATCAAGCAACAAAAGTATGGATAGTAGGTATATGGGACTAGCTAGAGGTCCGTAGCTAGCCCCGAGGTAGGTAAAGCAAGGAATCCGGATATATCAAATAACAAGGCAAGGCTAATCAAATGGCTATGCAATCCATCAAATCAAGTAACATAAATATAGCACTAGCACCTAATAGCATGCATGGGTTCTACATGGTTGGGAGTGACATGACACCGCGCGGTAGTCGTCGTAGAGTAGTAGAGGTTGAGCGTCCTCTCGGGCAAAGTTGGGGTAGTCGCGTCTCCTCGGTCGTTGCGGCTCGGGTCTTCAACAAGAACACAAGCCTACACGAGATGCGACGTGGAAATAAATAACGAGCATTCATCTAATGCAAAAACATCAATAAGAACCAATTTAGAAGATCCGAATAAACTCCAGAGTAAAAACAAGCAGCACTGGTTTAATTAATAAAAAATAGAACAATTGGTTTTAAAACAAAAGTAGTTTAAACAACTAGTTTTTATATACTAGTAAACATGGTAGGGTCCAGAGTTAGTTCAAAGATAGTTTATGGGCCTCACGGCTAAGATCTAGGGTGATCAAGCTTGCAAGGTAGAAAGCGGAGAGGCCGAGATCAAGCACTCGCTCGCAGGCCGAGATCAAAGCGATAATGTGAAGGGTGATGAAAGCGAGAGAGAAGCAAAGATAACTAGAAAAGACATTATCATGCCCGGATATCTTTGCGATGGCTCGCAGTAGATGCAAGGATCAACTTGTGACCGATATCGAGTGGTGATAAGGTAAGGTGTGCTTAAAAGAGCTACGAGGGATGTACTAGTGAAGTGGCAACGACCATGGCTAGGCAGCTAGGTTGCGGCTCGGGGTTGCCGAGCGTGAATCAGAGGCCTCTGCTCACGACACGGCCGTCCATCACGTGCAGCTTCCCGGTTTTGAGCACATGGCACGGTGCACGCTTCACCGTCGAAGCCAAGTGGAGCGAGAGCGGATATGCGCGAAGCGCAAAGAGGGAAGGCATAGGTGTAGAGAAGGTCGACGATGAGATAATGGGGTAGGATTCCCGTCCGTGGCACGCCAATGGTTAGTTGCGGGGCTCGGCGTCCCGGCACCACATTGGCATAGTGGCGGGCGGCGGCTACGAATTCTACACCAAGAGTGTGGGGCAAAAGGGTTTGGTTCAAGGGTGAGAGATGGTAAGGATAGGGTAGCAGCGAGCACCTCGGAATTATGAAACCAACGCAAGTGGTTTCATAATTTTCGGAGCTCCTAGAAAATTAGTTATGAATTTTTAAAGGAAAAGAGATTTATAAAACATTCATTAAAACCTTTTATAAATCAGAAAATAATTTTATTAAAATATTGCTGACGTCAGCATGACGTCAGCAGTCAGCAGGTTTAGTGGGCCGAAGTTGGGCCCAAAGTGTTAGAGGCCCAAAAGTGGCCCATTAGATCTGGCACACCTGGTCCAGAGATTGAAGTCTACTGAGCCACCCTGAACTCCTTTCCGGGGTTCGGCCGGTTAAACCTCGGGTCGGCTTGGGCTTGAACGGGCCTTAATGGGCGGCAAGCCACCACAGGCCCACCTAAGGGCTTCCGCCGGCAAAGTCTAGATTCGACCCTTGAGCTCTTCGGGGTTCGCTCGCCCGGCGGCCGCGGGATCTTCCCGTGGCTCGTGTGGCCGGGCGTGTGTGTGGGTCGTGTGTGTGGCTCCGGCCGGGTGGGGTGAGGAACGCCCACAAGGTGTTCGATGGAATGTCGCAAAGAACGTGGCGGCGCGACGGGGAGTTGGCCGGCGGCGAGGCTTGGCTACGGTGGTGGTGGCGACGCGTTCACTCCGGGGAGAGAAACTCGGCGCGAAGGCCGGACCACAACACGAGAGCGGCACCGGTGCGGCGCGGAGCGAGCCGCGGCGCGAGGCGTGCCGGCCGATACGTGGTGCGGCCCCGGGTGTGCGCGCGTCGGAGCGGCGAGGGAGCGGCGCGGCGACACGGTGAAACAGCAAGCGGCGGAAGTTAGCAGATGCAGTGCAGGTGCTTCGGCGTTCACATGGGCGTGTTCACCAAAGCCCCTTGCTCGGGTTCAGTCCTAACCTGGCCGTGAAGTGGCCGACCGACGCGCGGGTCCTCAGCGGGCCGAGTCCATGGCGCGGCGCTCAACACGGCGGCAGAACGGTCACGTGACGCAGCGTCTGTGCTCATGGGGGGTGAACACTTGGGCGTGCACGCAGACTCACACACGCACACGAGCGTGGCGACGAGACAGGTTCACGCGCACAAGCGGGCACGCGGCGCGGCGGCGCTCCGGCGTGTCGCGGCGGAAACGAAAGAGGCGGGTTAGTGGCCTACGGCCGGCCGCTCGCGCGCCGGGGTGCACGGCGGCGTTAAGGAGATGGGCTCCTGCAGAAAAGCGGCTCGAAGGCCGGACATGGGCGAACGGCGGGGGCCGAGCCCGCGCGCGCGCGCGGCGGCCGGCACGGCGTGACGCCGTGGTATGCCCCCTTGGGTAGACAAGCGGGGTCGGGGAGGAGGACGCGGAGAGGCTCACGTTGAGGCGGAGGTGAAGACGTGGCCGTGGAGTCCGCGGTGGTGAAGTTCACGGTGGCGACGGCGTGGTGAAGATGACGCGACGAGCTCCTCTCGCTTCGGTCTCCACCGCGCGTGGACGGCCTCCTCCTCGCCACACGTCCGGCTCCGGCTTTAGGGTCCCCCGACTCCGCAAGGCGACACGATGGCGACGTGCGCGCCGATTCCTCTTCCCCCTTTCCCCTCCTCCTCTCTTCTCCCTTTTTCCCTCCCGGTGGTGAACGAGAGAATCCAAAGGGGAAAATCCCCGTGTGTGCGATGTCTTGCGGCAGGGGCCTCGCCGGGGGATTAGAGGCTCGCGCAAGACGAGGCAAGGGTAGAAGGGTCACGGATGGGTGTCTATTGGATGCCGGGGTGTGGTCGCCGACGTGGAGGCACGGGTATGGGCGACGGGCGCGGATGCGCGTCGACGGGGAGAGGGTAAAAAGGGAAAGGGGGTCGGGCGGAGCTCGGGTGCAGCCGCCCGGCTTGGCGTCCGTGCCGGTGGCGTGGTCGGAGCCCGCCCCCCGCCGGGGGTGGCACGCACGCGCGAGTGCGCGCCGCGTTGGTGCGGCGGCGCGGTCAAGAGGGTGAGACCGGGTGGAAGAAAGGAGAAGAACGGCCGCCGCCGTCCCACACGTCGGCCGAGCCGGCGCGAGGTGAAGAGGTATGGTGGGCCGAATCGGGCCGCCTTGGCTCGCCGGGCCGAAGGGAAGGGCGACGGAAGAAAACGAGGCCAAAACTTGGAGGGGGTTAACTAAACTTCGAAAAGGGTAGGCCGGCCCATCGCTTAGTATAGGGTTTTGAAATTAGATTTGAATTAGGTTTGAACTATAGGTTTGAATTCGATTAGTTTCAAATTCAATCACACTCACTAAAATCCAAATAAAATCCATAAAATCCAAATCACATATTTTACCATAATTTGAAAATAATAGTATATGGTTTTATTTTATAGAGAATTTAGGATGAGAAGCTAGCAAATTGTGCTCAAATTTGGTAGCACACAAGTTCAAACAAAAAGTTTTAAATTTTTGCGAAAATTCACACATGGTAAATCATTCAAATTTCCGGGATGTTACAAGGAAGCTCGCACAAGATTTCAAGATCAATTGGCTTGCCGCACACCAAAAACGTACGCAAGCGGAACTACGTCGTGCGCCGCGACTACTCGTCTCCCGGCCGCACGTGCTCTACGTCGACCTCGCCGTGCGCCGCGACTATTCGTCTCCGGCCGCACGCGCTCTATGTCGACCTCGCCGTGCGCCGCGACTACTCGTCTCCGGCCGCACGCGCTCTACGTCGACCTCGCCGTGCGCTACGACTACTCGTCATCTGGCCGCACGGGCTCTACATCAACCTTGCCGTGCGCCGCGAGTACTCGTCTCTCGGCCGCAGCGGCTCTACATCGACTACGCCGTACGCCGCCATTCGTTTTCTGGGTGTACGACTACTTCGACTACTATCTCGACTAGTAAACTAGTCGAGAACGGCTCCCGCGACATCAACAACTAGTCGGATCTACCTCCGACTAGTCGACTTCAGCCCCAACCGTCGCGGCTCCATCACCGACCGCCACGGCTTCGTTGACACTCGTCCGCGAATTAAGCTAAGTCACTTATTTCAATAATTATTCTTTCTTTGGCTTGCTCTCCACATACAGGAACCAACGCCAAAGACTACTTCGTGTACGCCTCTCAACGACTACCGGCCAGGCAAAGCTACACCGTGCCGCCTATTCCTTGGGGATGTTGGATCGCTACCACCGGCTTGGTGCACCAAATTAGGACGCTCTTGCCACGACGTTTCGTGTACTGAGTGCTGGAGGTGCACAACTACACCCTGAGGAGGCACTGCGCAATCTTGCTCTCCGCCATGCGGAACAACGAGCAAATGCGCTCTCTCTTGTCGCCTCGCCGACTACTTTCGTCTACCTCTTAATGGTCTCGCTACAGTAGCACACGCCTTGATCCGCGCAAAGCCTCGGCTCTCCCGTCATGCCTCCACGTCCCCGGCCGACTACGGCTAAACAAAGCTCCTCGCAGACCGGACGCTTAAACCGGCTCTCTCCCGTCATGCCTCCACGCCCCCGGCGGCTATGGCTAAACAGGCCGATCACGGAGACCGGGCGCTAAACCGCATCAAAGCTAACTACTCGACGCCCTACGACCGAAACAAGAGCATGACACATGACATTTACATCTATATTCATATTTGTATTTGTCATTTGTAGATTCAATTTCTACAAAAATGCTACATAATGTATGCATCTCTACTTTCAGGTCAAGCTTCGGCGACGACTTCCAGTACGCTCCGCGTACCTCCACCGTTGCGGCTAGTTCCCGAACTCGGGGGCTACGCACCAAATTACTACTCAATGAGAACTCGAGTAGTCTCTACTAGCTCTCTAGCTCGGGGGCTCGGCACCAACAACTACTCGACGTGGCTCCTACGGCTCACCGGCGACGAGCTCGGGGGCTAAACGCTACAAGTGTACTCGGGTGATGACTTCCGCAAACACCGAAGACTCTTGGATTGATTCTTCAATCGTTCCAAGGCTCCGGGGGCTACTAGGCTACACCCATCGCTCATTTTTTCAAGACGGAAGCAGAATCAAGATTGACCCTCAGCCAGAGTCTACAACTCAACCTAAGGCTCGGGGGCTACTCCATATGGAGTGCGATTTTGCAATCACACTTCCATATAAATCTCGACTTCAAGACAAATGAGCTGGACCACCTTCCAGCCTCGCGGCAGTTCAAGTACTATTGAAGACTTCTCCAAGCAGTACTCGAGGACGCTCAAGAACTACTCGAAGAGGCTTCAAGACTACTCGAACTACTACTCTCGACTCCAACGTGCTCGGGGGCTTGTCGGGCATACACCCCGGTACTCATGCAAGGAAGGAGGAAGAGTAGAAGACGGACTCCTACTAGAATTCCCCCCGTACTCCTACTAGGACTCGCTCCGTGTAATCCTACTAGGACTCCCGCCTTGTAACCGACTAGGAACCCGACCCCCGGACTATATAAAGGAGGGCCGGGTACCTAGGAGGACATGTCCAATCCCTCCGGGAACAACACCAAGTGCGGTGGCGCAATACTACCCCAAACAGACGTAGGGTAGCTACTCCGCTACCCGAACCCGTATAAATATTGTGTCTTGTGTCCTCGCGCGTACCTTCGGGTTCCAAATCATGGCGATCCTCACCTTCTACCTTGTCTTGCGGGTACCTCCCATGGAGGTCGAAAGGTTTAAACACCGACACCCACTTTGTACCAATCGGCTTACACCCCGGGGGAGGGTCAACCAACTCCCAAACCCGATTCCTCTCAAAGTTCTCCAACTTCGATGCATCGAATTAACCTAATTGTGATCGGATAGTGCGTGTCCAATGTCTTTGGGCTCAAAAGTAGCAACAAATGCAGCATGAGCGAAATGAGAGTTGTTCCGAACCCTCGACCGTGTAGTGCGTTCATCCATGTCGCCGATGATCCTCGAAGCTGGGTGATCCACTTGTACTCGCCGGGGAGGTTCTCGCCTCGATGCTACCTCCCCCTCAACATCAGCTTCTTCTCGTTCTTGATTTGTCGTCGTAGGTGTAGTAGAGGGTCCGTCCATCACCGTAGTCGAAGTAGTGGGTACATGTTCGGTCGGGGGCACCACACCGCCATCTTCGTCTCCATGTTCATGCTCCTCCTCCCGAAAGATCTCCTCACCAAGCTCATCATCTCCCCGCACACTCAAAGACAAGCCGACTACGTGGCTCGTCTTGTTGAAGGTTACCTCGCAATTCTCCACGATTTGGTTAGTTTCAAGATTGAGCACACGATATGCTCTAGAAGGAGATGCATAACCAAAGAAAATACCATCGACGGACCTAGCCTCAAACTTATCCAACTTCCCGCCTTTCTTCGAATGAAACATTTGCAACCAAAGACATGGAAGTGACTCACCTTGGGTGTCCGACCATGCTTCAACTCGTAGCATGTCTTCTTCTTATGCACTCGAGGTAGATCCCGTTCGACACATAGCACGCGGTATTCACCGCCTCGGCCCAATACCTCCTCGGAGTCCTATGCTCATCAAGCATCGTCCGAGCCATCTCGCACAAGGTCCCGTTCTTCCTTTCCACAACACCATTTCGGGGAGGCGTATACGGACTCGAAAACTGGTGCTCAAGACCCAAGTCATGGAAAAAGGTTTCAAAACGAGAGTTTCTGAATTCCGAGCCATTATCACTGCGGATAGCTCGTATGGCATCTCCGTGCCTCTCGTTCCTCAACCTCAAGACTAGATCTCGAACAAAACCAAACGTCTCCCCCTTATCCTCGAGAAAGAACACCCATGCATACCGAGAATAGTCATCCACCACAACAAGGACATACCACTTCCCACCCACAGATCGCACACGAGCTGGGACAACAAGGTCCATATGGAGCAGCTCGCATGGACGCTCAGTCATCACATCGGTGAGAGGCGGGTGAGAAGAGGCTACCATCTTGGCATGCCTACACGGTGCACAAACCAACTCTTTCTCAAGCCTCAACCGTGGCAATCCTCGGACCAAATTGAGTTTACTCAAGCGAGACAAAAGGTCAAAGCTCAAGTGACCCAACTTCCTATGCCACTTCCACAACTCACTCGAAGAACCGACCAAGAAACAACGCTCCACACCCGAAGACCGAGAAAAATCAGCATGAAACACCCGACCCTCGGGAATGACCATACGGACAAGGTCCCCTCGAGAGTCCAAAATCCGAGAACCACCTGGCCGAAACAACACCTCAAAGCCCTCATCCAACAACTGGGACACAGAAAGCAGATTGTACCCCAGCGATTGAACAAGCGCAACACGCCTGAGAGTGATCTTGTCACTCACCTTAATCTCACCTTCTTAAAGCACACACCCACGCCCATTGTCCCCAAAAGTGATGTACCTCTTCGTCACCACCGGGACGAGACTTGAGAACCACCCCCTGTCTCCGGTCATATGCCTCGAGCAACCGGAGTCGATCAACCAAATGTTCTTCAAGTCTCCCACCTGAAATTCAAAAACGAGCACGTGAGCGAACAAACGACTCAAAGACCGGGGTTAGTACCAAAAGAGTAAAACCAAGTGCCGAGCCATTTGCTCGAAAGTGGGGTTAGCACAAACCAAAGCATCTCTCCTACCAAAGCTACCTCCACGAACACCACCACAAGAACCACCCCGAGGGAACCACCCCTCTCTACCTAGAGGAGGACCAAAACCACGAAAGAAAGCCCGTGGAATGTCCCTCCTATCCTTTTCAAAGCTACGACTCCTCCCATCCCCGTAGTGAACTCGAGGGGGAGAACGCCTAGCAACCCGACCACCGCAAACTTTCTAGCCCAACCACCGTAACCACGACCTCCGAAACAACCCTCACACCCGTACGAGCACGAAACCCAAAATGCCGCCCGTCTGTGCCCGCACCGGTCCGACCGATGCCCTACACCGGTCCGGCCGGTGTGACCCGTGCGGCGGCACCTCCAACGACCTTCCGCTCTCCCCAAGCCCGAACCGTCCTCACACTCGCCTTGGCCCCGGGCATCCGTACACGAGGCTCAAGTACACCATTGGAAGGGTGGTACTTGTCCTTGTTAGCCCACTCCTTTGCCATTCTCTCCTCTCGCTTCCTCTTGAAGCAAAACTCATCCTTATGGCCATCTCTCCCATAATAGCCACAATGGAACCCGACAAGCTTAGGCTTAGGCTTGGGCCGTGGTCGCTCACTAGGTTTCTCTCCACTCAACTCCTCCACCGGTTTCCCTTCACTTGCCTTCTCACTTTCTTTCCCAAAGAACACTTTCCCGGAAGTGCTCACAAACTTGATAGGCTTTTGGAGATCATTTGTGGGTGTAGGAAACACGGGTGGAGCCGGTGTTGTGTCTAGTCGGTTCCTAAGATGGTTCGGCTTTTGGGGGAAATCATTTTTGTGGTGGGTTTTTGGTGGCTCGGGATATTCTCTCCACTTCCCTCACCAACCTTGTTTGCCCCAAGTCCCTCACCATCCTCGCCTCTTAAATGCCTCGATCATCATCCTCAACCGAGGCTCATGACCGGACAACCAACCCATCAACTTCCTCGGCTCATCATTCTCATCCCGCAAACGATCAACATAATGTGCAAGTTCCAAATTTTTCAATGCATGCATTTCACGGGTAGAGAATGATGTAGGCATGGGTTCTTTCATCTTAGCCTCAAGAGAACTAGTGTAAGCATGCATCTCATCATTCGAGCATGCAAAACAGGGCAAGAAGTGCAAGCACCTAGCAAAGCGGGTGTAGATTTAAGCTCGCCCACTTCAACCCTAAGCACATCTAATTCCTCACACTTGGAGGCATGCTTCTCCTTAAACAAAGCAAGATCAGCAAGAAAGATGGAGCAATCAAGACAATCAACCTCATTCGAAACAACATGACTAGCCTTAAGGGAATCAATCTCAAGCTTGATATCAAGCACCCGTGTTTCTAGCTCGCCCACTCTAGTCCTAGCATCCTCGAGTGAAGCCCTAAGCTCTTTTCTCATTTTCTTGGCCTCTCTAAGCATGTCATCACGGTTATCAAGCAAAGAGCCAAGCCTCTCATTCTCCCGGCGCAAGAAGGGAAGTTCATCACGCACCTCGTCGTCGGAATCGGAGTCCGAGTCGCTCCGTGTGCTCTTCTTGCTACCGGAGCTCGCCGCCATAGTGTAAAACCGTCTCTCGCGGCGCACGCCCCACTCGGTGTTCTTGGACGACTTCTTGCTCTTGCGACGATCACCTTCATCCTCACCACCGCTCGAACTCGAGGTGGAGTACGCGGAACCGGAGTCGACGTCGCTCGCTCCAACCATCGCTCGGCATTGCCTCGGCTCTCCTTCTTCCTCGATCGTCGCTCGTCCTTGTACTTGTTCTTGTGCTTGCTCTTGTGGTCGCGCCTCGACCGGTACTTGCCATCCATCCTCGGCTTGTGCTTGTAGCCGTCCTTGTTCTCGACCTTCTCCGGCGGCCGGCGACGAAGTTTCCCGCTTGCCGCACCGGAAGCATGTCCTCGTGTTTCTCCTCATGTTCACCCGGTTCTCATGCGGCCTCTCGAACCTCCTCGTCGGCAGCCGCCGGCTCTTCCTCTCCAAGCACATCGAACTCCTCATCTGGCATAGACATCAAAGAGGACAAAGAGAACATCCTGGTGGATGGGTTAGTGTTAGCCTTTCCTTTCGAACCACCAACGAGGGCAAGACTATGGGAATCAGTCGGACCCTCGAGCTTGGCAATCATGCCCCTATCCACCTCAGCCGACTTGAGCTTCAAGAACAGACTCGTTCACCGTCGAGTGTCATACTTCTCTGACTCCACAATGGCCTCGAACTTTCCGCCCCAAATCGTACAATCCAAAGAGTGTAAGAGCTTGACCGCTCTATCATGATCATCGTACGGGAGCACGTCCACATTGGCCCTCATGTTGTTCACCACCACCATGAACCTCTCGAAACAAGGCATCGATGGACTCACCGAGGAGATGAGTGAAGTTCTCGTACTCTCTCCGTAGGTCGCATACATCCGTGCCTCGAACCTGGGCATTCCCAACATGAGCCTCCTTTAGCACCGTCCAAATTCTACAAGCCAAGTGCTCGGTGTGCAACCGATCGATCTCAGTCGACACAAAGCACGAAACAAGTAGTTGACCGCTTTATTGTTGGCGTCGAATCCGTCCCTCGATCCTGGAGCGAGGAAGTCCATCGGCCGGACATAGCCTCGTGTCCACCTTGACATCCCAAAGGATCCGATCCTTTTCGCGGAGAAACGCACACATCCGCTTGCTCCACATCCGGTAGTTCTTGCCATCAAAGTGTGGAGGACCCGAACCCCATTCCCCGGTACGCAATCCTTGGATCTTAGACTAGTTAGAGTCAATAAAGACTCGAACCGGCTCGATACCACTTGAAGGACCGATACGGTGAACCGAGAGGGGGAGTGAATGGGAGCCGATAAAAATTCTTCTCGAAGGAGATGGAAACTCCAACAAGATGAACACGGCTTCCAACACACGTCTCCGACTCACTACCCAAGTTGGCCAAGCCCACGTAGCCACCGGACCTAGGAACCAACACACAACCTTCCGACCCAAGAACGCAAAGTGGAACTCCAAACCTCGAGTCTACAGACCAACACCGCCGACCGGTGAGCACCACCGGTCGACCGGTCCCCGCCGGTGAAACCGGGCAACTTTCACTAAGTGGCTCCATACCGGCCGACCGTGAGACACACCGCTAGACCGGTCACACCGAAGGCCCCCAAAGCACCAAACAAAGCCAACCGACCACCAAACTGACCCAAACTCGAAACAGCAGCAACACAGACAACGGCGAACACACCCGGACGTTCACCCGAGCAAAAACCCACCGAGGGTTGCACCGTCCGACCGGCCAAGAGCACCGGTCGACCGGTGTAGCTCCGGGCGCTCGGGATGAACAACACCCGCGGGTCAACTCCCCCAAATCCAAACCTCGATCTCCTGAATCGCTCCACGGAATTGAACAAGACTTTGGGGATATCAGGAACACCTCATGAGGAGTCCATAGCCAAGTTTAATCCCACCAAAACTTGTCCAAAAAGGAGGAATCGAAGAAATCCCGCTAAGAGCACCACAAACCCTAGAACTCGGAAAACCCCAAAATCGAGCCCCTTTACTCGCGGATTTGGGAGGGGAATCATAGCCCAAAGAATCACGAAGGGTTCCCACAAATTTCCCCCATCAAATCCCCAAGAGAAAGGTCCCGAAAACCACCCAAAGAAATCACCAAGACAGGGCTCCGAAAATCACCACCAAAAACAACCGGGAACAACACATCCAAACCTTGAGGAACCACGCCGAATCATCTATACATGCAACAAAGGTTCATACAAGGTCTAGCTTGCTGCCCAATCATCCAACCCTCTCACAAGATCTCACCATGAAGCTCTCAAGCTAGTCCTATGGAAATCCTAAGGAAAATAGGAAGGGAAAATAGGAAAACAAATGAACTAGGGTTTCAAGGCTTGGCCGCCATCCTCTCACCACTTGGGTTATATGGAGGCAACCGAAAGTATAAAATTCCCTTTCCTAATAACTAGGGGTACAAGCCCCTCAAGGGCGGATTAGGGAGTCTTCATGTCTTCACCATCGGACGGATGCTCGGCGACCGCACCCTCGCATAGCCTCGACGCAAGCCATGCAATCCCGACGCGTGTCCTCCGCTTCGAAGATTCCGGATCGCGTCGCCGCACACCGGCCGACCGGTGCTCCTCACCGCCGGGGACCGGTACCCACCGGCCGGGGACCGGCCGACCCACCGATCGACCGGTCCGGCACCGCCGGGCAGCCTCCGTCTTCGGTTCTTCGGTCTTGGCTTTGTGGATCAACCAAGGAACCCGCGGGTTTTCTCGGTGAACCACCGAAACCCCGCGAACTCATTGCGGCCTTCGCCAATCTCCACTCATGACTCGGCTCCCACGTAGTCCCGACTCGACCTTGGTTTTGAGGCTCAACCAATCAACCGTCCATGACTTCATCTTGCTGTTCATGCCACCATGCGACCCGCAATTGACCCCCGCTAGCCACCGGGTCCCTCGAACAAAGCCTACTTGTCTTCTCCACACCCGGAGGCCTCACCGGCGATGACCTTTCGCGCTTGTTCTTCACCCGCACCAACACCCGGTCAAGCCACAACCCGCACCTACAATACTTAGCCAAGAATCAGTCCACACAATGTTGTCAATCACTCATCACACAAGGAAGCGACCATCCACCGCCCTCGAACCACACATGGTCCTCACCGCGCCGCCACGCCGCCGTACCGCGCCGTGCGCGCGGCGGACCCCCGCACGTTCGCAAGGCCGGCCGTACGCACGCCGGCCGAGCCGCCGTAGCACGGAGATGCCTCCCCGTCGTCGCCCGTCGTCACCCGGCTCGCAGTATTTAAGGCCGCCCCGTGCTTCCCTCGCCCCCACGCCATCCCGAGCCACCGCCCGCCGCGCCGCGCCATTGCCGCCGCCGCCGGTGAACTCCACACCCCGCTCGCGCTCAACGCCGTGCAAACGTTCCTAAGCCTTGCCTAGACCTCACCGAAGCCTCCCGAGCCACGCATTGCACCGCACCGCCGCGGGCCTCGCCGGAACCCGTGAGACCGCGGGCGCGCCGCCGCGGTCTTGTCGCCGCCGCTCGCCGGAGCTCGCCCTGACCCCGCCACCGCCACCAATCAGCTAGGGGTGAGCCTAATCGCACCCCTGTGCCACATGTTGTCCTGGTCCGGCCCCACCTCGCTGCCAGCGAACTCCCCCGCCGCCGCAGGGGCATATCTGTGAAGTCCAGGGGCTTTTGTGTGAATTAGGGACCTGTTTACGATGAAAGTTATCTATGTTTCTTTGCTAGTTGGTCCAGCGCTTTAGAAAAACCCTAGAAAATTGTAGAAAATTCAGAAAATTACAAGAAATAATTTTGTTAGATTCATGGTTGAAAATACTACAACTTTTGTTATTCTCACAAGTTCGATTCCGGATATTTTTAACATGAAAAATAGGATTGTAAAATACCTAGATCTGCCATAACTCAAAAACTATAACTTCTCTCGCTTCCAAATTTTGGATATGTTGGGCATCATGTCATGACTAGCTCCCGTGCCAAAAATTGCACAAAGTTATGAAGTAAATCTTTTTATATAAATTGTTTTCCTTTTCTCGCAAAACTACCTAGATGATTTTTGTAGCTAAAACTATTTATGTTTTTGTGACCAACTTGTGCATGCCGTGTTGTTATGTCAAAGCACACCTCCGGTGAATTAATCATGATTTTTGGTTCAACAAAAATATTTATTATTAATTTATGCATGATTTACTTTGTAAATTTTTGAAGCAAGTTCAAGAGAGATTCTAGGTGTACTTGCCGGTTCTTTAGGCTTGTTTAGGACCGGAGAGCATGCATGAGAAAGTTTGGATCATTTTGGTGCATATTTATTTTTGTATGCATTTAATTTGAATCACTAGCTAGTCCTTGTTATTTTTCCAAAGTATTTTATTCTCTAGCTTCCAAGCCTTACTTGTGGGTCCAGTTGTCCAAGATAGGTGTTGTTATGCTTAAGAAACACTTCTTAAAATTTTTAGTGATTTATTGCTTAATAAAAAGCTTTAAAGCCCTTTTAAAGATTAAAGAAGCAATTTAAAAAGGAAAATCCCTTTTTAATTCATTTCCCTTTTTTGCAAAGTATTACCTAACTTAATTAAAAGTTAATAAAACACCCTTGCCGATAAGGAAGTAATTTATAAATAAAAATCTTGTTCACACCCTTGTGTTGACGCAAAAAGTGTACCTAGCGCCGAACACACAAAGAAGCCGAACAAGTCAAGCTGCGCACGCGCAAAGAGTAACGATGACGTGCCAGTCAATTTTTCCTGAAAATTAACAAAAGATAAAGCAGTTAGATACCAAAGCTTGGAACTTGCCGGGTGATACCGCATAGGTTCCATATTTACGGCTAAGAAGCCACATAAGATGACACATAGCTATGCAAAAGCTATTTGCCAAAGAATTGAAACCGTTCGGGAACTTATAAAAGGAAAAGTAATACCGCCGAATGGATGACGTAAGCATGATGGCAATCGGTCTTTGTTTGGTCAACAATGCATAAACACGATATATGACCGATTCCATAATAACAATGTTAAATAAATGAATAAAGTAAAGCACGAACGTAAACATGTAATAAACAAGCATGCATAGATCCAAAGCACTAGTCTACCGCATGTCTAGGTACTTAGAGATCCGTCGGGTACGATGCCAAAACAAATCTATCCACCGCATGATACAACTTGCATGAAATCGTACCACTTTCCACAAATAGATCTATCCACCGCATGATACAATCTAAATATGGAAAGCTAAAAGCACGCATTATTTAAAGCATGAATTGCGCACGTGTTTTGCTCGTGGAGAAACATAACCGAATACGGCCGAATGTACCGATTCGGGGTCCATGAAGAAGGAACGAACATTACCAAGCGGATAAATCTATCAAAGTTGATTCGAAATCTAATCCACCGGATGACTAGCTCTAAAGCAACCCAAAAACCTGCATCTACCGCATGATACCCGGTTCTTTCAAGATTTATACCAACAACGGCAAGCTTGAACCCACAACACGTAACAACCTAGATCGATTCGGTTTCGGCTATCGGAAGGCACAAGATCCACGTGTTAAAACACAAGATCTACCCATACAGAGATCACAAAAGAAATGAGCCGATCCAAACCCATCTAGATTGGGCAAAAGTGTTACATGAATCTAAACATAAAGTAAAAACTCGAAGTAACACAGGGTAACTTAATGAATCTATTGGATCTTGCCAAAATCCAATAGAGCCGATAACTAGCTTCAAGCTAGATCTTAGCCCACCGCATGGCTCATGACCTAACAAGAAACCCTCTTGAACCAAGCTTGAATCTACCGCATGACACGAAGCATGGTAACAAGACTACTTGCATCGATCTAAATCCACCGCATGATACTAGACATGATACAAGGTTGCCGGTACTCACGGAGGTCGACGGATCGATTGGCCCTCTTGAAGAACTCGACGACACGACAAAAGGACTCTAGGGTTTGGCGCAAGGCCGGTGTGTATTGAAGAATGATTGTGTTCGTTACATACATTCGGGGGTCATATTTATACCCCGTCAAGTACAACTTCGAATGGATTCGTTACCTAACTTATCTCTAAGCTTGATCGCCTATCCATCCATTCGTTCTCCCTGATTGAGCCACGTCACCATTCAATCCCGCAAAATCAGCTCTCTCGTTCCTTTGCCGAACCGGAGCAGATAGCCGACCGCGCATCTCTTTGCCGAACATCTCTCGAAAAGATCCTTGCTTCCACCGACGGACTCTTTATCGAACCGGACCCACAAGTCGACTCCTTACCAAATTTTGGTGTTAACACATGCCCCTTCAATTGTGGGATAAAAGTAATTTTGTTCCACAATTGACTCCGACCACGAATACCTCAAATCAAATCGTCAACACCGTTCTTCGCAATCCGCCGGAATCTTCATCCGCATTCAAACCCTAGATCCCCTCGTTCCGAGCTCAAAGCCCCAATGGCGGCTCAAAACCAGGATGCTCGGTGTAAATTTCTCCCCCCGTAAACCTCGTTCGGCATTTAGGTTTTCAATTTCACCTGAGATTTCTTCTTCCGCTTTTGCTTCAGGAGCCTTCCACTGAACTTCTGATTCGCACTGAGGCCAATTCGAGATCCTATTACCTTGGTCCTGTAGGGAACTCTGACCCTCGAGATTTCATCGCAAACTCGAATCTCGCAGAATCCCCTTCAAAGCAGCTCTATCTCCACCTCCTCAGTGGCAAGACGCTTTTAAGAATCGGCCCTTACCTCCAATCGCAGCCGGAAGACTTGGTACCGGAGGATTCTCGCGACAAGAGCAGATTGACCAACCCGGATACCCTCCGTATCGCCCCGGTGCTTGGAGTTATCCGTGGCCGAGACCCCCAAGAACGAAGACCTCCCCGATAGCGACCGCCACTTCGGTCAAACGGCGTCAACGCTTTCCTTTTTGGCCATGGCCCAATGTCTCCAACCCCGGCCGATGTGTATATGATTACCGGCCTTGACATCACAGTGGTCTATTCAGCCTTGGAAATTCAAGAATTCTTCTCGGCAAACGGGGGTAAAGCCGGGGAACGGATATAAGAATTACATCTTGAAGCACATGAAAGACAATCCCCTTGGTGATGTTGAATACGAGCATTTCCGAATATGTGGCCGTGCGGATTTGTCTTCGTGGCAAAGCCAACGAGCCTACCTTGAACCATATTGCAATGGCGTCTCATTTGGCCAGTGGCAACCGCCTTCCCCTTGGGAAATTCTTCCTCGGCAGTGTATACCATATGCTTCACCAAACTGTTACTCAGATGTACACTAGCCAAAGGATAGCATGTGTCAACGACTCTTGGTGGTTCGTTCAGATATGGCTGCAGCTCCACCTGCACCAAATTGTTGGTGTCGATTTGAACAACAGGCTTTTCCCTTCATCCAATCACCCTGATGGAGAAAACAATGCTACCAGGGGATGCCAGAATTATGGAGAAGCGGCTTCAACCGTTCTTATTCAAGCAAGACATCGGCCCGGCTTTTTGAACTATTCTTCAAAGGTTTCCCGAATCCTCTCTGGCTCCCCTATCTGGATAATGACACCTTGACTTTCCCTGTTGAATTCTCCTTTGAGCCCGGTCGTCAAGATGGGAGATTTCTTGAAATCTTCAACATCATAATCCGCCCATGTATACTTCCTAGCCGAATTCAATGGAGGAAGGCGAGAATCGAGCACTTATGAATATTATCGACCTAATACAATGGCCCGACAACTTGGATGTGGCCGGATGCCCCCAAGGCTATTTCGGCATGAATTCCTTAAGCCCGGGGAGGAAATCAAAGAACCTATGCACAGCAGCGAGAGTCTTCAATTATGTGTGCGGTCCCACCGTCTATACCGGCCTTTTGTGCCTATAACCTTAACTCATCCCACTTTCAATTCCTGGTGGCAAGAATTCCACGATCACATCTTCGGTGAGCTCCGTACACGTGTTCCGTGCGAGTTGATGCTCGATTTCCCCGCCAACTTCGGAGAGGTAACATAATGAACCTTTGGATCGACATTTCTCCTCTCAATCATGATTCCGACCTCATTCCTTTGATTCCACGAACACGCGTCTCGCCCCTCGAGCCGAGAATATCACCTACAATCCTGTAGGCCCAATCTCAGCACTGGGATTCAAGTCCACAACTCGGCTCGGTTAATGGCCGGGTTTGCCACAACGGACCCCCAGCCTCTCTAGCCTTGCTGCTGACAGGAGGCAAGGTTTATCTCTGGTTGCTCCTCCAAATGCCAAGAGGAGGAGAACTATCAAGAAAATCCTTGTTGAGGTAAAATCCTTTACCTTCTTGACCCCAAGATTACTCGTTCCGATAAATTATCTCTTTGTGCATTCTCGGACCGAGCTCAAAGAACCTTCGGTGTCGAACCTCGCCAATGCCCCATCCACAGGTATGACCTTTATTGTCCTCTTTTAATGATGAACACTGGCATTTACCCTTGTGACTTGACATTTGCGAAGAAACGGTGGAAGAACAATCGGTTGATGTCCCGGTGGCTCAACAAGCAAGTCCACCCGGGGGTTGAATTACCTATCCCAGTGGAGATCTCATCTTCATCACCCTCTGCAGAAGCAATGAATTCTCCAGAGATGAGTCTCCCAATCCGGCTAGGAGCCATCAAGTCCTCCAAGGGCACAATCACCGTTGGTCACGCGGCGACTCCAATCCCAACGAGAGGTGGATCCGACTTCTCATCGCCCGAAGCCCATGAACTACCGGCAAGAATCGCATCAACACCTTCTAACTTGGAAGCTTCGGCTCTACCGGAGCACCTCCTTCTCCGTGATTACCCCCGCTCAAGAAATCGGCCACGAGGTAATCATTTGCACTCAACTCGCTATTTTTACTTTTAACACCTCTAACTCGGCAATATGGCTTCTTAGGATCGAGGCTCCATCATCATCAAGCCCGTCGTCGGGGACCAATCCGAGCTTGCCGAGGCGATGGAAGGGATGCACCAGCCTCTGTCAGATGAGGTGCTAGCAAAGCTTCGAGAAATTGTTGCCTGGCTGGAAAGAGATGCACAAGATCAGTTCAAGGATCTTGATCACTTCGAGGAGATGCTTGAATCCATCAGCCAAGAACTTCCCGAGGATATCAGCGCTCCTCTGGTATCCATCTGTGGCCTGGACGTCCTTTACGCGCCCATAAGACATGCTTTGAGGAAACTGCGCTCCCGTCCGGCTATCGAAAAGAAGAGATCTGATGCTGAACAAGCCATGAACGGGGCGCAATCCCAGACAGAGAGCCACAGAGACACATTGACTAATCTGCAGTGCTTCTTGTGATCCGAAAATTGCCAAGAAAGCTCGCTCTAGAAGCGGAGCCGAGAAGCCTGTCGACCGAGATAGAGGCCGATAAAAAGAAAATAGCCGAGCTTCCGGATTGATAGAAAAGACCCGGGGAGGAAGCAAGATCGGCTATAGCCAAGATGGAACAATGCGATGCGGAACTCACCACCTTGTCCGACGCCCAAAAAGATTGCCAAGAACTATTGGACAATTTCCGTCAGGCAACATCCAATGCTCGTAGTGTGATTGCGAAACATCTGAACATTTGAATGCCCCCATTGATGTATAACCGAATTGGCCGCTCCTGCGATATTTTCTTGCAATTTATTTCTTTTCCTCTCGCGTACCCTCGAATATAATACCGAACGACCCATTCGGCAAAGAAACGCCAACTCCCGACCGGCACTTTGATTCTCTTTAGCCGAGCCGTTAACCGAATGCGACTCGGCCCTAGAACTCCAAGTGACCCGTCGGCGGGCTGGCCAAGGAAACCTTTCCACCTTCCGATTTTCTTGGGATATGCGCCACGATCCAAAGCCACGACTCGAAGCCACGATTCATCTTGCCAGGCCTATAAATGTAACTGTAGGTGCCCCTAGCTCTCCACCAGGCCTTCTAGCTCTCGAATCTTTGCCAATCTCAGCTCTTCCTCTCTTCAAACAGTGCACATCCCAAGCCACCATGGTGCGCCGCCTCAACCGCCGCCGCGCCTCCGACGAGGCAGAGGGGAGCAGCGCCAATGCGCGCCGGAGGCAATGATCGTCGATTCCTCCTTTTTGATTCGACTTTTGATCTTCTTCTTGTCTTGACGACCATCTTCTTTACAGATTGATTCAGTGGAATCTGTCTCCTGCGCCGGCCAATCAACCCCTTCCAGACGACTCCTCGGAGTCCGATGGCCACTCCCCCGTGCCGTACGGGGAAGTCGATGCCCTTCGCTTCAAAGAAGAGTTAGAGACGGCCCGGCGTGAGCTAGAGGACGTCTCCAAGAAGGCGGGCATAGCCGAGCTTGAGTGGGAGGACCAGCGCAAACAGCTGCTGGAAGCCATCGATGGTGCGCTGCGTAACCGAATCTTTGATTCAACCCTCCTTTGACACTAATTCCCTTTTTCTTGCGGCCCGCGACGCCGAGCTCAACCACCGAAGGCGCCGGTGGAGCACTGGCCGATAAGGTGAATGCCCGCGGCGACACGCCGGCGGAGCGCCTTGCCGCGGTGGAGCACCGCGTTGACGAGGTGGCGACGCATGGCGTTCGTTTGGGCACCACCTTGGGCACGGCCGCCATGGCGACGCATACGGACGTCGACTACTCCACCAGCCGCGCGGCTTCCGGGCGGCGCACCGGGAGGACATCGACGAGATCGAGCTCATCCGAGAGCGCCTCGATGGCCACGGCGACGCCATTGCCGAAATCACTCATCCCCAATCTGTACTGAACAGGCTTTTCGACTAGATTGTATTAGGGATGTTGATCATCGGCAATAAATAAGAACTTTTGAATTCTGTATTTGTGCTGTCATGAATCCGCCTTGCATTCGCATCCATGATTCTTATTTTTCCTTGAATGCATCCGGGAACTGTCTTGAGCCGAACGTGCTAGAATAGTTGCCCCTTGACGCAAAATCCACAGAAGATCCTGATTCGGCAATCCACGAGCACTGTTCAAGCAAAAACCCTTCGTACTTGGAGAGAAAAACCCTGCCGTTTGGTATTCTAAAAAGTGCGTATCGGCCGGTCATCACTCCCAATGCACCCCTTCGGTCAATAAAAGAGCCTCGCCGAGATGCCCCGCAAATCCACCCGCACACTCATCCATCATTTATCATTTCTTCCCCGTCTTTAGAGGAAAAAACCCCAAAGCCATGGACAAGGGCAAGCAACCCCGGGAGGGCGGCTCATCGAAGAAGCGTACAATTCGAAGGTGAGTTCTTTCTTGATTTGTTCCTCGTTCTCCATATGATCCCGTGCTTCATGTTTTCTTCTTTTTCCTCCTCCAGCCTTGATTTGCTCCCTAAAGAAGTCATCGGGACCGAAGATGTGCCTGAGTACATCTCCTCCGATTCCTCCCTCGAAGCAGAGGATGCCACGCCTGAACAGAGGGCCAACCATCAACTGCGCCGCCGCGTTCGGCATCTGGAGCACGGCCTCAGGGACATCACCGCCCATTGCCAAGCCGAGCGTGAGCGCCGCATGGCCCTGGAAGCACTAGTAGGGGGTAAACGCTTCGACCTCTTCTTAACCTTATGCCTCGCATTTGGATGTCTTGCCCCTAACCTTGATCCCTCCGCTTCGGATGTCTCTGACAGGTACAACAACCTAAAGACGGCCTGGGAGAGCTTGGTGGAGGCCGCCAACCATGGTCACCCCCATGCGTTCCAAGTTGCCGTCACGGTGGTCCCGGAACAAGCGAAGAGGGAGCAGCCGAAGAAGTAAAGAAAAGATTGAATCATACTTTCGCTTCTTTCTCCACGCCTTCTGCTTCCCACCTCCTTGGAGATCTGACCACCAGGGCTGTTAAATGTAAACCGGCAGGAAGCAGTTGTAATGTTTGTGCTAAGGGCAATGTATCTAGGCATTGGCCATTTCTTCTGTTGATGGATTTTTGTTCTGAAGGCGGCCTCATTCTTGAGCGCCGGCTATCTCTGTGTCAGATGTGTGTAATCATCGATCGATCTCAATGCTAGGATAATATTTCTTCAGATATCTTCCATTTATTGCAGCGGAAAATTCTTCTCCTAGCAAAGTTTCAATATATATGCATTACCAGGGACGCATCTGACCACACGAAAGGGCCCTTCCCAGTTGGGGGACCATTTGCCGAATTCACTGTACTTAGTTCCAATCGGCAATAGCGCTTTCCAAACCAAATCGCCTTCTGCAAATTGCCTCACTTTTACCTTCTTGTTATAGTATTTGGCAACCCGCAGCTTGTTTTTCTCGATGTTTTCCAGGGCCCTAAGACGGATCATATGCAAATCCTCTAGTTCATCCATCATTAGGCCACTGTAATCTTTGGAGCCCAAATCTCTCTGTAACACCACCCTCCTTGAATCTGATTGCATCTCCCAAGGTAAAACCGCGTGGTGCCCATAAACCAACTCATAAGGAGAAGTTTTTGTAGCTCCATGGGGGGCCATTCGGTAAGCCCACAGTGCTTCACTGAGTACCGAATGCCACCTTCTTGGCTTCTGGTCGATCTTCTTTTGTATCAGCTTGATCATGATCTTGTTAGAAGCCTCTGCTTGACCATTAGCTTGGGCATAATAAGGAGAGGAGTTAAACAATTTAATCCCCATGCTTTCGGCGAACTCTCTGAACTCTAGTGACACGAATTGTGCCCCCGATCGGGGGTGATAGTCCGAGGGATTCCAAACCGATAGATGATGTGCTCTTTGACGAATTCAACCATGTTCTCTCGATGTCACCTTCTTCGGTGCGGATCGCCTCAACCCATTTGGTAAAATAATCCGTAGCCAAAATCACGAACTTATGCCCCTTGCTAGATGGTGGATTAATTTGGCCAATCAGGTCTATCCCCAGCCCCTGAATGGCCATGGCTTGATGATGGGATTTAACGCCGACGCGGGGACCCTTTGAATATTTCCAAACCTCTGGCAATCTTGACATCCCTTGTAATACTCAAAGCAATCCTCTAATATCGTCGGCCAAAAGCATCCAGCTTGTTTGATGACCCATTTCATGCGGTAGGCTGACTGGTGTGCTCCACATATCCCATCGTGCACTTCGCTCATCATTTTTTTGGCCTCTTCTCGACCCAGGCATCGTAGCAATACCCCATCTAATGATTTATAGAATAAATTATCATCCAGAAGAACGAACTTTATGGCTTTGTACCTGAGCTTCCTAGAGACTTTACGTGATGGATCCTTCAAGTAATCAACGATCTCTTTTCTCCAATCATCTTCTGCAAGATCCATCCTTAGTGCACACCTCCGCAAAGCAAACGCTTCTTGGCTCTCTTTGTAACCAGAGGCGCTTTGAGCCGGCTCGTTTGCTTCTTTGTTATGTTCCCTAGGGATGTGTCGGAGAGTCACCAACGGGAAGCTCTTCAAGATTTCCCCGCATTCTTCGTAGTAACTCCTCGCGCGCTTCACTCTTGCATTCATATTGGCCGTTCAATTGCTTGATTACCAGCTCGAATCTCCATAAAATTCAACCGAAACGGCCCCTGCTTCTCTCAAGTATTGAAGCCCTCGAAGTAATGCCTCGTATTCAGCCTGATTATTTGTGACAGTGGGCTGAATAGGGATGGCAAATTCAAACATCTCACCTTTAGGAGAAATCAGCAGGATCCCTACTCCCCCACCTTTGCCACATGATGACCCATCAAAAAATAAAGCCCAAGGGGTAATCTCAAGCAGATCAATTGACGGATCACGATGTTCAGTTATAAAATCGGCAATGATCTGACCTTTGATGGCTTTTGCCGATTCGAACTTCAATTCGAACTCTGATAAAGCTAAAATCCATTTGCCAATCCTGCCGTTCAAAATTGGCATAATAACATATGTTTTATTACATCAAACTTGGAATACACAGTGCATTCGGCATTCAACAGGTAGTGCCGAAACTTTGTACACGAGTAGTACACGCAAAGACACAGTTTCTCCACAGCCGAATACCTGGTTTCAGGATCAAGTAGTTTTCGGCTAAGATAAGCTACTACCCGCTCCTTTCCTTCGAATTCTTGAATAAGGGCCGATCCAATGGTTTGGGTATCGGCCGCCACGTACAACTTGAAAGGCTTGTTCGACCGAGGAGGAACCGATGCGGTGGCTCCTTCATGTATCGCTTGATCTCATCGAAAGCCTTTTGTTGTTCGTCACCCCAAATAAACTTCTGATCTTTCTTTAACTTCAACAGCGGAGAAAATGGCAAGACCTTCTGTGACAAATTCGATATGAATCTTCTTACGAAATTGATCTTGCCGAGCAGTGACTGCAACTCCTTGAGGTTAGTTGGAGGAACAACTTCATCAATGGCCTTCATGCTCTTTTTGCCAACTTCAATTCCCCCTTCGTGGACCAAAAACCCCAAGAATTCTCCAGCTGATACCCCAAAAGCACATTTGTTTGGATTCATCTTCAAACCATGCTTCCGAGTGCACTCCAAGGTCCTCTTCACATCTTCCAAATGCGTGTCATGACTCAGGGACTTGATTACCACGTCATCAATGTAGATTTCCACAACTTTGCCGATCAACTCGTGAAAAATATAATTCATGGCCCGTTGATAAGTTGCACCGGCATTCTTTAACCCAAACGTCATGACTATCCATTCAAACGGGCATATGACCGGGACATCTAAAGGCCGTCTTTGATATGTCTTCTATTGCCATGAAGATTTGGTTGTAACCCGCATTACCATCCATGAAACCGATGACTTTGTGTCCACTGCGGCGTCAATCAACAAATCGGCAATAGGCATTGGGTAACCATCCATCGGAGTAGCTCGTTCGTGTCCCCGAAATCTATGCGGACCCTCATTTTTCCATTCTTCTTATACACAGGGACGATGTTAGAAATCCACTCGCATATACGCACGGCCGAACGAAGTTTGCATCAAGTAATCTTTCAATTTCCTTCTTCACATCGGCCAATACTTCATCCTTGTAGATCTTCGGGGTGGTTGCTTGTATGGTTTGAAACCAGATTTGATTGGCAACCGATGCTCGACGATAGAACGATCCAATCCGAGCATCTCCGAATAATCCCAGGCGAAGCAATCTTTGTATTCCTTGAGAAGCTTAATTAATTCTCCCCCGAAGTCCGGCCGCAAGCTCGCGGCGATGAATGTCGGCCTTGGCTTATCACCGTTTCCAATGTCAACCTCTTCTAATTTATCAGCCGACATGAATCCCCGCCCTAGCTTGCCATCAGTGCCGTCTACGGGGTTCTCCATTAAAAATTGCTATAAGAGCCGACTGCTTGAATCGGCTGTTGATCACTGCTGACAGGTTCAACAGGACCTTCCCCCCAGTCTTTGCCTGAGAAGCAATCAATACCCTGGTACTCCCAGAAAGCTGGTTCCATGTTTGCCACGCTCACGGAGTCATCTGCCTGGACGACCTCAATCTCATCGTCCACCCACTGGATAAGCTGTTGATGCATGGTGGACGGGACACAACAGTTAGCATGAATCCAGTCCCGCCCAAGCAGCAGGCTGTAGGCCCCCTTGCCTTCGATGACAAAGAAGGTAGTGAGCAGCGTCTTGGATCCGATCATCAAATCCACGTGAGCACACCCCTTGGTATCTGAAGGGTTCCCAGCGAAGTCATTGAGGATTATACTCGTAGGCGTCAAATCGCTCGGGCCCATGCCAAGCTTCCTGAAGGTGGTGTACGGCATTACGTTGACTGCCGCTCCACCATCGACGAACATCTTTGTCAATGGCTTGCCATTGACGTATCCTCTCAAGTACAGCGGCCTCATATGTCGATTCTTGGCCGGCTTGTCGAAGATTGCCTGCTTGGCCAGCACCAATTGTGCCAGCATCCCCTCGGCCTGCTCATCATCTAGGGCCGCTTCCTCCTGCACAACCTGGTTAGCAGGAGCCATGAATTCGTTCGGCAGAAAGTATACCATGCATGTTGGAGCCGAACGCTTCGATCCTTCAGGTTGATCTTTGGGGCGCCACACCTGCCTCGTCTGGATTCCAGCCTGCCTCAACTCGCGGTTCCTCAAGCGCTGGACCCGTCTTTTCTGGCTCCTCCTCAGGCCGGGCGGGCACCATTGCCCCTTCTGCCAGACGTAGTCATCTTCATTCTCCTCTTGATCAGCCCATCTGAGGTCAGCTTGCCGCTTCCTAGGATGATCAATGACTTCAATTTTTTTGGCGCCGATCCCCATTAGGTTGGATCCTTCCAATTCTCTCGTGGACGGATCGGCGATTGGCAGTCTCCTGCCTGTACTCAAAATACCGTCACCGCATTCGGGACGGTTCTTCAATGTGGGCAACTTCAAACCCTCATTCCGGCAATGCCCGGAAATGGCACATCCCAAAGGCACGCGCTCCTGCTCGCGCGTGTATTGCTACGGTCCCTCTCGCGCGCCTCTTCCTCGGCTCCGCGCCTTTCCTCCTCGGCTCCGCGCTTCGGTAGCTCTCTTTCTCCATCCGGCGCCGCCACTTGTTCGGGAGGATGTGCGTGGTCACCTTGGGCTTAACTCCGGACGACTCCCCGATCTCTATGTGACTCTCGAGAACGCGGGGAGCCTCACCATGCACCCGTTCCGGAGTCACTTGGCATTCTGGGTCCACCGCCCCATCTTGTCTAGCCCCGGGCCGAGGTCAAGACCTTGACTTTCCCCTTCTCCTGCGGGCGTTATCACGTTGACAGAAAAGCCCACCATGTTCTGAGGGAAGGGGTGGCCATCCAGCTTCATCTTGTTGTCAAACTTGAGGTGACCCTCCTGGATGGCTTTCTGGATCCTCATCCTGAAGACCCTGCAATCATTGATGGAGTGCGAATCCCTGTCGTGGAAGCCGCAGTAACGTTTTCCTTTAACTCCATCGGGCCGAAGCATGGAATGCCCCTCGGGCGACTTGATTCGGCCTTCCTTTACTAGGAGCTCAAACAATTTGTCGGCCTTCGTGATATCAAAATCGTAAGTGCCCTTGGTCCGTTTAACCCGGCCGATTCATCGTCAAAGGCTCCTTCCCCCACATGATCTCTCGCTGCGGCCCACATCCAATTCCTCATCGAATCCTCGAACGGATCGGCCTTGTCTAAGAAGGCGGTTGTAAACGTCGCCGACGTCATGCGTCGCTTGCCAAATTTGGCATCCTTCTTGAAGCCATACGCCCGATTGCTCATCGGTGATAGCTTCTCGCGATAGGCGGCCCGAGGTTCTCAAACTCCATCCCGAACAATTTTTCACGTACGGTGGCAAGCATCCCGGCGACGGCCATATCAGCCAACTGGTCATCTGGCAAGTTAAGCGAGAAGCACATGCCTTTAACCTCCCTGAATCTTCTAAGAAATTCTAGCGGTGTCTCGCTGTGCCTCTGCTTCAGGGTGGCAAGGTCGATCAATTTTTTCTCCGAGCTGCCACTGAAATAATGAGCGTGGAATTTCCGCTCTAGGTCCTTCCATCTGGAAACTGATTCAGGGGGTAGGGACGAGAACCATTGGAACGCTGGACCTGTCAGTGATGCGGGGAAGTAGCGGACCCTGAATGTCTCCTCAGCTGAGCACTCTCCAAGCTGCATGAGGTAACGAGCGATGTGCTCGACCGTGCTCGTGTCGTCTTGTCCTGAAAACTTTGTGAACTCCGTTGGCGGCTTCACCCTTGGCGGCAAGAGCACATTGTAGTACCATTCCTGGGAACGGCGGCTTATAGGCGGTTCCTTGCATTCTTGGCTTGAGGCCGAACCGATTTTGCATCAATTCGGCCATCTTCCGCGGCGGGCGTCGTCCTCTTGCGCGCTGCCCGGCTCGGCGCGTATCCCGGATGTGGGAAGGCGTCAAATGCCCCGTAGTTTCCCACCTCGTGGTAGCCTCCGCCGTACAGGTTTCTCTGCAACCAATTGCTCGCCGGAGCGATCCTCCGACCGGAAGTGAGCGGGGCACCGGCGAGCCGAATGCTAAGTCTCCGTACGTGGGCCGGTACGGATTCGGGCGTTGCACGGGTTGACCCGTGCTACCCCGTGGTGGTGGCTGGATTGGCCGTCCCGAGGCCTCTGCGGTGGAGGCCGAACCGGCCGTTTCCCGGCGGCTCTGTGGAGGAGGTCGGAAAGCTTGACTTCCGGCCGCTTTGGGGAGGAGGCCGCACCGGCGGGCTCCGAAGTGGCGGGCCGAGAGCTTGATTCGCCCGGTTCCACGGTGCCCCCCGGACGGGCGCTTTGCTAAACGCTTGTTCCATGCCGGGGCCGAAGACGGCCACCATCATCCGCTGGAGCGCACCGAGGAAAGCCTTGTTGTGCTTGCTCAACATGTAATGCCGGATTCTTGGAACACCCGCATGCACTCCTCTTTCTCCGCCGAACCGTGGCATCGCTTTCCCCCGGCAAGCAACACCCCGGGCATCTCGTTCTTCAAATACGGGACGCCGCTTCTATATTTCTTGAATGACAGGCAGACATTTCGCCGAAACCGGTCTATGACATCCCGGGAGTTGCCGCCGCTGCTCGGAGAGAGATCTTCAAGGCCGACGTCCATGATGTCCGCGATCTCGGGCATTCGATCTATTCGGCCGTTGGTCCCACCGGGCGTGCCAAAAAGTGTGTTGACGCAAAAAGTGCACCTAGCGCCAAACACACAGCAAGCCGAACAAGCTGGCTTCGCACGCGCGAAGAATGACGATGACGTGCCAGTCAATTTTTCCTGAAAATTAACAAAAGATAAAGTAGTTAAATACCAAAGCTTGGAACTTGCTGGGTGGTGCCAGACAGTTCCATATTTACGGCTAAGAAGCCACACAAGATGACACATAGCTATGCAAAAGCTATTTGCCAAAGAATTGAAACCATTCGGGAAAAAGGAAAAAGTAATACTGCTGAATGGATGACGCAAGCATGATGGCAAACGGTCTTTGTTTGGTCAACAATGCATAAACACGATATATGACCGATCCCATAATAACAATGTTAAATAAATGAATAAAGTAAAGCACGAACGTAAACATGTAATAAACAAGCATGCATAGATCCAAAGCACTAGTCTACCGCATGTCTAGGTACTTAGAGATCCGTCGGGTACGATGCCAAAACAAATCTATCCACCGCATGATACAACTTGCATGAAATCGTACCACTTTCCACAAATAGATCTATCCACCGCATGATACAATCTAAATATGGAAAGCTAAAAGCACGCATTATTTAAAGCATGAATTGCGCACGTGTTTTGCTCGTGGAGAAACATAACCGAATACGGTGAATGTACCGATTCGGGGTCCATGAAGAAGGAACGAACATTACCAAGCGGATAAATCTATCAGGTTGATTCGAAATCTAATCCACCGGATGACTAGCTCTAAAGCAACCCAAAAACCTGCATCTACCGCATGATACTCGGTTCTTTCAAGATTTATACCAACAATGGCAAGCTTGAACCCACAACACGTAACAACCTAGATCGATTCGGTTTCGGCTATCGGAAAGCACAAGATCCACGTGTTAAAACATGAAATCTACCCATACAAGGATCACAAAAGAAGTGAGCCGATCCAAACCCATCTAGATTGGGCAAAAGTGTTACATGAATCCGAACATAAAGTAAAAACTCGAAGTAACACAGGGTAACTTAATGAATCTATTGGATCTTGCCAAAATCCAATAGAGCCGATAACTAGCTTCAAGCTAGATCTTAGCCCACCGCATGGCTCATGACCTAACAAGAAACCCTCTTGAACCAAGCTTGAATCTACCGCATGACACGAAGCATGGTAACAAGACTACTTGCATCAGATCTAAATCCACCGCATGATACTAGACATGATACAAGGTTGCTGGTACTCACGGAGGTCGACGGATCGATTGGCCCTCTCGAAGAACTCGACGACACGACAAAAGGACTCTAGGGTTTGGCGCAAGGCCGGTGTGTATTGAAGAATGATTGTGTTCGTTACATACATTCAGGGGTCATATTTATACCCTGTCAAGTACAACTTCAAATGGATTCGTTACCTAACTTATCTCTAAGCTCGATTGCCTATCCATCCATTCGTTCTCCCTGATTGAGCCACGTCACCATTCAATCCCGCAAAATCAGCTCTACCGTTCCTTTGCCGAATTGGAGCAGATAGCCGACCGCAGATCTCTTTGCCGAACATCTCTGAAAAGATCCTTCCTTTCACCAGAAGGATTCTTTATCGAACCGAACCCACAAGTCAGACTCCTTACCAAATTTTGGTGTTAACACCTTGCTAGTGAGAGGAAAAGGATTAAACCTTCACATGAAATAACAAGTACAAAAGAAACATTAATTCAAATGTGCAATAAAAGAATGAATCACATATAACTAATAACCTTACTAAAAGAGATGTACTATCCGGATACTTGTTAAGGTGAATATGAGCAACAAGAGTTGGATAAGATAACAAACCGTCACATCACTCGAACCTTGCCTTGCATTCCGTGTAGATCTTCCGGACGCACTACAAGAAACTATTTAATCTGTGACGCATTCTCCATGACGTTTTCAGAAAACGTAACGAATGTGCATTGCAGCCCAAAACACTGCGACGATTTCTTTAATTCGTCGCGATTCTACGACGTATTCCGTTTTTTCGTCACAGATGTGCATTGAAGCTCAAAACACTGCGACGATTTGTTAAATTCGTCGCGATTCTACGATGTATTCCTTTTTTCGTCACAAACACCGCGACGATTTGTTTAGTTTGTCGCGATTCTACGACCTGTTCATATTTTTTGTCACGGACGTGCATCGATGGATATTGAAGCCCAAACCATCACGACGATTTGTTAAATTCGTCGCAATACGGCCCACAACACCGTGACGTTTTAGCAGATTCGTCGCGATCCTAAAAAAACAGCCACCTCACCAGCACCTAGGACCCACCCACACTACCACGCAGGCGCCACCTCACCCAGGCGCCACGTCACCACCACGTGAGCGCCCCGGGCCACCACACTGCCACGCAGGCGCCACCTCACCCAGCGCCACGTCACCACCACGTGAGCGCCCCGGCCACCACACCGCCACGCAGCGCCACCTCACCCAGGCGCCACGTCACCACCACGCGAGCGCCGGGGCCCACCTCACGCGCCACGCAGCGCCACGTCACCACCACGTGAGCGCCGGGGCCTACCTCATCGCCACGCGAGCGCCACCCTCACCCGGGCGCCACGTCACCACCACGCGAGCGACAGGGGCCCACCTCACCGCCACGCAGCGCCACCTCACTCGGGCGCCACGTCACCACCACACGAGCGCCAGGGGCCCACCTCACTGCCACGCAGGCGCCACCTCACCCAGGCGCCACCTCACCACCACATGAGCGCCAAGGGCCCACCACACTGCCACGCAAGCGCCACCTCACCCAGGCGCCACGTCACCACCACGTGAGGGCCCCGGGCCCACCACACTTCCACGCAGGTGCCACCTCACCCAGGCGCCACGTCACCACCACGTGAGCGCCAGGGGCCCACCTCACTGCCACGCAGGCGCCACCTCACCTAGGCGCCACGTCACCACCACGCGAGCGCCCGGGGCCCACCTCACTGCCACGCAGGTGCCACCTCACCCAGGCGCCACGTCACCACCACGTGAGCGCCTGGGGTCCACCTCACTGCCACGCAGGCGCCACCTCACCCAGGCACCACGTCACCACCACGCGAGCGACAGGGGCCCACATCACTGCCACGTAGGCGCCACCTCACCACCAAGTGAGCGCCAAGGGCCCACCACATTGCCACGCAGGCGCCACCTCACCCAGGCGCCACGTCACCACCACGTGAGCGCCAGGGGCCCACCTCACTGCCACGCAGGCGCCACCTCACCCAGGCGCCACCTCACCACCACGTGAGCGCCAAGGGCCCACCACACCGCCACGCGAGGCGCCACCTCACCCGGACACCACCTCACCACCACGCGAGCGCCGGGGGCCCACCTCACCGCCACGCGAGCGCCACCTCACCCGGGCGCCACGTCACCACCACGCGAGCGCCGGGGGCCCACCTCACCGCCACGCAGCGCCACTTCACCTAGGTGCCACGTCACCACCACGTGGTAGAGAATGATTTTAGAAAATTTTAGAAAAAAGAATCATCGAATTTGGAGTTAGTATGAGGCAGAAAAACTAGTTACAAGTTTTAGTCAACGATTAAAAAGAGAAAACACACTTGTTCATCTCAGTTCATAGCAATTACAATTTCTGTTTTTAATCTTTGGATAAAACTTGTAAACTGTTTTTCTTCCTCATACTAACTCCAAATCGGTTGATTCTTTTTCCTAATTTTTTCTAAAATCGAGATGTTTTAGCCAGTGCCATTTGTTTGTATCTTAATTACTATTTCTTGGTTGCTTTTCATACAACATAACTTTTCCAACTAAAAAGAGAATATAAAAACATGTTTTTTTCATAATAATTGCTAATATAACTTAATATTCTCTAATGTTATGGTCAACATGAGATGGTGTCAATAATTGAGGTGCATACAAGTTTGGTCACATTATTAGTTGTTCAAATCTCAAAGTTTGTTTTCAATTGTATGAAACGTGAGTGTTGTGTCCTATTTGTGAACATCTATAATCTCACTTTATCAAAACCATATGAATTTTTTATAGGAGCATTATACGCTTAAAATATGGTTTCATGTCAATTTGTAGAATGTTTTGAACAAATTTAAGTATCATTATCATTATTTTACAACAAGGTGACTAGTAGAAGTTCGAGTTTTTCCTACAAGTCAATTGAAGTTTTTGTCAATCTCCTACATGTGGCCTAGAATGGACCATAGAAGCCTAATTATGATTTTTGTGAAATTTTTCCAATCCTATTGGAGGTACACATAGTTCAAATTGTAATTATTTTCTTATTTAAAATAAATGAAAAAAGAAAAAGAAAAAATTAAGCAGGGGAGAAATGTAACAGGCCCATTTAAGCCCAAAACAGCCCAATCATTTTAGACCGTCCATCTGCGAACAGACGGTTAAAATTGCGTTTGCTTCGTATAAAAGAACCCCAAACCCTATTCCACTTCCTCCACCCCTCAGCCTCCTCCCGCCGCCCCCTCCCTCTCCTTCTCGCCTCTCCCTCCTCAGATCCACCGCGCATATGGAGATATGCAACCCTAGCCTCGCTGCCCTCCCTCATCGCCTCAACCCTAGCCTCGCCCCCTCCCCTCCCCCGTAACCCTCTCTCACCCTGCTGTCCACCCCTCCGCCGCCCTCCCTCTCCCTCTCCCGGCCTACCCAGATCGAAAGGCCCGGGCGCCCGGCAGGGAGGAGGGGTCCGAACTCCAAACTCCATCGTGCCTTCCTCCTCCTCCTCTTTCGCACTGCACTGCAGTAGAGAGAGAGAGGTACTCCGCTCCGCCGCCGCACCCCGACGGTCGACCGACCATGCATCGATCCGCATCCGTGTAACCCTCTCGTCCTCCACCGCGATTGCGCCTCTCTCGTCTCTCTCTCACTCCCTCCCGTAGGGCGTAGGGTGTCGTCCTCCCATCCTGAATCGCTTGATTCCTGATTCGTGCTCGACGGCGGTAGACGGCCGGCGACGAGGTGGGTTCTCTTCCTCCCCCCTTCCCCTCCCTCGCTCCGATTTCTTCTCTCGGGATTGAGCCATGGTGGTGGCCGGGTTAGGGTTTCCGGTTTCGGATCAACGTTCGTGTCTCGCTCGGGGAGAGGACCCACCCACACACACAGAGCATCCATTCAATCAATCCTCTGAAACTCCCTTCCGTTTTGTTGGAGCCTTGGTAGTTGGAGAAGTGGTAGCAACTGTGAATTTTTGTTTGGGAGGATGGAGATATGGTAAAGGGGAGGCGTCGTGCTGCATGCATTGTTTGTGGGCACGGTCCAAGTGACCAAGTGCCTGCAAACTGCCGTTTCAGTTGTTGTGCCTCGCCCGGCCGGCAGGCGATGGCAGAGCGCCAGACGCTGCTCCAAGAAAGCCGAGAGGCGAGACCACCTGGGCGTGGCCATATCCTTTGCTGCAGATATGAACACGCCGCTGGAGTTTACTACTGGTACCAATTAGATTTCGATCGATTGCCATTTCTGATTTTCATCGTCCTACACTCCTACTCTGCAGTAAGCCATGCTGCTGCATAGCCAGCATAGGTGAAGATTTTTAATCTATCTGTCTATTTATCTTGTGAAGATTCTTAATCTATCTGTCTATTTATCTTGTGAGGAGAGTATGGTGTGGAAAATGTTGTTGCCTAACTGAATTTTGTCTTTGGTTCGCAGGTGGATACCCCTTTGAGCCTCCAAAGATGCAGTTCGTCACCAAAGTATGGTATGCAAGTGAACCCCCTGTGTTCTTATAAATGACTTTTTTATTCTTGTCACACAATGCTCCTACATATATGTGTTGTTATGTTTTCTCTGATCATGAACAAACAGCACTGACAGATTCCTTATATCCATTTATTCAGCCTTTTTTGATTCAGTGATTATTATCTTCCCCTTTCGTCTCTTAATCTTTCTTTTACAGCTCTGACTTCTCCAATCTATCTTGAAGGCACCCTAACATGAGCAGCCAAAATGGAGCAATTTGCTTGGACATTCTGAAAGATCAGTGGAGCCCAGCTCTTACTTTGAAGACATCACTACTTTCCCTTCAATCTCTGCTTTCTTCGCCTGCACCTGATGATCCTCAGGATGCTGTTGTTGCACAACAGGTCTGAACTGGCTGTTTCCTATTGCGGTTCTGTTTTTAGTGCACAATATATTTATTTTGCAATTTAAGCTATATAGTTTCACTGCACAAAGTTTATATATAAATACAAACAAATGATCAGTAACCAAAGTAGTTTAGCTGGAGGATTTCATTCAGATTGGGATGGACATACTCTTGATGTCTTGTAATTTGCAAATGTGTAGGGCGTATATATGTACAGAAGCAAGATAGACTCATAGTATTATATGCCTGCAAGAGATCAGGAGTTCCTGCTACCAATTAATTGACAAATTTACAATTTCAATTCCATTTGAGCATGTGAATCAGTGGCTGCCGGTTCAGACGTGTACCTATGCATCTCTGTACTTTATGTGAAGGTTAAGCAAATGTGTGTTGGGCTGTTGGCTGTGCTTTATGAACCTCTGTACTTTATGTCATGAAGGCATGCGTGTGATTTAATTAACCTTTGCATTGCCTATGCATGCAAGGCCTGCACTTGACATGGATAGTTCATGGAAAGAAGACGGATCCGGTGCAGGTTTCAGTTCCACTCCATATATTGAAATATTTGATGAACAGAGCTAGGAAACCGAGGTATAATGTGAGGCAATCATCAATTATTTGGTTTTTTCATTCATGTTTCAATTGCTAACCATTGGGTTTCATATCTAGCCTACCCCGACTTGCTTGGGACAAAAGGCTAAGTTGTTGTTGTTGTTGTTGTTTCAATTGCTAACCATGAAGTGTATGTGTGCAGGGATGTTTTCCTACACAATTTGAGAATGGGCCTTCCTCTGCATCCCCTTCCTCCCCTGGCCGGCCCGCGCCCCGCTCCGACCTCGCCGTCGCACCTGCGCCTTCCTCGTCTTCCGGACTCCGGAGCTTGTGCCGCACCCGTTCACTTACTCCTCCAACTCCTCGTCCTCGTCTTCCTCTTCGGAGGATGAGGATGACGACATCCACGAACATGTCGATTGAAGGTATGCGGTTGCTCCATGCTTACGTTTTCGTATCCGATCCCTGACTGCACTGTAAATGAGCCTGGTCTAGTTTTCTCGTCCTAGTTGTGGCTGGAGTCTGGATGCTCATCCAAATGGGCGTAAATTCGTATCGTAGTCGGTTCATAGGTCAATAAGATGTTAGTTGTCCATTTGAATCAATTTTGACTTCATCTCCTTTATAAATGTCTGTCGCCATATATTTTTTCAGAGATGCAAATGGGTGTTACTAGTAGCACACTTGTTATAGTCATTTGTAGAATTGTAGGTCCAAGAGAAAAAACAGAGAGATGCCTTTCACAGAAAACATCTATTCTTGTGTTTTTGCTAGCAGGCTTCCGATCAGTCAAACCTTTGTGGGAGCACAAGGTGATCCTGATGTCCTATGCATACTCGGTTGATCGTATCATGATTCCTTCTTAGAATTAAGACCATGGAATTAGCTATCTTGTGCAAACTAATGCGTGTGAGTTCATGCTACATTCACTCTATGATTCTCTTTCCTACGATATCCGGCTTCACAGTTATTAGAGCTAGTTTTGAATTGTACTATGATACCCTCAACTCTCCAATATGATGTCTATCTCTGAGAGAGGAAGCATGTTGTGCCTTTATTTGATATTGTCTATGTGTGGTCAGTCTTTGTCGCTTGTTACTGTGAATGTAATGAGAATATATATATATGTATATATATATTACCATGTAAATCATATAAGTACTGACACATAAGACTAGAATGTTTACTCTAATTTCCTTGTTTATCTTGTCTTTTAAGTTGCCTATATAGGAATTCAAGATCTTTCATAATCTATGCAAACTCTGATATTCCAGATCCATCTTGATGCTAGCAGTTAAATTAGCCAAACAAATTGAAACTACTCTAGTAAATTTAACTGATGAATTGTATATACACGTTGTATGACCAATCTGTGAGTTTGTGCATCAAATATTTGTGGAGACAACGCAGATAAAGAACGAGATGGACAGGCTGGAGACATGCATCAGGTGGTTTGTCGGTAGAGCATGTTTCCAAGTGCAGATTTCATGTGTTGTCTCAGATATTGCTCTCATATGCTATACTATAGGCTAAATTAGCACAACAAGCTTCTTTTTGCGTCATTCATATTCTGTTGATTTATGATGCCAATTGTATGCTTATAGTGATACTTTCATTGTACAATGCACGCTTCATCTAGAACTCTAGTTTTAGTTTGGGATAAATATACCTTGTCATAAAATTCAAAGTTGAGTTATCCTATATTTATTTGTCTTTTCTCATTGGATCCCGGTTTCCTTTATTTCAGGATTTATACGAACTCGCAAGGAATTAGAGAAAAGAGTGGCAGAATAACAAAGAGGAAGGTGTAGTGTTTTAGGAATGGTAGACATCTGAAAGCATGTGTTATCTGCCTCAATATCGATTGTGTTTTGCCGGGTTTTTTCCCGCAGATTGTATCCGATTGTATCCGATTTGTCCGTTCATTGAATTTTGGTAAATGTGTTGGAAAAATGTACCCTCGAAAAATGGGTTGAAGATGGGCTAATTTTGCTAATTTTATGCTTTGGAATATAATTCGAAATGGGCCGTGTGGTGGGCCAGAATTTGTATCTGCTGGGCTTAAAATTTTTGCCACGTCATCGTCCACATACGGTGCCATGTCAGCGTCCACGTAGGATGCCACGTCATCGTCCACGTAGGATGCCACGTCATCGTCCACGTAGGATGCCACGTCATCGTCCACGTAGGATGCCACGTCATCGTCCACGTAGGATGCCACGTCATCGTCCACGTAGGATGCCACGTCATCGTCCACGTAGGATGCCACGTCATCGTCCACGTGGGATGCCACATCATCATCCACGTAGGATGCCACGTCATCGTCCACGTAGGATGCCACGTCATCGCCCACGTAGGATGCCACATCATCGCCCACGTAGGATGCCACAGCTGCCATGTGTGTAGCAATCCGTGACGATTTTATTTTGTCACAGATATTGAGCCATGGGTTGGGCTGCATGGGCCTCGGGCTGCTCCGTGACGATTCAGATACGTCACGGATCGCGACGTTTATTAAGGGAACGTCGAGAGATTTAATCAATGACGCTCATTCCACCATGAAAATGTAAATCGTCGCGGATGTCGATTTGCGACGAATTTTATTTAATCCGTGACGAATGGTTACGTCACGGATTAAATAGTTTCTTGTAGTGACGGTGACTACTCCCTCGTTCCGAATCCGAGGAAGGAGGAGCGAAGCTTCACTGCAAGTACATGGAAGTGCTCGACGACACCGAGGGTGCCCTGTGCTAACCTAGCGGACGAAGGCAAGCCCCGAAGGCATCTAACCCGGTTTTCAAATTCATTATTCAATTATCTATGGATGCTTGTGCATTTAAGTTCGGGAGTTGTATGGAACCTTATATGCATGATCCCTAGGTACCTTTGTCCTTACATGTATGATAGGTCGATAGCGCTAAGCTATAGGATCGTTACAAGTCGGGTGATGATGTCACTCGCGAGAATAGGTTCCTAGATAGGAATCATAAAATCTCCTTAAAAGGATTGCTCATGTGGTAAGAGCATGGGATTCGGGCTTCGGTCCAATGGCTATTGTGGGTTAAGTGTTTGAACATACTAAGCACTTTTCGGGAATGGGAACGGTAAGCCTAGTACCTTAATGAGCCGGCTAGGGATTTAACTCGTCACTACTCTTGGGGTTTGTCTCACGGCTAGCTACCGGTGGTGTATGGTGAGTCGGGTACTTCGCGGGGTATTCCGGATAGCCCGCACCAAAGACTCGGCCTTTTATCCCGACCCGAGGATTTTTGGGAACCGCTTGGGAAGTTGACCTTGCGGGGCAGCCTACCGTGTGTTTAGGTCTACCGTGCAAGGTTTTGAATCAATCGATTGTCGGCCTCTCACCGTTATCTGAGACTACTTACTCCACTAGCCATGAGATCCCTACTGATGGAAGTTGATGAATACTATGCTTGATTAATTGTATTGTACAACTTTGTCTGTACTAGATGCCTAATTTAGTAAAGATTAAACCCACTAGAACTTGTGCTAAAATCTTGAAAATAAGGACATACTCTTTGTTACTTTTCAGCAAAAGAAACAGTGGCCAAAAGCTTTTCATTGTCTAGAGTTGGTGAAGTAGTTATCACCGACGGGTAAGTCTTGCTGAGTATTAGTATACTCAGCCTTTCTAATATGTTGATCCAGGAAATACTTTCGGTGATGTGTGGCCCGGAGAGATCCTGCCTGGCTGGGAGCTGGAGTGGGTGGAGGATGACAACCGAGAGCATCATGGATGGCCTCCCGTGGTGTTTCGCTTCCCGTTAGTTTAATTCCGCCGTTTCGAAAAACTCGAACTACGTCTTTATGCCAAAAACTTCGGTTTGTAATAACTGAACCCTTCGGGGTAAAATTCTGTTGTTAATTATGTTGTATCTCTGGACTCGCTTTCGTGTGAGTTTTAATGCATATATGTCGATCCTTGTTGCTATTCAAGTGATTTATCGGGTGTTAACCCGGCGACTAACGACAGGATGATACTTTATTATCGCTTAATGACCAAAGTGGATTGGTTTAGGCGATAGTACGGTATTCTCCTGGGCGGGTTGTCATAGTTGGCATCAGAGCAATTATATGCACTAGATTTTAATTAATAACCTTAATCACTGGTTTTCGAATAAAATTTGCCAAGATTGTCTGATTTTCCAAAATGCGTTGGTCCATTAAGGATAATCTAGACCGAGAGGCCCTAGAGGAAATTTTTGGGTTCTTTCGGGTGGCTTATTTGACCTATGGTTTATTTTGCTAACTTCCAAAGACATTACTTTATGTCGACTTACTTTCTTGCACAACCAAACTAGATGAGCCACGTGTTTTATACGTTTGCCGTACCGCATCACGGGAATTGCGAGGGTTGATGGAGTGATCCATTCCACGGGTCCCATCTTCACGTCCGTTTATGAGTTGTGTGTCGCCACGTGTTTCATACGTGTGCATTCCACATGACGATCATGAGAGGCAAGGATACACTCCATTCAAACGGAGGGTGTCCGAGGTTGGACGCCGTCCATGCGAGGCTTAACGCATGGATGCCATTTCTATAGCAAATGGTAATGTATGTGGATGCTTTCGTGACGTGCTGGCACGAAAGGTTCGTTTTTTGCAGGTACATAACAGCGCTTCGTTAGTCGTTAAGCGAGTACCGTATAGCTCTCTACTAGATATTATAGGGAGAGACGAATAACAGCCTTGCCACCCGCACTAACTTCGATTTTTGGCTTGATTGCCATGTGAGGTCGGATAGGACGTCTTGCATGCATATTAAAAATCGAAACAACTAAAATGGACCCAAAACCGAACTTCTATATGTGTTGACGCAAAACGTGCACCTAGCGCCAAGCACACAAAGAAGCCGAACAAGCTGGCTTCACACGTGCAAAGAATCACAAGACGTGCCAGTCAATTTTCCCTGAAAATTAACAAAAGACAAAGTAGTTAGATACCAAAGCTTGGAACTTGCCAGGTGGTACTAGACAGTTCCATATTTACGGCTAGGAAGCCAGATGGGATGACACATAGCTATAGAAAGCTATCCGCCAATAAACCGGAACCATTCGGGAGCTTTCAACAGAAAAGTAACATAGCCGAATGGATGACGCAAGCATGACGGCGATCGGTCTTTGTTTAGAGCAAAGATGTACGCGCGAGTAATCGTGACCGATCCCCATGATGATCAACATTAAATGAATAAATAAAGTAAAGTGCGAGCATAAACATGTAATAAACAAGCATGCATAGATCCAAAGCACTAGTCCACCGCATGTCTAGGTACTTTAAAAACCCGTCGGGTACGATGCCAAACAAATCTATCCACCGCATGATACAACTTGCATTGGGATCGTACAACTTTCCACAAATAGATCTATCCACCGCATGATACAATCTAAATCTAGAAAGCTAAAAGCATACATTATTTAAAGCATGAGTTACGCACGTGTTCTACTTGTGGAGGAAGGTAACCGAATACGGCCGAACGTACCGATTCGGGGTCCATGAAGAAGGAACAAACATTACCAAGCGAAATAAATCTATCGGATTGATCCGAAATCTAATCCACGGATGACTAGCTCCAAAGCAACCCAAAAACCCGTATCTACCGCATGATACTCGGTTCTTTCAAGATTTATTCCAACGTTAGCAATCTTGAACCCGCAACACGTGACAACCCGCATCGATTCGGTTTCGGCTATCGGAAAGCACAAGATCCAAGTGTTAAAGCACGAATTCTACTCGCATAAGGATCACAAGAGGGATAAAGCCGATCCAAACCCATCTAGATTGGGCAAAAGATGTTACATGAGTTTAAACATAAAGTAAAAACTCAAAGCAACACGGGGTAACTTGATGAATCTATTGGATCTTGCCAAAATCCAATAGAGCCGATAACTAGCTTCAAGCTAGATATTAGCCTACCGCATGGCTCATGACCTAACAAGAAACCCTCTTGAACCAAGCTTGAATCTACCGCATGACACGAAGCATGGTAACAAGACTACTTGCATCGGATCTAAATCCACCGCATGATACTAGATATGATACAAGGTTGCCGGTACTAACGGAGGTTGACGGATCGATGAACCCTCTCGAAGAACTCGACGACACGACAAATGGACTTTAGGGTTTGGCGTAAGGCCGGTTTGTATTGAAGAATGATTGTATATGTTACATACATTCGGGGCTCATATTTATACCCCGCCAAGCACAACCTCGAATGGATTTGTTGCCTAACTTATCCGTAAGCTTGATCGCTTATCCATCCATTCGTCCTTCCCCGCCGGAGCCACGTCACCATCCAAACCCGCAAAATCAGCTCAACCGTTCCCTTGCCGAACGGAAGCAAATAGCCGACCGCATCTTTCCGCCGAATACATCCGAGAAAAACCTTCCTTCCACCGGACGGACTCCTCATCGAGCCGACCCACAAGTCGACTCCTTACCATATTTTGGTGTTAACACATGCCCCTTCAATTGCGGGATAAAAGTGATTTTGTTCCGGAATTGACTCCGTACACAAACATTTTCAAATCGAATCCGTCAACACTTGTTCTTCTCTCTTCGCAACTGCCGGAATCCTCGCCTAGATCCAAACCCTAAATCCTCTTGTTCCGAGCTCAAATCCCCCAATGGCGGCTCAAAACCAAGCCGCTCGAGTAAATTCTCCTCCCGTAAGCCTCATTCGGCATTTAGGTTTTCAATTTTACCCGAGATTTCGTTTCCGCTATCCTTCGAGAACCTTCCACCGAGCTTTTGATTCGCACCGAGGCCAATTCAAGATCCTCCTACCTTGGTCCCGTGGGAAACTCGATCCTCGAGATTTCATCGCGGTCGAATCTCGAAGGATCCCTTTCAAAGCGGCTCGTCTCCACCTACTCGGTGGCGGGATGCTTTCAAGAACCGGCCCTTGCCTCCAATCGCAGCGGGAAAAATTGGTACCGAGGATTCTTGCGGATAAGAGTGCCGGGGACCCGGAACCGGGATACCCTTCACATTACTCGGTGCTCGGAGTTATCTTTGGCCGAGACCCCCAAGAATGAAGACCTCCTAATAGCGACTCGCCATTTTTGGTCGAATGGTATCAACGCCTTCCTCTTTGGCCATGGCCCGATGTCTCCAACTCGACCGATGTGTATATGATCACCGGCCTTGACATTACGAGGATTCGTTCAACCCCGGGATTTCAGAAGTTCCTCACGACAAACAGGGGTGAAACCAGGGAGCGGATACAAGAACTATATCCTGAACCACATGAAGGACGGAACCCTCGGTGAAATTGAATACAGGGCGTTTCTGAACATGTGGCTATGCAGGTTCATCTTCTGTGGTAAAGCCAATGAGCCTACCCTGAATCACATTGCAATGGCTTCTCAACTGGTCAGTGGCAACCGCCTCCCCCTTGGGAAATTCCTCCTAGGCAGTGTGTACCATATGCTGCATCAAACTGTCACCCAGATGTACACCGGCCAGAGGATAGCATGTGTCAACGGTCCTTGGTGGTTTGTTCAAATGTGGCTGCAGCTACACATGCATCAGATCGTTGGTGTTGATTTGAACACCCGACTCTTCCCTTCATCCAATCATCCTGAAGGGGAACCCCAAGTCACCAGAGGATGCCAGACTTATGGAGAAGTCGCTTCAATCGTTCTTATTCGGCGAGATATCGCCCAACTTTTCGAGCTATTCTTCAAAGGTTTCCAAAATCCTCTCTCGGCTTCCTTATTTGGATAATGACAATTTGATTTTCCCTTGTGAATTCTCTTTTGAAACCGAACGCCAAGATGGGAGATTCCTGGAGATCTTCAATATCATAATCCGCCCATGCATTCTGCCAGCTGAATTCAATGGAGGAAGGCTGACCTATAGTACTTATGAATATTATCAGCCCAATGTAATGGCTCGGCAACTTGGGTGTGGCCAGATGCCCCCAAGACTGTTTCTGCATGAATTCCTCAAGCCCAGAGAGGAAATCAAAGAACTCATGCACAGTAGCAGAGTCTTCCGTTATGTGTGCAGTCCCACTGTCTACGCCTGGCCTTTTGTACCCACAACAACAGCTCACTCCACCTTCAACTCCTGGTGGCAAGAATTCCATGATCATATCTTCAGTGAGCCTGTACACTCGTTCTGCACAGAGTTGATGCCTGATTTTCAGCCAACTTCAGAGGTAACATGATTAAACCATTGAATCAAACATTTCCTCTTTCAATCATGACTCTGACCTTACTTCTTTTACCCACGAACACAAGGCTCGCCCCTCGAGCCGAGAATATTGCCCGCAATGCCGTAGGCCCGATCTCAGCACTGGGATTTAGGTCCCCAACCCTGGCTCAGCTAATGGCTAGGTTTGCCACAACAGACCCAAGCCTGTCCAGCCTTGCTGCTGATAGGAGGCAAGGTTTGTCTCTAATTGCTCCTCCAAATGCCAAGAGGAGGAGAACTATCAAGAAAGTCCTTGTTGAGGTAAAAATCTTTTCCTTTCTTGATCACAAGATCACTCTGTTTCTGATAAATCATATCTTGTGCATTTCCGGACCGCAGCTCAACAATCTTCGGTTCAACACCGCCAATGCCCCACCCACTGGTATGACCTTTACTGTCCTCTTCTTGAGGATGAACACTGGCATTTATCTTTTAATTTGTCACTTGCAGGAGAAACAATGGAAGAACAACTCGTGGACGTTCCAGTGTCTCAACAAACAAGTCCACCCAGGGTTGAGTTACCTGTCCCAGTGGAGATCTCATCTTCATCAGGGACTCATTCACCCTCTGCAGAAGAAATGAATTCTCCAGAGATGAGTCTCCCAATCCAACCAGAATCAGCAAGTCCTCCAAGGGTCCAATCACCTGCTGGTCATGCAGAGACATCAACCCCAGTAGAGGTGAACCCATCTCCTCTTCAGCCAGAAGCCCTTGAGTTGCCAAGAATCGCATCGGCGCCTTCTCACTCAGAAGCTTCGGCTCTACCGGAACACCTCCTTCGCCCGTGGTTGCTCCCGAACAAAGTCCCGCCCTGACTCAAGAAATCAGACATGAGGTACTCATTTGCACTTAACTCTGCTACCTTTACTTTCAGCACTCCTGACTCGGCAATACTGCTTTCTCAAGATCAGGCCCCATCATCATCAAGTCTATCAATGGGGAACAATCCAGTCGCCGAGGTGATGGAAGGAGTGCATCAAACCCCGTCGAGGAAGTGCTAGAAAAGCTCAGGGAGATCTTTGCACTGGCCGGAAAGAGATGCACAAGATCGGTTCAAGGATCTCGATCACTTTGAAGAAATGCTCGAATCTATTAGCCAAGAACTCCCCGAGGACATCGGTGCCTCACTCGCATCTATCTCTCGGCTCGTAAATGCACTACGTGCCCATAAGGCAAGCTTTGAGGAAGGTGCGCTCCCGCCCGACCGTTGAAAAGAAGAGGGCCGTCTCGAACAAGCCATGAAAGGGGCACAATCTCGACCGAGAGCCATAAAGATACATTGGCCAATCCGCAAGCTTCTTGTGATTCAAAATTTGCCAGAAAGCCGCTTCCGGAGGCGGAACCGAGAAACCTATCGACTGAGATAGAGGCCGATAACAAGAAAATAGCCGAGCTCCCCGGATTGATAGAGAAGTCCCAAGAAGAAGCAAAATCGGCTATAGCCAAGGTGAAACAATGCGATGCGAACTCACCACCTTGTCTAATGCCCGTAAAGATTGCCGGGAGTGATTGGACAATTTTCGCCAAGCAACATCAAATGTCCGTAGTGTAATTGCGAAATACTTGAACATTTAGGTGCTTCAATTGATGTATAACCGAATTGGTCGCTCTTGCAATATCTGTCCTTGCAATTTTATTTCCTTTTTCTTCTGCACAACCTTAAATGTAATGCGGAACGACCCATTCGGCAAAGAAATACCAATACCCGAATAGGACTTTGACTCCTTTCAGCCGAGCCAGTCAACTGAATATGACTCAGCCTAGAACTCCAAGCGACCCATTGGCGGACTGGTCAAGGAAGCCTTTCCACCTTCCGATTTTCCGGGATATGTGCCACAATTCGAGCCACGACTTGAGGTCACGATCTGTCTTGCCGGTGCCTATAAATGAAACCGTAGGTGCCCCTAGCTCTCCACCGGGTCTTCGGCTCTCGAATCTTTGCCAATCTCAACTCTTTTTCTTTCCCAAACAAAGGCACATCCCCGGAGCAAGCATGGTGCGCCGCCTCACCGACGCCGCGCCTCCGATGAGGCGGAGGGGAGCGCCGCCAATGTGCGCCGGAGGCAATGATCGTCGATTCCTCTTCTTTGATTCATCTTTGATCTTCTTTTTGTTTTGACGATCATCCCCTTTTTTAGGTTGATCCAGTGGAATCCATCTCCTGCGCCGGCCAGTCAGCCCCTTCCGGACGACTCCTCGGAGTCTGACGGCCACTCCCCGTGCCCTACGGGGAACTCGACGCTCTCCGCTTCAAGGCGGAACCGGGGAGACGGCCCGGCGCGAGCCGGGAGGACGTCTCCAAAAAGGCGGGCATAGCCGAGTTGGAGTGGGAGGACCGGCGCAAGTAGGCGCCGGAGACCATCGACGGTACGGCTGCGAAATCAATCCTTGATCCAATCCGGCCTTTGATGCTAATCTCCTTCCTTCTTGCACCTTGCGGCCCGCGATGCCGAGCTCAACCACCGAAGACGCCGGTGGAGCAGCCGGCCGACAAGGTGAACGCCCGCGGTGACACGCGGCGCCTTGCTGCGGTGGAGCACCGCGTTGATGAGGTGGCCACCCATGGCGTTCGCTTGGGCACCACCCTGGGCCTGGCTGCCATGGCGACGCACACGGACGTCGACTACTCCACCAGGCCGCGCGGCTTCCGGGGCGGCGCGCCAGAAGACATCGAGGAGATTGAGCTCATCTTGGAGCGCCTCGATGGCCACGGCGACGCCATTGCCGAAATCACTCATCCCCAATCTGTGCTGAACAGGCTTTTTGACTAGATTGTATTAGGGATGTTTGAATATCGGCAATAAATAAAGAACTTTTGAATTCTGTGCTTGCACTGCGATGATTTTCTTCATGTTTGCATCCGTGAATCTTGTTTTTCCTTAAACGTATCCGGGAACTGTCTTGAGCCGAACACGCGAGAACAGATGCCCCTTGGCGCAAAATCCACAGAAGATCCCTGAATCGGCAATCTGTAAGTACTGTTCAAGTGAAAACCCTTCACATTTGGGGAGAAAACCCTGCCGCTTGGTATTCCAACAGTGTACGCTGGCCAGTCATCACTCCCAATGCACCCCTTCGGTCAATAAAATAGCCTGCTGGGATGCCCTGCAAATCCACTCGCACACTCATCCATCACTTCTCATCTCCTCCCCCGTCTCCAGAGGAAAAAACCCCAAGGCCATGGACAAAGGCAAGCAGCCTCAGGAGAGCAGCGCCCCAAAGAAACGCACGATTCGAAGGTGAGTTTCCCTTGATTTGCTCCTTGTTTCCCATATGATCTTGCGTTTTACCTCTTCTCTTCCTCTTCTTCTTTCAGCCTTGATTTACTTCCTGAAGAAATCATCGGGACCGAAGACGTGCCTGAGTACATCTCCTCCGATTCCTCCCTCGAAGCAGAGGAGGCTACGCCTGAACAGAGGACCAGCCATCAACTGCGCCGCCGCGTTCGGCACCTGGAGCACGGTCTCAGGGACATCACCGCTCGTTGCCAAGCCGAACGCGAGCGTCGCATGGCTCTGGAGGCACTAGTGGGGGGTAAATGTTTCTAACTTCTTCTTGACTTCGCGCCCGCATTTGGATTTCTTGCCCCTAACATCCGTTCCTCCGTTTCGGATGTCTCGACGGTGTACAACAACCCGAGAGCGGCTTGCGACGCCTTGGTGGAGGCCGCAAATCATGGTCACCCCCGCGCATTCCAAGTTGCCGTCACGGTAGTCCTAGAGCAACCGAAGAGGGAGCGATCGAAGAAGCAAAGAAAAGATTGAATCATACTTTCGCTTCTTCCTCCACGCCTTCTGCTTCCCACCTCCTCGTAGTCTAGATCACCGGGGGTTGTTGGATGTAAACCCTGCAAGAGGCAGTTGTAAAGTAGTTTGGTGCTAAGGGCAATGCATCTAGGCACTGGCCATTTCTCCTATTTGTGTATTTTGTTCTGAAGGCGGCCTCGCTCTTGAGCGCCGGCTATTTCCTGTGTCAGATGCATGTAATCCCACTGCTGGTGATCATCGATCGATTTCAATACTAGGATAATATTTCTTCAAATATCTCGCATTTATTGCAGCGGAAAACTCCTCTCTTAGTAAAGTTTTCAATATGTATGCATTACCGGGGACGCATCTGACCACGCGAAAGGGTCATTCCCAGTTAGGGGACCATTTGCCGAATTCGCTGTATTTGGTTCCAATCGGCAATAGCGCTTTCCAAACCAAATCCCCTTCTGCAAATTGCCTGACTTTTACCTTCCTGTTATAATACTTGGCAACCCGCAGCTTATTCTTCTCGATGTTTTCCAGGGCCCTGAGACGGATCATGTGTAAATCCTCTAGCTCATCCATCATCAGGCCACTGTAATCTTTGGAGCTCAAATCTTTTTGCAACACGATTCTCCTGGAATCTGATTGCATCTCCCAAGGTAGAACCGCATGATGCCCGTAAACCAATTCGTAAGGAGAAGTCTTTGTCGCTCCATGAGGGGCCATTCGGTAAGCCCATAATGCTTCACTGAGCACCGAATGCCACCTTCTTGGCTTCTGGTCGATCTTCTTTTGTATCAGCTTGATCATGATCTTATTAGAAGCCTCTGCTTGACCATTAGCTTGGGCATAATAGGGAGAAGAGTTAAACAATTTGATTCCCATGCTTTTGGCAAATTCTCCGAACTCCGGGGACACGAATTGAGCCCCTTGATCGGTGGTGATGGTCCGAGGGATTCCAAATCGATAGATGATGTGCTCCTTGACAAATTCAACCATGTTTTCCGACGTCACCTTCTTCGGTGGGATCGCCTCAATCCATTTAGTAAAATAATCCGTAGCCAAAAGCACGAACTTATGCCCCTTGCTAGATGGTGGATTAATCCGGCCAATCAAGTCTATACCCCGGCCCCCGAATGGCCATGGCTTGATGATGGGATTCAATGCCGATGCGGGGACCCTTTGAATATTTCCAAACCTTTGGCAATCCCGACATCCTTTGTAATACTCAAAGAAATCCTCTAATATCGTCGGCCAAAAGCACCCGGCTTGCCCGACAATCCATTTCATGCGGTAGGCCGATTGGTGTGCTCCGCATATCCCATCATGCACTTCACTCATCATCTTCTTCGCTTCTTCGGACCCGGGCATCGTAAAAACACCCCATCTAATGATTTGTAAAACAAATTGTCATCCAGAGAACGAATTTTATGGCCTTGTACCCGAGCTTCCTAGAGACCTTTCGGGATGGATCCTTCAAATAGTCGACGATCTCTTTTCTCCAATCATCCTCCGTAAGATCCGTCCCCGGTGCCACACACATCCGCAGCAAACGCTTCTTGGTTCTCTTTGTAACCCGAGGCGCTCCGAGCCAACTTTGTTCGCTTCTTCGTTATGTTCCCTAGGAATATCTTCGCAGAGTTACCAACGGAAAGCTCTTCAAGATTTCCCCTGCATTCTTCGTAGTAACTCCTCGGTGCTTCACTTTTGCATTCGTATTGGCCGTTCAATTGCTTGATCGCCGGCTCCGAATCTCCATAAACCTCAACTGAAACGGCCCCGGCTTCTCTCAAGTATTGAAGCCCTCGAAGTAATGCTTCGTATTCAGCCTGATTATTTGTGACAAGGGCTGTATAGGGATGGCAAATTCAAACATCTCACCTCTAGGCGAAATCAGTAGGATCCCTACTCCCCCACCTTTACCACACGATGATCCATCAAAAAACAAAGCCCACGGAGTAATTTCAAGCAAATCAATTGACGGATCACGATGTTCAGTTATAAAATCGGCAATGATCTGACCTTTAATAGCTTTTGCCGATTCGAACTTTAACTCAAATTCCGATAAAGCCAAGATCCATGCCAATCCCGCCATTCAAAGTTGGCATAGATAGCATATGTTTTATTACATCAAACTTGGAGTATACGGTGCATTCGGCATTCAACAAGTAGTGCCGAAACTTTGTACACGAGTAGTATACGCACAAGCACGACTTCTCTGCGTACCGAATACCTGGTCTCAGGATCGAGTAGTTTTCGGCTAAGATATGCTACTACACGCTCCTTTCCTTCGAATTCTTGAATAAGGGCCGATCCAATGGTTTGGGTATCGGCCGCCACATACAACTTGAAAGGCTTATCCAGCTGAGGAGGGACCAGCACTGGCGGCTCCTTCATGTACTGCTTGATCTGATCGAAAGCCTTTTGTTGTTCGTCGCCCCATGTGAACTTCTGATCTTTCTTTAGTTTCAGCAATGGAGAGAATGGCAAAACTTTCTGTGACAAATTTGAAATGAATCTCCTCACGAAGTTAATTTTGCCGAGCGGTGATTGTAACTCCTTGAGATTAGTTGGCGGAACAACTTCATCGATGGACTTCATGCTCTTCTTGCCAACTTCAATCCCCCTTCGTGGACCAAAACTCCCAAGAACTCTCCAAGTGATACCCCAAAAGCGCACTTATTTGGATTCATCTTTAAACCATGCTTTCGGGTACACTCCAAGGTCCTTTTCACATCTTCCACATGTGTGTCATGACTTAGGGACTTGATCACCACATCATCAATGTAAATTTCCACAATTTTGCCGATCAACTCGTGAAAAATGTAATTCACGGCTCGCCGATAAGTTGCACCGGCATTCTTCAATCCAAAAGTCATGACTATCCATTCAAATAGGCCTATATGACCAGGACACTCGAAGGCCGTCTTCGATATGTCCTCTATTGCCATGAATATTTGGTTGTATCCCACATTGCCATCCATGAAACCGATCACTTTTGTGTCCAGCGCGGCGTCAATCAACAAATCGGCAATAGGCATAGGGTAACCATCCATCGGAGTAGCTGCGTTCGGGTCCCCGAAATCTATGCACCCTCATTTTTCCATTCTTCTTGTAAACGGGGACAATGTTAGAAATCCACTCCGCATATCTGCATGGCCGAACGAAGTTTGCATCAAGTAATCTTTCAACTTCTTTCTTCACATCGGCCAACACCTCATCCTTGTAGATTTTCCGGGGTGGTTGCTTGTATGGTTTGAAACCAGATTTGATTGGCAACCGATGCTCAACGATGGAGCGATCCAGTCCAGGCATCTCCGAATAATCCCAGGCGAAGCAATCTTTATATTCCTTGAGCGAACTCGATTAATTCCTCCCTGAAGTCCGGTTGCAAGTTTGCACTGATGAACGTCGGCCTTGGCTTATCACCGCTTCCAATATCAACTTCTTCTAATTTATCAGCCGACATAAATCCTCGCCCCAACTTGCCGTCAGTGCCATCGACGGGGTTCTCCATTAAAAATTACTATAAGAGCCGATCGCTTGAATCGGTCGTTGATCGCCGCCGACGAGTTCAACGAGACCTTCTCCCCGTCTTTCCCGAGAAACGATCAATGCCTTTATACTCCCGAAAAGTTGGTTCCATGTTTGCAACACTCATGGAGTCATCTCGCTTGGACAACCTCAATATCATCATCCACCCTTTGGATGAGCTGCCGATGCATGGTGGATGGGACGCAAGCAATTGGCATGAATCCGGTCCCGTCCAAGCAGAGTGGCCGTAGGCTCCTTTACCTTCGATAACAAAGAAGGTCGTGAGCGAGGTGTCTTGGACCCGATCATCGGATCCACGTGAGCACATCCCTTGGTGTCCGAAGGATTCCCGCCGAAATCGTTCAGTATTATGCTTGTAGGCGTCAGATCGCTAGGGCCCATGCCAAGTTTCCTGAAGGTGGTGTACGACATTACGTTGACCGCCGCTCCACCGTCGACAAACATCTTGGTCAATGGCTTGCCATTGACATATCCCCCTCAAGTACAGCAGCCTCATGTGTCGATTTTTGGCCGGTTTGTCGAAGACGGCTTGCTTGGCTAGCACCAGCTGCGCCATCATCCCCTCGATTTGCTCATCATCCAGGGACGCCTCCTCCTGCACAACCTGGTTAGCGGGGGCCATGAATTTGTTCGGTAGAAAATATACCATGCATGTTGGAGCCGAACGCTTTGACCCTTCAGGCTGATCCTTTGGACGCCACACCTGCTTCGTTTGGATCCCAGCCTGCCTCAGTTCACGGTTCCTCAAGCGTTGAACCCGTCTCTTCTGACTTTTCCTTAGGCCGGGCGGGCACCATTGCCCCTTTTGCCAGATGTACTCGTCCTCGTCCTCCTCTTGATCAGCCCACCTTGAATCAGCTTGCCTTTTCCTGGGATGATCAATGATTTCAATTTTTTGGCGCCGATCCCCGTTAGGATGGATCCTTCCAATTCTCTCATGGACGGATCGGCGATTGGCAGTCTCCTGCCTGTACTCAACATACCTGTCACTGCACTCAGGGCAGTTCCTCAGCGTGGGCAGCTTCAAACCCTCGTTCCAACAGTGCCTGAAGAACGCACATCCCCAGTGCGCGCGCTCCTGCTCGCGCGTGTATTGCTCCAGGTCCCTTCTGCGTGCCTCTTCTTCGCCCTCCGCGCCTCTCCTCCTCGTATCTTCACTTCGGTAACGCTCTTTTTCCAAGCGGCGCCGCCACTTGTTGAGGAGGATACGCGTGGTCACCCTGGGCTTGGCTTTGGATGACTCCCCGATTTCGATGTGACTCTTGAGAATGCGGGGGGCTTCACCATGCACCTGCTCCAAAGTTACTTGACGCTCCGGGTCCACGGTTCCGTCCCGCCTAGCCCGGGCCGAGGTCAAGACTTTGACCTTGCCCTTCTCCTCGGCGGTCACCATGCCGACGGAAAAGCCCACCATGTTCTAAGGGAAGGGGTGGCCATCCAGCTTCATTTTGTTGTCAAATTTGAGGTGCCCTTCCTGGATGGCTTTCTGGATCCTCATCCTGAAGACCCGACAGTCATTGATGGAGTGCGAGTTCCTGTCGTGAAAGCCGCAGTAACGCTTCTCCTTTACCCCATCGGGCCGAAGCATGGAATGCCCTTCAGGCAATCTGATTCGGCCTTCCTTCACTAGGAGCTCAAACAGCTTGTCAGGCTTCGTGATGTCGAAATCGTAGGTATCTTTGGTCTGTTTGACCCAGCGCTGATTCATCGTTAATGGCTCTTTTCCCCACATGATTTCGGCTGCGGCCACGTCCGGTTCATCATCGAATCTTCCATCGGGTCGGCCTTGTCCAAGAACTGGTTGTAGATGTCCGCCACGTCATCTTCGCTTGCCAAACCCGGCATCCTTCTTGAAGCCATACGCTTGGTTGCTCATTAATGACGACTTTTGAGACAAACTCGGCCCGGGTTTTCAAACTCCATACCAAACGAGTTTCTCACGCACGGCCGGCGGCATCCCGGCAACGGCCATGTCGGCCAACCGGTCATCCGGCAAGTTGAGCGAAAAGCACATGCCCTTAACTTCCCCGAACCTCCCGAGAAATTCGAATGGCGTCTCGCCGTGCCCTCGCTTCGAGTGGCAAGGTTGATCAGCTTCTTCTCTGAGCTGCCGCTGAAATAATGGGCGTGGAACTTCCGTTCAAGGTCCTTCCATCTGCTAACTGACTCAGGGGGCAAGGACGAGAACCACTGGAATGCCGGGCCCGTCAGTGACGTGGGGAAGTATCTGACCCTGAACACTTCTTCAGCTGAGCATTCTCCGAGCTGCATCAGGTAATGAGCAATGTGCTCCACCGTGCTTGTGTCGTCTTGCCGGAAAATTTCGTGAATTCCGTCGGAGGTTTCACCCTTGGCGGAAGGAGCACGTTGAAGTACCACTCTGGGAACGGCGGCTTGTAGGCAGGTCCCTGCATTTTCGGTTTGAGGCCGAACTGATTTTGCATCAACTCGGCCATCTTCCGCGCCAGGGCGTCGTCCTCCTGTGTGCCCGCAGCTGGTGCGTAACCTGGATGCGGGAAAGCGTCGATGGCTCCGTAGTTTCCCACCTCGTGGTAGCCTCCGCCGTATAGGTTCCTCTGTAGCCAGTTGCTTGCCGGAGCAATCCTGTGGCCGGAGGCGAGCGGGGCCCCAGGCGAGCCGAACGCTATTTCCCCGTACGTGGGCTGGTACGGGTTCGGCTGTTGCACAGGTTGACCCGTGCTGCCCTGCGGTGGTGGCTGGATTGGTTGTCCTCCTGAGGCCTGTAGTGGGGGGCCGAACCGGCCGACTCCCGGCTCCTTGCGGAGGGGGCCGGAAAGCTTGACTCCCGGCGCTCCGAGGAGGAAGGCTGGACCGGGCCGGCTCCGTAATGGTGGTTGAGAGCTTGACTCGCCCAATTCCACGGTGCCCGCTTGGATGGGTGCCTTGCTGAATGCCTCGCTCCATGCACGGGCCAAAGACTGCCCACCATCATTTGCTGGAACGCACCAAAGAAAGCTTTGTGGTGCTTGCTCAAAACGTGATCCGCGAGAATCCCGGAACACTTGCGGGCATTCCTCTCTCTCCCGCCGGGTCGTGGCGTCTCTCTCCCCCGGCAACAATACCCCGGGCATGTCATTCTTCGGGTACGGGACGCCACTTCGTTCTTCTTGAAGGACGACAGACACTTCGCTGGAATTGGTCCACGGCGTCCGGAGCCGCCGCCGTTGTTCGGGGAGAGAGGTCTTCAATGTTGACATCCATGATATCCGCGATTTCGGTGCATATTGATCTTTTCTCGTTGTGTCCCACCGGTGCGTGCCAAAAAGTGTGTTGATGCAAAACGTGCACCTAGCGCCAAGCACACGGCAAGCCGAACAAGCCGGCTTCACACGTGCAAAGAATCACAAGACGTGCCAGTCAATTTTCCCTGAAAATTAACAAAAGACAAAGTAGTTAGATACCAAAGCTTGGAACTTGCCGAGTGGTACCAGACAGTTCCATATTTACGGCTAGGAAGCCGGATGGGATGACACATAGCTATAGAAAGCTATCCGCAATAATCCGAAACCATTCGGGAGCTTTCAACGGGAAAAGTAACATAGCCGAATGGATGACGCAAGCATGACGGCGATCGGTCTTGGTTTAGAGCAAAGATGTACGCGCGCGAGAATCATGACCGATCCCCATGGTGATTAACATTAAATAAATAAATAAAGTAGAGCGCGAGCATAAACATGTAATAAACAAGTATGCATAGACCCAAAGCACTAGTCTACCGCATGTCTAGGTACTTTAAAAACCCGTCGGGTACGATGCCAAACAAATCTATCCACCGCATAATACAACTTGCATGAAAATCGTACCACTTTCCACAAATAGATCTATTCACCGCATGATACAATCTAGATCTAGAAAGCTAAAAGCATACATTATTTAAAACATGAATTACGCACGTGTTCTACTCGTGGAGGAAGGTAACCGAATACGGCCGAATGTACCGATTCGGGGTCCATGAAGAAGGAACAAACATTACCAAGCGAAATAAATCTATCGATTGATGCGAAATCTAATCCACCGGATGACTAGCTCCAAAGCAACCCAAAAACCCGTATCTACCGCATGATACTCGGTTCTTTCAAGATTTATTCCAACGTTAGCAAGCTTGAACCCGCAACACGTGACAACCCGGATCGATTCGGTTTCGGCTATCGGAAAGCACAAGATCCACGTGTTAGAGCGCGAATTCTACTCGCATAAGGATCACAAGAGGAATAAAGCCGATCCAAACCCATCTAGATTGGGCAAAAGATGTTACATGAATTTAAACATAAAGTAAAAACTCAAAGCAACACGGCGTAACTTGATGAATCTATTGGATCTTGCCAAAATCCAATAGAGCCGATAACTAGCTTCAAGCTAGATGTTAGCCTACCGCATGGCTCATGACCTAACAAGAAACCCTCTTGAACCAAGCTTGAATCTACCACATGACACGAAGCATGGTAACAAGACTACTTGCATTAGATCTAAATCCACCACATGATATTAGATATGATACAAGGTTGCCGGTACTCACGGAGGTCGACGGATCGATGAACCCTCTCGAAGAACTCGACGACACGACAAATGGACTCTAGGGTTTGGCGTAAGGCCGGTTTGTATTGAAGAATGATTGTATATGTTACATACATTCAGGGCTCATATTTATACCCTGCCAAGCTCAACCTCGAATGGATTTGTTGCCTAACTTATCTCCAAGCTTGATCGCTTATCCATCCATTCGTCCTTCCTGCTTGAGCCACGTCACCGTCCAAACCCGCAAAATCGCCGAAGCGTTCCCTTGCCGAACGGAAGCAAATAGCCGACCGCAGATCTTTCTCGCCGAATACATCTGAGAAAAACCTTCCTTCCACCGGACGGACTCCTCATCGAGCCGGACCCACAAGTCAGACTCCTTACCAAATTTTGGTGTTAACAATATGCTCTCTAAGGAAGATTTTACTAGTGTGTGCTTTTTATAAATTAGAGTACCTCTCATGCTTAGCTGTCGTGCTGCCAAACTTTTGAAAAAGCTTGTTCACCTTGTTGTACCTTGTGCTAGATTTAATTAAAATAGTTTGTTACAAACAGTTGCTCCTTACCCAGTCTAGCTTGTAGTCGCAAGTTCCGATCATAGCTTCTTTCGACTTGGTTGCACTTTCCTAGGCACATCTAGGTCTTGTATCCGTCCACCTTGGTTTCCTTGTTTGAGCTCAACCTTGAAAATCAAAAGTGTGTAATAAAACTTTTGTAGTATCCGGGAAACTTGGGGAAAGATTTTGAGGGTTCTGGATTTCTGGTTATGAATTTTATTCACAATTTGCCGAACTTCACTATTTGACATGCCGTTCTCCTTGAGACCGACATGTGTTACATTTTTGTACAGATGGCTTTCCCCGTGTTTCACGAGTTCGATGCCGACGGTACAATCCTTACCAACGGGTTGCACCGGGAGGGTTTTCCACGCCTTGCGTGGGAAGCACTCGCGCCGCAGAGCTACCTCACACCACCTACTTATGAGGTGTCCGAGTTCGAGCGCTATGGCGTTCCCCGTTGCGAGTGATCGTCACCGTATTACCACACCGGACCACGCCGACCGGTTCGACTTGAGTTTCATCTAGCGGGGATTCATTACCCACGAGGCCGTTGAGTCATCGGCCCTCGGGGTGCCGACGGACTTCTATGACCACAACCCCACGGTGGTAGCTCTCTCTCCGTTCGGGCCGTCTCTCGCTGTGAGTCCTCAAGACCGGCATGGTTGGACCGTATGGATCACCTACGGGAGCCGTTGACACTAGCGGAGCCGGCCGGATGTTAATCGGACGCTAACTCGCTGTCTTAACGTGGTTTTCACGGTTCGGGGGGATGCGCTATAATACCGCGGTGATTATCGGGCAGCATTTGGAGGCACCTAGGCGGGATTGGCGGCGGCTATCGGCAACACATCGGCGGCTGAAATTTACACTTACTCGGATGCGGCGGGGGGAGAATGACGGCCGCGTGCCGGGAGATTCCAATTAGAGCTAGAGAGAGGCGACCGCCTACGAGAGGATTGTAGATCCGGAGGCGGAGAATCATACCCTAGAGGAGAATGCCGATGCGTTTGAGATTGAGAAGTTGATGCTACTTCGAACATTGCGATATGCAACGAGCGGGTGGAGGAAGCCGAGGTACGGGTGGCGGCCTTGCGAGCTATAGTGGCCTTACGAGCACCGCCTCCAAGTACGAGGCACACTCGGAGGAGCAACGGGATCTATCCGGTCCGGATCGGACGAGCCGGGCGAGAGCACCGTTACCGATTCCCCCCAGCTTCGCCTACGGACAGTGGTGCTTCGGTGGGCAACTAGGTTGCCGGCAGCGAGAATAAGAAGGATGTCGACCCTATGGGTTATCTTTGAGATGTGTGGAGTAGTTAGCTTTGGAGCACGTCTTCGTGCAGAGTAGCTGCTTGTAACCTTGTCGTATTGTGGTGTTTTCAAATTCAAGCCTTGTAATGTCCTTGGACCCTTGTTCCATCTTGTTGTAATAATGAATGCTTAAGCATGTGGTGTTTTAATTGAAGTTCGCTTGTTCACCCCAGAAGTTGAAGTTTTATTGCGTATGATTGCCGAACTTTTGAGCAGATCGTTGCAATGACCGCGCTTGTCAAATCTTGCGTTTCACATAAGCATTAGTAAACCAAAGCATTGCTAGGGGCGTCACTCATCTGCTAAACAATTAAGTGCTCGTTCGTATACCACCTTCGTTGGTACCCGAAGTGGTAGAAATTGCCGAGAGTGAATGTTGGCTCGTGTCATTCGAGCGATTGCATTTCCTAACTATGTCGAAGAACGATTCTATGAATCCTTGTTGGCTATGTGATACCTTTCGACTGTTGCTGTCATCATCATATGAATGCTAATGAGCTGTGGTTATGTATAATCATACTTGTCATCATTTTCGAGTAAGCTTTTGGTTATGTAAGTAACAAGGCTCGCATTTCAGATGGTGGGGATCACGCACATCTCTCCCAATGGGTTCGGAGCAAGCGGTAGCGGTGACTTGCCGCCACCACCGCCCATGACGCCGTCAGAGGCCTTCATGGCTACACAAACCGAGGTGCTTGTGCCAGATCCTGCAGACGCAGCAGTAGATCGCATAGCAGATGAACCGAGGGCCGCCACACGGGGCCAACCACGAGGGGCCTAATCAGGTCACCACATATGCTCAGTTCATCGTGATGAAGCCGCCGACCTTCTCCAAGGAGAAAGATCCCCTGGAAGCTGAAGCTTGGATCAAGGCCATAGAGGCAAAGTTCTCTGCCTTTGTGCTGCCTTGCTCCGAGGAGAACAAAGCCAACTTCGCAGCTCTGCAACTGCGGGGAGAAGCTTTGATGTGGTGGGACCATTTCAAGTCGATCCAGCGAGGGCATGCTGTAACTTGGGATGAGTTCAAGCAAGCCTTCAAGAGACACCACATTCCCAAGGGACTTATGGATAGGAAGATGAGGAGCTGTTGGTCCTCAGGCAGGGGTCCGACACAGTGTACCGCTACGCCCAGAAGTTTAATAGCTTGTGCCAGTATGGGGGCATCACGTGGACACTGTTGCGAAGAAGATGGAAAGATTCCGCGACGGGCTAGAGGGCAAGTTGTACGAGCGACTGAACCTGCTCGAGCCCGCGAACTTCCATGAGCTAGTGAATAAGGCTATCTCCCAAGAGGATGCCATGAAGAAGGCCCACGGGGACAAAAAGAGGATGTCCGGTTTCACTCCGGGGAGCGGAACCGGTAAAAAGTTTCGCTTTGTGAAGAAGAACGCCCCAAACCCATCCTAACAATCTTCAGGCGGACGCCGGACGATGAAGCCATCCCGCAGCAAACCCGCGGGGGAACTTCCCGGTTCCGCAATGCTCGGCGAGCGAGGCTCCAAAGCCTAATGCACCTACTCGCAACGTTGGTGATCGTCGTTGCTTCAAGCGTGGTCGGCGGGGCATTACATCAGCGAGTGTCCCAAGCCCCAGCAGATCAAGCCCAACCCCCAGAATCAAGGAGCAGGAAACAAGCCGGCCACTCCGGCTAAGAAGCCCATGGTGCAAGTACGCCAAGGCAAGCTGAACTTCACCGCCATGAGTGATATTCCAGAGGGAGCTTCAGTGCTCACGGGTACATTCTCTATCAACAACACTTCGTTAAGATTTTATTTGATTCAGGAGCTACCCATAGTTTCATCAGTGAAAACTACTAGGCAAACTGGGTTTGAAGGGTTCTCATACCACTTCCGCTTATAAGATAAGTACTCCGGGAGGGCAAATCACCTCTAATATCTTAATCCGTGGAGTATGTTTGGGATTGGGTAGTAAAATCTTTCCAACAAACCTTATCGTCATAAACTTGGTTGGTATGGATGTTATCTTGGGCATGGATTGGATGACCCAACATAAGGTGGTTCTAGATATATCAGATAGGGTCGTAGAGATCAATTCACCTACGGTCGGGCACACTACCTTGTACCTACCTTTCAAGGACGGTACCGACTCTTGTGCCTATGTGACCATTATCTCCCCTCTTGATGAAATTCTAGTAGTGTGTGAGTATCCGGATGTCTTTCCTGATGAGTTGCCTGGTATGCCACCAGACAGAGATGTCGAGTTTGTGATCGAACTCCAACCGGGTACCGCACCCATTTCCAAAAGACCTTATCGTATGCCACCCAAAGAATTAGCCGAACCGAAGACTCAACTCCAGAACTCGTTAGATAAGGGTTATATTCGCCCGAGCTCTTCTCCTTGGGGTTGCCCCACTCTTTTTGTCAAAAATAAAGATGGTAGCTTGAGAATGTGTGTGGATTACCGACCGCTCAATGCGGTCACCATCAAGAACAAATATCTTCTTCCTCGAATCGATGTTCTTCTTGATCAATTGGCCGGAGCCAAAGTTTTCTCCAAGATTGACCTTCGTTCGGGTATCATCAAATCAAAATTCGACCTTGTGACATTCCTAAAACCGCTTTCTCCACTCGTTATGGTCTTTACGAGTTCTTAGTGATGTCCTTTGGTCTCACGAATTCCCCGACCTACTTCATGTACCTCATGAACTCCGTGTTTATGACGGAGCTCGACAAATTCGTCGTGGTCTTTATCAATGATATTCTCATATATTCCAACGGCGAGAAAGCACATGCCAAACACCTTCGAGTTGTCCTTCGAGCGTTTGCGAGATCATAAGCTTTATGCTAAGTTCTCCAAATGTGAATTCCGGTTGAAAAGTGTAAAATTCTTAGGGCACACCATTTCCCAAGATGGTCTCTCCATAGATCCTAGCAAAGTTCAATAGGTGATGGATTGGAAACCACCCAAGTCCGTACACCGGATCCGCAGTTTCCTAGGATTGGTAGGATACTATCGTCGATTCATTCCTAACTTTTCTAGAATCGCAAAAACCTATGACCGAACTACTCAAGAAAGGAGTGAAGTTCGTGTGGAGCGAAGCATGTGACAAAGACTTCCACACCTTGAGGCAACATTTAACCTCGGCCCCATTGCTAGTGCAACCGGATAATTCGAAACCTTTTGAAGTCTTCGTGACGCATCGGGCATGGGTCTCGACCGTGTCCTTATGCAAGAAGGCCGAGTCATTGCCTATGCTTCACGGGCACTTCGACCTCATGAGCTCAATTATCCTACCCATGATCTTGAGTTAGCCGCCGTTGTCCACTCTCTCAAGATATGGAGGCATTATACGATGGGTAATCGTTGTAACATCTTCACCGATCACAAGAATCTCAAATACATCTTTACTCGGTCGAGTTGAATATGTGGCAAAGAAGATGGCTTGAGTTGATTAAAGATTATGACCTAGAAGTGCACTACCACCCCGGCAAAGCGAATGTTGTTGCGGATACTCTTAGCCGCAAAGATCACCGCAACCACCTAGAGTTGGAGCCGGTTAGTGACCCGTTATGTGAAGAAATGAGAAGGCTCAACTTAGAAGTGGTACCGCAAGGAAGTCTTTATTCCTTAAAGGCGAGTCCAATCTTTATGATAGAATTGTCATCTGCTCAACGCAGTGATGAAGACATACAAACCATCAAACAAAAACTAGCAGAGGGAGATCCCAAGTATACTTGTTTCCAGAAGGATCACCAGGATTTGGTCTGGTTTGGGAAACGTCTTGTGGCCCCCGTTGATCCGGAAATTAAGAAGATCATCCTAGATGAGGCTCACAAGTCCAAATTTTCTATTCATCCCGGCAGTACCAAGATGTACCAAGATCTGAAACAGAATTTCTGGTGGTCCAATATGAAGGTGGATATAGCCAAGTATGTAGCCGAGTGCGATACTTGCCACCGGATGAAAGCAAGCCATTTGAAATCGGCAGGTGTACTCCAACCCTTGTCGATACCCATGTGGAAGTGGGATGATATTAGTATGGATTTCATTGTGGGTTTACCCCTAACTCGCTAGAAAGAATGATTCTATTTGGGTAATCGTAGATAGACTCACCAAGACAGCTCACTTCATTTCCGTGCATACCACTTATTCGGTACAAGCAATATGCGAGAGGTGTACATGGACCACATAGTTCGCTTGCATGGAATTTCGAAGACTATAATCTCGACGAGAGGAACTCGGTTGTAGCTCGCTTCGGTAGCAATTGCATGAGTACTTAGGAACCAAGCTAATTCGCAGTTCCGAGTTATCATCCGCGGACCGATGGTCGGACGGAAAGAATAAATCAGATTTTGCAAGATATCTCGAGAGCAAGCATCTTGCATTTTGACAAGAGTTCGGACAAGTGTTTGTCTTTGGCGAATTCTCTTACAACAATAGTTATCAAGCCAGTTTGAAGATGGCACCGTTCGATGCTCTTTACGGACAAAGATGCCGCACTCCGTTGAATTGGTCAGAAGCCGGAGAAAGAACACTCTTTGGTCCGGACTTAGTTAAAGATGCCGAAGAAAGAGTGCAAGTGATAAGAGAGAATTTTAAGATGGCTCAGATGAGGCAAAAAAGTTACCATGACAAGGGAACCGCACCCCGACACTTTGAAGTGGGAGACTACGTGTATTTGAAGGTGTCCCCCACCAAAGGTGTGCAAAGGTTCGATGTCAAAGGAAAGTTAGCTCCGCACTACATTGGACCCTATGAAGTTATACAAGTATGTGGGCCGGTGGCCTATCGTATCCGGTTGCCGAACGGTTTTCCGCAGTCCACAACGTGTTTCATGTAACCCAATTGAAGAAGGAAATGCCTGTGCCGGAGAACGAAGTCATCGCAGAAGCTAATGCTTGGATTGAGCCGGATTTCTCGCTCATCGAGCACCCATTGAGAGTATTAGACCAAAAAGAGCGAAAGACCCGAAGACAAACCTTACGGATGTACAAGATCCAATGGAGTCATCACACGGAAGAAGAGGCCACGTCGGAGACGGAGGACTACCTCAACACTAAGTATTTGGGCTTCCTGCAATCTCAAAACCGTGAGTTCTTCTCCCCATCTTTTCGTTATCAAATCGAATCTCGGGACGAGATTACATTTAAGGGGGGGTAGGCTGTGACGCCCCAGGTTTTTTTAATTAACCCTAACAGCCGGTCAACCCAGCTGACAGTGGTCAAATCACGGTCAACCTGGGCCCTCACCTCGAAAAACTCACTAACCTACTCTAGTGAACCCTTTTGACTAGTAAACACACTTGTGGGGCCAACCCATGGTCAAAGACTTGGTCAAACCCCTTTCACCCCTAGTGTCCATAGATGTCTGCCGGAACTTTTGCCGCGTTCTCCAAAATTCACCTAAACACTTAAAATTCTACCTTTATGAAAGTTGTCCATCTTGTTGAGGGACACAACTTTCATGTAGATTGGCATTTCAAATTTTGAGTGGAAAAGCTTGAAAAACTAGTTCCAAGGGCGGGAGCTACTGTGCAGGCAAACAGGCTGACATTCAAAGTTGGCAGCTGTGTAATTCAAAATATGTGGGGAAAACCCCCCTATAGACTTTTTGGAAGTTGTAGAGGGTAGCTAGATCTCTAACTTTCATGTTCAAAGCTTGGTCGAGTTATATTCAAAATTTTGGAGAAATTCGAATTCAAAGGCAGTGCCAACAACACGGTTAAGGCCAGGCACCAGCACGCCGCGACGTCGCGCGCCCGCTCGCCGTGCGTCGCCGGCCGGCGCCGGCCGACCCTCGGCGGCCATGCCCCCACGCACCTTCCCCGACGCTCCCTCCGCCCGAGGCGTGTGCTACCCGAGGTTCACGCGCCCCGACGCTCGCTCGCGCCTAGGGCGCCTCGAGCCGCGCCGGCCACGACGCCGCCGTGCGCGCCGTGCGCGCGGCGGACCCCCGGTCCGTCCGCGGCGCCGGCCGTACGCACGCCGGTCGAGGCCGCCGTAGAACGGAGATGCCTCCCCGTCGTCGGCATCGTCACCGGGCTCGCCGGTATTTAAGGCTGCCCCGTGCTTCCCTCGCCCCCACGCCATCCCGAGCCACCGCCCGCCGTGCCGCGCCATTGCCGCCGCCGCCGATGAACTCCACACCCCGCTCGCGCTCAACGCAGGGCAAACATTCCTAAGCCTTGCCTAGACCTCACTCAAGCCTCCCGAGCCACGCATTGCGCCGCACCACCGCGGGCCTCGCCGAATCCGTGAGACCGCGGGCGCGCCGCCACGGTCCCGTCGCCGCCGCTCGCCGGGAGCTCGCCCCGCCACCACCACCGCCACCAATCGGCTAGGGGTGAGCCTAATCGCACCCCCGTGCCACATGTTGTCCTGGTCCGGCCCCACCTCGCCACCGGCGAACTCCCCGCCGCCGCGGGGGCATATCCGTGAAGTCCGGGGGCTTTTGTGTGAATTAGGGACTGTTTGCGATGAAAGTTATCTATGTTTCTTTGCTAGTTAGTCCGGCACATTAGAAAAACCCTAGAAAATTGTAGAAAATTCAGAAAATTGCAAAAAATAATTTTGTTGGATTCATGGTGAAAAATAATACAACTTTTGTTATTCTCACAAGTTCTGGTCCTGGATATTTTTTAACATAAAAAATAGGATTGTGAAATACCTAGATCTGCTATAGCTCAAAAACTATAACTCCTCTGCATCCAAATTTTGGATATGTTGTGTATCATGTCATGAATAGCTCCTGTGCCAAAAATTGCACAAAGTTATGAAGTAAATCTTTTTATATAAATTGTTTTCCTTTTCTGCAGAAACTGACTAGATGATTTTTGTAGCTAAAAATATTTATGTTTTTGTGCTCAGATTGTGCATGTTTTCTTGTTATGTCAAAACACACCTCTAGTGAATTAATCATGATTTTTGGTTCAACAGAAGTATTTATCCTTAATTTGTGCATGATTTCCTGGTTATTTAGGTGTACTTGCTTGGTTATTTAGGCTTGTTCGGGACCGGAGAGCATGCATGAGAAAGTTTGGATCATTTTGGTGCTTATTTATTTTTGTATGCATTTAATTTGAATCACTAGCTAGTCCTTGTTATTTTTCTAAAGTATTTTATTCTCTAGCTTCCAAGCCATACTTGTGGGTCCGGTGGCCCAAGTATAGGTGTTGTTATGCTTAAGAAACACTTCTTAAAATTTTTGTGATTTATTGCTTAATAAAAGGTTTTAAAGCCCTTTTAAAGATTAAAGAGCAATTAAAAAAGGAAAATCCCTTTTAATTCATTTCCCTTTTTGCAAAGTATTACCTAACTTAATTAAAAGTTAATAAAACACCCTTGCTGATAAGGAAGTAATTTATAAATAAAAATCTTGTTCACACCCTTGCCAGTGAGAGGAAAAGGATGAGACCTTCACATGAAATAACAAGTACAAAAGAAACATTTATTCAAATATGCAATAAAAGAATGAATCACATATAACTAATAACCTTACTAAAAGAGATGTACTATCTAGATACTTGTTAATATGAATATAACCAACAAGAGTTGGATAAGATGACAAACTGTCACATCACCTGAACCTTGCATTGCATTCCGTGTAGATCTTCCGGACGGTGACTACTCCCTCGTTCCGGAATCCGAGGAAGGAGGAGCAGAAGCTTCGCTGTAGTACGTGGAAGTGCTCGACGACACCGAGGGTGCCCAGACTAACCTAGTTGACGAAGGCAAGCCCCAGTGCATCTAACCCGGTTTTCAAATTCATTATTCAATTATTTTTGGATGCTTGTGCATTTAAGTTCAGGAGTTGTATGGAACCTTAGATGCATGATCCCTAGGTACCTTTGTCCTTACTTGTATGATAGGTCGATAGCTGCTAAGCTATAGGACCGTTACAAGTCAGGTGATGATGTCACTCGCGAGAATAGGTTCCTAGATAGGAATCATAAGATCTCCTTAAAAGGATTGCTCATGTGGTAAGAGCATGGGTTTCGGGCTTCGGTCCAATGGCTATTGTGGGTTAAGTGTTTGAACGTACTAAGCACTTGTCGGGAATGGGACCGGTAAGCCTAGTACCTTAATGAGACCGCTAGGGATTTAACTCGTTACTACTCTTGGGGTTTGTCTCACGGCTAGCTACCGGTGGTGTATGGTCGGTCCGGGTACTTCGCGGGGTATTCCGGATAGCCCGCACCAAAGACTCGGCCTTTTATCCCGACCCGAGGATTTTTGGGAACTCCTTGGGAAGTTGTCCTTGCGGGGCAGCCTACCGTGTGTTTAGGTCTACCTTGCAAGGTTTTGAATCAATCGATTGTCGGCTCTCTCACCGTTATCCGAGACTACTTACTCCACTAGCCATGAGATCCCTAATGATTGAAGTTGATGAATACTATGCTTGATTAATTGTATTGTACAACTTTGTCCGTACTAGATGGCTAACTTAGTAAAGATTAAACCCACTAGAACTTGTGCTAAAATGTTGAAAGTAAGGACATACTCTTTGTTACTTTTCAAGCATAAGAAACACAATGGCCAAAAGCCTTTTATTGTCTAGAGTTGGTGAAGTAGTTATCACCGACGAGTAAGTCTTGGCTGAGTATTAGTATACTCGGCCTTGCTATAATATGTTGATCCGGGTAATACTTTTGGTGATGTGTGGCCGGAGAGATCCCGCCGGTCGGGAGCCGGAGTGGGTGGAGGATGACGACCGAGAGCATCATGGATGGCCTCCCGTGGTGTTTCGCTTCTCGTTAGTTTAATTCGCCGTTTCGAAAAACTCGAACTACGTCTTTATGCCAAAAACTTCGGTTTGTAATAATTAAACCCTTCGGGGTAAATTTCGGATGTTATTGATGTTGTATCTCCGGACTCGCCTTCGCGTGAGTTTTAATGCATATATGTCGATCCTTGTTGCTATTTAAGTGATTTACGGGTGTTAACCCGCGACTAACGACATGATGATACTTTATTATCACTTAATGACCAAAGTGGATTGGTTTAGGTGTTAGTACGGTATTTTCCTGGGCGGGTTGTCACGATTATAAGCAGCGGCCCATGAGTGTAATACGCACATGGAGCTTCGGATCGCCTCGGATCGTGACCTTGTCAACTGCTATAAATCTCTGCAGAAGCTGAATGAAGACTGTGAGAGGTTGCGGGGGCAGCTCAAGGAACTCGAAGAAGCCGCGCTTCCCATCACGAGATTGCTGGTGCCACACCGGGCGGGCCAAAGATAGCTCCTCTGGTTGACCGGCTGAAGGAAGCCCCCGGACGCTTGTCTACTTATGTCAAGCATTTGGCGAAGTCCATCCCGAACCAAGTCTTGGTGTTCATGAAGTCATACTTCCCCAAGGCTCGGTGGATGTAGTCGCGGGTGAGCGGCCGCCAATTACACGGATGAGTAGTACACGAGCTTCGGAGCGAGATGGCGCCGATCGCGAGTAAGTCGCGGAGAAGCCGAACCTCCAATAGTTATCCTATAGGTTAGCTTTTAGCAGCAATTGTAATATAAACAAAGTTGTAATGAACTTGTTTAAGTTTTAATGAAAAGACTTCCATCAAATGAGTACTCGTTGTCGTGATGTTGTATGCGGAGCGCCCATCCGTGGAGTTGTCGCGAGAAGTAGTACTCGCAGCGGACCCGTTGAGGGAGACACGGTGAATGGGTTGATCAAGAGTCGAACTTTATTACCGAAAGAATACACCTGGATGGCCGGGGCCGTTTACAAGTGTAGTCGCCGGGACCCGAGGCCGCATATGGCTAGAGTAGTGCTAGGGCGCATGGTCGCTTACAACCGTAGATCCGTTAGTAGCCGTATAGACCGGATCTAGGAGTACATGGTCTCTTGATAGACTGCGTTGCTAGAGTCTTTGACGCTCCGAGTAGCCCGAGTTCCGTTAGTAGCCGTTAGCGTTGGATCTCGGAGTGGAGTAGTCCGGAGACTAGTGCCCGGACCCGAAGGCTGCTTACGGCGAAGGGCCGGGAGTAGTTGTGTAGACTTGAGTCCCCAAAGTAGTCGAAAGACTTATGCGTAGAATCGACAGAGCCGGTCAACATTCCACGAGTTGCGATGTCGTCGCCTTCAAGTGTCTAGAGGCGATACGAGCCTCGGTCCGGTCACCCTTGCGACTGTGAAGGGACCTTCCCATGGCGAGCCGAGCTTGTGTAGTCCTTCCGTGTTCCGGATGCGGCGGAGGACTAGATCACCAACGTTGATGGAGCGTTACTTGACATTGCGATCGTGGTAGCGTCGGATACCCTCTAGGTACCTTGGTGATTGGACGACGGTAGGACAGCGAGCTTCTTCGAGTCCACCAATGTCAACTCGTCGCTATCTTCGGATATGCCTTCATCGTACTACTCTACTACCGGCGACTCCCATATGACGTCGGCGGAGTAGAACAGACTTCGGAGCCGTAGACCGGGAAATAGGGTGATTGTCCCGTCGGCTTGGTGGGTTGAGTACACGGCCCCCGAGTGCATTGGGCGGTTCCTTGATCCACTTGCCTCCTTTTGTGTCGGCGGCATCGTGTAGTCGCTTCTTGAGAGCGTCGAGTACCATCCCATTGGCGCGCTCGACTTGTCCGTTGGCCCGTGGATGGGCGGCGGGACATACCGGACGTTGATCCCGTTGTTCTCGCGGTACTTGTGACAACCCGCCCGGGGAAAATGCTTTGTATTATCGCCTAAAACCAATCCACTTTGGTCATTAAGCAATAGTAAAGTATCATCCTGTCGTTAGTTGCCGGGTTAACGCCCGGTAAATCACTTGGAGTTCATACGGAGGATCGACATATGCATTGAAACTCACGGCGAGTCCGCAGTACAACACGATTTAAGCCAATTTATTACCAACCATTGTTCATGACATGGGGTAAAGGCTCGAGTTCGAAAACAAAGTGGAAATAAAATAACTAGAGTAAAGGTAACCATCACGGGAGGCCATCCGTGATGTCATCACTTGTAGCCCTCCACCTCGTCAAAAGCACCCGCACAACAAGGTTTTAAAGCAAGGTCGAGTATACTAATACTCGGCAAGACTTAACCGTCGGTGATAACTACATCACCAAACTCAAGACATGAAAGGCTTTTGGCCGGTGGAGTTTCATTTGCTGAACAGCCTACTAAGAGTAGGTCTTTACTTTCAATATTTTAGCACAAGTTCGATTGATTACCATTTCTAAGTGTGCCAACTAATTCAATCAAGAATTGGAACAAGCAATTAATTCATGCAACACTATTCACCAAGTTCCATCATTACGGGATATCATGGCCAATTGATTAAGCGAGTCTCGGATAATGGTGATAGTCCGACAATCGATTGATTTAAACCTTGCAAGGTAAACCTAAACACACGGTAGGTCTGCCCCCGCAAGGACAACTTCCCGAGCGGTTCCCAAAAGTCCTCGGGTTGGGAACAGAGCCTACGATCCCGGGTACAAGGTTCGCCGACATACCCCGCGAGGCACCTAGTCTCACACATGTAGCCCCCTTCCCGTAGCTAGCCGGTTAGGTGAACATTCAAGAGTGGTAGGGAAAAGTTCCCATGCCGTCTCATTAAGGTACTAGGCTTACCGATCCCATTCTCGACAAGTGCTTAGTACGTTCAAAAGCTTAGTCCACGAAAACCACCGGACCGGAGCCCAAATCCCATGCTCTTACCACATGAGCAATCCATTTATAAAGATCTTATGATTCCAACATAAGAACCTATTCTCGCGAGTGACGAACATCACTCGACTTCTACCGGGTCCTATAGCATAGCAGCTATCGACCTAGCATACTAGTGATAGAGCATAGGTACCTAGGGATCATGCATCTAGGGTTTCAAATCAACTCCTGAAACGTAAATGCACAATCGTAGCAAACATAATTGCATAATTTTAAAAGACAGGGTTAATGATCCGGGGCTTGCCTTTCTTGGCAAGGTTGGCCTTTGAGCCCTTCTGGACTTGGGTCCAGGTCTTGAGCTACGTCCATGAACTGCAGCTCTTCGTCAGCACCTCCGTCTCCTCCTTCCGGCACGAGCGTACGTCTACCGGCGGAAAGTTCTACACGAAGATGCAAATGCAAGATTTACTCGACGATTTTTAATTCAATTAATTACAAACAATAAATGACAGTCATGGGGTGCATTGGTTGGACACATTCACGTAGATAAGAAATACATTCAGCATACTCTTCCAAAAGGAACGATATGCAGCTCTTTAGTAAATATTCTTTTTGATAGTGACTGTGTACATATGTAAGTAATTTAATTTAACTTCACAAATAACAGTGGGTGGGTACATTTAGCCCTTTTAAATCGATCTACAACCACACATGGGGTTACTAAAGGTGGGTTGGTGAATTTCCGTTCAAATGACTATTAAGCCTTAGATTGCTTCTCTAGCTTCATAGAATTAATTAATAAAATTCAGTGGAGGGGTGTGCTACACACTAAACACCTATAACAAGCCACAGGAAATACATGCATGCGTTGGGTAGCTAGAAGTTAATTACTTTTGAAAATGATAAAAGCTACTAGACGGAAATGGTAAATGCACACAAAAATAAATATTCACCAAAATGATCCAAACTTTCTCACACATGTTATATGGTCCAAAACTAACCTAGGGATGCAGCACATACGCCTAGTACTATTATGAAACTTGACTTATCCAATTACCAAGAAAAACAAGCATAATTCAAGAATAAATATTTATGGTAATTATAAAATTGTGATTAATTCATCGAGGTGTGTTTTGGAATAAAACGACAAGATATCCGAAGTTGGTTGCAAAAATCTAATTATTTTTAGCTATAAAAATCATTTATGCATTCGCGAAATGGAAAACAATTTTTGTGAATTACTTTGTGCAATTTTTGGCACGAGGAGCTAGTCATGACATAACACACAACATATCCAAAAATTAGCTACGAGAGGATTTATGGATTTTGAGATATGGCAGATCTAGGGTTTTTACATTTCTATTTTTCATGCAAAAATTATAAGGAACTAGCTCGGGCAAGAATAACAAAAGTTGTAGGATTTTTCCGGCGGGGGCTAGGGAAAGGCCGGCGGGTCGCACGACCGTGGGCGGCACGGAGGCGCGGGTTGTCGACGTCGGCGGCTTCACCGACTTCATGGCGGCGGACGGGGAGGAAGCACCGGCGGTGCTCCGGTGTGCGAGGAAGGGTGGCGTCTCTTTATAGGTGGCGCGCGTGCTCGGCGAAGGACGGCGGCTCGGCGGCCGTGGTACGGCGTGCGGGGAGGGACACCGCGAGGGACCGGCGGTCCATCGGGCGCCCGCCCGGTCCGTCCGACGCGGCGCACGGTCGGGCGCGCGACGCGAGAGGGAGGACTTCAAGGCGCCCTCGGTGCGCGCATTGCCTTGGGAAGGCGCGGTGCCTCGGTCGGCGCGTGGCCCGGATGGCGAGGTAGGGCGCGGCATGACGTCGTCGGCCCGATTGTGTTCTTGTGTCCCTGTTTGAGCACGTGTAACTCCGAGAAAGTTGAATAGAAGTGCACAAAGTAGTGAATAGGAAAGTTGTAGATCTTACTACCCTCTACAACATTCACAAAGGTCGTGTAGTGTTTTTCTCAACGGATTTTGCATAAACTCGTTGCCAAACTTTGAATGTCGCCATCGGTGAACGGGAGGTACTTGTCGGTTGACCACGTTTTCCCTAATTTCCACTCAAAATTGGGAATGCCAATCTACATGAAAGTTGTGTCCCTCGACAAACTGGACAACTTTCGCATTGGTAGATTTTGAAGTGTTTAGGTGAAATTTGGAGAACGCGGCAAAAGTTTCGGAAGACATCCGCCGACATCGGTGTTTAAGCGGGGTTTGACCGTGCCTTTGACCAAGGTTGACCACGGGTGCGTGTAGGCTTGGCCTAGGGGTTCAATAGGGTTCATTGGCGAGGTTTTCGAGGTGATGACCCGGGGGTTGACCTAGGTTTGACCGGTGTCGTCCGGTTTGACTCGGCCGATTCGGTCATTAGCGTTAATGACGCTAATTAAAAACCCGGGACGTCACAAGTACACCCGAACTTGTGATTGTTGAAGTTGGAGCCCGGTGTCCGTGATGATGCGATGGGGTAGTCCGTAGTGGTGCATGAGTTCATCCAAGAAGTCGAGTACCCCGTCGGCCTTGGGACGGGTGACCGGCTTGACTTCGATCCACTTGGTGAAATTGTCGTTGGCCACCGAACTCGTTGAATCCTCCCGGCGCGATTGGAAGAGGCCCTATCATGTCGAGCCCCCGGCGGGCGAAAGGTCGGGTTGGTGGTACGGTGACTAGCTTGTAGGCGGAACATGTTGTTGCTTGGCGAAGTACCGGCACCCTTGGCACCTTCGACGAGTTCCTCGGCATCGCCCAAAGCCGTGGGCCGGTAGAAAGCTTGCGGAAGGCCTTGTTGACTAGCGTACGTGAAGACGTGTGGTTGCCGCGACGCCTTTGTGTATCTCCTCCAAGATGTCCTCGCCTTCTTCTCGGGGGACGCACTTCATGAGTACTCCGGAAGTGGCGCCCGCCCGTAGAGCTTCTCCCCGACTAGGACGTAGGACTTAGCCCGACAGATGAGTTGCTCGGCCAAGTTTTTGTCCGTGGGAACCTTCGCTCGCGAATGTAGTGGATGAAGGGTTGTCGCCGGTCCACGTCGATCATCATGACCTCCTGGCCGGTGGCGGATGTGCTCGGGTCGGTGGTCGTAGGCACCGGCTCCGGGATGGATGGCGTGTGAAGCTCGTTGACGAAGACACCCGCTGGTACTTGAGCGCGAGTAGAACCAAGCTTCGATAGGACGTCCGCTGCAACGTTGTTGTCGCGAACAACGTGATGGAACTCGAGACCATAGAATTTGTTCTCGAGCTTGCAAACTTCTAGGCGATAGGGCGTCCTTGTTTTTCTTGTTGCGTTCCCAAGACTTGTTGACTTGGTTGATGACCACCGCGAGTCGCCGTAGACTAGTAGTTGCTTGATGCCCGAGAGAAGCCGCGAGGCGGAGCTCGTGTAGTAGAGCTTCGTACTCGGCCTTTATTGTTTGAGACCTTCCAAAAGATTTGCGGGACGTACTTGAGCTGTTTGCTCGTTGGAGAAATCGGGAGTACCCCCGCACCCGCACCTTTGAGCTTGAGTGAGCCGTCGAAGTACATCACCCAATGCTCGGCCGCTCGGTTGGAGTTGGTAGTCGATTCTCCCGCCATTCGCCATGAAGTCGACTAGTGCTTGCGACTTGATGGCTGTTCGTGGCTTGAAGTTGATGTTGAGGGCGCCGAGTTTGATCGCCCACTTGGAGATTCTTCCGGTAGCATCTTGGTTCCGCGAGATGTCACCGAGCGGGTAGTCGGTGACGATGGAGATCGAGTACTCCCGAAAGTAGTGTCGTAGCCTCCGCGAGGTAATGAGCACCGCATACAATAGCTTTTGTCTTGGTTGGTAGCGTGCTTTAGATTCCGACGGGACCTCGCCGATGAAGTAGGGCGGTCGCCGGACTAGGTAGGTGTGGCCGTCTTCTCCGCCGCTCGACAACGACGGCGGAACTGACCACGTGAGTAGTCGCAGCGAGGTAGAGCAGTAGCTACTCCTTTTGCGAGGAGCCGTGAGGACTGATTGTTTGGATAAGAAATCCTTGAGCTGAGCGAGAGCTTGATCTGCCTCTGGAGTCCACACGAACTTCTCTTGGTGCTTGAGTAGTTTGAAGAAGGGTAGCCCCCGTTCTCCAAGCTTCGAGATGAATCTGTTCAAGGCCGCCATGCACCCGGTAAGCTTCTGCACATCTTTGATGCAGGTGGGAGCTTTCATCTTGGTGATGGCGGAGATCTTCTCGGGGTTGGCTTTGATGCCGCGATGGCTAATGATGAAGCCGAGTAGTTTTCCTGATGGTACACCGAAGACGCATTTGTTCAGGTTGAGCTTCCGGCGGTATTCTCGCGGGGATGCGAAAGACTCTTCAAGATCGGCGATGAGCGTGTCGGAGTTTCTAGTCTTGACGACCACGTCATCCATGTAAGCCTCAATGTTCTTGTTGAGCCTGTCTTTTGAAAAAGGCCCGGATAGCTCGTCGGTAGGTAGCGCCGGCGTTCTTCAACCCAAACGACATGGTCGTATAGCAAAGATGGCGCCGAACGGGGTGATGAACGCGGTCTTCTCCGGTCTTCTTCCTTGATAGCAATCTGGTGGTACCCGGAGTAGCGATCGAGGAAGCAGAGCAAGTCGCAGCCCGCCGTGGAGTCGATGACTTGATCTATCCGCGGCAACCCGAAGGGGTCCTTGGGGCAAAGTGTTTGTTGAGGTCGGTGTAGTCGACGTACATCCTCCACTCGTTGGTGTTCTTCTTGCGGACGAGGACGGGGTTGGCGAGCCACTCGGGGTGGAAGACTTCTCTCGATGAAGCCAACCGCGAGTAGTTTGGTGAGTTCCTTCATGATGGCATCTCATCGGTCGTTGGCGAAACGGCGGAGGTGTTGTTGTTGATGGTAGATTATCGTATCAAAGTTCATATGGATTTGCAAGCGGACAAATCCCCCATCGTAGTCAAGGGATCCTTCTTCCCTCGAGTGGTGAACCCAAGGTATCGAATCCATGGAACAATGTGCAACGCAAGGATTCAATCTAGTAAAGCAAGGAAAGCTATCTTATGAAGAACCAAATTGCATCTAATCTACTAACTCATGAAGGAAACACATCTAATCTAATCTACTAAAGAGGTAGCAAGAGAAAGCAAGAGATAACCGATCTAGAGAATCTAGATCATGCTTATGTTGTAGCTCCAAACAAGATAGATGAAGATAGAAAAGCAAATCTCATTAAAAGCATCTTTAAACCGTGGCCTTTGGTCCGATTCCGAAAACGCCCGCCTTTCGAGCCCCCATTCCGTCACAACGTACTCCTATTCATGAGGGTAGTCTAGGGCGAGTTCGATAAGAACAAGTTGAAATCACTTGGTTGGTCCGGTATGCACCTCTAGCCACCACGGCTACAAGAGCACCCTATGCAATCTAGCTATAGACTAGATTGGGGAAGAAGCAAAACCAAGAAGAAAACAAAATCATCGAGAAGGCACTTGATCGCTAGAAATCGAGATTCACTATAAAAACTTCACCATGAATGATTACATGAACAAGATCACCACCGGGATCCTACCTCGATCTTGATCCTTGCTCCGGAGCTCCGATGTGGTCTTCCATGCAAGGTTCCCACGTCGGCTAGGGAGACCCTAGACAACTAGCACAACTCTCATCTCCGAGATGGTGTCCCTCAAGCTTCTCTCGCTCCTCGGCGGCGGATGACGAATTGATTGATGCGTGGCTCTCGTTCGGGGGGCTATAAATAGCCCGAGAGGCATCTAGGTCAAAGGGGGGCGACCGGGCCTCGAAATGGGCCGGACCGGCCGGCCTGGGCCCACTTCGGCCCCGTTCGTGGCCTCCTTCACCCGGTGCTTCTTCCCAAGTCTTCTAGATCCTTCCCCCTTCTGCATGTGGGCCCTTGTCGTCCGTTTCTCTCCGAATTGGATGAAGCTCCTTGTCTCGCAAGATTCAACACTTTTCTGGCTAGGTCCTCGGAGTTTTCATCTTCTCGGGTTGGGTCCTTGGGCTTCTTGGAGTCGTGTTCACTTCATTGCTTGACTTGTATCGGGCTTCAATTGTCTTGTCATGAGGTGCTTAATGAACTTATCCCAGAAGTCTTGCTTTCAACGCTAAAACCCTGCATAAACACTAAACTCCAAAACCGACATGTACAAGTGAACTTGTTATACCACGGGGGCTAGTACCAATGGATAAGATATAAAATTCATGCTAACACCGAAGTTAAACTCATGGCTAGGTTGACGGAATTTCATCGTCAACGGCTCCCCCATGCTTAAACCTTGCTCGTCCTCCGGTAAGCCTTTGATGGATATCATCGTTGCCCTTCATTGTTTAAACCTTGCACTTGATCATACATGAGAAAACATAATGCTCTCAAAAGTTTAGTTCGTTAATGCTCCATAATGTACTAGACTTCATCCCTACGGAGGGTAGATATTTAATTAAGCTTATCCCACAAGTGTTAACATGCTCCCAAAATTCAAATGGATCTCGAAATTTTGAAATAAAGAACAAGATGAAAAAGAGCTAAACCAAGTTCACAAATTTAAACCACCTTGCATCTTGCTCATGAACTATCATCCGATCTTGTCTCTCAAGCCTATTTCTTCTACTCCTTTCCCTCTCAAAACATTCATATATGTGGTAGGCTTTATATGAAGCTTTTTGGGAAAGTTTAGTCCTACCAAGATTTTATAAATGAGATGTTGTCGGGACAAGACAAGCTTCTCATGGTCTTACCGAGACTCGTCAAAAAGGTCATTGGAAAATAATTTTATATCAAGGAGGGGAAGAGAAAAAAATACACACACTTGAGATAGGTGGACATGTGCAAATGACAAAGAGTGATCCCGAGGCACAAAGGAAGTCCTCATTATCGGACCGCACATGGTTGGAATGATGAGTTTGGATCTTTTTTAAATCTTGAAACCTTGAAATTCCTAATGCACTTTAGAGAACCGGGGAGTTCACTTTATTTTATTTTTATATCATACATACTCATTTATTTTTTCTTTTCTCATATTTTTCTCTTTATACTCTCTTTCTCAATTTTTTTAATTTTCTCCCCTTTTGAACTCTAAAATTGCTTAGTACCTACCTCCTCCCCCATGCTTAGACGTTTGCTCGTCCTCGGGCAAAGAGGTGATAGAGATAAGGTAGGTACGGAAATACTTTTCCTTCGTAAAGATACTTGAAATTTTCAATCTTGGCACCATCTTGCGATCTTCCTTGAATTGATGATCCATTCTCAACGATAGGTTGTGGTCAAGGTGGTAATCACAAAAGATGATATTTGGTTTTAAGGGTGGATATCCGGCGAGGTTTGTGAAATCTCCGATGTGGGGATACACAATGCACGGATAGAAAGGCTAGCAATAAAATAGATACGCAAAAACGGAATGACCGGATTCTTAGTCTCGGGCCGGAGAAATCAAGGTCGTTGACGTAAAATCAGCACCTCACGCCAAGCACACAAGGCAAGCCGAACAAAGCCGGCTTAACACACGTTGCCGAATCCGAAGCGTGCCGGTCAATTTTCCCGAAACTAACAAAGGATGAAAAGCGAGTTAGATAAAACCCGGAACTTGCCGGATGGTACCGGACGATTCCGTATTTATGGCCTCAAAGCCAATCAAAACGACATATAGCTACAACAAGCTATCCGTCGGCAAACCGAACATCATTTGGGAACTTTAAAACTTGCAAACAGGATATAGCCGAATGCATGACGTAAGCATGATGAAAGGTCGGTCTTTATTTAAACAAAGCATTGCGGTGCGTGACCATGACCGATCACAATAAAATAAATAAAGGCGAAGCATGATTACAAATTTGCGGTAAGCATGCATGCATAGGCCAAAAGCACTAGTCTACCGCATGTCTAGGTACTTTCAAAGCCGTCGAGCGTGACACCAAACAAGTTAATCCACCGCATGATACGACTTGTTTGAAACCACACCACCAACCAAGATCAATCCACCGCATGATACAATCTAAACATGGAAGGCTAAAAGCATACGTTATTTAAAACAAGCTTATAAACATGTTTCACTCGTGGTAGCATTACCGAATACGGTACCGTACAACCAATTCGGGTTCCGTGGAGAAGGAACAAACTATGCTAGATTAACACGCTTGAACCCGCAACACGTGACAATCTAGATTGATTCGAGTTCGGCTATTAAAGAGCACATGATCCATGCACCACATTGAGTTAAAGATTTGAACATGCAACATGTAGATCAAAAACAAGATAGAGCCGAATCTAGTCAATCTAAATTGGTCAATAAGAGTGTTACATGAATTAAACATAAGAGCAAAATTCAAAGCAACACGGGATAACTTAATGAATCTATTAGTTCTTGCCAAATCTAATAGATCCAATAACTAGCTCCAAGCTAGATCTTAGCCTACCGCATGGCTCATGATCTAACAAGAAACCCTCTTGATCCAAGCTTAAAATCCACCGCATGATACTAAGCATGGTAACAAGACTACTTGCATCACGGTCTAAATCCACCGCATGATACTAGACATGATAGCCGGTACTTACGGAGGTCGACGGATCGACGATTCCTCTCGAAGAACTCGACTCGACTAAAGGACTCGAAAGATTGGCACGGGGTCGGTTTGTTGTGAAATTGTTCGATCCTTTTTACAAACACTAAGGGTTTATATTTATACCCTTGGCCTAACACGACTCCTAGTCAACCACGAGTACAACATTAATTGCCTAAATTAATGCCCCGGCGCCAATGTCTGTCTTGCACCCGTCATCAATCCGTCCCTTCCTTATACTCAGGCCATGTCATCACGTATTCCCGAATGCTTCCTTTTCCAAGTGCAAAATAGCCCTTCTGTCGAATGATGGCGTGCTACCGACCGCAGGCATCTTTACCGAATGTTTTGAGCAAAATTTCCTGCCGAATGGCGTTTCTTTACCAAACTCGGCCCACAAGTCGACCTCTTTCCGTACCAATTTTTGGTGTTAACATATGCCCCTTCAATTACGGGATAAAAAGTGATTTTATTCCAGAATTGACCATAAATGCTCAACGTCTCCAAGCCAAATCCGCTCAACACCCGTTCTTTTCTCCTTCAAACCGTTGGAGTTTGCGCCCAGATCCAAACCCTAGTCCATCAATCTTTCAAGCTCAAATCTTCAAATGGCGAACCAAGACCATGCTCTTCAAGTAAATCTCATCCCCCTAAGGCCCATTCGGTATTACTTTTTCGAATTTCTTCTCGATTTTTCCTCTTGCCCTTTCTTGTTCTTGATATGCTCTAGCCGCTGAAATCTTGATTCCCATTGAGGACCAATCACCATCTTATTTCCTCGGACCCGTGGGAATCTCTGACCTTTCTGAGTTCATTGCAGTTGAATCTCAGAGGATCCCTTTCAAGGCAGCTTTGTCGAAACCCCATGAACGGCAAGATGCTTTCAAGAACTGGCCCCTGCCCCCAATTGCAGGCTGGAGAAACTGGTACAAGAGGATGCTTGATGATGAAAGCCCCAAGACAAGCAATTGGGATAGCCTTCACATTGCTCATTGTTTAGAATTATCCTTGGGTGAAACACCAAAAAATGAGAATCTTCGATTGCGTACCGTCATTTTTGGTCGAATGGTGCCAATGCCTTCCTTTTTGGCCATGGGCCAATGTCCCCCACTTTGGCCGATGTATACATGATAACCGGCCTTGAACAGATCCGTATACCCACACAAGTACAAAGGCTCCTCTAAGCAAACGGGAGTGAGAACGGGGGTTGGATATAAGAGATATATCCAAAACTATATGTCCGGCGACCCTTTGTCCGGGGTTGAGTATAGAGCTTTCCCGAACATGTGGCTATGCAAATTCATCTTTTGTAGCAAAGCCAATGAGCCAACCCCGAACCACATTGTAATGGCAGAGGACCCGGCCGCCGGTAACTCTATTCCTCTTGGAAAGTACCTCCTAGGAAGTGTATACCATATGCTTCATCGGACCACCTATCCGATGCACACCGGCCAAAAGATCTCCGTGTTAATGGCCCCCGGTGGTTTGTTCGGATGTGGGCCGACTATACATGCACCGCATTATTGGTATTGACCTCAACAACCGGCACTTTCCTTCAGCCAACTACAAGGAAGGGGAAACCCGAGCACCAAAGGTTGCCAAACTTATGGAGAAGGGGTTGCCTCAACCGTGTCCATCAACAAAAACATTGGCCAACGTTTTGAGCTCTTCTTCAGAGGTTTTGCCAATCCTCTTTGGCTCCCATATCTGAATAATGATAACTTGACTCTTCCTTGTGAGTTTAGTTTTGAGGCCGGATATAATGAAGTGCAATCTATAGCAATTTTCAATATCTTCATTCATCCATGCATCCTGCCAGCAAAATTCAGTGGAGGAAGGCAAAATCAGAGCACCTTTGAGTACTACCAACCAAATATGATGGCCAGACAACTAGGATGCAGCCAAGTGCCCCCAAGGTTATTCCTTCATGAATTCCTCAAGTCCGGAGAGGATATCAAGGAATCTTTGCAAGCAAAAAGGATCTTTGAGTATAAGTGCAGCTCAACCATTTATGCATCCATGCCTTTTGTGCCAATAACAATAGCTCATCCCTCTTTTACTTTTTGGTGGCAAGAACTTCATGATCACATCTTCAATGTGCCAAGACATCCTTTTTGTCTCGAACTAATGCCCGATTTCCGCCCAATTTCGAGGTAATAAATTTACTTTCCCTCATTTTCAATCATGCCCCCGTTTACCGATCGAGATTTTTGCCATTTTCGCAGGATACAACACCCGCCCCTCTTGCCAGGACAATCTCCTATAACATTGCGGGCTCGATCTCTCGCTTTGGGTTATCAATCTCCCACCTTGGCTCAACTAATGTCTAGATATGCCGCACCGGATCCAACCCTCATCGGTTCAAAGCATTCGATAAAAGGAAAGCCCCATCCCCGGTTGCTCCTTCAGTCGCCAAGAAGAAAAGAACATCCAAAAGAATTCTTATTCAGAGTTAAAATCTTTTCCTTCCCGAGCATAAAACCATTTTTCATCCCGATTATCTTTATCTTGTGTAATTTCGGACCGAACTCGGCAACCACCGATCATTACAAAATCCGCCAATGCTCCATCTACCGGTAAAATTTTCACCATCTTATTATTTCAACCAATTTCGTCATTGGCACTTATCCTCTACTCATTAGTTGCATAGGAAACGTTGGTGAACCAAACCGTGGGGGGTTCTCCTCCTCAACATGTTTCAAATCCAGTTCACCAAGGATCCGGCCATCCTCTCTTCAAGCGAAGCTCCCGGCTTCACCAAGGATCCGACCATCCTCTCCTCAAGTAGAAGCTCCGCTTCACCAAGAACGGATCCATCTTCTCCTCGGCCGGATGCTTCGACCTTACCAAGGACTCCACTAGCTCCTCCTCGCCTAGAAGCTTCGGCTTTACCAAGGACTCCTCAAGTTTCTCCTCGACCGAACATCCAAGAGCCCCTCCTTTAGCTCGAAAAACTTCCTTCCCCAACTCGGGAAGCCGAAATGAGGTAAGCATGGAGACTCACCTTTCTACTTTTTATTCAATAGATTTCCACTAATTCGGCAAGAAACTCTTTTCGGGAGGAAATTGTATCATCACCAATTTACTCCTTTCTTGTGGATGACTTGATTGCCAAAGAAGGAGATGAAGCATCTTCCGGTCGGGCTTTATCGAGAGAAAAATCGAGGCAAAGTTAAAGGAAATTCTTTCCCTGCTGCAAAAGGATGTTCAAGATCAAGTCAAGGATGCTGATCTTCTAAGAGAAGCACTTGCACTTATTGATCAAGATCTCCCGGCCAATATCAAGGCTTCCTTAGAACCTGTTTCCAAGGTTGGATGATCACTTTGTAGCGATAAAGCAAGCCTTGAAGAACTTATCCTCTCAATCGGCTCCGGAACAAGAGCAAGATGCAAACAAGCAATCTATGAAGGATTTGCACACCCAAATGCGAATCATAAGGAACTCGCTAACCAAATTGCAGCCCGAACTTGAGTCGAAGAAAACCGAGAAAAGCCGAATTGGAAGCCGAACCGAGAACCACGACGGTACGAGATTTAGAGCGATGAAAAGAAAATGGCTGAACTTCCTGAATCAATGGAGAAGATACGAAAAGAAGCTACAGCAACCATGACTGCAGGAAAACAGCTTAAGACAAAGCGCTCAACGTTGTCTAAGACCCAAGAAGTTGACCAAAGATTGTTGGAGAACATCAAAAAGATGATATCAGATGCCTCCAATGTAATCTCAAAATACTTGGGCATATGATTGTAACAAACAATTTGTAACCGAATGCTTCATCATCCTTGTAATTTTGCTCACCATCGAGTTTTACTTTCCAATATTTTTCTTGCCTTATTTTGATGAACAATTTACGGATGATTCATTCGGCAATTACGGCCAAATCTGTCGGACCCAAAAAGCAACCCGACCGCAACACGGCCGAATTCCAACCGGTCAAACCGAATATGATTCGGCTTGAATCCCAAACAACCCGACGACGGTTCGGTTAAGGGAGTCTCTCCATTTCCCAAATTTTTTGGTATATGCGCCACGATCTCCGGCCACGATCTCTTTGCCGGTTTCATAAATAAGAACTTCGGGTGCCCCCGGCCTTTCACCAAATCCTCTCGCCTTCCAAGCCTTTGCCAATCTAAGCCTTTCTTCTCCGGTACTTATACCTCCAAAAGCTTCATGGCAAGCGGCGGAAGAAGGGCGCCGGCCGCCGACGAGGCCGAAGGGAGCCGCGTGGGTGCTCGCGGAGGTGGTGAACGTGGGTTTCTTTATATCTCTTTTAGATCTCGTTTTTGTTTCGACGACCCTTTTCGTGTTCTCGGGCTCATCTAGTGGAATCTCGCCCTTGCACCGGCCCACAACTCCGGCCATGGCGGGCGATTCCTCGGGATCGTCCGGCCGTTCCCACTCCTCCGGCTCGCGCTACGATGATCTTGCCGCCCGAGGTTCAAGGCGGAGCGCGATGAAACCCGACGCGAGGTGGAGAGGCGTCTCCAAAAATGCCGGAATCACCGAGCTCGAGTGGGAGCACCAGCGCAAGCAGCTGCTGGAGGCCATCGACGGTGAATCTTGTGACTTGCTTAATCTCAACACAACTTTGAAGTAACCGCCATTGTTCTGTGGTTGCTGCAGATCACGACGCCAAGCTCAATTGGCTGAAGACGCTAGTGAAGAAACTGGCAGACAAGGTGAACGCTCCCGGAGACACACCGGAAGCTCGCCTTGGCGCGGTGGAAGACCGCGTCGACGAGGTGGACCTTCACGGCGTCCGCCCGGGCATTACCTTGGGCCCGGCCGCCATGGCGACGCACACCGGCGTCGAGTACTCCCACGCGGCCACGCGGCTTCTATGGTGGCGCGCCGGAGGACGTCGACAACATCGGGGTCACCCCGGAGCACCTCGACGGCCATGGCGATGCCATTGCCGATTCCATTCATCCCGGTCCGTGCCGAACAAAGCTTTTTGACTAGTTTGCACTAGGAATGTTGGAATTTCGGCAATAAATACGAAAGTTTATTTTTTGCACTTGTCTTGTGATGATTTCCTTTGATTTGTGTATGCGAACCTTTACTATTTTGAACGCATTCGGAAACTTTGACTCTAGCCGAATACGCATAAACTCTTGCCCCTTGGCGTAGAATCCGAGAAAATCATCATTCGGGAGCCATAAACACCGTTCAATGAAAAACCCTTCGCATTCGGGGAGAAACCCCGCCGTTTGGCATTCCCATTAATGCACGCCAGCCAGTCATCACTCTCGATGCGCTCTCACGACTAATAAAATAGCCCCCTTGGTGCTATGCAAATCCACTCGCATGCACTCCATCATTTCACGTCCTCTTGTCCTCCTTCTCTAGAGAAAAACCCCCAAGGCCATGGCAGACAAGGGGAAACAGCCAGTCGAGGAGAACAACACCCCACCAAAGAAACGAACCATTCAACAGTAATATTTTCTTCTAAACCCTTTCTCTTGTTCCTTGATTGCAATCTCATGATTCATCTTCCTTGGTTTTCAGCCTCGACCTGCTACCAGAGGAAATCTTTGGTACTAAAGAGGTTCCTGAGTACATCCTTTCCGATTCCTCTGCTGAAGAAGAAGACGCCACACCGGAACAGAGGACCAACCACCAACTGCGTCGTGGCATCCGCATCTAGAACACGACTCGCGGGACATCACCGCCCGCCGCAAAGTGCCGAACGCGACCGCCGCATGAGCTTGGAGGCGTTGGTAGGGGGTAAGATCCTCATCCTTACTTGATCCTCACACTTAAGTTTCGGATCCCATGTTCAAAGAGAACCCGTTCCTCTTCTCCGGATGTTTCGATAGGTACAACAACCCGAAGGCCTCCTAGGACAACCTGATGGAAGCTGCAAATCATGGCAATCCCCGAAGCTTCTACGTTGCCGTCACGGTGGTCCTGGAGCAGATGAAGAGGGACGAACTGAAGAGGAAAAACGCAGAGCCAAAGAAATGAAGCATACTTTCGCTTCTTCCTCCAGACACTCTGCTCCCTGCAGGCTCCCTCTTGTAATCTTAGGTGGCTGGGTTGCCAAATAAAGAACCTGAAAGAAATGTTTGTAATGTAAAACATTTTCGCGCTAAGGGCAATACACTTCAGTATTGGCCATCTCCTTTTGTCAGGATTTTTGTTATGAAGGCGGCTTCATTCCCGAACGCCGGCTATTTCTGTGTTCTTGATACTTGTAATCCCGATGCTTGTAATCAACAATCAATTTCAATACTAGGATAATATTTCTTCAAGTATCTCCCATTTATAGTAGTAGTGAACTCTTCTCCTAGTAACGTTTTCAAAATATACACATTTCTAGGCGTACACCTGACTACCCGAAAAGGACCTTCCCAATTCGAGGACCATTTGCCGAACGTACTGTATTTAGTCCCAATCGGTAGTAATGCTTTCCAAACCAAATCTCCTTCGCAAATTACTTGACCTTTACTTTCTTGTTATAGTACTTAGCAATTCGCATCTTGTTTTTCTCAATATTTTCCAAGGCCCTAAAACGAATCATATGCAAATCTTCTAATTCGTCCATCATTAAGTCACCGTAATCCTTAAACTTAAATCCTTTTGCAAAACTACTCTCCTTGAGTTTGATTGCATCTCCCATGGCAAAACAAAGACATGATGCCCGTAAACCAACTCATAAGGAGATGTTTTTGTAGCTCCATGAGGGGCCATTCGGTAAGCCCACAAGGCTTCATTAAGTACCGAATGCCACCTTTTTGGCTTCGATCAATTTTCTTCGTATAATCTTGATCATGATCTTGTTAGAAGCCTCGCCGACCATTAGCTTGGGCATAATAAGGAGAAGCATTTAATTTGATCCCCATACTTTCAGCAAATTCTCTGAACTCTGAAGATGTAAACTGAGTTCCTTGATCAGTTGTAATTGTTTGAGGAATTCCAAATCTGTAGATGATGTGCTCTTTGACAAACTCAACCATATTCTCTGATGTTACTTTCTTCAATGGAATTGCCTCAACCCATTTAGTGAAATAATATGTTGCCAAAAGCACAAACTTATGCCCCTTGCTAGACGGAGGATTTATTTGGCCAATCAAATCTATACCCCATCCTCCGAATGGCCATGGCTTGATAATAGGATTCAAAGCCGACGCCGGAACTCGTGAATATTTCCAAATTTTTGACAATCTTGACACCCTTTGTAATACTCAAAGCAATCTTCCGGCATCGTTGGCCAATAACATCCAAGGTGTGCTCGATAACCCATTTCATTCGGTAAGCCGATTGATGCGCTCCACACATGACCCATCGTGCACTTCACTCATCATTTTCTTTGCTTCTTCTTGACCCAGGCATTGTAGCAACACCCCATCCAATGGTTTATAATACAAACGTTCATCAAGAAGAACAAACTTTATAGCTTTATACCTGAGCTTCCTAGAGACCCTTGGGGATGGATTTTTCAAATAATCAACAATTTCTTTTCTCCAATCATTTTCTGTTAGGTCACTCCCGAAAGGACATATATCATTGGCAAACACTTCCTGATTCTCTCTATAACGTGAAGCACTTTGAGCCAACCTGTTTGCTTCCTCATTGTGTTCTCTAGGAATATGCTGTAGAATTACTAACTGAAAACATTTCAAGATTTCCTTGCATTCCTCGTAGTAATTCCTCATGATATCATTTCTACATTCATATTGGCCATTCAATTGTTTTATATCTAGCTCGAATCTCCATAAATTTCAACCGAAATAACCTTTGCTTCTTTCAAATATTGAAGCCCTCGAAGCAATGCTTCGTATTCGGCTTGATTATTTGTGACGGTAAGTTGAATAGGAATAGCAAATTCAAACATCTCTCCTCCGGGTGAAATTAATAAAATTCCTACTCCACCACCTTTGCCACATGAAGATCCATAAAAAAAAGCCCAAGGAGTAATCTCAAGTAAATTAATTGATAGATCATGATGTTCGGTAATGAAATCAGCAAATTTTGAATATACAACGCATTCGGCATTCAACAAATAGTGCCGAAACTTTGTACATGAGTAATAAACACACAAGCAAAGCTTCTCCGCAGCCGAATATCTTGTTTCAGGATCAAGCAATTTTCGGCTAAGGTACGAAACTACTCTCTCCTTTTCCTCAAACTCTTGTATGAGGGCTGATCCAATGGTTTGGGTATCGGCCGCCACGTACAACTTAAAAGGCTTGTTCAATTGAGGAGGCATCAATACTGGTGGTTCCTTCATGTATTTCTTAATCTCATCGAAAGCCTTTTGTTGTTCATCACCCCATACAAACTTCTGATCCTTCTTGATCCTCAACAGTGGAGAGAAAGGCAACACCTTTTGTGACAAATTTGAAATAAACCTTCTCACAAAATTGATCTTGCCAAGCAATGATTGCAACTCTTTGAGATTGGTTGGAGGAGCAACTTCATCAATAGCTTTCATGCTTTTCTTGCCAACTTCTATTCCTCCTTCATGCACCAAAAATCCCAGGAACTCTCCAAATTGAAACCCCAAAGGAACACTTGTTCGGGTTCATCTTAAGCCCATGCTTTCTAGTGCACTCTAGAGTTTTCCTCACGTCATCCAAATGCGATTCATGATCCAAAGACTTGATCACGACGTCATCTATGTATATCTCCACAATTTTGCCGATCAACTCGTGAAAATATAATTCATGGCTCTTTGATAAATGCACCAGCATTTTTCAACCCAAATGTCATGACAATCCACTCAAACGAGCCTATATGTCCAGGACATCCGAAGGTTGTCTTTGATATATCTTCTATTGCCATAAAAATTTGATTGTACCTCGCATTGCCATCCATGAAACTAATAACCTTATGTCCAAAGCGGCATCAACCAACAAGTCAAGAATCGGCATTGGATATCCATCCATGGGTGTAGCTTTGTTTAGATCTCTAAAGTCTTTGCAAACCCTCATCTTCCCGTTCTTCTTATAAACAGGGACAATATTAGAGATCCACTCTGCATATCTGCATGGCCGAATGAAGTTTGCTTCTATTAATCTCTCAACTTCTTTTTTTCACGTCGGCCAATACTTCATCCTTGTAGATTTTCTGGGGAGGTTGCTTATAAGGCCTAAAACCATGCTTGATTGGCAACCGATACTCAACAATGGAACGATCTAAACCAGGCATCTCCGGATAATCCCAAGCAAAGTGATCTTTATATTCCTTTAATAGCTTGATCAACTTTTTTCTGAAACTTGAATCCAAGTTAGCACTGATAAATGTCGGCCTTGGCTTGTCACCATCCCCAATGTCTATTTCTTCCGGTTTGTCGGCGACCGACATAAATCCACGTCCTAATTTCCATCAGTTCCATCAATTGGATTCTCCATTAAAAATTGCTTTAAGAGCCGATCGCTTGAATCGGTACGTTGATCACCGTTGATCGGTTCAACGAGACCTTCACCCCAGTCCTTTCCTAAGAAGCAATCTATACCTTGATACTCCCAGAAGGCTGGTTCCACGTTAGCCACGCTTACTGAGTCATCTGCTTGGACAACCTCCACATCATCATCCACCCATTGAACAAGCTGTTGATGCATGGTAGATGGAATACAGCAATTTGCATAGATCTAATCCCTTCCAAGCAAGTAAGCTATATGCCCCTTTGCCTTCAATGACAAAGAAGGTCGTAAGCAAGGTCTTAGACCCGATCATCGGATCCACATGTACACGGCCCTTGGTATCGAAGGATTTCCAAAGCAAAATCATTCGAACTATGCTTGTTGGTGTCAAATCTCCAGGGCCCATGCCAAGCTTCCTGAATGTAGTGTACGGCATCACATTGACCGCAGCTCCACCATCAACAAACATCTTGGTCAATGGCTTCCCGTTAACATATCCTCTTAAGTATAGCGGTCTCATGTGCCGATTCTTGGCTGGCTTGTCAAAAGTAGCTTGCTTGGCCAACACTAGCTGTGCCATCAGCCCAAATTGCTCAACCTCATCAATGTCTGGCGATGCTTCCTCCTGCACAATCTGATTAGCTGGAGCCATGAATTCATTCGGCAAGAAGCATACCATGCACGTAGGAGTCGAACGACCGGCATCCATCGAGCTTGTCTTTTGGACGCCACACCGTTTCCTCTTGATTCCCGCCCTCGCTTCAACTCCCCGATTCCTCAAGCGCCGAACCCTTCTCTTTTGGCTTATCCTCAAACCAGGTGGGCATCACTGTCATTTCCCGCCGGACATATTCACGATCTTCTTCTTCTTCATGATCAATCTATCCGTGGTCGGCATATCTTTTCCTTTGTTGATCATTAACTTCATTTATATTTATGCGTCGACCGTCACTAGGATGTATCCTTCCAATTATTTCATGGACGGATCGGCGATTGACGAATCCCCGCCCGTATTCGGTGTACTTGTCGCCGCATTCGGGACAATTGTTCGGGCGTGGGGAGCTTTAAACCTTCGTTCCGGCAATGCCGAAGAAAGAACATCCCCAATGCGCACGTTCTTGCTCTCGCGCACATTCTTCTTGTTCTTTCCGCGCATTTCCTCTTCGTATCTTCGCTTCTCCTCTTCGCGCTTTTGTTTCGGTAGCGCTCCTTTTCTTGCCGACGCTGCCATTTGGTGAGGAGAATACGCGAAGTCACTGCGGGTTTAGAGGATTCTCTCACTTCAATTTGACTTTTCGGGATGCGAGGCACTTCCTTGTGGACTTGCTCAACCGTCACTTGTCGAGCGGGGTCAAGCGATCCATCCCGCTTCGCCCTCGCCGAAGTCAAAACCTTCACTTTTCCTTTCTCTTCGGCAGTCACCATGTTGACCGAGAATCCAATCATGTTCGGGGAAAAGGATTGCCATCTAATTTCATCTTATTATCAAATTTTAGATGACCCTCTTGGATAGCCTTTTGAATTCTAATCTTGAAAACCCCGCATTCATTAATGGAGTGAGAATTTTCGTCATGAAATCCACAAGTATCTCTTTTCTTTCACTCCATCGGGCTGAAGCATAGAATGCCCATCCGCAACTTGATTCGGCCTTCCTTCACAAGGAACTCAAAGAGCTTATGAGCCTTGGTCACATCGAAATCGTAGGTGCCTTTGGCTTGCTTGATCCACCTTTGACTCACCGTTAATGGCTCTTTGCCCCATACTATTTCAGCCGTAGCTATTTCTTCTTCATCATCAAATTCCTCTCCCCGATCTGCCCTTTCGAGGAATTGATTATAGATGTCGGCTATATCACCGTGTTTAGCGAACCCGGAGTCTTTCTTGAAACCATAAGCTTGGTTGCTCATCAACGACAATCCGTGAAACAATTGGCCAAGATTATCGAACTCCATGTTGAATAGCTTTTCCCGAATAGCCGGCAACATACCCTCTACAACCATACCGACCAATTGATCATCTCGGTAGGTTCAAAGAGAAGCACATGCTTTTGGTCTCTCTCAACCTCCCGAGGAATTCCATTGGTGTTTCATTGTTCCTCCGCCTCGGGGTAGTTAGATCCATTAGCTTCTTCTCATTGCCGCCAATGAAATAATGAGCATGAAACTTCGCTCCAAATCCTTCCGGGAGAGCGATTGAGTGAGCAGGAAAAGAAGTGAACCATGTAAAGGCCGGGCTCCGTCGGTGATAAAAAGAAATATCCGATCCCGAATGCCTCATCGGCGAAGCTTCCCAAGCTGCATCAAGTATCGGGCTATGTGTTCCACAATACTTGTATCATCTTGCCCAAAAAACTTCGTGAGATCTGCGGGAACCTTCACCCCGTTTGGTAAGGCCACCCCGTTATACCATTCTCGGGAAAGGAGGTGTATACACGTGCCCTTGGTTTTTAGGCTTTAGACCGAATTGATTCGAAGCACATCGGTCATCCTCTCGCATCGGGAGATCAATATTGACGTTTCGATTCCCGCATCCTCCAACGGGCATCCCCGTAGCACCACCCTATCCGGGATTCGGGGAGAGCATCAACAAGACCGTAATCCATGAACTCGAATACCTAGTACCGTACATGTTCTTCTCGCGACCCGTTATTCGCTGGGGCTATCCTGTAGGTAGAATCAGGTTGAACTCCAGGAGTGCCAAATGCCATCTCTCCATATGTACGTGGATTAGGTATTGCTTGACGAGGATTTGGCCGAACTGGTTGGCTATCCACGTGTTGAGTTGGCTGACCATGCTCTGTGGAGGCGGTTGAATACTTGTATCTTGACGAACTGGTTGGCCATTGACAGCAGCACTTGATTCTCCTTCAAAATGCTTGTCCACACCGGTCCAAAGACACCAACCATCATTTGTCGAAATGCGTATTGTGCCTAGCCATTATGTCTTCCAAAGCTTTCTCGCACCGTGCCAAAAGCTTCCCGTTTCTACTCGGCGAGATGTGGTATTAGGTTCTCCTGGCAGTAGAACTCTTGGCATGTCGACTTTAGGTATGGCACACCACTTCTATTTTTGGAAAACGACATCGACACTTCGCCGGAATTGATCAATAGCTTCCTTCGGTTGCAATTGCTGTTCGTAGACGGATCCTCCAAGGTGACATCCATGACATCTTGAATATCGGGCATCTTGATCAAAAGAATGTCCCACCGGCGTGCCAAAAAGTGTGTTGACGTAAAATCAACACCTCACGCCAAGCACACGGGGAAGCCGAACAACACACGTTGCCAAATCCGAAGCGTGCCGATCAATTTTCCCCGAAACCGACAAAGGATGAAAAGCGAGTTAGATAAAACCTGGAACTTGCCGGATGGTACCAGACAGTTCCGTATTTACGGCCTCAAAGCCAATCAAAACGACATATAGCTACAGCAAGCTATCTGTCGGTAAACTGAACATCATTCGGGAACTTTAACACATGTAATAAGGGTATAGCCGAATGCATGACGTAAGCATGATGAAAGGTCGGTCTTTATTTAATCAACATTGCAGTGCGTGACATGACCGATTATCAAGGATAAATCACAATAAAATAAATAAAGGCGAAGCATGATTACAAATTTGCAGTAAACATGCATGCATAGGCCAAAAGCACTAGTCTACCGCATGTCTAGGTACTTTCAAACCCGTCGAGCGTGACACCAAACAAGTTAATCCACCGCATGATACGAATTGTTTGAAACCACACCAGCTTCCTAAATTAATGCCCCGGCACCAATGTCCGTCTTGCACCCGTCATCAATTCGCCCCTTCCTTATACTCGGGCCACGTCATCACGTATTCCCGAATGCTTCCTCTTCAATGCACAAAACATCCCTTCGCCGAATGATGGCGTGCTCCCAACCGGAGCATCTTTACCGAATGCTCTCGAGGAAAATTTTCTCGCCAAATTGTGTTTCCTTACCAAACTCGGCCCACAAGTTAGCCTCTTTCGTGTACCAATTTTTGGTGTTAACAAAGGCCTGAAATAACTCACCCAAAAATAAACCTTGTATACTAAGTTTTTGCACTCAAATGTTTATATGGCTCGGGATAGGTAGAGCAACATGCAAGTGGTATTTATGACAAGGTTAGCATTACTTTTAAGAATAAAAATAAATCATCTTTAATCCATCTAAAACTTGAGAGCACATAGAACACTATGGGTCTTTATTTTTATCATAACCTCCGCTAAAGATTAAGCTATCATTTAGATAATTTCAGATTTGTATTTTAAGACAGCACTATTTTAATCATGCATAAAACAATTACAACAATAAACAAAGCGGCAATTATAATCATATATCATCATGGCACAAACTTTGTAACTTTACCAAAGGTAAAAACTAGGTGGTGATTTTATTCATGATGAAAATAAAAACTAAGACACATGCTGAAAATTAAAATAAAAACTGAAAATACTACGCATACATAGGCACAGTCAAGCTGAAAATTAAAGAAAAGGGGGTAAAGGAAAGATAACTAAAGCTCCTCCTCTCTATAATCTTCCGCCGGTGGTTGATATTGATAGTCTTGGTTGTTGCACCCTTGATCATAATAGGATTGCGCCTCTCCTCCTATGAATTGTCCGACGGTGCTAAGTGAATGCGTCAAAGCTCATAAGCGATGTTTGCATTTCCTCCACCCATTTGGTTTGCATTGGTTTGGATGGCTGCAATAATTTGCATGTTTCTTGCAGCGTATCCTCCAATGGTGGCCACATTTTGTTGTGGTTGAGGGAGGTGTGCATATGGCTTTGCAAAGGCTACGTTGGGCACCACAAAATGGTGGGGGCAAGGCCGCACCACTCCCCCATGCTTGCATTGGTACACCACCGTAGTAACTTGGCGGTGCCGGAATTCCTCCAACATAATTTTGTTGCACACCTCCTTCTTGGGCCGTGGAAGAACCTTCTCCTATAATCCTTCCTCTTTTATTTTTTCTTCGCCGCACAAGAAGTCCTTCCTCTAACCTATCTTCTTTCCTTTCAAAAAAAAAGTCTTAATCTTCGATCCGATAGGGGCAAGTTTACTTTGGCCACTTTAAAGCCTCCTCTCTCATCTCCACTTATATATTTGCCTTGCTTCATATAATCCTAGGGAAGTCCGGGTAGGAGATGCTCGGGGTTCCTTGTAATACCCGGTCTCAAAGAGATAGCCAACATGGAGAGGCAACACCTCGAACCAATATCTCCCGAACTCGATGTTGCTTCACAACACCACCGCTGATCATAGGTGAGTGGGGTCGATTGGCTACCCGGCAATCAAAGCCGAGTAAAGCAAACTCAACTCGTGTCGGTTACCTTTTTTGTTCTCATTCTCCCCAAAATCCTTTTGCACATATGAGTGAAACACTTGGATGATGGGGTTCCGGATAGTATTTCTTCGTTGATGGTCTTCTCCCGCGATCATACTCCAAAAACCTTCCAATCTGCCCATGCACATCCACTTGTTCCGGGGCTCCCTTTTGAAAACCATGTAACTCCCTAATACAAAGGGAACCACTTGTTCAACTCCCACCAAACGGAATGAGAAACTCGGCACTCCTTCATCAAGGATAAGCGCCATGGTCATGAGAATTTCCAAGGCAAATTCCTTGTGGGTGTTTAACGACACTCCATTGGAGAATTGCACCCAACCTCGGTGTTCCATATGAAAACCCAATATGTGGAGAGCTTGGTCGTTGAAGTCGACATTCGCTACAAGCCTCTACTCAAGGCGAGGAGCTTCTCCTCCTCCTCCTCCTTCGTCATGTGTTGACGGTGAAAATCCGTCAACCTAGCCATGAGTTTACCTTCGGTGTTGGCATGACTTTTGTATCTTATCCATTGGTACTAACCCCCGTGGTATAACAAGTTCACTTGTGCATGTCGGTTTTGGAGTTTAGTGTTTACGCAAGGTTTTAACGTTGAAAGCAAGGCTTCCGGGATAAGTTCATTAAGCACCTCATGACAAGACCTTGAAGCCCGATACAAGTCAAGCAATGAAGTGAACATGACTCCAAGAGCCCAAGGACCAAGCCCGAGAAGATAATAAACTCCGAGGACCGAACCGAAAAAAGTCTTTCGAATCTTGCAAGACAAGGAGTTGAGTCCAATTCGGAGAGAAACCGACGTCAAGGGCCTACATGCAAAAGGGGAGAGCATCTAGAAGACGCGGGAAGCAACACCGGGCGAAGGAGGCGAAAAGGCGGGCCGAAACGGGCCCGGGCCGGTCGGCCCGGCCCGTTTTGGAGCCCAATCGGCCTCCCCTTTGACCTAATTGCTTCTCGGGCTATTAATAGCCCCATGACCAAGAGCCGGGCATCATCCAATTCGTAATCCACCGCCGAGGAGCCGAGAAGCTTGAGGGACACCATCTCGGAGATGAGGGTCGTGCTAGTTGTCTAGGGTTTCCCTAGCCGACGTGGGAACCTTGCATGGAAGACCACATCGGAGCTCGGAGCGAGGATCAAGATCGAGGGAGGGCTCCGGTGGTGATCTTGTTCATGTAATCATTCATGGTGAAGTTTGTAAGTGAATTCGATTTCTATCGATTAAGTGCCTTCTCGATGATTTTGTTTTCTTCTTGGTTTTGCTTCTTCTACGATCTAGTCTATAGCTAGATTACATAGGGCGCTCTTGTAGCCGCGGTGGCTAGAGGTGCATACCGGACCGGCCAAGTGTTTTCAACTTGTTCCTATTGAACTCGCCCTAGACTACCCGCATGAGTAGGGATACGTTGTGACGAACGGGGGTTCCGAAAGGCGACCGTTTTCGGAGTCGGATGGAAGGCCGCGATTTAAAGATGCTTTTAATGAGATTCGCTTTTCTATCTTCATCTATCTTGTTTGGAGCTACAACATAAGCATGATCTAGATTCTCTAGATCGGTTACTCTTGCTTTCTCTTGCTACCTCTTTAGTAGATTAGATTAGATTCATTTTCTTTATGAGTTAGTAGATTAGATGCAACTTAATTCTTCATAAGATAGCTTACCTTGCTTTACTAGATTGATTCCTTGCGTTGCACATTGTTCCACGGATTCGATACCTTGGGTTCACCACTCGAGGGAAGAAGGGTCCCTTGACTACGACGGGAGACTTGTCCGCTTGCAAGTCTAAACGAACTTTGATACAACTATTAACCGTCAACATCATGATGATAAACCCATTGGAATACCACGAAGTGTGTGGAGGTGGAGCGGATGATCGTGTCGAGCGGTGTGGTCGGACGGGCGGCTCCTCCGTACATCCATGAGGTTCGGTGAACCTCATAGACGAGCTTCATGTGGCCCTCATGCCACCGAGGAGAAGAGTATCATTCCTCCTCGGCGGTGCCGTGTCCTCCTCCATACTCCAAGGAGACTTGGAAACCGAGTGCCTCCTCGAAGAGGTTGTCGATGATGGCTTAGACGATGATGATCCCTTCTTGGTGAAAGACTTGTCGCTTTCTTCCATGGTTGCAGCACTCTCCCTCACAAATAAATATCCGGGCTTTTCAACCGGTAACAAGGTACAAAAATATTATTTTGGAGTGTGGACTTTGAGTGGATTAAGGATGTGATTTGGTGCACGAAACAAGCGGGGTGGTTCCGGACTACAAACTAGAGCACACGAGCAAAGAGCTGGATGGGAGACTTACCTCTCTCCTCCTCTTGGCTCGGTTCTTCCCTAGTGCACTCATGCTTTGTTGCTTCGTGATCGCGTGCACCTTCCAAACGTTCTCGTCCACTCCTTTGCTTGCATTATAGCTCCTTCCACTTGATGTTTTTTCTTTGAGTCACTTCCATGCTGCCTTGTCTCACATGCCTCCATGATATTCCAGCAAAACAAAGCCTTGGATGCCCCCCATGCTTGTCCTTTGCATGTGGTTTGATAAAAGATGTTGGAGGGGCATCTCATGATGCATCATGGTGCATGCATGGTTAAGTTAACTAGATTGCCTCCCTCTAAGCATGTTTTAACGCTAAGCACTCCTCTAATTTTGAAAATAAAAAAATCAGAGATATTAATAAGTTTAAATACAACTTTAGAGGAGTTTTTAAAGCATTAAAAACAAATGTAAGTCGAAAAATATTTCCGACTACTTTTATTTTGGTCTCACCGGTATTGTTTGCTTCCATTTGTTGAGAGCAAGCTTTTCCCGGCTTGATCATGGGGGCATAGGTTTAGGTTCTAATTTTGGTTAGATGAGAGAGATTTTGAATGAAATAAAATTAAATGAGGCTTAGCAAAATTCTAATCTTAGAGAAACCAAGGATATGGATTTTTAAATCAACCAAAAGTCAAGTTTCTAGGTTCACGCGAGTCCTACCACGTGCTGAAATTTAAATAACATCTAGGTACAAGACGTGGCTCTACTCGTGTGTTTTTAGCATGAAAAACAAGTCAACCATAACATCATGAAGAGAGTGAAAGGTTGAGATAGGTTCTGAATTCTTTTGGATGTGGTTTCTCCGGAAGAAGCAAACAAACATGTAGGATGGTTCATGTAAAGGGTTTATGATCAAAACAAAATATTCAACCAAGAATTATGTCTCTAATATTATTCAACCATTCTAAGTCTAATGTCTTGCGTAGTAAAATTAAAAACTAAATTACTTGAAAAGACTCGAAAACCTGGAATCGGGTTGCCTCCCGTAGCTTATTCTTGACTCGACGAAACGGGTTGCCTCCCCGCCTAGCGCTTCATTTATAGTCCATGGCTAGACTTCTTCACTTGATTACTTCGGATCAATACTCTTTGCGGGCGTTGCAATCTTGGGTACCCACTTCTGCACCATCTTGGGCACGGGCTTATTCATCGGCTTAGTCATTTTTTTTGGTCTTCACAGGCAGGCTTTGTCCTTTGGTCTTGACGGATGCAACACCTTCCTTCATGTAGTGGCTCGACATCTCAAACTCCGGTCCTTCGGTCGTGATCTTCATGGTCTCCTTAGTGTGATCCTCCATCACTCCCGAATGAGTTTGAGCAGCATTCGCCTTCTCGCGACCTTGAGATTGTCTCAAAAATTTTCCTTTGTTACCCATCGGGCGCCCGACAAGTTGTCCCACTTGCGTCTCTAACATCTTCATCATGATGCACACTTCACGTATAGAGCTTCCGACCTCCGTCACCTTGCCATCTAAATTATTCAATATTTTCTCCATAGCCTCGAACTTAGTGACAGCGTCCTCGTTGATCTTAGCTTGCTCGTCCATGAAGTCCTTGAATTGTGCACAAAGAGGAACCAAATCTTGAATGGACGAACTTGCATTAAATTGGGGTTTACCTTGGACATGGCCGTACTCCTCACACTCATTGCATGTGGATCTTGCTACGGCAACCTTTAGGTGTTGAGCTTATTTCTCTATCTCCATCTTCTCCACCCTCCTTTTAAGTAAACCGATATGCCACTCAAGGAATTCGGCTCGTATGTATTCATTGAAACGCTTCAAAGCTCTCGCAATTGTCATGCGGATAGTTGAGATCTTGATCTTGAATGGCCTTCGGCGTCTTGAAGGTTTATGATAGGTAGATCAACTATGTCCGGGTGCATAGCTCGCGCTCCGGTTGTGGTTGTTCTCCCATGGGTGGTGATTGAGGTTGATCTTCCTTTGGACTTGGAGGTGGTGATTCCCTTGGAGATTTCGACGGTCCTTTAACTTTGGCTTTTGGATCTAGGGTTTCCAATCCTTTAGCTTGTGTTGCATGTCTCCTTTGCCGGTAAAGTTTTTCTCGATCATCCACAAAAGAAAGTTTGGGTTTCTTGGAGAGGTAGCCAACCATCTCCAGTTAGGGTTAGCAAAAATAAAAACCTAAAAAAATAAAAATTAGGGTTAATCAAAACTAAATTAGATTGATTTTTTTCTTTTTTGAGGATGATCAAACTTAAGAGATGCAAAAGAAAATCAAAAGAAAAACTGAAAAAAAATAAGCGGTACTAGATTGGATCTTGATTTCTTGTTCCCGGTAACGGCGCCAAAAAAAAGGGGCTTGTTGACGGTAGATTATCGTATCAAAGTTCATATGGATTTGCAAGCGGACAAATCCCTCGTCGTAGTCAAGGGACCCTTCTTCCCTCGAGTGGTGAACCCAAGGTATCGAATCCGTGGAACAATGTGCAACGCAAGGATTCAATCTAGTAAAGCAAGGAAAGCTATCTAATGAAGAACCAAATTGCATCTAATCTAATCTACTAAAGAGGTAGCAAGAGAAAGCAAGAGATAACCGATCTAGAGAGTCTAGATCATGCTTATGTTGTAGCTCCAAACAAGATAGATGAAGATAGAAAAGCGAATCTCATTAAAAGCATCTTTAAACCGTGGCCTCCGGTCCGATTCTGGAAAACGCCCGCCTTTCGGAACCCCCGTTCGCCACAACGTATTCCTATTCATGCGGGTAGTCTAGGGCGAGTTCGATAAGAACAAGTTGAAATCACTTGGTCGGTCCGGTATGCACCTCTAGCCACCACGGCTACAAGAGCACCCTAAGCAATCTATCTTAAGTATAGATTGGGGAAGAAGCAAAACCAAGAAGAAAACAAAATCATCGAGAAGGCACTTGATCGCTAGAAATCGGATTCACTATAAAAACTTCACCATGAATGATTACATGAACAAGATCACCATAAGGATCCTACCTCGATCTTGATCCTTGCTCCGAGCTCGACGTGGTCTTCCATGCAAGGTTCCCATGTCGGCTAGGGAGACCCTAGACAACTAGCATGACCCTCATCTCCGAGATGGTGTCCCTCAAGCTTCTCGCGCCTCGGCGGTGGATGACGAATTGATTGATTCTTGGCTCTCGGTCGGGGGGCTATAAATAGCCCGAGAGGCATCTAGGTCAAAGGGGGGCGACTGGGCCTCGAAATGGGCTGGGTCGGCCGGCCTGGGCCGACCGGCTTGGTCCCACTTCGGCCCAGTTCGTGGCCTCCTTCGCCCGGTGTTGCTTCCCGAGTCTTCTAGATCCTCCCCCTTTTGCATGTGGGCCCTTGTCGCCGGTTTCTCTCGAATTGGACGAAGCTCCTTGTCCCGCAAGATTCGACATTTTTCTGACTGGGTCCTCAGAGTTTTCCATTTTCTCGGGTTTGGTCCTTGGGCTTCTTGGAATTATATTCACTTCATTACTTGACTTGTACTGGGCTTCGAGGTATTGTCATGAGGTGCTTAATGAACTTTTCCCGAAAGTCTTGCTTTCAACACTAAAACCCTGCATAAACACTAAACTCCAAAACAGACATGCACAAATGAACTTGTTATACCAAGGGGGTTAGTACCAATGGATAAGATATAAAATTCATGCCAACACCGAAGGTAAACTCATGGCTAGGTTGACGGAATTTCACCGTCAACGGTTGTCGTTTCGGGGTAGCTTTAGGATCGATGTTGATTGAGTGCTTGATCGGATTCCCGGGCACCCCACGGCATGTCCGCCGGTTACCAAGCGAAGATGTCTCGGTTAGCCGGAGGAAGCCGACGAGCACGTCTTCCTATTACGAGTCAAGGCCCGCCCCGATCATGGTAGTCTTGCTGCTTCGTTGCTCGTCCCAAGATCAATTGCCTTGACTTGCACTTTCTCGAATGGCCGAGGCTTGTTGGCTTTGTCCGACTTCTCCGGGATGTCGAGTTCACTTGGGGCGAGCTTCTTTGACGCAAAGCATAGATTTTCATCATGGCATTGGGTACTTGATTGGTGTCTGCGAGTTGCACGGCTTCTATGTCGCGGTCGAATGATATCTTCAAGTCCCCTTGTAGGGAGAGTACACCGGCCGGACTTGGCATCTTGAGTACCAAGTACGTGTAGTGAGGTACCGCCATGAACTTGGCGATAGCCGGTCCGCCGAGGATGGCATGGTACGAAGTCTCGAAGTCCGCGACTTCAAACTTGATGTACTCGGTGCGGTAGTTTTCTCTAGTTTCCCGAAGGTGACTGGCAGGACCACTGAGCCCAGTGGAATAACCGCGTTCCCGGGGACGATGCCGTAGAAAGGCAACGTGCTCTTGGTGAGCATGTGAGTGATGTCGAGCTTCATCTTCTTCAAGGTCTTTTTGAAAAGGATGTTGAGCCCGCTCCCACCGTCGATGAATACATTGTTGAGTCTGGAGCCCGCGACTACCGACTTCAGGACGAGAGGAAACCGCCCTGGTTCAGAGAAGCTTGTCCATTGATCCGCACGGGAGAAGGTGATGGGAACCTCCGACCACCTGAGAGGGGTCGGAACCATTGGTTCGATGTTCAAGACCACCCGTCGAGTGGCCTTCTGAGACCGTTTGGTGGGTAGTCCGCCGAAGAGGACGTTCACCGTTTTGTCGGGTTCTTGGAAGTCGTCATTGCCTTCGTCGGCTTTTTTTTTCTTTCCTTTCTTATCGTGAGGAGGCCGTGGGTCTAGAGAGTCCTTGAGTGCTCGGCGGAGTTGGTAGCACTTTGCTCGGTAGTGTGGTTGCCCTCCGGATGCCACGGGCACTTCTCTTTCGGCAAGTCCTTGAAGCCTCCGGAGGTCTTCTTCGAGTTGTCTTTCGCGGGCGCCGGATAGTCGCGATTGTGTTGTCCGGCTTGCGTTTGCGATTAGGACCCGAGTAGTTGTTTGTTGCGACCGCCTTGATCCCGGTTGTTATTGTTGCCGCCGCCCGCGTTTTTCTTGCTCTTGCCGCGAATGGCGTCGTACTTGGCGTTCGCCTTGTCTTCTTTTTCGGCCCATGAAGTGATCATGTCTTTGAGCATGGTGACGGAGCTCGGGCGGCGGCAACCGAAGTCTTCGAAGGTGCGACGATGGTAGAGACCATCTTGGAAAAGGTCGATGACCTCCTTGTCGGTGACATCGACTACGGTGGCGCGCTTGTCGAAGAAGCGCCACATGTACTTACGTAAGGTCTCGCCTCGTTCTCGCTTCACCACGGCCGGGTCCATGCAAGTACGTGAGCTTCCCATGGCGCCCGCGAAGTTGCCGGTGAACCGCTATTTGAGCTGGTCCCACTTGTCGATTGAGTACTTCTCGAGAGACTCGAGCCATGTGAGTGGAGCTTAGTCCATACGAAAGGGAAGTAGAGGCACTTCGTGTCGTTGTTGCCACCGGCATTTTCGATGGAGAGACCATAGCATCCGAGCCACCGTACGGGGTCTTGCTTCGCATCATACTTGGTGATCCCCGCAGGCTTGAATTTCTGCGGGAGAAGCGGATTGTGAAGTCGAGAAGAGAAGGTGGGGAAGCGGTCGTTCTCGCTTGTCTTGGAGGATTTCTTGTGTCGAATTTCTTCAATTCCGCGGCGGGCATCGTAGCCACCACGTGAGACACCGGTGACGTGGTCGTCCGCGTGGCCTCGGCCTCTCGCAATCGCCTCCGTCACCGACTCTCCTTCCCGGCCCCGTGTGAGGAGCTCCCGCCGCCGCCGCCTCCACCGCCCGCGTCACCGTGAGCCACCATGGCGTGATTGCCGCCGGTGCCGCCGGCGCCGTTGCCGCCCGAGATGGTCCACCGACCGATGCCCTTGTGCGGTTGGGGTTCCGTGGTAGTTCTCCTCGAGTACGGTTGCGTTCATTGTTAGCCGGACTGCGACTTGTGGCTTCATGGTCGGCTTTGCGAGTTCGAGGAGAGGCACTTGAGTGACTCTCGTTGTCGACTCTCATGAAGTAGGCATCCTCCGCGAGTTTGGCGATGACTTCTCCCGCGCGCATCCCCCCGAGCCCGACGTGCTATCGGGGTGATAGACATAAGGCACCGTTCGGGGGTAGTATGCACCCGGCTTTCGACTTGGTTGAGTGCCTCTCGTGAGGTTCCGTATGGGGAGGCTCTCACGGAGATGTCTACGTTGGTCTGTTACGCTTCCCTGTTGCACTCACGTCGGGCGTTCTTGTCGTCGTTGGTTTCGTTTGCGGGTGCATTGGCAGACAACTCGTCTGCTGAGATATCTTCAAGGTAGCGGTCAAGCCGTGTCCCTAAGGGTCCCGGCGTCTCGTTGGTAGTCATGACGACTTGACGATCAGGAGAGCCGAGACTGGAGTCAGTAGTCGCCACCTCTCGTTGGAGTATGCTCCTCGCCGGAGCTAGTGGTGTTCCCTCCGGAAGGGAAGTGAGTCGAGGTAGGCGACGCAGCGTGAGTTCCCGTCCGTCGGTCCGCGGGCTTGCGGTCCGGCCGGTGAGACGAATCTCCCGGTGGGTGTAGATGTTATAACCAGGCTGGTAGCCAGCCATGACAGCGGTTGCTCGATCATGGAGATCTCAGACTCGGGCTCGCCGGGGTCCGATCCGAAGTAGAACTCGTAGGAGGAGTCCGAGTAGTAGTCGGAGACGGGGTTGGAGTCCGAGGTGTAGTCAGAGACGATCTCCTTGCCGGCCCGGTGCGCAGTGAGAGCCTTCACATGGGCCTTGCTAGCGTTTCGGAGGCCATATGGGAAGTGCTCGTGGAGTGGGACGTCCGCACACGATGGCTCGCAGCCGGCTCGCATGCGATGGCCCACGGGGGATGTCGAGTTCGAGTTCGAGTTGGAGTCGGATCCAAGCTCGAAGTCGGCGTGTTGGTTGTAGAGCGAAATTTCACCGAATTTTCCGGTGAGTTCGCGCCGTGACTACTTCGGGAAGCGTCATGAGCCCGGTGCTCGGGTTGGGAGTCATGGTGAGGCGGCGTTGGAAGGATCCGGCGCCGTCGGCGGTGCACACCCGGGACCCAAAGACGAAGGTGTCGCCGTGGTTGAAAGCAACGATTAGCTTGATGGAGATTGAAGCCGTCGAGTTCGCCATGAGATCTTTGGCGAGATCCCCTACTCCGGTGCGCCGGTGTCGGTGTTTTAGACCGGCAACCTACCAAGGGGAATACCCGAGGTAGATGAATGTGGCCTCGCCGAGATCGGTAACTCGAAGGAAGAGACACGTGGCACACAATTTAGACGAGGTTCGGGCCGCGAGGTGCGTAATACCCTACGTCCGTATGCCGCATAGCTCTAGATTGATTGGGTATGTTTACAAGATGCCGCGTATATCCGAAAGAGTGGTCCCCGCCTCGCCTTATATAGCCCGAGAGGCGGGGGTTACAAGTCGGTTTGAGGAGAGAATACTAGTCGGGTACGGCTAGGAGTTCTCTACATAGTACAAGACATGTATAGCTCCCTATCCGAGTACTCCTCCACCATAGTCCTTGCCCTCACGCCATCGGGTGCCATGTGGCACAAGCCGAGTAGTCTCAAGGGCCCTACCGAGTAGTCGGTCCCGGTACCCATCGAGGTAGTGGGCCGGGGAGGTCCATACGACAACTATGTCAAATTTTCGATGAGGATGGGGTGACTCAAGATCAAATGAGGGTAAGGCTTTTTTCTGTTCTCACTACATGGAAAAGCTTTGCGTTGGTTCCACACTTTTACCGGCGGAGTCAAAACAAGATTGGGAAGCATTGATAAGGAACTTTATGAAGGAATTTTATTCGCCTACCAAGACTTAGAGTTTGCGCAACAAGATTGATACATTTGTTCAATTGCCCACGGAGGCGATTGCGGAAGCTTTGGAGCGTTTCAATGAATACATGCGAGCCGAATTCCTTGAGTGGCACATCGATTTCCTTATGAGGAGGATGGAGAAGATGGATATAGTGAGAGAAGCTCAAGACCTAAAGGCTGCCGAGACAAAATCCACATGTGAGGAGTGTGAAGAGTACGACTATGTCCAAGGTAAGCCCCGACTTAATGCAAGTTCATCCATTCAAGATTTGGTTCCTCCTTGTGCACAATCGAAGGACTTCATGGACGAGCAAGCTAAGATCAACAAGGACGTCATCACTAAGTTCCAGACTATGGAGAAAATATTGGAGAATTTAGATGGCAAGGTGACGGAGGTCGGAAGCTCTATACATGAAGTGCTCATCATGATGAAGATGCTAGAGACACAAGTGGGACAACTTGTCAGGCACCCGATGGGTAACAAGGGAAAATTTCTGAGACAATCCGAAGGTCCCGAGAAGGCGAAGGCTACTCAAACTCATTTGGGAGAGATGGAGGATCACACTAAGGAGACCACGAAGATCACGACCTAAGGATCGGAGTTTGAGATGTCGAGCCACTACATGAAGAAAGGTGTTGCATCTAACAAGACCAAAGGACAAAGCCAGCCTGTGAAGACCAAAAATGTGACTAAGCCAAAGAATAAGCTTGTGCCCAAGATGGTGTGGAAGTGGGTACTCGAAGGACCGATACGGCGAACCGAGAGGGGGAGTGAATGGGAGCCGATAAAAATTCTTCTCGAAGGAGATGGAGACTCCAACAAGATGAACACGGCTTCCAACACACGTCTCGACTCACTACCCAAGTTGGTCAAGCCCACGTAGCCACCGGAGTGCCACCGGACCTAGGAACCAACACACAACCTTCCGACCCGAGAATGCGGCGGAAAACCAAACCTCGAGTCCATCGACCAACACCGGTCGGATCGGTGAGCACCACCGGTCGACCGGTCCTTGCCGGTGAGAGTTGACGACTTCCACTAAGTGTCTTCACACCGGTTAGGCCGGTTAGGGTGCAAGTTGATTATAATATGGTGCACTTCCGAACCTCTTTAGTGCAATTATTTGTGCTACTTCTTCAAAATTTTGAAAAAGTAGTACAAATGATTGAACTAAAGAGATTTGGAGGTGCACCTAATGGTTACCCCTTTGCACCCTTAAGGCCGGTGCAACACACCCGGTCAAACCGGTCCAAGCTCGAAAGCCCCCAAATCATCAAACGGGCCTACCGACCTCCAAACGAGACCCAAACTCAAAATAGCGCAACACGGGACAACGGCGAACACAACCGGACGTTCACCCGAGCAAAAACCCACCAAGGGTTGCACCGGTTAGACCGGTCGGACCGGTGTAGCACGGGCGACTCGGGATGAACAAAGCACCGCGGGTCAACTCCCCCAAATCTAAATCTAAATCTAAATCTCGATCTCCCGAATCCCTCCACGGACTTGAACAAGACTTTGGGGATAATAGGAACACCTCATGAGGAGTCCATAGCCAAGTTTAATCCCACCAAAACTTGTCCAAAAAGGAGGAATCGAAGAAATCTGCCAAGAACACCTCTAACCCTAGAACTCGGAAAACCCCAAAATTGAGCCCCTTTACTCACGGATTTGGGAGGGGAATCACAGCCCAAAGAACCACGAAGGGTTCCCACAAATTTCCCCCATCAAATCCCCAAGAGAAAGGTCCCGAAAACAACCCAAGAAAAACACCAAGAAAGGGCTCCGAAAATCACCACCAAGAACAACCGGGAACAACACAACAAGGCCCCGAGGAACCACGCCGAATCATCTATACATGCCACAAAGGTTCATACAAGGTCTAGCTTGCCGCTCGATCATCCAACCCTCTCACAAGATCTCACCATGAAGCTCTCAAGCTAGTCCTATGGAAATCATAAGGAAAATAGGAAGGGAAAATAGGAAAGCAAATGAACTAGGGTTCTAAGAGGTTGGCTACCATCCTCTCACCTCATGGGTTATATGGAGGCAACCGAAAGTCTAAAATACCCTTTCCTAATAACTAGGGATACAAGCCCCTCAAGGGAGGTTTTGGAAGTCTTCAAGATTTCTCCATCGGACGGATGCCCGGCGATCGCAACCTACTTAGCCTCGACGCAAGACTTGCGATCCCGACGCGTGTCCTCCGCTTCGAAGATTACGGATCGCGTCGTCGCACACCGGTCGAGCCGGTGCTCCCCACCGGTCCGACTAGTACCCACCGGTCGGACTCACCGGTCGGATCGGTCCGGCACCGCTTCTTGCAAAGCACCGTCTTTGGTTCTTCGGTCTTGGCTTTGTGGATCAACCAAGGAACCCGGTGGTTTTTCGGTGAACCACGGAAACCCCGCAAACTCGGTGTAGCCTCCGCCAATCTCCACTCATGACTCGGCTCCCACGTAGTCCCGGCTCGACCTTGATTTTGAGGCTCAACCAAGAAACCGTCCATGACTTCATCTTCTTGTTCATGCCACCATGCGGCCCGCACTTGACCCCCGCCGGCCACCGGGTCCCTCGAACGAAGCCTACTTTTCTTCTCCACACCCCGGAGGCCTCACCGCCGATGACCTTTTGCGCTTGTTCTTCACCCGCACCAACACCGGTCAAGCCGCAACCTCGCACCTACTATACTTAGCCAAGAATCGGTCCACACAACGTTGTCAATCACTCATCACACAAGGAAGCGACCATCCACCGGTCCTCGAACCACACATGGTCCTCGGTACCCAAGATTGCAACACCCACAAAGAGCATTGATCCGAAGTAATCAAGTGAAGAAGTCTAGCCATGGACTATAAATGAAGCGCTAGGCGGGAGGCAACCCGTTTCGTCGAGTCAAGAATAAGCTACGGGAGGACAACCCAATTCAAGAATTTTCGAGTCTTTTCAAGTAAGTTAGTTTTGAAATTTTCTATGCAAGACATTAGACTTAGAGTGGTTGAACAATATTAGAGACATAATTCTTGGTTGGATATTTCATTTGGATCATAAACCCTTTGTATGAGTCGGCCTATGTGTTATTTACTTCTTTTCGAGAAACCAAAACCAGAAAAATTCAGAACCTATCTCAACCTTTCGTCCTCTTCATGATGTCATGGTTGACTCGTTTTACATGTTAAAAACACACGAGTAGAGTCATGCCTTGTACCTAGATGTTATTTAAATTTCAGCACGTGGTAGGACTCGCGTGAACCTAGAAATTTGACTTTTGGTTGGTTTAAAAATCCATATCCTTGGTTTCTCTAAGATTAGAATTTTTCGAAGCCTCATTTAATTTTATTTCATTCAAAATCTCTCTCATATAATCAAAATTAGAACCTAAACCTATACCCCTATGATCAAGTGGGGAAAAGTTTGCTCTCAAATAATGGAAGCAAACAATACCGGTGAGACCAACATAAAAGTAGTCAGAAAATATTTTCGACTTACATTTGTTTTTAATGCTTCAAAAACTCCTTTGAACTCATTGCAAGCTCTGAGTTTACTCTTATTTTTCGAAATTAGAGGAGTTCTTAGCGTTAACACATGCTTAGAGGGAGGCAATCTAGTTAACCTAACCATACATGCACCATGATGCATCATGGGATGCCCCTCCAACATCTTTTATCAAACCACATGCAAAGGACAAGCATGGGGGGGGGGCAGCCAAGGCCTTGTTTTGCATTTTGCAGGAATATCATGGAGGCATGTGAGGCAAGGGAGCATGGAGGTGACTCAAAGCAAAATCATCAAGTGGAAGGAGCAATAATGCAACCAAAGGAGTGGACGAGAACGTTTGGAAGGTGCAACCCCATGGAGCACGCGGTCACGAAGCAACAAAGCAAGCATGAGCGCACTAGAGAAGAACCGAGCCAAGAGGAGCAGAGAGGCCCCAGGCCGGTCGGTCCAGGCCGGTCGGCCTACCCCCTTTATAAGACCCCCGGTGCTCGTCTTCCTCAGGTAAGTCACTTGCCTAGTTCCTTGTTTGTGTGCATGAGCTTGTAATCCAGAACCACCTTAAACTTAGCTTTCTACCCCGAGTTTGTTTCGTCCAACAAAACACATCCTAATTCCACTCAAAGTCCATACTCCAAAATAATATTTGTGTACCTTGTTACCGGTTGAAAACCCTAGATATATATTTGTGAGAGAGAGTGCAGCAACCATGTGGAAGAAAGCTACAAGTGTTTTCACCAAGAAGAAGGGATCATCGTCGTCCAAGCCATCAACAACTTCTTTAAGGAGGCACTTGATTTCCGAGTCTCCTCGGAGTATGGAGGAGGACATGACACCGCCGAGGAGGAATGATACTCTTCTCCTCGATGGGATAAGGGCCACATGAAGCTCGTCTATGAGGTTCACCGAATCTCAAGGACATACAGAGGAGCCGCCCGTCCCACCTCGTCACTCGACACAATCATCCGCTCATGGTATTCCGATGGGTTTATCACCATGATGAAGGAGGAGGAGAAGAAGCTCGCTCGCCTTAAGAAAAGGCTTGTAGCGAATGTCGACTTCGACGACCAAGCTCTCCACATATTGGGTTTTGGCACGAATATTTACTAAATGTTGGGACACCTAGGTTGGGTTGAACAAGTGGTTCCCTATGAGTATATTAGGGAATTGCTTGGTTTTCAAAAGGGAGCCCCGGAACAAGTGGATGTGCATGGAGGCACATTGGAAGGTTTTTAGAGTATGATCGCGGGAGAAGATCACCAACAAAGAAATAGTATCCGAGACCCATCATCCAAGTTTTTCACTCATGGATGTGCAAGTGGATTTTGGGGAGAATGAGAGAGACCAAGATGACAGACATGGAGGTGAATTGGCTTTACTTAACTTTGATTGCCGGGCAGCCAATAGACCCCACTCACCTCATTGGTTCGGGGTGTTACCTCTCCATGTCGGCTATCTCTTTGAGACTGGGAATTTCAAGAAACCCGAAGCATCTCCTACCCGGGACCTCCCTTGGAGTATATGAAGCAAAGCAAGTACATAAGTGGAGATGAGAGAGGAGGCTTCAAAGTGGCCAAAGTAAATCTGCCCCTATCAGATGGAAGATTGAGACTTTTTATTCAAGGGAAAGAAAATTGGTTAAAGGAAGGACTTCTTGTGCCGGCGAAGAAAAATAAAAGAGGAAGGATTATAGAAGAAAGTTCTTCTACGACACAAGAATAAGGCGAACAACAAAATTATGTGCCACAATTTGGAGGAATTCCGGTGCTGCCGAGTTACTACGGTGTTGACGGTGAAAATCCGTCAACCTAGCCATGAGTTTACCTTCGGTGTTGGCATGAGTTTTATACCTTATCCATTGGTACTAACCCCCGTGGTATAACAAGTTCACGTGTGCATGTCGGTTTTGGAGTTTGATGTTTATGCGGGGATTTAGTGTTGAATGCAAGACTTTCGGGATAAGTTCATCAAGCACCTCATGACAAGACCTTGAAGCCCCGAACAAGTCATGCAATGAAGCAAACTTAACTCCAAGAAGCCGGGGGACTTGATCCGAGAAGACGACGGACTCCGGGGACCCGACCGGAAAAGTCTTTCGAATCTTGCAAGACAAGGAGTTGAGTCCAATTCGGAGAGAAACCGACGACATGGACCTACATGCGGAAGGGGGAAACATCCGGGAAGCAAGGGAACCGACGTGGGGCAAAGGAGCCCACGGGGCTGGGCCAAAATGGGCCCGGGCCGGCCGGCCCGGTCCCGGTCGGCCCGGGGCCCATTTTGGGCCCAAACGTGCTCTCCTTTGCCCTAGCCGCCAATCGGGCTATTTATAGCCCCCACGACCGAGAGCCACAGAGAGAAGATTTCGTCTTCGGCCGCCGAGGAGCGAGAGAAGAGAGGGACACCATGTCGGAGAGGAGAGGGTCGAGCTAGTTGACTAGGGTTTCCCTAGCCGACGTGGGAACCTTGCATGGAAGACCACGTCGGAGTTCCGGAGCTAGAAGCAAGATCAAGGAAGGATCCCGGTGGTGATCTTGTGTATGTATCATTGTCATAGTTGAATTATCAAGTTGAATCTTTTCTTAGCGATCAAGTGTTTCCTCGAAGATTTCGTTTTTCGATCGGCTTTGCTTATTCCAATTCTATTCGCGCGATAGATTACATAGGGTGTTCTTGTAGCCGCGGTGGCTAGAGGTACACGCGGATCTTCCGAAAGAATCTCGACTTGTCTTTTGACTCGCCCTAAGCTCCCCGCATGAATAGGGATACGTTGTGACGAACGGGGGTCTCGAAAGGCGGATGTTTTCGGATTTGGACGGGAAACCACGATTTAAAGAGGCTTTTATTAAGATTCGATTTGCTACTTCTTCTCTTGCTTGGAACTTCAACAAAAGGCTTACCCCGATCCCTCTAGATCGGTTTATTTACCCAATCTTACTTTGTTTTCTCCGGTCTTTAGTAGATTAGATTTATCTTTGTTTTGTGTTCTTATCTAGATGCATTAGGGTTTCTCTTTTACCAAAGATTGAAGTTATTTGGCTTTACTAGATCAACTCTTGCGTCACACATTTGTTCAGCGGATTCGATACCTTGGGTTCACCACTCGAGGGAAGAAGGGTCCCTTGACTACGACGGGAGACTTGTACGCTTGCGAGTCACAAACGAACTTTGATACAATTATTAACCGTCAACAAGCCCCTTTTTTACGGCGCCGTTGTCGGGGAACAAGTGATCAAGATTTGATTTTTTATTGCTTTTTTTTTGTAATTTTCAGTACTGATTTTTTTTATTTTTGCATCTATTAAATTTTGATCATCCTCAAAATACATCTAATCTAGTTTGTCTAACTCTAGTCTTTATAGATTTGTTTTGTTTTCTAGTTTTTTTTGCATACTTTGCTTATTGCTAACCCTAACCGGAGATGGTTGGCTACCTCTCCAAGAAACCCAAACCTTTTTGTGGATGATCCGGGAAAACTTTACGGGCAAAGGTGACATGCAACACAAGCTAAAGCGGTGGAAACCCTAGATTCAAAAGTTGAAGTCGAAGGACCGTCGAAATCTCCAAGGGAATCACCACCTCCAAGTCCAAAGGAAGATCAACCTCAACCACCGGAGCGCCGCGCACCCGGACATCGTTGATCTACCTATCATAAACCTTCAAGACGCCGGGAGGCCGTTCAAGATCAAAGTCTCAACTATCCGCATGACGATTGCGAGAGCCGAATGCATACGAGTCGGATTCCTTGAGTGGCATATCGGTTTACTTAAGAGGAGGATGGAGAAGATGGAGATGGAGAAAGAAGCTCAACACCTAAAGGCCGCCGAATCAAGATCCTCATGCAAGGAGTGTGTGGAGTACGACCATGTCCAAGGTAACCCCGATTTAATGCAAGTTCGTCGATTCAAGTTTTGGTTTCTCTTTGTGCACAATTCAAGGACTTGATGGACGAGCAAGCTAAGATCAACGAGGACGCCGTCACTAAGTTCGAGGCTATGGAGAAAGTATTGAAGAATTTAGATGGCAAGGTGACGGAGGTCGGAAGCTCTATACGTGAAGTGTTCATCGTGATGAAGATGCTAGACGCAAGTGGGACAACTTGCCGGGCGCCCGATGGGTAACAAAGAAGAATATCCGAGACAACTCCAAGGTCCCAAGACGGCGAAGGCTACTCAAGCTCATTCGGGAGAGATGAAGGATCACATTAGAGACCATGAAGATCACGACCGAAGGACCGGAGTTCGAGATGCCGAGCCACAAGTAAGTTGTTGCATTCGTCAAGACCAAAGGACAAAGCCACCGTGAAGACCAAAAAAATTGACTAAGCCAAAAGCGGGTACCCAAGATTGCAACGCCCACAAAGAGCGTTGATCCGAAGTAATCAAGTGAAGAAGTCTAGCCATGGACTATAAACGAAGCGCTAGGCGGGAGGCAACCCGTTTCGTCGAGTCAAGAATAAGCTACGGGAGGACAACCCGATTCCGGGTTTTTCGAGTCTTTTTAATAATTTAGTTTTTGAGTTTTATTACGCAAAGACATTAGACTTAGAAGTGGTTGAACAATATTAGAGACATAATTCTTGATTGAATGTTTGCTTTATCATAAACCCTTTGCATGAACCCTCCTATGTGCTTGTTTGATTCTTTTCTTTTCGAGAAACCCTCAACCAAATAATTTCAGAACCTTAGCTCAACCTTTCACCCTCATTATGGTGCTGAGGTTGACTTATTTTTCATGCTAAAACCACACGAGTAGAGCCACGATTTATGTTTAAGTGTTAATAAAATTCAGCACGTGGTAGGACTCGCGTGAACCTAGAAATCAAAACTTTTGGTTGGTTTTAAAAATCTATATCCTTGGTTTCTCTAGGATTAGAATTTTTCTAAGCCTATTCTAATTTTGTTTTATTCAAAATCTTTCTTATTTAGCCAAAATTAGAACCTAAACCTATGCCCCCATGATCAAGCCGGGAAAATGTCCGCTCTCAACCAATGAAGGCAAACTATACCGGTGAGACCAAAATCGACGTAAAAAGAAAATATTTTCGACTTGCATTTGTTTTTAATGGTTTAAAAACTTCTCTAAAATTATGTTCGAGCTCTTGCATGGCTCTGAAAAATATTTTAAATTTCGAATTAGAGGAGTGCTTGACCTTAAACACACCTTAATGGAGGCAATCTAGTTTGAATGCATGCACCATTGGGTTCCCTTTCATCAACTTTCACCAATTCCACATGCAAAGGACAAGCATGGTGGGCAGCAAGCATCAACTTTGTAGGAATTTCATGGTGGCATGTGAAGAAAGTGGAGCTAGGGAGCATGGACATGACCCCAAAACATGAAGCATCAAGTGGAAGGACCAAGGAGTGGACGAGAGCGTTTGGGCGGTGCAACTCATGGAGCACGCGGGCGGGGAAAGTTGCGAGAGGTGAAATGATCGTGCCGGAAGAAAGACGAGGCGGGGAAGAGCACCGAGGCCGGCCTCACCTACATAAGGAGCCCCCCGACTCCCGTTTTCGCAGGCAAGCTTCCCTCTCCTTCCTTTGTTTGTGTGTTCAAGTTTGTGTGCTCAAAACCTCCGTAGACATAGCCAACCTTCCCAAGCTTGATGACTCGAGAAAAAAAAATCCACATCCTTAATCCACTCAAAGTCCACATCCGAATCAAAGAGTTTAAGTGCCTAGTTACCGGTTGCAACCCGGAGTTTTAGTTGAAGAAAAGAGTGCAGCATGGAAGAAAACCACAAGTCTCTTCTCCAAGAAGAAGAGTTCGTCGTCATCCAAGCCGTCATCAACCACGTCTTCGAGAAGGCACTCGGTTTCCGAGTCTCCCCGGAGCATGGAGACGGATACGGCACCACCGAGGAGGAACGATGCTCTCCTCCTTGGTGGTATGAGGGCTGCAAGAAGCACTTCCATGAGGTTCACCGAACCTCGTGGGCACACGGAGGAGCAGCCCGCGCCACCACGACGATCGACTCGCTCAACCGCACCACCTCCTTACACCCCGACACACTCTTCGTACGGCTTCATCATCTTGTCGGCGGAGGAGGAGGAGAGGCTCGCCAATCTTGAGAAGAGGCTTGTGCCGAACGTCAGTTCGACGACCAAGCACTCTACACCTTGGGTTTTTGCACCGACATATACTATATGTTGGGGCACCTCGGATGGGTGCGGTTCTCCAACGGAATATCGGTGGACACCCACTTGGGTTACGCCTTGGAAATTTTGATGACTATTGCACCCATCGTTGATGATGATGGGGTGCAAAGCTTGTCATTCCGTTCGGAGGGAATCGAACAAGTGGTTCCCTACGAGCACGTTAGGGAGCTGCTTAGATTCCACAAGGGAGCTCGGAGAAAGTTGACGTGCCACCGGCATGTTGGCGGGATTTTGGAACATGATCTCCGAAGAAGCCCATCAACAACGCAATTGCATCCGCAACCCCATTATCCGGATATTTCACTCTTGGATGTGCAAGAGGGTATTGGGGAGGATGAAGGAAACAAAGGTGACCGACGGGGAGTTGAATTGGCTACACTCGGCTTTAATTGCCGGGCAGCCAATAGACCCCTCTTACCTCATGATCAACCGTTGGTGTTGTGGAGCAACATCGGGGGCGGGTAATATTGGTTCGGGGTGTTACCTCTCCATGTTGGCCTTTTCCTTGCGGCCGGGGATCGCAAGAAACCCCGCTCACCTTTTGCGTGGTACCTCTCTCGGTTTTGAGTATTTGCGGCAAGGCAAATACATTAGTGGAGATGAGAGAGGAGGTTATCGGTTGGCCATAGTGAACCTACCCCTTCCCAACGAGAGGCTTAGGCTTTTCAATGAAGGGAGAGAAGATTGGTTGGAAGAGGGACTACTTGTCCCTGCAAGGAAGAACAAGAGAGGAAGAATCGTAGAGGAGGGAACATCCTCCGCACAAGCGAGTGGAGCACAACCCAATGTGCAACCATTCGGCGGGGTTCCTCCTCCGCCAAGTTATTACGGAGGGCCACAAGAGCAAGCATGGGGGGGTGGTGCACCGGTACCCCCACAAAATTATGTTGTGCCCAACGCTAACTTCGCGGAGTCCTACGCTCATCATCCCCAACCACAACAAAGCATGGCCATTATTGGAGGGTTTGCTGCAAGTAATGCTCAAAACATCGCAGCCATCCAAGCTAACGCAGCTCAACTTGGTGAAGGCAACGCAAATATTGCCTTTGAACTTGGACGCCTTCACCTTGTGGAGCCAAATCAATTCGTCGGAGGAAGTGTCCAACCATATTATGAGCAAGGGTATTATTATCAAGATCATCAACATCAACCACCGGCGGAGGACTAGAAGATTTAGGAACTTTAGTTTTCTTTTCTTTTCTTTTTCTCTCGTAATTTTCAGCTTTTGCTTATGTGTGTTTGCGTAGTATTTTCTGTTTTTATTTAAATTTCAGCAAGCATGTTAGTTTATTTTCAGTTTGTATTTCAACTTGATGTCATCATTAATAAAGACACCACCTTGATTATATCATTGGAAAAGTTACAAAATTCGTGCCATGATGATATATGATTAAAATTGCAGCTTTGTTCATCTTTGTAATTGATTTATGCATGTTTAAGCTAGTGCTCTCTTAAAAATACAGATCTGAATTTATTTAAATGCTAGCTTAATTTTCAGCGGAGGTTATGATTAAAATAAAGACCCATAGTGTTTTATGTGCTCTCAAGTTATGAATAGATTAAAGATGTCTTTTATGCTCAAAAATATTGCTAACCTTGTCACAAATATCACTTGTGTGTTGCTCAACCTATCCAAAGCCTTATATATATTTGAGTGCATAAACCTTAGTGTACAAGATTTATTTTTGAGTGCGTTATTGCAGGCCATGATTTCTCCGGCCCGAGACTAAGAAGTTGGTCATTCCGTTTTTGCGTATCTATCTTTTTGCTAGCCTCTTATCCGTGCATTGTGTATCCCCGCATCGGTGATCTCACAAACTTCGCCGGATATCCACCCTTAAACCAAATATCAACTTTTGTGATTACCTCCTTGACCACAACCTATCGTTGAGAATGGATCATCAATTCAAGGAAGATCGCAAGACGGTGCCAACGTTGAAGATTTCAAGTATCTCTCCAAGGAAAAATATCTCCGGTACCTACCTTATTTTTCGCCTCTTTGCTCGAGGACGAGCAACGTCTAAGCATGGGGGAGGAGGTAGGTACGGTGCGGTTTTAGAGTTCAAAAGGGAGTATTTTAAAAAAAATGATGAAAGAGATGTATAGGGTTGGGTAAAAAAAATCCGGTGACATTCATGACTTTCAAGGTATAAAAAATCAAAACTTCGTTGTGAAAGTCATGGACTGAATATATGACGAGGAAAGAAAAAAAGGAATGAATGAAAGAAAAGAATGAGAAATATAAGAAAGAAAAAAATATATTTGTGCGTAAAGTGAACTCCCGGTTCTCTAAGAGTGCATCCAAGGCTTCAAGATAAAAAGATCCATTCTCTTTTTCCAACCATGTGCAATCCGATAACGAGGACTTCTTTTGTGCCTCGGGATCACTCTTTGCCATTTGCACATGTCCACTTATCTAAAAGTGTGTGTATTTTTCTCTTTCCCCTCCTTGATTCAACATTATTTTCCAATGACCTTTTTGACGAGTCTCGGTAAGACCATGAGAAGCTTGTCTTGTTTTGACAACATCTCATTTATAAAATCTTGTTAGGACTAAACTTTCCCAAAGCTCCATATAAAGCCTACCACATATATATGAGAGGGAAAGGAGTAGAATATATAGGCTTGAGAGACAAGTGAGATGAGAGTTTATGAGCAATACACGAGATGATTTAAATTTGTAAATTTGGTTTAGCTTTTCTTTATCTCGTTCTTTATTTCAAAAATTTCGAGATCTATTTAAAACTTTGTGAGCATGTTAATACTTGTGGGATAAGCTTAATAAGAATCTACCCTCCGTAGAGATGTAGGCTAGCACATTATGGAACTTTAATGAATTAAAATTTTGAGAGCATTATGTTTTCTCATGTGTAATCAAGTGCAAAGTTTAAACATTGTTTAGCATTGATGATATCCATCGAAGGCTTACTCGAGGACGAGCAAGGTTTAAGCATGGGGGAGATGTTGACGGTGAAAATCCGTCAACCTAGCCATGAGTTTACCTTCGGTGTTGGCATGAGTTTTATACCTTATCCATTGGTACTAACCCCCGTGGTATAACAAGTTCACGTGTGCATGTCGGTTTTGGAGTTTGATGTTTATGCGGGGATTTAGTGTTGAATGCAAGACTTTCGGGATAAGTTCATCAAGCACCTCATGACAAGACCTTGAAGCCCCGAACAAGTCATGCAATGAAGCAAACTTAACTCCAAGAAGCCGGGGACTTGATCCGAGAAGACGACGGACTCCGGGGACCCGACCGGAAAAGTGCTCGAATCTTGCAAGACAAGGAGTTGAGTCCAATTCGGAGAGAAACCGACGACATGGACCTACATGCGAAGGGGGAAACATCCGGGAAGCAAGGGAACCGACGTGGGGCAAAGGAGCCCACGGGGCCGGGCCAAAATGGGCCCGGGCCGGCCGGCCCGGTCCGGTCGGCCCGAGGCCCATTTTGGGCCCAAACGTGCTCTCCTTTGCCCTAGCCGCCAATCGGGCTATTTATAGCCCCCCGACCGAGAGCCACGAGAGAGAAGATTTCGTCTTCGGCCGCCGAGGAGCGAGAGAAGAGAGGGACACCATGTCGGAGAGGAGAGGGTCGAGCTAGTTGACTAGGGTTTCCCTAGCCGACGTGGGAACCTTGCATGGAAGACCACGTCGGAGTTCCGGAGCTAGAAGCAAGATCAAGGAAGGATCCCGGTGGTGATCTTGTGTATGTATCATTGTCATAGTTGAATTATCAAGTTGAATCTTTTCTTAGCGATCAAGTGTTTCCTCGAAGATTTCGTTTTTCGATCGGCTTTGCTTATTCCAATTCTATTCGCGCGATAGATTACATAGGGTGTTCTTGTAGCCGCGGTGGCTAGAGGTACACGCCGGATCTTCCGAAAGAATCTCGACTTGTCTTTTGACTCGCCCTAAGCTCCCCGCATGAATAGGGATACGTTGTGACGAACGGGGGGTCTCGAAAGGCGGATGTTTTCGGATTTGGACGGGAAACCACGATTTAAAGAGGCTTTTATTAAGATTCGATTTGCTACTTCTTCTCTTGCTTGGAACTTCAACAAAAGGCTTACCCCGATCCCTCTAGATCGGTTTATCTACCCAATCTTACTTTGTTTTCTCCGGTCTTTAGTAGATTAGATTTATCTTTGTTTTGTGTTCTTATCTAGATGCATTAGGGTTTCTCTTTTACCAAAGATTGAAGTTATTTGGCTTTACTAGATCAACTCTTGCGTCACACATTTGTTCAGCGGATTCGATACCTTGGGTTCACCACTCGAGGGAAGAAGGGTCCCTTGACTACGACGGGAGACTTGTACGCTTGCGAGTCACAAACGAACTTTGATACAATTATTAACCGTCAACATACGGTGATGTACCAATGCAAGCATGAGGGAGTGGTGCAGCCATACCCCCACCAAATTTTGCGGTGCCCAACGTAGCCTTTGCTGAGTCATATGCACATCTTTCTCAACCACAACAAAGTGTGGCCATCGTTGGAGGATACGCTACGAGAAACATGCAAAATATCACAGCCATCCATACCAATGCAAACCAAATGGGTGAAGGAAATGCAAACATCGCTTATGAGCTTGGATGCCTTCACTTACCACCGTCGGGACAATTCATAGGAGGAGCGGTGCAATCCTATTATGAGCAAGGGTACAACAACCAAGACTATCAATATCAACCACCGGCGGAAAATTAGAGAGATGAGGAGCTTTAGTTATCTTTCCTTTTTCCCCTTTTCTTTAATTTTCAGCTTGTATGTGCCCATGTGTGCGTAGTGTTTTCAGTTTTTATTTAAATTTTCAGCATGTGTGTTAGTTTTCATCATGAATAAAGTCACCACCTTGTTTTTACCTTTGGTAAAGTTACAAAGTTTATGCCATGATGATATATAATTATAATTGCCACTTTGTTTATTCTTTGTACTTGTTTTATGCATGATTAAGATAATGCTCTCTTAAAATACAAATCTGCAATTATCTAAATGCTAGCTTAATCTTTAGTGGAGGTTAGGATATAAATAAAGGTCCCATAGTGTTTTATGTGCTCACAAGTTTTAGATGGATTAAAGATGATCTATTTTTGTTCTTAAAAGTAATGCTAACCTTGTCATAAATACCACTTGCATGTTGCTCTACCTATCCAGAGCCATATATATTTGAGTGCAAAAAATTAGTATATAAGGTTTATTTTTGGGTGAGTTATTTCAGGTCTTGATTTCTCTGGCCCGAGACTAAGAAGCTGGTCATTCCGTTTTTGCGTATCCATCTTTTTGCTAGCCTTTTTATCCGTGCATTGTGTATCCCCACATCGGAGATTTCACAAACCCCGCCGGATATCCACCCTTAAAACCAAAATATCATCTTTTGTGTTTACCTCCTTGACCATAACCTATCATTGAGTATGGATCGTCAATTCGAGGAAGATCGCAAGATGATGCCGGGATTGAAGATTTCAAGTATCTCTTCAAAGGAAAAAATCTAAGTTCAGTTTTCCTTTTTAGAACCACCATCATGTTCATGATAATATTTATTTGTATGCATTGCATTTTGTTATCAATGTAATGTTTCTTTGTGTATACATGTTTTGCACATAGTTGGCTTGGTTGTTTTATATACTTAATGATGTATGCTTCAGTTTCCATGTTAATGCTTCGTAGGTACCTATGGGTATTTGCCTTTTGTGATCTTGTGTAAACGTGGTGTTTAAACAAGATTGCGGACCATCACCGTTAAGTTCGATAAACCTAGCTGGCTTTTCATATGTTTTCATGTTGCTTTGGTTAGTTTATAAGCTTTGCAATGCACTTAATTTTTCTTGTGCTATAAGAGTTATTGATTTAGGGATAGACATGGTGTTTTAACCCTAGATTTATAAACCTTTATGGCTATGGAGAAATTCGGCAACCTAGTTGTAAACATGGTGTTTAGAACTAGGTGAAAACATTGTCTTTGTTTATATGCTCTCCTCTCATGTGCATACACACCTTGCACCAAGTACACTCATTAGTTTTTTATTCCTCATTAAACTAATTATGCCACAAATTAAGAATCTTAGGAGACATTGTTGGATTATTGGCAATTCTATCTACTCCCAACCGTCACCTTGGGGGTAGGATGTGTGTTTAAAATGTCTTACAGGCAAGATAAAGACTCTCACTACAAGGAAATTGAAGGATGACTAAGAAGTGCTTTGTCTTCTTCTTCCATGACTAGCAAAATTCTAAGCATGGGGGAGACCCTGAATCTTCAACACGGTAGTGCAACATGACACTCCGAGAAGATAGAATGATAAAGATCGTTAACATCTCCGGATCAATGCGCAAGAAGCCACCAATCTCATCAAAATTCTGCATGGTCTCGAAGGGAAAACACTGGATATTTTTGGATATTTAGAAGCCTGATGAAGTTACGATTCCAACAAATCAAGAATCAAGACAATCGGAGGTTCCTACAAGCGGTTATGCCCGAATCACCGAGTGCAACACGTCCTGAAATCAGTTTTGGACAGCACGCAGCGCTGAAGTAAAACGGACATAGCTCCCTTGTTTGAACTCCGTTTTCGATGAATGACCACACGTTGGAAAGGTAATTTCATAAAATTTTCAATAGAGCTATATTTCGATATATGTTCTGTTCTGGACAGAGGGGAAAATCCATGAAAAAGAGACAGTAAGGAGATGATGAGAACAAGAAAGAGATGGTGATGACAACATTGAAGAGAAGTGTGACCAATGACTCCATTAAGCATACAAGATTAAATTCAAAAGTTTAGGAGCATTAATAAATCAAGAAAAAAGCAAAAGCCACATCGATACATGGAGATGTTGGAAGAAGGCAACGAAGAATTACAAAGGATGATAACATCTCCATGGACCTTCTCTTTTCCAAACACAAATGCTTGTAAGTATGCCTTCAACCTCAACTAGGTGCAACCTTTTGTTTTTCTCTTCCAACAATAACATGGCTACTAGGAGGACAACCTAGGTTTCTTTTTACTTTCAATAGATAAGCATGACCATGTGTTCACCTCGATGTTCTATATTGCCTATGCTTACGGAAAGATGATGAAAGTTGCCGCTTTGTTTTACCTACATGAAGTTATACATGTCTTGGCTAATTGCTCTCTATAATACGATCTGAAATTAATTTAAATACTGGCTCTTTTATTTGTGGAGGTGAAATGACTATGCTCTAGACCCACATACATATCTTTGCTCTTTGATTTAAGTTTATAGATAGCCGGATAACTTGTTGTTTTTATGAAAAGTTAACTTTTATGCTATCTACATATTTGTGATGCTCTTGCAAAGTTCTACCTACCAAAGCCATATACATATATGTTTTATGATAACAAAACCCCTAGATTGCAAACATGTGTTTTGATGAGTTGGATTAGGATTGATTTCTATGGTTCGAGACTAAGAAGCTGGTCATTCCTTTGTGTAACTTTTTCATGCTAGCCTTTTTGTCCATGCATTGTGGGTTTTCACATTGAAAATTTCACAAACTTCGCTGGGCATCCACCCTAAACCAAAAACATCTTTTTGTGATCACCTCCTTGTCCACAACCCAATTTGAGTATGGAGTAAAATTCTCGATGGAGATTCAAATATTCCGCAAGATTATGGAATTTATACTTACTTTAGCAGTCATTTCCCCTCTCTTTTATGCTCGAGGACGAGCATCATTCAAGCATGGGGGAGGAGTCATTCTCTGACACAAATGCTATGTAAGTATTATGTTGCAAAAAGTTTTGAGGAGCAAAAGAAAAAAAAGAAAAAAAAGAGAAAAAAAATGAAAAACGAAAAAAATTATGATGAGAAGAAAAGAAAAGTAAGAAAAATAGGAAGAATAAAGTGAAAAAAAAGAAAGAAAAAAGAGAAGGAAATAAAATAAAAGTAAAAAATATATAATAAAGATGCTCCTCAGATCTTTTTGCTTCATAAGTTCTCAAGTGCCTTGATGACACATCCATATTCAAATCTTCCAACCATGTGCAATCCGATAACGAGGACTTCACTCGTGCCTCGGGATCATCCATTTGCCACTTGCACATGTCCACTTATCTAAATGTGTGTGTTTCATCCCTCTCTCTTTCCAACATTTATTTTCCATGGCCTTTTTGACAAGTCTCGGTAATTCCAATAGACCTCTCTCTTAATTTGACAATATTTCGGATGTATGTTTTGCTAGGATTGTTTTTAACCTTCCAAGCTCCACATAAGCCTTTCACTATCACATATGAGTAGAGTAGGTTGAAAATAATCTAGTATAGGCTTGAGTGACTTGATGAGATGAGTGTTTCCATGAGCTTTTGCAAGAGATTTTCACTTATGTTGGATATGCATCTTTTTGAAAATCTTCCATGTGACAAGGTAATGGTTTGAAGTTCACTTAAGTTTGAGAGCATCGTGTTAAATGTGGCTTGTTCTTTATTGTTAGTCTATCTTCCATAATGAAAAAGAAGTCGGTCACAACTTGAACTTTACAAATAAATTCTTAAGAGAGCAATTTGTCTCGTCATTAATCACTAAGTGTAGGGATAACATTGGAAGGCAACACTGATTTCCCTTTTAAGCAAGGATTACTTACTCGAGGACGAGCAAAGTTTAAGCATGGGGGAGATGTTGACGGTGAATTTCCGTCAACCTAGAGTACTTGTTATACATTGGTTTCGATTATGATTTGCAACTAACCCGCCACTAGGCATACTAATGATGTAACAAGTTCACACTTGCATGTCGATTTTGGAGTTTGTTGTTTACGCAGGAAATTAACGTTAAAGAGGAGACTTTCGGGATAAGTTCATCAAGAACTTCAAGAGAAGATCATGAAGCCCGTCACAAGTCAAGACACGAAGTGAACAAGACTCCAAACAACCCAAGGACTGAAGCATCAACACCCAAAACTCCGGGGACTTGGATGTTTACCAACGAGATCAACTCAGCCCGAGAGATATTCTCGCAGTCCAGGACATCATGATCTTTCGGTGCAGATTCGGAGACTTAAACGGCCTTTAATGGCAAACGTTTGACTACCAAAGTTGTAGGCCTTGACGATACCTTCGATTTGGACATGTGGAAGGCCCAATTTGGATAAGGGAGCTAGGAGATATGGCCCCCGAAATCCCTGCTGCGCAGTCAGTCCGAAATCAGAACAGATTATCTTCCAAGGCCGATTTGGAGATCTTATCTTCGTTTTTAAGGAAAGAAATGAATACCAAAGTTGAAGATAATTTCGTGGCACACAACCTGGATACCGAATTTGCATTATTTGGAGTTCGAACGTGGGAGATATGGCATTGGAAAGGAAGGACTACGAATCAGGAAAATCTGGCTGATTTTATGGAAATCAAGTTTGCTTCTCTGCCAAGGAGGATTTCGTGCAAGGCAAGGTGGAGCACGCCCAAAGGCACCTCAAGGACATAAATACAACCCCCTAGGCGCCCCAATATGGTTACCCATCGAACAAATCATCCTACCGACGCCAATCACCGGAGAAAGCCGCCGCCGCAAGATGAGGGAGAGAGTTAGATGAGCTCGTCACAAGGATCAACGCCGGCGGAGAGAAGGAAGCAAGAGGAGGACTCCAAGCCGCTGGCTTAGGGGTGTTCCCAAGCTCCATCGCCGCCATCTTCATCGACGACGTTCTCCGGAGTCTCCATCACCCCTATGTGCTTCAATCCGTGTAAGATGATGGGGTAATGTCTCCGTTCATCCCTAGGATTAGATGGATACATGTTATGTGATCGCTACTTGATTCGTGGTTTCAATCTATTGTTTTCATGTTGATGATGCTTTGATGATTAAGGTAGGCCACCGTGTTTTTCGGGCGTATGATATCCGCTACTCCCATAGATTCCATCAACATACCGTGTCCATCATAGGTCTAGTCACGAATACCTTCGCGTAGTGACAGTACGAGAGGAGGGAAAGGGCGAAACCGTGGTCACAACCCCCGGTAGATTGGTTTACCGCTTTTGTGTAGTAGATGCATACCATGTTATCCTAGATCCTAGGGAGGGAACGCTTATCTTTCTTACTCACTCTCTTGTGTTTACCCTTTATCATCTAGTTTAACCCTAGATTTGTTTGATCAACTTAACTTAGATTAACTTAGGTTAGATTGTCTTTACCTTTAGATTAATACTCTCGTTCAAAGGTTTTCCATTCAACTAGATTAGTACTTGGTTAAGCGCTAGTAATCCCCTTGCTCCGCGGATTGACAAGAACCTTGGGAATCCCGTGGTGAAAAAGGTGTAGGTCCGTACGCTTGCGGATCATAAGTGGATACGATTTTTATCCGTCAACAAGCCCCTTTTTCTTGCGCCGTTGCCGGGGAGCAAGCCAGTTTGCTACGTTTAATCTATTATTAATTTTGTTGATTACTAACACCTAATCCTTATTTTTTAGAAAAAAATTATTTTTTTGTTTTTCTTTCTACTTTTCTTCTGCCTAGATGGATTTGTTCACCTCACCATTAGAAGACGAAGAGATGTCACTAAGGGAGCTAGCAATGCTGTCAATGGAAGACATTGAGATACAAAAATCAGATTTGACATTTGCTACAACCCACTATGAAGTGAAACCTGGAATCATCAAGTTAGTGGCGACAAAACCATTTAGAGGATTGGAGGAAGACAACCCATATAGACACATTAAGGAATTCACGATGTTATGCAACACAGTGCAACAAAAAGGAATTCCGACCACTTGGTTCAAGTGGAATCTTTTTCCATTCTCTCTCGAAGATGAAGCGCGAAGATGGTACACACTTGCGTCCGTTGAAGCAAAAGAAAATTGGGATGAGCCAGTGAAGAAGTTTCTTTTGAAGTTCTTTCCCATAAGCAAGGTCCAAGACTTAAGTAGGCAAGTGCTCAATTTCAAGCAAGGAGAGGATGAAGGAATTGATGAAGCATGGGACCGATTTAATGAACTACTTGAGCGAGGCCCGAACTTGGGATTTTCCGGTGACTTGATGTTGCATACCTTTTATTTTTCACTAACCCCTAACTCATCTCGTTTTGTAAGCATGTGTGCAGGCGGTGATATAATGGATAAAACAATTAGTGAAGCCGCACAAATCTTACAAAGGATAAGAAATGGACAAAGAACACTACGAGATTGGCAAAGATGTTGTCGAGAGGAGCAAAATGACAAAAGCAAGCCCAAGGTGCTTGCTGAAATTTCTGAAAAAGATGAACCGAAGGTCAAGGAAGATGAACCGACCATACAAGAAAGTGAAGATCCACTTCCCAAGGTAAGAGAAGTCATTTCGGATGTTAAAAATGTTGAAACTAACATGAATGTAGGCCGAAGTATGTGGAATGCTAGACCATTGGCGAAGTTCATTCAATCCGGTTGGGTTCAAGTTGATTTCGCCCCACTAATTAACTACCGAAGGAAGGAGGAACGCCGACACGTTGCCAAACTAGTTGAAGATATATTTGATCAAGAGATGAGTGGAGAGTCGATCCAAAAGATGTTTGAAGAAGAAAGAGAAGAAGGAGATGAACGATGGATCGACCGGTTTGACAACTCAAAGATTTATGATGAAGGAAGAGAAGAGTACAATCGTGATGAGCCTAGTGACTCAAAGGATAAATGGGAGGAGATAGGACTCAAGCTAGAAGATGAATGGGAAGGGGTTGACATAGATCAAGTACTCCAAGAAGGCCCCTCCGCACAAGGTGATAGCTTGTGTGCTATTGAAGCCTACACACTAGCAAATCAAGACATGGAAGTACTCAAGGATGAAGGAAAGAGTGAATCAACAATGAGCGATCTTGACGACATGTGGTACACGGGAGATAAAGAAAGCAACATACAAGTCTTTGAAGATGAAGATCTGGTTGATAAAGAAGACTTCAAAGAAGAGATGAATGCGTACATAGTTTAAGGATTACATGTTCCACATGATGAGTTGAAGAAATTGCAAGATGGTGATGAAGAGGCAACTACACTTGTTTTGAGATCGATTCGCCTTCAACACCGCTGGATGAACCAAATATCACTCTTGTTGAAAAATCTCTAAGGACAAGGTACGCGCTGAAATCTCAAGATATTATTGGTATTGATGTTGATAAATTCAAATACTCATGCTCAACCAATAGTATGAATGATAGTTTAATGTCTATGCCTTGTTCCAATAGTGATCATGTTGATAGGCTAGATTTTCTTGAGAATGAAGGAGAGGAAACATTTATTTTTGATCCAATTAATCTCACACCTAGACAACCTTTGCCTAATGATGAGCTAAGTGCTATGCATGAAACATATGTTTCATTTATTTACACCTTGACTTGTTGCTACAATTCACATGTGGTGTTAATTATGGACGCGTATGTATAAAATAAGTTTTGTAAATCTCGATCATGCTTTGCGCTTGGTCAAGCTAATGACCTTAAATAATCATATGTCGGGACAGGCCCGATTTCCACTAACCATGTAGACAAGGCTTGAATAATGAAAAAAGAAGTCATGCCTAAAAGAGTTGCAAGATAAATCATCAACCTCTCCGAATCCCGCGATGGATGCTGCTGTCTTCATCAATTTGAGAGCTTGTTCAGAGGTGTACAAATGAAGAAAATGAGATATTCAGAAGCTCCATCAAATTATCATTCCAACGCATCAAGAACCAACAAGTTTGAAGACCCGTGCAAGGAGTTATGGAGAAAACATTGAGCGTTGCGCGTTCTGAAATTTCAGGACAGATTTCATCGCCGAAGTAAAACGGACGTAACTCTCTTGTCCGGAGTCCGATTTGAGCAAATAAAGACTCGTTGGAAAGGAGATTTTGTGCACTGTGCAATGGAGTAGAGCTTGAGTATACTTTCTGTTCTGGACATTAAAAAAAATTCATGGAGTGAAGGCAGCACCGAAGGATGATAAAGAAGGAGATAATGATGAAACAAAAGGATGCTTTGGGCAAGTCTTCTATAAGTGATCAAGCACAACATGGGAAGTAAATTAAAGCTGCATTGGTACCTTTTCTTCTTGCATGAAGGGCCATGGCTATGCAACGAAAAGAAGGTATGTGAGAAAGTCTAGCTCTATGACTTTAAATGAAGCGCTTTTCGGGAGGCAACCCGTTTCTTTATGTTTTTACTACTTTCTTAGAGAGAATAAAGAATGACACTATCTTATGATGATCAACTTGTGGTTATTAATCTAAGTTCAGTTTTCCTTTTTAGAACCACCATCATGTTCATGATAATATTTATTTGCATGCATTGCATTTTGTTATCAATCTGATGTTTCTTTGTGTATACATGTTTTGCACATAGTTGGCTTGGTTGTTTTATATACTTAATGATGTATGCTTCAGTTTCCATGTTAATGCTTCATAGGTACCTATGGGTATTTTCCTTTTGTGATCTTGTGTAAACGTGGTGTTTAAACAAGATTGCGGACCATCATCGCTAAGTTCGATAAACCTAGCTGGCTTTTCATATGTTTTCAAGTTGCTTTGGTTAGTTTATAAGCTTTGCAATGCGCTTAATTTTTCTTGTGCTATAAGAGTTATTGATTTAGGGATAGACATGGTGTTTTAACCCTAGATTTATAAACCTTTATGGCTATGGAGAAATTCGGCAACCTAGTTGTAAACATGGTGTTTAAAACTAGGTGAAAACATTGTCTTTGTTTATATGCTTTCCTATCATGTGCATACACACCTTGCACCACGTACACTCATTAGGTTTTTATTTCTCATTAAACGAATTATGCCACAAGTTAAGAATCTTAGGAGCATTGTTGGATTATTGGCAATTCTATCTACTCCCAACCGTCACCTTGGGGGTAGAATGTGCGTTTAAAACGTCTTACGGGCAAGATAAAGACTCTCACTACAAGGAAATTGAAGGATGGCTAAGAAGTGCTTTGTCTTCTTCTTCCATGACTAGCAAAATGCTAAGCATGGGGGAGACCCTGAATCTTCAACACGGAAGTGAACCATGACACTCTAGAAGATAGAATGATAAAGATCGTCAACATCTCCGGATCAATGCGCAAGAAGCCACCAATCTCATCAAAATTCTGCATGGTCTCGAAGGGAAAACACTGGATACTTTTGGATATTTAGAAGCCTGATGAAGTTACGATTCCAACAAATCAAGAATCAAGACAATCGGAGGTTCCTACAAGCGGTTATGCCCGAATCACCGAGTGCAACACGTCCTGAAATCAGTTTTGGACAGCACGCAGCGCTGAAGTAAAACGGACATAGCTCCCTTGTTTGAACTCCGTTTTCGATGAATGACCACACGTTGGAAAGGTAATTTCATAAAATTTTCAATAGAGCTATATTTCGATATATGTTCTGTTCTGGACAGAGGGGGAAATCCATGAAAAAGAGACAGTAAGGAGATGATGAGAACAAGAAAGAGATGGTGATGACAACATTGAAGAGAAGTGTGACCAATGACTCCATTAAGCATACAAGATTAAATTCAGAAGTTTAGGAGCATTAATAAATCAAGACAAAAGCAAAAGCCACATCAATACATGGAGATGTTGGAAGAAGGCAACGAAGAATTACAAAGGATGATAACATCTCCATGTACCTTCTCTTTTCCAAACACAAATGCTTGTAAGTATGCCTTCAACCTCAACTAGGTGCAACCTTTTGTTTTTCTCTTCCAACAATAACATGGCTACTAGGAGGACAACCTAGGTTTCTTTTTACTTTCAATAGATAAGCATGACCATGTGTTCACCTCGATGTTCTATATTGCCTATGCTTACGGAAAGATGATGAAAGTTGCCGCTTTGTTTTACCTACATGAAGTTATACATGTCTTGGCTAATTGCTCTCTATAATACGATCTGAAATTAATCTAAATACCGGCTCTTTTATTTGTGGAGGTGAAATGACTATGCTCTAGACCCACATACATATCTTTGCTCTTTGATTTAAGTTTATAGATAGCCGGATAACTTGTTGTTTTTATGAAAACTTAATTTTTATGCTATCTACATATTTGTGATGCTCTTGCAAAGTTCTACCTACCAAAGCCATATACATATATGTTTTATGATAACAAAACCCTTAGATTGCAAACATGTGTTTTGATGAGTTGGATTAGGATTGATTTCTATGGTTCGAGACTAAGAAGCTGGTCATTCCTTTGTGCAACTTTTTCATGCTAGCCTTTTTGTCCATGCATTGTGGGTTTTCACATTGAAAATTTCACAAACTTCGCTGGGCATCCACCCTAAACCAAAAACATCTTTTTGTGATCACCTCCTTATCCACAACCCAATTTGAGTATGGAGTAAAATTCTCGATGGAGATTCAAATATTCCGCAAGATTATGGAATTCATACTTACTTTAGCAGTCATTTCCCCTCTCTTTTATGCTCGAGGACGAGCATCGTTCAAGCATGGGGGAGGAGTCATTCTCGACACAAATGCTATGTAAGTATTATGTTGCAAAAAGTTTTGTGGAGCAAAAGAAAAAAAGAATAAAAGAGAAAAAAAATGAAAAACGAAAAAAATTATGATGAGAAGAAAAGAAAAGTAAGAAAAATAGGAAGAATAAAGTGAAAAAAAAGAAAGAAAAAAGAGAAGGAAATAAAATAAAAGTAAAAAATATATAATAAAGATGCTCCTCGGATCTTTTTGCTTCATAAGTTCTCAAGTGCCTTGATGACACATCCATACTCAAATCTTCCAACCATGTGCAATCCGATAACGAGGACTTCACTCGTGCCTCGGGATCATCCATTTGCCACTTGCACATGTCCACTTATCTAAATGTGTGTGTTTCATCCCTCTCTCTTTCCAACATTTATTTTCCATGGCCTTTTTGACAAGTCTCGGTAATTCCAATAGACCTCTCTCTTAATTTGACAATATTTCGGATGTATGTTTTGCTAGGATTGTTTTTAACCTTCCGGGCTCCACATAAGCCTTTCACTATCACATATGAGTAGAGTAGGTTGAAAATAATCTAGTATAGGCTTGAGTGACTTGATGAGATGAGTGTTTCCATGAGCTTTTGCAAGAGATTTTCACTTATGTTGGATATGCATCTTTTTGAAAATCTTCCATGTGACAAGGTAATGGTTTGAAGTTCACTTAAGTTTGAGAGCATCGTGTTAAATGTGGCTTGTTCTTTATTGTTAGTCTATCTTCCATAATGAAAAAGAAGTCGGTCACAACTTGAACTTTACAAATAAATTCTTAAGAGAGCAATTTGTCTCGTCATTAATCACTAAGTGTAGGGATAACATTGGAAGGCAACACTGATTTCCCTTTTAAGCAAGGATTACTTACTCGAGGACGAGCAAAGTTTAAGCATGGGGGAGATGTTGACGGTGAATTTCCGTCAACCTAGAGTACTTGTTATACATTGGTTTCGATTATGATTTGCAACTAACCCGCCACTAGGCATACTAATGATGTAACAAGTTCACACTTGCATGTCGATTTTGGAGTTTGTTGTTTACGCAGAAAATTAACGTTAAAGAGGAGACTTTCGGGATAAGTTCATCAAGAACTTCAAGAGAAGATCATGAAGCCCGTCACGAGTCAAGACACGAAGTGAACAAGACTCCAAACAACCCAAGGAATGAAGCATCAACACGCAAAACTCCGGGGACTTGCATGTTTACCAACGAGATCAACTCAGCCCGAGAGATATTCTCGCAGTCCAGGACATCATGATCTTTCGGTGCAGATTCGGAGACTTAAACGGCCTTTAATGGCAAAAGTTTGACTACCAAAGTTGTAGGCCTTGACGATACCTTCGATTTGGACATGTGGAAGGCCCAATTTGGATAAGGGAGCTAGGAGATATGGCCCCCGAAATCCCTGCTGCGCAGTCAGTCCGAAATCAGAACAGATTATCTTCCAAGGCCAATTTGGAGATCTTATCTTTGTTTTTAAGGAAAGAAATGAATACCAAAGTTGAAGATAATTTCGTGGCACACAACCTGGAGACCGAATTTGCACTATTTGGAGTCCGAACGTGGGAGATATGGCATTGGAAAGGAAGGACCGCGAATCAGGAAAATCTGGCTGATTTTATGGAAATCAAGTTTGCTTCTCTCCCAAGGAGGATTTCGTTCAAGGCAAGGCAGTGCACGCCCAAAAGCACCTCAAGGACATAAATACAACCCCCTAGGCGCCCCAATATGGTTACCCATCGCACAAATCATCCTACCGACGCCAATCACCGAGAAAGCCGCCGCCGCAAGATGAGGGAGAGAGTTAGATGAGCTTGTCACAAGGATCAACGCCGGTGGAGAGAAGGAAGCAAGAGGAGGACTCCAAGCCGCTGGCCTAGGGGTGTTCCCAAGCTCCATCGCCGCCATCTTCATCGATGACGTTCTCCGGAGTCTCCATCACCCCTATGTGCTTCAATCCGTGTAAGATGATGGGGTAATGTCTCCATTCATCCCTAGGATTAGATGGATACATGCTATGTGATTGCTACTGGATTCGTGGTTTCAATCTATTGTTTTCATGTTGATGATGCTTTGATGATTAAGGTAGGCCACCGTGTTTTTCGGGCGTATGATATCTGCTACTCCCATAGATTCCATCAACATACCGTGTCCATCATAGGTCTAGTCACGAATACCTTCGCGTAGTGACGAGTACGAGAGGAGGGAAAGGGCAAAACCGTGGTCACAACCCCGGTAGATTGGTTTACCGCTTTTGTGTAGTGGATGCATACCATGTTATCCTAGATCCTAGGGAGGGAACGCTTATCTTTCTTACTCACTCTCTTGTGTTCACCCTTCACCATCTATTTTAACCCTAGATTTGTTTGATCAACTTAACTTAGATTAACTTAGGTTAGATTGTCTTTACCTTTAGATTAATACTCTCTTTCAAAGGTTTTCCATTCAACTAGATTAGTACTTGGTTAAGCGCTAGTAATCCCCTTGCTCCGCGGATTGACAAGAACCTTGGGAATCCCGTGGTGAAAAAGGTGTAGGTCCGTACGCTTGCGGACCGTAGGTGGATACGAGTTTTATCCGTCAACACCACCGCCGGGACAATTCATAGGAGGAGCGGTGCAATCCTATTATGAGCAAGGATACAACAACCAAGACTATCAATATCAACCATCGGCGGAAAATTAGAGAGAGGAGGAGCTTTAGTTATCTTTCCCTTTTCCCCTTTTCTTTAATTTTCAGCTTGTATGCGCCTATGTATGCGTAGTGTTTTCAGTTTTTATTTAAATTTTCAGCATGTGTGTCATGAATAAAGTCACCACCTTGTTTTTACCTTTGGTAAAGTTACAAAGTTTATGCCATGATGATATATAATTATAATTGCCGCTTTGTTTACCTTTGTACTTGTTTTATGCATGATTAAGCTAGTGGACTCTTATACAAATCTGAAATTATCTAAATGCTAGCTTAATCTTTAGTGGAGGTTAGGATATAAATAAAGACCCATAGTGTTTTATGTGCTCACAAGTTTTAGATGGATTAAAGATGATTTATTTTTGTTCTTAAAAGTAATGCTAACCTTGTCATAAATACCACTTGAATGTTGCTCTACCTATACGGAGCCATATATATATATATTTGAGTGCAAAAACTTAGTATACAAGGTTTATTTTTGGGTGAGTTATTTCAAGCCTTGATTTCTCTGGTCCGAGACTAAGAAGCTAGTCATTCCGTTTTTGCGTATCTATCTTTTTGCTAGCCTTTTTTATCCGTGCATTGTGTATCCCCACATCGGAGATTTCACAAACCTCGTCGGATATCCACCCTTAAAACCAAAAAACATCTTTTGTGTTTACCTCCTTAACCACAACCTATCATTGAGTATGGATTGTCAATTCGAGGAAGATCGCAAGATGATGCCAAGATTGAAGATTCAAGTATCTCTCCAAAGGAAAAATATTTCTAGTACCTACCTTATCTCTATCACCACTTTGCCCGAGGATGAGCAAACATCTAAGCATGGGGGAGGAGGTAGGTACAATGCAATTTTAGAGTTCAAGGGGAGCAAATATAATAAAGAGAAAGAAAGAAAGAAAAAGAAAAAAAGCGAGTATAAAGAAAAAATGAGAAAAGAAAAAAATATGAGTATGTATGATATAAAAATAAAGTAAAGTGAACTCCCCGGTTCTCTAAAGGCATTAGGAATTTCAAGGTTTCAAGATTTAAAAGATCCAAACTCATCTTTCCAACCATGTGCAATCCGATAACGAGGACTTCCTTTGTGCCTCGGGATCACTCTTTGCCATTTGCACATGTCCACCTACCTCAAAGTGTGTGTATTTTTCTCTCCCCCTCCTTGATTTAACATTACTTTCCAATGACTTTTTGACGAGTCTCGGTAAGACCATGAGAAGCTTGTCTTGTTTTGACAACATCTCATTTATAATATCTTGGTAGGACTGAACTTTCCCGAAAAGCTCCATATAAAGCCTACTACATATATATGTTATGAGAGGGAAAGGAGTAGAATAAATAGGCTTGAGAGACAAGATGAGATGAGAGTTCATGAGCAAGATGCGAGGTGGTTTAAATTTGTGAACTTGGTTTAGCTCTTTTTCATCTCGATCTTTATTTCAAAATTTCTGAGATCTATTTGAATTTTGGGAGCATGTTAATACTTGTGGGATAAGCTTAATTAATAATCTACCCTCCACAGGGATGAAGGCTAGTACATTATGAAACTTTAACGAACTAAACTTTTGAGAGCATTATGTTTTCTCGTGTATGATCAAGTGTAAGGTTTAAACAATGAAGGGCAACGATGATATCCATCGAAGGCTTACTCGAGGACGAGCAAGGTTTAAGCATGGGGGAGATGTTGACAGTGAAATTCCGTCAACCTAGCCATGAGTTTACCTTCGGTGTTGGCATGAATTTTATATCCTATCCATTAGTACTAACCCCCTTGGTATAACAAGTTCGTTTATGCATGTCGGTTTTGGAGTTTAGTGTTTATGCAAGATTTTAGTGTTGGAAGCAAGACTTCGGGATAAGTTCTTTACACCTCATGACAAGACCTTGAAGCCCGATACAAGTCAAGCAATGAAGTAAACATGACTCCAAGAATCCCAATGACCAAACCCGAGAAGATGAAAAACTCTAAGGACCCAGTCAGAAAACTGCCGAATCTCTTGCGGGACAAGGAGCTTCATCTAATCTGAAGAGAAACTGACGACAAGGGCCCACATGCAGATGGGGGAAGACTCTAGAAGACTCGGGAAGCAACACCGAGCAAAGGAGGTCGCGGGCTAGGCCGAAGTGGGCCCAGGCCAGCCGGCCCAGCCCATTTCGAGGCCCAGTCGCCCCCCTTTGACCTAGCCGCCTCTTGGGCTATTTATAGCCCCCTGGCTGAGAGCCACGGAAGAATTGATTCGTCATCCGCCGCCGAGGAGCAGAGAAGCATGAGGCACACTATCTCGGAGAGGAGGGTCATGCTAATTATCTAGGGTCTCCCTATCTGACGTGGGAACCTTGCATGGAAGACCACGTCAGAGCTCCGGAGCAAGGATCAAGATCGAGGTAGGATCCCGATGGTGATCTTGTTCATGTAATCATTCATGGTGAAGTCTTTATAGTGAATCTGATTTCTAGCAATCAAATGCCTTCTTGATGATTTTGTTCTCCCTTTGCTTCTTCCCCAATCTATACTTAGATAGATTGCGTCGGGTGCTCTTGTAGCCGCGGTGGCTAGAGGTGCATACCAGACCGACCAAGTGATTTTATCTTGTTCTTCTAGAACTCGCCCTAGGTTAACCCGCACAAATAGGAGTGCGTTGTGACAGAACGGTGGCTCCAAAAGGCGGGCGTCTTCAGAATCGGACCGGAGGCCACGATTTAAATATGCTTTTAATGAGATTCGCTTTTCTATCTTCATCTATCTTGTTTGGAGCTACAACTTATGCATGATCTAGACTTTCTAGATCGGTTATATCTTTGCTTTCTGTTGCTACCTCTTGTGTTAGTAGATTAGATGTGTTTTCTTGATGATCTCTTAGATTAGATGCAATTTGGTTCTTCAAAAGATAGCTTTCCTTTCTTTACTAGATTGAATCCTTACGTTGCACATTGTTCCACGGATTCGATACCTTGGGTTCTCACACTTAAGGGAAGAAGGGTCCCTTGACTACGACGGGGGATTTGTCTGCTTGCAAATCCATATGAAGTTTGATACGAATATACACCGTCAACAGTGTTGAATAATATTCAACACCTTGACGGTGTGCTGCCCCTCCATCAGTTTACTTACGTGTTCTCTCGCAATCGTTCATGGAGTAAAATGCTTCTAATATTTACTCCATCAATTAATTGCATGGACTAATAACTATCGTTCATGCAGGCACACATAACCAAATTAATTGAGACCATGTTAATTGACGTAATTGATACAATAATTACCAAGTTGGGAAATTTTCACCTATAAATCTTCACCTATATCGACAGGCATCATCTGGTGGCACTACACCATGTAGGACCCCTAGGTCGTCGTCTTGATTTCCATGCAGCCTCACCCTCAGCTTTCTTCGAGTCACAACTCACACCGCCACGGTGCTGATGCACTGACCCATGTCAGCACCCATCATCATTGAATGTGCTCATCGCCAACCTAGGGGACAAGCTCATGCGTGCGAGTGGTGCTGCATGGCGGTGGTGGCAGCACTGGTGCAAGCGGCAATCAGCAGAAATGTGGAGGTTTTGCTAGTGATTAGATGTGCACAACTGCCGATGTGCATGCATGTGCCATGGTGCGGTGCTCCGTCCTGCTTGCATCGACATCCTCGACAATTTTGCTGTCGTGTTCTACAATGGTGGTTGCACAATTCCTCCTCATCTCCTAGACATGCGCACAGATGGCAATTGGCAAGGTAGGGTCAATCATATTGAAAATGAAAGAATTTGCTTCCATGTACATGTCAATCGCTTGCCCTCTGGTATTCTTTTATGAAATTCCAAATACCTTAATCCCTTTCTCTTGTACTCAATGTTTTTGTTTGTCAGTGTTTAATACTTTAATGTTCAACGATGAATCAGTTCCATATGAAATATTCAAATTATTTCACAGTTACATTCCTTGGGCATGTGGTTGTGGATTGTAGGTTGCCATAGGGTTTGAGGTTCCCCATGCTTCAGAACATGGAATTTTTACCCCTTTACCATAGTCATTGAAATTACTTCTTAAAATATAGATCACACCTCCAATAGAGCATAGAAAATACTACTCCAATAGGGCACAATACCCCTAAAGAAAATACTCTTAATTAAAATTGAAACTACTCTAATATTATTAAAAGAAGCAAATTTCAGGATTACTTTTTTCAAACCTAAATGAGTAAGTTAACAATTACTTTGAAGAAGTGATTTTCATAATTCAGAGTAGTACTTTTGTGAGCGATCCGAAAAAACATTACTCAGCGTGGTAAAAACATGCATGCATGCTAGCATTTATGTCCAGAACAAGTAGATCGGCCTGGTACGCCAATTGCTTCCTAACTGAATCCATCTTCTATACATGACCAAGGACACGCATGAATCGATACAAACAACTATAGCATGCACAAAATTATATATGTAAATAAATAAATGGCTCACAAATAAAATCATGTAATTGCTAGACATCCAGTCATCAACACAATGGCACATTCCTTATTACGTACAAGACGTAGTTTAATTTTCAGAAACGAATCCATTGTTCCCAGCTGCAGCGATGCGAGAGCTCAAGCCAATAGCATGTAAAAGTGGAATAAAGAGCTCGAAATAGGGTCGTCAATGATTCACAGCCAGGATCCATAATGAGCAAGATGGCGTCAATCCAATGCAATCACGTGAGTCATCACTGAATCCTGCCAAACAAAAGAATTAAATCGCTCGTTGGCAGTAAATATAACATGTTATACACTTGTAATTAGTTGGAGCGAATAGAGGATCTCAAGATGCTTTTACTACCGGTGATGTTATACACTTCTATATGCTAGACGTGGCATCATCCTCCGACTACGAAGCAGCTGACCACACATATGTGATTGAGCGTTGCTGCAGGACCAGCACGCCCAGAAGCAACGCCAGCACGTATTTGGTTTCATGTCACTTGAAAGTGATTAAATGAGTTTCTTAATCACAAAGCGGATAGTTTTTATTTGCCCAGAAGAAAATGGAGTAAAACACAAAGACAAACGACATCTGAGATTTTTTTACTACCGAGGAGCAAAATTCGATAATTATATGTCATTCAGTACTCGTCAAAGTTGTGTTTCCTACGAAGAGTGCTTTGAATATTACTCCATGTTGCTTCCTAAAACCTCTCTTGCTTAAACTTTTCCTTTCGCACCCACATGCATGTGTTAACTTCGCCTAAAATCTCTCATATTAAATATTAATTGATACTGCATTTGTGCAATGTGTAGGAAAGCAAGTCAACAAGTATGACAATAGAAATGAGTGCAAGTTTTAACTGCCTCCTGAAATCCCTCTCTTGGACCAATGGATCACATATTTGCCGGTGCGTATCAGATTTCAGCTTTCCATGAAAGTAATTGAGTTACTTAATCTTAGAGTAGATGGTTTTACTTCATCATAATATAAAGCAGTAAAACACAAATCCATAGAGCTTACTGGAGCTCCTGCCAAAACAAGATCTCTTTTTTTACTACCGGAATGCCAAAACTAGTAATTATATGTCAATAGGTACCTCGTCCATCATGGAACACATTAAATATTATTCATGTTTCTTAAAAATCTCTCTTGTTGAAATAAACCTCCTTTTGCACACACGTGTATGTGATAACAGCCACGAAATCCCTCCTCATATTAAATATCAGTCAGTACTGCATTCATGTAATGCATATGCAACAACTCAGCATGATTTACCAGGTCTAATAAATTATCCAGCAATCACGCATTGACACAACATAAAGAAGCCTTTGATTTCCTTTTGTACTAATCGCGACATGCATGCTATCTCTTTTTGCTTGATTTCCTCCTTTCCTTCATGCACAAAACTTTTGCACTGGCGTCATAGTTTCATACTCAACTTCAGCACGATCATTGGAGTAAATCCACCTTTCCATCTTATTTTTTACGACCTCACATCAAAACTTTTGCACTGGCGTCATAGTTTCATACTCAACTTCAGCACGATCATTGGAGTAAATCCACCTTTCCATCTTATTTTTTACGACCTCACATCTCCATGCACGGTTGGAGATGGCAGAAGGTTTGAGGGATCAACTAAGAAAAAAATCTATTCAAAACCCTTCTAATCAATTTCGAAAGATTTTGATTGCTCGATAATGATAACAAAGTAATTATGTGATTACCCGAGTTCGTTGGAGCTTCGGCCATGGCACCGCCTACACGTCCCACAAGATTAATCTCAAAACACAAAAAACACATGTGAAAAACTAACTAAGATCCGCCTTTTACTACTATGAAGTGAAAACAAATAATTTCATGATTACTATAACTCCTTGGACCTCTGTTAGCCTTCACGGTGCTTGTTGAATAATATTCACCACACAACGTGGTGAATATCCTTGTCCGAAGCCTTTCACCCATCCTTACCAATCTGAATTTTAAATAAAACCTTACCTAAAAATTGAACGAATCTTCGGACATGGGTTCTGTTCAAGGAATAAGATGATAAAATGATGTTTATGATTCCGGGTATGGAATCCGGCGATGTATGGGGCATTCATTGTGAAGTTCCCATTACTGAATATATGACGAGGCTAGCAATAAAAGATATAACATCAAGGACATGATCATTGCTTGAAATTAGACCTCCCAAGAGAGTAAAGTCCTAACCCAATTCATCATACTAAACAACACGTACGGTGGAGTATATATATATATATAGAGAGAGAGAGAGAGTTTAGGCCTTGTATAGGATAGACTTACCTCTCAACTTGGAGAAAGAAATCACTAACCTTCATTGCAAGGGGTTTTTCATAATTTTCAGAAATACATACCTCCAATATTAGTATTTGTTGATGGTGAAATTCCGTCAACCTAGACATGAGTTTACCATCGGTGTTGGCATAACATTTATACCTTATCCATTGGTACTAACCCCCGTGGTATAACAAGTTCACTTGTGCATGTCGGTTTTGGAGTTTAGTGTTTATGCAGGGTTTTAGCGTTGAAAGCAAGACTTCCGGGATAAGTTCATTAAGCACCTCATGACAAGACCTTGAAGCCCGGTAGAAGTCAAGCAATGAAGTGAACACGACTCCAAGAAGCCCAAGGACCCAACCCGAGAAGATGGAAAACTCCGAGGACCTAGCCAGAAAAGTGCCGAATCTTGCGAGACAAGGAGCTTCGTCCAATTCGGAGAGAAACTGACGACAAGGGCCCACATGCAGAAGGGGGGAGGATCTAGAAGACTCGGGAAGCAACGTCGGGCGAAGGAGGCCGTGAGCGGGCCGAAGTGGGCACGGGCGGTCGGCCCGGGCGGCCGGCCCGGCCCCATTTCGAGGCCCAGTCGGCCCCCCTTTGACCTAGATGCATCTCGGGCTATTCATAGCCCCCCGACCGAGAGCCACGCATCAATCAATTCGTCATCCGCCGCCGAGGAGCGAGAAAAGCTTGAGGGACATCATCTCGGAGATGAGGGTCGTGCTAGTTGTCTAGGGTCTCCCTAGCCTATGTGGGAACCTTGTATGGAAGACCACGTCGGAGGTCCGGAGCAAGGATCAAGATCGAGGTAGGATCTCGGTGATGATCTTGTTCATGTAATCATTCATGGCGAAGTTTTTATAGTGAATCCGATTTCTAGTGGTCAAGTGCCTTCTCGATGATTTTGTTTTCCGCTTGGTTTTGCTTCTTCCCCAATCTAGTCTATAGCTAGATTGCATAGGGCGCTCTTATAGCCGCGGTGGCTAGAGGTGCATACCGGACTGACCAAGTGATTTCAACTTGTTCTTATCGAACTCGCCCTAGACTACCCACATGAATAGGAGTACGTTGTGACGAACGTAGGCTGCGAAAGGCGTGCGTTTTCGGAATCGGACCGGAGGCCACGGTTTAAAGATGCTTTTAATGAGATTCGCATTTCTATCTTCATCTATCTTGTTTGTAGCTACAACATAAGAATGATCTATATTCTCTAGATCGGTTATCTCTTGCTTTCTCTTGCTACCTCTTTAGTGGATTCAATTAGATTCGTTTTCTTGATGATATCTTAGATTAGATGCAACTTGGTTCTTCAATATATAGCTTTCCTTGCTTTACTAGATCAAATCCTTACGTTGCACATTGTTCCACGGATTCGATACCTTGGGTTCACCATTCGAGGGAAGAAGGGTCCATTGACTACGACGGGGGATTTGTCCGCTTGCAAATCCATATGAACTTTGATACGATAATCTACCGTGAACAAGCCCCCTTTTCTGGTGCTGTTGCCGGGGAACAAGCAATCAAGATCCGATCTAGTATCGCTTATTTTTCAGTTTTACTTTTGATTTTCTTTTGCTTCTCTTAAGTTTCATCATCCTCAAAAGAAAAAAATCAATCTAATCTAGTTTTGATTAACCCTAATTTTTCTTTTTTTTTAGATTTTTGTTTTTGCTAACCCTAACCGGAGATGGTTGGCTACCTCTCCAAGAAACCCAAACTTTCTTTTGTGGATGATCCAGTAAAACTTTACAGGCAAAGGAGACGTGCAACACAAGCTAAAGGGTTGGAAACCCTAGATTCAAAAGCGAGAAGTTGAAGGATCGCCGGAATCTCCAAGGGAATCACCACCTCCAAGTCCAAAGGAAGATCAACCTAAACCGACATCGTTGATCTACCTATCATAAACCTTCGAGATCTTGGAAGGTCGTTCAAGATCAAGGTCTCAAAGATCTGCATGATGATTGCGGGAGCTTTGGAGCGTTTCAATGAATACATACGAGCCGGATTCCTTGAGTGGCATATCAGTTTACTTAAGAGGAGGATGGAGAAGATGGAGATAGAGAAAGAAGCTCAACACCTAAAGGCTGCCGAAGCAAGATCCACATGCAAGGAGTGTGAGGAGTACGGCCATGTCCAAGGTAAACCCCGATTTAATGCAAGTTCATCCATTCAAGATTTGGTTCCTCTTTGTGCACAATTCAAGGACTTGATGGACGAGCAAGCCGAGATCAACAAGGATGTCGTCACTAAGTCCGGGGCTATGGAGAAAGTATTAGAGAATCTAGATGGCAAGGTGACGGAGGTCGGAAGCTTCATACGTGAAGTGTTCATCGTGATGAAGATGCTAGAGACGCAAGTGGGACAACTTGTTGGGCACCCGATGGGTAACAAAGGAGAATACCCGAGACAACCTCAAGGTCCCGAGAAGGAGAAGGCAACTCAAACTCATTCGGGAGAGAAGGAGGATCACACTAAGGAGACCACGAAGATCACGACCGAAGGACCGGAGTTTGAGATGCCGAGCCATTACATGAAAGAAGTTGTTGCATCCGTCAAGACCAAAAGACAAAGCCGACTGTGAAGACCAAAAATATGATTAAGCCGAAGAATAAACCCGTGCCCAAGATGGTGCAGAAGTGAGTACCCAAGATTGCAACGCCCACAAAGAGCGTTGATCCGAAGTAATCAAGTGAAGAAGTCTAGCCATGGACTATAAACGAAGCGCTAGGCGGGGAGGCAACCCGTTTCGTCGAGTCAAGAATAAGCTACGGGAGGACAACCCGATTCCGGGATTTTCGAGTCTTTTCAAGTAATTTAGTTTTGAATTTTACTTTGCAAAAACATTAGACTTAGAATGGTTGAGCAGCATTAGAGACATAATTCTTGGTTGAATATTTTGTTTTGATCATAAACCCTTTACATGAACCATCCTATGTTGTTTGCTTCTTTTTCGAGATACCACAACCAAATAAATTCAGAATCTATGTCAACCTTTCATCCTCTTTATGATGTTGTGGTTGACTTGCTGTTCATGCTAAAAACACACGAGTAGAGCCACGTCTTGTACCTAGATGTTATTTAAATTTCAGCGCATGGTAGGACTCGCGTGAACCTAGAAATTTGACTTTTAGTTGTTTTAAAAATCTATATCCTTGGTTTCTCTAAGATTAGAATTTTTCTAAGCCTCATTTAATTTTATTTCATTCAAAATCTCTCTCATCTAACCAAAATTAGAACCTAAACCTATGATCAAGCCGAGAAAAGCTTGCTCTCAACTAATGAAGGCAAACAATACCAGTGAGACCAACATAAAAGTAGTCGGAAAATATTTTCGACTTACATTTTTTTAATGCTTTAAAAACTCCTCTAAATTTATATTTAAAGTCATTAATAGCTCTGATTTTATTTTTTATTTTCAAAGTTAGAGGAGTACTTAGCATTATAACATGCTTAGAGGGAGGCAATCTAGTTAACCTAACCATACATGCACCATGATACATCATGGATGCCCCTTTAACATCTTATCAAACCATATGCAAGGACAAGCATGGGGGGGCAGCCAAGGATTTGTTTTGTAGGAGGCATGTGAGGCAAGGGAGTATGGAAGTTATTCAAAGCGAAAACATCAAGTGGAAGGAATAATAATGGAACCGAAGGAGTGGACGAGAACATTTGGAAGGTGCACGCGGTCACGAAGCAACAAAGCAAGCATGAGTGCGCGGGGGAGAAGAACCGAGCCAAGAGGAGGGGAGAGGTAAGTCTCCCATCCAGCTCTTTGTTCGTGTGCTCTAGTTTGTAGTCCGGAACCACCTTAGACTTAGCCATCCACCCCGCTTGTTTCGTGCAACAAATCACATCCTTAATCCACTTGAAGTCTAGACTCCAATATCATATTTGTGTACCTTGTTACCAGTTGAAAACCCTGGATATTTAATTGTGAGGGAGAGTGCTGCAATCACGGAAGTCTTTGCACCAAGAAGAAGGGATCATCGTCGTCTAAGCCATCATCGACAACCTCTTCGAGGAGGCGCTCGGTTTCCGAGTATCCTCGGAGTATTGAGGAGGACACGGCACCGCCGAGGAGGAACCACACTCTTCTCCTCGGTGGCATGAGGGCCACACGAAACTCGTTTATGAGGTTCACCAGACCTCAAGGACATATGGAGGAGCCGCCCGTCCGACCTCGCCACTCGACACGATCATCCGCTCCACCTCCATACGCTCGCGGTATTCCGAGGGGTTTGTCATCATGACAAAGGAGGAGGAGGAGAAGAAGCTCGCTCGCCTTGAGTAGAGGCTTGTAGCAAACGTCGACTTCGAGGACCAAGCTCTCCACATATTGGGTTTTCATACGGGGCACCGAGGTTGGGAGCAATTCTCTAACGGAGTGTCGGCAAACACCCACAAGGAATTTGCCTAGGAAATTCTCATGACCATGGCGCATATCCTTGATGAAGGAGTGCTGAGTCTCTCATTCCGTTTGGAGGGAGCTCACAAGTGGAGAAGAAGGAATACACAGTCGGAAGGGTAACCATGATCAACGGTGCTATGTCTAGCACCTTGATGGGTTAATCTCCTTTCATCCATGGGTTGTAATCGATCTTGAGATGTAATCATACTTTGTTGGATTATCTATCTATCATCTTGTGTTGAATATACTTTATTGCTTAAGATTAGATACCATGCCATAAAGGGAGTAGAGCTCCATTGCTTCCTTGGATCCATTCAGTACGCCGTGTCCATCATAGGTCTAGTCATGAATATCTTCACGCAGTGAGTACGAGAGGAGGGAAAGGGCAAAACCGTGGTCACAACCACCTATAGATTAGATTGGTTTTCATGTTGAAAATGATTGCATGTTCTAGTATCGTAGACCCATGGACGAGTGTCTCCTATCTTGATTGAACAAGCGGTTCCCTATGTATTAGGGAATAGCTTGGTTTTCAAAAGGGAGCCCCGGAACAAGTGGATGTGCATGGAGGCACATGGGAAGGTTTTTAGAGTATGATCACGGGAGAAGACCATCAACGAAGAAAGACTATCCGGAACCCCATCACCCAAGTGTTTCACCGCAAAAGGATTTGGGGAGAATGAGAGAAACAAAGGTAACCGACACGCAGTTGAGTTGGCTTTACTCGGCTTTGATTGCCGGGTAGCCAATCGACCCCACTCACCTATGATCATCGGTGGTGTTATGAGCAACATCGAGTTCGGGAGATATTGGTTCGGGGTGTTACCTCTCCATGTTGGCTATCTCTTTAAGACCGGGTATTACAAGGAACCCGAATCATCTCCTACCGGGACTTCCCTAGAATTTGAATATATGAAGAAAGGAAAATATATAAGTGAAGATGAGAGAGGAGGCTTCAAAGTGGCCAAGGTGAATTTTCCCCTTTCGGAAGGAAGGTTAATACTTTTTCTTGGGGGGAAGAAAGATTGGTTAGAGGAAGGACTTCTTGTGTCGGCGAAGAAAGAAATAAAAGAGAAGGATTGTAGGAGAAGTTTCTTCCACGGCCCAAAGAGGAGGTGCACAACAAAATTATGTGCAACCATCTATAGGAATTCCGGTGCCGCCAAGTTACTACGGTGGTGTGCCAATGCAAGCATGGGGGAGTGGTGCAGCCGTCCCCCCACCAAATTTTGCGGTATCCAACGTAGACTTTGCGGAGCCATATGCACACCTTCCTCAACCACAACAAAATGCGGTCATCATTGGAGGATACGGCGACAAGGAACATGCAAAATATTGCAGCCATCCTAACCAATGCAAACCAAATGGGTGAAGGAAATACAAACATCGCTTATGAGCTTTGACACCTTCACTTAGCACCGTCATGCAATTCATAGGAGGAGTAATGCAATCCTATTATGAGTAAGGATACAACAACCAAGACTATCAATATCAACCACCGGCGGAAGATTAGAGAGAGGAGGAGCTTTAGTTATCTTTCCTTTACCCCCTCTTCTTTAATTTTCAGCTTGCATACGCCTGTATGCGTAGTGTTTTTAGTTTTTATTTAAATTTTCAGCATGTGTGTTAGTTTTATTTTAATCATGAATAAGATCACCACCTAGTTTTTACCTTTGGTAAAGTTACAAAGTTTGTGCCATGATGATATATGATTATAATTGCCGCTTTATTTATCTTTGTAATTGTTTTATGCATGTTTAAGCTAATGCTCTCTTAAAATACAAATCTGAAATTATCTAAATGCTAGCTTAATCTTTAGCGGAGGTTATGATAAAAATAAAAACCCATAGTGTTTTATGTGCTCTCAAGTTTTAGATGGATTAAAGATAATTTATTTTTGTTCTTAAAAGTAATGCTAACCTTGTCATAAATACCACTTGCATGTTGCTCTACCTATCCGAGCCATATAAATATTTGAGTGCAAAAACTTAGTATACAAGGTTTATTTTTGGGTGAGTTATTTCGGGCCTTGATTTCTGCGGCCCAAGACTAAGAAAGTTGGTCATTCCGTTTTTGTGTATCTATCTTTTTGCTAGCCTTTCTATCCGGCATTGTGTATCCCCACATCGGAGATCTCACAAACTCGCCGGATATCCACCCTTAAAATCAAATATCATCTTTTGTGATTACCTCCTTGACCACAACCTATCGTTGAGAATGGATCGCCAATTCAAGGAAGATTGCAAGATGGTGCCAAGATTGAAGATTTCAAGTATCTCTCCAAAGGAAAAGTATTTCCGGTACCTACCTTATCTCTATCGCCTCCTTGCCCAAGGATGAGCAACGTCTAAGCATGAGGGAGGAGGTAGGTACAATGCAATTTAGAGTTCAAGGGGAGCAAATAAAAAATGAATGAATGAAAAAAAGAAAGAAAGAAGAAGAAAAAAGTGAGTATAAAAATGAGAAAAGAAAAAAAATATATGAGTATGTATGATATAATAATAAAATAAAGTGAACTCCCCGGTTCTCTAAAGTGCATTAGGAATTTCAAGGCTTCAAGATTAAAAGATCCATACTCATTTTCCAACCATGTGCAATCCGATAACGAGGACTTCCTTTGTGCCTCGGGATCACTCTTTGCCATTTGCACATGTCCACCTATCTCAAGTGTGTGTATTTTGCTCTTCCTCTCCTTGATTTAACATTATTTTCCAATGACCTTTTTGACGAGTCTCGGTAAGACCATGAGAAGCTTGTCTTGTTTTGACAACATCTCATTTATAATATCTTGTTAGGACTAAACTTTCTCAAAAAGCTCCATATGAAATCCTACCACATAAATATGTTATGAGAGGGAAAGGAGTATAATAAATAGGCTTGAGAGACAAGATGAGATGAGAGTTCATGAGCAAGATGCAAGGTGGTTTAAATTTGTGAACTTGGTTTAGCTCTTTTTCATCTCGTTCTTTATCTCAAAATTTACGAGATCCATTTGAATTTTTGGAGCATGTTAATACTTGTGGGATAAGCTTAATTATTAATCTACCCTCCGTAGGGATGAAGGTTAGTACATTATGGAACTTTAACGAATTAAACTTTTGAGAGCATTATGTTTTCTCATGTATGATCAAGTGCAAGGTTTAAACAATGAAGGGCAACGATGATATCCATCGAAGGCTTACTCGAGGACGAGCAAGGTTTAAGCATGGGGGGAGAGTTGTTGACGGTGAAATTCCGTCAACCTAGCCATGAGTTTACCTTCGGTGTTGGCATAACTTTTATACCTTATCCATTGGTACTAACCCCCGTGGTATTACAAGTTCACTTGTGCATGTCGGTTTTGGAGTTTAGTGTTTATGCGGGGTTTTAGCGTTGAGAGGAAGACTTCGGGATAAGTTCATTAAGCACCTCATGACAAGACCTTGAAGCCGGTAGAAGTCAAGCAATGAAGTGAACACGACTCCAAGAAGCCCAAGGACCCAACCAGAGAAGATGGAAAACTCCGAGGACCTAGCCGGAAAAGTGCCGAATCTTGCGAGACAAGGAGCTTCGTCCAATGCGGAGAGAAGCGACGACAAGGGCCCACATGCGAAGGGGGAGGATCTAGAAGACTCGAGAAGCAACATCGGGCGAAGGAGGCCGCGAACCGGGCCGAAGTGGGCCCAGGCGGGGCCGGCCTAGCCCATTTCGAGGCTCGGTCGCCCCCCTTTGACCTAGAAGCATCTCGGGCTATTTATAGCCCCCCGACCAGAGAGCCACGCATCAATCAATTCGTCATCCGCCGCCGAGGAGCGAGAGAAGCTTGAGGGACACCATCTCGGAGATGAGGGTCGTGCTAGTTGTCTAGGGCCTCCCTAGCCGACGTGGGAACCTTGCATGGAAGACCACGTCGGAGCTCGGAGCAAGGATCAAGATCGAGGTAGAATCCCGGTGGTGATCTTGTTCATGTAATCATTCATGGTGAAGTTTTTATAGTGAATCCGATTTCTAGCGATCAAGTGCCTTCTCGATGATTTTGTTTTCCCCTTGGTTTTGCTTTTTCCCCAATCTAGTCTATAGCTAGATTGCATAGGGTGCTCTTGTAGCCGCGGTGGCTAGAGGTGCATACCGGACCGACCAATTGTTTTCAACTTGTTCTTATCGAACTCGCCCTAGACTACCCGCATGAATAGGAGTACGTTGTGACGAACGGGGACTGCGAAAGGCGGGCGTTTTCGGAATCGAAACGGAGGCCACGGTTTAAAGATGCTTTTAATGAGATTCGCATTTCTATCTTCATCTATCTTGTTTGGAGCTACAACATAAGCATGATTTAGATTCTTTAGATCGGTTATCTCTTACTTTCTCTTGCTACCTCTTTAGTAGATTAGATTAGATTCGTTCTCTTGATGATATCTTAGATTAGATGCAACGTGGTTCTTCAATAGATAGCTTTCCTTGCTTTACTAGATCGAATCCTTGCGTTGCACATTGTTCCATGGATTCGATACCTTGGGTTCACCACTCGAGGGAAGAAGGGTCCCTTGACTACAACGGGGGATTTGTTCACTTGCAAATCCATATGAACTTTGATACGATAATCTACCGTCAACGGTATTACTCAAAGCATAGCCAAAGTAAGGTCCTAGATCAAAGTTGAGCATGGATACTTTCAAAGGTAAACCTCCACTAAGCACCACGGTAAACAATTATTCACAATGCTCACGCTCAAATAATAAGGACAAAGAAACACATAACAAGTAAAAGAAACAAAAGACTTGCATGACAAAAATGTATAAGACACTTTTTATTTCTTTTTCTTGACTCAACACTAATTTAAGACACATCACAAGCAAAACAAGACTCAAACTTGACTCGACTTTAAGACTCTACCTTCCACCATTTGAGAAAAAATTTTAAAAGAGAAAGCTCCCCCCACGCTTAGATCTTACGACGTCCTCGTCGTAATTTTACAAGGAGTACAAGAGGAAAGCTAGCTACTGCACCTAATGAAACTTGACACAAGAAGAGCACCACTCCTTCGGGAAAAACTCAGCCTAAACCCTACCCTTCCTAATTTTTTAGTCACTAAAAAGGTCGGCAAAGATAGGAAATAAACCGAGCCGTTTCCCAGAGAAAAAGGGCAAGAACCGATGCACAGGGGTGTTGGTCCGATCGGCATGGGCCGACCGGCCTACCCTCTGGTTTGGGCCCCCGTGGCCCATCTTCTGTGGACCTCTGTGTTTCGTGCGTACTAGCCTAAGCACTCGATAAAAATAAGAAAAGAAAACAAAATCCATTTACAAAGAAGTTACCTTGTTTTACGTCTTAGGCTTGACGCTCGGGCTCGTCCTCCATGGTGTATATGTCAATGTAGTTGATGGGCACGACGTCGGGCTCAAGAAAAACATTCAATCGTTGTCCATTAACCACATATTGATCTCCTTTTATATCCATAATCGTTACCACTCCGCTTGGCGAGACCGAGTGAATGACATACGGTCCATCCCATTTGCTTTTCACTTTTCCTTTCCCGAATATCTTGAACTTTGAGTTAAAGAGGAGGACCTTGTCGCCTTCTTTGAATTCCTTCGCTTGGAGCCTTTTATCATACCATCGCTTCATTCTTTCCATGTAGATGGTTGCACTCTCCTAAGCTTTAAGCCTCATCTCTTCTAATTCACTTATTTGAATTCTCCGTTTGATTCTCGCGGCATCCACATCAAGATTCATCTCCTTGATTGCCCAATATGCTTTGTACTCCAGTTCCAAAGGCAAATGACAGGATTTACCATAAACGATTTGATATGGTGTCATACCTATTGGTGTCTTGTGTGCCATCCGATATGCCCATAATGCCCCGTCCAACTTTTTCGACCAATCTTTACCTCCCTTCTCAACGGTCTTGTTAAGAATACTCTTGAGTTGCCTATTTGAAGTGTCTGCTTGACCATTGGTTTGTGGGTGGTAAGCCGTGGGCACTCTATGCTCGATCCCCAACTTGGACAAGCACTTTCTAAAACTATTTCTCGTGAAGTGTGTTCCTCCATCAATTATCAAACTCGTGAGACTCCATAGCGTGGGAATATAACATTCTTGATCATTGATATAGATTCCTCCGTTGAAGCTCTTCGACAAGGGATGACCTCTACCCACTTGGATACATAATCAACCATTACTAATATATGCTCATTTGAAATAGTGAAAGGCCCCATGAAATCAATTCCCCATATGTCAAATATATAAATTTGCAAGTTATAATTTAAAGGCATGGCATTCCTTTGTGATATATTCCCCGTGCTTTGACATTCCGGACAAGAAGCAACGTACCTTTTTGAATCTTGATGCATCTCCGGCCAATAGAACCCACTAGCCCATGCCTTTGCTTGAGTCCTAAAATGTCCATAGTGTCCTCCATACTCGCCCGAGTGACACTTCCTTATTATTTCGACTCTTTCTTCCCTTGGTACACACCTTCGCAAGACTCCATCCGCTCCAAGCGTAAAAAGGTAAGGTGCATCCCAATAATATTTTTGGCTCTCGGCCATCACCGTTCTTTGAGTGTTCTTATCTAAATGATCAAGTGGCATGTTTCGTATGGCTCGAATAATGTTGATCATCCAAGTCACTTTGTTGAGGATGCGATATAGATGATCATATCTCATCTTGTCTTCGACGGGCTCTTTATCATCCTCACGATTTATTCTTGATAGATGGTCGGCACAACATTTTCCGACCCCTTTTTATCCCGAATCTCCACATCGAACTCTTGCAAGAGAAGGATCCACCTAATCAACCTTGGCTTTGCATACTTTTTAGACAAGAGATACTTGATTGCCACGTGATCGGTGTAGACGATTACTTTAGAATTCACAATATAGGATCTGAATTTTTCAAAGGCAAACACTACCGCGAGCAACTCCTTCTCTATTGTTGCATAATTTAATTGAGCTCCATTAAGGGTTTTGCTAGCATAATATATAGCATCTGCCTTTCCTTCTTTTCGTTGTCCCAACATGGTTCCAACGGCATAGTCGCTAGCATCACACGGGATCCCAATTGGTTGACTCCAATCGGGCGTTGAATGATGGGTGCGGTTATGAGAGCTCTCTTTAGTGTCCGGAAAGCTGCCAATCACTACTCGTTAAAATCGAATGGCACATGTTTTTGGAGAAGATTAGTCAACAACTTTGTAATCTTTGAGGAATCTTTGATGAATCTCCTATAGAATCCCGCATGGCCCAAGAAACTCCTCAAAGATTTGATATCCGTCGGTGGTGGAAGCTTCTCAACCGCTTCAACCTTCGCCTTGTCCATCTCAATCCCCCTCTCGATATCACGTGTCCCAACACTATTCCTTGTTTCACCATGAAGTGATATTTCTCCCAATTTAGCACCAAGTCAACTTCCCCACACCTTGTAAGAACTTTATCCAAATTTGCCAAACAATTCACAAAAGACCTACCATAGATGGAGAAGTCATCCATAAGTACTTCAACAATTTTCGTGATGAACTCCGAAAATACCGCCATCATGCATCGTTGAAAAGAGGCTGGAGCATTACATAAACCGAAGGGCATCTTCTATATGCAAATGTGCCATAAGGGCACATGAATGTTGTCTTGTCTTGATCATCCGGGTGAATGGGAATTTGCATGAACCTCGAGTATCCATCAAGGAAGCAAAAATATGCATGGATTGCTAACCACTCAAACATCTTGTTAATGAATGGTAGGGGGAAGTGATCCTTCTTCGTTGATTCGTTCAATTTACGATAATCAATACACATCTTCCATCCGGTCACAGTTCTTTGCGGTATTAGTTCATTCTTCTCATTCTTCACCACGGTCAAACCTCCTTTCTTTGGCACACAATGTACGGGGCTCACCCATTCACTATGCGACACCGGGTAGATGATTCTCGGTGTCTAACAACTTGATAACCTCCTTGAAGGACCGATTAGGAGAACCAGAGGGGGGGAGTGAATGAGAGCCGATAAAAATTCTTCTTGAAGGAGATGGGAACTCTAACAAGATGAACATGGCTTCCAAAACATGTCTCCAACTCAACTACCCAAGTTGGCCAAGACCACGCAACCACTGGAGTGCAACTGGTCCTACGAAACAACAACCACCTACACCAACTCGAGAACATAGCGGAACTAGCAACTCGAGCACCACTGGGCTACACCGGTCAGGCTGGTGAGCAACACCGGTCAGACTGGTCCCTGCTGGCAAAATCTGAGAACTTCCACAGAAGACCTCTACACTGGTCTGGCCGGTGTAGCTAACCGATCAGACTGGTCCAAGCCAGGAAATCCCAAATCCACCAAACAGACCTACCAAGCACCAAACTGACCCAAACTCGAAACAGCAGCAACACGGGACAATAGAGAACTCACCCAGACGTTCACCCAAGGCAAAACCCACAAGGCCTCTGCACCGGTCAGACCGGTGAACAGCACCGGTCAGATCGGTAAGGCTGGGCCGCTTGGGATGAACAGCACCCGCTGGTCAACTCTCCCAAATCCAACTCCCGATCTCCCGAATCGCTCCACGGATTTGTGCAAGACTTTGGGGATAGTAGGAACACCTCATGGGCACTCCATAGCCAAGATTTGGTCCACCAAAACTTGATAAATCGAGAGGAATCCACCAAGAACTCCTCTAACCCTAGAGCCAAGAAAACCCGAAAATCGAGCCCCCTTTGCTCACAGATTTGAGAGGGGAATCAAAGGGAAAAGAACCACGAAGGGTTGAAGCATACATCCCCCACCAAATCCCAAAGAGAAAGGCCTCAAAATCGCTCCAAGAAAACCACCAAGAAAAGGCTCCAAAAATCACCAAAAAGGACAAACGGGAAAGACACATCCAAGTCTTGAGGAACCACGCCGAATCATCTATACATACCAAAGAGGTTCATACAAGGTCTAGCTTGCTGCCCGATCATCCATCCCTCTCACAAGATCGCACCATGAAGCTCTCAAGCTGGTCCTATGGAAATCCTAAGAAAATAGGAAGGGAAATTAGGAAAACCAAAATGAGCTAGGGTTCCAAGAGATGGCTTCCATCCTCTCACCACTTGGGTTATATGGAGGCAACCAAAAGTCTAAAATACCCTTACTAGCTAACTAGGGATACAAGCCCCTTAATGGCGAATTTGTAAATCTTTGTCTTTGCTCCATAGGACGGATGCCCGGCGACCGCAAACTTGCTTAGCCTCGACGCAAGCCTTGCGATCCAGACACGTGTGTCCTCCGCTTCGAAGTCTCCGGACTGTGTCGTCGCACACCGGTCCGACCGGTACTCCTCATCGGTCAGATCAGTACCCACCGGTCAGACCGATCCGATGCTGCTGCACCTCTGTCTTCGATTCTTCGGTCTTGGCTTTGCGGATCAACCAAGAACCCGGTGGTTTTCGGTTAACCAGCGGAAACCCCGCGAACTCGGTGTAGCCTCCGCCAATCACCACTCATGACTCGGCTACCATGTAGTCCCGGCTCGACCTTGGTTTTGAGGCTTAACCAAGAAACCGTCCATGACTTCATCTTGCTGTTCTTGCCACCATGCGGCCCGTACTTGACCCCACTGGCCACCGGGTCCCTCGAACTAAGCCTATTTGTCTTCTCCACACTTGGAGGTCTCACTGGTAACGACCTTTCGCACTTGTTCTTTACCTGCACCAACACCAGTCAAGCCGCAACCTTCACCTGCAATACTTAGCCAAGAATCAGTCCACACCACGTTATCAATCACTCATCACACCAGGAAGTGACCATCCACCAGTCCTCAAAACACACATGGTCCTCACTCCTTCTTCACCACCTCTCACATGGCATGGGTTAACATCCTTTGATGGTCCACCGCAGGCTTTCATTGATCCTCCATAGGTATGCGGTGAGTGCAAAATGTTGGGCTAAGTCCTTTGAGGTCATTTATTGAATACCCGATCACTTGTGCTTTTTCAATAAATTCAGCAACATGTCATTCTCCTCGGGACTCAATGCGTCACTCATGATCACAGGGTAAGTCTTGTCCGACTCCAAAATTCATATTTCAATCCTTTGGGCAACGGCTTTCTTCATGTTTAAATTCCCCGATGTCTTCAAATTTATCTTCCTCTGAGCTTCCGTCTTGTGGTTCTAGTCCTTTAGTTGCTTCCACTAATTTTCCATCTAGCTCATTATTAGTTTCATTCTCCATTGCTCTTTGCAATGGATCCCTAAAGGTTTCAACAAAACGAAGGCTCTCTACCTCTTCATCATCAAGAGGTAGGGGTGAGGCAATTCTAGAAGCTGGAAGAAAATTATATGTGTGATTATCCCCCATCAAGATTAATAGTTACATTTCCTTTTCCGGCAGCTAACACGGCATTAACCAACTTGAGAAATGGTCTACCAAGAATTACATGATCATTTTTATCATAGTAGACATCAACAATAAAGAAATCAGTTGGTATGTATTTTCCGAAAATTAAAACTTCTAGATTTCGGGCAATTCCATTAGGTTTAACAATTCTACCATCTCCCATGATTAACTTAGTAGTGGTTGGAACTAGGTCAACGGTATGATCATGAATTTCAACGAAAATTTTAGAAGACAAGGCACTTACTTGTGCTTCAATGTCGCATAACGCCTTGCAATCAATGTTGTTGACCTTGCAATCTATACGTGGTGACGTCTTCTCTTCTTCATCGGATCCTATGGCATAAATTTCAGCGAGGCAAGCGAATGGTGACGCCTCGGGCTTGATTCCCATAATCCTTTTTGCTTCGGCCACATGGTCCGGATCCACTTCTTCTTCGCTAAAGAGTTTTTGAAGGACCTGCCCAGTTGTCTCTAGGTTGTATGGTTGTTCCACATGTTTCTCCGGTGGAAAGTCCATCTCCACGTCTTTCACCATCCCATTTTGATTCAGGAACAATCTTCTCTTGTCAAAGATTTCTCCAAAATCAATTGGGACCCAATCCATTTGCTCGACTCCCTTAGTGGCTTCGCGCTTGATATAGTCCTTTCACTTGATTTGCTTGTCTCGGCATGATCACTCTCCGAGATAGTTCTAGTTTCCGCGGGCTTAATTTCTTCAACCTTTTTCGAGATTGACTCCTCTTTCTTCTCTTCCGAGACCGTATTTCTGAAAATTCCAGCAAGTGGTCTCACACTTGTATCACATCCGGCTTCCCCAAAAGTCGTGTTTCCCAATCTCTTCTCATGGCCGCTGCTTTGCTTATTTTTTGTAGAAGTTGGGCAGCTTCCATGAGTGTTTTCTCCATGAGATCCCCTCCTGCACACATTTGAACGTATTCCATGCAACTAGGGGTTAGGGAAAAGAAAAATGTATGCAAAAGTACATCACCAGAAAATCCGAGTCTTGGTCCTTGTTCAACTAGCTTGTTGAATCTATTCCACGCTTGATCAATCCCCTCTTCTTCTCCTTGCTTAAAGTTAATCACTTGCATCCTTATATGTTTAATCTTTCTTATAGGGAAAAACTTGGCACAAAATTTCTTTATCAATTGATTCCAATTTCCCTCGACTTTGAAGGAAGCGAATGAATACCACTTAATTGCTTCATAGGCAAGTGAGTAGGGGGATAGATTCCATTTAAACCAATCATTGGGGACTCCTTGTCGTACCATATTGCATAATGTCGTGAAGCACTTGATATGTTTATGTGGGTTGTCCGTCTCCAACCATCGGAACAGATTAGTTGCTGCCATCTCGATGATTCGAGGCTTGATTTCGTACCTTCTCGCTTGGAGAACCAAGTCCGACTCTTGTACCTTGATGTCCTCACATCAAGGGCTAGCGTAGTCTCCTAGTGATTTGTTCGGATCCTCCAAGGGATTTCGAACGAACGCCATCTAGACAATCAAAAGAAAACAAAAAACAAAAATGAGTGTTTTTCTAGAACACAAAGGTTAGATGTTAGTGATAGGTGAAACTCGTATGAAGTTTCGATTCGCAAGTGTACAGATCTCCTATGCCCTTCTTCACCTACAGGAGATCCTAAGGTTCTTGTCAACCCAAGGAGCAAGGGGATTACTAGCGTTTAACCTAACACAAATCTAGTTGATTGAAGACTTATGATAGAAAGATTAATCTATAAAGTAAAGACAAACTAACCCTAGATTACTTAAAGAGAGATTAAAGGTGCACAAGTATGAAGAACGTATGCCCATGGAGTCTAGGCACTTGAAGATGCAATCACCCAAAACATTATAAACCCCCGATCCAATCTATCTAGGTGTGTGATCAAGGATTAGACTTTTCCCTTCCCTCGTACATGTCACTACGCGAAGGTAATCGATACTAACCCTAATGAACACGGTATGTTGACGCGATCTACGGGAGCAACCCCGAAAGCACGGTAGCTAGCCTTGAACATTAAGCATCATCAACAAAAGGGTATGATAGACAAATGATCCATTAAACATGATATATAAGTGACTAGACTTCCAGTTCCGTTACAACTCCATGGATAAACGAAAGACTTTACCCCATCAGGCACTAGGCATGGCACCGTTGAGATGGTGGATGCCTCTGATGAAGATGGATCCTCGTTCCTTCAACTCCGGTGGCGTTATGGCAAGCTCTCGGCATCCTCCTTCCTTGTGGCGACCTCCCTTGGGCTTATTAACTATATCTCTCAAGTGTCCTCCCCCAGGGGTCTCTCATAGTCGATCCTCTCTTCCTTGGCGGCTCTGAGGAACTAGATGGTGTCTCTGACGAATGGCGGCTTGCCCACGCGATTAGGGTTCCACGAACTTAACATCGAAGAAAGGCGGCCCGAACCGCCGCCAGAACGGGTCGGGCTGACCGGCCTAGGCCGGCCGTCCTGGGCCTTTCCTGGCCCGGTTTCGGCCCATATTGTGACACGCTTCGTCTTTTGCATTTTGGATCATGGGCCCCTTCAATTGTGGGCTTTGGACGTCGTTATCTCCGCGACCAAGTTGAGGGGTCTTTATGCATGAACTTCCGATCTTTTCATCTCGGTCATTGGGAGTTCTCCATTCAAGAACAATGGTCCTTGCCACCTTTGGAGGCAAGTTCGCACACGGTCGGAGCTCCTTGATTGACTTGCAAAATGTTCTCCGAACTAGTTGCATCTTCCCTCATTTAATACGTGAATTCCTGCAAAAACACTATACTCCAATATGCACATCCTACGGTGAACTTGTTATATCATTAGTATGCCTAGTGGCTGGTTAGTTCCAAAATGAAGTTCAAACCATAACATAACAAGTGTTCTTGGTTGATGGATATAGACCGCCAACATATGCTATCTTCTCATTTTGGCATATGGTATTTTTGCATCCATGGGATCAAGAAATGTCTAAAGGACATGCTCAATAATATGGTTAGTCATATTGATCATGTTGTCATTAATCACCAAAATCAAACTCGAACAAATGGCTTATAATGCCATGTTCGCTACAGCACTGCCGCTGCCTCCCAACTCCGCCGATTCCTCCCTGTGTCGGCAGTCGTCATCTCCGGCCCACCGCCATTGCATCCCTACGGCACCGTCAGACCCTGACAACCCTCCCTGCAACACCGCCGCTCCCTCCCTCCAGCTGCTCATCTTCAATCGAGCTCAATCCCTCTCGGTGAAATAAGATGATAATCCTGCTCAATCCCTCTCAATCCAAAAAATAGGATGCAAAAATTGCTGGAATCTTCCTTTCCAATTTGTGGGGCAGCCAAACGTGATGGGTGTACAAATTGATTCTAATCCTGCTCAATTCAGAGGATCCAAAACAGGCCTTAGTGAAACTAACTTCAAATGCATACCGCTGTTTGCATTAGTGGCTGCACAACTTGATGTAATAAGACGGTGCAAAAATGTAAATTGCACACATTTCTTATAATTAGTATCCTAACGAAGTTAAAATATGTAATTTACTTCAGATTAATTTGGTCGAACTCACTTGCTAGCTCCATCATTACTTGAAAGCTCTAACAGAGATTGTCTTCATTATATGATTAGTTGTCTGGGATGCTACACACACACCCCCACCCCCCAGACCTCGTCCGCCCCACCAGTCACGTAGGCCCCCACGCGAGATGCGTGGCGCGAGGATCGCAGATGTAGAGCACCTCCCTCCCTTTGTTCGGCGACGGCGGCCGCGCGGGAGGCGCACGGGGATGGGAGGGGCGTCGACAGAGGACACCAGCAACGCGTCAGGAGGAAGGTCGGTAGCCCGTCGGTTAGGAACTAAAGGAGAAGGAGGAAGCAGTATGGCCATTTCACCAGGGACTGAGGAGAGAAATAGAGGTGACTCTCTTGGATCGAAGAAATCTACGTCCTCGGTGTCAATTTTTCAAGAGGTCACGAATTGGGTATCAAATTTGGATGGGCTCATGTTTCCTGCAACACATAGAATGCCATTACGGGCTGGCCCAAGACTACCAATTTGACAAACCCAGATAAAGATAGAATGTCGTCCCTTTACAGAAGGAAGCCCATGAGGTATAGTTACGCACATGCCCCTTTCCTCAATTTTTTTTTATATTTTTTATCACGGTTTTGCAAAAATATATGGTCCACCAGAAACTTTGCAGAACTATACATCCGTTGTCGTGGCTGTTGACGCAAAATCAGCACCTCATGCCAAGCACACAGCAAGCCGAACAAATCTAGCTTAACACACGTGCCGGATCCGGAGCGTGCCGCCAATTTTCCCCGAAACCGACAAAGGATGAAAAGTACTTAGATAAAACCCGGAACTTGCCGGGTAGTACCGAACAGCTTCCGTATTTGTGGCTAAAAAGCCAATTAAAATGACATATAGCTACAATAAGCTATCCGTCGGCAGTTTAAATATCATTCGGAAGCTTTAAAACAAGGAACCAGGATATAGCCGAATGCATGATGTAAGCATGACAAAAGACCGGTCTTTGTTTAAACAGTAATGTTCACACGTAATCAAGACTGATTTTCGAGGATCGATAACAATAAAAATAAATAAGGTGAAAACATGATTATAAAGATAAAGTAAACAAGCATGCATAGGCCAAAAGCACTAGTCTACCGCGTGTCTAGGCACTTTCAAACCCGTCGAGCATGACACCAAACAAGTTAATCCACCGCATGATACGACTTGTTTGAAACCATAGCACCAACCATAAATAGATTAATCCATCACATGATACAATCTAAATATGGAAGGCTAAAAGCATACATTATTTAAAACAAACTTATAAACACATTTCACTTGTGGAAGAATTGCCGAATACGGCTGTACAGCCGATCCGGGTTCCGTGCAGAACGAACAAACATTTGAAAAGTCAAAAAGCTTGAACCCGCAACACGTGACAATCTAGATTGATCTAAATTCGGCTATCAAAAGCACTTGATCCTCTTACAACAAACTAAAAGCTTGAAAGCACAACATATGGATCTTAAAGAGATAAAGCCGAAACTAACCGATCTAGATTGGGCAAAAGAGTGTTACATGAATTTAAACATAAAGCAAAATCGAAAGCAACACGTGGTAACTTAATGAATCTATTAGACCTTGCCAAATCTAATAGAGACGATAACTAGCTCCAAGCTAGATCTTAGCCTACCGCATGGCTCATGATCTAACAAGAAACCCTCTTGAACAGAGCTTAAATCCACCGCATGATACTAAGCAAGGTAACAAGACTACTTGCATCATAGTCTAAATCCACCACATGATACTAGACATGATACAAGGTTGCCGGTACTTACGGAGGTCGACGGATCGATGGCTCCTCTCGAAGAACTCGACGACTCGACTAAAGGACTCAAAGTTTGGCACGGGGCCGGTTTTGTTGTGTAGATGTTCGATCCCTATTACAGACACCAAGGGTTTATATTTATACCCTTGTCCTAACACGACTCCTAGTCGACTACGAGTACAACATTTAATACCTAAATTAATGCTCGGCGCCAATGTCCATCTCGTACCCGTCATCAATTCGTCCCTTCCTTATATCCGGGCCACATCATCACGTACTCCCGAAAGCTCCCTTTTTTAAGCACAAACGGTCATCCCGCCGAATGATGGCGTATCGCCGACCGCAAGCATCTTTACCGAATCTTCGAGGAGATTTTCTTACCGAATGGCACTTCGTTACCAAATTCGGCCCACAAGTCGATCCCTTTCCTGTACCAATTTTTGGTGTTAACATATGCCCCTTCAATTACGGGATAAAAGTGATTTTATTCCGGAATTGGCTATAAATGCTCAACGTCTCCGAGCTAAATCGTTCAACACCCGTTCTTCCCTCTTGCAATCCGTTGGAGTCCTCGCTCGGATCCAAACCCTAGTTCATCAATCCTTCAAGCTCAAATCTTCACATGGCGGACCAAGATCAAGTCCTCCGGGTAAATCTCATCCCCTTAAGGCCCATTCGGTATTACTTTTCCGATTTCCATCTTAGATTTTTTTTCTTCTACCTTTCTCGATAGGCTCTAGCCACCGAGATTTTGATTCCCATTGAGGACAAATCACCATCCCATCGAAGCCGAATCTCGGAGGATCCCCTTTAAAGCAGCTTTGTCAAGACCCCATGAATGGCAAGATACCTTCAAGGACTGGCCCCTGCCCCCAATTGCAGGTTGGAGAAACTGGTATAAGAGGATACTTGATGATGACAGTGCTAAGACCAGCAATTGGGACAGCCTTCGCATTGCCCAGTGTTTGGAGTTATCTGTGGCTGAAACTCCCAAAAATGAGAATCTTTTGATTGCAGCCTGTCATTTTTGGTCAAATGGTGTCAATGCTTTCCTCTTTGGTCATGGACCAATGTCTCCTACTCTGGCCGATGTATACATGATGACCGGCCTTGATATCACAGGATCCGTGTATCCTTACACATACAAAGGCTCCACCAGGCAAAGAGGAGTGAAAACAGGAGTTGGATATAAGATGTATATCCAAAAACATATGTCCGATGGCCCTTTCTCCGAAGTTGAGTATGGGGCTTTTCCGAACATGTGGCTATGCGATTCGTCTTCTCGTGGCAAAGCCAATGAGACAACCCTAAACCATATTGTAATGGTGAAGATTTGGTGCTTTGGTCATCCCATTCCCCTTGGAAAGTATCTCCTAGGGACTGTACACCATATGCTTCATTAGACCACCTACCTGATGCACACCAGTCAAAAGATCTCTTGTGTTAATGGCCCCTGGTGGTTTGTTCAAATGTGGCTGCATCTATACATGCATCAGATCGTTGGTATTAACCTCAACAACGGGCATTTTCCTTTATCCAACTATAAGGAAGGGGAAGTTCAGATTACCAAAGGTTTCCAAACTTATGGAGAAGCTGCCCCAACCATATCCATTGACCAGCTGACCAACTTTTTGAGTTTTTCTTCAAAGGTTTCACCAATCCCCTTTGGCTCCCTTATCCGAACAATGATAACTTGACCCTCCCTTATGAATTCAATTTTGATACCGGATGTAATGATGTAAAATCCATAGAGATTTTCAACATCTCATCCATCCATGCATCTGCCCGGCGGAATTCGGTGGAGGAAGGCAAAATCAAAGCACTTTTGAATACTATCAACCAAACATGATGGCCCGACACGGCTAGGATGTGGCCAAGTGCCCCCAAGACTATTCCTTCACGAATTCCTCAAGCCCGAGAGGAAATCAAGAAAACCCGCAAGCCGAGAAAAGTCTTTGAGTATCGGTGCAGCCCAAGTAAAAGAAGATTGATCACATCAATAGTTCATCCCTCTTTTACTTCCCGGTGGCAAGAATTCCATGATCACATCTTCAATGAGCCAAGACATTCTTTTTGTCTTGAGCTAATACCGACTTCCACCAATTTCGGAGGTAATGTACTTATTTTTCCTTTTCTCAATCATGTCCTTCTTTACCGATCATGATCCTTTGCCACTTCTTTGCGAGAATACGGTCTCGCCCCTCGAGCTAGGACAATATCTTACAATGCCGCAGGCCCAATCTCTCGCTTTGGGATTTAATTCCACAACTTTGGCTCAACCGATGTCCGGATTTGCCACATCGGACCCAACTCTCATCGGTTCGACTTCGATAAAAGAAAACCTCCATCCCCGGTTGCTCCTCCAGCTGCCAAGAAGAAAAGAACATCCAAAAGAGTCCTTATTAAGGTTAACATTCTTTCTTTCCTAAGCATAAACCCACTCTTTATTCGATAATTTTATCTTGTATAATTTCGGACCGAGTTCAAAGAACCACCAATCACCACGAATCCGCCAATGCCCCATCCGCCGGTAAGGTCCTCACCACTTTCCTTCCTTTTAAGGACCATTCTTTTCATTGGCATTTAACCTTTACTTGTTATTTATAGAGGAAACATTGGTGAATCAAATTGTGGGGAGTTCTTCTCCTCAACATGCTTCAAATCCAACTTCACCAAGGATCCGGCCATCCTTTCCCCAAGCGAAGCTTCAACTTCACGAGGATTCAACCATCCCCTTCTCAAGTAGGAGCTCCGGTTTCACCGAGGGATGGATCTATCTTCTCTTCGGCCGAAGCTTCAAACCTACCAAGGACTCCACCAGCTTCTCCTCGGTTAGAAGCTCCGGCTTTACCGAGACCCCTCAAGCTCCTCCTCATCCGACCATCCGGGAACCTCCTTTTGAGCCCGAAAAAATCCCTTCTCCAATTCAAGAGGCCGAGAATGAGGTAAGCATGGGCATTCATCTTTGTTAATTCCATTCAATAAATCATCCTTAATTCGGCAAGCCTTTCTTTTCAGGATCAAGCTGCATCACCACCATGCTTTTCGTTCACTGTGGATGATTTAGCTGCCGAAAAAGGTGATGAAGCATCTTCAAGCCAAGCTTTGTCAGAGGAAAACCAGACAAAACTGAGAGAAATCCTCTCCTTGCTGCAAAGAGATATCCAGGACCAAGTCAGGGATGTTGATCTTCTAGAAGAAGTGCTTGAATCCATCAATCAAGAGCTTCCTGACGATATCAAAGCCTCCCTGGAGCCTATCTCTCAACTAGACAATCACTTTGCAGTAGTGAGGAGAGCTTTGAAGAACCAATTCTCCCAACCGAGTCCGGAACAAAAGAGAACTAAAGCCAAGCAATTCGTGAAAGAGTCACGGACTCAAATCCGAGCAACAAGGAGTTGCTGGCCGAAGCTGCGGCACTCGCGCTTGAATTAAAGATTGCCGGGAAAGCGGCACTAGAAGCCGAATTGAAGAACTTGACAAAGTGAAATCGAGGCCGATAAGAAAAAGATAGTCCAACTTCCTAGATTAACGAGAGAAAATCCAAAAGGAAGCTTCAAGCAGCCATTCGATTGAGTCAAACCACTCAAGACAAAACTCTCCGCTCCGTCTATCACTCAAGAGGCCGATCGTAAACTACTGGATAACATTAACAAAATGCTATCGGACGCTTCCGAGTGTAATCTCAATGTACTTGAACATATGATTGTATGAAACAATTTGTAGTTGAATGATTCATCGCCCTTGTAATTTTGTTTACCGTAAATTTCACTCTCCACTTTTTGTCCCGCCTTGTGAGTAACTTTAAACGATTCATTCGGCAACTCGGCCAAACAAGTATTAGACCGAATAGCGATCCGACCGCAACTCAGCCGAATTTCAACCAGTCAAATCGAATATGACTCAGCTTGAATTCCAAATGACCCGATGACGATTCGGTTAAGGAAGTCTCTCCACCTCCCAAATTTCTCGGGATATGCACCACGATCTCTGGCCACGATCTCTTTGCCAGTCCCATAAATAAGAGCTGCGGGTGTCCCTAGCCTTTCACCAAGTCTTCTCGCCTTCAAGCCTTTGCCAATCTAAACTTTCTTTTCTCTAGCACTAATACTCCCAAAAACTCGATGGCGAGGAAGCGCAACGGTGCGCCGGCCGCCGACGAAGCCGAGGGGAGCCGCGTCGGCGCTTGCCGGAGATTGTGATCGTCAATTTCCTCACAGCTTTTATAGATTCCCCTTTTGTTTCTAACGATCCCCTTCGTGTTTCAGGCTCATCCAGTGGAACCCCGCTCCTGCGCCGGCCACGACTCCGGCCATGCCAGGCGACTCCTTGGGGTCGTACAGCTATTCTCCTTCCCCCAGCTCGCGCTACAGTGACTGTGACGCCCGCAGGTTCAAGGCGGAGCGCAACGAAACCCGGCGCGAGCTGGGAGATGTCTCCAAGAAGGCTGGAATCGCCGAGCTCGAATAGGAGCACCGGCAAGACAAGTACCGCCGGAGACCATCGACGGTGAATCTCGTGATTTGTTTTAATTTCAACTCAAACTTTGAACTAACCGCCATTGTCTCGCATTGTTGTAGATCGCGACTCCAAGCTCAACCGGCCGAAGACGCCGGTGAAGAAGGCGGCGGACAAGGTGAATGCTCCCGGGGACACGCGGGCGGCCCGCATGCCGCGGTGGAAGACCGCATCAACGAGGTGGCTCTCCACATCGACGACATCGAGGTCATCCTGGAACGCCTCGACGGCCACGGCGACGCCATTGCCGACTCCATTCATCCCCGTCCGTAATGAACGAGGCTCTTTGACTAGTTTGTACTAGGGATGTTTGGAATTTCGGCAATAAATAATGAAATTTTAATTCTCGCATTTGTGTTGTGATGATCCCTTTGACTTATGTATGTGAATCTTACTATTTTTGAACGAATTCGGAAACCTTTATCTTAGCCGAATACACCCAAACTCTTGCCCCTTGGCATAGAATCCACGAAAATCCTCATTCGGGGATCCATGTGAAGGGAAACGGGGTGGCTACGCTAGCGCAAAACAAAATTTTCCCCGCAAAACAGAACGGCTCGTTATCGGAGATCACGGGATTACCACAAGACGCGCGGATGCGGCGGATCCGTCTCGATGTAGACGAACGTGTCGAGGGTAGCGAGCGGTGCGGTTGCTCACGTCCTTCTTGTATTGCACGTGCGGCTCGTCCGATCCAAGTGCTCCGGATGTAGCACCTCCAAGGTATCCACACGTACGGAGAAGGAAGCGACGCACGCCGGATCGCTAGGTCCGCGAGTGCGACGAGGAGGGAGCGTTGGCAGCGCACTCGCTACTTGAGAAAGTTGTGTCTTTTCAGGAGGGGTGTGGTCCATATTTATTGGGAGGAAAACCCCCCCACACCATCGTCCATTAGCAATACGGGACTAATAGATGGTGTACCCCTTCCAATACTAATGGGCTTTACAACATTTGTGGCCCATTAGGACTCTTACACCATAATGGATCAAATCCATCCGAGCCCACTAGTGGATCAAATCCAGTTGACTCTAGGGCATATTTCCAACAGTCTCCCACTTGCTCTAGAGTCAACTATGCAAGTATATTCATCCTCATTCGGTTTCCAACCCTTTAAGTGTGTGACCCTATAGGTTCACATACACATAGACTTGACCCGAGTACATTACTCGATCAATAGTTGATAGCGGCCTCTAACAAGATGTGTCAACTCCTATGCATACGTAAAGATCTTATCGGACAAACCATCACAACAATTCATACATGCTATTCCCTTTGCCTCACGATATTTGGTCTAGCTCCAAGCCGACCTCTCTTTCTCGACAACGTGATTCGGATCATCAAAAGGGGGTTAACCCTTAACCCAAAGACGGCCATGCATTTCTTGATCCGATCACTCGAGGGGCCCGAGATATCTCTCTCAAGTAGAGGGGCAAATTCTATCTTGATTGACCATGCCTCACAAAGCATGCTTCCCGACAAACCCGAAAGTCATCTTTATGACTACCCGATTCTGAGTAGCGGTTGATGGCCCCTAAGTAGGTCAATTCACATCTTGAGTACATGCGACAATCTCAAGTCTAAGGACATAGCGTATACGTTGTGTAAACAGAGAACAAGGTCTCAAATTGGGTCAGTCCAGCCCCATGTCGTACATGTGCCCACATTATTAGTTATACATCTCCATGTTCATGACTTGTGAAACATAGTCATCAACTAATTCATGTGCTAGTCATTAACTCATACTAGGGACAACTTTTGAATAACCATACAAGTAAAAGAGTTTCACAAACAATTCACATAATTTCCAATGAAATACAAGTCGCCTTTCATGGATATTCAATAAAAGAACCAAGTGACATGGATATAATGAAATATAATCATCTCTATAATTCCTTATAGGACATATTTCTAACATTCCTCCACTTGCACTTGAGATAATCTAGAATATATCTAATACCCATAGCTCTCATGTGCGCCTCATGCTTAGGCTGTGGAAGGGGTTTTGTCAAAGGATCTGCAACATTCAAATCGTGTGTACTTTGCATATCTTGATATCACCTCGTCTAACGATCTCTCGTATCAGATGAAATTTCTGCAGTACATGTTTATTCTTTTGGTGGTTCCTTGGCTCCTTTGCTTGCGCAATAGCCCCATTGTTGTCACAATAAAGATCCAATGGGCTAGAGACACTCGGAAACACACCAAGTTCAGAAAGGAACTTCCTTATCCAAACACCCTCCTTTGCAGCTTCCGAAGCCGCGATGTACTCGGCTTCTGTTGTAGAATCAGCCACTGTCTCTTGCTTGGAACTCTTCCAGCTCACAGCTCCACCATTTATCGTAAATACGTATCCTGATTGCGACTTTGAATCGTCTTGATCGGTTTGGAAACTAGCAACGGTGTAACCCGTTACAACGAGCTCCTCCTCACCTCCATAGACTAGGAACATGCCTTTAGTCCTTCTTAAGTACTTAAAAACATTTTTAACCGCCGGTCCAGTGACCCTCACCTGGATCGGATTGGTATCCGCTTTTAATACCGTGTGCATACGAAATATCCGGACGTGTACATATCATTGCATACATAATAGATCCGATGGCCGAAGCATACGGTATTCTACTCATGCGTTCCCGCTCGGCAGGTTGTCGAAGGGCACCGAGTCTTGCTAAGATGTATGTCATGTGACATAGGCAAGAACCCTTTCTTCGCCTCTTCCATGTTGAACCTTTTCAACACTTTATCAATGTAAGTGTCTTGGCTTAATCCTATAAGCCTTTTTGATATATCTCTATAGATTTTGATACCCAAAATGTATGCCGCCTTACCTAAGTCCTTCATTGAAAAACTATTTTTTAATGAGGTCTTAGCGGCATCAAGCATAGGAATGTCATTTCCAATCAGTAATATGTCATCCACATATAAGATTAGAAATACTACAGAGCTCCCACTTGCATTCTTGTAAACACAAGGCTCTTCTTCACTCTGAATGAAGCCAAGCCCTTTTACCACCTCATCAAAGCGAAGGTTCCAACTCCGAGATGCTTGCTTCAACCATAAATGGATTTTTGAAGTTTGCACACCTTTCCGGCATTGGTTGGATCAACAAATCCCTCAGGGTTGTGTCATATACACATCCTCGGTCGGATTTCCATTTAGGAAAACTGTTTTGACATCCATCCGCCATATCTCATAATCGAAATATGCAGCTATAGCTAGAATGATCCGAATAGATTTAAGCATCGCTACGGGTGAGAATGTCTCGTTGTAGTCAACTCCTTGAACTTATCGAAAACCTTTTGCAACAAGTCGAGATTTATGGATGTGAACATTTCCATCCATGTCCCTCTTCTTCTTATAGATCCATTTGCACTCTATGGGTTTAACACCATCGGCGGGTCAACCAAGTTCCAAACTTGATTGTTATCCATGGAATATATTTCGGATCTCATGGCACTTTGCCATTTCTCGGAATACGGGTCCATCATTGCTTCCGCATATGTCATAGGTTCATCATTGTCTAACAACAATATGTCGCGCTCTCCCGCGACCATGAGATTGAGCTTATCGGTTGCGCGACGTGCCCTTTTAGACCTTCGTGGTTGTGGTGGTGCTTCTCTTGCCACGGGCATCTCAACTTGTTCGGCTACATTAGCATCAATTGTGAAATCTTGCCCAACCGGCTCATCTTGGACTTCTTCAAGATACACCTTTCGTCTACATTTTCTCTTTTAAGAAACTCTTTCTCTAAGAAAACGTCGTTTCGAGCGACAAACACTTTGCCTTCGACCGGTTGTAGAAATAATATCCCAAGGTTTCCTTTGGATATCCCACGAATATGCACTTGTCCGATTTAGGTGTTGATTTATCCGATTGAAGTTTCTTCACATAAACCTCACAACCCCAAATTTTCGTAAAAGACAACCGGGAGTCTTACCGGTCCACATCTCATATGGTGTCTTAACTACGGACTTAGAAGGTACCCTATTTAAAGTGAAAGCTGCGGTTTCTAGAGCATAACCCCAAAATGACAATGGTAGGTCCGACCGGCTCATCATTGATCGGACCATGTCCAACAAGGTTCGATTACGTCGCTCGGATACACCGTTTCTTTGAGGTGTTCCGGGTAGCGTAAGTTGTGGAACAATTCCGCAACTCTTTAGATGATTGCTAAACTCATGGCTCAAATACTCACCTCCACGATCAGAACGCAAGGTCTTGATTTTCTTGCCACGTTGATTTTCTACTTCACTCTGAAATTCTTTGAACTTTTCAAAAGTTTCATACTTGTGCTTCATTAAATAGACATAACCATATCTACTTAAATCATCGGTGCACGTTATGAAGTATTGGTATCCACCTCTAGTTGTCGTACTCATTGGTCCGCACACATCCGTATGTATGAGTTCCAGTAAGTCTGAGGCTCTCTCAGGAAAACCTGAGAAAGGCATCTTGGTCATCTTGCCTAGCAAACAAGCTTCACATGTCTCGTAGGATTCAAAATCAAACGAAGTTAAAAGTCCATCGTTATGGAGCTTCTTCATGCGCTTTTCACTGATGTGACCCAAACGACAATGCCATATATAGGTAGGACTTAAATCATTATGTCGAGACCTTTTAGCACTTATGTTACAGATAAGTGAATCATCAAGATTTAAAACAAATAAGCCATTCACAATGGATGCACAAGCCACAAACATATTATCCTTAGAGATCACACAACCATTGTTTTCACTCGCAAATGAATAACCATACTTCATCAAACATGAAGGGGATAAAATGTTTCGACTCAAACTAGGAACCAAATAACAATTATTCAAATCCATAATAAATCCGACGGGAGGTGGAGTTGCATCGTCCCGACGGTCAACGCAAAGCAACTCTTGCATTATTGCCCACGCGGAAATCAACTTCTCCTTTTCCAACGCTTCTACTTCTTATCATTCCCCTGTGTTGAATTGCAAATGTGAGCAACCGATCCGGTATCAAATACCCAAGAATTAATGACGGTATTAGCGAGGAAAACATGATCCGTAACATAAACATGAAGTGTACCGAAGTGGAAGTACCCTTGCTTCCCTTGTTCTTCAAAGAAGCTAGGTACAACTTGCGGTTTCTTTTCCAATGACCAATTTCCTTACAATGAAAACATTCGGCATTGGCGAAGTCGGACTAGCCTTGGGCGTCCGGTTTGGCATGGGGATCTTATCCTTGGCCTTGCCTTTCTTCTTCCAAGACTTGCCCTTCCTTTTAAAGGTCGGCTTGTTTTGGATCGCCATCACATGATCGTTGCCGTGCCTTTCTTGATGTCATTCTCTGTTGTCTTTAGCATACCACACGAGTTCATTCAAGCCCTTCTCCGCCCCATGCATATGGTAGTTCGAGATGAAGTTCCCATAGCTAGGCGGAAGAGATGTGAGAATGAAATCAGTGGACAACTCCTTGCCCAGTGGGAAGCCTAGCTTCTCCAACCTTTGAACGTAACCAACCATTTTGATTACATGTGGTCCTACTGGCGCGCCTTCTGCCAATTTGCACTCCACAAAGGCTTTAGAGACATTGAACCTTTTAGTCCTAGCCTGTGTGGCGAACATATCATTGAGTGCCACGACCATATCGTGCACATGGACTGACTCAAACTGCATTTGCAAGTCAGGTTCCATACACGCAAGCATAAGGCAACCCACTTCAAGATCGACATCCCATGCCTTCTTGTAAGCGTTCTTTACAACGAGTGTTGCATTTTCATCAGGCTCATCGGGTAAAGGGCTGTCTAGAACCTCTTCCTTTTTCTCGGCCTTGAGAATAATTCTAAGGTTACGGATCCAATCCGTATAGTTCGTTCCATTCAACTTGTCCTTCTCAAGGATCGTACGCAAAGAAAATTCCTTACTAGGTGCCATCTACAACAAAATAATAAATGCAAAATACCGAGACAAAATATCCATGACCGAGTAAAATAAAATAATTTACTCCCACTAAAATCAATATCCCCACATTGATACTTACCGATTCGAATCCACAACTAACAAGTCTACTAGTGAGCTTTTGCGTCACCGCTAGTAAACAAGGTAGATCGGTAAGCAACTTCTTTGCTAATCATATCACATATGACTCCTGTTGTTGGGTGACATCTCTTTGTCTAGGCTCCCAACCTTTATGCCCCAAAATCCTTAACCGTTAAGATAACTTTGATAAGCAAACCAACACTTATGCGTGTAAGTATCCGATACAACCCGTCTAGTCAAGGAAAACTAGTGGCACCCTAATTTCATAGACCCACCACTAATTGTACGAGATGTGGGACGGTGGCAAGTGTTGGGAGGGCATGTTAACTTAAAATTCCAAAGGGATCGTTCTACTCGTAACATCACACGCAAGAAAATAACATTGTCGCATGTAAAAGTAGAACGGTAAGAACGACATTCACACAGTTGTAACACGGTATGGCCTATTGTCGCATGGTGATCTCCATCTCCATTGACCTGTACATCATGTTGATCTCCATCTCCATGATCCGTGTGTGCCATCTTCCATGTGATGAGTCCTCCAAGAACTATCTAACGCGTGCTAGTAATGAAAGTTACACAATCGCGTATTAGATCATCACAAATTTGGTACGGAGACCATTACATTCATTTTGACAATACATGTGGCTCCGGCTGTATTGCCTTCGCGTGACACGCGAGTCACGAAAAAAATTACACACATGCATCACATACACATATAGGCCATACCGATTACAAAACCAGCAAAACAGATTATCGCAATTCCGACATCCAAACTTAAAACACCCAAAAACCCATCTTGCAAGCCAAATTTGGCAAAACTAATTTCACTGAGACCAGCAAAAGCTGGTTTATCACATGTGAAAATTTTACGTAGATCAATTTTCGTATAGAAAACGTCTTCATCCGAGTTAACCACGAAAAGTTATGACATTTTTACCGAACAGGTATATTTTCCGGTTTTTCCGGCCGGTAGAGATCCAATGCGCCACCGCCACGCATCCCATGCGCCCGGCACTTGACCTAGCTTCGATTCGACCAATCCAATTGATCTCCTTCTCGTTGTGACCGGGTTTATGTGTATCACTTAACTCCGATGGCGGAATTCCGACCGGTAGGAGTAATTCGTTACACGGCCATCACGTCAAGAACACGAAGCCGATCAAAACTTTGATCTACATCCGCATATCTCTATATGCACACATCCCGAATCTAAAACTTAGCGGCTACGGCTCGGTACCACCGAAGGGATACGGGGTGGCTACGCTAGCGCAAAACAAAATTTTCCCCGCAAAACAGAGGCCGCCGCCGTCGGAGATCACGGGATTACCACAAGACGCGCGGATGCGGCGGAACCGTCTCGATGTAGATGAACGCGTCGAGGGTAGCGGTGCGGTGCGGTTGCTCACATCCTTCTTGACTTGCACGTGCGGCTCGTCCGATCCAAGTGCTCCAGATGTAGCACCTCCAAGGTATCCACACGTACGGAGAAGGAAGCGACGCACGCGGATCGCTAGGTCCGCGAGTGCGACGATGAGGGAGCGTTGGCGGAGCGCGGCTGCTACTTGAGAAAGTTGTGTCTTTTCAGGAGGGGTGTGGTCCATATTTATTGGGAGGAAAACCCCCCACACCATCGTCCATTAGCAATACGGGACTAATAGATGGTGTACCCCTTCCAATACTAATGGGCTTTACAACATTTGTGGCCCATTAGGACTTTTACACCATAATGGATCAAATCCATCTGAGCCCACTAGTGGATCAAATCCGAGTTGACTCTAGGGCATAGTTCCAACACCATGAACACCGTTCAATGAAAAACCCTTCGCATTCGGGGGAGAAAACCCTGCCGTTTGGTATTCCCATTAATGCATACACTTCCATCACTTCACGTTTTCTCTCCTTGCTCCGGAGGAAAAACCCCAAGGCCATGGCGGGCAAGGGAAAGCAGCCCATCGAGGAGAGCGGCGCTCCACCAAAGAAACGCACCATTCGAGAGTAAGTTTTCTGTCAATCCTTTCTTTTGCTCTCGACTGCAATCTCATGGCTCACCTTTCTTTGCTTTCAGCCTCGACTTGCTCCCTGAGGAGATCTTTGGAACTAAAGAGGTTCCCGAGTACATCCTCTCCGATTCCTCCGCTGAAGAAGAAGGCGCCACGCCGGAATAGAAGACCAACCACCAACTGCGTCGTCGCATCCGGCATCTAGAACACCGAGGACCATGTGTGGTTCGAGGACCGATGGATGGTCGCTTCCTTGTGTGATGAGTGATTGACAACGTTGTGTGGACCGATTCTTGGCTAAGTATTGTAGGTGCGGGTTGCGGCTTGACTCGTGTTGGTGCGGGTGAAGAACAAGCGCGAAAGGTCGTTGCCGGTGAGGCCTCCGGGTGTGGAGAAGACAAGTAGGCTTCGTTCGAGGGACCCGGTGGCCGGCGGGGTCAAGTGCGGGCCGCATGGTGGCATGAACGAGCAAGATGAAGTCGTGGACGGTTTCTTGGTAGAGCCTCAAAACCAAGGGCGAGCCGGGACTACGTGGGAGCCGAGTCATGAGTGGAGATTGGCGGAGGCTACACCGAGTTCGCGGGGTTTGCAGTGGTTCACCAGAAAACCACTGGGTTACTCGGTTGAGCCACAAAACCGAGGCCGAGGACTCGACGAGGAGGTGCGGCCACCGGGCCGGTTCAACCGCCCAGGAGGGGCGGTCAGACCGCCTGGGCCGGTCAGATCCCCCGGGCCGGTCTAACCGCCCAGGGGGGGCGGTCTGACCGCCCTGGCCGCCGGCGCCGAGAAGCTTCGAAGCGGAGGACACACGTCGGGATCGCAAGGCTTGCGTCGAGGCTACGCAGGGTGCGGTCGCCGGGCATCCGTCCGATGGTGAAGACATCAAGAATTCCAAATCCGCCCTTGAGGGGCATGTATCCCTAGTTATTAGTGAAGGGTAGTTTAGTCTTTTGGGTGCCTCCATATATACTCATTAGATGGGTGGATGGCAGCCAACTCTTGGAACCCTAGCTCATTTGGTTTTTCCATTTTCATTCTCCATTTTCCTTAGGATTTTAGAAGGCTAGCTTGAGAGCTTCATGTGAGATCTAGAGAGAGGGATGGATGTTTGGGTGGCAAGCTAGACCTTGTACGAACCATTCATGGCATGTATAGAAGGTTTGGCATTGTTCTTCATGGTGGTTTTCCCGTCTCTTTGAGGTTGATTTTCGGAGCTCTTTTTGGCGGTGTTTTGAGAACGATTTCTTGGGGCTTTTGGTGGGTGTCACGTATGAGGTTCTTGTGCCTCTTTGGTGGTGACTTTGCCCCCAAATCCCCTTTGAATCGGACTCGATTTGGTGGTTTCTCGAGTTGGGCGAGTTCTTGACTTAGAGAAGCGATTTCTTCGATTCCTCTTGATTGTGAGCGTTTCGGGTCAATTCCTTTGAGGTAGAGGTTGCCCGGGAGGTAACCCGGCTATTCCCGAAGTTTGGCCGCAATCCGTGGAGTGATGCGGGAGATCGGGCGCGAGGAAGTTGGGGTTTGACCCGCGGGTTCGTTTTACGGAAGGGGCGGTCTAACCGCCTACGGGGGGCGGTCTAACCGCCCGGGTGTTTCCGGGTCAAAGTTTTGTTTCGCCGGATTTTCCTCTCGTGAGTTTGTTCGCCTTGATCGGAGGAGCGTCCGGGTGAAATTTGGGGTCGTTCTCGTGCGGTTTGCTAGGTGTTCTTGGTTGGAGTTCGTTGCTTGGGTACGGGAGGTTAGACCGCCCCGGTAGCCGGTCTAACCGCCCCTAGGCCCTTGGGTGAAGTTTTGGTTTTTGCCAAGATTTTACGGTAGGCGGCATGGCCTTGACCGAGAGATCTCTCGTTGGTGAAACCGTGGTGAGTTTTGGTGCTCGGAAGAGGCGTTTCGGAGGATTTCTTGGTTGCCCGTGTGGAGGCGGTCTAACCGCCCCCTATACCCGGTCTAACCGCCCCCTCCGGTTAGCCGGCTTCCGAGTTGTTTCCGTTGTCGTTGCTTGCGTGTGTGTGTTGTGGTTCTTGGTAGAGTTTGTTCCTAGGACCGGTAGCACTCCGGTGGCTACGTGGTTTTGGCAAACGGGAGGTAGAAGTGCGGAGCGTGTGATTTCGGGGGTTCGACCGAGCTAGTTCGTCTTGTCGGAGTTTCAATCTCCCTCGAGAAGAATTTTTATCGGCTCCCATTCACTCCCCCCCCCCTCTCTCGGTCGCCTAATTGGTCCTTCAAGTGGTATCAGAGCCGGTTCGGGTCTTTGTTGACTCTAACCAGTCTAAGATCCAATGATGGCGTACCAGGAACGGGGTTCGGGTCCTCCACACTTCGATGGCAAGAACTACCGGATGTGGAGCAAGCGGATGGGTGCGTTCCTCCGCGGAAAGGGTCGGTGCTTTGGGATGTCACGGTGGACACGGGCTATGTCCAGCCGATGGATTTCCTTGCTCCGGGGTCGAGGGGACGATTCGACGCCAACAATAAGGCGGTCGACTACTTGTTTCGTGCTTTGTGTCGGCCGAGTTCGATCGGGTGCACACCGAGCACTTGGCTTGTAGGATTTGGGCGGTGTTGAAGGAGGCTCATGTTGGGAACGCCCAGGTTCAGGCACGGATGTATGCGACCTACCGGAGAGAGTACGAGAACTTCACTCATCTCCCCGGTGAGTCCATCGATGCCTTGTTTCAGAGGTTCACGGTGGTGGTGAACAACATGAGGGCCAATGTGAACGTGCTCCCGTACGATGATCATGATAGAGCGGTCAAGCTCTTACACTCTTTGGATCGTACGATATGGGGCGGAAAGTTCGAGGCCATAGTCGAGTCGGAGAGGTATGATACTCTGACGGTGAACGAGCTGTTCTCGAAGCTCAAGTCGGCTGAGGTGGATAGGGGCATGACTGCCAAGCTCGAGGGACCGACCGACTCCCATAGTCTTGCCCTCGTTGGTGGTTCCAAAGGAAAGACTAACTCTAACCCATCCACCGGGATGTTCTCGTTTTCCTCTTTGATGTCTATGCCGGATGAGGAGTTTGATGACCTTGGAGAGGACGAGCCGGCGGTGACGAGGCGGTTCGAGAGGCCGCACGAGAACCGCGTGAACATGAGGAGGAACACGAGGACCCGCTTCCGGTGCGGCAAGCGGGACACTTCATCGCCGACCGCCGGAGAAGGCCGAGAACAAGGACGGCTACAAGCACAAGCCGAGGATGAACGATGGCAAGTACCGTTCGAGGCGCGACCACAAGAGCAAGCACAAGAACAAATACAAGGACGAGCGACGATCGAGGAAGAAGGAGGGCCGAGGCAAGGCCCGAGCGATGGTTGGAGCGAGCGACGTCGACTCCGGTTCCGCGTACTCCACCTCGAGCTCGAGCGGCGGTGAAGATGAGGGAGATCGCCGCAAGAACAAGAAGTCGTCCAAGAACACGAGCGGGCCGAGCCGCTTTGCGAGAGATGGCTTCGCACCATGGCGCCGAGCTCCGGCAAGCAAGAAGAGCACACGGAGCGACTCGGACTGCGAGTCCGACGACGAGGTGCGTGATGAACTCCCCTTCTTGCGCCGGGAGAATGAGAGGCTTGGCTCTTTGCTTGATAACCGTGATGACATGCTTAGAGAGGCCAAGAAAATGAGGAAAGAGCTTAGGGCTTCACTCGAGGATGCTAGGACTAGAGTGGGCCGAGCTAGAGACACGGGTGCTTGATAGCAAGCTTGAGATTGATTCGCTTAAGGCTAGCCCCGTTGTTTCGATGAGAATGATTGTGCTTGATTGCTCCATATTCCTTGCTGATCTTGCTTTGTTTAAGGAGAAGCATGCCTCCAAGTGTGAGGAACTAGATGTGCTTACGGTTGAAGTGGCTGAGCTTAAGTCTAGACTCGCTTTGCTAGGTGCTTGCACTTCTTGCCCCGTTTTGCATGCTAAGATTGATGAGATGCATGCGTACACTAGTTCGCTAGAGGCTAAATTGAAGGAACCCATGCCTACATCTTGCTCTACCCGTGAAATGCATGCATTGAAAAATTTGGAGCTTGCACATTATGTTGATCGTTTGCGGGATGAGAATGATGATTTGAGGAAGTTGATGGGTTGGTTGTCGGTCATGAGCCTCGGTTGAGGATGATGATCGAGGCCTTTAAGAGGCAAGATGGTGAGGGGCTTGGGGCAAACAAGGTTGGTGAAGGAAGTGGAGAGAATATCCGGAGCCACCAAAAACCCACTACAAAAATGATTTCCCTCCAAAACCCAACCATCTTAGGAACCGACTAGACACAACCCCGGCTCCACCTATATTTCCTACACCCACAAATGATCTCCGAAGGCCTATCAAGTTTGTGAGCACTTCGGGAAAGTGTTCGTTGGGAAAGTGAGTGAGAAGGCAAGTGAGGAGAAATCGGTGGAGGAGTTGAGTGGAGAGAAACCAAGCGAGCGGCCCCAATCCAAGCCTAAACCTAAGCTTGTGAGGTTTCGTTGTGGCCATTGTGGGAAAGAGGGTCACAAGGATGAGTTTTGCTTCAAGAGGAAGCGGGAAGAGAGGATGGCAAAGGAGTGGGCGAACAAGGATAGGTACAACCCTTCCCATGGTGTACCTAAGCCTCGTATGCCACCGCCCGGGGGTAAGGCGTGGTGAGAAGTGTTCCGGCATGGGGAGATGCGAGTTCCCGCGGCTCGAGGAGCGGTCCGGGAGGGGGCGGTCGGACCGAGGCCGGCTAGGCGGTCGGACCGGCCCGGCCCGCAGGGGGGCGGTTAGGCCGGCCCGGCTAGGTGGTTTAACCGCCCCCCCCCCCCGAAGTGCGGGGCGGAGTGGTTTTCGAGGTGGTGAGTCGAGAGGTTTCGGTGTCCGGAGGTGGAGTTGCTGGTGGTTGGTCCGGAGAGACAAGCGGGTGGTCGGTTGCTAGGCATTCTCCCCCTCGAGGTCACTACGGGGATGGGAGGAGTCGTAGCTTTGAGAAGGAGAGGAGGGACGTTCCACGGGTTGTCTTCCGTGGTTTTGGTCCTCCTCCGGGCGGTGAGGGGTGGTTTCCTCGGAGTGGTTACCGAGGTGGTGTCGTGGTGATGGTTATGGTAGGAAAGATGGCTTGATGTGTGCTAACCCCACTTTCGAGCAAATGGCTCGGCACCGGTTTTCCTCTTTTGGTACTAACCCCGGTCTTGAGTCGTTTGTTCTCTCACGTGCTTGTTTTTGAATTTCGGGGTGGGAGACTTGAAGAACATTTGGTTGATTGACTCCGGTTGCTCGAGGCACATGACCAGGAGACGGGGTGGTTCTCAAGTCTTGTCCGGTGGTGACGAAGAGGTACATCACCTTTGGGGACAATGGGCGTGGGCGTGTGCTTTCGAAGGTGAGATAAAAGTGAGTGACAAGATCACTGCGAGGCGTGTTGCACTTGTTCAATCGCCGGGGTACAATTTGCTTTTACGTGTCCCGGTTGTTGGATGAGGGTTTTGAGGTGTTGTTTTGGCCTGGTGGTTCTCGGATTTTGGATTCTCGAGGGGACCTTTTCTGTATGGTCGTTCCCGAGGGTCAGGTGTTTCGTGCTGATTTTTCTCAGTCTTCGGGTGTGGAGCGTTGTTTCTTGGTTGGTTCTTCGAGTGAGTTGTGGAGGTGGCATAGGAAGTTGGGTCACTTGAGCTTTGACCTTTTGTCTCGCTTGAGTAAACTCAATTTGGTCCGAGGATTGCCACGGTTGAGGCTTGAGAAAGAGTTGGTTTGTGCTCCGTGTAGGCATGCCAAGATGGTGGCCTCTTCTCACCCGCCTCTCACCGATGTGATGAGCGAGCGTCCATGCGAGCTGCTCCATATGGACCTTGTTGGCCCGGCTCGTGTGCGATCTCGCGGGTGGGAAGTGGTATGTCCTTGTTGTGGTGGACGACTATTCTCGGTATGCGTGGGTGTTCTTTACGGAGGATAAGGGGGAGACGTTTGGTTTTGTTCGAGATCTAGTCTTGAGGTTGAGGAACGAGAGGCACGGAGATGCCATACGAGCTATCCGCGGTGATAATGGCTCGGAATTCGGGAACTCTCGTTTTGAAACCTTTTGCCATGACTTGGGTCTTGAGCACCGGTTTTCGAGTCCGTATACGCCTCCCCGAATGGTGTTGTGGAAAGGAAGAACGGGACCTTGTGCGAGATGGCTCGGACGATGCTTGATGAGCATAGGACTCCGAGGAGGTATTGGGCCGAGGCGGTGAATACCGCGTGCTATGTGTCAAACAGGATATACCTCAGAGTGCACAAGAAGAAGACATGCTATGAGTTGATGCATGGCCGCACACCCAAAGTGAGTCACTTCCAAGTCTTTGGTTGCAAGTGTTTCATTTTGAAGAAGGGCAGGAAGTTGGATAAGTTTGAGGCTAGGTCTGTCGATGGCATTTTCTTTGGTTATGCATCTCATTCTAGAGCATATCGTGTGCTCAATCTTGAAACTAACCAAATCGTGGAGACTTGCGAGGTAACCTTCGACGAGACAGAGCCACGTAGTCGGCTTGTCTTTGAGTGTGCGGTGATGATGAGCTTGGCGAGGAGATCTTTCGGGAGGAGGAGCATGAACATGGTGATGATGAGGATGGTGGTGCGGTGCCCCCGCCGAACATGTACCCACTACTTCGACTACGATGATGGATGAACCCTCCGCTACACCTACGACGACAAACCAAGAACGAGGAGAAGCTGATGTTGAGGGGGAGGTAGCTTCGAGGCGAGAACCTCCCCGGCGAGTTCAAGTGGATCACCCAGCTTCGAGGATCATCGGTGATATGAATGAACGCACTACACGGTCGAGGGTTCGAAACAATTCCCATTTCGCTCATGCTGCATTTGTTGCTTCTTTCGAGCCCAAAGACATTGGACACGCACTATCTGATCACAATTGGGTTAACTCGATGCATGAGGAGTTGGAGAACTTTGAGAGGAATCAGGTGTGGGAGTTGGTTGACCCTCCCCCAGGGTGTAAACCGATTGGTACAAAGTGGGTGTGGAAAAACAAAGAGGGAGAGAAGGGTGAGGTTGTGAGGAACAAGTCGAGACTTGTTGCTCGGGGGTTCGGTCGAAGGAGAGGATCGACTACGTGGAGACCTTTGCTCCCGTAGCCCGTTTGGAGGCGATTAGGATCCTTCTAGCCTTTTCCGTGGCTAAAGGGTTCAAGTTGCACCAAATGGATGTGAAGAGTGCTTTTCTGAATGGAGTGTTGGAGGAAGAGGTGTATGTGAGATAGCCTCCGGGGTTTGAGAGTGAGAAGTACCCCCACCGGGTGTACAAGTTGAGGAAGGCGCTGTATGGGTTGAAGTAGGCGCCTAGAGCTTGGTATGGCAGGTTGAGGGGGTTCTTGTTTGAGAGAGGTTTTGAGATGGGGAAGGTCGATCATTGAAGGATCAGATGGCGACTAGAGAGGGGGGGAGTGAATAGGAGCCGGTAAAAATTCTTCCAAAAGAATCCGGCCTATACCCTAGACAAACCCCGGTCACACACAAGCGATGGATCGAATCACACACCAATCGCCAAGACCACGAGGTTATGGATCAACCTCTAGCCTTAGGAACGATTCCTAGAAGCACACGCGGAAGCACTAGAGAGTGAAGGAAGGAATCGAAACAAGCAGCACTGCACACAGCTCCTGGCGGACTGTCCGGCCCGGTAGTGCGGACCGTCCGCGATGAACCGCGCGGACCGTCCGACCCGCTACCGAAAGCTAGAGCACCGAACGAAAAACTTCGAATCCAAGTGGCTTCCCGGCGTTTGAGGGCACGAGATCAATCACAAAGATGCACGAGACATCTATCCATGAATCCCTCAAAGAAATACAGGGAGAAACCCACTCAAATCCGCGGAATTGAACCGGGAACAAAGGCACGAAAACAAGCACAAAAAGACCACGAAAAACAACCCCGAATCTTCTATACAAACCAGGAAAGATTCACAAGGTCTAGCATGCCGCCCTAGCATCCATCCCTCTCAAAAAATCTCTCATGAAGCTCTCATGCTAGCCTAGAGAAAATGGAAGGAAAAATAGCTACGAAAAATGAGAAAGGGGAGGGAGGAAATGAAACCCTAAGTCGTGGAGAGAGAGAGAGCCATCCACACACCCTCATGGCTTATATATCGAGTCCCGCCGGAGTGGTAAATGACTCGACTACCCCTAACTTAACTACCGGCGATACAACCCACGCGGGGGGCATTTTGGTAATGTTTGTGGGTCTTGCCATCGGACGGCCACACCTTTGCCGCACCCCCGCGTCCTCCCGACGCAAGCCATGCGATCCCGCCGCGTGTCCTCCGCCTCGAAGCTTCCCGACACGCCCGGATCCCGTCTCCGTCGTGTTGGGCCCTCGGACTTGGTTTTGAGGCCCAAACCAAGAAACCGTCCGCCGATGGTTTTGTGGGCAAACCACCAAACCCCACGTGCCCGGTCCGGCCTCCCGCCAAACCATTTGACTTGACCGCCACCGTGCACCGCTCGCTTGTCCATGACTTCGTCTTGCTTGTGTCGCCACCATGTGACCCGCACCCGGTCCCGCCGTCCACCGGTCCCTCGAACCGAGCCTACTTGTCTCTCCATCTCCCGGAGGCCCCTCAAGGCCGAAGACCTTTCGCGCCCGTTCTTCACCTCGCAACAACACGAACTAGGCCGCGGCCTACACCGCGCACTAAGCCAAGAGTCAGTCCAACACCCGTTGTCAATCACTCATCACTGAGGAGCGGTCATCCATCGACCACTGGGACGCTCCTGGTCCTCAATCTCCCCCTTGATGAGTGCATTGACAACACACAACGCGAAATGAAATTCGGAGAAAAAGAGAAAGAAAGAAGAAAGAAAAACAAGGAAGCTCAACTCATGACCAAAACCAAAGAAAGGCGAAGAAAGGTCACAAGCCAAGCAAAGCACAAACTCCACACCGACAACAGCAAGAAAGCTCCCCCTGAACAAATGCAAGCTCCCCCTGAACATGTGAATGCAAATTTCCAAATTTCAGCTCACCTCTTCCGAAATTTTCCGAATTTTCATTAAGCTCACCTCTTCTCCCCCTTGTTGGCAATGTATGAATCAAGGTGAAAATGCGAAATGCAAAGCAAAGCATATAAACATCTACATGAGCTTCTCAAATAGGCCAAATCTAGTGTCAAAGGCTAAAAATGAGACAAAGATCACATATATGAATCATAGCATAGTCAAAGCATTGCCACAAGTAATATACGAAAATACGAGCATGTGACAAAGCAAAATTTTCAGATTTAAGCAGTTTTACCAAAAGAAGGCTCGCTTCACATGTAAAAGCCTATCCATGTCACACTTGAGCCATAAACATGCATACCATTCAAAGGTCATACAAGGATAGCAAATTCTCAGCAAAAGATCATGGCAAACACCCATAAAGCAAAGCATGTCATGTCAAAGCTCATGAGCCATGTGTCCACTTTGGGGAGACTTCTCCACTGGTGAACATCATGCAACATGTTTAGCACCCATATGTGAAAGATAATACATTTTAAGCATAGACATGATGGATGGAGCATTTTTCAAGCATTCACACTTCTTTTCAAGATTAATTCATTTTATGGTACATGAAGTGCCTTTGCGGCAAAAAGAAGCTTATGCTCCCCCATGAATGCAACATAGGCTAAACATTCACAATGATATTCGGCCTTTGGCACAAATGCAAGAACAAGGCATCCAAGCACAATCTAAGCATGAAAAGCACATTTAGACCAAACTGCGACATGGACACACAACTACACATGATTGGAGCATATTTCATCAAAAATTAGTCAAAATTAGCATTTATTTCACAAAGGGCTATCTCACCACACATATATCTCAAATATTCCAATAGCATAGCCTCACATCACCATTTCTCCACACATATGACCAAAATCTCACAAATAGCCAAAGAGACTCAAATATGGCATATGAAAGAAGCTCATCATCCTAAAATGCAATATGATACAAATGCAACATGATATATGACAAGATGGCTATCCTACCATGGTTTATACATCAAGCAAAGCATGTATATACATCAAAGTAAACATGGTATGATACGTATGATACACAAAGGAAATCCCCCAAGAGTCAACTAGAAAGGGCAACAAACCCCAAGTTCCCCCGCAAGCGCACAAATGTAGCTTGGTCGAGAGGCTTTGTAAAGATGTCGGCTAGCCGATCTTGGGTAGGGACATGGCTCAAAACAATGGTTCCTTTCTCCACATTGTCCCTCAAGAAATGATACCTCACTTCTATGTGTTTGGTTCCGGAGTGAAGCACCGGGTTTTTGGCTACGCTTATGGCACCGGTGCTATCACAAAGAAGTGGGATCCGGGTGCACTCCTCACCAAAGTCTCTCAAAGTGTATGAGATCCACAACAATTGGGGAACAACAACTCGCGGCAGCAACATATTCCGCCTCGTGGTAGACCGAGCTACACTAGACCGCTTGCGGGAAGACCATGAGACCAACGAAGACCCAAGAAAGCGGCAAGTACCGAGCTAGACTTCCTCTCGACTCGACATCCAAGCAAAATCCGCATTGGAAAAGCCATGAAGAGAAAGAGTCGAGGAGGAAGAATACCAAAGGCCAAGACCAGGGGCGGATCGTAGGTACCGAAAATCCTCTTGACGGCCCGTCGATGTGATGTCCTCGGCGAAGCTCGAAAACGAGCGCACGGACACACGCCGTACCGTATGTCCGGCCTCGTCGCCGTCAAGTAGAGGAGGGAGCCGATCATGCTCCTGTACTCCCGCCGGTCCACCGGTTCTCCGTCCTCATCCGCATCCAAAGTGGCCGTACTCCCCATGGGAGTCGACATCGGCTTCACATCTTGCATCCGTAACTTCCTCGCATGTCTTTCGTGTACTTGGTTTGGTGCACAAATGTACCGTCCTTCACTTGCTTGATCTCGCGGCGAGAAAATACCGCAACTCGCCCATCATGCTCATCTCGAACTCCTCGCTCATCTCATCTGCAAACTTGGCAACAAGGTTATGTGACGAGCCACCAAAGACAATATCATCCACGTATATCTCAACAATCAACAAGTCATTTCCATGCTTGAGGAGAAACAAAGTCCTATCCACGGTACCCATCACAAACCCTCTGCTCAACAGAAAACCTCTCAATCTCCCATACCAAGCACGGGCGCCCGTTTCAACCCATACGAGCCCTTTTCAACCCGTATACCCCGTGTGGGTACAGCTCGCTCTCAAACCCGGGTGGTCGCTTCACATACACCTCCTCCTCTATGACCCCGTTCGTAAAAGCACTCTTCACGTCCATCCGAAACAACTTGAACCCTTTAGCCACGGCAAAGGCTAGAAGGATCCGAATTGCCTCAAGACGGGCCACGGGGAGCAAAGGTCTCCTCATAGTCGATCCCCTCCTTTTGACTAAACCCCCGAGCAACAAGTCCGGACTTGTTCCTCACAACCATCCCATTCTCTCCCTCTTTGTTCTTCCAAACCCACTTGGTTCCTATGGGATGGCAATTTGGAGGTGGTTCAACTAACTCCCACACCTGGTTCCTCTCAAAATTTTCCAACTCCTCATGCATAGAATTGACCCAGTTTGCATCGGATAAAGCATGTCCAATGTCCTTGGGCTCAAAAGTAGCAACAAAAGCAACATGAGCAAAATGAGAGGAATTCCTGGACCTCGACCGTGTAGTGCGTTCGTCGATGTTTCCAATGATCTTCGACAAGGGATGTACTTCTTGAATCCGCCTGGGGAGCCTCATGCCTCGAGACTACCTCCCCCTCAACTTCAGCCTTCTCTCACCTGGTCCTCTTGTTGCACCGTCGTTGTCCATGAGATAGACGGTCCATGCTCCAAAGTGGTCGTAGGGGAAGTAGTGGGTACATGCTCAGCTTCGGGCGCATGGTTCTCCCCATCATCATCTCCAGCTTCATCCTTCTCCTCTTCAAAGAGGTCCTCGGCCATCTCTTCATCACCTGCACATTCAAAGCCAAGAGAGGTACATGGCATTGTCTCGTCGAAGGTCACCTTGCAAGTCTCCATGATTTTGTTAGTCTCAAGGTTAAGCACCCTATAGGCTCTAGAGTGGTTAGCATATCCAAAGAAAATACCATCACTAGACCTAGCCTCAAACTTGTCGAGTTTTCCCTTTTTCGAATAAAGCACTTGCAGCCAAAAACTCGGAAATGACTCACCTTGGGTGCCCGACCATGCATAAGCTCATAACAGGTCTTCTTCTTGAAAGCTCTCAATAAAATCCGGTTGGAAACATGACAAGTTGTATTGACCGCCTCAGCCCAATACCTCCTAGGAGTCCTGTGCTCATCGAGCATCATCCTAGCCATCTCACAAAGAGTCAGATTTTTCCTTTCCACAACTCCATTTTGAGGGGGCACATAAGGGGTCGAATACTGATGTTCAAGACCTAGATCACGACAAAAGGCATCAAAACGAGAGTTCTTGAACTCAGAGCCATTATCACTGCGGATAGCTCGAATAGCATTCCCATGCCTCTCGTTTTTCAACCTCACGATCGCATCTCGAACAAAACCAAATGTCTCACTCTTATCCTCCAAGAAGAAAACCTGTGCATAGCAAGAGTAATCGTCCACCACAACAAGGACATACCACTTCCCACCCACCGAGCGAACTCGAGCTGGCCCAACAAGATCCATATGCAACAGCTCTGTCGGACGCTCGGTCATGACATCGGTCAGGGGTGGATGGGGAGTGGCTACCATCTTACCATGCCTACAAGGAGCACAAACCAAGTCCTTCTCAAGCTTCAACCTCGGCAATCCTCGGACAAGGTCAAGACCACTCAAGCGGGAAACCAAATCAAAGCTCAAGTGTCCCAACCGCCTATGCCATTTCCACAAATCGAAGAAGGACCGACCATCAAACAAACGAAAGCAGGACCCAAAGAACGAGAGAAATCAGCCACGAAAATCGACCCTCGGGGGATGATCATACGTACAAGATCACCCCGAGAATCAAGCAAACGAGACTCGCCGGACTTGAAACGCACCTCAAAACCCTCATCAAGCAACCGAGAAACCGAAAGCAAATTGAAACCCAAAGACTTCACAAGAGCCACTCTCTTCAACGTTACCTTGTCACTCACATGCACAACACCCTCGACAAGACCCTACCTCGTCCATTGTCCCCAAATGTGATGTACATCTTTTCCTTCATCGGGGTGAGGCCGGAGAACCACTTCTTATCTCCGGTCATGTGTCGAGAACACCCGAGTCGATCAACCAAATGTCCTCCAAGCCTCCCCGCCCGCAAGTCGAAACAAGAACGAGAGTGAGCTAGCGACTCGACACTCGGGGTTAGCACAAAGAAAGTTAAACCGGTGTCGAGCCACTCGCTCAAAAGAGGGATTAGCAAACATCACTCCCTTGCCACCAAACTTCCCATGTCCCATGGGAGGAGTACGAGCACCACGAGGGGGAAAACGTGGTCCGTAGTTCCTCCGGAACCCAAAGCCGCGATCATCTCCCCCGAACCCGTATTGAGGACGAGTAGGAGGACGTCCAAAGCAAAACCACCACGAGCCCGACCAAATCTCTCACCAAAGACGCACACCATCATCTCTCCCGACAAACCTCTCACCACCACCTCTCCGTGGGAACCCGCCAACACTCCTCACACTTCCCACACCCCGTGGAAGTGGCACTCTAGGCTCGGGAATACCATGAGATCGGCGATACCTGTCCCGGTTCGCTTGCTCCCTAGCAAGCCTCTCATCCCTCTTCCTCTTGTAGCAAAACTCGCAAGATGCCTCTCCTTGCCACAATACTCACACCCGAAGGGGATGGGTTTTGGTTTTGGCTCGGCTTCTCTCTAGGCTTCTCACCCTTCTCACCCACAAACTTCACTCGGTTTCTCGGAAATCATTTGTCTTAGGTGGGAATTTGGGTGGATCTTGGGTTGTGTCAAGCTTGTTGCAAAGGTAGTTGGGCTTTGGTGTGAAAGAGTTCTTGGGTGCTTTTGGGAGTGGGACTTGGATCTCTCCGATCACCTCAAACTCGGGGTTAGACTCAACACACTTCTCGTACACACTCTCCCCACTGTTCTCTCCCACTTTCTCACCCAACTTCTCAAACCCCAAACCATGACCATCAGCTCTCTTGAACTCCTCAATCATGATTTTCAATTGAGGTTCCTGCCCGTACAACCAACCCAACACCTTCCTCAAATAGTCATTCTCCTCATAAATGACATCCAAACGGGAAGTAAGTTCAAGATTGCGCAAAGTGACTTCATAACGCCTAGTGCATGCATTGACAACGAGTGATTTCAAAGATGCTTCCAAAGAACTAATGGTAGAACGAGCATCAACAAGCTTAGCATGCATAGTAGGACATGATTTGCAAGCACCAAGCAAAGTAGGTCTAGCCTTAAGCTCATCATATTCGATCCTAAGAGCATCTAGTTGAGCCAAAGTAGAAACATTCTTCTCATTAAGCGAGTTTGATCTCATTCAACCGGTGCATCACACTCAACACATTCAACATCATCGTGGGAAGAGGGAGCAAGTTTCAAAGAGTCATTCTCAAGTTTCACTTCAAGCAATTTTGACTCTAACTCTCCTACTTTCTCGCTAGCATTCTCAAGTTGTGCCCTAAGATCTTTCCTCATCTTTTTGGCATCTCTAAGCACACTATCACGGTTGTCAAGCAAACCATTCAACCTAGCAATCTCGGCAAGCAAAGAGTCGGGGTCACGGTTTACCTCATCCTCCGAGTCGGAGTCGCTGTCTTCCTTCTCGCTCTTCTTGCTGCTTGAGCTATGGGCCATGCCACAAAAGCCCTCAAGCGCCACACAGCTCAGCCCGCTGAGGTTCGGCTTGCACTCTTCTTGTCCTTGCGCCTCCCGGCGTCTTCTTCTTCGCTGCTTGAGCTTGACTGCTCCTCGCTTGAGCTTGAGTCGACGTCGCTCGCACCGGCCACCATCGCTCTTGCCTTGTTCTTCTTGTAGCCGCTCTTGCTCGGTCGCCGCTTGTCCTTGTCCTTGCTCTTGGACTTGTTGAAGTGCTTGCCCTTGGAGGAGTACTTGTCTTCACGCCTCGGGTGCGCCTTGTACTCGTTCACCTTGTACTTGTTCTCCTCCGCTTCCGGCACTCGGCGATGAAGTGGCCACGCTTGCCACACTTGTAGCACGTCCCCGAGCTCGCCTTGCGTTCCTCCGACTCTCGTGTAGTCGTTCAAACCTTCTTGAGAGCAAGGCCGGCTCCTCCTCGCCCGAAGACATCAAACTCCTCATCCGGAATGGACATGAGAGAAGACAAGGAAAACTCGTCGACGAGAAGGGTTAGATTTGCCCTTTGATCCGCCCACAAGAGCAAGACTATGGTCGGCCGAGCCCTCATGCTTGGATTGCAACTTCCGTCAACCTCAAAACCGACTTGAGCTTAGAAAAGAGGTCATCCAACTCAATAGTCAAGTAATGCCCAGACTCCTTGATGGCCTCAACCTTAGCACCCCAAACATTTGGGTCCAAGACATGCAAGAGCTTCAAAGCCTGATCATGCTCGGTGTACGGAAAATCCTCAACATTAGCTTTCATATTGTTCACGATGGCGGTTAACCTCTGAAACATCGCATCAATGTCCTCACCGGGAAGAGGAGTGAAATTCTCATATTGCATCCGGTAAGAGACAAAGAGGCGAGCCTTCACATGGTTATCACCACCGTGAGCAACCAACAACTTTTCCCAAATTTGCCAAGCAAGATTCAAATGGCGAACACGCTCAAACTCGGATCACACAAGCTTCGGACCAAGTGATCAACGGCTTTTGCATTAGCCTCATACTTAGCCTTAGCACCGCATCGGTCACCATAAGAGTATGGATGTTGACCGAATAGCATAGGTCTTGTCAAGCACAATGAAATCCAATGCCTTCCCACGAAGAAAGATCATCATACGAGCCGCCCACTTGTGGTAACCCTTGCCATCGAAGTGCGGCGGACCGCCCCCGCTCAACGTCGCAAAGAATCCGCACCAAGCTCGATACCAATTGAAGGATCGGATGGCGACTAGAGAGGGGGGAGTGAATAGGAGCCTCGTAAAAATTCTTCCAAAAGAATCCGGCCTATACCCTAGACAAACCCCGGTCACACACAAGCGATGGATCGAATCACGCACCAATCGCCAAGACCACGAGGTTATGGATCAACCTCTAGCCTTAGGAACGATTCCTAGAAGCACACGCGGAAGCACTAGAGAGGGAAGGAAGGAATCGAAACAAGCAAGACCGCACACGACTCTCCCGGCGGACCGTCCCGCCCGGGTGCGGACCGTCCGCGATGAACCACGCGGACCGTCCGACCTCGCTACCGCGGACCATCCGCGCCGACGTCGCGGACCGTCCGGCCCTCTCCGCGGACCGTCCGTTAAACACACACGGAGAACACCGAGAGCGACCCGAGAAAAACGGACCGTCCGCCGAGGCCGGCGCGGACCGTCCGCTACTCAAGCCCGGACCGTCCGCAAACTGGCTGCAACAAAAACCAAAAGCCAAACCGGATCGAAAACGAGGACGCGCAAGAACACGACGAACACGCGACGAACACGACCCACGCGGACCGTCCGCGACCACCACGCGGATCGTCCGCCAGGGTGCGGACGAGCAAGGAAACAACCCAACCCCCGAAAGTCAACTCCCCCAAATCATCATCGGATTTCCCAAACGGTTGAAGCTATGGAGACAAGGGTTTGGGGACTTGAAAAGCGTCACACAAGGATGCTATAGCAAAAAAATCTTGCCTCCTAACTCCCTAAATCACCGGGAATCGCGAATCCTTTGAGCACCACCGAAAGCTAGAGCACCGAACGAAAAACTTCGAATCCAAGTGGTTTCCCGGCGTTTGAGGGCACAAGATCAATCACAAAGATGCACGAGACATCCGTCCATGAATCCCTCAAAGAAATCCGGGAGAAACCCACTCAAATCCGCGGAATCGAACCGGGAACAAAGGCACGAAAACAAGCACAAAAAGACCATGAAAAACAACCTTGAATCTTCTATACAAACCAGAAAGATTCACAAGGTCTAGCATGCCGCCCTAGCATCCATCCCTCTCAACAAATCTCTCATGAAGCTCTCATGCTAGCCTTGAGAAAATGGAAGGAAAAATAGCTACGAAAAATGAGAAAGAGGAGGGAGGAAATGAAACCCTAAGTCGCGGAGAGAGAGAGCCATCCACACACCCTCATGGCTTATATATCGGGTCCCGCCGTGAGTGGTAAATGACTCGACTACCCCTAACTTAACTACCGGCGATACAACCCACGCGGGGGCATTTTGGTAATGTTTGTGGGTCTTGCCATCGGACGGCCACGCCTTTGCAAGCACCCCCGCGTCCTCCCGACGCAAGCCATGCGATCCCGCCGCGTGTCCTCCGCCTCGAAGCTTCCCGACACGCCCGGATCCCGTCTCCGTCGTGTTGGGCCCTCGGACTTGGTTTTGAGGCCCAAACCAAGAAACCGTCCGCCGATGGTTTTGTGGGCAAACCACCAAACCCCGCGTGCCCGGGCCCGGCCTCCCGCCAAACCATTTGACTTGACCGCCACCGTGCACCGGCTCGCTTGTCCATGACTTCGTCTTGCTTTTGTCGCCACCATGTGACCCGCACCCGGCCCCGCCGTCCACCGGGTCCCTCGAACCGAGCCTACTTGTCTCTCCATCTCCCGGAGGCCCCTCAAGGCCGAAGACCTTTCGCGCCCGTTCTTCACCTCGCAACAACACGAACTAGGCCGCGCCCTACACCGCGCACTAAGCCAAGAGTCACCCAACACCCGTTGTCAATCACTCATCACCGAGGAGCGGTCATCCATCGACCATCGGGACGCTCCCCGGTCCTCAATCGACCTTGTTTTTGTCGAGGCGGGGGGGGAGATATCCCGATTGTGCAGGGTGTACGTGGATGATATTGTCTTTGGTGGCTCGTCTAACTCTCTTGTTGCGAGGTTTGCAGATGATATGAGCAGGGAGTTTGAGATGAGCATGATGGGCGAGTTGCGTTCTTCCTGCCACAAATCAAGCAAGTGCTCCACGTCTTCAGATGCCGTGGCGTGCTTTGGTAGTCCCAGGGGCCCACCGAGTAGTCGGTCCCGGTACCCACCGAGGTAGTGGGCCTGTGAAGGTCCATACGACAAGCCCCCGAGTACTTTGTAGTCGAGAAGGATAGGCCGGAAGTAGTCTTTGACGGCCTTACCGAGGGTTCCGAAGCGTCCCCGAGTGCTAAGTCGTCCTCAAGAGTAGTCGAAGCATCCCGAGGCCGGAATGTACCCACCGATGTTTGAGCAATCTTGAAGTCTTCTCGAGTAGTCCCAAGCGTTCGAAACCGCTCGAAGGTCGGTCAAAAAATGCCTGTCTTGTCTTGGAAGCCGGAGTCAGATATGGAGGTGCGACTTGCAAAACCGGAAATCCATGCGTGAGTAGCCTCGAGCCTGAGCCGCGGCCCGGCTGAGGGTCCATCCGAAGTCTGGCAAGAAAATCCCGAAAACTCGGGAGAGAAAAACCAAAGGACACGTGGCACGGAGCCCCCAAGCCTGAGTCGAGCACTTCCTCTCGAATTGAAGGGTCTTCTTGGAGAATGTGTCCTGAGATGCTCTTGAGACTAGCCGTTTCCTAGGTACTCGAGTAAAGTAGCCGAGCTCCCGAGGTGAGGCGCGTCGACTAGTAGAATGCGATGGGCCCGCGCGGCCGCCCGAGTCGCCGCGCGTGGACTTATCCGGGGCCCGCGTGAGCTGGTTTGGCTTATAAATAGAAGCCAAAAGCCTTAGGGTTTTTCACCCATTCGGAGCTGCAGCCATTCCCTTGCATCTGAAGCGTAACCTTTACCCGAAGCTTGCTGCGTCGTAGCAGATCCAAGTGCGCCGCCACCCAAGCTCTTAGGGTAGCCCCCCGAGCGGATGCGAGTGAAGACGCCCCGCACTTGAGATAGCTGCCGCCGTCCAAGACGTCCAAGGCCGCCGGGAAGAAGAGGGGCCGCGAAGAGGCCGCCGCGGCTGCCACCGGAGCGGGGCCGCCAATGTCTCCACCGCGGGCTGATCCGAGCCGCGAGTGGAAGAAATCCAAAGTGAAGACCGAGGGATTCACCGACCTTCCTCCGAACAAAGGGGTTCATCGGGGAGAAGGAAGTCGACATGTGGAGATCCGCCGTGGGGGATCCAAGCATCCGATGGAGAAAGCCGGAGACGAGATCCCGATGTTCTCGCGGTTCGTGGAGCGCGAGCCCCTTGCACTCCGGCGATTTCTTCAAGGGGCCGGCCGGCACACGATTGAGTACCTCGAACCCGAACCCCAACGCGCATCTTCCACATGTCGGCCTTGGTCCACTTCTCGTAGCCTTCCTGATCAAGCCGCATTGGGCGCTTCTCCGGAAGTTCTTCCGCGTCAAGTCGCAGCCTAGTGCCACCAATCCCGAAAGTAGTCGGAGGAGCCGGCATCCACCGAGGGAGGACGTCGCGGGAGCAGCACCCGACGTACAAGCTCGTGGACTCCAACACCGACAAAGACCAGGTGGTTCTACATCACGAACCACCACCCCGGCCTGCCGAAGGAGCGGACGGGCCCAGGCACTGTGAATGGTGGAACACGGAGCCCACCAAGAAGAAGGGATCCAGCTCCCCGAGCTGCTAGCACGCACATCAAGGTGCTCTCAGGAGGCGGACCGAGGCCGAGCACGTGGCCTTCGCCTTCATGAAGCGCAAGATCTAGCCGTTGATGACCGGGGAGACCTTGGCTTCGAGGTACACCGGCGACGACGACGCGTCGCGGATGCTAGGGAGGGGGAGCTAGACGACAACGACATCATCGAGAGATTGTCGCGTGACCTTTCAAGGACATGTCATCGTACACGACGGCTCCGTCGAGGAGTACCGCGCGCCACCGAAAGAAATGAGTAGTCGAACCAATTCTAGTCGAGTAGCGACTACTTGAAGTAGAGTTGCTGACGTCTTGTGTCTTGCGCAGGATGATGTGAAGAGGTTTATCTCCGAGCCGCAGCCACCTCCGAATGGAATCGAGGTCCCGAAGGAAGGCAAGGCGAAGGAGCGGCGTGAAGTCGGTGAAGGCGACGACACCGTTGTCGTGGAGGATACCTCCGACGACGACGACGAAGACGAGGAGACGCTGCAAGACCGCTTCCAGCTGCGGTCGAGGTTTAGGCCGCCCGGCTTGCCTCATGTTCCTTTGATACGAGACCCCTCCTCGGCTAGCCCCGGAGGCTAGCCTCGTCGCGCCGCCGCGAGCGCCGCAACCCCGCCGTAGCGGGGTGGCGAAGAAGTCGAAGGTCCCGCAGACCACGCCTCAGGAAGTAAGTTGTCTTTAGCGCAGCAGTCGAGCATTCCCTAGTCCGAGCACGCTGTCGACGAGTAGTCTTCAATGTGTGCAGGAGGTGCCGCCAGCAGAGCCCGTCGAAGAAGGCGACGAGGGCGTGTGGGACCCGGTGGGGCAGCCAGCCGGAAGTCGTAGTCCACCCCCCACCGTCGAAGAGATCCCGGCGCAACTGGAGCGCTGGGGCCCCCCGCTCCGCAAGGGAGCGTGGGACCCGTGGCCACCACCGTTGAAGAGGTGGCGGCCTCAGAGCGGCGGATACCGCCGCGTCGGCCGCCGTCGCTCCGGAGGCGGTAGCTTGCAGCGCAAGAGGAGGAGGAGCCCGCCGAGGGTGGACTGGTTGATATCACCAGCATCCTCGGTGCTCCGGCCGTGACCATTGTCCGGTCGAACTTGGTGGGCACCATACCCTTGAGAGTAGTACTTGATGTAGTAGCTCTATAGTTTGGCTCGACGACCATCCGTGTGTGCTTCTGGGCAGAACTCACGATTCGACCAGGGATGGGCATGAGCCCTCGCCAGCCGGTGGAAGTAGAAGAAGTCGCGCCGCCCGCCGAGGAAACCGTGCCCGCTACCCAAGCTGCGGTTGAGTCACCGGTAGCCGAGGCGCCGCTACCGGAGGCCGCCGTAGTCGAAGGTGAGTACCCTTCTTGGAAGCCACAGTCTTCACAAGGAGTAGTCGTAGGCACCGATGCACTTGTCTCTCTTTGGACAAAGCGCCGGAGGTGGTGTCATCCCCGCAAGGGTTCCCATGCAGAGGTTGACGCCAGAGGCCCCAGAGGCTGGTGGAAGGAGCCCCCGAGCCCGTGGAGGAGGTCGTCGAGAAGACCGCCGGGGGAGAGGCGGTCACGACGTCGCCGTATCAAGCCCGGGAGGTGGCTATCCGCTCCCCCGAGATTCAAGACGCAGAGCCCATCTGCGCTACGCCGATGACGGAGGCCACCGCGAGTAGTCGCGGCGGTATAGAGCGTCGCGGACGACCCCATCGACCGGCGACGGTGGCCAAGCATCTGGAGGTGATCCGTCAAGCCGAGCAGTGGATGAAGGTGAGTAGCCGTAGCCTTTGAGTAGTCAATCCTTTGTCGTTGAGCATCATCTCGACTTGAGCTGTCTTGTGCGGTGACGTTGCGGCATTGCGGTCCCGCGACGCCAAGACGAACCTGTTGCAGCGCGACACCGTGCTCAGGGCTGAGGCACTTGAGGAGTTGGGGCCGCCCAGAAGTCGCCACGCATGCCGCCGCCATGCGCCCTCGAAGCTCGACGCCGCCTTCGCCAAGTGCGAGAAGCATATGGAGGTTCGGATTGCTTCTGACAGGGATCTCGTCAACTGCTACAAATCCTTGCAGAAGTTGAACGAAGACTGCGAGGCATTGCGGGCCCAGTTGAAGGAGTTGGAGGAAGCCGCATTGCCGATCGCGAGACTCCTGGCGCCGCACCCGGCGGGGCCTCGAAGATAGCCTCCGTGGATCGCCTTCGTGAAGCTCCAAGCCGGCTAGCCGCCTACGTGAAGCACAAGGCTAGGTCGATCCCAATACAAGTCTTGGCCTTCATGAAGTCGTACTTCCCGAAGGCCCCAGTGGAGGTAGTCGCCGGCGGGTAGCCGCCAACTCCGCCCGATGAGTAGTATGCGCAGCCGCCGGGAGCGCATGGCCTCATCGCTAGCAGAACAGAAGTCGAACCTCTAGTAGCCCTGTAATAGGTAGCTAGTAGCCATAGTTGTACAAGAAAACAATTGTAATGAATTGTATCAAGTATCAACAAAAGAAAATTTTCCAAAGAATGAGTACTCGTAGTCGCGATCTCGCAGTGAGCGCCCATCGTGGAGTGGATGCGAGTAGTAGTACTCGGCTTTGGTAGTCCCGTTGTAGGGAGTAGACAGTAAAGAAGTTGATGAACAATCAAACTTTATTACTGAAGGAGTACACCTGGGTGGCCAGGGCCGTAGTTACAAATGCACGCCGCTTGACTCCGAGGCCGCTTACAACAGAACAGGAGCGGTAGCCGTCAGCAGCCATTGATCCATAGGTAGCTGTGTAGGCTGGATCGTAGATCTGTAGGTAGACCGTTGCCAGAGTCCTTGACGTTCGTCGCAGCCTAGGGTCCGTAGGTAGCCGCACGGCCGGGACCCCCGGAGAGTAGTCCTGAATCGGGAGCCGGGGACCCGGGGGTCACTTGCGGCGAGGGTGTTGGCGGGTCGTGTAGACTTGAACCCCCGGGAGGGGGTAGACTAGTGCAGAATCGACAGAGTTGGTCGACATTCCATGAGTTGTTGATGTCTTCGTCTTCAAGTGTTTGGAGGCGGGTAGGAGCCCGGCCCCGTCACCTTGCACCCGTGAAGGACCTTCCTGTGGGGAGCCGAGCTTCGGTTCCTCCGTGTTTTGGATACGGCGAAGGACGAGATCGCCAACGTTGAAGGAGCATTCTTGACGTTGCGATCATGGTGGCGGCCGGATACCCTCCTTGTGTACCTTGCTGATTGGACGAGGGCAGCCGCAACGCCGAGCTTCTTCGAGGCTTGTATATCAACCTCGTTCGTCGTCTTCTCGAGACGCCTTCGTCGTAGTGCTCCACCGCTCGGCGAGTTCCATATGACGTCGGCACGGAGGATTGCTTTGGAGCCGTTGACCAGGAAGTAGGGGGATTGCCCCGTTGGCTTGGATGGTTGAGTCCGTAGCCCCGCAGTGCTGGGTGTAGTTCCCTGATCCACTTGCCCCCTTTGGAGTTGCGCCGTCGTGTAGTCACTGCAAAACGAGGGCGTCGAGCACCATCCCATTGGCGCGCTCGACTTGTCCGTTGGCCCGTGGTGGGCGATCGAGACGTATCGCTTCCGGCACTCGGCGATGAAGTGGCCACTCCGACTCTCGTGTAGTCGTTCAAACCTTCTTGAGAGCAAGGCCGCCTCCTCCTCGCCCGCACATCAAACTCCTCATCCGGAATGGACATGAGAGAAGACAAGGAAAACTGTCGACGGGAAGGGTTAGATTTGCCCTTTGATCTGCCCACAAGAGCAAGACTATGGTCGGCCGAGCCCTCATGCTTGGATTGCAACTTCCCGTCAACCTCACCCGACTTGAGCTTAGAAAAGAGGTCATCCAACTCAATAGTCAAGTAATGCCCGAGACTCCTTGATGGCCTCAACCTTAGCACCCCAAACATTTGGGTCCAAGACATGCAAGAGCTTCAAAGCCTGATCATGCTCGGTGTGCGGAAAATCCTCAACATTAGCTTTCATGTTGTTCACGATGGCGGTGAACCTCTGAAACATCGCATCAATGTCCTCACCGGGAAGAGGAGTGAAATTCTCATATTGCATCCGGTAAGAGACAAAGAGGCGAGCCTTCACATGGTTATCACCACCGTGAGCAACCAACAACTTTTCCCAAATTTGCTAAGCAAGATTCAAATGGCGAACACGCTCAAACTCTGGATCACACAAGCTTCGGACCAAGTGATCAACGGCTTTTGCATTAGCCTCATACTTGGCCTTAGCACCGGCATCGGTCACCATAAGAGTATGGATGTTGACCGGAATAGCATAGGTCTTGTCAAGCACAATGAAATCCAACAACTTTCCCACGAAGAAAGATCATCATACGAGCCGCCCACTTGTGGTAACCCTTGCCATCGAAGTGCGGCGGACCGCCCCCGCTCAACGTCGCAAAGAATCCGCACCAAGCTCGATACCAATTGAAGGATCGGATGGCGACTAGAGAGGGGGAGTGAATAGGAGCCCGTAAAAATTCTTCCAAAAGAATCCGGCCTATACCCTAGACAAACCCCCGGTCACACACAAGCGATGGATCGAATCACACACCAATCGCCAAGACCACGAGGTTATGGATCAACCTCTAGCCTTAGGAACGATTCCTAGAAGCACACGCGGAAGCACTAGAGAGGGAAGGAAGGAATCGAAACAAGCAAGACCGCACACGCCCCGGCGGGACCGTCCGGCCCGGCGGTGCGGACCGTCCGCGATGAACCACGCGGACCGTCCGACCTCGCTACCGCGGACCATCCGCGCCGACGCCGCGGACCGTCCGGCCCTCTCCGCGGACCGTCCGTTAAACACACACACGACACCGAAGCGACCCGAGAAAAACGGACCGTCCGCCGAGGCCGGCGGACCGTCCGCTACTCAAGCCCGGACCGTCTGCAAACTGGCTGCAACAAAAACCAAAAGCCAAACCGGATCGAAAACGAGGACGCGCAAGAACACGACGAACACGCGACGAACACGACCCACGCGGACCGTCCGCGACCACCACGCGGACTGTCCGCCAGGTGCGGACAGAGCGTGAAAAATGCCCCCCAACCCCGAAGGTCAACTCCCCCAAATCATCATCGGATTTCCCAAACGGTTGAAGCTATGGAGACAAGGGTTTGGGGACTTGAAAAGCGTCACACAAGGATGCCATAGCAAAAAAATCTTGCCTCCTAACTCCCTAAATCACCGGGAATCGCGAATCCTTTGAGCACCACCAAAAGCTAGAGCACCGAACGAAAAACTTCGAATCCAAGTGGTTTCCGGCGTTTGAGGGCACAAGATCAATCACAAAGATGCACGAGACATCCGTCCATGAATCCCTCAAAGAAATCCGGGGAGAAACCCACTCAAATCCGCGGAATCGAACCGGGAACAAAGGCACGAAAACAAGCACAAAAAGACCATGAAAAACAACCTTGAATCTTCTATACAAACCAGGAAAGATTCACAAGGTCTAGCATGCCGCCCTAGCATCCATCCCTCTCAACAAATCTCTCATGAAGCTCTCATGCTAGCCTAGAGAAAATGGAAAGAAAAATAGCTACGAAAAATGAGAAAGAGGAGGGAGGAAATGAAACCATAAGTCGCGGAGAGAGAGAGCCATCCACACACCCTCATGGCTTATATATCGGGTCCCGCCGGAGTGGTAAATGACTCGACTACCCCTAACTTAACTACTGGCGATACAACCCACGCAGGGGCATTTTGGTAATGTTTGTGGGTCTTGCCATCGGACGGCCACACCTTTGCGGCCCCCCCGCGTCCTCCCGACGCAAGCCATGCGATCCCGCCGCGTGTCCTCCTCCTCGAAGCTTCCCGACACGCCCGGATCCCGTCTCCGTCGTGTTGGGCCCTCGGACTTGGTTTTGAGGCCCAAACCAAGAAACCGTCCGCCGATGGTTTTGTGGGCAAACCACCAAACCCCCGCGTGCCCGGTCCGGCCTCCCGCCAAACCATTTGACTTGACCGCCACCGTGCACCGGCTCGCTTGTCCATGACTTCGTCTTGCTTTTGTCGCCACCATGTGACCCGCACCCGGTCCCGCCGTCCACCGGGTCCCTCGAACCGAGCCTACTTGTCTCTCCATCTCCCCGGAGGCCCCTCAAGGCCGAAGACCTTTCGCGCCCGTTCTTCACCCGCAACAACACGAACTAGGCCGCGGCCTACACCCTCGCGCACTAAGCCAAGAGTCGGTCCAACACCCGTTGTCAATCACTCATCACCGAGGAGCGGTCATCCATCGACCACCGGGACGCTCCCGGTCCTCAATCGGACCTTGTTTTTGCTGAGGCGGGGCAGAGATATCCTGATTGTGCAGGTGTACGTGGATGATATTGTCTTTGGTGGCTCGTCTAACTCTCTTGTTGCGAGGTTTGCAGATGATATGAGCAGGGAGTTTGAGATGAGCATGATGGGCGAGTTGCAGTTCTTCCTCGGGCTACAAATCAAGCAATCAAAGGAAGGAACATTTGTGCACCGAGCTAAGTACACCAAGGAAATTGTGAGGAAGTTCAAGATGGAGGACTCCAAAGCTATGACGACGCCGATGAGTACGACTACGGCTCTTGATGCGGACGAGGAAGGTGAACACGTGGACCGGAAGGAGTACCGAGCATGATCGGGTCACTCCTCTACTTGACGGCGACGAGGCCGGACATACGGTTCTCGGTGTGTCCGTGCGCTCGTTTTCAAGCGTCTCCGAGGACTTCGCATCGGCAAGCGGTGAAGAGAATTTTCGTGTACTTGTGTCACACTCCCCGACTTCGGCCTTTGGTACTCCGCGTCCTCTTCTTTGGCGCTTCATGGCTTTTCGGACGCGGATTTTGCCGGGTGTCGGTTGGATAGGAAGTCCACTTCCGGGACTTGCCGCTTTTTGGGTTCTTCTTTGGTGTCTTGGTCTTCCCGCAAGCGGTCGAGTGTTGCTCAATCCACGACCGAAGCCGAGTATGTTGCCGCCGCTAGTTGTCTGCTCTCGGCTCCTTTGGATCACCTACACCATGAGTGACTTTGGTGAGGAGTATACCCATGTCCCACTTCAATGTGATAGCACCGGTGCCATAAGCGTTGCAAAGAACCCGGTGCTCCATTCCAAAACCAAACACATAGAAGTGAGGTATCATTTCCCGAGAGACAACGTAGAGAAAGGGAAGATAGCTTTGATCCATGTACCCACACATGACCAACTAGCCGATATTTTCACCAAACCCCTAGACCAAGCAACTTTCACTTGTTTGCGGGGGGAACTTGGTGTGTGCTTGATTTCTTGAGTTGGGTGTGTGGGAGCTTTCTTTTGCCGGTGGTGTCGAGCCCGTTTTGCCTCCCCTCGAGGAGCCGTGGTTTGTGAGCTTGGTGTGTGGGAACTCCTTTGTAGCATATGTATAGTTTTCCTTTGTGCATTTCTTGCATTTGGCGGTGCATTTGTAACATGATGTATAGGCATCCTTGTATCTTAGATTGCATGCATTTTGTATCATATGCATCGGATAGGAAAAGCTTCTCCTATATACAATGTTTACCATGGGTTGCTATATATGTTCTTGTGAGCTTGTTTGATATGCTACAGTTAGATTGGCTTAGCTCTTGATGATCTTGATGAATGATCCATGGTTGATGGCTAATTTTTGAAAAATGTCACATACATGCTCTCTCATGTGTAAATGCCTATGTATGATCTTGACATATTTTAGTGGCTTTGCTATGCTTTCTTTGTGGTTGGATAGCTAGTTTATTGATCATATGGGGCCAAAGGCTCATTTGCCATCATGAATGTTTAGCCCTCTTGCTTAATCTTTTGGAGGGGCATAAGTTCCTTTTTGTCGCAAAGACATTTCATGTACCATTTACAAATTTGAGAATGAAATGAACAATGCTTGGAAAATGTGCTCCCATGTCATATGTGCTGAATTTAATTTGCTTTGGGTGCTAAACTGTTGCATGATGCCTACCAATGAGAAGTCTCATACATAGAAGTAGGCACATGGCTCGGTGGCTTTGACATGACATGAGGTGCTTTTGGGTGTTTATGATGGTCTTATGATTAGAATGGCTGTCCTAGCATGAAGTTTGAGTGGCTTTGCCATTTTGATATGTTTTGCTCATGTTTAGGTGTTTGCTTGTGAGAGAGTAACTTTTCGCAAAATTACTCAAATCCTTGTTAGCATTGTCCAATGGTTGTGAAACTTGGTGATCATGTAGTTAAGGTCATTACGAACCTATCGAGTATCTAACTTGCTCATTTGGACTTGTGTAGCTCCTTGTGATGAATTTTGTATATTTGAGAAGCTATATGTTGAAAGTTTTCGCATTTTGCCTTGATTCATGCATTGTCAACAAGGGGGAGAAGTTTGTGCATGTTTTGGGCACTCGGGAGTGTTTGGAAGGTATTCCAATTGTTTCGGGCAAATTTTGAGCAGTTTGGTGCGGGGCCGGTCTCTTGGGGCGGTCTAACCGCCCCCCGGCGGTCGGATCGAGCACGGGCGGTCTAACCGCCCCGTACAAGCGGTCTAACCGCCCCGAACAAGGTGAGCAAGTTTTTTCTCTTTGTTGCATTCCCGAGTTGCATTGCTGCATGTGTTCAGGGGGAGTGTGCTGTGGCTCAGGGGGAGCTTGCATATGTGCGGGGGGGAGCTCTTTGTGTTGTTCGAGCTTTGCTTTGGTGGTTTGCGCTCTTTGCTTGAGCCGTGTTTTGTCTCGGATGTGTCGAGCCGTTGCCCTTGCCTAAGGGGTCCGAGACTTGCCTTCTTCAAGTGATCTTGCTCTTTGCTTTTCTTTGGCTTTCGATCGCTTGTTGAGGTTTCTTTTTATTTGTTTCTTTTCTTTTCTTTTTCCCTTGTGTTACTTCATGTGAGTGTGCTATCAATGCACTCATCAAGGGGGAGATTGAGGACCATGTGTGGTTCGAGGACCGATGGATGGTCGCTTCCTTGTGTGATGAGTGATTGACAACGTCGTGTGGACCGATTCTTGGCTAAGTATTGCAGGTGCGGGGTTGCGGCTTGACTCGTGTTGGTGCGGTGTGAAGAACAAGCGCGAAAGGTCGTTGCCGGTGAGGCCTCCGTGTGTGGAGAAGACAAGTAGGCTTCGTTCGAGGGACCCGGTGGCCGGCGGGGGTCAAGTGCGGGCCGCATGGTGGCATGAACAAGCAAGATGAAGTCGTGGACGGTTTCTTGGTAGAGCCTCAAAACCAAGGGCGAGCCGGGACTACGTGGCGGCCGAGTCATGAGTGGAGATTGGCGGAGGCTACACCGAGTTCGCGGGGTTTGCAGTGGTTCACCAGAAAACCACTGGGTTACTCGGTTGAGCCACAAAACCGAGGCCGAGGACTCGACGAGGAGGTGCGGCCACCCAGGCCGGTTCAACCGCCCAGGAGGGGCGGTCAGACCGCCTGGGACCGGTCTGATCCCCCAGGCCGGTCTAACCGCCCAGGGGGGGCGGTCTGACCGCCCTGGCCGCCGCGCCGAGAAGCTTCAAAGCGGAGGACACGCGTCGGGATCGCAAGGCTTGCGTCGAGGCTACGCGAGGTGCGGTCGCCGGCATCCGTTCGATGGTGAAGACATCAAGAATTCCAAATCCGCCCTTGAGGGGCATGTATCCCTAGTTATTAGTGAAGGGTAGTTTAGTCTTTTGGGTGCCTCCATATATACTCATTAGATGGGTGGATGGCAGCCAACTCTTGGAACCCTAGCTCATTTGGTTTTTCCATTTTCATTCTCCATTTTCCTTAGGATTTTAGAAGGCTAGCTTGAGAGCTTCATGTGAGATCTAGAGAGAGGGATGGATGTTTGGGTGGCAAGCTAGACCTTGTACGAACCATTCATGGCATGTATAGAAGGTTTGGCGTTGTTCCTCATGGTGGTTTTCCCGTCTCTTTGGTGTTGATTTTCGGAGCTCTTTTTGGCGGTGTTTTGAGGACGATTTCTTGGGGCTTTTGGTGGGTGTCACGTATGAGGTTCTTGTGCCTCTTTGGTCTGGTGACTTTGCCCCCAAATCCCCCTTGAATCGGACTCGATTTGGTGGTTTCTCGAGTTGGGCGAGTTCTTGACCTAGAGAAGCGATTTCTTCGATTCCTCTTGATTGTGAGCGTTTCGGTTTGATTCCTTTGAGGTAGTGGTTGCCCGTGAGGTAACCCGGCTATTCCCGAAGTTTGACCGCAATCCGTGGAGTGATTCGGGAGATCGGGCGCGAGGAAGTTGAGGTTTGACCCGCGGGTTCGTTTTCCGGAAGGGGCGCTCTAACCGCCTACGGGGGCGGTCTAACCGCCCGGGTGTTTCCGAGTCAAAGTTTTGTTTCGCCGGATTTTCCTCTCGTGAGTTTGTTCGCCTTGATCGAGGAGTGTCGGGGGTGAAATTCGGGATCGTTCTCGTGCGGTTTGCTAGGTGTTCTTGGTTGGAGTTCGTTGCCGGGTACGGGAGGTTAGACCGCCCCCGGTAGCCGGTCTAACCGCCCCTAGGCCCTTGGGTGAAGTTTTGGTTTTTGCCAAGATTTTCTCGGTAGCTAGCATGGCCTTGACCGAGAGATCTCCGTTGGTGAAACCGTGGTGTGTTTTGGTGCTCGGAAGAGGCGTTTCGGAGGATTTCTTGGTTGCCGGTGGAGGCGGTCTAACCGCCCCCTATACCCGGTCTAACCGCGCCCCTCGGTTAGCCGGCTTTCGAGTTGTTTCCGCGCCGTCGGTGCTTGTGTGTGTGTTGTGGTTGCTGGTAGAGTTTGTTCCTAGGACCAGTAGCACTCCAGTGGCTACGTGGTTTTGGCAAACGGGAGGTAGAAGTGCGGAGCGTGTGATTTCGGGGGTTCGATCGAGCTAGTTCGTCTTGTCGGAGTTTCAATCTCCCTCGAGAAGAATTTTTATCGGCTCCCATTCACTCCCCCCTTTCTGGTCGCCTAATTGGTCCTTCAAGTGGTATCAGAGCCGGTTCGGGTCTTTGTTGACTCTAACCGCCTAAGATTCAAGGATGGCGTACCGAGAACGGGGTTCGGGTCCTCCACACTTCGATGGCAAGAACTACCGGATGTGGAGCAAGCGGATGGGTGCGTTCCTCCGCGGAAAGGGTCGGCTGCTTTGAGATGTCACGGTGGACACGAGGCTATGTCCGGCCGATGGATTTCCTTGCTCCGGGGTCGAGGGACGGATTCGACGCCAACAATAAGGCGGTCGACTACTTGTTTCGTGCTTTGTGTCGGCCGAGTTCGATCGGGTGCACACCGAGCACTTGGCTTGTAGGATTTGGGCGGTGTTGAAGGAGGCTCATGTTGGGAACGCCCGTGTTCGAGCACGGATGTATGCGACCTACGGAGAGAGTACGAGAACTTCACTCATCTCCCCGGTGAGTCCATCGATGCCTTGTTTCGCAGGTTCACGGTGGTGGTGAACAACATGAGGGCCAATGTGGACGTGCTCCCGTACGATGATCATGATAGAGCGGTCAAGCTCTTACACTCTTTGGATCGTACGATATGGGGCGGAAAGTTCGAGGCCATAGTCGAGTCGGAGAGGTATGATACCTTGGAGAGGACGAGCCGGCGCCGTTGACGAGGAGGTTCGAGAGGCCGCACGAGAACCGCGTGAACATGAGGAGGAACACGAGGACCTCGCTTCTAGTGCGGCAAGCGGGACACTTCGTCGCCGACCGCCCGAGAAGGCCGAGAGCAAGGACGACTACAAGCACAAGCCGAGGATGAACGATGGCAAGTACCGTTCGAGGCGCGACCACAAGAGCAAGCACAAGAACAAGTACAAGGACGAGCGACGATCGAGGAAGAAGGAGGGCCGAGGCAAGGCCCGAGCGATGGTTGGAGCGAGCGACGTCGACTCCAGTTCCGCGTACTCCACCTCGAGCTCGAGCAGCAGTGAAGACGAGGGAGATCGCCGCAAGAACAAGAAGTCGTCCAAGAACTTGAGCGGGCTGAGCTGCTTCGCGAGAGATGGCTTCTGCACCATGGCGCTGAGCTCCGGCAGCAAGAAGAGCACACAGAGCGACTCGGACTCTGAGTCCGACGACGAGGTGCGTGATGAACTCCCCTTCTTGCGCCAGGAGAATGAGAGGCTTGGCTCTTTGCTTGATAACCGTGATGACATGCTTAGAGAGGCAAAGAAAATGAGGAAAGAGCTTAGGGCTTCACTCGAGGATGCTTGGACTAGAGTGGCCGAGCTAGAGACACGGAGTGCTTGATAGCAAGCTTGAGATTGATTCGCTTAAGGCTAGCCCCGTTGTTTCGATGAGAATGATTGTGCCTGATTGCTCCATATTCCTTGCCGATCTTGCTTTGTTTAAGGAGAAGCATGCCTCCAAGTGTGAGGAACTAGATGTGCTTAGGGTTGAAGTGGCCGAGCTTAAGTCTAGACCTCGCTTTGCTAGGTGCTTGCACTTCTTGCCTCGTTTTGCATGCTAAGATTGATGAGATGCATGCTTACACTAGTTCGCTCGAGGCTAAATTGAAAGAACCCATGCCTACATCTTGCTCTACCCGTGAAATGCATGCAATGAAAAATTTGGAGCTTGCACATTATGTTGATCGTTTGCGGGATGAGAATGATGATTTGAGGAAGTTGATGGGTTGGTTGTCCTGGTCATGAGCCTCGCTTGAGGATGATGATCGAGGCCTTTAAGAGGCAAGATGGTGAGGGGCTTGGGGCAAACAAGGTTGGTGAAGGAAGTGGAGAGAATATCCCGGAGCCACCAAAAACCCACCACAAAAATGATTTCCTTCCAAAACCCAACCATCTTAGGAACCGACTAGACACAACCCCAGCTCCACCTATATTTCCTACACCCACAAATGATCTCCGAAGGCCTATCAAGTTTGTGAGCACTTCCAGGAAAGTGTTCGTTGGGAAAGTGAGTGAGAAGGCAAGTGAGGAGAAATCGGTGGAGGAGTTGAGTGGAGAGAAACCAAGCGAGCAGCCCCAATCCAAGCCTAAACCTAAGCTTGTGAGGTTTCGTTGTGGCCATTGTGGGAAAGAGGGTCACAAGGATGAGTTTTGCTTCAAGAGGAAGCGGGGAAGAGAGGATGGCAAAGGAGTGGGCGAACAAGGATAGGTACAACCCTTTCCATGGTGTATCTAAGCCCCGTATGCCACCGCCCGGGGGTAAGGGCCGTGGTGAGAAGTGTTCCGGCATGGGGAGATGCGAGTTCCCGCGGCCGAGGAGCAGGGTCCGGAGGGGGCGGTCGACCGGCCCGGCTAGGCGGTCGGACCGGCCCCCGGCCCCAAAGGGAGGCGGTTAGACCGGCACGGCTAGGCGGTTTAACCGCCCCCCGGCACTCGGGCGGAGTGGTTTTCGAGGTGGTGAGTCGAGAGGTTTCGGTGTCCGGAGGTGGAGTTGCTGGTGGTTGGTCTGGAGAGACGGCAGGTGGTCAGTTTGCTAGGCATTCTCCCCCTCGAGGTCACTACGGGGATGGGAGGAGTCGTAGCTTTGAGAAGGAGAGGAGGGACGTTCCACGGGTTGTCTTCCGTGGTTTTGGTCCTCCTCCGGCGGGAGGGGTGGTTTCCTCGGAGTGGTTACCGAGGTGGTGTTCGTGGTGATGGTTATGGTAGGAAAGATGGCTTGATGTGTGCTAACCCCACTTTCGAGCAAATGGCTCGGCAAGCTCGGTTTTCCTCTTTTGGTACTAACCCCAGTGCTGAGTCGTTTGTTCGCTCACGTGCTTGTTTTTGAATTTCAGGTGGGAGACTTGAAGAACATTTGGTTGATTGACTCCGGTTGCTCGAGGCACATGACCGGAGACAGGGGGTGGTTCTCAAGTCTCGTCCCGGTGGTGACGAAGAGGTACATCACCTTTGGGGACAATGGGCGTGGGCGTGTGCTTTCAGAAGGTGAGATAAAAGTGAGTGACAAGATCACTCTGAGGCGTGTTGCACTTGTTCAATCGCTGGGGTACAATTTGCTTTCTGTGTCCCAGTTGTTGGATGAGGGTTTTGAGGTGTTGTTTCGGCCAGGTGGTTCTCGGATTGTGGACTCTCGAGGGGACCTTGTTTGTATGGTCGTTCCCGAGGGTCGGGTGTTTCGTGCTGATTTTTCTCGGTCTTCGGGTGTGGAGCGTTGTTTCTTGGCCGGTTCTTCGAGTGAGTTGTGGAGGTGGCATAGGAAGTTGGGTCACTTGAGCTTTGACCTTTTGTCTCGCTTGAGTAAACTCAATTTGGTCCGAGGATTGCCACGGTTGAGGCTTGAGAAAGAGTTGGTTTGTGCTCCGTGTAGGCATGCCAAGATGGTAGCCTCTTCTCACCCGCCTCTCACCGATGTGATGACTGAGCGTCCATGCGAGCTGCTCCATATGGACCTTGTTGGCCCGGCTCGTGTGCGATCTCGCGGGTGGGAAGTGGTATGTCCTTGTTGTGGTGGACGACTATTCTCGGTATGCGTGGGTGTTCTTTACGGAGGATAAGGGGGAGACGTTTGGTTTTGTTCGAGATCTAGTCTTGAGGTTGAGGAACGAGAGGCACGGAGATGCCATACGAGCTATCCGCGGTGATAATGGCTCGGAATTCGGGAACTCTCGTTTTGAAACCTTTTGCCATGACTTGGGTCTTGAGCACCGGTTTTCGAGTCCGTATACGCCTCCCCGAATGGTGTTGTGGAAAGGAAGAACAGGACCTTGTGCGAGATGGCTCGGACGATGCTTGATGAGCATAGGACTCCGAGGAGGTATTGGGCTGAGGCGGTGAATACCGCATGCTATGTGTCGAACAGGATATACCTCAGAGTGCACAAGAAGAAGACATGCTATGAGTTGATGCATGGCCGCACACCCAAGGTAAGTCACTTCCATGTCTTTGGTTGCAAGTGTTTCATTCTGAAGAAAGGCAGGAAGTTGGATAAGTTTGAGGCTAGGTCTGTCGATGGCATTTTCTTTGGTTATGCATCTCATTCTAGAGCATATCGTGTGCTCAATCTTGAAACTAACCAAATCGTGGAGACTTGCGAGGTAACCTTCGACGAGACGAGCCACGTAGTCGGCTTGTCTTTGAGTGTGCGGGTGATGATGAGCTTGGCGAGGAGATCTTTCGGGAGGAGGAGCATGAACATGGTGATGATGAAGATGGCGGTGCGGTGCCCCCGCCGAACATGTACCCACTACTTCGACCACGATGATGGATGGACCCTCCGCTACACCTACGACGACAAATCAAGGACGAGGAGAAGCCGATGTTGAAGGGCGGGTAGCTTCGAGGCGAGAACCTCCCCGGCGAGTTCAAGTGGATCACCCAGCTTCGAGGATCATCGGCGATATGAATGAACGCACTACACGGTCGAGGGTTCGAAACAATTCTCATTTCGCTCATGCTGCATTTGTTGCTTCTTTCGAGCCCAAAGACATTGGACACGCACTATCTGATCACAATTGGGTTAACTCGATGCATGAGGAGTTGGAGAACTTTGAGAGGAATCAGGTGTGGGAGTTGGTTGACCCTCCCCCAGGGTGTAAGCCGATTGGTACAAAGTGGGTGTGGAAAAACAAAGAGGGAGAGAAAGGTGAGGTTGTGAGGAACAAGTCGAGACTTGTTGCTCGGGGGGGTTCGATCGGAAGAAGGGGATCGACTATGAGGAGACATTTGCTCCCGTAGCCCGTTTGGAGGCGATTAGGATCCTTGTAGCCTTTTCTCGTGGCTAAAGGGTTCAAGTTGCACCAAATGGATGTGAAGAGTGCCTTTACGAATGGTGTCTTGGAGGAAGAAGTGTATGTGAGGCGACCTCGGGGGTTTGAGAGTGAGAAGTACCCCCACCGGTGTACAAGTAGAGGAAGGCGCCGTATGGGTTGAAGCAGGCGCCTAGAGCTTGGTATGGCGGGTTGAGGGGGTTCTTGTTTGAGAGAGGTTTTGAGATGGGGAAGGTCGATCGGACCTTGTTTTTGCCGAGGCGGGCGAGAGATATCCCGATTGTGCGGTGTACGTGGATGATATTGTCTTTGGTGGCTCGTCTAACTCTCTTGTTGCGAGGTTTGCGGATGATATGAGCAGGGAGTTTGAGATGAGCATGATGGGCGAGTTGCGGTTCTTCCTCGGGCTACAAATAAAGCAATCAAAGGAAGGAACATTTGTGCACCGGGCTAAGTACACCAAGGACATTGTGAGGAAGTTCAAGATGGAGGACTCCAAGGCTATGACGACGCCGATGAGTACGACTACGGCTCTTGATGCGGACGAGGAAGGTGAACACGTGGACCAAAAGGAGTACCGAGCATGATCGGGTCACTCCTTTACTTGACGGCGACGAGGCCGGACATACGGCTTCTCGGTGTGTCCGTGTGCTCATTTTCAAGCGTCTCCAAGGACTTCGCATCGGCAAGCGGTGAAGAGAATTTTCGGTACTTGCGTCACACTCCCGACTTCGGCCTTTGGTACTCCGCGTCCTCTTCTTTGGCGCTTCATGGCTTTTCAGACGCGGATTTTGCCGGGTGTCGGTTGGATAGGAAGTCCACTTCTGGGACTTGCCAGTTTTTGGGTTCCTCGTTGGTGTCTTGGTCTTCCCGCAAGCAGTCGAGTGTTGCTCAATCCACGACCGAAGCCGAGTATGTTGCCGCTGCTAGTTGTTGCTCTCAGCTCCTTTGGATCACCTACACCATGAGTGACTTTGGTGAGGAGTATATCCATGTCCCACTTCAATGTGATAGCACCAGTGCCATAAGCGTTGCAAAGAACCCGGTGCTCCATTCCAAAACCAAACACATAGAAGTGAGGTATCATTTCCTGAGAGACAACGTAGAGAAAGGGAAGATAGCTTTGATCCATGTACACACACATGACCAACTAGCCGATATTTTCACCAAACCCCTAGATCAAGCAACTTTCACTCGTTTGCGGGGGGAACTTGGTGTGTGCTTGATTTCTTGAGTTGGGTGTGTGGGAGCTTTCTTTTGCCGGTGGTGTCGAGCCCGTTTTGCCTCCCCTCGAGGAGCCGGTGGTTTGTGAGCTTGGTGTGTGGGAGCTCCTTTGTAGCATATGTATAGTTTTCTTTTGTGCATTTCTTGCATTTGGCATTGCATTTGTAACATGATGTATAGGCATCCTTGTATCTTAGATTGCATGCATTTTGTATCATATGCATCGGATAGGAAAAACTTCTCATATATACAATGTTTACCATGGGTTGCTATATATGTTCTTGTGAGCTTGTTTGATATGCTACGGTTAGTTTGGCTTAGCTCTTGATGATCTTGATGAATGATCCATGGTTGATGGCTAATTTTTGAAAAATGTCACATACATGCTCTCTCATGTGTAAATGCCTATATATGATCTTGACATGTTTTAGTGGCTTTTCTATGCTTACTTTGTGGTTGGAAAGCTAGTTTATTGATCATATGGGGCCAAAGGCTCATTTGCCATCATGAATGTTTAGCCCTCTTGCTTAATCTTGTGGAGGGGCATAAGTTCCTTTTTGTCGCAAAGACATTTCATGTACCATTTACAAATCTAAAAATGAAATGAAAAATGCTTGGAAAATGTGCTCCCATGTCATATGTGCTAAACTTAATTTGCTTTGGGTGCTAAACCGTTGCATGTTGCCTACCAATGAGAAGTCTCATACATAGAAGTAGGCACATGGCTAGGTGGCTTTTGACATGACATGAGGTGCTTTTAGGTGTTTATGATGGTCTTATGATTAGAATGGGCGTCCTAGCATGAAGTTTGAGTGGCTTTGCCATTTTGATATGTTTTGCTCATGTTTAGGTATTTGCTTGTGAGAGAGTAACTTTTCGCAAAATTACTCAAATCCTTTTTAGCATTGTCCAATGGTTGTGAAACTTGGTGATCACGTAGTTAAGGTCATTACGAACTGTCGAGTATCTCACTTGCTCATTTGGACTTGTGTAGCTCTTTGTGATGAATTTTGTATATTCGAGAAGTCGTATGTTGCAAGTTTTCGCATTTTGCCTTGATTCATGCATTGTCAACAAGGGGGAGAAGTTTGTGCATGTTTTGGGCACCTGGGAGTGTTTGGAAGGTGTTCCAATTGTTTCGGGCAAGTTTTGAGCTGTTTGGTGCAGGGCCGGTCTCTTGGGGCGGTCTAACCGCCCCCCTGGCGGTCAGATCAGGCACAGGCGGTCTAACCGCCCTGTACAGGCGGTCTAACCGCCCTGGGCAGTGTGAGCAAGTTTTTGCTCTTTGTTGCATTCCCGAGTTGCATTGCTTTGCATGTGTTCGGGGGGGGAGTGGGGCGTGGCTCAGGGGGAGCTTGCATATGTGCAGGGGGAGCTCTTTGTGTTGTTCGAGCTTTGCTTTGGTGGATTGCGCTCTTTGCTTGAGCCGTGTTTTGTCTCGGATGTGTCGAGCCGTTGCCCTTGCCTAAGGGGTCCGAGACTTGTCCTCTTCAAGTGATCTTGCTCTCTGCCTTTCTTTGGCTTTCGATCGCTTGTTGAGGTTTCTTTTTATTTGTTTCTTTTCTTTTCTTTTTCCCTTGTGTTACTTCATGTGAGTGTGTTGTCAATGCACTCATCAAGGGGGAGATTGAGGACCATGTGTGGTTCGAGAACCGTGGATGGTCGCTCCCTTGTGTGATGAGTGATTGACAACGTTGTGTGGACCGATTCTTGGCTAAGTATTGCGGGTGCGAGGTTGCGGCTTGACTCATGTTGGTGCGGGTGAAGAACAAGCGCGAAAGGTCGTCGCCGGTGAGGCCTCCGGTGTGGAGAAGACAAGTAGGCTTCGTTCGAGGGACCCGGTGGCCGGCGGGGTCAAGTGCGGGCCGCATGGTGGCATGAACAGGCAAGATGAAGTCGTGGACGGTTTCTTGGTAGAGCCTCAAAACCAAGGGCGAGCCGGGACTACGTGGGAGCCGAGTCATGAGTGGAGATTGGCGGAGGCTACACCGAGTTCGCGGGGTTTGCAGTGGTTCACCAGAAAACCACTGGGTTACTCGGTTGAGCCACAAAACCGAGGCCGAAGACTCGACGAGGAGGTGCGGCCACCAAGGCCGGTTCAACCGCCCAGGAGGGGCGGTCAGACCGCCTGGGGCCGGTCAGATCCCCAGGGCCGGTCTAACCGCCCAGGGGGGGGGCGGTCGACCGCCCGGCCGCCGCCGCCGAGAAGCTTCGAAGCGGAGGACACGCGTCGGGATCGCAAGGCTTGCGTCGAGGCTACGCAGAGTGCGGTCGCCGGGCATCCGTCCGATGGTGAAGACATCAAGAATTCCAAATCCGCCCTTGAGGGGCATGTATCCCTAGTTATTAGTGAAGGGTAGTTTAGTCTTTTGGGTGCCTCCATATATACGCATTAGATGGGTGGATGGCAGCCAACTCTTGGAACCCTAGCTCATTTGGTTTTTCCATTTTCGTTCTCCATTTTCCTTAGGTTTTTAGAAGGCTAGCTTGAGAGCTTCATGTGATATCTAGAGAGAGGGATGGATGTTTGGGTGGCAAGCTAGACCTTGTACGAACCATTCATGCCATGTATAGAAGGTTTGGCGTTGTTCATCATGGTGGTTTTCCCGTCTCTTTGGTGTTGATTTTCGGAGCTCTTTTTGGCGGTGTTTTGAGGACGATTTCTTGGGGCTTTTGGTGGGTGTCACGTATGAGGTTCTTGTGCCTCTTTGGCTGGTGACTTTGCCCCCAAATCCCCCTTGAATCGGACTCGATTTGGTGGTTTCTCGAGTTGGGCGAGTTCTTGACCTAGAGAAGCGATTTCTTCGATTCCTCTTGATTGTGAGCGTTTCGGGTCGATTCCTTTGAGGTAGAGGTTGCCCAGGAGGTAACCCAGCTATTCCCGAAGTTTGACCGCAATCCGTGGAGTGATTCGGGAGATCGGGCGCGAGGAAGTTGAGGTTTGACCCGCGGGTTCGTTTTACGGGAAGGGGCGGTCTAACCGCCTACGAGGGGCGGTCTAACCGCCCGGGTGTTTCCGAGTCAAAGTTTTGTTTCGCCGGATTTTCCTCTCGTGAGTTTGTTCGCCTTGATCGAGGAGGAGTGTCCGGGTGAAATTTGGGATCGTTCTCGTGCGGTTTGCTAGGTGTTCTTGGTTGGAGTTCGTTGCTTGGGTACGGAGGTTAGACCGCCCCCGGTAGCCGGTCTAACCGCCCCTAGGCCCTTGGGTGAAGTTTTGGTTTTTGCCAAGATTTTCTCGGTAGCTAGCATGGCCTTGACCGAGAGATCTCTCGTTGGTGAAACCGTGGTGTGTTTTGGTGCTCGGAAGAGGCGTTTCGGAGGATTTCTTGGTTGCCGGGTGGAGGCGGTCTAACCGCCCCTATACCCGGTCCTAACCGCGCCACTCGGTTAGCCGCTTTCGAGTTGTTTCCGCCGTCGGTCTTGTGTGTGTGTTGTGGTTGCTTGGTAGAGTTTGTTCCTAGGACCCGCAGCACTCCGGTGGCTACGTGGTTTTGGCAAACGGGAGGTAGAAGTGCGGAGCGTGTGATTTCGGGGGTTCGACCGAGCTAGTTCGTCTTGTCGGAGTTTCAATCTCCCTCGAGAAGAATTTTTATCGGCTCCCATTCACTCCCCCCTCTCCGGTCGCCTAATCGGTCCTTCAACTAGGATAATATTTCTTCAAATATCTTCCATTTATAGCAGCAGTGAACTCTTCTCCTAGTAAAGTTTTCAAGATATATGCATTTCCAGGCGTACATCTAACTACCCGAAAAGGACCTTCCCAATTCGGGGACCATTTGCCGAACGTACTATACTTAGTTCCAATCTGCAGTAATGCTTTCCAAACCAAATCTCCTTCTGCAAATTGCTTGACCTTTACTTTCTTGTTGTAATACTTAGCAACTCGCATCTTGTTCTTCTCTATATTCTCTAGGGCCCTAAGACGCATCATATGCAAATCCTCTAACTCGTCCATCATTAAGCCACTATAATCTTTGGAACTTAAATCCTTTTGCAAAACCACTCTCCTTGAGTCTGATTGCATTTCCCATGGCAAAACAGCATGATGCCCATAAACCAACTCATAAGGAGATGTTTTTGTAGCCCCATGGGGAGCCATTTGGTAAGCCCACAAGGCCTCATTGAGTACCGAATGCCACCTCTTTGGCTTCGATCAATCTTCTTTTGTATAATCTTGATCATGATCTTGGTAGAAGCTTCGCACGACCATTATCTTGGGCATAATAAGGAGAAGAATTCAACAATTTGATCCCCATGCTTTCAGCAAATTCCCCGAACTGCGAAGATACAAATTGAGCTCCTTGATCAGTTGTAATCGTTTGAGGAATCCCAAATCTGTAGATGATGTGTTCTTTAACAAACTCAACCATATTTTCTGATGTTACTTTCTTTAATGGAATTGCATCAACCCATTTGGTAAAATAATCTATTGCTAAAAGCACAAATTTATGCCCCCTGCTAGATGGAGGATTTATTTGGCCAATCAAATTTATACCCCATCCTCTGAATGGCCATGGCTTGATAATAGGATTCAAAGCCGATGCTGGAACTCTTTGGATATTCCCAAACTTCTGACAATCTTGACACCCTTCGTAATACTCAAAGCAATCTTCCAGCATCGTCGGCCAATAACATCCAGTGTGCCTGATAACCCACTTCATTCGGTAAGACGATTGATGCGCTCCACATAACCCATCGTGCACTTCACTCATCATTTTCTTTGCTTCTTCTTCACCCAGGCATTGTAGTAACACCCCATCTAATGACTTGTAAAATAAATGCCCATCAAGAAGAACAAACTTTATAGCTTTATACCTGAGCTTCCTAGAGACCTTTCGGGATGGATTTTCCAAATAATCAACAATTTCTTTTCTCCAATCATCTTATGTGTTGATGGTTAATAGTTGTATCAAAGTTCGTTTGTGACTTGCAAGCGGACAAGTCTCCCGTCGTAGTCAAGGGACCCTTCTTCCCTCGAGTGGTGAACCCAAGGTATCGAATCCGTGGAACAATGTGCAACACAAGGATTCAATCTAGTAAAGCAAGGTAAAGCTATCTATTGAAGACAAGTTGCATCTAATCTACTAACTCATAAAGAAAACGAATCTAATCTAATCTACTAAAGAGGTAACAAGAGAAAGCAAGAGATAACCAATCTAGAGAATCTAGATCATGCTTATGTTGTAGCTCCAAACAAGATAGATGAAGATAGAAAAGCGAATCTCATTAAAAGCATCTTTAAATCGTGGCCTTCCCATCCGACTCCGAAAACATCCGCCTTTCGAGACCCCCGTTCTGTCACAACGTATCCCTATTCATGCGGGGAGCTTAGGGCGAGTTCGATAGAACAAGTTGAAATCACTTGGCCGGTCCGTATGCACCTCTAGCCACCGCGGCTACAAGAGCACCCTATGTAATCTAGCCGCAAACTAGATCGTAGAAGAAGCAAAACCAAGAAGAAAACAAAATCATCGAGAAGGCACTTAATCGCTAGAAATCGGATTCACTTACAAACTTCACCATGAATGATTACATGAACAAGATCACCACCGGGGCCCTCCCTCGATCTTGATCCTCGCTCCGGAGCTCCGACGTGGTCTTCCATGCAAGGTTCCCACGTCGGCTAGGGAAACCCTAGACAACTAGCACGACCCTCATCTTCAAGTTGGTGTCCCTCAAGCTTCTCTCGCTCCTCGGCGGCGGATTACGACTTCCGTTCGCGTGGCTCTCGGTCGGGGGGCTATTTATAGCCCGAGAAGCAATTAGGTCAAAGGAGAGGCCGACCGGGCCCCGAATTGGGCCGGGCCGGCCGGCTCGGGCCGGCCGGCCCGGGCCCACCCGGCCCATCCCGCGGCTCGCTTCGCCCGGTGTTGCTTCCCACGTCTTCTAGATGTTCTCCCCTTTTGCATGTGGGCCCTTGACGTCGGTTTCTCTCCGAATTGGACTCAACTCCTTGTCTTGCAAGATTCAAGCACTTTTCTCGGTTCGGTCCTCGGAGTTTATCGTCTTCTCGGGCTTGGTCCTTGGGCTCTTGGAGTCATGTTCACTTCATTGCTTGACTTGTATCGGGCTTCAAGGTGTTGTCATGAAGTGCTTAATGAACTTATCCCGAAGTCTTGCTTTCAACGTTAAAACCCCGCGTAAACACATAACTCCAAAACCGACATGCACAAGTGAACTTGTTATACCACGGGGGTTAGTACCAATGAATAAGATACAAAAGTTATGCCAACACCGAAGGTAAACTCATGGCTAGGTTGACGGATTTTCACCGTCAACATCTCCCCCATGCTTAAACCTTGCTCGTCCTCGAGTAAGCCTTCGATGGATATCATCATTGCCAAACAATGTTTAAACCTTGCACTTGATCATACATGAAAAAAAAACATAATGCTCTCAAAAGTTTAATTCGTTAAAGTTCCATAATGTACTAGCCTTCACCTCTACGGAGCGTAGATTCTTATTAAGCTTATCCCACAAGTATTAACATGCTCACCAAGTTTAAATAGACCTCGAATTTTTGAAATAAAGAACGAGATAAAGAAAAGCTAAACCAAGTTCACAAATTTAAATCATCTTGAATATTGCTCATGAACTCTCATCTCACTTGTCTCTCAAGCCTATATATTCTACTCCTTTCCCTCTCATAACATATATGTGTGGTAGGCTTTATATGGAGCTTTGGGAAAGTTTAGTCCTAACAAGATTTTATAAATGAGGTGTTGTCAAAACAAGACAAGCTTCTCATGGTCTTACCGAGACTCGTCAAAAAGGTCATTGGAAAATAATGTTAAATCAAGGAGGGGAAAGAGAAAAATACACACACTTTTAGATGAGTGGACATGTGCAAATGGCAAAGAGTGATCCCGAGGCACAAAGGAAGTCCTCGTTATCGGATTGCACATGGTTGGAAAAATGAGAATGGATCTTTTTAACTTGAAGCCTTGAATGCACCTTTAGAGAGCCGGGGAATTTACTTTACGCACATATATTTTTTCTCTTTCTCATATTTCTCATTCTTTTCTTTCTTTCATTCATTCATTTTTTTTCTTGTCATATATTCAGTCCATGACTTTCACAACGAAGTTTTGATTTTTTTTATACCTTGAAAGTCATGAGTATCACTGGATTTTTTTTTCTTTCATCATCCTTTTTTTTAAAAAATATTCCCCTTTGAACTCTAAAACTGCACCGTACCTACCTCCTCCCCCATGCTTAGACGTTGCTCGTCCTCGAGCAAAGAGGCGAAAAATAAGGTAGGTACCGGAATATTTTTCCTTGGAGAGATACTTCAAATCTTCAATGTTGGCACCGTCTTGCGATCTTCCTTGAATTGATGATACATTCTCAACAATAGGTTGTGGTCAAGGAGGTAATCACAAAAGATGATATTTGGTTTAAGGGTGGATATCCGGCGAAGTTTGTGAGATCACCGATGCGGGGATACACAATGCACGGATAAAAGGCTAGCAAAAAGATAGATACGCAAAAATGGAATGACCAGCTTCTTAGTCTCGGGCCAGAGAAATCATGGCCTGCAATAACTCACTCAAAAATAAATCTTGTACACTAAGGTTTATGCACTCAAATATATATAAGGCTCTGGATAGGTTGAGCAACACACAAGTGATATTTATGACAAGGTTAGCAAGATTTTTTTTAACATAAAAGACATCTTTAATCTATTCATAACTTGAGAGCACATAAAACACTATGGGTCCTTATTTTAATCATAACCTCCGCTGAAGATTAAGCTAGCATTTAGATAATTTCAGATTTGTGTTTTTAAGAGAGCACTAGTTCAAACATGCATAAATCAATTACAAAGATAAACAAAGCAGCAATTATAATCATATATCATCATGGCACAAACTTTGTAACTTTACCAAAGGTAAAAACTTGGTGGTGACATTATTCATGATGAAAATAAAAACTAAGATACATGCTGAAAAAAATTAAACTAACACACTTTCTGAAATTTAAATAAAAAACTGAAAACACTACGCATACATAGGCGCAAACAAGCTGAAAATTAAAGAAAAGGGGGGTAAAGGAAAGATAACTAAAGCTCCTCCTCTCTCTAATCTTCCGCCGGTGGTTGATATTGATAGTCTTGGTTGTTGTACCCTTACTTGTAATAGGAATGCGCCTCTCCTCCTATGAATTGTCCGATGGTGCTAGGTGAAGGTGTCAAAGCACATAAGCGACGTTTGCATTTCCTTCACCCATTTGGTTTGCATTGGTTTGGATGGCTGCAATAATTTGCATGTTCCTTGCAGCGTATCCTCCAATGGTGGCTACATTTTGTTGTGGTTGAGGAAGGTGTGCATATGGCTCCGCAAAGGCTACGTTGGGCACCGCAAAAATGGTGGGGGTATGGCTGCACCACTCCCCCATGCTTGCATTGGTACACCACCGTAGTAACTTGGCGGCGCCGTGGTTCCTCCCAATGGTGGGACATAATTTTTGTTGTGCACCTCCTTCTTGGGTCGTGGAAGATCCTTCTCCTATGATCCTTCTCTTTTGTTATTTTCTCTTCACCGGCACAAGAAGTCCTTCCTCTAACCGATCTTCTTCCCCTCAAGAAAAGTCTTAATCTTCAATCCGGAAGGGGCAAATTCACCTAGGCCACTTGGAAGCCTCCTCTCTCATCTTCACTTAAATTTTCCTTTCTTCATATATTCCTAGGGAAGTCCCGGGTAGGAGATGATTTGGGTTTCTTGTAATACCCGGTTTTAAAGAGATAGCCAATATGGAGAGGTAACACCCCGAACCAATATCTTCCGAACTCGATGTTGCTTAACAACACCACCGGTTGATCATAGGTGAGTGGGGTCTATTGGCCACTTGGCAATCAAAGCCAAGTAAAGCCAATTCAACTCCGTGTTGGTTATCTTTGTCTCTCTTGTTCTCCCAAAAATCCACTTGCACAAAGGCGACACACATGGATGATGGGGTTCCGGATAGTATTTCTTCGTTGATGGTCTCTTCCCGTGATCATACTCCAAAAACCTTCCCATGTGCCTTCATGCACATACTTGTTTCGGAGCTCCCTTTTGAAAATAGGAGACACTCGCCCATGGGTCTACGATACTAGACATGCAATCGTTTCGAACATGAAAACCAATCTGATCTATCGGGGATTGTGTTGAATGGATCCAAGGAAGCAGTGGAGCCCTTACTCCCTTTACGGCATGGTTGCTAGCCTTAAGCATTAAAGTATTTTCAGCACAAGATGATAGATAGATAATCCAACAAAGTGTGATTACATCTCAAGATCGACGCAACCCATGGATGAAAGGAGATTACCCCATCAAAGTGCTAGAAATAGCATCACTGATCAAGGTTACCCTTCCGACGGTGTCTTCCTTCTTCTCCACTTGTGGGCTCCCTCCAACGGAATGAGAGACTCAGCACTCCTTCATCAAGAGTATACGCCATGGTCATGAAAATTTCCTAGGCGAATTTCTTGTGGGTGTTTGCCGACACTCCGTTAGAGAACTGCACCGGTGTCCCGTGTGAAACCCAATATGTGGAGAGCTTGGTCGTCGATGTCGACGTTCGCTACAAGCCTCTACTTAAGGCGAGCGAGCTTCTTCTCCTCCTCCGTCATGATGACATACCCCTCGGAATACCGCGGAGCATATGGAGGTGGAGCGGATGATCGTGTCAAGTGGTGAGGTTAGACGGGCGGCTCCTCCATATGTTATTGAAGTTTGGTGAACCTCATAAACGAGTTTTGTGTGGCCCTCATGCCACCAAGGAGAAGAGTGTGATTCCTCCTCGGCGGTGCCGTGCCCTCCTCCATACTCCGAGGATGCTCGGAAACCGAGTGCCTCCTCGAAGAGGTTGTCGATGATGGCTTAGACGACGATGATCCCTTCATCTTTGGTGAAAAGGCTTGTAGTTTTCTTCCATGATTGCAGCACTCTCCCCTCACAAATAAATATCCGGGGTTTTCACCCGGTAACAAGGTACACAAATATTATTTTGGAGTCCGGACTTTGAGTGGATTAAGGATGTGATTTGTTGCACGAAACAAATGCGGTGGATGGCTAAGTCTAAGGTGATTCCGGCCTACAAACTAAAGCACATGAACAAAGAGTTGGATGAAAGACTTACCTCTCTCCTCCTCTCGGCTCGGTTCTTCTCTAGTGCATGTTGCTTCGTGACCGCGTACACCTTCCAAACGTTCCCGTCCACTCCTTCGCTTGCATTATTGCTCCTTCCACTTGATGTTTTCGCTTTGACTCACTTCCATACTCCCTTGCCTCACATGCATCCATGATATTCCTACAAAATAAAGCCTTGGCTGCCCCCCCCCCATGCTTGTACTTTGCATGTGGTTTAAATATGTTGGAGGGGCATCCCGTGATGTATCATGGTGCATGAATGGTTAGGTTAACTAGATTGCCTCCCTTTAAGTGTGTTTAAGGCTAAGCACTCCTCTAATTTCGAAATTTAAAAATATTTTTCAGAGCCATGCAAGAGCTCAAGCATAAATTTAGAGAAGTTTTTAAACCATTAAAAACAAATGCAAGTCGAAAATATTTTTTTATTACGTCGATTTCGGTCTCACCGGTATAGTTTGCCTTCATTGGTTGAGAGCAAGCTTTTCCCGGCTTGATCTTGGGGGCATAGGTTTAGGTCCTAATTTCGATTAGATGAGAGAGATTTTTGAATGAAATAAAATTAAGTGAGGCTTAGAAAAATTCTAATCTTAGAGAAACCAAGGATATGGATTTTTAAACTAACCAAAAATCAAGTTTCTAGGTTCACGCGAGTCCCACCACATGCTGAAATTTAAATAACATCTAGATACAAGTTGTGGCTCTACTCGAGTGTTTTTAGCATGAAAAACAAGTCAACCACAGCACCATAATGAGGGTGAAGGGTTGAGTTAGGTTCTGAATTTTTTTCTTTTTGGTTGTGGTTTCTCGAAGAAGAAGCAAACAATCACATAGGATGGTTCATGTAAAGGGTTTATGATCAAGCAAAATATTCAACCAAGAATTATGTCTCTAATATTGTTCAACCATTCTAAGTCTAATGTTTTGCGTAGTAAAATTCAAAACTGAATTATTAAAAAGACTCGAAAAACCTGGAATCGGGTTGTCCTCCCGTAGCTTATTCTTGACTCGACGAAACGGGTTGCCTCCCGCCTAGCGCTTCGTTTATAGTCCATGGCTAGACTTCTTCACTTGATTACTCCGGATCAACGCTCTTTGCGGGCGTTGCAATCTTGGGTACCCACTTTGGCTTAGTCAATTTTTTTGGTCTTCACGGTGCGGCTTTGTCCTTTGGTCTTGACGGATGCAACATCTTCCTTGTGGCTCGGCATCTCGAACTCCGGTCCTTCGGTCGTGATCTTCATGGTCTCTAGTGTGATCCTTCATCTCTCCCGAATGAGCTTGAGTAGCCTTCGCCATCTTGGGACCTTGGAGTTGTCTCGGATATTCTTCTTTGTTGCCCATCGGGCGCCCGCAAGTTGTCCCACTTGCGTCTAGCATCTTTATCACGATGAACACTTCACGCTCCTTGCATGTGGATCTTGCCTTGGCAGCCTTTAGGTGTTGAGCTTCTTTCTCCATCTCCATCTTTTCCGTCCTCGTTGATCTTGAACGGCCTTCCGGCGTCTTGACTTGGAGGTGGCGATTCCCTTGGAGATTTTGATGGTCCTTCGAGCTTGTGTTGCACGTCACCTTTGCTCGTAAAGTTTTCCTAGATCATCCACAAAAAAGTTTTGGGTTTCTTGGAGAGGTAGCCAACCATCTCCGGTTAGGGTTAGTGATAAAACAAAAATCTAACAAAAGAAAAATTAGGGTTAATCAAAACTAGATTAGATTGACTCTTTTTTTTTTTTTCGGGGATGATCAAACATAAGAGATGCAAAAGAAAATCAAAAAGAAAAAGCTGAAAGATAAGCGATACTAGATCGGATCTTGATTGCTTGTTCCCCGGCAACGGCGCCAGAAAAAGGGGCTTGTTGACGGTTAATAGTTGTATCAAAGTTCGTTTGTGACTTGCAAGCGGACAAGTCTCCCGTCGTAGTCAAGGGACCCTTCTTCCCTCGAGTGGTGAACCCAAGGTATCAAATCCGTGGAACAATGTGCAACACAAGGATTCAATCTAGTAAAGCAAGGTAAAGCTATCTATTGAAGACAAGTTGCATCTAATCTACTAACTCATAAAGAAAACGAATCTAATCTAATCTACTAAAGAGGTAACAAGAGAAAGCAAGAGATAACCAATCTAGAGAATCTAGATCATGCTTATGTTGTAGCTCCAAACAAGATAGATGAAGATAGAAAAGCGAATCTCATTAAAAGCATCTTTAAATCGTGGCCTTCCCATCCGACTCCGAAAACATCCGCCTTTCGAGACCCCCGTTCGTCACAACGTATCCCTATTCATGCGGGGAGCTTAGGGCGAGTTCGATAGAACAAGTTGAAATCACTTGGCCGGTCCGGTATGCACCTCTAGCCACCGCGGCTACAAAAGCACCCTATGTAATCTAGCTGCAAACTAGATCGTAGAAGAAGCAAAACCAAGAAGAAAACAAAATCATCGAGAAGGCACTTAATCGCTAGAAATCGGATTCACTTACAAACTTCACCATGAATGATTACATGAACAAGATCACCACCGGGCCCTCCCTCGATCTTGATCCTCGCTTCCGGAGCTCCGACGTGGTCTTCCATGCAAGGTTCCCATGTCGGCTAGGGAAACCCTAGACAACTAGCACGACCCTCATCTTCAAGTTGGTGTCCCTCAAGCTTCTCTCGCTCCTCTGCGGCGGATTACGACTTCCGTTCGCGTGGTGGCTCTCGGTCGGGGGGCTATTTATAGCCCGAGAAGCAATTAGGTCAAAGGAGAGGCCGATTGGGCCCCGAATTGGGCCGGGCCGGCCGGCCGGGGCCGGCCGGCCCGGGCCCACCCGGCCCATCCCGCGGCCTGCTTCGCCCGGTGTTGCTTCCCATGTCTTCTAGATGTTCTCCCCTTTTGCATGTGGGCCCTTGACGTCGGTTTCTCTCCGAATTGGACTCAACTCCTTGTCTTGCAAGATTCAGCACTTTTCTGGTTCAGTCCTCGGAGTTTATCGTCTTCTCGGGCTTGGTCCTTGGGCTCTTGGAGTCATGTTCACTTCATTGCTTGACTTGTATCGGGCTTCAAGGTGTTGTCATGAAGTGCTTAATGAACTTATCCCGAAGTCTTGCTTTCAACGTTAAAACCCCGCGTAAACACATAACTCCAAAACCGACATGCACAAGTGAACTTGTTATACCACGGGGGTTAGTACCAATGAATAAGATACAAAAGTTATGCCAACACCGAAGGTAAACTCATGGCTAGGTTGACGGATTTTCACCGTCAACATTATGCTAGATCACTCCCAAAAGCACACACTTCCTTAGCAAACACTTCTTGGCTTTCTCTATAACTCCGAAGCACTTTGAGCCAACCTTTGTTTGCCTCTTCATTGTGTTCCCTAGAAATATGTTGTAGAATTACTAACGAAAACTTTTCAAAATTTCCTTGCACTCCTCGTAGTAATTCCTCAAGATGTCATTTCTACATTCATATTGTCCATTCAATTGTTTTATAACTAACTCGAATCTCCATAAATTTCAACCGAAATAGTCTTTGCTTCTTTCAAATATTGAAGCCCTCTAAGCAATGCTTCATATTCACCTTGATTATTTGTGACGAGAGGTTGAATAGGGATAGCAAACTCAAACATCTCACCTTTGGGTGAAATTAATAAAATTCCTACTCCACAACCTTTGCCGCATGGGGATCCATCAAAGAATAAAGCCCAAGGAGTGATTTCAAGCAAATCAATTGATGGATCGCGATGTTCAGTAATGAAATCAGCAATAATCTGACCTTTAACAGCTTTTGCCGATTCAAACTTCAACTCAAACTCAGACAAAGCCAAAATCCACTTGCCAATCCTTCCATTCAAAATTGGCATAGATAACATGTGTTTAATTACATCAAACTTTGAATATACAACGCATTCGGCATTCAACAAATAGTGCCGAAACTTTGTACATGAGTAATAAACACACGAGCAAAGCTTCTCCGCAACTCGAATATCTTGTCTCGAGATCAAGCAACTTTCGGCTAAGGTACGCAACTACTCGTTCCTTCCCTCAAATTCTTGTATAAGGGCCGATCCAATGGTTTGCGCATCGGCCGCCACGTACAACTTGAAAGGCTTGTTCAATTGTGGAGGCACCAATGCGCGGTTCCTTCATGTACTTGCTTGATCTCATTGAAAGCCTTTTGTTGTTCGTCACCCCATACAAACTTCCGATCCTTCTTGATCCTCAACAGCGGAGAGAAAGGAAATACCTTTTGTGACAAATTTGAAATGAACCTTCTCACAAAATTGATTTTGCCAAGCAAGGATTGCAATTCCTTGAGATTAGTTGGAGGAACAACTTCATCAATAGCTTTCATGCTTTTCTTTCCAACTTCTATTCCTCCCTCATGCACCAAAAATCCCAAGAACTCTCCAGAATGAAACCCCAAAGGCACACTTGTTCGGGTTCATCTTTAGCCCATGCTTTTGGGTGCACTCTAGAGTTTTTCTCACATCATTCAAATGTGATTCACGATCCAAAGACTTGATCACGACATCATCAATGTATATCTCAACAATTTTGCCGATCAACTCGTGAAAAATATAATTCATGGCTCTTTGATAAGTTGCACCGGCATTTTTTAACCCAAATGTCATAACAATCCACTCAAAAAGTCCTATATGTCCGGACATCCGAAGGTCATCTTCGATATATCTTCTATTGCCATAAAAATTTGATTGTACCCGCATTGCCATCCATGAAACTAATAACTTTATGTCCAGCGGCGGCATCAACCAACAAATCAGCAACGGCATTGGATATCCGTCCATGGGTGTAGCTTTGTTTAGATCTCTAAATCTATGCAAACCCTCATCTTCCCGATTTTCTTGTAAACGGGGACAATGTTAGAGATCCACTCCGCATATCCGCATGACCGAATCAAATTTGCTTCAATCAATCTCTCAACTTCTTTTTTCACGTCGGCCAATACTTCATCCTTGTAAATCTTTCGGGGAGGTTGCTTGTAAGGTTTAAACCAGGTTTGATTGGCAACCGATGCTCAACAATGGAACGATCCAAACCAGGCATCTCTGAATAATCCCAAGCAAAGCAATCTTTATATTCTTTCAGTAGCTTGATCAACCCTTCTCTGAAACTTGAATCTAAGTTAGCACTGATAAATGTCGACCTCGGCTTATCACCATCTCCAATATCAATTTCTTCCAATTTGTCAGCCGACATGAATCCACGTCCTAACCTTCCATGAGTTCCATCGATTGGATTATCCATTAAAAATTGCTATAAGAGCTGACTGCTTGAATCGGCTGTTGATCACTGCTGACTGGTTCAACAAGACCTTCACCCCAGTCTTTGCCTGAGAAGCAATCTATACCTTGATACTCCCAGAAGGCTGGTTCCACGTTAGCCACGCTCACTGAATCATCTGATTGGACCACCTCTATATCATCATCCACCCATTGAACAAGTTGTTGGTGCATGGTAGATGGGATGTAGTAATTTGCATGGATCCAGTCCCGTCCAAGCAGCAAGCTATATGCCCCTTTGCCCTCAATGACAAAGAAGGTCATGAGCAAAGTCTTAGACCCGATCATCAGGTCCACATGTACATAACCCTTAGTGTCCGAAGGATTCCCACAAAATCATTCGAACTATACTTGTTGGCGTCAAATCCCCGTGGCCCATGCCAAGCTTCCCGAATGTGTGAGGACCATGTGTGGTTCGAGGACCGGTGGATGGTCGCTTCCTTGTGTGATGAGTGATTGACAACGTTGTGTGGACCGATTCTTGGCTAAGTATTGCGGGTGCGGGTTGCGGCTTGACTCGTGTTGGTGCGGGTGAAGAACAAGCGCGAAAGGTCGTTGCGGTGAGGCCTCCGTGTGTGGAGAAGACAAGTAGGCTTCGTTCGAGGGACCCGGTGGCCGGCCGGGGTCGAGTGCGGGCCGCATGGTGGCATGAACAAGAAGATGAAGTCGTGGACGGTTTCTTGGTAGAGCCTTAAAACCAAGGTCGAGCCGGACTACGTGGGAGCCGAGTCATGAGTGGAGATTGGCGGAGGCTACACCGAGTTCGCGGGGTTTGCGGTGGTTCACCGTAAAACCACCGGGTTACTCGGTTGAGCCACAAAACCGAGGCCGAAGACTCGACGAGGAGGTGCGGCCACCCGGGCCGGTTCAACCGCCCGGAGGGGCGGTCGACCGCCCGGGGTCGGTCGGTTCCCCGCGGGCCGGTCTAACGCCCGTGGGGGCGGTCTGACCGCCCGGCCGCCGGCGCTGAGAAGCTTCGAAGCGGAGGACACGCGTCGGGATCGCAAGGCGTGCGTCGAGGCTACGCAGGGTGCGGTCACCAGGCATCCGTCCGATGGTGAAGACATCAAGAATTCCAAATCCGCCCTTGAGGGGCATGTATCCCTAGTTATTAGTGAAGGGCGTTTTAGTCTTTTGGGTGCCTCCATATATACTCATTAGAGGGGTGGATGGCGCCAACTCTTGGAACCCTAGCTCATTTGTTTTTCCATTTTCGTTCTCTATTTTCCCTAGGTTTTTAGAAGGCTAGTTTGAGAGCTTCATGTGAGATCTAGAGAGAGGGATGGATGTTTGGGTGGCAAACTAGACCTTGTACGAACCATTCATGGCATGTATAGAAGGTTCGGCGTTGTTCTTCATGGTGATTCTCCCGTCTCTTTTGTGTTGATTTTCGGAGCTCTTTTTGGCGGAGTTTTGAGGACGATTTCTTGGGGTTTTTGTTGGGTGTCACGTATGAGGTTCTTGTGCCTCTTTGTCTGGTGACTTTGCCCCCAAATCCCCTTTGAATCGGACTCGATTTGGTGGTTTCTCGAGTTGGGCGAGTTCTTGACCTAGAGAAGCGATTTCTTCGATTCCTCTTGATTGTGAGCGTTTCGGGTCGATTCCTTTGAGGAAGAGGTTGCCCAGAGGTAACCCGCCTATCCCCGAAGTTTGGCCGCAATCCGTGGAGTGATTCGGGAGATCGGGCGCGAGGAAGTTGAGGTTTGACCCGCGGGTTCGTTTTTCGGAAGGGGGCGGTCTAACCGCCTACGGGGGGCGGTCTAACCGCCCGGGTATTTCCGGGTCAAAGTTCCCGTTTCGCCGGATTTTCCTCTCGTGAGTTTGTTCGCCTTGATCGGAGGAGTGTCCGGGTGAAACTTGGGGTCGTTCTCGTGTAGTTTGCTAGGTGTTCTTGGTTGGAGTTCGTTCGTCGGGTACAGGAGGTTAGACCGCCCCGGGTAGCCGGTCTAACCGCCCCTAGGCCCTTGGGTGAAGTTTTGGTTTTCGCCAAGATTTTCTCGGTAGCTAGCATGGCCTTGACCAGAGATCTCTCTTGGTGAAACCGTGGTGTGTTTTGGTGCTCGGAAGAGGCGTTTCGGAGGATTTCTTGGTTGCCGTGTGGAGGCGGTCTAACCGCCCCCATACCCGGTCTAACCGCCCCCTCCGGTTAGCCGGCTTTCGAGTTGTTTCCGCCGTCGGTCCTGAGTGTGTGTTGTGGTTGCCGGTAGAGTTTGTTCCTAGGACCGCAGCACTACGGTGACTACGTGGTCTTGGCAAACGAGAGGTAGAAGTGCGTAGCGTGTGATTTTGGGGGTTCGACCGAGCTAGTTCATCTTGTCGGAGTTTTAATCTCCCTCGAGAAGAATTTTTATCGGCTCCCATTCACTCCCCCCCCTCCTCTCGGTTCGCCGTATCGGTCCTTCAAGTGGTATCGCAGCCGGTTCGGGTCTTTATTGACTCTAACCGCCTAAGATCCAAGGATGGCGTACCGGGAACGGGGTTCGGGTCCTCCACACTTCGATGGCAAGAACTACCGGATGTGGAGCAAGCGGATGGGTGCGTTCCTCCGCGGAAAGGGTCGACCGCTTTGGGATGTCACGGTGGACACAAAGGCTATGTCCACCGATGGATTTCCTTGCTCCGTGGTCGAGGGACGCATTCGACGCCAACAATAAGGCGGTGGACTACTTGTTTCGTGCTTTGTGTCAGCCTGAGTTCGATCGGGTGCACACCGAGCACTTGGCTTGTAGGATTTGGGCGGCGTTGAAGGAGGCTCATGTTGGGAACGCCCAGGTTCAGGCACGGTTGTATGCGACCTACCGGAGAGAGTACGAGAACTTCACTCATCTCCCCGGTGAGTCCATCGATGCCTTGTTTCGCAGGTTCACGGTGGTGGTGAACAACATGAGGGCCAATGTGGACGTGCTCCCGTACGATGATCATGATAGAGCGGTCAAGCTCTTACACTCTTTGGATCGTACGATATGGGGTGGAAAGTTCGAGGCCATAGTCGAGTCGGAGAGGTATGATACTCGACGGTGAACGAGCCGTTCTCGAAGCTCAAGTCGGCCGAGGTGGATAGGGGCATGACCGCCAAGCTCGAGGGACCGATCGACTCCCATAGTCTTGCCCTCGTTGGTGGTTCCAAAGGAAAGACTAACTCTAACCCATCCACCAGGATGTTCTCGTTTTCCTCTTTGATGTCTATGCCGGATGAGGAGTTTGATGACCTTGGAGAGGACGAGCCGGCGCTGTTGACGAGGCGGTTCGAGAGGCCGCACGAGAACCGCGTGAACATGAGGAGGAACACGAGGACTCGCTTCCGTGCGGCAAGCCGGACACTTCGTCGCCGATCGCCCGGAGAAGGCCGAGAGCAAGGACGCCTACAAGCACAAGCCGAGGATGAACGATGGCAAGTACCGTTCGAGGCGCGATCACAAGAGCAAGCACAAGAACAAGTACAAGGACGAGCGACGATCGAGGAAGAAGGAGGGCCGAGGCAAGGCCCGAGCGATGGTTGGAGCGAGCGACGTCGACTCCGGCTCCGCGTACTCCACCTCGAGCTCGAGCAAAGGCCGAAGACGAGGGAGATCGCCGCAAGAACAAGAAGTCGTCCAAGAACCTGAGCGGCCTGAGCTGCTTCGCGAGAGATGGCTTCTGTACCATGGCGCTGAGCTCCGGCAGCAAGAAGAGCACACAGAGCGACTCGGACTCTGAGTCCGACGACGAGGTGCGTGATGAACTTCCCTTCTTGCGCCAGGAGAATGAGAGGCTGGGCTCTTTGCTTGATAATCGTGATGATATGCTTAGAGAGGCCAAGAAAATGAGGAAAGAGCTTAGGGCTTCACTCGAGGATGCTAGGACTAGAGTGGCTGAGCTAGAGACACATGTGCTTGATAGCAAGCTTGAGATTGATTCGCTTAAGGCTAGCCCCGTTGTTGCCGATGAAAATGATTGTGCCGATTGCTCCATATTCCTTGCCGATCTTGCTTTGTTTAAGGAGAAGCATGCCTCCAAGTGTGAGGAACTAGATGTGCTTAGGGTTGAAGTGGCCGAGCTTAAGTCTAGACCTCGCTTTGCTAGGTGCTTGCACTTCTTGCCCCGTTTTGCATGCTAAGATTGATGAGTTGCATGCTTACACTAGTTCGCTTGAGGCTAAATTGAAGGAACCCATGCCTACATCCTCGCTCTACTTGTGAAATGCATGCATTGAAAAATTTGGAGCTTGCACATTATGTTGATCGCTTGCGGGATGAGAATGATGACTTGAGGAAGTTGATGGGTTGGTTGTCCTGGTCATGAGCCTCGCTTGAGGATGATGATCGAGGCCTTTAAGAGGCAAGATGGTGAGGGGCTTGGGGCAAACAAGGTTGGTGAAGGAAGTGGAGAGAATATCCCGAGCCACCAAAAACCCACCACAAAAATGATTTCCCTCCAAAACCCAACCATCTTAGGAACCGACTAGACACAACCCCAGCCTCCACCTATATTTCCTACACCCACAAATGATCTCCAAAAGCCCATCAAGTTTGTGAGCACTTCGGGGAAAGTGTTCTTTGGGAAAGTGAGAGAGAAGGCAAGTGAGGAGAAATCGGTGGAGGAGTTGAGTGGAGAGAAACCAAGCGAGCAGCCCCCAATCCAAGCCAAAACCTAAGCTTGTGAGGTTCCGTTGTGGCCATTGTGGGAAGGAGGGTCACAAGGATGAGTTTTGCTTCAAGAGGAAGCGGGAAGAGAGGATGGCAAAGGAGTGGGCAAACAAGGATAGGTACAACCCCTCCCATGGTGTACCTAAGCCTCATATGCCACCGCCCGTGGGTAAGGCCGTGGTGAGAAGTGTTCCCGCATGGGGAGACGCGAGTTCCCGCAGCCGAGGAGCCGTTCGGAGGGGGCGGTCGGGACCGGCCCGGCTAGGCGGTCGCACCGGCCCAGCCCCAGAGGGGGGGCGGTTAGACCGGCCCGGCTAGGCGGCTTAACCCGCCCCCCCCCCGGCACTCGGGGCGGAGTGGTTTTCGAGGTGGTGAGTCGAGAGGTTTCGTGTCCGGGAGGTGGAGTTGCCGGTGGTTGGTCCGGAGAGACAAGCAGGTGGTCGGTTGCTAGGCATTCTCCCCCTCGAGGTCACTACGGGGATGGGAGGAGTCGTAGCTTTGAGAAGGAGAGGAGGGACGCTCCACGGGTTGTCTTCCGTGGTTTTGGTCCTCCTCCGTGCGAGGGGGTGGTTCCCTCGGAGTGGTTACCGAGATGGTGTTCGTGGTGGTAGCTATGGTAGGAAAGATGGCTTGATGTGTGCTAACCCCACTTTCGAGCAAATGGCTCGGCACCGGTTTTCCTCCTTTGGTACTAACCCCGGCCTTGAGTCGTTTGTTCGCTCACGTGCTTGTTTTTGAATTTCGTGTGGGAGACTTGAAGAACATTTTGTTGATTGACTCCGGTTGCTCGAGACATATGACCGGAGACAGGGGGTGGTTCTCAAGTCTCGTCCCGTGGTGACGAAGAGGTACATCACTTTTGGGGACAATGGGCGTGGGCGTGTGCTTTCGAAGGTGAGATAAAAGTGAGTGACAAGATCACTCGAGGCGTGTTGCTCTTGTTCAATCGCCGGGGTACAATTTGCTTTCCGTGTCTCGGCTTGTTGGATGAGGGTTTTGAGGTGTTGTTTCGGCCGGTGGTTCTCGGATTGTGGACTCTCGAGGGGACCTTGTTTGTATGGTCGTTCCCGAGGGTCGTGTTTCGTGCTGATTTTTCTCGGTCTTCGGGTGTTGAGCGTTGTTTCTTGGCCGGTTCTTCGAGTGAGTTGTGGAAGTGGCATAGGAAGTTGGGTCACTTGAGCTTTGACCTTTTGTCTCGCTTGAGTAAACTCAATTTGGTCCGAGGATTGCCACGGTTGAAGCTTGAGAAAGAGTTGGTTTGTGCTCCGTGTAGGCATGCCAAGATGGTGGCCTCCTCTCACCCGCCTCTCACCGATGTGATGACTGAGCGTCCATGCGAGCTGCTCCATATGGACCTTGTTGGCCCAGCTCGTGTGCGATCTCGCGGTGGGAAGTGGTATGTCCTTGTTGTGGTGGATGACTATTCTCGGTATGCGTGGGTGTTCTTTCTGGAGGATAAGGGGGAGACGTTTGGTTTTGTTCGAGATCTAGTCTTGAGGTTGAGGAACGAGAGGCACGGAGATGCCATACGAGCTATCCGCAAGGATAATGGCTCGGAATTCAGAACTCTCGTTTTGAAACCTTTTGTCATGACTTGGGTCTTGAGCACCGCTTTTCGAGTCCGTATACGCCTCCCCGCAATGGTGTTGTGGAAAGGAAGAACATGACCTTGTGCGAGATGGCTCGACGATGCTTGATGAGCATAGGACTCCGAGGAGGTATTGGGCCGAGGCGGTGAATACCGCATGCTATGTGTCGAACGAATATACCTCGGAGTGCACAAGAAGAAGACATGCTATGAGTTGATGCATGGTCGCACACCCAAAGTGAGTCACTTCCATGTCTTTGGTTGCAAGTGTTTCATTCTGAAGAAGGGCAGGAAGTTGGATAAGTTTGAGGCTAGGTCTGTCGATGGCATTTTCTTTGGTTATGCATCTCATTCTAGAGCATATCGTGTGCTCAATCTTGAAACTAATCAAATCGTGGAGACTTGCGAGGTAACCTTCGACGAGACAGAGCCACGTAGTCAGCTTGTCTTTGAGTGTGCAGGTGATGATGAGCTTGGCGAGGAGATCTTTCAGGAGGAGGAGCATGAACATGGTGATGATGAAGATGGCGGTGCGGTGCCCCCGGCTGAACATGTACCCACTACTTCGACTACGATGATGGATGGACCCTCTCGCTACACCTACGACGACAAACCAAGAACGAGGAGAAGCCGATGTTGAGGGGGGAGGTAGCTTCGAGGCGAGAACCTCCCCGCGAGTTCAAGTGGATCACCCAGCTTCAAGGATCATCGGCGACATGAATGAACGCACTACACGGTCGAGGGTTCGAAACAATTCCCATTTTGCTCATGCTGCGTTTGTTGCTTCTTTTGAGCCCAAAGACATTGGACACGCACTATCTGATCACAATTGGGTTAACTCGATGCATGAGGAGTTGGAGAACTTTGAGAGGAATCAGGTGTGGGAGTTGGTTGACCCTCCCCCAGGGTGTAAGCCGATTGGTACAAAGTGGGTGTGGAAAAACAAAGAGGGAGAGAAGGGTGAGGTTGTGAGGAACAAGTCGAGACTTGTTGCTCAGGGGTTCAGTCAGAAGGAGGGGATCGACTACGAGGAGACCTTTGCTCCCGTAGCCCATTTGGAGGCGATTAGGATCCTTCTAGCCTTTTCTGTGGCTAAAGGGTTCAAGTTGCATCAAATGGATGTGAAGAGTGCTTTTCTGAATGGAGTGTTGGAGGAAGAAGTGTATGTGAGACAAATCCTCGGGGTTTGAGAGTGAGAAGTACCCCACCGGGTGTACAAGTTGAGGAAGGCGCTGTATGGGTTGAAGCAGGCGCCTAGAGCTTGGTATGGCAGGTTGAGGGGGTTCTTGTTTGAGAGAGGTTTTGAGATGGGGAAGGTCGATCAGACCTTGTTTTTGCTGAGGCAGGGCAGAGATATCCTGATTGTGCAGGTGTACGTGGATGATATTGTCTTTGGTGGCTCGTCTAACTCTCTTGTTGCAAGGTTTGCGGATGATATGAGCAGGGAGTTTGAGATGAGCATGATGGGTGAGTTGCGCTTCTTCCTCGGGCTACAAATCAAGCAATCAAAGGAAGGAACATTTGTGCACCAGTGCTAAGTACACCAAGGACATTGTGAGAAAGTTCAAGATGGAGGACTCCAAGGCTATGACGACGCCGATGAGTACGACTACGGCTCTTGATGCGGACGAGGAAGGTGAACATGTGGACCGAAGGAGTACCGAAGCATGATCGGGTCACTCCTCTACTTGACGGCGACGAGGCCGGACATACGCGCTCTCGGTGTGTCCGTGCGCTCGTTTTCAAGCGTCTCCGAGGACTTCGCATCGGCAAGCAAAGAAGAGAATTTTCGTGTACTTGCGTCACACTCCCGACTTCGGCCTTTGGTACTCCGCGTCCTCTTCTTTGGCGCTTCATGGCTTTTCGCACGCGGATTTTGCCGGGTGTCGGTTGGATAGGAAGTCCACTTCGGGACTTGCCGCTTTTTGGGTTCTTCGTTGGTGTCTTGGTCTTCTCGTAAGCGCCGAGTGTTGCTCAATCCACGACCGAAGCCGAGTATGTTGCCGCCTGCTAGTTGTTGCTCTCAGCTCCTTTGGATCACCTACACCATGAGTGACTTTGGTGAGGAGTATACCCATGTCCCACTTCAATGTGATAGCACCAGTGCCATAAGCGTTGCAAAGAACCCGGTTGCTCCATTCCAAAACCAAACACATAGAAGTGAGGTATCATTTCCCGAGAGACAACGTAGAGAAAGGGAAGATAGCCTTGATCCATGTACCCACACATGACCAACTAGCCGATATTTTCACCAAACCCCTAGATCAAGCAACTTTCACTCGTTTGCGGGGGAACTTGGTGTGTGTTTGATTTCTTGAGTTGGGTGTGTGGGGGCTTTCTTTTGCCGGTGGTGTCGAGCCCGTTTTGCCTCCCCTCGAGGAGCCGGTTTTTGTAGCATATGTATAGCTTTTCTTTGTGCATTTCTTGCATTTGGCATGGCATATGTAACATGATGTATAGGCATCCTTGTATCTTTGATTGCATGCATTTTGTATCATATGCATCGGATAGGAAAACCTTCTCCTATATACTTTGTTCACCATGGGTCGCTATATATGTTCTTGTGAGCTTGTTTGGTATGCTATGGTTAGTTTGGCTTAGCTCTTGATGATCTTGTTGAATGATCCATGGTTGATGGCTAATTTTTGAAAAATGTCATATACATGCTCTCTCATGCGTAAATGCCTATATATGCTCTTGACATGTTTTAGTGGCTTTGCTATGCTTACTTTGTGGTTGGATAGCTAGTTTATTGATCATATGGAGCCAAAGGCTCGCTTGCCATCATGAATGTTTAGCCCTCTTGCTTAATCTTGTGGAGGGGCATAAGTTCCTTTTTGTCGCAAAAACATTTCATGTACCATTTACAAATCTGAAAATGAAATGAAAAATGCTTGGAAAATATGTTCTCATGTCATATGTGCTGAATTTAATTTGCTTTGGGTGCTAAACCGTTGCATGATGCCTACCAATGAGAAGTCTCATACATAGAAGTAGGCACATGGCTCGGTGGCTTTGGCATGACATGAGGTGCTTTTGGGTGTTTGTGATGGTCTTATGATTAGAATGGTCGTCCTAGCATGAAGTTTGAGTGGCTTTGCCATTTTGATATGTTTTGATCATGTTTAGGTATTTGCTTGTGAGAGAGTAACTTTTCGCAAAATTACTCAAATCCTTTTTAGCATTGTCCAATGGTTGTGAAACTTGGTGATCACGTAGTTAAGGTCCTTACGAACCTGTCGAGTATCTAACTTGCTCATTTGGACTTGTGTAGCACCTTGTGATGAATTTTGTATATTCGAGAAGCTATATGTTGCAAGTTTTCGCATTTTGCCTTGATTCATGCATTGTCAACAAGGGGGAGAAGTTTGTGCATGTTTTGGGCACCCGGGAGTGTTTGGAAGGTGTTTCAATTGTTTCGGGCAATTTTTGAGCGGTTTGGTGCGGGGCCGGTCTCTTCGGGCGGTTTAACCGCCCCCCGTGCGGTCGGTTCGGGCACGGGCGGTCTAACCGCCCGGGCGGTGTGAGCAGATTTTTGCTCTTTGTTGCATTCCCGAGTTGCATTGATGCATGTGTTCGTGGGGAGTGTCTTGTGGCTCGGGGGGAGCTTGCATTTGTGCGGGGGAGCTTTTTGTGGTGTTCGAGTTTTGCTTTGGTGGTTTGCGCTCTTTGCTTGAGCCGTGTTTTGTCTCGGATGTGTCGAGCCGTTGCCCTTGCCTAAGGGGTCCGAGACTTGTCTTCTTCAAGTGATCTTGCTCTTTGCCTTTCTTTGGCTTTCGATCGCTTGTTGGGGTTTCTTTTTATTTTGTTTCTTTTCTTTTCCTTTTCTCTTGTGTTACTTCATGTGAGTGTGTTGTCAATGCACTCATCAAGGGGGAGATTGAGGACCATGTGTGGTTCGAGGACCGGTGGATGGTCGCTTCCTTGTGTGATGAGTGATTGACAACGTTGTGTGGACCGATTCTTGGCTATGTATTGCGGTGTGCGGGTTGCGGCTTGACTCGTGTTGGTGCAGGTGAAGAACAAGCGCGAAAGGTCGTTGCCGGTGAGGCCTCCAGGTGTGGAGAAGACAAGTAGGCTTCGTTCGAGGGACCCGGTGGCCAGCGGGGTCGAGTGCGGGCCGCATGGTGGCATGAACAGCAAGATGAAGTCGTGGACGGTTTCTTGGTAGAGCCTTAAAACCAAGGTCGAGCCGGGACTACGTGGGAGCCGAGTCATGAGTGGAGATTGGCGGAGGCTACACCGAGTTCGCGGGGTTTGCAGTGGTTCACCGTAAAACCACCGGGTTACTCGGTTGAGCCACAAAACCGAGGTCGAAGACTCGACGAGGAGGTGCGGCCACCCGGGCCGGTTCAACCGCCCGGAGGGGCGGTCGGACCGCCCGGGGTCGGTCGGTTCCCCGGGCCGGCCTAACCGCCCGTGGGGGGCGGTCCGACCGCCCGGGCCGCCGCGCCGAGAAGCTTCGAAGCGGAGGACACGCGTCGGGATCGCAAGGCGTGCGTCGAGGCTACGCAGGGTGCGGTCGCCGGCATCCGTCCGATGGTGAAGACATCAAGAATTCCAAATCCGCCCTTGAGGGGCATGTATCCCTAGTTATTAGTGAAGGGCGTTTTAGTCTTTTGGGTGCCTCCATATATACTCATGAGAGGGGTGGATGGCGCCCAACTCTTGGAACCCTAGCTCATTTGTTTTTCCATTTTCGTTCTCTATTTTCCCTAGGTTTTTAGAAGGCTAGTTTGAGAGCTTCATGTGAGATCTAGAGAGAGGGATGGATGTTTGGGTGGCAAACTAGACCTTGTACGAACCATTCATGGCATGTATAGAAGGTTCGGCGTTGTTCTTCATGGTGATTCTCCCGTCTCTTTTGTGTTGATTTTCGGAGCTCTTTTTGGCGGAGTTTTGAGGACGATTTCTTGGGGTTTTTGTTGGGTGTCACGTATGAGGTTCTTGTGCCTCTTTGTCTGGTGACTTTGCCCCCAAATCCCCTTTGAATCGGACTCGATTTGGTGGTTTCTCGAGTTGGGCGAGTTCTTGACCTAGAGAAGCGATTTCTTCGATTCCTCTTGATTGTGAGCGTTTCGGGTCGATTCCTTTGAGGAAGAGGTTGCCCAAGAGGTAACCCGGCTATCCCCGAAGTTTGGCCGCAATCCGTGGAGTGATTCGGGAGATCGGGCGCGAGGAAGTTGAGGTTTGACCCGCGGGTTCGTTTTCTCGGAAGGGGCGGTCTAACCGCCTACGGGGGCGGTCTAACCGCCCGGGTATTTCCGGTCAAAGTTCTGTTTCGCCGGATTTTCCTTTGTGAGTTTGTTCGCCTTGATCGAGGAGTGTCCGGGTGAAACTTGGGGTCGTTCTCGTGCGGTTTGCTAGGTGTTCTTGGTTGGAGTTCGTTGCTGGGTACGGAGGTTAGACCGCCCCGGTAGCCGGTCTAACCGCCCCTAGGCCCTTGGGTGAAGTTTTGGTTTTCGCCAAGATTTTCCGGTAGCTAGCATGGCTTTGACCGCAGATCTCTCGTTGGTGAAACCGTGGTGTGTTTTGGTGCTCGGAAGAGGCGTTTCGGAGGATTTCTTGGTTGCCGTGTGGAGGCGGTCTAACCGCCCCCTATACCCGGTCTAACCGCCCCCTCCGGTTAGCCGGCTTTCGAGTTGTTTCCGCCGTCGGTGCCTGAGTGTGTGTTGTGGTTGCCGGTAGAGTTTGTTCCTAGGACCGCAGTAGCACTACGGTGACTACGTGGTCTTGGCAAACGAGAGGTAGAAGTGCGTAGCGTGTGATTTTGGGGGTTCGACCGAGCTAGTTCATCTTGTCGGAGTTTTAATCTCCCTCGAGAAGAATTTTTATCGGCTCCCATTCACTCCCCCCCTCTCTGGTTCGCCGTATCGGTCCTTCAATGTGGTGTACGACATCACATTGACCGCAGCTCCACCATCAACGAACATCTTGGTCAATGGTTTCCCATTGACATATCCTCTCAAGTACAGTGGTCTCATATGCCGATTATTGGCCGGCTTGTCAAAGGTTGCTTGCTTGGCCAACACCAGCTGTGCCATCAGCCCAAGTTGCTCATCCTCATTGATGTCTGGGGACGCCTCTTCCTGCACAACCTGATTAGCTGGAGCCATGAATTCACTCGGCAAGAAGCATACCATGCATATAGGAGCCGAACGACCGCATCCATCGAAGCTTATCCTTTGGGCGCCACACCCGTTTCCTCTTGACCCCTGCTTGTTTCAACTCCCCGATTTCTCAAGTGCTGAACTCTTCTCTTTTGGCTTCTCCTCAAGCCGGTGGGCACCATTGTCCTTCCCGCCCCGGACATATTCACGCTCCTCGCTCTTCATGATCACCTCACTTATGATCGCATATCTTTTCCTTGGGCGATCATCAATTTCATTTATTTTTACGCACCGACCGTCACTAGGATGTATCTTTCCAATTCTTTCATGGATGGATCGGCGATTGACGATATCCCCGCCTATACTCGGTGTATTTGTCACTACATTCGGGACAATTGTTCAACGTGGGGAGCTTCAAACCCTCATTCCGAGCGGTGCTCGAAGAACGCACATCCCCAATGTGCATGCTCTTGCTCTCGTGCATGCTCTTCTTGTTCCTTCCTCGTGCACTTCTTCTTCATATCTCCGCTTCTCCTCTTCGTATCTTTGTTTCCGGTAGCGTTCTTTCTCTTGCCGACGCCGCCACTTGTTAAGGAGAATGTGTGAAGTCACCCTAGGTTTGGATTTGGAGGATTCCCCCACTTCAATCCGACTTTTCGGATGCGAGGCACTTCCTTGTGGATTTGTTCAAATGTTACTTGTTGAGCCGGATCAACCGATCCATCCCCGCTTTGCCTTTGCTGAAGTTAAGACCTTCACTTTCCCTTTTTCCTCGGTGGTCACCATGTTGACCGAAAACCCAATCATGTTTTGAGGAAAAGGGTTTCCATCCAACTTCATTTTATTGTCAAACTTCAAATGACCTTCCCGGATAGCCTTATGAATCCTCATCCTGAAAACCCTGCAATCGTTGATGGAGTGAGAATTCCTGTCATGAAACTTGCAATATATTTTCTCTTTAACTCCATCAGGCCGAAGCATAGAAGGCCCTTCTGGCAACTTGATTCGGCCTTCCTTTACAAGGAACTCAAAGAGCTTATTAGCCTTGGTCACATCAAAATCATATGTGCCCTTGGCTTGCTTGATCCATCTCTGGTTCACTGTTAGCGGCTCTTTGCCCCACACCATCTCGACCTGCGGCAATCTCCTCATCATCATCAACTTCCTCCCCTTGATCAGCTCTTTCGAGAAATTGGTTGTAGATGTCGGCTATATCATTGTGTTTGGCAAACCCGGAATCTTTCTTGAATCCATAAGTTTGGTTGCTCATTAATGACAACTCGTGTGACGATTGGCCAAGATTGTCGAACTCCATGCCGAATAGCTTTTTCCGAATAGCGGCAACATACTCGCAACGACCATATCGCCCAATTGATCGTCTAGCGATTCAAAGAGCAAAGACATGCTCTTAGTCTCTCCGAACCTCCCGAGGAACTCCATGGGAGTTTCATTATGCCTTTGTCTCGGGGTAGTTAGATCAATTAGCTTTTTCTCATTACTACCGATGAAGTAATGAGCATGAAATTTCTGTTCCAAGTCCTTCCAGGAACGCAGTTGATTGAGCAGCAAAGAAGCAAACCATATAAAGGTCGGGCTGTCGGTGACAAGGGAAAGTATCCGATCCCGAATGCTTCATCGGTGAAGCTTCCCCAAGCCGCATCAAATATCGAGCTATGTGCTCCACAAGGTGCTAGTATCATCTTGCCCGCAGAACTTTGTGAAATCTGCCGGAGGTTTCACCCCGTGTGGCAAAGCCACCCCGTGGTACCATTCCGGGAAGGAGGTGTATATGCTTGCCCTTGAATCTTGGGTTTCGTGCCGAATTGATTTTGCAAAACATCGGCCATTTTCCGCACCATAAGATCAACATTAGCATCTTGATCCCCTAGACTTCCAATAGGCCCAAGTAGGGCATTCCCGCACCGCACCATAACCAGGATTTGGGAAAGCATCAATGGCACCGTAGTCCATGAATTCCCGAATATCCTTCCCCGAACATGTTCTTCTCGTAACCTATTGTTTGTCGGGGCTATTCTGTAAGTAGAGCCGGGTGGAACTCTAGAAGAGCCAAATGCCAAATCTCCATAAGTAGGCTTGTTGGGCATTACTTGATAAGGATTCTGCTGTTGGATTGGACGACCTCCCGTGCTTTGCAGAGGCGATTGGATTGGCTGACTTCCCACACTTTGCGGAGGTGGCTGGACTAGTTGACCCCCTGTACTTTGCAAAGGCGGCTGAGCACTCGCATCTCGAGCTGGTTGGCTATTGACAGCAGCACTTGTTTCCCCTACCTCTACAGTAGATGCTTGAGGTGATACTCGTCCAAGCATCCTTTCCATGCCTGGGCCAAAGACTCCAACCATCATCTGTTTGAACATAGTCAAGAAAGCAGTATGATGTTTGGCCATTATGTTTTCCATAGTTTGCCGGACGGCATTCATAGCTTCCTGCTTCTCTTCAGCAGATGTAGTATCAGGTTCTCCTGGTAGTAGAACCCTTGGCATGTCAGATTTAAGATATGGCACACCACTTCTGTTTTTGCCAAATGACATTAAACACTTCTGCTAAAACTTGTCAATGGCATCTTTCAACTATACTTGATGTTCAGGAGACAGGTCATCCATGGTGACATCCATGACATCATGAATATCGGGCATCTTGATCAGCTAGATTGTCCCACCAGGCGTGCCAAAAAGTGTGTTGACGCAAAATCAGCACCTCACACCAAGCACACAAGCAAGCCGAACAAAGCCGGCTTAACACACGTGCGGATCCGGAGCGTGCCGATCAATTTTCCCGAAACCGACAAAGGATGAAAAGTAGTTGGATAAAACCCGGAACTTGCCGGATAGTACCGAACGCTTCCGTATTTGTGGCTAAAAAGCCAATTAAAATGACATATAGATACAATAAGCTATTTGTCGGCCAGCTTTAAATATCATTCGGGAGCTTTAAAACAAGGAACCAGGATATAGCCGAATGCATGATGTAAGCATGACAAAAGATTGGTCTTTGTTTAAACAAGAATGTTCGTACGTAATCAAGACCGATTTTCGAGGATAGATAACAATAAAAATAAATAAGGTGAAAACATAATTGTAAAGATAAAGTAAACAAGCATGCATAGGCCAAAAGCACTAGTCTACCGCGTGTCTAGGCACTTTCAAACCCGTCGAGCATGACACCAAACAAGTTAATCCACCACATGATACGACTTGTTTGAAACCATGCCACCAACCACAAATAGATTAATCCACCGCATGATACAATCTAAATATGGAAGGCTAAAAGCATACATTATTTAAAACAAACTTATAAACACGTTTCACTTGTGGAAGAATTGCCGAATACGGCTGTACAGCCGATCCGGGTTCCGTGCAGAAGGAACAAACATTTGAAAAGTCAGAAGGCTTGAACCCGCAACACGTGACAATCTAGATTGATCTAAATTTGGCTATCGAAATTAAAGCACTTGATCCTCTTACAACAAACTAAAAGCTTGAAAGCACAACATATGGATCTTAAAGAGATAAAGCCGAAACTAACCGATCTAGATTGGGCAAAAGAGTGTTACATGAATTTAAACATAAAGCAAAATCCAAAGCAACATGTGGTAACTTAATGAATCTATTAGATCTTGCCAAATCTAATAGAGCCGATAACTAGCTCCAAGCTAGATCTTAGCCTACCGCATGGCTCATGATCTAACAAGAAACCCTCTTGAACCGAGCTTAAATCCACCGCATGATACTAAGCAAGGTAACAAGACTACTTGCATCACGATCTAAATCCACCGCATGATACTAGACATGATACAAGGTTGCCGGTACTTACGGAGGTCGACGGATCGATGGCTCCTCTCGAAGAACTCGACGACTCGACTAAAGGACTCGAAGTTTGGCACGGGGCCATTTTTGTTGTGTAGATGTTTGTTCCCTATTACAGACATAAGGGGTTTATATTTATACCCTTGTCCTAGCACGACTCCTGGTCGACTACGAGTACAACATTTAATACCTAAATTAATGCTCTGGCGCCAATGTCCATCTCGTACCCGTCATCAATTCGTCCCTTCCTTATATCTAGGCCACGTCATCACGTACTCCCGAAAGCTTCCTTTTTTAAGCACAAACAGTCCTTCTGCCGAATGATGGCAAACTGCCGACCGCAAGCATCTTTACCGAATCTTCGAGATTTTTCCGCCGAATGGCACTTCGTTACCAAACTCGGCCCACAAGTCGGTCCCTTTCCCGTACCAATTTTTGGTGTTAACGGTGGCCCACGGCGTCGGGGACATAACATCGTGGCCCACGGCGGTAGGAGTCACCGGGAGTGGGCCCGTACCCTTAACGCCGAGGGCCACGGCGTTATGTCCCCGACTCCCCGTTGACGGATAAAAGACGTATCCCTCTACGATCCGCAAGCGTACGGACCCCACACCTTTTTCACCACGGGATTACCAAGGTTCTTGTCAATCCGCGGAGCAAGGGGATTACAAGCATTCGATCTACCTTTACACTCTAGCTACTCAAACCCTAACTATGATTAAACTAGAAAACAACTAAACTACACTAGAGAGAATGATTAAGCAATCAAGATAGGAGACACTCGCCCAAGGGTCTACCATACTAGAGCATGCAATCGCTTAAAAAATATAAAACCAATCTAATCTATCGGGGGTTGTGACCACGGTTTCGCCCTTTCCCTCCTCTCGTACTGTCACTATGCGAGGGTATTAATGACTGGACCTATGATGGACACGGCGTATTGAATGGATCCAAGGATACATTGGAGCTCTACTCCCTTTACGGCATGGTAGCTAACCTTAAGCATTAAAGTATATTCAACACAAGATGATAGATAGATAATCCGACAAAGTGCGATTACATCTCAAGATCGATTACAACCTATGGACGAATAAGGAGATTACCCCATCAAGGTGCTAGACATACCACCGTTGATCATGGTTTCCCTTCCGACGGTGTCTTCCTTCTTCTCCACTTGTGGGCGCTTCCTTCGAGGTGGTTGACCTCCCCTCCGGAGATCTCCCTCCTCTCTCTCTCTCTAGCTTATGGATAGCCTCCTGGTGCGAATGGCTCTCCCCCCGTCGAATGGTGGCGCCTCCGGGTTTTAGGGTTGAAGATCCTTCGGGTGCAAGGAAAGGGGGGTCAAACCGACCCCCGGAGTGGGGGCCGGGCGGCCGTCCCGGGCCGACCGGCCCAGCCCATCTCGGCCGGTTCGGTCGCCCCTTCGCTCTCGTGGGTCCTCAGGTGATTATGCACTTTGCCCCCTCCACTTGCATGATTTTGATGATGTCATCCTCGCGTCCAAGATGGAGGTTCTCCGCGCATGAAGTTCGGTCTTTTACGCTTCAATCCCCGGGGGTGTTCCTTCGTAGCACTTCGGTCCTTGAGATTCATGTTTGATGCGATGACAAAAGACATAATAATACACTTCCATGAAATATATTAAGAATTTTCATTGTCATATTTATAGATTTGGAGTATTTGCTACCAAACTAACCCTGAGGTTAAATTTGAATTTAAACTCAACTTGTAAATAGGGAGAAACAAGATATTCTGTTAGGGAGCACAGATAGTTTGGACAAGTAAATTGAGCTAAATTTTCTAGGGGGCAGGTGGATAATGTGAACTATTCCTTCCATTTTTGTTTATAAGGTGTGAGCTAACATGAGATATTGTGAACTATTCCTTCCATTTTGTTTATAAGGTGTGAGCTAACATGACATCTCCCAAATCATACTTTGATCATTCATTTCTTTTATATTATATTAGTTATGCTTATGAATTTATACTTCATTGGAAAGTACATTTGATTACAAATCCAATCATATCAAATTTACATGACAAAACGAAAAAAATTGATGGGTAAATTATTAGTCAAAGATTGAATAGTTTGAATTTCGTTGTGCGTGTACGCCTTATAAACAAGAATAGAGGGAGTATCTAAGTAGTAAAATATAATCTTTTCTTACCAAAATAGAAAACAAATTTAGAGTTCACCGGTTTCCAACCTTTGTCCTAGCACTCCATTCACCCTCTTGAACGCATAATAAAATAGCAATGAAATAAAATAGCAATGACATAATATTTATTTAGTAATGCGATAGTTCTTACTTTTGGTCTAACATTGCGACATGGTGGGAGGGGGTCATGCTCGTAGTTCTCGCACATGAAGAACCTCATCCCGTAGCAAGACTCCGAGAATGTTGTACTTGACAAGCTTACGGTAGTCACCGCAAGTAGCACATAGGAGTGTGGATCCCCTTTGGCACCGAACCTTGTCCTTCCTATTGGTGAGCAACTCCAAATTCAACTCAGGACCCGTTGAAGCTATTGAAATCCTACAAAACGGATGAGAAATATGATAATTCATTACATGTTTCATTTGAAATTAGAGAACAAAACATAACAGGATATGATAAGAAATTCAATGGCAAGAATAAAACAGCAAGCAAATGAAAAGGTAGTTCAATTATTACAACACGATAACATGCATAAGTTCAAATATTACAAGACCTTGCAAGATAAAATTGTTCAAATATTACAAGATGATAAGATGCATAAGTAGTTCAATTATTACAACACGGTAGCACAAACAAGTATGGTCACTGCATTCCTTCGTTGTAGCGACTGGAACGACGTCCACGTGCACTAGCTGAAGGTGGTGTAGAAGTGGGAGTGGAAAAGTAAGATGCTTCAGTGCATCTCTTGTAGGAGTGTCTTGGATTGTTGCACTTGGAGCATATCTGCACCCGAGGTCCAGCTTCAGCCTTATCCATGTTGTTCCTAATCCTCTTCTTCTTGCGTCGACCAACACCTTGACACATGGTTAGATCCGGATTTGGTATGTACAACGCACCGTATTTGGGGTCTTGAGTGAAAGTTCCAAGATGCGGGTAACCCTCGATAGTGTGGTTCCAAGTGTCTAGAACGGTTTGCTTCGTAAAGTATTTAGGCACATAGCGACCCCAATGCTTATTCTTTGTTGCGAGGCATGCGGCGATCACATGTGAGAATGGGTAGTGTAGCAGCAGTGGCTTCTGGCAAGAGCATGAGCATGTATGATTCTCAACAACTGTTTTCTGTATTGTTATTTCACCATTTGCTTTTTGTGATTGGAACTGGCAACTAATCTGATATTTCCACTGCACTTCCTCGCTAGGATCAAGACGTAGAGGTTGTGGGTAAGCTCTGTGAGAGAGAGCGGTCTTTCTTTTTTTTAAGTACTCGGTCGTCCATGTTGAATACACCTTCGAGGGTCTCGCATTGTTGCATGTGCTGCATTAGCACGGTCAAGAAAGTACTTCATTGTGCGGTACAAGAAGAACTCAATGATACCAACAAGAGGTTGAGCTCTGGCACCACGCAAAACAGTGTTGTAGACCTCAGCAAAATTTGTTGTCATTATCCCATGCCTCACATCTCCCTTATCAAACACTCCTTAGGCTCATTCGAATCCACCGGGCCGAAGGTCTTCACAAGACGTCCCCTTCTCCTTCGACATTTGGAGCATCTAGCCCCACGTCCTCCGGAGAAACCGGCTCTTCCCCGGATTCGGTACTTACGGGCTTCTTAGCTATCTCTTCGATGCTTTCTTCGTCGGATCATCTAATTTTTGCCACGAGTCGAAGAATTTCTTCTCCCGATTGGTCGAACATAGGCGCTTGAACATTTTTGTAAGTTCTTTGTTCTTGAACCGGCTATGAAAGTTTGCTCTCATATGCCTCATGCACCACCCGCTATGCACATCCGGTCATTGTGCTTCTCTCGTAACGCTCTTGACTTCCTTCTTTGATGTCACTAATGGCATGCAAAATACCTTTGTGTCTATCGTGTATCACACACACGTCCGACACATCTCCGACCATCATCTCGCTTCAATCTCTCCAGAAACCAATATCAACCGTCACCATTATCTCCCTCTGCAAAAGCAATTGCCAATGGCAACAACTGATTGTTGCCATCTGCAGCCACGCTTGTAAGGATTGTGCCCTTATATTTTCATGTTAGGAATGTGCCACTTATGCAAATAATCGGTCTACACTTGTTTGAATGCGGCAATAGCGGGACCCAATGCTAAGAATGCTCGCCGCAAGACTTGCTTCCCTGGCGTTGATACAAGATTATAAGTCTTGATATCATAATAACTACCGAGAATTTAGCGTGGCAATTGTGTTCAACAATCGAGGCGATTGTCATAGGATGCTTCATAAGTTCCCCACTTCATCTCCATTACCTTCTTCTTTGCCATGTATGCCTTACCATAACTTATCTGGTACCTAAACTTCTCCTCAATGCCAAGATAATGGACTTAGGCTCATAAGCAGGATTTTCCACAATCTTAGCAAACATCTGGCTAGCCACAAAACCGGATGACAAATTACGATGGCTTGCATCCAGTTGCTCAAGTACACAAGTGTGATCCACAGCGATTTGATCTCCCAATAATTTTTCCACTTGCCCTTGAAAGCATACACTCGAAAAGAACGAGTTGGGCTTCGGACATCGTACATCATATATATGTGGAGAACTCTTCACTATCCTCGAACTCTCTCTGCGCAGTAAGGGTGGACCACCTCTTCACTACATCCTTCACCTTTACCGCACTCTTATACATGACGCCAACGAAACCGCATTTTCTCTATACTCTCGGGCCACATTCTCATCGGGATTGACAGATAGCTCTGAGAAATTGTAACTGTCCCAGTCCCTTGGAACTAGCGGGTCATACTCATCATTTGAGGAGTCCTCTTCCAACCCACGTTCATCCCCATTGGTCTCCATTTCGTACCGCCTCGGTACTTCTTCATTAACTTCCCCTCGTCAATTGCACCCTCAAAGTGTGTGTCACCATCTCCTTCTTCTTCCTCACTGGAACCACCATCTCCTTCTTCTTGTGGCTCAGTTGTAGGACCATCTCCTCGCTTGTAGTTCAACCTCACCCCGGTGAGCATCACTCACGAGCACTTGACTACTAGACCCGGCCTTACGAACAACTTGGATAAATAGCATCACGGGCAAACCAATTTCACATGCTATTTTGATATAACTCCTCCAATGTTTGCCTTGAAGTGGTATAAGCTCCCAAAATAATGACTCATTCCTCGTTGATTAGAGTCATAATGGACAAGTCATGTTGCTCGCATCTACATGGAATGCCCTTAAAAAACTCGGTAATGGACCCCCAAGTTCTTGAGGTCGCTCTTCTAATCACATGGTCAACCGAATCAAATTCGACAAGTCAACTCCATGTTCACCATATCTAATCGCCTATTATCGTAATACAACTTGACACCGAGATCATCCGACATGTCCGACGGCATGAAAAAATAAAACGCTATTAACAAGTGGATCCGCAACTACAAAATATATCTACTCGCAGCTACACTACAACTATAATTTTTCTAAGCGATTTACACTACAACTATAATTTTTCTAAGCGGATATACACTAAAACTATAATTTTACTAAGCGGATCTACACTAAAACTATGTAATTACTAAGTAAATCTACACTAAAAATATGTATTGACCGAGCGGATCTACACTAAAACTATATATCTACTAAGCAAATCTACACTAAAACTATTAAGTATCGGAGCCTCTAACGAGGAAAAAAAAGCACGAGCTTCGCACCTTCACCACCTCCCTCCTCACTCCCTTCTCCTCTTCCCCCTCTCTTTCTTTTTTTGAATTATTATAACATTTTCGGTTTGAATTTCGTTGTTACATAAGCGGTCAAACTCCAGCGTCGTGGCCACGACGCTATTAGGCTGTCTTGTCGTCATGGCCCACGCGCGCTAGGACATAACGTCGTAGTCCACGGTGTTAGGCCCCTAACGTCGTGGGGTACGGTGCTATGTCCGTCCCACACTAAGGGCCCACTCCCGACGGCTCCTACCGCCGTGGGTCATTGTGTTATATCCCAAACGCCGGCGCATATGTATATTTTCGCGAAAATTTCCGGACCATATATATTTTTCAAAATCGTGATTAAAAATATATATATAAAAATTCCCTTTCCTCCTTCCCTGCGCCGCTCCCCTGCCTCGCCGCCGGCTACTCGCTCGGCTCCCAGCAAGTGCGGCGGCAGGCAGGCACCAAGTGCGGCAGCGGCGAGGCGCCGTGCACCCATACGGAGGGTGGCAGGTGCGTGGCCGCGTGCCAACGGCCGGCGCTCCGTCCTGGGCGCCTGGCAGCGGCCGACGGGCGTCCTGAAGCCTGGAGGGCTGCGGCGCTGCCCTTCCCCGGACATCCGGGCTCCGGTTCCCTCTTCCGAGGGTCCACAGCCCAGCTCCGCGTCCTCTCTGATTTGGATGCTGAGAGCAGCAACTGAAATACTCAAGGCTGAGGTGAGCAATTTGTTTCCGAAATTGAGGCTGAGGTTCTGAAACTTGTGAATGTGTAATCTTTTTAGTCTGATAAAAATGAAGAGAAAGAAGGGTGCTAGTGCCACAGTATTTGAGATATTTCATATAACGTGATGCTGCAAAGAAGAAATTCTTCCACTCTTCCAATTATTTGTTATGAATCTGTTCTAAAAAAATCGCTCTATGAAAATTTTGAATACTGATACCTCAAATGCTGGGCCCGCAACTTGTGGCTACAGTCTCATTCCCTTCTCAGATTTCAAATTGAGGTGTTCATTTTCATAGCTAGTGAGCTCAGCCTGATATTAGCTGTCCACGCTGGTGTAAATGTGGTTTGATGGTTATGGGTCTGCTATCTTTGCCTGATGAAATCACAAACCAGAGCCCCCAGACTAGTTGACACTTTCCTGGCCATGCTGAAGCCAAACGCATGCACTACTATTGTAATATTCTATTTGGACTGTTTATATGGTAACTTATGCAAGTTTGAAACTTATAAGTTGAGTTTAGTGTGTTGTATACCTAATTGTTTGGAAAATCTTGTACTGGCATATTGGAGTTTTGGCTAATCACACTGTAGGTTAAAGTTCTAGGTCCGGATTGCTACGATTCATGCTTTGTTGCTAGGGAACATATCTAGTGAAAACCAACCTCTCCATGCAAACTATGGAAACTTCAATCTAAACCACACTATCTTGATCCAAGGGAGAACTCATTAGATATCGGAAGGGTGATTTGCAAAATTCATGGGAGATGGGAGGGATGATTTGCAAAGGTGCTTTTGCAAATCACTCCTCCCACCTTCTCTAAGCGCTCCGTTGGATTGACATCATGTGGCTCAGATTGAAGTTTCCATAGTTTTCACGGAGAGGTTGGTTTCCACCTGATATGTTGCCTACCCAATCCGTCCATGTTTTTAATTTCCTACTTACTTCATCTTCTTCGCAAGCAAGGTGAATCCAGCCGTGGTGTGGGCACTGTCAGTTGCCAAGGAGTATCCTTTGACCCCTGGACTGCAGCAGCAATGAAGATGTGAGTGGTCGTCTCTCACGATCAACCTGTAACTTTTTCTTATTCATTGTTACTCGTTATGCTGTGATAAGCTGTCAATCTTCAACCTGCACATCATTTTCTACTACAAATTTCTTGAAAAATGGGGTCAAGCTAGTTCCTTAGATGCTGGTGGGGATTTATTTTTTCGGAAAGGTTTAACAGGGATATCCTTGGTTCCTGATGTTTTCCGGTTTTCCAAGCTTTAATCCGTATATGGTGGCTAAGTGTGGTGCCAACCATGATCGTTCTGTATTGTTTATTTTCTATCCCCAATCTCCTATGAGGATTCATGGGGCAGCCTGTCATGAGCTCCAATTGTGCCACTCAATGATGCAAATGGAACGACCCTGAGTGCATACAAATGCTCTGTGCTGTTGTCAGCCATCATGTTGTTTATAATAAACGGTGCTCATTGTTGTTCTGCAGACTGAAAGAAAATGCAGGGTCCCTTACAAACTTCGAAGTTCTTGACTTTTTGCGATCAAGAGGAGCCAAAATTGACCCCATGGGATGCTTGGGGGCTGTTGCTGCATCAGAGTGTAAGGTGATTGCTTGCTCTTTTGCTGCTCTGTACCTGATGCTTCGCCGCCTCAACTTGTTTTTGTGTGCTGTTTTGTGCCTAAACTGGTCTAATAGGTGTCATCTCATCTCACTAGGTGTATGAGTACCTCTTAAAAACCCCTGCATGCAACCAGACAAGGGAGTCAATCTATGAATTTATGAAGAGAAGTGAGGGTTTCAGGCTTGCAGATGCAGATAAGCTAAATGTCATCAACTGGAGACCATCCTCAGCTGCTGATGCATATGCGGTACTGTTGTGTTTACTTTCTGATAATGAGCATAATTCTTTTATTTTCTAGTTTTGCTATAGTGCTTGATTAATGCAAACTAAGCTATTTTTTCACCATGCTATGTTATGAGATATGGAGTTAGGTTATTGTTGTTGAAAGAAATAGTATATTTGAAGTTTAGCATTGACGTGAGGATAACTGGGTGTTGTTCAGTTGGGAGCCTATGCATATTTCTCAATATGGAAAAAATGGACTGAGTTGCTTTTAATAATGCACATTTTAGGAACATGAGCTTGAAAAATATATCGTGTGACAATTATACTTGTTTCATATCCTTAAGAACTTTCACTTGTCCATAATTTGGTTTTCTATCTTATGTTTATCCATGACTATTGACTTTGAAAGTGGTTCATCTTCTAGCTTGAATTTTCCTTGCAACAATGGGCAGATAAAAATAGTTTGTCAAATTTTAGGCAATGATTGTTAGGTTATTGCTATTGATTATTACACTTCCAGGAACTGCTCATTTGTCAGTTATAACTTACAGTGATTACACTTGATAGCTTTATGTTACAAGGAATCAAACTGATTGGGTTGTCCGAAGAATTTGGCTGTTATTGTTTACTTTCAGAAGAGACTATCTGCAATCAAGCACAGAAATCTGTTAATTGTTTAACCAGCATTCTGATTGTCCTTTTTGGCCTATTTAATATGATCCTCCATCACAGATGATAGAAGAATGTGGGAGGCGATTTAACAGGGACGAGCGAGGAGAAGCATGCAGCGAAGATGAAAGGGTCCAGGAGTTTTTGGATATAGTGAAGGAGGTGTTACCACCACCTCCTCTGAAGGCAGAGGCAGAGGCTGAGGCTGAGGGTGTGGGTGAGACAGAGGCAATGCAGGAGTGAAGATGCTGTAGGTTAACGTGTTGGAGAGTCAGATTTCATGAAATCCCGGTGCTATTCTGCATGTGGCTTTTATGCACACATGTTCTTTACTAATATCATAGGCAGCAGCTGTATCCGGGCTTACCTTGGACTTATCGATTTTCTGCTCGGTGAAACGTGATACAGAACATGTCTGAATGCTCCAAGTGAATGAAATGGTACTTACTGGTGCCTAGTGGTGACTGGTGAGTGAAGGATAAGAAGAAAAGATGTCCTATGAAACATTGGCAGTACTTTGCTACTAAGAGTCCCAAATTTTGTTTTTTTAGTGATTGTCTATAGCTCACAATTCGGGCCTCTCCTCACACGAATTTTTGCAATTATTTACATCTCCAGACTACTATTTTTCCTCTCTCTCCCTCACTTTCTTACCTTCTTCCTCCTCCCGACCTCCCCCCGTCTCCCGCGCCCGCTTCCACCGCCGCCGCCCCGCCGCGCCCCCACCCCGCCCGGCGCGGCCGGGCTAGGGTCCGGCGGACCTCCGCGCCGGCCCCGCCTACGCCCACCACCGCCACCCCCCTCCCACCACCGCCGCCGCCGCCCGACCCCGCCGTCTCGACTCCGTCGTGCGCCCTCGCCCGACCCCGGCCCAACCGCCCGCCGGCGGCGCCCCCACCGCCGGCCTCGGCCGCCCCGCCCACCGCCACCTCCGCCGGGCCGGCGGTGGATGGCAGCCCCCCCCCCCCCCCCCCCAAGCAACCCCGAACCCCTAACCCTAAACTCGCCGGAAAGCTCGCCGGAGTTGGGGAAGAATGTGAGTTTGTGGAAGAAAAAAATTCGTGTGAGGAGTTGGTCCAAATCACACAAGCAACCTATAGCTTTACCTTTTTTTTATCATGGTATTTATGTGCCAATAATCCAATATTGACAGACTACGGAGTAATTCTTCCTTTCAACTTAAACCCATGGACTTACTCTAATGGTATTCGTCATTTTTGGGGTGTGCAAGCCAAGTCTTGAGATTTATGTTTGATGCGATGACAAAAGACATAATAATACACTTCCATGAAATATATTAAGAATTTTCATTGTCATATTTATAGATTTGGAGTATTTGCTACCAAACTAACCCTGAGGTTAAATTTGAATTTAAACTCAACTTGTAAATAGGGAGAAACAAGATATTCTGTTAAGATATTCTGTTAGGGACCACAGATAGTTTGGACAAGTAAATTGAGCCAAATTTTCGGGGGGGGGGGTGTGGAGGATAATGTGAACTATTCCCTCCATTTTTGTATATAAGGTGTGAGCTAACAGGAGATATTGTGAACTATTCCCTCCATTTTTGTTTAAAATGTGTGAGCTAACATGACGTCTCCCAAATCATATTTTGACCATTCATTTCTTTTATATTATATTAGTTATGCTTATGAATTTATACTTCATTGGAAAGTACATTTGATTACAAATCCAATCATATCAAATTTACATGACAAAACGAAAAAAATTGATGGGTAAATTATTAGTCAAAGATTGAATAGTTTGAATTTCGTTGTGCGTGTACGCCTTATAAACAAGAATAGAGGGAGTATCTAAGTAGTAAAATATAATCTTTTCTTACCAAAATAGAAAACAAATTTAGAGTTCACTGGTTTCCAACCTTTGTCTGTCCTAGCACTCCATTCAACCTCTTGAACGCATAATAAAATAGCAATGACATAATATTTATTTAGTAATGCAGTTAGTTCTTACTTTTGGTCTAACATTGCGACATGGTGGGAGGGGGTCATGCTCGTAGTTCTCGCACATGAAGAACCCCATCCCGTAGCAGTACCCATGAACGTTGCACTTTACAAGCTTACAGTTGTCACCGCAGTAGCACATAGGAGTGTGGATCCCCTTTGGCACCAGAACCTTGTCCTTCCTATTGGTGAGCAACTCCAAATTCAACTCAGGACCCGTTGAAGCTATTGAAATCCTACAAAACGGATGAGAAATATGATAATTCATTACATGTTTCATTTGAAATTAGAGAACAAAACATAACAGGATATGATAAGAAATTCAATGGCAAGAATAAAACAAACAGCAAGCAAATGAAAAGGTACTTCAATTATTACAACACGATAACATGCATAAGTTCAAATATTATAAGACCTTGCAAGATAAAATTGTTCAAGTATTACAAGATGATAACATGCATAAGTAGTTCAATTATTATAACACGGTAGCACAAACAAATACGATCACCGCATTCCTTCGGTGTAGCGACCGGAACGACGTCCACGTGCACTAGGCGAAGGTGGTGTAGAAGTGGGAGTGGAAAAGTAAGATGCTTCGGTGCATCTCTTGTAGGAGTGTCCTGGATTATTGCACTTGGAGCATATCCGCACCTAAGGTCCGGCTTGACCTCATCGATGTTGTTCCTAATCCTCTTCTTATTGCGTCGACCGACACCTTGACACATGGTTAGATCCGGATTTAGTATGTACACCGCACTTGTCTTTGGGTTCTTGAGTGAAAGTTCCAAGATGCAGGTAAGCCTCAATAGTGTGGTTCCAAGTGTCTAGAACGGTTTTCTTTAGAAAGTATTTAGGCACGTAGCGACCCCAATGCTTATTCTTTGTTGCAAGGCATGCAACGATCACAAAGAGGAGGGGTAGTGTAGCAGCAGTGGCTTCTGGCAAGAGCATGAGCATGTATGATTCTCAACAACTGTTTTCTGTATTGTTATTTCACCATTTGCTTTTTGTGATTTGGATTGGCAACTAATCTGATATTTCCACTGCACTTCCTTGCCAGGATCACGACGTAGAGGTTGTGGGTAAGCTCTGTGAGAGAGAGCGGCTTTCTGTTTTTTGCTTAAGTACTTAGTCATCCATGTTGAATACACATTCGAGGGTCTGCATTGTTGCATGTGCTTGCATTAGCACGGTCAAGAAAGTACTTCATTGTGCGGTACAAGAAGAACTCAATGATACCAACAAGAGGTTGAGCTGCGGCACCACGCAAAACAGCGTTGTAGACCTCGGCAAAATTTATTGTCATTATCTCATGCCTCACATCTCCCTTATCAAACAGGAGAGACCATTTCTCCTTATGCTCATTCCCGAATCCACCGGCGGAATGTCTTCACAACACGTCTCCTTCTCCTTCGACATTTGGAGCATCTAGCCCCACGTCCTCCGAGAAACCGGCTGTTCCCCGGATTCGGTACTTACGGCCGAAGTGTTGTGGAGGATGGCAGAATGGGCAAGTCTCTTGATTGTTGGTTCAGGCGGAAGTAAATCATATTTTCTTTGAATTATTTTTAAACAGATGGGTGAAAGTGCATGTGTTCGGGGGGTTTTTCGATCCATAGTCAATGCCTTCTCTTTTTTTTTAAATTACACAAGAAAACGCGGACACTTACAACACACACTCACCCCTATAAATACACGTGCGCAAATCCTACCTCTATGAGCACCTCCGAAGGACCGAGCACCGCAGATCTGGAGATTCCCGAAGTCATCAATGGTGCCTCGTCGTCGACAGGAACGTCATTTACCACTTAACGCATAACGTCGGTAAACCCTGAAAAATCCAGAAAAAGGTGCGGTCACCATGATTTAAACTCTGGTAGATAGCGTCCTACTAGACCGTCCTACCATTAAACTACAAATTCAATCGCTTTTTTTTATCCATAGTCAATGCCTTCGGGGAGGCCTTCCCTATCGGGTTGAGTTTTCTATTTTAAGAGGTCAACAAATCCAATGTATTTCTAGAACATATTACATATTTTTATACAAACCGAAACATCTTAGTTAACCTAAAACACTTCCTCTAATTCAACATTCTCTACGGAATTTTTTTCTTACAACCTAAATCATATTTTTCCTTTTAAATAATTTAAGGGGTTTTTTTTCAAAGATTCCGTTGCTGTGAAAGCCCAAAACTTGCGAGATTCCGTAGGAAAAAAACTATCTTTCTAATAATTGTACAAATCCTTAAGTGCTTGTGATTTTTAAGCCCGCAAAGAAGATAATGCCGCAACGAAGACTGATGCGAACAGGAAAACACAAAATGGACCCACCTACAGCAATCGCCAGTCTGTCACCCATGCATGAGCTTTGAGCAATGAGATATCTATTTACCACTCACTGTGGTGACAAATAGGAGTTGGCGAAAGCTAACGCAAGAGGCAACAGATTGGTGCCTGCCTGACTGCCTGGGCCAAGCATGAACCAGCCAAAAAAAGACGGCGCAAAAGGAACACATGCAAGCAAAACACGAGGGATCAAAGGGCACTACCATCTCATCTAGGAAACGTGACAAGCCGACGAACTACCTCAGCATTCGTTCAAGGCCCCAGTCCGTCAACAAACCTCTGCGAAGCAGACCACCGGGTAGGGCACTCATCAGTCATCACCCTCACAGATCCACGAAAATATACTACAGGTGCAGCCAGCATAACGACCGGAAATGGTCAACTTCCTACTAGTCATCATAATTACAACGCGGAAGAACAACAACTTGAGGAGGAGCCTCATCCGTTTTCCTCACTAAAATCAGCCTGACAAAAATGTCCGCCAGGTCGTCTACTAGGACCGCCATAATTCTGTGCAACACTGCGAAGGAATCACGATATCTGCATCACAAGAGTACAAGACACCATGAGTTAGTGTTTCGTCGATAACAGATCACAAGATGTAAAGCACCGAGCAGGGAGCTAGGGTATTTTGAGTTGGAGTAAAAAGGGGTAGCAGCAGTGCGTGGGCAAAGCTACAACTTTTTTGTTTCCTAACGACTAATCTCATACATACATGAAGCATGTAATGGAACTTGTATAAACAATAGGTGTTCAAAACAGTAGCTAATTTAATAGTTGCATTGGTTATATGATGGAACAGTTCATATACATGCTACATGCTCAGAGGGAAAGGCAACACCATGCAACAAAAACAAACAAAAGGAAACTATATGAAATAAACTAGAATAAGTGAGTCAGCATCACCTCCCAGCAAGCTTGATCATTTTAATCAGAAGATATGCAGCTATACATCTGATGTGGGAACTCATTCACTAAATGCTATGTCCTGACAAAGCTGAGTTGAAACACTTGATGTCAACAGAGTTCCTCGAAAGCCTTCCTCAGTCTGTAGCATATCAGCCTTCTGCTCTGAAATCTCATCTGAAACATACAAATGGCAAATGCTTGAAACCACCAACAATCTCCAATTTTAAGATAAATGTTTTGCCACAACATATTTGGCTACTCACCTGCTATGTCACGGTTCTCATAGATTTCAGAGTCCCTGACCCAAAGAACATCCCCAGGAAAAATACTCTTGTCAGCAAGAGTAGCAAAGTCATCTTCAATCTCAACAGAACCTTTGTGAAGCTTCTGGTTCTCCTTCACGATCTAAATGCATCAAGAGTTTCAGCTATTTGAATAATTTGGAGCAGTCCAAAGAACATGCAAATATAAACAACAAAAAAGAGAGCACATCTAAAAGCTAGATAGAAAAGTAAAAAATGTCTGTAAGTCTCTTTGAAATACGAAGGAAACTAAGTATAGTGGCATCAGTAACTGCGGTCGCAAGATTTTATGGATTCAGCATGTGCATACCCCTAAAGATTCCCATATCATGAGTTTCAACTGATAGACAGATGTAGAACCAGAGACTTTCAAATTGATTGAATTTCCAGAGCTAGTTCTTCGGGAACGCTTTGAAGTCCGACGATCTGATACGGCAACAGCTTTAGAAGCTTCTTTGATAGACTTTGGTGCTTCTTTTCCACGGACTAAATAGACGTGGATGTCTTCATTCTGGTAATTGAGTTTCTCCACCAGCGCACAGCTCTCTCTTTCTCCAATACAATCTTCACAAACCTACAAATACAAGTAACTTTATACACATTAGATGTAAAGTTTTCAGTGGCAGAAAACATTTGACTATTGAAGTTTAAGCATTGAAACAACTACAACAAGCAATACCACTTTTTTGAAGCAGAACAGACCTAAAGACCCAAATTTTATCAGAAGATATGACGCAACTGCAAGTGCATGATTCCCAAGATTCTGTAGTTTGTTCCCTCCCTTGGATGAGGTACAAATATTTGAGGCATAATTGTCTAAGCCGGACTAAATATTTGTTCTTTTGGGGGTTGGAATGTGTTAAACGGGCCATGTTGATGTGCGATTGTTAGTGACTTGGTGTACATGGTACTACAATTTTGTGTTGATAAAATGAGCTCGCAAAATGATTTCCATAGCATCTTTGTAAATCATTTAAGCATTGCATTGCTCCACCAGTAACATCAATATCGACGATTATCAAAAGAAAGATCAACATGCTGATTGCATTCTTACTTTAACTACCAACAAAGTTATCATTTGTGTTTACATGATACAGCTCCCATTAGGTCTTCCTTAGTTTACCTAACATGTTATTTCTTTCATTGAACAAAGGGGATCGCTAATACTAGGATTCAGTGATACACTGATACCTCTAGAACAGCTAGTTTACCTCTGGATCAGTTCTGACATAGGGCTCTCTGGCCCCAAAATCGTCATTAGTATCATCAAGAGACTGGTCTAGGTCACCATCCATAATTGGCATTGCATCAGATGACCCGGGCAGTTTCTCTTCAGAGCTCTTGGTAAAAGCAATTTCAGCAGATATACCTTTTTCAGGTGTGGCACTCCACTCTTCAGAGAATAACTTCCAATTGTACTCTGGGATCATTGTTAAACCATCAGTCTGAAAACAAAGAAAAATTATTAACTCGTGATGTTCTAACATTCATTTTCATCATGATTACAATTTATATTAGCAAACAAAAAAGGGAAACAACAAAGGCTGTCGGACAGGCAAGCTCAGTACAGCAAGGCAATTTTTTTAGTCTACGTAGCTTCTTCAGGTGGCAGAAGCATAGTGCGAAACAGCAAGAGCCTCATGTTTCCAACCTAGGGCACAGGCACGTATGGATGCTATGATTATCAAAAAGAATAGTTTCGGAACATGCCATGTATTTAAATACTACAATTTCAGGTATAAAAAATATTTTATGGTATCGTGAAAACAACAATGAGCTTGGAAGTCATGGTATGTAAGTTCACATTTCCATACAAAAAAATTCTGCTAAGCTCATTACAATTCATGAGTGTTTGTGTACATGATAAATATCAAGGTTCGAGGAGAAAAAAGGATAAATATCATCAAGATCTACATTACAGGAATTACTAATGCACATGCATACTCTTCACATCCAGGTTTTCAGATGAACAAATGGAGACTAGACAGAAAGGACAAGAGAGGGCTTTATTTTAGTAAAAAGAGGGCAGAGAGGATTTCCAGAAACTCCAAAACAATACACATTGTATTGGAGACACTGCAGTTTTCGAAACTGTAAAATAAGTTGAAACGAAAAATTTTCCATAAGACAACATTTTAATGAAACCAGTGTATCAGAGCTGTTAATATGCTTCAAGTTTCCAACATTCATATTGGACCATGATTGAAAGCATGCTTACTTTCTATGCCTATCTACAAAGTTTTGAGTTTGCAGCCAAATGAGAAGCGGAGCAAGGAAGCTCTGTGTAGAGCAAGGACTTACATTTGATGGTTTCTGAGTAATGCTTCCGCGCTTACAAACAAGATCCAAAGGCCTTTGAAGCAATCTTGAATGCTGAAAAATATCAATCCTTATGTTAAAAAAGGTACTGCAGTCACAATCAACAGAACACAGATATCCTATCAAGACAAATGAATTCACAAACCATGTAAAACTAGCACCCATTATACTCACAATAGACATCATGTAAATACAGATTACACAGATATCTGCATTTGGGTCTGACAGTCTGACTCAATGAGTTTAAAGCAGTATACCACACTACAATAGAAATACAATACAAGCATACACCTCATTATATGCAAAACTGTATTGTGCCAGCAATCATGTTTTGTCAGTCATTGTATCTTGAGAAGTAGGCTACAAACTTTAATAATAACAATCTCACAACTTTGGTATGGATGTTCTGACAAGGATGTCCTTTGAAATTTATAGGAATCCAAATTGTTCTCCACCAAAAAAAAAAAATCTCCTCTCAAATTCAAAAGTTAGAGTTCCACTCTTTTATTGCCTTCTAGGTTTAAGAACCAGACATATCAACATGTAACACATTAGTTTACCTTTTCACATATAAGTGAATTGACAATAGCTTCCAGACTTTGAGGTTCTGGTAATGAAGAAATATTTTTCCCGGTTGCTGTAATATAAGTTCTCCATTCTGACAACCAAGATGAAGGAACCAAATAATATTTTTGACCAGGATGAAGTACAAAGCTTTTCGCAGATATTAACTTTTCATGGTTCTGTCGTTGCTTGAGTTTCACTGCTCTGCAAATCATAGACATATGAATATTTATCTTAGACATAAATCTTTTAGTGAATAACCAATACGTAATATTGACTTTCGACTCTATATTACCTCAGATTACCCTCTACAGAAGCAACATCAGACAATTCCTGATTGCAGATTTCGCACGGCTGACAATCTGATGGAAAAGTCGTAATATCATCAGCCTTCTTCTCATTGATGGTTTGATAGAGAAATAACCAGAGGCTCTCTGGTACAGATACACGCTTTGCCCCTGGAGCGTGCTCTGGCAAAAGATCCCCGTGGCAACATCTTAAAGCACTTGTTGGTCCACTATCAGCATCAGATGTGATATCAGCATTTTTCCTCCGCAGCCAATGAGTCAACCTAGGAGTATATGCAGCAAGTGGGCCAGCAAAATGGTAAAAAGGAAAAGGAAATTAATCAAGAGGCATGCACACGGCAGATTCAAGTGAAACCTTATGACTACAACTACTAGCTAAGGCGTAAGAGCTCAACCAAGAAAAACAAGACATAATGTAACAAAAGGGATAATAATAATTGCATTTGCATAAAATCATGATCAAGACCTCCAATCTAAAATGTAAAAACATAAACATAGAAGCGGAGACTATAGAACAAAGATTGATTGACACTAGTCTATTATGTCACCACAAGGGATCCAATGGCTATAAGGCAAATAGTTCACATAAAGGCAGACAACATATGAGTGGAGTAATCCTAAGTGTAGCAAAACTATTAGCTTATACATAAAAAAATACAGAACCAAGATAGAATTCATGATAAGAATTCACTTTGCATACCATGTCTTTGAGATAAAGTAAGAAGGACCATCTGGACAACTACCAGCAAGTGCTGCTTCAGCAATATTTTTTAATGACGCTTTTCGTTCACGGTAAACATCAGCAGATACTGCATTTTTTGCCCCATCTTTAAGACACTCCATGCAATGGTCATCATTGCTCAATGTTGGTCCCCCTCCATACTTAAATTATTGCAATGAAAACAAAAGAAAACTTATTCATCAATATTATGCTGTAAGTATTACAAAGTGGGTACAAAACATTTTATATTAAACTTAATACACTACATCATGCTTCAAAATTACAGATAACCATTTAAAATAAGCAATTTAAAGAAAAATTCAATGAAGTGCAAACCAAGACCAAAAAGCCTGGCAGCTTCTTACTTTTGAAAATAGTTTCTGCCAAGCTACAGATGATAATCGCTTCATTGATGTGACTTTAGATGCTGGAACCTTTCCATGCTCGCATTGAATTGGACCATTGTCAATAGAACTGCAGAAACAAAATACAACTGTCAAAGGCCTATATTTCAATTCAGTAAAGAATATGGAAAGGCCACACAGTAGCTAAATAAAAGCAACACATATAGTCATATTGCAGTGATGTCAACTTTCTGGGTAGGGACCCTAAGTCCTAAGGTGCCAGTGATGGAAGCTGTAACACAGAAAGTTAGAAGAAAGGGATAGAGTAGATACTTTGGTTTATTTTTTGCTTCTTGAAAACAGTGTAACCCCTATCTGTATATTTAAAAAGTCCAGCCTACAATGCAAACTGATCTAATAGATATAACTTGATCTGAACTAAATGTCTTATCAAAAATTACTTGACGCAAAAGACTAAAAAATTAATACTATTTCTGTGCCAACTACGGCTGCAGCCACCACAAGTGAGAGTAGCCAAGGTGTTGAAGTGTTGTGCACTGAATTTACAAAAAGAAGGATTAGCATTAATGACCCTATGGGAAAGCACAGAACCATAACATTCAGATATCACAAAAATTAACACGAAAACTAACGCCGCTAGAGCCAAAAGGGGATAACTGCAATGAAACTATCATTGATGCTCTTAGCTTTTTAGGTTTGTGCCAACATTCGCCCAACAAAAATTTAGTACCAACACTTAGTTCATGGTTTTGCTTGTCGAACATTTTAGCCAAATTGGCAAAAAAAATGTAGCAAAGGGGCATGAGTTTGTCAAAATTTTGGCAACCATTGTCAACAAATCATGTGCAAGAATAAACTTACGAGGGAGTAATGTTATCTGCCCACTGGCGAAGCCAATCTGTTGAGATCCAAAAATACGAATCATTATCCGGATCCACAGGTGCTTCTGTCAGAATAGATTTTACTTCTTGACGCCTCTCTGTTATATATGCCAAATGGCTGTCCTTCTTGCTTTGGTATTCCTCACACGATTTTATATATGATGCATTTAGTTCATTAATTTGATCAGAAAGATGGCTCGGAAGTGACTCATTAATTCCCACATTTTTATTGCTTTCAGTGGCATTGACATCCTTACTGGGACATTTGTACATCAGCATATAAGCATCCGTAGATGAAAACATCTCTGCTGTGGTAGAAGTGGGCGCTGCTTCCTGGTGACCGTTATTACTATTGTTATTTGTGATAGAACCTGCTGCAGACATACCTTGGGATTTCTGATCATCTTTATTTGACGCCTTTCCTGGCTTCTCACCAAAAGGATGCAAACCAAGTTTGGACACAGTCTCATCATCAAACTCCCACCACTGCCCATTGCTTTCATCTTTTATATGTGCAACATAGTGCCCACTATTAGCACCAGTACCCTTGTGAATTAAAATAGCAGCCAGTTCATAAGTACAACTAGATGAGGGGTTTGACAACCGCTTTCCCAGATCAAGCTGTCTTGGGAAACTGAATGTTGAAGAAATCTTTTTCTTTGTAGTTGTCTGGCAATAAGAAAAGTTGAGAAAAAGTTATTTACAAAAGGAAAGGAGAAGAATGCACAGGACTAAATAAATGTGCAAGGAAACATGCAACAAAACTATGGATGAGCTTTGGATAAAGGTATATCATATTACCTTCGGAAGGAATACATAACGCTTCAGCTGGAAATTGACAACTGGAGGAAGTGATTGAAGTTTTATGCAGCGAGTGGCATCTACCCTTTTCTGGCATGATTCACAAAAGTATTGGTTCTCCCCATCCAGTGCTTCCTCATTAAAGTAATCATTCAGACTTTCTTCCAAATTATTTAAACCCTTAATATTCAGCTCCAGCTCATAAAAGTCCTCCATTTTTGAAGATGCCGCTGAATCTTTTCCACATGATGAACACCTTTAAGCATTGATGGTTAACAATCAGGTTCCACAAGTTACATCGGTAACTGTTAGCAATAATCTTGAGTAGTAGTGCTGCGTAGTTAAATGTAAATTACTTAGGGTCCAAGTCTAGTCAAGTCAAGCATTAGGGACCAAGTATTTGCCTTAGAGACCAAGCCTGGTCAAGTCGAGCCTTTGGCTTGGCATGTAAGCTCCCTTAAGAACACCACCAAAGAGAGTGGTCTGGTGGTTCTCTCCAGACTCAAGAAGAGAGTGTTTGGCTGGCTGGCAGGTAGCCTTTGAGGATTGCCCAGGTTGGAATGTAGGAGTTGCTGCAGCCAGAGGCTTACAGGCTAACTGGAGGTAACTATAGGCACTTAGAAGGGAGCTGATCAAGTGGATCAGTTCTAAAGTAGGTTGCTGTGGTAACTAGTGTGTTTTTCTGCGTGAAACCAGTGTGCTAGAGGACATCTTCTGTAGTGTGTGGGCCAACAATAACTTTTCCATATCAGCAGTATGGGAACAACAAGATAAAAGCATAGTCAACACTGAGCACAAGAACATAACACAGGTCACACCAAAATGAGACTACTGATCATTTTGCTTGACCTATTTCAACAACTCATGGTACAACATAAACAGATAGGTTTTAATTTCTTTAGGGTTTTGGCGCACCATGCACTGAACATAGTCACTTTGATGCTGATGGGATATGAATGTGAATACACATAAGAAAGCAAAGAAGTTGCCAGCGACAACGCAAGAGTCTTGAAAAACTGCCTTAGCATGCTTGTCTAAGCACTAGATGCAGTAAACTACTCCAGAGGAAATTCATGCCAGGCTCATTTGTTATCAGACAAGTTACCATACAGTAAGACTAGATTCATGGAATTTGCATCTTCAGTCCGGTATTGGAAGAACTTTACAGAATGATGGAACTATTGAAAAGTGGAGTACTTAAGCAAAGGACAGCGCTACAAACATATTTATATCAAAATATTTTTAATAAAAATATCCCAGCAGCAATGCTTAATTTTCTAAAAATTACAAAATCAAAACCTAAAACTGGTAAGAAAAAGCACAATGTTACTTCAAATTGTATCCCATACCTTGTTACATGTGATACACTGCCGCAAAACAGATTTTGCACGATTGTTCTAGCTCCAGGAACCTTGGAGTGACTTAAAGATTGCTCGAGCAGAGACAGAAACAAGGTGAGGAATTCGTGGCTGTCCTGCTGGACACCATTGTCTAATTCCAATGCCTTAATAAAAGGTGCAGAATCGATGAAAGCCATTTTGCTAGAGTGCAGCTGTGCAAACAACCGAGCCAGCTGATCCAGAACAGGATGCTTCTTCAAGACATCCAGCTCTAAAGAGAAAATGCCTGAGCGGAATGAGCTGTTCATGTAGAGACACTGAAGTATGCTATTCGCATAACAGGTCGCGCCAAGGTTAGTCAATCCAGCAGGCGTCTCGGTGGAATCTCGGAGGTCCCTGGACGGATTAGGACCTAGGCCACGAACAATCTCCTGCATTTTCTGCCAAAGCCCAGTTTTCCGGACCCCATTGGTGGTGGGGATCAACCCACAGAAACAATTGGGGGAGTCCTTGGTGTTCCCATGACAGCCTTGGCAGAGTGGTTTCCACACCATGTAAAGCTGCCGGATATCGCTCTTTGAGATATTGCCATCTGAATGTATCTTCCTGCAATTGATAGCCAAAAAAGGAGAGCAACAATAAACAATGCAAGCAACTTATGAAACTGGCACCACCTGAAGAACAAACTAAGGAGATGGGTACTTGAACAAAGCCGCAGACGGGCTACTGGATTCATCAGACCGTGGCCTCTTGTTCTTGTTGCGAGTGTTGTGCCTACTCATTGTCGCAGCAACAAGGGAGATCAGAGGCTGTAGCCAGAGATTCACCGGAGGCTAAGCTTGAGAGGTGTAGCCTGGGCCTGCATCAAAGCAAATCTCAGAATTCAGACACCCGAGCTTTCGCACAGCCCTACAAGAACGGCCAAAGAGCATCCCATCCACCAGTGGCGGAGCACATAAGTTTTAGGTGGGGCGAACATGCGAAGCAAGGCTCATAGTAAAAGAGATATGTACACATGCCACACATTCACATTGAAATCACACAAAGAAGAGCACAAACAATTAATAATTGATGTTCCAATGTTTGAGATGCTACCTCCTATAAAAAGGTAGTAAAGTCTGTAATGCCAAAATATAATTCATTAGTTGAACACAAACCAAGACCCAAGAGCTAAACGAACCAAACCTTTCAATTTGAAAAACAAATCAGTTGATTCCTATTTCCATGTTGCTAAAATAAATCATCACAAGCTAAAAGGTGAAGGAGAAAGGCATGCCCCTCCATGATGCGCAGCTTCGACACAGAAATAGATCAAGGACTTTACTAAGAGCATCTGCTCATATTCACCCCCAATACCAAAAAATCTACCATTTAGGAAATTTTGGAGATGAGAAAGAGCTCCAGCAGACTACCATTTTCTTCCCCAGTACCAAAATCTTATGAGCAATTGTCAAAATCTCAGTTGCTCTCCCTTTGATGTAGGGGAGAAGCAACACTCTCCAGCCCTCTCCCCTATCGACAGTTGTTTTGGGACCATGCACATTTCAGCCTAGCGCCGTCGCTCGGCCCTGGAGACCACCGTCGAGGAACGCCGCCGGCCACCGCACACCACGAGCTTACCCAGATGAGAGAGAAGGGGGGTGGATCATCCTACCTCTCCAACGCCGATCCCTTCCTCCTGGACCACCGAGCGCGCCTCGGGGACAACGGCGCAGGGGTGAGGAACCGTAGCCCCCGGTCGTAGGCTGTACAGAACTTCGGTCCCGCCGGTGACAGAGCGGATGGGCAGCCGCCGGAGCGGGGAGGAGTAGCGGGCGGGAAGCCGGTGGGAGACGGCTGGACCGGCGCGTGGAGGAGAAGCCGCCGCGGCGAGGGGTGCCGGCGGCGGAAGACCGCGAGGGGTGGCGGATGCGAAGAAAAGAGGAGAGGAAGGTGCGGCGACGGGTTGCGGGGGGTGCGGGGAGCCGGGAAGAAAAAAAAAAGTAATAATAATAATTTCTGTGCCAAGTGGACCCCACATGTTGTAGAGGTATTGGAGATTGGATCATGTAAAAGTAGCTATTCAAGATGGAAGAAGGTAATTAAAAAAAGATGGAAAACAATATATGTTTTTGGGAGTTGAAGATGAGCAATCTGCTGGATATGAGCATCTCCCACAGTTTAGGTTGGCATTTTTTATTTTTTTCAAAAATACCCCAAAGGACTTGATAATTTTTGGCAATTTAGAAAAAAAACCATCCTCCAGCGCATAGTACTCGACTTAGGCATCGGTGTTTCTCCCCTGGGTGGAGAAAGGTGGGAGGGTGGAAAAGGAAATAAATGATACAAAAGGGTTCCTTATGCAAGTTTTCAAAAGGTGGAGGAGCGCAAACATAATTTTGTTTCTCTCTCACGGTTATTAATGTAAGTTAGATTTGGATTTGTCGAGTGAATTATGTCAAACCATTGGAGATGAATCTAGCATATCTTTTTAGAAGTTGATAAAACACCATGGTTGGATTCACCTTGCTCACCGAAGAAGGCAAATGATGATCTAATTGGAAGTTTAAAGCCCGGTGAATTAGAATAGCAAGAAGCCCGTGGTGTAGCAATCCGGACCTAGAATTTTAACCTAAGTTATATGCTTAGCAAAAGACATAGTATGCAATTCGGTAAAAAAAGTGCAATATTCCCCAAACAATTAGGTGCACATGATTAAACATTTAAAGTCAACAAGTATGGAGCTTGCATAAATTGTAGCATGGATAAAGAGTGCAAACAAAAGATTGCAACAATAATGTAGGGGTTTGGCTTATGGCCATGATTCCGAGTAGACGTTCATGTTCGGTCGGCACTGTTCGGTCGGCTTATCGGCCTCCAGCCAGAAGATTTTCCCTCGTAACAAACCACCACCAAAGAATCGGCCCAGAGGTACTTTTCTCTCGGAACAAATCGGCACCGGCCATCGCCCACCGGCCAAACGAACGGTCATTCGGTCTCCCTACCTAACCGAGCTATTGGAGAATACAGAAAAAAATCCCAAAATTAAAACACTAAGTATTCTTTTGTATGTGTGGTAGGTAGCACTGCCACCATAATGGTTCCCGTGCTTGCTCTCAAATCAAGTCCTTAGTGCAAATGAAGGTTATAAGACTATCTCTAGCAGCGTTGCCCGACGCGCATCCGCAAAACGGATGGATATGCAGCAAGAGAGAGGAGCACGTTGTGCCGCAAAAGAGGATGCACTCCAGCGGTATTCCATATTCCCTTCGCGCAAGAACCCGGCGGTTATGTTCTCGCGGGTGTTGGGAGACAAGAGAGGAGCGATCGGAGAAGGCCGTGCCGGAGGCCGCCGCCGCACACGAAGCCGTAGGAGGCCGCCTTGCGCCACACCACCGAGCCGCAGGGAGCACCCCCGCCGGCAACCACGGAAGGGCGGTGGAATCGAGGCAATCGAATCGATTCCCTCCGGCCCTCCCTTCGCCGCAATCGAATCGATTCAATTCGAATCGAGGCCCGCCCGATCTTCGGGGAGGCCCTACTCGGGGAAGAAGCGGCTCACCTCCAACTCCGCCGCGGTCCCCACCTCCAGTCCGCACGAGATCCGCCCCCCAGGCTGCTCGAGTAGCTCGCGCCGGAGCGGGAGAGGGAGGAGCGGGCGGAGTTGCTCGAGGCCGAGGAGAGGGGGCAGAGCCGCGAAGGCGTGTGGGCGACGGAGTCTTTTTTTGTTAACAGTAGCGGGTGGTTGGTGCTGGAGGAGATGCAGCACGATGCAGATACCCCGAGGATGCGCCATGGGGAGGGGGCAACCGCAAATTGCAGCAGGCATTGCACAATCTGCTCTAGCATGAACAGTGACCATGGAATCTGCATATTTGGGTTGCAGCAGCGGCTGCAGAAGCCGCCGGAGACGGTCTAAGCCCTCTAAATCATATTTAGATGGTTAATCTTCCTCTACTTTCAGAAATAAAATTTAACTCTGACGTAGCAATGAGGTTAAATATGGTGTAGAAGAGTTTTGAAGCATCATAAACATTTGTAAGTCGAAAGATTTTCTAACTACATTAAATCTAGTTGCACTAGTACCATTTGTTCTCATGATTTGAGATGAACTAATTTCGATTTCAACTGTGAGGCCGTTGGTTTAGGTTGAAATTCTGAACAAAAATGAGAGAGGAATTTTGAAATAAATATTTTAAAGGGGTTTAGAAAATTTCTAATTCTAAAACAACTAATCACTTTTTCAAGTTTGAAGCAAACAAACATCCTGAGTTTATGCAAGTACGTACCAGCATGCGCCAAAATTTACAAGTAAGAACAACGCTTGCTCTACTCGTGCTATTCATCATGGTTGAGATGGTCAGTATGATCAGTTTTGAAAATTTGGTTCTTGTCATCAAAATAAAAAGTAGATAAAACTTAGGATGGCTAGTGTCGTTAGTTTATACTCAAAATTGGCCCAACAAATAAATTGTTTTAACCAAGGTTCCACTTATTAAATGTTTACCAAGTATGGTGTAGCAACATTTGTGACTGACTTACTTGAAAACGGAAATGACTTTAAGTTGTACTCCGAGTAGCTTATTCTTGACTCGACGGTCCGATTGCCTCCCACAAAGTGCTTCATTTATAATCTAGTTAGACTCTTTGGTTATTCACTTCAAACCAACGCACTCAGGGTCGGTGCTACATTCGGCATCCACTTCTACACGATCTTTGATAATACACACTTAGGCTTGACTATATTTTTAGTCTTCACATGCCAGCGTGTTCTTCTACTCCCTACGGTTCCATATTAAAGTCGTTTAGGATAGCGACACGGTCACCAAAGCACAATTTTGACTTCTTTTTTCTATAAAAATCTTTATTGGAAAGTTATATATGTATATTTTTATGAAAGTAATTTTCAAGACAAATCTATTTATATGATTTTTCACATTTTCAAACTCAACGACTTAAAAGTTATTCATGATTTATATTCCCAATGTTTGACTCAAACCTTGTCCAAAACGACTTCTAACAGGGAACAAGAGGGAGTATGGAAACTTGCAACAACTTTCACTACTTCTTTTCTTATGTCTTTCCTATTCTTTTTTTGCTTTGACACAGTGATGTGGTAGTATATATTTGCTAGAAATCATGTTGTATACCTCAAAGCATGGACCAACTTGAATGCGCATAGCATGCCATTAATATCAAACTTCACCCTTCTCAACGTTTATGTTTGTAGTCGTAGTATTAAGAATGGCCTTCCTATAATATGAGTAGGGATTTAACTTCTCCCGTTCCGAAATCACAACATCAACAAGGACAAAATGATTCCCAATCCTCAGAATTTTTTTTATATATTTAATTTGTCACGATTTTCGAAAAATAAATGGTCGAATCAAAACAAATGTACATCTGACGTCGTACCCCACGGCGTCAGGCTCTTGCCGCCGCATCCCACGGTGTTAAGTACCTGCCGCCGTGGGGCGCGGCGGCAGGAGTCTATTTCTTGCGTCAGTGCGGGTAGCACGGCGCCAGAACCCTGCCGCTGAGCGGCACAGCGGCAGGTCCGTAACGCCGTGCCGCACGGCGGCAGGATTTTTTTTAATTTTTTGGTTTTAAAACACTCTTAACTTTTTAAAACGACCAAATAATAAGTGCAAGCATAATCATAAGTGAATATCGTAATCAACAACGAAGGAGTAGTCACAAGGGAATATACATAATCACAAAGGGAAAAGTTTATACAAAATCATAGTACTACATCTAAATGTGTCGGCCCCTCTTCCCCCTAACAGCTCTAGCATCAGCACAGGTGTGGTCCCGGTCGTACATCCACGGGTCAGGTGCCCTGACGACCCGTGGTGCTAGCTGGTCGGGAGACGGTGTCACCATGGCCGCTGCGACGAGCCCGTAGCATCCCGGTGTCGCTCGCCGGCCGGTGTCGCTCCGCCGCCCTCGCCGGTGGACGCTCTGCCGCCGGCCGGTGTCGCTCCACCGCCCGCCGGTGACGCTCCGCCGGCCGCCGGTGTCGCTCCGCCGCCCGTGGTTGCTCCGCCGGCCGCCAACTGTGACGACTGAGTCAAAACCAGTGGTGGCTATGTCAACTGTGACGCGGCTAGCTCGTCAGCCTGCTGCGGGGCACCCTCCATGGTCGCGAGAATGTTGTCGACCCGAATCTCATCCCAGGCCAGCTGGTCCTTGGCGCCCATGTCGAAAGTAACAGGCTGAGCCTGGAACTGGAACAGAGGCGGAGTGGACGGCGAAGGAATATCTGTCACCGGAAGCTGAAACGACGACGATATCTGCTGTCGAGGCCTGACTGTCGGAATAGGCGGCGGTCGCCCTGTACGATTAGAATATAGTATAATCACAAACTCAAAACAAATGTGTCCATTAGTTGAAAAATAAGGTCTCTCGAAAGTACTGTGTTGGGTGGAGCAAACGACCGCCGCACGTAGGCCGGCGGGCCCTGCGCCTGTGGGTGGTGTTGTACCCTCGGAGCCGAGAACCCGCTGGCAAAGGTAGCAGGGGTCTGCTGCGATAACACTGTGGAGGCGGGGCTCAAGGACGACGCTGGGTGGCGCGGAAGGAGAGGAATCTCTACGGTCCCGGCGTAGTTCACGACGGCAGAGTACCTCATGGCCGCAGCGAGGATCCTCTCGTACATGCTCCGGTGCTCATGAGGCCCCCAGGTGTGGCACTGCCCAATCGCGCCCGATGCGAGCCGCACGACCTCAGCCAGCGTGTCATGCTGCGCACAAAATTAGAAACACATGTTTTAATGTAAAGTCATATGAATGTAATATGTTTGCAGTATGGTAGCCTACCACTGTGTCGGTGGTCTGGTCTTGGCGCACCGGGTAGGTCGCGTCGGCGGGGCAGACCTCGTCGTGGTCCGGACGAGTGGCGGTGGTACGATAGCGAGCATGTACGTCACCCGCGTCCGCGTCCTCGGTAGATACCACCGAAGGTATGCTACCCGGGCGACGCGCGTCGTGAAGGCGGTGCTCGGTGACGATGTTCTACTCGTGCGCCGCGGACACCCACTGCCACGTACGGCTGCGCACTGTCGAAGAACGACGTTGTCGCGGCCACACCCTTACGCGTCCACCTAGCATATAACATGAAACATAAAATTGTTGGCAACCGAATATTCATAACGAAAAATACTTAAAATCGTCAAATGGTAGCTCACCCGTGCGCGCTAGGTGACAAATATGGCGCGGCGGGTACTAGAGCGACCTGGAAGAGGCCGAACCGCCTCATCACCGGTGGACGGCGTACTCCTCGACGTAGACGTCGAAGACCGCTCGTCGCCATGTCGGCCGCAGGCTTGGTCTTGTGAGCACGGGGACGAGAGCCCCCGTGGTGCGTGGGCGGCGACCATGGCAGAGCGTACGGCGTCCACCGGACTTGGGCATCGACCATCCGATCGATCCGACCAATGAAGTCCATGTAGGCCTTCTTCGATCGCTCCCCCCGCCCAAACGTGCGCAAAGAACGAGAAAAGTTAAGTGAATTGAACTACGAAGTCATAACGCGAAGAATCATGTAAAGGGAGGTCATTACCTTCCGAAGACACCACAGAGAACCTATGGTGGGGAGGTCCACTGGGTCGGTGCCGTCGGCCGCCGCCTCGTACTCCGAGAGGTCCGTCCTGGGCCGACCTATGTTGAACCGCTCGTGGATCCACATCTAGAGCAGGAGAGGGCACCCCAGGAGGATCGCCTCCCTACTCGCCGGCCTCGTCACTGCCGAACACAGCCCCCTGTAGGTAGCGCAGAACAGTGCTGCCCCAGCTGATCTGGGGCATCTGCTCGAGGGGTGCGTCGGCGATCCTCTGAGCCCAGGGGATCATGCACCGCGACACGAGTCTCCCCGCCCGACTCGTAAAACAAAGCACCCACCCGAACAGCCCGGAGCGGGTAGACCTCCGAAACCCGTATGACGTCCGGTCGTCGGCATCGTCGGCCATGTAGTCGGCCCGCAAACTCACAAAGGTCCATCGTCACATTCGTTTAAATGCATGCAAACGTTGAAAATAAGAGCTAGAATCACGTACGGCCGAACCGCCGGATCCAAGTCCGGGTGGGCCCGTGGGTGTCGACGAAGGGCAAGTACGGCGCCGGCGCACAATCGTTCCGAGGAACGTTCGCGAACCGAGCAAGGAAGTCGACTTGCCACGTCACGGGGATGTTGATCGGCCCCATCGCCTCACCAAAGACACCCGCGCCCCTCCCAACATCGCGGCGTCCTCCGCAGCACGGGCGGTCCTCCCAACATCGCGGCGTCCTCCCGGACGAGAGTCATCTCGTCGACAAGGAGGTGGAACGTGTGCATCTCTCGGTCGCCACCGGTCCATGAACGCGACGATCAACGGGGCGTCGAAGTTGAACCGCATCAACCGTGCCGCCGGGGAACCTCGGCTCGTAGCTCGTCCCCCTCGACCAACCGCGCAACAAGGGAGAAGTCTGCGGCGCGTAGCCCGAAAAAATATTAATTTACTTAACACAATTACTATTGTAAAGAAAGGGGAATAAATAATAAATATGAATTACGTACTTCGAAATCCACCGCGGGTGTATCAGCAGCAACGTGCGGGTCGTTCGACATCGTATCGCGCTGAGCGGACTGCCGAGAACAGTCGACACGTACGAGCGGTGGTGCCGGTCCGCCGCCTCATCGAACAACTCCGGCCGTACGTAGTTCAACGGTGCAGCCATAACTCCAAAAAACATAATTTAATTAATTTAATCAAATTATGTCAATTATAACCATTTCCTAGAAGTTTAAAATGAATATAAACGAATTATGTGAATTTAAATAATTTTCTACGAATTTTATAGCAATTTAATCAAATTATGTCAACTATAACCATTTCCTAGAAGTTTAAAACGAATTTAAACGGATTATGTGAATTTAAATATTTTCTACGAATATTATAGCAATTTAGTCAAATTATGTCAACTATAACAATTTCCTAGAAGTTTAAAACGAAATTAAACGAATTGTGTGAATTTAAATAATTTTCTTATAATTTTATAGAAATTTAATCAAATTATGTCAACTATAACCATTTCTAGAAGTTTAAATCGAATTTAAACGAATTATGTGAATTTAGAAAATTTTCTACAAATGTTATAGCAATTTAATCAACTTATGTCGGTTATAACCATTTCTTACCTTTAAAACGAATTTAAACAAATTATGTAAATTTAAATAATTTTCTACAAATTTTATAACAATTTAATCATATTATGTCAACTATAACAATTTTCCAGAAATTTAAAATGAATTAAAACAAAATATGTAAATTTTAACATACCTAAGTTAACTAAACTAAATTTCTAAACAAAATTTAACTAAACTAGGTTGACTAAATTAAATTGCTAAACTAAAATAATTTAACTAAACTAGCTAACTAATCTAAGTTAACTAAAACTAAATTAGTTAACTAAACTAACTAACTAAACTAGACTAAATTTAGAAAACATATCTCAGAAGCGCCCCGAAGAGGTTGAAAGCCGAAGGTTTGGAGGGAGGAGTGAGGGGTCGGCGGCAGGGGCGCGGCCCCTTATATAGGCGGCGGCCGCCGCCCGCGGCCCCCGCACCGGGGTCCCGACGCCGTGGCCCACGGCGCTAGAATTTCCCCGACGCCATGGGCCGCGACGTCGAACCTCGGCCCCACCGCCGCATCGCCGACCGTTGGCGACTCCCCTAACACCGTGGCCCACGGCGGCAAGAACTCCAAGTGCCGCGGGCCATAGCGCCAGATGTATATTTCTCCAAAATTTTGGTTTGACCTATTATTTTTCGAAAATCACGACAAATTAAATATAAAAAAATTCCAATCTTCACAAGTATGTCTTAGCGCAGGGGACAATTTTTTAATTTTAACCAATTTTTTAATTATTTATAAAATTAACCCCTCGCAAACATTATTTGCACCCGGTGACCTCTTTGGCGCGCCCCGCGGCGTGGCGCAACGAATGTGCCAACCCGCCCAACAAAATACCATACTATCGCCTAAACCAATCTACTTTGGTCATTAAGTGATAATAAAGTATCATCCCGTCGTTAGTCGTCGGGTTAACGCTCGCAAATCACTTACATAGCAACAAGGATCGACATATATGCATTAAAACTCACACGAAGGCGAGTACACGAGATACAACACAATTAACATCCGAAATTTACCCCGAAGGGTTTAATTATTACAAACCGAAGTTTTTGTCATAGCAACGTAGTTCGCAGTTTTTCGAAACGGCGGAAATTAACTAAGCGGATAGCGAGAACACCACGGGAGGCCGGCCATGATGCCTTCGGCCGTCATCCTCCACCCACTCCGGCTCCCAGCCGGCGGGATCTCTCCAGGCCACACATCACCAAAAGCATTACCTGGATCAACATATTATAGCAAGGCTGAGTATACTAATACTCGAGCAAGACTTACCCGTCGGTGATAACTACTTCACCAACTCTAGACATGTAAGGCTTTTGGCCACTTTGCCGAAAAGTAACAAAGAGTATGTCCTTACTTTCAAGATTTTAGCACAAGTTTTAGTGGGTTTAATCTTTACTAAATTAGCTATCTAGTACGGACAAAGTTGTACAATACAATTAATCAAACATATTATTCATCAACTTCCATCATTAGGGATCCGATGGCTAGTGGAGTAAGTAGTCTCGGATAACGGTGAGAGGCCGACAACCGATTGATTCAAACCTTGCAAGGTAGACTTAAACCCCACGGTGGGATGCCCCTGCGCGAGGACAACCACCACACGGTTCCCAAAAATCCTCGGGTCGGGATAAAAGGCCACGCTCTTTGGTGCGGGCTATCCGGAATACCCCGCGAGGCACCCGGACTCACCATACACCACCGGTAGCTAGCCGTGAGACGCATCCCAAGAGTACCGACGAGTTAAATCCCTAACTCGTCTCATTAAGGTACTAGGCTTACCGGTCCCATTCCCGACAAGTGCTTAGTACGTTCAAACACTTAACCCACAATAGCCATTGGACCGGAGTCCACATCCCATGCTCTTACCACATGAGCGATCCATTTAAGGAGATCTTAAAATTCCTATCTAGGAACCTATTCTCGCGAGTGACATCATCACCCGACTTGTAACGGTCCTATAACTTAGCGACTATCGACCTATCATACTAGTAAGGACACGGTACCTACGGATCATGCATCTAAGGTTCCATACAACTCCCGAACTTAAATGCACAAACATCCATAGATAAATGAATATTAAATTTGAAATCCGGGTTAGATGCACCGGGCTTGCCTTCGTCGCTAGGTTAGCCCTGAGCACCCTCGGTGTCGTCGAGTACTCCCACGTCCTCGCGGAGCGACTTCCGCTTCTCCTTCCTCGGATTCGGGACGAGCGAGTAGTCACCGTCGGGGAAGATCTACACGGAATGCAATGCGGGGTTCGGGTGATGTGACAATTTGTTTATCTTATCCAACTCTTGTTGGTCCTATTCACCTTAACAAATAATTAACTGTTACTTTATTTTTATGTTGACATGCGTTTCATTCCTTCATCACACACTTGAATGTTCCCTTTATACTTGATATTTCATGTGAAGGTTTATTCCTTTTACCTCTCACTAGTAAGGGTGTATACAAAGATATTTATTTTGAAATTAATTCCTTATGAGCAAGGGTGTGTTCTTAGCCTTTTAATTAAGTTTGACATCACTTCACAAAAGGAGAAAAAGAACTAAAAAGGCATTTTTCTAATTTAATTAAAGCATTACTCCATAAGGACCTTTAAAGTTTTTATCATCAATAATTCACTAAAAATTTAAAGAAGGATTTCTTAAGCATCATAAAACCCATACTAAACCACTCATCACTCATGCAAAGCTTGGAAACTAGGAAATAAAATATTTTGGAAAAATAACAAAAGATTAGCTAGCAATCAAATTAAATGCATACAAAATTAAATAAGCATCAAAATGCTCCAATCTTCCTCATACATGCCCTCCGGGTCCTAAACAAACCTAAAGAACTAGCAAGCACACCTAGAACCACTATTGATCTTGCTTTAATAATTTACAAAAGAAAACATGCATCTATCAAGAATAAATAATTCGATCATCCAAAAATTAGGATTAATTCACCGCAGGTGTGTTTTGGCATAACAAGACAAAGATGCACAAGTTGGGCAAAAAATAAATATTTTTAGCTACAAAAATCATCTAGGAAGATTCTGCATAAAAGGAAAACAATTTATATAAAAAGATTTACTCCATAACTTTGTGCAATTTTTGGCACATGAGCTAGTCATAACATCACACACAACATATCCAAAAATTGGATACAGGGGACTTGTGGATTTGGAGTTATGGCGGATCTAGGTTTTTCACATTCCTATTTTTCATGCTAAAAATATCAAATCGGACCATGTGAGAATAACAAAAGTTGTAGTATTTTTCACCACGAATCCAACAAAATTGAGTTTGCATTTTTCTGAATTTTCCATGATTTTCTACGCATTTTACAAGTTTCGCAAAGTGGATATACTATTGAAGTTGAGGTTTTGCGCCGAGGCCCCCGAAAAGATTCAACCCCTTGCAATGTGGCCCCCGGCCATGGAGGCGCCGGCACCGGCCCAAATTCCGGTGATCCGGCGCCGAAATCGGTCGGGGAAGGTGGGGAGAGGGGTTAGGGAGTCACCTTGGGGTCGATTGCGCCCGGAGTTGGGGTCGAGGTGGCCTTGGGGGTGGCGTGGGGCGGTGGCCGGCGGCGCTAGGCCGCGGCTCCCCGACGCCCGGTGAGGCTCGGCGGCTGCGCGGGCCGCACGCGGTCCTCCGAGCTCCCACGGGACCCAGCCAAGGCGTTGGACGGCGGTGCGGTGGGGAGTGAGCGAGAACCGCGGCTCGCCCGGGCGGCGTGGCGGCCGGTGAGTTGGGGCGGCGCCGGCCGCGTGCGGCGCGCGGAGGACGGCGGGGCGACTCCTTATAAGGCAAGCGAGCGTGTTGGGGAGGCGGTGCTTCGCGGCTAAGGCCGCCCCGACCATTTACGCCGCGGTACGGCGCGCGAGCCTTGGCCGGCGCGCCCGTAGTAGGGTGGCATGGGACGGACCGGCGGGCGTAGGGGTGCGGGCGGCGCGTGCGAGGCGGGGGAGACTCCGAGACGCCTCGGGGTGTGTGCGTGCGTGGGAAAACGCGGAGCCTCGGGAGGCGCGGGCGACCCGGACGACGAGGCGGCGCGGCGCGCGGCGTCGCGCGCGCGGCGTGGTGCGGCGTCGGCCGGCTCAATATTTCATAGTACTCTGTTCGAGCGGAAAAATCTCCAAAAAATTGAAAAGAAGTGCACAAAGTGGTGAATAGGAAAGTTGTAGATCTCACTACCCTCTACCACTTTTACAAAGGCTCTAGGGTGTTTTTCTCAACGGATTTTGCGGAATCGGCTTGCCAACATCGAATGCCGCCATGCCTCGGTGAACGGAGGTACCGCCGCTGACCAAGTTTTTCACCCTTTTCCGCTCAAAATTTGAAATGCCATTCTACACGAAAGTTGTGTCCCTCAACAAGTTGGACAACTTTTATAAAGATAGATTTTGAAGTGTTTAGGTGAATTTTGGAGAATGCGGCAAAAGTTCCGGAGGACGTTCATTGACATTAGGGTTTCAGTGGGGTTTAACCTTGTCTTTTACCAAGGGTTGACCACCAGGGTGTGTTGACTTGGTCAAGGGGGTCAATAGGGGTTGTCGGCTCAGTTTTCGAGGTGATGACCCAGGTTGACCCAGGTTTGACCCGCGTCAGCCGGTTTGACTCGGCTGATTCGGTCATTAGCGTTAATGACGCTAATTAAAAACCTGGGCGTCACAACCTACCTCCCTTAAGAAGAATCTCGTCCCGAGATTCGAAATTCCAAGGACAAGATAGGGAATAGGGAAGTGGTCCTCTCGGATTTTCTAAAATTTCTCGAGGGAGCAAACACGATGGAATTATTAGTCAAAGGGTATAACCACCATCGGTTCAAGATTAACCCATATGAGTAGTCAAAGGCGACAAGTAATGGAGAGCTTTTGCACGGAGTTTATTTGCGGATGCAAGCGAAAAGTATGGAGAGATAAATTGGTATAGGACCTTCCGAACGATCTTGCTCACATGTTATTTAGGTTGCAACCTTAGGTGGCATTGTTTCGTGCCACTATGGTGCAACGCTTTTCAAAATTGATGTGAGGCACATGTTTATGGAGACACGATGTGTATGCTCATGTAGTTTGGTGCTTATGATGCATGTTAGCACAACTTGGTTACCCACCAAATGAGTTAGTGATTGAGATGACAAGCCTAGGTTGAGAAGGGGGTGTGCATGGCGAGTCGCCTTCTCATAACCAAGATACCTAGTGCGCTCCTAGTGGCAATCATATGGCTGCGCCGCACATGACGCCCTAGGTTCCGTCACGACACCTTTAGTTATGGGATGACAACGTCACCAAACAATAAGGATAGAGTAGGAGATATTGAAACACTCCATGCGTATGCACGTTAGTTCACCCAAGGTTCCCAAATGCACATGCTATGCAAATGCATGCTCAAGAAGGGACATAATTACTTATTTATTTTTCAAAAGGTCGTGAGCGAGACCATGAGGAATAAGCTCATGATTGAAAGTTCGAAGTAACCAGGACAAGGATATCAATACTAAGAATATCTTAGTGCTTCGACATGTTTAAGGACGAAAAGGGTTGGAGGGAAAATACAAGTCGACGGAGATAACATGTTGACGGGGAGAAAGTTACCACGAAGGTTCAATTCTAAGATCAAGACATTCCCACCGACATAGTAGAATAGCATAAGTTCTTTTCTCGGGCGAGCAATGTTAGGTAGTCGTGTGTACAAAGGCACGATTGAATGTTGGATGTCGAAACGAGTACACATGCATGATGACCTAAGGTTCAGCGCTTGCGAACAAAATTCGTAACTTAAACCCATAGCTCCGAAAATTCCCAACTTTTGGGTAGTAACTCATCAAGGACAAGAGACACCCGTTTGGTGCTCGAAGGTTGAGTTAAAAGGTTAGCAAGGTTGCTCAATTAAGCAAGGTTTTAGATCCGGTTCCGGGATAGACAAGCGGGACGAGAGGTTGACTAAATCGAGCATGACTTGAGATAGACAAAAGTAATGACCGTGAATTGTTACGAGCAGAAACTAGATTAGATTTGGAGCAACTTTGGTTTAGAACTTCTATTTTATTTACTTCTAGAACATGGTGCAACAACAAGACAAACAACTTTTACAAAATTTGGGCAAGATAACGACCTAAGCATGAGAGGTACTCTAGTTTATAAAAAACACACACTAGCAAAATCTTCCTTAGAGAGCGTATAGAAGTTCTGTTTGAGTCCATTTTTGTTGTTTCGATTTTTATTATGCATGCAAGACGTCCTATTCGACCTCACATGGCAATTGAGCCAAAAATCGAAGTCGGTGCCGGTGGCAAGGCTTTTACTCGTATCTCCCTAAAATATCTAGTCGAGAGCTATACGGTAATCACCTAGCGATTAACGAAGCGCCGTTATGTACGTGCGAAAACGAACCTTCCGTGCCGAAGCACGTCACGAAAGCGTCCCCATACATTACCATTCACTATAGAAACGACATCCATGCGTTAAGCCGCTGCATGGACAGCGTCCAACCTCGGACACCCTCCATTTGAATGGAGTGTATCCTTGCCTCGCATACTCGACATGCGGAATGCTCACGTATGAAACACGGTGCGACACACAACTCACAACCAGACGCGAAGATGGGATCCGTGGAATGGATCACTCCATCAACCCTCGCAATTCCCGTGATGCGGCACAGCACACGTATAAAACACGTGGCTCATCTAGTTTGGTTGTGCAAGAAGTAAGTCTGACATAAAGTAATATGCTGGGAGTTAGCAAAATAAACCATAGATTAATAAGCCACCTGAAAGAACCCAAAATTCCCCCTAGGGCCTCTCGGTCTAGTTTATCCTTAGCGGACCAATGTATTTTGGTAAAACCAAACAATCTTGGCAAATTTTATTCAAAAAACGATGATTAAGGTTATTAATTAATCTCTCGGTGCATATATTGCTCGATACCAACCGTGACAACCCGCCTAGGAAAACTTTGGTCATTAAGCGATAATAAAGTATCACCCCGTCGTTAGTCGCCGGGTTAACGCCCGTAAATCACTTACATAGCAACAAGGATCGACATATATGCATTAAAACTCACACGAAGGTGAGTCCGGAGATACAACACAATTAACATCCGAAATTTACCCCGAAGGGTTTAATTATTACAAACCGAAGTTTTTGTCATAGCAACGTAGTTCGCAGTTTTTCGAAACAATGGAAATTAACTAAGCGGATAGCGAGAACACCACGGGAGGCCGCCCATGATGCCTTCGGCCGTCATCCTCCACCCACTCCGCCTCCCGGCCCAAGGGATCTCTCTGTGCCACATATCACCGAAAGCATTACCTGGATCAACATATTATAGCAAGGCTGAGTATACTAATACTCAGCAAGACTTACCCGTCGGTGATAACTACTTCACCAGCTCTAGACATGAAAGGCTTTTGGCCACTGGGTTTCTTTTGCTGAAAAGTAACAAAGAGTATGTCCTTACTTTCAAGATTTTAGCACAAGTTTTAGTGGGTTTAATCATTACTAAATTAGCCATCTAGTACAGACAAAGTTGTATAATACAATTAATCAAGCATAGTATCCATCAACTTCCATCATTAGGGATCTCATGGCTAGTGGAGTAAGTAGTCTCAGATAACGGTGAGAGGCCGACAATCGATTGATTCAAACCTTGCAAGGTAGACCTAAACACACGGTGGGATGCCCCCGCGAGGACAACCACCACACGGTTCCCAAAAATCCTCGGGTCGGGATAAAAGGCCACAGTCTTTGGTGCAGGCTATCCGAATACCCCGCGAGGCACCCGGACTCACCATACACCACAGGTAGCTAGCCGTGAGACGCATCCCAAGAGTAGTGACAGTTAAATCCCTAACCATCTCATTAAGGTACTAGGCTTACCGGTCCCAGTCCCGACAAGTGCTTAGTACGTTCAAACACTTAACCCACAATAGCCATTGGACCGGAGTCCACATCCCATGCTCTTACCACATAAGCAATCCATTTAAGGAGATCTTATGATTCCTATCTAGGAACCTATTCTCGCGAGTGACAACATCACCCGACTTGTAACGGTCCTATAACTTAGCAACTATCGACCTATCATACTAGTAAGGACACGGTACCTAGGGATCATGCATCTAAGGTTCCATACAACTCCCGAACTTAAATGCACAATCATCCATAGAAAATGAATATTAAATTTGAAAACCGGGTTAGATGCACCGGGGCTTGCCTTCGTCGCCTAGGTTAGCCCGAGCACCCTCGGTGTCGTCGAGTACTCCCACGTACCGCAGCGGAGCGGCTTCCGCTTCTCCTTCCTCGGATTCCGGGACAAGCGAGTAGTCACCGTCGGGAAGATCTACACGGAATGCAATGCGGGGGTTCGAGTGATGTGACAATTTGTTTATCTTATCCAACTCTTGTTGGTCCTATTCACCTTAACAAATAATTAACTATTATTTTCTCGTTTATGAGGGTTATTATTGACATGCGTTTCATTCCTTCATCACACACTTGAATTAATGTTCCCTTTATACTTGATATTTCATGTGAAGGTTTATTCCTTTTACCTCTCACTAGTAAGAGTGTATACAAAGATAATTATTTAGAAATTAATTCCTTATCAGCAAGGGTGTGTTCTTAGCCTTTTAATTAAGTTTGACATCACTTCACAAAAAGGAGAAAAAGAACTAAAAAGGCATTTTTCTAATTTAATTAAAGCATTACTCCATAAGGACCTTTAAAGTTTTTATCATCAATGATTAACTAAAAATTTAAAGAAGGATTTCTTAAGCATCATAACACCCGTACTTGATCCACTCATCACTCATGCAAAGCTTGGAAACTAGGAAATAAAATATTTTGGAAAAATAACAAAAGATTAGCTAGCAATCAAATTAAATGCATACAAAATTAAATAAGCATCAAAATGCTCCAATCTTCCTCATACATACCCTCCGGTCCTAAACAAGCCTAAAGAACCAGCAAGCACACCTAGAACCACTATTGATCTTGTTTTAATAATTTACAAAAGAAAACATGCATTTATCAAGAATAAATATTTCTCATAATCTAAAAATTATGATTAATTCACCAGAGGTGTGTCCTGGCATAACAAGACAGCATGCACAAGTTGGGCACCAAAACATAAATATTTTTAGCTATAAAAATCAGCTAGACAGATTCTGCATAAAGGGAAAACAATTTATATAAAAAGATTTACAACATAAATTTGTGCAATTTTTGGCACAGGAGCTGTCATAACATAACACACAACATATCCAAAAATTGGATACAGGGGACTTGTGGATTTTGAGTTATGGTAGATCTAGGTTTTTCACATTCCTATTTTTCATGCTAAAAATATCAAGAATCAGACCATGAGAGTATAACAAAAGTTGCGGTATTTTTCACCACAAATCCAACAAAATTGAGTTTGCATTTTTCTGAATTTTCCACGATTTTCTACGCATTTTACAAGTTTCTCGCAAAGTGGATATACTATTGAAGTTGAGGTTTTGCGCCGAGGCCCCGAAAAGATTCAACCCCTTGCAATGTGGCCCCCGGCCATGAAGGGCGGCGGCGCCGACCCAAATTCCGGTGATCCGGCGCCGGAATCGGCCGGGGAAGGTGGGGGAGAGGGGTTAGGGAGTCACCTTGGGGCCGATTGCGCTTGGAGTTGGGGTCGAGGTGGCCTTGGGGGTGGCGTGGGGCGCATGGCCGGCGGCGCTAGCCGTGGCTTCCCGACGCCGGCGAGGCTCGGCGGCTTGTGGAGCCGCACGCGGTCCTCCGAGCTCCCACGGGACCTAGCTAAGGCGTTGGGAGGCGGTGCGGCCGGGGAGTGAGCCGGAACCGCGCTCGCCCGGGCGGCGTGGCGGCCGGCGAGTTGGGGCGGCGCCGGCCGCGTGCCGCGCGCGCGAGGACGAAGCGGCCGACTCCTTATAAGGCAAGCGAGCGTGTCCGGGAGGCGGTGCTTCGCGGCTAAGGCCGCCCCGCCCATTTATGCCGCGGTACGGCGCGAGCCTTGGCCGGCGCGCCCATAGCGAGGTGGCACGGGACGGACGGCGGGCGCAAGGGTGCGGGCGCGACGTGCGAGGCGGGGGGAGACTCGAGACGCCTTGTGGTGTGCGCATGCATGGGAAAATGCGGAGCCTCGGGAGACGCGGGCGACCCGGGACGGCGAGGCGGGCGCGCGCGCGCGCGCGGCGCGCGACGTCACGCGCGCGGCGTGGCGCGGCATCGGCCGGCTCAATATTTCTCGGTACTCTGTTCGAGCGCAAAAATCTCCAAAAAATTGAATAGAAGTGCGCAAAGTGGTGAATAGGAAAGCCGTAGATCTCACTACCCTCTACCACTTTTACAAAGGCTCTAGGGTGTTTTTCTCAACGGATTTTGCGAATCGGCTTGCCAACATCGAATGCCGCCATGCCTCGGTGAACGAGAGGTACGCTAGTTGACCAAGTTTTTCACCCTTTTCCGCTCAAAATTTGAAATGCCATTCTACACGAAAGTTGTGTCCCTCAACAAGCCGGACAACTTTTATAAAGATAGATTTTGAAGTGTTTAGGTGAACTTTGGAGAACACGGCAAAAGTTCCGGAGGACGTTCATTGACATTAAGGTTTTGGTGGGGTTTGACCTTGTCTTTGACCAAGGGTTGACCACCGGGGTGTGTTGACTTGGTCAATGGGTTCAATAGGTTTGTCGGCTCGGCTTTCGAGGTGATGACCCGGAGTTGACCTAGGTTTGACCACCGTCGTAGGTTTGACTCGGCCGATTCGGCCATTAGCGCTAATGACGCTAATTATAAACCTCGGGGCATCACAAGCGCCCAACCTTTGCCGCGCCACATGCACCGGCGCGGCGGCGGTGCCACGGCCGGCCGCCCGCGCGTGTGCGCGCCGTGTGTGGGCCGGCCTGCCGCGCCACATGCATCGGTGTGGCGGCGCCGCCGCGCCACCCCACCTTGGCACGGCGGCCGCCGAGTCAACGGGCCCGCACGGCCCCTTTCTTCTTCCTCCTCCCTTTCTTCTCTCCCAGGCCCGAGGCCGCGCCACCCTCTCACCGCCGCTGTCGGCCCCAAATCGGTTGATTTGGGGTGAGAAAAGTGGGGGAAATCGTTTGTGACCTAGGGTTAGCTCTAGAAATTTGAAATTTAGACGAAATGCAATTTGTTTTAATGTAAATGATGATTAATTCATACGCAATAGTATCTCTGCCCGTGTTATTGACGTGTAGAACATGTTGCATGAATCGATTTACTGATGTTATTGATGTCAAATGTTTAGTGTAGTTGATAATGGGTGTAGCTATTAGGATGCATGTTTATTAGTGGGAATACCTAACAATTTTGTTGAATAAGACAATATGCATAATGTGTACATACATCTATATATATAACTATTTGAGATAAATTTAATTTTTGTTGAACACTATTCTTATTGTGCATGTATATTTATAATAAATTGTCTATTCTAATACTATGTAGAAGGCTCTACCAGCAGTCTAGCACACCTAGACTATTTCACATAAGCCGGCACACCACATAAACTATTGGGTACAGGGAGAGCTCGAGGCACATGACCGTTTTCATCCCACTCTTCGGGAAACCTTACTGTACCCCTAACAATGGCACAATAACGTGGGTTTTGGTGGCTCATGTCTACTAATCCCCGCAACCAATGTTATCAAAATGAACAATCACTTTCAACATATTTTCAACATGTATTAAGCATGTAGTAAAGCAAACCTACACTAAATCATGTAGTAAAGCAACGTATTTTCAACATAACAATAGATGGCAAAATGTCTAATGAAACTACCCAAAGCATCACTTTCAACACATCCAACATCTAACACATCACAATTTCAAATTATTGTCAAACCCTAGCTCACCTATACATGCAAAATACGGCAAAATTAAGTGCTAAAACTGAGATTAAATAAGGGAAATACTTTCGCAAGGATACAGGGGTCGATTTCCCACAATATCCCCAACACAAATCGCCGGATTTGGGGGTGTGGCGGCGGCCGGCGGCGGTGCCTGATGCAGGCGAGCTCGAGCAGGAAGAAAGGGAGGAGGAGGAAGAAAGGGGGCCGCGCGGGCCCTGATGACCCGGGTCTACCGCGCCGGGCGGGGTGGCATGGCGGCGCTACCGCGCCGGTGCATGTGGCGTGGCGGACCCGCGTCCACACCCCCGGCGCGCGCGACGCGGCCGGTGTTGACGGATAAAAGACGTATCCCTCTACGATCCGCAAGCGTACGGACCCCACACCTTCTTCACCACGGGATTCCCAAGGTTCTTGTCAATCCGCGGAGCAAGGGGATTACAAGCGTTCGATCAACAACGACACACTAGCTACTAAAACCCTAACTACTATTATACTAGAAAAACACTAAACTTCACTAGAGAGAATGATAAACGATCAAGAGAGAAGACACTCGCCCACGGGTCTACGATACTAGAGCATGCAATCGCTTAAAGACATGAAAACCAATCTAATCTATCGGGGTTGTGACCACGGTTTCGCCCCTTTCCCTCCTCTCGTACTGTCACTACGCGAAGGTAATCATGACTAGACCTTTGATGGCCACGGCGTATTGAATGGATCCAAGGAAGCATTGAGGCCTATACTCCCTTTACGGCACGGTAGCTAACCTTTAAGCATTAAAGTGTATTCAACACAAGATGATAGACGGATAATCCGACAAAGTGCGATTACATCTCAATATCGATTACAACCCATGGACGAATGAGAAGATTACCCCATCAAGGTGCTTGGTCATGGCACCGTTGATCATGGTTTCCCTTCCGCCGTGTCTTCCTCCTTCTCCACGAGAGGGTGCTTCCTTCGAGGTGGTTGATCTCCAGCCCCGAGATCCTCCTCCTCTCTCTAGCTTGTAGATGGCCTTCTCGGTGCGAATAAACTCCTCTCTCGTCCGTTGGCGGCGCGTCGGGGGTTTTAGGGTCGAAGATCCTTCGAGGGCAAGGAAGACGGGACCGAACCGGTGCCCGAAGTGGGCCGGGCCGATCCGACCGGGCCGGCCGGCCCCGGAGCCCGCTTGCGGCCCGGTTCGGTCGCCCTTTTTGCTCCGTGGGTCCTCGTGCACTTATCTACTTCGCCCCCTCCACTTGGATGATTTTGACGCCGTTATCCTCGCGATCAAGATGGAGACTCTCTTTGCATGAAGTTTGATCTTTTACGCTTCAATCCCCGGGGGTGTTCCTCGTAGCACTTCGGTCCTCACCACCATTGGAAGTAATTTCAGCGAGCTCATGAACACGAACAAGACTCCATGAATGCTCCTTTGAACTTATTGCGAATCCGTCCTTTATGTCCATGTTTTCCTACATAAACACAACACTTCCAAATGCATGCACAAAGATGAACTTGTTATATGATTAGTGTGCCTAGTGGCGGGTTAGTTCAATAATCAAATCCAAACCAAAGTGTAATGAACATGCTAGGTGCACCAAAATACACCGTCAACAACCGGCTAGCGTGGCACGCGCCGCGCGCCGTCGCATGTGGCGCGGCAAAGGCTGCCTGCCGCGCCATGCCGCCAGACGCGGCCAAAAGGGTCATCAGGTGCAAATAATGTTTGCCAGAGGTTATTTTTAAAAATAATTAATAAAAGGTTAAAATTAAAAAATGTCCTAGCGCAGGGGCTTGGGCTGCTGCATCAGCCCGTGTGCCACCCCGGCCTGGTACGATTAATAACTGACCCACCAGGGCACGATGAAGGTTGTGTTTGGGCATGTTTAGGCACGTTTAATTGTGATTAGTATATGTGTTTGTATGTTCAATTAATTACCTCTTAATATAAGTCGGGGACGACCATAAGAGTCCCCTAAAGAACCGGGGGAATCCCCGCTTAAACCCGCAAAAAAAACACAAAACGCGAAACCAACCTCGGGCCTAACGCAAAATACACACACAACACGATCCACGCCGTGGTGGCCCCCGCGGCCCACCGAAGCGGCCCGGCAAAGCGCCCCCTCGAGCAGGTCCGCCTCACTCGAGGGCTCGCGCCGCCCTCGAGCGGGGTCCGCCTCGTTCGAGGGTCCCCGCCTCCCTCGAGCGGAGTCGGCCCTCGCTCGAGGTTCCCTCACGAGCGCACCCCGCTCCCGCACGCGTGTACGAGCATTTAATGCTCGACACGTAGAGCCGCGCCACTACGCGCCTGGGAATCCCGCCCTGGCGCTGTTCCGCCAACTCCCTAGGGGGAGCCCATCCCCACCACTATGGGGAACTGTGCGACGAGGCCGGTGTCAGCTCCGTGACACCGTGCCGCCCACTCTTGTACAACTAACGCACCACGCCCTCGAAGGGGGCCGGCCCGAGGACCGGGAGCGTCCCGGTGGTCGGAGGATGACCGCTCCTCGGTGATGTATGATTGACAACGGGTGTTGGACCGACTCTTGACTCGGTGCGTAGGTGTAGGCCGCGGCCTAGTTCGTGTTGTTGCGGGCGAAGAATGGGCGCGAAAGGTCTTCAGCCTTGAGGGGCCTCCGGGAGATGGAGAGACAAGTAGGCTCGGTTCGAGGGACCCGGTGGACGGCGGGACTAGGTGCGGGCCACATGGTGGCGGGACGAGCAAGACGGAGTCATGGACGATCGAGCCGGTGCACGGTGGCGGTCGAGTCAAGAGGCTTGGCGGGAGGCCGGGCCGAGCACGCGGGGTTTTGTGGTTTGCCCACAAAACCATCGGAGGACGGTTTCTTGGTTTGGGCCTCAAAACCAAGTCCGAAGGCACAACGCGACGGAGACGGGATCCGGGCGTGTCGGGAAGCTTCGAAGCGGAGGACACGCGGCGGGATCGCATGGCTTGCGTCGGGAGGACGCGAGGTGCGGCGAAGGCGTGGCCGTCCGATGGCAAGACCCACAAACATTACATAAATGCCCCCGCGTGGGTTATATCGCCGTAGTTGAGTTAGGAGTAGTCGAGTCATTTCCCACACCGGCGGGACCCGATATATAAGCCATGAGTGTGTGTGGATGGCTCTCTCTCTCCGCGACTTAGGGTTTCATTTTCCCTCTCCCATTTCTCATTTTCCCGGACTATTTTCTTCTCCATTTTCTCTAGGCTAGCATGAGAGCTTCATGAGAGATTTGTTGAGAGGGATGGATCCTAGGGCGGCATGCTAGACCTTGTGAATCTTTCCTGGTTTGTCTAGCAGATTCGGCGTTCTATTTTTCGTGGTCTTTTTCGTGCTTATTTTTGGTGCCTTTGTTCTCGGTGTGATTCCGCGGATTTGAGTGGGTTTCTCCCCAGATTTCTTTGAGGGAAACATGGATGGATGTCTAGTGCATCTTTGTGATTGATCTTGTGCCCTCAAACGCCGGGAAACCACTTCGATTCAAGGATTTTCGTTCGGAGCTCTAGCTTTTGGTGGTGTTCAAAGGATCCGCGATTCCCGATGATTTAGGGAGTTAGGAGACGAAATTTTTGGGGTATAGCATCCTTGGTTGACGCATATCATGTCCCCAAACTTTTGTCTCAACAACTTCTACCGTTTGGGAGATCCGGTGATGGATTGGAGGGGTTGACCTTCGAGGTCGAACGGGTTTCGGCTACGTCCGCAAGGCGCGGACGATCCCGCGAGCCGGTGGCGGACGGTCCATGACGTGCGTGTTCTTTGTGAGTTCTTCGTGTTCTTGCTCGCCTTTGTCTTCGATCCGTCGTGGCTTTGAGTTTTCGTTGGGCAAGGTTTTGGACGGTCCGCAGCGGCGGCGTGGACGGTCCGCGGGTGCCCCGCGGACGGTCCGCGTGCTCCCGTGGATGGTCCATTATTCGAGGTCATCTCCGGAGGTTCTGTTTTCTTTTTCGGACGGTCCGCGGCGCGGGGCCGGACGGTCCGCGGTGTGGGTGCGGACGGTCCGTGGCAGCGAGACGGACGGTCCGCGTGGCCCGTGCGGACGCCCCGCCCCTCCCCGGCCATACGGTCCGCCGCAGCACGAGTGCTTTGTTCTTTGGTTCGATTCCTTCCTCCTTCTTTGTGCTTCCGCGTGTGCTTCAAGGAATCGTTCCTAAGACTTGAGGTTGATCCATAACCTTGTTGTCTTGGCGGTTGGTGTCCGATTCGATCCATCGCTCATGTGTGACCGGTTTTATCTAGGATATAGGCCGGGTTCTTTGAGAAGAATTTTTACCGGCTCCTATTCTCTCCCCCCCTCTCTAGTCGCCATTCGATCCTTCAATTGGTATCGAGCTTGGTGCGGATTCTTTGTGACTTTGACAAGTCCCGAATCCTAAGATGGCGTACGTTGAGCGGGGTGGTCCGCCGCACTTCGATGGGAAGGGTTACCACAAGTGGGCGGCTCGTATGATGATCTTTCTTCGTGGCAAGTTGTTGGATTTCACCGTGCTTGACAAGACCTACGCTATTCCGCCAACATCCATACTCTTATGGTGACCGATGCCGGTGCTAAGGCCAAGTATGAGGCAAATGCAAAAGCCGTTGATCACTTGGTCGAAGTTTGTGTGATCCCGAGTTTGAGCGTGTTCGCCATTTGAATCTTGCTTGGCAAAATTGGGAGAAGTTGTTGGTTGCTCATGATGGTGATAACCATGTGAAGGCTCGTCTCTTTGTTTCTTACCGGATGCAATATGAGAACTTTACTCAACTTCCCGGTGAGGACATTGATACTATGTTTCGCAGGTTCACCGCCATCGTGAACAACATGAAAGCCAATGTTGAGGATTTCCCTTACACTAAGCATGATCAAGCTTTGAAGCTCTTGCATATCTTGGATCCAAATGTTTGGGGGTGCTAAGGTTGAGGCCATCAAGGAGTCCGGGCAATATTTGACCATTGAGTTGGATGACCTCTTTTCTAAGCTCAAGTCGGCCGAGGTTGACGGAAGTTGCAATCCAAGCATGAGGGCTCGACCGATCATAGTCTTGCTCTTGTGGGCGGATCAAAGGGCAAATCTAACCCTTCCCGTCGACGCTTTTCCTTGTCTTCTCTTATGTCTATTCCGGATGAGGAGTTTGATGTGTTGGGCGAGGAGGAGCCGGCATTGCTCTCAAGGAGGTTTGATTGACTACATGAGAGCCGGAGGAATGCAAGGCGGAGCTCGGGGACATGCTACAAGTGTGGCAAGCGTGGACACTTCATCGCCGAGTGCCCGAAGCGGAGGAGAACAAGTACAAGATGAGCGAGTACAAGGTGCACCCGAGGCGTGAAGACAAGTACTCCTCCAAGGGCAAGCACTTCGGCAAGTCCAAGAGCAAGGACAAGGACAAGCGGCGACCGAGCAAGGGTGGCTACAAGATGGACAAGGCAAGAGCCATGGTGGCCGGTGCAAGCGATGTCGACTCAAGCTCAAGCGACGCACGGTCAAGCTCAAGCGGTGAAGATGAAGATGCGGGAGGCGCAAGGGCAAGAAGAGTGCAAGCGGAACCTCGGTGGATTGAGCCGTGTGGCGCTTGAGGGCTTTTGTGGCATGGCCCATAGCTCAAGCAGCAAGAAGAGCGAGAAGGACGACAACGACTCCGACTCGGAGGATGAGGTAAATCGTGACCCCGACTCTTTGCTTGCTGAGATCACTAGGTTGAATGGCTTGATTGACAACCGTGATAGTGTGTTGAGAGATGCTAAGAAGATGAGAAAAGATCTTAGGGCTCAACTTGAGAATGCTAGTGAGAAAGTAGGAGAGTTAGAGTCTAAGTTGCTTGAATTGAAACTTGAGAATGACTCTTTGAAACTTGCTCCTACTATTTCTGATGATGTTGAATGCACTGAGTGTGATGCATGGTGTTGACGGTTAATAATTGTATCAAAGTTCGTTCGTGACTCGCAAGCGTACAAGTCTCCCGTCGTAGTCAAGGGACCCTTCTTCCCTCGAGTGGTGAACCCAAGGTATCGAATCCGTGGAACAAATGTGTGACGCAAGACTTAATCTATTAAAGCCAAATAACCGCAATCTTCAATAAAGAACCTAATGCATCTAAGTTAAAGACACAAAACAGATCTAATCTAGTAAAAACCGGAGAAAACAAAGTAAGATTGGGTAGATAAACCGATCTAGAGGGATCGGGGTAAGCCTTTTGTTGAAGTTCCAAGCAAAAGAAGAAGTAGCAAATCGAATCTTAATAAAAGCCTCTTTAAATCGTGGTTTCCCGTCCAAATCCGAAAACATCCGCCTTTCGAGACCCCCCGTTCTGTCACAACGTATCCCTATTCATGCGGGGAGCTTAGGGCGAGTCAAAAGACAAGTCGAGATTCTTTCGGAAGATCCGGCGTGTACCTCTAGCCACCGCGGCTACAAGAACACCCTATGTAATCTATCTCGAGAATAGAATTGAAATAAGCAAAGCCGATCGAAAAACGAAATCTTCGAGGAAACACTTGATCGCCGAGAAAAAGATTCAACTTGATAATTCAACTATAACAATGATACATACACAAGATCACCACCGGGATCCTTCCTTGATCTTGCTTCTAGCTCGGGAACTCCGACGTGGTCTTCCGTGCAAGGTTCCCACGTCGGCTAGGGAAACCCTAGTCAACTAGCTCGACCCTCTCCTCTCCTAGATGGTGTCCCTCTCTTCTCTCGCTTCTCGGCGGCCGAAGACGAAATCTTCTCTCGCGTGGCTCTCGGTCGGGGGACTATAAATAGCCCGATTGGCGGCTAGGGCAAAGGACGACGCGTTTGGGCCCTAAATGGGCTCGGGGCCGACCGGATCGGGCCGGCCGGCCCGGGCCCATTTAGGCCCGGCCCCGCGGGCTCCTTTGCCCGAGGTCGGTTCCCTTGCTTCCCGGATGCTTCCCCCTTCGCATACGGGTCCATGTCGTCGGTTTCTCTCCGAATTGGACTCAACTCCTTGTCTTGGAAGATTCGAGACTTTTCCGGTCGGTCCCCGGAGTATGTCGTCTTCTCGGATCAAGTCCCCGGCTTCTTGGAGTTAATTTTACTTCATTGCATGACTTGTTCGGGGCTTCAAAGTCTTGTCATGAGGTGCTTGATGAACTTACCCCGAAAGTCTTGCATTCAACACTAAATCCCCGCATAAACATTAAACTCCAAAAACGACATGCACACGTGAACTTGTTATACCACGGGGGTTAGTACCAATGGATAAAGTATAAAACTCATGCCAACACCGAAGGTAAACTCATGGCTAGGTTGACGGATTTTCACCGTCAACATCTCCCCCATGCTTAAACCTTGCTCGTCCTCGAGTAAGCCTTCGATAGATATCATCATTGCTAAACAATGTTTAAACTTTGCATTTGATCATACATGAGAAAACATAATGCTCTCAAAATATTAATTCATTAAAGTTCCATAATGTACTAGCCTTCATCTCCACGGAGGGTAGATTCTTATTAAGCTTATCCCACAAGTATTAACATGCTTACAAAGTTTTAAATGGATCTCGAAATTTTTGAAATGAAGAACGAGATAAGAAAAGCTAAACCAAAATCACAAATTTAAATCATCTCATGTATTGCTCATAAACTCTCATCTCACTTGTCTCTCAAGCCTATATATTCTACTCCTTTCCCTCTCATATATATGTGGTAGGCTTTATATGGAGCTTTTGGGAAAGTTTAGTCCTAACAAGAATTTATAAATGAGGTGTTGTCAAAACAAGACAAGCTTCTCATGGTCTTACCGAGACTCGTCAAAAAGGTCATTGGAAAATAATGTTAAATCAAGGAGGGGAAAGAGAAAAATACACACACTTTAGATGAATGGACATGTGCAAATGGCAAAGAGTGATCCCGAGGCACAAAGAAAGTCCTCGTTATCGGATTGCACATGGTTGGAAAATTGAGAATGGATCTTTTTATCTTGAAGCCTTGAATGCACTCCTAGAGAACCGGGAGTTCACTTTACGCACAAATATATATATATATATTTTTTTTTCTTTCTCATCCTTTTCTTTCTTTCATTCATTCATTTTTTCTTGCCTCGTCATATATTCGGTCCATGACTTTCACAACGAGGTTTTTATTTTTTTTATACCTTGAAAGTCATGAATATCACCGGATTTTTTTTTCTTTCATCATTATATATATATTTTTTAAATACTCCCTTTTGAACTCTAAAACCTGCACCGTACCTACCTCCTCCCCCATGCTTAGACGTTGCTCGTCCTCGAGCAAAGAGGCGAAAAATAAGGTAGGTACGGAGATAATTTTCCTTGGAGAGATACTTGAAATCTTCAACGTTGGCACCGTCTTGCGATCTTCCTTGAATTGATGATCCATCCTCAATGATAGGTTGTGGTCAAGGAGGTAGTCACAAAAAGATGATATTTGGTTTAAGGGTGGATATCCGGCGAAGTTTGTGAGATCACCGATGCGGGGATACACAATGCACGGATAAAAGGCTAGCAAAAAGATAGATACGCAAAAACGGAATGACCAAACTTTCTTAGTCTCGGGCCAGAGAAATCATGGCCTGCAATAACTCACTCAAAAATAAATCTTGTACACTAAGGTTTATGCACTCAAATATATATATAAGGCTTTGGATAGGTTGAGCAACACACAAGTGATATTTGTGACAAGGTTAGCAATATTTTTGAGCATAAAAGACATCTTCAATCCATTCATAACTCGAGAGCACATAAAACACTATGGGTCTTTATTTTAATCATAACCTCCGCTGAAAAATAAGCTAGCATTTAAATAAATTCAGATCTGTATTTTTAAGAGAGCACTAGCTTAAACATGCATAAATCAACTACAAAGATGAACAAAGCTGCAATTTTAATCATATATCATCATGGCACGGATTTTGTAACTTTTCCAATGATATAATCAAGGTGGTGACTTTATTAATGGTGACATCAAGTTGAAATACAATCTGAAAATAAACATACATGCTTGTTGAAATTTAAATAAAAACAGAAATACTACGCAAACACACATAAGCAAAAGCTGAAAATTACAGAGAAATAGAAAAGAAAAGAAAACTAAAGTTCCTAAATCTTCTAGTCCTCCGCCGGTGGTTGATGTTGGTAGTCTTGATAATAATACCCTTGCTCATAATATGAATGAATGCTTCCTCCGTCGAATTGATTTGGCTCCACAAGGTGAAGGCGTCCAAGTTCAAAGGCAATATTTGCGTTGCCTTCACCGAGTTGAGCTGCGTTGGATTGGATGGCTGCGATATTTTGAGCATTTCTTGCAAGATACCCTCCAATAATAGCCATGCTTTGTTGTGGTTGGGGATGATGAGCGTAGGACTCCGCGAAGTTAGCGTTGGGCACAACATAATTTTGTGGGGGTACCGGTGCACCACCCCCCCATGCTTGTTGTTGAGACCCTCCGTAATAACTTGGCGGAGGAGGAACCCCGCCGGATGGTTGCACATTGGGTTGTGCTCCACCCGCTTGTGCGGAGGATGTTCCCTCTTCTACGATTCTTCCTCTTTTGTTCTTCCTTGCGGGGACAAGTAGTCCCTCTTCCAACCAATCTTCCCTTCCTTCGGTGAAAAGCCTAAGCCTCTCATCCGGAAGAGGGAGGTTCACAATGGCCAATCGGTAACCTCTTCTCTCGTCTCCACTAATGTACTTGCCTTGCCGCAAGTACTCAAAACCGAGAGAGGTACCGCGCAAAAGGTGAGCGGGGTTTCTTGCGATCCCCGGTCGCAAGGAAAAGGCCAACATGGAGAGGTAACACCCCGAACCAATATCACCGGCCCCCGATGTTGCTTCACAACACCAACGGTTGATCATGAGGTAAGAGGGGTCAATTGGCTGCCCGGCAATCAAAGCCGAGTATAGCCAATTTAACTCCGTGTCGGTCACCTTTGTTTCCCTCATCCTCCCCAATACCCTCTTGCACATCCAAGAGTGAAATATCCGGATAATGGGGTTGCGGATGCTTTTGCGTTGTTGATGGGCATCTCCGGAGATCATGCCCCAAAATTCCGCCAACATGCGGGAGGCACGTCAACTTTCTCCGGAGCGCCCTTGTGGAATCCAAGCAGCTCCCTTACGTGCTCGTAGGGAACCACTTGTTGGATTCCCTCCAAACGGAATGACAAGCTTTGCACCCCATCATCATCAACGATGGGTGCAATAGTCATTAAAATTTCCAAGGTGTAACCCAAGTGGGTGTCCACCGATATTCCGTTGGAGAACCGAACCCACCCGAGGTGCCCCAACATGTGGTATATGTCGGTGCGAAAACCCAAGGTGTGGAGTGCTTGGTCGTCGAGCTCGACGTTTGGCACAAGCCTCTTCTCAAGATTTGCGAGCCTATCCTCCTCCTCCGCCGACAAGATGATGAAGCCGTACGAAGATTGTGTCGGGGTGTAAGGAGGTGGTGCGGTTGAGCGAGTCGATCGTCGTGGTGGCGCGGGCTGCTCCTCCGTGTGCCCACGAGGTTCGGTGAACCTCATGGAAGTGCTTCTCGCAGCCCTCATACCACCAAGGAGGAGAGCGTCGTTCCTCCTCGGTGGCGCCGTGTCCGTCTCCATGCTCCGGGGAGACTCGGAAACCGAGTGCCTCCTCGAAGACGTGGTTGATGACGGCTTGGACGACGACGAACTCTTCTTCTTAGAGAAGAGACTTGTGGTCTTCTTCCACATGTTTGCTGCACTCTCTCTTCAACTAAAAATCCGGGTTGCAACCGGTAAACTAGGCACTTAAACTCTTTGCTTCGGATGTGGACTTGGAGTGGATTAAGGAGGTGGATTTTTTTCTAGAGCTCTCAAGCTTGGGTGGTTGGCTAAGTCTACGGAGGTTCCGAGCACACAAACTTGAACACACAAACAAGGGAAGGAGAGGGAAGCTTGCTCGCAGAAGACGGGCGCCGGGGGACGCCATTTATAGGGCGGGCCGGCCGGCCTAGGCCGGCCGGCCCGGGGTGCTCCGGCTCCTCCTCGGCGCGTCTTTCTCCCGGCCACGATCATTTCGCCTCTGCAACTTTACCGCCCGCGTGCTCCACGAGTTGCACCGCCCAAACGCTCTCGTCCACTCCTTTTCTTGAATCATTGGTCCTCCCACTTGATGCTCCATGCTTTGGGTCATGTCCATGCTCCCTAGCTCCACTTGCTTCACATGCCACCATGAAAATCCTGCAAAGTTGATGCTTGCTGCCCACCATGCTTGTCCTTTGCATGTGGAATTGGTGAAAGTTGATAAAAGGGAATCCAATGGTGCATGCATGATTAATTCAAACTTGATTGCCTCCATTTAGGTGTGTTTAAGGTTAAGCACTCCTCTAATTCGAATTTTAAAATATTTTTCAGAGCCATGCAAGAGCTTGAGCATAATTTTAGAGAAGTTTTTAAACCATTAAAAACAAATGTAAGTCGAAAATATTTTTCGACTACGTCGATTTTGGTCTTACCGGTAAAGTCTGCTTTCATCGGTTGAGAGCGAACGTTTTCCCGGCTTGATCATGGGGGCATAGGTTTAGGTTCTAATTTTGGCTAAATGAGAAAGATTTTGAATAAAACAAAATTAGAATGGGCTTAGAAAAATTCTAATCCTAGAGAAACCAAGGATAAAGATTTTTAAGACCAACCAAAAGCTTTGATTTCTAGGTTCACGCGAGTCCTACCACGTGCTGAATTTTTATAACACTTGAATATAAATCGTGGCTCTACTCGTGTGGTTTTAGCATGAAAAATAAGTCAACCTCAGCACCATAATGAGGGTGTAAGGTTGAGCTAAGGTTCTGAAATTATTTGGTTGAGGGGTTTCTCGAAAAGAAAAGAATCAAACAAGCACATAGGAGGGTTCATGCAAAGGGTTTATGATAAAGCAATCATTCAATCAAGAATTATGTCTCTAATATTGTTCAACCACTTCTAAGTCTAATGTCTTTGCGTAATAAAACTCAAAAACTAAATTATTAAAAATACTAGAAAAACCTGGAATCGGGTTGTCCTCCCGTAGCTTATTCTTGACTTGACTTGACGAAACGGGTTGCCTCCCGCCTAGCGCTTCGTTTATAGTCTATAGCTAGACTTCTTCACTTGATTACTCTGGATCAACGCTCTTTGCAGGCGTTGCAATCTTGGGTACCCACTTCCGCACCATCTTGGGCGCGGGCTTGTCTTTTGGCTTGGCTAGCTTAGTCATTTTTTTGGTCTTCACAGGCGGCTTCTCTTCCTTTGTCTTGACGGATGCAACACCTTTTTTAATTTTCGTTACGTTCACTTTTTTCGGCTCCTTCTTCTTTTTCAGCCCCTCCGTTTGTTTTGGTTCTCCCTTCACTCCAATCATGTTGCATGCCTCAATCCTTGGACGGAACTTGAAGGAACTCCTTTCTCCGTTAATATCGAACATGATCTCCCCCTTGCCAACATCAATAGTTGCTCCCACGGTCTTGAGGAACGGCCTCCCTAGGATGAGCGGTGGCTTCTCCCTCTCTCCCATCTCAAGCACAACGAAGTCGACGGGGATGAAGTGGTGTCCAATCTTCACGGGTACATCTTCGAAGAATGCCCAAGGGATAGCGAATGAAGTTGTCACCCAACTCCAAACATATTCCCGTAGGCTCCATCGGTAGGCGTAACTTCTCGAACACATCCCTCGGCATGACGCTCACACTAGCTCCAAGGTCGCATAACGCCTTCTCGAAGTTGAAAGAACCAACTGAACATGGAATTGTAGGGCACCCGGGGTCTTTTTGCTTCTCTAGCCCATAAGCAATAGCTGCACTACACTCCTCGGACATTTTGACATGATCTACCCCGAGTGTTGCTATCTCATATTTATTTGCAAGTATGTCTTTAAAGTAACGAGAATATGTAGGTACTTGTAGGGCATCTAGTAACGGCATGTTGATGCTAAGTCTACGCACAACTTCCACAAACTTCTCAAAGTGGTTGTCAAGTTTACCTCGGAAGTAGCGTGGCTTGAGTTGCGGTATCCTCGTGTCATCCTCCGGCATCTCGAATTCGGGTTCCTCGGTGACGATCCCCGTAACCTTCTCTTTAGCGGCTCCTTCCACCTCGGTGGACGGTTTAAGCTTCCTTGCTCCCGCGGAACGTTCCGGGTCTTCGGTCTCCTTCCCCGAACGCGTTTGAATGGCCTTCGCCGATTCGGGACATTTGGGTTGTCCCGGAAGCTTCCCTTCATCATTAGTGAGGCGCCCCGCAAGTTGTCCAACTTGCGTCTCGAGCATCTTCATCATGTTGAGCACTTGATGATTGGAACTTCCGACCTCCGTCACTTTGCTATCGATGTTCTCCAACACCTTGTCTATGGTCTTGAACTTGGTGACGGTGTCCTTGTTGATCTTAGCTTGCTCATCCATGAACTCCTTCAATTGTATCCGAAGTGGAACCGCGTTAGGAATAGATGAGCTTGCATTAAATTGAGGCCTACCTTGCCGTAGCGGAAGTTCGGCAATTCTCCCTTCCTCATGTAGTCGAGCACTTTGGCTTCCTCTCGGACAATCTTTGCGGACATGGCCATACTCTCCACATTCTTCGCATGTGGACCTTGCTTCGGCGGCCTTCAAGTCTTGAGCCTCTTTCTTTTCTATCTCCATCTTCTCCAACCTCCTCATGAGCGAGTCGATCTTGCCTTCAAGTATGTCTTCCTTCTCCACTTGCAAGATTCCTTTGACGTTCCCCATAGGTTGAGCCGGTGTAGGCACCGGATGACGCCCACGTGTCATTATCCGCGACCTTCTTGAATAGCGTGAAAGCTTCCGTCGGTGTAAGCTCGATGATAGATCCTCCCGCCGATGCATCGATGATCGTCCTTGACGCCATGGTGAGTCCTTGATAGAACTTTTGCACGAGGTCTTCTTTCGGGAACTTGTGATGTGGTACCGCCCGAGTGTACTCGTTGAAGCGCTCGAATGCCTCCGAGATAGTTTACGTAGGATATTGAACAAAGGTGGCAATCTTATTACGCAAGCTTTGAGTTTTACCCGGCGAGTAGTATTCCTTCATGAAAGCCTTCATCAACGTGTTCCAATTTTGCACCGTCTCCGCCGGTTGAGAGTGGAACCATTGCAACGCCTTCCCGAGTAGTGAAAACGGAAAAAGCCTTGCCCTCATTTGATCTTGAGTCACCCCCTCCATGTTGAAAGTCTGACATAGTTGAATGAATGCTTGGAGGTGAAGGTTCGGATCCTCTTTGCCGGTGAAGGGTGAGTGTTGCACCATGCGGATTGTTGAGGTCTTGATCTCGAACGGTCTTCCGATCTCGTCGAGGTTCAAGATTGGTAGGTTGATGATGTCTGGGGTGCATAGCTCCCCAATCTTGCGTTCTTCCGGTGGTTGGTCACCCATCGGTGGACGTCGGTTCTCCCGCGGACTTTGAGGTGGTGAATTCTCCGGAGATTCCTGCGATCCTTTGTCTTCCGACTCCGAATCTACAAAATCCGGCTTTTTAGCTTGATGTGCTTCGCGTCTCCTTAGCTCGTAAAGTTTTTCCGGATCATCCACAAAATTATTGGGTTTGTTGGAGAGGTAGCCGTCCATCTCCTGTTAGGGTTAGCAATAAACAAAGTATGCAAAAAAAAAACTAGAAAACAAAACGAATCTATAAAGACTAGAGTTAGACAAACTAGATTAGATGTATTTTGAGGATGATCGAAGCTTAGTAGATGCAAAAATAAAATAAAATCAGTACTGAAAATTACAAAAAAGCAATAAAAAATCAAATCTTGTTCACTTGTTCCCCGGCAACGGCGCCAGAAAAAGGGGCTTGTTGACGGTTAATAATTGTATCAAAGTTCGTTCGTGACTCGCAAGCGTACAAGTCTCCCGTCGTAGTCAAGGGACCCTTCTTCCCTCGAGTGGTGAACCCAAGGTATCGAATCCATGGAACAAATGTGTGACGCAAGACTTAATCTATTAAAGCCAAATAACTGCAATCTTCAATAAAGAACCTAATGCATCTAAGTTAAAGACACAAAACAGATCTAATCTAGTAAAAACCGGAGAAAACAAAGTAAGATTGGGTAGATAAACCGATCTAGAGGGATCGGGGTAAGCCTTTTGTTGAAGTTCCAAGCAAAAGAAGAAGTAGCAAATCGAATCTTAATAAAAGCCTCTTTAAATCGTGGTTTCCCGTCCAAATCCGAAAACATCCGCCTTTCGAGACCCCCGTTCGTCACAACATATCCCTATTCATGCGGGGAGCTTAGGGCGAGTCAAAAGACAAGTCGAGATTCTTTCGGAAGATCCGGCGTGTACCTCTAGCCACCGCGGCTACAAGAACACCCTATGTAATCTATCTCGAGAATAGAATTGAAATAAGCAAAGCCGATCGAAAAACGAAATCTTCGAGGAAACACTTGACCGCCGAGAAAAAGATTCAACTTGATAATTCAACTATAACAATGATACATACACAAGATCACCACCGGGATCCTTCCTTGATCTTGCTTCTAGCTCGGGAACTCCGACGTGGTCTTCCGTGCAAGGTTCCCACGTCGGCTAGGGAAACCCTAGTCAACTAGCTCGACCCTCTCCTCTCCTAGATGGTGTCCCTCTCTTCTCTCGCTTCTCGGCGGCCGAAGACGAAATCTTCTCTCGCGTGGCTCTCGGTCGGGGGACTATAAATAGCCCGATTGGCGGCTAGGGCAAAGGACGACGATTTTGGGCCCTAAATGGGCTCGGGGCCGACCGGACCGGGCCGGCCGGCCCGGGCCCATTTAGGCCCGGCCCCGCGGGCTCCTTTGCCCGAGGTCGGTTCCCTTGCTTCCTAGATGCTTCCCCCTTCGCATACGGGTCCATGTCGTCGGTTTCTCTCCGAATTGGACTCAACTCCTTGTCTTGGAAGATTCGAAGCACTTTTCCCGGTCGTGTCCCCGGAGTATGTCGTCTTCTCGGATCAAGTCCCCGGCTTCTTGGAGTTAATTTTACTTCATTGCATGACTTGTTCGGGGCTTCAAAGTCTTGTCATGAGGTGCTTGATGAACTTACCCCGAAAGTCTTGCATTCAACACTAAATCCCCGCATAAACATTAAACTCCAAAAACGACATGCACACGTGAACTTGTTATACCACGGGGGTTAGTACCAATGGATAAAGTATAAAACTCATGCCAACACCGAAGGTAAACTCATGGCTAGGTTGACGGATTTTCACCGTCAACACATGGTTGAATGAGATCAAGTTGCTTAATGAGAAGAATGCTTCCACTTTGGCTAAACTAGAAGCTCTTAGGATCGAGTATGATGAGCTTAAGGCTAGACCCACTTTGCTTGGTGCTTGTAAATCATGTCCTACCATGCATGCTAAGCTTGTTGATGCTCGTTCTACCATTAGTACTTTGGAAGCATCTTTGAAATCTCCCGTTGTCAATGCATGCACTAGGCCGTGATGAAGTTACTTTGCGCAATCTTGAACTTACTTCCCGTTTGGATGTCATCTATGAGGAGAATGACTATTTGAGGAAGGTGTTGGGTTGGTTGTACGGGCGGGAACCTCAATTGAAAATCATGATTGAGGAGTTCAAGAGAGCGGATGGTCGTGGTTTGGGTTTTGAGAAGTTGGGTGAGAAAGTGGGAGAAAACGAGGGGGAGAGTGTGTATGAGAAGTGTGTTGAGTCTAACCCCGAGTTTGAGGTGATCGGAGACATCGAAGTCCCACTTCGAAAAGCACCCGGAACTCTTTCACACCAAAGCCCAACCACCTTTGCAACAAGCTTGACACAACCCAAGATCCACCCAAATTCCCACCTAAAACAAATGACTTCCGAAACCGGTGAAGTTTGTGAGTGAGAAGGGTGAGAAACCTAGAGAGAAGCCGAGCCAAAACCAAAACCCATCCTCTTCGGTGTGAGTATTGTGGCAAGGAGAGACATCCGGTAGAGTTTTGCTACAAGAGGAAGAGGGATGAGATGCTTGCTAGGGAGCAAGCAAACCGGGACAGTATCGCCGGTCTCATGGTATTCCCGAGCCTAGAGTGCCACTTCCACGGGGTGTGGGAAGTGTGAGGAGTGTTGGTAGAGTTGGAGCACGGGGTGGTAGGTTCCCACGGAGAGGTGGTGGTGAGAGGTTTGATAGGAGAGATGATGGTGTGCGTCTTTGGTGAGAGGTTTGGTCGGGCTCGTGGTGGTTTTGCTTTGGACGTCCCCCTACTCGTCCTCAATACGGGTTTAGGGGAGATGGTCGCGGCTTTGGGTTCCGAGAGGAACTACGGACCACGTTTTCCCCCTCGTGGTGCTCGTACTCCTTCCATGGGACATGGGAAGTTTGGTGGCAAGGGAATGATGTTTGCTAACCCCTCTTTTGAGCGAGATGGCTCGACAACTTGGTTTAACTTTCTTTGTGCTAACCCCGGTGTCGAGTCGTTAGCTCATTCTCGTTCTTGTTTCGACTACGGGCGGGGAGGCTTGGAGAACATTTGATTGATCGACTCCGGATGTTCCCGACACATGACCGGAGATAAGAAGTGGTTCTCCGGCCTCACCCCGGTGGAGGAAAAGATGTACATCACATTTGGGGACAATGGACGAGGAAGGGTGATTTCGAGGGTGTGGTGCATGTGAGTGACAAGGTAACGTTGAGGAGGGTTGCTCTTGTGAAGTCTTTGGGTTTCAATTTGCTTTCGGTTTCTCGGTTGCTTGATGAGGGCTTTGAGGTGCGTTTCAAGTCCGGTGAGTCTCGTTTGCTTTGGATTCTCGAGGTGATCTTGTCCGTATGATCATCCCCGAGGGTCGATTTTCGTGGCGATTTCTCTCGTTCTTTGGGTCCCGCTCGCCTGTTTGATGGCCGGTCTTTCTTCGATTTGTGGAAATGGCATAGGCGGTTGGGTCATTTGAGCTTTGATTTGGTTTCCCGCTTGAGTGGTCTTGACCTTGTCCGAGGATTGCCGAGGTTGAAGTTTGAGAAGGATTTGGTTTGTGCTCCGTGTAGGCATGGCAAGATGGTAGCTACTCCCCATCCACCCCGACCGATGTCATGACCGAGCGTCCGACGTAGCCGTTGCATATGGACCTTGTTGGGCCAGCTCGAGTTCGCTCGGTGGGTGGGAAGTGGTATGTCCTTGTTGTGGTGGACGATTACTCTCGCTATGCCTGGGTGTTTTTCTTGGAAGACAAGAGTGAGACATTTGGTTTTGTTCGAGATCCGATTGTGAGGTTGAAAAATGAGAGGCATGGGAATGCTATTCGGGCTATCCGCAGTGATAACGGCTCAGAGTTCAAGAACTCTCGTTTTGATGCCTTTTGTCGTGATCTAGGTCTTGAACATCAGTATTCGACCCCTTATGTGCCCCCCTCAAAATGGAGTTGTGGAAAGGACAAATCGGACTCTTTGTGATATGGCTAGGACGATGCTCGATGAGCACAGGACTCCTAGGAGGTATTGGGCTGAGGCGGTCAATACGGCTTGTCATATCTCTAACAGGATTTTATTGCGAGCTTTCAAGAAGAAGACCTGTTATGAGCTGATGCATGGTCGGGCACCCAAGGTGAGTCATTTTCGAGTTTTTGGCTGCAAATGCTTTATTCTTAAGAAGGGAAAACTCGACAAGTTTGAGGCTAGGTCTAGTGATGGGATTTTCTTTGGATATGCTAATCATTCTAGAGCCTATAGAGTGCTTAACCTTGAGACTAACAAAATCATGGAGACTTGCGAGGTAACCTTCGACGAGACAATGCCATGTACCTCTCTTGGCTTTGAATGTGCGGGTGATGAAGAGATGGCCGAGGACCTCTTTGAAGAGGAGAAGGATGAAGGCTGGAGATGATGATGGAGAGAACCATGCGCCTCAAGCTGAGTGTGTACCCACTACTTCCCCTACGACCACTACGGAGGGTGGACCGTCTACATCACGGACAACGACGGTGCGACAAGAGGACCAAGCGAGAGAAGCTGAAGTTGAGGGGGAGGTAGTCTCGAGGCGTGAGGCTCCCCGGCGGATTCAAGAAGTGCATCCCCTTTCAAGGATCATTGGGGACATCGGCGAACGTACTACACGGTCAAGGTCGAGGAATTCCTCTCATTTCGCTCATGCTGCATTTGTTGCCACCTTTGATCCCAAGGACATTGGACATGCTTTATCTGATGCAAACTATGTCAATTCTATGCATGAGGAGTTGGAAAACTTTGAGAGGAACCAGGTGTGGGAGTTAGTTGAACCACCTCCAAATTACCATCCTATAGGAACCAAGTGGGTTTGGAAGAACAAAGAGGGTGAGAATGGGATAGTTGTGAGGAACAAGTCCAGATTTGTTGCTCAGGGATATAGTCAGAAGGAGGGGATCGACTATGAGGAGACCTTTGCTCCCGTGGCCCATCTTGAGGCAATTCGGATCCTTCTAGCCTTTGCTTGTGGCTAAAGGGTTCAAGTTGTTTCAAATGGATGTGAAAAGTGCTTTTCGAATGGGGTCATAGAGGAGGAGGTGTATGTGAAGCGACCACGGGGTTCGAGAGTGAGAAGTATCCACATAGGGTGTACGGGTTGAAAAGGGCTCGTATGGGTTGAAACGGGCGCCCGGGCTTGGTATGGGAGATTGCGAGGTTTTCGGTGAGCGAGAGGGTTTGTGATGGGTACCGTGGATAGGACCTTGTTTCTCCTCAAGCATGGGAATGACTTGTTGATTGTGCAGATATACGTGGATGATATTGTCTTTGGTGGCTCGTCACATAACCTTGTTGCCAAGTTTGCGGATGAGATGAGCGGGGAATTCGAGATGAGCATGATGGGCGAGTTGCGGTACTTTCTCGGGTTGCGGATCAAGCAAGTGAAGGACGGAACATTTGTACATCGGACCAAGTACACGAAAGACATGCGAGGAAGTTCCGGATGCAAGATGTGAAGCCTATGTCGACACCCATGGGGAGTACTTGCTACTTTGGATACGGACGAGGATGGAGAACCGGTGGACCGGCGGGAGTACGGGAGCATGATCGGCTCCCTCCTCTACACGATGGTGACGAGGCCGGACATACGGTTCGGTGTGTGTACGTGCGCTCGTTTTCGAGCTTCGCCGAGGACATCACATCGACGGGCCGCCAAGAGGATTTTCGGTACCTACGATCCGCCCTTTGGTCTTGGCCTTTGGTATTCTTCCTCCTCGACTCTTTCTCTTCATGGTTTTTCGATGCGGATTTTCCTGGTTGCCGAGTCAAGAGGAAGTCTACTTGGTTCTTGTCGGTTTCTTGGGTCCTCGTTGGTTTCGTGGTCTTCCCGCAAGCGATCTAGTATAGCTCGGTCTACCACCGAGGCGAGTATGTTGCGGTCGCGAGTTGTTGTTCCCGGTTGTTGTGGATTTCATACACTTTGAGAGACTTTGGTGAGGAGTGCACCCGGATCCCACTTCTTTGTGATAGCACCGGTGCCATAAGCGTAGCGAAAAACCCGATGCTTCATTCCCGAACCAAACACATAGAAGTGAGGTACCATTTTTTGAGAGACAATGTGGAGAAAGGGACCATTGTGTTGAGCCATGTCCCTACCTAAGATCGGCTTGCGGACATTTTCACAAAGCCTCTCGACCAAGCTACATTTGTGCGCTTGCGGGGGGAACTTGGGGTTTGTTGCCCTTTCTAGTTGATTCTTGGGGGATTTACTTTTGTACCATATGTATCATTCCATGTTTACTTTGATGTATATACATGCTTTGCTTGATGTATAAACCATGGTAGGATAGCCATCTTGTTATATATCATGTTGCATTTTAGGACGATGAGCTTCTTTCATATGCCTTATTTGAGTCTCTTTGGCTATTTGTGAGATATTGGTCATGTGTGTGGATAAATGGCTATGTGAGGCTATGCTCTTGGAATATTTGAGATATATGTGTTGTGAGATAGCCCTTTTTGAATCAAATGCTAATCTTGACTAAATTCGATGAAATGTGCTCCACTCATGTGTAGTAGTGTATCCATGTCACGTGTTGGTCTAAATGTGCTTTCTATGCTTAGATTATGCTTGGATATCTTTTTCTTGCATTTGGGCCAAAGGCCGAATATCATTGTGAATGTTTAGCCTATGTTGCATTCATGGGGGAGCATAAGCTTCTTTTTGCCGCAAAGGCACTTCATGTACCATGAAATGAATTAATCTTGAAAAGAAGTGTGTATGCTTGAAAAATGCTCCATCCACCATGTTTATGCTTAAAATGTCTTATCTTTTACACATGGGTGCAAAACATGTTGCATGATGTTCACTAGTGGAGAAGTCTCCTGGAAGTGGACACATGGCTCATGAGCTTTAACATGACATGCTTTGCTTTATGGGTGTTTGCAATGATCTTTTGTTGAGAATTGGATATCCTTGTATGATCTCCGGATGATATGCATGCTTTTGGCTCGAATATGACATGGATAGGCCTTGACATTTGAAGTGAGCCATCTTTTGATAAAGCTGCTCAAATTTGAAAATTTGCTTTGTCACATGCCCATATTTTCATATATTACTTGTGGCAATGCTTTGACTATGTTATGATCCATATATGTACTCTTTGTCTCACTTCTAGCCTTTGACACTAGATTTGGCCTATTTGAGAAGCTCATGTAGTTGTTTATATGCTTTGTTTTACATTCCTGCATTTTCACCTTGATTCACACATTGTCAACAAGGGGGAGAAGAGGTGAGCTTAATGAAAATTCGAAGAGGTGAGCTAAATTTTGGAAGTTTGCATCCACATGTTCGGGGGGAGCTTGCATTTGGTCGGGGGGAGCTTTATTGCTGATTTCGGTGTGGAGTTTGTGCTTTGCTCGGCTTGTGACCTTTCTTTGCCTTTCTTTGGTTTTGGTCATGAGTTGCGCTTCTTAGTTTTCCTTTCTTCTTTCTTTCTTTCTCCGAATTTCATTTTGCGTTGTGTGTTGTCAATGCACTCATCAAGGGGGAGATTGAGGACCGGGAGCGTCCGGTGGTCGGTGGATGACCGCTCCTCGGTGATGAGTGATTGACAACGGGTGTTGGACCGACTCTTGACTCGGTGCGCGGGTGTAGGCTGCGGCCTAGTTCGTGTTGTTGCGGGGTGAAGAACGAGCGCGAAAGGTCTTCGGCCTTGAGGGGCCTCCGGGAGATGGAGAGACAAGTAGGCTCGGTTCGAGGGACCGGTGGACGGCGGGACTAGGTGCGGGCCACATGGTGGCGAGACGAGCAAGACGAAGTCATGGACGATCGGCGGTGCACGGTGGCGGTCGAGTCAAGAGGCTTGGCGGGAGGCGGGATGAGCACGCGGGGTTTGGTGGTTTGCCCACAAATCCATCGGAGGACGATTTCTTGGTTTGGGCCTCAAAACCAAGTCCGAAGGCCCAACGCGACGGAGACGGGATCCGGGCGTGTCGGGAAGCTTCGAAGCGGAGGACACGCGGCGGGATCGCATGGCTTGCGTCGGGAGGATGCGGGGGTGCGGCGAAGGCGTGGGCGTCCGATGGCAAGACCCACAAACATTACATAAATGCCCCTGCGTGGGTTATATCGCCAGTAGTTGAGTTAGGGGTAGTCGAGTCATTTCCCACACCGACGGGACCCGATATATAAGCCATGAGTATGTGTGGATGGCTCTGTCTCTCCGCGACTTAGGGTTTCATTTCCCCCCTCCCATTTCTCATTTTCCGGACTATTTTCTTCTCCATTTTCTCTAGGCTAGCATGAGAGCTTCATTAGAGATTTGTTGAGAGGGATGGATGCTAGGGAGGCATGCTAGACCTTGTGAATCTTTCCTGGTTTGTATAGTAGATTCGGCGTTGTGTTTTACGTGGTCTTTTTCGTGCTTGTTTTTGGTGCCTTTGTTCTCGGTGTGATTCCACGGATTTGAGTGGGTTTCTCCCCGAGATTTATTTGAGGGAAACATGGATGGATGTCTAGTGCATCTTTGTGATTGATCTTGTGCCCTCAAACGCCGGAAACCACTTCGATTCAAGGATTTTCATTCGGAGCTCTAGCTTTTGGTGGTGTTCAAAGGATCCGCAATTCCCGATGATTTAGGGAGTTAGGAGACGAAATTTTTGGGTATAGCATCCTTGGTTGACGCATATCATGTCCCCAAACTTTTGTCTCAATAGCTCCTACCGTTTGGGAGATCCGGTGATGGATTGGAGGGGTTGACCTTCGAGGTCGAGCGAGGTTTCGGCTACGTCCGCAAGGCGCGGATAGTCCGCGAGCCGGTGGCGGACGATCCGCGACGTGCGTGTTCTTCGTGAGTTCTTGCTCGCCTTTGTCTTCGATCCGTCGTGGCTTTGAGTTTTCGTTGGGCAAGGTTTCGGATGGTCCGCGGCGGCGGCACGGACGGTCCGCGTGTGCCCCGGCGGACAATCGGCGTGCTCCCCGCGGACGGTCCGTTATTCGGGGTCGTCTCGGAGGTTCGTTTGCTTTTTCGGACGGTCCGCGGTGCGGGGCCGGACGTTCCACGGTGTGGGTGCGGACGGTCCGCGGCGGCCGAGACCGGACGGTCGCGTGGCCCTTGCGGACGGTCCCCGCCCCTCTGGCCGGACGGTCCGCCGAGCTCGAGTGCTTTGTTCTTTGGTTCGATTCCTTCCTCCTTCTTCCGTGCTTCCGCGTGTGCTTCAAGGAATCGTTCCTAAGACTTGAGGTTGATCCATAACCTTGTTGTCTTGGTGGTTGGTGTGTGATTCGATCCATCGCTCGTGTGTGACCGGGTTTTGTCTAGGATATAGGCCGGGTTCTTTGAGAAGAATTTTTACCGCCTCCTATTCACTCCCCCCCTCTCTAGGCGCCATCCGATCCTTCACGGCCACACCCTCGAGCCCTCTTCTCGTGACTCCGCGAGGGTCAAACCGTGACGTCGGGCGGCGGAGCGCCATCCCCGTCGGCCCGTCAATCTCGTGCGGCCATCCCCGCCCTTGCCTGCGCCACACCGCGCCTTTGCTACAACTCGCTCCGACGCTATTGAGCACGCGGGGACGGGAAGCCGCCACGCCCGCTCCGCACTTCGTACGGATCACTATCAACGGCTCCCTCGAGCCCGCCTAAAGACGCCGGTCAACCACCACGCCTCCACCCTCGAAGTCGCCCCTGTTCGAGCACAAGATACGCCACGACGCCGTGACCGGAGAAAGATTCGCCGGGATGGCCGTCAACTCTACGACACTTGTTTGCCATACCGCTACACACGTAGAAACGGTGTGGCATGCATGTAACCTGCTCCCTCCTTGGCCTATAAAAGGAGGGGCGGCCCCCCGAGCCGCGGGGGGACGGACACGGGACGACGGACCGCAAACGCTCACACACTCTCCCGTTTTCCCCACGATATTGGCACTCGTCTCAATCACATCCTTTGGGACTTAGAGGCCACGCCCCCTCTCCCGCCTCGCTTGTAGCCACCCCTCTGCGAGGCACCCGGTGCGAAGCAATACGGTGCCTCGAGCACACCCCCTGGGACGGACGGCCCCGGCGGGAACCATGATAAACCAAGTGTCCTCGGTTGCTTAGCACCGACCATCGAGAGGTCGATCTCAGCGCTCATTACTAGTTACTGTCGGATCTACTTTCCGCACCGACAGTTGGTGCTCCAGGTGGGAGTTTCGTGCTGAAGATCGGCTTGTCACCAGCCCTCTCGATGGTGATTCGCACCGAGTACCGCGGCTAGAGGTACGCCATGGGCAGCTCGGACCCCCTCCCGCCCGGATTCGAAATCCGGTTCGGTAGCTCTGAACTTCCGGGCCACGAGGAGCGGCTATCTCATGCGCCTCACCAATCGTGAGGAGCTTCGGGCGCGGCGCCAAGCCGGTCCGCCCCGGTCGCCGCCGCACGCGTCACCGCGACACCAACGCCCGCCGGCACGGATGCGCGGGTCCTCCGGCCGGCGCTCGCGACGGGGCGCGGTTGGAGCGCCGGCATGCTTGCGCGCGTCGCCTCACAACGCGACACACTCACCGGCGAGACGACGGCCGCCCGCCCGGCGGGGGCGCTCGGTCTCGGGGAGCGCGCTTCCCCATCGGCTCGCGCGGCGCCACAACGGCGTACGTCGCCTCCACCAACGCCAATGCGGTATGCGCGGGGCTCCCCCCGGCCGCCACGTCTTGGTTGCCGGGGACCCTAGCGCCTCCGCCGACGGTGAGTCATCCCAAGGCTCCGTCGACGAGCTGCCACCGCCACCTCGCACGGATACGCGGAGTGGGATTTCTCCGGCGTGCCGGACCCACTGATGTTCCGGCGGTTCCTCGACGCCACGGACTGCGGTTTGGCTACTCCGATGACTCCGGTGCGGGGAGCTATGACCCCGCGTGGGAGTGCTGCGTTGTAATCGCTAACGACCTAGCAAACGCCGTCGACGCGGCGGGGAGCCGACGACGGAGAGGTTCCCCCCCGCTTAGGGAACTGGACCGCGCATGGCTGCGGGGCCAAGCGCCCATCCCCCCTCATCGCCGAGGGGGGCCGACATCAATGCACAGCTGGCGCAAGCACGTGAGCTTGAAGCCAAGCTCGCAGAGGAATACCGCACGGTGCGGTTGCTTCGAGCCTCCATCGCGGGAGAAGCCTCCGCGTGCGGCGAACGCGCGCGTGAGTTGGGCAAGCAAGCCCGCGACCGCATCAACGCCGACTTCAATGTCGACGATCCAAGTACGCACCCGCGAGCGAGCCGAAGCTCGTTGCTGGCCGCGACGTTGCGCGGGCCATGCTCCGCCCCCTCGACGCCCGAGGTACGGAACTCGTACCGCGAGGCGTAGGCACTCATTGAACAAGCGGCCGTCCAACGGGCCGAAAGTTCGGTGTCTCGCATTCGCCGGCGAGGGGAAGCGCATGGGACGACGACGGCGCGGGGGGGTCGGAGCCCTCGGTGCACACGGGCGGTGCGGCGGGCGCCCCACCAACCCGGGCGCACACCGGCCAAGGAGCGGCTCCTCGACACACACGTGCAAGCCCGGGACGGCGACGCCCGCAACGTCATCAACGCTAGGCGGACGAACAACGCGGAGGCACGCGCGGCCGGCGGCTACCACCCTCGACGGGGCGGGCGCTACGACGGCGGGAGGATCGCTCACCCACGCCGGAACCACCGGGAACCCGCGGGTTCAGCCGGGAGATCCGCATGGCGAGCTTCCCCCAGCGCTTCCGCCAGCCCACGACGATCGTCAAGTACAACGGGGAGACGGACCCCCGCGTGCGGCTCAACGACTATCGTCTGGCGTGTCAGCTGGGCGGGGCCACCAACGACGAGGTTATCATCCGTAACCTCCCCCTGCACCTTGCCGACTCAGCGCGGACGTGGCTCGACACCTGCCGGCCAGCCAGATCCACAACTGGGACGACCTGGTCCGCACGTTCGTAGGAAATTTCCGGGGCACATACGTGCGCTGCGGGAACTCCCGGGACTCGCGCTCTTGCACCCGAAGCCCGGCGAGTCACTCCGAGACTTCATACGACGCTTCTCTAAGCGGCGTACGGAGCTCCCAAGCGTGGCGCGATCCGAAATCGTGCACGCCTTCCTCGAGGGCACCACATGCCGGGATCTTATGCGCGAGCTCGGGCGCGGCCCACCGGTTGACTCGAACGAGCCGTTTGACATCGCCACCGGCTTTGCCTCGGGCGAAGAAGCGGTGGGGGCGATCTTGGACGGTAAAAAAGGCAAACGCATGGACGACGCGCCCCGCGAGGGCGGCAAGTCCAAGGAGCCCCATCGAAGGGCAAATGGGGCAAGAAGGGAAAGAAGCCGTGCCGCGAGGCGCGCGAGCAGGGGCACGACGACGGTGGCGACGAAGCCCTTGCTGTTGACCCGGCTCGACGGGGCCCTCGGCTGGCCCCTCGAGGCCCGGGGGTTTTCGATGAGATGCTGAAAAAGCCATGTCCCTACCACAAAATGCCGGTCAACCACACCCTCGAGCAGTGCGACATACTCAAGCAGTTCTACGGCCGCACCGCCGCGAAGGATGGCGAGGCCAAGAAGGACGGGGGTGACGGCGACGCCGACGGCTTCCCCGCCGTGGAGAATGTCTTCCTCATCTTCGGGGGGCCGACCGTCGACCAACGCAAGCGAGAGAGGCACAAGGTCCTCGCCGCGAGAGAAGGCGCCTCCCTCCTTCCTCGGCCGGTCGGAGGACGCTATCACGTGCGGCCGCGAGGATCACCCGAACCGCATCCCCAACCCGGCCGCTACCGCGGTGGTCGACCCGGTCATCGGGAACGCGCGGTTCTCGAAGATCCCGATGGACGGAGGCGACATCCTCAACATCCTCTACGCGCACACACTCGCGCCTGCCGGGGATCGGGTTGGACCGGTTGCGGCCCAACACGACGCCGTTCCATGGCGTCGCGCCGGCAAGCGCGTCCGGCCCCTCGGGCGGATCGACTGCCCGATCCGGTTCGGCACGGCCGGACATCTACCACAAGGAGACACTCACCTTTGAGGTGGTGGGGTTCGAGGGCGTGTACCACGCCATACTTGGGCGGCCCCGCTACGCCAAGTTCATGGCGGTCCCCAACTACACCTACCTCAAGATGAAGATGCCGGGCCCAACGGCGTCATCACCGTGGGCTCATTCATCGAGCACGCCTTCGGCTCGCGACGTCGAGTGCGTGGAACACGCCGAGGCACCGGCGCCGGGCGAAGCGCTCGAGGCCAACCGGAGAAGATGGTCAACGAGGACCTCGACTCCGCCGCCAAGCACGCCGGCAACCTTCGAGGGTTGCCGAGCGGACCAAGGAGGTACCCCTCGACCCCCGCTGCCCCCGAGGGTAAGGTGTTGAGGGTCAGTTCTACCCTCGATCCAAAATAGGAAGTGGTGCTCGTCGACTTTCTCCGCGCCAACGCCGACATCTTCGCGTGGAGCCCCTCGGACAAGCCAGGCATCCCGAGGGAGGTCGCCGAGCACTCCCTTGACATCCTACCTCACTCCCGCGCCGTGCAGCAACGGCTGCGCCGCTTCGACGAGGAGCGGCGCCGAGGAACTCGAGTGGAGTTGCGGAAGCTCCTCGAGGCTGGGTTTATCAAGGAAGTGTTCCACCCCACTTGGCTAGCTAATCCTGTATTAGTAAAGAAAAAAAGAATGGGAAGTGGCGGATGTGTGTAGACTACACTAGTCTTAATAAAGCATGTCCTAAAGTTCCTTTTCCTTTCTTGTGTATCGATCAAATCGTTGATTCGACCGCCGGGTGCGAACTGCTATGTTTCCTTGATGCCTATTCCGGGTACCACCAAATAAAGATGAAAGAATCCGACCAGCTCGCGACTTCATTCATCACGCCGTTCGGGATGTTCTGTTATGTGACGATGCCATTCGGTCTCCGAAACGCGGGCGCAACATATCACCGATGTATGCAGCACGTCTTCGGAGATCACATCGGGCGAACCGTCGAGGCATACGTGGACGACATAGTCGTGAAAACCAGGAAGGCGGACGACCTGGTCAGTGACCTGAACATCGCGTTCGGCTGCCTACGGGCCAACGGGGTGAAGTTAAACCCTGAAAAATGTGTCTTTGGCGTGCCGCGGGGCATGCTGCTAGGATACATTGTCTCCCAGCGAGGCATCAAGGCCAACCCCGAGAAGGTTGCGGCCCTCAAACGAATGGGCCCGATTCGGGACCTCAAGGGGGTTCGAAGGTGTTGGGGTGCCTTGTTGCCTTGAGCCGCTTCATTTCGCGGCTCGGCGAGAAAGGCTTGCCCCTCTACCGGCTCCCCCGAAGAAGCACGAGCGGTTTTCTCGGACCGCCGAGGCCCGGGAGGCGCTTGATAAGCTAAAGGCATCCGTTGCCCACGCCCCAATCCTCATGCCGCCGCAAGACAACGAACCTCTGTACCTCTACGTGGCCGTGACCACCCAAGTGGTCGGCGCCATCATCGTAGTAGAGTGCACGGAGGAGGGGCACGCCCCCGCCGCCCTAGCGGCGGGTGTACTACATCGGCGAAGTCTTGTCCGAAACCAAGGCGTGCTACCCACAAGTCTAGAAGGCTGCTCGACACGGTGGTACTCGCGTGACACAAACTCCGCCACTACTTCGAGGCTCACCCGGTCACCTGTGGTTTCCTTTTTTTTCCGCTAGGGGAAATCATCCATAACCCGGATGCCGCGAGCGGAGTTGCCAAGTGGTCGGTGGAGCCGATGGGTGAAACGCTCGCCTACGCCCCACGCAGGGCCATCAAGTCCCAAAGCTTGGCAAATTTCGTTGCCGAGTGGACGGACACGCAATTGCCGCCGCCACAGATCCATACTGAATGTTGGACTCTGTACTTCGACGGCTCAGTGACGAAGACAGGAGCGGGCGTGGGCCTGCTTTTCATCTCACCCCTCGGGGAGCACATGCGATACGCCGTGCGCCTCCACTTCCCCGCATCAAACAATATGGCTGAGTACGAGGCCCTACTTTGCGACCTCAAAATTGCCATCGAGATAGGCATCAAACGTGTCGACGTGCGGGGGGACTCGCGGCTCGTGATCGACCGGGTCATGAAAAACGCGAGCTGCCACGACAATAAGATGGAGGCGTACCGCAAGGCCATGCGGGCCCTCAAGGACAAGTTCTATGGCATCGAGCTCAACCACATGCCTCGCCGGTATAATGAGGAGGCGGACCGGCTTGCCAAGATCGTGTCGGGGCGGATCACCGTCCCCCCGAATGTCTTCGCTCGGGACATCGCCCGGCCATCCATCGACCTCGAGCCACGGCCCTCGAACTGCGAGGAACCCTCGGGGGCTCCCTCGAGTCCAATGGGCGCGGAGCCCATGGACGAGGACCCCTCGAACGAGGCGTACGTGCTCTCCCTGCTCAAGGGGTACAGCGCCTACGAGGCCAAGGCCATGGACGTCGAACCAACCCCCAGCGAGGTGGACTGGCGCGATAAGTATATCGCCTGGATGGGTCGAGGGGAACTCCCCTCGGAGCGATCCGATGCCGGACACATCGCTAGGATGGCCAAGTCATTCGCCCTCATTGACGGCGAGGCCGTACAAGCATGCCGCATCCGACATCTGCGGCGGTGTGTGCTCATCCCCTAGGGGCGCGAGCTCCTTCGGGATACACATGCGGGCGTATGCGGCCACCACGCCGCACCTCGCACCCTCGTGGGCAATGCGTTCCGCCAGGGCTTCTACCGGACCACCGCGGTCGGCGATGCCGGCGAGATCGTGCGCACCTACGAAGGGTGCCGGTTCTACGCCCTTAAGTCCAACCTCCCCGCGCACGTCCTGCCCGGACTATCCCCATCACGTGGCCTTTCGCCGTGTGGGGGCTGGACATCGTCGGGCCCTTGCGAAAGGCGCCCGGGGGCTACACCCACCAGTTGGTCGCAATCGACAAATTCTCCAAATGGGTGGAGGTACACCCCATCACGAATCTCAGGGCAGAGCAGGCGGTGACGTTCTTCACCGACATCATCTACTGCTTCAGAGTGCCCAACTCCATCATCACCGACAACGGGTCCCAATTCATAGGCAGGAAGTTCCTGGAATTCTGCGACAAGTTCCACATCCGCGTGGACTGGGCAGCCGTGGCGCACCCACATACCAACTGTGAAGTGGAGCATGCCAACGGCATGATTCTACAAGGCCTCAAGCCCAGGATTTTCGACCAGCTGAACAAGTCCGGTCAAAAATGGCTCCAGGAGCTGCCGGCGGTTGTGTGGAGCCTCAGGACCACCCCGAGCGGGGCCACGGGTTTACCCCGTTCTTCTCGGTCCATGGCGCGGAGGCCGTCCTCCCCACGGACTTGGAATACGGGTCGCCCGGGGTCCGGGGCGACGACGAAGGTGCCAACCGGCGAGCCCACGAGGACTCGGCCGGACCAATTGGATGAGGCACATACCGTGGCCCCGATGTACTCCACAAGGTACCAACAATCCCTAAGGCGCTATCAAGCCGGAAGGTGCGGCGACGAGACTTCGGCGAAGGGGACTTGGTCCTAAGGCGGCGACAAGACAACCGAGGCCGCCACAAGTTGTCGCCCCCATGGGAAGGACCCTATGTCGTGGTAAAGGTGCTCAAGCCCCCGCACGTACAAGGCGGCCAACGAGGATGGCGAAGAACTCGGCAACGCTTGGAACATCCGGCGAGCTACGTCGCTTCTACCCCTAGCTAAGATTTCCAAGTTTTTTGTTGTAAATTACATGCCCAACACCCCGAGTTGGCGGCACAAATGTAAATAACGACAAGTTAATAAAGTTAAAGGGCAACTTGGCTTTCCCCCGAAAAACCAAGTCACCCTCGGGGATACTACGGGGGGCATCCCCCCCCAAAAAAATGGTCCCATTTTTTTTTCGCAAAAAAATTCGCAAACGCGCTAAGTACGATTCGATCTTAGCCTCGAGCGAGTTCATGCGGGGCGCGGGTGGCCAAGCGAGAAAGAACGCGTGAGCCGCAGATAGCCTACGCCTGCGAGGATACGTCCCTTCTCCCTTGCCTCCGGCCCGGCGGGCTACTCACGCAATCGAACTCCCCCAACCCGAATTCACCCGAGCAAAGGAAAAACGAACGACACGATAAGCGAAACCAAAAACACCATTCACATCCACAAGTGTTTAAACATCTAAACGAGAATACTTGTTTATTTACACGGCCACGCGGCCCGGATACTAACATTCCAACAAAAAAGGGCCAAGTGCCGGCGGTCTTCGAGGCTTGGGGCACGCCGAGTACGGAGCGTCGGGGAACGGGGAATTCCATGAAGTCCTCGGTGAGCGTCTCGGCGGCATCAGCAGCAAGCGCGTCCAAGTGCTCCATCGCCACCTCGTCCTCGACGCCCTCCGGGACGACGTAGCCTGACGCCACGGCCTCGAGGTTCACCTCATAGTGAGACCTCACCATGCCGAGGGCCTTCTTGATGCCCAGGTGAAGAGCGTGTCGCATCCGCCTTGAGACGTGCCTGCCAAGAGCGCGCAAGCGGCTTGCCAGCCGAGCTCCCAGCTTGCGCCTCGCCTTCCTCGACCTCCTGGCAGGTCTCGAGGGCGGCGGCCCGCAGCTCCTCCAACTCTTGTTGAGAGAAGTTGTAGGCTGTCTGCAGCGTCTCGGCCCGGGTGGTCGCGTGCCCCAGTGTGGTCCGCAGGCCTGGAAGCCACGAATAAGAAAAAAAATGAAGTTGGGAGCGGATCCCAAAAGAACGAATCGACGAACAAAAACCGAACGGAAACAAACTCACCTTCAACCTGCTTCTTCTCCACCTCGAGGGACCGACGCGTCTCTTCGGTCTCCTACTGCAGCTTGAGGAACGAGCCCCCCTGCTCCTCGAGGGACTGGCGCTGGTCTTCATGCGAGATGCTGAGCTGCACCAACTCCCCGTTAAGGCGCGACGCCTCCTCCTCCTTCTGCTGGAGTCGGCCCAGCACTTCCTCGCGCGCCATCCGCTCTTGCTCGAGCGCGGCCCGGGCCTCAACGAGCGCTGCTTGCTCCCGCTGAAGTTGGCCTTCCGCCTCTCGGCGTGTGGCTCGCTCCCGGCCGGAGTCGCTCCTCCGCCGTGGCGAGCGCGGCGGTCTTGTCCGCCAGGGCTGTCCTCAGCCCCTCCGCCTCCCGGAGCGCCGCACGGCCCTGTTGGAGCTGGACGCGGGCAGTAGCGACCTCCGCCTCCCATGTCGATGCGAGGGTCCGCACGTTCTCCGGTCTTCACGAGCCCGACGCGGTGCGTCGTCTCGATCCACCGACAACGTAAGCACCTTCTCGACCGCGGAGCCGCCTCTCGCGACACGGGGCGCCCTACTCCGGCGGCGAGTCCGGCGGGGGCCTCGGCCACCGTACACCGGCCCACCGGTCGGGTGACCCGAGGGCCTCAACGAGGGCTTCCGAGGGCTTCATCTTGCCCCGATACCGGCGGAACTCGGCATCGAGGCGGTGGAAGGCGACATACCGCTCCGGGCCCGGCGCTCCGGCTCCGCCACCAACAAGCGGGGCAAAGGAAGCGCGCATCGAAAGGAACCAAACGAAGGAGAAATAGGGGAAAGATCGCGAAACTTCACGGAATTCAACTAACCTGGAAGGTGCGCCACGCCGGACCGCCATGAATCCACAACGCCTCGTTCAACGCCTGATTGAGCGAGGCGCCGTGGTCACGGAGCTCCTCCCAAAGCCCCTGCTCCGCCTGAGCATCGATGTGGTGGGCCGGTGGGGCGTCGGCCCCCTCCCCGCCCTCGCTCCCCGGTACGCCTGCGGGTCCGCGCGCGACGACGAGGGCCCGATGCCGTCTGTGCCGGGTGCCCGGCGCCGCGCCGGCACCACCATGGGCCACGAGAGCCCCCGCCGAGAACTCGGGGGGCGACGCGCGCACGCTCGCCCACCGGTTCCAACCCGGTAGCGGGACATCATCGTCATCATCGGGGATCTCCACCACCGCCGCTCCCGCGCGGCGGCCGCGTGTTAACACCGAAATTTGGTAAGGAGTCGACTTGTGGGTCGGTTCGATGAGGAGTCCGTCGGTGGAAGGAAAGGTTTTTCGGATGTATTCGGCGGAAAGATCCGCGGTCGGCTATTTGTTTCCGTTTCGGCAAGGGAACGATTGAGCCGATTTCGCGGGATTGGATGGTGACGTGGCTCAAGCGGGGAAGGACGAATGGATGGATAGGCGATCAAGCTTAGAGATAAGTTAGGAAACAAATCCATTCGAAGTTGTACTTGGCGGGGTATAAATATGAACCCCGAATGTATGTAACAAACACGATCATTCTTCAATACAAACCGGCCTTACACCAAACCCTAGAGTCCATTTGTCGTGTCGTCGAGTTCTTCGAGAGGGTTCATCGATCCGTCGACCTCCGTGAGTACGGCAACCTTGTATCATATCTAGTATCATGCGGTGGATTTAGATCGATGCAAGTAGTCTTGTTACCATGCTTTGTGTCATGCGGTAGATTCAAGCCTGGTTCAAGAAGGTTTCTTGTTAGGTCATGAGCCATGCGGTAGGCTAAGATATGGCTTGAAGCTAGTTATCGGCTCTATTGGATTTTGGCAAGATCCAATGGATTCATTAAGTTACCCCGTGTTGCTTCGAGTTTTTGCTTTATGTTTAAATTCATGTAACACCTTTTTGCCCAATCTAGATGGGTTTGGATCAGCTTTTTACCTTTTGGTGATCCTTATGCGAATCAAGTCCGTGCTTTGGGTTATTTCAACACGTGGGTCACGTGCCTTTCGGATAGCCGAAACCGAATCGATCTAGGTTGCTACGTGTTGCGGGTTCCGTTGACGGTTAATAATTGTATCAAAGTTCGTTCGTGACTCGCAAGCGTACAAGTTTCCCGTCGTAGTCAAGGGACCCTTCTTCCCTCGAGTGGTGAACCCAAGGTATCGAATCCGTGGAACAAATGTGTGACGCAAGACTTAATCTATTAAAGCCAAATAACGCAATCTTCAATAAAAAACCTAATGCATCTAAGTAAAAGACACAAAACGAATCTAATCTACTAAAAACCGGAGAAAACAAAGTAAGATTGGGTAGATAAACTGATCTAAAGGGATCGGGGTAAGCTTTTTGTTGAAGTTCCAAGCAAGAGAAGAAGTAGCAAATCGAATCTTAATAGAAGCCTCTTTAAATCGTGGTTTCCCGTCCAAATCCGAAAACATCCGCCTTTCGAGACCCCCGTTCGTCACAACGTATCCCTATTCATGCGGGGAGCTTAGGGCGAGTCAAAAGACAAGTCGAGATTCTTTCGGAAGATCCGGCGTGTACCTCTAGCCACCGCGGCTACAAGAACACCCTATGTAATCTATCGTACGAATAGAATTGGAATAAGCAAAGCCGATCGAAAAACGAAATCTTCGAGGAAACACTTGATCGCTAAGAAAAGATTCAACTTGATAATTCAACTATGACAATGATACATACACAAGATCACCACCGGGATCCTTCCTTGATCTTGCTTCTAGCTCCGGGAACTCCGACGTGGTCTTCCATGCAAGGTTCCCACGTCGGCTAGGGAAACCCTAGTCAACTAGCTCGACCCTCTCCTCTCCGACATGGTGTCCCTCTCTTCTCTGCTTCTCGGCGGCCGAAGACGAAATCTTCTCCTGCGTGGCTCTCGGTCAGGGGACTATAAATAGCCCGATTGGCGGCTAGGGCAAAGGAGGACGGATTTGGGCCCAAAATGGGCACCGGGCCGACCGGGCCCGGGCCGGCCGCCTAGGCCCATTTAGGCCCGGCCCCGCGGGCTCCTTTGCCCGAGGTCGGTTCCCTTGCTTCTGGATGCTTCCCCCTTCGCATGTAGGTCCATGTCGTCGGTTTCTCTCCGAATTGGACTCAACTCCTTGTCTTGCAAGATTCGGCACTTTTACGGTCGGGTCCCCGGAGTCCGTCGTCTTCTCGGATCAAGTCCCCGGCTTCTTGGAGTTAAGTTTGCTTCATTGCATGACTTGTTCGGGGCTTCAAGGTCTTGTCATGAGGTGCTTGATGAACTTATCCCGAAAGTCTTGCATTCAACACTAAATCCCCGCATAAACATTAAACTCCAAAAACGACATGCACACGTGAACTTGTTATACCACGGGGGTTAGTACCAATGGATAAGGTATAAAACTAATGCCAACACCGAAGGTAAACTCATGGCTAGGTTGACGGATTTTCACCGTCAACATCTCCCCCATGCTTAAACCTTGCTCGTCCTCGAGTAAGCCTTCGATGGATATCATCATTGCTAAACAATGTTTAAAACTACGCACTTGATTACACATGAGAAAACATAATGCTCTCAAAATTTTAATTTATTAAAGTTCCATAATGTACTAGCCTTCATCTCTACGGAGGGTAGATTCTTTTTAAGCTCATCCCACAAGTATTAACATGCTCACAAAGTTTTAAATAGATCTCGAAATTTTTTGGAATGAAGATCGAGATAAAGAAAAACTAAACCAAATTCACAAATTTAAATCATCTCGTGTATTGCTCATGAACTCTCATCTTACTTGTCTCTCAAGCCTATATATTCTACTCCTTTCCCTCTCATATATATGTGGTAGGCTTTATATGGAGCTTTGGGAAAGTTTAGTCCTAACAAGATTTTATAAATGAGGTGTTGTCAAAACAAGACAAGCTTCTCATGGTCTTACCGAGACTCGTCAAAAAGGTCATTGGAAAATAATGTTAAATCAAGGAGGGGAAAGAGAAAAATACACACACTTTTAGATAAGTGGACATGTGCAAATGGCAAAGAGTGATCCCGAGGCACAAAGGAAGTCCTCGTTATCGGATTGCACATGGTTGGAAAATGAGAATGGATCTTTTTAAATTGAAGCCTTGAATGCACTCTTAGCGAACCGGGGAGTTTACTTTACGCACATTTGTTTTTCTTTCTCATATTTCTCATTCTTTTCTTTCTTTAATTCATTCATTTTTGTTTTCTCGTCATATATTCAGCCCATGACTTCCACAACGAAGTTTTGATTTTTTTATACCTTGAAAGTCATGAGTATCACTGGATTTTTTTTTACCCAACCCTATACATCTCTTTCATCATTTTTTTTAAAAAATATTCCCCTTTGAACTCTAAAACTGCACCGTACCTACCTCCTCCCCCATGCTTAGACGTTGCTCGTCCTCGAGCAAAGAGGCGAAAAATAAGGTAGGTACCGGAATATTTTTCCTCGGAGAGATACTTGAAATCTTCAACGTTGGCACCGTCTTGCGATCTTCCTTGAATTGATGATCCATTCTCAACGATAGGTTGTGGTCAAGGAGGTAATCACAAAAAATGATATTTGGTTTAAAGGTGGATATCCGGCGAAGTTTGTGAGATCACCGATGCGGGGATACACAATGCACGGATAAAAGGCTAGCAAAAAAAGATAGATACGCAAAAACGGAATGACCAGCTTCTTAGTCTCGGGCCAGAGAAATCATGGCCTGCAATAACTCACTCAAAAATAAATCTTGTACACTAAGGTTTATGCACTCAAATATATATAAGGCTTTGGATAGGTTGAGCAACACACAAGTGATATTCGTGACAAGGTTAGCGATATTTTTGAGCATAAAAGACATCTTTAATCTATTCATAACTTGAGAGCACATAAAACACTATGGGTCTTTATTTTAATCATAACCTCCGCTGAAAATTAAGCTAGCATTTAAATAAATTCAGATCTGTATTTTTAAGAGAGCACTAGCTTAAACATGCATAAATCAACTACAAAGATGAACAAAGCTGCAATTTTAATCATATATCATCATGGCACGAATTTTGTAACTTTTCCAATGATATAATCAAGGTGGTGACTTTATTAATGGTGACATCAAGTTGAAATACACACTGAAAATAAACAAAACATGCTTGCTGAAAATTAAATAAAAACAGAAAATACTACGCAAACACACATAAGCAAAAGCTGAAAATTACGAGAGAAAAAGAAAAGAAAAGAAAACTAAAAGTTCCTAAGCCTTCTAGTCCTCCGCCGGTGGTTGATGTTGATAGTCTTGATAATAATACCCTTGCTCATAATATGGTTGAACGCTTCCTCCGTCGAATTGATTTGGCTCCACAAGGTGAAGGCGTCCAAGTTCAAAGGCAATATTTGCGTTGCCTTCACCGAGTTGAGCTGCGTTAGATTGGATGGCTGCGATGTTTTGAGCATTTCTTGCGGCATACCCTCCAATAATGGCCATGCTTTGTTGTGGTTGGGGATGATGAGCGTAGGACTCCGCGAAGTTAGCGTTGGGCACAACATAATTTTGTGGGGGTACCGGTGCACCACCCCCCCATGCTTGTTGTTGAGACCCTCCGTAATAACTTGGCGGAGGAGGAACCCCGCCAAATGGTTGCACATTGGGTTGTGCTCCACTTGCTTGTGCGGAGGATGTTCCCTCCTCTACGATTCTTCCTCTTTTGTTCTTCCTTGCGGGGACAAGTAGTCCCTCTTCCAACCAATCTTCCCTTCCTTCGGTGAAAAGCCTAAGCCTCTCATTCGGAAGGGGGAGGTTCACTATGGCCAACCGATAACCTCCTCTCTCATCTCCACTAATGTATTTGCCTTGCCGCAAATACTCAATGCCGAGAGAGGTACCACGCAAAAGGTGGTCGGGGTTTCTTGCGATCCCCGGCCGCAAGGAAAAGGCCGACATGGAGAGGTAACACCCCGAACCAATATTACCCGCCCCCGATGTTGCTTCACAACACCAACGGTTGATCATGAGGTAAGAGGGGTCTATTGGCTGCCTGGCAATTAAAGCCGAGTATAGCCAATTCAACTCCGTGTCGGTCACCTTCGTTTCCTTCATCCTCCCCAATACCCTCTTGCACATCCAAGAGTGAAATATCCGGATAATGGGGTTGCGGATGCAATTGCGTTGTTGATGGGCTTCTCCGGAGATCATATTCCAAAATCCCGCTAACATGCGGGTGGCACGTCAACTTTCTCGGAGCTCCCTTGTGGAATCCAAGCAGCTCCCTAACGTGCTCGTAGGGAACCACTTGTTCGATTCCCTCCAAACGGAATGACAAGCTTTGCACCCCATCATCATCAACGATGGGTGCAATAGTCATCAAAATTTCCAAGGCGTAACCCAAATGGGTGTCCACCGATATTCCGTTGGAGAACTGCACCCATCCGAGGTGCCCCAACATATAGTATATGTCGGTGCAAAAACCCAAGGTGTAGAGTGCTTGGTCGTCGAACTCGACGTTCGGCACAAGCCTCTTCTCAAGATTGGCGAGCCTCTCCTCCTCCTCCGTCGACAAGATGATGAAGCCGTACGAAGAGTGTGTCGGGGAGTAAGGAGGTGGCGCGGTTGAGCGAGTCGATCGTCGTGGTGGCGCGGGCTGCTCCTCCGTGTGCCCACGAGGTTCGGTGAACCTCATGGAAGTGCTTCTCGCAGCCCTCATACCACCAAGGAGGAGAGCGTCGTTCCTCCTCGGTGGTGCCGTGTCCGTCTCCATGCTCCGGGAGACTCGGAAACCGAGTGCCTCCTCGAAGACGTGGTTGATGACGGCTTGGACGACGATGAACTCTTCTTTTTGGAGAAGGGACTTGTGGTTTTCTTCCACATGATTGCTGCACTCCTTCTTCAACTAAAACTCCGGGTTGCAACCGGTAACTAGGCACTTAAACTCTTTGATTCGGATGTGGACTTTGAGTGGATTAAGGATGTGGATTTTTTTTTCTTGAGTCATCAAGCTTGGGAAGGTTGGCTATGTCTACGGAGGTTTTGAGCACACAAACTTGAACACACAAACAAAGGAAGGAGAGGGAAGCTTGCTCACGAGAAAACGGGAGCCGGGGGGCTCCTTATGTAGGTGAGGTCGGCCTCGGTGCTCTTCCCCGTCTCGTCTTTCTTCCGGCACGATCATTTCACCTCTCGCAACTTTCCCCGCCCGCGTGCTCCACGAGTTGCACCGCCCAAACGCTCTCGTCCACTCCTTGGTCCTTCCACTTGATGCTTCATGTTTTGGGTCATGTCCATGCTCCCTAGCTCCACTTGCTTCACATGCCACCATGAAATTCCTACAAAGTTGATGCTTGCTGCCCACCATGCTTGTCCTTCGCATGTGAAATTGGTGAAAGTTGATGAAAGGGAATCCAATGGTGCATGCATGATTGCTAGATTGCTTCCATTAAGGTGTGTTTAAGGTTAAGCACTCCTCTAATTCGAAATTTAAAATATTTTTCAGAGCCATGCAAGAGCTCGAACATAATTTTAGAGAAGTTTTTAAACCATTAAAAACAAATGCAAGTCGAAAATATTTTCTTTTTACGCCGATTTCGGTCTCACCGGTATAGTTTGCCTTCATCGGTTGAGAGCAAACATTTCCCGGCTTGATCATGGGGGCATAGGTTTAGGTTCTAATTTTGGCTAAATAAGAAAGATTTTGAATAAAACAAAATTAGAATAGGCTTAGAAAAATTCTAATCCTAGAGAAACCAAGGATATAGATTTTTAAAACCAACCAAAAGTTTTGATTTCTAGGTTCACGCGAGTTCTACCACGTGCTGAATTTTATTAACACTTGAATATAAATCGTGGCTCTACTCGTGTGGTTTTAGCATGAAAAATAAGTCAACCTCAGCACCATAATGAGGGTGAAAGGTTGAGTTAAGGTTCTGAAATTATTTGGTTGAGGTTTCTCGAAAAGAAAAGAATCAAACAAGCACATAGGAGGGTTCATGCAAAGGGTTTATGATAAAGCAAACATTCAATCAAGAATTATGTCTCTAATATTGTTCAACCACTTCTAAGTCTAATGTCTTTGCGTAATAAAACTCAAAAACTAAATTATTAAAAAGACTCGAAAAACCTGGAATCGGGTTGTCCTCCCGTAGCTTATTCTTGACTTGACGAAACGGGTTGCCTCCCGCCTAGCGCTTCGTTTATAGTCCATGGCTAGACTTCTTCACTTGATTACTTCGGATCAACGCTCTTTGTGGGCGTTGCAATCTTGGGTACCCGCTTTGGCTTAGTCAATTTTTTTTGGTCTTCACGGTCGGCTTTTTCCTTTGGTCTTGACGGATGCAACAACTTCCTTGTGGCTCGGCATCTCGAACTCCGGTCCTTCGGTCGTGATCTTCATGGTCTCTAGTGTGATCCTTCATCTCTCCCGAATGAGCTTGAGTAGCCTTCGCCGTCTTGGGACTTTGGAGTTGTCTCGGATATTCTTCTTCGTTACCCATCGGGCGCCCGGCAAGTTGTCCCACTTGCGTCTAGCATCTTCATCACGATGAACACTTCACGTATAGAGCTTCCGACCTCCGTCACCTTGCCATCTAAATTCTTCAATATTTTCTCCATAGCCTCGAACTTGGTGACGGCGTCCTTGGACATGGTCGTACTCCACACACTCCTTGCATGAGGATCTTGCTTCGGCGGCCTTTAGGTGTCGAGCTTCTTTCTCCATCTCCATCTTCTCCATCCTCCTCTTAAGTAAACCGATATGCCGCTCAAGGAATCCGACTCGTATGCATTCAGCTCTCGCAATCGTCATGCGGATAGTTGAGACTTTGATCTTGAACGGCCTCCCGGCATCTTGAAGATTTATGATAGGTAGATCAATGATGTCCGGGGTGCGCGGCGCTCCGGTGGTTGAGGTTGATCTTCCTTTGGACTTGGAGGTGGTGATTCCCTTGGAGATTCCGACGGTCCTTCGACTTCAACTTTTGAATCTAGGGTTTCCACCCCTTTAGCTTGTGTTGCATGTCACCTTTGCACGTAAAGTTTTCCTGGATCATCCACAAAAAGGTTTGGGTTTCTTGGAGAGGTAGCCAACCATCTCCGGTTAGGGTTAGCAATAAACAAGGTATGCAAAAAAACTAGAAAACAAAACAAATCTATAAAGACTAGAGTTAGACAAACTAGATTAGATGTATTTTGAGGATGATCGAAATATAATAGATGCAAAAATAAAACAAAATCAGTACTGAAAATTACAAAAAAAAAAGCGATAAAAATCAAATCTTGATCACTTGTTCCCCGGCAACGGCGCCAGAAAAAGGGGCTTGTTGACGGTTAATAATTGTATCAAAGTTCGTTCGTGACTCGCAAGCGTACAAGTGTCCCGTCGTAGTCAAGGGACCCTTCTTCCCTCGAGTGGTGAACCCAAGGTATCGAATCCGTGGAACAAATGTGTGACGCAAGACTTAATCTATTAAAGCCAAATAACTGCAATCTTCAATAAAGAACCTAATGCATCTAAGTAAAAGACACAAAACGAATCTAATCTACTAAAAACCGGAGAAAACAAAGTAAGATTGGGTAGATAAACCGATCTAAAGGGATCGGGGTAAGCTTTTTGTTGAAGTTCCAAGCAAGAGAAGAAGTAGCAAATCGAATCTTAATAGAAGCCTCTTTAAATCGTGGTTTCCCGTCCAAATCCGAAAACATCCGCCTTTCGAGACCCCCGTTCTGTCACAACGTATCCCTATTCATGCGGGGAGCTTAGGGCGAGTCAAAAGACAAGTCGAGATTCTTTCGGAAGATCCGTCGTGTACCTCTAGCCACCGCGGCTACAAGAACACCCTATGTAATCTATCGTACGAATAGAATTGGAATAAGCAAAGCCGATCGAAAAACGAAATCTTCGAGGAAACACTTGATCGCTAAGAAAAGATTCAACTTGATAATTCAACTATGACAATGATACATACACAAGATCACCACCGGGATCCTTCCTTGATCTTGCTTCTAGCTCCGGGAACTCCGACGTGGTCTTCCATGCAAGGTTCCCACGTCGGCTAGGGAAACCCTAGTCAACTAGCTCGACCCTCTCCTCTCCGACATGGTGTCCCTCTCTTCTCTTGCTTCTCGGCGGCCGAAGACGAAATCTTCTCTCGCGTGGCTCTCGGTCGGGGGACTATAAATAGCCCGATTGGCGGCTAGGGCAAAGGACGACGGATTTGGGCCCTAAATGGGCTCGGGCCGACCGGACCGGGCCGGCCGGCCCGGGCCCATTTAGGCCCGGCCCCCGCGGGCTCCTTTGCCCGAGGTCGGTTCCCTTGCTTCTCGGATGCTTCCCCCTTCGCATGTAGGTCCATGTCGTCGGTTTCTCTCCGAATTGGACTCAACTCCTTGTCTTGCAAGATTCGCGCACTTTTACGGTCGGGTCCCCGGAGTCTGTCGTCTTCTCGGATCAAGTCCCCGGCTTCTTGGAGTTAAGTTTGCTTCATTGCATGACTTGTTCAGGGCTTCAAGGTCTTGTCATGAGGTGCTTGATGAACTTATCCCGAAAGTCTTGCATTCAACACTAAATCCCTGCATAAACATTAAACTCCAAAAACGACATGCACACGTGAACTTGTTATACCACGGGGGTTAGTACCAATGGATAAGGTATAAAACTAATGCCAACACCGAAGGTAAACTCATGGCTAGGTTGACGGATTTTCACCGTCAACGAGTTCAAACTTGCCAACATTTGTATAAATCTTGAAAGAACCGAGTATCACGCGGTAGATGCGGGTTTTTGGGTTGCTTTGGAGCTAGTCATCCGGTGGATTAGATCTCAAATCAATCGATGGATTTATTTTTACTTGGTAATGTTTCGTTCCTTCTTCATGGACCACGAATCGGTACATTCGGCCGTATTCGGTTATGCTTCTCACGAGTAGAACACGTGCGTAATTCATGCTTTAAATAATGTATGCTTTTACCTTTCCATATTTAGATTGAATCATGCGGTGGATAGATCTATTTGTAGAAAGTAGTGTGATCCCCATGCAAGTTGTATCATGCGGTGGATAGATTTGTTTGGCATCGTACTTGACGGATTTTAAAGTACCTAGACATGCGGTAGACTAGTGCTTTGGATCTATGCATGCTTGTTTATTACATGTTTATGTTCGTGCTTTACTTCATTTATTTATTTAATGTTGATCACCCTTGGGATCGGTCATGACCTTACGCATGTGCATCTTTGCCCAAACAAAGACCGGTCGCCAATATGCTTACGTCATCCATTCGGCTATGTCACTTTTTCCTTCTTTAAGCTCCCGATTGGTGTCAGTTTGCTGGCAGATAGCTTTCTATAGCTATATGTCGTCTTGTCTGGCTTCGTGGCCGTAAATATGGACCTGTCTGGTACCACCCGGCAAGTTCCAAGCTTTGGTATCTAACTACTTTCTCTTTTGTTAATTTTCAGGGAAAATTGACTGGCACGTCTCGTGATTCTTTGCGCGTGTGAAGCCGACTTGTTCGGCTTCTTTGTGTGTTTGACTCTAGGTGCACATTTTGCGTCAACACACTTTTTGGCACGCCCGGTGGGACACGGCCGAAAAGATCAAGATGCCTGAAATTGCGGACATCATGGATGTCAACATTAAGGACCTCTCTCCTGAGCAACGGCAGCAGCTCCAGGACGCCGTGGACCAATTCCCGGCGAAGTGTCTGCCGTCGTCCTTTAAGAAGAACAGAAGTGGCGTACACTACCTGAGAAATGACATGCCCAGGGTATTGTTGCCAGGGGAGAGCGACGCCACGACCATGCAAGAGAGAGAGGAATGCCTACAAGCGTTCCGGGATTCTGCGGATCACGTCTTGAGCAAGCACCACAAAGCTTTCCTTGGTGCGTTCCAGCAGATGATGGTGGCTGTCTTTGGCCCGGGCATGGAGCAGGCATTCAGTAAAGCACCCATCCAAGGGGGCACCGTGGAATTGGGCGAGTCAAGCTCTCAACCACCATTACGGAGCCAGCCGGTCCAGCCTCCTCCTCAGAGCGTCGGGAGTCAAGCTTTCCATCCTCCTCCACAAGGTGCGGGAGGTCAGCCATCTCAACCCCCGCTGCAGGTAGCAGGAGGACGACCAGTTCAGCCACCGCCACAGGGCAGCACGGGTCAACCTATGCAACAGCCGAACCCGAACCAACCCACGTACGGGGACTTGGCATTCGGCTCACCTGGGGCCCTGCTCGCCTCCGGCCACGGGGATTGCTCCGGCAAGCAACGGCTACAAAGGAATCTCTACGGCGGGGGCTACCACGAAGTGGGGAACTACGGTGCCATAGACACCTTACCGCATCCGGGTTACGCACCGGTGCGGGCACACGGGGAGGACGACGCCCCGACGCGAGAAGATGGCCGAGTTGATGCGAATCGGTTCGGCCTCAAGCCAAAGATGCGGGGACCCGCCTACTAGCCGCCGTTCCCCGCAGTGGTACTTCAACGTGCTCCTTCCGCCAAGGGTGAAACCTCCAACGGAGTTCACGAAATTTTCCGAGCAAGACGACACAAGCACGGTGGAGCACATTGCTCGTTACCTGATGCAGCTCGGAGAATGCTCAGCTGAGGAGGCGTTCAGGGTCAGATACTTCCCCGCGTCACTGACCGGCCCGGCGTTCCAGTGGTTCTCGTCCTTGCCCCCCGAGTCGGTCGGCGGATGGAAGGACTCGGAACGGAAATTCCACGCCCACTATTTCGGCGGCGGCTCGGAGAAGAAGGCGATCGACCTTGCCACTGCGAAGCGAGAGGCACGGCGAGACGCCGTTGGAATTTCTCAGGAGGTTCGGGGAGGTTAAGGGCATGTGTTTCTCGCTCAACCCGCCGGACGACCGGTTGGGCGACATGGCCGTCGCTAGGATGCTGGCCGGCCGTGCGTGAGAAGTCGTTTGGCATGGAGTTTGAAAACCCGGGCCGAGTGTCTCAAAAGCTATCGTTGATGAGCAACCAAGCGTACGGCTTCAAGAAGGATGCCAGGTTTGGCAAGCAGCATGACGTGGCGGACATCTACAACCAGTTCTTGGACAAGGCCGACCCGACGAGAAGATTCGATGATGAACTGGATGTGGCCGCAGCCGAAATCATGTGGGGGAAGGAGCCACTAACGATGAATCAGTGCTGGGTCAAACAGACCAAGGGCACCTACGACTTCGACATCACAAAGGCTGACAAGGCGTTTGAGCTCCTAGTGAAGGAAGGCCGAATCGGATTGCACCGAGGGGCACTCCATGCTTCGGCCCAATGGAGTCAAGGGGAAACGTTACCGTGGCTTCCATGACGGGACTCGCACTCCATCAACGACTTGCGGGGTCTTCGGGATGAAGATCCGGAAAGCCATCCGGGAGGGACACCTCAAATTTGACAACAAGATGAAGCTAGATGGCCACCCCTTCCCTCGAATATGGTGGGCTTCTCCGTCAACATGGTGACGGGCTGAGGAGAAGGGCAAGGTCAAGGTCTTGACCTCAGCCAGGGCTAGGCAGGATGGAACCGTGGACCCGGAGCGTCAAGTAACTTTGGAGCAGGTGCATGGTGAAGCCCCCCTCATTCTCAAGAGTCACATCGAAGTTGGGGAGTCATCTAAAGCCAAGCCCAGGGTGACCACGCGTTTCCTCCTCAACAAGTGGCAGCACCAGTTGGAGAAATAGCGTTACCAGGAGCGAAGATACGAGGAGGAGAGGCGCAGAGCTGAAGAAGAGGCACACTGAAGGGACCTGGAGCGATACACGCGCGAGCAGGAGCGCGCGCACTGGGGATGTGCGTTCTTCAGGCACTGTTGGAATGAGGGTTTGAAGCTGCCCAAACTGAGGAACTGCCCAGAGTGCAGTGACAAGTATGTTGATTATAGGCAGGAGACTGCCAATCGCCAATCCGTCCATGAGAGAATTGGAAGGATCCATCCTAACGAGGATCGGCGCCAAAAAATTGAAATCATTGATCATCCCGGGGAAAAGGCGGCCGATTTAAGTGGGGCCGATCAAGAGGAGGATGAAGACGAGTACATCTGGCAGAAGGGGCAATGGTGCCCGCCTGGCCTAAGGAAAAGCCAGAAGAGACGGGTTCAGCGCTTGAGGAACCACGAACTGAGGCAGGCTGGGATCCAAACAATGCAGGTGTGGCGTCCAAAGGATCAACCCGAAGGGTCAAAGCGTTCGGCTCCAACATGCATGGTATATTTTCTGCCGAATGAGTTTATGGCTCCTGCTAATCAGGTTGTGCGGGAAGAGGCATCCCTAGATGATGAGCAGATCGAGGGGATGATGGCGCAACTGGTGCTAGCCAAGCAGGCCATCTTCGACAAACCGGCCAAGAATCGACACATGAGGCCGCTGTACTTGAGGGGATATGTCAATGGCAAGCCATTGACCAAGATGTTTGTCGACGGTGGAGCGGCAGTCAACGTAATGCCGTACACCACCTTCGAGGAAATTTGGCAGGGGCCCTAGGGATTGACGCCTACGAGCATAATACTGAACGATTTCGCTGGGAATCCTTCAGACACCAAGGGATGTGCTCACGTGGATCTGATGATCGGGTCCAAGACACCGGCTCACGACCTTCTTTGTTATCGAAGGTAAAGGAGCCTACGACCCTCTTGCTTGGGCGGGACCGGATTCATGCCAATTGTTGTGTCCCATCCACCATGCATCGGTAGCTTATCTAGTGGGTGGAAAATGATATTGAGGTCGTCCAAGCGAGATGACTCCGTGAGCGTTGCGAACATGGAACCGGCTTTTCGGGAATACCAAGGCATTGATTGTTTCTCGGGGAAAGACTAGGGAGAAGGTCTGTTGAACTCGTCGGCGGCGATCAACGGCCGATTAAGGCGATCGGCTCTTATAGTAATTTTTAATGGAGAACCCCGTCGATGGCACTGATGGCAAGTTAGGGCGAGGATTTATGTCGGCTGATAAATTAGAAGAAGTCGACATTGGAAGCGGTGATAAGCCAAGGCCGACGTTCATCAGTGAAAACTTGCAACCGGACTTCAGGGGAGAATTGATCAAGCTGCTCAAGGAATATAAAGATTGCTTCGCCTGGGATTATTCGGAGATGCCTGGACTGGATCGTTCCATCGTTGAGCATAGGTTGCCCATCAAATCTGGTTTCAAACCGTACAAGCAACCACCCCGGAAAATCTACAAGGATGAGGTATTGGCCGATGTGAAGAAAGAAGTTGAAAGATTACTTGATGCAAACTTCGTTCGGCCATGCAGATACGCGGAGTGGATTTCTAACATTGTCCCTTGTTTACAAGAAGAATGGGAAAATGAGGGTGTGCATAGATTTCGGGGACTTGAACGAGCTACTCCGATGGATGGTTACCCCATGCCTATTGCTGATTTGTTGGTTGACGCCGCTGCCGGGCACAAGGTTATCAGTTTCATGGACGGCAATGCGGGATACAACCAAATTTTCATGGCAGTAGACGATATATCAAAGACGGCCTTCAGATGCCCTGGTCATATAGGCCTATTCGAATGGATAGTCATGACTTTTGGATTGAAGGATGCCGGTGCAACTTACCAGCGGGCCATGAATTACATTTTTCACGAGTTGATCGGCGAGAATTATAGAAATTTACATTGATGATGTGGTGATCAAGTCCCTGAGTCATGACACGCATTTGGAAGATGTGAAAAAGACCTTGGAGTGTACCCGAAAGCATGGTTTAAAGATGAATCCAAATAAATGCGCTTTTGGGGTGTCAGCTGGAGAGTTCTTGGGATTTTTGGTCCACGAAGGGGGGATTGAAGTTGGCAAGAAGAGCATGAAGGCCATCGATGAAGTTGTTCCGCCAACTAATCTCAATGAGTTACAATCACTTTGCTCGGCAAAATTAACTTCGTGAGGAGATTCATTTCAAATTTGTCACAGAAAGTTTTGCCATTCTCTCCACTGTTGAAGCTAAAGAAGGATCAGAAGTTCACATGGGGCGACGAACAACAAAAGGCTTTCAATGAGATCAAGCAATACATGAAGGAGCCACCAGTACTCGTCCCTCCTCAGCTGGATAAGCCTTTCAAGTTGTACGTGGCGGTCGATACCCAAACCATTGGATCGGCCCTTATTCAAGAACTCGAAGGGAAGGAACGGGTAGTAGCATATCTTAGCCGAAGATTACTTGATCCTGAGACCAGGTATTCGGTACGTAGAGAAGGCGTGTACGTGCGTATACTACTCGTGTACAAAGTTTCGGCACTACTTGTTGAATGCCGAATGCACTTGTGTATTCCAAGTTTGATGTAATAAAACATATGTTATCTATGCCAATTTTGAACGGCGGGATTGGCAAATGGATTTTGGCTCTATCAGAATTCGAGTTGAAGTTCGAATCGGCAAAAGCTATCAAAGGTCAGATCATTGCCGATTTTATAACTGAACATCGCGATCCGTCAATTGATTTGCTTGAAATTACCCCTTGGGCTTTATTTTTTGATGGATCATCATGTGGTAAAGGTGGGGTAGTAGGGATCCTACTAATTTCGCCTAGGGGTGAGATGTTTGAATTTGCCATCCCTATACGACCCCCCAATCGTTACAAACAATCGGGCCGAGTACGAGGCCATTGCTTCGAGGACTTCAATATTTGAGAGAAGCCGGGGCCGTTTCAGTTGAGGTTTATGGAGATTCAGAGCTGGTGATCAAGCAATTGAACGGCCAATACGAATGCAAAAGTGAAGCACTGAGGAGTTACTACGAAGAATGCAGAGAAATCTTGAAGAGCTTTCCGTTGGTAACTCTACAGCATATTCCTAAAGAACATAACGAAGAAGCGAACAGGCTGGCTCAGAGCGCCTCGGGTTACAAAGAAAACCAAGACGTGTTTGCTGCAGATGTGTGTGCGCTAGGGACGGATCTTGCGGAGGACGATTGGAGGAAAGAGATCGTCGACTATTTGAAGGATTCATCCCGAAAAGTCTCTAGGAAGCTCAGGTACAAGGCCATAAAATTCGTTCTTCTGGATGACAATTTGTTTTACAAATCATTAGACGGGGTGCTGTTACGATGCACGGGTCCGGAGAAGAAGCGAAGAGGATGATGAGTGAAGTGCATGATGGGATATGCGGAGCACACCAATCGGCCTACCGCATGAAATGGGTTGTCAGGCAAGCTGGGTGCTTTTGGCCGACGATATTAGAGGATTGCTTTGAGTATTACAAAGGATGTCAGGATTGCCAAAGGTTTGGAAATATTCAAAGGGTCCCCGCATCAGCATTGAATCCCATCATCAAGCCATGGCCATTCAGGGGCTGGGGTATAGATTTGATTGGCCAGATCAATCCACCATCTAGCAAGGGGCATAAGTTTGTGCTCTTGGCTACGGACTATTTTACTAAATGGGTTGAGGCGATCCCACTGAAGAAAGTGACATCGGAAAACATGGTTGAGTTTGTCAAGGAGCACATCATCTATCGATTTGGAATCCCTCAGACCATCACAACTGATCAAGGGGCTCAATTCGTGTCCCTGGAGTTCAGAGAATTCGCCGAAAGCATGGGAATCAAATTGTTTAACTCTTCTCCCTATTATGCCCAGGCTAATGGTCAAGCAGAGGCTTCTAATAAGATCATGATCAAGCTAATACAGAAGAAGATCGATCAGAAGCCAAGGAGATGGCATTCGGTACTCAGTGAAGCATTATGGGCTTACCGAATGGCCCCTCATGGAGCTACAAAGACTTCTCCTTACGAATTGGTTTACGGGCATCATGCGGTTCTACCTTGGGAAATACAATCAGATTCAAGGAGGGTTGTGTTACAGAAAGATTTGAGCTCCAAGGATTACAGTGGCCTAATGATGGACGAGCTAGAGGATTTACACATGATCCGTCTTAGGGCCCTGGAAAACATTGAGAAGAACAAACTGCGGGTTGCCAAGTACTATAACAAGAAAGTAAAAGTCAGGCAATTTGCGAAGGCGATTTGGTTTGGAAAGCGCTATTGCCGATTGGAACTAAATACGATGAATTCGGCAAATGGTCCCCTAGCCGGGAAGGGCCCTTTCGCGTGGTCAGATGCGTCCCTGGTAACGCATACATATTGAAAACTTTACTAGGAGAGGAATTTTCCGCTGCAATAAATGGGAGATATTTGAAGAAATATTATCCTAGTATTGAAATTGATCGATGATCACCAGCAGTGGGATTACAAGCATCTGACACAAGAGATAGCCGGCGCTCAAGAGCGAGGCCGCCTTCAGAACAAATACACAAACAGGAGAAATGGCCAGTGCCTAGATGCATTGCCCTTAGCACCAAACTACTTTACAACTGCCTCTTGCAGGTTTACATTCAACGACCACGGCGATCTAGGCTACGAGGAGGTGGGAAGCGAGAAGGCGTGGAGAAAGAAGCGAAAGTATGATTCAATCTTTTCTTTGCTTCTTCGATCGCTCCCTCTTCGGTTGCTCCAAGACCACCGTGAAGGCAACTTGGAATGCACGGGGGTGACCATGGTTAGCGGCCTCCACCAAGCCGTCCCAAGCCGCTTTCGGGTTGTTGTACTTGTCGAGACATCCGAAACGAGAGGTGTGGGTGTTAGAGGCAAGAAATCCGGATGTGGGCACGAAGTCAAGAAGAAGTCAAACATTTACCCCCTACTAGTGCCTCTAGAGCCATGCGACGCTCGCGTTTGGCACGGCAACGAGCGGTGATGTCCCCGAGACTGTGCTCCAGGTGCTGAACGCGGCGGCGCGCGATTGATGGCCGGTCCTCTGTTCGGGCGTGGCATCCTCCGCCGAGGGAGGAATCGGAGGAGATGTACTCGGGCACATCTTCGGTCCCGATGACTTCTTCGGGGAGCAAATCAAGGCCGAAAGAGGAAAAGAAGAAAAGATAAAGCGCAAGATCATATGGAAAACGAGGAGTAGATCAAGGGAAAACCCGACCTTCGAATCGTGCGTTTCTTTGGAGGGCTGCCCTCCTGGGGTTGCTTGCCTTTGTCCATGACCTTGGGGTTTTCTCCTCTGGAGATAGAAGAGGAAATGAGAAGTGATGGATGAGTGTGCGAGTGGATTTGCAGGGCATCCCGGCAGGCTATTTTATTGACCGAAGGGGTGCATTGGGAGTGATGACTGGCCAGCGTACACTGTTGGAATACCAAGCGGCGGGGGTTTTCTCCCCAAATGCGAAGGGTTTTCACTTGAACAGTACTTACGGATTGCCGATTCGGGGGATCTTCGTGGATTTTTGCGCCAAGGGGCATCTGTTCTTACGTATTCGGCTCAAGGCAGTTCCCGGGTACGTTTGAGGAAAAACAAGATTCACGGATGCAGACGTAAAGAGGATCATCGCAGTACAAGCACAGAATTCAAAAGCTCTTTATTTATTGCCGATATTCAAACATCCCTAATACAATCTAGTCAAAAAGTCTTTTCGGCACGGACGGGGATGAGTGATTTCGGCAATGGCGTCGCCATGGCCATCGAGGCGCTCCAAGATAAGCTCAATCTCCTCAATGTCTTCTGGCGCGCCGCCCCAGAAGCCGCGCGGCCTGGTGGAGTAGTCGACGTCCGTGTGCGTCGCCATGGCAGCCAGGCCCAGGGTGGTGCCCAAGCGGACGCCATGGGTGGCCACCTCATCAACACGGTGCTCCACCGCAGCAAGGTGTTCTGCCGGCGTGTCACCGCGAGCGTTCACCTTGTCAGCTAGCTGCTCCACCAGCATCTTCAACTGGTTGAGCTCGGCATCACGGGCTGCGAGGTGCAAGAAGAAAGGAGGTTAGCATCAAAAGCCGGATTGGATCAAGGATTGATTTCGGAGCTGTACCATCGATGGTTTCCAGCAGCTGCTTGCGCTGGTCCTCCCACTCCAACTCGGCTATGCCCGCCTTTTTAGAGACATCCTCCGGCTCGCGGCCGGGTCGTCTCCGGTTCCGCCTTGAAGCGGAGAGCGTCAAGTTCCCCGTAGGGCACGGGGGGAGTGGCCGTCGGACTCCGAGGAGTCATCCGGAAGGGGCGATTGGCCGGCGCGAGAGACGGATTCCACTGAATCAACCTGAAAAGGAGATGATCGTCAAAACAAAAGAAGATCAAAGATGAATCAAGGGAGAGGAACTGACGATCATTGCCTCCGGCGCGCATTAGCGCTACTCCCCTCCGCCTCGTCGGAGGCACGGCGTCGGTTGAGGCGGCGCACCATGCTGCTCTGGGATGTGCACTGTTTGGAAGGAAGAGGAGTTGAGATTGGCAAAGATTCGAGAGCTAGAGGCTTTGTGGAGAGCTAGGGGCACCTACGGTTTCATTTATAGGCCTGGCAAGACAGATCGTGGCCTCAAGTCATGGCTCGGAACGTGGCGCATATCCCAAGAAAATCGGAAGGTGAAAAGATTTCCTTGACCAGTCCGCCAATGGGTCGCTTGGAGTTCTAGGCTGAGTCACATTCAGTTGACTGGCTCGGCTGAAAGGAGTCAAAGTGCCATTCGGGTGTTGGTGCTTCTTTACCGAATGGGTCGTTCAGCATTACATTTAAGGTTGTGCAGAAGAAAAGGGAGATAAAATTGCAAGGACAGATATTGCAAGAGCGACCAATTCGGTTATACATCAATTGAAGCACCTAGATGTTCAGGTATTTCGCGATTACACTACGGACATTGGATGTTGTCTGGCGAAAATTATCCAACCGCTCCTGGCAATCTTTCTGGGCACTAGACAAGGTGGTGAGTTCTGCATCGCATTGTTTCACCTTGGCTATAGCCGATTTCGCTTCTTTTTGGGTTTTCTCTATCAATCCAGGGAGCTCGGCTATTTTCTTGTTATCGGCTTCTATCTCAGCTGATAGGTTTCTCAGTTCTGCCTCCAGAGCAGCTTTCCTGGCAATTTTCGAATCACAAGAAGCTTGCAGATTGGCCAGTGTATCTTTATGGCTCTCGGTCTGAGATTGTGCCCCTTTCATGGCTTGTTCGAAGCCGCGGCCCTCATCTTTTCAACGGCGGGCGGGAGCGCACCTTCCTCAAAGCTTGCCTTATGGGCACGTAGTGCATTTCCGGAGCCGGAGATAGATGCGAGTGAGGCGCCGATGTCCTCGGGGAGTTCTTGGCTAATAGATTCGAGCATTTCTTCAAAGTGATCGAGATCCTTGAACCGATCTCGGGCATCTTTTTCCGGCCGAGCAAAAATCTCCACCGAGCTTTTCTAGCACTTCCTCGACGGGGTTTGATGCACTTCTTCCATCACCTCGGCAAGCTCGGATTGTTCCCCATTAACGGACTTGATGATGATGGGACTTGGTCCTAAGAAAGCGGTATTGCCGAGTCGGGGAATGCCGAAAGTAAAGGTATCGAGTTAAGTGCAAATCGGTACCTCATGTCCGATTTCTTGAGTGGGACGAGGACTTTGTTCGGGAGCAACCACGGAGTGAAGGAGATGTCCCGAGGTAGAGCTGAAGCTTCGAGTGAGAAGGCGCTAATGCGATTCTTTGGCAACTCAAGGGCTTACGGTCGAAGAGGAGATGGGTTCACCTCTCTGGGGTTGATGTATCCGCGTGACCAATAGGTGATTGGACCCTTGAAGGACCGGATGATTACGGTTGGATTGGGAGATTCATCTCTAGAGAATTCATTGCTTACGGGGAGGTGATTGAGTTCCTGATGAAGATGAGATCTCCACTGGGACAGGTAACTCAACCCTGGGTGGACTTGTTTGTTGAGACACTGGGACGTCCACGAGTTGTTCTTCCATTGTTTCTCCTGCAAGTGCCAAATTAGAAGGTAAATGCCAGTGTTCATCCTCAGGAAAAGGACAGTAAAGGTCATAACAGTGGATGGGGCATTGGCAAGTTCTGGGACTGAAGATTGTTGGGCTCTGGTCTGAAAATGCACAAGATATGATTTATCAGAAACAGAGTAATCTTGTGATCAAGAAAGGAAAAGGTTTTTACCTCAACAAGGATTTTCTTGACAGTTCTTCTCCTCTTGGCATTTGGGGGAGCTATTAGAGACAAACCTTGCCTCCTATCAGCAGCAAGGCTGGAAAGGCTTGGGTCTGTTGTGGCAAACCTGGCCATTAGCTGAGCCAGAGTTGGGGACCTGAATCCCAGTGCTGAGATCGGACCTACGGCATTGTAGGTAATATTCCTGGCTCGAGGGGCAGGCACTGTGTTCTGTGGGTATGAGAAATAAGATCAGAATCATGATTAGAGGAAGAAATGTCTGATCCAAGGGTTAATTATATTACCTCTGAAGATGGCTGGAAATCAGGCATCAATTCTGCACAGAACGAGTGTACAGGCTCACTGAAGATATGATCATGGAATTCTTGCCACCAGGAGTTAAAGGCGGAGTGAGCTATTATTGTGGGTACAAAAGGCCGGTGTGTAGACGGTGGGATTGCGCATAATGGAAGACTCTGCTATCTTGTGCATGAGTTCTTTGATTTCCTCTCTAGGCTTGAGGAATTCATGCGAGAAACGATCTTGGGGGCATCTGGCCACACCCAAGTTGCCGGACCATCACATTGGGCTGATAATATTCATAAGTACTATAGGTCAGCCTTCCTCCATTGAATTCAGCGGGCAGAATGCATGGACGAATTATGATATTGAGGATTTCTAGGAATCTCCCATCTTGGCGTCCAGGTTCAAAAGAGAATTCACAAGGGAAAGTCAGATTGTCATTGTCCAGATAAGGGAGCCAGAGAGGATTTTGGAAACCTTTGAAGAATAGCTCGAAAAGGCCGGGCCGATATCTCGTTGAATAAGAACGTTGAAGCGACTTCTCCATAAGTCCGGCATCCTCTGGTGGTTTGGGTTTCCCCTTCGGGGTGATTGGATGAAGGGAAGAGCCGGGTGTTCAAATCAACACCAACTATTTGATGCATGTGTAGGCTGCGGCCACATTTGAACAAACCACCAAGGACCGTTGACACATGCTATTTTCCGGTCGGTGTACATCCGGGTGACAGTTTGATGAAGCATATGGTACACACTGCCTAGGAGAAATTTCCCAAGGGGGAGACGGTGGCCACTGACCAGTTGAGAAGCCATTGCGATGTGATTCAGGGTAGGCTCATTGGCTTTACCACAGAAGATGAACCTGCATAGCCACATGTTTAGAAATGCCCTGTATTCAACTTCACCAAGGGTCCGTCTTTCATGTGGCTCAAGATATAGTGCTTGTATCCGCTCCCTGGTTTCACCCCTGTTTGTCATGAAGAACTTCTGAAATCCCAGGGTTGAACGGATCCTGTAATGTCAAGGCCGGTGATCATATACACATCGGCCAGAGTTGGAGACATCGGGCCGTGGCCAAAGAGGAAAGCGTTGACGCCGTTTGACCAAAAGTGACAAGCTGCTATCAAGAGGTCTTCATTCTTGGGGGTCTCGGCCAAAGATAACTCCAGGCACTGAGCAATGCGAAGGGTATCCCAGTTTTGGGTCCTGGCACTCTTGTCTACAAGAATCCTCCGGTACCAATTTTTCCAGCCTGCGATTGGAGGCAAGGGCCAGTTCTTGAAAGCATCTTGCCATCGAGGAGGTGGGGACAGAGCCGCTTTGAAAGGAATCCTTTGAGATTCAGCCGCAATGAAATCTCGAGAATCGGAGTTTCCCACAGGACCAAGGTAGTAAGATTTTGAATTGGCCTCGGTACGAATCAAAAGCTCAGTGGAAGGCTCCTGAAGGAAAGCGGAAAAGAAATCTCAGGTAAAATTGAAACTTAAATACCGATTGAAGCTTACGGGAAGGAAATTTTACCTGAGTAGCTTGGTTTTGGGCCGCCATTGGGGATTTGAAACTCGGAACAAGGGGATCTAGGGTTTGGATTCAGACGAGGATTCCGGTGGATTGTGAATAGAGAAAGCAGGTGTTGACAGATTCGATTTGAAAATGTTTGTGGCTGGAGTCAATTCCGGAACAAAATCACTTTTATCCCGCAATTGAAGGGGCATGTGTTAACACCAAAATTTGGTAAGGAGTCTGACTTGTTGGTCCGGTTCGATGAGGAGTCCGTCGGTGGAAGGAAAGGATTTTTCGGACGTATTCGACGGAAAGATCCGCGGTCGGCTATTTGTTTCCGTTTCGGCAAGGGACGATTGAGCCGATTTCGCGGGATTGGATGGTGACGTGGCTCAAGCGGGAAGGACGAATGGATGGATAGGCGATCAAGCTTAGAGATAAGTTAGGCAACAAATCCATTCGAAGTTGTACTTGGCGGGGTATAAATATGAACCCCGAATGTATGTAACAAACACGATTATTCTTCAATACAAACCGGCCTTACGCCAAACCCTAGAGTCCATTTGTCGTGTCGTCGAGTTCTTCGAGAGGGTTCATCGATCCGTCGACCTCCGTGAGTACCGGCAACATTGTATCATATCTAGTATCATGCGGTGGATTTAGATCTGATGCAAGTAGTCTTGTTACCATGCTTCGTGTCATGTGGTAGATTCAAGCTTGGTTCAAGAAGGTTTCTTGTTAGGTCATGAGCCATGCGGTAGGCTAAGATCTGGCTTGAAGCTAGTTATCGGCTCTATTGGATTTTGGCAAGATCCAATGGATTCATTAAGTTACCCCGTGTTGCTTCGAGTTTTTGCTTTATGTTTAAATTCATGTAACACCTTTTTGGCCAATCTAGATGGGTTTGGATCGGCTTTTTACCTTTTGGTGATCCTTATGCGAATCAAGTCCGTGCTTTGGGTTATTTCAACACGTGGGTCGGGTGCCTTTTGGATAGCCGAAACCGAATCGATCTAGGTTGCTACGTGTTGCGGGTTCAAACTTGCCAATGTTTGTATAAATCTTGAAAAAAGCGAGTATCACGCGGTAGATGCGAGGTTTTGGGTTGCTTTGGAGCTAGTCATCCGGTGGATTAGATCTCAAATCAATCTGATAGATTTATTTTTACTTGGTAATGTTTCGTTCCTTCTTCATGGACCCTGAATCGGCTGTTCAGCCGTATTCGGTTATGCTTCTCACGAGTAGAACACGTGCGTAATTCATGCTTTAAATAATGTATGCTTTTGCCTTTCCATATTTAGATTGTATCGTGCGGTGGATAGATCTATTTGTGGAAAGTGGTGCGATCCCCATGCAAGTTGTATCATGCGGTGGATAGATTTGTTTGGCATCGTACTTGACGGATTTTAAAGTACCTAGACATGCGGTAGACTAGTGCTTTGGATCTATGCATGCTTGTTTATTACATGTTTATGTTTGTGCTTTACTTCATTTATTTATTTAATGTTGATCACCCTTGGGATCGGTCATGACCTTACGCATGTGCATCTTTGCCCAAACCAAGACCTGTTCGCCAATATGCTTACGTCATCCATTCGGCTATGTCACTTTTTCGTTCTTTAAGCTTCCGATTGGTGTCGGTTCTTTGGCGAGATAGCTTTCTATAGCTATATGACATCTTGTACGGCTTCGTGGCCGTAAATATGGAACTGTGCGGTACCACCCGACAAGTTCCAAGCTTTGGTATCTAACTACTTTCTCTTTTGTTAATTTTCGGGGAAAATTGAGCGGCACGTCTCGTGATTCTTTGCGCGTGTGAAGCCGGCTTGTTCGGCTTCTTTGTGTGTTTGACGCTAGGTGCACATTTTGCGTCAACACCGCGGCGGGCACCGGCGAAGCAAGCGGCACGGCGACCGCCACGGTCGTGGTCGCCGGCGTCATAGGTGCCACGGGCTGCGGCTCGCCGGGCCGGCTGGCCGCCGCGGGCCGCTTCGCCGCCGGCGATGGCGGCTCCACCTCCGTCACGGCCGCGGCGGCTCCCGCAGCCGCCGCCGCCCGCCGCGCCTCCACGGCCCACCGGCGGGGGCTCCATGACCGTCGGCCGCCGGTCGCGGCTGCGAAGGCCGGGCCGCGTCGCGCGAGCCACCGCCGCCGCCGTTGCTTCGCCCACGGCCGCCCGCGATGCCCTCGACGAGCACCGCCCGGTGGGGACGACCGCGTCCGTCCTCAACACCTTGGCCGGCGCAAGAGGGGGCACGACGGACGCCACCTCGCGAACACGAGAACGAGAAATTTAGGCCACGACCAATCCGAGAACATGCTCGAGGGGGAAGTGACCACTTACCTTAGGGTGGAAAATCCCCTCTTCCTTTTCCTCGGGGGCTCGGCGGACGTCGTTGCCGCCGCCGGTGCGGCCGCCGCCGCGCCCCGGCCGGTCTCCACGGCGCGCGCGGCGCCCCGCGGCGCGCGTCGCCTCTCTTGCTAGTTGCCGGGCCGCGGGCGCTCCGGTGCCGCCCCGTGCACCGGTCTCCTCTACCGCCTCCCCCGGCTGCGGGCGAGGGGGGCGAGGGCTACCACCTCTCGGGGGAGCGCCGACCCCCATCGCTCTCCTCCTCCTCCTCCTCCTCCTCCTCGTCCGACGACAAATACTCCTCGGTCCGGAGAGGAGAGCCCCTGTTGCCTCGTGCGGCGGAACTCCTCGCTCCTCTCGCTCCTAGCGCTCCCTCCGCCGCATGTTCCGCTCCCTCCTCGCGCGCCACCCGCTCCTCGCTCTCGCCGTTGCGCCGCGCGCGCGTGTGCACAAGACCGGGCGTGGGCGGGTCGGACCGCGCGGCGTTTACGACCCTTATTTGCAAAGAAACGGGCAAGATCTCAAGACACAACGACGCCTCACGAACCGGCGGGACGAGAGGGAGCGAGGAGTTCACTTACCAACGGGCCGACGGGGAGCATGGCGAACGCCGGAGCGTCGCGTCGTCATTCGGCCGGTCGGAGGTCGATGGCGCGTCGCGCTCGGGTGACCGCGTACTCCCACGGGAAGAGGCCGGCACCAACGCGTGATTGCGCCGGCGCGACGAGGTCCGCGTCCTCGTGCATTTTGAAGATGCGAAGCGGCCTCTCCATCAAGGGGACGATCCGCCGGTGATGGAGGTTCGCGAGGACGCACCCCGCGGTCGGGCTACCGTCCACCGGGTCCTTCAATGCGGCCGGGGAGCGAGTCCGGCCGCGTCCGTGCGAAGGCGGTGACACCCCGTGGTGCCGGGAGTCGGCCTTGTCCTTCGGGGAACTTACGGAGTAGGAGGGGAGGCCGACACTTGTCGTTGCGAAGGTAGAACCACCCCCGCTCCCACTCCGAGTTGTTGGAAGTCATCGTGTAGGGGATGTAGAGCTCCTTGCACTTGTTCCGCCGGCCGATCGTCACGCCGCCGCGCGCCCACCGCGCGGCGAGCCTTTGGCTCCGGCGTGGCCAACGTGTGCAGTTCCGCGCGGAAGAGGTGTACCCAGAGATCCCAGTTAACGGGGACCCCCAGGAAACCCTCGCACACGCCGACGAACGTCGCCGCTTGCGAAATCGCGTTGGGCGTGAAGTTGTGCAACTCTACACCGTAATAGTAGCACAGCGCTCGCATGAAGCGACTCGCCGGCGCCGCAAATCCCCGCTCATGGAAGCGGACGAAGCTGACGATGTACCCGAACAGCGGGTTGGGCTCCTGCTCGTTCGGGTGCGGCACAATCCATGCCGCAGGGCGTCCGTCCTCGTTCGCCGCAAGATGGTCGGCGGTCACCAGCTCGCTCAAGGAGAGCCGCGTCGCCGTCGAGCGCGGCCACGTCAGCGGGTCAATGATGGAGATGGGCTGAGGAGGAGCCATGCGAGTTGGCGAAGGGGCGAAAGGCGTGAAGCAAGAGCGATGCGCCAGCGCGAAAGCAAGAACAACTCGGGGGGCGGAAGCGCAAGAGGCAAGGGCGGCGAACGCTAAGTGTGAAGGTAAAAATCCGCCTCACTTCCCCCATTGGGTTTATAGCCCCACGGGGCGTGCTCTCTCCGGAAGCGCACACCCCTCGCGCATTAGCTTGCGGTAAAAATCTTTCCCACGCGACGAGCGGGACCCACCACGTACGCGGCGGCCGCACGTCCGCACACACGCTATCATTACGGTGCGGTAGCCGGGGGGGGGGCGCGCGGCGGGCCATCACGTCCGCCCGCCCACCCCGCCCACTACGCGCGCGCGCGCGGCGCCGCGAAAGCGCGCGCGCGGCGCCCGGCTGCGGCCGCGGCCCCGGGGCATTAAATGGCCCGGTCCCTTACCAAGTTAGGAAGACCCTCGAGCGGCCTGAGCCCCAGGCTCAGACAAAACCGACCCTCGAAGGGTGCGATTACCGACCAGTGGCCTCGAAGCCTGTTCAAAGTAAACAGGCGCCACAGGTGCCCTCGATCTACAAATCTAGTGATCAGCGGCTCGAGGGCCGTCATGGCTGGGAACCCTCGAAACCTGCAGATGCGAAAAGACGGGAGCACTCAGCTGCTACCTCGTACGGCCCTGCGATCGGGGGTTCAAAACCCGACCCTCGAAGGGGTTCAAACGGGTGCCCCGGATCACCGAGTCGGGGGCGACGAGAGCGCGCGCGTTCGAGCCTTTCCTTGAGCCCGCCGGCTCGAGGGCCCCCCACATGTCGTGTTCGAGAGCCGGCGAGGGCGGCTAGGCCGGGGGGATCCCACCGAGGGAGAGCTTCCGTGCCCTCGGTCCCTAGCGAACGGGACCGAGCCCCACCCTAGCAAACCCGCGCAAGCGCTTTAATGGACGAGTCTGCGGACCACGAGCCTACCCTTATCGAACAGGGCATGGGCGTCCACTTGAACCGCCCGCTAACAGCTCGACGAGGAATCTGCAATCCGCAACCCGATCGATGGGGGTTGCGGAGACCTCACCCTCCGTCCCGCGGAGGGACGGCGAGGGCGCGTTTAAAACAAGACGAAGAGCTCGCCCCGATCGCCTCGAATGGGCCCAGGCTCGGGGGCTCGACGCACGGCTACACCTCCTGGGATGCACCGAACGCGAAAGGTACCAGTCGCGCGTGCGTCACCGAAGCCGGCTGAAACATCGCCGATGCCGGTTGAGACATGTACCACGCCCGCTGATAAAATTCCGCGAGAAAACCCCCCGCAGGAGCACTCACGCTCTGCGGGGGCTTCGGGGGCTGGACCCGCGGGTCCGGCCGACGCGGCCCCACGGAAAGGCATTTGCAACCGGGAGGGAAGAGTGTAACAACCCGGGAATTTAGGTGTGTGAATTTTGCGAAAAATTTAAAACTTTTTGCTTGCATTTGAGTGCTATCAAGGTTTGAACCAAATTGCTAGCCCCTCTCTAAATTCTCCACCAATTTAGCCCATTTATAAAACATATATTTAAAATATGGTGAAATATGTGAGTTGGTTTTTCTCTGGTTTATTTGGAGTTCAAATGTGTGAGTTTGAATTTGAATGGGAATCAAATTCAAACCCTATTTCAAATCCTAGTTCAAAACTTATTTATTTATTTGGCAAATGTCAACCAAGTGATCTGGGCCGCTTTCACCTTCCCTAGCCTCGGCGCCGGCCCGGCCCCGTGAATCTTTCGGCCCATTAACCCGCGCATCCCCTCTCTCCCTTCTCTTTCTCTCGCCGCGTGGACCCCGGGCGTCGGCTCTCTCTTATCCCCATCCACCGCGCCGGCTCACCGAACCGGCCGGCGGCCGCGCCGCGCCCCGCCCCACCGCCTCGCGCGGGGGTGGAGCGCGGCGCGGGCCGCCCGGCCGGCACGCATGCCAAGGACCGCGCGCGCGCGCGCGGACGGGGAGGCGACCGGGGAAAAAGGGATTTGACGCCCCCGCCCTCCCCAATGAGCACCCGAGGCGGGCCCGAGCTTCCACCGGCGCGCCACCGCCCCCCCGCCCGCCGGCGAGCCAAGGGCATTGAGGGGGTTTTCCCATCGAGCAGCTCACGGCGTCGATTCAAAAGGGGGCGGACCGGTGGGCACGGAGGCAGAGCCAATTCCCCCCTCTTGGGGTTTCCACTTCCACCGCTCGGCCGTGTACACCAGGTTGAAGGAGAAGGCGGGCGCGCCACCGCCGCGCCGCGCCGTTGGGACAAGGAGCGGGCGCGCCACCCTCCGCGACGCGCCGGACGAGGGAGAAGCCGAGGACCGGCGGGGGACAAGGAGCAGGAGCCGAGGCGGCGACCACCGGCGTGAACCCCTACCTCTCCTTCGCACGCCTCACCATCGAGCCGGCCACGACTCCACCATCGCCCCATCGTGATACCCGCGGCCCCCTTCTCTCTTCTCCCCTCCTTGGTCTTTCCTGTGATGCACCGCGACGTCGAGACGCGTCGTCGATGATTCTTGCCTGGTTGCTGGCCGTCGCGCCGCGGAATGCCGTACCGCAATGGAAGGAGCTCCCGAGCCGCTCGTGCTCTTGGGCGCGCCCCGTCGCCGTGCGAGGAAGGGATATGGGTCCCGGCCGTCGAGCCGTGTTCGCTTGTGCAGGAACGTTTGTGTGCGCGGCCTCGCGCCGGCTCTTTGTGCGAGGGCGAGAGCGCCGCCGTGACGCGCGCGCGCGGTGCGCCCCGGTTACCAAGCGGCCGCGCCGGGCGAGCGAGCTAGGGTGCGCGAGGCGTGTACGGTGAGCCGGGGCTTCGACCCGAGACTTGTTGCGGGTGGGGGTTTGGGGGGCGGCCGAGCCATGACGCGCGCGGCGGCGGAGGCGTCGGGCCCGGCTACCGCGGACGGCGCGCCGCTCGCCGCGCGCGGGGCCATGGACGCGAGCGTCGGTCGGCCGAACACCCCGGCTCCGAGCCGTGTCGTGCGTTCCGGCCGGAGGATGTTGAAGCTCGGGCGTTCGGCACCCGAACCGAGCGCCGGCGGCGCACCGCGCGGCCGCGGCGCCGCCAGAGCATTCCGCCGAGCACCTGGCGTGCGGGTGTAAGCCTGATCGCGCCTCACCTGTGAAACGGGCCGTCGGCCAGATCTGGGCTAAGAGCCCATAGCCCAGCTACCCCCTTTTTCTCTTAGCAGGCTGCCGGCCCGGTACGGATGGTAGTAGGGGGATGCTTTGTGGACTTGTGAAAGAAGTTGGTGGGCAGTGGAGATCTGGGCCACTTTGGGCCGAAACCCGTTCCGGGCGGGAACGAGTCCGCTGGGCCACCCACGGCCCAGCATCTCTTCTCGGCTTTGTTGTAGCCCGTTAAGCCGGGAGGCGACGTCATGCCGACGTCGGCGAGTTTTTTCGAAAAACCCTTTTCTTTTACGTTTAAAAATTCCATAAAATGTTTTTAACCTTTAAAAATTCATAACTAATTCTAGGGAGTTCGTAAAAAATATAAAACTAATTTCTATAAATCCGTATTTGCGAAACCTTGCCGATTGTAGGTAGTTTGGGTTCTTTTGGATCTTCTAAATTGATTCTTATTTGGAGTTCTTGCTTAGTTGTGCACCGTATTCTTATATTCGCGTCGAATCTCGTGCCGCGGCACCCGAGCTTCGACCAGGAGGACGTGGAGGGACCCCGAGTACACCGCTCCGGACGAGGCGATCGCTTCAACGGCAACCAAGGTGTCATGTCACTCCCAACCATATAGATCCCATGTTGTTAAATAGCTGCTAGTGCTTTACTTTAATGCATTGATCGATGAATTGCATAACCCGTTTACTAGCCATGCCTTGATGTTTTGATATATCCTCGTTTCCTTGCTCTACTACCCCGGGACTAGCTACGGACCCCTAGCTAATCCCTTACCTCAACTATCCATACTTTTGTTGTTTGATTATGGATGGTACTGCGGGCTTGACCGAGATGTGGATATCTCGGTGTGTTTCTAGCGTGCGTTCTGGGTGCGTATCTCCTTGTTGTGTTTTGGCGGGAGCGAGCCGCTTGGTTACTTGTGAACGGCTGCCGAGGGAAGATGCGATCTGGCCTCTTACCCGAGGGTCGTGTCGTGTGGGATGGAGATGGTGAGTGCTCGCTCTCGGCCCCTTAAGGACCGATCGTCAGTTGACCTTGTTTCGGATGACTATTTTCGTACAGACCGCCCGCCTTGTATTGGGCGGGGGTGTGGGGTGAGACTTGTAGTGGATAGCACCCCTCCTGTAGGAGGATCAGTGTGATCGTGTCGGGAGTGGTCTTTCCCTCCTTAGTAGACTTTGCCCCGGCGAGGCCGGGGAAGGGTTCTACAGCTTCGAGGGACCTCTCGCGGGTAGTATGAGCTCGCCGCGGAGGCCGGGCCGGCTCGGAGACGCGGGGGGGTACTATCCACTTACTTGGGCTTCAACCGTATGGTAGGGTCGGACACCGGTGACGGCGGTTCCGACCTATTCGGGCGGGTACGGTTGTACAACCTCTCGCGAGTGTTAAACCTATAGCTATAGTCCGTGTCCATTGGTTATGGACGATCTTTCGATCTCTCACCGACTAGTTACACTTCTCTTGTGCTTCTTCTCTCCCCCCGAGTGTGTGAGCCCGGCTTCGGCCGTTGAGATGTGGGGATAGGAGCCGGTGGGCCCCACATCGCGGATGAGAGTTGGGTTCCGGATCGTGGTTGAGATCCGGAGTTTTGGTGTGGAATTCCTTGAGCGGGGTCCGGACCCCCGAGGTGTGGACCTCGGAAGTGGAAGCTTCCCCGAGGTGTGGACCTCATAGCCGTATTCTCGCTTACCTTGTACGTTGCACCGTCGTTTGCTTAAGCTTTCTACGGCCGCATTAGGGATGTCTCATGCATAGTAGAATATACACCGCTTTTGCCTCTTTGTTGGGAAGCTGACATGACCTACCCGCTTATCGGGTAGACCCCCGGTGACTCCGACGCAGCCGGACTACGACTTCGACAACGACGGCCGGGTGGACTAGAGCTCTTCCTACACTTGAGCTGCCTGCGGATATGGAGTTTCCCGCGCTTTCATGGAGCCGCTGCTAGACGTTTTATTTATGTTTGATTCGGTCCCGATGGACTTGTACCCCGGCATGTGCCGAAGAAATGTACTACGATTAATGTAATAAAATAAATGTTGTACTCTACTTTCTTGTTTTTATCTTTTTCGTATGGATTTTGGAATCGGCCGAGACAGGGATTGCACGTGGTAGCCCTCCCTGGGACTACCACCGAGGTGCTAAGATTCGGGGTTCCGTTCGCGGAAATCCGAGTCGTTTCGGTTGGTACCGAGCCATGCTTGACCGTAGGACGAGCCCCATGGATGGTCGATAGTATAGGAAGCGTTTTTGAACCTTGAAACTTTATATAAACCCCTTGGCTTCCGTATGTATATAACTATACTTATATATATGCATTACCTTGATTAACTTTCACTAACTACCTTACTAACTACACTCTAACAACGTTGTGCGGATGGCGAGAAAGGACGTGGGTTCCTTTGGAGTCGGACGGCAGGAGGTACGGAGGCTTCTGCCGCTTGCTGAGGGAGTGCCTGGAGGCAGCTGGAGTGGGGACCGACCGAGTCAGCTACAAGGGGAGGACCATGGGGCACATGGAGAGCGATGCCACTTTTCTGACCGTTACGGTACCGGCGGACCCACGGGTGCCAGAGTTCAAGGAGGTCAAGGTGCACTGCTACGAGAGTTCGACCATGGAGGCACACCAGATCGGCGCACGCAGAGCTCTCAAGATGGTTTGTGTTCAGCTCAAGGAGAAGCTCAAGGACACCCCGTTCAACGTGCTTCCGACTGGGATCTACGACCTGGGTCGCTGGGACACGAGCGACCGAGCGCAGTACCTTGAGGTGACTGCTGTGGAGGAGGACAAGAAGATGCACGCAGCCAGACGGTGCATCCTGGCTCAGGACGAGGCGCTTTTACGGGCGAGACGGTGAGATCGCGTACCTTCGGTGGAAGTGGGATGATACCTCGCGGCGAGTTCGGGACCCGGAGATGGAGAGGGAGGATTTGCTTGACCGGTTGGAGGAGTCGCATGAGAGGAACGGAGAGGCGGGTACGGCTTGGACGCGGCGGCCACGGCCCGGCACCGAGAGGGACGCCAGGAGGATCGCTACACTGGAGGCACGGCTGAGGACAGAGCGAGGAGTTGCCCGGGCTACGGTGGAGGCCACGTGTGAGGACAGAGTGAGGCTTGGCGAGGCCGGGGGACCGAGTTGGAGTCGGTTGGAGCTGCAGCGGTGACTATCAAGTTAAGATGTGGGATCTTCGGGAGGCGAGTCGACACAACTACCACCACTTGTGTTACCTCGGTGGACTGGTCTACGAGGAGAGAGGCCGAGCGGCCGGGGACCCGCATGGCACGGGGAGCGTTCGACCGAGCGGGGAGGGCGAGAGAGTTGGAGGAGCTCTCCGCGCGGCTACCCCCAAGAAGAGGCCACGAGTGAGGACGAGAGACCTTCGAGCTACCGCCGACACTCCTACCACGTGTACGCCGTACCCGAGTGGTTCTCGGGACACGAGCAGAGATGGACCGTGCTCTTCGGGATACCCGAGACTACTACGGAGGACCGACGATCGTGGTGCCGAGGTACCCGAGGGACTCACTCACCGCCGTTCTACTCGGTTCCACCGGACACTAGCCAGAGGCACCTCGGAGTACCTCGTGATGGGAGTAGAGATCTAGCAGTAGATTATGAGTCGATGTAATGAGTTAGATGTGATGCTGCCACTCATGTTGTCATGCCTGTAGTAGCTACCCCATGTTGTACCATGCATTAGCGTGATGTGTTGCCGTGCACCCTCGAAGGTCGTTGGAGTAAACCTCGAGGTGCACCCCTTTTGTATGGTGGCATTGATTGAGTGACATGGATCTTCATGGTTTCTTTCGGATTTTATGCTTCTTTATGTCTGTATGAATTCTTTGACTGTTAGCAGGATTACTCCTTTATAGTTAATAATCTTAATAGATATATTCTCCCTACCACTACTGACTCTTGCAACTGGAACAGATGTCGGGAGCAAGGAGGTCCGGCGACTCTGGCCGTTTCGAGGTGGTCGCTGGGGACGACGGAGGGGAGGATGCCCCTAACCCAGCGGGAGCGAGAGGCCGCGGACGCCATGGAGGTCACGCGCCACGAGGCGGGCTCCGCGGAGGCTGGCCGGCCGCGTTGGCCGAAGAGGCCGAGTTGGCGGTCGAGGAGCCGCGCACGGCGACGAGGGAGCTCGGGAGCGAGGAGCTCGAGCACGACCGGTACCCCGGCCCGAGGGAGGAGCGAGGGCCGGGCTCGGGGACACGAGGTGCCACCACCGCCACCTCCCCCGAACTTGGCCGACGTGATGGCGATGCGGACTCGGGCGATGCGGACGATCACCCGGATGCTGGCTCGAACAACAACAACAACCACGGGGGTCGAACCGCAACGCGCCGGATGGTTTCCGAGAAGAAGGTTGAGAACTTCAACAAGCCGCGACCGCCTACCTTCGACCACTCGGCATACCCGATGGACGCGGACAACCGGCTACGTGAGATTGAGAAGAAGGCTGGAGCCGACCGGAGCTTACGGAGGAGGAGTGTGTGACCGTGGCGGCGCACCGGCCCCAGTCGGCACGGCCGGTGCGTGGTGGGACGGCTACGTGACTCGCACGGGACCCGTTGCACATAGGGTGGGACGAGTTTGTGGAGGCCTTCGGGAGTCACCACATCCCGGATGCGGTGATGGACGGGAAGAAGGCCGACGAGTTCGAGCACCTCAAGATGGGAAACATGTCGGTGCGGGGAGTACGCCAACCGCTACCGGGGAGGCGATGAGGTACATGCCGAGACGACACCGACACGAGAGAAGAAGAAGGTCTGCGGTTCGGAAAGGGGCTGCACAAGGGGATGGCACACCACTTGTCCGCACACGGCCCGACGCTTCGCTCCATTATCGACAAGGCACCGATCGTGGAGAGGTCAAGGCTTGAGTACATGGAGGTTCGTGGAAGCAAGTCCAAGCGCACGGACCGGGCGGGACGCTCGGGACCACCTCGGAGGCGAGAGGACGGGGGTACGCTCGGGGCCACCGATCACGGCGGAGGCACCACGTCACTCGGTCTCGGCCCGCGAGCGCAGCCAACCCGGGCGGGAGTGGAGGTCGAACGATGGAAACCGAGGCCACCACCGCGGCCGACGGACGGATCCAAGGTGACTTGCTTCAGCGCCGTCGGGTTGGGCACAAGTCGTTTGAGTGTCCACAGCCAGGCGCCACCGGGGAGTCGAACCGCGGCTCTCGGTTCCGGACCCCGGCCAAGCCACCAGGCACCGGGAGGACAGCCACCCCGTACACAAGCAGAGGACCCCGCTCGGCCGCCGGCTACACGAGGCCGTCGAACCACCTCACCGCCGAGGATGCGGCGGCCGCACCCGACGTCACACTTGGTGAGTTCCTTGTTGACTCGGTTATGGCAAGCTGTTTTGTTCGATACCGGAGCTCGGTTTTCGTATATTTCTACCAAGTTTCCTAAAGAAAGGTCTTTACCAACTAAGCCTCGACCAAGGCCTATCTTGACTAGCTCTCCGCTAGAGAGAAGAGGAGTACGGTAGAGTGCGGGGAGTGAGGATGGTGTTTGAGGGGCTACGAGTTCACGGCGGACTTGACAGCTTTGGAGTCTACGGGATAGACGTGATCCTAGGGATGGATTGGTTGGCAAAGCACAACGGGATAGTCTCTTGCAACCCCCGCAGTGATACGGCTAGAACACCCCAGTGGAACTATAGTGCGGATCGAGCCGCAGAGTCCGAAGGCTGCAACGATGATGTGCAACATGAGTGGGAAAGAGATTGAAGAAATCCCAGTGGTCCGTGAGTTTCCGGACGTGTTCCCAGAGGAGCTTACGGAGTTACCCCCAGGCCGGGACGTGGAGTTCGTGATTGAGCTGATGCCGGGGGCGGGGCCCGTTGCAAAGAGTTCGTACGGGATGTCGTCGACGAGCCTGGATGAGTTGAAGAAACGGCTCAAGAAGGCTGCTCGAGCAAGGATTTGTTCGGCGAGTGCCTCACCGTGGGGTTCACCGGTGCTCTTCGTGGAGAAGAAAGACGGCACAAAGAGGATGTGCATTGACTACCGCACGCTCAACTCGATGACAATCAAGAACAAGTACCGCTACCCGGAATCGAGGACTTCTTGGATAGGCTCAAAAAGGCAAGGTTCTTTTCCAAGATCGACTTGAGGTCGGGTTACCACCGAGATGAAGATCCAAGAACGGGATATTCCCAAGACGGCCTTCACCACACGTTACGGCTTGTACGAGTTCGTGGTGGTTTCTTTCGGCCGACCAACGCCCACTGCTTACTTCATGAACTTGATGAACAAGGTCTTCATGGAAGAGTTGGACGGAGTTTGTAGTGGTGTTTATCGATGATATCTTGATCTACTCGAGACCACCGAGGAGCACGAGGAGCACCCGAGAGTCGTGCTAGAGAGGCCGAGGCGGCGAAGAAACGTACGCTAAGTTCGGCAAGTGCGAGTTCCGGATGGTGAAGGTCGCGTTATTGGGTCACGTGTTGTCGGCGGAGGGGATAGCCATGGACCCGTCCAAGTTTGAGTCGGTGACCAAGTGGGAGCGGCCGTTAAACGTGACGGATGTCGAAGCTTCCTTGGGTTGGCGGGATACTACCGAATGTTCATTGAGAACTTCTCCAAGATCGCAAAGCCAATGACGAGTTACTCAAGAACAACACAAAGTTCGAGTGGTCGAAGCGTGTGAGAAGAGCTTTCAAGAGTTGAAAAAGAGACTCACCACAGCCCCAGTGCTTACCTTGCCGGATATCAAGAAAGACTTTGTGGTCTACTGTGACGCTTCAAGGCAAGGACTCGGATGTGTGCTGATGCAGGAAGGGAAAGTTGTGGCTTATGCTTCCGGCGGTCGAAGAAACACGAGGAAAACTACCCGACACACGACTTGGAGCCAAGTACCGTTGTGCATGCGCTCAAGATCCGGAGACACTACCTGATAGGGAACAAGTGTGAACTGTTTTCCGACCACAAGAGCTCCGAAGTACTTCTTTACACAGACAGAGTTGAACATGAGGCAGAGGCGATGGTTAGAGCTGATCAAGGACTACGACGTCGAGATCAACTACCACCCGGGCAAAGCTAACGTCGTGGCAGATGCACTGAGCCGGAAAACCTATTGCAACAACCTCATGGTAAAAGAAGAGCAACTCTGCCCCGCATGAAGAGCTAGAGAAGGCGAGAATTGAAATTGTAGACCAAGGCCAAGTCAACGTGATGCAAGTGACCTATGACTCGGAGGAACGAATCTGTACGGCCCGGACGGAGTGTGCGAAATCAAAGCTTTGCGAGAAGTAATGAAGCGGGGGCAAAGCGAGAGGACTCTTTGGGTAGATGAACGGGCACCGTGTGGTTGAAAGAACGGATCTGTGTACCACAAGACAAGGCACTCGGGGAGCGGATCATGAGGGAAGCTCACGACTTGAGGTACTCGATCCACCCGGCAAAGACCAAGATGTACGAGAGATCCGAAGATCGAGTGCGGTGGAAGGACATGAAGAAGGATATAGCACACTACGTGGCTCGTTGCGACACCCGTAGCGAGTAAAGATTGAACATCGAAACCTGCTTGGTTTGTTGAAGCCATTGGCTATTCCGGTTTGGAAGTGGGAGGACATTTCCATGGACTTTGTGGTGGGGCTCGCCTCGAACACCAAAAGGAAACGACTCGGTTTGGGTCATAGTGGACGGGCCGACCAAAGTGGCTCACTTTGTCTTTGGTGAAGACCCGTATGCAACCGAGAAGTTGCGTAACCGTACGTAGAGCACATACTCGGCCGCACGGGGCACCCGAAGTATTGTATCCGATCGAGGGCCACGCTTGTCTCCGAGGTTTTGGCGCAGCTTCCACAAGCTTATGGGCACCACTCTCAACTACGGCACGACTTTTCACCCACGGACGGATGGTCGGACGGAGAGGGTCAACCGGGTGTTGGAGGATATGCTACGAGCGTGTGCACTCACCTATGGTATCGATTGGGAGAGCGGTTTGCTGTTTGCGAGTTTCTCGTACAACAACGACTTTCAAGCAAGTCTCCGGATGGCACCCTTTGAGGCCCTTTACGGGGCGGAAGTGCGAGGACCCCGCTAGCTTGGTCGGAAGTGGGGGAACGGACCTTGTTTGGGCCAGCAATCATTGAGGAAGCGAGGGAGAAAGTTGAGAGAGTTCGTGAGAACCCGAAGATCGCTCAAAGCCGTCAGAAGAGCTACGCCGACAAAAGAAGGAGAGAATTGACTTTTGCAGTTGGCGATTGAGTGTACTTGAAAGTCTCTCCGCTTCGAGGAACTAAGAGGTTCCTGGTGAAGGGGAAGCTCGCACCGAGGTACGTGGGGCCGTACCCAATTACCCGAAGGATTGGAAGTTTGGCCTACCAGCTTGCGCTACCCGAGACAATGGCAGGAGTACACCCAGTGTTCCACGTGTCACAGCTGAAGAAGAGCGAGAAGGCAGTGGAGGCAAAGCAAGTGCCCATGGAGTTGCTTGATCTGCAAGATAACCTTGAGTATGCGAGTATCTCGAGAAAATCTTGGACGTAGCCTGTCAAGGAAACAAGGAGAACTACCATTCCTTTCCGTAGAGTGTTGTGGAGCAACCATACGGAGCGAGAGGCAACATGGGAGAAGGAAGGCGATATCGGGAAAGAGTACCCTCACTTGTTCACGGAGGAGGTCGAGGACTAAATCTCGAGGACGAGATTCTCGGTGGTTGGGGAGAATGTAACAACCCGAGGAATTTAGGTGTGTGAATTTTGCGAAAAATTTAAAACTTTTTGCTTGCATTTGAGTGCTATCAAGTTTTGAACCAAATTGCTAGCCCCTCTCTAAATTCTCCACCAATTTAGCCCATTTATAAAACATATATTTAAAATATGGTGAAATATGTGAGTTGGTTTTTCTCTGGTTTATTTGGAGTTCAAATGTGTGAGTTTGAATTTGAATGGGAATCAAATTCAAACCCTATTTCAAATCCTAGTTCAAAACTTATTTATTTATTTGGCAAATGTCAACCAAGTGATGCGGGCCGCTTTCACCTTTCCTAGCACTGGCGGCCCGGCCCGGCCCGTGAATCTTTCGGCCCATTAACCCGCGCGCAGCCCCTCTCTCCCTTCTCTTTCTCTCGCCGCGTGGACCCCGTGCGTCGGCTCTCTCTTATCCCCATCCACCGTGCTAGCTCACCGAACTAGCGGGCGGGAGCCGCCGGTCCCGCCCCACCGGCTCGCGCGGGGTGGAGCGCGGCCGGCCGCCCGGCCGGCACGCACGCCAAGGACCGCGCGCGCGCGCGCGGGACGGGAGGCGACCGGGGAAAAAGGGATTTGACGCCACCGCCCTCCCCAACGAGCACCCGAGGCGGGCCGAGCTTCACCGGCGCGCGCCACCCGCCCGCCGGCGGCGAGCCAAGGGCATTGAGGGCTTTTCCCATCGAGCAGCTCACGGCATCGATTCAAAAGGGGGCGGACCGGTGGGCACGGAGGCAGAGCCAATTCCCCCCCCGCTTGGGGTTTCCACTTCCACCGCTCGGCCGTGTACACCAGGTTGAAGGAGAAGGCGGGCGCGCCACCGCCGCGCCGCGCCGTTGGGGAAAGGAGCGGGCGCGCCGCCGCCGCGACGCGCCGGACGAGGGAGAAGCCGAGGACCAGCCGGGGACAAGGAGCAGGAGCCGAGGCGGCGACCACCGGCGTGAACCCCTACCTCGCCTTCGCACGCCTCTCCACCGAGCCGGCCACGACTCCACCATCGCCCCATCGTGAGCACCGCAGCCCCCTTCTCTCTTCTCCCCCTTGGTCTCTTTCCTGTGATGCACCGCGACGTCGAGACGCGTCGTCGTTGATTCTTGCCTGGTTGCTGGCCGTCGCGCCGCGGAGTTGCCGTACCGCGACGGAAGGAGCCCCCGAGCCGCCCTTGTGCTCTTGGGCGCCGGCCGTCGCCGTGCGAGGAAGGGATATGGGTCCGGCCGTCGAGCCGTGTTCGCTTGTGCAGGAACGTTTGTGTGCCGGCCTTCGCGCCGGGCTCTTTGTGCAGGGACGAGAGCGCCGCCGTGTCGCCGCGCGTCGCGCCCGGTTACCGGGCGGCCGCGCCGGCGAGCGAGCCGGGGTGCGCGAGGCGTGTACGGTACCGAGCCGGGCTTTGACCCGAGACTTGTTGCGGGTGGGGGTTTGGGGGGCGCCGCGCCATGACGCGCCGGCGGCGGAGGCGTCGGGCCCGGCCACCGGGACGGCGCGCCGCCCGCCGCGCACGGGGCCATGGACGCGAGCGTCGGTCCCGGCGAACACCCCCTGTTCCGAGCCGTGTCGTGCGTTCCGGCCCGGGAGGATGTTGAAGCACGGGCATTTGGCACCCGAACCGAGCGCGGCGCGCACCGCGCGGGCGCGGCGCCGCCGCAGCATTCCGCCGAGCACCCGGCGTGCGGGTGTAAGCCCCACCGCGCTTCACCTCGTGAAACGGGCCGTCGGCCGGATCCGGGCTAAGAGCCCATAGCCCGGCCTACCCCTTTTTCTCTTAGCGAGTCGCCGGCCCGGTACGGATGGTAGTAGGGGGGTGCTTTGTGGACTTGTGAAAGAAGTTGGTGGGCAGTGGAGATCTGGGCCACTTTGGGCCGAAACCCGTTCCGGGCGGGAACGAGTCCGCTGGGCCACCCACGGCCCAGCATCTCTTCTGACCTGTTGCAGCCCGTTAAACCCGGGAGGCTGACGTCGGCGCGTTTTTCGAAAAACCCTTTTCTTTTCTGTTTAAAAATTCCAGAAAATGTTTTTAACCTTTAAAAATTCATAACTAATTCTAGGGAGCTCAGAAAAATACAAAACTAATTTCTATAAATCCGTATTTGCGAAACCTAGTGCTTTACTTTAATGCATGGAATTGATGAATTGCATAACCCGTTTACTAGCCATGCCTTGATGTTTTGATATATCCTGTTTCCTTGCTCTACTACCTGCGGGACTAGCTACAGACCCCTAGCTAGTCCCTTACCTCAACTATCCATACTTTTGTTGTTTGATTATGGATGGTACTCTGGGCTTGGACTGAGATGTGGGTATCTCGGTGTGTTTCTAGCGTGCGTTCTGGGTGCGTATCTCCTTGCTGTGTTTTGGCGGGAGCGAGCCGCTTGGTTACTTGTGAACGGCTGCCGAGGGAAGATGCGATCTGGCCTCTTACCCGAGGGTCGTGTCGTGTGGGATGGAGTTGATGAGTGCTCGCTCTCGGCCCCTTAAGGACCGATCGTCAGTTGACCTTGTTTCGGATGACTATTTTCGTACAGACCGCCCGCCTTGTATTGGGCGGGGGTGCGGGGTGAGACTTGTAGTGGATAGCACCCCTCCTGTAGGAGGATCGGTGTGATCGTGTCGGGAGTGGTCTTTCCCTCCTTAGTAGACTTTGCCCTGGCGAGGCCAGGGAAGGGTTCCACGGCTTCGAGGGAAATCTCGCGGGTAGTATGAGCTCTGCCGCGGAGGCTGGGCCAGGCTCGGAGACGCGGCGGGGTACTATCCACTTACTTGGGCTTCAGCCGTATGGTAGGGTCGGACACCGGTGACGGCCGGTTCCGGACCTATTCGGGCGGGTACAGTTGTACAACCTCTGCAGAGTGTTAAACCTATAGCTATAGTCCGTGTCCACTGGTTATGGACAGTCTTTCGATCTCTCACCTGACTAGTTACACTTCTCTTGTGCTTCTTCTCTCCCCCGAGTGTGTGAGCCCGGCTGCGGCCGTTGAGATGTGGGGATAGGAGCCGGTGGCCCCACATCGCAGATGAGAGTTGGGTTCTGGATCGTGGTTGAGATCCGGAGTTTTGGTGTGGAATTCCTTGAGCGGGGTGTGGACCCCTGAGGTGTGGACCTCGGAAGCGGAAGCTTCCCCCGAGGTGTGGACCTCATAGCTGTATTCTGCTTACCTTGTACGTTGCACTGCTGCTTTGCTTAAGCTTTCTACAACCAGATTAGGGATGTCTCATGCATAGTAGAATATACACCGCTTTTGCCTCTTTGTTGGGAAGGCGACATGACCTACCCTCTTATCGGGTAGACCCTGGTGACTCTGACGCAGAGCCGGACTACGACTTCGACAACGACGGCTGGGTGGACTGAGCTCTTCCTACACTTGAGGCTGCTGCGGATATGGAGTTTCCCGCGCTTTCATGGAGCCGCTGCTAGACGTTTTATTTATGTTTGATTCAGTCCTGATGGACTTGTACCCGGCCATGTGCCGAAGATATGTACTCGATTAATGTAATAAAATAAATGTTGTACTCTACTTTACTCGTTTTTATCTTTCCGTATGGATTTTGGAATCGCCGAGACGGGATTGCACGTGGTAGCCCTCCGGGACTACCACCGAGGTGCTAAGATTCGGGGTTCCGTTCGCGGAAATCCGGGTCGTTTCAAAGAGCGTCCTATCGGTAGGCTCCGCATCCGCGGGAACCTAACCGGAACACCCGCGGATGCTCGGGGGCTGCGTCGGGGACAGCCATGAGGGTCCCCTAAAGAACCGAAGGAATCCCCCGCTTAAAACCCGCAAAAAAACACAAAACGCGAAACCAACCTCGGGCCTAACGCAAAATATACACACAACACGATCCACACCGTGGTGGCCCCCGCGGCCCACCGAAGCGGCCCGGCAAAGCGCCCCCCCTCGAGCAGTCCGCCTCGCTCGAGGGCTCGCGCCGCCCTCGAGCGGGGTCCGCCTCGCTCGAGGGTTCCCGCCTCCCTCGAGCGGAGTCGGCCTCGCTCGAGATTCCCTCATGAGCGCACCCGCTCCCGCACGCGTGTACGGGCATTTAATGCTCGACATAGCGAGCCGCGCCACTACACGCCCGGGGATCCCGCCCCGGTGCTTCGTTCCGCCAACTCTCTAGGGGGAGCCCATCCCCACCATTGTGGGGAACTGTGCGACGAGGCCGGTGTCAGCTCCGTGACACTGTGCCGCCCACTCTTGTATGGCTAACACGCCGCGCCCTCGAAGGGGGGGGGCCGGCCGCACCCTCGAGCCCTCTTCTCGTGACTCTGCAGGGTCAAACCGTGACGTCAGGCCGGCGGGGTGCCATCCCGGTTGCTATCAATCTCGTGCGGCCATCTCCGCCCCTGCTGCACCACGCCACGCACTTGCTACAATCGCTCCGATGCTATTGAGCACGCGCGGGGACGGGACGCCGCCACGCACCGCCTGCCGCACCTCGTACGGATCGCTGTCAACGGCTCCCTCGAGCCCGCCTGAAGACGCCCCGGTCAACCACCACGCCTCCACCCTCGAAGACGCCCCTGTTCAAGCACAGGATACGCCACAACGCCGTGACTGGAGCAAGATTCGCTAGGACGGCCATCAACTCCACGGCACTGTTCGCCATATCGCTACACGTGTAGAAACAGTGCGGCATGAATGTAACCTGCTCCCTCCTTGGCCTATAAAAGGAGGGGCAGCCCCCCACCGCAAGGGACGGACACGGTACGACGGACGACAAACGCTCACACGTTCTACGTTTTCCCCACGATATTGACACTCGCCTCAATCACATCCTTTGGGACTTGGAGGCCACGCCCCCTCTCCCGCCTCACTTGTAGCCACCCCTCTACAGGAACCCCGGTGCGAAGCAATGCAGTGCCTCGAGCACACCCCTGCTGGACGTACGGCCCCGGCCAGAACCAGGATAAACCAAGTGTCCTCAGTTGCTTAGCACCGACCATCGAGAGGCAGATCTCAGAGCTCATTACTAGTTAGTGTCGGGACTACTTTCCGCACGGACAATATATACATACGTATATATGTTTCTATGTACAATACCTATAATTTTTTGCCTGAAGATTTAATTTGATTAAGGATTTTTTTTACTGAGCCAGGCGAGAATGGGTGTGATGGGCCTTCATAAACTAGTGCGCCATCAGCCCAGCCCAACGTGACTAATAGCCCTTGTGTTGCATTTGTGCTTTGTTCAGCCCATGGGCCAGCACGCCATGCCAAACCTTGGGTGAGAATGGGTGTGATGGGCCTTCATAAACTAGTGCGCCATCAGCCCAGCCCAACGTGACTAATAGCCCTTGTGTTGCATTTGTGCTTTGTTCAGCCCATGGGCCAGCACGCCATGCCAAACCGTGGGCGGGCCAGGCCGATTCGAGTCGCCTAATTAGGCCATATATACTTTATGGCAACAACATGTGTTGTCTGCTAACTCGCAATGGTAGTCGCGTCGGTTCCGCTCCGGCAGTGCAACTTCTCGTACACAACCTTTGGTATGACACATACACACAGACCAAGGTCGCATAATGCCCTTCCGAACATCAACTTTTCAATAGAACACAAGATGGTTTTTTTCTATTACACAATACATCGGAGACACTCACAACGCACGCACACTCATCCCTATGAATACACGCACGCAAACCCTACCCCTAGGAGCATCTTCGAAGCTGTGCTGGCAAATCCTCAAGAATGACGAAGTCACCACAGGTCGACGGGAGTCGCCTATCACTGAAAGCACAAACACCGTTAAATCTTGAGAAATTCACTCCCACGGGGAGTCGAGCCCAGAACCTATGGTGCTACCGGGGCTCTCGTAACCATGGACACCATGGATCTCTTTCTATCTCAGATGCTTGATTAGCGATCACATCAATGGACTCTTCGGTCATCTTGATGTGATCTGTAGTGTCAGGGGGTGAAACCTCGACAGATCCGCAAGAGGGCTACCCAAGCGGTTGTAGGTTGATTGATGGGGGATCGGGACCTAAGAGCGTAGGTGGTATTTCGCAGATGGAACTCGGAAATCCCGGCGAGACACGAGAGACACGACGATTTATACTAGTTCGGGCCTCCGGAGAGTAAAACCCTACGTCCGGTTTGGTGGTGGTATTATGTGGAGAGTCATCTGCTCCCGAAGAGGGAGCCGTCGACGTGATTGGTCGTTGCCCTTGAGGGGCGCCCCGAGCCGTCTTATATTGGCTGGCATGCCTTGGATTACAAGTTGGTTTCCATCTATCCTAGTTGGTTACAACGGGGAAAGCTTATCCAAGATAGTCTGTCTTGTCTTGAACTCCGGGCATCTTCATGTCTTGGGCCCACATGTTAGGTCGGTGGGTCTTCGGTAGGTCGGGCCCGCCTGTCGGGGACGGTGCCGAGACCCCCGGTCGGTGGTGACCCGTCGGTACCCGTGTCTCACAAGCCCCCGATCGACGTGTAGGCGAAGCGGCGGAGACGAAGTCACGTCGATGCGAAGCGAAGACGTGGCGTCGATGAAGTCGCATAGGGTGCACGGGGATAAAAAAAGAAAATCCTCCCCGAGCGCGTATGAAGGCGAACATCAAGTCTCTCGGAGAGTAGGTCCGGGGCTTGAGGTGAAGACAAGGCGCCGACATTGCGTGAAGAACCGCCGGCCCGATAGGAATCGGGTGAAGCCAACACACCTTCAAGGAAGGTCGAAACGCCGACCAAAGGGAGGTCGAGCGGAGACGTGATCGAAGCGTGCTTCCCGCTAGGTTGAGGCGACGGGAAGAAAAAGAGGGCGTCGCACGGACGCACTCGTAGAGTAGCCCCCCGAGCGAAGGGCGACCTAGAAGGTCGGGTTGATGCTCGAAGAATAAGTCCGCGACCTACGGCCTTCCGCCGAAGCGGGTGACGACGGAGACGCGCGGGAGGTCCGTAGATCTACAACGGGGCGACGACAGAGACACCGGGAGGTCCGTAGACATACGGTGGGGCAACGACACGGACGCCGAGAGGTCCGTAGACATACAGTGGGGCGACGACGGAGACGCCGGGAGGTCCGTAGACCTACAGCGGGCGACAACGGATATGCCGAGAGGTCCGTAGACCTACAAACGGAAATGAAGGAGCCGCCAGGAGGTCTGTAGACCTACAGCGAGGCGACGACAGAGACGCCGGGAGGTCTGTAGACCTACAGCGAGGCGACGACGGAGACGCCGGGAGGTCCGTAGACATACAGTGGGGCGACGACGAAGACACCGAGAGGTCCGTAGACATACAGCGGGGCGACGACAGAGATGTCGGGAGGTCCGTAGACCTACAACGGGCGATGACGGAGACACGGGAGGTCCGTAGACCTACACGGGGCAACAACGGAGACGCCGTGAGGTCCGTAGACCTACAACAGGGCGACGCCGGAGATGCTGGGAGATCCGTAGACCTATAGACGACGATGAAGGAGCCGCGGGGAGGTCTGTAGACCTATAGAAGGGCGACGACGGAGCCGCCGAGAGGTCCGAAGACCTACAAAAAGCGACCAACCCCCGAGAGTGAAAGCCGGAGAAGTCGCAGAAGCGCTGAATTGCCTCCCTCCGCGAGCCAGAGAGGTCCGCTAGGCAACGAGAGACACACCAGGTTGTCGTAGAGCTGGGCCTGTAAAACAAAGTAGATGCAAAAACGGTGTATTAATCTGTCAAAGTATAACGAAATCATAGCTCGGGCTAGACATATGCATGTTGTTTTGAGAAGGCATTCCCCTCATCGCGCCAAGCGCAAATTATGCGAACTCAAATGCTATGAAGCAGCAAAACGTGTCCCCTCCGCTAACCCAATTCAGTGGAGGAATAGCTTACCGACTGCACGGCTCAGCGTGGAGGCTTAGGTGCAGCCGGCGCGCGGAGGGGAGCCTTGGACTCAAGGTCTCGCAACCACACGACTTAAGAATTTGCATAATAAGTAAAAGACATTTAAAGGGAAAACACACAGAAGTTAATTAAGGCCCTTAGGTCTGACGACCCTTAGATTGGCAAAGCCAAGCCCCCGAGCGTGTCGAGATTGGCTACGCCAAGCCCCGGAGTGTGTCGAAGGGGAAGGGAAAAGGAGTAGAAAAAGTATGTAAAGCAGGTTGGCGAAGGTCGCGGAGACCAATATGCGTGTCGTAAGTATATTTAATTGAAACAAGCACTTAGCTTTTGTGTGTAGCTGAGATCGAACGTCATGGTTGGCGTGAGCCGGAGTCGTGTCGAGGCGCGGACACGCGAGAAGAGGTCGACGATGGGTTCGGTGATGCACCGTTGGAGGTCGGTGATGTACGCGTTGGTGCGGCGAGTCGCGGGAGAAGCCGAAGCCGTGCTGAGCTGTGAAGACGTCGAAGGGATCACTAGCACACGCGTGATGACATAGCATGTCACCAAGACATGCCAAAGTTGTGCTGAGGTCGAGGACGTCGCCGACGCGACCTGGGGTCGTGCCGACTGTAGTTGAAGCTGTGCCAAGATCGGAATGTTGACGAGGTCGGTGATGCACTATTGCAAGTCGGCGGCGCTAGCTGCAGGAGCAGCGGCGTGTAGTGTAGCAGTCGAAGTTGTACTTGATTGCATGCACGTATGCGAGAGGATCCATTTCCCTCTTCACGCGTAACCTTGTAGATTGATTTTCCTGGACCGCATGCAGGTCGTCAGCTGCCGACGTAGCTTAAAATCCATGCTGGGGGGGGGGGGGCATGGTGCTTGCACGGAACGGAGTCCCAGAGTCCTGTGCGTGGTGTCCGTCGCTGATGAAGAGCACGTCACGGCGGGCTGCCGTCAACCTAATCTGTTGGCGTAGAATGCAAATGCGAGCCGGCGATCTCATCAGGGGCATGAGCTGGTGGGTTGCCGGAAAGAATTTCTTGCGCGCCATCTGGAGAATGAAGACGTTGACTGTCGTTGATGAAGTTATTAGTGCCGTCGCCGAAGATAATGCCGGGGTCCGGCCACCATGCCGCACGGCGAGTTCCCGATCTCCCCTACTCCGGCGCGCCAACCGGCGGGGGGTGAGACCTGGACAAATTCGCATGGGGCTACCCAAGCGGTTGTAGGTTGATTGATGGGGGATCGGGACCTAAGAGCGTAGGTGGTATTTCGCAGATGGAACTCGGAAATCCCGGCGAGACACGAGAGACACGACGATTTATACTGGTTCGGGCTTCTGGAGAGTAAAACCCTACGTCCAGTTTGGTGGTGGTATTATGTGGAGAGTCATCTGCTCCCGAAGAGGGAGCCGTCGACGTGACTGTCGTTGCCCTTGAGGGGCGCCCCAGGCCGTCTTATATTGGCCGGCGTGCCTTGGGTTACAAGTTGGTTTCCATCTATCCTAGTTGGTTACAACAGGGAAAGCTTATCCGAGATAGTCCGTCTTGTCTTGAACTCCGTGCATCTTCATGTCTTGGGCCCACATGTCGGGTCGGTGGGTCTCCCGGTAGGTCGGGCCCGCCCGTCGTGGGACGGTTGAGACCATGGTCGGTGGTGACCCGTGGGTACCCATGTCTCACAAGCCCTCGATCGACGTGTAGGAGAAGCGGCACGGATGAAGTCACGTTGATGCGAAGCGAAGACGTGGCATCGATGAAGTCGCATAGGGTGCACGGGGATAAAAAAGAAAATCCTCCTGAGCGCATATGAAGGCGAACATCAAGTCTCTAGAGAGTAGGTCTAGGGCTTGATGTGAAGACAAGGCGCTGTCATTGCCTGAAGAACCGCCGGCTTGACCGGAATCAGGTGAAGCCAACACACCTTCAAGGAAGGTCAAAACGCCGACTAAAGGGAGGTCGAGCGGAGACGTGACGGAAGCGTGCTTCCCGATAGGTCGAGGCGACGGGAAGAAAAAGACGGCGTCGCACGGACGCACTCGTAGAGTAACCCCCGAGCGCAAGGTGACCTAGAAGGTCGGGTTGATGCTCGAAGAATAAGTCCGCGACCTACGGCCTTCCGCCGGCGGTGCGACGACAGAGACGCCGGGAGGTCCGTAGACCTACAGCGAGGCGACGACGGAGACGCCGGGAGGTCCGTAGACATACAGTGGGGCAACGACGCGGACACCGAGTGGTCCGTAGACATACGGCGGGGCGACAACGAGAGACGCCGAGAGGTCCGTAGACCTACGGCGGGCGATGACGAAGACACCGGGAGGTCCGTAGACCTACAAACGGAAATGAAGGAGCCGCCAGGAGGTCCGTAGACCAACAAGCAAGGCGACGACGGAGACGCCGGGAGGTCCGTAGACCTACAGCGGGGTGACGACAGAGACGCCGGGAGGTTCGTAGACATACAGTGGGGCAACGACGAAGACGCCGGGAGGTCCGTAGACATACAGTGGGGCGACGACGGAGACGCCGGGAGGTCCGTAGACCTACAACGGGCGATGACGGAGACACGGGAGGTCCGTAGACCTACACGGGGCAACAACGGAGACGCCGTGAGGTCCGTAGACCTACAACAGGGCGACGCCGGAGATGCTGGGAGATCCGTAGACCTACAGACGGCGATGAAGGAGCCGCCGGGAAGTTCGTAGACCTATAGACGACGATGAAGGAGCCGCGGGGAGGTCTGTAGACCTATAGAAGGGCGACGACGGAGCCGCCGAGAGGTCCGAAGACCTACAAAAAGCGACCAACCCCCGAGAGTGGAAGCCGGAGAAGTCACGAGAAGCGGCCGAGTCGCCTCCCTCCGCGAGCCAGAGAGGTCCGCTAGGCAACGAGAGACACACCAGGTTGTCGTAGAGCTGGGCCTGTAAAACAAAGTAGATGCAAAAACGGTGTATTAATCTGTCAAAGTATAACGAAATCATAGCTCGGGCTAGACATATGCATGTTGTTCGAGAAGGCATTCCCCTCATCGTGCAAAGCGCAAGTTATGCGAACTCAAATGCTATGAAGGCTGCGAGAATATGTCCCCTCTCGCTAACCCAATTCGGTGGAGGAGCGGCTTACCGACCGCACGGCTCGGCCGTGGAGGCTTAGGTGCGGCCGGCGCGCGGAGGGGGGCCTTGGACCCAAGGTCTCGCAACCACACGACTTAATAATTTGCATAATAAGTAAAAGACATTTAAAGGGGAAACACACAAAAGTTAATTAAGTCCCTCAGGTCTGACGACCCTTATATTGGCAAAGCCAAGCCCCTGAGCGTGTCGAGATCGGCTACGCCAAGCCCCGGAGTGTGTCGAAGGGGAAGGGAAAAGGAGTAGAAAAAGTATGTAAAGCAGGTTGGCGAAGGTCGCGGAGACCAATATGCGTGTCGTAAGTATATTTAATTGAAACAAGCACTTAGCTTTTGTGTGTAGCCGAGATCGAACGTCGTGGTTGGCGTGAGCCGGAGTCGTGTCGAGCTGTAGACACGCTGAAGAGGTCGACGATGGGTTCGGTGATGCACCGTTGGAGGTCGGTGATGTCCGCGTTGGTGCAGCAGGTCGCCGGGAGAAGCCGAAGCCGTGCTGAGCTGTGAAGACGTCGAAGGGATCACTAGCACACGCGTGATGACATAGCATGTCACCAAGACATGCCAAAGTTGTGCTGAGGTCGAGGACGTCGCCGACGCGACCTGGGGTCGTGCCGACTGTAGTTGAAGCTGTGCCGAGATTGGAATGTCGACGAGGTCGGTGATGCACTATTGCATGTCGGCGGCGCTAGCTGCAGGAGCAGCGGCGTATAGTGTAGCAGTCGAAGTTGTACTTGATCGATATTGGCTGGAGCCGCCACCGTGATGATGTGCTGCATGCACGTATGCGAGATGATCTGTTTCCCTCTTCACGCGTAATCTTGTAGATTGATTTTCCTGGACCGCATGCAGGTCGTCAGCTGCCGACGTAGCTTAAAATCCATGCTGGGGGAGGGGGCGCATGGTGCTTGCACGAAACGGAGTCCCAGAGTCCTGTGCATGGTGTCTGTCGCTGATGAAGAGCACGTCACGGCGGGCTGCCGTCAACCTAATCTGTTGGCGTAGAATGCAGACGCTGGGCCAACGATCTCATCAGGGGCATGAGCTGGTGGGTTGCCGGAAAGAATTTCTTGCGCGCCATCTGGAGAATGAAGACGTTGACTGTCGTTGATGAAGTTCTTCGTGCCGTCGCCGAAGATAACATTGGGTCGGGCCAACATGCTGCACAGCGAGTTCCCGATCTCCCCTACCTGGTGCGCCAACTGTTAGGGGATGAGACCTGGACAAATCCGCAAGGGGGCTACCCAAGCGATTGTAGGTTGTTTGATGGGGGATCGGGACCTAAGAGCGTAGGTGGTAGTTCGCAGATGGAACTCGAAAATCCCGGCGAGACACGAGAGACATGACGATTTATACTAGTTCGGGCCTCCGGAGAGTAAAACCCTACGTCCAGTTTGGTGGTGGTATTATGTGGAGAGTCATCTGCTCCCGAAGAGGGAGCCGTCGACGTGACTGTCGTTGCCCTTGAGGGGCGCCCCAGGCCGCCTTATATTGGCTGGCGTGCCTTGTGTTACAAGTCGGTTTCCATCTATCCTAGTTGATTACAACAGGGAAAGCTTATCCGAGCTAGTCTGTCTTGTCTTGTACTCCAAGCATCTTCATGTCTTGGGCCCACATGTCAGGTCGGGTAGGGTCCACGGACAGGTCGACGGGTCTTCTGGTAGGTCGGGCCCACCTGTCGGGGACGGCTGAGACCCTGGTCGAAGGTGACCCGTTGGTACCCATGTCTCACAAGCCCCCGATCAACACGTAGGCGAAGCGGCGGAGACGAAGTCACGTCGATGCGAAGAGAAGACGTGGCGTCGATGAAGTCGCATAGGGTGCACGGGGATAAAAAAGAAAATCCTCCTGAGCGCATATGAAGGCGAACATCAAGTCTCTAGAGAGTAGGTCCAGGGGCTTGAGGTGAAGACAAGGCGCTGTCATTGCCTGAAGAACCGCCGGCTTGACCGGAATCAGGTGAAGCCAACACACCTTCAAGGAATGTCGAAACGCTGACCAAAGGGAGGTCGAGTGGAGATGTGACGAAAGCGTGCTTCCAGTAGGTCGAGGCGACGAGAAGAAAAAGAGGGCGTCGCACAGACGCACTCGTAGAGTAGCTCCCGAGCAGTAAGGCGAACTAGAAGGTCGGGTTGATGCTTGAAGAATAAGTCCACGACATACAGCCTTCTGCTGAAGTGGACGAAGATGGAGACACCAGGAGGTCTGGCGACCTAAAGTGGGCAACGACGGAGCCACCGGGAGGTCCATAGACCTACAGCGGGCGACGAGGGAGCCACCGGGAGGTCTGTAGACCTACAGCGGGCGACAAGGGAGCCGCCGGGAGGTATGTAGACCTACAGCGAGGCGACAACGGAGACACCAGGAGGTCCGTAGACATACAGTGGGGTGACGACAGAGACATCGGGAGGTCCGTAGACATACAGCGGGGCGACGACGGAGATGTCGGGAGGTCCGTAGACCTATTGCGGGCAACGACGGAGACGCCGGGAGGTCGCATACCTACAAACGGCGACGAAGGAGCCGCCGGGAGGTCCGTAGACTTACGGCCGAGGCAACGACGGAGACGCCGGTGGTCCGTAGACCTACAAATGGTGACGACGAAGACGCCGGGAGGTCCGTAGACATACGGCAGGCGACGACGAGAGACGCCGGGAGGTCCTTAGACCTACGGCGGGTGACGACGGAGACGCTAGGAGGTCCATAGACCTACCTCGGGGTGACGACGGAGACGCCGGGAGGTCCGTAGACCTACACGGGGCAACAACGGAGACGCCGTGAGGTCCGTAGACCTACGAGCAGGCGACGATGGAGACGTCGGAAGATCCGTAGACCTACGGACAATGATGAAGGAGCCACCGGGAGGTTCGTAGACCTACAAACAACAATGAAGGAGGCTGCCGGGAGGTCCGTAGACCTACGAAGGGCGACGACGGAGCCGCCGAGAGGTCCGAAGACCTACAAAAAGCGACCAGCCCCCGAGTGTGGAAGCCGGAGAAGTTGCAGAAGCGCTGAGTCGCCTCCCTCTCGTGAGCCGCAGCGGTCTACTAGGCAATGAGAGACAAACCAGGTTGTCGTAGAGCTGGGCCTGTAAAACAAAGTAGATGCAAAAATGGTGTATTAATCTGTCAAAGTATAACGAAATCGTAGCTCGGGCTAGACATATGCATGTTGTTTTGAGAAGGCATTCCCCTCATCGTGCCAAGCGCTAATTATGCGAACTCAAATGCTATGAAGTTGTAAAACGTGTCCCCTCCGCTAACCCAATTCAGTGGAGGAACAACTTACCGACTACATGGCTCAGCGTGGAGGCTTAGGTGCAGCCGGCGCGCGGAGGGGAGCCTTGGACTCAAGGTCTCGCAACCACACGACTTAAGAATTTGCATAATAAGTAAAAGACATTTAAAGGGAAAACACACAGAAGTTAATTAAGGCCCTTAGGTCTGACGACCCTTAGATTGGCAAAGCCAAGCCCCCGAGCGTGTCGAGATTGGCTACGCCAAGCCCCCGAGTGTGTCGAAGGGCGAGGGAAAAGGAGCAGAAAAAATATGTAAACAGGTTGGCGAATGTCACGGAGACCAAGATGAGTGTCGTAAGAATATTTAATTGAAACAAGCACTTAGCTTTTGCGTGTAGCCGAGATCACACGTCGTGGTTGGCGTGAGTCGAGTCGTGTCGAGTCGTAGATACGCCGAAGAGGTCGACGATGGGTTCGGTGATGCACCGTTGGAGGTCGGTGATGTACGCATTGGTGCAGCAGGTCGCCGGGGAGAAGCCGAAGCCGTCCCGAGCCGTGAAGACGTCGAAGAGATCACTAGAACGCGCGTGATGACGAGCATGTCGCCGAGACATGCCAATGTCGTGCCGAGGTCGAGGACGTCGGCGACGCGACTCCGGGGTCGTGCCGACCGTAGTTGAAGCTGTGCCGAGATTGGAATGTCGACGAGGTCGGTGATGCACTATTGCATGTCGGCGGCGCTAGCTGCAGGAGCAGCGATGTGTAGTGTAGCGGTCGAAGTTGTACTTGATCGATATTGGCTGGAGCCGCCACCGTGATGATGTGCTGCATGCACGTATGCGAGAGGATCCATTTCCCTCTTCACGCGTAACCTTGTAGATTGATTTTCCTGGACCGCATGCAGGTCGTCGCCGCCGACGTAGATTGAAATCCACGCCGGGGGAGGGGGCATGGTGCTTGCACGGAACGGAGTCCCAGAGTCCTGTGCGTGGTGTCCGTCGCTGATGAAGAGCACGTCACAGCGGGCGGGCGTCGACCTAATCTGTTGGCGTAGAATGCAGACGCTGAGCCAGCGATCTCATCAGGGGCACAGGCTGGTGGGTTGCCAGAAAGAATATCTTGTGCGCCATCTGGAGAACGAAGACGTTGACTGTCGTCGACGAAGTTCTTCGTGCCGTCGCTGAAGATAGCCGTGACAGACCGCCCAAAATAATTCCGTATTATCGCTTAAGCCCCGTCCACGTGGCCTTTAAGCAATAATAAAGAATTATTCTCGTCGCTTCCGCCGGTAAAGCCCGGTGAATCACTTACAAGAGGATCGAGATATGCGCTAAGCCCACACGAATGCGGGACCAAAGTACAACATTACATTACATAAAAGGTTCACAAGTTCCACATTATTTAATGGGGACGTGGGTTCCCGATCTTCCGTCGTGGAGATAGCTATCGATTTGGTGGAGATGTCACACAAACGATCCGGCTTCCAATCAACACGACTAGAACCCCGCAATCGCAGCACCACTTCTCCTCCGGTTATCAACCATGCACCGCACGATTGACCTCACCACGAGGGCTAATCCTTGCCTCGAGAATCGAAAGACACAAGCAAGAACAAGAAAGAAACACAATCCGGAAAATTGCGGATGAATGATTAAGCTCACAAGTTGGGGTCTCACAAACCGATCGAGCGGCGAACTGTTCTTGACAGAATGACTTAAGCAAAACCCCAAACCCTAATGAGGGTGGCAGCTATGGATAAATAGAGGTTAGGGGCGTGACCACCTCTCCGGACGCACCCCTAATGGGCTCAACAAAGATACACGGCCCAAAGGCCAAAATATGGTGTCGCAGCACCAAGGCAGATTTTGGACGTCAACTTGTTTCGACGATTCCCGTTGACCCAGGACGAATTTTGGTATGAGACCGGTGCCATTGGAAGCTCTATGAAATTCTACTTCCAACCATATATAGAACGTCCAAATCCAACTCTGTATGCGACCTGGGCTTCCGTTTTACGACGGGCTGTTCCTGGAGTCCGAAACTGAAACGAAGTCGAATTGGTTTACGCCTCCACCTTGATCCGGACGTCCTTGCTGGTCTTCCACGCCTCCAAGTCCTTCCTCATGTCCATGCTGGTCCCCTCCTTCATTCATAAGTACAATTAAATCATTAGGTAGCACACTATTCTCAAATGCACAAGAATACATACATAGGAACGAGCTCACTCGTAAATTCAATTGTCTTGCACGTGAGCGAGTAATGGGACCTTGAACATCAACTAGAGGAGTATTGTTTGTATCCATGGAAGTGATGTCCTCATCATCCTCCCCCTCTTGAAGTGGAGTCGTCCTCGACTCAAGCTCATCCTCTTCTCCCAAATACGGTTTCAAATCTGCAATGTTAAAGGTAGGACTAACCCGGAATTCGGGAGGCAACTCAAGTTTATATGCATTATCATTTATTTTCTCCAAAATCTTATATCGACCAGCAGCACGGGGCATCAATTTAGACTTTCTCAACTCTGGAAATCTATCTTTTCTCAAGTGCAACCACACTAAATCACCCGCCTCAAGCTTAACTTGTTTTCTACCTTGACTACCAGCAATTCTATATTTTTCAGTCATCTTTTCAATGTTTTCTTTAGTTGAAGCATGAAGTTTCAAAATAAATTCAGCACGCTCCTTAGCATCACTATGCACTAGCTCAGTAGTAGGGAGAGGCAAAAGATCAATGGGAGCACGGGGGTTAAAGCCATACACTACCTGAAAAGGACTTACCTTGGTGGTGGAGTGTTCCGCCCGATTATATGCAAACTCCACATGCGGCAAACACTCTTCCCACATCTTCAAGTTTTTCTTCAATATTGCTCGCAGCATTGTAGACAATGTTCTATTCACAACCTCCGTTTGTCCATCAGTTTGGGGATGACAAGTAGTAGAAAATAGCAATTTTGTCCCCAATTTGTTCCATAGAGTACGCCAAAAATGACTCAAGAATTTCACATCACGATCTGAAACAATAGTAGAAGGCATACCATGCAAACGAACAATCTCTTTGAATAAAAGGTTAGCAATATGAACGGCATCATCCGTTTTGTGACAAGGAATAAAATGTGCCATCTTAGAAAAACGATCAACCACCACAAAAACAAGATCGCCCCCCCTCTTTGTCCTAGGCAATCCCAAAACAAAATCCATAGAAATATCCGCCCACGGAACAGAAGGAATAGGAAGAGGCATGTATAAACCATGTGGGTTCAATCGTGACTTAGCTTTTTGACACGTCGTGCATCTTGCAACAAAGCGCTCAACATCACGGCGCATTCGAGGCCAAAAGAAGTGTGTGGACAGCACAGCCTCCGTCTTCTTGGCACCGAAATGGCCCATCAAACCACCACCATGTGCTTCCTGCAACAACAAGAGACGAACCGAACCAACTGGAATGCATAGGCGGTTAGCTCTAAACAAGTATCCATCATTTAGCACAAATTTATTCCATGTACGGTCCTCTTTACAATTTAAAATAACCTCTTTAAAATCATCATCTAAAGCATATTGTCCCTTAATTGTTTCAAGCCCAAAAATACGACAATCAAGTTGAGACAACATAGCATATCGTCTAGACAAAGCATCGGCAATCACATTATCATTCCCCTTTTTATGTTTAATGATGTAAGGGAAAGTTTCAAGAAATTCTACCCACTTAGCATGTCGACAGTTCGGATTTGTTTCGCTACGAAGATGCTTAAGTGACTCATGATCGAGTGAATAACAAATTCCTTAGACCACAAATAGTGTTTCCACGTTTGCAAAGATCGTATGAGAGCATATAATTCTTTATCGTACGTAGAATAATTAAGAACAAGACCATGCAATTTCTCACTAAAATATCCAACGGGTTTACCTCCTTGCATCAAAACAAGACCAATGCCAACTCCACTTGCATCACATTCGAGTTCAAAAGTCTTACCAAAGTCGGAAGTTGGAGTAGTGGTGCATGAGTAAGCTTCTCTTTCAAAAGAGCAAAAGAATCCTCCCGTGATCGCCCCCAAGTAAAAGAAACACCCTTCTTGGTCGGCTCATGTAATGGGGCGAAGTGATGGTGCTGAAATCCTTCACGAAACGGCGATAAAATCCCCGCAAGTCCAAGAAAACTCCGCACTTGTGTCACCGTCGATGGTGTTGGCCAACTCGAATAGCATGCACCTTGGCCTCATCAACCTCAATACCCCGTGGAGTCACAACATAGCCAAGAAACGATACTCGTTCGGTGCAAAAGGTGCACTTCTCGAGGTTAGCAAATAAGCGCGCGGCTCGCAAAGCATCAAAAACAGCACGTAGATGGTCAAGATGTTCAGATAAACAAGTGCTGTAGATCAAGATATCATCAAAATAAACCACCACAAATTTTCCAATAAATGGGCGCAAAACCTCGTTCATCAAACGCATAAAAGTACTAGGTGCATTAGTTAATCCAAAAGGCATCACTAACAACTCATACAAGACGAACTTGGTTTTAAAAGCAGTTTTCCATTCATCGCCCAATTTCATTCTAATTTGGTGGTAGCCACTACGCAAATCAACCTTAGAAAATATTTTATAACCACTTAACTCATCAAGCATATCATCTAATCGAGGAATAGGATGACGGTACCGGATAGTGATGTTGTTAATGGCTCTACAATCTGCACACATGTGCCAACCGCCATCTTTCTTTGGAACCAAAATGACAGAACGAAACAAGGACTAAGGCTCTCACGTACGTACCCGCGGTCCAAAAGGTCTTGGACTTGGCGCCGAATCTCCTTAGTCTCCTCGGGATTTGCTCTATATGCAAGACGGTTGGGCAAGCTCGCTCCAGGAATCAAATCAATCTGGTGCTCAATCCCACGAATGGGAGGAAGTCCTGGAGGTACCTCGAGGGAAAAACATCTCTCGAATTCTCGCAAAAGGTTAGTCACAGACGCAGGCAAAGTGCTAGGAATATCATCAATAGAAAAGAAAGCATCTTTGCAAATCAAGGCATAGCAGCAAGCATCAGTAGTAAAAAGATCAGATTTAGTAGCAAGCATAACAGGAGCATTCAATTTAATTTCTTGCTGAATTTTTGTCTCATTAGTGGTACTTGCAGCTCTATCTTTATCAGCTTGTATAATTTCAGCAGGAGTCAAAGGTAGTAAGGTAATGTTTTTATCTTTATGTCTAAAAGTGTATTTATTACTCCTACCATGGTGACGTGCATCAGTATCATATTCCCAAGGTCTACCCAACAAAAGAGAACAAGCTTCCATAGGTACGACATCACAATCCGCATAATCAGAATACATACCAATGGAAAAATGCACTCTTACCATGTGTGTTACCTTAACCTTGCCCGAATCATTGAACCACTGAATGTGGTATGGACGTGGTCGTGGACGTGTGGTCAAGCCAAGCTTGTTGACCAAATCTGAACTCACCCAATTATTACGGCTTCCTCCATCAATAATAACACGTGCACGCCGATTCTCGATGGCAAAGAAAGTCCGGAACAAATTATGGCGCCGCTGATTTTCTCGAAGACGCTTGCCGAGAACTAAGCACACGCCGCACCATGACACTTCGAAGGTTCGCCGTAGCATCGCACCAAGCATAGCATCATCATCGGCAGCAACATCACCGCAGTCATCATCGTCGGCCTCATCGTCGGAAGCACTAATGTAGCCATCATCCGTAGAAATGTATGTGCGCCGACTCGGACAATCCCTCTTTATGTGACCAATCCCATGACAATGGTGGCAAACAATGTCCGAAGAACGACCACCGGATGGTGCTGCAGTGCTCGTGAATCGGGTTTCTTGGTGGGTACCGCAAAGGAAGTTTACCAATATGTGCGGCGAGTGTCGAGGGAGGTCGCGTGGATGCTGGTGGGTGCGTCTGCAATGTAGAAGATGCACCAAACGTAGTCCTGGGGCGGTGGTGTCGTCCCTGCAATTCCTTCTCTACAAGCATAGCAAACTGGAACAACTTGTTGACAGTGTTAAATTTTTTGTAATCCACAATGTCCTAAATGTCACGCCGCAAACCGGAATAAAAACGGCAAAGAGCATCCTCCTGTCCCTCTACTATCCCACAACGTTGCAATCCCTTCTGAAGCTCAGCATAATGATCTTGAACAGATTTATCCCCTTGCTCTAAACACATCAGTTTCTTACACAATTCTCTATGATAAGATGGGGGAACAAATCTATCGCGCATAGCTACCTTAAGATCTTCCCAAGTAGTAGGTGCTCTACCATCCCCAACTAGACCAGTCCACCAAACAATAGCAAAATCTTTAAATTCACTAGTGGCTTGTCTAACTTGATGGTGTTCAGGTACAAGGTGGGCGACAAATTTACGTTCTATCGTCATCTCCCAATCAAGATATCCCTCGGCATCATAATGACCCGAAAAAGATGGTATAGTGAATTTAACCTTAGCATAAGGGTCGTCGGGAGCATGATTGTTATTACCTTGCTTTGTTGGCGGTGTGGCATACCTTCCGTGTTCGACGAAGGCGGTGACAAAGTCGTAAATCTCCGGTGGTCGCTTCATCATAGTTACCTTCGCATCAAACACCGCATCATCGGGAAAACGTGGAGGAGGAGGTTGTGGCGGTGCTTGTTGTCGCGTCTCCAACACAGCAAGTCTGTCGACGATCTCAGACAATCGTCACTCCACCCTCTCGTAATTCTTGCCAAGGTCCAATGTAATGAGCGCATCATGTACGGACTTGTGGACCGTCTCCTCCATCTCGCTCCTTCATGAGCTTGTTGTTTGCCTCAAGATCTTGGCGGCTAACACACTCGTTAAAGTCTGTAGGGATCGTTGCTTCCTCTGCATCTCCTGCCATCGAAACACCAAAACTGAAACAAATGGTGAAGGTTATCCCTAATAATCTCACTACACACTCCTCTCAGGTGGAACACAGGAACACACTCTATTGTGTCTTACCAAGCTCTTACAAGTGTCTGACGAAATACAAAGCAAATGATACTTACCAAAGGGAGTGAAACCGCGATTGCAAGGTCAAAACTCGTATTGATCGAAAGACAAGATGTGGAGCTTGGGAGGCCAAAAATAGAATATGAAGGATCGGCAAATATCGAATGCAGATTAGCCAAGTTCAATAAGTGTCCAAGGCACAAGTCACAATTGCTGGCTAAGACGGGTCCTATCATAGCACAACAAGGTAAAAATAACAAGGAACGATGGACAAAACTCAAAGAACTTAGCGAATGGCAGTTCCGTAAATAGAGCAGTTTTTTCAAAGACTAGTAGAAATAAAAAACGGGCGCTTCCAAAGGGGTACCAGCAAACTAGTTGATCTTTGGCCAAATTTTTTACCACTGAACTAAGATCACCAAAGATGGAAGCACAAGAAAAATCACCTGAAACAAAGGTGTATTGCGGCCTAGGGAAATTCCGGAACTTTTTCGTAAATCCCTCGAAACCGATAAATGAATTTTTTATTTTTCTTCCTGATTTTTTTGAATTTATTGCGAACGGCGAAACCGACGAAGTCGGTGAATCGTATGTGCAACTTTTCATTGCCAAGATCCTATAAAAATTTGAGCCAAAACGGAGCACCGAGCGAAAAGTTATGCCTCGTTTTATGGAAGGTCACTCAACCTATGTTTTCCAAAAGGCACAAATCGGCAGGAAACGCAAGCGGTGGCTATGGAACGCGGGGGCACAATCCTCCCCGGTATAAGCCCTAGGTATTGCAAGATTATGAATCAAGGAGGGGCTCAAAGGCGGTTTGCAACCTATCTATGGCCGGCGTGGCGGGGATTCACACAAGGCGGCTAGCGGGGGCAAGTCGAGTGATGTGGTGGCTCGACTTGTAATCCGGAAAAGGTGGATGGGCTAGCGGCGGAAACAAAACAGCGACGGCGCGGTTGAACTACGATGATGAACACGACCTAAACCAGCAACAAGACTCGAACACGGACACAAACTCAACAAAGCAATCTGAAAACGAAATTGCGAGGCTAAAAACTAGGGTTGTAGGACAGCGGAAATTTTTTTAAGCTTTTTGTGGACTATGGGACGAAGGCGAAAACACTCAAAACTAGGGTAAGCCTGACGGTGATACCTGAGTCTCTGATTACCACTTAATGGGGACGTGGGTTCCCGATCTTCCGTCAGGTGGAGATAGCTATCGATTTGGTGGAGATGTCACACAAACGATCCGGCTTCCAATCAACACGACTAGAACCCCGCAATCGCAGCACCACTTCTCCTCTGGTTATCAACCATGCACTGCACGATTGACCTCGCCATGAGGGCTAATCCTTGCCCGAGAATCGAAAGACACAAGCAAGAACAAGAAAGAAACACAATCTGGAAAATTGCAAATGAATGATTAAGCTCACAAGTTGGGGTCTCACAAACTGATCGAGCGGCGAACTGTTCTTGACAGAATAACTTGAGCAAAACCCCAAACCCTAATGAGGGTGGCGGCTACGGATAAATAGAGGTTAGGGGCGTGACCCCTTCTCTGGACGCACCCCTAATGGGCTCAACAAAGATACACGGCCCAAAGGCCAAAATATGGTATCGCAGCACCGAGGCAGATTTTGGATGTCCACTTGTTTCGACGATTCCCGTTGACTCAGGACGAATTTTGGTATGAGACCGGTGCCATTGGAAGCTCTATGAAATTCTGCTTCTAACCATATATAGAACGTCCAAATCCAACTCCGTATGTGACCTGAGCGTCCGTTTTACGACGGGCTGTTCCTGGAGTCCGAAACTGAAACGAAGTCGAATTGGTTTAGGCCTCCACCTTGATCCGGACGTCCTTGCTGGTCTTCCACGCCTCCAAGTCCTTCCTCATGTACATGCTGGTCCCCTCCTTCATTCCTAAGTACAATTAAATCATTAGGTAGCACACTATTCTCAAATGCACAAGAATACATACATAGGAACGAGCTCACCCGTAAATTCAATTGTCTTGCGCGTGAGCGAGTAATGGAACCTTGAACATCAACTAGAGGAGTATTGTTTGTATCCATGGGAGTGATGTCCTCATCATTATTACAAACCAGGTTTTTCATACATAAAAGTAAACATGATTCAGAGTTTAAACAGCGGAAAGTAAACTAAACGCATGATACACACGGAGGCCATCCATGCATATCACTTCTCATCATCGTTCTCCCATTCAAGCTCCCAACCATCCGGGATAGAACCAGGCCAGATGGGATTACCTGAAAACAACAAATTAAGCAAGACCGAGTACTAATACTCAGCAAGACTTACCCGACAAAAAGAAAAAAACGACTAGACATGCAAGGCTTTTTGACTGCTGGGTTTGTTTTGCCAAAAGCGAATAAGAGTTGATCCTTATTTTCAGATTTTAGCTCCAGTTCTAGTATGTTAACCATTCTAGGTGAGCACCTGCACTAAACAAGCATGTTGTGCAAAAAATATTAAACAGGTAACAATATTAATCCAAAATGTTCCATAAATAAACATGGGGTAGCCAGTGGTCAAGCCGACTCAGATAACGGCGAGTGACCGACGATCGATCGATTTATATCCTTGCAAGGTAAAGCCAAGATACACGGAAGAAGGTAGACCAAGTGCGTGTCTACCCCAACCAGGAGGTTCCCCTCATTCCCCAGATTAGGAAAAGATTCTACAGTCCTAAGTACAAGGTTACTGGAACGCCCTCACACGGCCTGTCCAGGATCACACTTGCATTACCGGGAGCAAACCGGGAGACGCATCTCAAGAGTAGTAGCGATAAAATTCCTGCACTGGTTCATTAGGTACTAGGCTTACCGGTCCCATTCCCGACAAGCACTTGGTACGTTCAATAGCTTAAACCAGCACAATGCTACTCGGTCGAGACCGAACCCATTGCTCTTACCACATGAGCGAGTCAATTTAACCAACTTATGATTCCAACATAAGCATCCTATATCTCGCGAGCAATGAGTCATTACTCGACTTCTACCGTATCCTTAGAGCATGACACTAGCGTTCCTAACATACTAGTAAAAGAGCATAAGAGTCCTAAGGATCATGCAACTAGGTTTCAAACAACTCCCGAAACTTAAATGCACAAAGTAAAACAATAAATACCGAAATGTAAAAGGTATAAATTTTTAAAACAAAAAGGTTAGATGAACCGGTGCTTGCCTTCCTCGACTCAACACTAACACTAGCCTTGGGCCCTTCTAGACTTTAGTCCAGGTCTTGCTGCACACCAACTTGGTTCAGTTCACCATCAACGGTCCCGTCTCCCTCCTGGGTGAGTGTGTACGTACCGTCCGGTAGATCTACACGTATACATACATATGCATTAATTAAAGTTAATCTTGATGGTGATTGTGTACATATAAGCAAATTAAGTTACTTAACTTCACCAAATAGTAAGGGGGTGTGTTTAAATTAATAAAAATAGGAACAAACATGATTTCACAATTTAACACTTTAATCACTGTTTCTTTATTTAATTCCATAAAACAAGCCTTTCCACCATAAATCCATATTAAATTAAAAACACCTCATATGAGCCTAAGATTTTGCACACAGCAACATATGCCTATTTTAAGCTCTCAAACCAAAATATAGCTTAAGATCATTTATAAATTAATTTATATGTAAAAGACAAATCTCACACTAGTAAATCGCCATTAATTCATATAAAAAGATTTAATAAAATTTTTATCTCAACTTTCTCCTACAGGTCATGTATGCCAAATATAAGCTTCTGACCAAAGCATAAGTGCATATTCAAATTATTTTTCAACTTTTGAATTTTAACTCCTACACAAGATTACATCCAATTCACCCATTAAATAATTTTCTAAAATCAAATCCACTCTACCAGAGGTACTACTCAACAAGGCAAGGCCCTAGGGTGCACATGTGGTTACAGAAAAGTTCATGAAAGGGGCTATAAAAAGCATTAAACTTAATCTAGCATAAAGCTTACAAAACTCATAACTGAAAATATACACATCAAAATCATGCAAACTTTGGTCACAGATCTAGACATTCCATAAAGAGCAACATATCCAAAAATCAAGTCCATGGCATGTGTTTGTTATAAACTACACCAAAAACACTTCAAGCTGAGTTTGAATTTTAATTCACAAACTAAACGAGAAAAACCCTATATATACTTTCTAGAAAAGATAGGTTTCTTCACGAGGAACCCAACCAAATTGGATTTGCATTTTTTTGATTTTTCAACGATTTTCTATGGATTTCTGAAGTTGCAGCCGAAACCCTAAAACACTTTTACAGGGGGACCCTTGTACTAATTACACAAAATTACGCAGAGGTTGGTTTATGGAAAACTCCCTAGAAAGAACGGAGAAGAAGCAATGTGGTCCTTGGGCGGAACTGTGCATCGCCGACGGCAGAATTGAAGGCCGGAGGCGGCCGGACTTGGCCGGGAAAGGGTGGGGGAGTGGTCCTTGCTCACCTAGGGTTCGATTTTGGTGCTAGGACGGGTCGGAGGAAGTGCCAACGATGGGGAACGGCGGAGCCGTGGATCTCCGGCCGTGAACGACACTTGCTCCGACGTGGATGCTCACCGTGGGGGTCGTTTGGTGGCCCGGAGAGCTCGGTGGGTGCTTGTGGTTGTGGAGGATGGCTCGGGGGACCGGTGGCGGTGAGCGAGAGAGGGAGCTCGGTTGAGGCACGAAGCAATGGCGACCGCGTGCTCGCAAGGCCGCAGCGGCGGCGGGCAGAAAAGGAAACAATGATGGCTTGGCTTCACATAAAAAGAGGACGACTTCTCGACGAGCACGAGGACGACACCGGACGACGCCGGGGGCAACCGCCGGCTAGCCTCGTGCATGCGCGCGAGCCGTGCGGCGTCCGTGTGCGTGGGCGCGTGTTCCCGAACCCGACGTGGTGCATGCTTGGGCACGGTGTACGGGAAAAGGAGCGAGGCGGAGGGCCCACGGCGGTCCGCGGTCCACCACGAAGGTGTCGAGGTCGACCATACACCGGGCATTGCGAGGACGCCACGTGGCCGGCGCGGCCGAAGTGCGCGCACGACGCACGGGGCACGGCGACAGCGTCAGGTGCATCACTTTTTATTCCACTTAAGCGTCTTTGCAAAAGCAAAACTCGAAAAAGTGACAACTAACTTAAAAATCTCCAAAACTAAAAGTTGTAGAGAGGATATAGACCTACAACTTTCCCAAAGGGCGACATATGTTTTGATCAACAGTTTGTCAGGGAACGCCGGCCGAAGTTGGCAGAATTCTCGGCCCCAAGTTACTGTTCACAGCGCGTTGAACTCGATTTTTGGCCAATTTGCACTCAAAATTGGAATGTCCACCAATTACAAAAAACGTGTTCCCGGAAATAATGAACTACTTTCATATTGGCCGATTTTGAACTTCTATAGTGAAATTTGGAGAACGTGCAAGAAAACCAAATCGGCCTTTATGGAGATCTAGGGTTTGACCGTGATTTGGGATTTTAACCAAGGTCTTTTGTGCAAATTTGTGACAAAACATGTCAAACATGTTTAGGAGCTAATTAATCCCGATTAACACAACTAAATGAGATATTTATCTTTAATAAACACCCGGGGTGTTACAATCTACCCCCTTAAAAGAAATCTCGTCCCGAGATTTGGATTTTAAACGACCGGCTTAGGGGAGGGTGTTCTCAAATAAAAATGTATACCCGTGAAGTTATGTTGGCTTTATTTCACTTGGGGTATTGGTCGTTTGCCTTGATTTCCCTACTTGGCTCTTGATCCTTGACCGTGCCGATTTGGCTCGTTCTGCTCAGTTTTCGGGCACTTCCTGACAAAATGCCCAGGTTCTCTACAATTGTAGCGAGAGACGAGGTGTGGATGTATTGGACCTTGGGAACCACTGGGTTTTGATGGGATGATCCACAACACTAGCCGGGTTGCTTGGCTTTTTCTCACGAGAGGAGAGGTTGGTGCGGGTAATTTCCCATCCATTTAAATCAATCTTTGGCAAATATCGCTTGTGACTCTTACTCCTTCTTTCTTCCTCCTTAAGGTCCATAGGAAGTTGAGACGGTGGCATGAGTGAATCTAGGACTTGCTGATTGGAATCTTGGTTCTCGTTGATTTTGAGCTTCATGATTCATCAATAGATTGAAGAGATAGACTTGCTCCATAATAGATTCCGATATTGCTTGGGGGAGACCGTCGGATAGACTAGTTTGCGATAGCCCTTGATAATGATTATGGATGACATTTTGCACCGGATGGCTTAACACTAAATTTTGGCCCTCCAAAATTTTCATGGTGTTGGCAAAGATATCCACCACCTCCTGTGTTGGTGGATGAGATGGGGACATCTCATTGGGTCGAAGATTGACCGGATCTCCCGTGGTGGATTCCATTTCCCCGAAAGTTCATTACGATCCTATTAGACTCCCTAAGAGTACAAAAATCCGAGTATGGTAGTTATTGATAAACAAGCATATCCATAGGTTAGAAAGTTAGAGAACTCAATCCGAAGGTTTTATAGGGGTTTGTTTTTAAGAAAGAAACCAATAGCCATGTTCTACAAAGGGTGGTCGGGTGATCAACGATCAATACTCTTCTCTTTTCCGATGGTCGACATGGTGCAGTAATGATGGCACACTAGGCGTTAGAGATAGGACCGGTAGATTAATGCAACACCGGCCACCGTAGCGAAACATGGCGATAATGGAGTGGCACGGATTCGATGGAGCACGAATATTTGGGTAGTCCAAAGTTCGTTAGTATTCGAGTTGTGGGTTTAAGGGATTTTCTCCGGTGAAGATCGTCGTCCGAGGTCATCATAAGAATGCCGATTCTTTTCGTATCCATGGAGAACCTTCCTCGGCCTCCAGAGGAATTTAGAAAAAGAACATCGTTTCCCGAGTTTAACCAACTCGTAGAAGAAGGCGGATGGAGGGTTCCATCTTTATCTTATTCATGTCATACATGGGCCACCTATTTGGGGCAGATCTGACAGTTGTCATAGATGATAGCCATTGATATGTCGACAAGAAGGTGCACTACCATCTAGATGCCCTTGGCGACTTGGCAACGATTACAGTGAGGCGTAGGCAGTGATCAGTAGCTTCGAGAAGAGATGGTAGAGCGATGATGTTGCGTACTATCATCATGGCTTTGAAGAGGATGAGATAAATGACTCGAGAGAATTAACTGTGGTATTGGAGAAATTGAAAAGAGCTCGTGGTATCCTCAATTTAGAATCAGAATTACTTTGAGAAGGCTGATCGAAGGATTTGCCAAACTTGTGTTTTCTTATACACCGATTCCATTAATTTGAAAGAAACATGCAAAAGGATCACAAATCACCGAGTACTCGTAAACTCCTCATATCTTGACGTTTGGAGAACCTTGATTGCTCATGAAAAATCTCCGTTTATACACCTTCACCTTAACTCGGTTGAGTTGATATCGGGTGAACTTTTGTGATTAAGCGAAAGAAGACCGAGTTGAAAAGTTTTCATAAGGATCTCTATAAGGAATGAGAATCTTAGCAATTGACCAAACTAAGATTGCTAAAAAGAAATATTTTTTTGGAGAGTAACAAGGGTTCGATGATGGATTAAGGGTTCTATCATCGTAGATCGATGTTAGTTCATAAGAACAATCAAGGATGGTAAAGTCATATAGAGCGAGTTGCTAGGAGTTTCTTACGGATATTTAGTGTGAAAGATATGAAAGGGACAAGCTAGTACCGGAACTTCGAAAGGCTTGCTCACATGTCACTTATTTTATGAGTAATAGCAGCATCCTTCATCCCATTAGTGGTGCAATGACTTTTAATTGGAAATGTGGTGCACCAATGAGACATGCTTGCAATATGAATGCATATAGATGAGTTGTGCATCGGTGGAATGGTGCACATAATGATGCTTATGATGAGGTGCATATAGTATGATGCATATGCATATGCATATGAGCATATGATGCTTATGCACATGAACTTATGGTGATTATGTAATGATGCATAATGAGTGATGCACATGATGCGTGCATGATGTAGTGCACGCACGATGATGCATATGCTTGATGAACGAGTGATGCATATGCTTATGAGATATGGTGCTCATGATGCAATGTCAGCATGACTTGCTTCACTCATGAGGTTAGTCAAGGTAGTGAGGATAAACATAGAGTTGAGAAGTAAAAGGTGCGGTGAGTCGCATTCTCAAAAACCAAGATACCTAGCACGCTCCTAGTGGTAATTACATGGCTGCAAGACACATGATACCCTAGGTTCCGTTGCGGCACCTTCGTTTATGGAACAACAACATTACCAACAAAAAGGACGATAGAGTAGAAAGACGGGAAACCGTCGGGGCATATGTATGTTAATTCATCCAATGTCCCAAATGCACATGTTGTGCAATGCATTTTCCATGCTCATGATTTATGTTATTAAGGTTGCAAGATATGCATGCGGTGATGATGCTCACGTGCTTACCAATAGATTTTTGATGCCCTGTAACCATGTTCTCATTTATTTGTTTGTGAGCAACCATAAGGAGGGCGAGAACCGATAGTGATCAATGTAGGAATATCGATGCAAGGAAAGTGGAGTGATCACCTTTACATAGCCATAGGAAGTTGGTGGATCACCGCTAAATTGAAGAAAAGGCATATAAGCAATTAGGAGAGTACAACGGGGTTCCACTTGACTCGGCAAGGATATAGGTATGCTTCTTTTAGAAGCCATCCTAAAAGAAGATGGAGATAGATGGATCTCGCACCGATTGTGTTCATCTGTGGATAGAAACTTCAAAAACATACATGGAACATTCTTCCACCACCTAAATATCATCATCTTTAGGCAGGGGATGTAAAATCTCGTGCCTTCCAATATTGGTATTAACTTAAGGATAAAACCGAGGCTATCATCCCCGAAAATTCAGATATCGCTTTGCTGTCGGGGTTGTTGGACAGCAAGCCGAGGGTCACTAAAAATTCCATATCTCTCAACTCAAGCGTCGAAAAATTATGAATTTTGGTCAGCATGTGTAGAATTTCATAGTCTTCAACTTTGGTATTCAACCTCAGGACAGATTCAACTTTTACAGAGGCCGAAAAAATTCATTTATCAAAGCTCTGTCTAGTAGTTTTAACAGCAAACAGGAGCTTATTAAAAATTCGATATTTCTCAATATACACATACATACATGCTGAAATTTTGTGAGTATTGCCATCACAAAATTATGACCTAATATGGTATTCAAGGTTTGTTCTATGTCCCAAAGGAAGATGACCTAAAAATTTGAATGTCGGAGATTACTACTGCTGAAATTCAGCAGGACAGAGACCTAAAGTTTTGGGCATAACCCCCAATCTAAAAATCTAGTGACCTTGAGACTTCTACAGGAGGTAGATAGATACCTAAAAAGCAGTTTTGATATTTAAAGGTTGAATAATATCAGATTGGAAAAGGGTCTAATAGATCCATTTTCAGAGTGCTATTGCCCAGAAAATTTTAGCAGGACAGTGCTTCACTAAAAAGATCATATCTCAAAGATTAAGAACCCTTTGACCATGAGATTTTGACAGCACAAAGTAGTCTATATAAAAAACATTTTTGGTATAGATTGTCTAGGAAGATTCTGATTGGAACTATATAAAAAATCGAGTTTTCAGCCTAACTCAGGATTTTGACAGCATTTCAACCTGACCTAGGCTTAGTGATTTGAGCATAGCTTCAGTTTTGTTCATCCTAAAATCATGAAAAATTCATGGAATAATCTTAACTAGCTAATGAGCAATTTTCCTAAAGATCACCTACCCAAAAACTTTCTAGATCATCCTTAGAAAAATTCGAACAGCAACTAGACTTATTTTTTATCATAACACATAATTTATCAAACTAGCATGATTGGTCCTTAAGAAACACAAATTAAATAGAGACCAAGCAACACATGGTTTAAGTTCAGTTTTGGTTTGATAGCTTTACATGATGAAAGAGTGTCCTATACGTCCTTACCAAGCATTTGAGCTTAAAAACGAAGTTAGTGCCGGTGGCAAGGCATATATACGTCTCTCCCTATAATAACTAGTCGAAACTAATTGTTCTTTAATTACCATGCCTAACAACCATGGTTAGTGTACGTACAGAAAACCACAGAACATTCAGAACCTTTCGTGCCAGCACTCACGAAAGCGTCCACATTCATTACCGTTCACTATAGAAACGGTATCCATGCGTAAAGCCACTGCATGGACGGCGTCCTAAATAAGACTCGACGAGAGGTGAGTGCCCAAGTGGAATAGGCCTCACTCATCCCTCACGGACTTTCCCGTGGTACCATCACATATGAAATCGTAGTGAACATGGCCTCATATGCCATTAGTTTGAGTTTGATTTTGGTGATTCATGACAACATGATCATTTGAAGTATCGGATGGCGACTAGAGAGGGGGGGGAGTGAATAGGAGCCGGTAAAAATTCTTCCCAAAGAACCCAGCCTATGTCCTACTCAAATCCCGGTCGCACACAAGCGATGGATCGAATCACGCACCAATCGCCAAGACCACGAGGTTATGGATCAATCTCTAGCCTTAGGAACGATTCCTAGAAGCACACGCGGAAGCACTAGAAAGGGAGGGAAGGAATCGAAACAAACAAAGACCGCACGAAGCTCTGGCGGACCGTCCGGCCCGGCAAGCGGGACCGTCCGCGATGGACCGCGCGGGACCGTCCGACCTGCTCTCGCGGACCGTCCGTGCCGACGTCGCGGACCGTCCGGCCCTTCCCGCGGACCGTCCGTTAAATCACACGGAACGAACCAAAGCCACTCACGAACCACGAACCGTCCGCGGGGAGCACGCGGACCGTCCGCCAAGCACAAGCGGACCGTCCGCCCGACACCGCGGACCGTCCGAAACTCCGTCCAACCAAAAATCAAAATCACGACGGATCGAAACGAAAGACGAGCAAGAACACGAAGAACATGGGTCGAACCCTAGCCGCGCGGACCGTCCGCGGTGCGGACGGTAGCCGAAAACGCCCGACCCCGAAAGTCAACTCCCCCAAATCATCATCGGATTTCCCAAACGGTTGAAGCTGTGGAGACAAGGGTTTGGGGACTTGAAAAGCGTCACACAAGGATGCTATAACCCAAAAATCTTGCCTCCTAACTCCCTAAATCACCGGGAATCGCGAATCCTTTGAGCACCACCAAAAGCTAGAGCACCGAACGAAAACTCACGAATCGAAGTGGTTTCCCGGCGTTTGAGGGCACAAGATCAAGCACAAAGATGCACAAGACATCTATCCATGTTTCCCTCAAAGAAATCCGGGAAAAAACTCACTCAAATCCGCGGAATCACACCGGGAACAAAGGCACGAAAACAAGCACAAAAAGTCACGAAAAACAACCCTGAATCTTCTATACAAACCAGGAAAGATTCACAAGGTCTAGCATGCCTCCCTAGCATCCATCCCTCTCAACAAATCTATCATGAAGCTCTCATGCTAGCCTAGAGAAAAATGGAAGAAAAAATAGCTACGAAAATGAGAAAGAGGAAGGGGGAAATGAAACCCTAAGTCTCGGAGAGAGAGAGCCATCAACACACACTTAGGGCTTATATATCGAGTCCCGCCGGAGTGGTAAATGACTCGACTACCCCTAACTACACTACTAGCGATACAACCCACGTAGGGGCATTTTGGTAATGTTTGTGGGTCTTGCCATCGGACGGCCACGCCTTTGCCGCACCCCCGCGTCCTCCCGACGCAAGCCATGCGATCCCGCCGCGTGTCCTCCGCCTCGAAGCTTCCCGACACGCCCGGATCCCGTCTCCGTCATGTTGGGCCCTCGGACTTGGTTTTGAGGCCCAAACCAAGAAACCGTCCGCCGATGGTTTTGTGGGCAAACCACCAAACCCCGCGTGCTCGGTCCGGCCTCCCGCCAAACCACTTGACTTGACCGCCACCTTGCACCGGCTCACTTGTCCATGACTTCGTCTTGCTTTTGTCGCCACCATGTGGCCCGCACCCGGTCCCCGCCGTCCACCGGGTCCCTCGAACCGAGCCTACTTGTCTCTCCATCTCCCGGAGGCCCCTCAAGGCCGAAGACCTTTCGCGCCCGTTCTTCACCCTCGCAACAACACGAACTAGGCCGCGGCCTACACCTGCGCACTAAGCCAAGAGTCAGTCCAACACCCGTTGTCAATCACTCACCACTGAGGAGCGGTCATCCACCGACCACTGGGACGCTCCTGGTCCTCAATCTCCCCCTTGATGAGTGCATTGACAACACACAACGCGAAATGAAATTCAGAGTAAAAGAGAAAGAAAGAAGAAATGAAAAACAAAGAAGCTCAACTCATGACCAAAACCGAAGAAAGGTGAAGAAAGGTCACAAGCCAAGCAAAGCACAAAAGCCAAGCAAAGCACAAAATCCACACCGAAAACAGCAAGAAAGCTCCCCCTGAACAAATGCAAGCTCCCCCTGAGCATGTGGATGCAAACTCATGCAAATTCCCAAATTTCAGCTCACCTCTTCTGAATTTTCATTAAGCTCACCTTGTCTCCCCCTTGTTGACAATGTATGAATCAAGGTGAAAATGCAGAAATGCAAAGCAAAGCATATAAACAGCTACATGAGCTTCTCAAATAGGCCAAATCTAGTGTCAAAGGCTAAAAATGAGACAACGATCACACACATGAATCATAGCATAGTTAAAGCATTGCCACAAGTAATATATGAAAATACAAGCATGTGACAAAGCAAAATTTTCAGATTTAAACCATTTTACCAAAAGAAGGCTCGCTTCACATGTAAAAGCCTATCCATGTCACACTTGAGCCACAAACATGCATACCATTCAAAGATCATACAGGGATATCAAATTCTCAGCAAAAGATCATGGCAAACACCCATAAAGCAAAGCATGTCATGTTAAAGCTCATGAGCCATGTGTCCACTTCGGGGAGACTTCTCCACTGGTGAACATCATGCAACATGTTTTGCACCCATATGTGAAAGATAAGACATTTTAAGCATAGACATGATGGATGGAGCATTTTTCAGGCATTTGACACTTCTTTTCAAGATTAAGTCATTTCATGGTACATGAAGTGCCTTTGCGGCAAAAAGAAGCTTATGCTCCCCCATGAATGCAACATAGGCTAAACATTCACAATGATATTCGGCCTTTGGCCCAAATGCAAGAACAGCATCCAAGCACAATCTAAGCATGAAAAGCACATTTAGACCAAACCGTGACATGGATACACAACTACACACGAGTGGAGCATATTTCATCAAAAATTAGTCAAGATTAGCATTTATTTCAAAAGGGCTATCTCACCACACATATATCTCAAATATTCCAAGAGCATAGCCTCACATCACCATTTCTCCACACATATGACCAAAATCTCACAAATAGCCAAAGAGACTCACATATGGCATATGAAAGAAGCTCATCATCCCAAAATGCAATATGACACAAATGCAACATGATATATGACAAGATGGCTATCCTACCATGGTTTGTACATCAAGCAAAGCATGTATATACATCAAAGTATAACATGGTATGATACATATGGTACAAAAGGAAATCCCCCAAGAATCAACTAGAAAGGGCAACAAACCCCAAATTCCCCCGCAAGCGCACAAAAGTAGCTTGGTCGAGAGGCTTTGTAAAGATATCGGCTAGCTGATCTTGGGTAGGGACATGGCTCAAAACAATGGTTCCTTTCTCCACATTGTCCCTCAAGAAATGATACCTCACCTCTATGTGTTTGGTTCTGGAGTGAAGCACTGGGTTTTTAGCTACGCTTATGGCACTGGTGCTATCACAAAGAAGTGGGATCTGGGTGCACTCCTCACCAAAGTCTCTCAAAGTGTATGAAATCCACAGCAGCTGGGAACAACAACTCGCGGCAGCAACATACTCCGCCTCTGTGGTAGACTGAGCTACACTAGATTGCTTGCGGGAAGACCATGAGACCAACGAAGAACCAAGAAACTGACAAGTACCAGAAGTAGACTTCCTCTCGACTCGACAACCACAAAATCCGCATCGGAAAAACCATGAAGAGACGAGTCGAGGAGGAAGAATACCAAAGGCCAAGACCAGGGGCGGGATCGTAGGTACCGAAAATCCTCTTGACGGCCCGTCGATGTGATGTCCTCGGCGAAGCTCGAAAACGAGCGCACAAACACACGCCGAACCGTATGTCCGGCCTCGTCGCCGTCAAGTAGAGGAGGGAGCCGATCATGCTCCCGTACCCCCGCCGGTCCACCGGTTCTCCGTCCTCATCCGCATCCAAAGTGGCCGTACTCCCCATGGGAGTCGACATCGGCTTCACATCTTGCATCCGGAACTTCCTCGGCATGTCTTTCGTGTACTTGGTTTGGTGCACAAATGTACCATCCTTCACCCGCTTGATCCGCGGCCCAAGAAAATACCGCAACTCGCCCATCATGCTCATCTCGAACTCCCCGCTCATCTCATCTCGCAAACTTGGCAACAAGGTTATGTGACGAGCCACCAAAGACAATATCATCCACGTATATCCGAACAATCGGCAAGTCATTTCCATGCTTGAGGAGAAACAAGGTTCTATCCACGGTACCCATCACAAACCCTCTCGCTCAAAAGAAAACCTCTCAATCTCCCATACCAAGCACGGGCGCCCGTTTCAACCCATACGAGCCCTTTTTCAACCCGTATACCCCGTGTGGGTACAACTCGCTCTCAAACCCGGGTGGTCGCTTCACATACACCTCCTCCTCTATGACCCCATTCGAAAAGCACTCTTCACGTCCATCCGAAACAACTTGAACCCTTTAGCCACGGCAAAGGCTAGAAGGATCCGAATTGCCTCAAGACGGGCCACGGGAGCAAAGGTCTCCTCATAGTCGATCCCCTCCTTCGACTAAACCCCCGAGCAACAAGTCCGGACTTGTTCCTCACAACCATCCCATTCTTTCCCTCTTTGTTCTTCCAAACCCACTTGGTTCCTATGGGATGGCAATTTGGAGGTGGTTCAACTAACTCCCACACCCGGTTCCTCTCAAAATTTTCCAACTCCTCATGCATAGAATTGACCCGGTTTGCATCAGATAAAGCATGTCCAATGTCCTTGGGCTCAAAAGTAGCAACAAAAGCAGCATGAGCAAAATGAGAGGAATTCCTGGACCTCGACCGTGTAGTGCGTTCATCGATGTTCCCAATGATCTTCGACAGGGGATGCACTTCTTGAATCCGTCGGGGAGCCTCACGCCTCGAGACTACCTCCCCCTCAACTTCAGCTTCTCTCGCCTGGTCCTCTTGTTGCACCGTCGTTGTCCATGAAGTAGACGGTCCATGCTCCAAGGTGGTCGTAGGGAAGTAGTGGGTACATGCTCAGCTTCAGGCGCATGGTTCTCCCCATCATCATCTCCATCTTCATCTTTCTCCTCCTCAAAGAGGTCCTCGGCCATTTCTTCATCACCTGCACATTCAAAGCCAAGAGAGGTACATGGCATTGTCTCGTCCAAGGTTACCTCGCAAGTCTCCATGATTTTGTTAGTCTCAAGGTTAAGCACCCTATAGGCTCTAGAATGGTTAGCATATCCAAAGAAAATACCATCACTAGACCAAGCCTCAAACTTGTCGAGTTTTCCCTTCTTCAAAATAAAACACTTGCAGCCAAAAACTCGGAAGTGACTCACTTTGGGTGCCCGACCATGCATAAGCTCATAACAGGTCTTCTTCTTGAAAGCTCGCAATAAAATCCTGTTGGAAACATGACAAGCTGTATTGACCGCCTCAGCCCAATACCTCCTAGGAGTCCTGTGCTCATCGAGCATCGTCCTAGCCATCTCACAAAGAGTCCGATTTTTCCTTTCCACGACTCCATTTTGAGGGGGCACATAAGGGGTCGAATACTGATGTTCAAGACCTAGATCATGACAAAAGGCATCAAAACGAGAGTTCTTGAACTCAGAGCCATTATCACTGCGGATAGCTCGAATAGCATTCCCATGCCTCTCGTTTTTCAACCTCACGATCAGATCTCGAACAAAACCAAAAGTCTCACTCTTATCCTCCAAGAAGAACACCCATGCATAGCGAGAGTAATCGTCCACCACAACAAGGACATACCACTTCCCACCCACCGAGCGAACTCGAGCTGGCCCAACAAGGTCCATATGCAACAGCTCTGTCGGACGCTCGGTCATGACATCGGTCAGGGGTGGATGGGGAGTGGCTACCATCTTACCATGCCTACAAGGAGCACAAACCAAATCCTTCTCAAACTTCAACTTCGGCAATCCTCAGACAAGGTCAAGACCACTCAAGCGGGAAACCAAATCAAAGCTCAAGTGTCCCAACCGCCTATGCCATTTCCACAAATCGAAGAAGGACCGGCCATCAAACAACTGAGCAGGACCCAAAGAACGAGAGAAATCAGCCCCGAAAATCCGACCCTCGGGAATGATCATACGGACAAGATCACCTCGAGAATCAAGGAAACGAGACTCGCCGTACTTGAAACGCACCTCAAAACCTTCATCAAGCAACCGAGAAACCGAAAGCAAATTGAAACCCAAAGACTTCACAAGAGCCACTCTCTTCGAGCGTTACCTTGTCACTCACATGCACAACACCCTCGACACAGCACCCTACCTCGTCCATTGTCCCCAAAAGTGATGTACATCTTTTCTTTCACCGGGGTGAGGTCGGAGAACCACTTCTTATCTCCGGTCATGTGTTGAGAACACCCGGAGTCGATCAACCAAATGTTCTCCAAGCCTCCCCGCCCGCAATCGAAACAAGAACGAGAATGAGCTAGCGACTCGACACCGGGGTTAGCACAGAGAAAGTTAAACCGGTGTCGAGCCATCCGCTCAAAAGAGGGGTTAGCAAACATCACTCCCTTGCCACCAAACTTCCCATGTCCCATGGGAGGAGTACGAGCACCACGAGGGGGAAAACGTGGTCCGTAGTTCCTCCGGAACCCAAAGCTGCGATCATCTCCCCTAAACCCGTACCGAGGACGAGTAGGAGGACGTCCAACAGAAACCACCACGAGCCCGACCAAACCTCTCACCAAGCACGCACACCATCATCTCTCCCGACAAACCTCTCACCACCACCTCTCCGTGGGAACCTGCCACGCCTCCTCACACTTCCCACACCCCGTGGAAGTGGCACTCTAGGCTCGGGAATACCATGAGGCCGGCGATACTGTCTCCCGGTTCGCTTGCTCCCTAGCAAGCCTCTCATCCCTCTTCCTCTTGTAGCAAAACTCGCAAGATGCCTCTCCTTGCCACAATACTCACACCTGAAGGGGATGGGTTTTGGTTTTGGCTCGGCTTCTCTCTAGGCTTCTCACCCTTCTCACCCACAAACTTCACTGGTTTCGGAAATCATTTGTCTTAGGTGGGAATTTGGGTGGATCTTGGGTTGTGTCAAGCTTGTTGCAAAGGTGGTTGGGCTTTGGTGTGAAAGAGTTCTTGGGTGCTTTTGGGAGTGGGACTTGGATCTCTCCGATCACCTCAAACTCGGGGTTAGACTCAACACACTTCTCGTACACACTCTCCCCACTTCGTTCTCTCCCACTTTCTCACCCAACTTCTCAAACCCCAAACCACGACCATCGCCTCTCTTGAACTCCTCAATCATGATTTTCAATTGAGGTTCCCGCCCGTACAACCAACCCAACACCTTCCTCAAATAGTCATTCTCCTCATAGATGACATCCAAACGGGAAGTAAGTTCAAGATTACGCAAAGTGACTTCATCACGGCTAGAACATGCATTTGCAACAGGAGATTTCAAAGATGCTTCCAAAGAACTAATGGTAGAACGAGCATCGACAAGCTTAGCATGCATAGTAGGACATGATTTGCAAGCACCAAGCAAAGTGGGTCTAGCCTTAAGCTCATCATGTTCACCTAAGAGCATCTAGTTGAGCCAAAATAGAAGCATTCTTCTCATTAAGCGAGTTTGATCTCATTCAACCAAGCATCACATTCAACACATTCAACATCATCGGGAGGAGTAGGAGCAAGTTTCAAAGAGTCATTCTCAAGTTTCAATTCAAGCAATTTTGACTCTAACTCTCCTACTTTCTCACTAGCATTCTCAAGCCGAGCCCTAAGATCTTTCCTCATCTTTTTGGCATCTCTCAAGGACACTATCACGGTTATCAAGCAAACCATTTAACCTAGCAATCTCAGCAAGCAAAGAGTCGGGATCACGGTTTACCTCATCCTCCGAGTCGGAGTCGTTGTCTTCCTTCACACTCTTCTTGTCGCTCGAGCTATGGGCCATGCCACAAAAGCCCTCAAGCGCCACACAGGCTCGGCCCCGCCGAGGTTCCGCTTGCACTCTTCTTGCCATTGCGCCTCCCGGCGTCTTCATCTTCGGGCCGCTTGAGCTTGACTCGCTCCTCGCTTGAGCTTGAGTCAACGTCGCTCGCACCGGCCACCATCGCTCTTGCCTTGTTCTTCTTGTAGTGCTCTTGCTCGGTCGCCGCTTGTCCTTGTCCTTGCTCTTGGACTTGTTGAAGTGCTTGCCCTTGGAGGTGTACTTGTCTTCACGCCTCGGGTGCGCCTTGTATTCGTTCACCTTGTACTTGTTCTCCTCCACTTCCGGGCACTCGGTGATGAAGTGGCCACGCTTGCCACACTTGTAGCACGTCCCTGAGCTCTGCCTTGCATTCCTCCGACTCTCGTGTAGTCGTTCAAACCTTCTTGAGAGCAAGGCCAGCTCCTCCTCGCCCGAAGACATCAAACTCCTCATCCGGAATGGACATAAGAGAGGACAAAGAAAACTCGTCGACGGAAGGGTTAGATTTGCCCTTTGATCCTCCCACAAGAGCAAGACTATGGTCAGTCGAGCCCTCATGCTTGGATAGCAACTCGTCAACCTCAGCCGACTTGAGCTTAGAAAAGAGGTCATCCAACTCAATAGTCAAGTAATGCCCAGACTCCTTGATGGCCTCAACCTTAGCACCCCAAACATTTGGGTCCAAGACATGCAAGAGCTTCAAAGCCTGATCATGCTCGGAGTACGGAAAATCCTCAACATTAGCCTTCATGTTGTTCACGATGGCGGTGAACCTCTGAAACATCGCATCAATGTCCTCACCGGAAGTGGAGTGAAATTCTCATATTGCATCCGGTAAGAGACAAAGAGGCGAGCCTTCACATGGTTATCACCACCGTGAGCAACCAACAACTTTTCCCAAATTTGCCAAGCAAGATTCAAATGGCGAACACGCTCAAACTCTGGATCACACAAGCTCCGGCACAAGTGATCAACAGCTTTTGCATTAGCCTCATACTTGGCCTTGGCATCGGCATCGGTTACCATAAGAGTATGGATGTTGACCGGAATAGCATAGGTCTTGTCAAGCACAATAAAATCCAACAGCTTTCCTCGAAGAAAAATCATCATACGAGCCGCCCACTTGTGGTAACCCTTGCCATCGAAGTGCGGCGGACCGCCCCGCTCAACGTACGCCATCTTAGGATTCGAGACTTGTCAAAGTCGCAAAGAATCCGCACCAAGCTCGATACCAATTGAAGGATCAGATGGCGACTAGAGAGGGGGGGAGTGAATAGGAGCCGGTAAAAATTCTTCCCAAAGAACCCGGCCTATGTCCTACTCAAATCCCGGTCACACACAAGCGATGGATCGAATCACGCACCAATCGCCAAGACCACGAGGTTATGGATCAACCTCTAGCCTTAGGAACGATTCCTAGAAGCACACGCGGAAGCACTAGAAAGGGAGGGAAGGAATCGAAACAAACAAAGACCGCACAGGCTCTCGGCGGACCGTCCGGCCCGGCAAGGCGGACCGTCCGCGATGGACCGCGCGGATCGTCCGACCCGCTCTCGCGGACCGTCCGGCCGACGTCGCGGACCGTCCGGCCCTTCCCGCGGACCGTCCGTTAAATCACACGAACGAACCAAAGCCACTCACGAACCACGGACCGTCCGCGGGGAGCACGCGGACCGTCCGCCCGACACCGCGGACCGTCCGAAACTCCGTCCAACCAAAAATCAAAATCACGACGGATCGAAACGAAAGACGAGCAAGAACACGAAGAACACGGGACGAACCCTAGCCGCGCGGACCGTCCGCCTGGTCCTCGCGGACCGTCCGCCAGGTGCGGACAGAGCTGAAAACGCCCGACCCCGAAAGTCAACTCCCCCAAATCATCATCGGATTTCCCAAACGGTTGAAGCTGTGGAGACAAGGGTTTGGGGACTTGAAAAGCGTCACACAAGGATGCTATAACCCAAAAATCTTGCCTCCTAACTCCCTAAATCACCGGGAATCGCGAATCCTTTGAGCACCACCAAAAGCTAGAGCCCCGAACGAAAACTCACGAATCGAAGTGGTTTCCCGGCGTTTGAGGGCACAAGATCAAGCACAAAGATGCACAAGACATCTATCCATGTTTCCCTCAAAGAAATCTGGGAAGAAACTCACTCAAATCCGCGGAATCACACCGGGAACAAAGGCACGAAAACAAGCACAAAAAGCCACGAAAAACAACCCCGAATCTTCTATACAAACCAGGAAAGATTCACAAGGTCTAGCATGCCGCCCTAGCATCCATCCCTCTCAACAAATCTCTCATGAAGCTCTCATGCTAGCCTAGAGAAAAATGGAAGAAAAAAATGGCTACGAAAATGAGAAAGAGGAAGGGGGAAATGAAACCCTAAGTCTCGGAGAGAGAGAGCCATCAACACACACTTAGGGCTTATATATCGAGTCCCGCCGGAGTGGTAAATGACTCGACTACCCCTAACTACACTACTGGCGATACAACCCACGTAGGGGCATTTTGGTAATGTTTGTGGGTCTTGCCATCGGACGGCCACGCCTTTGCCGCACCCCCGCGTCCTCCCGACGCAAGCCATGCGATCCCGCCGCGTGTCCTCCGCCTCGAAGCTTCCCGACACGCCCGGATCCCGTCTCCGTCATGTTGGGCCCTCGGACTTGGTTTTGAGGCCCAAACCAAGAAACCGTCCGCCGATGGTTTTGTGGGCAAACCACCAAACCCCGCGTGCTCGGTCCGGCCTCCCGCCAAACCACTTGACTTGACCGCCACCGTGCACCGGCTCACTTGTCCATGACTTCGTCTTGCTTGTGTCGCCACCATGTGGCCCGCACCCAGTCCCGCTGTCCACCGGGTCCCTCGAACCGAGCCTACTTGTCTCTCCATCTCCCGAGGCCCCTCAAGGCGAAGACCTTTCGCGCCCGTTCTTCACCCGCAACAACACGAACTAGGCCGCGGCCTACACCCGCGCACTAAGCCAAGAGTCGATCCAACACCCGTTGTCAATCACTCATCACCGAGGAGCGGTCATCCACCGACCACCGGGACGCTCCCGGTCCTCATCATTGGGACTAACCTTATTGTTCTAGCATGTCTTTGTAGACATTTCTAGGTCCCAAGGATGCAAGAAAACTACATGCAAAAATGTAGAAAACAAGGGTCAAAACCGAGCAAGAAAAGCAAAAGAGAAGACACCATCGGATGAATCGACGGTCCCTCAAATACAAGCGTCAGTGCAATCGTCGGACGAGTTGGTGCACAGGGTCAAACCCTAGGTACCGTCGGATGAACCGACGGTCCATTATTTAGTAGCGTCGGACGAGTTGCAGAGGAAGAGCAAGGAAGAAAGTAGCACCGGATGATCCGACGATCCGAGTGGGGACCCCATCGGTCTATCCGACGCTCGCCTTGGATTCATACGAGAGACGCACCAAGCCAAAGCCTTCGGCAAAGACCGGATGATCCGACGCCTCGGTCGGGGTTAGCGTCGGTCTATCCGACGCGTCGCTTGGAAGCTAACGGTGATGACTTGGACGCGAGGCCTTCGACACCGGATGATCCGACGTACCGTCGGTGTATAGTGTCGGAGCGAGCTTGTGTTAGAGAACCTCAACGGCTACGTGACGTGGGAGGGGCACCGGATGAACCGACACCCCGGAAAAGCATAGCGTCGCATCATCCGACGCGTACCTTTTTCGGCAGCTTTTAGCCAACGGCTAGTTTGATGCCTTGGGCTATTTATACCCCCTCCACTCACCCATTTGAGGTTGCTTGGATTGTGTGGAAGTGCAGTGGAGTTCCGGACACATTGAAGATCATATCCAATCCATCCAAGTGCTTAATTGCTCATCCTTAGACTAGTACATGCTTTGTGTATGTGCTTAGTGCTAGCCTTAGCAAAGAGCCGAGTGAGTGAAAGGTTGTGCCAACCTTGTGAGGTGATTCTTGAGTGAATCTAGTTGTACAAGGTTCGCCGGAAGCCTTGGAGCCTAAGTGGCTCACCGGCAATCGTCATCGACCCTCCGGCTTGGTGTGGAGCGGCGAGGACACTTTGTGCGGGGGACGTGGAGACCCCCTTCCTTGGTGGAGAAGCTCCTTAGTGGAGGCGGCATCAAGGTGACCAAGGGAGCTTGATAAGTGCCTAAGTGGCTAGCCTTTGTGGCGAGTGTTGACGCAAAAAGTGCACCTAGCGCCAACCACACAAAGAAGCCGAAAAGCCGGCTTCGCACGCGCAAAGAGTAGAGATGACGTGCCGATCAATTTTCCCGAAAATTAACAAAAGATAAAGAAGTTAAATACCAAAACTTGGAACTTGCCGGTGGTACCGGACGGTTCCATATTTACGGCTAAGAAGCCATACAAGATGACGCATAGCTATATGAATGCTATTTGCCAAAGAATTGAAACCACTCGGGAACTTATAAGAGGAAAAACGATACTGCCGAATGGATGACGTGAGCATGATGGCAACCGGTCTTTGTTTGGTCAACAATGCATAAACACGATATACGACCGATCCCATAAAGCAATGTTAAATAAATGAATAAAGTAAAGCGCGAACGTAAGCATGTAATAAATAAGCATGCATAGATCCAAAGCACTAGTCTACCGCATGTCTAGGTACTTAAAGATCCGTCAGGTACGATGCCAAAACAAATCTATCCACCGCATGATACAACTTGCATGAAATCGTGCCACTTTCCACAAATAGATCTACCCACCGCATGATACAATCTAAATATGGAAAGCTAAAATCACGCATTATTTAAAGCATGAATTGCGCACGTGTTTTACTCGTGGAGAAACATAACCGAATATGGCCGAACAACGATTCGGGGTCCATGAAGAAGGAACGAACATTACCAAGCGGATAAATCTATCGATTGATTCGAAATCTAATCCACCGGATGACTAGATCTAAAGCAACCCAAAAACCCGCATCTACCGCATGATACTCGGTTCTTTCAACATTTATACCAACAATGGCAAGCTTGAACCCACAACATGTAACAACCTAGATCGATTCGGTTTCGGCTATCGGAAAGCACAAGATCCACGTGTTAAAACATGAAATCTACCCGTATAAGGATCACAAAAGAAGCAAGCCGATCCAAACCCATCTAGATTGAGCAAAAGTGTTAACACGAATCTAAACATAAAGTAAAAACTCGAAGTAACACAGGGTAACTTAATGAATCTATTGGATCTTGCCAGAATCCAATAGAGCCGATAACTAGCTTCAAGCTAGATCTTAGCCCACCGCATGGCTCATGACCTAACAAGAAACCCTCTTGAACCAAGCTTGAATCTACCGCATGACACGAAGCATGGTAACAAGACTACTTGCATCAGATCTAAATCCACCGCATGATACTAGACATGATACAAGGTTGCCGGTACTCACGGAGGTCGACGGATCGATTGGCCCTCTCGAAGAACTCGACGACACGACAAAAGGACTCTAGGGTTTGGCGTAAGGCCAGTGTGTATTGAAGAATGATTGTCCTTGTTACATACATTCAGGGGTCATATTTATACCCTGTCAAGTACAACTTCGAATGGATTCGTTACCTAACTTATCTCTAAGCTCGATCACCTATCCATCCATTCGTTCTCCCTGATTGAGCCACGTCACCATTCAATCTCGCAAAATCAGCTCTACTGTTCCTTTGCCGAACTGGAGCAGATAGCCGACCGCAGATCTCTTTGTCGAATATCTCTGAAAAGATCCTTCCTTCCGTCAGACGGACTCTGTATCGAACCGGACCCACAAGTCAGACTCCTTACCAAATTTTGGTGTTAACACATGCCCCTTCAATTGTGGGATAAAAGTAATTTTGTTCCACAATTGACTCCAGCCACGAATACTTCAAATCGAATCCGTCAACACCGTTCTTCGCAATCCGCCGAATCTTCATCCGAGATCCAAACCCTAGATCCCCTCGTTCCGAGCTCAAAACCCCAATGGCGGCTCAAAACCAGGATGCTCGTGTAAATTTCTCCCCCCGTAAATCTCGTTCGGCATTTAGGTTTTCAATTTCACCCGAGATTTCTTCTTCCGCTTTCGCCTCGGAACCTTCCACCGAACTTCCGATTCGCACCGAGGCCAATTCGAGATCCTATTACTTTGGTCCCGTGGGGAACTCGACCCTCAAGATTTCATCGCGAGCTCGAATCTCGCAGAATCCCCTTCAAAGCAGCTCTATCTCCACCTCCTCAGTGGCAAGATGCTTTTAAGAACTGGCCCTTACCTCCAATCGCAGGCTGGAGGACTTGGTACCGGAGGATTCTTGCAGACAAGAGCGGATTGACCAACCTGGATACCCTCCATATCGCCCAGTGCTTGGAGTTATCCGTGGCTGAGACCCCTAAGAACGAAGACCTCCTGATAGCAGCCTGCCACTTCTGGTCAAACGGCGTCAACGCTTTCCTTTTTGGCCATGGCCCAATGTCTCCAACCCTGGCCGATGTGCCTATAACCTTAACTCATCCCACCTTCAATTCCTGGTGGCAAGAATTCCACGATCACATCTTCAGTGAGCCTGTACACGTGTTCTGTGCAGAGTTGATGCCTGATTTCCTGCCAACTTCAGAGGTAACATAATGAACCTTTGGATCAGACATTTCTCCTCTCAATCATGATTCTGACCTCATTCCTTTGATTCCACGAACACGGTCCGCCCCTCGAGCCGGAATATCACCTACAATCTCGTAGGCCCAATCACAAGACCGGGATTCAAGCCCACAACTCGGCTCGGTTAATGGCCAAGTTTGCTACAACAGACCCCCGCCCTCTCTAGCCTTGCTGGCGACGGGAGGCAAGGTTTATCTCTCGGTTGCTCCTCCAAATGCCAAGAGGAGGAGAACTATCAAGAAAATCTTTGTTGAGGTAAAATCCTTTACCTTCTTGACCCCAAGATTACTGCCGTTCCCGATAAATTATCTCTTTGTGCATTCTCGGACCGAGCTCAAGCAACCTTCGGTGTCGAACCCTCGCTAATGCCCCATCCACGGTATGACCTTTATTGTCCTCTTTTAATGATGAACACCGGCATTTACCCTTGTGACTTGACATTTGCGAAGAAACAGTGGAAGAACAAGCTGGTTGATGTCCCGGTGGCTCAAGAAGCAAGTCCACCCGGGGTTGAATTACCTATCCCGGTGGAGATCTCATCTTCATCACCCTCTGCAGAAGCAATGAATTCTCCGGAGATGAGTCTCCCAATCCAGCCGAGCCATCAAGTCCTCCAAAGGCACAATCACCCGTTGGTCACGCAACGACTCCAATCCCAACGAGAGGTGGATCCGACTTCTCATCGGCCGAAGCCCATGAACTACCAAAGAATCGCATCAACACTTTCTAGCTTGGGAGCTTCGGCTCTACCCGGAGCACCTCCTTCACCCGTGATTACCCCCCGCTCAAGAAATCGGCCACGAGGTCATCATTTGCACTCAACTCTCGCTATTTTTACTTTTAGCACCTCTAACTCGGTAATACGGCTTCTTAGGATCGAGGCTCCATCATCATCAAGCCCGCTCGTCGGGGACCAATCCGATTGCCGAGGCGATGGAAGGGATGCACCGGCCGCCGTCGGATGAGGTGCTAGCAAAGCTTCGAGAAATTGTTGCCCCGGCCGGAAAGAGATGCACAAGATCGGTTCAAGGATCTTGATTAATTCGAGGAGATGCTCGAATCCATCGCCCAAGAACTTCCCGAAGATGTCGAGCTTCTTTAGTATCCATCCGTGGCTTGGACATCCTTTATGCGCCCATAAGGCATGCTCGAGAAAATTGCGCTCCCGCCCGGCTATTGAAAAGAAGAAAGCTGATGCAGAGCACGCCATGAGCGGGGCGCAATCCCAAGCAGAGAACCACAAAGATACACTAGCTAGTCTGCAGGCTTCCTATGATCTGAAAATTGCCAAGAAAGCCGCTCTAGAGGCAGAACTGAGAAGCCTGTCAGCTGAAATAGAGGCTGATAAAGAGAAAATAGCCGAGCTCCCGGGATTGATAGAAAAGACCCAAGCGGAAGCAAAATCGAGCTTGTCACCAAGATAGAGCAATGCGACGCAAAACTCACCAACCTCGTCCGGTGCTCAAAAAGATTGCCGAACCGGCTATTGGACCGCTTCCATCAAGCAACATCCAATGCTCGTAGCATGATCACGAAATATTTGAACATTTGAATGCCCTTATTGATGTATAACCGAATTGGCCGTTCTTGTGGCATTTTCTTGTAATTTGTTTCTTTTCTTCTGTGTACCTATAATGCTTTGAACAACTCATTCGGCAAAGAAACGCTAACTCCCGAATAGCACTTTGATTCTCCTTAGCCGAGCCAGTCAACTGAATGCGACTCAGCCTAGAACTCCAAGCGACCCGTCGGCGGGCTGGCCAAGGAAACCTTTCCACCTTCCGATTTTCTTGGGATATGCGCCACGATCCAAAGCCACGACTCGAAGCCACGATTCATCTTGCCGAGCCTATAAATGTAACCGTAGGTGCCCCTAGCTCTCCACCGGGCCTTCTAGCTCTCGAATCTTTGCCAATCTCGGTCCTTTCTCTTTCCAAACAAGTGCACATCCGAAACCACCATGGTGCGCGCGCCTCAACCGCCGCCGCGCTTCCGATGAGGCGGAGGGGAGTAGCGCCAACGCGCACCGGAGGCAATGATCGTCGATTTCCTCTTCTTTGATTCAACTTTTGGTCTTCTTCTTGTTTTGACGATCATCCCCTTTTCGGATTGATTCGGTGGAATCCGTCTCTGCGCCGGCCAATCAACCCCTTCCTGACGACTCCTCGGAGTCCGATGGCCACTCCCCCGTGCCGTACGGGGAGGTCGATGCCCTCCGCTTCAAGGAGGAGCTGGAGGCATCCCGGCGTGAGCTAGAGGATGTCTCCAAGAAGGCGGGCATAGCCGAGCTGGAATGGGAGGACCAGCGCAAACAGCTGCTGGAAGCCATCGATGGTACGGCTCTGAAAGCAGTTCTTGATCCAACCCGGCTTTTGATGCTAATCTTTTTCTTCTTGCTCTTTGCAGCCCGCGATGCTGAGCTCAACCAGCTAAAGGCGCTGGTAGAGCAGCTGGCCGAGAAGGTGAACGCCCGCGGTGACACGCCGGCGGAGCGCCTTGCCGCGGTGGAGCACCGTGTCGACGAGGTGGCCATCCATGGCGTTCGTCTGGGTACCACCTTGGGCCTGGCTACCATGGGGACGCACACGGACGTCGACTACTCCACCGGCCGCGCGGCTTCCGGGCGGCGCGCCGCAGGACATTGAGGAGATCGAGCTCATCTCCGGAGCGCCTTGATGGCCATGGCGACGCCATTGCCGAAATTACTCATCCCCAATCCGTGTTGAACGAGCTCTTCGACTAGATTGTATTAGGGATGTGTAAATATCGGCAATAAATGAAGAACTTTTGAATTCTCGTGCTTGTTCCGTGATGACTCCCTTTACATTTTGCATCCGTAAATCTTGTTTCTTTTGAATGCATCCGGGAACCATCTTGAGCCGAACGCGCGAGAACAACTGCCCCTTGGCGCAAAATCCACAGAAGATCCCGATTCGGCAATCCATAAACACTGTTCAAGCAAAACCCTTCGCACCTGGGAGAAAACCACCGCCGTTTGGTATTCCATCGGTGCGTGCTCGCCGGTCATTACTCCCAATGCACCCCTTCGGTCAATAAAATAGCTCTTGGGGTGCCCCCGCAAATCCACTCGCGCACTCATCCATCATTTCTCATCTCTCCCCCCTGTCCCTAGCGAGAGAAAACCCCAAAGCCATGGACAAAGGCAAGCAACCCCGGAGAGCAGCTCATCAAAGAAGCGCACGATTCGAAGGTGAGTTTTCCTTGATCTAATCCTCGTTCTCCACATGATCTCGCGCTTCATGTTCTCCTCTTTTCCTCTTCCGGTCTTGATTTGCTCCCCGAAGAAATCATTGGGACCGAAGATGTGCCCGAGTACATCTCCTCCGATTCCTCCCTCGAGGCGAGGGATGCCACGCCTGAACAGAGGGCCAACCATCAACTGCGCCGCCGCGTTCGGCACCTGGAGCACGGCCTCAGGGACATCACCGCCCGTTGCCAAGCCGAGCGTGAGCGTCGCATGGCTCTGGAGTCACTAGTAGGGGGTAAACGCTTCTGACTCCTTCTTGACCTCATGCCTGCATTTGGATTTCTTGCCCCTAACATCGATCCCTCCGCTTCAGATGTCTCTGACAGGTACAACAACCTGAAAACGGCCTGGGAGAGCTTGGTGGAGGCCGCCAACCGTGGTCACCCCCACGCGTTCCAAGCTGCCGTCACGGTGGTCCTGGAACAACTGAAGAGGGAGCAGCCGAAGAAGTAAAGAAAAGACATGAATCATACTTTCGCTTCTTCCTCCACGCCTTCTGCTTCCCTCCTCCTTGAGGATCTGACCACTAGGGTTGTTAGATGTAAACCTGCAAGAAGCAGTTGTAATGTTTGTGCTAAGGGCAATGCATCTAGGCACTGGCCATTTCTTCTGTTTATGGATTTTTTGTTCTGAAGGCGGCCTCATTCTTGAGCGCCGGCTATCTCTGTGTCAGATGTGTGTAATCATCGATCGATCTCAATGCTAGGATAATATTTCTTCAGATATCTTCCATTTATTGCAGCGGAAAATTCTTCTCCTAGCAAAGTTTTCAATATGTATGCATTACCAGGGACGCATCTGACCACACGAAGGTCCTTCCCGAGTTAGGGGACCATTTGCCGAATTCATCGTATTTAGTTCCAATCGGCAATAGCGCTTTCCAAACTAGATCGCCTTACTCGCGAATTGCCTTACTTTCACCTTCTTGTTGTAGTACTTGGCAACCGCCGGTTGTTTTTCTCGATGTTTTCGAGGGCCCTAAGACGGATCATATATAAATCCTCCATCTCGTCCATCATTAGGCCACCGTAATCCTTGGAGCTCAAGTCCTTTTGTAGCACCACCCTCCTTGAATCTGATTGCATCTCCCAAGGCGAGTTGCGTGATGCCCGTAAACCAACTCGTAAGGAGAAGTCTTTGTAGCTCCATGGGGGGCCATTCGGTAAGCCCACAGTGCTTCACCGAGAACCGAATGCCACCTTCTTGGCTTCGATCGATCTTCTTTTGTATCAACTTGATCATGATCTTATTAGAAGCCTCGCTTGACCATTAGCACCGGGCATAATAGGGAGAGGAATTAAACAATTTGATCCCCATGCTTTCGGCAAATTCTTCGAACTCCGGTGACACGAATTGTGCCCCTTGATCGGTGGTAATTGTCGAGGGATTCCAAATCGATAGATGATGTGCTCCCCGACGAATTCAATCATGTTTTACGACGTCACCTTCTTCGGTGGGATCGCCTCAACCCATTTAGTGAAGAAATGCACGTAGCCAAAAGCACGAACTTATGCCCCTTGCTAGATGGTGGATTAATTTGGCCAATCAAGTCGATACCCCAACCCCCCGAATGGCCATGGCTTGATGATGGGATTCAATGCTGATGCGAGGACCCTTTGAATATTCCCAAACCTTGGCAATCTTGACATCCCTTGTAATACTCAAAGCGATCTTCTAATATCGTCGGCCAAAAGCATCCGGCTTGTCTAATAACCCACTTCATACGGTAGGCCGATTGGTGTGCTCCGCATATCCCATCGTGCACTTCGCTCATCATGTTCTTGGCTTCTTCTCGGACCCGTGCAGCGTAATAGTACCCCATCTAATGATTTATAGAATAAATTATCATCCAGAAGAACGAACTTTATGGCTTTGTACCTGAGCTTCCTAGAGACTTTACGGGATGGATCCTTCAAGTAATCAACGATCTCTTTCCTCCAATCATCTTCTGCAAGATCCGCCCCTAGTGCACACACCTCCGGCAAACGCTTCTTGACTCTCTTTGTAACCGGAGGCGCTGCGAGCCGGCCTGTTTGCTTCTTCGTTATGTTCTCTAGGAATGTCTTGTAGAGTCACCAACAAAAAGCTCTTCAAGATTTCCCTGCATTCTTCGTAGTAACTCCTCAGCGCTTCACTCTTGCATTCATATTGGCCGTTCAATTGCTTGATTACCAGCTCTGAATCTCCATAAACTTCAACCGAAACGGCCCCTGCTTCTCTCAAGTATTGAAGCCCTCGAAGTAATGCCTCGTATTCAGCCTGATTATTTGTGACAGTGGGCTGAATAGGGATGGCAAATTCAAACATCTCACCTTTAGGAGAAATCAGTAGGATCCCTACTCCCCCACCTTTGCCACATGATGACCCATAAAAAAATAAAGCCCAAGGGGTAATCTCAAACGCGAGATCAATTGACGGATCACGATGCTCAGTTATAAAATCGGCAATGATCTGACCTTTGATGGCTTTTGCCGATTCGAACTTCAATTCGAACTCTGATAAAGCTAAAATCCATTTGCCAATCCTGCCGTTCAAAATTGGCATAGATAACATATGTTTTATTACATCAAACTTGGAATACACAGTGCATTCGGCATTCAACAGGTAGTGCCGAAACTTTGTACACGAGTAGTACACGCAAAGACACAGTTTCTCCACAGCCGAATACCTGGTTTCAGGATCAAGTAGTTTTCGGCTAAGATAAGCTACTACCCGCTCCTTTCCTTCGAATTCTTGAATAAGGGCCGATCCAATGGTTTGGGTATCGGCCGCCACGTACAACTTGAAAGGCTTGTCTAGCTGAGGAGGAACCAATGCCGGTGGCTCCTTCATGTCTTGCTTGATCTCATCGAAAGCCTTTTGTTGTACGTCGCCCCACGTGAACTTCGATCTTTCTTCGGCTTCAGCAATGGAGAGAATGGCAACACCTTCCGTGATAAATTTGAAATGAATTTTCTCACAAAGTTGATTTCGCCGAGCAGTGACTGCAACTCCTTGAGGTTAGTTGGAGGAACAACTTCATCAATGGCCTTCATGCTCTTTTTGCCAACTTCAATTCCCCCTTCGTGGACCAAGAACCCCAAGAATTCTCCAGCTGATACCCCAAAAGCACACTTGTTTGGATTCATCTTCAAACCGTGTTTCCGGGTGCACTCCAAGGTTTTCTTCACATCTTCCAAATGGGTGTCATGACTTAGGGACTTGATTACCACATCATCAATGTAGATCTCCACAATCTTGCCGATCAACTCATGAAAAATGTAATTCATGGCTCGTTGATAGGTTGCACCGGCATTTTTCAATCCAAATGTCATGACGATCCACTTGAATAGGCCTATATGACCAGGACATCTAAAGGCTGTCTTCGAAATGTCTTCTATTGCCATGAAGATCTGATTGTATCCCGTATTGCCATCCATGAAACTGATCACCTTGTGTCCAGTGGCGGCGTCAATCAACAAATCGGCAATAGGCATCGGGTATCCATCCATTGGAGTAGCTCTGTTTAGGTCCCTGAAATCTATGCAAACCCTCATTTTTCCATTCTTCTTGTATACAGGGACGATGTTAGAAATCCACTCCGCATATCTGCATGGCCGAACGAAGTTTGCGTCAAGTAATCTTTCAACTTCCTTCTTCACATCGGCCAATACCTCATCCTTGTAGATTTTCCGGGGCGGTTGCTTATATGGTTTGAAACCAGATTTGATTGGCAACCGATGCTCGACGATAGAACGATCCAATCCAGGCATCTCCGAATAATCCCGGAGCAAAGCAATCTTTGTATTCCCCGAGAAGCTTAATTAATTCTCCCCCGAAGTCCGTACGCAAGCCTGCGCGCCGATGAATGTCGGCCTTGGCTTATCACCATTTCCAATGTCAACCTCTTCCGGTTTATCGGCCGACATGAATCCCCGCCCTAGCTTGCCATCGCGTCGTCTACGGGGTTCTCCATTAAAAATTGCTATAAGAGCCGATCGCTTGAATCGGTCGTTGATCACTGCCGACGAGGTTCAACGGGACCTTCACCCCGGTCTTTGCCTAAGAAGCAATCAATACCTTGGTACTCCCGAAAAGGCTGGTTCCATGTTCGCCACGCTCACGGAGTCATCCGCACCGGACGACCTCAATCTCATCGTCCACCCACGGATAAGTTGTGATGCATGGTGGACGGGACACAACGATTGGCATGGATCCGGTCCCGCCCAAGCGGCGAGTTGTAGGCCCCCTTGCCCTCGATGACAAAGAAGGTAGTGAGCGGCGTCTTGGATCCGATCATCAAATCCACGTGAGCACACCCCTTGGTATCCCAGAAGGGTTCCCGGCGAAGTCGTTGAGGATTATACTCGTGGGCGTCAAATCGCTCGGGCCCATGCCAAGCTTCTCGAAGGTGGTGTACGGCATTACGTTGACTGCCGCTCCACCATCGACGAACATCTTTGTCAATGGCTTGCCATTGACGTATCCCCCTTAAGTACGGCGGCCTCATATGTCGATTCTTGGCCGGCTTGTCGAAGATTGCCCGCTTGCCGGCACCAATTGTGCCGGCATCCCCTCGGCTTTGCTCATCATCTAGGGCCGCTTCCTCCTGCACAACCTGGTTAGCGGGAGCCATGAATTCGTTCGGCAGAAAGTATACCATGCATGTTGGAGCCGAACGCTTCGATCCTTCGGTTTGATCTTTGGGGCGCCATACTTGACGCGTGCGGATTCGACTTTGCCACAACTCGCGGTTCCTCAAGCGGCCCCGGACCCGTCTCTTACGGCTTCTCCTCGGGCGGGGCGGGCACCATTGCGCCTTACGCCGGACGTAGTCATCTTCATCCTCCTCTCGATCGGCCCACGAGGTCGGCATGTCGCTTCCTAGGATGATCAATGACTTCAATTTTTTGGCGCCGATCCCCATTAGGTTGGATCCTTCCAATTCTCTCGTGGACGGATCGGCGATTGACGGTCTCTGCAGCTTGTACTCAAGATACACATCCTTTGCATTCGGGACGAGTTCTTCAACGTGGGTAGCTTCAAACCCTCATTCCGGCAATGCACGAAGAAGGCACGGCCCCAGGTGTGCGCGCTCTGCTCGCGCGTGTCTTGCTCTTGGTCCCTTGTGTGCTTCTTCTTCGGCTGCGCCTCTCCTCCTCGTAGCGCCACTCTGGTAGCGCTCTTTCTCCATCTGGCGCTGCCACTTGTTGAGGAGGATGCGCGATGTCACCACGGGCTTGGCTCGGATGACTCCCCAATTTCGATGTGACTCCTAAGAATGCGGGGGGCTCCGCCTTTGTTCCGGGGGTCACTTGGCGCTGCGGGTCCCCTTTGCTCCATCTTGTCTAGACTGGTGAAGTCAAGACCTCGACTTTTCCCTTCTCCTCGGCTGTTATCACGTTAACAGAAAAGCCCACCATGTTACGAGGGAAGGGGTGGCCATCCGGCTTCATCTTGTTGTCAAACTTGAGGTGACCCTCCTGGATGGCTTTACGGATCCTCATCACGAAGACCACCGCAATCATTGATGGAGTGCGAATCCCTGTCGTGGAAGCCACAGTAACGTTTTGCTTTAACTCCATCGGGCCGAAGCATGGAATGCCCCTCGGGCAGCTTGATTCGGCCTTCCTTCACTAAGAGCTCGAACAATTTATCAGCCTTTGTGATATCAAAATCATAAGTGCCCTTGGTCTGCTTAACCCAGCACTGATTCATTGTCAAGGGCTCCTTACCCCACATGATCTCTGACGCGGCTACGTCCAGCTCGTCATCGGAGTCTTCGATCAGGTCAGCCTTGTCTAAGAACTGGTTGTAGATGTCGGCAACATCATGCTGCTTGCCGAACTTGGCATCCTTCTTGAAGCCGTACGCTCCGGTTGCTCATCGGTGATAGCTTCGTGATAGGCGGCGGGTTCTCGAACTCCATCCCGAACAACTTTTCGCGTACGGCCGGTAGCATCCCGGCGACGGCCATGTCGGCCAGGCGGTCATCGGCAAGTTAGTGAGAAGCACGTGCCTTTGACCTCCCTGAACCTCCTGAGAAACTCCAGCGACGTCTCGCTATGCCTCTGCTTCATGGTAGCAAGGTCAATCAGCTTCTTCTCCGAGCTGCCGCTGAAATAGTGAGCGTGAAATTTCCGCTCCAGGTCCTTCCATCTGCTAACTGACTCAGGGGGTAGGGACGAGAACCACTGGAACGCGGACCTGTCAGTGACGCGGGGAAGTAACGGACCCTGAATGCCTCCTCAGCTGAGCATTCCCCGAGCTGCATGAGGTAACGAGCGATGTGCTCAACCGTGCTCGTGTCGTCTTGTCCTGAAAACTTCGTGAACTCCGTTGGCGGCTTCACCCTTGGCGGCAAGAGCACATTGTAGTACCATTCTGGGAACGGCGGCTTATAGGCGGGTCCTTGCATTTTTGGCTTGAGGCCGGCCGGTTCGCATCAATTCGGCCATCTTCCGCGCCGGGGCGTCGTCCTCTTGCGCGCGCTGCCCGGTGGCGCATATCCCGGATGTGGGAAAGCGTCAAATGCTCCGTAGTTTCCCACCTCGTGGTAGCCTCCGCCGTACAGGTTTCTCTGCAACCAATTGCTCGTGGAGAGATCCTCGACCGGAAGTGAGAGGGGCGCGGGCGAGCCGAATGCTAAGTCTCCGTACGTGGGCTGGTACGGATTCGGGGCCGTTGCACGGGTTGACTGTGCTTTGCCACCAGCGGTGGTGGGCTGGATTGGGCGTCACGAGGCCTGCGGTGGAGGGCTGAACCGACTGTTTCCCGGCGGCTTTGTGGAGGAGGGCTGGAAAGCTTGACTTCCGGCGCTTTGGGGAGGAGGGGCGCACCGGCGGAGCTCGAAGTGGCGGGCGAGAACTTGATTCGCCCGGTTCACGGTGCCCCCTGGACGGGCGCTTTGCTAAACGCTTGTTCCATGCCGGGCCGAAGACGGCCACCATCATCTGGCTTTTGGAGCGCACGAGGAAAGCCTTGTTGTGCTTGCTCAACATGTAATCTGCGGATTCTTGGAACACCCGCATGCACTCCTCTTTCTCTGTTGGACCGTAGCATCGCTCTCCCCCGGCAGCAGCACCCTGGGCATCTCGTTCTTCAAGTATGGGACGCCACTCCTATTTTTCTTGAAAGACGACCGGACATTTCTGCGAAACCGGTTCATGGCGTCCTGGAGTTGCGCCGTTGCTCGAAGATAGGTCTTCCGGGTTGACGTCCATGATGTCCGCGATCTCGGGCATCTTGATCTATTCGGCTGTTGGTCCCACCGGGCGTGCCAAAAAGTGTGTTGACACAAAAAGTGCACCTAGCGCCAACCACACGGCAAGCGAAAAGCTCGCTTCGCACGCGCGCAAGAGTAGAGATGACGTGCCGATCAATTTTCACGAAAATTAACAAAAGATAAAGAAGTTAAATACCAAAACTTGGAACTTGCTGGGTGGTACCAGACAGTTCCATATTTACGGCTAAGAAGCCACACGAGACGACACATAGCTATATAAAAGCTATTTGCCAAAGAATTGAAACCACTCGGGAACTTATGAGAGGAAAAACCAATGCGCCGAATGGATGACGTAAGCATGATGGCAACCGGTCTTTGTTTGGTCAACAATGCATAAACACGATATATGACCGATCCCATAATAACAATGTTAAATAAATGAATGAAGTAAAGCGCGAACGCAAGCATGTAATAAACAAGCATGCATAGATCCAAAGCACTAGTCTACCGCATGTCTAGGTACTTAGAGATCCGTCGGGTACGATGCCAAAACAAATCTATCCACCGCATGATACAACTTGCATGAAATCGTGCCACTTTCCACAAATAGATCTATCCACCGCATGATACAATCTAAATATGGAAAGCTAAAAGCACGCATTATTTAAAGCATGAATTGCGCACGTGTTTTACTCGTGGAGAAAAATAACCGAATATGGGTGAGCAGTACCGATTCGGGGTCCATGAAGAAGGAACGAACATTACCAAGCGGATAAATCTATCAGGTTGATTCGAAATCTAATCCACCGGATGACTAGCTCTAAAGCAACCCAAAAACCTGCATCTACCGCATGATACTCGGTTCTTTCAAGATTTATACCAACAATGGCAAGCTTGAACCCACAACATGTAACAACCTAGATCGATTCGGTTTCGGCTATCGGAAAGCACAAGATCCACGTGTTAAAACATGAAACCTACCCGTATAAGGATCACAAAAGAAGCAAGCCGATCCAAACCCATCTAGATTGGGCAAAAGTGTTACACGAATCTAAACATAAAGTAAAAACTCGAAGTAACACGGGGTAACTTAATGAATCTATTGGATCTTGCCAGAATCCAATAGAGCCGATAACTAGCTTCAAGCTAGATCTTAGCCCACCGCATGGCTCATGACCTAACAAGAAACCCTCTTGAACCAAGCTTGAATCTACCGCATGACACGAAGCATGGTAACAAGACTACTTGCATCGAGATCTAAATCCACCGCATGACACTAGACATGATACAAGGTTGCGGTACTCACGGAGGTCGACGGATCGATTGGCCCTCTCGAAGAACTCGACGACACGACAAAAGGACTCTAGGGTTTGGCGTAAGGCCGGTGTGTATTGAAGAATGATTGTCCTTGTTACATACATTCAGGGGTCATATTTATACCCTGTCAAGTACAACTTCGAATGGATTCGTTACCTAACTTATCTCTAAGCTCGATCGCCTATCCATCCATTCGTTCTCCCTCGATTGAGCCACGTCACCATTCAATCCCGCAAAATCAGCTCTACTGTTCCTTTGCCGAACTGGAGCAGATAGCCGACCGCGAGATCTCTTTGTCGAATATCTGCGAAAAGATCCTTCCTTCCGCCGGACGGACTACGTATCGGCCCGGACCCACAAGTCGGACTCCTTACCAAATTTTGGTGTTAACGAGCGAGTCAAGTGGTGCTCTTGGGAGAGACTTGGTGACCGAGAAGCAATACTCTTGTGTGAGTGCTTCAATAACGTGGACTAGGGGTGGCTTAGTGCCTACCGATACCACGGGATAAATCGCGTGTCAAGAGTTTGCTTCCTCTCATCCCCTTTACGTTTCCGCATTTACTCTCTTGCAATCTTTGCTTGCCTTTACTTTCCTAGAGTAGTATCATGCTAGGATTGGCTATAGGTTGCAAACCTTTGTTTGGGATGGGAGTTTCACACTAGAACAACCTTAGTTGCACATCTAGATAGTATGTTCTAGTTTACTTTGAGAAAAAGTAGTGAAGCCATAGGTTAAGTTTTTAAGTTGCCTAATTCACCCCCTCCCCCTCTTAGGCTAACGGGCATCCGATTCCTTACAAGTCGTATCGAGCCGGGACTCACTTCCTTCACAAGGAAACACCAATTCGATTGGTAAATTGTGAAAACCGGCTCATTGGAACGGTTAGGCTTCACCGCCTAGTGAGTTGCTCTATAGAGGAATGAAAGGGGTGGATACCTTAGGTTTGGCTCCACATTTCGATGGCACGGACTATCCTCGGTGGAAGGTTCTCATGGAGGCCTATCTCCAAGCAAGGGACCTCGATGTTTGGAGAGTCACCGATGAGGGCATGAAAAATGGTACTAGAAAGGAAAAGCAATTTGGTGTGATTGCTAAGCGTATCATTTTGTCCTCACTAGATGTAGGCGTTTTCAATAGAGTTTTTACTTGTGAAAATGCTCATGAGCTATGGAAAACCATCAAGGAGCAAAATGAGGGTTCAAAAGAAGTTGCTAATGAACGCTACGATTGTCTCCTTGAGGAATTCAATAGCTTTAAGAAACTTGCTAATGAAAATGTCGAATCTATGTACTCACGCCTAAATGTGCTTGTCAATGAGATTAATGCCTTAGGTGTGAAGGACGTCACAGACTTGAACATCAACCGCAAGATCCTTCAAAGTCTTCGGAAGCCCGATTATGACTTGGTGAAGGCAATCATCTACGAGAAGAAGCTCGAAGATTTGAAGCCATCGCATATCTTGAGCAAGATCATGGCACATGAGCTTCAACTCATGCCCAAGTCAAAGAAGGCGCCCCAAGAAAAGCCCTAAGAACCATCCTCTCCAACTACAAGCCATGCTCTCTCAAGCCGACAAGAGAAAATGTTGAGTAGGATGGCTACTCATGGAAGCTCAAGAGAACATGATGGTGATGATGGTGACGCTGGAGATTCCTCAAGTGATGAAGAGGTTGAATCCATGCTTGCTGAGTACGTGAAGAAAATCTTCAAGTATGTGAAGAAAGTCAACATGTACGGCTACAACGTCCACTTGAGAGAAGGGCGTCATCATCAACACATCAAGTTCACCAAGATCAAGCACAAGCCCAAGAAGAAGGTGGTCAAGGAGAGGAGACCAAGGCAAGAAGCAACAATAGCCGTCCGTGGGTGGACAAGTGGTGGATCAAGTTCTTCTAGCTCAAGCGATGAATCAAGAAAGAACTTCACCACCCGCTTCATGCAAGGTCCTTCATCATCACACATGTGCCTTATGGCCAAAGGTATGGAAAGCAATGTAAGTGATGATGAATCCGACACCACCTCTCTCAATGATCTTGTTGAGCTAGTCCATGAGCAAAAAGGAATGCTTGAAAAACAAGCTAATGAAATTAAAGAACTCAATGCTCTCAATGATCTTAGTGACACCATTGCTACAAATTATGAATCTTTGTTGTGCAAATTCAAATTGCTTAGCAAGGAGTGTGAGGTGCTAAAATCTAAGCTTGAGAGCAATGAGACTAAAACAAGTAATTCCTTTGAGCTTGATGAACCATCTATCCCTTGTGCAATTCCTATCTCCAAGGTAGATGCTTCAACTTCTTATATTAATTTAATTGATGAATCTTGCTCACCATCTTGCCATGAGAATGTTGTTGTAGAATCATGTGATTATCTCATAGGCAAGGAAAACGATGAGCTCAAGCGAGAAGTGAAATGGCTCCGAGAGAGGTTGGCAAACTTGACGGGCAAGGGCAAGAATGATGAAGAACAAGTGGACATCTCTCAAGACATAAAGAGCAAAGTCCAACCTTCTCAAGATAACCATGATCCCATGGTGAAGAAGCTTGAGAAGGGTGCAACCGTGACTTGCTACAAGTGTCAAGGAGAAGGGCACAAGTTCTACAAATGCCCTCAATTTGTCAAGAAGATGGACAAGGGCGCAAAGAAGAAATTGAAGCCCACCATCAAGAGCTCCCTCATCTACACCAAGCCCAACCGCAAGAACAAGACAAATAGCAACACCTACGTCATTGTTGACGGTTAATAGTTGTATCAAAGTTCGTTTATGACTTGCAAGAGGACAAGTCTCCCGTCGTAGTCAAGGGACCCTTCTTCCCTCAAGTGGTGAACCCAAGGTATCGAATCCATGGAACAATGTGCAATGCAAGGATTCAATCTAGTAAAGCAGGGAAATCTATCTTATGAAGAACTAAATTGCATCTAATCTAAGATATCATAAGGAAAACGAATCTAATCTAATCTACTAAAGAGGTAGCAAGAGAAAGCAAGATATAACCGATCTAGAGAGTCTAGATCATGCTTATGTTGTTGCTCCAAACAAGATAGATGAAGATAGAAAAGCGAATCTCATTAAAAGCATCTTTGAATCATGGCCTTCCTTCCGACTTCGAAAACGCCCGCCTTTCGGAAACCCCGTTCTGTCACAACGTATCCCTATTCATGAGGGTAGTGAAACGACCCGGATTTCCGCGAACGGAATCCCGAATCTTAGCACCTCGGTGGTAGTCCCGGGAGGGCTACCACGTGCAATCCCCTGTCTCGGCGATTCCAAAATCCATACGGAAAGATAAAAACGGAAAGTAGAGTACAACATTTATTTTATTACATTGATCGAGTACATCTCTTCGGCACATGCCGGTACAAGTCCATCGGGACTGAATCAAACATAAATAAAACGTCTAGCAGCGGCTCCATGAAAGCGCGGGAAACTCCATATCCGCGAGCGGCTCAAGTGTAGGAAGAGCTCTAGTCCACCCAACCGTCGTTGTCGAAGTCGTAGTCCGGCTCTGCGTCAGAGTCACCAGGGTCTACCCGATAAGCGGGTAGGTCATGTCAGCTTCCCAACAAAGAGGCAAAAGCGGTGTATGTTCTACTATGCATGAGATAACCCTATTCTGGCTGTAGAAAGCTTAAGCAAAGCAGCAGTGCAACGTACAAGGTAAGCAGAATAAAGCTAGGAGGTCCACACCTCGGGGAAGCTTCCGCTTCCGAGGTCCACACCTCAGGGGTCCACACCCCGCTCAAGGAATACCACACCAAAACTCCGGATCTCAACCACGATCCAGAACCCAACTCTCATCTGCGATGTGGGGCCCACCTGCTCCTATCCCCACATCTCAATGGCCGGGAGACGGGCTCACACACTCGGGGGGGGAGAGGAAGCACAAGAGAAGTTTAACTAGTCGGGTGAGAGATCGAAAGACTGTCCATAACCGGTGGACACGGACTATAGCTATAGGTTTAACACTGCGAGAGGTTGTACAACCGTACCCGCCCGAATAGGACCGGAAGCGGCCGTCACCGTGTCCGACCCTACCATACGGCCGAAGCCCAAGTAAGTGGATAGTACCCTCCTGCGTCTCCGAGCACCGGCCCGGCCTCGCGGCGGAGCTCATACTACCCGCGAGAGGTCCCTCGAAGCCGTGGAACCCTTCCCCGGCCTCGCCGGGCAAAGTCTACTAAGGAGGGAAAGACCACTCCCGACACGATCACACCGATCCTCCCGCGGGAGGGGTGCTATCCACTACAAGTCTCACCCCGCACCCCCGCCCAATACAAGGCGGGCGGTCCGTACGAAAGTAGTCATCCGAAGCAAGGTCAACCGACGATCGGTCCTTAAGGGGCCGAGAGCGAGCACTCATCAACTCCACCCCACACGACACAACCCTCGGGTAAGAGGCCGGATCGCATCCTCCCTCGGCGGCCCGTTCACAAATAACCAAGCGGCTCGCTCCCGCCAAAACACAGCAAGGGGATACGCACCCAGAACGCACGCTAGAATCACACCGAGATACCCACATCTCAGCCCAAGCCCAGAGTACCATCCATAATCAAGCAACAAAAGTATGGATAGTTGAGGTAAGGGACTAGCTAGGGGTCTGTAGCTAGTCCCGCAGGAAGTGGAACAAGGAAACAGGATATATCAAAACATCAAGGCATGGCTATTAAACGAGTTATGCAATTCATCAGATCAATGCATTAAAGTAAAGCACTAGCAGCTATTTAACAACATGGGATCTATATGGTTGGGAGTGACATGACACCTTCGTTGCCGTTGAAGCAGTCGTTGTCTGGAGCAGTGTACTCGGGGTCCTCCACATCCTCCTGGTCGAAGCTCGGGTCTGCGGCACGAGATTCGACGCGAAAATAAGATAACGGTGCACATCTAATCAATAACTCCAAATAAGAACCAATTTAGAAGATCCAAAAGAACCCGAACTACCTACAATCGGCAAGGTTTCGCAAATACGGATTTATAGAAGTTAGTTTTGTATTTTTCTGAGCTCCCTAGAATTAGTTATGAATTTTTAAAGGTTAAATACATTTTCTGGAATTTTAAAACAGAAAAGAAAAGGGGTTTTGGGAAATTAAGCCGCTGACGTCAGCATGACGTCAGCATTCCAGGGTTCGTGGGCCGATGATGGGCTGAAAGGTTTACTGGGCCGAAAACGGCCCACTGGGCTCGGCCCAACTGGCCTAGATGGGGGAAGTCCTCTAATCCTCCCTGGACTCCTGGTCCAGGCCCCGTTCACGCGGTGGGCCTCCACGGCAGCCCGATGGGCCGGGTGCCACATGAGGCCCAGCGGCCTCTTACCCAGCCGCTACCAGGGAAGGGGGGTCCTGCCCCTCCCCAAGGCGCACGCCGCGCCCGACGGCGGCGCAGCCTCCCCCTCCGGCTACGGTGGCGGCGGCGATCCGGGCTTGCGCCGGGGTGCGCTAGCGTCGGCTGGCCGCCTCGCGCCCGATGCCCGGCTCACGGTTCGCTAGCATGGCGCGGCGTCCGAGGTTCCCGCGCGCGGCGGCGCGGTGAACACCACCCGGCGTTCGCACACGCGACGGCGCGACGGGTCCCCTGCCTCGGTCCAGATCTCTGGGGTGAGCTCTGGTCGCCCAGGCGAGCCCGCTCCTACACTGACAAGCCAATGCCCGAAGGCCTGCACGATCTGGGAATGAACTCACGCGCGAGACGCGGCGTGGAACGCCTGCGCGCTGAGCTCCGCTGGTGGCGAGGCCGAGGCCATGGCGCGCGTGGGTGCGGCCGGCCGGCTCCCCGCGCTCACCGGCACACATCGCATCGAAAACCCACGGCACGAAGGCCGGTTCACGGCAAGGCAACACATGCCACGCGCGCGGCGGCTCGGCCGCAGACGCGACACGGCGGAAAGGACGTTCTGCACAACGGGGCGGCGGCGCGACGCGCGTTCGGCGTAGAGCTCGACGGCGCGGCGCGGGGTAGCCCTCGGCCCTTCCGGCGAACTTGCCGGGACCCGAACTTGGCGAGAACACTAGGTCGACGCGGCTTGGGGTAGCCACGGCCCCCGAGGCTTCCGCCGGCAAGACGCGACGCGGCGTCGCCCATGGGGAGACGGCGGCGCGACGCGCTCGGCCACTGGCGGCTCGAAGGCACGCCCACACACAGAGACATGGCAAGGAGACGGCGCAGGGAGAAGGGAGAAGGCCACGGCGCTCACAGCGGGTCGGCGGTGTAGTCGAAGCCGGGTCGTGTACGTCGATGGCGTGGCGTAGCAGGCGCTCCCGGCGGTGCTCGGTCCTCTCGCTCCGGTCCGGCTCCTCCTCGGTCACGTACGGCGCCCCCCTCGTCCGGCTCCTCGCGTACTCGTCACTCCGCGGCGGCGACGCGCGCGGCGGCGGCGCGGCTCACCGGCCCCCACCGCTCCTCCACCTCTTCTCCCACCTTCCCCCCTTCCTCTTCCCCTTCGGCGGCGGCGCTGCGGAAGGGGCAAAACCCCAATGTGGGTTGGTGGCGGTGGACGACCGCTACTGAGCTCTCCTCCCTTCTCTTTTGAACCCGGGCGCCGCAAGGCAAGGCGAAATCCCGTGGCTGCCCCCCCGGCTTGGACCGCCCGACGCCCGTGGCGGCGCCGCCCGCTCACTCTCCACGCGACCGTGGACACCGGGGCAAGGCGCGGGCGTAGAAGGGGCTTTTCCTCCCCCCGGCCCCGGCTCGGTTCGCGCGCGGGCGCCCGGTCCCTCGGCGTGCGTGCCGGCCGGGCGGCTCGGCCGCGCCCGCGCCGCGTGTGCGGTGCGGCGGGGCCGGCGGCGCCAAGCGGCTCGGTGACTAGGGCTGCGGGCGCGGTGAGGATAAGGGAAGGGCGACGCGCGGGGTCCACTTGCCGGTGACAGAGAGAGAGGGTGAAGCGGCGCGGGTTAGTTGGGCTGAATGATGGCACGGGTTGGGCCACTGCAAAGCAAGGGAAGGAAGAAAGCGGCCCAATGCACAAGTTTGTTATTTTGCAAAATAAAGAATTAAGCTTTGAACTAGGGTTTGAAATAGTGTTTGAATTTGTTTCCCAATCAAATTCAAACTACACACATTTGAACTCCAAATAAACCAGAGAAAAACCAACTCACATATTTTACCATATTTTAAATATATGTTTTATAAATGGGCTAAATTGGTGGAGAATTTAGAGAAGGGCTAGCAATTTGGTTCAAAAATTGATAGCACTCACATCCAAGCAAAAAGTTTTAAATTTTCGCAAAATTTACACACCTAAATTCCTGGGTTGTTACATTCTCCCCCACCACCGAGAATCTCGTCCTCGAGATTTAGTCCTCGATCTCCTCTCGTGAACAAGTGAGGGTACTCTTTCCCGAGATCGGCTTCCTTCGCCAAGTTGCTTCTCGCTCCGTATGGTTGCTCCAAAACACTCTACGAAAAGGAATGGTAGTTCTCCTTGTTTCCTTGACGGCTCGTCCAAGATTTTCTCGGGATACTCTGCATACTCAAGGTTATCTTGCGGATCAAGCAACTCCATGGGCACTTGCTTAGCCTCCCTTGCCTTCTCGCTCTTTTTCGGTGTGACACATGAAACACTCGGGTGTACTCCTCGCCATTGCCTCGGGTAGCGCAAGGCGGTAAGCCAAACTCCCAATCCTTCGGGTGATAGGGTACGGTCCCACGTACCTCGGTGCAAGCTTTCCCTTCACCAAGAACCTCTTAGTTCCTCGAAGCGGTGAGACTTTCAAGTACACTCGGTCGCCAACTGCAAAAGACAACTCTCTCCTTCTCTTGTCGGCATAGCTCTTCTGACGGCTTTGAGCGATCTTCAGGTTCTCACGAACTTCCTCAACTTTTTCCTCTCGCTTCCCTCAATGATCACTGGCCCAAACAGTGCTCGTTCTCCAACCTCCGACCAAGCTAGCGGGGTCCTGCACTTTCGCCCGTAAAGTGCCTCAAAGGGAGCCATCCGGAGACTTGCTTGAAAGCTGTTGTTGTACGAGAACTCCGCAAACGGCAAACTGCTCTCCCAATCCGTACCATAGGTGAGTGCACAAGCTCGTAGCATGTCCTCCAAGACCTGGTTGACCCTCTCTCGTCCGACCTTCGGTCCGTGGGTGAAAAGTTGTCTTTGTAGTTGAGAGTGGTGCCCATAAGCTTGTGGAAGCTGCGCCAAAACTTGGAGACAAGCGTGGCCCTCGATCAGATACAATACTTCTGGGTGCCCCGTGCAGCCTGAGTATGTGCTCTACGTACAGTTCCGCCAACTTCTCGGTTGCGTACCTGGTCTTCACCGGCACAAAGTGAGCCACTTTGGTCAGCCTGTCCACTGTGACCCAAACCGAGTCGTTCCCTTTTGGTGTTCGAGGAAGTCCCACCACGAAGTCCATGGAAATGTCCTCCCACTTCCAAACTAGAATAGCCAACGGCTTCAACAAACCAGCAGGTTTCGATGTTTGATTTTTACTACGCTACGGGGTGTCGCAACGAGGCCACGTAGTGTGCTATATTCTTCTTCATGTCCTTCCACCAATACCGATCTTCGGATCTCTGTACATCTTGGTGCTGCCGGGTGAATCGAGTACCTCGAGTCGTGAGCTTCTCTCATGATCTCGCTCCCGGAGTGCCTGTCTTGTGGTACACGGATCCGTTCTTTCAACCACACGGTGCCTTGTCCATCAACCCGGTAGTTCTCTCGCTTTACCCCGTTTCATCGGTTCTCGCGGAACTTTGATTTCTCGCACACGACATCCGGGCCGTACGGATTCGTTCCTCCGGGTCATAGGTCACTTGCATCACGTTGACTTGGCCTTGGTCTACAATTTCGATTCTCAGCTTCTCTAGCTCTTCATGCAGGGCAGGTTGCTCTTCTTTTACCATGAGGTTGTTGCAATATGTTTTCCGGCTCAGTGCATCTGCCACGACGTTAGCTTTGCCTGGGTGGTAGTTGATCTCGACGTCGTAGTCCTTGATCAGCTCTAACCATCGCCTCTGCCTCATGTTCAACTCTGTCTGTGTAAAGAAGTACTTCAGGCTCTTGTGGTCGGAAAACAGTTCACACTTGTTCCCTATCAGGTAGTGTCTCCAGATCTTGAGCGCATGCACAACAGCTGCCAACTCCAAGTCGTGTGTCGGGTAGTTTTCCTCGTGTTTCTTCAGCTGCCTGGAAGCATAAGCCACAACTTTCCCTTCCTGCATTAGCACACATCCGAGTCCTTGCCTTGAAGCGTCACAGTAGACCACAAAGTCTTTCTTGATATCTGGCAAGGTAAGCACTGGGGCTGTGGTGAGTCTCTTTTTCAGCTCTTGAAAGCTCTTCTCACACGCTTCTGACCACTCGAACTTTGTGTTGTTCTTGAGCAACTCTGTCATTGGCTTGGCGATCTTGGAAAAGTTCTCAATGAACCTCCGGTAGTAACCTGCCAACCCAAGGAAGCTTCTGACATCTGTCACGTTTAACGGCTGCTCCCACTTGGTCACTGACTCGACCTTGGACGGATCCACGGCTATCCCCTCTGCCGACAACACGTGTCCCAAGAACGCGACCTTCTCCATCCAAAATTCGCACTTGCTGAACTTGGCGTACAGCTTCTGCTGCCTCAGCCTCTCTAGCACAACTCTCAGGTGCTCCTCGTGCTCCTCAGTGGTCTCAGAGTAGATCAAGATATCATCGATAAACACCACTACAAACCTGTCCAACTCTTCCATGAAGACCTTGTTCATCATATTCATGAAGTAAGCGGGGGCGTTGGTCGGCCCGAAAGAAACCACCACGAACTCGTACAAGCCGTAACGTGTAGTGAAGGCTGTCTTGGGGATATCCTGCTCTCGGATCTTCATCTGGTGGTAACCTGACCTCAGGTCGATCTTGGAGAAGAACCTTGCCCTTTTGAGCCTATCCAGCAAATCCTCGATTCTGGGTAGCGGGTACTTGTTCTTGATTGTCATCGAGTTGAGCGTGCGGTAGTCAATGCACATCCTCTTTGTGCCGTCTTTCTTCTCCACGAAGAGCACTGGTGAACCCCACGGTGAGGCACTCGGCCGAACAAACCCTTGCTCGAGCAGCTTCTTGAGTTGTTTCTTCAACTCGTCCAGCTCGTCAGACGACATCCGGTACGGGCTCTTTGCAACGGGCCCCGCCCCTGGCATCAGCTCAATCACGAACTCCACGTCCCGGTCCGGGGGTAACTCCGTAAGCTCCTCTGGGAACACGTCCGGAAACTCACGGACCACTGGGATTTCTTCAATCTCTTTCCCACTCATGTTGCACATCATCGTAGCAACCTTCGGACTCTGTGGCTCGATCCGCACTATAGTCCCACTGGGGTGTTCTAGCTGTATCACTCTGGGGTTGCAAGAGACTATCCCGTTGTGTTTTGCCAACCAATCCATCCCTAGGATCACATCTATCCCGGTAGACTCCAAAGCTTGTCAAGTCCGCCGTGAACCGTTGCCCCTCAAACACCATCCTCACTCCCCGCACTCTAACGTACTCCTCTTCTCTCCTAGCGGAGAGCTAGTCAAGATAGGCCTTTGTCGAGGCTTAGTTGGTAAAGACCTTTCTTTAGCAAACTTGGTAGAAATATACGAAAACTGAGCTCCGATGTCGAACAAAACGATTGCCAAAGGCGAGTCAACAAGGAACTCACCAAGTGTGACGTCGGGTGCGGCTGCTGCATCCTCGGCGGTGAGGTGGTTCAGACGGCCTCGTGTAGCTGGCGGCTGAGCAGTCCTCTGCTGTGTACGGGGTGGCTGTCCTCCTGGTGCTGGTGGCTTGGCTGGGGTCTGGTACTGAGAGCTGCGGTTCGACTCCTCGGTGGCGCCCGCTTGTGGACACTCAAACGACTTGTGCCCAACCTGACGGCAGTTGAAGCAAGTCACCTTGGATCCGTCTGCCGACCGCGGTGGTGGTCTCGGTTTCCAAGCTCGTTCGTCCTCCACTCCCGCCCGGGTTGGCTCTCGCTCTGCGGGCGAGACCGAGAGACGTGGTGCCTCTCGCTCGTGACGGTGGCCCCGAGCGTAACCTCGTCCTCTCGCCTCGAGGTGGTCCTGAGCGGCCTGCCTGATCCGTGCGCTTGGACTTGCTTCCACGAACCTCCATGTACTCAAGCCTTGACCTCTCCACGATCAGTGCCTTGTCGATAATGGAGCGAAGTGTCGGGCAGTCGTGCGCGGACAAGTGGTGTGCCATCCCCTTGTGCAGCCCCTTTCTGAACCAGTAGACCTTCTTCTTCTCTGTGTCGGTGTCGTCTGGCACGTACCTCATCAGCTCCTGGTAGCGGTTGGCGTACTCCTGCACTGACATGTTTCCCATCTTGAGGTGCCTGAACTCGTCAGCCTTCCTGTCCATCACTGCATCTGGGATGTGGTGACTCCTGAAGGCCTCCACAAACTCGTCCCACCCGATGTGCAACGGGTCCGGTGCGAGTCACGATGGCTGTCCCACCACGCACCGGCCGTGCCAACCACCGGTGCGCGGCCACGGTCACACACTCCTCCTCTGTAAGCTCAGTCAGCTCCAGCTTCTTCTCAATCTCACGTAGCCAGTTGTCTGCGTCCATCGGGTCAGCTGAGTGGTCGAAGGTAGGCGGTCGCAGCTTGTTGAAGTTCTCAACCTTCTTCTGGAAGCCCTCTGGCGCGTTGCGGTTCTGACCCCTGTGGTTGTTGTTGTTGTTCTGAGCTAGCATCTGGGTGATCGTCTGCATCAGCTGAGTCTGTACTGCCATCACGTCGGCCAAGTTCGGGGGAGGTGGCGGTGGTGGCACCTCGTGTCCCTGAGCCTGGCCTGCTCCTCCCTCGGGCTGGGGTACCTGCTCGTGCTCGAGCTCCTGCTCCTGAGCTCCCTCGTCGTCGTGCGCGGCTCCTCGACCGCCAACTCGGCCTCCTCGGCCTACGCGGCCGCCCGTGCCTCCGCGGAGCCCGCCTCGTGGCGCGTGACCTCCACGGCGTCCGCGGCCTCTCGCTCCCGCTAGGTTAGGGGCATCCTCCTCTCCGTCGTCCCCGGCCGACCTCCTCGAAACGGGCCAAGTGTCGCCGGACCTCCTTGCTCCCGACATCCGTTCCCGATTGCAAGAGTCGGTAGTGGTAGGGAGAATATATCTATTAAGGTTATTAACTATAAAGGAGTAATCCCGCTAACGATCAAAGAATTCATATAGACATAAAGAAGCATAAAATCCGAAAGAAACCATGAAGATCCATGTCACTCAATCAATGCCACCATACAAAAGGGGTGCACCTCGAGGTTTACTCCAACGACCTTCGAGGGTGCACGGCAACACATCACGCTAACACATGGTACATCATGGGGTAGCTACTACGAGCATGCCAACACGAGCGGTAGCATTACATCTAACTCATTACATCGACTCAGAATCTACTGCTAGATCTCTGCTCCCATCACGGGGTACACTGCGGTGCCTGCGGGGGCCGGAGTCATGTGGAACCGAGTAGAACGGTGGTGAGTGAGACCACGGGTAACCCGGCACCCCCGATCGCCGGTCCTCCGTAGTAGTCTCGGGTATCCTGAAGAGCACGGTCCATCTCTGCTGTGTCCTGAGAACCACTCGGGTACGGGCGTACACGTGGTAGGAGTGTCGGCGGTAGCTCGAAGGTCTCTGTCCTCAGTCGTGGCCTCTTCTTGGGGGGTAGCTGCGCGGAGAGCTCCTCCAACTCTCTCAGCCTCTGCTGGTCAGAACGCTCCCAAGCTGTGCGGGTCCTGGCTGCTCGGTCTCTCTCCTCGTAGACCGCTCCTCCGAGGTAACACAAGTGGTGGTAGTTGTGTCGACTCGCCTCCCGAAGATCCCACATCTTTACTTGATAGTCGAGCCGCTGCGGCTCCAACCGACTCCAGCGGTCCCCGGCCTCGGCAAGCCTCACTCTTGTCCTCACGCGTGGCCTCCACCGTAGCCCGGTGCAACTCCCTGCTCTTGTCCTCGGCCGTGCCTCCCGGTGTAGCTATGCTCCCGGCGTCCCTCTCGGTGCTGGGCCGTGGCTTCTGCCGATCCAAGCCGTACCGGCTCTCCGTTCCTCTCGTGCGACTCCTCCAACCGGTCAAGCAAATCCTCTCTCTCCATCTCCGGGTCCCGAACCCGCCGCGAGGTATCATCCCACTTCCACCGAAGGTACGCGATCTCCTTGTACGCCGGAAAAGCGCCCGGTCCCGAGCCGGGATGCACCGTACGGCCGCGTGCATCTTCTTGTCCTCCTCCACGGCGGTCACCTCAAGGTACGCGCTCGGTCGCTCGTGTCCCGGCGACCCGGGTCGTAGATCCCCTGTCGGAAGCACGGCCGAACGCGGTGTCCTTGAGCTTCTCCTTGAGCTGAACACAAACCATCTTGAGAGCTCTGCGTGCGCCAGTCTGGTGTGCCTCCGTGGTCGAACTCTCGAAACAGTGCACCTTAACCTCCTTGAACTCTGGCACCCGTGGGTCTGCCGGCACCGTAACGGTCAGGAAAGTGGGTGTCTGCTCCCTGTGCCCCATGGTCCTCCCCTTGTAGCTGACTCGGTCGGTCCCTACTCCAGCTGCCTCCAGGCACTCCCTCAGCAAGTGGCAGAAGCCTCCGACCTTCCTGCCGTCCGACTCCAAAGGGATCCACGCTTCCTCCGCCATCTGCACAACTTTGTTAGAGCGTAGTTAGTAAGGTAGTTAGTGAAAGTTAATCAAGGTAATGCATATATATAAGTATAGTTATATACATACGGAAGCCAAGGGGTTTATATAAAGTTTCAAGGTTCAAAAACGGCTTCCTATGCTATCGACCATTCCTCGGGGCTCGTCCTACAGTCAAGCATGGCTCTGGTACCAACTGAAACGACCCGGATTTCCGCGAACGGAATCCCGAATCTTAGCACCTCGGTGGTAGTCCCAGGAGGGCTACCACGTGCAATCCCCTGTCTCGGCGATTCCAAAATCCATACGAAAGATAAAAACGAAAAGTAGAGTACAACATTTATTTTATTACATTGATCGAGTACATCTCTTCGGCACATGCGGGTACAAGTCCATCGGGACTGAATCAAACATAAATAAAACGTCTAGCAGCGGCTCCATGAAAGCGCGGGAAACTCCATATCCGCGGGCAGCTCAAGTGTAGGAAGAGCTCTAGTCCACCCAACCGTCGTTGTCGAAGTCGTAGTCCGGCTCGCGTCGAGTCACCGCAGTCTACCCGATAAGCGGGTAGGTCATGTCGACTTCCCAACAAAGAGGCAAAAGCGGTGTATGTTCTACTATGAATGAGATTACCCTATTACGGTCGTCGTAGAAAACTTAAGCAAAGCGGCATTGCAACGTACAAGGTAAGCGAGAATAGCTAGGAGGTCCACACCTCGGGGAAGCTTCCGCTTCCAAGGTCCACACCTCGGGGGTCCACACCCCGCTCAAGGAATACCACACCAAAACTCCGGATCTCAACCACGATCCAGAACCCAACTCTCATCTGCGATGTGGGGCCCACCGGCTCCTATCCCCACATCTCAACGGCCGGAGCCGGCTCACACACTCGGGGGAGAGAAGAAGCACAAGAGAAGTGTAACTAGTCAGGTGAGAGATCGAAAGACTGTCCATAACCAGTGGACACGGACTATAGCTATAGGTTTAACACTCTGCAGAGGTTGTACAACTGTACCCGCCCGAATAGGACCGGAACCGGCCGTCACCGGTGTCCGACCCTACCATACGGCTGAAGCCCAAGTAAGTGGATAGTACCCTCCTGCGTCTCCGAGCCTGGCCCAGCCTCCGCGGCAGAGCTCATACTACCCGCGAGAGGTCCCTCGAAGCTGTGGAACCCTTCCCCGGCCTCGCCAGGGCAAAGTCTACTAAGGAGGGAAAGACCACTCCCGACACGATCACACCGATCCTCCCGCAGGAGGGGGTGCTATCCACTACAAGTCTCACCCCGCACCCCCGCCCAATACAAGGCGGGCGGTCCGTACGAAAGTAGTCATCGAAGCAAGGTCAACCGACGATCGGTCCTTAAGGGGCCGAGAGCGAGCACTCATCAACTCCATCCCACACGACACAACCCTCGGGTAAAAGGCCGGATCGCATCCTCCCTCGGCGGCCGTTCACAAGTAACCAAGCGGCTCGCTCCCGCCAAAACACAGCAAGGTGATACGCACCCAGAACGCACGCTAGAATCACACCGAGATACCCACATCTCAGCCCAAGCCCAGAGTACCATCCATAATCAAGCAACAAAAGTATGGATAGTTGTGGTAAGGGACTAGCTAGGGGTCTGTAGCTAGTCCCGCAGGTAGTGGAACAAGGAAACAGGGATATATCAAAACATCAAGGCAAGGCTATTAAACGGGTTATGCAATTCATCGGATCAATGCATTAAAGTAAAGCACTAGCGACTATTTAACAACAAGGGATCTATATGGTTGGGAGTGACATGACACCTTCGTTGCCGTTGAAGCGATCGGCCGTCCGGAGCGGTGTACTCGGGGTCCTCCACGTCCTCCCGGTCGAAGCTCGGGTGCGGCACGAGATTCGACGCGAAAATAAGATAACGGTGCACATCTAAGCAATAACTCCAAATAAGAACCAATTTAGAAGATCCAAATGAACCCAAACTACCTACAATCAGCAAGGTTTCGCAAATACGGATTTATAGAAATTAGTTTTGTATTTTTCTGAGCTCCCTAGAATTAGTTATGAATTTTTAAAGGTTAAATACATTTTCTGGAATTTTAAAACAGAAAAGAAAAGGGGTTTTGGGAAATTAAGCCGCTGACGTCAGCATGACGTCAGCATTCCAGGGTTCGTGGGCCGATGATGGGCTGAAATGTTTACGGGCCGAAAACGGCCCACCGGGCTCGGCCCAACCGGCCCCGGATGGGGGAAGTCCTCTAATCCTCCCCGGACTCCTGGTCCGGGCCCCGCTCACGCGGTGGGCCTCCACGGCGGCCCGACGGGCGGGTGCCATATGAGGCCCGGCGGCCTCTTACCCGGCCGCTACCACGGAAGGGGGGTCCCGCCCCCCCCCAAGGCGCACGCCGCGCCCGACGGCGGCGCGCGGCCTCCCCTCCGGCTACGGTGGCGGCGGCGATCCGGGCTTGCGCGCCGGGGTGCGCTAGCGTCGGCCGCCGCCTCGCGCCCGATGCCCGGCTCACGGTTCGCTAGCATGGCGCGGCGTCTAGGTTCCCGCGCGCGGCGGCGCGGTGAGCACCACCCGACGTTCGCACACGCGACGGCGCGACGGGTCCCCCTCGCCTCGGTCCGGATCTCCGGGGTGAGCTGCGGTCGCCCGTGGCGAGCCCGCTCCCCGCACCGACAAGCCAATGCCCGAAGGCCCGCACGGTCCGGGAATGAACTCACGCGCGAGACACGGTGTGGAATGCTCGCGCGCCGAGCTCCGCCGGTGGCGAGGCCGAGGCCATGGCGCGTGTGGGTGCGGCCGGCCGCCCCCGCGCTCACCGGCACTCGCATCGAAAACCCACGGCACGAAGGCCGGTTCACGGCAAGGCAACACATGCCACCGCGGCGGCTCGCCCGCAGACGCGACGCGGCGGAAAGGACGTTCTCGCACAACGGGCCGGCGGCGCGACGCGCGTTTGGCGTAGAGCTCGACGGTGCGGCGCGGGGTAGCCCTCGGCCCTTCCAAAGCAAACTTGCCCGGGACCCGAACTTGGCGAGAACACCGGGTCGACACGGCTTGGGGTAGCCACGGCCCCGGGCTTCCGCCGGCAAGACGCGACGCGGCGTCGCCCATGTGGAGACGGCGGCGCGACGCGCGCTCGGCCACTGGCGGCTCGAAGGCACGCCCACACACAGAGACAAGGCAGGGAGACGGCGCAGGGAGAAGGGAGAAGGCCACGGCGCTCACAGCAGGTCGGCGGTGTAGTCGAAGCCGGGTCGTGAACGTCGATGGCGTGGCGTAGCAGGCGCTCCCGGTGGTGCTCGGTCCTCTGCTCCGGTCCGGCTCCTCCTCGGTCACGTACGGCGCCCCCCCCCCCTCGTCCGGCTCCTCGCGTACTCGTCACTCCGCGCGGCGGCGACGCGCGCGCGGCGGCGCGGCTCACCGGCCCCCACCGCTCCTCCACCTCTTCTCCCACCTTCCCCCCTTCCTCTTCCCCTTCGGCGGCGCCGCTGCGGAAGGGGCAAAACCCCAATGTGGGTTGGTGGCGGTGGACGACGCTACCGGCTCTCCTCCCTTCGCTTTTGAACACCGGGCGCCGCAAGGCAAGGCGAAATCCGGGGCCGCCCCCCGGCTTGGACCGCCCGACGCCCGTGGCGGCGCCGCCCGCCGCTCTCTCTCACGCGACCGTGGACACCGGGGCAAGGCGCGGGGGTAGAAGGGGCTTTTCCTCCCCCCGGCCCCGGCTCGGTTCGCGCGCGGGCGCCCGGTCCCTCGGCGTGCGTGCCGGCGGGCGGCTCGGCCGCGCCCCGCGCGCGCGTGCGGTGCGGCGGGGCCGGCGGCGCCAAGCGGCTCGGTGACTAGGGCCGCGGGCGCGAGCGAGGATAAGGGAAGGGCGACGCGCGGGGTCCACTTGCCGGTGACAAAAGAGAGGGTGAAGCGGCGCGGGTTAGTTGGGCCGAATGATGGCACGGGTTGGGCCGCTGCGCAGCAAGGGAAGGAAGAAAGCGGCCCAATGCACAAGTTTGTCATTTTGCAATTTAAAGGATTATGCTTTGAACTAGGGTTTGAAATAGAGTTTGAATTTGTTTCCCACTCAAATTCAAACTACACACTTTTGAACTCCAAATAAACCAGAGAAAAACCAACTCACATATTTTACCATATTTTAAAGATATGTTTTATAAATGGGCTAGATTGGTGGAGAATTTAGAGAAGGGCTAGCAATTTGGTTCAAAAATTGATAGCACTCACATCCAAACAAAAAGTTTTAAATTTTCGCAAAATTTACACACCTAAATTCTCGGGTTGTTACGGTGTAGTCTAGGGCGAGTTCGATAGAACAAGTTGAAATCACTTGGCCGGTCCGGTATGCACCTCTAGCCACCGCGACTATAAGAGCACCCTAAGTAATCTAGGCTGAGACTAGATCGTAGAAGAAGCAAAACCAAGAAGAAAACTAAATCATCGAGAAGGCACTTGATCGCTAGAAATCGGATTCACTTAAAGACTTCACCATGAATGATTACATGAACAAGATCACCACCGGGATCGTACCTCGATCATGATCCTCGCTCCGAGCTCCGACATGGTCTTCCATGCAAGGTTCCCACGTCGGCTAGGGAAACCCTAGACAACTAGCACGACCCTCATCTCCGAGATGGTGTCCCTCAAGCTTCTCGGCTCCTCGGCGGCAGATTACGACTTGATTGATGCGTGGCTCTCGGTCGGGGGGCTATAAATAACCCCGAGATGCAATTAGGTCAAAGGGGAGGCCGATTGGGCGCGGAACAGCCGGGCCGGCCGGCCTGGGCCCTTCCCGCCTAGTTCGTGGCCCGCCTCTCCCGGTGTTGCTTCCCGCGTCTTCTAGATCCTCTCCCCTTTTGCATGTGGGACCTTGTCGTCGGTTTCTTTCCGAATTGGACAAAGCTCCTTGTCTTGCAAGATTCAACACTTTTACGGCTAGGTCCTCGGAGTTTGTCATCTTCTCAAGCTTGGTCCTCGGGCTCTTGGAGTCATGTTCACTTCATTGCTTGACTTATCGAGGCTTCAAGGTCTTGTCATGAGGTGCTTAATGAACTTATCCCGGAAGTCTTGCTTTCAACGTTAAAACCATGCGTCAACACTTAACTCCAAAACCGACATGCATAAGTGAACTTGTTATACCACGTGGGTTAGTACCAATGGATAAGATACAAAAGTCATGCCAACATCGAAGGTAAACTCATGGCTAGGTTGACGGATTTTCACCGTCAACGGCTCCCCCATGCTTAAACCTTGCTCGTCCTCGAGTAAGCCTTTGATGGATATCATTGTTGCCCTTCATTGTTTAAATCTTGCACTTGTTCATACATGAAAAAAACATATCTTGTCAAAAGTTTAATTCGTTAAAGTTCCATAATGTACTAGCCTTCATCCCTACGGAGGGTAGATATTTAATTAAGCTTATCCCACAAGTATTAACATGCTCCCAAAATTCAAATTGATCTCAAAAATTTTGAAATAAAGAACAAGATGAAAAAGAGCTAAACCAAGTTCACAAATTTAAACTACCTTGCATCTTGCTCATGAACTCTCATCTCATCCGGTCTCTCGAGCCTATTTATTCTACTCCTTTCCCTCTCATAACACATATATATGTGGTAGGCTTTATATGGAGCTTTTTGGAAAAGTTTAGTCCTACCAAGATATTATAATGAGATGTTGTCAAAACAAGACAAGCTTCTCATGGTCTTACCGAGACTCGTCAAAAAGGTCATTGGAAAATAATGTTAAATCAAGGAGGGGAGAGAGAAAAATACACACACTTGAGATAGGTGGACATGTGAAAATGGCAAAGAGTGATCCCGAGGCACAAAGGAAGTCCTCGTTATTGGATTGCACATGGTTGGAAAATGAGTATGGATCTTTTAATCTTAAAACCCCGAAATTTCTAATGCACTTTAGAGAACCGGGGAGTTCATTTTATTTTATTTTTATATCATACATACTCATATATATTTTCTTTTCTTCTCTTTTTCTCATACTCATATTTTTTTCTTTCTTTATTTTTCTCATTTTTTTCTTTTTCGTTCTCATAAATTTTTTTATTTGCTCCCCTTTGAACTCTAAAATGGCATTGTACCTACCTCCTCCCCCATGCTTAGACGTTTGCTCGTCCTCGGGCAAAGAGGTGATAGAGATAAGGTAGGTACCGGAAATACTTTTCCTTTGGAGAGATACTTGAAATCTTCAATAACGGCATCGTCTTGCTATCTTCCTTGAATTGATGATCCATACTCAACGATAGGTTGTCGTCAAGGAGGTAAACACAAAAGATGATATTTGGTTTTAAGGATGGATATCCGACGAGGTTTGTAGAATCTCGATATGGGGATACACAATGCACGGATAAAAAGGGTTGCAAAAAGATAGATACGCAAAAACGGAATGACCAGCTTCTTAGTCTCGGGCCAGAGAAATCAAGGCCTGAAATAACTCACCCAAAACCTTGTATACTAAGTTTTTGCACTCATATATATATATATATGGCTCTGGATAGGTAGAGCAACATGCAAGTGGTATTTATGACAAGGTTAGCATCACATTTAAGAACAAAAATAAATCATCTTTAATCCATCTAAAACTTGAGAGCACATAAAACACTATGGGTCTTTATTTTTATCATAACCTCCGCTAAAGATTAAGCTAGCATTTAGATAATTTCAGATTTGTATTTTTTAAGAGAGCACTAGCTTAAACATGCATAAAACAATTACAAAGATAAACAAAGCGGCAATTTTAATCATATATCATCATGGCACAAACTTTGTAACTTTACCAAAGGTAAAAACTAGGTGGTGACATTATCCATGATGAAAATAAACACTAACACGCATGCTGAAATTTAAACTAAAAATTAAAGTAAAAGCTGAAAATACTACGCATACATAGGTGCAAACAAGCTGAAAATTAAAGAAAAGGGGGGTAAAGGAAAGAAAATAAAGCTCCTCCTCTTTGTAATCTTCCGCCGGTGGTTGATATTAATAGTCTTGGGTGTTTCACCCTTGCTCATAATGAGAATGCACTACTCCTCCTATGAGTTGTCCGACGGTGCTAGGTGGAGGTGTCAAAGCTCATAAGTGATGTTTGCATTTCCTTCACCCATTTGGTTTGCATTGGTTTGGACGGCTGCAATAATTTGCGTGTTTCTTGCAACGTATCCTCCAATGGTGGCCACATTATGTTGTGGTTGAGGAAGGTGTGCATATGGCTCCGCAAAGGTTACGTTGGGCACCGCAATATTGGTGGGGGTATGGTTACACCACTCCCCCATGCTTGCATTGGTACACCACCGTAGTAACTCGGCGGCGCCGGAATTCCTCCAAATGGTGGCACATAATTTTGTTGAGCACCTCCTTCTTGGGCCATAAAAGATCCTATTTTTTTGCCAACACAAGAAGTCCTTCCTCTAACAAATCTTCTTTCCCCTCAAGAAAAAGTCTTAATCTTCCATTCGAAAGGGGCAAATTTAGCTTAGCCACTTTGAACCCTCCTCTCTCATTTTCACTTATATATTTTCTTTTCTTCTAGGGAAGTCCCGGGGAGGAGATGATTCGGGTTCCTTGCAATACCCGGTCTCAAAGAGATAGCCAACATGGAGAGCTAACACCCCGAACTAGTATCTCCCGAACTCGATGTTGCTCACAACACCACCGGTTGATCATAAGGTGAGTGGGGTCGATTGGCTGCCCTGGCAAAGCCGAGTAAAGCCAATTCAACTCCGTGTTGGTTATCTTTGTTTCTCTCATTCTCCCCAAAATCCTTTTGCACCTCCGGTGAAACTCTTGGATGATGTGCTTCGGATAAAATTTCTTCGTTGATGGTCTTCTCCCGTGCTCATACTCCAAAAACCTTCCCATGTGCCTCCATGCACATCCACTTTTTCGGGGGGCTCCCTTTTTGAAAACCGAGTTATTCCCTATAAGGAACCGCTTGTTCAATAAAGATAGGAGACACTCGCCCATGGGTCTAAGATACTAGAACATGCAATCATTTCGAACATGAAAACCAGTCTAATCTATCGGGGGTTGTGACCACGGTTTTGCCCTTTCCCTCCTCTCGTACTCTCACTACGCGAAGGTATTCATGACTAGACCTATGATGGACACGACGTGTTGAATGGTTCCAAGGAAGCATTGGGACCCTACTCCCTTTACGGCATGGTTGCTAGCCTTAAGCATTAAAGTATATTCAACACAAGATGAAAGATAGATAGATAATCCGACAAAGTATGATTGCATCTCAAGATTTATTGCAACCCATGGATGAAAGGAGATCACCCCATCAAGGTGCTAGAAATAGCATCATTGATCAAGGTTACCCTTCGACGGTGTCTTCCTTCTTCTCCACTTGTGGGCTCCCTCCAAACGGAATGAGAGACTCAACACTCCTTCATCAAAGATATGCGCCATGGTCATGAGAATTTCCTAGGCGAATTCCTTGTGGGTGTTTGCCGACACTCCGTTAGAGAATTGCACCCAACCTCGGTGTCCCGTATGAAAACCCAATACGTGGAGAGCTTGGTCGTCGAAGTCGACGTTCGCTACAAGCCTCTACTCGGGCGAGCGAGCTTCTTCTCCTCCTCTTCCTTCGTGATGATAAACCCACTGGAATACCACGTAGCGTGTGGAGGTGGAGCGGATGATCGTGTCGAGTGGCGAGGTCGGACGGGCGGCTCCTCCATATGTTCTTGAGGTTTGGTAAACCTCGTAAACGAGTTTCGTGTGGCCCTCATGCCACCGAGGAGAAGAGTGTGGTTCCTCCTCGGCAGTGCCGTGTCCTCCTAGATACTCCTAGGAGACTCGGAAACTAAGTGCCTACTCGAAGAGGTTGTCGATGATGGCTTAGACGACGATGATCCCTTCCTTTTTTGGTGAAAAGGCTTGTAGTTTTCTTCCATGATTGCAGCACTCTCCCTCACAAATATATATCGGGGGTTTTCAACCGGTAACAAGGTACACAAATATTATTTTGGAGTCTGGACTTTGAGTGGATTAAGGATGTGATTTGTTGCACAAAACAAGCGAGGTGGATGGCTAAGTCTAAGGTGGATCCGGACTACAAACTAGAGCACACGAACAAAGAGTTGGATGGAAGACTTACCTCTCTCCTCCTCTTGGCTCGGTTCTTCTCTAGCGCACTTTGCTTCGTGACCGCGTGCACCTTCGAACATTATCGTCCACTCCTTCGCTTGCATTATTGCTCCTTCCACTTGATGATATTGCTTTGAGTCACTTCCATACTCCCTTGCCTCACATGCGTCCATGATATTCCTACAAAACAAAGCCTTGGCTGCCCCCCATGCTTGTACTTTGCATGTGGTTTGATAAAATATGTTGAAGGGGCATCCCGTGATGCATCATGGTGCATGTATGGTTAGGTTACTAGATTGCCTCCCTCTAAGCATGTTTTAATGCTAAGCACTCCTCTAATTTCGAAAATAAAAAAATAATTTCAGAGCTATGGGAGAGCTCAAGAATAAATTTAGAGAAGGTTTTAAAGCATTAAAAACAAATGTAAGTCGAAAATATTTTCCGACTACTTTTATGTTCGTCTCACCGGTATTGTTTGCCTTCATTAGTTGAGAGCAAACTTTTCCCGGCTTGATCATGGGGGCATAGGTTTAGGTTCTAATTTTGATTAGATAAGAGAGATTTTGAATAGAATAAAATTAAATGAGGCTTAGAAAAATTCTAATCTTAGAGAAACCAAGGATATAGATTTTTAAACCAACCAAAAATCAAGTTTCTAGGTTCACGCGAGTCCTACCACGTGCTGAAATTTAAATAACATCTAGATACAAGTTGTGGCTCTACTCGCGTGTTTTTAGCATGTAAAACAAGTCAACCACAGCATCATAAAGAGGATGAATGGTTGAGATAGGTTCTGAATTTTTTTGGTTGTGGTTTCTCGAAAAATAAGCAAACAATCACATAGGATGGTTCATGTAAAGGGTTTATGATCAAGCGGGAATATTCAACCAAGAATTATGTCTCTAATATTGTTCAACCATTCTAAGTCTAATGTTTTGCGTAGTAAAAGTCAAAACTGAATTATTAAAAAGACTCGAAAAACCCGGAATCGGGTTGTCCTCTCGGTAGCTTATTCTTGACTCGACGAAACGGGTTGCCTCCCGCCTATCGCTTCGTTTATAGTCCATGGCTAGACTTCTTCACTTGATTTCTCCGGATCAACGCTCTTTGCGGGCGTTGCAATCTTGGGTACCCACTTCCGCACCATCTTGGGCACGGGCTTCTTCTTCGGCTTAGTCAATTTTTTTCGTCTTCACGAGTCGGCTTTGTCCTTTGGTCTTGACGGATGCAACAACTTCCTTCATGTAGTGGCTCGATATCTCAAACTCCGGTCCTTCGGTCGTGATCTTCGTGGTCTCTTTAGTATGATCCTCCATCTCTCCCGAACGAGTTTGAGTAGCCTTCGCCATCTTGGGACCTTGGAGTTGTCTCGGAAATTCTTCTTTGTCACCCATCGGGCGCCGGGCAAGTTGTCCCACTTGCGTCTCTAGCATCTTCATCACGATGAACACTTCTCGTATGGAGCTTCGACCTCCATCGCCTTGCCATCTAAATTCTTCAATATCTTCTCGCATAGCCTCGAACTTGGACATGGTCGTACTCCACACACTCTTTGCATGTGGATCTTGCTTCGGCGACCTTTAGGTGTTGAGCTTTTTTTCCTCTATCTCCATCTTCTCCATCCTCCTCTTAAGTAAACCGATATGCCACTCAAGGAATCCGGCTCGTATGCATTCGGCTCTCGCAATCATCATGCGGATAGTTGAGACCTTGATCTTGAACGGCCTCCCGGCGTCTTGAAGGTTTGTGATAGGTAGATCAACGATGTCGGTTTAGGTTGATCTTCCTTTGGACTTGGATGTGGTGATTCCCTTGGAGATTTTGATGGTCCTTCGACTTCAACTTTTGAATCTAGGGTTTACAACCCTTTAGCTTGTGTTGCACATCCCCTTTGCCCTCGTAAAGTTTTCCTCGGATCATCCACAAAAAAGTATGGGTTTCTTGGAGAGGTAGCCAACCATCTCCGGTTAGGGTTAGCAATAAAACATAAATCTAAAAAGAAAATTACGGTTAATCAAAACTAGATTAGATTGATTTTTTTCTTTTGAGGATGGTCAAAGTTAAGAGATGCAAAAGAAAATCAAAAGAAAAACTGAAAGATAAGCGATACTAAATCGGATCTTGATTGCTTGTTCCCCGGCAACGGCGCCGGAAAAAAGGGGCTTGTTGACGGTTAATAGTTGTATCAAAGTTCGTTTAGACTAGCAAGCGAGACAAGTCTCCCATCGTAGTCAAGGGACCCTTCTTCCCTCGAGTGGTTAACCCAAGGTATCGAATCCGTGGAACAATGTGCAACGCAAGGATTCAATCTAGTAAAGCAAGGAAATTTATCTTATGAAGAACTAAATTGCATCTAATCTAAGATATCATAAAGAAAATGAATCTAATCTAATCTACTAAAGAGGTAGCAAGAGAAAGCAAGAGATAACAGATCTAGAGAATCTAAATCATGCTTATGTTGTAGCTCCAAACAAGATAGATGAAGATAGAAAAGCGAATCTCATTAAAAGCATCTTTGAATCGTGGCCTTCCATCCGACTCCGAAAACGCCCGCCTTTCGGAAACCCCATTCTCGTCACAACGTATCCCTATTCATGCGGGTAGTCTAGGGCGAGTTCGATAGAACAAGTTGAAATCACTTGGCCGGTCCGGTATGCACCTCTAGCCACCACGGCTATAAGAGCACCCTAAGTAATCTAGCTGCGACTAGATCGTAGAAGAAGCAAAACCAAGAAGAAAACAAAATCATCGAGAAGGCACTTGATCGCTAGAAATCGGATTCACTTAAAAGACTTCACCATGAATGATTACATGAACAAGATCACCACCGGATCCTACCTCGATCTTGATCCTCGCTCCGAGCTCCGATGTGGTCTTCCATGCAAGGTTCCCACGTCGGCTAGGGAAACCTTAGACAACTAGCACGACCCTCATCTCTCGAGATGGTGTCCCTCAAGCTTCTCGGCTCCTCGGCGGCAAATTACGACTTGATTGATGCGTGGCTCTCGGTCGGGAGCTATAAATAACCCGAGATGCAATTAGGTCAAAGGAGAGGCCGACGGGCCCCCGAACAGCCGGGCCGGCCGGCCCGGGCCGACCGGCCCGGGCCCTTCCCGCGTCTTCATCCTCTCCCCTTTTGCATGTGGGCCCTTGTCGTCGGTTTCTCTCCGAATTGGACAAAGCTCCTTGTCTTGCAAGATTCGGCACTTTTCGGCTAGGTCCTCGGAGTTTGTCATCTTCTCGGGCTTAGTCCTTGGGCCGTTGGAGTCATGTTCACTTCATTGCTTGACTTATAGGGCTTCAAGGTCTTGTCATGAGGTGCTTAATGAACTTATCCCGGAAGTCTTGCTTTCAACGTTTAAACCCCGCGTAAACACTTAACTCCAAAACCGACATGCACAGGTGAACTTGTTATACCACGGGGGTCGGTACCAATGGATAAGATACAAAAGTCATGCCAACACCGAAGGTAAACTCATGGCTAGGTTGACGATTTTCACCGTCAACGGTCATCAAGACGAAGGCAAATGGCAAGGTGGTTGCTCACAAGATTGGGAAGATGAAGGAGGAGCGGGGTAGGAACCAACCCATTTGGGTGCCCAAGGAAGTCATCACCAACATGAAGGGGCCTCAAATGGTTTGGATTCCGAAGGCCACTTGAAGGCCATGAGTGAGGGGACTTGGGAGGCTTGGTACAATCAAGATGAGAAGATTCAAGCCTATAAGCCAAGCTTGCAAATTGGACATGTGTTGCCCAAGTTCCCCGATTGAGGTAATGGAAATTACTACCTATCTCTTGTATCATTGTAGCTCTATTGCCTTGTTTAGGTTGATTTGTTGCAATGTTTACATATGGTAGGTTGCTTGAGTCATGTGCTAACCCATGAGCAATCTACATGGTTTAATTAGTGTGTAAGAATGCTACACTTGTTCTTTCATGGTTCATGTTTTCATATTTATCTCTTTGCATCATGAGCAAGCTATAGGGTTAGCTACCCTTTGTTGACATAAACAATGTGCATACACTTGGTTGGTGATTCAAACACTAAATGCACACGTTTAGGGGGAGCTTATCCTATGGTTTGGTTATGGGACTAACATTGTTTCAAGCCTATCTTATGTAGTCCCTCGGCGACGCGTTCGGTGCGGTAATTCATTCTAAGAGAATGTTATTTCACTCTCAATGTGATCTAACATCTCTAAAAGAGTGAAAATAGCAATATGAGCTTCATGCTATTGAGTCATGTCCTTGCGAGCTTATATATATAAGTTCAAAGGCGATGTACTCATACATTCCTAATCCTTGTGGTACCCCTAGTGTCTTCTTTGGAAGCTTCTTTCAAGTGGTGTCACCTAGTGATATCATTTCCAAGTGGCTCATCTCATTGTGGTGCCAACAAGGTAGAGAGGATCATCCCCCCGAGGTATGCAATGATCAAAAGACTACAAGTGATATCTACAAGTGGTAATGTAACAAGAACCCATTTGTCTTATCTCTTGTCATTTAAGCTACCTCCTTGCATGATATGCTCTAAGCTTCCTTGTCTTTCAAATTTGTAGTTGTGCACTTGTTTCTCACTACCCTTGTCCTACAAGTGGTATTCTTTTTGTGCACACACTTAGGGGAGCTTAGGTTGTATTATGCTAGTCTCATGAGCTTGTGATCCACCTTAGTTATTCACACATGTGGTATCTTCATTGGTATCATACTTATGGATCATGGTTCATGCGGCTTTCTCCCTTGCATTTAACATCTCTCCTTTGAGCTATGGTTGCTAGGTCTTGCTAGTTTTCTTGGACCCTTTTTGCTTTGGGACTTTTTGGAGATTTTATTCCAAAGGGGGAGAATGTGGGACCAAAGAAAGCTTGTGTCTTAAGCTTACAAGTGGGTTCAAGGATGCTCACAAGTGGTTTCAAGGATATGAGACCAAAGGGGGAGAATGTGAACATGAAGATCAAAAAGGGGGAAGTTTGATCTAGGGGGAGTTTGGATGATGGTAAGCATCCAAGCAAGTGTAAGTGGTTCTAATTTTGTCAATTCTTGCAAATTTATGCTTGCTTTGATCATGTTGTCATAAATCACCAAAAAGGGGGAGATTGTAGCAAACATGGCCTCATATGCCATTAGTTCGAGTTTGATTTTGGTGATTCATGACAACATGATCATTGGGACTAACCTTATTGTTTCAGCTTATCTTTGTAGACATTTATAGGTCCCGGGGATGCAAGAAAACTACATGCAAAAATGTAGATAACAAGGGTCAAAACCGAGCAAGAAAAGGAAAAGAGAAGACACCGTCGGATGAACCGACGGTCCCTCAAATACAAGCGTCGGTGCAATCGTCGGACGAGTTAGTGCACGGGGTCAAACCCTAGGTACCGTCGGATGAACCGACGGTCCGTTATTTAGTAGCGTCGGACGAGTTGCGGAGGAATAGCAAGGAAGACGGTAGCACCGGATGATCCGACGGTCCGAGTGGGGACCCCGTCGCCCTATCCGACGCTCGGTTTAAATTCATACGAGACACGCCAAGCCAAAGCCTTCAGACCGGATGATCCGACGCCTTGGTCGGGGTTAGCGTCGGTCTATCCGACGGTCGGTCTGGAAGCTAACGGTGACGACTTGGACGCGAGGCCTTCAACACGGATGATCCGACGTACCGTTGGTGTATAGCGTCGGAGCAGCTTGTGTCGCAGAACCTCAACGACTACGTGAAGTGGGAGGGGCACCGGATGAACGACGCCCGGAAAAGCATAGCGTCGGATCATCCGACGGTACCTTTTTCAGCAGCTCTTAGCCAACGGCTAGTTTGATGCCTTGGGCTATTTATACCCCCTCCACTCACCCATTTGAGGTTGCTGGATTGTGTGGAAGTGCAGAGGAGTTCAAGACACATTGAAGATCATATCCAATCCATCCAAGTGCTTAATTTCTCATCCTTAGACTAGTACATGCTTTGTGTATGTGCTTAGTGCTAGGCTTAGCTTAGAGCTGAGTGAGTGCAAGGTTGTGCCAACCTTGTGAGGTGATTCTTGAGTGAATCCAGTTGTACAAGGTTTGCCGGAAGCCTTGGGGCCTAAGTGGCTCACCGGCAATCGTCATCGACCCTCCGGCTTGGTGTGGAGCGGCGAGGACACTTTGTGCGGGGGACGTGGAGAACCCCTTCCTTGGTGGAGACGCTCCTTAGTGGAGGCGGCATCAAGGTGACCAAGGGAGCGTGACAAGTGCCTAAGTGGCTAGCTTTTGTGGCGAGTCAAGTGGTGCTCTTGGGAGAGACTTAGTGACCGTGAAACAATACTCTTGTGTGAGTGCTTCAACAACGTTGACTAGCTAGGGGTGTCTTAGTGCCTACCAATACCACAAGACAAATCACGTGTCAGAGTTTGTTTGCTCTCATCCCTCTTTACGTTTCCACATTTACTCTCTTGCAATCTTTGCTTGCTACTTTCCTAGAGTAGTATCATGCTAGGATTGGCTATAGGTTCAAAACCTTGCTTTGAGATGGGAGTTTCACACTAGAACAACATTAGTTGCACATCTAGATAATATGTTCTAGTTTACTTTGAGAAAAAAGTAGTGAAACCATAGGTTAAGTTTTTAAGTTGCCTAATTCACCCCCTCCCCCTCTTAGGCTAATGGGCATCCGATTCCTTACGAAACACGTGACGAGACTCAGACGCGACGTGGCACCCATTTGAATAGGTCCCACTAGTCCCTCACAGGACTTTCCTGTGGTACCACCACGTATGAAAAACATGATGAACTAGTATGGTTGTGCAAGAAAGTAAGTTTTGACAGGAATAAATGTGCTGGAAGTCAGACTAAATCAACCAATACTAGCCACCTGAAAGAACCCAAAAATTCCCTTTAGGGCCTCTCGGACTAGATTAGACCTCAACGTCCTACTCTTTTAGCAAGATTATTAATCTTACCAATTTTATTCCAAAAACAAGTTTGTTAAGGTATTTTAATTACTCGGTGCATATCATCGCTCGGTACCAATCAGTGAGAACCACCCAAAATAATTCCGTATTATCGCCTAAGCTCGTCCACATGGCCATTAAGCAATAATAAAGAATTATTCTCACTTCCGCCGGTAAAGCCCGGTGAATCACTTACAATATGATCGAGATATGCGCTAAGCCCACACGAAGGCGGGACCGCAGTACGCATTACATTACATAAAAGGTTCACAAGTTCAATGTTATTACAAACCAGGTTTTTCATACATAAAAGTAAACATGATTCGAGTTTAAACAGCGGAAAGTAAACTAAACGCATGATACACGGAGGAGGCCATCCATGCATATCACTCCTCATCATCGTTCTCCCATTCAAGCTCCCAACCATCCGTGATAGAACCAGGCCGGATGGGATTACCTCGAAAACAACAAATTAAGCAAGGTCGAGTACTAATACTCGGCAAGACTTACCCGACAAAAAGAAAAATACCACTAAACATGCAAGGCTTTTTGGCCGCCGGATTTGTTTTGCCAAAAGCGACTAAGAGTTGATCCTTATTTTCAGATTTTAGCTCCAATTCTAGTACGTTAATCATTCTAGGTGAGCACCTACACTAAATAAGCATGTTGTGCAAACAATATTAAACAGTAACAATATTAATCCAAAATGTTCCATAAATAAACATGGGGTAGCCGGTGGTCAAGCCGACTCGGATAACAACGAGTGACCGACGATCGATCGATTTATATCTTGCAAGGTAAACGCAAGATACACGAAAGAAGGTAGACCAAGTGCACCGTCTACCCCAACCAGGCGGTTCCCGTCATTCCCCGCATTAGGAAAAGATGCTATAGTCCTAAGTACAAGGTTACTGGAACGCCCTTACACGGCACGTCCAGGATCACACTTGCACTACGGGAGCAAACCGGGAGACACATCTCAAGAGTAGTAGCGATAAAATTCCCACACTGGTTCATTAGGTACTAGGCTTACCGGTCCCATTCCCGGCAAGCACTTGGTACGTTCAATAGCTTAGACCAGCACCATGCTACTCGGTCAAGACCGAATCCATTGCTCTTACCACATGAGCGAGTCAATTTATCCAACTTATGATTCCAACATAAGCATCCTACATCTCGCGAGTAATGAGTCACTACTCCACTTCTACCGTATCCTTAGAGCATGGCACTAGCATTCCTAACATACTAGTAAAAGAGCATAGGAGTCCGTTGACGATGAAAATCCGTCAACCTAGCCATGAGTTTACCTACGGTGTTGGCATGAGTTTTATAACTTATCCATTGGTACTAACCGTCGTGGTATAACAAGTTCACGTGTTTATGCGGGGTTTTAGTGTTGAATGCAAGACTTCCGGGATAAGTTCATCAAGCACTTCATGACAAGACCTTGAAGCCCCCGTACAAGTCATGCAACGAAGCAAACTTAACTCCAAGAAGCCATGGACTTGATCCGAGAAGACGACGGACTCCGAGGACCCGACCGAAAAAGTGCCGAATCTTGCAAGACAAGGAGTTGTGTCCAATTCGGAGAGAAACCGACGACATGGACCTACATGCGAAGGGGGAAACATCCGGGATGCAAGGGAACCGACGTAGAGCAAAGGAGCCCTCGGGGCCGGGCACGGGTGGGCCTAGGCCGGCCGGCCCAGTCCGGTCGGCCCAGGCCCATCCAGGGCCCATTTGCCCCCTCCTTTGCCCTAGCCGCCAATCGGGCTATTTATAGCCCCCTGACCGAGAGCCACGGAGAGGAGAATTCGTCATCGGCCGCCGAGGAGCAGAGAAGAGAGGGACACCATCTCGGAGAGGAGAGGGTCGAGCTAGTTGACTAGGGTTTCCCTAGCCGACGTGGGAACCTTGCATGGAAGACCACGTCGGAGTTCCCGGAGCTAGAAGCAAGATCAAGGAAGGATCCCGGTGGTGATCTTGTGTATGTATCATTGTCATAGTTGAATTATCAAGTTGAATCTTTTTTTAGCGATCAAGTGTTTCCTCGAAGATTTCGTTTTTCGATCGGCTTTGCTTATTCCAATTCTATTCACGCGATAGATTACATAGGGTGTTCTTGTAGCCGCGGTGGCTAGAGGTACACGCCGGATCTTCCGAAAGAATCTCGACTTGTCTTTTGACTCGCCCTAAGCTCCCCGCATGAATAGGGATACGTTGTGACGAGAACGGGGGTTCCGAAAGGCGGATGTTTTCGGATTTGGACGGGAAACCACGATTTAAAGACGCTTCTTATAAGATTCGATTTGCTACTTCTTCTCTTGCTTGGAACTTCAACAAAAGGCTTACCCCGATCCCTCTAGATCGGTTTATCTACCTAATCTTACTTTGTTTTCTCCGGTCTTTAGTAGATTAGATTTATCTTTGTTTTGTGTTATTATCTAGATGCATTAGGGTTTCTCTTTTACCAAAAATTGAAGTTATTTGGCTTTACTAGATCAACTCTTGCATCACACATTTGTTCCACGGATTCGATACCTTGGGTTCACCACTCGAGGGAAGAAGGGTCCCTTGACTACGACGGGAGACTTGTCCGCTTGAAAGTCACAAACGAACTTTGATACAATTATTATCCGTCAATAAGCCCCTTTTTCCGGCGCCGTTGCCGGGGAACAAGTGATCAAGATTTGATTTTTATTGCCTTTTTGTAATTTTCAGTTTTCTTTTAGTTTTTCTTTTTTTGCATCTACTAAACTTTGATCATCCTCAAAAAAACATCTAATCTAGTTTGTCTAACCCTAGTTTACATAGATTTATTTTTACTTTCTAGTTTTTGCATACTTTGTTTATTGCTAACCCTAACCGGAGATGGTTGGCTACCTCTCCAAGAAACCCAAACTTTTTTGTGGATGATCCGGAAAACTTTACGTGCAAAGGAGACGTGCAACACAAGCTAAAGGGTTGGAAACCCTAGATTCAAAAGAAGGACCGCGGGAATCTCCAAGGGAATCACCACCTCCAAGTCCAAAGGAAGATCAACCTAAACCGACATCGTTGATCTACCTATCATAAACCTTCAAGACGCCGGAAGGCCGTTCAAGATCAAGGTCTCAACTATCCGTATGAAGATTGCGGGAGCTTTGGAGCGTTTCAATGAATACATCGGAGCCGGATTCCTTGAGTGGCAAATCGGTTTACTTAAGAGGAGGATGGAGAAGATGGAGATAGAGAAAGAAGCTCAACACCTAAAGGCTGCCAAGGCAAGATCCACATGCGAGGATTGAAGTGTTCATCGTGATGAAGATGCTAGAGATGCAAATGGGACAACTTGCCGGCGCCCGATGGGTAACAAAGAAGAATATCCGAGACAACTCCAAGGTCCCAAGACGGCGAAGGCTACTCAAACTCATTCGGGAGAGAAGGATCACAACCGAAGGACCGGAGTTCGAGATGCCGAGCCACTACATGAAGGAAGTTGTTGCATCCGTCAAGACCAAAAGACAAAGCCACTGTGAAGACCAAAAAAATTGACTAAGCCGAAGAAGAAGCCCGTGCCCAAGATGATGCGGAAGTGGGTACCCAAGATTGCAACGCTCGCAAAGAGCGTTGATCCGAGCTAATCAAGTGAAGAAGTCTAGCCATGGACTATAAACGAAGCGCTAGGCGGGAGGCAACCCGTTTCGTCGAGTCAAGAATAAGCTACGGGAGGACAACCCGATTCCGGGTTTTTCGAGTATTTTTAATAATTTAGTTTTTGAGTTTTATTATGCAAAGACATTAGACTTAGAAGTGGTTGAACAATATTAGAGACATAATTCTTGATTGAATGTTTGCTTTATCATAAACCCTTTGCATGAACCCTCCTATGTGCTTGTTTGTTCTTTTCTTTTCGAGAAACCTCAACCAAATAATTTCAGAACCTAACTCAACCTTTCACCCTCATTATGGTGCTGAGGTTGACTTATTTTTCATGCTAAAACCACACGAGTAGAGCCACGACTTATATCTATGTGTTAATAAAAAATTCAGCACGTGGTAGAACTCGCGTGAACCTAGAAATCAAAACTTTTGGTTGGTTTTAAAAATCTATATCCTTGGTTTCTCTAGGATTAGAATTTTTCTAAGCCTATTCTAATTTTGTTTTATTCAAAATCTTTCTTATCTAGCCAAAATTAGAACCTAAACCTATGCCCCCATGATCAAGCCCGGAAATGTTTGCTCTCAACCGATGAAGGCAAACTATACCGATGAGACCGAAATCGACGTAGTTGAAAAATATTTTCGACTTACATTTGTTTTTAATGGTTTAAAAACTTCTCTAAAATTGTGTTTGAGCTCTTGCATGGCTCTGAAAAATATTTTAAATTTCGAATTAGAGGAGTGCTTAACCTTAAACACACCTTAATGGAGGCAATCTAGTTTGAATGCATGCACCATTGGATTCCCTTTCATCAACTTTCACCAATTCCACATGCAAAGGACAAGCATGGTGGGCAGCAAGCATCAACTTTGCAGGAATTTCATGGTGGCATGTGAAGCAAGTGGAGCTAGGGAGCATGGACATGACCCAAAGCATGGAGCATCAAGTGGAAGGACCAATAATGCAAGAAAAGGAGTGGACGAGAGCGTTTGGGCGGTGCAACTCGTGGAGCACGTGGGAAGGAAAGTTGTAGAGGCGAAATGATCGTGCTGGAAGAAAGATGAGGCGGGGAGGTGCACCGAGGACCCGGGCCGGCCGGCCCGGCCCGGCCGGCCTCACCTACATAAGGAGCCCCCCGGCTCCCGTTTTCTCGCGAGCAAGCTTCCCTCTCCTTCCTTTGTTTGTGTGTTCAAGTTTGTGTGCTCAAAACCTCCGTAGACATAGCCAACCTTCCCAAGCTTGATAGGTCAAGAAAAAATCCACATCCTTAATCCACTCAAAGTCCACATCCGAAGCAAAGAGTTTAAGTGCCTAGTTACCGGTTGCAACCCGGAGTTTTAGTTGAAGAAAAGAGTGCAACAACCATGTGGAAGAAAACCACAAGTCTCTTCTCCAAGAAGAAGAGTTCGTCGTCGTCCAAGCCGTCATCAACCACGTCTTTGAGGAGGCACTCGGTTTCCGAGTCTCCCCGGAGCATGGAGACGGATACGGCACCACCGAGGAGGAATGATGCTCTCCTCCTTGGTGGTATGAGGGCTGCAAGAAGCACGTCCATGAGGTTTACCGAACCTCGTGGGCACACGGAGGAGCAGCCCGCGCCACCACGACGATCGACCCGTTCAACCGCGCCACCTCCTTACACTCCGACATACTCTTCGTACGGCTTCATCATCTTGTCGGCGGAGGAGGAGGAGAGGCTCTCTAATCTTGAGAAGAGGCTTGTGCCCAACGTCGAGTTCGACGACCAAGCACTCTACACCTTGGGTTTTGGCACCGACATATACTATATGTTGGGGCACCTTGGATGGGTGCGGTTCTCCAACGGAGTATCGGTGGACACCCACTTGGGGTTCGCCTTGGAAATTTTAATGACTATTGCACCTATCCTTGATGATGATGGGGTGCAAAGCTTGTCATTCCGTTTGGAGGGAGTCCAACAAGTGGTTCCCTACGAGCACGTTAGGGAGCTGCTTGGATTCCACAAGGGAGCTCCGAGAGAAAGTTGACGTGCCACCCGCATGTTAGAGGGATTTTGGAATATGATCTCCGGGAAGCCCATCAACAACGCAATTGCATCCGCAACCCCATTATCCGGATATTTCACTCTTGGATGTGCAAGAGGGTATTGGGGAGGATGAAGGAGACAAAGGTGACCGACACGGAGTTGAATTGGCTATACTCGGCTTTAATTGCCAGGCAGCCAATAGACCCCTCTTACCTTATGATCAACCGTTGGTGTTGTGAAGCAACATCGGGGGCGGGTAATATTGGTTCGGGGTGCTACCTCTCCATGTTGGCCTTCTCCTTGCGGCCGGGGATCGCAAGAAACCCCGACCATCTTTTGCGTGGTACCTCTCTCGGCATTGAGTATTTGCGGCAAGGCAAATACATTAGTGGAGATGAGAGAGGAGGTTATCGGTTGGCCATAGTGAACCTACCCCTTCCCAATGAGAGGCTTAGGCTTTTCATCGAAGGGAGAGAAGATTGGTTGGAAGAGGGACTACTTGTCCCTGCAAGGAAGAACAAAAGAGGAAGAATCGTAGAGGAGGGAACATCCTCCGCACAAGCGAGTGGAGCACAACCCAATGTGCAACCATTCGGCGGGATCCCTCCTCCGCCAAGTTATTACGGAGGGCCACAAGAGCAAGCATGGGGGGGTGGTGCACCGGTACCCCCACCAAATTATGTTGTGCCCAACGCTAACTTCGCGGAGTCCTACGCTCATCATCCCCAACCACAACAAAGTATGGCCATAATTGGAGGGTATGCTGCAAGAAACGCCCAAAACATCGCAGCCATCCAAGCTCGGGCAGCTCAACTTGGTGAAGGCAACACAAATATTGCCTTTGAGCTCGGACGCCTTCACCTTGTGGAGCCAAATCAATTCGTCGGAGGAAATGTTCAATCATATTATGAGCAAGGGTATTATTATCAAGATCATCAACATCAACCACCGGCGGAGGACTAGAAGATTTAGGAACTTTAGTTTTCTTTTCTTTTCTTTTTCTCTCGTAATTTTCAGCATTTGCTTATGTGTGTTTGCGTAGCATTTTCTGTTTTTTATTTAAATTTCAGCAAGCATGTTTTTTTATTTTCAGTTTGTATTTCAACTTGATGTCATCATTAATAAAGACACCACCTTGATTATATCATTGGAAAAGTTACAAAAATTTGTGCCATAATGATATATGATTAAAATTGCAGCTTTGTTCATCTTTGTAATTGATCTATGCATGTTTAAGCCAGTGCTCTCTTAAAAATACAAATCTGAATTTATTTAAATGCTTGCTTAATTTTCAGCGGAGGTTATGATTAAAATAAAGACTCATAGTGTTTTATGTGCTCTCAAGTTATGAATAGATTAAAGATGTCTTTTATGCTCAAAAATATCGCTAACCTTGTCATAAATATCACTTGTGTGTTGATCAACCTATCCAAAGCCTAATATATATTTGAGTGCATAAACCTTAGTGTACAAGATTTATTTTTGAGTGAGTTATTGCAGGCCATGATTTCTCTGGCCCGAGACTAAGAAGCTGGTCATTTCATTTTTGCGTATCTATCTTTTTGCTAGCCTTTTATCCGTGCATTGTGTATCCCCGCATTGGAGATCTCACAAACTTCGCCGGATATCCACCCTTAAACCAAATATCATCTTTTGTGATTACCTCCTTGACCACAACCTATCGTTGAGAATGGATCATCAATTCAAGGAAGATCGCAAGACGGTGCCTACATTGAAGATTTCAAGTATCTCTCCAAGGAAAAATATTTCTGGTACCTACCTTTTTTCGCCTCTTTGCTCGAGGACGAGCAACGTCTAAGCATGGGGGAGGAGGTAGGTATGGTGCAGTTTTAGAGTTCAAAGGGGAGTATTTTTTTAAAAAAAATGAAATGATGAATGAAGAAAAAAAATTCGGCGATATACGTGACTTCCAAGAGAAATATATATATATATATATATATATATATATATATATATATATATATATATATATATATATATATATATATATATATATATATATATATATATATATATAATGAATGAATGAAAGAAAGAAAGAAAAGAATGAGAAATATGAGAAAGAGAAGAAAAATATATGCGTAAAGTGAACTCCCCGGTTCTCTAAGAGTGCATTCAAGGCTTCAAGTTAAAAAGATCCATTCTCATTTTCCAACCATGTGCATTCCGATAAAGAGGACTTCCTTTGTGCCTCGGGATCACTCTTTGCCATTTGCACATGTCCACTTATCTAAACTGTGTGTATTTTTCTCTTTCCCCTCCTTGATTTAACATTATTTTCCAATGACCTTTTTGACGAGTCTCGGTAAGACCATGAGAAGCTTGTCTTGTTTTGACAACACCTCATTTATAAAATCTTGTTAGGACTAAACTTTCCCAAAAGCTCCATATAAAGCCTACCACACATATATGTTATGAGAGGGAAAGGAGTAGAATATATAGGCTTGAGAGACAAGCGAGTTGAGAGTTCATGAGCAATACACAAGATGATTTAAATTTGTGAACTTGGTTTAGCTTTTCTTTATCTCGTTCTTTATTTCAAAAATTCTGAGATCTATTTAAACTTTGTGAGCATGTTAATACTTGTGGGATAAGCTTAATAAGGATCTACCCTCCGTAGAGATGAAGGCTAGTACATTATGGAACTTTAATGAATTAAAATTTTGAGAGCATTATGTTTTCTCATGTATGATCAAGTGCAAAGTTTAAACATTGTTTGGCAATGATGATATCCATCGAAGGCTTACTCGAGGACGAGCAAGGTTTAAGCATGGGGGAGATGTTGACGGTGAAAATCCGTCAACCTAGCCATGAGTTTACCTTCGTGTTGGCATGAGTTTTATACCTTATCCATTGGTACTAACCCCCGTGGTATAACAAGTTCACGTGTGCATGTCGGTTTTGGAGTTTAATGTTTATGCAGGGTTTTAGTGTTGAATGCAAGACTTCCGGGATAAGTTCATCAAGCACTTCATGACAAGACCTTGAAGCCCCGTACAAGTCATGCAACGAAACAAACTTAACTCCAAGAAGCCGGGGACTTGATCCGAGAAGACGACGGACTCCGAGGACCCGACCGAAAAGTGCCGAATCTTGCAAGACAAGGAGTTGAGTCTAATTCGGAGAGAAACCGACGACATGGATCTACATGCGAAGGGGGAAACATCCGGAAGCAAGGGAACCGACGTAGAGCAAAGGAGCCCTCGGGGCCGGGCTCGGATGGGCCCGGGCCGGCCGGCCCGGGTCCGGCCCCGAGGCCCATCCGGGGCCCATTTGCCCTCTTCTTTGCCCTAGCCGCCAATCGGGCTATTTATAGCCCCCTAACCGAGAGCCATGGAGAGGAGAATTCGTCATCGGCCGCCGAGGAGCAAGAGAAGAGAGGGACACCATCTCGGAGAGGAGAGGGTCGAGCTAGTTGACTAGGGTTTCCCTAGCCGACGTGGGAACCTTGCATGGAAGACCACGTCGGAGTTCCGGAGCTATAAGCAAGATCAAGGAAGGATCCCGGTGGTGATCTTGTGTATGTATCATTGTCATAGTTGAATTATCAAGTTGAATCTTTTCTTAGCGATCAAGTGTTTCCTCGAAGATTTCGTTTTTCGATCGGCTTTGCTTATTCCAATTCTATTCGCGCGATAGATTACATAGGGTGTTCTTGTAGCCGCGGTGGCTAGAGGTACACGCCGGATCTTCCGAAAGAATCTCGACTTATCTTTTGACTCGCCCTAAGCTCCCCGCATGAATAGGGATACGTTGTGACAGAACGGGGGTTCCGAAAGGCGGATGTTTTCGGATTTGGACGGGAAACCATGATTTAAAGACGCTTCTTATAAGATTCGATTTGCTACTTCTTCTCTTGCTTGGAACTTCAACAAAAGGCTTACCCCGATCCCTCTAGATCGGTTTATCTACCTAATCTTACTTTGTTTTCTCCGGTCTTTAGTAGATTAGATTTATCTTTGTTTTGTGTTCTTATCTAGATGCATTAGGGTTTCTCTTTTACCAAAAATTGAAGTTATTTGGCTTTACTAGATCAACTCTTGTGTCATACATTTGTTCCACGGATTCGATACCTTGGGTTCACCACTCGAGGGAAGAAGGGTCCCTTGACTACGACGGGAGACTTGTCCGCTTGCAAGTCACAAACGAACTTTGATACAATTATTATCCGTCAACGAGTCCTAAGGATCATGCAACTAGGTTTCAAACAACTCTTGAAACTTAAATGCACAAAGTAAAACAATAAATACTGAAATGTAAAAAGTATAAATTTTTAAAACAAAAAGGTTAGATGAACCGGTGCTTGCATTCCTCTCGACTCAACACTAACACTAGCCTTGAGCCCTTCGGACTTTGGTCCGGTCTTGCTGCACACCAACTTGGTTCAGTTCACCATCAACGGTCCCGTCTCCCTCCTGGGTGAGTGTGTACATACCGTCTGGTAGATCTACACGTATACATGCATATGCATTAATTAAAGTTAATCTTGATGGTGACTGTGTACATATAAGCAAATTAAGTTATTTAACTTCACCAAACAGTAAGGGCGTGTGTTTAAATTAATAAAAACAGGAAGAAATATGACTTCACAATTTAACACTTTAATCGCTATTTCTTTATTTAATTCCATAAAACAAGGCTTTCCACCATAAATCCATATTAAATTAAAACACCTCAAATGAGCCTAAGCTTTTGCACATAGCAACATATGCCTATTCTAAGCTCTCAAACCAAAATATAGCTTAAGATCATTTATAAATTAATTTATACGAAAAAGACAAATTTCAGCCTAGTAAAACGCCATTAATTCATATAAAAAGATTTAGTAAACTTTTGATCTCAACTTTCTTCTATAGGTCATGTATGCCAAATATAAGCTTCGACCAAAGCATAAGTGCATATTCAAATTATTTTTCAAATTTTGAATTTTAACTCCTACACAAGATTAAATCCAAATCATCTATTAAACAATTTCCTAAAATCAAATCCACTGTACCAGAGATACTACTCAATAAGGCAAGACCCTAGGGTGCACATGTGGTTACAGAAAAGTTCATGAAAGGGGCTATAAAAAGCATTAAACTTAATCTAGCATAAAGCTTACAAAACTCATAACTGAAAATATACACATCAAAATCATGCAAATTTTGGTCACAGATCTAGAAATTCCATAAAGAGCAACATATCCAAAAATCAAGTCCATAGCATGTGTTTATTTTAAACTACACCAAAAACACTTCAAACTGAGTTTGAATTTTTAATTCAAAAACTAAACAGAAAAACCCTATCTATACTTTCTAAAAAAGATAGGTTTCTTCACCAGGAACCCAACAAAATTGGATTTGCATTTTTCTGATTTTTTACGATTTTCTACGGATTTTTGAAGTTGCAGTCGAAACCCTAAAACACTTTTACGGGGGGGACCCTTGTACTAATTACACAAAATTATGCGAGAGGTCCCCGGTTATGGAAAACTCCCCGGAAAGAACGGAGAAGAAGCAATGTGGTCCTTGGGCAGAAGCGTGCATCGCCGACGGCGGGGTGAATTGAAGGCGGAGGCGGCGGGACTTGGCCGGGAAAGGGTGGGGGAGTGGTCCTTGCTCACCTAGGGTTCGATTTTGGTGCTTGGACGGGTCGAAGGAAGTGCCGGCGATGGGGAACGGCGGAGCTGTGAATCTCCAGCCGTGAACGGCACTGCTCCGACGTGTGTGCTCACCGTGGGGGTCGTCTGGTGGCCTGGGGAGCTCCGGTGGGTGCTTGTGGTGGTGGAGGATGGCTCAGGGACCGGTGGCAGTGGGCGAGAGAGGGAGCTCGGCTGGGGCGCAGCAATGGCGACCGGTGCTCTCCAAGGCCGGAGCGGCGGCGGGCAGAAAAGGAAACAATGATGGCTTGGCTTCACATAAAAAGAGGACGACTTCTCGACGAGCACGAGGACGACACCGGACGACGCCGGGGCAACCGCCGGCCTAGCCTCGCGAATGCGTGCGGGCGCGCGCGGCCTCCGCGTGCGTGGGCGCGTGTTCCTGAACCCGGCGTGGTGCATGCCTTGGCGCGGTGTACGGGCAAAGAAGCGAGGCGGAGGGACCACGGTGGTCCGCGGTCCACCACAAAGGTGTCGAGGTCGACCGCACACCGGGCATCGCGAGGACGCCACGTGGCCGGTGCGGCCGAAGCTCGCGCACGACACACGGGGCACGGCGACGGCGTCGGGTGCGTCACTTTTTATTCCACTTAAGTGTCTTCGCAAAAGCCAAAACTCGAAAAAGTGAGAACTAACTTCAAAATCTACCAAACTAAAAGTTGTAGAGGGGATATAAACCTACAACTTTCCCAAAAGGAGACATATGTTTTGATCAACGGTTTGTCGGGGAACGCCGGCCGAAGTTGGTAGAATTGACGGCCCCAAGTTACCGTCCACGGTGCGTTCAACTCGATTTTTGGTCAATTTGCACTCAAAATTGGAATGTCCACCAATTACGAAAAATGTATTCCGGAAACAACGAACAACTTTCATATTGGACGATTTTGAAATTCTATAGTGAAATTTGGAGAACGCGCAAGAAAACCAAATCGGCCTTTATGGAGATCTAGGGTTTGACCGTGATTTGGGATTTTGACCAAGGTCTTTTGTGCAAATTTGTGACAAAACATGTCAAACAAGTTTAGGAGCTAATTAAACTTGATGAACACAACTAAATGAGGTATTTATCTTTAATAAACACCCGGGGTGTTACAATAACGCCGGGTCGGGCCACCATGCCGCACAACGAGTTCCCGATCTCCCCTACCCGGCGCGCCAACCGTCGTGGGGGGTGAGACTTGGACAAATCCGAAAGGGGGCTACCCAAGCGGTTGTATGTTGATTGATGGGGGATCGGGACCTAAGAGCTAGGTGGTAGTTCGCGAGATGGAACTCGGAAATCCCGGCGAGACACGATGATTTATACTAGTTTGGGTCTCCAAAGAGTCAAACCCTACGTACAGTTTGGTGGTGGTATTATGTGGAGAGTCATCTGCTCCCGAAGAGGGAGCCGTCGACGTGATCGGTTGTTGCCCTTGAGGGGCGCCCCAGGCCGCCTTATATTGGCTGGCGTGCCTTGGGTTACAAGTCGGTTTCCATCTATCCTAGTTGGTTACAATAGGGAAAGCTTATCCGAGCTAGTCTGTCTTGTCTTGTACTCCAAGCATCTTCATGTCTTGGGCCCACATGTCAGGTCGGGTAGGGTCCACGGACAGGTCGACGGGTCTTCTGGTAGGTCGGGCCCGCCTGTCGGGGACGGCTGAGACCCTAGTCGGTGGGGACCCGTAGGTACCCATGTCTCAAAAGCCCCCGACGGACGTGTAGGTGAAGCGGCGGAGACGAATTCATGTCGACGCGAAGTGAAGCGAAGATGTGGCGTTGATGAAGTCATATAGGGTGCACGGGGATCAAAAAAAAGAAAATCATCCTGAGCATGTATGAAGGCGAACATCAAGTCTCTGGAGAGCAGGTTCAGGGGCTTGAAGTGAAGACAAGGCGCTATCGTTGCTTGAAGAACCGCCGACCTGACCGGAATCTGGTGAAGCCAACACACCTTCAAGGAAGGTTGAAACGCTGACCAAAGGGAGGTCGAGTGGAGACGTGACGGAAGCGTGCTTCCAGTAGGTCGAGGTGATGTGAAGAAAAAGAGGGTGTTGCACAGACGCACTCGTAGAGTAGTCCCTGAGCAGGAAGGCGACCTAGAAGGTCGGGTTGGTGCTCGAAGAAAAAATCCGCGACCTACGGCCTTCTGCTGAAGTGGACGAAGATGGAGACACCAGAAGGTCTGGCGACCTAAAGTGGGCAACGACGGAGCCACCGGGAGGTCCATAGACCTACAACAGGCGACGAGGGAGCCACCGGGAGGTCTGTAGACCTACAGCGGGCGACGAGGGAGCCGCCGGGAGGTCTGTAGACCTACAGCGAGGCGACGACGGAGACACCAGGAGGTCCGTAGACATACAGTGGGGCGACGACGGAGACACCAGGAGGTCCGTAGACATACAGTGGGGCGACGACGGAGACGCCGGGAGGTCCGTAGACCTACAGCGGGCGACAACGGATATGCCGAGAGGTCCGTAGACCTACAAATGGCGATGAAGGAGCCGCTGGGAGGTCCGAAGAGTATCTTGGCCCCTAAGTGGGTTTTGGTGGTTTAATGACACACACCTAAGTAGCTAATGAATTTATCTAGTCCATGAGCGGTATTAAAATTATGTATGGCATCAAGCACGGCTCGCCGATGTACAAAAAGGAAAGTGGTGCTCTAAAGGATTCCTAAGAAGGCTTATTTATTTTTATTTTTGAATTTGAGTATTAGGAATGCCGTACTATTAAGAGGGACAGGAATTATGTCTTCCAAGAGTCGAATAGGTGCTCTAGTTGCTAAAACAAAACCTATGAGAGACACCTTTGCACCAACACATTCACGGGGAACTTTTCTTGGGTGCGGGGCCTTGGAAGGCCGAAGTATCCGGGTTTACCCGGAGACTCGGACTTCCGGAGTTTCCGGGTTTACCCCGGATACTCCGGTCATAAAGCCTCAACGGCTATTGTTGACGGTTAATAATTGTATCAAAGTTCGTTCGTGACTCGCAAGCGTACAAGTCTCCCGTCGTAGTCAAGGGACCCTTCTTCCCTCGAGTGGTGAACCCAAGGTATCGAATCCGTGGAACAAATGTGTGACGCAAGACTTAATCTATTAAAGCCAAATAACCGCAATCTTCAATAAAGAACCTAATGCATCTAAGTTAAAGACACAAAACAGATCTAATCTAGTAAAAACCGGAGAAAACAAAGTAAGATTGGGTAGATAAACCGATCTAGAGGGATCGGGGTAAGCCTTTTGTTGAAGTTCCAAGCAAGAGAAGAAGTAGCAAATCGAATCTTAATACAAGCCTCTTTAAATCGTGGTTTCCCGTCCAAATCCGAAAACATCCGCCTTTCGAGACCCCCGTTCTGTCACAACGTATCCCTATTCATGCGGGGAGCTTAGGGCGAGTCAAAAGACAAGTCGAGATTCTCTCGGAGGATCCGGTGTGTACCTCTAGCCACCGCGGCTACAAGAACACCCTATGTAATCTATCTCGAGAATAGAATTGAAATAAGCAAAGCCGATCGAAAAACGAAATCTTCGAGGAAACTCTTGATCGGCCGAGAAAAGATTCAACTTGATAATTCAACTATAACAATGATACATACACAAGATCACCACCGGGATCCTTCCTTGATCTTGCTTCTAGCTCCGGAACTCCGACGTGGTCTTCCGTGCAAGGTTCCCACGTCGGCTAGGGAAACCCTAGTCAACTAGCTCGACCCTCTCCTCTCCTAGTTGGTGTCCCTCTCTTCTCTGCGCTTCTCGGCGGCCGAAGACGAAATCTTCTCTCGCGTGGCTCTCGGTCGGGGGACTATAAATAGCCCGATTGGCGGCTAGGGCAAAGGACGACGCGTTTGGGCCCTAAATGGGCTCGGGCCGACCGGACCGGGCCGGCCGGCTCCGGGCCCATTTAGGCCCGGCCCGCGGGCTCCTTTGCCCGAGGTCGGTTCCCTTGCTTCCCGGATGCTTCCCCCTTCGCATACGGGTCCATGTCGTCGGTTTCTCTCCGAATTGGACTCAACTCCTTGTCTTGGAAGATTCGAAAGACTTTTCCGGTCGGTCCCCGGAGTATGTCGTCTTCTCGGATCAAGTCCCCGGCTTCTTGGAGTTAATTTTACTTCATTGCATGACTTGTTCGGGGCTTCAAAGTCTTGTCATGAGGTGCTTGATGAACTTACCCCGAAAGTCTTGCATTCAACACTAAATCCCCGCATAAACATTAAACTCCAAAAACGACATGCACACGTGAACTTGTTATACCACGGGGGTTAGTACCAATGGATAAAGTATAAAACTCATGCCAACACCGAAGGTAAACTCATGGCTAGGTTGACGGATTTTCACCGTCAACATCTCCCCCATGCTTAAACCTTGCTCGTCCTCGAGTAAGCCTTCGATGGATATCATCATTGCTAAACAATGTTTAAACTTTGCATTTGATCATACATGAGAAAACATAATGCTCTCAAAATATTAATTCATTAAAGTTCCATAATGTACTAGCCTTCATCTCCACGGAGGGTAGATTCTTATTAAGCTTATCCCACAAGTATTAACATGCTTACAAAGTTTTAAATGGATCTCAGAATTTTTGAAATGAAGAACGAGATAAGAAAAGCTAAACCAAAATCACAAATTTAAATCATCTCATGTATTGCTCATAAACTCTCATCTCACTTGTCTCTCAAGCCTATATATTCTACTCCTTTCCCTCTCATATATATGTGGCGAGGCTTTATATGGAGCTTTTGGGAAAGTTTAGTCCTAACAAGAATTTATAAATGAGGTGTTGTCAAAACAAGACAAGCTTCTCATGGTCTTACCGAGACTCGTCAAAAAGGTCATTGGAAAATAATGTTAAATCAAGGAGGGGAAAGAGAAAAATACACACACTTTAGATGAATGGACATGTGCAAATGGCAAAGAGTGATCCCGAGGCACAAAGAAAGTCCTCGTTATCGGATTGCACATGGTTGGAAAATTGAGAATGGATCTTTTTATCTTGAAGCCTTGAATGCACTCCTAGAGAACCGGGGAGTTCACTTTACGCACAAATATATATTTTTTTTTTCTTTCTCATTCTTTTCTTTCTTTCATTCATTCATTTTTTCTTGCCTCGTCATATATTCAGTCCATGACTTTCACAACGAAGTTTTGATTTTTTTTATACCTTGAAAGTCATGAATATCACTGGATTTTTTTTTCTTTCATCATTATATATATTTTTTTTAAATACTCCCTTTTGAACTCTAAAACTGCACCGTACCTACCTCCTCCCCCATGCTTAGACGTTGCTCGTCCTCGAGCAAAGAGGCGAAAAATAAGGTAGGTACCGGAGATAATTTTCCTTGGAGAGATACTTGAAATCTTCAACGTTGGCACCGTCTTGCGATCTTCCTTGAATTGATGATCCATCCTCAATGATAGGTTGTGGTCAAGGAGGTAGTCACAAAAAGATGATATTTGGTTTAAGGGTGGATATCCGGCGAAGTTTGTGAGATCACCGATGCGGGGATACACAATGCACGGATAAAAGGCTAGCAAAAAGATAGATACGCAAAAACGGAATGACCAGCTTCTTAGTCTCGGGCCAGAGAAATCATGGCCTGCAATAACTCACTCAAAAATAAATCTTGTACACTAAGGTTTATGCACTCAAATATATATAAGGCTTTGGATAGGTTGAGCAACACACAAGTGATATTTGTGACAAGGTTAGCAATATTTTTGAGCATAAAAGACATCTTCAATCCATTCATAACTCGAGAGCACATAAAACACTATGGGTCTTTATTTTAATCATAACCTCCGCTGAAAAATAAGCTAGCATTTAAATAAATTCAGATCTGTATTTTTAAGAGAGCACTAGCTTAAACATGCATAAATCAACTACAAAGATGAACAAAGCTGCAATTTTAATCATATATCAACATGGCACGAATTTTGTAACTTTTCCAATGATATAATCAAGGTGGTGACTTTATTAATGGTGATATCAAGTTGAAATACACACTGAAAATAAACATACATGCTTGCTGAAAATTAAATAAAAACAGAAAAATACTACGCGGACACACATAAGCAAAAGCTGAAAATTACGAGAGAAATAGAAAAGAAAAGAAAACTAAAGTTCCTAAATCTTCTAGTCCTCCGCCGGTGGTTGATGTTGGTAGTCTTGATAATAATACCCTTGCTCATAATATGAATGAACGCTTCCTCCGTCGAATTGATTTGGCTCCACAAGGTGAAGGCGTCCAAGTTCAAAGGCAATATTTGCGTTGCCTTCACCGAGTTGAGCTGCGTTGGATTGGATGGCTGCGATATTTTGAGCATTTCTTGCAGCATACCCTCCAATAATAGCCATGCTTTGTTGTGGTTGGGGATGATGAGCGTATGACTCCGCGAAGTTAGCGTTGGGCACAACATAATTTTGTGGGGGTACCGGTGCACCACCCCCCCCATGCTTGTTGTTGAGACCCTCCGTAATAACTTGGCGGAGGAGGAACCCCCGCCGGATGGTTGCACATTGGGTTGTGCTCCACCCGCTTGTGCGGAGGATGTTCCCTCTTCTACGATTCTTCCTCTTTTGTTCTTCCTTGCGGGGACAAGTAGTCCCTCTTCCAACCAATCTTCCCTTCCTTCGGTGAAAAGCCTAAGCCTCTCATCCGGAAGAGGGAGGTTCACAATGGCCAATCGGTAACCTCTTCTCTCGTCTCCACTAATGTACTTGCCTTGCCGCAAGTACTCAAAACCGAGAGAGGTACCGCGCAAAAGGTGAGCGGGGTTTCTTGCGATCCCCGGTCGCAAGGAAAAGGCCAACATGGAGAGGTAACACCCCGAACCAATATCACCGGCCCCCGATGTTGCTTCACAACACCAACGGTTGATCATGAGGTAAGAGGGGTCAATTGGCTGCCTGGCAATCAAAGCCGAGTATAGCCAATTTAACTCCATGTCGGTCACCTTTGTTTCCCTCATCCTCCCCAATACCCTCTTGCACATCCAAGAGTGAAATATCCGGATAATGGGGTTGCGGATGCTTTTGCGTTGTTGATGGGCATCTCCGGAGATCATGCCCCAAAATTCCGCCAACATGCGGGAGGCACGTCAACTTTCTCCGGAGCGCCCTTGTGGAATCCAAGCAGCTCCCTTACGTGCTCGTAGGGAACCACTTGTTGGATTCCCTCCAAACGGAATGACAAGCTTTGCACCCCATCATCATCAACGATGGGTGCAATAGTCATTAAAACTTCCAAGGTGTAACCCAAGTGGGTGTCCACCGATATTCCGTTGGAGAACTGAACCCACCCGAGGTGCCCCAACATGTGGTATATGTCGGTGCGAAAACCCAAGGTGTGGAGTGCTTGGTCGTCGAGCTCGACGTTTGGCACAAGCCTCTTCTCAAGATTTGCGAGCCTATCCTCCTCCTCCGCCGACAAGATGATGAAGCCGTACGAAGATTGTGTCGGGGTGTAAGGAGGTGGTGCGGTTGAGCGAGTCGATCGTCGTGGTGGCGCGGGCTGCTCCTCCGTGTGCCCACGAGGTTCGGTGAACCTCATGGAAGTGCTTCTCGCAGCCCTCATACCACCAAGGAGGAGAGCGTCGTTCCTCCTCGGTGGTGCCGTGTCCGTCTCCATGCTCCGGGGAGACTCGGAAACCGAGTGCCTCCTCGAAGACGTGGTTGATGACGGCTTGGACGACGACGAACTCTTCTTCTTAGAGAAGAGACTTGTGGTCTTCTTCCACATGTTTGCTGCACTCTCTCTTCAACTAAAAATCCGGGTTGCAACCGGTAAACTAGGCACTTAAACTCTTTGCTTCGGATGTGGACTTGGAGTGGATTAAGGAGGTGGATTTTTTTCTAGAGCTCTCAAGCTTGGGTGGTTGGCTAAGTCTACGGAGGTTCCGAGCACACAAACTTGAACACACAAACAAGGGAAAGAGAGGGAAGCTTGCTGCGAGAAGACGGGCGCCGGGGGACGCCATTTATAGGGCGGGCCGGCCGGCCTAGGCCGGCCGGCCCGGGGTGCTCCGGCTCCTCCTCGGCGCGTCTTTCTCCCGAAGCACGATCATTTCGCCTCCCGCAACTTTCCCCGCCCGCGTGCTCCACGAGTTGCACCGCCCAAACGCTCTCGTCCACTCCTTTTCTTGAATCATTGGTCTTCCCACTTGATGCTCCATGCTTTGGGTCATGTCCATGCTCCCTAGCTCCACTTGCTTCACATGCCACCATGAAAATCCTGCAAAGTTGATGCTTGCTGCCCACCATGCTTGTCCTTTGCATGTGGAATTGGTGAAAGTTGATAAAAGGGAATCCAATGGTGCATGCATGATTAATTCAAACTTGATTGCCTCCATTTAGGTGTGTTTAAGGTTAAGCACTCCTCTAATTCGAATTTTAAAATATTTTTCAGAGCCATGCAAGAGCTTGAGCATAATTTTAGAGAAGTTTTTAAACCATTAAAAACAAATGTAAGTCGAAAATATTTTTCGACTACGTCGATTTTGGTCTTACCGGTAAAGTCTGCTTTCATCGGTTGAGAGCGAACGTTTTCCCGGCTTGATCATGGGGGCATAGGTTTAGGTTCTAATTTTGGCTAAATGAGAAAGATTTTGAATAAAACAAAATCAGAATGGGCTTAGAAAAATTCTAATCCTAGAGAAACCAAGGATAAAGATTTTTAAGACCAACCAAAAGCTTTGATTTCTAGGTTCACGCGAGTCCTACCACGTGCTGAATTTTTATAACACTTGAATATAAATCGTGGCTCTACTCGTGTGGTTTTAGCATGAAAAATAAGTCAACCTCAGCACCATAATGAGGGTGTAAGGTTGAGCTAAGGTTCTGAAATTATTTGGTTGAGGGGTTTCTCGAAAAGAAAAGAATCAAATAAGCACATAGGAGGGTTCATGCAAAGGGTTTATGATAAAGCAATCATTCAATCAAGAATTATGTCTCTAATATTGTTCAACCACTTCTAAGTCTAATGTCTTTGCGTAATAAAACTCAAAAACTAAATTATTAAAAATACTAGAAAAACCTGGAATCGGGTTGTCCTCCCGTAGCTTATTCTTGACTTGACTTGACGAAACGGGTTGCCTCCCGCCTAGCGCTTCGTTTATAGTCTATAGCTAGACTTCTTCACTTGATTACTCCGGATCAACGCTCTTTGCGGGCGTTGCAATCTTGGGTACCCACTTCCGCACCATCTTGGGCGCGGGCTTGTCTTTTGGCTTGGCGGGCTTAGTCATTTTTTTGGTCTTCACAGGCGGCTTCTCTTCCTTTGTCTTGACGGATGCAGCACCTTCTTTAATTTTCGTTACGTTCACTTTTTTCGGCTCCTTCTTCTTTTTCAGCCCCTCTGTTTGTTTTGGTTCTATCTTCATTCCAATCATGTTGCATGCCTCAATCCTTGGACGGAACTTGAAGGAACTCCTTTCTCCGTTAATATCGAACATGATCTCCCCCTTGCCAACATCAATAGTTGCTCCCACGGTCTTGAGGAACGGCCTCCCTAGGATGAGCGGTGGCTTCTCCCTCTCTCCCATCTCGAGCACAACGAAGTCGACGGGGATGAAGTGGTGTCCAATCTTCACGGGTACATCTTCGGCAATGCCCAAGGGATAGCGAATGGAGTTGTCACCCAACTCCAAACATATTCCCGTAGGCTCCATCGGTAGGCGTAACTTCTCGAACACATCCCTCGGCATGACGCTCACACTAGCTCCAAGGTCGCATAACGCCTTCTCGAAGTTGAAAGAACCAACCGAACATGGAATTGTAGGGCACCGGGTCTTTTTGCTTCTCTAGCCCATAAGCAATAGCCGCACTACACTCCTCGGACATTTTGACATGATCTACCCCGAGTGTTGCTATCTCATATTTATTTGCAAGTATGTCTTTAAAGTAACGAGAATATGTAGGTACTTGTAGGGCATCTAGTAACGGCATGTTGATGCTAAGTCTACGCACAACTTCCACAAACTTCTCAAAGTGGTTGTCAAGTTTACCTCGGAAGTAGCGTGGCTTGAGTTGCGGTATCCTCGTGTCATCCTCCGGCATCTCGACTTCGGGTTCCTCGGTGACGATCCCCGTAACCTTCTCTTTAGCAGCTCCTTCCACCTCGGTGGACGGTTTAAGCTTCCTTGCTCCCGCGGAACGTTCCGGGTCTTCGGTCTCCTTCCCCGAACGCGTTTGAATGGCCTTCGCCGATTCGGGACATTTGGGTTGTCCCGAAGCTTCCCTTCATCATTAGTGAGGCGCCCCGCAAGTTGTCCAACTTGCGTCTCGAGCATCTTCATCATGTTGAGCACTTGATGATTGGAACTTCCGACCTCCGTCACTTTGCTATCGATGTTCTCCAACACCTTGTCTATGGTCTTGAACTTGGTGACCGTGTCCTTGTTGATCTTAGCTTGCTCATCCATGAACTCCTTCAATTGTATCCGAAGTGGAACCGCGTTAGGAATAGATGAGCTTGCATTAAATTGAGGCCTACCTTGCCCGTAGCGGAAGTTCGGCAATTCTCCCTTCCTCATGTAGTCGAGCACTTTGGCTTCCTCTGGACAATCTTTGCGGACATGGCCATACTCTCCACATTCTTCGCATGTGGACCTTGCTTCGGCGGCCTTCAAGTCTTGAGCCTCTTTCTTTTCTATCTCCATCTTCTCCAACCTCCTCATGAGCGAGTCGATCTTGCCTTCAAGTATGTCTTCCTTCTCCACTTGCAAGATTCCTTTGACGTTCCCCATAGGTTGAGCCGGGTGTAGGCGCCGGATGACGCCCACGTGTCATTATCCGTGACCTTCTTGAATAGCGTGAAAGGTTCCGTCGGTGTAAGCTCGATGATAGATCCTCCCGCCGATGCATCGATGATCGTCCTTGACGCCATGGTGAGTCCTTGATAGAACTTTTGCACGAGGTCTTCTTTCGGGAACTTGTGATGTGGAACCGCCCGAGTGTACTCGTTGAAGCGCTCGAATGCCTCCGAGATAGTTTCGTAGGATATTGAACAAAGGTGGCAATCTTATTACGCAAGCTTTGAGTTTTACCCGCGAGTAGTATTCCTTCATGAAAGCCTTCATCAACGTGTTCCAATTTTGCACCGTCTCCGCCGGTTGAGAGTGGAACCATTGCAACGCCTTCCCGAGTAGTGAAAACGGAAAAAGCCTTGCCCTCATTTGATCTTGAGTCACCCCCTCCATGTTGAAAGTCTGACATAGTTGAATGAATGCTTGGAGGTGAAGGTTCGGATCCTCTTTGCCGGTGAAGGGTGAGTGTTGCACCATGCGGATTGTTGAGGTCTTGATCTCGAACGGTCTTCCGATCTCGTCGAGGTTCAAGATTGGTAGGTCGATGATGTCTGGGGTGCATAGCTCCCCAATCTTGCGTTCTTCCGGTGGTTGGTCACCCATTGGTGGACGTCGGTTCTCCCGCGGACTTTGAGGTGGTGAATTCTCCGGAGATTCTCGCGATCCTTTGTCTTCCGACTCCGAATCTACAAAATCCAGCTTTTTAGCTTGATGTGCTTCGCGTCTCCTTAGCCTCGTAAAGTTTTTCCGGATCATCCACAAAATTATTGGGTTTGTTGGAGAGGTAGCCGTCCATCTCCCGTTAGGGTTAGCAATAAACAAAGTATGCAAAAAAAACTAGAAAACAAAACGAATCTATAAAGACTAGAGTTAGACAAACTAGATTAGATGTATTTTGAGGATGATCGAAGCTTAGTAGATGCAAAAATAAAATAAAATCAGTACTGAAAATTACAAAGAAAAGCAATAAAAAAATCAAATCTTGATCACTTGTTCCCCGGCAACGGCGCCGAAAAAGGGGCTTGTTGACGGTTAATAATTGTATCAAAGTTCGTTCGTGACTCGCAAGCGTACAAGTCTCCCGTCGTAGTCAAGGGACCCTTCTTCCCTCGAGTGGTGAACCCAAGGTATCGAATCCGTGGAACAAATGTGTGACGCAAGACTTAATCTATTAAAGCCAAATAACTGCAATCTTCAATAAAGAACCTAATGCATCTAAGTTAAAGACACAAAACAGATCTAATCTAGTAAAAACCGGAGAAAACAAAGTAAGATTGGGTAGATAAACCGATCTAGAGGGATCGGGGTAAGCCTTTTGTTGAAGTTCCAAGCAAAAGAAGAAGTAGCAAATCGAATCTTAATAAAAGCCTCTTTAAATCGTGGTTTCCCGTCCAAATCCGAAAACATCCGCCTTTCGAGACCCCCGTTCTGTCACAACGTATCCCTATTCATGCGGGGAGCTTAGGGCGAGTCAAAAGACAAGTCGAGATTCTCTCGGAGGATCCGGTGTGTACCTCTAGCCACCGCGGCTACAAGAACACCCTATGTAATCTATCTCGAGAATAGAATTGAAATAAGCAAAGCCGATCGAAAAACGAAATCTTCGAGGAAACTCTTGATCGCTGAGAAAAGATTCAACTTGATAATTCAACTATAACAATGATACATACACAAGATCACCACCGGGATCCTTCCTTGATCTTGCTTCTAGCTCCGGAACTCCGACGTGGTCTTCCGTGCAAGGTTCCCACGTCGGCTAGGGAAACCCTAGTCAACTAGCTCGACCCTCTCCTCTCCTAGTTGGTGTCCCTCTCTTCTTTGCTTCTCGGCGGCCGAAGACGAAATCTTCTCTCGCGTGGCTCTCGGTCGGGGGACTATAAATAGCCCGATTGGCGGCTAGGGCAAAGGACGACGCGTTTGGGCCCTAAATGGGCTCGGGCCGACCGGACCGGGCCGGCCGGCCCGGGCCCATTTAGGCCCGGCCCGCGCGGCTCCCTTTGCCCGAGGTCGGTTCCCTTGCTTCCCGGATGCTTCCCCCTTCGCATACGGGTCCATGTCGTCGGTTTCTCTCCGAATTGGACTCAACTCCTTGTCTTGGAAGATTCGAGCACTTTTCCGGTCGTGGTCCCCGGAGTATGTCGTCTTCTCGGATCAAGTCCCCGGCTTCTTGGAGTCAATTTTACTTCATTGCATGACTTGTTCGGGGCTTCAAAGTCTTGTCATGAGGTGCTTGATGAACTTACCCCCGAAAGTCTTGCATTCAACACTAAATCCCCGCATAAACATTAAACTCCAAAAACGACATGCACACGTGAACTTGTTATACCACGGGGGTTAGTACCAATGGATAAAGTATAAAACTCATGCCAACACCGAAGGTAAACTCATGGCTAGGTTGACGGATTTTCACCGTCAACGGCTATATTCCGGGTGAGGGGGTATAAAAGCCCCCTCCACCCATCATTTACTCTTCTTCCCTTGCCATTTCGTGCGACTTGAACGGACCTCATTTACTCCTCTCCTCTTCTCCCTTTGGCTCAAGGTTGGTGAGATTTGTTGTGGGATTTAAGAGGGTTTGAGAGCAAGGGCTTGGAGAGTGCCAGTGAGCTGATTTCCCATCTCTAGAGCACCTCGTTCTTCACTTGGTTGGCAAAATTTGTGTTTGTTACTCTTGGATCCTTGAGCTCCTAGCCGGCTAGGCGTTGTCTTGGAGCATCCAAAGATTGTGGCTGCTCAAGGAAGTTTGTATCACCCCGACATTGAGTAAGTAACTCTAGCTTGATCTTTATGGTCGCTAGAGGGAGGAAAGTGACCTAGGTGTAAAGGTCCACCCTTCGTGGGCACCTCAATGGAGACGTAGACCTCAAGGTGTGAGGTTGAACTCCGGTAACAAATCCTTGTGTCTCTTGTGCTGGTTCATCTTGTTGTATGCTTGTTTCTTGCTTGAACACATATCTAGGGTTTGGTGCCTATCTACTTCATGTTGAGGTTCCTACAAGATTTGAGTGGACAAACGAGCCCTGTCTCATCCCAATGCATAACCTATTTTCACGGATTTACTTTTGAGCAAGTTTAATTTCGTCGATTTAATCTCTCCCTAGCGGGACGGACTATCCGGACATTTTCCGGATTCTCCGGACTTCCGGGAGTATCCGGAAAAATATCCGGAGTATCCGGACTCGCATCGACAAATGCGAAAAAGTTTGTGATTTTCGAGTTCGACTATTCACCCCCCTCTAGTCGAAATTTTGATCCTTTCAATTTGTATCAGAGCCAAGTGCTCCACATTTGAAGCTTAACCGCTTGGAGTTGAGAAGATGTCGAATCCAAATGATCGAGCCCTACCTCCGCCGAAGATGATCCCGTTAACAATGTCGTTGGCATGCCTCCCCCTCCACGAGGAGGAAACACTCATGGCGCAAGCACAAGTCATCAAGCGCATGGACGAGGTGATGAGTCCTCCGATAGTGAGGACGAGGAGTTCGATGATGCAAGGTCCACCCGCTCTGCTCGACGACCATCAAGGGACTATACTCGAACCTCTTTCGATTACTCTCGCTTATCCTTTAACCATCCATCGGGTTCTAGCCACATTGGGAAGATACCCCAATTTGATGGAACCGGCTATTCCAAGTGGAAGAACTCGATGGAGGAGTATTTGATGGCGGTGAATCCCGCACTTTGGACTATTGTGAACAGGGGTATTACCTTTCCGAGTGGTGATGCGACGCTAACTCAAGATCAAGCAAATGAGATACAAAGAAACTATCAAGCCATACGCATCATCAAGAGTTCACTAACATCCGAAGAATATGACAAGGTAGATGGGTTGAAGTCCGCCAAAGAAGTGTGGGACACCTTGTTCATCAACCATGAAGGGACAAAGGAAGTAAGGGAAGGAAAGATTCGAGCCTTGGAAAGTGAGCTCAACCGGTTTGTCATCAAGGATGATGAATCACCTCAAGACATGTACAATCGATTGAACAAGATCATCAACAAAATCAAATCACTTGGAACTACAAGATAGGGAAGAAGAGAAGTGGTTGACAAGATCCTCTCCGCTTACATGGCAAGGGATGTTCAAATCCCTACTCTCATAAGGGAAAAGAGAGGGTTCAACAAGTTCACTCCGGCGGATGTGATTGGAAGAATGGAAGAACGTCTTATCACCATCAAGGAGTCCAAGCTCTCACAAGAAATGTCAAAATTGCATGAACAACTTGAGAAGAATAAGGGAGTGGCCCTCAAGGCATCTAGCAAGGAGAAAAGGTCAAGCTCATCAACCTCAAGGACCATAGTCGAGGAAGATGATGATGAAGATAGTGACATGGACATGACTCCCGAACAAATGGCTCGCTTTGTGAGGAAGTTCAACAAAATGTTCAAGAAGAGCGACTTCTTCAACAAGAACAAGGACAAGGACAAAATCAAGACGAAGAGAACTTCCAAGAGACCATGCTTTGGGTGTGGCAAGGAGGGACATTTCATTGCGGAGTGCCCTAACATACAAGTAAGAAGAAGGGACACCAACAAGTTTGACAAGAACAAGAAGAAGGAAGTTGGTGAAGCTCATTTGGGTGAAGAATGGGATTCAAATGATGATAGCTCCGCTCCGTCATGGAAGCCGGTCTTGCTACCATAACCATTAGAGAACCAACCAACAAGTCATCACTATTTGAAGATCTCATCGATGATGAAGATGACTTCACCCACACTTGCCTCATGGCTAGGGGCTCCAAGGTAGACACTCCCACCCCGCCCCTAGATGATGATAGTGAAAATGATTTCGATTTTGAAAAAATGATCACTAGCTTTGGTAAAAAGGCAACAAAGAAAATTATGTTTTTAATGAAATAAATTGAGAATAGAGATGGGACTCTAGAGGTGCAAGAAGAACTCTTTAGACTTGAGCGGGAGAAAACAATTGCCCTTGAGTATGCCCTTGTAATTGAAAAGAAGGGTTTCAAGGTGCAAGAGGACTCGCTCAAGGAAAAGGAGATAGAAATTCTTAGCCTCGGAAATCCCTAGCTAAAGATAAGTTGTTGGTGGATGAATTAACTAGGGAATCTTTCCTAGCTAAGGATGCTTGCAAGAAGCTTGAGGGTGAAAAGCTTGAACTTCAAAAGAGCTTTGATAGCTTAAAGACTAGTCACATAGCATTAGAAGTTCATCTTGACAACCTCAAGAACAAGTGCTACAACTTCATCTAATGATGCTTTCTCTAACTCTCACACATCAACAAGCAAAGGTTGTTCTAGATGTTATAAGTTTGATATAAATGCTTTTGCTACTAATGTTACCGAGATGAATGCCATGAAAAAGGAAATTGCTAGGTTGTCAAACTCTCTCATAATTGAAAAGAAGAAAGAACCCAAGAGAGGTGAGTTTGAAAACCACACCAAAGGGTTTGGGTCAAGCTACATGAAGAAGTTTGGCTTTGAGGATGGGAAGGGGCTTGGTAAGCAAGAACAAGGTACAAAAGACCCCATTCTATTCATCAAGAACCACCACACCAAAGGTATGGGAACAAGAAACGTGGTGCACGGCATGAAGCAATTGGGTGTCAAGAACTATGACAACCAAGTTAGATACAACACTCCGATCAAGTTCAAGAGCACCCAAGTGACAACACAAGCACCACCTTCAAAGACAAACAAGTCAAGCAAAAAGCCCAAACCACATGCTTCCCAAGATAGTTTTTATGCTGATTATGTGTTGACTTGGAACCACAAGGGTAAGGTGGTTGCTAAGTATGTGGGACCTCGCACAAAAGGGGCAATAATCAAAAGGAATGTGTGGGTGCCCAAGATTCTTTTGACTAACACTCTAGGACCCAAATCCACTTGGGTACCTAAAACACAAGCATAATTTGTTTTGTAGGCATACTCCTCCGGTGGAACAAAATGGGTGATTGATAGTGGATGCACAAATCATATGACCGGGGAGAAGAAAATGTTTACATCTTGTGATATGATTGAAAATCCTACGGAAAAGATTGCCTTTGGAGGCAATGGTGGAGGAACGGTTGTTGGTCTAGGTAAAATTGCTATCTCAATCAATCATTCAATTTCCGATGTCTATTTGGTTGAATCTTTGGACTAAAACTTGTTGTCCGTTTCACAACTTTGTGAGATGGGCTACAATTGTTTGTTCACAAATGAGGGTGTGACCGTCTTTAGAAGGGGCGATGACTTTGTTGCCTTTAAGGGTGAACTCAAGGGAAGGCTTTACTTGGTGGATTTTTCATCGGATAACACTACAAGAGTCCTTTGATCCATGACGAAATTCTCATGACGTTTTTTCATTTCGTCATAGATCACACCGCATCCATGACAAACGGTCGATTTCGTCATAGATTCACGGTCTTGGATATGAAGCCCGATATGAAGTCTAAACACTATGACGTTCGCCAATTTCGTCATAGATTTCGTCACGCATCACACCGCTTCCATGACAACCGTCAAATTTCGTCATGGATTAGCAGTGTTGGATATGAAAGCCCAATATGAAGTCCAAGCACCATGACGTTGCGCCAATTTCATCATAATACGACCCACATTGCATTTCAACTTTTCCTCATGATTAATAAATTTACAAAATCATATAATGTATGAAAAGAATTATAGATAATAACAGTCTTAAATTTAAAAATCTAAATTTAAATTTTTTTCTAAAGCATATAATATTATATATTTAATATATAGATATACATATATAGAGGCAAATAAAATTGAATTTCCATTTTATGATTTTTTATAATTTACTATGATTTTCTAAATATTTAGTCGAAAAACTAAAAAAGAAAAAGACAAAATCATTTATAAAACTACGCATAACCAAGTTCTAGATGTAATCCGTACAATTTCAAAGGTTGAAGGATATGATGCTTTGTGTAGTTGCGAGTTTAGGGACGAAAACTACATATTCGCAAAAATTGAATAGGTGTCAAAGTGATTTGGGCTTGCTAACCGGAGTCAAAGTCTGCTGGCGGCCCTCTAACTACTTGACGTGCTTAAGAAACTCACCCCGACAACCAAACCGGCCCACGCCGCACAACAGGCCCGCCCAAAGGCACATCCCAAAAGGCGGGCCCAAATTTGCGAAAATGGATGGTCACCACTAGACTTTTTGCCATCCATGAGTTCAACATTTAATTATTTCTAATAAATCTGCATAAATTCATTTAAATGATAGAAAATAGCATTTTGTTCGAAAAATCTTGAAACTTCTAAAAGACAACTTAAATGTGTTCTTTTACATGCGAATAATATATTTGGGGTATATAAGATAATTAGTTTTTCGGTTAATTCATAAATGTTTATTAATTAGGTATTTTAAAATAGAAATATATATTTTTTCCATAATAAATGGCACTGTGACCCCCTTGTGTTAATAGAAGAGTAAATTTAAGGTTGTGTGTAGAATTGAGGTGTACATGACCAATAATTGAGGTGTTAATAGAACTATTCTATACTATGAGGTAATGAAAAATGAACAAGGGTGTACACATTAGTTATTTCAAAAATGAAAAAAATAAGTTTTTGCACAACAATTGGTAATGAAAACTCACAAATGTTTATAAGATAACAATTTTGCAACTTTCTTCACAAGGGTGTACTCATTAGTGATTTAAAATTTAGAAAAATTAACTTTTTACACAACTATATAGAAAAACTATTTTTCATTTGTTAAAGTTGTAGATCTTGGTAGAGAATGATTTTAGAAAATTTTAGAGAAAAGAATCATCCAATTTGGAGTTAGTATGAGGCAGAAAAACTAGTTACAAGTTTTAGTCAAAGATTAAAAAGAGAAAACACACTTGTTCATCTCAGTTCATAGCAAGTGCAATTTCTGTTTTTAATCTTCGGATAAAACTTGTAAACTGTTTTTCTTCCTCATACGAACTCCAAATCGGTTGATTCTTTTTCCTAATTTTTTCTAAAATCGAGTTATTTTACTCAGTGCCATTTGTTTGTATCTTAATTACTATTTCTTGATTGCTTTTCATACAACAAATCTTTTCCAACTAAAAAAAAATATATAAAACATGTTTTTTCATAATAATTGCTAATATAACTTAATATTATCTAATGTTATGGTCAACACAAGGTTGCATCCAAATTTGAGGTGCCCATGGGTAAGAAAGTATTTGAGTGTGTACAAACTTTGAAGTTTAAGTTGAGTTGTATGAAACAATGTGATGATCTATCTAGTTTATGAACATTGTATAGTCTAATTTTGACGAAATCATATGAAACTTTTTTGTCAAGCTTGTACATCGATAAAATGATCCTGTGCCAATATACATAATTTTTTGATAAATTTTATTTATTATTATCATTATTTTATAACAAGGTGACTAGTAGAAGTTTGTAATTGGTATTTCTCACTCATATGAACTCCAAATTAGATGATTCTTTCTCTCATTTTTTTTTCTAAAATCACGTTCTTCCATATAATTTCATTTGTTTGTATGTTAATTATTATTAATAGTATAATCTTCATACGGCTTGTTTCCTTCTATAAAGCATATAACATAAATACATGTTTTTTCAATGCCAATTAGTAATTAAACTTCATAATTGTTAAAGTCAAGGTCGACTTATGTTTGGGTACAAATTTTAGATGTAATGGAGTTTGAAAACATTAAGAGTGTTTAAATATCAAAGTTCATGTTGAGATGTATGAAACAATATGGGGGATCCATTCATTTTGTGAGCAATGTACACTTCTTTTTTGCAAAATCCAATTAAACTTTTATGTCAAGTTTAAACATCCATACAATGATTTCATGGCAATTTTCAAAAGTTTTTAATAAGTTTTAGATTTTATTATCATTATTTTATAATAAAATTGCAAGTAGATGTTTGATTTATGACAAGAAACATTTGAACCTTTCATCTATTTTCGGAATACAAGCTATAGTAGATCAGAAGTACTTAAAATATAGTTTTGAGAAAATTTTTAAATTTTATTTGAGATACATGTAGTTCAAATTCTAATTATTTTCATATTGGAAAGAAATAAAAAAGAAAAAAGAAAAATGTTAAGCAGGGGAGGAATATTGTAACAAGCCCATTGGGCCCAAACAGCCCAATCATTTTGCACCGTTCATCGTCGAACGGATGGCTGAGATCACGTTTTCTTCGTATAAAAAGAAGTTGCAATCCTTCAAACCCTAGCACCTCCCCCTCAGCCTCCTCCTGTCGCCCCAACCACCCATCGCCGCCCGCTCCTTCTTCCTTGCATCTCCCGCTGCGCTTCCCCGTGCTTCCGCACCCACCATGGCGGCGGTGGCGCGGCTCCCCCGGGCCCCCGCGGTGTGGGCGGTCGGCGGCGCTCGGATCTATGGACGACGTCCTCCTCCTCTACTCCACCGCTCGTCAGGGGCCCGCGGCGTGGACGTCGAGCGACGCTCGGATCCGGTGGCCGCCGCCGCGGTCGCCAGGTGGGAGCTCATGGGCGCGGGCGCGGGGAGTACTACGACTACCGCCGCGCCATCTACGGTGACATCACACACAAGGCCATCCTCGTCGACGACGCCGGCACGCTCCTCGCCCCCACCGAGCCCATGGCGCGGTGCGGCTCGTGGGTGGCAATTCGGTCCAAACCCGACCCGTGCGGCCCCGATTCCGGCGCCTCGTCCGACCCGTGCGGCCCCGATTCCGGTGCAAGCGACCGAGGTGATGGTGGACGCGTGGTGGCCACCGCCGGCATGGCGATCCCGGCCGGTGGCGGGGCGGTTCGTCCGCATCAAGCGCCGCCGCGGCGAGGAGCGGCGCTTCAAGGTGGAGCGCGGCCGCGAGAAGAGCTCTCACGAGGTCTTCGTCGCGAGCGCGTCCGCACCTCCAAGCGGATGCTCAAGAAGGTGAGGGCCTTCTCCAAGGATCCCATCCCGGAGACCTACGTCACCGTCTGCGGCTTCTCCGAGCTCGACGCCCGCGATGACGCCCGCACGCGCACCGTCGCGTCAACCGGCACCGTGTGCCCAAGCTGGAACGACGTCCGCCTCAAGAGGTGCCGGAGCGAGTGCCTCAAGCTCTCCTCAACCCTCATGTAGTGTCCATCTCTTAATTGCGCTGCGCGCTCCTTAGGTACCACCCATCGGGCTCTCCATTTGCTTCTATCCAAAGTTCATGGTTGAGGAACTTGAGACATTTATATATCTCAACGAATCAGAATGAGTGAATGTGGCTGGTCCTGTTTGTTATGTCGTCCATTCCATTGACTCTTGCACATTTCCCATTTTGAAAGTGTTTTTCTCCGCGATTGTGATGGCTACGCGACTTTTGATGCGGAACAGAACCTATCTGGCCTCTAGGATGAAATGCTGAGCTCCAGGTACGAACATATGCTGGTTGTTGCAATGCATCTTGCTCTTTCCTTTGTTGTTTATGTGTAAGCATGTCTCATGTAGTCATGTAAATCTTTCCTTATCGAAAAAATGCAGTAGTAGATTTGTTTAGTGGCAGTGACAACTGATAAAAGATTCCAAGTTAATGATAGGATTTTCTAGAAATCTGAAATGTACCTACTTGCAACACTTGGGATTACTCTCTGAACCATATGTATTATTGCAACATTTCTCTGAACCATATGATTATTCATTGATGGCTAGTGAACTTGCTATGAACTTATTGTGATAGATGACTCACTTGTATATGTTATTGCATAAGTTCCAGTCTTTCCCATGATGATTTAGTGTAGGTTTTTTCTTGCATAAATTTATTTGTATGAGCAATCCTTATAATTACCCAGGAAGTCTGTCTTTACATTAGTACCTTTTGCTATACATTTTGGTAACTGTGTTAGTTTTTACAGCTAGTTTAAGTTGGTTTATTCTGAAAGTGTCCATGACATTCAATAACCCTTTGAGCTCCTGTCTTTTCACTTCAGTCAGCTTGCAAATTGCCCTTGCTTTTCTGAATATTATGTGATGCTCCTAGCGTAAAAGAACCTTTATCTATTGAAGAATGTTCCTTCTATGCAGATATTACTACAATACGTGTTTCTTCAAGATGAGATTGTTGGTGCATGGTCCATTGTTGGAGCAAGGTATGGTAAACCAATGTATGGATTGTACATTGTTTTTTTCCATCTCATCACTTGAATACTTTCACCTTCTTCCACTCAACTGAGTTGTTTGATGAAATTACTTTATGATATGACAACAATACTTAAATTATTATATACTCTTTCCTGCATAAGTGGTATGAAACTTAAATAGATCCAGTCTGAATATTACTAGCAATTAATATGCTTGATCAGTACTTTGATCCCACCTTAACTGATTTATTTTATTAGTACTATGTCTTCCCTTGAACTCTCTATAGGTGGTTTAGTCACGGTGAAGTGTAATAATAAAAGATGTAGATGCAGATTTAATTTCCAACAAATGGATGACTTTGTCAATGCAACTGCAGGAACTGGAACTTAAAAGGGATAATGGACCAAGAGGAGATGAGGTAGCATGCTTTCGTCCATGACAAAACACTTTTGTCATTGTATGGAAATTCTTCTCTAGCCTTATTTTTCCCTATATTTCATATCCACACTATACTCTGAGCTGTTTGTCAAGGTTGATTTTAGAAATCAAATAGTGCATTTCTTGGTTGCAACTTGAATTTCCAGTTGGCTTATTCCCAATTTGATTTGCTCATTAATCTGGAGTACCATGTGAACTCATTATTTTTACCTTTGATGTGCTCATTGTCTGTGCTTCAAAAGCTATATTAGTCATGGAATTTGCTAACTGGATTAGGAATCATTTGATTCTCGCCCACTGACAAGTGTTTGGTAATGTTCCTCTTTCAGGTTGTTTAGAAGTTATCAGTAAGCAATGGACCTGATATGCTGGACTGCTAGTGATGCTACAAGGCTAGACTGCTAGTGATGTTACAAGGATATATTTGATCTGTTGTTTTGTGACTTCTAGGCTTGTTGAGTTGAACTTTATATGGCTTGTTTTGTGAATGACTAGGTTTGAAAATTGGGCCTGTTTAGCTTTGTTGCCATCGAGATGGTGTGAATGTACTGGAGATTTATTAATTTAAGAATTATTATTGAATTGTGTGATTTTATTGTTGTATTCCGGCCTGTACTGAATTAAGCGCCATGTGGCATCCACATCAGCACCACGTCATCGCCACGTGACATCCACGTCGGCGCCACGTAGCATCCACGTCAGTGCCACGTGGCATCCACGTCAGTGCCACGTGGCATCCACGTCAGCGCCACATGGCAGCCACGTCAGCTCCATGTGGCAGCCACGTCAGCACCACGTGGCAGCCACATCATCGCCAAGTGGCAGCCACGTCAGCAACCAACTCATCTCTACAAGTGACGTGGCGAGTCAATCCATGACGATCACTTTCGTCACAGAGTTTGGGCTTCGGGCTGGGTTCAATGGGTTTACACCAATCTATGACGACTTTAGAACGTCATAGATCACGCTAATCTATGACGAAAATCTTAGTTCGTCACAAGGCTTAATCTATGACGCTCAATACATGATGAAATGAAATTTCGTCATAAAAGCCATTTTATGACGATTTTCACTGATCCATGACAAAAAATCACCGTCATAGATCGCCACATTTATTGTAGTGTAAAGCCCAACTTGATACATGCTTATTGGCAAAGTCTAGCTTGAGTTGGCTTTGGCATCGCCGACTAGCTCACGTTGGGATGAATAATCTCAATAAGCTTCTAAAGGGGGAACACATCCTAGGACTAACAAACGTTCATTTTGAGAAAAATAGAATTTGTAGTGCTTGTCAAGCCGGAAAGAAAGTTGGTGCTCCTCATCCCGCCAAGAATGTTGTCACTACCATAAGGCCATTGGAACTACTTCACATGGATATCTTTGGTCCAGTGGCTTATGTTAGCATTGGAGGGAACAAGTATGGATTTGTCATTGTTGATGATTACTCTCGATATACTTGGGTATTCTTTATGAAAGACAAGAGCAAAGTGCATGAAATATTCATGAAATTTGCCACAAGAGCCCAAAATGAGTTTGATATGAAGATCAAAAGAGTAAGAAGTGACAATGGCACCGAGTTCAAAAACACCCACGTTGAAGAGTATCTTGATGAAGAAGGCATTGGTCATGAGCTCTCCGTCCCATACACTCCACAACAAAATGGGATAGTAGAGAGGAAGAATAGAACTCTCATTGAAGCCGCAAGAACCATACTTGATGAATACAAGACTTCGGATAGTTTTTGGGCGGAAGCAATCAACACGGCTTGTCATGCTATCAACCGATTGTATCTTCACAAGCTTCGCCACAAGACCGCCTATGAGCTCCTAATCGGTAAAAAGCCTAATGTCTTTTACTTTAGAGTTTTTGGTTGTAAGTGCTTCATTCTCAACAAGAAGCCCAAAAGCTCTAAGTTTGCATCTAAAATTAATGAAGGTATCTTTCTTTGTTATGCCTCAAACGCTCATGGCTATCGTGTCCTCAACAAAACCACCGGTTGTGTTGAAGTCACGTGTGACTTGACGTTTGATGAATCTAATGGCTCTTAAGAGGAGAAAGTTGATGAATTGTGTGTAGGCAAGGAAGTACCTGCCGAAAAGGCTATAAGGAGAATGGCCATTGGAGAAATCAGGCCTCAAGAAGAAGATGATGAGGACGCACGATTGAAGATGCAACAGCCACCGTCTCCCCCTTGCGTACCCGAGAATCCGGACAAAAACCCGAGATTCCGGATTTTTCGAAAATTCCGAGATCGGTCCGGAGACTCGGACCTTCTGCCGAAGCATCAAACGGCGATCAAGAAGCCGAGGATTTGATCCAACAAGAGGAGTCCGACCCACATCCAAGAGTTTGACAAAGTGTTCAACAAGATCATCCCGTTGATAACATACTTGGAAGCATTCGTAGAGGGGTAACAACTCGTTCAAGATTAGCAAATTTTTGTGAACATTACTCGTTTGTTTCCATGTTCGAACCTCTTAGGGTTGAAGATGCTCTTGAAGATGCTGATTGGGTGATGGCTATGCAAGAAGAGCTCAATAACTTCACTAGGAATGAAGTCTGGTCCTTGGTGGAACGCCCCAAACAAAATGTGATAGGAACCAAGTGGGTGTTTCGCAACAAACAAGATAAAGATGGCTTGGTGACCAAGAACAAAGCTAGATTGGTTGCAAAGGGGTTAGATTTTGGAGAAACTTATGCACCGGTGGCAAGACTTGAAGCAATTCGTATACTCTTAGCCTTTGCCACCCATCACAACTTCAAGCTACATCAAATGGTCCAATCTCCGAAGAAGTCTACGTTGAGCAACCACCAGGCTTTGAAGATCCTCAATTTCCAAACCATGTCTACAAGCTCCATAAGGCGCTCTATGGGCTCAAGCAAGCCCCTAGAGCATGGTATGAATGCCTTAGGGAATTTCTCTTAAAAAAGGCTTTAAAATAGGCAAAGCCGATCCTACTCTCTTCACTCGTAAACAAGGCAACAATTTGTTTGTATGTCAAATATATGTTGATGATATCATATTTGGCTCTACTAATCAAATTTGGGTTGAGGAGTTTAGTAGGATCATGACTAAAAGATTCGAGATGTCTATGATGGGCGAGTTGAAGTTCTTTCTCGGTTTTCAAATCAAGCAACTCAAGGATGGCACATTCATGAGTCAAACCAAGTACACCAATGACATGCTCAATAAGTTTGACATGAACAACGCCAAGCCCATCAAAACACCCATGCCATCAAATGGACATCTTGATCTAAATGAGGAAGGCAAAAGCATCAACTAAAAGGTATATCGCTCCATGATTGGTTCTTTGCTTTACCTTTGTGCATCTAGGCCCGTTATTATGCTTAGTGTGTGCATGTGTGCAAGGTTTCAAGCTAATCCTAAGGAGTGCCATCTAATGGCCGTTAAAAGAATTTTTAGATACCTGGTTCATACTCCTAACCTTGGTTTATGGTATCCCAAGGGCTCCACTTTCGATCTACTTGGCTACTCCGATTCAGATTATGCCGGTTGCAAAGTAGATAGAAAGAGTACATCCGGGACTTGCCAATTCCTTGGGAGGTCCTTGGTGTCTTGGAGTTCGAAGAAACAAAACTCCGTTGCCCTTTCCACCGCCGAGGCCGAGTATATGTTGTAGCCGGTGCTTGTTGTGCTTAACTACTTTGGATGAGGCTCACTTTGAGAGACTTTGGTTGCAAGTTTAGCAAGGTGCCACTCTTGTGTGACAACGAGAGTGCCATCAAGCTAGCTAACAATCCCGTAAACCACTCAAGAACAAAGAATATAGACATAAGACACCATTTCTTGAGAGACCACGAAGCCAAAGGAGATATCGCTTTAAGCCATGTGAGCACCGATAAGCAACTAGCCGATATCTTCACAAAGCCTCTTGATGAACTAAGGTTTTGTGCTTTGAGGAGTGAGCTAAATATCTTGGATTCTTGTAACTTGGCTTGAGATCATGCACATGTTTGAGTGACCTAGTATAGAACTTTTGAAAGCAAAAGATTTGTGAAAAGCTTGTGTTGATTTTGTTTTGAAACTTTTGGATCTTTAGAGTACAACATTTGGGCTATAGTTCTCATTGCTTGTTTGTGGCTAGCCCAAAGTGTTGATACTGCTCAGGCTCACATATATCACATATGCATTGTTCCAAATCTCTACAAAATCAAATTCCTTGAAAATCTGCTCGCTGGATTCAGGGGGAGCGGAATCTCCGGGGTTGAGGCTGGAAACTCCGGTTTCCCGGATATTCCGGACCTGGCCTGGAGACTCCGGGTTGTAAAGGTATAAAAACCTTTTGACCGCGATGAAAAATCCTTCTTTTACCACTACTCAGTTTCACCACGCCCCCTTCTCTCCCCCGTCGCCCCCTTCCTCTCCTTGGGCGATTTCCTCTTCCAACCAGCCAAATCGAGCGAAAGTGAGGGAGTGAAGGCTCCAAGGCGTGGAGATCAAGGATCTACTCAAGTTTCAAAGGATTCAAGCCTTCTTCCCTCTCTCCCCAAGGTATATTCAAAGGAGTTTTTCCCGATCTACTTCCCTAGTGTAGTTCTTGTAGTATCCTCTTAGGGAATAGGTAGGAAATACTCCATAGACACTAGATCCGTGTTTCCTCTCGCTTTGGATGGAAAAATCTTGCTGCATTGTGATTTAGGGTTTCAAATTTGCGAAACCCGAAAACTCCGTGGTGAAAAAACGGACTCTCCGGAATTTCCGGAGTATCCGGACTTTTTCCCGAGTATCCGGGGTTCACACTGCAACCCGAAGTCACATGTGTAGTGTGTCTCCACCTTTGATAATCTCTCACTTCCATATCCTTTTACCTGTCCAGATGGTGAGAGTGAAGGTCGGTCGTGGCAATGAGGAGCCCTCCACCCAAAGGAGGACCAAGGCTAGGCACGACCCCGCCGCTGTACAGGCCGTGCAAGAAGCCTTAGGGCATGAAGGATCTCAGCGCAGCTCTAGGCCAAGGCGAGGTGATCCTCCTCCCTCCTATGCCGAAGGGAGTGAAGAAGAAATAGAAGAGGAGGAGGAGAGAACTGAAAGTGATGATGATGAGGTAGAAGATGAGACATATGAGCAGTCACCTGAGCCCCCTCGTCGCCATGGAAAGGGGCCGGCTAAAGAAAAACCCCACTACAAGCCCCATCCCAAAAAGAGCCATCAAGCCCCATATGTTCATCAAAGCCGTCCGGCCTACTCGAGTTCCCCCTAAACACAAGCAAGGGGTAGCCTCTCACATCTGCCCCAAAACTCCTCCTAGACTCGTTCCTACCCTCCCACAAAATGTCCGAGTCGTTGACACTCCTATCAAGCTAAGGGACCCCGAGTTCCGTTCTTGGATTTGCTTGAACACATGATTAGGGATTACTTTAGGAACTCTCTAGCATTGAGGGAGCAAAGAGAGGAGAATGCCTATTTGTATCTCAAGGGAGAAGGACTAGAGGCAAGGTTTTGGTGTGACTTTCATAGGGATTTCTATCAAACGGTCATCCGCAATCCCAAGCTAGCCTCCAAGAACATGGCTCCAATCGTGCCAATGAGGTACATTGATTGGAAATATTATGAAGAGCTAAACAACACCGTGTTCAACTCCTTCATTGACAAATGCAAAGAGGTTGGCCTCTATGACATCATGGGATTTAGGTACAATTGGAATAAGGAAATTCTTGCTCAATTCCATTGCTCATACTACTTCAATCCCCATGACAACACCATCACTTGGACGACTCAAGGACAAAATTGCACCATTGATTACATGACCTTCTCTAGGCTCTTGGGACTTGGCTCTAAGGATGAGAGGCACTCTCCCGTGCACAATGAGGACAAGTACAAGCCCAAAGAGCTCCCCTTCATGTTTACTAGCCGAGATTTGGCTATTGAGGGCAAGGCGGACCAACTCAATCCCTACTACTATTATCTCAATCAATTATTTCGTGCCACTATTGATCCTAAGATAGGAGATGCCACAGCCTTACGATACTATGCTCCAAATCTTCTCAATAGGATGGCACCGGATGAAGAAGGATTTTGTATCTTTGACTTCATTTGGAATGAGTTGAGGAGGGCCATGAACGATCCAATGAAACATCTTCCTTATGTACCCTATCTCATGTACATGATTGAGAGAGTTACAAATGTCCGCTATCCCAGGATGTTGTCCATGAGCCGATTCGCCACCTCCGTGATCGTGCAAAGAGGCCTCCCAAAGGCCGTAAGTATGTTGGATCATCGAGTGCGGCTCCTCACCATGATGATTTGCCCGCCGCTCGCTCCTCTCCTCCACCTCCCCGTCGGCACCGTGGCTCCATGATAAAGAGGGTGCTCAAGAGCATTTTCAACATGTGCAAGACTATAGCCACGGAGACAAATGAGAACCGCCGGGACATCATTGAGATCAAGTCTCACCTTGGCCTTCCCACCGATCCCTACCGCGAGCTTCCCGAGTTTGATGACCCTTTTGCGGAGTGGGACGCCCAAGGTGCCCAAGAGGAAGAAGAGGAGGAGGGTAATGAAGAAGAAGAAGAGGAGGAAGACGACGACTCCGAGTGACTCAGCTGCTCCACACTTCCTTTTTGGCGCTTGATGCCAAAGGGGGAGTGAAGTTATCTATTTATGTGTGCTTATGGAACAATGAACTTTATTGTATTTGAATTTGGAACTTGGCTTGTAATAACTTTAATTCCGTATGTGTGAGACTATGTGAGCTTGAGAAATTTGGTTGTGTGCTTGTGATGTTTTTCTCTGCTTTTTATCTGCTAAGGACAGTTTATGCTAGATTGAAAAACTGTGTGATGTCTGTTTTTCTGCTGCTGTGCTGAAGCCCGGAGAGTCCGGACTTTTTCCCGGAGAATCCGGATTTTCCGGACACTCCGGACCTGGCCCGGAGACTCCGGACCTCTCAGCACCAGAATTCTTTTTCCTTCTTGTTGAATGCATAACCTGTCATGAGCATTTCACTTTTGATCTGTTGCACGTCACAAGCACCCCACTGTTGTAATACTCTCTTGTTTCTCTTGTTGTGCAAAATTTTGGCCCTAATAGGACCATTGATATTCAAGATCAAAATGCACATATTAAGGGGGAGTATTACGAAAGCTTTTAATATTCATTGTTTATCTCTTATATGACTTAAGTGTGTTGTCATCAATCACCAAAAAGGGGGAGATTGAAGAGTATCTTGGCCCCCAAAGTGGGTTCTGGTGGTTTAATGACACACACCTAAGTAGCTAATGAATTTATCTCGTCCATGAGCAGGTATTAAAATTATGTATGGCATCAAGCACGGCTCGCCGATGTACAAAAACGAAAGTGGTGCTCTAAAGGATTCCTAAGAAGGCTTATTTATTTTTATTTTTGAATTGGAGTCTTAGGAATGCCGTACTATTAAGAGGGACAAGAATTATGTCTTCCAAGAGTCGAATAGGTGCTCTAGTTGCTAAAAAAACCTATGAGAGACACCTTTGCACCAACATATTCACGAGGAACTTTTCTTGGGTGCTTTGGCCTTGGAAGGCCGGAGTATCCGGGTTTACCCCGGAGACTCGGACTTCCCGGAGTTTCCGGGTTTACCTCGGATACTCCGGGTCATAAAGCCTCAACGGCTATATTCTGGGTGAGGGGGTATAAAAGCCCCCTCCACCCATTCATTTACTCTTCTTCCCTTGCCATTTCGTGCCGACTTGAACAGACCTCATTTACTCCCCTCCTCTTCTCCCTTTAGCTAAAGGTTGGTGAGATTTGTTGTGGGATTTAAGAGGATTTGAGAGCAAGGGCTTGGAGAGTGCTAGTGAGCTGATTTCCCATGTCTAGAGCACCTCGTTCTTCGCTTGGTTGGCAAAATTCGTGTTTGTTACTCTTGGAGCCTTGAGCTCATAGCCGGCTAGGTGTTGCCTTGGAGCATCCAAAGATTGTGGCTGCCCAAGGAAGTTTGTATCACCCCGACATTGAGTAAGTAACTCTAGCTTGATCTTTGTGGTTGCTAGAGTGAGGAAAGTGACCTAGGTGTAAAGGTCCACCCTTCGTGGGTACCGAACGGAGACGTAGACCTCAAGGTGTGAGGTTGAACTCCGATAACAAATCCTTGTGTCTCTTGTGCTTGTTCATCTTGTTGTATGCTTGTTTCTTGCTTGAACACATATCTAGGGTTTGGTGCCGATCTACTTCATGTTGAGGTTCCTACAAGATTTGAGTGGACAAACAGGCTTGTCTCATCCCAAAGGCATAACCTATTTTCACGAGATTTACTTTTGAGCAAGTTTAATTTCCGTCGATTTAATCTCTCCCTAGCAGGTGCCGGACTATCCGGACATTTTCCCGAATTCTCCGGGTTTCCGGAGTATCCGGAAAAATATCCGGAGTATCCGGACCCGCATCCGACAAACGCGAAAAAGTTTGTGATTTTCGGGTTCGACTATTCACCCCCCCTCTTGTCGACATCTTGATCCTTTCAAGGTCCGTAGACATACAGTGGGGCGACGACGGAGACGCCGGGAGGTCCGTAGACCTACAGCGGGCGATGACGGAGACGCGGGAGGTCCGTAGACCTACAGCAGGGCGACGACGGAGATGCTGGGAGGTCCGTAGACCTACAGACGGCGATGAAGGAGCCACCGGGAGGTTCGTAGACCTATAGATGACGATGAAGGAGCCGTCGGGAGGTCTGTAGACCTATAGAAGGGCGACGACGGAGCCGTCGAGCGGTCCGAAGACCTACAAAAAGCGACCAACCCCCGAGTGTTAAAGCCGGAGAAGTTGCAGAAGCGCTGAGTCGCCTCCCTCCGCGAGCCAGAGAGGTCCGCTAGGTAATGAGAGACAAACCAGGTTGTCGTAGAGCTGGGCCTGTAAAACAAAGTAGATGCAAAAATGGTGTATTAATCTGTCAAAGTATAACGAAATCGTAGCTCGGGCTAGACATATGCATGTTGTTTTGAGAAGGCATTCCCGTCATCGTGCCAAGCGCAAATTCCGCGAACTCAAATGCTATGAAGCCGCAAAACGTGTCCCCACCGCTAACCCAATTCGGTGGAGGAACGACTTACCGACCGCACGGCTCGGCCGTGGTGGCTTAGGTGCAACCGGCGTGCGGAGGGGGCCCTTGGACCCAAGGTCTCGCAACCACACGACTTAAGAATTTGCATAATAAGTAAAAGATATTTAAAGGGAAAACACACGAGAAGTTAATTAAGCCCCTCGGGTCCGACGACCCTTAGATTGGCAAAGCCAAGCCCCCGAGCGTGTCGAGATTGGCTACGCCAAGCCCCCGCGTGTGTCGAAGGGCGAGGGAAAAGGAGCAGAAAAAATATGTAAACAGGTTGGCGAATGTCACGGAGACCAAGATGAGTGTCGTAAGAATATTTAATTGAAACAAGCACTTAGCTTTTGTGTGTAGCTGAGATCGAACGTCATGGTTGGCGTGAGCCGGAGTCGTGTCGAGCTCTAGACACACCGAAGAGGTCGACGATGGGTTCGGTGATGCACCGTTGGAGGTCGGTGATGTACGCGTTGGTGCAGCAGGTCGCCGGGAGAAGCCGAAGCCGTGCTGAGCTGTGAAGAAGTCGAAGAGATCACTAGCACGCGCGTGATGACATAGCATGTTGTCGAGACATGCCGAAGTCGTGCAGATGTCGAGGACGTCGGCGACGCGACCTTGTAGTTGAAGCTGTGCCGAGATTGGAATGTCGACGAGGTCGGTGATGCACTATTGCATGTCGGCGGCGCTAGCTGCAGGAGCAGCGGCGTATAGTGTAGCAGTCGAAGTTGTACTTGATCGATATTGGCTGGAGCCGCCACCGTGATGATGTGCTGCATGCACGTATGCGAAAGGATCCGTTTCGCTCTTCTCGCGTAATCTTGTAGATTGATTTTCTTGGACCGCATGTAAGTCGTCGGCGGCCGACGTACTCCCTCCGGTTCCATATTAGAAGTCGTTTAGGACGGTGACACGCTCACCAAAGCACAACTTTGACTTCCCTTTTCTATAAAAATCGTTATTGGAAAGTTATATATGTATATTCTTATGAAAGTAATTTTCAAGATAAATCTATTTATATGATTTTCACATTTTCAAACTCAACGACTTAAAAGTTATTCATGATTTATATTCCCGATGTTTGACTCCAACCTTGTCCAAAACGACTTCTAATAGGGAACCGGAGGGAGTAGCTTGAAATCCACGCCGGGGGGCGATGGTGCTTGCACGGAACGGAGTCCCAGAGTCCTGTGCGTGGTGTCCGTCGCTGATGAAGAGCACGTCACAGCGGGCGGGCGTCGACCTAATCTGTTGGCGTAGAATGCAGACGCTGAGCCAGCGATCTCATCAGGGGCACAGGCTGGTGGGTTGCCAGAAAGAATATCTTGTGCGCCATCTGGAGAACGAAGACGTTGACTGTCGTCGACGAAGTTCTTCGTGCCGTCGCTGAAGATAACCCTGGGTCGGGCCACCATGCTGCACAACAAGTTCCCAATCTCCCCTACCTGGTGCGCTAACTGTCAGGGGGTGAGACCTGGACAAATCCGCAAGGGGGCTACCCAAGTGGTTGTAGGTTGATTGATGGGGGATCGGGACCTAAGAGCGTAGGTGGTAGTTCGCAGATGGAACTTGGAAATCCTAGTGAGACACGATGATTTATATCGGTTCGGGCCTCCGGAGAGTAAAACCCTACGTCCAGTTTGGTGGTGGTATTATGTGGAGAGTCATCTGCTCCCGAGGAGGGAGCCGTCGACGTGATCGGTCGTTGCCCTTGAGGGGCATCCGAGGCCACCTTATATTGGCTGGCGTGCCTTGGGTTACAAGTCGGTTTCCATCTATCCTAGTTGGTTACAACAGGGAAAGCTTATCTGAGCTAGTTTGTCTTGTCTTGTACTCTAAGCATCTTCATGTCTTGGGCCCACATGTCAGGTCGGGTAGGGTCGATGGACAGGTCGGTGGGTCTTCTGGTAGGTCGGGCCCGCCTGTCGGGGACGACTGAGACCCTGGTCGGTGGGGACCTGTGGGTACCCATGTCTCACATGTAGTGAATTTTGTGATCTCTCGCTTGTTCGTCAGTATATCTTGAAGTGGCAAGCATATGTTGGAACTTGTAGAGAGCATCCAACCATAGCATATTTATGTTTAACTCTATTGAAAGTGCATCTAGACCCCTAAGTGGATTTTGGTGAATTGAGTGACAAAGCGATTAAAGGTCTAAATTGTTTGGCTAAGATTGTGAGCAGATTTTTATTAATTATTCATGAGCTATAATTGTTGACTATTTAAAGGGATATTATTTGATGGCTTTATATATTAGGAATATTTTGCAAAGATAAATTTCATGTCTCCAAGGATTGTGATAGCTTGGTTTAAAATAAAAGGGATCACGAAAAGAAAAATTGGTAATTCTCTCTAATTAAATTCAAGGCTTCATGGGGTAATTGAAGAGGACACAAGGATGAATATAGACTTTATGGTCATTCTTTGGAAGCTTGCATATTTGTTGTCAATCAAGAACAAACATTTGAAGCGGGATTTCAAACGAAGGATAATTGTGGATTAAGCAGAGCCAAACTCAACGTGAAGTAGGTAAGTGATGAAGAGATCAACCAAGATAACTAGGGCGGCGGACTAAGCAATCTTTGAGGTCTTGGCGAGACCTCCATTAGTATTTTGATAAGGTGATGTTCTAACATCTGTGGGGTCTCGAAGTATCATATCCAAGTCTTAACTGAGGGAATTGAAAGGACCTTGATGTCGCTCAGATAGGGGGTTAATAGGCGAGACCGCCGAATTAAACTTTTCGTCCCCGAAAACTTGAGCTGTCAGTGTCCACCGGTTCGACCAGTGGTGGTGACCGGTCAGACCAGTCGCGCAATGGGCTTCACACACTACGTGAAAAACTGGCTTTGGTAACAGACGTAGACCGCCTTTGGTAAAGGCAATGCACCCGTTACCGATCAAGTGTTACAAATAAGCCAAGAAAGGTAACGGGCAAATGTCAGTTACTGATAACACATATTCGTAACGTGCATAAAACAACAACCGTTACCACAACTAGCCACTGGTCATGTGAAAATGACTGTTTCTCTGGGCCCGTGGGGAACTTTGGTAACGGGCACCAAAACAAAGCACGTTGCTGTGAAATCAATATCGAGACGCGTGTGGTGAACCCGCGTCTCCGATGTCTCAACGAACGGGCCACATTGTGGGGCCCACCGGACGCATTTGGTAACGGGATTTTACGGTGCCCGTTACTTTGTTGGCAAGTTTGTAACGGGTGTTCCAATTGAAGCCCGTTACTCAGTGGTCAGTGTTTGTAACGAGCTTTAATTAACGCCCGTTACAGATACGTAGGCCACCCCTACAGTAACCTGCTGCCTGCTTGCCGGCTGCATCCTGGATCCAGCCAGGATTTGGCAGCCATCAGGGGCTGCATCCTGGAACCAGCCAGGATATGACTAAATTCACAGAAATTAGATCCAACATCCAAATTCACAGAAATCCACAATTCACATGCATCATATGACAAAATTCAGCATCATCATCTCACAAGGAGGAAATGCATCTCACAAGGAGGAATGCAACAATATCACAAAAATTCATGGACAAGGAGGAATGTAAAAATTCATGGACAAGGAGGAATGTAAAAATTTCCTAGTCACCATACATAATCTCAGCCCACACAGCGTCATCAGCATAAAATTTTCCTCCGACTATGATCACCTGTTCCATGAGGAATTTGACAATTCTTTCACGAACATCTGCTAACAATGATTTGTCGAGAGGATGCTCCTCTAGCCCTAAGCTCTAGATATAACAATGTCACTAGTCAGCACACATATATAGGTGGTTACCAAACATGTGGAGTGCTAATAAGCAAGAACTGTGCTCAGTTGCAGGTTTTACAAATGAAGATTCCAATAAAGTACCTCCATATGTGGGCCACTTTGTTTTAATCGAAGCATGTGATAGGCACAATAGAAGCCGCAGAGTCTGGATCTAGTAGGATGTTGGTGGCACTGCAATAAATGTACAAAGAAAAATAGTGGTGATCGAGAAGAAATAAACTCAAGCTTTAGTACTAGCTTCCACAAGAAGGAAATAAGTGGTATGTACCTTAACATCTTTGACATGTTTCAAAGCGCCAAGGCGCGAGAACTTTTTGCCACTGTAACATTCCCAAGCCCTACAACAAAACAATCAACAATGGTTAGGACACAATTAATTAATATACTATGTACAGTTTATTGAGGAACGTTCAGGTTAAGAAAGAAATAACTTACTCATTAATGATTAGCTCGAAAGGGCCAGTATTAGTATTAATTTTCTTCAATGAATCAAGATAGTAGACCTTCTACTGATTCGGAACGATCGCCACCGCAATCCAGTGGTTCGTACTGAGATAAGCGGTAACCATTAAATTCTTTGTAGCATACAGTTTGAAGGCATTGAGCATATATGACATAGAGAAAGCAAGAGTGTTATCTCGTGCTGTTTAACGTTGTCGAGCAAAGGCATTCGGATCAAGGTAGCCAACCTGTGGCCCTTGTTCTTAACTTCTACAATCATATTCCTATTAGTAAGAAAAAACAAAGTGTAAGGAGGCAAAATACATGGTAATAAAGATGATGTGAGGCAAAAAGCACATTTCGTTAGAGGATGTGATTAGTGAGAAGCAGATTAAATTTTCAAGCAACTTATAGGATGAAGTAGCGGAGAAGTGTCAGATCCAAAGCATCCAAGTTGTAAAGCGTACAAATCACTGAGTTGCACAGGTAGCTGCTGGAGTTCGTTTGACGATTCATCTCTCTTCAGCCATGCATTGGTCCCGGGCCGAAGTGCGACCATAATTTGAGAATCATCATCTGACTTACCACGTTGCATGTAGAATGTGTGGAGCTTTCTGGTAAAAGGAGCAGCCTTTTTGAGATCACCATCACTGAGAAGGCTCTTTCCGAATTTGTAATTTGGGTTAACCATAGCCCAAGGATTCTTCTCGGTGTCACTCTCAGATTGCTTTGGGTTAGTCATATACCAACGATTCTCCTTGGTGTTTCTTTTAGATCGCTTTCTAGTAGGCCTCTTAGAGGTTTTATTTACAACAATTTCCTTTTCCTGCTGCTTTGAGATGGCTGAAGAAGGTTTCTTAAGGGCTTGCTTGCCTGCTGTAGGTGGTGTAGAGCTTTTATTTTTGGCAAGTTTCTCTTCTTGCAGCTTTGAAATGGCTGAAGGTTTCTCAAGTGATTCCTTGCCTGCTGTACGTGGTGTAGAGATATTATTTTCGGCAAGTTTCTTTCCTTGTTGATTTGAAATGGCTGAAGGTTTCTCAAGGGCTTTCTTGCCTAGTGGTGTCTCACCAGGACCTATTACAGAGGTATTAGGCCCAGATGTACCTGATTGGCATGATTGTTTTGAGCACTTCCGTTTGGGGGTGTAGGTTTTGTTGTTTCATGAGGAGAAGAAGGAGGAGGAGGTGGTGGGTGTGGTGGTGGGGATGGAATATCTGGTGTCTCTTGCAGATGTGGGGATGCAAGTTTTTCTCGTTTTTTCGGGACTAGGAGTTGGTGGGGATGGAATATTTTGTGTACGTTCCGAATGTGGGGATGGAACGTGTGGGGATTGAGGAGGAGGAGGAGGAGGGGAACCATCTAAGGAAGGAACGTGTACCGTACTTGTGTGAACAACATGGAATTTGTACAATAGCCTATGAACGAGATATACATGTAGGTGCTCCTTTGATGTCAATCCGACACCTTCTCCATTGTAACCTCTCGTCCTTGAGCTTGTCCGAGTTTCATCACCTCGTCATTAGTAGGGTATTCCAATAGTTCATCCGCAAAGATAGTACATACAATGATCACTTTAACCACAACACGTCCTTCACGAATTAGGACCGTTTGTAGCGTAGTCTCCTCTAGATGAACAAGACCAAGTGCGGCCTCACATTGAAGCCCCCTCCACGTGATCCATAGGCCACGGTGTGTGGGTTCGCTTAACATGCCTATAAGGTATTCGTGTGTACGATCGTCACGGCGCACCTCCATCGCCAACTCGTAGTGCCATCGATCAAAACTACATCCGCGACATTGGTGACAACACCATATGGTGACAACACCACCTCTCGCATATGCATTTTCTCGTATCCGCATCTCGGGCACTAGTTCTTGCTTGATTTGTTCCTTTATCTTTTTCATATCAATCGATGTGTCGGTCTTCGTCCTCTTCTTCTTCCTTACATGTCGACGTGCCGAGGCAATGCATACTTCCGGCCTCGCTAGCTAGAGACACCACACACACGACTTTGTTGTTCGGTGGCGGCTCAAGCACTGATTTAGCACATCATACTCCCTCTGCCCTGCCATTCCTGAAGATTCTGCACATGCAATCTTCTCCTTGATGTCCGCAGCCAATCTTTCTGCCTCTTTGTTGTTGAACACTATCATGGCAACACGGTCTTTAATCACTAGCTTACTCCTTGCTGGTAGCCAATTCTTGGAATGATCGTCAGGGTAGGCGTCATATGGGTTGGGGATACCGGTTGCGGCTAATTGTCCGTCCTCTTCCTCACATTGTTCTAGTTTCACAAGTATAACCACCGGACCCATGTTGTGCTCACTTGTGTTTCAGCTTCGGAGTTCTTTGAACTTGACACTAGCAGATGAGGCTTGATTGGTTTCTACCTGTTTCTTTAACTCCTTCCACCGTTCCGGACAATAAATAGGTGCCTTGTAAATGGCTCAAGTCCTTTTTTGATAAAATCTCACGTAAGATGAAATCCGAATTGTCTCCATGTCTTGGCCGCCGTCTTCCGTAAAAGCTTGAATGCATGCGGTTTCGCATCTTCTTGGAACTTAAAGTGTTTTGCACATGCTAATCAAACAAGTCCCACTTTTCATCATTTATTAGTTCATTGATTTCCCAAGCAAGTTCAAAGGTATCTTTTGTTTAGCAATGAGCCCCGCAAGCGCCCTAAACCTCGCGCTTTAGAGACAATGGTACCGACATCCCCACTATGTCGACCTCAATGACTATCATTGTGTCACTTGGCCACTTTGTGGATGTCCTTGGCGCTCGCCTCGCGCCGAGCCCCACCCATCCGGTCTTGTTGTGCACTAGCGAGTGCCATAATCCTCTTCTTCATCTTGTGGCCCGTGTCTATAGTACTCGTCGAATTATCCCGTGAATTAATAGTCAAGGGAATTACAAGAACTACTTTAGCCCACCGTAATATCATTGGTTCTTGGTAAACCATTAACATAAGTGTAAAATTCAAGAACCAAAAAATTAGTGCGAGCAAAGCGACCATACCATTTTAAAGAGCAAGATGCGGTGCCTCGGCCGTTGATGAGGTACTTATTCAACTTGGAGAGAATGTGCAGATGTGCATAGGAACAAGAGCAAAACCAAATGTAAGAGTCTATCTAAAGGAAAATGCTAAGTATGTCCACATGTACTTATACAAAGGTGACACGACATACCCTGCAATTCCCACAAGTACAAGTATATTATATGCATTTATATAAAACGAAAACCATACACACGCATATGTTGTATACTTGATTACATGAACGCATGTGTGCTGCAAAAGTGCGCTTGGTCTAATTCCATAAACTCGAGCAAATATACCAAATTACCTTATTACTGAATTGTTGTTAATTTTACAAAAATTACCGAGTTGGTAGAATGCATTTACCGAATTGTATAAGACATTTTTAGAGCGACATACCATAAACTCAAATCCTAGATTTGCCACTGACCTTCGCACTGCTGGAGCGGAGGGATCCTACTCCTCGTCGCTGCCCCGCTCGCCGCCACGTCCTCATCCTCGCGTCGAACTCATGGCCGGATCCCTCCTCCTAGTCGTTGTCGTCGTTGTCGTCGTCGTTGTCATCGTCGTCGCCGGATCCCTCCTCTAGTCGTCGTCGTCGCCACCGCCGCGGCCCGGGTCCCTCCTCCTCTAGATCTCGGCCGTCGAGAGGTGTGGTGCGCATCGCACCAAGCGTGGTGTGGCGCGCGTCTCAGCGAAGGGGTGTAGAGTGGGTCACAGCGTGGGGGGAGGTGAGGGAGACGAAGGCGAGCGGGAGAAAGTGGCGGCGGCGGCGGTAGGGGAAAGTGGGAGGAGACTACGTGAGGGTGGCTTCCTTCCCTACTAACCTAGCGTGAGTGGGCTTGTGTGGGACTTAAAATAAGTAATGTAGGTCACATCACCAAGCAAACTAACTGTCAGATGGTGAGATCTGGACAGCCAATGGGGGTGTTAATCCCTATGGTTTAGTTGTTTGGCGGGGAGATCGGGAGCTAAGAATGCGATGGTTATGCTAGTGTAGCACACGAAAATTATGATGAGACATAAGGACAAGGCGATTTTATACTGGTTCGGGCCTCTAGAGAGTAAAACCCTATGTCCAGTTCTTCGGTTTGCATTGCTGGTGTGACGAGATTACATGGCGACCTGTCGATGGTCTGCTGGTTGTGTTGGCTTGTCCCGGGGAGGACGCCCTTGCCCGCCTTATATTGGGCGACGGAGATGGTCGATGGACCAGAGTCCAGGTCGGTTACAACAGGGAAACCTATCTCTAGTCAGTTACAACATGGAAGGCTTATCCGAGCTGCCTTAATCTGTCTGGACTTCCTTGAATTGCACGCCAAGCTGTCTTCTCATCCGGGGGGAATCTTCCGAAAGGTCTTCGGAGGTCATGTGGGCCACTAACTAGGTTGGTTTCATCCACGGACGGTGTCGGCGGGTCTTCTAGTAGGCCGGACCCACTTGTCGGGGACGGCCGTGAACTCCGGTCGGTGGGGACCCGGGGGTACCCATGTCTCACAAGCCCCGAGCAAGGTGTAGACGCAGCGACCTTAGAAAGGTCATGACGAAGTCATAGAGCTATCGACAAAGTTGAATAGCATGCACGTCGATCCAAAAAGAAAAAGAACAAATCAGCTTAGCGGCCGACCCGTTTGAAGTATTGCCGAACGAAAGGAAGTCAAGTGACGACCTATAGGAAGTAGGCTTCCAATAGTATCCGAGCCTCATGGCGGGAAGGATGGCCGGTATGATGATCCAAAAAAAAGAAAAGAAGAGAAAGGAGGTTGAGTATCGACGTGATGAGAAATGAGTTTCCCAACGGGTCGGTACGACGAGGAAAACAAGAGGGCGTCGAAGACGCACTCATAGAGTAGTCCCCGAGCATTGGAGCAGGCGGATGGCTGGTTTGATGCTCAAACAAGAGGGCGTCTTGATCGAACAAAGTGTAGAGACACCTAGATCTCCTAGCACAGCTGCAAGGAGTCTGGCAGGGCCGACCTCAAGGAGGCCTTGTAGGCGTGCCGACCTCAAAGAGGCCTCAAATCACCAATGTCTAGTATCCGAGGATACCCAGCAAGGTTTTGAAAGGTGTGTCACATGAAGAAGTCGTTGATGATGTCGTAGTTGAAGTTGCGATGTCCAGAACCATTGTTGACGAAGCCATGAAAATATGTAGATCTTGAACGTATGGAGTGTAGAGACACCCAGATATCCTGTGTAGCTATGAGGAGGCTGGTAGAGCCACTCGAGGCATGCCGACCTCAAGAAGGTCTCAAAACACAAGCGCCCAAGCATCCAGAGATACTTGGCAAGGCCACTAGGCCCGCACCCCACGGGGAGGCCTTCATTCCCGACGTAAAATCCTGGGTTTTCATAGCAGGCTGGCAGGGCTATGAGAGCACATCGACCTCTGAAGGTCACGCATCCGGGGTGCCCAACTAGGTTGGCAGGGCCGTAGATATACCAAGGGTTGCAAGACCTAGGTATTTAAGGCACATCGACCTCAAGGAGGTCGTTTTGGTGTCCAGACGACCAACATAGCTGCCAGCCATCCAGCGGAGCTATGATACTAAGGTATTGGCGACCTTAGCAATAGGCACACCGACCACAGGGGCCCAACGAAAATTGTAGAACTCCGTGATGCTTCTGATCTCCATGGTACTTTTTAGATCTCTAGGCGCCCAGAAGGATCTGGTAGAGCAGCGAGGCACGCTTACCTCGGAAGGTCTTCATCGAACCTACAACCATTCCGCTAGGAAACGAAATATAGGCTGATTGGAATAGGTCCGTTTACATGCAGAGCCATAGCGGGTGCACTAGGACGCGAGCCTAGCGGGTGCAAATAAGACATCGGTCGCGGAAGGAGGTCGTGAAGTTGTCGTCGAAAGGGGGGGCTAAGTTAGGCGCGGAGCCATCCGACACGGGGTCGATTTTGTCATGTAGTGTAGGCTTGCAGGGTCACGGGTCAACGGTGGTCGGAGATGCTTTTGCCACCTAGAAAACGACAAACCGTCCACCGATCGAGGGAGTTACCGTAGCGAGGCATCATTGATGTGCAAACGACAAAGACGTCGTGAGTCAGGGAAAGTAATGTTGTCACCTTTAATCATGCACAGGCTATAGGTCCCAATATCACGTGGTGACAGTTTCATCACTGCGCTAGCTGCCCGGGGCCCGGCTTTGGCTATAAATAGCACTTTTGAAGCTGAAGGAGGCAATCTCTGAGCACCGTTGAGCTATGAAGCTGCAGAGTAGCATTCCCACCATGCCATGGGCATGTGTTCGTCCACCATAGCATAGGATGCAAAGTCGTAAAAGCTTGGAGCTAGAAGAACAAAGTCTCTGATGAGGTCTTCTGAACCGGCAAAATCAACGACAGAGTTGTAGGGAGGTCTTGGTCATGACAAAGGTGACAATAGAGTCGGAGAAAGGTCTGGCGACCTGACGAAGGTGACCCAGAGGAAGGTCTAGCGACCTGACAAGGACGACGAAGAAGCCGGAGGGAGGTCTAGCGACCTGACGAAGACGACGACAGAGCCGGAGGGAGGTCTAGCGACCTAACGCGGACGATGACGAAGCCACTAGGAGGTCGCTGGTGACCTGACGAGGATGATGATGGAAACATCAAGAGGTCCACCGAAGATGACACCAGAGCTGTAGAGAGGTCTAGCGACACCGAAGTCGGTGATGACGAGACGTCACCGAGGTCTAGCGACCCAATGCCGGAGGGAGGTCTAGCGACCTGATGAAGACGACGCGGAAGATACCGAGAAGTCCGCCGACATCAATCTGACGACGACGGAGCCAGAGGGAGGTCGAGTGACCTGACAAGGGTGATGACGAAGCCGGAGGAAGTTCTGGCGACCTGACGAGGATGACGAAGGAGTCGTAGGGAGGTCTAGCGACCTGATGAAGACAACGACAGAGCCAGAGGGAAGGTCTAGCGACCTGACGAAGACGACGACGGAGCTGTAGGAGGGGGGTTCGCCAAAGGAGACGCCGGAGCTGAGAGAGGTCTAGCGACCTTACGAAGTCGACGCCGAAGACACTGGGAAATCCACTGAAGATGATGCCAGAGCTGCAAAGAGGTCTAGCGACCTGTCGAAGACGACACAGACACCGGGAGGTCTAATGACCTAAAGCCAGCGACGATAGAGCCATAGGGAGATTTGCGGCCTCAATCTGACGACAACGGAGCCACCCAAGGTAAGTTCGCCAAAGGTGACGCCGATGACGAAGCCACAGGGAGCTCCGCCGAAGATGACAGAGCCAGAGGGAGGTCTGGCGACCTGACGAAGACGACAACGAAGTCGGAGGAAGGTCTAGCGACCCGACGAAGACGTCGAATCGAAGAGCTGGTCCTGTGAAATAAAATAAACACCAGATCAGTGTATCAATCTGTCGAATATAAATATGATGAAGATCTAGTTTGAGCTATGATATGTAGATGTTTATTGTTGAATAATGTTAGCCAGAGCAGAACATTCTTGTGCTATGTCTTCTTTTTAAAAAGGGCATTCCACTTATCGTGCCAAACACGCATTATGCGGACTCGAAAGCTCAAGCCGCAAAGTGCTTCGCCCCTCTACAATGCTCAGCAGGGAGGCTTAGATGTAGCCAACGCACGGGGAGGGGCCTAGGACCCAGGTTTTGCAACCACACAACATCATCGAATACTCATAACGAGAGTCAAGCAATTAAAGGAAGAACACACATAGGAGAGGTAGGACCCCATAGGTCTGGCGACCCTTAGATTGGCAAGGCCAAGCCCCCGAGCATGTCGAGGGGGAGGGGAACATAGCACAAGATAAAAAAATTAGGTCCCTTAGGTTTGGCGACCTGACGTGTTGGCATGGCCAAGCCCCCGAGCTTGTCGAGGGGGAGGGATTGGCGAAGCAAGTGTACAAAAGAAATTGATGACGTAAAAATTTAATTAAAAATAGCACTTAGCTTGGGCGTAGCTGAGGAGGTCGTCGTCATGATCGCCAGCGCGAACTGAAGGCGTGCGAAGGCGTCGAGACGACCGAGGAGGTCGACGGAGTGGGCGGTTGAGGTCATTGCCGAGCTGTCAAGCTCGAGAAGTTGACGCCGAAGAGGTCGGCAATGCGGAGTTGAAGAGGTCGACCATGCGCCACTGGAGATCTGTAGAGTGTTACGGCGAGGTCGGGTTGACACCGTTGATTGTCCCGGCTACGGGTGCGGCGGATCGGGATCCGTCCCATGAGAATCGAGATCCGTTATGTGCTTGGTGAGGTCACGGCATGGATGACCATACACACGAGTCCGATTAGAAGAAAGGATATACTCGAAATTGGATCGGAAAGAGATTGAAAGAAAAGAAGAAAAAAAAGAAGGGCATATTCCTTTGTTAAGTGAACGTCTTGGAAATGGATTTGGCAGTGAGCACATGCACATGGTGAACTCGTATGCTGACACGAGCGTACGGTGCTCCAGGCCGCCACTGATCTTGATTGTGTATCTTCGTAGATGTATTTTTCTTTGCTGCATGGAAACAAATTCCAGGCGCACGCCTTCGGCCACCACTGTGCCTCTCGCAGGTGGAGGTGGATGATGTCGCGCATGACACCGAGTGTGGACGCGAAATTTTTTTGGCGCGCCATCCGTGGAACGAAAACGTCGACCTCGCGATTAGATCGGAGGGTGGCTGCGAGCAGGTCGCTGTGGAGATATCCTTTGTGTCGTCGCTAAAGATGATCACGAGAGGAAACTGCCATCACGCTGCACGAAGAGCTCGCGATCTGCCCCTACCTGGCGCGCCAACTGTCAGATGGTGAGATCTGGACAGCCAATGGGGGTGTTAATCCCTGTGGTTTAGTTGTTTGGCGGGAAGATCGAGAGCTAAGAATGCGATGGTTATGCTAGTGTAGCACACGGAAATTACGACGAGACACAAGGACAAGGCGATTTTATATCGGTTCGGGCCTCCGGAGAGTAAAACACTACGTCCGAGCTTTTCGGTTTGCATTGCGGCGTGACGAGATTACATGGTGACTGTCAATGGTCTGCTGGTTGTGTTGGCTTGTCCCGGGGAGGACGCCCTTGCCCGCCTTATATTGGGCGACAGAAAAGGTCGGTGGACCGGAGTCCAGGTCGGTTACAATAGGGAAACCTATCTCAAGTCAGTTACAACATGGAAGGCTTATCCGAGGTGCCTTAATCTATCTGGACTTCCTTGGCTTGCACGCCAAGCTGTCTTCTCATCTGGGGAATCTTCTGGATGGTCTTCAGGAGGTCGTGTGGGCTACCAAATAGGTCGGTTGGGTCAACGGACAGGTCGGCAGGTCTTCTAGTAGGCCGAACCTACTTGTCGGGGATGGCCGTGAGCCTGGTCGGTTGGGACCCAGGGGTACCCATGTCTCACACTAACTCATAAGGCATAACAAACATATTCACATCTCACATGCATCAGCAAGGCACATCACCAAAATAAAGACTGCATCAGCTGGGCGCATCACCAAACTAGATTGTTACTGCAAGGGAACTAGTTAGCTAGCTAGATGGCTTCTTTTGTCCTGCTATCTCAAGTTCAGCTAGCCTTGTCTCTAGTTTTGCAACTCTTTCTGCCAGCTCAGCATTCTTCTTTAGAAGTTCAATCTCCTGCCTCTTTTGTGCGGCTTTAAGCTGCTCATCCCGCTTGTCGATTCCTTTCCGTATGTAGTCAATGTCATCACGAGTAACAACACGATCCTAAAACAAAGGAAAAAACTATATTGATGCAAGCTTCATAACAGCTTGTAATTTACAAGAAAGCTATTGACGTAACATCCGCACCCTACGCCAAGCACACAACAAGCCGGACAAGCTAGCTTCACACTCAAGATTCCAAGACGTGCCGCTCAATTTTCTTTGAAAATTAACAAAAGACAAAGTAGTTAAATTCCAAAGCTTGGAACTTGCCCCGGTGGTACCGCATGCTTTCATATTTACGGCTATAAAGCCAAGTGAGATGACATATAGCTACAAGAAGCTATCTCGTGAGCAAACTAGAAACCAATCGGGAGCTTTAAAGTGCAAAACGTAACATAGCCGAATGGATGATGAAAGCATGACGACGGATCGATCTCTATTTGAATAAAATTATTTATGAACGAAACCATGACCGATCCTCGCAGTAAATAATAATAAATAATAAATGAAGTAAAGCATGATCATAAATATGTAGTAAATAAGCATGCATAGGTCCAAAGCACTAGTCTACCGCATGTCTAGATACTTTAGAACCCGTCAAGCATGATACCAAACAAATCTATCCACCGCATGATACAACTTTTTTAAAATCATACCACCGTCCACAAATAGATCTATCCACCGCATGATACAATCTAAATATGGAAAGCTAAAAGCATACAATATTTAAAGCATAACTTATGAACGCATTTCACTCGTGAAAGCATAACCGAATACGGCCGAACAGTACCGAATCGGGGTCCATGAAGAAGGAACGAGCATTACCAAATAAGATAAATCTATCGATGAATCGAAATCTAATCCACCGATGACTAACTCCAAAACAACCCAAAAACCCGCATCTACCGCGTGATACCCAGCTTCTTTCAAGATTTATACAAGATTTGGCAAGCTTGAACCCGCGACACGTAACAACCTAGATCGATCCGGTTTTGGCTATCGTGGAATGTGATCCACGTGCTATTTAAGCCAAGGATACAAACTCGATTCGCACAAGCATCATCAAAAGAGATAAAGCCGATTCAAACCAATCTAGATTGGGCAAAGAAGTGTTACATGAATTTAAACATAAAGTAAAAACTCAAAGCAACACGGGGTAACTTAATGAATCTACTCGGATCTTGCCAAAACCCAATAGAGCCGATAACTAGCTTCAAGCTAGATCTTAGCCTACCGCATGGCTCATGATCTAACAAGAAATCCTCTTGAACCAAGCTTGAATCTACCGCATGACACTAAGCATGGTAACAAGACTACTTGCATCGCATCTAAATCCACCGCATGATACTAGACATGATACAAGGTTGTCGGTACTTACGGAGGTTGACGGATCGATGAACCCTCTCGAAGAACTCGTCGACACGACAAAGGACTCAAAGGGTTTGGCGTAAAGCCGGTTTGTGTTGAGAATGTTTCGATACCATTACATACATTCGGGGTCTCTATTTATACCCCCGTCACGGCATGACTTCGAATGGATTTGATACCTAATTTATCTCTAAATGCGATCGCTTATCCATCCATTCGTCCCTTCCGCCGGCCACGTCACCACGCAATCCCGCAAAATCGCCGCAACGGTTTCGTTGTCGAACGGAAGCGAATTGCCGACCGCGGACTCTTTTGCCGAATTCTTCGAAGAAACCTTCCTTCGCCGGACGGATTCCTCACCGAGTTGGACCCACAGATCGACTCCTTACCTTACCAAATTTTGGTGTTAACATATGACCCTTCCATTACGGGACAAAAGTGATTTTATTCCGGAATTGACTCCAGCCACCAACGCCTTCAAATTGAATCTGTTCAACACCTATTCTCTCTCTTCGCAATCCGTCGGAGTCTCCGTCTAGATCCAAACCCTAGGTCACATTTTTCCTGAGCTCGAACCCTCAATGGCAGGTCAAAATCAAGCTGCTCAGGTAAGTTCCTCCTCCATAAGCTTCATTCGGCACTTAACTTTTCGATTTTTACCTGAGATTTCTTCTCCACCTTCCCCCAGCAGGAGCTTTCCACTGAGCTTTTGATTCGTACTGAGGCCAATTCGACATCTTATTTCCTCGGTCCTGTGGGAGTTTCTGATCCTCACGAATTCATAGAAGCCGAATCCCAAAGAATCCCCTTCAAAGCGGCTTTAACTAAGCCTTCCCTGTGGCAGGACGCCTTCAAGAACTGGCCTTTGCCCCCAATTGCGGGGCCGGGGGAATTGGTACAAAAGGGTCCTTGCGGACAATAGTGTTAAGACCCAAACTTGGGACACCCTCCGGATTGCTCAATGCTTGGAGCTTTCTTTGGCCGAGACCCCAAAAAAACGAAGACCTTTTGATAGCGGCTTGTCATCTTTGGTCAAATGGCGTCAATGCCTTCCTTTTTGGTCATGGCCCAATGTCCCCAACACCGGCCGATGTATACATGATTACCGGCCTTGATATCTCGGGATCCGTGTACCCCCGGGACTTCGGAGGTTCCACAAGACAAACAGGAGTGAAGCCAAGGAGTGGATATAAACTTTATATCCAGAATCACATGAAAGATGGCCCTCTTGGTGAAGTTGAATATAGGGCATTCCTGAACATGTGGTTGTGCAGGTTTATCTTCTCGCGACAAAGCCAATGAGCCCACTCGAATCATATTGTTATGGCTACACAATTGGCTGGTGGTAAGCGCATTCCCCTTGGAAAATACCTTCTAGGAAGTGTGTACCATATGCTTCATCAAACCATCACCCAAATGCATACTAGCCAGAAGATACTATGTGTCAACGGCCCTTGGTGGTTTGTACAGATGTGGCTGCAACTGCATATGCACCAGATCGTCGGTATTGACCTCAACAACCGGTTTTTCCTTCATCCAGCTACCATGAAGGGGAAATTCAGGTTACCAGAGGATGCCAAACCTATGGAGAAGTTGCTTCAACTGTTTCCATCAATCAGAATATCAGCCAGCTTTTTGAGCTCTTCTTCAAAGGCTTCCCCAACCCTCTCTGGCTTCCTTACTTAGACAATGATAATTTAACCCTCCCCTGTGAGTTCTCCTTTGAGGCTGGACGCCGATCCTCATCCATCCATGCCTTCCCGCCACTGAATTTTGTAGAGGGAGGTTAAACCACAAGACTTATGAATACTACCACCAAATATGGTGGCTCGACAACTTGGATGTGGCCGGATGCCTCCAAGACTATTTCTTCATGAATTCCTCAAACCCGCAGAAGAGATCAAAGAGCTTGCTCAATCCGGAAGGGTTTTTCAAGTATGAATGCAAATCAACCGTTTACACCTCGGCCTTTTACACCCAAAACAATAACTCACCCCACCTTCAACTCTTGGTGGCAAGAATTCCATGACCACATTTTCGGTGAGCCGGGCACTCGTTTTGCACGCAGTTGATGCCCGATTTTCAGCCAACTTCGCAGGGTAACATAATTGTCCTTTTCTCCAAATCGACATTTCTTCCTCTAACCATGATCTTGATTTTTACTGCGAGAATACGAAGTTCGCCCCTCGAGCCGGGACAATTGCTTATAATGCGAGATGCCCAATCTCGCATTGGGATTTAGATCCCCAACCTTGGCTCAACAGATGGCTAGGTATGCCACAACGGACCCAATTCTCTTCGTGCCACCGCCGACAAGAGAAAAGGCCTCGTCTCCGATCACACCTCCAGCTCGCCAAGAGGAAAAGAACCGTCAAGAAAGTCCTTATTGAGGTAAAATCTCCACTTTCTCGGTCACAAGATTACTCTTTACCGATAAATTTTGTCTTATGCAATTTCGTACCCGTAATCCAAAGAGACCTTGACTTCGTAACCCGCCAATGCTCCATCTACTAGTATGACTTTTATTACCCTTTCCTCAAAGATCAACACCGGCATTTACCCTTAATCCGTACTTGAAGAAGAAACACCGGTAGATCGTCTTGCGTATGTCCCTCGTTCCTCAACATATAAGTCCACCAAGGGCCGAGCCACCCGTCCAAGTAGAGATTTCATCTTCATCGTGGACTCAATCACCCCTTGCTCAAACAGAGACACCAACCTCACCGAGAGATGAACTTTCCCATCCAACCGAGTCTTCAAGTCCTTCAAGGGTTCAATCCCCTATTGGCCGTGCGAAACCCCAACCTTAGCAGAGGTAACTCCATCTCCTCTCCAGCCGAAGCTTTAGAGTTGCTAGAGAGCGCACCAAAGACCCTCTCACACGAAGCCTCGGCCTTTGCCAAGAGCTCCTCCTTCACCGGTGGCTCAAGAAATCGCCCCCGAAACCGAACAAAACCTTGCCCCGGTTCGGGAGGTCGTGCATGAGGTAAACACCCGCACTTAACTCTCGTCGTCTTCTTTATTTTCCAATGCATCACTCCCGACTCGGAAATGTTACCCTTTTAGGATCAAACTCCATCATAATCAAGCCCATTAGTGGAGAATAATCCAACTCGCCGAAACAAGAGAAGGAGGGACTCAAGCCTTGTCGAGGAAGTACAAGAAAGGCTCAAAGAAATTTTTGCCTGGCCGCGGAGAGATGCTCGAGATCAAATCCGAGACCTCGATTATTTCGAGGAAATGCTTGGGCCCATCGCCTAAGAACTCCCCGAGGATATCAAGACTTCACCGGAACCCATCTCCGGTCCGGATATCCATTACGTGGCCATAAGACGAGCTCGAGAAATGTGTCTTCCCGACCACCGTTGAACAAAAGAAAGCTAAAGCCGAACAAGCCGTGGAAGGAGCACAATCTCAAACAGAGAATCATAAGGGAATATTGGCCAATCCGCAAGCCGCTCGTGAATTGAAAATCGCCGTAAAGGCCGTGTTAACACCAAAATTTTGTAAGGAGTCCGACTTGTGGGTCCACCCTCGGTCGGAGTCCGTCTCGTAGAAGGGAAGGATTTTTCAGATGTATTCGGCAAAGAAGTCTGCGGTCGGCTATCTGCTCCCGTTCGGCAAAGGAACAGTAGAGCTGATTTTGCGGGATTGGACGGTGACGTGGCTCAAGCAGGGAGGACGAATGGATGGATAGGCGATCAAGCTTAGAGATAAGTTAGGCAACGAATCCATTCGAGATTGTACTTGGCGGGTATAAATATGAGCCCCGAATGTATGTAATACACACAATCATTCTTCAATACAAACCGGCCTTACGCCAAACCCTAGAGTCCTTTTGTCGTGTCGTCGAGTTCTTCGAGAGGGTTCATCGATCCGTCGACCTCCGTGAGTACCGCAACCTTGTATCATGTCTAGTATCATGCGGTGGATTTAGATCTGATGCAAGTAGTCTTGTTACCATGCTTTGTGCCATGCGGTAGATTCAAGCTTGGTTCAAGAGGGTTTCTTGTTAGATCATGAGCCATGCGGTAGGCTAAGATCTAGCTTGAAGCTAGTTATCGGCTCTATTGGATTTTGGCAAGATCCAATAGATTCATTAAGTTACCCTGTGTTACTTCGAGTTTTTACTTTATGTTTAGATTCATGTAACACCTTTTGCCCAATCTAGATGGGTTTGGATCGGCTTTATCCCTATCGTGATCCTTGTACGAGTAGGTTTCATGTTTTAATGCGTGGATCTTGTGCTTTCAACAGCTGAAACCGAATCGATCTAGGTTGTTACGTGTTGTGGGTTCAAGCTTGCCAATGTTGGTATAAATCTTGAAAGAACCGAGTATCATGTGGTAGATGCAGGTTTTTGGGTTGCTTTAGAGCTAGTCATCCGGTGGATTAGATTTCGAAACAACTTGATAGATTTATTCGCTTGGTAATGTTCATTCCTTCTTCATGGACCCCGAATCGGCTGCCTCGCCGCATTCGGTTATGTTTCTTCACGAGTAGAACACGTGCGTAATTCATGTTATAAATAATGTATGCCTTTAGCTTTCCATATTTAGATTGTATCATGCGGTGGATAGATTTATTTGTGGAAAGTGGTATGGTTTTTATGCAAGTTGTATCATGCGGTGGATAGATTTGCTTAATATCGTACCCGACGGATTTCTAAGTACCTAGACATGCGGTAGACTAGTGCTTTGGATCTATGCATGCTTGTTTGTTACATGCTTATGTTCGTGCTTTACTTTATTCATTTATTTATCATGGGGATCAGTCATGGCCTTGTGCATGTGCATCTCTCGTTCAAACAAAGGCCGATCGCTCGTCATGCTTACATCATTCATTCGGCAATGTTACTTTTTCCTTTTGCAAGTTCCCGATTGGTTTCGGTTCATTGGCATATAGCTTCCTATAGCTATGTGTCATCCCGTCTAGCTTTTTAGCCGTAAATATGGAACCGTCGGTACCACCCGGCAAGTTCCAAGCTTTGGTATCTAACTCGCTTTATCTTTTGTTAATTTTCGGGAAAAATTGACTTGCACGTCTCGTGACTCTTCGCGCGTGTGAAGCCATCTTGTTCGGCTTGCCGTGTGTTTGGCGCTAGGTGCACGTTTTGCGTCAACACACTTTTTGGCACGCCCGGTGGGACCACGACCGAATAGATCAAGATGCCCGAGATCGTGGACATCATGGACGTCAACCTTGAAGACCTCTCTCCCGAGCAACGGCAGCAACTCCAGGACGCCATGGACCCGCCAAAGAAAATGTCCGCCTGTCCTTCAAGAAAAATAGAAGTGGCGTCCCGTACTTGAAGAACGAGATGCCCAGGGTATTGCTGCCAGGGGAGAGCGATACCACGGTTCAGCAGGAGAAAGAGGAGTGCATGCGAGTATTCCAGGAATCTGCAGACTACATGTTGAGCAAGCACAACAAAGCTTTCCTCGGTGCGCTCCAGCAGATGATGGTGGCCGTCTTTGGCCCAGGCATGGAGCAAGCATTCAGCAAGGCGCCCGTCCAGGGGGGCACTGTAGAGCTGGGCGAATCAAGCTCTCAACCGCCACTACGGAGCCAGCCAATGCAGCCTCCTCCTCAGAGCGCTGGAAGTCAAGCTTTCCAGCCTCCTCCACAGGCGCCGGGAAACGGCCCCGGTTCGGCCCTCCACCTGCGGGCATCGGGGGGACAGCCCAATCCAGCCACCACCGCATGGCAGCACAGGTCAACCTGTGCAACAGCCGAATCCGTACCAGCCCACGTACGGAGATGTAGCATTCGGCTCGCCTGGGGCCCCGTTCGCTTCGGTCGCAGGATCGCTCCGGCGAGCAACCGGCCGCAGAGAAACCCGTACCGCGGAGGCTACCATGAGGTGGGAAACTATGGGGCATTTAACGCCTTCCCACATCCAGGATACGCGCCGGCCGCAGCGCGCAAGAGGACGACGCCCGGCACGGAAGATGGCCGAATTGATGCAAAATCGCCTTTGGCCTCAAGCCAAAACGCAGGGACCCGCCTACAAGCCACCGTTCCCGAATGGTACTATAACGTGCTCCCCGCCGCCAAGGGTGAAGCCGCCGACGGAGTTCACGAAGTTTTCAGGGCAGGATGACACAAGCACAGTGGAGCACATCGCTCGTTACCTCATGCAGCTCGGGGAATGCTCAGCTGAGGAAACATTCAGGGTCCGCTACTTCCCCACGTCACTGACAGGTCCAGCATTCCAGTGGTTCTCGTCCCTACCCCCTGAGTCAGTTTGCAGATGGAAGGACCTGGAGCGGAAATTTCACACTCACTATTTCAGCGGCAGCTCGGAGAAGAAGCTGATCGACCTTGCCACCATGAAGCGGAGGCACGGCGAGACGCCGCCGGGAATTTCTCGGGAGATTCGGGGAGGTTAAAGGCATGTGCTTCTCGCTCAACTTGCCGGACGACCGACTGGGCGATATGGCCGTCGCCGGATGCCGCCGCCGTACGCGAGAAACTGTTCGGATGGAATTTGAAAACCCGGGCTAGCTATCACGAAGCTATCACCGATGAGCAACCGGGCGTATGGCTCCGGGAAGGATGCCAAGTTTGGCAAGCAACATGATGTTGCGACATCTACAACCGGCTCTTAGACAAAGCCGATCCGGTCGAAGATTCCGATGACGAACCGGATGTGGCCGCAGCAGATATCATGTGGGGAAAAGAGCCTTTGACGATGAATCAGCGCTGGGTCAAACAGACCAAGGGCACCTACGATTTTGATATCACAAAGGCTGACAAACTCGTTTGAGCTCCTAGTAAAGGAAGGCCGAATCAAGCTGCCTGAAGGGCATTCCATGCTTCGGCCCGATGGAGTTAAAGGGAAACGTTACTGTGGCTTCCACGACAGGGATTCGCACTCCATCAATGATTGCAGGGTCTTCAGAATGAGGATCCAAAAAGCCATCCAGGAGGGGCACCTCAAGTTCGACAACAAAATGAAGCTGGATGGCCACCCCTTCCCTCAGAACATGGTGGGCTTTTCTCGTTAACATGGTAACGGCCGAGGAGAAGGGAAAGGTCAAGGTCTTGACCTCGGCCCGCAGCTAGAAAGGATGGAGCAAAGGGACCCGAGAGCGCCAAGTAACTCGGGAACAGTGCATGGTGAAGCCCCCCGCATTCTCAAGAGTCACATCAAAACAAGGGGAGTCATCCGAGCCAAGCCCCGGGGTGACCACGCGCATCCATGGAGAAGGAGCGCTACCGAAGCGTAGAGCCGAGGAGGAGAGGCGCGAGCCGAAGAAGAAGCGCACGAAGGGACCCGGAAAAATACACGCGCGAGCAGGAGCGCGCGCACTGGGGATGTGCCTTCTTCAGGCATTGTTGGAACGAGGGTTTGAAGCTGCCCACGCTGAGGAACTGTCCTGAATGCAGTGACAGATATTTGGAGTACAGGCAGGAGACTGCCAATCGCCGATCCGTCCACGAGAGAATTGGAAGGATCCACCCTAACGGGGATCGGCGCCAAAAAATTGAAGTCATTGATCACCCCAGAAAGCGGCAAGCTGATCTTAGGTGGGCTGATCAAGAGGAGGACGAGGACGAGCACATCTGGCAGAAGGGGCAATGGTGCCCTCCCGGCCTAAGGAGAAGTCAGAAGAGGCGGGTCCAACGCTTGAGGAACCGTGAACTGAGGCAGGCCGGGACCCAAACAAAGCAGGTGTGGCGCCCCAAAGACCAACTGGAAGGATCAAAGCGTTCGGCTCCAACTTGCATGGTATACTTTTTGCCGAACGAATTCATGGCCCCTGCTAACCAGGTTGTGCAGGATGAGGCGTCCCTAGATGATGAGCAGGTTGAGGGGATGATGGCACAACTGGTGGCCGGCCAAGCGGTGCAATCTTCGACGAACCGGCCAAGAATCGACATATGAGGCCGCTGTACTTGAGAGGATACGTCAATGGCAAACCATTGACCAAGATGTTTGTCGACGGTGGAGCGGCAGTCAACGTAATGCCGTACACCACCTTCAGGAAACTTGGCATGGGCCCGAGCGATCTGACGCCTACAAGTATAATACTGAATGATTTCGCTGGAAATCCTTCAGATACCGAGGGATGCGCTCACGTGGATTTAATGATCGGATCCAAGACGCCGCTCACTACCTTCTTTCTCATCGAAGGTAAACGGGCCTACGACCGCTGCTTGGGCGGGACCGGATTCATGCCAATCGTTGTGTCCCATCCACCATGCATCAACAGCTTATCCACTGGGTGGATGATGAGATTGAGGTCGTTCAGGCAGACGACTCCGTGAGCGTGGCGAACATGGAACCAGCCTTCTGGGAATACCAAGGCATTGATTGTTTCTCAAGGAAAGACTGGGGAGAAGGTCCTGTTGAACCTGTCAGCAGTGATCAACAGCCGATTCAAGCAGTCGGCTCTTATAGCAATTTTTAATGGAGAAACCCCGTAGATGGCACTGATGGCAAGTTGGGGCGAGGATTCATGTCGGCTGATAAATTAGAAGAGGTTGACATTGGAAATGGTGATAAGCCAAGGCCGACATTCATCAGCGCAGACTTGCAGCCAGACTTCAGGGGAAAATTAATTAAGCTTCTCAAGGAATACAAGGATTGCTTCGCCCGGGGATTATTCGGAGATGCCCGGATTGGATCGTTCTATCGTCGAGCATCGGTTGCCAATCAAATCTGGTTTCAAACCATATAAGCAACCACCCCGAAGATCTACAAGGATGAAGTATTGGTCGATGTGAAGAAGGAAATTGAAAGATTACTTGATGCAAACTTCGTTCGGCCATGCAGATATGCGGAGTGGATTTCTAACATTGTCCCTGTGTACAAGAAGAATGGAAAGATGAGGGTCTGCATAGATTTCAGGGATCTGAACAGGGCCACTCCGATGGATGGTTACCCCATGCCTATTGCCGATTTGTTGATTGATGCCGCAGCTGGACACAAAGTAATCAGTTTCATGGATGGCAATGCGGGATACAACCAAATCTTTATGGCAATAGAAGACATATCAAAAACGGCCTTCAGGTGTCCTGGTCATATAGGCCTGTTTGAATGGATAGTCATGATATTTGGGTTAAAGAATGCCGGTGCAACTTATCAGCGAGCCATGAATTATATTTTTCACGAGTTGATCGGCAAAGTTGTGGAAATCTACATTGATGATGTGGTAATCAAGTCCCTGAGTCACGACACGCATTTGGAAGATGTGAAGAGGACCTTGGAGTGCACCGGAAGCATGGTTTAAAGATGAATCCAAACAAGTGCGCTTTTGGGGTATCACCGGAGAATTCTTGGGGTTTTTAGTCCACGAGGGAGGAATTGAAGTTGGCAAAAAGAGCATGAAGGCCATTGATGAAGTTGTTCCTCCAACTAACCTCAAGGAGTTGCAATCACTGCTCGGCAAGATTAATTTCGTAAGAAGATTCATATCAAATTTGTCACAGAAGGTCTTGCCATTCTCTCCGCTGTTGAAGTTAAAGAAAGATCAGAAGTTCACCTGGGGCGACGAACAACAAAAGGCTTTCGATGAGATCAAGCAAGACATGAAGGAGCCACCGAGTCTTGGTCCCTCCTCAGCTGGACAAGCCTTTCAAGTTGTACGTGGCGGCCGATACCCAAACCATTGGATCGGCCCTTATTCAAGAATTTGAAGGAAAGGAGCGGGTAGTAGCATATCTTAGCCGAAAATTACTTGATCTTGAAACCAGGTATTCGGCTGTAGAGAAGCTGTGTCTTTGCGTGTACTACTCGTGTACAAAGTTTCGGCACTACCTGTTGAATGCCGAATGCACCGTGATTCCAAGTTTGATGTTATAAAACATATGTTATCTATGCCAATTTTTAACGGCAGATTGGCAAGTGGATTTTAGCTTTATCGGAGTTCGAGTTGAAGTTCGAATCGGCAAAAGCCATCAAAGGTCAGATCATTGCCGATTTCATAACTGAACATCGCGATCCGTCAATTGATTTGCTTGAGATTACCCCGTGGGCTTTGTTTTTTGATGGATCATCATGTGGCAAAGGTGGGGGAGTAGGGATCCTACCGATTTTGCCTAGAGGTGAGATGTTTGAATTTGCCATCCCTATACGTACCCCACCGTCACAAATAACCGTGGCCGAATACGAAGCATTACTTCGAGGGCTTCAATATTTGAGAGAAGTCGGGGCCGTTTCGGTTGAAGTTTATGGAGCTTTGGAGCTAGTGATCAAGCGGTTGAACGGCCAATACGAGTGCAAAAGTGAAGCGCTGAGGAGTTACTACGAAGAATGCAGGGAAATCTTGAAGAGCTTCCCGTTGGTAACTCTACAAGATATTCCTAGGGAACATAACGAAGAAGCAAATAGGCTGGCTCAAAGCGCCTCTGGTTACAAAGAGAGTCAAGAAGCGTTTGTCGGAGGTGTGTGCACCGGGGACGGATCTTGCAGAAGATGACTGGAGGAAAGAGATCGTTGACTACTTGAAAGATCCATCCGTAAAGGTCTCTAGGAAGCTTAGGTACAAGGCCATAAAATTCATTCTTCTCGGATAATAATTTGTTCTATAAATCACTAGATGGGGTGTTATTACGATGCCCGGGTCCCGTAAGAAGCCAAGAACATGATGAGCGAAGTGCATGATGGGATATGCGGAGCACACCAATCGGCCTACCGTATGAAGTGGGTCATTATACAAGCCGGGTGCTTTTGGCCGACGATATTAGAGGATTGCTTTGAGTATTACAAGGGATGTCGGGATTGCCGAGAGGTTTGGAAATATTCAAAGGGTCCCCGCGTCGCATTGAATCCCATCATCAAGCCATGGCCATTCGGGGGTGGGGTATAGACCTGATTGGCCAAATTAATCCACCTTCTAGCAAGGGGCATAAGTTCGTGCTTTTGGCTATGGATTATTTCACTAAATGGGTTGAGGCGATCCCACTGAAGAAGGTGACATCGGAAAACATGGTTGAATTTGTCAAGGAGCACATCATCTATCGGTTTGGGATCCCTCAAACAATTACCACAGATCAAGGGGCACAATTCGTGTCACTGGAGTTCAGAGAGTTTGCCGAAAGCATGGGGATCAAATTGTTTAACTCTTCTCCTTATTATGCCCAAGCTAATGGTCAAGCAGAGGCTTCTAACAAAATCATGATCAAGCTGATACAAAAGAAGATCGACCAGAAGCCAAGAAGGTGGCATTCGGTTCTCAGCGAGGCACTGTGGGCTTACCGAATGGCCCCCCATGGAGCTACAAAAACTTCTCCTTATGAATTGGTTTATGGGCACCACGCGGTTTTACCTTGGGAGATGCGATCGCATTCAAGGAGAGTGGTGTTACGGGAAGATTTGAGCTCCAAAGATTACGGTGGCCTAATGATGGATGAACTAGAGGATTTGCACATGATCCGTCTTAGAGCCTTGGAAAACATCGAGAAAAACAAGTCGCGGTTGCCAAGTACTATAACAAGAAGGTAAAAGTAAGGAAATTTGCGAGAAGGCAATTTGGTTTGGAAAGCGCTATTGCCGATTGGAACTAAATACGATGAATTCGGCAAATGGTCCCCTAACCGGGAAGGACCTTTTCGTGTGGTCGATGCGTCCCCGGTAATGCATATATATTGAAAACTTTGCTAGGAGAAGAATTTTCTCGCTGCAATAAATGGAAGATATCCGAAGAAATATTATCCTAGCATTGAGATCGATCGATGATTACACACATCCGACACGGATACGGCCGCGCTCAAGAACGAGGCCGACTTCGAACAAAAAATCCATAAACAAAAGAAATGGCCGCGTTCGGATGCATTGCCCTTAGCGCAAAAACTACATTACAACTCGCTTCTTGCATGTTTACATCTAACAACCCCGGTGGTCGCATCTTCAAGGAGGTGGGAAGCGAAGGCGTGGAGGAAGAAGCGAAAGTATGATTCAATCTTTTCTTTGCTTCTTCGTTTGCTCCCTCTTCGACCGTTCCAGACCACCGTGACGGCAACTTGGAACGCATGGGGGTGACCATGGTTTGCGGCCTCCACCAAGCTCTCCCAAGCCGTCTTCGAAGTTGTTGTACCCGTCGAGACATCCGAAAGCGCAGGAATCGATGTTAGGGGCGAGAAATCCAAATGCGGGCATGATGCCAAGAAGAGGACGAAGCATTTACCCCCTACTAGTGCCTCCAGAGCCATGCGACGCTCGCGCTCGGCTTGGCAACGGCGGTGATGTCCCCGAGGCCGTGCTCCGTGTGCCGAACGCGGCGGCGCAGCTTGATGGCCGGTCCTCTCGTTCGTGCGTGGCATCCTCTCGCTTCGAGGGAGGAATCGGAGGAGATGTACTCGTGCACATCTTCGGTCCCGATGATTTCTTCGTGGAGCAAATCAAGGCCGGAAGAGGAAAAGAAGAAAACATGAAGCACGAGATCGTATGGAGAACGAGGAATAGATCAAGGAAGAACTCACCTTCGAATCGTGCGCTTCTTTGGTGAGCCGCTCTCCCGGGGTTGCTTGCCCTTGTCCATGGCCTTGGGGTTTTCTCCTCTAGAGACAGGGGAGGAGATGAGAAATGATGGATGAGTGCGCGAGTGGATTTGCGGTGGCATCCCGACAGGATATTTTATTGACCGAAGGGACGCGTTGGGAGTGATGACCGGCCGGTACACACCGTTGGAATACCAAACGGCGGGGTTTTCTCCCGTATGCGAAGGGTTTTTGCTTGAACGATCGTCGATGGATTGCCGAATCGGGATCTTCTATGGATTTTACACCAAGGGGCGGTGTTCTCGCACGTTCGGCTCAAGGCGCTTCCGGATGCGTTCGAGGAAAAAATAAGATTCACGGGAGCAAATTCAAAGGATTCATCACAATACAAGCAATGGATTCAAAAGTTCTTATTTATTGCCGATGATCAAACATCCCTAATACAATCTAATCGAAAAGCCTGTTCAATACAGATTGGGGATGAGTGATTTCGGCAATGGCGTCGCCGTGGCCATCGAGGCGTTCCAGGATGAGCTCGATCTCATCGATGTCCTCTGGCGTGCCGCCCCAGAAGCCGCGCGGCCTGGTGGAGTAGTTGACGTCCGTGTGCGTCACCATGGCAGCTAGGCCCAAGGTGGTGCCCAAACGGACACCATGGGTGGCCACCTCGTCGACGCGGTGTTCCACCGCAGCAAGGCGCTCCGCCGGTGTGCCGCCGTGGGCATTCACCTTGTCGGCCAACCGCTCCACCGGCCGCCTTCGGGCTCGGTTGAGCTCGGCGTCGCGGCCGCAAGAAGCAAGAAGAAGAGAGATTAGCATCAAGAGCCGGGCCGGATCAAAGATTTGATTTAGAGTAGTACCATCGATGGTTTCCGCGGTTGTTTGCGCCGGTCTTCCCACTCAAGCTCGGCCATGCCTCGCCTTCTTGGAGACATCCTCCCGCTCGCGCCGGCCGTCTCGAGCTCCTCCCTAAAGCGGAGGGCGCCGAGCTCCCCCGTACGGCACGGGGAGTGGCCGTCGGACTCCGAGGAGTCGTCCGGAAGGGGTTGATTGGCCGGCGCAGGAGATGGATTCCACCGAATCGGTCCGAAAAGGGAGATGATCGTCAAACAAGAAAAGTATCAAAATTGAAGCAAAGAAGAGGAATCGACGATCATTGCCTCCGACGCGCATTGGCGCTGCTCCCCCTCGCCTCGTCGGAGGTGCGGCGGCGGTTGAGGCGGCGCACCATGTTGGTTTGGGATGTGCACTGTTTGGAAAGAGAAAGAACTAAGATTGGCAAAGATTGGTGGAGAGCTAGGGGCACCTACGGTTGCATTTATAGGCCGGCAAGGTGAATCGTGGCTTCGAGTCGTGGCTTTGGATCGTGGCGCATATCCCAAGAAAATCGGAAGGTGGAAAGGTTTCCTTGGCCGCCCCGCCGGCGGGTCGCTTGGAGTTCTAGGCCGAGTCACATTCGGTACCGATTGGCTCGGCTAAGGAGAGTCAAAGTGCCACTCGGGAGTTGGCGTTTCTTTGCCGAATGGGTCGTTCAAAGATTATATTTGAAGGTGCGCGAAGAAAAGAAATGAATTGCAAGAAAAATATCACAAGAGCGACCAATTCGGTTATACATCAATTAGAGCATTCAAATGTTCAAATGTTTCGCAATGACGCCACGGCGTTAGATGATGCTTGGCGGAAATTGTCCAACAGCTCCTGGCAATCCTTTTGAGCACTAGACAAGGTGGTGAGTTCTGCATCGCATTGCTCTATCTTGGTGATAGCCGATTTTGCTTCCGCTTGGGTCTTTTCTATCAATCCAGGGAGCTCGGCTATCTTCTTTTTATCGACCTCTATCTCACCGACAAGCTTCTCGCCCGCCTCTAGAGCAGACTTTCTTGGCAATTTTCGGATCATAAGAAGCCCGTAGGCTAGCCAATGTATCTTTGTGTCTCTCTCGCTTGGGATTGTGCCCCGCTCATGGCGTGTTCAGCATCGGCTTTCTTCTTTTCAATAGCCGAGCGGGAGCGCAATTTCCTCAAAGCGTGCCTTATGGGCGCATAAAGGATATCCAGGCCACAGATGGATACTAGAGAAGCTCTGACATCTTCAGGAAGTTCTTGGCTGACAGATTCAAGCATCTCCTCGAAGTGATCAAGATCCTTGAACTGATCTTGTGCATCCCTTTCTAGCCAGGCAACAATTTCTCTAAGCTTTGATAACACCTCATCTGACAGAGGCTGGTGCACTCCTTCCATTGCCTCGGCAACCGGATTGCTCTCCGATGGCGAGCTTGATGATGATGGAGCCCGATCCTAAGAAGCGTATTGCCGAGTTAAGGGTGCTAAACGTAAAGGTAGCGAGAGTTAAGTGCGGATGAGTACCTCATGGCCGATTTCTTGAGCCGAGGCAAGATTTTGAGCGAGGGGCAATCATAGGTGAAGGAGGTACTCCGGGTAGGGTCGAAGCTTCCAAGTTAGAAAGTGTTGATGCGCTCGTTGGTAACTCATGGGGTTCCGGCTGAAAAGGAGTCGGATCCACCTCTCGTTGGGATTGGTGTCTCCGCATGACCAACGTGTGATTGTACCCTTGAAGGACTTGACGGCTCCGCCGGATTGGGAGACTCATCTCTGGGAGAATTCATTGCTTCGCAGAGGGTGATGAAGATGAGATGTCCACCGGGATAGGTAATTCAACCCTCGGGTGGACTTGCTTGTTGAGCCACCGGGACATCCACCGCTTGTTCTTCCATTGTCTCTTCGCAAGTGTCAAGTTAAAAGGGTAAATGCCGTTGTTCATCCTTAAAAAAGGGCAATAAGGGTTATACCAAAGGATGGAGCATTGGCGTGTTCGGTACCGGAGGTTGTCGAACTCGGTCCGAAAATCCACAGGAGGTGGTTTATCGGGACCGCAGTGATCTTGTGATCAAGAAAGTAAAGGATTTTACCTCGACAAGGATTTTCTTGACGCTTCTCCTCCTCTTGGCATTTGGAGGAGCAACCAGAGACAAACCTTGCCTCCTATCGCCAGAAGGCTAGAGAGGCTAGGGTCCGTTGTAGCAAACCTAGCCATTAATCGAGCCGCAGTTGTGGACTTGAATCCCGGCCGAGATTGGGCCTACAACATTATAGGTGATATTCCCCGGCACGAGGGACAGCACCGTGTTCCGTGAAACAAAGGAAATAAAGGTCGAATCATGGTTGAAAGAGGATATGTCCGATTCGGTAATTCATCATGTTACCTCTGAAGTTGGCTGAAAATCAGGCATCAACTCTGCACAGAACAAGTGCACAGGCTCGCTGAAGATATGATCATAAAATTCTTGCCACCGTGAATCGAAGGTGGGGTGAGCTATTGTTGTAGGCACAAAAGGCCGGGTATAGATAGTGGGACTGCACACATAATGGAAAACTCTCTTCGTGCATAAGTTCCTTGATTTCTTCTCTCGGGCTTAAGAAATTCGTGCAGGAACAGTCTTGGGGGCATCCGGCCACATCCAAGTTGCCGGGCCATTACATTGGGCTGATAATATTCATAAGTGCTCTGATTCTGCCTTCCTCCATTGAATTCACCAAGCGATACATGGGCGGATTATGATGTTGAAGATCTCAAAGAATCTCCCATCTTGGCGTTCAGATTCAAAAGAGAAGTCACAGGGGAAAGTCAAAGTGTCATTGTCCAGATAAGGAAGCCAGAGGGGATTCTGGAAACCTTTGAAGAATAGCTCGAAAAGCCGGGCCGATGTCTTACCGAATAAGAACAACTTGAAGCCGCTTCTCCATAATTCGGCATCCTCTCCGGTAGCTTGGGGCTCCCCTTCGGGTGATTGGATAAGGGGAAGAGCCCGGTATTCAAATCAACACCAATGATCCGATGCATGTGGAGCCGTAGCCATATTTGAACGAACCACCAAGGACCGTTGACGCATGTTATCCTCTCGGCTAGTATACATTTGGGTGACAAGCTTGGTGAAGCATATGGTACACACCGCCTAGGAGGAATTTTCCAAGGGGGAGGCGGTTGCCACCGGCTAAATGAGACGCCATTGTGATGTGATTCGGGGTAGGCTCATTGGCTTTGCCACGAAGACAAATCGCACGCCCACATATTCGTAAATGCCCCCGTATTCAACATCACCAAGGGGATTGTCTTTCATGTGCTTCAAGATGTAATTCTTGTATCCGTTCCCCGGCTTCACCCCCGTTTGCCGAGAGGAATTTTTGAATTCCCAAGGTTGAATGGATCCCGTAATATCAAAGCCGGTGATCATATACACATCGGCCGGGGTTGGTGACATTGGGCCGTGACCAAACAGAAGGCGTTGACGCCGTTTGACCAAAAGTGGCAAGTCGCTATCGCAGGTCTTCATTCTTGGGGGTCTTGGCCAAGGATAACTCCAAGCATTGAGCAATGCGGAGGGTATCCCGCTTTTGGTCAATCCACTCTTGTCCGCGAGAATCCACCGGTACCAAGTTTTCCAACCCGCGATTGGAGGTAAAGGCCGCTTCTTGAAAGCGTCTTGCCACCGAGGAGGTGGGGACAGAGTCGCTTTGAAGGGGATCCTCCGAGATTCAAATTCGCGATAAAATCTCGAGGATCGAGTTCCCCACGGGACCGAGGTAATAAGATCTTGAATTGGCCTTGGTGCGAATCAAAAGCTCGGAGAAGGCTCCCGAGGGAAGACGGAAACGAAATCTCGGTAAAATTGAAAACCTAAATGCCGAATGAAGCTTGCGGGAAGAGGATTTACCCGAGCATCTTGGTTTTGAGCCGCCATTGAAGATTTGAGCTTAGAGCAAGGAGATCTAGGGTTTGAATCTAGACGAAGATTCCGGCGGATTGAGAAGAAAGAAGAACAAAAAGTTGACAGATTCAAGTTGAAATATTCGTGGCGGGAGTCAATTGCGGAAGAAAATTACTTTTATCCCGCAATTGAAGGGGCAAGGTGTTAACACCAAAATTTGGTAAGGAGTCCGACTTGTGGGTCCACCTTTCGCCGCAGTCCGTCTCGTAGAAGGGAAGGATTTTTCGGATGTATTCGGCAAAGAAGTCTCATGGTCGGCTATCTGCTCCCGTTCGGCAAAGGAACAGTAGAGCTGATTTTGCGGGATTGGACGGTGACGTGGCTCAAGCAGGGAGGACGAATGGATGGATAGGCGATCAAGCTTAGAGATAAGTTAGGCAACGAATCCATTCGAGATTGTACTTGGCAGGGTATAAATATGAGCCCTGAATGTATGTAATACACACAATCATTCTTCAATACAAACCGGCCTTACGCCAAACCCTAGAGTCCTTTTGTCGTGTCGTCGAGTTCTTCGAGAGGGTTCATCGATCCGTCGACCTCCGTGAGTACCGGCAACCTTGTATCATGTCTAGTATCATGCGGTGGATTTAGATCTGATGCAAGTAGTCTTGTTACCATGCTTTGTGCCATGCGGTAGATTCAAGCTTGGTTCAAGAGGGTTTCTTGTTAGATCATGAGCCATGCGGTAGGCTAAGATCTAGCTCGAAGCTAGTTATCGGCTCTATTGGAATATGGCAAGTTCCAATAGATTCATTAAGTTACCCCGTGTTACTTCGAGTTTTTTTACTTTATGTTTAGATTCATGTAACACCTTTTGCCCAATTTAGATGGGTTTGGATCGGCTTTATCCCTATCGTGATCCTTGTACGAGTAGTTTTCATGTTTTAATGCATGGATCTTGTGCTTTCAACAGCCGAAACCGAATCGATCTAGGTTGTTACGTGTTGTGGGTTCAAGCTTGCCAATGTTGGTATAAATCTTGAAAGAACTGAGTATCATGCGGTAGATGCGAGGTTTTGGGGTTGCTTTAGAGTTAGTCATCCGGTGGATTAGATTTCGAATCAACCTGATAGATTTATTCGCTTGGTAATGTTCGTTCCTTCTTCATGGACCCCGAATCGGTACTGTTCGCCGCATTCGGTTATGTTTCTTCACGAGTAGAACACGTGTGTAATTCATGTTTTAAATAATGTATGCCTTTAGCTTTCCATATTTAGATTGTATCATGCGATGGATAGATTTATTTGTGGAAAGTGGTATGGTTTTTATGCAAGTTGTATCATGCGGTGGATAGATTTGCTTAATATCGTACCCGACGGATTTCTAAGTACCTAGACATGCGGTAGACTAGTGCTTTGGATCTATGCATGCTTGTTTGTTACATGCTTATGTTCGTGCTTTACTTTATTCATTTATTTATCATGGGGATCGGTCATGGCCTTGTGCATGTGCATCTCTCGTTCAAACAAAGGCCGATCGCCGTCATGCTTACGTCATTCATTCGGCAATGTTACTTTTTCCTTTTGCAAGTTCCCCGATTGGTTTCGGTTCATTGGCATATAGCTTCCTATAGCTATGTGTCATCCCGTCCGGCTTTTTAGCCGTAAATATGGAACTGCGGTACCACCCGGCAAGTTCCAAGCTTTGGTATCTATCTCGCTTTATCTTTTGTTAATTTTCGGGAAAAATTGATCGGCACGTCTCGTGACTCTTCGCACGTGTGAAGCCGCCTTGTTCGGCTTGCCGTGTGTTTGGCGCTAGGTGCACGTTTTGCGTCAACAGCCGCACCGGAGGCAGAATCGAAAAGCTTATCGCTCGAAATAGAAGCCGATGACAAGAAGATAGCCGAACTTCCCGGATTGATAGAGAAAACCCAAGAGGAAGCGTCATCGGCCCTAGCCGAAGTGAATCAATGTGATGCGTAACTCACCGTCCCGTCCAACGCCCGTAAAGATTATCAAGGACGGATGGAGAACATTAACCAAACAACCTCAAACGCCTCCACCGTAATCGCAAAGTACTTGAATATTTAGCCGTACCAACTAATGTGTAACCAAACTAACCGTTCTTGCAACATTTGCTTTTGTAAATTTACTTTCCCTTTCTTTGCAACGCCGAACGACCCATTCGGTAGCCGGTAGTCAAATAGCGCCATACCCGAACGGCACCTCAACTTCAACTTAGCCGAGCCGGTCAACCGAATACGACTCGGCCTTGAACTCCAAACTACCCGACGACGGATTGGTCAAGGAAACCTCTCCACCTTCCAAGTTTCTTGGGATACGGGCCACGATCTAAAGCCACGACCCGAGGCCACGATCTACTTCACCAGGCCTATAAATAAAAACCGTAGGTGCCCCCGCTCTTTACCAATCCTTTAGCCTTCAAATCTTCGCCAACCTCAAACTTTCTTTTCCCAATCGCCGCAAGTCCAATAATCATGGCGGGCAACAACAACGGGCGTCGCGCCGCCGAAGAGGCGGAAGGGAGTCGCGCCGGTGCCCGTCGGAGGCAATAATCGTCATCTTCTCTTCATTACTTGCCCGAGATTTCCTTTTGTTTTCTCGACGATCCCGTTTGTTTCGAGGCTTATTCAATGGATCCCGTCCTCTCGCACCGTCCGGTCCGGCCTCTACGGACGACTCCTCGGAGTCGGACCATTACTCCCCCGTGCCTTACGGGGAACTTGATGCTCTCCGCTTCAAGGCGGAGCTTGAGGTGGCCCGGTGCGAGCCGGAAGACGTCTCCAAAAAGGCCGGTATAGCCGAACCGGAGTGGGGAGGACCCGCGCAAGCGGCCCGCCGGCGACCATCGACGGTACGGCTCATGAACCGCTCCCTAATCCAATCGGCTTTCAATACTAATCACCTTTACCTTGCACTTTGCAGCCCGCGACGCCGAGCTCAACCAGCTGAAAATGCCGGTGGAGCAATTGGCCGACAAGGTGAACACCCTCGGAGACACGCCGGCGCGGCCGCCTCACCGCGGTGGAAAACCACGTGGATGAGGTGGCTACCCACGACATCCGCCCGGGCACCACTTTGGGCCCGGCCGCCATGGCGACGCACACCGGCGTCGACTACTCCACCAGGCCGCGCGGCTTCCGTGGCGGCGCACCGTAAGACATCGACAAGATCGAGGTCATCTTGGAGCGCCTCGATGGCCACGGTGACGCCATTGCCGAACTCACTCATCCCCGCTCCGTGCTAAACGGGCTCTTTGACTAGATTGTACTAGGGATGATTGATTATCGGAAATAAATAAAGAACTTTTAATCACCATGCTTGTATTGTGGTACTTCCTCCGTGTTTGCGATTGCGGGTCTTATTTTCCTTAACGCATTCGGGAATTAGCTTGAGCCGAACACGTGAAAACGGATGCCCCTTGGCGCAAAAACCCACGTAAAATCCTTGATTCGGCAATCCATAAGCACTCGTTCAATGAAAACCCTTCGCATTCGGGAGGAAAACCCTGCCGCTTGGTATTCCAATAACGCACGCCCGGCCCATCATCACTCTCAATGCACACTCTCGGTCAATAAAATAGCCTCGCCGAGATGCTCTGCAAATCCACTCGCACACTCATCCATCACTTCTCATCTTCTCCCCTGCTCCAGAAAAGAAAACCCCAAAGCCATGGACAAAGGCAAGCAACCCAAGGAGGACAGCGCCCCAAAGAAACACACGATTCGAGAGTGAGTTTTCCTTTGACTTGCTTCTTGTCTCCTCGTGTGATCTCGCGCTTTACCTCTTCTTCATTTTTTCTTTTAGCCTTGATCTGCTTCCCGAGGAAATCATTGGGACCGAAGACATGCCTGAGTACATCTCCTGTGATTCTTCCCTTGAAGCAAAGGACGCCCCGCCAGAGCAAAAGATCAACCACCAGTTACGCCGCCGCGTTCGGCATCTGGAGCATGACCTCCGGGATATCACCGCTCGTTGCCAGGCCGAACGTGAGCGTCGCATGGCTCTGGAGGCACTAGTAGGAGGTAAACATTCTCAACTTCTTCTTGACCCCGCACTCACACTTGGATCTCCTCCTCTAACAACCGTTCCTCTATCCCGGATGTCTCTAACGGTGTACAATAACTCGAAAGTGGCTTGGGACAGCTTGGTGGAGGCAAGAAACCATGGTCATCCCCACAGCCTCCAAGTTGCCTTGTTACGGTGGTCCCGGAACAACCGAAGAAGGAGCACCGAAGAAGCAAAGAAAAAAGGATTGAAGCATACTTTCGCTTTTTACGCCGGGCCTTCCGCTTTCCACCCGCTCGTAGTCCCGATCACCGGGGTTGTTTGATGTAAACCCGCAACAAGCAATTTCAATGTAAATTTGTGCTAAGGGTAATACATCTAAGTATTGGCCATTCCCTCTCGTTTAGGGATTTTCTGTTCGAAGGCGGTTACGTCCTTGAACGCCGGCCGTTTCGTATTAGATGCATGTACCCCCAATGCTTGTGATCAATGATCAATTTCAATACTAGGATAATATTTCTTCAAATATCTTCCATTTATTGCAGCGGAAAATTCTTCTCCTAGTAAAGTTTTCAACATGTAGGCATTACCGTGGCACGCATCCGACCACCCGAAAGGGTCCTTCCCGCTAGGGGACCATTCTAAGTATTGGCCATTCCCTCTCGTTTAGGGATTTTCTCGTTCGAAGGCGGTTACGTCCTTGAACGCCGCCGTTTCGTATTAGATGCATGTACCCCCAATGCTTGTGATCAACGATCAATTTCAATACTAGGATAATATTTCTTCAAATATCTTCCATTTATTGCAGCGGAAAATTCTTCTCCTAGTAAAGCTTTCAACATGTAGGCATTACCAGGCACGCATCTGACCACCCGAAAGGGTCCTTCCCAGTTAGGGGACCATTTGCCGAATTCACTGTATTTGGTTCCAATCGGCAGTAAAGCTTTCCAAACCAAATCCCCTTCTGCAAATCGCCTGACTTTTACTTTCTTGTTGTAATATTTGGCAGCCCGCAGCTTGTTCTTTTCGATGTTTTCTAGAGCCCTAAGACGGATCATGTGCAAGTCCTCCAGTTCGTCCATCATTAAGCTACTGTAATCTTTGGAGCTTAAGTCCTCTTGCAAAACCAAGCCTCCTAGAATCCGATTGCATCTCCCAGGTAAAACTGCATGGTGCCCATAAACCAATTCATAAGGAGATGTTTTTGTAGCTCCATGAGGGGCCATTCGGTAAGCCCATAAAGCCTCACTGAGTACCGAATGCCACCTCCTTGGCTTCTGGTCGATCTTCTTTTGTATAAGCTTGATCATGATCTTATTAGAAGCCTCTCGCCTGACCATTAGCTTGGGCATAATAGGGAGAAGAATTAAATAACTTGATCCCTATGCTTTCGGCAAACTCCCTGAACTCCAAGGACACAAACTGGGCTCCTTGATCGTTGTGATTGTTTGAGGGATTCCAAACCGATAGATGATGTGTTCCTTAACAAACTCAACCATGTTTTCTGATGTTACCTTCTTCGGTGGAATTGCCTCAACCCATTTGGTAAAGTAATCTGTTGCCAAAAGCACAAACTTATGCCCCTTGCTTGATGGTGGATTAATCTGGCCAATCAAGTCTATACCTCAGCCCCTGAATGGCCATGGCTTGATAATGGGATTTAATGCCGATGCAGGAACTCTCTCGAATATTTCCAAACTTCCGACAACCTTGACGTCCCTTGTAGTACTCAAAGCGGTCCTCCAACATCGTCGGCCAAAAACACGCAGCTTGCCCGATAACCCATTTCATGCGATAGGCCGATTGGTGTGCTCCACATATCCCATCATGTACCTCACTCATCATTCTTTTAGCTTCTTCTGGACCCAGGCATCGTAGCAACACCCCATCTAATGATTTGTAAAACAGACTATCATCCAGAAGAACAAATTTTATGGCTTTGTACCTAAGCTTCCTAGAGACTTTTCGGGATGGATCCTCTAAATAGTCAACGATTTCTTTTCTCCAATCATCCTCTGTAAGACCCATTCCCAGCGCACATATCTCTGTGGCACACGTTTCTTGACTTTCTTTATAACCGGAAGCGCTTTGAGCCAACCTGTTTGCTTCTTCATTGTGCTCCCTAGGAATATGCTGTAGAATTACCAACTGGAAACTTTTCAAAATTTCCCTGCATTCTTCGTAGTAACTCCTCAGCGCATCACTTTTACATTCGTATTGGCCGTTCAATTGCTTTATAACCAACTCTGAATCTTCATAAACCTCAACTGAAACAGCCCCGGCTTCTCTCAAATATTGAAGCCCCCGAAGCAATGCCTTGTACTCAGCCTGATTGTTTGTAACAGTGGGCTGGATAGGGATAGCGAACTCAAACATCTCACCCCTGGGTGAAATTAATAGAATCCGTACTCCTCCACCTTTACCACATGACGATCCATCAAAAAACAAAGCCCAAGGAGTAATTTCAAGCAAATCAATCGATGGATCACGATGTTCAGTTATAAAATCGGCAATGATCTGACCTTTTATAGCTTTTGCCGATTCGAACTTCAATTCAAACTCCGATAAAGCCAAGATCCACTTGCCAATCCCCGCCATTCAAAATTGGCATTGATAACATATGTTTTATTACATCAAGCTTGGAGTATACAATGCATTCGGCATTCAACAAGTAGTGCCCAAATTTTGTACACGAGTAGTACACACATAGGCACGGTTCTCTACGGTCGAATACCCGGTCTCGGGATCAAGTAATTTTCGGCTAAGATACACTACTACCCGCTCCTTTCCTTCGAATTCTTGAATAAGGGCCGATCCAATGGTTTGGGTATCGGCCACCACGTACAACTTGAAAGGCTTATTCAACTCGCGGAGGGACCAAAGACCGGTGGTTCCTTCATATATTGCTTGATCTCATCAAAAGCCTTTTGTTGTTCGTCGCCCCACATGAACTTCCGATCTTTCTTAAGCTTCAGCAATGGAGAAAATGGCAAAACCTTTTGCGACGATTTGAGATGAACCTCCTTACAAAATTGATCTTCCCGAGCAAAGTGATTGCAACTCTTTGAGATTGGTTGGAGGGACAACTTCATCAATAGCCTTCATGCTTTTCTTGCCAACTTCAATCCCTCCTTCATGTACCAGGAATCCCAAGAACTCTCCACTGATACTCCAAAAGCACATTTCTTTGGATTCATCTTTAAACCATGCTTCCGGTGCATTCCAAGGTTCTCTTCACATACTCCAAGTGTATGTCATGATTCAAAGACTTGATCACGACATCATCAATGTAAATTTCGACAATCTTGCCGACCAAATTCGTGAAAGATGTAATTCATGGCCCGCTAATAAGTTGCACCGGCATTTTTCAACCCAAATGTCATGACTATCCATTCAAACGAGCCTATATGACCAGGACATCCGAAGGTCTGTCTTTGATATATCTTCTATTGCCATAAAGATCCGGTTGTATCCCGCATTACCATCCATGAAACCGATAACCTTGTGTCCGGCGGCATCAACCAACAAATCGGCAACCAACATGGGGTAACCATCCATAGGAGTAGCTCGTTCAAATCCCCGAAATCTATGCGGACCCTCATCTTTCCATTCTTCTTGTAGACGGGACAATATTAGAGATGCACTCCGCGTATCCGCATGGCCGAATGAAGTTTGCATCAAGTAATCTTTCAACTTCTTTCTTCACATCGGCCAATACTTCGTCCTTGTAGATTTTCCGGGAGGTTGCTTATATGGTTTAAAACCAGATTTGATTGGCAACCGATGCTCGACGATGGAGCGATCCAAACCGGCATCTCCGAATAATCCCAAGCGAAGCAATCCTTATATTCTTTTAATAGCTTAATCAATTCCTCCCCGAAATCTAATTCCAAGTTTGCGCCGATAAACGTCGGCCTCGGCTTATCACCATTTCCAATGTCAACTTCCTCCAACTTGTCGGAGGACATGAATCCTCGCCCCAACTTGCCATCGCTCCATCAACGGTATATCCATTAAAAATTGCTATAAGAGCCGATCGCTTGAATCGCTCGTTGATCACCGCCGACAGCTCAACAGGACCTTCTCCCTAGTCTTTTCCCCGAGAAACAATCAATACCCCGATATTCTCGTAAAGCCGGTTCCACATTTGCGATGCTCACGAAGTCATCCGCTTGGACCACCTCAATATCGTCATCTACCCATTGGATGAGCCGCCGATGCATGGTAGATGGGACACGACGCAATTGGCGTGAATCCGGTCCCGCCCAAGCGAGAGGGTCGTAGGCTCCTTTACCTTCGATGACAAAGAAGGTTGTGAGCAGTGTTTTGGACCCAATCATCAGATCCATGTGGACGCACCCCTTGGTATCTGAAGGATTCCCAGCGAAATGTTCAGAATTATGCTTGTCGGCGTCAAGTCTCCAGGGCCCATGCCAAGCTTTCTGAAGGTTGTATACGGCATTACGTTGACCCCCGCTCCGCCATCAACAAACATCTTAGTCAATGGCTTGCCATTGACGTATCCCTTCAAGTATAACGGCCTCATGTGTCGATTCTTGGCCGGTTTGTCGAAGGTGGCCTGCTTGGCCAACACGAGCCGCGCCATCAAACCCCCAAGCCGATCATCATTGTTGATTTCCGGGGACGTCTCCTCCCGCACAACCCGATTAGCGGGAGCCATGAACTCATTCGGCAAGAAGTATACCATGCATGCCGGAGCCGAACGACTCGTTCCTTCGGGCTTATCCTTCGGGCGCCGGACTTTTTTCTTCCGGATCCCCACCCGCCTCAACTCGCGGTTCCTCAAGCATTGAACCCTCCTTTTCCGACTCTTTCTTAAACCAGGCGGGCACCATTGCCCCTCTTGCCGGACGTATTCGTCTTCGTCTTCTTTTCGATTAGCCCATCTCGGATCGGCTTGCCTCTTCCCCGGGGTGATCAATGATCTCAATTTTTTGACACCGACCGTCACCGGGATGTATCCTTCCAATTCTATCATGGACGGATCGGCGATTGCGCTTCCCGCTCGTACTCAAAATATCCGTCGCCGCACTCGGGCGCGGTTCCTCGCGCGTAGGAAGCTTCAATCCTTCATTCCGGCGGTGCACGAAGAATGCGCACCCCCAATGTGCGCGCTCCTCCGCTCGCCCGTGTGCTTGCTCCAAATCTCTCCTGCGCGCTTCTTCTTCGGCCCTGCGTCTCTCTTCCTCGTGCCTCCACTTCTGGTAGCGTTCTTTTCTAACTGACGCTGCCACTTGTTGAGGAGGATGCGCGTAGTGACCCTGGGCCTGGCCCTGGATGATTCTCCCACCTCGACATGGCTTTTAAGGACACGAGGGGCTTCCCTGTGGACCTTTTCTAGCGTAACTTGTCGCGCTGGATCCACTGCTCCATCCTACCTTGCTCTATCTGACGTCAAGACCTTAACCTTGCCCTTTTCCTCAGCCGTCACCATGTTAACAGAAAAGCTTATCATATTCTGGGGAAAAGGATGGCCATCCAGCTTCATCTTGTTGTCAAATTTGAGGTGTCCCTCCCGGATAGCCTTCGGATTCTCATCCTAAAGACCCCGCAGTCGTTGATAGAGTGAGAATTCCTGTCGTGGAAGCCACAATAACGTCTCTCTTTAATCCAATCGGGCCGAAGCATGGAATGCCCCTCGGGCAGCTTGATTCGGCCTTCTTTCACCAAGAACTCAAACAGTTTATCGGCTTTGGTGACGTCAAAGTCGTATGTGCCTTTAGTCTGTTTGATCCAACGCTGGTTCATGGTCAATGGCTCCTTGCCCCACATGATCTCAGTGGCAGCTATCTCCTGATCATCATCGGAATCCTCCATTTCGGCCTTTTCCGAGAACCGATTGTAGATATCGGCTATGTCGTGTTGCTTGTTGAACCCGGTATCCTTCTTAAACCCATAGGCTCGATTGCTCATCAATGACAACTTTTGAGACAACTCGGCCCGCATTTTCGAACTCCATACTCAACAACTTCTCTCGCACGGCGGCGGCATCCCCCGCGACGGCCATATCGCCAACCGATCGTCCGGCGGATTCAATGAAAAACACATGCCTTTCATGTCCCCGAACCTCCTAAGGAACTCTAAAGGCATCTCGCCGTGCTTCCGCTTCGAAGTGGTGAGATCGATGAGCTTCTTCTCCGTGGTGCTTTCTTCGAAGTAATGGGCGTGGAATTTTCTCTCCAGCTCCCTCCACGTGCCTACCGGGCCGGGAGGCAAAGAAGAAAACCACTGGAACGCGGAGCCCGTCAATGACATGGGGAAATACCTAACCCTGAATGCCTCATCAGATGAGGCCTCCCCAAGCTGCATCAGGTAACGAGCAATATGCTCCACTGTGCTCGTGTCATCCTGCCCGGAAAACTTTGTAAACTCTGTGGGTGGCTTCACTCTAGGCAGCAAAATCACCCTGTAATACCACTCTGGGAAAGGGGGCGTGTAGGTTGGTCCCTGCATCTTAGGTTTGAGGCCGAATTGATTCTGCATCAGATCGGCCATCTTCTGAACCAGGACATCATCCTCCTGTGTTCCCATAGCTGCACCGTACCCCGGGTTCGGGAGAGCATCAATGGCACCGTAGTCCACAACTTCATGGTAACCTCCACCATACAAGTTCTTTTGCAATGTTGCTAGCCGGGGCAATCTTGTAGGTGGAAGCGAGCGGAATTCTAGCCGAACCGAACGCTAACTCCCCATACGTGGGCCGATATGGGTTCGAGTTTGTTGAATTGGTTGACCTGTACTGCCCTGTGGGGGGTGGCTGGATCGGCCGTGCTCCCGCAGCCCCGCAAAGGAGGTTGAACTGGCTGACCTCCGGCGCCTTGCGGAGGGGGCTGGACAGGCCGGCTCCCAACGCTCTGCGGAGGAGGCTGGACTGGCTGGCTCTGTAGTGGTGGTTGAGTCCCTGGTTGGGCAGAGCTAGACTCTCCAGCTTCCATACTGTATCCTTGGGGGGATGCTCGATTGAACACCTGCTCCATTCCTGGGCCAAAGACGTCCACCATCATCTGCTTGAATACACCAAGGAAGGCCCTGTGATGCCTACTCAGCACTTCTTCCGCGGCGTCTCGAAACGCTTGCATGCATTCTTCCTTCTCCTGCAGAGTTGTAGTGTCACTCTCTCCTGACAGTAGAACCCTGGGCATCTCATTTGTTAGGTATGGGATGCCACTCCTGTTCTTTTTGAATGACATTAAGCATTTCTCGCCGAAACCGATCCGTTGCGTCCTTCGACCGTTGCAATTGTTCTAGAGAGAGATCCTCGATGGCGACGTCCATAATGTCGGTGCACTACAAGAAACTATTTAATCTGTGACGTAACCATTCTGTCACGGATTAAATAAAATTCGTCGCAAATCAGCATCCGCGACGATTTACATTTTCGTGGTGGAATGAGCGTCATTGATTAAATCTCTCGACGTTCTCTTAATAAACGTCGCGATCCGTGACGTATCTGAATCGTCACGGAGCAGCCCGAGGCCCATGCAGCCCAACCCATGGCTCACTATCCGTGACAAAATAAAATCGTCATGGATTGCTACTGACATGGCAGCTGACATGGACGATGATGTGGCATCCTGCGTGGACAATGACGTGGCATCCTACATGGACGATGACATGGCATCTTGCGTGGATGATGACGTGGCATCCTGCGTGGACGATGACGTGGCATCCTACGTGGACAATGACGTGGCATCCCGCGTGGATGATGACGTGGCATCCCGCGTGGACGATGACGTGGCATCTCGCGTGGACGATGACGTGGCATCCTACGTGGACGATGACGTGGCATCCTACGTGGACGATGACGTGGCAATTGACACGCAAAATTTAAATCATTTTCCATCCCAATTCATTCAACAGTAAGCAATCAGGGAGTCAAATTTATTACAACAGGAACATCCCAATTTTAACATTTAACAGTAAGTAATTCCACCTCACAAGTATCGGCATCACATGTTTTACAATTCAGAATAATAAAAGATCACATGCATTTGTTAATCACTAGTAGTGCAGCATAGAAAATCAAGTCTCCTCTTTCCTTCTAACTGCTTGTTACTGGATGCAACTGATCCTCATCCAATCACTTCTAGTGGCTTGCTCCTTGCTGATCCGATCCTCGCCACGAAAGAGCACATTACCAAATACTAATAGTTAGATGGTAATGTTAAAGTTCTCAAATATTAAGTGTCAAAGCTTTTAGTACTTAACTAGATTCTTGCTTTAGATGAATCAAATCGACAGAGACCAAACTGATCTACTATGACGGTAACAAACACCAATATTCCAATCATTAAATAATTGAGTATCACCATGAGACAGCTTGTGTGTAATTTACCAAAGAAAGTACGGTGGCAAGCATATACTAAAAGTTGATAATAAAAGAGTAGTGAACAATATAATGTGTTGAAAGTACGGGTGTCACGGCGCTTAAACAAGCATTGAACTTCGGTGCTTAGTGAGATATGCGATACTACAACAAGCAACTATCCAAGCTTAGTGAAAGCATAACCGTTTATAGTATGTGCTTTACATTCGAACGGAGATGCACAATTACAAACCGATGGGCAAAGAAATGACAAAACCAATTCAATACAAATTGCATCAACTAACACAAAGCACATTACAAGAATAGGAGCCTCCAATACAAGGATAGTGTACCCGGAAGACAATCCCAAATGAGCCGGATGACACGCTCTCGCCATGTAACTTATGGTCTCAGCTAAGTCCGAAACAACACATGAGTAACCAAGGACATGAGGCCAACAAAAGTAGACGACCATCGGGTTAGGCGAGCGAGCAGGCATTCGCATTCTCATGTGTATCCGACTAAGCTAAAAGTAGAGCATTTCAATTCTACATACAACAAAATAAGAACGAAACTAGCAGACCTAAAGGAGAACAAGCTTTGGAAATGTAGATAAGCCACCGATAACCAAGTGACTAAGCACGACACGAAGCAATCGCCACATAATTCAGCCGTGAACACTAAATCGTACAAATTTGATGTATCACAAAAGTGTAAGCAATGATAGAAAAGACACGGGACAAACAAATTAATCGGACATTGTCCCGACGTCCCGACTCAAATCTTAGTACCGTGCTTTGACTTCCACATAAGAAAGCAACACTAGAATCAAAACTAGGAAGTCACTAAAGATACGGATACCCGGCAAGCGAGTCACTAAAAAAGTTCGATTATCAATTTACAAGGCTCCTCTAGTTTTGATAAACATCATAAACATAAGACAAGAAAGCTTGGTCATGGAAGGTGGCGGTGGCCAACGCAGTACTACATGTGCTAGGTTGAACACGCGAGTTCGCTTTCAAAAGCATAGGATGCTAGGTAAGTGCCAAATGCATTATGCAAGTTGTTCCTTGAAGCTGAAATAGGGGAAGGAAGGTCCGCATCGAGGTAAAAATTTTGCCCGGCACAGCAAGCAAGCACTTACCCACTTGGAAACCGTGTTGCTTGGGTATTGTATCACAACTCGACGGTAGTCCTTCCCACTCACCACTTTCGGTCCTAGCCCATTTGCATCCTGCAGCTTTTTTAAGAGAGTAAGGTTTATCCGCACCAAAGACAAGAAAGTAGATCCTCGGGCTGCCAACACCGGAGATCAAAGCAAGAACCGACACTTAAATCCAAACATGGACAACCCCAAAACATTTGTATCCACCTAATGCACAAAAGACCGAACCTCGGAACAACGGACATAAGAATTGAAGCTCGTATCGTTTTTTTACTAGCGAGCATCAAACAAAAGAAGGAAACCTGGAAATGATTGAGCGCGCGAGAGCCACGGATCACCCGCAAGACAAAATTCCAACCGCATGAACGAAGTCCTTGAGATGACAACTCGCGGATCGATGGCCTCCTCCCCGCGAGAATGCGATGATGCCGCCCCGCAACCCTGCATCGTTGACGGGACAATCGGAAATGCTTTGCGCCGCACCGCACGGAGCGAAGTCTAAATTAATTCGAAGTGTAGCTCAAAAGCCTAAGTTTTGCAATTAGAGCTAGCAAATTACAACAACCAATGGAGACATAAATTACTTAATGACTAGAAAGGTGCCACGGCTTTCTCCGCGTTGTGAATGGTTAACTTAGAATAGTACTAATTCCGCCACTAAAAGACCTATACATGAGTACCTTTACATTTTATAACATGTATTTTTATTTAAATGATCAAACAAGTCCCTTTACCGATGGATAGATGTATACTCAAGTTGTTATACCGAAGAACAATAATGCGGTGTTACTACTTTAAACTAAATAAAAACAAGTATGCTACCGGGTTTGTTTCACCAAAAGTCCCAATTGTGTGCTGCCTTTTGGAACCGTATATAAACATGTAATCAATATTCTCATTCCTATTCTTGGAACCGTATATAAACATGTCAAAAATTTCAAGCAAATGGAATATAATGACTAAAAATGGTCAACAATAGAGTCAAGCGGATCTGTTTTAGTCATGGCGCTTTATCATGTATAAGCTTCTAGACCCAAGATCATAACTTGCAAGTGCATTCAAGTCGGCAAAAACTAACCACATGAAGTTGAGCACCCACCGCACACAAGGTCAATGCATATGCAAGGTTGACTTGTAAAATGGAAGGTAACTACTTACCAAGAATATCCGCGATCCGCCCATCGCCCGGCATACAATTCTCGCCATTGAAAAGCATTCATCATTAATCGTTGCTCATATGCAATCACTAATACAAGATGGTGCGAGAGAAAAAATACATGATGCACCGAGAGCACACACATGCAAGCGTTAGTATGCAATACGAAACAGTAGTAAGGAGAGAAGATAAACTAATTTTGATATATATGAAATCGAACATCTCGGATCGGAAATCATAGAATAAAAAATAAAGGTCCTCGTGGTAACTAAAAAGGTGTCATTACATACATCCATATAAGAAAGAGTAACCTTGTTAAGGACCTACTAAAGTACCATTGAGAACCCGCTTCGAACAATACGAAGCTCGCCTTTCATGTGAGCTCATAGCCCCATGAATGATCTACCTCACAAGTGACAGAACAAGTGTGAAACCAAATTGTAATTTTTTTTCTTTTACATGAGCAACATACTTTGTGATTATGGAAAATCCCAAAAAAATATGGCGAAGGACACAAAACAACTCGAAAGTGCGCTTAATATATTTGTATTCCCATGCAATTAGAAAACACGATCATATAGACCGGCGACCATTACTACATCATCATATAGATACGGTGGCATGCCACTTTCCCGAAAGTACACAATCGAGAGACCGCTACAAGATCACTTGGCGGCTCTGCAAGGACATATTAGTGAACTTTCACTAAACACAAAACTCACAAGATGTGATATATAAACCGTAATCAAATATTTCGGTGCCTCTACATTATATGACAATTCATATTTTTGCAAACACGCTAGCCCTTCCAAAATTGAAAGTATAAGGAGAATCGAGCCGTGCTCGTGGTCAACCAAAGGCAAATGTATTTGAAAAATCTATGAGTAAAATATTTCGGACAAACCGATCAAAAGAGCGCAAACATGCTATGACTAGTCTTGCATGCATTGGCTTTTTAAGATGGTCTTGAGTATGCTTGTCTTTGTGTGAGTGGGCTTCACCCATGAATGCGAGCATAGCAAAGGTGACGTTGCAAGAAAATTCCAAGAGGATATACAAACATAACAAAGAAGTGACTAATAACTTGTCTAACTAATATGTAGACACTAGCTGCCATCATGTACACTTTGAGAGGATAGGACGTTGGTAGATCATACTACGAGATGCGAATGGTAATTTGAAGCGCGATAGTGAGTGAAATCATTCATAAAACAACAGAACCACGCGCTGCCTGATTTCACAGAGCTCGAGTAGAAATCCTATGCGGTCGGGGGTAGGGTCTAGCTAGCACTTACCAACGCGAAGTCAAGCCGCCCCCGGGCGGATCCCCATTCATACGAGCAATCTGCGGGGGAGGAGGAGGCGGCGGGCGCAGTCGCGGGAGGAGGCGCACGGCGGCGCGAGACGGGGCGGGGGGGGGGGGGGGGGGGGTCCTCGAGCACCCTCTCCATCCGCGCGGACACGAGCACAAGCCGAAGTGAGTAAACACATCGAACGAACGCATGGCTCCGGCACCGGTGGCGGCGCTAGCGGGGGTCGCATCACGGGGGAAGAAGGGCGAGGCACCGAGACCGGTGGCCCTAGAAAGGTCGGATCACGAGGGACGAAGGCGGGTACCTAGACCGGATGGAGCGCCGGGTGGGGGCGGTCCGGAGCGGCGGCGGGCCGGGTGAGCCGGCGGCGACGCCGGGTCTCGGGGGAGAGGGGGCAAGGGTTTTTCCTTTCTCTTTCCCTTGCTCCGGCGCGGGCTTTCGAGCCTTCGAGATGTGAGAGGGAGCGGCGGCTTCGAGGTGGAGGGAGGGGGGCAACTAGTGGATTGGGGGAGGCGGCGCGTGACGGGGTGGGGGAGATAGGGTTTGCGGGAAGCAAGCGCGAGATAGGTTATATAGGATGTGAACGCGATCTGAGCCATCCAATTGGCAATGGACGACTGACAATAATTGGGCCGGTTGGGCCAAAATGGGCCTTATTGTATAGCTTCTTTGCTTAACATTTTTCTTTTTCTTTTTTCATTTATTTGAAATAAGAAAATAATTACAATTTGAACTATGTGTACCTCCAATAGGATTGGAAAAAATTCACAAAAATCATAATTAGGCTTCTATGGTCCATTCTAGGCCACATTTACGAGATTGACAAAAACTTCAATTGACTTGTAGGAAAAACTCGAACTTCTATTAGTCACCTTGTTGTAAAGTAATGATAATGATACTTAAATTTGTTCAAAACATTCTACAAATTGACATGAAACCATATTTTAAGTGTATAATGCTCCTATATTAAATTCATATGGTTTTGATAAAGTGAGATAGATGTTCACAAATAGGACACAAGACTCACATAGTTTTGTACAATTGAAAACAAATTTTGAGATTTGAACAACTAATAACGTGACCAAACTTGTATGCACCTCAATTTTTGACACCATCTCATCTTGACCATAACATTAGAGAATATTAAGTTATATTAGCAATTAATATGAAAAAACATGTTTTTTATATTTTTTTTTAGTTGGAAAAGTTATGTTGTATGAAAAGCAACCAAGAAATAGTAATTAACATACAAACAAATGGCACCGAGTAAAACATCACGATTTTAGAAAAAATTAGGAAAAAGAATCAACCAATTTGGAGTTCGTATGAGGAAGAAAAACAGTTTACAAGTTTTATCCGAAGATTAAAAACAGAAACTGCAATTGCTATGAACCGAGATGAACAAGTGTGTTTTATCTTTTTAATCTTTGACTAAAACTTGTAACTAGTTTTTCCGCCTCATACTAACTCCAAATTCAATGATTCTTTTTTCTAAAATTTTCTAAAATCATTCTCTACCACGTGGTGGTGACGTGGCGCCTCCGTGGCAGTGAGGTGGCCCCCTGGTGCTCGCGTGGTGGTGACGTGGCGCCTGGGTGAGGTGGCGCCAGCGTGGCAGTGTGGTGGGCCCTTGGCGCTCACGTGGTGGTGACGTGGCGCCTGGGTGAGGTGGTGCTCGCGTGGCGGTGAGGTGGGCCCCGGGCAATCACGTGGTGGTGACGTGGCGCCTGGGTGAGGTGGCGCCTGCGTGGCAGTGAGGTGGGCCCGGGCGCTCCCGTGGTGGTGACGTGGCGCCCGGGTGAGGTGGCGCCCGCGTGGCGGTGTGGTGGGCCCGGGCGCTCCCGTGGTGGTGATGTGGCGCCCGGGTGAGGTGGCGCTCGCGTGGCGTGAGGTGGCGCCCGTGTGGCGGTGAGGTGGCGCTCGCGTGGCGGTGAGGTGGGCCCCGGCGCTCACGTGGTGGTGACGTGGCGCCCGGGTGAGGTGGCGCCGCGTGGCGCGTGAGGTGGGCCCCCCGGCGCTCGCGTGGTGGTGACGTGGCGCCCGGGTGAGGTGGCGCCGCGTGGCGGTGTGGTGGGCCCGAGCGCTCCCGTGGTGGTGACGTGGCGCTCCGGGTGAGGTGGGCCCCCGGCGCTCACGTGGTGGTGACGTGGCGCCCGGGTGAGGTGGCGCTCGCGTGGCGGTGTGGGTGGGCCCTTGGCGCTCACGTGGTGGTGACGTGGCGCCTGGGTGAGGTGGCGCCCGCGTGTCGGTGTGGTGGGCCGGGCGCTCCCGTGGTGGTGACGTGGCGCCTCGGTGAGGTGGCGCTCGCGTGGCGCGAGGTGGGCCCCGGCGCTCACGTGTTGGTGACGTGGCGCCTGGGTGAGGTGGCGCCTGCGTGGTAGTGAGGTGGGCCCCTGGCGCTCGTGTGGTGGTGACGTGGCGCCTGGGTGAGGTGGCACCGCGCGTGGCGGTGTGGTGGGCCCCTGGCGCTCACGTGGTGGTGACGTGGCGCCTGGGTGAGGTGGCGCCTGCGTGGCAGTGTGGTGGGCCCTTGGCGCTCACGTGGTGGTGACGTGGCGCCTGGGTGAGGTGGCGCCTGCGTGGCAGTGAGGTGGGCCCTGGGCGCTCACGTGGTGGTGACATGGCGCCTGCGTGAGGTGGCGCCTGCGTGGCAGTGTGGGTGGGTCCTAGGTGCTGGTGAGGTGGCTGTTTTTTTATGGATCGCGACGAATCTGCTAAAACGTCACGGTGTTGTGGGCCGTATTGCGACGAATTTAACAAATCGTCGTGATGGTTTGGGCTTCAATATCCATCCATGCACGTCCGTGACGAAAAAATATGAATACGTCGTAGAATCGCGACAAACTAAACAAATCATCGCGGTGTTTGTGACGAAAAAAAGGAATACGTCATAGAATCGCAACGAATTTAACAAATCATCATAATGTTTTGGGCTTCGATGCAAATCCGTGACGAAAAAAAGGAATACGTCGTAGAATCGCGACGAATTAAAGAAATCGTCGCGGTGTTTTGGGCCGCAATGCACATTCGTGACGTTTTCTAAAAACGTTGTGGAGAAAGCGTCACGGATTAAATAGTTTCTTGTAGTGGTGATGTCGGCATCTTGATTTTAGCCGTTGGTCCCACCGGGCGTGCCAAAAAGTGTGTTGACGTAAAATCCGCACCCTACGCCAAGCACACGGCAAGTCGGACAAGCTAGCTTCACACGCGAGAAGATTCCAAGACGTGCCAGTCAATTTTCCCTGAAAATTAACAAAAGACAAAGTAGTTAAATTCCAAAGCTTGGAACTTGCGGGTGGTACCAGACAGTTCCATATTTACGGCTATAAAGCCAAGTGAGATGACATATGGCTACAAGAAGCTATCTCACAAGAAACTAGAAACCAATCGGGAGCCGTAAAGTGCAAAACGTAACATAGCCGAATGGATGATGAAAGCATGACGACATATCGATCTCTATTTGAATAAAATTATTTATGAACGAAACCATGACCGATCCTCGCGGGTAAATAACAATAAATAATAAATGAAGTAAAGCATGATCATAAATATGCAATAAACAAGCATGCATAGGTCCAAAGTACTAGTCTACCGCATGTCTAGATACTTTAAAACCCGTCAAGTGTGATACCAAACAAATCTATCCACCGCATGATACAACTTGTTTGAAATCATACCACCGTCCACAAATAGATCTATCCACCGCATGATACAATCTAAATATGGAAAGCTAAAAGCACACAATATTTAAAACATAACTTATGAACACGTTTCACTCGTGAAAGTATAACCGAATACGGCTGAACAGCCGAATCGGGGTCCATGAAGAAGGAACGAGCATTACCAAATAAGATAAATCTATCAGATTGAATCGAAATCTAATCCACCGGATGACTAGCTCCAAAACAACCCAAAAACCTGCATCTACCGCGTGATACCCAGTTCTTTCAAGATTTATACAAGATTTGGCAAGCTTGAACCCCGACACGTAACAACCTAGATCGATTCGAGTTTCGGCTATCAGGGAACATGTGATCCACGTGCTATTTAAGCCAAGGATACGAACTCGATTCGCATAAGGATCATCAAAGGAGATAAAGACGATCCAAACCAATCTAGATTGGGCAAAGAAGTGTTACATGAATTTAAACATAAAGTAAAAACTCAAAGGAACACGGGGTAACTTAATGAATCTATTGGATCTTGCCAAAACCCAATAGAGCCAATAACTAGCTTCGAGCTAGATCTTAGCCTACCGCATGGCTCATGATCTAACAAGAAACCCTCTTGAACCAAGCTTGAATCTACCGCATGACACTAAGCATGGTAACAAGACTACTTGCATCAGATCTAAATCCACCGCATGATACTAGACATGATACAAGGTTGCCGGTTCTTAAGGAGGTCGACGGATCGATGAACCCTCTCGAAGAACTCGACGACACGACAAAGGACTCAAGGGTTTGGCGTAAAGCCGGTTTGTGTTGAGAATGTTTCGATACCATTACATACATTCGGGGTCTCTATTTATACCCCGTCACGGATGACTTCGAATGGATTTGATACCTAATTTATCTCTAAACGCGATCGCCTATCCATCCATTCGTCCCTTCCGCTCGGGCCACGTCACCACGCAATTAATCCCACAAAATCAGCACAACAGTTTCCTTGCCGAACGGAAGCGAATTGCCGACCGCAGACTCTTTTGCCGAATTCTTCTGAAGAAACCTTCCTTCTGCCGGACGGATTCTTCACCGAGTTGGACCCACAGGTCAGACTTCTTACCTTACCAAATTTTGGTGTTAACAAAAGTCGTTTTGGCTCTAACTGGTTTCAAAACTTGCCTCGCTTCTCTTCGGCCGATTCCTCGAGCTTGTTGATTTCAGTCCAAATCCTGTCAATGTCATGTGCAACAACTTCCTACAACAAATGGAAATTGATGCATTAGAATAATTGATCAGTGAAGATGTGAAGGTACAAGGACAAATCGTGCGTGATGGTTTCAGAACTTGCCTCATGGTCTTCAAAATCGTCACCAGAGTTGTTGCAGGAGTCGTCGGGGGAGGAAATGTGGTCTACCAACACCACTCTTCTGCCCGGTCGTCGCTAGAGGAGTCCGCGCTCACCTCAATGCGCATGGACCGCTTCTTCATTCACATTGAGGAAAACAACCCTACCTCTCCATGGTGGGCATCGCTAGAGTCTGCCAACTTGGCCCTTGCGCGCGTGTACAGCTTCCTCCCCCGGGCCGACGAAGAACCGGCCTCTTCCATGGAGCGCCGAGGAAGACGCACGGGGGCGGCGTCTTTGGGACGACTCCTCTTCGTCAGCTGCCCGAGAACCTATTGACGCAAAATCGGGACCTCGCGCCAAGCACATAGCAAGCCGAACAAAGCGGCTTAACACACGTGCCGAATCCGAAGCGTGCCGATCAATTTTCCCGAAACCGACAAAGGATGAAAAGCGGTTAGATAAAAACTTGGATGCGCCGGATGATACCGAGACGATTCCGTATTTACGACGTAAAGCCAAGTAGAAAGACATATAGCTACAAAAAGCTATATGTCGGCAGATTGAATATCATTCGGGAGCTTTAAAACATGAAAGTAGGATATAGCCGAATGCATGACGTAAACATGATGAAATGTCGGTCTTTGTTTAAACAACATTGCTCACACGTGATCATGACCGATTTTCGATGATGAAATACGATGAATAAGGTGAAAACATGATTGTAAATTTGAAGTAAAACAAGCATGCATAGGTTGAAAGCACTAGTCTACCGCATGTCTAGGTGCTTTCAAAAACCCGTCGAGCATGACACCAAACAAGTTAATCCACCGCATGATACAACTTGCTTGAAACCACACCACCAAACAAGATTAGATCAATCCACCGCATGATACAATCTAAAAATGGAAGGCTAAAAGCATACGTTTTTTTTGAAACAAACTTATGAACACGTTTCACTCGTGGTAGAATTGCCGAATACGGTACATGCAGTAGAATCGGGTTCCGTAGAGAAGGAACAAACGTTGCCCAAGATGATAAATCTATCGATTGAATCCAAATCTAATCCACCGGATGACTAGCTCTAAGACAACCCAAAAACCTCGTATCTACCGCATGATACCCGGTTTTGTCAAGATTTAGGCAAGATCAACAAGCTTGAACCCGCAACACGTGACAATCTAGATTGATTTGAATTCGGCTATTTAAGAGCACGTGATCCATGCACCATGTTGGGTTGAAAATTTGAACGCGCACCGTATGGATCGCAAACAAAATAAAGCCGAACCCAATCAATCTAAATTGGGCAATAAGAGTGTTACATGAATTAAACGTAAAGCAAAATTCGAGCAACACATGGTAACTTTATGAATCTATTAGATCTTGCCAAATCCAATAAACTCGATAACTAGCTCCAAGCTAGATCTTAGCCTACCGCATGGCTCATGATCTAATAAGAAACCCTCTTGAGCCAAGCTTAAATCCACCACATGATACTAAGCATGGTAACAAGACTACTTGTATCACGATCTAAATCCACCGCATGATACTAGATATGATACAAGGTTGCCGGTACTTACGAGAGGTTGACGGATCGATAGCTCCTCTCGAAGGACTCGACGACTCGACTAGAGGACTCGAAGGTTGGCGTAAGGCCGGTTTTGTTGTGAAATTGTTCGATGCCTAGTACAAACACTAAGGGTTCATATTTATACCCTCATCCTAACACGACTCCTAGTCGTCCACGATTACAACATTTATTGCCTAGATTAATGCCCCGGTGCCAATGTCCTTCTTGCACCCGTCATCAATTCGTCCCTTCTTTATGTTCAAGCCACATCATCACGCATTCCCGAATGCTTTCTCTCCCAAGCGTGAAACGGCTCTTCGCCGAATGACGACGTATTATCGACCGCAAGTTTCTTTACCGAATCCTTTGAGGAAAATTTCTGCCGAATGGTGCTTCTTTTCCAAGCTCGGCCCACAAGTTAGTCCCTTTCTGTACCAATTTTTGGTGTTAACATATGCCCCTTCAATTACGGGATAAAAGTGATTTTATTTTGTAATTGACTATAAATGCTCAACGTCTCCGGGCTAAATCGTCCAACACCCGTTCTTTTCCTCTCGCAAACTTGTTGGAATCTTCGCTCGGATCCAAACCCTAGTTCATCAATCCTTCAAGCTCAAATCTTCAAATGGCGGACCAAGATCAAGCTCTTCGGGTAAATCTCATCATCCTAAGGCTCATTCGGTATTACTTTTTTCAAATCCCATCTTAGATTTTTTTTTTCTTTCGCCTTTTCTTGTTCTTGGTAGGCTCTAGCCGCCGAGATTTTTATCCCCATCGAGGACCAATCGCCATCCTACTTCCTCGGGCCCGTGGGAACTTCGACCCTCTCGAGTTCATTGAAGCCGAATCTCGGAGAATCCCCTTCAAAGCGACTTTGTCGAAACCTCATGAATTGCAAGATACCTTCAAAGATTGGCCATCTCCTTTGTTAGGATTTTTGTTCGAAGGCGACTTCTTCCCGAACGCCGCCTTGTTTTTATATTTCGATGTTTCTAATCCCGATGCTTGTAATCAACGATCGATTTCAATACTAGGATAATATTTCTTCAAGTATCTTCCATTTATAGCAGCACTAAACTCTTCTCCTAGCAAAGTTTTTAAGATATATGCATTTTCGGACGTACATCTAACTACCCGAAAAGGACCTTCCCAATTCGGGGACCATTTGCCGAACGTACTGTACTTAGTCCCAATCGGTAGTAACGCTTTCCAAACCAAATCTCCATCCGAAAATTGCTTGACCTTCACTTTCTTGTTGTAATACCTAGCAACTTGCATCTTGTTCCTCTCAATGTTCTCCAAGGCTCTAAGACGAATCATATGAAAATCCCCTAACTCGTCCATCATTAAGCCACCGTAATATTTGGAACTTAAATCCTTTTGCAAAACCACCCTCCTTGAATCCGATTGCATTTCCCGGGGCAAAACGAAGCATGATGCCCATAAACCAACTCATAAGGAGATGTCTTTGTAGCTTCATGAGGGGCCATTCGGTAAGCCCATAAGGCCTCATTGAGTACCGAATGCCACCTTCTTGGCTTCGATCAATCTTCTTTTGTATAATCTTGATCATGATCTTGTTAGAGGCTTCGCCCGACCATTATCTTGGGCATAATAAGGAGAAGAATTCAACAATTTGATCCCCATGCTTTCAAAGAAACTCCCCGAACTCCGAAGATGTGAATTGAGTTCCTTGATCGGTTGTAATGGTTTGAGGAATCCCAAAATCTGTAGATGATGTGCTCTTTGACAAACTCAATCATGTTTTCTCGACGTTACTTTCTTCGGTGGAATTGCCTCAACCCATCTAGTGAAATAATCTGTCGCCAAAAGCACAAACTTATGCCCCTTGCTAGATGGAGGATTTATTTGGCCAATCAAATCTATACCCCATCCTCTCGAATGGCCACGGCTTGATAATAGGATTCAAAGGCGATCTTTGGAACTCTTTGGATATTCCCAAACTTCTGACAATCTTGACAACATTAGTAATACTCAAAGCAATCTTCCAGCATCGTCGGCCAATAACATCTAGTGTGCCTGATAACCCATTTCATTCGATAAGCCGATTGATGCGCTCCACACAGCCCATCGTGCACTTCACTCATCATTTTCTTCGCTTCTTCTTGACCCAGGCATTGCAGCAACACCCCATCTAATGATTTGTAAAACAAACGCCCATCAAGAAGAACAAACTTTATAGCTTTATACCTGAGCTTCCTAGAAACCTTTCGGGATGGATTTTCCAGATAATCAACAATTTCCTTTCTCCAATCATCTTCTGCTAGATTACTCCCGAAAGCACACACATCGCTGGCAAACACTTCTTGATTTTCTCTGTAACCCGAAGCACTTTTAGCCAACCTGTTTGCCTCTTCATTGTGTTCCCTAGGAATATGTTGTAGAATCACTAACTGAAAAATTTTCAAGACTTCCTTGCACTCCTCATAGTAATTCTTCAGGATATCACTTCTACACTCATATTGGCCATTCAATTGTTTTATAACTAACTCTGAATCTCCATAAATTTCAACCGAAATGGCCTTTGCTTCCTTTAAATATTGAAGCCCTCGAGCAATGCTTCATATTCTCGCTTGATTATTTGTGACAATAGGTTGAATAGGGATAGGAAATTCAAACATCTCACCTCCGGGTGAAATCAATAAAATCCATACTCCACCACCTTTTTCACATGAGGATCCATCAAAGAACAAAGCCCAAGGAGTGATATCAACCAAATCAATGGATGGATCGCGATGTTCGGTAATGAAATCAGCAATAATCGACCTTTAACGGCTTTTGCTGATTCGAATTTCAACTCAAACTCGGATAAAGCCAAAATCCACTTGCCAATCCTTCCATTCAAAATTGGCATAGATAACATGTGTTTAATTACATCGGACTTTGAATAAACAACACATTCGGCATTCAACAAATAGTGCCGAAACTTTGTACATGAGTAATAAACACACGAGCAAAGCTTCTCCACGGTAGAATATCTTGTTTCGGGGTCCGGCGGTTTTCGGCTAAGGTACGCAACTACTCATTCCTTTCCCTCAAATTCTTGTATAAGGGCCGATCCAATGGTTTGGGTATCGGCCGCCACGTACAAATTGAAAGGCTTGTTCAATTGTGGAGGCACCAGACCTGGTGTTTCCTTCATGTCTTGCTTGATCTTATCAAAAGCCTTTTGTTGTTCGTCACCCCATACAAACTTCGATCCTTCTTGATTCTCAACAACGGAGAGAAAGGCAACACCTTTTGTGATAAATTTGAAATAAACCTTCTCACAAAATTGATCTTGCCAAGCAAAGTGATTGCAATTCCTTGAGATTGGTTGGAGGACCAACTTCATCAATAGCTTTCATGCTTTTCTTGCCAACTTCTATTCCTCCCTCATGCACCAAAAACCCTAAGAACTCTCCAACTTGAAACCCCAAAAGCACACTTGTTCGGGTTCATCTTAAGCCCATGTTTTTGAGTGCATTCCGGAGTTTTCTTCACATCATTCAAGTGTAATTCATAGACTTGATCACGACATCCTCAATGTATATCTCCACGGTTTTGCCGATCAAGTCATGAAAAATATAATTCATGGCTCTTTGATAAGTTGCACCGGCATTTTTCAACCCAAACGTCATAACAATCCACTCAAAAAGGCCTATATGTCCAGGACATCTGAAGGTTGTCTTTGATATATCTTCTATTGCCATAAAAAATTGATTGTACCTGCATTGCCATCCATGAAACTAATAACTTTATGTCCAACGCGGCATCAACCAACAAATCAACAACGAGCATTAGATATCCATCCATGGGTGTAGCTCTGTTCGGATCTCTAAAGTCTATGCAAACCCTCATTTTCCCGTTCTTCTTGTAAACGGGGACAATGTTAGAGATCCACTCCGCATATCTACATGGCCGAATGAACTTTGCTTCGATCAATCTCTCAATTTATTTTTTCACATCTGCCAATACTTTATCCTTGTAGATCTTTTAGGGAGGTTGCTTGTAAGGTTTAAAACGAGGCTTGATTGGCAACCGATGCTCAACAATGGAACGATCCAAGCCGGGCATCTCCGAATAATCCCAAGCGAAGCAATCTTTTTATTCTTTCAATAGCTTGATCAACTCTTTTCCGAAACTTAAATCCAAGTTAGCACCGATAAATGTCGGCCTTGGCTTATCGCCATCTCCAATATCAACTTCTTCCAATTTGTCGGACGACATGAATCCACGTCCTAACTTCCCATCGGTTCCATCAATTGGATTATCCATTAAAAATTGCTATAAGAGCCGATTTGCTTGAATCGGTACGTTGATCACCGCCGACTAGTTCAACGGGACCTTCACCCCGAGTCCTTGCACGAGAAGCAATCTATACCTTGATACTCCCAAAAGGCTGGTTCCACATTAGCAACGCTTAATCCGCATGGACTACCTCTATGTCATCATCCACCCATTGAACAAGTTGTTGATGCATGGTAGATGGGATGCGGCAATTTGCATGGATCCGGTCCGTCCAAGCGGTAAGCTATATGCCCCTTTGCCCTCAATGACAAAGAAGTTCGTGAGCAAAGTTTTAGATCGATCATCGGATCCACATGTACACAACCCTTGGTGTCCGAAGGATTTCCAACAAAATCATTCGGAACTATACTTGTTGGAGTCAAATCTCCAAGGCCCATGCCAAGCTTCCCGAATGTAGTATACGTCATCACATTGACCGCAGCTCTACCATCAACGAACATCTTGGTCAATGGCTTCCCATTGACATATCCCCTTAAGTACGGCGGCCTCATGTGCCGATTCTTGGCTGGCTTGTCAAAGGTTGCTTGTTTGGTCAACACCGACCGTGCCATCAACCCAAGTTGTTCGGCCCTCATCGATGTCCGGCAATGCTTCTTCTGCACAACTCGATTAGCCGGAGCCATGAATTCATTCGGCAAGAAGTATACCATGCATGTTGGAGCCGAACGAGGCTTATCCTTGGGACGCCACACCTGTTACCCGATGATTCCCATCTCGCTTCAACTCCCGATTCCTCAAGCGTTGGACTCTTCTTTTTTGGCTCCTCCTCGGGCCGGTGGGCACCACCTGTCCTTTCGCCGGACATATTCACGCTCTTGTTCCTCATGATCAACCCACCCGCAATCGCATATCCGTTCCTTGGGTGATCATCATCTTCATTTATTTTTATGCGCCGACCGTCACTAGGATATATCCTTCCAATTCTTTCATGGATGGATCGGCGATTGACAACATCCTACCTATATTCGGTATATTTGTCACCGCATTCGGGACAATTGTTCAATGTGGGGAGCTTCAAACCCTCATTCCAACGGTGCTCGAAGAATGCACATCCCCAATGCTCACGCTCTTGCTCTCATGCGTACTCTTCTTGTTCTTTCCTCGTGCGCTTCTTCTTCAAACCTTCGTTTCTCTTCCTCATACTTTTGTAGTTGGTAGCGTTCTTGCCGACACTCGCCACTTGTTAAGGAGAATACGTGAAGTCACCCCGGGTTTGGATTTGGAGAATTCCGCCACCTCAATTTGACTTTTCGGTACGCCGGGCACTTCCTTGTGAACTTGCTCCACCGTTATTTGTTGAGCGGGATCAACCGATCCATCCTTCCTTGCCCCCGCCGAAGTCAAAACCTTCACTTTTCCTTTTTTTCTCAACGGTCACCATGTTGACCGAAAACCCAATCATGTTTTGAGGAAAAGGATTGCCATCCAACTTCATCTTGTTGTCAAACTTTAGATGACCTTCTTGGATAGCCTTTTGGATTCTCATCCCGAAAACCACCGCACTCATTGATGGAGTGAGAATTCTGTCGTGAAACCCGCAATATCTTTTCTTTTTAACTCCATCGAGCCGAAACATAGAATGCCCTTCGGTAACTTGATTCGGCCTTCCTTTACAAGAAACTCGTAGAGCTTATCCTCCTTGGTCACATCAAAATCATACGTGCCCTTAGCTTGCTTTACCCATATCCGGTTCACGGTTAATGGCTCTTTTCCCCACACCATTTCAAATTTGCAGCTATTTCTTCATCATCATCAAATTCCTCTCCTTGATCGGCTCTTTCGAGGAATTGGTTGTAGATGTCGGCTATAGCACTATGTTTGGCGAACCCGGAGTCTTTCTTGAAGCCATAAGCTTGGTTACTCATCAATGATAGCCTATGTGACGGTTGGCCAAGATTGTCAAATTTCATGCCGAATATTTTTTCCCGAATAGGCGGCAACATACCTGCTACGACCATATCGACCAATTCATCATCCGGTAGATTCAAAGAAAAGCACATGCTTTTAGTCTCTCTCGAACCTCCCGAGAAACTCCATGGGTGTCTCATTATGCCTTTGCCTCGGGGTAGTTAGATCAATTAGCTTTTTCTCATTGCTACCAATGAAGTAGTGAGCGAAACTTTTGTTCCAAATCCTTCCGGGAACAGATTGATTGAGCGAGGCAAAAAGCGAACCATGTAAATGTCGGTTACGTTAGTGATAAGGGAAAGTACCTAATCCCGAATGCTTCATCACTGAAGCTTCCCCAAGTTGCAACAAATATCGGGCTATATGCTCCACGGTGCTAGTATCATCTTGCCCGAAAAATTTTGTGAAATCTACGGGAGGTTTCACCCCGTGTGGCAAAGCCACCCTATTGTACTATTCGGGGAAAGGAGGTGTATATACCGCCCTTGATTCTTGGGTTTCGAGCCGAATTGATTTTGTAACACATCGGCCATCTTCGCACCATAAGATCAACGTTAGCATCTTGATCCCCTAACCTTCCGAAGAGGGTCCAAAGGCATTCCCGTAGGCCGTACCATATCCGGGATTCGAAAAGCATCAATGGCACCGTACTCCATGAATTCTCGAATATCCATCCCCAAACATATTCTTCTCGTAGCCTATTACTTGTTAGGGCTATTCTATAAGTAGAGTTGGGTGGAACTCCGGAAGAACCGAATGCCAATTCTCCATAAGTAGGACCGTTGGGCATTGCCCGATAAGGGTTCTCTTCTTTGGATCGGACGGCCTCCCGTGTTTTGCGAGGCGGCCGGGATTGGGCGACTCCGCACGCTTTGCGGAGGCGGCTGGATTGGTTGAGCCCCCGTACTTTGCAAAGGTGGTTGAGCACTTGCATCTCGAGCTGGTTGGCTATTGACAGCAGCACTTGATTCTCCTATATCCACAGTAGGCCCTTGGGGTGATACTTGACCAAGCACCCTTTCCATGCCTGGGCCAAAGACACCCACCATCATCTGTCGAAACATATTAAAGAAAGCAGTATTGTGTTTGGCCATTATGCTTTCCATAGTTTGTTGAACTGCATTCATAACTTCCAATTTCTCTTCAGCAGATGTAGTGTCAGGTTCCCCTGGTAGTAAAACTCTTGGCATGTCAGACTTAAGATATGGCACACCACTTCTGTTTTTACCAAACGACATTAGGCACTTCTGCTGAAATTGATCAATAGCATCCTTTAATTGCACTTGTTGCTCTGGAGTCAACTCATCCATGGTGACATCCATGACATCATGAATATCAGGCATCTTGATCAGCTAGATTTGTCCCCACCGGCATGCCAAAAAGTGTGTTGACGCAAAATCAGCACCTCGCGCCAAGCACACGGCAAGCCGAACAAAGGCGGCTTAACACACGTCTTGAATCCGAAGCATGCCGGACAATTTTCCCGAAACCGACAAAGGATGAAAAGCGAGTTAGATAAAAACTTGGAACTTGCCGGATGATACCGTGCACGCTTCCGTATTTACGGCCGAACGCCAGTAGAAAGACATATAGCTACAAAAAGCTATCCGTCGGCGATTGAATATCGCTTCGGGAGCTTTAAAACATGAAAGTAGGATATAGCCGAATGCATGACGTAAGCATGATGAAATATCGGTCTTTGTTTAAACAACATTGCTCACACGTGATCATTACCGATTTTCGATGATGAAATACGATGAATAAGGTGAAAACATGATTGTAAGTTCTAAGTAAAACAAGCATGCATAGGTTGAAAGCACTAGTCTACCGCACGTCTAGGTGCTTTGTCAAAAACCCGTCGAGCAGGACATCAAACAAGTTAATCCACCGCATGATACAACTTGTTTGAAACCACACCACCAACCAAGATTAGATCAATCCACCGCATGATACAATCTAAACATAGAAGGCTAAAAGCATACGTTATTTTGAAACAAACTTATGAACACGTTTCACTCGTGGTAGAATTGCCGAATACGGCTGTACAAACCGAATCGGGTTCCGTAGAGAAGGAACAAACATTGCCGAAGATGATAAATGTGACGCCCCGCTTTTCTAATTAACGTCATTAACGCTAATGACCGAGTCAACAGGTCAAACCCCGGTCAAACACCGGTCAAACCTAGGTCAACCCGGGCCGTCACCCGTAAACCCCGCCATTGAACCCTATTGGACCCCTTAACCGAGCTCGCACACACCCGTGGTCAACCCGTGGTCAAAGACACGGTCAAACCCCGCTTAACCGTTGACGTCGGCGAATGTCGTCCGAACTTTTGCCGCGTTCTCCAAAATTCACCTAAACACTTCAAAATCTACCTTTATGAAAGTTGTCCGTCTTGTTGAGGGACACAACTTTCGTGTAGATTGGCATTTCAAATTTTGGGTGGAAATTAGCGAAAAACTCGATCGATCGACAAGACATCCTGTTTTTCAGAACAGGCCGACATTCAATGTTGGCACGACGTTCCTGCAAAATCCGTTGAGAAAAACACTAGACGACCTTTACAAAAGTTGTAGAGGGTACTTAGATCTACAACTTTCCTATTCATCACTTTGGGCACTTCTGTTCAACTTTTTAGAGTTTCGCGCGTTCAAACGTTGGCACATGGTCACGGTTTCGCCGAGCCGGCCGCGCCGGCGCGTCGCGCGCCGGCGCGTCCGGGCCCGGCCGCGCGCGCGCCGCGCCGGTCGCGCGCCCCGCACCGCGCCGGCCGCGCCGCGCCGGCCGCCGCCGGGCCGCGCGCGCGCGCGGGCCGCGTCGCGCGCGCGCGCGCGGGCGTCGTGCGGGCCCCCGCGCCCGAGGGCCGCCCCCGTCCCGAGGCCGCCCGCGCCCGAGGTCCCCGTGCCCCCCACGTCGCCTAGGAGCCCGGCGTGATTTTTCGTGCGACGTCGTACCACGGTCGACACGACCCGATGACCGGCGGTCCGACCGCCGCGGTACGGCGCGCGCAAGCTCGCGTATAAGAGCCGGCCTCCCCGCTCTCGCGCGTGCACACGCCCCTTCCGTCCCTCGCCCCCTCTCCTGCGCCCGGCCCCCGGCGCCGCCCGGCCCGCGCGCGTAGCACGGCCGCGGTGGCCGCCACCGCCGGCCGCCGGCGCACCCCACCGTCCGAGCCGCCTCCACCCCGTGCAAGTACCCAAACCGCTCCCCCATAGCCCTAGGACCCTCCCCCGCCCCTTCCCCGCCGCGAGCGCCGGCGAGCTCGCCCAATTCCGGCGAAGAGTTCGCCGACCGCGCCCCGTGGGCGACATTGCAAGAGTAACAATCTTCCCGGGGTCTTTCTTGCAAAAGTGCAACTCCAATAGTAAAACTATTTTGTCGTTTCTTGTAAATTGCGTAGAAAATCACGGAGAATTCGGAAAAATGTGAAACCAATTTTGTTGGATCCGTTGCCCGAGCTAATTCCTTTTAGTGTTTGCATGAAAAATACAAATGTGAAAACACTAGATCCGCAATAACTCAAAAACTATAAATCCTCTCGTAGCTAATATTTGGATATGTTGTGTGTTTGGTCATGACTAGCTCGTATGCCAAAAATTGCACAAATTTGGTACCGCAGCGACTTCTTGCACCGAGCTTAATTAACAACCTTAATCACATGATTTTGGAATAAAAACTGTCAAGATTGCTTGATTTGCAAAACACGTTGGTCCGTTAAGGATAAATTAGAACGAGAGGCCCTAGAGGGAATTTTGTGGTTTCTTTAGGTGGCTTATTAATCTATGGTTTATTTTGCTAACTTCCCGCACATTTTACTTTATGACGGACTTACATTCTTGCACAACCATACTAGTTCATCACGTTTTGCCATACGTGGTGGTACCACGAGGAAGTCCCGTGAGGGACTAGTGAGACCTATTCCAATGGGTGTCACGTCGCGTACGAGTCTCGTCACGTTTTGCCATACGTGATGGTACCACGGGAAAGTCCGTGAGGGATGAGTGAGACCTATTCCAATGGGCACTCACGTCGCGTCGAGTCTTAAATAGGACGCCGTCCATGCGGCGGCTTAACGCATGGGTGCCGTTTCTATAGTGAACGGTAATGTATGTGGACGCTTTCATGAGTGCCGGCATGAAAGGTTCGTTGTGTTCTGTGATCTTCTCGGGTACACTAACCACGTTCGTAAGTCGCTAAGCAAGTACCGATAGTCTCGACTAGTTATTATAGGGAGAGACGTAATTGTTGCCTCTGCCACCGCACTAACTCCGATTTTTGGTTTAATTGCTTGGTGAGGACGAATAGGTCGTTCTTGCATCATGATGAAAACCTGCTAAATAATAGACGGATCACAAGTGTTGTTTTCCTTAAGTAATATTCTAATAGCAACAATAACAACCTTTAAACCGAATCTAAAGTGTTGTTGGACCGTCTAGTTGACCCTATTGTCGTGACCTCTTCTCAGACCTTTCTGCAGAGTTTCTGTATAGGTGATCTACACCCAAGTGCCCCCAATCTATCCAAATCTTTGTCGAGAAGTATTTGCACGATCATAGGTTTTCAAATCTCAAGCTATGCTCAAATAGTAAACCTAGATCTTGCTGTCTTTTCGGAACACGTCATTCCGAATCTTGCACCTTTGCGCCTTGTTCCTAACTCACCTAGCTTAACCCTTGATCACCAAGTTTGGTCTTATGAACCTACCGAGTTGCGGAGAAATTTGAACATTTCGGAAACTTTGGTTTCGAATGTTGGAAATTGTCAATTCGATGCAGTGCAACTGTCTCGAGTCTAGCTATTTGGTCAATTTGAGTTTTTGTCGTACATGTTCTACTTGTTGAACAAGCTTACGAATGTGTAACTTATGAAAACTCAAATTTTTCAGATGGTGGGCTCGACACGCAGCACTCCGAATGGTTTCGGTGATCCTAGTGGCCGCAACCAGCCGCCACCATCGCCAGACCCAACAATAGTGGCTACTCAAACCGAGATGATGCGCCAAATTCTTCTATACCGCAAAGCGAATCCCGGCAGCAGACAGCCCCATGGGAATCGGATTAATGCCCAAGGTCAAGTAACCGAGTACAAGCACTTTACGGATATGAATCCTCCGCGGTTCAATGGGACGGAAGAACCCTTGGTTGCCGATGCCCGGATTCGGGCCATTGAAGCTATGTTTGCGGTGTTTACCTTGCCATGTTTAGAAGGACGCAAGGCTAAATTCGCGGCATTGCGGCTTTCGTGGTTCGCTTTTAATGTGGTGGGAACACTACAAATCCATGCAACGGCCGAGTATGAAATCTCATGGGAAGAATTCAAAAAGGCTTTCGAGACCATCACCGCCTAAAGCACTTACCGATAGAAAAATGAGGGAGTTATTGGCTCTCAAGCAAGGATCGGACACGGTGGACCGAAGACGCGCGAAGTTTAATAACCTCTCGCGCGGATGGAGGATATCATGTGGATACCGACATGAAGAAGATGGAGCTTTTTCGTGAAGGTTTGAATAGTAAACTCGGCCGAATGGCCGAACCCGGTAAAGTTTGACAACTACCCCATGCTAGTGAATAAGGCTATCTCCCGGAAGATGCCATGAAGAGAGCCCAAGCCGAGAAGAAAAGAAAGGTCGACTCCATGCCCAATAATGCACGGCGTTGCAAGATACGAATTATGCGGGAGACGTTACCGGACTTCCAGCGGCGAGCTTCACGATCGGAAAAGTTAGTGGCTAAGTTGTCCCGGGATCGGACTCAAGAAAATCTTCACCTTCCCAACACTCAACGGTCGACTCCCAAGCCTATTGTACCTAGTCCTAATGGCAACAATGAGCGTTATTGTTTCAAGTGTGGTGAACCAGGACACTTCGCTAGGTCATGCCTGCAACCGTGCCAGACCAACAGGCGGCACCGGCTAACCCAGCCCATTCAGAGACAAGTTTCCAAACCCATCAAGAAGGGCAAGAAGAAGATTGCTCAAGTCAGGGAGGGCGGACTCGGCTTCACTTCGTGGGTGATATTCCGTAAGGAGCACCGGTAATGATGGGAACATTCTCTATTCGAGGCAAACCTATCCGTGTGTTGTTTGATTCTGCGCTACCCATAGTTTCATGAATGCAAAGACGCCGAGCAAAGTGGGACCGAACTCCCGCAACACCAAGGACTCTTTTACAATCAAGACGACGGGAGGGAACATCTCTTCCGAGTTGGTGACCAGGGGAGTACTCTTGGAATTAGGAAGCAAAAAAATTGACACGGACCTTATCATTTTGGGATTACAAGGTATTGATGTCATTCTAGGAATGGACCGGATGAACCGTCATAAGGTAGTACTTGGATATTTCGAGAGAGAGTGGTAGAGATCAACTCACCAATTGTTGGAGCCACGACTCTATATTTACCTTTCAAAGATGATGTGAATCCTCGTTCTTATGTGGCAATCACTTCTCGACCGGAAGAAATTCCGGTGGTTCGAGAGTTTGCGGATGTTTTTCCCGATGAATTGCCGGGTATGCCACCCGACCGAGAGGTTGATTTTGTCATCGAACTTCAACCGGGGACGGCCCCCATCTTCAAGAGACCTTACCGTATGCCACCCAAGGAATTAGCGGAATTGAAGACCCAACTTCAAGAGTTGCTAGATAAGGGTTATATTCGCCCAAGTTCTTCACCTTGGGGTTGCCCGACTTTATTTGTGAAGAAGAAAGATGGTAGCTCGAGGTTGTGTGTGGATTACCGACCTCTCAATGCGGTAACAATCAAGAATAAGTATCCTTTACCCCGCATCGATGTTCTCGTTTGATCGGTTGGCTGGAGCCAAAGATTTCTCCAAGATTGATCTTCGGTCGGGGTATCATCAAATAAAGATTAGGCCATGTGATATTCCCAAGACGGCTTTCTTCACCCGATATGGTCTTTATGAGTATTTGGTAATGTCCTTTGGTCTTACCAATGCACCTCGCTTATTTCATGTATCTCATGAATTCCGTGTTCACGACGAAATTGGACAAGTTTGTAGTGGTCTTCATTGATGACATCTTAATATATTCCAAGAATGAAGAAGAACATGCGAGAACATCTTCGAGTTGTTTTGCAACGTTTGCGAGATCACAAGCTTTATGCCAAGTTCTCCAAATGTGAATTTTGGTTAGATAGTGTGAAATTTTTGGGGCACACTATTTCCAAGGAAGGCATATCTGTGGACCCTAGCAAAGTACAAGAGGTTATGGATTGGAAACCACCCAAGACCGTACATCAAATCCGAAGTTTTCGGGTTTAGCAGGCTATTATCGTCGTTTCATTCGGATTTCTCCAGGATCGCTAAACCTATGACTGAATCGTTAAAGAAGGGAGTTAAGTTTGTGTGGAGCAAAGATTGTGAGAAAGCTTTCCACACGTTGAGGCAACATCTGACTACAGCCCCAGTGCTAGTGCAGCCGGATAATTCTAAACCGTTTGAAGTCTTTTGTGATGCTTCGGGCACTGGTCTCGGTTGTGTTCTTATGCAAGAAAATTGAGTCATTGCCTATGCCTCACGATCGCTTCGACCTCATGAAGTGAATTACCCGACCCATGATCTTGAGTTAGCAGCGGTCGTTCATGCTCTCAAGATTTGGAGGCATTATCTTATGGGAAACCATTGTAATCTCTTCACCGATCACAAGAGTCTCAAGTATATCTTCACTCAATCGAATTGAATATGAGGCGAGAGAAGATGGTTGGAATTGATTAAAGACTATGATCTAGAAGTACACTATCATCCCGGAAAGGCCAATGTTGTTGCAGATGCGCTTAGCCGCAAGGTTCACTGCAACTGCTTAACCGTGGAGTCGTATAGTGAGACTTTGTGTGAAGACTTGCGGAAGCTCCGATTGGAAATTGTGGAGCAAGGAAATCTGAATGCTATCTCAGCTGAGTCCAATCTATATGAAAGAATCGTTTTGGCTCAACTCAATGATGAAGGTGTCCAGCTAATAAAACAGAAATTAGCGGAAGAAGACCCCAAATATAGTTGTTTCCGTAAGGATGCAAAAGATGTGGTGTGGTTTGAGCAACGTCTCGTAGTTCCCGTTGATCCGGAACTCTAAAAGGAAATTTTCGACGAAGCTCATCTTTCCAAATTCTCTATTCACCCCGGAAGCACCAAAATGTATCAAGATTTGAAGAAAAACTTTTGGTGGTCAAACATGAAGGTAGACATAGCCAAATATGTGGCAGTGTGATACTTGTCATCGAGTCAAAGCAAGCCATTTGAAGTCAGCCGGTGTACTTCAACCGTTGACTATACCTTTGTGGAAGTGGGATGACATAAGTACGGATTTTATAGTGGGTTTACCCCCGACCGCCGTAAAGAAGGATTCCATCCGGGTTATCGTGGACCGATTGACCAAGACTCGCTCATTTCATCGCGAAGGCACACCACCTACTCCGTCCAAGATTATGCGAACTCTATATCGATCAAATTGTGCGTCTGCACGGGATTCCCAAGACCATTGTTTCTGATCGAGGTACTCAATTTTTGGCTCGTTTTTGGGAACAGTTGCATGAATCTTTGGGAACCAAATTGATTCGTAGTTCAAGTTATCATCCTCAGACCGATGGTCAGACCGAGCGAGTCAATCAAATTGTGGAGGACATGCTGAGAGCGAGCATCATGCATTTTGATAAGAGTTGGGACAAGTGTCTATCTTTGGCAGAATTCTCTTATAACAATAGTTATCAAGCTAGCTTGAATATGGCACCATTTGAAGCTCTTTATGGACGAAGATGTCGAACTCCTTTGAATTGGTCAGAAGCCGGAGAGTGAACGCTCTTTGGTCCAGATTTAGTTAAAGACGCAGAAGAGAAGGTGGAGGTGATCAGAGAAAACTTAAAGTTAGCTCAAATGAGACAAAAGAGTTACATCACAAAGGGACAGCACCCCGACACTATGCGGTGCGTATACCTCAAGGTTTCCCCGACCAATGGTGTACACGGATTTGGCGTCAAAGGGAAGTTAGCCCCACGCTATATCGGCCCATACGAGATCATTGAGATATGTGGACCGGTCGCTTATCGTATCCGACTTCCGGATCGACTCTCGGTGTGCACAATGTGTTTCACGTGACACAATTGAAGAAAGGTGTGAAAGCACCCGAGACAAGTGATCACGAAGCGAACGCTTGGATCGAGCCGGATCTTTCGGTGGTCGAGCATCCGCCGAGAGTGCTAGATCAAAAAGAAAGACAAACTAGGAGACATACCGTGAAGATGTACAAGATACAGTGGAGTCACCATACTCAAGAAGAAGCTACGTGGGAGACCGAGCACTTCCTCAACACCAAGTATCCAGGTTTTCTTCAATTGAGAAACGGTAAGAACCTTACCCCTACCTTTGTCTTTAATTTTCGAATCTCGGGTCGAGATTCCATTTAAGGGGGGTAGGCTGTGACGCCCCAGTTTTCTAATTAATGTCATTAACGCTAATGACCAGGTCAACCGGTCAAACCCCGGTCAAACACCGGTCAAACCTAGGTCAACCTGGGCCGTCACCCGAAAACCTCGCCATTGAACCCTATTGGACCCCTTGACCTGGCTCGCACACACCCGTGGTCAACCCGTGGTCAAAGACACGGTCAAACCCCGCTTAACCGTTGACGTCAGCGAATGTCGTCCGGAACTTTTGCCGCGTTCTCCAAAATTCACCTAAACACTTCAAAATCTACCTTTATGAAAGTTGTCCGTCTTGTTGAGGGACACAACTTTCGTGTAGATTGGCATTTCAAATTTTGGGTGGAAATTAGCGAAAAACTCGATCGACTGACAGTACCTCCTGTTTTTCAGAACGGGACGACATTCAATGTTGACACGACGTTCCTGCAAAATCTGTTGAGAGAAACACTAGACGGCCTTTACAAAAGTTGTAGAGGGTACTTAGATCTACAACTTTCCTATTCATCACTTTGGGCACTTCTGTTCAACTTTTTAGAGTTTCGCGCGTTCAAACGTTGGCACATGGTCACGGTTTCGCCGAGCCGGGCCGCGCGGTCCGCGCCGCGCGCGGCGCGCGCGCTCCCGCGCGTTGGCCCGCACCACGCCGGGCCGCGCCCGGCCGCGCCCGGCCGCGCGCGCGCGCGCGCCGGCCGCGCGCGCGCGCGCGCGCGGCGCCGTGCGGGCCCCGCGCCCGAGGGCCGCCCCGTCCCGAGGCCGCTTGCGCCCGAGGTCCCCGCGCCCTCACGTCGCCTAGGAGTCCGTGCCGCGGCGTGATTTTTCGTGCGACGTCGTACCACGGTCGACACGACCCGATGACCGACGGTCCGACCGCCGCGGTACGGCGCCCGCAAGCTCACGTATAAGAGCCGGCCTCCCCGCTCTCGTGCGTGCACACGCCCCTTCCATCCCCGCCCGCCTGCGCCCCCCCGCCCCCGGCGCCGCCCGCCCGCGCGCGCAAGATAGGCCGCGGCGGCCGCCACCGCCGGCCGCCGCGCACCCCCGCCGTCCGAGCCGCCTCCACCCCATGCAAGTACCCAAACCGCTCCCCCACTAGCCCTAGGACCCTCCCCCCGCCCCTTCCCCCGCCGCGAGCGCCGGCGAGCTCGCCCAATTCCGGCGAATGGTGCGCCGCCCGCGCCCCGTGGGCGGCATTGCAAGAGTAACAATCTTCCTAGGGTCTTTCTTGCAAAAGTGCAACTCCAATAGTAAAAGCTGTTTTGCTTGTTTCTTGTAAATTGCGTAGAAAATCACAGAAAATTCAGAAAAATGTGAAACCAATTTTGTTGGATTCGTTGCACGAGCTAATTCCTTTTAGTGTTTGCATGAAAAATACAAATGTGAAAACCCTAGATCTGCAATAACTCAAAAACCATAAATCCTCTGTAGCTTATTTTTGGATATGTTGTTTGTTAGGTCATGGATAGCTCCTATGCCAAAAATTGCACAAAGTTGTAATGTAAATCTTTTTATAAAAATGTTTTTCTATTTCAGACAGATCTGCATAAGTGATTTTTCTTGTTAAATATATTTATGTTTTTGACCCCAGCTTGTGCACACTGTCTTGTAATACCAAAACACACATCTTGTGAATTAATCATGATTTTTGGATTAACAGAAACAATTATTCTTGATTTATGCATGTTTTCCTTTGTAAATTAATAAACCAAGTTCAGTAGAGATTCCTTGTGAACATGCTGGCTTTTTAGACTTGTTTAGGACTAGAGAGCATGCACAAGAAAGTTTGGATCAATTTGGTGCTTATTTATTTTTGTATGCATTTAAAATGGAATCACTAGCTAGCCTTTGATATTTTCCATAACATTTAATTTTCTAGCCTCCAACACTTGCATGTGGGTCCAATGGACCAGTATAGGTGCTAGTAGGCTTAAGAAACACTACTTTAATTTTTCGTAATTTAATTGCTTAATAAAAAGCTTAAAAGCCCTTTTTCATAATAAAGGGAAATTAAATAAAGAAAAATCCCTAATTAATTCTTTTTCCTTTTTGAAAAAGTATTATTTAATACAATTAACGGATAATTAATTATCATCACTAATAAGGAATTAATTCATAAATAAAAATATTAATTACACCTTTATTGGAGCGAGATAAAAGGAAATGAAGCTTACACATGAAATGATAAGTATAATAAGAACCTTCATTCAAATGTTTAATAAAGAATTGCATCTTGTTCCTTTTTGGAAGAGTATGCTAAATGTATTCTTATCTAGGTGAATGTGTCCAACTAATGCACCCTATGGTTGTCGATTGTTGTTTGTCATTAATTGAATTGAAATCGTCAATTAAATCTTGCATTTGCATCCTCGTGTAGATCTCCCGAGCGGTAGGCCGTACGCGTGTGCGGACGGAGGAGACGGAGGAGGCGACGGAAACGTGCACCACGTCGTTGTAGAGCAAGACCCGGACCAAGTCCGAAGGGCCCAAGGCCAACCTTGCCATCGAAGGCAAGCCCGGATCATTAACCCCGTTTTTTGAAATTTATGCAATTATGTTTGCTACGATTGTGCATTTACGTTTCGAGTTGATTTGAAACCCTAGATGCATGATCCCTAGGTACCTATGCTCTATCACTAGTATGCTAGGTCGATAGCTGCTATGCTATAGGACCGATAGAAGTCGAGTGATGTTCGTCACTCGCGAGATTAGGTTCCTAGATAGGAATCATAAGATATCCTTAAATGGATTGCTCATGTGGTAAGAGCATGGGATTTGGGCTCGGTCCGGTGGCTTTCGTGGGCTAAGCTTTTGAACGTACTAAACATATGCGGGTATGGGACCGGTAAGCCTAGTACCCGATTGACGCGGTAAGGGAACCTTTCCCTACTAAACCCGGGGCACTTGTGTCCCCCCCGCTTGCAACGAGTGTGGTACCCGAGTGAGTCCGGACGTTCGTGCGGGAGCGATCCGGTAAACCTTGTACCAAGGAATATAGGTTCCGCTCCCGAGCCGAAGATCGACGGAAACGGCACGGGGAAAGTTGTCCTTGAGGGGGCAGCCTACCGTGTGTTTGGGTCTACCTTGCAAGGTTTAAATCAATCGATTGTCGGCCTCTCACCGTTATCCGAGACTGCTTAATCAACTGGCCATGATATCCCATATTGATGGAACTCGAGGAATATGGTTGTATGAATTAATTGCTTGTCTAATTTTTGATTGAATTAGATGGCATACTTAGCAATGGTAATCAACTAGAACTTGTGCTAAAAGATTGAAAGTAAGGACCTACTCTTAGTAGCTTTCCGGCAAAAGAAACTCCACCGGCCAAGAGCCTTTCATGTCTAGAGGTTGGTGATGTAGTCATCACCCGACGGTTAAGTCTTGCTTGAGTATTAGTATACTCGGCCTTGCTTTAAAATTGTTATTGCGGGTGTGATTGATCGGAAGGGCGACGCCAAGTGAGGACATCACGGATGGCCTCTTGTGATGTTCACCGTTGCGCTAGTTTAAATTATTCTGTTGTATTTTCGAACTCTGAACCTTTACTCCATGTCATGAACAATGGTTTGTAATAAATTATGTTAACTCATGTTGTACTCTGGACTCGCCTTCGCGTGAGTTTTAATGCATGTGTCGATCCTCTGTTCGATGTCCAAGTGATTTACCGGGCGTTAACCCGGCAACTAACGACAGGATGATACTTTACTATTGCTTAATGACCAAAGTGGATCGGTCTTAGGCGATAGTACGGTATTTTCCTGGGCGGGTTGTCACAATAAATCTATCGAGATTGAATCCAAATCTAATCCACCGATGACTAGCTCTAAGACAACCCAAAAACTCCGTATCTACCGCATGATACCCGGTTCTTTCAAGATTTAGGCAAGATCAACAAGCTTGAACTCGCAACATGTGACAATCTAGATTGATTTGAATTCGGCTATTTAAGAGCACGTGATCCATGCACCATGTTGGGTTGAAAATTTGAACGCGCATCGTATAGATCACAAACAAAATAAAGCCGAACCCAATCAATCTAAATTGGGAAATAAGAGTGTTAAATGAATTAAACGTAAAGCAAAATGCGAGCAAGACATGGTAACTTTATGAATCTATTAGATCTTGCCAAATCTAATAAACTCGATAACTAGCTCGAAGCTAGATCTTAGCCTACCGCATGGCTCATGATCTAACAAGAAACCCTCTTGAGCCAAGCTTAAATCCACCGCATGATACTAAGCATGGTAACAAGACTACTTGTATCACGATCTAAATCCACCGCATGATACTAGGCATGATACAAGGTTGCCGGTACTTACGGAGGTTGACGGATCGATAGCTCCTCTCGAAGGACTTGACGACTCGACTAGAGGACTCGAAGGTTGGCGTAAGGCCGGTTTTGTTGTGAAATTGTTCGATGCCTATTACAAACACTAAGGGTTCATATTTATACCCTCATCCTAAAACGACTCCTAGTCGACCACGATTACAACATATATTGCCTAAATTAATGCCCCGGCGCCAATGTCTGTCTTGCACCCGTCATCAATTCGTCCCTTCTTTATGTTCAAGCCACATCATCACGCATTCCCGAATGCTTCCTCTCCCAAGCGTGAAACGGCTCTTCTACCGAATGACGACGTATTACCGACGACAAGTTTCTTTACCGAATCCTTTGAGGAAAATTTCTGCCGAATGGCGCTTCTTTTCCAAACTCGGCCCACAAGTCGGTCCCTTTCTGTACCAATTTTTGGTGTTAACGAACCTCACCCTCTTGGCGGGGCGGTGGACAGCACCGAGAAAGACGGACAGGGACGTGGCCGCGGGGCCTCCTCCTTGCCGAACCTCCGCCTAGAGTCGCGGGCCATACCTGTGACGGAGACAAGGCTGCGATGGAGACGAGGAAGGCGGAGGCCGGAGAAGGGGATAGAAGGCGGAAGGCAGGGCAGAGCGTTTATTACACTACGTGAAAAACTGGCTTTGGTAACGGGCATAGATCGCCTTTGGTAACGGGCAATGCGCCCGTTACTAATCAAGTGTTACAAATAAGCCAAGAAAGGTAACGGGAAGATGCCCGTTACTGATAACACATATTCTTAATGGGCATCAAACAACAACCGTTACCACAACTAGCCACTGGTCACGTGAAAATGACTATTTCTCTGAGCCCACAGGGAACTTTGGTAATGGGCACCAAAACAAAACCGTTACTTGTGAAATCAATATCGAGACGCGTGTGGAGAACCTGCGTCTCCGATGTCTCAACGAACGGGCCACGTATTGGTAACGGGCTTTTACGGTGCCCATTACTTTGTTGGCAAGTTTGTAATGGGTGTTCCAATTGAAGCCTGTTACTCATTGGTTAGTGTTTGTAACGAGCTTTAATTAACGCCCTGTTACAAATATGTAGGCCACCCCTACGGTAACTCCGTTTGCCGCTTGCCGCCGCATCCTAGATCCAACCGGGATTTGGCGGCCATCGGGGCTGCATCCTGGAACCGATCGGGATATGACTAAATTCACGAAGTTAGATCTAGCATCCAAATTCACGAAATCCACAATTCACATGCATCATTTGACAAAATCCGGCATCATCATCTCATACAAGGAGGAAATGCATCTCCCAAGGAGGAATGCAACAATATCACAAAAATTCATGGACAATGAGGAATGGAAAAATTCATGGACAAGGAGGAATGCAAAAATTTCCTTGTCACCAAACATAATCCGAGCCCACACGGTTTCATCGGCATGAAATTTTCCTCCGCTGTGATCACCGTTCCATGTGGAATGTGACAATTCTTTCACGAACATCGCTAGTAATAATTTGTCGAGAGGATGCTCATCTAGCCCTAATCTCTGGATATAATAATGTCACCGGTCGGCACACATATATAGGTGGTTACCAAACATGTGTAGTGCTAATAAGCAAGAAGCGTGCTCGGTTGCGGGTTTTACAAATGAAGATCCAAGAAAGTACCTCCATATATGTGCCTCTATATTTTAATTGAAGCATGTGATAGGCACAAGAAGCCGCAGAGTTTGGATCCAGTAGGTTTTTGGTGGCACTGCAATAAACGTACAAGAAAAAATCGTGGTGATCGAGAATAAATAAACTCAAGCTTTAGTACTAGCTTCCACAGGAAGGAAATAAGTGGTATGTACCTTAACAGTTTTGACGTGTTTCAAAGGGGCCATGGCGCAAGAACTTTTTGCGGCAATAACGATGACAAGCCCTACAACGAAAATATCAACAATGGTTAGGACACTATTAATTAATATACTCTGTACAATTTGTTGAGGAACGTCCACAGGTTATGAAATAAATAACTTACTCATTAATGATTATCTCGAAAGGGCCAGTATTAGTATTAATTGTCTTCAATGAATCAAGATAGTAGACCTTCCGCTGCTTTGGAAAGATCGCCACTGCAATCCAGTGGTTCGTACTGAGATAAGCGGTAAGCATTAAATCCTTTCTAGCATATTGTTTGAAGGCATTGAGCATATAGTTGAAGGCATCTAGGCCCCTAATTCGTGTTTTGGTAATTAATGACAATCATTATGGACTAACAATTTTATTTGAGTTATAAGAATAGGTTAGTCCGGTGAAACGATGAGATCATGTGGAATACATGAGAAGGTCTTGGTTGACTTATGTTGGAAAGGGCTCAAGGCAAAGGTAAAAGATAGGGTTTTGCTTTTACCGGTCATAAGGTGATTAGAGGATGTTATATGACCGAGTCAATAGGATAGATAGCCGTACTATCAAGAGGGATCAATTTCATTGGCTTGACTTTCCATAGTGCCACTTGGATCAAAGTTTGCATGCATTGCATTTAGATGAGTGGCGGTTTCTCTTGGTAAAAGGTTTTCATTGAAAATCAAAAGAAAAACAAGTTTTACGGCATCGGCGGACAGTCGGGCCCTTCGGGCGGACGTTCCGTGGGTGGTTGATTTTTTATTTAATAACGAGTTTTTGGCAAAAGATTTCGAGAAAATGCGCTTCGGGGCGGACGGTCCCGCGGGGACCGGGCGGACGGTCCGTGAGGTGCCGCGGACGGTCCGTTATTTGCAACGAACGAGGTGCTTGCTCGGGCTCCGGGGCGGACGGTCCGCGACCAGCCCGCGGACGGTCCGTGTGGGCCGGGCGGACGGTCCGCCCGCCCGACGCGCGGCCGCCTCGGCCGTTGACTTGGTGATTTTACCGTTGGAATTCAAACGCGGACCGTCCGCGAGGGCATCGCGGACAGTCCGCGAGGCACGCGTTTTGTGTCTAACGGCTAGTAACGGAAAGGGGGAGTATTTATACTCCAAGCCCGGGGTTGGAGAGCCTCTCTTGGCACTTTTAAAGGTTCATACTCCCTTGTAGAGCTCTCTCTCCCCTCTCTCTCACTCACTTGACTTAGTGGTGGTACTCTTCGTGAGATTGAGAGTTTCTAGTGCATTGCATCAAGGTTATGATCTTTGTGGCACTAGGGAATCATCAAGCAAGTGGTTGATTTGTTACTCTTGGAAGTTGCCGCTTCCTAGACGGCTTGGTGGTGGAAGAATCCGTTGAAGCTCGCAAGAAGATTGTGCGTGGCTCCGGATTTCATGTTGTGAGAGGTATTGTGCTCACCTCACCGGAGCGGTAAAGAGCAACTCTAGTGGAATCGAGGTGTGGAGTGGTTCTCTTGTTCTAACCGGCTCAAGATCAAGTGGTGTCTTGATAGAGGAGCGGTGAACATTGAATCCACCTCAACGTGGATTAGGGGTGACCAGAGCAAGTCATCGATACCACGGGATAAAATTCGTCTCTTGTGCTTGGTTATCTCTTTACTCAATTTCCTTTCTAGCACTTTACTTTGAGCATTCTATTTCTAGAGGTTGTTGTTTATCTTGTCACCCTAGGCCGCAAAACCCCCAACATAGGAATAGAGTAGGTAGAGATTTATTCCCCCTTGTGGTTCTAATTAAATTTCTCTAGTGTTGTGGTTTTAGTTTTTAAACTGCCTATTCACCCCCCCTCTAGTCGGTATCCTAGATCCTACAAGTGGTATCAGAGCCGAGGACTCCTTATTTGAGAGATTTAACCATCTCGGAGTAGGATAAATGGGTGAGGAGGATAAGTTTCATGTTGGGAAGCCACCGGTCTTTGATGGGAACAATTATGACTATTGGAAGAAAAGAATGGAGGTTCACTTTAAGGCCTTGGGAAGAGAATTATGGAAGATTGTAATGGAAGGATATGTCATTTTGGATTCTAAGAATAAGACGGATCAAGATGATAAAAATGAAAAACTCAATGATAGAGCTTTGAGTGTACTTTACAATGCTCTTGCTCTTAGTGAATTCAATAGAGTGAAGGGACTTGAGAAGGCAAATGAGATATGGGAGAAACTTATGGAAATTTATGAGGGAACATCTACGGTTAAGGAGGCAAAACTTTATGTGTATAAGGGAAAGTTCAATGAGTTCACCATGAAGAAGGATGAAGATGTTTCAACTATGTTCAACCGGTTGAATGATATAGTGAATGAACTCAAGTGTATTGATTTTGATGTATCAAACAAAGATTTCTCTCACAAGTTCCTTAGGTGCCTTCCGGCAAAATATGAGACAATTGTGACCTTGCTTGTGAGGAGTGATTTGAGTAAGATGACTCCTACGGAGGTGCTTGGTGAAGAGCAAACTCATGATCTATTCAAGCAATCACAAAAGGAAGTTCAAGGCCAATCAATCAATGAAGAGAAGAAAAATATTGCTCTCAAGGCCAAGGCTATTCAAGAGGAAAATGATGATGAGAACCAAGATATTGACTCCGATGAAGAGATGGCTCTTATTGTAAAAGGACTTAAAAGAATCATGAAGAAGAAGAAGAAGTTTGGCAAGATGGGGCAATCTTCAAAGAAGAATCCTTTTGAAGGAAAAGATTTCTTTAATTGTGGTGAAATTGGACATATATCAATTAATTGTCCAAACAAGAAAGAAGACAAATATGGCAAGAAGAAAGACAAGAAGAGTGTACCTAAGAGGAAGAAATATTATAAGAAGGAGAAGAATGGTCAAGCATATTTTGTTGAGTGGGATTCCGATGCAAGCTCGATGAAGAAGATGATGACAAGCCTTCAAGAGGACTTGCGGGGTTGCTATCAAGGAAGCGCCTTCACTCTTCTCTAAGCCATATTGTCTCATGGCAAAAGGTGAATCTAAGGTAATAATCGACGATGACGATGATGATTGTGATAGTGATAATGATGATAATGCTTTATCTTATGATGATCTTGTCGCCATGATTATTAAGTCCGATGACAAATTGCGCTTGGAGAGATCAAAGTTGAAGGATTTGGAGTTGAAAAATATTTCACTTCAAAATTCTTTTGAGGAGCTAAAGACTACTCATGAAAATCTAAAGACTTCCCATGAAACACTTAACATTTCTTGGGAAACTCTAAAAGATGAGCATGAGAAGCTTAAGGAAGCTCACAACTCTCTCCTTGCACAAGATGTCAAAGGAAAAATGAGTATGGGTGTTGAATGTAATATATTGAATGCTCCTCTTTGTTCATCTAACCCATCTTGTAGCACAAGCACTAGCTCTTGCATTAGTGAGGATATGTCTTATGACTCTCTATTATTGGAGAATGAATCTTTGAAAAAAAGAGATTGAGTGCTTATCTAATGATCTTGCATGATATTGTGGAAGTCATGTTCGGTTTAATCATATTTGGACAAATCAAAAATTCACCTTAAATAAAGATGCACTTGGTTACTTGCCCAAGAAAGGAAAAGAGGCTTTCATTTCTATAAAAAGTGTCTTTATTAATTCAAGTGTGTCATTTGAGGAAGAAGAAAAGATGAAGACGTGTCATAAGTGTAAGACAAAGGTTGATGTGAATCACAAATGCAAGAGCAAGAAGACCGTATCCTTTGATCCTTCCTATATTCTTAAGAAAGATTCAAAGGGTGTTGTTTGTGCTCATTATGTTGGTCGCTCTCTTGGTAGTAGTAAAAAGAAATCTATTTGGGTGCCTAAAATTTTGGTCACTAACATTGAAGGACCCAAGAAAATTTGGGTACCTAAAACAAAGTAATTTCTTTTGTAGGTGAACTATAAAGCCAGAGGAAGACAATGGGTAATTGATAGTGGTTGTACAAACCACATGACCGGTGAAAGGAAAATATTCTCTCATCTTGATGAAGACATTTCCGATTTTGATAACATCACTTTTGGAGATGATAGCAAAGGAGGCGTAAAAGGCATTGGTGAAATACCTATCTCTAAAGATTATAATCTCTCTAATGTCTTGTTAGTTGATTCTCTTAATTTCAACTTGCTATCTATTGCTCAACTTTGTGATAATGGCTATAAATGTACTTTCACTAGTAATGATGTTGAGGTAACCTCACTTGATGGGAAAGATTCTATTTTTAAGGGTTTTCGTCATGAGAGCTTATATCTAGTGGATTTCTCATCGAAAAAGGCAAATTTGACTACTTGCTTATTCTCAAAGGCCTCTATGGGTTGGTTATGGCATATAAGACTTGGCCATGTTGGTATGAAACAACTCAACCGATTGGTGAAACATGACTTAGTTCTTGGCTTGAAAGATGTAAAATTTGAGAAAGATAAATTATGTAGTGCTTGTCAAGCCGGAAAGCAAGTTGCCAACTCACATCCTAGCAAGAGTACTATGTCAACCTCAAGACCATTGGAATTACTACATATGGATTTATTTGGTCCTACTACCTATAGAAGCATTGGTGGCAATACCTATTGTCTTGTAATCGTGGATGATTATTCAAGATACACATGGGTATTCTTTCTTCATGACAAAGCTATTACATGTGATATTTTCAAGTCATTTGTGAGAAGAGCCGAAAATGAATTTGAGCTAAAATTGAAGAAAGTTAGAAGTGACAATGGTAGTGAGTTCAAGAACACCAATGTTGAAGAGTTTTGTGATGAGAAAGGAATCAAGCATGAGTTTTCAACTACATATACACCGAACAAAATGGTGTTGTTGAGAGGAAGAATAGAACCTTAATTGAGATGGCAAGATCAATGCTAGATGAGTACAAAGTTTCGGACTCTTTTTGGGCCGAAGCTATCAACACCGCTTGCCATGCCTCTAATAGGCTATATTGTCATAGATTCTTCAATAAAACACCTTATGAACTTCTAAATGGAAGAAAGCCAAATATTTCATATTTCCGGGTCTTTGGTTGCAAGTGCTATATCTTGAGGAAAGGATCTTGATTGTCTAAATTTCAAAGTAAATGTGATGAGGGATTTCTTCTTGGATATTCTTCAAATTCCAAAGCCTATAGAGTATACAACAAGTCTAAAGGATTTGTTGAGGAAGCATATGATGTGCAATTTGATGAAACTTTGGGCTCTCAAGATGAAAAAGAGAATTTAGATGATGTGAGAGGTGAAGAATTAAGCAAAGCAATGAAGACTATGGCAATTGGGGATATCATGCCTAGAGAAGAAGATGATGATGAAGATCCATCGGTATCTATTGAAGGTAACCCATCCACTTCCACAACAAATGATCATGTTCAACAAGATGGTAACTCAAGCAATAATGACTCATCTCAAGAAGATAATCAAATAGCCCATATAACCACACCTTCTCCATCAACTCAAGAACCAATTGATCAACCAAGAATTCATCATCAAGTCGCCAAAGATCACCCCATTGATCAAATCATGGGTGACATTAGTAAGGGTGTTCAAACTCGATCTCGTGTTGCTTCTTTTTGTCAACATTATTCTTTTGTCTCTTTCCATGAGCCTAAGCGTGTAGACGAAGCACTTAATGATCCGGATTGGGTTATTTCCATGCAAGAAGAATTAAATAATTTCACTAGAAATGAAGTTTGGGAGTTAGTTGAAAGACCCAAGAATCATAATGTTATTGGTACTAAATGGGTCTTCCGTAACAAAGAAAATGAAGATGGTATTGTTGTGAAGAACAAGTCAAGATTAGTTGCTCAAGGTTATACTCAAGTAGAGGGATTGGATTTTGATGAAACTTTTGCTCCCGTAGCTAGACTTGAGGCCATAAGAATCTTGCTTGCTTATGCTTGTTCCCGCAACATCAAGTTATATCAAATGGATGTCAAAAGTTCTTTCTTAAATGGGAAAATTAGTGAACTAGTATATGTTGAGCAACCTCCCGGTTTTGAAGATCCTACAAAGCCTAATCATGTGTATAAGCTCTCTAAGGCTTTATATGGGTTGAAACAAGCCCCTCGTGCTTGGTACGAAAGGCTTCGGGACTTTCTTCTTTCAAATGGCTTTAAAATTGGAAAGGTTGATACTACATTGTTCACCAAGAGAATTGGAAATGACATCTTTATTTGTCAAATTTATGTTGATGATATCATCTTCGGTTCAACTAATGAAGATTTTTGTAAAGAATTTGGTGAAATGATGTCTAGGGAATTTGAAATGTCTATGATTGGTGAATTGAGTTTCTTCCTTGGTCTTCAAATCAAACAATTGAAGGAAGGAACTTTTGTTTGCCAATCTAAATATGTGAGGGACATCTTAAATAAATTTTGCATGGAAGATGCAAAACCCATCAAAACTCCTATGGCTACTAATGGACATCTTGATCTTGATGAGGGAGGTAAACCGGTTGATCTTAAGCTTTATAGGTCCATGATTGGTAGTTTGCTTTATCTTACCGCATCTAGGCCCGATATCATGTTTAGTGTGTGCATGTATGCTAGATTTCAAGCCGCTCCTAAAGAATGTCATTTGACCGCCGTAAAGCGTATCTTGAGATATTTGAAGTATTCTCCTAACATTGGTCTTTGGTATCCAAAGGGTGCTCAATTTGAGTTAGTAGGGTTTTTGGACTCGGATTATGCCGGTTGCAAGGTTGATAGGAAGAGCACTTCGGAGGTTGCCAATTGCTTGGACGGTCACTTGTTTCTTGGTCATCTAAGAAGCAAAATTCGGTGGCTCTTTCAACCGCCGAAGCGAGAATATATCTCGGCGGGGAGTTGTTGTGCTCAATTACTATGGATGAAGCAAACACTTCTTGACTATGGTGTGAAATTCAAGGAAATTCCTCTCTTATGTGACAATGAAAGTGCTATCAAGATTGCAAACAATCCGGTTCAACATTCTAGAACCAAGCATATTGACATCCGGCACCATTTTCTTAGAGATCATGTGAGTAAAGGAGATATCAAGATTGATGGAGTAAGCACGGATGATCAATTGGCGATATATTTAGCAAGCCTTTGGATGAGTCTCGGTTTTGCAAATTGAGAAATGAGCTAAATGTGATTGACATCTCAAATGTGGCTTGAGAACTAGCACATGTGTTTATCCATATGCTTTTGCTTTTCTCTCTTATTAATTTCTAACTTATCTCTTGTCTTTTAGTTTCGTAAAGCTTGCTTTTGCATATTTTCTTTAGCATTACTCAGCACATTGCATCATTAAATAAATTTCTCTTATTATTCTTGAGCAATGATCCCAAAATAAATCCTTGAAAAATCACTTTTTAAAGTTAATTCACGCTGAAATCAAAAAGGAGGTCAGACCGTCCGTCTCAACTGGGCGGACCGTCCGGCTGCTCCTGGCGGACTGTCCGCCAGGGCAGCGGGGACCATCCGCGTGGTTCGTGGGGCAACGGTGCGGTTCTGGAGGTTCTGGAAGCTTTAACGGACCGTCCGCGCACGGGGCCCGGACCGTCCGCGCTCCTCGCGGACCGTCCGCGGGGGTGTCGCGGACCGTCCGCCGTGTCGCGCACGGGTGGGTCCCAGGCCGCGGGATGAAATCGACCCAGCCCTCTTCTCCCTTTCCTCCACCGAAGGCATTTGCTTCCTATCTTCTTCCTCTTGCCCTCTCTCAAAGAAAAGAGCCCCCTCTTAGGGATTTTGATTAGGGCCCTCCCCGGACAGTCCGAGCACATCCCCGGACTCTCCGCGAAGTTCTCCACCATGTCATCCGGGTACTTTTTCGAATCTCTCTGTCTATCTCTTGGATTTTGAGCAAGGAGGTGGTTAGGGTTTGGAGGTGTGATCTAAAATTCGTCCATGATTTCAAGATTTTGGCTCGGTGAATGTGTTTGGGGTATCAATGTAGTGTTGTGGCAAAATTTTGGTAAAGAAATTTCGGTTTTTGATGAAGTTATGAGGTTGGAAAGGATCGGTGTCACTGTTCATGGGCGCCTGCCGTCAGGTACCGGGCGGACCGTTCGCCGCCTCCTCGCGGACGGTCCGCGCGGCCCCGGCTGTGGATCCCATGCACGGTGCCCTCTCGAATGGGGTTCATTATCAATTCAAATTGCTTCCTAAAGTTCATACTCATTGAAATGTATGGTTTTGACGGTGCTCGCAAGGCTATAGCTTCTCTCACTAAAAAGGTGACCAAAAAGGTCACATCAATGAAGAAGGGCAAGGATGTTGGGACATCGAAGAGGCGGAGAAAAGATGACACCTCCGAGGAAGAAGAGGAACCCGACAATCCAAATGACAACGACTTCAATCCGAGTGATGAAGCGGCAAGTGCCTCATTCATGATGGATGAAGATGAGATAAGTCAAGGGGGAGGTAACAATGTTGAAATCATTGATGTGGTTAATTACACAGCTCCTAGAAGGCAGTGGACCCAAAGAGAGTTTGCTATTACTGAAATGAAAATGCTTATAATCAACCCCGTGACACCCACAATTTATTCTTCCACACTCTTGTGCAAGAACAAGCATTTTTCAGTAGTTTGATGGAGTGCACGGTTTTCTCTCATCAAAGGGTTGATTTTGATTATCTTGAGTCTAAAACTGTCCTTGCTGGGGTGGCAACAAAATTTGAGAATTTGCGGTTAAAACCATTTCTTCAGCATAGATGTGACTGGAATGATACAATAGTTAGACAATTCTATGCAACTTATGAAATGGATTTCATAGGGAAGAAAATGAAATGGATGACTGGTAAAAGTGAGTATGAAGCCACATTTGCAGAATTTGCAGCTGCTAATCATCTTAACTATGAGTATTTTAGTGAGGGTATTGATGTTTATAACGAGGATATTCTTGAAGATACGAGTTGTATTTTACGAGCCTGGCACTCTTAATGCAACCATAATGAACTGCCTGTCATCAGGACTTAGACACCATCCAGCAGCCATCAACAACATCATTAGGCACACTTTTATGCCTAAAAGTGGTAATAAGGATAAAGTCCGGGAACATTATTGGAATGTGATTGATTATGTTATGAATGGAACTAGATTTGATGTTGTGAAGCTTATTCTTGATCAAATGATTTGCAAGAAACGTCTTGTTCGAGATAGTATTTATTTTGCCCCCTATATTATGTCATTGATCAAGATAAAGACAGGGTTCAATGGGTTATGTGATGTGAAGCATGAACTTTATCGCCCATTTTACAATGCTAAAGCCTTTTTGAACAAGCCATTGACACCCTATGGACGGGAAGCGAGAGGCTCACAATATTGCGAGAAAATATTGAGGCTCATGGTGGTGATGATGAAAATGCAAATGTTGGAAACTTGGGCAATGTTAATGTTGATGAGGGTACTTATGCTATGCCTCCTCCTCCTCCGGTTCCTCCTATGCAACCACGGTGGGAGCCTCTGCCGGATACTTTGATTCCTATTTTGCTAATATTCAACGATCAATGAACTCTCGGTTTCGGCAAATGCGATCGGGGTTTCAATCTCACTTTGAGGCATACGGACGGCGGATGACCGACACCTTTCGGACCATGCGGCGAAATTTTCGGCATCGGATTGATACTAGTCCGGACACCTTTGGTCATCATGTCTATAATACTATGCATGATCCCATGATGCGGCGGTTGGGTGAAATGCGGACGATCTTCGAGAATGATCTCGGTGCCCTCAATGATAGATTCTCTCGGTGTCCACCTCCGATCGGTGTCGGCGGTTACATGACCGGCGGACACGGCTTCGGCACGATGTCCATGCCCCGAACACGGCTTTTGGAGATTTCGAGAGACCATTTTTATCATTACTATCCGGCTCTGCTCCACCACCGAGTTCTCGTCCCCCTCCGCCATTCTATCCTCCTCCTCCGCCGCCACGGGATGACTAGGCCCTTTTGGTATTTGATGCCAAAGGGGGAGAGAGATATGGAGGAGTGTGTGATTTCTAGGGGGAGCTCACTTTACTTGCATGAGTTTGGAACTCTTTGCATTGCATTTACATGTTTAATTTCGGTCTTGCATGAACTTCGTGTGGCTTGTAATAATTTTTGTGAGACTTACGTTTTATTGTGTGATGTGTTTGAGAACTAGAACTTGCGGCTATTTTGTGATGTTCTATAATTATGATCTTGTTTTGCTCTAGTTCCCGTAGTAGTTTTTGATGCTAACCCTTAATCTCTTTGGATATATATTTGTGGTTGTTGCCTTGATCTCTATTTTGTAGGGAAACTCCGTCAAAATTTATCATATTTATGCATATGTGTAAAAATCAAATGGAAATTACATGCACATATGTAGGGGGAGTTATCTCTATATTCTTGTTTTTGGAGACAATTACTCTATATATTTATTGAATTTATTTGAGAAGAGTAAGTGATTCCAAAACAAAAAACCTTTATTATATCACTCCTTTAAATGGTTGTCATCAATTACCAAAAAGGGGGAGATTGAAGGCATCTAGGCCCCTAATTCGTGTTTTGGTAATTAATGACAATCATTATGGACTAACAATTTTATTTGAGTTATAAGAATAGGTTAGTCGGTGAAACGATGAGATCATGTGGAATACATGAGAAGGTCTTGGTTGACTTATGTTGGAAAGGGCTCAAGGCAAAGGTAAAAGATAGGGTTTTGCTTTTACCGGTCATAAGGTGATTAGATGATGTTATATGACCGGGTTAATAGGATAGATAGCCGTACTATCAAGAGGGATCAATTTCATTGGCTTGACTTTCCATAGTGCCACTTGGATCAAAGTTTGCATGGATTGCATTTAGATGAGTGGCGGTTTCTCTTGGTAAAAGGTTTCCATTGAAAATCAAAAGAAAAACAAGTTTTACGGCATACGGCGGACGATCGGGCCCTTCGGGCGGACGGTCCGTGGGTGGTTGATTTTTTATTTAATAACGAGTTTTTAGCAAAAGATTTCGAGAAAATGCGCTTCGGGGCGGACGGTCCGCGGGGACCGGGCGCACGGTCCGCCGGACCGGGCGGACGGTCCGCGAGGTGCCGCGGACGGTCCGTTATTTGCAACGAACGAGGTGTCGCTCGGGGGTCCGGGCGGATGGTCCGCGACCGCCCGCGGACGGTCCGTGTGGGCCGGGCGGACGGTCCGCGTGGCCCTTGCGGACGGTCCGCCCGCCCGACGCGCGGCCGCCTCAGCCGTTGACCTGGCGATTTTACCGTTGGAATTCAAACGCGGACCGTCCGCGAGGGCATCGCGGACAGTCCGCGAGGCACGCGTTTTGTGTCTAACGGCTAGTAACGGAAAGGGGGAGTATTTATACTCCAAGCCCGGGGTTGGAGAGCCTCTCTTGGCACTTTTAAAGGTTCATACTCCCTTGTAGAGCTCTCTCTCCCCTCTCTCTCACTCACTTGACTTAGTGGTGGTATTTTTCGTGAGATTGAGAGTTTCTAGTGCATTGCATCAAGGTTTTGATCTTTGTGGCACTAGGGAATCATCAAGCAAGTGGTTGATTTGTTACTCTTGGAAGTTGCCGCTTCCTAGACGGCTTCGTGGTGGAAGAATCCGTTGAAGCTCACAAGAAGATTGTGCGTGGCTCGGATTTCATGTTGTGAGAGGTATTGTGCTCACCTCACCGGAGCGGTAAAGAGCAACTCTAGTCAAATCGAGGTGTGGAGTGGTTCTCTTGTTCTAACCGGCTCAAGATCAAGTGGTGTCTTGATAGAGGAGCGGTTGAATATTGAATCCACCTCAACGTGGATTAGGGGTGACCGCAAGTCATCGATACCACGGGATAAAATTCGTCTCTTGTTCTTGGTTATCTCTTTACTCAATTTCCTTTCTAGCACTTTACTTTGAGCATTCTATTTCTAGAGGTTGTTGTTTATCTTGTCACCCTAGGCCGCAAAACCCCCAACATAGGAATAAAGTAGTTAGAGATTTATTCCCCCTTGTGGTTCTAATTAAATTTCTCTAGTGTTGTGGTTTTAGTTTTTAAACCGCCTATTCACCCCCCCTCTAGTCGGTATCCTAGATCCTACAATAGTCAACGAGAGAAAGAAACGGTGTTATCCGTCTTTGCTCAACATTGTCGAGCAAAGGCATTCGGGATCAAGGTAGCCAAGCTGCGGGGCCCTTGTTGTCAACTTCTACGGTCATATTACTATTAGTAAGAAAAAACAAAGTATAAGGAGGCAAAGTACATTGTAATAAAGATGATGTGAGGCAAAAAGCATAGTTCGATAGAGGATGTGATTAGTGAGAAGCGAGATTAAATTTTCAAGCAACTTACGGGATGAAGCGGTGGAGAAGTGTCGGATCCAAAGCATCCAAGTTGAAGAGATCGTACAAATCACCGAGTTGCACATGCATTTCTTTGGAGTGCGTTTGACGATTCATCTCTCTTCAGCCATGCATTGGTCTCGGTACGAAGTGCGACCATAATGTCGAAGCATCATCGACTCACCACGTTGCATGTAGAATGTGTGGAGCTTTACGGTAAAAGGAGCAACCTTTTTGAGATAACTAAGAATGTTCTTTGCGAATTTGTAATTTGGGTTAGCCATAGCCCAAGGATTATTCTCGGTGTCACCTCGGATTGCTTTGGGTTAGTCATATACCGACGATTCTCCTTGGTGTTTCTTTTAGATCACTTTCTAGTAGGCCTCTTAGAGGTTTATTTATAGCAATTTCCTTTTCTGTTTGCTTTGAGATGGCTGAAGAAGGTTTCTTAAGGGCTTGCTCGCCTGCCTGTAGGTGCTTTGTAGAGCTGTTTTTTTTTGCAAGTTTCTCTTCTTGCGGCTTTGAAATGGCTGAAGGTTTCTCAAGGACTTTCTTGCCTAGTGGTGTCTCACCGGCCCGGATGTACCTACTTTGGCATGATTGTTTTAAGCACTTCCATTTGGGGGTGTAGGTTTTGTTGTTTCATGAGAAGGAGAAGAAGCGGGGAGGAGGTGGTGGGCGTGGTGGTGGGGATGGAATATTTGGTGTCTCTTGCGAATGTGGGGATGCAAGTTTTTCTATTTTTTTAGGACTAGGAGTAGGTGGGGATGGAATATTTTGTGTACCTTGCGGATGTGGGGACGGAACGTGTGGGGATTGAGGAGGAGGAGGAGGAGGAGGGTAACCATGTGAGGAAGGAACCTATATCGTCTTGTGTGAACTACAAGGAAAGCGTACAATAGCTTGTGAACGAGATTTACATGTTGGTGCTCCTTTGATGTCAATCCGACACCATCTCCATTGTAACCTCTGTCCTTGAGCTTGTCCGAGTTTCATCACCTCGTCATTAGGAGGGTATTCCAATAGTTCTTATGCAAAGATAGTATATACAGTGATCACTTCAACTACAACACGGTCTTCATGAATCGAGACTATTTGTAGGTTGTCTCCTCTGGATGAACAAGACCAAGTGCAACCTCACATTGAAGCCCCATCCACGTGATCCATAGGACACGGTGTGTGGGTTCGATCAACATGCCTATAAGGTCTTCGTGTGTATGATCATCACAGCGCACCTCCGTCGCCAACTCTGCAGTGCCATCGATCAAACCTACATCTGCGGACGCACAACTGCTCTTCAGTGTGGCGGGTGAAGGGCTTGCGCGATTGGACATTGGTGACAACACCATCTGGTGACAACACCACCTCTGCATCTGCATGTTCTGCATCCGCATCTCAGCCACCAGTTCTTGCTTGATTTGTTCCTTTATCTTTTCCGTATCAACTGATGTGTCGGTCTTCGTCCTCTTCCTCTTCCTGTACATGTCGACGTCTTTGAGGCCATGTATACTTCCAACCCCGGTAGCTAGAGACACCACACACATGATCGTGTTGTTCGGGGGCGGCCCAAGCACCGACTTAGCACATCATACTCCCCTCCGCCCGCCATTCCTAAAGATTGTGCACATGCAATCTTCTCTTTAATGTCATGACCAATTTTTCTCGCCTCTTTGTTGTTGAACACTATCACGGCAACACGTCTTTAATCACTATCTTACTCCTTGCTCGTAGCCAATTCTTGGAACGATCGTCGGGGTAGGCGTCATATGGGTTGGGGATACCAACCGTAGCAAATTGTCCGTCCTCTTCCTCCCATTGTTCTAGTTTCACGGTATAACCGACTAGACCCATGTTGTGCTCGCTTGTGTTACGGCTTCGGAGTTCTTTGAACTTGACACTAGCAGATGAGGCTTGCTCGATTTCTGCTGTTTCATGAACTCCTTCCACCGTTCGGGACATTAAACGGGTGCCTTGTAAATGGCTCAAGTCCTTTTATTCGATAAAATCTTGCCTAAGCTGAAATCCGAATTGTCTCCATGCCTTGGCTGCCGTGTTCCGGAAAAGCTTGAATGCTCGTGGTTTCACATCTTCCTGGAACTTCAAGTGTTTCTGCACATGCTTATCAAACAAGTCCCACTTTTCATCATTGCTTAGTTCTTTGATTTCCGGCAAGTTCAAAGGTATCTTTTGTCTAGCAACGAGCCCCGCAAGTGCCCTAAATCTGCGCTTTTGAGTCAATGGTACCACCATCCCCACTATGTTGACCTCGGTGACTATCATTGTGTCACTTGGCCAATTTGTTGATGTCCTTGGCGCTCTGCCTCGGCGCCGAGCTCCACCCATCCGGTCCCGTTGTGCACTAACGGTGTCATAACCCTTTTCTTCATCTTGTGGCCCAAGTCTATAGTCCTCGTCGAAATTATCCCATGAATTAATAGTCAAGGAAATTACGGTAACTAATTTAGCCCTTCGTAATATCATTGGTTCTTGGTAAATCATTAACATAAATGGAAAATTCGGTAACCAAAAAACTAGTGCGGCCAAAGCGACCATACCATTAGATGCGAAATTTTGCCTCGGTTCTTGATTAAGTACTTATTCAACTTGAAGAGAATGTGCGGATGTGCATAGGAATAAGAGCAAAGCCAAATTAAGAGTCAATCTAAAGGGAAATTCTAAGTATCTATATGATCAACGGCTAAGTATGTCCACATGTACTCATACAAAGGAGCCACGGCATACCCCGCAATTCCCACAAGTACAAGTATATTATACGCATTTATATAAAAAACCATACACATGCATATGTTGTATACTTCATTACCCGAACGCATGTGTCTTTGCAAAAGCACGCTTGGCCTAATTCCATAAACTCGAGCAAATATACCAAATTACCTTATTCTTGAATTGTTGTTAATATTACAATTATTACCGAGTTGGTAGAATGCATTTACCGAATTGTATAATATATTTTTAGAGCGGCATAACATAAACTCAAATCCTAGATTTGCCACCGACCTTTGCACTGCCGGGAGTGGAGGGATCTCTACTCCTCGTCGGCTGCCCTCGCCCTCCTCCTCCTAGTCGTCGTCGTCACCGGATCTCTCCTCTAGTCGTCATCGTCGTCGCCGCCACCGCAGTCCGGATCCCTCCTCTAGATCTCGGCGTCGGAGGTGTGGTGCACGTCGCACCATGCGTGGTGTGGCGCGCCTCGGCGAAAGGGTGTAGATTGGGTCGCGGCATGGGGGGAGGTGAGGGGGACGAAGGCGAGGGGGAGAAAGTGGCGGCGGCGGCGCGAGGGGAGAGTGGGAGGAAGCTTGCGTGAGGGAGGCATCCTTCCCTACTAAGTACTAACCTAGCGCGAGCGGGCTTGTGTGGGACTTAAAACGAGTAATGTAGGTCACATCACCAAGCAAACTAACTCATAAGTCATAACAAACATATTCACATCGGACATTCATCGGCAGGTCACATCACCAAACTAGATTGTTGCTTGCAAGGGAACTAGTTAGCTAGCTCTAGATGGCTTCTTTTGTCTTTTTTGGCCTTCTTCAAGTTCGCTAGCCTTGTTGCTAGTTTTGCATCTCTTTACGCCACTCGGCATTCTTCTTTAGAAGTTCAATCTCCTGTCTCTTTTGTGCGGCTTTAAGCTTTGCTCATCTGCTTGTGGATTCTTTTCCCGGATGTAGTCAATGTCATCACGAGTAATAGCACGGTCATAAAACAAAGGGAAAAATTATATTGATGCAAGCTTCATAACAGTTGTAATTTCCAAAAAAGTTGTTTTAGCTCTAACTGGTTTCAAAACTTGCCTGCTTCTCTTTAGCCGATTCCTTGAGCTTGTTGATTTCAGTCCAAATCCTCTTAATGTCATGTGCAACAACTTCCTACAACAAATGGAAATTGTTGTATTAGAACAATTGGTCAGTGAAGATGTGAAGGTCCAAGAACAAATCTCGTGTGTGATGGTTTCAGAACTTGCCTCATGGTCTTCAGAATCGTCGCCGGAGTTGTTGCCGGAGTCGTCGCCGGAGTTGTTGCCAGAGGAGATGAGGTCTACCAGCACCACTCTTCCGCCCGGTCGTCGCCGGAGGACACTCGTCACCAATGAAGGGGCGGGGCCAGGTCTGTTCGAATGAAGAACAATTTGCTTTTCCCCTTTTAATCTGCAATCAAATTTTGTATCACGTTTTTCTCCGTCAACCGCAATCCAAATTTGATGATATTTGTTTCGAACTTTTCTAAAATCAACATCAATTCATTTATGACATTTTTTCGTATGTAACTCCATTTCTTGGATGTTGTTTATACACCTTATATTGTTCCTTATAAGTACAATATATAAATAATATTTTTTACACAACCATTACTAATTAAACTTTGCATTCCGTAATCTTATAGGGAACATAAGGTTATGTTGAAATTTCAAATGCATATGAGTTCGAACATGTTTTAAAGTGTGAAAAACTTCAATGTTGAAGTAACATTCTAATAAACTAGGTGAGAGATGTAAACATTTGTACACAAGTATAATCTTCCGTTTTCGAAACCGTTTATTTTTGTAGAAAAGGTTAGGGACTAAAATTATGTTGCCAAGTCAATTTGTAGAATTTTTAGAACACACTAAGATGTTATTATAATTATTATATCGTAAACAAGATATAAAAATTCTAATTTTAAGAAATTTGGTTAGATAAGTGTGGCTTATTCAAATACTAAATTACCAACTATGAATTATTCGTATTTTTTACAAGTTTTTTGGTGCTGTTTATGGCGTATAATATTGGAGGGAAGAAAAGTTTCATTTCAGAAAAAATAATGTCGGGCCCACGCGTCAGCGTCAGAAGCCTATATAAAAAAAGATAACCATAGCGTGCCCGACCGACAAAGGCGATCCGGGTAGACTAACCATGGTCGCCAATGAAGAGGCGGGGCCAGGTTTGTTCGAATGAAGAACAGTTTGCTTTCCCCTTTTAATCTGCAATCAAATTTTGTATTAGTTTTTCTCCGTCAACCGTAGTCCAATTTTGATGACATTTGTTTCTGAATTTTTCTAAAATCAACTTCAATTCATTTATGACATTTTTCGTATGTAATTCCATTTCTTGGATGTTGTCTATACACCTTATATTGTTCCTTATAAGTACAACATATAAATAATATTTTTTTACACAACCATTACTAATTAAACTTTCCATTTCGTAATCTTATAGTGAACATAAGGTTATGTTAAAATTTCAAATGCATATGAGTTCGAACATGTTTTAAAGTGTGGAAAACTTCAATGTTGAAGTAACATTCTAATAAACTAGGTGAGAGATGTAGACATTTGTACACAAGTGTAATCTTCCGTTTTCGAAACCATTTGAATTTTTGTAGACAAGCTTATGGACTAAAATTATGTTGCCAAGTCAATTTATAGAATTTTTATAACACACTAAGACATTATTATAATTATTATATCGTAAACAAGAGATAAAAATTCTAATTTTAAGAAATTTGGTTAGACAAGTGTGGCTGCGATATTTTATTCAAATACTAAATTACCAACTATGAATTATTTGTATTTTTTACGAATTTTTTGGTGCTGTTTATGGGGTATAATATTGGAGGGAAGCAAGTTTCATTTCGGAAAAAAATAGTTTTGGGCCCACGTGTCGGCGTCGAAGCCTATATAAAAAAAGATAACCGTAGCTTTGCCCGACCTACAAAGGCGATCCGAGTAGACTAACCATGGTCGCCAATGAAGGGGCGGGGCCGAGTCCGTTCGAATGAAGAACGGTTTGCTTTTCTGTTTTAATCTGCAATCAAATTTTGTATCACATTATGCTCCGTCAACCGTAATCCAAATTTGATGATACTTGTTCCTGAATTTTTTTCTAAAATTAACATCAATTCATTTATGATATTTTTCTTATGTAATTCCATTTCTTGGATGTTGTTTATACACCTTATATTGTTCGTATAAGTACAACATATAAATAATATTTTTTACACAACCACTACTAGTTAAACTTTGCATTTCGTAATCTTATGCTTGAACATAAGGTTATGTTAAAATTTCAAATGCGGATGAGTTCGAACATGTTTTAAAGTGTGGAAAACTTCAATGTTGAAGTAACATTCTAATAAACTAGGTCGAGAGATGTAGAGATTTGTACACAAGTATAATCTTCCATTTTCGAAACCATTTGAATTTTTGTAGACAAGCTTAGGAACCAAAATTATGTTGCCAAGTCAATTTGTAGAATTTTTAGAACACACTAAGTCGTTATTATAATTAGTATATCGTAAACAAGATATAAAAATTCTAATTTTAAGAAATTTGGTTTGACAAGTGTGGCTATTGATATTTTATTCAAATACAAAATTACCGACTATGAATTATTTATATTTTTACGAATTTCTTGGTGCTGTTTATGGGGTATAATATTTGAGGGAAGCAAGTTTCAATTCAGAAAAAATAGTGTCGGGCCCACGCGTCAGCGTCAGAAGCCTATATAAAAAAGATAACCGTAGCCCGGCCGAGCGACAAAGGCGATCCGGTTAGACTAACCGTCGTCGGCAATGAAGGGGCGGGGCCGGCTACGTTTGAAAGAAGAACAATTTGCTTTTCCCCTTTTAATCTGCAATCAAATTTTGAATCACGTTTTCTCCATCAACCGTAATCCAAATTTGATGATATTTGTTTCTGAATTTTTCTGAAATCAACATCTATTCATTTATGACATTTTTTCGTATGTAATTCCATTTCTTATATGTTGTTTATACACCTTATATTGTTCCTTATAAGTACAACATATAATTAATATTTGTTTTACACAACCATTACTAATTAAACTTTGCATTTCGTAATCTTATGGTGAACATAAGGTTATGTTAAAATTTCAAATGCATATGAGTTTGAACATGATTTAATGTGTGGAAAACTTCAATGTTGAAGTAACATTCTAAGAAACTATGTGAGTGATGTAGACATTTGTACACAAGTATAATTTTCCGTTTTCGAAACCATTTGAATTTTTGTAGACAAGCTTAGGGACTTAAATTATGTTGCCAAGTCAATTTGTAGAATTTTTAGAACACACTAAGATGTTATTATAATTATTATATCGTAAACTAGAGATAAAAATTCTAATTTTAAGAAATTTGGTTAGACAAGTGTGGTTGTTGATATTTTATTCAAATACTAAATTTTACATATTTTTTGGTGCTGTTTATGGGGTATAATATTTGAGGGAAGCAAGTTCCAATTCGAAAAAATAGTGTTGGGCCCACACGTCGGCGTCAAAAGCCTATATAAAAAAGATAATTGTAGCCCGCCCGACCGACAAAGGCGATACGTGTAGACTAACCATCGTCGCCAACAAGTGCTCCATTATGCCCCCGGCCGGCATCCGCCCGGCGACGGTGGTATACTAACCATCGTCGCCAACAAGTGCTCCATTGTCAGAAATGCCCCTTGCCGAATGAATATGCATCCGCCCGGCGCTCCGACCCCTGCCCCCTTCTTCTTCCCCGATCCGAGCTCCACCTGCCACCGCCCGCCCGTCCTTCCCCGCCGTCGCACACATGTTGCACTACACCGATTCGTCCGGAGGTGCACGTGCGAGGAGCGAGGTCCAAGGTTGCGGAGCGCCGCAATCACTCCATCGGCTTGGATCCGGTCGGTGAGCTAAGCGGCTTTCCACTAGTCCCTTGCCGGACCGTGGTATGGCTCGGTGGTGGAGGGGCGAACGCGAGAAGAAAGTTAAAAACCACGGTCGTCTTTATTTCAAGTGTGCAAGGAACTCGTTGAGTAGTCTGCTTGTGTCTCCCAAATTTGAGTTAGGGTTCTTATGTGCTTTTGATTGCGCGTACACTAAGAATTGTGGACTTTATCATTTCCACAAGGAGTATCTCCGGATGCTTTGAAGGATGCTTTGGCGTCATTGTTTTTCGACTTGTCGAACCGGGCGGACGTGGTCAATGAAGTAGTTGATTCAATGGAATGTCAAATTGGGAGCGGCGAGCGAGAGGCAAGCACCGAAGGACAAGCGAGAGGAAGAAAGCACCTGGAGGAGAAGATGGACAATTTGATCCGGAAGATGAACTTGATTATTGTGGCTGTTGTTTGTGTAGTATTTGGATGTTTCTAGGGATGTATCTTTGCAAAGAAGTAATTCGATGTTAAAAGTGATGCTTTTGCTTCATCTGTGTGGATGAAGAATGAAAAATTTGTCACATATGACAAACTTAAATGTATGAATGAAGAATGAATGGAATAACAATTGGGTCACAAATCTTAATGTATCACACATCACAAAATTTATCAATTCATTTGTGCTGACATTTCGTTGCAGCATGAGGCAAAGGAAATGCGGATTATTAAGACAAACAGAGTAACAAACTTCTGGCATAACTCTGGCATATATACACATTGCAATTCATTGTGAACTGCTGCCATATAATGACACAAACGAGTAACAAACTTCGGCATACACATGGCAATTCATTGTAAGCTGCTACCATAGACATTGCAATGCCTTCCAAAATAGGAGACATGGATTGATCTACCGCGTCTCTTAGATCTACTAGTTCATCACAAGTTCAACATACACACAGGAGGAACATACAGAGGATCTACTAGCTAGTCCATCACAAGTTTAACAAGCACACTGGAAGAACACATTAACAGAGAAACAAATTAATTAAGCAGAGGTAGTCGCCTCAGGAGGAGCCCCACCATCGGAGTCGGGTCGGAGCTGGAGACGTTGAGGCCGCCATCGTCGTCGTCGTCATAGACAGGGGGGGACAGCTTCTCTCTCCAGCTGCCCAGCCAAGACATTGACCTTGAAGGTGTAATACATCACGATCATCTGCAGTGGATCAGTGGGTCGTTGGACCCCGAGATGAACGGCCATCCTTCCTAGACTTTTCCAAGCCTGGTAGAGCATCTTCACTGAAAAACAGGCATCCTCAAAATCTACTTTCGGAGCACGTAGGGGGCACCACATGCTGCCGTGCCACCTTGCACCGGGACGGCTTCGGCCCGCTTCACCTCCTCGGGCGGGGGCGGCAACACCTCCTCGGGCGGGGGCGGCGACACCTCCTCGGGCTCGGCGGGCGGGGGCGGCGGCACCTCCTCCCTCCCCCGCTTCCTTGATGGCTCGCTTGACGCCATGCGCTTGCTTGAGGAAGGAGAATCTCTTGGATTCACTTCTTGGTGATCGGAGACAGTGCTGTTGGGGTTTCCTTGGTGCCGCGGTTGACAAAGTTCTTGGCCGTCCAGGATTTATATAGACAAGACGGCGAACCATCATGCGGTCGGTCACGCGCCTCGGAACCCGTGTCCGCTCAGGAGAGCTCTTGGCCACAAAAATCATGTGGTCACAAGGAGACGCGTGACTGTTCATATTTTATTCAAATTACCAAATGCCCAACTACTCCTATGAGTTGTTCGATTCTTAAAAAAACTATGAATTGTTCGTATTTTTATTAATCTACTAGGTATGTGCCGTGCGTTGCTACGGGCAAAAAGACATCCGACTCTATCAAAATTGAAGAAGAAGTATGGATGAACATTCCATCACAAGAAGCTAAGCTAAGCTAAGCTAAATCCTTGATTAGTGGTATGAAATGAATAACATCCAACAATGTTTAACCACAATATTCTATGCATGATAAAGTGCTAATGGCATCTTCAGGACATATGTTTGACAGACCCATTGGTATACTTTATTATTTGACGTGCACGTTTGATGTAGAAAAAAGTATTGTTTTAAAACAAAAGTATGGTGCACGTGCTAACACCACGACAAATTCTTCGACGATGTGTTGTAATACAAATTAGACAACAAAAATGTCACATATTATGAGAATTCACACAAAAAATAGATAATTCTACAACAGGCATAGGACTCTGCCCCATTTTCATTGAAACAGGATAAGAGTCTAGTGTTTGAGTTCATGCAAACTCATCGATAACTTACATCTAACAATATCTCACCCGACACCGCAAAATAGTTTTTAAAAGCAATGCCTCCACCTTACTAAACCACTGGATGAAAACTCACAGAGAAGAGGCATTGATCAGGTCCGGCAATGCGCTGAAAAAACCAGAGCTTGACGAACTCAGGTTTAACACAACTCCCACACGACCTGTTGAGATAAAATGGTATATACCTATTACATAGAAACGAATTATGATTGCAGAATACCAATAAGAAATTGTAGGTACCAACATTAGATAGAAAGTCGCGATATAATGATATATACCTATTACATAGTAAGAAATTATTGGGGAAGACTACTAAGAAACTGTAGGTACAAACAGTAGATAGAACATTTCCTGTAAAAAACTATAAATAGAACATCAATCTTGTCACCACACGACGTAGATTATTCACTGGAGGCGTCAGGTCAATACCACCTCCAAACCACCACTGCTTAGGTGTTCAGAACTTCAGATTATTCAGTCACCTGCTAATCTGGAAGTCAATATGAAGCAGTTAGATAGCCTGAGAGGTGACATCAAGCACAAGCAAAGCATCACTGGCATTGACTCCTTAACATATAGCAACACACTCTGATTTTAGTTAAGGGTCTATTTTGTTCACATAAGAGCACTACAGCTGCAGATTGCCTAACCAATGAGCATTTTAAATGGATTTGCACCTCTCACAATTAAAAAAGATTAGGAACTTTTTAAGCATACACTTAACTGAAATAAATTACTGTGCATATGAGCCAAGCAAATTATATTCAGAAACACATTTAGCCAGAATTGGACTAAAGGAAATGATATTGTGTAGAGTTGCATCTTTCACATGAAAAAAGCATCAGTCAATAACTACATCGAACAAATACAAGAGAAATACCAACATTTGCTTTTGCTGCCTCTCCTGACACCAACACCAGAAGGTTGCAAAGCACCTTTATGTCCTCTGTTTCACTGTTTGGACAATGTATGCTAAAAGAGGTATGAAATCAGATGGCTTAAACCCATGAATGGAAAATGGATAATGTATACATTCTATGAAAATGTTATATAGCAAATAGTTAGTTACCTGTAGCTAGTTTTAAAAGGCAAAGCATGTCCCATTTAAGCTTCCATTTCGAATTCAAGAAGCTAACAAATATTCTTCACTTTTCACTTTACTAAAAAATACTGCTGACAAGCTTGGCAGTCAGGGTGGTCTGAAAGGTAACAACACACTGCATATCCATTAGAAAATTGCAGTTTGCTGGTTCAGAGTTTGTAAAAAAATCAGGACACAACGACCATTAGTTTTGTTCAAGGACACAACTGTCCTAGCAACTGCATCAAGAAATCTTTGTTCTTGTGAGTTACAGTGTCACATTAGAGATAAACAGTTAACTTGCATGCAAATAGATCTAGAGAACTTACTGCTACTGAAGTTAACATAGCTTGCAGAAATTCCACGACTGACTAAAGATGTGATCATCCGAAACACTACTACAAGTATTTAAATAAGGACCAAACTGCAATACAAACAATGTCAATGGCTCAATCAGTAAAAAGGTTCACATTATTCAAACGGGGCACAAGCACTTTGGTTAACTGCTAAACATGACTGTAAATTACAGGAACAACATGACTACTACCTGTTAGTTTTATTCCTTTACAGCTATGTAGCACCTGAAAAAAGAGTGATGTTTAATTGCCTACTGTAGAAATTAAAGAACCCCCAGGGTAAGGCACCGATCAGGGGTAAATACACTGAATTTTTTCACATGGTCAAAGCATGAAGTAACACATGATCTGTTAGCATCTACAATTTACATTTCACGACAAATACAACTTCATGTCAACAATTTTTTTCTTAAAGGCGACCCATGAGAAGGTACAGAGTATGGTCAACACACATGATAAAGCAAAGAACTATATTAGTATATTTATAACCAAAGTTTCTCAATTAAATGCCCGCATCATGGGAACAATATATAAGCTGATCATGTATGAAGACAACATATGCTTTTGGTTCCAAACTACCAACAATAGGGGAGAGCGGAGGCGCACGTGCGAGCGGTGAACGTATGTTCACCGCGATGAAAAATTCGACCATATTTGTTTTCCACTTCATTCTTTTTAGGAGTAGGGAAGAGATAGAGATGAGAATTCTATTGGTCAAAAAAACTATTTGCATTGTATTGAGCAAATTTCTTCTAGTTTAATTCAACAATAATTTAGGGAAAAAACATATTGGTCAAAAGTATTATTTGCATTGATCGGAATGTTGAGCGAAGTTCTTTGGTGTGGTGTGGTCGAGTGTTACCTGTGTGTTTATCTAATCTATACTACTACAATTTTAATGAAACTGCAAAATATTGATCTGTTCCCCTCAGAATATGTATACCCTATAGTACGATTGGGAGATTTTAGAATTGACTATTTGGTGGTAATAATTAGCATAGAAACATAACAGAACTGTTTTATAGAGAAAAAAGTGGTGGGGAGGATATCCCATTGTATAATCTATGTTTTTTTAAAGGACATGTTGTATGTAAAGCCACTTAAAATCGAAGTCCTTAAATTTTCTAAACCAACACAGTCGTATGGTGAACACGCCTGCGTATTAAACACTCTGGAGGTGAAACAAAATGTTTTTTAAATATCTACAGTGCAGGATATGACATGGATTTAGCTGTCATTTGATTTAAACCTGCTCTCGGTTTGGAATAACCCAAATGCCCAGTAACACCTCGTTTCAAGGCTGTATATGATGTTTAGTTTTGAAACCAATTAGCTTATAAAAAATGTCACATGTTTTAAAAATGGAGGGTGTATTATTGTTAATTGCCTACTATAGAAGTGGCCTGCGGTGAGCATTTTACGTACCTTCCAACTGTCTATTGTTCCCATTGACTGTTCAGTTTGATTTTCCAGGCATCATTCTTGCTGATTATTTCACTATCACCGGTGCATTCGTAGACCAGAGGACTACTGGAGAATGCTACTGCCTGAAGGTGATATTAGGCTGTAAGGTAATGCAGAAAAATAAGTAGAAACAAGATCAGGCTAAGGAAACATACATGGGGAACAAAGCCATTTTTCTGAGGTAAACTAAGTTGTCTTCGAAGCCATAGATGACCATCTTTAGCCCATGGTGTTTGGTACCTCTGTTTCACACTTACGGACAAAAGTACTTCTTTGATCGCACAAGTACTCCAAAGAGCAAACCAAGGTGATGATTCCATGTTGATAAGGAAGTGTCCATTGAAAATCGGTGTGATAATGTCACAAAATTATAGTAAACAAATAATTGCAAGAAATTCCAAGTTGCCACGCGTCACTAATTTTCATCCAGGAGCAATGTTACACAATTACAACTCAATGAAGACATAGTAAATTTACCTCATGCTTGGCGAGATCCCGGGGAGAGCCGCCGCGGGGAACCTCCACAACAGAAGCAGCAGAAGCAACACGTGATGAGCAAGACGGCGTCCCAGGCGAGCTCGAGCGCGCCGGTCAGCACGGACCCCGGCGGGCGCCTTCCCGTCGCCGGCCCGGCTGTCCCGGTCTTCCCCCGGCCCTCGCCCTTCGTCCCTGTCCCCGCCGCCGCGCCCGCTTCATGTGGCCGAGGTTCGGCCTCCCGCTTCGCAGTAGCCATGCTTGAAGGAGTCCCGGATCCGGAGCGACGGCCACAGGAGCATCTCCTTCGCCCGGCGCGAGAGGGTCAGAGGGGGGCGGTTGGGCTCGAGCGTTGACGGCGCCGAGGCGAGGACGACGGCGAGGAGAAGCGTGAGCTCTTGCGATCGTCGCGGTCGTGGATTTGGGGATTCTATGGAGGAGTGTTACCCGTGTGTTTATCTAATCTACCGGGGAGGGGGCGGCGGGAGAGCCGCCGTCGGGGCGAGGTAGAGACGCGGGAGTAGGTGGGGCGTCGGTTACGGTGGAGAACGAGGCGGGAGCGGCGCGCGGATGAGCGACTAGGGGCGGCGCCGGCGTGGAGGGCACACGCGGAGGGCTAGCCGGGGGCGGCGACGGCGTGGAGGACCAACCGGGCGGGGGTTGGCACTGCGTGTAAGCGCGCGAGGGAGGAACTGCCGGTGGCGCGGGCGTGGACCACATGGATGGATGAGGAAGTGGGGCGGCGTCGGCGTCGAGGGGCGGCGGGGCGGCCGGGGGTGTGCCGACCGGCGTAGCGGGCGAACGACGACGACAACTTGGTCATTCCAGTCGTGGAGCTGATGACGCACGTCATTGACGGCAGCCTGCGATTGTGGGAGGTGATCGGTGTTGACGGCGGCCAGCAGTTGCGGGCGGTAATTTGGAGAGGAGGCGACTCAAGTGGAAAAAGGAGGTGGCGGTGTTGGGGCAAGGGGCAGCCGGCGACGCGGTAGGGGCAGGGATGTGTCCAGCGGCGGCCATCCTCTCGATCTGAGAGCGCATCTCCGTCCCTGATGCGTGCCCGATCTGAGAGCGGCGTGCGGAGAGGGAGGCGAGGGCGGCTCGATGGGGGAGGCGTGCGGAGAGGGAGAGGTAGGGGTAAAAATGGAAAAAATAAAGCGGACGCACAGAGGGAGGGGCGGACGCGCGGACGGAGAGGAAAAAGGTCGATCAAATTATTGCCTCAACTTCATTCTTTATAGGAGTAGAGATATAACTTATATAATTGGTACCCACTAACTATCATTAACTTCATTTCTCTCTTCATGCAAGCTTCCCACATCATCTCCCATCAAACAAAGGGTTATTAACTCTATCTCTTTTTCTCTTCATTACACCAATTCTTTCTTCATATAAACTACCCACATCATCTTCCACCAACTAAGGGTTATTGCATAAACTGGTTGTGGTAGCAAATTGGTTCATAATTTATCAAAAAAGTTTCTCATATCTCGCAGCAACGTGTGGGGAATCACCTAGTTTTTAGGTGTTGCTTTATGGGCCCTAATTTTTGAGGGAAGCAATTAAGTGTTATTTGAAAAAAAGCGTTAAAGAAGGTAACCATTGCCCGCGCACCGGCCAACAAAGCGACGCGGGTTTGCTAATCCGCGTCGGCATTGACTACTACCCCCATCCCAAATATTGCCCCTTTCTTCTTTTCGAATGGATAAGTGCAACACTTTCTTTGAAAAAAAAGCGCGAGGAGGCGTGAGAGGAGGTGTGGAGACGAGAGACGGCGATGAGCGGCGGCGAGGGGCCAAGCAGCGGACGACCCTGCGCACCCGGGATCGAGGAGAACCGGAACGCGAAGCGGTGCCGCAACTGGATCCGCGCGCGTGCCGGCGAGATGGCGGGGAAGAGGGAGATGACGATGAGCATCGGAGAGGGGCCAAGCGGCAGTGGAGTGAACCCAATGCTTTAGACGAGGGTCCTCGATTGGATCTTCTCGGATTCTGACGAGGGGCCAAGCAGCGACAAGGAGGAGCGTGCCAATGAGGGGGCAGCAAAGTGGGCGAGGGGCCTACCTCACGTTTGCGAGCATAAGTGTCTAGCAACTACGAAGAGGTGTCGAGGGAGTGGCAAAGAAGGTGTAGAGGACCTCATCTCTGACTCTGGCAACGACCACGATGACGGCGAGGCAAGTTTCTCTGAATCTCACTGCCTTTTTACTTGTTCTATAGTTGGAGCTTAAGGTAGCTTGAGCTTGAGCTTCATAAAGTTAATTAGTGCCTATGATGATGTCTTCCATTCTTGTCATGGTCTTAATTATACGAGTTCCGAGGTAAATCGAGTTCCGAACTAAGTTCTGCTTTTACTTGTCACACCCTGCTCCAAGGTCCGACGCAAATTAGTTCGAATTAACTATGTGAAGGAACGATACGGCGAACCGCAGAGGGAGGTGAATGGGAGCCGATAAAAATTCTTCTCGAAGGATATGGAAACTCCAACAAGATGAACACAACTTCCAACACACGTCTCCAACTCACTACCCAAGTTGGCCAAGCCCACGTAGCCACCGGCGTGCCACTAGACCTAGGAACCACCACACAACCTTCCGACCCGAGAACGCGGCGGAACACCAAACATCGAGTCCACCGACCAACACCGGTCGGACCGGTGAGCACCACGGTCGGACCGGTCCCTGCTTTGGTGATACTTGGCGACTTCCACGAGTGACTCCACACCGGTCGGGCCGGTGCAACACACCGGTCGGACCGGTCCACGGTCGAAAGTCCCAAAACACCAAACAGGCCAACCAAGCTCCAAACCGACCCAACCTCGAAAAAACGGCAACACGGGACAACAAGCAAACACACACCAACGTTCACCCGAGCAAAAACCCAACAAGGATTGCACCGGTCGGACCGGTCAAGAGCACCGGTCGGACCGTTGTAGCTCAGGCGACTCGGGATGAACAGACCCGTGGGTCAACTCCTCCAAATCCAAACTTCGATCTCCCGAATCGCTCCATGGACTTGAACAAGACTTTGGGGATAATAGGAACACCTCATGAGGAGTTCATGGCCATGATTTTGTCCACCAAAACTTGCCAAATCAAGAGGAATCGAAGAAATCCCGCCAAGAACTCCTCTAACCTTAGAACACCGAAAACCACAAAATCGAGCCCCTTAACTCACGAATTTGGGCGGGGAATCACAGCCCAAAGAACCACGAAGAGTTCCAACAAATTTTCCCCATCAAATCCCCAAGAGCAAGGTCCCGAAAACACCCCAAGAAAACCACCAAGAAAGGGCTCCGAAAATCACCACCAAGAACAACCGGGAACAACACAACAAGGCCTTGAGGAACCACGCCGAATCATCTATACATGCCATAGAGGTTCATACAAGGTCTAGATTGCCGCCCGATCATCGAACCCTCTCACAAGATCTCACCATGAAGCTCTCAAGCTAGTCCTATGGAAATCCTAAGAAAATAGGAAAGCAAATGAACTAGGGTTCTAAGAGATTGGCCGCCATCCTCTCACCTCATGGGTTGTATGGAGGCAACCGAAAGTCTAAAATACCCTTTCATAACAACTAGGGATACAAGCCCCTCAAGGGAGGTTTTGGAAGTCTTCAAGTTTTCTCCATTGAACGGATGCCGGCGACCGCAACCTGCTTAGCCTCGTCGCAAGCCTTGCAATCCCGACGCATGTCCTCCGCTTCGAAGATTCCGGATCGGCGTCGTCGCACACGGTCGGACCGGTGCTCCTCACCGGTCGAGACCGGTGCCCACCGGTCGGACCGGTCGGACCCACCGGTCGAGGCCGGTGCGCACCGCTTTGCGGCACCGTCCTCGGTTCCTCGGTCTTGGCTTTGTGGATTAACCAAGGAACCCGGTGGTTTTCGGTGAACCATCGGAAACCCCGCGAACTCGGTGTAGCCTCGCCAATCGCCACTCATGACTCGGCTCCCACGTAGTCCCGGCTCGACCTTAGTTTTCGGGGCTCAACCAAGAAGCCGTCCATGACTTCATCTTGCTTGTTCATGCCACCATGAGGCCCGCACTTGACCCCGCCGGCCACCGGGTCCCTCGAACGAAGCCTACTTGTCTTCTCCACACCTAGTGGCCTCACCGATGACGACCTTTCGCGCTTGTTCTTCACCTGCACCAACACCGGTCAAGCCGCAACCTGCACCTGCAATACTTAGCCAAGAATCAATCCACACAACATTGTCAATCACTCATCACACCAGGAAGCGACCATCCACCGGTCCTCGAACCACAATGGTCCTCACTATGTTGTTCTTATACTATATTTAACCCTATTTCGAGGCAAAACTCTTTGAGTCGCGAGCGAGCTTGAGTTACTTCTTAACCTTAATGTCCGGGATTATGTGAAACCCGACTTTGAAAAATCACGAAAGAAGTGAACGTCCTCATCAAAAAGGCTAAGCACATATGGAGGTACAATTGTACTACTTGGACAAAATCTCGAGTCCATTGAAGGTGTGCTAGAAGGGCTTCAAGAATCCTTGGTTGCTTACGAAGAGGCCGCAAAAAGAGCCAATAATCCCGATGGGGCATGATCTAGTTGAAGCTTGTTGATGTGCAGGGTGAGTAGCCATACTTTTGTGGATGTTCAAGGGGCATGCTTTTGTTGATGTGTATGGTCAGATAGCATGACCATAGTAAATAATGTGATGGACTAGTTAAGTCCTAGCCTGATATATGGACAAGTTAACCTTTTGTAATAATTATCTTTATTCCCGTGGACAAGTTATTTTCATCTTTACGGACAAGTTATCTCTCTTATGAAGTCTGTTTTGTCTCAAAAGATATGTGTGTTGATTGTGCTCGTATGTCGAAATGGAAGCAATGAGAGATGGATCAAGTTGACCTGTCAATGAGGACAAACTCAAAGGAGACGATGCTTAACAAACCTCTATCTCATTTGTTCACTGACGCCATGCTCTCGCTTCACGGTAGTTGAGTGCTCTCAGACTTTAATTATTGGGCTTTCAAACTAGTAACGGGCATCAAATGCTCATCGGTAACAGACTTTATAGCACATTACTAATACGAGTGATCAGTAACGGACTTAAACAACCCGTTACTGATAGGGCGTTGATTAGTAACAGACTTTACTAGTTCGTTACCGATAGGTTTAAGTTGTGTAACGAGCTCTATTTAACGTCCGTTACACATAATTTAAGTAACGGGCGTTTAAGAAGACAGTTACCAAAAGTCCACATTGGTAACGGGCGTTGCGGAGGCCGGCTGGGGTCGCCATGCGCGCTTATCTGTAACGGGCACAAAGTAACAACAGTTACAGATGTGGGTGCATGTAACGGGTGTTAAGGGCCCGTTACAAATGCTACATGACCTATTTGAGGTTTTCACGTAGTGACAGGAGGCACCGGTCAGATTTGTGCGTGTCACCGGTCAGACTGGTGTATCATAGAGCACCTGCAAAAACAACTTCAAGCTCCTCTTGACTTCTAGCACGAACCAAACTTGATGAGTGACCTTGTTAGATGATCACAAGCAAGGTAATAACCCCCTGCTTGTCGGTGTTTTAGACCGGCAACCTACTAAGGGGAGTACCCGAAGTAGATGAATGTGACTCGCCGAGATCGGTAACTCGAAGGAAGAGACACGTGGCACACAATTTAGACGAGGTTCGGGCCGCGAGGTGCGTAATACCCTACATCTGTATTTGCGTAGCTCCGGATTGATTGGGTACAATTACGGGGTGTGTAATAGTACGCCGTGAGTTGATGTTCGATGCTAGAGAAAGGTCCTCGCCTCGCCTTATATAGTCCGGGAGGCGGGGTTACAAGTCGGAGTAGGGAGAGAGTACTAGTCGAGTACGTCTAGGAGTCCTCCATACGAGTGCGGAACATGTACGGCTCCCTAACCGAGTACTACTCTGTGTAGTCCTTGTGCTCCACGCCTTCAGGTGCCGTGTAGCGCAAGCCGGGTAGTCCCAGGGGCCCACCGAGTAGTCGGTCCTGGTACCCACCGAGGCAGTGGGCCCAGGGAGGTCCATACGACAAGCCCCCGAGTACTTTGTAGTCGAGAAGGATAGCTTCAAGTAGTCTTGACGGCCTTAACGAGTAGTCCTCAAGCATCCCCGAGTGCTACAAGTCAAAAGTCCTCAAGAGTAGTCGAAGCATCCCGAGGCTGGAATGTACTCCGAGTGATATTTGAGCAATCTTGAAGACTTCTCGAGTAGTCCCAAGCGTCCTCGAGTACTACCTTCGAAGGTCTTCAAAAAATGCCCGTCTTGTCTTGAAGCCGGAGGGCGATATGGAGGTGCGATTGCAAAATCGCACTCCATATGGAGTAGCCCCCGAGCCTTAGGTTGAGCCACGGGCTGCGGGCCGAGGGTCCATCCGAAGTCTTGGCAAGAAAATCCCGAAAAATCCGGAGAAAAAACCGAAGGACACGTGGCACGGAGCCCCCGAGCCTTGAGTCGAGTACTTCCTCTCGAATTGAATGGTCACCTTGAAGAATGTGTCCCGAGATGCTCTTGAGACTAGCCGCTTCCCGGGTAGTCGAGTAGAAGTAGCCGAGCCCCGAGGTGAGGCGCGTCGACTAGTAGAAAACGAAGGGTCACGCTTAGCCGCCGAGTCATCGCGCGTGCACTTATCCAGCCCCCCGTTGCGGAGCCGGTTTGACTTATAAATAGAAGCCAAAACCCTTAGGGTTTTTCACCCATCCGAGCTGCAGTCATTTCGATTCCATCTGAGGTAGATCCACTCTCAGCGCACGCTGCAGCCATAGTAGATCCAAGTGCGCCGTCACCCAGAGCTTTTAGGGTAGCCCCCGAGCGGATGCGCGTGAAGACGCCTTGTCTGGGGAGAATGAAGCCGTCACCGTCCAAGTCGTCGAAGGCCGCCGGGAAGAAAAGTGGCCGCGAAGAGGCCGCCGCGGCCGCCACCGGAGTAGCGCCGCCAATGTCTCCACCGCGGGCTGATCCAAGCCGCGAGTGGAAGAAGTCCAAGGTTGGCCCTCCTGAACAGCGGGTTCATCCGGGAGAAAGAGGTCGACATGTGGAGGGCCGCTGCTGGAGATCTGTATCCAATGGAGAAGGCTGAAGACGAGATTCCGATGTTCGCGCGGTTCGTGGAGCGCGGGCTTGCGCTCCCGGCCAGCGATTTCTTCAAGGGTCTCCTCAGGTACTATGGCATCGAGTACCCGATCGAACCCCAACGGGATCTTCCATGCCGCGGTCTTCGTGCACTTCTGCGAGGCCTTCCTTGGGATCAAGCCGCACCGGATCCTTTTCGGAAGTTCTTCGGGTCAAGCCGCGACCAAGTGCCACCAACCCAAGGGTAGTCGGAGGAGCGGCATCCAATTGAGAGAAGACGCCGCGGAGCGGTGCACGACGTACAAGCTTGTTGACTCCAACACTGACTGGAAGACAAGGTGGTTCTACATCACGAACCACCACCCCGGCCCTCGCCGAAGCCGAGCGGACGGCGGCCAAGGCACCGCGAGTGGTGGAACACGAGCCCACCATGCGGGGAGCGGATCCGGCTTCCCGAGCTGGCCGCACGCATCAAGGTGCTTAGGGAAGCGGGACTGAGGGCCGAGCACGTGGCCTTCAGTTTCATGAAGCGGAGGGGTGCGGCCCTTGATGGCTCGAGACACCCCGGGCTTCGAGTACACCGGCGACGACGACACGTCGCGGATGCCGGAGGCGAGGCCGGACGACGAGCGACATCGTCGAGAGGCCGTCGCGGATCTTCAAGGATATGCCGCCGTACACGGCGTGCCCCCGTCCGGGGAGTACTCGCCGCGCGCCCGCCAAAGGAGGTGAGTAGTCGTACTCCTCTTAGTCGAGTAGTCCTTGCTTGGTGTAGACTTGCGATGTCTTGTGCCTTCGCGGGATGATTTGAAGAAGTTCGTTTCCGAGCCGCAGCTGCCCCAGAGCGGGATCGAGATCCCGAAGGAAGGGAAGGCAAAAGAGCGGCGAGAAGTCGGTGAAGGCGATGACACCGTCATCGTGGAGGACACCACCGACGACGACGACGATGACGACGAGACGTTGCAGGACCGCTTTCAGTTGCGGTCGAGGTTTAGCCATCCAGGCTTACCTCATGTGCCTCTGGTGCAAGACCCCCCGACTAGCCTGGAGGCTAGCCTGGCTGCGCCGCCACGGAAGCCGCGCAACCCCGCCCGCAAGCGGGTGGCAAAGAAGCTTAAGGTCTCAGAGACCACGCCTCAGGAGGTAAGATGTCTTGACTAGAGTAGTCGAATACCCATCATACGAGTACGCTTTCTTGCCGATGAGTAACCTTCCTTGTATGCGGGGAGGTGCCGCGGGCGGAGCCCGTCGAGGAGGGCGACGAAGGCGTATGGGATACAGTGGGGGAGCCGGCCGGAAGTCATAGTCCAGCCCCCACTGTCGAGGAACTCTTGGCGCAGTTGGAGCGCCAGCCCCTCGCTCCACGGGGGAGCACGGAGCCCGTAGCCACCGCCGTTGACGAGGTGGTGGCTTCGAGAGCGCGAGGAGAGCGCCGCGCCGGCCGCCGTTGCAGAGGAGGCGGTAGCCGCAGGGGCGCAGGAGGAGGCGCCCGCCGAGGGTGGACCGGTCGACATCGCCGGCATCCTCGGTGCCCGGCCGTGACAATAGTCCGGTCGAAATTGTAAGTACCACATCTTCCCCGAGCGGTACTTGTTGTAGTAGTCGAGGTTGACTTACGATCAATTTGTGTGTGCTTTTGCGGGGGAAATCCACGGATGCGTCCCGGGAGGGGGATGAACCCTCTTCATCGGTGGCGGAAGAAGTCACGCCGCCGGCGAGGAGTCCGCTCTTGCTTCCCGTGGCGTTGCCCGAGCCGCCGGCTACCGAAACGCCCCTGCCGGAGGCCGCCGTAGTCGAAGGTGAGTACTCTTCGAAGCTATGGAGCTCCTCGAGAGTAGTCGTAGTCGGCCGATGCACTTGTCTTCTCTTTGACGGGCGGCGAGGCCGAAGGTAGTGACATCCCCGCGGGGGTGCCGATGCGAAGTTGACACCGAGAGGTCCGGAGGCTGCGGGAGGAGCCCCCGAGCCTATGGAACAAGTCGTCGAGGATGCCGCCATGGCGGCCGGGGAGAGGGGGTCACCAAGTCGCCGGAGGTCGCTGCGAATGTGGCTATCCGCTCCCCGGAGATCCGGGACGCGAGCCCATCCGCTGCGCGCCGATGACGGAGGCCGCCGCGAGTACTCGTGGCGGGATAGAGCTGCTCGCGGACGATCTCGTCGACCGGCAACGGTGGCTAAGCACCCGGAGGCGGTCCGCCGAGCCGAGCGGTGGATGAAGGTAAGTAGTCGTAGCTTCGAGTAGCCAATCCTCTATCGTTGAGTACTCGTGAACCGAGTTATCTATGCGGGACGTTGCGGAGAGGTCCCGAGACAAGTCCAACATGCTTTGCAAGGCTATGGTGACGTGGTGCTCGGGCCGAGGCGCCGGAAGAGAAACTTGTGAAGTCGCGGAAGCACGCGGCCGCCATGCGATCGAAGCTCGACGCCGCCTTCGCCAAATACCACAACGATGTCCAAGAGTTGCGGGCGAAGGGCGACGACTTGGTGCGGAAGAATAAGGGCCTCTGCAACAAGAACAAAGGTACGCCGCCGTGGACTTGTCGGGTAGTTATTGGAGGTCGAGAGGTAGTCTAACCCCGATGTCTTGTTGCCGTGTTGCGAGCTTGAGGGCCGGGTGGAGCGGTGAAGTCCTCGGAGACGAGCATGAAGAACCTCTTCTACGGGAGCAAGAAGCCCGCCGGTACTCGAGCTCGACTACAAAGAACTTGCCTTCGAGTGCGAGAAGCACATGGAGCTCCGGATTGCATCGACCGCGATCTCGTCAGCGCCACAAATCCTTGCGAAGTTGAATGAAGACTGCGAGGCACTGCGGGCCCAACTGAAGGAGCTTGAGGAAGCCGCACTGCCGATCGCAAGGCTCCTGGTGCCGCACCCGGGCGGCCCCAAGATTGCTCCACTGGTGGATCGCCTCAAGGAAGCTCCAAGCCGGCTGGCGGCCTATGTGAAGCACATGGCGAGATCGATCCCAAGGCAGGTCTTGGCCTTCATGAAGTCGTACTGCTCGAAGGCCCCAGTGGAAGTAGTCGCCGGCAGGGTAGCCGCCAACTGCGCCCGATGAGCGGTATGCGGAGGCTGCTGGAGCGAGATGGCTCCCATCGCGGAGCAAGTAGGCGAGAAGCTTAACCTCCGGTAGCCCCGTAATAGATAGGCGGTAGCCGGGGTTGTACAAAAAACAATTGTAATGAATTGCTTAAGTATCAATGAAAGGAAATTTCCGGCAATGAGTACTCGTAGTCGCGATCTCGGAGTGCGGAGCCCCCATCGTGGAGTGGATGCGAGTAGTCGTACTCGGCGGTAGTGGTCCCGTTGTAGGGAGTAGACGGGGAAAGAAGTTGATGAACGATCGAACTTTTTTTCGAAGAAGAACACCCGGATGGCCGGGGCCGTAATTACGGAGTAGTCGCTTGGACCGGAGGCCGCTTACGGTGAGTAGTGCTAGGGCGGGTAGCCGCTTACGGCGGTAGATCCGTAGGTAGCCGTGTAGGCCGGATCGTAGATCCGTAGGTAGCCATGTAGGCCGGATCTTGGAGTGTGGTCTCTCGGTGACCGTCGCTAGAGTCCTTGACGCTCGTCGCGGCCCGGGGTCCGTAGGTAGCCGCGCGGGCCGGAGCTCGGAGAGGAGAAGTCCGGAGGCCGGAGCCGGGACCCGGAGGCCGCTTACGGCGGGGGGGGGGGGGGCTGTTGGTGTAGTCGTGTAGACTTGAACCCCGGAGTAGTCGTGTAGACTAGGCGTAAAATCGACGAGCCGGTCGACGTTCCACGAGTTGTTGATGTCTTCGCCTTCAAGTGTTTGGAGGCGGTAGGAGCCGGCCGGTCACCTTTGCAACGGTGAAGGGTCCTTCCCGAGGGGGGCGAGCTTGTGCGGTCCTTCCGTGTTCTAGATACGGCGGAGGACGAGATCTCCAATGTTGAAGGAGCGTTCCTTGACGTTGCGATCATGGTAGCGTCGGATACCCTCTAGGTACCTTGCTCGATTGGATGAGGGCGGCGCGGCGAGCTTCTTCGAGGCTATCGATATCAACTCGTCTGTCTTGTCTTGTGAGACGCCTTCGTCGTAGTGCTCCACTGGCTTTGGCGAGTTCCATATGACGTCGGCGGGGAGGATTGCTTCGGAGCCATAGACCGGGAAGTAGGGGGATTGCCCCGTTGGCTTGGATGGGCGAGTCCGTAGCCCCCGAGTGCGTTGGGTAGTTCCTTGATCCACTTGCCCCTTTTGGAGTTAGCAGCATCGTGTAGCCGCTTCTTGAGAGCGTCGAGCACCATCCCATTGGCGTGCTCGACTTGTCCGTTGGCCCGTGGATGGGCAACTGAGACGTATCGGACGTCGATCCCGCTGTTCTCGCAGTACTCCCAGAACTGGTGGTTGTTGAAGTTGGAGCCTAGTGTCCGTGATGATGCGATGGGGTAGTCCGTAGCGGTGCACGAGTTCATCCGGAAGTCGAGTACTCTGTCGGCCTTGGGGCACGTGACCGGCTTGACCTCGATCCACTTGGTGAACTTGTCGATGGCCACCAATACCCTGTTGAATCCTCCCCGGCGCGGTTGGCGGTGGCCCAATCATGTCGAGCCCCCGGCAAGCGAAGGGCCGGAGTTGGCGGTATGGTGACTAGCTTGTAGGCCGGGACGTGTTGCTTTGCTTGGCGAAGTGCGACATCCTTGGCATCTTCGACGAGTTCTTCGGCATCGCCCAGAGCTGTGGGCCAGTGGAAAGCTCGCCGGAAGGCCTTGCTGACCAGCGTGCGTGAGGACGCGTGGTTGCCGCGAACGCCCCTGTGGATCTCCTCCAAGATGTCCTTGCCTTCTTCACGAGGGACGCACTTCATGAGTACTCCAGAAGATGCACCCCGCTTGTAAAGCTTGTCTCCGACGAGGATGTAGGACTTGGCGCGGCGGACGAGGGCTGCTCAGCCGCGTTCTTGTCGGAGGGGACCTTCTGCTCGCTGAGGTAGTCGATGAAGGGTTGCCTCCAGTCCACGTCGATCATCATGACCTCCTGCCCGGCTGATGGATGGGCCGGGACGATGGTCGGTGGCGGCCGGCTCCGGGATGGATGGCGCGTGAAGCTCGTGGACGAAGACGCCCGCCCGGTACTTGAGCGCGGGTGGATCCAAGCTTCGAGAGGACGTCCGTTGCAACGTTGTTGTCGCGGACGATGTGATGGAACTCGAGACCATAGAACTTGTTCTCGAGCTTGCGGACTTCTAGGCGATGGCGTCCATGTTCTCCTTGTTGTGGTCCCGGGACTTGTTGACTTGGTTGATGACCACTTTGCGGAGTCGCCGTAGACTAGTAGCCGCTTGATGCCTAGTGAAGCCGCGAGGCGGAGCCCGTGTAGGAGAGCTTCGTACTCGGCTTCGTTATTTGAGACCTTCCAGAAGATCTGCAGGACGTACTTGAGTTGTTCGCCCGTTGGGGAGATCAGGAGTACCCCTGCACCTGTGCCCTCGAGGTTGAGTGAGCCGTCAAAGTACATCACCCAATGCTCTGGTCGCACGGTGGGAGTAGGCGGTGGTTCTCCGCCATTCCGCCATGAAGTCGACTAGTGCTCGCGACTTGATGGCTGTGCGTGGCTTGAAGTCGATAGTGAGGGCGCCGAGCTCGACCGCCCAGTTGGAGATTCTTCCAGTAGCATCTTGGTTCCGCAGGATGTCGCCAAGCGGGTAGTCGGTGACGACGGAGATCGAGTACTCATAGAAGTAGTGTCGTAGCTTCCGCGAGGTGATGAGTAGTGCGTACAGGAGCTTCTGCACAGGCTGATAGCGGGCCTTGGACTACGATAGAACCTCGGCCGACGAAGTAGGCGGGCGCGGGCCCGGGTAGACGTGGCCGTCTTCTTGCCGCTCGACAACGATGGCGATCGACCACGTGAGTAGTCGCGGCGAGGTAGAGCGATGAGTTGCTCGCCCCTTGTAAGGAGCCGTGAGGATCGGTGGCTTCGATAGGAAGTCCTTGAGCCGGGCAAGGGCTTGATCCGCCTCGGAGTCCACACGAACTTCTCTTAACACTTGAGTAGTTTGAAGAAGGGGAGCCCCCGTTCTCCTAGCCTCGAGATGAATCCGTTCGGCGCCGCCATGCACCCTATCGGCTTCGGACATCTTTGATGCTCGTGGGAGCTTGCATGCTTGGTGATGGCGGAGATCTTCTCGGGGGTTGGCTTCGATGCCACGGCGGGCCGATGATGAAGCCGAGTAGTTTGCTCGAAGGTACGGCGAAGACGCACTTGTTCGGGTTGAGCTTCCGGTGGTACTCGCGCGGTGATGCGAAAGTCTCTTCAAGGTCGTCGATGAGGGTGCGGAGTTTCTCGTCTTGACGACCACGTCATCCACGTTGGCCTCGACGTTCTTGTTGAGCCGCCTCTTGAAGCGAGGCCCGGATAGCTCGTTGGTAGGTAGTGCGGCGTTCTTCAACCCGAAGGACATGGTCGTGTAGCGATGCGCGCCAAACGGGGTGATGAATGCGGTCTTCTCCTGGTCTTCTTCCTTGATCGCGATCCGGTGGTACCCGGAGTAGCGGTCGAGGAAGCGAAGCGAGGTCGCGACCCGCCGTGGAGTCGATGACTTGATCAATCCGCGGCAACCCGAAGGGGTCCTTGGGGGCGAGTGCTTGTTGAGGTCGGTGTAGTCGACGCACATCCTCCACTCGTTCGAGTTCTTCTTGCGGATGAGGACGGGGTTGGCTAGCCACTCAGGATGGAAGACTTCTCTGATGAAGCCGGCCGCGAGTAGTTTGGCGAGTTCCTTCTTGATGGCGTCTCGTCTGTCGTCGGCAAAGCGTCGGAGGTGTTGTCTCTTGTGGGTGGCCTTAGGATCGACGTTGAGGGCGGTGCTCAATCAGCTCCCCGGGCACTCTCGGCATGTCCGTCGGCTTCCACGCGAAGATGTCGCGGTTAGCCCGAAGGAAGCTGATGAGCGCGTCTTCCTATTTGGGGTCGAGGCCCGCCCCGATGGTGGTGGTCTTGCTAGGATCGCCTGTTCCAAATCGTCTTGACGAGTACCTCCTCAGGTGGGCGAGCCTTGTTGGTGCTGTCAGACTTCTCTGGGACGTCGAGTTCACTTGTAGCAAGCTTCTTCGACGCGGCGTAGACCTCCATCATCGTGTTGGGTACTTGGTTTGTAGAGGCAATATCCATGGCTTCGTGTCGCGGTCGTGAGAGATCTTCAAGTCCCCTTGAAGGGAGAGTACACCAGTGGGCTTGGCATTTTGAGTACCAAGTAGGTGTAGTGGGGCACCGCCATGAACTTGGCGATGGCCGGTCCGCCGAGGATGGCGTGGTAGGAGGTCTCGAAGTCCGCGACCGCGAACTTGATGTACTCGGTACGATAGTTGTCCCGAGATGCCCCGAAGGTGATCGACGGGACCACCGAGCCCGGTGGAATAGCCGCGTTGCCGGGGGACGATGCCGTAGAAGGGCGTGTTGCTCTTGGTGAGCATATGAGTGATGTCGAGCTTCATTTTCTTCAAGGTCTTGGTGAAGAGGACGTTGAGCCCGCTTCCACCGTCGATGAGCACCTTGTTGAGTTTGGAGCCCGCCACCACTGGCTTCGGGACGAGGGGGAACCGTCTGGTTCGAGAAGGCTGGTCCATTGATCCGCGCGGGAGAAGGTGATGGGTACCTCCGACCACCTGAGAGGGGTCGGGACTGCTGGCTCAATGGACATCACTTCACGACGGGTAGCCTTCTGCTCCCGCCTGCTGGGCAGTCCGCCGAAGAGGACGTTGACGGTCTTGTCAGGCTCCTGGCAGTCGTTGTTGTCGCCGTCCTTCTTCTTGCCTTTCTTGTCGTGAGGGTGCGGTGGCTCTGGCGTATCCTTGAGTGCATGCCTGAGTTGGTAGCACTGCTCGGTGGTGTGGTTGCCGTTTGGATGCCACGGGCACTTCTCCTTCAGCAGGTCTTTGAAACCGCCGGAGTTCTTCTTCGAGTTCCCTTTCGCAGGGCGCTGGATAGCCGCGACAGTGTTGTCTGGCTTGCGCTTGCGGTTGGGACCTGAGTAGTTGTTGTTGTTGCGACCGCCTTGGTTTGCGTTGCTGCCGCTGCCGCCGCCCTGGTTCTGCTTGGTCTTGCCACGGATGGCGTCGTATTTGGCGTTGGCCTTGTCTTCTTCATCCGCCCAGGACGTGATCATGTCCTTAAGGTGGGGGATGGACTCGGGGCAGCGACGACCGAAGTCTTCGAAGGTGCGGCGGTGATAGAGACCATCTTGGAAGAGGTCGATGACCTCCTTGTCGGTGACGTCAACGACGGTAGCGCGCTTGTCGAAAAAGCGACGCATGTACTTGCGGAGGGTCTCGCCTTGTTCTGCTTGATCATGGCCGGGTCCATGCGAGTACCGATCGGCCCATGGCGCCCGCGAAGTTACTAGTGAACTGCTCCTTCGGTGGTCCTACTTGTCGACTCGAGCCATGTGAGTGGAGCCCTGGTCCGGCGAAGGGGAAGTAGAGGCACTTGGTGTCGCTGTTGCCGCCAGCGTTCTCGATGGAGAGGGCGTAGCATCTGAGCCACTGGATGGGATCCTGCTTCGCATCGTACTTGGTGATCCCCAAAGGCTTGAACTTGTCGGGGAGGAGCAAGTTGCGAAGTCGAGGTGAGAAGGCGGGGAAGCCGTCGCCGTCGGCTGCGGTGGTCGACTTCTTCCGCCGCAGCTCCTCAATCTTCTGGCGGGCATCGTACCCGCCCTGTGAGGCGCCGGAAGCGTGGCTGTTCGCGTGGCCTCGGCCGCCGCGACTGCCGCCGCCGCCAGCCCTCCTGTTGGCTCCATGGTTGGAGCTTCCGCCGTCGCTGCCGCCGCCGTCGGGGTCGTTGCCGCCGCCGCCGGCCGGAGCACGGTGGGGGACGACCTCACGGTTCTTTCGTTATCGCGCTGTGGAGGTCCGCCGGTGTTGGAGCGACGACGGTTGGGCTCGGGCGGGAGATCGGCTCGAGTACAGTTAGGGCTGTTGTTTGCGCTGCGACTTGTTGCTTCGTTGTCGCGGGGTCCGGCCGGAGGAGGGCCGGTTGACTCGTTGTCGACCCGCATGAAGTACGCATCTTCGGCCGAGCTTGGCGATGACCTCTCCCGGCGCGTATGCCCCGGGCTTGGCGTGCGATCGCCGTGATCGACATGAGGCACTTGCTCGGGGGGTAGTGTGTACTCTGCTCTCGACCACCTCGAGAGCTTCCGCAAGGTTGCGGACGGGGAAGTTGTCGCGGAGGTGCCAGCGTCGCTCGCTGCGCTTCCGGTTACGCTCACGTCGGGCGTCTCTTTCTGCCTGGTTCTCGTTCGGTGGAGCGTCAGCAGAGAGCTCGTCAGAGGAGATGTCTTCCAGGTACTTGTCCTGAGCCGTGCCTGAAGGCCCTGGGGTGTCGCCGGCAGCCATGAAGACTTGGCGATCGGGGGTGCCAAGGTTGGACTCAGAGGGTGCCACCTCAGTTGGTGTGCTTGAGTCAGCCCGAGCTAGAGGTGTTCCCTCCTGGAACGGTAGCGAGTCGATGTAGGCGACGTAGCGTGAGTCTCCCCTTATCAGGTCAGCGGGCTTGCGATCTGGCCAGTAGACGTATCTCCCGGCCGGTGTGGATGTTATAACCAGCCCAGAGGCTGGCCCTGACAAGGGAAGCTCAGTGGAGTTGTGCTCGGACTCGGGCTCCTCAGGGTCCGACCCGAAGTCGAACTCGTAGTCCGGGTTCGAGTAGAACTCGGAGAGAGGGCCGGAGTCCGGAGCGCGATCGGGGGGTGGCGTCGGAGTCCTAGTTGCACTCGGGTACGGGTTCCTTGCCGGCCGGCGCGCGAAGTGGGAGCCCCCTTGCGGGCCCGCGGCGAGGATGCGGGGGCCACGCGCGGAGCGCTCGCGAGGTGGGGGGGACCGCTGCGATGGGCGAGCGGCCGGCTCGCATGCGATGGCCCATGGCGACGTCGAGTCCGAGTTGGAAGCGGACTCGAGCTCGAAGTCATCGTGGTGGTTGAAGAGCAAAATTTCGCCGAATTTGCCGGCGAGTTCGCCTGTGACGACTTCTGGAAGCGTCACGAGGCCAGTCTTCGGGTTGGGTGGCACGGTGGTGCGGACCCAGGCGCCGAACACGAAGGTGTCGCCGCGGTTGAAGGCGACGGTTGGCTTGAAGCAGACGGAAGCCGTCGAGTTCGCCATGTGATCTCTGGCGAGAACCCCTACCTGGCGCGCCAGCTGTCGGTGTTTTAGACCGGCAACCTACTAAGGGGAGTACCCTAAGTAGATGAATGTGACTCGCCGAGATCGGTAACTCGAAGGAAAAGACACGTGGCACACAATTTAGACAGGTTCGGGCCGCGAGGTGCGTAATAACCTACGTCCCGTATGCCGCGTAGCTCGGATTAATTGGGTACAATTACGGGGTGTGTAATAGTACGCCGTGAGTTGATGTTCGATGCTAGAGAAAGGTCCCCGCCTCGCCTTATATAGTCCGGGAGGCGGGGTTACAAGTCGGAGTAGGGAGAGAGTACTAGTCGAGTACGTCTAGGAGTCCTCCATACGATGCGGAACATGTACGGCTCCCCCTAACCGAGTACTACTCCCGTGTAGTCCTTGTGCTCCACGCCTTCGGTACCGTGTAGTGCAAGACGGGTAGTCCCGGGGGCCCACCGAGTAGTCGGTCCCGGTACCCACGAGGCGGTGGGCCCGGGGAGGTCCATACGACACCCGCACATACAAGTAGCACACCCAAGTAGATCAAAGCAGAAGCAAATCATATATGCTAGATGTTAACGGATAAAACTCGTATCCACCGATGATCCGCAAGCGTACGGACCTACACCTTTTTCACCACGGGGATTCCCTAGGTTCTTATCAATCCGCGGAGCAAGGGGATTACAAGCGTTTGATCTAGCACTACTACTAACTTACCCAAACCCTAATCTACGGTTAGTCTAGAGAACGACTACGCTACACTAGCGAGAATGATTAAACCAACAAGATATATAAAAGACACTTGCCCAAGGGTCTACGACACTTGAACATGCAACCACTTAAGATATGAAAACCTATCTAATCTATCGATGGTTGTGACCACAGTTTCACCCTTTCCCTCCCCCTGTACTGTCACTACGCGGAGGTATTCGTGACTAGACCTATGATGGACACAGCGTATTGAATGGTTCCAAGGGAGCATTGAGATCTTACTCCCTAAACGGCATGGTAGCTAACCTTAAACAGTAAAGCCTCTTCAATACTAGATGATAGATAGATTACCAAACAAAGTAGCGATTGCATCTCAAGATCGATTACAACCCATGGACAAATGAGAAGATTACCCCATCAAGGTGCTAGGAATAGCACCGTTTATCATGGTGATGCTTCCAACGGTGTCTTCCTTCTCCTCCGGGGGTGTCTTGGCAGGGCCTCGACGTCCTCCTCCACTTGTGGTTGCTTCCTTCGAGTAGAGCGATCCTTCTCGCGAATGATCTCCCTCCTTCTCTCTCTGTCAGGGGGTGAGACTTGGCAGATCCGCTAGGGGCTACCCAAGCGATTGTAGGTTGACTGGAGGGGATCGGGACCTAAGAGCATAGGTGGTAGTTTGCGGATGGAACTCGAAAATCCTGGCAAGACACGAGAGACGTGGCAATTTACAACAGTTCGGGCCTTCGGAGAGTAAAACCCTACGTCCAGTTTGGTGGTGGTATTATGCGGGAGAGAGCTGCCCCCGAGGAGGGAGTAGATGACGTGCCCTTAAGGGGTGCCCCAGGCCGCCTTATATTGGTCGGCGTGCCTTGGGTTACAAGTCGGTTTCCACCTATCCTAGTTGGTTACAACACGGAAAGCTTATCTGTAATACCCTAACATTTTCCTATTTTAGGATGTTACTAGGAAGAATAATTAAGCAACAATTTTGAAATAATTTTAAAATTTGCTCAACATTTATTTTCTTTACAGAAAATTTAGTATAGGAAAATCATTGTTTGTTTTTCTAATTAAGTAAAATGGTTCTATGAGTGATGCATTCATATTTATTTGCATGGTTTTTTTGATGTTGTAGTGTTTTCAAAATCATAAAAAGGTCAAATCCAAATATCTTTCTCTATCTCTCTATCTTTTTTATGGTACGTCCAACTCATCCTCTCTCCATCTCTCTTTCCAGCCCATTCGACCATCCTTGGCTTTCACGCCAGGCCTCTACCCGTGGCTGCCTAGCTCCTGTGCACCATGCTTCACACTGCGCACCCTCATGCGCCTGCATGGTGCGCCTCCCACCCCGCCCATGTATCCGCGCATCTCTGGTTGTCTACTTCGCACTGCACACATTGCTTGGCTCTGCGCACCCGTGCGTTGTGTTGGCGCTCATCTGCGCCCGAGCCACTCGGTTCCCGTGCCTCTCTGCACCTCGCTGCCACCACATCTACGCTGCCACCGCACATGCTCGGCTCCCCCGTGCCAGCTCACTTCCTACCCACGTGGCCACGTGCCGTGATGGCCTGGTATGCGCCTAGCTATTTTCAACCTCCGGCCGCACATGACCGTGCTCGAGCCGATCAGAGTGTCATCACCATCTCGGCGTGTACTCCCAGCCATCCGCCTACTCGTGTTGCTCGGCGTCCTCAGCTCCGTGCCCGCTCTCCCTCCCGCACGCCTGTTTGCCTCCTTGGCCGGTGCCACTCCAGCCCAACCCGTGCACGCGTCGCCCGACCTCTCCGATCCCCAATGCCAGCCTGCAATCAATCGTTGCCCCTCCCATTTCCTTTTCCTCCACACGTAATGGTCACCTGCCTTTATTCTTTTTTTTTCAAGATTGGCCGCAGTCACCATCATCATCAATGGCCGCTACCCATTAGTCACCTGCCGTTTCCCTCTCTCTCTTTTGTAGTGCTAGCTGACGGGTGGACCCCACATGTCATCCCTCTCCTTCAGATCCGACCCGAGCCAGACTCGAGTCTGAACACTCGCTCGGCTCCTGTGCGTGTGCCCTGCCCACACCGCCTGGCCTCCCCGATCGCCGCTCGCCTTCCCGTGACGTTTGCAGGCTATCTAACCCGCCACGTCACCTTTCCCCTCTATCTCGCTGCCAGCGTCAAGCCCGTCTCCCTCGTCTCGCACACACGACCGACTCAGACTGAGTCGTGCGCCGCCGCATCTACCCGGTTCCCTCGCGCACATGCTTGCTCGTGCCCAAGCCTGTCAGCTCATGCGCACCCATCCGCATGTGAGCGCCGCATGTCAAGCCCCCTCCCACCTCACCAACACCCACACTCTCACGTGCCTGTGCGTTGTGTCGGCGCTCACGCCGCATGTACTCCTGCGCTGCAACCACGTCGCTTGGCCACTCTCTCCTGCATCCTCCTGAGTCCGGACCGTGCTGCTTGCGTCGGCTTGCTGCCTGCACAGCCGCACGCCTCCCCGCGCCCCTCTGCCTCCTGTCCATGTGGCGAGCTCGCACCGCTCACCCGCACGCTCACCCCCGGCCGCGCCTGCCCAGCTCCCGCACAGGCACTGCACCATGTTCGTGCACCATGCCTGCACCATCACGATTCGCCTCCCGTGCGCCCACGCCACCAATGCCACCTATGTGCATGCTCGGTCGTGAGCACCGGCTCGCCTCACGCCGCGTCACCTGCATCCCCGCTCCGCTCCGCGTTGCACACACAGCTTGCCTAGCCGTTTCCCCTTCTCCACTAGAAACGGCCACCACCAGTGGCCATTAATGGTCGGCCTCCTCTCTAATCCTTCCTGCAAGCATCTTGCTCACCTCCTGCGTCACACCGCTCACCAAAAACAGTCGCACCTTCATTCCTCCACGAGTAACTGCACGTTATCAAGGCTATCAATGGCCGCCACCGTTTCTCTTCCATGGCGTGCCGCTCTGCCCCTTCCTCTTCCTTCCTAGCTCGCTCTATAAAAGAGACGCCTGAACCCTGAGCCCTTGCTGCTCCACTTCGTCTCGCCTGCGCAAGCGCTGCTGCATCCAACACCACCAATGCTCGAGCCGAGGTAGAGCCGCCAGCCGTTGCCGGCCTTGCCGCTGAGTTGCCGCCCAGGATCACCGCTGCAGCTCGCCAAGGCCACCAGGATCTTCAGCTCGTCGAGCCACAACTCCGTCACCATCTCTCGTCATCCGTCCTCTTTTCCGGCCACCTGTCGTCGTCCAGCGCCGGTGAGCTCCTCATCAACATGTGGAGCTCACCATGTACGCTTCCGCCGAAGCTTCAGTGCCGCACTTCATGTTTTCCCCTCCAGGCTCCATGCCTATATGCAGACTAATTCGTTACATCTCTGTTGCATCGGTGTCTGCTGATCCATCCCGTCCGGCGAGGATGCTCGCTAAAACTTACTGAACGTTGCGTCCGACGACTGAAGCTTCTGCCACATAGCGTTTCTCCTTCCTCATCAGTTTTCAGCTCTATGCTGTTTACCATCAATCACCACATCGATCAGAGGTGAGAAGCAGAGCCTCATGCTGGCCTAATTTTGTTTTGCACGTACTCAAGCATGCTCACTAGCACATGTTGACTCTGATTATCATGCCGGCCACCACATGCAGTAGCTGTTGCATGCGAAGTTCATCAGTAGTTTAATTCCCATTGATCTCTACTTCTTATAGTTTCCTATCAGTTGCCCTGCACTCGTGAGCTGAAGGCTACTAATATTCTTAATTTGATATGTTGTCCATCGTCACCGTCGATCATCATGTAAGGAAGCACAACATTCTACACATGCTAGCTAACAACATCATACATGTTGAACAGTAGCATGCAGCTGAGGGCGTCCATATGCTTGACGGTCCTATAGATTAAACAAAATGTATAAGCTAGTGTTTCACGTACCTGGTTCATTCGTTGCATGATGTGAGCATGTCATCATGCTGATGTCATATACTCTTTTTCCCGTAAAGAACTTTTGTCCTGCATGTTCTATAAAAATCTACCGAGTCAGTCTTTTTCTTTGTAAATCTCCCTTCCAATCTATAGTTAATCATGATTAGATCCCTAATCTCTGTTTAATTCATAAATCCCACGTTTAACCCGTTTAAGCTCGTTCTTGTTGCGTAGCTTCGTCTCAAAATTAAATACACGCGAGTCATGATGTTTACCCTAAAATGTGTTTTAAGAATTTATTAAATTGATTAATATCTATTAAACTTTTCTCTAAATAAAATATATTAGAGCTACGCTTTGTCTTTTCTTAATATAAATGTTAAATTGATTAATGATTATGCAATTTTCTTTCTAATAAAAGCAACATAGACCATATCTCGAGTTTTCATAATTAAATGTTAACTTGATTAATATGAACATAAATATGTTTTTGAGTTATAATTTGATTAGTTCAACTTGAAATATAAAGATATACGTTTAGATGCTTCACATGCTTCTTTTAAAGTAAATGTTTAATTTGCATAAATGATACTTGAATATTTATAAATAAAATTGGAATAAGTTATACACTGTTCCTTTTATATAAATATAACTTGCTTAATTATAAATAGGGTATTTCTCTGAAATAACCTATGCACATCTTTATTGAATTAAAATATACCCAGCACATAGCCTTGTGTGATATGATCTAAATCTCCCGATAGTCTCTAGTGTTTTTGCGTTCGCAGTCCTAAAGCCAAACCTTGTCCTCTTTTAAAGCTTTTCATGCTTGGTGTATTGTTCTTAGTTGTTCTTATTTGTCTACTCCGCATGTTGTGCTCGATGTTTGCTTCGAGTAGAAGATCGAGTTGCTGATCAGAAGTTCTGAAGATCAAGAGAGCAAGAGCAGAAGAGCAAGAGTAGCTTTGTGTTGAGAAAGGAAAGTGGACTTCTCCCTCTGCATATTCTACTTTGTCCTACATCACTTGCATAATAACTAATTTAGGTTTAAATGTTGTATTGCATAAACTTGATGGGAAATCACCTTTTTAAGGACACGACTAGATTTTACCCCTCTACCTTGAATAACCTGGTTTAAATGAAATGTTTTGGGATAGATTGCTTAGTTGCTTAACTTGGGATGGTTAAAATGAATTTTATAAAATGCTGATCATGATAACTTTGTGTTGACGGTTAATAATTGTATCAAAGTTCGTTTGTGACTCGCAAGCGTACAAGTCTCCCGTCGTAGTCAAGGGACCCTTCTTCCCTCGAGTGGTGAACCCAAGGTATCGAATCCGTGGAACAAATGTGTGACGCAAGAGTTGATCTAGTAAAGCCAAGTAACTTCAATCTTTGGTAAAAGAGAAACCCTAATGCATCTAGATAAGAGCACAAATCAAAGATAAATCTAATCTACTAAAGACCGGAGAAAACAAAGTAAGATTGGGTAGATAAACCGATCTAGAGGGATCGGGGTAAGCCTTTTGTTGAAGTTCCAAGCAAGAGAAGAAGTAGCAAATCGAATCTTATAAGAAGCCTCTTTAAATCGTGGTTTCCCGCCCAAATCCGAAAACATCCGCCTTTCGAGACCCCCGTTCTGTCACAACGTATCCCTATTCATGCGGGGAGCTTAGGGCGAGTCAAAAGACAAGTCGAGATTCTTTCGGAAGATCCGGCGTGTACCTCTAGCCACCGCGGCTACAAGAACACCCTATGTAATCTATCACGCGAATAGAATTGGAATAAGCAAAGCCGATCGAAAAACGAAATCTTCGAGGAAACACTTGATCGCTAAGAAAAGATTCAACTTGATAATTCAACTATGACAATGATACATACACAAGATCACCACCGGGATCCTTCCTTGATCTTGCTTCTAGCTCCGGAACTCCGACGTGGTCTTCCATGCAAGGTTCCCGCGTCGGCTAGGGAAACCCTAGTCAACTAGCTCGACCCTCTCCTCTCCGAGATGGTGTCCCTCTCTTCTCTCGCTCCTCGGCGGCCGATGACGAATTCTTCTCCCCGAGGCTCTCGGTCGGGGGCTATAAATAGCCCGATTGGCGGCTAGGGCAAAGGAGGGGGCGTTTGGGCCCTAAATGGGCTCGGGCCGACCGGACCGGGCCGGCCGCCCGAGCCCATTTAGGCCCGGCCCCGAGGGCTCCTTCGCTCCATGTCGGTTCCCTTGCTTCCCGGATGTTTCCCCCTTCCGCATGTAGGTCCATGTCGTCGGTTTCTCTCCGAATTGGACTCAACTCCTTGTCTTGCAAGATTCGAAGACTTTTCCCACAGTCGGGTCCCCGGAGTCCGTCGTCTTCTCGGATCAAGTCCCCGGCTTCTTGGAGTTAAGTTTGCTTCATTGCATGACTTGTACGGGGCTTCAAGGTCTTGTCATGAGGTGCTTGATGAACTTATCCCGAAAGTCTTGCATTCAACACTAAAACCCTGCATAAACATTAAACTCCAAAACCGACATGCACACGTGAACTTGTTATACCACGGGGGTTAGTACCAATGGATAAGGTATAAAACACATGCCAACACCGAAGGTAAACTCATGGCTAGGTTGACAAATTTTCACCGTCAACATCTCCCCCATGCTTAAACCTTGCTCGTCCTCGAGTAAGCCTTCGATGGATATCATCATTGCCAAACAATGTTTATACTTTGCACTTGATCACACATGAGAAAACCTAATGCTCTCAAAATTTTAATTCATTAAAGTTCCATAATGTACTAGCCTTCATCTCTACGGAGGGTAGATTCTTATTAAGCTTATCCCACAAGTATTAACATGCTCACAAAGTTTTAAATAGATCTCGAATTTTTTGAAATAAAGAACGAGATAAAGAAAAGCTAAACCAAGTTCACAAATTTAAATCATCTTGTGTATTGCTCATGAACTCTCATCTCACTTGTCTCTCAAGCCTATATATTCTACTCCTTTCCCTCTCATATATATGTGGTAGGCTTTATATGGAGCTTTGGGAAAGTTTAGTCCTAACAAGATTTTATAAATGAGGTGTTGTCAAAACAAGACAAGCTTCTCATGGTCTTACCGAGACTCGTCAAAAAGGTCATTGGAAAATAATGTTAAATCAAGGAGGGGAAAGAGAAAAATACACACACTTTTAGATGAGTGGACATGTGCAAATGGCAAAGAATGATCCCGAGGCACAAAGGAAGTCCTCGTTATCGGATTGCACATGGTTGGAAAATGAGAATGGATCTTTTTAACTTGAAGCCTTGAATGCACTTTTAGAGAACCGGGGAGTTCACTTTACGCACAAAATTTTTTTCTCTTTCTCATATTTCTCATTCTTTTCTTTCTTTCTTTCATTATATATTTTTTTTCTTTACCTTGAAAGTCATGATTATCACTGGATTTTTTTTCTTTCATCATCGTTCATTTTTCTTTTTCTTTCATCATCATTTTTTTTAAATATTCCCCTTTTAACTCTAAAACTGCACCGTACCTACCTCCTCCCCCATGCTTAGACGTTGCTCGTCCTCGAGCAAAGAGGCGAAAAATAAGGTAGGTATCGGGGTATTTTTCCTTGGAGAGATACTTGAAATCTTCAATGTTGGCACCGTCTTGCGATCTTCCTTGAATTGATGATCCATTCTCAACGATAGGTTGTGGTCAAGGAGGTAATCACAAAAAATGATATTTGGTTTAAGGGTGGATATCCGGCAAAGTTTGTGAGATCTCCGATGCGGGGATACACAATGCACGGATAAAAGGCTAGCAAAAAGATAGATACGCAAAAACGGAATGACCAGCTTCTTAGTCTCGGGCCAGAGAAATCATGGCCTGCAATAACTCACTCAAAAATAAATCTTGTACACTAAGATTTATGCACTCAAATATATATAAGGCTTTGGATAGGTTGAGCAACACACAAGCGATATTTGTGACAAGGTTAGCGATATTTTTGAGCATAAAAGACATCTTTAATCTATTCATAACTTGAGAGCACATAAAACACTATGGGTCTTTATTTTAATCATAACCTCCGCTGAAAATTAAGCTAGCATTTAAATAAATTCAGATTTGTATTTTTAAGAGAGCACTAGCTTAAACATGCATAAATCAATTACAAAGATGAACAAAGCTGCAATTATAATCATATACCATCATGGCACGAATTTTGTAACTTTTCCAATGGTATAATCAAGGTGGTGTCTTTATTAATGATGACATCAAGTTGAAATACATACTGAAAATAAACAAACATGCTTGCTGAAATTTAAATAAAAACAGAAAATACTACGCAAACACACATAAGCAAAAGCTGAAAATTACGAGAGAAAAAGAAAAGAAAAGAAAACTAAAGTTCCTAAATCTTCTAGTCCTCCGCCGGTGGTTGATGTTGATGATCTTGATAGTAATACCCTTGCTCATAATACGATTGAGCATTCCCTCCGACGAATTGATTTGGCTCCACGAGGTGAAGGCGTCCGAGCTCGAAGGCAATATTTGTGTTTCCTTCACCAAGTTGAGCTGCGTTAGCTTGGATGGCTGCGATGTTTTGAGCGTTTCTTGCAGCATACCCTCCAATTATGGCCATGCTTTGTTGTGGTTGGGGATGATGAGCGTAGGACTCCGCGAAGTTAGCGTTGGGCACAACATAATTTGGTGGGGGTACCGGTGCACCACCCCCCATGCTTGCTCTTGTGGCCCTCCGTAATAACTTGGCGGAGGAGGGATCCCGCCGAATGGTTGCACATTGGGTTGTGCTCCACTCGCTTGTGCGGAGGATGTTCCCTCCTCTACGATTCTTCCTCTTTTGTTCTTCCTTGCGGGGACAAGTAGTCCCTCTTCCAACCAATCTTCTCTCCCTTCGTTGAAAAGCCTAAGCCTCTCGTTGGGAAGGGGTATGTTCACTATGGCTAACCGATAACCTCCTCTCTCATCTCCACTAATGTATTTGCCTTGCCGCAAATACTCAATGCCGAGAGAGGTACCACGCAAAAGGTGGTCGGGGTTTCTTGCGATCCCCGGCCGCAAGGAAAAGGCCAACATGGAGAGGTAACACCCCGAACCAATATTACCCGCCCCCGATGTTGCTTCACAACACCAACGGTTGATCATGAGGCAAGAGGGGTCTATTGGCTGCCCGGCAATTAAAGCCGAGTATAGCCAATTCAACTCGTGTCGGTCACCTTTGTCTCCTTCATCCTCCCCAATACCCTCTTGCACATCCAAGAGTGAAATAACCGGATAATGGGGTTGCGGATGCAATTGCGTTGTTGATGGGCTTCTCCGGAGATCATATTCCAAAATCCCGCTAACATGCCGGTGGCACGTCAACTTTCTCCGGAGCTCCCTTGTGGAATCCAAGTAGCTCCCTAACGTGCTCGTAGGGAACCACTTGTTGGACTCCCTCCAAACGGAATGACAAGCTTTGCACCCCATCATCATCAACGATGGGTGCAATAGTCATCAAAATTTCCTAGGCGAACCCCAAATGGGTGTCCACCGATACTCCGTTGGAGAACCGCACCCATCCAAGGTGCCCCAACATATAGTATATGTCGGTGCCAAAACCCAAGGTGTAGAGTGCTTGGTCGTCGAACTCGACGTTGGGCACAAGCCTCTTCTCAAGATTAGAGAGCCTCTCCTCCTCCTCCGCCGACAAGATGATGAAGCCGTACGAAGAGTATGTCGGGGTGTAAGGAGGTGGCGCGGTTGAGCGAGTCGATCGTCGTGGTGGCGCGGGCTGCTCCTCCGTGTGCCCACGAGGTTCGGTAAACCTCATGGAAGTGCTTCTTGCAGCTCTCATACCACCAAGGAGGAGAGCATCGTTCCTCCTCGGTGGTGCCGTATCCGTCTCCATGCTCTGGGGAGACTCGGAAACCGAGTGCCTCCTCGAAGGCGTGGTTGATGACGGCTTGGACGACGACGAACTCTTCCTCTTGGAGAAGAGACTTGTGGTTTTCTTCCACATATGGTTGCTGCACTCTTTTCTTCAACTAAAAACTCCGGGTTGCAACCGGTAACTAGGCACTTAACTTTTTGCTTCGGATGTGGACTTTGAGTGGATTAAGGATGTGGATTTTTTTTTCTTGAGCTATCAAGCTTGGGAAGGTTGGCTATGTCTACGGAGGTTTTGAGCACACAAACGTGAATACACAAACAAAGGAAGGAGAGGGAAGCTTGCCTGCAGAAAACAGGAGCCGGGGGGCTCCTTATGTAGGGGAGGCCGGCCTCGGTGCTCCTCCCCGCCTCGTCTTTCTTCCAAAGACGATCATTTCACCTCTCGCAACTTTCCCCGCCCGCGTGCTCCACGAGTTGAACCGCCCAAACGCTCTCGTCCACTCCTTTTTATTGGTTCTTCCACTTGATGCTTCATGTTTTGGGTCATGTCCATGCTCCCTAGCTCCACTTGCTTCACATGCCACCATGAAATTCCCCGCAAAGTTGATGCTTGCTGCCCACCATGCTTTTCCTTTGCATGTGGAATTGGTGAAAGTTGATGAAAGGGAATCCAATGGTGCATGCATGATTACTAGATTGCCTCCATTAAGGTGTGTTTAAGGTTAAGCACTCCTCTAATTTGAAATTTAAAATATTTTTCAGAGCCATGCAAGAGCTCAAACATAATTTTAGAGAAGTTTTTAAACCATTAAAAACAAATGTAAGTCGAAAATATTTTTCGACTACGTCGATTTCGGTCTCACCGGTATAGTTTGCCTTCATCGGTTGAGAGCAAACATTTCCCGGCTTGATCATGGGGGCATAGGTTTAGGTTCTAATTTTGGCTAAATAAGAAAGATTTTGAATAAAACAAAATTAGAATAGGCTCAGAAAAATTCTAATCCTAGAGAAACCAAGGATAAAGATTTTTAAAACCAACCAAAAGTTTGGATTTCTAGGTTCACGCGAGTCCTACCACGTGCTGAATTTTATTAACACTTAAACATAAATCGTGGCTCTACTCGTGTGGTTTTAGCATGAAAAATAAGTCAACCTCAGCACCATAATGAGGGTGAAAGGTTGAGTTAGGTTCTGAAATTATTTGGTTGAGGTTTCTCGAAAAGAAAAGAACAAACAAGCACATAGGAGGGTTCATGCAAGGGTTTATGATAAAGCAAACATTCAATCAAGAATTATGTCTCTAATATTGTTCAACCACTTCTAAGTCTAATGTCTTTGCGTAATAAAACTCAAAAACTAAATTATTAAAAATACTCGAAAAACCTGGAATTGGGTTGTCCTCCCGGTAGCTTATTCTTGACTCGACGAAACGGGTTGCCTCCCGCCTAGCGCTTCGTTTATAGTCTATAGCTAGACTTCTTCACTTGATTACTCCGGATCAACGCTCTTTGCGGGCGTTGCAATCTTGGTACCCATTTTGGCTTAGTCATTTTTTTGGTCTTCACAGGCTGGCTTTGTCCTTTGGTCTTGACGGATGCAACAACTTCCCCGTGGCTCGGCATCTCGAACTCTGGTCTTCCGTTGTGATCTTCATGGTCTCTAGTGTGATTCTTCACTCTGGAATGAGCTTGAGTAGCCATCGCCGTCTTGGGACCTTGGAGTTGTCTCCGAAATTCTTCTTTGTTACCCATCGGACGCCCGGCAAGTTGTCCCACTTGCGTCTAGCATCTTCATCACGATGAACACTTCACATGTGGATCTTGCCCTGGCATCCTTTAGGTGTTGAGCTTCTTTCTCCATCTCCATCTTCTCCATCCTCCTCTTGATCTTGAACGGCCTTCCGGCGTCTTGACTTGGAGGTGGTGATTCCCTTGGAGATTTCGACGGTCCTTCGACTTCAACTTTTGAATCTAGGGTTTCCACCCCTTTAGCTTGTGTTGCATGTCACCTTTGCCTGTAAAGTTTTCCTGGATCATCCACAAAAAAGCTTGGGTTTCTTGGAGAGGTAGCCAACCATCTCCGGTTAGGGTTAGCAATAAGCAAAGTATGCAAAAACTAGAAAGGAAAAATAAATCTATGAAAACTAGGGTTAGACAAACTAGATTAGATGTATTTTGAGGATGATCAAAGTTTAGTAGATGCAAAAAGAAAAACAAAAAGAAAACTGAAAATTACGAACAGGCAATAAAAAATCAAATCTTGATCACTTGTTCCCCGGCAACGGCGCCAGAAAAAGGGGCTTTTTGACGGTTAATAATTGTATCAAAGTTCGTTTGTGACTCGCAAGCGTACAAGTCTCCCGTCGTAGTCAAGGGACCCTTCTTCCCTCGAGTGGTGAACCCAAGGTATCGAATCCGTGGAACAAATGTGTGACGCAAGAGTTGATCTAGTAAAGCCAAGTAACTTCAATCTTTGGTAAAAGAGAAACTCTAATGCATCTAGATAAGAGCACAAATCAAAGATAAATCTAATCTACTAAAGACCGGAGAAAACAAAGTAAGATTGGGTAGATAAACCGATCTAGAGGGATCGGGGTAAGCCTTTTGTTGAAGTTCCAAGCAAGAGAAGAAGTAGCAAATCGAATCTTATAAGAAGCCTCTTTAAATCGTGGTTTCCCGTCCAAATCCGAAAACATCCGCCTTTCGAGACCCCCGTTCGTCACAACGTATCCCTATTCATGCGGGAGCTTAGGGCGAGTCAAAAGACAAGTCGAGATTCTTTCGGAAGATCCGCGTGTACCTCTAGCCACCGCGGCTACAAGAACACCCTATGTAATCTATCGCGCGAATAGAATTGGAATAAGCAAAGCCGATCGAAAAACGAAATCTTCGAGGAAACACTTGATCGCTAAGAAAAGATTCAACTTGATAATTCAACTATGACAATGATACATACACAAGATCACCACCGGGATCCTTCCTTGATCTTGCTTCTAGCTCCGGAACTCCGACGTGGTCTTCCATGCAAGGTTCCCACGTCGGCTAGGGAAACCCTAGTCAACTAGCTCGACCCTCTTCTCTCCGAGATGGTGTCCCTCTCTTCTCTCGCTCCTCGGCGGCCAATGACGAATTCTTCTCCCCCGAGGCTCTCGGTCGTGGGGGCTATAAATAGCCCGATTGGCGGCTAGGGCAAAGGAGGGGGCATTTGGGCCCTAAATGGGCCTGGGGCCGACCGGACCGGGCCGGCCGGCCTGGGCCCATTTAGGCCCAGCCCCGAGGGCTCCTTCGCTCCACGTCGGTTCCCTTGCTTCCTGGATGTTTCCCCCTTCTGCATGTAGGTCCATGTCGTCGGTTTCTCTCCGAATTGGACTCAACTCCTTGTCTTGCAAGATTCGAAGACTTTTCCGGTCGTGTCCCCGGAGTCCGTCGTCTTCTCGGATCAAGTCCCCCGCTTCTTGGAGTTAAGTTTGCTTCATTGCATGACTTGTACGGGGCTTCAAGGTCTTGTCATGAGGTGCTTGATGAACTTATCCCGAAAGTCTTGCATTCAACACTAAAACCCTGCATAAACATTAAACTCCAAAACCGACATGCACACATGAACTTGTTATACCACGGGGGTTAGTACCAATGGATAAGGTATAAAACTCATGCCAACACCGAAGGTAAACTCATGGCTAGGTTGACGGATTTTCACTTTCAACACTTTGGTGATATATATATGTGTGTGCTTAATTACAAGATGATATGATTTAATTGGAACATGCAGAACCACCCAGAAAAATAGTGCAACCACAGTCCATATGGCTCTGGCTTAGCCAATTAATTAGGTGTGTGGAACTTTCTGATAGCCTTATCCGAAAGGAGCAGAGGGGGTCAAAGTTGAAGGGGTATAGCTCGGTTCTCTTGGCCGCAGCCTTTCCTAAGGTGTTGTCCACTAGGGGGGTTATGGTCCGCTCAGCTACTGTAACTATGTGTGTTGTTGGTCTTTTGCATACCTTTGTAAAGGCTTTGTAGCGTCCCTATGCAATCACACCGCAGAAGTGTGGTATGATGCTTGGCCAACGTTGCATGGTTGGGTTCAAAGTTCTTCAGAACTTTTACACGAGCTGTGGTGAAAGTGTACAACCTCTGTAGAGTTAAAACTGATTGATCAGCCGTGCTCACGGTCAAGAGCGGCCTGGACCCTCACATGATAATTAAACCTAAAGATGGAATGAAATCATGGTTTCTTGTGGGTTTTTGAGAAGAGATGCTTTCCTAAATGCTTAAGTGGGTTGGTATGGACTTACATCTAGTAACTAGGTGCTTGCTAATAAAATTTGACCAACATTAAAAATGCTAACAGCTGCAAAACCTTAACCTATCCTTGATAGCTTTGCATCTTCCTCTACTTGCTGAGCTCCAACCATAAGTGTGCTCACCCTTGCTAAACCACTGTTCAGAGAAGAAGAAGAAGAAGAAGAAGAAGAAGAAGAAGGTGTATGAAGTTCAGAAGATGGTGCTAGGCGTATGAAACCCCAGTCGGTTGCCTGTGAAGTTGGAGCCTTTGCTTCCTAGGATTACACTGTAAATCTCTGATAATATCTCTTTCTTTACGTGATATTGTTTCTGTTATTCACTATGATGTCACTATATGTATGAAATTAGATCCTGGCATACATATAGTTATCACTTGGTTTTCTTCGGAAAATAGAGTGACATTATCTGAGTTGGACTGTCTCCTCTTGTACTTCAAGCTGTCTTCATGTACTTGGGCCCACATGTCAGGTCGGGCAGGGCCCACTAACAGGTCGGCGGGTCTTCTGGTAGGTCGGGTCCGCCTACCGAGGACGGCTGAGACCATGGTCGGTGGGGACCCATGGGTACCCATGTCTCTCACTCTCTCTAGCTTGTGGACGACCTCTCAGACGAATGGCTCTCTTCCTCTGCGAATGACGGTGCCTCCACATACTTAGGGTTGAAGGATCTTCATGCTCAAGAAATGGGGGGCCGAACTGACCCCAGCATGGGCCAGGCCGGCCGGCCTGGGCGTCCTCATGTCTTTGTGCACTTTGCTTCCTCCATTTGCACCATTTTGATGATGTCATCCTCATGTCCAAGACGTAGGGCCTCTCGCATGAAGTTCGGTCTTTTACGCTTCAATCCTCGGGGATGTTCCTTTGTAACACTTAGGTCCTTACCACCTTTGGGAGTGATTTCATCATGCTCTAAAACACGAACGAGACTCCTCAATTGCTCCTTTGAACTTGTTATGACTCCGTCCTTTATGTCCATGTTTTCCTGCAAAAACGTAACACTTCCAAATGCACATACAAAGATGAACTTGTTATATCATTAGTGTGCCTAGTGGCGGGTTAGTTCCATAATCAAATCCAAACCAAATTGTAATGAACATGTTTGGTGTACCAAAATACAGTGTCAACATCTCCCCAACTCTTAGATCTTGCTCGTCTTCGAGCAAGTACTCGTAAAAGAACTTTTGTCCAAGGTGTTGAAATCGTGCTCCACTCATTCTTTCTTCACAATTAGTCAATCCTTTATCTTTAATATAATAAACATAAAGAAATGATCATCTTACATAAACATGGACATTTAGAATTTTTACCAAATTAAGATTTACCCCACGTCTCACACCTTTCACTCGAGGTATTCAATTCCAGCCATGCTTACTTCTTTGCTTCCTTTGGAGGGTTTTCATGGTTTTTCAAAAATAAAATTCCTGCAACAAGTATTAGACAAAAAACGTTCTCCAAGTTCCTACATGCCGCTCATATGAAGTTGCTATCCTAAACAATTCATAAACTCTCACCTCCCATAAGTCTCTCATATATCATGTAAAGTGGAGCTATGGGTATGGCTAGTGCAATCTACACAAGTATTGTCAAGCTAATAACTTCCTCTAATGGTTGTTTACCTTTCAAAACCAATGATCATGAGAATTAAACCATAATGTAGGGATATCAAGGATAAGAAGATATAGAATGGTGGACATGTGCAAGGGCAAAAGAAAATAAGATTACGAGGCATTGATGACGTCCTCGTTGTCGGGAAAAAAATGGAAGTTTCGTCTCTCAACAACAACGTGACATCCTTCCTTGCACTTTATTTATCCTTCACTTGATTCATCCTCTTCATATCTTTCTTGACATTCCTCTTCCTTTCTTTTTCTTCTTTTCTTTCTTTTTTCTTTCTTTCTTTCTTTTCCATACACATTTTTTTCTTTACTTCTCTTTCACTTGACATCTTTACCTCTCTCTCAAAGCTCCCAACTCATCTCTTTCTCGCATAACCATAATCCGAATTTAAAATTAAAAAACATGCTAGAGATGAGACGAAACTTCGAACATGCGTTGTGGTCAAGGAATACGATGCACAAAAGAGATATAATGGTTTAGGTATGGAATTCGGCGATGTACGAGACTTTCGATGTGAGAGTCTCGTTACTGAATGCATGATGAGGCTAGCAATAAAAGATAAACACAAGGACATGATCTTAGCTCCAAAATTAAAACTTCCAAGAGATAAGGATCCTAGCCAAACTCATTATACTAACCGCACTTATGGTGGAGCGAAAATTAGATTGGCTTCGTATAGGATTTTTCTTAGACTCTCAACTTGGAAAAAGAGAATTCGCTAACCTTTATTACAAGGGTTTTTAAATAATTTTCAGAATTAAATTCCTCCAATCTTAGCATCAAACTTAGCACAACCAAAACAAAGTTCTAGATCAAAGCATGATGCGAGTACTTTTAAAGGTAAAAACTCCACTAAGCACCACGGTAAACGTTTCAAAAATTAAAGACAAACGTACAAGCAAAGGAAGAAAAGCATTGCAAGAGACAAAAATTTAAATGACACTTTTTATTTGATTTTCTTGACTCGAACACTAACTTTAAGACACTTTAAACTTTTTGAAAAATTAAAAAAAAGCACACTCCTAAAACTTAAGACTCTCAAACTCTCGCAAAAATTAAACCAAACCAAACTAATCTCTAAAGCAAAAGGCTAGCTAGCTAGCTCTTCCCACCCTAAAACCATACGACATCCTCATCGTATCTTACAAAAAACTAAGAGGGGAAAATTCTATTTCCTAGTGGAACTTTCCGCAGCTCTTGCACCATTTGTTCTTCATGTTGCCCACCATGCCGAACAACTTCTGCACGTTCTGATTCAGAAATTTGTAGTCGTCCTCGACCACTCGTTACAAGTCCTCCATACGCTGCCTCATCGCCTCCATAGCCGAGAAACATTCATCGATGATGCGTAGAGATCCGAGATGGAGTGACGGCAAGCCGCACAACACAGCGGATGCATCCCGAAAGGGCCGTCATTGCCAGGGTCGTCGCCGTCACCGCCGTCATTAGGATCGTCGCCGCCGTTGGGACCTTCGGGAGTCTTCTCCTTGGGCACCTCTTCCCAATAGCAGAGGTCATTGTCCTCCCTTCCGGTGGCCGCCCACGAGCTCGGGCTACAGTCATCGGAGTAGTCACTCCTCCTGTAATCTTTTGGCTCGGGCGTCACCTCCATGTAATCCTTCCTCTTCATGCCTCGGATGCGCTCCGACCTACGAACGGGAGTAGAGACCCTCTCCTCCTTGATGTGGTAGCGAGATGCAATTGCTTCGGTTGGGACACACCCTCCGCAATGGATGCGGGCGGTCCTCATGATCTCCATGGGTGGATTGAGCTCGTATCACTTCGCTTTCTCCAGCTTCAATGGCTCCTCGGCACCTAGCTTGATCTCCATGCTCCTTGGGGACGACATGGCTGCTGCTTGGGTGCAAAAGGATGTGAATTGGGATGGATTCCCGATCTCCCATCTCGTCCCTTTAATTAGTTTAGGAAGGAATGCTCTAGAAACCATTTTTTCCTTTTCTTGACTTCCCTAAAAATTTCTAACCAAACAAGAAAGTCGAAGACGCGCGTCCCTGAGGAAACTGGGGGCGAGCCGCCACCCGGGCCCCTTGGGCCGATCGGACCAGGCCGGCCGGCCTGCCTTGGTCCACGAGCCGGTTCGGTCTGTTTTTTCACGTGTCCCACTATTTTTACATTTCAAGACCATGTGAAAAATATGGCCTGGTAAAACTTCGTGAGAAACTCTAGAAAAATAAAAGAAGAGCTATTTATAAAATACTCACCTTGTTTTACGTCCTAGGCTTGACGTTCGGGCTCATCCTCCATGATGAGAATATCAACATGGTGAAGGGGCACAACATCAGGTTCGTAATAAACCTTAAGCCGTTGACCATTCACCATGAATTGATCACCTTTCACATCCATGATGGTTACCGCTCCATTGGAGAGCACCAAATGAACAAAGTAAGATCCATCCCACTTGCTTTGCAATTTCCCCTCTCTGAAGGTTTTAAACCTCGAATTGTAGAGGAGGACCTTATCTCCTCCTTTGAATTCCTTTTTCTTCAATCTTTTATCATACCACCTTTTAATTATCTCATTGTATATGCTCGCATTTTTGTAAGCTTTTAACCTCATCTCCTCTAGCTTGCTGATTTGGATTCTCCATTTTACCACTGCGGCGTCTAGATCGAGGTTCATCTCTTTAATCCCAATAGGCTTTATGTTCTAACTCAACCGGAAGGTGACAAGCTTTCCCATAGACAAATTGATAAGGGGTCATACCTATCGGTGTCTTGAACGCCGTTCGATATGACCACAAAGCTCCATCCAACTTCTTTGACCAATCCTTGCCTCCCTTCTCTATAGTTTTGTTAAGGATGCTCTTTAATTGCCTATTCGATGTTTCCGCTTGTTCGTTGGTTTGTGGATGATAAGGCGTAGAGACTCTATGTTCAATCCCCAACTTGGAAAAGCACTTCTTGAAGTTCTTCCTGGTGAAGCGAGGGAAACTCATGCTCTTGATCATTGCAATGGATTCCTCCGTGGAAGCTTTACGACATGGCATGGCCTCCGTCGTATGGACCTCCATGGGTCCACTACCTCGGTGGGTACCAGGACCGACTACTCGGTGGGCCCCTGGGACTACCCAGCTTGCGCTACACGGCACCTGATGGCGTGGAGCACAAGGACTACGGAGGAGAAGTACTCGGTTAGGAAGCTGTACATGTCCTGCACTATATGGAAGACTCCTAGATGTACTCGACTAGTACTCTCTCCCTACTCCGACTTGTAACCCTGCTTCCTGGACTATATAAGGCGAGGCAGGGACCCTTCTCTAGCATCCAATCTCATCTCACGGCGTACTATTACACCATCTTGTAATCGTACCCAATCAATCCAGAGCTACGCAGCATACAGGACGTAGGGTATTACGCACCTCGCGGCCCGAACCTGTCTAAATTGTGTGCCACGTGTCTCTTCCTTCGAGTTACCGATCTCGGCGAGGCCACATTCATCTACTTCGGGTACTCCCCTTAGTAGGTTGCCGGTCTAAAACACCGACACCGGCGCGCGCGCCGGGGGGGGGGGGGGAGGGAGTGGACTCATCGGCGGGCGGCGCGATTTCTTCCTCCGCCACCGTCGTAGAGGGCTCATCTCCCTCCCAGGACAGATATGTTGACTTCCTGCAAAAGTACACAAATTGGTTGTCAATCAAGCTCGACTACTACACCAAGAACTACTCAGGAAGGCTCAGTACTTACAAACTTGACCGGACTATCGTCACAGTCGGGGCTCCAAGGATGCTGGCAATATCTACCGCCTAGCCTCGGCGGGCGCCTCCTCTCGCGCCTCGCGCGGCGTCGCCTCCTCTACGGCAACGCAGGCCGATGCGCCGCTCTCCGCGCTCCTCCGCGGCTACCACTCCTTCGGGCAGCGGCGGCTACGGGCTCCGTGCTCCCCCGAGGGGCGGGGGCCGGCGCTCCGACCGCGCCAAGAGCTCTTCCACGGTGGGGGGCCGGGCTACGACTCCCGGCGGGTTCCCCCACCGTGTCCCACTCGCCTTCGTCGCCCTCATCAACGGGCTCTATCGGCGGCACCTCCCGCAAGCAAGGAAGCTCGTCATCGCAAACGAACTCGAGAGACTAGTACTCGACTACACTACTCAAGACGTTTTACCTCTTGACGCGTGGTCTCGCAGACCTTCGCTTCTTCGTCACCCGCTTGCGGGCGGGGTTGTGCGGCTTCCGTGGCGGGCGCAGCCGGACTAGCCTCCGGAGCTAGCCGGCGGATCTTGCACGAGGGGCACATGAGGTAGGCCGGGACGGCTGAACCTCGACCGCAGCTGAAAGCGGTCCTGCAGCGTCTCCTCGCCGTCGTCCTCGTCGGACGTGTCCTCCATGATGACGGTGTCATCTCCTTCGCCGACTTCTCGCCGCTCCTTGGATTTGGCTTTTCCCTCCTCCGGGATCTCGACTTCCTGAGGGGGCGGCTGCGGCTCGAAGACGAACTTCTTCAAGTCGTCCTGCAAGACACAATACATCAGCTCGACTACTCAAAGGCAATGGGTACTCAGGTGGGGGGTACGGCTACTTACCTCCTTTGGCGGCGCGTGGCGAGTACTCGCGACAGGGCACGCCTTGTATGGTGGCATGTCCTTGAAGATGCGCGTCGGCTCGTCGACAATATCGTCGTTGTCGACTTCACCTCCGGCATCCGCGACGTGTCGTCGTCGCCGGTGTACTCGAAGCCTAGGGTGTCGCGGGCCATCGGCGGCCGCACCCTGCGCTTTATAAAGCCGAAGGCCACATGCTCGGCCCTCGGCCCCGTCTTCTCTCGAGCACCTTGATGCGCACCAACGGCTCGGGAGCCGGATCTCCTCCCCGCATTGTGGGCTCTGTGTTCCACCGGGCGCGATGCTTCGGCCGCTTCCCGCTCGGCTTCGGCGGTCCGGGTGGTGATTTGTGACGTAGAACCACTTCGCCTTGCGCCTTGATTGGAGTCGATGAGTTTGTACGAGAGGTACTGCTCCGCCGCATCCTCCCGCATCTAGATCCCTGCTCCACCGACTACTCGTGGGTTGCTGGCGCTCGGCTGCGGCTTCACCCGAAGAACTTCCGGAACAAGATCCAGTGGGGCTTGATCCCTAGGAACGCCTCACAGAAGTGGACGAAGACTGCGGTATGGAAAATACCGTTGGGGTTGAGGTTGAGGTACTCGACGCCGTAGTACCCTAGGAGGCCTTTGAAGAAGTCGCTGGCCGGAAGCGCGAGTCCGCGCTCCGCGAAGCGCGCGAACATCGGAATCTCATCCTCGCTCTTCTCCATGGGGTATGGGTCCCCGGCGGCGGCCCTCCAACTGTCCACCTCCTTCTCACGGATGAATCCACTGTTGAGGAGAGCCAGCAGATCTCCGGTCTTCATTTTCGACTTTTTCCACTCACGGCTTGGATCTGGCCGCGATGGAGACATCGGCGGTGCTGCCCCTGTGGCAGCCCCGGCGGCCTCGTCACGGCCCCTCTTCTTCCCGGTGGTCTTCACGCTCTTGGACGGCGATGGCTTCATTCTCCAAGTGCACGGCGTCTTCACGCGCATTCGCTCGGGGGCTACTCTAGCAGCCTCCGGGTGGCGGCACGCTCGGATCTACGGCGGCGGCGGCGTGCGCATCTATTCGAATGGCTACAACAACGATGGGTGGAAAATCCTAAGGGTTTTGGCTTCTATTTATAAGTAAAAATGGCTCCCCAACGGCCAGATGGATAAGTCCGCGCTCGGCTGACTCAGCGGCCGCGCGTGACTCTTCGTATTCTACTAGTCGACGCGCCTCACCTCGGGGGCTCGGCTACTTCTACTCGACTACCTGGGAAGCGACAAGACTCAGGAGCATCTCAGGACACATTCTACAAGATGACCCTTCAATTCGAGAGGAAGTACTCGACTCAAGGCTCGGGGGCTCCGTGCCACGTGTCCTTCGGTTTTTTCTCTCCGGATTTTTCGGGATATTCTTGCCAAGACTTCAGATGGACCCTCGACCGAGTCTACAACTCGACCTAAGGCTCGGGGGCTACTCCATATGGAGTGCGATTTTGCAATCGCACTTCCATATCGCCTTCGGCTTCAAGACAACGTGGGCATTTTTGAAGACCTTCGAGGGCACACTCGGGGACGCTTGGGACTACTCGAGAAGACTTCGGATTGTTCGGATGTCGGTGGAGTACATTCCAGCCTCGGGATGCTTCGACTACTCTTGAGGACTTTTGACTTGTAGTACCCGGGGACGCTTGAGGACTACTCGTTAAGGCCGTCAAGACTACTTGAAGCTATCCTTCTCGACTACAAAGTACTCGGGGGCTTGTCGTATGGACCTCCCTGGGCCCACTACCTCGGTGGGTACCAGGACCGACTACTCGGTGGGCCCCTGGGACTACCGCTTGCGCTACACGGCACCTGATGGTGTGGAGCACAAGGACTATGGAGGAGAAGTACTTGGTTAGGAAGCTGTACACGTCCCGCACTGTATGGAAGACTCCTAAACGTACTCGACTAGTGCTCTCTTCCTACTCCGACCTGTAACCCTGCCTCCCGGGCTATATCAGGTGAGGCAGGGACCCTTTTCTAGCATTCAATCTCATCTCACGGCATACTATTACGCCATCTTGTAATCGTACCCAATCAATCTAGAGCTACACAAAGATACAGACGTAGGGTATTACGCACCTCGCGACCCGAACCTATCTAAATTGTGTGCCACGTGTCTCTTCCTTCGAGTTACCAATCTCGGCGAGGCCACATTCATCTACTTCGGGTACTCCCCTTAGTAGGTTGCCGGTCTAAAACACCGACAACCTCTACCCACTTGAACACATAATCAATCATGACTAGGATATGCTCAAATCCATGTGAGTTTTTGAAGGGCCCTATGAAGTCTATTCCCCACACATCGAATAAGTCGATTTGTAGATTATATTTCAAAGGCATGACCTTCCTTTGAGAAATATTTCCGGTTCTTTGGCATTCAGGGCATGATGCAACATATCTTTTAGTATCTTCATGCATCTTCAGCCAAAAGAATCCGCTAGATCACACTTTTGCTTGGGTCCGAAAATGGCTATAGTGTCTCATCGTACTTGTCGGGGACAGCCCTAGAGGTCCCCTTAAACAATGGGGAAATCCTCACTTAAAACACGCAACAAAGCCAAAACACAATTTGCCTAACCATGCAGGGAACGGCCCACGCCGCAGGGACCCCGACGGCCCATCAAGGCGGCCCTCTTAGAGATCCCCTCGGACGTGCTCCGCCCTCGCTCGAGGGCTCGCGCCCCCTCGGCGGGCTCCGCCCCGTTCGAGGGGAAGCGCTTCCCTCGGACGGGCTCCGCCTCGCTCGAGGGCACGCTCCCCCTCGAGTAGGCTCCGCCCTCGCTCGAGGGTACGTCCCGCCCTCGGCCGGGGTCCGCCACGCCGAGGGCGCCCCTCACGCGTGCGCCGCCCCCGTACGCGGCATTTAACGCCCCGACACCCGCGGGACGGTGCCATCATGCGCCCGGGCTCGCGCCCCGTGCCGCCGCACCAACTCCCCGGTGAGGAGCCCATCCCCATCGCCGTGGGGAGGGACTATGCGCCGCGGCCGGTGTCGGGCCTCGTGACGCCGTGCGCCCGCTCCAAGACGGCTAACACGCCGAGCCCTCGAAGGGGGCCGCGTTGCACCCTCGATTCACTTTCTTGTGACCCCACAGGTTAGGGTGGAGGCGCTAGGCCGGTGGAGCACCATCCCCGCCACCGTAACAGCGTGGCCGCCGTCCCCACGCGTGCAGCGCACGCCGACACCGTAGCAACAACCCCAAGACCGTGAAGCGCGTCGGAAGGGGACGCCGTTCTACCTACTCCCCGTACTCCGTACGGCCAACGTCGCACCTCCCTCGAGCCCATCGGAGGACATCTCCACCATCCGCCGCCCTTCTACCCTCGAACCGCCACCGTTCGGGTACGAGGTAGGCCATGATGACCGGATCGCCACAAGGATCGTCCGACGGCCGCCCACTCTACAAAAGATAGCACGTCGCACTTCCCCGCGTAGCTAGATAGCGCGGCGCGCATGTAATCCGCCTCCCACTTGATCTATAAAAGGGGGGGCGAACCCCCCCCCCGCGGGGAGGAGGAGACGAAACAAGCCGGATAGCACACAACACACCACGTACTCATTCTCCAATTCTCCCACAATATCTTCAACCGGGGACTTGGAAGCCACACTTCCTCTCCCGCCTTGCTTGTAGCCGCCCCACTCACAGCACCCCCGTGCTGAGCAATATAGTGCCTTGAGCACACCACTGCTGGACGTACGGCCCCCTCGGCCGGAACCAGGATAAATCCCGTGTCTCTTATTGCTTAGCATCGACCATTGAGGGATAGACCACGACGCTTACTACTGGTTAGTGTCGGGACCATATTCCGCACCGACAGTTGGCGCCCACCGTGGGGCTCTCGAGCGCCTAAGGTCATTCCACCAACTCCCTCCATGGTGATCCGCACTGAGTACCGCGGTACACGCTACCGCATGGGTAGCTCGGACCCCCCTCCCGGCCCGGTTCGAAATTCGCTTCGGGGACCCGAACTTTCGTGCCACGGGGAACGGCTATCTCATGCGCCTCACCAACCGTGAGGAGCCCCGCGCGCGCGCGCCGAGCCGGGTCCGCTCGGTCCCCGCCGCACGCACCACCACGGCGCAGCGCCCGCAGCACGGATGCCGCGGGCCCGTCGACGCCACAACACCGTCGTCGCTCCGGGCGCCGTTCGCGCCGGCGCGCGGTCCGAGCGACGGCAGGTCGAGCGCGCCGCCACTCGCGCGCGGCGCGCCCACCGTCACGACGGCCACCTCCCCGACAGACGCCGCACGGTCTCCGACCGCGCATCCCCATCGGGCCGCGTGGCGCTACGTCGCGCCTACAACGCCAACGTCAACACCACGATGCGCAGGTTCCACCCGGCCGCCACGTCTTCGTCGCCGGGGATCCCGCGCCTCGGCCAGGGGACGAATCGTCCCCGGGCTCCGTCGACGCGTTGCCACCCGCCAACCGCCAAGGGTACGCGGAGTGGGGACTTCTCCGCGTGCCGGGACCCGGGGCCATGCGTTCCGCGTTTCCTAGACGCCGCGGACTACCGGTTCGGCCGCTCCGACGACTCCAAAGACGGAGTTACGACCCCGCGCGGGGAGTGCTACGTCGTCGTCACCAACGACCCGGCCAATGCCGCCGGTGCGATGGGCGCCGGAGACGGGGAAGTCACGCCCGCCCCGGGGATCGCCACGCACCCGGCCGCAGGCCGAGCGCTCCCCGCGGGGGCCGACGCCGGCGCGCAACCGGCCCAAGCCCGCGAGCTCGAAGCCAAGCCGGCGGAGGAATACGGACGGTGCGGGCGCTCCGCGCCTCAATGGCGGGGGAGGCCTCCGCACGGGGCGAACGCGCACGGGAGCCGGGCCGACAGTCCGCGACCGCATCAACACCGTCCCCAATGTCGACAACGCGGACGCGCCCCCGCGGCGAGCCAAAAGCTCATCGCCGCCGCGACGCCGCTGCAGCCATGCCGCACCCTCGACCCCCGAGGCTCGAGACCCGCACCGCGAGGTGCAAACTCTCATCGAGCAAGCGGCCGTCCGGCCAGGCCGAGAGCTCGGCCTCACGCATCCGCCAACAAGGGGGGATCCGTGGGACGACGAAGCCGCGCCGGGAGGCGAACCCCTCGGTGCACGCAGGAGGACCGCGGGGCGACCCGCCGACCAAGGACGCACGCCGGCCAAGGAGCGGCTCCTTGACGCACGCAGGGCGCTGGATGGTGACGCCCGCAACGTCATCAACGCCAGGCGCACCAGCAAGGCGGACGCACGAGCGCCGAGGGGCTACCATCCTCGACGGGGTGGACGCTACGACAGCCGACGAGGACCGCTCCCCGACGCCGGAGCCCCCAGGCACCCGTGTGTTCAGCCGGGAGATCCGCGCGGCAGCGTTCCCCCAACGCTTCCGCCAACCCTCGACCATCGTCAAGTACAACGGGAGACGGACCCCCGCGTATGGCTCAAAGACTACCGCTTAGCTTGTCGGGGGGGGGGCCACCAGTGACGAGGTCATCATCCGTAACTTGCCCCCGCATCTCGGCGACGCGGCCCGACATGGCTCGAGCACTTGCCCGCCAGCCGCATCCACAACCGGGACGATCCGGTCCGCACGTTCGTGGGCAACTTCCAGGCACGTACATGCGCCCCGAAACTTGTGGGACTCGCGCTCCCCGCACTCGGGCCCGGCCGAGTCGCCGCGGGACTTCATACGGCGCTTCTCTAAGCGCCGCACCGAGCTCCCCGCCGTGGCGCAATTCGAAATCGTGCACGCCTTCCTCGAGGGCACCACGTGCCGGGACCTCGTACGGGAGCTGGGACGCAGCCCCCGCCCGCGGACTCCAACGAGCCGTCTCGACATCGCCGCCGCCCTTCGTCTCCCGGGAGAGGAGGCCGTGGGGGCGATCTTCGACGGCAAGAAGGGCAAGCGCTCGGAGGACGCGCCCGCGGAGGGCGGAAGTCCAAGGAGCGGCACCGCAACGACAAGCGTGGGCAAGAAGGGGGAAGAAGCCGCGCGCGCGAGGCGCGCGAGCAGGGGCGCGACGGCGGCAATGCCGAGGCCCTCGCTGTTGACCCGGCTCGACGGGGCCCTCGACCGGCCCCTCGAGGCCCGGGGGTGTTCGACGACATGCTGAAAAAGCCATGTCCTTACCACAAGACCCCAGTGAACCATACCCTTGAGCAGTGCGATATGCTCAAGAAGTTCTATGGCCGTGCCGCCGCGAAGGAGGCAGAGGCCAAGAAAGACGGAGGCGATGGCGACGCAGCGGCTTCCCCTCCGTCGAAAATGTGTTCCTCATTTTTGGGGGACCAACCGTCGACATGTCGACCCGCCGCCGCAAGAAGGAGCGGCACGAGGTCCTCGCCGCGGAGAGGGCGCCTCCGTCCTTCCTCAATTGGTCGGAGGACGCCATTACCTTCAGCGGAGGACCACCCGAACCGCGTCCTCAATCCGGCCACTTCCCGCCGGTGGTCGACCCCATCATCGGAACGCACGGTTCTCGAAGGTCCTCATGGACGGAGGCAGCAGCCTCAACATCCTCTACGCTCATACGTTGCGCCCGATGGGGGTCGGGTTGGACCGGACCGCGGCCCGGAAGAAGAAGCCATTCCATGGCATTGCGCCGGCAAGGTGTCCGGCCCCTCGGCATCGACTCGCCGGCTTGGTTTGGCACCCCGAAGAACTTCCGCAAGGAGACCCTCACCTTCGAAGTGGTGGGGTTCAAGGGGGCCTACCACGCAATACTTGGGCGACCCCTGTTACGCCAAATTCATGGCGGTCCCCAATTATACCTACCCGAAGATGAAGATGCCCGGCCCAAACGGCGTCATCACCGTCGGCTCGTCCATCGAGCACGCATTCGACTGCGACGTCGAGTGCGTAGAACACGCAGAGGCACTGGTGCTGGATGAAGCGCTGGTGAACACGTTGGAGAAGATGGTCAACGACGACCTCGACCCCGCCGCCAAGCACGCTGGCACCTTCGAGGCCGCGGAGCAGACCAAGGGGGTCCCCCTCGACCCCTCAGCCCCCGAGGGCAAGGCGTTGAGGGTCAGCTCCACCCTCGACCCCAAATAGGAAGTGGTGCTCGTCGACTTCCTCCGTGCCAACGCCGACATCTTCGCGTGGAGCCCCTCGGATATGCCGTGCATCCCGAGGGAAGTCGCCGAGCACTCCCTTGACATCTCGCCAAACGCCCGCGCCGTGTAGCAGCCGGGCGCGCCGCTTCGACGAGGAGCGGCGACGGCAATCGGAGCGGAGCCGCGGAAGCTTCTCGAGGCCGGATTCATCAAGGAGGTGTTCCACCCAACGTGGCTAGCAAACCCCGTGCTTGTAAAGAAAAAGAATGGGAAGTGGCGGATGTGTGTAGACTACACTAGTCTTAATAAAGCATGTCCTAAAGTTCCTTTTCCTTTGCCACGCATTGACCAGATCGTTGATTCAACGGCTGGGTGTGAATTGCTTTGCTTCCTTGATGCTTACTCCGGATACCACCAAATAAAGATGAAGGAGTCCGACCAGCTCGTGACTTCGTTCATCACACCTTTAGGGACGTTCTGCTACGCCACGATGCCGTTTAGCCTTAGAAACGCGGGTGCAACATACCAGCGTTGCATGCAGCACGTTTTTGGGGATCACATCGGGCGAACAGTCGAAGCATATGTGGACGACATCGTCGTGAAGACCAGGAAGGCAGACGACTTGGTTGGCGACCTCGCCGTCGCGTTCTGCCGCCTACGGGCCAATGGGGTCAAGTTAAACCCCGAAAAATGTGTCTTTGGAGTGCCGCGAGGCATGCTCCTGGGGTACATTGTCTCCCAGCGGGGAATCGAGGCCAACCCCGAAAAGGTTGCGGCCCTCGAACGAATGGGTCCGATCCGGGACCTCAAAGGGGTGTAGAAGGTGCTAGGGTGCCTCGCCGCCTTGAGCCGCTTCATCTCGCGGCTCGATGAGAAGGGCCTCGCCCTCTATCGCCTCCCTCAAGAAGCACGAGCGCTTCTCCCGGACCGCCGAGGCCCGTGATGCGCTCGACAAGCCGAAGGCGTCTCTAACACACGCCCCGATCCTCACGCCACCGCAAGACGGCGAACCCCCGCGGCTCTACGTAGCCGCGACCACCCGTGTGGTCGCCGCCGTGATCGTCGTGGAGCGCATGGAGGAAGGGCATGCCTTGCCCGTACAACGGCCGGTCTACTACATCGGCGAGGTCCCGTCGACACGAAGACGCGCTACCCCCGTGTCCGAAGTTGCCGTACGCGATAGTCCTTGCGCGGCGCAAGCTCTTCCACTACTTCGAGGCCCACCCCCGTCATGGTGGTTTCCTCCTTCCCACTAGGGGAGATCATCCGCAACCCCGACGCCGCGGGCGGGATCGCCAAGTGGTCCGTAGAGCTAATGGGCGAGACGCTCGCCTACGCCCCGCGCAAGGCTGTCAAATCCCAAATCTTGGCGGATTTCGTCGCCGAGTGGACGGACACGCGCTACCGCCGCCACGGATCCAAGCGGAGGGCCGGACTCTCGTTCTTCGACGGCTCGCTGATGAAAACAGGAGCGGGCGCGGGCTCCGCTCTTCGTGTCACCCCTCGGGGAACACATGCGGTACGCGGTGCGCCTCCACTTCCCCGCGTCTAACAACATGGCTGAATACGAGGCCCTCCTCTCGCGGCCTCAAAATCGCCATTGAGTTAGGCGTCCAAGCGCCTCGACGTGCGGGGGGGACTCGCGGCTCGTGATCGATCGTGTCATGAAGAACGCGAGCTGCCACGACGACAAGATGGAGGCCTACCGCAAAGCCGAGCGAGACCTCGAAGACAAGTTCTACGAAGATCGAGCTCAACCACGTGCCCCGCCGCACAACGAGGAGGCGGACGAGCTCGCCAAAATCGCGTCCGGCGGATCACCGTCCCCCCGAATGTTTTCGCGAGCGACATCGCTCAACCCTCGGTCGTCTTTGAGCCCTATCCCTCGAGTCACAATGAACCCTCGGGGGCTCCCTCGAATCCGGTGGGTGCGGAACTCATGGACGAGGACCCCTCGAACGAGGCGTACGTGCTCTCCCTCCTCGAGGGGTACGGCTCCCACGAGGCCGACGTAATGGACATCGAGCCGGCTCCCCGTCCGGAGGACCGGCGCGAAAAATACATCGCCCGGATTGCTCGAGGGAAACTCCCCGTGGACCGGGCCGCGGCCGGGCGTATCGCCGGATGGGCAAATCTTTTGCCCTCGTCGACGGCGAGCCGTACAAGCGCGCCGCCTCCCCGCATCCTACGGCGGTGCGTACCCATTCCCGAGGGGTGCGAGCTCCTACGGGACATCCACACGGGGATGCGTGGCGACCACGCCGCGCCCCGCACCCTCGTCGGCAACGCGTTCCGCCGGGGCTTTTATCGGCCTACCGCGGTCGCGGACGCCGCCGAAATCGTACGCACCGCGAAGGGTGCCGGTTCTACGCCCGCAAGTCCAACTTGCCCGCCCATGCCCCGCAAACCATCCCCGTGACATGGCCATTCGCCGTGTGGGGGCCGGACATCGTCGGGCCCCCGCGAAGGCGCCGGGGGCTTCACCCACTTGTTGGTCGCGATCGACAAGTTCTCCAAGTGGGTAGAGGTGCGCCCCATCACGAATCTAAGGGCGAGCAAGCGAGAACATTCTTCACCGACATCGTCTACCGCTTTGGAGTGCCAAACTCCATCATCACCGACAATGGGTCCCAGTTCACGGCAAGAAGTTCTTGGAGTTCTGCGACAAATTCCACATCCGAGTGGATTGGGCAGCTGTGGCACACCCACAAACCAACGGCCAAGTAGAGCGTGCCAACGGCATGATCTTACAAGGCCTAAAGCCTAGAATTTTCGACCAGCTGAACAAATCTGGGCGGAAATGGCTCCAAGAGTTACCAGCGGTTGTGTGGAGCCTAAGGACCACCCCGAGCAGAGCCACTGGGTTCACCCCGTTTTTCTTAGTCCACGGCGCGGAGGCCGTCCTCCCCACGGACTTAGAATACGGATCGCCCAGGGTTCGAGGCTACGACGAAGAGGCCAACCAGCCGAGCCCGAGAGGACTCGCCGGATCGGTGCCGGACGAGGCACGCCTCGTGGCCCCGATGCATTCCGCGAGGTACCGGCGGCCCCTCGGGCGCTACCAAGCACGCAAGATACGCCGGCGGGATTTCGGCCGAAGGGGATCCGGTCCTAAGGCTACGTCAAGACAACCGAGGGCGCCACAAGCTATCGCCCCCATGGGAGGGACCCTACGTCGTGGTGAAGGTACTCAAGCCCGCACGTACAAGCCGGCCAACGAGGACGGTGAAGAGCTCACCAACGCTTGGAACATCCAACGGCCTACGTCGTTTCTACCCCTAGCTAGGATTCCCAAGCATTTTTTTTTCGCTTGTAAAAATCACATGGCCAACGCCCCAGTTGGTTGCAACTATGTAAAAGCTTTAAGTTTAATAAAAAGGGCAACTCGGCTTTCCCCTGAAACCCAAGTTACCCTCGGGGGCTACTGCGGGGGGCACCCCCCCAAAATGGTCCCATTTTTTCGCGCAAAAATAAAATAACTCACACGCGCTAAGTTTGTTTCCTACTTCAACCTCGAGCAACGATTCGAACAGGGCGCAGGCGGCCTAGCGGAAGGAGCGTGCGAGCCAGAGATAGCCTACGCCGCGTGGATATGGCCCTTCTCTCTCGCCTCCAACCCAGCGGGCCCCCCGCGAAAATCGAACTCCCCTAACTAGAATCTACTCAGGAAGAAGGAGAAACAAAAAGCGTGATAGACAAATGACTTCATTACAGCAAAAGTTTATGTCCAAGAACAACTTGTTCATTTACAAAAGGCCACGAGGCCAGAGTACTGATACACATCAAAATGGGCCAAGTGCCCAACTGCTTTCAGGCGGGAGGAGCGGCAGCGTCAGCGGCGTCCGGGAAGAGGAACTCCTCGAAGGCTTCGGCGAGCGACCCGGCGGCGTCAGCGGCGAGCGCATCCACACGCTCCATCGCCACCTCGTCCTCGACACCCTCGGGGACGACGTAGCCCTTCGCCGCCGCCTCGAAGTTGACCTCGTAGTGGGACCGCACCACTCCGAGGGCCTTCCGACGCCCGGATGCGCGCCCGGCGCATCCGCTCGGTGACGTGACCGCCAAGGGCACACGGGCGGTTGGCTAACGAGCCGCCCCGTGCTTCGCCCTCCTCCACGGCGCGGCGGGTCTCGAGGGCCGCGCCATGCGCCCCCGCAGCTCTCGGCTCGGAGGAGTTGTAGGAAGCCTCGCAGCCGCCTCGGCCCGCTCACCGCATGCCCCGGGCGGTGTGCAAGCCCGGAGTCGCCAAGGCAAGAAAGAAATCAGAAAGGGAAATGCGAGCCCTCTAACAGAAAAACCAACAAGGCAAGAGTCAAACAGTGGCTCACCTTCGACCTGCTTCCTCTCCGTCTCGAAGTCGCGGCGCACGGCCTCGACCGTCAGCTCGAGGCGCTTGACGGCCTCACCTTGCTCCTGGAGGGCCAGCTCCTGATTGGCGTTGGTAATGCTGAGCATAATCACCTCGCCCTCGGCTTTGGAGAGCTTGTCGTCCCGCTCCGCCAATGACTTCTGCGCCGCCTCGCGAGCGACGCGCTCCTCGCTCCGGCCGTCCCGGCGTCGACGAGGGCGGCCTCGCTCCGCCGGAGCCGCCCCTCGGCCCCTTGGCGGGCGGTGCGCTCATGCGGAGCTGCTCCTCGGCCGGCGACAAGTGCCGCGGCCTTGGCGTCGAGGGCGGCCTTCAAGTCGTCGACCTCCTTGGCCCGCCGCTCCCGCCCGCACGCCCGCCCCCTCGGCCCCGGCGCCGCCGCGCCCGCGCCCCCTCGAGCGACGAACGGAGCTCCCGGTTCTCGCCGCGGACGTTGGCCACCTCCGCCTCCCAATTGGTGGCCGCCGTCCGCATCTTCTCCAAGTCCGAGCGCGCCCCGCCACGAGCCTCATCACGATCGATGAGGGCCGTGCGGACCCGCTCGAGGCTCGAGCGGCGCGCCGGGTCCCCGCCTCGAGCTCTCGGGGAGCTCGTCGCGCCACGCCATGGCCCGTACGCCGGCCACCGTCCGGCGTCCCGAGAGCGTCGGCAAGCGCGTCGAAAGCACCGCACCGCTCCCCGGAGGCCGGTGGACCTCGGCGTTCACCCGGTCGAAGGCGTCGTACTTGTCATGGGTGCGGCGCTCAAGCTCCTGGCACCCACAAACCAAAACCCATAAGCGCTACGACACGGAAGCAGCACGCAAAAACGAGAGATGGAAGGAAAACAAGCAACCACGACCTACCTGGAAGACGCGCCATGCAGGGCTGCCATGGACCCGTAGCGCTTCATTCAGCGCGCGGTTGAGCGTGGCGCCGTGGCTCCGGAGCTCGCCCCAGAGCTCCTGCTCCCCCCGGGCGTCAGCAAACGCAGGGGGATCGTCGACGGCCCCCTCCACCTGGGCGGGGTGGCCGGCGCGGGAGGACGAGGCCTCGGCACCGTGTCCTCGGTCCCCCGCCACCATACGCCCCTCGTGCCGCCTCACGAGGGCCCCCTCCTGGGGCTCAGGGGAGTGTGTGGGGAAGCTAGCCCACTGATCCCACCCGGGCGGCGGGGAGTCGTCATCCAGGACCTCCACCACCTCCGCCCGGGAACCGCCGGCGGGCACCGGCCCTTGCGCCGCCTCCACCGGCGCCTCCACCGCGCGCCTCCGTGGCCGCGGGCGCCCGACGCGGCGCCACGGCCACCACCTCCGTCTCGCGCCCGCGACCACGGGCGCCGCCGCAGTTGCACCCGCTCCGCCTCCTCCGCGGCCGGCGCCACGGGCCGCAAAGTAACGGCCTCGCGGGCCGCGCCTCCGCCACGGCCGCTACCGCGGCCCTCGCGCCCCCACAACGGCCGGCGCCGGACGCTCCTTAGTGACCGCCGGCCGCACCGCGGCGGGGCCGATCCGCCGGCCGAGGCCTCGGGGCCCCGCCCGCGCCCTCGCGAGCTCTCGCCCGCCGCCGCCGTGCTTGCCCCCGCCCGTGGCGCCCTCGACGAGCGCCGCCGGTGGGGATGGACGCGTCCGTCCTCGGCACCTTGGCCGGTGCAAGGGGAGGCACGGTTGGCACCACCGCGCGGAGGCACAAACGAAAATTCGAAGGCTTGGTCATCACAAAACCAAGCCAAACGAAAAAGGTGAGCTCCTTACCTCGAAGAGGAGAAGGCACGCTTCCTTTTCCTCGAGGCCTCGCCGGATGAGGCCGGCGCAGCTCGGCTCACCCGCCGCCGCCCGTTGACGGATAAAACTCGTATCCACCTACGATCCGCAAGCGTACGGACCTACACGTTTTTCACCACGGGATTCCCAAGGTTCTTGTCAATCCGTGGAGCAAGGGGATTACTAGCGCTTAACCAAGTACTAATCTAGTTGACTAAGGAAACCTTTAAAGAGAGTATTAATCTATAAGTAAAGACAATCTAACCTAAATTAATCTAAGTTAAGTTGATCAAACAAATCTAGGGATAAACTAGATGGTAAAGGGTGAACACAAGAGAGTGAGCAAGAAAGATAAGCGTTCCCTCCCTAGGATCTAGGATAACATGGTATGCATCTACTAAACGAAAGCGGTAAACCAATCTACCGGGGGTTGTGACCACGGTTTCGCCCTTTCCCTCCTCTCGTATCGTCACTACGCGAAGGTATTCGTGACTAGACCTATGATGGACACGGTATGTTGATGGAATCTATGGGAGTAGCGGATATCATACGCCCGAAAAACATGGTAGCTAACCTTAATCATCAAAGCATCATCAACATGAAAACAATAGATTGAAACCACAAATCGAGTAGCGATCACATAGCATGTCTCCATCTAATCCTAGGGATGAACGGAGACATTACCCCATCATCTTACACGGATTGAAGCACATAGGGGTGATGGAGACTCCGAGAACGTCGTCGATGAAGATGGCGGCGATGGAGCTTGGGAACACCCCTAGGCCAACGGCTTGGAGTCCTCTTGCTTCCTTCTCTCCGTCGGTGTTGATCCTTGCGACGAGCTCATCTAACTCTCTCCCTCATCTTGCGGCGGAGGTTTTCTGCGGTGATTGGCGTCGGTAGGATGATTTGTTCGATGTGTCGGTCGACGGCGGCGGAGGGAATAAATAGATGAACATCTAGGGCAAAGGGGGGACCGAACCGACCCCGGAGTGGGCCGGGGCCGGTCGGCCCGAGCCGGCCGGCCCAGCCCACTTCGGCCCGGTTCGGCCCCGGTTTCCTCCCCCGGTTGCTTCTCGCGTGATCCCTTATTCGTGTGCACTTGCATGTGGGCCTTTGACGTCGTTTCCTTCACGGTTAAGGCTTGAATTCTTGCTATGCAAGCTTCGCCGTTTTCCGGTTGAGTCCCCGAAGACTTGCACGTTGACGCTTCGGTCCTCGGGTCATTTGGAGTCATGTTCATCGCGTGTCTTGACTCTTATCGGGCTTCATGATCTTCTTCCAAAGTGCTTGGTGAACTTATCCCGAAAGTCTCCTCTTTAGCGTAGATTTCTGCGTAAACAATAAACTCCAAAATCGACATGCAAGTGTGAACTTGTTATATCATTAGTATGCCTAGTGGCCGGTTAGTTGCAAATCATAATCGAAACCAATGTATAACAAGTACTCTAGGTTGGCGGAAATTCACCGTCAACATCTCCCCCATGCTTAAACCTTGCTCGTCCTCGAGTAAGTGGTCCTCACTTAAAAGGGAAATCAGCGTTGCCTTCCAATGTTATCCCCGCACTTAGTCATTCATGACGAGACAAATTGCGCTCTCTTAAGAATTTATTTTTAAAGTTCAAGTTGTAACCGACTTCTTTTTCATTATGGAAGATAGACTAACAATAAAGAACAAGCCACATGTAACACGATGCTCTCAAACTTGAGGGAACTTCAAACCATTACCTTGTAACATGGAAGATTTTCAAAAAGATGCATATCCAACGTAAGTGAAAATCTCTTGCAAAAGCTCATGGAAACACTCATTTCATCAAGTCACTCAATCCTATACTAGATTATTTTCAACCTACTCTACTCATATGTGATAGTGGAAGGCTTATGTGGAGCTTGGAAGGTTAAAAACAATCCTAGCAAAACATACATCAAAAATATTGTCAAATTAAGAGAGAGATCTATTGGAATTACTGAGACTCGTCAAAAAGGCCATGGAAAATAAATGTTGGAAAGAGAGAGGGATGAAACACACACATTTAGATAAGTGGACATGTGCAAGTGGCAAATGGATGATCCCGAGGCACGAGTGAAGTCCTCGTTATCGGATTGCACATGGTTGGAAGATTTGAGTATGGATTTATCATCAAGGCACTTGAGAACTTATGAAGCAAAAAGAACCGAGGAGCATCTTTATTTTTTTCCTTATTTTATTTCCTTCTCATTTTTCTCTCTTTCTTTTTTTCACTTTATTCTTCCTATTTTTCTTACTTTTCTTTTCTTCTTATCAATTTTTTTTCATTTTTCATTTTTTTTCTTTTTTTCTTTTTGCTCCTCAAAACTTTTTGCAACATAATACTTACATAGCATTTGTGTCAGAGAATGACTCCTCCCCCATGCTTGAACGATGCTCGTCCTCGAGCATAAAAGAGAGGGGAAATGACTGCTAAAGTAAGTATAAATTCCATAATCTTGCGGAATATTTGAATCTCCATCGAGAATTTTACTCCATACTCAAATTGGGTTGTGGACAAGGAGGTTGTTGACGAGTGTATTTTGGTGCACCTAGCATGTTCATTACACTTTGGTTTGGATTTGATTATGGAACTAACCCGCCACTAGGCACACTAATCATATAACAAGTTCATCTTTGTGCATGCATTTGGAAGTGTTGTGTTTATGTAGGAAAACATGGACATAAAGGACGGATTCGCAACAAGTTCAAAGGAGCATTCATGGAGTCTTCTTCGTGTTCATGAGCTTGCTGAAATTACTTCCAATGGTGGCGAGGACCGAAGTGCTACGAGGAACACCCCCGGGGATTGAAGCGTAAAAGATCAAACTTCATGCAAAGAGAGCCTCCATCTTGATCGTGAGGATAACAGCGTCAAAATCATGCAAGTGGAGGGGGCAAAGTAGATAAGTGCACGAGGACCCACGGAGCAAAAAGGGCGACCGAACCGGGCCGAAATCGGGCTTGGGCCGGCCGGCCCAGGCGGGCCGGCCCAGCCCACTTCGGGCACCGGTTCGGTCCCGTCTTCCTTGCCCTCGAAGGATCTTCGACCCTAAAACCCCCGACGCGCCGCCAACACAGAGAAGAGGAGTTATTCGCACCAGAAGGCCATCCACAAGCTAGAGAGAGAGGAGGAGGATCTCCGGCTGGAGATCAACCACCTCGAAGGAAGCACCCTCTCGTGGAGAAGGAGGAAGACACCGGCGGAAGGGAAACCATGATCAACGGTGCCATGATCAGCACCTTGATGGGGTAATCTTCTCATTCGTCCATGGGTTGTAATCGATCGTGAGATGTAATTGCGCTTTGTCGGATTATCTATCTATCATCTTGTGTTGAATATACTTTCATGCTTAAGGTTTGCAACCATGCCGTAAAGGGAGTAAGGCCTCAATGCTTCCTTGGATCCATTCAATACGCCGTGGCCATCAAAGGTCTAGTCATGAATACCTTCGCGTAGTGACAGTACGAGAGGAGGGAAAGGGCGAAACCGTGGTCACAACCCCGATAGATTAGATTGGTTTTTCATGTCTTTAAGCGATTGCATGCTCTAGTATCGTAGACCCGTGGGCGAGTGTCTTCTACCTTGATCGTTTATCATTCTCTCTAGTGTAGTTTAGTGTTTTCTAGTATAATAGTAGTAGGGTTTTAGTAGCTAAGTGTGTCATAGTAGATCGAACGCTTGTAATCCCCTTGCTCCGCGGATTGACAAGAACCTTGGGAATCCCGTGGTGAAAAAGGTGTGGGGTCCGTACGCTTGCGGATCGTAGAGGGATACGTCTTTTATCCGTCAACAGAGGTGATCACAAAAAGATGTTTTTGGTTTAGGGTGGATGCCCAGCGAAGTTTGTGGAATTTTCGATGTGAAAACCCACAATGCATGGACAAAAAGGCTAGCATGAAAAAGTTACACAAAGGAATGACCAGCTTCTTAGTCTCTAACCATAGAAATCAATCCTAATCCAACTCATCAAAACATATGTTTGCAATCTACGGGTTTTGTTATCATAAAACATATATGTATTTGGCTTTGGTAGGTAGAACTTTGCAAGAGCATCACAAATATGTAGATAGCATAAAAGTTAAGTTTTCATAAAAACAACAAGTTATCCGGCTATCCATAAACTTAAATCAAAGAGCAAAGATATGTATGTGGGTCTAGAGCATAGTCATTTCACCTCCACAAATTAAAGAGCCGGTACTTAAATTAATTTCAGATCATATTATATAGAGCAATTAACCAAGACATGTATAACTTCATGTAGGCAAAACAAAGCGGCAACTTTCATCATCTTTCCGTAAGCATAGGCAATATAAAACATCGAGGTGAACACATGGTCATGCCTATCTATTGAAAGTAAAAGGAAACCTAGGTTGTCCTCCTAGTAGCCATGTTATTGTTTGAAGAGAAAAACAAAAGGTTGCACCTAGTTGATGTTGAAAGCATACTTACAAGCATTTGTGTTTGGAAAAGAGAAGGTCCATGGAGATGTTACCATCCTTTGTAATTCTTCGTTGCCTTCTTCCGACATCTCCATGTATCGATGTGGCTTTTGCTTTTGTCTTGATTTATTAATGCTCCTAAACTTATGAATTTGATCTTGTATGCTTAATGGAGTCATTGGTCACCCTTCTCTTCAATGTTGTCATCACCATCTCCTGTTTCTTGTTCTCATCATCTCCTTGCTGTCTCTTTTTCATGGATTTCCCCCTCTGTCCAGAACAGAAAATATATCGAAATATAGCTCTATTGAAAAGTTTATGAAATTACCTTTCCAATGTGTGGTCATTCATCAAAAACGGAGTTCAAACAAGGGAGCTATGTCCGTTTTACTTCAGCACTGCGTTCTGTCCAAAACTGATTTCAGGACGTTTTGCACTCGGTGATTCGGGCATAACCGCTTGTAGGAACCTCCGATTGTCTTGATTCTTGATTTGTTGGAATCGTAACTTCATGGGGCTTCTAAATATCCAAAAATACCCAGTGTTTTCCCTTCGAGACCATGCAGAATTTTGATGAGATCGATAGCTTTTCGCGCATTGATCCGGTGATGTTAACTTCCGTGTTGAAGATTCAGGGTCTCCCCCATGCTTAGCATTTTGCTAGTCATGGAAGAAGAAGACAAAGCACTTCTTATTCATCCTTCAATTTCCTTGTAGTGAGAGTATTTATCTTGCCTGTAAGACGTTTTAAACGCACATTCTACCCCCAAGGTGACGGTTGGGAGTAGATAGAATTGCCAACAATCCAACAATGTCTCCTAAGATTCTTAACTTGTGGCATAATTAGTCTAATGAGGAATAAAAACCTAATGAGTGTACGTGGTGCAAGGTGTGTATGCACATGATAGGAAAGCATATAAACAAGACAATGTTTTCACCTAGTTCTAAACACTATGTTTACAACTAGGTTGCTGAATTTCTCCATAGCCATAAAGGTTTATATATGTAGGGTTAAAACACCATGTCTATCCCTAAATCAATAACTCTTATAGCACAAGAAAAATTAAGCGCATTGCAGAGCTTATAAACTAACCAATGCAACATGAAAACATATGAAAAGCTAGCAAGGTTTATCGAACTTAATGATGATGGTCCGCAATCATGTTTAAACACCACGTTTACACAAGATCACAAAAGAAAAATACTCATAAGGCCTTATGAAGTATTAACATGGAAAATGAAGCATACATCATTAAGTATATAAAACAACCAAGCCAACTATGTGCAAAACATGTATACACAAAGAAACATCACGAGGACAACAAAATGCAATGCATGCAAATAAATAAGATCATGAACATGATGGTGGTTCTAAAAAGTAAAACTGAACTTAGATTAATAACCACAAGTTGATCATCATAAGATAGTGCCATTTTTTTATTTTCTCTAAGAAAGGAATAAAAACATAAAGAAACGGGTTGCCTCCCGAAAAGCGCTTCATTTAAAGTCATAGAGCTCGACTTTCTCACATACCTTCTTTTCGTTGCATAGCCATGGCCCTTCATGCAAGAAGAAAAGGTACCAATGCAGCTTTAATTTACTTTCCATGTTGTGCTTGATCACTTATAGAAGACTTGCCCAAAGCATCCTTTTGTTTCATCGTTATCTCCTTCTCTATCATCCTTCGGTGCTGCCTCCACTCCATGAATTTTTTTTTGATGTACAGAACAGAGAGTATACTCAATCTCTACTCCATTGCACAGTGCACAAAATTTCCTTTCCAACGAGTCTTTATTTGCTCAAATCGGACTCCGGACAAGAGAGTTACGTCCGTTTTACTTCGGCGATGAAATCTGTCCTGAAATTTCAGAACGCGCAACGCTCAATGTTTTCTCCATAACTCCTTGCACGGGTCTTCAAACTTGTTGGTTCTTGATGCGTTGGAATGGTAATTTTATGGAGCTTCGGAATATCTCATTTTCTTCATTTGTACACGTCTGAACAAGCTCTCAAATTGATGAAGACAACAGCATCCATCGCGGGATTCGGAGAGGTTGATGATTTATCTTGCAGCTCTTTTAGGCATGACTTCTTTTTTTCATTATTTAAGCCTTGTCTACATGGTTAGTGAAAATTGGGTCTTTCCCGACATATGATTCTTTAAGGTCATTAGCTTGACCAAGCGCAAAGCATGATCGAGATTTACAAAACTTATTGTAAACATACGCGTCCATAATTAACACCACATGTGAATTGTAGCAACAAGTCAAGGTGTAAATAAAAGAAGCATATGTTTCATGCATAGCACTTAGCTCATCATTAGGCAAAGGTTGTTTAGGTGTGAGATTAATAGGATCAAAAATAAATGTTTCCTCTTTTTCATTCTCAAGAAAATCTAGCCTATCAACATGATCACTATTGGAACAAGGCATAGACATTAAACTATCATTCATACTATTGGTTGAGCATGAGTATTTGAATTTATCAACATCAATACCAATAATATCTTGAGATTTCAGCGCGTACCTTGGCCTTAAAGATTTTTCAACAAGAGTGATATTTGGTTCATCAAGCGGTGTTGAAGGCGATCTCAACAAGTGTGGTTGCCTCTTCATCACCATCTTGCAGTTTCTTCAACTCATCATGTGGAACATGTAATCCTTCAACTATGTACGCATTCATCTCTTCTTTGAAGTCTTCTTTATTAACCAGATCTTCATCTTCAAAGACTTGTATGTTGCTTTCTTTATCTTCCATGTACCACATGTCGTCAAGATCGCTCATTGTTGATTCACTCTTTCCTTCATCCTTGAGTACTTCCATGTCTTGATTTGCTAGTGTGTAGGCTTCAATGGCACACAAGCTATCATCTAGCTTGAGTCCTATCTCCTCCCATTTATCCTTTGAGTCACTAGGCTCATCACGGTTGTACTCTTCTCTTCCTTCATCATAAATCTTTGAGTTGTCAAACCGGTCGATCCATCCTTCATCTCCTTCTTCTCTTTCTTCTTCAAACATCTTTTGGATCGACTCTCCACTCATCTCTTGATCAAATATATCTTCAACTAGTTTGGCAACGTGTCGGCGTTCCTCCTTCCTTCGGTAGTTAATTAGTGGGGCGAAATCAACTTGAACCCAACCGGATTGCTTGAACTCCGCCAATGGTTTAGCATTCCACATACTTCGGCCTACATTCATGTTAATTTCAACATTTTTTAACATCCGAAATGACTTCTCTTACCTTGGGAAGTGGATCTTCACTTTCTTGTATGGTCGGTTCATCTTCCTTGACCTTCGGTTCATCTTTTTCAGAAATTTCAGCAAGCACCTTAGGCTTGCTTTTGTCATTTTGCTCCTCTCGACAACATCTTTGCCAATCTCGTATTGTTCTTTGTCCATTGCTTATCCTTTGTAAGATTTGTGCGGCTTCACTAATTGTTTTATCCAATATATCACCGCCCGCACACATGCTTACAAAACGAGATGAGTTAGGGGTTAGTGAAAAATAAAAGGTATGCAACATCAAGTCACCAGAAAATCCCAAGTTCGGGCCTCGCTCAAGTAATTCATTAAATCGGTCCCATGCTTCATCAATTCCTTCATCCTCTCCTTGCTTGAAAGTGAGCACTTGCCTCCTTAACTCTTGGACCTTGCTTATGGGAAAGAACTTCAAAAGAAATTTCTTCACTAGCTCATCCCAATTTCCTTTTGCTTCAACGGACGCAAGTGTGTACCATCTTCGCGCTTCATCTTCGAGAGAGAACGGAAAAAGATTCCACTTGAACCAAGCGGCCGGAACTCCTTTTTGTTGCACCGTGTTGCATAACATCGTGAATTCCTTAATGTGTCTATATGGGTTGTCATCCTCCAATCCTCTAAATGGTTTTGTCGCCACTAACTTGATGATTCCGGCTTCACTTCGTAGTGGGTTGTAGCAAACGTCAAATCTGATTTTTGCATCTCAATGTCTTCCATTGACGGCATTGCTAGCTCCCTTAGCGACATCTCTTCGTCTTCCAATGGTGAGGTGAACAAATCCATCTAGGCACAAGAAAAGTAGAAAGAAAAACAAAAAAGATTTTTTTTCCTTTTTTTAGAAAATAAGGGTTAGGTGTTAGTAATCAACAAAATTAATACTAGATTAAACGTAGCAAACTGGCTTGCTCCCCGGCAACGGCGCCAGAAAAAGGGGCTTGTTGACGGATAAAACTCGTATCCACCTACGATCCGCAAGCGTACGGACCTACACCTTTTTCACCACGGGATTCCCAAGGTTCTTGTCAATCCGTGGAGCAAGGGGATTACTAGCGCTTAACCAAGTACTAATCTAGTTGACTAAGGAAACCTTTAAAGAGAGTATTAATCTATAAGTAAAGACAATCTACCTAAGTTAATCTAAGTTAAGTTGATCAAACAAATCTAGGGTTAAATACATGGTAAAGGGAGAACACAAGAGAGTGAGCAAGAAAGATAAGCGTTCCCTCCCTAGGATCTAGGATAACATGGTATGCATCTACTAAACGAAAGCGGTAAACCAATCTACCGGGGGTTGTGACCACGGTTTCGCCCTTTCCCTCCTCTCGTACTGTCACTACGCGAAGGTATTCGTGACTAGACCTATGATGGACACGGTATGTTGATGGAATCTATGGGAGTAGCGGATATCATACGCCCGAAAAACATGGTAGCTAACCTTAATCATCAAAGCATCATCAACATGAAAACAATAGATTGAAACCACAAATCGAGTAGCGATCACATAGCATGTATCCATCTAATCCTAGGGATGAACGGAGACATTACCCCATCATCTTACACGGATTGAAGCATATAGGGATGATGGAGACTCCGGAGAACGTCGTCGATGAAGATGGCGGCGATGGAGCTTGGGAACACCCCTAGGCCAACGGCTTGGAGTCCTCTTGCTTCCTTCTCTCCGCCGGCTTTGATCCTTGCGACGAGCTCATCTAACTCTCTCCCTCGTCTTGCGGCGGCGGTTTTCCGGTGATTGGCGTCGGTAGGATGATTTGTTCGATGTGTCGGTCGACGGCGGCGGAGGGAATAAATAGATGAACATCTAGGGCAAAGGGGGGGACCGAACCGACCCCGGAGTGGGCCGGGCCGGTCGGCCCGAGCCGGCCGGCCCGAGCCCACTTCGGCCCGGTTCGGCCCCGGTTTCCTCCCCGGTTGCTTCTCGCGTGATCCCTTATTCGTGTGCACTTGCATGTGGGCCTTTGGCGTCGTTTCCTTCACGGTTAAGGCTTGAATCCTTGCTATGCAAGCTTCGCCGTTTTCTGGTTGAGTCCCTGAAGACTTGCACGTTGACGCTTCGGTCCTCGGGTCATTTGGAGTCATGTTCATCGCGTGTCTTGACTCTTATCGGGCTTCATGATCTTCTTCCAAAGTGCTTGGTGAACTTATCCCGAAAGTCTCCTCTTTAGCATAGATTTCCTGCGTAAACAATAAACTCCAAAATCGACATGCAAGTGTGAACTTGTTATATCATTAGTATGCCTAGTGGCCGGTTAGTTGCAAATCATAATCGAAACCAATGTATAACAAGTACTCTAGGTTGACGGAAATTCACCGTCACCGCCCGCGCCTCGACGGCGCCGCCGCGCGCGCGTAGGCGCGCCCGCCCGCGCACGGGCACGCCCGCCGCCGCGCCTCCCGACGGCGCGCCGCGCGCGCGCGGTACGCTCGCCCGCGGGCGGGAACGCCCGCCGTCGCGCCTCCCCGACGACGTTGCCACGCGCGCGCGCGCGCGCGCCGCGCGCACGGGCGCGCGCGCCGCGCGCGCCCCGAGGTGTGCGCGGGCGCCTCGGCGGCACGCGCCGCCCCCCGATGTCGATTGCCCGGCGACGGGGCGCCGTTGCGCCCGCCCCCGGCGATGCCGCCCTTGCCGCCGCAGCCGGCTCGGCGACGGGGGCGAGGGCTCCCACCTATCGGAGGGGCCTCCCCCTCGACCTCTTCCTCTTCGTCATCCCCCCGAGGACGAGTACTTCTCGGTCCCCGGGAGGAGAGCCCCGGCTCTTCGCGCCGCCGGTGCTCCGCGTTCCGCCGCTCACGGCGCTCGTTGCGCCGCCTCGCGCGCTCCCTCTTGCGCGCCGCCCGCTCCTCGCTCCCGGCCGCCGCGCGCGCCCGACCAAGCGCGCGGGAGTCGGGGGGTGGGCGGAACGGACTTGGAGGCGGTAAAGCTCACCACCTCGCATACGGGAACGCCAAGGACGCGTCGGGAGGCGAGAAGCAACACCAAGAACTAAAAACGAGAATCAAGGATCACACTCACCGGTGGGCCGGTGGGGAGCATCTCGAGGTCCCACGGGGGTCCGGGCCCCGGCGCATCGGCATCCGGTGTCGACGGCGTTCCGCGCCGGGTGAGCGCATACGCCCGCCCGAGGGGGTCGGGAGCATCCGCGACCTCGCCGGATCGACGGGGTTGGCCGCCTCCGTCATCTCAAAGATGCGGAGCGGCCTCTCCATCGAGGCACGATCCGCCGGTGATGGAGGAAGGCAAGGACGCCCAATGCGGTCGGCCCCGCGCCGCCGGGCTCTTCGGGGCAGCCGGACCGAGCCCCGCCGCCTCCGATGCCGGGCCGTGGACACCCCGTAGCCCCAAGAGCCGGGCTTCTCCTTGAACACCCGACCGGTGTACGGGGGGAGGCCGGGCTCGGCGTTGCGTAAGTAGAACCATCCCCGCTCCCGGCCCGGCGTTGTTCGTCGTCATGGTGCGGGGGATGTAGTCGACCTTGAACGCCCCCGCGGGGCAGCGACATCCCCGCCGGCGCGCACCGCGCGGCGGGTCCTCGGCTCCGTCGTGGGCTGCGTGAAGAGCTCCGCCCGGAAGAGGTGTACCCAGAGCTCCCAGTTGACTGGGATCCCCAGGTACCCCTCGCAGACGCCCACGAACGTGGCCGCCTGCGAGATCGCGTTGGGCGCGAAGTTGTGCAGCTCCACGCCGTAGTAGTAGCACAACGCCCGCATGAAGCGGCTCGCCGGCGCGTTGAAGCCCCGCTCGTGGAAGCGGACGAAGCTGACCACGTAGCCCTCCGGCGGGTTGGGCGCGCGGTCCGCCGCCGGCGGTACTATCCACTCCGCCGGGCGGCCATCCTCGTTCGCCGACAGCTGGCCGGCGACGACCGCTCGCCAAGGGCTAGCGGGGTCACCGTCGACCGCTCCCAGGCATATGGGTCAAGGATCGTGAGGGGCGGAAGCGGCGCCATGGGATGAAGGCAAAGGAATGCGAGAGCGGAGGACGAGAAACGGAATATGAGCTCTAATGGCGACACCGCACGGTGGCAAAGGCGAGGCGAAGACGAAGGCGCGAGGGGGCCGAAATGGTGAGGCGCTAAGGTAAAAAACCGCCGTCTCCCCCTCCCCTCAGATTTATACGCCGCGGGCGAGCTCTCCGGAGCGGATGTCCCACGCGCATTAACTGCAAGGAATCTTCTCTTCACGCCGACGAACGGGCCCCACCACGACCTTGGCGGCCACATCACCGCGGACGGGCCATCATCGCGGCGATGACTAGCAGGGACCGAGGCAAGCGGTCACATCCGCCTGCCACGCCGCCCACTACGCGCGCGCGCGGCCGCAACGCCTAAAAAGGCGCGCCTGCGTTACAGAGCCGCAGCCTCGACTGTAAGGCATTTAATGACCTACTCCCTTGCAAAGCAAGGAGAACCCTCGAGCGGGGCGAACCCCTGACTCGAGACAAAGATAACCCTCGAAGGGACATCGACGTGAGAAGGTCGCTCGGGGCCTGCTTGAAGTAAAGCAGGCGCCACGGGCACCCATGCCACGCAAAACCCTCGAGCGGCACGAGCCCTTGGCTCATGACGATCTCAGCCCTCGAAGGGACATCGGCGTGAGAAGGTCGCCCGGGGCCTGCTTGAAGTAAAGCAGGCGCCACGGGCACCCATGCCACGCAAAACCCTCGAGCGGCACGAGCCCTTGGCTCAAGACGATTTCAGCCCTCGAAGGGACATCGGCGTGAGAAGGTCGCCCGGGGCCTGCTTGAAGTAAAGCAGGCGCCACGGGCACCCATGCCACGCAAAACCCTCGAGCGGCACGAGCCCTTGGCTCAAGACGATTTCAGCCCTCGAAGGGACATCGGCGCGAGAAGGCTGCTCGGGGCCTGCTTGAAGTAAAGCAGGCACCGCGGGTGCCCATGCCGCGCAAAACCCTCGAGCGGCACGAGCCCCTGGCTTAGACGATATCAACCCCCTAAAAAGGGCACATGCGTAAGAAAGCCGCCCGTGGCCCGCTTGCAGCAAATCTCGCACCACAAGCGCCCATGCCGCACTGTGCTACCAACCAGCGCCTCGAGGGCTGGCTCGCCCAGACCCCTCGACGGCCGCAGACGCAAAAGACGGGGCCGCCCAGGCGCCACCCCGCACGGCCCTACTGATCAGAGGTTCGAAGCCTGACCCTCGACGGGTTCGAACAGGCGCCTCAGATCGCAGAGTCAGGGACGACGAGGGCACGCGCATTCGAGCCGTTCCTCGAGCCCGTCGGCTCGAGGGTGCCCCACATGTCGTGTTCGAGAGCCAGCGAGGGCAGCTAGCCGGGGGGATCCCACCGAGGGAGAGCTTCCGCGCCCTCGGTCCCTATCGAACGGGACCGAGCCCCACCTAGCAAACCCACGCAAGCGCTTCCATGGACGTGTCTCCGGACCACGCGGCCTACCCTTATCGAACGGGGCATGGGCGTCCACTCGAACCACCCACTACCGGCTCGAAGAGGAATCCGCAATCGCGACCCGCTCGATGGGAGTTGCGGAAACCTCACCCTCCGTCCCGCGGAGGGACGGCGAGGGCGCGTTAAAAAACAAGTCGTAAAGCTCTACCCGATCGCCTCGAACGGGCCCAGGCTCGGGGGCTTAACGCACGGCTACACCTCCTTGGCTCCCGCACCCGGCGGAGACAGCGCCAGCAGCGCGTGCGCCACCGAAGCCGGCTGAGACACTGCCGAGGCCGGTTGAAACATGCGCCACGCCCTCTGACCAGTTCTCGCGGTTAACCCCTGCAGGAGCACCCACACTCCTGCAGGGCTTCGGGGGCTAGACCCGCGGGTCCGCTGACGCGGCCCCACGGAAAGCGTTCGCAAAACAAGGAGGGAAGAACGTCCTATCAGTAGGTTCCAGCATCTGCGGGAGCCTCAATGGCAAACCCACAGATGCTCGGGGGCTACTGTCGGGGACAGCCCTAGAGGTCCCCTTAAACAACAGGGAAATCCTCGCTTAAAACCCGCAACAAAACCAAAACACAATTTGCCTAACCATGCAGGGAACAGCCCACGCCGCAGGGACCCCGACGGCCCATCGAGGGGGCCCTCTTAGAGATCCCCTCGGGCAGGCTCCGCCTCGCTCGAGGACGCGCGCCCCCCTCGGGCGGGCTCCGCCTCACTCGAGGGCTCGCTCCCCCTCGAGCGAGGCTCCGCCTCGCTCGAGGGTACGCCCCGCCCTCGGCGGGGGTCCGCCACGCTCGAGGGCGCCCCTCACGCGTGCGCCGGCCCCCGTACGCGGGCATTTAACGCCACGACACCGGCGGGCGGTGCCATCATGCGCCCGGGGCTCGCGCCCCCGTGCCGCGCACCAACTCCCCGGGGAGGAGCCTATCCCCATCGCCGTGGGGAGGGACCGTGCGGCGCGGCCGGTGTCGGTCCCGTGACGTCGTGCGCTCCGCTCCCAGTGCGGCTAACACGCCGAGCCCTCGAAGGGGGGCCGGTTGCACCCTCGATTCACTTTCTTGTGACCCTACGGGGGTTAGGTGGAGGCGCTAGGCCGGTGGAGCACCATCCCCGCCACCGTAACGGCGTGGCCGCCGGTCCCCGCGCGTGCGGGCGCATGCGGACGCCGCAGCAACAACCCCAACACCGTGAAACGCGTCGGGAAGGGACGCCGTTCTACCTACTCCCCGTACTCGTACGGGCCAACGTCGCCGCCTCCCTCGAGCCCATCGGAGGACATCGCCACCATCCGCCGCCCTTCTACCCTCGAACCGCCACCGTTCGGGTACGAGGTAGGCCATGATGACCGGATCGCCGCAAGGATCGTCCGGACGGCCGCCCACTCTACAAAGCATAGCACGTTGCACTTCCCCACGTAGCTAGATAGCGCGGCGCGCATGTAATCCGCCTCCCCCTTGATCTATAAAAGGGGGGCGAACCCCCCAGCCGCGGGGAGGAGGAGATGAAACGGTCGGATAGCACACAACACACCACGTACTCATTCTCCAATTCTCCCACAATATCTTCGACCAGGGACTTGGAGGCCACACTTCCTCTCCCGCCTTGCTTGTAGCTGCCCCACTACAGGCACCCCCGGTGCTGAGCAATATAGTGCCGTGAGCACACCACTGCTGGACGTACGGCCCCCCCGGCGGGGAACCGAGGATAAAACCCGTGTCTCTTATTGCTTAGCATCGACCATTGAGGGATAGACCACGGCGCTTTCTACTGGTTAGTGTCGGGACCATATTCCGCACCGACGGTACTCCGCCGAGTGACACTTTCGCAAAATTTCTTGCCTCTCTTCTCTTGGCACACATCTTCTCATAACTCCATCATTGCCAAGTTTGAAGAGATAATGTGAATCCCAAAAATATTTTCATCTTTTAGAGACTATCCTCCTTTGAGTGTTTTTATCTAAGTGATCAAGAGGCATCTTTCGAATTGCTCGAATGATATCGATCATCCAAGTATCATTGTCAAGTATTTAGTAGAGGTGGTCATCTCTCATATTGTCTTATATGGGCTCTTTATCATCTTGTCCACGGTTCATCCTAGACAAGTGATCGGCCACAACATTTTCCACCCCCTTTTTATCATGAATTTCAACATCGAACTCTTGGAGAAGAAGGATCCAACAAATCAATCTTGGTTTAGCATCCTTCTTATCCAAGAGATACTTGGTGGCCGCGTGATCGGTGCAAATAATGACCTTCGAGTTCACGATGTAAGATTTGAATTTTTTAAAGGCAAACACCATCGCTAGCAACTCCTATTCCGTAGTGGCATAATTTAATTGTGCCTCATTAAGAGTTTTACTAGTGTAGTATACGGCGTGAACTCGACCTTCCTTTCTTCGGCCAAAACCGCTCCTATGACGTAGTCACTTGCATGGCACATGATCTTGAAAGGTTGGCTCCAATCTGGATGTTGAATAATGGGAGCGCTCACCAAAACACTTTTCAAGGTCTGGAATGCCGCTAAGCACTTCTCATCAAAGTCAAAAGCCACATCCTTTTGAAGGAGTTGTGTTAAAGGCTATGTGATCTTTGAGAAGTCCTTAATAAATCTTCTATAGAATCCAGCATGGCCTAGAAAGCTCCTCAAGAACTTAACATCCGTTGGAGGTGGGAGTTGCAACCGTCTCCACTTTGGCTTTTTTCCACTTTAATTCCTCTCTCAGATATAACATGTCCGGGCACTATGCCTTGCTTTACCATGAAGTGGCACTTTTCCCAATTTAGCACTAAGTCTACCTCCGCACACCTCGTGAGAACCTTATCTATGTTCGCCAAGCAATCCACGAATGTTTTCCCATAAATGGAAAAATCATCCATGAACACCTTGACAATTTCTTCGATGAATTCAGAGAACACCGCTATCATGCAACGTTGAAAAGAAGTTGGAGCGTTGCATAGACCGAAGGGCATCCTTCTATATGCAAACGTTCCATAAGGGCAAGTAAACATTGTCTTGTGTTGATCATCTGGGTGAATGGGAATTTGCATAAACCTCGAGTACCCATGGAGAAAGCAAAAATAAGTGTGGTTTTCTAATCTCTCGAGCATCTCGTCTATAAACGGTAAGGGGAAGTGATTTTTCTTCGTTGCTTTGTTTAGCTTTCGATAATTGATACACATCCGCCATCCGGTCACGGTTCTTTGCGGTATTAACTCATTCTTCTCATTCTTCACCACGGTTAAACCTCCTTTCTTTGGCACACAATGTACTGAGCTCACCCACTCGCTATGTGGCACCAAGTAGCTTGATGACCTCTTTCTTTACTACCTCTCGCATGGCATGAGTTAGCCTCCTTTGATGGTCCACTACGGGCTTACATTGGTCTTCCATAGGTATACGATGAGTGCAAAAGGCTGGGCTAAGTCCTTTTAGATCATTGATTGAATATCCAATCACCTTCCTATGTTTTTTCAATAAATTTAGCAACTTCTCGTTTTCTTCGGGACTTAACTCGTCACTCACAATGACTAGATAAGTCTTATCTGGGCCCAAAAATTCGTACTTTAATCCTTTGGGCAAAGGTTTAAGATCCACGTCGGGCACTTGTGGCTCTTCGGGTTTAATGTCTCCTATGTCTTCGAATTTTTCTTCCTCCACGCTTCCATCTTGTGGTTCTAATCCCTTCATTGCTTCCTCTAGTTCCTCATCTCGTTCATCATTAGGTTGGTTCTCCATCGCTCTTGGCAGCGGGTCTCTAAGGGTTTCAACAAAAGAAAGACTACCTACCTCCGCTACTTCTTCGTCTTCGGGAGGAAAAGGTGAAGAATGTGTACTTCTTTCGATTAAGATTTATTGTTACTTTGCTTTCTTCGGCATCTAACACGACATCAACCAACTTAAGAAAAGGCCTACCTAGGATTATGTGATCATGATTACTATGGTAAGCATCTAAAACAAAGAAATCGGTTGGTATGCACTTTCCAGAGATGATTACATTAATGTTGCAAGCAATACCTAGAGGTCTAATAGTTCTACCATCTCCCATAATTAACTTTGTTGAAGTTGGAGCTAAGTCTAGGTTGTGGTCTTGAACTTTATCGTAAATTTTGGAGGATAGGACACTTACTTGGGCTCTGATGTCGCATAAGGCTTTGCATTGAACTCTATTGATCTCGCAACTGGTGTCATCTTCTCCTCTTGGTCGGATCCTATTCATAGACTTCGTGTGATGCCCCAGATTTTTAGTAGGGTTATATGACGCAAATGACCTAGCCAATCCGGTCAAACGCGTTGACCTTGGTCAAATCTGAGTCAACCTGGGCCATCACCTCGAAACCCTAGCCGACAATCACTAATGACCAACTAATGGTCAACCTTGGTCAAAGCTTGGTCAAATCTAGTCAAACCCCCACTCAAACCCCTTGATGTCCAAGGACCTTTCCAGAACTTTTGTCGCGTTCTCCAAATTTCACCTAAACACTTCAAATTCTCCCAATGTAAAAGTTGTGCAGTTTATCGAGGGACACAACTTTTATGTTGAGTGGCATTTGAGATTTGAAGCATAAATGGGTGAAAAACCTTGGTCAATGCAGCACATCACTATTCATCAGCGCCGTGAAAACTACCAGTTGGCATGCCTTTTGTGCACAATCTGTAGATCAAAACACCCATCGACCTTTGCAAAAGTTGTAGAAGGTAGTGAGATCTACAACTTTTCTTATTACCTCATGGGGCACTTTAGTTCAAAGTTTTGGAGCTATACTTGGTCAAACCGGGCTAGTATGAATTATTTTGGTGCCTGGATCACGAGCACGCGAACCCGACGTCGCCGGCACGCCACGTCGGCCCGCCGTTGTACGACGTCATACGTGCACGCCGAGGCCGGCCGCGACCCCGTGTCCGAAGTGAGCACCACGGGCACTGTTGGCCGAGGCGGTGACGTCCACGCACGTCGTGGTCGGTGCCACGCGGCGCTCGCACACGAGTCATGCCCACCGCCCGCCGTCCGCCATTGGCTGCCCGCCCTGCGCATACTTGCCACGCCCCGTCGCCATGTCATGCCCATGTCGTTGCCGGACGCTCATAAACCACCTCTCCCAACACGCCCAATCGCCTATTTAAGTGCCCTCCCTCTGCCGCACGGCACACTGCGCTGTCGGCCGCCATTGGTTGCCGCCACGTCGAGCTACTTGGCCCGCCTCTTTTCTCAAGCACCCGACCACTCAGGCATCCTCACTAGGACCTAATAGAGCCCCCACGCCTACTGCTTGCCCAAGCCGACCCCTAAGCTCGCCGCAGCCTGAACTCCAGCGGCGCACGCCGCTCTGCTCTGCCGGCCACGACCTCCGGACGTCTCCCCGTCGCAAGTAAGCACCCAAATCGGCCCTAGGCGAACCCTAGATCCTCCCCAGCCACTCCCTCGACCAGGAACGCCGGCGAGGTCACTTGATTGCGACCGCCCGCGCCGCCGGCCGATCTCAAGGACCACATTGCAAGGTCCCAGGTCTTTTCAAGGGCCTGTGCGCAAACCAAGGGTATATCTGTGAAAATTCAAATCTTTCCAAGGGTCTGCTTGCAGATAGATTTTTTACTCTTTGGTAGCTTTTGGCTGAACCTTGTAAAATTCATATAAAATCACAGAAAAATCCTAAAAATGCAAAACCAATTTTGTTGTCTTCCTTGTGAGTAGACCTACATCTTTTGCAAAGAATGTACATACTTTTGAGTTATACTTTTGCATGAAAAATTGAAATCCTTTTAACCTAGATCTGTTGTACTACAAAATAAACTTGTGATCATGAGCGGATTTTTGGATATGTTGTGAGTAATAGCATGTGTAGGCTCTGTGCAAAAATTGGCACGAACTTGCTGAGTAAATCTTTTATTATGATTTATCTTGTATTAATGCTATTTCGCCTTATGTTCGCGCGGTTCGCGGAGCGCGGTTCGTCTCTCCCGGCGAGCGACTTCTTCAAGGGGCTCATGGGGTACTACGGCATCGAGTACCTCAACCTCAACCCCAACGGTATCTTCCACACCGCCGTCTTTGTACATTTTTGCGAAACCTTTCTGGGGATCAAGCCCCATTAGATCTTGTTCTGGAAGTTCTTCCGGGTGAAGCCGCAACCCAGCGCCAGCAACCCGCGAGTAGTCGGAGGAGCGGGGATCCAGATGAGGGAGGATGCCGCCGAGCGTACCTCTCCTACAAGTTAATAGATTCCAACCGGGACCGAAAAGCCAAATGGTTCTACGTCACGAACCACCACCGGAGTTGCCGAAGCCGAGCGGGAAGCAGCCGAAGCACCGTCCGTGGTGGAACTCGGAGACGACAATGCAAGAAGGGCTCTAGCCGCCCGAGTTGTTGGCAAGGATCAAGGCAATGAAGGAAGCCGGGGCCGAGGGTCGAGCACGTGGCCTTCAGCTTCATGAAGCGCAGGGTGCAGCCGCTGATGGCTCGCGACACCCTGGGGTACGAGTACACCGGTGATGACGACACGTCGCGGATGCCTGGAGATGAAGTCGACGACGACGACATTGTTGATAGGCTGGCCCGGATCTTCATAGATATGTCGGCGTACACGCCGTGCCCCATACCGAGTTCTCCGCCACGTGCCCACGAAAAGGGGTTAGAAGCCGCATCCGAAGTCGAGTACCCATTGCATGAGAGTAGTCGCACTGATGAGTTGTTCTTCTTGCGGGATGACTTGAAGAAGTTCGTCTCCGAGCCGCCGTCACCTCCCCAGCTAGTTGAGGTCCCAGAGGAAGGGAAGGCCAAGACCAAGGAGCGGCGCGAAGTCGGCGAGGGAGACGACACGGTTGTCGTGGAAGACACGTCCGATGAGGACGACGACGAGGAGACATTGCGGGACCGCTTCCCGGGTCGCGGTCGAGGTTCGGCCCGTCCCGGCCTAGAGAAAATAGCAAGGAAAATAGCTACGAAAATGAGAAAGAGGAGGGAGCAAATGAAACCCTAAGTCACGGAGAGAGAGAGCCATCAACACACACTCCAGGCTTATATTTCGGGTCCCGCCGGAGTGGTAAATGACTCGACTACCCCTAACTACACTACGGCGATGCAACCCACGTAGGGGCATTTTGGTAATGTTTGTGGGTCTTGCCATCGGACGGCCACGCCTTTGCCGCACCCCGCGTCCTCCCGACGCAAGCCATGCGATCCCGCCGCGTGTCCTCCGCTTCGAAGCTTCCCGACACGCCCGGATCCCGTCTCCGTCGTGTTGGGCCCTCGGACTTGGTTTTGAGGCTCAAACCAAGAAACCGTCCGCCGATGGTTATGTGGGCAAACCACCAAACCCCTCGTGCCGGTCCGGCCTCCCGCCAAACCACTTGACTTGACCACCACCGTGCACCGGCTCACTTGTCCATGACTTCGTCTTGCTTGTGTCGCCACCATGTGACCCGCACCCAGTCCCGCTGTCCACCGGGTCCCTCGAACCGAGCCTACTTGTCTCTCCATCTCCCGGAGGCCCCTCAAGGCTGAAGACCTTTCGCGCCCGTTCTTCACCTGCAACAACACGAACTAGGCCGCAGCCTACACCGCGCACTAAGCCAAGAGTCGAGTCCAACACCCGTTGTCAATCACTCATCGGCCGAGGAGCGGTCATCCATCGACCACCGGGATGCTCCTGGTCCTCAATCTCCCCCTTGATGTGTGCATTGACAACACACAACGCGAAATGAAATTCGAGAGAAAGGAAGAAAGGAAGAAGAAAGAAAAATAAAGAAGCTCAACTCATGACCAAAACCAAAGAAAGGCAAAGAAAGCTCCCCCTAAACAAATGCAAGCTCCCCCCGAACATGTGGATGCAAACTTCCAAATTTTAGCTCACCTCTTCCGAATTTTCATTAAGCTCACCTCTTCTCCCCCTTGTTGACAATGTATGAATCAAGGTGAAAATGCGAAATGCAAAACAAAGCATATGAACATCTACATGAGCTTCTCAAATATGCCAAATCTAGTGTCAAAGGCTAGAAATGAGACCAAGATCACACATATGAATCATAGCATAGTCAAAACATTGCCACAAGTAATATATGAAAATACAAGTATGTGACAAAGCAAAAATTTCAGATTTAAGCAATTTTACCAAAAGAAGGCTCGCTTCACATGTAAAAGCCTATCCATGTCACACTTGAGCCACAAACATGCATACCATTCAAAGATCATACAAGGATATCAAATTCTCGGCATAAGATCATGGCAAACACCCATAAAGCAAAGCATGTCATGTCAAAGCTCATGAGCCATGTGTCCACTTCGGGGAGACTTCTCCACCGGTGAACATCATGCAACATGTTTGGCACCCGTATGAGAAAGATAAGACATTTTAAGCATAAACATGATGGATGGAGCATTTTTCAAGCATACACACTTCTTTTCAAGATTAATTCATTTCATGGTACATGAAGTGCCTTTGCGGCAAAAAGAAGCTTATGCTCCTCCATGAATGCAACACAGGCTAAACATTTACAATGATATCCGGCCTTTGGCCCAAATGCAAGAAAAAGGCATCCAAGCACAATCTAAGCATAGAAAGCATATTTAGACCAAAACGTGACATGGATACACTACTACACATGAGTGGAGCACGTTTCACCAAAAATTAGTCAAGATTAGCATTTATTTCAAAAGGAGCTATCTCACCACACATATATCTCAAATATTCCAAGAGCATAGCCTCACATCACCATTTCTCCACACATATGACCAATATCTCACAAATTGCTAAAGAGACTAAAATAAGGCATATGAGAGAAGCTCGTCATCCTAAAATGCAATATGATACAAATGCAACATTATATATGACAAGATGGCTATCCTACCATGGTTTGTACATCAAGCAAAAGATGTATATACATCAAAGTAAACACGGTATGACACATATGGTACAAAAAGGAAACTCCCCAAGAATTAACTAGAAAGGGCAACAAACCCCAAGTTCCCCCCGCAAGCGCACAAATGTAGCTTGGTAGAGAGGCTTTGTAAAGATGTCGGCTAGCTAATCTTGGGTAGGGACATGACTCAACACAATGGTTCCTTTTTCCACATCGTCCCTCAAGAAATGATACCTCACTTCTATGTGTACGGTTCTGGAGTGAAGCACGGGGTTTTTGGCTACGCTTATGGCACTAGTGCTATCACAAAGAAGTGGCATCTGGGTGCACTCCTCACCAAAGTCTCTCAAAGTGTATGAAATCCACAACGGTGGGAACAACAACTCGCGATCGCCACATACTCCGCCTCGGTGGTAGACCGAGCTACACTAGACGCTTGCGGGAAGACCATGAAACCAACGAAGACCCAAGAAACGGCAAGTACCGGAAGTAGACTTCCTCTCGACTCGACAACCAAAGCAAAATCCGCATCGGAAAAACCATGAAGAGAGAGAGTCGAGGAGGAAGAATACCAAAGGCCAAGACCGGGGCGGACCGTAAGTACATGAAGATCCTCTTGACGGCCTATCGATGTGATGTCCTCGGCGAATCCCGAAAACGAGCGCACGGACACACACGCGAACCGTATGTCTAGCCTCGTCGCCGTCAAGTAGAGGAGGGAGCCGATCATGCTCCCGTACTCCCACCGGTCCCCCGGTTCTCCGTCCTCGTCCGCATCCAAAGTGGCCGTACTCCCCATGGGAATCGGCATCGGCTTCACATCTTGCATCCGGAACTTCCTCGACATGTCTTTCGTGTACTTGGTCCGGTGCACGAATGTTCCATCCTTCACTTGATTGATCCGCGACTCGAGAAAATACGCAACTCGCCCATCATGCTCATCTCGAACTCCCTCGCTCATCTCATCCGCAAGCTTGGCAACCAGGTTATGTGACGAGCCACCAAAGACAATATCATCCACGTATATCCGAACAATCAACAAGTCATTTCCATGCTTGAGGAGAAACAAGGTCCTATCCACGGTACCCATCACAAACCCTCTACTCAACGAAAAACCTCTCAATCTCCCATACCAAGCACGGGCGCCTGTTTCAACCCATACGAGCCCTTTTCAACCCGTATACCCCGTGTGGGTACAACTCGCTCTCAAACCCAGGTGGCTGCTTCACATACACCTCCTCCTCTATGACCCCATTCAGAAAAGCACTCTTCACATCCATCTGAAACAACTTGAACCCTTTAGCCACGGCAAAGGCTAGAAGGATCCGAATTGCCTCAAGACAGGCCACAGGAGCAAAGGTCTCATCATAGTCGATCCCCTCCTTCTGACTAAACCCCTGAGCAACAAGTCTGGACTTGTTCCTCACAACAATCCCATTCTCACCCTCTTTGTTCTTCCAAACCCACTTGGTTCCTATAGGATGGCAATTCGGATCTGGTTCAACTAACTCCCACACCTGGTTCCTCTCAAAGTTTTCCAACTCCTCATGCATAGAATTGACCTAGTTTGCATCAGATAAAGCGTGTCCAATGTCCTTGGGCTCAAAAGTGGCAACAAATGCAGCATGCGCGAAATGAGAAAAATTCCTGAACCTTGACCGTGTAGTACGTTCGTCGATGTCCCCAATGATCTTCGACAGGGGATGCACTTCTTGAATCCGCCGGGGAGCCTCACGCATTGAGACTACCTCCCCCTCAACTTCAGCTTCTCTCGCCTGGTCCTCTTGTCGCACCGTCGTTGTCCATGAAGTAGACGGTCCACGCTCCGTAGTGGTCGTAGGGGAAGTAGTGGGTACACACTCAGCTTCAGGCGCATGGTTCTCCCCATCATCATCTCCAGCTTCATCCTTCTCCTCTTCAAAGAGGTCCTCGGCCATCTCCTCTTCACCTTGGGTGCCCGACCATGCATCGGCTCATAACATGTCTTCTTATGCACAACACCCTCGAAATCACCCTTCCTCGTCCATTGTCCCCAAATGTGATGTACATCTTTTCCTTCACCGGGGTGAGGGCCGGAGAACCACTTCTTATCTCCGGTCATGTGTCGAGAACACCCGGAGTCGATCAACCAAATGTCCTCCAAGCCTCCCGCCCGTAGTCGAAACAAGAACGAGAATGAGCTAACAACTCGACACCGGGGTTAGCACAAGGAAAGTTGAACCGGTGTCGAGCCATCTCGCTCAAAAGAGGGGGTTAGCAAACATCATTCCCTTGCCACCAAACTTCCCATGTCCCATGGGAGGAGTACGAGCACCACGAGGGGGAAAACGTGGTCTGTAGTTCCTCTGGAACCCAAAGCTGCTATCATCTCCTCTAAACCCGTATTGAGGACGAGTAGGGGGACGTCCAGCAAAGCCACCACGAGCCCAACCAAACCTCTCACCAGCACGCACACCATCATCTCTCCTCTCAAACCTCGCACCACCACCTCTCTGTGGGAACCCGCCAACACTTCTCACACCTCCCACACCCCGTGGAAGTGACACTCTAGGCTCGGGAATAACATGAGGCCGGCGATACCCGTCCCGGTTTGCTTGCTCCCTAGCAAGCCTCCCATCCCTCTTCCTCTTGTAGCAAAACTCTGCTAGGTGTCTCTCCTTGCCACAATACTCACATCTGAAGGGGATGGGTTTTGGTTTTGGCTCGGAATCTCACTAGGCTTCACACCCTTCTCACTCACAAACCTCACCGGTTTCTTGAAGTCATTTGTCTTAGGTGGGAATTTGGGTGGATCTTGGGTTGTGTCAAGCTTGTTGCAAAGGTGGTTGGGCTTTGGTGTGAAAGAGTTCTTGGGTGCTTTTGGAAGTGGGACTTGGATGTCTCCGATCACCTCAAACTCGGGGTTAGACTCAACACACTTCTCATACACACTCTCCCCACTGTTCTCTCCCACTTTCTCACCCAACTTCTCAAAACCCAAACCACGACCATCAACTCTCTTGAACTCCTCAATCATGATTTTCAATTGAGGTTCCTGCCCAGACAACCAACCCAACACCTTCCTCAAATAGTCATTCTCCTCATAGATGACATCCAAACGGGAAGTAAGTTCAAGATTGCGCAAAGTAACTTCATCACAGCTAGAGCATGCATTTGCAACAGGAGATTTCAAAGATGCTTCCAAAGAACTAATGGTAGAACGAGCATCAACAAGCTTAGCATGCATAGTAGGACATGATTTACAAGCACCAAGCAAAGTAGGTCTAGCCTTAAGCTCATCATACTCGGTCCTAAGAGCATCTAGTTTTGCCAAAGTGGAAGCATTCTTCTCATTAAGCAACTTGATCTCATTCAACCAAGCAACACACTCAAGACACTCAACATCATCGGGAGTAGTAGGAGCAAGTTTCAAAGAGTCATTCTCAAGTTTCAATTCAAGCAATTTGGACTCTAACTCTCCTACTTTCTCACTAGCATTCTCAAGTTGAGCCCTAAGATCTTTTCTCATCTTCTTAGCATCTCTCAACACACTATCACGGTTGTCAATCAAGCCATTCAACCTAGTGATCTCAGCAAGCAAAGAGTCGGAGTCACGATTTACCTCATCCTCCGAGTCGGAGTTGTTGTCTTTGTTGTCTCTCTTCTTGCTGCTCGAGCTATGGGCCATGCCACAAAAGCCTTCAAGCGCCACACAGCTCAATCCACTGAGGTTCCGGCTTGCACTCTTCTTGCCCTTGCGCCTCCCGGCGTCTTCATCTTCACTTTGCTTGAGCTTGAGCGCACGTCGCTTGAGCTCAAGTCGACGTCGCTTGCACCGGCCACCATGGCTCTTGCCTTGTTCTTCTTGTAGCCGCCCTTGCTCGGTCGACGCTTGTCCTTGTCCTTGCTCTTGGACTTGCTGAAGTGCTTGCCCTTGGAGGAGTACTTGTCTTCACGCCTCGGGTGCGCCTTGTACTCGTTCATCTTGTACTTGTTCTCCTCCGCTTCCGGGCACTCGGCGATGAAGTGGCCATGCTTGCCACACTTGTAGCACGTCCCTGAGCTCCGCCTTGCATTCCTCCGACTCTCGTGTAGTCGATCAAACCTTCTTGAGAGCAAGGCCAGCTCCTCCTCGCCCAGCACATCAAACTCCTCATCTGGAATAGACATAAGAGAAGACAAGGAAAAGCTGTCGACGGGAAGGGTTAGATTTGCCCTTTGATCCGCTCACAAGAGCAAGACTATGGTCGGTCGAGCCCTCATGTTTGGATTGCAACTTCCTGTCAACCTCGGCCGATTTGAGCTTTGAAAAGAGGTCATCCAACTCAATAGTCGGATATTGCCCGGATTCCTTGATGGCCTCAACCTTAGCACCCCAAACATTTGGGTCCAAGACATGCAAGAGATTCAAAGCTTGATCATGCTCGGTGTAAGGGAAATCCTCAACATTAGCCTTCATGTTGTTCACGATGGCGGTGAACCTCCGAAACATCGCATCAATGTCCTCACCGGGAAGCCGAGTGAAGTTCTCATATTGCATCCGGTAAGAGACAAAGAGGTGAGCCTTCACATGGTTATCGCCACCGTGAGCAACCAACGACTTCTCCCAAATTTGCCAAGCAAGATTCAAATGGCGAACACGCTCAAACTACGGATCACACAAGCTTCGGACCAAGTGATCAACGGCTTTTGCATTTGCCTCATACTTGGCCTTAGCACCGGCATCGGTCACCATAAGAGTATGGATGTTGACCGGAATAGCATAGGTCTTGTCAAGCACAATGAAATCCAACAAGTTGCCACGAAGAAAGATCGTCATACGAGCCGCCCACTTGTGGTAACCCTTGCCATCGAAGTGCGGCGGACCGCCCCCGCTCAACGTACGCCATCTTGGGATTCAAGGCTTGTCAAAGTCGCAAAGAATCCGGCACGAAGCTACGATACCAATTGAAGGATCGGATGACGATTAGAGAGGGGGGGGATGAATAGGAGCCGGTAAAAATTCTTCTCACGAACCCGGCCTATACCCTAGTCAATTCCGGTCACACACAAGCGATGGATCGAATCACACACCAATCGCCAAGACAACGAGGTTATGGATCAACCTCCGGTCTTAGGAATGATTTCTTGAAGCACACGCGGAAGCACGAGAAAGAAAGGGAGGAATCGAACCAAGAAGCAAATCACTCGGCCTGCGGCGGACCGTCCGGCCGGGCGGGACGGACCGTCCGGCCGGGCGGGGGCGGACCGTCCGCGATGGGCCGCGCGGACCGTCCGGCGGGGTACCACGGACCGTTCGCACCCTTGCCGCGGACCGTCCGCCCCGAGCCGCGGACCGTCCGTTAAAGCAAACAGAACCTCCAGTAGCAAACCTCGAAAAACGGACCGTCCGTGGGGAGCACGCGGACTGTCCGCTAGGCACCCGCGGACCGTCCGCCCGGTACACGCGGACCGTCTGAAACTTCGTCCAACCAAAACTCAAAGCCACGACGGATCGAAATGAAAGGCGAGCAAGAACACGAAGAACACTCGACGAACAGCACCCGCGCGGACCGTCCGCCTAAACGGCGCGGACCGTCCGCCCCTCGCGGACGAACGAGAAAAACGCCCGACCTCGAAGGTCAACTCCCCCAAATCATCATCGGATTTCCCAAACGATAGAATCTGTGGAGACAAGGGTTTGGGGACTTGAAAAGCGTCACACAAGGATGCTATAGCCCAAAAATCTTGCCTCCTAACTCCCTAAATCACCGGGAATCGCGAATCCTTTGAGCACCACCAAAAGCTAGAGCACCGAATGAAAATCCTCGAATCGGAGTGGTTTCCCGGCGTTTGAGGGCACAAGATCAATCACAAAGATGCACGAGGCATCCATCTATGTTTCCCTCAAAGAAATCCGGGGAGAAACCTACTCAAATCCGCGGAATCACGCCAAGAACAAGGGCACGAAAACAAGCACAAAAAGACCATGAAAAACACAACTCGAATCTTCTATACAAACCAAGAAAGATTCACAAGGTCTAGCATGCCGCCCTAGCATCCATCCTTCTCAACAAATCTCACATGAAGCTCTCATGCTAGCCTAGAGAAAATGGAGAAGAAAATAGCTACGAAAATGAGATATGGGAGGGGGGAAATGAAACCCTAAGTCGCGAAGAGAGACAGAGCCATCCACACACCCTCATGGCTTATATATCGGGTCCCGCCGGAGTGGTAAATGACTCGACTACCCCTAACTTAACTACGGCGATACAACCCACGCGGGGGCATTTAGGTAATGTTTGTGGGTCTTGCCATCGGATGGCCACGCCTTTGCCGCACCCCGCATCCTCCCGACGCAAGCCATGCGATCCCGCCGCGTGTCCTCCGCTTCGAAGCTTCCCGACACGCCCCGATCCCGTCTTCGTCGTGTTAGGCCCTCGGACTTGGTTTTGAGGCCCGAACCAAGAAACCGTCCTTCGATGGTTTTGTGGGCAAACCACCAAACCCCGAGTGCTCGGTCCGCCCGCCGCCAAACCACTTGACTCGACCACCACCGTGCACCGGCTCGCTTGTCCATGACTTCGTCTTGCTTGTGTCGCTACCATGTAGCCCGCACCCGGTCCCCGATGTCCACCGGGTCCCTCGAACCGAGCCTACTTGTCTCTCCATCTCCCGGAGGCCCCTCGAGGCCGAAGACCATTCACGCCCGTTCTTCACCTCGCAACAACACGAACCGGGCCGCGGTCTACACTCGCGCACTAAGCCAAGAGTCGGTCCAACACCCGTTGTCAATCACTCATCACGGAGGAGCGGTCATCCATCGACCACCGGGACGCTCCGGTCCTCGGCGCGGGGACGTCGGCGAGAGGTCCCGCCCGAAGTCGGAGATGCTTCAAGGGTACGGCGACGCGGTGCTTCGGGCCGAGACGTTGGAGGATCAACTCGTGAAGTCCCGAAGCACGCCGCCGCCATGCGGTCAAAGGCCGGACACCGCCTTCGCCAAGTACCATAATGACGTCTAAGAGATGCGGGCGAAGAGCGACGACTTGGTGCAAAAGAACAAGTCTCTCCGCAATAAAAACAAAGGTACACCATTTGTCTTGTTGAGTACTTGTTGGAGGTCGAGAGGTAGTCGACCCGCCTGTGCTTTGTTGGTTGCGAGCTTGAGACTCGAGTTGATCGGTGAAGGCTTCGGAGACCGATCGAAGAACCTTTTCTACCTCGGAGCAGGAGGCCCGCCGGTGCGGGAGTATGATTATAAGGAGCTTGCTTACGAGTGCGACAAGCGAGATGGAGCTCCGTATTGCATCGGATCGTGACCTCGTCAACTGCTACAAATCATTGCGAAGGCGAATGAGGATTGCGAGAAGCGGCGGGCCCGGCTCAAGGAACTTGAAGAAGCCGCGCTCCCCATCGCGAGGCTGCCGGTGCCTCATCCCGGCGGTCCCAAGATGGCACCGCCGGTGGACTGGTTGAAGGAAGCCCCCCGGCCGGCCGGCGGCCTACGTGAAGCACTTGGCGAAGTCGATCCCGAACCGTGTGCCGGCCTTCATGAAGTCGCGGTTCCCGAAGGCTCCCGTAGATGTAGTCGTCGGCGGGCTAGCCGCCAACTGCACCGACGAGCGAAGACGCGGAGCCGCTGGGAGCAGATGGCGCCTATTGCAGATCAAGTCATTGAGAAGCTCAATCTCCAGTAGCCCTGTAATAGTAAGCTCGTAGCGATAGTTGTACAAAAACAATTGTAATGAAATTGTTCAAGTATGAATGAAGAAAAACTTCCATCAATGAGTACTCGTTGCCGCGATCTTTGAGTGTGGAGTCCCATCGTGGAGTTGTTGCGAGTAGTCGTACTCGGTAGTAGTCCCGTTGAGGGGAGGAAGACGATAAAGTAGTTGATGAATAATCAAACTTTATTACGAAGAAGTACACCCGGATGGCCGGGGCCGTAGTTACGCAGTAGTCGCCGGGACCCGTAGGCGCCTACGGCTAAGTAGTGCTAGGGTGTGTAGCCGCTTACGAAAGTAGATCCGTAAGTAGCCGTATAGGCTAGATCTAGAAGTACATGGTCTCTCGGTAGACCGCTACTAGAGTCCTTTGTTGCTCGTCGCGGCACGGGATCCGTAGGTAGCCGTTTGGGCCGGATTTTGGAGAGGAGTAGTCCGGAGACTAGTGCCTAGACCGGAGGTCGCTTACAACGAAGGAGTAGTCCGGAGGCCGGTGCCTAGACCGGAGGCCGCTTACGGCCGGAGGGGTCTTGATGTAGTCGTGTAGACTTGAGCCCCGGGGGTAGTCGTGTAGACTAGGCGTAGAACCGACGACGAGAGCCGGTCGACGTTCCACGAGTTGTTGACTTCTTCGCCTTCAAGTGTCTCGAGGTGGTAGGCTGCCGGTCCGGTAACCTTTGCGACCGTGAAGGGACCTTCCCGTGGGCGAGCGCGAGCTTGTGTAGTCCTTCCGTGTTCTGGATGCGACGGAGGACAAGATCACCAACGTTGAAGGAGCGTTCCTTGACGTTGCGATCGTGGTAGCGTCGGATACCCTCCAGGTACCTTGCTGATTGGACGAGGGCGGCGCAGCGAGCTTCTTCGAGCCCGTCGATGTCAACTCGTCTGCTGTCTTCAGAGACGCCTTCGTCGTAGTGCTCCACTGCTGGTGAATCCCATATGACATCAGCAGGGAGGATTGCTTCGGAGCCGTAGACCGGGAAGTAAGGAGATTTCCCTGTTGGCTTGGAGGGCCGAGTACGTAGCCCCCGCAGTGCATTGGGTAGTTCCTTGATCCATTTGCCTCCTTTAGAGTTAGCGGCGTCGTGTAGACGCTTCTTGAGAGCGTCGAGCACCATCCCGTTGGCGCGCTCGACTTGTCCGTTGGCCCGAGGATGGGCAAGTGAGACATATCGGACATCGATCCCGCTGTTCTCGTAATACTCCCAGAACTGGTGATTGTTGAAGTTGGAGCCCAGATCTGTGATGATGCGGTGGGGTAGTCCTAGCGATGCACGAGTTCATCCGGGAAGTCGAGTACTCTGTCGGCCTTAGGGCATATGTCCGGCTTGACCTCGATCCACTTGGTGAACTTGTCGATGGTCACCAATACTCCGTTGAATCCGCCCGGCGCGGTTGGTAGTGGCCCAATCATGTCAAGCCCCCGGCGGGCGAAAGGCTAGGTTCGCGGTATGGTGACTAGCTTGTAGGCCGGGACGTGTTGCGCTTGGCGAACATCGGCACCATTGGCACCTTCGACGAGTTCTTCGGCATCGCCTAGTCTTGTGGGCCGGTAGAAAGCTCGTCGGAAGGCCTTGCCGACCGGCGTGCGAGAGGACGCGTGGTTGCTTCGCGGACGCCCTTGTGGATCTCCACCAAGATGTCCTTGCCTTCTTGTCCGGGGACGCACTTCATGAGTACTTCGGAAGGTGCGCCCCTCTGTAGAGCTTGTCTCCGACGAGGACGTAGGACTTGGCACGGCGGATGAGCCGCTCCACCAAGTTCTTGTACGAGGGAACCTTTTGCTCGGCCGAGGTAGTCGATGAAGGGTTGCCTCCAGTCCACGTCAATCATCATGACCTCCTGGCCAGCGGGGGGATGCGGCGGGGACGGTGGTCGGTGGCGCCGGGCCGCGAGAAGGATGGCGCGTGAAGCTCGTGGACGAAGACACCCGCTGGTACTTGAGCGCGAGTAGAACCGAGCTTCGATAGGACGTCCGCTGCAACGTTGTTGTCGAGGATGATGTGGTGGAACTCGAGACCATAGAACTTGTTCTCGAGCTTGCGGACTTCTAGGCAGTAGGCGTCCATGTTCTCCTTGTTGCGGTCCTAGGACTTGTTGACTTGGTTGATGACCACTGCGGAGTCGCCGTAGACTAGTAGCCGCTTGATGCCCGGTGAAGCCGCAAGGCGGAGCCCGTGTAGGAGAGCTTCGTATTAGGCTTCGTTGTTTGAGACCTTCCGGAAGATGCGGGACGTACTTGAGTTGTTCTCCCGTTGGAGAGATCAAGAGTACTCCTGCACCTGCGCCCTCGAGGTTGAGTGAGCCGTCGAAGTACATCACCCAGTGCTCTGGTCGCTCGGTTGGAGTAGGTAGCTGATTCTCCCGCCACTCCGCCATGAAGTCGACTAGTGCCTGCGACTTGATGGCTGTGCGTGGCTTGAAGTCGATGTTGAGGGTGCCGAGTTCGACTGCCCACTTGGAGATTCTTCCAGTAGCATCTTGGTTCCGCAGGATGTCGCCGAGCGGGTAGTCGGTGACGACGGAGATTGAGTACTCCTGGAAGTAGTGTCGTAGCTTCCGCGAGGTGATGAGCACTGCATACAGAAGCTTCTATACTGGCTGGTAGCGTGCCTTGGATTACGACGGGACCTCGGCCGACGAAGTAGGCCGGTCGGCCCCGGACCCGGGTAGGCGTGGCCGGTCTTCCCCGCCGCTCGACGATGATGGCGATGCGACCACATGAGTAGTCGCGGCGAGGTAGAGCGATGTTGCTCGCCTTTGCGAGGAGCCGTGAGGACCGGTGGAAGTACTTGAGCCGGGCAAGGGCTTGGTCCGCCTCCGGAGTCCACACGAACTATTCTTGGTGCTTGAGTAGTATGAAGAAGGGGAGCCCCCGTTCTCCAAGCTTCGAGATAAATACGTTCGGGGCCGCCATGCACCCGGTCGGCTTCCGGACGTCTTTGATGGACGTGGGAGCTTTCATGCTTGGTGATGGTGGAGATCTTCTCGGGATTGGCTTCGATGCCGCGGTGGCTAATGATGAAGTCGAGTACTTTGCCCGAAGGTACGCCGAAGACACACTTGTTCGGGTTGAGCTTCTAGCGGTACTCGCGCGAGGATGCGAAAGTCTCTTCAAGATTGTCGATGAGGGTGCTTGAGTTTACGGTCTTGACGACCACGTCATCCACGTAGGCTTCGACGTTCTTATTGAGTTGCCTCTTGAAGCGGACACGGATAGATCGTTGATATGTGGCGTCGGCGTTCTTCAACCCGAAGGACATGGTCGTGTAGAAGTACATGCCAAACGAGGTGATGAACGCGGACTTCTTCGGTCTTCTTCCTTGATCGCGATCCGGTGGTACCGGAGCGAGCGGTCGAGGAAGCGAGAGCGGTCGCGACCCACCGTGGAGTCGATGACTTGGTCAATCCGCGGCAACCCGAAGGGGTCTTGGGCGGTGCTTGTGGAGGTCGGTGTAGTCGACGGACATCCTCCACTCATTCGAGTTCTTCTTGCGGACGAGGACGGGGTTGGCGAGCCACTCGGGATGGAAGACCGAGGACCGGGAGCGTCCTAGTGGTCGATGGATGACCGCTCCTCGGTGATGAGTGATTGACAACGGGTGTTGGACCGACTCTTGGCTTAGTGCGCGAGGTGTAGGCTGCGGCCTAGTTCGTGTTGTTGCGAGGGTGAAGAACGGGCGCGAAAGGTCTTCGGCCTTGAGGGGCCTCCGGGAGATGGAGAGACAAGTAGGCTCGGTTCGAGGGACCGGTGGACAGCGGGACTGGGTGCGGGCCACATGGTGGCGACACAAGCAAGACGAAGTCATGAACAAGTGAGCCGGTGCACGGTGGCGGTCAAGTCAAGTGGTTTGGCGGGAGGCCGGACCGAGCACGCGGGGTTTGGTGGTTTGCCCACAAAACCATCGGCGGACGGTTTCTTGGTTTGGGCCTCAAAACCAAGTCCGAGGGCCCAACACGACGGAGACGGGATCCGGGCGTGTCGGGAAGCTTCGAGGCGGAGGACACGCGGCGGGATCGCATGGCTTGCGTCGGGAGGACGCGGGGGTGCGGCAAAGGCGTGGCCGTCCGATGACAAGACCCACAAACATTACCTAAATGCCCCTACGTGGGTTGTATCGCCGGTAATTTAGTTAGGGGCGGTCGAGTCATTTACCACTCCGGTGGGACTCGATATATAAGCCATGAGTGTGTGTGGATGGCTCTCTCTCTCCGCGGCTTAGGGTTTCATTTCCTCCCTCCTCTTTCTCATTTTTGTAGCTATTTTTCCTTCTATTTTCTCTAGGCTAGCATGAGAGCTTCATGAGAGATTTGTTGAGAGGGATGGATACTAGGGCGGCATGCTAGACCTTGTGAATCTTTCCTGGTTTGTATAGAAGATTCGGGGTTGTTTTTCGTGGCTTTTCGTGCTCGTTTTCGTGCCTTTGTTCCCGGTGTGATTTCGCGGATTTGAGTGGTTTTCTCCCCGGATTTCTTTGAGGGAAACATGGATAGATGTCTTGTGCATCTTTGTGCTTGATCTTGTGCCCTCAAACGCCGGAAACCACTTCGATTCGTGAGTTTTCCTTCGGTGCTCTAGTTTTTGGTGGTGCTCAAAGGATTCGCGATTCCCGGTGATTTAGGGAGTTAGGAGGAAAGATTTTTGGGCTATAGCATCCTTGTGTGACGCTTTTCAAGTACCCAAACCCTTGTCTCTACTGCTTCAACCGTTTGGGAAATCCGATGATGATTTGGGGGAGTTGACTTTCGGGGTCGGGCGTTTTCGGCTCCGTCCGCACCGGCGGACGGTCCGTGAGGACCGGGCGGACGGTCCGCGCGGCTAGGGTTCGTCCCGTGTTCTTCGTGTTCTTGCTCGTCTTTCGTTTCGATCCTTCGCGATTTTGGTTTTCGGTTGGACGGAGTTTCGGACGGTCCGCGGCGAGAGGGCGGACGATCCGCGGGTGCACGGCGGACGGTCCGCGTGCTCCTCGCGGACGGTCCGTGGTTTGTGGGTTGCTTCGGTTGGTTCCGTGTGATTTAACGGACGGTCCGCGGCTCGGGCCGGACGGTCCGCGGCTCGGGTGCGGACGGTCCGCGGTACCGGCCGGACGGTCCGCGCGGCCCTTTGTGGACGGTCCGCCCGTCCGGCCGGACGGTCCGCCCGAGGCTTAGCGCTTTGCTTCTTGGTTCGATTCCTTCCCCCCTTCTTTCGTGCTTCCGCGTGTGCTTCAAGGAATCGTTCCTAGAACTAGAGGTTGATCCATAACCTCGTGGTCTTGGCGATTGGTGCGTGATTCGATCCATCGCTTGTGTGTGACCGGGATTTGAGTAGGGCATAGGCCGGGTTCTTTGGGAAGAATTTTTACCGGCTCCTATTCACTCCCCCCTCTCTAGTCGCCATCTGATCCTTCAATTGGTATCAGAGCTTGGTGCCGGATTCTTTGCGACTTTGACAAGTCTCGAATCCTAAGATGGCGTACGTTGAGCGGGGCGGTCCGCCGCACTTCGATGGCAAGGGTTACCACAAGTGGGCGGCTCGTATGATGATTTTTCTTCGTGGAAAGCTGTTGGATTTCATTGTGCTTGACAAGACTTATGCTATTCCGGTCAACATCCATACTCTTATGGTGACCGATGCCGGTGCTAAGGCCAAGTATGAGGCTAATGCAAAAGCCGTTGATCACTTGGTCGGGAGCTTGTGTGATCCGAGTTTGAGCGTGTTCGCCATTTGAATCTTTCTTGGCAAATTTGGGAAAAGTTGTTGGTTGCTCACGGTGGTGATAACCATGTGAAGGCACGCCTCTTTGTCTCTTACCGGATGCAATATGAGAATTTCACTCCACTTCCCGGTGAGGACATTGATGCGATGTTTCAGAGGTTCACCGCCATCGTGAACAACATGAAGGCTAATGTTGAGGATTTTCCGTACACCGAGCATGATCAGGCTTTGAAGCTCTTGCATGTCTTGGACCCAAATGTTTGGGGTGCTAAGGTTGAGGCCATCAAGGAGTCTCGGGCATTACTTGACTATTGAGTTGGATGACCTCTTTTCTAAGCTCAAGTCGGCCGAGGTTGACGGGAAGTTGCAATCCAAGCATGAGGGCTCGGCCGACCATAGTCTTGCTCTTGTGGGAGGATCAAAGGGCAAATCTAACCCTTCCCCGTCGACAGTTTTCCTTGTCCTCTCTCATGTCCATTCCGGATGAGGAGTTTGATGTCTTTGGGCGAGGAGGAGCCGGCCTTGCTCTCAAGAAGGTTTGAACGACTACACGAGAGTCGGAGGAATGCAAGGCGGAGCTCGGGGACGTGCTACAAGTGTGGCAAGCGTAGCCACTTCATCGCCGAGTGCCGGAAGCGGAGGAGAACAAGTACAAGGTGAACGAGTACAAGGCGCACCCGAGGCGTGAAGACAAGTACTCCTCCAAGGGCAAGCACTTCAACAAGTCCAAGAGCAAGGACAAGGACAAGCGGCGACCGAGCAAGAGCGGCTACAAGAAGAACAAGGCGAGAGCGATGGTGGCCGGTGCGAGCGACGTTGACTCAAGCTCAAGCGAGGAGCGATCAAGCTCAAGCGGCGAAGAAGAATACGCCGGGAGGCGCAATGGCAAGAAGAGTGCAAGCGGAACCTCGGCGGGGCCGAGCCGTGTGACGCTTGAGGGCTTTTGTGGCATGGCCCATAGCTCAAGCAGCAAGAAGAGTGAGAAGGAAGACGGCGACTCCGACTCGGAGGATGAGGTAAACCGTGACCCCGACTCTTTTCTTGCCGAGATTGCTAGGTTGAATGGTTTTCTTGACAACCGTGATAGTGTGCTTAGAGATGCCAAAAAGATGAGGAAAGATCTTAGGGCACAACTTGAGAATGCTAGCGAGAAAGTAGGAGAACTAGAGTCAAAATTGCTTGAATTGAAACTTGAGAATGACTCTTTGAAACTTGCTTCTACTCCTCCCGATGATGATGAATGTGTTGAATGTGATGCTTGGTTGAATGAGATCAAACTCGCTTAATGAGAAGAATGCTTCTATTTTGGCTCCACTAGATGCTCTTAGGATGAACATGATGAGCTTAAGGCTAGACCCACTTTGCTTGGTGCTTGCAAATCATGTCCTACTATGCATGCTAAGCTTGTTGATGCTCGTTCTACCATTAGTTCTTTGGAAGCATCTTTGAAATCTCCCGTTGTCAATGCATGCACTAGGCTGTGATGAAGTTACTTTGCGCAATCTTGAACTTACTTCCCGTTTGGATGTCATCTATGAGGAGAATGACTATTTGAGGAAGGTGTTGGGTTGGTTGTCTGGGCGGGAACCTCAATTGAAAATCATGATTGAGGAGTTCAAGAGAGCCGATGGTCGTGGTTTGGGGTTTGAGAAGTTGGGTGAGAAACCGGGAGAGAACGAGGGGGAGAGTGTGTACGAGAAGTGTGTTGAGTCTAACCCCGAGTTTGAGGTGATCGGAGAGATCCAAGTCCCACTCCCAAAAGCACCCAAGAACTCATTCACACCAAAGCCCAACCACCTTTGCAACAAGCTTGACACAACCCAAGATCCACCCAAATTCCCACCTAAGACATATGATTTCCGAAACCAATGAAGTTTGTGGGTGAGAAGGGTGAGAAGCCTAGAGAGAAGCCGAGCCAAAACCAAAACCCATCCCCTTCGGGTGTGAGTATTGTGGCAAGGAGAGGCATCTTGCGAGTTTTGCTACAAGAGGAAGAGGGATGAGAGGCTTGCTAGGGAGCAAGCAAACCGGGACAGTATCACCGGTCTCGCGGTATTCCCGAGCCTAGAGTGCCACTTCCACGGGGTGTGGGAAGTGTGAGGAGTGTTGGCGGGGTTCCCACGGAGAGGTGGTGGTGAGAGGTTTGTCGGGAGAGATGATGGTGTGCGTGCTTTGGTGAGAGGTTTGGTCGGGCTCGTGGTGGTTTTGTTGGACGTCCTCCTACTCGTCCTCGGTACGGGTTTAGGGGAGATGATCGCAGCTTTGGGTTCCGGAGGAACTACGGACCACGTTTTCCCCCTCGTGGTGCTCGTACTCCTCCCATGGGACATGGAAGTTTGGTGGCAAGGGAGTGATGTTTGCTAATTCCTCTTTTGAGCGAGATGGCTCGACACTTTGGTTTAACTTTCTTTGTGCTAACCCCGAGTGTCGAGTCGCTAGCTCACTCTCGTTCTTGTTTCGATTGCGGGCGGGAGGCTTGGAGGACATTTGGTTGATCGACTCCGGTGTTCTCGACACATGACCGGAGATAAGAAGTGGTTCTCCGGCCTCACCCCGGTGAAGGAAAAGATGTACATCACATTTGGGGACAATGGACGAGGTAGGGTGTCTTTGTCGAGGGTGTTGTGCATGTGAGTGACAAGGTAACGTTGAAGAGAGTGGCTCTTGTGAAGTCTTTGGGTTTCAATTTGCTTTCGGTTTCTCGGTTGCTTGATGAAGGTTTTGAGGTGCGTTTCAAGTCCGCCGAGTCTCGTTTGCTTGATTCTCGAGGTGATCTTGTACGTATGATCATCCCCGAGGGTCGATTTTCGTGGCTGATTTCTCTCGTTCTTTGGGTCCCGCTCACCTTGTTTGATGGCTGGTCCTTCTTCCGATTTGTGGAAATGGCATAGGCGGTTGGGACACTTGAGCTTTGATTTGGTTTCCCGCTTGAGTGGTCTTGACCTTGTCCGAGGATTGCCGAGGTTGAAGCTTGAGAAGGATTTGGTTTGTGCTCCTTTTAGGCATGGTAAGATGGTAGCCACTCCCCATCCACCCCCGACCGATGTCATGACCGAGCGTCCGACGGAGCCGTTGCATATGGACCTTGTTGGGCCGGCTCGAGTTCGCTCGGTGGGTGGGAAGTGGTATGTCCTTGTTGTGGTGGACGATTACTCTCGCTATGCCTGGGTGTTTTTCTTGGAGGATAAGAGTGAGACATTTGGCTTTGTTCGAGATCTGATTGTGAGGTTGAAAACGAGAGGCATGGGAACGCTATTCGAGCTATCCGTAGTGATAATGGCTCAGAGTTCAAGAACTCTCGTTTTGATGCCTTTTGTCGTGATCTAGGTCTTGAACATCAGTATTCGACCCCTTATGTGCCCCCTCAAAATGGAGTCGTGGAAAAGAAAAATCGGACTCTTTGTGAGATGGCTAGGACGATGCTCGATGAGCACGGGACTCTGGGAGGTATTGGGTTGAGGCGATCAATACGGCTTGTCATGTTTCCAACAGGATTTTATTGCGAGCTTTCAAGAAGAAGACCTGTTATGAGCTTATGCATGGTCGGGCACCCAAGGTGAGTCACTTTCGAGTTTTTGGCTGCAAGTGCTTTATTTTGAAGAAGGGAAATCTCGACAAGTTTGAGGCTAGGTCTAGTGATGGTATTTTCTTTGGATATGCTAACCATTCTAGAGCCTATAGAGTGCTTAACCTTGAGACTAACAAAATCATGGAGACTTGCGAGGTGACCTTCAACGAGACAATGCCATGTACCTCTCTTGGCTTTGAATGTGCAGGTGATGAAGAGATGGCTGAGGACAACGAAGCCGGAGATGATGATGGGGAGAACCATGCGCACCGAAGCCGAGTGTCTACCTACTACTTCCCCTACGACTACTATGGAGCATGGACCGTCTACTTCATGGACAACGACGGTGCAACAAGAGGACCAAAGCGAGAGAAGGCTGAAGTTGAGGGGGAGGTAGTCTCGAGGCGTGAGGCTCCCCGGCGGATTCAAGAAGTGCATCCCCTATCGAAGATCATTGGGAACATCGACGAACACACTACACAGTCAAGGTCCGAAATTCCTCTCATTTTGCTCATCTTGCTTTTGTTGCTACTTTTGAGCCCAAGGACATTGGACATGCTTTATCTGATGCAAACTGGGTCAATTCTATGCATGAGGAGTTGGAAAATTTTGAGAGGAACCGGGTGTGGGAGTTAGTTGAACCACCTCCAAATTGCCATCCCATAGGAACCAAGTGGGTTTGGAAGAACAAAGAGGGAGAGAATGGGATGGTTGTGAGGAACAAGTTCAGACTTGTTGCTCAGGGGTTTAGTCAGAAGGAGGGGATCGACTATGAGGAGACCTTTGCTCCCGTGGCCCGTCTTGAGGCAATTCGGATCCTTCTAGCCTTTGCCGTGGCTAAAGGGTTCAAGTTGTTTCGGATGGACGTGAAGAGTGCTTTTCCGAATGGGGTCATAGAGGAGGAGGTGTATGTGAAGCGACCACACCGGGTTTGAGAGCGAGTTGTACCCACACGGGGTATATAGGTTGAAAAGGGCTCGTATGGGTTGAAACGGGCGCCCCGTGCTTGGTATGGGAGATTGAGAGGTTTTCTTTTGAGCGAGATGGTTTGTGATGGGTACCGTGGATAGAACCTTGTTTCTCCTCAAGCATGGAAATGACTTGCGATTGTTCGGATATACGTGGATGATATTGTCTTTGGTGGCTCGTCACATAACCTTGTTGCCAAGTTTGCGGATGAGATGAGCAGGGAGTTCGAGATGAGCATGATGGGCGAGTTGCGGTATTTTCTCGGGCTGCGGGATCAAACAAGTGAAAGACGGTACATTTGTGCACCAAACCAAGTACACGAAAGACATGCGAGGAAGTTCCGGATGCAAGATGTGAAGCCGATGTCGACTCCCATGGGGAGTACGGCCACTTTGGATGCGGATGAGGACGGAGAACCAGTGGACCAGCGGGAGTACAGGAGCATGATCGGTTCCCTCCTCTACTTGACGGCGACGAGGCCAGACATACAGTTCAGCGTGTGTCTGTGCGCTCGTTTTCAGGCTTCGCCGAGGACATCACATCGACAGGCCGTCAAGAGGATTTTCAGGTATCTACAGTCTGCCCCTGGTCTTGGCCTTTGGTATTCTTCCTCCTCGACTCTTTCTCTTCATGGTTTTTCGATGCGGATTTTGTCGGTTGTCGAGTCGAGAGGAAGTCTACTTCGGTACTTGTCGGTTTCTTGGGTCTTCGTTGGTCTCATGGTCTTCCCGCAAGCGCGTCTAGTGTAGCTCGGTCTACCACCGAGGCGGAGTATGTTGCTGCCGCGAGTTCTTTGTTCCCGACCGTTGTGGATTTCATACACTTTGAGAGACTTTGGTGAGGAGTGCACCCAGATCCCACTTCTTTGTGATAGCACTAGTGCCATAAGCGTAGCCAAAAACCCAGTGCTTCACTCCCAGAACCAAACACATAGAGGTGAGGTATCATTTCTTGAGGGACAATGTGGAGAAAGGAACCATTGTTTTGAGCCATGTCCCTACCCAAGATCGCCTAGCCGATATCTTTACAAAGCCTCTCGACCAAGCTACTTTTGTGCGCTTGCGGGGGAACTTGGGGTTTGTTGCCCTTTCTAGTTGATTCTTGGGGGATTTCCTTTTGTACCATATGTATCATACCTTGTTTTACTTTGACGTATATACATGCTTTGCTTGATGTACAAACCATGGTAGGATAGCCATCTTGTCATATATCATGTTGCATTTGTATCATATTGCATTTTAGGATGATGAGCTTCTTTCATATGCCATATTTGAGTCTCTTTGGCTATTTGTGAGATATTGGTTATATGTGTGGAGAAATGGTGATGTGAGGCTATGCTCTTGGAATATTTGAGATATATGTGTGGTGAGATAGCCCCTTTTGAAATAAATGCTAAACTTGACTAATTTTTAATGAAATATGCTCCACTCGTGCGTAGGCTGTGTATCCATGTCACGGTTTGGTCTAAATGTGCTTTTCATGCTTAGATTGTGCTTGGATGCCTTGTTCTTGCATTTGGGCCAAAGGCCGAATATCATTGTGAATGTTTAGCCTATGTTGCATTCATGGGGGAGCATAAGCTTCTTTTTGCCGCAAAGGCACTTCATGTACCATGAAATGAATTAATCTTGAAAAGAAGTGCATAATGCTTGAAAAATGCTCCATCCATCATGTCTATGTTTAAAATGTCTTATCTTTCACATATGGGTGCAAAACATGTTGCATGATGTTCACCAGTGGAGAAGTCTCCCCGAAGTGGACACATGGCTCATGAGCTTTGACATGACATGCTTTGCTTTATGGGTGTTTGCCATGATCTTTTGCCGAGAATTTGATATCCTTGTATGATCTTTGAATGGTATGCATGTTTGTGGCTCAAGTGTGACATGGATAGGCTTTTACATGTGAAGCGAGCCCTCTTTTGGTAAAAATGCTTAAATCTGAAAATTTTGCTTTGTCACATGGTTGTATTTTCATATATTACTTGTGGCAATGCTTTGACTATGCTATGATTCATGTGTGTGATCTTTGTCTCAGTTTTAGCCTTTGACACTAGATTTGGCCTATTTGAGAAGCTCATGTGGATGTTTATATGCTTAGTTTAGCATTTCTGCATTTTCACCTTGATTCATACATTGTCAACAAGGGGGAGATGAGGTGAGCTTAATGAAAATTCAGAAGAGGTGAGCTGAAATTTGGAAGTTTGCATCCACATGTTCAGGGGGAGCTTGTATTTGTTCGGGGGAGCTTTCTTCGGTGTGGATTTTGTGCTTTGCTTGGCTTGTGACCTTTCTCTGCCTTTCTTCGGTTTTGGTCATGAGTTGAGCTTATTTGTTTTTCTTTCTTCTTTCTTTTCTCTTTTTCTCTGAATTTCATTTCGCGTTGTGTGTTGTCAATGCACTCATCAAGGGGGAGATTGAGGACCAGGAGCGTCCCAGTGGTCGATGGATGACCGCTCCTCAGTGATGAGTGATTGACAACGAGTGTTGGACTGACTCTTGGCTTAGTGCGCAGGTGTAGGCTGCGGCCTAGTTCGTGTTGTTGCAGGTGAAGAACGGGCGCGAAAGGTCTTCAGCCTTGAGGGGCCTCCGGGAGATGGAGAGACAAGTAGGCTCGGTTCGAGGGACCCGGTGGACAGCGGGACTGGGTGCGGGCCACATGGTGGCGACACAAGCAAGACGAAGTCATGGACAAGTGAGCCGGTGCACGGTGGCGGTCAAGTCAAGTGGTTTGGCGGAGGCCGGACCGAGCACGCGGGGTTTGGTGGTTTCCCACAAAACCACCGGCGGACGGTTTCTTGGTTTGGGCCTCAAAACCAAGTCCGAGGGCCCAACACGACGGAGACGGGATCCGGGCGTGTCGGGAAGCTTCGAGGCGGAGGACACGCGGCGGGATCGCATGGCTTGCGTCGGGAGGACGCGGGGTGCGGCAAAGGCGTGGCCGTCCGATGACAAGACCCACAAACATTACCTAAATGCCCCTACGTGGGTTGTATCGCCGTAGTTTAGTTAGGGCGGTCGAGTCATTTACCACTCCGGCGGGACTCGATATATAAGCCATGAGTGTGTGTGGATGGCTCTCTCTCTCCGCGACTTAGGGTTTCATTTCCTCCCTCCTCTTTCTCATTTTCGTAGCTATTTTTCCTTCTATTTTCTCTAGGCTAGCATGAGAGCTTCATGAGAGATTTGTTGAGAGAGATGGATGCTAGGGCGGCATGCTAGACCTTGTGAATCTTTCCTGGTTTGTATAGAAGATTCGGGGTTGTTTTTCGTGGCTTTTCGTGCTTGTTTTCGTGCCTTTGTTCCCGGTGTGATTTCGTGGATTTGAGTGGGTTTCTCCCCCGGATTTCTTTGAGGGAAACATGGATAGATGTCTTGTGCATCTTTGTGCTTGATCTTGTGCCCTCAAACGCCGGAACCACTTCGATTCGTGAGTTTTCGTTCGGTGCTCTAGCTTTTGGTGGTGCTCAAAGGATTCGCGATTCCCGGTGATTTAGGGAGTTAGAAGGCAAGATTTTTGGGCTATAGCATCCTTGTGTGACGCTTTTCAAGTACCCAAACTCTTGTCTCTACAGCTTCAACCGTTTGGGAAATCCGATGATGATTTGGGGGAGTTGACTTTCGGGGTCGGGCGTTTTCGGCTCGCGTCCGCACCTGGCGGACGGTCCGCGAGGACCGAGCGAACGGTCCGCGCGGCTAGGGTTCGTCCCGTGTTCTTCGTGTTCTTGCTCGTCTTTCGTTTCGATCCTTCGCGATTTTGGTTTTCGGTTGGACGGAGTTTCGGACGGTCCGCGAGCGAGGGCGGACGGTCCGCGGGTGCACGCGGACGGTCCGCGTGCTCCCCGCGGACGGTCCGTGGTTCGTGGGTTGCTTCGGTTGGTTCCGTGTGATTTAACGGACGGTTCGCGGCTCGGGCGGGACGGTCCGCGGCTCGGGTGCGGACGGTCCGCGGTACCCGGCCGGACGGTCCGCGCGGCCCTTTGCGGACGGTCCGCCCCGTCTGGCCGGACGGTCCCCCGAGGGCCGAGCGCTTTGCTTCTTGGTTCGATTCCTTCCCCCCTTCTTTCGTGCTTCCGCGTGTGCTTCAAGGAATCGTTCCTAGGAATAGAGGTTGATCCATAACCTCGTGGTCTTGGCGACCGGTGCGTGATTCGATCCATCGCTTGTGTGTGACCGGATTTGAGTAGGGCATAGGCCGGGTTCTTTGGGAAGAATTTTTACCGGCTCCTATTCACTCCCCCCTCTCTAGTCGCCATCCGATCCTTCAAAGACTTCTCCGATGAAGCCGGCCCCGCGAGTAGTTTGGCGAGTTCCTTCTTGATGGCGTCCCGCTCGTTGTCGGCGAAGCGGCGGAGGTGTTGTCGCTTCGGGGTAGCTTTAGGATCGACGTTGAGGGAATGCTCGATCAACTCCCCGGGCACCCCCGGCATGTCCGTCGGCTTCCACGCGAAGATGTCGCGATTAGCCCGAGGAAGTTGATGAGCGCGTCTTCCTATTTGGGGTCGAGACCCGCCCCGATGGTAGTGGTCTTGCCGCAGCCGCTCGTCCCAAGGTCAATTGTTTTGACCGTAACCTCCCCTCGCCTCGGCCGAGGCTTGTTAGCTTTGTCCGACTTCTCCGGATGTCGAGTTCACTTGGGGCAAGCTTCTTCGATGCAAGCATAGACCTCCATCATTGCATTGGGTACTTGATTTGTGGAGGCGATCTCCACGCCTTTCCGTGTCGCGGTCGTGCGAGATCTTCAAGTCCCCTTGCGGTGAGAGTACACTGTTGGGCTTGGCATCTTTAGTGCCAAGTAGGTGTAGTGGGGTACCGCCATGAACTTGGCGATAGCCGGTCTGCCGAGGATGGCATGGTAGGACGTCTCGAAGTCCGCGACTTCGAACTTGACGTACTCGGTACGGTAGTTGTCCCGAGATTCCCCAAAGGTAACTGGCAGGACCACTGAGCCCAGTGGGATAGCCGCGTTCCCGGGGACGATGCCGTAGAAGGGCGAGGAGCTCTTGGTGAGCATGTGCGTGATGTCGAGCCCCATCTTCTTCAAGGTCTTGGTGAAAAGGACGTTGAGCCCGCTTCCGCCATCGATGAGGACCTTGTTGAGCCCCGGAGCTCGCGACCACCGGCCTCGGGACGAGAGGGAAACGCCCTGGTTCGGAGAAGCTGGTCCATTGATCCGCGCGGGAGAAGGTAATGGGTACCTCCAACCACCTGAGAGGCGTCGGAACCGCTGGTTCAATGCTCATGACTTCTCGACGGGTAGCCTTTTGTTCCCGTCCGCTGGGTAGTCCGCCGAAGAGGACGTTGACAGTCTTGTCAGGTTCCTGGAAGTCGTCATTGCCTCCATCGTTCTTCTTCTTGCCTTTCTTGTCATGAGGGTGCGGTGGCTCTGGAGTACTCTTGAGTGCTTGCCTGAGTTGGTAGCACTGCTCGGTGGTGTGGTTGCCATCCAGATGCCACGGGCACTTCTCTTTCAGCAAGTCTTTGAAGCCACCGAGAGGTCTTGTTCGAGTTCTCCTTCGCGGGCGCCGGATAGCCACGACAGTGTTGTCCGGCTTGCTCTTGCGGTTGGGACCCGAGTAGTTGTTGCTGTTGCGACCGTCTTGGTTCCCGTTGTTGCCGCTGCCGCCGCCCGTGTTCTACTTGCTCTTCCCACGGATGGCATCGTACTTGGCGTTGCCTTTGTCTTCTTCATCCGCTCAGGACGTAATCATGTCCTCGAGGTGGGGGATGGACTTGGGGCGACGGCGACCGAAGTCTTCGAAGGTGCGGTGATGGTAGAGGCCGTCTTGGAAGAGGTCGATGACCTCCTTGTCGGTGACGTCGACTACGGTAGCACGCTTGTCGAAGAAGTGGTGCATGTACTTGCGGAGGATCTCGCCTTGTTCTCGCTTCACCATAGCCGGATCCATGCGGGTACCCGATCGACCCATGGCGCCTCGCGAAGTTGCCGGTGAACCGCTCCTTCGGGCTGGTCCCACTTGTTGATCGAGTGCTTGTCCGGCGACTCGAGCCATGTGAGCGGGGCTTGGTCCGAGCGAAGGGGAAGTAGAGGCACTTGGTGTCGTTGTTGCCGCCGCCGTTCTCGATGGAGAGGGCGTAGCACCCGAGCCACTAGATGGGATCTGCTTCGCGTCGTACTTGGTGATCCCCAGAGGTTTGAACTTGTCCGGGAGGAGCAAGTTGCGAAGCCGAGGAGAGAAGGCGGGGAAGCCGTTGTTGTCGCTCGCGGTGGCGGACTTCTTCCGCCTGCGCTTCTTCAATCTTCCGGCGAGCGTCGTAGCCGCCTTGTGAGACTCGGAGGCGTGGCCGTTCGTGTGGTCTCGACAGCCGCGACCGCCTCCACCGCCGGCCCTCCCGTTGGCCCCATGGTTGGAGCTTCCGCCGTCGCCGCCGCCACCGCCGGGGTCGCGGCCGCCACCGCCGGGGGTTGCGGTGAGGGATGATCTCACGATTGCTTTGTTGCCACCTTGTGGGGGTCCGCCGGTGTTTGCGCGAGTGCGGTTGGGGCCGAGCCGGCGGCTCGGCTCGAGTACGGTTGCGGCCGAGGTCTACGCTACGACTTGTAGCTTCATTGTCGCGGTTCTGGCGGGAGGTGGCCTGGTTGACCTCGTTGTCGACCCGCATGAACTAAGCATCTTCTCGCGAGCTTGGCAATGACTTCTCCCGGCGCGTATCCCCCGAGCCTGGCGTGCGATCGCTGTGACCGACATGAAGCATTGCTCGGGGGTGGTGTGTACCCTGCTTTCGACTTGTTCGAGGGCCTCTGCAAGGTTGCGGATGGGTAAGCTGTCTCGGAGACGCCGGCGCCGTTTGTTCCGCCTTCTGTTGCGCTCACGTCGAGCGTCCCTTTTGGCGTCGGTCTCATCCGCGGGTGCTTCGGCCAGGACGGCTCGTACGCGGAGATGTCTTCAAGGTACTTGTCATGTGCCGTCCTCGAAGTTCCTGGCGTGTCGCCGGCAGCCATGAAGACTTGGCGATCGGGGTTGCCAAGACTGGAGTTGGAGCTCGCCACCTCAGTTGGAGTGTACTCCTCAGCTCGAGCGAGTGGTGTTCCCTCCTGAAATGGGAGCGAGTCGAGGTAGGCGACGTAGCGTGAGTCCCCGCTTATCGGGTCGGCGGGCTTGTGGTCCGGCCGGTAGAAGAATCTCCCCGGCCGGTGTGGACGTTATAACTAGCCCGTAGCCGACCCCGATAAGGGTTGCTCGCTAGTGTTGTCCTCCGACTCGGGATCCTCGGGGTCCGACCCGACATCGAACTCGTACGCGGAGTCCGAGTAGAAGCCAAAGAGAGGGTTGGAGTCCGAAGCATGGCCGGGTATGGTGTCGGAGACCGAGTTGTACTCGGGTACGGGCTCCTTGCCGGCCCCGGCGTGCGGAGGGAGCCTCCGTGCGGGCCCCGCCGAGGTTGCGGGGGCCACGCGTGGAGCGCTCGCGGGGTGGTGAGACCACATGCGATGGCCGAGCAGCCCGCTCGCACACGGTAGCCCACGGGGACATCGAGTTCGAGTTGGAAACGGATCCGAGCTCGAAGTCGGCGTGTTGGTCGAAAAGCGAAATTTCGCCGAACATGACGGTGAGTTCGCCCCGTGACTACTTCGGGAAGCATCACGAAGCCGCCCTCCGGGTTGGGCGGCATGGTGAGGCGGTGTTGGAAGGATCCGGCGCCGTCGGCCAGTGCGGACCCGTGCGCCGAAGACGAAGGTGTCGCCGCGGTTGAAGGCGTCGGTTGGCTTGATGTAGACGGGAGCCGTCGAGTTCGCCATGTGATCTCGGGCGAGATCCCCTACCCGGCGCGCCGGTGTCGGTGTTTTAGATCGGCAACCTACTAAGGGGAGTACCCAAAGTAGATGAATGTGGCCTCGCCGAGATCGCAACTCGAAGGAAGAGACACGTGGCACACAATTTAGACAGGTTCGAGCCGCCGGGTGCGTAATACCCTACGTCTCGTATGCCGCGTAGCTCGGGATTGATTGGGTACGATTTCAAGATGATGCAATCTTACGCCGTGAGATGAGATGATGAAGAGAGGGGTCCCTGCCTCGCCTTATATAGTCCGGGAGGCAGGGTTACAAGTCGGTTTAGGCAGAGAGTACTAGTCGAGTACGTCTAGGAGTCCTCTATACAGTGCGGGACATGTACAGCTTCCTAACCGAGTACTTCTCCTCTGTAGTCCTTGTGCTTCACGCCATCGTGTACCGTGCAACGCAGGTCGGGTAGTCCTAGGGGCCCACCGAGTAGTCGGTCCCGGTACCCACCGAGGTAGTGGGCCTAGGGAGGTCCATACGACACAAATTAAATAGATTTTTGAGCTAAATTTCTGGGAATACTCATATTATGCCTAGATGCACCTTTACGGAATTAATCATGATTTTGTGGACTGTTAGAAATATTTATTCCTGATTTATACTTGTTTTCAATCATGAATATGTAGTTCAAGATATATAATAGCTATGGATGTGTTTGTTGGTTTCCTAGCCTTGTTTTAGATCAGATATGGTGTAGGAGAAAGTTTAGCTTCAGAAGTGTTGTACTTATTTTTTTATGCATTTATCTCATTTATGCTAACTAGAAATGTTATTTTTGGTATATTTTATTTTCAAAGCTCCAAATTTTGTGCTTGTTGTTCAATATCTTATGATAGGTCAGTGAGACCAGTGGGTACCAACTTTGGCTTTTTATAAAGCTTTTTGATGAATAAAATTGGAGAAAGTATTATAAGCTTAATAATAAAGTTAATGGGAAAAAATTTCCTTCTGTATTCTTGAACTCTATGGATGTGTTGTGAAAATGAAATAAGAGTTGAAAACCACCTCCTTGCTGTTTGTGCAAATAAATTAATTATCTATTTAGATGTGTGCACAATCACTATAAAGAGAAGAACAAATAAGCCTTCATAATAATCTTTAAAAGGAAAAGTGATGAATATTGTTGTCAAGGTGAATATGGTCAACCATATGCTTCTTGTGGACTGTTTTGTTGTTGTTGTTTTGATTAAATTAAATTAATTACACCCCTAACTACTGCATGGCATCCTCTGTGTAGAATTTCCCGACGGTAGCTACACGCTTGTACCGACTGACGAGGACGAGGGAGCAGGAGGAGATGTGCACTACGTGTCCGTAGATCAAGACTCGAACCAAAGTCTGGAAGTTTGTGTGTGCTTGTGCTGACGAAGGCAAGCCCCGGTTTAATCATTAACCTATGTGTTTAATTTAAGCTTCTAAATTTATCATTGTTATTTTATGTGCATTCACGTTTAGGAGTTGATTGAAACCCTAGTTGCATGATCCCTAAGTACCTATGATCTTTTACTAGCATGCTAGGTCGCTAGTTGCTATGCTCTAAGGATCCGGTACAAGTCGAGTGATGTTCGTCACTCGCGAGAATAGGATCTCCTTTATGGAATCACCGTATTTATTAATGGATTGCACATGTGGTAAGAGCATGGGATTTGGGCTCCGGTCCAGTGGCTTCGTTGGTAAGTGTTTGAAAGTACTAAGCACTTGTCGGAAATGGTCACAGTAAGCTTAGTACCTAAATGAGACGGTGCGGTAACTTTGCGATACTAATCTTAGGGTTGCGGCCCCAGGCTCGCCACCTGAGTACTTGCGTGAGGCTGGGTGACCTTGGTGGCGTCGCCTAGTAAACCTTGTACTTGAGACTGTAACATCTGATCCCAATCCGAGAAATGACGGGAACCGCCTGGTTGGTGAACTCTTAGTGAGGGCACCTCTCGTGTGTTTAGGTCCACCTTGCAAGGTTTAAATCAATCGATTGTCGGCCTCTCACCGTTATCTGAGACTACTTAATCTACTAGCCATGATATCCCTTTATGATGGAACTTTGTGAATATTATTATTTGATTAATTGTATTCTACAACTCATGATTGCAATAGTTGTTATCTAGTAATGATTACTTCTACTAGAACTTGAGCTAAAATGTGAAAGTAAGGTTTCACTACTTAGTAGCTTTTTGGCAAACAAACCCACTATCCAAAAGCCTTGCATGATTAGAGGTAAAGTCTTTTATTTTGGATGGGTAAGCCTTGATGAGTACTAGTATACTTAGCCTTGCTATCTAAATGTTGTTTCCAAGTAATGCATGTGATGTGTGGCCTGGAGAAATTCCACCCGGCTGGGAGCTAGAATGGGTGGATGATGATGAGTGATTGCATCATGGACGACCTCCTATGATGTTTATTATACCGTGTAGTTATTTCCGCTGTTTTTAATAAATTCTGAACCATTTACTTTCATGTCAAGAACCATGGTTTGTAATAATGAACCCTACGGGGAAGATCTACTTTAATTTGTAAGGTACTATGGACTCTCTAAGGACCGGGAGCGTCCCGGTGGTCGATGGATGACCGCTCCTCGGTGATGAGTGATCGACAACGGGTGTTGGACCGACTCTTGGCTCGGTGCGCAAGTGTAGGCCGCGGCCTAGTTCATGTTGTTGCGGGTGAAGAACGGCGCGAAAGGTCTTCGGCCTTGAGGGGCCTCCCGGAGATGGAGAGAAAAGTAGGTTCGGTTCGAGGGACCCGTGGACGGCGGGACTAGGTGCGGGCCACATGGTGGCGAGACGAGCAAGACGAAGTCATGGACGATCGAGCCGGTGCACGGTGGCGGTCGAGTCAAGAGGCTTGGCGGGAGGCCGGGCCGAGCACACGGGGTTTGGTGGTTTGCCCACATAACCATCAGAGGACGGTTTCTTAGTTTGGGCCTCAAAACCAAGTCCGAAGGCCCAACACGACAGAGATGGGATCCGGCGTGTCGGGAAGCTTCGAAGCGGAGAACACGCGGCGGGATCGCATGGCTTGCGTCGGGAGGACGCGGGGTGCGGCGAAGGCGTGGCCGTCCGATGGCAAGACCCACAAACATTACATAAATGCCCCCGCATGGGTTGTATCGCCAGTAGTTGAGTTAGGGGTAGTCGAGTCATTTCCCACACGGCGGGACCCGATATATAAGCCATGAGTGTGTGTGGATGGCTCTCTCTCTCTCCGCGACTTAGGGTTTCATTTCCCCCCTCCCATTTCTCATTTTCCTTAGCTATTTTCTTCTCCATTTTCTCTAGGACTAGCATGAGAACTTCATGAGAGATTTGTTGAGAGGGATGGACGCGAGGGTGGCATGCTAGACCTTGTGAATCTTTCCTGGTTTGTATAGAAGATTCGGCGTTGTGAATTTCGTGGTCTTTTTCATGCTTGTTTTTTGTGCCTTTGTTCTAGGTGTGGTTCCGCGGATTTGAGTGGGTTTCTCCCCGGATTTCTTTGAGGGAAACATGGATGGATGTCTCGTGCATCTTTGGGATTGATCTTGTGCCCTCAAACGCCAGGAAACCACTTCGATTCAAGGATTCTCGTTCGGAGCTCTAGCTTTTGGTGGTGTTCAAAGGATTCGCGATTCCCGGTGATTTAGGAAGTAATGAGGCGAAATTTTTGGGGTACAGCATCCTTGGTTGACGCTTTTCATGTCCCCAAACTCTTGTCTCAACAGCTTCTACCGTTTGGGAGATCCGGTGATGGATTGGAGGGGTTGACCTTCGAGGTCGAGCGGTTTTCTCGCTTTGTCCGCAAGGCGCGGGTGGTCCGCGAGGGTGTGGCGGACGGTCCGCGGCTCCGGCGTTCGTTGTGGTGTTCTTCGTGTTCTTGGTTTGTTTCTCGTTTGATCCGGTTTTGTTTTAGGTTTTTGTTGCGGCCGGTTTGCGGACGGTCCGAGCTTCGATGGCGAACGGTCCGAACCCGCGCGGACGGTCCGCCCGGTCTTCGCGGACGGTCCGTTTTTCTCGGGTCGGTTCCGGTGGTTCCGTTGGCTTTAACGGACGCGTCCGTGGCTTCGGCCGGACGGTCCGCGTGGTCCTTGCGGACCGTCCGCGGCACCGGCCGGACCGTCCGCGTGGGCTTTGCGGACGCTCCGCCCCACCTCGGCCGAACACCGCCGCAGCCCGGCAGCTTTGTTCCTTGGTTCGATTCCTCCCTCCTTCTTTTGTGCTTCCGCGTGTGCTTCAAGGAATCGTTCTTAAGACTTGAGGTTGATCCATAACCTTGTTGTCTTAGCGGTTGGTGTGTGATTCGATCCATCGCTCGTGTGTGACCGGGATTTGTCTAGGGTATAGGTCGGGTTCTTTGAGAAGAATTTTTATCGGCTCCTATTCACTCCCCCCACTTTAGTCGCCATCCGATCCTTCCATTGGTATCAGAGCTTGGTGCCGGATTCTTTGTGACTTTGACAAGTCTTGAATCCTAAGATGGCGTACGTTGAGTGGGGCGGTCCGCCGCACTTCGATGGGAAGGGTTACCACAAGTGGGCAGCTCGTATGATGATCTTTCTTCGTGGAAAGTTGTTGGATTTCATTGTTCTTGACAAGACCTATGCTATTCCGGCCAACATCCATACTCTTATGGTGACCGATGCGGTGCTAAGGCCAAGTATGAGGCAAATGCAAAAGCCGTTGATCACTTGGTCCGGAGCTTGTGTGATCCTGAGTTTGAGCGTGTTCGCCATTTGATTCTTACTTGGCAAATTTGGGAGAAGTTGTTGGTTGCTCACGGTGGTGATAACCATGTGAAGGCTCGCCTCTTTGTTTCTTACCGGATGCAATATGAGAACTTTACTCAACTTCCCGGTGAGGACATTGATGTGATGTTTCGAGAGGTTCACCGCCATCCCGAACAACATGAAGCTCTTGCATATCTTGGACCCAAATGTTTGGGGTGCTAAGGTTGAGGCCATCAAGGAGTCCGGCAATATTTGACCATTGAGTTGGATGACCTCTTTTCTAAGCTCAAGTCGGCCGAGGTTGACGGAAGTTGCAATCCAAGCATGAGGGCTCGACCGATCATAGTCTTGCTCTTGTGGGGGATCAAAGGGCAAAGCTAACCCAACTCCGTCGACGCTTTTCCTTGTCTTCTCTTATGTCTCTTCCGGATGAGGAGTTTGATGTGCCGGGCAAGGAGGAGCCGGCCTTGCTCTCAAGGAGGTTTGATCGACTACATGAGAGCCGGAGGAATGCAAGGCGGAGCTCGGGGGCATGCTACAAGTCCGGAAAGCGTGGACACTTCATCGCCGAGTGTCCGGGAAGCGAGAGGAGAACAAGTACAAGATGAGCAAGTACAAGGCGCACCCGAGGCGTGAAGACAAGTACTCCTCCAAGGGCAAGCACTTCAGCAAGTCCAAGAGCAAGGACAAGGACAAGCGGCGACCGAGCAAGGGCGGCTACAAGAAGGACAAGGCAAGAGCCATGGTGGCCGGTGTAAGCGACGTCGACTCAAGCTCAAGCGACGCGCAGTCAAGCTCAAGCGATGAAGATGAAGACGCCGGGAGGCGCAAGGGCAAGAAGAGTGCAAGCCGAACCTCGGTGGATTGAGCCGTGTGGCACTTGAAGGCTTTTGTGGCATGGCCCATAGCTTAAGCAAGAAGAAGAGCGAGAAGGAAGACCGCGACTCCGACTCGGAGGATGAGGTAAATCGTGATCCCGACTCTTTTCTTGCCGAGATCACTAGGTTGAATGGCTTGATTGACAACCGTGATAGTGTGTTGAGAGATGCTAAGAAGATGAGGAAAGATCTTAGGGCTCAACTTGAGAATGCTAGTGAGAAAGTAGGAGAGTTAGATTCTAAGTTGCTTGAATTGAAACTTGAGAACGATTCTTTGAAACTTACTCCTACTATTTCGATGATGTTCGGTGCTCGAGTGTGATGCATGGTTGAATGAGATCAAGTTGCTTAATGAGAAGAATGCTTCTACTTTGGCTAAACTAGATGCTCTTAGGACTGAGTATGATGAGCTTAAGGCTAGACCCACTTTGCTTGGTGCTTGTAAATCATGTCCTACCATGCATGCTAAGCTTGTTGATGCTCGTTCTACCATTAGTACTTTGGAAGCATCTTTGAAATCTCCCGTTGTCAATGCATGCACTAGCTGTGATGAAGTTACTTTGCGCAGCCTTGAACTTACTTCCCGTTTGGATGTCATCTATGAGGAGAATGACTATTTGAGGAAGGTGTCGGGTTGGTTGTCCGGGCGGGAACCTCAATTGAAATCATGATTGAGGAGTTCAAGAGAGCGGATGGTCGTGGTTTGGGTTTTGAGAAGTTGGGTGAGAAAGTGGGAGAAAACAAAGGGGAGAGTGTGTATGAGAAGTGTGTTGAGTCTAACTCCGAGTTTGAGGTGATCGGAGACATCCAAGTCTCACTTCCAAAAGCACCCAAGAACTCTTTCACACCAAAGCCCAACCACCTTTGCAACAAGCTTTACACAACCCAAGATCCACCCAAATTTCCACCTAAAACAAATAACTTACGAGCTAAACCGGTGAAGTTTGTGAGTGAGAAGGGTGAGAAACCTAGAGAGAAGCCGAGCCAAAACCAAAACCCATCCCCTTCGGTGTGAGTATTGTGGCAAGGAGAGACATCTAGCGAGTTTTGCTACAAGAGGAAGAGGGATGAGAGGCTTGCTAGGAAGCAAGCAAACCAGGACAGGTATCGCCAGTCTCATGGTATTCCTGAGCCTAGAGTGCCACTTCCACGGGGTGTGGGAAGTGTGAGGAGTGTTGGTAGAGTTGGAGCTCGGGGTGGTAGGTGTCGGTGTTTTAGACCGGCAACCTACTAAGGGGAGTACCCGAAGTAGATGAATGTGGCCTCGCCGAGATCGGTAACTCGAAGGAAGAGACACGTGGCACACAATTTAGACGAGGTTCGGGCCGCGAGGTTCTTAATACCCTACATCCCGTATGCCGCGCAACTCGGATTGATTGGGTACGATTACAAGATGGTGTAATTGTACGCCGTGAGATGAGACTCGATGCTAGAGAAGGGTCCCTGCCTCGCCTTATATAGTCCGGGAGGCAGGGTTACAAGTCGGAGTAGGGAGAGAGTACTAGTCAAGTACGTCTAGGAGTCTTCCATACAGTGCGGGACATGTACAGCTTCCTAACCGAGTACTTCTCCTCTCGTAGTCCGTGTGCTCCACGCCATCGGTGCCGTGTAGCTCAAGCCTCGGTAGTCCCGGGGGCCCACCGAGTAGTCGGTCCCGGTACCCACCGAGGTAGTGGGCCCGGGGAGGTCCATACGACAAGCCCCCGAGTACTTTGTAGTCGAGAAGGATAGCTTCAAATAATCTTGACGGCTTTAACGAGTAGTCCTCAAGCGTCCCCGAGTACTACAAGTCAAAAGTCCTCAAGAGTAGTCGAAGCATCCCGAGGCCGGAATGTACTCCACCGATGTCCGAGCAATCTTGAAGTCTTCTCAAGTAGTCCCAAGCGTCCTCGAGTGCCGCCCTCGAAGGTCTTCAAAAATGTCTCGCGTTATCTTGAAGCCGAAGCTGATATGGAAGTGCGATTGCAAAATCGCACTCCATATGGAGTAGCCCCCGAGCCTTAGGTTGAGTCATAGGCTCCGCCGAGGGTCCATCTGAAGTTTTGGCAAAAATATCCCGAAAAATCCGGAGAGAAAAAACCGAAGGACACGTGGCACGGAGCCCCCGAGCCTTGAGTCGAGTACTTCCTCTCGAATTGAAGGGTCATCTTGTAGAATGTGTCCTGAGATGCTCCTGAGTCTTGTCGCTCCCCAGGTAGCCAAGTAGAAGTAGCCGAGCCCCCGAGGTGAGGCGCGTCGACTAGTAGAATACGAAGAGTCACGCGCGGCCGCTGAGTCAGCCAAGCGCAGACTTATCCATCTGGCCGTTGGAGGGCCGTTTTGACTTATAAATAGAAGCCGAAACCCTTAGGGTTTTTCACCCATCGCTGCTGTAGCCATTTCGAATAGATCTTGGCCAGAATCACCTCCCGCGCACGCCGCCGCCGCTGTAGATCTGAGCGCGCCGCCACCCAGAGCTGCCAGAGTAGCCCCCGAGTGAATGCGCGTGAAGACGTCGTGCACTTGGAGAATGAAGCCATCGCCGCCCAAGTCCGCGAAGACCGCCGGGAAGAAGAGGGGCCGTGACGAGGCCGCCGGATCTGCCGCAGAGGCGGCACCACCGATGTCTCCACCTCGGCCGCATCCAAGCCGCGAGTGGAAAAAGTCGAAAACGAAGACCGAAGTTTTGCCGGCCCTCCTCAACGCCGGTTTCATCCGTGAGAAGGAGATGGACATGTGGAGGGCCGCCGCCGGGGATCCGTACCCCATGGAGAAGAGCGAGAACGAGATCCCGATGTTCGCGCGCTTCGCGGAGCGCGGACTCGCGCTTCCGCCGAGCGACTTCTTCAAAGGCCTCCCCGGGGTACTACGGCGTCGAGTACCTCAACCTCAACCCCAACGGTATTTTCCATACCGTTGTCTTCGTCCACTTCGTGAAGCGTTCTTGGGGATCAAACCCCACCGGATCTTGTTCCGGAAGTTCTTCCGGTGAAGCCGCGACCGAGCGCCAAGCAACTCGCGAGTAGTCGGTGGAGCAGGAATCCGGATGCGGGAGGACGCCGCCGAGCGCACCTCTCGTACAAGCTCATCGACTCCAACCAAGATTGGAAGGCGAAGTGGTTCTACGTCACGAACCACCACCCGGGGTTGCCGAAGCCGAGCGGGAAGCGGGCGAAGCATCGCCCATGGTGGAACACGGAGCCGACGATGTAGGAAGGGATCCAGCTCCCCGAGTTGTTGGCGCGGATCAAGGCGCTGAGGGAAGTCGGGCTAAGGTCCGAGCACGTGGCCTTCGCTCATGAAGCGCGAGGGTGCAGCCACCGATGGCTCGCGACACCCCGGGCTTCGAGTACACCGGCGGCGACGACACATCGCGGATGCCTAGAGGCGAAGTTGACAATGACGACATTGTCGATAGGTTGACGCGCATCTTTGTTGACGGTTAATAATTGTATCAAAGTTCGTTCGTGACTCGCAAGCGTACAAGTCTCCCGTCGTAGTCAAGGGACCCTTCTTCCCTCGAGTGGTGAACCCAAGGTATCGAATCCGTGGAACAAATGTGTGACGCAAAACTTAATCTATTAAAGCCAAGTAACTTCAATCTTCGATAAAAGAAACCTAATGCATCTAAGTAAAAGACACAAAACGAATCTAATCTACTAAAAACCGGAGAAAACAAAGTAAGATTGGGTAGATAAACCGATCTAGAGGGATCGGGGTAAGCCTTTTGTTGAAGTTCCAAGCAAGAGAAGAAGTAGCAAATCGAATCTTAATAGAAGCCTCTTTAAATCGTGGTTTCCCGTCCAAATCCGAAAACATCCGCCTTTCGAGACCCCCGTTCGTCACAACGTATCCCTATTCATGCGGGGAGCTTAGGGAGAGTCAAAAGACAAGTCGAGATTCTTTCGGAAGATCCGGCGTGTACCTCTAGCCACCGCGGCTACAAGAACACCCTATATAATCTATCTCGAGAATAGAATTGGAATAAGCAAAGCCGATCGAAAAACGAAATCTTCGAGGAAACACTTGATCGCTAGGAAAAGATTCAACTTGATAATTCAACTATCACAATGATACATACACAAGATCACCACCGGGATCCTTCCTTGACCTTGCTTCTAGCTCCGGGAACTCCGACGTGGTCTTCCGTACAAGGTTCCCACGTCGGCTAGGGGAACCCTAGTCAACTAGCTCGACCCTCTCCTCTCCGAGATGGTGTCCCTCTCTTCTCTCGCTTCTCGGCGGCCGAAGACGAAATCTTCTCTCGCGTGGCTCTCGGTCGGGGGCTAAAAATAGCCCGATTGGCGGCTAGGGCAAAGGAGAGGGTGTTTGGGCCCAAAATAGGCCCCGGGCCGACCGGACCGGGCCGGCCGGCCCGGACCCATTTAGGCCCGGCCCCGTGGGCTCCTTTGCCCCACGTCGGTTCCCTTGCTTCCCGGATGTTTCCCCCTTCGCATGTAGGTCCATGTCGTCGGTTTCTCTCCGAATTGGACTCAACTCCTTGTCTTGCAAGTTTCGGCACTTTTCTCGGTCGTGTCCCCGGAGTCTCGTCGTCTTCTCGGATCAAGTCCCCCGGCTTCTTGGATTAAGTTTGCTTCATTGCAAGACTTGTACGGGGCTTCAAGGTCTTGTCACGAGGTGCTTGATGAACTTATCCCGAAAGTCTTGCATTCAACACTAAAACCCCGCATAAACATTAAACTCCAAAACTCGACATGCACACGTGAACTTGTTATACCACGGGGGTTAGTACCAATGGATATGGTATAAAATTCATGCCAACACCGAAGGTAAACTCATGGCTAGGTTGACGGATTTTCACCGTCAACATCTCCCTCATGCTTAAACCTTGCTCGTCCTCGAGTAAGCCTTCGATGGATATCATCATTGCCAAACAATGTTTAAACTTTGCACTTGATCACACATGAGAAAACATAATGCTCTCAAAATTTTAATTCATTAAAGTTCCATAATGTGCTAGCCTTCATCTCTACGGAGGGTAGATTCTTATTAAGCTTATCCCACAAGTATTAACATGCTCACAAAGTTTTAAATAGATCTCGAATTTTTGAAATAAAGAACGAGATAAAGAAAAGCTAAACCAAATTCACAAATTTAAATCATCTCGTGTATTGCTCATGAACTCTCATCTCACTTGTCTCTCAAGCCTATATATTCTACTCCTTTCCCTCTCATATATATGTGGTAGGCTTTATATGGAGCTTTGGGAAAATTTAGTCCTAACAAGATTTTATAAATGAGGTGTTGTCAAAACAAGACAAGCTTCTCATGGTCTTACCGAGACTCGTCAAAAAGGTCATTGGAAAATAATGTTAAATCAAGGAGGGGAAAGATAAAAATACACACACTTTTAGATGAGTGGACATGTGCAAATGGCAAAGAGTGATCCCGAGGCACAAAGGAAGTCCTCGTTATCGGATTGCACATGGTTGGAAAATGAGAATGGATCTTTTTAACTTGAAGCCTTGAATGCACTCTTAGAGAACCGGGGAGTTCACTTTACGCACATATATTTTTTTCTTTCTCATATTTCTCATTCTTTTCTTTCTTTCTTTCTTTCATTATATAATTTTTTCTTTCTGCACCTTGAAAGTCACGTATATCGCCGGATTTTTTTTCTTTCATCATTATTTCATTATATATATATATATATATATATATTTTTGAACTCTAAAACTGCACCGTACCTACCTCCTCCCCCATGCTTAGACGTTGCTCGTCCTCGAGCAAAGAGTCGAAAATAAGGTAGGTACCGGAATATTTTTCCTTGGAGAGATACTTGAAATCTTCAACGTTGGCACCGTCCGGCGATCTTCCTTGAATTGATGATCCATTCTCAACAATAGGTTGTGGTCAAGGAGATAATCACAAAAAAAATGATATTTGGTTTAAGGGTGGATATCCGGCGAAGTTTGTGAGATCTCCGATTCGGGGATACACAATGCACGGATAAGAGGCTAGCAAAAAGATAGATACGCAAAAATGGAATGACCAGCTTCTTAGTCTCGGGCCAGAGAAATCATGGCCTGCAATAACTCACTCAAAAATAAATCTTGTACACTAAGGTTTATGCACTCAAATATATATAAGGCTTTGGATAGGTTGAGCAACACACAAGTGATATTTGTGACAAGGTTAGCAATATTTTTGAGCATAAAAGACATCTTTAATCTATTCATAACTTGAGAGCACATAAAACACTATGGGTCTTTATTTTAATCATAACCTCCGCTGAAAATTAAGCTAGCATTTAAATAAATTCAGATTTGTATTTTTAAGAGAGCACTAGCTTAAACATGCATAAATCAATTACAAAGATAAACAAAGCTGCAATTATAATCATATATCATCATGGCACGAATTTTGTAACTTTTCCAATGATATAATCAAGGTGGTGTCTTTATTAATGATGACATCAAGTTGAAATACATACTGAAAATAAACAAACATGCTTGCTGAAATTTAAATAAAAACAGAAAATACTACGCAAACACACATAAGCAAAAGCTGAAAATTACAGAGAAAAAGAAAAGAAAAGAAAACTAAAGTTCCTAAATCTTCTAGTCCTCCGCCGGTGGTTGATATTGATGGTCTTGATAATAATACCCTTGCTCATAATACGATTGAACATTCCCTCCGACGAATTGATTTGGCTCCACGAGGTGAAGGCGTCCGAGCTCAAAGGCAATATTTGCATTTCCTTCACCAAGTTGAGCTGCGTTAGATTGGATGGCTGCGATATTTTGAGCGTTTCTTGCAGCATACCTTCCAATTATGGCCATGCTTTGTTGTGGTTGGGGATGATGAGCGTAGGACTCCGCGAAGTTAGCGTTGGGCACAACATAATTTTGTGGGGGTACCGGTGCACCACCCCCCCATGCTTGCTCTTGTGGCCCTCCGTAGTAACTTGGCGGAGGAGGAACTCCGCCGAATGGTTGCACATTGGGTTGTGCTCCACTCGCTTGTGCGGAGGATGTTCCCTCCTCTACGATTCTTCCTCTCTTGTTCTTCCTTGCAGGGACAAGTATTCCCTCTTCCAACCAATCTTCTCTCCCATCATTGAAAAGCCTAAGCCTCTCGTTGGGAAGGGGTAGGTTCACTATGGCCAACCGATAACCTCCTCTCTCATCTCCACTAATGTATTTGCCTTGCCGCAAATATTCAAAGCCGAGAGAGGTACCACGCACAAGGTGAGCGGGGTTTCTTGCGATCCCCGGCCGCAAGGAAAAGGCCAACATGGAGAGGTAACACCCCGAACCAATATTACCCGCCCCCGATGTTGCTTCACAACACCAACGGTTGATCATGAGGTAAGAGGGGTCTATTGGCTGCCTGGCAATTAAAGTCGAGTATAGCCAATTCAACTCCGTGTCGGTCACCTTTGTTTCCTTCATCCTCCCCAATACCCTCTTGCACATCCAAGAGTGAAATATCCGGATAATGGGGTTGCGGATGCAATTGCGTTGTTGATGGGCTTCTCCGGAGATCATGTTCCAAAATCCCGCTAACATGCCGGTGGCACGTCAACTTTCTCCGAGCTCCCTTGTGGAATCCAAGCAGCTCCTAACGTGCTCGTAGGGAACCACTTGTTGGACTCCCTCCAAACGGAATGACAAGCTTTGCACCCCTTCATCATCAATGATGGGTGCAATAGTCATCAAAATTTCCAAGGCGAACCCCAAATGGGTGTCCACCGATACTCCGTTGGAGAACTGCACCCATCCGAGGTGCCCCAACATATAGTATATGTCGGTGCCAAAACCCAAGGTGTAGAGTGCTTGGTCGTCGAACTCGACGTTCGGCACAAGCCTCTTCTCAAGATTGGCGAGCCTCTCCTCCTCCTCCGCCGACAAGATGATGAAGCCGTACGAAGAGTGTGTTCGGGGTGTAAGTGAAGGATCGATGGCGACTAGAGAGGGGGGGAGTGAATAGGAGCCGGTAAAAATTCTTCCCAAAGAACCCGGCCTATGTCCTACTCAAATCCCGGTCACACACAAGCGATGGATCGAATCACGCACCAATCGCCAAGACCACGAGGTTATGGATCAACCTCTGGCCTTAGGAACGATTCCTCAAAGCACACGCGGAAGCACTAGAAAGGAAGGAAGGAATCGAACCAAGAAGCAAAGCACACGAGCTCGGCGGACCGTCCGCGCGGAGGGGCGGACCGTCCGCAAGAGCCGCGCGGACCGTCCGGCCGGTATCGCGGACCGTCCGCACCCGAGCCGCGGACCGTCCGGCCTTAGCCGCGGACCGTCCGTTAATTTACACAGAACGACCCAAAGACACCTCCGTGCCACGGACCATCCGCGGGGAGCACGCGGACCGTCCGCCAAGCACCCGCGGACCGTCCGCCCGACACCGCGGACCGTCCGAAACTCCGTCCAACCAAAAACCAAAATCACGACGGATCGAAACGAAGGACGAGCAAGAACACGAAGAACACGGGACGAACCCTAGCCGCGCGGACCGTCCGCCTGGTCCTCGCAGACCGTCCGCCAGGTGCGGACAGAACTGAAAACAGCCCGACCCCGAAAGTCAACTCCCCCAAATCATCATCGGATTTCCCAAACGGTTGAAGCTGTGGAGACAAGGGTTTGGATACTTGAAAAGCGTCACACAAGGATGCTATAGCCCAAAAATCTTGCCTCCTAACTCCCTAAATCACCGGGAATCGCGAATCCTTTGAGCACCACCAAGAGCTAGAGCACCGAACGAAAACTCACGAATCGAAGTGGTTTCCCGGCGTTTGAGGGCACAAGATCAAGCACAAAGATGCACAAGACATCTATCCATGTTTCCCTCAAAGAAATCCGGGAAGAAACTCACTCAAATCCGCGGAATCACACCGGGAACAAAGGCACGAAAATAAGCACAAAAAGCCACGAAAAACAACCCCGAATCTTCTATACAAACCAGGAAAGATTCACAAGGTCTAGCATGCCGCCCTAGCATCCATCCCTCTCAACAAATCTCTCATGAAGCTCTCATGCTAGCCTAGAGAAAATAGCAAGGAAAATAGCTACGAAAATGAGAAAGAGGAGGGAGCAAATGAAACCCTAAGTCACGGAGAGAGAGAGCCATCAACACACACTCCAGGCTTATATATCGAGTCCCGCCGGAGTGGTAAATGACTCGACTACCCCTAACTACACTACTGGCGATACAACCCACGTAGGGGCATTTTGGTAATGTTTGTGGGTCTTGCCATCGGACGGCCACGCCTTTGCCGCACCCCCGCGTCCTCCCGACGCAAGCCATGCGATCCCGCCGCGTGTCCTCCGCTTCGAAGCTTCCCGACACGCCCGGATCCCGTCTCCGTCGTGTTGGGCCCTCGGACTTGGTTTTGAGGCTCAAACCAAGAAACCGTCGCCGATGGTTTTGTGGGCAAACCACCAAACCCCGCGTGCCCGGTCCGGCCTCCCGCCAAACCACTTGACTTGACCGCCACCGTGCACCGGCTCACTTGTCCATGACTTCGTCTTGCTTGTGTCGCCACCATGTGACCCGCACCCGGCCCCGCCGTCCACCGGGTCCCTCGAACCGAGCCTACTTGTCTCTCCATCTCCCGGAGGCCCCTCAAGGCCGAAGACCTTTCGCGCCCGTTCTTCACCCGCAACAACACGAACTAGGCCGCGCCCTACACCCGCGCACTAAGCCAAGAGTCGGTCCAACACCCGTTGTCAATCACTCATCACCGAGGAGCGGTCATCCATCGACCACCGGGACGCTCCCCGGTCCACAATCTCCCCCTTGATGAGTGCATTGACAACACACAACGCGAAATGAAATTCGCAGTAAAAGGATAAAGAAAGAAGAAAGAAAAACAAAGAAGCTCAACTCATGACCAAAACCGAAGAAAGGCGAAGAAAGGTCACAAGCCAAGCAAAGCACAAAATCCACACCGAAAACAAGAAGAAAGCTCCCCCCGAACAAGTGGATGCACACTTCCAAATTTCAGCTCACCTTTTTCTGAATTTTCATGAAGCTCACCTTTTCTCCCCCTTGTTGACAATGTATGAATCAAGGTCAAAATGCGAAAATGCAAAACAAAGCATATAAACATCTACATGAGCTTCTCAAATAGGCCAAATCTAGTGTCAAAGGCTAAAAATGAGACAAAGATCACACCCATGAATCATAGCATAGTCAAAGCATTGCCACAAGTAATATATGAAAATACAAGCATGTGACAAAACAAAATTTTCGGATTTAAGCAGTTTTACCAAAAGAAGGCTCGCTTCACATGTAAAAGCCTATCCATGTCACACTTGAGCCACAAACATGCATATTACTCAAAGATCATACAAGGATATCCAATTCTCAAGCAAAAGATCATGGCAAACACCCATAAAGCAAAGCATGTCATGTCAAAGCTCATGAGCCATGCGTCCACTTCGGGAGACTTCTCCACCGGTGAACAACATGCAACATGTTTTGCACCCATATGAAAGATAAAACATTTTAAGCATAGACATGATGGATGGAGCATTTTTCGTGCATTTTACACTTCTTTTCAAGATTAAGTCATTTCATGGTACATGAAGTGCCTTTGCGGCAAAAAGAAGCTTATGCTCCCCCATGAATGCAACATAGGCTAAACATTCACAATGATATTCGGCCTTTGGCCCAAATGCAAGAACAGGCATCCAAGCACAATCTAAGCATGAAAAGCACATTTAGACCAAACTGTGACATGGATACACAACTACACACGAGTGGAGCAAATTTCATCAAAAATTAGTCAAGTTTAGCATTTATTTAAAAAGGGGCTATCTCACCACACATATATCTCAAATATTCCAAGAGCATAGCCTCACATCACCATTTCTCCACACATATAACCAATATCTCACAAATAGCCAAAGAGACTCAAATATGGCATATGAAAGAAGCTCATCATCCTAAAATGCAATATGACACAAATGCAGCATGATATATGACAAGATGGCTATCCTACCATGGTTTATACATCAAGCAAAGCATGTATATACATCAAAGTAAAACATGGTATGATACATACGGTACAAAAAGTAAATCCCCCAAGTATCAACTAGAAAGGGCAACAAACCCCAAGTTCCCCCCGCAAGCGCACATGTAGCTTGGTCGAGAGGCTTTGTAAAGATGTCGGCCAGCTGATCTTGGGTAGGGACATGGCTCAAAAAAATGGTTCCTTTCTCCACATTGTCCCTCAAGAAATGATACCTCACCTCTATGTGTTTGGTTCTGGAGTGAAGCACTGGGTTTTTGGCTACGCTTATGGCACCGGTGCTATCACAAAGAAGTGGGATCTGGGTGCACTCCTCACCAAAGTCTCTCAAAGTGTATGAAATCCACAACAGCTGAGAACAACAACTCGCGGCAGCAACATACTCCGCCTCTGTGGTAGACTGAGCTACACTAGACTGCTTGCGGGAAGACCATGAGACCAACGAAGAACCAAGAAACTGACAAGTGCCAGAAGTAGACTTCCTCTCGACTCGACATCCAGCAAAATCCGCATCGGAAAAACCATGAAGTGAAAGAGTCGAGGAGGAAGAATACCAAAGGCCAAGACCAAAGCGACCGTAGGTACCGAAAATCCTCTTGACGGCCCGTCGATGTGATGTCCTCGGCGCGAAGCTCGAAAACGAGCGCACGTACACACGCCGAACCGTATGTCCGGCCCTCGTCGCCGTCAAGTAGAGGAGGGAGCCGATCATGCTCCCGTACTCCCGCCGGTCCACCGTTCTCCGTCCTCATCCGCATCCAAAGTGGCCGTACTCCCCATGGGAGTTGACATCGGCTTCACATCTTGCATCCGGAACTTCCTCGCATGTCTTTCGTGTACTTGGTTTGGTGCACAAATGTACCGTCCTTCACTTGCTTGATCCGCGTGCCCCGAGAAAATACCGCAACTCGCCCATCATGCTCATCTCGAACTCCCCGCTCATCTCATCTCGCAAACTTGGCAACAAGGTTATGTGACGAGCCACCAAAGACAATATCATCCACGTATATCCGCACAATCGCAAGTCATTCCTATGCTTGAGGAGAAACAAGGTTCTATCCACGCGTACCCATCACAAACCCTCTCGCTCAAAAGAAAACCTCTCAATCTCCCATACCAAGCACGGGCGCCCGTTTCAACCCATACGCAGCCCTTTTCAACCCGTATACCCCGTGTGGGTACAACTCGCTCTCAAACCCGTGTGGTCGCTTCACATACACCTCCTCCTCTATGACCCCATTCGTAAATGCACTCTTCACGTCCATCCGAAACAACTTGAACCCTTTAGCCACGGCAAAGGCTAGAAGGATCCGAATTGCCTCAAGACGGGCCACGGGAGCAAAGGTCTCCTCATAGTCGATCCCCTCCTTCCGACTAAACCCCCCGAGCAACAAGTCCGGACTTGTTCCTCACAACCATCCCATTCTCTCCCTCTTTGTTCTTCCAAACCCACTTGGTTCCTATGGGATGGCAATTTGGAGGTGGTTCAACTAACTCCCACACCCGGTTCCTCTCAAAATTTTCCAACTCCTCATGCATAGAATTGACCCGGTTTGCATCGGATAAAGCATGTCCAATGTCCTTGGGCTCAAAAGTAGCAACAAAAGCAAGATGAGCAAAATGAGAGGAATTCCCGGACCTCGACCGTGTAGTGCGTTCATCAATGTTCCCAATGATCTTCGACAGGGGATGCACCTCTTGAATCCGCCGGGAGCCTCACGCCTCGAGACTACCTCCCGCTCAACTTCAGCCTTCTCTCGCCCGGTCCTCTTGTTGTACCGTCGTTGTCCATGACGTAGATGGTCCATGCTCCAAAGTGGTTGTAGGGGAAGTAGTGGGTACATGCTCAGCTTCGTGCTCATGGTTCTCCCCATCATCATCTCCGCCTTCATCTTTCTCCTCCTCAAAGAGGTCCTCGCCATCTCTTCATCACCTGCACATTCAAAGCCAAGAGAGGTACATGGCATTGTCTCGTCGAAGGTCACCTCGCAAGTCTCCATGATTTTATTAGTCTCAAGGTTAAGCACCTTATAGGCTCTAGAATGGTTAGCATATCCAAAGAAAATACCATCACTAGACCTAGCCTTAAACTTGTCGAGTTTTCCCTTCTTCAAAATAAAGCACTTGCAGCCAAAAACTCGGAAGTGACTCACCTTGGGTGCCCGACCATGCATAAGCTCATAACGAGTCTTCTTCTTGAAAGTTCTCAATAAAATCCGGTTGGAAACATGACAAGCCGTATTGACCGCCTCGGCCCAAAACCTCCTAGGAGTCCCGTGCTCATCGAGCATCGTCCTAGCCATCTCACAAAGAGTCCGATTTTTCCTTTCCACGACTCTATTTTGAGGGGCACATAAGGGGTCGAATACCGATGTTCAAGACCTAGATCACGACAAAAGGCATCAAAACGAGAGTTCTTAAACTCGCAGCCATTATCACCGCGGATAGCTCGAATAGCATTCCCATGCCTCTCGTTTTCAACCTCACGATTAGATCTCGAACAAAGCCAAAAGTCTCACTCTTATCCTCCAAGAAGAACACCCGTGCATAGCGAGAGTAATCGTCCACCACAACAAGGACATACCACTTCCCACCCACCGAGCGAACTCGAGCCGGCCCGACAAGGTCCATATGCAACGGCTACCGCTCGGACGCTCGGTCATGACATCGGTCGGGGGTGGATGGGGAGTGGCTACCATCTTACCATGCCTACAAGGAGCACAAACCAAATCCTTCTCAAGCTTCAACTTTGGCAATCCTCGGACAAGGTCAAGACTACTCAAACGGGAAACCAAATCAAAGCTCAAGTGTCCCAACCGCCTATGCCATTTCCACAAATCGAAGACGGACCGGCCATCAAACAACGAGCAGACCCAAAGAACGAGAGAAATCAGCCCCGAAAATCCGACCCTCGGGGATGATCATACGTACAAGATCACCTCGAGAATCAAGCAAACGAGACTCGGCGAGACTTGAAACGCACCTCAAAACCTTCATCAAGCAACCGAGAAACCGAAAGCAAATTGAAACCCAAAGACTTCACAAGAGCCACTCTCTTCAACGTTACCTTGTCACTCACATGCACAACACCCTCGGACAAAGACCCTACCTCGTCCATTGTCCCCAAATGTGATGTACATCTTTTCCTTCACCGGGGTGAGGCCGGAGAACCACTTCTTATCTCCGGTCATGTGTCGAGAACACCCGGAGTCGATCAACCAAATGTTCTCCAAGCCTCCCGCCCGCAAATCGAAACAAGAACGAGAATGAGCTAGCGACTCGACACCGGGGTTAGCACAAAGAAAGTTAAACCAAAGGTCGAGCCATCCGCTCAAAAGAGGGGTTAGCAAACATCACTCCCTTGCCACCAAACTTCCCATGTCCCATGGGAGGAGTACGAGCACCACGAGGGGGAAAACGTGGTCCGTAGTTCCTCCGGAACCCAAAGCCGCGATCATCTCCCCTAAACCCGTACCGAGGACGAGTAGGAGGACGTCCAACAAAACCACCACGAGCCCGACCAAACCTCTCACCAAAGACGCACACCATCATCTCTCCCCGACAAACCTCTCACCATCACCTCTCCGTGGGAACCTCGCCAACACTCCTCACACTTCCCACACCCCGTGGAAGTGGCACTCTAGGCTCGTGGAATACCGCGAGACCGGCGATACCCGTCCCGGTTTGCTTGCTCTCTAGCAAGCCTCTCATCCCTCTTCCTCTTGTAGCAAAACTCGCAAGATGCCTCTCTTTGCCACAATACTCACACCCGAAGGGGATGGGTTTTGGTTTTGGCTCGGCTTCTCTCTAGGCTTCTCACCCTTCTCACCCACAAACTTCACTCGGTTTCGGAAATCATTTGTCTTAGGTGGGAATTTGGGTGGATCTTGGGTTGTGTCAAGCTTGTTGCAAAGGTGGTTGGGCTTTGGTGTGAAAGAGTTCTTGGGTGCTTTTGGGAGTGGGACTTGGATCTCTCCGATCACCTCAAACTCGGGGGTTAGACTCAACACACTTCTCGTACACACTCTCCCCACTCGTTCTCTCCCACTTTCTCACCCAACTTCTCAAAACCCAAACCACGACCATCGGCCTCTCTTGAACTCCTCAATCATGATTTTCAATTGAGGTTCCCGCCCGTACAACCAACCCAACACCTTCCTCAAATAATCATTTTCCTCATAAATGACATCCAACCGGGAAGTAAGCTCAAGATTACGCAAAGTGACTTCATCACAGCTAGAGCATGCATTTGCAACAGGAGATTTCAAAGATGCTTCCAAAGAGCTAATAGTAGAGCGAGCATCAACAAGCTTAGCATGCATAGTAGGACATGATTTGCAAGCACCAAGCAAAGTAGGTCTAGCCTTAAGCTCATCATGTTCAGTCCTAAGAGCATCTAGTTGAGCCAAAACGAAAGCATTCTTCTCATTAAGCAGCTTTAATCTCATTCAACCAAGCATCACATTCAACACATTCAACATCATCGGGAGGAGTAGGAGCAAGTTTCAAAGAGTCATTCTCAAGTTTCAATTCAAGCAATTTTGACTCTAACTCTCCTACTTTCTCGCTAGCATTCTCAAGCTGAGCCCTAAGATCTTTCCTCATCTTTTTGGCATCTCTCAGCACACTATCACGGTTATCAAGCAAACCATTCAACCTAGCAATCTCAGCAAGCAAAGAGTCGGGGTCACGGTTTACCTCATCCTCAGAGTCGGAGTCGCTGTCTTCCTTCTCGCTCTTCTTGCTGCTCGAGCTATGGGCCATGCCACAAAAGCCCTCAAGCGCCACACAGCTCGCCCCGCCGAGGTTCCGCTTGCACTCTTCTTGCCATTGCGCCTCCCCGTGTCTTCATCTTCGCCGCATGAGCTTGATCGCTCCTCGCTTGAGCTTGAGTCGACGTCGCTCGCACCGGCCACCGTCGCTCTTGCCTTGTTCTTCTTGTAGGTGCTCTTGCTCGGTCGCCGCTTGTCCTTGTCCTTGCTCTTGGACTTGTTGAAGTGCTTGCCCTTGGAGGAGTACTTGTCTTCACGCCTCGGGTGCGCCTTTGTTGACGGTGAAAATCCGTCAACCTAGCCATGAGTTTACCTTCGGTGTTGGCATGAGTTTTATACCTTATCCATTGGTACTAACCCCCGTGGTATAACAAGTTCACGTGTGCATGTCGGTTTTGGAGTTTAATGTTTATGCGAGGGATTTAGTGTTGAATGCAAGACTTTCCTGGATAAGTTCATCAAGCACCTCATGACAAGACCTTGAAGTCCCGAACAAGTCATGCAATGAAGCAAAATTAACTCCAAGAAGCCGGGACTTGATCCGAGAAGACGACGGACTCCAGGACCCGACCGTAAAAGTGCCGAATCTTGCAAGACAAGGAGTTGAGTCCAATTGGAGAGAAACCGACGACATGGACCTACATGCGAAGGGGGGAAGCATCCAGGAAGCAAGGGAACCGACCTCGGCAAAGGAACCCACGGGGCCGGGCCTAAATGGGCCCGGCCGGCCGGCCCGGTCCGGTCGGCCCGTGCCCATTTAGGGCCCAAACCCGTCCTCCTTTGCCCTAGCCGCCAATCGGGCTATTTATAGTCCCCCGACCGAGAGCCACGCGGAGAAGATTTCATCTTCGGCCAGGCGAGCCTTCACATGGTTATCACCAACGTGAGCAACCAACAACTTATCCCAAATTTGCCAAGCAAGATTCAAATGGCACCAACACGCTCAAACTCTCGGATCACACAAGCTCCGCACAAGTGATCAACGGCTTTTGCATTAGCCTCATACTTGGCCTTGGCATCGGCATCGGCCACCATAAGAGTATGGATGTTGACCGGAATAGCATATGTCTTGTCAAGCACAATAAACTCCAAATGCCTTCTCGAAGAAAATCATCATACGAGCCGCCCACTCTGTGGTAACCCTCGCTATCGAAGCAGCGGCGACCGCCCCGCTCAACGTACGCCATCTTAGGATCTGAGACTTGGCTGTCGCAAAGAATCCGGCACCAAGCTTCTGATACCAATTGAAGGATCAGATGGCGACTAGAGAGGGGGGGGGGAGTGAATAGGAGCCGGTAAAAATTCCTTCTCCCAGCCAGGAACCCGCCATGTCCTACTCAAAACCCGGCTTGCTACACAAGCGATGGATCGAATCACGCACCAATCGCGAAGACCACGAGGTTATGGATCACCCTCTAGCCTAGGAACGATTCCTCGAAGCACACGCGAAGCACTAGAAAGGGGAGGAAGGAATCGAACCAAGAAGCAAAGCACACAGCTCGCGGACCGTCCGCGGCAGAGGGGCGACCGTCCGCAAGGAGCCGCGCGGACCGTCCCGGGCCGGTATCGCGGACTGTCCGCACCCTCGCCGCGGACCGTCCGGCCTTAGCCGCGGACCGTCCGTTAATTTACACAGAACGACCCAAAGACACCCCCGTGCCACGGACCGTCCGCGGGGAGCACGCGGACCGTCCGCCAAGCACCCGCGACCGTCCGCCCGACACCGCGGATCGTCCGAAACTTCGTCCAACCAAACCAAAATCACAGCGGGGATCGAAACAAAGGACGAGCAAGAACACGAAGAACCGGGACGAACTGGCTGCCGCGACCGTCCGCCAGAGGCCGCGACCGTCCGCGAGGCCTCCTACGCGCGTAACAAAATGCCGACCTCGAAAGTCAACTCCCCCAAATCATCATCGGATTTCCCAAACGGTTGAAGCTGTGGAGACAAGGGTTTGGGTACTTGGAAAAGCGTCACACAAGGATGCTATATTCAAAAATCTGCTCTCCTAACTCCCTAAATCACCGGAATCGCGAATCCTTTGAGCACCACCAAAACCTAGAGCACCGAACGAAACATCACGAATCGAAGTAGTTTCCCGGCGTTTGAGGGCACAAGATCAAGCACAAAGATGCACAAGACATCTATCCATGTCAAAGAAATCCGGAAGAAACTCACTCAAATCCGCGGAATCACACCGGGAACAAAGGCACGAAAATAAGCACAAAAAGCCACGAAAACAACCCCGAATCTTCTATACAAACCAGGAAAGATTCACAAGGTCTAGCATGCCGCCCTAGCATCCATCCCTCTCAACAAATCTCTCATGAAGCTCTCATGCTAGCCTAGAGAAAAATGGAAGAAAAATGGCTACGAAAATGAGAAAGAGGAGGGGGGAAATGAAACCCTAAGTCGCGGAGAGAGAGAGCCATCAACACACACTCCAGGCTTATATATCAGGTCCCGCCGGAGTGGTAAATGACTCGACTACCCCTAACTACACTATCGGGGCGATACAACCCACGTAGGGGCATTTTGCAATGCTTCTGTGGGTCTTGCCATCGGACGGCCACGCCTGCCGCACCCCGTCCTCCCGACGCAAGCCATGCGATCCCGCCGCGTGTCCTCCGCTTCTCGGCTTCCCGACACGCCCGATCCCGTCTCCGTGTTGGGGCCCCTGACTTGGTTTTGAGGCCCAAACCAAGAAACCGTCCGCCAATGGTTTTGTGGGCAAACCACCAAACCCTGCGTGCCTGGTCCGGCCTCCCGCCAAACCACTTGACTTGACCGCCACCGTGCACCGCCGTTCGTCCATGACTTCGTCTTGCTCTCGTGTCGCCACCATGTGGCCCGCACTCCGGGCCCCGCCGTCCACCGGTCCTCGAACCGAGCCTACTTGTCTCCAACTTCCGGAGGCCCCTCAAGGCTGAAGACCTTTCTGCGCCCGTTCTTCACCTCGCAACAACACGAACTAGGCCGCGCCCCTACACCCGCGCACTAAGCCAAGAGTCAGTCCAACACCCGTTGTCAATCACTCATCACTAAGGAGCGGTCATCCACCGACCACTGGGACGCTCCTGGTCCTCAATATATCATCATGGCACGAATTTTGTAACTTTTCCAATGATATAATCAAGGTGGTGTCTTTATTAATGATGACATCAAGTTGAAATACATACTGAAAATAAACAAACATGCTTGCTGAAATTTAAATAAAAACAGAAAATACTACGCAAACACACATAAGCAAAAGCTGAAAATTACAGAGAGAAAGAAAAGAAAAGAAAACTAAAGTTCCTAAATTCTAGTCCTCCGCCGGTGGTTGATGTTCGATGATCTTGATAATAATACCCGTCATAATATGATTGGACATTCCCTCCGACGAATTGATTTGGCTCCACGAGGTGAAGGCGTCCGAGCTCAAAGGCAATATTTGTGTTTCCTTCTACCAAGTTGAGTTGCATTAGCTTGGATGGCCGCGATGTTTTGAGCATTTCTTGCAAAGATACCCTCCAATTATGGCCATGCTTTGTTGTGGTTGGGGATGATGAGCGTAGGACTCTGCGAAGTTAGCGTTGGGCACAACATGGGACTTGGTGGGGGTACCGGTGCACCACCCCCATGCTTGCTCATGGCCCTCCGTAATAACTTGGCGGAGGAGGGACCCCGCCCTCGAATTGTTGCACATTGGGTTGTGTCTACTCGCTTGTGCGGAGGATGTTCCCTCCTCTACGATTCTTCCTCTTTTGTTCTTCCCGTGGACAAGTAGTCCCTCTTCCAACCAATCTTCCCTTCCTTCGTTGAAAAGCCTAAGCCTCTCGTTCGAAGGGGGTAGGTTCACTATGGCCAACCGATAACCTCCTCTCTCACTCCACTAATGTATTTGCCTTGCCGCAAATACTCAATGCCGAGAGAGGTACCACGCAAAAGGTGGTCGGGGTTTCTTGCGATCCCCGGCCGCAAGGAAAAGGCCAACATGGAGAGGTAGCACCCCGAACCAATATTACCCGCCCCCGATGTTGCTTCACAACACCAACGGTTGATCATGAGGTAAGAGGGGTCTATTGGCTGCCTGGCAATTAAAGCCGAGTATAGCCAATTCAACTCCGTGTCGGTCACCTTTGTCTCCTTCATCCTCCCCAATACCCTCTTGCACATCCAAGAGTGAAATATCCGGATAATGGGGTAGTTGAGGGGATGCAATTGCATTGTTGATGGGCTTCTCCGGAGATCATATTCCAAAAATCCCGCCAACATGCCGGTAAGTACGTCGTTTCTCCTCGAGCTCCCTTGTGGAATCCAAGCAGCTCCCTAACGTGCTCGTAGGGAACCACTTGTTGGACTCCCTCCAAACGGAATGACAAGCTTTGCACCCCATCATCATCAACGATGGGTGCAATAGTCATCAAAATTTCCAAGGCGAACCCCAAATGGGTGTCCACCGATACTCCGTTGGAGAACTGCACCCATCCAAGGTGCCCCAACATATAGTATATGTCGGCAAGCTAAACCCAAGGTGTAGAGTGCTTGGTCGTCGAACTCGACGTTGGGCACAAGCCTCTTCTCAAGATTAAGTGTCGGGACCATATTCAACACCGACACATCCATCGACCACCGGGACGCTCCCCGGTCCACGGTAAGGAGGTGGCACGGTTGAGCGAGTCGATCGTCGTGGTGGCGCGGGCTGCTCCTCCGTGTGCCCACGAGGTTCGGTGAACCTCATGGAAGTGCTTCTCGCAGCCCTCATACCACCAAGGAGGAGAGCATCGTTCCTCCTCGGTGGCGCCGTATCCGTCTCCATGCTTCGGGGAGACTCGGAAACCGAGTGCCTCCTCGAAGACGTGGTTGATGACGGCTTGGATGACGACGAACTCTTCTTCTTGGAGAAGAGACTTGTGGTCTTCTTCCACATGGTTGCTGCACTCTTTCTTCAACTAAAACTCCGGGTTGCAACCGGTAAACTAGGCACTTAAACTCTTTGCTTCGGATGTGGACTTTGAGTAGATTAAGGATGTGGATTTTTTTTTCTTGAGCTATCAAGCTTGGGAAGGTTGGCTATGTCTACGGAGGTTTTGAGCACACAAACTTGAACACACAAACAAGGGAAGGAGAGGGAATCTTGCCTGCAGAAAACGGGAGCCGGGGGCTCCTTATGTAGGGGAGGCCGGCCGGGGGCCTCCCGGCTCCTCCCCGCCGCGTCTTTCTTCCGGCACGATCATTTCGCCTCTCGCAACTTTCCCCGCCCGCGTGCTCCACGAGTTGCACCGCCCAAACGCTCTCGTCCACTCCTTTTCTTGAATTATTGGTCCTCCCACTTGATGCTCCATGCTTTGGGTCATGTCCATGCTCCCTAGCTCCACTTGCTTCACATGCCACCATGAAAATCCTGCAAAGTTGATGCTTGCTGCCCACCATGCTTGTCCTTTGCATGTGGGATTGGTGAAAGTTGATAAAAGGGAATCCAATGGTGCATGCATGATTAATTCAAACTAGATTGCCTCCATTTAGGTGTGTTTAAGGTTAAGCACTCCCCTAATTCGAAATTTAAAATATTTTTCAGAGCCATGCAAGAGCTCAAACATAATTTTAGAGAAGTTTTTAAACCATTAAAAACAAATGTAACTCAAAAATATTTTTTTGACTACGTCGATTTCGGTCTCACCGGTATAGTTTGCCTTCATCGGTTGAGAGCAAACATTTCCCGGCTTGATCATGGGGGCATAGGTTTAGGTTCTAATTTTGGCTAAATAAGAAAGATTTTGAATAAAACAAAATTAGAAGAGGCTTAGAAAAATTCTAATCCTAGAGAAACCAAGGGTAAAGATTTTTTTAAAACCAACCAAAAGTTTTGATTTCTAGGTTCACGCGAGTCCTACCACGTGCTAAATGTTATTAACACTTGAATATAAATCGTGGCTCTACTCGTGTGGTTTTAGCATGAAAAATAAGTCAACCTCAGCACCATAATGAGGGTGAAAGGTTGAGTTAAGGTTCTGAAATTATTTGGTTGAGGTTTCTCGAAAAGAAAAGAATCAAACAAGCACATAGGAGGGTTCATGCAAAGGGTTTATGATAAAGCAAACATTCAATCAAGAATTATGTCTCTAATATTGTTCAACCACTTCTAAGTCTAATGTCTTTGCGTAGTAAAACTCAAAAACTAAATTATTAAAAATACTCGAAAAACCTGGAATCGGGTTGTCCTCCCGGTAGCTTATTCTTGACTTGACGAAACGGGTTGCCTCCCGCCTAGCGCTTCGTTTATAGTCTATAGCTAGACTTCTTCACTTGATTACTCCGGATCAACGCTCTTTGCGGGCGTTGCAATCTTGGGTACCCACTTCCGCACCATCTTGGGTGCGGGCTTGTCTTCCGGCTTAGTTGGCTTAGTCATTTTTTTGGTCTTCACAGGCGGCTTCTCTTCCTTTGTCTTGACGGATGCAACACCTTCTTTGATTTTCTTTACGTTCATTTTTTTCGGCTCCTTCTTCTTTTTCAGCCCCTCCGTTTGTTTTGGTTCTCCCTTCACTCCGGTCATGTTGCATGCCTCAATCCTTGGACGGAACTTGAAGGAACTCCTTTCTCCGTTGATATCGAACATGATCTCCCCCTTGCCAACATCAATAGTAGCTCCCACGGTCTTGAGGAATGGCCTCCCTAGGATGAGCGGCGGCTTCTCCCTCTCTCCCATCTCGAGCACAACGAAGTCGACGGGGATGAAGTGGTGTCCAATCTTCACGGGTACATCTTCAGCAATGCCCAAGGGATAGCGAATGGAGTTGTCTCCCAACTCCAAACATAATCCCGTAGGCTCCATCGGTAGGCGTAGCTTCTCGAACACATCCCTCGGCATGACGCTCACACTAGCTCCAAGGTCGCATAACGCCTTCTCGAAGTTGAAAGAACCAACCGAACATGGAATTGTAGGGCACCGGGGTCTTTTTTGCTTCTCTAGCCCATAAGCAATAGCCGCACTACACTCCTCGGACATCTTGACATGATCTACCCCGAGTGTTGCTATCTCATATTTATTTGCAAGAATGTCTTTAAAGTAACGAGAATATGTAGGTACTTGTAGGGCATCTAGTAATGGCATGTTGATGCTAAGTCTACGCACAACTTCCACAAACTTCTCAAAGTGGTTGTCAAGTTTACCTCGGAAGTAGCGTGGCTTGAGTTGCGGTATCCTCGTGTCATCCTCCGGCATCTCGAATTCGGGTTCCTCGGTGACGATCCCCGTAACCTTCTCTTTAGCGGCTCCTTCCACCTCGGTGGATGGTTTAAGCTTCCTTGCTCCCGCGGAACGTTCCGGATCTTCGGTCTCCTTCCCCGAACGCGTTTGAATGGCCTTCGCCGATTCGGGACATTTGGGTTGTCCCGAAGCTTCCCTTCATCATTAGTGAGGCGCCCCGCAAGTTGTACAACTTGCGTCTCGAGCATCTTCATCATGTTGAGCACTTGATGATTGGAACTTCCGACCTCCGTCACTTTGCTATCGATGTTCTCCAACACCTTGTCTATGGTCTTGAACTTGGTGACGGTGTCCTTGTTGATCTTAGCTTGCTCATCCATGAACTCCTTCAATTGTATACGAAGCGGAACCGCGTTAGGAATAGATGAGCTTGCATTGAATTGAGGCCTACCTTGCCCGTAGCGGAAGTTCGGCAACTCTCCCTTCCTCATGTAATCGAGCACTTTGGCTTCCTCCGGACAATCTTTGCGGACATGGCCATACTCTCCACATTCTTCGCATGTGGACCTTGCTTCGGCGGCCTTCAAGTCTTGAGCCTCTTTCTTTTCCATCTCCATCTTCTCCAACCTCCTCATGAGCGAGTCGATCTTGCCTTCAAGTATGTCCTCCTTCTCCACTTGCAAGACTCCTTTGACATTCCCCATGGGTTGAACCGGATGTAGGCGCCCGGACGACGCCCACGTGTCATTATCCGCGACCTTCTTGAATAGCGTGAAAGCTTCCGTCGGTGTAAGCTCGATGATAGATCCTCCCGCCGATGCATCGATGATCGTCCTTGACGCCATGGTGAGTCCTTGATAGAACTTTTGCACGAGGTCTTCTTTCGGGAACTTGTGATGTGGAACCGCCCGGGTGTACTCGTTGAAGCGCTCGAATGCCTCCGAGATAGTTTCGGTGAAGGGTGAATGTTGCACCATGCGGATTGTTGAGGTCTTGATCTCGAACGGTCTTCCGATCTCCTCAAGGTTCAAGATTGGTAGGTCGATGATGTCTGGGGTGCATAGCTCCCCAATCTTGCGTTCTTGCGGTGGTTGGTCACCCATCGGTGGAAGTCGATTCTCCCGAGGACTTTGAGGTGGTGAATTCTTCGGAGATTCCTGCGATCCTTTGTCTTCCGACTCCGAATCTACAAAATCCGGCTTTTTAGCCCGATGTGCTTCGCGTCTCCTTAGCTCCGTAAAGTTTTTCCGGATCATCCACAAAATTATTGGGTTTGTTGGAGAGGTAGCCGTCCATCTCCCGTTAGGGTTAGCAATAAATAAAGTATGCAAAAAACTAGAAAGTAAAAACAAATCTATAAAAACTAGGGTTAGACAAACTAGATTAGATGTATTTTGAGGATGATCAAAATTTAGTAGATGCAAAAATAAAAACAAAAAGAAAACTAAAAATTACAAAAAGGCAATAAAAAATCAAATCTTGATCACTTGTTCCCCGGCAACGGCGCCAGAAAAAGGGGCTTGTTGACGGTTAATAATTGTATCAAAGTTCGTTCGTGACTCGCAAGCGTACAAGTCTCCCGTCGTAGTCAAGGGACCCTTCTTCCCTCGAGTGGTGAACCCAAGGTATTGAATCCGTGGAACAAATGTGTGACGCAAAACTTAATCTATTAAAGCCAAGTAACTTCAATCTTCGATAAAAGAAACCTAATGCATCTAAGTAAAAGACACAAAACGAATCTAATCTACTAAAAACCGGAGAAAACAAAGTAAGATTGGGTAGATAAACCGATCTAGAGGGATCGGGGTAAGCCTTTTGTTGAAGTTCCAAGCTAGAGAAGAAGTAGCAAATCGAATCTTAATAGAAGCCTCTTTAAATCGTGGTTTCTGTCCAAATCCGAAAACATCCACCTTTCGAGACCCCCGTTCTGTCACAACGTATCCCTATTCATGCGGGGAGCTTAGGGCGAGTCAAAAGACAAGTCGAGATTCTTTCGGAAGATCCGGCGTGTACCTCTAGCCACCGCGGCTACAAGAACACCCTATGTAATCTATCTCGAGAATAGAATTGGAATAAGCAAAGCCGATCGAAAAACGAAATCTTCGAGGAAACACTTGATTGCTAGGAAAAGATTCAACTTGATAATTCAACTATAACAATGATACATACACAAGATCACCACCGGGATCCTTCCTTGATTTTGCTTCTAGCTCCGGGAACTCCGACGTGGTCTTCCGTGCAAGGTTCCCACGTCGGCTAGGGGAACCCTAGTCAACTAGCTCGACCCTCTCCTCTCCGAGATGGTGTCCCTCTCTTCTCTCGCTTCTCGGCGGCCGAAGACGAAATCTTCTCTCGCGTGGCTCTCGGTCGGGGGCTATAAATAGCCCGATTGGCGGCTAGGGCAAAGGAGAGGGTGTTTGGGCCCAAAATGGGCTCGGGGCCGACCGGACCCAGGCCGGCGGCTCGGGCCCATTTAGGCCCGGCCCCCGTGGTCTTCTTTGCCCCACGTCGGTTCCCTTGCTTCCTTGATGTTTCCCCCTTCCGCATGTAGGTCCATGTCGTCGGTTTCTCTCCGAATTGGACTCAACTCCTTGTCTTGCAAGATTCAAAGCACTTTTCCGGTCGGGTCCCCGGAGTCCGTCGTCTTCTCGGATCAAGTCCCCGCGCTTCTTGGAGTTAAGTTTGCTTCATTGCATGACTTGTACGGGGCTTCAAGGTCTTGTCACGAGGTGCTTGATGAACTTATCCCGAAAGTCTTGCATTCAACACTAAAACCCTGCATAAACATTAAACTCCAAAACCGACATGCACACGTGAACTTGTTATACCACGGGGGTTAGTACCAATGGATAAGGTATAAAATTCATGCCAACACCGAAGGTAAACTCATGGCTAGGTTGACGGATTTTCACCGTCAACAATCTACAAGGACATGCCACCGTACACGGCGTGCCCTGTCCCGAGAGTACTCCGCCGCGCGCCTGCCAAAGGAGGTAAGTAGTCGTACCCCCTAGTCGAGTACCCATTCCTTGTGAGTAGTCGCGCTGATGTCTTGTGTCTTGCAGGATGACTTGAAGAAGTTCATCTCCGAGCCGACGCCGCCTCCTCAGGAAGTCGAGATCCTGGAGGAGGGAAAAACCAAGGCCAAGGAGCGGCGGGAGGTCGACAAAGGAGACGACACCATCATCGTTGAGGACACGTCCGATGAGGACGACGACGAGGAGACGGGCCCCTGGGACCGCTTCCGGCGCGGTCGAGGTTCAGCCGTCCCGGCCTACCTCACGTGCCCCTCGTGCAAGATCCACCAGCTAGCCTGGAGGCTAGTCCGGGGCGTGCCGCCACGGAAGCCGCGCAACCCCGCCCGCAAGCGGGTGACGAAAAAGTTGAAGGTCTCTGAGACCACGCCCCAAGAGGTAAGATGTCTTCAGTAGTGTAGTCGAGTACTAGTCTCTCGAGTTCACTTGCTGATGACTGAACTTCCTTGCTTGCAGGAGGTGCCGCCTACGGAGCCGTCGAGCAGGGCGACGAAGGCGAGTGGGACACGATGGGGGAACCTGCTGGGAGTCGTAGCCCAGCCCCCCCCCGCGTGGAAGAGCTCCCCGGCGCGGATGGAGCGCCGGCCCCTCGCTCCTCGAGGGAGCATGGAACCCGCAGCCGCCGCCGCGAGAAGAAGTGGTGGCCGGCCGGAGCACGAGAGAGCATTGCACCGGTCGTCGTCGCCGCGGAGAAGGCGGCGGCCACGCAGGCGCGAGGAGGAGGCGCCGCCGAGGGCCGGACGGGTAGACATTGCCGGCATCCTTGGCGCCCCGACCGTGACGATAGTCGGGTCAAGTTTGTAAGTGCTCGAACCTTCTCGAGTAGTACTTGATATAGTAACCGAACTTGATTGACGGCCAACTTGTGTGTTCTGCGGCAGAAATCCACGGATCTGTCTTGGGAAGGGGATGAACCCTCTACGGCGGTGGCGGACCGGGAAGCTGCGCCGCCCGCCGAGGACCCTACTCCCCGCCCCCCGGGCGAGTCCGAGACGCCGGCCGCCGGAGCTACATTGCCCGAAGCCGCCGTGGTCGAAGGTAAGTACTCGCCGAGTTTATAGTACTCCCAAAGAGTAGTCGTAGTCGGCCCGATGCACTTGTCTTCTTGTTGACAGTGCCGAGGCCGAAGGGGAGCGACATCCCGGCGGCGGTGCCCATGTAGAATTTGACACCACAAGTGCGGAAGCCGCCGAAGGAGCCCCCGAGCCGATGGAGGAGGCCGTCGAGGAGGCCACCGTGGCAACCGGAGGAGAGGAGGCCACCGTGCCGCTAGAGGCCGCCACGGGAGGTGGTTGTCCGCTCCCCCGGAGATCCAAGACGCGGAGCCCATCCGCTCTCGCCCGGATGATCGGAAGCCGCCACGAGTAGTCGTGGCGGGGGTGGGGTCGGCGCGGGCGACGACTTGGTCGACCCGGCAACGGTGGCCAGGCACCTGGAGGCGGTCCGCCAGGCTGAGCAGTGGATGAAGGTGAGTAGTCTTAACTCCTGAGTAGTCAATCCGTAAGCGTTGAGTACTCATTTGACATGTGTTGTCTGTGCAGAACGTCGTGGAGAGGTCCCGCGAGAAGTCTAGCATGCTGCAAGGCTTCGACGACGCGGTGCTCCGGGCTGAAGCGCTGGAGGATCAACTCTTGAAGTCGCGGAAGCACGCGGCCGCCATGCAGTCCAAGCTGGATACCGCCTTCTCCAAATATCACAACGACATCCATGAGATGCAGGCGAAGAGCGACGACATGGTGCGGAAGAACAAGTCACTCCGCAACAAGAACAAAGGTACACCGATTGACTTGTTGAGTTGTTGTTGGAGGTGGAGAGGTAGTCTAACCCGCCGCGCCTTGTTGTTTCGCGAGCTTGAGACCCGGGTGGAGCAGGTTGAGGACTTTAGAGACGGACATGAAGAACCTCTTCTACCGGGAGTAGGAAGCCCGCCGGTACTTGAGCTTGACTATAAGGAACTTGCCTTCGAGTGCGACAAGCACATGGAGCTTTGCATTGCTTCCGATCGTGATCTCGTCGACTGCTACAAATCGTTGCGAAAGCGGATTGCGAGGCGCCGCGGGCCCAGTGAAGGAACTTGAAGAAGCCGCGCTTGCCATTGCAAGACTCTTGGTGCCTCATCCTCGGCGGCCCCAAGATAGCACCGCTCATGGATCGGCTCAAGGAAGCCCCCGGCCCGGGCCGGCGGCGTATGTGAAGCATCCGGCGAGGTCGATCCCGAACCGTGTGTTGGCCTTCATGAAGTCCTACTTCCCGAAGGTGCCCGTGGACGTAGTCGGCGGCGGGGTAGCCGCCAACCGTACGGACGAGCGATATGCGGAGGCTGCTTGGAGCAAATGGCGCCTATTGCGGAGCGAGTCGCGCAGAAGCTTAACCTCCGGTAGCCCCGTAATAGTTAGCTCATAGAAGTATGTGTACAAAAACATTTGTAATGTAATTGTTTAATTATTAATGAAGAAGAAGTTCCACCAATGAGTACTCGTAGTCGCGATCTTAGAGTGCGGAGCCCCATCATGGAGTTGGTGCGAGTAGTCGTACTCGGTGCTAGTCCCGTTGAGGGAAGTAGACGATAAAGAGGTTGATGAATGATCAAACTTTATTACGAAACAAGATTTCCGGATGGCCGGGGCCGTAGTTACGCAGTAGTCGCCCGGACCGGAGGCCGCTTACGGCTAAGTGGTGCTAGGGCGAGTAGCCGCTTACGGCGGTAGATCCGTAAGTAGCCGTGTAGGCCGGATCTTGGAGTACATGGTCTCTTAGTAGACCGCCGCTAGAGTCCTTTGTCGCTCGTCGTAGCCCGGATCCATAGGTAGGCCGCGCGGGCTGGATCTCGGAGAGGAGTAGTCCGAAGACTAGTGCACCGCACCGGAGGCCGCTTACGGCGAAGGAGTAGTCCCGAGACCGGAGCCGGGACCCGGAGAGACCGCTTACGGCGAGAGGGGTGTTGATGTAGTCGTGTAGACTTGAACCCGGAGTAGTCGTGTAGACTAGGCGTAGAACCGAAGCGAGTTGGTCGACGTTCCATGATTTGTTGATGTATTCACCTTCAAGTGTCCGGGAGGCGGTAGGAGCCCGGCCCCGGTCACCTTTGCAATCGTGAAGGGACCTTCCCAGGGGGAGCCGAGCTTGTGTAGTCCTTCGTCGTGTTCTGGATACGACGGAGGACAAGATCACCAACGTTGAAGGAGCGTTCCTTGACGTTGCGATCATGGTAGCGTCGGATACCCTCCAGGTACCTTGCTGATTGGACGAGGGCAGCGCAGCGAGCTTCTTCGAGGCTATCGATGTCAACTCGTCTGCTGTCTTCAGAGACGCCTTCGTCGTAGTGCTCCACTGCTGGTGAGTTCCATATGACATCAGCAGGGAGGATTGCTTCGGAGCCGTAGACCAGGAAGTAAGGGGATTGCCCCGTTGGCTTGGAAGGCTGAGTACGTAGCCCCCAGAGTGCATTGGGTAGTTCCTTGATCCACTTGCCTCCTTTAGAGTTAGCGACGTCGTGTAGCCGCTTGTTGAGAGCGTCGAGCACCATCCCGTTGGAGCGCTCGACTTGTCCGTTGGCCCGAGGATGGGAGACCGAGATATATCGGACGTCGATCCCGCCGTTCTCGCGGTACTCCCGGAACCGGTGGTTGTTGAAGTTGGAGCCCGGATCCGTGATGATGCGGTGGGGTAGTCCGTAGCGATGCACTAGTTCATCCGGGAAGTCGAGTACTCGTTAGCCTTGGGGTATGTGACAAAGCTTGACCTCGATCCATTTAGTGAACTTGTCGATGGCCACCAATACACTCGTTGAAACCACCTAGCGCGGTTGGCGGTGGCCCAATCATGTCGAGCCCCCGGCAAGCGAAGGGCCGGTGGCGGTATGGTGACTAGCTTGTAGGTGAAGGACCAATACGGCGAACCGCAGAGGGGGGGAGTGAATGGGAGCCGATAAAAATTCTTCTCGAAGGAGATAGAAACTCCAACAAGATGAACAAGGCTTCCAACACATGTCTCCGACTCACTACCCAAGTTGGCCAAGCCCACGTAGCCACCGGAGTGTCACCGGACCTAGGAACCAACACACAACCTTCCGACCCGAGTACGCAGCGGAACACCAAACCTCGAGTCTACGAGACCCACACCGGTCGGACCGGTGAGCACCACCTCGTCGGACCGGTCCTCGCTGGTGAAACCGAGCAACTTTCACTAAGTGGCTCTACAACGGTCGACCGGTGAGACACACCGGTCGCACCGATCACAGCTGAAAGCCCCCAAGACACCAAATAGGCCAACCGACCACCAAACCGACCCAAACTCGAAACAAGGTAGCACCACGAACAATAGGGAACACACCAAGACGTTCACCCGAGAAAAATCCCACCGAGGGGTTGCACCGGTCGGACCGGTGTAGCACGGGCGACTCGGGATGAACAAGCACCCGCGGTCAACTCCCCCAAATCTAAAACTCGATCTCCCGAATCGCTCCACGACTTGAACAAGACTTTGGGGATATTAGGAACACCTCATGAGGAGTCCATAGCCAAGTTTAATCCCACCAAAACTCGTCCAAAAAGGAGGAATCAAGGAAATCCCGCCAAGAGCACCTCCAACCCAAGGACTCAAGAAACCCGAAAATCGAGCACCTTTACTCACGGATTTGGGAGGGGAATCACAGCCCAAAGAACCACGAAGGGTTCCCACAAATTTCCCCATAAAATCCCCAAGAGAAAGGTCTCGAAAACAACCCAAAGAAATCACCAAGAGAGCGCTCCGAAAATCACCACCAAGAACAACTGGGGAAAACACATCCAAACCTCCAGGAACCACGCCGAATCATCTATACATGAAACAAAGGTTCATACAAGGTCTAGCAAGCCGCCCGATCATCCATCCCTCTCAACAAGATCTCTCCATGAAGCTCTCTTGCTAGTCCTATCGAAAACCTAAGGAAAATAGGAAGGAAAATGGGAAAACAAATGAGCTAGGGTTCCAAGAGTTGGCTGCCATCCTCTCACCTCTTGGGTTATATGGAGGCAACCGAATGTCTAAAATGTTCTTTCCTAATAACTAGGGATACAAGCCCCTCAAGGGCGGATTTGGAAGTCTTCATGTCTTCACCATCGGACGGATGCCCGGCGACCGCACCTCGCGTAGCCTCGACGCATGCCATGCGATCCCGACGCGTGTCCTCCACTTCGAAGTCTCCGGACCGCGTCGTCGCACACCGGTCGGACCGGTCGGACCGGTCCGGCAGCCTTCTTTGCAAGGCACCGTCTTCGGTTCTTCGCTCTTGGCTTTGTGGATCAACCAAGGAACCCAGTGGTTTTCCTGGTGAACCACCGGAAACCCCGCGAACTCGGTGTAGCCTCCGCCAATCTCCACTCATGACTCGGCTCCCACGTAGTCCCGGCTCGACCTTGGTTTTGAGGCTCAACCAAGAAACCGTCCACGACTTCATCTTCTTGTTCATGCCACCATGCGGCCCGCACTTGACCCCGCGCGGCCACCGGGTCCCTCGAACGAAGCCTACTTGTCTTCTCCACACCCGGAGACCTCACCGGCGACGACATTTCGCGCTTGTTCTTCACCCGCACCAACACCGGTCAAGCCGCAACCCGCACCCGTAATACTTAGCCAAGAATCGGTCCACACAACGTTGTCAATCACTCATCACACAAGGAAGCGACCATCCACCGGTCCTCGAACCACACATGGTCCTCAATCTCCCCCTTGATGAGTGCATTGACAACACCCACATGAAAGTAACAAGAGAGAAAAGAAAAAGAAAAGAAACGAACAAAAAGAAACTCCAACAAGCGATCAAAAGCCAAACAAAGGCAAAGAGCAAGATCACTTGAAGAAGACAAGTCTCGGACCCCTTAGGCAAGGGCAACGGCTCGACACATCCGAGACAAAGCAAAGCTCAAGCGAAGAGCACAAACCACCAAAGCAAAGCTCGAACAACCACAAAGAGCTCCCCCCCGCACACATGCAAGCTCCCCCGAACCAACGCACCTCCCCCCCGGACGAATGCATGCAAACCAGCTGAAAACAGGGCAGCTGCAGCAACTTCAGCTCACACCGGTCAGACCGGTCATCACCACCGGTCAGACCGGTGCCTAAGATGTGCACAGGACCAGCACTCACACCGGTCAGACCGGTGACCCCGACCGGTCAGACCGGTGCACAACAGAGCCCAGAAATGGCTCGAAACCACCTGAAAACCTTCTAAATGCACCCAGCAAGCCATTTCAAGCTCAAACTTCTCCCCCTTGTTGGCAATGCATGAATCAAGCCAAAAATGCAAAACTTTCAACCTAGAGCTTCTCAAATAGACAAAATTCAACAAAGAATGCTACACATGTCCAAATGAGCAAGTTAGATACTCTACTGACTTCGTATCGATCTCAACTACTCGATCACCAAGTTTCACAACCATTGGACGAAGCTAAGATGGATTTGGGCAATTTTGCAAAAAACTTGCCTCTCATGAGCAAAGTCCTAAACATAATCAAAGCATATCAAAATGGCAAAGCCACACAAACTTCACGCTAAGACAGCCATTCTAATCATAAGACCATCACAAACACCCACAAGCACCTCATGTCATGTCAAAGCCACCGAGCCATGTGCCTACTTCTATGTATGAGACTTCTCATTGGTAGGCATCATGCAACGGTTTAGCACCCAAAGCAAATTAAATTCAGCACATATGACATGGGAGTATATTTTCCAAGCATTTTTCATTTCATTTTCAGATTTATAAATGGTACATGAAATGTCTTTGCGACAAAAAGGAACTTATGCCCCTCCACAAGATGAAACAAGAGGGCTAAACATTCATGATGGCAAATGAGCCTTTGGCCCCATATGATCAATAAGCTAGCTATCCAACCACAAATTAAGCATAGCCAAGCCACTAAAACATGTCAAGATCATATAAAGGCATTTACACATGAGAGAGCATACATATGACATTTTTCAAAAACATAGCTATCAACCATGGATTATTCATCAAGATCATCAAGAGCTAAGCCAAACTAACCATAGCATACCAAACAAGCTCACAAAGACATATATCTCATTCCATGGTGAACAATGTATATGAGAGAAGCTTTTCCTAACCAATGCATATGATACAAAATGCATGCAATCTAAGATACAAGGATGCCTATACATCATGTTACATATGCCATGCCAAATGCAAGAAATGCAAAAAGGAAAGCTATACATATGCTACAAAGGAGCTCCCACACACCCAACTCAAGAAATCAAACACACACCAAGTTCCCCCCGCAAACGAGTGAAAGTTGCTTGATCTAGGGGTTTGGTGAAAATATCGGCTAGTTGGTCATGTGTGGGTACATGGATCAAAGCTATCTTTCCTTTCTCTATGTTGTCTCTCAGAAAATGATACCTCACTTCTATGTGCTTGGTTTTGGAATGAAGCACTGGGTTCTTTGCAACGCTTATGGCACTGGTGCTATCACATTGAAGTGGGACATGGGTATTCTCCTCACCAAAGTCACTCATGGTGTAGGTGATCCAAAGGAGGCCGAGAGCAACAACTAGCGCGGCAACATACTCGGCCTCGGTAGTGGATTGAGCAACACTCGATTGCTTGCGGGAAGACCAACACACCAAAGAAGAACCCAAAAAGCGGCAAGTCCCCGAAGTGGACTTCCTATCCAACCGACACCGGCAAAATCCGCGTACGAAAAGCCATGAAGCGCCAAAGAAGAGGACGCAACCAAAGGCCGAAGTCGGGAGTGTGACGCAAGTACCTGAAAATTCTCTTCACCGCTTGCCGATGCGAAGTCCTCGGAGACGCTTGAAAACGAGCGCACAGACACACTGAGAACTGTATGTCCGGCCTCGTCGCCGTCAAGTAGAGGAGTGACCCGATCATGCTCCGGTACTCCTTCTGGTCCACATGTTCACCTTCCTCATCCGCATCAAGAGCTGTAGTCGTACTCATCGGTGTCGTCATAGCCTTGGAGTCCTCCATCTTGAACTTCCGCACAATGTCCTTGGTGTACTTAGCCTGGTGCACAAATGTTCCTTCCTTTGATTGCTTGATTTGTAGCCCGAGGAAGAACTGCAACTCACCCATCATGCTCATCTCAAATTCCCTGCTCATATCATCTGCAAACCTTGCAACAAGAGAGTTAGACGAGCCACCAAAGACAATATCATCCACGTACACCTGCACAATCAGGATATCTCTGCCCTGCCTCAGCAAAAACAAGGTCTGATCGACCTTCCCCATCTCAAAACCTCTCTCAAACAAGAACCCCCTCAACCTGCCGTACCAAGCTTAGGCACCTGCTTCCAACCCATACAGCGCCTTCCTCAACTTGTACACCCGGTGGGGGTACTTCTCACTCTCAAACCCCGGAGGCTGCCTCACATACACTTCTTCCTCCAGCACACCATTCAGAAAAGCACTCTTCACATCCATTTGGTGCAACTTGAACCCTTTAGCCACAGAAAAAGCTAGAAGGATCCTAATCGCCTCCAAACGGGCTACGGGAGCAAAGGTCTCCTCGTAGTCGATCCCCTCCTTCTGACTGAACCCTTGAGCAACAAGTCTCGACTTGTTCCTCACAACCTCACCCTTCTCTCCCTCTTTGTTTTTCCACACCCACTTGGTACCAATCGGCTTACACCCTGGGGGAGGGTCAACCAACTCCCAAACCTGATTCCTCTCAAAGTTCTCCAACTCCTCATGCATCGAATTAACCCAATTGTGATCAGATAGTGCGTGTCCAATGTCTTTGGGCTCAAAAGTAGCAACAAATGCAGCATGAGCGAAATGAGAGTTGTTCCGAACCCTCGACCGTGTAGTGCGTTCATTCATGTCGCCGATGATCCTCGAAGCTGGGTGATCCACTTGTACTCGCCGGGGAGGTTCTCGCCTCGATGCTACCTCCCCCTCAACATCAGCTTCTCCTCGTTCTTGATTGTCATCGTAGGTGTAGCGAGAGGGTCCATCCATCACCGTAGTCGAAGTAGTGGGTACATGTTCAGCCGGGGGCACCACACCGCCATCTTCATCGTCTCCATGTTCGAGGCTCCTCCTCTGAAAGATCTCCTCGCCAAGCTCATCATCACCTGCACACTCAAAGACAAGCTGACTACGTGGCTGTGTCTCGTCGAAGGTTACCTCGCAAGTCTCCATGATTTGGTTAGTTTCAAGATTGAGCACACGATATGCTCTGGAATGAGATGCATAACCAAAGAAAATACCATCGACGAGACTTAGCCTCAAACTTATCCAACTTCCTGCCTTTCTTCGAGAATGAAACACTTGCAACCAAAGACATGGAAGTGACTCACCTTGGGTGTGCGACCATGCATCAACTCATAGCATGTCTTCTTCTTGTGCGCTCGAGGTAGATCTGTTAGACACATAGCACGCGGTATTCATCGCCTCGGCCCAATACCTCCTCGGAGTCCTATGCTCATCAAGCATCGTCCGAGCCATCTCGCACAAGGTCTCGTTCTTCCTTTCCACAACACCATTCGGGGAGGCGTATACGGACTCAAAAACTAGTGCTCAAGACCCAAGTCATGACAAAAGGTTTCAAAACGAGAGTTTCCGAATTCCGAGCCATTATCCTTGCGGATAGCTCGTATGGCATCTCCGTGCCTCTCGTTCCTTGTTGACGGTTAATAGTTGTATCAAAGTTCGTTTGTGACTTGCAAGCGGACAAGTCTCCCGTCGTAGTCAAGGGACCCTTCTTCCCTCGAGTGGTGAACCCAAGGTATCGAATCCGTGGAACAATGTGCAACGCAAGGATTCAATCTAGTAAAGCAAGGTAAAGCTATCTATTGAAGAACAAAGATGCATCTAATCTAAGATATGATCAAGTAAACGAATCTAATCTAATCCACTAAAGAGGTAGCAAAAGAAAGCAAGAGATAACCAATCTAGAGAATCTAGATCATGCTTATGTTGTAGCTCCAAACAAGATAGATGAAGATAGAAAAGCGAATCTCATTAAAAGCATCTTTAAATCGTGGCCTTCCCATCCGACTCCGAAAACATCCGCCTTTCGAGACCCCCGTTCTGTCACAACGTATCCCTATTCATGCGGGGAGCTTAGGGCGAGTTCGATAGAACAAGTTGAAATCACTTGGCCGGTCCGGTATGCACCTCTAGCCACCGCGGCTACAAGAGCACCCTATGTAATCTAGCCGCAAACTAGATCGTAGAAGAAGCAAAACCAAGAAGAAAACAAAATCATCGAGAAGGCACTTAATCGCTAGAAATCGGATTCACTTACAAACTTCACCATGAATGATTACATGAACAAGATCACCACGGGGCCCTCCCTCGATCTTGATCCTCGCTCCGGAGCTCCGACGTGGTCTTCCATGCAAGGTTCCCACGTCGGCTAGGGAAACCCTAGACAACTAGCACGACCCTCATCTTCAAGTTGGTGTCCCTCAAGCTTCTCTTGCTCCTCGGCGGCGGATTACGACTTCGGTTCTGCGTGGCTCTCGGACGGGGGGCTATTTATAGCACCGAGAAGCAATTAGGTCAAAGGAGAGGCCGATTGGGCCCCGAATTGGGCTGGGCCGGCCGGCCGGCCTGGGCCGGCCGGCCCGGGCCCACTCGGCCCATCCCGCGGCTGCTTCGCCGGTGTTGCTTCCCACGTCTTCTAGATGTTCTCCCCTTTTGCATGTGGGCCCTTGATGTCGGTTTCTCTCCGAATTGGACTCAACTCCTTGTCTTGCAAGATTCGCGCACTTTTCTCGGTTCGGTCCTCGGAGTTTATCGTCTTCTCGGGCTTGGTCCTTGGGCTCTTGGAGTCATGTTCACTTCATTGCTTGACTTGTATCGGGCTTCAAAGTCTTGTCATGAGGTGCTTAATGAACTTATCCCGGAAGTCTTGCTTTCATCGTTAAAACCACACGTAAACACTTAACTCCAAAACCGACATGCACAAGTGAACTTGTTATACCACGGGGGTTAGTACCAATGAATAAGATACAAAAGTCATGCCAACACCGAAGGTAAAAATCATGGCTAGGTTGACGGATTTTCACCGTCAACATCTCCCCCATGCTTAAACCTTGCTCGTCCTCGAGTAAGCCTTCGATGGATATCATCGTTGCCAAACAATGTTTAAACCTTGCACTTGATCATACATGAAAAAAAAAAACATAATGCTCTCAAAAGTTTAATTCGTTAAAGTTCCATAATGTACTAGCCTTCACCTCTACGGAGGGTAGATTCTTATTAAGCTTATCCCACAAGTATTAACATGCTCACAAAGTTTAAATAGATCTCGAATTTTTGAAATAAAGAACGAGATAAGGAAAAGAGCTAAACCAAGTTCACAAATTTAAATCACCTTGCATGTTGCTCATGAACTCTCATCTCACTTGTCTCTCAAGCCTATATATTCTACTCCTTTCCCTCTCATATATATGTGTGTGGTAGGCTTTATATGGAGCTTTGGGAAAGTTTAGTCCTAACAAGATTTTATAATTGAGGTGTTGTCAAAACAAGACAAGCTTCTCATGGTCTTACCGAGACTCGTCAAAAAGGTCATTGGAAAATAATGTTAAATCAAGGAGGGGAAAGAGAAAAATACACACACTTTAGATGAGTGGACATGTGCAAATGGCAAAGAGTGATCCCGAGGCACAAAGGAAGTCCTCGTTATCGGATTGCACATGGTTGGAAAATGAGAATGGATCTTTTAAACTTGAAGCCTTGATTGCACTCTTAGAGAACCGGGGAGTTCACTTTACGCACATATTTTTTTTCTCTTTCATATTTATCATTCTTTTCTTTTTTTTCTTTCTTTCTTTCTTTCTTTCTTTCATTATATATTTTTTTCTTTACCTTGAAAGTCATGATTATCACTGGATTTTTTTTTCTTTCATCATTCTTTTTTTCATTATATATATATATATATATTTTTAAAAAAATACTCCCTTTTTGAACTCTAAAACTGCACCGTACCTACCTCCTCCCCCATGCTTAGACGTTGCTCGTCCTCGAGCAAAGAGGCGAAAAATAAGGTAGGTACCGGAATATTTTTCCTTGGAGAGATACTTGAAATCTTCAATGTTGGCACCGTCTTGCGATCTTCCTTGAATTGATGATCCATTCTCAACAATAGGTTGTGGTCAAGGAGGTAATCACAAAAGATGATATTTGGTTTAAGGGTGGATATCCGGCGAGGTTTGTGAGATCTCCGATGCGGGGATACACAATGCACGGATAAAAGGCTAGCAAAAAGATAGATACGCAAAAACGGAATGACCAGCTTCTTAGTCTCGGGCCAGAGAAATCATGGCCTGCAATAACTCACTCAAAAATAAATCTTGTACACTAAGGTTTATGCACTCAAATATATATAAGGCTCGGATAGGTTGAGCAACACACAAGTGATATTTGTGACAAGGTTAGCAATATTTTTGAGCATAAAAGACATCTTTAATCTATTCATAACTTGAGAGCACATAAAACACTATGGGTCTTTATTTTAATCATAACCTCCGCTGAAGATTGAGCTAGCATTTAGATAATTTCAGATTTGTATTTTTAAGAGAGCACTAGTTCAAACATGCATAAATCAATTACAAAGATAAACAAAGCGGCAATTATAATCATATATCATCATGGCACAAACTTTGTAACTTTACCCAAGGTAAAAACTTGGTGGTGACATTATTCATGATGAAAATAAAAACTAAGATACATGCTGAAAAAATTAAACTAACACACTTTCTGAAATTTAAATAAAAAACTGAAAACACTACGCATACATAGGCGCAAACAAGCTGAAAATTAAAGAAAAGGGGGTAAAGGAAAGATAACTAAAGCTCCTCCTCTCTCTAATCTTCCGCCGGTGGTTGATATTGATAGTCTTGGTTGTTGTACCCTTACTTGCGATAGGAATGCGCCTCTCCTCCTATGAATTGTCCAATGGTATTAGGCGAAGGTGTCAAAGCTCATAAGCGACGTTTGCATTTCCTTCACCCATTTGGTTTGCATTGGTTAGGATGGCTGCAATAATTTGCATGTTCCTTGCAGCGTATCCTCCAATGGTGGACACATTTTGTTGTGGTTGAGGAAGGTGTGCAAATGGCTCCGCAAAGGCTACGTTGGGCACCGCAAAATGGTGGGGGTATGGCTGCACCACTCCCCCATGCTTGCATTGGTACACCACCGTAGTAACTCGGCGGCGCCGGGGTTCCTCCCAATGGTGGGACATAATTTTGTTGTGCACCTTATTCTTGGGCCATAGAAGATCCTTCTCCTATAATTTTTTTTCTTTTATTATTTTTTTCTTCGCCGGCACAACAAGTCCTTCCTCTAACCGATCTTCTTCCCCTCAAGAAAAGTCTTAATCTTCAAATCCGGAAGGGGCAAATTCACCTAGGCCACTTGTAAGCCTCCTCTCTCATCTTCACTCTTATATTTTCCTTTCTTCATATATTCCTAGGGAAGTCCCGGGTAGGAGATGATTTGGGTTCCTTGTAATACCTGGTTTTAAAGAGATAGCCAATATGGAGAGGTAACACCCCGAACCAATATCTTCCGAACTCGATGTTGCAACAACACCACCGGTTGATCATAGGTGAGTGGGGTCTATTGGCCACTTGGCAATCAAAGCCGAGTAAAGCCAATTCAACTTTGTGTTGGTTATCTTTGTCTCTCTTGTTCTCCCAAAAATCCACTTGCACAAAAGTGACACACTTGGATCATGGGTTCCGGATAGTATTTTTTTTTCGTTGATGGTCTCTTCCCGTGATCATACTCCAAAAGCCTTCCCATGTGCCTTCATGCACATACTTGTTCCGGAGCTCCCTTTTGAAAGTAGGAGACACTCGCCCATGGGTCTACGATACTAGACATGCAATCGTTTCGAACATGAAAACCAATCGATCTATAGGGGTTTGTGTTGAATGGATCCAAGGAAGCATTGGAGCCCTACTCCCTTTATGGCATGGTTGCTAGCCTTAAGCATTAAAGTATTTTCAACACAAGATGATAGATAGATAATCCAACAAAGTTCGATTACATCTCAAGACCGATTGCAACCCATGGATGAAAGGAGATTACCCCATCAAGGTGCTAGAAATAGCATCACTGATCAAGGTTACCCTTCCGACGGTGTCTTCCTTCTTCTCCTCTTGTGGGCTCCCTCCAACGGAATGAGAGACTCGGCACTCCTTCATCAAGGTTATGCGCCATGGTCATGAAAATTTCCTAGGCAAATTTCTTGTGGGTGTTTGCCGACACTCCGCTAGAGAATTGCACCGGTGTCCCGTGTGAAACCCAATATGTGGAGAGCTTGGTCGTCGATGTCGGCGTTCGCTACAAGCCTCTACTTAAGGCGAGCGAGCTTCTTCTCCTCCTCCGTCATGATGACATACCCCTCGGAATACCGCGGAGCATATGGAGGTGGAGCGGATGATCGTGTCAAGTGGTGAGGTTGGACGGGCGGCTCCTCCATATGTTATTGAAGTTTGGTGAACCTCATAAACGAGTTTCGAGTGGCCCTCATGCCACCAAGGAGAAGAGTGTGGTTCCTCCTCGGTGGTGCCATGTCCTCCTCCATACTCCGAGGAAACTCGGAAACCGAGTGCCTCCTCGAAGAGGTTGTCGATGATGGCTTAGACGACGATGATCCCTTCTTCTTTGGTGAAAAGGCTTTTAGTTTTCCTCCATGATTGCAGCACTCTCCCTCGAAATATATATCCGGGGTTTTCACCCGGTAACAAGGTACACAAATATTATTTTGGAGTCCGGACTTTGTGTGGATTAAGGATGTGATTTGTTGCACGAAACAAACGTGGTGGATGGCTAAGTCTAAGGTGATTCCGGCCTACAAACTAGAGCACACGAACAAAGAGTTGGATGAAAGACTTACCTCTCTCCTCTTCTTGGCTCGGTTATTCTCTAGTGCATTCATGTTGCTTCGTGATCGCGTACACCTTCCAAACGTTCCCGTCCACTCCTTCGCTTGCATTATTGCTCCTTCCACTTGATGTTTTCGCTTTGACTCACTTCCATACTCCCTTGCCTCACATGCATCCATGATATTCCTACAAAACAAAGCCTTGGCTGCCCCCCATGCTTGTACTTTGCATGTGGTTTAAATATGTTGGAGGGGCATCCCGTGATGTGTCATGGTGCATGCATGGTTAGGTTAACTAGATTGCCTCCCTTTAAGGCTAAGCACTCCTCTAATTTCGAAATTTAAAAATATTTTTCAGAGCCATGCAAGAGCTCAAGCATAAATTTAGAGAAGTTTTTAACCCATTAAAAACAAATGTAAGTCGAAAATATTTTTCAACTACGTCGATTTCGGTCTCACCGGTATAGTTTGCCTTCATTAGTTGAGAGCAAGCTTTTCCCGGCTTGATCATGGGGGCATAGGTTTAGGTCCTAATTTTGATTAGATGAGAGAGATTTTGAATGAAATAAAATTAAGTGAGGCTTAGAAAAATTCTAATCTTAGAGAAACCAAGGATATGGATTTTTAAACCAACCAAAAATCAAGTTTCTAGGTTCACGCGAGTCCTACCACGTGCTGAAATTTAAATGACATCTAGATACAAAGCGTGGCTCTACTCGTGTGTTTTTAGCATGAAAAACAAGTCAACCACAGCACCATAATGAGGGTGAAGGGTTGAGTTAGGTTCTGAAATTTTTTCTTTTTGGTTGTGGTTTCTCGAAGAAGAAGCAAACAATCACATAGGATGGTTCATGTAAAGGGTTTATGATCAAGCAAAATATTCAACCAAGAATTATGTCTCTAATATTATTCAACCATTCTAAGTCTAAGGTTTTGCGTAGTAAAATTCAAAACTGAATTATATTTAAAAAGACTTGAAAAACCTGGAATCGGGTTGTCCTCCCGTAGCTTATTCTTGACTTGACGAAACAAAGTTACCTCCCGCCTAGCGCTTCGTTTATAGTCCATGGCTAGACTTCTTCACTTGATTACTCCGGATCAACGCTCTTTGCGGGCGTTGCAATCTTGGGTACCCACTTTGGCTTAGTCAATTTTTTTGGTCTTCACGGTGGCTTTGTCCTTTGGTCTTGACGGATGCAACATCTTCCTTGTGGCTTGGCATCTCGAACTCCGGTCCTTCGGTCGTGATCTTCATGGTCTCTAGTGTGATCCTTCATCTCTCTCGAATGAGCTTGAGTAGCCTTCGCCGTCTTGGGACCTTGGAGTTGTCTCGGATATTCTTCTTTGTTGCCCATCGGGCGCCGGCAAGTTGTCCCACTTGCGTCTCTAGCATCTTCATCATGATGAACACTTCGCATGTGGATCTTGCCTTGGCGAGCCTTTAGGTGTTGAGCTTCTTTCTCCATCTCCATCTTCTCCATCCTCCTCTTGATCTTGAATGGCCTTCCGGCGTCTTGACTTGGAGGTGGTGATTCCCTTGGAGATTTCGACGGTCCTTCGACTTCAACTTTTGAATCTAGGGTTTCCACCCTTTTAGCTTGTGTTGCATGTCACCTTTGCCCGTAAAGTTTTCCCCGGATCATCCACAAAAAAGTTTTGGGTTTCTTGGAGAGGTAGCCAACCATCTCCGGTTATGGTTAGTGATAAAACAAAAATCTAACAAAAGAAAAATTAGGGTTCATCAAAACTAGATTAGATTGACTCTTTTTTTTTCTTTTCAGGGATGATCAAACATAAGAGATGCAAAAGAAAATCAAAAGAAAAACTGAAAGATAAGCGATACTAGATCGGATCTTGATTGCTTGTTCCCCGGCAACGGCGCCAGAAAAAGGGGCTTGTTGACGGTTAATAGTTGTATCAAAGTTCGTTTGTGACTTGCAAGCGGACAAGTCTCCCGTCGTAGTCAAGGGACCCTTCTTCCCTCGAGTGGTGAACCCAAGGTATCGAATCCGTGGAACAATGTGCAACGCAAGGATTCAATCTAATAAAGCAAGGTAAAGCTATCTATTGAAGAACAAAGATGCATCTAATCTAAGATATGATCAAGTAAACGAATCTCATTAAAAGCATCTTTAAATCGTGGCCTTCCCATCCGACTCCGAAAACATCCGCCTTTCGAGACCCCCGTTCGTCACAACGTATCCCTATTCATGCGGGGAGCTTAGGGCGAGTTCGATAGAACAAGTTGAAATCACTTGGCCGGTCCGGTATGCACCTCTAGCCACCGCGGCTACAAGAGCACCCTATGTAATCTAGCTGCAAACTAGATCGTAGAAGAAGCAAAACCAAGAAGAAAACAAAATCATCGAGAAGGCACTTAATCGCTAGAAATCGGATTCACTTACAAACTTCACCATGAATGATTACATGAACAAGATCACCACCGGGGCCCTCCCTCGATCTTGATCCTCGCTCCGGAGCTCCGACGTGGTCTTCCATGCAAGGTTCCCACGTCGGCTAGGGAAACCCTAGACAACTAGCACGACCCTCATCTTCAAGTTGGTGTCCCTCAAGCTTCTCTCGCTCCTTGGCGGCGGATTACGACTTCGGTTCGCGTGGCTCTCGGACGGGGGGCTATTTATAGCCCGAGAAGCAATTAGGTCAAAGGAGAGGCCGATTGGGCCCCGAATTGGTGGGGCGGGCCGGCCGGCTCGGGCCGGCCGGCCGGGCCCAATCGGCCCATCCCGCGGCCTGCTTCGCCCGGTGTTGCTTCCCACGTCTTCTAGATGTTCTCCCCTTTTGCATGTGGGCCCTTGACTCGGTTTCTCTCCGAATTGGACTCAACTCCTTGTCTTGCAAGATTCAGCACTTTTCTGGTTCAGTCCTCGGAGTTTATCGTCTTCTCGGGCTTGGTCCTTGGGCTCTTGGAGTCATGTTCACTTCATTGCTTGACTTGTATCGGGCTTCAAAGTCTTGTCATGAGGTGCTTAATGAACTTATCCCGGAAGTCTTGCTTTCATCGTTAAAACCCTGCGTAAACACTTAACTCCAAAACCGACATGCACAAGTGAACTTGTTATACCACGGGGGTTAGTACCAATGAATAAGATACAAAAGTTATGCCAACACCGAAGGTAAACTCATGGCTAGGTTGACAGATTTTCACCGTTAACATTCCTCAACCTCAAGACTAGATCTCGAACAAAACCAAACGTCTCCCCCTTATCCTCAAGAAAGAACACCCACGCATACCGAGAATAGTCGTCCACCACAACAAGTACATACCATTTCCCACCCGCGAGATCGCACACGAGCCGGGCCAACAAGGTCCATATGGAGCGAGCTCGCATGGACGCTCAGTCATCACATCGGTGAGAGGCGGGTGAGAAGAGGCTACCATCTTGGCATGCCTACACGGCGCACAAACCAACTCTTTCTCAAGCCTCAATCGTGGCAATCCTCGGACCAAATTGAGTTTACTCAAGCGAGACAAAAGGTCAAAGCTCAAGTGACCCAACTTCCTATGCCACTTCCACAACTCACTCGAAGAACCAGCCAAGAAAAAACGCTCCACACCCGAAGACTGAAAAAAATCAGCATGAAACACCTGACCCCCGGGAACGACCATACAGACAAGGTCCCCTCGAGAGTCCACAATCCGAGAACCACCTGGCCGAAACAACACCTGAAAGCCCTCATCCAACAAGCCGGGACACGAAAGCAAATTGTACCCCGGCGATTGAACAAGAGCAACACGCCTCAAAGTGATCTTGTCACTCACTTTGATCTCACCTTCGAAAGCACACGCCCACGCCCATTGTCCCCAAAGGTGATGTACCTCTTCGTCACCACCGGACGAGACTTGAGAACCACCCCTGTCTCCGGTCATATGCCTCGAGCAACCGAGTCGATCAACCAAATGTTCTTCAAGTCTCCCACCCGAAATTCAAAAACGAGCACGTGAGCGAACAAACGACTCGGCACGGGGGTTACTACCAAAAGAGTAAAACCGATGCCGAGCCATTTTCTCGAAAGTGGGGTTAGCACCAACCAAAGCATCTCTCCTACCAAAACTACCTCCACGAACACCACCACGGTAACCACCCCGAGGGAACCACCTCTCTCGACCGGAGGAGGACCAAATCCACGCAAGAAAGCCCGTGGAACGCCCCTCCTCTCCAACTCAAAGCTACGACTCCTCCGATCCCCGTATTGAGCACGAGGAGGAGAACGTCTAGCAAACCGACCACCCGCACCCTTTCCGGCCCGGCCACCGTAACCACGACCACCGAAACAACCCTCGCACTCGTACGAGCTCGAAACCGAAACAGTACCGTCGTCCGTGCCCGCACCGGTCCCGACCGGTGCTCCACACCGGTCCGACCGGTGTGACTCGGGCGACGAAGCACTTCCAAAGAACCTTCTCGCTCTCCCCAAGCCCGAACTATCCTCACACTCGCCTTGGCCCCGGGCATCCGCATACGAGGCTCAAGTACACCATCAAAGGGGTGGTACTTGTCCTTGTTAGCCCACTCCTTTGCCATTCTCTCATCTCGCTTCCTCTTGAAGCAAAACTCCTCCTTATGGCCATCTCTCCCACAATAGCCACAATGGAACCTCACAAGCTTAGGATTTGGCTTGGGATGTGGTCGCTCACTTGGATTCTCTCCACTCAACTCCTCCACCCGTTTCTCACTTGCTAGCCTTCTCACTCTCCTTCCCAAAGAACACTTTCCCCGAAGTGCTCACAAACTTGATAGGCTTTCGAGAGATCATTTGTGGGTTTAGAAAACACGGGTGGAGCCGGAGTTGTGTCTAGACGGTTCCTAAGATGGTTGGGTTTTGGAGGGAAATCATTCTTGTGGTGGGTTTTTGGTGGCTCCGGATATTCTCTCCACTTCCCTCACCAACCTTGTTTGCCACAAGTCCCTCACCATCTTGCCTCTTAAAGGCCTCGATCATCATCCTCAACCGAGGCTCATGACCAGGACAACCAACCCATCAACTTCCTCGGCTCATCATTCTCATCCCGCAAACGATCAACATAATGTGCAAGTACCAAATTTTTCAAAGCATGCATTTCACAAGTAGAGCATGATGTAGGCATGGGTTCCTTCAATGTAGCCTCGAGCGAACTAGTGTAAGCATGCATCTCATCAATCTTAGCATGCAAAATAGGGCAAGAAGTGCAAGCACCTAGCAAAGCGAGGTCTAGACTTAAGCTCGGCCACTTCAACCCTAAGCACATCTAGTTCCTCACACTTGGAGGCATGCTTCTCCTTAAACAAAGCAAGATCGGTAAGGAATATGGAGCAATCAAGCACAATCAACCTCATCCGAAACAACGGGGCTAGCCTTAAGGGAATTAATCTCAAGCTTGCTATCAAGCACCCGTGTCTCTAGCTCGGCCCACTCTAGTCCTAGCATCCTCGAGTGAAGCCCTAAGTTCTTTTCTCATTTTCTTGGCCTCTCTAAGCATGTCATCATGGTTATCAAGCAAAGAGCCAAGCCTCTCATTCTCCCGGCGCAAGAAGGGAAGTTCATCACGCACCTCGTCGTCGGACTCGCAGTCCGAGTTGCTCTCCGTGTGCTCTTCTTGCTTGCCGGAGCTCGGCGCCATGGTGCGAAGCCATCTCTCGCGAGCGGCTCGGCCCGCTCGTGGTTCTTGGACGACTTCTTGTTCTTGCGACGATCACCTTCGTCTTCACCGCCGCTCGAGCTCGAGGTGGAGTACGCGGAACTGGAGTCGACGTCGCTCGCTCCAACCATCGCTCGGGCCTTGCCTCGGCTCTCCTTCTTCCTCGATCGTCGCTCGTCCTTGTACTTGTTCTTGTACTTGCTCTTGTGGTCGAGCCTCGAACGGTACTTGCCGTCCATCCTCGGCTTGTGCTAGTAGCCATCCTGGTTCTCGGCCTTCTCCGGGCAGTCGGCGACGAAGTGTCCCGGCTTGCCGCACTGGAAGCATGTTCTCGTGTTCCTCCTCATGTTCACGTGGTTCACGTGTAGCCTCTCAAACCGCCTCGTCAGGAGCGCCAGCTCGTCCTCTCCAAGCTCGTCGAACTCCTCATCTGGCATAGACATCAAAGAGGAGAAAGAGAACATCCTGGTGGATGGGTTAGAGTTAGCCTTTCCTTTGGAACCACCAACGAGGGCGAGACTATGGGAGTCGGTTGGACCCTCGAGCTTGGCAGTCATGCCCCTATCCACCTCAGCCGACTGGAGCTTCGAGAACAGCTCGTTCACCGTCAGAGTGTCATACTTCTTTGACTCCACAATAGCCTCGAACTTTCCACCCCAAATCGTACGATCCAAAGAGTGTAAGAGCTTGACCGCTCTATCATGATCATCGTACGGGAGCACGTCCACATTGGCCCTCATGTTGTTCACAACCACCGTGAACCTCTGAAACAAGGCATCGATGGACTCACCGGAGAGATGAGTGAAGTTCTCGTACTCTCTCCGGTAGGTCGCATACATCCGTGCTCGAACACGGGCATTCCCAACATGAGCCTCCTTCAACACCACCCAAATCCTACAATCCAAGTGCTCGGTGTGCACCCAATCGAACTCGGCCGACACAAAGCATGAAACAAGTAGTCGTCCGCCTTATTGTTGGCGTCGAACATGTCCCTCGATTCCGGATCGAGGAAGTCCATCGGTTGGACATAGCCCTGTGTCCACCGTGACATCCCAAAGGATCCGACCCTTTCCACGGAGGAACGCACCCATCCGCTTACTTTACATCCGGTAGTTCTTTCCATCGAAGTGTGGAAGACCCGAACCCCCGTTCTTGGTACGCCATCCTTGGATCTTAGACCGGTTAGAGTCAATAAAGACCCGAACCGGCTCGATACCACTTTAAGGACCGATACGGCGAACCGGAGAGGGGGGAGATAGAAACTCTAACAAGATGAACAAGGCTTCCAACACACGTCTCGACTCACTACCCAAGTTGGCCAAGCCCACGTAGCCACCGGAGTGCCACCGGACCTAGGAACCAACACACAACCTTCCGACCCGAGTACGCGGCGGAACACCAAACCTCGAGTCTACGAGACCCACACCGGTCGGACCGGTGAGCACCACCGGTCGACCGGTCCCCGCCCCGGTGAAACTAAGCAACTTTCACTAAGTGGCTCTACACCGGTCGACCGGTGGAGACACACCGGTCGACCGATCACGGCCGAAAGCCCCCAAGACACCAAACAGCCAACCGACCACCAACCGACCCAAACTCGAAACAAGGCGGCACCACGGAACAACAGCGAACACACCAAGACGTTCACCCGAGCAAAATCCCACCGAGGGTTGCACCGATCGACCGGTCCAACGGCATCGGTCGGACCGGTGTAGCTCCGGCGGCTCGAGATGAACAAAGACCCGCGGGTCAACTCCCCCCAAATCCAAAACTCGATCTCCCAAATCGCTCTACGGACTTGAACAAGACTTTGGGGATATTAGGAACACCTCATGAGGAGTCCATAGCCAATTTCAATCCCACGAAAACTCGTCCAAAAAAGGAGGAATCAAGGAAATCCCGCCAAGAGCACTTCCAACCCAAGAACTCAAGAAACCCCAAAATCGAGCACCTTTACTCACGGATTTGGGAGGGGAATCACAGCCCAAAGAACCACGAAGGGTTCCCACAAATTTCCCCCATCAAATCCCCAAGAGAAAGGTCCCGAAAACAACCCAAAGAAATCACCAAGAGAGGGCTCCGAAAATCACCACCAAGAACAACCGGGGAAAACACATCCAAACCTTGAGGAACCACGCCGAATCATCTATACATGAAACAAAGGTTCGTACAAGGTCTAGCAAGCCGCCCGATCATCCATCTCTCTCAACAAGATCTCTCCATGAAGCTCTCTTGCTATTCCTATCGAAAACCTAAGGAAAATAGGAAGGAAAATGGGAAAACAAATGAGCTAGGTTTCCAAGAGTTGGCTGCCATCCTCACACCTCTTGGGTTATATGGAGGCAACCGAATGTCTAAAATGCCCTTTCCTAATAACTAGGGATACAAGACCCTCAAGGGCAGATTTGGAAGTCTTCATGTCTTCACCATCGGACGGATGCCCGGCGACCGCACCTCGCGTAGCCTCGACGCAAGCCATGCGATCCCGACGCGTGTCCTCCGCTTCGAAGATTCCGGACTGCGTCGTCGCACACCGGTCAGACCGGTGCTCCTCACCGGTCAGACCGGTACCCACCGGTCAGACCGGTCTGGCACTGCTGCAGCACCGTCTTTGGTTCTTCGGTCTTGGCTTTGTGGATCAACCAAGGAACCCAGTGGTTTTCTGGTGAACCACCGGAAACCCCGCGAACTCGGTGTAGCCTCCGCCAATCTCCACTCATGACTCGGCTCCCACGTAGTCCCGGCTCGACCTTGGTTTTGAGGCTCAACCAAGAAACCGTCCACGACTTCATCTTCTTTGTTCATGCCACCATGCGGCCCGCACTTGACCCCGCCGGCCACCGGTCCCTCGAACGAAGCCTACTTGTCTTCTCCACACCCGGAGACCTCACCGCGATGACCTTTCGCGCTTGTTCTTCACCCGCACCAACACCACTCAAGCCGCAACCCGCACCCGCAATAATTAGCCAAGAATCGGTCCACATAACGTTGTCAATCACTCATCACACAAGGAAGTGACCATCCACCGGTCCTCGAACCACACATGGTCCTCGGTAGGGCCGGGACGTGTTGCTGCTTGGCGAAGTATTGACATCCTTGGCACCATCCGACGAGTTCTTCGGCGTCGCCCGGGGCTATGGGCCGGTAGAAAGCTCGGCCGGAAGGCCCCCGCCGACCGGCGTGCGGGGGGACGCGTGGTTGCCGCGACGCCCTTGTGGATCTCCTCCAAGATGTCCTTGCCTTCTTGCCCGGGGACGCACTTCATGAGTACTCCCGGAAGATGCGCCCCGTTTGTAAAGCTTGTATCCGACGAGGACGTAGAACTTGGCGCGGCGGAGATGAGCCGTTCGGCCAAGTTCTTGTCCGAGGGAACCTTCGCGCTCGCCGAGGTAGTCGATGAAGGGTTGCCTCCGGTCCACGTCGATCATCATGACCTCTCGTCCAGCCGGTGGGTGCGCCGGGAGAGTGGTCGGTGGTGCTCGCTCCCGGGATGGATGGCGCGTGAAGCTCATGAACGAAGACACCCGCCGGTACTTGAGCGTGGGTAGATCCAAGCTTCGACAGGACGTCCGCCGCAACGTTGTTGTCGCGAACGATGTGGTGGAACTCGAGACCATAGAACTTGTTCTCGAGCTTGCGGACTTCTAGGCGCATGGCGTCCATGTTCTCCTTGTAGCGGTCCCGGGACTTGTTGACTTGGTTGATGACCACCTGCGGAGTCGTCGTAGACTAGTAGCCGCTTGATGCCCGGTGAAGGCCGCGAGGCGGAGCCCGTGTAGGAGAGCTTCGTACTCGGCTTCGTTGTTTGAGACCTTCCGGAAGATCCGCAGGACGTACTTGAGTTGCTCGCCCGTTGGAGAGATCGGTAGTACCCACGCACTTGCGCCCTCGAGGTTGAGTGAGCCGTCGAAGTACATCACCCAATGCTCGGTCGCACGGTTGGAGTAGGTAGCTGATTCTCCCGCCACTCCGCCATGAAGTCGACTAGCGCCTGCGACTTGATGGTTGTGCGTGGCTTGAAGTTGATGGTGAGGGCGCCGAGCTCGACTGCCCATTTGGAGATTCTTCCAGTAGCATCTTGGTTCCGAGGAATGTCGCCGAGCGGGTAGTTGGTGACGACGGAGATCGAGTACTCCTGGAAGTAGTGTCGTAGCTTCCGCGAGGTGATGAGTACCGAGTACGGGAGCTTCGCACGGCCGATAGCGTGCCTTGGACTCGATAGGACCTTGCCGATGAAGTAGACCGGGCGCCGGACCGGGTAGGCATGGCCGTCTTCCCCGCCGCTCGACGATGATGGCGATCGACCACATGAGTAGTCGCGGCGAGGTAGAGCGATGTCGCTCACCTTTGCGAGGAGCCATGAGGACCGGTGGCTTCGATAGGAAGTCCTTGAGCTGGGCAAGGGCTTGGTCCGCCTCTGGAGTCCACACGAACTTCTCCTGGTGCTTGAGTAGTTTGAAGAAGGGGAGCCCCCGTTCTCCAAGCTTAGAGATGAATCTGTTCAAGGCCGCCATGCACCCGGTCGGCTTACGGACGTCTTTGATGCACGTGGGATCTTTCATGCCGGTGATGGCGGAGATCTTCTCGGGGGTTGGCTTCGATGCTTGTCGGTGCGGAATGTGGTCCCGACACTAACCGCAGTAAGTGCCGTGGTCTATCCCTCGATGGTCGATGCTAAGCAATAAGAGACACGAGAGGTTTATCCCGGTTCCCGCCGAGGGGGCCGTACGTCTAGCGAGGCGTGCTCAAGGCACTATATTACTTAGCACCGGGTGCTCGTAGTGGGGCTGCTACAAGCAAGGTGGGAGAGGAAGCGTGGCTTCCAAGTCCCCGGTGTAGTGGCCGAAGATGTTGTGGGAGAGTTGGAGAGCAAGTGTGTGGTGCAACCCGTCTCCTATTGTGTTGTGTCCGTGTTCTCTGTCCTCCGTTCTCCCCCCGCGGCGGGGAGGGTTCATCCCCCTTTTATAGATCAAGGAGGGAGCGAATCACATGCGCGCCGCGCTATTTAGCTACGTGAAGGGGCGTGGCGTGCTATGCTTCGTAGAGTGGGCGGCCGTCCGACGATCCTTGCGAGCGATCCGGCCATCATGGCCTATCTTGTACCCGAACGCTGGCGGTTCGAGGGTAGAAGGGCGGCGGATGGTAGTGATGTCTTCCGATAGGCTCGAGGGAGCCGGCGACGTTGGCCCGTACGGAGTACAGGGGTAGGTAAGGCGGCGTCCCGTTCCAACACGCTTCACAGTGCTGGAGTTGTTGCTACGCGCGCACGGCGTGCGCCTGCACGCGCGGGAACGGCGGCCATGCTGTAACAGTGGCAGGGATGGCGCTCCACCGGCCTAGCGCCTCCACCTAACCCCCGTAGGGTCACAAGAAAGCAAATCGAGGGTGCAACCGGCCCCCCTTCGAGGGCTCGGCGCGTTAGCCGCATCGGGAGCGAGCGCACGGCGTCACGGGACCGACACCGGCCGCGCCGCACGGTCCCTCCCCACGGGGATGGGGATGGGCTCCCTCCCCGGGGAGTTGGTGCGGCGGCACCGGGGCGCGAGACCCGGCGCATGATGGCGCCGTCCCGCCGGTGTCGGGGCGTTAAATGCCCGTGTACGGGGGCGGCGCGTACGCGTGCGGGGCACCCTCGAGCGAGGCGGACCCCGGTCGAGGGCGGGGCGGACCCTCGAGCGAGGCGGAGCCTCGCTCGAGGGGGAGCGGGCCCTCGAGCGGGGGCGGAGCCCGCTCGAGGGAAGCGCACCCCCTCGAACGGGACGGAGCCCGCCCGAGGGAGGCGCGCACCCTCGAGCGTGGCGAAGCTTGCTCGAGGGGATCTTCAAGAGGGCCGCCTTGGTGGGCCGTTAAGGTCCCCGCGACGTGGGCCGTATCCCGCATGGTTAGGCAAAGTTTGTTTGGCTTTGTTGCGGGTTTTAAGTGGGGATTTCCCGATTGTTAAAGGGGACCCCTAGGGTCTGTCCCCGACGCAGCCCCCGAGCATCCGTGGGTTTGCCATTGAGGCTCCCGCGGATGCCGGAGCCTACCGATAGGACGTTCTTCCCTCCTTGTCTTGCGAACGCCTTCCGTGGGGCCGCGTCGGCGGACCCGCGGGTCTAGCCCCGAAGCCCCGCAGAGAGTGGGTGCTCTCCGCAGGGGTTAACCACGAGAGCCGGTCGGAGGGCGTGGTACATGTTTCAACCGGCATCGGCGATATCTCGGCCGGCTTCGGTGACGCACGCGCCGCCGGCGCCCGTTCTCCCGGCGGGCGCAATTCAAGGAGGTGTAGCCGTGCGTCAAGCCCCCGAGCCTGGGCCCATTCGAGGTGATCGGGTAGAGCTTTACGACTTGTTTCTTAACGCGCCCTCGCCGTCCCTCCGCGGGACGGAGGGTGAGGTTTCCGCAACCCCCATCGAGCGGTCGCGAATTGCGGATTCCTCGTTGAGCTGCTAGTGGGTGGTTCGAGTGTACGCCCATGCCCCGTTCGATAAGGTTAGGCTGCGTGGTCCGGAGACACGTCCATTGAAGCGCTTGCGTGGGTTTGCTAGGTGGGGCTCGGTCCCGTTCGATAGGGACCGAGGGTGCGGAAGCTCTCCCTCGGTGGGATCCCCCCGGCCAGTCGCCCTCGCCGGCTCTCGAACACGACATGTGGGGGCACCCCCGAGCCGACGGGCTCGAGGAACGGCTCGAATGCGCGTGCTTTCGTCGTCCCCGACTCGCAACGGGGCGCCCGTTCGAACCCGTCGAGGGTCGGGCTTCGAACCCCCGATCGCAGGGCCGTGCGGGGGCGGCGCCCGGGCGGCCCCGTCTTTGCGTTTGCGACCGTCGCGGGACCCGGCGAGCCGGCCCTCGAGGTGCCGATTAGTAACAATGGTGCGGGGCGGTGGCTAAGCGCCCCCGCCCGGCACCCGCGACCATCCGGGGGCCCGGGCGAGCCGGGCCCCCGAGGCGCCGATCGGTAATACGGCGTGGCATGGGTGCTCGCGGCGCCCGCCCCCGTTTCGGGCGGCCCCCGAGGCGACCTTCTCACGCCAATGTCCCTTAGAGGGTTGATATCGTCTAGAGTCGGGGGCTCGTGCCGCTCGAGGGTTTTGCGTGGCATGGGTGCTCACGCGTGCCCGCTCGGTTTCGCACGGCCCCCGAGGCGACCTTCTCACGCCAATGTCCCTTCGAGGGTTGAATACATCCCGAGCCGGGGGCTCGTGCCGCTCGAGGGTTTTGCGTGGCATGGGTGCTCGCGGTGCCCGCTCCGTTTCGCACGGGCCCCGATGCGACCTTCTCACGCCAATGTCCCTTCGAGGGTTGAATACGTCCCGAGCCGGGGGCTCGTGCCGCTCGAGGGTTTTGCGTGGCATGGGTGCTCGCGGTGCCCGCTTTGTTTCGGATGGGCCCCGAGGCGACCTTCTCACGCCAATGTCCCTTCGAGGGTTGAATTCGTCCCGAGCCGTGGGCTCGTGCCGCTCGAGGGTTTTGCGTGGCATGGGTGCTCGCGGTGCCCGATTTGTTTCGACGGCCCCGAGGCAACCTTCTCACGCCAATGTCCCTTCGAGGGTTGAATACGTCCCGAGCCGTGGGGCTCGTGCCGCTCGAGGGTTTTGCGTGGCATGGGTGCTCGCGGTGCCCGCTTTGTTTCGCACGGGCCCCGAGGCGACCTTCTCACGCCAATGTCCCTTCGAGGGTTGAATTCGTCCCGAGCCGGAGTCCGTGCCGCTCGAGGGTTCTCCTTGCCTTGCAAGGGACCGGGCCATTAAATGCTCCACAGAGAGGCCGCGGTATCGCATCGCGCGCGCGCCTTTTAGGCGTCGCGGCCGCGCGCGCGCGTAGTGGGCGGCGTGGCGGGCGGACGTGACCACCGCCACGGTCCTCGCTAGTCTTCACCGCGATGATGACCCGTTCGCGGTGATGTGGCCGCCGTAGTCGTGGCGGGGCCCGCTCGTCGGCCGAGAAGAGAAGATTCCCCTGCAAGCTACGGGGCGCGGGACGTCCGCCCGGGAGAGCTCTCGCCCGCGTCTATAAATCCGAGGGAAAGGGGAAGCGGCGGTTTTTTACCTTAGCGCTCCGCCGTTTTAGCCCCCCGTGCTCTCGTCTTTGCTTTGCCTTCGCCACCGTGCGGCACCGCCATCGCAGCTCTTCTTCCTCTTCCCCGTCCTCCGTTCTCGCATTCCTTTGCCTTCTTCTCATGGCGCCGCCTCCGCCTCTCACGATCCTTGACCCGTACGCCGGGAGCGGTCCTCGGTGACCCCGCCCGGCTCTCAACGAGCCGGTCACCGCCGCCGCCTGGCGGCGAATGAGGAGGGCCGCCCCGGCGGAGTGGATAGTGCCGCCGGCGGGGGACCGCGCGCCCAACCCGCCGAAGGCTACGTGGTGAGCTTTATCCGCTTCCATGAGCGAGGCTTCAACGCGCCGGCGAGCCGCTTCATGCGGGCGCTGTGCCACTACTACGGCGTGGAGCTGCACAACTTCGCGCCCAACGCGATTTCGCAGGCGGCCACGTTCGTGGGCGTCTGCGAGGGGTACCTGGGGATCCCAGTCAACTGGGAGCTCTGGGTACACCTCTTCCGCGCAGAGCTCTTCACGCATCCCACGACGGAGCCGAGGACCTGCCGCGCGGTGCGCACCGGCGGGATGTCGCTCGCCCCCGCGGGGGCGGTTCAAGGACGACTACATCCCCCGCACCATGACGACGAACAACGCCGGCCGGGAGCGGGGATGGTTCTACCGCGCAACGCCGAGCCCGGCCTCCCCCCTTACACCGGTCGGGTGTTCAAGGAGAAGCCCGGCTCACGGGGCTACGGGGTGTCCTCGCCCCAAGATCGGAGGCGGCGGGACTCGGTCCCCGGCCGCCCCGAGGAGCCCGTCGGAGCGAGGGGCGACCTCGATGGGCGTCCTCGCCTTCCTCCATCACCGGCGGGTCGTGCCCCCGATGGAGAGGCCGCTCTGCATCTTTGAGATGACGAGAGGAGGCGGACCCCATTGCGTTGGCGAGGTCGCGGATGCTCCCCGACCCCCTCGGGCGGCCGTATGCGCTCACCCGGCGCGGAGCGCCGTCGACACCCGGATGCCGATGCGTCCGGACCGGACCCCCGTGGGACCTCGAGATGCTCCCCACCGGCCCACCGGTGAGTGTGATCCTTGATTCTCGTTTTTTAGTTCTTGGTGTTGCTTCGCCTCCGACGCGTCTTTGACGTTCCCCGCATGCGGGCGGTGAGCTTCTCCGCCGCGAAGTCCGTTCCGCCCACCGCCGACTCCCGCACGCTTGGTCGGGCGGCGCGGCCACGGGAGCGGGGGAGCGGGCGGCGCGCGGGAGGGAGCGCGCGAGGCGGCACCACGAGCGCCGCGAGCAACGGAACGCGAAGCACCGCGGCGCGAGGAGCCGGGGCTTTCTTCCCCGGGGGACCGAGGAGTACTCGTCCTCGGACAAGGACGAAGAGGAAGAGGCCGAGGGGCGGGGCCCCTCCGATAGGTGGGAGCCCTCGCCCCCGTCGCCGGAGCCGGCTCCGGCGGCAAGGGCGGCATCGCCGGGGGCGGCGCGACGGCCGCCCGCCGCCGTGCAATTGACAACGGGGCGGCGGCGCGCGCGCGGGGCGTCGGCGCGTGCCACGGGGGGCGCGCGCGGCGCGCGCGCCCGCGCGTGCGGCAGCGCGCCTGCGCGCGGGGCGGGGCCCGCGCGCGCGGTGGCGACGTCGGGGAGGCGCGGCGGCGGGGGCGTGCCGGCCGCGCCGGCCTCATCCGCCGAGGCTTCGAGGAAAAGGAAGCGCGCCTTTTCCTCTTCGAGGTAAGGGGCTCGATCCTCTACTTGGTTTGATTTTTTGATGATCGGCATTCTAACTCTCTCGTTTGTGCCCGCGCGGGTGGTGCCAATCGTGCCTCCCCTCGCACCGGCCAAGGTGCCGAGGGCGGACGCATCTATCCCCACCCGGCGGCGCTCGTCGAGGGCGTCGAGGGCGGGGGCAAGCACGGCGGCGGCGGGCGGGAGGGCCCGCAGGCGCAGCTCGGGGCCCCGAGGCCTCGGCCGGTGGATCAGCCCGCCATGGCGCGGCCGGCGGCCGCCGAGGAGCGGCCGGCCGGCGCGGCCGTGGCAAAGGCGCGCCCCCACGGCGGTGGTCGTGGCGGAGGCGCGGCCGGTGGTGGCGCTGCCGCGGCGGAGGGCGGCCGGCGCGCCGGCGGCCGCGGAGGAGCGGCCGGAGGCGGTGGCTCGCGGCGCCATGTCAAGCGCCCGCGGCCGTGGAGGCGCAAGTGGAGGCGCCGGCGGAGGCGGCGGAAGGGCCGGCGCCCGCCGGCGGTTCCCGGCGGGAGGTGGTGGAGGTCCCGGACGACGACTCCCCCGCCGCCCGGGTGGGACCAGTGGGCGAGCTTCCCCACACGCTCCCCCGAGCCCCGGAGAAGGGGCCCTCGTGAGGCGGCGCGAGGGTCACATGGTAGCGGGGGACCGAGGACACGGCGCCGAGGCCTCGTCCTCCCGCGCCGGCCACTCCGCCAAGGTAGAGGGGGCCGCCGGCGACCCCCCCCCCCCCCCCCCCCCCGTTCGCCGACGCCCATGGGGGAGTAGGAGCTGCGGGGACGCCTCCGGAGCCACGGCGCCACGCTCAACCGCGCGCCGAACGAGGCGCTGAGGGTCCATGGCGGCCCGGCATGGCGCGTCTTCCAGGTAGGGCGTTGTTCATTTTCTTCTCTCTCGTTCTTGTGCGCTATTTCCGTGTTGTGGCGCTTACAAGTTTTGATTTATGGGTGCCAGGAGCTCGAGCGCCGCGCCCACGAAAAATACGACGCCTTCGATCGGGTGAACGCCGAGCTCCACCAGCTCCGGGAGCGATGCAGCGCTTTCGACGCGCTTGCAGACGCCCTCCGGACTCGGACGGCCGGGCCGGCGTGCGGGCCATGGCCTGGCGCGACGAACTCCCCGAGAGCTCGAGGCAGATCCGCGCGTCACTCTAGCCTCCGGCGGGTCCGCGCAGCCCTCATCGACCGTGATGAGGCGCCGTGGCTGCGCGCTCGGACTTGGAGAAGATGCGCACGCCGGCAACCAATCGGGAGACGGAGGTGGCCGCCGTCCGCAGCCGAGAACCGGGGGCTTCACTCGTCGCTCGAGGGGGCGCGAGCGCGGCGGCGCCGTGCCGAGGAGCGGGCGCGCGGACCGGGAGCAGCGGGCCAAGGAGGCCGACGACTTGAAGGCCGCCCTCGACGCCAAAGCCGCGGCGCTCGTCGTCGGCCGAGGAGCAGCTCTGCGCAGAGCGCACCGCCCGCCAAGGGGCCGAGGGGCGGCTCCGGCGAGGAGCGAGCCGCCCTCGTCGACGCCGGTCGGCCGGGAGCGAGGAGCGCGTCGCTCGCGAGGCGGCGCGAGGTCACCGGCGGAGCGGGACGCCAAGCTCTCTAAGACCGAGGGCGAGCTCATTGTGCTCGCATTACGAGCACGAACCAAGAGCCGGCCCTCCGGGAGCAGGGCGAGACCGTCAAACACCCCGAGCCGGCGGTCGAGGCCGAGCGTCGTGCTCTCGAGGTGGAGAGGAAGCAAGTCGAAGGTGAGCTACCGTTTGACTCTTGCTTTGCTAGTCTTTCTATTAGGGGATTCTCGTTCCCCTTTCGATTTCTTTCTTGTCTTGGCGATTCCGAAGCTTGCGCACCGCCTTGGGGCATGCGCCGAGCGGCCGAGGCGCCGCAGGCTTCCTATAACTCCTCCGAGCGGGAGCCGCAGGAGCTGCGTGGTGCGGCCCTCGAGACCCGCCGAGGTGTGGAGGAGGGCGAAGCACGGGCCGGCGGCCTCGGCGGCCGGCCGCCCGCGCGCCCTTGGCGGCCACGTCACCGAGCGGATGCGCCGGCACCGCATCCGGGCGTCCAAAAGGCCCTCGGAGTGGTACGATCCCACTACGAGGTCAACTTCGAGGCGCCGGGCAGAGGGCTATATCGTTCCCGAGGGCGTCGAGGACGAGGTAGCGATGGAGCGTGTGGACGCGCTTGCCGCCGACGCCGCCGGTCGCTCGCGGAAGCCTTCGAGGAGTTCCTCTTCCGACGCCGCCGATGCCGCCGCTCCTCCCGCCCCCCGAAGACGTTGGGCGCTAGGCCCGTTTTTGTTTGTGTATCGCATTCGGCCATGCGGCCTTTGTAAATAGACAAGCTATCTCAATCGTAAACATTTGTTGACACGAAATGAAGTCTTTTGCTTATTGCGCTTTTTTGTTTCTCCTTCTTCCCGAGTAGATCTTACTTAGGGGAGTTCGATTTTCGCGGGGCCCCTCCGGGTTGGAGGCGAGAGAGAAGGGCCATATCCTCGCGGCGTAGGCTATCTCGGCTCGCGCACTCCTTCCGCTAGGCCGCCCGCACCTTGTTCGAATCGTTGCTCGGGGTTGAAGTAAAAAACAAACTTAGCGCGTGTGAGTTGCTTTATTTTTGCGCGAAAATGGGACCATTTTGGGGGGATGCCCCCGCGGTAGCCCCCGAGGGTAACTTGGGTTTCAGGGGAAAGCCGAGTTGCCCTTTCCTTTGGACTTATGGTATTTACATGGTTGTCACCAACTGGGGCGTTGGTCATATGATTTTTACAACAAAAAATACTTGGAAATCCTAGCTAGGGGTAGAAGCGACGTACCTGTTGGATGTTCCAAGCGTTGGTGAGCTCTTCACCGTCCTCGTTGGCCAGCTTGTACGTGTCGGGCTTGAGTACCTTCACCACGACGTAGGGTCCCTCCCATGGGGGCGACAGCTTGTGGCGCCCTCGGTTGTCTTGGCGTAGCCTTAGGACCAAATCCCCTTCGCTGAAGTCCCGTCGACATATCTTGCGCGCTTGGTAGCGTCTTAGAACTCGTTGATACCTTGCGGAATGCATCAAGGCCATGAGGCGTGCCTCGTCTAGCTGATCCAGCGAGTCCTCGCGGGCTCGCTGGTTGGCCTCCTCGTCGTAGCCTCGAACCCTGGGCGATCCGTATTCTAAGTCCGTGGGGAGGACGGCCTCCGCGCCATGGACTAGGAAAAACGGGGTGAACCCGGTGGTTCTCGTCGGTAGTCCTTAGGCTCCACACAACCGCCGGGTAGCTCTTGGAGCCATTTTCGCCCGGATTTGTTTAGCCGGTCGAAAATTCTGGGCTTGAGGCCTTGTAAGATCATGCCGTTGGCACGCTCTACTTGGTCGTTGGTCTGTGGGTGTGCCACAGCTGCCCAATCCACACGGATGTGGAATTTGTCGCAAAACTCCAAGAACTTCCTGCCCGTGAACTGGGACCCATTGTCGGTGATGATGGAGTTTGGCACTCCAAAGCGGTAGACGATGTCGGTGAAGAATGTTACCGCCTGCTCTGCCCTGAGGTTCGTGATGGGGCGCACTTCCACCCACTTGGAGAACTTGTCGATCGCGACCAACAAGTGGGTGAAGCCCCCGGGCGCCTTCCGCAGGGGCCCGACGATGTCCAGCCCCCACACGGCAAATGGCCATGTTACGGGGATGGTCTGTAGGGCATGGGCAGGCAGGTTGGACTTGCGGGCATAGAACTGGCACCCTTCGCAAGTGCGTACGATTTCGCTGGCGTCCGCGACCGCGGTAGGCCAGTAGAGGCCCTGGCGGAACGTGTTGCCGACGAGGGTGCGAGGCACGGCGTGGTGGCCACAGATTCCGGCGTGGATGTCCCGTAGGAGCTCGCGCCCCTCGGGGATGGGCACGCATCGCCGTAGGATGCGGAGGCGGCACGCTTGTACGGCTCACCGTCAATGAGGGCAAAGGACTTGGCCATCCCGGCGATGCGCCCGGCCGCGGCCCGGTCCGCGGGGAGCTCCCCCTCGAGCCATCCGTGCGATGTATTTGTCGTGCCAATCCACTTTGACAGAGCCGGCTCGATGTCCATCACGTCGGCCTCGAGGGAGCCATACCCCTCGAGGAGGGAGAGCACGTACGCCTCGTTCGAGGGGTCCTCGTCCATGGGTTCCGCACCCGCCGGGTTCGAGGGAGCCCACGAGGGTTCGTCGTGACTCGAGGGGTGGGGCTCGAAGACGACCGAGGGCCGAGCGACGTCGCGCGCGAAAACGTTCGGGGGGGACGGTGATTCGCCCCGGACGCGAGCTTGGCCGGCTCATCCGCTTCCTCGTTGTACCCCGGCGGGACACATGGTTGAGCTCGATGCCGTAGAACTTGTCCTCGAGGGCTCGCACGGCTTTGCGAGTAGGCCTCCATCTTGTCGTCATGGCGGCCTCGCGTTCTTCATGACTTGATCGATTACGAGCCGCGAGTCTCCCCGCACGTCGAGGCGCTTGACGCCTAACTCAATGGCGATTTTGAGGCCACGAGGAGGGCCTCGTATTCGGCCATATTGTTGGACGCGGGGAAGTGGAGGCGCACCGCGCACCGCATGTGTTCCCCGAGGGGTGACACGAAGAGCGGGCCCACGCTCACCCCCGTCTTCATCACCGAGCCGTCGAAGACTAGAGTCCAAGGCACTCGCTTGGATCCGCGGCGGTGGCGGGGCCGCGTATCCGTCCACTCGGCCGACGAAATCCGCCAAGATTTGGGACTTGACGGCCTTGCGCGGGGCGTAGGCAAGCGTTTCGCCCATCAACTCCACGGACCATTTGGCGATCCTGCCCGCGGCGTCGGGATTGCGGATGATCTCCCCCGCCGGAAAGGGGAGGAGACCACCGTGACGGGGTGGGCCTCGAAGTAATGGCGGAGCTTGCGCCGCGCAAGGACTACCATGTACAGCAACTTCTGGACCTGGGGGTAGCGCGTCTTGGTGTCTGACAGGACCTCGCTGATGTAATAGACCGGCCGCTGGACCGGCAGGGCGTGCCCTTCCTCCGTTCGCTCCACCACGATCACAGCGCTGACCACCTGGGTGGTCGCGGCTACATAGAGCTGCAGGGGGTTCGCCATCCCCGCGCGGCGTGAGAATTGGGGCGTGCGCTAAGGACGCCTTTAGCTTGTCGAGCGCGTCCCCGGGCCTCGGCGGTCCGGAGAAAACGCTCGTGCTTCTTGAGGAGGCGATAGAGGGGCGAGGCCCCTTTTGCCGAGCCTCGAGATGAAGCGGCTTAAGGCGGCAAGGCACCCCAGCACCTTTTGTACCCCTTTGAGGTCCCGGATCGGACCCATTCGTTCGAGGGTCGCAACCTTTTCAGGGTTGGCCTCGATTCCCCGTTGGGAGACAATGTATCCCAGGAGCATGCCTCGCGGCACTCCAAAGACACACTTTTCGGGATTTAACTTGACCCCATTGGCCCGTAGACAGCCGAACGCGATGCCAAGATCGCCGACCGGGTCGTCCGCCTTCCCCGGACTTTACGACGATGTCATCCACATACGCCTCGACCGTCCGCCCGATGTGGTCTCCGAAAACGTGCCGCATGCGGCGCCGGTATGTTGCACCTGTGTTTCGGAGGCCAAATGGCATCGTGACGTAGCAGAACATCCCGAACGGTGTGATGAACGAAGTCGCTAGCTGATCGGACTCCTTCATCTTTATTTGATGATACCCGGAGTAAGCATCAAGGAAGCAAAGCAATTCACACCCAGCCGTTGAATCAACGATTTGATCAATGCGTGGCAGAGGAAAAGGAACTTTAGGACATGCTTTATTAAGACTAGTGTAGTCTATACACATCCGCCACTTCCCATTCTTTTTCTTTACAAGCACGGGGTTTGCTAGCCACGTTGGGTGGAACACCTCCTTGATGAATCCGGCCTCGAGAAGCTTCCGCAGCTCCGCTCCGATTGCCCGTCGCCGCTCCTCGTCGAAGCGGCGGAGCCGTTGCTGCACGGCGCGGGCGTTTGGCAGGATGTCAAGGGAGTGCTCGGCGACTTCCCTCGGGATGCCTGGCATATCCGAGGGGCTCCACGCGAAGATGTCGGCGTTGGCGCGAGGAAGTCGACGAGCACCACTTCCTATTTGGGGTCGAGGGTGGAGCTGACCCTCAACGCCTTGCCCTCGGGGGCAGAAGGATCGAGGGGGACCTCCTTGGTCCGCTCCCCGGCCTCGGAGGTGCCGCAGTGCTTGGCGGTGGAGCCGAGGTCGTCGTTGACCATCTTCTCCCGAGTGGTCACCGCCGCTTCATCCGGCGCCGCGTGCCTGCGTGCTCCACGCACTCGACGTCGCGGTCGAACGCGTGCTTGATGGATGAGCCGACGGTGATGATGCCGTTTGGTCCCGGCATCTTCATCTTCAAGTAGGTATAGTTGGGTACCGCCATGAATTCGGCGTAACAGGGTCGCCGAGTATAGCGTGGTAGGCTCCCTTGAACCCTACCACCTCCAAGGTTAGGATCTCCTTGCGGAAATTCTTTGTGGTGCCAAACCAAACCGGCGGTCGATGCGCCCGAGGGGTTGAACCCCGCTTGCCCGACGCGATGCCATGGAATGGCTTCGTGCCGGGCCGCAGCTCGGTCCCGCCCGATCCCCATCGGGCGCGGCCGTATGCGCGTAGAGGATGTTGAGGCCGCCGCCCCCGTCCATCAAGACCTTCGAGAACCGCGCGTTCCCGATGATTGGGTCGACCACCAGCGGGTGCGGCCGGGTTGGGGATGCGGTTCGGGTGGTCTTCCCGGCCGAAGGTAATGGCGTCCTCCGACCAATTGAGGAAGGAGGGAGGCGCCTTCTCTGCGGCGAGGACCTCGTGCCGCTCCCTTCTTGCGCTGGCGTGTCGACATGTCGACGGTTGGCCCCCCAAAGATGAGGAACACGTTTTCTACGGCGGGGAAGCCGCCGGCGTCGCCATCTCCTCCGTCTTTCTTGGCCTCTCGCCTCATTCGCGGCGGCGCGGCCATAGAACTTCTTGAGCATGTCGCACTGCTCAAGGGTGTGGTTCACTGGGGTCTTGTGATAAGGACATGGCTTCTTCAGCATGTCGTCGAACACCCCCGGACCTCGAGGGGCCTGGTCGAGGGCCCCGTCGAGCCGGGTCAACGGGCGAGGGCCTCGGCATTACCGCCGTCGCGCCCTCCGCTCGTGCGCCTCGCGGTGCGGCTTTTTTCCCTTCTTGCCCCGCTTGTCGTTGCCTTGTGGGGGCTCCTTGGACCCCCCGCCCTCCGCGGCGCGTCCTCCGAGCGCTTGCCCTTCTTGCCGTCGAAGATCGCTCCCACGGCCTCTTCTCCCCGAGGCGAAGCCGGTGACGATGTCGAACGGCTCTCGTTCGAGTCCGCGGGAGGGCTGCGCCCCGGCTCTCGCACGAGATCTCTCGCATGTGGTGCCCTCGAGGAAGGCGTGCACAATCTCGGACCGCGCTACACCGGGCGGCCTCCGTATAGCGCTTGGAGAAGCGCCGTATGAAGTCCCGCGAGCGACTCGCCGGCTTCGAGTGCGGGAGCGCGGTCCCATGAATTTCCAATGCGCACGTACGTGCCCCCGGAAGTTGCCCACGAATGTGCGGACCGCGATCGTCCCAATTGTGGATTTGGCCGGCGGGCAAGTGCTCGAGCCACGTCCGGGCGGCATTGCCGAGGTGCAGGGGCAAGTTGCGGATGATGACCTCGTTGCCGGTGGCCCCACCTAGCCGGCATGCCAAGCGGTAGTCGTTGAGCCACACACGGGGGTCCGTCTCCCCCGTTGTACTTGACGATGGCCGTAGGTTGGCGAAAGCGCCGGGGGGAAGGCCGCCGTGCGGATCTCCCGGCCCGAACACACGGGTCCCCCGGGGGGCTCCGGCGTCGGGGAGCGATCCTCGCCGCCGTCGTAGCGCCCGCCCCGTCGAGGGTGGTAGCCCACCGCCGCCGGCGTCCGCCTTGCTTGTGCGGCGTGCATTGATGACGTTGCGAGCGTCCACCGTCCGGCCGCCTCCGCGCGTGTCAAGGAGCCGTTCCTTGGCCGCCGCACGTCTCGAGTTGGCGGGGCGCCCCGCCGCTTCCCCCCGCGTGGACCGAGGGTTCGCCCCCTTGTGCGGCCCCGTCGCCCCGCGCATCCCCCTTGTTGGCGGATGCGCGACGCCGAGCTCTCGGCCCGCCGGACGCGCCGCTTGCTCGATGAGAGTCCGCACCTCGCGGTGCGGGTCTCGTGCCTCGGGGGTCGAGGGTGTCGGCATGGCCCGTAGCGCCGCGTTGCGGCGGCAACGAGCGTCCGACTTGCCCGCGGCGGCGGGTCGGGGTTGTCGGCGTTGATGCGGTCGCGGGCCCGTCCGCCCGGCCTCCCGCACGCGTTCGCCGCGAGCGGAGGCTTCTCCGGCCATCAAGGCGCGGAGCGGCGCCGCACCGTTCGGTATTCCTCCGCCGCCTTGGCCTCGAGCTCGCGGGCTTGGGCTAGCCGTGCATCGACGTCGGCCCCCGGCGAGAGCGCTTGGCCCCCGCGGCTAGGCGTGTGGCGATCCCCGGGGCGGGCATGATCTCCCCCGTCCTCGGCGCCCACCGCGCCGGCGGCATTGGCTCGGTCGTTGGTGACGACCACGTAGCACCCCCGCGCGGGGTCGTGGCTCCCGTGCCGGAGTCATCGGAGCGGCCCGAACTAGTAGTCCGTAGCGTCAAGGAAACACCTGAACATGACTGGGTCCGGCACGCCGGAGAAGTCCCATTCCGCGTACCCCGTGGCGGTTGGCGGGTGGCGGAGCGTCGAGGGAGCCCGGGGACGACTCGTCACCCGCCGAGGCGCCGGGATCCCCGGCGACGAAGACGTGACGGCCGGCGGGACCCTGAGCATCGTGGTGTTGACGTTGTTGTTGTAGGCCGTCGTGGCTCCGCGCGGCCCGATGGGAAGGCGCGGTCCGGAGACCGCGCGCCGTCCCGCTAGGGTGGCGGCGGGCCGTGGTGGCGGGGCGCGCCGTGCTTGAGAGGCGGCGCGCTCATCCCGTCGTCGCTCCGACCGCGCCCGGCGCGAACGCAGCCCGTAGTGGCGGCGACGTCGTGGCGTCGACGGCCCGCGCGCATCCGCGCCCGCAGCGTCCGCGCCGTGGCGGTGCGTGCGCGGGGACCGGGGCGGACCCGGCCCGGCGCCGTGCGCGGAGCTCCTCACGGTTGGTGAGGCGCATGAGGTAGCCGTTCCCCGTGGCCCGAAAGTTCGGGCCCCCAAACCGGATTTCGAACCCTACAGGGAGGGGGTCCGAGCCGCCCATGTTGTAACGCGTACCGCGGTACTCGGTGCGAATCACCATGGAGGGAATTGACGGATTGACCTCGGGCGCTCGGATTGCCCCACGGTGGGCGCCAACCTGTCGGTGCGGAATGTGGTCCCGACACTAACCGCAGTAAGCGCCGTGGTCTATCCCTCGATGGTCGATGCTAAGCAATAAGAGACACGAGAGGTTTATCCCGGTTCCCGCCGAGGGGGGCGTACGTCCGGCGAGGCGTGCTCAAGGCACTATATTACTTAGCACCGGGGTGCCTCGTAGTGGGGCTGCTACAAGCAAGGCGGGAGAGGAAGCATGGCTTCCAAGTCTCTCGGTGTAGTGGCCGAAGATGTTGTGGGAGAGTTGGAGAGCAAGTGCGTGGTGCAACCCGACTCCTATTGTGTTGTGTCCGTGTTCTCTCGTCCCTCCGTTCTCCCCCGCGGCAGGGAGGGTTCGTCCCCCTTTTATAGATCAAGGAGGGAGCGAATCACATGCGCGCGCGCGCTATTTAGCTACGTGAAGGGGCGTGGCGTGCTATGCCGTAGAGTGGGCGGCCGTCCGACGATCCTTGCGGCGATCCGGCCATCATGGCCTATCTTGTACCCGAACAGTGGCGGTTCGAGGGTAGAAAGGCGGCGGATGGTAGTGATGTCTTCTAATAGGCTCGAGGGAGCTGCTGACGTTGGCCCGTACGGAGTACAGGAGTAGGTAAGGCGGCGTCCCGTTCCAACACGCTTCACAGTGCTGGAGTTGTTGCTACAGCGCCTGGCGTGCGCCTGCACGCGCGGGGACGGCGGCCATGCTGTAACAGTGGCAGGGATGGCGCTCCACCGGCCTGGTGCCTCCACCTAACCCCCGTAGGGTCACAAGAAAGCAAATCGAGGGTGCAACCGGCCCCCCCTTCGAGGGCTCCCGCGCGTTAGCCGCATCGGAGCGGGCGCACGGCGTCACGGGACCGACACCGGCCGCGCCGCACGTCCCTCCCCACGGTGATGGGGATGGGCTCCCTCCCCGGGGAGTTGGTGCGGCGGCACCGGGCGCGAGCCCCGGCGCATGATGGCGCCGTCCCCGCCGTGTCGTGGCGTTAAATGCCCGTGTACGGGGGCGGGCGTACGCGTGCGGGGCGCCCTCGAGCGAGGAGGACCCTAGTCGAGGGCGGGGCGGACCCTCGAGCGAGGCGCAGCCTCGCTCGAGGGGGAGTGGGCCCTCAAGCGGGCGCGAGCCCGCTCGAGGGAAGCGCACCCCCTCGAACGGGACGGAGCCCGCCCGAGGGAGGTGCGCACCCACGAGCGTGGCGAAGCTTGCTCGAGGAGATCTTCAAGAGGGCCGCCTTGGTGGGCCGTTAAGGTCCCCGCGACGTGGGCCGTATCTCCGCATGGTTAGGCAAAGTTTGTTTGGCTTTGTTGCGGGTTTTAAGTGGGGATTTCCCGGTTGTTAAAGGGGACCCCTAGGGGCTGTCCCCGACAGATGCCTCGTTGGTTGATGATGAAGCCGAGTAGTTTGCCCGAAGGTACGCCGAAGATGCACTTGTTCGGGTTGAGCTTCCAGCGGTACTCGCGCAGGGATGCGAAAGTCTCTTCAAGGTCGTCGATGAGGGTACTGGAGTTTCTGGTCTTGACGACCACGTCATCCACGTAGGCTTCGACGTTCTTGTTGAGTTGCTTCTTGAAGCAGGCCTGGATAGCTCGTTGGTAGGTAGCGCCGGCGTTCTTCAATCCGAAGGACATGGTCGTATAGCGAGACGCGCCAAACGGGGTGATGAACACGGTCTTCTCCTGGTCTTCTTCCTTGATCGCGATCCGGTGGTACCCCGAGTAGCGCCGAGGAAGCGAGAGCGAGTCGCGGCCCCGCCGTGGAGTCGATGACTTGATCAATCCGCGGCAACCCGAAGGGGTCCTTGGGGCAGTGCTTGTTGAGGTCGGTGTAGTCGACGCACATCCTCCACTCGTTCGAGTTCTTCTTGCGGACGAGGACAGGGTTGGCGAGCCACTCAGGATGGAAGACTTCTCTGATGAAGCCAGCCGCGAGTAGTTTGGCGAGTTCCTTCTTGATGGCGTCCCGTCTGTCGTCGGCAAAGCATCGGAGGTGTTGTCGCTTGGGGGTGGCCTTAGGATCGACGTTGAGGCAGTGCTCAATCAACTCCCTGGGCACTCCTGGCATGTCCGCTGGCTTCCACGCGAAGATGTCGCAGTTAGCCCGAAGGAAGTTGATGAGCGCGTCTTCCTATTTGGGGTCGAGGCCGGCCCCGATGGTGGTGGTCTTGCTGGGGTCGCCTGTTCCGAGGTCGATCGTCTTGACTAGAACCTCCTCGGCGGGCCGAGGCTTATTGGCGCCGTCGGACTTCTCCGGATGTCGAGTTCGCTTGTAGCAAGCTTCTTCGACGCAACGTAGACCTCCATCATAGCGTTGGGTACTTGATTCGTAGAGGCGATCTCGGCGGCTTTTGTGTCGCGGTCGTGGGAGATCCTCAAGTCCCCTTGAAGAGAGAGTACACCCGCCGGGCTTGGCATCTTGAGTACCAAGTAGGTGTAGAGGGGCACCGCCATGAATTTGGTGATGGTCGATCCGCCAAGGATGGCATGGTAGGAAGTCTTGAAGTCCGCGACCTCAAACTTGATGTACTCGGTACGGTAGTTGTCCCGAGATTCCCCGAAGGTAATCGGCGGACCACCGAGCCCGGTGGGATAACCGCGTTACGGGGACGATGCCGTAGAAGGGCGTGTTGCTCTTGGTGAGCATGTGGATGATGTCGAGCTTCATCTTCTTCAAGGTCTTGGTGAAAAGGACGTTGAGCCCGCTTCCACCGTCGATGAGGACCTTGTTGAGCTTGGAGCCCGCGACAACCGGCTTCGGGACGAGGGGGAACCGTCCTGGTTCGGAGAAGTTGGTCCATTGATCCGCGCGGGAAAAGGTAATGGGTACCTCCGACCACCTGAGAGGGGTCGGGACCGCTGGTTCAATGCTCATAACTTCTCGACGGGTAGCCTTTTGCTCCCCGCCCGCTGGGTAGTCCGCCGAAGAGGACGTTGACAGCCTTGTCGGGTTCTCCGGAAGTCGTTGTTATCTCCGTCGTTCTTCTTCTTGCCCTTTTTGTCGTGAGGGTGCGGTGGCTCTGGAGTACTCTTGAGTGCATGCCTGAGTTGGTAGCACTGCTCGGTGGTGTGGTTGTCGTTCAGATGCCACGGGCACTTCTCCTTCAGCAAGTCTTTGAAGCCGCCGGAGTTCTTCCTCGAGTTCTCCTTCGCAGGGCGCTGGATAGCCGCGACGGTGTTGTCTGGCTTGAGCTTGCGGTTGGGACCCGAGTAGTTGTTGTTGTTGCGACCGCCTTGGTTCCCGTTGTTGCCGCCGCCGCCACCCGCATTCTCGCTTGTTCTAGCCACGGATGGCATCGTACTTGGCGTTGGCCTTGTCTTCTTCATCCGCCCGGACGTGATCATGTCCTTGAGGTGGGGGATGGACTTGGGGCGGCGACGACGAAGTCTTCAAAGGTGCGGCGGTGGTAGAGGCCGTCTTGGAAGAGGTCAATGACCTCCTTGTCGGTGACGTCGACTACGGTAGTGCGCTTGTCGAAGAAGCGGCGCATGTACTTGCGGAGGGTCTCGCCTTGTTCTCGCTTGACCATGGACGAGGTCCATGCGAGTACCCGATCGGCCCATGGCGCCCGCGAAGTTGCCGGTGAACCGCTCCTTCAGTGGTCCCACTTGTCGATCGAGTGCTTGTCCAGCGACTCGAGCCATGTGAGTGGAGCTTGGTCCAGGCGAAAGGGGAAGTAGAGGCACTTGGTGTCGTTGTTGCCGCCGTTGTTCTCGATGGAGAGGGCGTAGCACCCGAGCCACCGGATGGGGTCCGCTTCGCGTCGTACTTGGTGATCCCCAAAGGCTTGAACTTGTCGGGGAGGATCAAGTTGCGAAGTCGAGGTGAGAAGGCGGGGAAGCCGTCGTTGTCGCCTCGCAAGTGGTTGACTTCTTCCGCCGCAGCTCCTCAATCTTCGGCGGGCGTCGTAGCCACCCCCGTGAGGCGCCGCAGGCGTGGCCGTTCGCGTGGCCTCGGCCGCCGCGACCGCCGCCGCCGCCGGCCCTCCCGTTGGCCCCATGGTTGGAGCTTCGTCATCGCCGCCGCCGCCGTCAGGGTCGCGGCCGCCGCCGCCGGCGGGAGCACGGTGAGGGACGACCTCACGGTTGCTGTTGCCACCCTGTGGAGGTCCGCCGGTGTTGGAGCGAGTACGGTTGGGCTGGGCTGGGAGCTCAGCTCGAGTACGGTTGGGACCGAGGTTGGCGCTGCGACTTTTAGCTTCGTTGTCGTGGTTCTCGGCGGGAGGAGGGCTGGTTGACCCCGTTGTCGACCCGCATAAAGTAGGCGTCTTCGGCCGAGCTTGGCGATGACCTCCCCGCGCGAATTCCCCGGGGCCTCGGCGTGCGATCGCTGTGATCGACATGAGGCATTGCTCAGGGGTAGTGTATACTCTGCTCTCGACTGCCTCGAGAGCTTCCGCGAGGTTGCGGATGGGGAGATTGTCTCAGAGACACCGGCGCCGTTCGCTGCGCTTCCTATTACGCTCACGTCGAGCGTCTCTGTTGGCGGGGGTCTCGTCTGCTGGTGCATCGGCAGACAGCTCATCAGAAAAGATGTCTTCAAGGTACTTGTCTTGAGCCGTCCCTGAAGGTCCTGGGGTGTCGCCGGCAGCCATGAAGACTTGGCGATCAGGGGTGCCAAGGCTGGACTCAGAAGCCGCCACCTCAGTTGGTGTGTTCGAGTCAGCCCGGGCTAGCGGTGTTCCCTCCTGGAACGGGAGCGAGTCGATGTAGGCGACGTAGCGTGAGTCCCCACTTATCAGGTCAGCGGGCTTGCGGTCTGGCCAGTAGACGAATCTCCCGGCCGGTGTGGAAGTTATAACCGATCCGCAGGCCGGCCCTTATAAGGGATGCTCGCTAGAGTTGTCCTTGGACTCGGGATCCTCTCGGGTCCGACCCGAAGTCGAACTCGTATGCGGAATCCGAGTAGAACTCGGGAGAGGGGGTTGGAGTCGAGGCGTGGCTGGGGGCGGTGTCGGAGTCCGAGTTGTACTCGGGTACGGGTTCCTTGCTGGCCCGGCGCGAAGAAGGAGCCCCTGTGCGGGCCCGGCTGAGGATGCAGGGACCACGTGCGGAGCGCTCACGGGGTGAGGGGACCGCTTGCGATGGCTGAGCAGCCGGCTCGCATGCGATGGCCCATGGAGACGTCGAGTTCGAGTTGGAAGTGGACTCGAGCTCGAAGTCGGCGTGATGGTTGAAGAGCGAAATTTCGCCGAACTTGCGGCGAGTTCGCATGTGACGACTTCGGGGAGCGTCACGAAGCCGGTCTTCGGGTTGGGCGACATTGAGGACCGGGAGCGTCCCGGTGGTCGATGGATGACCGCTCCTCGGTGATGAGTGATTGACAACGGGTGTTGGACCGACTCTTGGCTTAGTGCGCGGGTGTAGGTCGCGCCTAGTTCGTGTTGTTGCGGAAGAACGGGCGCGAAGGTCTTCACCTTGAGGGGCCTCCGAAGATGGAGAGACAAGTAGGCTCGGTTCGAGGGACCGGTGGACGACGGGGCCGGGTGCGGGTCACATGGTGGCGACACAAGCAAGACCAAGTCATGGACAAGCGAGCCGGTGCACGGTGGCGGTCGAGTCAAGTGGTTTGGCGGGGAGGCCGGACCGAGCACGCGGGGTTTGGTGGTTTGCCCACAAAACCATCGGCGGACGGTTTCTTGGTTTGGGCCTCAAAACCAAGTCCGAGGGCCCAACACGACGGAGACGGGATCCGGCGTGTCGGGAAGCTTCGAGGCGGAGGACACGCGGCGGGATCGCATGGCTTGCGTCGGGAGGACGCGGGGTGCGGCAAAGGCGTGGCCGTCCGATGGCAAGACCCACAAACATTACCAAAATGCCCCCCGCATGGGTTGTATCGCCGTAGTTAAGTTAAGGGTAGTCGAGTCATTTACCACTCCCACGGGACTCGATATATAAGCCATGAGTGTGTGTGGATGGCTCTCTCTCTCCGCGACTTAGGGTTTCATTTCCTTCCTCCTCTTTCTCATTTTTCGTAGCTATTTTTCTTCCATTTTCTCTAGGCTAGCATGAGAGCTTCATGAGAGATTTGTTGAGAGGGATGGATGCTAGGGCGGCATGCTAGACCTTGTGAATCTTTCCTGGTTTGTATAGAAGATTCGGGGTTGTGTTTTCGTGGCCTTTTTGTGCTTGTTTTCGTGCCTTTGTTCCCGGTTCGATTCCGCGGATTTGAGTGGGTTTCTCCCCGGATTTCTTTGAGGGATACATGGATAGATGTCTCGTGCATCTTTGTGATTGATCTTGTGCCCTCAAACGCCGGAAACCACTTGGATTCGAAGTTTTTCGTTCGGTGCTCTAGCTTTTGGTGGTGCTCAAAGGATTCGCGATTCCCGGTGATTTAGGGAGTTAGGAGGCAAGATTTTTGGGCTATAGCATCCTTGTGTGACGCTTTTCAAGTCCCCAAACCCTTGTCTTCACAGCTTCAACCGTTTGGGAAATCCGATGATGATTTGGGGGAGTTGACCTTCGAGGTCGGGTTTTTTCGTGTTCTGTCCGCAAGGGGCGGACGGTCCGCCTGGGGTCGGCGGACGGTCCGCGTGGGTCCCGTTAGTCGCGTGTTCGTCGTGTTCTTGCGTGTCTTTGCTTTCGATCCGGTTTGGCTTTTGGTTTTGGTTGCGGCCGGTTTGCGGACGGTCCGCGCTCGAGTAGCGGACGGTCCGTGGGTGGCACGGACGGTCCGCCCGCGTCTTGGCGGACGGTCCGTTTTTCCCGGTCGCTTCTGGTGGTTCTGTGTGCTTTAACGGACGGTCCGCGGTGTTGGGCCGGACGGTCCGCGGTCTTTGTCGCGGACGGTCCGCGACCTCGGGTCGGACGGTCCGCGAGGCTGCGCGGACGGTCCGCCCCTCCTGGCCGGACGGTCCGCCAGAGCCTGTGCGCTTTGCTTCTTGGTTCGATTCCTCCCTTCCCTTTCTAGTGCTTCCGCGTGTGCTTCAAGGAATCGTTCCTAGGACTAGAGGTTGATCCATAACCTCGTGGTCTTGGCGATTGGTGTGTGATTCGATCCATCGCTCGTGTGTGACCGGGGTTTGACTAGGGTATAGGCCGGGTTCTTTTGGAAGAATTTTTACCGGCTCCTATTCACTCCCCCCCTCTCTAGTCGCCATCTGATCCTTCAATTGGTATCAGAGCTTGGTGCCGGATTCTTTGCGACTTTGACAAGTCTCGAATCCTAAGATGGCGTACATTGAGCGGGGCGGTCCGCCGCACTTCGATGGCAAGGGTTACCACAAGTGGGCGGCTCGTATGATGATCTTTCTTCGTGGGAAGTCGTTGGATTTCATTGTGCTTGACAAGACCTATGCTATTCCGGTCAACATCCATACTCTTATGGTGACCGATGCCGTGCTAAGGCCAAGTATGAGGCTAATGCAAAAGCCGTTGATCACTTGGTCCGGAGCTTGTGTGATCCGTAGTTTGAGCGTGTTCGCCATTTGAATCTTGCTTGGCAAATTTGGGAAAAGTTGTTGGTTGCTCACGGTGGTGATAACCATGTGAAGGCTCGCCTCTTTTTCTCTTACCGGATGCAATATGAGAATTTCACTCCACTTCCGGTGAGGACATTGATGCGATGTTTCAGAGGTTCACCGCCATCGTGAACAACATGAAAGCTAATGTTGAGGATTTTCCTTACACCGAGCATGATCAGGCTTTGAAGCTCTTGCATGTCTTGGACCCAAGTGTTTGGGGTGCTAAGGTTGAGGCCATCAAGGAGTCCGGACATTATTTGACTATTGAGTTGGATGACCTCTTTTCTAAGCTCAAGTCGGCCGAGGTTGACGGAAGTTGCAATCCAAGCATGAGGGCTCGACCGACCATAGTCTTGCTCTTGTGGGCGGATCAAAGGGCAAATCTAACCCTTCCCGTCGACGAGCTTTTCCATGTCTTCTCTTATGTCCATTCCGGATGAGGAGTTTGATGTCTTTGGGCGAGGAGGAGCCGGCCTTGCTCTCAAGAAGGTTTGATCGGCTACACGAGAGTCCGAGGAACGCAAGGCGGAGCTCGGGGACGTGCTACAAGTGTGGCAAGCGTGGCCACTTCATCGCCGAGTGCCCGAAGCGGAGGAGAACAAGTACAAGGTGAACGAGTACAAGGCGCACCCGAGGCGTGAAGATGTTGACGGTTAATGTTTGTATCAAAGTTCGTTCGTGACTCGCAAGCGTACAAGTCTCCCGTCGTAGTCAAGGGACCCTTCTTCCCTCGAGTGGTGAACCCAAGGTATCGAATCCGTGGAACAAATGTGTGACGCAAGACTTAATCTATTAAAGCCAAGTAATCTTCAATAATCGATAAAAGACCTAATGCATCTAAGTAAAAGACACAAAACGAATCTAATCTACTAAAAACCGGAGAAAACAAAGTAAGATTGGGTAGATAAACCGATCTAGAGGGATCGGGGTAAGCCTTTTGTTGAAGTTCCAAGCAAGAGAAGAAGTAGCAAATCGAATCTTAATAAAAGCCTCTTTAAATCGTGGTTTCCCGTCCAAATCCGAAAACATCCGCCTTTCGAGACCCCCGTTCGTCACAACGTATCCCTATTCATGCGGGGAGCTTAGGGCGAGTCAAAAGACAAGTCGAGATTCTTTCGGAGGATCCGGTGTGTACCTCTAGCCACCGCGGCTACAAGAACACCCTATGTAATCTATCTCGAGAATAGAATTGGAATAAGCAAAGCCGATCGAAAAACGAAATCTTCGAGGAAACACTTGATCGCTGGGAAAAGATTCAACTTGATAATTCAACTATAACAATGATACATACACAAGATCACCACCGGGATCCTTCCTTGATCTTGCTTCTAGCTCCGGAACTCCGACGTGGTCTTCCGTGCAAGGTTCCCACGTCGGCTAGGGAAACCCTAGTCAACTAGCTCGACCCTCTCCTCTCCTAGATGGTGTCCCTCTCTTCTCTCGCTTCTCGGCGGCCGAAGACGAAATCTTCTCTCGCGTGGCTCTCGGTCGGGGGACTATAAATAGCCCGATTGGCGGCTAGGGCAAAGGGCGACGGGTTTGGGCCCTAAATGGGCTCGGGGCCGACCGGATCGGGCCGGCCGGCCGGGCCCATTTAGGCCCAGCCCCGCGGGCTCCTTTGCCCGAGGTCGGTTCCCTTGCTTCCCGGATGCTTCCCCCCTTCGCATGTAGGTCCATGTCGTCGGTTTCTCTCCGAATTGGACTCAACTCCTTGTCTTGCAAGATTCGAGACTTTTCCGGTCGGGTCCCCGGAGTCCGTCGTCTTCTCGGATCAAGTCCCCGGCTTCTTGGAGTTAATATTGCTTCATTGCATGACTTGTTCGGGACTTCAAGGTCTTGTCATGAGGTGCTTGATGAACTTATCCCAAAAGTCTTGCATTCAACACTAAAACCCTGCATAAACATTAAACTCCAAAACCGACATGCACACGTGAACTTGTTATACCACGGGGGTTAGTACCAATGGATAAGGTATAAAATTCATGCCAACACCGAAGGTAAACTCATGGCTAGGTTGACGGATTTTCACCGTCAACATCTCCCCCATGCTTAAACCTTGCTCGTCCTCGAGTAAGCCTTCGATGGATATCATCATTGCTAAACAATGTTTAAACTTTGCACTTGATTACACATGAGAAAACATAATGCTCTCAAAATTTTAATTTATTAAAGTTCCATAATGTGCTAGCCTTCATCTCTACGGAGGGTAGATTCTTATTAAGCTTATCCCACAAGTATTAACATGCTCACAAAGTTTTAAATGGATCTCAGAATTTTTGAAATGAAGAACGAGATAAGAAAAGCTAAAACCAAGTTCACAAATTTAAATCATCTCGTGTATTGCTCATAAACTCTCATCTCACTTGTCTCTCAAGCCTATATATTCTACTCCTTTCCCTCTCATATATATGTGGTAGGCTTTATATGGAGCTTTGGGAAAGTTTAATCCTAACAAGAATTTATAAATGAGGTGTCGTCAAAACAAGACAAGCTTCTCATGGTCTTACCGAGACTCGTCAAAAAGGTCATTGGAAAATAATGTTAAATCAAGGAGGGGAAAGAGAAAAATACACACACTTTAGATGAGTGGACATGTGCAAATGGCAAAGAGTGATCCCAAGGCACAAAGGAAGTCCTCGTTATCGGATTGCACATGGTTGGAAAATGAGAATGGATCTTTTTATCTTGAAGCCTTGAATGCACTCTTAGAGAACCGGGAGTTCACTTTACGCACAAATATATTTTTTTCTTTCTTATATTTCTCATTCTTTTCTTTCTTTCATTCATTCATTTTTTTCTTTCCTCGTCATTTATTCAGTCCATGACTTTCACAACGAAGTTTTGATTTTTTATACCTTGAAAGTCATGAATATCACTGGATTTTTTTTCTTTCATCATTATATATTTTTTAAAATACTCCCTTTTGAACTCTAAAACTGCACCGTACCTACCTCCTCCCCCATGCTTAGACGTTGCTCGTCCTCGAGCAAAGAGGCGAAAAATAAGGTAGGTACCGGAGATATTTTTCCTTGGAGAGATACTTGAAATCTTCAATGTTGGCACCGTCTTGCGATCTTCCTTGAATTGATGATCCATCCTCAATGATAGGTTGTGGTCAAGGAGGTAATCACAAAAAGATGATATTTGGTTTAAGGGTGGATATCCGGCGAAGTTTGTGAGATCACCGATGCGGGGATACACAATGCACGGATAAAAGGCTAGCAAAAAGATAGATACGCAAAAACGGAATGACCAGCTTCTTAGTCTCGGGCCAGAGAAATCATGGCCTGCAATAACGCACTCAAAAATAAATCTTGTACACTAAGGTTCATGCACTCAAATATATATAAGGCTTTGGATAGGTTGAGCAACACACAAGTGATATTCGTGACAAGGTTAGCGATATTTTTGAGCACAAAAGACATCTTTAATCTATTCATAACTTGAGAGCACATAAAACACTATGGGTCTTTATTTTAACCATAACCTCCGCTGAAAATTAAGCTAGCATTTAAATAAATTCAGATCTGCATTTTTAAGAGAGCACTAGCTTAAACATGCATAAATCAACTACAAAGATGAACAAAGCTGCAATTTTAATCATACATCATCATGGCACGAATTTTGTAACTTTTCCAATGATATAATCAAGGTGGTGACTTTATTAATGGTGATATCAAGTTGAAATACACACTGAAAATAAACAAACATGCTTGCTGAAATTTAAATAAAAACAGAAAAATACTACGCAAACACACATAAGCAAAAGCTGAAAATTACAGAGAAAAAGAAGAGAAAAGAAAACTAAAGTTCCTAAATCTTCTAGTCCTCCGCCGGTGGTTGATGTTGATAGTCTTGATAATAATACCCTTGCTCATAATATGGTTGGACGCTTCCTCCGTCGAATTGATTTGGCTCCACAAGGTGAAGGCGTCCAAGTTCAAAGGCAATATTTGCGTTGCCTTCACCGAGTTGGGCTGCGTTGGATTGGATGGCTGCGATATTTTGAGCATTTCTTGCAGCATACCCTCCAATAATGGCCATGCTTTGTTGTGGTTGGGGATGATGAGCGTAGGACTCCGCGAAGTTAGCGTTGGGCACAACATAATTTTGTGGGGGTACCGGTGCACCACCCCCCATGCTTGTTGTTGAGACCCTCCGTAATAACTTGGCGGAGGAGGAACTCCGCCGAATGGTTGCACATTGGGTTGTGCTCCACTCGCTTGTGCGGAGGATGTTCCCTCCTCTACGATTCTTCCTCTTTTGTTCTTCCTTGCAGGGACAAGTAGTCCCTCTTCCAACCAATCTTCCCTTCCTTCGGTGAAAAGCCTAAGCCTCTCATTCGGAAGGGGGAGGTTCACAATGGCCAATCGATAACCTCTTCTCTCATCTCCACTAATGTACTTGCCTTGCCGCAAGTACTCAAAACCGAGAGAGGTACCACGCAAAAGGTGAGCGGGGTTTCTTGCGATCCCCGGTCGCAAGGAAAAGGCCAACATGGAGAGGTAACACCCCGAACCAATATTACCCGCCCCGATATTGCTTCACAACACCAACGGTTGATCATGAGGTAAGAGGGGTCAATTGGCTGCCTGGCAATTAAAGCCGAGTATAGCCAATTCAACTCCGTGTCGGTCACCTTTGTTTCCCTCATCCTCCCCAATACCCTCTTGCACATCCAAGAGTGAAATATCCGGATAATGGGGTTGCGGATGCAATTGCGTTGTTGATGGGCATCTCCGGAGATCATGTTCCAAAATCCCGCCAACATGCCGGGTGGCACGTCAACTTTCTCCGGAGCTCCCTTGTGGAATCCAAGCAGCTCCCTAACGTGCTCGTAGGGAACCACTTGCTCGATTCCCTCCAACCGGAATGACAAGCTTTGCACCCCATCATCATCAACGATGGGTGCAATAGTCATCAAAATTTCCAAGGCGTAACCCAAATGGGTATCCACCGATATTCCGTTGGAGAACTGAACCCACCCGAGGTGCCCCAACATGTAGTATATGTCGGTGCGAAAACCCAAGGTGTAGAGTGCTTGGTCGTCGAACTCGACGTTTGGCACAAGCCTCTTCTCAAGATTGGCGAGCCTCTCCTCCTCCGCCGCCGACAAGATGATGAAGCCGTACGAAGATTGTGTCGGGGTGTAAGGAGGTGGCGCGGTTGAGCGAGTCGATCGTCGTGGTGGCGCGGGCTGCTCCTCCGTGTGCCCACGAGGTTCGGTGAACCTCATGGAAGTGCTTCTTGCAGCCCTCATACCACCAAGGAGGAGAGCGTCGTTCCTCCTCGGTGGTGCCGTGTCCGTCTCCATGCTCCGGGAGACTCGGAAACCGAGTGCCTCCTCGAAGACGTGGTTGATGACGGCTTGGATGACGACGAACTCTTCTTCTTAGAGAAGAGACTTGTGGTCTTCTTCCACATGGTTGCTGCACTCTTTCTTCAACTAAAATTCCGGGTTGCAACCGGTAAACTAGGCACTTAAACTCTTTGCTTCGGATGTGGACTTTGAGTGGATTAAGGATGTGGATTTTTCTTGAGCTATCAAGCTTGGGATGGTTGGCTAAGTCTACGGAGGTTCTCGAGCACACAAACTTGAACACACAAACAAGGGAAGGAGAGGGAAGCTTGCCTGCGAGAAAACGGGCACCGGGGGCTGCTTTTATAGGGCGGCCGGCCGGCTGGGCCGGCCGGCCCGGGGGTCCTCGGGCTCCTCCTCGGCGCGTCTTTCTCCCGACGCATGATCATTTCACCTCTCGCAACTTTCCTCGCCCGCGTGCTCCACGAGTTGCACCGCCCAAACGCTCTCGTCCACTCCTTTTCTTGAATTATTGGTCCTCCCACTTGATGCTCCATGCTTTGGGTCATGTCCATGCTCCCTAGCTCCACTTGCTTCACATGCCACCATGAAAATCCTGCAAAGTTGATGCTTGCTGCCCACCATGCTTGTCCTTTGCATGTGGAATTGGTGAAAGTTGATAAAAGGGAATCCAATGGTGCATGCATGATTAATTCAAACTAGTTGCCTCCATTTAGGTGTGTTTAAGGTTAAGCACTCCTCTAATTCGAAATTTAAAATATTTTTCAGAGCCATGCAAGAGCTCAAACATAATTTTAGAGAAGTTTTTAAACCATTAAAAACAAATGTAAGTCGAAAATATTTTTCGACTACGTCGATTTCGGTCTCACCGGTAAAGTTTGCTTTCATCGGTTGAGAGCGAACGTTTTCCCGGCTTGATCATGGGGGCATAGGTTTAGGTTCTAATTTTGGCTAAATAAGAAAGATTTTGAATAAAACAAAATTAGAATGGGCTTAGAAAAATTCTAATCCTAGAGAAACCAAGGATAAAGATTTTTAAAACCAACCAAAAGCTTTGATTTCTAGGTTCACGCGAGTCCTACCACGTGCTGAATTTTATTAACACTTAAACATAAATCGTGGCTCTACTCGTGTGGTTTTAGCATGAAAAATAAGTCAACCTCAGCACCATAATGAGGGTGAAAGGTTGAGTTAAGGTTCTGAAATTATTTGGTTGAGGGGTTTCTCGAAAAGAAAAGAATCAAACAAGCACATAGGAGGGTTCATGCAAAGGGTTTATGATAAAGCAAACATTCAATTAAGAATTATGTCTCTAATATTGTTCAACCACTTCTAAGTCTAATGTCTTTGCGTAATAAAACTCAAAAACTAAATTATTAAAAATACTCGAAAAACCTGGAATCGGGTTGTCCTCCCGGCAGCTTATTCTTGACTTGACTTGACGAAACGGGTTGCCTCCCGCCTAGCGCTTCGTTTATAGTCCATGGCTAGACTTCTTCACTTGGTCACTCCGGATCAACGCTCTTTGCGGGCGTTGCAATCTTGGGTACCCACTTCTGCACCATCTTGGGCGCGGGCTTGTCTTTTGGCTTGGCTGGCTTAGTCATTTTTTTGGTCTTCACAGGCGGCTTCTCTTCCTTTGTCTTGACGGATGCAACACCTTCTTTAATTTTCGTTACGTTCACTTTTTTCGGCTCCTTCTTCTTTTTCAGCTCCTCCGTTTGTTTTGGTTCTCCCTTCACTCCAATCATGTTGCATGCCTCAATCCTTGGACGGAACTTGATGGAACTCCTTTCTCCGTTGATATCGAACATGATCTCCCCCTTGCCAACATCAATAGTAGCTCCCACGGTCTTGAGGAACGGCCTCCCAAGGATGAGCGGCGGCTTCTCCCTCTCTCCCATCTCGAGCACAACGAAGTCGACGGGGATGAAGTGGTGTCCAATCTTCACGGGTACATCTTCGAGCAATGCCCAAGGGATAGCGAATGGAGTTGTCACCCAACTCCAAACATATTCCCGTGGGCTCCATCGGTAGGCGTAGCTTCTCGAACACATCCCTCGGCATGACACTCACACTAGCTCCAAGGTCGCATAACGCCTTCTCGAAGTTGAAAGAACCAACCGAACATGGAATTGTAGGGCACCGGGGTCTTTTTGCTTCTCTAGCCCATAAGCAATAGCCGCACTACACTCCTCGGACATTTTGACATGATCTACCCCGAGTGTTGCTATCTCATATTTATTTGCAAGTATGTCTTTAAAGTAACGAGAATATGTAGGTACTTGTAGGGCATCTAGTAATGGCATGTTGATGCTAAGTCTACGCACAACTTCCACAAACTTCTCAAAGTGGTTGTCAAGTTTACCTCGGAAGTAGCGTGGCTTAAGCTGCGGTATCCTCGTGTCATCCTCCGGCATCTCGAATTCGGGTTCCTTGGTGACGATCCCCGTAACCTTCTCTTTAGCGCTCCTTCCACCTCGGTGGACGGTTTAGGCTTCCTTGCTCCCGTGGAACGTTCCGGATCTTCGGTCTCCTTCCCCGAACGCGTTTGAATGGCCTTCGCCGATTCGGGACATTTGGGTTGTCCCGAAGCTTCCCTTCATCATTAGTGAGGCGCCCCCGCAAGTTGTCCAACTTGCGTCTCGAGCATCTTCATCATGTTGAGCACTTGATGATTGGAACTTCCGACCTCCGTCACTTTGCTATCGATGTTCTCCAACACCTTGTCTATGGTCTTGAACTTGGTGACGGTGTCCTTGTTGATCTTAGCTTGCTCATCCATGAACTCCTTCAATTGTATCCGAAGCGGAACCGCGTTAGGAATAGATGAGCTTGCATTAAATTGAGGCCTACCTTGCCCGTAGCGGAAGTTCGGCAACTCTCCCTTCCTCATGTAGTTGAGCACTTTGGCTTCCTCCGGACAATCTTTGCGGACATGGCCATACTCTCCACATTCTTCGCATGTGGACCTTGCTTCGGCGGCCTTCAAGTCTTGAGCCTCTTTCTTTTCTATCTCCATCTTCTCCAACCTCCTCATGAGCGAGTCGATCTTGCCTTCAAGTATGTCTTCCTTCTCCACTTGCAAGACTCCTTTGACGTTACCCATGGGTTGAGCAGGGTGTAGGCGCCGGACGACGCCCACGTGTCATTATCCGCGACCTTCTTGAATAGCGTGAAAGCTTCCGTCGGTGTAAGCTCGATGATAGATCCTCCCGCCGATGCATCGATGATCGTCCTTGACGCCATGGTGAGTCCTTGATAGAACTTTTGCACGAGGTCTTCTTTCGGGAACTTGTGATGTGGAACCGCCCGGTGTACTCGTTGAAGCGCTCGAATGCCTCCGAGATAGTTTCGTAGGATATTGAACAAAGGTGGCAATCTTATTACGCAAGCTTTGAGTTTTACCCGGTGAGTAGTATTCCTTCATGAAAGCCTTCATCAACGTGTTCCAATTTTGCACCGTCTCCGCCGGTTGAGAGTGGAACCATTGCAAAGCCTTCCCGAGTAGTGAAAACGGAAAAAGCCTTGCCCTCATTTGATCTTGAGTCACCCCATCCATGTTGAAAGTCTGACATAGTTGAATGAATGCTTGGAGGTGAAGGTTCGGATCCTCTTTGCCGGTGAAGGGTGAATGTTGCACCATGCGGTTGGTTGAGGTCTTGATCTCGAACGGTCTTCCGATCTCCTCGAGGTTCAAGATTGGTAGGTCGATGATGTCTGGGGGTGCATAGCTCCCCAATCTTGCGTTCTTCCGGTGGTTGGTCACCCATTGGTGGAAGTCGATTCTCCCGCGGACTTTGAGGTGGTGAATTCTCCGAGATTCTCGCGATCCTTCGTCTTCCGACTCCGAATCTACAAAATCCAGCTTTTTAGCTTGATGTGCTTCGCGTCTCCTTAGCCTCGTAAAGTTTTTCCGGATCATCCACAAAATTATTGGGTTTGTTGGAGAGGTAGCCGTCCATCTCCCGTTAGGGTTAGCAATAAACAAAGTATGCAAAAAAAACTAGAAATCAAAACAAATCTATAAAGACTAGAGTTAGACAAACTAGATTAGATGTATTTTGAGGATGATCGAAGCTTAGTAGATGCAAAAATAAAACAAAATCAGTACTGAAAATTACAAAAAAAAGCAATAAAAAATCAAATCTTGATCACTTGTTCCCCGGCAACGGCGCCGTAAAAAGGGGCTTGTTGACGGTTAATGTTTGTATCAAAGTTCGTTCGTGACTCGCAAGCGTACAAGTCTCCCGTCGTAGTCAAGGGACCCTTCTTCCCTCGAGTGGTGAACCCAAGGTATCGAATCCGTGGAACAAATGTGTGACGCAAGAATTAATCTATTAAAGCCAAGTAATCTTCAATAATCGATAAAAGACCTAATGCATCTAAGTAAAAGAAACAAAACGAATCTAATCTACTAAAAACCGGAGAAAACAAAGTAAGATTGGGTAGATAAACCGATCTAGAGGGATCGGGGTAAGCCTTTTGTTGAAGTTCCAAGCAAGAGAAGAAGTAGCAAATCGAATCTTAATAAAAGCCTCTTTAAATCGTGGTTTCCCGTCCAAATCCGAAAACATCCGCCTTTCGAGACCCCCGTTCGTCACAACGTATCCCTATTCATGCGGGGAGCTTAGGGCGAGTCAAAAGACAAGTCGAGATTCTTTCGGAGGATCCGGTGTGTACCTCTAGCCACCGCGGCTACAAGAACACCCTATGTAATCTATCTCGAGAATAGAATTGGAATAAGCAAAGCCGATCGAAAAACGAAATCTTCGAGGAAACACTTGATCGGCCGGGAAAAGATTCAACTTGATAATTCAACTATAACAATGATACATACACAAGATCACCACCGGGATCCTTCCTTGATCTTGCTTCTAGCTCCGGAACTCCGACGTGGTCTTCCGTGCAAGGTTCCCACGTCGGCTAGGGAAACCCTAATCAACTAGCTCGACCCTCTCCTCTCCTAGATGGTGTCCCTCTCTTCTCTGCTTCTCGGCGGCCGAAGACGAAATCTTCTCGCGTGGCTCTCGGTCGGGGGACTATAAATAGCCCGATTGGCGGCTAGGGCAAAGGGCGACGGGTTTGGGCCCTAAATGGGCTCGGGCCGACCGGACGGGCCGGCCGGCCCGGGCCCATTTAGGCCCCGGCCCCGCGGGCTCCTTTGCCCGAGGTCGGTTCCCTTGCTTCCCGGATGCTTCCCCCTTCGCATGTAGGTCCATGTCGTCGGTTTCTCTCCGAATTGGACTCAACTCCTTGTCTTGCAAGATTCGACGCACTTTTCCGGTCGGGTCCCCCGGAGTCCGTCGTCTTCTCGGATCAAGTCCCCGGCTTCTTGGAGTTAATATTGCTTCATTGCATGACTTGTTCGGACTTCAAGGTCTTGTCATGAGGTGCTTGATGAACTTATCCCAAAAGTCTTGCATTCAACACTAAAACCCCGCATAAACATTAAACTCCAAAACCGACATGCACACGTGAACTTGTTATACCACGGGGGTTAGTACCAATGGATAAGGTATAAAATTCATGCCAACACCGAAGGTAAACTCATGGCTAGGTTGACGGATTTTCACCGTCAACGAAAGACAAGTACTCCTCCAAGGGCAAGCACTTCAACAAGTCCAAGGGCAAGGACAAGGACAAGCGGTGATCGAGCAAGAGCGGCTACAAGAAGAACAAGACAAGAGCGATGGTGGCCGGTGCGAGCGACGTTGACTCAAGCTCAAGCGAGGAGCGAGTCAAGCTCAAGCAATGAAGATGAAGACGCCGGGAGGCGCAAGGGCAAGAAGAGTGCAAGCCGGAACCTCGGCGGGCCGAGCCGTGTGGCGCTTGAGGGCTTTTGTGGCTTGGCCCATAGCTCAAGCGAAGAAGAAGAGCGAGAAGGAAGACGGCGACTCCGACTCGAGGATGAGGTAAACCGTGACCCCGACTCATTGCTTGCCGAGATTGCTAGGTTGAATGGCTTGCTTGACAACCGCGATAGTGTGCTTAGAGATGCCAAAAAGATGAGGAAAGATCTTAGGGCACAACTTGAGAATGCTAGCGAGAAAGTAGGAGAGTTAGAGTCAAAATTACTTTAATTGAAACTTGAGAATGACTCTTTGAAACTTGCTCCTACTACTCCCGATGATGTTGAATGTGTTGAGTGTGATGCATGGTTGAATGAGATCAAGTTGCTTAATGAGAAGAATGCTTCTACTTTGGCTCAACTAGATGCTCTTAGGACTGAGTATGATGAGCTTAAGGCTAGACCTACTTTGCTTGGTGCTTGCAAATCATGTCCTACTATGCATGCTAAGCTTGTTGATGCTCGTTCTACCATTAGTTCGTTGGAAGCATCTTTGAAATCTCCCCGTTGCAAATGCATGCACTAGCCGTGATGAAGTTACTTTGCGCAATCTTGAACTCACTTCCCGTTTGGATGTCATCTATGAGGAGAATGACTATTTGAGGAAGGTGTTGGGTTGGTTGTCTGGGCAGGAACCTCAATTGAAAATCATGATTGAGGAGTTCAAGAGAGCTGATGGTCGTGGTTTGGGGTTTGAGAAGTTAGGTGAGAAAGTGGGAGAGAACAGTGGGGAGAGTGTGTATGAGAAGTGTGTTGAGTCTAACCCCAAGTTTGAGGTGATCGGAGACATCCAACTCCCACTTCTAAAAGCACCCAAGAATTCTTTCACACCAAAGCCCAACCACCTTTGCAACAAGCTTGACACAACCCAAGATCCACCCAAATTCCCACTCAAGACAAATGACCTCAAGAAACCTGTGAAGTTTGTGAGTGAGAAGGGTGAGAAGCCTAGTGAGAAGCCAGAGCCAAAACCAAAACCCATCCCCTTCAGGTGTGAGTATTGTGGCAAGGAGAGGCACCTTGCAGAGTTTTGCTACAAGAGGAACAGGGATGAGAGGCTTGATAGGGAGCAAGCAAACCAGGACAGTATTGCCGGTCTCGCGGTATTCCCGAGCCTAGAGTGCCACTTCCACGGGGTGTGGGAAGTGTGAGGAGGCTTCGGCGGGTTCCCACGAGAGGTGGTGGTGCGAGGTTGGAGAGGAGAGATGATGGTGTGCGTGCCTGGTGAGAGGTTTGGTCGGGCTCGTGGTGGCTTTGTTGGACGTCCTCCTACTCGTCCTCAATACGGGTTCGGGGGAGATGATCGCGGCTTTGGGTTCCGGAGGAACTACGGACCACGTTTTCCCCCTCGTGGTGCTCGTACTCCTCCCATGGGACATGGGAAGTTTGGCGGCAAGGGAGTGATGTTTGCTAACCCCTCTTTTGAGCGGATGGCTCGACACCTGGTTTAACTTTCTTTGTGCTAACCCCGGTGTCGAGTCGCTAGCTCATTCTCGTTCTTGTTTCGACTGCGGGCAGGAGGCTTGGAGAACATTTGGTTGATCGACTCCGGTGTTCTCGGCACATGACCGGAGATAAGAAGTGGTTCTCCGGCCTCACCCCGTTGAAGGAAAAGATGTACATCACATTTGGGGACAATGGACGAGGAAGGGTGCTTTCGGAGGGTGTTGTGCATGTGAGTGACAAGGTAACGTTGAAGAGAGTGGCTCTTGTGAAGTCTTTGGGTTTCAATTTGCTTTCGGTTTCTCAGTTGCTTGATGAGGGTTTTGAGGTGCGTTTCAAGTCTGGCGAGTCTCGTTTGCTTGATTCTCGAGGTGATCTTGTCTGTATGATCTTCCCCGAGGGTCAGATTTTCAGGGCTGATTTCTCTCGTTCTTTGGGCCCCGCTCCTTTGTTTGATGGCCGGTCCTTCCTCGATTTGTGGAAATGGCATAGGCGGTTGGGACACTTGAGCTTTGATTTGGTTTCCCGCTTGAGTGGTCTTGACCTTGTCCGAGGATTGCCTAGGTTGAAGCTTGAGAAGGATTTGGTTTGTGCTCCTTGTAGGCATGGCAAGATAGTAGCCACTCCCCATCCACCCCCGACCGATGTCATGACCGAGCGTCCGACGGAGCCGTTGCATATGGACCTTGTTGGGCCGGCTCGAGTTCGCTCGGTGGGTGGGAAGTGGTATGTCCTTGTTGTGGTGGACGATTACTCTCGCTATGCCCGGGTGTTCTTCTTGGAGGATAAGAGTGAGACATTTGGTTTTGTTCGAGATCCGATTGTGAGGTTGAAAAACGAGAGGCATGGGAATGCTATTCGAGCTATCCGCAAGTGATAATGGCTGCGAGTTCAAGAACTCTCGTTTTGATGCCTTTTGTCGTGATCTAGGTCTTGAACATCAGTATTCGACCCCTTATGTGCCCCCTCAAAATGGAGTCGTGGAAAGGAAGAATTGGACTCTTTGTGAGATGGCTAGGACGATGCTCGATGAGCACAGGACTCCTAGGAGGTATTGGGCTGAGGCGGTCAATATGGCTTGTCATGTTTCCAACGAGGATTTTACCGCGAGCTTTCAAGAAGAAGACCTGTTATGAGCCGATGCATGGTCGGGCACCCAAGGTGAGTCATTTCCGAGTCTTTGGCTGCAAATGCTTTATTCCCAAGAAGGGAAAACTCGACAAGTTTGAGGCTAGGTCTAGTGATGGTATTTTCTTTGGATATGCTAACCACTCTAGAGCCTATAGGGTGCTTAACCTTGAGACTAACAAAATCATGGAGACTTGCGAGGTAACCTTCGACGAGACAATGCCATGTACCTCTCTTGGCTTTGAATGTGCGGGTGACGAGGAGATGGCCGAGGACCTCTTTGAAGAGGAGAAGGATGAAGCCGGAGATGATGATGGGGAGAACCATGCGCCCGAAGCCGAGTGTGTACCCACTACTTCCCCCTACGACCACTATGGAGCGTGGACCGTCTACTTCATGGACAACGACGGGCAACAAGAAGATCGGGCGAGAGAAGGCGAAGTTGAGGGGGAGGTAGTCTCGAGGCGTGAGGCTCCCCGGCGGATTCAAGAAGTGCATCCCTTGTCGAAGATCATTGGAAACATCGATGAACGCACTACACGGTCGAGGTCCGGAATTCCTCTCATTTTGCTCATGCTGCTTTTGTTGCCACTTTTGAGCCCAAGGACATTGGACATGCTTTATCTGATGCAAACTGGGTCAATTCTATGCATGAGGAGTTGGAAAACTTTGAGAGGAACCAGGTGTGGGAGTTAGTTGAACCACCTCCAAACTGCCATCCCATAGGAACCAAGTGGGTTTGGAAGAACAAAGAGGGAGAGAATGGGATGGTTGTGAGGAACAAGTCCAGACTTGTTGCTCAGGGGTTTAGTCAGAAGGAGGGGATCGACTATGAGGAGACCTTTGCTCCTGTGGCCCGTCTTGAGGCAATTCGGATCCTTCTAGCCTTTGCCGTGGCTAAAGGGTTCAAGTTGTTTCGGATGGACGTGAAGAGTGCTTTTCCGAATGGGGTCATAGAGGAGGAGGTGTATGTGAAGCGACCACCGGGTTTGAGAGTGAGTTGTACCCACACGGGGTGTATAGGTTGAAAAGGGCTCGTATGGGTTGAAACGGCGCCCCGTGCTTGGTACGGGAGATTGAGAGGTTTTCTACGTTGAGCGAGAGGGTTTGTGATGGGTACCGTGGATAGAACCCCGTTTCTCCTCAAGCATGGAAATGACTTGTTGATTGTGCAGATATACGTGGATGATATTGTCTTTGGTGGCTCGTCACATAACCTTGTTGCCAAGTTTGCAGATGAGATGAGCAGGGAGTTCGAGATGAGCATGATGGGCGAGTTGCAGTACTTTCTCGGGCTGCAGATCAAGCAAGTGAAGGATAGAACATTCGTGCACCAGACCAAGTACACGAAAGACATGCTGAGGAAGTTCCAGATGCAAGATGTGAAGCCGATGTCGACTCCCATGGGGAGTACGACCACTTTGGATGCGGACGAGGACGGAGAACCAGTGGACCAGCGGGAGTACAGGAGCATGATCGGCTCCCTCCTCTACTTGACAGCGACGAGGCCGGGCATACGGTTCGGCGTGTGTGTCTGTGCACTCGTTTTCAGGCTTCGCCGAGGACATCACATCGACAGGCCGTCAAGAGGATCTTCAGGTACCTACAGTCTGCCCCTGGTCTTGGCCTTTGGTATTCGTCCTCCTCGACTCTTTCTCTTCATGGTTTTTCCGATGCGGATTTTGCTGGTTGTCGAGTCGAGAGGAAGTCTACTTCTGGTACTTGCCAGTTTCTTGGGTCTTCGCTGGTTTCATGGTCTTCCCGCAAGCAGTCTAGTGTAGCTCAGTCTACCACCGAGGCGGAGTATGTTGCTGCCGCGAGTTGTTGTTCCCAGCTGTTGTGGATTTCATACACTTTGAGAGACTTTGGTGAGGAGTGCACCCGGATCCCACTTCTTTGTGATAGCACCGGTGCCATAAGCGTAGCCAAAAACCCAGGTGCTTCACTCAAGAACCAAACACATAGAAGTGAGGTATCATTTCTTGAGGGACAATGTGGAGAAAGGAATCATTGTCTTGAGCCATGTCCCTACCCAAGATCGGCTAGCCGACATTTTCACAAAGCCTCTCGACCAAGCCACATTTGTGCGCTTGCGGGGGAACTTGGGGTTTGTTGCCCTTTCTAGTTGATTCTTGGGGTATTTCATTTATGTACCATATGTATCATACCATCTTTACTTTGATGTATATACATGCTTTGCTTGATGTATAAACCATGGTAGGATAGCCATCTTGTCATATATCATGTTGCATTTGTATCATATTGCTTTTTAGGATGATGAGCTTCTTTCATATGCCATATTTGAGTTTCTTTGGCTATTTGTGAGATATTGGTCATATGTGTGGAAAAATGGTGATGTGAGGCTATGCTCTTGGAATATTTGAGATATATGTGTGGTGAGATAGCCCTTTTTGAAATAAATGCTAATCTTGACTAATTCTTGATGAAATATGCTCCACTCGTGTGTAGTTGTGTATCCATGTCACGGCTTGGTCTAAATGTGCTTTTCATGCTTAGATTGTGCTTGGATGCCTTGTTCTTGCATTTGGGCCAAAGGCCGAATATCATTGTGAATGTTTAGCCTATGTTGCATTCATGGGGGAGCATAAGCTTCTTTTTGCCGCAAAGGCACTTCATGTACCATGAAATGATTTAATCTTGAACAAGTGTATAATGCTTGAAAAATGCTCCATCCATCATGTCTATGCTTAAAATGTCTTATCTTTCACATATGGGTGCAAAACATGTTGCATGATGTTCACCGAAAGTGGAGAAGTCTCCCCGAAGTGGACACATGGCTCATGAGCTTTGACATGACATGCTTTGCTTTATAGGTGTTTGCCATGATCTTTTGCTTGAGAATTTGATATCCTTGTATGATGTTTGAGTGGTATGCATGTTTGTGGCTCAAGTGTGACATGGATAGGCTTTTACATGTGAAGCGAGCTTTCTTTTTGTAAAAGCGCTTAAATCTGAAAATTCCGCTTTGTCACATGCTTGTATTTTCATATATTACTTGTGGCAATACTTTGACTATGCTATGATTCATTTGTGTGATCTTTGTCTCATTTTTAGCCTTTGACACTAGATTTGGCCTATTTGAGAAGCTCATGTAGATGTTTATATGCTTTGTTTTGCATTTCGCATTTTCACCTTGATTCATACATTGTCAACAAGGGGGAGAAGAGGTGAGCTTAATGAAAATTCGAAGAGGTGAGCTGAAATTTGTGAGCTGTGCATCCACATGTTCAGGGGGAGCTTTCTTGCTGTTTTAGGTGTGGATTTTGTGCTTTGCTTGGCTTGTGACCTTTCTTTGCCTTTCTTTGGTTTTGGTCATGAGTTGAGCTTCTTTGTTTTTCTTTCTTCTTCCTTTCTCTTTTTCTCTGAATTTCATTTCGCGTTGTGTGTTGTCAATGCACTCATCAAGGGGGAGATTGAGGACCAGGAGCGTCCCGGTGGTCGGTGGATGACCGCTCCTCGGTGATGAGTGATTGACAACGGGTGTTGGACCGACTCTTGGCTTAGTGCGCGGTGTAGGCCGCGGCCTAGTTCGTGTTGTTGCGAGGGTGAAGAACGGGCGCGAAAGGTCTTCGGCCTTGAGGGGCCTCCGGAGATGGAGAGACAAGTAGGCTCGGTTCGAGGGACCCGGAGGACACGGCGGGACTGGGTGCGGGTCACATGGTGGCGACACAAGCAAGACAAAGTCATGGACAAGCGAGCCGGTGCACGGTGGCGGTCGAGTCAAGTGGTTTGGCGGGAGGCCGGACCGAGCACGCGGGGTTTGGTGGTTTGCCCACAAAACCATCGGCGGACGGTTTCTTGGTTTGGGCCTCAAAACCAAGTCCGAGGGCCCAACACGACGGAGACGGGATCCGGGCGTGTCGGGAAGCTTCGAGGCGGAGGACACGCGGCGGGATCGCATGGCTTGCGTCGGGAGGACGCGGGGTGCGGCAAAGGCGTGGCCGTCCGATGGCAAGACCCACAAACATTACCAAAATGCCCCTGCGTGGGTTGTATCGCCAGTAGTTAAGTTAGGGGTAGTCGAGTCATTTACCACTCCGGCGGGACCTGATATATAAGCCATGAGTGTGTGTGGATGGCTCTCTCTCTCCGCGACTTAGGGTTTCATTTCCTCCCTCCTCTTTCTCATTTTTCGTAGCTATTTTTCTTCCATTTTCTCTAGGCTAGCATGAGAGCTTCATGAGAGATTTGTTGAGAGGGATGGATGCTAGGGCGGCATGCTAGACCTTGTGAATCTTTCCTGGTTTGTATAGAAGATTCGGGGTTGTGTTTTCGTGGCCTTTTTGTGCTTGTTTTCGTGCCTTTGTTCCCGGTTCGATTCCGCGGATTTGAGTGGGTTTCTCCCCGCGATTTCTTTGAGGGATACATGGATAGATGTCTCGTGCATCTTTGTGATTGATCTTGTGACCTCAAACGCCGGAAACCACTTGGATTCGAAGTTTTTCGTTCGGTGCTCTAGCTTTTGGTGGTGCTCAAAGGATTCGCGATTCCGGTGATTTAGGGAGTTAGGAGGCAAGATTTTTGGGCTATAGCATCCTTGTGTGACGCTTTTCAAGTCCCCAAACCCTTGTCTTCACAGCTTCAACCGTTTGGGAAATCCGATGATGATTTGGGGGAGTTGACCTTCGAGGTCGGGTTTTTTCGTGTTCTGTCCGCAAGGGGCGGACGGTCCGCCTGGGGTCGGCGGACGGTCCGCATGGGTCCTGTTCGTCGCGTGTTCATCGTGTTCTTGCGCGTCTTTGCTTTCGATCCGGTTTGGCTTTTGGTTTTGGTTGCGGCCGGGCTTGCGGACGGTCCGAGCTCGAGTAGCGGACGGTCCGTGGGTGGCACGGGCGGTCCGCCCGGTCTTGGCGGGACGGTCCGTTTTTCCCGGTCGCTTCGGTGGTTCTGTGTGCTTTAACGGACGGTCCGCGGTGTTGGGCCGGGACGGTCCGCGGTCTTTGTCGCGGACGGTCCGTGACCTCGGGTCGGACGGTCCGCGAGGCCCGCGCGGACGGTCCGCCCCTCCGGCCGGACGGTCCGCCGAGCTCGTGCGCTTTGCTTCTTGGTTCGATTCCTCCCTTCCCTTTCTAGTGCTTCCGCGTGTGCTTCAAGGAATCGTTCCTAGGACTAGAGGTTGATCCATAACCTCGTAGTCTTGGCGATTGGTGTGTGATTCGATCCATCGCTCGTGTGTGACCGGGGTTTGACTAGGGTATAGGCCGGGTTCTTTTGGAAGAATTTTTACCGGCTCCTATTCACTCCCCCCCCCCCTCTCTAGTCGCCATCCGATCCTTCGGTACATGGTGAGGCGGCGCGGAAAGATCCCGCGCCGTCGGCCGTGCGGCACCCGGGCGCCGAACACGAAGATGTCGCCGCGGTTGAAGGCGACGGTTGGCTTGAAGTAGACAGGAGCCGTCGAGTTCGCCATGTGATCTCGGGCGAGATCCCCTACCGGCGCGCCGCCGTGTCGGTGTTTTAGACCGGCAACCTACTAAGCGGACGACCCGAAGTAGATGAATGTGGCCTCACCGAGATCGGTACCTCGAACGAAGAGACACGTGGCACACAATTTAGACAGTCCGGCCGTGAGGTGCGTAATACCCTACGTCTCGTATGCCGCGTAGCTCGGATTGATTGGGTACGATTACAAGATGGTGTAATTGTACGCCGTGAGATGAGACTCGATGCTAGAGAAGGGTCCCTGCCTCGCCTTATATAGTCCGGGAGGCAGGGTTACAAGTCGGAGTAGGGAGAGAGTACTAGTCGAGTACGTCTAGGAGTCTTCCATACAGTGCGGGACATGTACAGCTTCCTAACCGAGTACTTCTCCTCCGTAGTCCTTGTGCTCCACGCCATCAGGTGCCGTGTAGCTCAAGCCGGGTTGTCCCGGGGGCCCACCGAGTAGTCGGTCCCGTACCCACCGAGGTAGTGGGCCTAGGGAGGTCCATATGACGGTAGGGTTCCCACGGAGAGGTGGTGGTGAGAGGTTTGATAGGAGAGATGATGGTGTGCGTGCTAGTGAGTGGTTTGGTCGGGCTCGTGGTGGTTTTGCTTGGACGTCCTCCTACTCGTCCTCAATACGGATTTAGGGGAGATGATCGCAGCTTTGGGTTCCTGAGGAACTATGGACCACGTTTTCCCCCTCGTGGTGCTCGTACTCCTTCCATGGGACATAGGAAGTTTGGTGGCAAGGGAATGATGTTTGCTAACCCCTCTTCTGAGCAGATGGCTCGACACTGGTTTAACTTTCTTTGTGCTAACCCCAGTGTCGAGTCGCTAGCTCATTCTCGTCCTTGTATCTGACTACAAGCAGGAGGCTTGGAGAACATTTGGTTGATCAACTCCGGATGTTCCCGACACATGACCGGAGATAAGAAGTGGTTCTCCAGTCTCACTCCAGTGAAGGAAAAGAGGTACATCACATTTGGGGACAATGGACGAGGAAGGGTGATTTCTGAGGGTGTTGTGCATGTGAGTGATAAGGTAACGTTGAAGAGGGTTGCTCTTGTGAAGTCTTTGGGTTTCAATTTGCTTTCGGTTTCTCGGTTGCTTGATGAGGGTTTTGAGTTGCATTTCAAGTCCGGCGAGTCTCGTTTGTCTTGGATTCTCGAGGTGATCTTGTTTGTATGATCATCCCCGAGGGTCGATTTTCGTGGCCGATTTCTCTCGTTCTTTGGGTCTCGCTCGCCGTTTGATGGCCGGTCCTTCTTCGATTTGTGGAAATGGCATAGGCGGTTGGGACACTTGAGCTTTGATTTGGTTTCCCGCTTGAGTGGTCTTGACCTTGTCCAAGGATTGCCTAAGTTGAAGTTTGAGAAGGATTTGGTTTGTGCTCCGTGTAGACCCGGCAAGATGGTAGCCACTCCCCATCCACCCCTGACCGATGTCATGACCGAGCGTCCGACAGAGCTGTTGCATATGGACCTTGTTGGACCAGGCTCAAGTTCACTCGGTGGGTGGGAAGTGGTATGTCCTGGTTGTGGTGGATGATTACTCTCGCTATGCCTGGGTGTTTTTCTTGGAAGATAAGAGTGAGACATTTGGTTTTGTTCGAGATCCGATCGTGAGGCCGAAAAATGAGAGGCATGGGAATGTCATTCGAGCTATCCGCGGTGATAATGGCTCGCAGTTCAAGAACTCTCGTCTTGATGCCTTTTGTCGTGATCTAGGTCTTGAACATCGGTATTCGACCCCTTATGTGCCCCCTCAAAATGTAGTTGTGGAAAGGAAAAATCGGACTCTTTGTGAGATGGCTAGGACGATGCTCGATGAGCTCGGGACTCCTAGGAGGTATTGGGCGAGGCGGTCAATACGGCTGTCATGTCTCCAACAGGATTTTATTGCGAGCTTTCAAGAAGAAGACCTGTTACGAGCTTATGCATGGTAGGGCACCCAAGGTGAGTCATTTTCGAGTCTTTGGATGCAAGTGCTTTATTATTAAGAAGGGAAAACTCAACAAGTTTGAGGCTAAGTCTAGTGATGGGATTTTCTTTGGTTATGCTAATCATTCTAGAGCCTATAGGGTGCTTAACCTTGAGACTAACAAAATCATGGAGACTTGCGAGGTAACCTTCGACGAGACAATGCCATGTACCTCTCTTGGCTTTGAATCACAGGTGATGAGGAGATGGCCGAGGACCTCTTTGAAGAGGAGAAGGATGAAGTTGGAGATGATGATGGAGAGAACCATGCGCCGAAGCCGAGTGTATACCCACTACTTCCCCTACGACCACTACGGAGGGTGGACCGTCTACTTCATGGACAATGACGGTGCGACAAGAGGACCGAGGCGAGAGAAGGCTGAAGTTGAGGGGGAGGTACTCTCAAGGCGTGAGGCTCCCGGTGGATTCAAGAAGTGCATCCCCTATCGAAGATCATTGGGGACATCGATGAACGTACTACGCGGTCAAGGTCCGAAATTCCTCTCATTTCGCTCATGCTTTGCATTTGTTGCCACCTTTGAGCCCAAGGACATTGGACATGCTTTATCCGATGCAAACCGGGTCAATTCTATGCATGAGGAGTTGGAAAACTTTGAGAGGAACCAGGTGTGGGAGTTAGTTGAACCACCTCCAAATTGCCATCCTATAGGTACCAAATGGGTTTGGAAGAACAAAGAGGGTGAGAATGGGATGGTTGTGAGGAACAAGTCCAGACTTGTTGCTCGGGGATATAGTCGAAGGAGGGGATCGACTATGAGGAGACCTTTGCTCCCGTGGCCCGTCTTGAGGCAATTCAAATCCTTCTAGCCTTTGCCGTGGCTAAAGGGTTCAAGTTGTTTCAAATGGATGTGGAGAGTGCTTCTCTGAATGGGGTCATAGAGGAGGAAGTGTATGTGAAGCGACCACGGGGTTCGAGAGTGAGAAGTATCTACACAGGGTGTACGGGTTGAAAAGGGCTCGTATGGGTTGAAACAGGCGCCCGGGCTTGGTATGGGAGATTGAGAGGTTTTCGGTTGAGCGAGAGGGTTCGTGATGGGTACCGTGGATAGGACCTTGTTTCTCCTCAAGCATGGAAATGACTTGTTGGTTGTGCGGATATACGTGGATGATATTGTATTTGGTGGCTCGTCACATAACCTTGTTACCAAGTTTGCGGATGAGATGAGCGGGGGAATTCGAGATGAGCATAATGGGCGAGTTGCGGTACTTTCTCGGGTTGCGGATCAAGCAAGTGAAGGATGGAACATTTGTACATCGGACCAAGTACACGAAAGACATGCTGAGGAAGTTCCAGATGCAAGATGTGAAACCTATGTCGACACCCATGGGGAGTACGGCTACTTTGGATGCGGACGAGGACGGAGAACCAGTGGACCAGCGGGAGTCCAGGAGCATGATCGGCTCCCTCCTCTACCTGACGGCGACGAGGCCGGACATACGGTTCGGTGTGTGTCCGTGCGCTCGTTTTCCGGCTTCACCGAGGACATCACATCGACGGCCGTTAAGAGGATCTTCGGTACCTACGATCCGCCCCCGGTCTTGGCCTTTGGTATTCTTCCTCCTTGACTCTTTCTCTTCACGGTTTTTCGATGCGGATTTTGCTTTGGTTGCCGAGTCGAGAGGAAGTCTACTTCGGTTCTTGTCGGTTTCTTGGGTCCTCGTTGGTTTCGTGGTCTTCCCGCAAGAAGTCTAGTGTAACTCGGTCTACCACCGAGGCGAGTATGTTGCGGCCGCGAGTTGTTGTTCCCCGACCGTTGTGGATCTCATACACTTTGAGAGACTTTGGTGAGGAGTGCACCCGGATCCCACTTCTTTGTGATAGCACTAGTGCCATAAGCGTAGCGAAAAATCCCGTGCTTCACTCTAGAACCAAACATATAGAGGTGAGGTATCATTTCTTGAGAGATAATGTGGAGAAAGGGACTATTGTGTTGAGTCATGTCCCTACCCAAGATCGGCTTGCGGACATCTTTACAAAGCCTCTCGACCAAGCTACATTTGTGCGCTTGCGGGGGGGAACTTGGGGTTTGTTGCCCTTTCTAGTTGACTCTTGGGGGATTTCCTTTTGTACTATATGTATCATACCATGTTTACTTTGATGTATATACATACTTTGCTTGATGTATAAACCATGGTAGGATAGCCATCTTGTTATATATCATGTTGCATTTGTATCATATTGCATTTTAGGATGATGAGCTTCTTTCATATGCCTTATTTGAGTTTGTTTGGCTATTTGTGAGATATTGGTCATGTGTGTGGAGAAATGGCTATGTGAGGCTATTCTCTTGGAATATTTGAGATATATGTGTTGTGAGATAGCCCTTTTTGAATAAAATGCTAATCTTGATTAAAATTGATGAAATGTGCTCCACTCATGTGTAGTAGTGTATCCATGTCACGTTTTGGTCTAAATGTGCTTTTTATGCTTAGATTGTGCTTGGATGTCTTTTTCTTGCATTTGGGACAAAGGCCAATATCATTGTGAATGTTTAGCCTATGTTGCATTCATGGAGGAGCATAAGCTTCTTTTTGCCGCAAAGGCACTTCATGTACCATGAAATGAATTAATCTTGAAAAGAAGTGTGTATGCTTGAAAAATGCTCCATCCATCATGTTTATGCTTAAAATGTTTTATCTTTCACACATGGGTGCAAAACATGTTGCATGATGTTCACCGGTGGAGAAGTCTCGCCGAAGTGGACACATGGCTCATGAGCTTTAACATGACATGCTTTGCTTTATGGGTGTTTGCAATGATCCTTTATTGAGCATTGGATATCCTTGTATGATCTCTGGATGATATGCATGTTTTTGGCTAGAATATGACATGGATAGGCCTTTACATTTGAAGTGAGCCTTCTTTTAATATAATTACTCAAATCTGAAAATTTGCTTTGTCACATGCCTATATTTTCATATATTACTTGTGGCAATGTTTTGACTATGTTATGACCCATATATGTGCTCTTTGTCTCATTTCTAGCCTTTGACACTAAATTTGGCCTATTTGAGAAGCTCATGTAGATGTTTATATGCTTTGTCTTACATTTCTGCATTTTCACCTTGATTCATACATTGTCAACAAGGGGGAGAAGAGGTGAAGAGGTGAGCTAAATGAAAAATTCAGAAAATGCATCTAAAATTTGGAAGTTTGCATCCACATGTTCAGGGGGAGCTTTCTTGCTGATTTCAGTGTGGAGTTTGTGCTTTGCTCGGCTTGTGACCTTTCTTTGCCTTTCTTTGGTTTTGGTCATGAGTTGTGCTTCTTTGTTTTTCTTTCTTCTTACTTTCTTTCTCTGAATTTCGTTTCGCGTTGTGTGTTGTCAATGCACTCATCAAGGGGGAGATTGAGGACCAGGAGCGTCCCAGTGGTCGATGGATGACCGCTCCTCAGTGATGAGTGATTGACAACGGGTGTTGGACCGACTCTTGGCTCGGTGCGCGAGTGTAGGCCGTGGCCTAGTTCGTGTTGTTGCGGGTGAAGAACGGGCGCGAAAGGTCTTCAGCCTTGAGGGGCCTCCGGGAGATGGAGAGACAAGTAGGCTCGGTTCGAGGGACCCGGTGGACAGCGGGACAAGGTGCGGGCCACATGGTGGCGCGACGAGCAAGACGAAGTCATGGACGAACGAGCCGGTGCATGGTGGTGGTCGAGTCAAGAGGCTTATCGGGAGGCCTGGCCGTGCACGAGGGGTTTGGTGGTTTGCCCACAAAACCATCGGAGGACGGTTTCTTGGTTTGGGCCTCAAAACCAAGTCCGAAGGCCCAACACGACGGAGACGGGATCCGGGCATGTCGGGAAGCTTCGAAGCGGAGGACACGCGGCGGGATCGCATGGCTTGCATCGGGAGGACGCGGGGTGTGGCGAAGGCGTGGCCGTCCGATGGCAAGACCCACAAACATTACATAAATGCCCCTGCGTGGGTTGTATCACCAGTAGTTGAGTTAGGGGTAGTCGAGTCATTTCCCACACCGGCGGGACCCGATATATAAGCCATGAGTGTGTGTGGATGGCTCTCTCTCTCTCCGCGACTTAGGGTTTCATTTCCCCCCTCCCATTTCTCATTTTCCTGGACTATTTTTCTTCACCATTTTCTCTAGGCTAGCATGAGAGCTTCATGAGAGATTTGTTGAGAGGGATGGATGCTAGGGCGGCATGCTAGACCTTGTGAATCTTTCTTGGTTTGTATAGAAGATTCGGCGTTGTGAATTTCGTGGTCTTTTTCGTACTTGTTTTTGGTGCCTTTGTTCTTGGTGTGGTTCGCACGGATTTGAGTGGGTTTCTCCCCGGATTTCTTTAAGGGAAACATGGATGGATGTCTTGTGCATCTTTGGGATTGATCTTGTGCCCTCAAACGCCGTAAAACCACTTCGATTCAAGGATTTTCATTCGGAGCTCTAGCTTTTGGTGGTGTTCAAAGGATCCGCGATTCCCGGTGATTTAGGAAGTTAGGAGGCGAAATTTTTGGGATATAGCATCCTTGGTTGACGCTTTTCATGTCCCCAAACTCTTGTCTCAACGAGCTTCTACCGTTTGGGAGACCCGGTGATGGATTGGAGGTGTTGACCTTCGAGGTCGAGCGGCTTTTCGCTTCCGTCCGCAAGGAGCGGACGATCCGCGAGGGTGTGGCGGACGGTCCGCGGCCCGGTCGTTCGTCGTGGTGTTCTTCGTGTTCTTGGTTTGTTTCCGTTTGATCCGGTTTTGTTTTAGATTTTCGTTGCAGCCGGTTTGCGGACGGTCCGAGCTTCGGTAGCGGACGATCCGGAACCGTGCGGACGGTCCGCCCGGTCTTCGCGGACGGTCCGTTTTTCTCGGCGTCGGTTCCGGTGGTTCTATTGGCTTTAACGGACGGTCCGTGGCTTCGGCCGTGTCACACCCGGCCCAATTTGGATGGCCCATGAGTGGCCCATGAGCGTAGGTGCGCGTGTTTAGTGCCACATTGCTAGTTGAGCAAGGGTGGAGCCAACTTATAAGCCTTTGTCCACCAGCCATACCACCCTCGGGTTAACCCCTTTTACACGAAGCGAGGACGAAAGTGTAAGCGAGGGTGATATGTGTACGTGTGCTCGCCCCTACGGAAGGGCCGGGCGGTGCGGCTTTGGTGGGCGGGGGTGTTACAAATGGTATCGAGCCGACCCTCGCGGTTGCGCGTACGGGTCGGTGTGCGGACATAGGGCGCATGGCGCGTGTGGGCCCGAGATGGGACACACGGCGTGGCATATGGGTCGGCGCCGGGACGTACGGTCGTGCGCTAAGAGGGGAGGTTCCCGGACATTTGCTCGGGTCGGTGTGCGGACATATGCATGTGCATGTGGGCCCGGGATGGGGCACATGACATGGCGTATGGGTCGGCACTGGACGGGTGAGTTGGACCGACGAGGACGTCGGGTTCTTTGAGGGGGGGTGAATGTCACACCCGCCCAATTTGGATGGCCCATGAGTGGCCCATGAGCGTAGGTGCGCGTGTTTAGTGCCACATTGCTAGTTGAGCAAGGGTGGAGCCAACTTATAAGCCTTTGTCCACCAGCCATACCACCCTCGGGTTAACCCTTTTACACGAAGCGAGGACGAAAGTGTAAGCAGGGTGATATGTGTACGTGTGCTCGCCCCTACGGAAGGGCTGGGCGGTGCGGCTTTGGTGGGCGGGGTGTTACGGGCCGGATGGTCCGCGTGGTCCTTGCGGACCGTCCGTGGCACCCGGCCGGACCGTCCGCGTGGGCTTTGCGGACGGTCCGCCCCACCCGGCCGGACCGTCCGCCGCAGCCCGGCAGCTTTGTTCCTTGGTTCGATTCCTCCGTCCTTCTTTCGTGCTTCCGCGTGTGCTTCAAGGAATTGTTCCTAAGACTTGAGGTTGATCCATAACCTTGTTGTCTTTGCGGTTGGTGTGTGATTTGATCCATCGCTCGTGTGTGACCGGGATTTGTCTAGGGTATAGGTCGGGTTCTTTGAGAAGAATTATTACCGGCTCCTATTCACTCCCCGCCTCTCTAGTCGCCATCCGATCCTTCACTCTCCTTGTGGGAGTTTTAATGCATACGTTCGATCCTCTCAGTGTGTTTTCAAGTGATTTACCGGGCTTTGACCCAGCAACACTCAACAGGATGATTCTTTATTATCGCTTAATGACCAAATGGAGTGGTTTAGGTGATAGTACAGAATTATCTCGGATGGGGTTGTCACACTTCGGTGAGGCGAGCATATGGTGATGCTTTGGGCTTGATTCCCATGATTCTTTTCACCTCGTCTATGTATTCTGGATCCACTTTATCATCATTAAATAGCTTTTGAAAGATCTCACCAGTGGTTTCAAGATCGTATGAATCTTCCGCTTGCTTTTCTGGTGGGAAATCCGCTTCTAACACTCTTGCCAGCCCCTTTTGGTTAGGGAACGATCTTCTCTTGTCGGATACTTTTCCGTAATCGATTGAAACCCACTCCATATGCTTGAACTCCCTTAGCGGCTTCGCGCTTGAATACTCCTTTTGTTTGTTTCATTTGACTTGGCGAAGTCATCACTTGGGGTAGTTCTTCTCTTGATGTGCACTTCTTTAAGCTTTTCCAGGATTGGCTCCTCGTTCTTGTCTTCTGGGGTTGCCTCTTTAGAAATTTCAGTACACGTCTTCATCCTTGAATTGTGTTCCGGCTCTCCCGAAAGTGTTGTTTCCAATCTCTTCGCATGGCTGCCGCTTTGCTAATCTTTTGTAAAAGTTGAGCGGCTTCCATGAGTGTTTTCTCCATGAGATCCCCACCTGCACACATTTGAACATGTTCCATGCAACTAGGGGTTAGGGAAAAGAAAATTTTATGCAAGGGTACGTCACAGGAGAAGCCGAGTCTTGGTCCTTGTTCAATCAACTCAATAAATCTATTCCAAGCTTGGTCTATCCCTTCCTCTTCTCCTTGCATGAAAGTAATCACTTGCCTCCTTAGATGTTCATTTTGCTAATTGGAAAAAACTTCTCACAAAATTTCTTAGTCAACTTGTTCCAATTGCCTTAAACTTCAAAGTATGCAAACGAGTACCACGTCTTTGCTTCGCTGACAAGTGAGTAGGGAAAGAGATTCCATTTGAACCATTCGTCGGGAACTCCTTCATGACGCACCATGTTGTATAGCGTCGTGAAATGCCTTATATGTCTATGGGTTCTCCGTGTCCATCCCTTCAAATGGGGTTGCCTCCACCATCTCGATGATCCTAGTTTTGATTTCATATTTGATCCCTTCGAGCTTCGAATCCAACTCTTGTACTTTTATGTCTTCACATCGAGGACTAGCGTAATCCCTTAGTGATTTCTCCGGTTCTTCCACGGGGTGGTGGGCGAACTCCATCTAGACAATAAAACAAAAACAAAAACAAAACAAAAGAAAGTGGTTTTCTAGGTAATAGGGGTTAGATGTTAGCAATAAACGATAAACAAAATCTAAAACAAAATTGGATGCAAAACCAAACGATGTAAATTGGCTTGCTTCCGTGCAACGGCACTAGAAAAAGGGGCTTGTTGACGGATAAAACTCATATCCACCTACGTTCCGCAAGAGTACGGACCTACACCTTTTTTACCACAGGGATTTCCTAGGTTCTTATCAATCCGCGGAGCAAGGGGATTACAAGCGTTTGATCTAGCACTAATACTAACTTACCCGAACCCTAATCTACGGTTAATATAGAGAACGACTATGCTACACTAGAGAGAATGATTAAACCAACAAGATATATAAAAGACACTTGCCCAAGGGTCTACGATACTTGAACATGCAACTGCTTAAGATATGAAAACCGATCTAATCTATCGGGGGTTGTAACCATAGTGTCGCCGTTTCCCTCCTCCCGTACTGTCACTACGCAGAGGTATTCATGACGAGCATTGAGATCTTACTCCCTAAACGGCATGGTAGCTAACCTTAAACAATAAAGCCTCTTCAATACTAGATGATAGATAGATTACCAAAAAAAGTAGTGATTACATCTCAAGATCGATTACAACCCATGGACAAATGAGAAGATTACCCCATCAAGGTGCTAGGCATAGCACCTTTGATCATGGTGACGCTTCCAACGATGTCTTCCTTCTCCTCCGGGGGTGTCTTGGCAGGCCCTCGACGTCCTCCTCCACTTGTGGTTGCTTCCTTCAAGTAGAGCGATTCTTCTCGCGAATGATCTCCCTCCTTCTCTCTCTCTCTAGCTTGTGGACGGCCTCTCAGGCGATTGGCTCTCTTCCTCTGTGAATGGTGGCACCTCCACATACTTAGGGTTGAAGATCTTCACACTCAAGAAATGGGGGGCTTAACCGACCTCGGGATGGGCCAGGCTGGCGGGCCTGGGCCGACCGGCCCAGGCCCATCCTAGCCCAGTTCGGTCGCCCTTTCGCTCCCGTGGGTCTCTTTCAACCACTTTCCTCCTTTCCACTAAGGCAGTCTTTTGCACAAAGAGGCAAGATCACAGCCATTACAAACTTCTTGCTACTCACCACAACCTTGGGAACTAGACGACGACACCTAGTCGTCTAGGAGGCAAACCTCCAAGAGTAACAAATGCTTCAAAGCTTGTAGACGTGAAACTGAAGTGCTCAAGCTATGTGAATGCTCTTGTTAGCTCACAAAGTTGCTCTTGAGCTCACTCTCTCAACCCAACACAAAGAATATGGTTTGAATCCACAAATATCACAAAGAGAGGGTTGGGGAGAGCCACTAAGGCTTAGGGCTTGCAGGAAATGGCTTAGAACCTCAGCACAACCACTAGAAATAGCAGCCTTCAACTAAAGAAGGCTTGGGGTATTTATACCCCTCAAAGGAGAGAACTAGTCATTAGTCCTCGAGCTACACTGGTCAGACCAGTGCCTCACACCGGTCAGACCGGTGTTCGAAAAAACTAGCCATTGGCTAGTGGCACTGGTCAGACCAGTGCTCCTGACCTGTCAGACCGGTCAGGCTCAAGTCACCCCCAAAACACTTTCTATGATCCTAACACTTCACCAACGAGATGAAGTGTCTCAGGTTAGGTTAGGAGGGTTTGTTAGCACACTCTAAGGCTCTCAAGGCTAGATCTCAATTAGCTCAACTAATGAGCACTTAGACTTGGTCAACTCTCTAATGTTGCATCCCTCTTGATAGTGTGGCATACCTATACTCAAGAATAAATAAAAACACCTTGTTGATCTCTTGAGCTTGAATGTCTTCAATCTTGTCATACTTGAACAATGTCCACTTGAGGGCTTTCAATGTAGCCTTATGTCTTGAGCACGTCCATACTTGAGCTAGTGACTTAGGATCTTTACACATTGCATAAGAGTGAACACTTGGATCCATAAGTCACTCCATATTGTCAATCTCAACATGTTGATGACTTGCATTGCTTCCCTCGGTTAAGGTTTGAATATGATACTTGGAGACCCCACGGATGCTAGAACTTCACCTTAGCAAATCACTAATGGCGACTTAGCTACGGCCCCAAAGATTGCTTATTCCCTCGCCCTAAACATCTCAGTTAATCTCTTCATCACTTATCCAAGCCACTTGTTGCACTTTGCTTCATCCTCAATTAAACTTCATTTGAAATCCCGCTTCAAATGCTTGATCTTGATTGACAACGAATATGCAAGTTTCCAATTAAGAACCATAATGTTTACACTCATCCTTATGTCCTTTTTCAATTACCACGTGAAGCCTTGCACTTGACTTAGAGAATTAGCATCTTCTCCTTTTATGATCCTTGTAATTTTAACCAAGCTATATCTATTATGGGAGATCATGAATTGACCTTCTCAAATTGTCCCAATATTTATCTTCCTTTATTGCTTGATATTAGACACATATGCATTAGGATCATCCATATATTTGTCTTCTTAATTGTGAGCCATATAATATTCATCCATATATTTTTCAAACTGGCCGGTGGCAGGCGGTCTAACCGCCCTGGCTAGAGTTCTAATGTCTAGTTTTCCTTGTGAGGGGTATAAGTACCCCACGATCTCCATTTGTTTGGTTGTTGGTTCTAGGGTTGCTGAGGTGCACCCCCTGCTATTTTTCATAAGCGAGCCATATAAACACTCCCCAACTCTCTTTGTGAGATTTGTGATTCAAGCCACATCCTAGTGTTTGGTTGAGAGTTTAATCCTTTATGAGCTTGTGTGATCTGAGAAAGAGCATCTCATAGCTTGAGCACTTGTGATTCGCGTCAGAAAGCCATTGAAGCATTTGTTACTCTTGGAGGTTCGCCTCCTAGACGGCTAGGCGTCGCCGGCTAGCTCCCAAAGTTGTGGTGAGCAGCAACAAGTTTGTGAGGGCTATGATCTTGCCTCTTCGTGGAAAAGATCCCCTTAGTGGAAAGGAGGAAAGCGGTTGAAAGAGACCCGACTTGTTGTGGGAGAATTCCCTTACAGGCTCCTCAACGGAGACGTAGCCTTTCCTTAGTGGGAGGTGAACTTCAGTAAACAAATCATTGTCTCTCCTTTGTGGTTTGCCTCACTTGTTTGATTTCTGGCATATTCACTTTACTTCTACTCGATCTAGTTGGGTGTGCTTATCTTTGAGTGGAGGGATCATTACCCTGCTTGTGATCATCTACTAAAGCCACTCAAGAACTTTGGTTCGTGCTAGAAGTCAAGAGAAACTTGAGTTGTGTTTTTGCAGGTTCACTGCGTGGAGGCGGTCTAACCACCCCCAGACGCGGTCTAACCACCCCCCTGTGCTAGGTACACTAGGGGTGGTCGATCTAACCGCCTGTGCCAGTGAAGCTCAAGTTTCAGAAGGGGGGCACTTTTTGGTCATCTCTCCTATTCACCTCCCTTTAGGCAACATCAAGGTCCTTTCACCTATGCACAACTTCAACATAACTTTCATAATATTCATCAGTTTACCAATGGCATGCCGTTGCTGGCAAAATCTTGGTGTCATCTTGAACCATTATTTCAAACTTTGGCTCTTCTATAACTATCTTTGAGTTAAGGTGTGTGTGTCTTATCTTTCGTAGCCACTTCTGCTCTTCAACTAGTTTAGGCTCCCATGCTCTAGCTGGATGTTCTGAAATTTCTATTTCTTTTTTAGCAAGTTTGAGTAGCCTTAGTTGTCTCTGGATTCTTGGGCAATCTTGATAACTTCTCTTCATTGTTTTGTTGATCTTGCATTACTCTTCCACGAACTCCTTCAGTTGAATGCATAGAGGCATTGTGTTATGAATTGATGTGCTTCCATTGAAGTGAGGTCTATTATGCCTATATTGATAATTGGAGGTTGGAAAGCACTCTCCCTTCTCCATGTAGTCTGGCAGTTTTGCTTCCTTTGGACATTTCTTCCTACCATGGCATAAGTTGTCACACTCTTCACATATTGATGTTGTTTATGCTTCCTTCATGTCTATATCTTGAGATTCTACAATGTTTATCTCCACATTCTACAATCTTCTCATCAACAAATCAATTTTATTTTCCCTTTGAGTAGTTGATCATGCTCCACTTGCAACACACCTGGCATACTTCAGTAAGCTGAATTGGGATTAGGTGACCAACTGATGCCCATGCATTGTTGTATGCAATAACTCGAAAGCTTGGGGTGCGGTGATCTCAATAATCGATCCCCTATGCATTGATGATTGTCCTTGTTAATGTCGGCTCTTGATAGAACTTATGGGCTTGATCTTTCTTCGAAAATAGTGATGTGGAACAACATGGATGTAGTCGTTGAAGTGTCCATAAGCTTCAGCAATAGTCTACTGACCAAAAGTAGCTACCTTGTTCCTTATTATGAGTCTTGGTTAGAGAATAATGTTCTACCATGAAGGCTCTCATCAACTCAGCCCAATTCTTTACTATTTATGAGGTAGAAAATGAAACTATTACTCTCCTAATTGGAAAGGAAGGGAATATCCTTGCCCTAAGTTGCTTCTTGTTGACTTCCTCCACAATCCACATTGAAGATGCATGTGGCATAGATGTAGGAAAGCTTGTAGATAAAGATTAACATCCTCCTTGCCAGTGAAAGGTGAACCATAAACCCTAAACCCTAAGCTTGTAGATAATGATCGTTGGAATATTGATCACAAATGGTCACTCAATTTCTTTCAGCTCATGGATAGGCAGATCAGAGATGTCTAGGATATGCGCAACTCCGATCCCTAATAGTGCACTTCTGTTGGGTGTCTCCCATTGCTGTTAAAGTTGGCGCCCCTCTTGAACTTCTAAGGTTTATCAATGCATGAAACTTATAACTCAAGATCTATTTTAACTAGCATTGTTAGCATGAAACTTTTGTTGATAATTAAGAGTTCAGATCCAATATAGCATGTACATATATATAGATAACAAATGCGATCTAGAAGTTACCAATCTAGAGCAACCTAGATTATACATATGTCGTAATTCTAAGGTACCAAAAACAACATAGATACGATCTTTGCAACTTTTAGTGAGCAAGTATAAAGCACGCGGAAGGGGATTGCTTCCACATGTGAAAGAAAATTTTACTAAACATGATCAATAAAGAACAAAGGTGAAAGTGACAGCAATGTGTGTTCCACAAAGAAATGGGGCTTTCATAGTCACTGAGGGAGTAAGGAGAGGTTACATCCCAGAGCGAAAATCCCACCATACAAGCGGACGTGGAGCTTATTCTGGCTCTCCCGTTGACCGCATGCAACCGCAAGCCCCATATTGCATGAAGTCATATTCCACTTCGAAATAGTTTATACTCGATGGGTTCCACCTAGTTAAAGATTTCGATCCCACGCATGCAAAACTCAACCCAAGAGGCTAGGAGGCAGTTTTGTTTGACCATTGTGGGACCCGCTAACATTTTATATCAGTTCACCATACCCGCATGCAACCAATCGACGCGCGGGAATAGGCTCCGCGGCCGCTGGTAGCAGCGAGAATGCATTTCTGATTACATCCTCTTGGGAGGCTCCTGCTGATGGCCATACGCTGCCATGGGAGTCTTGCTGAGCAACAACAGTAAACCTACATTGTTACCACACTGCCCAATAGGGTACCTGTCAACCATCGGTGAAGAAAACAATGGTTAGACGTTAGAACATAGAATGGTGCGCAATGCGATGAACTAGGTAAATGAACTCACTTGACACGGGATGATGTCTTTCTCCACCACATGATTGATGTAACCCACTGGAAAGGAATTGCATGCAAGATAATTAGCTTCTGTTTTCAAGAGCATAATTGGAGTGATGAGTAGTAATACGTAACAGGGCCAAATTACCTTGACCACTGCAGCAAATAACGGCGCCTGGCTGTTGACGACCTTCCTCTGCATAAGCACAGGCGGATGCCGCGGCGGCCGCACAGTAACGGTCATGGCCGGCTGCGTACTGCCCCCTTTGTAGAAGCTTTGCTGCGCCACGGTGGGCGCCGGCGTATGAGCCGGCGGCGCGGCCTCCTTACAGAGCTTCTGCGCGATCTCCTTGAGTAGCGCCTTCTCGACGCCCATGGAGACGATGGCCTGCCGCATGGACTCCCTGTCCGCCTCCAGCGCCTGCATCCGCGAGCTGAGCCTACGCACCTCCTCGTCCTCTGCCCACGGCGCGCCACCGCCGCCGCCGCCGCCGCAACAGTCGCTCCCGACCGGCGTGGCGCTGCCGCTGTAGTAGGAACGCTCGGGCACTGCCAGGGGCGGATGCGCGCCGTGGATGGCGTCTACGGTGTAGACCCGGTCCCTGGTGCCGCAGTCGCCGTCGTCGTCATCCGGAAAGCACTCACCGTCGTAGAAATCGAGGCTGCCGTCGGCGGAGTAGGCGCGCGCGTGACGCAGAAAGGCCGAGCCCGGCGCGACGCGGATGATGGGTGTGGTGGTGGTGGTGGCCATGGGCGTGGCGCCGCGCTCGAGGAGGTGGATGCGGTGGGCGAGGCGGGTAAGCTGGTCGTGCGGGGTCTCGAGCGCGTCCGCCTCTGACGCCGTCTGCGGGTGGTCGATGCAGCACCGCAGCGGCGGGTAGTAGCCGCCTCCGCAGGACGACGCCGTGGGGGACGGCGAGGACGGCGGGTGCCGCGGCGTGGCGGCTCCAGGGCGGCGCGGGGTAGACGCAACCGACGGTGGCCACGCCGCGCTGGGGTGCCGGGGCGTCGGGCGCTCGCGCTCGCCGGCCGCCTGGAACGCGCGCACCGCAACGTCGCGCTTGGCGAGCGCCTCCTCGAGTGCGGCTAGCTCGACGGCGTCGTGGGCCATCTTCTCCTCGGCGTAGCGGCGGAACTGGCGTGCCTCCATCATGGCCTCGGCCTTTTCGCGCTGCAGGCGGAGGATCATGGTCATGGCCTCGCTGGCGGCGCCAGCCGCGGCGCCACGCTCGGCGTCGAGCTCCGACTGCAGGTCCCCGACCACGGCCTGCTGCCGTGCCAGCGCCTCGCGCAGCGCCGCGGCCTCGTCGCCGATCTCCACGCGCACCACCGCGGGGGGCGCCTCGGGCGGCCCGGCGGTCCTCCGCATCAGCGGCGGCCTAGCGGGGGACGCGCTGGCTGACGTGGACGCCGGCGGAGAGAAGGCGGAGGAGGTCGGGTGCCCGCAGAGGGGGCAGAGCAGGGGAGGCGGTTCGCCGGCGGCCGCCATGGCGGTTGAGGGGGCCGGCAACGGCGCATCAGCGGCGCTGGGAGCAGGAGGCGCGCACGTGCGGGAGGCGTAATGGGGGTGGTGGCCCCGGGGGAGGAGGAGGAGCGGGAGGAGTTAATTTTTTGGATTTCTTTGATCCCTCGGTTTTGGACGGTTGTCGGCTGTTTTTAGCAGGATGGTTTTTGGTCTTGTACTGCTGGACGAACAGGGAATGAACCTGGAAAACAGGTTGAAAATGTGTCTAGACAGCAATTCCGAGTCTCTCTAAAAAATCATTAGCTAAAACTCTGATTTGGCTAGCATGTAAAATGAAATAGTTAGTAAAAAGTTGACGAAATCCAACAGACTACCTAAAATCAACTCTCCATATGCTCCACCTCCGGTGGGTCCCGCCCGTCATACTCATGTAAGAGGGGATAGCTATTGGGACTGACTAGCCAAAGATGGCTAGCGAAGCCCCCGGTTTAGCTAGCGGGGGATAGAGAGAGAAAGTTTAGCTAGTCCGTTGGATTGAGTTTTTAAATAAATTTTCCATTTTTAGCTAGTTAAGTCAAAATAGCTAGTCTCTTGGAGTTGCGCGGCTTTCTTATGTGAGAGCAATTATGTGTTTCCTAAAATAAGACTTGTGTCTTGAATTTTGAAATGGTTCTAGAGCAACTCCAAGAGTGGCGCTAAATTTTGGAAAAAAAATTCAAAAATATTCTTTCAACCGACTAGCTACCTACCCAACTAGCTATCCCGACTAGCTACCTACTCAACTAGCTATACCGACTAGCTAAATTCGTTGCCCCGCTAGCTATCTTTGGCTAGTAGTTAGTGACTAGCTATCCCGATTTTCATGAGTATGATAGGCGGGACCCATAGGAGGGGGAGCATATAGAGAGTTCGGTTTAGAGAGGTTGTTGGATGTCAACAACTTAACAACTTAGCTAAATTCTACTAGAGGGGTTGTTTAGAGAGGTTGTTGTATGTAAAATGAAATAGTTAGTGATTTGGTGAGCGGCCTTCCTCTCCGACAACCTTAACGTAGCCGCCTCTCTAAACTCCCGCCATCTCCGGCCTTCCTCTCCGACGACGACCGGGCCCTCCCCGCGGCGCCCTCCGGCACGGTCGGCGGGGACGGCGACGACGCCTTTGGTGAGCGGCCTCCGCTCGGTACCTTTGGTGAGCGAGGAGCCGAATTTCGTGAGGAGGATAGCGAGTGGCTAGTATACCGAGTCTGTTGGAAGACAATTTTCGGGATTTTTTTCTAAATTTTAGCTAGTCGGATGCTTTTTAGAGAAGGCGTTGGAGTTGCTCTAAAGAGGCTCTTGTAGTTGATCTATATTTTTCCTAAAATAAGATTTGTATCTTCGAGTTTTGAAAGTGTCTATAGCTCACACGTGTGAAATAAAAGTCATTCTCACATGAATTTTGCCATCCATTTTACGGTCAAATCAATTATTTTTGGAAGCACTAGCGTCCGGACGTCCGGACACCAAAATTTGGATCTTTGTTGAGCCGTCGGATGAAAGCATCACAACCGTCGATCTACTTAAAGAGAAATTCCCACCATAACATTATGACATGTTCCCCGCAACATGTATGAATCGGATGTTAAATTCCCACCTTGAAACATTAGGGCATGTTGCGTGCAACATGTACGGATCGATATTCTCACCGCAACATTTAACAAGTATTTCATGCAACATTTTGTAAACCACGATGAAACACTTGGAACCCGGATATTTCAACATTTGACAAAGCACGATGAAACACTCGGAGTGCGATTTTGCAACATGAAGAAGAATTATGCAACATTTGAAAACAACATTTGTAACATTCCAAAACAATATCTACAACATTCGAAAACAACATTTGCAACATCGAGAATCAAACATTGCGGTGGGGAGAATAACATCGGCAACATTCAAACATCTTGATTTACTTTTGGAACATCCGCACGAAACATCCGAAACACGTAACACACATGCTTGCAATATGTTCCAAAACTTGCCTACTGCTCGCCGAATTTCGACTCCGGTCGTCCCGCCGCTCGTGCGGCCGCCCAACGACGTCCTTCCTCGAGTGGTCGCACGCGGCGGGTGCGCGCTCGACCCCCCCCCCCCCGTGCCGCGGGAGCGCGGCGGCCGGTGTGGCTCATTCGCCTCGACCGTGGAGGAGTGGCGGCATGATTCGCCCCCGCCCCCCATAACATACTCCCCGCCCCGTTGCCGACCATGGCCGTGGTTGGGAGCTACCCACCAAGGTGTGACGCCCCGGGTTTTTAATTAATCCTAATGGTCGGTTAAACCTATTGACACCGGTCAAACCACGGTCAACTCCGGATCATCACCTCGAAAACCTCACCAACCAACCCTAGTGACACTTTTGAACAAGTCAACACACATTTGTGGTCAACTTTGGTCACATACACGGTCAAGCCCCACTTAAACCCTGGTGTCTTTGAATGTCCTCCGGAACTTTTGACGAGTTCTCCAAATTTCACCTAAACACTTCAAAATCTACCAATATGAAAGTTGTCCAGTTTTTCGAGGGACACAACTTTCATGTAGGATGGCATTTCCAATTTTGAGTGGAAGAGAGTGGAAAACTTGGTCAACTGCCAGCAACTCTTGTTCACTGACACGGAGTGGCATTCAAACTTTGGCTGCAATTTGTGCAACAACTGTTGAGAAAAACACTACATGGCCTTTGTAAAAGTTGTAGAGGGTAGTGAGATCTACAACTTTCCTATTCATCACTTGGTGCACTTCTATTCAAAATTTTGGAGTTTTACACGTTCAAACGGTGGCACGGTGAAACGTTTTTGAGCCGGCCGCACCGCGCCGTGCTTCGGCCGCGACATCACACGCCGGCCGCCTCGGCGTCCGTGCCCGCACGCCGTCCGAGCCGCGCGCCTTTCCCAAACGCCCGCGCCCCGAGGCGCCTTGATTTCTTCCCCGAGCCACGCGTCGCCCGCCATCCGCACCGTACCCGACGGGAGCGCGCGCGGACCGCCGGTCCGTCCCGTGCCCCTCCCGTACGCGCGCGCGAGCGAGGCCGCCGCCATAATACGGCGGCATCTTCGCCGTCACCCCGACGTCACCGGCAAGCCGCCCCTATTTAAAGGTCGCACGCTTGCCCCTCGCGCCCACCACCGCCGCTCCTCGTCGCTCCCCGCGCCGCCGTACTACGGCGGCATCTTCGCCGTCACCCCCGATGTCACCGGCAAGCCGCCCCTATTTAAAGGCCGCACGCTTCCCCCTCGCGTCCACCACCACCGCTCCTGTCGCTCCCCGCGCCCGCCATGGCCGCCGCCTAGCGAGCCCCCGCCCCGCTCGCCCTTTTGGCCACCGCGCGCGAGAGCACCTCCCTAGGGACCGGCGGCCACCGCCCCCGGTCACGCATTGCCGGCGTTGCGCCCGTCTCCTTGGAACCCCAAGCCACCGCGGCCGGTGCCGATTGAGCCGTCGCGCGCCCTCACCGGCGACCCCTCCGCCCCAACTCCGGCCACCACAAGGCCCTAGGTGAGCACGTGGTCGAGCCCCACCACCTCCCCGGCCAAATGCGCCGCCGAACCGGCAAAGTCCGGCGAGCCGCGCCGCCCAATTGGCCCGGGGACCCAATTGCAAGCCCCCAAATCTTTCTAGGGTCCCAACCATGAACTAGGGGCATATTTGTAAGATCCCAAATCTTTTCGGAGCCTATGCGGAAAAGTGAATCTCCAATAGTAGAAGACTTTTGCTGCAACTTAGAAAATGCATAGAAAATCGTAGAAAAATTAGAGAAATGCAAACTCAAATTTTTTAGACTCTTGGTGAAGAGCACTACAACTTTTGTTAAACTTGTCTAGGCTCTTTCCGATAATTTTTGTATAAAAATAAAAATGTGAAATATCTAGATCTGTGATATCTCAAAATCCATAGGTCCTCTGTATCTAATTTTTGGATATGTTGTGTGTGATGTTATGACTAGCTCCTGTACAAAAAATTGAACAAATTTATGATGTAAATCTTTTTATATGAATTGTTTTCCATTTATGCAGAATCTGTCTATATGCTTTTTGTAGATAAAAATAATTATGTTTTTGTGCCCAACTTCTGCATGTGGTCTTTTTATATCAAGATACACCTCTGGTGAATTAATCACAATTTTATATTTATCAGAAGTATTTATTATTGAATTATGCTTGATTTTCTTTGTAAATCAATAACTCAAGATCAGTGGTAGTTCTAGATGTATATGCTGCATTCCTAGGTTAGTTTTGGACCAGAGAACATGGGTGAGAAAGTTAGGATCATTTTGATGTGTATTTATTTTTGTATGCCTTTATCATGATGTGGTAGATAGGTTTTGTTATTTCCAATATAATTAATTTTTTAGCTATCCCAAGCATGCTTGTGTGTCCCGTGGCTTGGTATAGGTAAATTGATGCTTAAAGAAACCCTTCCACTTAACTTTATTAATCTATTGTATGAATGAGAGCTTTGGAGGCAATTAAAGGTTTAATGTTAAGTTAATTAGGAAAATGTGCCCTTTTCCATGTAACCCTTTTTAAAATGGTTGCATAGCTTAATTAGGACCTAACAATACACTCCTTGATGTTTAAGAATTTAAATGGAATTAATTGCATTTTTGTGCACACCTTTGCTATTGGAAAGTGGAATAATAAATCCTCACATGAAATAACAATTATGAAAGAAAACATTAATTAAGTGTTTATTAAAAGAATAAACTCATGCCTATAATAACCTTAATGAAAAAGAATTAATAATTAATGGTTCGTTAAGGTAAATGTGGCCAACCATAGTTGGTAAAATAATTAATCTATCACATCACCCGAACCCCCGCATTGCATTCCGTGTAGAACTCCCCGACGGTAACTACTCGCTCGTGCGGAAGCCGAGGAAGGAGAAGCTGAAATGGAGCTGCGATACGTGGAGGTGATCGAAGACACCGAGTGTACTCGGGTTAATCCTGCCGACGAAGGCAAGCCCGGTGCAAGTAACCCGAGTATTTTAAAATTCTTATACAACTATCTATGGATGATTGTGCAATTACGTTCGGAGTTGATATGAAACCCTAGATGCATGATCCCTAGGTACCTTTGTCCTTTACTAGTATGGTAGGTCGATAGCTGCTATGCTATAGGATCGTTACAAGTCGGGTGATGCTTGTCACTCGCGAGAATAGGTTCTTATGTCGGAATCATAAGATCTCCTTAAATGGATTGCTCATGTAGTAAGAGCATGGGATGTGGGTTCGGTCCAATGGCTTTCGTGGGTCAAGTGTTTGAACGTACTAAGCACTTGGCGGGAATGGGACCGGTAAGCCTAGTACCTTAATGACGCGGTGAGGGATCTTACTATTACTAATCTTGAGATGTGTCTCACGGCTAGCTACCGATGGTGCATGGTGAATCCGGGTGCCTCGTAGGGTATACGGATAGCCTGTACCAAAGACCGTATGATTCGATCTTGATCCGAAGAGTTTTGGGAACCGCCCGGGTGGTTGTCATCGCGGGGGCATCCCACCGTGTGTTTAGGTCCACCTTGCAAGGTTTCTAAATCAACCGGTTGTCGGCCTCTCACCGTTATCCGAGACTACTTACTCCTCCGGCCATGAGATCCCTAATGATGGAAGTTGACGAATATTATGCTTGATTAATTGTATTGCACAACTTATGCTTGCAATAGATGGATAATCTATAAAAGAATAAATAAATTAGAACTTGTGCTAAAATCTTGAAAGTAAGGACATATTCTTTGTTACTTTTCGGCAAGAAAAAGAAACCCCGGTGGCCAAAAAGCCCATCATGTCTAGAGTTGGTGAAGTAGTTATCACCGACGGGTAAGTCTTGATGAGTATTAGTATACTCGGCCTTGCTATAATCTGTTGTTCCGGTAATGCCTTTGGTGATTTGTGGCCCGGAGAGATCCCGCCGGTACGGGAGATGGAGTGGGTTGAGGACGACGAATGAAGGCATCATGGCGGCCTCCCGTGGTGTTTCCGCGTTCCGCTTAGTTTAATTCCGCTGTTTTAAAAACTACGAACTTGATGTCATTTTCGGTTTGTAATAATTAAACCCTTCGGGGTAAATTTCGGATGTTAATTGTGTTTATCTCTGGACTCGTCTTCGCGTGAGTTTTAATGCATATATGTCGATCCTTGTTCTTTGTATAAGTGATTTACGGGCGTTAACCCGGCGACTAACGACGAGGATGATACCTTATTATTGCTTATTGACCGAAGTGGATTGATTTATGCGATAGTACGGTATTTTCCTGGGTGGCACTAACGACGGGATGATACTTTATTATTACTTAATGGCCAAAGTGGATTGATTTATGCGATAGTACAGTATTTTCTTGAACGGTTGTCACACATCGCTACCACTTGGAGCTCCTCCGGTAGCCTCTGTGGGTAGCGAACGAGTGTGGGGGTGACAGAAGCAGCAGCACGCATTCTGCTCGCCATGGCTGCCGCCCGGATCTCCGGCGGCCGGCAGGGGGTCGAGCTAGGGCAGCGACCAACACGCGTCTCCTTGCGGGGTAGCGATGTGAACTCTGGTGAGCGTGCAGTGATTGAACGAGCAGTCTCGCGGGGAAGGATAAGGATGTCGTTGATAAGGCCCACACGGAAGAGCGTGTCACGTATGCTGTCATTTCGTGGATGAGAGGCCGCCACGTACCACTCGGAATTTTTTCACACGCCCGAATTTTTTCACTTACCTCTTCTTGACCCCCCCCCCCACCCCCCATCCACGGCCACCCATCCCTGCGCCCGCCACACAACGAGCCTGGATCCCGCCGCCACCTCCGCCCCGCTTATCGGCGTCGTCCCAGCGTCGGTGAGTCCGCCCTCCCACTACCAACTCAAGTGTACACCATTTGCGAAATGAATTTTTTAAGTGCAATTAATCCGTCATTAATGTATATTTATTTTAGCGTGACATTATTTAATCATGACTTAATGATATTTAATAGATTTCTCTCGCAAATTAACTCGAGAATTATGAAATGAGTTTTGTCGATTAATCTACATTTAATAGTTCTAATTAATCAGATGATTTATAGAAACTTTGCGAACTCCAAAAAAAAATTAAGATGGGAAAGCAGAGAATCGGAGGTAGTAGCACTGTAGGCTGTAGCAGGCAGCGAGATCACATCATCAAACATCAATTCTATGTCTCCGAGCCCCCGGCCGCTTTCGTCAACCTGGGCTTCATTCATTATGTCGGAAGAAAGGGAGTAGAGACTAGTGACGGTGGTTCTCCAGAGAGATCTCCATTCTTTTTGTTGGGCGAATGACTGGTTCGTGTACTTTGGCACCAAACAGCGGCTGAGTCAACTTGGGGCACCTTGGGATCATCCTTTGCTCCACCTCGCCGGTCTACTCCTGCCTAAGCAAGATTAGGGCACCCGCAATGTAATGGTTACAGAGAGCATGCTTTCTATAATCCATCCACATCAGCTATAGCCTATAGATAATGGTAACGTATCACGTGGAAACCATTCCACATGTAGAAATTATGGAAACTCTCATCTCCACCACCGGATCTAGATCCGATGGCTAGAAGGATAGGTGCCGGCAATTTGCAATCACACGCCCGTCGACCCCTCTTCTCGCTCGGTCGGAATCTTGCAATTAGCCCCCGCGCCCGGCGCCCCCTAACCCCCTCCCTCCCTAATCCCCATTCCCCACGGCGCCGAGACGGACGCAACCGGGGGCGTCCCGGCGGCCGGCGCCACGACCCCCCTCCACCCGGCGCCGTCGGGGCGTCCCGGCGCCGCGCCCCCTCCTCTGCCACCGCCGGCCGCCCCCTTCTGCGCCACTGCGGCCACTCCTCCTCACACCGCCGCCGCCCCCGGACTCCGCGCCCGTCGGATTCGTCCGCCGCCCCCGGACTTTTCGTAGATTGATTTGTGGTTGCGGCCGGATTCGTCACCCGCATTGAAATTTCCATGGAAAGTCGAGTGCATTACGGCGTATTTGTGGTTGCGGCGGATTCGTCACCCAAATTGAAATTTCCATGGAAAGTTGAGTGCATTACGGCGTTGCAACTTCTAGTACCGATAGGTGGTTGGGATGTGAACGGATGTTAGCTCTGTCTTGTCAATGGTTCGAAGTTTAGTGTGTGGGGATATGACATATCTCCTTGCTTTGCTCATGCACACATTTTCTAAATTGGTTGCGGGTCCGGGGCAAACAAGTGAAATCGGAATGCTCATCTCACTAGGAATAATGCTCTAATCGGAATGCTCTAATGTGTACCCCTTGTGTTGTAGCCTAAATTATATTAGGTCGGCATTTTGGGAGCATTTTCTTGTCCATTGCTAGTGAATGGTACACGGGTTTGAGATTCATGCCGGATTAGCACAAAAGTTTTAAGGTACTTAGGAGATGATGACTTTAGAAACATTTTCTTGCATGTTGGCTCAAACATGATCAATCTTCGGATTGTGCTTGTCTCGTCCTATATGCCTTGCTATTTTGCTTCGGGGTGTTTTGACTAATGATTTGTTATCCGTTCGGGAGGATTGCTCCCATACAAAAATAATGCGGTGCATTGTTGTGTCGGTATGAAATAGGGAAGAAAGTGAGGATTGCATTGGATTGGACAAAGTGGTGGAAGGGTTCTTCTTGTCTGCAAGGCCGGAAGGGACTACATTGAACTGTCTGTTGTTGTGTATCAAGGTGGACTCGTACGGATGCGGTCCTTCGTTCAAATGAAAACTGTAATGGCAATTGTGCCACCTATGTAATGCAATTGTGTGTGGAGCACGGAAGTGAATAAAATGATGATTGTGTTGTGCAATTTTGTCTCGAACTGCATAAATTGTTCACTTGTGACTTCTCCGGTTTCTTGTGAAGCTTCGAAAAAACATGAATAAAAGCTTGTGCTAAAACGAAAGTAAATATCTGGATCGAAGCTAAAAAGTAAGCTCCGGAAAGCTTCGTTTGCTAAAACAACGAGCATAAAACCACTCGGGTGACCATATACATGTTAGATGCGGAATAAAATTAAACCATAAAAAAATACGGTTTTCCATTCGGTTTCAATTCATGGTGAAAGAACTGTTTTCCATTCGAGTTTTCATCTAGTCGATATTCATGGCAAAGGAAAAGGCTAGAAGAGTCCAATGAAAATTGCGGACTTGAGTAGACTTGAACATCCGATTATTGGCTAGTGAAGCTCTTGAGATGCGGTCTCCGGTGATGCCGGATGATGGGAATACAACATTGACATATATTTTTTTCAATGTTTTAGTGTTCCGAGATAAGTCACAATTCCATACGTTCCGCACTATTCCACCGGTTCCGGTCGAAATTCCACTAGAAGAGTCAATTGCACAATTTGTGAAGTTCACACACACTTGCACAAGACAATCATTGATTTAAGTCATTATCATGCTCCACACACAATTGCATTACATAGTAGGAACAATTGCACGACACTAGGACGGGAGCAAAGCGAGAAAAAATTCACCATTGCTATTGCCATTGCGAGGCATCACGGCGGTGGAGATGGAGTGCAAGATGCGGTGGTGCGAGGTGTGGGAGGAGTACGAGGCCAATGACTCTCTCTGCCGGCGGTGGCCGTCACGGTCGCCGCGTGCGCCGCCACGAAGGCCGTCGCGGCCGCCGCCAACGAGTCTGCCATCCCACCGCATTGCGTGACCGCCTCCATAGCACAATTTCGGGCATCTTAGCACAAGCACAACAGCGGGGAAACGGACGTTAGCAAAGAAAAGACAAAGGAAGGGCGCCGCGAATCACCCGCCCTTCCCGCGGCTCCCGAGCCCGAAATCGACCACCACCGGCGCGCCCTCGCCCCTCGTCGCCCACCTCCCGTGCGCAGGCCACCTCTCGTTGAACAATGTAATAGGAACAGTACAAAGTGAAGCAGGAAAAGTGATTAACTTTATTGATGAACATGGTTTACATATATATAGTACATGCCCAAGGGGCAGTTTGTAGGATGTAAAGGCACTTGGTAACTGCCATTGGCAGTTGCTAATCATCCCTTAATTATCTTATAATTGATCATTAGAATATTAAGAATATTCTCAACACTCCCCACGATCAATTATCTTACGGAATCTCCAATGTTCATCATAGTTATTAATTCTTGAAAAACCCCGTGGGAAAACTTATATATACATTGATATATCGGGATAAAACTCCTTAAAACCCAATGGGAAAATATAGGAGAAAACACCATGATAATCATGTGTATGCCCGTACAATATCATCGGCGCTCCGATCACCGAGAAGACGAAGGCCGGGGAGCGCCGCCGGCGTAGGAGTTCCTCGCCGGAGTCGCCGAGAAGGTCGCCGGAGTTCGATCGGCCGGTGGCCATACGTGAAGTAGAAGGACGTCCCCGTCGGTGGTCGCTTGTGACGGCGGACGTTCATCGCACGGAGTGGAAAGCGCAAGTGCAAGGTAGCAATGTCTCCGATGACTTACATTCCACCCGCGATGCTTGATCTTCGCATGATCTTCATGGTTCTCTCGCCGTGCTCGTCGTCTCGGCCTCACCTTCGACACGACTACATCCGCAAAGAACTGTTGCCCACGCTGCGGAATCTCCTTGGGGAGACCCGTGGTGTCCATGGTGCTCACCGGCGGAGGCGAGCTTTCTCCTCCTCGGGGGGAGGGGACCGTCGGGCGCGAGTCCCCGGCCCGCCGGCGCATGGGCCCCGCCGCCGCGGGCGTGCGTCTCACCTGCGGAGTTCGCGTGGCCCCCGCCACCGTGTGGTGCGGCGCCCCCGGCCGCCTCGGGCTCACGGCCCGGGCGCGACCTCGGCGTCGGGCGTGGCCCCGCCGCGTGCGCCGCGGGGAGCGAGCCCGGCCACCGCCGGCGCATGCCGCCCCACCGCCACCGCGGTCCCGGCGAGGACGTGCCGGGGAGCCGCCCCGCGGTGCGGCGTCGTCCGGGCGCCGGGCGGGGCCGCCGCGGGTGCGGCTCGTTGCCGTCCGTGGTGCACCGCCCCCTTCTTTCCGTGGGCGGAGGGTGCGCGGCCGCTTGTGGACGGTGGAGACGCCGGATGGACGGCGGTAGATGCCGGATCTCTTGCGAATTGGTGGCCGGAGACGGAATGGCGCGGAAGAAGCGAAGTCCGCGCGGCGGGAGCAAGCGGCGGCGGCGGCGCCGGCGACCTTGAGCGGCGCGGCCGCGCGGCTCGGCGGGGGAGGCGGTTAGGGTTGCAAACCCTAATCGTCACCCTCTTATACGGCGGCGGCGCGAGCTAGGGTGGGCTAGGCGACCATGGGCCGTGCATGCGCGGCGGCGGAAGGCCGGCCTAGCAAAGCGGGGCTGCGCGCGGGCGGTCGGGCCGAGCGGCTGCGGCGCGGGCGGTTGGGCCGTGCGGCCGAGTCGGGCCATCTTCAATTTTTTATGTTTCTATTTTTTTAATATTACAGCGCTTTTAATCCTTAATCATAGCCTTAGACTATGTTAATTACTGCTGTTTATCACTGTTTAGTCTTGCTACTCGTTTAAGTCTAGATCTATCATGTGATGATGTATTCGTACAAATGTTTTATTATATTTGTACACATGCAATTTCGAATTCTATTATAGAATGCAAGTATGTTAGTGTCATTTTATATGCACTTTCATACTCAATTTTCGTTATTGCAATAATTTTTATCACATACACCATCTCAACGATGTGATTCTACTCACTAGTAAAATATTACTAGTGATTTTTGCAATTAATTTATGCATTTCTCTAAAAATTTGGGATACACACATTCTGTGATAGAGATCATATCCAAGTATATGGATTTTGACGGTCTATTACTAAAGGTCTACATCATGCTCATTTTGAAGATTGATGATTACCTATAGGATGTTCCCAAAACAAGGATTAAATATAAAAATATTACAATGGCTTACACTATTGAAGTGATTACCATTGAGAATTTTGGCTAACACTATTGTAGTGATTACCAAAGTCAATGCTCAATCATTAACTTGAGTATACATATGGTGAGATAGAGACCTTAGCAAAGGTTGCATTTGATTCGAGATGAATTATTTGCATTAAGATCATGCTTTGGTAGCAATCAATTTGCCTATCATTATAATCTACTCTCTATGTCCTATGGCATTTGAGACCATCTACCATGTATCCAAGTTAATGAGATTAAAAAATTGAGGGTTTACATGCTATTTGTTTACCTTGTACTTTTCTTAATCCTTGAAGAGTTATGTTATTCGAATTAATTTGCATTTATTACAACATTGTTTAGCCACTTGATTATATTCCAATGAATGAATTATTGAATCATGTGGTCCTACTTTGTAGGCTATGGCCATGGCAAAAGAGTTCGATGAACTTGCCATTGATGGCCACAATTATCCCACTTGGGCTTCGGATATAAAGATTAGCTTTGCATCCCGCGGACTTTTGCCATACCTTAGCGAGCCTCTCTTGCGGTGTCGTTTTGGATGAACAAAAGAAGTACGGTGCCTTAATGCTATTAAGGTTTTACATCCATAAGGATCTCAAACAAGAGTACCTTATGGAGATGAATCCTCATGTTTTGTGGCTTGCGCTTAAAGAGCGTTATGATCGAGCGAAGGAACTCATTTGGCGGAGGCTAATCATGAGTGGAACCATTTGCGTTTGCGGGACTTCAAGTCTATTGCGGACTACAATCATCTTGTTCATAAGATTTGCTCTAAGTTGAAGTTTTGTGAGAAAGAACCAACGGATCTTGATAAGATTGAGAAAACTCTTTCTACCATGCTACTGCGGATCGAGTCTTACAACAACGATATCGGGCTAATAAATACACTCATTATTCTCAACTTATCCACACACTCGACTCGAGTCGAGAAACATGATGAACTTCTAATGAAGAACCATCAAAAGCACCCGATTGGTGCAGCACCTCTACCTGAGGCTCATAGTGTGCAGGGTAAGAGAAAGTTCAAGGGATCCAATTCTGGTGACCCAAAGAACAAGCTCGAGAAGAAAAATTTCAACAAAAGGCAAAAGCCCAAACACAAGGGTAAGCGAGGTGGTGATGCTAAGGCCAAAAATGACACTAAATGTCATAGATGTGGCACGTTTAATCACCTTGCTAAAGATTGCCGTACTCCAAAGCATTTGGTAGCTCTCTACCAGAAGTCCTTAAAGGATGCAAAGCAAAGCAAGGACAAATCGCCAAGATATGAAGCACATTTCAATCTTGCTCCTGCTGTGACTAAGGAAGTGGGTTGCTCAGACAACAATGACAACCTAGATCTCATGACGGAGAAGCTTCCAAGTACTAATGACATGCTCATGGAGTTCACCTCAAATGACATGTTTGGAGCCTTAGAATAAATTGTCTCAAGCCAAAGCTACTATCTATTTCATTATAGTGTGGGGTTGTTGAATTGTTGTAATAATTTATAATGTGCAAACTCTATGTGATTTGAAGAGTTGCATTGCAAACTTGCTAGTGATGGATGTATTGTGAGTACATTTGTATTGTAATGTCATACTCATATGTTGGATATTATAATACATTTGTGTAATTATGTATGTTTTTCTATATGTTTAATAAGAAGTTCTCTTTAGTATGCATTCTTATTAGACTATAGAATACATTTGATGTCAATCCAATTTAGGATGGAATTATATATTGTTAATAGTGGTACTTGAAAATATATTCTTTGGGAGTTGAATCTTTCCGGACTCTTGAGAAAAGAGAAGGAAAGATTATGATCATCAATGTATGATGCTTCAATCGTTGGTTCAGTTTGAACCACTATTACTCTCCCTAAGAGTGCTCAATTAATGAGAGAGGATACCTTATTGTATCCAGGATTAACTTGTACCCTATGCTATAAAGATATCCGTAAGAATGGTCTTCATGTGGAAATACATGTAGATGGAAAGAAGAATTAATTTACTTCACTAATCTTACGGGCTATGGCAAACAAATTTATGAAAATTCCATCCCTTGAATATGGATTGTACTATACATACATAAAACCTATATTTTTGTTGCATATAAGGTAATCTTCCGAAATGCAAATTCATTCCAAGCATGGCATGATAGTCTAAGTCATCCTAGAGTTGGAATGATGAGGAAGATTATTGGCAATCCCATTGGTCTTGATTTGTATAAAGCAAAGTTCCCAAAATCTTTAGAGATGATATTGTACGGGCATACACATGATTATCATGGTGTTTTCTCCTATATTTTCCCATTGGGTTTTAAGGAGTTTTATCCCGATATATCAATGTATATATAAGTTTTTCCCACGGGGTTTTTCAAGAATTAATAACTATGATGAACATTGGAGATTCCGGAAGATAATCGCTTCTACTTGGCACGCCGCACCGCCGCCTTGGCTCGCGCGCGCCGCCGCCCGATCCATCGACGAGTTCTCCGCCACCGGCGATCAAGGCCGGCGCAGATCGAGGAAGGAGCCACCACCAGGCCCATGGCTCGGTCGCAGTCGACGAGTCCCCGCCGGTGGCTCCCCCCTCTTTCGTCGGTTGGTCTTCGAAGCGAGAGGGGGCGCGCCACCCCCCGGAAGGAGAAGCGCCACCACCACCGCTCGTGCTCGGGCCGGCATACCCGATCTCCGTCGGGTAAACGACGATGTCGTTGGCGTTGTTGGCGAAAAACAGAGTGGTGGTGTCGAAGCCGAAGCCTTCGCTGTTGAAGACGAAGGTGCCGAGACAACATAGTTCATCAGAGGCATGATTGCTACCTTTGATCTCTCGCTTTCCTTCCGGCGATCGGTGTTCTCCGGCGATCTTCTCCGGTCACGGATGAACTCCACGACGCCGACCGTTCCCGGCCTTCTGTCTTCTCAGTGATCAGAGCGCTGATAACGTGTTGAACAATGTAATAGGAACAGTACAAAGTGAAGCAGGAAAAGTGATTAACTTTATTGATGAACATGGTTTACATATATATAGTACATGCCCAAGGGGCAGTTTGTAGGATGTAAAGGCACTTGGTAATCGCCATTGGCGCTTGCTAATCATCCCTTCATTATCTTATAATTGATCATTAGAATATTAAGAATATTCTCAACAACCTCCACGAATGGCGTCCGGATTCCCCAGCCAGTAGTGCGCCGCCCTCATTCCGTTCCTCTCAGTGGATTGGCTAGCGGCGCCGGACCAAGGGCGGCGGCGCTTCGGTGGGGGGCGGCGGCGAATCACGGGGTTGCCTCCTCGAATCGATGCGGTGCGTCGGGTTGAAGGGGCGGGGGTTTTGTGCAAAAGTAACGAAACTAGTAGGGGTCGGCGGGCGGGTTTGTGTAAAATTATCCCACCTCTCTCCGTAACCATGAGATTTAGATCCGGTGATCCCGATGATAGTTTCGGGCGGGTTTGTGTAAAATTATCCCACCTCTCTCCGTAACCATCGATTTAGATCCGGTGATCCCGATAATCACTACAAGAAATCCTTTGATCCATGACGAAATTCTCATGACGTTTTTTTATTTCGTCATAGATCACACTGCATCCATGACAAACAGTCAGATTTCGTCATAGATTCACAGTGCTGGATATGAAGCCCGATATGAAGTCTAAACACTATGACGTTCTGCCAATTTCGTCATAGATTTCGTCACAGATCACACTACTTCCATGACAACCGTCAAATTTCGTCATGGATTAGCAGTGTTGGATATGAAAGCCCAATATGAAGTCCAAGCACCATGATGTTGCGCTAATTTCATCATAATCCGACCCACATTGCATTTCAACTTTTCCTCATGATTAATAAATTTACAAAATCACATAATGTATGAAAAGAATTATAGATAATAACAGTCTTAAATTTAAAAAACTAAATTTAAAATTTTTTCTAAAGCATATAATATTATATATTCAATATATAGATATACATATATAGAGGCAAATAAAATTGAATTTCCATTTTATGATTTTTTTATAATTTACTATGATTTTCTAAATATTTAGTCGAAAAAAAAAAAAAGACAAAATCATTTATAAAACTACGCATAACCAATTCTAGATGTAATCCGAACAATTTCAAAGGTTGAAGGATATGATGCTTTGTGTAGTTACGAGTTTAGGGACAAAAACTAGACTTCCGCAAAAATTGAATAGGTGTCGAAGTGATTTGGGCTTGCTAACCGGAGTCAAAGTCTGCTGGCGGCCCTCTAACTACTTGACGTGCTTAGGAAACCCACCCCGGACAACCAAAGTAGCCCACGCTGCACAAAAGGCCGGCCCAAAGGCACAGCCCAAAAGGCCGGCCCAAATTTGCGAAAATGGAGGATCACCACTAGACTTTTTGCCATCCATGAGTTCAACATTTAATTATTTCTAATAAATCTACATAAATTCATTTAAATGATAGAAAATAGCATTTTGTTCGAAAAATCTTGAAACTTCTAAAAGACAACTTAAATGTGTTCTTTTACATGAGAAAAATATATTTGGGGTATATAAGATAATTAGTTTTTCAGTTAATTCATAAATGTGTCTTAATTAGGTATTTTAAAATAGAAAAAAATATTTTTTGCATAATAAATGGCACTATGACCCCCTTGTGTTAATAGAAGAGTAAATTTAAGGTTATGTGTAGAATTGAGGTGTACATGACCAAGAATTGAGGTGTTAATAGAATTATTCTATTTACTATGAGGTAATTAAAAATGAACAAGGGTGTACACATTAGTTATTTAAAAAATGAAAAAAATAAGTTTTTGCACAACAATTGGTAATGAAAACTCACAAATGTTTATGAGATAACAATTTTGCAACTTTCTTCACAAGGGTGTACTCATTAGTGATTTAAAAATTAGAAGAATCAACTTTTTGCACAACTATATAGAAAAACTATTTTTCATTTGTTAAAGTTGTAGATCTTGGTAGAGAATTATTTTAGAAAATTTTAGAAAAAAGAATCATCCAATTTGGAGTTAGTATGAGGCAGAAAAACTAGTTACAAGTTTTAGTCAAAGATTAAAAAGAGAAAACACACGTGTTCATCTCAGTTCATAGCAAGTGCAATTTCTGTTTTTAATCTTCGGATAAAACTTGTAAACTGTTTTTCTTCCTCATACAAACTCCAAATCGGTTGAATCTTTTTCCTAATTTTTTCTAAAATCGAGTTATTTTACTCAGTGCCATTTGTTTGTATCTTACTTACTATTTCTTGATTGCTTTTCATACAACATATCTTTTCCAACTAAAAAGAGAATATATAAAACATGTTTTTTCATAATAATTGCTAATATAACTTAATATTCTCCAATGTTATGGTCAACCCAAGGTTGTATCCAAATTTGAGGTGCCCATGGGTAAGAAAGTATTTGAGTGTGTACAAACTTTGAAGTTTAAGTTGAGTTGTATGAAACAATGTGATGATCTATCTAGTTTACGAACATTGTATACTCCAATTTTCACAAAAGCTTATGAAACTTTTTTGTCAAGCTTGTACATTGATAAAATGATCCTATGCCAATTTACGTATTTTTTGATAAGTTCTATTTATTATTATTGTTATTTTATAACAAGGTGACTAGTAGAAGTTCGAAATTTCCCTGCAAGCCAATTGAATTTTTTGTCAGTCTCCTAAATGTGGGCTAGAATGAACAATAGGCGCCTAAATATAGTTTTTTTGAAATTTTGTTAATCTTATTAGAGGTACATGTAGATCAATTTGGAATTACTTTTGGTAAAAATGCATAAATTCATTTAAATGATAGAAAATAGCAAATCTACTTGAAAATTCTTGAAACTCCCACGTGAAAACTTATATGTCGTATTTTGCATTAGAAAATGTGTTGAGGGTATGTTAGATAATAATTTTTCATCTTACTTCACACGGGTGTATTAATTAAGATTTAGAAAAAATAGAAAAATGATTTTTTTGTGTGACAATTGGAAAGTTGAATCTCCAAATACTAATAGGAGAGGAAGTGTAAGGTTGCATCAAAGTTTGAGGTGTCCATGAGGTAAGAAAGTACTTGAGTGTATACAAACTTTGAAGTTTAAGTTGAGTTCTATGAAACAATGTGAGGGGTTTGTCAACTTTGAAGTTTAAGTTGAGTTCTATGAAACAATGCGGGCGCCCGGCCAAACCGCGGGCGCCGCGGAACGAAAATTCCCACATAAATTGACCGAAATACCCATGAATTTCCACTTGCACTAGGTATTCATTCGAGGGCACACAGGTAATTCCCCACCACCAGCCTTATCTCCATCACCTCCCCTCCCGTCACCTCCCCGCGGATCCACCGTCCCCTCTCCATTCGAAACCCTACCTCCCCACTCCGCAAGCCCACATCCCATCCTCCGCCCTCGGCGCCCTGCAGATCCACCGCCTCACTTAGCCACTGCTGTGGCGGCGAGGAGATCCCTCCCTCCTCCTCTCCTCCCTCCTGGCCTCCTTCCTCCTTCCTCATCTCCAGTCAGCATGAGGTACGAGGAGTGAGGAGTAGGCCGTGGAGATCAACGCGCGTGGTGGCCAGCCTGGTGGCGGCCTGCTCGTCGTGGCCTCTTCCCAAGGGGCCCCGCGGCGTGGACAGTCGACGGCACTCAGATCCGGGTGTCGTCGGGGAGGAGATCAGCGGGAGATTACGCCCTCGCTTCAGATCTCCGGCCGGTGCGACCCAAGGCAAATCGGAGATGCAGCAGGTAGAGTCACGGGGGGCCAACCCTAGGGCCCCAACCCTGCGTCCCCTCCCCTGGCACTGTGCTTCGTTCTGCTTTGTACCCACATGCTCTGATCCAAAGTGTGTCGTCGTTGCACTGGGGGGATTGGTTCCACAAGGGGGCACCATGGAGGTGCTGACCAGCAGAATATCAACCGCTTCGACCGCCTCAACAACCGCCTCCACGAGCTCTAGGAGGAGATCAAGCTCGCCAAGGTAGACTCTCAGCCATTGTTCTTCTTTCCCATGCACCGTCTCCTGGTATTTGCATTACCTGGTCTAGTTAAAGCGAGGCTGAAATGGCAGCGCCACTTTGTAGCCTACACCAGATTTACTCTTTTAGCAACTAGTGAAGTACAGATGCAATAGGTTTCTAGGTCCTTGGGGGATATGTTATTCTGTTTGTCATGCACAATTCTTAACAAGGATGTTGGAGAGTATGTACTCTTAGGATTTTTTTCAGGAGTTGTTATACTCTTAGGATGCTAGAGAGTTGTCATAAAACCTGGCTGTACCTAGAGGAAATCCAAAAGGAAAGAATTCATTGTGGTTCTGCTCGTACTGCATGTGATTGGTGTAGATTTTGGAAATTGTGATTTTGTCCTAAGGCGAGTTCATTAACTAGACAGTAGGAACTTAGGTGCATTTAAAGGCGAAGGCAAATTATTTCTGGGTTTATTCTTCAGTTTGGTCCATGTTGATTTTATTCTTAAGCAAGAATCTTTTTTAGTACTTAAAGATCCTGTGACACTTATTTCGGAATTTTAACATTGCCCTCTAACAAGTATTCTGATGTTATGTAATTTTCTGCAACTGGGACCTGTATATGATTGATTTGGTAGACATTGCATACAGTATGTTGGTTGCAGTCAGAAAGTATTTATACTTCTTTCAATGTATTTGTCCACGAGATACTTGACACCGGAACAAATCAATGCATTAAATATACACTACAAAATCCACTTGTGTACAAATTGTTATCCCGAAGTGCTGAAATTGCATACAAGATTCATATGTTTTAGATTACGATTAATAATATATAAGGCCCTTGTTCTAGGATTCACACGGACTCATAGGAAACGGATGATCTTGTTTCAAGTTTTACCATTATGTTGTTGCCTTATTGCAAAATTAAAGTTTACAACGAGATGTACCCTCTACATTTGTTGAGTAAGACTAATCGAGCTTATGGGCATCGATGATATGTCATTATTCTCTTTTTTGTGCATGGATGTTGCCTCGCTTATTTGTTTTATTGTCATTTTTTCTTCGATGTATATGATCTCCTATGACTTGCCCTAATATGTGATTCTTTTGTTGTGTTTGCCGAGGTGGGTTGGGTGAGCGAGGTTTTGCAATGGGCGTCATTACGGAAAGGTGAGATGTCTGCTACCCTTTTTGGTTTGCGTTTATTTGCACACCATGTGCTTGATAAAATGCATATAGGCGGATGGAATGTGTTTTTGTGTTTGGAAAGCCGGCCAGAGAGTCTTTGTTATCACTAAGAATATGTGATGTTGTGTTTGATATAACTCAATTCCATTGTATGTTAGTAGGCCAAAATAAAGTATGGTTTAATCCATTGTTTCTTTTATGGTCAGTCCAATCCATGCCATGGTTAATCCTTTTACATGATATCTTGTGTACACTAAGAATATGTGTGATTCAATTGGATATCTGTGTAGGCGTTCGCTTCCTTGTAGGCTGTTATGTGCATGAACTATTTGTCGAAATGCCTAAGCGAGATTGGTGCTTTGCTTATAATATAAATTCGGTATTTAACTCATATGTATGAATTTATTGGTGCTTAGCAATTAAGTTTTCTTATCTTTTGTTTCAACTATATAACCGGCGTGAGAAATTTGAAGCTCGGTATTTAACTCACCTCATAGCTTGCATGCATGAGGTATACCGCCTACAAAAGTTTTAAAATACCGAGTATCTTGCCTCGGTATTCGGTAGTGATGTTGTATGGTGGTGTAGATGTACCGGATATGTTGGTGATGTCGTGATTTGATATTTTGATCTCATGATGAACATAAACATGATTCATGGAAGTATTTTTTGGCCGAATTGATTTGTGTTTTTTGAGATTTTTGTTTTGATCTGTTGGAAAAACTTTGTTGGGCCGAAATGTATATGAGCCGTGGTTGAAATGTATATGTCTTGTGTATGAAATGTATACGAGCTTGTGTATGAAAAGTAAATGGGCTGTGTATGAAATGTAAATGGGCTTTCCTATAATTTATCCGGGCCGCAATAGCTATCCAGTTTGTGCCCAATCTTGAATTTGGCTTCGTTAACAAATGGCATGTGTTGACGTCATTTTCGAGAAAATGCTGACGTCGGCATTCGCCACATCACCGTCACGTGGTTGACACGTCGGCGACCAACTCATCGTCCAAGTCATCCATGAGTGATGTGACAATCGATCCATGACGTTCATTTTCGTCATAGATTAAGGGCTTTGGGCGGGTTCGGTGGGCTTTAGACAATTCTATGACGGCTTCAAATCGTCATGGATCACGTTAATCTATGACGAAAACTTAAGGACGTCACGAGAAGGGATCCGTGACGCTCAATACATGACCTTTTAAAATTTCGTCATAGATGCTGTTTTATGACGAATTTTCGATGATCTATGACGAAAGTGGCACGTCATAGACTACAACATTTTTTGTAGTGAATAGTTTGCATAGTTTGCACAGGTGAGGTGGTTTCCACCTGATACACTCCCCTGGATAATATTTGTAGATTACCCATCAAGAGATGTGTTATAGCATTTATCTCTAAATATTGCCGCCCAGACGTTAGGATTATTTTAATCACACTCTTCCTCCTATGCCTCCGATCCGTCACCAATCTTCCCCAATCTTTTATCATCTGCTCGCACATCCTTCGCCGCCGTGGCCCGGTCGCCATGGCTACACTCCGTGCGCCCCCCCCCCCCCCCCCCCCCTCCTTCATCCGAGCGCTCGACCTGCCTCCTCCTTTTCCAGTTTTCCGCGTTGTCTTCCGGTCATTCCCTTCCCCTCCATTCCACATCCGGTTCCCCATCTCCCCCAAGCCGGCAGCCACGGCGGCGGCGAGCTCCCCACAGGCCAGGCCACCTGCGCCCGAACGGAGGCCGGCCAAGGCGTCGGCGTGCTCTCCCGCTGATCTCGCCACTTGCGCACGACGCGCTCCATGATGGCAGCGAGCGCCCCCTATGGGCTCGCCACCGCACCCCGTCCCTGGCCGGAACAGTTGCCGCATCTCCCTTCCATCCTTTTCCAACGCCGGCGGGGACGCCGGGAGATCCTCTCCAAGCCGGCATCTACCCCTGTGCTCCCCACAACACACTTTGCCTCTGGCGGATCCCATGGTAGTGACCCTGCTCCGCACCTGCAGCTCACCGTATTGGTGCTCGTGGTCCGCACCGGCCAGTCGACCACCTCCATCTCCTCGCCACCCCTTCGCGCCCTCCCCAGGCCCACGGCGGCGAAGTGCTCGCCGGCTGCACCTCCCCTGGCCCATCTTCGCGCTCGTCAGCCGCACCGACGCAGCTACTCCATCACCGCCCTCGCGCTCGTCAGCCGCACCGACGCAGCTGCTCCATCACCGCCCTCGCCTCTCGCCTAGTCACTGCGTTGCCTGGTTGAGGAACGGGGAGGAGGAATGTGGTACGCCGATTTTCAATACAGTTTGAAACGATGAGTATACAGCTTCAGCACGTTCCCGAGTCGACTAGGTTGATGAACCGGGATGATAGCCACAAAGAAAAATGAAAATATATAAGACAAACACTTTTTATGAGGACCCCGTGATATCGAAATTAACTTGACCTCTATCGAGAAAATTATTGACTTGCATCTTTACATTTGGAACCCCGAGATAGAAATCAAATCATTTTTTACCCTTCTCCTACCTTCTCTTCTCGGAACGGAGCAGAGGGTGCACGGCACCGGTCTCGCCGGCCGGCGAGGGCCGCTCCCCGGCGGCCGCGGGCCGAGTAGCAGCGCCAGCGGGAGGCGGGAGCCGGTCGCGGGCGCGGGCTCACACGGTGCGGCAGCGGACGGCGGCAGCAGCAGCGGGAGGCGGGCAGCGGCAGCGGGCAGCCCCGATGCAGGCGCGCGGCTTCACCTTGGCCTTCCTGTTCCGGTATCCTCCGATTCGCGCTCCGCTATGGTACTGTGCTTCGTCCCGTTTCGTCCCCGTACCGCGATTTGGGACGACGTTCCGCGTGACGAGGATCGCCGCATCGATCCGCGATCCCGGTGACTAGGGCCTCTCGCCATGCACTGTGTGGCCGCGCCGTCCCGCCTCAGCCACCGCAAGGCAAAGCAGAGAGAAGATGAGCAGCACGTGGTGCACCGTGGGGCCCGCTTAGCGTGGGAGCATGTGGCTAGCGGCTCTCGCCATTGCCGGCGACGTGCTATTTTCTCTCCTCGCCTTCTCTTTCCTATATGGCACCTTGTAGAGAGGTTGTAGACACCCATTGCGGCTGCCCTTAGTTGGCTAGCTGTTTGGTTATGCTGCAGAAAACTTGCTTTTGCTGGCGAGGACAAAAGTCCGGTCCTCGAGTGGAATAGCTCAGCACGTATCTCAAGATTTGGGTCGCAGGCTCCCAGCATTTCCCGTCCTCAGCTTTCTCCCGCCAAGTGTGCTCCGGCCATCCAGCGGCATGTCCGCCAACCCCAGCTCGCCGCCGTTCAGCCGTGGCCGCTGTGCGCCGCGACCGTCCGCGCTCGCCCAGGCCAGTTAATTTGCGTCTCACCATTGGAGAGGATGAGCAAGCGCGTGCCCGATGCAAGGCTACGGCGAGCGGCCGAGCGGCGAGGACACCTCCGCCTCCACGCGAAAAAGGCTGCGTGAGGGGCTGGGGCTGGGAGGACTGCGGAAGAAAGACGTCTCACGTGGCGGGGTGAGCGAATGAGTCTATCTCCTCAACTGAGGCTAGCGTTGAGATTTTCGTTCATTCTCTCTCCCCTCCACACATACACCACAAATCCAACGCCTAAACCTATGAAGGAGGTGGACGACGCTAAACCGCAAACAAAGTCATCTTCCGCGCCGCCATAGAACCCCCTAGTTAGCTAGGACCCGTACGTCGTTCTTGCTAGAGATGACCTACGACATTCATACATGCATGTATGCCCTTCTCTGTTTTCTTTCATCAAACGGACCCGAAACCATGCATATCTAATGTCTACGTATAATTTTATTACAAGCAGAAGCAGGTCATGTAAATTAAGTATTTATTACATTATTGCCAAGTTTTTGTTATACTCCCGTACTGGCAACTACGATCTTCAATTCCTACGGTACAACTAAATAAAAAAGATCCATGCATGATGGATTATGAAACAAATTACCAAGACCTACTGCTGATGAGCTTGACGGTAATGAGCCTTGGCAATTGCTGAGCACAAAATGGCTGAGACAACGCCGGATGCGCCTGCTAGCAACGAAAGCAAACAGTGTATAATTGCTCTTACGTTCACGGATTTGTCGAATACATCGTTGGAGATGAGGAAGGTCAGCACGCCTAACGACGCGCATGATGTTCCCACGGTGAATAATGCAAACAACTGCACGAACATGAAAACGTACACACATCAGCAAATTGCATTGTGCGTAGTATATTTATTTCATTTTTGGCAAAGGAAACAACTTATTACCCACTCTGCAAGGATCAGTAACATGCACAGTAAGAAGTGTTTGGGCACCGTGTTTGTCGACCCAACGCAGCACACGCCTATTACATGAGCTGCCAACTCAAGTGTACAGCATGATATATGGATCGTCAAGGCGAAATACATATACCTGCATATGGATGATATATGACACCAATTCAAATGTAATAGTTAAATACATTTAAGTATATTCCTAGGTGAGAATAGCACACAAAAAACTAAAAACCAAGAAAGTGAGACAAATCAGAAAAAGATAACTATTTTTTTTAAAAAAAGGAAAGTGTGTAGGCATATAAAAATCAACAGTATAATGGTATAATGAACATCTTAATTCCATATTAGTACAACATATGTCATAGAACATGTGATTCCATCTATTTATGACATTAAATAATTTGTGAACACTATTTGTTTTTTCTTTTCTATTTTCCCTCGGTGCAATCTCTAATTGGTTATACAAATACAAATTGGTCTAAAGCTGTGCAAAGCTGACACATATTTGTTCATTAGTTTCGTAATTAAAGGAGTTGAAGTATGAACCAAACACATAATCAATCAGTTTGGCAACTATATTAATTAAGAGACAACAATAATAATTGAACAACTATAATACCTGAAAGCAAATAAGCGTATACGGCCGGAGCTGACGTTCCATGTGTATATGGACATTGAGGCGGCTGCTGCTGCAAAGCATATCATCCTCGAAAGCAGTAGACGCCAATGGACCGGGAAAGCCATGATCTACACTGACTGTGAAAAGAGGAACAAGAGTTTTAACCAGAAATATTGACCAGTATGAAAAAATTATACTAGAACATTTGAAGAAGGTAGAGAGTTCACAAATATTATATTATTAGCAATGACTATGAACTCGAATTCGAAGCAAGGATTGGGATATGCTTAGGTGGTCCTAATATACCTCTAGAAATTTTCCTAAGGTTTCTTCTGGAGCTAAAACGGGCGGAGGCGAAATCCTGGGTGCACTTTTACAGAGTTTTCTAATTAGTGGGGAAGGGTAAAAATGGAAAAGGTCTCTAATGGGGTGTATATAGGTGAGGAGGGCATGGTTAGATTTAGAATAACCAATTCGAATGGCACGCCATGTGCGCCTCTATAAAATAGGTTGATCTAAAGCGTCAATGAAAAAGAAGATTATTGTGCAATCCAAAGTAGAATATTGGTCAATATTTTCCTGCATGATAATTCTCTAGTTTTTTAGACATTTAGCTTACACTGCAGGTTCATGGTTGGCATAGGAAAAGAGAAAACAAAATTAGTTATAAATAATTAGAACGACCTTGGCAAATTATGTTTATTTGGAAAAAATTAAAAAGGTAGCTACTACCTCCATCCTCAAATATATGACATTTAGGACAAGGAATTTAGTGTCCTAAATGTCATATATTTCAGGATGGAGGTAGTAGAATATTATAGTATAATGGTACACCTTCAAAAGAAATTAAGAATCATAATACCTAGTAATTTTATTTGAAGAAACAATGTTGAAAAGGTAACCACAATATGTCAATAAAACAGTTGTTCCTACAAAAAAGATCTATATAACTTAGCAATCGGTATTCACAATATCACAAATATAAGTATAAAAACCATTGAGAACCATATGCTAGCACCCCGCCAAAAAACAAACATAAGCAAAATGGTACCGTGTAAGACCCACTTGTAATAAGGGATAACATTCACTACAACATCATGACCAGTACGATGTTGTTTAATTTTCTATGATTATTTGATTCACTTGAAAAGAGTGAAATTTTGAGGAATTGTTAATGACTATTGATGCACTTGGGAAAGAGTGAATATTTGTTAATTTCAAAAAAAGAGTGAATATTTGATTTTTTTACATGAGAAGTAAATTATATTTTAATTGATAAAATAGAAATGTTATCCGAGTGAATTATGAAGATGATATTCATAATGTTGTGTCACTGTGATGTTTAAACACAAAAGTTGTACATAACTTCACTTATCAATGGATTCTATTTTACCCATTGCAAATGGACACACATGTCATCTTCTTAGAGCATCTCCAAGAGTTTGCCAAATTTTACTTGGCAAATCTTGTATTTTGCCAACTTCTAAAAAGATATGTCCAACTCCAAGAGTTTGCCAAATTTTACTTGGCAAATCTTGTGTTTTGCCAACTTCTAAAAAGGTGTGCCAAGTAAAAAAAAGAGTTCATCTCCAACAGTTTGGCATTATTCATTTGCCAAATTCAGATCTAACTTACATCGGGAATCCCGAAAGAAACAAAATTATATTCATGCCTTTCACCTCTTGGAAACTTACATCGGGAATCCTTCTCTATTATTTATTTCTTTTTTCACCCTCCTACCTAGAGGGAAACGCCGATGGCAACCACAATCCGCGCGCTCATATATGCGCGTAGGGAGGTGAGTTTTGCATAATTCATTTGCCAAGTTGATTTGAAAAATTGTTGGAGTTGGAGTTCATCTCCAACAATTTAGCATAATTCACTTGCCAAACTCGATCTAACTTACATCGGAATCTTGAAACAAACAAAATTATATCTATGGTCTTCCACCTCTTGAAAACTTACATCGGAATCTTTCTCTATTCTTTATTTCTTTTTTTCACCCTCACACCTACGGAGAAACGACGATGGCAACCATGATCCGCGCGCGCATATATACGCGTGGAGAGGTGAGTTTTGCCAAATTTCTATTTTTGTCAAGTTGGCCAAACTGTTGGAGGTCAATTTTTCTTGTTTTGCCAAAATCGGATGGATGCGAAGTTGATTTCCCAAACTGTTGGAAGTTGCTCTTATTTGCCCCTTCTCTTGTCTCGATCTCTTTTCCTCTCTTCTCCAAATCTCTCTTCCTCTCTGCTCACTCACCACGAAAACAGCTGGCTGGCGCAGGGCAGGGCAGGGCAGCACGGGCGGATGTCGGCGTCCCGCAGGGGAGCAGCCGGCGAGCGGCAGGGCCTGCAGTCCTGGAGGTCGAGGCCGTGCTGCCCTTCAGACACAGAGAAGCATCGTTCTCTGTCTTCCATCGGGTATGGTTCATCATATGAGCTGGAGCAGTTAGACAGCTAATGCAGACGGGCAGGGAGGAGCGTACGACCGATGTAGATATGGTTGGCCAGGGGCTCTGTTTTGGTTCTGGCCGGCCGGCCGGGGACAATGGCGGGCGGTGACGTGGGGTTGGGTCGCGGCGGCCGTGTGGGTGACGTGTGCAGCCGTGTTGGTGCCCTGGTGGGGGTGAAGGGGATGTGCTGCTGGCGGTATTGCGGCGTGATGGCGTCAGTCAGTGCCTCGGTGGTGCGGTGACGTCTGGGCGGAGCTGCGTGCGAGCGGTGCTGCTGAAGGCAGCGGTGGCTCGGTGATGGCGTGCGCGACGGAGTGGCGCCATTGGCGGTGGCCGTGGTGCGACCTGCGACGGTGAGGAAGGGGTGTCGGTGTGGCACGACGCTAGGGCAGCAACAACGTGCGGAAGGAACGCCGATGGTGCACGTCTCCGTGGTGCACGACCTATGAAGGCGAGGGTGATTCCGGCGCAGCACCGCTGCGCCGGTGGCACGGTGCGCGGTGGTGTAGCGCACTGCGCGCAGTGGCGCAGTTGCGACGTGTGGTGCCATGCAGGGGGTCCAGCACAACGGTGGAGTCGCGGGCTGCACAGTGCGGAGGGTACGGCGCGCGGCGGCGCAAGGGATGATCGGAGCTGCGGCTGGGTGTATGGCTCCGACCGGGGAGCGGGCCCAAGATTTTGAGTGTTGGTATTCGAACTTAGTAAAGGGTGTAAAATTTTTTTTGACGGCTTAAATTGCGGGTTAAGTGGAGGGAGGCGGGGCATGAGTTGGGCCCAATTGTTGGGTTGTTGGCCCAATTTTGCGAAATGAACGTAGGGTGGCGCGAGTTCTTGTATTTTTCCATTTAGTTGAATACACATTAAGTGTATACTTATATGTATCCGGTTTTTTCAAAAATAACGGTATTCAATGAATACCATTGAATACAAGTGGGCCCGCCCCTGGCTCCGACACGGCGGCGAGTAAGGCGGGGCGGCATGGAATGCGGTGGTGGGGAGAGCTGGTCGGTGTAGTGGTGTGTTGATGGATAGTGGTCATCATGACATCAGCAGGCAGGTCCGTTGATGACGTGACTGTCCGCGTGGCACTGACTGGGTGGTTGTGTGGCATCCTATGGCTGTCTGACAGCCTGAGCCTAGTGGTGGTGGACTCAGTCCATGGTGGACCGGGCCAGAGGTTCACAAGCACCAAGTTCATGGTCGATCCGATGTGGGCAAGGCCGTGTGGTGCACGACCGTTGCTCGACGAAATGCCTATATGCGCGGCTTACGACGTTCGGTTGTGCATCATTGTGGTAGCCTGGTAGGGTGCGTCTAGGAACCTTAGACTAGGCGAGGCCATAGTGGCGGTCTCGTGAACTCAAGTTGGGGCCTTTGGCCTACGAGCGCGCGGGGCATCACCGCATCAGCACTTCAGCAGTCAGCACAGGCGAGCCCGTGGCAGACGGCAGAGGCGCGCGCGGTCGTGGTGCCCTCATCCCCGGCGGAAGGGTACGGTAGTCTCGCTCGCGGCACCCACGGCGTCGTCGTTCAGGTAGCTTGACTCGGTGGCCAGGTAAGGCGGCCGCGCGGATCGATCTCGCGGGGCTCCGGAAGTCCGGCATCCCGGACCAGCGGTGGTTCAAGGTATGCAGCACGGCCGCGCGGCAGTCCAAGGCCGCGGGCATTCGCGAATCGCGTGTGCTAGCTAGTGAAGCGCGCGGCTCGACGGCCGGTGTGGCGCAAAGGTTGGGCAGGCTAGGCAAACGGGCAAAACACGGCCAAAAGGAGGCGGCTTGCGCGGCGATCCGGCTCGGGTACGTTGCACGCGGGGCAAAGGCATCGCCTTCCCTGCGGCGAGGTTGGGCAGCAGGCATGCAACGCGGAAGCTTGGTCACGGTTAGCACGGCGCAAAAGGCACGCGACACAGGCACAGCCAAAGGCGCGATCCTTGGGGTCGGCGGCTTGACGGTGAGCACGCGGGACAGTCGCCGCTCGCCGTCACCACGCCCGCGGCGTTGGGGTTCTGCAGGAAAAAGACCGGCACGAAGGCACGGCTCAAGCATCGGTGGTTCGCCGGCTCGACGGCCGGGTCAGCAACGGGTAAAGATGAGGGGGTTTGGCGGCGCTCACCGAGGGCTCGAACGGAGACTCGAACGGAGACGCGGCGAGGCAGGAATGGCGTTGGTGCTGTGGCGAGCGAGGCGGCTCGGGCAGGCTTGGGGACGTACGGAGTCCGGCTCGTGGTTCCGCGGCGACGGGTTCGCGGCTTCCAACTCCTCAGCGGCTCGACCTCCCTCCTCTTCTCCCTTACTCCACAGGCTTCTCCCTTCTTCTCACTGTCTCTGGTGGCAAGCCCCGCCCCGGCGGCGCGCGCGGCGGCGGATGGGTGAATGGGCAAGGCGGCGGCACCGTGGGGGTTTTGTAGTGGAGCTCTACTGCGCTAGGGTTCCGCGAGGGGTCTGAGAGGCATCAACAGCCGGCGATGTTGGGTGGTCGTGCCAAGGACACGTGGCGTGCAGCATCCGGGCGGTGTGGCGTGTGAGGCACGCGGTGGGTGCGAGAGAAGGTGAGTGCGGGGGGCGGTGGCGTGGAATGGAAGCGTGGGAGGCACTCGGGTGCAGGAGCAAGGTGAGTGCGGCGGCGCGAGCACGGGCGCCTGCGCTGGCAACCGGGGCCGTGAGCGGTGGCCTCACGCACGCGGCACGCCGTCGGACTGGGACCGTCGCTTTCTGCGAGAGAACAGAGAAGCGAGCGAGCGAGGGGCACCCGGCGTCAGGTTGACGACGAACAGCGCGGGCAGGCCTGGGTTAGGCGCAAGGTACAAAATAGCCGGCTATAGCCATACATATCTCCCAGATGCCATAGTACAAATGCTTTTAGCAAGAACATGCGCCTCATTGCATTGTTAGAGCCTCTACCTTGATGCTTGAAATGGACTTCTTGCAACAAAACACTCCTTGTTTTAATCTCCTATAAAATTGAAGAGTATGCACACAAATTCTGCTTAGGCCTCGTTTCGCTGGACAAGGAAAGGCGTGGAATGGGCTGAAAACCCGCGAGTTGGGGAACTCAGCTCACGCGTTGGAGAGTTCTCCTCTCCCGGACCAAAAACGTATTTGGCTGCACGGGTTTTGCATTTTGGCCCACGTCAATCCCTTGGAAAACACGCGAGTTTCCCACCGCACCCCCGCACGGCGCGCTCATCTTCCACACGAGCTCCTCGCGCTCGTCTCTCTTCCGCGCGACACTCGCCGCCTCTCTCGCGCCACCGGCGGCGAGCCCCACCACGTCGGGAAGGTGCGCCGGTTCCTTATTGTTCGCACCCAAAAGTGGCACGATTCAAGATATGTGAGGTTAAAGACTAGAAGTGCCAATCTAGTGCTAATCCTTTATATTTTGCTAGTTTGGTTTGGATATGCATTTTACGGGACAAGAGGCTCATCTTGAGAGTTCCGAATATGATTTCATAAAGAGGGCAAGGAAGCATTTGGAGAAGCGCCGATATGAGGTCAAGTCACGAGTTCAAGCCACCAAGATGAAACCTTTGCAAAGATGATCAAGAAAAGTTATGTAGATCAAATAATCATGGTCAAAAGTGGTTGATCCGGCTTATATAAGAAGGTCGGCCGATCCGATTCGGTTATTGGTCATATAGCCGATTCGGCACCCACAACGGTCGACCTTTGACACACACCGGTCGGACCGGTCAAACCAAAGTGCTCAAAATTCCAATTGGACTTCACCATTGCGTAGGTCTTGTCAAGGCGATCGAAATGCATATGCGGAACGTGTTAACACCAGAATTTGGTAAGGAGTCTGACTTGTGGGTCCGACCCTGTGAAGAATCCGTTCGGCGGAAGGAAGGTTTCTTCAGATGAATTCGGCAGAAGAGTCCGCGGTCGGCAATTTGCTTCCGTTCGGCAAGGAGACTGTTACGATGATTTTGCGGGACTGCGTGGTGATGTGGCCCGAGCGGAAAGGATAGGTGAATGGATAAGTGATCACATTTGGAGATAAATTAGGTATCGAATCCATTCGAGGTCATGCTTAACAGGGTATAAATATGAACCCTGAATGTATGTAACAGATATTTGAAACATTTTCAATACAACCCGGCTTTACGCCAAACCCTTGAGTCCTTTGTCGTGTCGTCGAGTTCTTCGAGAGGGTTCATCGATCCGTCGACCTCCGTGAGTACCGGCAACCTTGTATCATGTCTAGTATCATGCGGTGGATTTAGATCTGATGCAAGTAGTCTTGTTACCATGCTTAGTGTCACGCGGTAGATGCAAGCTTGGTTCAAGAGGGTTTCTTGTTAGATCATGAGCCATGCGGTAGGCTAAGATCTAGCTTGAGGCTAGTTATCGGCTCTATTGAGTTTTGGCAAGATTCAATAGATTCATTAAGTTATCTTGTGTTACTTCAAGTTCATACTTTATGTTTAAATTCGCGCAACACCTTTTGCCCAATCTAGATTGGTTTGGATCGGCTTTGCCCCCTTGGATGATCCTTATGCGACTCAAGTTCGTACACACGGCTTCAATCGCACGTGGATCGCACGTTCCTTAACAGCCGAAACTGATTCGATCTAGGTTGTTACGTGTTGTGGGTTCAAGCTTACCGGATCTGTATAAATCTTGAAAGAGCTGAGTATCATGCGGTAGATGCGGGTTTTGGGTTGTTTTGGAGCTAGTCATCCGGTGGATTAGATTTACGATTCAATCGATAGATTTATCTCGTTTGGTAATGCTCGTTCCTTCTTCATGGACCCCAATTCGGTCGTCCGAGTTTGTATTCGGTTATGCTTTCACGAGTGAAACGTGTTCATAAGTTATGTCTTGAATATCGTGTGCTTTTAGCTTTCCATATTTAGATTGTATCATGCGGTGGATAGATCTATTTATGGATGGTGGCATGATCCCAAGCAAGTTGTATCATGCGGTGGATAGATTTGTTTGGCATCACGCTTGACGGGTTTTAAAGTATCTAGACATGCGGTAGACTAGTGCTTTGGACCTATGCATGCTTTGTTTATTACATATTTATGACCATGTTTTTACTTCATTTTGTTATCGTTGTTTATCACGAGGATCGGTCACGACCTTGCGCGCGTGTAAACTTTATCCAAATAAAGACCGATCTATCGTCATGCCCACGTCACTTATTCGGCTATGTTATCTTTTTGCATTTTAAAGCCCCGAATGCTTTCAGTTTGTTGTGCGATAGCTCTTTATAGCTATATGTCATTTCATTTGGCTTTCTAGCCGTAAATATGGAAGCTGTCGGTACCACCCGGCAAGTTCCAAGTTTTGGAATTTAACTACTTTTTCTTTTGTCATTTTTTCGGGGAAAATTGGGCGGCACGTCTTGTGATTCCTTCATGTGAGAAGCCTGACTTTTTCGGCTTGATGTGTGCTTGGCGTGAGGTGCGGATTTTGCGTCAACACACTTTTTGGCACGCCGGTGGGACCACGGCCGAAATTCAAGATGCCCGACATCGGTGACATTATGGATGTCAACATCGAAGACCTCTCCCGGAACGGCGGCGGCGGCTAAAGATGCGCGGATCGGTTCCAACGAAGTGCTTGCTATCGTTTAAGAAGAACGAGTGGCGTCCCATACCTCAAGAATGATATGCCTAGGGTTCTGTTGCCGGGGGGAGAGCGACGCTACAACTCGGCGGGAGAAAGAGGAGTGCATGCGGGCGTTCGAGACGCCGCGGATGACATATTGAGCGAGGCATCATAGAGCTTTCCTGGCTGCATTCAAACAGATGATGGTGGCTATTTTCGGCCCAGGCATGGAGCAAGTATTCAATCGAGCTCCCCTCCGGGGGAGGCAACGTGGAGATTGGAGAGTCCGAGTTCTCGGCCGTCGTTGCGAAGCCGGCCAGTCCAGCCTCCCCCGCAGAGCGTTGGAAGCCGGCAGTCCAGCCTCCTCCACAAGGTGCCGGAGGTCGACCCGGTTCGACCCCCTCTGCGAGGGCCGCGGGAGGGCAACCAATCCGGCCACCTCCGCGAGGGCGGCACGGGGGCAACCTATACAACGGCGAATCCGTACCGGCCCACGTATGGGGAGTTGGCATTTGGATCGGCGGGGGCTCCGCTTGCTTCGGCTACAAGATCGCCCCCGGCTAGCAACGCGAGGCGTGCGAAGAATCCGTACGGTGGAGGCTATCACGAGGTGATGAACTATGGCGCCATTGACGCTCTCCCCAATCCGGGCTATGGCCCGGCCTACGAGCGTACGGGGAGGATGACGTCTTGGCTCGGAAGATGGGCGACTTGATGCGAGAATCAATTCGGCCTCAAACCTAAAATGCGGGGACCCACTTACACACCTCCGTTCCCGAGTGGTACTACAATGTGATCCTGCCGCCAAGAGTAAAACCTCCGACGGAATTCACAAAGTTTTCGGGACGGGGAAGATACGAGCACGGTGGAGCACATTGCTCGCTACTTGATACGACTCGGAGAGTGCTCATACGAAGAGGCGTTCGGGGGTCGGTACTTTCCCATGTCACCGACGGGCGCGGCGTTCCGGTGGTTCTCATCTTTGCCACCCCGGTCGGTTGGTACATGGAGGGAGGCCGGAACGGAAATTCCACGCTCACTACTTCGGCGGCTCCGCGGAAAAGAAGCTCATCGACCTCGCCGCTCTAAAGCGAGAGGCACGGTGAAACACCCTTGGAATTCCTTAGGAGGTTCGGGGAAGTCAAAGGCATGTGCTTTTCGTTAAACCCCGCCAGATGATCGGTTGGCCGACATGCCGTTGCGGGGGATGCGCCCGGCCGTACGGGAAAAGTTTTTCGGTATGGAGTTCGATAACCTGGGTCAACTGTCCCAAAAGCTGTCGTTAATGAGCAACCAGGCCTACGACTTTAAGAAAGACACCAGATTCGGCAAGCAACACGATGTAGCTGATATCTACAATCAGTTCCTGGAGAGGGTCGATCAAATAGAGGATTCTGATGATGACCAGGACGTGGTTGCGGCCGAAATCATGTGGGGGAAGGAACCATTGACCATGAATCGATCTTTGGGTCAAACGGACCAAAGGCACCTACGACTTCGACGTTACTAAAGGCGATAAGCCGTTTGAATTCTGGTGAAGGAAGGCCGAATCAAGTTGCACGAAGGGCATTCCATGCTTCGGCCCGATGGAGTAAAGGAGAAACGTTACTATGGTTTCCATGATAGGAATTCTCACTCCATCAACAAGCTGCGGGGTCTTCGGTATGAGGATCCGGAGGGCTATCCGGGAGGGTCATCTCAAGTTTGACAATAAGATGAAGGCCGGACGGCCACCCTTTTCCCCAGAACATGATAAGCTTTTCCGTCAACATGGTGACAGCCGAAGAGAAGGGCAAGGTCAAGGTCTTGACCTCAGCCAGGGCAAGGCAGGATGGAGCTGTAGACCCGGAACGTCAAGTGACCCTGGAACAGGTGCACGGTGAAGCCCCCCGCATTCTCAAGAGCCATATCGAGATCGGGGAATCGTCCAGGGCCAAACCCAGGGTGACTACGCGCATCCTCCTCAACAAGTGGCAGCGCCAGCTGGAGAAAGAGCGCTACCAGAAACGAAAGCACGAGGAAGAGAAGCGCAGGGCCGAAGAAGAAGCGCGCAGGAGAGATCTAGAGCGGTATACGCGTGAGCGAGGAGCGCGTGCACTAGGGTGCGCATTCTTCGAGCACTGCCTGGAACGAAGGGTTGAAACTCCCCACGGCGAGAAACGCCCCGAATGCGGTGACGGATATTTTGAATATAGGCGAGGAGGCGCCTATCGCCGATCCGTCCATGAAAGAATTGGAAGGATACATCCTAATGAGGATCGGCGTCAAAAAATTGAAATCATTGATCATCCCGAGGAAGCGGCAAGCCGATTTGAAGTGGGCCGATCGGGGAAGAAGACGAGGACGAATACATCTGGCAAAAGGGGCAATGGTGCCCGCCTGGCCTAAGAAAAAGTCAGAAAAGGAGGGTTCAACGCTTGAGGAACCGCGAACTGAGGCAGGCAGGAATCCAGACAAGACAGGTGTGGCGTCCGAAGGATAAACCTGAAGGATCAAACCGTTCGGCGCCGGCATGTATGGTATATTTTCTGCCGAATGAATTTATGGCTCCTGCTAATCGGGTAGTGCGGGGAAGAAGCGTCCACTGGACGATGAGCGACTTGAGGGACGATGGCGCGGCTAGTGCTAGCCAAGCAAGCCGTCTTCGACAAACCGGCCAAAAATCGACACATGAGGCCGCCGTACTTGAAAGGATACGTCAATGGCAAGCTATTGACCAAGATGTTTGTCGACGGTGGAGTGGCGGTCAACGTAATGCCGTATACCACTTTCGAAAGCTTGGCATGGGCCACGGCGACTTGACACCCACAAGCATAATTACGAACGATTTCGCCGGAATCCTTCGGATACCAAAGGGTGCGCTCACGTGGATGCGATGATTGGGTCTAAAACACTTGCTCACAACCTTCTTCGTCATCGAAGGTAAAGGAGCCTACAACCTCTTGCTTGGACGGATTGGATTCATGCCAAGCTGCCGCGTCCCATCTACCATGCATCGACAACTCATCCAATGGGTAGATGACGATATCGAGGTGGTCCGGGCGGATGACTCCGTAAGCGTTGTGAATGTGGAACCGACTTTCTAGGAATACCAAGGTATTGATTGTTTCTCGGGGAAAGAGGCGGGGAGAAGGTCTGTTGAGCTGTCGGCGGCGATCAACGGCCGATTCAAGCAGTCGGCTCTTATAGCAATTTTTAATGGATAACCCCGTCGATGGTACTGATGGCAAGTTGGGGCGAGGATTCATGTCGGCTGATAAATTAGAGGAAATTGACATCGGAAACGGTGACAAACCAAGGCCGACATTCATCAGCGCAAACTTGCAATCAGGCTTCAGGGAGGAATTAATCAAGTTGCTTAAGGAATATAAAGATTGCTTTGCTTGGGATTATTCGGAGATGCCTGGACTGGACCGTTCCATTGTTGAGCATCGGTTGCCAATCAAATCTGGTTTTAAACCATACAAGCAACCTCCCCGGAAAATCTATAAAGATGAAGTATTGGCCGATGTGAAGAAAGAAGTGGAAAGATTACTTGATGCAAACTTCGTTCGGCCATGCAGATATGCAGAGTGGATCTCTAATATTGTCCCTGTCTACAAGAAGAATGGAAAGATGAGGGTCTACATAGACTTCAGGGATTTAAACGAGCTACTCCGATGGATGGTTACCCCATGCCTGTTGCCGATTTGTTGGTTGATGCCGCTGCTGGGCACAAAGTCATCAGTTTCATGGATGGTAATGCGGGATACAACCAAATTTTTATGGCGATAGAGGATATATCAAAGACGGCCTTCAGATGTCCTGGTCATATAGGCCTGTTTGAATGGATAGTCATGACATTCGGGTTGAAGAACGCCGGTGCAACTTATCAGCGAGCCATGAATTACATCTTTCACGAGTTGATTGGCAAAGTTGTTGAAATTTACATTGATGATGTCGTGATCAAGTCCTTGAATCATGACACGCATTTGCAAGATGTAAAGAGAACCTTGGAGTGCACCCGAAAGCATGGTTTGAAGATGAACCCAAACAAATGCGCTTTTGGGGTATCAGCTGGAGAGTTCTTGGGATTCTTGGTCCACGAACGGGGGATTGAAGTTGGCAAGAAAAGCATGAAGGCCATTGATGAAGTTGTCCCTCCAACTAATCTCAAGGAATTGCAATCACCTGCTCGGCAAGATCAATTTCGTAAGGAGATTCATCTCAAATCTGTCACGAAGGTTTTGCCGTTTTCTCCATTCTTTGAAGCTTAAGAAAGATCGAGAAGTTCACATGGGGCGACGAACAACAAAAGGCTTTTGACGAGATCAAGCGATATATGAAGGAGCCACTAGTACTTGGTCCCTCCGCGAGTTGAACAAGCCTTTCAAGTTGTACGTGGCGACCGATACCCAAACCATTGGATCGGCCCTTATTTAAGAGTTCGAAGGAAAGGAGTGGGTAGTAGTGTACCTTTGCCGAAAGTTACTTGATCCCGAGACCGGGTATTCGGTAGTAGAGAAAGCGTGCCTATGCGTGTACTACTCGTGTACAAAGTTTCGGCACTACTTGTTGAATGCCTAATGCGTTGTATACTCCAAGTTTGATGTAATAAAACATATGTTATCTATGCCAATTTTGAACGGCGGGATTGGCAAGTGGATCTTGGCTTTATCGGAGTTTGAATTGAAGTTCGAATCGGCCAAGGCTATAAAAGGTCGGATCATTGCCGATTTTGTAGCCGAACATCGTGATCCATCGGTTGATTTTCTTGAAATTACTCCTTGGGCTTTGTTTTTTGATGGATCATCGTGTGGCAAAGGTGGAGGAGTAGGGATTTTATTAATTTCACCCGAGAGGTGAGATGTTTGAATTTGCCATCCCTATTCAACCCACTGTTACAAACAATCAGGCTGAGTATGAGGCATTGCTTCGGGGGCTTCAATATTTGAGAGAAGCCGGGGCTGTTTCAGTTGAGGTTTATGGAGATTCAGAGTTAGTGATAAAGCAGTTGAACGGCCAATACGAATGTAAAAGTGATGCGATGAGAAGTTACTACGAAGAATGCAGAGAAATCTTGAAGGGCTTTTCGTTGGTGACTCTACAGCATATTCCTAGGGAGCATAATGAAGAAGCGAACAGGTTGGCTCAAAACGCTTCCGGTTATAAAGAAAATCAAGAAGCATTTGCTGCAGAGATATGTACGATGGGTATGGATCTTGCAGAGGATGATTGGAGAAAACAGATCGTTGACTATTTGAGGGATCCATCCCGAAAGGTATCTAGGAAGCTCAGGTACAAGGCCATAAAATTTGTTCTTCTGGATGATAATTTATTTTACAAATCACTAGATGGGGTGTTGCTACAATGCCCGGGTCCGGAGAAGAAGTTAAAAGGATGATGAGTGAAGTGCATGATGGGATATGTGGAGCACACCAATCGGCCTACCGCATGAAATGGGTTATCGAGCGGTGGGTGCTTTTGGCCAACGATACTAGAGGACTGCTTTGAGTATCACAAGGGATGTCAAGGCTGCCGAGAGGTTTGGGAATATTCAAAGAGTTCCCGCATCAACATTAAATCCCATCATCAAGCCATGGCCATTCGGGGGTTGGGGTATAGACTTGATTGGCCGATTAATCCACCATCTAGCAAGGGGCATAAGTTTGTGCTTTTGGCTACGATTACTTTACCAAATGGGTTGAGGCAATCCCACCGAAGAAGGTGACGTCGAGAAAACATGGTTGAATTTGTCAAGGAACACATCATCTATCGGTTTGGAATCCCTCAAACAATCACAACCGATCGGGGAGCCCAATTCGTGTCCTTGGAGTTCGGGGAGTTTCTTTGGAAGCATGGGAATCAAATTGTTTAATTCTTCTCGCTATTATGCCCAAGCTAATGGCCGGGCAGAGGCTTCTAATAAGATCATGATCAAGCTTATACAAAAGAAGATCGACCGGAAGCCGAGGAGGTGGCATTCGGTACTCGGTGAAGCATTATGGGCTTACCGAATGGCCCCTCATGGAGCTACAAAAACATCTCCTTATGAATTGGTTTGTGGACACCATGCGGTTTTGCCTTGGGAGGTACAATCGGATTCTAGGAGAGTGGTCTTGCGAGAAAGATTTAAGCTCCAAAAATTACGGTGGCTTAATGATGGATGAGTTAGAAGATTTACACATGATCTGTCTCGGGGCCCCGGAGAATATCGAAAAGAACAAGGCTGCGGGTTGCCAAGTATTATAACAAGAAAGTAAAGGTTAGGCGGTTTGCGGACGGAGATTTGGTTTGGAAAGCGTTACTGCCGATTGGAACCAAATACGGTGAATTCGGCAAATGGTCCCCTAGCGGGAAGGACCCTTTCGAGTGGTCGGATGCGTGCACGGTAATGCCTACATGTTGAAAACTTTGCTAGGAGAAGAATTTTCCGCTGCAATAAATGGAAGATATTTGAAGAAATATTATCCTAGTATTGAAATCGATCGGTAATCACCGACATTGGGGTTACATGCATACGATACGGGAATAGCCGGCGCTCAAGAACGAGGCCGCCTTGGGAACAAAATCCCCAAACGGAGGGAATGGCCGGTGCCTAGGTGCACCTGCCCTTAGCACAAAACTACATTACAAATGCTTCTTGCGAGGTTTACATCCAACAACCCCGGTGATCAAGACTTCGGGGAGGCGGGAAGCGAGAGGCCCGGAGGAAGAAGCGAAAGTATGATTTAATCTTTTCTTTGCTTCTTCGGCTACTCCCTCTTCGGTTGCTCCGGGACCATCGTGACGGCAACTTGGAATGCGTGGGGGTGACCACGATTGGCTGCCTCCACCAAGCTGTCCCAAGTTTGCTTTCGGGTTATTGTACCTATCGAGAGACATCGAAACGGAGGAGTGGTCATTAGGGGCAAGAAACTCGGATGTGAGCGCGGAGTCAAGAAGGAGTTGGAGATGTTTACCTCCTACTAATGCCTCCCGAGCCATGCGACGCTCGCGCTCGGCACCGGCAACGAGCGATGACGTCCGGAGGTCATGCTCCAAGTGCCGAACGCGGCGGCGCGGTGGATGGGCGGTTCTCTGCTCGGGCGTAGCATCCTCTCGCTTCAAGGGAAGAATCGGAGGAGATGTACTCGAGTACGTCTTCGGTCCCGATGATTTCCTCGGGGGGAGCGGATCAAGGCCGAAAGAGGAAAAGCGAGAGAGGAAGTAAAACATGAGACCACATTAAGAAACAAGAAGCAAGATCAAAGGAAAACTCACTCTCGAATCGCGCGTTTCTTTGGGATGCTGCCTTCACCGGGGCTGCTTGCCTTTGTCCATGGCCTTGGGGTTTTTTCCTGCGAAGACGGGGAGGAGATGAGAAGTGATGGATGAGTGTGCGAGTGGATTTGCGGGGCATCTCGGCGGACTATTTTATTGGCGAGAGAGTGCGTTGGGAGTGATGACTGGCCGGTGTGCATTATTGGAATACCAAACGGCAGGGTTTTCTTCCCGGATGCGAAGAGGTGTCATTCGAACAGTGCCTGCGGATTGCCGAATCAAGGATTTTCTATGGATTTTGCATCAAGAAAAGTCTGTTTTCGCGTGTTCGGCTCTGGCCAGTTCCCGAATACGTTTAAGGAAAAACGAGATTCGCAGATGCAAACACAGGAAAAATCATCGCAGTACAAGCATGGAAATTAAAAGTTCTTTATTTATTGCCGATATCAAACATCCCTGATACAATCTAATCAAAGAGACTGTTTAACACGGACGGGGATGGGTGAGTTCGGCAATGGCATCGCCGTGGCCGTCGAGGCGCTCCCGGGATGATCTCGATCTCATCGATGTCCTCGGTGCGCCGCCCGAAGCCGCGCGGCCTGGTGGAGTAGTCGACGTTGGTGTGCGTCGCCATGGCAGCCAGGCCCAAAGTGGTGCCCAAGCGGATGCCGTGGGTGGCCACTTCGTCCACGCGGTGTTCCACCGCGGCAAGGCGCTCCGCCTGCGTGTCTCCGCGGGCGTTCGCTTTGTCGGCCAATTGCTCCACCAGCGTCTTCAGCTAGTTGAGCTCGGCGTCATGGGCTGCAAAATGCAAGATAAAGTGATCAGTATCAAAAGCCGGACTGGATTAAGGGGTGGTTTCAGAGCCGTACCGTCAATGGTCGCCAGCAGCTGCTTGCGCTGGTCTTCCCACTCCAATTCGGCTATGCCAGCCTTCTTGGAGACATCTTCCAGCTCGCGTCGGGCCACTTCCAGCTCCGCCTTGAAGCGGAGAGCATCAAGTTCCCCGTAGGGAACGGGGGAGTAATGGTCTGACTCCGAGGAGTCATCGCGGCGGGCGGCGGCGGCGCGGAAGATGGATTCCATTGAATAAGCACCGAAACGAGAGATGATCGTCAAAAACAAAAGGAAATCAAAGATGAATCGTAAAGAAAAACTTGACGATTATTGCCTCCGACGCGCACTGGCGTGACTCCCCTCTGCCTCGTCGGCGGCCGCGGCGCCTGTTGTTGCTGCTCGCCATGCTTCTAGGATTTGTGCTGATTAGGGAGAAGAAGATTTGAGGTTGGTGAAGATTTGAGGACTAAAGGCTTGGTGAAGAGCTGGGGGCACCTACGGTTTTCATTTATAGGCCTGGCAAAATAGATCGTGGCCTCAGGTCATGGCTTTAGATCGTGGCGCATATCCCAAGAAACTTGGAAGGTGGAGAGGTGTCCTTGACCAATCCGCCGTCGGGTCGTTTGGAGTCCAAGGCTGAGTCGTATTCGGTTGACTGGCTCGGCTAAGTGGAAGTCAAGGTGTCGTTCGGGTATGACACTTTTGGGCTATCGTTTACCGAATGGGTTGTTCAGCGTTGCAATTAAGGACGTGCAGAGAAAAGGGAAAATAAATTTACAGAAGCAAATATTGCAAGGACAGCCAGTTCGGTTACACATCGGTCGATACATCTAAATGTTTAAATACTTTGCAATTACATTGGAGGCGTTCGATGTTGCTTGGTGAAAGTTCTCCATCCGTTCTTGATAATCTTTCTGGGCGTCAGACAGGATGGTGAGTTCTGCATTACATTGATTCACCTCAGCTACGGCCGATGTTGCTTCCTCTTGGATCTTCTCTATCAGTCCAGGGAGTTCGGCTATTTTCTTGTCATCGGCTTCTATTTCAGCTGACAGACTTCTTAGTTCTACCTCCAATGCGGCCTTTCTGGCGATCTTCAATTCACGAGCAGCTAGCAGATTGGCTAATGTCTCTTTGTGACTCTCAGTTTGAGATTGTGCTCCCTTCATGGTTTGTTCGGCTTTGGCCTTCTTCATTCAACGGCGGGCGGGAAGACATATTTTTCGCAGCTCGTCTTATGGCCACATAATGAATATCCGGACGGAGATGGGTTCAAGCGAGGCTTTGATGTCCTCGGGGAGCTCTCGGCTGATGGGTTCAAGCATCTCTTCAAAATGATCAAGGTCTTTCAATTGATCTCGTGCATCTCTTTGCAGCCAGGCAAAAATTTCCTTAAGTTTTTCTTGCACTACCTCTGACAAGGTTTGAGGCACTCCTTCCCTTGTCTCGGCAACTGGGTTGTCCCCCATTGATGGGTTTGATGATGGTGGAGCCTGATCCTGAGAGAGTAATATTGCCGAATTAGGAGTATTGGAAATAAAGAATAACAAGATTAAGTGCAAATGTTTACCTCATGCCTAACTTCACGAGCTAGAGCGGGGTTTGGTTCGGTTTCGGAGGCGACCTCCGGAATTACTTGGTGAAGGGGATACTCTAGGCAAAGCCGAAGCTTCGTGTGAGAAGGTGCGCGCGATTTACGGCAACTCGGAAGCTTACGGCTGGAGAGGAAGTGGGTTCATCTCTGTTAAGGTTGATGTTTACGCGCGGCCAATGGGTGATTGAATCCTTGAAGGACTTGACGACTCCGGTCGGATGGGGGAATTCACCTGCGGTGAGATTGGTGTTTACGTACGAGCGAGAGGATGATCGAGTCCCTGATGAAGATGAGATCTCTATTTGGGCAGATGGCTCAGCCCTGGGTGGACTTATATGTTGAGAGACGGGGACATCCACGAGTTGATCCGCCATTGTTTCCTCTGCAAATGCCACATTAAGAATGAATGCCAGTGTTCATCCTTAAGGAAAGGACAGTAAAGGTCATACAATGGATGGAGAATTGGCAGGTTCTGAAATTGAAGGCTGCTGAGTTCTAGTCTGAAATCATACAAAACGAGATTTATTAGAAAAAGAGTAGTCCTGTGATCGGGGAAAGGAAGAACTTTACCTCAATAAGGACTTTCTTGATGGTTCTTCTCCTTTTGGCAGTTGGAGGTGCGATCAGAGACAGGCCTTGCCTCTTGTCGGCGGTAATCTTGGACATAGCCGGGTACATTGTGGCATATCTAGCCATCAGTTGAGCCAGGGTTGGTAATTTGAATCCCAATGCTGAGATTGGGCCTACTGCATTGTAAGCAATCTCCCTGGCTAGAGGGGCAGGCACTGTGTTCTGTCGGCAAAAAAAATTAAGACCATGGTTAGAGGAAGAAGTGTCTGATTTGAGGAAAATGATGATCATGTTACCTCTGAAGTTGGCTGAAAATCAGGCATCAGCTCTATACAAAATAAGTGTACAGGCTCACTGAAAATGTGATCATGGAATTCTTGCCACCAAGAGTTTAAGGTGGGGTGAGCTACTGTTGTAGGTGTGAAGGGCCAGGTGTAAACAGTTGAACTGCATACATACTGAAAAACCCTGCTGGTTTGGGTAAGTTCTTTGATTTCCTCTCTGGGCTTGAGAAATTCATGCAGGAATAGCCTTGGGGCATATGGCCACATCCAAGTTGTCGAGCCATCATGCTGGGCTGGTAGTATTCATAAGTACTGTGGTTTAGCCTCCCCCACTAAATTCAGCTGGTAGAATGCATGGATGGATGAGGATATTGAGGATTTCCAGAAATCTTCCATCTTGGTGTCCAGCTTCAAAGGAGAATTCATAGGGAAGAGTTAAATTATCATTGTCTAGATAAGGGAGCCAGAGAGGATTTGGGAAGCCTTTGAAGAAAAGCTCAAAGAGCTGGCTGATATTCTGATTGATGGAAACAGTGGAAGCAGCTTCTCCGTAGGTGTGACATCCTCTGGTAATCTGAGTTTCCCCTTCATGATAGTTGGATGAAGGAAAAAACCGAGTGTTGAGGTCAACACCGACAATGCGGTGCATGTGCGGTTGAAGCCACATTTGTACGAACCACCAAGGGCCATTGACGGATGCTATCCTCCGGTCGGTGTACATTTGGGTGACGATCGATGAAGCATGTGGTATACACTTCCCAAAAGGTATTTTCCGAGGGGAAGGCGCTTACCACTAGACAATTGGGTGGCCATTACAATGTGATTCGGAGTAGGCGGCTCGTTGGCTTTACCACAGAAGATGAACCTGCATAGCCACATATTCAGGAATGCCCTGTATTCAACTTCACCAAGGGGGCCATCTTTCATGTGATTCTGGATATAATTTTTATATCCGCTCCCTGGTTTCACTCCTGTCTGTCTTGTGGAACCTTTGAAATCCCAGGGGTGGACAGATATTGTAATGTCAAGGCTGGTAATCATGTATACATCGGTCAGAGTTGGAGACATTGGGCCGTGACCAAAGAAGAAGGCGTTGACGCCATTTGACCAGAAGTGGCAAGCCGCTATCAGAAGATCTTCGTTTTTGGGGGTATCGGCCAAAGACAGCTCCAAGCATTGAGCAATGCGGAGGGTATCCCAGTTTTGGGTCCTGATGCTCTTATCCGCAATAATTCTTTTGTACCAATTCCTCCCGGCCCGCAATTGGGGGCAAAGGCCAATTCTTAAAGGCGTCTGCCACGGGGGAGGCTTAGTTAAAGCTGATTTAAAGGGGATCCTTTGGGATTCGGGCCGCGATGAATTCGCAAGGATCGAAACTCCCACGGGACCAAGGTAGTAGGATGTTGAGTTGGCCTCGGTGCGAATCAAAAGTTCGGTGGAGAGTTCTCGAGGAAAAGCGGAGAAGAAATCTTAGGTAAAAATTGAAAATGCGAGTGCCGAATGAAGCTTCGGTGGAGGAATTTACACGAGCGACTTGATTTTGACCCGCCATTGAGGATTTGAGCTCGGAAAAAGGGGATCTAGGGTTTGGATGCGGGCGAAGACTGCGACGGATTGCGAAGAGAGAGAACGGGTGTTGAACGATTTGGTTTGAAGATGCGATGGTTGGAGTCAATTCCGGGGATAAAATCACTTTTATCCCGTAATTGAAGGGGCATATGTTAACACCGAGAATTTGGTAAGGAGTCGACTTGTGGGTCCGACCCGATTGAAGAATCCGTTCGGCGGAAGGAAGGTTTCTTCGGATGAATTCGGCGAGAAGAGTCCGCGGTCGGCAATTTGCTTCCGTTCGGCAAGGAGATTGTTACGGCGATTTTGCGGGATTGTGTGGTGACGTGGCCGGCGGAAAGGATAGATGAATGGATAAGTGATCACATTTAGAGATAAATTAGGTATCGAATCCATTCGAGGTCATGCTTAGCGGGGTATAAATATGAACCCTAAATGTATGTAACGGATAATCGAAACATTTTCAATACAACCGGCTTTACGCCACATCCTTGAGTCCTTTGTCGTGTCGTCGAGTTCTTCGAGAGGGTTCATCGATCCGTCGACCTCGGTGAGTACGGCAACCTTGTATCATGTCTAGTATCATGCTTGTGGATTTAGATGCGATGCAAGTAGTCTTGTCACCATGCTTAGTGTCACGCGGTAGATTCAAGCTTGGTTCAACAAGGTGTTTCATCTATTTATTCATCGGCGGGATATGTGATTACATCACAAAACATGCGGTGAATGAGAAAATTGGCCATGCTAATTCTATCCATCGGGCCAGTTATTCTCAAACATCATGTGTAACTGATCTCTATAATATTCAACAAGGTAGAGATGAATCGATTTTTAATTATTTAGAATGATTCAAAGAAATAAAGAATCGGTGCTTTAATTTACCTTTTTTCGATTCGAGATCTAGCTTATTTTGCTTTTAGAGGTTTAAAATCATCCCTTAGAGATTGGTTGAGAAGTATAAAATTTAATTCACTTGATGAAGTACTTGTGAAAGCTAAGGCATATGAGTTAAGGATAACGGAACAAAATGAGAAAATTGGGCATGCTAATTCTAGCTATCGGGCAGTTGTTCTCAATCATCATATGCTACACATCATGACACTTGAGTGGAGGTTGCACCTACTTTCTCATCATCGCTTGCAAATGCTAATAATCATGATTTGGCTGCGAATGTTCATCATAAACGTAGCTGATTAATGAAAATTCAGCAAGCATGTATTTAGATCAAGAAGTCGGATAAGAGGACCACCCCGAGGAGATGCACCAAGAATTAGATCAGATTCTTGCACAATTTCAATGTGACTTTCTTTATCAAGTAGCAATCTCCAAGAAAAATAAAAGTGATTCAGATTTGAGCAATAGTTCGGTTATTATGACAACCGAACCAAATGGTGTACATTCCGAATCTATTGCATATAAAGAGTCGAGCTTAGGCGTAGAAGAGCATATTAATCAAAAGGAAATAGCTATGCTTGATTTTCTGAAGCCGGAGTTGTCATACACTTAACTAGTGATTATCATGCCACTAAGCGACAAGTTCGAGGTGAGAAAAGTTCAAAGCATCAAGCTGTTGAGAACCAAGACAAAGGAGGCGAGAAGGGATCATTGGCATGTCGACACAAGGTGATTTCCAACAACCACAGGAGGCACCGGTCTAACCGGCTCTCTACACCGGTCTAACTGGTCCAGACAGAGGATGACTGTGGGCTGCCGTCAAGAGGATAAATGCGACATCATCCACATCAAGGTTTCTCGCCTCTCCAATGTATTTGATAAGGTATGTTTTACAAGTAATTCCCAATCAGATCCTATATTTGTTGTTAATTCATTTATTAGTGATTCTATCATAAATAATTCTAAGAGATCGATTAAGGATGATTTACTTGCTAGTGATAGCATGCCTTTGGATTCTACCAGCCAATGCAATGATAAAATTAAAAAGGCTGATCATAAAACTACTTTGATATTTAAATTTTCTACATCATCATTGTCAAAGTTTTTCTCTTCATGGTGTACTTATGGATATTCTGGATTTAAAAGTAAGAAATCAAAATCGAGAGCCATTGTGAAGTTCGATGCTCATATAGTGACCAACTTTAAAGCACGGGCATGAGAAGTGCAAAGAAAGGTATAGCTGAATGGGTCGATGAGAAATCGAACCGTTCGTTTGCTTGGCCTTAAAGGCTTCTCCACAAAAGCATCGGTTGGAGAAAATAAAGTACACCTTTGATTTAACTTTGTGTGATAATTTATTTGATATCTTGCTAGAGAATAATTTTATTAAACTCTTTGATCACAAAGTTAGTCCATCACCTCTCGAGTTAGAAGATAAAAAATATTGCAAGTGGCATAACTCTTTTAATCATAATACTAGTGATTGCAATATTTTTTGTCAATTCATACAATCTGCCATTGACACCTGGACGATTGAGGTTTGCTCAAACACGAGAGGATGACCGATTGGCTACAATTGGTTTTAATTGCAAAGGATCATTAAATCGATTAGCATCAACCGATTTATCCAAAAATCCGGATTTAATTGCCAAAGAGGAAGATTCAAAGCTTCGAGTGTTGAGAAGGACATCGTCCATAACTTGCAAGATCAAGTGATTTTCGAGGACGATGAACCTATCAAAATCCCGGAATTTACCGGGGGGCAAAAGGATTTATCTTCATCAAGACAGGAACATGTTACTCTTCTGTTCTAGAGTCACGAGTCACAGGTGCAACTCAAAGGTACGACCGGTGACCCACGGAGTCGGGCCGGTGTAGCCCAAAGGTCCGACCGGTGCAAGTGTGAAAAAATTAGGGATGTCCAAATCCGAACATCCCGTAGCTAATGGAGGTAAATACCATGGCAAGCACAATGGTAAAAGGCCGAAGCTCACTTTTGACGAACTTCTGGCTAAGTACCAAAAAGACAATGAGGTCAAGCGTGCTAATCGGTCAAATAAAGTTAAGTCATCAAGATTGCCTCCTAAGCATAATTTTGGGAATTGGAATCGGCAAAGAAAGGGTTTTCAATCAGCAGCATCATATTTTCCTTTTGAGCCATCAATGTCGGTTTCATATGCTCCATATTCCACTAGTGCTCATCCTTATTCATCATGGGGGTGGAGTGATTCATCGACACATACTCCTTCATATTTCAGACCATATCATGTTGAGTATGCAGCTCCAAGACGACCATCGCATGCAAGGCAGCCATATGTTGAAAGTGACCGTTTTGAGTATAAAGATCGGTCTGGTGCTCAAAACAAGAAAAATGTGATCAAGCAAGTTTACCGAGTGAAAAGAGATGGTCGCAAAGATAAAAGTTCAGATCTAAATTCAGTTAATGAAAAGCCGATTAATGTGTTCAACACTTCGGCTACTAATGGCAAAGAGAGGGAAAAATCATCCGGTGATCCTCCGGGTGCCAAATTTGAGCGAAAGGAGTTGAAGAGGTCGAAAAATAAAAGAGGAGAAGCTGCTGTCCAAAGCTGAAGCAAAGTCAAGTCATCCACTTGGTTTATCAAATTGGCGAGAAGAAGAAGCTACAAAAGCTTAGTGCTTGAGAGATGAAGAAGAAAGGCATGGCATGGATTCCTAAAGGAAGCATTCGGACTCACACGGATGATGATCAAGCAAGAGGTGCAACACGATTGAAGGATAAGAAAAGATATGAGAGATGGTCTTCAAAATTGAGGTTTGCACCAAATCATCAAAGTTATTGGTCATTAGATACACTTGATTATCCCTCATACTCTTATTTTTGGTCCTTGGGTTCCACATGGTTCATCTTTATATCATAGAGGGTTATCGGCAAAATACTATGCATATTGATTAATGCGCAAAAGCCGAAATATTTAGTTCTTAGAGATGGTTTTAATTTTTGAATTTATATATCTCTACTCTATTATTTCGGTTGTGCATCTTCTTATGGATGAATTCCTTATGGATGATATTGAATTATCGTCTTTGACAACATACATGGCCGATGAATCTCTTAGATCATCTTCCTAAAGTGATAGCTTCTTGATAATAGGTTGCTTAAAATCTTTTTGGTGCCTTAAGTGCTCGGGAGGCAAGACTTAAGCAAAAAGAGTAATTTACCACTTTGGAGTTTCTATTTACTAAATCGGCTTGAAAGATTTCTCAAAATGTTAGTGCTGTCCTTATTTCACCAAATAATAATGTTTTGAGATTTTTAGCCGGTTGGTATATTTAACTTCAAGTAACAAGCCGAATGTAAGTTTTTATATTCGAAATTTGGATTCGAGGATCCATAGTGGTAGAATCATGCAAAGGCATTTAGTGGCTCATTACCGAGGTGTAACAAGTCTTTACATTAAATGAGTCACTATATATATTTCTTAGCATATGTCTAGAAGGTTATCTTAATTTTATAACATCTATTTTATCTAGACATGAGAATTCGGGATTAGTACTCTCGAATAATGAACATCGAGCTACGGTGTCCGAAAGACATTTTCATGAAAAAGGGCCAATGTTTAGAAATCAAAGAGCACATCTCGAACGGACCGGTTTGACCTCTACCTTGACCGGTCGATTGTCGGTGACCGGTCTAACCGATCCTTGTCACCGGTCGACCGGTGTGGGCTGTTGGTTTGGTGTCCGGATCTCGAAATTTGTTAAAGACAAGATTGATACTTGGATAAAGTTTGTTGGCGGCTTGTTAACATAATCTAAGATATATTGGAAGGATTAAGTAAAAAACAAATAAGGATGGTTCAAGAGTAATCTGGTTGCAGTGAGTTACAAGGTCATTGTGTTCTATTCACTTTTTGAGATGATTACTCATTTTATATTATTTCTGGTCAGAAAATCGTGTGGATGCAAATCTGAATTATTCTATACTTTTCCATTATCAATTTGAGTCATTGAAAAGACCGATTGACATTATAGCAATTTGGTTGATTTATGCATTCACAACATTTTGCGAGTGTGAGCATAAGTGTAAATTAGCTATTCAGGGATACAAAGCCGAGGGAGTGTGTACTCAGGCTTGTCTCATTGACACAATGTGTATAAACGACAGCAACAAGTGTACATCTTTATATTTGACAAAATCAAGTAAAATGGTCGATAGATGTTGTCATTCTTCAAACGGTGAAACTTGTTTGCTACACTTATGCTCAATATTGTTCTTGTGCAGTTTGGGGATGGTAAGTATTTCTTCGTACGCAAGCTTTACCAAGAAACAGGGGCATATGTTCACACCCAAAAGTAGCACGGCTCGAGATATGTGAGGTTAAAGGTTAGAAGTGCCAATCTAGTGCTAATCCTTTATATTTTGCTAGTTTGGCTTCCATATGCATTTTATAGGACAAGAGGCTCATCTTGAGAGTTCTGAATATGGTTTCATAAAGAGGGCAAGGAAACATTTGGAGAAGCGATGATATGAGGTCAAGTCACGAGTTCAATCCACCAAGATGAAACCTTTGCAAAGATGATCAAGAAAGTTATGTAGATCAAATAATCATGGTCAAAAGTGGTTGATCCGGCTTATATAAGAAGGCCGGCCGATCGATTCGGTTATTGGTCATATAGCCGATTCGGCACCCACACCGGTCCGATCTTTGACACACACCGGTCGGACCGGTCAAACCAAAGTGCTCAAAATGACAATTGGACTTCACCATTGCGTAGGTCTTGTCGAGGCGATCGAAATGCATATGTGGAACGTCCGGTTCGGAGTCCGGATGAGGGAGAGTTATGGTCCCGACAAGAACCGACCCTGCGCCCGACCGGTTTGACTGTGGGACCCAACGGTCCGACCGTGCTCGCTGCCAAATCCGAGTTAGGAGTTGTATTTTGACACCGTATTTGTATAGGTTTCGACTCCTCTTTGGGGCAAGACCTCCCCACCCTATATTTATGAAGGGTCACGACCGATTGAGGGGAACACAATCGAATCTATCAATAACATCTACATTTTATCCTCTCAACACCTTTTCCAACCTCCATGCTTCTCGTCTCTTGATCTCCACGACCGAGAGATGGCGTCCTTGGGCCTGGCGGCCGACCTAGGGCACACCGGCGACATCCACGCCACGACGGGGGTCCCTCCCGAGCGCGAGCTTCGACGGTCTTTGCTAGTTTGCTTGTAAACTAGTTGTTCTTCATCACGTAAGTACATTGTTTACCTCTTTGCTGGTTTGCTCATAAACCTAGCCGTCCTCCATCACGTAAGTGTGGTAGTTATCCTCCTCGAACGACCGTCTTGAGCCAAACCCTAGGACACCGGTCGGCGGTGGCCTTGACCGGCTCCGACCGATCATGACATCTTCGCTCTTCGGTTTGTTTCGCGACCCGCACGCTCTAGTGCTCTCGTGCGTGTTGACCGGAAAAGCGTCAACACTTCTCCTCCTCTCCTCCACCGCATCTCGTCTAACACCTCATCCCCTCCCCACTATTTTCCCCCGCTAGGGTTCGTCATGCGGCGGCGGCGGCGGCGGCTCCAACTAGATCCTCGATTCGGATCCACCATATGATTATTGCCCTCCCTCCTCCTCTTCCCCCCTTCTTGCTAGATTCGATGCGCCACTAGAGGATTTTGTTGACGCGAAAAGTGCACCTAGCGCCAAGCACACGGCAAGCCGAACAAGGCGGCTTCACACGTGTAGAGATCACAAGACGTGCCGGTCAATTTTCCCCGAAAATTAACAAAAGACAAAGTAGTTAAATTCCAAAGCTTGGAACTTGCCGGGTGGTAACGAGAGGTTCCATATTTACGGCTATAAAGCCAAATGAGATGACATATAGCTATAGAGAGCTATCGCGACAAGCGAAACCATTCGAGAACTTTAAAGAGGAAAAAATAATATAGCCGAACGGATGACGTAAGCATGACGATGATCGGTCTTTGTTTGGACAAAGATGCACATGCACAAGATCGCGACCGATCCTCGTGGTGATCAACATTAAATAAAAAACAAGGTAAAAGCGCGAGCATAAATATGTAATAAACAAGCATGCATAGGTTCAAAGCGCTAGTCTACCGCATGTCTAGGTACTTTAAAACCCGTCGGGTACGACACCAAGCAAATCTATCCACCGCATGATACAACTTGCTTGGGATCATGCCACTTTCCACAAATAGATCTATCCACCGCATGATACAATCTAAATATGGAAAGCTAAAAGCATACATTATTTAAAGCATAAATTATGCACGTGTTTTACTCGTGATAAACATAACCGAACACGGCTGGACAGCCGATTTGGGATCCATGAAGAAGGAACGAACATTACCAAGTAAGATAAATCTATCAGATTGATTTGAAAAATCTAATCCACCGGATGACTAGCTCCAAAACAACCCAAAAACCTGCATCTACCGCATGATACCGGTTCTTTCAAGATTTATGCAAGCCTTAGCAAGCTTGAACCCACAACATGTGGCAACCTGGATCGATTCGGTTTCGGCTATCGGAAAGCACGTGATCCACGTGTCGAATTAACTAAAATTTCCAACTCGACCCGCATAAGGATCATCAAAAGGGATAAAGCCGATCCAAACCCATCTAGATTGGGCAAAAGGTGTTACATGAATTTAAACATAAAGCAAAAACTCAAAGCAACACGGGGTAACTTAATGAATCTATTGAATCTTGCCGAATTCAATAGAGCCGATAACTAGCTTCAAGCTAGATATTAGCCTACCGCATGGCTCATGACCTAACAAGAAACCCTCTTGAAGATGGCGCTCGGGTGCTCTCCCCCCTTCCTCCCCCCTGCTCCCTCCCTCGCTCCTCCTCGGCTAAGGCGTCACGATGGGACTCAAGCTAAGCTCCCTCCTCTCTCGCAAATCTTCTGCTGATCTCTCTCCGGTGGTTCTCCGTGCTTCTTCGTGGTTTTCTCTTCGTCGTCTCGGGTTGATTGGGTTTTATTCGCTTCTCGGTCTTTTTGCTTCCCCTGCTAACGGATTACATTCGGAACAAGCTTGATTTTGGTATTGGTAAAGCGTTTGAGCATGATGTTCACCGCAAGGCTTGGAAGGCTTGTTCACTCTTATTCTCGGCCTTCAAGGGGTTTCTACCTACGGCAACTTTCGGGAGGTATCTCTTTCGGCTCAATGAGGAGTCGGTTGCCTTGGTCCTCCGGTCTTGTACGGGAGGTTATGCAAACTACTTTCGGGTTTCCTATCAAAGTCACAATCACTATCGTTTCACCGTTTCATGCAAGGCGGCGGGTCTTGCCATTTACAATCTGCGCGATTCATTGGTGATTCTTTTGATGTTTATTTTCATCTGCGGAGCAATGGGGCCCCTCACTTGGGAACGAGAGAAAAGGCTTTGGGAGGAAGAAGAAGCCAAGCAATGGACTAAAGTTCTTTCAAAGTGCCAAAAAAGAGTGGGTTTCGGGTCTTCTTCTTCTTCTAAGTGTCCCGGGGAAAAGAGTTCGTTTTGCTGAAAAAATAGTGCAAGACTCTCCGGTTATCAAATCAAAGCCTTCCGGTCTCCCTCAATTTGTCAAAATTGGGAATGCGGAAGTTAAGCTTCCATGTTCGATCTCGAACCACCTCAAATTTGTGGAGTTCTTAGGAAATATTTTGATGAAGTCTCATCGGTTTAGGTTCAAAGGGGTCGGGCTACTAATGTGCATGGGGAAACTCAACGGATTTACGTTCGGCGGTGTTCTCAAAATTTTCCTTTTCCCAAAGGTCCCCACTCTCCTTCGTCCGCCTCGGTTAATTCCTTTTTTGGAGAGATTAACCGGTTCCGCGCTTGGGGGGGGGGCTGCTCGGTGTCTTGATTTAAGTCACTCGGGAAGTAATTGCACCTGCCTTCCAAAATGTGCTTGCGTGCTTTAAGAGGGGCCACAAATTTAAATTCTGCCGAACTAGAAGCGAGGCCAAGGGTCTTACGGAGGCCCAAAGCACGCGTGTGCCGGCTGGCCCAATCTCTCAAGCGTCGGATGTAGAAGATCAAGGGTCGGGGGTTCTACGGTGTTTCTCCCCCAAATTCTCCAACTCCGGAAAACCCCGGTCCCCTCGCTCGGCGACTCCCGCCTCGGAAGGCGCGCCTCTTCTCTGCAATCCTTCCTCCCAGGAAGCTCCGCCGGAGGAGGAGATGGCGAACTTTGTTGTTGATCCCACTCCATTCGTTCACCGAGGGTCCGGAGATTGAGGATTGGGCGCGCCACCGCCCGCGGTCGGATTGTCATCAATGGCAACCCTCCGCGTCGCCATGATGAGTACGCCATCGTCTCCCTCGCCCCCCTCCCCCGCCGGACCTCCTTCATGAGGCCATGGAAGAAGTCGTGGCATTTACGGAAGAGGAGCGACAAGCGGTCATTCGCTCTCGCTGTCTGTCTCCCACGGGGTTGTGTACGGTTCGAGTTTTCTTCTTCGTTGGAAAGGCAAGTCATGATCGGTCGCGGTCCCATGCGGCTTGATATCCGGCGAGAAGTCGTAATTGTTGAGCATGATAGGGGGATTAATTTTCGCGGTTGCCCCTTCACTCGTACGTGTTGGATTATGTTTCGGCTTTTCCCTTGGATTTTCAAACCGAGAGAAATTATTTCGCGAGTCGTGGGGCTATTTGGTTCGGTGATTAGCTTGGATTGACAATGCCGGTGTCGCTCTCGCTCGGTCCTCGGATGCAAGGTTACTCTTGTTAGCGAGAATCCCCGGAAGCATCATTATCGGTGAAGGAAATCCCATGGGGGATCATGGGCACGAGTTGGACGGTCCTGTTTATGTTACGAATAGTGCTCAAAATGATGTCATGGGCGGGGATGAGGACCGGTCCCGGGGAATGGGAACCCCCATCCCGAGCACTTTCGACGAGAATGAGAACAATGGCAATGGCATTCCGATCCCTAGGTTTTTTGAGGCTGTCCGGGACTTAGATGAAGTGCGAGCGGGCAAATGTGGATCATGGATGGGAGCTTCCCCCCTCTCCCGCCCATTGTCAATCCTAACGGGTGGGCTCGGTGGCACGAGCCCCGAGTGAAGGAATTGATGAAAATGAGCCGCATCCGGTTAATGATTTGGGCGACGTGGCGGTTGCTAATGCTATTGCTTGATGGTGTGATGCGGCACCACGAAGTGCCCCAAGAAAGTCACTCGGTGAGCGGTGAGGTACGGGCTTTCTACGAGCTCGGGGAGCTCTGTCACGCTTGAACTTCTCGTTCCCGATAACTCTTCTGCTCTCGAGTTGTCCCGATTGAATGGGGCAACGGCATTGCTTTTGAAGATGACGGTGCTATCGGGCGGTTGCTGCAAGAATTGGCATTCATCGGTGCTTTGGTCCCTCCCCATCGGTGGCAATGCTTGTCCAAGACCTCGCGGCTCATGCTCGGTTGCTTATGGCCTCCCCGCCAATGAAGGAACCTCTTCTGCTCAGTCCTGGAATTTTGTCCCGACCTCCTCTATTGCTGACACTTGGTTTTTCTGTGTGGACAATCATGCTTGGGGAAATAATGCTGAAGCCTCTTCATCTAGGGGAGCCAGAATGCCAAGACTGGCACTCATCAGTTCTCCTCACTCAGTCAACCCCCCCAATCGGTTGGAGGTCCATGAGCGCGAATAATGCGGGAGCCAACCAGCCAGATAATCCCTGATCAGGAAGCTTCTGATGGCTGTGTGGTGGACATGGACCTTGACTCCCCCACCCGCCTGGCTTCTGAAATAATCTCAAGTCCTCCTGCTGCCAAAAAGAGAAGAGGAAGGCCTTGTAGCCCCATTGTTGATGATGAAGTCCGTAGGAGCGCCGGGCTTAGAAATGTGGACGTCCGGGAGCACATCCGGCTTGATGGGGAACCAAGGAGAAGAAAGGGTGCCACCAAGAAATCCGTGTCATTCTCTTCGGTTCTTCGACTCGAAGAAAGCCATTGTCGGCCGTAGCCTTGATGATGTCCTTGCGATTTTGAAGTTGCTCCTATCCAAGCTTCAACTTTGGTGAGCTTGGTTCCCGCCTTCGTGGCATTCCTCCTGCGGAGGTGAGCCCCTGCCACCCTGCTTCATGAAGACGAAGAACAATGATCGAAGTCAATGGGACCTCATACGATCTCCGGTGGCACTTTACCCGCTTTTGTCCTAGTGGGTGTTTTGAGCTTGGCTCTAACTTAGTGTGTTCTTGGTGGGCGTTGAACACCGGGCTTTCGATATGACTCTCTGTGGTGGTCGTGCCTCGCTTGTCTTTTGTCTTTTGCTTTTCCTTCGTTTACAATGAATCATCGTTCCTGGAATGTTTTGTGTTGGAATATTCGCGGGTTAAATGACGGGGATAAGTGGCATTCCATTAGAAAAAAGATTGAGGAAAAGTTTGTGCTAATATTTTACGCCCGCAAGAAACGAAAAAAAGAGTTCATTGATTTACGGTTTATTCGCCAATTTGCCCCAAAAAGATTTGATAGTTTTGACTTCGGTCCCTCGGTACGGGGCTTCGGGGGAATCCTTGTCTGCTGGGCCTCCAACCATTTCTCGGGTAGTACCGTTGAAAAGCACACTTTTGCCTTGAGTCTCAAAATGCGGTCCATTCAATCTAGAATTTCTGGAATCTTATTGTGGTTTATGGCCCCCGTAGGCGGCTTGCTAGAGACCATTTTGTCCAATGGCTTCTTAATTTGCAAATTGAGGATGAAGAGCTCTGGATGCTTTTGGGGGACTTTAATTTCTATAGATATCTTTGAAAACCGAAATAAAGGTGGGGGTAATTTCCAAGACACTTTAATCTTCAATAATATTATTAGTCACCCGGGCCTTATTGAGCTGCCCTTTGAAGGGTAGAAGCTATACCCGGAGTAACATGCGGCGCCCCCTTATACCGGAGCAAATTGATTGGTTCTTCACTACATTGCTCAGATGGATTGGTATCTTTCCTTTTTCGGTAGTCCTTCCCCTTGCTAGGATTACCTGCGATCACCTCGCCCCGTAGAGTCCAGATTGGCACTAGCATCCCTAAGGCTAATATTTTTAGATTTGAGAATTTACGGCTTCGACATCCTGGTTGTTTGGAGCGAGATTAAATCTGTTTGGGTCTCTCTGTCGGGGGTTCGCAACGGTGCTCATGTCATCGGTGCTAAATTCAAGCTCCTCCGAAGATCTCTCAAGCTTTGGTCCGGGAACCTTTCCAACTTGTCAAGGCTTATTGCTAAGCGCAATATGACAATTGCTTTCTTGGATAGATTGGAAGAAATCGAGGCCTCGTGCTCCAGTGAATTGAAATTCAGGAACATCCTCAAGGAGCACATCAGTTCTCTTTTAAGAATGCAAAATCACTATTGGAAGCAAAGATTCACTCAGAGGGTCATGCAGTTTGGGGATGAGAACACCAAATTTTTTCACTCCATGGCCACTGAGAGATACAGGAAAAATGTCATTTCCCAGCTGGTTGATGGATCTGGAAGGGTTGTCCAGGATCATGGGGAATTAAGTTCCATCCTTTGGCAGGAATTCAAAAGGAGGTTGGGCTCCTCGGTGGGGGTGTCCATGCAATTCGATCTTCAGGATTTAGTTCAGAGCCACCCTAATCTTGAGGCTTTATGCCTTCCCTTCTCCAATAAGGAAATTGATGAGATTATCCTTGAATTACCTTCTGATAAGGCCCCTGGCCCGATGGGTTCAACAATATGTTCTTCAAGAAATCCTGGCATATCATTAGAGGTGACATGTACAAGCTCTGTCATGACTTCTTTCATCATCAGGCTGATCTTAAGAGTCTCAACCACTCCTTTATAACCTTGGTCCCCAAGAAGGATTATCCTGAAACTGTGAATGATTTTAGGCCAATTTCTCTGCTCAACTCTTCCATTAAGCTCATCTCAAAGCTGCTTGCTAACGAGTGCCGGAGCTATTCTTTGTAAAGATTGTTCATAAAAACCGGTATGGTTTCATCAAAGGGAGAACTATTCGGGGCTCGCCTTGGCTGGGCTTTTGAATTTCTTCACCGGTGTCATCACTCTCGAAGGGAGATTATTATCTTGAAGTTGGACTTTGAAAAAGCATTTGATCCGGTTGAGCACACCATTATTCTTGAGATGCTTCATGCTAAAGGCTTCCCCCGAAGTGGTTGAAGTGGATTGAGGAGGCTGCGTCCACCTGCCACTTCTTCGGTTCTTCTTAATGGCACCTGCCTGGAAAAGATTTCAAATGTTCCAGAGGGGTTAGGCAGGGGGATCCCCTCTCCCCTCTTCTCTTTGCCATTGCTGCTGACCTCCTTCAACACGTCATCAATAGAGAGTATTACCTTGGCAATCTTCTGCCTCCTTTCCCCCAAAGGTCTGATACTCCCTTCCCTATTGTCCAATATGCTGATGACACCATCTTGGTCATGCAAGCTTGTGAGGATCAGTTGGTCCTCCTAAAAAGAATTCTTCACAGCATCACCCTCTCTAGTGGCCTTGTGGTAAACTATCATAAATCTTGTCTAGTACCAATTAATGTTTCTCCTGAGAAAGCTTCCTCTCTGGCTCAGACTTTTGGTTGTGCGGTGGGCTCCTTCCCATTTACTTACCTTGGTCTCCCCCTGGGCCTGGCCAAGCCCCAAGTGAAAGATTATGCCCCTCTCATCGCGAGAATTGAAAGAAAGGCTGTCGGCATCCTCTCGGTTTCTCTCATATGCTTTGGAAGGTTGCAATTAGTCAATTCGGTCATCTCTTCGCTCCCCACTTATTACATGTGTTCTCCGAAGCTCCCCCCCGATTGTCATTGAGGAGATTATAGATAAGCACGGAAAAAGCTGTCTCTGGAGAGGCAAGAATTTCAATAGTAAAAGGTACAATCTAGCGGCTTGGGATCGGTCGGGAAGCCTAAAAACAAAGGTGGACTTGGAGTTATTAATTTAAGCATTCGGAATGACGCGCTTCTTCTCAAGCAACTGCACAAATTCTACGGCAAGGTTGATATTCGGTGGGTTACTCTCGTCGCGAAATACTACGGTAACAACACTGTTCCCCATCTGACAAGAGAGAAGGGCTCCTTCTGGTTGAAAGACATCTTTCGGCTTCACACTCAATTTAGAGGTGTTGCCGTTTGCAATCATAACCAGGGGGACACTGTCAGTTTCTGGGAGGATATCATAGATGGGTCATTCATTCAGAGAAGTTTTGTCATCTCCTGACATTTGCTCGGGACCCTGCCATTTCTCTGTTTGCGCTGAGGTCGACTGCCAACTTGCTGAGTTGTTTCAGAATTCCCATGACCAGGGCTGCTTACAATGAGTTCCTGGAATTACATGCCTTTCTCAATTCTCTCCCTCCCATCAGCCCTGGTTCCAAGGATTCCTGGCATCTTATTTGGGGGCAGCATAGGTTTCTAAGTAGCCACTTCTATCAGTATCAATTTAGAGAGCTCAGGCCCAGTAGAGCCATTCTTGACATCTGCAAAACCAAATGCATCCCAAAGATCAAGTTTTTTGCTTGGCTGCTTCTCAATGATAGGTTGAATACCAGGAATATTCTGAGAAGGAGGAAAGTGCTGGATGAAGGATATAAGTGTGTCCTGTGTCACAACAGCAAGGAAGAAACCGCGGCTCATCTCTTTTTCAGCTGCCCTGCTGCTGTTAATAGATGGTTAGCCTTGGGTATTGTTTGGGGGGCAAATCTAAGTGTTCACCAGAAAATCTTGCAAGCAGAGCTGTTTCTGGGCTCCCTTTCTTCATGGAGATCTTTTTGATTGGTGCCTGGTGTATCTGGAAGCAGAGAAATGAAGTCATTTTTGACGGCAAACCTCCACACATCGCAGTCTGGAAGGCAAATTTCAAGGCACTGGTTCTGGAGCATTTTTGCAGATTAAAGCCAAGCCTTCATCCTTCGATCAAAAACTGGCTTAATGCTCTTTAGCTTTTCTTGTAGTGCTGCTTTGTTGCTGTTCCAGTTGTTGTTTCTTTCTCTCTTTGCTTGTCTCCCCTCGTTGCCTAACCACTGGTTGGGCAGGGCGTAAGTCCCTCCTCTTTGTAACTTAATCTTTATTTCTTCTGTTAATATATGGTTCTGTTCCGGGGGGCGTTGCCCCAAGGTTTTCGTTCAAAAAAAAGAAACCCTCTTGAACCAAGCTTGAATCTACCGCATGACACTAAGCATGGTAACAAGACTACTTGCATCAGATCTAAATCCACCGCATGATACTAGATATGATACAAGGTTGTCGGTACTCACGGAGGTCGACGGATCGATGAACCCTCTCGAAGAACTCGACGACACGACAAATGGACTCTAGGGTTTGGCGTAAAGCCGGTTTGTATTGAGAATGATTCCGTATATCTGTTACATACATTCAGGGTTCATAGTTATACCCTGCCAAGCACAACCTTGAATGGATTTGATACCTAATTTATCTCTAAGCTTGATCGCTTATCCATCCATTCGTCCTTCCTGCTTGAGCCACGTCACCGTACAATCCCGCAAAATCAGCTCAACGGTTCCTTTGCCGAGCGAAACGGATAGCCGACCGCGGATTTTTACGCCGAATGCATACGAAGAAACCTTCCTTCCGCCGGACGGATTTCTCACCGGGCCTGGACCCACAAGTCGGACTCCTTACCAAATTTCGGTTAACACATGCCCCTTCAATTACGGGATAAAAGTGATTTTATTCCGGAATTGACTCTAGCCACCAACGTCTTCAAATCGAATACGTTCAACACCCGTTCTCTCTCTTTGCAATCCGCGGAGTCTTCGCCTAGATCCAAACCCTAGATCACTTCTCTTGAGCTCAAATCCCCAATGGCGGCGCAACATCAAGCTGCTCGGGTAAATTCCCCATAATAAGCTTTATTCGGCATTTAGATTTTCAATTTTTACCCGAAATTTCTTCTCTGTTCCTCCTCAAGAGCTTTCCACCGAGCTTCGATCCGTGCCGAGGCCAATTCAAGATCTTACTTCCTTGGTCTCGTGGGAACCTCGATCCTCAAGAATTTATCGCGGTGAATCCCAAAGGATCCCCTTCAAAGCGGCTCTAACCAAACCTTCTCGGTGGCGGGGATGCTTTCAAGAGCGGCCCTTGCCCCCAATCGCGGTGGAAAAATTGGTACCGAATTCTTGCGGATAATAGCGCCGAACCCGGAGCGGGACACCCTCCGCATTGCTCAATGCTTGGAGTTGTCTTTGGCCGAGACCCCAAAGAACGAAGACCTCTTGATAGCGGCTTGTCACTTCGGTCAAATGGCGTCAACGCCTTCCTCTTTGGTCACGGCCCAATGTCTCCAACTGCGGCCGATGTATACATGATTACGGCCTTGACATTACGGGATCCGTTCGCCCACGGGATTTCAAAAGTTCCACAAGACAAACGGGAGTGAAACCGGGGAGCGAGATACAAAAATTATATCCGAGAACCATATGAAGGATGGCCCTCTTGGTGAAATCGAATACGGGGCGTTTCGAACATGTGGGCATGCGGGTTCATCTTCTCGGTAAAGCCAACGAGCCGACCCCGAACCACATTGCAATGGCTTCACATCTAGCCAATGGTAATCGCCTCCCTCTTGGGAAATACCTCTGGGCGGTGTGTATCATATGCTTCATCAAACTGTCACTCGGATGTACACCGACCGAGAGGATAGCTCGTGTCAATGGTCCTTGGTGGTTTGTGCAAATATGGCTGCAACTGCACATGCACCAGATTGTTGGTGTTGACCTGAACACCCGATTTTTTCTTTCATCCAACCATCGTGAAGGGGAACCCCAAGTTACCAGAGGATGCCACACTTATGGAGAAGCTGCCTCAACTGTTCTCATCAGGCGAATGTCGGCCCGACTCTTTGAACTCTTCTTCAAAGGCTTCCAAAATCCTCTTTGGCTCCCTTACTTGGATAATGACAATTTAACTCTCCCTTGTGAATTCTCCTTTGAAATCGACCGCCAAGATGGGAGATTTCAGGAAATCTTTAACATCATCATCCACCCATGCATTTTGCCAGCTGAGTTCAGTGGAGGGAGGCTGAACCACAGTACTTATGAATACTATCAGCCCAACATGATGGCTCGGCAACTTGGGTGCGGCCAGATGCCCCCGAGACTGTTTCTGCATGATTTCCTCAAGCCCCGGGAGGAGATCAAAGATCTTACCCAGACCAGCAGGGTCTTTCAGTATGTGTGCAGTCCAACTGTTTACACCTGGCCCTTCACACCTACAACAGCAGCTCACCCCACCTTTAACTCCTGGTGGCAAGAATTCCATGACCACATCTTCAGTGAGCCTGTGCATTTGTTCCGTATAGACCCGATGCCCGATCTCCAACCGACCTCGGAGGTAATACGATTAATCCTCAAATCGGACATTTCCTCCTCTAACCATGATCTCGATTTTTGTTTCTTTACCCACGAACACAACGCCCCGCCCCTCTAGCCGGAGAGATCGCTTATAATGCGGTAGGCCCAATCTCGGCATTGGGATTCGGATCATCAACCCCGGCTCGGTTAATGGCTAGGTATGCCACAACGGATCCAACTCCGTCCCAAGACATTACTGCGACGGGAGGCAAGGCTTGTCTCTCGATTGCTCCTCCAAATGCTAAGAGGAGAAGAACCATCAAAAAAGTCCTTGTTGAGGTAAAATTTCTTCCTTTCTTGATCACGGGATTACTCCTTTTCGATAAAGCATATCTTATGCATTTTCGGACTAGAATTCAAAGACTCCTCGGCCTCGGAACCCGCCAATGCTCCATCCTTTGGTATGATCTTTCTTGTCTTTCTCCTTAGGGATGAACAACGGCATTCATTCTTAACCTGGCATTTGCAGAGGAAACAATGGAGGATCAACTTGTGGACGTTCCAATATCTCAACAAGCAAGTCCACCCAGGGCTGAACCATCTGTCCACATGGAGATCTCATCTTCATCAGGGACCCAATCACCTACTGCTCAGACAGAAACACCAAACTCGCCAGAGATGAACTCCCCTTTTCAACCGGGTCCTCCAAGTCCTCCAAGGGCTCACTCACCTACTGGCCAGGCAGAAACATCAACCCCGGCGAGGGCGAACCCAACTTCTCTCCGGCCCGGAAGCTTCGGGGTTACCGCAGAGGCCGCATCATTGCCTTCTCACACGAAGCTCCGCTTTGCATGGAACTTCTCTTTCACCGGTGATTCCGAGGCCGCCTGCGAACAAAACCCGGCTATAGTTTAGGAAATCGGACAAGAGGTACTTATTTGCGTTTAACCCCGCTATCTTTCGGTTCCCGATACCCCTAACTCGGCAATGTTACTCTTTTAGGATCGAGCTCGGTCACCATCGGTCTCACCAATGACGAGCAATCTAATTGCCGAGACGAGGGAAAGGGTACCTCAAACCTTGTCAGAGGAAGTGCGAGAAAAGCTCAAGGAGATTTTTGCCTGGCTGCAAAAAGATGCGCGAGATCAGTTCAAAGATCTTGATCGCTTTGAAGAAATGCTTGAACCCATCAGCCAAGAACTCCCTGAGGACATCAAGGCCTCACTTGAATCCATCTCCGGTCTGGAAATTCATTATGTACCAATAAGACAAGCTCTGAGAAAGGTATCGTCCCGCCCGGCCATTGAACGAAGAGGGCCGAGGGCCGAACAAGCCGTGAAGGGGGCACAATCTCGGACCGAGAGTCACAAGGATACATTGGCCAATCCGCAAGCTTCTCGTGAATTGAAGATCGCCGGAAAAGCCGCTTTGGAGACGGAGACCGAGAAATCTGTCAACCGAAATAGAGGCCGATGACAAGAAAATAGCCGAGCTCCCCGGATTGATAGAAAAGACCCAAGAGGAAGCAACATCGGCCATAGCTAAGGTGAATCAATATGATGCGAACTTACCACCCTGTCCGACGCCCAGAAAGATTATCAAGAGCGGATGGAGAACTTTCACCAAGCAACATCGAATGTCTGCAATGTAATTGCGAAATATTTGAACATCTAGATGTTTCAATCGATGTGTAACCGAATTGGTCGCTCTTGTAACATTTGCTCTTGCAATTTTATTTCTCCTTTCTTCCGCACATCCTTAAATGCAACGGCCGAACGACATATTCGGTAAAGAAATGCCATTACCCGAACGGCACTTTGACTCCTTTCAGCCGAGCCAGTCAACCGAATATGACTCGGCCTAGAACTCCAGACGACCCGTCGGCGGATTGGTCAAGGAAACCTCTCCACCTTCCGATTTTCTTGGGATATGCACCACGATTCGGAGCCATGACCCGAGGCCACGATCTGTCTCACCGAGGCCTATAAATGAAAACGAGTAGGTGCCCTCGGCTCTCTACCAAGCCTTTAGCTCTCAAATCTTTGCCAATCTCAAGTCTTCTTTTCCCTTGATTTCCTTTTTGTTTTCTCATATGACCTCGTGTTCTACCTCCTCTCTTCTCCTTTAGCCACGATCTGCTCCCCGAAGAAATCGTTGGGACCGAAGACATGCTCGAGTACATCTCCTCTGATTCCTCCCTCGAAGCAGAGGATGCTACGCCCGAACAGAGAACCAGCCATCAGTTGCGCCGCCACGTTCGGCACCTGGAGCATGACCTCAGGGACATCCTTGCTCGTTGCCGGGCCGAGCGCGAGCGTCGTATGGCTTTGGAGGCATTAGTGGGAGGTAAATGTTTAGTTCTCCCTTGACTTCGCGTTCACATCCGGAATCTTGCCCCCAATAACCATTCCTGCGCCGGATGTCTCGATAGGTACAACAATGCGAAAGCGGTGCGGGATAGCTTGGTGGAGGCGGCTAATCACGGTCATCCCCATGCATTCCAAGTTGCCGTCATGGTGGTCCTGGAGCAACTGAAGAGGGATCGGCCGAAGAAGCAAAGAAAAGATTGAATCATACTTTCGCTTCTTCCTCCAAGCCTTCTCGCTTCCCGCCTCCTCGAAGTCCTGATCACCAGGGGTTGTTGGATGTAAACCTGCAAGAAGCGGTTGTAATGTAGTTCCGCGCTAAGGGCAATGCATCTAGGCACTGGCAGTTCCTTCTGTTTGTGAATTTTTGTTCTAGAGGCGGCCTCGTTCCTGAGCGCCGGCTATTCCTGTGTCAGATGCATGTAATCCCACTGCTGGTGATCACCGATCGATTTCAATACTAGGATAGTATTTCTTCAAATATCTTCCATTTATTGCAGCGGAAAATTCTTCTCCTAGTAAAGTTTTCAATATGTATGCATTACCAGGGACGCATCTGACCACGCGAAAGGGTCCTTCCCGGTTAGAGGACCATTTTCCGAATTCACCGTATTTGGTCCCAATCGGCAATAACGCTTTCCGAACCAAATCTCCCTCTCGCAAATTGCACGACTTTTACTTTCTTGTTATAATACTTTGCAACCCGCGGTTGTTCCTCTCGATGCTTTCCAAGGCCCTAAGACGGATCATGTGCAAATCTTCTAGCTCATCCATCATTAAGCCACCGTAATCTTTGGAGCTTAAATCTTTCGATAACACAATTCTCCCGGAATCCGATTGTATCTCCCAAGGTAGCACCGCATGGTGTCCATAAACCAATTCGTAAGGAGAGGTCTTTGTAGCTCCATGAGGGGCCATTCGGTAAGCCCACAATGCTTCACCGAGTACCGAATGCCACCTCCTCGGCTTCTGGTCGATCTTCTTTTGTATAAGCTTGATCATGATCTTGTTAGAAGCCTCTGCCTGACCATTAGCTTGGGTATAATAGGGAGAAGAATTAAACAATTTGATTCCCATGCTTTCGGCAAACTCCCTGAACTCCAGGGACACAAATTGGGCCCCTTGATCAGTTGTGATTGTCTAAGGAATTCCAAACCGATAGATGATGTGCTCCTTGACAAATTCAACCATGTTTTCCGACGTCACCTTCTTCAGTGGAATTGCCTCGACCCATTTAGTAAAATAATCTGTAGCCAAAAGCACAAACTTATGCCCCTTGCTAGATGGTGGATTGATCTGGCCAAACAAGTCTATGCCCCGGCCCCTAAATGGCCATGGCTTGATAATGGGATTCAACACCGACGCGGGGACCCTTTGAATATTTCCAAACCTCCGCGGCGATCCCGACATCCCTTGTACTACTCAAAGCGGTCCTCCAATATCGTCGGCCAAAAGCACCCGGCTTGCTCGATAACCCATTTCATGCGGTAGGCCGATTGGTGTGCTCCACATATCCCATCGTGCACTTCACTCATCATCCTTTTACCTTCTTCCGGACCCGAGCATCGCAACAACACCCCATCTAATGATTTGTAAAACAAATTGTCATCCGGAAGAACGAACTTTATGGCCTTGTACACGAGCTTCCTAGAGACCTTTCGGGATGGATCTTTCAAATAGTCAACGATCTCTTTTCTCCGGTCATCCTCCGCAAGATCCGTTCCCCGGTGCACATATGTCCGCAGCAAACGCTTCCCGACTCTCTTTGTAACCGGAGGCGCTCCGAGCCAACTTTGTTTGCTTCTTCGTTATGTTCCCTAGGAATATCTTTGCAGAGTCACCAACGGAAAGCTCTTCAAGATCTCCCCGCATTCTTCGTAGTAACTCCTCGGCGCTTCACTTTTACATTCGTATTGGCCGTTCAATTGCTTGATCACCAACTCGAATCTCCATAAATCTCAACCGAAACGGCCCCGGCTTCTCTCAAGTATTGAAGCCACCGAAGCAATGCCTCGTACTCGGCCCGATTATTTGTGACGGTGGGGTCCGTATAGGGATGGCAAACTCAAACATCTCACCTCTAGGTGAAATCGGCGAAATTCCTACTCCCCCACCTTTGCCACATGATGACCCGTCAAAAAATAAAGCCTAAGGAGTAATTTCAAGCAAATCAATTGATGGGTCGCGATGTTCAGTTATAAAATCGGCAATGATCTGACCTTTGATAGCTTTTGCCGATTCGAACTTTAACTCAAACTCCGATAAAGCCAAGATCCATTTGCCAATCCTGCCATTCAAAATTGGCATAGATAACATATGTTTTATTACATCAAACTTGGAATACACAGTGCATTCGGCATTCAACAAGTAGTGCCGAAACTTTGTACACGAGTAGTACACGCATAAGCACAGCTTCTCTGCGCAGTAGAATACCTGGTCTCGGGATCGAGTAATTTTCGGCTAAGATATGCTACTACCCGCTCCTTTCCTTCAAATTCTTGAATAAGGGCCGATCCAATGGTTTGGGTATCGGCCGCCACGTACAACTTGAAAGGCTTATCCAACGCGGAGGGACCGGTACTAGTGGCTCCTTCATATCTTGCTTGATCTCGTCAAAAGCCTTTTGTTGTTCGTCGCCCCATGTGAACTTCGATCTTTCTTAAGCTTCGGCAATGGAGAAAACGGCAAAACCTTCGTGACAGATTTGAGATGAATCTCCTTACGAAATTGATCTTGCCGAGCGATGATTGCAACTCCTTGAGGTTAGTTGGAGGGACAACTTCATCAATGGCCTTCATGCTCTTCTTGCCAACTTCAATCCCCCGTTCGTGGACTAAAAATCCCAAGAACTCTCTAGCCGATACCCCAAAAGTGCACTTGTGTGGATATCATCTTCGGACCATGCTTTCGAGTGCACTCCAAGGTTCTTTTCATGTCTTCCAAATGTGTGTCATGACTTAGGGACTTGATCACGACATCATCAATGTAAATTTCAACAACTTTGCCGATCAACTCGTGAAAGATGTAATTCATGGCTCGCCGATAAGTTGCACCGGCATTTTTCAATCCAAATGTCATGACTATCCATTCGAACGAGCCTATATGACCGGGACATCGAAGGCCGTCTTTGATATATCTTCTATTGCCATAAAAATTTGGTTGTATCCCGCATTACCATCCATGAAACCGATAACTTTGTGCCCGGCGGCGGCGTCGACCGACAAATCGGCAACGGGCATGGGGTAACCATCCATCGGAATAGCTCTGTTCAAATCCACGAAATCTATGCACACCCTCATCTTCCCATTCTTCTTGTAGACGAGGACGAGTATTAGAAATCCACTCCGCATATCCGCATGGCCGAACGAAGTTTGCATCAAGTAATCTTTCAACCTCTTTCTTCACATCGGCCAATACCTCATCCTTGTAGATTTTCCGGGGTGGTTGCTTGTATGGTTTGAAACCGTATTTGATTGGCAACCGATGCTCAACAATGGAATGGTCCGATCCGAGCATCTCCGAATAATCCCGGGCGAAGCAATCTTTATATTCCTTGAGTAGCTTGATTAACTCCTCCCTGAAGTCTGATTGCAAGTTTGCGCTGATGAATGTCGGCCTTGGTTTGTCACCGCTTCCAATGTCAACTTCTTCTAATTTATCGGCCGACATGAACCCTCGCCCCCAATTTGCCATCGGTACCATCGACGGGGTTATCCATTAAAAATTGCTATAAGAGCCGATCGCTTGAATCGGCTGTTGATCGGCTGGCGCCGACGGGCTCAACGGGACCTTCTCCCCGGTCTTTCCCCGAGAAACGATCAATGCCTTGATACTCCCGCAAAGCCGGTTCCACATTGGCAACGCTCATGGAGTCATCTCGCTTGGACCACCTCAATATCATCATCCACCCATTGGATGAGCTGCCGATGCATGGTGGATGGGACACAACAATTGGCGTGGATCCGGTCCCGCCCAAGTAGTAGGCTGCAGTCGCTTTACCTTCGATAACAAAGAAGGTTGTGAGCGGTGTCTTGGACCCGATCATCGGATCCACGTGAGCGCATCCCTTGGTGTCCGAAGGATTCCCCGGCGAAATCGTTCGGTATTATGCTTGTAGGTGTCGGATCACCGGGGCCCATGCCAAGCTTCCCGAAAGTGGTGTACGGCATCACATTGACCGCCGCTCCACCCGTCGACAAACATCTTGGTCAAAGGCTTGCCATTGGCATATCCCTTTAAGTACAACGGCCTCATGTGTCGATTTTTGGCTCTGTTTGTCGAAGACGGCTTGCTTGGCTAGCACCGCCGCGCCATCGGTCCCTAAATCTGCTCATCGTCCGGGGACTCCTCTTCCCCGCACAACCCGATTAGCGGGAGCCATAAATTCATTCGGCGAAAAATATACCATGCACGCCGGAGCCGAACGGTTTGACCCTTCGAGGTTTATCCTTTGGACGCCACACCCGTCTTGTCCGGATCCCGGCCGCCTCATTTCGCGGTTCCTCAAGCGTTGAACCCTCCTTTTCGACTCTTTCTCAAGCCGGGCGGGCACCATTGCCCCTTCGCCGGATGTACTCGTCCTCGTCTTCCTCTTGATCGGCCCACCTTAGATCGGCTTGCCTCTTCCCCGGGATGATCAATGATTTCAATTTTTTGGCACCGATCCTCGCTAGGATGTATCCTTCCAATTCTCTCATGGACGGATCGACGATTGGCGCTCTCCTCGCACGTACTCAAAATACCTATCACTGCACTCAGGGCAGTTTCTCAGCGTGGGCAGCTTCAACCCTTCGTTCCCGGCGGTGCACGAAGAACGCACAACCCCAGTGCGTACGCTCCTGCTCGCGCGTGTATTGCTCCAGATCTCTCCTGCGCGCTTCCTCTTCGGCCCTGCGCCTCTCCTCCTCGTGCCTCTCGTTTCGGTAGCGCTCCTTTTCCGGTGGCGCCGCCACTTATTGAGGAGGATACGCATGGTCACTCCGGGTTTGGCTGCGGACGACTCCCCGATCTCGAGATGGCTCTTGAGAATACGGGGGGGCCGCACCATGAACTTGTTCCATGGTCACTTGACGTTTCGGGTCCTCTTGCCCCATCCTTCCTTGCCCCCGGGCCGAGGTCAAGACTTTGACCTTGCCCTTCTCCTCGGCCGTCACCATGTTGACGGAAAAGCCTACCATGTTCGAGGAAAAGGGTGGTCATCCGATTTCATCTTGTTATCAAACTTGAGGTGCCCCTCCCGGATGGCTCTCCGGATCCTCATCCTAAAGACCCCTGCGGTCGTTGATGGAGTGCGAGTTCTCGTCGTGGAAGCCACGGTAACGTTTCTCCTTTACTCCATCGGGCCGAAGCATGGAATGCCCTTCGAGCAATTTGATTCGGCCTTCCTTCACCAAGAGCTCAAACGACCTATCGGCTTTAGTGATGTCAAAATTGTAGGTGCCTTTGGTCCGTTTGACCCGGTCTTGATTCATGGTCAATGGCTCCTTTCCCCACATGATTTCGGCCGCGACCACGTCTCGGTCATCATCGAATCCTCTATTTGGTCGGCTCTTTCTAGGAACCGGTTGTAGATATCCGCTACGTCGTCTTTGTTTGCTTGAACCCGGCATCTTTCTTGAAACCTGTAGGCTTGGTTGCTCATCAATGACGACTTTTGGGACGATTGACCTAGGTTGTCAAATTCCATGCCGAACAGTTTCTCACGTACGGCGGCGGCATCCCGACGACGACCATGTCGGCCAACCGGTCATCCGGCGCATTTAGCGAAAAACACATGCTATTGACTTCCCTAAACCTCCCGAGGAACTCCAAGGGCGTCTCACTGTGCCTCTATTTCAGGGTAGCGAGGTCGATCAGCTTCTTTTCCGAGCTACCGCTGAAATAGTGGGCGTGGAATTTCCGTTCCAGCTCCTTCCATGTGCTAACTGATTGAGGGGACAAAGATGAAAACCATTGGAATGCCGCACCCGTCGGTGACACGGGGAAGTACCGACTACGAACGCCTCTTCGGATGAGCACTCTCCAAGCCGCATCGGGTAGCGAGCAATGTGCTCCACCGTGCTTGTATCATCCTCGCCCCGAAAACTTTGTAAATTCCGTCGGAGGCTTTACCCTTGGCGGCGGGATCATGTTGTAATACCACTCCGGGAACGGAGGCGTGTAGGTAAGTCCTTGCATTTTTGGTTTGATGCCGAATTGATTCTGCATCAAGTCAGCCATCTTCTATGCCAGGATATCATCCTCCTGTGTGCCCGCAGCTGGTCCGTAACCCGGATTCAGGAGAGCATCGATGGCTTCGTAGTTCCCCACCTCATGGTAGCCTCCGCTGTACAAATTCCTCTGCGGCTCGTTGCTCGGCGGAAGCAATCCCGTAGCCGGAAGCAAGCGGGGCTCCAGGCGAGCCGAATGCCGCTTCTCCGTATGTGGGCTAGTACGGGTTCGGGCCGTTGCACGGGCGGCCCCTCGTGCCGCCTGCGGTGGTGGGCGGACCGGTCGCCCTCCTGCCGGCTGCGGTGGGGCCGAACCGGGCGACCTCCGGCACCTTGTGGAGGAGGCCGGAAGGCTTGGCTCCCAACACTGCGGAGGAGGAGGGCGGCTTTGCAATGGCGGTTGAGAACCGGATTCACCCACCTCCATGGTACCTCCTTGAATGGGAGTCTTGTTGAACACTTGCTCCATGCACGGGCCGAAGACAACCACCATCATTTGTTTGAACGTGCCCGGGAAAGCTCGTGGTGCCCCGCTTAGGACGTGGTCCATGGTATCTCGGAACGCTTGCATGCATTGCTCCCTCTCCTCGCCGGGTTGTAGCGTCACTTTCCCCCGGCAACAACACCCCGAGCATCTCATTTTTCAAGTACGGGACGCCACTCCTGTTCTTCTTGAACGATAGCAAGCACTTTTGTTGGAATTGGTCCACGACATCCTGCCGGTACCGTTGTCGTTGTTCGGGAGAGAGGTCTTCGATGTTGACATCCATGATATCCCCGATGTCGGGCATCTTGATTTTTCGACTTTGTGGTCCCACTTGGGCGTGCCAAAAAGTGTGTTGACGCGAAAAGTGCACCAAGCGCCAAGCACACAGCAAGCCGAACAAGCTGGCTTCACACATGCAGAGATCACAAGACGTGCCAGTCAATTTTCCCTGAAAATTAACAAAAAGATAAAGTAGTTAAATTCCAAAGCTTGGAACTTGCCGAGTGGTACCAGACAGTTCCATATTTACGGCTATAAAGCCAAATGAGATGACATATACCTATAGAGAGCTATCGCCAAAGACCGAAACCATTCGGAACTTTAAAGAGGAAAAAATAATATAGCCGAACGGATGACGTAAGCATGACGATGATCGGTCTTTGTTTGGACAAAGATGCACATGCACAAGATCGCGACCGACGGTCGGTTGGAAGCTAACGGTGGCGACTTGGACGCGAGGCCTTAAGCACGGATGATCGACGTGGCGTCGGAGCATAGCGTCGGAGCAGTTGTGTCAGAGAACCTCAACGGCTACGTGACGTGAGAGGGGCACCGGATGAACCGACGCCCTGGAAAAGCATAGCGTCGGATCATCCGACGGTACCTTTTTCAGCAGCTTTTAGCCAACGGCTAGTTTGATGCCTTGGGCTATTTATACCCCCTCCACTCACTCATTTGAGGTTGCTTGGATTGTGTGGAAGTGAAGAGGAGTTCAAGACACATTGAAGATCATATCCAATCCATCCAAGTGCTTAATTGCTCATCCTTAGACTTGCATATGCTTTGTGTATGTGCTAGTGCTAGGCTTAGCTTATAGCCGAGTGAGTGCAAGGTTGTGCCAACCTTGTGAGGTGATTCTTGAGTGAATCTTTGTTGTACAAGGTTCGCCGGAAGCCTTGGGGCCTAAGTGGCTCACCGGCAATCGTCATCGACCCTCCGGCTTGGTGTGGAGCGGCGAGGACACTTTGTGCGGGGGACGTGGAGACCCCCTTCCTTGGTGTAGAAGCTCCTTAGTGGAGGCGGCATCAAGGTGACCAAGGGAGCGTGACAAGTGCCTAAGTGGCTAGCCTTTGTGGTGAGTCAAGTGGTGCTATTGGGAGAGACTTGGTGACCGGGAAGCAATACTCTTGTGTGAGTGCTTCAACAACGTGGACTAGGGGTGGCTTAGTGCCTACCGATACCATGGGATAAATCGCGTGTCAAGAGTTTGCTTCCTCTCATCCCCTTTACGTTTCCGCATTTACTCTATTGCAATCTTTTCTTGCCTTTACCTTCATAGAGTAGTATCATGCTAGGATTGGCTATAGGTTGCAAACTTTGGTTTGGGATGAGAGTTTTACACTAGAACAACCTTAGTTGCACATATAGATAGTATGTTCTAGTTTACTTTTGTGTAAAAATAGTGAAGCCATAGGTTAAGGTTTTAAGTTGCCTAATTCACCCCCTCCCCCTCTTAGGCTAACGAGCATCCGATTCCTTACACGTGCCACAACGCCATCAACATTGATCTTTAAAAAGCCATCGGGAGGAGTAATCCAATCATGAACAGATTGTTTACTTTTAATTGTTGATCTTGCTTCATTTGCTTCACCAAACCCAACTACTTCACTACTAGAGAATCGGTCATTTATCCCCGAGTTGATTTTTTATTTATACGGGTATTTTGACCCCCCAACAAATGAGGGCATTTGTACGGGTCAAAAGGAGGAGCCCCAACACGCCCTCGTGAAGGGACATTTGTACCGGGCCTTCCCATGCCCCCGGTATAAATGTCTCTACATTTATATCGGGTTTCTTATGCCCCGGTACAAATGTAACTCACATTTATACCGAGGCAACACAACCACCGATACGTCATCTCTCCCCGCATCGCCTTTTTTTACCCCGCACCGCCTCTCGCATGCACCACACACACTTATAGAAATATCTCATCCCTCGACCTCCGATCCATCTCTATCCCTCTTTCATATATATCTCTCCTCACTTCTCCATTCCTCCATTTCATCTCACCCTCTCTCTTTGCGTGTCTCTTATGCGAGAGGGCGACGGAGGCCCGGGCGGGGCGCGCGGGCGGCGCGGGGCGTGGGTGTCGTATGGACATCCCGGGCCCCATTACCCGGGCGGGTGCGGCTCGACTACTACATGGGCCCCCGAGATTACTAGACTTATGGGTCACGGTGCAAGACGACGTGGACTACACGACAACATAGGACTAGTACTCGGTTAGGAAGGTTAGGCATGTTTGAACCCATGTAGCGTACTTGCTACCCGTGTATGGCTAGAACTATGTACCTAAACCGACTTGTAATCCTACCTCACCTCTCTATCCACATCATCTTGTAAACAACACCCCATCAATCAAGAACTACACAAGCATACATGAAATAGGGTATTACACACATTGCGGCCCGAACCTATCTAAATTGTGTGTCAAGTGTCTCTCCTTCGAGTTTCGATCTCGGTGAGGCCATAATCATCTACCTCGGGTAACCCCCTTGGTAGGTTTCCGGTCTAAAACACCGATACCGGGCGCACTAGGTAGGGGGTCGACTTTGCCAAGTGCTTCACATATGTTGCCAAGCGCCCGGAAGCATCTTTCGGCTTATCCACAAGCCACCGCAGCTTGCTCTCCGGCTACATGAGGAACCAACGGCCTCATGATCGGAGACGCAACTTCTTCAAGCTTTTTCAGGTGGCGCGCATCATCTTGCAGTCCTCGTTAAGCTTCGCAAGGATTACATATAGCGAACGAGATCAATGTTTCGGCTTCACGAAGCTCCAACCGAGTAAGGAACTCATGAGTTCTTATTGATAGCTCAAATTGGGCCACCTCTCGAGCATGAGTCTCCCGGTACACGATATTCTTCATGTCAAGCTCGGATGCCCCGACTCGCTCTAGAGAAGCATCCGGCTCCGCAAAGACCTCAATAATATGTCGACGTAGACAATCATCAAAATCGATACATGGTAGGTGTGACAAGAATAATACCGTTGTTCTTCTCTTTGCGGTGACTTGTTCTTCTTCACGACTTCGTCCTTCTTCACTACCATATCTTGGATTTCATTATGGTACGAGCGAAGGCGATGTCAAGCTTGGATCGGAGCGGCGCGGAATACTTCCTCGACTTGTCCAACTCCTTCTCGAGCTCTTCACCGCGGAGGATGGTGTTGTTGTACCCCTTCGAAGCTCGGTCTTCTTCTCGGGACCTCTTGACTACACCCCGCATCAATGGAGCGAGAACTACATCGGGAATGAAGCTACTACTATAACAACAAGTTATTAATGGGTACTTGAGCTTACCTTCATCCATTGCCCCGTTCGGCGCAATGACTTCAAGTTCAAGACAACCACCATTGGGTCGATCAATTAATCATCAAGCGGCTCGAGGCCACCGGCGACTTGAGCTACTTGTGGACTCCATCGCTCCATACCTTATTGGCGCGGGATCCTTGATGTCTTTCTCCCGGAGGACAATCCTGGTCGTCGAGTTTGGGTGGGGCTCTAACCGAGCTTCTTCCCTAAGCTCGGGGGGCGGAGCTAGCTCTCGTCTCCACCGGTTTGACAACAACGGGGCTCGGGGAGTATCATCACCTCCGGCTCGCTTCGAGTCCCGTAATCAAATTGTCGGTCAACCCGGGGGATACAACAATCATCTACAAGATGTAGTACTCGAAGCATCGGTATCATACCTTGCGAGGTGCTAGACTCTACGGTTGTCGACTCCATCGCATGTTCTCCCTAGAGAGGTGGTGTGGGTTCTCGAGGCCTCGCCGAGCGGTCTTCTCCATTAGCGAGGAGTACTCGTTTCGACCCAATCCTAAGACAAGTCGGTTGATTTCCTGCAAACGAGTACTACGTCAATAGCAACTACAACAATTACTTCATTTACTCGATTAGATGGGTACTTACGGCGTCGACCGCACAAAGGTGACGGTTAAGGTGCCGAGCGGACTCGAGATATCCACGATCACGGGTGGAACCCCGACTACGGTCTCTTCGGCGAGCACTTTAACAACAAGTGGCTCTTTCTCTTGTGACTCCGGCTGCTCCACGACTTTAGCCACAACCGGAGGAGGATCTTGAGTCTTTGCCGTAGTCGGTTGCGGTGTTCACGGCTTCGGCCTTTGCGGCCGCCGGTTGCTTCTTTGCCCGTGGTGGCACGACTACTTTTACTTCAATCGTGGGTGGCGTGCTCGTGTTATCTTCCGGTGGCACCCCCATGGTGTCGTACTCCTCTTCTTCGTGGGCGGGCTCCTCAACTTGCGCCACGGGAGGAACATCGTAACAAACACAACAATAACAAGTTGTCAACTACAACGATTGGTCAAGAGTACTCGACTATTACGGTGTTGAGTACTTAGCTCTAGCCTCGGTGTCGGCTGAGACCTTGATCTTCTTCACGGCCCGCTTCTACACCATGTTTCGAGCTTTCCTCGGTGGACATGGGACCACGTTCAAGTCTAGTCGCGACCTCTTCAACGACACATACGACATCCCGGCCTGACCGATCCGGGATTCGCAGTGGAATCGCTACCGCAATGTCTCTTCATCTTCATCATTAGATGACGCGTCCTCGACAATGACGACATCCTCACGATCGATGGCTACCTCCTTGTCTTTTCCCTTCGCCTCTACCCTTGCCTTGGGTTGATCTTGTGGGCGGGGTAGTGGAGGCATAGACACGAGCTTCTCGACGTCCTCCTACAACGGACAACAACAAGCAATCCGTATGACTATATCGTCAATGGGTACTCGGGGGCTATGTCCACAACTACTCACCTTCTTCGGCGAACGTGAGGTGGAGTACTCGGCACGGGGCACGTAGTGTATGGGTGCTTGTCTCTCGAAGATCTTTCCTAGATGCTCGATTATCGGCTCATCACCGATATCTTCTTCATGGAGCTCGAGGGGTCATCCCTCCCGGTGTACTCGTAGTTGAGGTGGATGCGCATCATTAATGGTTCCACCCTCCTCTTCATGAAACCGAAGGCCACATGTTCGGTCCTCGGTCCCGCCGCCCTCGGCGTGGCGACATTCTCCAATAGTGCATGCGGTTGAAGACCTTCTTGCACGGTGGGCTCGGTGTTCCACCAAGGTTGATGCTTCGTCGGGTACCCACCGGGCTTCGGTAGCCTAGGGTGGTGGTTGTTCACGTAGAGCCACCACCGCTTCCAATCTTGATTGGAGTCGATCGCCTTGTACGACAAGTAATGCGCGGTGGTGTCTTCACACATCCGGACACCGGTGACACCGACTACTCTAGGGTCATCTAAGCTGGGTTTTGGCTTCAATCGGAATAACTTTTGAAAGAGCACCCGGTGCGGCTTGATTCCAATGAACGCTTCGCGAAAATGCACAAAGACCGAGGTGTGGAAGATACCATTTTGATTCGAGTCGACATGCTTGATCCCATAGTTCTCGAGCAGCCCACGGAAGAAATCACTTGAGGGAAGTGCCAATCCGTGCTCGCGAAGCGGGCGAACATCGAGATCTCCTCTCGGATTCTTCACCATCGGGTACGCCTCTCCGATGGTGGCATTCCAACCATCGATGGCCTTCTCCCTCAAGAAGCCATTGTTGGCCGACACCGGGATATCCTCCGTCTTCAACTTTGACCTTTTCCACACCTTGGACGGGTCCGGTGGAGCAGGGCACGAGGACGACTACCCGACACCTCCCTGCTCCTCACGGGCTCTCTTCTTTGACTTTTGGGACTTCGACGGCGACGCCTTCATCCCGCCGGTCACAAGTGTTTTCACTCGCATTCGCTCGGGGGCTGCTAGGGTGCCGACGATAGCGGTGGTGTTAGCGGATCTATTGTGGTGGCATCGGCGGTTGTTAAGGACTTGCGATCCATTCGCAAAAGACTTGGGCGATTGCGAGTGGGAAAACCCTAAGGGGTTACCCTCTTATCTATAACCGCACGATTGACTCGGTGCGGGCGGACCCTTCAACTTCCACTACTCGACATTATGCATCTCGGGGCTCAACTCGATTGTTGGATTTTGGAGGATTTCAACATATCAAATATCAATAACGAACATATTTTACATTCAAGATTACCCTTCAATTCGAGAAGTACTCGATTCAAGGCTCGGGGGCTCCGTGCCACATGTCCTTCAGCTTTTTCTTTAATTTTTTTCCGAATAATATTGACGAACTTCAAATTGACCGTCGGCTTGAATCTACAATTCGAACTAAGGCTCGGCGGCCGTGGCGGCGCGGGTGCAAGCGATGTGGGGCGTGGCGGGCATGGCCGTCGCGCGGTGTGGGCACGGGCGGCGAGCAAGCGGCGGACGTGAATCTTGTGAATAGATGCGAGTTATTGTGTTGTTCTTGTGAGAGTTGTGAGAAAGATGTGAATTTTGTGTTGTGAATCTTGTGATTGTGAGGAGGCGATTTTTCCATGTGATTGAGTTGAATGAGATATATCTGAACGAATGTGATGTTGTATGAAATGTATCTGAATCAATGTGATGTTGTATTTGTATGAATGTGATGTTGAATCTGTGTTGAGATAGATGAGGTGAGAAAAGAGAAGAAAAAAGAAAAGAAGGAGACGGATCACGGACGGGGAAGGGGTGGACGGAAGAGTTGATGGTGCATTCACATTTGTATCGCGGCAAGACACCACCCGATACAAATTTTTACATTTGTATTGGGTATCTCGCCCGGTACAAATACGCCTTCCCCATTTGTATAGGAGAGCATGTACCGGTTCAAAAACCAAGGTACAAATGAGGGTTAAGCCCCGGTACAAATGGTCATTTTTCCGGTAGTGGTTCCATATCATTCGAGAGATTTTGAAAGAAAACCAAAAGTAGATAGAAGACTTTGGAAGATATCTTCATGTAAAGCCTTTCATCGAGCCCGCCAAATAGCCCGACGATACAACAAGAAGTTTTCGAAAGTCCTTCACGGATAAAGTTTCTCGCATAAAGGATAACCACAACCACCGATTGTCAATCTCTGTTGCAGCAACATGTTCATTGAGATCCTCATCTACTAGTGCCCATACACATCTTACCATTGTACAATTGAAAAGAGCATGTTTCCGGAATCAACATCCACACCACATAATTTACATTATCATATTCTTTTCTAGATCTTTCTTTAAGCACTTCCCCGGTTGGTAAGGAATTATAAGCAAACCTCCATGCAAAAATATGAATTTTTTATGGTACTTTGACCTTCCAAATTAATTTCCATCTCCTTCTAGCTCCTTCATTGTCCGATGCCTCGGCTCTAGAATCCGGCCAATCTTGTCATTGGTTCCTTGTATGAATAAGAGCAACTCCAAGAGACTAGCTCCTCGCTCCTTCATTGTCGGATGCCTCGGCTCTAGAATCTTGGAGCTGCCCCTCGACATCTTTGCCTAGTGACGCTCGCTCATCATCGCTGCCCGCACCTTTTTGTCCTTGTGCCGGAGGGAGGCGGTGGCTCGACGAGGGCCGAGGGGTGTGGAAGGTGACAAGCGATGATGTCTTCTTGCAATGATTTGTGGTCAACGGCAGCAAGATGGTTGATGGGAGGCAATGAGCATCGGCGGGGACGAGGCCACAAGCAAGAGGCGGGCCGGCGGTCGTGCGTGCGCGCGGCGCCACCACATGGAACTTGAGCCACCGCTTCCCTCCTCGCCATGCACAAGCTCTAGATGCTCACATCCTCACTTGGGAAGTAGAGGCCACGACAGCGCCGGTGCGGCGACGGTTGCTCCCCGATCTCCCTACCAATGGCGAATCTAGAATTGGGTGGTTGGGGACTCTTCTTCCTCTTCTTCCTCCTACCTCCTTCTTCCTCTTCTTCCTTCTTCCTTCTCAAAGTTTCTATGGAAAACTTGGAGGATTACCATGGGATCCGGGGGGTGGTAGGGGGCCGGAGCCCCCCTTGACCCACCGCCGGATCCGCCATTGCTTCCCGCACCGTAGCTTGAGGAGGCGTGGATGAGATGGATGGATAGGGTGCACGGAGAGCAGCTCGGATCAGGATCTGGTTGTGGCGGAGGAGGCAGGAGCCGAGAGATCCCAATAGCGATGTGGGAGCACCGAAGCGGTCGGCGGCGGGGAGACCCGGTGCTCGGGAAGAAAGTGGATAGATGGTCATGACGTGGAACCAGATTAGAATATACCCATCAAAGTTTAGCTAGTCTCTTTGATTACTCCACATTTTTAGGTGGTTTTGTATTTTTACAACGGAGTAAAATCTTCAAATTTAGCAAAAGAATACAATAGCTGTTGGAGTTGCTCTAAGCATTTTATAAGCAGATTTAACAGAAAATATTCCACATCGTTCGTAGTGCCATGCCCAAAAATAATATTGCTGACTATAGCTTAGAGGAATATTTTTTGTTACCTGGGCATCTATATCATAGAAGTATTCATGTATAACATCATCCTTCCATTGCATAGATGTAAGATCTTTTAATTCACTAACTCGCCCAGGCGGATTTGGTGCTTTAGCTGCAATTGGTCGCAAAACAGCATCCCTTCGGAGCCAGTTGTGTTCCCATATATATATGTATCTTTACCATTTCCAACTCTTCTAATCAAGCCTTGTTTAAGGACATCCCTCCCATCAAGAATAGCTCTCCAAACGTTTCAAAAAAAAAAAGAATAGCTCTCCATATCTGTGATGGTCTACTTCTTAAAGCAACACTTAAAAAATGCTCAGTAGGGAAATATACTGATCTCAGCAATCTAGCACTTAATGACTTAGGGTTTTGCATAACTCTACATGCTTGTCGGGCCAACAAAGATAGATTGAACAGCTCAATATCTCAAAATCCAAGGTTGCCAAGGTATTTAGGCTAAGTCATCTTTTCCCATGACACCCAACAGGTTTTTCTCTTCCCCTCCTTGCTACCCCACCAGAATTTCCGGATCATTGCATTGATAGCTTGACAAAGGCCTCTCGGTAGTCGAAAACAACTCATCAAATAAGTAGGAACTGCCTGAGCTACAACTTTTATCAGCACTTCCATTCCACCAGCGGAAAGGCTTTGTTCCATCCATCCTTGCACCCTCTTCCATATTTGGTCTTTCAAATATTTGAAGGCACCACCTTTTGATCTGCCCACATTAGTAGGTAATCCTAGGTATCACTCTGTAAGGGCCTCATTGAGCACATGAACCTTTTCTTTCACCACCTCTTTTAAGTTGTCACTACACTTTTTACTGAAAAAATGATGAATTGTCATAATTGATCTGTTGTCCCGATGCGTTGCAATAAGCATTTAGCAGAAATTCAATTTTTGTAGCACACTTCCATTCGCCTTGAAAAATAAGATGTTGTCGTCTGCAAACAACAGATGACTGATTTTAGGAGCATTTTCAGGAACAACAATTCCCATCTCTTGTTGAATATTTTTATTTAAAAGACATGATACCTTCAGCACATAGAAGAAAAGGTAGAGGATATTGGATCACCTTGTCGAATTCCCTTGAAGGTTTAAATTTTTCCATGCTCTCTCCATTGAACAACACTGAGAATGATACTGTAGTTACACATTTTTTGATTAGATCAATCCATCTTTTTTTAATCCTAATCTTTCCATGATATCAAACAAGTAGGACCATTCCACTCGGTTTAAGTGCACAATAACCTTGGACTTATCAAGTTTAAGTGCACAATAACCATTTTGTTTTGTGCTATTTGTTCTCATAACATGCAGACATTCATACGCTGCAATTATATTGTCAGAGATGATTCTACCTGGAACAAATGCTGACTACTCTTTGGAAATGATATCAGGCAGGACAGTTTTAAGTCGATTTGCAATTTCTGTAGAAATAATTTTGTAGACCACATTGGATAAGCTTATCAGCCTAAATTGTCCTACTGTGTTTGGATTGGGCATATTTGGTATTAGGACAATGAACGTACTATTTATTTCATCTGGAAACTCATTTCCATTGAGCACTCCTAGCACCGCCCTGGTAATATCTTCTCCACAAATATTCCAACTTCTCTGGAAAAAGTGGGCTGGGTATCCATTTTCAGTGGAGACATTTGAAACAAAGCTTCTTTAACCTCCTTCTCTGTAAAAGGCAAGGTTCTAAATAGCCGGCTATAGCAACCGCTATAGCCGGATATAGCTTCTTGAAAGGGCAGCTGCTATGGCATTTAGCCCGCTAAAGCCGGCTATAGCCCGTTAAATGCCGGCTATATCCCGCTAAATACCATAACGGCAGTCCTACCGCTAAATGTCTTAGCCCGCTATTTAAAACCATGGTAAAAGGTTTACACAAGAATGCATTCATACTGTCAGTAACTTTCCTTGGCACTTGAGATAGTACCTGCTCCATGTTTGTGGTGCCTTCAGAAGAATACAGATTTTTCTAAAAGGCCCTTGTCATTTGCTTCATTTCACCAATATCCTCACTGATTGTACCATCTGCTCGTGTCAACTGTGTAATTTTATTTTTATTTCGTCTTCAACTAGCCTTCTGATGGAAAAACTTTGTGTTGTTGTCACCTTCACTTAGCCACTGGATACGAGATCGAATGTTGTTTCTGCATGATTTCCTCTTGCAAACTTAGCATTACAATTTTCGCTTCTGTATTCTCCTCTTTCCATTGGGCTTCTTGCATCATCTTGTAGGTCTCATCACCATTAAAGTCCCTCTGCTCACTTTATCCATTCCTAAGCTTCATGCTTTTCCTTGGACTAAGATCCTTAGTTGATTCCTTAGAGTTTGAATCCTTGTATATGTAGAACCACAAGGTTTACTTCCTTTTGCCATCCATATCTTTTCTGGGCTAGCAATCAGCCATGTTCCATACTGAAAATATTTGCTGTCATGCACACTATCACCACATTCAGATTCAATATGCCCCAGCAACCCACGTACTTCACAAAACTTAGATTTTTTTATTTTAACCCTTTTTAAACTAATATTTCAAAATAACCCACACCAAACTATATTTCCAACAAGTAGCCCTTTTGGTCATGTGAAGCCCCATGCCGCGATTAATAGTTGAGTCACGCCACATGAAGTGGCGCGACTAATGTACACGGGGTCATTGGAAAAAGTTGCATCTTATGTGGCGGACCGAGCCGCGCCGGACGGGCCGGCGCGACTAAGTAGCGAGTCACGCCACGGTATGACTGAAGTTCACATACAACCTGAAACCCTACCTCCCACTCTCATTTAGCCGTGTTCATAGGAAACTTTGGACAAGTTGTTGGTCAAATAAAACCAAGAATTCATAGTTTAAGGGAGGCTTGAAGTTGGAAAGTTGTGTTGTTTTCTAAGTTTGTCGGCTAAGTATAAAAACACTACAACTTTCCAACTTTAAAGCTCCCTTAAACTATGAATTCTTTGTTCTATTTAACCAATAACTTGTCCAAGCTTTCCTATGAACATCTAAATTCACTTGTAGACCAAAAGTATTTAAAGTTTTAGTGTAAAAACTCTCAAAAAGTATGTCCAAAATTGACTAATTGACTCTGTTTTTAGACAACAATTGTCACGTGTTGATCTAATAACACTTAGACTATTTCAAAATTAGATTTATCATTTTATACACCATGGTTTGGAGTGCAAATAGTTAAAATGGAACATATGTACTCTACACATCATACATGTCGAGTTTCAAAAATTTAGGAGCTCATTTGCTAATTAAAAGGAATAACAAACACGGCTAAATGAGGCCGGGGGTAGGGCTCGGGCTGTACATGGACTTCGGTCACGCCACGGTACGTGGAGTGACTCGCTACTGAGTCGCGCCAGCCCGTAAGATGCGACCTTTTCCAATGCTACCGTGTCTATGTACATTAATCGCTTATTTTCAAAATATTAATTTAAAAAGGGTTAAAATAAAAAAAATCCAAAACATAGGCAATTTCCCATATCTAATACGAAAAGCCTCACCCTGTCCATCCTTTCCCATCGAAATATAGACAACTCTTGTGAGTGGCTTTTCAATATCCAATTTTATCCTGATACACAAATAATCTCGCCATCTCTTCGTGTCCTCATCTAGATCTACCAACAATGTTTCACCAATTTTATTTCCAACTTGTCGCCCTATGTTCTTGGTCGTAAAACGTGTTGGAGATACATATATACGAACACACAATGCCACTTTCTTGAGTGTCATCCTCGAAGGCTTTTGTTATCCCATCATACTCTTCTAACAAGACAACATTTCCCTAAAAAACTATGGTCCCTCGACCCTCATTCATTACCTTGTGCCAATCCCCTAAGCAAGAGAACTGGAACACAAACAAATTCTCCTCTATGTATTTAAATTTGACATCCTTAGCCAAACTCCAAGCATATTTCATATTAGCTAAGAATGCAGAGTGACTAAAGCTTTTAGGGTAATGAACATTTGCCAGTGCTGTCCATCGAGCTCCTTCTCTGAGTTCCTCAAGGTCTTCTTCCAAGACAATGCCTTGGTCCTCATCTTCCCGTATCTCCAAATGCTGAAGCAGATCACCCAAATCACACTCTACCCTCCTTCCAGATTGCATTACCAAGTTGGATTTGACCATTCTTTAGACTAATCATATTAGAATTGAATACCACCACTACCCTCGATTTGCATCCAAGGCTGAGAAACAAACCCAATGTTTGCCCTTTTGCCAGCCCGAATTACAAAGGGGATGCTAGCAGATATATGGATCTGATCAGACAGGGAGGAAAATGCAGAACTCGCGCTGGATTTCAGCGAGAGTAGATGAACCCTAGGAGCACTGTAGCACTATCGCACCCATGGGAAACTTGTCGCTATTCTCCTTCTGTACTTTTTTCACGTTAAACGTCTTAGCCCGCTATTTTGTTCCATGGTTAGGCGTGCGCTCCTGTCTCCTTCCCGAACATAACTTCGACCCATCTAAGCTACTAGGTAATTCCCCACGTGTTGCTGCGGGGTTGAGAGATTTTTTTCGATCATAATATGACATGCGGATAACTTTTGTTTAATAGTGATACCTTGCGCCTTGCCGCGAGTATTATTTTTAATTAAACTTTAAGATGATTTTTGAAAGTAGACAATTAAGATGATTGCATGGCAGCATTCTTTGGCAAAACGACATTATAAATGAAAACATGTTCATTTTATTTATAGATAACTGCTCTTAAATTATCGTTCAATCATGTAAATTACTATGGGATTTTTGTAACGTGGTACTCGCAAGACTTATAAATTGTATGTATTGATGTTATTAGTCACGGAAAATCGGCATGAGAAATAAATCGATCGATAGTCCCAATGGATGGTGACGTGGCAATCGCGTGGATTACTTGCATGTTCGGAGAAATGGTTAGTGGGGTGCTCCTACATACTTATGCTAGGTGATACCACACGCGTTGCTGTGGGAATTTGTATAAAATTTGAAGATGCAATTTGAAAGTAGAAACATTAAAATCGGTAGAAGACATAAATTCATGATTCTAGTGCATGATGATGTGGACAACTTGCATGTTGAGAGAAGATCTAGTGGATGGTGATGTGAACCTTTTGCATGTTGAGAGAAGTCTATCCATGTTGTGTAGTGGGTCTTACCTATATAGTTGTTATAGATAGATAGATTCCCCATCTTCTCTCTTCATTCTTCTTTGATGCCGGATGGACTGCAACAAAGGCTTAGGCCGGCCGTAAAGGATTAGTTGGGCTTCACGCGAAAACAAAGGGATTGGGCTCGCACTCATACTAGTTCTAAACAAGGTTTAGGATTTTTTAAGTACATTGTGCTCATCATAAAACAACTAGTCGGTGGGTGCATATTAGTCCAATAACTTGTAATATGCTCAATATACTACAATAACTTGTCGGATAGGTGTCGTATGGACATCCCCGGGCCCACTACTCCGTGGGTACCGGGACCGACTACTCGGTGGGCCCCGGGACTACTCGACTTGTGCTACACGGCACCCGATGGCGTGGAGTGCAAGGTCTACGGTGGAGGGGTACTCGGATAGGAAGCCGCCGCATGTCCCGAACCATGTAAAGAACTCCTAGACGTACACGACTAGTACTCTCTCTCCCCAAACCGACTTGTAACCCGCCTCCCGGGCTAATAAGGAGAGGCGGGGACCCCCTCTCTCTTTCTCTCATATACGCATCATCTTGTAAAAACATCCAATCAATCCCGAGCTACGCGGCATACAAGACGTAGGGTATTATGCACATTGCGGCCCGAACTTTGTCTAAGTTGTGTGCCATGTGTCTCTTCCTTCGAGTTACCGATCTCGGCGAGGCCACATTCATCTACCTCGGGTACTCCCCTTGGTAGGTTGCCGGTCTAAAACATCGATAGTTGGCACGCCAAGTAGGGGGTCTCGCCAAAGATCTCATGGCGAACTCGACGACTTCAATCTTATGGCGAACTCGACGACTTCAATCTTCATCAAGCCAACTGTCGCCTTCAACCGCGGCGACACCTTCGTCTTCGGATCCTGGGTCTGCACAACCGACGCGCCGGCTCCTTCCAACGCCGCCTCACCATGACACCCAACCCGAAGACCGGGCTTGTGACGCTTCCCGAAGTGATCACGGGCACCCTCGCCGGAAAATTCGGCGAAATTTTGCTCTACAACCAACACGCCAACTTCGAGCTCGGATCCGCCTCCGGCTCGAACTCGACGTCCCCATGGGCCATCGCATACGAGCCGGCCACCGAGCCATCGTGCGAAGATGTCCCGCTCCACGAGCACTTCTTGTATGGCCTCCGCAATGCTAGCGAGCCCACGCGAAGCTCTCGCGGTGCGTCGGGCCGGCAAGGAGATCGTCCTCGACTACTCTTTGGACTCTAACCCCACCTTCGGCTACTACTCGGACTCCTCTTACGAGTTCGACTTCGGGTCGGACCCTGCCGAGCCGAGTCCGAGGACATCACGACTGAGCAACCACTGTTAGGACCAGCCACCAGTCTGGTCATAACATCCACACCCGCCAGAAGATTCGTCTACTGGCCAGATCGCAAGCCTGCAGACTTGATAGACGGGAACTCACGCTGTGTCGCCTACCTCGACTCGCTTCCCTTCCAGGAGGGAACACCCCTAGCTCCAACAGAGGAGCATACTTCAACCGAGGTGGCGACTACTGGCTCTGGTCTCGGTACCCCTGATCGCCAAGTCTTCATAGTTGCTGGCAAGACGCCAGTACCTTCAGGGACCCGACCCAACCGGTACTTCGACAACATCTCAGTAGACGAGCTGTCCGCCAATGCACCCATCGATGAAACCAACGATGACAAGAACGCCCGATGTGAGCGCAACAGGAAGCGAAATGAATGGCGCAGACGTCTCCGTGAATCTCTCCCCATCCGGAATCTCACGAGAGATCTCGACCAAGTCGCCAACGGGTGCACACTACCCCCGAACGGTGCCTCATGTCTATCACCACGATAGTGCGTCGGGCTCGGGGGATACGCGCGGGCAAAGTCATCACCAAGCTAGCTGAAGACGCCTACTTCAAGGGTGGACAACAGGGTTACTCAAGTACCCCTCTCAGAACTCATGAACCCAGGCACCACGAAGCTACTAGTCGCAGTCCAGCGGATGGTGGACGCAACCGCTCCCAAGGAGAACAACCACAGAACCTCAACTGTTTCAGGGCATCAGCTACAGGACCTTCTCAGGGCCGCAACAGTGCTGGTGGCACCGGCGGAAGCCGCGGTGGCGCTAGTCACGGCGAGGCCGGCGACGGAGGTAGCAGCGGTGGAAGCTCCTCACACGGTGCTGGCAGGAGAGCTGGTAGCGGCGGCGATCGCGGGGGCCGAGGCCACGCGAATAGCCACATCTCCGGCACCTCACGCGGCGGCTACGATGCCCGTTGCGGGATTGAAGAAATACGTCGCAAGAAGGCCTCGAGGCGAGGCGACAACGACGGTTTTCCCGCTTTCTTCGCTCGACTTTGCAACCTTGCTTCTCCCAAAGAAATTCAAACCCCGGGGATCACCAAGTATGACGCGAAGCAAGAACCGGTTCAATGGCTTAGGTGTTATGCCCTATCCATTGAAAACGCTAGTGGCAACAATGACACGAAGTGCCTTTACTTTCCCTTCGCCCGGACCAAGCACCACTCACTCGGCTCGAGTCACTCGACCGAACTCGATTGACGAGCGGGACCGGCTTAAGGCTCGGTTCACCAACAACTTCGTGGGCGCCATGGGACGCTCGGGTACTCGCATCGGCCGGCAATGGTCAAGCAAGAACAAGGCGAGACGGCCGCGCCGGTACATGCGATGCTTTTTCAACAAGCGTGCTATGGTAGTCGACGTCAGCGACAAGGAGGTCATCGACCTCTTCCAAGACGGTCTCTACCACCGCCGCACCTTCGAAGATTTCGGTCGCCGCCGCCCAAGTTCTACGACTAAGCTCAAGGACATGATCACCTCATGGGCCGACGAAGAAGACAAGGCAAACGCCAAGTACGATTCCATTCGCGGCAAGAGCAAGCACACCACGGGCGGCAACAACAACAATAATAGGGATCAAGGGGGTCGCAACAACAACAACTACTCGGGTCCTAATCGCAAGTGCAAGCCGGACAACACGGTCGTAGCTATCCGTCGGCGTGCGAAAGACAACTCGAAAAAGACCTCTAGCGGCTTCAAAGACTTGCTGAAAGAGAAGTGCGCGTGGCATGTGGAGGGCAATCACACCACTGAGCAGTGTTACCAACTCTGGCGAGCACTCAAAGACATTCCAGACCCACGGCCTCCTCACGACAAGAAGGGCAAGAAGAAAGCCTACGAGGGCAACGACGACTTCCAAGAACCCGACAAGATGGTGAATGTCCTCTTCGGCGGACTACCCAACAGACGGTCTCAAAAGGCCACCCGACGAGAAGTCTTGAACATCGAACCAGCGGTTCCGACACCCCTCAGGTGGTCGGAGGTACCCATCACCTTCTCCCGCGCGGATCAATGGACAAGCTTCTCCAAGCCAGGGCGTTTCCCACTCGTCCTGAAACTAGTATTCACAGGTTCCGGACTCAACAAGGTGCTCATCAACGGTGGAAGTAGGCTCAACGTCCTTTTCACCAAGACCTTGAAAAAGATGAAGCTCGACATCACCCACATACTCACCAAGAGCACATCGCCTTTCTACGGCATTGTCCTTGGTAACGCGGCTCGCCCACTAGGCTCGGTGGTCACCGCCGCTTACCTTTGGGGAGACTAGGGAGAACTACCGCACTGAGTACATCAAGTTCGAGGTTGCGGACTTCGAGACTTCCCACCATGCCATTCTCGGCAGACCGGCTATCGCCAAGTTCATGGTGGTACCTCACTACACCTACTTGGTACTCAAAATGCCAAGTCCTGCCGGAGTACTCTCACTGCAAGGGGACTTGAAGATATATTTCGAATGCGACACAGAAGCTGTAGAACTCGCAGCCACTAATCAAGTACCCAACGCAATGATGGAGATCTATGCTGCATCCAAGAAGCTTGCCGAACCGAACTCGACATCCCGAAAAGACTAACACAACCAACAAGCCTCAACCATCGAGGAAGTGCAAGTCAAGGCGAACGACCTTGGGATAGGCGACGAGCGGCAAGACTACCATGACCGGGGCGGGTCTTGACCCGAAATAGGAAGACGCTCTCGTCGGCTTCCTCCGGGCTAATTGAGACATCTTCACCCGGAAACCGGCGGAAATGCCGGGGGGTGCCCGGGAGGCCGATCGAGCGGTCACTCAACGTCGACCCTAAAGCTACCCTCAAACGACAACACCTCCGCCATTTTGCCGACGACCGACGGGATGCCATCAAGAAGGAACTCGCCAAACTACTCACGGCCGGCTACATCGAGAGAAGTCTTCCATCTCGACCGGCTTGCCAACCCCGTCCTCGTCCGCAAGAAGAACATGAACGAGTGGAGGATGTGCGTTGACTACACCGATCTCAACAAACACTGCCCTAAGGACCCCTTTGGGTTGCCGCGGATTGATCAAGTCATCTACTCCACGGCGGGGCCGTGACTAGCTCTGCTTCCTCGGCCGCTACTCCGGATACCACCGGATCGCCATCAAAGAAGAAGACTAGGAGAAGACTCGCATTCATCACCCCATTCGGCGCCTACTTCTACACCACGATGTCATTCGGGTTGAAGAACACCGGAGCCACCTATCGACGAGCTATCCGGAGCTGCTTCAAGAAGCGGCTCGACAAGAATGTCGAAGACTACGTGGATGACATGGTCGTCAAGACCCGAAACTCCAATACGCTCATCATCAACCTTGAAGAGACTTTCGCATCCTTGTGGGAGTACTAGTGGAAGCTCAACCCCAACAAGTGTGTCTTGGGTGTACCCTCGGGGAAACTACTCGGCTTCATCATCACCCATCGCGGCATCGAAGCCAATCCCGAGAAGATCTCCGCCATCACCGACACGAAAGCTCCCACCGCATCAAAGACGTGCAAAAGCTCACCGGGTGCATGGCGGCCACGAACAGATTCATCTTGAGGCTTGGGGAACGGGGGCTACCTTTCTTCAAGCTACTCAAACACCAAGAGAAGTTCATGTGGACCCCGAGAGGAGAATCAAGCCTTGGCTCGGCTTAAAGACTTCTCGTCCAAGTCACCGGTCCTCACGGCTCCTCGCAAACAGGAGCAGCTACTGCTCTACCTTGCTGCGACTACTCATGTGGTCAGCACTGCCATCATTGTTGAGCGGCGGGAAGACGGCCACGCCTACCCGGTCCGGCGACCAGTCTACTTCGTCAGCGAGGTCTGTCAAAGTCAAAGGCACGCTACCGGCCCGGTGCAAAAACTACTCTATGCGGTACTTATCACCTCGCGGAAGCTACGACACTACTTCTAGGAGTACTCGATCGCCGTTGTCACCGGCTACCCGCTCGGTGACATCTTACGGAACCAAGATGCTGCTTGGAAGAATCTCCAAATGGGCGATCGAACTCGGTGCCCTCAACATCGACTTCAAGCCATGCATAGCCATCAAGTCCCAAGCGGTAGTCAACTTCATGGCGGAATGGCAGGAGAATCGGCTACCAACTCCAACCGAGCGACCGAGCATTGGGTGATGTACTTTGACGGTTCGGTCGAGGACCGGAGCGTCCGGTGGTCGATGGATGACCGCTCCTCGGTCATGAGTGATTAACAACGGGTGTTGGACTGACTCTTGGCTTAGTGCGCAGGTGTAGGCTGCGGCCTAGTTCGTGTTGTTGCAGGTGAAGAACGGGCGCGAAAGGTCTTCAGCCTCGAGGGGCCTCCGGGAGATGGAGAGACAAGTATGCTCGGTTCGAGGGACCCGGTGGACAGCGGGACTAGGTGCGGGCCACATGGTGGCGATACGAGCAAGACGAAGTCATGGACAATTGAGCCGGTGCACGGTGGCGGTCGAGTCAAGTGGTTTGGCGGGAGGCCGGACCGAGCATGCGGGGTTTGGTGGTTTGCCCACAAAACCATCGGAGGACGGTTTCTTGGTTTGGGCCTCAAAACCAAGTCCGAGGTCCCAACATGATGGAGACGGGATCCGGGCGTGTCGGGAAGCTTCGAGGCGGAGGACACGCGGCGGGATCGCATGGCTTGCGTCGGGAGGACGCGGGGGGTGCGGCAAAGGCGTGGGCGTCCGATGGGAAGACCCACAAACATTACCTAAATGCCCCTGCGTGGGTTGTATCGCCGTAGTTGAGTTAGGGGTAGTCGAGTCATTTACCACTCCGGCGGGACCCAATATATAAGCCATGAGTGTGTGTGAATCTTTCCTAGTTTGTATAGAAGATTCGGAGTTGTGTTTTTCGTGGCCCTTTTCGTGCTTGTTTTTGGTGCCTTTGTTCTTGGCGTGATTCTGCGGATTTGAGTGGGTTTCTCCCCGGATTTCTTTGAGGGAAAGATGTATGGATGCCTTGTGCACCTTTGTGATTGATCTTGTGCCCTAAACGCCGGGAAACCACTTCGATTCAAGGATTTTCGGTCGGAGCTCTAGCTTTCGGTGGTGCTCAAAGGATTTGCGATTCCCGGTGATTTACGGAGTTAGGAGGCAAGATTTTTGGGCTATAGCATCCTTGTGTGACGCTTTTCAAGTCCCTAAACCCTTGTCTCCATAGCTTCTACCATTCGGGAAATCTGATGATGATTTGGGGGAGTTGACCTTCGAGGTCGGGCTGTTTTCTGTTCTGTCCGTGAGGCGCGGATAGTCCGCGAGGGGCCGGCGGATGGTCCGCGAGGAGCGTGTTCTTCCCGTGTTCTTCGTGTTCTTGCTTGGTTTCGTTTTCGATCCGTCGTGACTTTGAGTTTTCGTTGGGCAAGGTTTCGGACGGTCCGCGGCCAGCGGGCGGACGGTCCGCGGGTGCACAGCGGACGGTCCGCGTGCTCCCCGCGGACGGTCCGTTATTCGGGGTCATCTCCGGAGGTTCGGTTTTCTTTTTCGGACGGTCCGCGGCGCGGGGCCGGACGGTCCGTGGTGTGTGTGCGGACGGTCCGCGGCGCGCCGGCCGGACGGTCCGCGTGGCCCGTGCGGACAGTCCGCCCCTCATGGCCGGACCGTCCGCCGAGCTCGAGTGCTTTGCTTCTTGGTTCGATTCCTCCCTTCCTTTCTCGTGCTTCCGCGTGTGCTTCAAGGAATCGTTCCTAAGACCGGAGGTTGATCCATAACCTCGTTGTCTTGGCGATTGGTGGGTGATTTGATCCATCGCTTGTGTGTGACCGGGATTTGACTAGGGTATAGGCCGGGTTCTTTGAGAAGAATTTTTACCGGCTCCTATTCACTCCCCCTCTCTAGCCGCCATCCGATCCTTCAATTGGTATCGGAGCTTGGTGCTTTGGATTCTTTGAGACTTTGATAAGTCTTGAATCCTAAGATGGCGTACGTTGAGCGGGGCGGTCCGCCGCACTTCGATGGGAAGGGTTAGCACAAGTGGGTGGCTCGTATGATGATCTTTATTCGTGGCAAGTTGTTGGATTTCATTGTGCTTGACAAGACCTATGCTATTTCGGTCAACATCCATACTCTTATGGTGACCGATGCCGGTGCTAAGGCCAAGTATGAGGCAAATGCAAAAGCCGTTGATCACTTGGTCCGGAGCTTGTGTGATCCTGAGTTTGAGCGTGTTCGCCATTTGAATCTTGCTTGGCAAATTTGGGAGAAGTTGTTGGTTGCTCACGGTGGTGATAACCATGTGAAGGCTCGCCTCTTTGTCTCTTACGGATGCAATATGAGAACTTCACTCAACTTCCCGGTGAGGTCATTGATGCGATGTTTCGAGAGGTTCACCGCCATCGTGAACAACATGAAGGCTAATGTTGAGGATTTCCCTTATCCTTGAGCATGATCAAGCTTTGAAGCTCTTGCATGTCTTGGACCCAAATGTTTGGGGTGCTAAGGTTGAGGCCATCAAGGAGTCTCGGGCAATATTTGACCATTGAGTTGGATGACCTCTTTTCTAAGCTCAAGTCGGCCGAGGTTGACGGGAAGTTGCAATCCAAGCATGAGGGCTCTACGATCATAGTCTTGCTCTTGTGGGCAAATAAAAGGGCAAAGCCAACACTAACCCTTCCCTCGTCGACGCTTTTCCTTGTCTTCTCTTATGTCTATTCCGGATGAGGAGTTTGATGTCTTTGGGCGAGGAGGAGGCGGCCTTGCTCTCAAGAAGGTTTGATCGACTACACGAGAGTCGGAGGAATGCAAGGCGGAGCTCGGGGATGTGCTACAAGTGTGGCAAGCGTGGCCACTTCATCGGCCGAGTGCCGGAAGCGGAGGAGAACAAGTACAAGATGAGCGAGTACAAGGCGCACCCGAGGCGTGAAGACAAGTACTCCTCCAAGGGCAAGCACTTCGGCAAGTCCAAGAGCAAGGACAAGGACAAGCGTCGACCGAGCAAGGGCGGCTACAAGAAGGACAAGGCAAGAGCCATAGTGGCCGGTGCAAGCAACGTCGACTCAAGCTCAAGCGACACGCGATCAAGCTCAAGCGGTGAAGATGAAGACGCCGGGAGGCGCAAGGGCAAGAAGAGTGCAAGCCGAACCTCGGTGGGTTGAGTCGTGTAGCGCTTGAAGGCTTTTGTGGGATGGCCCATAGCTCGAGCGGCAAGAAGAGCGAGAAGGAAGACGGCGACTCCGAATCGGAGGATGAGGTAAATCGTGACCCCGATTCTTTGCTTGCCGAGATCACTAGGTTGAATGGCTTGATTGACAACCGTGATAGTGTGCTGAGAGATGCTAAGAAGATGAGCAAAGATCTTAGGGCTCAACTTGAGAATGCTAGTGAGAAAGTAGGAGAGTTAGAGTCCAAATTGCTTGAATTGAAACTTGAGAATGACTCTTTGAAACTTGCTCCTACTACTCCTGATGATGTTGAGTGTCTTGAGTGTGATGCATGGTTGAATGAGATCAAGTTGCTTAATAAGAAGAATGCTTCCACTTTGGCTAAACTAGATGCTCTTAGGGTCGAGTATGATGAGCTTAAGGCTAGACCCACTTTGCTTGGTGCTTGTAAATCATGTCCTACTATGCATGCTAAGCTTGTTGATGCTCGTTCTACTATTAGCACTTTGGAAGCTTCTTTGAAATCTCCTGTTCACAATGCATGCACTAGCCGTGATGAAGTTACTTTGCGCAATCTTGAACTCACTTCCCGTTTGGATGTCATCTACGAGGAGAATGATTATTTGAGGAAGGTGTTGGGTTGGTTGTACGGGCGGGAACCTCAATTAAAAATCATGATAGAGGAGTTCAAGAGAGCCGATGGTCGTGGTTTGGGTTTTGAGAAGTTGGGTGAGAAAGTGGGAGAGAACAGTGGGGAGAGTGTGTATGAGAAGTGTGTTGAGTCTAACCCCGAGTTTGAGGTGATCGAGAGACATTCAAGTCCCACTTCCAAAAGCACCCAAGAACACTTTCACACCAAAGCCCAACCACCTTTGCAACAAGCTTGACACAACCCAAGATCCAGCCAAATTTCCACCCAAAACAAATGACTTCCAGAAACCCGTAAAGTTTGTGAGTGAGAAGGGTGAGAAGCCTAGAGAGAAGCCAGAGCCAGAGCCAAAACCAAAACCCATCCCCTTCAGGTGTGAGTATTGTGGAAAGGAGAGGCATCTTGCGAGTTTTGCTACAAGAGGAAGAGGGATGAGAGGCTTGCTAGGGAGCAAGTAAACCGGGACGACGGTATCACCGGTCTCATGGTATTCCCGAGCCCGAGTGTCACTTCCACGGGGTGTGGGAAGTGTGAGGAGTGTTGGCGAGGTTTCCACGGAGGTGGTGGTGAGAGGTTTGAGAGGAGAGATGATGGAGTGTGTGCTAGTGAGAGGTTTGGTCGGGCTCGTGGTGGTTTTGCTGGATGTCCCCCTACTCGTCCTCAATACGGGTCTAGGGGAGATGATCGCAGCTTTGGGTTCCAGAGGAACTACGGACCACGTTTCCCCCCTCGTGGTGTTCGTACTTCTTCCATGGGACATGGGAAGTTTGGTGGCAAGGGAATGATGTTTGCTAACCCCTCTTTTGAGCAGATGGCTCGACACTGGTTCAACTTTCTTTGTGCTAACCCCAGTGTCGAGCCGTTAGCTCATTCTCGTTCTTGTTTCGACTACGGGCGGGGAGGCTTGGAGAACATTTGGTTGATCGACTCTGGATGTTCTCGACACATGACCGGAGATAAGAAGTGGTTCTCCGGCCCTCACCCCGGTGAAGGAAAAGATGTACATCACATTTGGGGACAATGGACGAGGAAGGGTGATTTCTGAGGGTGTGGTGCATGTGAGTGACAAGGTAACGTTGAAGAGGGTTGCTCTTGTGAAGTCTTTGGGTTTCAATTTGCTTTCGGTTTCTCAGTTGCTTGATGAGGGTTTTGAGGTGCGTTTCATGTCCGGCGAGTCTCGTTTGCCGGATTCTCGAGGTGATCTTGTCCGTATAATCATCCCCGAGGGTCGGATTTTCGTGGCTGATTTCTCTCGTTCTTTGGGTCCTTCTCGCCGTTTGATGGCCGGTCCTTCTTCGATTTGTGGAAATGGCATAGGCGGTTGGGACACTTGAGCTTTGATTTGGTTTCCCGCTTGAGTGGTCTTGACCTTGTCCGAGGATTTTCGAGGTTGAAGCTTGAGAAGGATTTGGTTTGTGCTCCGTGTAGGCATGGCAAGATGGTAGCCACTCCCCATCCACCCCTGACCGATGTCATGACCGAGTGTCCGACGTAGCCGTTGCACATGGACCTTGTTGGGCCAGCTCGAGTTCGCTCGGTGGGTGGGAAGTGGTATGTCCTTGTTGTTGTGGACGATTACTCTCGCTATGCCTGGGTGTTTTTCTTGGAGGACAAGAGTGAGACATTTGGTTTTGTTCGAGATCTGATCGTGAGGTTGAGGAACGAGAGGCATGGGAACGCCATCCGAGATATCCGCGGTGATAATGGCTCAGAGTTCAAGAACTCTCGTTTTGATGCCTTCTGTCGTGATCTAGGTCTTGAGCATCAGTATTCGACCCCTTATGTGCCCCCTCAAAATGGAGTCGTGGAAAGGAAAAAATCAGACTCTTTGTGAGATGGCTAGGACGATGCTCGATGAGCACAGGACTTCTAGGAGGTATTGGGCTGAGGCGGTCAATACGGCTTGTCATGTCTCTAACAGGATTTTATTGCGAGCCTTCAAGAAGAAGACTGTTATGAGTCGATGCATGGTTGGGCACCCAAGGTGAGTCATTTCCGAGTCTTTGGCTGCAAGTGCTTTATTCTTAAGAAGGGAAAACTCGACAAGTTTGAGTCTAGGTCTAGTGATGGTATTTTTCTTTGGATATGCTAACCATTCTAGAGCCTATAGGGTGCTTAACCTTGAGACTAACAAAATCGTGGAGACTTGCGAGGTAACCTTCGACGAGACAATGCCATGTACCTCTCTTGGCTTTGAATGTGCGAGTGAAGAGGAGATGGCCGAGGACCTCTTTGAAGAGGAGAAGGATGAAGCCGGAGATGATGATGGGGAGAACCATGCGCCCGAAGGCCGAGTGTGTACCCACTACTTCCCCTACAACCACTACGGAGCGTGGACCGTCTACTTCATGGACAACGACGGTGCGACAAGAGGACCGGACAAGAGAAGGCCGAAGTTGAGGGGGAGGTAGTCTCGAAGCGTGAGGCTCCCCGGCGGATTCAAGAAGTGCATCCCCCGTCGAAGATCATTGGGGACATCGACGAACGTACTACACGGTCAAGGTCCAGGAATTCCTCTCATTTTGCTCATGCTGCTTTTGTTGCCACCTTTGAGCCCAAGGACATTGGACACGCTTTATCTGATGCAAACTGGGTCAATTCTATGCATGAGGAGTTGGAAAACTTTGAGAGGAACCAAGTGTGGGAGTTAGTTGAACCACCTCCAAATTGCCATCCTATAGGAACCAAGTGGGTTTGGAAGAACAAAGAGGGTGAGAATGGGATGGTTGTGAGGAACAAGTCCAGACTTGTTGCTCGGGGGTTTAGTCGAAGGAGGGGATCGGCTATGAGGAGACCTTTGCTCCCCGTGGCCCGTCTTGAGGCAATTCGGATTCTTCTAGCCTTTGCCGTGGCTAAAGGGTTCAAGTTGTTTCGGATGGATGTGAAGAGTGCCTTTCGAATGGGGTCATAGAGGAGGAGGTGTATGTGAGGCGGCCACCGGGATTTGAGAGCGAGTTGTACCCACACGGGGTGTACGGGTTGAAAAGGGCTCGTATGGGTTGAAACGGGCGCCCCGTGCTTGGTATGGGAGATTGAGAGGTTTTACGTTGAGCGAGAGGGTTTGTGATGGGTACCGTGGATAGGACCTTGTTTCTCCTCAAGCGTGGAAATGACTTGTTGATTGTTCGGATATACGTGGATGATATTGTCTTTGGTGGCTCGTCACATAACCTTGTTGCCAAGTTTGCGGATGAGATGAGCGGGGAGTTCAAGATGAGCATGATGGGCGAGTTGCGGTATTTTCTCGGGGCAGGATCAAGCAAGTGAAGGATGGAACATTCGTGAACCGGACCAAGTACACGAAAGACATGCTGAGGAAGTTCCGGATGCAAGATGTGAAGCCGATGTCGACTTCCATGGGGAGTATGGCCACTTTGGATGCGGACGAGGATGGAGAACCGGTGGACCGGCGGGAGTACGGGAGCATGATCGGCTCCCTCCTCTACCCGACGGTGACGAGGCCGGACATACGGTTCGGTGTGTGTACCGTGCGGTCGTTTTCGAGGCTTCGCCGAGGACATCACATCGACAGCCGTCAAGAGGATTTTCGGTACCTACGGTCCGCCCTCGGTCTTGGCCTTTGGTATTCTTCCTCCTCGACTCTTTCTCTTCATGGTTTTTTTGATGCGGATTTTGCTTGGTTGTCGAGTCGAGAGGAAGTCTACTTCGGTACTTGCCGCTTTCTTGGGTCTTCGTTGGTTTCATGGTCTTCCCGCAAGCGGTCTAGTGTAGCTCGGTCTACCACCGAGGCGGAGTATGTTGCGGCCGCGAGTTGTTGTTCCCGAGTTGTTGTGGATTTCATACACTTTGAGAGACTTTGGTGAGGAGTGCACCCGGATCCTACTTCTTTGTGATAGCACCGGTGCCATAAGCGTAGCTAAAAACCCGATGCTTCACACCGGAACCAAACACATAGAAGTGAGGTATCATTTCTTGAGGGACAATGTGGAAAAAGGAACCATTGTGTTGAGTCATGTCCCTACCCAAGATCAGCTAGCCGACATCTTTACAAAGCCTCTCGACCAAGCTACATTTGTGCGCTTGCGGGGGGAACTTGGGGTTTGTTGCCCTTTCTAGTTGATTCTTGGGGTTTCTTCTTGTACCATATGTATCATACCATGTTTTACTTTGATGTATATACATGTTTTGCTTGATGTACAAACCATGGTAGGATAGCCATCTTGTCATATATCATGTTGCATTTGTATCATATTGCATTTTAGGATGATGAGCTTCTATCATATGCCTTATTTGAGTCTCTTTGGCTATTTGTGAGATATTGGTCATATGTGTGGAAAAATGGTGATGTGAGGCTATGCTCTTGGAATATTTGAGATATATGTGTGGTGAGATAGCCCTTTTTGAATAAATGCTAATCTTGACTAATTTTTGGTGAAATGTGCTCCACTCATGTGTAGTAGTGTATCCATGTCACGTTTTGGTCTAAATGTGCTTTCTATACTTAGATTGTGCTTCGATGCCTTTTTCTTGCATTGGGCCAAAGGCCGAATATCATTGTGAATGTTTAGCCTATGTTGCATTCATGGGGGAGCATAAGTTTCTTTTTGCCGCAAAGGCACTTCATGTACCATGAAATGAATTAATCTTGAAAAGAAGTGTGTATGCTTGAAAAATGCTCCATCCATCATGTCTATACTTCAAATGTCTTATCTTTCTCATATGGGTGCCAAACATGTTGCATGATGTTCACCGGTGGAGAAGTCTCCCCGAAGTGGACACATGGCTCATGAGCTTTGACATGACATGCTTTTCTTTATAGGTGTTTACAATGATCTTTCGTTGAGAATTTGATATCCTTGTATGATCTCTGAGTGGTATGCATGTTTGTGGCTCGAGTGTGACATGGATAGGCTTTTACATGTGAAGCGAGCCTTCTTTTGGTAAAACTCGCCTAAATCCGAAAATTTTGCTTTGTCACATGCTTGTATTTTCATATATTACTTGTGGCAATGCTTTGTCTATGCTATGATTCATATGTGTGACCTTTGTCTCATTTCTAGCCTTTGACACTAGATTTGGCCTATTTGAGAAGCTCATGTAGATGTTTATATGCTTTGTCTTACATTCTGCATTTTCACCTTGATTCATACATTGTCAACAAGGGGGAGAAGAGGTGAGCTTAATGCAAATTCAGAAGAGGAGAGCTAAAATTTGGAAGTTTGCATCCACATGTTCAGGGGGAGCTTTCTTGCTGTATTCTGTGTGGAGTTTGTTCTTTGCTCGGCTTGTGACCTTTCTTTGCCTTTCTTTGGTTTTGGTCTTGAGTTAAGCTTTTCTGTTTTTCTTTCTTCTTCCTTTCTTTCTTTCTCTCGAATTTAATTTCGCGTTGTGTTTTGTCAATGCACTCATCAAGGGGGGAGACCGAGGACTAGGAGCGTCCGGTGGTTGATGGATGACGCTCCTCGGTGATGAGTGATTGACAACGGGTGTTGTACCGACTCTTGGCTTAGTGCGCGGTGTGAGGCTGCGGCTAGTTCGTGTTGTTGCAAGTGAAGAACGGGCGCGAAAGGTCTTCGGCCTTGAGGGGCCTCCGGAGATGGAGAGACAAGTAGGCTCGGTTCGAGGGACCGGTGGACGGCGGGACTAGGTGCGGGCCACATGGTGGCGATACGAGCAAGACGAAGTCATGGACAATCGAGTCGGTGCACAGTGGCGGTCAAGTCAAGTGGTTTGGCGGGAGGCCGGACCGAGCATGCGGGGTTTGGTGGTTTGCCCACAAAACCATCGGAGGACGGTTTCTTGGTTTGGGCCTCAAAACCAAGTCCGAGGGCCCAACACGACGGAGACGGGATCCGGGCGTGTCGGGAAGCTTCGAGGCGGAGGACACGCGGCGGGATCGCATGGCTTGCGTCGGGAGGACGCGGGGTGCGACAAAGGCGTGGCCGTCCGATGGGAAGACCCACAAACATTACCTAAATGCCCCCGCGTGGGTTGTATTGCCGGTAGTTGAGTTAGGGGTAGTAGAGTCATTTACCACTCCGGTGGGACCCGATATATATGCCATGAGTGTGTGTGGATGGCTCTCTCTCTCGCGCGACTTAGGGTTTCATTTTCCCCCTCCCATTTCTCATTTTTCGTAGCTATTTTCTTCTCCATTTTCTCTAGGCTAGCATGAGAGCTTCATGTGAGATTTGTTGAGAGGGATGGATGCTAGGGCGGCATGCTAGACCTTGTGAATCTTTCCTGGTTTATATAGAAGATTCGAGTTGTGTTTTTCGTGGTCTTTTTGTGCTTGTTTTCGTGCCTTTGTTCTTGGCGTGATTCTCGCGGATTTGAGTGGGTTTCTCCCCGTATTTCTTTGAGGGAAAGATGTATGGATGCCTTGTGCACCTTTGTGATTGATCTTGTGCCCTCAAACGCCGGAAACCACTTCGATTCAAGGATTTTTGGTCGGAGCTCTAGCTTTTGGTGGTGCTCAAAGGATTCGCGATTCCCGGTGATTTAGGGATTTAGGAGGCAAGATTTTTGGGCTATAGCATCCGTGTGTGACGCTTTTTCAAGTCCCCAAACCCTTGTCTCCATAGCTTCTACCGTTTGGGAAATCCGATGATGATTTGGGGGAGTTGACCTTCGAGGTCGGGCTGTTTTCTGTTCTGTCCGTGAGGCGCGGACAGTCCGCGAGGGACCGGCGGACGGTCCGCGAGGAGCGTGCACTTCCCGTGTTCTTGCTCGGTTTCGTTTTTGATCCATCGTGGCTTTGAGTTTTCGTTGGGCAAGGTTTCGGACGATCCGCAGCCGGCGGGCGGACGGTCCGCGGGTGCACCGCGGACGGTCCGTGTGCTCCCCGCGGACGGTCCGTTATTCGGGGTCGTCTCGGAGGTTCGGTTTGCTTTTTCGGACGGTCCGCGACGCGAGGCCGGACGGGCCCGCGGTGTGTGTGCGGACGGTCCGCGGCGGCGAGTCGGACGGTCCGCGTGGCCCGTGCGGACGGTCCACCCCTCCCCGGCCGGACGGTTCGCCGCAGCCCGAGTGCTTTGCTTATTGGTTCGATTCCTCCTTTCCTTTCTCGTGCTTCCGCGTGTGCATCAAGGAATTGTTCCTAAGACCGGAGGTTGATCTATAACCTCGTTGTCTTGGCGATTGGTGGGTGATTCGATCCATCGCTTGTGTGTGTCGGGATTTGACTAGGGTATAGGCCGGGTTCTTTGAGAAGAATTTTTACCGGCTCCTATTCACTCCCCCCTCTCTAGTCGCCATCTTATCCTTCACACTCAAGCTCGAGGGCGTAGGTGCATGGGTACTCTTGATCTCTCCAAAGGGCGAACAATTCAAGTACATCCTGTAGATCTTCTAGAAGGTCTCAAATAATGAAGCCAAGTACGAAGCTCTACTACACAGGCTCCGCCTCGCAATATCATTAGGCATCAAGCTACTACTAGTCTATGGCGACTCCGCGGTGGTAATCAACCAAGTTAACAAGTCTTGGGACCGCAACAAGGAGAACTTGGACGCCTACTGCCTAGAAGTTCGCAAACTCGAGAACAAGTTCTATGATTTTGAGGTCCATCACGTCGTCTGTGACAACAATGTTGCAGCGGACGTCCTGTCGAAGCTTGGTTCTACTTGCGCACAAGTACCCGCGGAAGTCTTCGTCCACGAGCTTCATGCGTCATCCATCCCGGAGCCGATGCACACGACCACCGACCCGGCGCCTCCTCATCCCGACCGGAGGCCATGATGATCGATGTGGACCGACGACAACCCTTCATCGACTACATCCGCGAGCGAAGGTTCCTTCGGACAAGAACTTGCCGAGCAACTCGTCCACCGAGCCAAGTCCTACGTACTAGTCGGAGACAAGCTCTACGGGCGGGACGCCACTTCGGAGTACTCATGAAGTGCGTTCCCCGAGAAGAAGTGAAGGACATCTTGGAAGAGATCTACAAAGGCATCTCGCGGCAACCATGTGTCTTCTCGCACGCCGGTCGGCAAAGCTTTCGGCGAGCTTTCTACCGGCCCACAACTCGGGTGATGCCGAGGAACCGTCGAAGGTGCCAAGGGTGCCGCACTTCGCCAAACAACAACACGTCCCAACGTACAAGCTAGTCACTATACCACCAACCCGGCCTTTCGCCTACCGGGGGCTCGACATGATTGGGCCTCTTCCAACCGCACCAAGAGGATTCAATAGAATTCCGGTGGCAATCGACAAGTTTACCAAGTGGATCGAAGTCAAGCCGGTCACCTGCCCAAAGGCCGACAAAGTACTCAACTTCTTGGATGAGCTCGTGCATCGCTACGGACTACCCCACCGCATCATCACGGACACGGGTTCCAACTTCAACAATCACCGGTTCCGGGAATACCGCGAGAAAAGCGAGATTGACGTCCGGTATGTCTCGGTCGCCCATCCTCGGGCCAACGGACAAGTCGTGTGTGCCAACAGGATGGTACTCGACACTCTCAAGAAGCGACTGCACGACGCTGCTAACACGAAAGGGGGCAAGTTGATCAAGGAACTACCCAATGCACTCTAGGGGCTTCATACACAACCTTCCAAGCTGACGGGGCAGTCACCTTACTTCCTGGTCTACGGCTCCAAAGCTATCTATCTGCCAACGTGATGTGGGAATCGCCGTCGGTAGAACAATATGCCGAAGGCATCTCGGAAGACAACGGATGACTTGATATCGATGGACTCGATGAAGCTCGTTGCGCCGCCCTCATCCGATCGGCAAGGTACCTAGAGGGTATCTAACGCTACCATGATCGTAACGTCAAGAAACACTCCTTCAACATCGGTGATCTAGTCCTATGCCGCATCCCGAACACGGAAGGACTACACAAGCTCGGCTCGCCATGGGAAGGTCCCTTCTCAATCTCTAAGGTGATCGGACCGAGCTCCTATCGCCTTCGGACGCTTAAAGGCGACGACATCGGCAACACGTGGAACATCGACCAGCTCTATCGATTCTACGAGTAGTCTCTTGACTACTGCGGGATCTAAGTACGCACGACTACTCCTGTGCTCCTCGCAGTAAGCGGCCTCCTGGTCCAGGCACTAATCTTCGGACTACTCCATTCCAAGATCCAGCGTCACCGGCTACTAACGGATCTCGGGCTGCTCAGGGCATCAAGGATTCTAGCGGCAGTCTACAAGACCATGCACTCTAGATCTAGCCTATACGGCTACTAACGGATCTCCAGCTGTAAGCGGCCATGGGTCCTAGCGCCACTAGGCGGCCTCCGGGTCCAGGCGACCACACTTGTAAACGGCCCTAGCCATCCAGGTGTACTCTTTTCTCAGTAATAAAGTTTGATTCTTAATCAACTCATTTATTGCGCCTCTCGATCAGGCATCTACTATCGAGTACTACTACTCACGACACTTCTATGGTTGGGTACTTCGCACATTTATCTTCAAGTAGCGACAACGAGTACTCATTTCAACATTCATCGTGGATAACATTGATTCACAAACTTAAACAAGTTCTTAACAACTTTGTTTATATTACATATGCTACCAAAAGCTAACCCTACGGACTATCGAAGGTTCGGCTTCTTCCGAGACTTGTTCTTCAATCGGCGCCATCTGCTCCCGGCAACTCCTTGTACTAGTCGTTCGTGCAATTTGCGAGCAAGTCCTCCGGCGACTACATCTACCGGAGCTTTGGGGAAGTACGACTTCATGTATGCCAAGATCGGTTGGGGATCGACTTCGCCGGATGCTTCACATAGGTCACCGGTCGGCCGGGGGCTTCCTTCAACCGGTCCACTAGCGAGCATGTCGTATGGACCTCCCCGGGCCCACTACCTCGGTGGGTACCGGGACCGACTACTCGGTGGGCCCCCGGGACTACCCGGCTTGCGCTACACGGCACACGAAGGCGTGGAGCACAAGGACTACACGGGAGTAGTACTCGGTTAGGGAGGCCGTACGTGTTCCACACTTTGTATAGAGGACTCCTAGACGTACTCGACTAGTACTCTCTCCCTACTCCGACTTGTAACCCCGCCTCCCGGACTATATAAGGTGAGGCGAGGGACCGATCTCTAGCATCCAATCTCCTCTCATACAACTCACGGCGCACCATTGCACCATCTTGTAATCGTGCCCTATCAATCCGAGCTACGCAAGCATACGGGACGTAGGGTATTACGCACCTCGCGGCCCGAACCTCGTCTAAATTGTGTGCCACGTGTCTCTTCCTTCGAGTTACCGGTCTCGGCGAGTCACAATCATCTACTTCGGGTACTCCTTGTAGTAGGTTGCCGGTCTAAAACACCGACACCGGCGCGCCGGGTAGGGGATCTCGCTCGAGATCACATGGCGAACCCGACGACTTCCGTCCACTTCAAGCCAACGTCGCCTTCAACCGCGGCGACACCTTCGTTTTCGGCGCACGGGTGCCGCACCGCCGATGGCGCGGGCTCCTTCCGGCGCCGCCTAACCGTGCGGCCCAACCCGAGGACAGAGCCTCGTGACGCTTCCCCGAAGTTGTCACGGGCGAACTCGCCGGCAAGTTCGGCGAAATTTCGCTCTTCAACCACCACGGCGACTTCGAGCTCGAGTCCGTCTCCAACTCGAACCTCGACGTCGCCATGGGCCATCGCATGCGAGCCGGTACCGCTCGGCCATCGCGGCGGTCCCCTCACCACGCGAGCACTCCGCGCGTGGCCCACGCATCCTCGGCCGGGCCCGCACGAGCGCTCCCACTTCGCGCCGGCCGCAAGGAGCCCGTACCCGAGTGCAACTCGGACTCCAACGCCGTCCCCGATCGCGCTTCGGACTCCGGCCCTCTCTCCGAGTTCTACTCGAACCCGGACTACGAGTTCGACTTCGGGTCGGACACGAGGAGCCCGAGTCCGAAGACGACTCCACCGAGCTTCCCTTGTCGGGGCCGGCCTCGGGGCCGGTTATGAAATCAACGCCGGCCGGGAGATACGTCTGCGGCCGGACCGCAAGCCCGCCGACCTCGGTAAAGGGAGACTCACGCTACGTCGCCTACATCGACTCGCTACCGTTCCGGGAGGGGAACGCCACTAGCTCGGGCCGACTCAAACACACCAACCGAGGTAGCACCCTCCGAGTCCGGCCACGGGCACCCCCGATCGCCAAGTCTTCATGGTCGCCGGCGACACCCCGGGACCTTCGGGCATGGCCGAGGACAAGTACACGGAGGACATCTCCGCGTACGAGGCCGTCGCCAACGCACCTCGCGGACGAGACCGCCGCCAACGGGGATGCTCGACACGAACGTAACGGGGAAGCGCGCGCGAACGACGCCGGCGGCTCGGGGACAACCTCCCCATCCGCAACCTTGCGGAAGCTCTCGAGGCGGTCGAGAGTAGAGTACACACCACCCCCGAGCGATGCCTCATGTCGATCACAACGATCGCACGCCAGGCTCAGGGCATACGCGCCGGAGAGGTCATCGCCAAGCTCGGCCGAAGAAGCCTACTTCATGCGGGTCGACAACGCAGTCAACCAACCTCCTCCAGCTAAACCCCGCGACAACGAAGCTACTAGTCGCAGCGCCAACGCTCGGCCCCAACCGTACTCGAGCTGACCTTCTAGCCGAGCCAAACCGCCGCCGCTCCAACGCCGGCGGACCTTCACTGCAAGACCAAGGCAACCGAGAAGTTGTTCCCCACCGCGCTCCGGCCGGTGGCGGCGGCAGCGACGGCGGCAGCTCCAACCATGGGGCCAACAGGAGAGCTGGAGGCGGCGGCAGTCGCGGCGGCCGAGGCCACGCGAACAGCCACGCCTCCCGGCGCCTCGCACGGCGGGTACGACGCTCGCCGAGAAGATTGAGGAGCCGCGGCGGAAGAAGTCTACCACCGCCGCCGAGGGCGACGGCTTCCCCGCCTTCTCACCTCGACTTCGCAACTTACTCCTCCCCGACAAGTTCAAGCCTTTGGGGATCACCAAGTATGACGCGAAGCAGGATCCTATCCAGTGGCTCCGATGCTACGCCCTCTCCATCGAGAACACCGGCGGCAACAGCGACACCAAATGCCTCTACTTCCCCTTCTGTCTGGACCAAGCACCGCTCACATGGCTCGAGTCGCTCGACAGGCACTCGATCGACAAGTGGGACCAGCTCAAGGAGCAGTTCACGAGCAACTTCGCGGGCGCCATGGGACGTTCAGGTACTCGCATGGACCTGGCCATGATCAAGCAGGAACGGGGTGAGACCCTCCGCAAGTACATGCGCCGCTTTTTCGACAAGCGCGCTACCGTCGTCGACGTCACCGACAAGGAGGTCATCGACCTCTTCCAGGACGGCCTCTACCATCGCCGCACCTTCGAGGACTTCGGTCGTCGCCGCCCCAGGTCCATCCCCCACCTCAAGGACATGATCACGTCCTGGGCGGATGAAGAGGACAAGGCCAACGCCAAATACGACGCCATCCGCGGCAAGTCCAAGCAGAACTAGGGCGGCGGCAGCGGCAGCAATGCAAACCAAGGCGGCCGCAACAACAACAACAACAACAACTACTCGGGTCCCAACCGCAAGCGCAAGCCAGACAACACTGTCGCGGCTATCCAGCGCCCTCGCGAAAGGGAACTCGAAGAAGAACTACGGCGGTTTCAAAGACCCGCTCGAAGGAGAAGTGCTCGTGGCATCCAAACGGCAACCACACTACCGAGCGGTGCTACCGGCTCGGGCATGCACTCAAGGATACTCCGAGCCACCGCACCCTCACGACCAAAAGGGCAAGAAGAAGGACAGCGACAACAACGACTTCGAAGAACCCGAGAAGACCGTCAATGTCCTCTTCGGCGGATCGCCGGCGAGCGGGAGCGAAGGCTACCCGTCGCGAAGTGATGTCCATTGAGCCGGCGGTCCCGACCCCTCTCGGGTGGTCGAAGGTACCCATCACCTTCTCCCGCGCGGACCAACGGACCGGCTTCTCCGAACCGGACGGTTCCCCCTCGTCCCGAAGCCAACGGTGGCGGGCTCCAAGCTCAACAAGGTGCTCATCGACGGTGGAAGCGGGCTCAACGTCCTCTTCACCAAAACCTTGAAGAAAATGAAGCTCGACGTCACCCCCATGCTCACCAAGAGCAACACGCCCTTCTACGGCATCATCCCGAGCAACGCGGCTATCCCACCGGCTCGGTGGTGCGCCGCTTACCTTCGGGGCGTCTCGGGGCAACTACCACACCGAGTACATCAAATTCGAGGTCGCGGATTTCGAGACCTCTTACCACGCCATCCTCGGCAGACCGGCCATCGCCAAGTTCATGGCGGTGCCCCACTACACCTACTTGGTACTCAAGATGCCAAGTCCAGCCGGTGTACTCTCCCTCCAAGGGGACTTGAAGATCTCCCACGACTGCGACACAGAAGCCGTGGCGATCGCTTCCACAAACCAAGTACCCAACGCGATGATGGAGGTCTACGCCGCATCGAAGAAGCTTGCTACAAGCGAACTCGACATCCCAGAGAAGTCTGACAGCGCCAACAAGCCTCAGCCACCTGAGGAGGTACTCGTCAAGACGGTCGACCTCGGAACGAGCAACCCCAAGCCAAGACCACCACCATCGGGGCCGGCCTCGACCCCAAATAGGAAGACGCGCTCATCAGCTTTCTTCGGGCTAACCGCGACATCTTCGCGTGGAAGCCAGCGGACATGCCAGGAGTGCCCAGGGAGCTGATTGAGCACTGCCTCAACGTCGATCCAAAGGCCACCCCTAAGCGACAACACCTCCGACGTTTTGCCGACGACGGACGGGACGCCATCAAGAAGGAGCTCGCCAAGCTACTCGCAGTTGGCTTCATCGGAGAAGTTTTTCATCTCGAGTGGCTCGCCAACCCCGTCCTCGTCCGCAAGAAGAACTCGAACGAGTGGAGGATGTGCGTCGACTACACCGACCTCAACAAGCACGCCCAAGGACCCCTTCGGGTTGCCGCGGATTGATCAAGTCATCGACTCCACGGCGGGGCTGCGACCTGCTTTGCTTCCTCGATCGCTACTCCGGTACCACCGGATCGCAATCAAGGAGGAAGACCGAGAAAAGACCGCGTTCATCACCCCATTTGGCGCGTCATCGCTACACGACCATGTCATTCGGGTTGAAGAACGCCGGCGCTACCTATCAACGGGTCATCCGGGCACCGCTTCAAGCGGCAACTCAGCCGAGGACCATGTGTGGTTCGAGGACCGGTGGATGGTCGCTTCCTTGTGTGATGAGTGATTGACAACGTTGTGTGGACCGATTCTTGGCTAAGTATTGCGGGTGCGGGTTGCGGCTTGACTCGTGTTGGTGCGGGTGAAGAACAAGCGCGAAAGGTCGGCTCGCGGTGAGGCCTCCAAGTGTGGAGAAGACAAGTAGGCTTCGTTCGAGGGACCCGGCGGCCGGCGGGGTCGAGTGCGAGCCGCATGGTGGCAAGAACAAGAAGATGAAGTCGGTGGACGGTTTCTTGGTTGAGCCACAAAACCAAGGTCGAGCCGGGACTTCATGGGAGCCAAGTCATGAGTGGTGATTGGCGGAGGCTACATCAAGTTCGCGGGGTTTGCGGTGGTTCACCGTAAAAATCACCGGGTTACTCGGGCGAGCCACAAAGCCGAGGCCGAAGATCGGGTGTGGTCGTCGGCCAAAACCGGTCCCGACCGGTTTGGAGAACCGGTCGACCGGTTTGGGGTCGCAGGCGCCGAAGCTTCGAGGCGGAGGACACGCGTCGGGATCGCAAGGCTTGCGTTGAGGCTACGCAGGTGCGGTCGGCCGGGCATCCGTCCGATGGTGAATACATCAAGAATTCCGAATCCGCCCTTGAGGGGCTTGTATCCCTAGTTAGTAGAGAGGGGCATTTTAGACATTCGGTTGCCGCCTATATAACCCAAGAGGTGAGAGGTTGGCAGCCTAACTCTTGGAACCCTAGCTCATTAGTTTTCTTATTTTCCCACCTATTTTCCTTAGGTTTTCTCTAGGACTAGCAAGAGAGCTTCACGGAGAAATCTTGTAGAGAGGGATGGATGATCGGGCGGCTTGCTAGACCTTGTACGAATCTTTGTTTCATGTATAGATGATTCGGCGTGATTCCTCAAGGTTTGAATGTGTTTTTCCCGATTGTTCTTGGTGGTGATTTTCGGAGCCCTCTCTCGGTGATTTCTTTGCGGCGTTTTCGGGACCTTTCCTTTGGGGATTTGATGGGGGGAAATTTGTGGGAACCCTTCGTGGTTCTTTGGGCTGTGATTCCCCCTCCCAAATCCGTGAGGAAAAGTGCTCGATTTTGGGGTTTCTTGAGTTCTTGGGTTGGAAGTGCTCTCGGCGGGATTTCTTCGATTCCTCCTTCTTGGACGAGTTTTGGTGGGATTAAACTTGGCCATGGACTCCTCATGAGGTGTTCCTGATATTCCCAAAGTCTTGTTCAAGTCCGTGGAGCGATTCGGGAGATTGAGATTTGGTTTTGGGGGGAGTTGACCCGCGGGCCGTGTTCTTCTCGACTGTTCAGGCCAAAACCGGCCTGACCGGTTTCCCAAACCGGTCTGACCGGTTTCGACCGATGGGGCTCGTCGAGAGAGATCTTTGAACAAGGAAGTCTTTGCTGCTCCATGGCTTCGTTTGTTCGGATGTGGAAGGGCTTTTGAAGTGTTTGGGGTCTTTGAGGAGTTTCTGGACGAGAATCGGTCTGACCGGTTTGCCTAACCGGTCTGACCGGTTTTTCCCTGCCTTCGTGAGGCTAAGTCCAACAGGAGCGGTCCGACCGGTTTCGAAACCGGCCCGACCGGTTTGTCTTGCCCGGCAGCCTTGTCGTGTGTGTTTCCGCTGCGTGTGTGTTGAGGCGTTGTTCGGGTCTTGTCCCTAGGTTCGGTAGCACTCCGGTGGCTACGTGAACTTGGCAAGAGAAGCTTGCGGAGGTGCACGAGTGAATTTGGGTTCATAGGCCGAATTCTTGAATAGAATTTTTATCGGCTCCCATTCACTCCCCCCTCCTCTCGGTTCGCCGTTTCGGTCCTTCAAGTGGTATCGAGCCGGTTCGGGTCTTTGTTGACTCTAACCGGTCTAAGATCCAAGGATGGCGTACCGAGAACGGGGTTCGGGTCCTCCACACTTCGATGGCAAGAACTACCGGATGTGGAGCAAGCGGATGGGTGCGTTCCTCCGCGGAAAGGGTCACCGTTGCTTTGGGATGTCACGGTGGACACAAGCTATGTCCAGCCGATGGATTTCCTTGCTCCGGGGGTCGAGGGACGGATTCGACGCCAACAATAAGGCGGTCGACTACTTGTTTCGTGCTTTGTGTTAGCTCGAGTTCGATCGGGTACACACCGAGCACTTGGCTTGTAGGATTTGGGCGGTGTTGAAGGAGGCTCATGTTGGGAACGCCCGAAGTTCGAGCACGGTTGTATGCGACCTACGGAGAGAGTACGAGAACTTTACTCATCTCCCCGGTGAGTCCATCGATGCCTTGTTTCGCAGGTTCACGGTGGTGGTGAACAACATGAGGGCCAATGTGGACGTGCTCCCGTACGATGATCATGATAGAGCGGTCAAGCTCTTACACTCTTTGGATCGTACGATATGGGGCGGAAAGTTCGAGGCCATAGTCGAGTCGGAGCGGTATGATACTCTGACGGTGAACGAGCCGTTCTCGAAGCTCAAGTCGGCCGAGGTGGATAGGGGCATGATCGCCAAGCTCGAGGGACCGACCGATTCCCATAGTCTTGCCCTCGTTGGTGGTTCCAAAGGAAAGACTAACTCTAACCCATCCACCAGGATGTTCTCGTTTTTGAAGGACCGATACGGCGAACCGAGAGAGGGGGGGGGGAATGGGAGCCGATAAAAATTCTTCTCGATGGAGATGAGAACTCCAACAAGACGAACGCGGCTTCCAACACACGTCTCCGACTCACTACCAAGGTTGGTCAAGCCCACGTAGCCACTGGAGTGCCACTGGACCTAGGAACCAACACACCACCTTCCGACCCGAGAAACGCAGCGGAAAAACTAAACCTCGAGCCTACAGACCCACACCGGTCAGACCGGTGACCACCACCGGTCGGACCGGTCCTCGCCGATGAAACCGAGCAACTTCCACTAAGTGGCTCTACACCGGCCGGACCGGTGAGACACACCGGTCAGACCGGTGGCAGCCTGAAAGCCCCCAAGGCACCAAACAGGTCAACCGACCACCAAACGGACCCAAACTTGAAACAGCAGCACCACGGGACAACAACGAACTCACCAAGACGTTCACCCGAGCAAAAACCCACAAGGGCTTGCACCGGTCAGACCGGTCAAGAGCACCGGTCAGACCGGTGTGGCCTGGGCAGCTCGGGATGAACAAAGACCCGTGGGTCAACTCCCCCAAATCCAAATCTCGATCTCCCGAATCACTCCACGGACTTGAACAAGACTTTGGGGATATCGGAACACCTCATGAGGAGTCCATAGCCAAGTTTAATCCCACCAAATCTCGTCCAAAAAGGAGGAATCGAAGAAATCCCGCCGAAAGCACTTCCAACCCAAGAACTCAAGAAACCCCAAAATCGAGCACTTTTTCTCACGGATTTGGGAGGGGAATCACAGCCCAAAGAACCACGAAGGGTTCCCACAAATTTCCTCCATCAAATCCCCAAGAGAAAAGCCCCGAAAACACCCCAAAGAAATCACGAAGAGAGGGCTCCGAAAATCACCACCAAGAACAACCGGGGAAAACACATCCAAACCTTGAGGAACCACGCCGAATCATCTATACATGAAACAAAGGTTCGTACAAGGTCTAGCAAGCCGCCCGATCATCCATCCCTCTCTACAAGATCTCTCCGTGAAGCTCTCTTGCTAGTCCTAAGGAAAACCTAGAGAAAATAGGTGGAAAATAGGAAAACTAATGAGCTAGGGTTCCCAGAGTTGGCTGCCATCCTCTCACCTCTTGGGTTATATAGGCGGCAACCGAATGTCTAAAATGCCCCTCTCTACTAACTAGGGATACAAGCCCCTCAAGGGCGGATTTGGAATTCTTGATGTCTTCACCATCGGACGGATGCCCGCAACCGCACCCCTGCGTAGCCTCGACGCAAGCCATGCGATCCCGACGCGTGTCCTCCGCTTCGAAGATTCGGACCGCGTCGTCGCACACGGTCGACCGGTGCTCCTCACCGGTCAAACCGGTCCCCACCGGTCAGACCGGTCAGACCCACCGGTCAGACCGGTCTGGCGCTGCTGCAGCTCCGTCTTCGGTTCTCCGGTCTTGGCTTTGTGGATCAACCAAGGAACCCAGTGGTTTTCTGGTGAACCACCGGAAACCCCGCGAACTCGGTGTAGCCTCCGCCAATCTCCACTCATGACTTGGCTCCCACGTAGTCCCGGCTCGACCTTGGTTTTGAGGCTCAACCAAGAAACCGTCCACGACTTCATCTTGCTTGTTCATGCCACCATGCGGCCCGCACTTGACCCCGCCGGCCACCGGGTCCCTCGAACAAAGCCTACTTGTCTTCTCCACACCCCGGAGGCCTCACCGCGACGACCTTTCGCGCTTGTTCTTCACCCGCACCAACACCAGTCAAGCCGCAACCTGCACCTGCAATACTTAGCCAAGAATCAGTCCACACAACGTTGTCAATCACTCATCACACAAGGAAGCGACCATCCACCGGTCCTCGAACCACACATGGTCCTCAATCTCCCCCTTGATGAGTGCATTGACAACACCCACACGAAAGTAACAAGAGAGAAAAGAAAAAAGAAAAGAAACGAACAAAAAGAAACTCCAACAAGCGATCGAAAGCCAAACAAAGGCAAAGAGCAAGATCACTTGAAGAAGACAAGTCTCGGACCCCTTAGGCAAGGGCAACGGCTCGACACATCCGAGACAAAGCAAAGCTCGGCAAAGAGCACAAACCACCGAAACAAAGCTCGAAAACTCACAAAGAGCTCCCCCTGCACACATGCAAGCTCCCCCTGAACCAATGCAACTCCCCCTGGACGAATGCATGCAAGACACCACTTGAAAACAGGGCAGCTGCAACAAACCAGCCCTGACCGGTCAGACCGGTCAACACCACCGGTCAGACCGGTGTGCAACATGTGTACAGAACCAGCACTCACACCGGTCAGACCGGTGACCCTGACCGGTCAGACCGGTGCTCAACAGAGCCCAGAAATGGCTCGAAACCACCTGAAAACCTTCCAAACACGTCCAGCAAGCCATTTCAAGCTCAAACTTCTCCCCCTTGTTGACAATGCATGAATCAAGCCAAAAATGCAAAAAATGCAACCTAGAGCTTCTCAAATATGCAAAATTCAACAAAGAATGCTACACATGTCCAAATGAGCAAGTTAGGTACTCGACGGCTTCGTATCGATCTCAACTACATGATCACCAAGTTTCACAACCATTGGACGAAGCTAAGATGGATTTTGGCAATTTTGCGAAAAACTTGCCTCTCATGAGCAAAGTCCTAAACATGATCAAAGCATATCAAAAATGGCAAAGCCACACAAACTTCATGCTAGGACAGCTATTCTAACCATAAGACCATCACAAACACCCACAAGCACCTCATGTCATGTCAAAGCCACCGAGCCATGTGCCTACTTCTATGTATGAGACTTCTCATTGGTAGGCATCATGCAACGGTTTAGCACCCAAAGCGAATTAAATTCAGCACATATGACATGGGAGCATATTTTCCAAGCATTTTTCATTTCATTTTCAGATTTGTAAATGGTACATGAAATGTCTTTGCGACAAAAAGGAACTTATGCTCCTCCATAAGATAAATCTAGAGGGCTAAACATTCATGATGGCAAATGAGCCTTTGGCCCCATATGATCAATAAACTAGCTAGCCAATCACAAATTGAGCATAGCAAAGCCACAAAAACATGTCAAGAGCATGTAAAGGCATTTACACATGAGAGAGCATACATGTGACATTTTTCAAAAGCATAGCTATCAACCATGGATTATTCATCAAGATCATCAAGAGCTAAGCCAAACGAACCATATCATACCAAACAAGCTCACAAAAACATATATCTCATTCCATGGTGAATAATGTATATGAGAGAAGCTTTTCCTAACCAATGCATATGATACAAAATGCATGCAATCTAAGATACAAGGATGCCTATACATCATGTTACATATGCAATGTCAAAAGCAAGAAATGCACAAAGGAAAGCTATACATATGCTACAAACCGGCTCCTCGAGGGGAGGCAAAACGGGCTCGACACCACCGGCAAAAGAAAGCTCCCACACACCCAACTCGAGAAAATCAAACACACACCAAGTTCCCCCGCGGACGAGTGAAAGTTGCTTGATCTAGGGGTTTGGTGAAAATATCGGCTAGTTGGTCATGAGTGGGTACATGGATCAAAGCTATCTTTCCTTTCTCGACATTGTCTCTCGAAAAATGATACCTCACTTCTATGTGCTTGGTTTTGGAATGGAGCACCGGGTTCTTTGCAACGCTTATGGCACCGGTGCTATCACATTGAAGTGGGACATGGGTATACTCCTCACCAAAGTCACTCATGGTGTAGGTGATCCAAAGGAGCCGAGATCAACAACTAGCGGCGGCAACATACTCGGCTTCGGTCGTGGATTGAGCAACACTCGGCCGCTTACGAGAAGACCAAGACACCAACGAAGAACCCAAAAAGCGGCAAGTCCCGGAAGTGGACTTCCTATCCAACCGACACCCGGCAAAATCCGCTTCGAAAAGCCATGAAGCGCCAAAGAAGAGGACGCGGAGTACCAAAGGCCGAAGTCGGGAGTGTGACGCAAGTACACGAAAATTCGCTTCACGGCTTGCCGATGCGAAGTCCTCGGAGACGCTTGAAAACAAGCGCACGGACACACGAGAAGCGTATGTCCGGCCTCGTCGCCGTCAAGTAGAGGAGTGACCCGATCATGCTCCGGTACTCCTTCCGGTCCACGTGTTCACCTTCCTCGTCCGCATCAAGAGCCGTAGTCGTACTCATCGGCGTCGTCATAGCCTTGGAGTCCTCCATCTTGAACTTCCTCACAATGTCCTTGGTGTACTTGGCCCGGTGCACAAATGTTCCTTCCTTTGATTGCTTGATTTGTAGCCCAAGGAAGAACCGCAACTCACCCATCATGCTCATCTCGAACTCCCCGCTCATATCATCCGCAAACCTCGCAACAAGAGAGTTAGACGAGCCACCAAAGACAATATCATCCACGTACACACCGCACAATCGGGATATCTCCGTCCCCGCCTCTCGCAAAAACAAGGTCCGATCGACCTTCCCCATCTCAAAACCTCTCTCAAACAAGAACCCCCTCAACCTCGCCATACCAAGCTCTAGGCGCCCGCTTCAACCCATACGGCGCCTTCCTCAACTTGTACACCCCGTGGGGGTACTTCTCACTCTCAAACCCCGGAGGCCGTCTCACATACACTTCTTCCTCCAACACTCCATTCGAAAAGCACTCTTCACATCCATTTGGTGCAACTTGAACCCTTTAGCCACGAGAAAAGCTAGAAGGATCCTAATCGCCTCCAAACGGGCTACGGGAGCAAAGGTCTCCTCGTAGTCGATCCCCTCCTTCGATCGAACCCCCGAGCAACAAGTCTCGACTTGTTCCTCACAACCTCACCCTTCTCTCCCTCTTTGTTTTTCCACACCCACTTTGTACCAATCGGCTTACACCCCGGGGGAGGGTCAACCAACTCCCACACCCGATTCCTCTCAAAGTTCTCCAACTCCTCATGCATCGAGTTAACCCAATTGTGATCAGATAGTGCGTGTCCAATGTCTTTGGGCTCGAAAGAAGCAACAAACACAAGCATGAGCAAAATGGGAATTGTTTCGAACCCTCGACCGTGTAGTGCGTTCATTCATGTCGCCGATGATCCTCGAAGCTGGGTGATCCACTTGAACTCGCCGGGGAGGTTCTCGCCTCGAAGCTACCTCCCCCCTCAACATCAGCTTCTCCTCGTTCTTGATTTGTCGTCGTAGGTGTAGCAGAGGGTCCATCCATCATCGTAGTCGAAGTAGTGGGTACATGTTCGGCGGGGGCACCGCACCGCCATCCTCATCATCACCATGTTCATGCTCCTCCTCCTCGAAAGATCTCCTCGCCAAGCTCATCATCACCCGCACACTCAAAGACAAGCCGACTATGTGGCTCTTCTCTCGTTGAAGGTTACCTCGCAAGTCTCCACGATTTGGTTAGTTTCAAGATTAAGCACACGATATGCTCTAGAATGAGATGCATAACCAAAGAAAATGCCATCGACGAGACCTAGCCTCAAACTTATCCAACTTCCTCGCCCTTCTTCAAAATAAAACACTTGCAACCAAAGACATGGAAGTGACTCACTTTGGGTGTGCGACCATGCATCAACTCATAGCATGTCTTCTTCTTGTGCACTCGAGGTATATTCCCGTTCGACACATAGCATGCGGTATTCACCGCCTCGGCCCAATACCTCCTCGGAGTCCTATGCTCATCAAGCATCGTCCGAGCCATCTCGCACAAGGTCCCGTTCTTCCTTTCCACAACACCATTCGGGGAGGCGTATACGGACTCGAAAACGGTGCTCAAGACCCAAGTCATGACAAAAGGTTTCAAAACGAGAGTTCCCGAATTCCGAGCCATTATCACTACGGATAGCTCGTATGGCATCTCCGTGCCTCTCGTTCCTCAACCTCAAGACTAGATCTCGAACAAAACCAAACGTCTCCCCCTTATCCTCCGTAAAGAACACCCACGCATACCGAGAATAGTCGTCCACCACAACAAGGACATACCACTTCCCACCCGCAGATCGCACACGAGCTGGGCCAACCAGGTCCATATGGAGCAGCTCGCATGGACGCTCAGTCATCACATCGGTGAGAGGCGGGTGAGAAGAGGCCACCATCTTGGCATGCCTACACGGAGCACAAACCAACTCTTTCTCAAGCTTCAACCGTGGCAATCCTCGGACCAAATTGAGTTTACTCAAGCGAGACAAAAGGTCAAAGCTCAAGTGACCCAACTTCCTATGCCACTTCCACAACTCACTCGAAGAACCAGCCAAGAAACAACGCTCAACACCCGAAGACTGAGAAAAATCAGCACGAAACACCTGACCCTCGGGAACGACCATACAAACAAGGTCTCCTCGAGAGTCCACAATCCGAGAACCACCTGGCCGAAACAACACCTCAAAACCCTCATCCAACAACTGAGACACGGAAAGCAAATTGTACCCCAGCGATTGAACAAGAGCAACACGCCTCAGAGTGATCTTGTCACTCACTTTTATCTCACCTTCTGAAAGCACACGCCCACGCCCATTGTCCCCAAAAGTGATGTACCTCTTCGTCACCACCGGGACGAGACTTGAGAACCACCCCCTGTCTCCGGTCATATGCCTCGAACAACCGGAGTCAATCAACCAAATGTTCTTCAAGTCTCCCACCGAAACTCAAAAATAGGCACGTGAGCGAACAAACGACTCAACAGATCGGGGTTAGTACCAAAAGAGGAAAACCGAGTGCCGAGCCATTTGCTCGAAAGTGGGGTTAGCACCAACCAAAGCATCTCTCCTACCAAAACTACCTCCACGAACACCACCACGGTAACCACCCCGAGAGAACCACCCCTCTCTCGCCCGGAGGAGGACCAAAACCACGCAAGAAAGCCCGTGGAACATCCTTCCTCTCCAACTCGGCACCACGACTCCTCCAATCCCCGTATTGAGCACGAGGAGGAGAACGCCTAGCAAACCGACCACCCGCACCCTTTCCAGGCCCAACCACCGAACCACGACCACCGAAACAACCCTCGCACCCGCACGAGCTCGAAACCCGAACATCCGTCCGTCTCGGCCCGCACCGGTCCGGCCGGTGCCCCACACCGGTCCGACCGGGTGTGACACTGGACAGCACACCACCTGCAGCCTTCTTCTCTCCCCAAGCCCGAACTTGTCCTCACAATCGCCTTGCCCCCGGGCATCCGCATACGAGGCTCAAGTACACCATCGGAAGGGTGGTACTTGTCCTTGTTAGCCCACTCCTTCTCCATTCTCTCCTCACGCTTCCTCTTGAAGCAAAACTCCTCCTTATGGCCATCTCTCCCACAATAGCCACAATGGAACCTCACAAGCTTAGGCTTTGGCTTGGGATGTGGCTGCTCACTTGGTTTTTCTCCACTCAAACCCTCCACCGGTTTCTCACCACTAGCCTTCTCACTCTCCTTCCCAAAGAACACTTTCCCCGAAGTGCTCACAAACTTGATAGGCTTTTGTAGGTCATTTGTGGGTGTAGGAAACACGGGTGGAGCTGGGGTTGTGTCTAGTCGGTTCCTTAGATGGTTAGGTTTTGGTGGGAAATCATTCTTGTGGTGGGTTTTTGGTGGCTCGGGGATATTCTCTCCACTTCCCTCACCAACCTTGTTTGCCCCAAGCCCCTCACCATCTTGCCTCTTAAAGGCCTCGATCATCATCCTCAACCGAGGCTCGTGACCGACAACCAACCCATCAACTTCCTCAAATCATCATTCTCATCCCGCAAACGATCAACATAATGTGCAAGCTCCAAATTTTTCAATGCATGCATTTCACGGGTAGAGCAAGATGTAGGCATGGGTTCCTTCAATTTAGCCTCGAGCGAACTAGTGTAAGCATGCATCTCATCAATCTTAGCATGCAAAACGGGGCAAGAAGTGCAAGCACCTAGCAAAGCAGTCTAGACTTAAGCTCGCCCACTTCAACCCTAAGCACATCTAGTTCCTCACACTTGGAGGCATGCTTCTCCTTGAACAAAGCAAGATCAGGCAAGGAAAATAGAGCAATCAAGACAATCATTCTCATCGAAACAACGGGGCTAGCCTTAAGCGAATCAATCTCAAGCTTGCTATCAAGCACCCGTGTCTCTAGCTCAGCCCACTCTAGTCCTAGCATCCTCGAGTGAAGCCCTAAGCTCTTTCCTCATTTTCTTGGCCTCTCTAAGCATGTCATCACGGTTATCAAGCAAAGAGCCAAGCCTCTCATTCTCCTCGGCGCAAGAAGGGAAGCTCATCACGCACCTCGTCATCGGACTCGCAGTCCGAGTCGCTCCGTGTGCTCTTCTTGCTGCCGGAGCTCAACGCCATGGTGCGAAGCCTGTCTCTCGCGAGCGCGGCTCGGCCCGCTCGGGTTCTTGGACGACCTCTTGTTCTTGCGGCGATCTCCCTCGTCGTCGGCTGCCGCTCGAGCTCGAGGTGGAGTACGCGGACCGGAGTCGACGTCGCTCGCTCCAACCATCGCTCGGGCCTTGCCTCGGCCCTCCTTCTTCCTCGATCGTCGCTCGTCCTTGTACTTGTTCTTGTGCTTGCTCTTGTGGTCGCGCCTCGAACGGTACTTGTCGTCGTTCTTCCTCGGCTTGTGCTTGTAGCCTGTCCTTGTTCTCGGCCTTCTCCGGCGGCTGGCGACGAAGTGTCCCGCTTGCCGCACCGGAAGCAAGTCCTCGTGTTCCTCCTCATGTTCACGCGGTTCTCGTGCGGCCTCTCGAACCGCCTCGTCAACGACGCCGGCTCGTCCTCTCCAAGGTCATCAAACTCCTCATCCGGCATAGACATCGAGAGGAAAACGAGAACATCCCGGTGGATGGGTTAGAGTTAGTCTTTCCTTTGGAACCGCCAACGAGGGCAAGACTATGGGAATCGGTCGGTCCCTCGAGCTTGGCGGTCATGCCCCTATCCACCTCGGCCCGACTTGAGCTTCGAGAACGGCTCGTTCACCGTCGAGTATCATACCGCTCCGACTCGACTATGGCCTCGAACTTTCCGCCCCATATCGTACGATCCAAAGAGTGTAAGAGCTTGACCGCTCTATCATGATCATCGTACGGGAGCACGTCCACATTGGCCCTCATGTTGTTCACCACCACCGTGAACCTCTCGAAACAAGGCATCGATGGACTCACCGGGAGATGAGTGAAGTTCTCGTACTCTCTCCGTAGGTCGCATACAACCGTGCCTCGAACCCGGGCGTTCCCAACATGAGCCTCCTTCAACACCGCCCAAATCCTACAAGCCAAGTGCTCGGTGTGCACCCGATCGAACTCGGCCGACACAAAGCACGAAACAAGTAGTCGACCGCCTTATTGTTGGCGTCGAATCCGTCCCTCGACCCCGGAGCAAGGAAATCCATCGGCCGGACATAGCCTCGTGTCCACCGTGACATCCCAAAGCGGTCGACCCTTTCCGCGGAGGAACGCACCCATCCGCTTGCTCCACATCCGGTAGTTCTTGCCATCGAAGTGTGGAGGACCCGAACCCCGTTCTCGGTACGCCATCCTTGGATCTTAGACGGTTAGAGTCAACAAAGACCCGAACCGGCTCGATACCACTTGAAGGACCGATACGGCGAACCGAGAGGGGGGGGGGAGTGAATGGGAGCCGATAAAAATTCTTCTCGATGGAGATGAGAACTCCAACAAGACGAACGCGGCTTCCAACACACGTCTCTGACTCACTACAAAGGCTGGTCAAGCCCACGTAGCCACTGGAGTGCCACTGGACCTAGGAAGCAACACACCACCTTCCGACCCGAGAAACGCAGCGGAAAAACTAAACCTCAAGCCTACAGACCCACACCGGTCAGACCGGTGAGCACCACCGGCCGAGGCCGGTCCCCGCCGATGAACCGAGCAACTTTCACTAAGTGGCTCTACACCGATCGACCGGTGAGACACACCGGTCGGGCCGGTGTGGCGACTGAAAGAAGCCCCCAAGGCACCAAACAGGTCAACCGACCACCAAACGGACCCAAACTTGAAACAGCAACACCACGGGACAACAACGAACTCACCAAGACGTTCACCCGAGCAAAATCCCACAAGGGCTTGCACCGGTCAGACCGGTCAAGAGCACCGGCGACCGGTGTGGCTCGGGCGACTCGGGATGAACAACACCCGTGGGTCAACTCCCCCAAATCCAAATCTCGATCTCCCGAATCACTCCACGGACTTGAACAAGACTTTGGGGATATCAGGAACACCTCATGAGGAGTCCATAGCCAAGTTTAATCCCACCAAATCTCGTCCAAAAAGGATGAATCGAAGAAATCCCGCCGAAAGCACTTCCAACCCAAGAACTCAAGAAACCCCAAAATCGAGCACTTTTTCTCACGGATTTGGGAGGGGAATCACAGCCCAAAGAACCACGAAGGGTTCCCACAAATTTCCTCCATCAAATCCCCAAGAGAAAAGCCCCGAAAACACCCCAAAGAAATCACGAAGAGAGGGCTCCGAAAATCACCACCAAGAACAACCGGGGAAAACACATCCAAACCTTGAGGAACCACGCCGAATCATCTATACATGAAACAAAGGTTCGTACAAGGTCTAGCAAGCCGCCCGATCATCCATCCCTCTCTACAAGATCTCTCCGTGAAGCTCTCTTGCTAGCCCTAAGGAAAACCTAGAGAAAATAGGTGGAAAATAGGAAAACTAATGAGCTAGGGTTCCCAGAGTTGGCTGCCATCCTCTCACCTCTTGGGTTATATAGGCGGCAACCGAATGTCTAAAATGCCCCTCTCTACTAACTAGGGATACAAGCCCCTCAAGGGCGGATTTGGAATTCTTGATGTCTTCACCATCGGACGGATGCCCGCAACCGCACCCCGCGTAGCCTCGACGCAAGCCATGCGATCCCGACGCGTGTCCTCCGCTTCGAAGATTCGGACCGCGTCGTCGCACACCGGTCGACCGGTGCTCCTCACCGGTCGAGCCGGTCCCCACCGGTCGGAGCCGGTCGGACCCACCGGTCGGGGACCGGCCGTCGGTGCCGCCGCACCTCCGTCTTCGGTTCTCCGGTCTTGGCTTTGTGGATCAACCAAGGAACCCGGTGGTTTTCTCGGTGAACCACCGGAAACCCCGCGAACTCGGTGTAGCCTCCGCCAATCTCCACTCATGACTTGGCTCCCACGTAGTCCCGGCTCGACCTTGGTTTTGAGGCTCAACCAAGAAACCGTCCACGACTTCATCTTGCTTGTTCATGCCACCATGCGGCCCGCACTTGACCCCCGCCGGCCACCGGGTCCCTTGAACAAAGCCTACTTGTCTTCTCCACACCCGGGAGGCCTCACCGCGACGACCTTTCGCGCTTGTTCTTCACCCGCACCAACACGAGTCAAGCCGCAACCCGCACCCGCAATACTTAGCCAAGAATCGGTCCACACAACGTTGTCAATCACTCATCACACAAGGAAGCGACCATCCACCGGTCCTCGAACCACACATGGTCCTCGCTTTTCCTCTTTGATGTCTATGCCGGATGAGGAGTTTGATGACCTTGGAGAGGACGAGCCGGCGCCGTTGACGAGGCGGTTCGAGAGGCTGCACGAGAACCGTGTGAACATGAGGAGGAACACGAGGACTTGCTTCCGGTGCGGCAAGCGGGACACTTCGTCGCCGACCGCCCGGAGAAGGCCGAGAACAAGGACGACTACAAGCACAAGCCGAGGAAGAACGATGACAAGTACCGTTCGAGGTGCGACCACAAGAGCAAGCACAAGAACAAGTACAAGGACGAGCGACGATCGAGGAAGAAGGAGGGCCGAGGCAAGGCCCGAGCGATGGTTGGAGCGAGCGACGTCGACTCCGGTTCCGCGTACTCCACCTCGAGCTCGAGCAAGCCGCCGACGACGAGGGAGATCGCCGCAAGAACAAGAAGTCGTCCAAGAACCCGAGCGGGGCCGAGCGCTCGCGAGAGACGGCTTCGCACCATGGCGTTGAGCTCCGGCGGCAAGAAGAGCACACGGAGCGACTCGGACTGCGAGTCCGACGACGAGGTGCGTGATGAGCTTCCCTTCTTGCGCCAGGAGAATGAGAGGCTTGGCTCTTTGCTTGATAACCGTGATGACATGCTTAGAGAGGCCAAGAAAATGAGGAAAGAGCTTAGGGCTTCACTCGAGGATGCTAGGACTAGAGTGGGCGAGCTAGAGACACGAGGTGCTTGATAGCAAGCTTGAGATTGATTCGCTTAAGGCTAGCCCTGTTGTTTCTGATGAGAATGATTGTGCTGATTGCTCCATATTCCTTGCCGATCTTGCTTTGTTTAAGGAGAAGCATGCCTCCAAGTGTGAGGAACTAGATGTGCTTAGGGTTGGAGTGGCCGAGCTTAAGTCGAGACCTGCTTTGCTAGGTGCTTGCACTTCTTGCCCCGTTTTGCATGCTAAAATTGATGAGATGCATGCTTACACTAGTTCGCTCGAGGCTAAATTGAAGGAACCCATGCCTACATCTTGCTCTACCCGTGAAATGCATGCATTGAAAAATCGCGGAGCTTGCACATTATGTTGATCGCTTGCGGGATGAAAATGATGATTTGAGGAAGTTGATGGGTTGGTTGTCCGGTCACGAGCCTCAGTTGAGGATGATGATCGAGGCCTTTAAGAGGCAAGATGGTGAGGGGCTTGGGGCAAACAAGGTTGGTGAAGGAAGTGGAGAGAATATCCCGGAGCCACCAAAAACCCACCACAAAAATGATTTCCCACCAAAACCTAACCATCTAAGAAACCGACTAGACACAACCCCAGCTCCACCCATGTTTCCTACACCCACAAATGACCTACAAAAGCCTATCAAGTTTGTGAGCACTTCGGGGAAAGTGTTCTTTGGGAAGGAGAGTGAGAAGGCTAGTGGTGAGAAACCGGTGGAGGGTTTGAGTGGAGAGAAACCGAGTGAGCAACCACATCCCAAGCCTAAGCCTAAGCTTGTGAGGTTCCATTGTGGCTATTGTGGGAGAGATGGCCACAAGGAGGAGTTTTGCTTCAAGAGGAAGCGAGAGGAGAAAATGGTGAAGGAGTGGGCGAACGGGGACAAGTTTCACCCCTCCGGTGGTGTACTTAAGCCTCGTGTGCGGATGCCCGGGCCAAGGCGAGTGTGAGGATAGTTCCAGCTTGGGGTGATCGAAAGAGTGCAGGAGGTGCTGCTGGAGGAGTGAAACCGGTCAGACCGGTTTTGGAACCGGTCAGACCGGTTTGGGGTCTGCGGAATGACAAGCTTGGTTTCCGTGCTCATACGGGTGCGAGGGTTGTTTCTGGAGGTCGTGGTTCTGGTGGATGGGCTGGAGAGTTTGCAGGTGGTCAGGTTGCTAGGCGTTCTCCCCCTCGAGCTCACTACGGGGATGGGAGGAGTCGTAGCTTTGAGAAGGAAAGGAGGGACGGTCCACGAGTTCTCTTTCGTGGTTTTGGTCCTCCTCCAGGCAGAGAGGGGTGGTTCCCTCAGGGTGGTTACCGTGGTGGTGCTCGTGGAGGTAGTTTTGGTAGGAGAGATGCTTTGGTTGGTGCTAACCCCACTTTCGAGCAAATGGCTCGGCACCGGTTTTCCTCCTTTGGTACTAACCCCGGTCTTTGAGTCGTTTGTTCGCTCACGTGCCTATTTTTGATTTTCGAGGTGGGAGACTTGAAGAACATTTGGTTGATTGACTCCGGTTGCTCGAGGCATATGACCGGAGACAGGGGGTGGTTCTCAAGTCTCGTCCCCGTGGTGACGAAGAGGTACATCACCTTTGGGGACAATGGGCGTGGGCGTGTGCTTTCAGAAGGTGAGATAAAAGTGAGTGACAAGATCACTCTGAGGCGTGTTGCTCTTGTTCAATCGCTGGGGTACAATTTGCTTTCGTGTCCCGGTTGTTGGATGAGGGTTTTGAGGTGTTGTTTCGGCCTCGGTGGTTCTCGGATTGTGGACTCTCGAGGGGACCTTGTCCGTATGGTCGTTCCCGAGGGTCGGGTGTTTCGTGCTGATTTTTCTCGCTCTTCGGGTGTGGAGCGTTGTTTTTTGGCCGGTTCCTCGAGTGAGTTGTGGAAATGGCATAGGAAGTTGGGTCACTTGAGCTTTGACCTTTTGTCTCGCTTGAGTAAACTCAATTTGGTCCGAGGATTGCCACGGTTAAAGCTTGAGAAAGAGTTGGTTTGTGCTCCTTGTAGGCATGCCAAGATGGTGGCCTCTTCTCACCCGCCTCTCACCGATGTGATGACCGAGCGTACATGCGAGCTGCTCCATATGGATCTTGTTGGCCCGGCTCGTGTGCGATGCGGGTGGGAAGTGGTATGTCCTTGTTGTGGTGGACGACTATTCTCGGTATGCGTGGGTGTTCTTTCTGGAGGTTAAGGGGGAGACGTTTGGTTTTGTTCGAGATCTAGTCTTGAGGTTGAGGAACGAGAGGCACGGAGATGCCATACGAGCTATCCGCAAGTGATAATGGCTCGGAATTCGGGAACTCTCGTTTTGAAACCTTTTGTCATGACTTGGGTCTTGAGCATCGGTTTTCGAGTCCGTATACGCCTCGCCGAATGGTGTTGTGGAAAGGAAGAACGGGACCTTGTGCGAGATGGCTCGGACGATGCTTGATGAGCATAGGACTCCGAGGAGGTATTGGGCCGAGGCGGTGAATACCGCATGCTATGTGTCGAACAGGATATACCTCGAGTGCACAAGAAGAAGACATGCTATGAGTTGATGCATGGTCGCACACCCAAGGTGAGTCACTTCCATGTCTTTGGCCGCAAGTGTTTCATTCGAAGAAAGGCGGGGAAGTTGGATAAGTTTGAGGCTAGGTCTCGTCGATGGCATTTTCTTTGGTTATGCATCTCATTCTAGAGCATATCGTGTGCTCAATCTTGAAACTAACCAAATCGTGGAGACTTGCGAGGTAACCTTCGACGAGACAGGGCCACGTAGTCGGCTTGTCTTTGAGTGTGCGGTGATGATGAGCTCGGCGAGGAGATCTTTCGGGGAGGAGGAGCATGAACATGGAGATGATGAGGATGGCGGTGCGGTGCCCCCGGCCGAACATGTACCCACTACTTCGACTACGATGATGGATGGACCCTCTGCTACACCTACGACGACAAATCAAGAACAAGGAGAAGCTGAGGTTGAGGGGGAGGTAGCTTCGAGGCGAGAACCTCCCCGGCGAGTTCAAGTGGATCACCCAGCTTCGAGGATCATCGGCGACATGAATGAACGCACTACACGGTCGAGGGTTCGAAACAATTCCCATTTTGCTCATGCTGCGTTTGTTGCTTCTTTCGAGCCCAAAGACATTGGACACGCACTATCTGATCACAATTGGGTTAACTCGATGCATGAGGAGCCGGAGAACTTTGAGAGAAATCGAGTGTGGGAGTTTGTTGACCCTCCCCCGGGGTGTAAGCCGATTGGTACAAAGTGGGTGTGGAAAAACAAAGAGGGAGAGAAGGGTGAGGTTGTGAGGAACGAGTCTAGACTCGTTGCTCAAGGGTTCGGTCGAAGGAGGGGATTGACTACGAGGAGACCTTTGCTCCCGTAGCCCGTTTGGAGGCGATTAGGATCCTTCTAGCCTTTTCCGTGGCTAAAGGATTCAAGTTACACCAAATGGATGTGAAGAGTGCTTTTCTGAATGGTGTGTTGGAGGAAGAAGTGTTTGTGAGACAGCCTCCGGGGTTTGAGAGTGAGAAGTACCCCCACCGGGTGTACAAGTTGAGGAAGGCGCTGTATGGGTTGAAGCAGGCGCCTAGAGCTTGGTATGGCGAGGTTGAGGGGGTTCTTGTTTGCGAGAGGCTTTGAGATGGGGAAGGTCGATCGGACCTTGTTTTTGCCGAGGCAGAAGGGAGATATCCCCGATTGTGCGGTGTGTACGTGGATGATATTGTCTTTGGTGGCTCGTCTAACTCTCTTGTTGCGAGGTTTGCGGATGATATGAGCGGGGAGTTTGAGATGAGCATGATGGGCGAGTTGCGGTTCTTCCTCGGGCTACAAATCAAGCAATCAAAGGAAGGAACATTTGTGCACCGGGCTAAGTACACCAAGGACATTGTGAGGAAGTTCAAGATGGAGGACTCCAAGGCTATGACGACGCCGATGAGTACGACTACGGCTCTTGATGCGGACGAGGAAGGTGAACATGTGGACCGAAGGAGTACCGGAGCATGATCGGGTCACTCCTCTACTTGACAGCCGACGAGGCCGGACATACGGTTCTCGGTGTGTCCGTGCGCTCGTTTTCAAGCGTCTCCGAGGACTTCGCATCGGCAAGCGGTGAAGAGAATTTTCAGGTACTTGCGTCACACTCCCGACTTCGGCCTTTGGTACTCCGCGTCCTCGTCTTTGGCGCTTCATGGTTTTTCAGACGCGGATTTTGCCGGGTGTCGGTTGGATAGGAAGTCCACTTCGGGACTTGCCGCTTTTGGGTTCTTCGTTGGTGTCTTGGTCTTCCCGCAAGCGCCGAGTGTTGCTCAATCCACGACCGAAGCCGAGTATGTTGCCGCCGCTAGTTGTTGCTCTCGGCTCCTTTGGATCACCTACACCATGAGTGACTTTGGTGAGGAGTATACCCATGTCCCACTTCAATGTGATAGCACCAGTGCCATAAGCGTTGCAAAGAACCCAGTGCTCCATTCCAAAACCAAGCACATAGAAGTGAGGTATCATTTTCTGAGAGACAACGTCGAGAAAGGGAAGATAGCTTTGATCCATGTACCCACACATGACCAACTAGCCGATATTTTCACCAAACCCCTAGATCAAGCAACTTTCACTCGTCTGCGGGGGGAACTTGGTGTGTGTTTGATTTCCTGAGTTGGGTATGTGGGAGCTTTCTTTTGCCGGTGGTGTCGAGCCCGTTTTACCTCCCCTTGAGGAGCCGGTTTGTAGCATATGTATAGCTTTCTTTTGTGCATTTCTTGCATTTGGCATGGCATATGTAACATGTTGTATAGGCATCCTTGTATCTTAGATTGCATGCATCTTGTATCGTATGCATTGGATAGGAAAAGCTTCTCTTATATACATTGTTCACCATGGAATGAGATATATGTCTTTGTGAGCTTGTTTGGTATGATATGGTTAGTTTGGCTTAGCTCTTGATGATCTTGGTGAATAATCCATGGTTGATGGCTATGTTTTTGCAAAATGACACATGTATGCTCTCTCATGTGTAAATGCCTTTATATGATCTTGACATGTTTTAGTGGCTTTGCTATGCTTAATTTGTGGTTGGATAGCTAGTTTATTGATCATATGGGGCCAAAGGCTCATTTGCCATCATGAATGTTTAGCCCTCTTGCTTCATCTTGTGGAGGGGCATAAGTTCCTTTTTGTCGCAAAGACATTTCATGTACCATTTACAAATCTGAAAATGAAATGAAAAATGCTTGGAAATGTGCTCCCATGTCATATGTGCTGAATTTAATTTGCTTTGGGTGCTAAACCGCTGCATGATGCCTACCAATGAGAAGTCTCATACATAGAAGTAGGCACATGGCTCGGTGGCTTTGACATGACATGAGGTGCTTGTGGGTGTTTGTGATGGTCTTATGATTAGAATGGCTGTCCTAGCATGAAGTTTGTGTGGCTTTGCCATTTTGGCATGTTTTGCTCATGTCTAGGTTTTTTGCGTGTGAGAGAGTATCTTTTCGCAAAAGTACTCAAATCCTTGTTAGCCTTGTCCAATGGTTGTGAAACTTGGTGATCATGTAGTTGAGGTCCATACAAACCTGTAGAGTATCTAACTTGCTCATTTGGACATGTGTAGCATCTTGTGATGAATTTTGTATACTTGAGAAGCTCTAGATTGCATTTGTGCCTTGATTCATGCATTGGCAACAAGGGGGAGAAAGGAAGGTGGAGAAAAGTTGTTTTGTATCCCTGGAACCTATCCCAAGTGTCAAGGGGGAGCTTGTGCATTTCTTTTGCATTTTTGGCTTTTGGGGTATGGTCTGCTGTGTGAAATCGGCCTGACCGGTTGTGGAAACCGGTCTGACCGGTTTTGGTGGAACCGGCCTGACCGGTTATGGGAACCGGTCTGACCGGTTTTGTGCCCTGAGTTGGCACTTGATCAGGGGGAGCTTGCTTCTGTGCAGGGGGAGCTCTTGTGTGCCTTGGTGGTTGGTGCTCTTTGCTTGAGCATGGTTTTTGTCTCGGATGTGTCGAGCCGTTGCCCTTGCCTAAGGGGTCCGAGACTTGTCTTCTTCAAGTGATCTCGTGTTTTGCCTTTCTCGGCTTTCGATCGCTTGTTGGAGTTTTTCTTTTTGTTTCTTTTCGGTTTTCCTTTTCTCTTTTCTTACCATGTGTGTGTGTTGTCAATGCACTCATCAAGGGGGAGATTGAGGACCATGTGTGGTTCGAGGACCGGTGGATGGTCGCTTCCTTGTGTGATGAGTGATTGACAACGTTGTGCGGACTGATTCTTGGCTAAGTATTGCGGGTGCGAGGTTGCGGCTTGACTCGTGTTGGTGCGGGTGAAGAACAAGCGCGAAAGGTCGCCTGTCGTGGTGAGGCCTCCAAGTGTGGAGAAGACAAGTAGGCTTCGTTCGAGGGACCCGGTGGCCAACGGGGGTCGAGTGCGGGCCGCATGGTGGCAAGAACAAGAAGATGAAGTCGGTGGACGGTTTCTTGGTTGAGCCACAAAACCAAGGTCGAGCCGGACTTCATGGGAGCCAAGTCAAGAGTGGTGATTGGCGGAGGCTACATCAAGTTCGCGGGGTTTGCGGTGGTTCACCGAGAAAATCACCGGGTTACTCGGGCCCGAGCCACAAAGCCGAGGCCGAAGATCGGGTGTGGGCGTTCGGCCAAAACCGGCCTGACCGGTTTGGAGAACCGGTCGACCGGTTTGGGGTCGCAGGGCGCCGGAAGCTTCGAGGCGGAGGACACGCGTCGGGATCGCAAGGCCTGCGTTGAGGCTACGCAGGGTGCGGTCGCTGGGCATCCGTCCGATGGTGAATACATCAAGAATTCCGAATCCACCCTTGAGGGGCTTGTATCCCTAGTTAGTAGAGAGGGGCATTTTAGACATTCGGTTGCCGCCTATATAACCCAAGAGGTGAGAGGTTGGCAGCCAACTCTTGGAACCCTAGCTCATTAGTTTTCCTATTTTCCACCTATTTTCCTTAGGTTTTCTCTAGGACTAGCAAGAGAGCTTCACGGAGAAATCTTGTAGAGAGGGATGGATGATCGGGCGGCTTGCTAGACCTTGTACGAATCTTTGTTTCATGTATAGATGATTCGGCGTGATTCCTCAAGGTTTGAATGTGTTTTTCCCGATTGTTCTTGGTGGTGATTTTCGGAGCCCTCTCTCGGTGATTTCTTTGCGGCGTTTTCGGGACCTTTCCTTTGGGGATTTGATGGGGGAAATTTGTGGGAACCCTTCGTGGTTCTTTGGGCTATGATTCCCCTCACAAATCCGTGAGGAAAAGTGCTCGATTTTGGGGTTTCTTGAGTTCTTGGGTTGGAAGTGCTCTTGGCGGGATTTCTTCGATTCCTCCTTCTTGGACGAGTTTTGGTGGGATTAAACTTGGCCATGGACTCCTCATGAGGTGTTCCTGATATTCCCAAAGTCTTGTTCAAGTCCGTGGAGCGATTCGGGAGATTGAGATTTGGTTTTGGGGGAGTTGACCCGCGGCCGTGTTCTTCTCGATCGTTCGAGCCAAAACCGGCTCGACCGGCTTTCCCAAACCGGTCTGACCGGTTTCGACCAGTGGGCTGTCGAGAGAGATCTTTGAACAAGGAAGTCTTTGCTGCTCCATGGCTTCGTTTGTTCAGATGTGGAAGGGCTTTTGAAGTGTTTGGGGTCTTTGAGGAGTTTCTGGACAGAATCGGTCTGACCGGTTTGCCTAACCGGTCTGACCGGTTTTTCCCCTCGCCTTCGTGAGGCTAAGTCCAACCGGAGCGGTCCGACCGGTTTCGAAACCGGCCCGACCGGTTTGTCTTGCCAGCCGCCTTGTCGTGTGTGTTTCCGCCGCGTGTGTGTTGAGGCCGTTGTTCGGGTCTTGTTCCTAGGTTCGGTAGCACTCCGGTGGCTACGTGAACTTGGCAAGAGAAGCTTGCGGAGGTGCACGAGTGAATTTGGGTTCATAGGCCGAATTCTTGAATAGAATTTTTATCGGCTCCCATTCACTCCCCCCCCCTCTGCGGTTCGCCGTTTCGGTCCTTCATCAACAAGAACGTCGAGGCTTACGTGGATGACGTGGTTGTCAAAACCAGGGAACTCCGGTACCCTCATCGACGACCTTGAAGAGACCTTCGCATCGCTACGCGAGTACCGCTGGAAGCTCAACCCGAACAAGTGCGTCTTCGGCGTCCCTTCGGGCAAACTACTCGGCTTCATCATCAGCCAGCGCGGCATTGAAGCCAACCCCGAGAAGATCTCCGCCATCACCAGCATGAAAGCTCCCACGAGCATCAAAGATGTCCAGAAGCTGACGGGGTGCATGGCGGCATTGAACAGATTCATCTCGAGGCTAGGAGAACGGGGCCTCCCCTTCTTCAAACTACTCAAGCATCACGAGAAGTTCGTGTGGACTCCAGAGGCGGATCAAGCCCTTGCCCAGCTCAAGGACTTCCTGTCAAAGCCACCAATCCTCACGACTCCTCACAAGGGCGAGCGCCTCTCGCTCTACCTAGGGGCGCGACTACTCACGTGGTCGCATCGCCATCGTTGTCGAGCGGCGGGAAGACGGCCACGCCTACCCGGTCCGGGCGCCCGGTGTACTTCGTCGGCGAGGTTCTATCGAGTCCAAGGCTCGCTATCGGCCCGTGCGAAGCTCCCGTACACTCTACTCATCACCTCGCGGAAGCTACGACACTACTTCCAGGAGTACTCGGTCTCCGTCGTCACCGACTACCCGCTCGGCGACATCCTGAGGAACCAAGACGCCACCGGAAGAATTTCCAAGTGGGCTGTCGAGCTCGGCGCCCTCACCATCGACTTCAAGCCACGCACAGCCATCAAGTCGCAGGCACTAGTCGATTTCATGGCAGAGTGGCGGGAGAACCAGCTGCCTACTCCCACCGTGCGACCAGAGCATTGGGTGATGTACTTTGATGGCTCACTCAACCTCGAGGGCGCAGGTGCAGGGGTACTCCTGATCTCTCCAACGGGCGAACAACTCAAGTACGTCCTGCAGATCTTCTGGAAGGTCTCAAACAACGAAGCCGAGTACGAAGCTCTCCTACACGGGCTCCGCCTCGCGGCTTCACTAGGCATCAAGCGGCTACTAGTCTACGGCGACTCCGCAGTGGTCATCAACCAAGTCAACAAGTCCTGGGACCGCAACAAGGAGAACATGGACGCCTACTGCCTAGAAGTCCGCAAGCTCGAGAACAAATTCTATGGTCTCGAGTTCCATCACATCGTCCGCGACAACAACGTTGCAGCGGACGTCCTCTCGAAGCTTGGATCCACCCGCGCTCAAGTACCAGCGGGCGTCTTCGTCCACGAGCTTCACGCGCCATCCATTCCGGAGCCGCGCCACCGACCATTGTCCCAGCCCATCAACCAGCCGGGCAGGAGGTCATGATGATCGACGTGGACTGGAGGCAACCCTTCATCGACTACCTCAGCGAGCGAAGGTCCCCCTCCGACAAGAACACAGCCGAACAACTCGTCCGCCGCGCCAAGTCTTACGTCCTCGTCGGAGACAAGCTTTACAAGCGGGGCGCATCTTCTCGGAGTACTCATGAAGTGCGTCCCTCATGAAGAAGGCAAGGACATCTTGGAGGAAATCCACAAGGGCATCTGCGGCAACCACGCGTCTTCACGTACGGCCGGTCGGCCAAGGCCTTCCGGCGAGCTTTCTGCGGCCCACGGCCCCGGGCGATGCCGAAGAACTCGTCGAAGGTGCCAAGGATGTCGGTACTTCACCAAGCGACAACACGTCCCGGCCTACAAGCTAGTCACCATACCGCCAACCCGGCCCTTTGCCCGCCGGGGGCTCGACATGATTGAGCCACCGCCAACCGCGCCGGGAGGATTCAACGAGGTACCGGTGGCTATCGACAAGTTCACCAAGTGGATCGAGGTCAAGCCGGTCACATGCCCCAAGGGCGACGGAGTACTCGACTTCCTGGATGAACTCGTACACCGCTATGGGCTACCCCACCGCATCATCACAGACCTGGGGTCCAACTTTAACAACCACCAGTTCTGGGAGTACTGCGAGAACAACGGGATTGACGTCCGATACGTCTCAGTCGCCCATCCACGGGCCAACGGACAAGTCGAGCGCGCCAATGGGATGGTGCTCGACACCCTCAAGAAGCAGCTACATGACGCTGCTAACTCCAAAGGGGGCAAGTGGATCAAGGAACTACCCAACGCACTCTGGGGGCTGCGGACTCAACCATCCAAGCCAACGGGGCAATCCCCCCTACTTCTCCGGTCTACGGCTCCGAAGCCATCCTCCCTGCCGACGTCATATGGAACTCGCCAGCAGTGGAGCACTACGACGAAGGTGTCTCGGAAGACGACGGACGAGTTGACATCGACAGCCTCGAAGAAGCTCGGCGCGCCGCCCTCGTCCAATCGGCAAGGTACCCGGAGGGTATCCGACGCTACCATGATCGCAACGTCAAGGAACGCTCCTTCAACGTTGGAGATCTTGTCCTCCGTCGTATCCAGAACACGGAAGGACTTCACAAGCTCAGCTCCCCCCCTTGGAAGGCCCCTTCACCGTGGCTAAGGTGACCGGCCGGGCTCCTACCGCCTCCAAACACTTGAAGGCGAAGACGTCAACAACTCGTGGAACGTCGACCAACTCTGTCGATTCTACACCTAGTCTACACGACTACTCTGGGGTTCAAGTCTAATCGACTACATCAACGCCCCCGGCCGTAAGCGACCCTCCGGGTCCTGGCCCCAGTCTCCGGACTTCCCCTCTCCAGGATCCAGCCCCCGCGGCCTATCTACGGACCCCGGGGCCGCGACGAGCGTCAAGGACTCTAGCAAGCGGTCTACCAAGAGACCACACCCCAAGATCCGGCCACCGCACGGCTACTTACGAGTCTACGATCCAGCCTATACGGCTACCTACGGATCACCTGCTGTAAGCGGCTACCCGCTCCAGCGCTACTTAGCTGTAAGCGGCCTCCGGGTCCAGGCGACTACTTTGTAACTACGGCCCTGGCCACCCAGGTGTACTTCTTCAGTAATAAAGATTGATCATTCATCAACTTATTTACTGCCTACTCCCTACAACGGGACTACTAAAGCCGAGTACTACTACTCGCACCCACTCCACGATGGGCGCTCCGCACTCTGAGATCGCGACTACGAGTACTCATTGCTGGAAAATTTTCTTTCATTGATACTTGAACAATTCATTACAATTGTTTTCCTGTACAACTATGGCTACTAGCTACTTACTACAAGGCTACCGGAGGTTCGGCTTCTCGGCTACCTCGCTCCGCGATGGGGGCCATCTCGCTCTAGCCGGCTACGCATACCTTGCTCATCGGAGCGATTGGCGGCTACCCCGCCGGCGACTACCTCCACCGGGGCCTTCGGGAAGTACGACTTCATGAAGGCCAAGACCCGTCTTGGGATCGACTTGGCCATATGCTTGACGTAGGCGGCCGGCCGGCTTGGAGCTTCACGAAGGCGATCCACCGGAGGAGCGATCTTGGGGCCGCCGGGTGCGGCACCGGAGCCTTGCGATCGGCGAGCGGCCTCCTCCAACTCCTTCAACCGGGCCCGCAATGCCTCGCGGTCTTCGTTCAATTTCCGCAAAGATTTGTAGCGGTTGAAGAGATCCCCGTCGAAGCAATCCGCGCTCCATATGCTTCTCGCACTCGAAGGCGAGTTCCTTGTAGTCGAGCTCGAGTACCGGCGGGCTTCTTGCTCCCGGTAGAAGAGGTTCTTCATGCTCGTCTCCGAGGCCTTCGGTTGCTCCACCGTCCCTCAAGCTCGCAACACAAGCAATGCAACGGCGGGTCGGATGCTTCTCGACTTCCAACAAGTACTCGACAAGTCGAAGGATATACCTTTATTCTTATTGCGGAGGCCCTTGTTCTTCCGCACCAAGTCGTCGCCCTTCGCCCGCAACTCCCGGACGTCGTTGTGGTACTTGGCGAAGGCGGCGTCGAGCTTTGATTGCATGGCGGCCGCGTGTTTCCGCGACTTCACAAGTCGCTCCTCCGCGCCTCCGCTCGGAGCACGGTGTCGCCATAACCCCGCAAGCGGGTTCGACTTGTCGCGGGACCGCTCCGCGACATCCCGCACAAGACAACTCAAGTCACGAAGAGTACTCGATGGACGAAAGGATCGACTACTCACATGGCTACGGCTACTTACCTTCATCCACCGCTCGGCTTGACGGATTGCCTCCGTGTGCTTGGCTACCGTCGCCGGCTCGACGAGATCGTCCGCAAGAAGCTCTATCCCACCGCGGCTACTCGAGGTAGCCTCCGTCATCGGTGCAGAACGGATGGGCTCGCGTCTTGGATCTCGGGGGAGCGGATAGCCACCTCCAGAGCAATCTCCGGCGACATGGTGACCGCCTCTCCCCCGGCGGTCCTCTCGACGACCTCCGCCACGGGCTCGGGGGCTTCTTCCCGCGGCCTCCGGGGCCTCCCGGTGCCAACTTCTCGCATAGGCACCCCCGCGGGGATGTCACCACCTTTAGCGCCTATCAACAAAACGACATGTGCATCAGTGCCTACGACTACTCCTCCCGGAGCCCCGCGGCCTTCACGAAGGGTACTCACCTTCGACTACACCGGCCTCCCGGCGGCGGCGCTTCGGTAGCCGGTGGCTCGGTCACGGCTTGGGCGGCGGGAGTGGTCTCTTCGGCGGGGCGGCGCAACTTCTTCCGCCACCGCCGACGAGGGCTCGTCCCCATCCCGGGTCGGATCCGTGGATTTTCTCGCGAAATATTCACGAAGGATCGTCGAGACAAGATCGACTACCGCAGCAAGTACTACTCGTGAGGATATGGTACTTACAAGTTCGACCGGACAATGGTCACGGCCGGAGCACCGAGGATGCGGCAATATCAACCGGTCCACCCTCGGCGGGCGCCTCCTCCTCCGCCCCTGCGGCCACGCCTCCTCCACGGCGGCGGCGGCCGGCGCAGACGTCTCCTCGCGCTCTTGAGGCCACCACCTCTCCAACGGCGGCGGCCACGAGTCCTGTGCTCTCTTCTGGAGCAGGGGGCTGGCGCTCCAGTTGCGCCAGGGAGTTCTTCAACGGTGGGGGGGCCGGACTACGACTTCCGGCCGGTTCCCCCCACCGTATCCCACACGCCCTCGTCGCCCTCTTCGACGGGCTCCGCCGGCGGCACCTCCACGCATACAAGGAAGACTACTCGTCGGCAAACGTACTCGAACAACGAGTACTCGACTACTCTGCTCAAGACAACTTACCTCTCGAGGCGTGGTCTCCGAGACCTTCGGCTTCTTCGTCACCCGCTTCCCCGGCGGGCCGCGCGGCTTCCGTGGCGGCGCGGCAAGGCTAGCCTCCGAGGCTGGTCGGGGGGTCTTGTACCAGCGGAACATGAGGCAAGCCCGGGCGGCTAAACCTCGACCGCAGCTGGAAGCGGTCCTGCAGCGTCTCTTCGTCTTCGTCGTCGTCGTCGGAGGTATCTTCCACGACGACGGTGTCGTCGCCTTCACCGACCTCGCGGCGCTCCTTCGCCTTTCCCTCCATCGGGACCTCGATCCCGCTCGGTGGCGGCTGCGGCTCGGAAATGAACCTCTTCACATCATCCTGCGCAAGACACGGGGCATTAGCAACTCTACTACAAGCAAACACTACTCGACTAGGGGAGTACGACTACTCACCTCCTTGGGCGGGCGCGCGGCGGAGTACTCCTCGACTGGGCACGCCGTGTATGGCGGCATGTCCTTGAAGATCTGCGACAACCTCTCGACGATGTCGTTGTCATCCGGCTCGCCTCCCGGCATCCACGACGCGTCATCGTCGCCGGTGTACTCGAAGCCCGTGGGTCTCCCCGAGCCATTAGCGGCCGGATCCTACGCTTCATGAAACCGAAGGCCACGTGCTCGGCCCTCGGTCCCGCCTCCCCGAGCACTTTGACGCGTGCTAGCGGCTCGGGGAGCCGGATTCCTTCTTGCATGGTGGGCTCCGTGTTCCACCACTCACGGTGCCCGGGCCGCCGTCTCGCTTGGCTTCGGCGGGCCGGGGTGGTGGTTCGTGATGTAGAACCACCCGGTCTTCCGGTCCGTGTTGGAGTCAACAAGTTTGTACGCCAAGTACGCTCCGCGGCGTCCTCCCTCGGTGGATGCCGGCTCCTCCGACTACCCTGGGGTTGGAGGCACTTGGTTGCGGCTTGACGCGGAAGAACTTCCGAAAAGCACCCAGTGCGGCTTGATTCCGAGGAAGGCTTCGCAGAAGTGGACGAAGATCGACGTGTGGAAGATGCCGTTGGGGTTCAGGTTCAGGTACTCGATCCCGTAGTACCCGAGCAGCCCCTTGAAGAACTCGCTGGCTGGGAGCGCAAGACCACGCTCCACGAACCGCGAGAACATCGGGATCTCATCCTCGGCCTTCTCCATCGGATATGGATCTCCAGCGGCGGATCTCCATATGTCAACTTCCTTTTCCCTAATGAACCCACTGTTCAGGAGGGTCAGCAGGTCCTCTGTCTTCACTTTGGATTTCTTCCACTCGCGGCTCGGATCAGCTCGCGGTGGAGACATGGGCGGCGCCGCTCCGGTGGCAGCCGAGGCGGCCTCTTCGCGGCCCCTCTTCTTCCCGGCGGCCTTGGACGTCTTGGACGGCGACGGCTTCATCCTCCAAGTGCAAGGCGTCTTCACTCGCATCCGCTCGGGGGCTACCCTAAAGGCTTCGGGTGGCGGCGCGCTTGGATCTACTACGGCGGCGAGGAGGCGGCGGGAGTGGATTCGCTTCAAGATGCAAACGGAATGGGCGCGGCTCGAATGGGTGAAAACCCCTAAGGGTTTTGGCTTCTATTTATAAGCCAAATCGGCTCCGTAACGGGCGGCGGATAAGTCCACGCGCGGCCGACTCGGTGGGCGCATGACTCTTCGTATTCTACTAGTCGACGCGCCTCACCTCGGGGGCTCGGCTACTTCTACTCGACTACCCGGGAAGCGGCCGGTCTCAAGAGCATCTCGGGACACATTCTCCAAGAAGACCCTTCAATTCGAGAGGAAGTACTCAACTCAAGGCTCGGGGGCTCCATGCCACGTGTCCTTCGATTTTTCTCTCCGGATTTTTTGGGACTTTCTTGCCAAGATTTCGGATGGACCCTCGGCTAGAGCCCGCGGCTCAAGGCTCGGGGGCTACTCCATGTGGAGTGCGGTTTTGCAAATCGCACCTCCATGTCAGCTACGGCTTCAAGACAAGACAGGCATTTTTTGAAGACCTTCGAAGGCAGTTTTCGAGAACGCTTGGGACTACTCGACAAGACTTCAAGATTGCTCAAACATCGAGTGGAGTACATTCCGGCCTCGGGATGCTTCAACTACTCTTGAGGACTTTTGACTTGTAGCTCTCGGGGACGCTTGAGGACTACTCGTTAAGGCCGTCGAGACTACTTGAAGCTATCCTTCTCGACTACAAAGTACTCGGGGGCTTATCGTATGGACCTCCCCGGGCCCACTACCTCGGTGGGTACCAGGACCGACTACTCGGTGGGCCCCTGAGACTACCGGCTTGCGCTACACGGCACCTGAAGGCGTGGAGCACAAGGACTACACAGGAGTAGTACTCGGTTAGGGAGCTGTACGTGTTCCGCACTGTATAGAGGACTCCTAGACGTACTCGACTAGTACTCTCTCCCTACTCCGACTTGTAACCCTGCCTCCCGGACTATATAAGGTGAGGCAGGGACCGATCTCTAGCATCCAATCTCCTCTCATACAACTCACGGTGCACCATTGCACCATCTTGTAATCGTGCCCTATCAATCCAGAGCTACGCAGCATACAGGACGTAGGGTATTACGCACCTCGCGGCCCGAACCTGTCTAAATTGTGTGCCACGTGTCTCTTCCTTCGAGTTACGGTCTCGACGAGTCACAATCATCTACTTCGGGTACTCCCCGTAGTAGGTTGCCGGTCTAAAACACCGACAGAGCAATCTTGGGCCCGCCCGGATGTGGCACCGGCCTTGCAATCGGGAGCGCGACTTCCTCAAGCTCTTTCGGTACGGCGGCGCGGCCTCTCACGATCTTCGTTGAGCTTTTGCAAGGATTTATAACAATTCACAAGATCACGATCCGAGGCTTCCACGAAGCTCCATGTGATGTACGCACTCATGGGACAGTGCTTATACTCATACTCAAGTACCTCACGAGCGTCCTTCCGTCGGTACACGATGTTCTTCGGATCGAGTCTACGATGCCTTCGGGCGATCTACTCGGGTCTCAAGCTCTGCAAACAACCCAAGGCAACATTGGACTACTACAAGGTACCCCAAATAAGTACTCAACAGTCTGGTGGGTGGCATACCTTTGTTCTTCTAGCGCAGCGACTTGTTCTTCCAGATCAAGTCGTCGCTCTTTGCTTGCATCTCTTGTACCTAATTATGGTACTGGGCGAAGGCTCCATCCAGCTTGGACTGTAACAAGGCGGAGTGCTTCCTGGCCTTGTTTAGCTCCTCCTCCAATGCCTCTGCGCAGAGCACCGTGCCACCATACCCCCGGAGCATGTCGGATACGTGTCGGGACCTCTCCATGCATCTTGCACAAGAAAGCAATAAGTATCGAGTACTTAATAGATGCGGGAACTCGACTACTCAAGGTGCTACAATGTACCTTCATCCATTGCTCTGCACGGCGCATCGACTCCAGCTTGCGAGCGACAGTCGCCGGGTCAACAAGGTCATCGGCCAGAAGCTCCAGACCGTCACGGCTAGTTGTCGCCGCCTTTGACATTGGCGCCAAACGGATTAGCTCCGCGTCCTGGATCTCTGGTGATCGAACAACTACGTCCATGCTCGACTCTGGGAGCATATCCACATGTATCTCCTTTGTGATCTCGGGGGCTACTGGAGCTTCCAGACCGGGAGCTACTCCCTCCGGCACCCTAGCTTCGGGCACGGCGCCTTCAATGGCCACGGCTTCAGGGATCGTGGACCCTTCGACTTGCACTTCTGTCACAACAGAGCATCAAAAGTCGGAATGCGGGGGCTACGGGTACAACACGGGCGGCAAGCATTGGCACGATCTACGTACCTTCCACCATGGTGGCTACCTACGGCATAGCCTCCGTGATTTGTGTTACGGCCTCGGTACGCGCGAGCACCGCCGATTCCTCCGTTCCCGCCGACGGGTCTTCTTCACGGCCGCTTGCCCGGGTTCTTCACTTTCCCCGGGACAAGTTGGTGGATTTCTCGCATAACACGGCTCCGATAATCAACCACGGAAGATTATAGACTACATAAAGTACTTGGAGTCCGGTTATACTCACAAGCTTGACCGGACAACACTCACGGTCGGAGCGCCAAGTATGCCGGCAATATCAACAATTCCACGTTCCATGGGCGCCTCTTCCTCAACACGGGCTACCTGCGGGGCGACGGCTCCGGTAGTCGCGGAGGGCTCGGCCTTCTCTCTTCTACCGATGCTCGCGGCTCATCGGCGACGGCCTCTTGCCTGTGCCGCCTCCGGCACGGATGCCTCGGTGGTGGGGGCTAGACTCTAGCTCCTTTCGGTCGCCCCCCATCGTGTCCTAGGTTTCTTCTTCACCTTGGTCAACGGGGGTCGGACGACGGAATATCCTGCAACAACTCAAGATTCAACCGTCGGCCTCCATGGAAAGTACTCGACTACACTACTCGAGGAACTCACCTCCCGGGCGGTTGATTCGGTAATCTTCGGTTTTTTCGTGGCGCGTTTCCGCACCACATTGCACCGCCTCCTCGGCAACGCGGGAAGGCTAGCCTCCGGACTAGGCGGCCTCTCGACGATGAGAGGAATATTGGGCGGTCCGGGACAACCGAACCCGGACCACAACCGAAACCGCTCTTGGAGCGTCTCCCCATCCTCGTCGTCGAGGTATCTTCAATGGTGATGGTATCGTCACCCTCGCCGACTTTGCGGCGCTCCTTCACTTTAGTTTTCCCCTCCTCCGGTACATCTTCAAGTCGAGGGGGGAGGCGGATCGAAGATATACTTGGCAACATCATCCTGCGTACAACAACTCGTGTGAGTGCGACTATGCCCGGGAAATCGGTACTAAGGAGCGAGAAGTCATTACTACTAACCTTGTTCGGCGGATGCGACGCGGAGTACTCGAGGACCGAGCAAGGAGTGTACGGTGGCATGTCCTTGAATATCTTCCCCAACCTCTCGACAATGTCGTCATCATCAACTTCGCCGGCCGGGCGTCCTCGACGAGTCTCCGTCGCACGTGTCCCGGTACCCGAGGGTGTCGCGGGCCATCGGTGGCCGCACCCTCCTCTTCATGAAGCCGAAGGCCATGTGCTCGGCCCTCGGCTCGGCCTCTCTAAGGGCCTTGATCTTCTTCATCGGCTCGAGTAGTTGGATACCCTCTTGCATTGTCCACTCCGTGTTCCACCACGGCTCGTGCTTCGGCCGCTTCCCGCTTGGCTTCGGCGACTCCGGATGGTGGTTACAAATATAAAACCACTGGGCTTTCCAGTCTTGGTTTGACTCTATCAGCTTGTACGACAAGTACTGGTCAGTCCCATCCTCATGCATTTGAATACCTGCCCCTCCGACTACTCGCAGGTCATTGGTGCTTGGCAGCGGCTTCACTCGGAAAAATTTCCGAAACAAAACCCAGTGGAGTTTGATTCCCACAAACGCCTCGCAGAAATGCATGAAGACAAAAAACATGGAAGATGTCGTTGAGATTAAGGTTCAGGTACTCTAGGGAGACCTTTGAAGAAGTCACCGGCCGGAACTACTAGTCCGCGCTCCGCGAACTCGGCAAACATCGGAATCTCATCCGGATTCTTCTCCTTTGGATATGGGTCGCCGAAGAACGGCGCGCTATAGATCCATTTCCTTCTCCCGCAAGAAGCCTCTATTGACCGGGGCCGCAAATCTTTAGTCTTGAGTTTGGATTTCTTCCGCTCCTTGGACGGGTTGGGATGAGGAGATGTCGGCGGCGACGATTCTTGAGCGGATCCCTCCGCTTCACCGCGGGACCTCTTCTTCCCCCTCCGAGTCTTCGAGCTCTTGGACGAGATGCCTTCATCCTCCAAGTGCGGGGAGTTTTCACTCGCATCCGCTCGGGGGGCGTGGCCGGTGGCGGACGGTGGCGGTGCGGCCGGATTTCTTCTATCTATCGCACGACGACGGTGAGAGCGGATGCGGTGAAGGAGATCCTATCGAACAGATCTATTCGAGCGACTGCTACTGAGGAGAATGGAAAACCCTAAGGGATTAGGCGCTTATTTATAACCTAACAGGCAGCACTGCAATGACTAGGCGGATAAGTGCTAGCGGGTGACTCAGTGGCGACAGCTCGACCCTCCAGCTTCTGGTACTCGATGTTATCCATCTCGGGGGCTTGGCTACATCTATTCGATTTAATGGGATACGACAAGAATCAAGATCCACTCAGGACACATTCTACAATCAAGATGACCCTTCAATTCGAGAGAAAGTACTCGACTCAAGGCTCGGGGGCTCCGTGCCACGTGTCCTTCGGCTTTTTCTTCGGATTTTACGGGGTAAGATTGGCAGAACTTCAGATTGACCCTCGGCTTGAATCTATGATTCGACCTAAGACTCGGGGGCTACATTCCATATGGAATGCGATTCTTCGAATCGCATTTTCCATATGGTTCCTTCGTCAAGACAATGCGAGTACTATTGAAGGCTTCAAGAGGAGAACTCGAGGACACTTGGGGACTACTTGAGAAGACTTCAAGACTACTCGTTGATCAGCTAGAGTACATTCCAGCCTCGGGATGCTTCAAGTATCCTTGAGGGATTTTAGCCTGTAGTGCTCGGGGACGCTTGGGAACTACTCGTCAAGACCATCAAGACTACTCGAAGCTATCCTACTCAACTAAAAAGTACTCAGGGGCTTGTCGTACGGACATCTCTGGGCCCACTGCTCTGGTGGGTACCAGGACCGACTACTCGGTGGGCCCCTGGGACTACTCGACTTGTGCTACACGGCACCTGATGGCGTGGAGCGCAAGGACTACGGTGGAGGAGTACTCAGATAGGAAGCTGCGCATGTCTTGAACCATGTAAAGAACTCCTAGACGTACACGACTAGTATTCTCTCCTCAAACCAACTTGTAACCCTGCCTCTCGGGCTATATAAAGCAAGGCAGGGACCCCTCTCTCTCATATACGCATCATCTTGTAATCACACCCAATCAATTCCGAGCTACGCAAAGCATACGGGACGTAGGGTATTATGCACATTGCGGTACGAACCCTGTCTATGTTGTGTGCCACGTGTCTCTTCCTTCGAGTTACCGATCTCGGCGAGGCCACGTTCATCTACCTCTCGGTACTCCCCTTGGTAGGTTGCCGGTCTAAAACACCGACAAGTGGCCGCGGATTGATCCAACAAATTGTAATAGAAATTCTAAAATTTTATTCAATTTTAACTAACGAACAAATAAGTGATGTACACGGTTGACTCACAATTAGTAACTTTAATTGACAAAAAATATTGATTGCAAGAAAATTTGAATGTTATCTAATTTGTTTAATATGTTGTCATCGATAAATTTGGACTACAAGTGCACCAATTTGCCAAGTTATGCACTAACTTAATCATCTTACACAAGTTCATGGACCAATGTGCACCCACCTATCAAATTGTTGTACTAAATTGATTATTTTACATATTTTAGGACCAATTTGCACCACCCGACAAATTAATGTACTAGACTAACCCGCACCCATATGACAAGTTACTTGTAATAGATTGAATAAATGTCACACCCAGTTTTAAAGGCAAAACCGAGTGCATTGATCACGTGTACGCCAGGATCAAGTTACACACACGCTTAGACATTATGAATACCAAAAACGATGCCACACGATTAAAGATTTATTACAAACCATAGTCGTAAACAAATCTTAAATAACGAGTTCTCGCGACGGACAAAATGCCTCCAAAGGCGGTGATCGAAGACTACGCACACCTAGAACTCCCGGAAATCTCCCGGAATATCTTCAAAGTTCTCCCGCTCGAGCGGCAAATCCGGGTATTGTAGATGCAAGAGAATAAACAAGTGTGAGCACATGACGTACTCGATAAGAGAGAACAACATAACATGCAAGGCCATATGGTGGATGGCTAAGGTTCAAGCAATTAAGCATTTTAGTGGATCAAGTTTTATTAGCAACCCTGATTACTAAAGAGTGTAAGTTCATACCAACCCAATTAATAAGATATAAGCATCATAAAATAAAGAACAAAACAGCAATTAAACATTAAAGTTCCATAATTTAATCATGTGAGTGTCCGGGCCGCTCTTGACCGTGAGCACGGCTAATCGATTAGTTTTAACACTCTACGAGTTTGTACATCTTTACCCACAAGTAACGTAAAAGCTCCGAAGAACTTTGAACCCAACCATGCGAGTGTTTGCAAGGCACCATACCACACTACCGAGGTGTGATTGCATAGGGACGCTACATGGCCTTTACAAAGGTTCCCTAGCAAGTTATGACCCACAAGGTCGGATCGGTTAGCAAGGTATAAAGTCCCCTAGCGGTCGATACCCCACCATAAAAAGAATAACTCACCCAACCCCCGCTAGAGCGAGTCTATACCCCACGGTACCGCCGATCCCTTGTCCGTATCGGGTAAGACCATCCCAAGCTAAAGTTCCTAATTATTCATCCAAGACCATTGCCCATTAGTTCTTGTGGTTGTCTTGTTTTTACGGGTGGTTCTCCATGTTTCGATTAATATATTAAAGTGGTCTTGTAACGTAAAGATCATAAACGAAACATAGAATAATAAAAGTAACCAAGTTTGATTAATACCATTCCCAGTTGAGCATGCTAAGCAATAGCTACCACAAGATTAATTTGATGAACCCGGTATCAAGGTAAAGGTAGTAAGAGACTAGGCATGATCCTTAATAGGTTACCATCAAATTAATGCAAGCGGAAAAGTAAAGACAATGAATTTAAATGCATGTTATGTAGGACAAGCGGGTATGCATCAAGGAATACTTGCCTTCAACAAAGCCTTGCTTGCTCAAACTCTTGCACGACCGGATCTTCAAATCCCTCGAACGAATCGCTCTCTACGGTCCACAATCATCACATACAAGCATACAACAAGAATAAATAAGAAACGGTCACCAAACCGATCAAACAGATCTAAACGGTAGCATAAAACTAGTCTACGCTTCGAGACGAACGCATGGACATAAAGAACGCTAAAATCGGAGCTAAAAGAACCAAGATATGGCTTAAAGAAGGTGTAGGGACTAAACTGCGAAGGTTTGAAAAGAATCCGGGCTAAAATAAAGAAAAAGGACTAAACTGAGGGAAACTTCTAAGGTGGAAGGGTATTTTTGTGAATTCGGGAAACCTAAGGACTTTTTTGCAAAACTGCCGGGGCCGGTGGGGGTTTGACCTAGGCGGCCGGGTCGGGTTGTTTTAGATCCATTGGATCCGGATCTAACGGCCGATGTCGTCTACGGGTTCAAGTGAGGCGGCCGGATTGAATGCGGTGCGTCGGATCTTGATCCGGCGGCCGAGGACATATGTAAGCGGCCGGCGGCGGGGGCAATAGCCGGCGGCGAGCGGGCTTGCGGCGGTGCGGGGCGGTGACCTCGCCGGCGAACTCGATCTCGAGTTCCGGGCCACGATTCAAGGCGCGGCTAGCACCTAGGCGAAGCGTGTGGGACGACGAAGCGGCTAAGGGCGGTGGTAGCGACGGAGTCGCGGCGGCGCGGGCGCTCGGCGCGACGGTGTGGCGACGCAAGTCCGGCGACGGCTCCAAGGCGTTGTGGGGCACGGGTTCGACGACAAGCGGCGCGGGGCCGCAACTTACCTCCTTGCGCGGCTCCTAGGCGACTTCACGGTGACGAAGTGGCGGCGGAGTCGAGGTTTCGACGGCGGCGGCGGAAACTCGAGCTAGGGTTCCGGCGGCTTGCGGCTAGGGCAAAAGGTGACGCGGGTTGCTCGGGTAGGAGGCCCGGGGGCCGTCGGCGGGCTTAAATAGTCCGGGGGACCGACCATGGCGTGCGTGCCGGCACCGGACCGCTGTCGGGGACAGCCCTAGGGGTCCCCTTAAACGATGGGGGAAAACCCACTTAAAACCCGCAACGAAACCCGATAATATTAAGCCTAACCATGCGGGTTCCTAACCATGCGGGACACGGCCCACGGGGGACTCCGACGGCCCATCGAGGCAGCCCACGTAAGGATCCCCTCGAAACGGACTCCGCCTCGTTCGAGGCTGCACGCTCCCTTCGGGCGGGCATCGCCCCGCTCGAGGGGCGGCACTTCCCTCGAGCGGGTTTCGCCTCGCTCGAGGGTACGCCCCCGCCCTCGGGGCGGGGCCCGCCATGCTCGCGGGCGCCCCGCACGCGTGCGCCGGCCCCGTACGCGGGCATTTAACGCCCGACGCCGCGGGGACGGCGCCATCATGCGCCCGGGCTCGCACCCCGGTGCCGCCGCACCAACTCCCCGGGGAGGAGCCCATCCCCGCCCGCCGTGGGAGGGTACGGTGGAGTGCGGGCCGGTGTCGGTCCCCGTGACACCGCGCGCACGCCCCGGTCGGCTAACGCGCCGAGCCCTCGAAAGGGGGCCGGCGCACCCTCGATATACTTTCTTGTGACCCTACGGGGGTTAGGTGGAGGCGGTAGGCCGGTGGACCGCCATCCCCGCCCGCGTAACGGCGTGGCCGCCGTACCGCGCGCGCGGGCGCACGCCGGACCCTGTAGCGACGACTCCAGCCCCGTGAGGCGCGTTGGGAAGGAACGCCGTTCTGCCAACTCCCCGTGCGCCGTACGGGCCAGCGTCAGCACCTCCCTCGAGCCTATCAGAGGACATCACCGCCATCTGCTGCTCTCCTACCCTCGAACCGCCACTGTTCGGGTACAAGTCAGGCCATGATGACCGGATCGTGGCGGGGATCGCACGGACGGCCGCCCACTCTACACCGTAGCACGTCGCACTTCTCCACATAGCTAGGTCGCGCGGCGCGCATGTAACCCGCCGTCCCCTTGATCTATAAAAGGGGAGGCGAACCCCCAGCCGTGGGGGGGACCGAGTTCAACACAACACTCTGTGCACTCACTCTCTTATTCTCCCACGACATCTTCAGCCACCCTTCCAGGGACTTGGAAGCCACACTTCCTCTCCCGCCTTGCTTGTACTTGCCCCACTACAAGCACCCCCGGTGCTGAGCAATATAGTGCCACGAGCACACCCCTGCTGGACGTACGGCCCCATCGGCCGAAACCAGGATAAAACCTTGTGTCATTTGTTGCTTAGCATCGACCATTGAGGGATAGACCACGGCGCTATCTACTGGTTAGTGTCGGGACCATATTCCGCACCGACAGTTGGCGCCCACCGTGGGGCAAACGAGCGCCTAAGGTCATTTCGCCAACTCCCTCCATGGTGATCCGCACTGAATACCGTGCTACACGCTACTGCATGGGTAGCTCGGACCCCCCTCCCCCGCCGGGTTCGAGATCCGCTTCGGGGATCCGAACTTTCGGGCCACGGGGAACGGCTATCTCATGTGCCTCACTAACCGTGAGGAACTCCGCGCACGGCGTCGGGCCGGTGCCGCTCGGACCCCCACCGCACGCACGACTCCGGCGCGGACGCCCGCGAGCACGGAGGCCGCGGGTCCGTCGGCGCCACGTCGCCACCGTCGCTCCGGGCAACGCTCGCGTCGGGCGCGGTCCGAGCGGCGGCGGCGGAGCGCGCCGCCGGCCCGGCGCGGTGTGCCAACCACAACGACCGCCACCGCCCCGGCGGGGCCGGCGCGCGGTCTCGGACCGCGTATCCCCATCGGGCCGCGTGGCGCTACGACGGCCTACAACGCCAACGTCAACACCACGATGCGCGGGGTTCCGACCGGCCGCCATGTCTTCGTCGCCGGGGACCCCGCGCCTCGGCCAGGCGGATGAGTCATCCCCGGGCTCCGTCGACACGATGCCACTCGCCAACCGCCACCGATACGCGGAGTGGGACTTCTCCGGCGTGCCGGACCCGGGGCCGCGTTCCGGCGTTTCCTCGACGCCGCGGACTACCGGTTCGGGCTGCTCCGACGACTCCCGACACGGGAGTTACGACCCCACGCGGGAGTGTTGCGCCGTCATCACCAACAACCGGCTAACGCCGCCGGCGCGCGCGCGGCGCCGGAGACGGGGAAGTCACGCCGCCCCGGGGATTGCCGCACGCCCGGCCGCGGGGGCCAAGCGCTCCCCGCCGGGGCCGACGTCGACGCACGGGCGGCCCGGCCCGCGAACTCGAGGCCAAGCGGCGGAAGAATACCGAACGGTGCGATTGCTTCGCGCCTCGATGGCGAGGAGGCTTCCGCGCGTGGCGAACGCGCGCGGGAGCCGGGCCGACAGTCCGCGATCGCCTCAACACCGCCACCAACGTCGGAAACGCGGACGTACCCCCACGGGCGAGCCGAGAAGCTCGTCGCCGCCGCGACGCCGCTACGGGCTATGCCGGCACCCTCGACCCCCGAGGGCTCGAGATATGCACCGCGAGGTGCAAACTCTCATCGAGCAAGCGGCCGTCCGGCGGGCCGAAAGCTTGACCTCACGCATCCGTCAACAAGGGGGATGCGCGGGGCGATGAAGCCGCACCGGGGGCGAACCCTCGGTGCACGCGGGGGGGCCGGCGGGGCATCCCACCGAGCAAGGGCGCACGCCGCCAAGGAGCGACTCCTCGACGCGCGCGGGGCACTAGATGGCGACGCTCGCAATGTCATTAACGCCGGCGCACCGGCAAGGCGGACGCGCGAGTGGCAAGGGGTTACCACCCTCGACGGGGTGGGCGCTACGACAGCGGCGAGGACCGCTCCCCGACGCCGGAGCCCCCGGGCACTCGCGTGTTCAGCCGGGAGATCCGAGCGGCAGCGTTCCCCCAACGCTTCCGCCAACCCTCGACGATCGTCAAGTACAACGGGGAGACGGACCCCCGTGTCCGGCTCGGCGACTACCGCTTGGCTTGCCAGCTGGGCGGGGCCACTAACGACGAGGTCATCATCCGCAACTTGCCCCTGCATCTGGGCGACGCGGCCCGGACATGGCTCGAGCATTTGCCCGCCAGCCAGATCCATAACTGGGACGACCTAGTCCACACGTTCGTGGGCAACTTCCAGGGCACATACGTGCGCCCTGGGAACTCTTGGGACTGCGCTCCCCGCACGCGAAGCCCGGCGAGTCGGCCGCGGGACTTCATACGGCGCTTCTCCAAGCGCCGCACGGAGCTCCCCAGCGTAGCACAGTCCGAGATCGTGCACGCCTTCCTCGAGGGCACCACGTGCGGGACCTCGTGCGGGAGGCGGGACGTAGCCCGCCCGCGGACTCCAACGAGCCGTTCGACATCGCCACCGGCTTCGCCTCGGGGAAGAGGCCGTGGGGGCGATCTTCGACGGCAAAAAGGGCAAGCTCTCCGAGGACGCGCCCGCGGAGGGCGGCAAGTCCAAGGGGCCGCACCACAACGACAAGCGGGGCAACAAGGGGGAAGAAGCCGCGCGCGAGGCGCACGAGCGAGGGCGCGACGGCGGCAACGCCGAGGCCCTCGCTGTCGACCCGACGCGACGGGGCCCTCGACCGGCCCCTCGAGGCCCGGAGTGTTCGATGACATGCTGAAGAAGCCATGTCCCTACCACAAAACCCCAGTGCAACACACCCTTGAGCAGTGCGACATGCTCAAGAAGTTCTATGGTCGCGCCGCCGCGAAGGAGGCAGAGGCCAAGAAAGACGGGGGCGATGGCGACGCGGCGGCTTCCCCGCCGTCGAAAATGTGTTCCTCATCTTTGGGGGACCTACCGTCGACATGTCGACCGGCGGCGCAAAAAGGAGCGACACGAAGTCCTCGCCGCGGAGAGGGCACCTCCGGCCTTTCTCAATTGGTCGGAGGATGTCATCACCTTTAGCCGGGAAGACCACCCGAATCGCATCCCCAATCCGGGCCGAGCCCGCCGGTGGTAGATCCCATCATTGGGAACGCCCGGTTTTCAAAAGTCCTTATGGACGGAGGCAATAGCCTCAACATCCTCTTCGCGCATACGTTGCGCCCCCGATGGGGATCGGGGCCGGACCGGCTACGGCCCGGCACAAAGCCGTTCCACGGCATCGCGCCGGCAAACGGGGTTCGGCCCCTCGGGCGGTCGATATGCCGGTGCGGTTTGGTACCCCTAAGAACTTCCGCAAGGAGACCCTCACCTTCGAGGTGGTGGGGTTCAAAGGGGCCTACCATGCCATCCTTGGGCGACCTTGTTATGCCAAATTTATGGCGGTCCCCAACTACACCTACCTGAAGATGAAGATGCCCAGTCCAAATGGCGTCATCACCGTCGGGTCGTCCATCGAGCACGCATTCGACTGCGATGTCGAGTGCGTGGAACATGCAGAGGCACTAGCGCTGGATGAAGCGCTGGTAAACACGCTGGAGAAGATGGTCAACGAGGACCTCGACTCCGCCGCCAAGCACGTCGGCACCTTCGAGGCCGCCGAGCAGACCAAAGGGGTCCCCCTCGACCCGTCAGCCCCCGAGGGCAAGGCGTTGAGGGTCAGCTCCACCCTCGACCCCAAATAGGAAGCAGTGCTCGTCGACTTCCTCCGCGCCAACGCCGACATCTTCGCGTGGAGCCCCTCGGACATGCCAGGCATCCCGAGGGAAGTCGCCGAGCACTCCCTTGATATCTGCCAAACGCCCGCGCCGTGCGGCCGGCGGGCCGCGCCGCTTCGACGAGGAGCGGCGACGGGCGATCGGAGCGGAGCTGCGGAAGCTCCTCGAGGCCGGATTCATCAAGGAAGTATTCCACCCTACGTGGCTAGCCAATCCTGTGCTTGTAAAGAAGAAAAATGGGAAGTGGCGGATGTGTGTAGACTATACTAGTCTTAATAAAGCATGTCCCAAAGTTCCTTTTCCTCTGCCACGCATAGATAAAATCGTTGATTCAACGTAGGGTGTGAATTACTGCGTTTCCTTGATGCTTATTCCGGTATCATCAAATAAAAATGAAGGAGTCCGACCGTTGACGGTTAATGTTTGTATCAAAGTTCGTTCGTGACTCGCAAGCGTACAAGTCTCCCGTCGTAGTCAAGGGACCCTTCTTCCCTCGAGTGGTGAACCCAAGGTATCGAATCCGTGGAACAAATGTGTGACGCAAGACTTAATCTATTAAAGCCAAATAACCGCAATCTTCAATAAAGAACCTAATGCATCTAAGTAAAAGACACAAAACGAATCTAATCTACTAAAAACCGGAGAAAACAAAGTAAGATTGGGTAGATAAACCGATCTCGAGGGATCGGGGTAAGCCTTTCGTTGAAGTTCCAAGCAAGAGAAGAAGTAGCAAATCGAATCTTAATAGAAGCCTCTTTAAATCGTGGTTTCCCGTCCAAATCCGAAAACATCCGCCTTTCGAGACCCCCGTTCGTCACAACGTATCCCTATTCATGCGGGGAGCTTAGGGCGAGTCAAAAGACAAGTCGAGATTCTTTCGGAGGATCCGGTGTGTACCTCTAGCCACCGCGGCTACAAGAACACCCTATGTAATCTATCTCGAGAATAGAATTGGAATAAGCAAAGCCGATCGAAAAACGAAATCTTCGAGGAAACACTTGATCGGCGAGAAAAGATTCAACTTGATAATTCAACTATAACAATGATACATACACAAGATCACCACCGGATCCTTCCTTGATCTTGCTTCTAGCTCCGGAACTCCGACGTGGTCTTCCTTGCAAGGTTCCCACGTCGGCTAGGGAAACCCTAGTCAACTAGCTCGACCCTCTCCTCTCCTAGATGGTGTCCCTCTCTTTTCTCGCTTCTCGGCGGCCGAAGACGAAATCTTCTCTCGCGTGGCTCTCGGTCGGGGGACTATAAATAGCCCGATTGGCGGCTAGGGCAAAGGGCGACGGTTTTGGGCCCTAAATGGGCCTCGGGCCGACCGGACCGGGCCGGCGGCCCGGGCCCATTTAGGCCCGGCCCCGCGGGCTCCTTTGCCCGAGGTCGGTTCCCTTGCTTCTCGGATGCTTCCCCCTTCGCATGTAGGTCCATGTCGTCGGTTTCTCTCCGAATTGGACTCAACTCCTTGTCTTGCAAGATTCGACACTTTTAAATCTCGGTCGTCCCCGGAGTCCGTCGTCTTCTCGGATCAAGTCCCCGGCTTCTTGGAGTTAATATTGCTTCATTGCATGACTTGTTCAGGACTTCAAGGTCTTGTCATGAGGTGCTTGATGAACTTATCCCAAAAGTCTTGCATTCAACACTAAAACCCTGCATAAACATTAAACTCCAAAAACGACATGCACACGTGAACTTGTTATACCACGGGGGTTAGTACCAATGGATAAGGTATAAAATTAATGCCAACACCGAAGGTAAACTCATGGCTAGGTTGACGGATTTTCACCGTCAACATCTCCCCCATGCTTAAACCTTGCTCGTCCTCGAGTAAGCCTTCGATGGATATCATCATTGCTAAACAATGTTTAAACTCTGCACTTGATTACACATGAGAAAACATAATGCTCTCAAAATTTTAATTTATTAAAGTTCCATAATGTACTAGCCTTCATTTCTACGGAGGGTAGATTCTTTTTAAGCTTATCCCACAAGTATTAACATGCTCACAAAGTTTTAAATAGATCTCAGAATTTTTTTTGAAATAAAGAGCGAGATAAAGAAAAGCTAAACCAAATTCACAAATTTAAATCATCTCGTGTATTGCTCATAAACTCTCATCTCACTTGTCTCTCAAGCCTATATATTCTACTCCTTTCCCTCTCATATATATGTGGTAGGCTTTATATGGAGCTTTGGGAAAGTTTAGTCCTAACAAGAATTTATAAATGAGGTGTTGTCAAAACAAGACAAGCTTCTCATGGTCTTACCGAGACTCGTCAAAAAGGTCATTGGAAAATAATGTTAAATCAAGGAGGGGAAAGAGAAAAATACACACACTTTTAGATAGGTGGACATGTGCAAATGGCAAAGAGTGATCCCAAGGCACAAAAGAAGTCCTCGTTATCGGATTGCACATGGTTGGAAAATGAGAATGGATCTTTTTATCTTGAAGCCTTGAATGCACTCTTAGAGAACCTAGGGAGTTCACTTTACGCACAAATATATTTTTTTCTTTCTTATATTTCTCATTCTTTTCTTTCTTTCATTCATTCATTTTTTTTCTTTCCTCGTCATTTATTCGGTCCATGACTTTCACAACGAAGTTTTGATTTTTTATACCTTGAAAGTCATGAATATCACTTGGATTTTTTTTTCTTTCATCATTATATATTTTTTTTAAAATACTCCCTTTTGAACTCTAAAACTGCACCGTACCTACCTCCTCCCCCATGCTTAGACGTTGCTCGTCCTCGAGCAAGGAGGCGAAAAATAAGGTAGGTACCGGAGATATTTTTCCTTGGAGAGATACTTGAAATCTTCAACGTTGGCACCGTCTTGCGATCTTCCTTGAATTGATGATCCATTCTCAACAATAGGTTGTGGTCAAGGAGGTAATCACAAAAAGATGATATTTGGTTTAAGGGTGGATATCCGGCGAAGTTTGTGAGATCACCGATGCGGGGATACACAATGCACGGATAAGAGGCTAGCAAAAAGATAGATACGCAAAAACGGAATGACCAGCTTCTTAGTCTCGGGCCAGAGAAATCATGGCCTGCAATAACTCACTCAAAAATAAATCTTGTACACTAAGGTTCATGCACTCAAATATATATAAGGCTTTGGATAGGTTGAGCAACACACAAGTGATATTCGTGACAAGGTTAGCAATATTTTTGAGCATAAAAGACATCTTCAATCTATTCATAACTTGAGAGCACATAAAACACTATGGGTCTTTATTTTAATCATAACCTCCGCTGAAAATTAAGCTAGCATTTAAATAAATTCAGATCTGTATTTTTAAGAGAGCACTAGCTTAAACATGCATAAATCAACTACAAAGATGAACAAAGCTGCAATTTTAGTCATACATCATCATGGCACGAATTTTGTAACTTTTCCAATGATATAATCAAGGTGGTGACTTTATTAATGATGATATCAAGTTGAAATACACACTGAAAATAAACAAACATGCTTGCTGAAATTTAAATAAAAACAGAAAAATACTACGCAAACACACATAAGCAAAAGCTGAAAATTACAGAGAAAAAGAAAAGAAAAGAAAACTAAAGTTCCTAAATCTTCTAGTCCTCCGCCGGTGGTTGATGTTGGTAGTCTTGAAAATAATACCCTTGCTCATAATATGGTTGGACGCTTCCTCCGTCGAATTGATTTGGCTCCACAAGGTGAAGGCGTCCAAGTTCAAAGGCAATATTTGCGTTGCCTTCACCGAGTTGGGCTGCGTTGGATTGGATGGCTGCGATATTTTGAGCATTTCTTGCAGCATACCCTCCAATAATGGCCATGCTTTGTTGTGGTTGGGGATGATGAGCGTAGGACTCCGCGAAGTTAGCGTTGGGCACAACATAATTTTGTGGGGGTACCGGTGCACCACCCCCCATGCTTGTTGTTGAGACCCTCCGTAATAACTTGGCGGAGGTGGAACTCCGCCGAATGGTTGCACATTGGGTTGTGCTCCACTCGCATGTGCGGAGGATGTTCCCTCCTCTACGATTCTTCCTCTTTTGTTCTTCCTTGCAGGGACAAGTAGTCCCTCTTCCAACCAATCTTCCCTTCCTTCGGTGAAAAGCCTAAGCCTCTCATTCGGAAGGGGGAGGTTCACAACGGCCAATCGATAACCTCTTCTCTCATCTCCACTAATGTACTTGCCTTGCCGCAAGTACTCAAAACCGAGAGAGGTACCACGCAAAAGGTGAGCGGGGTTTCTTGCGATCCCCGGTCGCAAGGAAAAGGCCAACATGGAGAGGTAACACCCCGAACCAATATCACCGGCCCCGATGTTGCTTCACAACACCAACGGTTGATCATGAGGTAAGAGGGGTCAATTGGCTGCCTGGCAATTAAAGCCGAGTATAGCCAATTCAACTCCGTGTCGGTCACCTTTGTTTCCCTCATCCTCCCCAATACCCTCTTGCACATCCAAGAGTGAAATATCCGGATAATGGGGTTGCGGATGCAATTGCGTTGTTGATGGGCGTCTCCGGAGATCATGTTCCAAAATCCCGTCAACATGCCGGGTGGCACGTCAACTTTCTCCGGAGCTCCCTTGTGGAATCCAAGCAGCTCCCTTACGTGCTCGTAGGGAACCACTTGCTCGATTCCCTCCAAACGGAATGACAAGCTTTGCACCCCATCATCATCAACGATGGGTGCAATAGTCATTAAAATTTCCAAGGCGTAACCCAAGTGGGTATCCACCGATATTCCGTTGGAGAACCGAACCCACCCGAGGTGCCCAAACATGTAGTATATGTCGGTGCGAAAACCCAAGGTGTAGAGTGCTTGGTCGTCGAACTCGACGTTTGGCACAAGCCTCTTCTCAAGATTGGCGAGCCTCTCCTCCTCCGCCGCCGACAAGATGATGAAGCCGTACGAAGATTGTGTCGGGGTGTAAGGAGGTGGTGCGGTTGAGCGAGTCGATCGTCGTGGTGGCGCGGGCTGCTCCTCCGTGTGCCCACGAGGTTCGGTGAACCTCATGGAAGTGCTTCTCGTAGCTCTCATACCACCAAGGAGGAGAGCGTCGTTCCTCCTCGGTGGTGCCGTGTCCGTCTCCATGCTCCGGGGAGACTCGGAAACCGAGTGCCTCCTCGAAGACGTGGTTGATGACGGCTTGGACGACGACGAACTCTTCTTCTTGGAGAAGAGACTTGTGGTCTTCTTCCACATGGTTGCTGCACTCTTTCTTCAACTAAAAATCCGGGTTGCAACCGGTAAACTAGGCACTTAAACTCTTTGCTTCGGATGTGGACTTTGAGTGGATTTAAGGATGTGGATTTTTCTTGAGCTATCAAGCTTGGGATGGTTGGCTAAGTCTACGGAGGTTCTGAGCACACAAACTTGAACACACTAACAAAGGAAGGAGAGGGAAGCTTGCCTGCAGAAGACGGGCGCCGGGGGCTCCTTTTATAGGGCAGGCCGGCCGGCCTGGGCCGGCCGGCCCGGGGCTCCAACGGCTCCTCCTCGGCGCGTCTTTCTCCCAGCACGATCATTTCGCCTCTCGCAACTTTCCTCGCCCGCGTGCTCCATGAGTTGCACCGCCCAAACGCTCTCGTCCACTCCTTTTCTTGAATTATTGGTCCTCCCACTTGATGCTCCATGCTTTGGGTCATGTCCATGCTCCCTAGCTCCACTTGCTTCACATGCCACCATGAAAATCCTGCAAAGTTGATGCTTGCTGCCCACCATGCTTGTCCTTTGCATGTGGAATTGGTGAAAGTTGATAAAAGGGAATCCAATGGTGCATGCATGATTAATTCAAACTTGATTGCCTCCATTTAGGTGTGTTTAAGGTTAAGCACTCCTCTAATTCGAATTTTAAAATATTTTTCAGAGCCATGCAAGAGCTCAAGCATAATTTTAGAGAAGTTTTTAAACCATTAAAAACAAATGTAAGTCGAAAATATTTTTCGACTACGTCGATTTTGGTCTCACCGGTAAGGTTTGCTTTCATCGGTTGAGAGCGAACGTTTTCCCGGCTTGATCATGGGGGCATAGGTTTAGGTTCTAATTTTGGCTAAATAAGAAAGATTTTGAATAAAACAAAATTAGAATAGGCTTAGAAAAATTCTAATCCTAGAGAAACCAAGGATAAAGATTTTTAAGACCAACCAAAAGCTTTGATTTCTAGGTTCACGCGAGTCCTACCACGTGCTGAATTTTATTAACACTTAAATATAAATCGTGACTCTACTCGTGTGGTTTTAGCATGAAAAATAAGCCAACCTCAGTACCATAATGAGGGTGAAAGGTTGAGTTAAGGTTCTGAAATTATTTGGTTAAAGGGTTTCTCGAAAAGAAAAGAATCAAACAAGCACATAGGAGGGTTCATGCAAAGGGTTTATGATAAAGCAAACATTCAATCAAGAATTATGTCTCTAATATTGTTCAACCACTTCTAAGTCTAATGTCTTTGCGTAGTAAAACTCAAAAACTAAATTATTAAAAATACTCGAAAAACCCGGAATCGGGTTGTCCTCCCGTAGCTTATTCTTGACTTGACTTGACGAAACGGGTTGCCTCCCGCCTAGTGCTTCGTTTATAGTCTATAGCTAGACTTCTTCACTTGATTACTCCGGATCAACGCTCTTTGCGGGCGTTGCAATCTTGGGTACCCACTTCCGCACCATCTTGGGCGCGGGCTTGTCTTTTGGCTTGGTCGTCTTAGTCATTTTTTTTGGTCTTCACGGGCGGCTTCTCTTCCTTTGTCTTGACGGATGCAACACCTTCTTTGATTTTCGTTACGTTCATTTTTTTCGGCTCCTTCTTCTTTTTCAGCGCCTCCGTTTGTTTTGGTTCTCCCTTCACTCCAATCATGTTGCATGCCTCAATCCTTGGACGGAACTTGAAGGAACTCCTTTCTCCGTTGATATCGAACATGATCTCCCCCTTGCCAACATCAATAGTTGCTCCCACGGTCTTGAGGAACGGCCTCCCAAGGATGAGTGGCGGCTTCTCCCTCTCTCCCATCTCGAGCACAACGAAGTCGACGGGGATGAAGTGGTGTCCAATCTTCACGGGTACATCTTCAGCAATGCCCAAGGGATAGCGAATGGAGTTGTCTCCCAACTCCAAACATATTCCCGTAGGCTCCATCGGTAGGCGTAGCTTCTCGAACACATCCCTCGGCATGACACTCACACTAGCTCCAAGGTCGCATAACGCCTTCTCGAAGTTGAAAGAACCAACTGAACATGGAATTGTAGGGCACCCGGGGTCTTTTTGCTTCTCTAGCCCATAAGCAATAGCCGCACTACACTCCTCGGACATTTTGACATGATCTACCCCGAGCGTTGCTATCTCATATTTATTTGCAAGTATATCTTTAAAGTAACGAGAATATGTAGGTACTTGTAGGGCATCTAGTAATGGCATGTTGATGCTAAGTCTACGCACAACTTCCACAAACTTCTCAAAGTGGTTGTCAAGTTTACCTCGGAAGTAGCGTGGCTTGAGTTGCGGTATCCTCGTGTCATCCTCCGGCATCTCGAATTCGGGTTCCTCGGTGACGATCCCCGTAACCTTCTCTTTAGCAGCTCCTTCCACCTTGGTGGATGGTTTAAGCTTCCTTGCTCCCGCGGAACGTTCCGGATCTTCGGTCTCCTTCCCCGAACGTGTTTGAATGGCCTTCGCCGATTCGGGACATTTGGGTTGTCCCGAAGCTTCCCTTCATCATTAGTGAGGCGCCCCGCAAGTTGTCCAACTTGCGTCTCGAGCATCTTCATCATGTTGAGCACTTGATGATTGGAACTTCCGACCTCCGTCACTTTGCTATCGATGTTCTCCAACACCTTGTCTATGGTCTTGAACTTGGTGACGGTGTCCTTGTTGATCTTAGCTTGCTCATCCATGAACTCCTTCAATTGTATCCGAAGTGGAACCGCGTTAGGAATAGATGAGCTTGCATTAAATTGAGGCCTACCTTGCCCGTAGCGGAAGTTCGGCAATTCTCCCTTCCTCATGTAGTCGAGCACTTTGGCTTCCTCCGACAATCTTTGCGGACATGGCCATACTCTCCACATTCTTCGCATGTGGACCTTGCTTCGGCGGCCTTCAAGTCTTGAGCCTCTTTCTTTTCTATCTCCATCTTCTCCAACCTCCTCATGAGCGAGTCGATCTTGCCTTCAAGTATGTCTTCCTTCTCCACTTGCAGGACTCCTTTGACGTTCCCCATGGGTTGAGCGGGGTGTAGGCGCCCCGATGACGCCCACGTGTCATTATCCGCGACCTTCTTGAATAGCGTGAAAGCTTCCGTCGGTGTAAGCTCGATGATAGATCCTCCCGCCGATGCATCGATGATCGTCCTTGACGCCATGGTGAGTCCTTGATAGAACTTTTGCACGAGGTCTTCTTTCGGGAACTTGTGATGTGGAACCGCCCGGTGTACTCGTTGAAGCGCTCGAATGCCTCCGAGATAGTTTCGTAGGATATTGAACAAAGGTGGCAATCTTATTACGCAAGCTTTGAGTTTTACCCGTGAGTAGTATTCCTTCATGAAAGCCTTCATCAACGTGTTCCAATTTTGCACCGTCTCCGCCGGTTGAGAGTGGAACCATTGCAAAGCCTTCCCGAGTAGTGAGAACGGAAAAAGCCTTGCCCTCATTTGATCTTGAGTCACCCCATCCATGTTGAAAGTCTGACATAGTTGAATGAATGCTTGGAGGTGAAGGTTCGGATCCTCTTTGCCGGTGAAGGGTGAATGTTGCACCATGCGGATTGTTGAGGTCTTGATCTCGAACGGTCTTCCGATCTCCTCGAGGTTCAAGATTGGTAGGTCGATGATGTCTGGGGTGCACAGCTCCCCAATCTTGCGTTCTTCCGGTGGTTGGTCACCCATTGGTGGAGGTCGATTCTCCCGCGGACTTTGAGGTGGTGAATTCTCCCGGAGATTCCTCGCGATCCTTTGTCTTCCGACTCCGAATCTACAAAATCCAGCTTTTTAGCTTGATGTGCTTCTCGTCTCCTTAGCACCGTAAAGTTTTTCTCCGGATCATCCACAAAATTATTGGGTTTGTTGGAGAGGTAGCCGTCCATCTCCCGTTAGGGTTAGCAATAAACAAAGTATGCAAAAAAACTAGAAAACAAAACAAATCTATAAAGACTAGAGTTAGACAAACTAGATTAGATGTATTTTGAGGATGATCGAAGCTTAGTAGATGCAAAAATAAAACAAAATCAGTACTGAAAATTACAAAAAAAAGCAATAAAAAATCAAATCTTGATCACTTGTTCCCCGGCAACGGCGCCGGAAAAAGGGGCTTGTTGACGGTTAATGTTTGTATCAAAGTTCGTTCGTGACTCGCAAGCGTACAAGTCTCCCGTCGTAGTCAAGGGACCCTTCTTCCCTCGAGTGGTGAACCCAAGGTATCGAATCCGTGGAACAAATGTGTGACGCAAGACTTAATCTATTAAAGCCAAATAACTGCAATCTTCAATAAAGAACCTAATGCATCTAAGTAAAAGACACAAAACGAATCTAATCTACTAAAAACCGGAGAAAACAAAGTAAGATTGGGTAGATAAACCGATCTAGAGGGATCGGGGTAAGCCTTTCGTTGAAGTTCCAAGCAAGAGAAGAAGTAGCAAATCGAATCTTAATAGAAGCCTCTTTAAATCGTGGTTTCCCGTCCAAATCCGAAAACATCCGCCTTTCGAGACCCCCGTTCGTCACAACGTATCCCTATTCATGCGGGGAGCTTAGGGCGAGTCAAAAGACAAGTCGAGATTCTTTCGGAGGATCCGGTGTGTACCTCTAGCCACCGCGGCTACAAGAACACCCTATGTAATCTATCTCGAGAATAGAATTGGAATAAGCAAAGCCGATCGAAAAACGAAATCTTCGAGGAAACACTTGATCGCTGAGAAAAGATTCAACTTGATAATTCAACTATAACAATGATACATACACAAGATCACCACCGGGATCCTTCCTTGATCTTGCTTCTAGCTCGGGAACTCCGACGTGGTCTTCCTTGCAAGGTTCCCACGTCGGCTAGGGAAACCCTAGTCAACTAGCTCGACCCTCTCCTCTCCTAGATGGTGTCCCTCTCTTCTCTCTCGCTTCTCGGCGGCCGAAGACGAAATCTTCTCTCGCGTGGCTCTCGGTCGGGGACTATAAATAGCCCGATTGGCGGCTAGGGCAAAGGGCGACGGTTTTGGGCCCTAAATGGGCTCGGGCCGACCGGACTCGGCCGGCCGGCCGCCCGGGCCCATTTAGGCCCGGCCCCGCGGGCTCCTTTGCCCGAGGTCGGTTCCCTTGCTTCCCGGATGCTTCCCCCTTACGCATGTAGGTCCATGTCGTCGGTTTCTCTCCGAATTGGATTCAACTCCTTGTCTTGCAAGATTCGAAAGCACTTTTCCGGTCGGGTCCCCGGAGTCCGTCGTCTTCTCGGATCAAGTCCCCCGGCTTCTTGGAGTTAATATTGCTTCATTGCATGACTTGTTCAGGACTTCAAGGTCTTGTCATGAGGTGCTTGATGAACTTATCCCAAAAGTCTTGCATTCAACACTAAAACCCTGCATAAACATTAAACTCCAAAAACGACATGCACACGTGAACTTGTTATACCACGGGGGTTAGTACCAATGGATAAGGTATAAAATTAATGCCAACACCGAAGGTAAACTCATGGCTAGGTTGACGGATTTTCACCGTCAACACCGACCAGCTCTCGACTTCATTCATCACACCGTTCGGGACGTTCGCTACGTCACGATGCCGTTTGGCCTCGAAACGCGGGTGCAACATACCGCCGCCGCATGCGGCACGTTTTTGGGGATCACATCGGGCGGACGGTCGAAGCATACGTGGACGACATCGTCGTGAAGACCAGGAAGGCGGACAACCCGGTTGGCGACCTTGGCGTCGCGTTCGGCGCCTACGGGCCAATGGGGTCAAGTTAAACCCCGAAAAATGTGTCTTTGGAGTGCCGCGAGGCATGCTCCCGGGGTACATCGTCTCCCGGGGGGGAATCGAGGCCAACCCCCGAAAAGGTCGCGGCCCTCGAACGAATGGGTCCAATCCGGGACCTCAAAGGGGTGCGAAGGTGTTGGGGTGCCTTGCGGCCTTAAGCCACTTCATTTCGCGGCTCGGTGAGAAGGGCCTCGCCCCTCTACCGCCTACTCAAGAAGCACGAGCGCTTCTCCCGGACCACCGAGGCCCGGGACGCGCTCGACAAGCCGAAGGCGTCTCCCCGACGCACGCCCCGATTCTCACGCCGCCACAGGACGGCGAGCCCCTCCGCCTCTACGTGGCCGCGACCACCCGTGTGGTAAGCGCCGTGATCGTCGTGGAGCGCGTAGAGGAAGGGCACGCCTTGCTCCGTGCGGCGGCCCGTCTACTACATCGCCGAGGTCCTCTCGTACACGAAGACGCGCTACCCCCGTGGTCCGAAGGCGCTATACGCGGTAGTCCTTGCGCGGCGCAAGCTCCGCCACTACTTCGAGGCCCACCCCGTCACGGTGGTTTCTTCCTTTCCGCTAGGGGAAATCATCCGCAACCCCGACGCCGCGGGAAGGATCGCCAAGTGGTCCGTGGAACTAATGGGCGAAACGCTCGCCTACGCCCCACGCAAGGCTATCAAATCGCAAATTCTGGCGGATTTCGTCGCTGAGTGGACAGACACACAGCTGCCACCCCCACAAATCCAGGCAGAGTGCTGGACTCTGTTCTTCGACGGCTCCGTGATGAAAACGGGAGCGGGCGCGGGCCTGCTCTTCGTGTCACCCCTCGGGGAGCACATGCGCTACGCAGTACGCCTCCACTTCCCCGCGTCCAACAATATGGCTGAGTACGAGGCCCTTCTCTGTGGCCTCAAAATCGCCATTGAGTTGGGCGTCAAGCGCCTCGACGTGCGGGGGGGACTCGCGGCTCGTGATCGATCAAGTCATGAAGAACGCGAGCCGCCACGATGACAAGATGGAGGCCTACCGCAAGGCCGTGCGGGCCCTCGAGGACAGGGTTCTACGGCATCGAGCTCAACCATGTGCCCCGAAGGTACAACGAAGAAGCGGACGAGCTCGCCAAGATCGCGTCCGCCGGATCACCGTTCCCCCCGAACGTTTTCGTGCGCGACATCGCTCGGCCCTCGGTCGTCTTCGAGCCCTACCCCTCGAATCACGACGGACCCTCGGGGGCTCCCTCGAACCAAGCGGGTGCGGAGCCCATGGACGAGGACCCCTCGAACGAGGCGTACGTGCTCTCCCTTCTCGAGGGGTACGGCTCTCACGAAGCCGATGCGATGGACATCGAGCCGGCTCCCCGTCCGGGCGGACGCGGGAGAAATACATTGCCCGGATCGCTCGAGGGGAACTCCCCGCGGACCGGGCCGCGGCCGTGCGCATCGCCACGATGGCAAAATCCTTCACCCTCGTCGATGGCGAGCCGTACAAGCGCGCCGCCTCCCGACATCCTACGGCGGTGCGTGCCAATTCCCGAGGGGCGCGAGCTCCGCGCGGACATCCATGCGGGGATCCGCGGCCACCACGCCGCACCCCGCGCCCTCGTCGGCAACGCGTTCCGCCAAGGCTTTTACCGGCCTACCGCGGCCGCGGACGCCGCCGAAATCGTACGCACCGCGAAGGGTGCCGCTTCTACGCCCGCAAGTCCAACTTACCCGCTCACGCCCTGCGGACCATCCCCCGTTACATGGCCGTTCGCCGTGTGGGGGCCGGACATCGTCGGCCCCCGCGGAAGGCGCCGGGGGCTTCACCCACTTGCTAGTCGCGATCGACAAGTTCTCCAAGTGGGTAGAGGTGCGCCCCATCACGAACCTAAGGGCCGAGCGGTGGTGACATTCTTCACCGATATCGTCTACCGCTTTGGAGTGCCAAACTCCATCATCACGGACAACGGGTCCCGGTTCACGGGTCGGAAGTTCTTGGAGTTCTCGTGACAAGTTCCACATCCGCGTGGATTGGGCGGTCTGTGGCGCACCCACGGACCAACGGCCAAGTGGAACGTGTCAATGGCATGATCCTACAAGGCCTAAAACCCGAAATTTTCGACCGGCTCAACAAATGCGGGCGAAAATGGCTCCAAGAACTACCGGCGGTCGTGTGGAGCCTAAGGACCACCCCAAGCGAGCCACCGAGTTCACCCCATTTTTTCTAGTCCACGGCGCGGAGGCCGTCCTCCCCACGGATTTAGAATACGGGTCGCCCAAGGTTCGAGGCTACGACGAGGACGCTAACCAGCGAGCCCGCGAGGACTCGGCCGGGACCGGATGGACGAGGCACGCCTCGTAGCCTTAATGCACTCCGCGAGGTACCAACAGTCCCTACGACGCTACCAAGCGTGCAAGATACGTCGACGGGACTTCGGCCGAGGGGGATGCGGTCCTAAGGCCGCGCCAAGATAACCGGGGACGCCACAAGCTATCACCCCCACGGGAGGGACCCTACATCGTGGTGAAGGTACTCAAACCGGCACATACAAGCCGGCCAACGAGGACGGCGAAGAGCTCACCAACGCTTGGAACATCCAACGACTACGTCGCTTCTACCCTTAGCTAGGATTTTCCAAGTATTTTTGTTGTAAAAAGCACATCACCAACACCCCACCGGCAACGACTATGTAAAAACGTCAAGTCTAATGAAAAGGATAACTCGGCTTTCCTCTCGAAACCCAAGTTACCCTCGGGGACCGCGGGGGGGCATCCCCCCCCCAAATGGTCCCATTTTTTCGCGCAAAAAACGCAACAATCCACACGCGCTAAGTTTGTTTCCTACTTCAACCTCGAGCCACGATTCGAACGGGCGCGGGCGGCACGGCGGAAGGAGCGTGCGAGTCGAGATAGCCTACGCCGCGTGGCTATGGCCCTTCTCTCTCGCCTCCGGCCCCCGGCGGGCCCCCTGCGAAAATCGAACTTCCCTAACTAGAATCCACTCAGGAAGAAGGAGAAACAAAAAAGCGTGATAAACAAACAACTTCATTTACATCTACTGCTTATGTTCATGAAACAACTTGTTTGTTTACAAAAGGCCACGAGGCCAGAATTCTGATACACATAAACAAAAAACGGGCCTAGCGCCCAACTGCTTTCAGGCGGGAGGAGCAGCGGCGTCGGCGGCATCCGGAAGAGGAACTCCTCGAAGGCCTCGGCGAGCGACCGGCGGCATCGGCGCGAGCGCATCCATACGCTCCATGGCCACCTCGTCCTCGACGCCCTCGGGTACGACGTAGCCTTCCGCCGCGCCTCGAAGTTTACCTCGTAGTGGGATCGCACCACTCCGAGGGCCTTCGGACGCCCACCGCAGCGCCGGCGCATCCGCTCGGTGACGTGGCCACCAAGGGCGCGCGCGACGGCGGCCGGCCGGCGAGCCGGGCTCGCGCCTCGCCCTCCTCGACGGTGCGGCAAGTCTCGAGGGCTGCATCGCGCAGCTCCCGCAGCTCCTGCTCGGAGGAGTTGTAGGAGGCCCGCGCCGCCTCGGCCCGCTCGCCGCGTGCCCCAGAGCAGTGCGCAAGCCTGGGAACATCAAGGCAAGGGATAAATCGGAAAAAAGGGAATGCGAAGTTCCCAATCGAAAACCCAACAAGACAAGAGTCGAATGTGGCTCACCTTCGACTTGCTTCTTCTCCATCTCGAGGTCGCGGCGCATGGCCTCGACCGTCGCCTCGAGTCGCTTGACGGTCTCACCCCCGCTCCCCGAAGGGCCATCTCCTCGGTTTGCGCTCGCGATGCTAAGCACAACGACCTCGCCCTCGCCCTTGGAGAGCTTGGCGTCCCGATCCACCAAGGACTTCCGCGTCACCTCGTGGGCGGCGCGCTCCTCGCTCCCGGCGGCGCACGGGCATTGGTGAGGGGCGGCCCCGCTCCTTCTAGAGCCGCTCCTCGGCCCCTTGGCGGCGGTGCCCTCTTGCGAGAGCCGCTCCTCGGCGGTGGACGAGGGCCGCGGCCTTGGCGTCGAGGGCGGCCTTCGTGTCGTCGGCCTCCTTAGCCCGTCGCTCCCGGCTCGCGCGCCCGCTCCCCTCGCCCCCCGGTGCCGTTGCGCTGCGCCCCCTTGAGCGACGTGCGGAGCTCCCGGGTTTCGGCGCGAGCGGTGGCCACCTCTGCCTCCCGCTTGGCGGCCGGCGTCCGCGTCTTCTCCCGAGTCCGCGCGCGCGTTCCACGCCGCCTCGTCACGATCGACGAGGGCCGCGCGGACCCGCTCGAGGCTCGAGCGCCGCGGTGCATCCCGTCCCGAGCTCTCCCGGGAGCTCATCGCACCACGCCATCGCCCGATACGCCGGCCCGGTCGTCCGGCGTCCCGAGAGCGTCGGCAAGCGCGTCGAGGGCGCCGCACCGCTCCGGAGGCGGCGAACCTCGGCGTTCACCCGGTCGAAGGCGTCGTACTTGTCATGGGCACGACGCTCGAGCTCCCCGGCAATCACGGGATCGAAGCCCGTAAGCGCCAAGATTTGAATGCGGCGTACGAAAACGAAGGGGGAAAAGGACGAGCAACCGTGGCTCACCCGGAAGATGAGCCGGGCCGGGCCGCCATGGACTGCGGCGCCTCGTTCGGCGCGCGGTTGAGCGTGGCGCCGTGGCTCGGAGCTCGCCCCGCAGCTCCCCCGCTCCCCCCGGCGTCGGCCGAACGCCGAAGGGTCGTCGACGGCCCCCTCCACCTGGGCAGGGCGGCCGGCGTGGGAGGACGAGGCCTCGGCACCATGTCCTCGGCCCCCCACCACCATATGACCCTCGTGCCGCCTCACGAGGGCCCCCTCCCCGGGGCTCGGGGGAGTTCGTGGGCCGGGCCGGCCCACCGATTCCACCCGGCGGCGGAGAGTCGTCCGAGACCTCCACCACCTCCGCCTGCAAAACGCCGGCGGGCGCAGCTGCTTGCACCGCCTCCGCCGGCACCTCCACCCGCACCTCCGCGGCCGCGGGCGCCCCGGCGCGGCGCCGCGCCCACCACCTCCCGGCCGCGCCTGCGGCCATGGGCGCCGCGGGTTGCTCCCGCTCCGCCACCTTCACCGCAACGCCCCCGCGGGCCGCGCCTCCACCACCGGCCGCCGCCGCGGCCCGTGTCTCCATAACGACCGGTGCCGCCGCCCCCCGCGACCCCCGCGCCGCGCCGCGGCGGCGGCGATCCGACGACCGGGGCCTCGAGGCCCCAACCGGGGCTTGCGAGCTCGCGCCCGCCGCCGTGCTTGTCCCCGGCGCGACGCCCTCGACGAGCGCCGCCGGGTGGGGATGGACGCGTCCGTCCTCGGCACCTTGGCAGGCTGCGAGAGGAGGCACGGTTGGCACCACCCCGCACAGCACGCGACGAAGGTTAGGGCGCTCAATCATCGGCAAATCAAACCCAACGAAAAAGGACGCGACTCCTTACCTCGAAGAGGAAAAGGCCCGTTTCCTCTTCCTCGAGGCCTCCGCGGATGAGGCCGGCGCGGGCCGCCACGCCGCCGCGGCGCCTCCCCCGACGGCGCCGGGCGTGCGTACGCGCGAGCACGCCCGCCCCGTGCGCGGACGCGCCCGACGCCGCTCCTCCCGAAGGCACCGCCGCGCGCGGGGACACACTTGCCCCGCGTGCGGACACGCCCCGCCGACGCGCCTCCCCGACGATGGTGCCGCGCGTGCGGGCACGCCGCCCGCGCGCGCGGCACGCTTGACACGCGCACGGGCGCGCTCGCCGCACGCGCCCTCCGCGGCGTGTGCCGCGCGCCTCCGCGCGCGCGCCGCCCTTGATGTCGATGGCCGGCGGCGGGCGCCGTTGCGCCCGCCCCAAGCGATGCCGCCCTCGCCGCCGGCGCCGGCTCCGGCGAGGGAGGTGCGAGGCCGCCACCCGTCCGAGGGGCCCTCCCCCTCGCCTCTTCCTCCTCGTCCTCCTCCGAGGACGAGGGCTCCTCGATCTCCGGGGAGGAGAGCCCCGGCTCCTCGCGCCGCCGTACTCCGCGGCCCGCCGGCCGCGGCGTGCTTGACGTCGCCTCGCGTGCTCCCTCTTGCGCGCCGCCCGCTCCCGCCGCTCCCGCCGCGCCGCCCGGCCGAGCGCACGGGAGTCGGGGGTGGGTGGAACGGACTTGGCAATGGTGAGCTTCACCGACCGCACACATGAGCACCGAAGACACGTCGAGGCAAAGGCAACACAAAGAACCAAAACGAAATCAAGGACCACACTCACCAACGGGCCGGTGGGGAGCATCTCGATGTCCCACGGGGTCCGACCCGCGGCAGCGGCACCGGGTGTCGACGGCGCTCCGCGCCGGGTGAGCGCGTACGGCCGCTCGAGGGGCGTCGGGAGCATCCGCGACCTCGCCGGGTCGACGGGGTTGGCCGCCTCTCGTCATCTCGAAGATGCGGAGCGGCCTCTCCATCAACGGCACGATCCGCGGTGATGAAGGAAGGCGAGGACGCCCATCGCGTTCAACCCCATCCGCGCCGGCGCGGCGCGGCGGCCGGGACCGACTCCCCGCGCGCCGATGCCGGGGCGAGGACACCCCCGTAGCCCCGGGGAGGCGGGCCTCTCCTTGAACACCCGCCGGTGTAGGGGGGGGAGGCCGGGCTCGGCGTTACGCAAGTAGGAACCACCCCCGCTCCCCGCCGGCGTTGTTCGTCGTCATGGTGCGGGGGATGTAGACGTTCTTGAATTGCCCCCGCAGGCAAGCGACATCCCGCCGGCGCGCATCGCGCGGCGGGGTCCTTGGCTCCGTCGTGGGCCGCGTGATGAGCTCCGCGCGGAAAAGGTGTACCCGCAGCTCCCGCTACCCGGGATCCCCGGTACCCTTCGCGGACACCCACGAATGTGGCCTCTCGCGAGATCGCGTTGGGGGCGAAGTTGTGCGGCTCCACCCCGTAGTAGTAGCACATCGCCCGCATGAAGGTGCTCACCGCGCGCGGTGAAGCCCCGCTCGTGGTAGCGGATGAAGCTCACCACATAACCCTCCGGCGGGTTGGGCTCATGGTCCGCGGCCCGGCGGCACGATCCACTCCGCCGGACGCCCGTCTTCGTTGGCCGCCGGTGGCCGGCGGCGACCGGCTTGCCAAGGGCCGGGCCGCGTCACCGTCGACCTCTCCCGTGCATATGGCTCCAGGATCCCGAGAGGAGGCTCGGGGCGGCGCCATGAGGAAGGACGAAGGAATGCGAGGACGGAGAACAAGGAACGGAAGGAAAGCTCTAGCGGCGACACCGCGCGATGGCAGGAGCTAGGCGAAGACGAAGGGGCGGGGGCCGGAAATGGTGAGTTGCCAAGGTAAAAAACCGCCGTCTCCTCCTCCCCGCAGCTTTATAGGCCGACGGGCGAGCTCTCCGGAGCGGACGCCCCGCTAGCATTAACTGCAGGGAATCTTTCCATCGCGTCGACGAGCGGGCCCCACCACGTCACGGCAGGCGGGCCATCATCACGGCAAAGACCCGCAGCGACCGAGGCGAAGCGGTCACGTCCGCCTGCAATGCCGCCCACTACACGCGCGCGCGCGGCCGCGGCGCCCGAAAAGACGCGCCCGCGCCGCAAAACCGCGGCCACGACCGCAAGGCACTTAAATGCCCGGTCCCTTGCCAAGCAAGGAGAACCCTCGAGCGGGGCGAACCCCCCGCCGAAACAAAGGCGACCCTCGATGGGACATCAGCGTGAGAAGGTCGTCCGGGACCTGCTCGATGTAGAGCAGGCAACCGCGGACACCCATACCACGTAAAACCCTCGAGCGGCATGACCCTCGGCTCCAAACAAAAGCGACCCTCGATGGGATATCAGCGTGAGAAGGTCCCCCGGGACCTGCTCGATGTAGAGCAGGCAACCGCGGGCACCCATGCCACGTAAAACCCTCGAGCGGCACGAGCCCTTGGCTCGAAATGACGTCAACCCTCGATGGGATATCGACGTGAGAAGGTCGCCCGGGACCTGCTCGATGTAGAGCAGGCGACCGCGGGCGCCTATGCCACGCAAAACCCTCGAGCGGAGCGAGCCCCCGGCTCGAGACAATGTCAACCCTCTAAAAGAAAGCACGTACGCTGTGCTACCAACCAGCACCTCGAGGGCTGGCTCGCCCAGACCCCTCGACGGCCGCAAACGTGAAAAGACGGGGCCGCCCAGGCGCCACCCCGCACGGCCCTACTGATCAGAGGTTCGAAGCCTGACCCTCGACGGGTTCGAACAGGCGCCACAGATCGCAGAGTTAGGGACGACGAGGGCACGCGCATTCGAGCCGTTCCTCGAGCCCGTCGGCTCGAGGGTGCCCCACATGTCGTGTTCGAGAGCCGCCGAGGGCGCCTAGCCGGGGGGATCCCACCGAGGGAGAGCTTCCGCGCCCTCGGTCCCTAGCGAACGGGACCGAGCCCCACCTAGCAAACCCACGCAAGCGCTTCCATGGACGTGTCTCCGGACCGCGCAGCCTACCCTTATCGAACGGGGCATGGGCGTCCACTTGAACCACCCGCTACCAGCTCGAAGAGGAATCGACCATCGCGACCCGCTCGATGGGAGTTGCAGAAACCTCACCCTCCGTCCCGCGGAGGGACGGCGAGGGCGCGTTGAAAAACAAGTCGTCAGGCTCTACCCGATCGCCTCGAACGGGCCAAGGCTCGGGGGCTTGACGCACGGCTACACCTCCTTGAAACTGCACCCGCCCGAGACAGTGTCAGCGGTGCGTGCACCCCCGAAGCCGGCTGAAATACCGCCGATGCCGGTTGGCATATGTGCCACGTCTCTCTGACCAGAATTCTCGCGGTAAACCCCTGCAGGAGTATCCACACTCCTGCAGGGCTTCGGGGGCTAGACCCGCGGGTCCGCTGACGCGGCCCCACGGAAAGCGTTCGCAAACAAGGGGGGAAGAACGTCCTATCAGTAGGTTCCAGCATCTGCGGGAGCCGCAACGGCAAACCCACAGATGCTCGGGGGCTACTGTCGGGGACAGCCCTAGGGGTCCCCTTAAACGATGGGGGAAAACCCACTTAAAACCCAGAACGAAACCCGATAATATTAAGCCTAACCATGCAGGTGCCTAACCATGCAGGACACGGCCCACAGGGACTCCGACGGCCCATCGAGGCAGCCCACGTAAGGATCCCCTCGAAACGGACTCCGCCTCGTTCGAGGCTGCACGCTCCCTTCGGGCGGGCATCGCCCCGCTCGAGGGGCACACTTCCCTCGAGCGGGTTTCGCCTCGCTCGAGGGTACGCCCGCCCTCGGCCGGGGCCCGCCACGCTCGCGGGCGCCCCGCACGCGTGTGCCGGCCCCGTACGCGGGCATTTAACGCCCGACGCCGCGGGGCCGGCGCCATCATGCGCCGGGGCTCGCACCTCGGTGCCGCCGCACCAACTCCCCGGCCGAGGAGCCCATCCCCGCCACCGTGGGAGGGCACGGTGGAGTGCGGCCGGTGTCGGTCCCCGTGACACCGCGCGCACGCCCCGCACGGCTAACGCGCCGAGCCCTCGAAAGGGGGCCGCGCACCCTCGATATACTTTCTTGTGACCCTACGGGGGTTAGGTGGAGGCGGTAGGCCGGTGGACCGCCATCCCCGCCACCGTAACGGCGTGGCCGCCGTACCCGCGCGCGCGCGCGCACGCCGGACCCCCGTAGCGACGACTCCCGCCCCGTGAGGCGCGTTGGGAAGGAACGCCGTTCGCCAACTCCCGTGCGCCGTATGGGCCGGCGTCGCACCTCCCTCGAGCCTATCGAGGACATCACCGCCATCCGTCGCTCTCCTACCCTCGAACCGCCACCGTTCGGGTACAAGTCGAGCCATGATGACCGGATCGTGGCGGGGATCGCACGGATGGCCGCCCACTCTACACCGTAGCACGTCGCACTTCTCCACATAGCTAGGTCGCGCGGCGCGCATGTAACCCGTCGTCCCCTTGATCTATAAAAGGGGAGGCGAACCCCCGCCCGTGGGGGGGACGGAGTTCAACACAACACTCGTGCACTCACTCTCTTATTCTCCCACGACATCTTCGCCCACCCTTCCAGGGACTTGGAAGCCACACTTCCTCTCCCGCCTTGCTTGTACTTGCCCCACTACAAGCACCCCCGTGCCGAGCAATATAGTGCCACGAGCACACCCCCGCCGGACGTACGGCCCCCTCGGCGGGAACCAGGATAAAACCTTGTGTCATTTGTTGCTTAGCATCGACCATTGAGGGATAGACCACGGCGCTATCTACCGGTTAGTGTCGGGACCATATTCCGCACCGACAACCGCGCGAGCTTCGCGGCGGGGGTCGGACTCGGGGCTGAGTCCGCGCGGGGACGACGCCGCGGACGGGATGACACGTGGGTCCCACGAGTTAGCCTCGGCGGGGGGACGGAGGAGGCGGCGTGGGCCGACGGCCGCGAAGCGGCCGGGCCGGGCCGAAAGCACCCGCGGGCGGCTTGCGCGGGATCGAGCGGGTGCGGCGGCCCCGTCGCTACCGGGCCGCGCGGGCGGCGGTGCCGCGCCGGGTTCTTCGTGGGGGCCCGTTGGGCTAGTTTAGGTAGGAGAGGTAAGCTAGGAAATAAAAGGGTTTGGACATATTGAAAAGGCTTCAAATCAAAATAGAATTCAAACCCGAATTTGAATTCTAACAATCAAAAGAAATGCTCCGAGCATGTATGCAGCAATTAATTCCTATATTTCATTAACTTTATTTTAGAAAAGTTTTAAATGCCTAAAAATAAATAAAGCAACCTTATATTCCTTAAGAAATTAAAGGTTTCTAGCAAATTTTAATAAAGCCGAATTTTTAGTAAAATTAGGGTGTTACAAATCCTACCCCCTTAAGAAGAATCTCGTCCTCGAGATTCGGACAGATTGGGAAAAAGATCTGGAAACTCTGCCTTCAGCTCATCCTCTCTTTCGCATGTTGCCTCATCCTCTGCATGATTACTCCACTGTACTTTGCACATCTTGATCACACTATTCCTGGTGACCCTTGTCATAGTTTCCAATATCCGAATAGGGTGTTCAACAATAGTGAGATCCTCTTTAACATTTAGATCATCCAAGGGTAACGGCTCCTTGTCATGAGGACCAAAACCCTTCTTCAACCGAGAGATATGGAATACATCATGCACATCGCCTAGCCGAACCGGCAACTCCAACCCGTAAGACACTTCTCCCACTCTCTCAAGGATCTTCAAAGGTTCGATAAACCGAGGTGACAACTTTCCTTTAACTCTGAATCGATGCAAACCTCTGATAGGTGATACCTTTAAGTACACGTAGTCACCTTCCTGAAAGACCACATCCCTTCGTTTACCATCTGCATAACTTTTCTGTCTAGACTGAGCAATCCTCAGATTCTCTCTGATGGTCTGAACTTGTTTCTCTGCTTCTCTGATGATGTCTGCCCCAAATAACTGCCTTTCGCCTGTCTCACTCCAGTATAACGGAGTTCTACACTTCCTTCCATACAAGGCCTCAAAGGGTGACATTTTGAGATCGGCTTGGTAGCCGTTGTTATAAGAGAACTCGGCGTACGACAAGCTCTTATCCCAACTACCACCATGCTTAAGTGCACATGCCCTCGCATGTCTTCTAGGATCCGATTGGTTTTCTCCGTCCGTCCATCCGTCCGTGGATGATAAGCCGAGCCGAAATTTAACTTAGTATCCGGAGACTCATGCAACTTCCCCCCGTAAACGAGAAGTGAACTCGGGTACCTCTATCCGACACGATCTTCTTTGGTACACCATGCAAACACACAATCCTGGACATGTATAGCTCGCCAACTTAGCTCCCCGTATACGTAGTTTTCACCGAATGAAGTGAGCTACCTTAGTCAATCGATCCACAATGACCCAAATTGAATCATAACCCTCTCGGGTTCGAGGTAAACCCACTATAAAGTCCATTCCGATCTCTTCCCACTTCCACCGAGGCACCTTCAATGGTTGAAGCAAACCGCGAGTCTCCGATATTCACCCTTAACCCTATGGCAAGTGTCACACAAAGCCACATGTGCGGCCACATCTCTCTTCATACCGTACCACCAATACCTCTCGCTTGAGATCTTGGTACATCTTAGTACCGCTCGGATGGATAGAGTAAGCCGAGTCGTGAGCTTCTCTCAAGATAGTCTCTCCGAGATCTCCCCGTCTCTTGTACACACAACCGCTTCTTGAACCACACAGTTCCTTGTTCATCCTCTCGTGAATCCGGGGCTTCTCCTTGTTTCATACTCTCCTTGATTTTCTCGTATTCTAGCATCATCCAACCGCCACTTATGTATCTCCCCGCTCTAGAGTGGACCGCACTTCCAAAGTCACTCCCTCTCGCATGTGCAACCACTTTCAAGTTGAGCCTTTCAAACTCTTTTACCAACTCATCGGAAAACCGGATAATCATAGCCATGTTAGTATGGCCCTTCCGACTCAAAGCATCGGCAACCGCATTCGCTTTACCAGATGATAGTGAATCTCCGCATCATAGTCTTTGATCAACTCTAACCAACGACGCTCGTCTCGTATTGAGATCCTTCGAGTGAAGATGTACTTCGTACTCTTGTGATCCGTATAAATCCGACACTTAGTTCCCATAATGTAGTGTCTCCAAATCTTCAATGCATGAACTACTAGTGCTAACTCAAGGTCGTGCGTAGGATAGTTCAACTCATGTTTCCTCAACCGGCGAGATGCATAGGCTATAACGTGACCTTCTTGCATCAACACACATCCTAGACCCCGTCGAGATGCATCACCATAGATGTCAAAGCTCTTCTACGGATCGAGCATTACTAGAACAAAAAGCGGTGGTCAATCGCTTCTTCAATTCTTCGAAACCGGACCGACATGCACCGGTCCATTTGAGCTCCCCGTCCTTCTCTAGCAATGTGGTGAGAGGCTTCACAATCTTGGAGAATCCCTTAATGAACCGACGATAGTAACCAAAGCAAGTCCAAGGAAACTCCCGATCTCGTACACCGTATGAGGGGCTTCCCACTTCAACACATCACCGACCTTGCTTTGGGATCTACCTGCAATACCTCCGTTGGTGATGATATGACCTAGAAAAGACACTTCCTTGAGCCGTAACTCACACTTGCTGAACTTTGCATATAATTCATGCTCTCTTAGCTTCTGCAACACAAGCCTCAAATGCTCCTCATGCTCTTCCTCATTCTTGGAGTAGATCAAAATGTCATCAATGAACACCACAACAAACTTATCCAGATACTCCATAAAGATCTTGTTCATCAAGTACATGAAGTAGGCAGGTGCATTGGTTAACCCAAAGGACATAACTGTGTACTCATAAAGTCCGTACCTGGTGGTAAAAGCTGTCTTAGGAATATTCGAAGGCCTAATCTTCAATCGATGGTAACTAGATTGCGCATCGATCTTAGAAAACACTTTAGCTCCTCTCATCCGATCAAACAAGTCTTCAATACATGGCAGAGGATACTTGTTCTTGATGGTAACATCATTAAGAGACTCCGTAATCAACACACATCCTCTCGTGTGCCATCTTTCTTACCCACAAAGATAACCGGTGCTCCCCAAGGTGATGAACTAGCACGGATGAACCCTTTACACATTAATTCTTTAATCCGAGCCTTAAGTTCTTGTAATCGGTCACTAGACATTCTATATGGGCGCTTAGAGATAGGAGCGAGACTGCAAAAGATCAATAACGAACTCAACATATCGGTCGGGGGGCATACCCGGCAACTCCTCGAGAAACACATCGGGGTAATCGCACACCACTCGTATATCTTCCAAGGCCACTCCATCAAGCTTATTCAAGGCACCGGAGTTTGATGGTGCGAGATCCGCCGCAAACTCAAACCTTTCACCACTGGACTCGTAAGAAGGACCGATCTCTTAGCACACCGTATCACCGCATCACACGCGGTCAACCATCCCATTCCCGCATCAAATCAATCCCCTTTGAATCCAAGATTATAAGATTGGCACGGAAATCTCTCGCCCACAATCTTGAGATGGACGTTGTCACATTTATATATGGCTTTCAATTCCCCCCCCCCCCCCGGTGAGGTAACTAACATGTAGCGAGACATGGGACCGATGGGTATATTATGTTGAGCTACGAACCGTGATGTAATGAAAGAATGGGATGCTCCGGAATCAAACAAAACTGAGGCAGGAGTAGAGTTGACTAGAAACATACCGAGCACTACTCGGGGTTCTCCCGGGCGACTTCAACATCAACGTGCATTTCCTTGCCTCGTGCATAGCTCTCGTTGTCCTTTGTTGGTCCGCGGGTCCGACTTCCGCTCCTTGTCCGCCGCTAGTTCCGCACGGGGGTGTGTGGAGGGTTCCTCTTTGGGCAAGCATTGGCATAGTGACCAAGCCCTCTCGCACTTGAAGCAAGTAGTGGTGGCGGGATTAGGAGGTGCCACGGACCTCGCGGGTGTGCCAACCGGGGCTCTCTCGCCGACTCGCCGGGAACCGGGCGGGGAGTGTGAGGAACAGACGCCGAAACCGCCGAGCGACCGGCCGGAACTCCCCGAGCAGGACGTTGGGACCGCTCGCTACCCAAAGTTTCCACCCGGTCCCCCATAGCGGAACGGGGTGTTCGGCGGTGGGTTGAAGCGCGGGCGAGACACACTCCCAAACCGCCCGTAGCCGGTGGCCTTCCTCTTCTCGCTCTCTAAGCTCCTTGCGCTTGTGCTTCAAGCGGATGGCGGCATCAACTAGCCGTTGGAAGTTGGGGAAAGGATAAGACATCGGCTAGTACCGCAACGAACCGGCTAACCCATCCAGGAACGGCTCCTCGCTTCTTCCCCGTCTTCTCGCAACCTCCTCGCCGCATAGCGAGACAACTCGATGAACTTGTCTCCGTACTCGCCCACCGACATTCCTCCCCTCGCTTCGCAGAAAGGAACTCCTTCTTCTTGATCTTCATGACTCCGCAGAGGGTATGTGATGGCTCCCGAAGTTGGTGGTAAACTTTTCCCCGGGTGATGGTGTCCGGGGCGGCATGAGCGGCAGAGTATGCATCCCACCAAGCGGCCGCAGATCCTTGAAGTCGTCCCGCAAAGATACAGACCTTCTCTCTGTCGTCACACCGACGGTAATGAGCATCTTCGAGCATCGTCTTCAGCCAATCTTCAGCTTCAAGTGGATCGGCGGCATGAGTGAACACGGGAGGGTGATGACTCATAAACTCACGGTGCTTGTTGCGAGGCGCCGGTGGCTGCACCGGTGGGTTGTTGACCCGGGCTTGCGGGTTTGCCACGGTGTTGGTCGGGTTTTGGAGGAGCCGAGTCCGTGCCTCCAGAACTGCTGCATAGCGGAATCCATTGGTACCGGCCGGGGTGCTCTTCCCGCTGGTTGATCAACTCCCGATCCTGACCTGGTGTTCACCATCCGAGTGTTAGGGACATTACTTTAGATGATTGCACCAAGGGTTAAACTTAGAAAGATAAGATAGCAATGATGTTTAGATAGGACAGATTCTGTTGACTCCAAATGATCAAGCATAGCGCTCAGTGTGGGTAACCAAAAATTATGGATTTTTGACTGATAAAAGGTAATGAAATTATGAAACCACTCCAACTGGAATCACCTCCATCGGAGTTGTGTAACTCTGGTAATAAAATAAACAAGTCAGGTAGGTCAGTAGTGTTTAACAGATTTGTGAGGCTGTAATGTTTCAGTCATAACTCTCTGATTATCCATCCAAATATTCTGAAGTTTTCACAGAAAATCAGTCACGAAATTTCTAAACTTTTCCAATTGGTTTTACTGCAATCGGATTTCTGTAGCTCCAGATAAAATTAAAACAGTGCAACTGACTCAGAAAGCTGCGCGAACAGATTTAGAGATCTCGGATTTGCATTAAGGGAAAACTTAAAGGGACAAAAGGATTAAGATAGATAATTGATTGAGACTGAAAGTTAACCCCCAGAAACTTACTACTAAACCAATGTCGTTGTGGTCATCACTCCACAACACATTGCACTCAAACAAAAATCCAACTCAAACATTAAGCATAAAACCAAACATTCAACCACACCTCTGAACTAAACACACTTTACCGATCGTCTACTAGCGATTACAAAAAGATCCTATTCTTAACTTAAACCTAAGGACTATCTTCTGCCATGGCATCTGTGCGGGCGTCAGGGGAGTCGTAGTGTGGCCTCTTGGGCGACGGGGAGGTACATCCTTCTCGTGGCTTCATGAGCATCCGGGCCGCTCCCCGTTCGAAGTGCGGCTTCTAAGGCACGCCTGCGTCTCCGGAGTGAAAATCTGCTCGTTGTGCCGCATATAGAGTGTTGTTGGCATCGTCCAATGCGGTGTTGACAACCTGCAAGTAGACTCCGGACATTGTTCGCGCGTTCCTTCATAGGGCGGCGCCGGGGCGATGTAGGTCTTGGCTTCCCCACCGGCTCGAAGGGTGTGTAACGGCGGTGGGTATCCTCCAACTTTGTCACGCTCCTTGTGAGAGAGCACATAGAGTGCCCTCCGAGCCGACTCGGCTATACCGGCGTCCATAGTAGTCCCGTGAGCCACATCATGATGCTTGGACACCTCCTTCACTCCACGGCATGGAATGTACTCCTCCAAGATGGCAACAACTTCCCAATGGGGCTCGAACTACGGATGAGTCCACAACTCACAATGGTAGACAGGGGCCTTATCATAGCCCAAGTGGAGTACCATAGCTTGCGGGTGGTCCGCCATGGGAATGCCTAATCCACCAGCTACGTAGCGGTACACTTCCCGCATCGCTTCCTCGGCTTCCTCCTCTTGCTCTTGCTCTTGTTCTTCTTCCTCCATCTCTTGATCAAGGTGATCCTGATCTTCTCCCGGCGCTTGCTCCTCTAGGTTGGGCTGTTCAGCTGGCTCATCCTCCTCTGGGATCATCTCCTCTGGATCCTCCTCATCATCAGGTACCATGTTAAGGTTAGGGAAGACCATAGGTGCGGGCTCCATCTCAATCTCCTCATCCGTGTCTCCTTCATGGAAATCATTGTCTTGTTCTTGCGGGGCATACCGGTGAACAGCTCCGAGAAGAGAGGTCTTCAACCGCGAACCATGCGGTGCGGTGCGGAATGAGATAGATGGTCGGACAAAAAGGATGAAAGCTAAAGCAAGCACAAGGTAAAGAATGTGGATAGCTCAAGAGTAAGGCAAAAAGGCAAGAGTAAGGTTAATAGAAGTAAAGCAAGCATGTAAGAGAAAGCTTCTATGATTATAAAATCCTTAATTCGACCATTTCTATCTAGGCTAGCGTTCCTACGATCAACACGGCTACGGTACCACTCTGTCACACCCAGCTTTAAAGGCAAAACCGAGTGCATTGAGCTCGTGTGCCCTAGGATCAAGTTACACACACGCTTAGACATTATGAATACCAACAACAAGTACCACACGATTAAAGAGTTATTACAAACCATAGTCTTAAACGAATCTTAATAACGGGTTCTCGCGGCGGACAAAATGCCTCCACAGGAAACGGTCGAAGACTACGCACTCCTAGAACTCCCGGAAATCTCCCGGAATATCTTCAAAGTTCTCCCCGCTCCGAGCAAAATCCGGGTATTGTAGATGCAAGAGAATAAACAAGCGTGAGCACATGACGTACTCAGCAAGAGAGAACAACATAACATGCAAGGCCATATGGTGGATGGCTAAGGTTCAAGCAGTTAAGCATTTTAGTGGATCAAGTTTTATTAGCAACCTGATTACTAAAGAGTGTAAGTTCATACCAACCCAATTAATAAGATATAAGCATCATAAAATAAAGAATAAAACAGCAATTAAACATTAAAGTTCCATAATTTAATCATGTGAGTGTCCAGGCCGCTCTTGACCGTGAGCACGGCTAATCGATTAGTTTTAACACTCGCGAGGTTGTACATCTTTACCCACAAGTAGCGTAAAAGCTCCGAACAACTTTGAACCCAACCATGCGGTGTTTGCAAGGCACCGTACCACACTACCGAGGTGTGATTGCATAGGGACGCTACATGGCCTTTACAAAGGTTCCCTAGCAAGTTATGACCCACAAGGTCCGGATCGATTAGCAAGGTATAAAGTCCCCTAGCAGGTCGATACCCCACCATAAAAAGACTAACTCACCCAACCCCCTCGCTAGAGCGAGTCTATACCCCACAATACCGCCGATCCATTGTCCTTATCGGGTAAGACCATCCCAAGCCAAAGTTCCTAATTATTCGGCCAAGACCATTGCCCATTAGTTCTTGTGGTTGTACTATTTTTCCCGGGTGGTTCTCCATGTTCCGATTAATATATTAAAGTGGTCTTGTAAAGTAAAGATCATAAACGGAACATAGAATAATAAAAGTAACCAAGTTTGATTAATACCAATCCCGAGTTGAGCATGCTAAGCAATAGCTACCACAAGATTAATTTGATGAACCCGGTATCAAGGTAAAGGTAGTAAAAGACTAGGCATGATCCTTAATAGGTTCCCATCAAATTAATGCAAGCGGAAAAGTAAAGACAAGTGAATTTAAATGCATGTTATGTAGGACAAGCGGGTATGCATCAAGGAATACTTGCCATCAACAAAGCCTTGCTGCTCAAACTCTTGCACGACCGGATCTTCAAATCCCTCGAACGAATCGCTCTCTACGGTCCACAATCATCACATACAAGCATACAACAAGAATAAATAAGAAACAGTCACCAAACTGATCAAACAAATCTAAACAGTAGCATAAAACTAATCTACGCTTCGAGACGAACGCATGGACATAAAGAATGCTAAAATCGGAGCTAAAACGACCAAGATATGGCTTAAAGAAGGTGTAGGGACTAAACTGCGAAGGTTTGAAAAGAATCCGGGCTAAAATAAAGAAAAAAGACTAAACTACGGGGAAACTTCTAAGGTGGAAGGGTATTTTTGTGAATTCCGGGGAAACCTAAGGACTTTTCTGCAAAACCGTCGGGGCCGGCGGGGGTTTGAACTAGCCGACCGGGTCGGGTTGTTTCGGATCCATTGGATCCGGATCTAACGGCCGGCCGCCGTCCGCGGGTTTAAGTGAGGCGGTGGATTGAATGCACGGTGCGTCGGATCTTGATCCGGCGGCCGGGGACGTATGTAAGCGGCCGACGAAGGGGCAATAGCCGGTGGCGAGCGGGCTTGCGGCGGCGCGGGGTGGTGACCTCGTCGGCGAACTCGATCTCGAGTTCCGTGCCACGATTCAAGGCGTAGCTAGCACCTAGGCGAAGCGTGCGGGACGGCGAAGCGACTAAGGGCGGCGGTAGAGACGGAGTCGCGACGGCGCGGCGCTCGGCACGGCGGTGCGGCGACGCAAGTCCGGCGACGGCTCCAAGGCGTTGCGGGGCACGGGTTCGACGACAAGCGACGTGGGGTTGCAACTTACCTCCTTGCGCGGCTCCTAGGCGACTTCACGGCGACGAAGCGGCGACGGAGTCGAGGTTTCGACGGCGGTGGCGAAACTCGAGCTAGGGTTCGGCGGCTTGCGGCTAGGGCAAAAGGCGGCGCGGGTTGCTCGGGTAGGAGGCCCGGGGGGCGGCGGCGGGCTTAAATAGCACGGGGGACCGACCATGGCATGCGTGCCCGCCCGGACCGCGCGGTTGCGGCGGCGGGGGTTGGACTCGGGGTTGAGTCGGCGCGGGCACGACGCCGCGGGCGGGGATGACGCGTGGGTCCCACAAGTCGGCCTCAACGGGGGGACGGAGGAGGCGGCGTGGGCCGACGGCGGCGAAGCGGGCGGGCGGGGCCGAAAGCACTTGCGGGGCGGCTTGCGCCGGGATCGAGCGGGTGCGGCGGCCTGGCTCGCCGGGGCCGCGCGGGCGGCGGTCTTTGCGCCGGGTTCTTTGTTGCGGCCTGCCGGGCTAGTTTAGGTAGGAGAGGTAAGCTAGGAAATAAAAGGGTTTGGACATATTGAAAAGGCTTCAAAAAATTAAAATAGAATTCAAACCTGAATTTGAATTCTAACAATCAAAAGAAATGCTCCAGCATGTATGCAACAATTAACTCCTATATTTCATTAACTTTATTTTAGAAAAGTTTTAAACGGCTAAAAATAAATAAAGCAACCTTATTTTCCTTAAACAAATAAATGGTTTCTAGCAATTTTTAATAAAGCCAAATTTTAGCAAAATTAGGGTGTTACAATATTACACGTTATTGAGCTAATCTACACCCACTTGACAAGTTGTTGTATGATGAGTGCAATTTACTTTTTTGTATATTTTTTTCGATTTAGCGAAAATATACGACCGTCCGAGAATTTACCAAAACTAGACTACAACCGTTGTAGGTCACGGCGGCCGCCATATCACACGACGGTTGCGAGTGATAGGTTCTAACCCGGCGTTAGAACGAGGATGGCCCGATCTTCACGAAAGTATGTCTTGAACTTGAAGAACGACGATGGGGTAGCGGAAATAGGATGATAACTTACCGGAATTAGAAGATAACTTGTGAAGATCAGCGGATAACTAGTTTTATACCTAGCCAAGGTTGGATGCGACCCAAACGACGGGGAGAGAGACACCAAAACCACGAGGACTTCGACTCGATCTCCAAACGACCGTAGAACCACAACCGGAGCTAATCCACACAAGGCGAGGCAGCCGTACTGGAACTCACGAAGCACGAACTAGTGGACCTCAGAGAGATCTCTTCACAAGTCCAAGTAGAATGAGGAAGAACAAGGGATGAGTAAGCACTCGGGCTGCTCGGCTGCAATATCACTGGATTAATCTCAAATCATCAAAGTTGTTTTAGCTTACATATGGGGGGTACTTATACTAGGAACAACCCTCATAGGTGGGTGGAAACACGAAAACAAACTGAATACGTCGCCAATGTGAAAGGATCTCCCGAGATGACCTTCGAGTTGTTTCCGCGTGATTGTTTGACTGTTGAGCAGTCTTCAATGTTTCGATCATAACTTCTTCTAGGAATCTTCAAATGACGTGGGGTTGGATGCGTTGGAAAGTTAACTCGATAACCTTTCCAATGGTGTATAGCATGCTATGTGAAACTTCATAGATTGGTACAGTTTAATACCCGAACTTCAGACTCGGGATTTTGCCGAATGGCTTTGCCGAATGACTTGCCGATTGCTTTGGAAATTGCCGAATGACGAGAACTTTTGCCGATTCTAGCTTTGTGACCTTCGTCTTGATGATTCTCTTCAACGTACCTAAGTAGTATCAACATACAAGACTTAGGTAGCATAAAGTTATCATTAGTATTGAATTGAAACTCATAAAGTAGCGCGTGCACCTCTTGTTGGATCTTTGCTGCTTCGGCTACGAGTGATAGGTCCGGTAGAAATTGGAAATGTGGTTGGAGAGGCTGTTGGTGCTGGCATGGTCATATCACGAGCCAGCCACCGTGTGCTACAACGGTTGCGGGCATGGAAGCACTAAACGCCGTAGCACACAACGATTAGCCAAATTGTTGTGTGCTACGACGTTTGGCCGTGGCGGTTGCGGGGAGGCGGTGGTGGCATGCGGCGGACATGCGGTTGTCGTGAACCGCGACGGTTGACCCGTTCAACCGCCTTGGCGGACGGTGGTAGTTTTTTAATTTAAATGATTGTCACCATGATTAACAATACACCGTGAGAAATGTGAGAAATCGTAATCCCGCCAATGCCGGGGCATATGCTCCACATACCGATCATCCGAGGAGTCCTATTCGGTAAAACGTTCATCGTCTTCTAACTCCCTCTCGTATTGCCTCATCACTTCCGGTTTCCTTCTCCCTCGTCAACAAAACAAGTGATAACGAAGTGTGTCTCATCTCCTTCCAAATCGTCTCCTTCTCGCTACTTCCTCCTCTTGTTGTTCCCCTACACCATCCACACATTCCTTCTCATGCACATCCTCGGCTTCCTCATGCACTTGATCACTATTAGACCGACCCTTCCGGAAGACTTGGACAAACAAAATCATAGGCAAACTAACCGAGCATGCATTTTTGATATAACTCCTCTATTGTGGAGTCTCTTGAAGTGGCACGAGCTCCCAATACACTTGATCACTTATGTTGATTAATGCCATTACCGACAAGCATTTCTACTCGAATCCACCGAAAGGTGATGAAGTAGCGGAACAACAAGAGGAGGAACAACTCCGGAAGTCATGGTACCTTGAATCCGAGCTCCCCATCTCTACTTGGAATCCGTGCGTACCGTGGGCCAAGGTACTCGAAGGGTTGTATTCGGCCTTATTCTATGCTGTATCCGACTCATCGATCGGACATAAAGGAAACGGTCGTACGCGAGCGTCGGTGTAAAGCTGCCCCGCCCGTGCTTTTTTTCTCGGCTTACATGCCGTACCACCCTTGCGACCTGCCCCCCGTGATGTTGTAACTCGCAGGTCTGTCCGGCTGATATATCTTGGCATATCTCGGCTTGTCTTGACTTATTTTCTCTCACGTAATACTATTCATTCTACCAGCCGAGCACTATTCATTCTACCGCCCGAACACCCTCTCGGGCGTTGGATTCGACCCTCTCTTTTTTGCTACGTGTTGGTGGACCCGGTGCACCGCCGTAGGTTGATTATGCATTGAACATTTCGTGTTCATGCAGTGCTCAAGTCATGTGTATTTGATTCACATGTCCCCGAAAAAGAAAAAATTGAGTTTACAAAAGAAAATAAGAGCACCGTGGTTGATCATGCATTGAACATTTCTTGTTCATGCAATGCTCAAGCCATGTGTATTTTATTCACATGTCCACCAAAAAGAAAAAAATGGGTTTACGAAAGGAAAAGGCGATTATATTGTACATATTGAGTACTCCTACCTATTTAAGTTCCCGGTAGTTTTACATGCACAAACTATTGAGGAACAAAAAAATCGACCATGAATGAGATGAACTTAGCGAGAAAAAAACAAAGAAAAACAAGACGGCCATCTTGATCTTGTAGAGATTGGAAAAAATAGAAAACGTGGACAAAGGAAAAATGCAAAAAGCCAAACAACTTTGATCTCCCCGCCGGACGAAACGACCACGCCGTACTCACGCCACGCCGGGAGCGGGGAATAGGAGGCCACGAGCACGCGCTTCGTCATCGCCGACGGTCCCGGCGGATGCACATGGCATCCCCTTCATGCGGCGTATCGCGAGACCGAGCCCGAGGCCGCCGCGGGACGGATCGGCGAGACGAGCTCCCGCGATGGAGCTCGCCGTGGAACTCGCGCCCGCGCCGCCCCGCAGCTCGTTGTCGGCGGGGCCGGGTGAGCTCCGCGCCGGCCACCTCGGGGTCGTCGTCGTCGCCGGAGCGCGACCGGCGGGCCGTCGGGCGAGCTCCGCGTGGGGCCACCTCGATGATGAACTCGATGTCCTCGGCTCCTCGCCGACCGCACGATTGGAGTTGTTGCCGGCCGCATCTCCTTCATCCGCGTGTGTGCGCCGCCACGCGAAGGACTCCACCGGCGGCTCTCGCCCGGCTCGGCATGTGCATCCGTGCTGCTTGCCTAACCGCGCCGGCGCGTCCTCGGCCCCCCTCGGCGTCGCTTGGCTACGGCGCCGTCACCGTGCCGGGATCTACATGGCGACATCGAGTCACCGTCGGCCTCCGTGCCCCATCCCGATGCCGGGCCCGGACGAGACAGGGACAGGGCCCTCGGGAACGCACCCGCCGCCGTCGAGGACACTCGCCGACCCCGATCCGAAACCCGAGAGGATGCGGCCGCCCCCGCGCCACCGCGGTTCGCGCCGGCGGCGGTTGACCCTCGTCGCGCTAGATCGGGGAGGGCACCGGTCGCGCCCCCCTTGGCCTCGCCGGCCGCCGCGCCACCGACCCGAGGCCGCGTCCCCATCGCCCTTTCGAGTACCCCTCACACCTTCTCCGGATCCGAAATGACAAACAATGCAATGGATTTCAAATTGAGTACGGGGAAAGAAGAGGTGCATATTAAAAAAAAACACGCCGGTACGGGTACGGCCCGGTATCCGAGCCCCTCGCGCACGGCGGCTCGCCGGATCGGGTCGCCACCCCGCCCGGACCCGGCGGCCCGGAATGATGCTTTCTTCTTCACCGTCGGAGGTTCGAGGCGTGCGAGAGCGGTCGCGGCCGGCTCGCCGCCGTCGATGGAGAGCTCCGCGGGAGGCCGCCATGAAGGGGAGCTCGCCGATCCGAGAGGGTGGAACCCGCCGCCGCCGGCCGTCCGGCCCGCCGGGCCGGTGCGCCCCCGCTCCTCGCCGTGCCCAATACACGCCGGATCTAGAGCAGGAGCCGGTGGCGCCCTCACCACGCCCGTCGGTGTTTAGACCGGCAACCTACCAAGGGGAGTACCCGAGGTAGATGAATGTGGCCCCGCCGAGATCGGTAACTCGAAGGAAGAGACACATGGCACACAATTTAGACGAGGTTCGGGCCGCGAGGTGTATAATACCCTACGTCCCGTATGCCGCGTAGCTCGGGATTGATTGCATGTGTTTACAAGATGATGCGTATGAGAGAGAAGGGTCCCCGCCTCTCCTTATATAGTCGGGAGGCGGGGTTAAAAGTCGGATCGGGGAGAGAGTACTAGTCGGGTACGTCTAGAAGTTCTCTACACGGTACGGAACATGTATAGCTTCCTATCCGAGTACTTCTCCATCGTAGTCCTTGCGCCTCACGTCATCGGGTGCCGTGTGGCACAAGCCGGTAGTCCCGGGGCCCACCGAGTAGTCGGTCCCGGTACCCACCGAGGTAGTGGGCCCGGGGAGGTCCATACGACAAGCCCCGAGTACTTTATAGTCGAGCAGGATAGTTTCGAGTAGTCTTGATGGCACCGACGAGTAGTCGTCAAGCGTCCCCCGAGTACTACAAGCCAAAAGTCCTAAAAATACTTCAACCATCCCGAGGCCGAAAGGTACTCCACCGATCCTTGAGTAGTCTTGAAGTCTTCTCGAGTAGTTCCCAAGCGTACTCGAGTTCCCCTTTTGAAGGTCTTCAACAATACTCGTGTTGTCTTGAAGCCGAATTTTATATGGAAGTGCGATTGCAAAATTGCACTCCATATGGAGTAGCCCCCGAGCCTTAGGTTGAGTCGTGGACTCGGGCCGAGGGTCAATCGAAGTTCGGCAAGATTATCCAAAGCAAAATCCGGAGAAAAAACCGAAGGACACGTGGCACGGAGCCCCCGAGCCTTGAGTCAAGTACTTCCTCTCGAATTGAAGGGTCATCTTGAATGTAGAATGTGTCCCGAGTTGCTCTTGAATCTTGTCGCCACCTATGGAGTTGAGTAGACGTAGCCGAGCCCCCGAGATAGGGCGCATCGACTACTGGAAGTTGAAAGGTCGGGTGGCCGCTGCTGAGTCAGCTGTTGAAACATATCCATCTGGCCGTTGCGGAGCCACCGGTTGACTTAGAAATAGAAACTCGATACCCTTAGTGTTTTCCATCCTCCGCATTCGCAATCGGTTGAATTAGATCTAGCCAAGACTTAGCCGCTCGAGCACATTACCACCCCGTCTTAGGCCGGAGATCCATTCGCGCTTCCGCTTTTTGCCTCCGGAAACGCCCCCCGAGCGAATGTGAGTGAAGACCCGCCGTATTTGGAGAATGAAGGCATCCCCATCAAAAAGCATGAAGACCACCACCGGGAAAAAGAGGTCCCGTGAAGAAGCTGCTGGATCTGCCGGAGGGTCAACGCCGCCGGTATCTCCCCCGTGCCCGAATCCAAATAAGGAATGGAAGAAATCCAAGGCAAAGACAGAGGATTTGCTAGCGCTGCTCAATAGTGGTTTCCTTCGGGAAAAAGAGGTGGACGTGTGGCGTGCCGCCGCCGGGGATCCGTATCCGATGGAGAAGAACCCCGACGAGATCCCGATGTTCGCCCGATTCGTGGAGCGCGGGAGTTGGCTCTTCCGGCGAGCGACTTCTTCAAAGGTCTTCTCGACTATTACGGTATCGAGTACCTCAACTTGAACCCTAATGGAATCTTCCATGTATCTGTCTTCGTCCACTTCTGCGAAGCATTCTTGGGGATCAAGCCCCACTGGGTACTATTCAAAAAGTTCTTCCGCGTGAAGCCCCATCCAAGCACCAACAACCCAAGAGTAGTCGGAGGGGCCGGGATCCAGATACTCGAAGATGCCGCCGAGTAGTACTTGGCGTACAAGCTGATTGACTCCAACCAAGATTGGAAGTCAAAATAGTTCTACATCACCAACCACCACCCGGAGCTGCCGAAGCCAAGCGGGAAGCAGCCGAAGCATCAAGCCTGGTGGAACACGGAGCCGACGATGCAGGAGGGTATTCAACTACCCGAGCTGCTGCAGAAGATTAAGGCTTTGAGAGAAGCCGGGCTGAGGGCCGAACATGTGGCCTTCAGCTTCATGAAGAGGAGGGTGCAGCCACTGATGGCTCGCGACACCCTCGGCTACCGCACACCGGCGAGGGCGACACGTCGCGAATGCCCGCGGTGAAATCGATAATGACGACATCGTCGAGAAGCCGGCGAATTTTCAAGGACATGCCGCCGTACACGCCCCCGCCCGGTCCCCGAGTTCTCCCGTGCCCTCATCCGCCGAACAAGGTAAATAGCCGCACTCGGTGTCCGTGTACTAGTTGTATGGTAGTAGTCATGCTCACCCAAGCCGTGTATTGCGGGATGATATTGTAAAGTTTGTCTCCGAGCCGGCTTCGCCTCCCCGACTTGTAAATATCTCTGAGGAGGGGAAAGGCAAGGCCAAGGAGTGGCACAAAGTGGGCGAAGGTGATGACACCGTCATCGTCGAAGACACGTCCGATGAGGAAGACGAGGAGATGCTTCGGGAGCGGTTCTAGTTGCGGTCCGGGTTCGGCCCGCCCGGATCGCCCAACGTGCCCCTCATCAAGGATCCACCGACTAGCCCGGAGGCTAGTCCGCCCGCACCGCCGAGGAGGCCGTGTAACGTGGCACGCAAGCGCGTCACCAAAAAGTTGAAAGTTACCGAGACTACATCTCCGGAGGTAAACTCCTTGAGTAGAGTAGTCGAGTACTTGTCTTGCAATGTTGTGTATGCCGACAACCGAATTCCGAGTGCTTGCAGGAGATTCCGCCTTCCGACCCCGTAGATCAAGGGGACGAAGGTGACTGGGAGACGGTGGGGGAGCCGACGAAAGAAGCCGCAGCCCAACCCCTACCATAGAGGAGCTTGTGTTGCAATTGACACACCGGTCGACTACGCGTTGTCGAGCCGCGGCGCCGCTCGTCGAGAGCAGGGCGGAGCCGTCCACGACCGGCTGGCCGTCGAAGAACCGGCAAGAACTCAAGCCGAAGAAGAGGCGCCCGCCGAAGCCGGACTTGTCGACATCCGTTAACACCAAAAATTGGTACGTAAAAGAGACCGACCGTGGGCCGAGTTTGGTAAGAGAGCACCATTCGGCAAGAGGTTTTCCTCAAAGCATTCGGGAAAGATGCTCGCGGTCGGGAGCACGCCATCATTTGGCGAAGGGCCGTTTCGCGCTTGGAAGAGAAAGCATTCGGGAATACGTGATGACGTGGCCTCGAATGTAAAGAAGGGACGAATTGATGACGGGTGCAAGACGAACATTGGCGGCGAGGCATTAATTTAGGCAATAAATGTTGTAATCGTGGTCGACTAGGAGTCGTGTTAGGACAAGGGTATAAATATGAACCCTTAGTTTTTGTAATAGAGATTGAACAATTTCACAACAAAACGGCCCCGTGCCAACCTTTGAGTCCTTGAGTCGAGTCGTCGAGTTCTTCGAGAGGAATCATCGATCCGTCGACCTCCGTAATTACCGACAACCTTGTATCATGTCTAGTATCATGCGGGATTTAGACCGTGATGCATGTAGTCTTGTTACCATGCTTAGTATCATGCAATGGATTTAAGCTTGGTTCAAGAGGGCTTTCTTGTTAGATCATGAGTCATGCGGTAGGCTAAGATCTAGCTTAGAGCTAGTTATTGGCTCTATTAGATTTGGTAAGATCTAATAGATTCATCAAGTTACCATGTGTTGCTTTGAATTTTGCTCTTATGTTTAATTCATGTAACACTCTTATTGCCCAATTTAGATTGACTAGATTCGGCTCGTCCCGTTTACGATCCATATGATGTATGTTCAAATCCTTAACTTGATGTGGTGCATGGATCACGTGCTCTTCAACGACCGAATTCAAATCAATCTAGATTGACACGTGTTGCGGGTTCAAGCGTGTTGATCTAGCATAGTTTGTTCCTTCTCCACGGAACCCGAATCGGTACTGTACATACCGTATTCGGCAACTCGCCACGAGCAAAACATGTTCATAAGCTTGTTTTAAATAATGTATGCTTTTAGCCTTCCATGATTAGATTGTATCATGCAAAGGATTGATCTATTCTTGGTTGGTGGTATGGTTTCAAACAAGTCGTATCATGCGATGGATTAACTTGTTTGGTTTCACGCTCGACGGGTTTAAAAGTACCTAGACATGCGGTAGACTAGTGCTTTTGACCTATGCATGCATGTTTACCGCAAATTTATAATCATGCTCCGCCCTTATTTACTTTATTGTTATTTATCCTTGATAATCGGTCATGGTCATGTATTATAATGTTGTTTAGATAAAAGATCGATCTATCATCATGCTTACATCATGCATTCAACTATATCTTGTTTACATGTTTTAAAGCTCCCGAATGGTATTAATATTGCCGACGAGATAGCTTACTATAGCTATATGTCTTTTTGATTGGCTTTGAGGCCGTAGAATACGAAACTCGTTCGGTACCACCCGACAAGTTCAAGGTTTTATCTAACTCGTTTTCATCCTTTGTCGGTTTTACGAGAAAATTGATCGGCACGCTTGAGATTCGGCCATGTGTGTTAAGCCGCCTTTGTTCGGCTTGTCCGTGTGCTTGGCGTGAGGTGCCGATTTTACGTCAACACACTTTTTGGCACGCCCAAAGGGGGACATTCTAGTTGATCAAGATGCCCGATATCCAAGATGTCATGGATGTCACCTTCGAGGAGTCAGTTTCTACGAACGGCAAAGAATCGCAACCGAAGGAAGCTATTGAGCAATTTCGACAGAAATGTCTAATGTCGTTTTCCAAAAATAGGAGTGGTGTACCATTCTTCATGTCGACATGCCAAGGGTTCTAATGCCGGAGAACCCGATACAACGAGCCGTAGAGAAACAAGAAGTTTTTGGCATGGTGCGAGAAAAATGTTTGAAGACATAATGGCTAGGCACAACACCGCATTTTTAAATAGCTTCCGACAGATGATGACTGGTATCTTTGGCCCAAGTGTGGACAAACATTTTGAAGGGGAATCAAGTGCTTGCGCACCGTCACCGGCCAACCCGGTTCGTCAAGATGCGGGGATTCAACCGCCTCCACAGAGCATGAGTGGTCAGCCAACTCAAGCACGTGGATAGCCAACCGCTTCGGCCAAATCCTCCTCAAGCAATACCTAATCCACGTACATATGGAGAGATGGCGTTTGGCACTCCCGGAGTTCAACCCGATTCTACTTACGGGATAGCCCTAGCAAATAACGGGTTGCGAGAAGAATATGTACGGCACGGCATTCGGAGTTCATGGATTACGGTGCTATTGATGCTCTCCCGAATCCTCGGATATGCTTTGGTGCTACGGGGATGCCTGTTGGAGGACTAGAGAATCAAGACGTCAATATTGATCTCCCCGATGCGGAGGATGACCGATGTGCTTCGAATCAATTCGGTCTAAAGCCTAAAAACCAAGGGCACGTGTATACACCTCCTTTCCCCGTAATGGTATAACAGGGTGGCCTTACCGAACATAGTGAAAGTTCCGCGCAGATCTCATGAAGTTTTCCGGGCAAGATGATACAAGTACCGTGGAACACATAGCCCGATACTTGATGCAGCTTGGGGAAGCATCTCGCGATGAAACATTCGGATCGATATTTCCCTTTATCATTAACAGAGCCCGACCTTTACATGGTTCACTTCTCTCGCCCGCTCATTCAATCTCGCTCCCGGAAAGATTTGGAGCGAAAGTTTCATGCTCATTATTTCATTGGAAGCAATGAGAAGAAGCTAATTGATCTAACTACCCCGAGGCGGAGGAACAATGAAACGCCAATGGAGTTCCTCGGAGGTTCGGAGAGACCAAAAGCATGTGTTTCTCTTTGAACCTACCGGATGATCAATTGGTCGGTATGGTCGTAGTAGGGATGTTGCCGCCTATTCAGAAAAGTTGTTCAAGATGGAGTTCGATAATCTTGGGCAATGTTGCACGGATCGTCATTGATGAGCAACCAAGCTTATGGCTTCAAGAAAGACTCCGGGTTCGCCAAACACAAGTGATGTGGCCGACATTTATAATCAATTCCTCGAAAGGGCGTATTAGGGAGAGGAATATGATGATGAAGAGGAGATAGTCATGCAGCTGAAATAGTGTGGGGGCAAAGAGACATTAACGGTGAAACGAGGTGGATTAAGCAAGCCAAAGGCACCTATGATTTCGATGTGACCAAGGCCGATAAGCTCTTTGAGTTCCTTGTAAAAGAAGGCCGAATCAAGTTGCCGATGGACATTCTATGCTTCGACTCGATGGGGTGAAAGAAAAAAGATATTGTGGGCTTCACGATAGGAATTGTCACTCCATCAATGAGTGCGGGGTCTTCGGATGAGAATTGAGAAGGCTATCCAAGGTCATCTAAAATTTGACAATAAGATGAAATTTGATGGCAATCCTTTTCCTCGAACATGATTGGGTTCTCGATCAACATGGTGACCGCCGAAGTGAAAGGAAAAGTGAAGGTTTTGACTTCGAGCGAAGGCGAAGCAGGATGGATCGCTTGACCCCGCTCAACAAGTGACATTTGAACAAATCCACAAGGCCGAACCTCGCATCCCGAAAAGTCAAATTGAAGTGGGGGAATCCTCTAGACCCGGGGTGACTTCACGTATTCTCCTTAACAAGTGGCGGCGTCGGCAAGAAAAAGAGCGTTATCGAAACAAAAGTACGAGGAGGAGAAGCGAAGATATGAGGAAGAAGTGCACATGAAAGAACGAGAAGAACACGCGCGAGAACAAGAGCATGTGCATTGGGGATGTTTTTTCTTCGGGCACTACCGGAACGAAGGGTTAAAGCTTCCCACGCTAAACAATTGTCCCGAATGCGGTGACAAGTATACGGAATATAGGCGGATATCGTCAATCGCCGATCCGTCCATGAAAGAATTGAAAGGATGCATCCTAGTGACGATCGGCGCATAAAAATAAATGAGATTAACGATCAACCAAGGAAGAGATATGCTGATCACGGATGGGTTGACCACGAAGAAGAAGAAGATCGTGAATATGTCCGGCGTAAAGAACAAGGAGGTGCCCGCCTCGGTTTGAGGAGAAGCCAAAAGAGAAGGGTTCGAGTGTTTGAGGAATCGGGGAGCCGAAGCATGCGGGAATCAAGAGGAAACGGTGTGGCGTCCAAAAGACAAGCTCGATGGATCCGGTCGTTCGGCTCCTACGTGCATGGTATGCCTCTTGCCTGAATGAATTCATGGCTCCGGCTAATCGGATTGTGCGGAGGAGGTGTCGCCGGACATTGATGAGGTTGAGCAATTTGGGCCGATGGCACGGCTAGTGTTGGCCAAGCAAGCTACTTTTGACAAGCCGGCCAATAATCGGCACATGAGACCACTTTGTACTTGAGGGGATACGTCAATGGGAAGCCATTGACCAAGATGTTTGTTGATGGTGGAGCTGCTGTCAATGTGATGCCATACATTACATTCGGGAAGCTTGGCATGGGCCCCGGAGATTTGACGCCAACAACCATAGTTCTCGAATGATTTTGCCGGAAATCCTTCGGACACCAAGGGTTGTGTACATGTGGATCCGATGATCGGGTCTAAGACTTTGCTTACGACCTTCTTTGTCGTTGAAGGCAAAGGGGCATATAGCTTGATGCTTAGAAGAGATTGGATCCATGCGAACCGCCGCATCCCATCTACCATGCATCAACAACTTGTTCAATGGGTGGATGATGATGTAGAAGTTGTCCAAGCGGATGATTCGGTAAGCGTGGCTAACGTGGAACCGACCTTCCGGGAGTATCAAGGTATAGATTGCTTCTCGAGCAAGGATCGGGGTGAAGGTCCCGTTGAACCGGTCGGCGGTGATCAACAAACTGATTCAAGCGATCGGCTCTTATAGCAATTTTTAATGGAGAATCCAATTGATGAAACCGATGGGAAGTTAGGACGTGGATTTATGTCGGTCGACAACCGGAAGAAACGGACATTGGAGATGGTGACAAGCCAAGGCCGACATTTATCGGTGCTAACTTGGATTCGGGTTTCGTAGAAGAGTTGATCAAGCTTCTAATAGAATACAAAGCTTGCTTCACTTGGGATTATTCGGAGATGCCCGGTTTGGATCATTCCATTGTTGAGCATCGGTTGCCAATCAAGCCTGGTTTTAGACCTTACAAGCAACCGCATCGAAAAATCTACAATGACGAAGTATTGGCCGACGTGAAGAAAGAAGTTGAGAGATTAATAGAAGCAAATTTCATTCGGTGAGGACCATGTGTGGTTCGAGGACCGGTGGATGGTCGCTTCCTTGTGTGATGAGTGATTGACAACGTTGTGTGGACCGATTCTTGGCTAAGTATTGCGGGTGCGGGATGCGGCTTGACCGGTGTTGGTGCGGGTGAAGAACAAGCGCGAAAGGTTGTCGCCAATGAGGCCTCCGGGTGTGGAGAAGACAAGTAGGCTTCGTTCGAGGGACCCGGTGGCCGGTGGGGTCAAGTGCGGACCGCGAGGTGGCATGAACGGCAAGATGAAGTCATGGACGGTTTCTTGGTTGAGCCACAAAACCAAGGTCGAGCCGGGACTACGTGGGAGCCGACTCATGAGTGGAGATTGGCGGAGGCTACACCGAGTTCGCGGGGTTTCCGGTGGTTCACCGTAAAACCACCGGGTTCCTTGGTTGATCCAAAAGCCAAGACCGAAGAACCGAAGACAAGGCCTGCAAGAGTACCGGACCGGTCCGACCGGTGGGTCCGAATGGTCCGACCGGTGTGCGATGACGTAGTCCGGAATCTTCGAAGCGGAGGACACGCGTCGGGATCGCAAGGCTTGCGTCGAGGCTAAGCAGGTTGCGGTCGCCGGGCATCCGTCCGATGGAGAAAGCTTGAAGACTTCCAAAACCGCCCTTGAGGGGCTTGTATTCGTAGTTGTTAGAGAAGGGTATTTTAGACTTTCGGTTGCCTCCATATAACCCAAGAGGTGAGAGGATGGCAGCCAACGCTCTAGGAACCCTAGTTCATTTGCTTTCCTATTTTTCCTTCCTATTTTTTTTTAGGATTTCTATAGGACTAGCTTGAGAGCTTCATGGTGAGATCTTGTGAGAGGGTTGGATGATCGGGCGGCAAGCTAGACCTTGTATGAACCTTTGTGGCATGTATAGATGATTCGGCGTGGTTCCTCAAGGCCTTGTTGTGTTGTTCCCGGTTGTTCTTGGTGGTGATTTTCGGAGCCCTTTCTTGGTGTTTTTCTTGGGTTGTTTTCGGGACCTTTCTCTTGGGGATTTGATGGGGGAAATCGTGGGAACCCTTCGTGGTTCTTTGGGCTGTGATTCCCCTCCCAAATCCGTGAGTAAAGGGGCTCAATTTTGGGGTTTTCCGAGTTCTAGGGTTAGAGGTGTTCTTGGCGGGATTTCTTCGATTCCTCCTTTTTGGACAAGTTTTGGTGGGATTAAACTTGGCTATGGACTCCTCATGAGGTGTTCCTATTATCCCCAAAGTCTTGTTCAAGTCCGTGGAGCGATTCGGGAGATCGAAGTTTGGATTTGGGGGAGTTGACCCGCGGTGCTTTGTTCATCCCGAGTCCGCCCGGACTACGCCGGTCCGACCGGTGCTCTTGGCCGGCTCGACCGGCAACCCTTGGTGGGTTTTTGCTCGGGTGAACGTCCGGGTGTGTTCACCGTTGTCTCGTGTTGCGCTTGTTTCGAGTTTGGGTCGGTTTGGAGGTCGGTAGGGATCGTTTGGTGATTTGGGGGCTTTCGAGGCTTGGACCGGTCCGACCGGTGTGTTGCACCGGCCCGACCGTATGAAGCCACTTAGTGGAAGTCGTCAACTCTCACCGAAGAAGGACCGGTCGACTAGTGGTGCTCACCGGTCGACCGGTGTTGGTCGGCGGATTCGAGGTTTGGTGTTCCGCCGCGTTCTCGGGTCGGAAGGTCGTGTGTTGGTTCCTAGGTCCGGCGGCACTCCGGTGGCTACGTGGGCTTGACCAACTTGGGTAGTGAGTCGGAGACGTGTGTTGGAAGCCGTGTTCATCTTGTTGGAGTTTCCATCTCCTTCGAGAAGAATTTTTATCGGCTCCCATTCACTCTCCCCCTCTCTCGGTTCGCCGTATCGGTCCTTCATTCGGCCATGCGGTACGCGGGGTGGATCTCTAATATTGTTCCCGTTTACAAGAAAAACGGGAAGATGAGGGTTTGCATAGACTTTAGAGATCTAAACAGAGCTACACCTATGGATGAATATCCAATGCCTGTTGTTGACTTGTTGGTTGATGCTGCTGCTGGACATAAGGTTATTAGCTTCATGGATGGCAATGCAGGGTACAATAAAATTTTTATGGCAATAGAAGATATATCAAAGACAGCCTTCGATGTCCTGGACATATAGGCCTCGTTTGAGTGGATTGTCATGACATTTGGGTTGAAAAATGCCGGTGCAACTTATCAAAGAGCAATGAATTATATTTTTCATGAGTTGATCACACTACAAGAAACTATTTAATCTGTGACGTAATCATTCTGTCGCAGATTAAATAAAATTCGTCGCAAATCAGCATCCGCGACGATTTATATTTTCATGGTGGAATGAGCGTCATTGATTAAATCTGTCGACGTTCCTTAATAAACATCACAGTCTGTGACGTATTTGGATCGTCACGGAGTAGCCCAAGACCCATGCAGCCCAACCCAAAGTCCAGTTTTAGTGACGAAAATAATCGTCACAGATTGCTGCTGACATGGATCATTACGTGGCTGCTGATATGGACGCTGACGTGACTGCTGATGTGGCTGCCTACGTGGATGACACGTGGCAACCTGCATGGATGACACGTGGCAGCCTGCATGGATGATGCACGTGGCAGCCTGCATGGACTACGATGATGTGGCAGCTTACATGGACGACGATGACGTGGCAGCCTACATGGACGATGATGATGTGGCAGCCTACATGGACAACAATGACGTGGCAGCCTACGTTACCACAGCCCAGTTCGGATTACTATTCCAGCCCACAAGGCCCATTTCAGAATTATAAGTACAGCATAAAATTGGCAAAAAAAGCCCATAACACCATCTTCATAATTTTGTACAATTTCTTCATAGTTTTGTACAGTTTTTGAATCAGAATTCGATGGCAATCAAATAAAAAAATCAATAATGTAACTTCATGTATCTGCCCAGGAAAATACATTGCAAGTATCAGCATCTATTGCAGCTAAAACCTTCATCTTGCAACACTTTCAATCTATTGAAGCACAGTTTCCTGCATCAATAACAAAGAAGCAATTTCTTTAGAAAAAATAGATAGCTACACAATTCACATGAAAATAGATAGCATTAGGAAAATTCTGAAGTCAGGGCAGTTGTCATCTTTCATAAGTCAGAAGTAACAACAAATTCACTCATAGGCAAGTGCATAGTTATCAGATATCTCTTCTAAATTATATGGGAAATCAATCAACAGGCAGTTACAAGAACATCATGAATGGTTGTTAATCTAGTTATCCAAAACAAAAACTAAGCAAACTCATGGATCAGACTTCCAGATTACTAAGCAAATAAAGTACTTGAGTGACAAATTTCTGAGGTCGTTCAGATCCAACGAGATTTAGCTAACAAGAACAAAAGACTCAAGCAAACAAGGATTCCATATCTATTTATTAAAAATACATTCAGCTATATTTCACATTAACAATAGAACATGCTTTAGAGTACTTAATCTCAGTGCACTACCACAGTTATGAGTTCACTAACAACTGGAAATTAGTTGTGTACCCTTAGGATCCATTTGAGCTTCTGAAAGGTCAATCGTTCCCTCCTGGTCTACACATAGATAAGGATAATTATGTCAGCATTCAATACTAGTTCATTGCTAAACAGCTTGAATGATGATACATCAAAAACGATTGAGCAACAAACAATGCAACATCGTAATTTCTAATTTTCTGAAGCAATCCCTCAGTTTCTTTGGTCTGAGCTCTGTGATATTTTATCTGTACTAGGACTAGGACTTGAGTGATATTTTGTGCCAGACTATGAGATATAAGCAATTTGTCACCCAAAAATTAGCTATTTACAAGTACTGGGTTGATGCAAGAGCTAGTGTTAGCAGGCAGTAGCATACAAAACAAGGACCTATACACAACAAAAATTGACCGATCACACAGCAATACATATCTTCTGGACCTATGCAGATAACTACATACAGAACAAGGACCTATTTATCTGTACAACCAAGGAGCTACATATAGAACAAAAATTGACAGATCACACAACAATAGCTAAAGCAAGCAGCAAAGCCATCTCAAGGTAATTTAAAAGCATTAATAAATTACCATGCAAACGGAGATGACAGCACCACACCCAACCAATTAATCGATACCCGTACACTAACACTGACACACGTAGACGGAGCTGCTCGAATCAGCAGCATACACGGTACACCATGCGAAGCGGCAAGCCTGAGATCAACCCTGGCTGCTGACTGACCCCTGCCTGATTCTATACACCAATTCACTCAACTAGACAATTCGGCGCGCGTTGCGCGCCCTAACGATATCGTAATGAAGAAGTATACTTAAATGACAATCAAGACATAATAACACACATCCACATAGCAAATATTATAGCACATCGGTTCTCCATGCTACCGTATACATCAAATTTTAGGTGTCTAACCAGCAATTGCAGTCATTTGTGAACTCAAATAGCCCAGCAACTATGCGGTCTAACTGAGAAGGCAAAATATATCAGTAACTTGTGAACTCAAATAGAACAAAACCTTTTATATGAAATGGTGTCATCTTTTACGGAAAAATGTGTCTGGCTTGAGACAAAGGTGTAGCAATACATTGACGACTAAGCAGTATCAGCACATTAATCACACACAATCAATGATCTTTTTCTCACACAATTCAAGGATCTTCCATTTTTTGCTGATTAACATAAGAGCACAAAGCAATTGCAAACACATGAAAAAGATCAGAGGATGACCGAACTTACCCCTAAATCCTTCAGGTAGAGCTGTAGAACCACGACGCTCGCTGCAGGCACATGAAAGAAAACAATATGTAGTCAGCTTATTTCCACACCGATGAAGGCCACAACATCTGGAAATGTAGAGACACGGGAAAATTAGAGGAACAAGCTCACCGTGAGAGGCTGCTGGCCAACCCACAGACAATTAAAAGAAACATAATGCAGTGCTAGCCTTCTGAACTGTTTAGTAACTTTGACACAGACAATTTACATTGTTATAAATAACCTATGGTCCTAAGGTACAGTATCAAATTATGAGCTCAATGACCTCTCTTTACTGACGTCAAACACCTATCTTCAGTCTCAACAAAAAAAGACACCCAAATCATTCAGCAAGTAGCTCTGTAACCTCAGATCCCAAACAAAAATTCTCGCTAATAATCGACATGAGCTTCGTCTAACAAGCCTTCGTAACTGTCAATGTGTGCATATCATCCGATAATTCAAGTAAAATACACAGCTTTGTGCTTGTATAAAACCAATGGTTACACACTAGTTGGCTAATTTACAAATCTGAAGTTCAAAGCTTTCCAAGACAATTGTTGGCCATATGATTGCTTCAACTTCTATCTTTTAGCCCTGAACATAATAGCAAGATAAAAGATTCATGACTCCGAAGGAGAAAGCTGCATCACAGGCAGCCACAACGTCATCCATCTATAATCTAATAAATCAAGACAAAATAGCAATCATTCAAAGGAATATATGGCAGCATCTTCAGATTCGATGGAAAATATACGTTCAATTGTCAATTGCTCACATGCAAAACTGTGAAAACATCAACTAGTAGAATTATTCTAAAACAAACTGAGAGCTGTTTCATTTGAATTTCAGCAAAAATTCGCTTTAGAGGACTACAGATTCAGAAGGTCAGTGTCAAGGAACTAAAATTCTCCAAAATGTGCACCAAACTTTCATTGGACACTAATCATGTCAAGTGTGCAAGAGTCACATGCTAGAACTCCATCTGTCAGGAATCTGCTGTAATTTTTGTACAAAAGCCACCATGATATCTCACGCCAATCCTAACCTACACCCATTAATACCATGGCTATTCTGAAGGCTGCCTCCAATACTCATTCATATTTCATAACAGATACATGATTTCATCTGGCCTGCCTAAAAATAAATTTCAGAAACCCTTTTAATTAGGGAAGATCGCCAAAAATAAACAAATCCTAGCATGTACAACCTCTAGTAAAAAGAGAAATCGAAGATTCACTAGGACAAACATCTAGGTCCGTTAGGAGGGAGGAGAATCTTACACCATCACTGCTGATTCCCTGTTGTTCTTGCTGTCACGGTTGGGAAATCGAACGACAACAAGAGGGGATAAAGATGTAAGAAGGTAGCGTAGAGAGTACTGGATCCGTTGCCAGCAGCAATCCAGCAATTGGGAGGAAGGAGAACTAACCGAGAGATTGGTGGGGCTCGCCAGATCAATCGACGAGCGGGGAGGTGGCGGGTTGCAGTTCCCGTTGCCGTTGGCGGCGGCCGCGGCGGGGTCGAGCTTGCGCGGGACCGGGAGCGGTGCGGCGTCGCCGGTGGCCTCCCGCACCCAGTACCTGTACGACGACGCCTTCTCCTCCGGCGCCGTCGCCGTCGCCGCCGCAGCCGTGTCCTCCATCTCTACTCCTCTTCCTCTCCGCCCCCGACGCCGACGACGCACGGACTCGGTGGCCGCCACAGATCTCTCAGCGAGGGTGCGAGGGACTTGAGCTCGCGAGGAGGAGCCGAGGAGGACGAGAACTGGGTGGCGGATTGGTGGAAGAGGAGGGGAGAATAAAGTGGCGGTGGTGGTGGGCATGGAGGGCATGGAGGTGGGGGCGGCTAAATAGGGGAGGGGGCGCGTCGCCATGGGAGCCGCAACGGCCGAGGAGAAGGCGCGTAGGGTGCGCGGGAGGAGCGCCAGCCGCGCCGTGCGCGGGAGGAGCGCCATGGAGTCCGTGGGGGTTGCATCTGCTCCATGCGCAGTGGATCTGAGGAGGGAGAGGGAGAGGCGAGGAGGAGAGGGAGCGGGCGGCGGGAGGAGGCTGAGAGAGGAGGGGGAGGCAGCCGAATAGGGTTTGGGGATCCTTTTATACGAAGCAAACACAATTTTAGCCATATGTTCGCAGATGAACCTAAAATGATTGAGCTGTTTTGGGCTTAAACGGGCTTGTTACATTTCTCCCCTGCTTAATTTTTTTCTTTTTCTTTTTTCATTTATTTGAAATAAAAAAATAATTACAATTTGAACTATGTGTACCTCCAATAGGATTGGAAAAAATTCACAAAAATCATAATTAGGCTTCTATGGTCCATTCTAGGCCACATTTAGGAGATTGATGAAAACTTCAATTGACTTGTAGAAAAAACTCGAACTTCTACTAGTCACCTTGTTGTAAAATAATGATAATGATACTTAAATTTGTTCATTCTACAAATTGACATGAAACCATATTTTAAGCGTATAATGATCCTATAAAAAATTCATATGGTTTTGATAAAGGGAGATTATAGATGTTCACAAATAGGACACAAGACTCACATAGTTTCCTACAATTGAAAACAAACTTTGAGATTTGAACAACTAATAACGTGACCAAACTTGTATGCACCTCAATTTTTGACACCATCTCATGTTGACCATAACATCAGAAAATATTAAGTTATATTAGCAATTATTATGAAAAAACATGTTTTTTATATTCTCTTTGTAGTTGGAAAAGTTATGTTGTATGAAAATCAACCAAGAAATAGTAATTAAGATACAAACAAATGGCACTGAGTAACACATCTCGATTTTAGAAAAAATTAGGAAAAAGAATTAACCGATTTGGAGTTTGTATGAGGAAGAAAAACAGTTTACATGTTTTATCCGAAGATTAAAAACAGAAATTGCAATTGCTATGAACTGAGATGAACAAGTGTGTTTTCTCTTTTTAATCGTTGACTAAAACTTGTAACTAGTTTTTCTGCCTCATACTAACTCCAAATTCGATGATTCTTTTTTCTAAAATTTTCTAAAATCATTCTTTACCAATATCTACAACTTTAACAAATGAAAGATGATTTGGATAGCAGTTTATTATGAGTAATTCAAACTTACATCTCGAATTTACACTATCATAATTCAAATAATATCATAAAAAGCTCTGATGGTTCTACGAATTGACGTGGTAACATAATTTGGGTCCATAAACTTGTGATCAAAATTTCAAATGATTTTGGTAACATCGGAGCCTACATTGTTTAGAAATGGGTACATGTCTCACATAGTTTCATGAAACATTACTTGAACATTGAAGTGTATCATACCTTTCGAAATTTTTGAATTCATACGCACTTCAAACTTTTCCATAACCTTCTGTTTAGATTATTATTGCAAAATACGAAGTTACATTAGCAATGTTTGTTCAAAATGCATTTATTTATATTCTCTACATAAATGCATGAAAAGAAGCCATGCGAATAAGATTAAAGAAACAATAACCGACTTACAAAACAACACAACAAAATGAAAGAACGTGATTTTAGAAAAAATTGGAAAAAAGAAACACCAAATTTTGAGTTCATATGAAAGAGAAAAACCAAATGCAACTTTTAATTCAGGATTAAAAAGAGAAAGATGAACCATTTTGTCTATAAAATGCAACCTTAACCAAAGAGTTTTTAAACTATATAAGACTAAACGTCTGCAAACAAACATAGCTCCCACTTGTAGTGTAGTGGTAGCACACCTTACTTCTATACCACAGGTCGACTCCACCCCTTTCTTTTGGTTTTAGGTTTTATTCCTACTAATAAATATATAAATAAACTAAAATGTTAACAAAGGACACAAAACAAAGGAGTGGCTCAGTGGTAAAACATGCATATGCGAACCTGGAGGTGTTGGTTTCGAGTCTCATCAGGCCCCTTTTTGTGCAGGATTAAATTGTTAAAACCGAAAAATTCATTAAACAAATAGGCCACACACACATAGAAATCACAAATTGATTGGTAGCTCAACGGTAGGTGCTCTTGTTCTCTCCATGGAGGTCACGGTTCGAATCTGCCACCTGCTGACTTTTTTTCCTTTTTTCAATTTTTTCCATGACTATTTATTATTAGTTGATATTTTTAGATTTTTTCCATTTTCAAATTTTTCCATTCATAACATGACTAAATTTATTATTTGTTGACTTTTTAGATTTTTTTAATTTATCATTTTTAGATTTTTAAATTTGTCATTTTTCATTCCTAACATGACTATTTGTTATTTGTTGATCGCGACGAATCTGCTAAAACGTCACAACATTATGGGCTCAATTGCGACGAATTTAACAAATCGTCGTAATGTTCTGGGCTTTAATATCCATTAGTGCACATCTGTGACGAAAAACAGGAATACGTCATAGAATCGCGACGAATTTAACAAATCGTCATAGTGTTTTGGGCTTCAATGCACATCCGTGACGAAAAAGAGGAATACGTCATAGAATCGCGACGAATTTAACAAATCGTCACAGTGTTCTGCGCTGCTATGCACATTCGTGATGTTTTCTGAAAACGTCGCGGAGAATGCGTCACAGATTAAATAGTTTCTTGTAGTGTCGACAAAATTGTTGAGATATACATTGATGATGTCGTGATCAAGTCTTTGGATCATGAATCACATTTGGATGATGTGAGGAAAACTCTAGAGCGCACTAGAAAGCATGGGCTTAAGATGAACCCGAACAAGTGTGCCTTTGGAGTTTCGAATTTGGAGAGTTCCCGGGATTTTTTGTGCATGATGGAGGAATAGAAGTTGGCAAAAGGAGTATGAAAGCTATTGATGAAGTTGTTCCTCCAACCAATCTTAAGGAATTGCAATCACTTCTTGGCAAGATCAATTTTGTGAGAAGATTCATATCCAATTTATCACAAAAGGTGTTGCCTTTCTCTCCACTATTAAGACTCAAGAAGGATCGAAGTTTGTATGGGGTGACAAACAACAAACGGCTTTCGATGAGATTAAGGAATATATGAAGGAACCACCGGTATTGGTACCTCCACAATTGAACAAGCCTTTTAAGTTGTACGTGGCGGCCGATACCCAAACCATTGGATCGGCCCTCACACAAGAGTTTGAGGGAAAGGAAAGAGTAGTTGCGTACCTTAGCCGAAAATTGCTTGATCCCAAAACAAGATATTCGGTACCGTGGAGAAGCTTTGCTCGTGTGTTTATTACTCATGTACAAAGTTTCGGCACTATTTGTTGAATGTCGAATGCATTGTATACTCAAATTTTGATGTAATTAAACACATGTTGTCTATGCCAATTTTGAATGGAAGGATTGACAACCGGATTTTAGCTTTGTCTAAGTTTGAATTAAGGTTTGAATCGGCAAAAGTTGTTAAAGGACAGATCATTGCTGATTTCATTACTGAACATCGTGATCCGTCAATTAATTTACTTGAGATTACTCCTTGGGCTTTGTTCTTTGATGGATCTTCATGTGGCAAAGGTGGTGGAGTATAAATTTTATTAATTTCACCTAGAGGAGAGATGTTCGAATTTGCTATTTCTATCCAACCCATCGTCACAATTAATCAAGTCGAATACGAAGCTTGTCTTAGAGGGCTTCAATATTTGAAAGAAGCAAAGGCTATTTCGGTTGAAATTTATGGAGATTCGAGCTAGTTATAAAACAATTGAATGGCCAATATGAATGTAGGAATGATATCCCGAGGAATTACTACGAGGAGTGCAAGGAAATCTTGAAAAGTTTTCGCTAGTGATTCTACAACATATTCCTAGGGAACACAATGAAGAGGCAAACAGGTTGGCTCAAAGTGCTTCGGGTTATAGAGAAAATCAAGAAGTGTTTGCCAATGATGTGTGTGCTTTTGGGAGTGATCTAGCAGAAGATGATTGGAGAAAAGAAATTGCTGATTATTTGGAGAATCCATCCCGAAAGGTCTCTAGGAAGCTCAGGTATAAAGCTATAAAGTTAGTTCTTCTTGATGGACGTTTGTATTACAAATCATTAGATGGGGTGTTGCTACAATGCCTGGGTCAAGAAGAAGCAAAGAAGATGATGAGTGAAGTGCATGATGGGCTGTGTGGAGCGCATCAGTCGGCTTACCGAACGAAGTGGGTTATCAGGCAAACCGAATGTTATTGGCGACAATGCTGTGAAGATTGCTTTGAGTATTACAAAGGGTGTCAAGATTTTCAAAAGTTTGGAAATATTCGAGAGAGTTCCGAGCATCGGCTTTGAATCATATTGTCAAGCCTTAGCCATTCGAGAGGATGGGGCATAGATTTGATTGGCCAAATAAATCCTCCATCTAGCAAGGGGCATAAGTTTGTGCTTTTGGCAACATATTATTTCACTAAATGGGTTGAGGCAATTCCATTGAAGAAAGTGACATCAGAAAATATGGTTGAGTTTGTCAAAGAGTATATCATTTACAGATTTGGGATTCCTCAAACAATTACGACCGATCAAGGGACTCAGTTTACATCTTCAAAGTTCAGAGAGTTTCCTGAAAGTATTGGGATCAAATTGTTAAATTCTTCTCCGTATTATGCCCAAGCTAATGGTCAGGCAGAGGCTTCTAACAAGATCATGATCAAGATTATACAAAAGAAGATTGATCAGAAGCCAAAAAGGTGGCATTCGGTACTCAATGAAGCCTTGTGGGCTTACCGAATGGCCCCTCATGGAGCTACAAAAACATCTCCTTATAAGTTGGTTTACGGGCATCATGTTGTCTTGCCATGGGAGATGCAATCGAGTCAAGGAGAGTAGTTTTGCGAAAGGATTTAAATTCCAAGGATTTTAGTGACTTAATGATGAATGAATTAGAGGATTTGCATATGATTCGTCTTAGGGCCTGGGAAAATATTGAGAAAAACAAGATGCGAGTTGCTAAGTACTATAACAAGAAGGTAAAAGTCAAGCAATTTGCGAAGGAGATTTGGTTTGGAAAGCGTTATTGCCCATTGGAACTAAGTACGAGACGTTCGGCAAATGGTCCCCGAGTTGGGAAGGACCTTTTCGGGTGGTTAGGTTGTCACACCCCGAAATTTCCAATTTCGGGATGTGAATAGAGAGAATAATTAAATAACAATTTTCTCATAATTATAAAACTTTTCCAACATTTATTTTCTTTACGGGAAATATAGTATAGGAAAAATCCTTGTTTGATTTTCCGAATCAAATATAAAGTTGCGAGTGTTGCATTCATGCCGACGCATCTTGGTGCTTCTTGAGTGCAAAAAGGTTTCAAAAATGCGTTTAGGAGCTGTCCGGAACCTTCCGAGAATTTTCCGGATTTTTCACGAATTTATTCTCATTTTTCCTTGTTCTATTTCTATTTATTAGAAGGCTCCAAAATCTTTTTCATGAGCTCCAAATGCTTTATTTGGATTGTTCATGTCTTAATCTATCACTAGGAATTTTCCTCGAATGTTTGGGATTTTCTGAGTATTTTTAGTGCTTTAAACGAATTTCTGGAGTTTATCTGGAATTCTTTTGTACTGAAAATGTATTTCAGAAAAAAAACCTATCCTATCGGATTGGGCCGAGCCCGTGGGCCCGACCCAACCCACTCCGGCCCAGCCGCCTGGCCCGGCGGGGCCCATCCCGCCGGCCAAAGGCCGAGGCCGCCGTAACCGGCCAGGACACCGCCGCCGGTCGTCCATGCCCGGCACGACTCCTCCCTGCCGCGGCCTAGCCGCCTGCGCGCCCTGCGCCTGCGCGCCGCGCGAAGCCTGCCACCGCTGCCCGCGCGAAGCCCGCCGCCGCCGCCCTGCCCGAGCCGCCGCCTGGTGGCCAACCGTTGGCGTTGTCTCGCCCGATTCGTCGCCCAGGTGTGGAACCGGAGCAGTCCGGCACCACCGCGAGGACCGCGACGCCGAGACGCGTCCATAGGTCTGCTTCCCGTCGCGATCTGGCCACTAGAGCGTCGCCACGGCTTGGAGACCGAGCACCGCCGCTCGTACGTCCTCGGCTCCTCACCAAGCCAGTCCGTCGTCCAGCCATCTCCTGAGTACCTTCCTCGCTGGTGAGCATCCCCTTCTGCTCTGCTCTGTTTCCTCTACCTGCTGTGCCACCAAATCGAACCTGTAGGCCACCGGAGTGCCTCCGTTTTGACCACCAGAACTCCCGTCTGCCATAGTAGTCCGAAGAAAGAAGAAAGCTCTTTCCTTTTTGCAATCAGGACCGGGTAATAGATGTAATCCGTAGACCAGTTTGTGAGTCTTGACCTTTTACCAGTGAACCCCCTAGAATCTATTAGATGCTTCCAACCAGATCCATCCCAAGCACTTTTATAGATCTAACCCTGAGTTTTATTCTTTTTCACGAGTACTGTTTCTTGTGTCTCGGGTTTCTTTTCAGCTACTCCCTGTTATCTATAGATAATCACGACTAGGTCCCCGTAATCTTGTTTTGCCCTTAGTTTCTTTGTTTTAACTCCGTTTTTATCCGTTCAAGTTGCGTTAGGTTCATAATAATGTAAAGCACGCGTTAGTGGAGTGTTTTCATCATGTTTTGTTTTCTGAAAATATAATTAATATTAATTTTGATTAATGTCTAGTTATACACGTCTTTTATAAATAAAAAGCAATATAGATCTATACTCGTTTTTTATAATCAAATTTAATTTGATTAATGATTTCTTTACATGCTTTTATAAATAAAATCTAATTAGATCTTTTTACTCGGTTTTTCCGTAAGTCAAATATTAATCGGCTTAATGATTAATTAACTTTTATAATTAAAAGTTGATTAGGCTTTTACACCGCTTTATAAATAAATGTTAATTGTGATTAAAATCGATGTAATGCTATTTCTAATAATAACATGATCTACTCACAAAGTTACGTTTAGATTGTTCATATAGTTTAGTTTTTCTAAAATTAAATGTTTAATTGGTATAATCCATATATGAATCTTTATAAATAAAACTTGACTAGTTCTTTACACCGTATTGTAAATAAAATTTAATTTGCTTTAATTTCAACATGGGGTATTTTATTTATAAAAATATCCTTACATATATTTTGTTAATTAAAATCAATCTAGCTCATAACCTTGTTCTCTTATTTATGCAAATCATTCGTTAGACGTTCGGTGTCGGCTTTATCTTCGTATCTCATTTGAGCAAGTTTATCGAAGCTCTAAACCTTTCCGGTGTTAGCCCGAGCTAAACCATGTGCATCTAATCAAGCCTTAGAGTTTCGCTTAGCTTAGTAGCTTTATCCGTGTGAGTAGTTTGCGCTCGCTCATTTGCCTATCAAGTAATCTTATCACTCTTGTTTCATGTTTATCATAGAATCTTGTTTATCGGCATCTAGCTAGTTGATGTCTATCCCATCTCTCGTTAGGTTGTCTTTTTATAAATCGGCTATGTTCTTATGCCCAGTCTTTCGCGTGACTATACCTTTTTGTTGAGCTAATCTTGTTATTGGTTCCTTTACCAACTAGTTTACCTTACTTTTTGTTCGGTTGTTGCCCTTCGGTCTAGTTCTCTTCGTAGACTAGTTTTCCTAAACATAGCCTAAGGTTTCTTATGTGCTTGATAGTTCGTTACTACCATTCTCATTCGTTTCACCTTAACTCGTACGTTAGCATGTGTATCACCCGTTATTTATTTTAATACTAAAGATGCATGTTAATCTTTACTAAATCTTATTCCAATGCTTTTATAAATAAAAAGTGATTAGGTTCTAATCCGGTTTTCTTTAATCATGATGTAATTGGTTAATCCCTATTCATAACTAGTTTTTCTAAAAAAAGATGTTAGAGTTAAACATCGGTTTTTATAATAAAGTTAATATGCCTAATGACATCATAAATGCCTTTTTCCATATTAAAAAAATGTTTAGTTGAACGCGTGACATAAAGTTACTCACCTAGATATCTTATACTTGCTTTATCTTTCTAAAGTAATTGTTAATTTGACATAACTTCTACTCAAATGTTATAAATAAAATATGATTAGGTTTATCAAGATTTCTTTAATTAAATGTAATTTGCTTAATGGTAACATAGAGTATTTCTCTGAAATATTCTTTCGCATGATTTCTTAATTAAAATATGCCAAGCGTAGTCTCTTGTTGTTTGATAATGATCTCACGATAGTTTCAAGATTAGTTCTGTTTAAGCGTTTCTTGTGCTTGCGTAACCAATAGAATCGAGCTCTATCTTAGTGTGATCTTTTCGGTCCTTGCTCAATCTCCCGCCACCATCTCTTCAAAGTTCACTGAGCCTTTCCCTTCCAAGCACACTTTGTGTTCTTTAGTGATCCATCCAATCAAGCCTATCCTTTAGCGCGTTCTTTTAAAGCTTTGATTTGATTGATGTATTGTTCTTAGTGGTACTCGTGTGTTTGCTTTGCATGTTTTGTTCTCGATGATTGATGCGAGTAGAATGAATGTGGTTCGAGAGCTTTGGAAGAGTATGAAGATGAAGTATTCGAGCAACTACACTTTCGTTAAAGGCAAGTGTGGCCTTGTTCTTGTCATAATAACTTTATTAATCACTATTGCATTGCTTTGCATTAATTTTGATGGGTTCCTATTAAGGATGACTACCCTCATTTGACTCGTTATCTTGAACCTGGTTTTTTAATTAATATTGATGGTAGATGTTGCTTAGTGTGCTCAACTCGGGTTGGTAATAATCAACATGGCTATCATTTTATAATGTATGTTCCTTTATGATACTTTTAATACAAGATCATTGTGCATTAATCGGAACATGGAGAACCACCCAAGAAAACAAGACAACCACAAGAACTAAACGGGCAATGGTCTTGGCCGAATAATTAGGAACTTTAGCTTGGGGTGATCTTACCTCGATAAGGACAAGAGATCGGCGGTATGCTTGCGGGGTATGGACTTGCTCTAGCGAGGGGGTCGGGTGAGTTATTCTTTTTATGGTGGGGTATCAACTTGCTAGGGGACTTTATACCTTGCTAATCGATCCGACCTTGTGGGTCATAACTTGCCGGGGAACCTTTGTAAAGGCCTTGTAGCGTCCCTATGCGGCCACACCTCGGTAGCGTGGTATGGTGCCCGATCGGCATCGCATGGTTGGGTTCAAAGTTCTTCGGAGCTTTTACGCTACTTGTGGTGAAAGTGTACAACCTCTCGTAGAGTGTAAAACTAATCGATTAGCCGTGCTCACGGTCAAGAGCGGCTGGACCCTCACATGATAACCGAACTTGAAGATGGACTTAAATTGTGATATGTGTTATGGTTATGCTTGTCATGTGCTCATGGTGTATCTCTTATCTTATGCTTAATGTGGGTTGGTATAAACTTATACTTTATTAGTAATCAGGTGCTAATAAAATTTGACCAACTAAAATGCTAAATGCTTATAGCCAGTCCACTATAAAGCCTTTGAATTCATATCTTTCCCCACACTTGCTGAGTACGACAAGTGCTCACCCTTGCTATAAACAATGTTGCTCGAAGGAGGAAGCTACTCGAAGTCTTGTGAAGATGTTGTTGGTTCTAGGCGTATGCAACCCCCGCCGATCGCTTGTGGAGTTTGGTGCCTCCGTTTCCGGGATATAGCGTAATACTCGATAATCTCCCTTTTTCTTACGTGATATTGCTTCGTTATTCACTTATGTCAACTATATGCATGAAAATTGATCCTGGCATGCATATAGGTTTGCACTTGGTTTCCTTCGGAAAATCGGGTGTGGCAGAGTGGTATCGTAGCCGTATCAACCGTAGGACGTAAGCCTAGATAGCAATGGTTGTTTCTTAAGGTTTCCTTTGATCTAAAATTGATCACTACCTTTTCCTTGAGCTCTGTGATGAATATTCTCGCTCATTAAACCATATCTTTCATCAATCCTCCTTGGTAGTTCACTGTTGACAGTCACATTTTCATTTGCACATCATTGTTTTGCAAATGATTATGACCTCTACCCTTGCCTATCTATTTACTCTTCCCTTGGTTTTGATCTTATCTCTCCTATCCACTTCTCTCAAGCAATTTCACCAATCAGTCAAAAGGCGAATTGTTACCCTTGATATTCTATCTTTTTCGCGCAACTCTCTGACACATCAGCGCTGTTTTAATTTTATCTCGAGCTACAGAACTCCGATTGACATGAAATCAGTTGGGATAGTTCCAGAATTTCAAGTATTAATTTCTGTCCAAAATTAAGCGGTATTCGTTTTGTATCTAGGGAGATATTTACGAATTAGTGGAGCATTCAGAAGCTGCCAACACTGCTGACATAGCCATCTTGTTTAATTCATATCTCTAGTTGTAAACCTCCGATTGAGGTGATTCCAGTTGGGATGAACTCATAATTTCGTACTCCTTGATCTTGGAAAATCCATTATTTATGGATATCCTTTCTGGGAGATACATCTGATCTATTAGGAGGATACCCTCGACTTTATTAACAACGTTTAGTTCGTTCCCTTAACCATATCTTGTTCGGTGAAGTTGAGTGCTTGCATGATGATGCTTGGTTTTATGACATTTATTGTGTTGGTTCTTTGAAGTGAGTGTTGGTGTGTTGTGGATCTTATTGGGTTCTTCTTTTGTATCTTTCACCTCCTTGCTCTTCCCATTCTTTCTCTCCCTACTCTTCGGTCTATCTCTTCGATCCTATCACAAATACCCGGTCGGATGGAGAGCTCCAACTTAAATCATGAAGATAAAGATAATGAAGGAAACATCAACATTCCTCTTGTAACCTCGGCATTGGGGCGCAAGATGTTGGAGAATATCGCTGCACAAACTCGGGCTTGGCAAGCAATGGCTCAAACCATGGTTAAGATTCATCGATCCATTACAGGGCAAGCTTCACTCCCTAAAGACCACAATACCGTCACCAATGATAACCATCAAAACACGACTCCTCCACCATTTGATAAAGAGAAGTTATCGGCTATGCGGACTTAAGTCTTACAAGGAAGGATGCGGCCCAAGACAACCTACTTTTGTAGTGAGATGGCCAAAGATAGAGTTCCTATTGGGCCGGTGAAGAGGCAAGTTGTTGAAGCATGGAATAACCAAAGAAAGAAGAAGAAGGATGAAGCACGAAACTAACAATGGAGAAACAACATGAGGTTAACAAGGCTCCGGATATGTGTCGGGTGGTGAGCACGATGCTCTTTCATGTCCCCGAGAAGGAAGCTAGTCTTATGACGGCGAGAAGCTCGCCAACATAACCCTATAGATACCAATAAGCGAGAAGATGTTGTCCACCCAAAACCCAACCCAAGAAGAAGGTTCTCAAGCTGAAGGTCATACTCAAACCCTAAACTTTGATGATTGGATTATCACTTGCAAGGAATACAAACCTGGTAGACGCAAGCGATCCAACAAACAAAATCATAGAACAAGACGAGAGAAGAAGTTATCGCATCTAGGGGCGGATAATGGTGCCGAACACCGGCTCGACAAACCCCGACCTAAGATTGACCGACCTATATATGTCACTCCTATCAAGAAGAATCCTGATGCACAAGTTGATCTACCAATGACTATGATGGTGCAAAGCGAAGAATGGAGAAATCACAATGATCGAAGAATGGATAAGTTATAAGTGAGACTAGACTATATATTCCTATACAAGACCAATGAGCTATGGAGAATAGAAGAGCATGTTTGGTATGCGTGTGTAAGAAAGGATGATATGAGGAAAGTTGATAAGCTTTGGATAATACCCACATGAGTCTTTGTTTCTTGCTAACCCTTCTCGAATCTCGGGACGAGATTCCTTTCAAGGGGGTAGAGTTGTCACACCACGAAATTTCCAATTTCGGGATGTGAATAGAGAGAATAATTAAATAACAATTTTCTCATAATTTTAAAACTTTTCCAACATTTATTTTCTTTACGGAAATATAGTATAGGAAAAATCCTTGTTTGATTTTCTCGAATCAAATAAAAATTTGCGAGTGTTGCATTCATGCCGACGCATTTGGTGCTTCTTGAGTGCAAAAAGGTTTCAAAAATGCGTTTAGGAGCTTGTCCCGAGAACATTCCGAGAATTTTCCGGATTTTTCCGGAATTTATTCTCATTTTTCCTTGTTCTATTTCTATTTATTAGAAGGCTCCAAAATCTTTTTCATGAGCTCCAAATGCTTTATTTGGATTGTTCATGTCTTAATCTATCACTAGGAATTTTCCTGGAATTTTTGGAATTTTCCGAGTATTTTTAGTGCTTTAAACGAATTTCCGGAGTTTATCCGGAATTCTTTTGTACCGAAAATGTATTTCGAAAAAAAAACCTATCCTACCAGATTGGGCCGAGCCCGTGGGCCCGACCCAACCCTCTCCGGCCCGGCTGCCCGGCCGGCGGGGCCTATCCGGCCGGCCGGAGGCCGAGGCCGCCGTAACCGGCCGGGGACGCCGCCGCCGTCGTCCATGCCCGCACGACTCCTCCGTGTCGCGCCCCCCATAAAGGCCGCGGACTAGCCGCCGCGCGCGCCCGCCCCCGCGCGCCGCGCGAAGCCCGCCGCCGCCGCCCGCGCGAAGCCCGTCGCCGCCGCGCTGCCCGAGCCGCCGCCCGGTGGCCAACCTGTCGGCATTGTCTCGCCCGATTCGTTGCCCGGGGGTGGAACCGGAGCGGTCCCGGCACCACCGCGAGGACCGCGACGCCGAGACGCGTCCATAGGTCTGCTTCCCGTCGCGATCTGTCCACCGCAGCATCGCCACGGCTTGGAGACCGAGCGCCACCGCTCGTACGTCCTCGACTCCTCACCAAGCCGGTCCGTCGTCCATCCATCTCCGAGTACCTTCCTCGCCGGTGAGCATCCCCTTCGCTCCCCTCTATTTCCTCTACCTTCTCGCGCCACCAAATCGAACCTGTAGGTCACCGGAGTGCCTCCGTTTTGAACCACCAGAACTCCCGTCCGCCATAATAGTCCGAAAAAGAAGAAAGCTCTTTCCTTTTTGCAATCGGGGCCGGGTAATAGATGTAATCCGTAGACCGGTTTGTGAGTCTTGACCTTTTACTAGTGAACCCCCTAGAATCTATTAGATGCTCCCAACCGCATCCATCCCAAGCACTTTTACATATCTAACCCTAAGTTTTATCCTTTTCACGAAAACTCGTTTCTTGTGTCTCGGGTTTCTTTTCGCTACTCCCCGTTATCTATAGATAATCACGACTAGGTCCCCGTAATCTTGTTTTGCCCCTAGTTTCTTCGTTTTAACTCCGTTTTTATCCGTTCAAGTTGCGTTAGGTTCATAATAATGTAAAGCACGCGTTAGTGGAGTGTTTTCACCATGTATTGTTTTCTGAAAATAAAATTAATATTAATTTTGATTAATGTCTAGTTATACACGTCTATTATAAATAAAAATAAATATAGATCTATACGCCTTTTTCATAATCAAATTTAATTTGATTAATGATTGCTTTACATGCTTTTATAAATAAAATCTAATTAGATTTTTTACTCGGTTTTTCCGTAAGTCAAATATTAATCGGCTTAATGATTAATTAACTTTTATAATTAAAAGTTGATTAGGCTTTTACACCGCTTTATAAATAAATGTTAATTGTGATTAAAATCGATGTAATGCTATTTCTAATAATAACATGATCTACTCACAAAGTTACGTTTAGATTGTTCATATAGTTTAGTTTTTCTAAAATTAAATGTTTAATTGGTATAATCCATATATGAATCTTTATAAATAAAACTTGACTAGTTCTTTACACCTAGTATTGTAAATAAAATTTAATTTGCTTTAATTTCAACATGGGGTATTTTATTTATAAAAATATCCTTACATATATTTTGTTAATTAAAATCAATCTAGCTCATAACCTTGTTCTCTTATTTATGCAAATCATTCGTTAGACGTTCGGTGTCGGCTTTATCTTCGTATCTCATTTGAGCAAGTTTATCGAAGCTCTAAACCTTTCCGAGTGTTAGCCCGAGCTAAACCATGTGCATCTAATCAAGCCTTAGAGTTTACGCTTAGCTTAGTAGCTTTATCTGTGTGAGTAGTTTGCACCGCTCATTTGCCTATCAAGTAATCTTATCACTCTTGTTTCATGTTTATCATAGAATCTTGTTTATCAAGCATCTAGCTAGTTGATTTCTATCCCATCTCTGTTAGGTTGTCCTTTTATAAATCGGCTATGTTCTTATGCCCAATCTTTCGCATCTATACCTTTTTGTTGAGCTAATCTTGTTATTGGTTCCTTTACCAACTAGTTTACCTTACTTTTTGTTCGGTTGTTGCCCTTCGGTCTAGTTCTCTTCGTAGACTAGTTTTCCTAAACATAGCCTAAGGTTTCTTATGTGCTTGATAGTTCGTTACTACCATTCTCATTCGTTTCACCTTAACTCCGTACGTTAGCATGTGTATCACCCGTTATTTATTTTAATACTAAAGATGCATGTTAATCTTTACTAAATCTTATTCCAATGCTTTTATAAATAAAAAGTGATTAGGTTCTAATCCGGTTTTCTTTAATCATGATGTAATTGGTTAATCCCTATTCATAACTAGTTTTTCTAAAAAAAGATGTTAGAGTTAAACATCGGTTTTCATAATAAAGTTAATATGCCTAATGACATCATAAATGCCTTTTTCAATATTAAAAATATGTTTAGTTGAACACGTGACATAAAGTTACTCATCTAGATATCTTATACTTGCTTTATCTTTCTAAAGTAATTGTTAATTTGACATAACTTCTACTCGAATGTTATAAATAAAATATGATTAGGTTTATCGTGATTTCTTTAATTAAATGTAACTTGTTTAATGGTAACATAGAGTATTTCTCTGAAATATTCTTTCACATGATTTCTTAATTAAAATATGCCAAGCGTAGTCTCTTGTTGTTTGATAATGATCTCACGATAGTTTCAAGCTTAGTTCTCGCTTCGCCGTTTCTTGCGCTTGCATAACCAATAGCATCGAGCTCTATCTCAATGTGATATTTTCGGTCCTTGCTCAATCTCCCGCCACCATCTCTTCAAAGTTAACCGAGCCTTTTCCTTCCTAGCATACTCCGCGTTCTTTAGTGATCCATCTAATCAAGTCTATCCTTTATTGCGTTCTTTTAAAGCTTTCTTTTGATTAATGTATTGTTCTTAGTGGTACTCGTGTGTTTGCTTTGCATGTTTTGTGCTCGATGATTGATGCGAGTAGAATGAATGTGGTTCGAGAGCTTCGAAGAGTATGAAGATGAAGTATTTTGAGCAACTACACTTTGGTTAAAGGCAAGTGTGGCCTTGTTCTTGTCCTAATAACTTTATTAATCACTATTGCATTGCTTTGCATTAATTTTGATGTGTTCCTATTAAGGATGACTAGCCTCATTTGACTATTATCTTGAACCCGGTTTTTTAATTAATATTGATGGTAGATGTTGCTTAGTGTGCTCAACTGGGTTGGTAATCAACATGGCTATCATTTTATGATGTATGTTCCTTTATGATACTTTTAATACACGATCATTGTGCATTAATCGGAACATGGAGAACCACCCAGGAAAACAATACAACCACAAGAACTAAACGGGCACTGGTCTTGGCTGAATAATTAGGAACTTTAGCTTGGGTGATCTTACCTGATAAGGACAAGGGATCGGCGGTACTGCGGGGTATGGACTCGCTCTAGTAGGGGTCGGGAGAGTTATTCTTTTTATGGTGGGGTATCGACTCGCTAGGGGACTTTATACCTTGCTAACCGATCCGGACCTTGTGGGTCATAACTTGGCCGGGGAACCTTTGTAAAGTCCTTGTAGCGTCCCTATGCAGCCACACCTCAATAGTGTGGTATGGTGCCCGATCGCATCGCATGGTTGGGTTCAAAGTTCTTCGGAGCTTTTACGCCGCTTGTGGTGAAAGTGTACAACCTCTCGCAGTGTAAAACTAATCGATTAGCCGTGTTCACGGTCAAGAGCGGCCTGGACCCTCACATGATAACTGAACTTGAAGATGGACTTAAAATTGTGATATGTGTTATGGTTATGTTTGCCATGTGCTCATGGCGTATCTCTTATCTTATGCTTAATGTGGGTTGGTATAAACTTATACTTTATTAGTAATCAGGTGCTAATAAAATTTGACCAACTAAAATGCTAAATGTTTATAGCCGAGGCACTATAAAGCCTTTGCATTCATATCTTTCCCCACACTTGCTAAGTACGACAAGTGCTCACCCTTGCTACAAACAATGTTGCTCGAAGGAGGAAGCTACTCGAAGTCTTGTGAAGATGTTGCTGGTTCTAGGCGTACGCAACCCCCGCCGATCGCTTGTGGAGTTTGGTGCCTCCGTTTCCGGGATATAGCGTAATACTCGATAATCTTCCTTTTTCTTACGTGATATTGTTTCGTTATTCACTTATGTCAACTATATGCATGAAAATTGATCCCGGCATGCATATAGGTTTGCACTTGGTTTCCTTCGGAAAATCGGTGTGACATAGGTGCACGCCCGAAAATGCGTATATATTGAAAACTTTACTAGAAGAAGAGTTCACCGTCGCTATAAACGGGAGATACTTGAAGAAATATTATCCTAGTATTGAAATTGATCGTTGATTACAAGCATCGGATTACAAGCATCAAGAACATGGAAACAAATTCGGCATTCGGAAAGAAGCCGCCTTCGTAACAAGAAATCCCGACAAAGGGAAAATGGCCAATACTAAAGTGTATTGCCCTTTGCACGAAATTATTTTGCATTACGGATGTCCTTGCGGGTTTCTTCACCGACAACACGGATGCCTAAGATTGCAAAGAGAGGCACAGGGAGCGGGGTGCCCGGAGGAAGAAGCGAAAGTATGCTTCATTTCTTTGGTTTCGCGTTTTCCCTCTTCGGCCGCTCCAGGACCACCGTGACGGCAACGTAGAAGCTTCTTCGGTTGCCGTGCTCGTGCCGCCTTCCATCAAGTCGTCCCCAGGAGGCCTTCGTGTTGTTGTACCTATCGAAACATCCGAAGAAGGGGAACAAATTCTCGTTGAACATGGGATCCGAAACTTACGAATGAGAACCAAATAAGGATGAGGATCTTACCCCTACCAACTCCTCCAAGCTCATGCGGCGTTTGCGTTCAAAGACCGCAATGGCGGGCGGTGATGTCCCACGAGTGTCGTGTTCTAGATGCGGATGCGATAGTGCGCTTGGTGGTTGGTCCTCTGTTCCGTGTGGCGTCTTCTTCTTCGGCGGAGGAATCGGAAAGGATGTACTCAAGAATTTCTTCAATGCCAAAGATTTCCTCCGGTAGCAAGTCGAGGCCGAAATCAAAGAAGGATGAATCACGAGATTGCAATCAAGATCAAGAAAAAGGGTTGAGAAGAAAAGATTACTCTCGAATGGTTCGCTTCTTTGGTGGGAAGTTGTTCTCCTTGATCGGGCGTTTCCCCTTGTCCGCCATGGCCTTGGGGGTTTTTCTCTCGGGGAGGAGGACTAGAAGACGTGAAGTGATGGAAGTGTATGCGAATGGATTTGCGAGCACCAAGGGGGCTATTTTATTAGCCGTGAGAGCGCATCGGGAGTGATGACCGGCCGGCGTGCATTAACGGAATACCAAACGGCGGGGGTTTCTCCCCCGAATGCGAAGGGTTTTTTCATTGAACAGTGTTCATGGCTCCCGAATAAGGATTTTCTCGCGCTAAGGGGCAAGAGTTTGTGCGTATTCGGCTAGAGTAAAGTTCCCGAATGTGTTCAAAATAGTGAAGATTCGTATGCACGGATTAAAGAAATCATCACATGACAAATGCAAAAGATAAAATTTCATTTTTATTGCCGAAATTCCAACATCCCTAGTACAAACTAGTCAAACAACCTGTTCAGCACATACCGGGGTGAATGGAATCGGCAATGGCATCGCCGTGGCCGTCGAGGCACTCTAGGGTGACCTCGATGTCGTTGACGTCCTCCGCGTGCCACCATAGAAGCCGCGCGGTCGCGTGGAGTAGTCGACGCCGGTGTGCGTCGCCATGGCCGCTAAGCCCAAGGTGGTGCCCAGGCGGACGCCGTGAAGGGCCACCTCATCGACGCGGTCTTCCACCGCGCCAAGGCGAGCTTCCGATGTGTCTCGGGGAGCGTTCACCTTATCCGCCGCCTTCTCCACCCGCGCCTTCGGCCGATTGAGCTCGGCGTCGCAATCTGCGAAATTACGAGCAATGACTCGGTTAGTTCAAGATTGAGTTGAGATTGAGCGGGTTACAAGATTCACCGTCAATGGCCTCCCGCCGGTACCGCTTGCGCCGGTGCTCCCACTCAAGCTCGGCGATCCCGGCATCTTTGGAGATGATCTCCAATTCGTGCCGGTTTCATCACGTTCCTCCTTGAACCTCGCGGGCGTCGCGATCATTGTAGCATGAGCTTTCTTTTCTTCCTCTTGTTTTACGTAAGAGTGGGAGCGGCCGCACGATCCCGAAGAATCGCCCACCATGGTCGGGGGTCGTGGCTAGTGCGAGGCGGGGTTCCACCGGATGAGCCCGAAAACACAAAGAGGATCGTCGAAACAAAAAGGGATATGAAGAGAGCTATGAAGAAACCAACGATCACCACCTCCCGGCGAGCGCCGCACGACGCTCCCTTCGGCCTCGTCGCCGCCGGCCCGACGCCCGTTGTCGCCGCCTCGCCATGGAGCTTTTGGGAGTACTAGTACCGGAGAGGAAAGCTTAGATTGGCAAAGACTTGGAAAGAAGAGGACTTGGTGAAAGGCTAGGGGCACCCGAAGTTCTTATTTATGGAGTCGGCGAAGAGATCGTGGCCGGAGATCATGGCGAAGTCATATTCGGTTTGACCGGTTGAGCGGTCGGGTTGCTTTTCGGGTCCGACATTGTTTGGCCAAAGTTGCCGAATGAATCATCTAGAAATTGCTCGTCAAAATAAGGCAAGGCAAATATTGGAAAGTAAAGACCGATGGTGAGCAAAATTACGGGGATGATGAAGCATTCGGCTACAAATTGTTTGTTACAATCATATACCCAAGGATTTTGAGATTACATTGGAGGCATCCGATATCATCTTATTGATGTTCTCTAGCAATCTTTGGTCGCCTTCTTGGGTCTTAGACAAAGTCGAGAGCTTTGTCTTGAGTCGCTTTCCCGCAGTCATGGTTGCTTGTGGCTTCTTTTCGTATCTTCTCCATTGATTCGGATGTTCAGCCATCTTCTTTTCATCATCCTCAATCTCGATTCGTCGTGGTTCTCGGCTCGGCCTTCCAATTCAGCTTTTTCGGCTTTCTTCACATTTCAAGCTTAGGCTGCAATTTGGTTAGCGCTCCTTGTGATTTTGCATTTGGATATGCAAATCTTTCATGGATTGCTTGTTTGCAACTTGTCGTTGTTCCGCAGCTAGTTGAGAAGATAAGTTCTTCAAGGCTTGCTTTATCGCTACAAAGTGATCATCCAACCTTTGAAAACAAAGTTCTAAGGAAGCCTTGATGTCGGGCCGGGAGATCTTGACCAAAGAGTGCAAGTGCTTCTCTTAGAAGATCGCATCCTTAACCTCGATCTTGAACATCCCTTTGCAGCACGGGGAAAGAATTTCCTTCAACTTTGCCCGATTATGCTCGATAAAGCTTGACCGGAAGATGCTTCATCCCCTTTTTCGGCAAGCAAGTCATCCACAAGAAAGGAGTAAATTGGTGATGATACGCTTTCCTCCCCGAAAAAGTTTTTTCTTGCCAAATTAGTGGTGATTTATTGAATGAAAAAAAATGGAAAGGTGGGTGTTCATGCTTACATGATTCCCGGCTTCCCGAGTTGGGGAAGGGAGTTTTTCGAGCTCAAGGAGGGGCTCTTGGATGTTCGGCTGAGGAGAAGCTTAAGGAGTCCTTGGTAAAGCCGAAGCTTCCGGGCCGAGGAGAAGCTTGGGGAGTCCTTGGTAGGGCCGAAGCTTCTAGCCGAGGAGAAGCCGGAGGAGTCCTTGGTGAAGCTTCTCGCTTGAGTTGAGGATGGTTGGATCCTTGGTGAGGTTGGATTTGAAGCATGCCGAGGAGAAGAACCACAGCTTTGGTTCACCAAAGTTTCCTCTCGCAACCGGTAAGTAGAGGATGAATGCCAATGGAGAAAAATAGTTAAAAGATAGTGAAAATTTTTACTAGTGGATGAAGCATTGGCGTAATCCGCAATGACTAGTGGTTGCCGAGTTCGTCCGAAATTACACAAGATAAAGATGATCGGATGAAGAGTGGTTTTATGCTCGGAAGGAAAAGATTCTAACTCGAATAAGAAGTTTTTTGGATGTTCTTTTCTTCTTAGCAAACTCGAAGGAGCAACCAGAGATGAAGCTTTCCTTTTGTCGCAGGCCGAACCGATGAGAGTTGGGTCCAAGTGTGGCATATCTAGAAATCGGTTGAGCCGTAGTAGGGATTGATATCCCAAGGCAGAGATTGGACTCGCGATATTATAGGAGATTGTCCCGGCAAGAGGGGCAAGTGCGTATCCCGTAAAAATGGCAAAAAATCCTAATCGAGAAAGAGGGGCATGATTGAAAAAGAGGGAAAATAAGTTTATTACCTCTCGAAGTTGGGTGAAAGTCGGCATTAGTTCAAGACAAAGAGGATGTACTGGCACATTAAAGATGTGATCATGAAGTTCTTGCCACCAAGAATTAAAAGAGGGATGGGTTGCTATTATTGGCACAAAAGGCCCGGGTGCATAAACAAGCTGAGCCGCACTTGTACTCGAACACCCTTTTTGCTTGTATGGATTCCATGATATTTTCTCTCGGGGCTTGAGGAATTCATGAAGGAATAGCCTTGGGGGCACTTGGCCGCATCCTAGTTGTCTAGCCATCATGTTTGGCCGGTAGTATTCAAAGGTGCTCGATTTTGCCTTGCTCCGGCGTAATTCGCGGCAGGATGCATGGATGAATGAAGATATTGAAAATTGCTATAGATTGTACATCATTACATCCAACCTCAAAACTAAACTCACAAGGAAGAGTCAAGTTAACATTATTCGGATATGGGAGCCAAAGAGGATTGGCAAAACCTCTCGAAGAAGAGCTCAAAAAGTTGGCCAATGTTTTTTGTTGATAGACACGGTTGAGGCGCCTTCTCCATAAGTTTGGCAACCTTTGGTGCTCGGGTTCACCCTTCCTTATAGTTGGTCGAAGGAAAGCACCGGTTGTTGAGGTCAATACCAACAATCTGGTGCATATATAGCTGCAGCCACATCTGAACAAACCACCAAGGGCCATTAACATAGGAGATCTTTTGGCGATGTGCATCGTGGGTGGTATGATGAAGCATATGGTATACACTTCCTAGGAGGTACTTTCCAAGAGGAATAGAGTTAGCGACGAACCGTGTCCTCGCCATTACAATGTGGTTCGAGGTTGGCTCATTGGCTTTGCCACAAAAGATGAATCTGCATAGCCACATGTTCGGAAAGCTCTCTACTCAACCTCGGACAAAGGGCCATCGACATATAGTTTTGGATATATTTCTTATACCCAACCCCCGTTCTCACTCCCCGTTTGCCCGGAGGAGCATTTGTACTTGTGTGGGTATACGGTTCTCGTGACTTCAAGGCCGTGTATCATGTATACATTGGCCAAAGTGGGGGACATTGGCCCATGGCCAAAAAGAAAGGCATTGGCACCATTCGACCAAAAATGGCAGGCCGCAATCGGAGGATTCTCATTTTTAGGTGTTTCACCCAAAGATAATTCTAAACAATGAGCAATGCGAAGGTTGTCCCAATTGCTTGTCTTGACGCTCGTCATCATCAAGCATCCTCTTGTACCGCTTTCTCCGCCACTCGCAATTGGGGGGCGGGGCTAGTTCTTGAATGCATCTTGCCATTCATGGCGTTTCGACAAGGTCGCCTTGAAAGAGATCCTCCGAGATTCAAATTCTCGCAATGAACTTAGAAGGGTCGGAGATTCCCACGGCCCGAGGAAATAAGATGGTGATTGGTACTCGACGGGAATCAAGATTTTGGCGCTAGAGCCTATCAAGAACAAGAAAGGGCAAGAGGAAAAATCCGAGATGAAAATTCGAGAAAAGTAATACCGAATGGGAATTAGGAGGATGAAATTTACCCGAAGAGCCCGGTCTTGGTTTGCCATTTGAAGATTTGAGCTTGAAAGATTGAGGACCATGTGTGGTTCGAGGACCGGTGGATGGTCGCTTCCTTGTGTGATGAGTGATTGACAACGTTGTGTGGACCGATTCTTGGCTAAGTATTGCGGTGTGCAGGTTGCGGCTTGACTCGTGTTGGTGCGGGTGAAGAACAAGCGCGAAAGGTCGTCGCCGGTGAGGCCTCCGTGTGTGGAGAAGACAAGTAGGCTTTGTTCGAGGGACCCGGTGGCCGCGGGGGTCAAGTGCGGGCCGCATGGTGGCATGAACAAGAAGATGAAGTCGTGGACGGTTTCTTGGTTGAGCCTCAAAACCAAGGTCGAGCCGGACTACGTGGGAGCCAAGTCATGAGTGGAGATTGGCGGAGGCTACACCGAGTTCGCGGGGTTTCCGTGGTTCACCGTAAAACCACCGGGTTCCTTGGTTGATCCACAAAGCCAAGACCGGAGAACCGAAGACGGAGGTGCAAGAAGACACGCACGGCCCGACCGGCGGGTCCGACCGGCCCGACCGGTGGGGACCGGCTCGGACCGGGAGGAGCACCGGTCCGACCGTGTGCGACGACGCAAGCTCCGAATCTTCGAAGCGGAGGACACGCGTCGGGATCGCATCGCTTGCGTCGAGGCTACGCAGGGTGCGGCACGGGACATCCGTCCGATGGTGAAGACATCAAGAATTCCGAATCCGCCCTTGAGGGGCATGTATCCCTAGTTAGTAGAGAGGGGCATTTTAGACATTCGGTTGCCGCCTATATAACCCAAGAGGTGAGAGGTTGGCGACCAACTCTTGGAACCCTAGCTCATTAGTTTTCCTATTTTCCACCTATTTTCTCTAGGTTTTCCTTAGGACTAGCAAGAGAGCTTCACGGAGAGATCTTGTAGAGAGGGATGGATGATCGGGCGGCTTGCTAGACCTTGTACGAACCTTTGTTTCATGTATAGATGATTCGCCGTGGTTCCTCAAGGTTTGGATGTGTTTTCCCCTATTGTTCTTGGTGGTGATTTTCGGAGCCCTCTCTCGGTGATTTCTTTGGGTTGTTTTCGGGGCCTTTCTCTTGGGGATTTGATGGGGGAAATTTGTGGGAACCCTTCGTGGTTCTTTGGGGCGTGATTCCCCTCCCAAATCCGTGAGTAAAGGTGCTCGATTTTGGGGTTTCTTGAGTTCTTGGGTTGGAAGTGCTCTCGGCGGGATTTCTTCGATTCCTCCTTTTTGGACGAGTTTTTTGTGGGATTAAACTTGGCTATGGACTTCTCATGAGGCATTCTTGATATCCCCAAAGTCTTGTTCAAGTCCGTGGAGCGATTCGGGAGATCGAGATTTGGATTTGGGGGAGTTGACCCGCGGTGCCGTTCATCCCGAGTCGCCTGTGCTACACCGGCTCGACCGGTGCTCTTGACCTGGCCCGACCGTGCAAGCCCTTGTGGGATTTTGCTCGGGTGAACGTCTTGGTGAGTTCGCCGTTGTCCCGTGTTGCCGCCGTTTCGAGTTTGGGTCCGTTTGGTGGCTCGGTTGGCCCGTTTGGTGCCTTGGGGGCTTTCAGTCGCCACCGTCCGACCGGTGTGTATCACCGGCCCGACCGTGTAGAGCCACTTAGTGAAAGTTGCTCGCTCACCAGCGAGGGACCCGGCTCGACCGGTGGTGCTCACCCCGTCCGACCGGTGTGGGTCTCGTAGACTCGAGGCTTGGTTTTTCCGCCGCGTTTCTCGGGTCCGAAGGTGGTGTGTTGGTTCCTAGGTCCAAAGGGCACTCTAGTGGCTACGTGGGCTTGACCAACCTTGGTAGTGAGTCGGAGACGTGTGTTGGAAGCCGTGTTCATCTTGTTGGAGTTTCGATCTCCTTCGAGAAGAATTTTTATCGGCTCCCATTCACTCCCCCCCCCCTCTCGGTTCGCCGTATCGGTCCTTCAAGTGGTATCGAGCCGGTTCGGGTCTTTGTTGACTCTAACCCGCCTAAGATCCAAGGATGGCGTACCAGGAACGGGGTTCGGGTCCTCCACACTTCGATGGCAAGAACTACCAGATGTGGAGCAAGCGGATGGGTGCGTTCCTCCGCGGAAAGGGTCGACCGTTTTGGGATGTCACGGTGGACACGAGCTATGTCCACCGATGGATTTCCTTGCTCCGGGTCGAGGGACAGATTCGACGCCAACAATAAGGCGGTCGACTACTTGTTTCATGCTTTGTGTCGCCCCGAGTTCGATCGGGTGCACACCGAGCACTTGGCTTGTAGGATTTGGGCGGTGTTGAAGGAGGCTCATGTTGGGAACGCCCGTGTTCGAGGCACGGTTGTATGCGACCTACCGAGAGAGTACGAGAACTTCACTCATCTCCCCGGTGAGTCCATCGATGCCTTGTTTCGCAGGTTCACGGTGGTGGTGAACAACATGAGGGCCAATGTGGACGTGCTCCCGTACGATGATCATGATAGAGCCGTCAAGCTCTTACACTCTTTGGATCGTACGATATGGGGCGGAAAGTTCGAGGCCATTGTGGGAGTCGAGAAGTATGACACTCGACGGTGAACGAGCCGTTCTCGAAGCTCAAGTCGGCCGAGGTGGATAGGGGCATGACGACCAAGATCGAGGGCCCGACCGACTCTCATAGTCTCGCCCTCATCGAGTGGTTCAAATGGAAAGGCTAACACTAATCCATCCACCAGGATGTTCTCTTTGTCCTCTTTGATGTCTATGCCGATGAGGAGTTCGACGTGCTTGGAGAGGACGAACCGGCGCTCCCGACGAGGCGGTTCGAGAGGCCGCACGAGAACCGGTGAACAAGAGGAGGAACACGAGGACATGCTTCAAGTGTGGCAAGGCTGGACACTATTTCGCCGAGTGTCCGAAGGTGAACAACCACGACAAGCACAAGTTCAAGGACAAGAAGAAGAAGTCCAAGACGAAGGATCATGGACATGGGAAGAAGACACGGTCTCGAGAGAAGATGAAGAGATCAAGCGACATCGAGTCTGATTCCGAGGACACGTCTTCAAGCTCGAGTGATGAAGACGAAGAGGATGAGAAGAAGAGGAGGAAGAAGAAGAACTTTGGCAAGTATCTCAACGGCCTTTGTGTGACGGGCCTAAGCCTCAAGGACGACTTCGCGGCATGGCTCGCGGTTCGAGCAAGAAGAGAAGCCGAGGGACGCCTCGGATTTGGATTCCGAGGATGAGGTATGTGATGAGCTCTCCTCTTTGCGCAAGGAGAATGAGGAGTTGGTTGACTTGCTTGATAATCGCGATCACATGCTTAGAGAGGCTAAGAAGCTTAGGAAGGAGCTTAGATCTTCACTCGAGGATGCTAGGACTAGAGTGGCCGAGCTAGAGACACAGGTGCTTGATAGCAAGCTTGAGATTGATTCCCTTAAGGCTAGCCCCGTTGTTTCGGATGAGAACGATTGTGCCGATTGCTCGTTTTCCCGGGCCGACTTGACCGATCTTAGGGAGAAGTATGCCTCCAAGTGTGAGGAACTAGATGTGCTTAGGGTTGAGTTGGCCGAGCTACAATCTAGACCCACTTTGCTTGGTGCTTGCACTTCTTGCCCTAGTTTGCATGAGAAAATTGCCGAGCTCCGTTCTCGCATTGTTTCGCTTGAGGCCGATTTGAAAGTGCCTATTCCTACTTCTTGCTCTACATGTGAGTTGCATGCTATGAAGAATTTGGATCTTGCAAAATGTGTTGGTCGCTTGCAAGATGAGAATGATAAGTTGCGTGAAGCACTGAGTTGGTTGTCGAGTCAAGAACCTCAGCTTGGTATGATGATTGCTAGCTGTAAACGCTTTGACGGTTGGGCTTTGGGATTGGATAAGGTTGGTGAGGGCAGTGGTGAGAGAGAAAGGAAATTTGGGAATGTTTCAGTTCCACCACAACCCACACCCAAAGACAAGTTTGCATCCAAGCCAAACCAACCAAGAGAAAAACCAAGTGAGAAGGCAAGTGAAAAGCCTAGTGAGAAACCAAGTGAGAAGCCTTGTGAAGAGCCTCATCCCAAGCCTAAGCTCACATCGATCCGTTTCCATTGTGAGTTTTGTGGGAAGGATGGTCACAAGAGAGCATTTTGCTTCAAGAGGAAGCGTGAGGAGAGAATGGCGAAGGAGTGGGCTAACAAGGACAAGTACCACCCTTTTGATGGTGTACTTGAGCCTCGTGTGCGCTTGCCCGGGGCCAAGGCGAGTGTGAGGTCGGGTCGGGCTTGGGGAGAGCAGAAGGTCGTTGGAGGTGTTGTCGCCCGAGTGCTACACCGGCGGACGGTGTGGAGCACCGGTCGAGCCGTGCAGCCCGGACAGAGTGCCAGCTTGGGTTTCGTGCTCGTACAGGTGCGAGGGTTGTTTCTGGAGGTCGTGGTTCGGTGGTTGGTCCGGAAAGTTTGTAGGAGGCCGCCTTGCTAGGCATTCTCCCCCTCGAGCTCACTACGGGGATGGGAGGAGTCATGGCTTTGAGAAGGAGAGGAGGGATGGTCCACGGGCTTTCTTTCGTGGTTTTGGTCCTCCTCCAAGCAGAGAGGGTTGGTTCCCTCATGGTGGTTACCGTGGTGGTGTTCGTGGAGGTAGCTTTGGTAGGAAAGATGGTTTGGATTTTGCTAACCCCACTTTCGAGCAAATGGCTAGGCACCGGTTTTACACATTTGGAACTAACCCCGTTGTTGAGTCGGTTGCTCGCTCTCGCTCTTGGTTTTGAGTTGCGGGTGGATGGCCCGAGAACATTTGGTTGATATTGGGGGTGGTTCTTCGGCTTCATATCCCGGTGGTGACATGTAGGTGCATCACTTTCGGGGATGGTGGACAAGGATGAGTGAATTGTGAAGAAATGATAAAGGTAAGTGTTTTTGTGACCTTAGAGTGTGTGGCCTTGGTCAAGCCACTTGGTTTCTTTTGCTCTTTGCCTTATCTCATGTGTGTGTAAGGTGAGCTTTGTACGCTCTTTGGCCTTAATGCATGAGTTTAGGGGGAGCTTGTGAGTTTGGTGCTCCTTTGCTCTTTTGCCGTGGTGTCGAGCCCTTTTTGCCTCCCCTCGAGGAGCCGGTGGTTTGTGAGCTTTGTGTGTGGGAGCTCCTTTGTAGCATATGTATAGCTTTCCTTTGTGCATTTCTTGCATTTGACATGGCATATGTAACATGATGTATAGGCATCCTTGTATCTTAGATTGCATGCATTTTGTATCATATGCATTGGTTAGGAAAAGCTTCTCTCATATACATTGTTCACCATGGAATGAGATATTTGTCTTTGTGAGCTTGTTTGGTATGCTACGGTTAGTTTGGCTTAGCTCTTGATGATCTTGATGAATAATCCATGGTTGATAGCTATGCTTTTGAAAAATGTCTCATGTTTGCTCTCTCATGTGTAAATGCCTTTACATGCTCTTGACATGTTTTTGTGGCCTTGCTATGCTTAATTTGTGGTTGGATGGCTAGTTTATTGATCATATGGGGCCAAAGGCTCATTTGCCATCATGAATGTTTAGCCCTCTAGATTTATCTTGTGGAGGAGCATAAGTTCCTTTTTGTCGCAAAGACATTTCATGTACCATTTACAAATCTGAATATGAAATGAAAAATGCTTGGAAAATATGCTCCCATGTCATATGTGCCTTGAATTTAATTTGCTTTGGGTGCTAAACCGTTGCATGATGCCTACCAATGAGAAGTCTCATACATAGAAGTAGGCACATGGCTCGGTGGCTTTGACATGACATGAGGTGCTTGTGGGTGTTTGTGATGGTCTTATGGTTAGAATAGCTGTCCTAGCATGAAGTTTGTGTGGCTTTGCCATTTTGATATGCTTTGATCATGTTTAGGACTTTGCTCATGAGAGGCAAGTTTTTCGCAAAATTGCCAAAATCCATCTTAGCTTCGTCCAATGGTTGTGAAACTTGGTGATCATGTAGTTGAGATCGATACGAAGCCGTAGAGTACCTAACTTGCTCATTTGGACATGTGTAGCATCATATGTTGAATTTTGTATATTTGAGAAGCTCTAGGTTGAAAGTTTTGCATTTTTGGCTTGATTCATGCATTGCCAACAAGGGGGAGAAGTTTGAGCTTGAAATGGCTTAGTGGATGCATTTAGAAGGTTTTCAGGTGGTTTCGAGCCATTTTCGGGCTTCGTTTTACACCGGTCCGACCGGTGAAGAGCACCCGTCCGACCGGTGTGAGTGCCGGTCCCGTACATATGTTGGGCACCGGTCGACCGGTGGTGATGACCGGTCCGACCGGTGTGAGCCGAAATTGCCGGCACCTGCCCCGTTTTCACCGTTTTGCATGCATTCGTCCGGGGGAGTTGCATTGGTTCGGGGGAGCTTGCATGTGTGCGGGGGAGCTCTTTGTGTGTTTTCGAGTTTTGTTTCGGTGGTTTGTGCTCTTTGCTTGAGCTTTGCTTTGTCTCGGATGTGTCGAGCCGTTGCCCTTGCCTAAGGGGTCCGAGACTCGTCTTCTTCAAGTGATCTTGCTCTTTGCCTTTGTTTGGCTTTCGATCGCTTGTTGGAGTTTCTTTTTGTTCGTTTCTTTTCTTTTTCTTTTCTCTCTTGTTACTTTCGTGTGGGTGTTGTCAATGCACTCATCAAGGGGGAGATTGAGGACCATGTGTGGTTCGAGGACCGGTGGATGGTCGCTTCCTTGTGTGATGAGTGATTGACAACGTTGTGTGGACCGATTCTTGGCTAAGTATTGCGGGTGCGGGTTGCGGCTTGACTCGTGTTGGTGCGGGTGAAGAACAAGCGCGAAAGGTCGTCGCCGTGAGGCCTCCGGGTGTGGAGAAGACAAGTAGGCTTTGTTCGAGGGACCCGGTGGCCGGCGGGGGTCAAGTGCGGGCCGCATGGTGGCATGAACAAGAAGATGAAGTCGTGGACGCGTTTCTTGGTTGAGCCTCAAAACCAAGGTCGAGCCGGGACTACGTGGGAGCCAAGTCATGAGTGGAGATTGGCGGAGGCTACACCGAGTTCGCGGGGTTTCCGTGGTTCACCGTAAAACCACCGGGTTCCTTGGTTGATCCACAAAGCCAAGACCGAGAACCGAAGACGGAGGTGCGAGCGGCACTGCACCGGGCCCGACCGGGGGTCCGACCGTCCGACGGTGGGGACCGGCCCGATCGGCCAGAGGAGCACCGGCTCGACCGGTGTGCGACGACGCGGCTCCGAATCTTCGAAGCGGAGGACACGCGTCGGGATCGCATCGCTTGCGTCGAGGCTACGCAGGTGCGGTCGCCGGGCATCCGTCCGATGGTGAAGACATCAAGAATTCCGAATCCGCCCTTGAGGGGCATGTATCCCTAGTTAGTAGAGAGGGGCATTTTAGACATTCGGTTGCCGCCTATATAACCCAAGAGGTGAGAGGTTGGCGCCCAACTCTTGGAACCCTAGCTCATTAGTTTTCCTATTTTCCACCTATTTTCTCTAGGTTTTCCTTAGGACTAGCAAGAGAGCTTCACTGGAGAGATCTTGTAGAGAGGGATGGATGATCGGGCGGCTTGCTAGACCTTGTACGAACCTTTGTTTCATGTATAGATGATTCGGCGTGGTTCCTCAAGGTTTGGATGTGTTTTCCCCGGTTGTTCTTGGTGGTGATTTTCGGAGCCCTCTCTCGGTGATTTCTTTGGGTTGTTTTCGGGGCCTTTCTCTTGGGGATTTGATGGGGGAAATTTGTGGGAACCCTTCGTGGTTCTTTGGGCTGTGATTCCCCTCCCAAATCCGTGAGTAAAGGTGCTCGATTTTGGGGTTTCTTGAGTTCTTGGGTTGGAAGTGCTCTCGGCGGGATTTCTTCGATTCCTCCTTTTTGGACGAGTTTTTTGTGGGATTAAACTTGGCTATGGACTTCTCATGAGGCATTCTTGATATCCCCAAAGTCTTGTTCAAGTCCGTGGAGCGATTCGGGAGATCGAGATTTGGATTTGGGGGGAGTTGACCCGCGGGTCTTGTTCATCCCGAGTCGCCCGTGCTACACCGGCTCGACCGGTGCTCTTGACCTGGCCCTCGACCGGGCAAGCCCTTGTGGGATTTTGCTCGGGTGAACGTCTTGGTGAGTTCGCTGTTGTCCCGTGTTGTTGCCGTTTCGAGTTTGGGTCCGTTTGGTGGTCGGTTGGCTCGTTTGGTGCCTTGGGGGCTTTCGGGTCCGCCACCGTCCGACCGGTGTGTATCATCGGTCCGACCCGGTGTAGAGCCACTTAGTGAAAGTTGCTCAGTTTCACCAGCAGGGACCGGTCCGACCGGTGGTGCTCACCGGTCCGACCGGTGTGGGTCCGTAGACTCGAGGCTTGGTTTTTCCGCCGCGTTTCTCGGGTCGGAAGGTGGTGTGTTGGTTCCTAGGTCCGATGGCACTCTAGTGGCTACGTGGGCTTGACCAACCTTGGTAGTGAGTCGGAGACGTGTGTTGGAAGCCGTGTTCATCTTGTTGGAGTTTCGATCTCCTTCGAGAAGAATTTTTATCGGCTCCCATTCACTCCCCCCCCCCTCTCGGTTCGCCGTATCGGTCCTTCAAAGATTGATGAACTAGGGTTCGGATTTGGGCGAAAACTCCAATGGTTTGAAGGAGGAAAGAACGGGTGTTGAACGGATTCGGCCCGGAGATGTTGAGCATTTATGGTCAATTCTGGAATAAAATCACCTTTTATCCCGTAATTGAAGGGGCATATGTTAACACCAAAAATTGGTACAAGAAAGAGATTGACCTGTGGGCCGAGTTTGGTAAGACAGCACCATTCGGCAAGAGGTTTTCCTCAAAGCATTCGGTAAAGATGCCTGTGGTCGGGAGCACGCCATCATTCGGCAGAAGGGCTATTTCGCTCTTGGAAGAGAAAGCATTCGAGAATACGTGATGACGTGGACTGAATGGAAAGAAGGGACGAATTGATGACGGGTGCCAGACGGACATTGGCGCCGGGGCATTAATTTAGGCAATAAATGTTGTAATCATGGTCGACTAGGAGTCGTGTTAGGACAAGGGTATAAATATGAACCCTTAGTGTTTGTAATAGGCATCGAACAATTTCACAACAAACCGGCCCCGTGCCAACCTTCGAGTCCCCGAGTCTTGTCGTCAAGTTCTTCGAGACGAATCATCGATCCGTCGACCTCCGTAAGTACCGCAACCTTGTATCATGTCTAGTATCATGCGGTAGATTTAGACCGTGATGCATATAGTTTTGTTACCATGCTTAGTATCATGCGGTGGATTTAAGCTTGGTTCAAGAGGACTTTCTTGTTGGATCATGAGTCATGCGGTAGGCTAAGATCTAGCTTGAAGCTAGTTATCGGCTCTATTAGATTTGACAAGATATAATAGATTCATCAAGTTATCACGTGTTTCTTTGAATTTTGCTCTTATGTTTAATTCATGTAACACTCTTATTGCCCACTTTAGATTGACTAAATTCGTCTTTATCCCGTTTACGATCCATATGATGTATGTTCAAATCCTTAACTTGATGTGGTGCATGGATCACGTGCTCTTCAACGGCCGAATTCAAATCAATCTAGATTGCCACGTGTTGCGGGTTCAAGCGTGTTGATCTAACATAGTTTGTTCCTTCTCCACAGCCCGAATCGCGTACATGTTCGTATTCGGCAACTCGTCGAGAGTGAAACATGTTCGGCAACTCGCCACGAGCGAAACATGTTCATAAGCTTGTTTTAAATAATATATGCTTTTAGCCTTCCATGATTAGATTGTATCATGCGGTGGATTGATCTATTCTTGGTTGGTGGTATGGTTTCAAACAAGTTGTATCATGCGGTGAATTAACTTGTTTGGTGTCATGCTCGACGGGTTTAAAAGTACCTAGACATGCGGTAGACTAGTGCTTTTGGCCTATGCATGCATGTTTACCGCAAATTTATAATCATGCTCCGCCCTTATTTACTTTATTGTTATTTATCCTTGATAATCGGTCATGGTCATGTATTATAATGTTGTTTAGATAAAAGATCGATCTATCATCATGCTTATGTCATGCATTCAACTATATCTTGTTTACATGTTTTAAAGCTCCCGAATGATATTAAGATTGTCGACGAGATAGCTTACTATAGCTATATATCTTTTTGATTAGCTTTGAGGTCGTAAATACGGAATCGTCTGCAGGTGCCACCCGCAAGTTCCAAGTTTTATCTAACTGTTTTCTTCCTTTGTCAATTTCGGGAAAATTGACCGAACGCTTCGGATTCGACCACGTGTGTTAAGCCGCCTTTGTTCGGCTTGCCGTGTGCTTGGCGTGAGGTGCTGATTTTACGTCAACAACATCGCCAAGATACTTGGCGCTCCGACCGTGATCGTTGTCCCGGTCAAGCTTGTAAGTGAAGATCATTCCGCAGTAGTACATGTAGCCGGGTAGTCGTACTTGGTTGACCATCGGTTATGTATCGTGCAGGAAATCGACGGACTTGTCCCGGGAGGGAGATGAACCCAACACGGCGTGTGACGCCCCGTGGTTTTAATTAACCCTAACAGTAGGTCAAAGCAGCCTAACGGTGGTCAAATCACGGTCAACTCCGGGCCCTCACCTCGAAAAACTCACTAACCTACCCTAGTGAACCATTTTGACTAGTAGACACACTTGTGGGGCCAACCCATGGTCAAAGACTTGGTCAAACCCTTTGTTCCCCTAGTGTCCATAGATGTCTGCCTAACTTTTGTCGCGTTCTCCAAAATTCACCTAAACACTTAAAAATTCTACCTTTGAAAGTTGTTCATCTTGTTGAGGGACACAACTTTCATGTAGATTGGCATTTCAAATTTTGAGTGGAAAAGCTTGAAAAATTGGTTGCAAAGGCAGGGTTCACTGTTCAAAAGAGCAGTCGACATTCAAAGTTGGCATTGGTGTAATTCAAAATGCGTGGAGAAAAACCCCTATAGCCTTTTTGAAAATTGTAGAGGGTAGCTAGATCTCCAACTTTCCCCGTTCACCGTTTGGTCAAGTTCTATTAAAAAATTTGGAGTAAATTGAATTCTAACGAGCACCGGCAAATTGAAATCGGGGCGGCGCGCCTCGCGCCGCGACGTCGCGCCGCCACACGCCGCGCGCGCCGCGCGTGCGGCCCCGGCCGCCCTCGGCGTCCGCGCCCGCGCGCCTCCCGACGCCGCCCTCCGCCCGAGGCACGTGCCGCACGAGCTCCACGCGCCCCTACGCGCCCCCCGCCCTAGGCGTCTCGAGTCGGCCGCCGCCACGCCGCCGTACGCGCGTGCGCGCGCGGACCCCCGGTCCCGTCCGTCCGCCGGCCGCCGGCCGTACGCTCGGCGGTCGAGCCGCCGTAGCACGAAGATGCTCCCCCGCCGTCATCCGCCATCATCCACGGACGAGCCGGACTATTTAAACCCCCTCCTTCTCCCCCTCTCCGCGCGCCATCTCGAGCCACCACCGCGCCATTGCCGCTACCGCCGGGTGGGGTCCATCCCCCGCTCGCGCTCACCGCCGCCAACCACTCCCCCTAGCTTCCCTAGACCCCGCAGCACCTCCCGAGGTCACGTGTTGTCCAAGCCCGTGCCCTCCTCACCGAAACCCCGAGCCGCCGCGGCGACCGCCGCCGACCCACCGTCGATCCCCCCACGTCCCGGCGGCCCTCGCCCTAACTCCAACCACCCGTCGACCCTAGGTGAGCCCTTGGCCGAGCCGGGCCGCTTGCCCGGCCGAGATCGCCGCCGCCTCGCCGGGATTTGGCCGGAGCCGCGCCGCCCCCCGCCAAGGACCCAATTGCGGGGTTCGAGTTCTTAGTAGGGTGTTTCGTGTAAATTTTAGGACCCGTTCGTAATGAAACGTATCTAAGTTTTCTTGCTAGTTGGTCCGGTGCGCAAGAGAAAATCCCTAGAAAATGGTAGAAAATTCAGAAAAATGCCAAACCAATTTTGTTGAATTCACGGAGAGAAATCCCACCACTTTTGTTATTCTCACATGGTCTGATTCTAAATATTTTTAAAATGAAAAATAGGATTGTGAAATACCTAGGTCTACCATAACTCAAAAACTACAACTTTTCCGTATCTAAATTTTGGATATGTTGTATGTCTTGCCATGACTAGCTCCCGTGCCAAAAATTGCACAAAGTTATGAAGTAAATCTTGCTATATAAATTGTTGTCCATTTCTCGCGAAACTCGCCAAGATGATTTTTGTAGATAAAAATATTTATGTTTTTGTGCCCAACTTGTGCATACTGTCTTGTTATGCCAAAACACACCTCTTGTGAATTAATCATGATTTTTGGTTTAAGAGAAATATTTATTTTTAATTTGTGCATGTTTTCCTTTGTAAATTAATGAAGCAAGATCAGAGAGGTTTTAGGTGTACATGTTGGTTCTTTAGGCTTTTTTAGGATCAGAGAGAATGCATGAGAAAGTTTGGATCATTTTGGTGCTTAATTATTTTTGTATGCATTTAATTTGAATCACTAGCTAGTCTTTGTTATTTTCTATAACATTTAATTTCCTAGCTTCCAAGCCTTACATGTGGGTCCAGCGGACCAATGATAGGTGCTTGATATGCTTAAGAAACACTTCTTTAATTTTTTGGTAATTTATTGCTTAATAAAAGCTTAAAAGCCCTTTTAAAAATTAAAGAGCAATTTAATAAGGAAAATTGCTATTTAATTCTTTTCCCTTTTGGGAAAGTATTACCTAACTTAATTAAGATTAATAAAACACCCTTGCCGATAAGGAATTGATTCATGAATAAAAATATTGTCCGTACCCTTGCTAGTGAAGGGAAAAATGACTAAACCTTCACATAAGATGTCAAGTACAAAGGAGCATTTATTCAAATGTGCAATAAAAGAATGACTCACATACAACTAATAACCTTCCTAAAAGAGATGTACTCTCTAGATACTTGTTAAGGTGAATATGACCAACAAAAGTTGGATAAGATAACAAACCATCACATCACCTGAACTTGCATTGCATTCCGTGTAGATCTTCCGGACGGAGACTACTCCCTCGTCCCGAAATCCGAGGAAGGAGGAGCAGAAGCTTCGCTGCAGTACGTGGAAGTGCTCGACGACACCGAGGGTGCCCAGGCTAACCTAGCCGACGAAGGCAAGCTCCGGTGTATCTAACCTAGTTTTCAAATTCTTTATTCAATTATCTATGGATGATTGGGCATTTAAGTTCGGAGTTGAATGGAACCCAAGATGCATGATCCCTAGGTACCTTTGTCCTTACTAGTATGGTAGGTCGATACCGCTAAGCTATAGGACCGTTACAAGTCGGGTGATGACCTCACTCGCGAGAATAGGTTCCTAGATAGGAATCACAATTTATCCTTAATTGGATTGCTCATGTGGTAAGAGCATGGGATTTGGGCTCCGGTCCGGTGGCTATTGTGGGTTAAGTGTTTGAACGTACTAAGCACTTGTCGGGAATGGGACCGGTAAGCCTAGTACCTTAATGAGACGGCTAGGGATTTAACTCGTCATCGCTCTTGGGGTCCGTCTCACGGCTAGCTACCGTGGTGTATGGTGATTCCGAGTACTTCGCGGGGTATTCGGATAGCTCGCACCAAAGATCGTGGCCTTTTATCCCGACCCGAGGATTTTTGGGAACTCGCTTGGGAAGTTGTCCTTGCGGGGGAAGCCTACCGTGTGTTTAGGTCTACCTTGCAAGGTTTAAATCAATCGATTGTCGGCCTCTCACTTTTATCCGAGACTACTTACTCCACTAGCCATGAGATCCCTAATGATGGAAGTTGATGAATACTATGCTTGATTAATTGTATTGTACAACTTTGTCTCGTACTAGTTGGCTAATGTAGTAAAGATTAAACCCACTAGAACTTGTGCTAAAATCCGGAAAGTAAGGACATACTCTTTGTTACTTTTCAACAAAAAGAAACCCAAAGTGGCCAAAAGCCTTTCATGTCTAGTTTTGGTGAAGTAGTTATCACCAATGGGTAAGTCTTGCCGAGTATTAGTATACTCACCTTGCTATAATGTGTTGATCCAGGTAATGCTTTCGGTGATGTGTGGCCCGGAGAGATCCCGCCGGCCGGGGAGCCGGAGTGGGTGGAGGACGACCGCCGAGAGCATCATGGATGGCCTCCCGTGGTGTTTCGTGTCCCGTTAGTTTAAATTCCGCCGTTTGAAAACTCGAACTACTTTTCATATGGCAAAACTTCGGTTTGTAATAATTAAACCCTTCGGAGTATGAATTTGGATGATAATGATGATGTATCTCCGGACTCGCCTTCGAGTGAGTTTTAATGCATATATTTCGATCCTTGTTGCTATTCAAGTGATTTACGGGCGTTAACCCTAGTGACTAACGACAGATGGTACTTTATTATCGCTTAATGACCAAAGTGGATTGGTTTAGGCGATAGTACGCGTATTTTCTCGGACGGGTTGTCACACGGCGGCGGCCGAAGAAGCTTCCGCGCCCGGCTGCCGAGGAGTCCGCTCCCCCTCCCCCAAGGCGAGACCGTGGCACCGGCCCGCGGAGGCTACGCCGCCGGGGCCGCATGGTAGAAGGTGAGTACGTTGTGGATGCGCAGCCTTCCTCCGAAGTAGTCATAGCCCCCGAGAAACCGATCTTGTGTGTCTTCCGATGATAGGGGCGAAGTCGATGGAAGGACCATCACCGAGGCCGTGCCCGTTGTGCGAGAACCCGAAGTAGCCGCCGGAGCGACATCCGAGCCGACGGAGATAGTTAGCGGAGGAGCCCCCCGGGGTGGCCGAAGAAGTGCGCGACGACATACCGCCGGGGTCGAACCCGGAAGTAGTCGTCCGCTCGCCGTAAATTCGGGATGCGGAGCCGATCCATTCGGTGCCGATGTCCGAGGCCGCCGCGAGTAGTCATGGTGGACTTGAGCTTCTGGCGGACGATCTTGTCGACCCTGGTGACGTAGCGCGCAACCCGGAAGCGATGTGGAGGGCAGAGAAATGGATGAAGGTACGTGACTGTACACTTGATTAGTCGAGTTCCAGTAGAATGAGGTACTCAAGTAGTTCCTGCCTTTTGCGGGATGTCGTGGAGAGCTCCCGGCAGAAATCTGAGATGCTCCAGGGGTTTGGCGACACGGTGCTCCGAGCTGAGGCTTTGGAGAAAGAACTCACCAAGGCCGTGAAGCACTCCGCCATGCTCCGATCCAAGCTCAATGGCGCCTTCGCCCGCACCATAATGAAGTGCAAGATATGCGGGCGAAGAGCGATGAGCTTGTATGGAAGAACAAGTCGCTCCGCAATAAGAACAAAGGTATGCCGCTGACTTGTCGAGTACTTATTGGAAGTACCCTGTAGTAGTCTAACATCGTCTCCTGTGTTGTTTGCAGAGCTTGAGACCCGAGTTGAGCAGCTCAAGGCATCGAAGTCGACATGAAGAATATCTTCTACGGGAGAAGGATGCCCATGAGGTACTTGAGTATGATTATAAGCGCTTGGCCCATGAGTGCGATAAGCACATGGAGCTTCGGATTGCCTCGTATCGTGATCTTGTCAATCGCTACAAATCTCTGCGAGAAGCCGAACGAAGATTTTGAAAAGTTGCGGGGACAACTCAAGGAACTTGAAGAAGCCGCACTTCCCATCGCGAGGCTACCGGTGCCTCATCCGGCGGGCGAAGATTGCTCCGTTGGTTGACCGGCTGAGAGAAGCTCCCGGCCGTCCGACGACTTATATCAAGCATCCGGCGAAGTCCATCCCAAATCAAATCTTGGCGTACATGAAGTCATACTTCCCCAAGACTCGGTGGACGTAGTCGCGGGTGGACTAGCCGCCAATTGCACCGATGAGCAAGACGCGGAGCTCTTGGAGCGAGATGGCGCCAATAGCCGAACAAGTCGCCGAGAAGCCGAACCTTTAGTAGTCCCGTAGGGTTAACTTGTAGCAAAGATTGTATATAAACAAAGTTGTAATGAACTTGTTTGAGCATGTGATGAAAGAAGTTCCATGAAATGAGTACTCGTTGTCGCAATGTATGTATGCGGAGTGCCCATGTAGTGGAGTTGTGCAAGTAGTAGTACTCGGTGGTAGACTCATTGAGAGAGACACAATAAATCAATTGATTGATAATCAAGCTTTATTACCGAAAAAGTACACCTGGGATGGCCGGTGGCCGTTTACAAGTGTAGTTGCCGGGACCGGAGGCCGCCTACGGCTAAGTAGTGCTAAGGCGCATGGCCACTTACAGCTCGAGGATCCGTTAGTAGCCGTATAGGCCGGATCGAGGAGTACATGGTCTCTTGATAGACCGCCGCTAGAGTCCTCTCGATGCTCGAGCAGCCCAAGATCCGTTAGTAGCCGTTAACGCCGGATCTTGGAGTAGAGTAATCCGAGACTTGTACCCGGACCCGAAGGCCGCATGCAACAAAAGGGTCTTGAGGTAGTCGTGTAGACTTGAGCCCCCGCAGTAGTCGGGAGACTACGCGTAGAACCGACAGAGCCGGTCGACGTTCCACGAGTTGCCGATGTCTTCGCCTTCGAGTGTCCGGAGGTGGTAGGAGCCCGGTCCTGGTCACCTTTGCAAATCGAAGGACCGATACGGTGGAACCGAGAGGGGGGGTGGAATGGGAGCCGATAAAAATTCTTCTCGAAGGAGATGGAAACTCCAACAAGATGAACACGGCTTCCAACACACGTCTCCGACTCACTACCCAAGTTGGTCAAGCCCACGTAGCCACTGGAGTGCCACTGGACCTAGGAACCAACACACAACCTTCCGACCCGAGAACGCAGCGGAAAACCAAACCTCGAGTCTACAGACCCACACCGGTCAGACCGGTGAGCACCACCGGTCAGACCGGTCCCTGCTGGTGAAACTGAGCAACTTTCACTAAGTGGCTCTACACCCGGCCGGGGACCGGTGAGACACACCGCCGACCGATCACACCGAAAGCCCCCAAGGCACCAAACAAAGCCAACCGACCACCAAATTGACCCAAACTCGAAACAACGAAAGCACCACGGGACAACAACGAACACACCAAGACATTCACCCGAGCAAAATCCCACCGAGGGTTGCACCTGGTCGACCGCAAGAGCACCGGCTCGGACCGGTGTAGCCTAGGCGACTCGAGATGAACAAAGACCCGCGGGTCAACTCCCCCAAATCCAAACCTCGATCTCCCGAATCGCTCCACGGACTTGAACAAGACTTTGGGGATATTAGGAACACCTCATGAGGAGTCCATAGCCAAGTTTAATCCCACCAAAACTCGTCCAAAAAGGAGGAATCAAGGAAATCCCGCCAAGAGCACTTCCAACCCAAGAACTCAAGAAACCCCAAAATCGAGCACCTTTACTCACGGATTTGGGAGGGGAATCATAGCCCAAAGAACCACGAAGGGTTCCCACAAATTTCCCCCATCAAATCCCCAAGAGAAAGGTCCCGAAAACAACCCAAAGAAATCACCAAGAGAGGGCTCCGAAAATCACCACCAAGAACAACCGGGGAAAACACATCCAAACCTTGAGGAACCACGCCGAATCATCTATACATGAAACAAAGGTTCACACAAGGTCTAGCAAGCCACCCGATCATCCATCCCTCTCAACAAGATCTCTCCATGAAGCTCTCTTGCTAGTCCTATGGAAAACCTAAGGAAAAATAGGAAGGAAAATGGGAAAACAAATGAACTAGGGTTCCAAGAGTTGGCTTCCATCCTCTCACCTCTTGGGTTATATGGAGGCAACCGAAAGTCTAAAATACCCTTCTTTAACAACTAGGGATACAAGCCCCTCAAGGGCGGATTTGGAAGTCTTCGTGTCTTCACCATCAGACGGATGCCCGGCGACCGCACCCTGCGTAGCCTCGACGCAAGCCATGCGATCCCGATGCGTGCCCTCCGCTTCGAAATCTCCGGACCGCATCGTCACACACCGGTCCGATCGGTGCTCCTCACCGGTCCGACCGGTGGGTCGACCGGCACCCACCGGTCCGGACCGGCCGGACCCACCGGCCGACCGGCCCGGCACCGCCGCAAAGACCGTCTTCGCTTCTTCGGTCTTGGCTTTGTGGATCAACCAAGGAACCCGGTGGTTTTCTCGGTGAACCACCGGAAACCCCGCGAACTCGGTGTAACCTCCGCCAATCTCCACTCATGACTCGGCTCCCACGTAGTCCTCGGCTCGACCTTTGTTATGAGGCTCAACCAAGAAACCGTCCACGACTTCATCTTGTTGTTCATGCCACCATGCGGCTCGCACTTGACCCCGCCGGCCACCGGTCCGTCGAACGAAGCCTACTTGTCTTCTCCACACCCGGAGGCCTCACCCGCAATGACCTTTCATGCTTGTTCTTCACCCGCACCAACACCGGTCAAGCCGCAACCTCGCACCCGCAATACTTAGCCAAGAATCGGTCCACACAACGTTGTCAATCACTCATCACACAAGGAAGCGACCATCCACCGGTCCTCGAACCACACATGGTCCTCAATCTCCCCCCTTGATGAGTGCATTGACAACACCCACACGAAAGTAACAAGAGAGAAAAGAAAAAGAAAAGAAATGAACAAAAAGAAACTCCAACAAGCGATCGAAAGCCGAACAAAGGCAAAGAGCAAGATCACTTGAAGAAGACAAGTCTCGGATCCCTTAGGCAAGGGCAACGGCCCGACACATCCGAGACAAAGCAAAGCTCAAGCAAAGAGCGCAAACCACCAAAGCAAAGCTCGAACAACCACAAAGAGATCCCCCCCGCACACATGCAAGCTCCCCCCCGAACCAATGCACCTCTCCCCGGACGAATGCATGCAAACCGATTGAAAACGGGCAGGCTACAAGCAACTTCAGCTCACACCGGTCGGACGGTCATCACCACCGGTCGGACCGGTGCCTAAGATGTGTACGGACCAGCACTCACACCGGTCGGACCGGTGCTCTTCACCGGTCGACCGGTGCACAACGAAGAGCCCGAAATGACTCGAAACCACCCGAAAACCTTCTAAATGTGTCCAGCAAGCCATTTCAAGCTCAAACTTCTCCCCCTTCTTGGCAATGCATGAATCAAGCCAAAAATGCAAAAATTTCAACCTAGAGCTTCTCAAATACACATGTCCAAAAGAGCAAGTTAGATACTCTACGGCTTCGTATCGATCTCAACTACATGATCACCAAGTTTCACAACCATTGGACGAAGCTAAGATGGATTTTGGCAATTTTGCGAAAAACTTGCCTCTCATGAGCAAAGTCCTAAACATGATCAAAGCATATCAAAATGGCAAAGCCACACAAACTTCATGCTAGGACAGCCATTCTAATCATAAGACCATCACAAACACCCACAAGCACCTCATGTCATGTCAAAGCCACCGAGCCATGTGCCTACTTCTATGTATAAGACTTCTCATTGGTAGGCATCATGCAACGGTTTAGCACCCAAAGCAAATTAAATTCAGCACATATGACATGGGAGCATATTTTCCAAGAATTTTACATTTCATTTTCAGATTTATAAATGGTACATGAAATGTCTTTGCGACAAAAAGGAACTTATGCTCCTCCACAAGATAAATCAAGAGGGCTAAGCATTCATGATGGCAAATGAGCCTTTGGCCACATATGATCAATAAACTAGCTATCCAACCACAAAGTAAGCTTAGCAAAGCCACTAAAACATGTCAAGATCATATAATGGCATTTACACATGAGAGCGCATACGTGTGACATTTTTCAAAAACATAGCTATCAACCATGGATTATTCAACAAGATCATCAAGAGCTAAGCCAAACTAACCATAGCATACCAAACAAGCTCACAAAGACATATATCTCATTCCATGGTGAACAATGTATATGAGAGAAGCTTTTCCTAATCAATGCATATGATACAAAATGCATGCAATCTAAGATACAAGGATGCCTATACATCATGTTACATATGCCATGCCAAATGCAAGAAATGCACAAAGGACAAACTATACATATGCTACAAAGGAGCTCCCACACACCCAACTCACGAAATCAAACACACACCAAGTTCCCCCCGCAAACGAGTGAAAGTTGCTTGATCTAGGGGTTTGGTGAAAATATCGGCTAGTTGGTCATGTGTGGGTACATGAAACAAAGCTATCTTTCCTTTCTCTACGTTGTCTCTCGAAAATGGTACCTCACTTCTATGTGCTTGGTTTTGGAGTGGAGCACCGGATTCTTTGCAACGCTTATGGCACCGGTGCTATTACATTGAAGTGGGACATGGGTATACTCCTCACCAAAGTCACTCATGGTGTATGAAATCCAAAGGAGCTGAGAGCAACAACTAGCAGCGGCAACGTACTCGGCCTCGGTAGTGGATTGAACAACACTCAACTGTTTGCGGGAAGACCAAGACACCAAAGAAGAACCCAAAAACTGGCAAGTCCCAGAAGTGGACTTCCTATCCAACCGACACCCAGTAAAATCCGCGTCTGAAAAACCATGAAGCGCCAAAGAAGAGGACGCGGAGTACCAAAGGCCGAAGTCGGGAGTGTGACACAAGTACCTGAAAATTCGCTTCACTGCTTGCCGATGCGAAGTCCTCGGAGACGCTTGAAAACGAGCGCACAGACACACCGAGAACTGTATGTCCGGCCTCGTCGCCGTCAAGTAGAGGAGTGACCCGATCATGCTCTGGTACTCCTTCTGGTCCACGTGTTCACCTTCCTCGTCCGCATCAAGAGTTGTAGTCGTACTCATCGGCGTCGTCATAGCCTTGGAGTCCTCCATCTTGAACTTCCGCACAATGTCCTTGGTGTACTTAGCCTGGTGCACAAATGTTCCTTCCTTTGATTGTTTGATTTGTAGCCCGAGGAAGAACTACAACTCGCCCGTCATGCTCATCTCAAATTCCCTTGCTCATATCATCCGCAAACCTTGCAACAAGAGAGTTAGACGAGCCACCAAAGACAATATCATCCACGTACACCTCGCACAATCGGGATATCTCCGCCCGCCTCATCAAAAACAAGGTTTGATCGACCTTCCCCATCTCAAAACCTCTCTCAAACAAGAACCCCTCAACCTCGCCATACCAAGCTCTAGGCGCCCGCTTCAACCCATACGCGCCTTCCTCAACTTGTACACTCGGTGGGGGTACTTCTCACTCTCAAACCCCCCGAGGCCGCCTCACATATACTTCTTCCTCCAACACACCATTCGAAAAAGCACTCTTCACATCCATTTGGTGCAACTTGAACCCTTTAGCCACGGAAAAGGCTAGAAGGATCCTAATCGCCTCCAAACGGGCTACGGGAGCAAAAGTCTCCTCGTAGTCAATCCCCTCCTTCTGACTGAACCCTTGAGCAACAAGTCTCGACTTGTTCCTCACCACCTCACCTTTCTCTCCCTCTTTGTTTTTCCATACCCACTTTGTACCAATCGGCTTACACCCTGGGGGAGGGTCAACCAACTCCCATACCTGATTCCTCTCAAAGTTCTCCAACTCCTCATGCATCGAATTAACCCAATTGTGATCGGATAGCGCGTGTCTAATGTCTTTGTGCTCAAAAGTAGCAACAAATGCAGCATGAGCGAAATGAGAATTGTTTCGAACCCTCGACCGTGTAGTGCGTTCATTCATGTCGCCGATGATCCTCGAAGCCGGGTGATCCACTTGTACTCACCGGGGAGGTTCTCGCCTCGATGTTACCTCCCCCTCAACCTCGGCTTCTCCTCGTTCTTGATTTGTCATCGTAGGTGTAGTAGAGGGTCGAGGGTCCATCCATCACCGTAGTCGAAGTAGTGGGTACATGTTCAGCGGGGGCACCACACCGCCATCTTCATCGTCTCCATGTTCATGCTCCTCCTCCCCGAAAGATCTCCTCGCCAAGCTCATCATCACCTGCACACTCAAAGACAAGCCGACTACGTGGCTCGTCTCATCGAAGGTTACCTCGCAAGTCTCCACGATTTGGTTAGTTTCAAGATTGAGCACACGATATGCTCTAGAATGAGATGCATAACCAAAGAAAATACCATCGACGGACCTAGCCTCAAACTTATCCAACTTCCTCGCCTTTCTTCGGAATGAAACACTTGCAACCAAAGACATGGAAGTGACTCACCTTGGGTGTGCGACCATGCATCAACTCATAGCATGTCTTCTTCTTGTGCACTCGAGGTAGATCTCGTTTGACACATAGCACGCGGTATTCACCGCCTCGGCCCAATACCTCCTCGGAGTCCTATGCTCATCAAGCATCGTCCGAGCCATCTCGCACAAGGTCCCGTTCTTCCTTTCCACAATAACCTTGTTTGCCCCAAGTCCCTCACCATCCTGCCTCTTAAATGCCTCGATCATCATCCTCAACCGAGGCTCATGACCGGACAACCAACCCATCAACTTCCTCAAGTCATCATTCTCATCCCGCAAACGATCAACATAATGTGTAAGTTCCAAATTTTTCAAGGCATGCATTTCACGGGTAGAGCATGATGTAGGCATGGGTTCCTTCAATTTAGCCTCAAGAGAAATAGTGTAAGCATGCATCTCATCAATCTTAGCATGCAAAACGGGGCAAGAAGTGCAAGCACCTAGCAAAGCGGGTCTAGACTTAAGCTCGGCCACTTCAACCCTAAGCACATCTAGTTCCTCACACTTGGAGGCATGCTTCTCCTTAAACAAAGCAAGATCGGCAAGGAATATGGAGCAATCAAGGCACAATCAACCTCATCCGAAACAACGGGGCTAGTCTTAAGGGAATCAATCTCAAGCTTGCTATCAAGCACCCGTGTCTCTAGCTCGGCCACTCTAGTCCTAGCATCCTCGAGTGAAGCCCTAAGCTCTTTTCTCATTTTCTTGGCCTCTCTAAGCATGTCATCACGGTTATCAAGCAAAGAGCCAAGCCTCTCATTCTCCCGGCGCAAGAAGGGAAGTTCATCACGCACCTCGTCGTCAAACTCGCAGTCCGAGTCGCTCTGTGTGCTCTTCTTGCTGCCGGAGCTCAGCGCCATGGTGCAGAAGCCATCTCTCGCGAAGCAGCTCAGCCCGCTCAGGTTCTTGGACGACTTCTTGTTCTTGCGATGATCACCTTCGTCTTCACTGCTGCTCGAGCTCGAGGTGGAGTACGCGGAACTGGAGTCGACGTCGCTCGCTCCAACCATCGCTCGGGCCTTGCCTCGGCTCTCCTTCTTCCTCGATCGTCGCTCGTCCTTGTACTTGTTCTTGTGCTTGCTCTTGTGGTCACGCCTCGAACGGTACTTGCCGTCCATCCTCAGCTTGTGCTTGTAGCCGTCCTTGTTTTCGGCCTTCTCCGGGCAGTCGGCGACGAAGTGTCCCAGCTTGCCGCACTAGAAGCATGTCCTCGTGTTCCTCCTCATGTTCACGCGGTTCTCGTGCAGCCTCTCGAACCGCCTCGTCAGGAGCACCAGTTCGTCCTCTCCAAGCTCGTCGAACTCCTCATCTGGCATAGACATCAAAGAGGAGAAAGAGAACATCTCGGGAGGATGGGTTAGAGTTAGCCTTTCCTTTGGAACCACCAACGAGGGCGAGACTATGGGAGTTAGTCGGACCCTCGTGCTTGGAGTCATGCCCCTATCCACCTCGGCCGACTTGAGCTTTGAGAACGGCTCGTTCGGCGTCGAGTGTCATACTTCTCCGACTCCCACAATGGCCTCGAACTTTCCGCCCCATATTGTACGATCCAAAGAGTGCAAGAGCTTGACGACTCTATCATGATCATCGTACGGGAGCACGTCCACATTGGCCCTCATGTTGTTCACAACCACCGTGAACCTCTGAAACAAGGCATCGATGGACTCACCGGGAGATGAGTGAAGTTCTCGTACTCTCTCCGGTAGGTCGCATACATCCGTGCCTGAACTTGGGCATTCCCAACATGAGCCTCCTTCAACACCGCCCAAATCCTACAATCTAAGTGCTCGGTGTGCACCCGATCGAACTCGGTCGACACAAAGCACGAAACAAGTAATCGACCGCCTTATTGTTGGCGTCGAATCGTCCCTCGATCTCGGAGCGAGGAAGTCCATCAGTTGGGACATAGCCCGTGTCCACCGTGACATCCCAAAGGATCCGACCCTTTCCGCGGAGAAAAGCACCCATCCGCTTGCTCCACATCCGGTAGTTCTTGCCATCGAAGTGTGGAGGACCCGAACCACGTTCCCGGTACACCATCCTTGGATCTTAGACGGTTAGAGTCAACAAAGACCCAAACCGGCTCGATACCACTTGAAGGACCGATACGGCGAACCGAGAGGGGGGAGTGAATGGGAGCCGATAAAAATTCTTCTCGAAGGAGATGGAAACTCCAACAAGATGAACACGGCTTCCAACACACGTCTTCGACTAACTACCCAAGTTGGTCAAGCCCACGTAGCCACCGGAGTGCCACCGGACCTAGGAACCAACACACAACCTTCCGACCCGAGAACACGGCGGAAAACCAAACCTCGAGTCTACGGACCCACACCGGTCGGACCGGTGAGCACCACCGGTCGGGGACCGGTCCTCGCTCGGTGAAACCGAGCAACTTTCACTAAGTGGCTGCACGCATCGGTCGGACCGGTGAGACACACCGATCGGACCGATCACGGCTCGAAAGCCCCCAAGGCACCAAACGAGCCAACCGACCACCAAACTGACCCAAACTCGAAACAGCAGCACCACAGGACAACAGTGAACACACCAAGACGTTCACCCGAGCAAAATCCCACCGAGGGTTGCACCGGTCAGACCGGTCAAGAGCATCGGTCAGACCGGTGTAGCTCCGGGCGCTCGGGATGAACAACACCCGCGGTCAACTCCCCCAAATCCAAACCTCGATCTCCCGAATCGCTCCACGGACTCGAACAAGACTTTGGGGATATTAGGAACACCTCATGAGGAGTCCATAGCCAAGTTTAATCCCACCAAAACTCGTCCAAAAAGGAGGAATCAAGGAAATCCCGCCAAGAGCACTTCCAACCCAAGAACTCAAGAAACCCCAAAATCGAGCACCTTTACTCACGGATTTGGGAGGGGAATCACGGCCCAAAGAACCACGAAGGGTTCCCACAAATTTCCCCCATCTAATCCCCAAGAGAAAGGTCCCGAAAACAACCCAAAGAAATCACCAAGAGAGGGCTCCGAAAATCACAACCAAGAACAACCTAGGGAAAACACATCCAAACCTTGAGGAACCACGTCGAATCATCTATACATGAAACAAAGGTTCATACAAGGTCTAGCAAGCCACTCGATCATCCATCCCTCTCAACAAGATCTCTCCATGAAGCTCTCTTGCTAGTCCTATGGAAAACCTAAGGAAAAATAGGAAGGAAAATGGGAAAACAAATGAGCTAGGGTTCCAAGAGTTGGCTTCCATCCTCTCACCTCTTGGGTTATATGGAGGCAACCGAAAGTCTAAAATACCCTTCTCTAATAACTAGGGATACACGCCCCTCAAGGGCGGATTTGGAAGTCTTCATGTCTTCACCATCGGACGGATGCCGGCGACCGCACCTCGCGTAGCCTCGACGCAAGTCATGCGATCCCGACGCGTGTCCTCCGCTTCGAAGTCTCGGACCGCGTCGTCGCACACCGCCGGGACCGGTGCTCCTCACGGCCGGACCGGTCGACCCACCGGTCGGACCCGGTGCGGCATCTTGCGGCAAAGACCGTCTTCGGTTCTTCGGTCTTGGCTTTGTGGATCAACCAAGGAACCCGGTGGTTTTCCTCGGTGAACCACCGGAAACCCCGCGAACTCGATGTAGCCTCCGCCAATCTCCACTCATGACTCGGCTCCCATGTAGTCCCGCTCGACCTTGGTTTTGAGGCTCAACCAAGAAACCGTCCACGACTTCATCTTGTTGTTCATGCCACCATGCGGCCCGCATTTGACCCCGCCGCCACCGGTCCCTCAAACGAAGCCTACTTGTCTTCTCCACACCCGGAGGCCTCACCGGAAACGACCTTTCGCGCTTGTTCTTCACCCGCACCAACACCCGTCAAGCCGCAACCCGCACCCGCAATACTTAGCCAAGAATCGGTCCACACAACGTTGTCAATCACTCATCACACAAGCAAGCGACCATCCACCGGTCCTCGAACCACACATGGTCCTCGGCAAGCCGTGAAGGGACCTTCCCATGGCGAGCTGAGCTTGTGTAGTCCTTCCGTGTTCTGGATGCGGCGGAGGACGAGATGACCAACGTCGAAGGAGCGTTCCTTGACGTTGCGATCATGGTAGCGTCGGATACCCTCAAGGTACCTAGCTGATTGGACGAGGGCGGCACAACGAGCTTCTTCGAGTCCGTCGATATCAACTCGCCTGCTATCTTCAGATATGCCTTCGTTGTATTGCTCAACCGCCGGCGAATCCCACATGACGTCGACGGTAGAATAGCTTCGGAGCCGTAGACCGGAAATATGGCGACCGTCCCATTGGCTTGGAGGGTTGAGTACGCGGCCCCCCGCAGTGCATTGGGTAGTTCCTTGATCCACTTGCCTCCTTTTGTGTTAGCGGCATCATGCGCTCGCTTCTTAAGAGCGTCGAGTACCATCCCGTTGGCGCGCTCGACTTGTCCATTGGCCCGTGGATGGGCGGCCGAGACATATCATACGTCGTTCCCGCTATTCTCGCGGTACTCCCGGAAGCGGTGATTGTTGAAGTTGGAGCCCGTGTCCGTGATGATGCGATGGGGTAGTCCGTAGCGATGCACGAGTTCATCCAAGAAGTCGAGTACTCGTCGGCCTTGGGGCATGTGACCGGCTTGACTTCGATCCACTTGGTGAATTTGTCGATGGCCACCAAGACTCGTTGAATCCTCCGGCGCGGTCAAAAGAGGTCCAATCATGTCGAGCCCCCGGCGGGTGAAGGGCCGGGTTGGTGGTATGGTGACTAGCTTGTAGGCCGGGACGTGTTGCTGCTTGGCGAAGTATTGGCACCCTTGGCACCTTCGACGGGTTCTTCGGCATCGCCTAGAGCTGTGGGCCAGTAGAAAGCTCATCGAAAAGCCTTGCTGACTAGCATGCGTGAAGACGCGTGGTTGCCGCGACGCCTTTATGGATCTCCTCCAAGATGTCCTTGCCTTCTTCTCAAGGGATGCACTTCATGAGTACTCCGAAGATGCGCCCCGCCCGTAGAGCTTGTCTCCGACTAGGACGCGAGGACTTGGCATGGCGGATGAGTTGCTCGGCCAAGTTCTTGTCCGTGGGAACCTTCTGCTCGCGGATGTAGTCGATGAAGGGTTGTCGCCAGTCCACGTCTATCATCATGACCTTCGGCCGGCGAGGAAGGTCTTTGGGTCAACGGTCGTCGGCACCGGCTGCGGGATCGATGGCACGTGAAGCTCGTGGACGAAGACACCCACCGGTACTTGAGCGCGAGTAGAACCAAGCTTCGACAGGACATCCGCTGCAACATTGTTGTCGCGGACGATGTGATGAAACTCGAGACCGTAGAACTTGTTCTCGAGCTTGCGGACTTCTAGGCAGTAGGCGTCCATGTTCTCCTTGTTGCGGTTCCAGGACTTGTTGACTTGGTTGATGACCACTGCAGAGTCGCCGTAGACTAGTAGTCGCTTGATGCCCGTGAAAAGCCGCGAGATGGAGCCCGTGCGGCGAGGCTTCGTACTCGGCTTCGTTGTTTGAGACCTTCCGGAAGATCCGTAGGACGTACTTGAGTTGTTCGCCCGTCGGGGAAATCAAGAGTACCCCCGCACCCGCGGCTTCAAGCTTGGGCGAGCCGTCCAAGTACATCACCCAATGCTCTAGGCGCTCGGTTGGAGTAGGTAGCCGATTTTCATGCCACTCTGCCATGAAGTCAACTAGTGCTCGCGACTTGATGGTTGTCCATGGCTTGAAGTCGATGTTGAGGGCGCCGAGTTCGACCGCCCACTTGGAGACCCGGTAGCATCTTGGTTCCGCGAGATGTCACCGAGCGGGTAGTCGGTGACGATGGAGATCGAGTACTCCCGGAAGTAATGTCGCGGCTTCGGCGAGGTAATGAGCACGCATACGGTAGCTTCGTACTTGGTTGATAGTGTGCCTTAGATTCCGACGGGACCTCGCCGACGAAGTAGGCCGGTCGCCCGGACCGGGTAGGCGTGGCCGTCTTCCCGTCACTCGACAACGATGGCGATCGACCACGTGAGTAGTCGCGGCGAGATAGAGCGATGGCTCGCTCCTTTTGCGAGGAGTCATGAGGAGCGGTGGCTTGGATAAGAAGTCCTTGAGCCGAGCAAGGGCTTGGTCCGCCTCTCGGAGTCCACGCGAACTTCTCTTGATGCTTGAGTAATTTGAAGAAGGGGAGCCCCCGTTCTCCAAGCTTCGAGATGAATCCGTTCGGGGCCGCCATGCATCCGGTAAGCTTCCGTACGTCTCTCGATGCACGTGGGAGCTTTCATGTTGGTGATAGCGGAGATCTTCTCGGGATTGGCTTCGATGCCGTGATGGGCGATGATGAAGCCGAGTAGTTTACCCGACGGTACGCCGAAGACGAACTTGTTCGGGTTGAGCTTCCGGCGGTACTCTCGCAAGAATGCGAAAGTCTCTTCAAGATCGGCGATGAGCGTGTCGGAGTTTACGGTCTTGATGACTACGTCATCCACATAGGCTTCGACGTTCTTGTTGAGCTTCCTCTTGAAACGGGCCTAGATAGCTCGGCCGGTAAGTAGCGCCGGCGTTCTTCAACCCGAAAGACATGGTCGTGTAGCGGTACACGCCAAACGGGGTGATGAACACGGTCTTCTCCGAGTCTTCTTCCTTGATAGAGATGCGGTGGTACCGGAGTAGCGATCGAGGAAGCGAGAAAGCGAGGTCACGGCCCGCCGTGGAGTCGATGACTTGGTCTATCCGCGGCAACCCGAATGGGTCCTTGGGGCGCGTGCTTGTTGAGATCGGTGTAGTCGACACACATCCTCCACTCGTTCGAGTTCTTCTTGTGGACGAGGACGGGGTTGGCGAGCCACTCAGGATGGAAGACTTCTCTGATGAAGCCGGTCGCGAGTAGTTTGGCGAGTTCCTTCTTGATGGCATCCCGTCGGTCATCGGCAAAATGGCGAGGTGTTGTCGCTTCGGGGAAGCTTTAGGATCGACGTTGAGTGAATGCTCGATCAGATTCCTGGGCACCCCTGGCATGTCTGCTGGTTTCCACGCGAAGATGTCTCGGTTAGCCGGAGGAAGCCGACGAGCGTGTCTTCCTATTTCGGGTCGAGGCCCGCCCCGATGGTGGTAGTCTTGCTTCTTGTCGCCCGTCCCAAGGTCAATCGTCTTGACTTGTACCTTCTCGGTGGGCGAGGCTTGTCGGCGTTGTCCGACTTCTCCCGCGTATGTCGAGTTCACTTGGGGCAAGCTTCTTGGATGCGGCGTAGATCTCCATCATTGCATTGGGTACTTGATTCGTGGTTGCGAGTTCCACGGCTTCGTGTTGCGGTCGAAGGATATCTTCAAGTCCCCTTGTAGCGAGAGTACACCGGCCGGACTTGGCATCTTGAGTACCAAGTATGTTAGTGAGGTACCGCCATGAACTTGGTGATAGGCGGTCCGTCGAGGATGGCATGATAGGAAGTCTCGAAGTCCGCGACTTTGAACTTGATGTATTCGGTGTGGTAGTTTTCCCTTGTCTCCCCGAAGGTAAGCGGCGGGACCACCGAGCCTAGTGGGATAGTCGTGTTCCGGGGACGATGCCGTAGAAAGGCGAGGTGCTCTTGGTGAGCATGTGGGTGATGTCGAGCTTCATTTTCTTCAAGGTCTTGGTGAAAAGGACGTTGAGCCCGCTTCCACCGTCGATGAGAACCTTGTTAAGTCCGGAGCCCGCGACTGCGGGTTCGAGAGAAGCTTGTCCATTGATCCACGCGGGAGAAGGTAATGGGTACCTCCGACCACGGGAGAGGGGTCGGGACCGCCGGTTCAATGCTTAGTACTTCTCGTCGGGTGGCCTTTTGGCCCGTCGGTTGGGTAGTCCGCCGAAGAGGACGTTCACCATCTTGTCGGGTTCTTGGAAGTCATCGTTGCCTTCGTCGGCCTTTTTCTTGCCTTTCTTGTCGTGAGGGTGCCGTGGTTCTCAGCATCCTTGAGTGCTCGCCGGAGTTGGTAGCACCGCTCGGTAGTGTGGTTGCCATCCGGATGCCATGGGCACTTCTCTTTCGAGCAAGTCTTTGAAGCCTGGGAGGTCTTCTTCGAGTTATCTTTCGCGGGCGCCGGATAGCCACGACTTGTGTTGTCCGGCTTGCGCTTGCGATTAGGACCCGAGTAGTTGTTGCTTCGCGGCCGCCTTGATCCCCGTTGTTGTTGTTGTTGTTGTTGTTGCCACCCGTGTTCGCTTGCTCTTGCCACGAATGGCGTCGTACTTGGTGTTAGCCTTGTCTTCTTCATCGGCTCGGGAGGTGATCATGTCCTTGAGGTGGGTGATGGAGCTTGGGCGGTGGCGACCGAAGTCTTCAAATGTGCGACGGTGGTAGAGACCGTCTTGGAAGAGGTCGATAACCTCCTTGTCGGTGAAATCGACTATGGTGGCGCTCTTGTCGAAGAAGCGTCGTATGTACTTGTGAAGGGTCTTGTCCTGTTCCTGCTTCACCATTGCCAGGTCCATGCGAGTACCCGAGCGGCCCATAGCACCTGCGAAGTTGCTGGTGAACTGTTCCTTGAGCTGGTCCCACTTGTCGATCGAGTACTTCTCAAGTGACTCGAGCCATGTAAGCGGAGCTTGGTCCGAGCGAAGGGAAACTAGAGGCACTTTGTGTCATTATTGCCACCCGGCGTTTTCGATGGAGAGGGCGTAGCATCTCGAGCCACCGTGTCTTGGATCTTGCTTCGCATCGTACTTGGTGATCCCCGGTGGTTTGAATTCTCCGGGAGAAGTAGATTGCGAAGCCGTGCAAGGAAGGCGGGGAAGCCGTTGTTCTCGCCTCGCGGATTTGTTGCGCCGAATTTCCTCGATTCTCGCGACGGGCATCGTAGCCACCGCCCGAGACTCGGTGACATGGCCGTTTGCATGGCCTCGGCCGCCGCGATCGGCCCCGCCACCGGCTCTTCTTCCGCCCCCGTGTGAGGAGCTCCCACTCGCCGGCCGCCTCCGCCGCCGGATCGCGATGAGGGACGACATCACGGTTACCGCCGGCACCGCCGGCGCCGTTACCACCCCCCGAGAAGGTCCACCGGCCGATGCCCGAGTACGGTTCGGGTTAGCCGGTAGTTCTCCTCGAGTACGGTTGCGTCCGTTGTCGGTCGGGCCGCGACTTGTGGCTTCGTTGTCGGGTTGGCGAGTCCCGACAGGGAGGCACTTGAGTACCTCTCGTTGTCAACTCTCATGAAGTAGGCGTCCTCCGCGAGCTTGGCGATGACTTCTCCCACACGCATCCCCTGAGCCTGACGTGCTATCGTGGTGACAGACATGAGGCACTGCTCTGGGGTACTGTGCAACCGGTTTTCGAATTGGTCGAGAGCCTCTGCGAGATTCCGTATGGGTAGGGACTCACGGAGACGTTGGCACCGTTCGTTCTGCCTTCTGTTGTTTTCACGTCGGCCGTTCTTGTTGGCGTCGGTTTCGTCTGCGGGTGCGTTGGCAGACAATTCGTCTGCTGAGATATCCTCAAGATATCGGTCAGGGTGTGTCCCTGAGGGTTCTGGCGTCTCGTTGGTAGTCATGAAGACTTGACGATCAGGAGAGCCGAGGCTGGAGTCGCTAGTCGCCACCTCTGTTGGAGTGTGCTCCTCGGTGGAGCTAGCGGTGTTCCCTCCCCGAAAGGGAAGTGAGTCGAGGTAGGCGACGCAGCGTGAGTTCCCGTCTGTCAGGTCTGCGGGCTTGCGGTCTGGCCAGTAGACGAATCTCCCGGCGGGTGTAGATGTTATAACCAGGCCGGAAGCTGGTCCTGACAGCGGTTGCTCAGTCGTGTGGTTCTCGGACTCGGGCTCGTCAGGGTCCGCCCCGAAGTCGAACTCGTAGGAGGAGTTCGAGAGTAGCCAGAGACGGGGTTGGAGTCCGCGTTGTAGTCGGGGACGGTGTTGGAGTCCGAGTTGTACTCGGAGGCGATCTCTTTCCCGCCCGGCGCGCGAAAGAGCCTTCACGCGGGCCTGGCGGCGTTGCGCAGGCCGTATGGGAAGTGCTCATGGAGTGGGGAGTCCGCACACGATGGCTCGATAGCCGGCTCGCATGCGATGGCCCACGGGGACGTCGAGTTCGAGTTGGAGGCGTTTCCAAGCTTGAAGTCGGCGTGTTGGTTGTAGAGCAAAATTTCGCCGAATTTTCCGGCGAGATCGCCCGTGACTACTTCGGGAAGCGTCACGAGCCCGGTCTTCGGGTTGGGTGGCATGATGAGGCGGCGCTGGAAGGATCCGGCGCCGTCGGCGGCAAGTGCGGACCGGGAGCCGAAGACGAAGGTGTCGCCGCGGTTGCGGGCGACGGTTGGCTTGATGAAGATTGAAGTCGTCGAGTTCGCCATGAGATCTTCGGCGAGATCCCCTACCGGCATGCCGGTGTCGGTGTTTTAGACCGGCAACCTACCAAGGGGAGTATCCGAGGTAGATGAATGTGACCTCGCCGAGATCGATAACTCGAAGGAAGAGACACGTGGCACACAATTTAGACGAGGTTCGGCCGCGAGGTGCGTAATACCCTACGTCTCGTATGTTGCATAGCTCGGGATTGATTGGATGTGTTTACAAGATGATGCGTATGAGAGAGAAGGGTCCCCGCCTCTCCCTATATAGTCCGGGAGGCGGGGTTACAAGTCGGTTCGGGGGAGAGAGTACTAGTCGGGTACGTCTAGAAGTTCTCTACACGGTACGGGACATGTATAGCTTCCTATCCGAGTACTTCTCCACCGTAGTCCTTGCGCCTCACGCCATCGGGTGCCGTGTGGCACAAGCCGGTAGTCCCGGGGGCCCACGGAGTAGTCGGTCCCGGTACCCACCGAGGTAGTGGGCCCGGGGAGGTCCATACGACGGGCCGGATCCGGAGCGAGGAGGCGGCGGCTCGGGGAAAGGAGGCCACCCGCACCACGGGAGGAAGGGAGGAATGGATCGTCGGGCCGGAGGGAGGAGCGGGCGGCGGCCCGGTACGAGGGAGGCGGCGGCCGTCGGCCGGACCCCGCCACCGACCGCGGAGGAGAGGAGGGAGGAGCGCGCCGTCGACCACGGAGGAGGGAGCAGCGCGCCGGCGATCTGAAATGGGAGAGATATGAGAGAGAAAACAAATGGTCAAATGGATTGAATGGTGGGGGAAGGAGGGGTAGATATTTTTACCCGGTAGGCCGGTACAGGTAGGAGTAAAGATTAAAGACCATGTGGTACACCTGCCATTCTGATCAGTGTACAACACCGAAACCCGGTCCACCTCTTCCATCGTGCATGCGTATCCTCTATTCAGCCCCCGTATTCGCGCTGCCACCATTCAATCTGGCACGCACCACATCTCGAAGCACCATGTCAGCCAAGTCCTATGATCCAGATTCTAACCTCCATGAGTACCGGACGTTAGAAATCTTAGTCCCTCTGATGACCAATGCTCGTCTGTGGATGCCTGATACCCAGCGGATATCCGTTGGGCATGGGCACAAGTAGAGGTTTTTACCCGCAGGCAAGCTCGCAGGCGGGCAAATGTCGGGCACGCGCGCAAGCTCGCGAGTGGGTAAATCCCTTACCCGTACTTATCCGAGAACAACCTGCAGAGCTTCGCTGCTCCGCCCCCCTCCACCTCACTCCCTTCTCTTTCTCAACCCTCTCTTTCCTTTTTACGCATTATTATGACAATATCGAGGCCAAATTTCGGTTTTTATAAAGGGTAGAGGTCCAGCTTAACGTCATACCCCACGGCGGTTGGAGCCCGCAACCGTCGTGGCGTACGGTGGTTCATACGAATTGTCGTACCCCACGGCGATTCATACGGCCGATGTACCCCACGGCATACCCCACGGCGATTAGTCGGTCAACCGTCACGGGGGATGGCGGCTAGACTTGCCGCCCTTAGTCCCCCCGGGGCGGCTATCCCGGCCGCCGTAGCGCACGGCCGGCCGGCTCGCAACCGCCGTGGCCTACGTTGGTTGTAGTCTAGTTTTGATAAATTCTCCGACGGTCATATATTTTCGCATAATCGAAAAAAATAATATGAAAAAATTCGAGGTTTAGCTACAGCCTACGGGTTAGTGGTTGGCCCAGCTCGTTAAAAGATACTGCTAGTTAATTCTAAAAAAAAGATACTGCTAGTTAATTAGTTTGTATTTCCCCTAAAAAATAGTTTGTATTTGAAATACGAACTACAGTCAAGAAATCCAAATAAATCCAACTCATTCACGCAGGAGTATGACTAGCCTCCACCGTCTTGGGATGCGGTACCCTCCTACCTTTTGCAATGAAACACAAGGTTAAGGACATTAGAAAGAGGAGGGAGGAGGGAGGAGGATGGTATGATCCTATTCTTTTTTCCCGCACTATCTCTCTTGGGTTCCAGGGTTTTTAATTCCGGGATTAAAAAAAAATTTCTGACCCCCTCTAAAAGGCGAAATTCCCGAAATTTCGTTAAATTTAAAAAAAATTCGGTCAAATTTCATTTAAATTCGAAAGTTTTTAAAGATATAATAGGTCTACGTGATTTGTAATCATATCTTGAGTCGTAGCTCGGTGGTTTAGCTTGAACATCTGGAATTTGGTGCGTGGAGAGCTCTACCACCGCAACACGTAATTGTTTATACTTTTTTGTGGCACAGTAGTGTTATATTAGAAAACATAATTCAAAAATTCCGAAATTTCCAGGCGAAATTAATTTTTTCGCCCCTCGTCGGAAAACACAAAATTCCGGAATTCCCGGCGAAATGTGAGTATGTGAGTATGTCGCAGCATGAATATCAGTTGTTTGTTCCCGTATTAGAAAATGTACCGCTTGTACGTGCGCACACATACACACGGTTTGGCTGGGGCCTCGTCGGAGCTGCTTGGCTGAGGCATCACTCCCATGACTGTTTGGCTGGGGCCTCGTCGGAGCTGCTTGGCAACTCTCTCTATCACATCACATTAAATACACCAAAAGACATATGTTCAAAACAGTAAATATAGGTAAAAAATTACTTATTACACAGTTTTGATGTACTTTGCGACATAAATCTTTTGATCCTAGTTAGGTCATGGTAGGATAATATTTACCACAAACAAATGAAACGTGCTAGAGTGTGCTACGAGAGTTCAAAACGTTGAAAAAGCAATTTTTCCTCCAACTAAACAAAGCTCGCATGAGGCTGAGATCGCTGCCCGGCTGCCGACCTGCATGCCAGGGTCTCGATCCAAACAAACCACCTTTCTGCCAGTATATTGTGTTACAAGAAAGTATCCCGGTCGGAGCCAGCAGATCCAGCGTGCAAATGCAGCAGCATTAGGAAAAGAAGGAACTAGAATTCTATGTACAGTGCAATTGCAGTAGGGGTTATCCTGTACCTCCATTTTGGAATCTTGGCCACCTCGAGATTGGAGAAAGGAACCTGTGCAAAAGATTATGTCACATCATGTACTGATACGAATACATGTAGATACACATGTACATAATACATACAGAATCTATACAATATTTATGCACCCGTCTCCACACCGCATAGATTCAAAATCATTCGTATCCCCACCTGTCTCTCTCATCCGCTCCCCTCTCTCTCCACTCTCAGATCCGGCAAATGGGAAGTTGCGCTCGCAGCCGTGCTGGCGACCATGGCCGCCGTGGGCGTCATGCCCCTGCCACCTCTCGGAGCAACAATCAGTGGGTAGGCAACACCCCAGTCGCGATGGTTCCTAGCAGCGAGGGGTGCAGCTGCGGTCCGGCGGCCGAGCGCTTGACTCCGGGCCAACACGCTCAGATCCGGCGAGCTCGGGGCGCTGGTGCGGATCTTCGTCGGCAGCTGCAACAGATCTCGTAGTCTTCGACAGCGGCGCCCTTCTCCTCCCTCAGCTCCTCCGAGATCCGGCGACGAGGAGTACCGGTGGCCAAGGTCGAGGAGCGGTACGCGACCCGACCTCTCAGAGCCCCTCACGAAGGCAGCCATGGCCGCTAGCTCAGCGTGGATGGTCTGCGCAGGCCAGTGGAGCTCGGGTCTCGGGGAGGCCGGTGGTGGAGGTGGGGCCGTGGAGGCGCGCGAGGAGCGGATGACGGGGAATACGGCGCGACCGGCCACGGCAAGGGGAGGTGCGGCATCCTAGCCGCCGGTGGAGCTCGCGGAGGCTCCTTAGCCTCGCGCGTCGTATGACGCCGTAGTGCGAGGACGGGCTCCCTCTCCGTGCGGCGGTTGCCACGGCGGCGGGGAGGGCCACTACCGCATGTGCGGGCGCGACACCGCCTTCGTCCACTACGGCCCGGAGTTCAGGGTGTCGTGCCCCTTGGAGGACTACGACTGCGATAGCGTCGTCGTCATGTACCACGAGTTGGCGGTGCACCGGGAGGCATGCGCGTACACACCCTGCCACTGCGCGGTGGCCTGGTGCGCCTTCACGACGTCGCCGCCGATGCTCCGCGAGCACCTCGCTGCCGAACACTCGTGGCGCGTCGTGGCGCTCCCGGGCTACGGGATGGCCATCCCGCTCATCGTGCCCACGGCAGCCTTGGGGCCGCCGGAGCACCACCGCCTGTTCGTGCTGTCCGTGCGCGCGGTTGGAAGCACGGCCTACTGGACCGTCTCGGTGACCGTTAGTTCAGATCCGGCGTCCTGCTCCTCTCCCGCATCAACACCGGCGGCCTGCTCCTCTTCCTCCCCTTCCTCCGCGTCGATGTCGGTCAAGGCTACTGTTCCTCCTCGACGCCGGTGGCTTTCTCCTCCCTCCTCATGTAGCGAACATGGCCCCATTTGCCATTTGTTCGAGTTGATTTTGGTGATTCATGCTAACACAAGTAATGGAACTAACCACATTGTCTAGCATGTCTTTGTAGGCATTCCTAGGTTTCATAGATGTTACCACATGTTAACATACCATGCCCAAGCTAACATGTCATACCACAAGTTAACATAACATGGACATGTTAGGTTACTTACGACAAATTTGAGGACTTAGTATATATTTGGAGGCTATAAGTAATGGCATGTTAAGTATGTTAAGTTGAAGCAAAGATCCAAGTTGAAGACGCGAAGAAGGAAAAAGACATCGTTAGATGAACCGACGGTACCCAATTAGCAAGCGTCGGTGCAATCGTCGGACGAGTTAGTACACCTTGGTTGAAACCCTAGGCACCGTCGGATGAACCGACGGTCCAATTTCTAGATGCGTCGGACGAGTTGCAGAGGAAGAGCAAGTGAAGACAGTAGCACCGATGATCCGACGGTCTAAGTGAGGACACCGTCGGTCTATCCGACGCTCAGTTTGAATCAAGACAGAGACGCGCCAAGACAAAGCCTTCGGACCGGATGATCCGATGAGGTGAAGCGTCGGTCTATCCGACGGTCGCGTGAAAGCTAACGGATGCGAGTTGGACGCGGGGTCTTCAAAGACCGGATAAACCGATGCACCGTCGGTGTATAGCGTCGGAGCATGCTTGTGTCGAGAGAATCTCAACGGCTATGTGACGTGGGAGGGGCACTAGATGAACCGACGCCCTGGAAAATCTAGCATCGGTTCATCCGACGCTATCTTTTTCGGTGGTCGTTAGCCAACGACTAGTTTGATGCCTTATGATATTTATACCCCTCCACTCACCCATTTGAGGTTGGTGGATTGTGTGGAAGTGCGAAGAGTTCAAAACACATTTGAAGATCATATTCAATCCATCCAAGTGCTTAAATGCTCATCCTTAGACTTGCATATGCTTTGTGTATGTGCTTAGTGTTAGGCTTAGCTTAGAGCCGAGTGAGTGCAAGGTTGTGCCAACCTTGTGAGGTGATTCTTGAGTGAATCAAAGGTGTACAAGGTTCGCCGGAAGCCTTGGGGTCTAAGTGGCTCACCGGCAATCGTCATCGACCCTCCCGGCTTGGTGTGGAGCGGCGAGGACACTTTGTGCGGGGGACGTGGAGACCCCCTTCCTTGTTGGAGAAGCTCCTTAGTGGAGGCGGCATCAAGGTGACCAAGGGAGCTTGGCAAGTGCCTAAGTGGCTAGCCTTTGCGGCGAGTCAAGTAGTGCTCTTGGGAGAGACTTGGTGACCGGGAACAATACTCTTGTGTGAGTGCTTCAACAACGTGGACTAGGGGTGGCTTAGTGCCTACCGATACCACGGGATAAATCGCGTGTCAAGAGTTTGCTTCCTCTCATCCCCTTTACGTTTCCGCATTTACTCTATCGCAATCTTTGCTTGCCTTTACTTGCATAGAGTAGTATCTTGCTAGTATTGACTATAGGTTGCAAACCTTGTTTTGGATGGGAGTTTCACACTAGAACAACTAGTTGCACATCTAGATAGTATGTTCCAGTTTACCTTTGTGCAAAAATAGTTAAGTCGTAAGTTAAGGTTTTAAGTTGTCTAATTCACCCCTCCCCACTTAGGCCAACAATCATTCACTCGCTCACCTGTGAGGGCAACGAGCATCCCATTCCTTATACCTCCGAGATACGGCTCGACCGTTATGGCCGTCAACGCCCCGAGCACGCGCGACACCGCTGTCGTTTTGTACGCCTGCGCGCCGGCGTCGACGAGCTGGTGCTGGTGGCAGCGTCTTGTACGCCTGTGCGCCGGCGTCGACGAGCTGGTGCTGGTGGCGGGGCCCTCTACCGATGCTCCAGCCGATGGACATCGCCACGACACAGCGCACAGCTCGTCTCTTACGCGGCAAGGTTGACCTCGGATAGAGCCAGCGGGCGGAGCACCTCTCGACGGAGCCAGCGGCGGAGATGTTTGTTTTACTTGTACTTGATTGTGGATTTGCTCCTCTACGTCGGTTTCTTTTCTCGATTTGCTTATTTCTCCATTTTTTGATGAATCGGTTTGCCTTGTTTTGCTCCTTCGACGAATGAATTGCTAGAAGGTGAGCTCTCGGCAGAGGCGGAGGGTCAGCTGCCACTGCTAGACGCCGACGCCGAGGCTCCCCATCCTTCGCAGTAGTGCTCATCGATGTCAACAAAGATTTATTTTAAATTTTTTATGAATCCACAGGCGTAGCTTCTTCTGTATGATCCAGATTGCATATTTATTTGGATTGTTTTCTGGTTTGTATCTATTTTTCCTCTTATTTTGTTCTCACTTCTGCTTCTCTTGACCCGTCTTCCTCTCCTCAGCTCTCTTCCTCCGTTTTGGTTCTTGTCATTTTCAATAGATTTTCTAGTTTGTTCATTGATGTAAATGTACAGAGAGTGCATCAATGAGCGACATAATGAACTTGTTTGTTGTTAAGAAATTTGTGAGTTGAATTGATAGTATAATTCTTATAGGGTACATCAATTGAGGAAAATATTGTTGAATTTACATTGCAATTTTTTGTTAGGGAATATCGAATTTTCATGATTTTGTATTTTTCTATCTGTTTTTTCCCTTTGAAGATGAGTACATCGCACATGAAAACTAATTGGTTTATGAAATGTACAGTGATGCTCAGAGTAGTTTTTGAATATGTCCATTGCCTTTATGAAATCTATTTTTTCTTTGAAGTATATACCAATTTTTGAATATGTCTATTTGATGATGATATGTGTTCGTGAAATTAGTTTCTTTTGAAAATGGTTTACATATGCAGTAATGCATGTTTCAGGGTACTGAATTATTTCTATATGTATCTATAAGCACACTATTGTTGTTGGATCCGTTATTCTTCGATGTACTGGTAGGAGCTCAATGCACCATGGTGCTCTTCGATGTACTGGTAGTTACGTTGGTAAAAAGATAAAGCATAAAAGCAGTGTGGGGCATACTGTAGGGTGCATAATGACAGAGGTTTTTTATGATATAGGTGTACGACTTGGGCCAAAATAGTCAAAAAGTTATGGTGTATTAGGCATTTACACTAGACAGATGGGACATAAAGTCCTGACGACCCTACCATGGCGCAGACCGACAGGGGCAATACAAGAGAGGGAAAAAGATATACACTCCAGAATACATTCACATGGGACAAAATCGCATAGATCTCGAGATTACTCAAAATGCCCCGATAACTCACCTCTCAATGGCAGGGTGCACAAGGTATTAGAGCATCTCCAGCAGAAGCCTCCAAATTGAGGCGCCTTCAAACATCATTTACATGTCCAACTCTAAAAATAGAGGTCCAAAATGCATCTCAACTACAGCAGAAAATTAACTTGGACCTCTATTTTGATGTGGACCCGTCTTGTCATATAGAGAGGAAAAGATAAATAACAAAAGGAAAAATAATAAAAATGGTGGGATCACATTTTGGAGGGGGGAGTAGAGGGCCTCCAATAATGGAGGCTTGGAAGGGAGATTTGGAGGGGCCTCAAAAATGGAGGGCCATTTAGAGGCCCGGCTGGAGATGGATTTTTGCACCAAACCTCCAAATTTTGGAGTAGAGGCTCATATAGAGGCCCCCACTGGAGATGCTCTTAACCGGAAAAGAAGCCACAGCTAGCTAGTCCACTACGATGGGAGCTAGGTGCGTAGGTCCGGATGCCAAAGGACGTAGAGTCCAATTATCACTTGCCTCTCGGTAGCTAGCTATCGCCTATCTATATATAACCCACATGTACAATCCTTCCGCCCCGTACAATGATCGGTGCATAGTTGTGGGGCATGTTTGGACGGTTGGAGCGAGGAGAGCCGAGCCCGGCGCCCGTGCCGTGGCCGGCCCAAGTCGGTGAAAACGGGTCACTGCGCGTGTTTGGTTGACCGGCCCAACGAGCCGTGCCGCGATATGGCCGTGTTTGGGCGGCACACTGGGAGCACGGCGGCGGCCCCCAACCGCCACCAACCGCCTAGACGGGGTGGTGTCTCGTTGGTCGGCCCGGCCGGGCAAGTCCCGGGCAGCCCCCAACCGCTACCGACAAGAGGACACATATCTCACATATAAGTAACAGCACACATTCCTTATATTTGAATGAAATAGATATTTGAACAATCAACATATTGTCACAGGTTTGTACATATCACAATGATAATCAGCAATTTGCATCTGAAACAATCTCTCAATAGTATCAACATGGGCAATAGTGATTGTAAAAGATGACAGAAGTTGCAAATTTTGGTGGCCTCAGCATTTGGACAAGGTGGAGCTATCCCAGAAAATTTTGATCACAGGTGGCTGCCAGCCAAGCAAATATGCAAATAAGAACAAAGATCAAAGAACTCATTCAGTGCCATCATCTCAAGCAAGAGCTTGGTGTTGCAGCTGAGAAATATATCACAACAAACACAAAGGAAATATTTGCAGTACAAAACCAAGACAGAATATAATCAGACAAGCCACCTCATATGTCATTTTTGCATCACTGGCCATTTCCATCCCCTCATCAGCCACCAAGACAGAAAATAATGGGACAAAAGCAACAGATTGCAATATAGTTTAAATGTAACCAACAGAGGCTACAAACTGTTACAATACCAAGTTCAAATGTTGTCCATCCGAGTAGTTCAAATGTTGTCCATCCAAATACCATATCCTACTATTTAGCAACCCCCAAAAAAGAAACCCCCAAGACAACAACAAGTTAGTCAAGCTAATCGCACAAAATCCTACAATGTAGTGTGTCAACCGTAGTCAAAAGAAGAGAGAGTGGAGGAGGGAGGTGGAGGAACTATACATCTCAACAAGTCAACCCCCTAACTCAAGCAACCCAGCAATGGCCAAGAACTACACAAAGTAGTTCTTGGCTAGGAAGGTCCTAAGCCAGATTGCCCTATGGTTGTCAGACATGCCAACAAAGCCCCTGCCCTGGGCTTTGTTGTCCAGCAGGTAGGTGTAGGCACATATGAGTTCCTCTTCACCAAACCCAGGGGTCTCCATCACCGCAAGGTAGAGGTTTCCATCAACATGGGCCGGACTGTCTCTCTAAGTGCATTGGCCACATTGTTCACCGCATCGACATGTTGGTGAGAAGGAGCTTCTCATCCTCGGTGAAAGTGCCTCTCTTCCTCTTTTTCCCTCACACACTAGTGCTTTGGTCGGTGGGTCGGTGGCCTTGTCTGTTGGGGACATCGGTGGTCTCACTAGCATATTTGAAGGTAGTCCCCTCACCCTTTGCGGCAACAACATGTCGCCCTTGGTTCTGCCCCCAAAGACTCACCGTAACCTATGGCATGCTTCCCCGTTGCCATAGCATGGCCAAAGATGGCCTCCATCTCAACATAGAACCTAATAGGGCAGTTTAGGAACTCAACATCCTTAGGGTGGTCCTGCACAACAGTTACAAACAAGTCACTACCGTAAAACACCCTACCCAAAAAAACATTAAGGAATGTGGCTATGAGCACTACCTTGATGTGGTTCTCGGTAGTGCTCAACATCTAGCATGATTGCATGCAGATCATTGTCCCAAAGAGCACCACTCAAGTCTTTCACTTGCTCACTTTACCCCACCTTTGCCTCCACTTCCTCGGTGATTGTACACCTGAGTTGGGCTAACCACCTCACCAGTGAAATCTTTTAGGTTCTTGGCAACCAAGTTGACATCCTTGTCCTTAAATACCTTGTCTGGCCTAGTACCATCACTCACTAGTTGGGCCATCCTCCTCAACACAAACCCAGAGGAGTTGTTGTTCCACCTCATGGGGCCTGGTGCTGGTGCTGGTGCAGGAGGGGCATTCTCAGGAGCAAGAGGGGCATTCTCAGCAGCAGCAACCTGAGCCTCATCAAACACCCCCTGGCCAAACCCCTCCAGGTCACCAGCTCCCTCACCATTAACATAAGCCATCCTAATAGTTGACACAAACAAAAATGCAATAATTATAGTACAATATGAAGAAGCACAACACAAAGAACAAAGAACAAGAATGGTGCTGATCCAAAGAACCAAATAAGATTATTACAACGAAAGTTGAAGGAACATATTTTGGTCTCACCTTGTCCACAAATTATTACATCACACCAAATCAAAGTGTTGCATCCCCGAGCTACCAAATGAGACATTAATAACAACTAACATGCACAACAAGACAACTACTCGGGTCCTATGGCTTCCTCTCGCCACCCACATAGCAGTGCGAGATAGAATCCTTCATTTCAACCATGGATTGGGTGTCTTGGGACGAAGGTCCTCGACCGCATAGTGGTTGGACCGAATTGGTGGCACCGAATGTTCATCGGGGACAAAACTATCCCGGCCAAAGCCTATGATCCGGTTGTGGAGGATGCAACATGCCAATACAAGCTTCACTTGTGTTTTGTAAGTGTGGAAAGGCTTGTTGTCTAAAATTCTCCACCTGTTCTTTAGTGCCCCAATTGCTCTCTCAACTGTGACCCTTAGGGAGGAGTGCCTGAGGTTGAACAACTCCCTATCATTTGAGGGCGGATTTCGGGGCCATACTCGGATAAATGGTACCTCACCCCCCCCGTAGGGAGGCATGAAGCCGGTTACTGCGGCCGTGTCCTCGCATCTACCAGGTAGAACTTACCTACAACAAACCAAAATCAACACCTAAGGACACTAGTGTGCAATGGGTCATGATACAAGTGCTCAGGATATGTAGGCCGATTACCTTCAGGCACAACAAATCCATCATTCCTCTCAATGGCATCAACTAGAATAAGGGCATCATGAGCTGACCCCTCCCAACCAGCTAGAACATAGGTGAATTTCAAGTCAAAGTCCACTGCAACCATAACATTTTGGGTTGGGTCCTTCCTCCTTCCTCTAAATGGTTGTTGCATGCGTCTAGGCACTCTTGCCAACACATGGGTACCATCAATAGCACCAACACGGTCCTCAAAAAAGGTGAACTACAATGACTACCACCACTCTAATTTGTGAGAAATATCTTCACAACATGTATAAGCTAATGGGTTTACCTTCAAGTATGGGTTCCACCTGTGGTTCCCAAGGATTTTGACATTGGTCCGGGTGGAAGGTGCCTTGATCATCAACCCGATGGAAATGCCTATGGATCGTTTCAATGGACCTCCTAAATGCATGGTGTACTACCCCGAACCTTTGTTTGTGACCTATTATCATGAGGAACATGGAAACCTCGCTCCTCAATTGAAACTCCGAGCACTATCTTGCGAAGGCCCCTAACTCTAAAAGTATTGCACAAGGCAAAAAAGGGTTGTCTCTTCATCCTTATCACGAGAAAGACACTCTACATCGGTGGAATGGTAAATGGCTAAAAGGGTACGCCGCCTATGCGCCTCAAAGATCACTCCTAAGGTCATACGGCGGTGGGTTAGGCTCATCCTCATCATCAGTTTTAGGGTCCCTTATTTTCCTTTTCATGGTGGAAACAACAACACTAACCATGGACATGATCATTCCAAAGAGGCCTGGGACCAACATGGCACGAGCTTCTCGGCAGCGGCATCCATCTACATGCATGTAAGTAAAATTAACATCTAACATTTGGATAGCCCCGGATGCCTTCAACACAGATCTATGCTAACTCAAAAATATTTGCACAGTTGCTTGGTTAAACAAGCCTTCCAGTGCAGTGGACTACATCATCGACCAAAGAAACATCACCGAACATTGAAACATCATCCGCATCGAACAAGTCAAGAAATGCAAGACCGAATAGTAAACCATAGCAAATACGCGGTGAGGAGAGGAATAAAGTTTGGGGATCGATTTCACCTTGGTGGAAAGGGGAGAAGCACCGATGAAGAAGAAGCGGGTCAAGAAGAAGAGTAAGCGAGATCCGCACCGAACAAAGACCGCACGAACCGAAGAGGAAGTAGATCCACACCGAACAAGACCTGCACGAACCGAAGAGGAAGTAGATCCACACCGAACAACTCAAATCTCGAACCGAGGAAGAAGAAGCTCGACCCCCGGAGTCCCACCGAGGAAGGAGATGCGACGGTGCGCGTCTCGGGGTAGATCTGCGATCAGGGAACGGAGAGGAAGCCCGTCGGTGATCCAAGCAGCCTCGTCGCACACCGCCGCACGAAACCCTAACCGCTCTCTCACAGGAATGGAGCAAAGGAGGAGCGGGGGAAAGGAGACCGCAGGAGGAGGACAAGCTTTATAGGCCATGGATTTCGGAAGGGAGGAGGGCGGGAGCGATTTCACCATTCCCGCGCGAGCCCGCCGCAGCTACCCGCCGCTAAGTGAAATCGCCCCCAATCACCCGCGCGGCCGAGCTGCGCGGCCTACGCCGGGAATGCGGAGTAGCAATGGAGCCGGGCGGAGGGGGCATTTTTGCCTCGCGCGAGCCGGCCGCCGGACCACGAAGGCCCCCGAACATGGGCACGCGCTCCCGTGGGTGCGGCGGGCCCTAGAGCCACCCGTCCAAACACGCCCGTGGTTTTTTTAGGAATAGTGCATAGTTGTGGTTGCGGTGGAGCACCAACAACGAACGCAAATGCGCATGAGCATATAGCAAAAAGAAGGTGCGGAGGCTACGAGCTATCCTCGATTCACATTGATCTCGTTCGGTAATCGCGCAGTATGCTCGAACCTAATCGACAAAGAGGGTGAGGGGCGAGGATCTTTTTATCGGTACGGCGGCACCGATGCGGCGATGCTTGTGAATATATATGCTCGGAGTATCGGTACATCATCAAAATTCTTAAAATCACCCCCCGGTTTGCTCTCACGGGAGCGCGCCACCGCGGTGCCGGGACGCGTGTCGCCCCGCCCCGCCCTCCCGCGCCCGCGCGCGCTTTTGCACCCGCGCCCGCCGCCGTTACTTTTGCAAAAAAACCCCGCGTAACCGATAATTGCGTGCACCGCCCCCTCCACACAAACTCTAACCTATCCTCTCTCTCTCTCTCTCACGCCCCGCCCACACAAACCCTACCCTATCCTCTCTATCACGCCCGTCCGTACCTAGCGCCGTCGCGGCTCCCCTCCCTTCTCTCTCCCCCGCGCCGTCGCCCCGCCCCCATCGCCACTCCCGCATCCCATCGTCGCCGCCCTACACCGCCGGGCATCCGTTCTCTCTCCCCCGTGGTGATGAACATGGTCGTTCTTCAGCCCGAAGGACATGGTCGTGTAGCAGTACGCACCAAACGGGGTGATGAACGCGGTCTTCTCCTAGTCTTCTTCCTTGATCGCGATCTGGTGGTACCCGGAGTAGCAGTCGAGGAAGCAGAGCAGGTCGCAGCCCGCTGTGGAGTCGATGAATTGATCAATCCGCGGCAACCCGAAGGGGTCCTTGGGGCAGTGCTTGTTGAGGTTGGTGTAGTTGACGCACATCCTCCACTCGTTCGAGTTCTTCTTGCGGACGAGGACGGGGTTGGCGAGCCACTCAGGATGGAAGACTTCTCGATAAAGCCGGTAGCGAGTAGTTTGGCGAGTTCCTTCTTGATGGCATCTCGTCCGTCGTCGGCGAAACGGCGGAGGTGTTGTCGCTTGGGGGTAGCTTTAGGATCGATGTTGAGGGAATGCTCGATCAACTCCCCGGGCACCCCCGGAATGTCCGTCGACTTCCACGCGAAGATGTCGCGGTTAGCCCGAGGAAGTTGATGAGCGCGTCTTCCTATTTGGGGTCAAGGCCGGCCCCGATGGTGGTGGTCTTGTTGCGCTGTCGCCCGTCCCGAGGTCGATTGTCTTGACCGAACCTCCTCGGTGGGCGAGGCTTGTTGGCTTTGTCCGACTTCTCGGGGGATGTCGAGTTCACTTGGGGCAAGCTTCTTCGACGCAGCGTAGATCTCCATCATAGCATTGGGTACTTGATTTGTGGAGGCGATCTCCACGCCTTCCGTGTCGCGGTCCGTGCGAGATCTTCAAGTCCCCTTGCAGTGAGAGTACACCTGCTGGACTTGGCATCTTGAGTACCAAGTAGGTGTAGTGGGGTACCGCCATGAACTTGGCGATAGCCAGTCCGCCGAGGAAGGCGTGGTAGGACGTCTCGAAGTCCGCGACCTCAAACTTGACGTACTCGGTACGATAGTTGTCCCGAGATTCCCCAAAGGTAACTTGCGGGACCACCGAGCCTAGTAGGATAGCCGCGTTGCCGGGGGACGATGCCGTAGAAGGGCGAGCTGCTCTTGGTGAGCATGTTGGTGATGTCGAGCCCCATTTTCTTCAAGGTTTTGGCGAAAAGGACGTTCACCGCTTCCACCATCGATGAGGACCTTGTTGAGCCCGGAGCCCGCGACCACCGGCTTCGGGACTAGTGGGAACCGTCTTTGGTTCGTAGAAGTTGGTCCATTGATCCGCGCGGGAAAAGTAATGGGTACCTCCGACCACCGAGAGGGGTCGGAACCGCCGGTTCAATGCTCATGTCTTCTCGACGGGTAGCCTTTTGTTCCCGTCTGTCGGGTAGTCCACCGAAGAGGACGTTGACCGTCTTGTCGGGTTCCCGGAAGTTAGCATTGCCGTCGTCGTGCTTCTTCTTGCCTTTCTTGTTGTGAGGGCGCGGTGGCTGCAGAGTACTCTTGAGCGCTCGCCCGAGTTGGTAGCACTACTCGGTGGTGTGGTTGCCATCTAGATGCCACGGGCACTTCTCCTTCGACAAGTCTTTGAAGCCGCCGAGGTCTTCTTTGAGTTCTCCTTCGCGGGCGCCGGATAGCCGCGACAGTGTTGTTCGGCTTGCGCTTGCGGTTGGGACCCGAGTAATTGTTGTTGTTGTGACCACCTTGGTTCCCGTTGTTGCTTTGCTTGCCACCGCTAGTGTTCTGCTTGTTCTTGCCACGGATGGCATCGTACTTGGCGTTGGCTTTGTCTTCTTCATCCGCCCGGGACGTAATCATGTCCTTGAGATGGGGGATGGACTTGGGGCGGCATCGACCGAAGTCTTCGAAGGTGCGATGGTGGTAGAGACCGTCTTGGAAGAGGTCGATGACCTCCTTGTCGGTGACGTCGACTACGGTGGCGCGCTTGTCGAAGAAGCACCGCATGTACTTGCGGAGGGTCTCGCCTTGTTCACGCTTCACCATGGCTAGGTCCATGCGAGTACCCGAGCAACCCATGGCACCCGCGAAGTTGCTGGTGAACTGCTCCTTCAGCTGGTCCCACTTGTCGATCGATTGCTTATCCAGCGACTCGAGCCACGTGAGGGGAGCCTGGTCCAGGCAGAAGGGGAAGTAGAGGCACTTGGTGTCGTTGTTGCCGTCGGCGTTCTCGATGGAGAGGGCGTAGCACTTGAGCCACCGGATGGGATCCCGCTTCGCGTCGTACTTGGTGACCCCCGAGAGGTTTGGACTTGTCCGAGAGGAGCAAGTTGCGAGCCGAGGAGAGAAAGCGGGGAAGCCGTCGTTGTCGCCGGCGGTGGCGGACTTCTTCCGCCGCGGCTTCTTCAATTTTACGGAGGGCATCGTAGCCGCCCCGTGAGGCTCGGAGGAGTGGCCGTTCGCGTGGTCTCGACCGCCCCCCCGCCACCGGTCCTCTCCGTTGGCCCCATAGTTGGAGCTTCCACCGTCGCGCCGCCATCGCCGGGGTCGCGGTGAGGGATGATCTCGCGATCGCCGCCGGCCACCGCGGCACTATTGCCACCGAGAGGGTCCGCCCGCGTTGGCACGAGTATGGTTGGGCCGAGCCGGCGGCTCGGCTCGAGTACGGTTGCGGCCGAGGTCGGCCGCGACTTGTAGCTACGTTGTCGCGGTTCCCGACGGGGGGAGGCCGGGTGACCCCGTTGTCGACCCGCATGAAGTAAGCGTCTTCTCGCGAGCTTGGCGATGACTTCTCCAAGCACGTATCCCCCGAGCTTGGCGTGCGATCGCCTGTGATCGACATGAGGTATTTCTCTCGGGGTAGTGTGTACTCTACTCTCGACGGCCTCGAGAGCTTTTGCGAGGTTGCGGATGGGGAGGTTGTCCCGGAGACGCCGACGCCGTTCGTTGCGCTTTCGTTACGCTCACGTCGAGTGTCCCCTGTTGGCGTCGGTCTCATCCGCGGGTGCTTCAGCAGACAGCTCGTCTGCGGAGATGTCTTCAAGGTACTTGTCTTGTGCCGTCCCTGAAGGTCCTGGCGTGTCACCGGCAGCCATGAAGACTTGGCGATCGGGGTTGCCAAGACTGGAGTCAGAGCTCGCCACCTCAGTTGGGGTGTACGAGTCAGCTCGAGCAAGTGGTGTTCCCTCCTGGAACGGGAGCGAGTCGAGGTAGGCGACGTAGCATGAGTTTCCGCTTATCGGGTCGGCGGGCTTGCGATCCGGCCGGAGACAAATCTCCCGACGGGGTGTGGATGTTATAACAAGCCCGAAGCCGGCCACGACAAGGGTTGCTCGGTAGTGTTGGCCTCGGACTCGGGATCCTCGGGGACCGACCCGAAGTCGAACTCGTACGCGGAGTCCGAGTAGAAGCCGAGAGAGGGGTTGGAGTCCGAAGCGTGGCCGGGCGGTGTCGGAGTCCGGGTTGTACTCGGGTATGGGCTCCTTGCCGGCCCGACGCGAAGAGGGAGCCTCCGTGCGGGCCCCGCCGAGAATGCGAGGGCCACGCGTGGAGCGCTCACGGGGTGGTGAAACCACATGCGATGGGCGAGTAGCCGGCTCGCATGCGATAGCCCACGGTGATGTCGAGTTCGAGTTGGAAGCGGATCCGAGCTCGAAGTCGGCGTGTTGATCGAAAAGTGAAATTTCGCCGAACTTGCCGGCGAGTTCGCCCGTGACAACTTCGGGAAGCGTCACGAAGTCGGTCTCCGGTTAGGGCCGCATGGTGAGGCGGCGTTGGAAAGATCCAAAGCACCGTCGGCGGTGCGGCACCGGTGCGCCGAAGACGAAGGTGTCGCCGCGGTTGAAGGCGACGGTTGGCTTGATGCAGATAGGAGCCGTCGAGTTCGCCATGTGATCTCGGGCGAGATCCCCTACCGGCGCGCCGCTTGTCGGTGTTTTAGACTAGCAACCTACTAAGGGGAGTACCCGAAGTAGATGAATGTGGCCTCGCCGAGATCGGTAACTCGAAGGAAAAGACACGTGGCACACAATGTGCGTAATACCCTACGTCCCGTATGCCGCGTAGCTCGGATTGATTGGGTATCATTACAAGATGATGCAATCTTACACCGTGAGATGAGATGATTGAGAGAGGGGGTCCCCGCCTCACCTTATATAGTCCGGGAGGCGCGGGGTTACAAGTCGGTTTAGGGAGAGAGTACTAGTCGAGTACGTCTAGGAGTCTTCCATACAAGTGCGGGACATGTACGACCTTCCTAACCGAGTACTTCTCCTCCGTAGTCCTTGTGCTTCACGCCATCAAGTGCCGTGCAGCGCAAGTCGGGTAGTCCCAGGGGCCCACCGAGTAGCTCGGTCCCGGTACCCACCGAGGTAGTGGTCCCGGGGAGGTCCAAACGACGGTCGCCCGACACGGCCGCGGGCGGATTCAACTCGAGTCGGCCCGACACGACCACGGGAGGATTCGATTCGATTCCGCCGACGCGCCGACGGATTCGGTGGGAGTCCGCGCCGCACGACGGCTCCCTCCGTGGCCGCGCGGCGGCCACTCCTACCGGCGAGACGGCCGTGGGTGTGGTGGGCCCGCTCTTTGTTGATCCGGTCGTCGATGCCATCATTACCACGACCCGGCCGTCCCGGCGACCCGGCGGCGAGGTGGGTCTTACGGCGCGCATCGTTATGCGTCATGGGGGCGGCTCACGCGGCGGCCGCCCGCCTTCCTCCTCTCGTCCGTGCGGTGGACCCGGTGGTGTCTTGGTCCCACCGACAACCGAACAGACCGGTGGTTTGGTGGGGTGCGGCGGGAGGGAGGAAAAGGAGATGCGGGTATTCGTGCGCTTAGCGTCCTCGCCGCCATCATTACCTCGACGACCCAGCGGTCCGACGTGTCACATCGGAATAGTGCGCCGCACCCCGGCCCCGCACCGTACACGCCGGAACAGCTTCCCCGGCGAGGCACGCGCGCCGCCGTGCACGGCATGGGCTCCGGATCGCGCCCCTTCGCATCCAATTGAGATAAGTACATCCCCCCCTCCTCCCTTTCCCCTCGCGCCCCTCTTCCACCGTGCAAAACCCTAGCGTTCTTCGGGCCCCCCTCTCTCCACCACCCTCGGCTCCATCACTTCCGACTCCCCTACCCGTCAAAGTGTAGATGTGCTTTCTCATCTAGTTGCCGCCTCAACTATTGCTTCGCTCGCTAATCACCTTCCTTTTTACCTAATTCATGTTCCTCTTCTCTGGATGTGCACTGGGCGTCCGGACATGGTGTCGGTGAACCCGAAGTTTGGGGGGGTGGTCGCCATTGCTAGGAGGTACGATGCACCGAGCACCCAATCGTCCTTTGCTTGTGCTTTGCCTTCGCCGCCGGTCTGGATGTGATTGCCTCTCGTTGTTCTTGTGCATGTAGGCGGCCTTGTGTTTCTTGTGCTCGTAGCCAAGCTTGTAATTTCGCATCGTTGTTCTTGTGCATGTAGGCGACCTTGTGTTTCTTGTGCCTCTAGCCAAGCTTGTGATTTCGCACGCCAAGATTGTTGTTGGGAGGTGCGTTACTGCTCTCTCTTTGTTCTTCCTGCGTGAACTCACTGTTTGGTCCTCTTTGCTTTGCCTTGTCCTGACAATGGTCCATTTGTCTGCCTGTTTTTCCTTGTGCCTGCAGTTAGACTCGTGGTTTTGGACACCGAGGATTGCGTGACGATTTGGCCTCCCGATTTTGGTGGTTTCGGACTTGCTTTAGAGAGGTACGTAGCCTTGACCCTCTCGTTGGATGCGACCGCCTTCACCTTGATTCGTGAATCCGTGCGTTATGGTAGTGTTATTTAGTGAAGTCAACCCGGCCGAACCTTTGTGTCGTGTGCAAGGCAAGAATTAGTTTGGGTTTTGGGTGTGATTGCTTAGTTTGGTTCTAGATCCTTGCCGTGAGAACCTCGGTGTGTGTTCATGACATGTTTTGGTTTTCGCTTTAGAGAGATGTGCTCGTGATTTGTGATTGTGAGAATGTGATTCTTTAGTTCGGTTCGAGATCCTAGCCTCTCGATGGTACCGGTGCCGTGTCCTCTCGTGTTTTCTAAGGATGCGATTTAGCATGCCGTTGACTTAACCGATGTGGTTTCTCATGTTGCGTTTGTAATATTCTACAAACAGAACATGTCTAATATGCTTCTTTCCTTATCTTTCTATAGGCTTCTTTTCTTATATTTCTATATGCTTCTTTCCTTATATTTCTAGGTGCCTCTCCCCTTCTATTCTCTATTTTTCCTTTCCTTATCTTTCTATAGGCTTCTTTCCTTATATTTCTACATGCTTCTTTCCTTATATTTCTACATGCTTCTTTCCTTATCTTTCTAGGTGCCTCTCCCCTACTATTCTCTATTTTAGGCTTGGTCGTGCTTCTTTCTTTATCTTTCTATAGGCTTCTTTCCTTATATTTCTACATGCTTCTTTCCTTATCTTTCTAGGTGCCTCTCCCCTACTATTCTCTATTTTAGGCTTGGCCGTGCTTCTTTCCTTATCTTTCTATATGCTTCTTTCCTTATATTTCTACATGCTTCTTTCCTTATCTTTCTAGGTGCCTCTCCCTACTATTCTTTATTTTAGTCTTGGTTGTGCTTCTTTCCTTATCTTTCTATATGCTTCTTTCCTTATATTTCTACATGCTTCTTTCCTTATCTTTCTAGGTGCCTCTCCCCGCTATTCTCTATTTTAAGCTTGGTCGCTTCTCTCGCGCAAAAGGAGGGTCTCTCTTTCCCGTTGTATTTTCCGTAGGTGTTGTCCATAGATTTTCTATACCTTTCTGTACATCTTATTTGTAGGTAGTCCTTTTTTTATTTAATATGCTTATTCTATCTTTGTGGACGCAACCAGTCCCTTGTTTTAAGATCGGAAAATCACTTATCTAAATTGGATGTGAGGTGATCCTTCCGTGTGTCATTTTGTGGTCCTCCGCAGTTGTTAGATATGCTAGGTACTTCATTTGAGAGAGTCACCCGTTGTCATGAGAAGAGTCGCAGAGAAAGTTTGCACTTGCGCAACGATTACCGGCCCATCCAACCGGACAAGTTCTCCCGAGACCTTGAATGAGTTGCCGGACCCGTCCGAACAGGCATGTCCATCCGACCTCATGCACAATTGTGCCCCATGGCGGCTGCTAGGAAACAAGTGAGGTCCCTAATGGATTTCCTTGTGGACGTTGCGAGGGATAATCGGCGTCGTTGCCTCTCTAGGATGCGCCGCAAGAGGTCCTTTCTTTGCGGGTATTTCATTGCCTCGCATTAATTCCTCTTGATAAGACGTGTGTAGATGAAATGAAAGGTGCGTGAACGGACTTTTCTTTGACTAGATGGTAGTTTCATTGCTGCCGGGGTCCATCCGATTCGCCCGTTATGCATCCGTAGATTGCTACCCGGACAGGTCATACTATGGTGGCCCAACGTATGAGTGTCCATACCGTGGTGCAATGTTTTGGTTTCAAGAACGAACGAAAAGTGTTTCGCTATATCGAAGAGGGAAATTTTGTACAACCTTTGTTGTAGGGGATCTAAGATTAGTCTAAGACCTTATAAGAAACCACCCGCTCCTCTTGCGGGCTTGCTCAATTTTGATGGCGATTCACGTTCCAAGCGATTTCTTAGACAGATCCGATCGTACAATTCCCTATTTGCATTCACTTCTTTGGGTGCAGCTGTTGATAAGACAATAAACAATGGAACTGCTCCTTATGTATTTAAAATAAACGGGGTTGTCCACCATCGTATTGGATCTCTCCCCGCCCAGCCTCGGCTTACGACCGAAATTTTCTCAACTTTACATATACGATACCGTACATGAGGAGAGTAATAGGCTTGGTGTGTTCGAGTCCGACGATCGTGCTTCTAACCAACTAGACCCGGAGATAGCGCAGACCCTTTTAGAGATGTTAAACAAGCATAACAGCCTTGTCAAAGCATTCGGGCTCGCTAGAGAACGTTTAGAACAAGAGGGTGATAAGAAGGTTACGTTGCGATTGTTGGGCCGCAACACAAGGCATGATGTTAGTACAATTTGCCTACAAGCGGTGAGATTGCTGCGATAATAGTGGGTGATTACTCAGCTGATGAGTACACCTATGATGTTCTTGTGCATGATAGAAACAGCGGGCTAAAGCGAGTTTCATGTCTGCATCCATGTTACATGGCCCTGCAGTACCCCCTACTATTTCCCTATGGGGATCACGGCTTCCACCTTGGTATCAGGTATTCAGATGCTGATGAGGAAGGTATCACACGTAAATATGTCATTATGCTCGAATTCGGTAGATTTCACATGCACTACAGATTGAATGAAGCAAACCCGTTCACCCGCTATGGCGGATTAAGCGACCAATTAGTTGTAGATTTCAACTCCATAGTTGAAGGATCTAGATTGAAATGGCTAGCCGACCACCGAAAGAGCCGAGGTGCGAGTCGCTCCAAGGGATAGCAGATGCGATAGGTAGAGGTCTTATTGATGCGAACTCGTTGGTGAAAGGGTAGTTATGCCCGCCGCGCCTTCGGTGGAAGGAGGTACCATGTTATGAACTATCAAGACGCCATGGCAATACGCAGGTCTACGGCCCTCCCGACCTATTTGTGACGTTTACATGCAACTCTAAGTGGAGAGAAATTGCGACGCTCTTCGATTTGAGCCCGGACGAGCAGCCTTGTGATCGGTCCGATCCGGTGGTGCGGGTGTTCCATATGAAAGTTGACGAATTCATTGAGGATATTAGGGAGGGGGAGACGTTCGGTCCAATACGTGCGAGTAGACCTTGTTCAACTTCGGTCGTATACCCTTACCCTCGCCCATACTATCTTTGTTAGTACTATATATGATGTGTCTGTTACTTCGCAGCTCTATACACCGTTGAGTTCCAAAAGCGTGGCCTACCACATATCCACCGCCTTGTGTGGTTGGCCGATTCCTAATCTCGCTTCGCCGCCATCGCTCGTTGATCAATTCATTTGCGCGTAAATACCCGACAAAGATACGGACCCATTAGGATATGTTTTAGTTGATGAGTTTATGATACACGGGCCTTGCGGCAATGATAACAAAAAATGCCCTTGCATGAAAGATGACAAATGCTCGAAACACTTCCCAAAATCATTTTCAACTCGTAGATGATTTTGGCTTTACCATTTACAAGTGTAGGAATGATGGTAGGCATGTTTGGAAAAATGGTGTCAAATTAGATAACGTAAATGTTGTTCCGTACAACATGAAACTTCGAAGAAGTATAACGCGCACATAAATGTAGAGTGGTGTAACAAGTCCAACATGATCAAATACTTGTTCAAATATGTGACAAAAGGGAGTGATAGGGCCGGAATATATTTTGAGGTTACCGCAAGGACGACCAATGCGTCTCCCCGAACCTCATGTCCCTCCAAGAAATGAAATTCGGGAGTACATCGATGCTAGGTTTCTAAGTGCTCGCGAAGCCCTTTGGCGTGCCTTCGAATATGACATTCACTATAGAGTGCACCGCTTGAATTGAGCCGCTCTTGGTTCACCTTCCGGCATGAATCATGTCCCCGTATGAACTAGGAGCGGACCTAAGAGTGTTAGCAGGATAGCTCGTTGCAAAATGCACAATGCTTACCGAGTGGTTGGAAGCTAATGCAAAACATAAGGACGCTAGGCACTTAACATACTGCGATTTCCCAAAAGAGTGGACCTGGGTTGCTTCTGATAGGTATTGGCGAAAGAGAGTGCCTTGCGCTAAAATTGGACGCATGTACTATGTACACCCAACTGCTGGTGAGCTTTATTACTTGCGAATGTTGTTGATGATAGTTAAAGGCGCGACAAACTATGCTGATGTCCAGACCTTCAACGGTAGAGTATATGAGACATTTCGCGGTGCTTGCGAGGCAAGAGGCTTGCTTGAGAGCGACAACGAGTGGAACCTTTTGTTTGATGAGGCTATTGTGTCCGCGCGTCGCCCAACCGGCCTAGGCAACCTGTTTGTGACCGTAGTACTATTCTCGTTCGATCGCAATGTCCGTGCTTTGTTTGATAAGTACCGGGTTTATTTTACGGATGCTATACAAAGGTGGCCGAGGGATGCAATTGGAAACCACAATTACATTGTTCCACAAGAACGACTACCGATCGTGCTTATACATATGCCGACAAAACTGTTTGCTAACAAATGCGGCAATATAAATACATATGACCTACCGAAACCAACGGTTCGGGTTTAAGTATGGTTGAGAACAGATTGATCAATGATGAACTTGATCCCGAACCATTAATGTTGTCTATGTATGCATCGTCTTTAGTGTCTCGCTGAATGCCGATCGAAAAGCGTTTTCGACACGATAACCGAGCATGTGCTAGGTGGTTTTGCTGGATTTTTATTTGTGTGTGGGCATGGTGGCACGGCAAGATGTTTTTATGGAATGCAATAATCGCTAAATTATGTTCAAACAAGAAGATAGTGCTTGCGGTCGCGTCGTCGGGGAGTAGCGTCGCAACTGCTACCTAGAGGACGGACCGCCCATTCTAGGTTCAAAATACCTTTCGACATTAATGAAGTCGCTACATGTAGTGTAAAGAGAGGTACTATGCTTGCCGAGTTAATACAAATGGCTACTCCGATTACATGGGATGAGGCTCCAATGACTCACCGTCGTTGTTTTGAAGTGTTGGATAGAACTATGAGGGACATTCTCTCTGAGAAAAAGCCTAGCAATGCCATGCTTCCGTTTGGAGGCAAGCCTGTTGTTCTTGGCAGAGATTTTAGGCAGATTCTACCGGTAGTTCGCAAGGGCTCACGGTCCGCAGTGGTTGGAGCGTCTATCACGAACTCTAAACTATGGCAGCATGTCGTTCTATTGAAGCTGCATACTAACATGCGCCTCCAAAATCCAATGCTGCAAGGAAAACGGCGAGATGAACTTGAAGAGTTTAGCAATTGGCTTTTGGTCGTTGGTGATGGCACCGTGCCTCGCCGAAAGAAAAGCGGATGAACAACAAGCGTCGTGGATAACTATCCCCGATGATCCGCTTATCCATACGGATGGTGACAAGATTGCCGCCCCGGTGTCCGAGGTCTACCGCGTATTTACCGGAACACTACTAGGATCCCACGTATTTATCTTCTCGAGCCATTGTCCGCCCAAACAATTCGACCGTTGATGAGATAAATGGATACATTGTTTCAATGCTCCCCTCGGTGAGACCGTCCAGTACATAAGCGGTGACACAATATCAAAAACATCCGAACCCATTCCCGATTTTGATGCCCTTTACCCTACCGAGTTCCTTAACTCTATAGAATCGCCGAACTTCCCTTGCCATAAACTTGTGCTAAAAAAGGTGTTGTAGTGATGCTTTTACGGAATCTAAATCAAAGAATGGGCCTCTCGTAATGGAACGAGGCCGCCGATCCGTGAGCTTGGGCAACGTGTCTTTGCAGGTGTGATCCTAACAGGGTCTAATATTGGCGCGAGTGTATACATGCCTAGAACTGCTCTTACAACTACGGATGTGAAGTGGCCTTTCACACTGCAAAGATGACAATTTCCTGTGTGAGTGTGCTATGCGATGACAATAAATAAAAGCCAGGGCCAAACCTTATCAAGTGTAGGCCTCTACCTCAACAAACCTGTCTTTACTCACAGGAAGCTTTATGTTGCTGTTTCTAGAGCTACCTCTAGAAGTGGGCTTAGGATACTGATTGAGGATGACGATGGTTCGTGTGGAACAAAAACACAGAACGTAGTGTATCAGGAGGTCCTGCATGCCGCTAATGCGACATCGTCATGATGCCCCTGCCATCCTACGTTTTATATTGGTGTACATATATTTTGCGATATTTACATGTTTGGACAAAGACTACCCCCGTAAGCTTTTGCTGATCCAATTGTTAGTACGATGAGGTTCTCGAATCAAAATGATCCGTTCACTTAGCCTCTTTGCTTGACTTTTTAAAAATCTTGGGCATCATATGTCCGGCATCCTACGTTTTATATTGGTGTACATATATTTTGCGATATTTACATGTTTGGACAGCAGCTACTCCTATAAGCTTTTGCTGAGCCAATTGCTGGTACGATGTGTTCCTGAATCAAAATGATCTGTTCACTTAGCCTCTTTGCTTGACTTTTTAAAAATCTTGGGCATCATATGTCCGGCATCCTATGTTTTATATTGGTGTACATATATTTTGCGATGTTTACATGTTTGGACAACGAGCTACTCCCGTAAGCTTTTGCCGATCCAATTGTTAGTATGATGAGGTTGTGAATCAAAATGATCTGTTCACTTAGCCTCTTTGCTTGACTTTTTAAAAATCTTGGGCATCATATGTCCTACAGTCAAAGGTGTTCCTCTTTTATGGATGTTTCTTTGTGTTAGCTGCAAATGACCTTGAGGTAGCCTATCATCTGTTCTAACAACCTTTTCTATGCAGATGGCTGACATGCTCCTTCCCAACTTCATGATTGGGGACTGCACTGAGCGTGTGTGTGTGCGTGTTGCTAGGCTGTGGGAGCTATGCAGTCCTGATGATGAGGCAAAGCTGCTACATTCCGATATGCTTCTTGTTGACGAAGAGGTGAAACTGTCTTTGTTGTGCCTTTTGATTTCACATGTCAGCATCACCAACCAACTATGTCGATATCCTTGCCGACTAAAGTAATGTTGTGTGCGGTGGTACCAAAGCATGCATGCCCAAGCCTATCCTCTTGCCGCCGAGCAAATCAAGGAGGTGATAAAAGAGGGTAATGTCTACAATATTTGCTATTTTCGGGTCAGGAAGTGTGGCAACTACAAGCCGGTTGAAACTGATATGATGATGTTCTTCTCCAAGTGGACCAAGGTAGAGGAGAGGATCCAGGTCCCTCCTGCTTTTCCTGAAATTGTGTACACCCTTGCTTCAATGGAACAGATCCAGTCACGTGCCGAAAAATACAAATGTTGACAGGTAATAACTTCTCTATTTTTTTCTTATGCACTTACCATATAGTGTCTGCATCAAACACTTATGTAATTGTGCTTGTCAAATCAGATGTCATCAGAGTGATCACTTCAGTAGCAAGTGTTGAACACATACAAACAAGTGTCAGGGTTGGTGAGAGTTTGAGGAGGAATGTCATGGTACGCCTGCCAAGGTAATGCTGCTACCAATTGTTACCATCTGTCCACGTAATTCGGTATGGCATTACATACTTACGGCGTCTTCACCTAATGTTTCGCCGGTGCTCCACTCAAGATCATGCTTTGGGGGGAAAGGGCCACTTCATTCTCGCTTGAGGAGGTGCACGAGGATGGTCGCAGTTCGCCTCGTATAGTGATATTTGTTGGTACTCTTGTGAAACGTTTCGGTGGGGTGTCGCTCTCGGGTGGCGCGTCATGCAAATGGTACATAAATCCTCGTGTGCCCGAGGCTGAAGTGCTAATGAATAGGTATGGAATCAACTCGCAGCTACCTTATTATATTTGTTGCACTTGTTGATTGGATTGATTTTTATGATACGATAATATAACTTCGGCACATTTTCATGGACAAGGCAAAGGCCATGCATCACCCCGAAGCCGGGCCGATGGTACCGTTCCTCTCAGCAAAGGTTGTCGCCAGAAAAGAGCATTTCGATATCAAGAACTCCGAACCCCTTTGAATACAAGGTACAAATTCATCCCCGTTGCTACCTTTTTGCCGCCTTGACCCTTGAGCCGTATTCGTTATCTCGCTAATACCCAAACTATAAACATCCGAATTTGCATGCTTATATCTACTTGTGTATGGTGATCTTGACTACCTACCAACTTATTTGTGTGTTTGGATGTACGAAACACGAGTTTCGGTCACCGTGACTATAAGGAAAATCGACGGTTCCTCGGTGGTTAATGCGTGCAAGAAGTGTGTGAAAACAAAGCAAAGCGTCACGTTGACTTGTACAAGTGCACTAATCCTACCCGTGCCACCGTTGGAACACCCGTACAGAGGTCACCGCGCCATCCCGCTCAAACGTTAATTTGTAGAGTGCAACCCTAATTAGTTGCTTTGTGAAGGTACAAGTTGTGCATCATTGCCGGAGATGAAACTCGGTGACACCGATTTCATTGCCTTTGGACGGATTGCTTAGCAACTCACAAAGAAAACAACCGACACCCTCCTTGCCTCCAACTTGCCCGTGTTTATCCCCGATGCAATCACAAAACTACTTGAGAGGACTTACATATGGAATGTTAGCTTCACCGATAGCACGATAGAGTCGGGAACCATTACACTACAAGTTAACTCAATAGTGGCAGCGATAGATGATGGGAGTGCTGTTATACCAGCCGACACCGACAGATCACAATCTTCTTCTTTCATGGTTTCAAAGGGCGCAAGCCCCAAGGACTGCAAAGCACTCCCGGGATAAGCAAGCCATTATCACTACCCGCCGCTTTCGATGCTAGCCTTGCCTCAAGCCGTACACCATCAAAACCTCGTTTTGCTTGCTCCGTAATTACCGGAAACACCCGAGAAGAATGCTACGCTTGATAAGGTGAGATACTTAGGTATCCAAACCGATTACTACTTCATCCATGTTCATTTTTGCAACGCACATTGTTGTGAAGTCGAAATTTGACATTCTCGCCCTCTTGCATAAATGCTTTGTGCCACAGACGACACAATCACGTCCACCGCCGCTATGCCTCGCCGATGTGCCCGATCGTTCTTCTACAAAGAACCGAAAAGTGCTTCAAAGAAAAGGTTAGTTTTATCGGCGTTCTACCACACTACTTGTGGTGTTGGACTATCGGGCGTGGACCTTATAATATTTGCTTCCAGGACCCGCGGTTCCCCCGACAAGAAGATTGCCAAGGCACCGTTTCCCGCAAGTGATGACGCCGATAACCTTGGTAGTGGGGCGGATGTTGCTACCGCAATCGTAGTATAGTGCACCCTACAAATTCGTTTCAGCTTTTTTTTTTAGGATATGTTGCCTTAAAAGCAAGTAACATGTTTATTTTATGTCCTCATGCTTTTAAGAATAGATAAATATGCCCTCCTTTGCTTCCAGGACTCGCGGTTCCCCCGACAAGAAAGTTCAAAAGGTCGGGAAAGAAGCCGGTGATGACACCGATGACCCGGATAGTGGAGCGGATGCCGCCTGCGGGGTCGTGTACTATAGTCATCAATAAATACGATATCCAATGATATTAACCAAGACGATACCATTTCATGCAATTGCTTTTCTAGTAGTTAAGTGTTGACCTATCAATGCTTGTACATAGTGCATGGGAAGACCGCTCGTGTGGTTCCGTGCAAAATAAATATATTTTGTTCGGATCATAGCCAAAATAAAAAGGGCGGTGCAATTAACACATATACAAGATCTTACTATGAGTGTTTTTTTGTCAATGCGGCCTTGACAAAAGTATCCTACCCAGGGGGATAGATTTTTTGGCTTGTTCGGTGTTGAAGTAGTCTTGTTTTTTTAATGACACCACTTGCATGCCGAAACAAATTTTCCTTTTGCGGCCCCAACGCCGGTCCATGAGCCGTAGAAGCCGTGTTCCTTTTGCCTCTCCGTCTTGCGCCTATTGAGTCGACATGTCACATGCGTCGGCACTCGGCTTCAAAACGTGTAAAGTTTCCGTTAGTAGTTTCTCGTCAATGCCGGATGCTTTTAGTATCAAAAGCCGCCACCAATACCGGGCCGGCCGCTATGGATACTTGTCGTGCCACCGTGGTCCTCTGAAATGCACTGGTCGTTGAAATTGGTGATCGAACGTGTTGTATTCCGGATAAACACCTAAGATTTGATGCATAGGGTAGCATGGTTGTCGGATGTGCTGTAATATTTGCAATGTTAATGCCGGACATAAACCTTATTCGCTATCCTTTTCGAGCCAGATTATGATGAACAAACTCTATGTGCTTATTATGTTTTGATTTTTGTTACCTTGTAAATTATGTAGATAGCAGGTGCTACTGATGCAATACGTGTCATGGACGGTCTTCCAATTGCACACATGTCTTTTGTGCATAGGCAGGGGATAAATTTGTCCATCGTTTACTTGACTGGCTTTCCACTAGCATTTGGATTTCAGGTGATGTCATTTTTTTCATTTGTTTTGTGACATTCAGAGAAGGTGGCATAGTTTCACTACTTCGGTCTTACTTGTTCACGTGCTATTATCTTTGGTAAAGATTGTTTTATGAGAACTCGAATAGTGTTTGTTTTTGTGTGCGTAAATCAATTGTAGAAAATCAAAGAGAAAACATGGTTTTGCTTCTTGCAAATATTAGTATAAGAACTGCTACACAGAAGGCCATCCTTTGGTAAGATATATGTCATTTTGAAGATTCTATTTGAGGCATTCTATCCATTTCAAGTTCTTGTACCCTAAACCCCGAACTACCACCATGGCCTCATTGCTAGTGACTTTGGACCGTTGTTAAGTTCCGTAATTCTCTAATTTATCACCGCCGGATGGTAACCTTAGATCAAGTAGTTTTCGCTTGTTAACATGCGTCCCTTTGTGGTCCGTGTGCTTGCATGCTTTCCTACTTGGACTTGCTTAGCAGCAGCAGCAATGCTTAATGATTTGTTCGTGCACAAACTTCAGTGAAGAAAGATAAACAGCAAGATGGTCAAGGTGATAAGCAAGTTAGCACAGGGCATAATACTGCTGAAGTCGTATCAAATAGCACAAAGCCTCATGAACATCCTCATCTCAGTCCAAATCTTCATCAAACTGGTATAAGGGAACATCCCGACACGTGTTAAGTTTAACAAGCATACTGAGACATTTAATTTATTTCATGAACTTACGGACGAAAAAATCGAAGGCCTCGCAAAGTGTAATCTTCGAATCGATGGTGTTCTTGCACTTGCTGCTGCTTGCAGCAAGTTCTGCATTGCCGTGCCTGCACCAGATCAAACATGGCTTGTGAGTAGCCCTGACCATTTCTTTGACTGATCTGCGCTTACCATTCAGCACTTCAATTCTGAAATATCTTCGTACAGGAGCTTCCCGTCGCCTACCGCTATACCAAGAACAAAAAAAAACAGGGAAGGAAGGTTGTGATACTCGGGGACCCATGCATGAGACTCGGCTCGTGCCGTACCAATGCACCCCAAGGTTCGGTGGCTTCATCACCGGGCCGGGTTGACATCCGCAGGGAGAACAACTCGAACGAAGGAGACACTCGGGACTTCGAGCTCAACGGTAACTCGAACCGTCATTCCACGTGGTGGTGCCCGGCTTGCGGTAGCCATTTTTACTCACCAAGTGGTGGTGCCCGGTTTGCGGTAGCCATTTTTACTCATGACGTTAACCATATCCGCAACAAAAAAAAGCTTCCGTGCGCCGCAAAACGCCACGGATCAGCCGGACTACCGGAGCGCTCTTCGCACCGTCCTAGTATACAAGAAAAGTACCGCTCGTCAACTAGTACTAGGCATGCACCGCTCAATATCGCACGTACAACGTACTACCGTATGAATATCTACAATCCCCGCATGGCGATGGGCGATGGCGATCTCCCCTAGCTCGCCACCGGCATCTCGACGTCGTCTTCATCTCGTCGCCTTTGATCCGCGATGGATCCTCCGTCCCTTGATCCCGCGCATGGTGTCGCTTTCTCCTCGCAGGTACGCACATCTCTCGGTCGCCCGGTCCGTTCCCCCAACTCCCGATCCGGGCTCCGGCCTTCCCGGCTCATTGTTGCTTTTAGTCGTTCTCGAATACGCCTTTCGTCGGATTCTCGTTGGAGCCATTTTGCAATCGATTCTTGGTGGTTCGGCGGACCTTTTTGCGAGTGGTGGAGCTTGAGCAACAGCCTCTTCAAATTCACCGTTCTCGATCGCCAAGTGGGTCTTCGGATTTATGCCCCGAAGTCCTACGTTTGCCCTTCTTTCAAGGTCTTCTTCCACCTCCGGAATCAAAGTGGTTCGGCTAGCGCTCGTATTTCTTCCACCAAGGATTCTCGGGCCGCGATTTGAATGGCTACCAGCCAAGAAGAAGAAATCGCCGAAATCTTACGCTGATGTGGTTATTCAGGGAAAGCGTCCCTCCTTGCAGTTTGGTCTTGGGTCTAAATCGGTTTTTTCTAGACTCAATTTTCGATCTGTGGCAGACCATAATCTTTCTCCCAATCAGCTTCCGTGTTCTTCGCCTGCACGCGACAGTCACGGCGGAAGTTGCCTTCCCCGTAAATCTGGTAGTGCTTTCAATTCAAATTTGAACTCAGCTGGTTCGGTTGGACCAACTCTTCTCTCTGGGGCCAACGCGGTGCCCTTAGGAAACAGGCCTTCTAAGCCCAACCGTCCAAATTTCGGTACTCGGCCCAGCTTGCTCTCGCCGTTTGTCCAATTTCCATAATCGGCCCAACCGTCGCTCGAGCACAAGATGTAATGCGTGTTTCGAGTTGGGACATGTAGCCTCTTCTTGCCGCTTCCCGCCTCGGTTCCCGGTCTTTCCAAAACGGGATTTTTTTCAACACGTATACGTCCGACGCTTGGGATCCTTTAATTACGGATACACTCGGTTCAAGTCTATGGCATGTGGGGCCAAGCACGTCGATCCACCCGTGCTCACCCCGGTCTCTTCAACTTCAATACCCTCGGTTCTTGCCACCCGCAGCTTTCCTTTCCTCGTCACCTTCGCCTTCCGAATCCGAGCAAAATGTCCTTCCTACCACCGCGCGTAATCCTCGAGCTTCGCCCACCCAACCCGCCGCCTTCTCGCGCACGGCTCGCCGCCGCCGCTCGGCCATCCCTAATTCCGAGCCGTCGGAACAGGAACCACAGTTCCTCCAAGAAAACCCTGCTCCTACAGTACCCCCCCCGAATCCTCCAGCCTCCGATGGCGTACCAGTTTGTTGATCCTGCGCCTTTTATCCCCCGGGGTTTCCAGCGTGTTGTGGTTCCTAATCGCAAGGCCATGAGCAGGGTGATTCTTGGCCGGCCCGCTAAACGCAATCCGGATGTTGCCATTGTCACAATCAATCCGCTTCCTCAGCATCAGGTAGCTTTCGCTAACATCCGTGATGTGTTGCATGATTTCCTTCACAATCATGCTCGGGTTGGGTACACATTTATCCAGCCATGCCCTTTTGGTCAAGCGTATGTCAAATTTGTGTATTTTCACGACCGGGACCAACTCATTCACAACAGCCCCCATCAGTTTGGGGATGTATTTATCTCATTTGTTGAGCATGATCGAGGTGCTAATCATAGGGTCGTCACGCTCAATCATGAGGTTTGGTTAATGCTTTTGGGGACAAATATTGATTTCTGGTCTGATATTCACATCAATAAAATCCTGGGTGATCATGGGCACATAATAGCTTGGGAGGAAGACCCCAATCACATTGCAAGAGTGCTTGTCAAGGCCAGAGTGGTTAATCTTGAGGAAATTCCTTGGTTCATTGTCAGCACTGAGGGGCCGGGCTTCAATGGTGATTCTTGGACAATTCAGGTGGAAATAATTCAGACTCGTATGCTGGGTGGCTTAGGTCCTGATGAGGACATTCCTCCAGGTCCGGATGATATCCAGCCACATTTCTTTGATTTCTTTGGATTTGGTCAGCCAGGGCATGGTCCTGCTTTTCAGATGCTGCCCCAACAACAGCAGCCTGGTCAGCCTCACCAACAGCAACCTGGGCCACCTCATGTCGTTCAAGGTGAAGGTTGGGGTCTTTGGCCTCAAGGGCTGGATGCTCAAGCCCAACAAGTTGCAGTGCAACCCATTCCTGCAGCCCATCCTATTGACATTGATCTAAACCAACCTTTACGGTACCGCCGGATAATGATTTGGGGGTGGTTGAGAATGTGCCAGCCCTCTTCGACCACCACAACAACCACAGGCTATGGAGGAGGACATCATTGTGGCCAGCAGTGATTCAGAGGGGGGAGGGGTTCCGAACAACGGGAGTGGCACCCGAACGACGGCGGGCGGCAAAGAAATCGGAATGAGGTTAATGTCTTCATCCCCATGGACAATGGGGCTCCCTTGCAATTGATACCAGATGAGATTCAAGAACATGAGTTAATGGGTGCTCCAGATGCAATTGTTGCAGGGGGGGTGCAAATGCCAAATAACATTGGCCAACTTGGTTTTGTGGAGCTCTTTCAACCAGCCCAGGACCCAGTCTTTATGCAGGTTTTCCTCACCAACCTCTCGTGACCTCCAGGCTTTTAAGGGCAATCCTGAGGCCATCAGGCTTTGGGCCAACTTCCTTGCTCCTGTGGTCGGGGCTTCCTCGCTCCGCATTCCAAAAGACCGGGCCGATTTCTTTACCATGATGCTGTTGAGCCCCAGATCTTTTCAGTGGGCCAAATCATTTGTCACCTCTTCAGCTATGGAGCACTTGGCAGGCACCTCGGCCTCAGTCCCCTTTTGCATTCCTCAAGCGCTTCCAGATGCAGGTCCTTTTTTGTGCTCTAATAATTTACCTCTGGCAGAAGAACCTGATGCTTCTTTGTCTTGTCTTGAACCCACCTCCCCAGTGGATTCTGATCAGTTGTCTCCTGCTACTCCTCCAGAGAAGCTAAAATCCAAAGTTGCTCCTGTGTCTGGTCCTTGGTCGACAGCTCTTCTGGAGCTGGCTGCTCACAAAGGGGACCTCTCTTCTACTAAAGAGGCCAAGGCCAGAAGGAGTCTAAGGCAGAAGGCTCTGCATAAAGGTTACAAAAATTCACCTTGCTCTAATAGGAATTGTCTTGGCTGTTCTCTGGATCCTCCAGCTCTGTCACCCTCCATTATTAAAAATCTTGGTGCTACTTTCTGTAACATTGATCCTGATAAATTGGCAGTGGAGAAGCTGTCCAGAACAAGGACCAAGAAGGTTGCTGCCCCTGGTGGGAAGAAGCAAGCCACAAGTAAAAGTAAAGCAAATCCAGATTCTTCCAATGATGACAGCCAGGCAGCAAATAAAAAGAAGTCTAAGAAGAACTGAGTGGCTTAGCACTTTATTTTGTCTTTATGGAATGAACTTTATTTTGTGGGTCTGTAATATTCACACCCTTATGACATCTCTTTCTTGCTCTGGATGTTTGGTTACTTTGTCACCATGGCTGTTAGTCAGTCCATGTGGAACCCTCTAACTATTATGGTTTATCATGAATACCACACACCAAACTAGAAAATGGAAAGTACTGTGCTGGAATGTAAGAGGGCTAAATGCAAAAGAAAAATGGGAAGCAATCGAGAGACAAAATTTCGAAAAGTGGTTGTGATGTTGTTTGTTTGCGTGAAACTAAAAGACAGACTTTTGATGCTCAATTTGTCAAAAATTTTTGTCCACCCAGATTTGATGCTTTTGAATTTCTACCTTCAGTAGGAGCCTCAGGTGGAATCATTACTATCTGGAAGTCGTCTCTTTTTTCAGGCTCACTGGTCTTTAGCAATGCCTTTGCAATTTCTGTTGAGTTTCATTCTAGACATGATCAATCTGCCTGGCTTTTGTCTAATGTTTATGGGCCCTGCACATCTGATGGAAAAAGTGTATTTCTTAACTGGTTGAAGGACATTCAAATAAATCCAGAGGTAGATTGGCTTGTTGTTGGGGATTTCAACTTAATCAGAGGACCCCATAACAGAATAAACCGGGTGGAAATCTTCAAGAAATGCTACTTTTCAATGAATGCATAAGTGCACAGGGATGGGTTGAGTTACCTCTGCGAGGAAGGCAGTTCACTTGGTCTAATAAACAGAGCTCCCCTTTATTGGAAAGGCTAGACTGGTTCTTCACTTCAGCCTCTTGGACAGTTAACTATCCTGATAGCTCTGTTTCCACTCTTTCCATGGAACCATCTGATCATGTGCCTTGTGTGGTAAATATCAATACCTCCATACCCAAGACTTCTATTTTTAGATTTGAAAACTATTGGATGGAACATGATCACTTTCTTGCAGTAGTTGCCCATGGGTGGGCTCTACCCACTAATCAAACAGATTCAGCTAAGATTCTTTCAGCAAAATTCAAGAACCTTAGAAGGGTCCTTAAAGCCTGGCAATCCCAAATCTCCAACCTCAAAACCATCATTGCCAATGTCAAGAGCTTGCTCATACTTCTGGGTATTCTGGAGGAATATAGAGATCTAACTTTATATGAATGGAATTTTCGGGTTCTGCTGCAAGAAAAGTACTCATCTCTACTGCATCAACAACAAATTTACTGGAAGCAAAGGGGTTCTCTGAAATGGGTCAAATTTGGTGATGAAGGTTCTAAATTTTTTCATGCCATAGCAACAATCCGACATAGGAGAAATCTGATCACATCTCTTCAAGATGTTAATGGAAATTCTCATACTGCTCACCATGCTAAGGCTAACATCCTTTGGGAAGCCTATAAGGATAGATTGGGAACTTCTGACTCCCCTGAAATGCTTTTTGATCTTGGTCGATTCTTTGCGGCAACCGCTTGCATTAGACACTCTTACCGAACCCTTCACTCATGAGGAAATTGATGTCGTTGTCTCCGGGCCGCCCTCCGATAAATCCCCGGCCCCGATGGTTTTAACACCGATTTTGTGAAGAAATGCCGGCCAATTATCAAGCAGATTTTTATAATCTATGTGCGGCCTTTCATGCGGGGCAAGTCCGTCTTCAAAGCTTAAATGGTTCTCATATAACTCTTTTGCCAAAAGTGGATAATCCACTTTCGCATCGATTTCGGGCCCATTTCTCTCGCTGAACACTTCTATCAAAATTCTCACCAAGCTACCGGCCAATAGGTTGCAGAAGGTCATTAAAGGAATCATTCACAAAAATCAGTATGGCTTTATTAAATCTAGAACCATCCAAGATTGCCTGGCTTGGTCTTTTGAATACTTACACCTTTGTCATAAGTCCAAGAAAGAATTGATTATCCTCAAACTTGACTTTGAGAAAGCATTTGACAGGATTGAGCATCAAGCAATGTTACAGGTTATGGAACATAAGGGCTTCAATGCCTCCTGGTTACACTGGATGTCCTTAATTTTCAACTCTGGTACTTCAGCCATCCTCCTCAATGGAGTGCCAGGTAAAACTTTTCATTGCAGGAGAGGAGTTCGACAAGGTGATCCCCTCTCTCCTCTTCTGTTTGTTCTAGCTGCAGACCTCCTGCAAACTCTTCTTAACAAGGCCAAAGATCTGAACCTGCTACGATTGCCAATTCCACTGGACTCATCACATGATTTCCCAATTCTGCAGTATGCTGATGACACTCTGATCTTTATGGAGGGTTGTGCTAGGCAGCTTGTTTTTTTGAAGAGTCTGTTACAGACTTTTGCAGCCTCCACTGGTCTCAAGGTTAATTACAGCAAATCAATGATGATCCCAATCAATATAGAGCAAAGAAAGATGTCCATCCTTGCTAACACTTTGGGTTGTTCAATTGGGACAATGCCCTTCACTTACCTAGGGCTGCCACTGGGTACCACAAAGCCACATGTTAGTGATTTCCTTCCTCTTATTTCAAAGTGTGAAAGAAGGTCGATCAAGCACCTCTAGATTCCTTTCCCAAGCGCAGCGGTACGGATGACAAATGTCTGTGCTTTCGCATTGCCAACTTTTCATCTTTGCACCTTCAAAATGCATAAAACAGTTTTGCATCAAATTGACAAATACGTAAAACACCGTTTATGGAGAGGTGCCGACATTAATGCTAAAACACCTCCTAAAGCTGCATGGAACTCGGTGTGCCTCCCTAAATCGAAGGTGGTCTAGGGGTTTACAAACCGCAAACTCACAATGAGGCTCTGTTGTTCAAAAATCTTCATAAATTCTTCAACAAGGCCGACATTCCATGGGTACATTTGATTTGGGAAAAGCATTACCGAAGTGGTAGGTTACCTAATCATACCTTGAAGGGTTCTTTTTGGTGGCGTGATGTTCTAAAGCTTCGAACAAATTCAAAACCCGTGCTTCGGTTTTAGTTCGGTCGGGGAGTTCATGCTCTCTTTGGCACGATCCGTGGTGTGACCCGGGTCCCTAGACAAGCATATCCGCACTTGTTCTCCTTCTCAAGATTGGAATCCATTTCCATTGCTAAAGCTAGGACGTTGGATATCAGCAATCTTTTTCACTGGCCACTTTCAGAAGAGGCCTTCCATCAGGCTTTGATTCTTGCACAATCTTTGGATGATCTGGACAACTCGGACTCTGATGACATTTGGTTTTATAGATGGGGACCCTCATTTTCTCCCCGACGGGCATATCTTCATCTCCTTGGCCCTAGACAGTGCCTCAAGCTTTCAAATGGTTGTGGAAGTCGTCGACAAAAAAAGCACAAAGTTTTCTTACGGTCGATGCTTAAGGATCGGTCGAGCACAAGAAACATTCTTCGGCGCCGCAATCAAGTTATACCATCTTATGAGTGTGTTCTTTGCAATCCGAATGCCGAGGAAACCTTGGAGCACCTTTTTCTCAATTGCAATTTTGCGCGCGGTACCGTTGGGCGACCTTAAACTTACGGATCGGGGATGGTGACCCTTTTGAGGTCCTTACCTCTTTTCGTCACCAGCTTAACTTATCCTTCTTCATGGATATCATCATCATCATGAGTTGGTCGATTTGGATGGCCCGCAATGACTACATCTTCAATGGTCTACAAGCTTCGTTACAATCGCCCAAGGATCTGCTTTCGGAAGGAGTTTGCTCTAGTTATCCTCGCAGCAAAACCTAGTCTCAAACAACTTTTGGTTTCATGGCTAGCCGCTTATGTGTAATTTTTTTTGATTTTCTTTCACACCTTTTTTGTTTCCCGATTCTCGTTCGTTAGGCCGTACTTAGCTTATTTTTCTTTAATATATAATCGGTAGGGGTTTCCCCTCCCGTTTCAATCAAAAAAAACCATATACGCAACTCATGCCCGAGAGCATTCGAATTGTTTCTTGTGATCCGTTCCTTCATCGTGTAGGAAGAAACCATGTTAATTTCAGTCAACATGAAAATGCTGCTACTTTCAAGTTCATATTTCTCATGGTCAGATTGCACGATTTGTAAATTATTATTTGTGAGTCATAATGTGTTGTGTAAAGGGTCGTAAACTTGGTGAAACTAATTAATCAATGTTTCTCCTTTGGCAGTTCTACAGGCTTGAAGACCGTTTTAGAGGCAGATCACTATCTGTTAGCCCTGGCGCTGTTTGGTTTGACGGCATCTTGGTTCATTCGCATATGGTTAGGGCGCGAACGCGCGCAAAATTGTCGGTCAGCTTGTTTGCTCCCCCCCTCCGCGTTTCACCAGTTTATGTGTCGCGCAGCTGTGCGTCGAGAGACTCGAGAGCGCGCGAGGAAAGGCAACGAACGGAGGCCGCGCGGGGAGAAAGCTTCGTCTCGGCGCCACCGCTGGATGGTGGCCCCGCTCCCGCTGTCAGCAGCCGGTGCAAGCGGAATCGCTGGGGGCGCGGTGCCAGGGAGGAGGGGAAGGGGCGAGACGCCCTTCCTTGGATTCGGCCGGTGGCGGCGCCACATCGGAACAGTGCGCAGGGTGGGGCGGGCGGGCCAGCTGCGTTCCTGTTCGCCGGTCGTGGCGCCCGGTGCCGCTGAGCAGTGGTCCAGCGGCTTCCGTGGTCCCGCTTGTCAGTGGTGCCGGCGAGGAGGAGAGGGGCAGAGGTGTTCCGTGGCGCCGCGCGGCATGGCCAGGACGCCCGTCCCCGTCCCCGCCCCCCCCCCCCCGCCCCTCCGCGTGCTCCTGGATTCAATTCGATGCGTGCGGAGATAAGTTCCACATCCCTGCCCTCTCCCTGCTTCATTCCTCCTCTCGAGCCTGGTTACGAACCCAACCTTCTGGTTCCCCATCTCCCTCCCTTCCTGGAGATTTGTAAGCTCCAGCTATTTGCACCCTGAATCTGTCGTGCGTCGTGCCTTGACCTGACCAGCCTGTTCTTGCTCGTCCGGTGCAGGTGCAGAGGCGGGCCATGGATTCGCTGACCTAGGTCCACGGACAGGGACGCCCATTGCAGGAAGGTGGGTCAATTGATTTTTGATTTGGTTCTTCCTTTGCTTTATCTGACGCCGTCTGCTTCTCTTCTCTGTGCTTGCAGTGAGCTTCTTGGATCACGTCAGCAGGGTGAGTTCACGCAGTGCCTTTTCCCTGTGAATAACATGACTATGTTAGATATGTGCTTTCCATGATTTGGTCCCTGTGTAATTGGTTCAGGTCTCCACTGAGCATAATTTGTTTTAGGTGTGATTCATAAGCCTACATGTTGTGTACTTTCCTAATTTGGCTTCAGGCCACATTCTAATGGTTGTTCTGTTCATAAGCCTAAATCAAGTTTTCAGTTTTCTGCTATTCCTGTCTTCCTATAAAATAAAAGGATTCATGAATGCTTCTAAAATAAATTGAGCTTTGCTGTGGTAGCCTTTTTGGTTGCCTGTAGTTTATTTTTCCCGCATTGCGACTTCTTGGATTAGGTCCTCGTTGAAGAACTTTCTACCTGAATTTTCTGCATCTTTCTGCAGTTGATGCTGACTAACACCATGTCCTCCTCTTTGTTGTGCCTGCAGTGAAAGTTGCGGGTTGGGTTGGATTGCTGCATCCATCTACTCTTTTCACCGATATAGGTTCTGTGATCCTTGCACGGTGTCATGTCTTTCGGTTTGCAAAATGTGTGCTTTCCTATGTAGTATCTTTTTTTCATGTGTTGTGACTTCCTAAATTGTGGTAGGGTACTCAAACCTGATTCTGGTTAAATACTTTGCTTTTTAATCAAATTCCATTGCGTAAATGCAATTTTGCTGAGAATAAATAGTAGAATCTGACATAATAGAACTGGAGATACCCAACAGTAGAATCTGACACAACAGCTTCCCTTTTAGATTTTAGATCCATATTGGTGCTCCAATGATCATTTGTTTTTTGGTCTGTTACCTAAAATCAAACCATGATTCCAAGGTAATGAACTGTAGTATGACTCCGAATGGGAAATGACTTAAATAATATTCAAAACATGTTGCACCGAAGTTGCACAAAATGAACTGTAAAACCTTAGGGTTTGATTTTTGTTATCCAAACTTTTTCTTTCATAACAATGGAACAAATCGGTGAGAAGCTTACAAAAAGGTCAGTACCTGGTTTGTGTCTTGTGTTCTCACAGAAATTTAAAAGTTAGCCCTCACATTGACACAAAGAAAGAGAACAACAAAGTTTGCACTATCCAGCTTATCATACTCAGGGCTAGCAACAACTGATCACATTTGTGAGAAAAAGAAACAAAAAGAAACTCATTTATGAGAGAAAAATGATATAAAGAACATCTTTTCAGTTCTGTTCATAAGCTAAGCTGCCAGCGGCTGTCATGATCATTCTATGTAGAATTTGTGTCACGGGCAATGGAATTGGTGGAAGGGTTGTGGCAGAGATTGTATTCAAAGAAAGTTTCGGGACGCGGCCTTGGACCTCGCTAGCACGCCGGAGCCGAGGTGAAGCTCGACGTTGCACCGAGGAGGCAAGGCGGCGGCTTACGATTGAGTACAATCTAATCCTAACTAATCTCCTATCTCAGCCATGGCTTATATGACGCCCGACACTAACAAACTCCTAAGCAAACTTATCTTTCAAGGTAACACAAATGTCTCTACGCAAATCTATCTTTAACTAACTTTGAACCTTGGCTCCTTGATCCTCCCGGTGCTTCCCGCGCCCGTCGAAGGTCCGGCCCCACATGACATCTCTCCCTCCGTGAAGCGGCTCGTCCTCGAGCCGGAATTTTGGAAACCGCTCAACAAACTCCTCCACATCCAACCTAGCATGACTCAACAACGGGGGCATTCTTCCGGCGCACCGAACTTGGCGGCGTCCACAAGCTACCCTTCTCTTCAACAAAACATCCGATTGCACCACCACTACCCCGCCAACATGGAACACATCATTAATTCGAGCTCCAGCCGACAAACTCGGCTCGTAGGCCGATCGTAGACGGCCTTGTAATGCTTCTTGTGCTCGCTCCCGGCCTATCCCGCACCTAACATAGGAACTCATCTCTTGTCCCTCATCGCCTTGTCGACCGCCGGCGGCCGTGCATCACCCGAGGCGTACGAATGGATCAACGAAGGAAGCCGCCCGTAGACCAAATGGAAAGGGGATGTCTTGAGGGACTGCCGGCACGACAAATTGTAGCAAAACTCGGCCCACGACGACCACTCCCGGCCACCGGCGAGGCCTATCCCCGGTGAGGCATCGCCGAGTACATAGCTATGATCTTGTTCGTCGCTTCGACCGTTCGTCGGCTCTGAGGATGAAACGCGGACGTCATCTGCGGCTTGACACCCGCCGGCCGAAGAGCTCCCGCCAAAACTCGCTAGTGAACATGGGCCCCCATCGTTGACAATGGTGGACGGGATGTCGTGCGAGCACACAATTTCGGCTAAGAACGCGCGCGCCACCTGTCATCGCCGTGTAGGGGTGGTCGAGCGGAATGAAGTGCGCCGCCTTGGACGGTCGGTCCACCACCGTGAGAATCGGTCTTCTCGTTCACCTTGGGAAGGGCCTCGATGAAGTCCATGGCCACATCCCCCCGTACGGCCGTCGGCACGCCTAGGAGCCGCAGAGACCCCCGGCCGAAGATGTTAGCCCTTGTTCCGTTGACACATTGTGCATGAGCGAGACGAAATCCTAGACCACCTTGCGGTCGGCGGGGGAAGTGGAAGTCCGCCGGAGACGGTCCCGGCGTCTTGTGGACGCCCTCATGCCCGGCTACGTGGACGAGCTCCAAGATGGCCTTGCGAACGCCGGACGTCGCGACCACGTACACCCGGCCCTTGAAGAGGATGAGCTCGTCCACCACGGACCACGGCGCGGGCTTCGCGCCACCGCGACCGAGTCCCGCCGGCGTGGACGGGCCGTATCCACGCCGATCTCTCGCCCCGATGGCGTCGAAGAGGGAGAAGCTGCGGTGCCGAGTATTAGGCCGCCACATCGTACCCACGGGCCACGGCCGACCCGCAACAACTATGAGTATTGGAGCCTCATGAAGGTGAGGATGGAGGCACGAGGCCTTTGGGACATGGTCGAGCATGGTGATCCGAGTCGACAGGATGACCGCATAGCCCTCAATGCCATTATGTCCACCGTACCTCCGGAGATGATTCGCACGTTGGCGTTGAAGGAGACTCCAAAAGGTGCATGGGTGCCCATTTGCTCTATGTTTGTCGGCTCCAATCGCACCTACAAGTCGACACTCTAGCGGCCGCGATGAGAGTGGGTTCCTTGTTGGCATGTATGCATGACGGCACTTGACACATACTTGGGTTTACTTGTTCCTTTCCAAGTGTGTTAAGGTATTGCTAGAAATTTAAATTATTGTCCTTTTGCAGCCCAAGCAAGGATGCATGAGCAATGAAGCTTATGTTGATTTGCTTTACCGATTGCGGCTAGCTTTCTTATGCCCTTTGGCCTTCGTCTCCCGGTGAGAAGAGTCTATGTATGGGATAGCATGCCCACCGTGAGGTCGCCAAGCCCAACGCTCGTGTCGTGCTAACCGTGACCAAGGGTGCCGCCTTGCGGTGTGCCGCCCAACCTCGCCGTGGGCAAGGCCGGGCCTTGGCCCCGCGTGCACCCGAGCCGAAGGTCCGGAGCACCACGAAGCCGCCTCCTTTGGTTGTGGTTTGCTCTTTTGCCTTGCCCCGCCCAACCTTTTCTCGTGTCACACCGATCGTCGAGCTACTTCACTAGCACACGATTCGTGTCTTGCATACCTTGACCGTGTGCACGCTACCTTTGAATCGCCGTTGGTTTGAGATGCGGAGCCCCATGAGCTGCCGCCGCCACCGTCTTACCTAGCCGGCCCCGATTTCCTTTACCCGAACAATGCTTGTGGGTGCCACATGCCGATCAAGTCGCATGGTATGCCCGAAACCCGTGCTCGCCGTGCTCGTTCCTTGAAAATCGTGGTCGTGGTCATTGTTTCACCGACCCACATCCACCCTTTTGCCTAGTACGAGGACACCTTGACCGCCTACGCCACTACCGCCTTCGAGACCACAAAGCCGTCCGCCGCGGGCTCGGCCGTGATGATGCCCCACGCTCGTAGGCCAAAGGACCCACCTGGAGTTCACGAGGCCACCACTATGGCCCCGCCTAGGTTCCTAGATGCACCTTACCACTATGATGCGACCTGCGCATAGAGGCATTTCGTCAAGCAACGATCGTGCATCACACGGCCTTGCCCACCCCGGATTGACCTGCCACAAATGGATCCTGTGAATCGCTGGCAGGAGAAGCATGAGAAGTTTAGCAAACTATAATGCCAACAATATCTAAACACTTACCTATATTAAACGGCCTTCGGGTTGGGCTGATCAATTATTGAGAAATTATTTGTTTGGTTTGGAATACATAATATGCGAATGACTCTTCAAATTTGCATCTAAACAAGCATCACAACAATAAGGTTCAATTCAACTGTAGATTAATTCAAGGCACGGTAAAATTATTTTAGCAAGTGCATCTTTGTATGAGCTGGACTGTGTTTTGGATGGTGCAGTTTTAAGATTGTTAACAAATCTTGCTTTTGCATTCATATCCAGCGTTACCTGATCATCAGGTGTTTAGCAAGATTTCTTCTTAAATAGTTGATATTTGTTCAAATTTTGTATACACATATCAATAGGCCATTACCTGCACTTTAAAATTCCATATAACTTGAGGTAATACGGTTTGTTTATTTTATTTCAGGCACAACAGTTTTGGTTAGAGGACCGACAGTAAGCAATGCAGGCAATGGGGATAGAAGCAGGGGCACAACAGGCGCCGCCAAATCCCCTGGCTGTCCTGACAGGGACACCTGGGACGCGATCTGACATCGCCGTCCGTGTGGTGCAGATCGTCAGTGCCATCTTTGCAGTGGTCGCCATGGTATCAGCAGATGACTTCTCCACTGTCAGTGCATTCAGGTATGTTGGACCATGCTTATATCCTCCTACCATACGTCTATCTTGTTCTTCTCCCCCATTTTGTTTTCACAATGTATATGAAAGCTAATCGATGTGTGTTCCTTTTTTTCACCAGCTTCCTTGTTGCAGCATCGTCACTTCAAATGGCATGGTCGTTCTTGCTTGCCGTTTGTGATATATTTGTGATATTCGACCTTTGTCCTCAGCATCATTGGTTGGCTTCACAAATTATATTTGGAGACACGGTACGTAAACTAAGTGACTACATACACTTTATGCTTATATAAATTTCCCAATTTTGCGAGTAGTGGGCTATGGATTTTAGCGGAGCCCTCCAAAAACGCTATTGGCGCTGTAGCTATAGCGGCCGCCACCAGCTTTAGCGTTTTGGACTAAAACAGCAGAATTTTCTATGATTTAGCAGAAATGCTTTAATGGTTGTGGTAAATAGAAGGCCCAGCTGGTAAAATAGAAGGCCTAGAATAAGGATGGAAACGGATCGGATTCGGATAACACCTTTTACCATATTTTTACTCGAATACGAATACGGATTCGAATATGAATACAAAACAGATGTCTCAAATTCGGAAACACATTAGGATATTTACTCGATTTGGAAGACAACATGTACCAATTTTCTTTGTTGATAATTTACAATTACAAAATCATGTAAAGACCAAAGTATTAGCACATAACAAGATCGCTCATTAAGAATATATCACATTCATCCATATTTATTTTAATAATTTATCATATAATAAATCAAATGATCAATAAATACATATTTTTAATATATATACATTTATCAAACAAATAATTAAAAATACATGAAAAATATTATCATCGACACATAAATAAACTAGAGTAATTAAAATTAAAATTTATATTAATGTATTTTTTACATTAAATCGAATGATACTGTTCATTAAATTTAAATGTAACTTTTAAATTGTTTTATGGATGCAATATTTTTAATATTAAAATTAATGTCATAATCATTAGTTATGTATATAATTTTATTTCAATTATACACTATCATTATTAGTATTCTATTGAACATAATTCGACATTAGTTATAGAGATAACTTACAGTTTTATATAGTCGGATACGGATAGTGCCGGATATTGCCGAATAGGCATGTAAGCAGATAGAGAAAAAATCGACAAAAACGAATTCGGATGTATCCACTTTACTACCACATTTGAATTCAAATACGGATACCGATATCCATATTTATGTTTTAGCAGATGATAATTCGGATTCCATTTCCATACTCCGTTGATGTCCAGGCCCACAGAAAAGGCACTACATCCCCTATTGGCTGTCTGCACCACTGCCGGCGCTGCTCCGTCTCCCAATATTCTGCGCTGCATCGGCCTGTGCCTCCCCCCTTCCCTGGGCTTGCACTCCATTCCATGGGAAGCTCATGCCTCTCCGTCTGCAATCCCAATTGCTTGCCCACTATCTCGTGCTATACATGAACCCGTGACCATGGGATGCTGAGCTCGCGAATGGGCAGACTGTAGGGAAGAACAAAGAGCAGCTGTCGGAGAGGAGGGGTGAAGCGGTGGGTTGCACTCTGGCAGCTACATAGCTCTAGAGGCCAAAAGCCCAAAGGTGCGATGCACATGCTGTTAGTTTTGTCCAGAATTAAAAAATAGCAGTGCTAAATTTTGTTGCCGCAGAGTCCAGTTAGGGCCTTTTAGCGTAGCAAAAGCGTGCGCAGCCGTAGCGGAGAAAAATGCAATTGCGTAGCGGTAGCTTCCTCTAAACACTATAGCGCCTCTATAGCCTGCTATTCGCAACACTGAAATTTCCTTATTTGTGCTAGCTTGCTTGTGCCCTTAGTAGTCCTCATGCATTTTTTCAGTCCAATCTACTACCTTCCACTTGTCCTCTGATTTTTTTTTTGTCTTGTTTTCCACAGATCACCGGTACACTCACCTTCTGTTCAGCTTCTGCATCGGCTGGCATGGTCATGTACCTCCAGTTTGACCGTGAAACATGTAATATGGAGCACTGTATTCAATTCCAAAATGCCATGGTAAGATGCTTTATCAGCTTCGCTGCGATTATCCCGTCAGTAACAGCCAACTTCATTATCTATTGATATGATGAAAGCATTTAGGCTCGGTAAGATCTGATGTGTTGAACATAACTAGATTAAATGTCTAATGAACATGTTAAGCATGTGAGCAGGTGTAAAGTTATTGGTGAATAATCTTGGCTTTGTGGGAAAGATTGTATAAATGGCTCATATGGTGAATATAACAAGTGCTGTATATGACATTGTATATCTACGCATGAAAAATAAGAAATGGTTGGTAAAGTGAGTTGAGGCTTGTGTTACTTGAATTGAAGAGAAATATCGTAGTAAAGAATAGCGTGTTATCCCATGAAGCTATACATGACAAGCAAATTGGGTGATGTGGCGCAGCCAGCCGGGTGACGTGGCACCATAGCACCACACAAAAACCGTTCACAAATATTCAAGCCTCCTGGTGTTAAGGCTTTTCGCATGCGCTGCAAGGGTGTCGGGGTTCGACGGAAAAAAAATTGGGTGCGCACCGGGCGCACGCCAGCCCCGGTGCGCACCCCTACGTGGCGTTGCGCTATTTGACGGAGGGGAGCGCCGGGCCCGCACGTTCCCACTCGGGGCTCACGCCCGCACGGGCACGATCGGCTCAGCCCCGCCCGCACTGCTCGATGTAATCGGCTCGGCCCGCACGTTCCCACTCGGGGCTCACGCCCGCACGGGCACGATCGGCTCAGCCCTGCCCGCACTGCTCGATGTAATCGTCTCGCTCCTGTCCACGAACTCGGCGCCCAGTGCTACCGTCGGTTTTCGGAGCTCTCTTAAAATTAGTTAACTCTAACATCTAGCTTAAGGAATGAGAGTACATGTTCACAAATGCTCATAGATCACATCTTACTACTGTGGAGCCAATGTTTAGATGCAAAGTTGCTAAGAAATAATTTTCAAAAGCAGCTAAAAGATGATGTTTCAGACCACTTCACCTAAGTCTGGCGCACAGTGCTGCTATCAATTTTCGGAGCTCTTTTAAAACTACTTAACTCCAACATCTAGATAAAAAAATGAGAGTACATGTTCACCAATGTTTAAGGATCCTGTTTTGCTATTGTATAGCCAAAGTTTAGACGTAAATTTGCTCAAAAATAATTTTTAAAAGAAGTTAAGTGATGTTGTTTCACACTTCACTCCTGTCACCTAAGTCGGCGCCCAGTGTTGCAATTAATTTTTCGAGCTCTCCTAAAAATATTTAAATCCAACATCTAGCTCAACAAATGAGAGTAATTGCTCATTAGTGTTCATAGATCCCATTTTGCTAATGTGGAGTCGAAGTTTAGATGCAAAGTTGTTCAGAAATCATGTTCAAAAGCAGCTAAAAGATGATGTTTCAGACTTTACTCCTGTCACCAAGTCTGGAGCGCAGTGCTGCAATCAATTTTTGGAGCTCTCTTAAAATTACTTAACTCAAACATCGAGCTCAACAATGAGAGTACTTATTCACTAATATTCATAGATCCCATTTTGCTAATGTGGAGCTAAAGTTTAGATATGCAAAGTTGCTCAGAAATAATTTTCAAAGACAAGTAAATGATGTTGTTTTAGACTTTATTCCTTGTCACCCCGAAGTCTGGCGCTCAGTCCTGCAATCAATTCTTGGAGCTCTCTTAAAATTAATTAACTCCAACATCTAACTCAACAAGTGAGAATACATGTTCACCAATGTTCATAGATCTCATTTTGTTACTGTGAAGGCAAAGTTTAGATGGAAAGTTACTCAGAAATCATTTTCAAAAGCGGCTAAATGATGCCGGCAGAGGGAGCGAGTCTAGCGGGCTTCGTGAGGCCGCAGCGGGCTCCCTCCCGGACGGAAGACACGCGGGAGGGAAGATGCGCGGGACGCGGCGCTCGCCCGCCGCGAGGGCGCCACGAGGGGGTGCGCACCGGGGTTCGCGTGCGCCCGGTGCGCACCCAATTGTCGACTCCCCGCCACCCACCCACCTTGGCCGGAGGTGAGGCCCGTACATATGCAACATTTAAAAATATCGTCTACAATAACCCGTCGCAACCGGTGAGTCGGGGAGCTCGCCGCAAGGGATGGCACGGGAAGAATGACTTGCTCGCACCGCTTGCATCCCGCTCCATGGTCTCTCACGGTAGAGGAGCGGCCCGCATCCATCATGTGGTTGCGGTCGGAGACGAGAGGGGAGGAAGCGTGTGGCCGGGGAAAAATGCAAAGGAAGGGGTGGCGGCATGATATTTGGGTGAGCATATGGTGGAGGAAACGTAGCCACGCGTCCGGCGGTGTTCGGACGTTCGGTTGGTAGCATTTTTAGTTGGTAGGGATTGTTTCGGTGGAAAAGTAGAAGCTCTTGTAAGAGCATCTTTAAGAGTGTCTAATTTTTCCTTTTAAAAACATGAAGTTTTACAACTTCTAAAAAAGTATTGAAAATAAAGTAGGTCATCTCCGGGTTCTCTAATAATCAACTCCTAAAATATAAAGCTAAATTATTCGAACCCCTTTTACATATTCTTTCTCTCTTGTACATTTACATCAGGAACACTTACCTACTCTTTAATTTTTCTGTGCCCTTCCACCTTTAGATTAGGCACGAACTCGCACGCATAAAGTTACGACAAATGAGGTGGTTTTTCCGGAATCCTAATCTTTTAGAAGGATGTATTAGGAGTTGTTGGAGAGGATTTTTTCTCATCTTACTAAAAATCAAGGATTAGGAAAAGGTTTAAGATACTCTTGGAGATGCTCTAAGGTCTAAGTTCCATTTTTTCCTACAAGAGCCATATTTTGCGCTTTATTTTACGTTACTACGTTTTTTAGTTGAAGCACATACCTTCCCATGAAACAACGAAAACAAACACTTATTGAGAGCCTCGCGTGGTTCGAGGACCGATGGATGATCACTTACCGATGTGATGAGTGGTTGAGAACGTTATATGGACCGACTATTGACCAAGTATTATAGGTGCGGGTTGCGGCTTGATTGGTGTCGGTGCGGGTGAGGAACAAGCGCGAAAGGTCTATGCCGGTGGGCTTCCGTGTGTGGAGCACACAAGTAGGTTTGGTTCGAGGCACCCGGTTGCCGACGGGGTCAAGTGCGGACGCATGGTGGAAAAAACAACAAGACGAAGTCGTGAATGGTTTCTTGGTCGAGCCTCAAAACCAAGGTCAAGCTGGGACGACGTGGGGGTAGTCGCACCAAGTCCGTGAGGTTTCCTGTGGTTCACCACAAAACCACTGGGTTACTTGATTGAGCCACGAACCGAGGTCGAAGACTCAATCGGGAGGGGCGGCCACCGAGGCCGGTCTAACTAACAAGGTGGGTCCGTCGACCTCCCGGTCACGGCGTCGAGATCCTTCGAAGCGGAGGACACGCAATATGATCATAAGAGTTGCATTGGTGCTATGCGAGGCTTGCGATGGATGCGCATCCGTCCGATGGTGCCGAGATGAAGACTTCCCAAATTGCCCTTCGGGGGCGTGTATCTACTATTATGTTAGTAGGGGTATTTTATTCTTTCGGTTGCCCCCATATAAACTTGTGGGTGGCGGCCAACCTTTGGAACCCTAGTTCATTTGCTTCCCTAGTTTTCCCTTTCTAATTTTCCTCTAGGCTAGCATGAGACTTTCATGATTCATCTTGAGAGCGGGTGGGATGCTCGGGCGGCTTACTAGACCTTGTATGAACCTTTCATGGTATGTACACTACTAGATTTTCCCCCTAAAGCAACGCACAAAATGTGTTGCAATATGCCATATTTGGTTGCAATAGACACAATTGCAACCAAACCTGTTCCGTGGACCGTGGGCTGCGAAAATGTAGCGAACATGGCCTCATATGCCATTTGTTCGGAGTTTGATTTTGGTGATTCATGACAACATGATCATTGGGACTAACCCTATTGCTTTAGCATGTCTTTGTAGACACTTCTAGGTCCCAAGGATGCAAGAAAACCATATGCCAAATTGAGAAGATAGTCTATTTTTCTAGGGTCAAAACCGAGCAAGAAAAGGAAAAGACAAGACACCGTCGGATGAACCGACGGTCCCTCATTTACAAGCGTCGGTGCAATCGTCGGACGAGTTGGTACACAGGGTGAAACCCTAGGTACCGTCGGATGAACCGACGGTCCATTTTCTACATGCGTCGGACGAGTTGCGGAGGAAGAGCGGCGAAGGCGAGCACCGATGATCCGACGGTCTAAGTGGGGACCCCCGTCGGTCTATCCGACGATCGGTTGAATTCATACGAGAGACGCGCCAAGACGAAGCCTTCTCGCACCGGATGATCCGACGCCTTGGTCAAGGCATAGCGTCGGTCTATCCGACGGTCCGTTGGATGCTAACGCATCTTGTCTTGGACGCGAGGCCTTCGAAGACGGATGATCCGACGTAGCGTCGGAGCATAGCGTCGGAGCGCTTGTGTCGAGAGAACCTCAACGGCTACGTGACGTGGGAGGGGCACCGGATGAACCGACGCCCCGGAAAAGCATAGCGTCGGATCATCCGACGGTACCTTTTTCGATGGACGTTAGCCAACGGCTAGTTTGATGCCTTGGGCTATTTATACCCCCTCCACTCACTCATTTGAGGTTGTCTGGATTGTGTGCAAGTGCAGAGGAGTTCAAGACACATTCAAGATCATATCCAATCCATCCAAGTGCTTAATTGCTCACCCTTAGACTAGTGCATGCTTTGTGTATGTGCTTAGTGCTAGGCTTAGCTTAGAGCTGAGTGAGTGCAAGGTTGTGCCAACCTTGTGAGGTGATTCTTGAGTGAATCCTGTTGTACAAGGTTCGCCGGAAGCCTTGGGGCCTAAGTGGCTCACCGGCAATCGTCATCGACCCTCCGGCTTGGTGTGGAGCGGCGAGGACACTTTGTGCGGGGGACGTGGAGACCCCCTTCCTTGGTGGAGAAGCTCCTTAGTGGAGGCGGCATCAAGGTGACCAAGAGAGCTTGACAAGTGCCTAAGTGGCTAGCCTTTGTGGCAAGTCAAGTTGGTGCTCTTGGGAGAGACTTGGTGACCGGGAAGCAATACTCTTGTGTGAGTGCTTCAACAACGTGGACTAGGGGTGGCTTAGTGCCCTACCGATACCACGGGATAAATCGCGTGTCAAGAGTTTGCTTCCTCTCATCCCCTTTACGTTTCCGCATTTACTCTCTTGCAATCTTTGCTTGCCTCTACATTCCTAGAGTAGTATCATGCTAGGATTGGCTATAGGTTGCAAACCTTCTTTTGGGATGGGAGATTCACACTAGAACAACCGTAGTTGCACATATAGATAGTATGTTCTAGTTTACCTTTGCGCAAAATTAGTGAAGCCATAGGTTAAGGTTTTTAGTTGCCTAATTCACCCCCTCCCCCTCTTAGGCTAACGGCAACCGATTCCTTACAAGTGGTATCGGAGCCGGGACTCACTTCCTTCACAAGGAAACGCCAATTCAATTGGTAAATTGTGAAAACCGGCTCATTGGAACGGTTAGGCTTCACCGCCTACCGAGTTGCTCTTTAGAGGGATGAAAGGGGTGGATACCTTAGGTTTGGCTCCACATTTCGATGGCACGGGCTATCCTCGGTGGAAGGTTCTCATGGAGGCCTATCTCCAAGCAAGGGACCTTGATGTTTGGAGAGTCACCGATGAGGGCATGAAAAATGGTACTAGAAAGGAAAAGCAATTTGATGTGATTGCTAAGAGTATCATTTTGTCCTCACTAGATGTAGGCGTTTTCAATAGAGTTTTTACTTGTGAAAATGCTCATGAGTTATGGAAAACCATCAAGGAGCAAAATGAGGGTTCAAAAGAAGTTGCTAATGAACGCCGCGGTTGTCTCCTTGAGGAATTCAATAGCTTTAAGCAACTTGCAAATGAAAATGCCGAATCTATGTACTCACACCTAAATGTGCTTGTCAATAAGATTAATGCCTTAGGTGTGAAGGACATCACGGACTTGAACATCAACCGCAAGATCCTTCAAAGTCTCCGAAGCTCGACTATGACTTGGTGAAGGCAATTATCTACGAGAAGAAGCTCGAAGATTTGAAGCCATCGCATATCTTGAGCAAGATCATGGCACATGAGCTTCAACTCATGCCCAAGTCAAAGAAGGCGCCCCAAGAAAAGCCCCATGAACCATCTTCTCCAACCACAAGCCATGCTCTCTCAAGCCGACAAGAGAAAATGTTGAGTAGGATGGCTACTCATGGAAGCTCAAGCGAGGATGATGGTGATGATGGTGACAATGAAGATTCCTCAAGTGATGAAGAGGTTGAATATATGGTGGCCGAGTACGTGAAGAAGATCTTCAAGTATGTGAAGAAAGTCAACATGTACGGCTACAACATCCACTTGAGAGAAGGGCGCCATCATCAACACATCAAGTTCACCAAGATTGAGCACAAGCCCAAAAGGAAGGTGGTCAAGGAGAGAAGACCAAGGCAAGAAGCAACCTTCGCCGTCCGCGAGTGGACAAGTGGTGGATCAAGTTCTTCTAGCTCAAGCGATGAATCAAGAAAGAACTTCACCACCCGCTTCATGCAAGGTCCTTCATCATCACACATGTGCCTAATGGCCAAAGGTATGGAAAGCAATGTAAGTGATGACGAATCCGACACCACCTCTCTCAATGATCTTGTTGAGCTAATCCATGAGCAAAAAGGAATGCTTGAACAACAAGCTAATGAAATCAAAGAACTCAATGCTCTCAATGATCTTAGTGACACCCTTGCTACAAATTATGAGCATTTGTTGTGCAAATTCAAATTGCTTAGCAAGGAGTGTGATGAGCTAAAATCTAAGCTTGAGAGCAATGAGACTAAAACAAGTAATTCCTTTGAGCTTGATGAAACATCTATCCCTTGTGCAATTCCTATCTCCAAGGTAGATGCTTCAACTTCTTGCATTGATTTAATTGATGAATCTTGCTCACCATCTTGCCATGAGAATGTTGTTGTAGAATCATGTGATTATCTCATAGGCAAGGAAAATGATGAGCTCAAGCAAGAAGTGAAATGGCTCCGAGAGAGGTTGGCAAACTTGATGGGCAAGGGCAAGAACGATGAAGAACAAGTGGACATCTCTCAAGACATGAAGAGCCAAGTCCAACCTTCTCAAGATAACCGTGATCCCATGGTGAAGAAGCTTGAGAAGGGTGCAACCGTGACTTGCTACAAGTGTCATGGAGAAGGGCACAAGTTCTACAAATGCCCTCAATTTGTCAAGAAGATGGACAAGGGCGCAAAGAAGAAATTGAAGCCCACCATCAAGAGCTCCCTCATCTACACCAAGCCCAACCGCAAGAACAAGACCAAGAGCAACACCTACGTCATCAAGAAGAAGGCAAATGGCAAGGTGGTTGCACACAAGGTTGGGAAGATGAAGGAAGAGCGGGGTTGGAACCAACCTATTTGGGTGCCCAAGGAAGTCATCACCTACATGAAGGGCCCTCAAATGGTTTGGGTTCCAAAGGCCACTTGAAGGCCTTAAGAGCGGGGACTTGGGAGGCTTGGTACAATCAAGATGAGAAGATTCAAGCCTATAAGCCAAGCTTGCAAATTGGACATGTGTTGCCCAAGTTCCCCGATTGAGGTAATGGAAACTAGAACCCATCTCTTGTATCATTGTAGCTCCATTGCCTTGTTTAGGTTGCATTTGTTGCAATGTTTTCATATGGTAGGTTGCTTGTGTCATGTGCTAACCCATGAGCAATCTACATGGTTTGATTAGTGTGTAGGAAAGCTACACTTGTTCTTTCATGGTGCATGTTTTCATATATATCTCTTTGCATCATGAGCAAGCTATAGGGTTAGCTTCTCTTTTGTTTTCATAAACAATGTGCATACATTTGGTTGGTGATTCAAACACTAAATGCACACATTTAGGGGGAGCTCATCCTATGGTTTGGTTATGGGACTAACATTGTTTCAAGCTTTTCTTATGTAGTCCCTTAGCGACGCGTTCCGGTGCGATGTTTCATTCTAAGAGAATGCTATTTCACTCTCAATGTGATCTAACATCTCTAAAAGAGTGAATATAGCAATATGAGCTTCATGCTATTGAGTCGTGTCCTTGCGAGCTTATGTATCTATATAAGTTCAAAGGCAATGTACTCATACATTCCTATCCTTGTGGTACCCCAAGTGCCTTCTATACAAGCTTCTTTCAAGTGGTGTCACCTAGTGATATCATTTCCAAGTGGCTCATCTCAATATGGTGCCAACAAGGTAGAGAGGATCATCCCCCCGAGGTATGCAATAATCAAAAGACTACAAGTGATATCTACAAGTGGTAATGTAACAAGAACCCATTTGTTTTATCTCTTGTCCTTTAAGCTACCTCTTTGCATGATATGCTCTAAGCTTCCTTGTTTTACAAGTTTGTAGTTGTGCACATGTTTCTCTCTACCCTTGTCTTGCAAGTGGTATTCTTTTTATGCACACACTTAGGGGGAGCTTAGTTTGTATCATGCCGGTCTCATGAGCATGTGATCCACCTTAGTTATTCTCACTTGTGGTATCTTCATCGATATCATACATATGGATCATGGTTCATGCGGCTTTCTCCCTTGCATTTAACATCTCTCCTTTGAGCTATGGTTGCTAGATCTTGCTAGCTTCCTTGGACCCGTTTGCTTTGGACTTTTTGGAGATTTTATTCCAAAGGGGGAGAATGTGGGACCAAAGCAAGCTTGTGGCTTAAGCTTACAAGTGGGCTCAAGGATGCTTACAAGTGATTTCAAGGATATGAGACCAAAGGGGGAGAATGTGAACACAAGATCAAAAAGGGGGAAGTTTGATCTAGGGGGAGTTTTGGATGATGGTAAGCATCCAAGCAAGTGTAAGTGGTTCTAATTCTGTCAATTCTAGCAAATTTATGCTTGCTTTGGTTGTGTTGTCATAAATCACCAAAAAGGGGGAGATTGTAGCGAACATGGCCTCATATGCCATTTGTTCGGAGTTTGATTTTGGTGATTCATGACAACATGATCATTGGGACTAACCCTATTGCTTTAGCATGTATTTATAGACACTTCTAGGTCCCAAGGATGCAAGAAAACCATATGCCAAATTGAGAAGATAGTCTATTTTTCTAGGGTCAAAACCGAGCAAGAAAAGGAAAAGACAAGACACCGTCGGATGAACCGACGGTCCCTCATTTACAAGCGTCGGTGCAATCGTCGGACGAGTTGGTACACAGGGTGAAACCCTAGGTACCGTCGGATGAACCGACGGTCCATTTTCTACATGCGTCGGACGAGTTGCAGAGGAAGAGCAGCGAAGGCAGTAGCACCGATGATCCGACGGTCTAAGTGGGGACCCCGTCGGTCTATCCGACGATCGCCTTGAATTCATACAGAGACGCGCCAAGACGAAGCCTTCGCACCGGATGATCCGACGCCTTGGTCAAGGCATAGCGTCGGTCTATCCGACGGTCCGTTGGATGCTAACGCATCTTGTCTTGGACGCGAGGCCTTCGGCACGGATGATCCGACGTAGCGTCGGAGCATAGCGTCGGAGCGCTTGTGTTAGAGAACCTCAACGGCTACGTGACGTGGGAGGGGCACGGATGAACCGACGCCCTGGAAAAGCATAGCGTCGGATCATCCGACGCGTACCTTTTTCGGTGGACGTTAGCCAACGGCTAGTTTGATGCCTTGGGCTATTTATACCCCCTCCACTCACTCATTTGAGGTTGATGGATTGTGTGCAAGTGCGAGGAGTTCAAGACACATTCAAGATCATATCCAATCCATCCAAGTGCTTAATTGCTCACCCTTAGACTAGTGCATGCTTTGTGTATGTGCTTAGTGCTAGGCTTAGCTTAGAGCTGAGTGAGTGCAAGGTTGTGCCAACCTTGTGAGGTGATTCTTGAGTGAATCCTGTTGTACAAGGTTCGCCGGAAGCCTTGGGGCCTAAGTGGCTCACCGGCAATCGTCATCGACCCTCCGGCTTGGTGTGGAGCGGCGAGGACACTTTGTGCGGGGGACGTGGAGACCCCCTTCCTTGGTGGAGAAGCTCCTTAGTGGAGGCGGCATCAAGGTGACCAAGAGAGCTTGACAAGTGCCTAAGTGGCTAGCCTTTGTGGCAAGTCAAGTTGGTGCTCTTGGGAGAGACTTGGTGATCGGGAAGCAATACTCTTGTGTGAGTGCTTCAACAACGTGGACTAGGGGTGGCTTAGTGCTTACCGATACCACGGGATAAATCGCGTGTCAAGAGTTTGCTTCCTCTCATCACCTTTACATTTCCGCATTTACTCTCTTGCAATATTTGCTTGCCTCTACATTCCTAGAGTAGTATCATGCTAGGATTGGCTATAGGTTGCAAACCTTCTTTTGGGATGGGAGATTCACACTAGAACAACCGTAGTTGCACATATAGATAGTATGTTCTAGTTTACCTTTGCGCAAAATTAGTGAAGCCATAGGTTAAGGTTTTTAGTTGCCTAATTCACCCCCTCCCCCTCTTAGGCTAACGGGCAACCGATTCCTTACAGAAAAGCCGCGTTGCATTAGGGTATTGCGACGTTGTCCATCTAGTGGTTGCCAAAGTTTTTTGTTACAACGTAACGCAACGTTGCAATTAGGTTTTTTTTACAACGCTTGTTCTAGTTGCAAAGTGTACTATTGCGACACATCTGTGGTGTTGCCAAAGGTGCAATTGCAATGTTTCTATTTCGTTGCAAGTTATAGTATTGCTACGCACTGACTTTGGTTGCTATTGGTTGAACCTCGTCTATTACCACGAAAGTAATTTGGTTGCAATATGTAGTATTGTCTGGTGCCACGAAATTGGTTAGTTGCTATAGGTGGCCTCCTCTATTGCCACAAAAGTTGATTTTGATGTGATAGGTAGTATTGTCTGATGCCACGATATTGGTTACATTTCTATAGGTGGTATCCTCTATTGCCACGTAATTTGATTGGTTGTAATATGTGGTCCTCTATTATTGCTTCGAAATTTGGTTGGTTGCCATAAGTTAAAGTCTTTATTACAACGTTTCTATTAGGGTTGCTACAAGTGCACTATCTATGACCACGTTCCTTTTTGTGTGCTACAAGTTGAACTTCTTATTACCACGTTCCTATTAAGGGTTGCTACAAGTACACCATACTATTGCCACGTTCCTTTTGTGTCGCTACAAGTTGAATTTCTTATTACCACGTTCGTATTAGGGGTGCTACAAGTGCACCTTACTATTGCTACACTACTTTTTGGCAACGACAAACACCGGTTGTGAAATCGTGATTTATCATTTGCAACATATGGTGTATTCCGCCACGCTCATTTATGTAGCAAGCACTAATTGCAACATTAATTAACATCGACAGATTAATATAACTTTGCATCTATAGTTAATTAACCAACATTGAACCATCCACCGAGTTAATTACATGACGCATGAAGTACTTAAATACCGAAAAGTTTGGCACAGGACATTGTTTCAACACATAGTAGACAAATTTGCTAGGACATGAAGAACTTGGTCTGCCAATTGTGACTTGGAGATGATCCCAACACTTGATCAGCAAAGGGGGATTCAATGCAAGGAGGTCGCATCACCTGTAAAGAATCAACAAAATTTTTAAGCTAGCATAAATTAATCTCTAATATTGGAATTTGTGAAACAACAACATATAGCAAACCAAAGATTGATTGTGATTCATAAAAATAGCTTAATGACATCAAATAATTACCACAACCATAAACACACTTTGACAAATCTCGAAACATGAATTACATTCACAGCAAGAAGAGTTGTTGAAAAAAGCTTCACCTCATGTCTTTTTGGTGCTTTGTCGTCTCCTTTGTGCAACTTGTACCGTAGCCGTTGAGAAGAAATTTGTCTAACGGTGGATTGTGTTTCAGGATTGTTAACACCAGCTTTAGTGCTTCTGGTTTTGCGAAATACTTGTTTTCGAACTTCTTCAGATTCCTTCTCCTATAAACCAATCATTTGGAAGGACAAGATTATGTGTAATTTCATCAGTAACTGATGATATGTACTAGTAAAAAGTTGTGAATTTGAGAACAACCGGAGTACACGAGAGCACATTCCTGGAGTCTGGCTGTACATTCCCAGATGTAGGAATTGATGGTTCCGCCGCCACGTTGTCTGCGGATTCAGCGACAAGGTTGTTTTGCTGGGTGATTGATGCAACCGCCACCACATCGGCAGATTCAGTGACATTGTTGCTTGGGCTTGGTTGCACAAATATTGGCTGGTCAACCTACCAAAGGATACAAACATTCATATATAGAACCCAAGGAAAGAAACCCATTCATGCAAATAGCTTGACCAGTACCTGTGGAACTTGTGACTGTCCATTTGATGCTTGCAGCATTGATAGGAACTCTTGCCTAAGCCGTTGTAGATCCGCTCGCCTTCTCTTTTCACTTTCTTCAAGTTGGCGTGCATGTTCTCTCCTTTCCGCTTCCCTTTCTTCTTCCCATCCCGACATTTTTGCTTGTAGCCGCCCAAATGCGTCCATGAGCTCGACGTGTTCCTCATCCCGTAGCTCTTCCCTACGAATTTTTTCCTCACGCTCGCATTGAGCACCCGCCTTCTAGTTGGTTTTTTTGCCGGTACCCGTTTCCATGCAACTTGGTTGATTTGCACTTCGTGACTTCTTTGTAGGCTTTTTGGAACATCTCGTTTTTTTCCTTTTGGGAAACAAAGTTGTTGTCTCCGCATTTGTTTCCGCCTCGGCAATAACACTCGCTTGCGGTGTCCTAACATTTGCAAGGCACGGTGGAGGAGTTAGTTGAACAAGAGATTGGTTGCATTCTATAGTTGCATAAGCCTATGTATAGTAATGTATGTACTAATTCATTGAGAACTCACATAGACATTTTTAGATTGTTCGTCCGTCCAAGACCCCCGGTTAGTGTGAGTTATCCACCACAGCTCCATATCATTGGGCTCTTCACCGCTTCGGGTCTCTCCGTTATGCCAAGAAAATAACAAATTAATGTTCTTCATCCCGCAAGACAAATTGGAGATGTGCTTCTCCGCTTATTACCTTCTCATAGCCGCGCTAAGAATAAGGCTTAGCGCCCGACAAATGTCTTGTCATTTGTTGGCATCGAATCACGAGAATTTTGTGTGCTCCTTTCCTATACAATGTAAAGTTATGAACAAAAATCTTAAAGACTCGGACATCGCCATTTGAATGAAAAATGTAGTGGTCGGAAATTGTAATTAACAATGTGGAACAAACCTTGAATTTAGCAAGATCGAAATACTTCAACGATAGTTCCATTCAACAATATCTAATTCTCGTAGGCTTATGTAACATTCTCTCGGTGGTAGCCGTTGTATGTCTTGGTCGTAGCACCGAAAGTTGAACGCCATCCTTTGTAACGCTCCCTAGCAATGGCCCATATCTTTTCCCTTGATTCAACATTATCCTCCATGTCCCACTTTGCCTGTTATATAATCACAATAGCATTCAAATATTATGTGAGTTGATATGTTAGTTTTTATTTGAATTGTACTGAAAAGCAAAGTCTATTATTACCAATACATCAGTTGCTATTGCGTTTCTGACTTCTTCCCTAACATTTTTCCATGATTTCACTCCAATGATAGGAGCCCTTTTCCTTGTATACATGACCACTTCATCAACGAATGAGCGGTAGTTATCACCTACCGGTCCTCCATGTTTAGAGAATTGAATGTCCAATCGCTGCTTGCCCGCCTTGATTCTCTTGGCGATTACCATCAACGCTCTTACGGGACCGCATCCTCTTTTCTTAACTTTTTGTGAGCCTATTCCATGCGAACAACATGCATGTGATAATACCCAAAAAATAATTGTATGCACGGATAGGTAATTTCTATGGAACACATGTTACCGCATCCTTGCTCCCGTTGTTTCCAATGCCGAGCATGAGATGGAGGCCGCACCGCAGTGTTGGGTTCATTTCATTCCTGTGTTGCAAAATGAAGGTGGGGTCCACGTACCGTTCTGCAGAGAATTTAGTGGCATATGATGACCGATCATATTTTGTAGTCTGAGAAAAATTGGTAATTTGCTTGCAAATTAGGAGAGGGATATTACCGATGTCTTCATGTAGTCCTGCAACATTCAAGTATTCTCTATATGTATCGATTGTGTCATCCCTAAAAATGTCTTTTAATTCTGAAATATAATCCATAATTAATTTCATTCATGTGACTGAACATGCAAATTCTGGAGTATAAGTACACAAATATTTGGCTGAAGCATATCTTACCCAAGGCTTTCTTCTCTTGATGCAAATCAGCTAGCCAAAGTCACGTTCTTCTACTTCTTCTTCATCATCGGCATGTATGTAAGAACTTTTGGATTTCAAAGGTGTTATGGCCATGGTATGGTTTATAGGTATTGGCTCTCCGGAGATAACTAATCCGATCACCATCTCCTCCTCGTGAATCGTTTCATTCTTTCTACGTCGACGTCGTAGTCGATCTCGTGAGTGTTGCTTCGGTAAGAGAGTCGGGAATTCTAGTCTTGTAGTAAACAATGTCCCTCATCCTATACCCCGCTTTTTGTTTCGGTTGTTTATGGTTTGTAGGGTGATTTGTGAACCACGAGGGTGACAAGTATGTGTTGTATCCGGCTCCCCATCTATACCCTTCTCAATCATATATACGGTCCAAGACTCGATCATCTAATGATCCGCGCATTCATTTCGATGTCATATCAATAACATGTGAAGAAATTTGGTGTGCAAATCGCGTGATCAAATGCATGAAATCTAGGGTACCAAGGTGCGTGCACGGATGCATGAGATGTTGGAAGCAAGACGAACGAGGGGAAAGATCGAACCACGATACGAGCGTACTGGCCTCGGTCGTCTTATCCCGAAGCTTGCGGATCTTCTTCGCCATCACTTCTAACTTGTCGGCAACATTCTCCATGAATTCCTTCGTGGTCATCTCCATGTCTTCCTGCGTTCCAAAGAATGTCGACGCTTAGGTTCTCAATTCGCTCCCGCAAATCATCATAGTGCTCCTTCACTCGTTGAACCATTTGGTGCAAGGGCATTTGCTATGGCAGACAACAAACACAAGTTACTAACATGAAATGTGTTACAACAAATTCGTGACCAATGCAAGCAAAATAGTCAAAAAATGCACCTTTCTTTTCGATGATCCCGAAGCTTTCGATGGAGACGGTTTCTTGCTATTGTCCCGCTCATCATCCGAGTCCGGAATGATGATCCTCACCCGATTAGCGTGTTCACTAGCCCGACCAAACAAAACAATTTGCTGTTTTTCGCGTTTAAAACAGCCAATTCAATCTCTTGACTCATAATGTATACCAATTTACCCATGATCCCCCGACTACCCGCCGTAAAAGGCCTAACCTACTAAATGGGACAACTCGCGTTCATTTGGTCGGCTTTGTTTTCGGGATTGTGATCAAATGTACACGGGTCGATTCACGGCAAAAGATGGCAAGAAATCAAGCCAATTATCATTATCATTATCTAGTATGGGGTGAGATGGATCCACACAAAAACACAATTATCATTATCTAGTATGAAATTTTGATTACTATGAACTACTAACATTTTTCTAATTGCAAAAGGAGTCACACAATTCCCCGGAAAATCAAATAGGGTAGGGCGGTGTACCTCACTTCTTTTCGGGAACGCTTGCATCCGACTAGGGCCTCGCTTACCCTTACCGGATGGATTGACTTGGCGATGCGGACCGGTCGACGACGACGACGACGAGGTGGCGATGTCGTCCGTACCGCAGGACGACAGGGTTGGGGTGCCACCGACCATACCGAGGACGACGAGGTAGGTGGTGTGGAACACTTGAACCGCCCGTGTGCATCGTGCTTCGCGTGGTGGAGTAGTGGCATCTCCGTACGCCGCCGCCGCCGCCCGAAAACCCTCGGCGCGGCCCCGCCGTCCGTTGCCGCCGCTCTTCGGATCCCCTCGATGCGGCCCCGCCCGCCGTGGCGCCCGCCGGGCCGTGTTACGCGCGCCGCGGCCCCTTCGTCCGCGCCCGCCACCGGTCCGGGAAGGCTCGATGCGGCCACTCCGGCCGCCGTCGCCGCTTGCCGCGGGGAAACCGCGATGCGGGGCATCTCGATGTGGACGCGACGGCCGCAGCCGACGAGGGGGATGGTTGGAGCAAAAGTGTATTGGGGGTGGGGGAGCCGAAAGTTATAGACGATTTGGGCCGCATATCCTTGTTTTTATTACTCTCATCGGCCCATTTGACATTTTCACATCCTAGTCTCCGGTACCTTTAGTGCCACCCCGTAAACCGAGAAGGGGGTATCCCGGCCTAAAAGGAGAGGCGTGCCCGCGCTTTCGAACTCGCATTACCATCATCAACTAATGCTTGCTACTTGCGCTATGGGGCTTAATGGGCCGGCCGGTCCACTCGGGCTCCCGCCGCCGGGCTTTACGCTCGCCGCTTGAGCCTATTGTTGTCCGGCTTAGCCCACATCCCCATAGCACACAATTTTTTCATCTAAACAAATCCTCTCTTTTTTTCATGGTACATATAGTCTATACCATATTGTTAAAATTCAGATTTTTCATAATAAAATTTATTTATTAAATCGCATTTTAAATTTCGCTACAACCCCATAGCAGATTTTTTTCATCAAAACAAATTTTGTGGCAATACGTACAAAATATTCCTCCTTGAGGCTAGAAACGAAGCAAAGAGCCTTCCTTGTATTGCAACAACGCAAAGAGATATTTGCAACCCAAATAAGACGTTGCGTAAGGCCGTTCAAATGCAACCAACCCTAGTATGGTAGCCATAGCAAGTTTATATTGCAACACCCGAATTTCTAGTGCAACGCGAAATAGGGTAGCAATATTTCCTACCAAATGCAACACAATTCCGAATAATGGGTGCATTAGCGCCAACTTGTTGCACATCACAAAGATATATTTGCAACCAAAATTCTACGTTGCGACATACTTGTTCAAACGCAACCATCCCTAGTATGGTGGCTATAGCAACTTTCTCGTTGCAACGTAAGGAATGCTAATGCAACACAAAATTGGGGTGGCATTATTTCCGACCAAATGCAACGGAAATCCTAAAAAAGGGTGCATTAGTGTCAACATGTTGCAACCGAACAAATAAATAATGCAACTCAAATTTTGTGTTGCAATAGACACACAAATTGCAACCAAATCACCGTTTCGGTGCAATAGTACCCCCTATTGCAACCGAAATAGTGGTGTTGCCTAAGGGATTTGTTGCAATAGGAGGAAAACCTTGTAGTGGTATAGATGGTTCAACGTGGTTCATCTAGTGTCTCTTTGTCTTCCGGTGTCTTCCCTTGTTGATGATTTTTGGAGCCTTTTCTTGGGATTTTCGGGGAAGGTTTTGGAAGCGTTTCTTTGCGGAATTTGTTGTGGGAGTCACACATGAGAACCTTGTTCCTCTTTTCTTGGTGACCTTGCCCCAAAGAAACTCGTGGAAAGCTCTCCGATCCGGTGGTTTTTGGTGGAGCTCGAGTTCTTGAGGTTGAGCAATGAGATTTGTGATTCCCCAAGATTTAGAGCGTTTTGAGAATTCCTTTGAGGGAGAGGTTGTGCACGAGGTAACCTAGGCATCCCCAAAGTTTTGCCGCAATCCGTTGGGTGAATCGGGAGATCGGGTGATGCAAAGTTGACGCGTTGACCCGCGGTTCTTGTTTTCCCGTTTTGTTTGGGGAGGATGGTCTAACCGTGTGTGTGTGTGTGTGTGTGGGGTGGGGGGGGGGGTCTAACCGCCCCAGGCTCATCTCGGAAAAAGTTTTGATTTTAGCCGAGATCTTCTCGGTAGCATGTTAGCCTTGACCAAAGGATTATATGGTTGAAATCTTGGAGCGTTTCGAGTACGTTTGCTTTGGTTTTCACTCTGCTCTTTGTGCCCGGGGAGGGAGGTCTAACCACCCCTAGCTTTTCCGAAAAAAGTTTGGATTTTTACCAAGATCCTTTATGAGTTTGTTCGCCTTGATTAGAAGACCGTTTTGGTGAAATCTTGGCTGGATTTGAGCCTCTGTTTGCGGGGTTTTCCGTGGAGGAGTTTCTTGCTGGGTACGGGAGGTTAAACCGCCCCCGGTAGGAGGTTTAATTGACTTAGGCTCGTTCGGTGAAGTTCATGTTTTCGCCAAGATTTTCCGGTAGCTTGGATCTTGTGGCTGAAACCGTGGAGAGTTTTGGTGCTCGGAAGAGATTTTTCGGTGGAGTTCTTTGTTGCCGGGAGCGTGCGATCTAACCGCCCCCCATATGCGGTTTGACCGCCCCTGCCAGCCGACAACTTCCGTGGTTTTTCTCGCTTCCGTTTGTGTGTAGAAGTTGTGCCCGCGGGTGTTGTTTGTTCCTAGGATGAGTAGCACTTCATTGGCTACGTGGTTTTGGCAAATGGAAGGTAGTGTGCGGAGTGTGTGATTTTGGGTACCCGACCGAGTTCATCATGTTGGAGAAGACATCTCCCTCGAGAAGAATTTTTATCGCCTCCCATTCACTCTCCCCCACTTTGGTCGTCGGTTCGGTTCTTCAAGTGGTAACAAAGCCGGTTACGGGTCTTGATTGACTCTAACTAGTCTAAGATCCAAAGATGGTGTACCGGGATAGGGGATCGGGTCCTCCGCACTTCGATGGGAATAACTACTAGATGTGGCAGAGGTGGATGTCCGCTTTCCTTCACGGCAAGGGTCGGATCCTTTGGGATGTTACGGTAAACACAACTTATGTTCATCCGATTAACTTGCTCCGGTATCGAGGGATATGCATGATGCCAACAACAAGGCGGTCGACTACTTGTTTCGCGCTCTCTGTTAATCCGAATTCGATCGGGTTCGGGCGAGGATTTAGCTTGCAAGATTTAGGAGCAACTTAAGAATGCCCATGCCGGGAATAGTCGGGTTCATGCTCGGTTGTTTGCGACTTATCGGAGAGAGTACGAGAAATTCACTCATCTCCCCGGTGAGTCCATAGACACTATGTTCCAACGGTTCGCGGTGATTGTGAATAATACGAGGGCCAATGTGACATTGCTCCCGTACAATGATCACGATAGAGCCGTGAAGGTCTTACACTCACTTGGATCGTACCATTTGGGGCGGCAAGGTCAAGGACATTTTGGAGTTGGGCACATATGTGACTCTTACGGTGGATGAGCCGTTTTCTAAGCTCAAGTTGGCCGAGGTGGACCGTGGGGTGACGACCAAGATTGAGGGCCTAACCGACTCACATAGTCTCGCTTTGGTCTCCGGTTCGAGTGCTAGGACTAACACTAACCCATCCTCCAAGATGTACTCTTTGTCCTCTTTGATGTCTTTGCCGGATTAGGAGTTCGATGTGCTTGGAGAGGACGAGCCGGCATTGTTGACACGGAGGAGGAAGATGAGGGTGTGCTTCAAGTGCGGCAAGACTAGACACTTTTTCACCGTGTCCAAAGATGAACGACTATGACAAGCACAAGTCCAAGGACAAGCGAAGAAGGTCCAAGAAGAAGGATCATGGACATGGGAGGAAGGCACAAACCCGAGAGAAGATCAAAAGGTCGAGCGACGTCGACTCCGACTCCGAGGACACATCATCAAGCCGAAGTGATGAAGAAGAAGAGGGTGACAAGAGGAAGGATAAGAAGAATAAGAAAATAGAAGAATAAACTCGCCAAGTATCTCAATGGTCTTTGCTTGTGATGCAAGCAAGTCTTCGAGAAGCTACGGCAAAAAAAGGATGGATTTTGTAGCATGGCCCATAGCTCCAGCAACAAGAGAAGCGAGAGGGACACCTTAGACTCGGATTCGAGGATGAGGTATGTGATGAGCTCTCTTCTTTGCGCAAGGAGAATGAGAAGTTGGTTGACTTCCTTGATAACCGTCATCACATGCTTAGAGAGGCTAAGAAGCTTAGGAAAGAGCTTAGGGCTTTGCTTGAAGATGCTAGGAATAGAGTGGCTGAGCTTGAAACACAGATTCTTGATGCCAAGATTGAGATAGATTTGCTTAAGGATAGTCTTGTTGTTTCTGATGAGGTTGATTGTGGTGATTGCTCTTTTTTCCTAACTGATTTAACTGCCCTTAAGGAGAAGCATGCCTCCAAGTGTGAGGAACTCGATGTGCTTAGGGTTGAGTTGACTGAGCTGCAGTCTAGACCCACTTTGTTTGGTGCATGCACATCTTGCCCTGGTTCTTCGTTCTCACATTGTTTCGCTTGAGGCTGATTTGAAAGCAAACATTCCTACTTTCTGCTCTATTTGTGAATTGCATGCTGTGAATAATTTGAAACTTGCACAATGTGTTGATCGCTTGCGGGATGAGAATGATAGTGTCGGGGTTTGATACCGCCGGCAAGTAAATTTTGGTATGTGCGTGCGTCGATCCGATGGTTGGGCTTAGAGACACCGGGATTATACTTGGTTCGGGCACGGGAGGTAACCTACGTCTAGTTCGAAGAAGTGTTCTATATGCCCACGGGGGCTTGTAGTAGGGGGGTACAAACTTAGGTCGAGAGAGGGAGGATGTCCCAAGTCTCTGGATGTGGTGGTGAGCGCGGATGCTCGGTGTGAGTAGTGGTGGGCTCCTCGATCGTGTAGTGATCGTTGGTCCCTTGTTGTGTGTGTGTGTTGCTTGGCTCTATTGCCTCCTTTTCATCATGTTGTTTAGGGTGCGAGCCTCCCCCTTTTATAGTCCAAGGAGGGCCGGTGTACAAGGGTTAAGATGGTAAAACGATGTCTTGCTATAGTGTAGTAACAATGCCGGAATGGTGCTTGGAATAGTGTCACACCGTGGGCCTTCATCTCTTGTTGGCGCCGTACGCTATGCTAGCCGCGGAGCCCCCGTAGGGCGGTGTAGCCGCGGCTTCTGTTCCAAGGTGGCTTCTCCCGACTTAGGGCCGCGCAGGTCTTGCTAGTCGAGGCTTATCGTGCAAGCCCCGACCTTCTTTCCGATGTTCGCCGGGTCGGGTCTCGCCATTCAATGTCTTACAAGCGAAGGATTCACGTGTCCTTTTCCATTGTTCATTATCACTACAAGAAAAACGCCGACTAGTGACGCAAAAAGGTCGTTTCTCATCATAAACCACGATTAATGACGCTAGTTGTTACGAAAATACTCGTCATTAATCAAGCGTCACAAACCACGATTAATGACGAGACCTTATTTCACGGCGTCATGAGTTTAATGACACATATAAATTTGTAACACTAAGGCGTTGTTAACCGTTCAAAACCGTGCTCAAGTTCACCGCAAGCCTACGGGTGACTTGGTGCCTTTTCACCAACGAGGGTCCTCCCTAGATTTGTCAATCCAAGGATCGAAGCAAACTCCCGAGGATTGTCCATCTAACCTATTGATCTAACCTAACACAAAGCATTGATTGCATAAGAATATAAACCTAAAAGATATATGAATTATAGCATAAGGTTGATCGCACCTATGAATGTCAACAAGGTAAGGAGGAAGCAAGAGAAACTAAGGCCTATCATCTTCTAGTCATAGTTCTAGCCAAAAGAGCAAGCGCGACATGCATCTCATCCAAAGCCATCTTTAAACTACTATCCTTCGGTCCGATTCCGAAGATGCCCACCTTTTGGAGCCACCTTTCGTCACAAGCACTCCTATTCATGCGGGTTAGCCTAGGGCGAGTTCGAGAAGAACAAGTTGAAAACACTTGGTCGATGCCGGTATGCGCCTCTAGCTACCATGACTACAAGAGAACCCGACAATGTATCCGAAGAGTATCTTGGCCCCCTAAGTGGGTTTTGGTGATTTAATAACACACACCTAAGTGGCTAATCATTTACCTAGTCCATGAGCAGGTATTAAAATTATGTATGGCATCAAGCACTGCTCGTTGACCATGCAAAAAGGAAAGTGGTGCTCTAAAGAATTCCTAAGAAGGCTTATTTATTTTTAATTTTGAATTTGAGTCCTAAGAATGCCGTACTATCAAGTGGGACAGGAATTATGTCTTCCAAGAGTCGAACAGTGTGCTTTAGTTGCTAAAACAAAACCTATGAGAGACACCTTTGCACCAACACATTCACATGGATCTTTTCTTGAGTGCCGGCCTTGGAAGGCCGGAGTGTCCGGTTTACCCCGAGACTCGGACTTCCCGGAGTTTCCGGGTTTGCCCGGATACTCCGGTCATAAAGCCTCAACGACTATATTCGGGGTGAGGGGGTATAAATGCCCCCTCCACCCCTTCATTTACTCTTCTTCCCTACCATTTCGTGCTTTGAACTCGTTGCAAACCTCATTTACTCCTCCCGTTTCTCCCTTTGGCTCAAAGTTGGTGAGATTTGTTGTGGGAGTTAAGAGAATTTTAGAGCAAGGTATTGGAGAGTGCTAGTGAGCTGATTTCCCATCTCTAGAGCACCTCGTTCTTCGCTTGGTTGGCAAAATTCGTGTTTGTTACTCTTGGAGCTTTGAGCTCCTAGCCGGCTAGGCGTTGCCTTGGAGCATCCAAAGATTGTGGCTGCCCAAGGAAGTTTGTATCACCCCTACATTGAGTAAGTAACTCTAGCTCGATCTTTGTGGTCGCTAGAGGGAGGAAAGTGACCTAGGTGTAAAGGTCCACCCTTCGTGGGTACCTCAACGGAGACGTAGACCTCAAGGTGTGAGGTTGAACTCCGTAACAAATCCTTATGTCTCTTGTGCTTGTTCATCTTGTTGTATGCTTGTTTCTTGCTTGAACACATATCTAGGGTTTGGTGCCGATCTACTTCGTGTTGAGGTTCCTACAGGATTTGAGTGGATAAACAGGCTTGTCTCATCCCAGTGCATAACCTATTTTCACAGATTTACTTTTGAGCAAGTTTAATTTCTGTCGTTTTAATTTCTCCCTAGCAGGCCGGACTATCCGGACATTTTCCCGGATTCTCCGGATTTCCCGGAGTATCCGGAAAAATATCCGGAGTCTCCGGACCTGCATCTGACAGCTGCGAAAAAGTTTGTGATTTTCAGGTTCGACTATTCACCCCCCTCTAGTCGACATCTTGATCCTTTCAATTGGTATCAGAGCCAAGTGCTCCGTATTTGAAGCCTAACCGCTTGGAGTTAAGAAGATGTTGAATCCAAATGATCAAGCCCTACCTCTCGCCGAAGGTGATCCCGTTAACAATGTTGTTGGCATGCCTCCTCTTCCTCGAGGAGACAACACTCGTGGTGCAAGCACTAGCCATCAAGCGCATGGACGAGGTGATGAGTCCTCTGATAGTGAGGACGAGGAGTTCGATGATGCAAGGTCCACTCGCTCCGCTCGACGACCATCAAGAGATTATACTCGAACCTCTTTCGATTACTCTCGCTTATCCTTTAACCATCCATCGGGTTCTAGCCACATTGGGAAGATACCCCAATTTGATGGAACCGGCTATTCTAAGTGGAAGAACTCGATGGAGGAGTATTTGATGGCGGTGAATCCCGCACTTTGGACTATTGTGAACAGGGAATTACCTTTCCAAGTGGTGATGCGACGCTAACTCAAGATCAAGCAAATGAGATACAAAAAAACTATCAAGCCATACGCATCATCAAGAGTTCACTCACGGCCGAAGAATATGACAAGGTAGATGGGTTGAAGTCCGCCAAGGAAGTGTGGGACACCTTGTTCATCAACCATGAAGGGACAAAGCAAGTAAGGGAAGGAAGGATCCGAGCCTTGGAAAGTGAGCTCAACCGGTTTGTCATCAAGGATGATGAATCATCTCAAGACATGTACAACCGATTGAACAAGATCATCAACAAAATCAAATCACTTGGAAGTACAAGATGGGGAAGAAGAGAAGTGGTTGAAAAGATCCTCTCCGCTTACATGGCAAGGGATGTTCAACTCCCTACACTCATAAGGGAAAAGAGAGGGTTCAACAAGTTCACTCCGGCGGATGTGATTGGAAGAATGGAAGAACATCTTATCAGCGTCAAGGAGTCCAAGCTCTCACAAGAAATGTCAAAGATGCATGAACAACTTGAGAATAACAAGGGAGTGGCCCTCAAGGCATCTAGCAAGGAGAAAAGGTCAAGCTCATCAACCTCAAGGACCATGGTTGAGGAAGATGATAATGAAGATAGTGACTTGGACATGACTCCCGAACAAATGGCTCTCTTTGTAAGGAAGTTCAACAAAATGTTCAAGAAGAGTGGCTTCTTCAACAAGAATAAAGACAAGGACAAGATAAAGACGAAGAGAACTTCCAAGAGACCATGCTTTGGATGTGGCAAGGAGGGACATTTCATTGCGGAGTGCCCTAACATAAAAGTAAGAAGAAGTGACACCAACAAGTTTGACAAGAACACAAAAAAAAGAAGTTGGTGAAGCTCATTTGGGTGAAGAATGGGATTCAAATGATGATAGCTCCGACTCTGACATGGAAGCCGGTCTTGCTACCATAACCATTAGGGAACCAATCAACAAGTCATCACTATTTGAAGATCTCACCGATGATGAAGATGACTTCACCCACACTTGCCTCATGGCTAGGGGCTCCAAGGTAGACACTCCCACCCCCCCCTAGATGATGATAGTGAAAATGATTTCGATTTTGAAAAAATGATCACTAGCTTTGGTAAAAAGGCAACAAAGAAAATCATGTTTTTAATGAAAGAAATTGAGAATAGATATGGGACTCTTGAGGTGCAAGAAGAACTCTTTAGACTTGAGCGGGAGAAAACCATTGCCCTTGAGGATGCCCTTGTAATTGAAAAGAAGGGTTTCAAGGTGCAAGAGGACTCGCTCAAGGAAAAGGAGATAGAAATTCTTAGCCTCAAGAAATCCCTAGCTAAAGATAAGTTGTTGGTAGATGAATTAATTAAGGAATCTTTCCTAGCTAAGGATGCTTGCAAGAAACTTGAGGATGAAAAGCTTGAACTTCAAAAGAGCTTTGATAGCTTAAAGACTAGTCACATAGAATTAGATGTTCAACTTGACAACCTCAAGAACAATGCTACAACTTCATCTAATGATGCTTTCTCTAACTCTCAAACATCAACAAGCAAAGGTTGTTCTAGATGTTATAAGTTTGATATAAATGCTTGTGCTACTAATGTTGCCGAGATGAATGCCATGAAAAAGGAAATTGCTAGGTTGTCAAACTCTCTCATAATTGAAAAGAAGAAAGAACCCAAGAGAGGTGAGTTTGAAAACCACACCAAAGGGTTTGGGTCAAGCTACATGAAGAAGTTTGGCTTTGAGGATGGGAAGGGGCTTGGTAAGCAAGAACAAGGCACAAAAGACCCCATCCCATTCATCAAGAACCACCACACCAAAGGTATGGGAACGAGAAATGTGGTGCACGGCATGAAGCAAATGGGTGTCAAGAAGCATGACAACCAAGTTGGATACAACACTCCTATCAAGTTCAAAAGCACCCAAGCTACTACTCATGCACCAAAATCAATACCAAACAAGTCAAGCAAGAAGCCCAAACCTCATGCATCACAAGATAGTTTTTATGCCGATTATGTGTTGACTTAGAACCACAAGGGTAAGGTGGTTGCCAAGTATGTGGGGCCTCGCACAAAAGGGACAATGATAAAAAGGAATGTGTGGGTGCCCAAGATTCTTGTGACTAACACTCTAGGACCAAAATCCACTTGGGTACCTAAAACACAAGCATAACTTGTTTTGTAGGCATACTCCTCAGTGGAACAAAATGGGTGATTGATAGTGGATGCACAAATCATATGACCGGGGAGAAGAAAATGTTTACATCTTGTGACATGATTGAAAATCCTACGGAAAGCATTGCCTTTGGAGGCAATGGTGGAGGGACGGTTATTGGTCTTGGTAAAATTGCTATCTCAATCAATCATTCAATTTCCGATGTTTATTTGGTTGAATCTTTGGACTACAACTTGTTGTCCGTCTCACAACTTTGTGAGATGGGCTACAATTGTTTGTTCACAAATGAGGGTGTGACCGTCTTTAGAAGGGGCGATGACTCCGTTGCCTTTAAGGGTGAACTCAAGGGAAGGCTTTACTTGGTGGATTTTTCATCGGATAAAGCCCAACTTGATACATGCTTATTGGCAAAGTCTAGCTTGAGTTGGCTTTGGCATCGCCGACTAGCTCACGTTGGGATGAACAATCTCAATAAGCTTCTAAAGGGGGAACACATCCTAGGACTAACAAATGTTCATTTTGAGAAAAATAGAATTTGTAGTGCTTGTCGTGGCGGAAAGCAAGTTGGTGCTCCTCATCCCGCCAAGAATGTTGTATCTACCACAAGGCCATTGGAACTACTTCACATGGATATCTTTGGTCCGTAGCCTATGTTAGCATTGGGGGAAACAAGTATGGATTTGTCATTGTTGATGATTACTCTAGGTAGACTTGGGTATTCTTTATGAAAGACAAGAGCAAAGTTCATGAAATATTCAAGAAATTTGCAACAAGAGCCCAAAATGAGTTTGATGTGAAGATCAAAAGAGTAAGAAGTGACAATGGCACCGAGTTCAAGAACACCAACATTGAAGAGTATCTTGATGAAGAAGGCATTGGTCATGAGCTCTCCGTCCCATACACTCCACAACAAAATGGGATTGTAGAGAGGAAGAATAGAACTCTTATTGAAGCCGCAAGAACCATGCTTGACGAGTACAAGACTTCGGATAGTTTTTGGGCGGAAGCAATCAACACGGCGTGTCATGCTATCAACCGTTTGTATCTTCACAAGCTTCGCCACAAGACCGCCTATGAGCTCCTAATTGGTAAAAAGCCTAATGTCTCCTACTCTAGAGTTTTTGGTTGTAAGTGCTTCATTCTCAAGAAGAAGCCCAAAAGCTCTAAGTTTGCATCTAAATTTGATGAAGGTATCTTTCTTGGTTACGCCTCAAACGCTCATGGCTATCGTGTCCTCAACAAAACCACCGGTTGTGTTGAAGTCACGCGTGACTTGACGTTTGATGAATCTAATGGCTCTCAAGAGGAGCAAGTTGATGAATTGTGTGTAGGCAAGGAAGTACCGCTGAAAAGGCTATAAAGAGAATGGCCATTGGAGAAATCAAGCCTCAAGAAGAAGATGATGAGGACTGCATGATTGAAGATGCAGCAGCAATGCCTCCTACTGCGAAACCGGAGAGTCCGGACAAAAATCCGGAGACTCCGGATTTTCCGAAAACTCCGGAGATAAGCCCGGATACTCCGGACTCCGTCGAAGCTTCACAAGGCAGTCAAGAAAATGAGGATTTGATCCAACAAGAAGTGTCTGACCCACATCCAAGAGTTCGACAAAGTGTTCAACGAGATCATCCCGTTGACAACATACTTGGAAGAATTCGTAGAGGGGTAACAACTCATTCAAGATTAGCAAATTTTTGTGAACATTACTCGTTTGTTTCCATGTTGGAACCTCTTAGGGTTGAAGATGCTCTTGGAGATGCTGATTGGGTGATGGCCATGCAAGAAGAGCTCAACAACTTCACTAGGAATGAAGTCTGGTCCTTGGTGGAACGCCCCAAACAAAACGTAATTGGAACCAAGTCCGTGTTTCGCAACAAACAAGATGAAGATGGCATGGTGACCAAGAACAAAGCTAGATTGGTTGCAAAGGGTTATACTCAAGTAGAAGGCTTAGACATTGGAGAGACTTATGCACCGGTGGCAAGACTTGAAGCAATTCGTATACTCTTAGCCTTTGCCACCCATCACAACTTCAAGCTACATCAAATGGATGTCAAAAGTGCCTTCTTGAATGGTCCAATCTCCGAAGAAGTCTATGTTGAGCAACCACCGGGTTTTGAAGATCCTCAATTTCCAAACCACGTCTACAAGCTCCATAAGGCGCTCTATGGGCTCAAGCAAGCCCCTAGAGCATGGTATGAATGCCTTAAGGAATTTCTCTTAAAGAAAGGCTTTGAAATAGGCAAAGCCGATCCTACTCTCTTCACTCGTAAACAAGGCAATGATTTGTTTATATGTCAAATATATGTTGATGATATCATATTTGGCTCTACTAATCAAATTTGGGTTGAGGAGTTTAGTAGGATCATGACTAAAAGATTCGAGATGTCTATGATGGGCGAGTTGAAGTTCTTTCTCGGTTTTCAAATCAAGCAACTCAAGGATGGCACATTCATAAGTCAAACCAAGTACACCCATGACATGCTTAAGAAGATTGACATGAACAACGCCAAGCCCATCAAAACACCTATGCCATCAAATGGACATCTTGATCTAAATGAGGAAGGTAAAAGCATTGATCAAAAGGTATATCGTTCCATGATTGGTTCTTTGTTTTACCTTTGTGCATCTAGGCCCGATATTATGCTTAGTGTGTGCATGTGTGCAAGGTTTCAAGCTAATCCTAAGGAGTGCCATCTAATGGCCGTTAAGAGAATTTATAGATACTTAGTTCATACTCCTAACCTTGGTTTATGGTATCCTAAGGGCTCCACTTTCGATCTACTTGGCTACTCCGATTCGGATTATGCCGGTTGCAAAGTAGATAGAAAGAGTACATCCGGGACTCGCCAATTTCTTGGAAGGTCCTTGGTGTCTTGGAGTTCCAAGAAACAAAACTCCGTTGCCCTTTCCACCGCCGAGGCCGAGTATGTTGCAGCCGACGCTTGTTGTGCTCAACTACTTTGGATGAGGCTCACTTTGAGAGACTTTGGTTGAAAGTTTAGCAAGGTGCCACTCTTGTGTGACAACGAGAGTGCCATTAAGCTAGTTAACAACCCCGTAAACCACTCAAGAACAAAGCACATGGACATAAGACACCATTTCTTGAGAGACCACGAAGCCAAAGGAGATATCGCTTTAATTCATGTGTGCATCGATAAGCAACTAGCCGATATCTTCACAAAGCCTCTTGATGAACTAAGGTTTTGTGCTTTGAGGAGTGAGCTAAATATCTTGGATTCTCGTAACTTGGCTTGAGATCATGCACATATTTGAGTGACCTAGTATAGAATTTTTGAAAACAAAAGATTTGTGAAAAGCTTGTATTGCATTTGTTTTTTGAAAATTTGGATCTTTAAGGGTACAACATTTGGACTATTGTTCCCCTTGCTTGCTTGTGACTAGTCCAAAGTGTTGATACTCGCTCGTGCTCACTTTTATCGCATAAGAAACCTTCCAAATCTATACAAAAACTAAATTCCTTGAAAATCGCTCGCTGGTCTCAGGGGGAGCGGAGTATCCGCGGTTGGGGCCGGACACTCCGGGTTTACCGGACTCTCCGGACCTAGCCCGGAGACTCTGGGTTATAAGGGTATAAAAGCTTTCGACCGCGGTGAAAACCTTTCTTTCACTCCCACTCAGTTTTAACCTCGCCTCCCCTTCTCTCCCGCCGCCTCTCTCCATCCCCTTGGGCGATTTCCACATCCAACCCCCCAAATCTCGTGAAAGTGAGGATTTGAAGGCCCCAAGGCGTGGAGATCAAGGATCTACTCAAGTTTCAAAGGATCCAAGCCTTCTCTCCTCTCTCCCCAAGGTACATTCAAAGGAGTTCTTCCCGATCTACTTCCCTAGCGTAGTCCTTGTAGTATCCTCGTAGGGAATAGGTAGGAAATACTCCATAGACTTTAGATCTGTGTTTCCTCTCAGTTTGGATGGATATATTTTGCTGCATTGTGATTTAGGGTTTCGGGTGCGAAACCCAGACTCTCTGGGGTCGAAGATCCCGGACTCTCCGGAATATCCGGAGTCTCTAGACTTTTTCCCGGAGTATCCGGGGTTCGCACTGCAACCCTAAACCACAAGTGTAGTGTGTCTCCACTTTTGATAATCTCTCACTTCCATATCCTTTTACCTATCCAGATGGTGAGAGTGAAGGTGCGTCGTGACAATGAGGAGCCCTCCACCCAAAGGAGGACCAAGGCTAGGCATGACCCCGCCGCTCTACGGGGCGTGCAAGACGCCTTGGGGCAAGAAAGCTCTCAGCGCAGCTCTAGACCTAGACGGGGTGACTCTCCTCCCTCCTATGCCGAAGGGAGTGAAGAAGAAATAGTGGAGGAGGAGGAGGAGGAAAGGACTGAAAGTGATGATGATGAAGTTGAAGATGAGACTTATGAGCGCCTCCCCGAGCCCCCTCGTCGCCATGGAAAGGGGCCGCCTAAAGAAAAATCCCGCTACAAGCCCCATCCTAAAAAGAGCCATCAAGCCCCATATGTCCATCAAAGCCGTCCATCCCTACTCGAGTTCCTCCTAAACATAAGCAAGGAGTAGCGCTCACATCCGCCCCAAAACCCCTCCTAGGCTTATTCCTACCCTTCCACCAAATGTCCGAGTAGTCGACACCCCTATCAAGCTAAGGGACCCCGACTCGGTTCTTGGATTTGCCGAACACATGATTAGGGACTACTCAAGGAACTCTCTAGCGTTGAGGGAGCAAAGAGAGGAAAATGTCTATTTGTATCTCAAGGAAGAGAGACATGAGGCAAGGTTTTGGTGTGACTTTCATAGAGATTTTTATCGACCCGTGATCCGCAATCCCAAGCTAGCTTCGAAGAACATGGATCCCATTGTGCCAATGAAGTACATTGATTGGAAGTATTATGAAGAGCTAAATAACACCGTGTTCAACTCAGTTATTGACAAGTGCAAGGAAGTTGGCCTCTATGACATCATGGGCTTTAGGTACAATTGGAACAAAGAAATTCTTGCTCAATTCCATTGCTCTTACTACTTCAATCCCCATGACAACACCATTACATGGACAACTCAAGGACAAAAGTGCACCATTGATTACATGACCTTCTTTAGGCTTTTGGGTCTTGGCTTTAAGGATGAGAGGCGCTCTCCCGTGCACAATGAGAACAAGTACAAGCCCAAGGAGCTCCCATTTATGTTTCCTAGCCGAGATTTGGCCATTGAGGGCAAGGCGGACCAACTCAATCCCTACTACTACTATCTCAATCAATTCTTTCGTGCCACTGTTGATCCTAAGATAGGAGATGTTACAGCTTTGAGATATTATGCTCCGAATCTTCTCAATAGGATGGCACCGGATGAAGAAGGATTTTGTGTCTTTGACTTCATTTGGAATGAGTTGAGGAGGGCCATGAATGATCCCATGAAGCATCTTCCGTATGCCCCCTATCTCATGTATATGATTGAGAGAGTTTCAAATGTCCGCTATCCCAAGGATGTTGTCCATGAGCCTCTTCGCCACCTCCGTGATCGTGCTAAGAGGCCTCCTAAAGGCCGTAAGTATGTTGGATCGTCGAGTGCAGCTCCTTCCCATGATGATTTGCCCGCTGCACGTTCCTCTTCTCCACCTCCCCGTCGGCACCGTGGCTCAATGATAAAGAGGGTGCTCAAGAGCATCTTCAACATGTGCAAGACTATAGCCACGGAGACAAATGAAAACCGCCGCGACATCATTGAGATCAAGTCTCACCTTGGCCTTCCCACCGATCCCTACCGCGAGCTTCCCGAGTTTGATGACCCGTTTGCGGAGTGGGACGCCCAAGGTGCCCAAGAAGAAGAGGAGGAGGAGGGCAATGATGAAGAAGAAGAGGAGGAGGACGACAACTCCGAGTGACTCCGCTGCTCCACACTTCCTTTTTGGCGCTTGATGCCAAAGGGGGAGTGAAGTTATCTCTTTATGAGCTTGTGGAACAATGAACTTGTATTTATATTTGAATTTGGAACTTGGCTTGTAATAACTCTAAATTTCGTTTGTGTGAGGCTATGTGAGCTTGAGAAATTTGGTTGTGTGCTTGTGGTGCTTTTCTCTGCTTTTTATCTGCTAAGGACAGTTTATGCTAGATTGAAAACTGTGTGATGTCCGTTTTTTCTCGCTCGGCTGTCGAAGCCCGGAGATTCCGGACTTTATCCCGGAGAATCCGGATTTTCCGACACTCGGACTAACCGGAGACTCCGACCTCTCAAAGACTAGAATTCTTTCTCTTTTTGTTGAATGCATAACCCGTCATGAGCATTTCACCTTTTGATCCGTTGCGCGTCACAAGCACCCCACCGTTGTAATACTCTCTTGTTTCTCTTGTTGTGCAAAATTTTGGCCCTAATAGGACCATTGATATTCAAGATCAAAATGCACATATTAAGGGGGAGTATTATAAAAGTTTAATATTCATTGATTATCTCTTATATGACTTAAGTGTGTTGTCATCAATCACCAAAAAGGGGGAGATTGAAGAGTATCTTGGCCCCCTAAGTGGGTTTTGGTGATTTAATAACACACACCTAAGTGGCTAATCATTTACCTAGTCCATGAGCAGTATTAAAATTATGTATGGCATCAAGCACTTGCTCGTTGACCATGCAAAAAGGAAAGTGGTGCTCTAAAGGATTCCTAAGAAGTCTTATTTATTTTTAATTTTGAATTTGAGTCATAGGAATGTCGTACTATCAAGAGGGACAGAATTATGTCTTCCAAGAGCCGAACAGGTGCTCTTGTTGCTAAAACAAAACCCGTGAGAGACACCTTTGCACCAACACATTCACGGGGATCTTTTCTTGAGTGCGGCCTTGGAAGGCCGGAGTGTCCGGCTTACCCCGAGACTCGACTTCCGGAGTTTCCGGGTTTGCCCCGGATACTCTGGGTCATAAAGCCTCAACGGCTATATTCTGGGTGAGGGGGTATAAAAGCCCCCTCCACCCCTTCATTTACTCTTCTTCCCCTACCATTTCGTGCTGAACTGTTGCAAACCTCATTTACTCCTCCCCTCTCTCCCTTTGGCTCAAAGTTGGTGAGATTTGTTGTGGGAGTTAAGAGGATTTGAGAGCAAGGGCTTGGAGAGTGCTAGTGAGCTGATTTCCCATCTCTAGAGCACCTCGTTCTTCGCTTGGTTGGCAAAATTCGTGTTTGTTACTCTTGGAGCTTTGAGCTCCTAGCCGGCTAGGCGTTGCCTTGGAGCATCCAAAGATTGTGGCTGCCCAAGGAAGTTTGTATCACCCCTACATTGAGTAAGTAACTCTAGCTCGATCTTTCCGGTCGCTAGAGGGAGGAAAGTGACCTAGGTGTAAAGGTCCACCCTTCGTGGGTACCTCAACGGAGACGTAGACCTCAAGGTGTGAGGTTGAACTCCGTAACAAATCCCTGTGTCTCTTGTGCTTGTTCATCTTGTTGTATGCTTGTTTCTTGCTTGAACACATATCTAGGGTTTGGTGCCAATCTACTTCGTGTTGAGGTTCCTACTGGATTTGAGTGGATAAACAGGCTTGTCTCATCCCAGTGCATAACCTATTTTCACATATTTACTTTTGAGCAAGTTTAATTTCTGTCGTTTTAATTTCTCTCTAGCAGGCTGGACTATCCGGACATTTTCCCGGATTCTCCGGATTTCCCGAGTATCCGGAAAAATATCCGAAGTCTCTGGACCTGCATCTGACAGCTACGAAAAAGTTTGTGTTTTTCAGGTTCGACTATTCACCCCCTCTAGTCGACATCTTGATCCTTTCTGACTGCATCGTGAGCTATGTTCGTATTTGAAGCCTAACCGGCTTGGAGTTAAGAAGATGTCGAATCCAAATGATCAAGCCCTACCTCTCGTCGAAGGTGATCCCGTCAACAATGTTGTTGGCATGCCTCCTCTTCCCTGAGGAGACAACACTCGTGGTGCAAGCACTAGCCATCAAAGCGCATGGACGAGGTGATGAGTCCTCCGATAGTGAGGACGAGGAGTTTGATGATGCAAGGTCCATTTCGCCTTGCCTGACGACCATCAAGGACTATAATGAACCTCTTTGGATTACTTCTGCTTATCCTTTAACCATCGATCAAGTTCTAGCCACATTGGGAAGATACCCCCAATTTGATGGAACCGGCTATTCCAAGTGGAAGAACTCGATGGAGGAGTATTTGATGGCGGTGAATCCCACACTTTGGACTATTGTGAACAGGGGAATTACCTTCAAGTGGTGATGCGACGCTAACTCAAGATCACAAATGAGATACAAAGAAACTATCAAGCCATACGCATCATCAAGAGTTCACTCACTACGAAGAATATGACAAGGTAGATGGGTTGAAGTCCGCCAAGGGAAGTGTGGGACACCTTGTTCATCAACCATGAAGGGACAAAAGCAAGTAAGGGAAGGAAGGATCCGAGCCTTGGAAAGTGAGCTCAACCGGTTTGTCATCAAGGATGATGAATCATCTCAAGACATGTACAACCGATTGAACAAGATCATCAACAAAATCAAATACTTGGAAGTACAAGATGGGAAGAAGAGAAGTGGTTGACAAGATCCTCTCGCTTACATGGCAAGGGATGTTCAACTCCCCTACACTCATAAGTGGGAAAAGAGAGGGTTCAACAAGTTCACTCCGACGAATGTAATTGGAAGAATGGAAGAACATCTTATCACCGTCAAGGAGTCCAAGCTCACACAAGAAATGTCAAAGATGCATGAACAACTTGAGAAGAACAAGGAGTGGCCCTCAAGGCATCTAGCAAGGAGAAAAGGTCAAGCTCATCAACCTCAAGAACCATGGTTGAGGAAGCGATGATGAAGATAGTGACATGGACATGACTCCCGAACAAATGGCTCTCTTTGTAAGGAAGTTCAACAAAATGTTCAAGAAGAGTGGCTTCTTCAACAAGAACAAAGACAAGGACAAGATAAATACGTGAAGAGAACTTCCAAGAGACCATGCTTTGGATGTGGCAAGGGATATTTCATTGCGGAGTGCCCTAACATAAAAGTAAGAAGAAGAGACACCAACAAGTTTGACAAGAACAAGAAAAAAGAAGTTGGTGAAGCTCATTTGGGTGAAGAATGGGATTCCAAATGATGATAGCTCCGACTCCGACATGGAAGTCAGTCTTGCTAACATAACCATTAGGGAAGCAATCAACAAGTCATCACTATTTGAAGATCTCACCGATGATGAAGATGACTTCACCCACACTTGCCTCATGGGCTAGGGCCCCAAGGTAGACACTCGACCCCGCCCCTAGATGATGATGAAGAAAAATGATTTCGATTTTGGAAAAATGGTCACTAGCTTTGGTAAAAAGGCAACAAAGAAAAATCATGTTTTTAATGAAAGAAATTGAGAATAGAGATGGACTCTTGAGGTGCAAGAAGAACCCCTTTAGAGTTGAGCGGGAGAAAACCATTGCCCTTGAGGATGCCCTTGTAATTGAAAAGAAGGGTTTCAAGGTGCAAGAGGACCTGCTCAAGGAAAAGAGATAGAAATTTTAGCCTCAAGAAATCCCTAGCTAAAGATAAGTTGTTGGTAGATGAATTAATTAAGGAATCTTTCCTAGCTAAGGATGCTTGCAAGAAACTTGAGGATGAAAAGCTTGAACTTCAAAAGAGCTTTGATAGCTTAAAGACTAGTCACATAGAATTAGATGTTCAACTGACAACCTCAAGAACAATGCTACAACTTCATCTAATGATGCTTTCACTCTCAAACATCAACAAGCAAAGGTTGTTCTAGATGTTATAAGTTTGATATAAATGCTTGTGCTACTAATGTTGCCGAGATGAATGCCATGAAAGGAAATTGCTAGGTTGTCAAACCTCTCATAATTGAAAAGAAGAAAGAACCCAAGAGAGGTGAGTTTGAAAACCACACCAAAGGGTTTGGGTCAAGCTACATGAAGAAGTTTGGCTTTGAGGATGGGAAGGCTTGGTAAGCAAGAACAAGGCAATAAAGACCCCATCCCATTCATCAAGAACCACCACACCAAAGGTATGGGAACGAGAAATGGGTGCACTTGGCATGAAGCAAATGGGTGTCAAGAAGCATGACAACCAAGTTAGATACAACACTCCTATCAAGTTCAAAAGCACCTGCTACTACTCATGCACCAAAATCAATGCCAAACAAGTCAAGCAAGAAGCCCAAACCTCATGCATCACAAGATAGTTTTTATGCCGATTATGTGTTGACTTAGAACCACAAGGGTAAGGTGGTTGCCAAGTATGTGGGGCCTCGCACAAAAGGGACAATGATAAAAGGAATGTGTGGGTGCCCAAGATTCTGTGACTAACACTCTAGGACCAAAATCCACTTGGGTACCTAAAACACAACACAACTTGTTTTGTAGGTATACCACCGTGGAACAAAATGGGTGATTTGGAGTAGTGGATGCAAAAATCATATGACCGGGGAGAAGAAATGTTTACATCTTGTGATATGATTGAAAATCCTACGGAAAGCATTGCTCTCTTGGAGGCAATGGTGGAGGGACTCGCTTGTTGGTCTTGGTAAAATTGCTATCTCAATCAATCATTCAATTTCCGATGTTTATTTGGTTGAATCTTTGGACTACAACTTGTTGTCCGTCTCACAACTTTGTGAGATGGGCTACAATTGTTTGTTCACAAATGAGGGTGTGACCGTCTTTAGAAGGGGCGATGACTCCGTTGCCTTTAAGGGTGAACTCAAGGGAAGGCTTTACTTGGTGGATTTTTCATCGGATAAAGCCCAACTGATACATGCTTATTGGCAAAGTCTAGCTTGAGTTGGCTCTGGCATCGCCGACTAGCTCACGTTGGGATGAACAATCTCAATAAGCTTCTAAAGGGGGAACATATCCTAGGACTAACAAATGTGTTCATTTTGAGAAAAATAGAATTTGTAGTGCTTCTGTCGCCGGAAAAGCAAGTTGGTGCTCCTCATCCCGCCAAGAATGTTGTATCTACCACAAGGCCATTGGAACTACTTCACATGGATATCTTTGGTCCGGTAGCCTATGTTAGCATTGGGGGAAACAAGTATGGATTTGTCATTGTTGATGATTACTCTAGGTACACTTGGGTATTCTTTATGAAAGACAAGAGCAAAGTTCATGAAATATTCAAGAAATTTGCAACAAGAGCCCAAAATGAGTTTGATGTGAAGATCAAAAGAGTAAGAAGTGACAATGGCACCGAGTTCAAGAACACCAACATTGAAGAGTATCTTGATGAAGAAGGCATTGGTCATGAGCTCTCCGTCCCATACACTCCACAACAAAATGGGATTGTAGAGAGGAAGAATAGAACTCTGCTGAAGCCGCAAGAACCATGCTTGACGAGTACAAGACTTCGGATAGTTTTTGGGGCGGAAGCAATCAACACGGCGTGTCATGCTATCAACCGTTTGTATCTTCACAAGCTTCGCCACAAGACCGCCTATGAGCTCCTAATTGGTAAAAAGCCTAATGTCTCCTACTCTAGAGTTTTTTGCTGTGCTTCATTCTCAACAAGAAGCCCAAAAGCTCTAAGTTTGCATCTAAAGTTGATGAAGGTATCTTTCTTGTTACGCCAAACGCTCATGGCTATCGTGTCCTCAACAAAACCACCGGTTGTGTTGAAGTCACGTGTGACTTGACGTTTGATGAATCTAATGGCTCTCAAGAGGAGCAAGTTGATGAATTGTGTGTAGGCAAGGAAGTACCCGCTGAAAAGGCTATAAAGAGAATGGCCATTGGAGAAATCAAGCCTCAAGAAGAAGATGATGAGGATTGCATGATTGAAGATGCAGCAGCTCTGCCTCCTACTGCGCAACCCGGAGAGTCCGGACAAAAACTGTGAGACCTCGGAGTTTCCGAAACCTGAGATAAGTCACCTCCGGATACTCCGGACCTGCTGCTGAAGCTTCACAAGGCAGTCAAGAAACTGAGGATTTGATCCAACAAGAAGTGTCTGACCCACATCCAAGAGTTTGACAAAGTGTTCAACGAGATCATCCCGTTGACAACATACTTGGAAGCATCCGTAGAGGGGTAACAACTCGTTCAAGATTAGCAAATTTTTGTGAACATTACTCGTTTGTTTCCATGTTGAACCTCTTAGGTTGAAGATGCTCGGAGATGCTGATTGGGTGATGGCCATGCAAGAAGAGCTCAACAACTTCACTAGGAATGAAGTCCGGTCTCGTGGAACGCCCCAAACAAAACGTGATTGGAACCAAGTGGGTGTTTCGCAACAAACAAGATGAAGATGGCGTGGTGACCAAGAACAAAGCTAGATTGGTTGCAAAGGGTTATACTCAAATAGAAGGCTTAGACTTTGGGGAAACTTATGCACCGGTGGCAAGACTTGAAGCAATTCGTATACTCTTAGCCTTTGCCACCCATCATAACTTCAAGCTACATCAAATGGATGTCAAGAGTGCCTTCTTGAATGGTCCAATCTCCGAAGAAGTCTATGTTGAGCAACCACCGGGCTTTGAAGATCCTCAACTTCCTAACCACGTCTACAAGCTCCATAAGGCGCTCTATGGGCTCAAGCAAGCCCCTAGAGCATGGTATGAATGCCTTAAGGAATTTCTCTTAAAGAAAGGCTTTGAAATAGGCAAAGCCGATCCTACTCTCTTCACTCGTAAACAAGGCAATGATTTGTTTATATGTCAAATATATGTTGATGATATCATATTTGGCTCTACTAATCAAATTTGGGTTGATGAGTTGAGTAGGATCATGACTAAAAGATTCGAGATGTCTATGATGGGCGAGTTGAAGTTCTTTCTCGGTTTTCAAATCAAGCAACTCAAGGATGGCACATTCATAAGTCAAACCAAGTACACCCATGACATGCTTAAGAAGATTGACATGAACAACGCCAAGCCCATCAAAACACCTATGCCATCAAATGGACATCTTGATCTAAATGAGGAAGGTAAAAGCATTGATCAAAAGGTATATCGTTCCATGATTGGTTCTTTTGTTTTACCTTTGTGCATCTAGGCCCGATATTATGCTTAGTGTGTGCATGTGTGCAGGTTTCAAGCTAATCCTAAGGAGTGCCATCTAATGGCCGTTAAGAGAATTTATAGATACTTAGTTCATACTCCTAACCTTGGTTTATGGTATCCTAAGGGCTCCACTTTCGATCTACTTGGCTACTCCGATTCTGGATTATGCCGGTTGCAAAGTAGATAGAAAGAGTACATCTGGGACTCGCCAATTCTTGAAGGTCCTTGGTGTCTTGGAGTTCCAAGAAACAAAACTCCGTTGCCCTTTCCACCGCCGAGGCCGAGGCCATGTTGCAGCCGACGCTTGTTGTGCTCAACTACTTTGGATGAGGCTCACTTTGAGAGACTTTGGTTGAAAGTTAGCAAGGTGCCACTCTTGTGTGACAACGAGAGTGCCATTAAGCTAGCTAACAACCCCGTAAACCAATTCAAGAACAAAGCACATGGACATAAGACACCATTTCTTGAGAGACCATGAAGCCAAAGGAGATATCGCTTAATTCATGTGTGCACCGATAAGCAACTAGCCGATATCTTCACAAAGCCTCTTGATGAACTAAGGTTTTGTGCTTTGAGGAGTGAGCTAAATATCTTGGATTCTCGTAACTTGGCTTGAGATCATGCACATATTTGAGTGACCTAGTATAGAATTTTTGAAAACAAAAGATTTGTGAAAAGCTTGTATTGCATTTGTTTTTAAAAAATTTGGATCTTTAGAGTACAACATTTGGACTATTGTTCCCCTTGCTTGCTTATGACTAGTCCAAAGTGTTGATACTGCTCGTGCTCACTTTTTATCGCATAAGAAACCTTCCAAATCTATACAAACTAAATTCCTTGAAAATCTGCTCGCTGGTCTCGTGGGAGCAGAGTATCCTGTTTGAGGCCAGACACTCCGGTTTCGGACACCCGGGACCTAGCCCGGAGACTCCGAGTTATAAGGGTATAAAAGCTTTGACCGCGGCGGAAACCTTTCTTTCACTCCCACTCTGGTTTTAACCACGCTCCCTTCTCTCCTGTCACCTCTCCCCAACCCCTTGGGCGATTTCCACATCCAACCCCCAAATCTTGTGAAAGTGAGGATTTGAAGGCCCCAAGGCGTGGAGATCAAGGATCTACTCAAGTGTCAAAGGATTCAAGTCTTCTCTCCACTCTCCCCAAGGTACATTCAAAGGAGTCTTTCTCCTGATCTACTTCTCTAGCGTAGTCCTTGTAGTATCCTCGTAGGGAATAGGTAGGAAATACTCCATGTACTCTAGATCTATGTTTCCTCTCGCCTTGATGGATATATTTTGTCGCATTGTGATTTAGGGTTTCGGCTGCGAAACCCAGACTTCGGGGTCGAAGATCCAGACTCTCCAGAATATCCGAGTCTCCGGACTTTTCCCTGAGTATCCGGGGTTCGCACTCGCAACCCTAAACCACAAGTGTAGTGTGTCTCCATCATTGATAATCTCTCTTCCATATCCTTTTACCTATCCAGATGGTGAGAGTGAAGGTCCGTCGTGACAATGAGGAGCCCTCCACCCAAAGGAGGACCAAGCTAGGCATGACCCTGCCGCTCTACGTGCCGTGCAAGAAGCCTTGGGGCAAGAAAGCTCTCGCCGTGTACCTCTAGACCAAGACGGTGACCCTCCTCCCTCCTATGCCGAAGGAGTGAAGAAGAAATAGTGGAGGAGGAGGAGGAGGAAAGGACTGAAAGTGATGATGATGAAGTTGAAGATGAGACATATGAGCAGCTTCCCAGCCCTCGTTCTGCCATGGAAAGGGGCCAGCTAAAGAAAAATCCCGCTACAAGCCCCATCCTAAAAAGAGCCATCAAGCCCCATATGTCCATCAAAGCCGTCCAGCTACTCGAGTTCCTCCTAAACATAAGCAAGGAGTAGCTGCTCACATCTGCCCCAAAACCCCTCCTAGGCTTATTCCTACCCTTCCACCAAATGTCCGAGTAGTCGACACCCCTATCAAGCTAAGGACCCCGACTCAGTTCTTGGATTTGCTGAACACATGATTAGGGACTACTCAAGGAACTCTAGCAGTGAGGGAGCAAAAAAGAGAGGAAAATGTCTATTTGTATCTCAAGGAAGAGAGACATGAGGCAAGGTTTTGGTGTGACTTTCATAGAGATTTTTATCACTCCGTGATCCGCAATCCCAAGCTAGCTTCCAAGAACATGGCTCCCATTGTGCCAATGAAGTACATTGATTGAAAGTATTATGAAGAGCTAAACAACACCGTGTTCAACTCAGTTATTGACAAGTGCAAGGAAGTTGGCCTCTATGGCATCAATGGGTTTTAGGTACAATTGGAACAAAGAAATTCTTGCTCAATTCCATTGCTCTACTACTTCAATCCCCATGACAACACCATCACATGGACAACCTAAGGACAAAAGTGCACCATTGATTACATGACCTTCTCTAGGCTTTTGGGTCTTGGCTCTAAGGAGAGAGGCGCTCTCCCGTGCACAATGAGAACAAGTACAAGCCCAAGGAGCTCCCATTTATGTTTCCTAGCCGAGATTTGGCCATTGAGGGCAAGGCGGACCAACTCAATCCCTACTACTACTATCTCAATCAATTCTTTCGTGCCACTATTGTTTCATCTAGTTCTTTATTTTCAAAATTTCTGAGATCTATTTAAATTTTGGGAGCATGTTAATACTTGTGGGATAAGCTTAATTAAGAATCTACCCTCCGTAGAGATGAAGGCTAGTACATTATGGAACTTTAACGAATTAAAAATGTCGAGAGCATTATGTTTTCTCATGTATGATCAAGTGCAAGGTTTAAACATTGATAGGCAACGATGATATCCATCGAAGGCTTACTCGAGGACGAGTAAGGTTTAAGCATGGGGGAGATGTTGACAGTGAAAATCCGTCAACCTAGCCATGAGTTTACCTTCGGTGTTGGCATAAGTTTTATACCTTATCCATTGGTACTAACCCCCGTGGTATAACAAGTTCACTTATGCAGGGTTTTAGCGTTGAAAGCAAGACTTCCAGGATAAGTTCATCAAGCACCTTGTGACAAGACCTTGAAGCCCCGTACAAGTCATGCAATGGAGCAAACTTGACTCCAAGAAGCCCAGGGACCTAACCCGAGAAGATGACAAACTCCGAGGACCTAAGCAGAAAAGTGCCGAATCTTGCGGGACAAGGAACTACGTCCAACTCGGAGAGAAACTGACGACAAGGGCCTACATGCAGAAGGCAGAAGGATCCAGAAGACTCGGGAACCGACACCATGCGAAGGAGGCCGGGAACTGGGCCTGGATGGGCCCAGGCCGGCCGGCCCAGCCCAGTCCAGGGCCCAATTCCCCCTCGGGCTATTTATAGCCCCGGGGTCGAGAGCCACGCATTAATTAATTCATCATCGGCCGCCGAGGAGCAGAGAAGAGAGGGACACCACCCGGAGAGGAGAGGGTCGAGCTAGTTGACTAGGGTCTCCCTAGCCGACGTGGGAACCTTGCAAGGAAGACCACGTTGGAGTTCCCGGAGCTAGAAGCAAGATCAAGGTAGGATCCTGGTGGTGGTGATCTTGTTTATGTATCATTGTACTAGTTGAATTATCAAGTTGAATCCGATTTCTAGCGATCAAGTGTTTCTTCGATGATTTCGTTTTTCGATCGGCTTTGCTTATTCTAGATCGATTCTCGAGATAGATCACATACGGTGTTCTTGTAGCTGCGGTGGCTAGAGGTACAAGCCGGATCTTCCGAAAGAACTCGACTTGTCCTTGGACTCACCCTAGACTACCCGCATGAATAGGGATACGTTGTGACAGAACGGGGGTTCCGAAAGGCAGGCATTTTCAGAGTCGAACGGGAAACCACGATTTAAAGAGGCTTCTAATGAGATTCGATTTGCTACTTCTTCTTTGTTTTGAACTTCAACAAAAGGCTTAACCCGATCTCTCTAGATCGGTTTATCTACCCAATCTATCTTTGTTACCTCCGGTCTTTATTATATTAGATTAGTTTTGTGTTCTTTATCTAGATGCATTAGGGTTTCTCTTTACCGAAGATTGAAGTTACTTGGCTTTACTAGATCATCTTTTGCGTCACACATTTGTTCTACGGATTCGATACCTTGCGTTCACCACTCGAGGGAAGAAGGGTCCCTTGACTACGACGGGATACTTGTCTGCTTGCAAGTCTAAACAAACTTTGATACAACTATTAACCGTCAACAGTCGTTTCGGGGTAGCTTTAGGATCGATGTTGAGTGAGTGCTCGATCAGCTGCCTGGGAACCCCTGGCATGTCCGCTGGCTTCCACGCGAAGATGTCTCGGTTAGCCCGGAGGAAGCTGACGAGCGTGTCTTCCTATTTCGTGTCAAGGCCCGACCCGATGGTGGTAGTCTTGCTGCTATCGCCTGTCCCGAGGTCAATCGTCTTGACTTGCACTTCCTCAGCTGGTTGGGCCTTGTTGGCATTGTCCGACTTTTCTAGGATGTCGAGTTCACTTGGGGTAAGCTTCTTGGATGCAGCATAGATCTCCATCATGGCGTTGGGTACTTGATTTATGGCTGCGAGTTCCACAGCTTCTGTGTCACAGTCGAAGGATATCTTCATGTCCCCTTGTAGCGAGAGTACACCGGCCAGGCTTGGCATCTTGAGTACCAAGTATGTGTAGTGAGGTACCGCCATAAACTTGGCGGTAGCTGCTCTGCTGAGGATGGCATGGTAGGAAGTCTCGAAGTCAGCGACTTCAAACTTTATGTACTCGGTGCGGTAGTTTTCTCTGGTTTCCCCAAAGGTAACTGGCCGGACCACTGAGCCTAGTGGGATAGCCGCATTCCCAGGGACGATGCCGTAGAAAGGGGACGTTCTCTTGGTGAGCATGTGAGTGATGTCGAGCTTCATCTTCTTCAAGGTCTTGGTGAAAAGGACGTTGAGCCCGCTCCCACCGTCAATAGTACCTTGTTGAGTTTGGAGCCCGCCACTACCGGCTTCAGGACGAGTGGAAACCGCCCTGGTTTAGAGAAGCTTGTCCATTGATCCACGCAGGAGAAGGTTATGGGTACCTCTGACCACCCGAGGGGGGTCGGAACCGCTGGTTCAATGTTCAAGACTTCCTGTCCGATTGCCTATCTATAGAATAGATTGAAGACGAAGCATAGCCAAGCGAGAACAAAATCATAAAAGGAGGAATCAAGTCACTAAAAGATCGTATGAAATGAAGTACTTTACTCACATAATAAATGCATTTATATCATCTCCACCGAGTACATACCATTTGATGACCTTAACTAGCTCCGAACTCCGCCATGGCTAAACCAATCAAGGCGGCCATGGCGCCTATGGTAGGCCTAGGCCATCACCTAGACAACTTCGAGGACTCGCGGTGGTCGTCGTCCGCCTTCGTAGCTCTCTCCTAGGTGTGACAACCCGTGTAGGAAAATACCGTACTATCGCCTAAACTAAACCACTTTGGTTATTAAGCAATAATAAAGTATCATCCCGTCGTTAGTTGCCGGGTTAACGCCCGTAAATCACTTACATAGCAACAAGGATCGACATATATGCATTAAAACTCACGCGAAGGCGAGTCCGGAGACATTATATGATTAACATCCGAAATTTACCCCGAAGAATTTATTAATTACAAACCGAAGTCTTTGACATGACAACGCAGTTCGTAGTTTTTAAAATAGCAGAAATAAACTAAACGAACGCGGAAACACCACGGGAGGCCGCCCATGATGCCTTCATTCATCGTCCTCCACCCACTCCAGCTCCCAGCCGGGCGGGATCTCTCCGGGCCACACATCAACATAGGCATTACCTGGAACAACAGGTTATAGCAAGGCTGAGTATACTAATACTCAGCAAGACTTACCCGTCGGTGATAACTACTTCACCAACTCTAGACATGATAGGCTTTTTGGCCACTGGGTTTCTTTTGCCGAAAAGCAACAAAGAGTATGTCCTTACTTTCAAGATTTTAGCACCAGTTCTATTGCAAGCATACGTTGTACAATACAATTAATCAAGCATAATATTCATCAACTTCCATCATTAGGGATATCATGGACAGTGGAGTAAGTAGTCTCAGAAAACGGTGAGAGGCCGACAACCAGTTGATTTCAACCTTGCAAGGTAGACCTAAACACACGGTGGGATGCCCCTGCGAGGACAACCACCAAGCGGTTCCCAAAACTCTTTGGATCGAGATCGAATCTTACAGTCTTTGGTACAGGCTATCTGGCATACCCCGCGAGGCACCGGACTCACCATGCACCACCGGTAGCTAGCCGTGAGACGCGTCCCAAGATGAGAAACAAGTAAGATCCCTCACCGCGTCATTAAGGTACTAGGCTTACCGGCCCCATTCCCGACAAGTGCTTAGTATGTTCAAACACTTAACCCACGAAAGCCCATTGACCGGAGCCCACATCCCATGCTCTTACCACATGAGCAATCCATTTAAGGAGATCTTATGATTCCAACATAAGAACTTATTCTCGCGAGTGACAAGTATCACTCGACTTGTAACGGTCCTATAGCATAGCAGCTATCGACCTATCATACTAGTAAAGGACAAAGGTACCTAGGGATCATGCATCTAGGGTTTCATATCAACTCTCGAACGTAAATGCACAATCATCCATAGATAGTTGCATAAAAATTTTAAACACCGGGTTAATTGCACCGGGCTTGCCTTCGTCGGCCAGGTTAGCTCGAGTGCCCTCGGTGTCTTCGATCACCTCCACGTACCGCAGCTCCGCTTCAGCCTCCTCCCTCCTCGGCTTCGGCACGAGCGCGTAATTACAAGACGGGAGTTCTACATAGAATGCAATGCATGGTTCGGGTGGTGTGATAGATTAATACTAACTCTTGTTGGCCACTTTCACCGAGATAAACCTTTAATTATTAATTCTTTTTCATAAAGTTATCGTAGACAAGGTTTACCTTTTTAATAAACAATTATTTAATGTTTACTTTTATGTTGGTGATTTCATGTGAGGATTTATTAGTCAACCTTTTAATAGCATAATGGGTGCACATAAAGGTAAGTACTTCCATTTAAATTCTTAAAACAGCAAGGGTGTATTTATAGATCCTAAATAAGCTATGAAACCAATTAAAAAGGGTCACAAGGATAAAAGGCTCATTTTCCTAATTAACTCAATATTAAACTTTTAATTGCCTCTAATGCTTTTATTCGTACGATAAATTAATAGAATTCAAGTGGAAGGGTTTCTTAATAAGCACTAAACACCTATACCAAGCCACTGAACACACATGCATGCTTAGAATAGATAGATTAATTATACCAAAAATAACAAAAACTAGCTACTAAAGCAAGATAAAAGCATACAAAAATAAATAAGAATCCAATTGATTCAAACTTTCTCACACAGTGGTCTAGGGTCCAAAACTAATCTAGGAATGCAACATATACACCTAGAACTATCACCGATCTTGGATTATTCATTTACAAAGAAAATCAAACATATATCAAGAATAAATACTTCTGTTAAATATAAAATTGTTATTAATTCACCGGAGGTGTATTTAGGCATAACAAGACAACATGCAGAAGATGGGCACAAAAATATAACTATTTTTAGCTACAAAAATCATCAAGATAGATTCCGCATAAATAGGAAATAATTCATATAAAAAGATTTACAACATAACTTTGTGCAATGTTTGACACAGGAGCTAGTTATAACATAACACACAACATATCCAAAAATTAACTACAGAGGACTTACAGATTTTGAGGTACAATAGATCTAGGTTTTTCACATTTCTATTTTTCATGCAAAAGTTATCAAGAAAAACTATAAACAAGCTTTACAAAAGTTGTAGTGTTTTTCACCAGGAGTCCAAAAAAATTGAGCTTGCATTTTTCTGAATTGTCTACAATTTTCTATGCATTTTCTAATTTTCAGCATAACACATGCACTATAGAAGATTCCTTTTGCAACGAGGTCTCTAGAACTTTTCTATCCTTCACGGATATGACCCTAGCTTGCACAAAACACCCCGGAAATGCTAAATGCTCTGCAATTGGGTCCCTGGACCGCGGGGCGGTGCGGTCGGCCGGAATCCGGCAAGGCGGCGGCGCTCTCGGCCGGGGAATAGGTGGGAAAGGTCAAGGGGGACACCTTAGGTCGATTCGCGCCGGAGTTGGGGTCGGGGGTTGCCCCGGTGACGGCGTGCGGTGGGCTGTGATTCCGGCGAGGGAGGCGTAACGCCGGGCAACGGCGACGGCACAAGCTACCACGGGTCCTAGGGAAGAGCTTAGGATTGCCGAAAGGCACTAGGTGAGGGTGGAGGGGGACGCTCGCCGGCCGCCGTCAATGGCGGGCGGCGACCGAGCCTCGCCCGCACGAGAGGGGGCGGGCGACGTTTAAATAGGGGCTCTCGTGCTTCGTGACATAGGGACGATGAAGATACCGACCGTGGTACGACGACCACCTCGGTAGGCATGCGCATAGGGGAGGGGAGCCGCGGACGGACCGGCGGTCGGCTCGGTGCACGGCGCGCGCGGTACGACGCGAACGATAGGGGAGGCGCGTGGCGTGCGAACTTGAAGGCTTCGGAGTGTGGGGACCTAGGTAAGGTGTGCGACCTTGGGAGGTGCACGGCCTCGGAAGGTGCGGGCGGCCGGACGCAGAGGCGCGCGCGCGACATCGCGTTCCGCACCGAACCGTTTCATCTTAGGCCGCTTCAAGCACGTTTTTCTCCAAATTTTTGAACTAAAGTGCACTAGGTGGTGAATAAGAAAGTTGTAGATCTCACTACCCTCTACAACTTTTACAAAGGCTCTATGGTGTTTTTCTCAACGGTTTTTGCATGAAGTGCGGCCAAACTTTGAACGCCACTATGTGCTAGTGAACAGGAGCCGCCGGCGATTGACCAAGTTTTCCTCCCACTTCCACTCAAAATTTGAAATTCCATCCAACATGAAAATTGTGTCCCTCAAAAAACTAGACAACTTTCATATTGGGAGATTTTGAAGTGTTTAGGTGAAATTTGGAGAACGCAAACAAAAGTTCCGAGGACATTCAAGGAGGCTTGACCGTGTCTTTGGCACAAGTTTGCCCACAAGTATGTGTTGACTTGATCAAGAGGGTCATTAGGGTTTGTTGGTGAGGTTTTCGAGGTGAGGACCCGGGTTGACCATGATTTGACCATGGTCAACGGAGTTTGACCGACCATTAGGGTTAATTTGAAAACCCGGGGCGTCACGGCCTACCCCCCTTAAACGGAATTTCGTCCCAAGATTCGATTCAAGAAAAACAAAGTGTCGGTGTTTTAGACCGGCAACCTACCAAGGGGAGTACCCGAGGTAGATGAATGTGGCCTCGCCGAGATCGGTAACTCGAAGGAAGAGACACGTGGCACACAATGTAGACGAGGTTTGGGCCGCGAGGTGCGTAATACCCTACGTCCTATATGCCGCATAGCTCGGGATTGATTGGATGTGTTTACAAGATGATGCGTATGAGAGAGAAGGGTCCCTGCCTCGCCTTATATAGCCTCGGAGGCAGGGTTACAAGTCGGTTTGAGGAGAGAGTACTAGTTGGGTACGACTAGGAGTTTTCTTCATAGTATAGGGCATGTATAGATTCCTATCCGAGTACTTCTCCACCGTAGTCCTTGCGCCCCATGCCATCAGGTGCCGTGTGGCACAAGCCGAGTAGTCCAAGGGGCCCACCGAGTAGTCGGTCCTAGTACCCACCGAGGCGGTGGGCCCGCAGAGGTCCATACGACAAGCCCCGATTACTTTGTAGTCGAGTAGGATAGTTTCAAGTAGTCTTGACGGCCTTGACGAGTAGTCCCCAAGCGTCCCCAAGTACTACAAGCCAAAAGTCCTCAAGAGTACTTGAAGCATCCCGAGGCTGGAAGGTACTCCAGCTGATCCTTGAGTAGTCTTGAAGTCTTCTCGAGTAGTTCCCAAGCGTCCTCGAGTTCTCCTCTTGAAGGTCTTCAATAATACTCGCTTTGTCTTGAAGAAGAAACCATATGGAAAATGCGATTCGAAGAATCGCATTCCATATGGAATGTAGCCCCCGAGCCTTAGGTCGAATTGTAGATTCAAGCTGAGGGTCAATCGAAACTCTACTAAGATTATCCCGCAAAATCCGGAGAAAAAACCGAAGGACACGTGGCACGGAGCCCCCGAGCCTTGAGTCGAGTAATTCCTCTCGAATTGAAGGGTCATCTTGATTGTAGAATGTGTCCTGAGTTGCTCTGGAATCTTATCATCACCCCAAGAATTAAATAGTCGTAGTCGAGCCCCCGAGATGAAGCGCGTCGACTACTGGAAGTTGAAGAGTCAGGCGGCTGCCGCTGAGTCAGCTGCCGATACTTATCCATCCGGCCATTACGAAGCACCGTTGGTTGGCTTATAAATAGAAGCCGAAACCCTTAGGGTTTTCCATCCTCCACACTTGCGGCCATTTGAAATAGATCTAGCCCGTAGTCGGCCACCCGAGCACACCGCCATAGTGCCTTAGGGCCGCAGATCCACGCGCGCCGCCACTGCTTGCCTCCAGAGAAGCCCCCGAGCGAATGCGAGTGAAAACCCGGTGCACTTGAAGGATGAAATCTTCTCCATCGAAGAGCATGAAGACCGGCGCCGGGAAGAAGAGATCCCGTGATGAGGCGACTGGATCCGCCCAAGCGTCAACACCGCCGACCTCTCCCCCTCGCCCGAATCCGAACAAAGAATGGAACAAATCCAAGGCGAAGACCGAAGACCTGCTGGCACTGGTGAACAGCGGTTTCCTTCGGGAAAAGGAGATGGACATGTGGCGCGCCGCCGCGGGATATCCATATCCAATGGAGAAGAATCCCGACGAGATCCCGATGTTTGCGCGGTTCGTGGAGCGCGGGCTGGCTCTCCCTGCGAGTGACTTCTTCAAAGGCCTCCTCAAGTACTACAGTATCGAGTACTTGGACCTGAATCCCAATGGGATCTTCCACATTTCTGTCTTCGTCCACTTCTGCGAGGCCTTTGTGAGGATCAAGCCCCACTGGGTGCTGTTTAGATAGTTCTTACGCATGAAGCCGCAGCCGAGCGCCAACGACCCAAAGAGTAGTCGGAGGAGCCGCATCCGGATGCGCGAAGACGCCGCCGAGCAAGCACTGTCGTACAAGCTCATCGAATCCAACCGAGATTGGAAGTCGAAATGGTTCTACATCATGAACCACCACCCGGAGCCGCCGAAGCGGAGAGGGAAGCGACCAAAGCATCGGCCCCGGTGGAATACGGAGCCGACCATGCAGAAGGGTATTCAACTACCCGAGCTGCTACAGAAGATCAAGGCTTTGAGAGAAGCCGGGCTGAGGGTCAAACACATGGCCTTCAGCTTCATGAAGAGGAGGGTACAACCGCTAATGGCGCATGATACCCTCGGGTACCAGTATACAGGAGACGGCGACACGTCGAGGATGCCCGGCACTGAAGTCGACGATGACGACATCGTCGAGAGACTGGGGAGGATCTTCAAAGATATGCCACCATACGTACCCTGCCCAGACCCCGAGTACTCCGCGACTCGTCCGCCAAACAAGGTTGGTAGCCGAACTTATGTCTTTGAGTACTCATTGCGTTGTAGTAGTCAAGCTCACCCAAACTATTTGATGCAGGATGATCTGACAAAGTTTGTCTCCGACCCAGCTTCCCCTCCTTAACTTGTGGATATTCCCGAGGAGGGCAAGGGAAAGGGCAAGGAGCGCCGTGAAGTCGGTGAGGGTGACGACACCGTCACCATAGAAGTCACGTCTGATGAGGAGGACGGGGAGACGCTTCGGGGGAGCCGATTCCGCGCGGTCCGATTTCGGCCCGGCCTGGGTTGCCCCACATCCCCCTTGTCGAAGATCCACCGACTAGCCTGGAGGCTAGTCTCCCTGCACCGCCGAGGAAGCCGCGCAATGTGGCACGCAAGCGCGTCGCCAAGAAATTGAAGGTGACCGAGACTACATCTCAAGAGGTGAGTTCCTCGAGTAGAGTATTCGAGTACTTGGCTTGGAAGTATTCGTATGCCGACGATTGACTTCGAGTTGTCGCAGGAGATTCCCTCATCCGACCCTGTTGATCAAGGGGAAGGAGAGGACTGGGACACGGTGGGCGGGCCGGCTAAAAGAAGCCGCAGTCCAGCCCCCACCGTCGAAGAACTTGTGTCGCGGATGACACGGCGGTCGACCGGAGTTGTCGAGCCACGGGTGCCGGCCATGGAGATCGTGCCCAAGCCGAGCACGACCGCCGGTGCCGAAAAGCGGCGGCGGCTCAAGCCGAAGAGGAGGCGCCCACCGAAGCCGGGCTTGTAGACATCGCCGCATACTTGGCGCTCCAACCGTGATCGTCGTCCGCTCTAGCTTGTAAGTGAAGACCTTTCCCGAGTAGTAGGTTGACTACCAATCTTGTACCGTGCAGGAAATCAACTGACTTGTCCTGGGACGGGGATGAACCCAGCACGACGGCGGCTGAAGAAATTTCCGCGCCTGCCACCGAGGAGTCCGCTCCCCTCCCTCAGGCCGAGACCGTGACGTCGACCGCGGAGGCTACGCTGCCAGAAGCCAGCGTAGTAGAAGGTGAGTACGCTGCAGTAAAGCGGCCTTCCTCGAGCAGTAGTCAAAGCCCCCCGGGAACCGATCCCGTATGTCTTGTGTTGACGGGGGCGAAGTCAAGGGTAGCGCCATCCCCGAGGCCGTGCCGAACCGAGGTGGCCACCGAAGCGAAAGAATCGAGTCGGCGGAGATAGCAGCCCCCGGGGTGGCCGAAGAGGTGTGTGGCGATGCCCTGCTAGAGGTGAACTTGGAGGTAGTCGTCCGTTCGCCAGAAATCCAAGATGCGAAGCCGATCTGTTCGGCGCCGATGTCCGAGGCCACCACGACTAGTCGGGATGGACTCAAGCTTCTGGCGGATGACCTTATCAGCCCGGCAGTAGTAGCTCGCAACTTGGAATCGATGCGACGGGCCGAGCAATGGATGAAGGTATGTATCAGTACTCTTGAGTAGTCGAGTTCCAGCAGAACGAGTACCCAAGTAAGAGTTGTTGCCTTGTGCAGGATGTCGTGGAGAGATCCCGACAAAAGTCTGACATGCTCCAGGGATTTGGCGATACAGTGCTCTGGGCAGAAACATTGGAGAAAGAACTCTCTAAGGACAGGAAGCATTCTGTCATGCTCCAATCCAAGCTCGATGGCGCCTTCGCCCGTAGCACAATGAAGTGCAAGATATGCGGGGCGAAAAGCGATGAGCTGGTCCGGAAGAACAAGTCGCCGCGCCGGAAAAACAAAGGTATTGTGATGCCCCAAGTTTTTAATTACCGTCATTAACGCTAATGACCGGATCGCCCGGGTCAAACCCGTCAAACCCCGGTCAAACCTAGGTCAACTCGGGTCATCACCCGAAAACCTCGCCAATGAACCCCTTGACCAAGCCTACACACACCCGTAGTGGACCTTTGGTCAAAGACACGGTCAAACCCCCGCTTAACCGTTGACGTCGGCCGAATGTCGTCCGAACTTTTGCCGCGTTCCCCAAAATTCACCTAAACACTTCAAAATCTACCTTTATGAAAGTTGTGCATCTTGTTGAGGGACACAACTTACATGTAGATTGGCATTTCAAATTTTGAGTGGAAATTAGCGAAAAACTTGATCGATTGACAATGCCCCCCGTTTTCCCGGAACATGCCGACATTCAATATTGGCACGACGTTCCCGCAAAATCCGTTGAGAAAAACACTATATGGCCTTTTTGAAAGTTGTAGAGGGTAGCTAGATCTACAACTTTCCTATTCATTGCCTTGTGCACTTTTATTCAATTTTTGGGAGAAACACGAGCTCGAACGAGCTAGTCGGAAAGGTTTCGGGGCGCTCTCGCGCGCCGCGCGCGCCGCGCGCGCGCCGGCCGGCCGCGCGCCGCCGCGCCGCCCCGCGCCCCTTCCCTCCGCCGTACCTCGATCCGTGCGCCGCCCGCGTCTTCCCAACGCACCGCGCCGTCCCGAGGTACACGCACGCCGAGGAGACGCCCCCCTCGCCGCACCCCACGGGACGCCGCGCCGCCGTACGAGCGGGGCCGGTCCGCCCCCGCGTCCGTCCGCCGACGCCCGTCCGCGCGTTCCCGAGGTGCCCCGAGCGTCCGACGGCCCCCCGGTCCTAGGCGTACGCCTCCGCGTGGCCTATATAGGCAGCCGGTCCCCCGGCCACGCAATGCCTCGCCCCTCCCCACCGCGCAGCCGTCCGCCGCGCGCCCGGTCGGCGACCACGGCGAGCCGCGGCTCCGGCCACCGCGCGCCTAGCCAAACCGGCCGCCACCTTTCCCTCGCTCCTACCGAAGCTTGCCAACCGCCCCCAGCCCTCTCGCGTCGAGCCCCCTCGCCGGCATACACAGCAGCCGCGGCCCGCTCCTCCCCGACCACCGCCGAGCACCCCACCGCCGGCCACCTCCACCCCGTCCAAGCACCTAAACCGGTCCTAGGTGATCCCCTAACCCTCCTCCGCCCCTTCCCCGGCCAAGAACGCCGGCGACCTCACCGGAATTGCAAAGCCCGCGCCGGCCGGCCTCCCCGAGGACCACATTGCGAACATCGAGTTCTTCTCAGGGGCCTAATCGCAAAAGGGTAACTCCAATAGTACAACAGATTTGCTGATTCTTGTAAATCGCGTAGAAAATCACAGAAAAATCAGAAAAATGTGAAACCAATTTTGTTGGATCCGTTGTGAATTATACTACAACTTTTGTTATTCTGGCCTGAGCTAATTCCTTTTAGTTTTTGCATGAAAAATACAAATGTGAAAACCCTAGATCTGCAATATCTCAAAAACCATAAATCCTCTGTAACTAATTTTTGGATATGTTGTGTGTTAGGTCATGACTAGCTCCTATGCCAAAAATTGCACAAAGGTATAGTGTAAATAGTGTTATAAAAATGTTTTTCTATTTCTAGCAGATCTGCATAAATGATTTTTCTTGTTAATTATATTCATGTTCTTGAGCCCAACTTGTGCACCCTGTTTTGTAATACCAAAATGCACATCTTGAGAATTAATCATGAATTTGGATTCACAGAAATAACTATTCTTGATTTATGCATGTTTTCCTTTGTAAATTTATAAACCAAGTTTAGTAAAGATTCCATGCAAACATGCTGGTTCTCTAGGCTTGTTTAGGACCAGAGAGCATGCACAGGAAAGTTTGGATCATTTTGATGCTTAATTATTTTTATATACATTTAAATTGAATCACTAGATAACCTTTTTTATTTTCCATAACATTTAATTTCCTAGCCTCCAACACTCACATATGGGTCCAATGGACCATTATAGATGTTAGTAGGCCTAAGAAACACTACTTTAATTTTTGGTATTTAATTGCTTAATAAAAAGCTTAAAAGCCTCTTTAATATTAAAGAGAAATTAAATAAAGAAAAGCCCTTATTTAATTCTTTTCCTTTTTAAAAGTATTATTCAATTTAATTAAAAGATAATTAATTCTCGTTGCTGATGAGGAATTAATTCACGGATAAAAATATTATTCATATCCTTGCTTGTGAAATGAAAAGGATTAAAGCTTTCACATGAAATGACAAGTACAAGAAACCTTTACTCGATTGTGCAATAAAAGAATAGCCCATGTACGACCAATAACCTTCCTAAAAGAGAAACACTATCTAGATGCTTGTTACGGGTGTTTAGTGGTTAATACGCCCTTCCACCGAATTTATTGATTAATCCCATGGATAAAAGATATATAGGTCATTAAAGGCTTAAGAAAGGGGAGAAATCACCAAACCACCCTTGCTAACTTGAGGATGGTTGCAAATCATGTTAAAAAGGTTAAATGTACCTACCCACTACTGTTGGTGAGTTTGAATTAAATTATTTACATATATATGTACACAATCACCATCAAAAAGAATAATTGATAAAGAGTTGCATATTACTCCTTTATGGAAGAGTATGCTGAATGTATTCTTATCTAGGTGAATGTGCCCAACAAATACACCACTTGATTGTCAATACGGTTTGTAATTGATTAAAGTGAAAACCGTCGAATAAATCTTGCATTTGCATCTCCGTGTAGATCTTTCCGCCAGTAGACGTACGCTCGCGCCGGAAGGAGGAGACGAAGGTGCCGACAAAAAGCTGCCGTGCGTGAACGTAGCTCAAGACCTGGACCCAAGTCCGGAAGGGCCCAAGGCCAACCTTGCCGGCGAAGGCAAGCACCGGATCATTAATCCCGTCTTTTAAAATTATGCAATTATGGTTGCTGTGATTGTGCATTTATGTTTCAGGAATTGATTTGAAACCCTAGATGCATGATCCCTAGGTACCTGTGCTCTATCACTAGTATGCTAGGTCGATAGCTGCTGTGCTATAGGACCGATAGAAGTCGAGTGATGTTCGTCACTCGCGAGAATAGGTTCCTAGATAGGAATCATAAGATATCCTCAAAAGGATCGCTCATGTGGTAAGAGCATGGGATTGGGCTCCGGTCCAGTGGGCATGTGGGCTAAGCTTTTGAACGTGCTAAGCACATGTCGGTTATGGGGCCGGTAAGCCTAGTACCTTAATGAGGTGGCACGGGATCCTACCATTACTACTCTTGAGAAATCTCCTTACCGGCTAGCTACCGGGAAGGGTGGTGTATGGTGACTCCGGGTATCTCGCGGGGTATGCCGGATAGCCTGCACCAGGGACTGTAAGATTCGATCCCAACCCGATGATTTATGGGGACGGCCTGGGAAAGTTGTCCTTTCGGGGACAGCCTACCGTGTGTTTGGGTCTACCTTGCAAGGTTTAAATCAATCGATTGTCGGCCTCTCACCGTTATCCGAGACTCGCTTAATCAACTGGCCATGATATCCCATAATGATGGAACTCGAGGAATATGTTGGATGAATTAATTGCTTGTCCAATTCTTGAATGAATTAGTTGGCACACTTAGAAATGGTAATCAACTAGAACTTGCGCTAAAAGATTGAAAGTAAGGATCCACTCTTAGTAGCTTTCCAGCAAAAGAAACTCCACCGGCCAAAAGCCTTTCATGTCTAGAGGTTGGTGATGTAGTCATCACTCGACGGTTAAGTCTTCTGAGTATTAGTATACTCAGCCTTGCTTTAAAACCGTTGTTGCGGTGTGATTGATCGGATGGGTGACAACAAGTAAGGACATCACGGATGGCCTCCTGTGATGTTCACCGTTGCGCTAGTTTAAATTATTTCCAGTTGTATTTTCGAACTCGAATCTTTATCTTATGCCATGAACAATGGTTTGTAATCAAATGTTTAATTCATGTTGTACTGCGGACTCGCCTTCGCGTGAGTTTTAATGCCGTGTCGATCCTCTCGTTCGATGTCCAAGTGATTTACGGGCGTTAACCGGCAACCAACGACAGGATGATACTTTACTATTGCTTAATGACCAAAGTGGATTGGTCTTAGGCGATAGTACGGTATTTTCCTGGGCGGGTTGTCACAGTACACCGATCCTAACTTGTCGAGTACTTATTGTAGGTACCCTGTAGTAGTCCGACATCTTCCTTTGAGTTGTTTGTAGATCTTGAGGCCCGTGTGGAGCAGCCGAAGGCATCGAAGTCGATATGAATAATCTCTTCTACCGAGAGAAAGATGCCCGCGAGGTACTTGAGTACAATTATAAGCATCCGGGCCATGAATGCAATATGCACATGGAGCTTCGGATCGCCTCGGATCGTGACCTTGTCAACTCGCTATAAATCTCTGCGATGCTTTGTGAGGATTGCGAGAAGCCGCGGGGGTCAATTCAAGGAACTCGAGGAAGTCGCGCTTCCAATTGCGAGGCTACGGTACCTCACCGGGCGGACCAAAGATTGCTCCATTGGTCGATCGGCCGAAGGAAGCCCCGGGACGTCCGGCGACGTATGTCAAGCATCCGGCGAAGTCCATCCCCAACCAAGTCTTAGCGATCATGAAGTCGTACTTCCCCAAGGCTCCGGTTGATGTAGTCGCGGGTGGACTAGCCGCCAACTGCACGGATGAGCAGTACGCAGAGCTTCTGGAGCAGATGGCGCCAATCGCCGAGCAAGTCGCGGAGAAGCCGAACCTCCGTAGTTATCCCGTAGGATTAGCTTGTAGCGATAGCTTGTATATAAACGGAGTTGTAATGAACTTGTTTAAGTTTGTAATGAAAAAACTTCCATCGAATGAGTACTCGTTATCGCGATGTTGTATGCGGAGTGTCCATCCGAGGAGTTGTCGCGAGTGGTAGTACTCGATAATAGACCCGTTGAGGGAGACACAATAAATGAGTTGATCGATAATCAAACTTTATTACCGAAAGAATACACCCGGATGGCCGGGGCCATTTACAAGTGAAGTCGCTAGGACTCGGAGGCCGCCTACGGCTTAGAGTAGTGCTAGGGTGTATAGCCGCTTACAACAAGAGATCCGTTAGTAGCCGTATAGACCGGATCTTGAAATATGTGGTCTCTTGATAGACCGTCGCTAGAGTCCTTGATGCTCTAAGCGGCTCGAGTTCTATTAGTAGCCGTTAACGCCGGATCTCGGAGTAGAGTAGTTCGGAGACTAGTGCCCGGACCCATAGGCCGCTTACAACGAAGGATTCGGGAGTAGTCGTCTAGACTTGAGCCCCCGAGTAGTCGAGAGACTATGCGTAGACTCGACGAGCTGGTCGACATTCCACGAGTTGCTGATGTCTTCGCCTTCAAGTGCCTGGAGGCGATACGAGCCTCGGTCCGGTCACATTTGCAATTGTGAAGGGACCTTCCCATGGCGAGCCGAGCTTGTGTAGTCCTTCCGTGTTACGGATACGGTGGAGGACGAGATCACCAACGTTGAAGGAGCGTTCCTTGACGTTGCGATCGTGGTAGCGTCGGATAACTTCTAGGTACCTTGCCGACCGGACGAGGGCGGCGCGGCCGAGCTTCTTCGAGTCCGTTGATGTCAACTCGTCCGTCGTCTTCGGATATGCCTTCGTCGTCTTGCTCTCTCGCCGGCGACTCCCATATGACGTCGGCGGGTAGGATAGCTTCGCAGCCGTAGACCGTAAAATAAGGTGACGGTCCCGTCGCCTTGGTGGGTTGAGTACGCGCCCCGCAGAGCGTTGGGCGGTTTCTTGATCCACTTTCCACCTTTCGTGTTAGCGCATCATGCGGTCGCTTCTTGAGAGCGTCGAGGACCACCCCGTTGGCACGCTCGACTTGTCCATTGGCCCGTGGATGGGCGAGCGAGACATACCGGATGTCAATCCCGCCGTTCTCGCGGTACTCCCGAAGCGGTGATTGTTGAAGTTGGAGCCCGTGTCCGTGATGATGCGATGGGGTAGTCCGTAGCGATGCATGAGTTCATCCAAGAAGTCGAGTACCCCGTCGGCCCTTGGGACGGGTGACCGGTTTGACTTTGATCCATTTGGTGAACTTTTTTTTTTTGAGGCAAATACTGTGGGGGAGTTCCCCACAGCTTGAAAAACTTAAATAAACCGAAAGGAGTTTATGTACAAGCAGGGCAAGAGAGAAAAAAGAGGGGGAGAAGAGGCTACCATTACATTAAGAGATACTCTCCAAAAACGAAATAAAAGAAGCCTGCCTATCACTCTTCACTCTCACGATGTGAAGAAAACCCTGAGCTTTAAACTTCCTAACCCAAGTGCTAACAGAAGCTGAACCATTATCAAAGATGACAGCATTTCTAAGATTCCAGATCTCCCAACTTGCTATGATGAAGGCTTCCATGAAAAACTCCAGGTTGGACATCCGAAAAGCTTGAGTAACCCTTTCGTCAACAGGTAGGTTCATGTTCCAGGTAATACCAAGCCTTGCCCAACAACCGAGAGCAAACACACAAGAAAAGAAAAGGTGATCGATGTCTTCCTCCTCATTAGCAGTGCATAAAACGCAGGAAGCATTGGGTTGCACATTATAATTCCTCCCGCGGCGAAGATAGATCTTGTATTCAAGCGATCAACCAAGACTAACCATATGAAGAATTTGATTCGTTTACACACTTGGACTGCCGGATAAGCGTGAAGATCCTAGAAGATTGAAAATTCTCAAACACCATTCGATAATACCTTCTAGATGTATAATTCTTGTTTCCCCAAAGCAAAAAAGACCAAGAGTCATGTTCAACTGGATTGAGATCCACGAAAGTAGCACCGTATCAAGTTGCAGCAATTCCTCATGAGCTTCAGTCGATAGAGGCAAGGCAAACAGTGAATCGAGATCATCAGCTTGGGCAAAATCTTGGACTGAGATTTCAGCATTCCTGGCAAAAGAGAACAATCTTGGAAACTTATGAGCCAAAATTTCACCACACCACAGATCCTCCCAAAAAGTAACTGTGGAACCATTTCCCAAAACACAATAGGCAATCCCCCTGAAGAGGGTATTTAAGCGCAAGACATCCTTCCACCAAAAGGAACCAACCTCCGAGGAAGCATGAGGGACTTTCCCAAGATAATATTTATCCCAGATCAGATTCACCCACGGGATATCCATATGGTTATAAAATTTACTGAGTTGCTTGAGAAGCAGAGCCTCATTTTGTAATCTCAGATTAAGGATACCTAGCCCTCCCTTGGATTTTGGCCTCTGCACCATAGACCAAGCAGCCAAGTTTCCTCCCTTTTTGTCAGGGTGGTTACCTCTCCACAAACACTGCTTCCTCATTCTATCTATGTTATCAATCACACCCACTGGCAGCTTGATGGAGCACATGGCATAGGTCACCGTTGAAGTAAGGACTGTGTTGATCATCTCAAGCCTACCAGTATAGGAAAGGAAAATTGAACAAGCATTTAGTCTCCTTTCAACCCCGTCCATTAGTGGAGTGAGATCCTCCATTCGAGGTTTGGTCGTACCCATTGGGAGTCCCAAGTATGTAAAAGGCATGCGGCAATTTGGCAACCAAAAGCCGTAGCTAGGTCATGTAGCTTAGTTTGAGACACATTTAGGGGAACCATAGAGGACTTGTGATAATTGACTCTCGGGCCCGTGGACTCGCAAAAGTTTGTAGGAGGCCCTTAAGATAAAGTAGTTGTGATCTATCAATTTGGTAGGATAAAAATAGTATCATCCGCATATTGCACAACCGGGAAGTCATTGCTTGGTATGAGGGACCGGCAAAGACAAATGATTGTTGCGAAGTGCATCATTGATAACATACTGAAGTAACTCAGCAGCCAGAACAAATAACAGGGGGGAGAGAGGATCACCCTGTCGAACTCCCCTTTTGCATTTAAATTTCCTTCCAGGAGTACCATTCAGCAGAATTGAAGAAGTGCCAGAGGAGAGAATAGCTGAAATCCATGACAACCATTTTGCAGGGAAGCCTAAAGCCTCCATCATACTAAGAATGGCAGTGTGTTCCACAGTATCAAAAGCTTTTGCAAAATCCAGCTTTAGAATAACAATTTCCCTCTTGCTTTGTTGACACTGGTGAATATATTCAAAGCACCAAGCAATGCAATCCTGAATGGATCTTGATTTTATGAAACCATATTGATTAGCATGAAGCAAATTTAAGATTATAGCCTGTAGCCTCTCTGCAAGAATCTTAGTAAGCAACTTGATACTACTGTTAAGGAGGGAGATAGGCCTAAAGTCATTAACAGTTTCTGGGTTGTTCTTTTTTGGCACAAGGGTGATGAAGGATTCATTCAAGCAGTCTAGATTAATATTGCCTTCAAAGAAATCCTGACAGAGAGTATAATAATCCTTTTTGATGATCCCCCAACACTTCTTTAGAAACAAACCATTGAAACCATCTGGCCCTGGAGCTTTGTCAATGGGAACCATTTTGATGATATTATCAATCTCCTGTGGAAGGACAGGAACCACCAGACTGTCCAAATCCTGAGTATTGGAAACCAGGGAAGATAAATCAAAGAGCATACGTGGCTGTAAAGAAATTCCCATTCTATTCCTGTATTCCTGAAGAAGGAGAGCAGCTTTCCCTTCATGATCATGTACTTGATTTCCAGCTTCATCCCTTAGGTAAGTGATGGAATTTTTCCTATGAGATACTGTAGCCATAGCATGAAAGAACTTGGTACACTCATCCCCAAACCTAATTTCGTTGACAAGGTGAATCTCTTCCTCCAAGTATAAATTTTTATATCTCAGAAGCGTTTGTAATTGTCTTTTAATAGTCACTCTCAAATTCCATTCTGTGAGCAGAAGTTGTCTGCATTCCTCAAGAGAGTCTAAGTAAAAAATAACCTTGTTACAGTTATTGATCAAAGAGGATAACTGGGACAAACTTTTACTCCAGCTCTTCAGATTAAACCTTGTATTCTTTAATTTTCCTGCCAAAACACTAGCTGAAGAATTAGAATTCCTCACCGAAGCATTCCAAGCAGAAACCACAGCTTCTAAAAACCCTGGATGCTCTGGCCAAAAGTTCTCGAAGCGAAAGATGTTTGCCTTGGGGATGTCAGTACCAATAGAAATCTTACAAGGAATGTGATCTGAAGTAATTTTGGCCAAGGGTAATACAATTGTATTTGGATATGTAACTGTCCAATTCACAGATGTGAAGAACCAATCCAATTGTTCTAGAAGAGGGTCCTTTTGCATATTGGACCAGGTATAGGCTCTTCCTTTTAAAGGCAGCTCCAGCAAACCCAGGTGCCCCAAAAGGTCGTTAAAAATTAAGGTATCTGAAAGATTTCCTCCAGGCTTATTTCTATCATGCAGAGATCTGTAAAAATTAAAGTCGCCAAGAAATAACCAGTTCTCGTCAGCAACAATAACATGAGAGCGCATCCAGTTGACAAAAGCAGCTCTCTCAGGGTCATGGCATGGGCCATAAACCGTGGTAAGCTTCCACATCGCTGAGTTGAATTGAGAGGTGAAGGAAATCGTAAGACCAAAAGGCTGTTTATCTAGAGTCAACCCAAGAAAATGAGCACTATTCCATAACACAAGGATTCCACCAGAAGCACCCAGAGAGGGAATAAAATCAAACTTATCATAGCGTCTCGGGGCAAATTTCCTGATAATATGCATATCAACATTCTGCAGTTTTGTTTCTTGTAAACAGATAATGGAGGCACCACTCTCGTCAATTTTATTTCTAACAGCATCATGCTTGTCAGAGGCATTAAGACCCCGAATGTTCCAACACAAAATATTCCAATTTCTATTATTCATTTGTCACCGAGGAAATAGAATAGTGGATTAATGCTACCAGAGCAAATCCAAACACAGCCATGAGAGAAAGCCTACAGGATGCCAGAGTAATAGATGCACACCAGAAAGATGAAAAAGTTCCAACAGACAAGAACAAAAAAGTCTGAAAGTTCCACAAGCACCACAGAATAAAGATAGAGTAGCTAAGACTACTTAGGTCCCCGAGAAGGAAGATAGTGCAGGCTAAACAGACAAGCCTGAAAGAAACAAAATAGCACTGGGACAACAGGAGATCAAGGCACAGCATCCTGTCCATCATTAGACTTCCTGGTCATAAGTTCATCAGCTGTGAGCTCACTAGGAGACACATTACAAAACAGCCCCCATTGTTGCAGAGTCTCAATTGGGACCGGGGCAGGGACAATATCAGAAGGCCTAGGGGGATTATCCAAAAGGTGTAGTGCGATCTGTCCGGGGACCTTCCTCTTCTTCCTGGGAGTCTTGTCAGGAAGCTGAGAATGCTTGAACCCTTCAGAAATATTGAGCCTACTGCTCCTCCGACAGCCTTGAGTTACCGGAGGCTTCCCGTCGTTTCTTTTAGAAACTCGTCCCGGCAGAGACAGAGTCCTCCTAGTTTCCTGGGAAACAGATGGTGCTCCAACCTGAAGGGTTGCATCCAGTAGAGATTGAGGAGAATTTGCAGTAATGACTTCAACCTCCACATCTATGCTACTGCTGCTTGGATGAGTCTGATTGTCACTGTGCCAAAATGCCCAAAGATGCAGGAGGACAGAGTGCAAGCTAGGGGGCTTCACAGGGACAATTGCCAGCGAATCATCCTGATTGTGCTGAACTGAAGAACCAGAGGTAATGGTCTGTATGAGTGCAGTATTGACAAAAACTGGAAAATGCAGCACTGGGGGGATGTTTGGAATCAGCAGCTTCTGAAAGGCTGCTATCTCAACTGCCAGCAAAGTTGGGTGTAGCATGCTCTGCACCTTAGGGTGAACTGGAGAAGAAGCATCAGAGGAAGTGGAGGAAGAGGAACCTGTCTTGAATTTCCCAGATAAAACATCTTCAACATTGAGCACAATGTCAGGACCATGAGCCCTCAAGTACTCAGCTGTGGATCCTGATTGATCAAAAGTGACTGAGTCTTGTTGTTGAACAGGTTCTTCCATGACTTGGTCAACCTCCTCCTGCCACTCATTCTCCTGCTGTTGATCAACATCAGGCCAAGCATCCCAGCCAGCCAACTCATGAGGAGGGACAGGTTGAGCCTGCAGTTGTTGTTGGACATCAGCCATCTGTTGGTCATTTAACCCAAAATCTGCATGGACATGGTGGCCAGCTCCATTGAGATCTTGCTGCCACCCCTGGGCCCCATCAATATGACCAAGCTGAACTTCACCATGAACTGGGTGCGGGTTACCATCCACTGGCACCTGATCCTCATCATGAGGAAATCCATCTGGAAAATTGCCATTCAGAATAAACACCGGCACAGTCCAGGATCTCCCTGCACCACCAAGCATGGTACCTTGAGACACCACCATGCTACGAGGGACACGATCAGGAGACAGAAGTAGGCAGCGAGCAATAACTCTTGACTTGTTAGGTCCCTCAAACCATCTAATTAATCTACCAAAGGGGGCAACAGCTGCCTGGATGAAGTCCTGAGTCTGATAATCGAGCGGAAAGGCCAAAAACATGATCCAAGATTCTCTGATATAATTGCGTGGTTCTAAAGTTTCGTGGAGCCTCATCATGCTTATGAACCGACATTACCCACTGACCAAAGTTAATTGGGGAAGCATCTAGCAGCTCTTCACGCTGAACAGGATTGGCAAACCGAAAAAGCCCCAAACCCAGCGGAGATGGGAAAGATGAAACCACATCTACGTGAAAGTTGTGCTCCAAGAACTCACTGACTTGCCGGAGGATACCGGTGCACTTGATCTTGCTACGGTTCCGGCTCCGGGGAAATAATGGCGTCGTTCATGACGGCGCGGCGGCTCACCCCCGGGGCAACGCGAGCCCGAGCCGGACGGTGCCATCCATGCTCCACATGAAGGCCGGGTGGGAGAAAGAGCATTGGGTTGCACGGGAAGTTGGCCATGTCGTCGGGCTCGGGGAGGGGGTGGAGGCGGCGGGGGGGGTAGTGGAAGGCGGCGACGACGAGGAGGAGCGATCGATCGTAGCTTGGGGAAGATTGGAAACTTTCGGGATTGCTATTTCCTCGGGAGTCGTGGGAGGCAGGGAAAGAAATAGGGCGTGACCTTTCATCTTCCGTGGGCTGATTCGTGCACTGTCTTTTGGGGGCCCAAAAGACTTTCGGCTTAACCCGAGTTAAACACCAACGTTGTTTGTGCCCATAACTAAAACAAGCCCGACATCTCCACGGGCTAAGACAGGAAACAGCCCGATGGCCCACTGCAAGACATTTGCCACAGGAAACAGAAGTGGCCTTTGAATTTGAAATTTGATCAGCGGTATCAACGCCCGAAGAACACGCCCTGGAAATCGGATCTGATTGAGAGAGATCGGCTGAAATTCTTCCAAAAACAGTCGAAAAACGAACTGTAGTGGGAACCACAAGAGAACCAACCACAAGCGATTTGACAGGATCTGACCGATGCATTGGAGGATCATGAGAAACATCAGGAGCAAAGTGAACTCGGCGACCACGGGACCGAGAAGAGAGTTTCTTTTGCCTCTTAGACTGCACATAATGCCACTCTTTCGATTGTTCTTGCTCCCATAGAAATTTTTCTCTCTCCCAATGAGGGGCACCGTTGCTCCACAAGAAGAAATAAACATCAAAACATTCACCAATAAAACGTTTGAGATTGTAGATCATAAAACCCACTGCTTTGCAAGACACCGAGAAACGAAAGTGACGGTCACTTTGGAATTGCACATGAAAACCAGCTGCCGATCCCCCAAGGCAAGATTGAAGCATCCAAGCCACTGAATCCTCCGTTAAACGGACCGTGAAGCGACGAAAAACAGCCAAAAGAAAGAAAGAGCCATTCGGAGAGGAAGAAGGGTGATGCACGGACTTGCGATGACGTACCAGCACTTGATCTTGGAAAAGCTTCCCATGGTTGAAGTCCAACTTGCCAACCAGATCCGAAGGCACCTCCATGAGAGAAAGATCCGAGGGGGGAGGCCAATGACCAATCACCTGCAGTAGATCGCCAAGGAGATGATCGCCAAGAGCCTACGAGGGTGGAGGGAGGAGCCATTCCCTTCATGCCGAACTAGCATCTTGGCATCGATGTTTATGGTTCCATTTGGTGAACTTGTCGATGGCCACCGAACTCGTTGAATCCTCCTGGCGCAGTTGGAAGAGGCCCAATCATGTCGAGCCCCCAGCAGGCGAAAGGCCAGGTTGGTGGTATGGTGACTATCTTGTAGGCCGGGACGTGTTGTTTCTTGGCGAAGTGCTGGCACCCTTGGCACCTTCTAACGAGTTCCTCGGCATCGCCCAGAGCTGTGGGCCAGCAGAAAGCTCGTCGGAAGGCCTTGCCGACCACCATACGTGAAGATGCGTGGTTGCCGCGTACGCCGTTGTGTATCTCCTCCAAGATGTCCTTGCCTTCTTCTCGGGGGACGCACTTCATGAGTACTCCGGAAGTAGTGCCCCGCCCGTATAGCTTGTCCCCGACTAGGACGTAGGACTTGGCCGGCGGATGAGTTGCTTGGTGGAGCTTTTGTCCGATGGAACCTTCGCTCGCGGATGTAGTCGATGAAGGGTTGTCGCCGGTCCACATCGATGATCATGACATCCCGGCCAGTGGTGGATGCGGCCGGATCGGTGGTCGTAGGCGTCGGCTCCGGAATGGATGGCGCGTGAAGCTCGTGGACAAAGACACCCGCCGGTACTTGAGCGCGAGTAGAACCAAGCTTCGATAGGATGTCCGCCGCAACGTTGTTGTCGCGGACGACATGATGGAACTCGAGACCGTAGAACTTGTTCTCGAGCTTGCGGACTTCTAGGCGTAGGCGTGCATATTCTCCTTGTTGCGGTCCCAAGACTTGTTGACTTGGTGGATGACCACCGCGAGTCACCGTAGACTAGTAGCCGCTTGATGCCTAGGGAAGTTGCGAGGCGGAGCTCCGTGTAGTAGAGCTTCGTACTCGGCTTTGTTGTTTGAGACCTTCCGAAGTTCGCGAGACGTACTTGAGTTGTTCGCCCGTTGGAGAGATCGGAGTACCCCTACACCGGTGCCTTCGAGATTGAGCGAGCCGTCGAAGTACATCACCCAATGCTTTGGTCGCCGGTTGGAGTTGGCGGTGATTCTCCTCGCCACTCGCCATGAAGTCGACTAGTGCTTGCGACTTGATGGCCGTACGTGGCTTGGAGTCGATGTTGAGGGCGCCGAGTTCGACCGCCCACTTGGAGATTCTTCCAATAGCCTCTTGGTTCCGCAGATGTCGCCGAGCGGGTAGTCGGTGATGATGGAGACCGAGTAGTCCTAGAAGTAATGTCGTAGCTTTCGCAAGGTAATGAGCACCGCATACAATAGCTTCGTACCGGTTGGTAGCGTGCTTTAGATTCCGACGAGACCTCGCCGACGAAGTAGACCGGTCGCCGGACCGGGTAGGCGTGGTCGTCTTCCCCGTCGCTCGACAACGATGGCGGAGCCGACCACGTGAGTAGTCGCGGCGAGGTAGAGCAGAGGGCCGCTCCTTTTTGCGAGGAGCCATGAGGATCGGCGGCTTGGATAGGAAATCCTTGAGCCGAGCGAGAGCTTGATCCGCCTCCGGAGTCCACACGAACTTCTCTTGATGCCCGAGTAGTTTGAAGAAGGGTAGCCCCCATTCTCCAAGCTCCGAGATAAATCCGTTCAAGGTCGCCATAGACCCGGTGAGCATCTAGACATCTTTGATGCAAGTGGGAGCTTTCATGTTGGTGATGGCGGAGATCTTCTCAGGGTTGGATTCGATGCCGCGATGGCTGATGATGAAGCCGAGTAGTTTTCACAACGGTACGCCGAAGATGCACTTGTTCGGGTTGAGCTTCCAGCGGTACTCTCCCAAGGATGCGAAAGTCTCTTCAAGATCGGTGATGAGCGTGTCGGAGTTTCTGGTCTTGACGACCACGTCATCCACATAGGCTTCGACGTTCTTGTTGAGATGTCTCTTGAAACAGCTCCGGATAGCTCCCCGGTAAGTGGCACCGGCGTTCTTCAACCCGAACGACATAGTCATGTAGCGAGAGGGCGCCGAACGGGGCGATGAACGCGGTCTTCTCCCGGTCTTCTTCCTTGATAGCAATCCGGTGGTACCGGGAGTAGCGATCGAGGAAGCAAAGCGGAGGTCGCAGCCCCGCCGTGGAGTCGATGACTTGATCTATCCCCGGCAACCCGAAGGGGACCTTGGGGCGAGTGCTTGTTGAGGTCGGTGTAGTCGACGCACATCCTCCACTCGTTAGAGTTCTTCTTGCGGATGTGGACGGGGTTGGTGAGCCACTCAAAATGGAAGACTTCTCCGATGAAGCCGGTCGTGAGTAGTTTGGCGAGTTCCTTCTTGATGGCATCCCATCGGTCGTCGGCGAAACGGCGGAGGTGTTGTCGTTTCGGGGTAGCTTTAGGATCGATGTTGAGTGAGTGCTCGATCGGATTCCCCGGGCACCCCCGGCATGTCCGCCGGTTTCCAAGCGAAGATGTCTCGGTCGCGCCGAAGGAAGCCGACGAGCGCGTCTTCCTATTTCGGGTCGAGGCCCGCCTCGATCATCGTGGGCTTGCTGTCGTCGCTCGTCCCAAGGTCGATTGCTTTGACTTGCACTTCCTCGGATTGCCGAGGTTTGTTGGCCTTGTCGACTTCTCTCGCGATGTCGAGTTCACTTGGGGCAAGCTTCTTTGACGCAACATAGATCTCCATCATGGCGTTGTTTACTTGGTTGGTGGCTGCGAGTTCCACAGCCTTCCGTGTCGCGTCGAAGGATATCTTCAAGTCCCCTTGTAGCGAGAGTACATCGGCCGGACTTGGCATCTTGAGTACCAAGGATGTGTAGTGGGGTACCGCCATGAACTTGGCGATAGCCGGTCCGCCGAGGATGGAATGGTAGGAAATCTCGAAGTCCGCGACTTCGAACTTGATGTACTTGGTGCGGTAGTTTTCTCCGGTTTCCCCGAAGGTAATCGGCGGGACCACCGAGCCCGGTGGAATAACCGCATTCCCGGGGACGATGCCGTAGAAAGGCGATGTGCTCTTGGTGAGCATGTGAGTTATGTCGAGCTTCATCTTCTTCAAGGTCTTGGTGAAAAGGACATTGAGCCCGCTCCCACCATCGATGAGTACCTTGTTGAGTCTGGAGCCTGCGACTACCGGCTTCAGGACGAGAGGGAAACACCCTGGTTCGGAGAAGCTTGTCCATTGATCCGCGCGGGAGAAGGTGATAGGTACCTCCGACCACCGGAGAGGGGTCGGAACCGCTGGTTCAATGTTTAAGACTTCTCGTCGAGTGGCCTTCTCGAGACCGTTTGGTGGGTAGTCCGCCGAAGAGGTCGTTCACCGTCTTGTCGGGTTCTTGGAAGTCACCATTGCCTTCGTCGGCTTTCTTCTTGCCTTTCTTGTCGTGAGGATGCCGTGGGTCCGGAGAGTCTTTGAGTGCTCGCCGGAGTTGGTAGCACTCGTTCGGTAGTGTGGTTGCCCTCCGGGTGCCACGGGCACTTCTCTTTCGGCAAGTCTTTGAAACTCGCCGGAGGTCTTCTTCAAGTTGTCTTTCGCAAGGTCTTTGCCGGATAGCGGCGACCGTGTTGTACGGCTTGCGCTTGCGGTTAGGACCCGTGTAGTTGTTGTTGCGACCGCCTTGATCCCGGTTGTTGTTGCCGCCCGTATTTTGCTTGCTCTTGCCACGAATGGCGTCGTACTTGGCGTTCGCCTTGTCTTCTTCATCGGCCCATGAAGTAATCATGTCTTTGAGCTTGGTAATGGAGCACGGGCGACGATGACCGAAGTCTTCGAAGGTGCGACGGTGGTAGAGACCGTCTTGGAAAAGGTCGATGACTTCCTTGTCGGTGACATCGACTACGGTGGCGCGCTTGTCGAAAAAACATCGCATGTACTTACGCAAGGCCTCGCCCCGTACTCGCTTCACCATGGCTAGGTCCATGCTAGTACCCGAGCATCCCATGGCACCCGCGAAGTTGCCGGTGAACTACTCGTTGAGCTGGTCCCACTTGTCGATCGAGTACTTCTCAAGAGACTTGAGCCATGTAAGTGGAGCTTGGTCCAGTGAGTAAGGGGAAGTAGAGGCACTTCGTATCGTTGTTGCTTGTCGGTGCGGAATGTAGTCCCGACACTAACTAGTAATAAGCGCCGAGATCCGTCCCTCGATGGTCGGCGCTAAGCAACTAAAGACACCGGGTTTATCCCGGTTCCCGCCGGGCCGTACGTCTAGCAGGGGGTATGCTCGAGGCACCGTATTGCTTTGCACCGGGGGTGCCCGTAGTGGGGCGGCTACAAGCGAGGCGGGAGAGGAGGCGTAGCCTCCAAGTCTCAAGTGGGGTGATCGAGGCGAGTGCCAATATCGTGGGAGAAAACGGGGAGCGTGTGTGTGTTGTCTCTCCCGTGATCCGTGTGTGTTCTCCTCCCCCCGTAGCAAGGGGGGATCACCTTCCTTTTATAGACCAAGGAGAGGGCTGATTTACGGGCATGCCGCACTTTGTTTAGCTACATGTGGAGGCATGGCGTACAACACCGGGGAGTTGGCGGCCGTCCCGGTGGTCTTTGCCCCGGTCTTGTCGTTGTGGCGCGTCCCGTACTTGAACAAAGGGGGCGCTTCGAGGGTGAAGGCATAGTGGTTGGCCGCGGCGTCCTCAGGCGGGCTCGAGGAAGCTGTTGACGGCGATCCGTACGGGGTACGGCGACGGGCGTGGCGGCGTCCCGTCCCGCGCGTGCTCAACGGCGCGGAGTTGTTGTAGCAGTGCCCGGCGTGGCACTGCAGGGGCGGGGATGGTGCTCCCGCCGGCTTGACGTCACGGTTTGACCCTGCAGAGTCACGAGAGAGGGATTCGAGGGTGCGGCCGGCCCCCTTCGAGGGCGTGGCGTGTTAGCCATACGGGAGTGGGCGCCACGGTGTCACGGAGCCGACACCGGCCATGTCGCACGTTCCCTACGGTGGCGGGGATGGGTTCCCCCTAGGGGAGTTGGCGGAACGCGCGCGGGGCGTGATTCCCGTGCACGTGATGGCGCGGCTCGCCGTGTCGGGCATTAAATGCCCGTACCCTCGTGCGGGAGCGAGGGTGCGCTTGTGAGGAATCCTCGAGCGAGGCGGAACTCGCTCGAGGCGGTGTGAGCCTTCGAGCGAGGCGGAGCCCACTCGAGGGAGGCGTTGGCCTTCGAGCGAGGCGGAACCCGCTCGAGGGAGGCGTTAGCCCTCGAGCGAGGCGGAACCCGCTCGAGGGGGCCTTTGATTGGGCCACTCCAGTGGGCCGCGGGGGGCCACTACGGCGCGGGTCGTGCCCCGTGTGTGTGTTTAGGTAAGAGGTGCGTGTTTCTTTTGTTTTTTGCAGGTTTTAAGCAGGGTTCCCCCGGTTTTTTAGGACCCTCAGGGCTGTCCCCGATAGTAGCCCTCGAGCATCCGCGGGTGTGCCGCCCAAGCTCCCGCGGATGCCGAAGCCTACCGATAGGACACTCTTCCCCCCGGTTGCAAATGGCTTCCGTGGGACCGCGTCGGTGGACTCGCGGGTTTAGCCCCGAAGCCCGCGGGAGAGCGTGGGTGCTCTGCGGGGGGGTTTCACCGCGGAATCGGTCGGTGGGCGTGGTACGTGTTCCAACCGACGTCGGCAATGTTTCGGCCGGCTTCGGTGATGCACGTGCGACCGGCACTACTCGCGGCCGGTGCATCCCGGGGAGGTGTAGCCATGCGTCGAGCCCCCGAGCCTGGGCCCATTCGAGGCGATCGGGGCGAGCTCTTCGACTTGTTTTAGACGCGCCCTCGCCGTCCCTCTGCGGGACGGAGGGTGAGGTTTCGCAACCCCCATCGATCGGGTCGCGGATTGCGGATTCCTCATTGAGCTGTTAGCGGGTGGTTCAAGTGGACGCCCATGCCCCGTTCGATAAGGGTAGGCTCGTGGTCCGGAGACTCGTCCATTAAAGCGCTTGCATGGGTTTGCTAGGTGGGGCTCGGTCCCATTCGCTAGGGACCGAGTGCGCGGAAGCTCTCCCTCAGTGGGATCTCCCCGCTAGCCGCCCTTGCTGGCTCTCGAACACGACATGTGGGGCACCCTCGAGCCGACGGGCTCGAGGAGAGGCTCGAATGCTCGTGCCCTCGTCGTCCCCGACTGCGGTGATCCGGGGCACCGTTCGAACTCGTCGGGGGTCAGGTTTCGAACCCCCGATCGCAGGGGCCGTGCGGGGTAGCAGCCGGGTGCTCCCGTCTTTCGCATCTACGGTGTCTCAAGGGTCCTTGGCCGTGCTAGCCCTCGAACCGCCGATCGCAGTTCCCGTAAGTCGAGGGCACTTGTGGCGCTTGTTTATTTCGAACCGGACTTCGAGGCCACTAGTCGGCATTCGCACCCTTTGAGGGTCGCACTCATTTGAGCCGGGGGCTCGAGCCGCTTCGAGGGTCTCTCTTACTTGGTAAGGGACAAGGCCATTTAATGCCCGCAGCCGCGGCTATAGTCATGCGCCGCGGCGCGCCTTTTCGAGCGCCGCGGCCGCGCGTGTAGTGGGCGGAGTGGGCGGGCGGACGTGACCGCCTACCGCGGCCCTCTGCCGGTTACCGCACCGTGATGATGGCGCGCGTGCGGTTATGCGGCCACCACGGCCGTGGTGGGCCCGCTTGCCGGTGAGCGTGCATTTCACCGCAAGTTAATGCGCTCGGGACGTGCGGTCCGGAGAGCACGCCTCGCGCCTATAAATCCGAGGCGGAGAAGGGGCGGTTTTTTTACCTTTGCGCTTAGCGTTTGTCGCCCATGCCTCTTGCGCTCCACCCCTCGAGCTATTCTTGTCCTTGCGACCTTGCTCTCGGAGCCACTCTTGCTTCGGTTCCTTGTCCCTCCGCCCGTTCGTATGGCCCCCCGGCAGCCCCTCACCATCATCGACCCGCCGGGAGTGGGAGCGCTCGACGGCGACGGGGCCGGCCCCAAACCACGGCGGGTGGCGGCGGTCACCGGCGGCGAATGTGGACGGGCAGCCGGCGAGTGGATTGTGCCATCGGAGAGGGAGCGAGCTCCCAACCCTCCGTACGGTTACATCGTCGCTTCATGCGCTTCCACGAGCGTGGCTTCGCGGCGCCGGCGAGCCGCTTCTTGCGGGGGTGTCCGCTACCACTATGGCGTGGAGCTTCAAAACTTCGCGCCGAACGCGATCTCGCGGGCGGCCACATTCATCGGCGTCCGCGAGGGCTTCCCGGGGATCCCCGTGAACCGGGATATCCGGGTCCACCTCTTCGCGCGAGCTACACACGTTGCCGACGTCGGAGCCGAGGACTCGCCGCGCGCGCCGGCGGCTTGGCGCTCGCGGTGCGGAGCTCGCGCAGGGAGGAGTACATCCCCTGCACGATGACCACCAACAACTCGGACTGGGAGCGGGGGTGGTTCTACCTCCGCAACGCCGCCCCTGGCCTCCCCCCTACACCGGCAAGGTGCTCCGGGAGAGGGCCGCCTCCTGGTACCACGGGGTGTCTCCGCCCTCGCACCAGGCGCGGCTGGACTCGCTCGTGGCGGCGTTGAAGAGGCTGGCAGACCGCGGGCTGACTGCGGGATGCGTCCTCGCCAACCTCCACCACCAACGGATCTTCCCCTTGATGGAGAGGTCGCTCCCCATCTTCGAGATGCGTGAGGATGCGGACCCCGTCGCGTTGGTGGAGTCGCGGCCGCCGCGGGACCTCTTCCCACGGGCGTACGCGGCGTCCCGGGCGCGGCGCGCTATCGACCTCAGGTCAGGGCGTTGCGACGACGCAGCCCTGTGGGCGCTCGAGATGCTCCCCGTCGGCCAGCTGGTGAGTGGTTTTCCCGACTTCCTTTCTTATCTCGCTGGTTTCTTGGGTTGTCGGCGCATTTTAAGGCTTCGCCCGACCCCCGCAGATGGTGAGTGTGAGCGCCGCGAAGTCTGACCCGCCCACGCCCCGGTCCCGCGCGCCGCGCGCGCGGCGCAACGGGCCGAGAGCGAGAGCGGGTGGACCGCGAGGAGGGAGCGCGACGCGCGGCGCCGGGAGCGCCGGGAGCGGAGGAGCGAGGAGTTCCGGCTGCGCGAGCAGCAGGGACTCTCCTCTCCGCAGACGGAGGAGTACTCATCGTCGGATGAGGACGAGGAGGAAGAGGATAGGGGGCAGGTTCTCCCCGATAGGTGGGAGCCGCTCCCCCGTCACCGGAGCCGACTCCGGTGACGGGAGAACCGTCGCATGGGGCGGGCGCAGGGCGCCCGCCACCGGTGGTCGGGCCGACGAGAGGTGGCGGGAGCCGCGGAGGCATCGGCGCGCGCCTCGGAGGCATCTACCCGCGCGGCGGAGCACGTGCGTGCGGCGGAGCCCGCGCGCACGGGGGAGGTGGCCGGAGCGCGCGGCGGCGGCCGCGCCGCCGCGCCCACGACGTCGGGCGGGGGCCTCGAGGAAGAGGAAGCGGGCCTTCTCCTCCTTGAGGTAAGGATTTCACTTTCGATTGGTCATGCGCCCGACGGGCGGGGACCCGATGGCTTGTTCCCATGTCCACAAGGTGGCGCCAACCGTGCCCCCCTCGCACCGGCCAAGGTGCCGAGGGCGGACGCGTCTATCCCAACCGGGCGGCGCTCATCGAGGGCGCCGCGGGCGGCACGAGCACGGCGGCGGCGGCGAGCGGGGGCTCGCAAGGCGCGGTCGAGGCCTCAAGGCCACGGCCGGTGACATCGCCCACCGGCCGCGGCCCGGCGGCCGCAGAGGAACGACGGGCGCCGGCCGTGGTGGAAGCACGAGCAAGCGACGGCCGCGGCGGAGATACAGCGGGGCGGCGGACGCTCCGGTCGTGGTGGCGCCGCCGGTGATGTCGGCCGTAGAGACCCGTCCGGCGTCCGCGGCCACCGAGACGCGGGGCAGAGGCGGCGGTCGCGCGCGCCGCGGCGGGAGCCTACAACCGCGAGGCGCGTCCGGAGGTGGTCGCGGTGGTGCGGGCGGGAGCCCACCCTCGATGGCGGCTCCCGGTGCGACGGCGGTGGAGATCCCGACGACGATGTCCCGCCACCGTGACAACCCGCCCGGGGTAAATACCGTACTATCGCCTAAGACCGATCCACTTTGGTCATTAAGCAATAATAAAGTACCATCCTGTCGTAAGTTGCCGGGTTAACGCCCGCAAATCACTTGAAGAGCACAAGGATCGAATATATGCATTAAAACTCACTCGAAGGCGAGTCCGAGAGATACAACAACATTAAATCCAATATCGTACCCCGAGGGGTTTATTTATTACAAAACATAGTTTTTTCCATGAGGAAATAGTTCGAGTTTTCGAAAACAGCGGACATAAACTAACGGAAGCTAAGTCACCACGGGAGGCCATCCATGATGCTTTCGGTAGTCATCCTCCACCCACTCCGGCTCCCATCCGGCGGGATCTCTCCGGCCACACATCACTGAAGGCATTACCTGGATCAACACATTATAGCAAGGCTGAGTATACTAATACTCAGCAAGTCTTACCCGTCGGTGATATCTACTTCACCAAATCTAGACCATGAAAGGCTTTTTGGCTACTGGGTTGCTTTTGCTAAAAAGTAACAAAGAGTAGGTCCTTACTTTCAAAATTTTAGCACAAGTTCTAGAAGGTTTAATCTTTACTACATTCGCGAACTAGTACAAACAAAGTTGTACAATACAATTAATCAAGCATCATCTTCATCAACTTCCATCATTAGGGATCTCATGACTAGTGGAGTAAGTAGTCTCGGATAACGGTGAGAGGCCGACAATCGATTGATTTAAACCTTGCAAGGTAGACCCAAACACATGGTAGGCTGCCCCCGCAAGGACAACTTTCCCAGGCCGTCCCCAAAAATCCCCGGGTCGGGATGAAAGGCCACAGTCTTTGGTGCAGGCTATCCGGCATACCCCGCGAGATACCCGGAGTCACCATACACCACCGGTAGCTAGCCGTGAGAGCGAATCCCAAGGGTAGTGACAGTTCCATCCCTAGCCGTCTCATTAAGGTACTAGGCTTACCGGTCCCATACCCGACATGTGCTTAGTACGTTCAAAAACTTAACCCACATAACCACTGGACCGGAGTCCAGATCCCATGCTCTTACCACGTGAGCAATCCATTTAAGGATACCTTGTGAGTCCTATCTAGGAACCTATTCTCGCAAGCGATGTCATCACTCGACTTGTAACGGTCCTATAGCTTAGCAGCTATCGACCTATCATACTAGTAAGGACAAAGGTACCTATGGATCATGCATCTAGGGTTTCATTCAACTCCTGAACGTAAATGCACAATCATTCATAGACAATTGAAAACGGAATTTTAAAAACCGGGTTAGATGCACCGGAGCTTGCCTTCGTCGCCTAGGTTAGCCCTCGGGCACCCTCGGTGTCGAGTACTTCCACGTCTTTGCGGCGAAGCTTCCTCTCCTCCTTCCTCGTTTTCGGGACAAGGGAGTAATCTCCGTCCGGAAGATCTACACGGAATGCAATGCAAGTTTAGGTGATGTGGTAGTTGGTTGTCTTATCCAACTCTTGGTTGGTCATATTCACCTTAACAAGCATTCATCTAATGTTTCTCTTTTAGGAAGGTTATTGGGTGTACATGGTTTACTCTTTTATTGCACAATGAATAAAGGTTTTTATTAAGGTTGTCATTTCATGTGAAGGCTTTAATTCCTTTTCTTTTCACAAGCAAAGGTATAGATAATATTTTTTATTTATGAATTACTTTCGATCAGCAATGATAATTAATTATCTTTTTAATGAAATTAAATAGTACTTTCAAAAAGAAAAAGAATTAATTAGGGGTTTTCTTTATTTAACTCCCCTTTATTATTAAAAGGGCTTTTAAGCTTTTTATTAAACAATTAAATTCCAAAAAATTAAGAAAGTGTTTCTTAAGCCTACTAGCACCTATCCTGGTCCATTGGACCCACGTGTGATGCTTGGATGCTAGGAAATTAAATGCTAATGAAAATAACAAAGGCTAGCTAGTGATTCATTTTAAATGCATAAATAAATAAATAAGCATCAAAATGATCCAAACTTTCTTATGTATACCCTCTGGTCTTAAACAAGCCTAAAGAACCAAGATATGTATCTAGGAGCTTCACCGAACTTGGTTTATTAATTTACAAAGGAAAACATGCATAAATCAAGAATAATTATTTCTGTTAATCCAAAAATCATGATTAATTCACAAGATGTGTATTTTGGTATTACGAGACAGTGTGCACAAGTTGAGCTTCGGAACATAATTATATTTAACAAGAAAAATCATTTAGGCGTTTCGCAAGAACGGAAGAGAATTTAATTAGCAAGATCTACCGCATAACTTTGTGCAATTTTTGGCACAACATCTAGTCATATCCTAACACACAACATATCCAAAATTGGGCTACAGAGAAGTTAAGGATTTCAAGTTAGGACAGATCTAGGTTTAACACATTTGTATTTTTCATGCTAAAACTATTTAGAATCTAGGCATGTGCAAATAACAAAAGAGGTGGGATTTCCTTTCCTGAACCCTAAAAAATTGGTTTGGGATTTTTCTGATTTTTTTACGAATTTCTAGGCATTTTACAAGGCACTGGACTAATGCAAGAAAAGCTAGATAAAGATCTTTACAACTAAGCCCCGCATCTAACACAAAACACCCTACAAAGATTGAAATCATTGCAATCGGGTCCTTGGCCGGGCCGGGCGGCGCGGGCACGGCCAACGCCGGTGAGTGGCGGCGCGCGCCGGCCGGCAAGCGGCCGGGCTCGACCACATGCTCACCTAGGAGAGCCGTAGGTGGCCGTGGTTGGGGCGGAGAGGTGGCCGGCGACGGGGTTCGGCGGTGGCCGGCGGCGGTGGCTGCGGCGGCTCTAGGAAAACCGGCGAGGAGGTGAAATGTTGGGCAACAAGCGAACGCGCGAGCTACACCGGGAGCTAGGGAAGCTAACGGGGGGGGCCGGCCGGCGACGAGCACGGGCGGGAGAAGCTAGCACCGAGCGGCGGCGGCAATGGCGGCGGAGGGGGCTCGGGTGGCGCGCGGAGGGGGAACGGGAGCGGGGCTTAAATAGGCGCTCGAGCAATGGGTGACGCCGGGTGACGGCGCGAGATGCTCCCGGCCGTGCTACGGCGCTCGGGGTTCGCGCGTACGGCGGCGGCCGCCGCCGACGGACCGCCGGTCCGTGGCGCGCGCGCGTATGGCGGCGTGGCCGGCGCGGACTCGGTGTGCCTCGGGCGGGGGCGCGGGCGGCTCGGGCGGCGCGTGCCTCGGGCGGCGCTCGGCCTCGGGGAGCGTTGGCGCGGATGCGGGGGGTGTCGCCGACGTCGGCCGGCGAGGGCGGCGCGCGGGCGCGCACGATGTCGCGCGTGGCGGTGCTCGCGCTCAAGCGTGTTGCCGGTGCCCTATTCCAACCGATTTTTCTCTAAAAATTTGAATAGAACTCGGACCAAGTGATGAATACCAAAGTTGTAGATCTAGCTACCAACAACATTTTCTACAAAAGCCATATAGGGTTTTTCTCGCCCATATCAAATGCTATTTGAATGCCAACTTTGAATGTCGGCGGGGTTTGGCAAATAGTGAATCCCGGCTTGCAATAGATTTTTCAAGTTTTTCCCCTCAAAATTTGAAATGCCAATCTACATGAAAGTTGTGTCCCTCATCAAGATCTAAAACTTTCATAAAGGTAGAATTTTAAGTGTTTAGGTGAATTTCGGAGAACGCGGCAAAAGTTCCGGCGTACACTGTGGACACTAGGGTGGCAAGGGGTTTGACCCCACTTTTGACCATGGGTTGGCCCCACAAGTGTGTTTACTAGTCAATTAGGGTCACTAGGGTGGGTTAGTGAGTTTTTCGAGGTGAGGGCCCGGGTTGACCTAGGTTTGACCACGGTTGACCATTTGACCGGCTATTAAGGTTAATTAAAAACCTGGGGCGTCACAGCCTACCCCCCTAAACGGAATCTCGTCCCGAGATTCGATTTGATAACAAAGAGATGGGGAGAAGGACTCACGGTTTCGAGTTTGTAGGAAGCCCGGATACTTAGTATTAAGATAGTCCTCCGTCTCCCACGTTGCTTCTTCCTCCGTGTGATGGCTCCATGGGATCTTGTACATTCACACGGTCTGCCTTCGGGTCTTTCGCTCCTTTTGGTCTAGTACTTTCAATGGGTGCTCGATGAGCGAGAAATCCAGCTCGATCCAAGCATTTGCTTCCGTGATGATTTCATTCTCCGGAACAGGCATTCCCTTCTTCAACTGAGTTACATGGAACACATTGTGAACCGCGGAAAACCGTTCTGGCAATTGGATACGGTAAGCCACGGGTCCACACACTTCTATAACTTCATATGGTCCAATGTAGCGCGGGGCTAACTTCCCCTTGACTCCGAACCTTTGCACACCTTTGGTGGGGGAAACCTTCAAATATACATAATCTCCCACTTCAAAGTGTCGAGGTGCGGTTTCCCTTGTCATGGTAACTCTATTGCCTCATCTGTGCCATCTTCAAATTTTCTCTTATTACTTGCACCCTTTCTTCGGCCTCTTTAACTAATTCTGGTCCAAAGAGTGTTCTTTCTCCGGCCTCTGACCAATTCAGCGGAGTGCGGCATCTACGTCCGTATAGAGCATCGAACGGGGCCATTTTCAAAGCGGCTCGATAGCCGTCATTGTAAGAGAACTCGCCAAGGACAAACATTTGTCCCAACTCTTGTCAAAATGCAAGATGCTTGCTCTCAACATGTCTTCTAAAATTTGATTTATCCTCTCCGTCTGACCATCAGTCTGCGGGTGATAACCGGAACCGCGGATCGGTCGGGTTCCCAAACACTCATGCAACTGTTCCCAAAAACGAGCTACAAACTGAGTCCCTCTATCAGAGATTATAGTCTTTGGGATTCCATGCAGACGAACTATGTGGTCCACGTACAACTCTGCATATTGTTGTACGGAGTAAGTGGTGTGCACGACAATGAAGTGAGCGGTCTTGGTGAGTCTATCCACAATTACCCAAATAGAGTCCTTCTTTCTAGCTGTTAGGGGTAAACCCACAATGAAATCCATACTAATATCGTCCCACTTCCACATAGGTATCGACAGGGGTTGGAGTACTCCCTGCCGATTTCAAATGACTTGCTTTCATCCGGTGGCAAGTATCGCATTCGGCTACATACTTGGCTACATCCACCTTCATATTGGACCACCAAAAGTTCGCTTCGATCTTGATACATCTTGGTACTACCGGGATGAATAGAGAATTTGGACCCGTGAGCTTCATCTAGAATGACTTTCTTAATTTACGGGTCAACGGGGACCACTAGACGTTTCCCAAACCGGACCACATCCCGGTGATCCTTCCGGGAAGCAAGTATACTTGGGGTCTCCTTCGCTAGTCTCTGCCGGATGGTTTGAATATCCGCATCATCGCGGCGGCGGTGACAATTTTGTTATAAAGATTTGACTCTCGCCGTCAAGGCATAAAGGATTCCCTGCGGTACCACTTATAAGTTGAGCCTTCTCATTTCTTCGCACAAGGGTTCACCGACCGGCTCCAACTCTAGGTGGTTGCAATGATCTTTGCGGCTAAGAGCATCCGCAACAATGTTTGCTTTGCCGGGATGATAGTGCACTTCTAGGTCATAATCTTTAATCAACTCAAGCCATCTTCTCTGTCTCATATTCAACTCGATCGGGTGAAGATGTATTTGAGGCTCTTGTGATTGGTGAAGATGTTGCAATGATTACCCATTAGATAATGTCTCCATATCTTGAGGGCATGAACAACGGCCGCTAACTCAATATCATGGGTAGGATAATTGAGCTCATGGGGTCGAAGTGCTCGTGAAGCGTAGGCAATGACTCGGCCTTCTTGCATAAGGACACAACCGAGACCCGTGCCCGATGCGTCACGAAGACTTCAAATGGTTTGGAATTATCGGGTTGAACTAGCACTCGGGGCTGAAGTTAGATGTTGTCCGAGGGTGTGGAAAGCTTTCTCACACGCTTCGCTTCACACGAATTTCACTCCTTTCTTGAGTAATTCGGTCATGGGTTTTGCGATTCTAGAAAATTCGGGAATGAATCGACGGTAGTATCCCGCCAATCCTAGGAAACTGCGGATTTGATGCACGAACTTGGGTGGTTTCCAATCCATCACCTCTTGAACTTTGCTAGGATCTACGGAGATACCATCTTGGGAAATGGTGTGCCCTAAGAATTTCACACTTTTCAACCAGAATTCGCATTTGGAGAACTTGGCATAAAGCTTGTGATCTCGCAAACGCTGAAGGACAACTTGGAGATGGTTGGCCTGCTCTTTCTCGCTCTTGGAATGGATGAGAATATCATCGATAAAGACCACGACAAATTTATCGAGCTCCGTCATGAACACGGAGTTCATGAAAAGTAGGCGGGAGCATTAGTGAGTCCGAAAGACATGACCAAGAACTCGTAAAGACCATAACGAGTGGAAAAAGCGGTTTTAGGAATGTCGCAAGGTCGAATCTTGATTTGGTGGTAGCCAGAACGAAGGTCGATCTTAGAGAAGACTTTGGCACCAGCCAATTGATCAAAAAGAACATCAATTCGGGGAAGCGGGTATTTGTTTTTGATGGTGACTGCATTGAGCGGTCGATAATCTACGCACATTCTCAAGCTACCATCTTTCTTCTTAACAAAGAGGGCGGAGTCAACCCCAAGGAGAAGAGCTCGGGCGAATATAACCCTTATCTAACAATTCTTGGAGTTGGGTTTTTAGTTCGGCTAACTCTTTGGGTGGCATGCGATAGGGTCTTTTGGAAATGGGTGCGGTACCGTGGCCGGAGTTCGATCACAAACTCGACATCTCTGTCTGGTGGCATACCAGGCAACTCGTCAGGAAAGACGTCCGGGTACTCGCACACTACTGGAATTTCATCAAGAGAGGAGATAATGGTCACATAGGCACAAGAGTCGGTACCGTCCCTGAAAGGTAGGTACAAGGTGGTGTGCCTGACCGTAGGAGAATTGATCTCGACCCTATCTGCTATGTCTAGAATCACCTTATGTTGATTCATCCATTCCATATCCAAGATAACATCCATGCCAACCAAGTTTATAACGATAAGGTTTGTTGGAATGATTTTTCTACCTAAACCCAAATTTACTCCTCGGATTAAGATATTGGAGGTGATTTGGCCTCCGGGAGTAATTATCTTGTAAGCGGAAGTGGTATGAGAACCCTTCAAACCCAGTTTGTTTATTAGCCTTTCACTGATGAAACTATGAGTAGCTCCCGAATTGAACAAAATCTTAACGGGATTGTCGTTGATAGAGAATGTACCCGTGAGTACCGGAGCTCGTGGCTCGGGATGTCACTCATGGTAGTGAAGTTCGGCTTGCCTCGGCGCACTTGCACCATAGGCTTCTTGGCCGAAGTGGTAGGCTTGCTTCCCGTACCACGATTTTGCGGGTTGGGCTTGACTCTCGCCCGGGCTTGGGACACTCACTAATGTAGTGCCCGGGGTCGGCCATAGTTGTAGCAACGACGATCTCCAACATCGCGAGGAGGTGCATTAGGCTTTGGAGCCTCGTCGGGCACCGCGGAATCGGGAAGTTCCCCGCGGGCTTGCTGCGGGGTGGCTTCATCGTCCGGCCGTCTAGTTGAAGATTGCCGGGATGGGCCCGGAGCTTCCTTCTTCACAAAGCGAAACTTCTTGCTCGTTCCGCCGCTCGGGGTGAAACCGGACATCCTCTTGTTGTCCCCGTGGGCTTTCTTCATAGCATCCTCTTGCGAGATAGCCTTGTTTACTAGCTCGTGGAACTTTGCGGGCTCGAGCAGGTTTAGACGCTCATACGGCTTTCCATCAAGCCCGTCACGAAACCTCTCCATCTTCTTGGCATCAGTATCAACATGATGCCCACCATACTGACACAAGCTATTAAACTTTTGAGCATAGAGATACACTGAGTCAGATCCCTAACGGAGGGCCAACAGCTCCCTCATCTTCCTATCCATCGGTCCCTTGGGAATGTGGTGGCTCTTGAAAGCCTGCTTGAACTCATCCCAAGTCACGGCGTGTCCTCGCCGCATTGACCCGAAGTGGTCCCACCACATCAAAGCTTCCCCTCGCAGTTGCAGTGCTGCGAAGTTGGCTTTGTTCTCCTCGGAGCAAGGCAACACAAAGGCGAGAGAATTTTGCCTCTATGGCCTTGACCCAAGCATCGGCTTCCGGGGGGTCTTCGCTTTAGCGAAGGTTGGCGGCTTCATAGCGATGAACTAGGCATACGTGGTGACCTGGTTGGGCCCCTCGTGGTTGGCCCCGTGTGGCGGCCCTCGGTTCACCCGTTGGGCGATGCGTTGTCGCGTCCGCGGGATCCGGCGCAAAGCACCTCGTTTGGGTGGCCATGAAGGCCTCCGCCGGTGTCATGGGCGGGGGTGGTGGCAAGTCACCACTACCACTTGCTCCGAAACCGTTGGGAGAGGCCGCACGTGGTTCCCACGATCCGAAAAGTGAGCTTTATTAGTGAGATAACCAAAAGCTTACTCCAAATGATGACAAGCACGATCATGCATAATCACATCTCATTAGCATTTAAACAATGAGGACAAAAACAATCAACAATATTCCATAGCCACTAAGATTCAGGGAATCACTTTCTCAACACGGTTAGGACTGCGATTACTCAATTGCACGGCTCATAAATACCCTCGAACGATCATTGTCATTTCGGATACCAATGAAGGTGGTATACGGACGAGTACTTATTCGCTGGCAACGAGTGATGTCCCTAAAATGCTTTGGTTTACCAACATTTTTAGGTGAGAATGCAAAATTGACAAGCGTGGTCATTTGCAACGATTTATCCAAGGATCTGGTATTCAAACGCAAGAAAATTTCAAATTTGAATGACAAATAATTTTCCTCTTAAAGCACACATGCTCAAGCATTCTTATTACAACACGATAGAACAAGGTTCAAAGACATTACAACTCGAATTTGAAACAACATGACATGAAACGATACAAGCAAGTTACTTGGCACAAAGAAGTCTTTGTCAAGCCAACTACTCTAACATCTCAAAGACAAATCGATAGGATCGACGTCCTTCTTATCCTCGTTGTCGGCAACCTAGTTGCCCACTGAAGCACCACTGTACGTAGGCGAAGCTGGGGGAGTCGGTAGCGGTGGTCCCGCCCGGCTCGTCGATCCGGACCGGACAAAGCCTCGCTCGCTCCTCCGGTGTGCTCGTACTGGGGGTAGTGGCTGTAAGGCCACTATAGCCTGCAAGGCTGCCACCTGTACCTCGGCCTCCTGCACCTGCTGCTGCATATCAGCAATGTTCTGTAGTAGCGTCAGCCTCTCAATCTCGTGCGCATCGGCATCCTCCTCTAGTGCATGGTTCTCCTCCTCCAGATCTACGATCCTCTGTAGGCGGTCGCCTCTCTCAAGCTCTAACTGAAACCTCCTAGCACGCAGCCTGTCATTCTCCTGCTGCACCTGAGTAAGAGTGAAGTTCAGCTGCTGGTGTGCTGCTGAAAGCTGCTCCCAATCGCGCCTAGATGCCTCCAAGCGCCGCCCAATGATCGCCTGCGGTGTTACGGCGCGGCCCCGAAGTGTGAAGACCACGTTCAAACAACGGGCAAGCATCCGAGTAACATCCAACGGCTCGCTAGGGTCGGTAACTCCCGTAGGTGGTCCATACGGTCCGGCCATGCCGGGTCGTGAGGACTCACGGCGCAGAAACGATCCAAACGGCGAGAGAGCTACCACAGGTGGGGGTTGTGGTCACGAAATCTGTCAGCACTCTGAGGGCGGCTGACTCCACGGACTCGTGCGTGATAAATCCCTAGTAAATAAAGCTCAAGTCAAACCAGTCGGCATGGTCTGGGTGTGGCAGAACAGTAACGATCACTCTACAGCGGGGAACGCCAAAGCGCTCAAACTCCTTCACCTCGTAAGTCGGTGGGGTGAGGTAGCTCGCGGCGTAGAGTGCTTCCCACGCAAGGCGCGGAAAACCCTCCCAGTGCAACCCGTTGGTACGGATCGTACCGTCAGCGTCGAACTGGTGGAACATGGGGAAATCCATCTGTACACAAATGTAACTCATGTCAGATCTCAAAGAGAACGTCATGTCAAATGGTGAAGTTCTGGCAGTTGTGAATAAAAATTCATAACCAAAAATCCAAAAACCTCAAAAATTTCCCAAGTTTTTAAATTAATCCTTTAATACTCTTAATTAAAATTTTAAGGTTGAGCATCGGTCAAGGAAACAAGATGAATGGTCCCGAATCCGGATGTGCCTATGAAAGTGTAAACCAACCCAACGAACTAGGATTGAAACTTGCTAATTACAAGATAGCTAGTTTAGGAACACTTATTTTTAGCAATTTGGTTTAATTAAACCTAGCACAAGGTAAACAACTTTTTTTTTTGTTTTAAATTTCGGCAAGATGACGGCTAGGTATGAAAGGTACGTTAGTTTATAAAAAGCACACACTAGCATAATCTTCCTTAGGGAGCATATGGAATTTCGATTTTTGGGTCCATTTTAGTTGTTTCGATTTTTAACATGCATGCAAGACGTCCTATTCGACCTCACATGGCAACCCGGCCAAAAATCGAAGTTAGTGCTTTGGTGGTAAGGCTTTTATTCGTCTCTCCCTATAATATCTAGTCAAGAGCTATACGGTACTTGCTTAACGACTAACGAAGCGCCGTTATGTACCCCGTAAAACGAACCTTCCGTGCCAGGCACGTCACGAAAGCGTCCACATACATTACCGCTCACTATAGAAACGGTATCCATGCGTTAAGTTGTCGCATGGACAGCGTCCAACCTCGGACACCCTCCGTTTGAATGGAGTGTATCCTTACCTCGCATGAGCGACATGCGGAATGCACACATATAAAACACGTGGCGACACACAACTCACAAACAGACGCGAAGATCGGATCCGTGCAATGGATCACTCCATCAACCCTCGCAATTCCCGTGATGCGGAACAACACATGTATAAAACAAGTGGCTCCTAGTTTGGTTGTGCAAGAAAGTAAGTCTGGCGTAAAGTAATGTGCTGGAAGTTAGCAAAATAAACCATAGGTTATTTAAGCCACCTGAAAGAACCCAAAATTCCCTCTAGGGCCTCTCGGTCTAGTTTATCCTTAGTGTACCAACATATTTTTGGAAAATCAAACAATCTTGGCATATTTTATTCAAAAACCATTGATTAAGGTTTATTAATTAATTTCGGTGCATATAAGCTTCGATACCAACTATGACAACCCGCCCGGAAAATACCGTACTATCGCCTAAGACCGATCCACTTTGGTCATTAAGCAATAATAAAGTACCATCCTATCGTAAGTTGCCGGGTTAACGCCCGTAAATCACTTGAAGAGCACAAGGATCGAATATATGCATTAAAACTCACTCGAAGGCGAGTCTAGAGATACAACAACATTAAATCCAATATCATACCCCGAGGGGTTTATTTATTACAAAACATAGTTTTTTCCATGAGGAAATAGTTCGAGTTTTCGAAAACGGCGGACATAAACTAACGGAAGCGAAGTCACCACGGGAGGCCATCCATGATGCTTTCGGTAGTCATCCTCCACCCACTCCGGCTCCCGGCCGGCGGGATCTCTCCGGGCCACACATCACCGAAGGCATTACCGGATCAACACATTATAGCAAGGCTGAGTATACTAATACTCGGCAAGTCTTACCCGTCGGTGATATCTACTTCACCAAATCTAGACCATGAAAGGCTTTTTGGCTATTGGGTTGCTTTCGCTAAAAAGTAACAAAGAGTATGTCCTTACTTTCAAAATTTTAGCACAAGTTCTAGAAGGTTTAATCTTTACTACATTCACCAACTAGTACAAACAAAGTTGTACAATACAATTAATCAAACATCATCTTCATCAACTTCCATCATTAGGGATCTCATGACTAGTGGAGTAAGTAGTCTCGGATAACGGTGAGAGGCCGACAATCGATTGATTTAAACCTTGCAAGGTAAACCCAAACACACGGTAGGCTGCCCCCGCAAGGACAACTTTCCCAGGCCGTCCCCAAAAATCCCCGGGTCGGGATGAAAGGCCACAGTCTTTGGTGCAGGCTATCCGGCATACCCCGCGAGATACCCGGAGTCACCATACACCACCGGTAGCTAGCCGTGAGAGCGAATCCCAAGGGTAGTGACAGTTCCATCCCTAGCCGTCTCATTAAGGTACTAGGCTTACCGGTCCCATACCCGACATGTGCTTAGTACGTTCAAAAACTTAACCCACATAACCACTGGACCGGAGCCCGCATCCCATGCTCTTACCACGTGAGCAATCCATTTAAGGATACATTGTGATTCCTATCTAGGAACCTATTCTCGCGAGTGAGGTCATCGCTCGACTTGTAACGGTCCTACGGCTTAGCAGCTATTGACCTATCATACTAGTAAGGACAAAGGTACCTATGGATCATGCATCTAGGGTTTCATTCAACTCCCGAACGTAAATGCACAATCATTCATAGACAATTGAAAACAGAATTTTAAAAACCGGGTTAGATGCACCGGAGCTTGCCTTTGTCGGCTAGGTTAGCCTAGGCACCCTCGGTGTCGAGTACTTCCATGTACTTGCAGCGAAGCTTCCACTCCTCCTTCCTCGTTTTCGGGACAAGGGAGTAATCTCCGTCCGGAAGATCTACACGGAATGCAATGCAAGTTTAGGTGATGTGGTAGTTGGTTGTCTTATCCAACTCTTGGTTGGTCATATTCACCTTAACAAGCATTCATCTAATGTTTCTCTTTTAGGAAGGTTATTGGGTGTACATGGTTTACTCTTTTATTGCACATTGAATAAAGGTTTTTATTAAGCTGGTCATTTCATGTGAAGGCTTTAATTCCTTTTCTTTTCACAAGCAAAGGTATAAATAATACATTTTTATTTATGAATTACTTTCTGATCAGCAATGATAATTAATTATCTTTTTAATGAAATTAAATAATTTTTCAAAAAGAAAAAAGAATTAATTAGGGGTTTTCTTTATTTAACTCCCCTTTATTATTAAAAGGGCTTTTAAGCTTTTTATTAAACAATTAAATTCCCAAAAATTAAGAAGGTGTTTCTTAAGCCTACTAGCACCTATCCTGGTCCATTGGACCCACATGTGATGCTTGGATGCTAGGAATTTAAATGCTAATGAAAATAACAAAGGCTAGCAGTGATTCAAATTAAATGCATACAAAAATAAATAAGCATCAAATTGATCCAAACTTTCTTATGTATGCCCTCTGGTCCTAAACAAGTATAAAGAACCAGCATATATATCTAGGAGCTTCACTGAACTTGGTTTATTAATTTACAAAGGAAAACATGCATAAATCAAGAATAATTATTTCTGTTAATCCAAAAATCATGATTAATTCACAAGATATGTATTTGGTCATTACAAGACATTTTGCACAACTTGAGCTTCAGAACATAATTATATTTAACAAGAAAAATCATTTAGGCGGTTTCGCAAGAATGGAAAATAATTTAATTATCAAGATCTACTACATAACTTTGTGCATTTTTTGGCACAGCATCTAGTCATATCCTAACACACAACATATCCAAAATTGGGCAACGAGAGGAGTTAAGGATTTCAAGTTATGACAGATCTAGGTTTAACACATTTGTATTTTTCATGCTAAAACTATTTAGAATCTAGCCATGTGCAAATAACAAAAGAGGAGGGATTTCCTTTCCTGAACCCTACAAAATTGGTTTGAGATTTTTCTGATGTTTCTACGAATTTCTAGGCATTTTACAAGGCACTGGACTAATCTGCAAGAAAAGCTAGATAAAGATCTTTACAACTAAGCCCTGCATCTAGCACAAAACACCCTACAAAGATTGAAATCATTGCAATCGGGCCCTTGGCCGGGCCGGGCGGCGCGGGCACGGCCAACGCCGGCGAGCCGGCGGCGCCGCTGGCGGGCAAGCGGCGGACTCGACCACATGCTCACCTAGGAGCCGTAGGTGGCCGTGGTTGGGGCGGAGAGGTGGCCGGCGACGGGGTTCGGCGGCGGTGGCCGCGGCGGCTCGGGGAAAACCGGCGAGGAGGTGAAATGTTGGGCAACAAGCGAACGCGCGAGCTACACCGGGAGCTAGAGAAGCTAACGGGCGCCGGCCGGCGATGAGCACGGGCGGGAGAAGCTAGCACCGAGCGGCGGCGGCAATGGCGGCGGAGGGGGCTTGGGTGGCGCGCGGAGGGGGAACGAGGGGGGCTTAAATAGGCGCTCGAGCACCGGGTGACGCCGGGTGACCGGCGCGAGATGCTCCCGGCCGTGCTACGGCGCTCGGGGTTCGCGCGTACGGCGGCGACGTCGCCGACGGACCGCCGGTCCGTGGTGCGCGCGCGCGTACGGCGGCGTGGCCGGCGCGGACTCGGTGTGCCTCGGGCGGGGGGCGAGTCGGGCCGCGGGCGGCTCGGGCGGCGCGTGCCTCGGGCGGCGCTCGGCCTCGGGGAGGCGGCGGCGCGGATGCGGGGTGTGCGCCGGCGGTGGCCGGCGACGGCGGCGCGCGGGCGCGCACGACGTCGCGCGTGGCGGCGCTCGCGCTCAAGCGTGTTCTTTGGTGCCCTGTTCCAACCGATTTTTCTCTAAAAAATTGAATAGAACTGGACCAAGTGATGAATACCAAAGTTGTAGATCTAGCTACCAACAACATTTTCTACAAAATCCATATAGGGTTTTCTCGCCCGGATCAAAAGCTATTTGAATGCCAACTTTGAATGTCGGCGGGGTTTGGCAATCGGTGAATCCCGGCTTGCAATGGATTGTTCAAGTTTTTCCCCTCAAAATTTGAAATGCAATCTACATGAAAGTTGTGTCCCTCATCAAGATCTACAACTTTCATAAAGGTAGAATTTTAGGTGTTTAGGTGAATTTAGGAGAACGCGGCAAAAGTTCCGGCAGACACTGTGGACACTAGGGTGGCAAGGGGTTTGACCCAAGTTTTGACCATGGGTTGGCCCCACAAGTGTGTTTACTAGTCAATTAGGGTCACTAGGGTGGGTTAGTGAGTTTTTCGAGGTGAGGGCCCGGGTTGACCTAGGTTTGACCACGGTTGACCATTTGACCGGCTATTGAGGTTAATTAAAAACCCGGGGCGTCACGGCCCGCCGGGTGGGACAAGTGGGCAAACCTCGCCCGCGCCGGCCCTCGAGCCTCGGGCGGGGGCGCTCGTCATACGGCAAGACGACCACATGGTGGGTGGGGGCTCGAGGCACGGCGTCGAGGCCTCTTCGTCCCACGCCGCCCCCCACCGGCTCGAGCGGCCCAACGGCGAACTCGGGGCGGGGGTAGGAGCATGTCGACGTGCCATCCCCCCTCTTCGTCGACGCTCAAGAGGAGCGGCGCTCGTGGGAGGAGCCGCGCGATCACGGCGCCTCGCTCAACCGAGCACCGAACGAGGCGTTGCGGATCCACGGCGGCCCCGTGTGGCACGTCTTCCGGGTATGACACCGTTGCTTTTTTCATTGATCTCGTCGTTTTCGTGTTTGTCTCTCGGCGCTTATCGGTCTTCGTCCGCCGGCGGCGGAGCCGGAGCTCCGCGCTGCGGCAGTGCACGGCACCCTCGACCAAATGAGCACCGAGCTTCGCCAGCTCCGGGAGCAGCGTGACGCCTTCGACACCCTCACGGAGGCCTTGAGGACTCGGGACGGCTGGCTGTCGTACCGGGCGGTGGCCCTGCGCGACCAGCTCCTGGAGCTAGAGGGGCAGGCTACGGCGTGTCCCTCCGCGATCGAGCGGATTCGCATGACCCTCGTCGACCGGGATGAGGCGCTGCAGCAGGCGAGGAGGGATCTGGAGAGGGCGCACACCTTGGCGACCGAGCGGGAGGCGGAGGTGGTGTCCGTCCGGGCCCAGAACCGGGAGGTCCGCGCGTGGCTCCCGGAGGGCGCAATCCCAGCAAAGCCGGGCCGAGGAGAGGGCGCGGGAGGCCGAGCGAGAGGGCCAAGGAGGTCGAAGAGCCGAAGGCCGCCCTCGCCACCAAGGTCGCCGCGGTCGCCACGGCGGAGCGGCGGCTCCGGCGGGGAGCGTGCCGCCCGCCGAGGAGGCCGAGGGTCGGCTCCAACGGGGAGCGGACCGCCCCCCTCTCGATGCCCGGTCGTCGCTCGAGCGGGACCGTGTTGCTCTCGAGAGGGTGCAAAAGTCGGCCGGAGGTGCGGGATGCCAAGGTCTCGAAGCTCGATGGGGAGCGGATCGCCCTCGGCATCTCGAACGCGGACCGGTGCGGACCCTCTAGGAGCGAGAGCGCAACGGTTCGGCTTGCGGCGGGCGGTCGAGACCGAGCGCCGGCTCTCGAGGTGGAGAAGAAGCGAGGTTGAAGGTGAGTTGCCACTTCGCTTTCGTGTTTTGTTGATCTTTCCTTTAGAGGTCCGTTCCCCTCTTGATCTCTTTTGCTTGTGACATTCGAGGGCTCGCGCACCGCGCCGGGGCACGCGACCAATCGGGCCGAGACGCTGCATGCTGCCTACGACTCCTCCGAGCGAGGAGGCCGGTGGAGCTGCGTGCTGCAGCCCTTGAGACCTGCCAGGCGATCGAAGAGGGCGAGGCGCAAGCCGGAAGCTCGGCCGGCCGGCCGTCCGCGCGCCCTTGGCGGGCATGTCTCCGAGCGTATGCGTCGCGCGCTCCGCCTCGGTGTCCGAAGGCCCTCGGCGTGGTGCGATCCCACTACGAGGTGAACCTCGAGGCCGTGGCGTCGGGTTACGTCGTCCGGAGGGCGTCGAGGATGAGGCGGCGATGGAGCAAGCCGACACACTCGCCGCCGATGCGGCCGAGGCGCTCACCGAGGCGTTCACGCAGTTCCCGTTCCCGGACGCCGCCGACGACGACGAGCCTCGGGCTCGAAGACCGCCGGGCACTAGGCCCATTTTTTGTTTAGATGTTAGTACCTTGGCCATGTGGCCGTGTAAATAGAACAAGTGAAACTTATGGATTGCTTGAACACTTGTAAATTTAAGTGATGCCTTTTATTTGTCGCGCCTTTTCGTTTTTTTCCCTTTGCTCAAGCGAATTTGGGTTGGGGGAGTTCGATTTCATGAGCAGCCCGGCCGGGCCGGAGGCAAGAGGGAAGGGCCGTATCCTCGCGGAGGCGTAGGCTACTCTCGACTCGCGCGTCCTTCCCGCATGACCACCCGCGCCCTTCCTTGATTCGCTCGAGGCTCCGGTCGAAACGTACTTTGCGCGTTCACAAGTTTAGCTTTTTTGCGAAAAAAATGGGACCATTTTGGGGGGGGGGGGGGATGCCCCCCCGCAAGAGCCCCCGAGGGTGACTTAGTTTTCGGGAGAAAGCCGAGTTGCCCTTCAACTTTATTGACTTGTCGCTATTTACATTGTGCCGCCAACTGGGGTGTTGGGCATGTAATTTACAACTAAAGACTTGGAAATCCTAGCTAAGGGTAGAAGCGACGTAGCTGCTGGATGTTCCAAGCGTTGGTGAGTTCCTCGCCGTCCTCGTTGGCTAGCTTGTATGTGCCGGGCTTGAGCACCTTCACCACGACGTAGGGTCCCTCCCATGGAGGTGATAGCTTGTGATGTCCTCGGTTGTCTTGGCGTAGCCTTAGGACCAAGTCCCCTTCGCTGAAGTCCCGCCGCGCACCTTTTGAGCTTGGTAGCGCCTTAGGGACTGCTGGTACCTTGCAGAGTGCATCAGGGCCACGAGGCGTGCTTCGTCCAACTGGTCCAAAGTGAGTCCTCGCGGGCTTGCTGGTTGGCGTTTTCGTCGTAGCCCCGTATTCTCGGGCGACCCATATTCCGAGTCCGTAGGGAGGACGGCCTCCGCACCATGGACCGAAAAAACGTAGTGAACCCGGTAGCCCCGCTTGGGGTGGTCCCGAGGCTCCATACGACCGCGAGACGGCTCTCGGAGCCATTTTCGACCGGACTTGTTCGGTCGGTCGAAAATTCGGGCTTGAGGCCTTGTAAAATCATGTCGTTGGCACACTCCACTTGGCCATTGGTCCGTGGGTGTGCCACGATACCGCCCGGTCCACACGGATGTGGAACTTGTCGCGGAACTCCAAGAACTTTCTGCCCGTGAACTGGGACCCGTTGTCGGTGATGATGGAGTTTGGCACTCCAAAGCGATAGACAATGTCAGTGAAGAATGTCACCGCCTGCTCCGCCCTGAGGTTCGTAATGGGGCGTACCTCCACCCACTTGGAGAATTTGTCGATTGTGACCGGCGGGTGGGTGTGGCCCCCGGGCGCCTTCCGCAAGGGCCCAACAATGTCCGGCCCCCACACGGCGAAAGGCCACGTGATGGGGATGGTCCGCAGACGTGCGCGAGGGAGGTTGGACTTGCGAGCATAGAATTGGCACCCTTCGCGGTGCGCACAATCTCGGCGGCGTCGCCGACCGCGGTGGGCCAGTAGAAGCCCTGGCGGAACGCGTTGCCCACGAGGGTGCGGGGTGCGGCATGGTGGCCGCACACGCCCGCGTGCATGTCCTAGAGGAGATCGCGCCCCGGGGGATGGGCACGCATCGCCGCGAGATGCGGAGACGGCGCGCTTGTACGCCTCGCCGTCGACGAGGGTGAAGGACTTGGCCATCCTGGCGATGCGCCTGGCCTCGGACCGGTCCGAGGGGAGTTCCCCTCGGTCCATCCAGGCGATATACTTGTCGCGCCAATCCGCCTTGGCTGGGGGCCGGCTCGACATCCATGACTTCGGCTTCGCCGGCACCGTACCCCTCGAGGTGGGAGAGCATGTATGCCTCATTCGAGGGGTCCTCGTCCATGGGCTCGCACCCGCTAGATTCGAGGGGGCCCCCGAGGTCTCCGCGTGGTTTGAGTGGTGCGGCTCGAGGGTGACGGACGGTTGGGCGACGTCCCGAGCGAAGATGTTCGGGGGGATGGTGATCCGCCCCGATGCGATCTTGGCGAGCTCGTCCGCCTCCTCGTTGTACCGTCGGGGCACATGATTGAGCTCGATGCCGTAGAACTTGTCCTCGAGGGCCCGCACGGCCTTGCGGACGCCTCCTTCTTGTCGTCGTGGCGGCTCGCGTTCTTCATGACCCGGTTGATCACGAGCCGCGAGTCCCCCCCGCATGTCGAGGAGTTTGGTGCCTATTTCGATGGCGATCTTGAGGCCGCAAAGCGGGGCCTCGTACTCGACCATGTTGTTTGATGCGGGGAAGTGAAGACGCACGGCGTACCGCATGTGCTCCTTGAGGGGCGAGATGAAGAGCGAGGCTCGCGCCCGCCCCCGTCTTCATTACCGAGCCATCGAAGTATAGAGTCGAGCACCCCGCCCGGATCCGTGGCGGCGGCTATGAAATCCGTGGCTATGTCCGTCCACTCGGCTATGAAATCCGCCAAGACTTGGGACTTGAAGGCCTTACGTGGGGTGTAGGCGAGCGTTTCTCCCATCGGCTCCACCGACCACTTGGCAATCCTTCCCCGCCGCATCCGGGTTGCGGATGATTTCCCCTAACGGAAAGGAGGAAACCACCGTGACGAGATGGGCTTCGAAGTAGTGGCGGAGTTTGCGCCGCGCGAGAACCACCGCGTAGAGCGCCTTCGGACTTGTGGGTAGCGTGTCTTGGTGTCGGACAAGACTCGCCGATGTAGTACACCGGCCGCCGAACCGGTAAGGCGTGTCCGCTCCACCACAATCACGGCACCGACCACCCGGGTAGTCGCGGCCACGTAGAGGTATAGAGGCTCGCCGTCTCGCGGCGGTGTGAGGATCGGGGCGTGGGTAAGGGACGCCTTCGGCCTTGTCAAGCGCCTCCCGGGCCTCGGCGGTCCGGGAGAAGCGCTCGTGCTTCTTGAGGAGCCGTAGAGGGGCAAGCCCTTCTCGCCGAGCCGCGAGATGAAGGGGCTCAAGGCGGCGAGGCATCCCAAAGCACCCTTTGAACCCCCTTAAGGTCCCGAATCGGACCCATCCGCTCGAGGGCCGCAACCTTTTCACGGGTTGGCCTCGATGCCTCGGCGGGAGAATATGTATCCTAAAAGCATGCCCCCCGGCACAAAGAAAGACACATTTTTCGGGGTTCAATTTCACCCCGTTGGCCCGTAGGCGACCGAACGTGATGTCGAGGTCGCTAACTAGGTCATCCGCCTTCTTGGTTTTCACGACTATGTCGTCTACGTACGCCTCAACGGTCTACCCGATGTGGTCTCCGAAGACGTGCCGCATACACCGCCGGTACGTTGTGCCCGCGTTTCGGAGGCCAAACAAAGCATCGTGACGTAGCAAGACATCCCGAACGAGCGTGATGAATGAAGTCGCGAGCTGGTCGGACTCCTTCATTTTTATTTGGTGGTACCGGAATAGGCATCAAGGAAACGAGTAGTTCACACTCGGTGGTCGAATCAACGATCCGATCGATACGTGGCAAAGGAAAAGGAACATTAGGACATGCTTTATTAAGACTAGTGTAGTCTACACACATCCGCCACTTCCCATTTTTTTTTCTTTACTAGTACGAGATTAGCTAGCCACGTAGGGTGGAACACTTCCTTGATGAACCCGGCCTCGAGGAGCTTCCGCAGTCCGCTCCGACCGCCGCCCGCCGCTCCTCGTCGAAGCGGCGGAGCCGTTGCCGCACGGCGCGGGAGTGAGGTAGGATATCAAGGGAGTGCTCGGCGACCTCCCTCGGGATGCCTAGCATGTCCTAGGGGCTCCACGCAAAGATGTCGGCGTTGGCACGGAGAAAGTTGACGAGCACCACTTCCTCTTTCGGGTCGAAGGCGTGCTTGATGGATGAGCCCACGGTGATGATGCCGTTTGGCCGGGCATCTTCATCTTGAGGTAGGTGTAGTTGGGGACCGCCATGAACTTGGCGTAGCGAGGACGCCCGAGTATGGCGTGGTACGCGCCCCCGAACCACACCACCTCAAAGGTGAGCGTCTCCTTGCGGTAGTTGTCCGGTGTGCCAAACCGGACCGGCGAGTCGATCCGCCCGAGGGGCCGGACGCGCTGCCGGCGCGACGCCATGGAACGGCGTCGTGCCGGGCCGCGCCTATTCCGGCCGATCCCTAACGGGCGCGGCGTGTGCGCATAGAGGATGTTGAGGCTACCGCCTCCGTCCATCGGGACCTTCGAGAACCGCGCGTTCCCGATGACCGGGTCGACCACCGGCCGAGTATTGACCCGGGTTGGGGATGCGGTTCGGATGATCCTCGCGGGCCGAAGGTGATGGCGTCTTCCGACCAATCTAGGAAGGAAGGAGGCGCCTTCTCCGCGGAGAGAACCTCGTGCCGCTCCCGTTTGCGCCGGCGGCTGGACATGTCGACGGTCGGCCCCCCGAAGATGAGGAAGACGTTCTCTACGGCGAGGAAGCCACCGGCGTCGCCATCACCCCCGTCCTTTTTGGCCTCGTCGTCCTTCGCGGCGGCGCGCGGCCGTAGAATCTCTTGAGCATGTCGCATCGCTCGAGGGTGTGGTTGACCGGTGTCTTGTGGTAGGGACATGGCTTCTTCGGCATGTCGTCGAACACTCCCGGGCCTCGAGGGGCCGGTCGAGGGCCCCGTCGAGCCGGGTCAACGGCAAAAGCTTCGCCGTCGTCGTCATCGCGCCCCGCTCGCGGGCCTCGCGGTGCGGCTTCTTTCCCTTTTTGCCTCGCTTGTTCTTTTGGCGGAGCTCCTTTGACTTGTCGCCCTCCGTGGGCGTGTCGTCCGCGCGCTTGCCCTTCTTACCGTTGAAGATCGCCCCCACCGCTTCTTCGCCCGAGGAAAAGCCGGTGGCGATGTCGAACAACTCGTTTGAATTGACCGGCGGGGCCGTGCCCGAGCTCGCGCATGAGGTCCCGCACGTGGTGCCCTCGAGGAAGGCGTGCACGATCTCTTCTGCGCCACGCTCGGGAGCCCCGTACGGCGCTTGGAGAAGCGCCGTATGAAGTCCCGGAGCGACTCGCCGTGCTTCCGGGTACAAGAGCGCGAGTCCCGGGAGTTTCCGTGGCGCACGTGTGTGCCCCGGAAATTCCCACGAACGTGCGGACCGGGTCGTCCCGGTTGTGGATCCGGGCCGGCCGGCGAGTGCTCGAGCCACGTCCGTGCCGAGTCGGCGAGGTGCGGGGGGGAGGTTGCGGATGATGACCTCGTCGGCCGGTGGCTCCGCCCGGGGCGGCGCGCCGGGCGGTAGTCGTTGAGCCACACACGGGGGTCCGTCTCCCCGTTGTAGTTGACGATCTTCGTGGGGCCGGCGGAAGGGCCGGGGAAAGGCCGCCGTGCGGATCTCCCGGCCGAACACACCGGTTCCGGGGCCTCCGGCGTCGGTGAGCGGTCTTCCCCGCCGTCGTAGCATCCGGCCCGCCGAGGGTGGTAGCTCGCCGCCGCCCGTGCCTCTCGCGTTGCTCGTCCGTCGGGCGTTGATGATGTTGCGGGCGTCGCCATCTCGAGCTTGCCCGCGCGTGTCGAGGAGCCGCTCTTTGGCCGGCGTGCACCCCGGGTTGGCGGGGTGCTCCGTCTCTCCGTCCGCGTGCACCGAGGGTTCGGGGCCTTGCGCGCCCCCATTGTCCCGCGCACTCCCCCGTTGGCGGATGCGGGACGCGGAGCTCTCGGCCCGTTGGATGGCCGCTTGCTCGATGAGCGCCCGCACCTCGCGGTGCGGGTTCCGTGCCTCGGGTGTCGAAGGGGCGGGCATGGCTCGCGCGCGGCGTCGCGGCGGCGATGAGCTTTTGGCTCGCCCCGCGGTGGCGTATCCGGTTGTTGTTGACGGATAAAAGACGTATCCCTCTACGATCCGCAAGCGTACGGACCCCACACCTTCTTCACCACGGGATTCCCAAGGTTCTTGTCAATCCGCGGAGCAAGGGGATTACAAGCGTTCGATCTACTATGACACACTTAGCTACTAGAACCCTAACTACTATTATACTAGAAAAAACACTAAACTACACTAGAGAGAATGATAAACGATCAAGAGAGAAGACACTCGCCCACGGGTCTACGATACTAGAGCATGCAATCCCTTAAAGACATGAAAAAACCAATCTAATCTATCGGGGTTGTGATCACGGTTTCGCCCTTTCCCTCCTCTCGTATCGTCACTACGCGAAGGTATTCATGACTAGACCTTTGATGGCCACGGCGTATTGAATGGATCCAAGGAAGCATTGAGGCCTTACTCCCTTTACGGCATGGTTGCAAGCCTTAAGCATTAAAGTATATTCAACACAAGATGATAGATAGATAATCCGACAAAGTGCGATTACATCTCACGATCGATTACAACCCATGGACGAATGAGAAGATTACCCCATCAAGGTGCCGATTATGGCACCGTTGATCATGGTTTCCCTTCCGCCGTGTCTTCGTTCTTCTCCACGAGAGGGTGCTTCCTTCGAGGTGGTTGATCTCCCGTCGGAGATCCTCCTCCTCTCTCTCAAGCTTGTAGATGGCCTTTCGGTGCGAATAAACTCCTCTCTCGTCCGTTGGCGGCGCGTCGGGGGTTTTAGGGTCGAAGATCCTTCGAGGGCAAGGAAGAAGGGACCGAACCGGTGCCCGAAGTGGGCTGGGCCGATCCGACCGGGCCGGCCGGCCGGAGCCCGGTTTCGGCCGGTTCGGTCGCCCTTTTTGCTCCGTGGGTCCTCGTGCACTTATCTACTTCGCCCCCTCCACTTGGATGATTTTGACGCTGTTATCCTCGCGATCAAGATGGAGACTCTCTTTGCATGAAGTTTGATCTTTTACGCTTCAATCCCCGGGGGTGTTCCTCGTAGCACTTCGGTCCTCGCCACCATTGGAAGTAATTTCAGCAAGCTCATGAACACGAACAAGACTCCATGAATGCTCCTTTGAACTTATTGCAAATCCGTCCTTTATGTCCATGTTTTCCTACATAAACACAACACTTCCAAATGCATGCACAAAGATGAACTTGTTATATGATTAGTGTGCCTAGTGGAGGGTTAGTTCAATAATCAAATCCAAACCAAAGTGTAATGAACATGCTAGGTGCACCAAAATACACCGTCAACATCTCCCCCACACTTAGCTCTTGCTCGTCCTCGAGCAAGTACTCGTAAAAGAACTTCGTCCAAGGTGTGTAATCGTGTACCACTTATCCTTCTTCACAAGTTAGTCAATCCCTTCATCTTTAATACATAAACACAAAGTAATGATAATCAAACATAAACATGGGCGTTTAGAATTTTTACCACGTCAAGATTTACCCCACAACTCAAACCTTTCACTTGAAGTCTTCAATTTCAGCCATACTTACTTCTTTGCTTCCATCGGAGGGTTTTTATGATTTTTAAAACAAAATTTCCCGCAACAAGTATTAGACAAAAACCTTTCTCCAAGCTCTCTCAAGTCACTCATATGAAGTGTCTATCCGAACCAAATTTTATAAAACTCTCACCTCCCATTAATCTCTCATATATCATGTAAAAGTGGAGCTATAGGTAGGGCTAGCGCAATCAACACAGGTATTGTCAAACTAAGAACTTCCTCTAATGGTTGTCTACCTTTCGAAGCCAATGATCATGAGAATTAACCATATGTAGGGATATCAAGGATGAGAAGATTTAGAATGGTGGACATGTGCAAGGGCAAAAGAAAATTGTGACTTCAAGGCACCAATGATGTCCTCGTTGTCGGATTGCACATGGTTGGAAATAGAGTAAAAGTTTCGTCTCACAATCAACGTGACATCCTTCCTTACACTTTATTATTTTTTCTTTTCTTTCACTTGATCCATCCCCCTAATATCTTCATTGCTAACTCATCTTTCTCTCTTTTTTTTCTTCTTTCATTCACATATAATTTTTTTCTTTCTTCCTTTCTTTCTTTTCCATACACATACTTTTTCTCTTTATTTTTCTCTCTCTTGACAACTTTTCAAAGCTTTCAATTCTCTCTTTCCTCGCATGCACACAATCTGAAATTTTTAAATAAATCATGCTAGAGACGAGACGAAACTTTGAAAATAGGTTGTGTTCAAGGAATACGATGTTCAAAAGAGATGTATAGGGTTGGGTATGGAATCCGATGATATACATGACTTTCGTTATGAAAGTCATGAACCGAATAAATGACGAGGCTAGCAACAAAAGATAAGCACAAGGACATGATCATTGCTTGAAATTAAAACTCACCAAGAGAGAAGGGTCCTAGCCTAACTCATCGTGCTAATCACACTTATGGTGGAGCGAAAAAAACAAACTTGGCTTTGGATAGGAATTTTTTCATACTCTCAACTTGGAAAAAGAGGTTTTGCTAACCTTTATTACAAGGGTTTTAATATAATTTTCAGAACTGAAATCCTCCAATTTTTAGCATCGAACATAGCACAACTAGCATGTGAAGCTCAAGATCGAAGTGCGGTATGGGTACTTTAAGTAGTAGCGATTCCACTAAGCACCACGGTAAACGATTTCCAAACCATATACTTGTATTCATATATCAAGAATCGAAGAGTAGACAAACAAGTAAATAAAGATAAACAATACATAAAACACAAAGATATATATAAGACTCTTTTTATTTGGTTTTCTTGACTCAACACTAATTTAAGACGCTTGCAAAAATTTAAAAACAGACTCGAAAACTAAAGACCCATTAAAACGCTAAGACTCTCACACGAAGATTAAACCGAACCTAAACTTGAAGTTCAAAAGCTAAGGCTAGCGAGCTAGCTCTCCCCCACACTTAAAACATACGACGTCCTCGTCGTATCTTACAAAAACCAAAGGGGAAAACTAGATCTAATGGTACTTCGAGCAAGCTTTGCACCACTTGCCTCTCATGTTTCCAACCATGCCGAAAAGTTTGCGCACGTTACGGTTAAGGAACTTGTAGTCATCTTCAACTACGCGCTCCAAGTCCTCCATACGCTGCTTCATCGCTTCCATGGTTTGAAGACATTCGTCGGCCGACGCGTAGAGAGCCGCGATGGATTGACGGCAAACTCGACAGCACACCGGATGCAATCCGAAGGGGTCTTCGTCGCCATAATCTCCACCGTTGTCACCACCGTCGTCGCCACCTCCATTGTTGTCGCCTTCGCCACCGCTGTTGCCGTCGCCGTTGGGGCCTTCGGGGAGTCCTTTCATAGCGTTGCTCACCCCAATCATCATCATCTCTACCGGCGGCCGCCCACGAGCTCGGGCTACGATCGTCGGAGTAGTCGCTATCCCCATAATCCTTAGGCTCCGGCGACATCTCCTTGTAATCCTTGCGCTTGATGCCTTGGAGACGTGCCGACCTTCGAACGGGTGTAGGGACCTTCTCTCCTTTGACGGGGTGGCGAGATGCAAGAGCTCCGGTCGGGACACGTCCTCCGCGACGGATACGTGCGGTCCTCTTGACGGGTAGCTTGACCTCGCATCGCATCGCCTCCTCCATCGATGGCTTCTTGGCTTCTACCTTCAACTCTAAGCTTTTTTGGAGGCTCAATGGCTGCTATAAGGGTGCAACACATTGCTTGAAAGATTTGATTCTCGAGCTCCCAATTCGGCCAAATATATAGTCCCGAGAGAAAAGCACGGGAACCTTATTTTCCTTTTTTACACTTCCCTTAAAATTTTTTCGACCAAACAAGGAAGTCGAAAAGGAGCGATTCGGGCGAAATTCGGGGACATCGGGCGTCGGGCCCCCCTTGGGCCGATCCGATGGCCGGCCGGCCCACCCCGCCTCGGGGGCCGGGTCGGTCCGGTTTTTTTTGCACACCGCCCTATTTTTTTCGTCCTCGGCCCCATGGGAAAAAGTTGGCCCGTTAATCTTCGCGAAAAACTCCAGAGAACTAAAAGAAAATTTATTTACGAAGTTGGTGCCTTGTTTTTCGTCCTAGGCGGGACGTTCGGGCTCTTCTTCCATGGTAAAGACGTCAACATGATGAATGGGCACGATGTCGGGTTCGTAGTAAACCTTAAGCCGCTGTCCATTCAGCACAAATTGATCGCCGTTTATATCTATAATGGTTACCGCTCCGTTGGAGAACACCGAATGCACAACATAAGGTCCGTCCCACTTGCTTTGCAATTTCCCCTTTCCGAAGGTTTTAAACCTCGAATTGTAGAGGAGGACCTTATCTCCTTCTTTAAATTCTTTTTTCTTCAATCTTTTATCATACCACCTTTTTATTCTCTCCTTGTATATGCTTGCGTTTTCATAAGCTTTCAACCTCAACTCCTCTAGCTCGCTTATTTGAATCCTTCGTTTCACCACCGCGGCATCGAGATCAAGGTTCATCTCTTTAATCGCCCAATAGGCTTTATGTTCTAACTCGACCGGAAGGTGGCAAGCTTTTCCATAGACGAATTGATAAGGGGTCATACCTATCGGTGTTTTAAACGCCGTTCGATAAGCCCATAAAGCTCCGTCCAATTTCTTTGACCAATCCTTGCCTCCCTTCTCTATGGTTTTGTTAAGTATGCTTTTTAATTGCCTATTTGACGTCTCCGCTTGTCTGTTGGTTTGTGGGTGATAGGCCGTGGAGACCCTATGCTCAATTCCCAACTTGGACAAGCACTTTTTAAAGTTTTTCCCGGTGAAATGAGTTCCTCCATCACTTATCAAGATTCTTGGTGTACCGAAACGGGGAAAAATCACGTTCTTGATCATAGTGATGGACTCCTCCGTGGAAGCTTTACGACATGGTATAGCCTCTACCCACTTGGATACATAATCAACCATAACAAGTATATACTCGAATCCAAATGAGTTTTTAAAAGGCCCCATGAAGTCTATGCCCCATACATCGAATATGTCGATTTGCAAGTTGTATTTCAAAGGCATAGAATTTCTTTGAGAGATGTTTCCGGTTCTTTGGCATTCGGGGCATGACGCAACATATCTTTTAGTATCTTCATGCATCTCCGGCCAATAAAATCCGCTCGACCATACTTTGGCTTCGGTTCGAAAATGGCTATAGTGCCCACCGTACTCCGCCGAGTGGCACTTCCTTAGAATCTCAAGCCTCTCTTCTCTTGGCACACATTTTCTCATCACTCCATCATTGCCAAGCTTGAAGAGGTATGGTGCATCCCAAAAATATTTCTTACTTTCGAAATTATCTTCCTTTGAGTGTTTTTGTCTAGATGATCGAGGGGCATCTTTCGAATTGCTCGAATGATGTCGATCATCCAAGTATCTTTATCAAGCACTCTATAGATGTGGTCATCTCTCATCTTATCTTCTATGGGCTCTTTATCATCTTGCCCACGATTCATCCTAGACAAATGATCGGCCACAACATTTTCCACCCCCTTTTTATCACGAATTTCAACATCGAACTCTTGGAGAAGAAGGATCCAACGAATCAAACGTGGTTTAGCTTTCTTCTTAGCCAAGAGATACTTTATGGCTGCGTGATCGGTGTAAACAATGACTTTCGAGTTCACGATGTAAGATCTGAATTTTTCGAAAGCGAATACCACCGCTAGCAATTCTTTTTCCGTAGTGGCGTAATTTAATTGTGCCCCACTAAGAGTTTTGCTAGCGTAGTAAACGGCGTGAACTCGGCCTTCCTTTCTTTGTCCCAAGACCGCGCCTACGGCATAGTCACTTGCGTCACACATGATCTCGAAAGGTTGGCTCCAATCCGGAGGTTGGATGATGGGAGCACTCACCAACGCATTTTTCAAGGTCCGAATGCCGCTAGACACTTCTCATCAAAGTCGAAAGCCACATCTTTTTGAAGAAGGTGCGTTAAAGGCTTGGTGATCTTTGAGAAGTCCTTTATAAATCTTCTATAGAATCCGCATGGCCTAGAAAGCTCCTTAAGGACTTAATATCCGTAGGAGGTGGGAGTTGCTCAACCGTATCTACCTTAGCCTTGTCCACTTCAATTCCTCTCTCGGATATAACATGTCCGAGCACTATGCCTTGCTTAACCATGAAGTGGCACTTTTCCCAATTTAAAACCAAATCTACCTCCGCACACCTTGTAAGGACCTTTTCTAAGTTTGCTAAGCAATCCATGAACGTCTTCCCGTAAACGGAAAAATCATCCATAAACACTTCAACAATTTCTTCGATGAATTCCGAAAACACGGCCATCATGCAACGTTGAAAAGAGGCCGGAGCGTTGCATAGGCCGAAGGGCATCCTCCTATATGCAAACATTCCGTAAGGACATGTAAATGTTGTCTTATGTTGATCTTCCGGGTGAATGGGAATTTGCATGAACCCCGAGTATCCATCGAGAAAGCAAAAATAAGCGTGGTTTGCTAACCTCTCGAGCATCTCGTCTATGAACGGTAGGGGGAAGTGATCTTTCTTCGTCGCCTTGTTAAGCTTACGGTAATCGATACACATCCGCCACCCGGTCACGGTTCTTTGCGGTATCAACTCGTTCTTCTCATTCTTCACCACGGTTAAACCTCCTTTCTTCGGTACACAATGTACCGGGCTCACCCATTCGCTATGTGGAACCGGGTAGATGATTCCGGCATCAAGTAACTTGATAACCTCTTTCTTTACTACCTCTCGCATGGCATGAGTTAGCCTCCTTTGATGGTCCACTACAGGCTTACATTGGTCTTCCATTAGTATACGATGAGTGCAAAAGGCTGGGCTAATACCTTTGAGATCATTAATTGAATATCCAATCACCTTCCTATGTTTTTTTAATAAAATCAGCAACGCTTCATTTTCTTCGGGGCTCAACTCGTCGCTCACAATGACCGGATAAGTTTTGTCCGGCCCCAAAAATTCATATTTTAATCCCTTGGGCAAAGGTTTAAGGTCTACTTCGGGCACTTGTGGCTCCTCGGGTTTGATTTCTCCTATGTCTTCGAACTTCTCTTCCTCCACGCTACCATCGTGCGGCTCTAAGACTTTTGTTGCTTCCTCTAGTTCTTCATCTTGTTGATTACTAATTTGATTTTCCATCGCTCTTTGCAGCGGGTCTCTAAGGGTTTCAACAAAACAAAGACTATCTATCTCTTCTATTTCTTCATCTTCGGGAGGAAAAGGAGTAAGGTGTTTAGAAGCACGAAGAAAGTTATATGTGTACTTTGTTCCATTAAGGTTCATTGTTACTTTGCCTTCTCCGGCATCTAACACGGCATCAACCAACTTAAGAAAAGGCCTACCTAAGATTATATGATCAGAATTACTATGGTAAGCATCAATAACAAAGAAATCGGTTGGTATGTAGTTTCTAGAGATTTTTACTTTCATGTTGCAAGCAATACCTAGAGGTTTGATAGTTCTACCATCTCCCATAATTAATTTCGTTGATGTTGGAGCTAAGTCTAGGTTGTGGTATTGGACTTTATCGTAAATTTTAGAAGATACAACACTTACTTGGGCTCCGATGTCGCATAAAGCTTTGCATTGAACTCCGTTGATCTCGCAACTCAAGTGCGGCGTCATCTTCTCTTCTTCTTCGGATCCGATCGAATAAATTTCAGCAAGGCGAGCGTATGGTGATGCTTCGGGCTTGATCCCCATGATCCTCTTCACCTCGGCAATATGTTCCGGATCCACCACGTCATCTCCAAAGAGCTTTTCAAAAATCTCACCGGTGGTTTCGAGGTCGTGTGAATTTTCAGCTTTCCTCTCCGGTGGGAAATCGACTTCCAATGCTCTTGCCATTCCCTTTTGATTAGGGAACGGTCTTCTCTTGTCGAATACTTCTCCGTAATCAATAGGAACCCAATCCATTGGCTCGAACTCCCTTAGTGGCTTCGCGCTTGACATGCTTCTCTTGTTCGTCTCATTTGGTGCGACGAAGTCGACGTTTGGTGTAGTTCTTGACTTGATGTGTTCTTGTTCAAGCTTTTCCATGATCGGCTCCTCTTTTGTGACTTCCGGAGTTGCCTCTTTAGAAAAATCAGCAAGCTTTTTCTTCCTTGAATTGAATTCCGGCTCTTCCGCAAGTCTTGTTTCCCAATCTCTTCGCATGGCAGCCGCTTTACTAACTTTTTGTAGAAGTTGGGCGGCTTCCGTGAGTGTTTTCTCCATGAGATCCCCACCCGCACACATTTCGACGTGTCGCATGCAACTAGGGGTTAGGGAAAAGAAAAATGTATGCAAGAGTACGTCACCGGTGAAGCCGAGTTTTGGTCCTTGTTCGATTAATTCATTAAACCTATCCCGGGCTTGGTCTATCCCTTCCTCTTCTCCTTGCATAAAATTGATCACTTGCCTCCTTAGATATTGAACCTTGCTCATTGGAAAGAACTTCTCGCAAAACTTTTTTGTCAACTTGTTCCAATTGCCTTCAACTTCAAAGGACGCAACCGAATACCATGTTTTTGCTTTGCCGGCAAGTGAGTAGGGAAAAAGATTCCATTTGAACCATTCATCGGGAACTCCTTCTTGACGCACCGTGTTGCATATTGTCATGAAATCCCTTATGTGTCTATATGGGTTCTCCGTAACCATCCCTTCAAATGGGTTTTCCGCCACCATCTTCATGATCTTGGATTTAATTTCATACTTGGTCGCTTCGAGCTTCGAATCCGACTCTTGTACCTTTATGTCTTCACATCGAGGGCTAGCGTCATCCCTTAATGATTTCTCCGGTTCTTCCACGGGTTGATTCACGGGCTCCATCTAGACAATAAGATAAAAACAAAAAAACAAAAAAGAAACAAGTGTTTTTCTGATAATATATGTTAGATAAAGCAAATAAAAGATAAACTAAAATATAAAACTAAGTTAGATGCAAATCAAACGATGTAAACTAACTTGCTCCCCAAGAACGGCGCCAGAAAAAGGGGCTTGTTGACGGATAAAAGACGTATCCCTCTACGATCCGCAAGCGTACGGACCCCACACCTTCTTCACCACGGGATTCCCAAGGTTCTTGTCAATCCGCGGAGCAAGGGGATTACAAGCGTTCGATCTACTATGACACACTTAGCTACTAAAACCCTAACTACTATTATACTAGAAAAAACACTAAACTACACTAGAGAGAATGATAAACGATCAAGAGAGAAGACACTCGCCCACGGGTCTACGATACTAGAGCATGCAATCGCTTAAAGACATGAAAAAACCAATCTAATCTATCGGGGTTGTGACCACGGTTTCGCCCTTTCCCTCCTCTCGTATCGTCACTACGCGAAGGTATTCATGACTAGACCTTTGATGGCCACGGCGTATTGAATGGATCCAAGGAAGCATTGAGGCCTTACTCCCTTTACGGCATGGTTGCAAGCCTTAAGCATTAAAGTATATTCAACACAAGATGATAGATAGATAATCCGACAAAGTGCGATTACATCTCACGATCGATTACAACCCATGGACGAATGAGAAGATTACCCCATCAAGGTGCCGATCATGGCACCGTTGATCATGGTTTCCCTTCCGCCGTGTCTTCGTTCTTCTCCACGAGAGGGTGCTTCCTTCGAGGTGGTTGATCTCCCGTCGGAGATCCTCCTCCTCTCTCTCAAGCTTGTAGATGGCCTTCTGGTGCGAATAAACTCCTCTCTGTCTGTTGGCGGCGCGTCGGGGGTTTTAGGGTCGAAGATCCTTCGAGGGCAAGGAAGACGGGACCGAACCGGTGCCCGAAGTGGGCTGGGCCGATCCGACCGGGGCCGGCCGGCCCGTGCCCGCCGGCCCGGTTCGGTCGCCCTTTTTGCTTCGTGGGTCCTCGTGCACTTATCTACTTCGCCCCCTCCACTTGGATGATTTTGACGCCGTTATCCTCGCGATCAAGATGGAGACTCTCTTTGCATGAAGTTTGATCTTTTACGCTTCAATCCCCGGGTGTTCCTCGTAGCACTTCGGTCCTCGCCACCATTGGAAGTAATTTCAGCAAGCTCATGAACACGAACAAGACTCCATGAATGCTCCTTTGAACTTATTGCAAATCCGTCCTTTATGTCCATGATTTCCTACATAAACACAACACTTCCAAATGCATGCACAAAGATGAACTTGTTATATGATTAGTGTGCCTAGTGGCGGGTTAGTTCAATAATCAAATCCAAACCGAAGTGTAATGAACATGCTAGGTGCACCAAAATACACCGTCAACGCTGTCGACATTGAAGTCGGCGTGGATGCGATCGCGGGCTTGCTCGCCGCCTCCCGCGCGCGTTCGCCGCGCGCGGAGGCTTCCTCCGCGATGGAGGCGCGAAGCAACCGCATCGTGCGGTACTCTTCCGCCAGCTTGGCCTCGAGCTCGCGCACCTGGGCTAGCTGCGCGTTGATGTCGGCCCCCCTCGGCGGTGAGGAGGGAGGGGCGCTTGGCCCCGCGGCCGGGCGTGATCCGGGCCCCGCAGCAGATGAACCTCTCCGTCGTCGGCGCGCCGCCACATCGGTGGCATTTGCCGGGTCGTTGGCGATGACGACGCAGCACTCCCCGCGCGGGGTCGTAGCTCCCCGGCCGGGAGTCGTCGGAGCGGCCGAACCGCAGTCCGTGGCGTCAAGGAACCGCCCGAACATTACCGGGGTCCAAAGACACCGAGAAGTCCCACTCGCATATCCATGTGAGGTGGCGGGTGGTAGCGCGTCGACGGAGCCTAGGGATGACTCGTCGCCGGCGGAGGCGCTAGGGTCCCCGGCAACCAAGACGTGGCGGCCGGGGGGGGAACCCCGGGCATCGTCGTGTTGACGTTGGCTTTGGTGGAGTAGGCCGTCGCGTGCCGCGCGCACCTATGGGGAAGCGTGGTCCGAGACCGAGCGCTCCCCCGCCGGGGCGGCCGTCGGTGTGTTGACCGGGCGCATCGCGTTGCGCGGCGACGCGCGCCGCATGCCGCGCTCCGACCGCGCCCCGACGCGAGCGCCGGCCGGAGCGGCGGCGGCGCCGTGGCGCCGATGGATCCGCGCCGTCCGTGCCGGCGGGCATTGGTGTCGTGGTGACACGTGCGGCGGCAACCGGGACGGATCCATCTTGGTGCCGCGCGCGGAGCTCCTCACGTTTAGTGAGGCGCATCGGTAGCCGTTCCCCGTGGCCCGAAAGTTCGTGCCCCCGAACCGGATTTCGAACCCGGCGGGGAGGGGGTCCGAGCGGCCCATGGAGTAACGCCGATCGCGGTACTCGGTGCGAATCACCATTGAGAGAGCCGATGACGGGTGATCTTCGCCGCGCGAGCCCCACGGTGGGTGCCAACTGTCGGTGCGGAATGTAGTCCCGACACTAACTAGTAATAAGCGCTGAGATCTGTCCCTCGATGGTCGGTGCTAAGCAACTAAAGACACCGGGTTTATCCCGGTTCCGGCCGGGGCCGTACGTCCGGCATTGGTGTGCTCGAGGCACCGTATTTCTTTGCACCGGGGTACCCGTAGTGGGGCGGCTACAAGCGAGGCGGGAGAGGAGGCGTAGCCTCCAAGTCCCAAGTGGAGTGATCGAGGCGAGTGCCAATATAATGGGAAAAACGGGGGAGCGTGTGTGTGTTGTCTCTCCCGTGATCCGTGTGTGTTCTCCTCCCCCCGCAACAAGGGGGGATCACCTTCCTTTTATAGACCAAGGAGAGGGTGATTTACGGGCATGCCGCACCGTTTAGCTACATGTGGAGGCATGGCGTACAACACCGGGGAGTTGGCGGCCGTCCCGGCGGTCTTTGCCCCGATCTTGTCGTTGTGGCGCGTCCCGTACTTGAACAGGGGCGGCTTTGAGGGTGATGGCGTAGTGGTTGGCCGTGGCGTCCTCAAACGGGCTCGAGGAAGGCGTTGACAGAGATCCGTACGGGGTACGCCGACGAGCGTGGCGGCGTCCCGTCCCCGCGTGCTCAACGGCGGCCGCCGGAGTTGTTGTAGCAAAGGCCCGCGTGGCGCCGCAGGGGCGGGGATGGTGCTCCCGCCGCCCGACGTCATGGTTTGACCCCGCAGTCACGAGAGAGTGGTTCGAGGGTGCGGCCCGGCCTCCCTTCGAGGGCGCGGCGCGTTAGCCGTACGGGGGAGTGGGCGGCATAGTGTCACGGAGCCGACACCGGCCATGTCGCACGGTTCCCTAGAGTGGCGAGGATGGGTTCCCCCCTAGGGAGTTGGCGGAACGCCGCCGGGCGTGATTCCCGGGCGTGTGATGGCACGGCCGCCGTGTCGGGGCATTAAATGCCCGTACCCGCGTGCGGGAGCAGGTGCGCTTGTGAGGAATCCTCGAGCGAGGCGGAACCCGCTCGAGGCGTCGTGAGCCCTCGAGCGAGGCGGAGCCCGCTCGAGGGAGGCGTTGGCCCTCGAGCGAGGCGGAACCCGCTTGAGGGAGGTGTTAGCCCTCGAGCGAGGCGGAACCCGCTCGAGGGGAGGCGTTAGCCCTCGAGGGAGGCGGAACCCGCTCGAGGGGGCCTTTGATTGGGCCACTCCGGTGGGGGCCGCGGGGGCCACTGCGCGCGCGGGCCGTGCCCCGTGTGTGTTGAGGTAAGAGGTGCGTTTTGCTTTTGTTTTTTTGCGGGTTTTAAGCGGTGGTTCCCCCGGGATTTTAGGGGACCCTCGGGGTCGTCCCCGACGCTGCCACCGCCGTTCTCGATGGAGAGGGCGTAGCATCCGAGCCATTGTACCGGATCTTGCTTCGCATCGTACTTGGTGATCCCCAGAGGCTTGAATTTCTCTGGGAGCAGCAGATTGCGAAGTCGAGCGAGAGAAGGTGGGGAAGCCGTCGCTCTCGCCCTCGCCGTGGAGGATTTCTTGCGTTGAATTTCTTCGATTTTGTAACGGGCATCGTAGCCGCCGCATGAGACATTGGTGACGTGGCTGTCTGCGTGGCCTCGGCCTCCACGATCGCCTCCGCCACCGGCTCTCCTTCCACCCCCGTGTGAGGAGCTCCCCGCCGCCGCCCTCCGCCGCCGGCGCCGCCGCGTGCCACCACGGCGCGGCGCCGCCGCCGCCACCGGTGCTATGACCGCCCCGAGAAGGTCCTCCGGCGAGACGCCCTAGTGCGATTGGGGTTCGCGGTAGCTCTCTTCGTGTACGGTTGCGTCCGTTGTCGGCCGGACCGCGGCTTGTGGCTTCATGGTCGGCTTCGCGAGTTCGAAGGGGAGGCACTTGAGTGACTCTATTGTCAACTCTCATGAAGTAGGCATCCTCCGCGAGCTTGGTGATGACTTCTCCCGCGCGCATCCCCTGAGCCTGACGTGCTATCGTAGTGATAGACATGACGCACTATTCAGGGGTAGTATGCACCCGGCTTTCAACTTGGTTAAGAGCCTCTATGAGGTTTTGTATGGGGAGGCTCTCACGGAGACGTCGACGCCGTTCATTACGCTTCCTGTTACGCTCACATCGGGCGTTCCTGTCGTCGTTGGTCTCGTCCGCGAGTGCGTTGCGTACAACTCGTCCGCCGAGATGTCTTCAAGGAAACGGTCGCTGTGTCCCCGAAGGTCCCGGCGTCTCGTTGGTAGTCATGAAGACTTGACGATCGGGAGGGCCGAGACCGGAGCTCGGTAGTCGCCACCTCTCGTTGGGGTGTGCTCCTTTGCCGGAGCTAGTGGTGTTCCCTCCTAGAATGGAAGCGAGTCGAGGTAGGCGACACAATGTGAGTTCCCGTCCGTCGGTCCGCAGCTTGCGGTCTAGCCGTAGACGAATCTCCCGGCGGGTGTAGATGTTATAACCCAGCCGGTAGCTAGTCCCCGACGGCGGCCGGTTGCTTCGTCTTGAAGGTTTCGGACTCGGGCTCGTCCGGGTCCGATCCGAAGTCGAACTCTCGTGAGGAGTCCGAGTAGTAGCCGGGAGACGGGGTTGGAGTCCGAGATGTAATCGGAAACGATCCGCTTGCCGGCCCGGCGCGGTTAGAGCCTTCGCATGGGCCTTGCTGGCGTTGCAGAGGCCGTATGGGAAGTGCTCGTGGAGTGGGGAATCCACACACGATCGCTCGATAGCTGGCTTGCATGCGATGGCCCACGGAGACGTCGAGTTCAAGTTGGAGTCGTATCCAAGCTTAAAGTAGGCGTGTTGGTTGTAGAGAGAAATTTCGCCGAAGTTTCCGGCGAGTTCGCCCGTGACCACTTCGGGAAGCGTCACGAGCCCAGTGCTCGGGTTGGGAGTCATGGTGAGGCGGCGTTGGAAGGATCCGGCACCGTCAGCAGTGCACACACAGGACCCGAAGACGAAAGTGTCACCGCGGGCCGAAAGCGGCGATTGGTTTGATGAGGATCGAAGTCGTCGAGTTCACCATGAGATCTTCGGCAAGAGCCCCTACCGGCGCGCCGGTGTCGGTGTTTTAGACCGGCAAACTACCAAGGGGAGTACCCGAGGTAGATGAATGTGGCCTTGCCGAGATCGGTAACTCGAAGAAAGAGACACGTGGCACACAATTTAGACAAAGTTCGGGCCGTGAGGTGCGTAATACCCTACGTCTTTTATGCCGCGTAGCTCTAGATTGATTGGATGTGTTTACAAGATGATGCGTATGAGGGAGATAGGGGTCCCCGCTCGCCTTATATAGCCCGGGAGGCGGGGTTACAAGTCGGTTCGAGGAGAGAGTACTAGTCGGGTACGGCTAGGAGTTCTCTACATAGTACGAGACATGTATAGCTTCCTATCCGATTACTTCCCGTTAACACCAAGAATTGGTATAGGGAAGAGACCGACCGTGGGCCGAGTTTGGTAGAAGAGCACCATTCGCCAGAAGGTTTTCCTCAAAGTATTTGGTAAAGGCGTTCGCGGTCGGGGGTACGTCATCATTCGGCGGAAGAGCCGTTTTACGCTTGGAAGAGGAAGCATTCGGGAATGTGTGATGACGTGGCTTGAATATAAAGAAGGGACGAATTGATAACGGGTGCGAGACGGACATTGGCGCCCGGGTATTAATTTTAGGCAATAAATGTTGTAATCGCGGTCGACTAGGAGTCGTGTTAGAATGAGGGTATAAATATGAACCCTTAGTGTTTGTAATAGGGATCGAACAATTTCACAACAAACCGGCCCCGTGCCAACTTTCAAGTCCTTCTAGTCAAGTCGTCGAGTTCTTCGAGAGGAGCCATCGATCTGTCGACCTCCGTAAGTACCGGCAACCTTGTATCATATCTGGTATCATGCGGTGGATTTAGACCGTGATACAAGTAGTCTTGTTACCATGCTTAGTATCATGCAGTGGATTTAAGCTTGGTTCAAGAAGGCTTTCTTGTTGAGTCATGAGCCATGCGGTAGGCTAAGATCTAGCTTGGAGCTAGTTATCGGCTCTATTAGATTTGGCAAGATCTAATAGATTCATCAAGTTACCATGTGTTGCTTTGAATTTTGCTCTTATGTTTAATTCATGTAACACTCTTATTGCCCAATTTAGATTGACTAGATTCGGCTCTATCTTGTTTGTGATCCACGTGTTGCACGCTCAAATCTTTGGCTCGACGTGGTGAATGGGTCACGTGTTCTCTAATAGCCGAATTCGAATCAATCTAGATTGTCACGTGTTGCGGGTTCAAGCTTGTTTATATAGCATAGTTTGTTCCTTCTCCGCGGAACCTGAATCGGCTATACAACTATTTTGGGCAACCCTATCACGAGTGAAACATGTTCATGAGCTTGCTTTAAATAATGTATGCTTTAAGCCTTCCATGTTTAGATTGTATCATGTGGTGGATTGATCTATTCTTGGTTGGAGGTGTGATTTCAAACAAGTTGTATCATGCGGTGGATTAATTTGTTTGATGTCATGCTTGACGGGTTTGAAAGTACCTAGACATGCGGTAGACTAGTGCTTTTGGTCTATGCATGCATGTTTACCGCAAATTCATGATTGTGTTTCACTTTTATTTATTTTATTATGATTTATCCTTGACAATTGTTCATGGCTACGTGCTGCAATGTTGTTTAAATAAAGATCGATTTTTCATCATGCTTACATCATACATTCGGCTATGCCCCGTTTACATGTTTTATCGGTTCCCGAATGGTGTATGAATTGCCGACGGATAGCTTGTTATAGCTATATGTCGTTCGATTGTCTTTATAGTCCGTAAATACGGAACCGTGCGGTACCACCCGACAAGTTCCGGGTTTTATCTAACCTTTTTCATCCTTTGTTAGTTTCGGGGAAAATTTACTAGCACGCTTCCGGATTTTGACGCCCGGCCACGTGTGTTAAGCCACTAATTCTCGCTTGCCGTGTGCTTGGCGTGAGGTGCTGATTTTATGTCAACACAATTTTTGGCACGCCGGTGGGACACTCAAGTTGATCAAGATGCCTGATATCCAAGTTGTCCTGGATGTCACCTTCAATGAACTGTCTTCAGAACAGCAATTACAACTGAAAGAAGCTATGGACCAATTCCAGCAGAAGTGTCTGATGTCTTTCTCCAAGAATAGGAGTGCTGTGCCATTCCACATAACAGATATGCCAAGAGTTCGATGCCGGGGGATTCGATACCACATCCGATGCGGAGAAACAAGATGCTTTTGCTATGATACAACGAACTATGGAAGAAATAATGACTAGACACAACACCGCATTTTTGAATAGCTTCCGACGGATGATGGTTGGTGTCTTTAGCCCAAGTGTAGACAAACATTTTGAGCAGGGTGAATCAAGTACCGCTCGTTAATGTCCAACCATCTCTTCAAGATGCAAGTGTTCGGCCGCCTCCGCAGTGTAAGTGTTCGACCAACTCGGCACGTGGATAGTCAACCAATTCGACGGAACCCTCATCAAGAAGTACCAAATCCACGTACATATGGAGAAATGGCGTTCGGCACTCCCGGAGTTCAAGCTGTCTCTACTTACGGGATAGCCCTAACAAATAATAGGTTGCAAAGGAACATGTACAAGAACGGGTATTCGAATTCATGGATTATAGTGTTATTGTTGCTCTCCCGAATCCCGGGAATGGTGCTACTACGGGGATGCCCGCTGAAGGGCCGCAGAATCAAGATACCAATGTTGATTTCCGGGTGCGAGAATGACCGATGTGCTTCAAAATCAATTCGGTCTAAAGACTAAGAACCAAGGACACGTATATACACCTCCTTTTCCGAATGGTACCACGGGGTGGCATTAACGAACAGGGTGAAAGTCCCCTTAGAGTTCACCAAGTTTTCGGAGCAAGATGATACCAGATCGTGGAACATATAGCCCGGTACCTAATGCGGCTTGGGGAAGCTCTCGCCGATGAGGCCTTCGAATTATATATTTTCCTCCGTCATTGACAGCCCGGCGTTTACATGGTTCACTTCTCTACCTCGCTTACTCAATCTCGCTCTTGGATGGATTTGGAGCAAAAGTTTCATGCTCATTATTTCATTGGCAGTAATGAGAAAAAGCTAATTAATTTAACTACCTTGAGGCAGAGGAACAATGAAACAACAATGGAGTTCCTCGGGAGGTTCGTAGAGACAAAAAGCATGTGCTTCTCTTTGAACATACCGGATGATCAATTGGTCGGTATGGTTGTAGCAGGGGATGTTGCCGCCTATTCGAGAGAAGCTATTCGGCATGGAATTCCATGACCTTGGCCAGTTGTCACACCGACTGTCATTGACGAGCAATCAAGCATATGGCTTCAAGAAAGACTCCAGATTTGTCAAACACAATGACATAGCTGACATCTACAATCAATTCCTCGAAAGGGTAGATCAAGGAGATGAATATGATGATGAAGAGGAAATAGCTGCAACAGAGATAGTGTGGGGCAAAGAGCCATTGACAGTAAATCAGAGGTGGATCAAGCAAGCTAAAGGCACCTATGATTTTGGTGTGACCAAGGCAGAGAAGCTCTTTGAATTCCTCGTGAAAGAAGGCCGAATCAAGTTGCCAGAAGGGCATTCTATGCTTCGACCGATGGAGTGAAAGAAAAGAGGTATTGTGGATTTCATGATAGAAATTCTCATTCCATCAATAAGTGTAGGGTCTTTAGAATGAAAATTCAAAAAGCTATCCAAGAAGGTCATCCGAGGTTTGATAATAAAATGAAATTGGATGGTAATCCTTTTCCTTAGAACATGATTGGGTTCTCGGTCGGCATGGTGAATGCCGTTGAAGAGAAAGGAAAAATGAAAGTTTTGACTTCGGCAAAGGCGAAGTAGGATGGCTCGTTAATCCCACTTGACAAGTAACATTTGAACAAATCCATAAGGGAGAGCCTCGCTTTCGAAAAGTCAAATTGAAGTGGGTGAATCCTCTAAACCCGTAGTGACTTCGAGTATTCTCCTCAACAAGTGGCAGCGTCAAGCAAGAAAAGGAGCGCTATTAGAAGCATAAATACGAAGAGGAGAAACGGAGATATGAAGAAGAAATGTGTAGGAAGGAACAAAAAGAATATATGCGAGAGCAAGAGCGTACACACCGGGGATGTGCCTTCTTCGGACACTCGTTGGAATGGGGGTTTGAAGCTTCCCACACAAAATAATTGCCCCGAATGCGGTGACAAGTATACCGAATACGTGCAAGACATTGCCAATCGCCGATCCGTCCATGAAAGAATTGGAAGGGTGCATCCTAGTGATGGTCGGTGTTTAAAAATAAAAAGGATTGATGATCAACCGAAGAAAAGATATGCCGATCATAGGTGGGTTGATCATGAAGAAGAAGAAGATCGGGGGTATGTCCGGCAAAAGGGACAATGGTGCTCGCTCGGCTTGAGGAGAAGCCAAAAGAGAAGAGTACATCGCTTGAAGAATCGAGAACCGAAGCAGGCGGGGATCAAGAGTAAACAAGTGTGGCGCCCAAACGACAAACCCGATGAATCGGTCGTTTGGCTCCCCGCATGCGTGGTATGCTTTCTCGCCGAATGAATTCATGGCTCCGTTAATCAAATTGTGCAGGAGGAAGTATTGCCAGACATGGATGAGGCCGAGCAATTTGGACTAATGGCACAGTTAGTGTTGACCAAGCAAGCTACTTTTGTTAAGCCAGCCAAGAATCGGCACATGAGACCGCTGTACTTAAGAGGATATGTCAACGGGAAGCCATTGACAAAGATGTTTGTTGATGGAGGAGCTGCTGTCAATGTGATGCCGTACACTACATTCAGGAAGCTTGGCATGGGCCCTGGAGATTTGACGCCAACAAGCATAGTTCGAATGATTTTGCTTGAAATCCTTCGACACCAAGGGCCGTGTGCATGTGGATTTGATGATTGGATCTAAGACTCTACTTACGACCTCCTTTGTCATTGAAGGCAAAGGGGCATATAGTTTGTCGCTTAGAAGAGATTGGATCCATGCGAACCGCTCGCATTCCATCTACTATGCATCAACAAAGCTTGTTCAATGGGTGGATGATGACGTAGAAGTTGTCCAAGCGAGATGATTCAAGAAGCGTGGCTAACGTGGAACCAACCTTCCGGGACTATCAAGGCATAGATTGCTTCTCGTGCAAGGATCGGGGTGAAGGTCCCGTTGAACCAGTCGGCAGTGATCAACAAACCGATTCAAGCAGCTTGGCTCTTATAGTAATTTTTAATGGAGAATCCAATTGATGGAACCGACGGAAAGTTAGGACGTTGATTTATGTCGCCGATAAATTGGAAGAAATAGACATTGGAGATGGTGACAAACCAAGGCTCACATTCATCGGTACTAACTTGGATTCAAGTTTCGAGAAGAGTTAATTAAGCTACTAAAAGAGTACAAAGATTGCTTCGCTTGGGATTATTCGGAGATGCCCGGTTTGGATCGTTCCATTGTTGAGCATCGGTTGCCAATCAAGCCTCGGTTTTAGACCTTACAAGCAACCCCCCCCCCGAAAGATCTACAAGGATGAAGTATTGGCCGACGTGAAAAAAGAGGTTGAGAGATTAATAGAAGCAAACTTGATTCGACCATGCAGATATGCAGAGTGGATCTCTAATATTGTTCCTGTTTATAAGAAAAACGGAAAGATGAGGGTTTGTATAGACTTTAGAGATCTAAGCAGGGCTACACCCATGGATGGGTATCCAATGCCTGTTGCTGACTTGTTGGTTGATGCCGCTGCTGGACATTAAGTTATTAGCTTCATGGATGGCAATGCGGGGTACAATCAGATTTTTATGGCAGTAGAAGATGTAGCAAAGACAGCCTTCAGATGTCCTGGACATATAGGGCTATTTGAGGGATTGTCATGACATTTGGGTTGAAAAATGCCGGTGCAACTTATCAAAGAGCTATGAATTATATTTTTCACGAGTTGATCAAAGAAAATTGTGGAAATATATATTGATGATGTTGTGATCAAGTCATTGGATCATGAATCACATTTGGATGATGTGAGGAAAACTCTAGAATGCACTAGAAAACATGGACTTAAGATGAACTCGAACAAGTGTGCTTTTGGAGTTTCGGCTGGAGAGTTCCTGGGATTTTTGGTGCATGAAGGAGGAATAGAAGTTGGCAAAAAGAGCATGAAAGCTATTGATGAAGTTGTTCCTCCAACCAATCTTAAGGAATTGAAGTCATTACTTGGCAAAATCAATTTTGTAAGAAGATTTATTTCAAACTTGTCACAAAAAGTGTTGCCTTTTTCTCCACTGTTAAGACTCAAAAAGGATCAGAAGTTTGTATGGGGTGACGAACAACAGAAGGCTTTCAATGAGATCAAGGAATACATGAAGGAACCACCAGTGTTGGTACCTCCACAATTGAACAAGCCTTTTAAGTTGTACGTGGCGGACGATACCCAAACTATTGGATCGGCCCTCATACAAGAATTTGAAGGAAAGGAAAGGGTAGTTGCATACCTTAGCCGAACATTGCTTGATCCCGAAACAAGATATTCTACGCAGAGAAGCTCGCTTGTGTGTTTATTACTCATGTACAAAGTTTCGACACTATTTGTTGAATGCCGAATGCATTGTATATTCAAAATTTGATGTAATAAAACACATGTTGTCTATGCCAATTTTGAATGGAAGGATTGGCAAATGGATTTTAGCTTTGTCTCGAGTTTGAACCGAAGTTTGAGTCGGCAAAAGCCGTTAAAGGACAAATTATTGCCGATTTCATTACCGAACATCGTGATTCATCAATTAATTTACTTGAGACTACTCCTTGGGCTTTGTTCTTTGATGGATCTTCATGTGGCAAAGGTGGTGGAGTAGGAATTTTATTAATTTCACCCGGGGGAGAGATGTTTGAATTTTCTATTTCTATTCAACCTACTATCACAAATAATCAAGCCGAGTATGAAGCATTGCTCGAGGGCTTCAATACTTAAAAGAGGCAAAGGCTATTTCAGTTGAAATTTTTGGAGATTCGAGCTACTTATAAAACAATTGAATGGCCAATATGAATGTAGAAACGATATCCTGAGGAATTACTACGAGGAGTGCAAGGAAATCCTGAAAAGTTTTCAGTTAGTGATTCTGCAACATATTCCTAGGGAGAACAATGAAAAGGAAAACAGGCTGGCTCAAAGTGCTTCAGGTTATAGAAAGAATCAAGAAGTGTTTGCCAACGATGTATATTCGTTTGGGAGTGATCTAGCAGAAGATGATTGGAGAAAAGAAATTACTGATTATTTGGAGATTCCATCCCGAAAGATCTCTAGGAAGATCAGGTATAAAGCTATATAGTTTGTTCTTCTTGATGGACGTTTGTATTACAAATCATTAGATGGGGTGTTGTTACAATGCCTAGGTCAAGAAGAAGAAAAGAGGATGGTGAGCGAAGTGCATGATGGGTCGTGTAGAGCACATCGGTCGGCTTACCGAATGAAGTGGGTCATTAGGAAAACTCGGGTGTTATTGGCCGACAATGCCGGAAGATTGCTTTGAATATTACAAGGGATGTCAAGATTGTCGAAGTTTGGAAATATTCGAGAGTTCCAAGCATCGGCTCTAAATCCTATTATCAAGCCATGGCCATTCAGAGGATGCGGAATAGACTTGATTGGCGAGATAAATCCTCCATCTATCAAGGGGCATAAGTTTGTGCTTTTAGCAACAGATTATTTCACTAAATGGGTTGAGGCAATTCCATTGAAGAAAGTGACATCAAAAAATATGGTTGAGTTTGTCAAAGAGCATATCATTTACCGATTTGGAATTCCTCAGACAATTACAACAGATCAAGGAACTCGCCTTACATCTTCGGAGTTCGTAGATTTTCGTTGAAAGTATGGGGATCAAATTACTAAATTCTTCTCCTTATTATGCTCAAGCTAATGGTTAGGCGAAGCTTCTAACAAGATCATGATCAAGATTATACAGAAGAAGATTGATCAGAAGCCAAAAAGGTGGCATTCGGTACTCAATGAAGCCTTGTGGGCTTACCGAATGGCTCCTCATGGAGCTACACGGACATCTCCTTATGAGTTAGTTTATGGACATCATGCCGTCTTGCCATGGGAAATGCAAATCGACTCGAGGAGAGTGATATTGCAAAAAGATTTAAGTTCCAAGGATTATAATGACTTAATGATGGACGAATTAGAAGATTTGTACATGATTCGTCTTAGGGCCTTGGAGAATGTTGAGAAAAACAAAATGCGAGTTGCTAAGTACTACAACAAGAAGGTTAAGGTCAAGCAATTTGCAGAGGGAGATTTGGTTTGGAAAGCATTATTGCCGATTGGGACTAAGTACAACGCATTCGGCAAGTGGTCTCCGAATTGGGAAGGTCCCTTTCGGGTGGTTAGGTGCACGCCCGGAAATACGTACATCTTGAAAACATTACTAGGAGAAGAATTCACCGCTGCTATAAACGGGAGATATTTATCGCTATAAACCTTCTAAATGTATCCAGCAAGCCATTTCAAGCTCAAACTTCTCCCCCTTGTTGACAATGCATGAATCAAGCCAAAAATGCAAAACTTTCAACCTAGAGCTTCTCAAATAGAAAAAATTCAACATACGATGCTACACATATCCAAATGAGCAAGTTAGATACACTATAGCTTCATATTGACATCAACTACAAGATCACCAAGTTTCACAACCATTGGACGAAGCTAAGATGGATTTGGGCAATTTTGCAAAAAATTTACCTCTCTTGAGAAAAGTCCTAAACATGAGCAAAACATGTCAAAATGGCAAAGCCACACAAACTTCATGCTAGGACAACCATTCTAATCATAAACACCCACAAGCACCTCATGTCATGTCAAAACCACCGAGCCATGTGCCTACTTCTATATATGAGACTTCTCATTGGTAGGCATCATGCAATGGTTTAGCACCCAAAGTAAATTAAATTTTGCACATATGACATGGGAGCACACTTTCCAAGCATTTTACATTTCATTTTCAGATTCAAATTTGGTACTTGAAATGTCTTTGCGACAAAAAGAACTTATGCCCCTCCACAAGATAAAGCAAGAGGGCTAAACATTCATGATGGCAAATGAGCCTTTGGCTCCATATGATCAATAAACTAGCTATCCAACCACAAATTAAGCATAAACAAGCCACTAAAAACATGTCAAGATCATATAAAGGTATTTACACATGAGAGAGCATATATGTGACAATTTTCAAAAATATAGCCATCAACCATGGATTATAAATCAAGATCATCAAGAGCTAAGCCAAACTAACCATAGCATACCAAACAAGCTCACGAAGACATAAATAGCATTCCATGGTGAACAATGTATATAGGATAAGATTTTCCTAACCAAAGCATATGATACAAAATGCATGCAATCTAAGATACTAGGATGCCTATACATCATGCTACATATGCCATGCCAAATGCAATAGATGCACAAAGGAAACTATACATATGCTACAAAGGAGCTCCCACACTTCCAACTCAAGAAATCAAACACACACCAAGCCCCCCGCAAACGAGTGAAAGTTGCTTGATCTAGGGGTTTGGTGAAGATATCGGCTAGTTGGTCATGTGTGGGTACATGGATCAAAGCTATCTTTCCTTTCTCTACGTTGTCTCTCGTAAAATGATACCTCACTTCTATGTGTTTGGTTTTGGAATGGAGCACCGGGTTCTTTGCAACACTTATGGCACCGGTGCCGTCACATTGAAGTGGGACATGGGTATACTCCTCACCAAAGTCACCGATGGTGTATGTGATCCAAAAGAGCCGAGAGCAACAACTAGCAGCGGCAATGTACTCTGCCTATGTAGTGGATTGAGCAACACTCGACTGTTTGCGAGAAGACCAAGACACCAAAGAAGATCCCAAAAATCGGCAAGTCCCAGAAGTGGACTTCCTATCCAACCGACACCCGGCAAAATCCGCATCCGAAAAACCATAAAGAGCCAAAGAAGAGGACACGGAGTACCAAAGGCCGAAGTCGGGGGTGGGACGCAAGTACCTGAAAATTCGCTTCACCGCTTGCCGATGCGAAGTCTTCGGAGACGCTTGAAAACGAGGGCATAGACATACCGAGAATCGGATGTCCGGCCTCGTCGCCGTCAAGTAGAGGAGTGACCCGATAATGCTCGGTACTCCTTCTGGTCCACGTGTTCACCTTCCTTGTCCGCATCAAGAGCCGTAGTCGTACTCATCGGCGTCGTCATAGCCTTGGAGTCCTCCATCTTGAACTTCCGCACAATGTCCTTGGTGTACTTAGCTTGGTGCACAAATGTTCCTTCCTTTGATTGCTTGATTTGTAGCCCGAGGAAGAACCGCAACTCGCCCATCATGCTCATCTCAAATTCCCCGCTCATATCCTCTCGCAAACCTTGCAACAAGAAAGTTAGACGAGCCACCAAAGACAATATCAACCACGTACACCCGCACAATCGGGATATCTCTCGCCCTCGCCTAAGTAGAAACAAGGTCTCGATCAACCTTCCCCATCTCAAAACCTCTCTCAAACAAGAACCCCCTCAAACTACCATACCAAGTTCCGGGCGCCCGCTTAAACCCATAAAGCGCCTTCCTCAACTTGTACACCCGTGGGGGTACTTCTCACTCTAAAACCCCGGTGGTTGCCTCACATACACTTCTTCCTCCAACACACCATTTAGGAAAGCACTCTTCACATCCATTTGGTGCAACTTGAAGCCTTTAGCCACGAAAAAGGCTAGAAGGATCCTTATCGCCTCCAAATGGGCTACGGGAGCAAAGGTCTCCTCATAGTCAATCCCCTCCTTCGACCGAACCCCCGAGCAACAAGCCTTGACATATTCCTCACCACTTCACCTTTTTCTCCCTCTTTGTTCTTCCACACCCACTTTGTCCCGATCGGCTTACACCCCGAAGGAGGGTCAACCAATTCCCAAACTTGATTCCTCTCAAAGTTGTCCAACTCCTCATGCATAGAATTAACCCAATTATGATCGATAATGTGTGTCCAATGTCTTTAGGCTCAAAGGTGGCAACAAATGCAAGCATGGGCGAAATGAGAATTGTTCCGAACCCTCGACCGTGTAGTACGTTCATTCACGTCGCCGATGATCCTCGAAGCCGGGTGATCCACTTGTACTCGCCGGGGAGGTTCTCGCTTTGATGCTATCTCCCCCACAATTGCAGCTTCTCCTCGATCTTGATTTGTCATCGTAGGCCGTAGGAGAGGGGCCGCCCACCACCGTAGTCGAAGTAGTAGGTACATGTTCACCGGGGGCACCACACCGCCATCTTCATCATCTCCAAATTCATGATCCTCGTCCCGAAAGATCTCCTCGCAAAGCTCATCATCACTTGCACACTCGAAAACAAGCCGACTACGTGGTTGTGTCTCGTCGAAGGTTACCTCGCAAGTCTCCACGATTTGGTTAGTTTCAAGATTGAGCACACGATATGCTCTAGAATGAGATGCATAACCAACGAAAATACCATCGACCGACCTAGCCTCAAACTTATCCAACTTCTTCCCTTTCTTCGAATAAAGCACTTGCAACCAAAGACATGGAAGTGACTCACTTTGGGCGTGCGACCGTGCATCAACTCGTAGCAGGTTTTCTTCTTATGCACCCCGAGGTAGATCCCGTTCGACAAATAGCATGCGGTATCCACCGCCTCGGCCCCGAACCATCTCGGAGTCCTATGCTCATCAAGCATCGTCCGAGCCATCTCGTACAAGGTCCCGTTTTTCCTTTCCACAACACCATTCGGGGAGGCGTATACAAACACGAAAACTCGGTGTTCAAGACCCAAGTCATGGCAAAAGGTTTCAAAACGAGAGTTTCGAATTCCGAGCCATTGTTAGTGCGGATTGCTCGTATGGCATCTCCGTGCCTCTCGTTCCTCAACCTCAAGAAAAGATCTCGAACAAAACCAAAGGCCTCCCCCTTATCCTCGAGAAAGAACACCAACACATACCGAGAATAGTCGTCCACCACAACAAGGACGTACCACTTCCCACCCGTAGATCGCAAACGAGCCGGGCCAACAAGGTCCATATGGAGCAGCTCGCATGGATGCTCAGTCATCACATCGGTGAGAGGCGGGTGAGAAGAGGCTACCATCTTGGCATGCCTACAAGGCGCACAAACCAACTCTTTCTCAAGCCTCAACCGTGGCAATCCTCAGACCAAATTGAGTTTACTCAAGCGATACAAAATGTCAAAGCTCAAGTGACCCAACTTTCTATGCCACTTCCACAACTCACTCGAAGAACCAGCCAAGAAACAACGCTCAACACCAGAAGACTGAGAAAAATCAGCTCGAAACACCTGACCCTCGGGAACGACCATACAGACAAGGTCCCCTCGAGAGTCCAAAATCCGAGAACCACCAGGCCGAAACAACACCTCAAAACCCTCATCCAACAGCTGGGACATAGAAAGCAAATTGTATCCAAGCGATTGAACAAGAGCAACACGCCTGAGAGTGATCTTGTCACTCACCTTAATCTCACCTTCTAAAAGCACATGCCCACGCCCATTCTCCCTAAAGGTGATGTACCTCTTTGTCACCACCGGACGAGACTTGAGAACCACCCCTTGTCTCCGGTCATATGCCTTGAGCAACCGGAGTCAATCAACCAAATGTTCTTCAAGTCTCCCACCCGAAATTGAAAAACAAGCACGTGAGCAAACAAACGACTCAAAGATCGGGGTTAGTACCAAAAGAGTAAAACCGGTGTCGAGCCATTTGCTCAAACGTGGGGTTAGCACAATCCAAACCGTCTTTCCTACTTAAGCTACCTCCACGAACACCACCACGGTAACCACCGTGAGGGAACCAATCCTCTCTACCTCGAGGAGGACCAAAACCACGAAAAGAATATCGTGGACCGTCCCTCCTCTCCATCTCAAAGCTACGACTCCTCCCATCCTCGTATTGAGCACGAGGGGGGGGATGCCTAGCAAACTTACCTCCCGCAAACTCTCTAGCCAAACCACCGTAACCATGACCTCCCGTAACCAAACCTCGCACCCGTATGAGCACGAAACCCGAACCGGGCCGCCCGTCCGGGCTCGCACTAGTCCGATCGGTGCCCCCTCACCGTTTGATCGGTGTAGCCCGGCCCAAAGCACCTCCAACAACCTTTCGCTCTCCCCAAGCCAAAACCGTCCTCACACTCGCCTTGGCCCCGGGCATCCGCACATGAGGTTGAAGTACACCATCGGAAGGGTGGTACTTGTCCTTGTTAGCCCACTCCTTCGCCATTCTCTCCTCTCGCTTCCTCTTGAAGCAAAACTCATCCTTATGGCCATCTCTCCCACAATAGCCACAATGGAACCTCACAAGCTTAGGCCTAGGCTTGGGTTTGTGCTGCTCACTTGGTTTCTCTCCACTCGGCTTCTCCACCGGTTTCTCCTCACTAGCCTTCTCACTTTCCTTCCCAAAGAACACTTTCCCGGAAGTGCTCACAAACTTGATAGGCTTTTGGAAATCATTTGTTTGTGGAGGAAACACAGGTGGTTCCTAAGATGGTTAGGTTTAGGAGGGAAATCATTTTTGTGGTGGGTTTTTGGTGGCTCGGGAATGTTTTATCCACTTCCCTCACCAACCTTGTTTGCCCCAAGTCCCTCACCTTCCTCGCCTATTGTATGTCTCGATCATTATCCTCAACCGAGGCTCATGACCGGACAACCAACCCATCAACTTTCTCGCCTCATCATTCTCATCCCGCAAACGATCAACATAATGTGCAAGTTCCAAATTCTTGAAAGCATGCATTTCACAAGTAGAGCAAGATGTAGGATTTGGTTGTTTCCACTTAGCCTCAAGAGAAACAGGTGTAAGCATGCATCTCATCAATTTTACCATGCAAGAAAGGGCATGAAGTGCAAGCACCTAGCAAAGCGGGTCTAGACTTAAGCTCACCCACTTCAACCCTAAGCACATCTAGTTCTTCACACTTGGAGGCATGCTTTTCCTTAAACAAGGTAAGATCGGCAAGGAAAATAGGACAATCAAGACATTCAACTTCATCGAAACAACAGTGAAGCTTTCGGAGAATCAATTTCCGACTTAGCATCCAAATTCGTGTTTCTAGCTCGGCCCACTCTAGTCCTAGCATCTTCAAGTGAAGCCCTAAGCTCTTTCCTCATTTTCTTAGCCTCTCTAAGCATATCATCATGATTATCAAGCAACAAGCCAACCCGTTCATTCTCCCGACACAAGAAGGGAAGTTCGTCACGCACCTCGTCGTCGGAGTCGGAGTCCGAGTCGCTCCGTGGGCTCTTCTTGCTACGGAGCTCGTGGCCATGGTGCAAAAGTCGTCTCTAGTCAAGCAGCTCAGCCCACTCGGTGTTCTTGTATGACTTTATGCCCTTGCGATGATCACCTTCATCTTCACCGCCGCTTGAGCTCGAAGTGGACTACACAAGATCGGAGTCGACGTCGCTCGCTCCAACCATCGCTCGGGCCTTGTCTTGGCTCTCCTTCTTCCTCGATCGTCGCTCGTCCTTGTGCTTGCTCTTGTGGTCGCGCCTCGACCGATACTTGCCATCCGTTCTTGACTTGAGCTTGTATCCATCCTTGTTCTCGACCTTCTCCGGCGGTCGGCGATGAAGTGTCCCGCTTGCCGCACCGGAAGCATGTCCTCGTGTTCCTCCTCACGTTCACCCAGTTCTCGTGCAGCCTCTCGAACCTCCTCGTCAGCAACGCCAGTTCATCCTCTCCAAGCACGTTGAACTCCTCATCTGGCATAGACATCAAAGAGGACAAAGAGAACATCCTGGTGGATGGGTTAGTGTTAGCCTTTCCTTTCGAACCACCGACGAGGGCGAGACTATGAGATTCGGTCGGGCCCTCGATCTTGGTCGTCATGCCCCTATCCACCTCAGCCGACCTGAGCTTCGAGAACAGCTCGTTCGTGGTCAGAGTGTCATACTTCTCCGACTCCACAACGGCCTCGAACTTTCCGCCCCAAACCGTACGATCCAAAGAGTGTAAGAGACTAACAGCTCTATAATGATCATCGTACGGGAGCACGTCCACATTGGCCCACATGTTGTTCACAACCACCGTGAACCTCTAAAACAAGGCATCGATGGACTTGCCGGGGAGATGAGTGAAGTTCTCGTACTCTCTCTGGTAAGTCGCATACATCCGAGCCTGAACCTGGGCATACCCAACATGAGCTTCTCTCAACACCGACCAGATTATACAAGCCAAGCTCTCCGTGTGCACCTGATCGAATTCAAGCTGACACAGAGCACAAAACAAGTAGTCAACCGCCTTGTTGTTGGCGTCGAACATGTCCCACGATCCGGAGCAAGGAAGTTCATCGGCCTGGACATTGCCGTTGTCCACCGTGACATCCCAAAGGATCTTACCCTTTCCGCATGAACGTTGTCATCCGCTTACTCCACATCTAGTAGTTCTTGCCATTGAAGTGTGGAGGACCCGAACCCCATTCCCGGTACGCCATCCTTGGATCTTAGATCGGTTAGAGTCAATCAAGACCCGTAACCGGCTCGATACGACTTGAAGGACCGATACGGCAAACCGAGAGGGGGGAGTGAATGGGAGCCGATAAAAATTCTCGCTCGAAGGAGATGGAGACTCCAACAAAACGAACACGACTTCCAACACACGTCTCCGACTCACTACCCAAGTTGGCCTAGCCCATGCAGCCCACCGGAGTGCTACCGGACCTAGGAACCAACAAACAACCTTCCGAGCCAAAACACACCAACACACACAACGGAAACTTGCACGGCTTGTCGTTCGTGCCGCACCGGCCGACCGATGGCCCGCGCCGGCCGGGACCGGTGGCTACAACAGCCGCACAACAAGTGTTCTAGAAAGCCTCGGTGACTTCTCTAGGCCCCGGAAGAAAAACACTCCCAAAACACAACCCGAACGGAAGGAAAACTCTACACAAAGCCTAGCAAAACAACTCCAAAAGGACCAAGAAACCGACCGGCGAAAGCACCAAGACCCAAAGACACACGAGTCCGGCCAGTTCACCCGAGGCAAATCCCGCAAGTGGTTCGCACCGGCCGACCCGCCAAGAGCACCGGTCGGACTCCGTGTAACCGGGCACTCGGGATGAACAACACCCATGGGTCAACTCCTCCAAATCCAAACCTTGATTTCCCGAATCGCTCCACGGACTTGTGCAAGACTTTGGGGATAGTAGGAACACCTCATGAGGAGTCCATAAACTTGCCAAAGCAAGAGGAATCGAAGAAATCCCGCCAAGAACTCCTATAATCCTCGAACACCGAAAACCCCAAAAATGAGCCCCTTAACTCACGGATTTGGGAGGGGAATCAAAGGCAAAAGAACCACGAAGGGTTCACACGAATTTCCCCCATCAAATCCCCAAGAGAAAGGTCCCAAAAAAACACCGAGAAAACCACCAAGAGAGGGCTCCAAAAATCACCATCAAGAACAACCGGAACAACACAACAAAGCCTTGAGGAACCACGCCGAATCATCCATACATACCAAGAAGGTTCATCCAAGGTCTAGCTTGCCGCCCGATCATCCAACCCCTTCACAAAATCTAACCATGAAGATCTCAAGCTAGTCCCGTGGAAATCCTAAGAAAATAGGATGGGAAAAAATAGGAAAGCAAATGAACTAGGGTTCCAAAAGATGGCTGCCATCCTCTCACCTCATGGGTTATATGGAGGCAACCGAAAGTCTAAAATACCCTTACTCAATGACTAGGGATACAAGCCCCTCAAGGGCGGTTTTGGAAGTCTTCGATTATCTCCATCGGACGGATGCCCGGCGACCGCACCTCGCTTGGCCTCGACGCAAGCCATGCGATCCCTACGCGTGTCCTCCGCTTCGAAGATTCCGGACCGCGTCGTCGCACACCCGCCGGATCGGTGTTCCACATCGGTCGGACCGGTGAGACGAACCGGTCGGACCGGTCCGGAGCCGCTACAAAGACCGTCTTCGGTTCTTCGGTCTTGGCTTTGTGGATCAACCAAGGAACCCAGTAGTTGTCTGGTGAACCACCGGAAACCTCGCGAACTCGGTGTAGCCTCCGCCAATCGCCACACATGACTCGGCTCCCACGTAGTCCCGACTCGACCTTGGTTTTGAGGCTCAACCAAGAAACCGTCCATGACTTCATCTTGTCGTTCATGCCACCATGCGGCCCGCACTTGACCTCGCCGGCCACCGGTCCCTCGAACGAAGCCTACTTGTCTTCTCCACACATGGAGGCCTCACCGGCGACAACCTTTCGCACTTGTTATTCACCCGCACCAACACCCGCCAAGCCGCAACCCGCACCTCGCAATACATAGCCAAGAATCGGTCCACACAACATTGTTAATCACTCATCACACAAGGAAGCGACCATCCACCGGTCCTCGAACCACACATGGTCCTCAAAGTGTTACAAAGGAACATCCTCAAGGATTGAAGTGTAAAAGACCGGACTTCATGCACGGAGAACCTCCATCTTGGACGCGAGGATTACATCGTAAAAATGGTGTAAGTGGAGGGGGCAAAGTGCATAAATGCATGAGGACCCACGGGAGCGAACAAAGCGACCGAATCGGGCCGGGATGGGCTCGGGCCGGCCGGCCCAAGCCTTTCGGCATGGCCCGTTCCGGTGTCGGTTCGGCTCCCCTTTCCTTGCACCCGAAAGATCTTCAACCCTAAGTCCCTAGAGGTGCCGCCATTTGCGGAGGAGAGAGCCATTAACACTAAGAGGCCATCCACAAGCTAGAGAGAGAGGAGGGAGATCTCTGGAGGAGGATCGCTCATCTCGAAGGAAGCACTCACAAATGGAGAAGAGGGAAGACACCGTCGGAAGCGTCACCATGATCAACGGTGCCATGTCTAGCACCTTGATGGGGTAATTTCTCATTCGTCCATGGATTGTAATCGGTCTTGAGATGTAATCGTTACTTTGTTGGAACATCTATCTATCATCTTGTGTTGAATATGCTTAGATGCTTAAGGTTAGATACCATGCCATAAAGGGAGTATGGGCCCCAATATTCCCTTAGATCAATTCAATACGCCGTGTCCATCATAGGTCTAGTCACGAATACCTCCTCGTAGTGACAAGGGGGGGGGGGGGGCGAAACAATGGTCACAACCCTCGATAGACTAGATCGGTTTTCATGTCTTTAAGCGGTTGCATGTTCGAGTATCGTAGACCTATGGGCGAGTGTCTTCTATCTTGATAGCTTAATCATTCTCTCTAGTGTAGTGTAGTCATTTTCTAGTTTAGCCATAGATAGGGTTTAGATAAGTTAGTGAGTAGAGGTAGATCAAACGCTTGTAATCCCCTTGCTCTACGGATTGACAAGAACCTAGGGAATCCCATGGTGAAAAAGGTGTGGGTCCGTACGCTTGCGGATCGTAGGTGGATACGTCTTTTATCCATCAACATCGGTGTCGCATGGGGACGACGACCTCTCGGTCGTTCATAATGTTCCCCGACGCCCCGGCCGGTGAGTGCACCTCTTCTCCCTCCTTGAGTTTCTTGTGTTGCATTCGTGATGGTCTTGACGGTTCTCATCGGCAGAGAGTAACCGTGAACGCCACGCGGTCGGACCCGCCGACGCGCCCCAAGCACGGGCGGCCGCTCGCGCTACGCGGCCGACGGGAATAGGAGCGGGCGGCGCGCGCGAAGGAGAGCTCCGGAGCAATACAATGAGGAGTACCGGCCGCACGAGTAGTGGGTACCGTCCCCTCCACCGGCGCCGGCAAACTCATCATTAGAAGAGGAGGATGAGGAAAGTGATGGGGAGGGGGGCGGGCCACCTCTCGATAGGTGGAATCCCCCACCCCCATCGCCACCGACCGAGGAGGCGGTCGTGGAGTTAGTACCCGTGGCGGGCGCGGAGGCGCCCGCCGCCGGTCATCGGTGGAGGCGCTCGAGGGCACCGCGGAGGCACCCGCGAGTGTGAAGGGGGCATCCCCCGGCCCTCGAGGAAGAGGAAGCGGGGGTTTCTCCAACTTGAGGTGAGCTATATCTCCCCTTACGCAACCTTGATTTCGAGGGGCCGGTGCTTATTCTTCTCGCTTTCTTGTTGACGGGGTGACGCGAGATCGTCCTCGCCCTTGCGCCCGCCAAGGCGCTCGGGTCGGGGAACGCCGGTGACGACGAGGCGGCGTTCGGCGAGGGCGCCGCGGACGGCGGCGAGCACGGTGGCAACGGGTGAGCCGTTGCGCGACACAACTATGGACACGGGGCCACGGCAAGAGGAGGCGGTGGCGGCGACGTCGCAGTATCGGTTCCCCACGCCCCTTCCCAAGGGCGCGGGCGCTCGTCCGGAGAGCCGCCCACGGGGGACCACGAGGCGGTGGAGCATGCCGCCGATGACGATGCCGACCGAGGCCACGCCGTCTCGATCAACAACGCGCCGACCGAGGTGCTCCGGATCCACGAGGGTCCCTCGGTTCGGCTCTTCGAGGTAAGTGTTTTTCGTTGGACTCGAGGTTCGCTCCCCATCCTTTTTGTGTTTGTGTGTTTCCCGATCTTGCCTTCCTCCGTGTTCTTGACTACCGGTGATAGGAGCCGGAGGGCCAATCTCGGGCAAGGTATGACCACCTTGCTCGGTTGAGCATCGAGCTCGCATGGTACCGCAGCTAGTACGACGCCGTCGATGCCCTCCTAGAGGCCCCGCCGACCGACAACGGATGGCCGGAGTAACGGATGCGGGCCGTGTGGGACGAGCCCCCGGACCGAGTGTGCCGGGACCGCAGAGGGCGGTTCCGTGGTCAACATGGTGAAGGCCGCAATCCTAGAGCGGGACGAAGCGCCGCAAAAGCACACGAGGCCCCGGCTACGGCGCGACCGCGGCGGCGGAAAAGGAGACGGCACGCGCCTCATTGCAAGCTCAACTCCGAGCAGGTCCGCGCCACCCTCTAGGGGGCTCGGTCTAGGCAGCACCTAGGCCGAGGAGAAAGCGAAGGAGGCCGAGCGCCCGGGGGTTGATCTTGAGTACAAGGTCGCCTCGCTTGCCGCGGTGGGGGAGCAGCCCCCATCGGAGAGCAAAATGCACGCCGGCCAGTGGAGACTTGGCTCCGGCAGGAGCTACCCTCAAGGAGGCCCGGGCAGCCCTCGAGCGCGAACACTCGGCCCGGGAGAAAGCGCGAGGCCAACTTCGGCGGCGGCGCGCGCCGCGCCGGGAGAAGGCGCAAGCCACCCTCAAGCTCCGGGATGAAGAGATCACACGGCTCTCCGAGTGAGCCGGTCCAGAGGGTGTGTCCTACGAGGACTTGTGGCAGGGCCGCAAGGAAAAGGACGTCGTCATCCTCGAGCCGCAGCAGCGGCCGCCATCGCGCGCGCCACCCTCGAGTCGGAGAAGAAGCAGGTCGAAGGTGAGTTGCTCTTCCCCGCTTTTCGCTTGTTGGCTCAATTAGTTGGGATCCGCTCCCAACTTAGTCCATATTTTTGCTTTCGGAGCCCGCGGACGGCTCTTGGGATGTCGGCGACCCAAGCGGGGCGATCCGGGCAGACCTACAACTCCTCCTAGTAAGAGCCGGGAAGAGCTACGGGCCGCGGCACTCGAGGCATGCCATGGCATCGAGGAATGCGAAGCGCGGCCGGGAGCTCCATGGCGAGTCACCTCTCGCACCTTGGGCGGGCACGTTACCCGCGTATGCACCGTGCACTCCACCCGGGGGTCCGTAAAGCCCTTGGCGTGGTGGTGTCACACTATCGGGTAAATCTCGGGGCGATCTCCACGGGCTACGTCGTTCCCGTTGGTCTCGAAGATGAGGTCGAGATGAACCGCATGGAGGCGCTCGCCGCCCCCGCCGCCAATGTCCTCGCGGAAGGCTTCATGGAGTTCCCGTTCCCGACGCTCCTCCGGTTGGCGGTCTCGGGCCCCGAAAGTAGTTGGGCGTTCGAGCCCTTTTATGTTTTTGTTAGAACTTGAGCCGTGTGGCTTGTGTAATAAACACATTTTGCTTAAAAACGTTTGAATGTTTGTAAGTTTTAGTGATCATTTTTATTTCCATGGTTGCGCTCGTTCCTTCTTCTTTCCCTTCTTCATTTTTCACGAGTAGCCTATAGGTAAAGTGGCAAGCGAGAAGGGCCATATCCCGCCGGGGGGTGTAGGCTATCCCCGACTTGCGCATCTTTTCCCTTTGGTCGTTCGTGTTTCACGTGAAGTCGCCCGAAGCTCGGGTCGAGGCATACTTAGCGTATTTGAAATGCATTTTTTACGAAAAAATGGGACAATTTTTTTGGGGGAATACCCTCCGCAATAGCCCCCGAGGGGGACTTGGTTTTCGGGGAGAAAGCTAAGTCACCCATTGACTCTATTCAACGACAAAATTTACATTTGTACAACCAACTAGGGTGTTGGATTATGCGAAACAAAGAAACTTGGAAATCCTTTCTAAGGGTAGAAGCGACGTAGCCGTTGGATGTTCCAAGCGTTGGTGAGCTCCTTGCCATCCTTGTTCGCCGCCTTGTACGTGCCGAGCTTGAGCACTTTGACGACAACGTAGGGCCCCTCCCATGGAGGCCACAACTTGTGGAGGCCTCGGTTGTCTTGGCGTAGTCTTAGGACTAGGTCACCCTCGTTGAAGTCTCGATGCCATATCTTCTGGGCTTGGTACCGCCTCAGCGCTTGCTGGTATCTTGCTGAATGCATCAAGGCCACGGTGCGGGCTACATCTAGCTGATCTAGTGAGTCCTCGCGGGCTTGCTGGATGGCGCTTTCGTCGTAGCCTTTGACTCTGGGTGACCCATACTCCAGGTCCATGGGGAGGATGGCCTCCGCGCCGTAGACTAGGAAGAATGGGGTGAATCCCGTAGCCCTGCTCGGGGTGGTCCTGAGGCTCCAAACGACCAACGGCAGCTCCTGGAGCCATTTTCTACCGGACTTGTTCAACTGTCAAAAATCCCGGGTTTAAGGCTTTGCGTATCACGCCGTTGGCACGCTCCACCCGACCATTGGTCCGTGGATGTGCAACGGCCGCCCACCCACGCGGATGTGGTATTTGTGGCAAAACTCCGGGAATTTTCTCGCCGATAAATTGGGAGTCGTTGTCGTGATGATGGAATTCGGCACTCCGAACCGGTGGATGATGTCGGTGAAGAAGGATACGGCTTGCTCGCCCGAAGGTTTGTTATTGGGTGTGCCTCGATCCACTTGGAGAATTTGTCCACGGTGACCGGCAGGTGGGTGTAGCCTATGGGCACCTTTCACAAGGGCCCGATGATGTCCGGCCCACACACGGCGAATGGCCATGTGACGGGAATAGTTTGCGGTGGCGTGAGCCGGGAGATTAGTCCCGCGGGTGTAGAATTGGCACTCTTCGCGGTGCGCACGACCTCGTTGGTGTCGGTGGCCGCGGTGGGCCAATAAAAGCCTTAGCGAAACGCATTGCCCACGAGGGTGCGCGGCGCCGCGTGATGGCCACACACGCCCGCATGGATGTCTCGGATAAGCTCGCGACCGTGGGGGATGGGGATGCACCGCCGCAGACGCCGGACGCGGCACGCTTATACGGCTCGCCGTCGTCTACCCCGCGAGAGAGGCGGAGATTCGCCCGATGGGTCGTCCGCCCCTCGAGCGGGGCGGGGATTTCGTGGTGCGGCGCCCGGTCCTCGAGCGAGGCGAAGTTCGCCCGAGGGGTGCCGAGGGCCGGCTACTTGATGGGTCGATGAGGTTATTTGGGCCTTGGGCCCTTCTTCGCACCGGCCGCGACTACGCGGGGTGTGATTTGTGGTTTGTGGGTTTGTTTGCGTTATATTATTTTCCGAAAAAGGGGTTTTCCCCTGGTCATTAGCTAGGGGACCCTTATGGTTGTCCCCGACACATACCACGGGGTGGAGATTGTGGTTCGTAGCTCCTCCGAGACCTAAAAGTACGATCGTTCTCCCCATACTCGTGTTGAACACTAGTGAATAAACATCTAGCAAACTCACCACGCCCAAACCCAACACGCCTACCACTATCTCTCCGAGGAGGCACGGCCCCATGTAGGGAACTCATGGCTCTCCCGATTGTAAATGGTACACATTGTACCCTCACCCCTAGGTACAACACAAGGCTCGGGAACACCACGAGAAGGGCGGTACTCGTCCTTGTTTGCCATCTCCCTAGCAATCCTCTCCTCACGCTTCCTCATGAAGCAAAACTCGGCACAATGCCCATCCCTCCCACAATGGTCTTAATGGAATAGGATTGGCTTTGGCTTTGACTTTGGGTTCTCTCTAGGTTGTGGCTTCTCCTCACTCGGTTTCTCTCCTTCTTCCCAAAGACCTCATTCCCCAAGTCACTCTTGAACTTGATGGGTTTCTCGGAAGTTGTTGGTTTGTGGAGGAAACACGGGGGGATCTAGGGTTGTCTCTAGTCGGCTCCTAAGTGGGTTTGTGTGACGCCTCGGGTTTTTATTTACCCTTAATAGTCGGTCAAAGCCGCCGACAAGTGGTCAAATCATGGTCAACTCCGGGTCCTCATCTCGAAAACCTCAACAACCAACCCTAATGACCCTATTGATCAAGTTGACACACATGTGTGGTCAAGCCTTGGTCAAATCCACTGGTCAAACCCTATCTAAACCCTAGTGACCTTGAATGTCTTCCGGGACTTTTGCCAAGTTCTCTAAATTTCACTTAAACACTTCAAAATCTACCAATATGAAAGTTGTCCAGATTGTTGAAGGACACAACTTTCATGTAGGGTGGCATTTTCAATTTTGAGTGAAAAAGGGTGGAAAGCTTGGTCAACCGAAAGTACCTCCGTTCACTTACACCGATTGGCATTCGAAGTTGGCAAGCCTTTTATGCAAAATTTGTGGAGTAAAACACTATATGGCCTTTGTGAAAGTTATAGAGGCTAGCTAGATCTACAACTTTCCTATTCATCACTTGATGCACTTCAAGACAAATTTTTGGAGAAAATCGTGCTCAAACAAGGGTTCAACAACACGAACTCGAGCCGCCCGCGCTCGGGCGCCGCGACGTCGTGCCGCCGCGCCCGTGCGACACCGCGCCCACACCGCCTCGCATCCGCGCCCGCGCGCCGCGGGAGGCCACCGCCGACCGAGGTTGCACTTTCCCTAGGCGTCCGCGCCCCCGATGTGCCTCGTTTTTATCTCGTGCACGTGTCGCCCTCGTCGTCGCGCCGTACGCGCGTGTCGCGCACCGTGCGGAGCGCCGGTCTATCCCGCGCCCGCCGTACGCGCGCCGACCGAGGCACCGCCGTACCACGGCGGCATCTTTGCCATCATCACCGTATCACCGCCGAACGCCTATTTAAGGTCGCACCCGCCTCCTCGCGTGCGGACACCGAGCCGACCGGCCGCCATTGCCGCCCTCTCGCCAAGCTCGCCCGCCCGCTAGTATCCCGGCCAGCTAACCATCCTAACATACTCCCTAGGACCGATAGAGGCGTGCGTCGTCGTTCATTTGCTCGGCACCGCACCTCCTCGCCGGAGCCGCGCCCGCCGCGGCCGCCGCCGCCGCCCATCACCGTGCGCCGCCGTCGGTGCCTTTCCGCCCAAACTTCGAGCACCAACGAGCCCTAGGTGAGCGTGCCCTCCTCCCCGCGCCCCCGCATGGTCGGGAGCGCCGCCGGCCTCGCCGGGATTTGGCCGAGCCACGCCGCCCGATGGCCAAGGGCCATATTGCAAGCCCCCACATCTTTCCGAGCATTTTTCTCGCAAACCAAGGGCATGGTTGTGATGCCTTAGATCTTTGTAGGGTCCTCGGTGTAAAAGTACATCTTCAATAGTAAAGTCAAATTGATGATTCTTGTAAAATCTTTAGCAAATCATAGAAAAATTGGAAAAATGCAAACTCAATTTTCCTAGACTCTCGGTGAAGAGTACTACGGCTTTTGTTAAACTTGTCTAGGGCCGTTTTCCGATATTTGTGGCATAAAAAATAGAATTGTGAAAAACCTAGATCCGTGATATCTCAAAATCCTTAAATCCTCGGTAGCTAAGTTTTGGATAGGTTGTGTGGTATGTTATGACTAGACCCTAAACCAAAAATTGCACAAAGTTATGTTGTAAAGCTTTTTATATGAATTATTTTCCATTTATGCGATTCTGTCTAGATGATTTTTGTAGCTAAAAATAATTATGTTTTTTGCCCAACTTCGCATGTGGTCTTTTTATGTCAAGATACACCTCGGTTAATTAATCACAATTTTATAATGATCAGAATTATTTATTCTTGATATATACTTGTTTTCCTTTGTAAATTAATCATGCAAGATCGGTGGCAGTTCTAGGTGTGCTTGTCGCTTTCCTAGGATGGTTGAGGACCGGAGAACATGTGTGAGGAAGTTTGGAGCAATTGGATGCTTATTTATTTTTATATGCTTTTATCTTGTTTATGTGACTAACTTTTGTTATTATTGGTATAATTAATTTTCTAGCCTTTCCAAGCATGCATGTGTGTTCGGTGGCTTGATATAGGTGTTTTAGTGCTTAAGGAACCCTCCACTGAATTTTAATGATTTATTATTTGAATAAAAGCTTTGGAGGCAAGTATGGGGTTAATGTTGATGAATAGGAAAATGTGCCTTTCCTCATGATCCTTTCTCAAATGGTTGTATAGTGTGTTAGGACCTAAGAATACACCCTTGTTGTTTAGGAAATTGAGGGTAATTAATTATATTTTGGTACACACCTTTGTTGTTGAAAGGTGGAATATTAAATCCTCACATAAAATAACAAGTATAAAGAGGAATGAACCCATATTAATAATAACCTTAATGAAAAATAATTAATAATTAATTATTTGTTAAGGTGAATGTGGCCAACAAGAGTTGGATAAAAATAATTAATCTATCACATCACCTCGAACCCCGCATTGCATTTTGTGTAGACCTTCCTAACGGTGACTACTCGCTTGTGCCGGAAGCCGAGGAAGGAGGAGTGAAGCCGAACCGTAGTACGTGGAAGTACTTGAAGACACGGAGGGTGCTCATGCTAACCCTACCGACGAAGGCAAGCCCCGGTGCATTTAACCCGGTATTTCAAAGTTTTATGCAACTATCTACGGATGATTGTGCATTTACGTTCGGGAGTGGATATGAAACCCTAGATGCATGATCCCTAGGTACCTTTGTCCTTTACTAGTATGATAGGTCGATAGTCGCTATGCTATAGGACCGTTACAAGTCGAGTGATGCTTTTCACTCGCGAGAATAGGTTCTTTGTTGGAATTATAAGATCTCCTTAAATGGATCGCTCATGTGGTAAGAGCATGGGATGTGGGCTCCGGTCCAATGGCTTTCGTGGGTTAAGTGTTTGAACGTACTAAGCACTTGTCGGGAATGGGACCGGTAAGCCTAGTACCTTAATGAGGCGGTGAGTGATTTCACTGTCACTACTCTTGGGATGCGTCTCACGGCTAGCTATCGGTGGTGCACGTGTGAGTCCGGGTGCCTTGCGTGGTATGCCGGATAACCCGTACCAAAGAGCGTGGCCTTTTATCCCGACCAACGCATTTTTGGGAACGGCTTCGTGGTTGTCCTCGCAGAGGCATCCCAACATGTGTTTAGGTCTACCTTGCAAGGTTATCAACCAATCGATTGTCGACCTCTCACCGTTATCCGAGACTCTTACTCCACCGGCCATGAGATCCCTAACGATGGAAGTTGATGAATATTATGCTTGAATAATTGTATTGCTCAACTTATGCTTGTATTAGATGGATAATTTAGAAAAGAGTAAACCAACTAGAACTTGTGCTAAAATCTTGAAAGTAAGGACATACTCTTTGTTAATTTTCAGCAAAAAAACCCAAAGTGGCCAAAAAGCCCGTCATGTCTAGAGTTGGTGAAGTAGTTATCAACGATGGGTAAGTCTTGCCGAGTATTAGTATACTCTATACTCGGCCTTGCTATAATATGTTTCTCCGGGTAATGCCTTTGGTGATGTGTGGCCCGGAGAGATCCCTGCCGGCCGGAGCCGGGAGTGGGTGGACGACGTCCGTCGTTTTAAAAAACTCGAACTACGTGGTCATGTCGAAGACTTCGGTTTGTAATAAATAAACCTTTCGGGGTAAATTTCGAATGTTAATCATGTTGTATCTCTAGACTCACCTTCACGTGAGTTTTAATGCATATATGTCGATCCTTGTTGCTATATAAGTGATTTACTCGGGTGTTAACCCGGCGACTAACGACAGGAAGATACTTTATTTTTGCTAAATGACCAAAGTGGATTGGTTTAGGCGATAGTACGGTATCTTCCCGGGCGGATTGTCACAGTTTGGCTTAGGAGCAAAGGCATTCTTGTGGAAGGTTTTTGGTGGAGCCGGGATATCACCAATCTTCTCCTCCTTCTCACCACCGCAATCCCCAATCTTATCCGACCTTAGCGCTTACGCATCATAGCACTTGCATGCCTCAAACATCATCCTAAGCCGAGGCTCATGTCCGGACAACCAACCCATGGGTTTCCTCAACTCACCATTCTCATCCTACAAGTGATCAACATAGTGAGCAAGCTCCAAATTCTTCACAAGATGTATTTCACAAATAGAGCATGAAGTAGGAATAGGAGCTTTCAATTCATCCTCTAGTTAGATAGCATAAGCATGTGATTCATCCAACTTCGCATGCAAAACTAGACAAGGTACAAGCACCAAGCAAGGAGGGCCTAGATTTCATCTCTTCTAGTTCAACCATAAGCACATATAGTTTCTCAACCAAAAGCTTTCCATGCCTCCTACCTAATCCTTGTAGTCGCAGTCCGAGTCATCCTTCTCCGGCTCTTCCTACTCTCGGAGTTGTGTGCCATGGCGCAAAAGCCTTAGGCAAAGCAAAGCATTGCCATTGATGTTCTTGCTCGACCACTTGCTCTTGTGCCGCTCCACCTCTTCTTCTTTGACGCTTGAGCTTGACGAAGTGTACTAGAACTCAAGTCGATGTCGCTTGCTCCGGCGACCATCACATGCTTCGTCTTCTTCCCCGTGGCCACCACTCTTCCTCGGTTTCCACTCGGATTTGTTCTTGCCCTTGTAGTCGGTCCTCGAGCGGTTCTTCCGGTTGGTCCTCGGACGGTGCTTGTGCTTGGGCTTGATCTCCATGGCCTCCGGGCACTCAGGTGATAAAGTGTCCGTGCTTACCGCGCTAGTAGCACATGCCCAAGCTCCTCCGAGCATTCTTCCGGTTCGTGTACAAGCGCTCGAACCGCCTCCTCGCAACGTGAGATCATCCTCGCCCGAAGACATCGAACTTCTCATCTAGCATGGAAACAAGACAAGAAAACGGAACTACCTAGAAAACAAAGTTAGCGTTAGTTCTCGGTCCGTACTATGGGGGTTTGTCGAGTTCTCGATCTTGCCTCTCACACCACATCCACCTCGGAGAACTTCGGCTTGGACAACAACTCATCCACGGTGAGTGTCTCATAGTGCTTGAACTCTAGAATGGCCTCGCCCTTGGCCCCTCACGGGTACAATCCGAGAGAATGCAATAGCTTCATAGCCCGGTCATGGTCATCGTACGAGAGCACGGTCACATTGGCCCACATATTTTTCACAATAATGGTGTAACTCTAAAACATGGAATCGATGTACTCACCGGACGGATGAGTGAAATTCTCATACTCCATTCGGTAGGTTGCGAACAAGCGATCCTTCACCCGATTGTTCCCACCATGAGCTACCTTGAGCTTCTCCCAAATCTTGCACGCCAAGTCCTCTACTTGAACCCGATCGAATTCGAGTTCGTAAAGGGCACGAAATACATCCCATATGATCCATCCTTTGCCACGAAGAAAAGCAGACATACGACGTTGCCACATCTAGTAATCCTTACCATCAAAGTGCGAAGGACCCGAACCTTGTTCTTGGCACGCCATCTTTGGATCTTAGATTGGTTAGAATCATGAAGATCCGTAACCAACTCTAATGCCAATTGAAGGACCGGTTAGGGCAACCGTGAGAGGGGGGAGTGAATGGGAGCTAGCCAATAAAATTTCTTCTCCAAATAGATGAACTTGACTATGCCCCAAAATCACAAGCAAGGGTTCCCACACGAACTTGCCAAGGTCACGTAGTCACAAAAGACCTACCAACCCTAGGAACAAGTCCCTACTTGACTCAAAGCGGAAGCACAACTCAAGGAACGAGGGACTTAGGGCCGGTCTTCTAGCCGGGGACGGACCATACAAACTAGACCGACGGACTATCCGTCGCCCAACCACGGACCTGTCGGTACAAAGCACCACGGACCATCCGAATTAGCGAATAGAACCTCCAGGGACAAACCTCTCCCCGACCGACCATCCGAACCGAACCGACAGACCGTCCGTTAGGTTCACGGACCGTCCGACACTCAAGTTCGGACCGTCGAAAAAACTCACTAGAAACAAGCACCTCGAGCTCTCCCACATGGACCGTTCGAACTACCCCCATGGACTATCCGTAAACCCGCTTGCAACGAAAACCTAGCACGACACCGCATCGAAACGCGGGCTAACAAGAACCGGATGAACGTGATGAACAATGATGATCTCGTGACCTCACGGATTGTTCGTGAGCACACGACGGACCGACCGTAGCTCACGAACAAACCCGGAAACGGGGAGCTCACGAAGTCAACTCCTTCTACTCCTCCATGGATCTCCCAAACGACCGCATGGATTGAGAAAAGATTTGGGGAAGATGTGAAGCATCCTTTTGGGATGCTATACCCAAAAACTTGGAGCCTCAAACACACTAAATCACTGGTAATCGACAACAAACCGAGCTCAACCAAAAAGCCGGGGTTCCAAGCAAAATCCTCGAAATGGAGGCAAAATCCGGAGTTTGAGGGGTCAAGATCAAGCACAAAGATGCACAAGACATATCCATGATCCTCACAAAGAAATCCGAACACAAACACCTCGGAATCGAAGGAACAAGCCGCACACGAAAATCCCACAAAATAGCCCGAAAAAGACATGAAAATCACTCGAGCCAAGAGAAGGAAATCAATGCAACATTGAATGCTTCCATACAACCAGAGGTCGAACCTCTACAAAATCATGAAGAAAATCTAGCCTAAAGAGTAGGGAAATGAGGAAGAATTTCGGATGATTGAGATGTCGTGGAACCCTAGAGCTATATATATGAAGTCCCTCGGGGTTGGCCAAATGACCAAGCTACCCCTAGAACATAAAAGAAGATACACACCCCTCTCGGGTCATGATGGTCAACTAGTGATCATTCTTCATCGGGCGGCCACACCTTCACCATAGTCCGCGTCATCCCGGTGCAAGCCTCGCAACCCCGCCACACGTCCCCTCGGGATCCAAGCTTCTCGGGCGCGCCGGATCCCGTCTCTGCTCGCCGAGCCTCCGGTCTTGGTTTTGTGGCTCAACCAAGCAACATGACGGTTTTGTGGTGAACCGCCGCAAACCCCGCGTGCAGACTCGGGTCGTGAGCCGCTACCCCGCACCGAGTTCCTATCCACGACTTCGTCTTGCTTTTCTTGCCACCATGCAACCCGCACTTGATCCCGTTCGGTCACCGGGTCCATCGAGCCGAGCCTACTTGTCTCTCCACTCCTCGGAGGCCCCACAATGCTAAGACCTTATGCGCCCACTCTTCACCCGCACCAACGCAAATCAAGTCGCAACATGCACCCGCAATACTCGGCCAAGAGTCGGTCCACACCACATTGTCAATTACTCGTCACACCAGGGAGCGACCATCCACCGGTCCTCGGATGCTCCGGTCCTCACAACCGGACGATCCAGGTCACGCCGCCTATCCGGCGTCCCCCTGCCGTCCACCGTCATCCTCCTGCGTCACCGCTGTCAGTCCCCCCGCGGCATCCACGCCGTGCGCACCGCCACGTCGCTGCTGCTCGCGCATCAATCCCCTCTACCACCGTCTCCGACCCGCGCGTTGATCTGTACACAGGTGCATTGTTTTCATTGAATTTCTTTTTATAGGACCAATTTATCTGCCTGCACATTACATGATATTCATAGATTTTACATTGCACCTCTGAATATAAATTATGTCTAGATGCACAATAATAGGTATGAACCTAGCAAAGCCAAAACAGCTGATAATTTGAGACGGAGGGAATATCAATAATTGTATTAAGGGAGAATCAACCCATAAGATCAACCTGGACCTAACTTAAAATAGGAGGCAAATTATACCCATTTCCCACTATATAAGGACTATAACCATGGTTAACCTGGCAGTGTTATATTTTTGCTAAAAGTACTGAAACTTTTTCTAGTGTCAGCAAGCCTAGCTTGATAGGTATCATTTAATCGTATCCAAAAAATCAATCTATGAGATCAACCGGACCTATCTTAAAATAGGAGGCAAATTATCTCCATTTATCACATTAAAAGGGCTGTATTCAGGGCTAGCTAGCTTGGCAGTATTACATTTTTGCTAATGATTATCATCCATGCATAGTGTCTATTTGTCCTATATATAGGGACGATGAAACGGTAAATGCATCACATTCCAGCAGAACACACTTCTCCCAAAAGCATATCAGAAGCATTTTGTTTCGCTAAGTCATGGAGAGACGCACATTGCGCAATGATGTACTAGTGCTGCTTTTTGCGTTGCTGCTACTCGGATGCTTTTCCATTCACGCGGAGGGTAAGTGAAATAAATCAAAATGTTGCTTTTCTTTTCTTATCATATGGTCCTTAATTTTCTGTGTATATATGTGTACCTTAACAAGTTTTTTTTCATGCTTGCAAAATAGGCCAAGTAGACGTTAGTCCAGGAAAAGGAAAGTGCTACGATACCAGAAAATCTTTCGCTGGGGATTGCGCGAACCCTAACCTGTGCTTTTGCTGTATCGGGGGTCGGAGTCAATGCTTTGCTACCCTGCCAGAATGCCAACGAAACTGCCAGAAAAATTAGGTTAATAATGCAATTAGGATATACTATATGTGTGGAATGCGTTGTACATTGTTGATCAATGAGAAGAATAACGAAGATGCACCATGTGCTGAACCTTTCTAGACTCGATCCTGTGCCATATCTGTTTTATTGAGGCGTGCAAAAGGACCGCAGCGGGCAACCGATCGAGGGGTCAAACCCTCCCAGGCGGGCAGGCGGCGCTAACGTGCTAGTGTGCTACCGTGTGTGAACTCCGTGCCGTACGTCCGCCCGGCCAGCGGCGTCGTGTGCTTGAAGTCGACGTCGTAGGTTTCTCCAGCCGCCATGTGGCTTTGGCTTGATGACCTGCTCGCGCGTCGTTATCGCCGTCGGCCAAATGACGATGACGCCGACTCGGCGGCCGCGGCGGAGTCCAATGCAACTTGGTCTCCTAGTCCTTGCATTGGCTAGCGTCGTCTTGCTGCACTCCTCCGGCCGCCAGGCAGGCCATACACATAGAATAGCACGCCATGCTATGGCGACATGCATGCCCAACATGTTGAATTTCGCCGGACGCCGGTTCCTGCAACTAACGTCACTACCAGAAACCGGAGATTTCGTGAGAGTGAAAAAAGTCACGAGTCTCCTGGAGCTCCAGCTTAATTAACATCCTCAAATTCGGCGGTCATCATGTACTCACACGAGATCAGCACGTTGACGAGGTCTGAGGGCTTGGTCACCTCCATGCTCCATATATAGCATGCTTCACGTGATTGCAGATGCACACAAGGAATTGAGCACGCCCACGTCCTCCATCACTAATACAGAAAACATTTGCAATAGCGCCCCTTTTCCAGGAGCGGGCGGTTGTCGTCCGATCTAACACCACGGGAAACATGACGTTTGCCGTGCGTCGGGAAAGGGAAAAAAAATGCACAGCAAAGCCTTTGCACGGCAAAGACACCTTATATCGTGACGCATGACAAATAGTTTTTGTCGTGCGTTTTTCATAGCACACGGCAAAAAAAAGTTAACAGATGGAGACAGCCAGTTCACGGCAAGAGGTTTTGCTTTGTGGTGTGCCATATTCACATGCACAACAAACATTTTCTTAAAAGAACAAAAAAAACGGCCGAGATCCGGTGCTGTCGGGCCCACCACCAGGTCGCCAATGCCGGGCTCACCACTAGGCTGTTGCCGCCACCCCCGAGCTGCCGCACCGGTGTTGAGGGAAGGGGGGAGGTGGCCCGCCGCGCCGGTAGTGGGGGGGAGAAGCCGGTCATGCCACACCGCGCCGTCGGGGGAGGCGCCGGATGTCGAGCGAGGAAGCCACCACCACGCGGGCCACCACCGTCAACCGGTGGGAGTGGAGTGAGAGGCCTCCGTGCGCCACACCGTCGCCATGGACGAGGAGGTGGGGCGAAGAGGCGACGACGTCAGCCACCACGTGCCGGATCCGACCTCCCACACGCCGTTGGTGAGGGAGGAGCCCGCCGAACGTCGTCGTCGCATCACGTCGTCGCCGGTGAGGGAGGGGAAGGGAGGACGGGCGCCACGCCCATCACCATCCGCCATCGCCGTCCTCCGTCGAGGGATAGGAGGGAGAGGGCGGGCCGCGTGTCACACCCGTTTTTCCTAAGAAAACCGAATGCATCTCATATGTGTGCAAGGATCGAATTTCACACATATGATAGACAAATGAGTGCAATATCACAAGACATTGCTCAAAACGAGTTTATTAACTTTTATTACACTCACGATGCTAGACACGAAGGTCTTTACACGAACAGCGATAACTATGAAGACGCGACTCCATCTTCATCTTCCACAGCATCCGAATGGTTGATTGCATTCCTCGAACTCCTTGTAGTCAATGAAGTACTTCACTCCGGGGTTCTCCTATGAACAGCGTAAGCAAGGATGAGTACACTTATGGTTGGTACTCGGCAAGGCCACGAAATAACCGGAAAGCAATATTAAATCCATCTTTAAGTTCATTAATCATGTGAGGGTCCAGGCCGTTCTTGATCGTGAGCACGGCTAATTGATCGTTTTACACTCGCGGAGGTTGGACTCTTCCACCATAGTTCGCGTAAAATATCCGAAAAACTTTGAACCCAACCACGCATGTGCCGATCGAGCACAATACCACACTTCCGAGGTGTGATTGCATAGGGACGCTACGAATCCTTTACAAAGATTTGCAAAAGCACCAACAACCCACGACAGTTACAGCTCAGGGCGGACCATAACCCTCTCTAGTGGTGAGCACCTTAGCAAAGGCCGCTACCCCAAAAGAACCGGGCTATACCCCTACAACCCCGAGCCCCCTATGTTCCTTTCGGATAAGGCCATCAATACAATCACACACCTAATTAATTGGCTAAACTAGAGCCATGTGGACCGTTGTTGCACTATTTTCCCGGGTGGTTCTCCACGTTCGGATTAATTTATAGGATTCTTGATTAAAGCATAGGTAGAAGGATGGTTAGGGTCATTTGCCTTTCTCCAACGATAAGGTACTCTCGTTTTCTCCAAAACTATGTACTCCTTATTCCTTGAACGGAGCGATGTCTACGATCATGCAAGAAAACATTCAATAAATAAATCAAACATTACTAAAAGACTAAAACAAGCATAGGAGACCCCGGTTGACCGGTATGTGGTTGTTTGACTTGGGGCGCCGGCTAATGCGGGCCGCATATCTTTGCGTGGACGGCAGCGGTGTCCGCAGCGGGACGGCGACGGCGGACCGCGGCGCAAGTGTTGACGGATAAAAGATGTATCCCTCTACGATCCGCAAGCGTACGGACCCGGACCTTTTTCACCACGGGATTCCCAAGGTTCTTGTCAATCCGCGGAGCAAGGGGATTACAAGAGTTTGATCTACCTCTACTCAATAGTTACTCAAACCCTAACTATGATTACACTAGAAAACGACTAAACTACTCTAGAGAGAATGACTAAGGAATCAACATAAAAGACACTCGCCCATGGGTCTACGATACTAGAGCATGCAATCGCTTTAAACAAGAAAACCAATCTAATCTATCGGGGGTTGTGACCACGATTTCGCCCTTTCCCTCCTCTCGTATTGTCACTACGCGAAGGTATTCATGGCTAGACCTATGATGGACACGGCGTATTGAATGGATCCAAGGAAGCATTGGAGCTCTACTCCCTTTACAAAGCATGGTAGCTAACCTTAAGCATTAAGTATATTCAACACAAGATGATAGATAGATAATTCGACAAAGAATGATTACATCTGAAGATCAATTACAACCCATGGACGAATAAGGAGATTACCCCATCAAGGTGCTAAACATAGCACCATTGATCATGGTCACCCTTCCGACGGTGTCTTCCTTCTTCTCCACTTGTGGGTGCTTCCTTCGAGGTGGTCGATCCCCCTCCAGAGATCTCCCTCCTCTCTCTCTAGCTTGTGGATGGCGTCCTAGTGTGAATGGCTCTCCCCTCCGCGAATGGCGGCGCCTCCAGGGCTTTAGGGTTGAAGATCCTTCAGGTGCAAGGAAAGGGGGGCCGAACCGACGCCGGAACTGGGCTGGGCCGGCCGTCTCGGGCCGACCGGCCCAGGCCCATTCGGCCTCGGTTCGGTCGCCCCTTCGCTCCTGTGGGTCCTCAGGTGATTATGCACTTTGCCCCCTCCACTTGCATGATTTTGACGATGTCATCCTCTCGTCCAAGATGGAGGTTCTCCGCGCATGAAGTTCGGTCTTTTACGCTTCAATCCCCGGGAGTGTTCCTTCGTAGCACTTCGGTCCTTGCCACCATTGGAAGTGATTTCATCAAGCTCATGAACACGAATAAGGCTCCGTAAATGCTCCTTTGAACTTGTTGCGAATACGTCCTTTATGTCCATGTTTTCTTGCATAAACACAACACTTCCAAATGCATGCACATAGATGAACTTGTTATATGATTAGTGTGCCTAGTGGCGGGTTAGTTCCATAATTAAATCCAAACCAAAGCGTAATGAACATGTTTGGTGTACCAAAATACACCGTCAACATCTCCCCCACGCTTATCTCTTGCTTGTCCCGGGAGCAAGTACTCATAAAAAAACTTCGTCCAAAGTGTTGTAATCGTGTACTCGCTAACCCTTCTTCATATGTTAGTCAATCTTTTTGTCTTTAATACATAAACATAAAGTAATGATCATCAAACATAAACATGGGCCTTTAGAATTTTTACCATGTCAAGATTTACCCCACAACTCAAACTCTTCACTCGAAGCCTTCAATCTCAGCCATGCTTACTTTTTTGCTTCCACCAGAGGGTTTTTTATGATTTTTCAAAAATAAAATTCCCGCAACAAGTGTTAGAAAAAACCTTTCTCCAAGCTCTCTCAAGTCACTCATATGAGGTGGCTATCCTAACCAATTTTATAAAACTCTCACCTCCCATAAATCTCTCATATCACATGTAAAGTGGAGCTATAGGTAGGGCTAGTGCAATCAACACAAATATTGTCACACTAAGAACTTCCTCTAATGGTTGTTTACCATTCAAAGCCAATGATCATGAGAATAATCCATATGTGTGGATATCAAGGATGAGAAGATTTAGAATGGTGGACATGTGCAAGGGCAAAAGAAAATATGACTACGAGGCACCAATGACGTCCTCATTGTCGGATTGCACATGGTTGGAAAAAGAGTGAAAGTTTCGTCTCTCAACAACGTGACATCCTTCCTTGCACTTTATGTTTCTTTTCACTTGATTCATCCCTCTCATATCTTTATTGCCACTCCTCTTTTCTCTTTTTCTTCTTTTTCTTTCATTCTTTAATTCTCATATTTTTCTCTTTCTTTACTTTTCTATTTTTTCTTTCTTTCTTTCTTTGCCATACACATACTTTTCTCTTTATTTTTCCCTCTCTTGACATCTTTTCAAAGCCCTCAACTCCTCTCTTTCTTGCATGCACACAATCTGAAATTTTAAATAAACCATGCTAGAGACGAGACGAAACTTTGAAAGTAGGTTGTGTTCAAGGTATGCGATGTACAAAAGAGATGTATAGGGTTGGGTATGGAATTCGGCGATGTACGGGACTTCCGATGTGAAAGTCACGTTACCGAATACATGACTAGGCTAGCAACAAAAGATAAGCACAAGAACATGATCATTTCTTAAAATTAAAACTCCCATGAGAGAAGGATCCTAGCCCAACTCATCGTGCTAATCACACTTATGGTGGAGAAACAATAAATTGGCTTTGTATAGGATTTTTTCTTACTCTCAACTTGGAAAAAGAGGTTTTGCTAACCTTTATTACAAGGTTTTTTAGATAATTTTCAGAATTGAAATCCTCCAACTTTTAGCATTGATCATAGCGCAACCAACATGTGAAGCTGAAGATCGAAGTGTGGTATGGGTACTTTTAGAGGTAGCAATTCCACTAAGCACCACGGTAAATGTTTTCCAAACCACACACTTATGTTCATATATCAAGAATTAAAGATAAACAAACAAGTGAATAAAGATAAGCATCACACAAGACACAAAATTTAAAGGACTCTTTTTATTTTATTTTCTTTGACTCAACACTAATTTGAGACACTTCAAACTTGAAAAAATTGAAAACACACTCAAAAACTTAAAGACTCTTAAACTCTAAAACTCTCTCGAAAACTAAACCGAACCAAACTAAACTTGAAGCTCAATAGCTAAAAGGCTATCTAGCTAGCTCTCCCCCACGCTTAAATCATATGACGTCCTCGTCGTATCTTACAAAAAACCTAAGGGGAAAAACTAAACCTAGTGGTACTTCCCGCAACTATTGCACCACTTGCCTCTCATGTTCCCGACCATGCCAAAAAGTTTGCGCATGTTTCGGTTTAGGAACTTGTAGTCGTCCTTGACTACGCTCTCCAAATCCTCCACACACGCCTCATCGCCTCCATGGCTTGGAAATATTCGTCGACCGTTGCGTAGAGATCCGAGATGGAGTGACGGGGAAGTCGCACAACACATCGGATGCAACCCGAAAGGACCATCATCTCCGGGGTCTCCGCCATCATCAACTCGTCGTCGCCACCACCATTGTCGTCGCCGCCGCCGTTGGGGCCTTCGGGAGTCTTCTCGCTGGGCACCTCATCCCAAATGTAAAGATCATTATCATCTCTTCCGGCGGCCGCCCACGAGCTCGGGCTATGATCGTCGGAGTAGTCGCTATCCCCATAGTCCTTAGGCTCGGCGACACCTCCTTGTAGTCTTTCCGCTTCATGCCTCGGATGCGCACCGACCTTCGAACAAGCGTAGGGACGTTCTCCTTCTTGACGGGGTTGCGAGATCCGATAGCTCCGGTCGGAACACGCCCGCCGCAACGGATGCGGGCAGTCCTCTTGATCTCGACGGGTAGCTTGAGCTCGCATCGCTTCACCTCCTCCATCGATGGCTCCTTGGCGCCTTGCTTCAACTCTAAGCTCCTCGGGGACGCCATGGCTGCTACGTGGGTGCAAAAGTATGCTTGATGGGATGAATTCTCGAGCTCCCAATTCGGCCAAATAAATAGTCCGAAGAGGAAAACCCTAGGAACCTCATTTTCCTTATTCAAACTTCCCTTAAAATTTTCTCGACCGAAGAAGGAAGTCGAAAAGGAGCAATTCGGGTGAAAACCGGACGAACCGCCGCCGGGACCCACCCGGGCCGGTCGGATCGGGCCGGCCGGCCCACCCCCGTCTTGGGGGCCGGGCCGGTCCGGTTTTCCGTGTACCGCCCTTTTTTTTCCTCCTTAGCCCATGGGAAAAAGTTGGCCCAGTAAATCTTCGCGAGAAACTCCAGAAAATTTAAATAAAAACTATTTACAAAAATTCATGTCTTGCTTTTTGTCCTAGGCGGGACGTTCGGGCTCTTCTTCCATGGTGAAGACATCAACATGGTGAAGGGGCACAACGTCGGGTTCGTAGTAAACCTTAAGCCGTTGACCATTCACCATATATTGATCGCCTTTCACATCAATAATGGTTCCCGCTCCGTTGGAGAGCACCTAATGCACAACATAAGGTCCGTCCCGAGCTTGCTTTGCAATTTCCCTTTTCCGAAGGTTTTAAACCTCGAATTGTAGAGGAGGACCTTATTATCTCCTTCATTAAACTCCTCCTTTTTCAACCTTTTATCATACCTTCATTTGATTCTCTTTTTGTATATGCTTGCATTTCAGCCCATCTCCTCTAGCTCGCTTATTTGAATCCTTCGTTTCACCACCGCGGCATCAAGATTTAGGTTCATCTCTTTAATCGCCCAATAGGCTTTGTGTTCCAACTCAACCAGAAGGTGGCAAGCTTTTCCATAGACGAATTGATAAGGGGTCATACCTATCGGTGCCTTGAACGCCGTTCGATAAGCCCACAAAGCTTCGTTTAATTTCTTTTACGCTTCAATCCACGGGGGTGTTCCTACGTAGCACTTCGGTCCTTGCCACCATTGGAAGTGATTTCATCAAGCTCATGAACACGAACAAGACTCCGTAAATGCTCCTTTGAACTTGTTGCGAATCCGTCCTTTATGTCCATGTTTTCCCGCATAAACACAACACTTCCAAATGCATGCATATAGATGAACTTGTTATATGATTAGTGTGCCTAGTGGCGGGTTAGTTCAATATTCAAATCCAAACCAAAGCGTAATGAACATGTTTGGTGTACAAAAATACACCGTCAACGGCAAGGTAGCGGTCGGCGGCGGGCTCACCGGAAGTTCACCGACGAACTCGAAACCGAGTTCCCGAGCACCAAACTCGATGGGACAAGAACAAAAAGGAAGCTAGGAGGATGAGGAACCTTACCCGGAGCTTGGACACACGGAAGGAGAGGTGGAGGAGGAGATCGGCGATGAGCGGCGGAGCTCCGTCGGGGTGGCGGCGTTCTCGCGGGTCCGCGCCGTGCGCGAGGGAGCAGCGTGGGAGAGATGCGAGTTGGAGGGGAGCTCGGGGCGCCTTTTATAGGTAGAGAGGGGAGGGGAGGGGGCGCGGCTAAGGCGGTGGGGGAAGGGTCGGTGACCGGCGGCCATTAATGGTGGTGGAGCTCGGTGAGGGGGGTGTTACGGGGAGAGGAGGCAAGGCGTCGCGGGGGTGTGAGTGCTCCGATGCATTAATCGCGCCGTGGAGGAGAGGAAACGGCGCGGGAGAGGGAGGGGCGCGGGGTGGCGGTGCGGTAGGGCCGGGCATGGAGGGGCGGTCGGAGGTTAGGGGTGACCCCGACAAGGGGGTCCCACCCGTTGGCGAGAGGGAGAGAGAGGAGAGGGTGAGGTTGGCCGGCGGGGGGAGTTGTTTGGGCCAAGCCGGGATGGGTGGCGGCCTTTTCGGACAGGTGCCGAAAAAGAAAAAGAGAGGGAGTTAGGTAGGTGGGCTGCGGCTAGATTAAAAGAAAAGAGGAGGGTAAGAGAGAATGGGAGGGGGGAGCTTGAGGGGATTTTTAGGACTTTTTGAACTTTTGAATTTTTTGAAAACCGGATAACAACAACAAACAAAATGAATGCAAAGGCATGAATGCATTCAAACACTTGGTGAATTCTAAATTTAAATGTGGTTTAAATTAATTAAAGGCAAATTTATTTAGTGAGTTTATTTAATCCTTAGAAAATAAAAATCTATACCAATGTTGCTAGCATTATTTTATTGTGATGGAATTTTTGGGTGTTACAAATCCTACCCCATTAAAGAGAATCTCGTCCCGAGATTCGGAGGGACTAGAAAACAACCGAGGCGATTCTAGTACATGATGTTCTTGAAAGGTGTTGGGGTACTCACACACAACTTGAATATCATCCACGATTCTTGATTTACATTTCCTTCTTCTTTGGGCATACGGTGGCAACAAACTCAATCCTTTGTCCTTGCGGGCTTGTTAAGAGCATAGACTTCTTGGCACACAGAATAATTCCATCATGTTTGCCTAACCAATCCATTCCAAGAATCCCATCTATTCCACTAGATGTTATAATTTCTAAGTCAGCTTGAAAATCTATCTCTCCAATTTTAAGATTGACATGTGGGCATACATGGGTGGATTTCATTTCACCGTTTGGAGAACTAATTAGCAAATGCGTCTTCATGGAGCTCCTGGGTACACCATGCTTAGCCACGGATTGTTCAGGTGATAAATGAATATTATGCCCGGAATCAAATAAAAATGTTGCGAGTACGGTGTTGATAAGGAACATACCAAGCACAACATCCTTGGTCTCTTGGGCTTCTTCAGTGTCACATGGTTCACCCTACCATGCATGTAGTTCGTTGGCCTCTGTTACCTATTTGAGGTGTCCGCATATTGTGCTAGGGGCAAATATCGGCATAGTGTCCCAATTCTCCTCGATTAAAGCAACCACTAGGGTGAAGCGGGGGTATTATTCCTTACGGGTGCACCTAAGCGATTCGATGATGATTTGGAGCACGTGGTGTCATTGGGTTGGATTCTTCGGGTTGCTCAAACGAACGATAAACCGTTGATTTTGTCCATGATTTCCCCCTTGTCTAGTAGAACAAAACTCGGAGCCTTGTGACGAGTTGTAACGTTGGCGAGTGTTGCTTTGCTAGACTATCCCCGAGATTGAAACTTGCACTTCGTTCACGAAATTCCTTGCATTTATTCTCCAAGCCTATGGCCTTATTGAGCAACATCCGGAAGTTAGGAAATATGTGGCTCGCAAATGGTAGTTAAGTGGCCCTATCGGACCATCGAGAAAACATTCTTGTCTTTTTTGCATTTGTGTAGACTTCATTTGGTGCATAGCGAGACAAATGAGTAAATTCGTCTAGATACTCACTATTCGCTTTGTTGCCTTGCTTTAGAGTGAGAATCTCCTTCGCTTCAACTTCTTCACACCAGCTGGGATGTGATGTGTACGAAAACTCTCCTGGAACTCCCGCTAGGTAATAGTGTTGGCAAAGCATGTGCGGCGGTGTAAGCATCCCACCTATCGTACGTTCGCTCCTTCCGGACGACGTGAGGCATACAAAACCTTCTCGCGATCATTACATTGGGTGATATTCAACATCTTGTTGATGGTCTTAAGCCAATAATCGGCGTCGAGAGGATCCACCGAATGAGAGTAAGTATGTGGGTGGTGGCTTATAAACTCTTTATGCTTATTTGGAGGTGGTGGAGGTGCATGAGGTGGCGGTTGGTTCCGTTGAGCTTGCATATTACGGATGGTGGCGGTGAGATTTTGCGGGAGCCGCATCCGAGCCGCAAAGAACCGTTGCATCGTCGGGTCCATTGTTGATCCTAGTGGTGAAGGAAGCGCTTGATTCTCCCGGTCGGCGATGTGAGCACGTATAAGCGACGGATTGTATTGTCTAACTCCCGACATGGTGTTTACCATCTCATTGTTAGGGAAAAGGTATTTTATTGACGCATTTTTGGCCATCACTCCACAAAAACATTCCAATCATATCAAAGATCCAAATCATGCATATTCACAACCAACAAGCATTAACATCGCTCGTCCTCACAATAACGACTCTATCGAAACGAAACCGATAGAAGGGGTAGGCAACCTAAGAAGCTATCCTAGAAAACACAGGTGGTAGATTTTGGTGGAAGAACAAAAATCTAACTCAATACAGAATAAAACAAATGGATATAATTTTGATAAAGAATAAAGAATAAAATATATTTTTAAGCGTAAATAAGATATTTAGAATGTTGAAAGGCTTTCTAGAAAGAGAGTCCTTATTCTCGACCATTTCTATGCGAGGTGCGTCCTACGGTTAGCATTGCTCGATACCACTCTGTCACACCCATTTTTCCGAAGAAAATCGATTGCATCTCATATGTGTGCCAGGATCAAAATTTCACACATATGATAGACAAATGAGTGTAATATCACAAGACATTGCTCAAAACGTACGTAAAAGGTTTACTAACTTTTATTACACTCACGATGGTAGACACGAAGGTCTTTACACGAACAGGCGATAACTATGAAGACGCGACTCCATCTTCATCTTCCACGAGCATCCGAATGGTTGATTGCATTCCTCGGAACTCCTTGTAGTCAATGAAGTACTTCACTCCGGGGTTCTCCTATGAACAGCGTAAGAAAGGATGAGTACCCTTATGGTTGGTACTCAGCAAGGCCACACAAATAACCGGAAAGCAATATTAAATCCATCTTTAAGTTCATTAATCATGTGAGGGTTAAGGTCGCTTTTGATCGTGAGCACGGCTAATTGATCGGGTTTACACTCTGGCAGAGGTTGCACACTTTCACCACGAGTTCGCGTAAAAGTTTTGAAGAACTTTGAACCCAACCACGCATGTGCTAATCGGTGCACAATACCACACTTCCGAGGTGTGATTGCATAGGGACTCTACGAAGCCTTTACAAAGATAAGCAAAAGCACCAACAACCCACGACGATTCTGACTAATCTAGGCCGCGGATCTTTGCGTGGTATGTGGTTGTTTGACTTTGGGCGCCGGCTAATCTTGGCCGCCAATCTTTGCGTGGACGGCGGCGGTGTGCGGGCGGGACGGCGGCAACGGACCGCGGCGCAAGGCGGCGGGCGGTGGCGGGCTCGCCGAAGTTCGCCGACGAACTCGAACTCGAGTTCCCAAGCAACAAACTCGATGGGACAAGAACAAAGAGGAATCTAGGAGGATGAGGAACCTTACCCGGAGCTTGGACACACGGAAGGAGAGGCGGAGGAGGAGATCGGCGACGAGCGGCGGAGCTCCGGTGGGCGGCGGCTTTCCCGCGGGTCCGTGTTGTGCACGAGGGAGCGAGGCGTGGGAGAGATGCGAGTAGGAGGGGAGCTTGGGGCGCCTTTTATAGGTGGAGAGGGGAGGGGGAGGAGGCGCGACTAAGCCGGGTGGGGGAAGGGTCGGTGGACCGGCGACCATTAATGGTGGTGGAGCTCGGTGAGGGGGCGTTACGGAGAGAGGAGGCGAGGCGGCGCGGGGGGGTGTGAGTGTGTCGGCGCATTAATGAGTGCCCGTGGAGGAGAGGAAGCAGCGCGGGAGATGGAGGGGGCGGCGCGGTGGCGGTGCGGTAGGGCCGGCCATGGAGGGGCGGTCGGAGGTTGGGGGTGACCCCGACGGGGTGTCCCACGTGTCGGCGAGAGGGCGAGAGAGGAGAGGGTAAGGTGGGCCGGCGGGGGAGTTGTTTGGGCCAAGGCCGGGATGGGGCGGGGGCCTTTGAGACGGGCCGAAAAGAAAAAGAAAGGGCGTTAATTAGGTGGGTCGCGGCTGGATTAAGAGAAAAGAGGAGGGAAAGAGATAATGGGGGGAGCTTGAGGGGATTTTTAGGACTTTTTGAACTTTTGAAATTTTTGAAAACCACACAACAACAACAAACAAAATAAATGCAAAAGCATGAATGCATTCAAACACTTGGTGAATTCTAAATTTAAATGTGGTTTAAATTAATTAAAGGCAAATTTATTTAGTCAATTTATTTAATCCTTAGAAAATAAAAATCTATACCATGTTTCTAGCATTATTTTATTGTGATGGAATTTTCGGGTGTTACACCGTGGTAGGATTTGGGGAGGGACGGGGGTGGGGGCCGCGGTGGGGGAAAGGAGGGAGAGTGCCCCCGTCGCCGCCCGTCGTCGAGGAGGGAGAGGGCGGGCCGCGACAAGATCCGGGGGGTGGGAGAGGGTGGGGCCGGATCCGGGAGGAGGGAGGGGGCGGGGCCGCGGCGGGGTCGGGGGAGGGCGCATTTGGGTTTGGTGGGGGGTTTATATACCGTAGTCTAAATGGGCCAGTTGGGACAAATATTTGTTGGTCTAGTGGAGAGGTGTTGGGCCACATGTGCCATCCGCGCGGGGGAGTAGTGTCTTTGTCGTGCGCCATCTTTCGCGGGCGCACGGCAAACATTCTTTGTCCGGCGACGGGCTACATGGTGTGCGACGAAGAATTTTTGCCTATTTCAACCTCGCAATTCGAGTTAATGTAGTAAAATTGTCAAATGGATCTGAAAAATTACCATAAATTGTAATGAGACAATATATGTTGTATATTGACTAAATAAAAAAGTTAATGAAGTGGTTCTCAACACTCGAAACTTCTAATGAGATACTTCAGTTTCTAAACACCATCCATGACGACTTGCTCAAAATACTCTATATGATTAATCACAAGCTTCAAATAGGATATCATGAGCCCTTGACGAATCTCATGATTTTTTAAAAAATTGCATTTTATACAATTAAAAAACATAGCAACTGCAAGTGGATTTTCATGATTCACGAAAAAAATATTCAAAGTTTCATCCAATTTCATGGATAAGGTATTAAAAATGATTCAATTACATGAATATCATTTTTCCACAAACTTTACTTCGTTGCTTTATGCACTTGCAGTTCAAATTTGACGTATATGGCAAGAATTCTCTAAGTGACAAATAATTGTTAAAAATAGTAAACTTATTGAGCCATGTATAACCGGGAAAATTGAGAACAAAATAATGGTTTTGAAGTGGAGAAATAAAAAGTGGTAAAAATCAAAAATTTGAAAAATATTTTCTTTGTTCCCTTTGGAGAAATGCACGGCAAAGATATATGTTTGACGTGCACCGGAGGGAGACGCACGACAAAGAGAATGTCTTTGTCGTGCACCTTCACACGACGCACGGCAAAGGCTAATGACGTTTACCGCCACGGTAGGGGAAGAAAAAATTGTTTGTCGTGTGACAAGAAATAAAACACACAACAAACACTCTTTGTCGTGCGCCGGGAAATAAAATGCACGACAAAGATTGTTTGCCATGCGCCAGCAAAACCGCACGGCAAAATGTGTGCTCTTTGTCGTGCGCCCAATATAAAACGCACAACAAAGATCAAAATGCACAGTAAATGTCGGTTTTCCCGTAGTGTAAGAAAAACGTGCGGCACTGTAGCAGCAAGACCCGCACCTAGAAACCATTTTTAGTACCGGGTGACCCCATCACCCGCACATGGAAATCATTTTCAGGAGCTGGTGACACCATGACTCGCTCCTGGAAATATTCTCGTGGAAAAATTTTCATAACTTCTTCATTTGATCTCGGATGATGACAAACTTTACTTCATAATTGTATAGCCCGACGAGACCTAAAACTTTATAGTTGACAAGTTTTTATTAGAGATAGTTTAATATTTCAAAATATTCATTTAAGTACTATGAGATTGTTTGCAAAACCTATAGTTTCTTCTATAGTTTCAAGAAACTATGTGAGAGGTGTAAAATATTTGGGAAGAATGTTACTACCACTATTTTGGATGAGCAAATGACTAAAATAAAAATTGGTCACCTTTAAAAGTTATAGAACTTTGTAGTTGAACCACTTTTAATTTCAATTGCTTTCGCTAAGGTAAAGTAGGGCTGGATAATGAGCCGGCTTGGCTTGACTCGGGCTAGCTCGCTAAGAGCAACTCCAACGTTTGGCATATCAACTTGACATCCATCAAAATTTGGCAAAATAATAAAAAATAGTCTCCAACAGATTGGCAAACCAACTTGGCATCTTTGGCAAGTTGGCATCCCTCCCCCTCCCAGGCGCATATATGCGCGCAGAGGTTCGCTGCGGATCGCGTTGCCATCGCGATTTTTGGCGCCGCCGCCTCTCCTACCGCGCGTGAAACCTTTCCTCCCGTACACGCGCTTTTTTCTCGCATGCGCCGTACGCGCCCTTTTCCCTCGCATTCGCCCTTCTTCCGTGCATTTGTTTTCCTGCCGCCGTGAACCAGGCACTCGTGTTTCTCTTTCTGCCGCCGCAAGCCACAAGGAGGTGATCACCACAAGGAGTTGCAGATCGCCTGTAGGGTCTCAGGTATGTTCTCCCCTCTGTATTCACGCTCAATTCATCCCGTATCGCTAGAACTCCTGATCAGGGTGGCCAGTAGGGCAAATCAACGTTGACACTGCTAGGGTTTAGGCTGCTAGCGCAAGGTAACGTCGCCGCTGCTAGGGCAAGGCAAGGCAAGGTCCTGGTTCTCGCATGATTGTTCAATGGCAGCGGCAGCTAGCTAGAGTTGTAGATGTATTTTTTATGGTTATTGGCAACCGTACGTGAGACAGATAGGATTTCCTTTGCAGTACTGCGTTGATTTGCAAGCAAAATAAAGGCTGATTGTATTTTTTTTGTTGGTCAATCAGTGGCGGAGCTACCCTGTAAAGATCCAGCCGTCGTTCTACAATAGCACCGGCCGCCGGTCAGCCGCCAAGCGCTGAGGCGCGGAAGGGAGGAGTCCCCTGCCTGGCCGCCTGATCATACTAACCTGCAGAACGATGTTGTGATGGCCCGAGGAGGATGGCCAGCGGATCAGGGTGCCTGCTCCTTCATGCCACGAAGGGTGCGTGATGGCCGGCGGACGGTACGTGATGGCCGGCGCAGGGGTGATGGCCGGCGGAGGTGCCTGCTCCTTCTCCCACAGAGGGCACGTGATGGCCGGCAGGAACAGGATAGCCTGGCGCCCCTGTACGAGATCGTGGTGGCAGCCTATGGCACGAACGCGCGACACCAGATCGCGTTTGCAAAAATTTGGTGCGTGGAATGCAGAGGATCGCGGGAAAAAAATACCGCAGTGGGTCTAAATTTTGTTTTGCCAAGTGAATTATTGAGAATTGTTGGAGATGAATATTTTTTTCCTTTAGCATAACGTTGGGGAGTTGCTAAAATCCAATATTTGCCAACTAAATTATCCCAAACTGTTGGAGTTGCTCTAACATAACGAGCCTGCTCGACTCGTCGTTATGTTGAGCTAGCTCGTTTGGCTCGCGATCTAGCGCGACACAAAACACCAGAAACAGCTCGATGCATCTATGAATTGCCAAAGCAGATGAGATAGTAATACAAAAGTCAAAAGAGCACGCCGAAGAAGAATTAACAAAGCATCACTAGTAGGGATGTTAGGATGTATGACGTTTCACTTCCATAAAAAAACACCGTTTTGGTCACAGATAGTAATTTGTGACGAATTTGGGACGATTTGTGGTTGTTCATTAGGGTCGCGTCACATTTGTCCATCGGTGATGAAACGAAAATTTTCGTCACAAATGTCTCTCTATTTTGTGACTATTTAAACGTCGTCATAGAAGTGGTTTCAATCTATAACGATCGCTTTCTGTCATGGATGAAACACCATTTTCGTCATAATCACCGGTCGGTCGGGGTCTTGATGGCGCTATTAACGACGTTTTCTGTTCCGTGAGGATCTGATTTCGTCATCGATAACCCTGTTTTTTGTCATTACCGGCCATTTGGAAGTGTTTCGACGGCGTATGCCACATGGTAGATGACATAAGCGCTGACGTGTCAGCTGATGTGGCTCATTTTGGTTCTGCCATGTGTCCTCATTGGTTGGGATTTTCGTTACGGATGTATTGCCAATTTGTCACACAAACAATTATATATTGGTCACGTAATCAATTATGCGTTCGTCACGAAACAATAATATATTCATCACTGAAAGGTCATACATTTCATCATAGGTGCACATGTTTTCATTACAAACCGTCGGTGCGGAATGTAGTCCCGACACTAGCTAGTAATAAGCGCTGAGATCTGCCTCTCGATGGTCGGTGCTAAGAAACTAAGGACACTTGGTTTATCCTGGTTCCGGTCAGAGCCGTACGTCCAGCAGGAGTGTGCTCGAGGCACTATATTGCTTCGCACCGGGGTGCCTGTAGTGGGGCGGCTACAAGCAAGGCGGGAGAGGAGGCGTGGCCTCCAAGTCCCAAGCGGAGTGACTGAGGCAAGTGCCAATGTCGTGGGGGAAGTGGAGAGCATGTGATCGACCGCTATCCCGTGTCTGATGTCGCGTCCCCTGCGGCGAGGGGGATCGCCTCCCTTTTATAGACCATGGAGAGGGAGATTTACAGGCATGCCGCACTATTTCACTACGTGTGATGGTTTGGCGTACAGTGCCGTGGAGTGGACGCCCGTCCCGGCGAATCTTGCTCCGGTCATGGCGTCATGGCGTGCCCTGTGCTTGAACAGGGGCGGCTTTGAGGGTGGAGGCGTGGTGGTTGACCGAGGCGTCTCCGGGCGAGGCTCGAGGGAGCCGTTGACGGTGACCCGTACGGGGTGCGGTAGCGGGCGTGGCGGCGTCCCATCCCCGCATGCGGTAGTTGTAGCAGTGCGCGGCGTGGCGCAGCAGGGGCGGGGATGGCCGCACGGACGCGGCGGCCGACGGGGATCGCGCTCCCGCCGCCCGACGTCATGGTTTGACCCCGCGAAGTAATGATAGGAAGGCTCGAGGGTGCGGCCGGCCCCCCTTCGAGGGGGCGCGCGCGTTAGCCGTACTAGAGTGGGCGGCACAGTGTCGCGGAGCTGACACCGGCCTCGTCGCACGGTCCCCCACGGTGGTGGGGATGGGCTTCCCCCTAGGGAGTTGGTGAAACGGCGCGCGGGGGCGTGATTCCCGGGCGCGTAGTGGAGTGGCTCGCCGTGTCGAGCATTAAATGCTCGTACACGCGTGCGGGAGCAGGTGCGCTCGTGAGGGAACCTCGAGCGAGGCGGACCCCCGCTCGAAGAAGGCGGGGACCCTCGAGCGAGGCGGAGCCCGCTCGAGGGAGCGCGAGCCCTCGAGCGAGGCGGACTTCGTTCGAGGGGGGCGTGAGCCCTCGAGCGAGGGCGGACCTGCTCGAGGGGGTGCCTTGCTGGGCCACCCCGGTGGGCCGCGGGGGTCACCGCGGCGTGGGCCGCGCCGTGCGTGTGTGCTTTGCGTTAGGCTTGAGGTGTGTTTGCATTTTGTGTTTTTGCGGGTTTTAAGCAGGATTCCCCCAGTTTTTTAGGGGACCCTCGTGTCTGTCCCCGACACAAACCGCAAATAAAAATAATATACAAATGACCAAAAGCTTCGACAAATCAGAACAGTACTCTAGTGACCTTACAACTTAATCAACTAGTTCCATCTACTAATTCTCTGTCACCAACTTGTACTCCTCCCTCTTCTTGTGTCCTCATCAGCTTTTCCTCAGCTTCATCACTTCTCTTCTTGAGTTCTTCGACTTGACCTTGTACAACAACTAATTCTTTTTGTTCAACTGCTAGCTTTTGACACGAGGAACTACATTTCAATCTGTACAAAAAATTAGGAGATGGGATATGCGGTTTGATGACAACATCAGAAAATCTGATTTTTTTCGATTAAAGCATTTTATGATGGGAAACTGTTATGGTCGGCAAGACCTTTGGGCGGCGCCCTAGACGTGGCTAGGGGGCGCGCGCGGCTAGGGCAGGGGCCAAGGGCCCAGTCTTTTAATTTTCAGGAGATCTTAGAGGGTTCGTTAGCAATTTATGCGCTCATAAATACTCATGTAAACTCTTGGTTTTAATCAGGCAGAAACATGTTAATTGTTTTCGGCTTCCCCGAGGGAGCCGGGAGATTGCCAACCCAAGCCGCCCTTCTCTCTCTCTCACGCACGCCGCCGCCCGACGGCGCCCCAACGCCGTCCTCGCAGCAGCCCGCAGCCGGCTTCGCATCCCTACTCGTTGAGGGAAATTCCCGGTAGGATCCGAAATCCTATCAACTCGGTATCGGTGATTTCGGGCGCTCCTCTCATCGCTCCGCCGTCGTCCTCATCGCGAGCGCCGCCGCCCACCTCCACGCCCCGGCGGCCTCCACCACCGTCTCAACCGTGATCTCCGACCCGTTCGCCATGCCCGCCATGACGAACGAACAGCCGACGGCCGCCGTCCTCAAGCCGTGCCGGGGCATGGGTGCCCTAGGTCGCGACCCGACGGAAGTTCGTGCCTTCCTTCGGGTCCCCCACCGTCGCCGCCCCCACCACCCCCGGCGCCGCAAGTCACGGCACTACCGCCGAGGGAGGGGGGCGCCCGGCCACGACGCCGACATCCTCGGGGTGCCGATTCACTACCCGCCGTTTCCGTCCTCTCCCTCGCAGCTCCCTCCGTGGGTGTTAGGGTCAACGATGGCCGCCACCTTCTCCTCGCCGCCACCACGCACCACCCCGGAGCGGCAGTGCGACCACACCCCCGCCCCCATGGGGTCCCGCGGGGCCGGGACTCCCGTGGGCGTCCCGTACGGCGGGGTCGACGGGACCTTTTTCTCGTCGGCCTCCGCCGCCGCCGGGGAGGGCACGGAGTCGTCCGCCGAGGGGCGGCATTTGAGGTTCCGCCGAGCCAAGCCACCCCGCGCTTCTACAAGCCGGGAGTTCCCGACGTACGACGGCATGGTTGACCCGCGAACCGGCTCAATCGGTGCGAGCGTTTTTCCGCGGCCGGCACACCCTCGCATCCGACGAGACATGGCGGCATCGTACCACCTCACGGTAGCGGCCCGGACATGGTATTTCGCCATTGAGCGGAGGATGAGGGGATGCCGCACCGGGATCGGTTCAAGGAGTTGTGCCATCTTTAGTTTGGTCCGGCCGTGCGTGGCTCGCGCTCGGCGGAGCTCGGACGGCTCCGGTTCACATCGACCGTCCGGGACTACGCCGACCGCTTCAACGCGGTGCCGTGCCATGCACGGAACCTCGACGCCGTCCGAAAGCCGAGCTATTTGTGGGCGGCCTACCGGATCACATCGGGGGTGGACGTCGAGCTACGTGCACCGCAAGACTTACCGACGGCGATGCACCGGCCCGCGCCTTCGAGCTCCGCGCCTCGGCCGTGGCGTCACCGCGCCCACCCGAGCTCCCGCGCCCGGCGCGGCGCAGCCGCTTCTAGCGGGGCGCCGACCGCGCGCCGCCGACGCCGCCACCGGCGGCGGGGGACACCCGCGGGGGGGCGCCCCCACGGGCCCCGGCCCGGCCGCCGTTCCGCCACCGCCGATACGACGGTTCCGCCGCCCTCACGCCGGCGGAACACTTGGAGCGCCGACGCCGGGGCTTGTGCTACAACCGCGACGAGCCTTTCGTTCGCGACCACCGGTGCAAGCAGGCCTGTTTTACCCCGAGTCGAGGCAACTACACGGACGATGACGACACCCCCCCGGACCATGAGGCGACCACGGATGGCACGGGGGGCCCTCTCGGATGCGTCGGCTAATGCATTGGTGGTCTCCCCGCATGCCGTAGCAGGTTTACAAACGGAGAACAAGTATGGTGATATACGTCACCATCAATGGCGAACGTTTGCTCGCCCCCGTCGGACACCGGCTCGACGCATAATTTCATCCGGGGGGCTACGTTATGACGGCTTGGTCTTCCGTTGTCGGGGAGGCGACCGGCTTCGGGTCACGGTGGCCAACGGCGACCGCCCGCCGTGCGCCGGCGTCGCCCGGGCGTGGAGGTCTCCATACCGGGTGCGCCCTAGACCATCACGTGCGTCGGGATCGACCCGGGTCGCTTCGACTAAATCCTCGGCGTTGACTTCCGCGCACGTTGGGCCCCATCACCCGGGACTTCGACGCACGGACACTCACCTTCCGGCGCGACGGACGGCCGGTCGTGTGGCACGCGGCCCCGGGGCCCGACGCACCTCGGCCGCGCGGCGGCGTCGCGGCCGCCGCCGCCGAGCGGCCTATGCTCGACAGTCGCTCCCGGCACCACGCCGCCATCTTCGAGGAGCCGCGGGGACTGCCACCGGCCGACCGTACGACCACCGCATCCACCTACTACCGGGTACCGCACCCCGTCGGCCCGTTAGGCCGTACCGCTACCCCCAGCTGCAGAAGGACGAGGCCGGAACGCTAGGTCGCGGGCATGCTCGCGCGAGGCATCATCCGCCCGAGCACGTCCCCGTTCTCCGCTCCGGTTCTCCTCGTTCGTAAGCCGGACGGCTCCTGGCGTTTCTACATCGACTATCGAGCCCTCAACGCGCGGATGTCTAAGGACAAGTTCCCCATCCGTAGTCGACGAGATTCTCGACGAGCTACATGGCGCTCACTACTTCACCAAGCTCGACCGCGCTCGGGCTACCATCGAGTGCGCATGTTCACGGGAGACATCGACAAGACGGCGTTTCGCACCCATCACGGCCACTATGAGTTCCTCGTCATGCGGTTTGGTCTCTCCAACGCCCCCGGCCACGTTCCGGGCTGCGATGAACAACGTTCTACGCCCATACCTACGTCGGTTCGTCCCGGTATTTTTCGATGATATTCTCATCTACGGTTCGTCATGGGCGGAGAGCATCTCCAGCATATCAGCATCATCCTCAATGAGCTTCGAGCGCACCAGCTGCACCTTAAGCGCTCGAAGTGCTCGTTCGGGGTGCCGTCCATGGCCTATCTAGGCCACGTCATCTCCACGGCGGCTGTCGCCATGGACGCGAACAAGGTTGCGGCGATCTCCGTTTGGCCGCGGCCTCGATCCGCCCGAGGCCTTCGCGGCTTCCCGGGGCTTGCGGGGTACTACGGGAAGTACATCCGTGACTTTGGCTCGATCGCGGCGCCACGCACCCGTCTCCGCGCCGAGACGCCTTCTCCCGGGACAAGGAGGCGGAGGATGTGTTCCGGGTGCTTAAACGCGCCCTCACGACGGGACCCGTCCTACAGATGCCGGACTTCGACAAGCTCTTCATCGTCGACTGCGACGCGTCCGGCGTCGGGTTTGGTCCGGTGCTACACCAGGGCGCCGGCCCCGTCGCGTTCTTCGCCCGCCCGTTCGCCGCTCGACACCGAAGGCCGGCGGCTTACGAGCAGAGCTCATCGGCTGGTGCAGGCCGTGCGCCACAGGCGCCCCTACTTGTGGGGACGCCAATTTGTTGTCCGCACCGACCACTTCAGTCCGAAGTACCCGCCCGGACTAGCGCTTGTCCACGGTGCTGCAGCACCAGTGGATCAGCAAGCTGTTCGGCTTCGACTTCACCGTGGAGTACCGCCGGGACGGCCAACACGGTGGCCGACGCTCTCTCTCGCCGCGACGCGGAGCACGCCCCGGGGACGCCGCTGCGGAGCTAGGCGCCATGTGCGTCCGCTCGAGCCCGACGTCGCCTTCCTCGACGTAGTGCGCCGGGCGACGGCACGGGCGCGGGTGCCGGTGAGCTCCAAGTGCCCCGGCATTTCGACGACGGCCTCCTCCTTCACGGCGGTCGCGTGTTCCTCCCCGACCACAACGACTGCGCCACCGGGCGCTCCGGTCGGCTCTCTCCGCGAGGCCATGAAGGAGTTCGGGAAGACCCCCGCATCGCTCGCGCGCTCGATTTCTACGTCCCCCGGCGATCGGGCCCGGTCGGGGACCGGGTTCATACGTGCACCACATGCCGGCGTAACAAGACCGAAACGCGCCTGCCGGGCCGGCCTCCTACGGCCCCTTGAGGTTCCCTCCCCGGGTGTGGGCGGACATTGCCATCGACTTCATCGAAGGTCCGCAAGGTGGCGAGGCAAGTCGGTGATCCTTACGGTGGTTGATCACTTCTCCAAGTACGCCCACTTCATCCCGCTTGGCCACCCGTACACCGCAACATCGGTGGCCGGGCGTTCTTCAACGACATCGTTCGGGCGCATGGGTTTCCCTCGTCCATCGGTAGCGACCGGACCCCGTCTTCACCGGCCACGTCCGGCGCGACTCGTTTGGCTTGGCGGGAGTTAAGCTCCGCATGAGCACGGCGTTTCACCCACGTACGGATGGGTAGTCCGGTGGTGAACAAGGTGATTGCTATGTATTTGCGCCGTGTCACGGTGATCGGCCGCGTTCGTTGGTGGATTGGCTCTCGTGGGCGGAGTGCGCTACAACACCTCGTTCCACACTTTGCGCTCCGCGCCACCCCGTTCGAGGTCGTCTACGGGCGCCCGCCTTAGCGGATCCCCGCCTTACACGGTGGGCTCGGCCAAGGCGGAGGCGGCGGATGCGCTCCTCCTCGGCCCGCGACGAGATGTTGGCGGAGGTGCGCCGGCGCCTTCTCCGGGCTCGGCGGCTCTCCAAGAAGTACTATGACCCAAACAATCGTGACATGGAGCTCGACGTTGGCGCTCGGGTGCCGCGCGCCTCCTCCACCGGACCGTGCGGTCGCTCGACCCGCGAGGCTAGGCGCAAGGCGGGTCCCCCGATATCTTGGCCCGTTCCGGGTGTTGGAATGTGCCGGTCGGGTCGCCTACCGCCTACGACTTCCCGAGGGCGCCGGGATCCCCGACGTGTTCCACGTGGGGTTGCTCAAGCCTCACCGCGGAGAGCCGCCGGCTGCGCCTGGGGTCATGCCGCCACTGCTCCATGGCCGCATTCTTCCAGAGCCGGAGGCTGCTGTGCGCGCAGAGCTGCGGCGTGGCGTGTGGCATGTTCGTATCAAGTGGCGCGGGCTGCCTGACGAGGACGCCACATGGGAGCAGCTGGAGGAGTTTCGCAGCCACTACCCCGATTTCCAGCTCGAGGACGAGCTGTTTGCGCAGGCGGGGAGAGATGTTATGGTCGGCAAGACCTTTGGGCGGCGCCCTAGACGTGGCTAGGGGGCGCGCGCGGCTAGGGCAGGGGCCAAGGGCCCAGTCTTTTAATTTTCAGGAGATCTTAGGGGGTTCGTTAGCAATTTATACGCTCATAAATACTCATGTAAACTCTTGGTTTTAATCAGGCAGAAACATATTAATTGTTTCGGCTTCCCCGAGGGAGCCGGGAGATTGCCAACCCTAGCCGCCCTTCTCTCTCTCTCTCACGCGCGCCGCCGGCCCGACGGCGCCCCGGCGCCGTCCTCGCAGCCGCCCGCAGCCCGGCTTCGCATCCCTACTCGTTGAGGGAAATTCCCGGTAGGATCCGAAATCCTATCGAAACAAGCTTGAATTAATATTGTGATCCTATCATTATAAAATGATAATTAAATAAATACTTAGGATGAAACATCATAGGGCTACAAAAATATTTAAAATCTTATTACCTCTACTATTGTTGTTCTATAAGATTGGCGTTTGGAGTATTACAGAAATAAATTTATTGATTTAGTATGTTCAGCTACAAATAGTGTGTCCGGATTCAATGCTGAGCATAATTCCAAGTAGTACTTTTTAGTGTGCTGTGTATGAAAATGGAATCTTTTTTAGAGAAGACAACATAATGATGTATAAGAGGCACATTAAACAGGATACGAAACACAAGTAGTAGTTGTTTCTTGTCCCTGCTCCAATGCAGCCAAAGAGAGACACGAGGAAGACGATAGCACCAACAACTTGAACAAATAAATAAAACTGCAGGGAAGAGAGGCGATTCCATGTCAAACAAAATCTACTTGGCAACAAAAACAAAGAACAATCTCATAATTTGTCAACTAAAGAGTCAATGGTTCTGGTTGGAAACTGAATAGTTCTAATCCAAATAGAATTTACCCTCTGCCTAATAGGCTCATCAATCTATGGTGAGTAACAAAATGCTTCATCAGGCTAAAATAGGACAATTAAAAATATGAATCAGGAACAAAGGTGCAAGACTGAACTTGCAGTACATACAGATCTTATATGGAGAGGCTGCAGTCAACAAAAATGATCTAGCAAGTCCAGAATTTAGATGTAGCTTAGCTATGGACTAATCAGCCCAATGCAAATACATGTGGAAGCAATGTCTACTAATCAGGACCATGTCTAATTTGTTCTAGAAAGAACATTGTACTCATTGGTTGATCTTTCTAGTTATGAAACCTAGCTAGCAGAACATGATCATCACAAAAAAATATTCAAAGGAGCAGCCTTTTTGCCAAATACGATCGAGCCGGAGTTGTGGCCCATTGTGCGAAAAAGTGGAGCGGGCCAGCTGGGCAAGGCCCAACCCACTGTCAAGCAGGAGTTGTCCCCACTATGCAACAAAAAGATGGAGTGTGGCCCACGCATCGCACACCATCAAGTGATACACATTATCTATGACAATTACTAAAACTGATCTATGACCAATTTGTTTCATCATTAGATGTGCCAAACGAGACAAATAAACTATGATGATGTCAAATTTAATCTGTGACCAATTTTTTTCATCATTAGCTGTGCCGAACAAGGCAAATAAACGATGATAATGTCAAATATAATCTTTGATGATTATGTTTCGTCACAACATGAAAACGTAATCTATGATGATTTACAGTTAGAGATTTGTGACGATTGTTTTATTTTTGCCAGTAATTTTTATGGCAAATCTTCTTCACTTGTAACTTATGACGATGACGAAAATTTCATCATAGAAAGAGCCTATTCTGTGACGAAGTTTTGCATTGTCACGAGCAAAACGTCATGGATGATCATATTTCTACTATTCACATGCAAAATTGAAAAGAAGGGTCGATCTAATTTGAGGAGAAAGAAAACCAATTCCTGCATTCGTGAATCATGATTAAGGCACGCCCAACATTCTCCAATCACTGTGGCAAAATAAAACCAAGATAAAAGAAAAATAAAAGAAAAGATAGAACACACGAGACAGATCACATCACGTTGATATTTCTGTCCATGGTGTTGTTGGGACATCTGCATGCAGTCGCATTCTTCTTTTCTCAGAGCAAGAGCGGCAAGCAGGTTACCTTAGGCTGCTTTGGTCCATCGCATGAGCGATGCGGACAAGAACAAACCTTCTACACCGTCGGCCACCTCGTCAGCCAAGGAAGCAAGCAGCCGACATGGAGCAATCATCCTCATGAATCATATCAAGTTGAATATTGTTGTTCAACATAAGTAGCACATAAATACAGGAACACATAACCTAAATCACAATCAATCTTCTAATGCGGAATTAGGTGGGATAATTTTATACCAGCGTTAGTAGCTATCATGGATGCCTCCCCTGAGTCGAAGTAGTCGGTACTGGTTTCAGCGTAGAAGTAGTATAATTGATGAAAAACACTGACTCATTAACTAGTGATGTTCTTGATCGGCAACTTGAACTCGCCGGGTAGCGCCTCCCTTCGGACACCAAAGGCACGCCCTTGACGTGAACGAGAAACTAGGGCTTCTATCTCTTCCAACTCCCTTAGCGGTTGGTGTTTGGTGTTTAGGCTAAAGCTAATTGATTTGGTACGTTGGATGCTTTGCTTGACACTTAGTTTTATATAGAGCTGTGTAGGCAGGGTCTAGAGTCCTAATAGGATTCTAATTGTGTTCCTGCCGATTAGCCGATTACAGAACACAAGTCCTTCTCCCTCACGTAGGGAAAGCGTGGGGAAGAAGTCCCTCTCGGTTGGAGACCGAGAAGATCATGATAACAGTTTATTTCCAACATTCTCCCACTTGATCGAATGGTCTACAACTTATTCGCATCACACTAATGTTGACACTCGGTATAACAAGTAAATACTAGACCAATGCGTTGTCGGCGGCATTAAATTCGCTGCCGGGGCCCCATTACCCATAGTTTCACTAAGACACCTTGTTAGAACGCTTATACATTGTTGGGAGTTCATAACGACCCTCAACCGAGGACCTAAAGACTATCCACCCGACCCATGTCTAGAACATGTTGCTTCAATAGATTAGGTGGTATGCCTTTAGTGAGCAGATCCGTGAGCATCTCATTAGTTCTTATGTGTTCAACATTAATAGTATGATCATGGTCTCTCTCAATAACAACACGATACTTAAGGTCAATGTGTTTGGAAGCTCCACTTGACTTGTTGTTTTTTATGAAAAATACTATTGATTTGTTATCACGGTATAACTTAAGCGGTTTTGTAGTGTTCTATATAACTTAAGACCCAAAATAAATCCTTAAGCCACACAACCTATCTTGTTGCTTCATAACATGTTATAAACTCACCGCATAGTCGACGCTGCAGTTAACTCTTGCTTAGAGCTTTTCCAAGAAATAGCTCCTCCTGCTAGAGTGAAGACATATCCGATCTCTTATATGTAAGCATGTAATTTTTAGTGCCTTGGCAATAGCGTAATGCCTTTTTGACACCCATCCGGTGGACCTTTCCCAGGATTTTGTTGATATCTTCCAAACATTCTGGTTGCAAATGTTAAGTTCGAAAGCGTACCAACTTGAGCATACATTAAGCTCTTAACGGTTGAAGCATAAGGAATATTACTCATCTCACTTAATTCCAATTAGTTTTTAGGACTTCGTTCTTCACTAAATTTATCACACTTTACTATTGGAATAGGTGTGAGCTTACTATTTTGCATCTCGTATCTCTTAAGCATTTTATCAATATATGCCTTTTGAGATAATCCCGGCACTCCTTTGGTCCTATCTCCGTGAATCTCAATGCCTAGAATATCGAGGCCTCACAGAGATCATTCATATCAAAAATGGGATGATAGAAATCTCTTTGTCTCATGTAACATTTCTTATCGTTACTTGCTAATAGAATATGTCGAGGTTTAGATGCGAGCGGTCCACGGGGGAGTTAACCCTGGTAGTTTATTTGTTCGGCAGAGAGATCGGAAGATAAGAACATGATGGTTATGCTAGCATAGCACACGGAAATCATGGCGAGACACAAGGGACAAGGCGATTGTATACCGGTTCGGGCCTTTGGAGAGTAAAACCCAACGTCCAGTTCTTGATTGTATTTGATTTGATCATGGCGAAGGTGGAGGTGGTATGTGGTGTATATGTCCCTAGGGACGCCCTTGCCTGCCTTATATTGGGTGACGGACGGGGTCGGTGGACCGGAGTCCGGGTGGGTTACATTAGGGAAACCTATCTCTAGTCGGTTACAACATAGAAGACTTATCCGAGCTGCCTTAATCCGTCTAGACTTCCTTGGCTTGCATGCCAATTTTTCTTCTCGTCTCCGCGCCCACATGTTAGGTCGCGGGCCTACCGACGGGTCGGCGGGTCTTACGGGTGGGCCGGACGCACTTGTCGGGGACGGTCGTGAGCCTAGTCGGTGAGGACCGGGGGTACCTATGTCTCACAAGCCCCCGAGCGATGTGTAGGCGCACCTACCACGAGGGGGTCATGATGAAGTATTGGAGCCATCGATAGGTCGAATAGCATGCACGTCGGTCCAAAAAAAACAAAGCCATCTTAGCACCCAACCCATTTGTAGTCTTGCCGAACGAAGCGAGGTGGAGTGACAACCTATAGGAAGGCGACTTCCAATAGATCGAAACGACGATGAAAAAATTAGAGGGTGTCAAGGACGCACTCATAGAGTAGTATCCGAGCATCGTGGCGGGCGGGATGGCCGGTATGATGATCCAACAAAGAGAAGAGAGAAGAAAAAGTAGGTTGAGTAACAACATGATGAGAAACGGGTTTCCCAACGGGTCGGTGTTGACGAAAAATCCGCACCCTGCGCCAAGGACACAGCAAGCCGAACAAAGCTGGCTTAACACGAGCAGATTGCAGAGCGTGCCAGTTAATTTTCCAGAAATTAACAAAGGATAAAGCAGTTAAATACCAAAGCTTGGAACTTGCCGGGTGGTACCAGACAGTTCCATATTTGCGGCTAGAAAGCCATGTAAGATGACATATAGCTATGAGAAGCTATCTGTCAATAGGTTGAAAATCATTCGGGAGCTTTAGAACATAAAACAGAACATAGCCGAATGGATGACGTAAGCATGACAAAAGATCGGTCTTTGTCTAAATAACATTGCTCGTGCATGATTGTTGACGGTGAAAATCCGTCAACCTAGCCATGAGTTTACCTTCGGTGTTGGCATAAGTTTTATATCTTATCCATCGGTACTAACCCCCGTGGTATAACAAGTTCACGTGTGCATGTCGGTTTGGAGTTTAGTGTTTATACAGTATTTTAGCGTTGAATGCAAGACTTTAGGGATAAGTTCATCAAGCACCTTATGACAAGACCTTGAAGCCCTGTACAAGTCATGCAATGAAGCAAACTTAACTCCAAAAAGCTAGGGACTTGATCCAAGAAGATGACAAACTCCGAGGACTCGACCGGAAAAGCGCCGAATCTTGCAAAACAAGGAGTTATGCCCAATTCGGAGAGAAACGACGACATGGACCTACATGCGAAGGGGGAAACATCCGGGAAGCAAGGGAACCAACATAGAGCAAAGGAGGTCGCGGGGCCGGGCCTGGATGAGCCCGGGTCGGCCGGCCGGCCTAGGCCGGTCGGCCCGGCCCGATCCGGGGGCCCATTCGTCCCCTCCTTTGCCCTAGCCGCCATTCGGGATATTTATAGCACCACGACCGAGAGCCACGGATCGGACAATTCGTCATCGGTTGCCGAGGAGCGAGAGAAGAGAGGGACGCCATCCGGAGAGGAGAGGGTCGAGCTAGTTGACTAGGGTTTCCCTAGCCGACGTGGGAACCTTGCACGGAAGACCACGTCGGAGTTCCGGAGCTAGAAGCAAGATCAAGAAAGGATCCCGATGGTGATCTTGTGTATGTATCATTGTCATAGTTGAATTATCAAGTTGAATCTATTCTTAGCGATCAAGTGTTTCCTCGAAGATTTCGTTTTTCGATCGGCTTTGCTAATTCCAATTCTATTCTCGAGATAGATTACATAGGGTGTTCTTGTAGCAGCGGTGGCTAGAGGTACACGCCGGATCTTCCGAAAGAATCTCGACTTGTCTTTTGACTCGCCCTAGACTCCCCGCATGAGTAGGGATACGTTGTGACAAAACGGGGTTTCCGAAAGGCTTAAGTTTTCGGATTTGGAATGGAAACCACGGTTTAAAGAGGCTTCTTATAAGATTCGATTTGCTACTTCTTCTCTTGCTTGGAACTTCAACAAAAGGCTTACCCCGATCTCTCCGGATCGGTTTATTTGCCCAATCTTACTTTGTTATCTCCGGTCTTTAGTAGACTAGATTAGTTTCGTGTCTTTTACCTAGATGCTTTAGGGTTTCTCTTTTATCGAAGATTGAAGTTACTTGGCTTTACTAGATCAACTTTTGCGACACATTTGTTCCACGGATTCGATACCTTGGGTTCACCACTCGAGGGAAGAAGGGTCCCTTGACTACGACGGGAGACTTGTCCGCTTGCAAGTCTAAACGAAATTTGATACAACTATTAACCGTCAACAAGCCCCTTTTTCTGGCGCCGTTGCCGGGGAACAAGTGATCAAGATTTGATTTTTGATTGCCTTTTCTTGTAATTTTCAGTTTTCTTTTTGTTTTTCTCTTTGCATCTACTAACTTTTGATCATCCTCAAAATACATCTAATCTAGTTTGTCTAACCCTAGTTTTTATAGATTTGTTTTTACTTTCTAGTTTTTGCATATTTTGTTTATTGCTAACCCTAACGGGAGATGGACGACTACCTCTCCAACAAACCCGATAATTTTGTGGATGATCCGAGAAAAACTTTACGGGCTAAGGAGACGCGAAGCACATAAAGCTAAAAAGGCTGGATTACGTAGATTCGGAGTCGGAAGACAAAAGATCGAAGGAATCTCCGAAGAATTCACCACCTCAAAGTCCTCGGGAGAATCGACTTCCACCGATGGGTGACTGTCGGTGTTTTAGACCGAGCAACCTACTACGGGGAGTACCCGAAGTAGATGAATGTGACTCGCCGAGATCGGTAACTCGAAGGAAGAGACACGTGGCACACAATTTAGACAGGTTCGGGCCGCGAGGTGCGTAATACCCTACGTCCTGTATGCTGCGTAGCTCTGGATTGATTGGGTACGATTACAGGATGTGTAATAGTACGCCGTGAGTTGATGTTTGATGCTAGAGAAAGGTCCCTGCCTCGCCTTATATAGTCCGGGAGGCAGGGTTACAAGTCGGAGTAGGGAGAGAGTACTAGTCGAGTACGTCTAGGAGTCCTCCATACAGTGCGGAACATGTACAGCTCCCTAACCGAGTACTACTCCTGTGTAGTCCTTGTGCTCCACGCCTTCAGGTGCCGTGTAGCGCAAGACGGGTAGTCCCAGGGGCCCACCGAGTAGTCGGTCCTGGTACCCACCGAGGTAGTGGGCCCAGGGAGGTCCATACGACAAGCCCCCGAGTACTTTGTAGTCGAGAAGGATAGCTTCAAGTAGTCTTGACGGCCTCAACGAGTAGTCCTCAAGCGTCCCTGAGTGCTACAAGTCAAAAGTCCTCAAGAGTAGTCGAAGCATCCCGAGGCTGGAATGTACTCCAGCTGATGTTTGAGCAATCTTGAAGTCTTCTCGAGTAGTTCCAAGCGTCCTCGAAAGCTGCCTTCGAAGGTCTTCAAAAACTGCCTGCCTTGTCTTGAAGCCGGAGCTGACATGGAGGCGCGATTTGCAAAACCGCACTCCACATGGAGTAGCCCCCGAGCCTTGAGCCGCGGGCTCTAGCTGAAGGTCCACCTGAAGTCTTGGCAAGAAAATCCCGAAAAATCCAGAGAGAAAAAACCGAAGGACACGTGGCACGGAGCCCCCGAGCCTTGAGTCGAGTACTTCCTCTCGAATTGAAGGGTCTTCTTGGAGAATGTGTCCTGAGATGCTCCTGAGACTAGCCGCTTCCCAGGTAGTCGAGTAGAAGTAGCCGAGCCCCCGAGGTGAGGCGCGTCGACTAGCAGAATACGAAGAGTCACGCGCGGCCCGCCGAGTCGGCCCGCGCGTGGACGTATCCGGCCGCCGTTGCGGAGCCGATTTATAAATAAAAGCCAAAACCCTTAGGGTTTTTCACCCATTCGAGCCGCAGCCATTCCGTTTGAATCTTGAGGCGAATCCACTCCCAGCGCCTGTTGCCGCCGTAGTAGATCCAAGCGCGCCACCACCCGAAGCCTTTAGGGTAGCCCCCGAGCGGATGCGAGTGAAGACACCTTGTACTTGGAGGATGAAGCCGTCGCCATCCAAGACGTCCAAGGCCGCCGGGAAGAAGAGGGGCCGGGAAGAGGCCGCCGCGGCCGCCCACCGGAGCGGCGCGCCCATGTCTCCACCGCGGGCTGATCCGAGCCGCGAGTGGAAAAAATCCAAGATGAAGACGGAGGACACGTTGACCCTCCCGAACAAGTGGGTTCATCGGGGAGAAAGAAGTCAACATGTGGAGATCCGCCGCGGGAGATCCATATCCAATGGAGAAGGTCGAAGACGAGATCCCGATGTTCTCGCGGTTCGTGGAGCGCGGTCTTGCGCTCCCGGCCGCCGACTTCTTCAAGGGGCTGCTCGGGTACTACGGGATCGAGTACCCGAACTCGAACCCCAACGGCATCTTCCACACGTCGGTCTTCGTCCACTTCGCGAAGCCTTCCTCGGAATCAAGCCGCACCGGGTGCTCTTCGGAAGTTCTTCCGCGTCAAGCCGCAACCAAGTGCCTCCAACCCCGAGTAGTCGGAGGGGCGGCATCCGACCGAGTGAGGACGCCGCGGAGCGTGACACGGCATACAAGCTCGTCGACTCCAACACGGACTAGAAGACCGAGGTGGTTCTACATCACGAACCACCACCCCGGCCCGCCGAAGCCGAGCGGACGGCGGCCCGGGCACCGTGAGTGGTGGAACACGGAGCCCACCATGCAAGAAGGACTCCGGCTCCCCGAGGCGCTAGCACGCGTCAAAGCGCTAAGAGAGGCGGGACCGAGGGCCGAGCACGTGGCCTTCGGTTTCATGAAGCGCGGGATCCGGGCCCGCCGATGGCTCGGGAGACCCCGGGCTTCGAGTACACCGGTGACGACGACACGTCGCGGATGCCGGGAGGCGAGGCCGGACGACGACGACATCATCGAGAGGTTGTCGCGGATCTTCAAGGACATGCCGCCGTGCACGGCGTGCCCGGTCGAGGAGTACTCCACCGCGCGCCCGCCCAAGGAGGTGAGTAATCATACTCCCTTGGTCGAGTAGTGATTACTTGTAGTAGAGTTGCTGACGTCTTGTGTCTTGCGCAGGATGATGTGAAGAGGTTCCTCTCCGAGCCGCAGCCGCCACCGAGTGGGATCGAGATCCCGGTGGAGGGGAAGGTGAAGGAGCGCCGCGAAGTCGGTGAAGGCGACGACACCGTCATCGTGGAAGATACCTCCGATGACGACGACGAAGACGAAGAGACGCTGCAGGACCGCTTCCAGCTGCGGTCGAGGTTTAGCCGCCCGGGCTTGCCTCATGTTCCGCTGGTACAAGACCCTCCGGCTAGCCTGGAGGCTAGCCTTGCTGCGCCGCCACGGAAGCCGCGCAACCCCGCCAGGAAGCGGGTGACGAAGAAGCTGAAGGTCTCGGAGACCACGCCTCAGGAGGTAAGTTGTCTCGAGCGGAGTAGTCGAGTACTCGTTATTCGAGTACGTTTGCCGACGAGTAGTCTTCCTTGTTTGCGGGAGGTGCCGCCGGCGGGCCCGTCGAAGAGGGCGACGAGGGTGTGTGGGAGACGGTGGGGGGAACCGGCCGGGAAGTCGTAGTCCGGCCCCCCCCACCGTTGAAGAACACGGCGCAGGCGGAGCGCCGGCCCCCTCGCTCCACAAGGGAGCACGGGACCCGTGGCCGCCGCCGTTGGAGAGGTGGTGGCCTCGGGAGCGCGAGGAGACGTCCGCGCGGCCGCCGCCGCCGTGGAGGAGGCGGTGGCCGCGAGGGGCGAAGGAGGAGGGCGCCCGCCGAGGGTGGACTGGTTGATATTGCCAGCATCCTCGGTGCTCCGGCCGTGACCATCGTCCGGTCGAACTTGTAAGTACCATATCCTCACGAGTAGTACTTGCTGCGGTAGTCGATATTGTCTAACGACCCTCCGTGAATATTTATGCAGAAAATCCACGGATCTGTCCTGGGATGGGGACGAGCCCTCGGCGGCGGTGGCGGAAGAAGTCGCGCCGCCCGTCGAGGGGACCGCTCCGATGCCCAAGCCGCGACCGAGCCCCCGGCACCGAAGCGCCGGCCGCCGGGAGGCTAGTGTAGTCGAAGGTGAGTACCCTTTGTGAAGGCCGCGGAGCTCCGGAAAAGAGTAGTCGTAGGCACCGATGCACATGTCGTCTTGTTGACGGGCGGCGAAGGTGGTGACATCCCCCGCGGGGGTGCCAATGCGAGGAGTTGACACCGAGAGGCCCCGGAGGCTGCGGAAGGAGCCCCCGAGCCTATTGCGGAGGTCGTCGAGAAGACCGCCGGGGGAGAGGTGGTCACCACGTCACCGGAGATTGCTGCGGGAGGTGGCTATCCGCTCCCCCGAGATCCAAGATGCGAGCCCATCCGTTCGCGCCGATGACGGAGGCCGCCTCGGGTAGCCGCGGCGGGATAGAGCTCCTTGCGGACGATCTCGTCGAGCCGGCGACGGTAGCCAAGCACCTGGAGGCGATCCGTCGAGCCGAGCAATGGATGAAGGTAAGTAGCCGTAGCCTTCCGAGTAGTCAATCCTTTTGCCGTTGAGTACTCGTCATGACTTGAGTTGTCTTGTACAGGACATCGCGGAACGGTCCCGCGACAAGTCGAACCTGCTGCAGGGTTATGGCGACACCGTGCTCCGAGCCGAGGCCCTAGAAGAGCAGCTCGTGAAGTCGCGGAAGCACGCCGCCGCCATGCAATCAAAGCTCGACGCCGCCTTCGCCAAGTACCACAATGACGTCATGGAGCTGCAGGCGAAGGGCGACGACTTGGTGCGGAAGAACAAGGGTCTCCGCAACAAGAATAAAGGTATATCCTTCGACTTGTCGAGTACTTGTTGGAAGTCGAGAAGCATCTGACCCGCTGTTGCATTGCTGTGTTGCAGAGCTTGAGGGCCGTGGTGGAGCGGCGAAGGCCTCGGAGACGAGCATGAAGAATCTCTTCTACCGGGAGCAAGAAGCCCGCCAGGTACTCGAGCTCGACTACAAGGAACTCGCCTTCGAGTGCGAGAAGCATATGGAGCTGCGGATTGCCTCTGACAGAGATCTCGTCAACTGCTACAAATCTTTGCAGAAATTGAACGAAGACTGCGAGGCATTGCGGGCCCAGTTGAAGGAGTTGGAGGAGGCCGCTCTGCCGATCGCAAGGCTCCTGGTGCCGCACCCGGGCGGCCCCAAGATCGCTCCTCTGGTGGATCGCCTTCGTGAAGCTCCAAGCCGGCTGGCCGCCTACGTCAAGCACATGGCCAGGTCGATCCCAAGACAAGTCTTGGCCTTCATGAAGTCATACTTTCCGAAGGCTCCGGTGGAGGTGGTAGCCGCCAACCGCTCCGATGAGCAAGATGCGAGCCGGCTGGAGCGAGATGGCTCCCATCGCGGAGAAGGTAGCCGAGAAGCTGAACCTCCAGTAGCCCTGTAATAAGTAGCTAGTAGCCATAGTTGTACAGGAAAACAATTGTAAAGAATTGTATCAAGTATCAATGAAAGAAATTTTCCAGCAATGAGTACTCGTAGCCGCGATCTCAGAGTGCGGAGCGCCCATCGTGGAGTGAGTGCGAGTAGTAGTACTCGGCTTCAGTAGCCCCGTTGTAGGGAGTAGGCAGTAAATAAGTTGATAAATGATCAATCTTTATTACCGAAGAAGTACACACGGGTGGCCGGGGCCGTAGTTACAAAAGTAGTCGCCGGGACCCGGAGGCCGCTTACAGCTAAGTAGAGCTAGAGCGGGTGGCCGCTTGCAGCAGTTGATCCGTAGGTAGCCGTATAGGCTGGATCGTAGACCCGTAGGTAGCCGTGCAGGCTGGGTCTTGGAGTGTGGTCTCTTAGTAGACCGTTGCTAGAGTCCTTGACGCTCGTCGCAGCCCAGGGTCTGTAGGTAGCCGCACGGGCTGGACCCTGGAGAGGAGTAGTCGGAGAGCGCAGCCCGGGACCGGGGGGTCGCTTGCGGCGAGGGTTGTTGATGTAGTCGTGTAGACTTGAACCCCAGAGTAGTCGTGTAGACTAGGCGTAGAATCGACAGAGCTGGTTGACGTTCCACGAGTTGTTGATGTCTTCGCCTTCAAGTGTTTGGAGGCGGTAGGAGCCCGGCCCGGTCACCTTTGCAACGGTGAAGGGACCTTCCCGAGAGGGGCCGAGCTTGTGAAGTCCTTCCGTGTTCTAGATACGGTGGAGGACAAGATCTCCAACGTTGAAGGAGCGTTCCTTGACGTTGCGATCATGGTAGAGTCGGATACCCTCCGGTACCTTGCCGATTGGACGAGGGCGGCGCGGCCGAGCTTCTTCGAGGCTGTCGATGTCAACTCGTCTGCTGTCTTCTGAGACGCCTTCGTCGTAGTGCTCCATTGCTGGCGAGTTCCATATGACGTCGGCAGGGAGGATGGCTTCAGAGCCGTAGACCAGGAAGTAGGGGGATTGCCCCGTTGGCTTGGATGGTTGAGTCCGCAGCCCCCAGAGTGCGTTGGGTAGTTCCTTGATCCACTTGCCCCCTTTGGAGTTAGCGGCGTCGTGTAGCCGCTTCTTGAGGGCGTCGAGCACCATCCCATTGGCGCGCTCGACTTGTCCGTTGGCCCGTGGATGGGCGACTGAGACGTATCGGACGTCGATCCCGCCGTTCTCGCGGTACTCCCGAAGCCGGTGGTTGTTGAAGTTGGACCCCGTGTCCGTGATGATGCGGTGGGGTAGCCCATAGCGGTGTACGAGTTCATCCGGGAAGTCGAGTACTCTGTCGCCCTTGGGGCATGTGACCGGCTTGACCTCGATCCACTTGGTGAACTTGTCGATAGCCACCGGTACCGTTGAATCCTCCCGGCACGGTTGGCGGTGGCCCAATCATGTCGAGCCCCCCGGCAGGCAAAGGGCCGGGTTGGCGGTATGGTGACTAGCTTGTAGGCCGGGACGTGTTGTCGCTTCGCAAAGTACCGACATCCTTGGCACCTTTGACGAGTTCTTCGGCATCGCCCAGGGCTGTGGGCCAGTAGAAAGCTCGCCGGAAGGCCTTGCTGACCAGCGTGCGTGAAGACGCGTGGTTGCCGCAGACGCCCTTGTGGATCTCCTCCAAGATGTCCTTGCCTTCTTCACGAGGGACGCACTTCATGAGTACTCCAGAAGATGCGCCCCGCTTGTAAAGCTTGTCTCCGACGAGGACGTAAGACTTGGCGCGACGGACGAGTTGTTCGGCTGCGTTCTTGTCGGAGGGTTCCTTCTCGCTCGCCGAGGTAGTCGATGAAGGGTTGCCTCCGGTCCACGTCGATCATCATGACCTCCCCCCCGGCGGGTGGATGGGGCGGGGACAAGGTGGTCGGTGGCGCGGCTCCGGGATGGATGGCGCGTGAAGTTCATGGACGAAGACGCCCGCCGGGTACTTGAGCGCGGGTGGATCCAAGCTCCGAGAGGACGGCCGCCGCAACGTTGTTGTCGCGGACGATGTGATGGAACTCGAGACCATAGAATTTGTTCTCGAGCTTGCGGACTTCTAGGCAGTAGGCGTCCATGTTCTCCTTGTTGTGGTCCCAGGACTTGTTGACTTGGTTGATGACCACTGCGGAGTCGCCGTAGACTAGTAGCCTCTTGATGCCCAGTGAAGCCGCGAGGCGGAGCCCGTGTAGGAGAGCTTCGTACTCGGCTTCGTTGTTTGAGACCTTCCGGAAGATCCGCGGGACGTACTTGAGTTGTTCGCCCGTTGGAGAGATCGGGGGGAGTACCCCCGCGCCTCGCGCCCTCGAGGTTGAGTGAGCCATCAAAGTACATCACCCAATGCTCGGTCGCACGGTGGGGGTAGGTAGCCGGTTCTCCCGCCAATCTACCATGAAGTCGACTAGTGCTCGCGACTTGATGGCCGTGCGTGGCTTGAAGTCGATGGTGAGGGCGTCGAGCTTGACGGCCCCACTTGGAGATTCTTCGGCGGCGTCTTGGTTCCTCGGGATGTCGCCGAGCGGGTAGTCGGTGACGACGGAGACCGAGTACTCCCGGAAGTAGTGTCGTAGCTTCCGCGAGGTGATGAGTAGAGCGTACGGGAGCTTCACGCACGGGCCGGTAGCGAGCCTTGGACTCGATAGAACCTCGGCCGACGAAGTAGGCGGGGCGCCGGACCGGGTAGGCGTGGCCGTCTTCCCGCCGCTCGACAACGATGGCGATGCCGACCACGTGAGTAGTCGCGGCTAGGTAGAGCGAGGGTCGCTCGCCCTTGTGAGGAGCCGTGAGGATTGGCGGTTTTGCGAGGAAGTCCTTGAGCTGGGCAAGGGCTTGATCCGCCTCTGGAGTCCACACAAACTTCTCGTGATGCTTGAGTAGTTTGAAGAAGGGGAGGCCCCGTTCTCCTAGCCTCGAGATGAATCTGTTCAATGCCGCCATGCACCCCGTCAGCTTCTGGACGTCTTTGATGCTCGTGGGAGCTTTCATGCTGGTGATGGCGGAGATCTTCTCGGGGTTGCCTTCAATGCCGTGCTGGCTGATGATGAAGCCGAGTAGTTTGCCCGAAGGGACGCCGAAGACGCACTTGTTCGGGTTGAGCTTCCAGCGGTACTCGCGTAGCGATGCGAAGGTCTCTTCAAGGTCATCGATGAGGGTACTGGAGTCCCTGGTTTTGACAACCACGTCATCCACGTAAGCCTCGACGTTCTTGTTGAGTTGCCGCTTGAAGCAAGCCTGGATGGCCCGTTGATAGGTAGCGCCGGCGTTCTTCAACCCGAATGACATGGTCGTGTAGCAAAGACGCGCCAAACGGGGTGATGAACGAGGTCTTTTCCGGTCTTCCTCCTTGATTGCGATCCGGTGGTACCCGGAGTAGCGATCGAGGAAGCGAGCGGGTCGCGGCCCTCCGTGGAGTCGATGACTTGATCAATCCGCGGCAACCCGAAGGGGTCCTTGGGGCGAGTGCTTGTTGAGGTCGGTGTAGTCGACGCACATCCTCCACTCGTTCGAGTTCTTCTTGCGGACGAGGACGGGGTTGGCGAGCCACTCGGGACGGAAAACTTCTCGATGAAGCCACCGCAAGTAGCTTGGCGAGCTCCTTCTTGATGGCGTCCCGTCCGTCATCGGCAAAACGTCGGAGGTGTTGTCGCTTGGGGGTGGCCTTTGGATCGACGTTGAGGCGGTGCTCAATCGGCTCCCCGGGCACTCCCGGCATGTCCGTTGGCTTCCACGCGAAGATGTCGCGGTAAGCCCGAAGAAAGCCGATGAGCGCGTCTTCCTATTTGGGGTCGAGGCCGGCCCCGATGGTGGTGGTCTTGCTGGGGTCGCCTGTGCCAAGGTCGACCGTCCTGACGAGTACCTCCTCAGGTGGCTGAGGCTTGTTGGTGCTGTCAGACTTCTCTGGGATGTCGAGTTCGCTTGTGGCAAGCTTCTTCGACACGGCGTAGACCTCCATCATCGCGTTGGGTACTTGGTTAGTGGAAGCGATCACCACGGCCTCTGTATCGCAGTCGTGGGAGATCTTCAAGTCCCCTTGGAGGGAGAGTACACCGGCTGGACTTGGCATCTTGAGTACCAAGTAGGTGTAGTGGGGCACCGCCATGAACTTGGCGATGGCCGGTCTGCCGAGGATGGCGTGGTAAGAGGTCTCGAAGTCCGCGACCTCGAATTTGATGTACTCGGTGCGGTAGTTGTCCCGAGACTCCCCGAAGGTAATCGGCGTACCACCGAGCCCGGGGGGAGAGCCGCGTTGCTCGGGACGATGCCGTAGAAGGGCGTGCTGCTCTTGGTGAGCATGGGGGTGACGTCGAGCTTCATTTTCTTCAAGGTTTTGGTGAAAAGGACGTTGAGCCTACTTCCACCATCGATGAGCACCTTGTTGAGTTTGGAGCCTGCCACCGTTGGCTTCAGGACGAGGGGGAACCGTCCTGGTTCGGAGAAGCTGGTCCATTGGTCCGCGCGGGAGAAGGTGATGGGTACCTCCGACCACCGAGAGGGGTCGGGACCGCTGGTTCAATGGACATCACTTCACGACGGGTAGCCTTCGCTCCCGCCTCTTTGGGCGATCCGCCGAAGAGGACATTGATGGTCTTCTCGGGTTCTTGGAAGTCGTTGTTGTCGCCGTCCTTCTTCTTGCCCTTTTGGTCGTGAGGGTGCGGTGGCTGCGGCGTATCCTTGAGTGCATGCCCGAGCCGGTAGCACTTGCTCGGTAGTGTGGTTGCCGTTTGGATGCCACGGGCACTTCTCCTTCGGCGGGTCTTTGAAACCGCCGAGTTCTTCTTCGAGTTCCCTTTCGCAGGGTGCTGGATAGCCGCGACGGTGTTGTATGGCTTGCGCTTGCGGTTGGGACCCGAGTAGCTGTTGTTGTTGTTGTTGCGGCCGCCTTGGTTTGCATTGCTGCCGCTGCCGCCGCCCTGGTTCTGCTTGGACTTGCCGCGGATGGTGTCGTATTTGGCGTTGGCCTTGTCCTCTTCATCCGCCCAGGACGTGATCATGTCCTTGAGGTGGGGGATGGACCTGGGGTGGCGACGACCGAAGTCCTCGAAGGTGCGGCGATGGTAGAGGCCGTCCTGGAAGAGGTCGATGACCTCCTTGTCGGTGACGTTGACGACGGTAGCACGCTTGTCGAAAAAGCGGCGCATGTACTTGCGGAGGGTCTCGCCTGTTCTGTTTGATCATGGCCGGGTCCATGCGAGTACCCGAACGGCCCATGGCGCCCGCGAAGTTGCTCGTGAGCTGCTCCTTGAGCTGGTCCCACTTGTCGATCGAGTGCTTGTCGAGCGACTCGAGCCATGTGAGTGGTGCTTGGTCCGGACGGAAGGGAAAGTAGAGGCATTTGGTGTCGGCGTTGCCGCCGGCGTTCTCGATGGAGAGGGCGTAGCATCGGAGCCTTTGGATAGGGTCTGCTTCGCGTCGTACTTGGTGATCCCCAAAGGCTTGAACTTGTCGGGGAGGAGTAAGTTGCAAAGTCGAGGTGAGAAGGCGGGGAAGCCGTCGCCCTCAGCAGCAGTGGTCGACTTCTTCCGCCGCAGCTCCTCGATCTTCTGGCGAGCGTCGTACCCGCCATGCGAGGCGCCGGAGGCGTGGCTGTTCGCGTGGCCTCGGCCGCCGCGGCCGCCGCCGCCTCCGGCTCTCTGTTGGCCCCGTGGTTGGAGGCGCCGCCGTCGGCTGCCGCCGCCGTCGGGGTCGTTGCCGCCGCCACCGGCCGTAGCGCGGTGGGGAACAACTTCTCGGTTGCCTTGGTCTTGCGGTGAAGGTCCGCCGGCATTGGAGCGGCGGCGTTTGGATCGGCCGGAAGGTCGGCTCGAGTACGGTTGGGGCCGGCGTTGGCGGCGCGACTAGTAGCTTCGTTGTCGCGGGGGTTTGGGCCGGAGGAGGTTGGTTGACTCTGTTGTCGACCCGCATGAAGTAGGCTTCTTCGGCGAGCTTGGGGATGACCTCTCCGGCGCGTATGCCCCGAGCACGGCGTGCGATCGTTGTGATCGATATGAGGCAACGCGCTCGGGGGTGGTGTGTACTCGCTCTCGACCGCCTCGAGAGCTTCCGCAAGGTTGCGGATGGGGAGGTTGTCTCCGAGCCGCCGGCGTCGTTCGCCGCGCTTCTGTTGCGTTCGCGTCGGGCGTCCCCGTTGGCGGCGGTCTCGTACGAGGTGCGTTGGCGGACGGCTCGTCCGCGGAGATGTCCTCCGGTACCTGTCCTCGGCCATGCACGAAGGTCCTCGGGGTGTCGCCGGCGGCCATGAAGACTTGGCGATCGGGGGTGCCAAGGCTGGACTCAGAGGGTGCCACCTCGGTTGGTGTGTTTGAGTCAGCCTGGGCCAGTGGTGTTCCCTCCGGAACGATAGCGAGTCGATGTAGGCGACGTAGCGTGAGTCCCCCTTTGTCAGGTCAGCGGGCTTGCGGTCTGGCCGTAGATGTATCTCCCGGCCGGCGTTGATTTTATAACCAGCCCGAGGCCGGCCCCGACAAGGGAAGCTCGGTGGAGTACGTCGTATGGACCTCCCCGGGCCCACTATCCGGTGGGTACCGGGACCGACTACTCGGTGGGCCCCCGGGACTACCGGCTTGCGCTACACGGCATCCGAAGGCGTGGAGCACAAGGACTACACGGGGAGTAGTACTCGGTTAGGAAGGCGTACATGTTCCGCACCGTATAGAGGATTCCTAGACGTACTCGGCTAGTACTCTCTTCCTACTCCGACTTGTAACCACGCTCCCGGACTATATAAGGCGAGGCAGGGACCGATCTCCTCATCCAATCTCCTCTCATACAACTCACGGCGCATAATTGCACCATCGTGTAATCGTGCCCTATCAATCCAGAGCTACGCAGCATACAGGACGTAGGGTATTACGCACCTCGCGGCCCGAACCTGTCTAAATTGTGTGCCACGTGTCTCTTCCTTCGAGTTACCGATCTCGGCGAGTCACATTCATCTACTTCGGGTACTCCCCGTAGTAGGTTGCCGATCTAAAACACCGACACCGGGGCGCGCCGGGTAGGGGCTCTCGCTCGAGATCACATGGCAAACTCGACGGCTTCCGTTCACATCAAGCCAACCGTCGCCTTCAACCGCGGCGACACCTTCGTCTTCGGCGCACCGGGTCCGCACCGCCGATGGCACGGGCTCCTTCCCGGCGCCGCCGACCATGCAGCCCAACCCGAGGACAGGCCTCGTGACCCTTCCCGAGGTCGTCACGGGCGAACTCGCCGGCAAGTTCGGCGAAATTTCGCTCTTCAACCATCACGGCCGACTTCGAGCTCGAGTCCGTCTCCAACTCGAACACGACGTCGCCTTGGACCATCGCATGCGAGCCGGGCTGCTCGGCCATCACGGGCGGTCCCTTCACGACGCCGGCGCTCCGCGCGTGGCCCCCGCGTCCTCGGCCCGGGCCCGCACGGGGGCTCCTACACCACGCGGGCCCGCAAGGAGCCCGTAACCGAGTACAACTCGGACTCCGACGCCGTCCCCGAACACATCTCGGACTCCGGCCCTCTCTTCGAGTTCTTCTCGAACCCGGACTACGAGTTCGACTTTGGGTCGGACACGAGGAGCCCGAGTCCGAAGATGACTCCTCTGAGCTTCCCTTGTCAGGGCCAGCCTCTGGGCTGGTTATAAAATCGACGCCGACCGGAAGATACGTCTACTGGCCAGACCGCAAGCCTGCTGAACTGACAAAGGAGGACTCACGCTACGTCGCCTACATCGACTCACTACCGTTCCAGGAGGGAACACCACCGGCCCGGGGCCGACTCAAGTACACCAAGCGAGGTGGCACCCTCGAGTCCGGCTTGGGTACCCCCGATCGCCAAGTCTTCATGGCCGCCGGCGACAACACCCCGAGACCCTCGAGCACGGCCGAAGACGGTGCACCGGAGGACATCTCCGCGTACGAGCTTTCGCGCAACGCACCCGCGAGACGAGACCGCCGCCACCGGGGACGCACGACGCGAACGCAACGGAGAAACGCAGCGAACGACGCCGGCGGCTCGGAGACAACCTTCCCATCCGCAACCTCGCGGAAGCTCTCGAAGCGGTCGAGAGCGAGTACACACCACCCCCGAGCGGTGCCTCATGTCGATCACGGCGATCGCACGACGAGCTCGGGGCATACGCGCCGGGAGAGGTCATCGCCAAGCTCTGCGAAGAAGCCTACTTCATGCGGGTCGACAACGAGTCGGCCAACCTCTCCCAGCCAAGCCCCGCGACAATGAAGCCACTAGTCGCAGCGCCGATCCTGGCCCCAACCGTACTCGAGCCGACCTTCCGCGGATCCAAACCGCCGCCGCTCCAACGCCGGCGGACCTTCACGACAAGACCAAGGCAACCGAGAAGTCGTCCCCCACCGCGCTCCGGCCGGTGGCGGCGGCAACGATCCCGACGGCGGCGGCAGCCGACGGCGGCGGCTCCAACCACGGGGCCAACGAGAAGAGGCCGGAGGCGGCGGCAGCCCGCGGGGGACAAGGCCACGCGAACAGCCACGCCTCCGGTGCCTCCCACGGCGGGTACGACGCTCGCCAGAAGATCGAGGAGCTGCGGCGGAAGAAGTCGACCACCGCTGCTGAAGGCGACGGCTTCCCCGCCTTCTCACCCCGGCTTCGCAACCTGCTCCTCCCCGACAAGTTCAAGCCTTTGGGGATCACCAAGTATGACGCGAAGCATGACCCCATCCAGTGGCTCCGATGCTACGCCCTCTCCATCGAGAACGGCGGCGGCAACGGTGACACCAAATGCCTCTACTTCCCCTTCGTCCGGACCAAGCTCCACTCACATGGCTCGAATCGCCGGACAAGCACTCGATCGACAAGTGGGACCAGCTGAAGGAGCAGTTCACGAGCAACTTCGCGGGCGCCATGGGCCGTTCGGGTACTCGCATGGACCTGGCCATGATCAAGCAGGAACAAGGCGAGACCCTCCGCAAGTACATGCGCCGCTTTTTCGACAAGCGCGCTACCGTCGTCGACGTCACCGACAAGGAGGTCATCGACCTCTTCTAGGACGGCCTCTACCATCGCCGCACCTTCGAGGACTTCGGTCGTCGCCGCCCCGAGTCCATTCCCCACCTTAAGGACATGATCACGTCCCGGTCGGATGAAGAGGACAAGGCCAACGCCAAGTACGACGCCATCCGCGGCAAGTCCAAGCGAGAACCGGGCGGCGGCGGCGCGGCAACGCGAACCAAGGCGGCCGCCAACAGCAACAACAACAACAACAACAACTACTCGGGTTCCAACCGCAAGCGCAAGCCGGACAACACCGTCGCGGCTATCCGGCGTCCTCCGAAAGGGAACTCGAAGAAGAATTCCGGCGGGTTCAAGGACCTCGCCGAAGGAGAAGTGCCCGTGGCACCCAAACGGCAACCACACTGCGGCGGTGCTACCGGCTCGGGCACGCACTCAAGGATACGCCGAAGCCACCGCACCCTCACGACCAAAAGGGCAAGAAGAAGGACGGCGACGACAACGACTTCCAAGAACCCGAGAAGACCGTCAACGTCCTCTTCGGCGGAGCGCCCGGCGGGCGGGAGCGAAGGCTACCCGTCGTGAAGTGATGTCCATTGAATCGGCGGTCCCGACCCCTCTCGGGTTGTCGGAGGTCCCCATCACCTTCTCCCGCGCGGACCAATAGACCAACTTCTCCGAACCGGGATGGTTCCCCCTTGTCCCGAAGCCAACGGTGGCGGGTTCCAAGCTCAACAAGGTGCTCATCGACGGTGGAAGCGGGCTCAACGTCCTCTTCACCAAAACCTTGAAGAAGATGAACCTCGACGTCACCCCCATGCTCACCAAGAGCGACACGCCCTTCTACGGCATCGTCCCGGGCAACGCGGCTATTCCACCGGGCTCGGTGGTGCGCGATTACCTTCGGGGCGTCTCGGGATAACTACCGCACCGAGTACATCAAGTTCGAGGTCGCGGATTTCGAGACTTCTTACCACGCCATCCTCGGCAGACCGGCCATCGCCAAGTTCATGGCGGTGCCCCACTACACCTACTTGGTACTCAAAATGCCAAGTCCAGCCGGCGTACTCTCCCTCCAAGGGGACTTGAAGATCTCCCACGACTGCGATACAGAAGCCGTGGTGATCGCCTCCACGAACCAAGTACCCAACGCAATGATGGAGGTCTACGCCGCGTCGAAGAAGCTCGCCACGAGCGAACTCGACATCCCAGAGAAGTCTGACAGCACCAACAAGCCTCAGCCACCTGAGGAGGTACTCGTCAGGACGGTCGACCTTGGCACAGGCGACCCCAGCAAGACCACCACCATCGGGGCCGGCCTCGACCCCAAATAGGAAGACGCGCTCATCGGCTTCCTTCGGGCTAACCGCGACATCTTCGCGTGGAAGCCGACGGACATGCCGGGAGTGCCCGGGGAGCCGATTGAGCACTCGCCTCAACGTCGATCCAAAGGCCACCCCCAAGCGACAACACCTCCGACATTTTGCCGACGACGGACGGGACGCCATCAAGAAGGAGCTCGCCAAGCTACTTGCGGCCGGCTTCATCCGAGAAGTCTTCCATCCCGAGTGGCTTGCCAACCCCGTCCTCGTCCGCAAGAAGAACTCGAACGAGTGGAGGATATGCGTCGACTACACCCGGACCTCAACAAGCACGCCCCCAAGGACCCCTTCGGGCTGCCGCGGATTGATCAAGTCATCGACTCCACGGCGGGGCTGCGACTCGCTCTGCTTCCTCGATCGCTACTCCGGGTACCACCGGATCGCAATCAAGGAGGAAGACCGAGGAAAAGACCGCGTTCATCACCCCTTTTGGCGCGTCTTGCTACACGACCATGTCATTCGGGTTGAAGAACGCCGGCGCTACCTATCAACGGGCCATCCGGGCTCTGCTTCAAGTGGCAACTCAACAAGAACGTCGAGGCCTACGTGGATGACGTGGTTGTCAAAACCGGGGACTCCGGTACCCTCATCGACGACCTTGAAGAGACCTTCGCATCGCTACGCGAGTACCGCCGGAAGCTCAACCCGAACAAGTGCGTCTTCGGCGTCCCTTCGGGCAAACTACTTGGCTTCATCATCGCCCCGGCGCGGCATCGAAGCCAACCCCGAGAAGATCTCCGCCATCACCGGCATGAAAGCTCCCACGAGCATCAAGGACGTCCGAAGGCGACGGGGTGCATGGCGGCGTTGAACTGAGATTCATCTCGAGGCTAGGAGAACGGGGCCTCCCCTTCTTCAAACTACTCAAGCATCACGAGAAGTTCGTGTGGACTCCGAGAGGCGGATCAAACCCTTGCTCGGCTCAAGGACTTCTGTCGAAGCCGCCAATCCTCACGGCTCCTCACAAGGGCGAGCGCCCTCTTGCTCTACCTAGCTGCGACTACTCACGTGGTCGATGCGCCATCGTTGTCGAGCGGCGGGGAAGACGGCCACGCCTATCCGGTCCGGGGCGCCCGGTCTACTTCGTCGGCGAGGTTCTATCGAGTCCAAGGCTCGCTACCGGCCCGTGCGGGAAGCTCCCGTACGCTCTACTCATCACCTCGCGGAAGCTACGACACTACTTTCGGGAGTACTCGGTCTCCGTCGTCACCGACTACCCGCTCGGCGACATCCCGAGGAACCAAGACGCCACCGAAAGAATCTCCAAGTGGGGCTGTCGAGCTCGGCGCCCTCACCATCGACTTCAAGCCACGCACGGCCATCAAGTCGCAAGCACTAGTCGACTTCATGGCGAGTGGCGGGAGAACCGACTACCTACTCCCACCGTGCGACCGAGCATTGGGTGATGTACTTTGATGGCTCACTCAACCTCGAGGGCGCGAGGTGCGGGGGTACTCCCGATTTCTCCAACGGGCGAACAACTCAAGTACGTCCTGCGGATCTTCCGGAAGGACTCAAACAACGAAGCCAAGTACGAAGCTCTCCTTCACGGGCTCCGCCTCGCGGCTTCACTTGGGCATCAAGCGGCTACTAGTCTACGGCGACTCCGCGGTGGTCATCAACCAAGTCAACAAGTCCCGGGACCGCAACAAGGAGAACATGGACGCCTGCGCCTAGAAGTCCGCAAGCTCGAGAACAAATTCTATGGTCTCGAGTTCCATCACATCGTCCGCGACAACAACGTCGCGGCGGACGTCCTCTCGAAGCTTGGATCCACCCGCGCACAAGTACCCGCGGGCGTCTTCGTCCATGAGCTTCACACGCCATCCATCCGGAGCCGGCGCCACCGACCCTTGTACCGGCTCATCCACCAGCTGGGCAGGAGGTCATGATGATCGACGTGGACTGGAGGCAACCCTTCATCGACTACCTCGGCGAGCGAGAAGGTCCCCTCCGACAAGAACGCGGCCGAACAACTCGTCCGCCGCGCCAAATCTTACGTCCTCGTCGGCGACAAGCTTTACAAGCGGGGCGCATCCTCTCGGAGTACTCATGAAGTGCGTCCCTCGTGAAGAAGGCAAGGACATCTTGGAGGAGATCCACAAGGGCGTCTGCGGCGACCACGCGTCTTCACGCACGCGGTCGACAAGGCCTTCCGGCGAGCTTTCTGCGGCCCACGGCCACGGGCGATGCCGAAGAACTCGTCAGAAGGTGCCAAGGATGTCAGTTCTTCGCCAAGCAGCAACACGTCCCTGCCTACAAGCTAGTCACCATACCGCCAACCCGGCCCTTTGCTTGCCGGGGGCTCGACATGATTGGGCCGCCGCCAAGCCGCGCCGGGGAGGATTCAACAGGAGGTGCGGTGGCTATCGACAAGTTCACCAAGTGGATCGAGGTCAAGCCGGTCACATGCCCCAAGGCCGACGAGTACTCGACTTCCCGGATGAACTCGTACACCGCTACGGGCTACCCCTCCGCATCACCACGGACACGGGGTCCAACTTCAACAACCACCGGTTCGGGGAGTGCGCGAGAACGGCGGAATCGACGTCGGATACGTCTCGGTCGCCCATCCACGGGCCAACGGACAAGTCGAGCGCGCCAACGGGATGGTGCTCGACGCCCTCAAGTAGCGGCTACACGACGCCGCTAACTCAAAAGGGGGCAAGTGGATCAAGGAACTACCCAACGCACTGCGGGGGCTGCGGACTCAACCATCCAAGCCAACGGGGCAATCCCCCTACTTCCCGGTCTACGGCTGCGAAGCCATCCTCCCCGCCGACGTCATATGGAACTCGCCGGCGGTGGAGCACTACGACGAAGGCGTCTCGGAAGACGACAGACGAGTTGATATCGACGGCCTCGAAGAAGCTCGGCCGCGCCGCCCTCGTCCAATCGGCAAGGTACACGGAGGGTATCCGACGCTACCATGATCGCAACGTCAAGGAACGCTCCTTCAACGTTGGAGATCTTGTCCTCCGCCGTATCCCGAACACGGAAGGACTCCACAAGCTCGGCTCCCCTCGGGAAGGCCCCTTCACCGTGGCTAAGGTGACCGGCCGGGCTCCTACCGCCTCCAAACACTTGAAGGCGAAGACGTCAACAACTCGTGGAATGTCGACCAACTCTATCGATTCTACGCCTAGTCTACACGACTACCCCGGGGTTCAAGTCTACACGACTACATCAACACCCCTTGCCGTAAGCGACCCTCCGGTCCCGGCTTCAAGTCTCGGACTACTCTCCTCCGGGATCCGGCCCGCGCGGCTACCTACGGACCAGGGTCGCGACGAGCGTCAAGGACTCCGGCGGCGGTCTACCAAGAGACCACACTCCAAGATCCGGCCCGCGCGGCTACCTACGGATCTGCGATCCACCCCCACACGGCTACCTACGGATCACCGAGGCGCAAGCGGCTACCCGCTCCGGCGCCACTTGGGCGTAAGCGGCCTCCGGGGTCCGGGCGACTACTTGTAACTACGGCCCCGGCCACCTGGGCGTACTTCTTCGGTAATAAAGCTTGATTATTCATCAACTTGTTCTTCGTTCGCTCCCTACGACGGGACTACTAAGCCGAGTACTACTACTCGCACCTACTCCACGATGGACGCTCCGCACTGCGAGATCGCGGTTACAAGTACTCATTGCTGGAAAATTCCATTTCATTGATATATGAATAATTCATTACAAGTGCTTTCGTACAACTGTGGCTACTAGCTACCTATGCAGGGCTACTGGAGGTTTAGCTTTTCGGCTACCTGCTCCGCGATAGGAGCCATCTGCTCCAACAGCTCTGCGTACTGCTCATCCGAGCAGTTGGCGGCTACCCCGCCGGCGACCACCTCCACTGGAGCCTTCGGGAAGTACGACTTCATGAAGGCCAGGACTTGCTTCGGGATCGACTTGGCCATGTGCTTGACATAGGCGGCCAGCCGGCTTGGTGCCTCACGAAGTCGATCCGCCAGAGGGGCGATCTTGGGGCCGCCGGGTGCGGCACCGAAGCCTCGCGATCGGGAGAGCGATCTCTTCAAGGTCCTTCGGTGGGCCGGAGCGCCTCGCAATCTTCATTCAACTTCGCAAAGATTTGTAGCGATTGACGAGATCTCTGTCAGAGGCAATCCGCAGCTCCATGTGCTTCTCGCACTCGAAGGCGAGCTCCTTGTAGTCGAGCTCAAGTACCTGGCGGGCTTCTTGCTCCCGGTAGAAGAGGTTCTTCATGCTGACCTCCGAGGCCTTCAGCTGCTCCACCTGGTCCTCGAGTTCTGCAACATGGAAACACAGCAACGGGTCAGAGGATTGACGACTTCCAACAAGTACCCGACAAGTCAAGGGACATACCTTTATTCTTGTTGCGGAGGCCTTTGTTCTTCCGCACCAACTCGTCGCCCTTCGCCTGCAGCTCCATCACGTCGTTGTGGTACTTGGCGAAGGCGGCATCGAGTTTCGACTGCATGGCAGCCGCGTGCTTCCGCGACTTCACGAGCTGCTCCTCCAGGGCCTCGGCTCGGAGCACGGTGTCGCCGTAACCTTGCAGTAGATTCGACTTCTCGCGGGATCGCTCCGCGACGTCCTGCACAAGACAAGCTCAAGTCAAGAAAGAGTACTCAACGCAAAGGATTGACTACTCGGGAGGCTACGGCTACATACCTTCATCCACTGTTCGGCTCGCCGCATCGCCTCCGAGTCGTTGCGTCACCATCGCCGGCTCGACGAGGTCGTCGGCCAGAAGTTCAATCCCGCCGCGGCTACTCGACGTAGCCTCCGTCATCGGCGCAGACCGGATGGGCTCCGCGTCTTGGATCTCGGGGGAGCGGATAGCCACCTCCAGGGCAACCCCTGGCGACGTGGTGATCGCCTCTCCCCCGGTGGACTTCTCAACGACTTCCACCACGGGCTCGGGGGCTCCTTCTGCGGCCTGCGGGGCCTGCGGCGTCAACTCCCGCATGGGCACCCCTGCCGGGGATCTCACCTCCTTCGGCGCCCGCCAGCACAACGACACGCGCATCGGTGCCTACGACTACTCATGCCGGAGCTCTACAACTTCAAGAAGGGTACTCACCTTCGATTACGACCGCCTCCGGCGGCCGGCGCTTCGGTGGCCGGGGGGCTCGGTCGCGGCTTGGGCTCTGGGAGCGACCTCCCCGACGGGCGGCGCAGCTTCTTCCGCCTCCGCTGTCGAGGGCTCTTCCCCATCCCAGCTTAGATCGGTGGATTTTCTGCAGAAGTGTTCACAGAAGGTCGTCAGGCACTCATCGACTACTGCAGCTAGTACTACTCGTAAGGACATGGTACTTACAAGCTCGACCGGACGATGGTCACGGCCGGAGCACCGAGGATGCTGGCAATATCAACCAGTCCACCCTCGGCGGGTGCCTCCTCCTCCGCCTCTTCGGCTACTGCCTCTTCCACGGCGGCGGCGGCCGGCGCACCCTCACCTTCCGCTCCCGAGGTCACCATCTCTTCAACGGTGGCGGCCACGGGTCCTCTGCTCTCCGCTGGAGCAGGGGGCTGGCGCTCCAGCTGCGCCAGGAGTTCCTCGACAGTGGGGGCTGGACTTCGGCTTCCAGCCGGTTCCCCCACCGTGTCCCACACGCCCTCGTCGCCCTCTTCGACGGGCTCCGTTGGCGGCACCTCCTGCACACAAAGGAAGACTACTCGTCAGCAATGTACTCGAACAGCGGGTACTCGACTACTCTGCTCAAGATGACTCACCTCTGGAGGCGTGGTCTCTGAGACCTTCATCTTCTTCGCCACCCGCTTCTTGGTGGGGGTTGCGCGGCTTCCGTGGGGGCGCGGCAAGGCTAGCCTCCGGTGCTAGCCGGAGGGTCTTGAACAAGTGGTACATGAGGCAAGCCCGGACGGCTAAACCTCGACCGCAGCTGGAAGCGGTCCTGGAGAGTCTCTTCGTCTTCGTCGTCGTCATCGGAGGTATCCTCCACGATGACGGTGTCGTCACCTTCGCCGACTTCGCGGCGCTCCTTCACCTTCCCCTCCGCCGGGATCTCGATCTCGCTCGGTGGCGGTTGCGGCTCGGAGACGAACCGCTTCACATCATCCTCGCGCAACGGACACAAGGCGTCAGCAACTTCACTACGAGTACTCACTACTCGACGAGGGGGGTACGACTACTCACCTCGTTGGGCGGGCGCGCGGCGGAGTACTCCTCGACCGGACACGCCGTGTACGGCGGCATGTCCTTGAAGATCCTCGACAACCTTTCGACGATGTCGTTGTCGTCCAGCTTGCCTCCCAGCATCCGCGACGTGTCATCGTCGCCGGTGTACTCGAACCCCATCGTATCCCGCGCCATCAGCGGCTGGATCCTGCGCTTCATGAAACTGAAGGCCACGTGCTCGGCCCTCAGTCCCGCATCCTTGAGAGTCTTGATGCGTGCTAGCAGCTCGGGGAGCTGGATCCCCTCTTGCATGGTGGGCTCCGTGTTCCACCAATCTTGGTGCCTGGGCTGCCGTCCGCTCGGCTTCGGTAGTTCAGGATGGTGGTTCGTGATGTAGAACCATCTCGTCTTCCAGTCAGTGTTGGAGTCCACGAGCTTGTACGCCAGGTACTGCTCCGCGGCGTCCTCCCTCAGCTGGATTCCGGCCCCTCCGACTACTCTAGGGTTGGAGGCGCTGGGCTGCGGCTTGACGCGGAAGAACTTCGGAAGAGCACCCGGTGCGGCTTGATCCCCGGAGAAGGCTTCGGAGAAATGGACGAAGACGGACGTATGGAAGATGCCGTTGGGGTTCGGATTGAGGTACTCGATGCCGTAGTATACGAGCGGCCCCTTGAAGAAGTCGCTTCTGGCCGGGAGCGCAAGACCGCGCTCCACGAAGCGCGAGAACATCGGGATCTCGTCTTCGGCTTTCTCCATCGGATAAGGATCTCTCCGCGGCGGATCTCCACATGTCGATTTCCTTCTCCCCGATGAACCCGCTCCTGTTCAACGGGGGTCGGTGGGTCCTCCGTCTTGACCTTCGATTTCTTCCACTCGCGGCTTGGATCGGCGCGCGGTGGAGACCGAGGCGGCGCCGCTCTAGTGGCGGCCGCGGCGGCCCTACGGCTTCTCTTCTTCCCGCCGGCCTTGGACGTCTTCGACGGCGAGCGGCTTCATTCTCCAAGTGGGGGGTTTTCCTCCGTTTCCGCCGGGGGGGTCTCTTAAGGTTTTGGGGGGGGGCGCGCGGTTTTTTATGGCGGCGGGGCGGGGGGCGGGGTGGTTTTTTTTTTAATTAATGGATTTGGTTGGGGATTGGTTTTGGTTTTTTTGGGGGGTGTTGACGGTGTATTTTGGTGCACCTAGCATGTTCATTACACTTTGGTTTGGATTTGATTATTGAACTAACCCGCCACTAGGCACACTAATCATATAACAAGTTCATCTTTGTGCATGCATTTGGAAGTGTTGTGTTTATGTAGGAAATCATGGACATAAAGGACGGATTTGCAATAAGTTCAAAGGAGCATTCATGGAGTCTTGTTCGTGTTCATGAGCTTGCTGAAATTACTTCCAATGGTGGCGAGGACCGAAGTGCTACGAGGAACACCCCCGGGGATTGAAGCGTAAAAGATCAAACTTCATGCAAAGAGAGTCTCCATCTTGATCGCGAGGATAACAGGCGTCAAAATCATCCAAGTGGAGGGGGCGAAGTAGATAAGTGCACGAGGACCCACGGAGCAAAAAGGGCGACCGAACCGGGCCGAAGCGGGCACGGGCCGGCCGGCCCGGTCGGATCGGCCCGGCCCACTTCGGGCACCGGTTCGGTCCCGTCTTCCTTGCCCTCGAAGGATCTTCGACCCTAAAACCCCCGACGCGCCGCCAACGGACGGAGAGGAGTTTATTCGCACCGAGAAGGCCATCTACAAGCTTGAGAGAGAGGAGGAGGATCTCCGACGGGAGATCAACCACCTCGAAGGAAGCACCATCTCGTGGAGAAGAACGAAGACACCGGCGGAAGGGAAACCATGATCAACGGTGCCATGATCGGCACCTTGATGGGGTAATCTTCTCATTCGTCCATGGGTTGTAATCGATCTTGAGATGTAATCGCACTTTGTCGGATTATCTATCTATCATCTTGTGTTGAATATACTTTAATGCTTAAGGCTTGCAACCATGCCGTAAAGGGAGTAAGGCCTCAATGCTTCCTTGGATCCATTCAATACGCCGTGGCCATCAAAGGTCTAGTCATGAATACCTTCGCGAAGTGACAATACGAGAGGAGGGAAAGGGCGAAACCGTGGTCACAACCCCGATAGATTAGATTGGTTTTTTCATGTCTTTAAGCGATTGCATGCTCTAGTATCGTAGACCCGTGGGCGAGTGTCTTCTCTCTTGATCGTTTATCATTCTCTCTAGTGTAGTTTAGTGTTTTTTCTAGTATAATAGTAGTTAGGGTTCTAGTAGCTAAGTGTGTCATAGTAGATCGAACGCTTGTAATCCCCTTGCTCCGCGGATTGACAAGAACCTTGGGAATCCCGTGGTGAAAAAGGTGTGGGGTCCGTACGCTTGCAGATCGTAGAGGGATACGTCTTTTATCCGTCAACAAGCCCCTTTTTTCGGCGCCGTTGCCGGGGAGCAAGTTAGTTTACATCGTTTGATTTGCATCTAACTTAATTTTATATTTTAGTTTATCTTTTATTTGCTTTATCTAACATATATTATCGGAAAAACACTTGTTTCTTTTTTGTTTTTGTTTTTATCTTATTGTCTAGATGGAGCCCGTGAATCAACCCGTGGAAGAACCGGAGAAATCATTAAGGGATTACGCTAGCCCTCGATGTGAAGACATAAAGGTACAAGAGTCGGATTCGAAGCTCGAAGCGACCAAGTATGAAATTAAATCCAAGATCATGAAGATGGTGGCGGAAAACCCATTTGAAGGGATGGTTACGGAGAACCCATATAGACACATAAGGGATTTCACGACAATATGCAACACGGTGCGTCAAGAAGGAGTTCCCGATGAATGGTTCAAATGGAATCTTTTTCCCTACTCACTTGCCGGCAAAGCAAAAACATGGTATTCGGTTGCGTCCTTTGAAGTTGAAGGCAATTGGAACAAGTTGACAAAGAAGTTTTGCGAGAAGTTCTTTCCAATGAGCAAGGTTCAACATCTAAGGAGGCAAGTGATCAATTTTATGCAAGGAGAAGAGGAAGGGATAGACCAAGCCTGGGATAGGTTTAATGAATTAATCGAACAAGGACCAAAACTCGGCTTCACCGGTGACGTACTCTTGCATACATTTTTCTTTTCCCTAACCCCTAGTTGCATGCGACACGTCGAAATGTGTGCGGGTGGGGATCTCATGGAGAAAACACTCACGGAAGCCGCCCAACTTCTACAAAAAGTTAGTAAAGCGGCTGCCATGCGAAGAGATTGGGAAACAAGACTTGCGGAAGAGCCGGAATTCAATTCAAGGAAGAAAAAGCTTGCTGATTTTTCTAAAGAGGCAACTCCGGAAGTCACAAAAGAGGAGCCGATCATGGAAAAGCTTGAACAAGAACACATCAAGTCAAGAACTACACCAAACGTCGACTTCGTCGCACCAAATGAGACGAACAAGAGAAGCATGTCAAGCGCGAAGCCACTAAGGGAGTTCGAGCCAATGGATTGGGTTCCTATTGATTACGGAGAAGTATTCGACAAGAGAAGACCGTTCCCTAATCAAAAGGGAATGGCAAGAGCATTGGAAGTCGATTTCCCACCGGAGAGGAAAGCCGAAAATTCACACGACCTCGAAACCACCGGTGAGATTTTTGAAAAGCTCTTTGGAGATGACGTGGTGGATCCGGAACATATTGCCGAGGTGAAGAGGATCATGGGGATCAAGCCCGAAGCATCACCATACGCTCGCCTTGCTGAAATTTATTCGATCGGATCCGAAGAAGAAGAGAAGATGACGCCGCACTTGAGTTGCGAGATCAACGGAGTTCAATGCAAAGCTTTATGCGACATCGGAGCCCAAGTAAGTGTTCTATCTTCTAAAATTTACGATAAAGTCCAATACCACAACCTAGACTTAGCTCCAACATCAACGAAATTAATTATGGGAGATGGTAGAACTATCAAACCTCTAGGTATTGCTTGCAACATGAAAGTAAAAATCTCTAGAAACTACATACCAACCGATTTCTTTGTTATTGATGCTTACCATAGTAATTCGATCATATAATCTTAGGTAGGCCTTTTCTTAAGTTGGTTGATGCCGTGTTAGATGCCGGAGAAGGCAAAGTAACAATGAACCTTAATGGAACAAAGTACACATATAACTTTCTTCGTGCTTCTAAACACCTTACTCCTTTTCCTCCCGAAGATGAAGAAATAGAAGAGATAGATAGTCTTTGTTTTGTTGAAACCCTTAGAGACCCGCTGCAAAGAGCGATGGAAAATCAAATTAGTAATCAACAAGATGAAGAACTAGAGGAAGCAACAAAAGGCTTAGAGCCGCACGATGGTAGCGTGGAGGAAGAGAAGTTCGAAGACATAGGAGAAATCAAACCCGAGGAGCCACAAGTGCCCGAAGTAGACCTTAAACCTTTGCCCAAGGGATTAAAATATGAATTTTTGGGGCCGGACAAAACTTATCCGGTCATTGTGAGCGACGAGTTGAGCCCCGAAGAAAATGAAGCGTTGCTGATTTTATTAAAAAAACATAGGAAGGTGATTGGATATTCAATTAATGATCTCAAAGGTATTAGCCCAGCCTTTTGCACTCATCGTATACCAATGGAAGACCAATGTAAGCCTGTAGTGGACCATCAAAGGAGGCTAACCCATGCCATGCGAGAGGTAGTAAAGAAAGAGGTTATCAAGTTACTTGATGCCGGAATCATCTACCCGGTTCCACATAGCGAATGGGTGAGCCCGATACATTGTGTACCGAAGAAAGGAGGTTTGACCGTGGTGAAGAATGAGAAGAACGAATTGATACCGCAAAGAACCGTGACCGGGTGGCGGATGTGTATTGATTACCGTAAGCTTAACAAAGCGACGAAGAAAGATCACTTCCCCCTACCGTTCATAGACGAGATGCTCGAGAGGTTAGCAAACCACGCTTATTTTTGCTTTCTCGATGGATACTCGGGGTTCATGCAAATTCCCATTCACCGGAAGATCAACATAAGACAACATTTACATGTCCTTACGGAACGTTTGCATATAGGAGGATGCCCTTCGGCCTATGCAACGCTCGGCCTCTTTTCAACGTTGCATGATGGCCGTGTTTTCGGAATTCATCGAAGAAATTGTTGAAGTGTTTATGGATGATTTTTCCGTTTACGGGAAGACGTTCATGGATTGCTTAGCAAACTTAGAAAAGGTCCTTACAAGGTGTGCGGAGGTAGATTTGGTTTTAAATTGGGAAAAGTGCCACTTCATGGTTAAGCAAGGCATAGTGCTCGGACATGTTATATCCGAGAGAGGAATTGAAGTGGACAAGGCTAAGGTAGAGACGGTTGAGCAACTCCCACCTCCTACGGATATTAAGTCCTTAAGGAGCTTTCTAGGCCATGCCGGATTCTATAGAAGATTTATAAAGGACTTCTCAAAGATCACTAAGCCTTTAACACACCTTCTTCAAAAAGATGTGGCTTTCGACTTTGATGAGAAGTGTCTAGCGGCATTCGGACCTTGAAAAATGCGTTGGTGAGTGCTCCCATCATCCAACCTCCGGATTGGAGCCAACCTTTCGAGATCATGTGTGACGCAAGTGACTATGCCGTAGGCGCGGTCTTGGGACAAAGAAAGGAAGGCCGAGTTCACGCCGTTTACTACGCTAGCAAAACTCTTAGTGGGGCACAATTAAATTACGCCACTACGGAAAAAGAATTGCTAGCGGTGGTATTCGCTTTCGAAAAATTCAGATCTTACATCGTGAACTCGAAAGTCATTGTTTACACCGATCACGCAGCCATAAAGTATCTCTTGGCTAAGAAGGAAGCTAAACCACGTTTGATTCGTTGGATCCTTCTTCTCCAAGAGTTCGATGTTGAAATTCGTGATAAAAAGGGGGTGGAAAATGTTGTGGCCGATCATTTGTCTAGGATGAATCGTGGGCAAGATGATAAAGAGCCCATAGAAGATAAGATGAGAGATGACCACCTCTATAGAGTGCTTGATAAAGATACTTGGATGATCGACATCATTCGAGCAATTCGAAAGATGCCCCTCGATCATCTAGACAAAAACACTCAAAGGAAGATAATTTCGAAAGTAAGAAATATTTTTGGGATGCACCATACCTCTTCAAGCTTGGCAATGATGGAGTGATGAGAAGATGTGTGCCAAGAGAAGAGAGGCTTGAGATTCTAAGGAAGTGCCACTCGGCGGAGTACGGTGGGCACTATAGCCATTTTCGAACCGAAGCCAAAGTATGGTCGAGCGGATTTTATTGGCCGGAGATGCATGAAGATACTAAAAGATATGTTGCGTCATGGCCCGAATGCCAAAGAACCGGAAACATCTCTCAAAGAAATTCTATGCCTTTGAAATACAACTTGCAAATCGACATATTCGATGTATGGGGCATAGACTTTATGGGGCCTTTTAAAAACTCATTTGGATTCGAGTATATACTTGTTATGATTGATTATGTATCCAAGTGGGTAGAGGCTATACCATGTCGTAAAGCTTCCACGGAGGAGTCCATCACTATGATCAAGAACGTGATTTTTCCCCGTTTCGGTACACCGAGAATCTTGATAAGTGATGGAGGAACTCATTTCACCGGGAAAAACTTTAAAAAGTGCTTGTCCAAGTTGGGAATTGAGCATAGGGTCTCCACGGCCTATCACCCACAAACCAACGGACAAGCGGAGACGTCAAATAGGCAATTAAAAAGCATACTTAACAAGACCATAGAGAAGGGAGGCAAGGATTGGTCAAAGAAATTAGACGGAGCTTTATGGGCTTATCGAACGGCGTTTAAAACACCGATAGGTATGACCCCTTATCAATTCGTCTATGGAAAAGCTTGCCACCTTCCGGTCGAGTTAGAACATAAAGCCTATTGGGCAATTAAAGAGATGAACCTTGATCTCGATGCCGCGGTGGTGAAACGAAGGATTCAAATAAGCGAGCTAGAGGAGTTGAGGTTGAAAGCTTATGAAAACGCAAGCATATACAAGGAGAGAATCAAAAGGTGGTATGATAAAAGATTGAAGAAAAAAGAATTTAAAGAAGGAGATAAGGTCCTCCTCTACAATTCGAGGTTTAAAACCTTCGGAAAGGGGAAATTGCAAAGCAAGTGGGACGGACCTTATGTTGTGCATTCGGTGTTCTCCAACGGAGCGGTAACCATTATGGATATAAACAGCGATCAATTTGTGGTGAATGGACAGCGGCTTAAGGTTTACTACGAACCCGACATCGTGCCCGTTCATCATGTTGACGTCTTTACCATGGAGGAAGAGCCCGAACGTCCCGCCTAGGACGAAAAACAAGGCACCAACTTCTCGTAAATAATTTTTCTTTTAGTTCTCGGGAGTTTTTCGCGAAGATTAACCGGGCCAACTTTTTCCCATGGGCCGAGGACGAAAAAAATAGGGCCGTGTGCAAAAAAAACGGACCGACCCGGCCCCCGGGCGGGGTGGGACGGCCGGCCCGATCGGATCGGCCCAGGGGGGCCCGACGCCCGATGTCCCCGAATTTCGCCCGAACTGCTCCTTTTCGACTTCCTTGTTTGGTCGGAAAATTTTAAGGGAAGTGTAAAAAAGGAAAATAAGGTTCCCGGGCTTTTCTCTCGGGACTATATATTTGGCCGAATTGGGAGCTCGAGAATCAAATCTTTCAAGCAATGTGTTGCACCCTTATAGCAGCCATTGAGCCTCCAAAAAGCTTAGAGTTGAAGGTAGAAGCCAAGAAGCCATCGATGGAGGAGGCGATGCGATGCGAGGTCAAGCTACCCGTCAAGAGGACCGCACGTATCCGTTGCGGAGGACGTGTCCCGACCGGAGCTCTTGCATCTCGCCACCCCGTCAAAGGAGAGAAGGTCCCTACACCCGTTCGAAGGTCGGCACGTCTCCAAGGCATCAAGCGCAAGGATTACGAGGAGATGTCGCCGGAGCCTAAGGATTATGGGGATAGCGACTACTCCGACGATCGTAGCCCGAGCTCGTGGGCGGCTGCCGGTAGAGATGATGATGATTGGGGTGAGCAACCCTATGAAAGGACTCCCGAAGGCCCCAACGGCGACGGCAACGGCAGTGGCGAAGGCGACAACAATGGAGGTGGCGACGACGGTGGTGACAACGGTGGAGATTATGGCGACGAAGACCCCTTCGGATTGCATCCGGTGTGCTGTCGAGTTTGCCGTCAATCCATCGCAGCTCTCTACGCGTCGGCCGACGAATGTCTTCAAACCATGGAAGCGATGAAGCAGCGTATGGAGGACTTGGAGCGCGTAGTTGAAGATGACTACAAGTTCCTTAACCGTAACGTGCGCAAACTTTTCGGCATGGTTGGAAACATGAGAGGAAAGTGGTGCAAAGCTTGCTCGAAGTACCATTAGATCTAGTTTTCCCCTTTGGTTTTTGTAAGATACGACGAGGACGTCGTATGTTTTAAGTGTGGGGGAGAGCTAGCTCGCTAGCCTTAGCTTTTGAACTTCAAGTTTAGGTTCGGTTTAATCTTCGTGTGAGAGTCTTAGCGTTTTAATGAGTCTTTAGTTTTCGAGTCCGTTTTTAAATTTTTGCAAGCGTCTTAAATTAGTGTCGAGTCAAGAAAACCAAATAAAAAGAGTCTTATATATATCTTTGTGTTTTATGTATTGTTTATCTTTATTTACTTGTTTGTCTACTCTTCGATTCTTGATATATGAATACAAGTATATGGTTTGAAAATCGTTTACCGTGGTGCTTAGTGGAATCGCTACTACTTAAAGTACCCATACCGCACTTCGATCTTGAGCTTCACATGCTAGTTGTGCTATGTTCGATGCTAAAAATTGGAGGATTTCAGTTCTGAAAATTATATTAAAACCCTTGTCATAAAGGTTAGCAAAACCTCTTTTTCCAAGTTGAGAGTATGAAAAAATTCCTATCCAAAGCCAAGTTTGTTTTTTCGCTCCACCATAAGTGTGATTAGCACGATGAGTTAGGCTAGGACCCTTCTCTCTTGGTGAGTTTTAATTTCAAGCAATGATCATGTCCTTGTGCTTATCTTTTGTTGCTAGCCTCGTCATTTATTCGGTTCATGACTTTCATAACGAAAGTCATGTATATCACCGGATTCCATACCCAACCCTATACATCTCTTTTGAACATCGTATTCCTTGAACACAACCTATTTTCAAAGTTTCGTCTCGTCTCTAGCATGATTTATTTAAAAATTTCAGATTGTGTGCATGCGAGGAAAGAGAGAATTGAAAGCTTTGAAAAGTTGTCAAGAGAGAGAAAAATAAAGAGAAAAAGTATGTGTATGGAAAAGAAAGAAAGGAAGAAAGAAAAAAATTATATGTGAATGAAAGAAGAAAAAAAGAGAGAAAGATGAGTTAGCAATGAAGATATGAGGGGGATGAATCAAGTGAAAGAAAAGAAAAATAATAAAGTGTAAGGAAGGATGTCACGTTGATTGTGAGACGAAACTTTTACTCTATTTCCAACCATGTGCAATCCGACAACGAGGACATCATTGGTGCCTTGAAGTCACAATTTTCTTTTGCCCTTGCACATGTCCACCATTCTAAATCTTCTCATCCTTGATATCCCTACATATGGTTAATTCTCATGATCATTGGCTTCGAAAGGTAGACAACCATTAGAGGAAGTTCTTAGTTTGACAATACCTGTGTTGATTGCGCTAGCCCTACCTATAGCTCCACTTTTACATGATATATGAGAGATTAATGGGAGGTGAGAGTTTTATAAAATTTGGTTAGGATAGACACTTCATATGAGTGACTTGAGAGAGCTTGGAGAAAGGTTTTTGTCTAATACTTGTTGCGGGAAATTTTTGTTTTAAAAATCATAAAAACCCTCCGATGGAAGCAAAGAAGTAAGTATGGCTGAAATTGAAGACTTCAAGTGAAAGGTTTGAGTTGTGGGGTAAATCTTGACGTGGTAAAAATTCTAAACGCCCATGTTTATGTTTGATTATCATTACTTTGTGTTTATGTATTAAAGATGAAGGGATTGACTAACTTGTGAAGAAGGATAAGTGGTACACGATTACACACCTTGGACGAAGTTCTTTTACGAGTACTTGCTCGAGGACGAGCAAGAGCTAAGTGTGGGGGAGATGTTGACGGTGTATTTTGGTGCACCTAGCATGTTCATTACACTTTGGTTTGGATTTGATTATTGAACTAACCCGCCACTAGGCACACTAATCATATAACAAGTTCATCTTTGTGCATGCATTTGGAAGTGTTGTGTTTATGTAGGAAATCATGGACATAAAGGACGGATTTGCAATAAGTTCAAAGGAGCATTCATGGAGTCTTGTTCGTGTTCATGAGCTTGCTGAAATTACTTCCAATGGTGGCGAGGACCGAAGTGCTACGAGGAACACCCCCGGGGATTGAAGCGTAAAAGATCAAACTTCATGCAAAGAGAGTCTCCATCTTGATCGCGAGGATAACAGCGTCAAAATCATCCAAGTGGAGGGGGCGAAGTAGATAAGTGCACGAGGACCCACGGAGCAAAAAGGGCGACCGAACCGGGCCGAACCGGGCACGGGCCGGCCGGCCCAGTCGGATCGGCCCAGCCCACTTCGGGCACCGGTTCGGTCCCGTCTTCCTTGCCCTCGAAGGATCTTCGACCCTAAAACCCCCGACGCGCCGCCAACAGATAGAGAGGAGTTTATTCGCACTAGAAGGCCATCTACAAGCTTGAGAGAGAGGAGGAGGATCTCCGACGGGAGATCAACCACCTCGAAGGAAGCACCCTCTCGTGGAGAAGAACGAAGACACGGCGGAAGGGAAACCATGATCAACGGTGCCATGATCAGCACCTTGATGGGGTAATCTTCTCATTCGTCCATGGGTTGTAATCGATCTTGAGATGTAATCGCACTTTGTCGGATTATCTATCTATCATCTTGTGTTGAATATACTTTAATGCTTAAGGCTTGCAACCATGCCGTAAAGGGAGTAAGGCCTCAATGCTTCCTTGGATCCATTCAATACGCCGTGGCCATCAAAGGTCTAGTCATGAATACCTTCGCGAAGTGACGGTACGAGAGGAGGGAAAGGGCGAAACCGTGGTCACAACCCCGATAGATTAGATTGGTTTTTCATGTCTTTAAGCGATTGCATGCTCTAGTATCGTAGACCCGTGGGCGAGTGTCTTCTCTCTTGATCGTTTATCATTCTCTCTAGTGTAGTTTAGTGTTTTTTCTAGTATAATAGTAGTTAGGGTTCTAGTAGCTAAGTGTGTCATAGTAGATCGAACGCTTGTAATCCCCTTGCTCCGCGGATTGACAAGAACCTTGGGAATCCCGTGGTGAAGAAGGTGTGGGGTCCGTACGCTTGCGGATCGTAGAGGGATACGTCTTTTATCCGTCAACAAGCCCCTTTTTCCGGCGCGTCGTTGCCGGGGAGCAAGTTAGTTTACATCGTTTGATTTGCATCTAACTTAGCTTTATATTTTAGTTTATCTTTTATTTGCTTTATCTAACATATATTATTAGAAAAACACTTGTTTCTTTTTTGTTTTTGTTTTTATCTTATTGTCTAGATGGAGCCCGTGAATCAACCCGTGGAAGAACCGGGAGAAATCATTAAGGGATTACGCTAGCCCTCGATGTGAAGACATAAAGGTACAAGAGTCGGATTCGAAGCTCGAAGCGACCAAGTATGAAATTAAATCCAAGATCATGAAGATGGTGGCGGAAAACCCATTTGAAGGGATGGTTACGGAGAACCCATATAGACACATAAGGGATTTCACGACAATATGCAACACGGTGCGTCAAGAAGGAGTTCCCGATGAATGGTTCAAATGGAATCTTTTTCCCTACTCACTTGCCGGCAAAGCAAAAACATGGTATTCGGTTGCGTCCTTTGAAGTTGAAGGCAATTGGAACAAGTTGACAAAGAAGTTTTGCGAGAAGTTCTTTCCAATGAGCAAGGTTCAACATCTAAGGAGGCAAGTGATCAATTTTATGCAAGGAGAAGAGGAAGGGATAGACCAAGCCTGGGATAGGTTTAATGAATTAATCGAACAAGGACCAAAACTCGGCTTCACCGGTGACGTACTCTTGCATACATTTTTCTTTTCCCTAACCCCTAGTTGCATGCGACACGTCGAAATGTGTGCAGGTGGGGATCTCATGGAGAAAACACTCACGGAAGCTGCCCAACTTCTACAAAAAGTTAGTAAAGCGGCTGCCATGCGAAGAGATTGGGAAACAAGACTTGCGGAAGAGCCGAATTCAATTCAAGGAAGAAAAAGCTTGCTGATTTTTCTAAAGAGGCAACTCCGGAAGTCACAAAAGAGGAGCCGATCATGGAAAAGCTTGAACAAGAACACATCAAGTCAAGAACTACACCAAACGTCGACTTCGTCGCACCAAATGAGACGAACAAGAGAAGCATGTCAAGCGCGAAGCCACTAAGGGAGTTCGAGCCAATGGATTGGGTTCCTATTGATTACGGAGAAGTATTCGACAAGAGAAGACCGTTCCCTAATCAAAAGGGAATGGCAAGAGCATTGGAAGTCGATTTCCCACCGGAGAGGAAAGCTGAAAATTCACACGACCTCGAAACCACCGGTGAGATTTTTGAAAAGCTCTTTGGAGATGACGTGGTGGATCCGGAACATATTGCCGAGGTGAAGAGGATCATGGGGATCAAGCCCGAAGCATCACCATACGCTCGCCTTGCTGAAATTTATTCGATCGGATCCGAAGAAGAAGAGAAGATGACGCCGCACTTGAGTTGCGAGATCAACGGAGTTCAATGCAAAGCTTTATGCGACATCGGAGCCCAAGTAAGTGTTCTATCTTCTAAAATTTACGATAAAGTCCAATACCACAACCTAGACTTAGCTCCAACATCAACGAAATTAATTATGGGAGATGGTAGAACTATCAAACCTCTAGGTATTGCTTGCAACATGAAAGTAAAAATCTCTAGAAACTACATACCAACCGATTTCTTTGTTATTGATGCTTACCATAGTAATTCTGATCATATAATCTTAGGTAGGCCTTTTCTTAAGTTGGTTGATGCCGTGTTAGATGCCGGAGAAGGCAAAGTAACAATGAACCTTAATGGAACAAAGTACACATATAACTTTCTTCGTGCTTCTAAACACCTTACTCCTTTTCCTCCCGAAGATGAAGAAATAGAAGAGATAGATAGTCTTTGTTTTGTTGAAACCCTTAGAGACCCGCTGCAAAGAGCGATGGAAAATCAAATTAGTAATCAACAAGATGAAGAACTAGAGGAAGCAACAAAAGGCTTAGAGCCGCACGATGGTAGCGTGGAGGAAGAGAAGTTCGAAGACATAGGAGAAATCAAACCCGAGGAGCCACAAGTGCCCGAAGTAGACCTTAAACCTTTGCCCAAGGGATTAAAATATGAATTTTTGGGGCGGACAAAACTTATCCGATCATTGTGAGCGACGAGTTGAGCCCCGAAGAAAATGAAGCGTTGCTGATTTTATTAAAAAAACATAGGAAGGTGATTGGATATTCAATTAATGATCTCAAGGTATTAGCCCACCTTTGCACTCATCGTATACCAATGGAAGACCAATGTAAGCCCGTAGTGGACCATCAAAGGAGGCTAACCCATGCCATGCGAGAGGTAGTAAAGAAAGAGGTTACTGCTATTTGATGCCGGAATCATCTACCCGGTTCCACATAGCGAATGGGTGAGCCCGTACATTGTGTACCGAAGAAAGGAGGTTTGACCGTGGTGAAGAATGAGAAGAACGAATTGATACCGCAAAGAACCGTGACCGGGTGGCGGATGTGTATTGATTACCGTAAGCTACGAAAGCGACGAAGAAAGATCACTTCCCCTACCGTTCATAGACGAGATGCTCGAGAGGTTAGCAAACCACGCTTATTTTTGCTTTCTCGATGGATACTTTGGAGTCTACACCTCATTCACCCGGAAGATCAACATAAGACAACATTTACATGTCCTTACGGAACGTTTGCATATAGGAGGATGCCCTTCGGCCTATGCAACGCTCCGGCCTCTTTTCAACGTTGCATGATGGCCGTGTTTTCTAATTCATCGAAGAAATTGTTGGAAGTGTTTATGGATGATTTTTCTCAAGCATGGAAGACGTTCATGGATTGCTTAGCAAACTTAGAAAAGGTCCTTACAAGGTGTGCGCAGGTAGATTTGGTTTTAAATTGGGAAAAGTGCCACTTCATGGTTAAGCAGAGATAGTGCTCCGGACATGTTACATCCGAGAGAGGAATTGAAGGGGACAAGGCTAAGGTAGGAGACGTTGGAGCAACTCCCCACTTCCTACGGATATTAAGTCCTTAAGGAGCTTTCTAGGCCATGTCGGATTCTAGAAGATTTATAAAGGACTTCTCAAAGATCATCAAGCCTTTAACACACCTTCTTCAAAAAGATGTGGCTTTCGACTTTGATGAGAAGTGTCTAGCGGCATTCCGACCTTGAAAAATGCGAAAGTGGTGAGTGCTCCCGATCATCCAACTCGGATTGGAGCCAACCTTTCGAGATCATGTGTGACGCAAGTGACTATGCCGTAGGCGCGGTCTCGGGACAAAGAAAGGAAGGCCGAGTTCACGCCGCTACGCTAGCAAAACTCTAGTGGGGCACAATTAAATTACGCCACTACGGAAAAAGAATTGCTAGCGTGGTATTCGTCGAAAATTCGATCTTACATCGTGAACTCCCCGAAAGTCATTGTTTACACCGACTTCCACGCAGCCATAGCAAGTATCTCTTGGCTAAGAAGGAAGCTAAACCATCGCTTGGATTCGTTGGATCCTTCTTCTCCAAGAGTTCATGTTGAAATTCGTATGTGCGGGGGTGGAAAATGTTGTGGCCGATCATTTGTCTAGGATGAATCGTGGGCAAGATGATAAAGAGCCCATAGAAGATAAGATGAGAAAGATGACCACGTCTATAGAGTGCTTGATAAAGATACTTGATGATCGACATCATTCGAGCAATTCGAAAGATGCCTCTCGATCATCTAGACAAAAACACTAAAGGAAGATAATTTCCGAAAGTAAGAAATATTTTTGGGATGCACCATACCTCTTCAAGCTTGGCAATGATGGAGTGATGAGAAGGCTGTGTGCCAAGAGAAGAGAGGCTTGAGATTCTTAAGGAAGTGCCACTTAGCGGAGTACCTGGTGGGCACTATAGCCATTTTCGAACCGAAGCCAAAGTATGGTCGAGCGGATTTTATTGGCCGGGAGATGCATGAAGATACTAAAAGATATGTTGCGTCATGCCCCGAATGCCAAAGAACTCGAAACATCTCTCAAGCTAAAGAAATTTAAGTGCCTTTGAAATACAACTTGCAAATCGACATATTCGATGTATGGGGCATAGACTTCATGGGGCCACTCATTTGGATTCGAGTATATACTTGTTATGGTTGATTATGTATCCAAGTGGGTAGAGGCTATACCATGTCGTAAAGCTTCCACGGAGGAGTCCATCACTATGATCAAGAACGTGATTTTTCCCCGTTTCGGTACACCGAGAATCTTGATAAGTGATGGAGGAACTCATTTCACCGGGAAAAACTTTAAAAAGTGCTTGTCCAAGTTGGGAATTGAGCATAGGGTCTCCACGGCCTATCACCCACAAACCAACGGACAAGCGGAGACGTCAAATAGGCAATTAAAAAGCATACTCAACAAGACCATAGAGAAGGGAGGCAAGGATTGGTCAAAGAAATTGGACTGGAGCTTTATGGGCTTATCGAACGGCGTTTAAAACACCGATAGGTATGACCCTCTATCAATTCGTCTATGGAAAAGCTTGCCACCTTCCGGTCGATAGGAACATAAAGCCTATTGGGCGATTAAAGAGATGAACCTTGATCTCGATGCCGCGGTGGTGAAACGAAGGATTCAAATAAGCGAGCTAGAGGAGTTGAGGTTGAAAGCTTATGAAAACGCAAGCATATACAAGGAGAGAATCAAAAGGTGGTATGATAAAAGATTGAAGAAAAAAGAATTTAAAGAAGGAGATAAGGTCCTCCTCTACAATTCGAGGTTTAAAACCTTCGGAAAGGGGAAATTGCAAAGCAAGTGGGACGGACCTTTATGTTGTGCATTCGGTGTTCTCCAACGGAGTGGTAACCATTATGGATATAAACGGCGATCAATTTGTGGTGAATGGACAGCGGCTTAAGGTTTACTACGAACCCGACATCGTGCCCATTCATCATGTTGACGTCTTTACCATGGAGGAAGAGCCCGAACGTCCCGCCTAGGACGAAAAACAAGGCACCAACTTCTGTAAATAATTTTTCTTTTAGTTCTCTGGAGTTTTTCACGAAGATTAACTGGGCCAACTTTTTCCCATGGGCTGAGGATGAAAAAAAATAGGGCGGTGTGCAAAAAACCGGACCGGCCCGGCCCCCGAGGCAGGGTGGGCCGGCCGGCCCAGTCGGATCGGCCCAAGGGGGCCCGACGCCCGATGTCCCCGAATTTCGCCCGAACTGCTCCTTTTCGACTTCCTTGTTTGGTCAGAAAATTTTAAGGGAAGTGTAAAAAAGGAAAATAAGGTTCCCAGGCTTTTCTCTCAGGACTATATATTTGGCCGAATTGGGAGCTCGAGAATCAAACCTTTCAAGCAATGTGTTGCACCCTTGTAGCAGCCATTGAGCCTCCAAAAAGCTTAGAGTTGAAGGTAGAAGCCAAGAAGCCATCGATGGAGGAGGCGATGCGATGCGAGGTCAAGCTACCCGTCAAGAGGACCGCACGTATCCGTTGCGGAGGACGTGTCCCGACCGGAGCTCTTGCATCTCGCCACCCCGTCAAAGGAGAGAAGGTCCCTACACCCGTTCGAAGGTCGGCACGTCTCCAAGGCATCAAGCGCAAGGATTACAAGGAGATGTCGCCGGAGCCTAAGGATTATGGGGATAGCGACTACTCCGACGATCGTAGCCCGAGCTCGTGGGCGGCTGCCGGTAGAGATGATGATGATTGGGGTGAGCAACCCTATGAAAGGACTCCCGAAGGCCCCAACGGCGACGGCAACGGCGGTGGCGAAGGCGACAACAATGGAGGTGGCGACGACGGTGGTGACAACGGTGGAGATTATGGCGACGACGACCCCTTCGGATTGCATCCGTGTGCCGTCGAGTTTGCCGTCAATCCATCGCAGCCTCTTCACGCGTCGGCCGACGAATGTCTTCAAACCATGTGTGGAAGCGATGAAGCAGCGTATGGAGGACTTGGAGCGCGTAGTTGAAGATGACTACAAGTTCCTTAACCGTAACGTGTGCAATCTTTTCTGTCATGGTTGGAAACATGAGAGGCAAGTGGTGCAAAGCTTGCTCGAAGTACCATTAGATCTAGTTTTCCCCTTTGGTTTTTGTAAGATACGACGAGGACGTCGTACGTTTTAAGTGTGGGGGAGAGCTAGCTCGCTAGCCTTAGCTTTTGAACTTCAAGTTTAGGTTCGGTTTAATCTTCGTGTGAGAGTCTTAGCGTTTTAATGAGTCTTTAGTTTTCGAGTCCGTTTTTAAATTTTTGCAAGCGTCTTAAATTAGTGTTGAGTCAAGAAAACCAAATAAAAAGAGTCTTATATATATCTTTGTGTTTTATGTATTGTTTATCTTTATTTACTTGTTGTCTACTCTTCGATTCTTGATATATGAATACAAGTATATGGTTTGAAAATCGTTTACCGTGGTACTTAGTGGAATCGCTTACTACTTAAAGTACCCATACCGCACTTCGATCTTGAGCTTCACATGCTAGTTGTGCTATGTTCGATGCTAAAAATTGGAGGATTTCAGCTTCCTGAAAATTATATTAAAACCCTTATAATAAAGGTTAGCAAAACCTCTTTTCCAAGTTGAGAGAAGAAAAAAATTCCTATCCAAAGCCAAGTTTGTTTTTTTCGCTCCACCATAAGTGTGATTAGCACGATGAGTTAGGCTAGGACCCTTCTCTGGTGAGTTTTAATTTCAAGCAATGATCATGTCCTTGTGCTTATCTTTTGTTGCTAGCCTCGTCATTTATTCAGTTCATGACTTTCATAACGAAAGTCATGTATATATCACTGGATTCCATACCCAACCCTATACATCTCTTTTGAACATCGTATTCTTGAACACAACTAACCTATTTTCAAAGTTTCGTCTCGTCTCTAGCAGATTTATTTAAAAATTTCAGATTGTGTGCATGCGAGGAAAGAGAGAATTGAAAGCTTTGAAAAGTTGTCAAGAGAGAGAAAAATAAAGAGAAAAAGTATGTGTATGGAAAAGAAAGAAAGAAGAAAGAAAAAAATTATATGTGAATGAAAGAAGAAAAAAAGAGAGAAAGATGAGTTAGCAATGAAGATATGAGGGGGATGGATCAAGTGAAAGAAAAGAAAATAATAAAGTGTAAGGAAGGATGTCACGTTGATTGTGAGACGAAACTTTTACTCTATTTCCAACCATGTGCAATCCGACAACGAGGACATCATTGGTGCTCAAGTCACAATTTTCTTTGCCCTTGCACATGTCCACCATTCTAAATCTTCATCCTTGATATCCTTACATATGGTTAATTCTCATGATCATTGGCTTCGAAAGGTAGACAACCATTAGAGGAAGTTCTTAGTTTTGACAATACCTGTGTTGATTGCGCTAGCCCTACCTATAGCTCCACTCCTTTTACATGATATATGAGAGATTAATGGGAGGTGAGAGTTTTATGTACTTGGTTAGGATAGACACTTCATATGAGTGACTTGAGAGAGCTTGGAGAAAGGTTTTTGTCTAATACTTTGTTGCAGGAAATTTTGTTTTAAAAATCATAAAAACCCTCCGATGGAAGCAAAGAAGTAAGTATGGTCGAAATTGAAGACTTCGAAGTGAAAGGTTTGAGTTGTGGGGTAAATCTTGACGTGGTAAAAATTCTAAACGCCCATGTTTATGTTTGATTATCATTACTTTGTGTTTATGTATTAAAGATGAAGGGATTGACTAACTTGTGAAGAAGGATAAAGGGTACACGATTACACACCTTGGACGAAGTTCTTTTTACTTTCTAGTACTTGCTCGAGGACGAGCAAGAGCTATGTGGGGAGATACGGTGTATTTTGGTGCACCTAGCATGTTCATTACACTTTGGTTTGGATTTGATTATTGAACTAACCCGCCACTAGGCACACTAATCATATAACAAGTTCACTTTTGTGCATGCATTTGGAAGTGTTGTGTTTATGTAGGAAATCATGGACATAAAGGACGGATTTGCAATAAGTTCAAAGGAGCATTCATGGAGTCTTGTTCGTGTTCATGAGCTTGCTGAAATTACTTCCAATGGTGGCGAGGACCGAAGTGCTACGAGGAACACCCCGGGGATTGAAGCGTAAAGATCAAACTTCATGCAAAGAGAGTCTCCATCTTGATCACGAGGAGGTCAGCCACAAAATCATCCAAGTGGAGGGGGCGAAGTAGATAAGTAACGAGACCCACGGGAGCAAAAAGGGCGACCGAACCGGCCGAAACTCGGCCTAGGCCGGCCGGCCCGCCGGATCGGCCCAGCCCACTTCGGGCACGGCTCGGTCCCGTCTTCCTTGCCCTCGAAGGATCTTCGACCCTAAAAACCCCCGACGCGCCGCCACCGCACGGAGAGGAGTTTATTCGCACCAGAAGGCCATCTACAAGCTTGAGAGAGAGGAGGAGGATCTCCGACGGGAGATCAACCACCTCGAAGGAAGCTGTGGAGAAGAACGAAGACACCGGCGGAAGGGAAACCATGATCAACCCGTGCCATGATCGGGGCGCACCTGATGGGGTAATCTTCTCATTCGTCCATGGGTTCTAATCGATCTTGAGATGTAATCGCACTTTGTCGCGATTATCTATCTATCATCTTTGTGTTGAATATACTTTAATGCTTAAGGCTTGCAACCATGCCGTAAAGGGAGTAAGGCCTCAATGCTTCCTTGGATCCATTCATCACGCCGTGCCATCAAAGGTCTAGTCATGAATACCTTCGCGTAGTGACAAGACGAGAGGAGGGAAAGGGCGAAACCGTGGTCACAACCCCCGATAGATTAGATTGGTTTTTTCATGTCTTTAAGCGATTGCATGTCAGTATCGTAGACCCGTGGGTGAGTGTCTTCTCTTGATCGCTATCATTCTCTCTAGTGTAGTTTAGTGTTTTTTCTAGTATAATAGTAGTTAGGGTTTTAGTAGCTAAGTGTGTCATAGTAGATCTAACGCTTGTAATCCCCTTGCTCCGCGGATTGACAAGAACCTTGGGAACTCGTGGTGAAGAAGGGTGGGGTCCGTACGCTTGCGATCGTAGAGGGATACGTCTTTTATCCGTCAAACAAAGTGCACGGAAGTTTTCACTCGCATCCGGCTCGGGGCTACCCTAAAGGCTTCGGTGGCGATGCGCCTCGTATCTACTACGTGCGAGTCGCCGGGAGTGGACCTACTTCAAGATTCAAGTGAAGATGATCGCGGCTCACTCGGGGTGAAAAACCCTAAGGGTTTTGGCTCTTATTTATAAGCCAAATCGCCTCCGCAACCGGCGGCCGGATTAGTCCACGCGCGGCCGACTCGCCGGTCGCGCGTGACGCCGTATTCTACTAGTCGACGCGCCTCATCTCGGGGGCTCGGCTACTTCTACTCGACTACTCCGGGACGCGACTAGTCTCAAGAGCATCTCGTGACACATTCATTGAAGACCCCTTCCACCCGAGAGGAAGTACTCGACTCAAGGCTCCTGGGGCTGCGGCCACGTGTCCTTCGGTTTTTCTCTCCGGATTTTTCGGGATTATCTTGCCAAGATTTCGTATGACCCTAAGCCGAGCCCGCGGCTCGAGGCTCGGGGGCTACTCCATGTGGAGTGCGGCTCTGCGAAATCGCGCCTCCATGACGGGGCCGGCTTCAAGACAAGACTCGGCATTTCTTGAGGACCTTCGAAGGCAGACATTTCAAGGATGCTTGGGACTACTCGAGAAGACTTCAAGATTGCTCAAACATCGACTCGGAGTACATTCCGCAGCCTCGGGATGCTTCGACTACCTGAGGACTTTTGACTTGTAGCGCTCGTGACGCTTGAGGACTACTCGTTAAGGCCGTCAAGACTACTTGAAGCTATCCTTCTCGACTACAAAGTACCTGGGGCTAGTCGTATGTGGACCAGGAGCGTCCGAAGGTCGGTGGATGACCGCTCCTTAAGTGATGAGTGATTGACAACGGGTGTTGGACTCGACTCTTGGGCTTAGTGCGCGAGGTGTAGGCTGCGGCCTAGTTCGTGTTGTTGCGGGTGAAGAACGGGCGCGAAAGGTCTTCGGCCTTGAGGGGCCTCGGGAGATGGAGAGACAAGTAGGCTCGGTTCGAGGGACCGGTGGACGGCGGGGCCCGGGTGCGGGCCACATGGTGGCGACACAAGCAAGACGAAGTCATGGACAAGTGAGCGGTGCACGGTGGCGGTCAAGTCAAGTGGTTTGGCGGGAGGGCCGGACCGGGCACGCGGGGGTTTGGTGGTTTGCCCACAAAACCATCGGCGGACGGTTTCTTGGTTTGGGCCTCAAAACCAAGTCCGAGGGCCCAACACGACGGAGACGGGATCGGGCGTGTCGGGAAGCTTCGAAGCGGAGGACACGCGGCGGGATCGCATGGCTTGCGTCGGGAGGACGCGGGGGTGCGGCAAAGGCGTGGCCGTCCGATGGCAAGACCCACAAACATTACCAAAATGCCCCTACGTGGGTTGTATCGCCAGTAGTGTAGTTAGGGGTAGTCGAGTCATTTACCACTCCGGCGGGACCTGATATATAAGCCTGGAGTGTGTGTTGATGGCTCTCTCTCTCCGCGACTTAGGGTTTCATTTCCCCCCTTCTCTTTCTCATTTTCGTAGCTATTTTCCTTCCTATTTTCTCTAGGCTAGCATGAGAGCTTCATGAGAGATTTGTTGAGAGGGATGGATGCTAGGGCGGCATGCTAGACCTTGTGAATCTTTCCTGGTTTGTATAGAAGATTCGGGGTTGTTTTTCGTGCCTTTTTGTGCTTATTTTCGTGCCTTTGTTCTCGGTGTGATTCCGCGGATTTGAGTGAGTTTCTTCCGGATTTCTTTGAGGGAAACATGGATAGATGTCTTGTGCATCTTTGTGCTTGATCTTGTGCCCTCAAACGCGGGAAACTACTTCGATTCGTGAGTTTTCGTTCGGTGCTCTAGGTTTTGGTGGTGCTCAAAGGATTCGCGATTCCCGGTGATTTAGGGAGTTAGGAGGCAAGATTTTTGGGCTATAGCATCCTTGTGTGACGCTTTTCAAGTACCCAAACCCTTGTCTCCACGGCTTCAACCGTTTGGGAAATCCGATGATGATTTGGGGGAGTTGACTTTCGAGGTCGGGCATTTTTACGTGCGATTCGTCGAGCCTCGCGGACGGTCCGCGGCCCTCTGGCGGACGGTCGCGCGGGTCCGATTCATCCCGTGTTCTTCGTGTTCTTGCTCGTCCTTTGTTTCGATCCGTTGTGATTTTGGTTTTTGGTTGGACGAAGTTTCGGACGGTCCGCGGTGTCGGGCGGACGGTCGCGGGTGCTAGGCGGACGGTCCGCGTGCTCCCCGCGGACGGTCCGTGGCACGGGGGTGTCTTTGGGTCGTTCTGTGTAAATTAACGGACGGTCGCGGCTAAGGCGGACGGTCCGCGGCCGGGTGCGGACGGTCCGCGATGCCGGCCGGACGGTCCGCGCGGCTCTTGCGGACGGTCCGCCCCCTCTGCGCGGACGGTCGCGAGCTGTGTGCTTTGCTTCTTGGTTCGATTCCTTCCTCCCTTTCTAGTGCTTCCGCGTGTGCTTTGAGGAATCGTTCCTAAGGCTAGAGGTTGATCCATAACCTCGTGGTCTTGGCGATTGGTGCGTGATTCGATCCATCGCTTGTGTGTGGCCGGGTTTTGAGTAGGACATAGGCGGGTTCTTTGGGAAGAATTTTTACCGGCTCCTATTCACTCCCCCCCCTCTCTAGTCGCCATCGATCCTTCAATTGGTATCGAGCTTGGTGCCGGATTCTTTGCGACTTTGACAAGTCTCGAATCCTAAGATGGCGTACGTTGAGCGGGGCGGTCCGCCGCACTTCGATGGCAAGGGTTACCACAAGTGGGCGGCTCGTATGATGATTTTCTTCGAGGAAAAGTTTGTTGGATTTTATTGTGCTTGACAAGACATATGCTATTCGGTCAACATCCATACTCTTATGGTGGCCGATGCCGATGCCAAGGCCAAGTATGAGGCTAATGCAAAAGCCGTTGATCACTTGTGCGGAGCTTGTGTGATCCGAGTTTGATCGTGTTCGCCATTTGAATCTTGCTTGGCAAATTTGGGATAAGTTGTTGGTTGCTCACGGTGGTGATAACCATGTGAAGGCTCGCCTCTTTGTCTCTTACGGATGCAATATGAGAATTTCTCTCCACTTCCCGGTGAGGACATTGATGCGATGTTTCGGAGGTTCATCGCCATCGTGAACAACATGAAGGCTAATGTTGAGGATTTTCCGTACTCGAGCATGATCGGGCTTTGAAGCTCTTGCATGTCTTGGATCCAAATGTTTGGGGTGCTAAGGTTGAGGCCATCAAGGAGTACGGGAATTATTTGACTATTGAGTTGGATGACCTCTTTTCTAAGCTCAAGTCGGTGAGGTTGACGGGGAAGATGCTATCCAAGCATGAGGGCTCGGCCCGACCATAGTCTTGCTCTTGTGGGAGGATCAAAGGGCAAATCTAACCCTTCTGTCGACAGTTTTCTTTGTCCTCTCTTATGTCCATTCCGGATGAGGAGTTTGATGTCTTGGGCGAGGAGGAGGGCGGCCTTGCTCTCAAGAAGATTTGAACGACTACACGAGAGTCGGAGGAACGCAAGGCGGAGCTCGGGGACGTGCTACAAGTGTGGCAAGCGTGGCCACTTCATCGCCGAGTGCCGGAAGCGGAGGAGAACAAGTACAAGGTGAACGAGTACAAGGCGCACCGAGGCGTGAAGACAAGTACTCCTCCAAGGGCAAGCACTTCAACAAGTCCAAGAGCAAGGACAAGGACAAGCGGCGGCCGAGCAAGAGCACCTACAAGAAGAACAAGGCAAGAGCGATGGTGGCGGTGCGAGCGACGTCGACTCAAGCTCAAGCGAGGAGCGATCAAGCTCAAGCGGCGAAGATGAAGACGCGGGAGGCGCGGTGGCAAGAAGAGTGCAAGCGGAACCTCGGCGGGGCGGCGTGTGGCGCTCGAGGGCTTTTGTGGCATGGCCCATAGCTCGAGCGGCAAGAAGAGTGTGAAGGAGGACGGCGACTCGACTCGGAGGATGAGGTAAGCCGTGATCCCGAGCTCTTTCTTGCTTTGAGATTGCTAGGTTGAATGGTTTGCTTGATAATCGTGATAGTGTCTTTGAGAGATGCCAAAAAGATGAGGAAAGATCTTAGGGCTCAGCTTGAGAATGCTAGTGAGAAAGTAGGAGAGTTAGAGTCAAAATTGCTTGAATTGAAACTTGAGAATGACTCTTTGAAACTTGCTCCTACTTCTTCTGATGATGTTGAATGTGTTGAATGTGATGCTTGGTTGAATGAGATCAAAATGCTTAATGAGAAGAATGCTTCTATTTTGGCTCAACTAGATGCTCTTAGGGATGAACATGATGAGCTTAAGGCTAGACCTACTTTGCTTGGTGCTTGCAAATCATGTCCTACTATGCATGCTAAGCTTGTCGATGCTCGTTCTACCATTAGTTCTTTGGAAGCATCTTTGAAATCTCTGTTGCAAATGCATGTTCTAGGTTTGTGATGAAGTCACTTTGCGTAATCTTGAACTTACTTCCCGTTTGGATGTCATCTATGAGGAGAATGACTATTTGAGGAAGGTGTTGGGTTGGTTGTACGGGCGGGAACCTCAATTGAAAATCATGATTGAGGAGTTCAAGAGAGGCGATGGTCGTGGTTTGGGGTTTTGAGAAGTTGGGTGAGAAAGTGGGAGAGAACGAGTGGGGAGAGTGTGTACGAGAAGTGTGTTGAGTCTAACCCGGGTTTGAGGTGATCGGAGAGATCCAAGTCCCACTCCCAAAAGCACCCAAGAACTCTTTCACACCAAAGCCCAACCACCTTTGCAACAAGCTTGACACAACCCAAGATCCACCCAAATTCCCACCTAAGACAAATGATTTCCAAAACCGGTGAAGTTTGTGGGTGAGAAGGGTGAGAAGCCTAGAGAGAAGCCGAGCCAAAACCAAAACCCATCCCCTTCGGGTGTGAGTATTGTGGCAAGGAGAGGCATCTTGCGAGTTTTGCTACAAGAGGAAGAGGGATGAGAGGCTTGCTAGGGAGCAAGCAAACCGGGACGGGTATCGCCGGCCTCGCGGTATTCACGAGCCTAGAGTGCCACTTCCACGGGGTGTGGGAAGTGTGAGGAGTGTTGGCGGGTTCCCACGGAGGAGGGTGGTGGTGAGAGGTTTGTCGGGGAGAGATGATGGTGTGCGTCTTTGGTGAGAGGTTTGGTCGGGCTCGTGGTGGTTTTCTTTGGACGTCCTCCTACTCGTCCTCGGTACGGGTTTAGGGGAGATGATCGCGGCTTTGGGTTCCGGAGGAACTACGGACCACGTTTTCCCCCTCGTGGTGCTCGTACTCCTCCCATGGGACATGGGAAGTTTGGTGGCAAGGGAGTGATGTTTGCTAACCCCTCTTTTGAGCGAGATGGCTCGACAACTGGTTTAACTTTCTCTGTGCTAACCCCGGTGTCGAGTCGCTAGCTCATTCTCGTTCTTGTTTACTTTGCGGGCGGGGAGGCTTGGAGAACATTTGGTTGATCGACTCCGGGTGTTCTCGACACATGACCGGAGATAAGAAGTGGTTCTCCGGCCCTCACCCCGGTGAAGGAAAAGATGTACATCACATTTGGGGACAATGGACGAGGTAGGGTGCTTTCGAGAGGGTGTTGTGCATGTGAGTGACAAGGTAACGTTGAAGAGAGTGGCTCTTGTGAAGTCTTTGGGTTTTAATTTGCTTTCGGTTTCTCGGTTGCTTGATGAGGGTTTTGAGGTGCGTTTCAAGTACGGCGAGTCTCGTTTGCTTGATTCTCGAGGTGATCTTGTACGTATGATCATCCCAGGGTCGGATTTTCGGGGTGATTTCTCTCGTTCTTTGGGTCTGCTCGTTGTTTGATGGGCGGTCCTTCTTCGATTTGTGGAAATGGCATAGGCGGTTGGGACACTTGAGCTTTGATTTGGTTTCCCGCTTGAGTGGTCTTGACCTTGTCAGAGGATTGCCGAAGTTGAAGTTTGAGAAGGATTTGGTTTGTGCTCCTTGTAGGCATGGTAAGATGGTAGCCACTCCCCATCCACCCCACGGCCGATGTCATGGCCAGAGCGTCAGAACGGAGGTTGTTGCATATGGACCTTGTTGGGCCGGCTCGAGTTCGCTCGGTGGGTGGGAAGTGGTATGTCCTTGTTGTGGTGGACGATTACTCTCGCTATGCACGGGTGTTCTTCTTGGAGGATAAGAGTGAGACTTTTGGTTTTGTTCGAGATGCGATCGTGAGGTTGAAAAACGAGAGGCATGGGAATGCTATTCGAGCTATCCGCGGTGATAATGGCTGCGAGTTCAAGAACTCTCGTTTTGATGCCTTTTGTCGTGATCTAGGTCTTGAACATCGGTATTCGACCCCTTATGTGCCCCCTCAAAATGGAGTCGTGGAAAGGAAAAATCGGACTCTTTGTGAGATGGCTAGGACGATGCTCGATGAGCACGGGACTCCTAGGAGGTTTTGGGTGAGGCGGTCAATACGACTTGTCATGTTTCCAATCGGATTTTATTGAGAGCTTTCAAGAAGAAGACTGTTATGAGCTTATGCATGGTCGGGCACCCAAAGTGAGTCATTTCGAGTTTTTGGCTGCAAGTGCTTTATTTTGAAAAAGGGAAAACTCGACAAGTTTGAGGCTAGGTCTAGTGATGGTATTTTCTTTGGATATGCTAACCACTCTAGAGCCTATAGGGTGCTTAACCTTGAGACTAACAAAATCATGGAGACTTGCGAGGTGACCTTCGACGAGACAATGCCATGTACTTCTCTTGGCTTTGAATGTGCGGGTGATGAAGAGATGGCCGAGGACCTCTTTGAAGAGGAGAAAGATGAAGGTGGAGATGATGATGGGGAGAACCATGCGCTGAAGGCGAGCATGTACCCACTACTTCCCCTACGACTACTTTGGAGCATGGACCGTCTACTTCATGGACAACGACGGTGCAACAAGAGGACCGGGCGAGAGAAGGCGAAGTTGAGGGGGAGGTAGTCTCGAGGCGTGAGGCTCCCCGGCGGATTCAAGAAGTGCATCCCCTGTCGAAGATCATTGGAGACATCAATGAACGCACTACACGGTCGAGGTCCGGGAATTCCTCTCATTTTGCTCATCTTGCTTTTGTTGCTACTTTTGAGCCCAAGGACATTGGACATGCTTTATACGATGCAAAGCTGGGTCAATTCTATGCATGAGGAGTTGGAAAACTTTGAGAGGAACCGGGTGTGGGAGTTAGTTGAACCACCTCCAAATTGCCATCCCATAGGAACCAAGTGGGTTTGGAAGAACAAAGAGGGAGAGAATGGGATGGTTGTGAGGAACAAGTCCGGACTTGTTGCTCGGGGGTTTAGTCGGGAAGGAGGGGATCGACTATGAGGAGACCTTTGCTCCTGTGGCCCGTCTTGAGGCAATTCGGATCCTTCTAGCCTTTGCGTGGCTAAAGGGTTCAAGTTGTTTCGGATGGACGTGAAGAGTGCTTTTCGAATGGGGTCATAGAGGAGGAGGTGTATGTGAAGCGACCACACGGGTTTGAGAGCGAGTTGTACCCACACGGGGTATACGGGTTGAAAAGGGCTGCGTATGGGTTGAAACGGGCGCCCGTGCTTGGTATGGGAGATTGAGAGGTTTTCTTTTGAGCGAGAGGGTTTGTGATGGGTACGGTGGATAGAACCTTGTTTCTCCTCAAGCATAGGAATGACTTGTTGATTGTGCGGATATACGTGGATGATATTGTCTTTGGTGGCTCGTCACATAACCTTGTTGCCAAGTTTGCGGATGAGATGAGCGGGGAGTTCGAGATGAGCATGATGGGCGAGTTGCGGTATTTTCTCGGGGCTGCGAGATCAAGCAAGTGAAGGACGGTACATTTGTGCACCAAACCAAGTACACGAAAGACATGCGAGGAAGTTCCGGATGCAAGATGTGAAGCCGATGTCGACTCCCATGGGGAGTACGGCCACTTTGGATGCGGATGAGGACGGAGAACCGGTGGACCGGCGGGAGTACGGGGAGCATGATCGGCTCCCTCCTCTACTTGACCCGGCGACGAGGCCGGACATACGGTTCGGCGTGTGTACGTGCGCTCGTTTTCGAGCTTCGCGGGGACATCACATCGACGGGCCGTCAAGAGGATTTTCGGTACCTACGATCTGCCCTTTGGTCTTGGCCTTTGGTATTCTTCCTCCTCGACTCTGTCTCTTCATGGTTTTTCGATGCGGATTTTCTTTGGTTGTCGAGTCGAGAGGAAGTCTACTTCGGCACTTGTCGGTTTCTTGGTTCTTCGTTGGTCTCATGGTCTTCCCGCAAGCAGTCTAGTGTAGCTCGGTCTACCACGGAGGCGGAGTATGTTTTGCCGCTAGTTGTTGCTCCCGGTTGTTGTGGATTTCATACACTTTGAGAGACTTTGGTGAGGAGTGCACCCGGATCCCACTTCTTTGTGATAGCACCGGTGCCATAAGCGTAGCCAAAAACCCGGTGCTTCACTCCAGAACCAAACATATAGAAGTGAGGTATCATTTTCTGAGGGACAATGTGGAGAAAGGAACCATTGTTTTGCGCCATGTCCCTACCCAAGATCAGCTAGCCGACATCTTTACAAAGCCTCTCGACCAAGCTACATTTGTGCGCTTGCGGGGCGAACTTGGGGTTTGTTGTCCTTTCTAGTTGATTCTTGGGAGATTTTCTTTTTGTACCATATGTATCATACCATGTTTATTTTGATGTATATACATGCTTTGCTTGATGTATAAACCATGGTAGGATAGCCATCTTGTCATATATCATGTTGCATTTGTATCATATTGCATTTTAGGATGATGAGCTTCTTTTATATGCCATATGTGAGTCTCTTTGGCTATTTGTGAGATTTTGGTTATATGTGTGGAGAAATGGTGATGTGAGGCTATGCTCTTGGAATATTTGAGATATATGTGTGGTGAGATAGCCCCTTTTTGAGATAAATGCTTAACTTGACTAATTTTTGATGAAATATGCTCCACTCGTGTGTAGTTGTGTATCCATGTCACAGTTTGGTCTAAATGTGCTTTTCATGCTTAGATTGTGCTTGGATGCCTTGTTCTTGCATTTGGGCCAAAGGCGGATATCATTGTGAATGTTTAGCCTATGTTGCATTCATGGGGGAGCATAAGCTTCTTTTTGCCGCAAAGGCACTTCATGTACCATGAAATGAATCAATCTTGAAAAGAAGTGCATAATGCTTGAAAAATGCTCCATCCATCATGTCTATGCTTAAAATGTCTTATCTTTCACATATGGGTGCAAAACATGTTGCATGATGTTCACCGGTGGAGAAGTCTCCCCGAAGTGGACACATGGCTCATGAGCTTTGACATGACATGCTTTGCTTTATGGGTGTTTGCCATGATCTTTTCTTTGAGAATTTGATATCCTTGTATGATCTTTAAATGGTATGCATGTTTGTGGCTCAAGTGTGACATGGATAGGCTTTTACATGTGAAGCGAGTCTTCTTTTGGTAAAAATGCTTAAATCTGAAAATTTTGCTTTGTCACATGCTTGTATTTTCATATATTACTTGTGGCAATGCTTTGACTATGCTATGATTCATGTGTGTGATCTTTGTCTCATTTTTAGCCTTTGACACTAGATTTGGCCTATTTGAGAAGCTCATGTAGATGTTTATATGCTTTGCTTTGCATTTCTGCATTTTCACCTTGATTCATACATTGTCAACAAGGGGGAGAAAAGGTGAGCTTAATGAAAATTCGAAGAGGTGAGCTGAAATTTGAGAGTTTGCATGAGTTTGCATCCACATGTTCAGGGGGAGCTTGCATTTGTTCAGGGGGAGCTTTCTTCTTGTTTTCGGTGTGGATTTTGTGCTTTGCTTGGCTTGTGACCTTTCTTCGCCTTTCTTCGGTTTTGGTCATGAGTTGAGCTTCCTTGTTTTTCTTTCTTCTTTCTTTCTCTTTCACTGCGAATTTCATTTCGCGTTGTGTGTTGTCAATGCACTCATCAAGGGGGAGATTGTGGACCGGGGAGCGTCCCGGTGGTCGGTGGATGACCGCTCCTTAAGTGATGAGTGATTGACAACGGGTGTTGGACCGACTCTTGGCTTAGTGCGCGGGTGTAGGGCTGCGGCCTAGTTCGTGTTGTTGCGGGTGAAGAACGGGCGCGAAAGGTCTTCGGCCTTGAGGGGCCTCCGGGAGATGGAGAGACAAGTAGGCTCGGTTCGAGGGACCGGTGGACGGCGGGGCCCGGGTGCGGGCCACATGGTGGCGACACAAGCAAGACGAAGTCATGGACAAGTGAGCCGGTGCACGGTGGCGGTCAAGTCAAGTGGTTTGGCGGGAGGCCGGACCGGGCACGCGGGGTTTGGTGGTTTGCCCACAAAACCATCGGCGGACGGTTTCTTGGTTTGGGCCTCAAAACCAAGTCCGAGGGCCCAACACGACGGAGACGGGATCCGGGCGTGTCGGGAAGCTTCGAAGCGGAGGACACGCGGCGGGATCGCATGGCTTGCGTCGGGAGGACGCGGGGGGTGCGGCAAAGGCGTGGCCGTCCGATGGCAAGACCCACAAACATTACCAAAATGCCCCTACGTGGGTTGTATCGCCGGTAGTGTAGTTAGGGGTAGTCGAGTCATTTACCACTCCGGCGGGACACGATATATAAGCCTGGAGTGTGTGTTGATGGCTCTCTCTCTCCGCGACTTAGGGTTTCATTTCCCCCCTTCTCTTTCTCATTTTCGTAGCTATTTTCCTTCCTATTTTCTCTAGGCTAGCATGAGAGCTTCATGAGAGATTTGTTGAGAGGGATGGATGCTAGGGCGGCATGCTAGACCTTGTGAATCTTTCCTGGTTTGTATAGAAGATTCGGGGTTGTTTTTCGTGCCTTTTTGTGCTTATTTTCGTGCCTTTGTTCTCGGTGTGATTCCGCGGATTTGAGTGAGTTTCTTCCGGATTTCTTTGAGGGAAACATGGATAGATGTCTTGTGCATCTTTGTGCTTGATCTTGTGCCCTCAAACGCGGGAAACTACTTCGATTCGTGAGTTTTCGTTCGGTGCTCTAGGTTTTGGTGGTGCTCAAAGGATTCGCGATTCCGGTGATTTAGGGAGTTAGGAGGCAAGATTTTTGGGCTATAGCATCCTTGTGTGACGCTTTTCAAGTACCCAAACCCTTGTCTCCACGGCTTCAACCGTTTGGGAAATCCGATGATGATTTGGGGGAGTTGACTTTCGAGGTCGGGCATTTTTACGTTGCAGTCCGAGCCTCGCGGACGGTCGCGGCCCTCTGGCGGACGGTCCGCGCGGGTCCGGTTCATCCGTGTTCTTCGTGTTCTTGCTCGTCCTTTGTTTCGATCCGTTGTGATTTTGGTTTTTGGTTGGACGAAGTTTCGGACGGTCCGCGGTGTCGGGCGGACGGTCGCGGGTGCTAGGCGGACGGTCCGCGTGCTCCCCGCGGACGGTCCGTGGCACGCGGGTGTCTTTGGGTCGTTCGTGTAAATTAACGGACGGTCGCGGCTAAGGCCGGACGGTCCGCGGCCGGGTGCGGACGGTCCGCGATGCCGGCCGGACGGTCCGCGCGGCTCTTGCGGACGGTCCGCCCCCTCTGCGCGGACGGTCGCGAGCCTGTGTGCTTTGCTTCTTGGTTCGATTCCTTCCTCCCCTTTCTAGTGCTTCCGCGTGTGCTTTGAGGAATCGTTCCTAAGGCTAGAGGTTGATCCATAACCTCGTGGTCTTGGCGATTGGTGCGTGATTCGATCCATCGCTTGTGTGTGGCGGGATTTGAGTAGGACATAGGCGGGTTCTTTGGGAAGAATTTTTACGGCTCCTATTCACTCCCCCCCCTCTCTGTCCGTGAGCTTTGCTTCTTGGTTCGATTCCTTCCTCCCTTTCTAGTGCTTCCGCGTGTGCTTTGAGGAATCGTTCCTAAGGCTAGAGGTTGATCCATAACCTCGTGGTCTTGGCGATTGGTGTGTGATTCGATCCATCGCTCGTGTGTGACCGGGATTTGAGTAGGACATAGGCCGGGTTCTTTGGGAAGAATTTTTACCGGCTCCTATTCACTCCCCCCCCCTCTCTAGTCGCCATCCGATCCTTCGGTATGGACCTCCCTAGGCCCACTACCCCGGTGGGTACCGGGGACCGACTACTCGGTGGGCCCCCGGGACTACCCGGCACCGCGCTACACGGCATCCGAAAGCGTGGAGCACAAGGACTACACGGGAGTAGTACTCGGTTAGGAAGCCGTACATGTTCCGCACTTCGTATATAGAGGATTCCAAGACGTACTCGGCTAGTACTCTCTTCCTACTCCGACTTGTAACCCCGCCTCCGGACTATATAAGGCGAGGCGAGGGACCGATCTCCTCATCCAATCTCCTCTCATACAACTCACGGCGCATAATTGCACCATCGTGTAATCGTGCCCTATCAATCCAGAGCTACGCAGCATACAAGACGTAGGGTATTACACACCTCGCGGCCCGAACCTGTCTAAATTGTGTGCCACGTGTCTCTTCCTTCGAGTTACCGATCTCGGTGAGTCACATTCATCTACTTCGGGTACTCCCCGTAGTAGGTTGCCGGTCTAAAACACCGACAGAGTCGTCTTCGGACTCGGGCTCCTCGGGTCCGACCCGAAGTCGAAATCGTAATCCGGGTTCGAGTAGAACTCGGAGAGAGGGCGGAGTCCGAAACGAGATCGAGACGGCGTCGGAGTCCGAGTTGTACTCGGGCACGGGCTCCTTGCCGGCCGGCGTGGAGTAGGAGCCCCCGTGCGGGCCCGGGCCGAGAATGCGGGGGCCACGCGCGGAGTGCTCGCGTGGTGGGGGGACCGCCCTGCGATGGCTGAGCGGCCCGGCTCGCACGCGATGGCCCATGGCGACGTCGGGTTCGAGTTGGAGACGGACTCGAGCTCGAAGTCGGCGTGGTGGTTGAAGAGCGAAATTTCGCCGAACTTGCCGGCGAGTTCGCCCGTGACAACTTCGGGGAAGCGTCACGAGGCCTCGTCCTCGGGTTGGGCGTGCACGGTTAGGCGGCGGCGGGAAGGAGCCCGCGCCATCGGCGGTGCGGACCCGGTGCGCCGAAGACGAAGGTGTCGCCGCGGTTGAAGGCGACGATTGGCTTGAAGTGGACGGAAGCCGTCGAGTTCGCCATGTGATCTCGAGCGAGATCCCCTACGGCGCGCCGAGGTGTCGGTGTTTTAGACCGGCAACCTACTACGGGGGAGTACCCGAAGTAGATGATTGTGAATCGCCGAGACCGGTAACTCGAAGGAAGAGACACGTGGCACACAATTTAGACGAGGGTTCGGGCCGCGAGGTGCGTAATACCCTACATCCGTATCTTTGCGTAGCTACGGATTGATAGGACACAATTACAAGATGGTGTAATAGTGCGCCGTGGGTTGTAGGGGATTGGATGAGATGAGGTGATCCCGAGATCGGGTCCCCGCCTCGCCTTATATAGTCGGGAGGCAAGGTTACAAGTCGGAGTAGGGAGAGAGTACTAGTCGAGTACGCCTAGGAGTCCTCTATACAAAGTGCGGAACATGTACGGCAGCCCCTAACCGAGTACTACTCCTGTGTAGTCCTTGTGCTCCACGCCTTCGGGTGCGAGGTGTAGCGCAAGCCGGTAGTCCCGGGGGCCCACCGAGTAGTCGGTCCCGGTACCCACCGAGGTAGTGGGCCCGAGAGAGGTCCATACGACGAGTGACCAACCGCAAGAGCGCAAGATTGGGGAGCTATGCACCCCGGACATCATCGACCTACCAATCTTGAACCTTGAGGAGATCGGAAGACCGTTCGAGATCAAGACCTCAACAATCCGCATGGTGCAACATTCACCCTTCACCGGTAAAGAGGATCCGAACCTTCACCTCCAAGCATTCATTCAACTATGTCGGACTTTCAACATGGATGGGGCGACTCAAGATCAAATGAGGGCAAGGCTTTTTCCGTTCCCACTTCTCGGGAAGGCTTTACAATGGTTCCACTCTCAACCGGCGGAGACGGTGCAAAATTGGAACACGTTGATGAAGGCTTTCATGAAGGAATACTACTCGCCGGGTAGCTTGCGTAATAAGATTTTCACCTTTGTTCAATATCCTACAGAGACTATCTCGGAGGCATTCGAGCGCTTCAACGAGTACACACAGGAGGTTCCACATCACAAGTTCCCGAAGGAAGACCTCGTGCAAAAGTTCTATCAAGGACTCACCATGGCGTCAAGGACGATCATCGATGCATCGGGGAGAGGATCCATCATCGAGCTTACACCGATGGAAGCTTTCACGCTATTCAATAAGGTCGTGGATAACGACACATGGGCGTCATCCGGCGCCTACATCCGGTTCAACTGCGGGGAACGTCAAAGGAGTCTTGCAAGTGGAGAAGGAGAACATACTTGAAGGAAAGATTGACTTGCTCATGAGGAGGTTGGAGAAGATGGACATGGAAAAGAAAGAGGCTCAAGACTTGAAGGACGCCGAAGCAAGGTCCACATGCGAAGAATGTGGAGAGTATGGCCATGTCCGCAAAGATTGTCCGGAGGAAGCCAAAACGCTCGACTACATGAGGAAGGGAGAATTGCCGAACTTCCGCTACGGGCAAGGTAGACCTAAATTTAGTGCAAGCTCATCTATTCCTAATGCGGTTCCACTTCGTATACAATTGAAGGAGTTCATGGACGAGCAAGCTAAGATCAACAAGGACACCGTCACCAAGTTCAAGACCATAGACAAGGTGTTGGAGAACATCGATAGCAAAGTGACGGAGGTCGGAAGTTCCAATCATCAAGTGCTCAACATGATGAAGATGCTCGATACGCAAGTTGGACAACTTGCGGGGCGCCTCACTAATGATGAAGGGAAGCTTCCGGGACAACCCAAAAGTCCCGAATCGGCGAAGGCCATTGAAACACGTTCGGGGAAGGAGACCGAAGATCCGGAACGTTCCGCGGGAGCAAGGAAGATTAAACCATCCACCGAGGTGGAAGGAGTTGCTAAAGAGAAGGTTACGGGGATCGTCACCGAAGAACCCGAATTTGAGATGCCGAGAGGAAGACACGAGGATACCGCAACTCAAGCCACACTACTTCCGAGGTAAACTTGACAACCACTTTGAGAAGTTTGTGGAGGTTGTGCGTAGACTTAGCATCAACATACCATTACTAGATGACCTACAAGTACCTACATATTCTCGTTACTTTAAAGACATACTCGCAAATAAATATGAGATAGCAACACTCGGGGTAGATCATGTTAAGATGTCCGAGGAGTGTAGTGCCGCTATTGCTAATGGGCTCGAGAAGCAAAAGGACCCCGGATGCCCTACTATTCCTTGTTCCGTTGGTTCTTGCAACTTCGAGAAGGCGTTATGCGACCTTAGAGCAAGTGTGAGCGTCATGCCGAGGGATGTGTTCGAGAAGCTACGCCTACCAATGGAGCCTACGGGTATATGTTTGGAGCCGGGAGATAACTCCATTCGCTATCCCTTGGGCATTGCCGAAGATGTACCCGTGAAGGTCGGACACCACTTCATCCCCGTCGACTTCGTTGTGCTCGAGATGGGAGAGAGGGAGAAGCCGCCGCTTATCCTTGGGAGGCCTTTCCTCAAGACCGTGGGAGCTACTATTGATGTTGGCAAGGGGGAGATCATGTTCGATATCAACGGAGAAAGGAGTTCCTTCAAGTTTCATCCACGAATCAAGGCATGCAACATGATTGGAGTGAAGGGAGAGCTAAAGAAAAAGGAGGGGCTGAAAAAGGAGGAGCCGGAAAAAATGAACGTAAAGAAAATCAAAGAAGGTGTTGCATCCGTCAAGACAAAGGAAGAAAAGCCGCCGTGAAGACCAAAAAAATGACTAAGCGGAAGACAAGCCCGCGCCCAAGATGGTGTGGAAGTGGGTATCCAACATTGCAACGACCACAAAAGGCGTTGCTCCGAAGTAATCAAGTGAAGAAGACTAGCTAAAGACTATAAACAAAGCGCTAGGCCGGCAACCCGTTTCGTCGAGTCAAGAATAAGCTACGGGAGGACAACTCGATTCCGGGTTTTTCGAGTCTTTTTAATAATTTAGTTTTGAATTTTATTACGCAAAGACATTAGACTTAGAAGTGGTTGAACAATATTAGTGACATAATTCTTGATTGAATATTTTGCTTTATCATAAACCCTTTGCATGAACCCTCCTATGTATTTGTTTGATTCTTTTCGAGAAACCACAACCAAATAATTTCAGAACCTAACTTAACCTTTCACCCTCATTATGGTGCTGTGGTTGACTTATTTTTCATGCTAAAAACACATGAGTAGAGCCACGACGTATACCTACGTGTTAATTAAATTTCAGCACGTGGTAGGACTCGCGTGAACCTAGAAACTAAACTTTTGGTTGGCTTTAAAAATCTATATCCTTGGTTTCTCTAAGATTAGATTAATTCGAAATCTCTCTCATTTGGCCAAAATTAGAACCTAAACCTATGCCCCCATGATCAAGCTGGGAAAAGTTTGCTCTCAACCGATGAAGGCAAACTATACCGGTGAGACCGATATCAACGTAGTCACATTTGTTTTTAATGGTTTAAAAACTTCTCTAAAATTATGCTTGAGCTCTTGCATGGCTCTAAAAAATATTTTAATTTTCGAATTAGAGGAGTGCTTAACCTTAAACACACCTAAAGGGAAATTAATCATGCATGCACCATTGGATACCCTTTCATCAACTTTCACCAAGTCCACATGCAAAGGACAAGCATGGTGGGCAGCAAGCATCTACTTTGCAGGAATTTCATGGTGGCATGTGAAGCAAGTGGAGCTAGGGAGCATGGACATGACCCAAAGCATGAAGCATCAAGTGGAAGGACCAATAATGCAAGAAAAGGAGTGGACGAGAGCGTTTGGGCGGTGCAACTCGTGGAGCACGCGGGCGGGGAAAGTTACGAGAGGAGAAATGATCATGCCGGAAGAAAGCCGAGGCGGGGAGGAGCCGAAGCCACCCGGGCCGGTCGGCCCGGGCCGGTCGGCCTCCCCTACTTAAGGAGCCCCCCGGCTCCCGTTTTCTGCAGCAGCAAACTTCCCTCTCCTTCCTTTGTTTGTGTGTTCAAGTTTGTGTGCCCCGGAACCTCCGTAGACATAGCCAACCTTCCCAAGCTTGATAGCTCAAAAAAATCCACCACCTTAATCCACTCAAAGTCCACATCCCGAAGTAAGATTCTAAGTGCCTAGTCACCGGTTGCAACCGGAGTTTTAGTGGACGAGAAGAGTGCAGCAACCATGTGGAAGAAAACCACAAGTCTCTTCTCCAAGAAGAAGGGTTCATCGTCATCCAATCCGTCATCAACGACGTCTTCGAGGAGGCACTCGGTTTCCGAGTCTCCCCGGAGCATGGAGACGGACACAGCACCACCAAGGAGGAACGATACTCTCCTCCTTGGTGGCATGAGGGCAGCAAGGAGCACGTCCATGAGGTTTACCGAACCTCAAGGGCACACAGAGGAGCCGCCCGTTCCACCACGACGATCAACCTGTTCGACCGCACCACCTCCATACACTCCGATATATTCCTTTTATGGCTTCATCATATTGTCGGAGGAGGAGGAGGAAAGGCTCTCTCGTCTTGAGAAGAGACTTGTGCCCAACGTCGAGTTCGACGACCAAGCACTCTACAACTTGGGTTTCGGCACCGACATATACCACATGTTGGGGCACCTTGGATGGGTGCAATTCTCCAATGGAGTATCGGCGGACACCCACAAGGAGTTCGCCTTGGAAATCTTGATGACCATTGCACCTATCCTTGATGATGGGGTGCAAAGCTTATCATTCCGTTTGGAGGGAGTCCAACAAGTGGTTCCCTACGAGCATGTTAGGGAGCTACTTGGATTCCATAAGGGAGCTCCGGAGAAAGTTGACGTGCCACCCAGCATGTTAGATGGATTTTGGAATTTGATCTCCGGAGAAGCCCACCAACAACACAATTGCATCTGCAACCCCATTATCCGAATATTCCACTCTTGGATGTGCAAGAGGGTATTAGGGAGGATGAGGGAGACAAAGGTGACCGACACGGAGTTGAATTGGCTCTACTCGGCTTTGATTGCCGGGCAGCCAATAGACCCCTCATACCTTATGATCAACCGTTGGTGTTGCGAGGCAACATCGGGGGCGGGACATATTGGTTCGGGGTGCTACATCTCCATGTTGGCCTTCTCCATACGGCCGGGGATAGAAAGAAACCCCGAACATCTTTTGCGTGGTACTGTCTCGGCACCGAGTATTTGCAACAAGGCAAATACATTAGTGGAGATGAGAGAGGAGGTTTTTGTTTGGCCATGGTGAACCTACCTCTTCGGATGCAAGGCTTAGGCTTTTCATCGAAGGGAGGGAAGATTGGTTGGAAGAGGGACTCCTTGTCCTGGCAAGGAAAAACAAAAGAGGAAGAATCGTAGATGAGGGAACATCCTCCGCACAAGCGAGTGGTGCACAATCCAATGTGCCACCATTTGGAGGGATCCCTTCTCCGCCAAGTTATTACGGAGGGCCACAAGAGCAAGCATGGGGGGTGGTGCACCGGTACCCCCACCAAATTATGTTGTGCCCAATGCAAACTTCGCGGAGCCCTACGCACAATATCCCCAACCACAACAAAGCATGGCCATAATTGGAGGGTATGTTGCGAGAAACGCCCAAAACGTCGCAGCCATCCAAGCCAACGCGGCTCAACTTGGTGAAGGCAATGCAAATATTGCCTATGAGCTTGGATGCCTTCACCTAGTGGAGCCGGATCAATTCGTTGGAGGGAATGTCCAATCCTACTACGAGCAAGGGTATTACTATCAAGATCATCAACACCAACCATCGGCGGAGGACTAGGAAGATTAAGGAACTTTAGTTTTCTTTTCTTTTCCCTTTCTCTCGTAATTTTCAGCTTTTGTTTTTGTGTGTTTGCGTAATATTTTCTGTTTTTATTTAAATTTCAGCAAGTGCGTTTTTTTATTTTCAGTTTGTATTTCAACTTGATTTCATCATTGACAAAGATACCACCCTGTTCCTATCATTGGAAAAGTTACAAAAATTTGTGCCATGATGATATATGATTATAATTGCCGCTTTGTTTATCTTTGTAATTGATTTATGCATGTTAAAGCTAGTGCTCTCTTAAAATACGAATCTGAATTTATTTAAATACTAGCTTAATCATTAGCGGAGGTTATGATTAAAATAAGGACCCATAGTGTTTTATGTGCTCTCATGTTATGAATAGATTGAAGATGGTTTTTATGCTCAAAAATATCGCTAACCTTGTCATAAATATCACTTGTGTGTTGCTCAACCCATCCAAAGCCTAATATATATTTGAGTGCATAAACCTTAGTGTACAAGATTAATTTTTGAGTGAGTTATTGCAGGCCATGATTTCTCTCGTCCCGAGGCTAAGAAGTTGGTCATTCCGTTTTTGCGTATCTATCTTTTTGCTAGCCTCTTATCCGTGCATTGTGTATCCCCGCATCGGAGATCTCACAAACCTCGCGGGATATCCACCCTTAAACCAAATATCATCTTTTGTGTTTACCTCCTTGATCACAACCTGTCATTGAGAATGGATCATAAATTCAAGGAAGATCGCAAGATGGTGCCAAACATTGAAGAATTCGAGTATCTCTCCAAGGAAAAATATTTCCGGTACCTACCTTATTTATCGTCTCTTTGCTCGAGGACCAAGAACATCTAAGCATGGGGGAGGAGGTAGGTACGATGCAATTTTTAGAGTTCAAAGAGGAGTAATTAAAAAAAAGAAAGTTCAAAAGGGGAGCAAAATAAAAAAAATCAAAACTCCGATGTGAAAGTCTCGTGACCGAATGTATGACAAGAAAAAAATGAATGAATGAGAAAAAGAAAGAAAGAAAGAAAGAAAAGAAGGAGAAATATGAGAAAAAGAAAAAATATATGAGTATGCGTAAAGTGAACTCCCCGGTTCTCTAAAGTGCATTAGGAAATCCAAGGCTTCAAGATTATAAGATCCATTCTCATTTTCCAACCATGTGCAATCCGATAACGAGGACTTCCTTTGTGCCTCGGGATCACCCTTTGCCCTTTGCACATGTCCACTCATCTAAAGTGTGCATACTTTTATCTTTCCCCTCCTTGATTTAACATTATTTTCCAATGACCTTTTTGACGAGTCTCGGTAAGACCATGAGAAGCTTGTCTTGTTTTTACAACACCTCATTTATAAAATCTTGTTAGGACTAAACCTTCCCAAAAAGCTCCATATAAAGCCTACCACACATATATGTGATGAGAGGGAAAGGAGTAGAATATATAGGCTTGAGAGACAAGCGAGTTGAGAGTTCATGAGCAATATACAAGATGATTTAAATTTGTGAACTTGGTTTAGCTTTTCTTTATCTCGTTCTTTATTTCAAAAATTCTGAGATCTATTTAAACTTTGTGAGCATGTAAATACTTGTGGGATAAGCTTAATTAAGAATCTACCCTCCGTAGAGATAAAGGATAGTACATTATGGAACTTTAATGAATTAAAATTTTGAGAGCATTATGTTTTCTCATGTGTGGTCAAGTGCAAAGTTTAAACATTGATGGGCAACGTTGATATCCATCGAAGGCTTACTCGAGGACGAGCAAGGTTTAAGCATGGGGGAGATGTTGACGGTGAAAATCAGTCAACCTAGCCATGAGTTTACCTTCGGTGTTGGCATAAGTTTTATACCTTATGCCCCCATGGTATACCAAGTTCACGTGTGCATGTCGGTTTTGGAGTTTAGTGTTTATGCGAGGATTTTAGCGTTGATTGCAAGACTTTAGGGATAAGTTCATCAAGCACCTTATGACAAGACCTTGAAGCCTTGTACAAGTCATGCGATGAAGCAAACTTAACTCCAAAAAGCCAGGGACTTGATCCGAGAAGATGACAAACTCGGAGGACCTGACCAGAAAAGTGCTGAATCTTGCAAGGCAAGGAGTTATGCCCAATTCAGAGAGAAACTGACGACATGGACCTACATGCGAAGGGAGACACATCCGGGAAGCAAGGGAACCGACGTAGAGCAAAGGAGGCCGCGGGGCCGGGCTCGGATGGGCCCGAGCCGGCCGGCCCGAGCCGTCGGCCCCGGCCCGGTCCGGGGCCCGTTCGTCCCCTCTTTTGCCCTAGCCACCATTCGGGCTATTTATAGCCCCCCGACCGACAGGCACGGATGAGACAATTCGTCATCGGCCACCGAGAAGCGAGAGAAGAGAGGGACACTATCCGGAGAGGAGAGGGTCGAGCTAGTTGACAAGGGTTTCCCTAGCCGATGTGGGAACCTTGCACGGAAGACCACGTCGGAGTTCCCGGAGCTAGAAGCAAGATCAATGAAGGATCCCGGTGGTGATCTTGTGTATGTATCATGGTCATAGTTGAATTATCAAGTTGAATCTATTCTTAGCGATCAAGTGTTTCTTCGAAGATTTCGTTTTTCGATCGGTTTGCTTATTCCAATTCTATTCTCGAGATAGATTACATAGGGTGTTCTTGTAGCCGCGGTGGCTAGAGGTACACGCCGGATCTTCCGAAAGAATCTCGACTTGTCTTTTGACTCGCCCTAGACTCCTCGCATGAGTGGGTATACGTTGTGACGAACGGGGGTTCCGAAAGGCGGATGTTTTCGGATTTGGACGGGAAACCACGGTTTAAAGAGGTTTCTTATAAGATTCGATTTGTTACTTCTTCTCTTGCTTGGAACTTCAACAAAAGGCTTACTTCGATCTCGTCTAGATCGGTTTATCTACCCAATCTTCATTTGTTATCTCCGGTCTTTAGTAGACTAGATTAGTTTCGTGCCTTTTACCTAGATGCTTTAGGGTTTTTCTTTTATCGAAGATTGAAGTTACTTGGCTTTACTAGATCAACTTTTGCGTCACACATTTGTTCCACGGATTCGATACCTTGGGTTCACCACTCGAGGGAAGAAGGGTCCCTTGACTATGACGGGAGACTTGTTTGCTTGCAAGTCCGAACGAAATTTGATACAACTATTAACCGTCAACAATGACCATGACCGATTTTTGACGGTAAACAACGAATAAAATAAATAAAATAAAGCATCCTCATAAATATGAAGTAAACAAGCATGCATAGGCCAAAAGCACTAGCCTACCGCATGTCTAGGTACTTTAAAACCCGTCAAGTATGAAGTCAAACAAGTTAATCCACCGCATGATATAACTTGTTTCAAATCACACCACCTACCACAAAGAGATCAATCCACCGCATGATACAATCTAAATATGGAAAGCTAAAAGCATACATTATTTAAAACATAACTTATAACCATGTTTTACTCATGGAAGCATAACCGAATACGAAGAAGATGTAACCGAATCGGGATCCGTGGAGAAGCAATAAACATTGCCAAAGATGATAAACCTATCGATTGAATCGAAATCTAATCCACCGGATGATTAGCTCTAAAACAACCCAAAAACCTCGCATCTACCGCATGATACCCAGTTCTTTCAAGATTTACACAAGATTAACAAGCTTTAACCCGCAACACGTAGATTGATTCGGTTTCGGCTATTAGAGGACACATGATCCACGTGCCGTATTGAGCCGAAGATATAAACATGTTGCATAAGGATCTCCGAACAAGATAAAGCCGATTCAAACCAATCTAAATTGAGCAAAAGAGTGTTACATGAATTTAAACATAAAGTGAAAACTCAAAGCAACACATGGTAACTTAATGAATCTATTAGATCTTGCCAAATCTAATAGAGCCGATAACTAGCTCCAAGCTAGATCTTAGCCCACCGCATGGCTCATGATCTAACAAGAAACCCTCTTGAACCAAGCTTAAATCCACCGCATTGTTGACGGATAAAACTCGTATCCACCTACGATCCGCAAGCGTACGGACCTACACCTTTTTCACCACGGGATTCCCAAGGTTCTTGTCAATCCGCGGAGCAAGGGGATTACTAGCGCTTAACCAAGTACTAATCTAGTTGACTAAGGAAACCTTTAAAGAGAGTATTAATCTAAAAGTAAAGACAATCTAACCTAAGTTAATCTAAGTTAAGTTGATCAAACAAATCTATGGTTGAACTAGATGTTAAAGGGGTGAACACAAGAGAGTGAGTAAGAAAGATAAGCGTTCCCTCCCTAGGATCTAGGATAACATGGTATGCATCTACTACACGAAAGCGGTAAACCAATCTACGGGGGGGTTGTGACCACGGTTTCGCCCTTTCCCTCCTCTCGTACTGTCACTACGCGAAGGTATTCGTGACTAGACCTATGATGGACACGGTATGTTGATGGAATCTATGGGAGTAGCGGATATCATACGCCCGAAAAACACGGTGGCCTACCTTAATCATCAAAGCATCGTCAACATGAAAACAATAGATTGAAACCACGAATCAAGTAGCGATCACATAGCATGTATCCATCTAATCCTAGGGATGAACGGAGACATTACCCCATCATCTTACACGGATTGAAGCACATAGGGGTGATGGAGACTCGGAGAACGTCGTCGATGAAGATGGCGGCGATGGAGATTGGGAACACCCCTAGGACGGCGGCTTGGAGTCCTCCTCTTGCTTACTTCTCTCCGCCGGCGTTGATCCTTGCGACGAGCTCATCTAACTCTCTCACTCATCTTGCGGCGAGAGGTTTTTCGGTGATTGGCGTTGGTAGGATGATTTGTTCGATGTGGCGGCCGACGGCGGTGGAGGCAATAAATAGACGAACACCTAGGGCAAAAGAGGGGACCGAACCGACCCCGGAGTGGGCTGGGCCGGTCGGCCCGGGCCGGCCGGCCCGGGCCCATTTCGGCCTGGTTCGGCCCCGGTTTCCTCCCCGGTTGCTTCCCGCGTGATCCCTTATTCGTGTGCACTTGCATGTGGGCCTTTGACGTCGTTTCCTTCACGAGTTAAGGCTTGAATCCTTGCTATGCAAGCTTCGCCGTTTTTCGGTTGAGTCCCCGAAGACTTGCACATTGACGCTTCGGTCCTCGGGTCATTTGGAGTCATGTTCATCGCGTGTCTTGACTCTTGTCGGGCTTCATGATCTTCTTCCAAAGTGCTTGGTGAACTTATCCCGAAAGTCTCCTCTTTAGCGTAGATTTCCTGCGTAAACAACAAACTCCAAAATCGATATGCAAGTGTGAACTTGTTATATCATTAGTATGCCTAGTGGCGCGTTAGTTGCAAATCATAATCGAAACCAATGTATAACAAGTACTCTAGGTGACGGAAATTCACCGTCAACATCTCCCCATGCTTAAACCTTGCTCGTCCTCGAGTAAGTAATCCTTGCTTAAAAGGGAAATCGGTGTTGCCTTCTAACGTTGTCCCCGCACTTAGTCATTCATGACGAGACAAATTGCTCTCTCTTCAATTTATTTTTAAAGTTCAAGTTGTGACCGACTTCTTTTTCATTATGGAATATAGACTAACAATAAAGAACAAGCCACATTTAACACAAAGCTCTCAAACTTAAGTGAACTTCAAACCATTACCTTGTCACATGGAAATTTTTCAAAAAGATGCATATCCAACATAAGTGAAAATCTCTTGCAAGAGCTCATGGAACACTCATCTCATCAAGTCACTCAAGCCTATACTAGATTATTTTCAACCTACTCTACTCATATGTGATAGTGGAAGGCTTATGTGGAGCTTGGAAGGTTAAAAACAATCCTAGCAAAACATATATCCGAAATATTGTCAAATTAAGAGAGAGGTCTATTGGAATTACCGAGACTCGTCAAAAAGGCCATGGAAAATAAATGTTGGAAAGAGAGAGGGACGAAACACACACATTTAGATAAGTGGACATGTGCAAGTGGCAAATGGATGATCCCGAGGCACGAGTGAAGTCCTTGTTATCGGATTGCACATGGTTGGAAGATTTGAGTATGGATTTGTCATCAAGGCACTTGAGAACTTATGAAGCAAAAAGAACCGAGGAGCATCTTTATTTTTTTCTTTATTTTATTTCCTTCTCATTTTTCTCTCTTTCTTTTTTTCACTTTATTCTTCCTAATTTTCTTACTTTTCTTTTCTTCTTATCATATATTTTTTTAAAAATTTTTCATTTTTATTCTTTTTTTCTTTTGCTCCTCAAAACTTTTTGCAACATAATACTTACATAGCATTTGTGTCGAGAGAATGACTCCTCCCCCATGCTTGAACGATGCTCATCATCGAGCATAAAAGAGAGGGGAAATGCGCTAAAGTAAGTATAAATTCCATAATATTGCAGAATATTTGAATCTCCATCGAGAATTTTACTCCATACTCAAATTGGGTTGTGGACAAGGAGGTGATCACAAAAATATGTTTTTGGTTTAGGGTGGATGCCCAGCGAAGTTTGTGAGATTTTCGATGTGAAAACCAACAAGTGCATGGACAAAAAGGCTAGCATGAAAAAGTTACACAAAGGAATGACCAGCTTCTTAGTCTCGAACCATAGAAATCAATCCTAATCCAACTCATCAAAACATATGTTTGCAATCTACGGGTTTTGTTATCATAAAACATATATGTATATGGCTTTGGTAGGTAGAACTTTGCAAGAGCATCACAAATATGTAGATAGCATAAAAGTTAAGTTTTCATAAAAACAACAAGTTATCCGGCTATCCATAAACTTAAATCAAAGAGCAAAGATATGTATGTGGGTCTAGAGCATAGTAATTCCATCTCCACAAATAAAAGAGTCAGTATTTAAATTAATTTCAGATCGTATTGTAGAGAGCAATTAGCCAAGACATGTATAACTTCATGTAGGTAAAACAAAGCGGCAACTTTCATCATCTTTCGTAAGCATATGCAATGTAGAACATCGAGGTGAACACATGGTCATGATTATCTATTGAAAGTAAAAAGAAACCTAGGTTGTGCTCCTAGTAGCCATGTTATTGTTTGAAGAGAAAAACAAAAGGTTGCACCTAGTTGAGGTTGAAGGCATACTTACAAGCATTTGTGTTTGGAAAAGAGAAGGTCCATGGAGATGTTACCATCCTTTGTAATTCTTCATTGCCTTCTTCCGACATCTCCATGTATCGATGTGGCTTTTGCTTTTGTCTTGATTTATTAATGCTCCTAAACTTCTGAATTTGATCTTGTATGCTTAATGGAGTCATTGGTCACCCTTCTCTTCAATGTTGTCATCACCATCTCCTCTTACTTGTTCTCATCATCTCCTTACTGTCTCTTTTTCATGGATTTCCCCCTCTGTCCAGAACAGAACATATATCGAAATATAGCTCTATTGAAAATTTTATGAAATTACCTTTCCAACGTGTGGTCATTCATCGAAAACGGAGTTCAAACAAGGGAGCTATGTCCGTTTTACTTCAGCGCTGCGTGCTGTCCAAAACTGATTTCAGGACTTGTTGCACTCTCGTGATTCGGGCATAACCGCTTGTAGGAACCTCCGATTGTCTTGATTCTTGATTTGTTGGAATCGTAACTTCATGGGGCTTCTAAATATCCAAAAATACCCAGTGTTTTCCCTTCGAGACCATGTAGAATTTTGATGAGATCGATAGCTTCTTGCGCATTGATCCGGTGATGTTAACGATCTTGATCATTCTATCTTCTAGAACGTCATGTTTCACTTCCGTGTTGAAGATTCAGGGTCTCCCCCATGCTTAGCATTTTGCTAGTCATGGAAGAAGAAGACAAAGCACTTCTTAGCCATCCTTCAATTTCCTTGTAGTGAGAGTCTTTATCTTGTACGTAAGACGTTTTAAACACACATTCTACCCCAAGGTGACGGTTGGGAGTAGATAGAATTGCCAACAATCCAACAATGTCTCCTAAGATTCTTAACTTGTGGCATAATTAGTTTAATGAGGAATAAAAACCTAATGAGTGTATGTGGTGCAAGGTGTGTATGCACATGAGAGGAAAGCATATAAACAAAGACAATGTTTTCACCTAGTTCTAAACACCATGTTTACAACTAGGTTGCCGAATTTCTCCATAGCCATAAAGGGTTATATATCTAGGGTTAAAACACCATTTCTATCCCTAAATCAATAACTCTTATATCACAAGAAAAATTAAGTGCATTGCAAAGCTTATAAACTAACCAAAGCAACATGAAAACATATGAAAAGCCAGCTAGGTTTATCGAACTTAACGATGATGGTCCGCAATCTTGTTTAAACACCACGTTTACACAAGATCACAAAAGGAAAACACCCATAGGTACCTATGAAGCATTAACATGGAAACTGAAGCATACATCATTAAGTATATAAAACAACCAAGCCAACTATGTGCAAAACATGTATACACAAAGAAACATTACATTGATAAGAAAATGCAATGCATACAAATAAATATTATCATGAACATGATGGTGGTTCTAAAAAGGAAAACTGAACTTATATTAATAACCACAATTTGATCATAATAAAATAGTGCTATTCTTTATTTTCTCTAAGAATGTAGTAAAAATATAAAGAAACAGGTTGCCTCCCGAAAAGCGCTTCATTTAAAGTCATAGAGCTGGACTTCCTCACATACCTTCTTTTCGTTGCATAGTCATGGCCCTTCATGCAAGAAGAAAAGGTACCAATGCAGCTTTAATTTACTTCCCATGTTGTGCTTGATCACTTATAAAAGACTTGCCCAAAGCATCCTTTTGTTTCATCGTTATCTCCTTCTTTATCATCTTCGGTGCGGCCTTCACTCCATGAATTTTTTTTAATGTCCAGAACAGAAAGTATAATCAAGCTCTACTCCATTTCATAGTGCACAAAATTTCCTTTCCAATGAGTCTTCATTTTCTCAAATCAGACTCTGGACAAGAGAGTTACGTCCGTTTTACTTCGGCGATGAAATCTGTCCTGAAATTTCAGAACGCGCAACGCTCAATGTTTTCTCCATAACTCCTTGCACGGGTCTTCAAACTTGTTGGTTCTTGATGCGTTGGAATGGTAATTTGATGGAGCTTCTGAATATCTCATTTTCTTCATTTGTACACCTCTGAACAAGCTCTCAAATTGATGAAGACAGCAACATCCATCGCAGGATTCGGAGAGGTTAATGATTTATCTTGCAACTCTTTTAGGCATGACTTCTTTTTTCATTATTCAAGCCTTGTCTACATGGATAGTGAAAATCGGTCCTTCTCTCGACATGTTCTTCTTTAAGATCATTAGCTTGACCAAGCGCAAAGCATGATCGAGATTTACAAAACTTATTGTAAACATACGCGTCCATAATTAACACCACATGTGAATTGTAGCAACAAGTCAAGGTGTAAATAAAAGAAGCATATGTTTCATGCATAGCACTTAGCTCATCATTAGGCAAAGGTTGTTTAGGTGTGAGATTAATTGGATCAAAAATAAATGTTTCCTCTTTTTCATTCTCAAGAAAATCTAGCCTATCAACATGATCACTATTGGAACAAAGCATAGACATTAAACTATCATTCATACTATTGGTTGAGCATGAGTATTTGAATTTGTCAACATCAATACCATAATATCTTGAGATTTCAGCGCGTACCTTGGCCTTAGAGATTTTTCAACAAGAGTGATATTTGGTTCAAGTGGTGTTGAAGGCGAATCGATCTCAACAAGTGTAGATGCCTCTTCATCACCATCTTGCAATTTCTTCAACTCATCATGTGGAACATGTAATCCTTCAACTATGTAAGCATTTATCTCTTCTTTGAAGTCTTTTTTATCAACCAGATCTTTATCTTCAAAGACTTGTATGTTGCTTTATTTATCTTCCATGTACCACATGTCGTCAAGATCGCTCATTGTTGATTCACTCTTTCCTTCATCCTTGAGTACTTCCATGTCTTGATTTGCTAGTGTGTAGGCTTCCATAGCACACAAGCTATCACCTTGTGGGGAGGGGCCTTCTTGGAGTACTTGATCTATGTCACCCCTTCCCATTCATCTTCTAGCTTGAGTCCTATCTCCTCCCATTTATCCTTTGAGTCACTAGGCTCATCACGGTTGTACTCTTATCTTCCTTCATCATAAATCTTTGAGTTGTCAAACCGGTCGATCCATCCTTCATCTCCTTCTTCTCTTTCTTCTTCAAACATCTTTTGGATCGACTCTCCACTCATCTCTTGATCAAATATATCTTCAATTAGTTTGGCAACGTGTCGGCGTTCCTCCTTCCTTAATTAGTGGGGCGAAATCAACTTCAACCCAACCGGATTGAATAAACTCCGCCAATGGTCTAGCATTCCACATACTTCGGCCTACATTCATGTTAGTTTCAACATTTTTAACATCCGAAATGACTTCTCTTACCTTGGGAAGTGGATCTTCACTTTCTTGTATGGTCGGTTCATCTTCCTTGACCTTTGGTTCATCTTTTTCAGAAATTTCAGCAAGCACCTTGGGCTTGCTTTTGTCATTTTGCTCCTCTCGACAACATCTTTGCCAATCTCGTAGTGTTCTTTGTCCATTGCTTATCCTTTGTAAGATTTGTGCGGCTTCACTAATTGTTTTATCCATTATATCACCGCCCTGCACACATGCTTACAAAACAAGACGATTTAGGGGTTAGTGAAAAATAAAAGGTATGCAACATCAAGTCACCGGAAAATCCCAAGTTCGGGCCTCACTCAAGTAGTTCATTAAAACGGTCCCATGCTTCATCAATTTCTTCATCCTCTCCTTGCTTGAAATTGAGCACTTGCCTCCTTAAGTCTTGAACCTTGCTTATGGGAAAGAACTTCAAAAGAAACTTCTTCACTAGCTCATTCCAATTTCCTTTTGCTTCAACGGACGTAAGTGTGTACCATCTTCGTGCTTCATCTTCGAGAGAGAATGGAAAAAGATTCCACTTGAACCAAGCGGCGGAACTCCATTTTGTTGCACCGTGTTGCATAACATCGTGAATTCCTTAATGTGTCTATATGGGTTGTCATCCTCCAATCCTCTAAATGGTTTTGTCGCCACTAACTTGATGATTCCAAGCTTCACTTCATAGTGGGTTGTAGCAAACGTCAAATCTGATTTTTGCATCTCAATGTCTTCCATTGACGGCATTGCTAGCTCCCTTAGCCACATCTCTTCGTCTTCCAATGGTGAGGTGAACAAATCCATCTAGGCATGTGAAAAGTAGAAAGAAAAACAAAAAAGATTTTTTTTCTTTTTTTTTAGAAAATAAGGGTTAGGTGTTAGTAATCAACAAAATTAATACTATATTAAACGTAGCAAGCGGCTTGCTCCCCGGCAACGGCGCCAGAAAAAGGGGCTTGTTGACGAATAAAACTCGTATCCACCTACGATCCGCAAGCGTACGGACCTACACCTTTTTCACCACGGGATTCCCAAGGTTCTTGTCAATCCGCGGAGCAAGGGGATTACTAGCGCTTAACCAAGTACTAATCTAGTTGACTAAGGAAACCTTTAAAGAGAGTATTAATCTAAAAGTAAAGACAATCTAACCTAAGTTAATCTAAGTTAAGTTGATCAAACAAATCTAGGGTTGAACTAGATGGTAAAGGGGTGAACACAAGAGAGTGAGTAAGAAAGATAAGCGTTCCCTCCCTAGGATCTAGGATAACATGGTATGCATCTACTACACAAAAGCGGTAAACCAATCTACCGGGGGTTGTGACCATGATTTCGCCCTTTCCCTCCTCTCGTACTGTCACTACGCGAAGGTATTCGTGACTAGACCTATGATGGACACGATATGTTGATGGAATCTATGGGAGTAGCGGATATCATACGCCCGAAAAGACGGTGGCCTACCTTAATCATCAAAGCATCATCAACATGAAAACAATAGATTGAAACCACGAATCAAGTAGCGATCACATAGCATGTATCCATCTAATCCTAGGGATGAACGGAGACATTACCCCATCATCTTACACGGATTGAAGCACGTAGGGGTGATGGAGACTGCGGAGAACGTCGTCGACGAAGATGGCGGCGATGGAGCTTGGGAACACCCCTAGGCCGGCGGCTTGGAGTCCTCCTTTTGCTTCCTTCTCTCCGCCGACGTTGATCCTTGCGACGAGCTTATCTAACTCTCTCCCTCATCTTGTGGCGGCGGTTTTTCGGTGATTGGCATCGGTAGGATGATTTGTTCGATGTGGCGGCCGACGGCGCGAGAGGCAATAAATAGACGAACACCTAGGGCAAAAGGGGGGGGACCGAACCGACCCCGGAGTGGGGCGGGGCCGGTCGGCCCGGGCCGGCCGGCCCAAGCCCATTTCGGCCTCGGTTTCCTCCTCGGTTGCTTCTCGCGTGATCCCTTATTCGTGTGCACTTGCATGTGGGCCTTTGACGTTGTTTCCTTCACGGTTAAGGCTTGAATCCTTGCTATGCAAGCTTCGCCGTTTTCCGGTTGAGTCCCCGAAGACTTGCACGTTGACGCTTCGGTCCTCGGGTCATTTGGAGTCATGTTCATCGCGTGTCTTGACTCTTGTCGGGCTTCATGATCTTCTTCCAAAGTGCTTGGTACTTATCCCGAAAGTCTCCTCTTTAGTGTAGGTTTCTGCGTAAACAACAAACTCCAAAATCGACATGCAAGTGTGAACTTGTTACATCATTAGTATGCCTAGTGGCAGGTTAGTTGCAAATCATAATCGAAACCAATGTATAACAAGTACTCTAGGTTGACGGAAATTCACCGTCAACACGCATGATACTAAGCATGGTAACAAGACTACTTGCATCACGATCTAAATCCACCGTATGATACTAGACATGATGCAAGGTTGTCGGTACTTACGGAGGTCGACGGATCGATGAACCCTCTCGAAGAACTCGACGACACGACTAGAGGACTCGAAAGTTTGGCGTAAAGACGGTTTGTTATGAGAATGTTCGATTACGATTACATACATCCAGGGTTCATATTTATACCCCGTCCTAACACGACTCCGGTGGACTACGAGCACGGTATTTGATACCTAATTTAATGCCCAAGTGCGAATGCCTATCCATCCATTCGCCCCTTCCTTCCGTTCGGGCCACGTCACCACGCGATCCCGTGAATCCGGCGCAAATAGTCCTTTTGCCGAACGAAAACATACCGCCGACCGCGAGCACTTCGCCGAATCCTCCGAAGAAATCTTTCCCTACCGAACGGAATTTGTTACCAAGTTCAGTCCACAAATCAGCCTCTTTCCTGTACCAATTTTTGGTGTTAACATATGCCCCTTCAATTACCGGATAAAAGTGATTTTATTCTGAAATTGACTGTAAACGCCAGCGCCTTCAAGTCAAATCTGTTCAACACCTATTCTCTCTCCCTGCAATCCATCGGAGTCTTCGTTCAGATCCAAACCCTAGGTCATCTTTTCCCCCAAACTCAAATCTTCAATGGCGGATCAAAATCAAGCCGCTCGGGTAAATTTCATCTCCTAAAGTCCATTCGGCATTATTCTTTTTGATTCCTACCTCAGATTTCTTCTTTCGTCCTTTCTTGATAGGAGCTTTCCACCGAGCTTTTGATTCACACCGAGGCCAACTCAACATCATATTTCCTCGGGCCCGTGGGAACTTCTGATCCCCGCGAGTTCATAGAAGCCGAATCCAGGAGAATCCCTTTCAAAGCAGCTTTATCAGGGCCTTCTCTGTGGCAAGATGCTTTCAAGAATTCGCCTTTGCCCCCAATCGTAGGTTGGAGAAATTGGTACAAGAGGATACTTGCAGATAACAACGCCAAAACCAGCAATTGGGACAGCCTTCTCATCGCCCAATGCTTGGAGTTATCTCTAGCCGAGACCCCCAATAATGAAAATCTCTTGATAGCGACTGCCATTTCGGTCAAATGGTGTCAATGCTTTCCTCTTTTCGTATTATCTTGTTTGCAATTTTTTCGGATGATTCATTCGGTTTCGCGGTCAACCAGTACCATACTCGAATAGCACCCCGACCGCAACTCGACCGAGCCGAGTCAACCGAATATGACCCAACTTGGATTCCAAACGACCCGACGGCGACTCGGTTAAGGAAACCTCTCCACTTTCCAAGTTTCTCGCGATATGCACCACGATCCAGGGCCGCGATCTCTTCACCATCCCTCTAAATAAAACCGTAGGTGCCCCAACTTTTACCAAGCCTTTAGCCTTCAAACCTTTGCCAATCTATGTTTTCTTCCTCCATCACCAAGACACCTCCAAAACCAATGGCGGGCGGTGGCAACGGGCGTCGCGCCGCCGATGAGGTGGAAAGAAGTCGCGCGGCGCGTGTCGGAGGCGTGATCGTCAACTTTCCTTATGACCCTTCCTAGATCTCCTTCTGTCTCTGACGATCTTCTTCGTTTCAGGCTCATCCAATGGAACCCGACCCCTGCGCCGGCCATGAATCCGGCCCTGCCGGACGACTCCTCGGAGTCGAACAACTACTCCCCCGTGCCCTACGGGGAGCTCGACGCCCTCCGCTTCAAGGCGGAGCTTGAAGAAGCCCAGCGCGAGCTGGAGGATGTCTCCAAGAAGGCTGGAATCGCCGAACTCGAGTGGGAGGACCAGCGCAAACAGTTGCTGGCAACCATCGACGGTATATCCCTTAAATTAACCTCTAATCCAATTCAACTTTTGATACTAACCATCATTGCCTTACAACTTTGCAGCCCGTGATGCCGAGCTTGACCAGCTGAAAATGCTGGTGAAGCAATTGGCTGACAAAGTGAACGCCCCTGGAGACACACCGGCGGAGCGCCTCGCCTCGTAGAAGATCGCGTGGACGAGGTGGGCCGTACACGGCATTCGCCTCGGCTCCACCCTGGGCTTGGCCGCCATGGCGACGCACACCGACGTCGACTACTCCATCCAGCCGTGCAGTTTCCAGGGCGGTGCACCAGAAGACATCGACGAGATCGAAATCATCTTGGAGCACCTCGATGGCCACGGCGATGCCATTGCCGAACTCACCCATCCCCAGTCTGTGCTAAACAGGCTTTTCAATTAGATTGTACTAGGGATGCTTGATTTTCGGCAATAAATAAAGAATTTTAATTTCCATGCTTGTATTGTGATGATCCCTTCCCGCCGTAGATGCGAACTTCACATCGTTTTCAAATGAATTCGGGACCTTTACTTGAGCCGAATACGCGAAAGCAACTGCCCCTTGGCGCAAAATCCGCAGAAAAATCCTCAGTTCGGGAACCATAAACACTGTTCAATGAAAACCCTTCGCATTCGGGAGGAAAACCATGCCGCTTGGTATTCCAATAACGTACGCCAACCAGTCATCACTCCCAATGCGCTCTTACAGTCAATAAAATAGCCCCCTGGGTACCCTGCAAATCCACTCGCATACTCTTCCATCACTTCAAATCTTCTCCCCCCTCGCTCTAGAGGAGAAAACCCCGGGGCCATGGCGCACAAGGGAAAGCAACCCATCAAGGAGGACATCACTCCACCAAAGAAGCGTACCATTCGAGGGTGAGTTTTCTTTTAACCCGTTTCTTGCTCTCATTTGCAATCTCATGTTTACCCCTTCTTGTTTTCTCCAGCCTTGATCTGCTCCCTGAAGAAATCTTTGGGACTGAAGAAGTGCCCGAGTACATCTCCTCTGACTCCTCCCCTGAAAAATAGGACGCCACGCCGGAACAGAGGGTCAACCACCAGCTGCGCCGCCGCATCCGGCATCTGGAGCACGATCTACGAGACACCACCTCCCGCTGCAATGCCGAACGCGAATGCCGTATGAGCTTGGAGGCGTTGGTTGGGGGTAAGATCATCTTTATTTGACTCCCGTACTCAATCTCAAATCACTTGACAACTGTTCCCTTTTTCAGACTTCTCTAACAGGTACAGTAACTTGAAGGCTTCTTGGGACAGCCTAATGGAAGCTGCAAGTCATGGCAATCCCCGAAGCTTTCAGGTTGCTGTCACGGTGGTCCTGGAACAGTTGAAGAGGGAGGAGCTGAGGAAGCAAAACAAGAAAAATGAATGAAGCATACTTTCGCTTCTTCCTCCAGGCCTTCTGCTTCCCACCCCCTTGTAATCTCGTGTAGCCGGATTGTCAAATAAAAGCATGCAAAAAACATCCGTAATGTTATGTATTTTTTGTGCTAAGGGCAACACATCTTAGTATTGGACATTTCCCCTGTTTAGGATTTTTTGTTCTAAAGACGGCTTCTCTCTTGAACGTCGGCTATCCCTGTGTATCAAATGCCTGTAATCCTGGTGTTTGTGACCAACGATCAACTTCAATACTAGGATAATATTTCTTCAAATATCTACCATTTATAGCGGCAGTAAACTCTTCTCCCAGTAAAGTTTTCAATATGTAAGCGTTGCCAGGTACACATCTGACTACCCGAAAAGGGCCTTCCCAATTCGGGGACCATTTGCCGAACGCACTGTACTTAGTCCCGATCGGCAGTAACGCCTTCCAAACCAAATCTCCTTCTGCAAATTGCTTAACCTTTACTTTTTTGTTGTAATATTTATCAACTCGCATCTTGTTCTTTTCAATGTTTTCCAGGGCTCTAAGACGAATCATATGCAAATCTTCTAACTCATCCATCATTAAGCCACCGTAATCTTTGGAGCTTAAATCCTTTTGCAAAACCACTCTCCTAGAATTTGATTGTATTTCCCGGGGCAAAACAAAGACATGATGCCCATAAACTAACTCATAAGGAGAAGTTTACGTAGCTCCATGAGGAGCCATTCGGTAAGCCCATAAAGCCTTGTTAAGTACCGAATGCCACCTCTTTGGCTTCGGTCAATCTTCTTTTGTATAAGCTTGATCATGATCTTGTTAGAAGCCTCCGCTTGACCATTAGCTTTGGCATAATAAGGAGAAGAATTAAACAATTTGATTCCCATGCTTTCGGCAAACTCCCCGAACTCCAAAGATACAAACCGAGCTCCTTGGTCGGTTGTGATTGTTTGAGGAATTCCAAACCCGTAAATGATGTGTTCTTTAGCAAAATCAATCATGTTTTTCGATGTTACTTTCTTCGGTTGAATTGCCTCAACCCATTTGGTGAAGTAATATGTTGCCAAAAGCACAAATTTATGCCCCTTGCTAGATGGTGGGTTTATTTGGCCAATCAAATCTATACCCCATCCTCTGAATGGCCATGGCTTGATAATAGGGTTCAAGGCTGATGGCCGGAATTCTCTGGATGTTCCCAAACCTCTGACAGTCTTGACAACCTTTGTAATATTCAAAGCAATCTTCTAATATCGTTGGCCAATAACATCCAGTGTGCCTGATAACCCACTTCATACGATAGGCCGATTGATGCGCTCCACACACCGCCCCATCATGCACCTCGCTCATCATTTTCTTTGCTTCTTCCGGGACCCAAGCATTGCAGCAACACCCCGTCTAACGATTTGTAAAATAAGTGTCCATCCGGAAGAACAAATTTTATAGCTTTATACCCGAGCTTCCTAGAAACGTTCGGGATGGATTTTCCGGATAATCAATAATTTCTCTTCTCCAATCATCCTCTGTGAGATCACTCCCGAAAGCACATACCTCCATGGCAAACGCTTCTTGATTCTCTCTATAACCTGAAGTGCTTTGAGCCAACCTGTTGGCCTCTTCATTGTGTTCTCTAGGAATATGCTGTAGAATTACTAACCGAAAACTCTTTAAGATTTCCTTGCACTCTTCGTAGTAATTCCTCAGGATATCACTTCTACATTCATATTGGCCGTTCAATTGTTTTATAACCAGTTCTGAATCTCCATAAATTTCAACTAACACAGCCCCGGCTTCTCTCAGGTATTGAAGCCCTCTAAGTAGCGCCTCGTACTCAGCTTGATTGTTTGTGACAGTAGGCTGAATAGGGATAGCAAACTCAAACATCTCACCTTTGGGTGAAATTAATAAAATCCCTACTCCTCCACCTTTACCACATTAGGATCCATCAAAGAACAAAGCCCAAGGAGTAATCTCAAGCAAATCAATCGATGGATCATGATGCTCAGTAATGAAATCAGCAATAATCTGACCTTTAATAGCTTTTGTCGATTCTCAAACTCGGATAAAGGCAAAATCCATTTGCCAATCCTACCATTCAAAATTGGCATAGATAACATGTGTTTAATTACATAAAATTTTGAATATACAACGCATTCGACATTCAACAAATAGTGCCGAAACTTTTTACACGAGTAGTAAACACACAAGCACAGGCTTCTCCGCAACTCGAATACGTGGTTTCGGGATCAAGTAATTTTCGGCTAAGGTACGCTACTACCCGCTCCTTCCCTTCAAACTCTTGCATAAGGGCCGATCCAATGGTTTGGGTATCGGCCGCCACGTACAACTTAAAAGGCTTGTTCAATCGTGGAGGCACCAAGATCGGTGGTTCCTTCATGTACCGCTTGATCTCATCAAAAGGCTTTTGTTGTTCGTCACCCCATACAAATTTTTGGTCCTTATTGAGCTTCAACAACGGAGAAAAAGTCAAGACCTTTTGTGACAAATTTGAAATGAACCTTCTCACAAAATTGATCTTGCCAAGCGAGTGATTGCAACTCCTTGAGATTGGTTGGAGGAACAACTTCGTCGATATCTTTCATGCTTTTCTTGCCAACTTCAATCCCTCCTTCATGTACCGAAATCCTAAGAATTCTCCAGTCGACACTCCAAAGGCACACTTGTTTGGATTCATCTTCAACTCATGCTTTCGGGTGCACTCCGAGTTTTCTTTACATCCTTCAAGTGTGAGTCATGATTCAACGATTTGATCACGACATCATCAATATAAATTTCAACCGAAATGAGCCCCGGCTTCTCTCGGGTATTGAAGCCCTCTAAGTAGCGCCTCGTACTCATCTTGATTGTTTGTGACAAGGTGGGCTGAATAGGGATAGCAAACTCAAACATCTCACCTCTTGGTGAAATTAATAAAATCCCTAGTCCTCCACCTTTACCACATTAGGATCCATCAAAGAACAAAGCCCAAGGAGTAATTTCAAGAAAATCAATCGATGGATCACGATACTCGGTAATAAAATTAGCAATAATCGACCTTTTATAGCTTTTGCCAATTCGAACTTCAGCTCAAACTCAGATAAGGCCAAAATCCACTTGCCAATCCTTCCATTCAAAATTGGCATAGATAACATATGTTTTATCACATCAAACTTGGAATATACAACGCATTCGGCATTCAACAAGTAGTGCCGAAACTTTTTACACGAGTAGTAAACACACAAGCACGGCTTCTCCGCAGCTCGAATACGTGGTTTCGGGATCAAGTAATTTTCGGCTAAGGTACGCTACTACCCGCTCCTTTCCTTCAAACTCTTGCATAAGGGCCGATCCAATGGTTTGGGTATCGGCCGCCACGTACAACTTAAAAGGCTTGTTCAACCGTGGAGGCACCGAAGATCGGTGGTTCCTTCATGTACCGCTTGATCTCATCAAAAGGCTTTTGTTGTTCGTCACCCCATACAAATTTTTGGTCCTTCTTGAGCTTCAACAACGGAGAAAAAGTCAAGACCTTTTGTGACAAACTTGAAATGAACCTTCTCACAAAATTGATCTTTCCAAGCGATGATTGCAACTCCTTGAGATTGGTTGCGGGAACAACTTCGTCGATAGCTTTCATGCTTTTCTTGCCAACTTCAATCCCTCCTTCATGTACCGTAAATCCCAAGAATTCTCCAGTCGACACTCCAAAGGCACACTTGTTTGGATTCATCTTCAACTCATGCTTTCGGGTGCACTCCGAGTTTTCTTTACATCCTTCAAGTGTGAGTCATGATTCAACGATTTGATCACGACATCATCAATATAAATTTCAACAATTTTGCCAATCAACTCGTGAAAGATATAATTCATGGCCCGTTGATAAGTCGCACCGGCATTTTTCAACCCAAATGTCATGACAATCCACTCAAACGAGCCTATATGACCGGGACATCCGAAGGTGTCTTCGATATGTATTCTATTGCCATAAATATTTGATTGTACCCCGCATTACCATCCATAAAAGCGATAACTTTATGTCCAGCGGAATGAAGCATCAACTAATAGATCAGCAACATGCATTGGGTATCCATCCATAGGAGTGGCTCTGTTTAAATCTCTGAAGTCTATGCAAACCCTCATCATCCCATTTTTCTTGTAAACAGGGACGATGTTTGAGATCCACTCCGTGTATCTGCATGGCCGAATGAAATTTGCATCTAGTAATCTTTCAATTTCCTTTTTCACGTCGGCCAATACTTCATCCTTGTAGATTTTTCGGGGAGGCTTCTTATATGGTTTGAAACCAGGCTTGATGGGTAACCGATGCTCAACAATAGAACGATCCAAACCAGGCATCTCCGAATAATCCCAAGCGAAGCAATCTTTATATTCCTTTAATAGCCCGATCAATTCTTCCCTGAAACTTGACTCTAAGTTAGCACTGATAAATGTCGGCCTTGGCTTATCACCATCTCCAATGTCGATTTCTTCTAACTTATCAGCCGACATGAATCCACGCCCTAACTTTCCATCAGTTCCATCAACTGGATTATCCATTAAAAATTACTATAAGAGCCGACTTCTTGAATCGGTCCGTTGATCACTGCTGACAGGTTCAACAGGATCTTCACCCCAGTCTTTTCCTGAGAAGCAATCGATGCCTTGATATTCCCAGAAGGCTGGTTCGACATTTGCTACGCTCACTGAATCATCTGCTTGGACTACTTCAATGTCATCATCTACCCACTGAACAAGCTGTTGGTGCATGGTAGATGGGATGCAGCAGTTGGCATGGATCCAGTCTCGTCCAAGCAGCAAGCTGTAAGCTCTTTTTCCCTCAATGACAAAGAAGGTTGTGAGCAAAGTTTTGGACCCGATCATCAGGTCCACGTGTACGCAGCCCTTGGTATCTGAAGGATTTCCAGCAAAATCATTCAGAATTATACTTGTTGGCGTTAAGTCCCCGGGGCCCATGCCAAGCTTCCTGAATATAGTGTATGGCATTACATTGACTGCAGCCCCACCATCAAAAAACATTTTGGTCAATGGCTTGCCATTGACATACCCCTTCAAATATAACGGCCTCATGTGTCGATTCCTGGCCGGCTTGTCAAAGGTGGCCTGCTTAGCCAACACCAGTTGCGCCATTAATCTGCCAAGTTGCTCATCCTCATTGATATTTGGAGACACCTCCTCTTGCACAACCTGGTTAGCGGGTGCCATGAACTCATTCGGCAGAAAGTATACCATGCATGCTGGAGCCGAACGACCCGATCCTTCAGGCTTGTCTTTTGGGCGCCACACTTGCTTTCTCTTGATTCCCCTTTGCTTCAATTCTTGGTTCCTCAAGCATTGAACCCTTCTCTTTTGGCTTCTCCTCAAGCCAGGTGGGCACCACTGTCCTTCTTGCCGGATGTACTCGCGTTCTGTTCTTCCGATCAACCCACCTTTGGTCGGCTTGCCTTTTCCTCGGGTGATCAATGACCTCATTTATTTTTAGACGCCGACCGTTATTAGGATGCATCCTTCCAATTCTTTCATGGACGGATCGGCGATTGTGATTTCACCCTCGTATTCGGAATATTTATCATCGCACTCGGGGCAATTCCTCAATGTGGGGAGCTTCAAGCCTTCGTTCCGGCGGTGTCTAAAGAATGCGCATCCCCAAAGTGCACGTTCTTGTTCCTGTGCGTGCTCTTCTAGTTCTCTTCGCGCGCCTCTTCTTCAAACTCGCGCCTCTCTTCTTCATATTCCCGCTTTCGGTTGCGTTCCTTTTCTCGCTAACGCTACCATTTGTTAAGGAGAATGCGTGTGGTAACCCACGAGCTTGGACCGGATGATTCCCCAACTTTAATCCGGCTCTTGAGGATGCGGGGAGCTTCTGCGTGGACCGGCTCCACCGTCACTTGTCGTGTAGGATCCACCGATCCATCCCGTTTTGCTCTAGCCGAAGTCGGGACCTTCACCTTCCCCTTCTCCTGCAGTTACCATGTTGACGAGAAAAGCCAACTATGTTTTGAGGGAAAGGGTGGCCATCCAGTTTCATCTTGTTATCAAATTTCAAATGCCCTTCCGGATAGCCTTTTGGCTCCTCATCCCGAAGACCCCGCAATCATTAATGGAGTGAGAGTTTCTATCATGAAAACCACAGTAACGTTTCTCTTTAACTCCATCGGGCCGAAGCATAGAATGCCCTTCAGGCAACTTGATTCGGCCCTCCTTCACCAAGAACTCAAAGAGCTTGTCAGCTTTGGTGACATCAAAGTCATACGTGCCCTTGGTTTGCTTTATCCACCGCTGGTTCACAGTCAAAGGTTCCTTGCCCCCACATAATTTCAGCCGCGGCCACTTCCTCATCATCATCAAAATCCTCCACTTGATCAGCCTTCTCGAGGAACTAGTTGTAGATATCAGCTATGTCATGGTGCTTGGCAAATCTGGAATCCTTCTTGAACCCATAAGCTTGATTGCTCATCAATGACAGCCTCTGGGACAACTGACCAAGATTGTCAAATTCCATGCCAAACAGCTTCTCCCGAATAGCTGGTAACATCCCCGCAACAACCATGTCAGCCAGTTGATCATCCGGCAGAGTCAAAGAGAAGCACATGCCCTTGACCTCTCTAAATCTTCTGAGAAATTCCGGAGGCGTTTCATTATGTCTGTTTCAAGGTAGCCGGATCAATAAGCTTCTTCTCGGTGCTGCCACATCGAAGTAATGAGCATGGAACTTTTGTTCCAAGTCTTTTCAGTGTTGACCGATTGAGGAGGCAAAGAAGTAAACCATTGAAACGCCGGGCCTATTAATGATAAAGGAAAATATCGACCCTCGAACGCCTCATCGGTGAAGCTTCACCAAGCTGCATTAAATATCGGGCAAATGTGCTCTACACTACTTGTATCATCCCGCCCGAGAGAACTTTGTGAATTTCGTAGGAGGCTTTACCCTTGGCGGCAAGATCACCCTATAGTACCACTGCGGGAAAGGAGGTGTATAAGCTGGTCCTTGAATTTTAGGTTTAAGGCTGAATTGATTTTGCATCACATCGGCTATTTTCACGTACCGGAATATCATCATCTTGCATTCCTGCAAATTTGTACCATACCCGGGATTTGGGAAAGCATCTATAGCGCCATAATCCATAACCTCTGAATATCCCCCACCATACATATTCTTCTGCAACCTGTTATTGGCCGGGGCTATCTTGTAAGTAGAATTAGGCAGCATTCCAGACGAACCGAACGCCAGATCCCCATATATAGGCCTATTGGGCATCGCCGATACGGGTTCGGGCTGTTGAACTGGTTGACCTCCATTGTTTTGTAGAGGTGGCTGGACTGGCCGACTCCCAATGCGTTGTGGAGGAGGTCTGGATCGGTTGGCTTTACGGCGATGGTTGAGCTCCCGTATCTCGAGGTGGTTGAGCGAGCTGGTCTCTCCAACCTCTCGCAAATAATGTATGAGGGGATACTCGACCAAGCATCCTCTCCATGCCCGGGCCAAATACGTCGATCATCATCCGCTTGAACATATGCGGGAAAGCGATACGATGCTTGACCATCACGATTTCTATAGTCTCCCGAAAAGCATTCAGAGCCTCTTGTTTCTCTTGAAAAGATGTGGAATCAGGTTCCCCCGGCAACGAAGCTCGGGCATGTCAGATTTAAGGTACGGGACGCCACTTCTGTTCTTGCTAAATGACATCAAGCACTTCAGCTGGAATTGGTCAATGGCATCCTTCAGCTGTGCTTGTTCTTCTGGAGACAGGTCATCAATGGTGACGTCCATGATGTTGCCAATTTTAGGCATCTTGATTCCACTAGATTTGTCCCACCGGGCGTGCCAAAAAGTGTGTTGACGCAAAATCCGCACCCCGCGCCAAGCACACGAAAGCCCGTTGACGGTGAAAATCCGTCAACCTAGCCATGAGTTTACCTTCGGTGTTGGCATGACTTTTGTATCTTATCCATTGGTTCTAACCCTCGTGGTATAACAAGTTCACTTGTGCATGTCGGTTTTGGAGTTAAGTGTATACGCGGGGTTTTAACGTTGAAAGCAAGACTTCGGGATAAGTTCATTAAGAACCTCATAACAAGACCTTGAAGCCCGATACAAGTCAAGCAATGAAGTGAACATGACTCCAAGAGCCCGGGGACCAAGCCCGACAAGATGATAAACTCCGAGGACCGAACCGGAAAAGTCTTCGAATCTTGCAAGACAAGGAGTTTAGTCCAATTCGGAGAGAAACCGATGTCAAGGGCCTACATGCGAAGGAGGAAGGATCCGGGAAGCAAGGGAACCGACGTAGAGCAAAGGAGGCCTCGGGGCCGGGCCTCGGATGGGCCCGGGCCGACCGGCCCGGACCGTCCGGGGCCTAGTGATGCTCCCCTTTGCCCTAGCCGCCAATCGTGCTATTTATAGCACCCCGACCGAGAGCCACGGATCATCCAATTCGTCATCCACCGCCGAGGAGCCGAGAAGCTTGAGGGATACCATCTCGGAGATGAGGGTCGTGCTAGTTGTCTAGGGTCTCCCTAGGCCGACGTGGGAACCTTGCATGGAAGACCACGTCGGGGCTCGGGAGCGAGGATCAAGATCGAGGTAGGGCCCCGGTGGTGATCTTGTTCATGTAATCATTCATGGTGAAGTCTTTAAGTGAATCCGATTTCTAGCGATCAAGTGCCTTCTCGATGATTTTGTTTTCTTCTTGGTTTTGCTTCTTCTACGATCTATACTTAAGATAGATTACATAGGGTGCTCTTGTAGCCGCGGTGGCTAGAGGTGCATACCGGACCGGCCAAGTGATTTCAACTTGTTCTTATCGAACTCGCCCTAGACTACCCGCATGAGTAGGGATACGTTGTGACGAACCGGGGTTACGAAAGGCGGTCGTTTTCGGAGTCGGATGGACGACCACGATTTAAAGATGCTTTTAATGAGGTTCGTTTTTCTATCTTCATCTATCTTGTTTGGAGCTACAACATAAGCATGATCTAGATTCTCTAGATCGGTTATCTCTTGCTTTCTATTGCTACCTCTTTAGTAGATTAGATTGGATTCATTTTCTTTATGAGTTAGTAAATTAGATGCAACTTGTCTTCATAAGATAGCTTACCTTGCTTTACTAGATTGAATCCTTGTGTTGCACATTGTTCCACGGATTCGATACCTTGGGTTCACCACTCGAGGGAAGAAGGGTCCCTTGACTACGACGGGAGACTTGTCCGCTTGCAAGTCTAAACGAACTTTGATACAACTATTAACCGTCGACAAGCCCCTTTTTCTGGCGCCGTTGCCGAGGAACAAGCAATCAAGATCCATTCTAGTATCACTTATTTTTCAGTTTTTCTTTCGAATTCTCTTTTGCATCTCTTAACTTTGATCATCCTCGAAAAGAAAAAAATCAATCTAATCTAGTTTTGATTAACCCTAATTTTTCTTTTGTTAGATTTTTGTTTTATTGCTAACCCTAACCGGAGATGGTTGGCTACCTCTCCATGAAACCCAAAACTTTTTTTTGTGGATGGTCCGGGGAAAACTTTACGAGGCAAAGGAGACGTGCAACACAAGCTAAAGGGTTGGAAACCCTAGATTCAAAGTGAAGGAAGTTGTTGCATCCGTCAAGACCAAAGGACAAAGCCACTCGTGAAGACCAAAAATACGATTAAGCCGAAGAATGAGCCCGTGCCCGAGATGGTGCGGAAGTGGGTACCCAAGATTGCAACGCCCGCAAATAGTGTTGATCCGAAGTAATCAAGTGAAGAAGTCTAGCCATGGACTATAAACAAAGCGCTAGGCGGGAGGCAACCGGTTTCGTCGAGTCAAGAATAAGCTACGGAAGGACAACCCGATTCCGGGTTTTTCAAGTCATTTTAATAATTCAGTTTTGAATTTTACTACGCAAAACAAAAGACTTAGAATGGTTGAACAATTTTAGAGACATAATTCTTGGTTGAATATTTTGCTTGATCATAAACCCTTTACATGAACCATCCTATGTTGTTTGCTTCTTTTTCGAGAAACCAAAACCAAAAAAAAAATTCAGAACCTAACTCAACCTTTCATCCTCTTTATGATGTTGTGGTTGACTTGTTTTTCATGCTAAAAACACACGAGTAGAGCCACGACTTGTATCTAGATGTTATTTAAATTTCAGCACGCGGTAGGACTCGCGTGAACCTAGAATCTTGATTTTTGGTTGATTTAAAAATCCTTATCCTTGGTTTCTCTAAGATTAGAATTTTTCTAAGCCTCACTTAATTTTATTTCATTCAAAATCTCTCTCATCTAATCAAAATTAGGACCTAAACCTAAGCCCCCATGATCAAGCGGGAAAAGCTTGCTCTCAACTAATGAAGGCAAACAATACCGGTAAGACCAACATAAAAGTAGTCGGATATATTTTTCGACTTACATTTGTTTTTAATGCTTTAAAAACTCCTCTAAATTTATATTTTAACTCATTAATATCTCTGATTTTATTTTTTATTTTCGAAATTAGAGGCGTGCTTAGCATTAAAACATGCTTAGAGGGAGGCAATCTAGTTAACTTAACCATACATGCACCATGATACATCACGGGATGCCCCTCCAACATCTTTTATCAAACCACATGCAAAGTACAAGCAAGGGGGGCAGCCAAGGCCTTGTTTTGTAGGAATACCATGGACACATGTGAGGCAAGGGAGTATGGAAGTGAGTCAAGCGAAAATATCAAGTGGAAGGAGCAATAATGCAAGCGAAGGAGTGGACGGGAACATTTGGAAGGTGTACGCAGCCACGAAGCAACATGAACGTACTAGAGAAGAACCGAGCCAAGAGGAGGAGAGAGATAAGTCTCCCATCCGGCTCTTTGTTCGTGTGCTCTAGTTTGTAGGCCGGAACCACCTTAGACTTAGCCATCCACCGCGGTTGTTTCGTGCAACAAATCACATCCTTAATCCACTCAAAGTCCGGACTCCAAAATAATATTTGTGTACCTTGTTACTGGGGTGAAAACCCCGGATATATATTTGTGAGGGAGAGTCCCGCAATCATGGAAGAACACTACAAGCCTTTTCACCGAAGAAGCAAGGATCATCGTCGTCTAAGCCATCAACCTCTTCGAGGAGGCACTCGGTTTCCGAGTTTCCTCGGAGTATGGAGGAGGACACGGCACCGCCGAGGAGGAACCACACTCTTCTCCTCGGTGGCATGAGGGCCACACGAAACTCGTCTATGAGGTTCACCAAACCTCAAGGACATATGGAGGAGCCGCCTGTCCAACCTCACCACTTGACACGATCATCCGCTCCACCTCCATGCGCTTCGTGGTATTCCAATAGGGTTTATCATCACGACGGAGGAGGGGGAGAAGAAGCTCACTCGCCTTGAGTAGAGGCTTGTAGCGAACGTCGACTTCGACGACCAAGCTCTCCACATATTGGGTTTTCATATGGGACACGGTGCAATTCTCTAACGGAGTGTCGGCAAACACCCACAAGGAATTCGCCTAGGAAATTCTCATGACCATGGCGCATACCCTTGATGAAGGAGTGCTTGAGTCTCTCATTCCGTTTGGAGGGAGCCCACAAGTGGAGAAGAAGGAAGACACCGTCGGAAGCGTAACCTTCATCAACGATGCTATTTCTAGCACCTTGATGGGGTCATCTCCTTTCATCCATGGGTTGCAATCGATCTTGAGATGTAATCACACTTTGTTGGATTATCTATCTATCATCTTGTGTTGAAAATACTTTAATGCTTAAGGTTAGCTACCATGCCGTAAAGGGAGTAAAGGTCTCAATGCTTCCTTGGATCTATTCAACACAATCCCCGATAGATTAGATTGGTTTTCATGTTCGAAATGATTGGATGTTCTAGTATCGTAGACCTATGGGCGAGTGTCTCCTATTTTCAAAACGGAGCTCCGGAACAAGTGGATGTGCATGAAGGCACATGGGAAGGTTTTTGGAGTATGATCACGGGAGGAGACCATCAACGAAGAAGTACTATCCGGAACCCCATCATCCAAGTGTGTCACTTTTGTGCAAGTGGATTTTTGGGAGAATAAGAGAGACAAAGATAACCAACACTGAGTTGAATTGGTTTTACTCGGCTTTGATTGCCAAGAAGCCAATCAACCCCACTCACCTATGATCAACCGGTGGTGTTGTGAGCAACATCGGATTCGGGAGATCAGGTTGTTACCTCTCCATGTTGACTATCTCTTTAAAGACCGGGTATTACAAGGAACCCGAATCATCTCCTACCCGGGACTTCCCTAGGATTTGAGTTTATGAAGAAAGACAAATATATAAGTGGAGATGAGAGAGGAGGCTCAAAGTGGCCAAAGTAAACTTATCCCTTTCGGATTGAAGATTAAGACTTTTTCTTGAGGGGTAGAAGATTGGTTAGAGGAAAGACTTCTTGTGCCGGCCAAGGAAATGAAGGATTATAAGAGAAGGATCGTCTATGGCCCAAGAAGGAAGTGCACAACAAAATTATGTGCCACCATTTGGAGTAATTCCGGCGCCGCCAAGTTACTACGGTGGTTTACCAATGCAAGCATGGGGGAGTGGTGTAGCCATACCCCCACCAATTTTGCGGTGCCCAACGTAGCCTTTGCGGAGCCATATGCACACCTTCCTCAACCACAACAAAATGTGGCCATCATTGGAGGATACGCTGCAAGGAACATGCAAAATATTGCAGCCATCCAAACCAATGCAAACCAAATGGGTGAAGGAAATGCAAACATTGCTTATGCGCCCGGACACCTTCACTTAGGACCCTCGGACAATTCATAGGAGGAGAGGCGCAATCCTATTATGAGCAAGGGTGCAACAACCAAGACTATTAATATCAACCACCGGCGGAACATTAGAGAGAGGAGGAGCTTTAGTTATCTTTCCTTTACCCCCTTTTCTTTAATTTTCAGCTTGTTTGCACCTATGTATGCGTAGTATTTTCAGCTTTACTTTAATTTTTAGTTTTCACTTTTATTTTCAGCATGTGTGTTAGTGTTTATTTTCATCATGAATAATGCCACCGCCAAGTTTTTACCATTAGTAAAGTTACAAAGTTTGTGCCATGATGATATATGATTATAATTGCCGCTTTGTTTATCTTTGTAATTGATTTAGGCATGTTTAACCTAGTGCTCTCTTAAAAATACGAATCTGAAATTATCAAAATGCTAGCTTAATCTTTAGCGGACGTTATGATAAACATAAAGACCCATAGTGTTTTATGTGCTATCAAGTTTTAGATGGATTAAAGATGATTTATTTTTGTTCTTAAATGTAAAGCTAACCTTGTCATAAATACCACTTGCGTGTTGCTCTACCTATCCAGGGCCATATAAATATTTGAGTGCAAAAACTTAGTATACAAGATTTATTTTTGGGTGAGTTATTTCGGGCCTTGATTTCTCCGGCCCGAGACTAAGAAAGTTGGTCATTCCGTTTTTTCGTATCTATCTTTTTGCTAGCCTTTTTATCCGTGCATTGTGTATCCCCACATCGGAGATCTCACAAACCTCGCCGGATATCCATCCTTAAAACCAAATATCATCTTTTGTGTTTACCTCCTTGACCACAACCTATCGTTGAGTATGGATCATCAATTCAAGGAAGATCGATGGTGCCAAGATTGAAGACTTCAAATATCTCTCCAAATGAAAAGTATTTCCGGTACCTACCTTACCTTTATCGCATCTTTGCTCGAGGACGAGCAACGTCTAAGCATGGGGGAGGAGGTAGGTATGATGCAATTTTTAGAGTTCAAAGGGGAGCAAAATAAAAAAAATCAAAACTCCGATGTGAAAGTCTCGTTACCGAATGTATGACAAAAAAATGAATGAATGAGAAAAAGAATGAACGAAAGAAAGAAAGAGGAGAAAAAGAGAAAAATATGAGTATGTGCAAAAATAAAGTGAACTCCCCGGTTCTCTAAAGTGCTTTAAGAAATTCAAGGCTTCAAGATTAAAAGATCCATACTCAGTTTTCCAACCATGTGCAATCCGGTAACGAGGACTTCCTTTGTGCCTCGGGATCACTCTTTGCCATTTGCACATGTCCACCTATCTCAAGCGTGTGTATTTTTCTCTTTCCCCTCCTTGATTTAACATTATTTTCCAATGACCTTTTTGACGAGTCTCGGTAAGACCATGAGAAGCTTTTCTTGTTTTGACAACATCTCATTTATAATATCTTGGTAGGACTAAACTTTCCCAAAAAGCTCCGTATAAAGCCTACCACATATATATGTGTTATGAGAGGGAAAGGAGTAGAATAAATAGGCTTAAGAGACATGATGAGATGAGAGTTCATGAGCAAGATGCAAGGCGGTTTAATTCGTGAACTTGGTTTAGCTCTTTTTCATCTTGTTCTTTATTTCAAAATTTCCGAGATCCATTTGAATTCTGGGAGCATGTTAATACTTGTGGGATAAGCTTAATTAAATATCTACCATCCGTAGGGATGAAGGCTAGTACATTATGGAACTTTAATGAATTAAACTTTTGAGAGCATTATGTTTTTTTCATGTATGATCAAGTGCAAGGTTTAAACAATGAAGGGCAACAATGATATCCATTGAAGGCTTACTCGAGGACGAGCAAGGTTCAAGCATGGGGGAGCTGTTGACGGTGAAAATCCGTCAACCTAGCCATGAGTTTACCTTCGGTGTTGGCATGAATTTTGTATCTTATCCATTGGTACTAACCCCCGTGGTATAACAAGTTCAGTTGTGCATGTCGGTTTTGGAGTTAAGTGTTTACGCGGGGTTTTAACGTTGAAAGCAAGACTTCCGGGATAAGTTCATTAAGCACCTCACGACAAGAGCTTGAAGACCGATACAAGCCAAGCAATGAAGTGAACATGACTCCAAGAGCCCAAGGACCAAGCCCGAGAAGATGATAAACTCCGAGGACCGAACCAGAAAAGTGTTGAATCTTGCAAGACAAGGAGTTGAGTCCAATTCGGAGAGAAACCAACGTCAAGGGCCTACATGCGAAGGAGGAAGGATCCGGGAAGCAAGGGAACCGACGTAGAGCAAAGGAGGCCTCGGTCCGGGCCCGGATGGGCCCGTGCCGATCGGCCCGGCCCCGTCCGGGGCCCGGTGATGCTCCCCTTTGCCCTAGCCGCCAATCTTGCTATTTATAGCCCCACGACCGAGAGCCACGGATCATCCAATTCATCATCCGTCGCGGAGGAGCCGAGAAGCTTGAGGGACACAATCTCGGAGATGAGGGTCGTGCTAGTTGTCTAGGGTCTCCCTAGCCGACATGGGAACCTTGCATGGAAGACCACGTCGGGGCTCGGAGCGAGGATCAAGATCGAGGTAGGGCCCGGTGGTGATCTTGTTCATGTAATCATTCATGGTGAAGTCTTTAAGTGAATCGATTTCTAGCGATCAAGTGCCTTCTCGATGATTTTGTTTTCTTCTTGGTTTTGCTTCTTCTACGATCTATACTTAAGATAGATTACATAGGTTGCTCTTGTAGCCGCGGTGGCTAGAGGTGCATACCGGACCAGCCAAGTGATTTCAACTTGTTCTTATCGAACTCACCTTAGACTACCCGCATGAGTAGGGATACGTTGTGACGAACGGGGGTTCCGAAAGGCGGGCGTTTTCGGAGTCGGATGGAAGGCCACGTTTTAAATATGCTTTTAATGAGATTCGCTTTTCTATCTTCATCTATCTTGTTTGGAGCTACAACATAAGCATGATCTAGACTCTCTAGATCGGATATCTCTTGCTTTCTCTTGCTACCTCTTTAGTAGATTAGATTGGATTCGTTTTCTTTATGAGTTAGTAGATTAGGTGCAACTTGTCTTCATAAGATAGCTTACCTTGCTTTACTAGATTGAATCCTTGCGTTGCACATTGTTCCACGGATTCGATACCTTGGGTTCACCACTCGAGGGAAGAAGGGTCCCTTGACTACGACGGGAGACTTGTCCGCTTGCAAGTCTAAACGAACTTTGATACAACTATTAATCGTCAACAAAGCCGAACAAAGCCGGCTTAACACACGAGCGATTCCAAAGCGTGCCGATCAATTTTCCCGAAATTAACAAAGGATAAAGCGAGTTAAATACCAAAGCTTGGAACTTGCGGGTGGTACCGGCACGGTTCCATATTTGTGGCTAGAAAGCCATATAAGATGACATATAGTTATGAGAAGCTATCTGTCAACCGAGTTGAAAATCATTAGGGAGCTTTAGAACATAAAACAGAACATAGCCGAATGGATGATGTAAGTATGACAAAAGATCGGTCTGTCTAAATAACGTTGCTCGTGCATGACCATGACCGATTTTTGAAGGTAAACAACAAATAAAATAAATAAAATAAAGCATACTCATAAATATGAAGTAAACAAGCATGCATAGGCCAAAAGCACTAGTCTACCGCATGTCTAGGTACTTTAAAACTCATCAAGTATGAAGTCAAACAAGTTAATCAACCGCATGATACAACTTATTTCAAATCACACCACCTACCACAAAGAGATCAATCCACCGCACGATACAATCTAAATATCGAAAGCTAAAAGCATACATTATTTAAAACATAACTTAAAAGCACGTCTTTACTCATGGAAGCCGTTGACGGTGAAAATCCGTCAACCTAGCCATGAGTTTACCTTCGGTGTTGGCATGAATTTTTTACCTTATCCATTGGTACTAACCCCCGTGGTATAACAAGTTCACATGTACATGTCGTTTTTGGAGTTTAATGTTTATGCGGGGATTTAGTGTTGAATGCAAGACTTTCGGGATAAGTTCATCAAGCACCTCATGACAAGACTTTGAAGCCCCGAACAAGTCATGCAATGAAGTAAAATTAACTCCAAGAAGCCGGGGACTTGATCCGAGAAGACGACATACTCCGGGGACACGACCGGAAAAGTCTTGAATCTTCCAAGACAAGGAGTTGAGTCCAATTCGGAGAGAAACCGACGACATGGACCCATATGCGAAGGGGGAAACATCCGGGAAGTAAGGGAACCGACCTCGGGCAAAGGAGCCCGCGGGGCCGGGCCTAAATGGGCCCGGGCCGGCCGCCGGCCCGGTCCCGGTCGGCCCGAGCCCATTTAGGGCCCAAATCCGACGCCCTTTGCCCTAGCCGCCAATCGGGCTATTTATAGTCCCCCGACCGAGAGCCACGCGAGAGAAGATTTCGTCTTCGGCCGCCGAGAAGCGAGAGAAGAGAGGGACACCATCTAGGAGAGGAGAGGGTCGAGCTAGTTGACTAGGGTTTCCCTAGCCGACGTGGGAACCTTGCAAGGAAGACCACGTCGGAGTTCCGGAGCTAGAAGCAAGATCAAGGAAGGATCCGGTGGTGATCTTGTGTATGTATCATTGTTATAGTTGAATTATCAAGTTGAATCTTTTCTCAGCGATCAAGTGTTTCCTCGAAGATTTCGTTTTTCGATCGGCTTTGCTTATTCCAATTCTATTCTCGAGATAGATTACATAGGGTGTTCTTGTAGCCGCGGTGGCTAGAGGTACACGCCGGATCTTTCGAAAGAATCTCGACTTGTCTTTTGACTCGCCCTAAGCTCCCCGCATGAATAGGGATGCGTTGTGACAGAACGGGGGGTCTCGAAAGGCGGATGTTTTCGGATTTGGACGGGAAACCACGATTTAAAGAGGCTTTTATTAAGATTCGATTTGCTACTTCTTCTCTTGCTTGGAACTTCAACAAAAGGCTTACCCCGATCCTTCTAGATCGGTTTATCTACCCAATCTTACTTTGTTTTCTCCGGTTTTTAGTAGATTAGATTCGTTTTGTATCTTTTACTTAGATGCATTTGGTTCTTTATTGAAGATTGCAGTTATTTGGCTTTAATAGATTAAGTCTTGCGTCACACATTTGTTCCACGGATTCGATACCTTGGGTTCACCACTCGAGGGAAGAAGGGTCCCTTGACTACGACGGGAGACTTGTACGCTTGCGAGTCACGAACGAACTTTGATACAAACATTAACCGTCAACAAGCCCCTTTTTCTGGCGCCGTTGCCGGGGAACAAGTGATCAAGATTTGATTTTTTATTGCTTTTTTTTTGTAATTTTCAGTACTGATTTTGTTTTATTTTTGCATCTACTAAGCTTCGATCATCCTCAAAATACATCTAATCTAGTTTGTCTAACTCTAGTCTTTATAGATTTGTTTTGTTTTCTAGTTTTTTTTGCATACTTTGTTTATTGCTAACCCTAACAGGAGATGGACGGCTACCTCTCCAACAAACCCAATAATTTTGTGGATGATCCGGAAAAACTTTACGAGGCTAAGGAGACGCGAAGCACATCAAGCTAAAAAGCTGGATTTTGTAGATTCGGAATCGGAAGACGAAGGATCGCGAGGAATCTCGGAGGATTCACCACCTCAAAGTCCGCGGGAGAATCGACTTCCACCAATGGGTGACCAACCACCGGAAGAACGCAAGATTGGGGAGCTATGCACCCCAGACATCATCGACCTACCAATCTTGAACCTCGACGAGATCGGAAGACCGTTCGAGATCAAGACCTCAACAATCCGCATGGTGCAACACTCACCCTTCACCGGCAAAGAGGATCCGAACCTTCACCTCCAAGCATTCATTCAACTATGTCAGACTTTCAACATGGATGGGGTGACTCAAGATCAAATGAGGGCAAGGCTTTTTCCGTTTTCACTACTTGGGAAGGCTTTGCAATGGTTCCACTCTCAACCGGCGGAGACGGTGCAAAATTGGAACACGTTGATGAAGGCTTTCATGAAGGAATACTACTCACCGGGTAAAACTCAAAGTTTGCGTAATAAGATTGCCACCTTTGTTCAATATCCTACAGAAACTATCTCGGAGGCATTCGAGCGCTTCAACGAGTACACCGGGCGGTTCCACATCACAAGTTCCCGAAAGAAGACCTCGTGCAAAAGTTCTATCAAGGACTCACCATGGCGTCAAGGACGATCATCGATGCATCGGCGGGAGGATCTATCATCGAGCTTACACCGACGGAAGCTTTCACGCTGTTCAAGAAGGTCGCGGATAATGATACGTGGGCGTCATCCGGGCGCCTACACCCCGCTCAACCCTTGGGGAACGTCAAAGGAGTCTTGCAAGTGGAGAAGGAAGACATACTTGAAGGCAAGATCGACTCGCTCATGAGGATGTTGGAGAAGATGGAGATAGAAAAGAAAGAGGCTCAAGACTTGAAGGCCGCCGAAGCAAGGTCCACATGCGAAGAATGTGGAGAGTATGGCCATGTCCGCAAAGATTGTCCGGAGGAAGCCAAAGTGCTCGACTACATGAGGAAGGGAGAATTGCCGAACTTCCGCTACGGACAAGGTAGGCCTCAATTTAATGCAAGCTCATCTATTCCTAACGCGGTTCCACTTCGGATACAATTGAAGGAGTTCATGGATGAGCAAGCTAAGATCAACAAGGACACCGTCACCAAGTTCAAGACCATAGACAAGGTGTTGGAGAACATCGATAGCAAAGTGACGGAGGTCGGAAGTTCCAATCATCAAGTGCTCAACATGATGAAGATGCTCGAGACGCAAGTTGGACAACTTGCGGGGGCGCCTCACTAATGATGAAGGGAAGCTTCGGGACAACCCAAATGTCCCGAATCGGCGAAGGCCATTCAAACGCGTTCGGGGAAGGAGACCGAAGATCCGGAATGTTCCGCGGGAGCAAGGAAGCTTAAACCGTCCACCGAGGTGGAAGGAGCTGCTAAAGAGAAGGTTACGGGGATCGTCACCGAGGAACCCGAATTCGAGATGCCGGAGGATGACACGAGGATACCGCAACTCAAGCCACGCTACTTCCGAGGTAAACTTGACAACCACTTTGAGAAGTTTGTGGAAGTTGTGCGTAGACTTAGCATCAACATGCCATTACTAGATGCCCTACAAGTACCTACATATTCTCGTTACTTTAAAGATATACTTGCAAATAAATATGAGATAGCAACACTCGGGGTAGATCATGTCAAGATGTCCGAGGAGTGTAGTGCGGCTATTGCTTATGGGCTAGAGAAGCAAAAAAGACCCCGGTGCCCTACAATTCCATGTTCGGTTGGTTCTTTCAACTTCGAGAAGGCGTTATGCGACCTTGGAGCTAGTGTGAGTGTCATGCCGAGGGATGTGTTCGAGAAGCTACGCCTACCGATGGAGCCTACGGGAATATGTTTGGAGTTGGGAGACAACTCCATTCGCTATCCCTTGGGCATTGCTGAAGATGTACCCGTGAAGATTGGACACCACTTCATCCCCGTCGACTTCGTTGTGCTCGAGATGGGAGAGAGGGAGAAGCCGCCGCTCATCCTAGGGAGGCCGTTCCTCAAGACCGTGGGAGCAACTATTGATGTTGGCAAGGGGGAGATCATGTTCGGTATCAACGGAGAAAGGAGTTCCTTCAAGTTCCGTCCAAGGATTGAGGCATGCAACATGATTGGAGTGAAGGGAGAACCAAAACAAACGGAGGCGCTGAAAAAGAAGAAGGAGCCGAAAAAAATGAACGTAACGAAAATTAAAGAAGGTGTTGCATCCATCAAGACAAAGGAAGAGAAGCCGCCGTGAAGACCAAAAAAATGACTAAGACGACCAAGCCAAAAGACAAGCCCGCGCCCAAGATGGTGCGAAGTGGGTACCCAAGATTGCAACGCCCGCAAAGAGCGTTGATCCGGAGTAATCAAGTGAAGAAGTCTAGCTATAGACTATAAACGAAGCGCTAGGCGGGAGGCAACCCGTTTCGTCAAGTCGAGTCAAGAATAAGCTACCGGGAGGACAACCCGATTCCAGGTTTTTCGAGTATTTTTAATAATTTAGTTTTTGAGTTTTATTACGCAAAGACATTAGACTTAGAAGTGGTTGAACAATATTAGAGACATAATTCTTGATTGAGTGTTTGCTTTATCATAAACCCTTTGCATGAACCCTCCTATGTGCTTGTTTGATTCTTTTCTTTTCGAGAAACCCCTCAACCAAATAATTTCAGAACCTTAGCTCAACCTTACACCCTCATTATGGTACTGAGGTTGGCTTATTTTTCATGCTAAAACCACACGAGTAGAGCCACGATTTATATTCAAGTGTTATAAAAATTCAGCACGTGGTAGGACTCGCGTGAACCTAGAAATCAAAGCTTTTGGTTGGTTTTAAAAATCTTTATCCTTGGTTTCTCTAGGATTAGAATTTTTCTAAGCCTATTCTAATTTTGTTCTATTCAAAATCTTTCTTATTTAGCCAAAATTAGAACCTAAACCTATGCCCCCATGATCAAGCCGGGAAAACGTTCGCTCTCAACCGATGAAAGCAAACTATACCGGTAAGACCAAAATCGACGTAGTCGAAAAATATTTTCGACTTACATTTGTTTTTAATGGTTTAAAAACTTCTCTAAAATTATGCTCGAGCTCTTGCATGGCTCTGAAAAATATTTTAAAATTCGAATTAGAGGAGTGCTTAACCTTAAACACACCTAAATGGAGGCAATCAAGTTTGAATTAATCATGCATGCACCATTGGATCCCCTTTTATCAACTTTCACCAATTCCACATGCAAAGGACAGGCATGGTGGGCAGCAAGCATCAACTTTGCAGGATTTTCATGGTGGCATGTGAAGCAAGTGGAGCTAGGGAGCATGGACATGACCCAAAGCATGGAGCATCAAGTGGGAGGACCAATAATTCAAGAAAAGGAGTGGACGAGAGCGTTTGGGCGGTGCAACTCGTGGAGCACGCGGGCGGGGAAAGTTGCGGAGGCGAAATGATCGTGCCGGGAGAAAGACGCGCCGAGGAGGAGGCGGGGAGACCCCCGGGCCGGCCGGCCCGGAGCCGGCCGGCCTGCCCTATAAAAGGCGTCCACCGGCGCCCGTCTTGCGCAGCAAGCTTCCCTCTCCTTCCCTTGTTCGTGTGTTCAAGTTTGTGTGCTCGGAACCTCCGTAGACTTAGCCAACCATCCCAAGCTTGATAGCTCAAGAAAAATCCACATCCTTAAATCCACTCAAAATCCACATCCGAAGCAAAGAGTTTAAGTGCCTAGTTTACCGGTTGCAACCCGGATCTTTAGTTGAAGAAAGAGTGCAGCAACCATGTGGAAGAAGACCACAAGTCTCTTCTCCAAGAAGAAGAGTTCGTCGTCGTCCAAGCCGTCATCAACCACATCTTCGAGGAGGCACTCGGTTTCCGAGTCTCCCGGAGCATGGAGACGGACACGGCACCACCGAGGAGGAACGACGCTCTCCTCCTTGGTGGTATGAGAGCTGCGTGAAGCACTTCCATGAGGTTCACCGAACCTCGTGGGCACACGGAGGAGCAGCCCGCGCCACCACGACGATCGACTCGCTCAACCGCGCCACCTCCTTACACCCCGACACAATCTTCGTACGGCTTCATCATCTTGTCGGCGGAGGAGGAGGATAGGCTCGCCAATCTTGAGAAGAGGCTTGTGCCAAACGTCGAGCTCGACGACCAAGCACTCCACACCTTGGGTTTTCGCACCGACATATAATACATGTTGGGGCACCTCGGGTGGGTTCGGTTCTCCAACGGAATATCGGTGGATACCCATTTGGGTTACGCCTTGGAAATTTTAATGACTATTGCACCCATCGTTGATGATGATGGGGTGCAAAGCTTGTCATTCCGGTTGGAGGGAATCGAGCAAGTGGTTCCCTACGAGCACGTTAGGGAGCTGCTTGGATTCCACAAGGGAGCTCCGGAGAAAGTTGACGTGCCTCCCGGCATGTTGGCGGAATTTTGGGGCATGATCTCCGGAGATGCCCATCAACAACGCAAAAGCATCCGCAACCCCATTATCCGGATATTTCACTCTTGGATGTGCAAGAGGGTATTGGGGAGGATGAGGGAAACAAAGGTGACCGACACGGAGTTGAATTGGCTATACTCGGCTTTAATTGCCAGGCAGCCAATTGACCCCTCTTACCTCATGATCAACCGTTGGTGTTGTGAAGCAACATCGGGGGCTGGTGATATTGGTTCGGGGTGTTACCTCTCCATGTTGTCCTTTTCCTTGCGACCGGGGATCGCAAGAAACCCCGCTCACCTTTTGCGCGGTACCTCTCTCGGTTTTGAGTACTTGCGGCAAGGCAAGTACATTAGTGGAGATGAGAGAAGAGGTTATCGATTGGCCATTGTGAACCTCCCCCTCCCGGATGAGAGGCTTAGGCTTTTCACCGAAGGAAGGGAAGATTGGTTGGAAGAGGGATTACTTGTCCCTGCAAGGAAGAACAAAAGAGGAAGAATCGTAGAGGAGGGAACATCCTCCGCACAAGCGAGTGGAGCACAACCCAATGTGCAACCATTCGGCGGAGTTCCTCCTCCGCCAAGTTATTACGGAGGGTCTCAACAACAAGCATGGGGGGGTGGTGCACCGGTACCCCCACAAAATTATGTTGTGCCCAACGCTAACTTCGCGGAGTCCTACGCTCATCATCCCCAACCACAACAAAGCATGGCTATTATTGGAGGGTATGCTGCAAGAAATGCTCAAAATATCGCAGCAATCCAATCCAACGCAGCTCAACTCGGTGAAGGCAACGCAAATATTGCCTTTGAACTTGGACGCCTTCACCTTGTGGAGCCAAATCAATTTGACGGAGGAAGCGTTCATTCATATTATGAGCAAGGGTATTATTATCAAGACTACCAACATCAACCACCGGCGGAGGACTAGAAGATTTAGGAACTTTAGTTTTCTTTTTCTCTGTAATTTTCAGCTTTTGCTTATGTGTGTTTGCGTAGTATTTTCTGTTTTTTATTTAAATTTCAGCAAGCATGTTTGTTTATTTTCAGTGTGTATTTCAACTTGATATCACCATTAATAAAGTCACCACCTTGATTATATCATTGGAAAAGTTACAAAATTCGTGCCATGATGATGTATGATTAAAATTGCAGCTTTGTTCATCTTTGTAGTTGATTTATGCATGTTTAAGCTAGTGCTCTCTTAAAAATACAGATCTGAATTTATTTAAATGCTAGCTTAATTTTCAGCGGAGGTTATGGTTAAAATAAAGACCCATAGTGTTTTATGTGCTCTCAAGTTATGAATAGATTGAAGATGTCTTTTATGCTCAAAAATATTGCTAGCCTTGTCACAAATATCACTTGTGTGTTGCTCAACCTATCCAAAGCCTTATATATATTTGAGTGCATGAACCTTAGTGTACAAGATTTATTTTTGAGTGAGTTATTGCAGGCCATGATTTCTCTGGCCCGAGACTAAGAAGCTGGTCATTCCGTTTTTGCGTATCTATCTTTTTGCTAGCCTTTTATCCGTGCATTGTGTATCCCCGCATCGGTGATCTCACAAACTTCGCCGGATATCCTCCCTTAAACCAAATATCATCTTTTTGTGATTACTTCCTTGACCACAACCTATCATTGAGGATGGATCATCAATTCAAGGAAGATTGCAAGACGGTGCTAACGTTGAAGATTTCAAGTATCTCTCCAAGGAAAAATATCTCCGGTACCTACCTTATTTTTTCGCCTCTTTGCTCGAGGACGAGCAACGTCTAAGCATGGGGGAGGAGGTAGGTACGGTTCAGTTTTAGAGTTCAAAAGGGAGTATTTTAAAAAAATATATAATGATGAAAGAAAAAGAAAAAAATCCAGTGATATTCATGACTTTCAAGGTATAAAAAATCAAAACTTCGTTGTGAAAGTCATGGACTGAATAAATGACGAGGAAAGAAAAAAAAATGAATGAATGAAAGAAAGAAAAGAATGAGAAATATAAGAAAGAAAAAATATATTTGTGCGTAAAGTGAACTCCCCGGTTCTCTAAGAGTGCATTCAAGGCTTCAAGTTAAAAAGATCCATTCTCATTTTCCAACCATGTGCAATCCGATAACGAGGACTTCCTTTGTGCCTCGGGATCACTCTTTGCCATTTGCACATGTCCACTCATCTAAAGTGTGTGTATTTTTCTCTTTCCCCTCCTTGATTTAACATTATTTTCCAATGACCTTTTTGACGAGTCTCGGTAAGACCATGAGAAGCTTGTCTTGTTTTGACAACACCTCATTTATAAATTCTTGTTAGGACTAAACTTTCCCAAAGCTCCATATAAAAGCCTACCACATATATATGAGAGGGAAAGGAGTAGAATATATAGGTTTGAGAGACAAGTGAGATGAGAGTTTATGAGCAATACACGAGATGATTTAAATTTGTGAATTTGGTTTAGCTTTTCTTATCTCGTTCTTCATTTCAAAAATTCGAGATCCATTCAAAACTTTGTGAGCATGTTAATACTTGTGGGATAAGCTTAATAAGAATCTACCCTCCGTGAAGATGAAGGCTAGTACATTATGGAACTTTAAATGAATTAATATTTTGAGAGCATTATGTTTTCTCATGTGTAATCAAGTGCGAGTTTAAACATTGTTTAGCAATGATGATATCCATCGAAGGCTTACTCGAGGACGAGCAAGGTTTAAGCATGGGGGAGATGTTGACGGTGAAAATCCGTCAACCTAGCCATGAGTTTACCTTCGGTGTTGGCATGAATTTTATACCTTATCCATTGGTACTAACCCCCGTGGTATAACAAGTTCACATGTACATGTCGTTTTTGGAGTTTAATGTTTATGCGGGGATTTAGTGTTGAATGCAAGACTTTCGGGATAAGTTCATCAAGCACCTCATGACAAGACTTTGAAGCCCCGAACAAGTCATGCAATGAAGTAAAATTAACTCCAAGAAGCCGGGGACTTGATCCGAGAAGACGACATACTCCGGGGACCCGACCGGAAAAGTCTCGAATCTTCCAAGACAAGGAGTTGAGTCCAATTCGGAGAGAAACCGACGACATGGACCCATATGCGAAGGGGGAAACATCCGGGAAGTAAGGGAACCGACCTCGGGCAAAGGAGCCCGCGGGGCCGGGCCTAAATGGGCCCGGGCCGGCCGGCCCGGTCCGGTCGGCCCGAGCCCATTTAGGGCCCAAATCCGACGCCCTTTGCCCTAGCCGCCAATCGGGCTATTTATAGTCCCCCGACCGAGAGCCACGCGAGAGAAGATTTCGTCTTCGGCCGCCGAGAAGCGAGAGAAGAGAGGGACACTATCTAGGAGAGGAGAGGGTCGAGCTAGTTGACTAGGGTTTCCCTAGCCGACGTGGGAACCTTGCAAGGAAGACCACGTCGGAGTTCCGGAGCTAGAAGCAAGATCAAGGAAGGATCCGGTGGTGATCTTGTGTATGTATCATTGTTATAGTTGAATTATCAAGTTGAATCTTTTCTCAGCGATCAAGTGTTTCCTCGAAGATTTCGTTTTTCGATCGGCTTTGCTTATTCCAATTCTATTCTCGAGATAGATTACATAGGGTGTTCTTGTAGCCGCGGTGGCTAGAGGTACACGCCGGATCTTCCGAAAGAATCTCGACTTGTCTTTTGACTCGCCCTAAGCTCCCCGCATGAATAGGGATACGTTGTGACGAACGGGGGTCTCGAAAGGCGGATGTTTTCGGATTTGGACGGGAAACCACGATTTAAAGAGGCTTTTATTAAGATTCGATTTGCTACTTCTTCTCTTGCTTGGAACTTCAACAAAAGGCTTACCCCGATCCCTCTAGATCGGTTTATCTACCCAATCTTACTTTGTTTTCTCCGGTTTTTAGTAGATTAGATTCGTTTTGTATCTTTTACTTAGATGCATTTGGTTCTTTATTGAAGATTGCAGTTATTTGGCTTTAATAGATTAAGTCTTGCGTCACACATTTGTTCCACGGATTCGATACCTTGGGTTCACCACTCGAGGGAAGAAGGGTCCCTTGACTACGACGGGAGACTTGTACGCTTGCGAGTCACGAACGAACTTTGATACAAACATTAACCGTCAACGAAGCATAACCGAATACACAAGAAGTACAGTCGAATCGGGTTCCGTGGAGAAGGAACAAACATTGCCAAAGATGATAAACCTATCAGATTGAATCGAAATCTAATCCACCGGATGATTAGCTCTAAAACAACCCAAAAACCTACATCTACCGCATGACACCTAGTTCTTTCAAGATTTACACAAGATTAACAAGCTTGAACCCGCAACACGTGACAACTTAGATTGATTCGGTTTCGGCTATTAGAGAACACATGATCCACGTGTCGTATTGAGCCGAAGATATGAACATGTTGCATAAGGATCTCCGAACAAGATAAAGCCGATTCAAACCAATCTAAATTGGGCAAAAGAGTGTTACATGAATTTAAACATAAAGTGAAAACTCAAAGCAACACATGGTAACTTAATGAATCTATTAGATCTTGCCAAATCTAATAGAGCCGATAACTAGCTCCAAGCTAGATCTTAGCCCACCGCATGGCTCATGATCTAACAAGAAACCCTCTTGAACCAAGCTTAAATCCACCGCATGATACTAAGCATGGTAACAAGACTACTTGCATCACGATCTAAATCCACCGCATGATACTAGACATGATGCAAGGTTGTCGTACTTACGAGAGGTCGACGGATCGATGAACCCTCTCGAAGAACTCGACGACACGACTAGAGGACTCGAAAGTTTGGCGTAAAACCGGTTTGTTATGAGAATGTTCGATTATGATTACATACATCCAGGGTTCATATTTATACCCTGTCCCAACACGACTCCTGGTGGACTACGAGCACAATATTTGATACCTAATTTAATGCCCAAGTGCGAATGCCTATCCATCCATTCGTCCCTTCCTTCCGTTCGGGCCACATCACCACGTGATCCCGCGAATCCAGCGCAAACAGTCCTTTTGCCGAATGAAAACATACTGCCGACTGCAGGCACTTCGCCGAATCCTCCGAAGAAATCTTTCCCTATCGAACGGAATTTGTTATCAAGTTCGGTCCACAAATCAGCCTCTTTCCCGTACCAATTTTTGGTGTTAACGATCGGGACGACGTAGAAAACAAGAGGGCGTCAAAAACGCTCTCCTAGAGTAGTCCCCAAGCATTGAAGCGAGGCAACATGGCTGGTATGATGATAAAAAAGCGAAAAAACAAAGGCGATGATGAAGTTGTAGGAAGGTCTAATGACCTAATGAAAGTGACGATGGTGCGAAGGAAGGTCTTGCGACCTTACGAGGACGACGACAGAGATGTCGAGAGGTCCGCCGACCTCAATCCGACGATGACGGAGCCACCGGGAAGGTTTGCCAAAGGCGAAACCGAGCCGGAGAGAGGTCTAGCGACTTGACGAAGTCGACGTCGACAGAGTCATAGGGAGATGATGGTCATGAACAAATGGAGTGTGGAGACACCTAGATCTCCTAGCATAGTTGTAAGGAGTCTAGTAGGGCCGACCTCAAGGAGGCCTTTGTAGGCGTGCCGACCTCGAAGAGGCCACAAATCAACAATGTCCGAGATCCGAGGATACCCGGCAGGATCATGAAAAGTGCATCCCATGAAAAAGTTTTCTATAGTGGTCGAAACGAGGCAATGATGAAGTCATAGAAGAATGTTGATCTTTAACGAATGGAGTGTAGAGACACCCGGATATCCCGTATAGCCGCAAAGAGTCCGGTATCGCCACCCGAGGCATGCCAACCTTAAGAAGGTTTCAAATCAAAAGCGCCCAAGTACCCAAAAATACTTGGCGGGGACTTTTGGCGCACACCCCACGGGGAGGCCTTCATTCCCGACATAAAATCCCGGGTGTCCGGAAGCGGCCGGCAAGGCTACAAGACCACACCAACCTCGGAAGGTCACGCATTCGGGGCTCCCAACTAGGTTGGCACGGCCCGTAGACGTACCGAGGTATTGCAAGACCTATGTATTAAGGCACGCCGACCTCAAGGAGGTCGTTGTGGTGCCCGGACGACTAACATAGTTGTTACCCATCCAACAGAGCCATGACACTAAGGTATTGACGGCCTCGGTAATAGGTACACCAACCATGGGGGCCCTCGAAATCGTAGACGTGAAGCTTCTGATCTCCAGGCACCCAAACGGATCTGGCAGAACAGCGAGGCGCACCTACCCCATAAGGTTTTCAATCAAACCTATGACCATTCTGCCCAGGAAACAAAAATATAGGTTGATTGGAATAGGTTCGTTTACGCTCGAGCCATAGCGCGGGTGCACGAGGATGCGAGTCTAGCGGGTGAAATAAAGATGCGAGCCGTAAAGAGTATGGCTAATCGTCGTTGTCGTTGTCCATAGATGTAACGAGGCGTAGGGCCCTCGACGCGAGTCGGGCTTATCTCTCCATAGGCTGCAGGGTCACGGGTCAACAATGGTCGGAGATCCTCTTGCCACCCAAAAAACCGACAACTTCATCTAGTGTCGGAGCTCATCCGGCCGAGAATCGGATCTTGGCTCTCGCTATAAATAGCATCATAAGACTAAAGGAGGCAAGCACCGATCATTGTTGAGCTATGAAGCCGCAAAGTAGAAATTTGGCCATGTCATGGGCATGTGTCCATCCACCGAGCATAGGATGCAAAACGTAGAAGCTTGGAGCTAGACGTGTCGGTGCGGAAAGTAGTCCCGACACTAACTAGTAGATACATTGAGATCGGTCTCTCGATGGCCGGTGCTAAGCAACACCGATACACGAGTGGTTCTAGCCGTGGGCCGTACATCCGACGAGGGGTGTGCTCGTGGTGCTATATTGCAAGGCACCGTGGTGCTCGTAGAGAGCGCTACAAGCAAGGTGGGAGAGGAGGGGGAATATCCAAGTCCCCGGGGATTGATTGAAGCAAGATGCCAATATCTCGAGTGCGAGTGAACAATTCATTGTGTCTTGGTCCCCCCGGGCCGGGGGTCCTCCTCCTTTTATAGACCAAGGGGAGAGCGAGTTTAAAGTGGCGTCGCCGGACTTTGGGTGTAGTGCGGCGGAGTGGAGCATAGTGCTCGTGATTTGATGGATGTCCTGGTGAATCTCACCCCCGGCGTGCGTCGTGGCGACTCCTGTGCTTGTCCAAGGGTGTCTTCGAGGGTGCCCGTGTTGGGGTTCTTGCTTGGTCGTCATCCATCCGCCGTTCAAGGGTCTAGCCGACGGAGGTTCCCGAGTTGCACAACCACTACGTGAAAACCTCAAATAGTTCACGCAACATTTGTAACGGGCCCTTAACGCCCGTTACATCTACTCACATCTGTAACGGTTGTTATTTGGCGCCCGTTACCTATAAGCGCGCCAGGACGACCCCGGGGTTGGCCTCCACAATACCCGTTACTAATGTGGACTTCTGTTAACAGGCTTCTTAAATGCCCGCTACACAAATTCTTTGTAACGGATGTTAAAAGCGCCCGTTACAAATGTCAAACCTATCGGTAACGGGCTTGTAAAGTCCGTTACCGATCAATGTCGTATCAGTAACGAGCTGCTTAAGTCCATTACTGATCGCTGCCGTATTGGTAACGTGCCGTAAAGTCCGTTACCGATGAGCATTTGACGCCCATTACTAGTTTGAGAGCCCAATAATATATTGAAGTCTGAGAGCACTCAACTGCAGTGAAGCGGGAGCGCCGAGACGGAGGTTTGTTAATCATCGTCTCCTTTGAGTCTGTCCTCATTGACAGGTCAACTCGATCCATCTCTCATTGCTTCCATTTCGACATACAGGCACAATCAACACACATATCTTTTGAGACAAAACAGATATCATAAGAGAGATAACTTGTCCTCAAAGATGAAGATAACTTGTCCACAAGAATGAAGATAATTATTACAAAAGGTTAACTTGTCCATATAACAGGCTAGGACTTAACTAATCCATCACAATATTTACACTATGGTCGTGCTATCTAACCATACACATCAACAAAGGCATGCCCCTTAAACATCCACAAAAGTATGGCTACTCAACTCCGCACATCAACAAGCCCGAACTAGATCATGCCCCATCGGGATTATTGGCTCGTTTTGCGGCCTCTTCGTAAGTAACCAAGGATTCTTGAAGCCCTTCTAGTGCACCTTCAATGGTCTCGAGATTTTGTTCGGTAGTATAATTGTACATCCTTATGTGCTTAGCCTTTTTGATGAGGATGTTCACTTCTTTTGTGATTTTTTCAAACTCAGGTTTCACATAATCCCAGACATTAAGGTTAAGAAGTAACTCAAGCTCTGCTCGCGACTCAAAGAATTTTGCTTGAAATAGGGTTAAACATGGTATATGAACAACATAGTTAATTCAGAACTTATTTGCCTCAGACCTTGGAGCAGGGTGTGACAAGTAAAAGCAGAACTAAGTTCAGAACTGATTTACCTCAGAAATTGGTATAATTAAGATCATGACAAGCATGGAAGACATCATCATAGGCACTAATTAACTTTATGAAGCTCAAGCTCAAGCTACCTTAAGCTCTATCTATAGAACAAGTAAAAAGGCGGTGAGATTCGAGAGAAACTTGCCTCGCCATCGTCGTAGTCATTGCCGAGTCGGAGATGAGGTTCTCTACTCCTTCTTCGCCGCTCCCTCGACACCTCCTCGTAGTTGCCGGACACTTGTGCTCGCAAACGTGAGGCGGACCACTCGCCCACTTCGCCGCCCCCTCGCTAGCACGCTCCTCCTTGCCGCCGCTTGGCCCCTCGTCGAATCCGAGAGGATCCGGTCGAGGACTCTCGTCTCCGACATTGGGTTCACTCCACCACCGCTTGGCCCCCTCGCGGCACTCATCGTCGTCTCCCTCTTCGCTGCCATCTCGCCATCACGCGCGCGGATCCAATTGCAACACCGCTTCGTGTTCCGGTTCTTCTCGATCTCGGGTGCGCGGGGCCGTCTCGTCGCTTGGCCCTTCGCCGGAGCTAATCGTCGTCTCTGTCTCCATGCCTCCTTTGCACTTTTTTCAAAGGAAACTACCGCACTTATCCATTCGGAAAGAAGAAATTAAAGGGGCAATATTTGGGATGGAGGGGGTAGTTGTCAATGCCGACGCGGGTTAGAAAACCCGGTCGCTTTGTAGTTTGTATGAATAAAGAATTGGTGTAATGAAGAGAAAAGGAGATAGAGTTAATAACCCTTAGTTTGATGAGAGATGATGTGGGTAGCTTGCATGAAGAGAAAAATGAAGTTAATGATAGTTAGTGGGTACCAATTATATAAGTTATATAGATATATATTAATAAAAATACGAACAAGTCATAGTTTTTTTAAGAATCGAACAACTCATAGGAGTAGTTGGGCATTTATTATTTTGAATAAAATATGAACAAGTCACACGTCTCCTTGTGACCACATGATTATTGTGGCCAAGAGGCAAGAGCTCTCCCCGAGCGGACACGAGTTCCGAGGCACGTGACCGAGCGCCGGACGGTTCGCCGTCATGTCAATATAAATCCTGGCCGGCCAAGAACTTCGTCAACCGTAGCACCAATAAAACCCCGGCACCACCGTCTCCGGTCACCAAGAAGTGAATCCAAGAGCTTCTCCTTCCTCAAGCAAGTGGATGGCGTCAAGCGATCGATCAAGGAAGCGGGGGAGGGAGGAGGTGCCGCCGCCCCCGCCCGTCGAGCCCGAGGAGGTGCCACTACCCCCGCTTGAGGAGGTGCCGCCGCCCCCGCTCGCCGAGCTCGAGGAGATGCCGCCGCCCATGCGTGCTCCGTCCGTAAATGTTGAGGATGTCCGTTTTTCGGTGAAGATGCTCTTCCGGGCTTCGCGAGTCTTAAAAAGATGGTTGTTCATCTCGGGGTCTAACGGCCTTCCGAGCCTCTGCGGACGACCGTGATGGATTACGCCTTCAAGATCAATGTCTTGGCCGGGCATCCGGAGAGAGAAGTGGTCCCCCTCGACGACGACGACGATGGCGGCCTCAACGTCTCCGGCTCCGCTCCGACTCGACTCCGACTTCGACTCCGACGGTGGGGCTCCTCCGTGGTGACTACCTCTCGCTTAATTAATTTGTTCTTCGTTATTGTGTTCTTCCAGGTGTGCTTGTGGAACTTGTAATGGACTAGCCGTAGTTCCGTGTATGTTGAACTTTTGATGAACTAGTAGATCTAAGAGATGCGGTAGATCAATCCATGTCTCCTATTTTGGAAGGCATTGCAATGTCTATGGTAGCAGCTTACAATGAATTGCAATGTGTATGCCAGAAGTTTGATACTCTATGTCATTATATGGCAGCAGTTCACAATGAATTGCAATGTGTATATATCGCGGTGTTATGCCGAAGTTTGTTACTCGTTCATCTTAATAATCCGCATTTCCTTTGCCTCGTGCTGCAATGAAATGTCGGCACGATTGAATTGATGAATTTTTTGATGTGTAACCCAATTGTCATTCCATCCATTCTTCATTCATACATTTAAGTTTGTCATATGTGACAAATTTTTCATTCTTCATCCACACAGATGAAGCAAAAGCACCACTTTTAACATCAGAATTACTTCTTTGCAACATCATCCCTAGTAAACATCCAAATACTACACAAACAACAACCACAATAATCAAGCTCATCTTCCAGATCAAATTGTCCATCTTCTCCTTCAATGCTTTCTTCCTCTGCTTGTCCTCCAGTGCTTTCCTCCGCTCCCCGCTCCCAATTTGACATTCCACTGAATCAACTACTTCACCGACCGCGTCCGCCCGTTCGATGGTCGAAAATAATGACGCCGCATCCTTCGGACATCCGGAGATACTCCTTGTGGAAACGATAAAATCCACAATACTTGGGGTACCGTGAATCAAAAGCACAAAAGAACCTTGACTTAGATTTGGGAGACACAACAGACTAATCACCGAGTTCCTTGCACATTTGAAATAAAGACGACCATGGTTTTCACCTTCCTTCGCGTCCGCCCCTCCACCACCCGAGCCATACCACGGTCCGGCAAGGGACCGGTGGAAAGCCTCTTAGCTCATCGACCGGATCCAAGCCGATGGAGTGATTGTGGCTGCTCCGGCAACCTTGGACCCTGCTCCTCGCACGTGCACCTCTAGACGAATCGGCGTAGTGCGACATGTGTGCGACGGCGGGGAAGGACGGGCGGGCGGCGGCGGTGGAGCTCAATCGGGGAAGAAGAAGGGGGCGAGGGGTCCGTGACGCCCCGGTTTTTAATTTTCCTTAATAGCCGGTCAAATTGTCAACAGTGGTCAAACCACGGTCAACCTGGGCCCTCACCTCAAAAAACTCCCTAACCCACCCTAGTGACCCCAATTGACTAGTAAACACACTAGTGGGGCCAACCCATGGTCAAAAGCTTGGTCAAACCCCTTGCCACCCCAGTGTCCACAGGTGTCTGCCGGAACTTTTGCCGCGTTCTCCAAAATTCACCTAAACACTTAAAATTCTACCTTAATGAAAGTTGTCCATCTTGATGAGGGACACAACTTTCATGTAGATTGGCATTTCAAATTTTGAAAGGAAAAACTTGAAAATTTAGTTGCAAGGCAGATTTTACTGTTTGCAAAACCATGCTGACATTCAAGGTTGGCATCCTTACAATTCCAATTCTGTGCAGAAAAACCCCATATAGCCTTTGTAGAAAATGTTAAGGGTAACTAGATCTACAACTTTGGTATTCATCACTTGGTTGACTTCTTTACAAAAAAATGGAGCAATTTCATTTCAAAGTCGGCACCGGGGAAATGTTTTGGGCCGGAGCGCCGCGCGCCGCCCGTCGTCGGCCGTGCGCCGCCGGCCCCGGCTTCCGCGCCCACGCCTCCCGAGGCCGCGCGCCGGCCCAAAGCTCGCGCCGCCCGAGCTTCTCGCGTCCCAACGCGCCTCCCCGCCCCTAGGTGCGCCGAGTCCGCGCCGAGCGCCGCAAGATGTGCGCGCGCACCACGGACCGGCGTTCCGTCGGCGGCGGCCGCCGCCGTACGTGCGACGCCCGAGCTGCCGTAGCACGGCGAGCATCACCGCCGTCATCCCCCGTCACCCACGGGCGCGCCGAGCCGCGTATAAAAGCCCTTCCCCCCCCCCCCCCCCCGCGCGCGCCATCCCGAGCTGCCCGCCGCCATTGCCGCCGCCACCCGGTGCTAGAGCTCACCGCCCGTGCTCGCCGCCGGCCAACTACTCCGGTAGCTCCTCTAGGCTCTAGTGTAGCTCGCGCGCTTGCCAATTGCCCAGCATCACGCCTCCTCGCCGGTTTTCTCCGAGTCGCCGAGGCCGTCGCCGCTGGCCGCCGCCGAGACCCGCCGCCGGCCATCCCTCCGCCTCCACTCCGCCACCTACGGCTCCTAGGTGAGCTTCGGCCGAGCCCGGCCGCTCGCCCGGCCGGCGGCCCCGCCGGCTCGCCGGAGTTGGCCGTGCCCGCGCCACCCCCTCCGGCCAAGGGCTGGATTGCAATACTTCAAATTTGTCTAGGGTGTTTTGTGCTAGATTCAGGGTCTGGTTATAAAGAACCCTATCTAGGTTTTCTTACAGTTCAGTCCAGTGCACTAGAAAACCCTAAAAATTCGTGGAAAAATCAGAAAATTGCCGAACCAATTTTGTTAGGTTCAGAAATCCCACCACTTTTGTTATTTGCACATGGCTTGTTTCTAAATATTATTAACATGAAATATACAAATGTGAAATGCTTAGATCTGCCATAACTTTAAATATATAACTCCTCTGTATCTAAATTTTGGGTGTGTTGTGTATCTTGTTAGGACTAGCTCCTGTGCCAAAAATTGCACAAAGTTATGAAGTGGATCTTTTTAAATAAATTGTTTCCCCTTTCGCGTAAACCGCCTAGAAGATTTTTCTTGCTAAATATATTTATGTTTTTGGGCTCAACTTGCGCACACTGTCTTGCGATATCAAAATACACATCTTGTGAATTAATCATGATTTTTGGCTTACCAAAAATATTTATTCTCAATTTGTGCATAAATTCCTTTGTAAACTAATGAACTAAGATCGGTAGAGTTTCAAGGTGATTATGCTGGTTCTTTAGGCTAGTTCGGGACCGGAGAGCATGCATGTGAAAGTTGGGATCAGTTTGGTGCTTAATTATTTTTGTATGTATTTAATTTGAATCAATAGCTAGTCTTTGTTATTTTCTCTAATATTTAATTTCCTAGCATCCAACACTTACATGTGGGTCCAATGGACCAGTATAGGTGCTAATATGATTAAGAAACACTTCCTTAATTTTTGGTAATTTAATTGCTTAATAAAAAGCTTAAAAGCCCCTTTTAATATTAAAAATTAAATAAAGAAAAGCCCCTATTTAATTTTTTTTCCTTTTTGAAAGTATTATCTAATTTAATTAAAAGATAAATGATTATCCTTGCTGATAAGAAATTAATTCATGGATAAAAAAATATTTATACCTTTGCTTGTGAAGTAAAAGGACTACCCATTCACATGAAATGACAAGTACAATAAGAACCTTTATTCAAATGTACAATAAAAGAATAAGCCCATGTACAACTAATGACCTACCTAGATGCTTGTTAAGGTGAATACGACCAACGGGGGTTGGATAAGACAACAGACTATCACATCACCTAAACTTGGATTGCATTCCGTGTAGACCTTCGGACGGGAGATTACTCCCTTATCCCGAAACCGAGGAAGGGGGAGCGGAAGCTTCGTTGCAAGTACGTGGAAGTGCTCGACACCGAGGGTGCCTAGGCTAACCTTGCCGACTAAGGCAAGCTCCGGTGCATCTACCCCTCGTTTTTCAAATTCTTTATTCAGCTATCTATGGATGATTGTGCATTTACGTTCAGGAGTTGAATGAAACCCTAGATGCATGATCCCTAGATACCTTTGTGCTTACTAGTATGATAGGTCGATAGCTGCTAAGCTCTAGGACCGTTACAAGTCGAGTGATGACCTCACTCGCGAGAATAGGTTCCTAGATAGGAATCACAATTTATCCTTAAATGGATTGCTCACGTGGTAAGAGCATGGGATTTGGGCTCCGGTCCAGTGGTTATGTGGGTTAAGTGTTTGAACATACTAAGCACATGTCGGGTATGGGACCAGTAAGCCTAGTACCTTAATGAGGCGGCGAGGGATCCTACTATTACTACTCTTGGGATTCGCTCTCACGGCTAGCTACGGTGGTGTATGGTGACTTCGGGTATCTCACGGGGTATGCGGATAGCCTGCACCAAAGATCGTAAGATTCGATCCCGACCCGAGGATTTTTGGAAACGGCCCGGGGAAAGTTGTCCTTTCGAGGGCAGCCTACCGTGTGTTTGGGTCTACCTTGCAAGGTTTTAATCAATCGATTGTCGGCCTCTCACCGTTATCCGAGACTACTTACTCCACTAGTCATGAGATCCCTAATGATGGAAGATGATGAATATCATGCTTGATAAATTGTATTGTACAACTTTGTTCGTACTAGTTGGCTAATGTAGTAAAGATTAAACCTACTAGAATTTGTGCTAAAATCTTGAAAGTAAGGACCTACTCTTTGTTACTTTTTAGCAAAAGCAACCCAAAGTAGCCAAAAAAGCCTTTCATGGTCTAGATTTGGTGAAGTAGTTATCACCGACGGGTAAGACTTGCCGAGTATTAGTACACTCGGCCTTGCTATAATATGTTGATCCGGGTAATGCATCCGGTGATGTGTGGCCGGAGAGATCCCGCCGTGCCGGGAGCTGGATTGGGTGGAGGACGACTACCGAAAGCATCATGGATGGCCTCCCGTGGTGTCTTCGCTTCCGTTAGTTTGTTTCCGCCGCTTTCAAAAACTCGAACTATCTCATTATGGCAAAAACTATGGTTTGTAATAATTAACCCCTTCGGGGTACAAATTTGGTTATTAATGATGTTGTATCTCCGGACTCGCCTTCGAGTGAGTTTTAATGCATATATTCGATCCTTGTTGCTTTTCAAGTGATTTACCGGGCATTAACCCAACAACTAATGACGGGATGATAATTTATTATCGCTTAATGACCAAAGTGGATCGGTCTTAGGCGATAGTACGGTATTTTCCTGGGCGGGTTGTCACGGGGTCGGGGCGCCGGGCGGATGCATATTCATTCGACAAGGGGCATTTCGACAAAGGAGCACTTGTTGGTGACGATGGTTAGTCTACCCGGATCGCCTTTGTCGGTCGGGCGGGCTATGGTTATCTTTTTTTATATATGCTTCGACGCCGACACGTGGGCCCGACACTATTTTTTCCGAATTGAAACTTGCTTCCCTCAAATAGTATACCCCAAACTTGCTTCCCTCAAATAGTATACCCCATAAACAACACCAAAAAATTCGTAAAAAATACGAATAATTCATAGTTGGTAATTTAGTATTTGAATAAAATATCAATGACCACACTTGTCTAACCAAATTTCTTAAAATTAGAAATTTTACCTCTTGTTTACAAGAAAATAATTATAATAATGTCTTAGTGTCTTCTAAAAAATCTACAAAATGACTTGGCAACATAATTTAAGTCCCTAAGTTTGTCTACAAAAATTCAAATGGTTTCGAAAACGGAAGATTATACTTGTGTACAAATGTCTACATATCTCACCTAGTTTACTAGAATGTTAGTTCAACATTGAAGTTTTCCACACTTTAAAACATGTTCGAACTCATATGCATTTGAAATTTTAACATAACCTTATGTTCACCATATGATTACGAAATTCAAAGTTTAATTAGTAATGGTTGTGTAAAAAAATGGAATTACATACAAAAAAAATATTATTTATATGTTGTACTTATATGGAACAATATAAGGTATATAAACAACATCCAAGAAATGGAATTACATAAAAAATGTCATGGCCCACACAAGCCCACTCGCGCTAGGTTACTACTTAGTAGCTAGGGAAGGACACCTCCCTCATGCGGTCTCCTCCCACTCTCCCCTCGCTCCGCCGCCGCCACTTTCTCCCCCTCGCCACGCCCCACTCACCTCCCCCACGCCGCGACCCACTCTACACCCCTTCGCTGAGACGCGTGCCACACCACGCTCGGCGCGACGTGCACCACACCTCTGACAACAAGATCTAGATGAGGAGGGACCCGGCCTGCGGCGGCGACGACGATGACGACTAGAGGAGGGATCCGGCCACGAAGACGACGACGGCGACTAGGAGGAGGAGGGATCCAGCCACGAGGTCAACGCGAGGACGAGGACGTGGCGGCGAGCGGAGGCCGACGAGGAGTAGAGATCCCTCCGCTCCGTAGTGCGAAGGTCAGTGGCGAATCTAGGATTTGAGTTTATGGTTTGCCGTTCTAAAAATGTCTTATACAATTCGGTAAATGCATTCTACCAACTCGGTAATAATTGTAAATTTAACAACAATTCATTAATAACGTAATTTGGTATATTTGGTCGAGTTTATGGAATTAGGCCAAGCGCACTTTTGCAGCACACATGCGTTCAGGTTAGTATACAACATATGCGTGCGTATGGTTTTCTTTTTATATAAATGCGTTTAAATATACTTGTACTTGTGGGAATTGCAGGGTACACTATGGCTCCTTTGTATAAGTACATGTGGACATACTTAGCTGTCGATCGTATACATACTTAGCATTTCCCTTTAGATTGACTCTTACATTTGGTTTTGCTCTTGTTCCTATGTACATCCGCACATTCTCTCCAAGTTGAATAAGTACCTCATCGGCAACCGAGGTAGCCCGCATCTTGCTCTTTAAAATGCTATGGTCGCTTTGCGCGCACTAATTTATGTTAATGGTTTACCAAGAACCAATGATATTACGGTGGGCTAAAGTAGTTACCGTAATTCACTTGACTATTAATTCACGGGGTAATTCGACGAGGACTATAGACACGGGGCACAAGATAAAGAAGAGGGTTATAGCACCGCTAGTGCACAACAAGACCGGATGGGTGGGGCTCGGCGCCGAGGCGAGCACCAAGGACATCCACAAAGTGGCGAAGTGACACAATGATAGTCACCGAGGTCGACATAGTGGGGATGCCGGTACCATTGACTCAAAAGCGCGAGTTCGGGGCGCTTGCGGGGGCTTGTTGCTAGACAAAATATACCTTTGAACTTGCCGGAAATCAAAGAACTAAGCAATGAAGAAAAGTGCGACTTGTTTGATAAGCATGTGCGGAAACACTTGAAGTTCCAAGAAGATGCGAAACCGCGGGCATTCAAGCTTTTCTCGGAAGAGCGCAACCAAGGCATGGAGACCATTCGGATTTCAGCTTAGGCGAGATTTTATCGAAAAGGACTTGAGCCATTTACAAGGCACCGTTTATTGTCCCGGAACGGTGGAAGGAGTTCATGAAACGAGCAGAAACCGAGCAAGCCTCATCTGCTAGTGTCAAGTTCAAACAACTCCGAAGCCGGCACACAAGCTAGCACAACATGGGTCCAGGTGGTTATCTTCGCGAAACTAGAACAATGGGAGGAAGAGGACGGACAATTAGCTGCAGTCGGTATCCCCAACCCATATGACGCCTACCCCGACGATCGTTCTAAGAATTGGATACGAGCAAGGAGTAAGCTAGTGATTAAAGACCGTGTTGCTGTGATAGTGTTCAACAACAAAGAGGTAGAAAAATTGGCTACGGACATCAAGGAGAAGATTGCATGTGTAGAATCTTCGGGAATGGAAGGGCAGAGGGAGTATGATGTGCTAAGACAGTGCTTGGGCTGCCCTGAACAACACGGTCGTGTGCGTGGTGTCTCCGGCTACCGGGGCTAGAAGTATGCGTGGCCTCGGCATGTCGAGATGTACAAGAAGAAGAAGAGAACGAAGACCAACACATCGGTTGATACGGAAAAGATAAAGGAACAAATCAAGCAAGAACTCGGTGGTTGAGATGTGGATGCGAGAACATGCGGATGTAGAGGTGGTGTTGTCACCAATGTCCAATCGCGCAAGCCCTTCACCCGCCACACCGAAGAGCGAGTTGTGCGTCCGCGGATGTAGGTTTGATCGATGGCACCTTGCGAGTTGGCGACGGAGGTGCGCCGTGACGATCGTACACACGAAGACCTTATAGGCATGTCGACCGAACCCACACACCGTGGCTTATGGATCACGTGGAGGGGGATTCAATGTGAGGTTGCACTTGGTCTTCTTCATCCGGAGGAGACTACGCTACAAACGAGTCTCGATTCATGAAGGTCGTGTTGTGGTTGAAGTGATCACCGTATATACTATCTTTGCGGATGAACTGTTGGAATACCCTCCTAATGACGAGGTGATGAAACTCGGACAAGCTCAAGGACAGAGGTTATAGTGGAGAAGGTGTCGAATTGACATCAAAGGAGCACCAACATGTATATCTCGTTCACAGGCTATTGTACGGATTCCTTGTAGTTCACATAGTACGGTACAGGTTCCTTCCTCAGATGGTTCCCCTCCTCAATCCCCACATGCTCCATCCCCACATCCGGAAGGTGCACAAAATAATCCATCCCCACCTACTCCTAGTTCTGAAAAAACAGAAAAACTTGCATCCCCACATCCGCAAAAGACACCAAATATTCCATCCCCACCACCACGCCCACCACCTCCTCCTCCTTCTCCTCCTCATGAAACAACAAAATCTACACCCCCAAATGGAAGTGCTCAAAACAATCATGCCAAAACAGGTACATCTGGGCCTAATACCTCTGTAATAGGTCCTGGTGAGACACCACTAGGAAAGAAAGCCCTTGAGAAACCTTCGGCCATTTCAAAGCCGCAAGAAGAGAAACTTGCCAAAAATAACAGCTCTACAAAGCACCTACAAGCAGGCATGCAATCCCTTGAGAAACCTTCTTCGACCATCTCAAAGCGAGTAGGAAAAGGAAATTGCTGTAAATAAAACCTTTTAGAGGCCTACTAGAAATCGATCTAAAAGAAACACTAAGGAGAATTGTCGGTATATGACTAACCCAAAGCAATCGAGAGTGACACCGAGAAGAATCCTTGGGCTATGGCTAACCCAAATTACAAATTTGGAAAGAACTTTCTCTGTGATGGTGATCTCAAAAAGGCTGCTCCTTTTACCAGAAAGCTCCACACATTCTAAATGCAACGTGGTGCGTCAGATGATGCTTCTGACATTATGGTCGCACTTGGGCCCAGGACCAATGCATGGATGAAGAGAGATGAATCGTCAAACGCACTCCAGCAGATGCCTGTGCAACTCAGTGATTTGTACGATCTCTTCAACTTGAATGCTTTGGATATGACACTTCTCCACTGCTTCATCCTGTAAGTTGCTTGAAAATTTAATCGATTCTTACTAATCACATCCTCTCGTCGAATTGTGCTTTTTGCCTCACATCATCTTCATTACCATGTATTTTGCCTCCTTATACCTTGTTTTTTCTAACTAATAGGAATATGATTGTAGAAGTTGACAACAAGGGCCACTGCGAGTTGGCTACCTTGATCCCGAATGCCTTTGCTCGACAACGTTCAACGGCATGGATGATCTTGTTACTTTCTCTCGTTGACTATATGCTCGAGCTTTCGAACAATGTGATACAAAGGATTTAATGCTTAGCGCTTATCTCGGTATGAACCATTGGATTGCGGTGGCGATCATTCCGAAGCGACGGAAGGTCTACTATCTTGATTCATTAAAGACAATTAATACTAATACTCACCCTTTAGAGCTAATCATTAATGAGTAAGTTATTCTTTCTTAACTGCGTACGTTCCTCAACAAATTGTACACGTATATTAATTAATACCGTCCTAACCATTGTTGATATTTTCGTTGTAGAGCTTGGGAACGTTACTACAAAGAAAAAGTTCTCTCGTCGTGGCCCCTTGAAACACGTCAAAGATGTTAAGGTACATACAACTTATTTCCTTCCGTGAAAGCTAGTAAAGGGCCGTATTTCTTGAGTTTATTGTAGTGCTTGAGTTTATTTCTTCTCGATCACCACTATTTTTCTCTCGTACGTTTATTGCGGTGCCACCAATAACCTACTGGATCCAGACTCTGCGGCTTCTATTGTGCCTATCACATGCTTCAATTAAAATATAGCAGCACACATATGAAGGTACTTTCTTGGGATCGTCATTTGTAAAACCTGCAACTAAGCACAGTTCTTGCTTATTAGCACTACACATGTTTGGTAACCACCTATATATGTGTGCTGACTGGTGACATTATTATATCCAGAGATTAGGGCTAGATGAGCATCCTCTCGACAAATCTTTGCTAGCAGATGTTTGTGAAAGAATTGCCACATTCCTCATGGAACGGGTGATCACGGCCCGAAGGAAAATTTCATGTTGATGAAGCTGTGTGGGCTAATATTGTGTTTGGTGACTAGAAAATTTTTGCATTCCTCCTTGTCCATGAATTTTTGCATTCCTCATTGTCCATGAATTTTTTTGATATTGTTGCATTCCTCCTTGGGATATGCATTTCCTCCTTGTATGAGATGATGATGCTTTGAATTTTTTCATATGATGCATGTGAATTGTGGATTTCGTGAATTTGGATGTTGGATCTAATTTTTGTTAATTTAGTCATATCCTGGTTGGTTCCAAGATGCGGTCCTCGATGGCTGCCAAATCTCGTCCGGATCGGGATGCGGTCGGAAAGAAGGCAAGCGACGAGTTATTGTAGGGGTGGCCTACGTATCCGTAACGGGCGTTAATCAAAGCTCGTTACAAACACTAACCACCGAGTAACGAGCTTCAATTGGAGCACCCCTTACAAACTTGCCAACAAAGTAACGGGCACCGTAAAAGCCCGTTACCAATACATGGCCCGTTCATTGAGACATCGGAGATGCGGGTTCACCACACGCGTCTCTGATATTGATTTCACAGTAACGGGCTTTTTTTTGGTGCCCGTTACCAAAGTTCCCCGTGGGCCCGGAGAAACAATAACTTTCACGTGACCGGTGGCTAGTTGTGGTAACGGTCGTTGTTTAATGTCCGTTACGAATATGTCTTATCAGTAACGGGCATATGCCTATTACCTTTCTTGGCTTATTTGAAACATCGGATCGGTAACGGGCGCATTGCCCGTTACCAAAGGCAATCTACGCCCGTTACCAAAGCCGAGTTTTTCACGTAGTGAACGGGCCGTTGTGGCGAGGATCCCGTCGGCTTGGGTTCACTTGCGTGAAAACCTCAAATAGGTCACGCAAAGGCATTTGTAACGGGCCCTTAACACCCATTACATCCACCCACATCCGTAACGGTTGTTGTTTGGCGCCCATTACCTATAAGCGCGCCGAGACGACCCGGGGTTGGCCTCCACAACACCCGTTACCAATGTGGACTTCGGTAACGGGCTTCTTAAACACCCGTTACATAAATTCTTTGTAACGGATGCTAAATAGAGCCCATTACAAATGTTAAACTTATTGGTAACGGGCTTGTAATGTCCGTTACCGATCAATGCCCTATCGGTAATGGGCTGCTTAAGTACATTGCATCGATCGCGACCATATTGGTAACGGGCTATAAAGTCCGTTACCAATAATTTTCGTCGGAGACACACGCTTGTAGGATGCGTCTCCTTTGCTGGCGACCCAATTGGATGTGTCTCATGAATTAGGACTCGTCTCCTTTGATTGCCACTCGGGGTCGCCTTTTTTCTCACATCGGAGACGCACGTTGTTATTGCTCGTCTATGTCTTCTCCTTCCAACACCACTTGCTCTCTCTCCGCGGATGGCCACTCTTGTTCCGACAACAACACTCGCTCACTCTCCTCGAAGGTCACCGTTGACGGTGAATATCCGTCAACCTAGCCATGAGTTTACCTTCGGTGTTGGCATAAGTTTTATACCTTATCCATTGGTACTAACCCCCGTGGTATAACAAGTTCACGTGTGCATGTCGATTTTGGAGTTTAGTGTTTATGCAGAATTTTAGCATTGAATGCAAGACTTTAGGGATAAGTTCATCAAGCACCATATGACAACACCTTAAAGCCCCGTACAAGTCATGCAATGAAGCAAACTTAACTCCAAAAAGCCGGGGACTTGATCCGAGAAGATGACAAACTATGAGGACCTAACCGGAAAAGTGCTCGAATCTTGCAAGACAAGGAGTTATGCCCAATTTGGAGAGAACGACGACATGGGCCTACATGCGGAAGGGGGGAAACATCCGAGAAGCAAGGGAACCGACGTAGAGCAAAGGAGGCCGCGGGGCCGGGCCTGGATGGGCGGATGTTTTCGGATTTGGACCGGAAACCACGGTTTAAAGAAGCTTTTTATAAGATTTGATTTTCTACTTCTTCTCTTGCTTGGAACTTCAACATAAGGCTTATCTTGATCTCTCTAGATCGAAGGAATCTCCGAAGAATTCACCACCTCAAAGTCCTCGGGAGAATCGACTTCCACCGATGGGTGACCAACCACCGCAAGAGCTCAAGATTGGGGAGCTATGCACCCCGGATATCCTCGACCTACCAATCTTGAACTGCGAGGAGATCGGAAGACCGTTCGAGATCAAGACCTCAACTATCCGCATGGTGCAACATTCACCCTTCACCGGTAAAGAGGATCCGAACCTTCACCTCCAAGCATTCATTCAACTATGTCAGACTTTCAACATGGATGGGGTGACTCAAGATCAAATGAGGGCAAGGCTTTTTCCGTTCTCACTTCTCGGGAAGGCTTTGCAATGGTTCCACTCTCAACCGGCGGAGACGGTGCAAAATTGGAACACGTTGATGAAGGCTTTCATGAAGGAATACTACTCGCCGGGTAAAACTCAAAGCTTGCGTAATAAGATTGCCACCTTTGTTCAATATCCTACGGAAACTATCTCGGAGGCATTCGAGCGCTTCAACGAGTACACTCGGGCAGTTCCACATCACAAGTTCCCGAAGGAAGACCTCGTGCAAAAGTTCTATCAAGGACTCACCATGGCGTTAAGGACGATCATCGATGCATCGGCGGGAGGGTCCATCATCGAACTTACGCCGACGAAGCTTTCACTATATTCAAGAAGGTCGCGGATAATGACACATGGGCGTCATCCGGGCGCCTACATCCGGTTCAACGCACGGGGAACGTCAAGGGAGTCTTGCAAGTGGAGAAGGAGAACATACTTGAAGGCAAGATCGACTTGCTCATGAGGAGGTTGGAGAAGATGGAGATGGAAAAGAAAGAGGCTCAAGACTTGAAGGCCGCCGAAGCAAGGTCCACATGCGAAGAATGTGGAGAGTATGGCCATGTCCGCAAAGATTGTCCGGAGGAAGCCAAAACGCGGGAAGCCAAAACGCTCGACAACATGAGGAAGGGAGAATTGCCGAACTTCCGCTATGGGCAAGGTAGACCTCAATTTAATGCAAGCTCATCTTTTCCTAATGTGGTTCCACTTCGTATACAATTGAAGGAGTTCATGGACGAGCAAGCTAAGATCAACAAGGACACGTCACCAAGTTCAAGACCATAGACAAGGTGTTGGAGAACATCGAAAGCAAAGTCACGGAGGTCGAAGTTCCAATCATCAAGTGCTCAACATGATGAAGATGCTCGAGACACAAGTTGGACCACTTGCGTGGCGCCTCGCTAATGATGAAGGGAAGCTTCCGGGACAACCCAAAAGTCCCGAATCGGCGAAGGCCATTCAAACACATTCGGGAAAGGAGACCGAAGACCCGGAACGTTCCGCGGGAGCAAGGAAGCTTAAACCATCCACCGAGGCGGAAGGAGTTGCTAAAGAGAAGGTTATGGGGATCGTCACCGAAGAACCCGAATTTGAGATGCCGGAGGAAGACACGAGGATACTGCAACTCAAGCCACGCTACTTCCGAGGTAAACTTGACAACCACTTTGAGAAGTTTGTGGAGGTTGTGTGTAGACTTAGCATCAACATGCCATTACTAGATGCCCTACAAGTACCTACATATTCTCTTTACTTTAAAGACATACTTGCAAATAAATATGAGATAGCAACACTCGGGGTAGATCATGTCAAGATGTCCGAGGAGTGTAGTGCCGCTATTGCTAATGGGCTGGAGAAGCAAAAGGACCCCGGATGCCCTACAATACCTTGTTCCGTTTGTTCTTTCAACTTCGAGAAGGCGTTATGCGACCTTGGAGCAAGTGTGAGTGTCATGCTGAGGGATGTGTTCGAGAAGCTACGCCTACCAATGGAGCCTACGGGTATATGTTTGGAGTTGGGAGATAACTCCATTCGCTATCCCTTGGGCATTGCCGAAGATGTACCCGTGAAGGTCGGACACCACTTCATCCCCATCAACTTCTTAGTGCTCGAGATGGGAGAGAGGGAGAAGCCGCCGCTCATCCTTGGGAGGCTTTCCTCAAGACCGTGGGAGCTACTATTGATGTTGGCAAGGGGGAGATCATGTTCGATATCAACGGAGAAAGGAGTTCCTTCAAGTTTCGTCCACGGATCGAGGCATGCAACATGATTGGACCGAAGGAAGAACCAAAGAAGAAGGAGGGGCTGAAAAAGAAGAAAGAGCCGAAAAAAATGAACGTAAAGAAAATCAAAGAAGGTGCCGCATCCGTCAAGACAAAGGAAGAAAAGCCGCCCGTGAAGACCAAAAAAATGACTAAGCCGGAAAACAAGCTCGTGCTAAAGATGATGCGTAAGTGGGTACCCAAGATTGCAATGCCCGCAAAGAGCATTGATCTGAAGTAATCAAGTGAAGAAGTCTAGCCGTAGACTATAAACGAAGCGCTAGGCGGGGGCAACCTGTTTCGTTGAGTCAAGAATAAGCTACGGGAGGACAACCCGATTCCAAGTTTTTCGAGTCTATTTAATAAGTTAGTTTTGAATTTTATTACGCAAATACATTAGACTTAGAAGTGGTTGAACAATATTAGAGACATAATTCTTGATTGGATATTTTGCTTTATCATAAACCCTTTGCATGAACCCTCCTATGTGTTTGTTTGATTCTTTTCGAGAAACCACAACCAAATAATTTCAGAACCTAACTCAACCTTTCACCCTCATTATGGTGCTGTGGTTGACTTATTTTTCATGCTAAAAACACACGAGTAGAGCCACGACTTATACCTAGGTGTTAATTAAAATTCAGCACGTGGTAGGACTCGCTGAACCTAGAAACTAAACTTTTGGTCCGTTTTAAAAATCTATATCCTTGGTTTCTCTAAGATTAGAATTTTTCTAATCCTCATTTAATTTTGTTTTATTCAAAATCTCTCTTATTTAGCCAAAATTAGAACCTAAACCTATGCCCCCATGATCAAGCCGGGAAAAGTTTGCGCTCAACCAATGAAGGCAAACTATACCGGTAAGATCGATATCAATGTAGTCGGAAAATATTTTCGACTTACATTTGTTTTTAATGGTTTAAAAACTTCTCTAAATTTATGCTTGAGCTCTTGCATGGCTCTGAAAAATATTTTTAAATTTCGAAATTAGAGGAGTGCGTAGCCTTAAACACACTTAAAGGGAGGTAATCTAGTTTGAATTAATCATGCATGCACCATTGGATACTCTTTCAACTTTCACCAAGTCCACGTGCAAAGGACAAGCATGGTGGGCAGCAAGCATAAACTTTGTAGGAGTTTCATGGTGGCATGTGAAGCAAGTGGAGCAAGGAAGCATGGACATGACTCAAAGCATGAAGCATCAAGTGGAAGGACCAATAATGCAAGAAAAGGAGTGGACGAGAGCGTTTGGGCGGTGCAACTCGTGGAGAACGCGGGCAAGAAAGTTGCGAGAGGAGAAATGTTCATGCCGGAAGAAAGCCGAGGCGGGGAGGAGCCGAGAGGCCACCCGGGCCGGTCGGCCCGTGCCGACCGGCCTCCCCTACTTAAGGAGACCCCCGGCTCCCGTTTTCGCGCAGCAAGCTTCCCTCTCCTTCCTCGGTTTGTGTGTTCAAGTTTGTGTGCCCGGAACCTCCGTAGACATAGCCAACGTTCCCAAGCTTGATAGCTAAACAAAATCCACCACCTTAATCCACTCAAAGTCCACATCCCGAAGTAAGATTTTAAGTACCTAGTTACCGGTTGCAACCTGGAGTTTTAGTGGAGAAAAGAGTGCAGCAACCATGTGGAAGAAAACCACAAGTCTCTTCTCCAAGAAGAAGGGTTCATCGTCATCCAAGCCGTCGTCGATGACGTCTTCGAGGAGGCACTCGGTTTCCGAGTCTCCCCGGAGCATGGAGACTGATACAACACCACCAAGGAGGAACGATGCTCTCCTCCTTGGTGGCATGAGGGCAACAAGGAGCACGTCCATGAGGTTTACCGAACCTCAAGGGCACACGGAGGAGCCGCCCGTTCCACCACGACGATCGACCCGTTCGACCGTGCCACCTCCATACACTCCGATATATTCCTCATATGGCTTCATCATATTGTTGGAGGAGGAGGAGAAGAGGCTCTCTCATCTTGAGAAGAGGCTTGTGGCCAACGTCGACTTCGACGACCAAGCACTCAACTACTTGGGTTTCCGCACCGACATATACTACATGTTGGGGCACCTTGGATGGGTGCAATTCTCCAACGGAGTGCCGGCGGACACCCACAAGGAGTTCGCCTTGGAAATCTTGATGACCATTGCACCTATCCATGATGATGGGGTGCAAAGTTTATCATTCCGTTTGGAGGGAGTCCAACAAGTGGTTCCCTACGAGCATGTTAGGGAGCTACTTGGGTTCCATAAGCGAGCTCGGAGAAAGTTGACGTGCCACCCGGCATGTTAGATGGATTTTGGAATTTGATCTCCGGAGAAGCCCACCAACAACGCAATTGCATCCGCAACCCCATTATCCGAGTATTCCACTCTTGGATGTGCAATAGGGTATTGGGGAGGATGAGGGAGACGAAGGTGACCGACACGGAGTTGAATTGGCTCTACTCGGCTTTAATCGCCAAGCAGCAAATAGACCCCTCATACCTTATGATCAACCATTGGTGCTGCGAGCCAACATCGGGAGCGGGACATATAGGTTCGGGGTGCTACCTCTCTATGTTGGAATTCTCCCTACGGCCGGGGATCACAAGAAACCCCGAACATCTTTTGCGTGGTACCTCTCTCGGCATTGAGTATTTGCGACAAGGCAAATACATTAGTGGAGATGAGAGAGGAGGTTTTCGATTGGCCACAAGTGAACCTACCCCTTCCGGATGCAAGGCTTAGGCTTTAAATCAAAGGGAGGGAAGATTGGTTGGAAGAAGGACCCCTTGTCCCAGCAAGGAAAAACAAAAGAGGAAGAATCGTAGAGGAGGGAACATCCTCTGCACAAGCGAGTGGTGCACAACCCAATGTGCCACCTTTCGACGAGATTCCTCCTCCGCCAAGTTATTACGGAGGGCCACAAGAGCAAGCATGGGGGGTGGTGCACCGGTACCCCCACCAAATTATGTGGTGCCCAACGTAAACTTCGCGGAGCCCTACGCACAATATCCCCAACCACAACAAAGCGTGGCCATAATTGGAGGGTATGTTGCGAGAAATGCACAAAACGTCGCAGCCATCCAAGCCAACGCGGCTCAACTTGGTGAGGGCAATGCAAATATTGCCTATGAGCTTGGACACCTTCACCTAGTGGAGCCGGATCAATTCGTTGGAGGGAATGTCCAACCTTACTACGAGCAAGGGTACTACTATCAACATTACCAACACCAACCACCAGCGGAGGACTAGGAAGATTAAGGAACTTTAGTTTTCTTTTCTTTTCCCTTTCTCTCGTAATTTTCAGCTTTTGTTTTTGTGTGTTTGTGTAATATTTTCTGTTTTTATTTAAATTTCAGCAAGTGTGTTTGTTTATTTTCAGTTTGTGTTTCAGTTTGATTTCATCATTAATAAAGATACTACCTTGTTCTCACCATTGGAAAAGTTACAAAAATTTGTGCCATAATGATACATGATTATAATTGTCGCTTTGTTTATCTTTGTAATTGATTTATGCTCGTTAAAGCTAGTGCTCTCTTAAAACACGAATCTGAATTTATTAAATGCTAGCTTAATCTTTAGCGGAGGTTATGATTAAAATAAAGACCCATAGTGTTTTATGTGTTCTCAAGTTATGAATAGATTAAAGATGGTTTTTATGCTCAAAAATATTGCTAAACCTTGTCATAAATATCACTTGTGTGTTGCTCAACCTATCCAGAGCCTAATATATATTTGAGTGCATAAACCTTAGTGTACAAGATTTATTTTTGAGTGAGTTATTGCAGGCCATGATTTCTCTGGCCCGAGACTAAGAAGCTGGTCATTCCATTTTTGCGTATCTATCTTTTTGCTAGCCTTTTATCCGTGCATTGTGTATCCCCGCATCAGAGATCTCACAAACCTCGCCGGATATCCACCCTTAAAACCAAATATCATCTTTTGTGATTACCTCCTTGATCACAACCTATCGTTGAGAATGGATCATCAATTCAAGGAAGATCGCAAGACAGTGCCAACATTGAAGAATTCAAGTATCTCTCCAAGGAAAAATATTTCCGGTACCTACCTTATTTATCACCTCTTTGCTCGAGGACGAGCAACGTCTAAGCATGGGGGAGGAGGTAGGTACGATGCAATTTTTAGAGTTCAAAGGGGAGTAATTAAAAAAAAAGGGTTCAAAAGGGGTGCAAATAAAAAAATCAAAACTCCGATGTGAAAGTCTCGTTACCGAATATATGACAAGAAAAAATGAAATGAGAAAAAGAATGAAAGAAAGAAAGAAAGAAGAGAAAAAGATAAAAATATGAGTATGTGCAAAAATAAAGTGAACTCCCCGGTTCTCTAAAGTGCATTAGGAAATTCAAAGCTTCAAGATTAAAAGATCCATACTCATTTTCCAACCATGTGCAATCCGATAACGAGGACTTCCTTTGTGCCTCGGATCACCCTTTGCCTTTTGCACATGTCCACTCATCTAAAGTGTGCGTATTTTTCTCCTTCCCCTCCTTGATTTAACATTATTTTCCAATGACCTTTTTGACGAGTCTCGATAAGACCATGAGAAGCTTGTCTTGTTTTGACAACACCTCATTTATAAAATCTTGTTAGGACTAAACTTTCCCAAAAAGCTCCATATAAAGCCTACCACACATATATGTTATGAGAGGGAAAGGAGTAGAATATATAGGCTTGAGAGACAAGCGAGTTGAGAGTTCATGAGCATACAAGATGATTTAAATTTGTGAACTTGGTTTAGCTTTTCTTTATCTCGTTCTTTATTTCAAAAATTCTGAGATCTATTTAAACTTTGTGAGCATGTTAATACTTGTGGGATAAACTAAGAATCTACCCTCCGTAGAGATGAAGGCTAGTACATTACGGAACTTTAATGAATTAAAATTTTGAGAGCATTATGTTTTCTCATGTGTGGTCAAGTGCAAAGTTTAAACATAGATGGGCAACGATGATATCCATCGAAGGCTTACTCGAGGACGAGCAAGGTTTAAGCATGGGGGAGATGTTGACGGTGAAAATCTGTCAACCTAGCCATGAGTTTATGTAACACCCTAAAATTCCATCACCAAATTAATGTAAGCAACAAGGTGTTTTGGATTTTATTTTCTAAGGATTAAATAAATTATCAGATAAATTTGGACTTAAAAATAATTAAATATCATTGGAATAACTTAGAAGCAATAAGTGTTTGTGCATCATGTTTTGAATGCATGGTTTTATTATTTGATTGTGTGAAGTTCTAAAAGTTTTTAAAATTATTTGAAAACTTGAAAAATAGGGTTTGAAAAGTTTTAAAGTTTGAAAAGTTAAAAGATGTTTGAATTTGAAGTTTGAAAAGGTTTGAAGAGAAGAAAGAAAAAAAAATCCGAAACCCCCCCAACCCTCTCCCCCTTTCCCCCCTTTCGGCCCGGCCCCGCCCACCGCCCGGGTTCCATCCTCCCGCCGCCGCCCATCTTCCCCTCCTCCCTCTCTCTCTCGGCCACCGACAGGTGGGGTCCACCTGTCGGATCCGTTCCCCTTCCTCCGGCCGGGTTCCCCTGCTTCGCTTGCGGCTGCGCCGACCACCACCTTCTTTGGCGCCGCCCCTGCCCGCGCTTCCTCCCCCTTCTCTTTTGCGCAATAGTGCGCCGCGCATTCACTCGCGCTGCCCCACCCTCTTCCCCTTCCCCTAACTCCCGAAACCGCCGCCCCACCAAGCAGTAATGGCCGCCACGGCCATCCATGGCCAATTGGCCCGACTATTGCTCCCTCCCCTCTCCCTAGCCTTTAAAGGCCGCGGCTGAGTCCCTGCTGCATTTTTTTTCCTCTACCGAGCCCCTCACCCATCCCCACCTTCGTGTGTGTGCCGCCGCCCGGAGGATCTCGCCGCCGCGCCATTGCCGGCCGCCCGGGAGCCTCGTCGCCGGTGAAGCATTTCCTCGGTGCCTCCTCGTCCTCTTTTGTTGCGTGCGCCGTCTGCACGAGGACCCGGTGCCCCGGAGCTTCTCCTTCCTCGAAGAACCGTGCCGTCACCGAAGCTGTCCGCCGCCGGCCGCCGCTCGTTATCGATCTGCCTCGCCGCTGCCTCCCCATCATCGTCTTCTTCATGCGGAGTACCATAGCGAGGTGAAGAACCCCAATCCCTTTTTATTTCCGCGCTTTCCACGCCGTTCGCGCCGCCCCCGCGCTCGCCGGAGTTGGCCGTCCGCCACCGCCGTGGAGGCCCCCGTACGTCACCCGAGCCACCGCCCCGTAACCCCGGATAAGTTCACCATCCTCCTAGCTTCACGTAGAGCCTAGCCGCGTCCCAAACCGAGGCCCGAGCTCGAGATCGAGCGAGCTCCGCGAGCTCCGCCGCCGGCTCCGCCGGCGCCGCCGGCACCCCCGTCCCCGCCGCCGCGCACCGCCCGCGGGCCACCCCCGGCCACTTGATCTCGGTGAACGGCCCGGATTAAACCGGGCGTAACCCTTGGCCCGGCCCCCCACCATGGACCCGTGGACCACGTCCACAAGACGTTCCACAACCGCGGCGGTAGCCGTCCATCACATGATCAACGGCTCGGATCCGTTCGGCCCGCGAGTCAACGGATCTTATAACGGTCAAGACAAAGCCGATTCTCCAAAGAGACCCCCGAGTTTTCTTAGTTTTGCAACGAGATCCTTCCACCTATAAAAATCCCTCCAATTAGGTCCTGATTTCTTTATTTAAGCCCCTGAGCTTTTGAGTTTTTCCCACCGAGGTCCAATCTTGTCTTTTGCGCTATAAACCTTCGGGTTATATGCATAATTATGTTTTAGCCCCCGGGTTCTTGCGGATAAGCCCCCGGAAGCCCCGTTTCTTCACGAAAAGCCCCCGAACCTTGTTTTAGCCATATCTTTTCCGTCCTAGCTCCATTTTAAGCGTTCGTTGTGTCCACGCGACCGTCTTTTCAAGCCCGTCGGCTTTAGAACCTTGTTCGGCCGTATCTTGTGCGTTTTAGCTCCGTTTCCACCGTTTCAAGTTGCGTTAGGCTCATATCAACTAAAACTACGTGATAGGACTAATGTTGTACATGTTCTTTGTTTTATAATTTATTTAAATGTTAAATATGATTAAATCTTATTATGCATGCTTTTCTAATTAAAACCTAGTTAGAGTTCAACACGTGTTTTCATAAGAAAGTTAAAATGCCTAAAACTAGTTAAATATTTCTTATAATTAAAAGCTAATTACATGTGTACCTCGGTTTTTATAATCAAACTTAATTTGAGTAATGTTTATGCAATTGGCTTCCTAAATAAAAGCAATATAGGTTTATCTCGAGTTTTCTTAATTAAATTGTTAATTTGATTAATATGAATATAAATGTGTTTTTTTAAATTGTAATTTGATTAGAATAACTCGAAATATAAAGAGAAGCGCTTAGATGCTTTTACATGCTTCTTTTAAATTAAATGTTTAATTTGTATAAGTTAAACTTGAATATTTATAAATAAAATTGATCTAGTTTTACATCGTCTTTTAAATACAAATATAACTTGCTTAATTATAAATAGGGTATTTCTTTGAAATAACCTATGCATATGATCTTTATTAAATTAAAATATACCAAGCACATAGCTAGCTCTTGTTTATGATCATCCAAATCTTCCGATAGTTCCTAGTGCTTTTGTGTTCTCTTTCCTAGAGCCAACCCTTGTTCTCTCTTGGTGAATCAACTATGTTCTTACACCTAATCTTTCCTAGCCACCTTTCTTTAAAGCTACCTTGTTATCCGTTTCTTCCGTCGGATCGCCTACCTTTTCTTGGTGTATTGTTTTGTTTATTGTATGCTTTCTTGTGTGCTCGTAGACATCGTGCCGCTTCAAGTGAGCGACCGGTTGGAGTAGATCAAGAGCAAGTGTTTGAAGAAGAACTCCGGTGTTTAAGCAAGAAAGGCAAGTGGTCTTCTCCCCCCGCATATTCTATTTTCGTCCCACACAACTTGCATGATAACTAAGTTTACTTTTAAATGTTGTATTGCATAAATTTGATGGGAAATCACCTTTTTCGGGACATGACTAGACTTTTACCTTCATTACCTTGGACAACCCTTTTTAAATAAATGTTTTGGGTAGAAATGCTTAGTTGCTATAACTTGGGATGGTTAAAATGAATCTTATGCAATATGATGAATGTTGATCATGATAACTTGGTTGATATACATGTATGTGTGTGCTTATGGTTAATAACAAGATCATATGGTTTAATCGGAACATGGAGAACCACCCAGGAAAACAGTGCAACCACAGTCCATATGGCTCTGGCTTAGCCGATTAATTAGGAGAGTGGGTTAGCCGATAGCTCTTTTCCGAGAGGGGCACACGGGGGCCGGAGTTGAAGGGGTATAGCCCGGTCCTTTTGGGGTAGCAGCCTTGGCTAAGGTGTTGACCATTAGGGAGGGTTATGGTCCGCTCCGCCGTCAGAATCGTTGCGGGTCGTTGGTTTCTCTTCTTTCCTTTGTAAAGGCTTCGTAGTGGACCCCTAGCCACTCACCTCGGAAGTGTTTAAGGGTCCGATCAACCCGTGCAACATGGGGAACACGAACCGTGGGTAAAGTGTACAACCCTCGCAGAGTGTAAACCGATTGATCGGCCGTGCTCACGGTCAAGAGCGGCCTGGACCCTTACATGATTAATAAACTTGAAGATGGAACTAAAACGTGGTTTCTTGTGGTTTTTAAGAGAAGATGCTTTCCCAAATGCTTAAGTGGGTTGGTATAAACTTACATCTAGTAATTAGGTGCTTGCTAATAAAACTTGACCAACATTAAAATGCTAACCGCAAAGCAAAACTCTTAGCCTATCCTTGATGGCCTTGCATCTTTCCCCCACTTGCTGAGCTCCAACCATAAGTGTGCTCACCCTTGCTTACCCGCTGTTCAGAAGAGAACACTGGAGAAGAGTACTTCAGCGACTACGAGGAGTTTTGAGGCTTGTGTGCCCCCGGCCGATGCTCGTGGAAGATGAAGACGTGTCGCGTCTTCATAGTTATCGTTTGTTCGTTGTAAAGACCTTCGAGTCTAACGTCCGAGTGTAATAAACGAGACAATGTAATGGTTTAACTCTTGTACGTTTTTATTGTTTTTTATTGATATTTCACTCATGACGTCTATCATATGTGTGTAAACTTGATCCCGGCGCACATATGAGATGCATTTGGTTTTCTTTGGAAAATCGGGTGTGACAGAGTGGTATCGAAGCAAAGTTGATGACCGTAGGACGCAGCCTTAAGTTAGAAATGGTCGAAAAGTAAGGATTCATGTTCTAGAAAGCTTCGTCATCCTTCAAAATTGACTTATTTTACATACAAAAACTAATTTAATCTTGTCTTCTTGTTAAAACACATCATTTTGTTTTGATTTATTCTCGAGTTCGTTTCTTGTGCTATCAGCTGAATCTTCACCATCAAGGTTGTCTGATATAAGTTCTTAGATTGCCTACCCCTTATCAACTTCGATAGAAACGTTTCGTGAGGACGATCGTTGTGCTAATGTTTGCTGTTTGAACACATGATTGATTTGGATCTTTGCTTGTGTGAGTTCTATTGTGGAGTGATGGCCACAAATGCAACAAGAAATAAATTGTTAGGTTAATAGGATAGTTTGGGGTTCAAATATGGTTTATCCCTATCTGTCATTCAAGATGGTTGGAGGATGTCAGAAGATCAAAGCCTAAACATCAACAACCATAAATCTACAGGCATATACAGACATCAACATATGAAAGAAGTTTCTTTCACTCCTGTTGTTCTCCTCTCTACCACAGTGTGATTACAATCACAACAAGAAAAGATGGATCTGATATCAATAATTTTACCCTGCTCTTCAATCTGTTTCCAACCTCTTCTGAGCTTACCTTTATCACACGATCAGAAGGCGAGTCCCAATGGAAATCACGAAGATAAAGACAACAAAGGAAACATCGATATTCCATCTACAACCTCAGTAATTGAACGCAAGATGCTGGAGTATATGGCAACACAAACTCAGACTCAGCAAGCAATGACTCAAACCATGGTTAATATCCATCAGTATATTATAGAGCAAGCATCAAATCCTAAGAATTCCAACCTTGTTTTGGGTGAAACCGTCAGATTCCGACTGTTTCATCGTCATTGGACAAGGAAAAGCTATCAGTCATGCAAGCTCAAGTCTTACAAGGACAGAAGCAACCAACACATCATCCTCTCATAACACAGAGATAACCAAAGCTGGAGTTCCGCAGGACCAGTGAAGAAGAAAGTTTTAGAAGCATGGAATCATCAGAATAATAAGAGAAGTCATAGAGCATTAGAGTTGCGGACGAATGAACAACAAGAACATATGAAGACTGCATGGAGCATGTCAATATTGTAAGCAATATGGTCGTTCATGTCTTCAAAAAGAAGCCGACCTAATGACGGATGAGGCTAGACAATGTTACCATTTGAATATCAATAAGAAAAGGAAGTTATGTACCCAAAATCCAAGTCCTAAAGAAAAGTTGCTCAAACCGTAGATAGTAATCGGATTACCAACCTTGAGGATTGGAGTATAACTTTCAAAGCATTTCATCCCGATAGAATCGGATAACTCAAGAAGCATGTAAGTGAAGAAAGTCAAGGCAACGGTATTAAAAGACGATGTTTCGGATGCGGTAAAGAAGGCCACTATGTTAATAATTGTTCAACAAAGTGTAAAAGGATTTTGCCTAGTCACGAGGGATTATATTGCTTCAAGTGTGGAGAAAATGGACATCTTGCTAGTTGGTTTGCAAAAGAGGATAGTAATCAACCTCAGGATCGAAGTCTCAATACCCTTACTTCTAGTCAAACATACAATCGCCAGGATACTAAAGCAAGAAAAGCATGTTTCTATTGTAACAAAGAGGGACATTTCATAAGTCAGTACCCAAGAAGCCTTTGGATCAAATGGAGAAGAATATTAAAAGATTGTGTATGAGGACCCGAAGTATGATTCGAGATGGCTAAGCTTAGGAAAAGAAACAATTATGGAGTCGATCCAGCTCTATTCAAATCACTTTATCAAGAAAAGAAGAAAATTCTACAAAGGCAAATCAACAGAATCGAGAAAAGGAATGGACAGTTACAAATGAATTTAGATTGAATATGTCATGAGGTGTTTTATTTATAAAGAGAGATGTAAAGAATAAATAATTATGTGTATGGAGCTTCTGTAAAACGAATTATATGGAAGCAAGATAAGCAGTGTTGGATGCTAAACACCCGAACTCTTGTTTCATGCTAGCCTTTGTGAATCTCAGGATGAGAATTTGTCTTAAATTGGAAGTTCAAATTGTTTTATCTTTTTGAGTTCATCTCTCCATGCATTAGTTCACTATTCCTATCTGAAATACCTTTCTCCAACAATCAGATGGTAAGCATCAGGTCAGGAGAAGGTCAAGACATTCCACCTATTGTTTGTGCTCATATTGCTAATCGGCGAGAATCAAGCATCACCCCCACCCCTCAACCCGAAGAATGGATCCAAAGAACGCAACGGTTCCTTGTCACTCGGATGCAGCTAATCCAAAATCCGTCCGCCACTATATAAAACATTCAAGCTCGGCAAAAAAAAATCGGTCACCACCAAAGAAGCACCACCAAGACCGGTGGACAAGCATAAGGAATTCATGAGTCACCGTCCTCCCACATACTCCTACTCAACCGATACATTGGATGTTGATGAATGGTTAAAGACTGTCACCAAGAAGTTGGAGACGACACAGTGCACTGATCGAGAAATGGTCTTGTATACAGCAGGCTGTTTGTAAGGATTAACAGTTGAATGGTGAAATGTGTACACCGTCGCACATGTTGTACCTAGCACCATCACCGGGCGAGGAGTTCGGGTATAATTTTCGCGTGCACCACAAACCCTCTGGTGTGATCAAGCTTAAGCAAAGAAAGTTCCTCACTCTAAAGCAAGGCAATATGTTAGTTAACGAGTATCTGGACAAGTTTACTCAGTTGTCTCGCTATGCATCAGATGAAGTTAATACTGACCCAAAGAGGCAAGAACACTTCCTGGATGGTCTGATAGGGCTACTCAACTATCAACTACGAGTCACGGCTTCCCCGGACTTCACGACATTACTAAACAAAACATAGGTCCAGAGAACAAACTTGTGGAACTTGGTGAACGAAGCGCAAGTTCCGGACACATGGACAATCTAGCAACACACGCTCCCGCTCCAACTCATCACGTAGTTCTCGGTTTAGTTCGGTAGATCAAGTGGAAATTATTTGCAAAGTTCTCGTTGTAGTGTTCAACCTAGCAGTCCCAACATTCTAGCCAACAAACACCACATGTTGTAAGTCATCATCGGGATCGCTCGGATGCATCAATGAGAAACAACTCTCCAGTTCACCCTAATGGTTGTTTCAACCATGGAGAATTGGAATGATATACCAAAGCATCCGCCAAATCGTAACATCTAGACTCCCCGTAAAGACAATGGTTAAAGGTTCGGACAACCAACATCTCGGATACACCATGGAAGTGCAAATTCTCGGATCAACAAGGGTCAACGGAATTACGTGCGTGGCGAGTGAACCACGTGACGGGTACCGAACAACCTCAAGATGCTCCCGGTATTGTGATGGGTACGTTCTCTGTCAACTCGTACCAGCATCAGTTTTATTTGATTCTGGAGCATCGCATTCTTTCAGTACTGAACAATTTGTGGCAAAGCATGATATACCTATGAGTTCTGTGAAGACACATTTGCTGATTAGTTCCCTGAACGGTGAAATGAAATCCACTTATATATGTCCACAAGTCAATCTTAAAATCAGGGGAATAGATTTTCAAGCTGATCTAGTAATTCTTACATCTAGTGGAATAGATGTGATACTTGGAATGGATTGGTTAGGCGAATGTGACAGGATAATTCTATGTGCCAAGAAGTCAGTACTCTTAACCAGTCTGCAAGGAGATAGGATTGAGGTTGTCGCTATCGCCCATCCAAAGAAGAAGGCAAAGTGAATCTAGATAAAGGAAAGTAGGTGAAGGAGCTATGCTCGTTGTAAGAACTCGGTGTACAAGATGGACTTATAGAAGAGTACCCTTAGTTTCTTTTCCAATCTCTCTAAATCTCGGGACGAGATTCTTTTAAGGGGGGTAGATTTGTAACACCCTAAAATTCCATCACCAAATTAATGTAAGCAACAAGGTGTTTTGGATTTATTTCCTAAGGATTAAACAAATTATCAAATAAATTTGGCCTTTAAAATAATTAAATATCATTTTAATAATTTAGAAGCAATAAGTGTTTGTGCATCATGTTTTGAATGCATGGTTTTATTATTTGATTGTGTGAAGTTCTAAAAGTTTTTAAAATTATTTGAAAATTTGAAAAATAGGGTTTGAAAAGTTTTAAAGTTTGAAAAGTTAAAAGATGTTTGAATTTGAAGTTTGAAAAGGTTTGAAGAGAAGAAAGAAAAAAATCCCAAACCCCCCCCCCCCCCCACCCTCTCCCCTTTTCCCCCCTTTCGGCCCCGGCCGCCCACCGGCCCGGGTTCCATCCTCCCGCCGCCGGCCCATCTTCCCCTCCTCCTTCTCTCTCTCGGCCACCGATAGGTGGGGTCCACCCGTCGGATCCGTTCCCCTTCCTCCGGCCGGGTTCCCCGTTTCGCTCGCGTGGCCGCGCCGACCACCGCCTCTCTCCGGCGCCGCCCCCGCCCGCGCTTCCTCCCCCCTTCTCTTTGCGCAATAGTGCGCCACGCATTCACTCGCGCTGCCCCCACCCTCTTCCCCTTCCCCTAACTCCCGAAACCGCCGCCCCACCAAGCAGTAATGGCCGCCACGGCCATCCATGGCCAATTGGCCCGACTATTGCTCCCTCCCCTCTCCCTAGCCTTTAAAGGTCGCACCGAGTCCCCGCCGCACCCTTTTTTCCTCTACCGAGCCCCTCACCCATCCCCACCTTCGTGTGTGTGCCGCCGCCCGGAGGATCTCGCCGCCGCGCCATTGTCGGCCGGCCGCCCGGGAGCCTCGTCGCCGGTGAAGCATTTCCTCGGTGCCTCCTCGTCCTCTTTTGTTGCGTGCGCCGTCTGCACGAGGACCCGGTGCCCCGGAGCTTCTCCTTCCTCGAAGAACCGTGCCGTCACCGAAGCTGTCCGCCGCCGGCCGCCGCTCGTTATCGATCTGCCTCGCCGCTGCCTCCCCATCATCGTCTTCTTCATGCGGAGTACCATAGCGAGGTGAAGAACCCCAATCCCTTTTTATTTCCGCGCTTTCCACGCCGTCCGCGCCGCCCCGCGCTCGCCGGAGTTAGCCGTCCGCCACCGGCCGTGGAGGCCCCTGTACGTCACCCGAGCCACCGCCCTGTAACCCTAGATAAGTTCACCAACTTCCTAGCTTCACGTAGAGCCTAGCCGCGTCCCAAACCGAGGCCCGGAGCTCGAGATCGAGCGAGCTCCGGCCGAGCTCCGCCGCCGGCCCCCGCGGGCACCCTGTCCCCGCCGCCGCGCACTGCCTGCGGGCCACCCTGGCCACTTGATCTCAGGTGAACGGCCCAGATTAAACCGGGGCGTAACCCTTTTGCCCGGCCCACCATGGACCCGTGGACCACGTCCACAGCGCGGTCCACAACCGCGGCAGTCGTCCATCACATGATCAACGGCTCAGATCTGTTCAGCCGCGAGTCAACAGATCTTATAACGGTCAGCACAGGCCGATTCTCTAAAGAGACCCCCGTTTTCTTAGTTTTGCAACGAGGTCCTTCCACCTATAAAAATCCCTCCAATTAGGTCCCGATTCCTTTATTTAAGCCCCCGAGCTTTTGAGTTTTTCCCACCGCAGGTCCAATCTTGTCTTTTGCGCTATAAACCTTCGGGTTATATGCATAATTATGTTTTAGCCCCCGGATTCTTGCGGATAAGCCCCTAGAAGCCCCGTTTCTTCACGAACGCCCCCGAACCTTGTTTTAGCCATATCTTTTCCGTCCTAGCTCCATTTTAAGCGTTCTTGGTGTTCACGCGACCGTCTTTTCAAGCCCGTCGGTTTTAGAACCTTGTTCTGGCCGTATCTTGTGCGTTTAAGCTCTATTTCCACCGTTTCAAGTTGCGTTAGGATCATATCAACTAAAACTACGTGATAGGACTAATGTTGTACATGTTCTTTGTTTTATAATTTATTTAAATGTTAAATATGATTAAATCTTATTATGCATGCTTTTCTAATTAAAATCTAGTTAGAGTTCAACACGTGTTTTCATAAGAAAGTTAAAATGCCTAAAACTAGTTAAATATTTCTTATAATTAAAAGCTAATTAGATGTGTACCTCGGTTTTTATAATCAAACTTAATTTGAGTAATGTTTATGCAATTTGCTTCCTAAATAAAAGCAATATAGGTTTATCTCGAGTTTTCTTAATTAAATTGTTAATTTGATTAATATGAATATAAATGTGTTTTTTTAAATTGTAATTTGATTAGAATAACTCGAAATATAAAGAGAAGCGCTTAGATGCTTTTACATGCTTCTTTTAAATTAAATGTTTAATTTGTATAAGTTAAACTTGAATATTTATAAATAAGATTGAACTAGTTTTACATCGTCTTTTAAATACAAATATAACTTGCTTAATTATAAATAGGGTATTTCTTTGAAATAACCTATGCATATGATCTTTATTAAATTAAAATATACCAAGCACATAGCTAGCTCTTGTTTATGATCATCCAAATCTTCCGATAGTTCCTAGTGCTTCTGTGTTCGCTTTCCTAGAGCCAACCCTTGTTCTCTCTTGGTGAATCAACTATGTTCTTACACCTAATCTTTCCTAGCCACCTTTCTTTAAAGCTACCTTGTTATCTGTTTCTTCTGTCAGATCAGTTTACCTTTGCTTGGTGTATTGTTTTGTTTATTGTATGTATTCTTGTGTGCTCGTAGACATCGTGCCAGTTTCAAGTGAGCAGCCAGTTGGAGTAGATCAAGAGCAAGTGTTTGAAGAAGAACTCCAATGTTTAAGCAAGAAAGGCAAGTGGTCTTCTCCCCCCCGCATATTCTATTTCGTCCCACACAACTTGCATGATAACTAAGTTTACTTTTAAATGTTGTATTGCATAAATTTGATGGGAAATCACCTTTTTAAGGACATGACTAGACTTTTACCTTCATTACCTTGGACAACCCTTTTTAAATAAATGTTTTGGGTAGAAATGCTTAGTTGCTATAACTTGGGATGGTTAAAATGAATCTTATGCAATATGATGAATGTTGATCATGATAACTTGGATGATATACATGTATGTGTGTGCTTATGGTTAATAACAAGATCATATGGTTTAATCGGAACATGGAGAACCACCCAGGAAAACAGTGCAACCACAGTCCATATGGCTCTGGCTTAGCCGATTAATTAGGAGAGTGGGTTAGCTGATAGCTCTTTTCCGAGAGGGGCACAGGGGGCCGGAGTTGAAGGGGTATAGCCCGGTCCTTTTGGGGTAGAAGCCTTAGGTAAGGTGTTGACCATTAGGGAGGGTTATGGTCCGCTCCGCCGCCGTAACCGTTGCGGGTCGTTGGTTTCTCTTCTTTCCTTTGTAAAGGCTTCGTAGTGGACCCCTAGCCACTCACCTTGGAAGTGTTTAAGGGTCTGATCAACCCGGGCAACATGGGGAACACGAACTGTGGGTAAAGTGTACAACCTCTGCAGAGTGTAAAACTGATTGATCAGCCGTGCTCACGGTCAAGAGCGGCCTGGACCCTCACATGATTAATAAACTTGAAGATGGAACTAAACCGTGGTTTCTTGCGGTTTTTGAGAGAAGATGCTTTCCCAAATGCTTAAGTGGGTTGGTATAAACTTACATCTAGTAATTAGGTGCTTGCTAATAAAAGTTGACCAACATTAAAATGCTAACCGCAACAAAACTCTTAGCCTATCCTTGATGGCCTTGCATCTTTCCCCCACTTGCCGAGCTCCAACCATAAGTGTGCTCACCCTTGCTTACCCGCCGTTCGTAAGAGAACACCGGAGAAGAGTACTTCGGCGACTATGAGGAGTTCTGAGGCTTGCGTGCCCCCAGTCAGATGCCTGTGGAAGATGAAGACGGTGCTGCGTCTTCATAGTTATCGTTTGTTCGTTGTAAAGACCTTCGAGTCTAACATCTGAGTGTAATAAAGAGACAATGTAATGGTTTAACTCTTGTATGTTTTTATTGCTGTTTATTGATATTTCACTCATGACGTCTATCATATGTGTGTAAATCTGATCCTGGCGCACATATGAGATGCATTTGGTTTTCTTTGGAAAATCGGGTGTGACGATTTACTTTCGGTGTTGGCATAAATTTTATACCTTATCCATTGGTACTAACCCCCGTGTTATAATAAGTTCACGTGTGCATGTCGGTTTTGGAGTTTAGTGTTTATGCGAGATTTTAGCGTTGAATGCAAGACTTTAGGGATAAGTTCATCAAGCACCTTATGACAAGACCTTGAAGCCCCGTACAAGTCATGCAATGAAGCAAACTTTACTCCAAAAAGCCAGGGACTTGATTCGAGAAGATGACAAACTCTAAGGACCTAACCGTAAAAGTGCCGAATCTTGCAAGACAAGGAGTTATGCCCAATTCGTAAAGAAACCGACGACATGGACCTACATGCGAAGGGGGAAACATCCGAGAAGCAAGGGAACCGGCGTAGAGCAAAGGAGGCCGCGGACCGGGCCTCGGATGGGCCCGGGCCGGTCGGCCCGGCCGCACGGGGCCCGCAATGCTCTCCTTTGCCCTAGCCACCATTCGGGCTATTTATAGCCCTCTCGACCGAGAGCCACGCATGATCTAATTCGTCATCGGCCGCCGAGGAGCAAGAGAAGAGAGGGACACCATCCTGGAGAGGAGAGGGTCGAGCTAGTTGACTAGGGTTTCCCTAGCCGACGTGGGAACCTTGCACGGAAGACCACATCGGAGTTCCCGGAGCTAGAAGCAAGATCAAGGAAGGATCCCGGTGGTGATCTTTTGTATGTATCATTGTCACAGTTGAATTATCAAGTTGAATCTATTCTTAGCGATCAAGTGTTTCCTCGAAGATTTCGTTTTTCGGTCAGCTTTGCTTATTCCAATTCTATTCTCGAGATAAATTAAATAGGGTGTTCTTGTAGCCGCGGTGGCTAGAGGTACACGCCGGATCTTCCGAAAGAATCTCGAATTGTCTTTTGACTCGCCCTAGACTCCCCGCATGAGTAGGGATACGTTGTGACAGAACGGGGGTTCTGAAAGGCGGATGTTTTCGGATTTGGAGTGGAAACCACGGTTTAAAGAAGCTTCTTATAAGATTCGATTTGCTACTTCTTCTCTTGCTTGGAACTTCAACAAAAGGCTTATCCCGATCTCTCTAGATCGGTTTATGTACCCAATCTTACTTTGTTATATCCGGTCTTTAGTAGATTAGATTAGTTTCATGTCTTTTATCTAGATGCATTACGGTTTCTTTTTACCGAAGATTGGAGTTACTTGGCTTTACTAGATCAACTTTTGCGTCACACATTTGTTCCACGGATTCGATACCTTGGGTTCACCACTCGAGGGAAGAAGGGTCCCTTGACTACGATGGGAGACTTGTCCGCTTGCAAGTCTAAACGAACTTTGATACAACTATTAACCGTCAATAGTCACTCGCTCGATCCGTGTGCTCGGATGTCCCAACCGGCCTCGTCCCGTTCGGCCGCCAGCCGTGCGCGCTCCGAGGATCGCACTTAATTTCTCTCCTCGAAAGCCGCGCCGCAGCCAGGGCCGGCCGGCCGCTCGTGCGCGAGGTGAAAGGGGCCGGAGCGGACGTTGATCGCGCCGTCCTTCGCGCCGTCACCAAGGTCGTGACGCCGCCTCCGAGGCTCCTCCTCGGCCGCGCTCGCCTCGTAGAAAGTCCTTGTCAAGGTGGAAATTAATTGACCCCTTTTATTGAAATTCTTCACCGTCCTAATCCTTTTGTGTGTTACTCGGGTTTTTTTGTGTGATGAATTATGCTCATTTGGTGTATGGAATGTAGATGGCGTATCTTCGCTCGGGCTTGCATGTACGGCAGATCGCCCCAAAAAGATTGGGAGAATTTCTTAAGCGGGGTCAATGGTTTTCTAAATCAAGCGAGAGGTGGTATAAGAAACCATGGTGTTCGTGCAATGCTTTGCCCCTATATTGATTGTCTCAACCAAAAGAAATTCACACAACGGGAAATCATTTTTCATCATTTGGTCACATGTGGTTTCACAAAAAATTACACGTGCCGGAATAAACATGATGAGGAAGGCCTTAATGAACTCGAAGCAGTGCCGCCTAAATGAAGGTGAAGTGCGACACCATGCTACCGACCATGATGAAGACCTTGATGGTAGTGGACTTTTTGAGAGAAATGAACCATTATTCCCACCAAATGTGTTGAGGCCTAAGGATATCACCGATCAAGAAGTTAGGGGCTTCGATGATGGTCGGGTGTTGCAACGTGTGCACAAGTGTTGATCAAATGTTGCTCGATGTTGAGTTTCAACGAGTGTACACACCTTCGAATTAGCGAGGTCAAGAAGTTCATTGAAGATTTAAAAAAACCCCTCTTTCCCCGATTGCCGAAGTACTCTCACGTTTCGGTGATCTAAAACTTCGCAGACTTAAGGCGGATCATGGTTGAAGCAACAAAAGTCTTAAACATCTATTGGATGTGCTTAGAGACATGCTACTCCGAAGGAAACCAAATAGCCGAGTCTCGTCTATGAGGTGAAGAAGATAATCGTCCTCTTGGAATAGAGGTTGAAAAAAATCCATGCAAGCAAGAACAGCTTGTGTATTGTCTTATGAAGATTATGCGGACCTTGACAAGTGCCCCAAGTGTGGCTATGATCGGTAAAAGAGGAAAAGGATGGTCGAGATGATAATAAATTTGATGATGAGAGAGAGCCCGGCGAGATCGGAGGCAAGAAGAAGGCTAATAGAGGGGTTCTATGAGGGTGGCATGGTATTTCGCATCATTCCTCGGTTGAAAAGATGGTTCGCAACACGAAAAGAGTCCCAACTCTTGCGTTGGCATGACGAAGGACGAAAGGAGCTTAAGAAATATGGCAAGTTTAGGCACCCCGCAGATGCAAGACAATGAGGTAACATTAATAACCACTTCCCATGGTTTGACGAAGACGCAAGGAGCATACGGTTTGCTATGAGCACGGATGGCGTAAAAACCCATTCGGTAACCGAGCTCAACACATTCTACCCGGCATGTCGTGATGTCGTTGTACAACCTTCCACCCCGGCTATGCAAGAAACGAAATATATGATGCCGACAATATTGGTCTCCGGCCAAAGCAACTCGGTAACTGTACTGATGTCTACTTGAGGCCACTAGTTGATGACTTGAAGATATTGTGGAAGCCTGGTGTGCCGGAGGTTTGGGATGAGTTCAAGCGTGAGGAGTTCACAATGCATGCCATTTTGTTCACCACCATCAACGACAAATCGGCTCATCGCAACCTCCCTGGCCAGAGTAAAAGGAAAGGTGCAGCTTGCCCACACTACTTAGAAGATACTTGCGCAGTATGGCTAAGACATTCAAAGAAATACGTATTTATGGGGCACCGTAATTTCCTCGGGAAGAAACATCCATACCGGGCCATGGATTGTGAGTTTAATGGGGAAAAGGAGAATCGAGAGGTGTCGTTGCATGTGACTAGAGATCTAGTCCATTTGAAAGGCAAGGACATCAAAACTATCGAGGAGTTACCCAAACTGACTGAAAAAACCCTTGGCAAAAGAAAAAAACGAGATGGTGATGAAGAAGAAGAAGGAATGTGGAACAAGAAATCAATTCTATGGGAGCTAGAGTATTGGCCGATGTCGGATGTGCTTCATTCAATTGACAACATGCACGTCAAGTAGAATGTGTGTGAAGCTACTTGTGGAACATTGCTACAACGAAGTCCAAAGGAAAAGATCATAAAAATGCAAGGTAGGATCTTAAAGAATTGGGCATTAGGCGGAGCTCTATGCAAAGGAAACGGGACGGGGACGAACCTTCCCGTTGCCGCAACCACCTTGTCAAAGGCGAGAGAGAAGAATTATGTCAGTTTTTGCATGATTTGAAATTACCTTCGTGCTACTCATCAAACTTTAAGAGGCTAGTGCCGGTGAAGGACATGAAAATGAATTGCAGCTTGATGAAATCTCATGATTGCCATGTGTTGATAATAGCACTTCTTCATGTGAGGTTTGCGCCGCAATCACGAGCTTGTGTTTATTCTTCAATGCAATGGAACGAGAAGGTGATTGATGAGGAAAACTATTGGACTTGGATACAATAGCCGTACCTAATTACACCGTTTGCCAATGAGCACAACAGCAACTACGTGAAGACAACCCCGACCATGGTAGGGCTTGGCTTGCAAAGATGCACATGCAAGGTTTCAAAGCAGTGGCTCCGAGATTATGTCGAGACATGCAAAGCAATAATGTTGTAAGGGCAACTCTAATGGAACTCTTAAATTTGAGCCCCTATTCCCCAATATGATTGCCTCTTATCTAGATTTAAGGCGCCTCTTTTTCTTCGAACTCCAACCCAACTCTCATCTATCTCCTTACATCTTATTCATCTCTTTCTTTATTCACATAACATAACTAACAATCCAAATTTGTTACGAGAGGTTGATAAACACAAAATACCACAAATAATACACATGCATACCACAAATAATACAAATTGTTTTGCACAAAAAATAAATAATACAAATTGTCCACCTACCGAAAGTTCATACATAGCAAGGCAAATAGTACAAATTGTTTACCTACGAACCAAAAAATCAATATATATCCGCATGCGTTGTTGCAGAGGTGCTCGATGAGATCTTCCCGAAGTTGGCAATGAGTTTCTTTATTTTTGATATCACAATGAGCTTGAATGAAATCATGGAACTCACGTGTATAGTTGCGTTGTTCGGGTGGTGTAGTTCTTACAAGTTCGCCAACACCCTCGTAATGGATGTCAACATCTTCATCTTCATTTCTCTCATTTTTGATTATCATGTTATGCATTATCTCCCCCTTGATGAGTGCATTGACAACACACAACGCGAAATGAAATTCGAGTGAAAGAGAAAGAAAGAAGAAAGAAAAACGAAGAAGCTCAACTCATGACCAAAGCCGAAGAAAGACAAAGAAAGGTCACAAGCCAAGCAAAGCACGAGAATCCACACCGAAAACAAGAAGAAAGCTCCCCCCGAACATGTGGATGCAAACTCATGCAAACTCCCAAATTTCAGCTCACCTTTTTCTGAATTTTCATTAAGCTCACCTTTTCTCCCCCTTGTTGACAATGTATGAATCAAGGTGAAAATGCAAAAATGCAAAGCAAAGCATATAAGCAACTACATGAGCTTCTCAAATAGGCCAAATCTAGTGTCAAAGGCTAAAAATGAGACAAAGATCACACACATGAATCATAGCATAGTCAAAGCATTGCCACAAGTAATATATGAAAATACAAGCATGTGACAAAGCAAAATTTTCTGATTTAAGCAGTTTTACCAAAAGAAGGCTCGCTTCACATGTAAAGGCCTATCCATGTCACACTTGAGCCACAAACATGCATACCATTTAAAGATCATACAAGGATGTCAAATTCTCAGCAAAAGATCATGGCAAACACCCATAAAGCAAAGCATGTCATGTCAAAGCTCATGAGCCATGTGTCCACTTCGGGGAGACTTCTCCACTGGTGAACATCATGCAACATGTTTTGCACCCATATGTGAAAGATAAGACATTGTAAACATAGACATGATGGATGGAGCATTTTTCAAGCATTATGCACTTCTTTTCAAGATTAATTCATTTCATGGTACATGAAGTGCCTTTGCGGCAAAAAGAAGCTTATGCTCCCCCCATGAATGCAACATAGGCTAAACATTCACAATGATATCCGGCCTTTGGCCCAAATGCAAGAACAAGCATCCAAGCACAATCTAAGCATGAAAAGCACATTTTGACCAAAGCGTGACATGGATACACAACTACACACGAGTGGAGCAATTTTCATCAAAAATTAGTCAAGTTAAGCATTTATCTCAAAAAGGGCTATCTCACCACACATATATCTCAAATATTCCAAGAGCATAGCCTCACATCACCATTTCTCCACACATATAACCAATATCTCACAAATAGCCAAAGAGACTCAAATATGGCATATGAAAGAAGCTCATCATCCTAAAATGCAATATGATACAAATGCAACATGATATATGACAAGATGGCTATCCTACCATGGTTTATACATAAAGCAAAGCATGTATATACATCAAAGTAAACATGGTATGATACATATGGTACAAAAAGGAAATCCCCCAAGAGTCAACTAGAAAGGGCAACAAACCCCAAGTTCCCCCGCAAGCGCACAAATGTAGCTTGGTCGAGAGGCTTTGTAAAGATGTCGGCTAGCTGATCTTGGGTAGGGACATGGCTCAAAACAATGGTTCCTTTCTCCACATTGTCCCTCAAGAAATGATACCTCACTTCTATATGTTTGGTTCTGGAGTGAAGCACTGGGTTTTTGGCTACACTTATGGCATCGGTGCTATCACAAAGAAGTGGGATGCGGGTGCACTCCTCACCAAAGTCTCTCAAAGTGTATGAAATCCACAACAACCGGGAGCAACAACTAGCGGCGCAACATACTCCGCCTCCGTGGTAGACCGAGCTACACTAGACCGCTTGCGGGAAGACCATGAGACCAACGAAGAACCAAGAAACCGACAAGTACCGAAGTAGACTTCCTCTCGATTCGACAATCAAGCAAAATCCGCATCGGAAAAACCATGAAGAGACGAGTCGAGGAGGAAGAATACCAAAGGCCAAGACCGGGGGCGGATCGTAGGTACCGAAAATCCTCTGCTTGACGGCCGTCGATGTGACGTCCTCGGCGAAGCTCGAAAACGAGCGCACGGTACACACGCCGAACCGTATGTCCGGCCTCGTCGGCCGTCAAGTAGAGGAGGGAGCCGATCATGCTCCTGTACTCCCGCCGGTCCACCGGTTCTCCGTCCTCATCCGCATCCAAAGTGGCCGTACTCCCCATGGGAGTCGACATCGGCTTCACATCTTGCATCCGGAACTTCTTCGCATGTCTTTCGTGTACTTGGTTTGGTGCACAAATGTACCGTCCTTCACTTGCTTGATCGCGCACCCCCCGAGAAAATACCGCAACTCGCCCATCATGCTCATCTCGAACTCCCCGCTCATCTCATCCGCAAACTTGGCAACAAGGTTATGTGACGAGCCACCAAAGACAATATCATCCACGTATATCCGCACAATCGGCAAGTCATTCCTATGCTTGAGGAGAAACAAGGTTCTATCCACGGTACCCATCACAAACCCTCTCGCTCAAAAGAAAACCTCTCAATCTCCCATACCAAGCACGGGGCGCCCGTTTCAACCCATACGAGCCCTTTTCAACCCGTATACCCCGTGTGGGTACAACTCGCTCTCAAACCCGTGTGGTCGCTTCACATACACCTCCTCCTCTATGACCCCATTCGGAAAAGCACTCTTCACGTCCATCCGAAACAACTTGAACCCTTTAGCCACGGCAAAGGCTAGAAGGATCCGAATTGCCTCAAGACGGGCCACGGGAGCAAAGGTCTCCTCATAGTCGATCCCCTCCTTCGACTAAACCCCCGAGCAACAAGTCCGGGACTTGTTCCTCACAACCATCCCATTCTCTCCCTCTTTGTTCTTCCAAACCCACTTGGTTCCTATGGGATGGCAATTTGGAGGTGGTTCAACTAACTCCCACACCCGGTTCCTCTCAAAATTTTCCAACTCCTCATGCATAGAATTGACCCAGCTTTGCATCGGATAAAGCATGTCCAATGTCCTTGGGCTCAAAAGTAGCAACAAAAGCAGCATGAGCAAAATGAGAGGAATTCCTGGACCTCGACCGTGTAGTGCGTTCATTGATGTCTCCAATGATCTTCGAAAGGGGATGCACTTCTTGAATCCGCCGGGGAGCCTCACGCCTCGAGACTACCTCCCCCTCAACTTCAGCTTCTCTCGCCTGGTCTTCTTGTTGCACCGTCGTTGTCCATGATGTAGACGGTCCATGCTCCAACGTGGTTGTAGGGGAAGTAGTGGGTACATGCTCAGCTTCAGGTGCATGGTTCTCCCCATCATCATCTCCAGCTTCATCTCTCTCCTCCTCAAAGAGGTCCTCGGCCATTTCTTCATCACCTGCACATTCAAAGCCAAGAGAGGTACATGGCATTGTCTCGTCGAAGGTCACCTCGCAAGTCTCCATGATTTTGTTAGTCTCAAGGTTAAGCACCCTATAGGCTCTAGAGTGGTTAGCATATCCAAAGAAAATACCATCACTAGACCTAGCCTCAAACTTGTCGAGTTTTCCCTTTTTCAAAATAAAGCACTTGCGACCAAAAACTCGGAAATGACTCACTTTGGGTGCCCGACCATGCATAAGCTCATAACAGTCTTCTTCTTGAAAGCTCTCAATAAAATCCGATTGGAAACATGACAAGTGTATTGACCGCCTCGGCCCAAAACCTCCTAGGAGTCCCGTGCTCATCGAGCATCGTCCTAGCCATCTCACAAAGAGTCCGATTTTTCCTTTCCACGACTCCATTTTGAGGGGGCACATAAGGGGTCGAATACCGATGTTCAAGACCTAGATCTCGACAAAAGGCATCAAAACGAGAGTTCTTGAACTCGCAGCCATTATCACCGTGGATAGCTCGAACAAAGCATTTCCATGCCTCTCGTTTTTCAACCTCACGATCGGATCTCGAACAAAACCAAAAGTCTCACTCTTATCCTCCAAGAAGAACACCCGGGCATAGCGAGAGTAATCGTCCACCACAACAAGGACATACCACTTCCCACCCACCGAGCGAACTCGAGCCGGCCCAACAAGGTCCATATGCAACGGCTCCGTCGGACGCTCGGTCATGACATCGGTCGGGGGTGGATGGGGAGTGGCTACCATCTTACTATGCCTACAAGGAGCACAAACCAAATCCTTCTCAAGTTTCAACTTCGGCGGTCCTCGGACAAGGTCAAGACCACTCAAGCGGGAAACCAAATCAAAGCTCAAGTGTCCTAACCGCCTATGCCATTTCCACAAATCGAAGACGGACCGGCCATCAAACGGCGAGCGAGGACCCAAAGAACGAGAGAAATCGGCCACGAAAATCGACCCACGGGGATGATCATACGGACAAGATCACCTCGAGAATCAAGCAAACGAGACTCGCCAGACTTGAAACGCACCTCAAAACCCTCATCAAGCAACTGAGAAACCGAAAGCAAATTGAAACCCAAAGACTTCACAAGAGCCACTCTCTTCAACGTTACCTTGTCACTCACATGCACAACACCCTCCGAAAGCACCCTACCTCGTCCATTGTCCCCAAATGTAATGTACATCTTTTCCTTCACTGGGGTGAGGCTGGAGAACCACTTCTTATCTCCGGTCATGTGTCGAGAACACCCGGAGTCGATCAACCAAATGTTCTCCAAGCCTCCCGCTGCGATCGGAAACAAGAACGAGAATGAGCTAGCGACTCGACACCGGGGTTAGCACGGAGAAAGTTAAACCAAAGTGTCGAGCCATCTCGCTCAAAAGAGGGGTTAGCAAACATCACTCCCTTGCCACCAAACTTCCCATGTCCCATGGGAGGAGTACGAGCACCACGAGGGGGAAAACGTGGTCCGTAGTTCCTCCGGAACCCAAAGCCGCGATCATCTCCCCTAAACCCGTAGCGAGGACGAGTAGGAGGACGTCCAAAGCAAAACCACCACGAGCCCGACCAAGCCTCTCACCAAGCACGCACACCATCATCTCTCCTGACAAACCTCTCACCACCACCTCTCTGTGGGAACCTGCCAACACTCCTCACACTTCCCACACCCCGTGGAAGTGGCACTCTAGGCTCAGGAATACCGCGAGGCTGGCGATACCTGTCCTGGTTTGCTTGCTCCCTAGCAAGCCTCTCATCCTTCTTCCTCTTGTAGCAAAACTCTGCAAGATGCCTCTCCTTGCCACAATACTCACACCTGAAGGGGATGGGTTTTGGTTTTGGCTCTGGCTTCTCTCTAGGTTTCTCACCCTTCTCACCCACAAACTTCACGGGTTTTTGGAAATCATTTGTCTTAGGTGGGAATTTGGGTGGATCTTGGGTTGTGTCAAGCTTGTTGCAAAGATGGTTGGGCTTTGGTGTGAAAGAGTTCTTGGGTGCTTTTGGGAGTGGGACTTGGATCTCTCCGATCACCTCGAACCGGGGTTAGACTCAACACACTTCTCGTACACACTCTCCCCACTTGTTCTCTCCCACTTTCTCACCCAACTTCTCAAAACCCAAACCACGACCATCGCCTCTCTTGAACTCCTCAATCATGATTTTCAATTGAGGTTCCCGCCCGTACAACCAACCCAACACCTTCCTCAAATAGTCATTCTCCTCATAGATGACATCCAAACGGGAAGTAAGTTCAAGATTACGCAAAGTGACTTCATCACGGCCTAGAACATGCATTTGCAACGAGGAGATTTCAAAGATGCTTCCAAAGAGCTAATAGTAGAGCGAGCATCAACAAGCTTAGCATGCATAGTAGGACATGATTTGCAAGCACCAAGCAAAGTAGGTCTAGCCTTAAGCTCATCATGTTCGATCCTAAGAGCATCTAGTTGAGCCAAAATAGAAGCATTCTTCTCATTAAGCAGTTTGATCTCATTCAACCAAGCATCACATTCAACACATTCAACATCATCAAGAGAAGTAGGAGCAAGTTTCAAAGAGTCATTCTCAAGTTTCAATTCAAGCAATTTTGACTCTAACTCTCCTACTTTCTCGCTAGCATTCTCAAGCTGAGCCCTAAGATCTTTCCTCATCTTTTTGGCATCTCTCAGCACACTATCACGGTTATCAAGAAAACCATTCAACCTAGCAATCTCAGCAAGCAAGGAGTCGGGATCACGGTTTACCTCATCCTCCGAGTCGGAGTCGCTGTCTTCCTTCACACTCTTCTTGCTGCTCGAGCTATGGGCCATGCCACAAAAGCCCTCGAGCGCCACACGGCTCCGGCCCCGCCGAGGTTCCGCTTGCACTCTTCTTGCCACCGCGCCTCCCGGCGTCTTCATCTTCGGCCGCTTGAGCTTGATTGCTCCTCGCTTGAGCTTGAGTCGACGTCGCTCGCACCGGCCACCATCGCTCTTGCCTTGTTCTTCTTGTAGGTGCTCTTGCTCGGTCGCCGCTTGTCCTTGTCCTTGCTCTTGGACTTGTTGAAGTGCTTGCCCTTGGAGGAGTACTTGTCTTCACGCCTCGGGTGCGCCTTGTACTCGTTCACCTTGTACTTGTTCTCCTCTCGCATCCGGCACTCGGCGATGAAGTGGCCGCGCTTGCCACACTTGTAGCACGTCCCTGAGCTCCGCCTTGCGTTCCTCCGACTCTCGTGTAGTCGTTCAAACCTTCTTGAGAGCAAGGCCGGCTCCTCCTCGCCCGCAAAGACATCAAACTCCTCATCCGAAATGGACATAAGAGAGGACAAAGAGAAGCTGTCGACGGGAAGGGTTAGATTTGCCTTTTGATCCTCCCACAAGAGCAAGACTATGGTCGGTCGAGCCCTCGTGCTTGGATAGCATCTTCCGTCAACCTCGGCCGACTTGAGCTTAGAAAAGAGGTCATCCAACTCAATAGTCAAATAGTTCCCGCATTCCTTGATGGCCTCAACCTTAGCACCCCAAACATTTGGATCCAAGACATGCAAGAGCTTCAAAGCCCGATCATGCTCGGAATACGGAAAATCCTCAACATTTGCCTTCATGTTGTTCACGATGGCGGTGAACCTGCGAAACATCGCATCAATGTCCTCACCGGGAAGTGGAGTGTAATTCTCATATTGCATCCGGTAAGAGACAAAGAGGCGAGCCTTCACATGGTTATCACCACCGTGAGCAACCAACAACTTATCCCAAATTTGCCAAGCAAGATTCAAATGGCGAACACGCTCAAATTCTGGATCACACAAGCTCCGGCACAAGTGATCAACGGCTTTTGCATTAGCCTCATACTTGGCCTTGGCATCGGCATCGGTCACCATAAGAGTATGGATGTTGACCGGAATAGCATATGTCTTGTCAAGCACAATAAAATCCAACGACTTTCCTCGAAGAAAGATCATCATACGAGCCGCCCACTTGTGGTAACCCTTGCCATCGAAGTGCGGCGGACCGCCCCGCTCAACGTACGCCATCTTAGGATTCGAGACTTGTCAAAGTCGCAAAGAATCCGGCACCAAGCTCTGATACCAATTGAAGGATCAGATGGCGACTAGAGAGGGGGGGGGGAGTGAATAGGAGCCGGTAAAAATTCTTCCAAAGAACCCGGCCTATGTCCTACTCAAATCCCGGTCACACACAAGCGATGAATCGAATCACGCACCAATCGCCAAGACCACGAGGTTATAGATCAACCTCTAGCCTTAGGAACGATTCCTCATAGCACACGCGGAAGCACTAGAAAGGGGAGGAAGGAATCGAACCAAGAAGCAAAGCACACGAGGCTGCGGCGACCGTCCGCGCAGGGGGGGCGGACCGTCCGCAAGAGCCGCGCGGACCGTCCGGCCGGGTATCGCGGACCGTCCGCACCCGGCCGCGGACCGTCCGGCCTTAGCCGCGGACCGTCCGTTAATTTACACGAACGACCCAAAGACACCCGCGTGCCACGGACCGTCCGCGGGGAGCACGCGGACCGTCCGCCTAGCACCCGCGACCGTCCGCCCGACACCGCGGACCGTCCGAAACTTCGTCCAACCAAAAACCAAAATCACAACGGATCGAAACAAAGGACGAGCAAGAACACGAAGAACACGAGATGAATCGGACCCGCGCGGACCGTCCGCCTCGGTCCTCGCGGACCGTCCGCGTGTGCGGACGAACGAAAAATAGCCCGACCCCGAAAGTCAACTCCCCCAAATCATCATCGGATTTCCCAAACGGTTGAAGCCGTAGAGGCAAGGGTTTGGGGACTTGAAAAGCGTCACACAAGGATGCTATAGCCCAAAAATCTTGCCTCCTAACTCCCTAAATCACCGGGAATCGCGAATCCTTTGAGCACCTCCAAAAACTAGAGCACCGAACGAAAACTCACGAATCGAAGTGATTTCCGGCGTTTGAGGGCACAAGATCAAGCACAAAGATGCACAAGGCATCTATCCATGTTTCCCTCAAAGAAATCCGGGAAGAAACTCACTCAAATCCGCGGAATCACACCGAGAACAAAGGCACGAAAATAAGCACAAAAAGGCACGAAAAACAACCCCGAATCTTCTATACAAACCAGGAAAGATTCACAAGGTCTAGCATGCCGCCCTAGCATCCATCCCTCTCAACAAATCTCTCATGAAGCTCTCATGCTAGCCTAGAGAAAATAGGAAGAAAAAATAGCTACGAAAATGAGAAAGAGGAGGGAGCAAATGAAACCCTAAGTCGCGGAGAGAGAGAGCCATCAACACACACTCCGGGCTTATATATCATGTCCCGCCGGAGTGGTAAATGACTCAACTACCCCTAACTACACTACTGGCGATACAACCCACGTAGGGGCATTTTGGTAATGTTTGTGGGTCTTGCCATCGGACGGCCACGCCTTTGCCGCACCCCGCGTCCTCCCGACGCAAGCCATGCGATCCCGCCGCGTGTCCTCCGCTTCGAAGCTTCCCGACACTCCCGGATCCCGTCTCCGTCGTGTTGGGCCCTCGGACTTGGTTTTGAGGCCCAAACCAAGAAACCGTCCGCCGATGGTTTTGTGGGCAAACCACCAAACCCCGCGTGCCCGGTCCGGCCTCCCGCCAAACCACTTGACTTGACCGCCACCGTGCACCGGCTCACTTGTCCATGACTTCGTCTTGCTTGTGTCGCCACCATGTGGCCCGCACCCCGGGCTCCGCCGTCCACCGGGTCCCTCGAACCGAGCCTACTTGTCTCTCCATCTCCCGAGGCCCCTCAAGGCCGAAGACCTTTCGCGCCCGTTCTTCACCCGCAACAACACGAACTAGGCCGCGGCCTACACCCGCGCACTAAGCCAAGAGTCGGTCCAACACCCGTTGTCAATCACTCATCACTTAAGGAGCGGTCATCCACCGACCACCGGGACGCTCCGGTCCACGTTGTCATGATTCCTCCGAGTGTATCCTTATCTTAGAAACGAGATGGTCCACGTACAATGGCAAAACAAGATTGCAAAACTCCAAAGGCTTGTTCAACATCCTTTCTAACTCGCTTCTTGCTCCTTAGCAAAGTATTTTCGCTTATTGCCTAGTGGAGATTGTATGGTCTTCACAAATGTTGCCCATTGAGGATATATGCCATCCGTAATATAATAGTCCATGTTGTAACTATGGCCATTGATGGTAAAACGAACCTTATTAGGAGCTCCCCCATCCGCTAGCCTAGCAAACGGATGCGATCGATGGAGCACATTGATATCATTGATAGAACCTCGTAATCCAAAGAAAGCATGCCAAATTCAAAGATCTTTAGAAGCAATGGCTTCAAGAATGATTGTAGGCTCATGCACATGCCCCGTATATCGACCTTTCCATGATGCGGGGCAATTCGTCCACGGCCAATGCATGCAATCTAGACTACCAACATGACCAGGAAAACCCCTTTGATCTCCACTTGCAAGTAATCTAGTTTGTGTCTTGCTCATTTGGGGCTCTCAAGTACTCATCTCCAAACACTTCAATAATAGCTCTAACTAGCCTTCTAAGACTCTCTATGATAGTACTTTCAAGAATACGAAAATATTGATCCATGAAATCTGCTGGTACTCCATAACTTATCATCATGTATGCTGCACAAATTTTCTGCAGACATGATAACCTGACCTTTGACAACTATCTCTCTTTTGCACAAAGTAATTATCATGCTGCTCTACAAGCACGCCCTATGCAAAGAAATAGAGGATGAGACATTCTAAACCCGAGTTAAAGAAAAAAAAATAAGAAACATGTTGAAGCTTCACATTGATGGATGCAAAAGTGAGGACAAAGGGACAATTTTTCACACACTGGGTCAAAAGAATGAAGCGTCATATGTTGGAGCTTCGTAGAAAAATAAACATTGTGCAACCTCCAATCCCCAGCTTCTCTATCACGATGAATATAGTGATGACCGGGTACGAGCCCCCCCCCCCCAATTTTGGAGTATGCATATCCGGGTCTTGAGTATGAGCTTGATGTAGTACGTCAAGGATGAGTTCGAGCTCATATCATCATCATCCGACGAGGATGACGAGTCTAAGTGAGACAATCTGTTCATTTGTAATATAGCCTCCTAGCTTCGCAGTTCGGTATGAATAATAAGAATTAAAAACATGAATACTAAGAACAAAATATAATTAGGCATTTCTATCTTCTAGCTATGCATTTGCATTGTCTACTATCAGCGAAAAAATTCAATAGTGTACTGTCGCCAGGGGGATCTTCAATTTCCTACTTCAATCACAAATCAAGCCGCCAATGCGGCAAGTAGGCAAACAAAGTAGCATCGTGAACCACACCTATCCGTATCACTCAAGCAAGCGGGCAAATAGAGCAACATCGTGAACCACGAGAGCGAGGCAAGAGAAAATGTAGGCAAGCGAAAGCGAGCAGAGCAAAGAACGACCGACACAAGGACCAAAGCAAGATGGGAGGCAGTTTGGTAGCCGACCATGGTACATCAACGCGCGCACAACCACCACCCCTTCGTGCATCAACGCGCCGTCGTGCATTGACGTGGGCGGGCACCAAAGCAGGTCACCGCCGACTTCCACGGGCGCGGCTAGGAGCGGAGCGCCGACGGACCCATACATTGCGGCCGCGGGGGTCCGCATCTACGCGCACGGCCTCGGGGCGAGCGCCTCCGGGCCCCCTACCGCACGACCGCAATGCTCCACATCCGCGCGGGCGGCCTCGGGCGGAGCGCCGCCGTCCCCCATAGGCGCCACCGCCGGACGGGCCACTACCGGATCTACGGTTCCGCTTCCCTCCGCACCGCAAGAGATGAGAAATTGATGTACCTGGCGTTGGGATGGCATGAGGAGATCTCTGTCGAGGCGCGGGAGGGGCGGTTGTTGGCGCCAGCGCGGATGAGAGGGCGGAAGAGGAGCTCCCGGAGGTGAGGGCCGAGGCGGGCATGATAAGAGTCCCTCATCCGGCGGGGGTGATGAGAGACGGGTTGGAGCTCATTTTTTTGTTTTTACCCTCAAACATAAGGTAAGGGCTGAGATAAGGGAACGACCGGAGTTCCCTAATAACCGACAAGATAAGGAATCTAGCAACACGACCATTGTTCATCGTTACAAGATACCAAGCAAGTGGATATCATAAAAATGCAAGGGAGGATCTTAAAGAGTTGGGCATTAGGCCGGAGCTCTATGCGAGAGGATACGAGAGACGGGGACGAACCTTCCCGTTGCCGCAACCACCTTGTCAAAGGCGAGAGAGAAAAGAATTCGTCGGTTTTTGCATGATTTGAAAGTACCTTCGGGATACTCATCAAACTTTAAGAGGCTAGTGTGAGTGAAGGACATGAAAATGAATTTCGGCTCGATGAAATCTCATGATTGCCATGCGTTGATGACAGGACTTCTTCATGTTACACTTAGAGGTATCAAGACGAGAATTGGTTTGCGTCGCAGTCACGAGCTTGTGTTTATTCTTCAATGCAATGGAACAGAAGATGATTGATGAGGAAAAACTATTGGACTTGGAGAGGAGGTATTTCGAGACCCTATGCCTGCTTGAAGCTACCTTCCTACCGTCATTCTTTGATCTCATGCTACATCTAACAGTACACCTTGCGAGGGAAATCTGGTTCCTTGGCCCATCTTACCTTCATCAGATGTTTCCATATGAGAGGTTCGATGGATTCCTGAAATCATTGGTACATAACCGGTTATTTCCGAAGGGAGCCATTGTTCGTGGCTACAAGACCATCGAAGCGGTGGTGTGGGCCATGGGTTATATTGACCCACAAAACCCCATTGGTGTGCCTCGCTCATGGCATGAAGATAGGCTTCCGGGTGTTGAGGCAATGGGAAAAGGTCGGTCACTCCGGATGCGGTTGCCTTCCAAAAGGCTCATTTCACCGTGATACAACAAACCGCACCTAATTACATTGTTTGCCGATGAGCACAAACGACAACTACGTGAAGACAACCATAACCATGGTAGGGCTTGGCTTGCAAAGATGCACATGCAAGGGTTCAGTAGGTGGCTCCGAGATTATGTCGAGACATGCAAAGCAATAATGCTGTAATTACCGATGAGATAAGGAATCTAGCAAAGTGGGGCCATTGTTCACTATTACGAGATACGAAGCAATGGATATCAATGGATACACGTTCTACACCATGGCCCGGGATAAAAAAGAGCGTCTATCAAAATAGTGTTGTGCGTGTACGGGCCATCGTCAACGACAGTCATGATGATGATACGGAGACGGACACATATTATGGTCAAATAGAGGAGATATGGGAGCTTGATTATGTAGGATTGAAGGTAGCCTTGTTTCGGTGTGGATGGGTCACCAATAGGAAGAGAACGTGAGCAAGGACAAATATGATTATGTTAGTGTCGATCTCCAGGTCTTTGGTTATAAATATGAACCGTTTGTCTTCGCCAACGATGTTGAGCAAGTGTTCTATGTACCCGACCTTGCAAAGAAGAACTACTCGTGGTTATGCCCGAAAAAAAGGATTGTTGGGGTTGATAATGTTGTTGAGGAAGTGGAATACAACCAGTTTAACGAAACTCCATCCTTTGACACTTCATATAAGCCCCAACTCTTAGGAACTAACAAAACACCGTACTTGCGAAGCGACCATAGTGAAAAAATCCATATATAAAAATCAAGGAAGAAAAAAAGCATGATTTCGTTGAATCCGTTTTGTAATGCCGGAGGATGCGTCTATTGGTGGAAATGGAACCTATTTTGTAATATAAAGGATGCGATGTATTGGTGGAATTTCAATCCTTTTTGTAACATATGGGATGTGGTGGAATTTGAATCCTACATTTAATTTATTCCGCCTAATATACTATATATTATGTTTATATTCTACTTCGGTTCGGTAATAAGCGTTAATATCAATGAGACGAGGATTAGCCAACTCGCATCGCCTAAGTTATGGGCAAGAGACGAGGATTAACGAACCCGCGTCGCCTTTGGTACGGGCAAGAGACGAGGACTAACGAACCTGTGTGGGCAAGATATGCGAAATCACGAACGGATTACATCAAAAGAGACACGGATTGGCCGCCCCCGTCGGCTTGTTCTTCAAGCTTTTCAAGTGAGTAGGTAAATCATACAAAAAATTGTACCGCACAGAGATAATCACACAAGCATGTCTCTTGAGATGCGAAATCACACATACAAAGACTACATCAAAAGAGACACAGATTAGCCGGCCCGGTCGGCTTCTTCTTCTTCATGCATGCAAGTGAGTTGGTAAATCATACAAAAAATTGTACCGCACAAAGATAATCACACAAGCATGTCTCTTGAGATGCAAAATCACATACACATGTATTACAATCATCAATGAAACATCGGAATAAGGTTACAATGCGGCCATATCTTCATGACGAGATATGCAAAATCACACACACACATCGATCTTGCTCGCAGGTCGTCGATCTTGCTGCACGTGGTCATTGAACAAGATCCATTTCTAGTGACGGCTTAGAGACTTGATTCCTGGCTTGTAATGAGACCACAAAGCATCCTGAACCTGCACTTTTGGTTTGCAAGAGCCTTCCATGAGTGGAGGGAGAAAGCATGTGGTAGGAAAAATAATGATCATTGGACACAGGATGAATTCCGTCGTATTGTTCATCCTGAAAACAATGATCATTGGACACAGGATGAAATTGTTCATCCTGTTGCCAGGAGGTTCTAGGCTACCTTTCCCGGACACACTGTGAGCAAGGCGTATGTCACAAGGCTTTTTCTCGTCACTGTGTTAGAGGGATGAGCAACCCAATCACCCATATCACAAGAATTCTTCTAGCAACTAAGAGATTGAGGAGGAGGAAGAAGAGAGAAAAGCAAAAGCTCACGCCCTACAAGATCTATTTTTTGCGCCACGGTTAGATCTAGATCTAGAGAAGAAGAAAGCAAGTGACTCACTTTATAGTATCCGAAGAAGGAACCATATAGCTAGATCTAGATCTAGAGAAGAAGGAAGCAACTTGAAGTGAGGAGGACCGATAGGCGTCGGTGCCTTTTTATAGCAAAAACAAGGAAGGGATAAGATCAAGAGCACAAGAAACGACCGGGAAGGTTCCTAAGACGGTCAATGGCAAAACCGTTGCCGGTCAATAGCCGAGAGTAGAGGTACGGTAGTGATTTCAATGTAGAATTAAATGATACCAAACATCGTCTCCAATGTAGTCATCGTCTCCAAAAAAAGAGAGGAAGGGATAAGATCAAGAGCACAGAAACGGGAAGGTTCCCAAGACGGTCAATGGCGAAACCGTTGCCGGCCGATGGCCGAGAGCAGAGCTGCAGATGTTGTGATTCCAATGTAGAATTAAATTATACGTGGAGAAACGAAACATCGTCTCTACGCGGATTGGCCAAACGTCGTCTCCAATGGAGAATTAAATGATAACGTGGATTAGCCTAATGTCTTCTCCATTGCATACTTAAACCGTGTTTGGAAACAAATCTCCCGTATCTTCTCCTTCCAAAGCAATTAGATCCCCCGCCCCTTCATCTCTACTTGCGAAAAATAGCAATTGCCTACTCCTCGTCGTCACCATTCCCGCCGGAGATGAATAGCATGCGGGAAGAAGCGGCGGCACTAGCCATCGTTGTTGCCGGTGTCGGTGTTTTAGGACCGGCAACCTACTAAGGGGAGTACCCGAAGTAGATGAGTGTGGCCTCTCCGAGATCGGTAACTCAAAAGAAGAGACATGTGGCACACAATTTAGACAGGTTCGGGCCGCGAGGTGCGTAATACCCTACGTCCTGTATGCTGCGTGGCTCTGGATTGATTGGGTGCGATTACAAGATGATGCAATCTGATGCGTATGAGAGAAGAGGGGTCCCTGCCTCGCCTTATATAGCCCGGGAGGCAGGGTTACAAGTTGGTTCAGGGAGAGAGTACTAGTCGCGTACGTCTTGGAGTCCTCCATACAGTGCGGGATATGTATAGCTTCCTATCCGAGTACTTCTCCTCCATAGTCCTTGTGCTTCACGCCATCGGGTGCCGTACGGCGCAAGCCGGTAGTCCCGGGGGCCCACCGAGTAGTCGGTCCCGGTACCCACCGAGGTAGTGGACCTAGGGAGGTCCATACGACAAACCCCGAGTACTTTGTAGTCGAGAAGGATAGCTTCGAGTAGTCTTGACGGCCTTAACGAGTAGTCCTCAAGCGTCCCCGAGCACTACAAGTCAAAAGTCCTCAAGAGTAGTCGAAGCATCCCGAGGCTGGAATGTACTCCAGCTGACATTTGAACAATCCTGAAGTCTTCTCGAGTAGTCCCAAGCATCCTCGAGTGCCGCTCTTGAAGGGCTTCAACAATGCCCATGTTGTCTTGAAGCCGAAACTGATATGGAAGTGCGATTGCAAAATCGCACTCCATATGGAGTAGCCCCCGAGCCTTAGGTTGAGTTGTACACTGCGGGCCGAGGGTCCATCTCGAAGTTTTAGCAAGAATATCCCGAAAAATCCGGAGATAAAACCGAAAGACACGTGGCACGGAGCCCCCGAGCCTTGAGTCGAGTACTTCCTCTCGAATTGAAGGGTCATCTTGTAGAATGTGTCTTGAGTTGCTCTTGATCCTTGTCGCTATCCCGGAAGTCGAGTAGAAGTAGCCGAGCCCCCGAGATGAGGCGCGTCGACTAGTAGAAGTTGAAGAGTCGGGCGTTGCCGCCGAGTCGGCCGAGCACAGACTTATCCATCCGGTCGTTGGAGGGGCCGTCGTTGACTTATAAATAGAAGCCAAAACCCTTAGGGTTTTTCACCCTACGCAGTCGCAGCCATTCCTAGCAGATCTAGCCAGGAATCACCACCAGTACGCGCTGCCGCCATTAAGGGGAGCGTAGATCCGAGCGCGCCGCCGTAGGAAGCCACCGCTGTAGCCCCCGAGTGAATGCGCATGAAGACACCTTGCACTTGGAGAATGAAGCCCTCACCGTCGAAGACCACAAAGGCCGCCGGTTGGAAGAAAAGGGCTCGTGAGGAGGCCGGCGGATCGCGCGGCGGCACATCGCCACCCGTGTCTCCGCCGCGACCAGATCCAAACCGCGAGTGGAAGAAGTCCAAGGCCAAGACCGAGGATCTGCTGGCCCTTCTCAACGGCGGATTCATCCGAGAGAAGGAGGTGGACATGTGGAGAGCCGCCACGGGGGATCCGTACCCCATGGAGAATAACTCGGATGAGATTCCGATGTTCACCCGGTTCGCGGAGCGCGGACTCGTCCCTCCCTCGTCGGCCGACTTCTTCAAAGGGCCGCCGGGGTACTATGGCATCGAGTACCTCAACCTCAACCCCAACGGTATCTTCCACACCTCGGTTTTCGTACATTTCGCGAAGCCTTCCCGGGGATCAAGCCCCATTGGATCTTGTTCCGGAAGTTCTTCCGGTGAAGCCTCGGCCCGGCGCCGGCAATCCCCGAGTAGTCGGAGGAGCGAGGGATCCGGATGAGGGAGGATGCTACCGAGCAAGTACCTCTCCTACAAGCCGATAGATTCCAACCGAGATTGGAAGGCGAAGTGGTTCTATGTGACCAACCACCACCCCCGAGCCGCCGAAGCCAAGCGGGAAGCGCCCAAACACCGCCGTGGTGGAACTCGGAGCCAACGATGCGAGAAGGTCTCTAGTTGCCCGAGCCGCCGGCGAAGATCAAGGCGCCGAGAGAAGCCAAGCCGAGGACCGAACATGTGGCCTTCAGCTTCATGAAGCGAAGGGTGCAGCCACCGATGGCACGCGACACCCTAGGGTACGAGTACACCGCGACGAAGACACATCGCGGATGCCCGGTGATGAAGTCGACGACGACGATATTGTTGATAGGCTAGGCGGGATCTTCAAAGATATGCCGGCGTACACGCCGTGCTCGTGCCTGAGTACTCCGCCGCGCGCCCACCGAATAAGGTCAGTAGCCGTTCCCATTGTCGAGTACTCATTACTGAAGAGTAATCGAGCTGACTAGTTGTGCTTCTTGCAGGATGACTTGGCGAAATTCGTCTCCGAGCCGACCTCGCCTCCTCAGCTTGTCGAGGTCCCAGAGGAAGGGAGAGCCAAGACCAAGGAGCGGCGCAAAGTTGGCGAAGGAGACGACACAGTAGTCGTCGAAGACTCGTCCGAGGAGGACGACGATGAGGAGACGCTCCAGGAGCGCTTTCAGCTGCGGTCAAGATTCAGCCGCCCTGGATTGCCGCACATCCCTCTCGTTCAGGATCTGCCGACTAGCCTGGAGGCTAGTCTGCCCGTGCCGCCAAGGAAGCCGCGCAACGTGCCTCCATGGTTGGAGCGATTGCGGCGCCGTTGCCGCTTGTGAGGGTCCGCCGGCGTTTTCATGAGTACGGTTGGGCCGAGCCGGCGGCTCGGCTCGAGTACGGTTAGGGCTAAGGTCCGCGCTACGACTTGTAGCTTCGTTGTCGCGGTTCTCGGTGGGGGCGGCCGGGTGACCCCGTTGTCGACTCGCATGAAGTAAGCATCTTCTCGCAAGCTTGGAGATAACTTCTCCGGCACGTATCCCCTAAGCTTGGCGTGTGATTCCGTGTGATCGACATGAGACATTGCTCGGGGTGGTGTGTACCCCCGCTCTCGACTTGTTTGAGGGCTTCGTGAGGTTGCGGATGGGGAGGTTGTCTCGGAGACGCCGGCCGCCGTTCGTTCCGCTTTCTCGTTACGCTCACGTCGAGCGTCCCCGTTGGCGTCGGTCTCATCCGCGGGTGCTTCGACGGACGGCTCGTCAAGGTACCGGTCCTCTACCGACCCCCGAAGGTCCCGGCGTGTCGCCGGCGGCCGTGAAGACTTGGCGATCGGGGTTGCCAAGACCGGAGTCGAACTCGCCACCTAAGTTGGAGTATACTCCTCGGTTCGAGCGAGTGGTGTTCCCTCCGGAAGGGAAGCGAGTCGAGGTAGGCGACGTAGCGTGAGTTCCCGTCTCATCGGTCGGCGGGCTTGCGGTCCGGCCGCAGACGAATCTCCCGGCGGGTGTGGATGTTATAACCAGCCGAAGCCGGTCCTGATAAGGGTTGCTCGGTAGAGTTGTCCTCGGACTCGGGATCCTCGGGGTCCGACCCGAAGTCGAACTCGTACGCGCAGTCCGAGTAGAAGCCGAAGAGAGGGTTGGAGTCCGAGGCGTGGCGGGGGGGCGGTGTCGGAGTCCGAGTTGTACTCGGATACGGGCTCCTTGCGGCCCGACGTGCGGGGGTAGCCTCCGTGCGGGCCCCGCCGACGTTGCGGGGGCCGCGCGTGAGGCGCTCGCGGGGTGGGGGTTCCACATGCGATGGCCGAGTAGCCGGCTCGCATACGGTGGCCCACGGGGACGTCGGGCTCGAGTTGGAGGTGGATCCAAGCTCGAAGTCGCCGTGTTGATCGAAAATCGAAATTTCACCGAGCTTGCGGCGAGTTCGCCCGTGACTACTTCGGGGAAGCGTCACGAGGCCGGTCTTCGGGTTGGGCGGCATGGTGAGGTGGCGATGGAAAGATCCGGCGCCGTCAACGGTGCGGACCCGGGCGCCGAAGATGAAGGTGTCTCCGTGGTTGAAGGCGACAATTGGCTTGATGTAGACGGGAGCCGTCGAGTTCTCCATGTGATCTCGGGCGAGATCCCTACCGGCGCGCCGGCCTATCGGTGTTTAAGACCGGCAACCTACTAAGGGGAGTACCCGAAGTAGATGAATGTGGCCTCGCCGAGATCGGTAACTCCAAGGAAGAGACACGTGGCACACAATTTAGACGAGTTCCGCCGCGAGGTGCGTAATACCCAACGTCCCGTATGCTTGCGTAGCTCGGGATTGATTGGGTGCGATTACAAGATGATGCAATCGGATGCGTATGAGAGAAGAGGGGTCCCCGCCTCACCTTATATAGCCCGGGAGGTAGGGTTACAAGTCGGTTCGGGGGAGAGAGTACTAGTCGAGTACGTCTAGGAGTCCTCTATACGGTGCGGGGCATGTACGGCTTCCTATCCGAGTACTTGTCCTCTGCGGTCCTTGTGCTTCACGCTATCGGGTGCCGTACGGTGCAAGCCGGGTAGCCCCGGGGCCCACCGAGTAGTCGGTCCCGGTACCCACAGAGGTAGTGGGCCCGGGGAGGTCCATACGACACCGGGCCTCCATCACGACCTCCGCATTAAGATTGCGGCGGGCGTCGGTGTGACCTCGGAGCGGCCCTTGGCCGACCTCCGCGGCCTACGCGGTACTTGCTCGACCATGTGCCGTGTGTGCGGCCACGGCAACGTCACTGGCATTTGTCGATAGAGGGGCTATGAGATTCGATTCCTTGGGTGTGTGACCCCACCGCTTACAAAGCATTCCTTGTTATGTTGACCGGTCTCGGGAATCCGAGAGGCTTGCTTCTTCTCCGAGGTCAAAGCCGTCTTCATGGAAAACGGGGGATACAATGATCTCCGCCGCGCCGCCGAGGGTGGGCACGATGCGGTGGTCTATCCGTACACCATCTTGCTCTACGAGACAATGGTGGTGTCGCCGCCGCCGACACCGCGAGGAGGTACCGTTGACGGTTAATAGTTGTATCAAAGTTCGTTTAGACTTGCAAGCGGACAAGTCTCCCGTCGTAGTCAAGGGACCCTTCTTCCCTCGAGTGGTGAACCCAAGGTATCGAATCCGTAGAACAATGTGCAACGCAATGATTCAATCTAGTAAAGCAAGGTGAGCTATCTTATGAAGATAAGTTGCATCTAATCTACTAACTCACAAAGGAAACACATCTAATCTAATCTAATCTAATCTACTAAAGAGGTAGCAAGAGAAAGCAAGAGATAACCGATCTAGAGAGTTAGATCATGCTTATGTTGTAGCTCCAAACAAGATAGATGAAGATAGAAAAGCGAATCTCATTAAAAGCATCTTTAAATCGTAGCCTCCCATCCGACTCCGAAAACGCCCGCCTTTCGGAACCCCCGTTCGTCACAACGTATCCCTACTCATGCGGGTAGTCTAGGGAGAGCTCGATAAGAACAAGTTGAAATCACTTGGCCGGTCCGGTATGCATCTCTAGCCACCGCGGCTACAAGAGAACCCTAAGCAATCTAGCTATAGACTAGATTGGAGAAAAAGTATAACCAAGAAGAAAACAAAATCATCGAGAAGGCACTTGATCGCTAGAAATCGGATTCACTTAAAGACTTCACCATGAATGATTACATGAACAAGATCACCACCGGGCCCTACCTCGATCTTGATCCTCACTCCGAGCTCCGACGTGGTCTTCCATGCAAGGTTCCCACGTCGGCTAGGGAGACCCTAGACAACTAGCACGACCCTCATCTCCGAGATGGTGTCCCTCAAGATTCTCTCGCTCCTCGGCGGCGGATGACGAATTGATTGATGCGTGGCTCTCGGTCGGGGGGCTATAAATAGCCGGAGATGCAACTAGGTCAAAGGGGGGCCGACCGGGCCTTGGAACAGCCGGGCCGGCCGGCCCGGGCCGACCGGCTCGGGCCCATCTCGGCCCAATTCATGTCCTCCTTCGTCCGGTATTGCTTCCCGAGTCTTCTAGATCCTCTCCCCTTTTGCATGTGGGCCCTTGTCGTCGGTTTCCGTCCGAATTGGACGAAGCTCCTTGTCTTGCAAGATTCAACACTTTTCCGGCTAGGTCCTCGGAGTTTATTATCTTCTCGGGCTTGGTCCTTGGGCTCTTGGAGTCATGTTCACTTCATTGCTTGACTTGTACGGGCTTCAAGGTCTTGTCATGAGGCGCTTAATGAACTTATCCCGAAGTCTTGCTTTCAACGTTAAAACCCCGCGTAAACACTTAACTCCAAAACCGACATGCACAAGTGAACTTGTTATACCACGGGGGTTAGTACCAATGGATAAGATACAAAAGTCATGCCAACACCGAAGGTAAACTCATGGCTAGGTTGACGGGTTTTCACCGTCAACAGCTCCCCCATGCTTAAACCTTGCTCGTCCTCGAGTAAGACTTCGATGGATATCATCGTTGCCCTTCATTGTTTAAACCTTGCACTTGATCATAAATGAGAAAACATAATGCTCTCAAAAGTTTAGTTCGTTAAAGTTCCATAATGTACTAGCCTTCATCCTTACGGAGGGTAGATATTTAATTAAGCTTATCCCACAAGTATTAACATGCTCCTAAAATTCAAATGGATCTCGAAAATTTTGAAATAAAGAACAAGATGAAAAAGAGCTAAACCAAGTTCACAAATTTAAACCACCTTGCATCTTGCTCATGAACTCTCATCTCATCTTGTCTCTCATGCCTATTTATTCTACTCCTTTCCCTCTCATAGCATTTATTTATGTGGTAGGCTTTTATATGGAGCTTTTTGGGGAAGTTTAGACCTAACAAGATATTATAAATGAGATGTTGTAAAAACAAGACAAGCTTCTCATGGTCTTACCGTAAGACTCGTCAAAAAGGTCATTGGAAAATGATGTTATATCAAGGAGGGGAAAAAGAAAAATACACACGCTTGAGATAGGTGGACATGTGCAAATGACAAAAGTGATCCCGAGGCACAAAGGAAGTCCTCGTTATCGGATTGGACATGGTTGGAAAATGAGTATGGATCTTTTAATCTTGAAGCCTTGAATTTCCTAATGCACTTTTAGATAACCGGGGAGTTCACTTTATTTTTGCACATACTCATATTTTTCTCTCTTTCTCATATATCTCTTTCTTTCTTTCTTTCTTTCTTTCTTTTTCTCATGTCTTTTTTTTGTCATACATTCGGTAACGTGACTTTCACGTCGGAGTTTTGATTTTTTTATTTGCTCCCCTTTGAACTTTTTTATTTGCTCCCTTTTGAACCCTAGAAATTGCATTGTACCTACCTCCTCCCCCATGCTTAGACGTTGCTCGTCCTCGAGCAAAGAGGCGATAAAGAAGGTAGGTACCGGGAATATTTTTCCTTGGAGAGATACTTGAATTCTTCAATGTTGGCACCGTCTTGCGATCTTCCTTGAATTGATGATCCATACTCAACGATAGGTTGTGTTCAATGAGGTAAACACAAAAGATGATATTTGGTTTTAAGGGTGGATATCCGGCGAGGTTTGTGAGATCTCCGATGTGGGGATACACAATGCACGGATAAGAGGCTAGCAATAACATAGATACGCAAAAACGGAATGACCAGCTTCTTAGTCTCGGGCCGGAGAAATCAAGGCCTCGATATAACTAACCCAAAAATAAACCTTGTATACTACACTCAAATATTTATATGGCTCTGGATAGGTAGAGCAACATGCAAGTGGTATTTATGACAAGGTTAGCTTTACGTTTAAGAACAAAAATAAATCATCTTTAATCCATCTAAAACTTGAGAGCACATAAAACACTATGGGTCTTTATTTTTTATCATAACCTCTGCTAAAGATTAAGCTAGCATTTAGATAATTTCAGATTAAGCTAGCCTTTGTATTTTAAGAGAGCACTAGCTTTAACATGCATGAATCAATTACAAAGATAAACAAAGCGGCAATTATAATCATATATCATCATTGCACAAACTTTGAAACTTTGCTAATGGTAAAAACTTAGTGGTGACATTATTCATGATGAGAATAAAAACTAAGACGCATGCTAAAAAATTAAACTAACACACATGATGAAAATTTAAATAAAAACTAAAAACACTACGCATACATAGGCGCATACAAGCTGAAAAATAAAGAAAAGGGGTAAAGGAAAGATAGCTAAAGCTCCTCCTCTCTCTAATCTTCTGCCGGTGGTTGATATTGATAGTCTTGGTTGTTGCACCCTTGCTAATAATAGGATTGCCCTGCTCCTCCTATGAATTGTTCGACGGTGCTAGGTGAAAGTGTCGAAGCTCATAAGCGATGTTTGCATTTCCTTCACCCATTTGGTTTGCATTGGTTTGGATGGCTGCAATAATTTGCATGTTTCTTGCAGCGTATCCTCCAATGGTGGCCACATTATGTTGTGGTTGAGGAAGGTGTGCATATGGCTCCACAAAAGCTACGTTGGGCACCGCAAAATTTGGTGGGGGCATGGCTGCACCACTCCCCCATGCTTGCATTGTTACACCCCCGTAGTAATTTGGCGGCGTCGGAATTCCTCCAAATGGTGGCACATAATTTTGTTGCGCACCTCCTCCTTGGGCCGTGGAAGAACCTTCTCCTATAATCCTTCCCTTTCATTTCCTTCGCCGGCACAAGAAGTCCTTCCTCTAACCAATCTTCTTTCCCCTCAAAAAAAAAGTCTTAATCTTTCATCCGATAGGGGCAAATTTACTTTGGCCACTTTGAAGCCTCCTCTCTCATCTTCAAAAATCTCAAGGAAGTCCGGATAGGAGATGCTTCGGGTTCCTTGTAATACCGGTCTTAAAGAGATAGCCAACATGGAGAGGCAACACCCCGAACCAATATCTCCCGAACTCGATGTTGCTAACACCACCGGTTGATCATAGGTGAGTGGGGTCTATTGGCCACTTGGCAATCAAAGCCGAGTAAAGCCAATTCAACTCCGTGTTGGTTATCTTTGTCTCTCTTATTCTCCCAAAAATCCACTTGCACAAAAGTGACACACTTGGATGATGGGGTTCCGGATAGTATTTCTTCGTTGATGGTCTCCTCCCGTGATCATACTCCAAAAACCTTCCCATGTGCCTTCATGCACATCCACTTGTTCCGGAGCTCCCTTTTGAAAATAGGAGACACTCGCCCATGGTTCTACGATACTAGAACATGCAATCGTTTTCATCATGAAAACCAATCTAATCTATCGGGGGTTGTGACCACGGCTTCGCCCTTTCCTTCCTCCCGTACTCTCACTACGCGAAGGTATTCATGACTAGACCTATGATGGACATGACGTATTGAATGGATCCATTCAACACAAGATGATAGATAGATAATCCAACAAAGTATGATTGCATCTCAAGATCGATTACAACCCATGGATGAATAGGGAGATCACCCCATCAAGGTGCTAGACATAGCACCATTGATCAAGGTTACCCTTTCGACGGTGTCTTCCTTCTTCTCCACTTGTGGGCTCCCTCCAAACGGAATGAGAGACTCGGACTCCTTCATCAAGGATATGTGCCATGGTCATGAGAATTTCCTAGGCGAATTCCTTGTGGGTGTTTGCCGACACTCCGTTAGAGAATTGCACCGTGTCCCGTATGAAAACCCAATATGTGGAGAGCTTGGTCGTCGAAGTCGACGTTTGCTACAAGCCTCTACCTAAGGCGAGCGAGCTTCTTCTCCTCCTCCGTCATGATGATAAACCCATTGGAATACCATGGAGCGTGTGGAGGTGGAGCGGATGATCATGTCGAGCGGTGAGGTTGGACGGGCGGGTCCTCCATATGTCCTTGAGGTTTGGTGAACCTCATAAACGAGCTTCGTGTAGCCCTCATGCCACCGAGGAGAAGAGTGTTGTTCCTCCTCGGCGGTGTCGTGTCCTCCTCCATACTCCAAGGATACTCGGAAACCGAGCGCCTCCTCGAAGAGGTTGTCTTAGACGACGCCGATCCCTTCTTTGGTGAAAAAGGCTTGTAGTTTTCTTCCATGATTGCAGCACTCTCCCTCACAAATATATATCCGGGGTTTTCACCCGTAACAAGGTACACAAATATTATTTTGGAGTCTAGACTTTGAGTGGATTAAGTGTGTGGATTTTTTAAGCTATCAAGCTTGGGAAGGTTGGCTATGTCTACGGAGGTTCCGGGCACACAAACTTGAACACACAACCGAGGAAGGAGAGGGAAGCTTGCTGCAGAAAACGGGAGTCGGGGGGCTCCTTAAGTAGGGGAGGCCGGCCGGCCCGGGTGTCCCGGTGCTCCTCCCCGCCTCGACTTTCTTCCAAAGCACGATCATTTCGCCTCTACAACTTTCCCCGCCCGCGTGCTCCACGAGTTGCACCGCCCAAACACTCTCGTCCACTCCTTTTCTTGCATTATTGGTCCTTCCACTTGATGCTTCATGCTTTGAGTCATGTCCATGCTCCCTTGCTCCACTTGCTTCACATGCCACCATGAAATTCCTGCAATGTTCATGCTTGCTGCCCACTATGCTTGTCCTTTTCATGTGGACTTGGTGAAAGTTGATGAAAGAGTACCCAATGGTGCATGCATGATTAATTCAAACTACATTGCCTCCCTTTAAGTGTGTTTAAGGCTAAGCACTCCTCTAATTTCGAAATTTAAAAATATTTTTCAGAGCCATGCAAGAGCTCAAGCATAAATTTAGAGAAGTTTTTAAACCATTAAAAATAAATGTAAGTCGAAAATATTTTCCGACTACGTTGATATCGGTCTCACCGGTATAGTTTGTCTTCATTAGTTGAGAGCGAACTTTTCCCGGCTTGATCATGAGGGCATAGGTTTAGGTCCTAATTTTGATTAGATGAGAGAGAGACTTTGAATAAAATAAAATTAAATGAGGCTTATAAAAATTCTAACTCTAGAGAAACCAAGGATATGGATTTTTAAACCAACCAAAAATCAAGTTTCTAGGTTCACGCGAGTCCTACCACGTGCTGAAATTTAAATAACATCTAGATACAAGTCATGGCTCTACTCGTGTGTTTTTAGCATGAAAAGCAAGTCAACCACAACATCATAAAGAGGATGAATGGTTGAGTTAGGTTCTGAAATCTTTTTGGTTGTGGTTTCTCGAAAAAGAAGCAAACAATCACATAGGATGGTTCATGTAAAGGGTTTATGATCAAGCAAAATATTCAACCAAGAATTATGTCTCTAATATTGTTCAACCATTCTAAGTCTAATGTCTTGAATAGTAAAATTCAAAACTGAATTATTAAAAAGACTCGAAAAACGTGGAAACGGGTGTCCTCCCGTAGCTTATTCTTGACTCGACGAAACGGGTTGCCTCCCGCCTAGTGCTTCGTTTATAGTCCATGGCAAGACTTCTTCACTTGATTACTCCGGATCAATGCTCTTTTCGGGCGTTGCAATCTTGGATACCCACTTCTGCACCATCTTGGGCACGGGCTTATTCTTCGGCTTAGTCGTATTTTTGGTCTTCACAGCCGGCTTTGTCCTTTGGTCTTGACGGATGCAACAACTTCCTTCACGTGGTGGCTCGGCATCTCGAACTCCGGTCCTTCCGTCATGATCTTCATGGTCTCCTTAGTGTGATCCTTCATCTCTTCCGAATGAGTTTGAGTTGCCTTCGCCGTCTTGGGACCTTGGAGTTGTCTCGGAAATTTTTCTTTGTCACCCATCAGTTGTCCGGCAAGTTGTCCCACTTGCGTCTCTAGCATCTTCATCACGATGAACACCTCGCATGTGGATCTTGCCTTGGCAGCCTTTAGGTGTTGAGCTTCTTTCTCTATCTCCATCTTCTCCATCCTCCTCTTGACTTTGGACTTGGAGGTGGTGATTCCCTTGGAGATTCCAACGGTCCTTCAACTTCGGTTTTTGAATCTAGGGTTTCCAACCCTTTAGCTTGTGTTGCACGTCTCCTTTGCCTCGTAAAGTTTTCCCGGATCATCCACAAAAAGGTTTGGGTTTCTTGGATAGGTAACCAACCATATCCGGTTAGGGTTAGCAAAAATAAAAATCTAACAAGAGAAAAATTAGGGTTAATCAAAACTAGATTCGATTGATTTTTTTTTCTTTTTGAGGATGATCAAACTTAAGAGATGCAAAAGGAAATTGAAAGAAAAACGCGAAAAATAAGCGATACTAGATTGGATCTTGATTGTTTGTTCCCCGGCAATGGCGCCGGAAAAAGGGGCTTGTTGACGGTTAATAGTTGTATCAAAGTTCGTTTAGACTTGCAAGCGGACAAGTCTCCCGTCGTAGTCAAGGGACCCTTCTTCCCTCGAGTGGTGAACCCAAGGTATCGAATCCGTGGAACAATGTGCAACGCAAGGATTCAATCTAGTAAAGCAAGGTAAGCTATCTTATGGAGATAAGTTGCATCTAATCTACTAACTCATAAAGAAAACACATCTAATCTAATCTAATCTAATCTACTAAAGAGGTAGCAAGAGAAAGCAAGAGATAACCGATCTAGAGAGTCTAGATCATGCTTATGTTGTAGCTCCAAACAAGATAGATGAAGATAGAAAAGTGAATCTCATTAAAAGCATCTTTAAATCGTGGCCTCCCATCCGACTCCGAAAACGCCCGCCTTTCGAAACCCCCGTTCTGTCACAACGTATCCCTACTCATGCGGGTAGTCTAGGGAGAGCTCGATAAGAACAAGTTGAAATCACTTGGCCGGTCCGTATGCACCTCTAGCCACCGCGGCTACAAGAGCACCCTAAGCAATCTAGCTATAGACTAGATTGGAGAAAAAGTATAACCAAGAAGAAAACAAAATCATCGAGAAGGCACTTGATCGCTAGAAATCGGATTCACTTAAAGACTTCACCATGAATGATTACATGAACAATATCACCACCGGGGCCCTACCTCGATCTTGATCCTCGCTCCGAGCTCCGACGTGGTCTTCCATGCAAGGTTCCCACGTCGGCTAGGGACACCCTAGACAACTAGCACGACCCTCATCTCCGACATGGTGTCCCTCAAGCTTCTCGGCTCCTCGGCGGCGGATGACGAATTGATTGATGAGTGGCTCTCGGTCGGGGAGCTATTAATAGCCCGAGAAGCAATTAGGTCAAAGGGGAGGCCGATTGGGCCCCGAAAAGGGCCGGGCCGGCCGGCCGGGCCCGTTTCGGCCCGCTTTGCTGCCTCCTTCGCCGGTGTTGCTTCTCGCGTCTTCTAGATGTTCTCCCCTTTTGCATGTGGGCCCTTGACGTCGGTTTCTCTCCAAATTGGACTCAACTCCTTGTCTTGCAAGATTCAAAGACTTTTCCGGCTAGGTCCTCGGAGTTTATCATCTTCTCGGGCTTGGTCCTTGGGCTCTTGGAGTCATGTTCACTTCATTGCTTGACTTGTACCGGGCTTCAAGGTCTTGTCATGAGGTGCTTAATGATCTTATCCCGAAGTCATGCTTTCAACGTTAAAACCCCGCATAAACACTTAACTCCAAAACCGACATGCACAAGTGAACTTGTTATACCACGGGGGTTAGTACCAATGGATAAGATACAAAAGTCATGCCAACACCAAAGGTAAACTCATGGTTAGGTTGACGGATGTTCACCGTCAACATCTCCCCCATGCTTAAACCTTGCTCGTCCTCGAGTAAGCCTTCGATGGATATCATCGTTGCCCTTCATTGTTTAAACCTTGCACTTGATAATACATGAAAAAAACATAATGCTCTCAAAAGTTTAATTCGTTAAAGTTCCATAAAGTACTAGCCTTCATCCCTACGGAGGGTAGATATTTAATTAAGCTTATCCCACAAGTTTTAACATGCTCCCAAAATTCAAATAGATCTCGAAGTTTTGAAATAAAGAACAAGATGAAAAATAGCTAACCCAAGTTCACAAAATTTAAACCACCTTGCATCTTGCTCATGAACTCTCATCTCATCTTGTCTCTCAAGTCTATTTATTCTACTCCTTTCCCTCTCATAACACATACATATGTGGTAGGCTTTATATGGAGCTTTTTGGGAAAGTTTAGTCCTACGAATATATTATAAATGAGATGTTGTCAAAACAAGACAAGCTTCTCATGGTCTTACCAAGACTCGTCAAAAAGGTCATTGGAAAATGATGTTATATCAAGGAGGGGAAAGAGAAAAAATACACACACTTGAGATGAGTGGACATGTGCAAATGGCAAAGAGTGATCCCGAGGCACAAAGGAAGTCCCCGTTATCGGATTGCACATGGTTCGAAAATGAGTATGAATCTTTTAATCTTGAAGCCTTGAATTTCCTAATGCCCTTTAGAGAACCCGGGGAGTTCACTTTACGCATACTCATATTTTTTTCTCTTTCTCATATTTCTCCTTCTTTTCTTTCTTTCTTTCTTTCTTTTTTTCATTAATTCATTTTTTTTCTTGTGAGACTTTCACCTTGGAGGTCACGTACATCGCCTTTGAATTTTCTTTCATTCATCATCATTTTTTTAAATTGCTCCCCTTTGAACTCTTAAAACCGCACCGTACCTACCTCCTCCCCCATGCTTAGACGTTGCTCGTCCTCGAGCAAAGAGGCGATAAATAATAGGTACCGGAAATATTTTTCCTTTGGAGAGATACTTGAAATCTTCAATGTTGGCACCGTCTTGCGATCTTCCTTGAATTGAAGATCCATTCTCAACGATAGGTTGTGGTCAAGGAGGTAATCACAAAAGATGATATTTGGTTTTAATGATGGATATCCGGCGAAGTTTGTGAGATCTCGGATGTGGGGATACACAATGCACGTATAATAGGCTAGCAATAAGATAGATACGTAAAAACGGAATGACCAGCTTCTTAGTCTCGGGCCAGAGAAATCAAGGCCTGAAATAACTCACCCAAAAATAAATCTTGTATACTAAGTTTTTGCACTCAAATATTTATATGGCTCTGGATAGGTAGAGCAACACGCAAGTGGTATTTATGACAAGGTTAGCTTTACATTTAAGAACAAAAATAAATCATCTTTAATCCATCTAAAACTTGATAGCACATAAAACACTGTGGGTCTTTATTTTAATCATAACCTCCGCTGAAGATTAAGCTAGCATTTAAATAATTTCAGATTTGTATTTTTAAGAGAGCACTAGGTTAAACATGCATAAATCAATTACAAAGATAAACAAATCAGCAATTATAATCATATATCATCATGGCACAAACTTTGTAACTTTACTAATGGTAAAAACTTGGTGGTGACATTATTCATGATGAAAATAAAAACTAACACACACGCTGAAAATTAAACTAAAAACTAAAAATTAAAGTAAAGCTGAAAATACTACGCATACATAGGCACATCCAAGCTGAAAATTAAAGTAAAGGGGGTAAAGGAAAGATAACTAAAGCTCCTCCTCTCTCTAATCTTCCACCGGTGGTTGATATTGGTAGTCTTGGTTGTTGTGCCCTTACTTGTAATAGGAATGCACCACTCCTCATATGAATTGTCCGATGGTGCCGGGTGAAGGTGTCCAAGCACATAAGCAATGTTTGCATTTCCTTCACCCATTTGGTTTGCATTGGTTTGGATGGCTGTAATAATTTGCATGTTCCTTGCAGCGTATCCTCCAATGGTGGCCACATTTTGTTGTGGTTGAGGAAGGTGTGCATTTGGCTCCGCAAAGGCTACGTTGGGCACCGCAAAAATGGTGGGGGTATGGCTGCACCACTCCCTCATGCTTGCATTGGTACACCACCGTAGTAATTTGGCGGTGCCGGAATTTCACCAAATGGTGGCACATAATTTTGTTGTGCACCTTCTTCTTGGGCCATTGAAGATCCTTCTCCTATAATCCTTCTCCTTTATTTTTTTCTTCGTCGGCACAAGAAGTCCTTCCTCTACCCATTCTTCTTCCCCTCAAGAAAAAGTCTTAACCTTCCTTCCGAAAGGGGCAAATTCACCTAGGCCACTTTGAAGCCTCCTCTCTCATGTTCACTTATATATTTTCTTTTCTTCATATATTCCTAGGGAAGTCCCGGGTAGGAGATGATTCGAGTTCCTTGTAATACCCGGTTTCAAAGAGATAGCCAATATGGAGAGGCAACACCCCGAACCAATATCTCCCGAACTCGATGTTGCTTAACAACACCACCGGTTGATCATAGGTGAGTGGGGTCTATTGGACACTTGGCAATCAAAGCCGAGTAAAGCCAATTCAACTCGTGTTGGTTATCTTTGTCTCTCTTATTCTCCCAAAAATCCACTTGCACAAAAGTGACACACTTGGATGATGGGGTTCCGGATAGTATTTCTTTGTTGATGGTCTCCTCCCCGTGATCATACTCCAAAAACCTTCCCATGTGCCTTCATGCACATCCACTTGTTCGGGAGCTCCCTTTTGAAAATAGGAGACACTCGCCCATGAGTCTACGATACTAGAACATGCAATCGTTTTGAACATGAAAACCAATCTAGTCCATCGGGGGTTGTGACCACGGTTTCGCCCTTTCCCTCCTCTCGTACTCTCACTACGAGAAGGTATTCATGACTAGACCTATGATGGACACGACGTGTTGAATGGATCCAAGGACGCATTGGAACCCTACTCCCTTTACGGCATGGTAGCTAACCTTAAGCATTAAAGTATTTCCAACACCGGATGATAGATAGATATCCGACGAAGTGTGATTACATCTCAAGATCGATTGCAACCCATGGATGAAAGGAGATTACCCTATCAAGGTGCTAGAAATATCATCGTTGATCAAGGTTACCCTTCCGACGGTGTCTTCCTTCTTCTCCACTTGTGGGCTCCCTCCAAACGGAATGAGAGACTCAAGCACTCCTTCATCAAGGGTATGCGCCATGGTTATGAGAATGTCCTAGGTGAATTCCTTGTGGGTGTTTGTCGACACTCCGTTAGAGAATTGCACCGGTGTCTCGTATGAAACCCAATATGTGGAGAGCTTGGTCGTCGATGCCGACGTTCGCTAAAAACCTCTACTTAAGGCGAGCGAGCTTCTTCTCCTCCTCCTCCGTCATGATGACATACCCCTCGGAATACCGCGGAGCGTATGGAGGTGGAGCGGATGATCGTGTCGAGTGGCGAGGTTGGACGGGCGGCTCCTCCATATGTCCTTGAAGTTTGGTGAACCTCGAAACAAGTTTCGTGTAGCCCTCATGCCACCAAGGAGAAGAGTGTGGTTCCTCCTCGGCGGTGCCGTTTCCTCCTCCATACTCCAAGGATACTCGGAAACCGAGTGCCTCCTCGAAGAGGTTGTCTTAGACGACGATGATCCCTTCTTCTTCGGTGACAAAGGCTTGCGGTTTTCTTCCATGATTGCAGCACTCTCCCTCACAAATATATATCCGGGGTTTTCACCCGGTAACAAGGTACACAAATATTATTTTGGAGTCCGGACTTTAAGTGAATTAAGGGTGTGGATCTTTTTTTGAGCTATCAAGCTTGGGAAGGTTGGCTATGTCTACGGAGGTTCTAGGCACACAAACTTGAACACACAACCGAAGAAGGAGAGGGAAGCTTGCTGCAGAAAACGGGAGCCGGGGGGCTCCTTAGTAGGGGAGGCCGGCCGGCCTGGGCCGACCGGCCTGGGTGGCCTGGTGCTCCTCCCCGCCTCGACTTTCTTCCAAGACGATCATCTCGCCTCTACAACTTTCCTGCCCGCGTGCTCCACGAGTTGCACCGCCCAAACGCTCTCATCCACTCATTGGTCCTTCCACTTGATGCTTCATGCCTTGAGTCATGTCCATGCTCCCTTGCTCCACTTGCTTCACATGCCAACATGAAATTCCCGCAAAGTTTATGCTTGCTGCCCACCATGCTGATCCTTGTGGACTTGGTGGACTTGGTGCATGCATGATTAATTCAAACAAGATTGCCTCTCTTTAAGTGTGTTAAAGGCTAAGCACTCCTCTAATTTCGAATTTAAAAAATATTTTTCAGAGCCATGCAAGAGCTCAAGCATAATTTTAGAGAAGTTTTTAAACTATTAAAAAGAAATGTAAGTCGAAAATATTTTCCGACTACGTTGATATCGGTCTCACCGGTATAGTTTGCCTTCATTGGTTGAGAGCGAACTTTTCCCGGCTTGATCATGGGGGCATAGGTTTAGGTTCTAATTTTGATTAGATGAGAGAGACTTTGAATGAAATAAATTAAGTGAGGCTTAGAAAAATTCTAATCTTTAGAGAAACCAAGGATATGGATTTTTAAACCAACCAAAAATCAAGTTTCTAGGTTCACGCGAGTCCTACCACATGTTGAAATTTAAATAACATCTAGATATAAGTCGTGGCTCTACTCGTGTGTTTTTAGCATGAAAAACAAGTCAACCACAACATCATAAAGAGGATGAAAGGTTGAGTTAGATTCTGATATTTTTTGGTTGTGGTTTCTCGAAAAGAAGCAAACAAACACATAGGATGGTTCATGTAAAGGGTTTATGATCAAGCAAAATATTCAACCAAGAGTTATGTCTCTAATATTGTTCAACCATTCTAAGTCTAAGGTTTTCCGTAGTAAAATTCAAAACTGAATTATATTTAAAAAGACTTGAAAAACCTGGAATCGGGTTGTCCTCCCGGTAGCTTATTCTTGACTCGACGAAACGGGTTGCCTCCCGCCTAGCGCTTCGTTTATAGTCCACGGCAAGACTTCTTCACTTGATTACTCCGGATCAACGCTCTTTGCGGGCGTTACAATCTTGGGTACCCACTTCCGCACCATCTTGGGCACGGGCTTCTTCTTTGGCTTAGTCAATTTTTTTGGTCTTCACAGGCTGGCTTTGTCCTTCGGTCTTGACGGATGCAACAACTTCCTTCATGTAGTGGCTCGGTATCTCAAACTCCGGTCCTTCGGTCGTGATCTTCATGGTCTCCTAGTGTGATCCTCCATCTCTCCCGAATGAGTTTGAGTAGCCTTCGCCGTCTTGGGACCTTTGAGTTGTCTCGGATATTCCTCTTTGTTACCCATCGGGCGGCCGGCAAGTTGTCCCACTTGCGTCTAGTATCTTCATCACGATGAACACCTCACGTATAGAGCTTCCGACCTCCGTCACCTTGCCATCTAAATTCTTTAATATTTTCTCCATAGCCTCGAACTTAGTGACGGCGTCCTTGTTGATCTTAGCTTGCTCGGCCATCAAGTCCTTGAATTGTGCACAAAGAGGAACCAAATCTTGAATCGACGAACTTGCATTAAATCGGGGTTACCTTGGACATGGTCGTACTCCACACACTCCTTGCCTTTAGGTGTTGAGCTTCTTTCTCCATCTCCATCTTCTCCATCCTCCTCTTAAGTTAAGCGATATGCCACTCAAAGAATCCGGCTCGTATGCATTCAGCTCTCGCAATCGTCATGCGGATAGTTGAGACCTTGATCTTGAACGGCCTCCCGGCGTCTTGAAGGTTTATGATAGGTAGATCAACGATGTCCGGGGTGCATAGCTTGATCTTGCGCTCCGGTGGTTGAGGTTGATCTTCCTTTGGACTTGGAGGTGGTGATTCCCTTGGAGATTTCGACGGTCCTTCGACTTTGGCTTTTGAATCTAGGGTTTCCAACCCTTTAGCTTGTGTTGCACGTCTCCTTTGCCTGTAAAGTTTTCCTGGATCATCCACAAAAAAGTTTGGGTTTCTTGGAGAGGTAGCCAACCATCTCCGGTTAGGGTTAGCAATAAAACAAAAAACTGAAAAGAGAAAAATTAGGATTAATCAAAACTAGATTAGATTGATTTTTTTTTTCTTTTGAGGATGATCAATCTTAAGAGATGCAAAAGAAAATCAAAAGAAAAACTGAAAAATAAGTGATACTAGATCGGATCTTGATTGCTTGTTCCCCGGCAACGGCGCCAGAAAAAGGGGCTTGTTGACGGTTAATAGTTGTATCAAAGTTCGTTTAGACTTGCAAGCGGACAAGTCTCCCATCGTAGTCAAGGGACCCTTCTTCCCTCGAGTGGTGAACCCAAGGTATCGAATCCGTGGAACAATGTGCAACGCAAGGATTCAATCTAGTAAAGCAAGGTAAAGCTATCTATTGAAGAACAAAGATGCATCTAATCTAAGATATGATCAAGTAAACGAATCTAATCTAATCTACTAAAGAGGTAGAAAGAGAAAGCGAGAAATAACCGATCTAGAGAGTCTAGATCATGCTTATGTTGTAGCTCCAAACAAGATAGATGAAGATAGAAAAGCGAATCTCATTAAAAGCATCTTTGAATCGTGGCCTTCCATCCGACTCCGAAAACGCCCACCTTTCGGAACCCCCGTTCGTCACAACGTATCCCTACTCATGCGGGTAGTCTAGGGCGAGTTCGATAGAACAAGTTGAAATCACTTGGCCGGTCCGAATGCACCTCTAGCCACCGCGGCTACAAGAGCACCCTATGTAATCTAGCTATAGACTAGATCGTAGAAGAAGCAAAACCAAGAAGAAAACAAAATCATCGAGAAGGCACTTAATCGCTAGAAATCGGATTCACTTACAAACTTCACCATGAATGATTACATGAACAAGATCACTACCGGGGCCCTACCTCGATCTTGATCCTCGCTCCGAAGCTCTGACGTGGTTTTCCATGCAAGGTTCCCACGTCGGCTAGGGAGACCCTAGACAACTAGCATGACCCTCATCTCCGAGATGGTGTCCCTCAAGCTTCTCAGCTCCTCGGCGGCGGATGACAAATTGATTGATGCGTGGCTCTGGGTTAGGGGGTTATAAATAGCCAGAGATGCAACTAGGTCAAAGGGGAGGCCGATTGGGCCCCGAAAGGGCCGGGCCGGCCGGCCCGTGCCGACCGGCCCGGGCCCATTTCGGCCCGGTTGCTACCTCCTTCGCCGGTGTTGCTTCTCGCGTCTTCTAGATGTTCTCCCCTTTTGCATGTGGGCCCTTGACGTCGGTTTCTCTCCGAATTGGACTCAACTCCTTGTCTTGCAAGATTCAAGCACTTTTTCGGCTAGGTCCTCGGAGTTTGTCATCTTCTCGGGCTTGGTCCTTGGGCTCTTGGAGTCATGTTCACTTCATTGCTTGACTTGTACCGGGCTTCAAGGTCTTGTCATGAGGTGCCTAATGAACATATCCCGGAAGTCTTGCTTTCAACGTTAAAACCCTGCATAAACACTTAACTCCAAAACCGACATGCACAAGTGAAATTGTTATACCACGGGGGTTAGTACCAATGGATAAGATACAAAAGTCATGCCAACACCGAAGGTAAACTCATGGCTAGGTTGGCGGATTTTCACCGTCAACCGCCGTCCTCCCTTCGTCCCCGCTTCGACGGCGGTGGGTCAAGGACCGATTAGGCGACCGAGAGGGAGGGGGGAGTGAATGGGAGCCGATAAAAATTGTTCTCCAAGGAGAGAACTCGGCCTATACCCCAAAATCACAACCATGGATTCCCACACGAGATTGTCAAGGTCGCATAGTCACGGCGGACCTACCAACCCTAGGAACAAACCCCAAATGATCCCAAAGCGAAAGCGAAACTCAAAGAAGCAAAGGACTAAGCTGTCCTTCGAACACCCTAGCGGGCGGTCCGCGACCCTAGGGAGGACGGTCTGCGGTCACCGGGCGGATGGTCCGTTAATCGCAACGAGAACAATCGGATGAGCACCCAAACGCGCGGACGGTCCGTACCTGGTCCTTAGACGGTCCGCGAGCAACTCGTGCTGCGAGGACAGTCCGCGATTCCCAGGCGGACAGTTCGGCCACCACGCGGACGGTCCGGTAGCCCTACACGGACGGTCCGACAAACTACCTGCAACGAAACTTTGACACCTCGAAAGATCTACGCGCGAGCTCACATGAACTTGCACCTCGCGGACGGTCCGCTGGCTAGGGGCGGACAGTCCGCCAGCCCTCGAACCGAACAGCCCGAGGTGAAAACCGAGAAGTCAACCTCCCCTATCCCACCATGGATCTCCCAAACGGCTTGAGCTCTTGAGGAAAGATTTGGGGAAGATGTGAAGCATCCCTAGGGGATGCTATGCCCCAAAACTTGGGTCCTCAAATGAACTAAATCGCCGGGAATCGAATTGCCACCGAACTCAACCAAAAACCAAGGTTACAACCGAAATCCTTCAATCGGAGGCCGAACTCAGAGTTTGGGGGATCAAGATCAAGCACAAAGATGCATGAAGCAACTATCCATGATTCCCACCAACAAATCGGAGCCCAAACACCTTGGAATCGAAGGAATTAGCCACACACGAAAAAATGATGAAAATAGCTTGAAAAAGACACGAAAATCAAACGAGCTACAAACCGAGAATCGACGCAACTAGGAAAGCTTCCATTCACTCGGAGGTCAGATTCTTTACAAACGGAGGAAAAATCTAACCCCAGAGAGCAAGGAAATGAGAAGCAGTCTAGATGGATGGTTTGCCTGGAAACCCTAGAGCTAATATATATGAGTCCCCTCCGGGCCAAGCAAAAGACCACACTACCCCTAGCACTTAAGTTGTGATACAGCCCCTAAGGGGTAAATAGGTCATGTAGCACTTCTCTTCATCGCACGGCCACGCCGTCGCCGCGAGACCGCATCCTCCCGACGCAAGTCCTGCGATCCCGCGACGCGTCCGCCGGCATCGAAGCTTCTCGGCGCGCCTAGATCTCATCTTCGCCCGCCGAGCCTCCGGTCTTGGTTTTTGTGGCTCAACCAAGTAACCCGGTGGTTTTCACGGTGAACCACCGCAAACTCCGTGTGCGGACTCCGGTTGTGAGCCACTACCCCGCACCCGGCTCCGGTCGACGACTTCGTCTTGCTTTTCTTGCCACCATGCGGCCCGCACTTGACCCCACTGGCCACCGGGTCCATCGAGTCAGGCCTACTTGTCTCTCCACTCCACGGAGGCCCCGCAAGGCATAGACCTTTCTCGCCCACTCTTCACCAGCACCAACGCAAATCAAGCCGCAACCTGCACCTGCAATACTCGTCCAAGAGTCAGTCCACACCACGTGGTCAATCACTCATCACAGCCAGGAGCGACCATCCACCGGTCCTCGAACGCTCCTGTCCTCAATCTACCCCTTGATGAGTGGATTGACAACACACACAAGTAACCAATTCGAGAGAAAAGAGAAAAATAAAAGAAACGAAAGAAAGAACTCAAGCAAGTGATCAAAAGCCAAATAAAAGCCAAGAAAAGATCACTTGAGTGAGGAACATCTCGGTCCCCTAAGACAAGGGCAACGGCTCGACACAACCAATATAAAATGCTCCAAAATTGTCGACTCCTCAAGGTGAGGCAAAAGGGCTCGACACCATCGGCAAAAGGGCACAACTAAAATTCGGGGCGAAAAAGAGCACCCTAATGCATGAATGCAAGCTCCCCGTGAACAAATGCATTTCTCCCAATTTTTCTTCCCTTGATGCAAAACTTCCCCCGGAAACATGAATTGGGTACTTTCCTCCCCCTTGTTGGTAATGCATGATCAAGTTTACAAATGCAAGCATGGGCTTCTCAAATTTACAAAGAGCACTACAACATGCTAAAATTGAGACAAAGACAAGAAAGATAGCCACAATTTGAGCACAAGCATCGCCAACGAGCATAGAACCTAAACATGATCAAAAGAAGCACAAACAACATATAACCCACAAACTTCATGCAAGGTCACAAATTCTCATCACAAGGTCATCACAAACACCTACAAGCTATCTCATGTCATGTCAAAGCCACCGAGCCATGTGTCCACATCTAGATATGAGACTTCTCATTGCTGAATATCATGCAACGGTTTAGCACCCAAGATAAGGAATTTAAAGCATTTATGACATGGAAGCATATTTTTCAAGCATAGGCATCTCACATACCATTTTCATGATTTACAAATTAAGCATGGTACATGAAGTGCCTTTGCGGCAAAAAGAAGTTTAGGCTTCTCAACAAGGTAGCATGTAGGCTAAACATTCATGATGATAAATGAATCTTTGATCCCAAATAAAAAGAGCATGGTTCCAAGCACAAATTAAGCAATATATAGCTATAAGCAGCCAATTTGACCATGAGAGACATTCTACTCAAAAGAGAGGATCATATAGCATTTTTATAAAAAGAAAGCCATCCACAAGCATATATTTCCCAAAGCTACCAAGAGCATAGCTATAAATCTTATGAGCATCACAAGCAAAGTCATAACCTCATCTCTAGCATATCATGGTGACCAAAGCATATAAGAGAAGCACATCTCCATGACATATGTTACACATGCGATCTATGATACAAAGATGCAAACATGATATGATACAAAAATGAAGATGCAACATGCATATGTACATCAACCCTCGCAACCGAAGCTCAAACAGAAAAACAACTCCAAGCCCTCCTCACAAATGAGCAAATGTAACTTGGTCCAAATGCTTGGTTAGGATATCGGCAAGCTACTTTACTATAGGTACATGAATGAGGTCTATGTTTCCCTTCTCAACCTTGTGTCTCAGAAAGTGGTACCTCACTTCTATATGTTTGGTTCTGGAGTGAAGCACAGGGTTTTTGGCAACACTAATGGCACTCATGCTATCACACATGAGAGGTACATGGGAACACTCCTCACCAAAGTCACTCAGCGTGTATGTGATCCAAAGCACTGGGAGCAACAACTAGCACCAACAACATACTTGGCTTCGTGGTAGACCGAACTACACTAGACTGTTTGCGAGAAGACCAAGAAACAATCGAGGAACCCAAAACCGACAATTCCCCAAAGTTGACTTCTTATCGACTCGACACCCCGCAAAGTCGCATCCGAAAAACCAAGAAGCGAAAGGGAAGAGGACGTTGAGTACCAAAGACCGAGCTCGGGAGTGTATCGAAGATACTCGAAGATCTACTTGACCGCCCGCCAATGTGAAGTCCTCGGCGATGCTCGAAAACGAACGCACGGACACACGAAAGGCGGATGTCCGGCCTTGTCGCCGTCAAGTCCAAGAGGGAGCCAATCATGCTCCGGTACTCCTTCCGGTCCACGAGCTCTCCGTCCTTGTCCGCGTCCGAAGACCGTAGTCATACTCATCAATGCCGACAGGGGCTTCAAGTCATCCATCTTGAACCTCTTGAGGATGTCCTTCGTGTACTTGGCTTGATGTATAAAGGTTCCCTCCTACACCTTCTTGATCCGAAGCCCGAGAAAGAACGCGCAATTCTCCCATCATAGACATCTCGAATTCTTTGCTCATATCCTCTGCAAACCTCGCAACCAAAGAGTGAGACGAGCCGCCAAAGACAATATCATCCACGTATACCTGAACAATTAGGATATCATCACCCTACCTGAGGAGAAAAAGAGTCTTATCTACCTTGCTCATCTCAAACCCCTTGATAAACAAGAACCCCCTCAAGCGGCCATACCAAGCACGGGGAGCTTGTTTCAGCCCATACAACGCCTTTCTCAGCCTATACACCCTGTGGGGAAATTCAACACTCTCAAAGCCCGGTGGTTGCCTCACATAAACTTCTTCCTCTAAAAACCCATTCAAGAAGGCACTCTTCACATCCATTTGGTACAATTTGAGCCCTTTAGCCACGAGAAAAGGCTAGAAGGATCCTAAGTGCCTCCAAACGGGCTACGGGAGCAAATGTCTCCTCATAGTCTATACCCTCTTTCGATTATAGCCCCGAGCAACCAACCTCAACTTGTTTCTCACCACCTCACCATTTTCTCCCTCTTTGTTTTTCCACACCCATTTTGTCCCAATAGGTTTGCAATTTGGTGGTGGCTCCACTAACTCCCACACCCGGTTTATCTCAAAGTTCTCTAACTCCTCATGCATGGTATTCACCCAATTAGGATCGGATAGATCGTGTCCAATGTCTTTCGGCTCAAAGGTGGCAACAAAAGCTGAATGAACAAAGTGAGAAGCATTTTTGGACCTCGACCATGTCGTATGCTCATTGATGTCTCCGATGATTACCGAGGGTGGATGATCAACTTGTACTCACCTCGGTGCCTCTCGCCTTGAGGCAACCTCCCCTTCGGCGGTTTGCTTCCACTTGATCTTTTGAATCGTAGGCGGTGTAGGGGATGGACCATCCCGCACCGTAGTCGTCGTAGTGGAAGTAGAGGGTACACGTGTGGTTGGAGCTTCACCATCATCACCATCATCCTCTCCAAAGATCATTCTCCTGGTCCTCAAAGATCTTCTTGCCAACTTCATCATCACCCGCACACTCAAAGACATACAAATTGCATGGTTGTGTCTCGTCGAAGGTCACCTCGCAAGTCTCCATGACTAGGTTAGTATCAAGGTTGAGCACACGAAATGCTCTAGAATGACTAGCATAACCCAAGAAAATCCCATCGGAAGACCTCGACTCAAACTTATCAAGCCTACCGTTCTTGAGAATGAAGCACCGCAACCAAAAGCCCCGAAATGGCTCACTCTAGGTGCTCGCCCGTGCATGAGCTCATCGCACATCTTGTTCAAGAAGGCCCTTAGAAAAATCCGGTTCCCAACATGGCAAGCGGTATTCACCGCCTCAGCCCAATATCTCCTCGGAGTCCTATGCTCATCAAGCATCGTCCGAGCCATCTCACAAAGGGAATGATTTTTCCTCTCAACCACACCATTCTGACAAGCCACATAGGGAGAAGAAGGTTTCAAAATGAGAGTTTTAAACTCACCGCCATTGTCCCTACGAATAGCTCGAACATCATCTCCATGTCTCTCGTTCTTCAACCTCAAGATTAGATCCTGTCGGTGTTTTAGATCGGCAAACCTACCAAGGGGGTTCCCAAGGTAGTAGATTGTGCGGTGGGGATCGTGATCGGGAGACCGAGAACTCGAAGGTGCGCGCATGGACACGGGACACAAGATTTATACGGAGTTCGGGCTGCCAAGGTGGAGAACCCTACGTCCGTTTGGGGGATCAAGTATGGCGCCCGCGCTTGGTGTTGGCCGAGATCGGGTGCTCGGCTAGGTAGCCGACCCTCCTTTATATAGTCAAGGGGGCGGGTTCCTAGCCGGTTACAAGGCGAGGGGTCCTAGTAGGATTACACGGAACGAGTCCTAGAAGGATTACGGGGGAATTCTAATAGGAGTTCGTCTTCTTCCTTCCTTGCATGAGTACCCGAGGAGTATGCTCGACAAGCCCCCGAGCACATTGTAGTTGAATGTAGTAGTTCAAGTAGTCTTGAAGCCTCTTCGAGTAGTTCTTGAGCGTCCTCGAGTACTTGCTTGGATAAGTCTTCAATAGTACTTGAACCGCCATGAGGCCGGAAGGTGGTCCGGCTCATCCGTCTTGAAAGTCGAGATTATATGGAAGTGCGATTGCAAAATCTCACTCCATATGGAGTAGCCCCCAAGCCTTAGTTTGAGTCGCGGACTCTAGGCGAGGGTCGATCTTGATTCCAAATCTTCCGTCTTGAAAAAATTGAATGATTAGGTAATCAATCCAAGGGTGTTCGGTATTCGCGAAAGCCATCATCCGAGTACTCTTGCAGCTTGTAGCCCTCGAAATAAGATAGTCGTATGAGCCACGTTGAGTAGTTGTTGGTGTGGAGCCCCCGAGCTTGAGAGCGAGCGAAACATGTTGAAGTTATCCTCGAGTAGTATGTTGAGTGTAGCCCCCGAGCTGGAGAGATTTCGAGTAGTAAGTTGGCATCGAGCCGTGGAGCTTGAGAAGTAGCCGTGCCGTCCAAGCGGACTTTATATGCAACCGAAGTCGACTTTAGATGCCGGCAGAGCGGACCTTAGAATGCGACTTGAAAACCGAAGTCGACTTTGAGCCGCGCGGAGCGGACTTTGAGATGCGACTTAAAAACCGAAGTCGACTTTAGTTGCCACACAAGGCGGACTTTGAGATGCGACTTGAAAATCGAAGTCAACTTTAGTTGCCGCACAGAGTGGACTTTGATATGCGACTTTAGAAGTCGACTTTAGGATGCCGCACGGAGCAGACTTTGAGATGGGACTACAATAGTCAACTTTGTGCCACGCGGGGTGGAATTAAGATGCAAAAAACGAAAAGTACTTTCCGAAAAGCCAAAGCGAAAAAATCAGAGAAAACGAGTAGTTTTGCCGCCGAAATTGCAACCGAAGTCGTCTTGTGCCACCGGAGTGGGCTTGGATGCGACCGTTAGCGTCGACTTGTGCCACCGGAGTGGGCTTAAGTACCTGAGCCATGGATTTCAGACCCAAGGTACAGTTGCCGCCAGAGCGGGCTTGAGGGTGCAACCGGAGTCGGCTTGTGCACCTAGGCCATGGATTTCAGACCCAAGGTATGGTTGCCACCGTAGTGGACTTGAAGGTGCGACCGGAGTCGACTTGTGTACCTAAGCTATGGATTTCGAGACCCAAGGTACGGAGCGCGAGTAGTTAGGGTACTTGGACCCATGGTACGAGCATGGAGACCACGTGCGGCTAGGTTTCATCGTCGCCGGGACCCGAGGGCTACTTACGGCCTAGGTTCCATCGAAACTTACACACGTAGTATGCCACCGAAGAAGGCGAAGATGCGACCGGAGTCGACTTTAAGTTTCCGCAAGGAGCGGACTTTAGAAGTTGCCTCCTAGGGATAGCCCCCAAGTTGATGAAGTAGACTCGTGGTGACTTGATTGATATACCCCAAGAGTAGTCGGCGAGTCTAGCTCCCGTGAAAACCCGCCGAGAAGCGTACACAAATGAGTAGTTGGCAAGTAGTCCTACATGATGAGGAGAACAAGCCAAGAAAAAGAAAAACAAGTAATCATTTAAATAAATGACTTAGCCGTTGTCGCCGGCGTACCGTTGATGAAGCCATGGCGGTCGGCGATGGAGCCGCGACGGTTGTTGCTGAAGTTGACTAGTCAGAGTTGATTCCGACTAGTTGTTGGGGGCGTGACTGCCGTTCTCGACTAGTTTGGAAAACTAGTCGAGATGAATGGTCTACGCGATGCGACTAAAAGACGACGTCGCGGTGGCGCGCGCAGCGTAGTTGATGTAGAGCTAGTGTTGCCGCGAAACAAGTAGTCGCGACGCACGACGTGGCTGAAGTAGAGCCAGTGTGGCTGCAAGACAAAGTCGCGGCGCACGGAGTAGTCGACGACGAGCCGTGTGACGAGCCGCGCGACGTGCCGAGGCACCGGACGCGCGGTACTGTTGATGGTGTATTTTGGTGCACCTAGCATGTTCGTTACACTTTGGTTTGGATTTGATTATGGAACTAACCCGCCACTAGGCACACTAATCATATAACGAGTTCATCTATGTGCATGCATTTGGAAGTGTTGTGTTTATGTAGGAAAACATGGACATAAAGGACGGATTCGCAACAAGTTAAACGGAGCATTTACGGAGTCTTGTTCGTGTTCATGAGCTTGATGAAATCACTTCCAATGGTGGCAAGGACCAAAGTGCTACGAGGACCACCCCGGGGATTGAAGCGTAAAAGATCGAACTTCATGCGAAGAGAACCTCCATCTTGGACGCAAGGATAACATCATCAAAATCATGCAAGTGGAGGGGGCAAAGTACATAAATGCATAAGGACCCACGGAGCGAAAGGGGCGACCGAACCGGGCCGAGGTGGGCCCGGGCCGGTCGGCCCGGGTGGCCGGCCCGGCCCACTCCGGTGGCCGGTTCGGTCCCGTTTTCCTTGCACCCGAAGGATCTTGAACCCTAAAAGCACGGGCGCCGCCATTCGACGAGAGGGGAGAGTCATTCACACCAAGAGGCCATCCACAAGCTAGAGAGAGAGGAGGAGGATCTCCGGAGGGAGATCAACCACCTCGAAGGAAGCACCCTCTCATGGAGAAGAAGGAAGACTCCGTCGAAGGGAAACCATGATCAACGGTGCTATATCCAACACCTTGATGGGGTAATCTTCTTATTCGTCCATGGGTTGTAATCAATCTTGAGATGGTTCGTACTTTGTTGGATTATCTATCTATCATCTTGTGTTGAATATACTTTAATGCTTAAGGTTAGCTACCATGCCGTAAAGGGAGTAGAGCTCCAATGCTTCCTTAGATCCATTCAATACGTCGTGTCCATCATAGGCCTAGTCACGAATATCTTCGCGTAGTGACAGTACGAGAGGAGGGAAAGGGCGAAACCGTGGTCACAACCCCCGATAGATTAGATTGGTTTTCATGTCTTTAAGCGATTGCATGTTCTAGTATCGTAGACCCGTGGGCGAGTGTCTTTTATCTTGATATCTTAATCATTCTCTCTAGTGTAGTTTAGTTGTTTTCTAGCATAATAATAGTTAGGGTTTTAGTAGCTAGTGTGTCGTTGTAGATCGAACGCTTGTAATCCCCTTGCTCCGCGGATTGACAAGAACCTTGGGAATCCCGTGGTGAAAAAGGTGTGGGGTCCGTACGCTTGTGGATCGTAGAGGGATACGTCTTTTATCCGTCAACAAGCCCCTTTTTCTGGCGCCGTTGCCGGGGAGCAAGTTAGTTTACATCGTTTGATTTGCATCTAACTTAGTTTTATATTTTAGTTTATCTTTTATTTGCTTTATCTAACATATATTATCTAGAAAACCACTTGTTTTGTTTTTGTTTTTGTTTTTATCTTATTGTCTAGATGGCGTTCGTTAATCAACCCGTGGAAGAACTGCAGAAATCACTAAGGGATTACGCTAGCCCTCGATGTGAAGACATAAAAGTACAAGAGTCGGATTCGAAGCTCGAAGCGACCAAATATGAGATTAAATCCAAGAACATTGAGATGGTGGCGGCAAACCCGTTTGAAGGGATGGTTACGGAGAACCCATATAGACACATAAGGAATTTCACGACGATATGCAACAAGGTGTGTCAAGAAGACGAGTCCCCGATGAATGGTTCAAATGGAATCTCTTTCCTACTCACTTGCCGACAATGCAAAGACATGGTACTCGTTTGCGTCCTTTGAAGTTGAAGGCAATTGGAACAAGTTGACAAAGAAGTTTTGCGAGAAGTTCTTTCCAATTAGCAAGGTTCAACATCTAAGGAGGCAAGTGATCAATTTCATGCAAGGAGAAGAGGAAGGGATAGACCAAGCCTGGGATAGGTTCAATGGGTTAATCGAACAAGGACCAAAACTCGGCTTCACCGGTGACGTACTCTTGCATACATTTTTCTTTTCCCTAACCCCTAGTTGCATGCAAGACGTCAAAATGTGTGCAGGCGGGGATCTCATGGAGAAAACACTCACGGAAGCCGCCCAACTTCTACAAAAAGTTAGTAAAGCGGCTGCCATGCGAAGAGAGCGGGAAACAAGACTTGCGGAAGAGCCGGAATATAATTCGAGGAAGAAGAAGTGTGCTGAATTTTCTAAAGAGGCAACCCCGAAGTCACAAAAGAGGAACCAATCACGGAAAAGCTTGAAGAGGAACACCTCAAGTCAAGAACTACACCGAGCATCGACTTCGCCGTACCGAATGAGACGAACAAGAGAAGCATGTCAAGCGCGAAGCCACTACGGGAGTTCGAGCCAATGGATTGGGTTACTATTGATTACAGAGAAGTATTCGACAACAGAAGACCGTTCCCTAATCAAAAGGGAATGGCGAGAGCATTGGAAGTGGATTTCCCACCGGAGAAGAAAGCGGAAAATTCATTAGACCTTGAAACCACCGGTGAGATTTTTCAAAAGCTCTTTGGAGATGACTTAGTGGATCCGGAACACATAGCCGAGGTGAAGAGAATCATGGGGATCAAGCCTGAAGCATCACCATATGCTCGCCTCGCCGAAGTCTACGTGATAGGATCCGAAGAAAAAGAGAAGATGACACCACACTTGAGTTGCGAGATCAACGGAGTCTAATGCAAGGCTTTATGTGACATCGGAGCCCAAGTAATTGTTCTATCTTCTAAAATTTACGATAAAGTTCAAGAACACAACCTAGGCTTAGCTCCAACATCAACGAAATTAATTATGGGAGATGGTAGAACTATCAAACCTCTAGGTATTGCTTGCAACATGAAAGTAAAAATCTCTAGAAACTATATACCAACCGATTTCTTTGTTATTGATGCTTACCATAGTAATCATGATCACATAATCTTAGGTAGGCCTTTTTTTAAGTTGGTTGATGCCGTGTTAGATGCGGAGAAGGCAAAGTAACAATGAACCTTAATGGAACAAAGTACACATATAACTTTCTTCGTGCTTCTAAACACCTTACACCCTTTCCTCCCGAAGATGAAGAAGTAGAAGAGATAGATAGCCTTTGTTTTGTTGGAACCCTTAGAGACCCGCTGCAAAGAGCGATGGAAAACTAAATTAGTGATCAACAAGATGAAGAACTAAAAGAAGCAACGAAAGGCTTGGAACCACATGATGGAAGCGTGGAGGAAGGAAAATTCGAAGACATAGGAGAAATAAAACCCGAGGAGCCACAAGCTCCCGAGGTAGACCTTAAACCTTTGCCCAAAGGATTAAAGTATGAATTTTTGGGCCCGGACAAGACCTATCCGGTCATCGTGAGTGACGAGTTGAGTCCCGAAGAAAATGAGGCATTGCTGATTTTATTGAAAAAACATAGGAAGGTGATTGGATATTCGATTAATGATCTCAAAGGTATTAGCCCAGCCTTTTGCACTCATCGTATACCAATGGAAGACCAATGTAAGCCCGTAGTGGACCACCAAATGAGGCTTACTCATGCCATGTGATAGGTAGTAAAGAAAGAGGTCATCAAGTTACTTGATGCCAGAATCATCTACCCGGTTCCGCATAGCGAATGGGTGAGCTCGGTACATTGTGTACCAAAGAAAGGAGGTTTCACCGTGGTGAAGAATGAGAAGAATGAATTGATACCGCAAAGAACCGTGACCGGGTGGAGGATGTGTATTGATTATCGTAAGCTTAACAAAGCGACGAAGAAAGATCACTTCCCCCTACCGTTCATTGACGAGATGCTCGAGAGGTTAGCAAACCACGCTTATTTTTGCTTTCTCGATGGATACTCGGGGTTCATGCAAATTCCCATTCACACGAATGATCAACACAAGACGACATTTACATGCCCTTACGGAACATTTGCATATAGAAGGATGCCCTTCGGCCTATGCAACACTCCGGCCTCTTTTCAACGTTGCATGATGGGCGTATTTTCGGAATTCATCGAAGAAATTGTCGAGATGTTCATGGATGATTTTTCTGTTTATGGGAAGACGTTCATGGATTGCTTGGCAAACTTGGAAAAGGTCCTCACGAGGTGTGCGGAGGTAGACTTGGTATTAAATTGGGAAAAGTGCCACTTCATGGTTAAGCAAGGCATAGTGCTCGGACATGTCATATCCGAGAGAGGCATTGAAGTGGACAAGGCTAAGGTAGAGACGGTTGAGCAACTCCCACCTCCTACGGATGTTAAGTCCTTAAGGAGCTTTCTAGACCATGCCGGATTCTATAGAAGATTTATAAAGGACTTCTCGAAGATCACTAAGCCTTTAACGCATCTTCTTCAAAAGGATGTGGCTTTTGACTTTGATGAGAAGTGCCTAGTGGCATTCCGGACCTTGAAAAGTGCATTGATGAGTGCTCCCATCATCCAACCTCCGGATTGGAGCCAACCTTTCGAGATCATGTGTGACGCAAGTGACTATGCCGTAGGCGCGGTTTTGGGTCAAAGAAAGGAAGGCCGAGTTCACGCCGTTTACTATGCTAGCAAAACTTTAGTGTGGCACAATTAAATTATGCCACTACGGAAAAAGAGTTGCTAGCGGTGGTATTCACTTTCGAAAAATTCAGATCTTACATCGTGAACTCGAAGGTCATTGTTTACACCGATCACGAAGCCATCAAGTACCTCTTGGCTAAGAAGGAAGCTAAACCACGTTTGATTCGTTGGATCCTTCTTCTCCAAGAGTTTGATGTTGAAATTCGTGATAAAAAGGGGGTGGAAAATGTTGTGGCCGATCATTTGTCTAGGATGAATCGTGGACAAGATGATAAAGAGCCCATAGAAGATAAGATGAGAGATGACCACCTCTATCGAGTGCTTGACAAGGATACTTGGATGATCGATATCGTTCGAGCAATTCGAAAGATGCCTCTCGATCATCTAGATAAAAACTCTCAAAAGAAGATAATCTCCGAAAGTACAAAATACTTTTGGGATGCACCATACCTCTTCAAACTCGGCAATGATGGAGTAATGAGAAGATGTGTGCCAAGAGAAGAGAGGGTTGAGATTCTAAGGAAGTGCCACTCGGCGGAGTACGGTGGGCACTATAGCCATTTTCGAACCCAAGCAAAAGTATGGTCGAGCGGATTCTTTTGGCCGGAGATGCATGAAGATACTAAAAGATATGCCGCATCATGCCCCGAATGCCAAAGAACCGAAACATCTCTCAAAGAAATTCTATGCCTTTGAAATACAACCTACAAATCGACATATTCGATGTATGGGGTATAGACTTCATGGGGCCTTTTAAAAACTCATTTGGATTTGAGTATATCCTAGTCATGGTTGATTATGTATCCAAGTGGGTAGAGGCTATACCATGTCGTAAAGCTTCCAAGGAGGAGTCCATTACTATGACCAAGAATGTGATTTTTCCCCATTTCGGTACACCGAGAATCTTGATAAGCGATGGAGGAACTCACTTCACGGGGAAGAATTTCAAAAAGTGCTTGTCCAAGTTGGCAATTGAGCATAGGGTCTCTACGGCCTATCACCCACAAACCAACGGACAAGCGGAAACGTCAAATAGGCAATTAAAAAGCATACTCAACAAGACCATAGAGAAGGGAGGCAAAGATTGGTCAAAAAAATTAGACGGAGCTTTATGGGCTTATAGAACGGCATTTAAAAGACCGATAGGTATGACCCCTTATCGGTTCGTCTATGGAAAAGCTTGCCACCTTCCGGTTGAGTTGGAACATAAAGCCTATTGGGCGATTAAAGAGATGAACCTCGATCTCGATGCCGCGGTGGTGAAACGAAGGATCCAAATAAGCGAGCTAGAGGAGTTGAGGTTGAAAGCATATGAAAATGCAAGAATATACAAAGAGAGAATCAAAAGGTGGTATGATAAAAGATTGAAAAAGAAAGAATTCAAAGAAGGAGATAAGGTCCTCCTCTACAATTCGAGGTTTAAAACCTTCGGAAAAGAGAAATTGCAAAGCAAGTGGGACGGACCTTATGTTGTGCATTCGGTGTTCTCCAACGGAGCGGTAACCATTATGGATATAAACGGCGATCAATTTGTGGTGAATGGTCAGCGGCTTAAGGTTTACTACGAACCCGACGTTGTGCCCCTTCACCATGTTGATGTCTTCACCATGGAGGAAGAGCCCGAACGTCCCACCTAGGACGAAAAACAAGGCATGAATTTCTGTAAATAGTTTTTCTTTTTGTTTTCTGGAGTTTCTCGCGAAGATTTGTCGGGCCAACTTTTCCCATGGGCCCGGGCCGACCGGTCCCGGTGGGTCCCGACAGCCGTCGTCCCCGATTTTCGCCCGAATTGCTCCTTTTCGACTTCCTTCTTCGGTCGGAAAATTTTAAGGGAAGTTTAAAAAGGGAAAACGAGGTTCTCGGGGTTTTTCTCTTCGGACTATTTATTTGGCCGAATTGGGAGCTCGGGAAACAACCCCTCCAAGCAATATTTTGCACCCTTGCGGCGGCCGTTGTGACCCCAAGAAGCTTAGAGTTGAAGCAAGAAGCCAAGGAGCCATCGATGGAGGAGGCGATGCGATGCGAGCTCAAGCTACGCGTCAAGAGGACCGCCCGCATCCGTTGCGGAGGGCGTGTCCCGATTGGAGCACTTGCATCTCGCAACCCCATCGAAGGAGACGATCGTAGCCCGAGCTCGTGGACGGCCGTCGAAGATAACGACCTCTACATTTGGGACGAGTAGCCCAAGGAGAGGAGTCCCGAAGGCCCCAACGGCGACGGCAACGATGGCAACGAAGGCGGCAACAACAACAATGGCGGCGTCGACGGTGGCGACGACGGTGGAGACAATGGCGATGAAGACCCCTTCGGATTGCATCCGATGTGTTGTCGAACTTGCCATCAATCCGTCGGGGATCTCTACGCGTCAGTCGATGAAAGTCTCCAAGCCATGGAAGCGATGAAGCAGCGTATGGATGATTTGGAGCACGTAGTTGGTGACAACTACAAGTTCCTTAATCGTAACGTGCGCAAACTTTTTGGCATGGTTGGAAACATGAGAGGCAAGTGGTGCAATACTTGCTTGAAGTACCACTAGGTCTAGTTTTTCCCCTTAGGATTTTTGTAAGATACGACGAGGACGTCGTATGTTTTTAGCGTGGGGGAGAGCTAGCTAGCTAGCCTTAGCTTTTGAGTTTAAAATTTTAGGTTCGGTTTAATCTTCGAGCGAGAGTCTTAGAGTTTAATGAATCTTAGTTTTTGAAGAGTCTTAGAGTTTAATGAGTCTTAGTTTTCGAGTGTGTTTTTAAATTTTTGCAAGTTTGAAAGTGTCTTAAATTAGTGTTGAGTCAAAGAAAACCAAATAAAAAAGAGTCTTTATATATTTTTGTGTCTTGTGTGATGCTTATCGTTATTCACTTGTTTGTTTATCTTTGATTCTTGGTAAATGAACATAAGTGTGTGGTTTGAAAAATGTTTACCGTGGTGCTTAGTGGAATTGCTACTACTTAAAGTATCCATACCACACTTAGATCTTGAGCTTCACATGTTAGTTGTGCTATGTTCAATGCTAAAAGTTGGAGGATTTCAGTTCTGAAAATTATCTTAAAACCCTTGTAATAAAGGTTAGCAAAACCTCTTTTTCCAAGTTGAGAGTAAGAAAAAAAATCCTATACAAAGCCAATTTATTTTTTGCTCCACCATAAGTGTGATTAGCAGGATGAGTTGGGCTAGGATCCTTTTCTCTTGGGAGTTTTAATTTCGAGCAATGATCATGTTCTTGTACTTATCTTTTATTGCTAGCCTCGTCATTCATTTGGTCACAAGACTTTCACCTTGGAAGTCCCGTGCATTGCCGAATTCCATACCCAACCCAATATATCTCTTTTGTAGATCGCATTCCTTGAACACAACCTACTTTCAAAAGTTTCGTCTCGTCTCTAGCATGATTTATTTAAAATTTCAGATTGTATGCATGCGAGAAAGAGAGGAGTTGAGAGCTTTGAAAAGTTGTCAAGAGAGAGAAAAATAAAGAGAAAAGTATGAGTATGGAAAAGAAAGAAAGAAAGAAAGAAAGAAAAATATGAGAATGAAAGAATGAAAAATATGAAAAAGAAAAAGAGAAAGATGAGGTAGCAATAAAGATATGAGAGGGATGTATCAAGTGAAAGAAAAGAAAAATAAAGTGTAAGGAAGGATGTCACGTTGTTGAGAGACGAAACTTCCACTCTTTTTCCAACCATGTGCAATCCTACAACGAGGACATCATCGGTGCCTTGTAGTCACGATTTTCTTTTGCCCTTGCACATGTCCACCATTCTAAATCTTCTCATCCTTGATATCCCTACATATGGTTAATTCTCATGATCATTGGCTTTGAAAGGTAGACAACCATTAGAGGAAGTTCTTAGTTTGACAATACTTGTGTTGATTGCGCTAGCACTACCTTTAGCTCCACTTAACATGTTATATGAGAGACTTATGGGAGGTGAGAGTTTTATAAAATTGGTTTAGGATAGCCACCTCATATGAGTGACTTGCGAGAGCTTGGAGAAAGATTTTTGTCTAATACTTGTTGCAGGAATTTTGTTTTTAAAATCATAAAAACCCTCCGATGGAAGCAAAGAAGTAAGCATGGCTGAAATTGAAGACTTTGAGTGAAGAGTTTGAGTTGTGGGGTAAATCTTGATGTGGTAAAGATTCTAAACGACCATGTTTGTGTTTGATGATCATTACTTTGTGTTTATGTATTAAAGATGAAGGGGTTGACTAACTTGTGAAGAAGGACTAGCGGTATACGATTACAACACCTTGGACGAAGTTCTTTTACGAGTACTTGCTCGAGGACGAGCAAGAGCTAAGTGTGGGGGAGATGTTGACGGTGTATTTTGGTGCACCTAGCATGTTCATTACACTTTGGTTTGGATTTGATTATGGAACTAACCCGCCACTAGGCACACTAATCATATAACGAGTTCATCTATGTGCATGCATTTGGAAGTGTTGTGTTTATGTAGGAAAACATGGACATAAAGGACGGATTCGCAACAAGTTCAAAGGAGCATTTACAGAGTCTTGTTCGTGTTCATGAGCTTGATGAAATCACTTCCAATGGTGGCAAGGATCGAAGTGCTACGAGGAACACCCCCGGGGATTGAAGCGTAAAAGATCGAACTTCATGCGAAGAGAACGTCCATTTTGGACGCGAGGATAACATCATCAAAATCATGCAAGTGGAGGGGGCAAAGTACATAAATGCATAAGGACCCACGGAGCGAAAGGGGCGACCGAACCGGCCGACGTGGGCCCGAGCCGGTCGGCCCGAGCCGGCCGGCCCAGCCCAGTCCGGTGGCCGGTTCGGTCCCGTTTTCCTTGCACCCGAAGGATCTTGAGCCCTAAAAGCCTGGGCGCCACCATTCGACAGAGGGGAGAGTCATTCGCACCAGAAGGCCATCCACAAGCTAGAGAGAGAGGAGGAGGATCTCCGGAGGGAGATCAACCACCTCGAAGGAAGCACCCTCTCGTGGAGAAGAAGGAAGACACCGTCGGAAGGGAAACCATGATCAACGGTGCTATGTCCAGCACCTTGATGGGGTAATCTTCTTTTTCGTTCATGGGTTGTAATCGATCTTGAGATGTAATCGTACTTTATTGGATTATCTATCTATCATCTTGTGTTGAATATACTTTAATGCTTAAGGTTAGCTACCATGCCGTAAAGGGAGTAGAGCTCAAATGCTTCTTTGGATCCATTCAATACGCCGTGTCCATCATAGGTCTAGTCATGAATACCTTCGCGTAGTGACAATACGAGAGGAGGGAAAGGGCGAAACCGTGGTCACAACCCCCGATAGATTAGATTGGTTTTCATGTCTTTAAGCGATTGCTTGTTCTAGTATCGTAGACCAGTGGGCGAGTGTATTTTATCTTGATATCTTAATCATTCTCTCTAGTGTAGTTTAGTAGCTAGTGTGTCGTTGTAGATCGAACGCTTGTAATCCTCTTGCTCCGCGGATTAACAAGAACCTTGGGAATCCCGTGGTGAAAAAGGTGTGGGGTCCGTACGCTTGCGGACCGTAGAGGGATACGTCTTTTATCCGTCAACGGCGGCGTAGGCGAAGTAGTCGACAACGAGCTCGCGCGAGGCGAAGTAGTCGACGATGTGCCGCGCGACGTGCCGAAGCAACCGGACACACGGCGTAGTCGAAGTAGTCGACGACGAGCCGCGCGACGTGCCGAGGCACCGGACGCTTAGCGGAGGCGAAGTAGTCGACGACGAGCCTCGCGACGAGCCGCGCGACGTGCCGAGGCACCCGGACGCGCGACGTAGGCGAAGTAGTCAACGACGAGCCGCGCGAGGCGAAGTAGTCGACGATGCGCCTACTCAAGGCGAAGTAGTCGACGATGAGCCGCTTGACGAGCCGCACGACGTGCCGAGTCACCCGGACGCGCGGCGTAGGCGAAGTGGTCGACGACGAGCCCGGGCGAGGCGAAGTAGTCGACAACGAGCCGCGCGACGTGCCGATGTACCCGGACGCGCGGCGTAGGCGAAGTAGTGGATGACGAGCACGGGAGAGGTGAACTAGTCGACAATGAGCCGCGCGACGTGCCGAGGCACCCGGACGTGCGGCGTAGGCGAAGTAGTCATTGACGAGCTCGCGCAAGGCGAAATAGTCGATGTTGAGCTGCGTGACGGGCCGAGCCACCCGAACACGCGACGGAGGCGAAGTCGACGACAAGCCGCGTGACGAGCCGCGCGACGAGCCACGCGAGGTGCCGAGGCACCCGGACGCGCGGCGAAGGCGAAGTAGTCGACGATGAGCCTACTCAAGGCGAAGTAGTCGACGACGAGTCGCTTGACGAGCCGCGCGACGTGCCGAGGCACCCCGGACGCGCGGCGTAGGCAAAGTGGTCGACGACGAGCTTGCGAGAGGCGAAGTAGTCGACGACAAGCCGCGCGACGAGCCGCGCGACGTGCCGAGGCACCCGGACACGCGGCGTAGGCGAGTAGTCGACGACGAGCTCGCGCGAGGCGAAGTAGTCGACGATGAGCCGCGCGACGAGCCGCACGACATGTCGAGGCACCCGGACGCGCGGTGTAGGCGAAGTAGTCTACGATGAGCCACGTGACAAGCCACACGACGAGCCACGTGAAGTGCCGAGGCACCGGACGTGCGGCGTAGGCGAAGTAGTCGACGATGAGCCCGCGCGAGGGCGAAGTAGTTGACGACGAGCCCGCGCGAGGCAAAGTAGTCAACATGAGCCGCACGATGATCCGCACGACGAGCCGCGTGACGTGCCAAGGCACCCGGACGCGCGGCGGAGGCGAAGTAGTCGATGACGAGCCTCGCGACGAGGCGCACGACGTGCCGAGGCAACCGGACGCGCGGCGTAGGCGAAGTAGTCGATGACGAGCCTGCGCGAGGCGAAGTAGTCGACGATGAGCCTACTCAAGGCGAAGTAGTCGACGACGAGCCGCTTGACGAGCCGCACGACGTGCCGAGGCACCCGGACGCGCGGTGTAGGCGAAGTGGTCGACGATGAGCCCGCGCGCGAGGCGAAGTAGTCGACGACGAGCCGCGCGACGTGCCGAGGCACCCGGACATGCGGCGTAGGCGAAGTAGTCATTGACGAGCCTACGCAAGGCGAAATAGTCGATGTTGAGCCGCGCGACGTGCCGAGGCACCCGGACACGGGACGGAGGCGAAGTCGACGACGAGCCGCGTGACGAGCCGTGCGACGAGCCACGCGACGTGCCGAGGCACCCGGACGCGCGGCGGAGGCAAAGTAGTCGACGACGAGCCTGCTCAAGGCGAAGTAGTCGACGATGAGCCACTTGACGAGCCGCGCGACGTGCCGGGGCACCCGGACGCGCGGCGTAGGGCAAAGTGGTCGACGACGAGCTTGCGCGAGGTGAAGTAGTCGACGACAAGCCGCGCGACAAGCCGCGCGACGTGCCGAGGCACCCGAACGCGTGGCGTAGGTGAAGTAGTCGACGACGAGCCTGCACGAGGCGAAGTAGTCGACGATGAGCCGTGCGACGTGCCGAGGCACCCGGACGCGCGGTGTAGGCGAAGTAGTCGACGACGAGCCACGTGACAAGCCGCACGACGAGCCAAGTGCCGAGGCACCCGGACGTGCGGCGTAGGCGAAGTAGTCGACGATGAGCTCGCGCGAGGCGAAGTAGTCGACGACGAGCCTCGCGCGAGGCAAAGTAGTTGACGATGAGCCGCGCGATGAGCCGCACGACGAGTCGCGTGATGTGCCGAGGCACCCGGACGCGCGGCGAGGCGAAGTCGTCGATGACGAGCCTCACGACGAGCCGCGCGACGTGCCGAAGCAACCGGACGCGTGGCGTAGGCAAAGTAGTCGACGACGAGCCCGCGCGAGGCGAAGTAGTCGACGATGCGCCTACTCAAGGTGAAGTAGTCGACGACGAGCCGCTTGACGAGCCATGCGACATGCCGAGGCACCCGGACGCGCGGCGTAGGGCGAAGTGCTCGACGACGAGCTCGCGCGAGGCGAAGTAGTCGACGACGAGCCGCGCGACGTGCCGAGGTACCCGACGCGTGGCGTAGGCGATGTAGTGGATGACGAGCCCGGGCGAGGTGAACTAGTCGACGATGAGCCGCGCGACGTGCCGAGGCACCCGGACGTGCGGCGTAGGTGAAGTAGTCATTGACAAGCTCGCGCAAGGCGAAATAGTCAATGTTGAGCCGCGCGACGTGCCGAGGCACCCGGGACACGCGACGGAGGCGAAGTTGACGACGAGCCGCGTGACGAGCCGCGCGACGAGACACGCGATGTGCCGAGGCACCCGGACGCGCGGCTTAGGCGACGTAGTCGACGACGAGCCCGCACAACGTGAAGTAGTCGACGACAAACCACTTGACGAGCCGCGCGACGTGCCGAGGCACCCGGACACGCAGCGTAGTCGAAGTGGTCGACGACGAGCCCGCGCGAGGCGAAGTAGTCGACGACAAGCCGTGCGACGAGCCGCGCGACGTGCCGAGGCACCCGGACGCTCGGCGTAGGCGACTAGTCGACGACGAGCTCGCGCGAGGCGAAGTAGTCGACGATGAGCCGCGCGACGTGCCGATGCACCCGGACGCGCGGCGTTGGAGAAGTAGTCGACGACGAGCCACGCGACAAGCCGCGTGACGAGCCGCGTGACGTGCCGAGGCACCGGACGCACGGCGTAGGCGAAGTAGTCGACGACGAGCCCGCGCGAGGTGAAGTGGTGTTGACGGTGAATTTCCGTCAACCTAGAGAACTTGTTATACATTGGTTTCGATTATGATTTGCAACTAACCCGCCACTAGGCATACTAATGATATAACAAGTTCACACTTGCATGTCGATTTTGGAGTTTGTTGTTTACGCAGGAAATCTACGCTAAAGAGGAGACTTTCGGGATAAGTTCACCAAGCTCTTTGGAAGAAGATCATGAAGCCCGACAAGAGTCAAGACACGCGATGAACATGACTCCAAATGACCCGAGGACCGAAGCGTCAACGTGCAAATCTTCAGGGACTCAACCGAGAAAACGGCGAAGCTTGCATAGCAAGGATTCAAGCCTTAACCGTGAAGGAAACGACGTCAAAGGCCCACATGCAAGTGCACACGAATAAGGGATCACGGGAGAAGCAACCGGGGAGGAAACCGGGGCCGAACCGGCCGAAGTGGGCTCGGGGCCGGCCGGCTCGGGCCAACCGGCCCGCCCCCACTCCGGGTCGGTTCGGTCCCCCCTTTGCCCTAGATGTTCATCTATTTATTCCCTCCGCCGCCGTCGACCGACACATCGAACAAATCATCCTACCGACGCCAATCACCAGAAAACCGCCGCCGCAAGATGAGGGAGAGAGTTAGATGAGCTCGTCGCAAGGATCAACGCCGGCGGAAAGAAGGAAGCAAGAGGAGGACTCCAAGCCGTTGGCCTAGGGGTGTTCCCAAGCTCCATCGCCGCCATCTTCATCGACGACGTTCTCCGGAGTCTCCATCACCCCTATGTGCTTCAATCCGTGTAAGATGATGGGGTAATGTCTCCGTTCATCCCTAGGATTAGATGGATACATGCTATGTGATCGCTACTCGGTTTGTGGTTTCAATCTATTGTTTTCATGTTGATGATGCTTTGATGATTAAGGTTAGCTACCGTGTTTTTCGGGCGTATGATATCCGCTACTCCCATAGATTCCATCAACATACCGTGTCCATCATAGGTCTAGTCACAAATACCTTCACGTAGTGACAGTACGAGAGGAGGGAAAGGGCGAAACCGTGGTCACAACCCCCGGTAGATTGGTTTACCGCTTTCGTTTAGTAGATGCATACCATGTTATCCTAGATCCTAGGGAGGGAACGCTTATCTTTCTTGCTCACTCTCTTGTGTTCACCCCTTTATCATCCGGTTTAAACCTAGATTTGTTTGATCAACTTAACTTAGATTAACTTAGGTTAGATTGTCTTTACTTTTAGATTAATACTCTTTCAAAGGTTTTCCATTCAACTAGATTAGTACTTGGTTAAGCGCTAGTAATCCCCTTGCTCCGCGGATTGACAAGAACCTTGGGAATCCCGTGGTGAAAAAGGTGTAGGTCCGTACGCTTGCGGATCGTAGGTGGATACGAGTTTTATCCGTCAACAAGCCCCTTTTTCCGGCGCCGTTGCGGGGAGCAAGCCGAGTTTGCTACGTTTAATCTAGTATTAATTTTGTTGATTACTAACACCTAACCCTTATTTTCTAAAAAAAAGAAAAAAAAATCTTTTTTGTTTTTCTTTCTACTTTTCTTGTGCCTAGATGGATTTGTTCACCTCACCATTGGAAGATGAAGAGATGTCGCTAAGGGAGCTAGCAATGTCGTCAATGGAAGACATTGAGATGCAAAAATCAGATTTGACGTTTGCTACAACCCACTACGAAGTGAAGCCCGGAATCATCAAGTTAGTGGCGACAAAACCATTTAGAGGATTGGAGGATGACAACCCATATAGACACATTAAGGAATTCACGATGCTATGCAACACGGTGCAACAAAAAGGAGTTCGGCCGCTTGGTTCAAGTGAAATCTTTTTCCATTCTCTCTCGAAGATGAAGCGCGAAGATGGTACACACTTGCGTCCATTGAAGCGAAAGGAAATTGGGATGAGCTAGTGAAGAAGTTTCTTTTGAAGTTCTTTCCCATAAGCAAGGTCCAAGACTTAAGGAGGCAAGTGCTCACTTTCAAGCAAGGAGAGGATGAAGGAATTGATGAAGCATGGGACCGTTTTAATGAACTACTTGAGCGAGGCCCGAACTTGGGATTTTCCGGTGACTTGATGTTGCATACCTTTTATTTTTCACTAACCCCTAACTCGTCTCGTTTTGTAAGCATGTGTGCAGGCGGTGATATAATGGATAAAACAATTAGTGAAGCCGCACAAATCTTACAAAGGATAAGCAATGGACAAAGAACAATACGAGATTGGCAAAGATGTTGTCGAGAGGAGAAAAATGACAAAAGCAAGCCCAAGGTGCTTGCTGAAATTTCTGAAAAAGATGAACCGAAGGTCAAGGAAGATGAACCGACCATACAAGAAATTGAAGATCCACTTCCCAAGGTAAGAGAAGTCATTTCGGATGTTAAAAATGTTGAAACTAACATGAATGTAGGCCGAAGTATGTGGAATGCTAGACCATTGGCGGAGTTCAAGCAATTCGGTTGGGTTCAAGTTGATTTCGCCCCACTAATTAACTACCGAAGGAAGGAGGAACTCCGACACGTTGCCAAACTAGTTGAAGATATTTTTGATCAAGAGATGAGTGAGAGTCGATCCAAAAGATGTTTGAAGAAGAAAGAGAAGAAGGAGATGAAGGATGGATCGACCGGTTTGACAACTCAAAGATTTATGATGAAGGAAGAGAAGAGTATAACCGTAATGAGCCTAGTGACTCAAAGGATAAATGGGAGGAGATAGGACTCAAGCTAGATGATAGCTTGTGTGCTATTGAAGCCTACACACTAGCAAATCAAGACATGGAAGTACTCAAGGATGAAGGAAAGAGTGAATCAACAATGAGCGATCTTGACGACATGTGGTACGTGGAAGATAAAGAAAGTAACATACAAGACTTTGAAGATGAAGATCTGGTTGATAAAGAAGACTTCAAAGAAGAGATGAATGCGTACATAGTTGAAGGATTACATGTTCCACATGATGAGTTGAAGAAATTGCAAGATGGTGATGAAGAGGCAACTACACTTGTTGAGATCGATTCGCCTTCAACACCGCTTGATGAACCAAATATCACTCTTGTTGAAAAATCTCTAAGGCCAAGGTACATGCTGAAATCTCAAGATATTATTGGTATTGATGTTGATAAATTCAAATACTCATGCTCAACCAATAGTATGAATGATAGTTTAATGTCTATGCCTTGTTCCAATAGTGATCATGTTGATAGGCTAGATTTTCTTAAGAATGAAAAAGAGGAAACATTTATTTTTGATCCAATTAATCTCACACCTAAACAACCTTTGCCTAATGATGAGCTAAGTGCTATGCATGAAACATATGCTTCTTTTATTTACACCTTGACTTGTTGCTACAATTCACATGTGGTGTTAATTATGGACGCGTATGTTTACAATAAGTTTTGTAAATCTCGATCATGCTTTGCACTTGGTCAAGCTAATGACATTAAAGAAGAACATGTCGGGAGAAGGCCCGATTTTCACTAACCATGTAGACAAGGCTTGAATAATGAAAAGAGAAGTCATGCTTAAAGAGTTGCAAGATAAATCATCAACCTCTCCGAATCCCGCGATGGATGCTGCTGTCTTCATCAATTTGAGAGCTTGTTCAGAGGTGTACAAATGAAGAAAATGAGATATCCAGAAGCTCCATCAAGTTACCATTCCAACGCATCAAGAACCAACAAGTTTGAAGACCCGTGCAAGGAGTTATGGAGGAAACATTGAGCGTTGCGCGTTCTGAAATTTCAGGACAGATTTCATCGCCGAAGTAAAACGGATGTAACTCTCTTGTCCGGAGTCCGATTTGAGCAAATAAAGACTCGTTGGAAAGGAAATTTTGTGAACTGTGTAATGGAGTAGAGCTTGAGTATACTCTCTATTCTGGACATCAAAAAAAATTCGTAGAGTGAAGACAACACTGAAGGATGATAAAGGAGATAACGATGAAACAAAAGGATGATTTGGGCAAGTCTTCTATAAGTGATCAAGCACAACATGGGAAGTAAATTAAAGCTGCATTGGTACCTTTTCTTCTTGCATGAAGGGCCATGGCTATGCAACGAAAAGAAGGTATGTGAGAAAGTCGAGCTCTCTCGACTTTAAATGAAGCGCTTTTCGGGAGGCAACCCGTTTCTTTATATTTTTACTACTTTCTTAGAGAAAATAAAGAATGGCACTATCTTATGATGATCAACTTGTGGTTATTAATCTAAGTTCAGTTTTCCTTTTTAGAACCACCATCATGTTCATGATCATATTTACTTATTTGCATGCATTGCATTTTGTTGTCCTCGTGATGTTTCTTTGTGTATACATGTTTGGCACATAGTTGGCTTGGTTGTTTTATATACTTAATGATGTATGCTTCATTTTCCATGTTAATACTTCATAAGGCATTATGAGTATTTTCCTTTTGTGATCTTGTGTAAACGTGGTGTTTAAACATGATTTCGGACCATCATCATTAAGTTCGATAAACCTTGCTAGCTTTTCATATGTTTTCATGTTGCATTGGTTAGTTTATAAGCTCTACAATGCGCTTAATTTTCCTTGTGCTATAAGGGTTATTGATTTAAGGATAGACATGGTGTTTTAACCCTTGATAAATAAACCTTTATGGCTATGGAGAAATTCGGCAACCTAGTTGTAAACATGGTGTTTAGAACTAGGTGAAAACATTGTCTTTGTTTATATGCTTTCCTATCATGTGCATACACACCTTGCACCACGTACACTCATTAGGTTTTTATTCCTCATTAAACTAATTATGCCACAAGTTAAGAATCTTAGGAGACATTGTTGGATTGTTGGCAATTCTATCTACTCCCAACCGTCACCTTGGGGGTAGAATGTGCGTTTAAAATGTCTTACAGGCAAGATAAAGACTCTCACTACAAGGAAATTGAAGGATGACTAAGAAGTGCTTTGTCTTCTTCTTCCATGACTAGCAAAATGCTAAGCATGGGGGAGACCCTGAATCTTCAACACGGAAGTGCAAGATGACACTCTAGAAGATAGAATGATAAAGATCGTTAACATCTCCGGATCAATGCGCAAGAAGCCACCGATCTCATCAAAATTTTGCATGGTCTCGAAGGGAAAACACTGGATATTTTTGGATATTTAGAAGCCCCATGAAGTTATGATTCCAACAAATCAAGAATCAAGACAATCGGAGGTTCCTACAAGCGGTTATGTCCGAATCACCGAGTGCAACACGTCCTGAAATCAGTTTTGGACAGCACGCAGCGCTGAAGTAAAACGGACATAGCTCCCTTGTTTGAACTCCGTTTTCGATGAATGACCACACGTTGGAAAGGTAATTTCATAAACATTTTAATAGAGCTATATTTCGATATATGTTCTGTTCTGGACAGAGGGGGAAATCAATGAAAAAGAGACAGCAAGGAAACGATGAGAACAAGAAATAGGAGATGGTGATGACAACATTGCGAGAGAAGGGTGACCAATGACTCCATTAAGCATACAAGATCAAATTCAGAAGTTTAGGAGCATTAATAAATCAAGACAAAAGCAAAAGCCACATCGATACATGGAGATGTCGGAAGAAGGCAACGAAGAATTACAATGGTAACATCTCCATGGACCTTCTCTTTTCCAAACACAAATGCTTGTAAGTATGCCTTCAACATCAACTAGGTGCAACCTTTTGTTTTTCTCTTCAAACAATAACATGGCTACTAGGAGGACAACCTAGGTTTCTTTTTACTTTCAATAGATAAGCATGACCATGTGTTCACCTCGATGTTCTATAATGCCTATGCTTACGGAAAGATGATGAAAGTTGCCGCTTTGTTTTACCTACATGAAGTTATACATGTCTTGGTTAATTGCTCTCTATAATATGATCTGAAATTAATTTAAATACCGGCTCTTTTATTTGTGGAGGTGAAATGACTATGCTCTAGACCCACATACATATCTTTGCTCTTTGATTTAAGTTTATGGATAGCCGTGTAACTTGTTGTTTTTATGAAAACTTAACTTTTATGCTATCTACATGTTTGTGATGCTCTTGCAAAGTTCTACCTACCAAAGCCATATACATATATGTTTTATGATAACAAAACCCATAGATTGCAAAAATATGTTTTGATGAGTTGGATTAGGATTGATTTCTATGGTTAGAGACTAAGAAGCTGGTCATTCCTTTGTGTAACTTTTTCATGCTAGCCTTTTTGTCCATGCATTGTGGGTTTTCACATCGAAAATTTCACAAACTTCGCTGGGCATCCACCCTAAACCAAAACATCTTTTTGTGATCACCTCCTTGTCCACAACCCAATTTGAGTATGGAGTAAAATTCTCGATGGAGATTCAAATATTCCGCAAGATTATGGAATTTATACTTACTTTAGCAGTCATTTCCCCTCTCTTTATGCTCGAGGACGAGCATCGTTCAAGCATGGGGGAGGAGTCATTCTCTGACACAAATGCTATGTAAGTATTATGTTGCAAAAAGTTTTGAGGAGCAAAAGAAAAAAGAGAATAAAATAGAAAATGAAAAAAATATATATGATAAGAAGAAAAGAAAAGTAAGAAAAATAGGAAGAATAAAGTGAAAAAAGAGAGAGAAAAATGAGAAGGAAATAAAATAAAGAAAAAAATAAAGATGCTCCTCGGTTCTTTTTGCTTCATAAGTTCTCAAGTGACTTGATGACACATCCATACTCAAATCTTCCAACCATGTGCAATCCGATAACGAGGACTTCACTCGTGCCTCGGGATCATCCATTTGCCACTTGCACATGTCCACTTATCTAAATGTGTGTGTTTCATCCTTCTCTCTTTCCAACATTTATTTTCCATGGCCTTTTTGACGAGTCTCGGTAATTCCAATAGATCTCTCTCTTAATTTGACAATATTTCGGATGTATGTTTTGCTAGGATTGTTTTTAACCGTCCAAGCTCCACATAAGCCTTCCACTATCACATATGAGTAGAGTAGGTTGAAAATAATCTAGTATAGGCTTGAGTGACTTGATGAGATGAGTGTTCCATGAGCTCTTGCAAGAGATTTTCACTTATGTTGGATATGCATCTTTTTGAAAATCTTCCATGTGACAAGGTAATGGTTTGAAGTTCACTTAAGTTTGAGAGCATCGTGTTAAATGTGGCTTGTTCTTTATTGTTAGTCTATCTTCCATAATGAAAAAGAAGCCGGTCACAACTTAAACTTTAAAAATAAATTCTTAAGAGAGAGCAATTTGTCTTGTCATGAATGACTAAGTGCGGGGATAACATTGGAAGGCAATGTTGATTTCCCTTTTAAGCGAGGACCACTTACTCGAGGACGAGCAAGGTTTAAGCATGGGGGAGATGTTGACGGTGAATTTCCGTCAACCTAGAGTACTTGTTATACATTGGTTTCGATTATGATTTGCAACTAACCGGCCACTAGGCATACTAATGATATAACAAGTTCACACTTGCATGTCGATTTTGGAGTTTGTTGTTTACGCAGGAAATCTACGCTAAAGAGAAGACTTTCGGGATAAGTTCACCAAGCTTTTTGTTAGAAGATCATGAAGCCCGACAAGAGTCAAGACACGCGATGAACATGACTCCAAATGACCCGAGGACCGAAGCGTCAGCGTGCAAATCTTCAGGGACTCAACCGGAAAACAGCGAAGCTTGCATAGCAAGGATTCAAGCCTTAACTGTGAAGGAAACGACGTCAAAGGCCCACATGCAAGTGCACACGAATAAGGGATCACGCGAGAAGCAACCGGGGAGGAAACCGGGGCCGAACCGGCCGAAGTGGGCTCGGGGCCGGCCGGCCGGGCCGACCGGCCCAGCCCACTCCGGGGTCGGTTCGGTCCCCCCTTTGCCCTAGATGTTCATCTATTTATTCCCCTCCGCCGCCGTCGACCGACACATCGAACAAATCATCCTACCGACGCCAATCACCGAAAACCGCCGCCGCAAGATGAGGGAGAGAGTTAGATGAGCTCGTCGCAAGGATCAACGCCGGCGGAAAGAAGGAAGCAAGAGGAGGACTCCAAGCCGTTGGCCTAGGGGTGTTCCCAAGCTCCATCGCCGCCATCTTCATCGACGACGTTCTCCGAGTCTCCATCACCCCTATGTGCTTCAATCCGTGTAAGATGATGGGGTAATGTCTCCGTTCATCCCTAGGATTAGATGGATACATGCTATGTGATCGCTACTCGGTTTGTGGTTTCAATCTATTGTTTTCATGTTGATGATGCTTTGATGATTAAGGTTAGCTACCGTGTTTTTCGGGCGTATGATATCCGCTACTCCCATAGATTCCATCAACATACCGTGTCCATCATAGGTCTAGTCACGAATACCTTCGCGTAGTGACAGTACGAGAGGAGGGAAAGGGCGAAACCGTGGTCACAACCCCCGGTAGATTGGTTTACCGCTTTCGTTTAGTAGATGCATACCATGTTATCCTAGATCCTAGGGAGGGAACGCTTATCTTTCTTGCTCACTCTCTTGTGTTCACCCCTTTATCATCTAGTTTAAACCTAGATTTGTTTGATCAACTTAACTTAGATTAACTTAGGTTAGATTGTCTTTACTTTTAGATTAATACTCTTTCAAAGGTTTTCCATTCAACTAGATTAGTACTTGGTTAAGCGCTAGTAATCCCCTTGCTCCGCGGATTGACAAGAACCTTGGGAATCCCGTGGTGAAAAAGGTGTAGGTCCGTACGCTTGCGGATCGTAGGTGGATACGAGTTTTATCCGTCAACAAGTGGTCGACGACGAGCTCGCGCGAGGCCGAAGGATCAGATGGCGACTAGAGAGGGGGGGGGAGTGAATAGGAGCCGGTAAAAATTCTTCCAAAAGAATCCGGCCTATACCCTAGACAAACCCCGGTCACACACAAGCGATGGATCGAATCACGCACCAATCGCCAAGACCACGAGGTTATGGATCAACCTCTAGCCTTAGGAACGATTCCTAGAAGCACACGCGGAAGCACTAGAAAGGGAAGGATGGAATCGAAACAAGCGAAGACCGCGCACACGGCCTCCCGGCGGACCGTCCGGCCTTGCGGTGCGGACCGTCCGCGATGAACCGCGCGGACCGTCCGACCTGCTACCACGGACCGTCCGCGCCGACGCCTCGGACCGTCCGGCCCTCTCCGTGGACCGTCCGTTAAACACACACGGAACACCGAAGCGACCGAGAGAAAAACGGACCGTCCGCCGAGGCCGGGCGGACCGTCCGCGCCACCCGCGGATCGTCCGCTACTCAAGCCCGACCGTCCGCAAACCGGCCGCAACAAAAACCAAAGGCCAAAACGGATCGAAAACGAGGACGCGCAAGAACTCGACGAACACGCGACGAACACGACCCACGCGGACCGTCCGCGACCACCACACGGACCGTCCGCCGGTGCGGACGGACGAGCGAGAAACGCGGCCCCGACCCCCGAAAGTCAACTCCCCCAAATCATCATCGGATTTCCCAAACGGTTGAAGCTATAGAGACAAGGGTTTGGGTACTTGAAAAGCGTCACACAAGGATGCTATAGCCCAAAAATCTTGTCTCCTAACTCCCTAAATCACCGGGAATCGCGAATCCTTTGAGCACCACCGAAAGCTAGAGCACCGAACGAAAAACTTCGAATCCAAGTGGTTTCCCGGCGTTTGAGGGCACAAGATCAATCACAAAGATGCACGAGACATCTATCCATGAATCCCTCAAAGAAATTCGGGGAGAAACCCACTCAAATCCGCGGAATCGAAACGGGAACAAAGGCACGAAAACAAGCACAAAAAGACCACAAAAAACAACCCCGAATCTTCTATACAAACCAGGAAAGATTCACAAGGTCTAGCATGCCGCCCTAGCATCCATCCCTCTCAACAAATCTCTCATGAAGCTCTCATGCTAGCCTAGAGAAAATGGGAGGAAAAATAGCTACGAAAAATGAGAAAGAGGAGGGAGGAAATGAAACCCTAAGTCGCGGAGAGAGGGAGCCATCAACACACACTCATGGCTTATATATCAGGTCCCGCCGGAGTGGTAAATGACTCGACTACCCCTAACTTAACTACTGGCGATACAACCCACGTAGGGGCATTTTGGTAATGTTTGTGGGTCTTGCCATCGGACGGCCACGCCTTTGCCGCACCCCGCGTCCTCCCGACGCAAGCCATGCGATCCTCGCCGCGTGTCCTCCGCCTCGAAGCTTCCCGACACGCTCGGATCCCGTCTCCGTCGTGTTGGGCCCTCGGACTTGGTTTTGAGGCCCAAACCAAGAAACCGCCCGCCAATGGTTTTGTGGGCAAACCACCAAACCCCGCGTGCCGGTCCGGCCTCCCGCCAAACCACTTGACTTGACCGCCACCGTGCACCGGCTCGCTTGTCCATGACTTCATCTTGCTTGTGTCGCCACCATGTGACCCGCACCGCGCCCCGCCGTCCACCGGGTCCCTCGAACCGAGCCTACTTGTCTCTCCATCTCCCGGAGGCCCCTCAAGGCCGAAGACCTTTCGCGCCCGTTCTTCACCCGCAACAACACGAACTAGGCCGCGGCCTACACCCGCGCACTAAGCCAAGAGTCGGTCCAACACACGTTGTCAATCACTCATCACCGAGGAGCGGTCATCCACCGACCACTGGGACGCTCCTGGTCCTCAATCTCCCCCTTGATGAGTGCATTGACAACACACAACGCGAAATAAAATTCAGAGAAAAAGAGAAAGGAAGAAGAAAGAAAAACAAATAAGCTCAACTCATGACCAAAACCAAAGAAAGGCGAAGAAAGGTCACAAGCCAAGCAAAGCACAAACTCCACACTGAAAACAGCAAGAAAGCTCCCCCTGAACAAATGCAAGCTCCCCCCGAACACGTGGATGCAAACTTCCAAATTTCAGCTCACCTCTTCGAATTTCCAAATTTGAGCTCACCTCTTCTGAATTTTCATTAAGCTCACCTTTTCTCCCCCTCGTTGACAATGTATGAATCAAGGTGAAAATGCAGAAATGCAAAGCAAAGCCTATAACCATCTACATGAGCTTCTCAAATAGGCCAAATTTAGTGTCAAAGGCTAAAAATGAGACAAAGATCACACACATGAATCATAGCATAGTCACAGCATTGCCACAAGTAATATATGAAAATACAAGTACGTGACAAAGCGAAATTTTCAGATTTAAGCAGTTTTACCAAAAGAAGGCTCGCTTCACATGTAAAAGCCTATCCATGTCACACTTGAGCCACAAACATGCATACCATTCAAAGATCATACAAGGATATCAAATTCTTAGCAAAAGATCATGGCAAACACCCATAAAGCAAAGCATGTCATGTCAAAGCTCATGAGCCATGTGTCCACTTCGGGGAGACTTCTCCACTGGTGAACATCATGCAACATGTTTTGCACCCATATGTGAAAGATAAGACATTTTAAACATAGACATGATGGATGGAGCATTTTTCAAGCATTATGCACTTCTTTTCAAGATTAATTCATTTCATGGTAAATGAAGTGCCTTTGCGGCAAAAAGAAGCTTATGCTCCCCCATGAATGCAACATAGGCTAAACCTTAACAATGATATCCGGCCTTTGGCCCAAATGCAAGAACAAGGCATCCAAGCACAATCTAAGCATGAAAACCACATTTAGACCAAACTGTGACATGGATACACAACTACACATGAGTGGAGCATATTTCATCAAAAATTAGTCAGGATTAGCATTTATTTCAAAAAGGGCTATCTCACCACACATATATCTCAAATATTCCAAGAGCATAGCCTCGCATCACCATTTCTCCACACATATGACCAAAATCTCACAAATAGCCAAAGAAACTCAAATATGGCATATGAAAGAAGCTCATCATCCTAAAATGCAATATGATACAAATGCAACATGATATATGACAAGATGGCTATCCTACCATGGTTTATACATCAAGCAAAGCATGTATATACATCAAAGTAAAACATGGTATGATACATATGGTACAAAAAGGAAATCCCCCAAGAATCATCTAGAAAGGGCAACAAACCCCAAGTTCCCCCCCGCAAGCGCACAAATGTAGCTTGGTCGAGAGGCTTTGTGAAAATGTCTGCAAGATGATCTTGGGTAGGGACATGGATCAACACAATGGTTCCTTTCTCCACATTGTCCCTCAAGAAATGATACCTCACTTCTAGATGTTTGGTTCCGGAGTGAAGCACCGGGTTTTTGGCTACGCTTATGGAACTGGGTGCTATCACAAAGAAGTGGGATGCGGGTGCACTCCTCACCAAAGTCTCTCAAAGTGTATGAAATCCACAACAATCGGGAGCAACAACTCGCGGCGGCAACATACTCGCCTCCGTGGTAGACCGAGCTACACTAGACTCGCTTGCGGGAAGACCATGAGACCAACGATGACCCAAGAAACCGGCAAGTACCGAAGTAGACTTCCTCTCGACTCGACAACCAAAGAAAATCCGCATCGGAAAAACCATGAAGGGAAAGAGTCGAGGAGGAAGAATACCAAAGGCCAAGACCGGGGGCGGATCGTAGGTACCGAAAATCCTCTTGACCGCCTGTCGATGTGATGTCCTCGGCGAAGCCTGAAAACGAGCGCACAGACACACGCTGAACCGTATGTCCGGCCTCGTCGCCGTCAAGTAGAGGAGGGAGCCGATCATGCTCCCGTACTCCCGCCGGTCCACCGGTTCTCCGTCCTCGTCCGCATCCAATGTGGCCGTACTCCCCATGGGAGTCGACATTGGCTTCACATATTGCATGTGGAACTTCCTCAAGCATGTCTTTTGTGTACTAGGTCTGGTGCACGAACGTTCCATCCTTCACTTTCTTGATCTGCAGCCCGAGAAAATACTGCAACTCGCCCATCATGCTCATCTCGAACTCCCTGCTCATCTCATCTGCAAACTTGGCAACAAGGTTATGTGACGAGCCACCAAAGACAATATCATCCACGTATATCTGAACAATCAGCAAGTCATTTCCATGCTTGAGGAGAAACAAGGTCCTATCCACGGTACCCATCACAAACCCTCTGCTCAAAAGAAAACCTCTCAATCTCCCATACCAAGCACGGGGCGCCTGTTTTAACCCATACAGAGCCCTTTTCAACCCGTATACCCTATGTGGGTACATCTCGCTCCCAAACCCGGTGTGGCTGCTTCACATACACCTCCTCCTCTATGACCCCATTCAGAAAAGCACTCTTCACGTCCATCTGAAACAACTTGAATCCTTTAGCCACGGCAAAGGCTAGAAGGATCCGAATTGCCTCAAGACGAGCCACGGGAGCAAAGGTCTCCTCATAGTCGATCCCCTCCTTCGACTAAACCCCCGAGCAACAAGTCCGGACTTGTTCCTCACAACCATCCCATTCTCTCCCTCTTTGTTCTTCCAAACCCACTTGGTTCCTATGGGATGGCAATTTGGAGGTGGTTCAACTAACTCCCACACCGGTTCCTCTCAAAGTTTCCCAACTCCTCATGCATAGAATTGACCCGGTTTGCATCGGATAAAGCATGTCCGGTGTCCTTGGGCTCAAAAGTAGCAACAAAAGCGAAGCATGAGCAAAATGAGAGGAATTCCCGGACCTCGACCGTGTAGTGCGTTCATCGATGTTCCCAATGATCTTCGACGGGGGATGCACTTCTTGAATCCGCCGGGGAGCCTCACGCCTCGAGACTACCTCCCCCTCAACTTCCGCCTTCTCTCGCCCGGTCCTCTTGTTGCACCGTCGTTGTCCATGAAGTAGACGGTCCATGCTCCAAAGTGGTCGTGGGGGAAGTAGTGGGTACATGCTCGGCTTCGGGCGCATGGTTCTCCCCATCATCATCTCCGGCTTCATCTTTCTCCTCTTCAAAGAGGTCCTCGGCCATCTCTTCATCACCCGCACATTCAAAACCAAGAGAGGTACATGGCATTGTCTCGTCGAAGGTCACCTCGCAAGTCTCCATGATTTTGTTAGTCTCAAGGTTAAGCACCCTATAGGCTCTAGAGTGGTTAGCATATCCAAAGAAAATACCAACACTAGACCTAGCCTCAAACTTGTCGAGTTTTCCCTTCTTGAGAATAAAGCATTTGCAGCCAAAGACTCGGAAATGACTCACCTTGGGTGCCCGACCATGCATAAGCTCATAACAGGTCTTCTTCTTGAAAGCTCTCAATAAAATCCGATTGGAAACATGACAAGTCGTATTGACCGCCTCGACCCCAATACCTCCTAGGAGTCTCGTGCTCATCGAGCATCATCCTAGCCATCTCACAAAGAGTCCGATTTTTCCTTTCCACAACTCCATTTTGAGGGGGCACATAAGGGGTCGAATACTGATGTTCAAGACCTAGATCACGACAAAAGGCATCAAAACGAGAGTTCTTGAACTCTGAGCCATTATCACTACGGATAGCTCGAATAGCATTCCCATGCCTCTCGTTTTTCAACCTCACGATCGATCTCGAACAAAACCAAATGTCTCACTCTTATCCTCCAAAAAGAACACCCGGGCATAGCGAGAGTAATCGTCCACCACGACAAGGACATACCACTTCCCACCCACCGAGCGAACTCGAGCCGGCCCAACAAGGTCCATATGCAACGGCTCTATCGGACGCTCGGTCATGACATCGGTCGGGGGTGGATGGGGAGTGGCTACCATCTTACCATGCCTACAAGGAGCACAAACCAAATCCTTCTCAAGCTTCAACCTCGGCAATCCTCGGACAAGGTCAAGACCACTCAAGCGGGAAACCAAATCAAAGCTCAAGTGTCCCAACCGCCTATGCCATTTCCACAAATCGAAGAAGGACCGGCCATCAAACAACGGCGAAAGCAGGACCCAAAGAACGAGAGAAATCAGCCCTGAAAATCTGACCCTCGGGGATGATCATACAGACAAGATCACCCCGAGAATCAAGCAAACGAGACTCGCCAGACTTGAAATGCACCTCAAAACCCTCATCAAGCAACTGAGAAACCGAAAGCAAATTGAAACCCAAAGACTTCACAAGAGACACTCTCTTCAACGTTACCTTGTCACTCACATGCACAACACCCTCGTGACAAGAGCACCCTACCTCGTCCATTGTCCCCAAATGTGATGTACATCTTTTCCTTCACCGGGGTGAGGCCTGGAGAACCACTTCTTATCTCCGGTCATGTGTCGAGAACACCGGAGTCGATCAACCAAATGTCCTCCAAGCCTCCCGCCCTGCAATCGAAACAAGAACGAGAGTGAGCTAGCGACTCGACACCGGGGTTAGCACAAAGAAAGTTAAACCGAGTGTCGAGCCATCTGCTCAAAAGAGGGGTTAGCAAACATTACTCCCTTGCCACCAAACTTCCCATGTCCCATGGGAGGAGTACGAGCACCCTTTCGTAGCGAACATGGCCTCATATGCCATTTGTTCGGAGTTTGATTTTGGTGATTCATGACAACATGAGCATTGGGACTAACCATATTGTTTGAGCATGTCTTTGTAGACATTTCTAGGTCCCATGGATGCAACCGCACACAATGCAAAGCATGACAAAAGAAAAAATATGAAGCCGGGATAAAGAGAGGAATGAATTGGCCTTGTCCTATGAATAAATTATTCTTAGATCAATCAAATGGTATTAAATGCTACAGAATCATGAAGATTATTCCACAAGCTTTCCATAGAGTCCAAGATCATCAAAATCGGAATCCGGAGTGAAAAGTTATGCCCAAATTAAGATGTGCTGAAAATAGGGCACAGGATGATCCGACGGTCCCATTTTTGTGAGCACCGGATGAACTCCTGAGAAGAAGAAAACAAGTGTATAAGCACCGGATGATCTGGTGGTACCATCGGATGATTGCATCGGTTCATCCTATGCTTTTTCGGGAAACATACAGAGAGGTATTCGCGCAGAAATGTCTAGCACCGGATGAACCGACGCTGTCATTGGTTCATCCGACGCTTAAACAATGCTCAAATGCTCAGGATTTTTTCAGAATCTTGTAGAGAATTTCATAAGCTTTCCAACAAGTACAAGATCGCCCAAAACGGAGTTCGGAGCAGAGAGTTATGGCCAAAATACGGAAGGGCATATGGCAGCACAGGATGATCCGACGCTACATAAAATGACACCGTCGGTTCATCCGACGGTATATCTTAAATAGCCGTTAGAGCAACGGCTATATTGGTGTGTTGGCCTATTTATACCCCTTCAACTCTCCCATTTGGAGGTGCTGGATTGTGTGGAAGTGCAGAGGAGTTCAAGACACATTCAAGATCATATCCAATCCATCCAAGTGCTTAATTGCTCACCCTTAGACTAGTGCATGCTTTGTGTATGTGCTTAGTGCTAGGCTTAGCTTAGAGCTGAGTGAGTGCAAGGTTGTGCCAACCTTGTGAGGTGATTCTTGAGAGAATCCAGTTGTACAAGGTTCGCCGGAAGCCTTGGGGCCTAAGTGGCTCACCGGCAATCGTCATCGACCCTCCGGCTTGGTGTGGAGCGGCGAGGACACTTTGTGCGGGGGACGTGGAGACCCCTTCCTTGGTGGAGAAGCTCCTTAGTGGAGGCGGCATCAAGGTGACCAAGGGAGCTTGACAAGTGCCTAAGTGGCTAGCCTTTGTGGCAAGTCAAGTTGGTGCTCTTGGGAGAGACTTGGTGACCGGGAAGCAATACTCTTGTGTGAGTGCTTCAACAACGTGGACTAGGGGTGGCTTAGTGCCTACCGATACCACGGGATAAATCGCGTGTCAAGAGTTTGCTTCCTCTCATCCCCTTTTACGTTTCCGCATTTACTCTATTGCAATCTTTGCTTGTCTCTACATTCCTAGAGTAGTATCATGCTAGGATTGGCTATAGGTTGCAAACCTTCTTTTGGGATGGGAGTTTCACACTAGAACAACCGTAGTTGCACATATAGATAGTATGTTCTAGTTTACCTTTGCGCAAAATTAGTGAAGCCATAGGTTAAGGTTTTAAGTTGCCTAATTCACCCCCTCCCCCTCTTAGGCTAACGGGCATCCGATTCCTTACAAGTGGTATCAGAGCCGGGACTCACTTCCTTCACAAGGAAACGCCAATTCGATTGGTAAATTGTGAAAACCGGCTCATTGGAACGGTTAGGCTTCACCGCCTAGTGAGTTGCCCTATAGAGGAATGAAAGGGGTGGATACCTTAGGTTTGGCTCCACATTTTGATGGCACGGGCTATCCTCGGTGGAAGGTTCTCATGGAGGCCTATCTCCAAGCAAGGGACCTCGATGTTTGGAGAGTCACCGATGAGGGTATGAAAAATGGTACTAGAAAGGAAAAGCAATTTGATGTGATTGCTAAGAGTATCATTTTGTCCTCACTAGATATAGGCGTTTTCAATAGAGTTTTTACTTGTGAAAATGCTCATGAGCTATGGAAAACCATCAAGGAGCAAAATGAGGGTTCAAAAGAAGTTGCTAATGAACGCTACGGTTGTCTCCTTGAGGAATTCAATAGCTTTAAGCAACTTGCTAATGAAAATGCCGAATCTATGTACTCACGCCTAAATGTACTTGTCAATGAGATTAATGCCTTAGGTGTGAAGGACATCACGGACTTGAACATCAACCGCAAGATCCTTCAAAGTCTCCGAAAGCCCGACTATGACTTGGTGAAAGCAATCATCTATGAGAAGAAGCTCGAAGATTTGAAGCCATCGCATATCTTGAGCAAGATCATGGCACATGAGCTTCAACTAATGCCCAAGTCAAAGAAGGCGCCTCAAGAAAAGCCCCAAGAACCATCTTCTCCAACCACAAGCCATGCTCTCTCAAGCCGACAAGAGAAAATGTTGAGAAGGATGGCTACTCGTGGAAGCTCAAGCGAAGATGATGGTGATGATGGTGATAATGAAGATTCCTCAAGTGATGAAGAGGTTGAATCTATGGTGGCCGAGTACGTGAAGAAGATCTTCAAGTATGTGAAGAAAGTCAACATGTACGGCTACAACATCCACTTGAGAGAAGGGCGCCATCATCAACACATCAAGTTCACCAAGATTGAGCACAAGCCCAAAAAGAAGGTGGTCAAGGAGAGAAGACCAAGGCAAGAAGCAACTTTCGCCGTCCGCGAGTGGACAAGTGGTGGATCAAGTTCTTCTAGCTCAAGCGATGAATCAAGAAAGAACTTCACCACCCGCTTCATGCAAGGTCCTTCATCATCACACATGTGCCTTATGGCCAAAGGTATGGAAAGCAATGTAAGTGATGACGAATCCGACACCACCTCTCTCAATGATCTTGTTGAGCTAATCCATGAGCAAAAAGGAATGCTTGAACAACAAGCTAATGAAATCAAAGAACTCAATGCTCTCAATGATCTTAGTGACACCCTTGCTACAAATTATGAACATTTGTTGTGCAAATTCAAATTGCTTAGCAAGGAGTGTGATGAGCTAAAATCTAAGCTTGAGAGCAATGAGACTAAAACAAGTAATTCCTTTGAGCTTGATGAAACATCTATCCCTTGTGCAATTCCTATCTCCAAGGTAGATGCTTCAACTTCTTGCATTGATTTAATTGATGAATCTTGCTCACCATCTTGCCATGAGAATGTTGTTGTAGAATCATGTGATTATCTCATAGGCAAGGAAAATGATGAGCTCAAGCAAGAAGTGAAATGGCTCCGAGAGAGGTTGGCAAACTTGATGGGCAAGGGCAAGAACGATGAAGAACAAGTGGACATCTCTCAAGACATGAAGAGCCAAGTCCAACCTTCTCAAGATAACCGTGATCACATGGTGAAGAAGCTTGAGAAGGGTGCAACCGTGACTTGCTACAAGTGTCACGAGGAAGGGCACAAGTTCTACAAATGCCCCCAATTTGTCAAGAAGATGGACAAGGGCGCAAAGAAGAAATTGAAGCCCACCATCAAGAGCTCCCTCATCTACACCAAGCCCAACCGCAAGAACAAGACCAAGAGCAACACCTACGTCATCAAGAAGAAGGCAAATGGCAGGGTGGTTGCACACAAGGTTGGGAAGATGAAGGAAGAGCGGGGTTGGAACCAACCTATTTGGGTGCCCAAGGAAGTCATCACCAACATGAAGGGGCCTCAAATGGTTTGGGTTCCAAAGGCCACTTGAAGGCCTTAAGAGCGGGGACTTGGGAGGCTTGGCACAATCAAGATGAGAAGATTCAAGCCTATAAGTCAAGCTTGCAAATTGGAAATGTGTTGCCCAAGTTCCCCGATTGAGGTAATGGAAACTAGAACCCATCTCTTGCATCATTGTAGCTCCATTGCCTTGTTTAGGTTGCATTTGTTGCAATGTTTACATATGGTAGGTTGCTTGTGTCATGTGCTAACCCATGAGCAATCTACATGGTTTGATTAGTGTGTAGGAAAGCTACACTTGTTCTTTCATGGTGCATGTTTTCATATATATCTCTTTGCATCATGAGCAAGCTATAGGGTTAGCTTCCCTTTTGTTATCATAAACAATGTGCATACAATTGATTGGTGATTCAAACACTAAATGCACACATTTAGGGGGAGCTCATCATATGGTTTGATTATGGGACTAACATTGTTTCAAGCTTATCTTATGTAGTCCCTTAGCGACGCGTTCCGGTGCGGTGTTTCATTCTAAGAGAATGCTATTTCACTCTCAATGTGATCTAACATCTCTAAAAGAGTGAATATAGCAATATGAGCTTCATGCTATTGAGTCATGTCCTTGCAAGCTTATGTCTCTATATAAGTTCAAAGGCAATGTACTCATACATTCCTAATCCTTGTGGTACCCCAAGTGTCTTCTATGCAAGCTTCTTCCAAGTGGTGTCACCTAGTGATATCATTTCCAAGTGGCTCATCTCAATGTGGTGCCAACAAGGTAGAGAGGATCAATCCCCCGGAGGGATGCAATGATCAAAAGACTACAAGTGATATCTACAAGTGGTAATGTAACAAGAACCCATTTGTCTTATCTCTTGTCCCTTAAGCTACCTCCTTGCATGATATGCTCTAAGCTTCCTTGTCTTTCAAGTTTGTAGTTGTGCACTTGTTTCTCACTACCCTTGTCTTGCAAGTGGTATTCTTTTTATGCACACACTTAGGGGGAGCTTAGTTTGTATCATGTTAGTCTCATGAGCTTGTGATCCACCTTAGTTATTCACACAAGTGGTATCTTCATTGATATCATACTTATGGATCATGGTTCATGCGGCTTTCTCCCTTGCATTTAACATCTCTCCTTTGAGCTATGGTTGCTAGATCTTGCTAGTTTCCTTGGACCCGTTTGCTTTGGACTTTTTGGAGACTTTATTCCAAAGGGGGAGAATGTGAGACCAAAGCAAGCGTGTGGCGTAAGCTTACAAGTGGGCTCAAGGATGCTTACAAGTGATTTCAAGGATTTGAGACCAAAGGGGGAGAATGTGAACATAAGAGCAAAAAGGGGGAAGTTTGATCTAGGGGGAGTTTGGATGATGGTAAGCATCCAAGCAAGTGTAAGTGGTTCTAATTCTGTCAATTCTAGCAAATTTATGCTTGCTTTGGTTGTGTTGTCATAAATCACCAAAAAGGGGGAGATTGTAGCGAACATGGCCTCATATGCCATTTGTTCGGAGTTTGATTTTGGTGATTCATGACAACATGAGCATTGGGACTAACCATATTGTTTGAGCATGTCTTTGTAGACATTTCTAGGTCCCATGGATGCAACCGCACACAATGCAAAGCATGACAAAAGAAAAAATATGAAGCCGGGATAAAGAGAGGAATGAATTGGCCTTGTCCTATGAATAAATTATTCTTAGATCAATCAAATGGTATTAAATGCTACAGAATCATGAAGATTATTCCACAAGCTTTCCATAGAGTCCAAGATCATCAAAATCGGAATCCGGAGTGAAAAGTTATGCCCAAATTAAGATGTGCTGAAAATAGGGCACAGGATGATCCGACGGTCCCATTTTTGTGAGCACCGGATGAACTCCTGAGAAGAAGAAAACAAGTGTATAAGCACCGGATGATCTGGTGGTACCATCGGATGATTGCATCGGTTCATCCTATGCTTTTTCGGGAAACATACAGAGAGGTATTCGCGCAGAAATGTCTAGCACCGGATGAACCGACGCTGTCATTGGTTCATCCGACGCTTAAACAATGCTCAAATGCTCAGGATTTTTTCAGAATCTTGTAGAGAATTTCATAAGCTTTCCAACAAGTACAAGATCGCCCAAAACGGAGTTCGGAGCAGAGAGTTATGGCCAAAATACGGAAGGGCATATGGCAGCACAGGATGATCCGACGCTACATAAAATGACACCGTCGGTTCATCCGACGGTATATCTTAAATAGCCGTTAGAGCAACGGCTATATTGGTGTGTTGGCCTATTTATACCCCTTCAACTCTCCCATTTGGAGGTGCTGGATTGTGTGGAAGTGCAGAGGAGTTCAAGACACATTCAAGATCATATCCAATCCATCCAAGTGCTTAATTGCTCACCCTTAGACTAGTGCATGCTTTGTGTATGTGCTTAGTGCTAGGCTTAGCTTAGAGCTGAGTGAGTGCAAGGTTGTGCCAACCTTGTGAGGTGATTCTTGAGAGAATCCAGTTGTACAAGGTTCGCCGGAAGCCTTGGGGCCTAAGTGGCTCACCGGCAATCGTCATCGACCCTCCGGCTTGGTGTGGAGCGGCGAGGACACTTTGTGCGGGGGACGTGGAGACCCCTTCCTTGGTGGAGAAGCTCCTTAGTGGAGGCGGCATCAAGGTGACCAAGGGAGCTTGACAAGTGCCTAAGTGGCTAGCCTTTGTGGCAAGTCAAGTTGGTGCTCTTGGGAGAGACTTGGTGACCGGGAAGCAATACTCTTGTGTGAGTGCTTCAACAACGTGGACTAGGGGTGGCTTAGTGCCTACCGATACCACGGGATAAATCGCGTGTCAAGAGTTTGCTTCCTCTCATCCCCTTTTACGTTTCCGCATTTACTCTATTGCAATCTTTGCTTGTCTCTACATTCCTAGAGTAGTATCATGCTAGGATTGGCTATAGGTTGCAAACCTTCTTTTGGGATGGGAGTTTCACACTAGAACAACCGTAGTTGCACATATAGATAGTATGTTCTAGTTTACCTTTGCGCAAAATTAGTGAAGCCATAGGTTAAGGTTTTAAGTTGCCTAATTCACCCCCTCCCCCTCTTAGGCTAACGGGCATCCGATTCCTTACAACCACGAGGGGGAAAACGTGGTCCGTAGTTCCTCTGGAACCCAAAGCTGCGATCATCTCCCCTAAACCCGTATTGAGGACGAGTAGGAGGACGTCCAGCAAAACCACCACGAGCCCGACCAAACCTCTCACCAGCACGCACACCATCATCTCTCCTGACAAACCTCTCACCACCACCTCTCTGTGGGAACCTGCCAACACTCCTCACACTTCCCACACCCCGTGGAAGTGGCACTCTAGGCTCAGGAATACCATGAGACTGGCGATACCTGTCCTGGTTCGCTTGCTCCCTAGCAAGCCTCTCATCCCTCTTCCTCTTGTAGCAAAACTCTGCAAGATGCCTCTCCTTGCCACAATACTCACACCTGAAGGGGATGGGTTTTGGTTTTGGCTCTGGCTTCTCTCTAGGCTTCTCACCCTTCTCACCCACAAACTTTACCGGTTTCTGGAAATCATTTGTCTTAGGTGGGAATTTGGGTGGATCTTGGGTTGTGTCAAGCTTGTTGCAAAGGTGGTTGGGCTTTGGTGTGAAAGAGTTCTTGGGTGCTTTTGGGAGTGGGACTTGGATCTCTCCGATCACCTCAAACTCGGGGTTAGACTCAACACACTTCTCGTACACACTCTCCCCACTCGTTCTCTCCCACTTTCTCACCCAACTTCTCAAACCCCAAACCACGACCATCGCCTCTCTTGAACTCCTCAATCATGATTTTCAATTGAGGCTCCCGCCAAGACAACCAACCCAACACCTTCCTCAAATAGTCATTGTCCTCATAAATGACATCCAAACGGGAAGTAAGTTCAAGATTGCGCAAAGTGACTTCATCACGCCTAGTGCATGCATTGACAGCTAGGGGATTTCAAAGATGCTTCCAAAGAACTAATGGTAGAACGAGCATCAACAAGCTTAGCATGCATAGTAGGACATGATTTGCAAGCACCAAGCAAAGTAGGTCTAGCCTTAAGCTCATCATGTTCAGTCCTAAGAGCATCTAGTTGAGCCAAAGTAGAAGCATTCTTCTCATTAAGCAGTTTGATCTCATTCAATCATGCATCACACTCAACACATTCAACATCATCAGGAGTAGTAGGAGCAAGTTTCAAAGAGTCATTCTCAAGTTTCAATTCAAGCAGTTTTGACTCTAGTTCTCCTACTTTCTCGCTAGCATTCTCAAGTTGTGCCCTAAGATCTTTCCTCATCTTTTTGGCATCTCTAAGCACACTATCACGGTTGTCAAGCAAGCCATTCAACCTAGCAATCTCAGCAAGCAAAGAGTCGGGGTCACGGTTTACCTCATCCTCCGAGTCGGAGTCGCTGTCTTCCTTCTCGCTCTTCTTGCTACTTGAGCTATGGGCCATGCCACAAAAGCCCTCAAGCGCCACACAGCTCAGCCCGCTGAGGTTCCGGCTTGCACTCTTCTTGTCCTTGCGCCTCCCGGCGTCTTCTTCTTCGCTGCTTGAGCTTGACTGCTCCTCGCTTGAGCTTGAGTCGACGTCGCTCGCACCTGCCACCATCGCTCTTGCCTTGTTCTTCTTGTAGCCGCTCTTGCTCGGTCGCCGCTTGTCCTTGTCCTTGCTCTTGGACTTGTTGAAGTGCTTGCCCTTGGAGGAGTACTTGTCTTCACGCCTCGAGTGTGCCTTGTACTCGTTCACCTTGTACTTGTTCTCCTCTCGCTTCGGGCACTCGGCGATGAAGTGACCACGCTTGCCACACTTGTAGCACGTCCCCGAGCTCCGCCTTGCATTCCTCCGACTCTCGTGTAGTCGTTCAAACCTTCTTGAGAGCAAGGCCGGCTCCTCCTCGCCCAAGACATCAAACTCCTCATCCGGAATGGACATGAGAGAAGACAAGGAAAACTCGTCGACAGGAAGGGTTAGATTTGCCCTTTGATCCGCCCACAAGAGCAAGACTATGGTCGGTCAAGCCCTCATGCTTGGATTGCAACTTCCTATCAACCTCGACCGACTTGAGCTTAGAAAAGAGGTCATCCAACTCAATAGTCAAGTAATGCCCAGACTCCTTGATGGCCTCAACCTTAGCAGCCCAAACATTTGGGTCCAAGACATGCAAGAGCTTCAAAGCCTGATCATGCTCGGTGCACGGAAAATCCTCAACATTAGCTTTCATGTTGTTCACGATGGCGGTGAACCTCTGAAACATCGCATCAATGTCCACACCGGGAAGTGGAGTGAAATTCTCATATTGCATCCGGTAAGAGACAAAGAGGCGAGCCTTCACATGGTTATCACCACCGTGAGCAACCAACAACTTTTCCCAAATTTGCCAAGCAAGATTCAAATGGCGAACACGCTCAAACTCAGGATCACACAAGCTCCGGACCAAGTGATCAACGGCTTTTGCATTAGCCTCATACTTGGCCTTGGCACCGGCATCGGTCACCATAAGAGTATGGATGTTGACCGGAATAGCATAGGTCTTGTCAAGCACAATGAAATCCAACGCCTTCCCACGAAGAAAGATCATCATACGAGCCGCCCACTTGTGGTAACCCTTGCCATCGAAGTGCGGCGGACCGCCCCGCTCAACGTACGCCATCTTAGGATTCAAGACTTGTCAAAGTCGCAAAGAATCCGGCACCAAGCTCTGATACCAATTGAAGGATCAGATGGCGACTAGAGAGGGGGGAGTGAATAGGAGCCGGTAAAAATTCTTCAAAAAGAATCCGGCCTATACCCTAGAAAAACCCCGGTCACACACAAGCGATGGATCGAATCACGCACCAATCGCCAAGACCACGAGGTTATGGATCAACCTCTAGCCTTAGGAACGATTCCTAGAAGCACACGCGAAGCACTAGAAAGGGAAGGAAGGAATCGAAACAAGCAAAGACCGCACACGCCTCCGGCGGACCGTCCGGCCTTGCGGTGCGGACCGTCCGCGATGAACCGCGCGGACCGTCCGACTCGCTACCGCGGACCGTCCGCGCCGACGCCGTGGACCATCCGGCCCTCTCCGCGGACCGTCCGTTAAACACACACGGAACACCGAAGCGACCGAGAGAAAAATGGACCGTCCGCCGAGGCCGGGCGGACCGTCCGCGCCACCCGCGGACCGTCCGCTACTCAAGCCCGACCGTCCGCAAACCGGCCGCAACAAAAACCAAAGGCCAAACCGGATCGAAAACAAGGACGCGCAAGAACTCGACGAACACGCGACGAACACGACCCACGCGACCGTCCGCGACCACCACGCGGATCGTCCGCCGGTGCGGACAGAGCAGAAATGCCCCGACCCCGAAAGTCAACTCCCCCAAATCATCATCGGATTTCCCAAACGGTTGAAGCTATGGAGACAAGGGTTTGGGTACTTGAAAAGCGTCACACAAGGATGCTATAGCCCAAAAATCTTGTCTCCTAACTCCCTAAATCACCGGAATCGCGAATCCTTTGAGCACCACCGAAAGCTAGAGCACCAAACGAAAAACTTCGAATCCAAGTGGTTTCCCGGCGTTTGAGGGCACAAGATCAATCACAAAGATGCACGAGACATCTATCCATGAATCCCTCAAAGAAATCCGGGGAGAAACCCACTCAAATCCACGGAATCGAACCGGGAACAAAGGCACGAAAACAAGCACAAAAAGGCCACGAAAAACAACCCCGAATCTTCTATACAAACCAGGAAAGATTCACAAGGTCTAGCATGCCGCCCTAGCATCCATCCCTCTCAACAAATCTCTCATGAAGCTCTCATGGTAGCATGGAGAAAATGGGAGGAAAAATAGCTACGAAAATGAGAAAGAGGAGGGAGGAAATGAAACCCTAAGTCGCGGAGAGAGAGAGAGCCATCAACACACACTCATGGCTTATATATCAGGTCCCGCCGGAGTGGTAAATGACTCGACTACCCCTAACTTAACTACTGGCGATACAACCCACGTAGGGGCATTTTGGTAATGTTTGTGGGTCTTGCCATCGGACGGCCACGCCTTTGCCGCACCCCCGCGTCCTCCCGACGCAAGCCATGCGATCCCGCCGCGTGTCCTCCGCCTCGAAGCTTCCCGACACGCTCGGATCCCATCTCCGTCGTGTTGGGCCCTCGGACTTGGTTTTGAGGCCCAAACCAAGAAACCGCCCGCCGATGGTTTTGTGGGCAAACCACCGAACCCCCGCGTGCCCGGTCCGGCCTCCCACCAAACCACTTGACTTGACCGCCACCGTGCACCGGCTCGCTTGTCCATGACTTCGTCTTGCTTGTGTCGCCACCATGTAACCCGCACCCGGCCCCGCCGTCCACCGGTCCCTCGAACCGAGCCTACTTGTCTCTCCATCTCCCGGAGGCCCCTCAAGGTCGAAGACCTTTCGCGCCCGTTCTTCACCCGCAACAACACGAACTAGGCCGCAGCCTACACCGCGCACTAAGCCAAGAGTCGGTCCAACACCCGTTGTCAATCACTCATCACTAAGGAGCGGTCATCCACCGACCACCGGGACGCTCCCGGTCCTCGGAGGTAAAGTAGTCGACGATGAGCCGCACGATGAGCCGCGCAACGTGCCGAGGCACCCGAATACGCGGCATAGGTGAAGTAGTCGACGCCGAGCCTCGCTCAAGGCGAAGTAGTCGACGACAAGCCGCTTGACGAGCCGCGCGACGTGCCGAGGCACCCCGGGACGCGCGGCGTAGGCGAAGTAGTCGACGACGAGTCCGCGCGAGGTAAAGTAGTTGACGATGATCCGCGCAACGAGTCGCGCGACGAGCCACGCGACGTGCCGAAGCAACCGAACGTGCGGCGTAGTCGAAGTAGTCAACGACGAGCCGCGCGACGTGCCTAGGCACCCGAATGCGCGGCGGAGGCGAAGTAGTCGACGACGAGCCGCGTGACGAGCCGCATGACGAGCCACGAGACATGCCGAGGCACCTAGACGCGCGGTGTAGTCGAAGCAGCCGGACGCGCGGCGTAGGAAAATTGATTCTCGCTTTGACGGGGGCAAGGAGACTTGCTTCAATGGATCTCAACAAGTCGATGAGTAGATTGATCTTATTGACGAGGGTCCTTTGAATTCACCGGTGGTGATGATCACCCCTACCCGGGTGCGCCACCGGCGTTGTTTTAGATCGGCAAACCTACCAAGGGGGTTCCCGAGGTAGTAGATTGTGCGGTGGGGATCGTGATCGGGGGACCGAGAACTCGAAGGTGTGCGCAGGGACACGGGAGACAAGATTTATACAAGTTCGGGCCGCCAAGGTGGCAAACCTTGCGTCCCGTTTGGGGGATCAAGTATGGCGCCCGCGCTTGGTGTTGGCCGAGATCAGGTGCGCGACTAGGTACCCGGCCCTACTTTATATAGTCTAGGGGGCGGGTTCCTAGTCGGTTACAAGGCTGGAGTCCTAGTAGGATTACACGAAACGAGTCCTAGTAGGATTACAAAGGAATTCTAATAGGAGTCTGTCTTCTTCCTTCCTTGCATGAGTACCCGGGAGTGTGCCCTACAAATCCCTCACAAAACCAAATGTCTCCCCTTTGTCGCCCAAAAAGAAGACCCAAGCGTAGCGAGAATAGTCGTCCATGATCACAAGGACATACCATTTCCCATCCGCCGAGCACACACGAGCTAGACCAACCAAGTCCATATGGAACAACTCGCATGGCCTCTCCGTCATAACGGATGTCGAGGTGGATGAGAGGCGGCGACCATCTTGCCATGCCCACACGAAGCACATACCAAATCCTTTTGGTATTTCAACTTTGGCAATCCTCAAACTAATCCTAGCCCACTCAAGCGTGACAACAAGTCAAAACCGAAGTGACCTAGTCTCCTATGCCATTTCCAAAGCTCCGCCGAAACACCAACAACCAAACAACGAGAAGAGCCGCACATTGAGAAAAATCGGCTCTGAAAATTTGACCCTCGGGGACGATCGTGCACACAAGATCGCCTCGAGAATCCAAAACACGAGAACAACCCGTTTTGAAACGAACTTCGAAACCCTCATCGGGAAGTTGAGAGACGTAAAGAAGATTGTAACCCAAAGACTTGACAAGAGAAGCACGCCGAAGAGTCACGAGACTCACTCACCTTCACCGTGTCCACGTAAAGCACTCTACCTTTCCCATTATCCCCAAAAGTGATGTACTCTTTGGTCATCATCGAGGTGAGGGCCGGAGAATCACCGTCGATCTCCGATCATGTGTCGAGAGCAACCGGAGTCGATCAACCAAAAGCCCTCCATGCCTCCCACCTCGCGAAATAAAAAATGAGAGCGACAAAGTGAGCAAAAGACTCAAGCACTAGGGTTAGTACAAAAGGAATCAAACCAAGGTGCTTCGCCATTGCTCAAACATGGGGTTAGCAAAATCCATCCTATCTCTCCTAGCCGGAACACCCACACGTCCCCTTGGAGGACTACGCGTACCACGAAGGGGAGACCATGGCCCGTAGCTCCTCTCGGGACCTAAAACCGCGATCGTTCCCCCCATACTCGTATTAGCCACGAGCAAAGGAATGTCCAACAAACTCACCATGCCCAAGCCCAACACGCCTACCACCTTCTCGTGGTGGCTCACCTCGAGGCACAAACTCACACCTCTCTCGAGGGTAAATGGTACACACCATACCCTCACCTCTTGGCACCAACCTAGGCTCGGGCACACTATGAGAAGGGTGGTACCTGTCCTTGTTGGCCAACTCTCTAGCCAACCTCTCCTCACTCTTCCCCCCGAAGCAAAACTCGGCAAGGTGCCCATCCCTCCCACAATGCTCACAATGGAAGGGTTTTGGTCTTGGCTTTGGTTTAGGGTTCTCTTTGGGCTCGGCTTCTCCTCACTAGGTTTCTCCTCACTCGGTTTCTCTCCCTTCTCCCCAAAGAACTCATTCCCCAAGACACTCTTGAACTTGATGGGTTCCTCGGAAGTCGTTGGTTTGTGGAGGAAACACGGGTGGAGCCGGGGTTGTGTCTAGTCGGTGCCTAAGATGATTCGGTTTAGGAACAAAGGCATTTTTGTGGTGGGTTTTTTGTGGCTACGGGATATCACTCTCACCACTTCCTTCACCCACTTTCTTTGCCCCAAGCGCTTCCCCATCCTGGCGGTTGTATGTTTCGATCATTATCCTCAACCGAGGCTCATGACCGGACAACCAACCCATCAACTTTCTCGGCTCGTCATTCTCATCCCGCAAGCGGTCAACATAATGTGCAAGCTCCATATTCTTCACAACATTTATTTCACAAGTTGAGCAAATTGTAGGAATATGAGCTTTCGGTTGAGCCTCTAGAGATCTAGCATACACAAGCGAAACATCTAGCTTCTCATGCAAAACGAGACAAGATGTACAAGCACCAAGCAAGGAGGACCTATATCCCATCTCATCTAGTTCAACCCTAAGCACATCTAGTTCCTCAACCTTTGAGGCATACTTCTCCTTAAGCACGGTCAATTCACCAAGAAAAGTGGAACAATCGGTGCATTCGGGTTCATTGGTCACAACATGAGAAGATTTAATAGAGTCTATTTGGCCCTAGTATCAACAAGCAAAGACTCTAGCTCAACCACCTTCTCCTTAGCCTCTCCAAGCAAAGACCTATACTCCCTCTTCTCCTTGTTGGTCTTTCTAAGCATATCATCACGGTTATCAAGCAAGTCATTCAACCTAGCATTCTCCGCTATCAAGAAGGATGGGCTATTGTTTACCCTTCCTCGGAGTTGGAGCTCGAGTCATCTTTGTTGCTCTTCTTGCTTGTGGTGCTATGTGCCATGCCGCAAAAGCCTTGGGTGGCGAAGCACAATCCGTTGATGTGCTTGCCCGACCGCTTGCCCTTGTGCCGATTCTCTTCTTCATCACTTGAGCTTGATGAAGAGTAGCAGGAGCTTGAGTCGATGTCGCTTGCACCGGCCACCATCGCTCGCTCCTTCTTCTTGTGACCACCACTCTTCCTTGGCCTCTGCTCGGACCTGTTCTTGCCCTTGTAGTCGTCCCTCGAGCGGTGCTTGTGGTCGGTCCTCAAACGGTGCTTGTGCTCGGGCTTGACCTCCATGGCTTTCGGACACTCGGCGATGAAGTGCTCGAGCTTCCCGCACCGTAGCATATGCCGTAGCTTCTCCGAGCGTTCTTTCGGTTCATGTACATGCGCTCGAACCGCCCTCGCTCAACAACACGAGGTCCTCCTCACCTAGCATGTGAAACTCCTCATCCGGCATGGACACAAGGAAAGACAAAAAGAATTATCTCGAAGACATGTTAGCATTAGTCCTTGAACCAGATACGAGAGCCAGACTATGGGGATCAGTCGGGTTCTCGATCTTTGCACGCACCCCACGGTCCACCTCGGACGACTTGAGCTTGGAAAACAGCTCGTCCACCATGAGGGTCTCATACTTCTCCGACACCGAATGGCCTCGGCCTTTCCACTCCACACGGTACGATCCAGAGAATGCAAGAGCCGGGACAGCCCCGTCATGGTCATCATACGGGAGCACGACCACATTAGCCTTCATGTTGTTCATGATCACCGTGAAACGCCGAAATATGGCAACTATGGACTCACCGGGGAGATGAGTGAAGTTCTCGTACTCCCTCTAGTAGGTCGCAAAGAGCCGAGCCCGAATCCGAGCGTTCCCGCATGAGCATTCTTCACCGCTCCCAAATCATGCACGCCAAATCCTCTGTCCTAACCCATTCGAATTTGGATTCACACGGAGAACAATACGAGTAGTCGACCACCTTGTTGTTGGCGTCGAACATGTCCCTCGATCCTAGAGAAAGGAAGTTCATCGGATGAACATAAGCTCGTTCACCGTAACATCCCATAGGATCCGACCCTTGCCACGGAGGAAAGCGGCCATCCGCCTTTGCCACATATGGTAGTTCTTGCCATCAAAGTGTGGAGGACCCGCACCCCGTTCTTTGTATGCCATCTTTGTATCTTAGACTAATTAGAATCACGAAGATCCATAACCGGCTCGATATCAATTGAAGAACCAATTAGGTGACTAGAGAGGGGGGAGTGAATGGGAGTCGATAAAAATTCTTCTCCAAGGAGAGAACTCGGTCTATACCCCAAAATCACAACCAAGGATTCCCACACAAGTTTGTCAAGGTCGCGTAGTCACAGCGGACCTACCAACCCTAGGAACAAACCCTAAACGATCCCAAAGCGAAAGCAAAACTCAAAGAAGCAAAGGACTTAGCTATCCCGCGAACACCCTGGCGGACAGTCCGCGACCCTGGGGCGGACGGTCCGTGGTCACCGGGCGGACGACCCGCTACCCACGGGCAGACGGTCTGTTAATCACAACAGAACGACCAGACGAGAACCCAAACATGCGGACGGTACGTACCTGGTCCTCGGATGGTCCGCGAGCAACTCGTGCCGCGCGGACGGTCCGAGATCCCCGAGCGGACGGTCCGGCCACCACGCGGACGATCCACTAGCCTTACACGGACGGTCCGACAAACCACCTGCCGCAAGCAAAACTTTGACACCTCAAAAGATCTACACGCGAGCTCACAAGAACCGGACGAACACGTGACGAACTTGCACCTTGAAAAAGGTCCGCGGGCTAGGGACGGACGGTCCGCCGGCCCTCGAACGTAACAAAGCATGAGGTGAAAACCGAGAAGTCAACCTCCCTTATCCCACCATGGATCTCCCAAACGGCTTGAGCTCTTGAGAAAAGATTTGGGGAAGATGTGAAGCGTCCCTAGGGGATGTTATGCCCCAAAACTTGGGTCCTCAAACGAACTAAATCACCGGGAATCGAATCGCTACCGAACTCAACCGAAAACCAAGGTTCCAACCGAAATCCTTCAATCGGAGGCCGAACTCGGAGTTTGGGGGATCAAGATCAAGCACAAAGATGCATGAAGCAACTATCCATGATTCCCACCAACAAATCGGAGCCCAAACACCTCAAAATTGAAGGAATAAGCCGCGCACGAAAAACTGACGAAAATAGCTCGAAAAAGACACGAAAATCCAACGAGCTACAAACCGGGAATCGACACAACCATGAAAGCTTCCATTTACTCGAGGTCAAATTCTTTACAAATGGTGGAAAAATATAACCCTAGAGAGCAAGGAAATGAGAAGTAGTCCGGATGGATGGTTTGCCCGGAAACCCTAGAGCTAATATATATGAGTCCCCTTCGGGCCGGGCAAAAGACCACACTACCCCTAGCACTTAAGTTGTGATAGAGCCCCTCGGGGGCAAATAGGTCATTTAGCACTCCTCTTCGTCGCACGGCACGCCGTCGCCACGCGACCGCGTCCTCCCGACGCAAGTCCCGCGATCCCGCCACGCGTCCGCCGACATCGAAGCTTCTCGGCGCGCCGGATCTCGTCTCCGCCCGCCGAGCCTCCGGTCTTGGTTTTTGTGGCTCAACCAAATAACCCGACGGCTTTTTCGGTGAACCGCCGCAAACCCTACGTGCGGACTCCGGTCGTGAACCGCTATCCCGCACCGGCTCCCCGATCGCCGACTTCATCTTGCTTTTCTTGCCACCATGCGACCCGCGCTTGACCCCGCCGGCCACCGTGTCCCTCGAGTCAAGCCTACTTGTCTCTCCACTCCTCGGAGGCCCCACAAGGCATAGACCTTTCGCACCCACTCTTCACCCGCAGCAACGCAAATCAAGCCGCAACCGCACCTCGTAATACTCACTCAAGAGTTAGTCCACACCATGTTGTCAATCACTCATCACGGCTTGGAGCGACCATCCACCGGTCCTCGGACGCTCTAGTCCACAGCGGGCTCCTCTACGCCATCTCCTCCTTCTCTCGGTGACCGAAGATTTGTGTAGTGGTGGATCGCGAGGAGGAGGAAGTGAAAAGGATGATAAGCTTATGGAAGAGGCGAGGGGGGAAAGAAGGGGAGGGCGACCGGGAGAGGGAGTTATATTGACAAGAGGCGGAACCGTCGGCGCCTTTGCCCCCACCCACTACTCCATTACGCCGGTATGTGCCACTCGATTGTGCATCGAGCTCCGTTTCGGGTGCAAAATCGTCCAAAACCACGCGTCTCCTTTCAATTACGCGAGAAGGAGAAGGGGCGGGGCAATGATGTCGGGCCCACTTGTCAACGGCAGCAGCCAAACTGCGGCACCTTTTCAATTTCCATTTATTGTTTTATTACATGGCCGAGGCACCTTCTTCAACCTTCAATCCTCGTCGCCAACTTTATCCCTCCTCACCTTCAACTTCAATCCTCGTTGCCAAATTCATCCCTCGTTTCCAACTTCCACCTTCGTCGCCTTCAATTTCAACCCTAGTCGCCTTTCAATTTCCAAACCCCGTCGCTTTTCTATTTCCTCCCCTTCTCCTTGATGCCCGAGGTGTGCTTGATAATGTTGCTACGCGCGGATGAACTTGTCACCCGGATCATCATACACTCCATCAAGGATGAGCCTATCTTCCATTTTCTCGAACCTTCGCAATAAAATCGTGGCACCTTCCGGCGCATCCGCGACTCCAATGAGGTACTATTGCACGTGTCGTTGCGTGAACTTCGTTGAGGCGTGCAAGAATCGCTATGTCGTGTCATGCTTTGAGCGGCGCTTCCGCGAGGCCAATCATCCGGAGGCATTGTGCTTCGAGGGGATGGAGAGGTTGATGAGGCGGTGGAACCCCGATAAGGGTTTGAAGCTCATCGGATATGCCGCCGTCGAAGACTCCGGTGCCAAGTACTTCTTAGCTCTACCGAAGTATCGTTGCAACCGGGCGGACCCCGAAGCCATGGCACTACTCTAGGAAATCGGCGTCGCCCCCGACGGCCGGTGGAAGAACCACAACCGCGGCGGCCGCGCTACCTCGTCAAGCGGGATCTCCACAACATTGTGTGGTGGTACTCGCTTGATAACGGTGACGACGACGACATTTCATTGCTGCCCATCCGGAATCCCCATATCCGCATTTGGGCGGCGAGATGTAGGCGCTACGGGCCCGATACCAAAGAGATCATCCACTACTTCATCGCCGAGTGTCGCCGTTGACGGATAAAAGACGTATCCCTCTACGATCCGCAAGCGTACGGACCCCACACCTTTTTCACCACGGGATTCCCAAGGTTCTTGTCAATCCGCGGAGCAAGGGGATTACAAGCGTTCGATCGACAACGACACACTAGCTACTAAAACCCTAACTACTATTATACTAGAAAACAACTAAACTACACTAGAGAGAATGATAAACGATCAAGATAGAAGACACTCACCCACGGGTCTACGATACTAGAGCATGCAATCGCTTAAAGACATGAAAACCAATCTAATCTATCGGGGATGTGACCACGGTTTCGCCCTTTCCCTCCTCTCGTCTTGTCACTACGCGAAGGTATTCATGACTAGACCTTTGATGGCCACGGCGTATTGAATGGATCCAAGGAAGCATTGAGGCCTATACTCCCTTTACGGCACGGTTGCAAGCCTTAAGCATTAAAGTATATTCAACACAAGATGATAGATAGATAATCCGACAAAGTGCGATTACATCTCAAGATCGATTACAACCCATGGACGAATGAGAAGATTACCCCATCAAGGTGCCGATCATGGCACCGTTGATCATGGTTTCCCTTCCGCCGGTGTCTTCCTCCTTCTCCTCGAGAGGGTGCTTCCTTCGAGGTGGTTGATCTCCGGCCCGGAGATCCTCCTCTTCTCTCTCTAGCTTGTGGATGGCCTTCGGTGCGAAATAACTCCTCTCCTCCGTGTTGGCGGCGCGTCGGGGGTTTTAGGGTCGAAGATCCTTCGAGGGCAAGGAAGACGGGACCGAACCGGTGCCCGAAGTGGGCCGGGCCGCCCGCCGGGCCGGCCGGCCCGAGCCAAGTTTCGGCCCGGTTCGGTCGCTCTTTTTCTCCGTGGGTCCTCGTGAACTTATCTACTTTGCCCCCTCCACTTGCATGATTTTGACGCCGTTATCCTCGCGATCAAGATGGAGGCTCTCTTTGCATGAAGTTTGATCTTTTACGCTTCAATCCCCGGGGGTGTTCCTCGTAGCACTTCGGTCCTCGCCACCATTGGAAGTGATTTCAGCAAGCTCATGAACACGAACAAGACTCCATGAATGCTCGTTTGAACTTGTTGCAAATCCGTCCTTTATGTCCATGTTTTCCTACATAAACACAACACTTCCAAATGCATGCACAAAGATGAACTTGTTATATGATTAGTGTGCCTAGTGGCGGGTTAGTTCCATAATCAAATCCAAACCAAAGTGTAATGAACATGCTAGGTGCACCAAAATACACCGTCAACATCTCCCCCACACTTAGCTCTTGCTCGTCCTCGAGCAAGTACTCGTAAAAGAACTTCGTCCAAGGAGTGTAATCGTGTACCACTTATCCTTCTTCACAAGTTAGTCAATCCCTTCATCTTTAATACATAAACACAAAGTAATGATAATCAAACATAAACTTGGGCGTTTAGAATTTTTACCACGTCAAGATTTACCCCACAACTCAAACTCTTCACTCGAAGTCTTCAATTTCAGCCATGCTTACTCCTTTGCTTCCATCGGAGGGTTTTTTATGGTTTTCAAAACAAAAATCCCTGCAACAAGTATTAGACAAAAACCTTTCTCCAAGCTCTCTCAAGTCACTCATATGATGTGACTATCCTAACCAAATTTTATAAAACTCTCACCTCCCATTAATCTCTCATATATCATGTAAAGTGGAGCTATAGGTAGGGCTAGCGCAATCAACACAAATATTGTCAAACTAAAAACTTCCTCTAATGGTTGTCTACCTTTCAAAGCCAATGATCATGAGAATTAACCATATGTAGGGATATCAAGGATGAGAAGATTTAGAATGGTGGACATGTGCAAGGGCAAAGGAAAATTGTGACTACAAGGCAACAATGATATCCTCGTTGTCGGATTGCACATGGTTGGAAATAGAATAAAAGTTTCGTCTCACAATCAACGTGACACCCTTCCTTACACTTTATTTTTTTTTCTTTCACTTGATCCATCCCTCTCATATCTTCATTGCTAACTCATCTTTTTCTTTTTCTTCTTCTTTCATTCACATATGATTTTTTTCTTTCTTTCTTTCTTTTCCATACACATACTTTTTCTCTTTATTTTTCTCTCTCTTGACAACTTTTCAAAGCTTTCAATTCTCTCTTTCCTCGCATGCATACAATCTGAATTTTTAAATTAAATCATGCTAGAGACGAGACGAAACTTTGAAAATAGGTTGTGTTCAAGGAATACGATGTACAAAAGAGATGTATAGGGTTGGGTATGGAATCCGGCGATACTCATGACTTTCGTTGTGAAAGTCATGGACCGAATATATGACGAGGCTAGCAACAAAAGATAAGCACAAGGACATGATCATTGCTCGAAATTAAAACTCACCAAGAGAGAAGGGTCCTAGCCTAACTCATCGTGCTAATCACACTTATGGTGGAGCGAAAAAAAATAAACTTGGCTTTGGATAGGAATTTTTTCTTACTCTCAACTTGGAAAAAGAGGTTTTGCTAACCTTTATTACAAGGGTTTTAAAATAATTTTCAGAACTGAAATCCTCCAATTTTTAGCATCGAACATAGCACAACTAACATGTGAAGCTCAAGATCGAAGTGCGGTACGGGTACTTTAAGTAGTAGCGATTCCACTAAGCACCACGGTAAACGTTTTTCAAACCACGTACTAGTGTTCATATATCAAGAATCGAAGATTAAACAAACAAGTAAATAGGGATAAACAATACATAAAACACAAAGATATATGTAAAGACTCTTTTTATTTGGTTTTCTTGACTCAACACTAATTTAAGACACTTGCAAAAATTTAAAAACAGACTCGAAAATTAAAGACTCATTAAAAACACTAAGACTCTCAAACAAAGATTAAACCGAACCTAAATTTGAAGTTCAAAAGCTAAGGCTAGCGAGCTAGCCCTCCCCCACACTTAAAACATACGACGTCCTCGTCGTATCTTACAAAAATCCTAAGGGGAAAACTAGATCTAGTGGTACTTCAAGCAAGTTTTGCACCACTTGCCTCTCATGTTTCCAACCATGCCGAAAAGTTTGCGCACGTTACGGTTAAGGAACTTGTAGTCATCTTCAACTACGCGCTCCAAGTCCTCCATACGCTGCTTCATCGCTTCCATGGCTTGGAGACATTCGTCGGCCGACGTGTAGAGATCCGCGATGGATTGACGGCAAAATCGACAACACACCGGATGCAATCCGAAGGGGTCGTCGTCGCCATAATCTCCACCGTTGTCACCACCGTCGTCTCCACCTCCATTGTTGTTGCCTTCACCACCGCCGTTGCCGTTGCCGTTGGGGCCTTCGGGAGTCCTTTCATAGGGTTGCTCACCCCAATCATCATCATCTCTACCGGCGGCCGCCCACGAGTTCGGGCTACGATCGTCGGAGTAGTCGCTATCCCCATAATCCTTAGGCTCCGGCGACACCTCCTTGTAATTCTTGCGCTTGATGCCTTGGAGGCGTGCCGACCTTCGAACGGGTGTAGGGACCTTCTCTCCTTTGACGGGGTTGCGAGATGCAAGAGCTCCGGTCGGGACACGTCCTCCGCAACGGATACGTGCGGTCCTCTTGACGGGTAGCTTGACCTCGCATCGCATCGCCTCCTCCATCGATGGCTTCTTGGCTTCTAGCTTCAACTCTAAGCTTTTTGGAGGCTCAATGGCTGCTACAAGGGTGCAACACATTGCTTGAAAGGTTTGATTCTCGAGCTCCCAATTCGGCCAAATATATAGTCCCGAGAGAAAAGCCACGGGAACCTTATTTTCCTTTTTTACACTTCCCTTATAATTTTCCGACCAAACAAAGAAGTCAAAAAGGAGCAATTCGTGCGAAATTCGGGGTCATCGGGCGTCGGGCCACCCCCGGGCGGTCCGCTCGGGCCGGCCGGCCCACCCTGCCTCGGGGGCCGGGCCGGTCCGGGTTTTTGCACACCGCCCTATTTTTTCTTCCTCGGCCCATGGGAAAAAGTTGGCCCGTAAATCTTCGCGAAAAACTCCGGAAAGCTAAAAGAAAAATTATTTACGAAGTTGATGCCTTGTTTTTCGTCCTAGGCGGGACGTTCGGGCTCTTCCTCCATGGTAAAGACGTCAACATGATGAATGGGCACGACATCGGGTTCGTAGTAAACCTTAAGCCGCTGTCCATTCACCACAAATTGATCGCCGTTTATATCCATAATGGTTACCGCTCCGTTGGAGAACACCGAATGCACAACATAAGGTCCATCCCACTTGCTTTGCAATTTCCCCTTTCCGAAGGTTTTAAACCTCGAATTGTAGAGGAGGACCTTATCTCCTTCTTTGAATTCTTTTTTTCTTCAATCTTTTATCATACCACCTTTTGATTCTCTCCTTGTATATGCTTGCGTTTTCATATGCTTTCAACCTCAACTCCTCTAGCTCGCTTATTTGAATTCTTCGTTTCACCACCGCGGCATCGAGATCAAGGTTCATTTCTTTAATCGCCCAATAGGCTTTATGTTCTAACTCAACCGGAAGGTGGCAAGCTTTTCCATAGACAAATTAATAAGGGGTCATACCTATTGGTGTTTTAAACGCCGTTCGATAAGCCCATAAAGCTCCGTCTAATTTCTTTGACCAATCCTTGCCTCCCTTCTCTATGGTTTTGTTGAGTATGCTTTTTAATTGCCTATTTGACGTCTCCGCTTGTCCGTTGGTTTGTGGGTGATAGGCCGTGGAGACCCTATGCTCAATTCCCAACTTGGACAAGCACCTTTTGAAGTTCTTCCGGTGAAATGAGTTCCTCCATCACTTATCAAGATTCTCGGTGTACCGAAACGGGGAAAAATCACGTTCTTGATCATAGTGATGGACTCCTCCGTGGAAGCTTTACGACATGGTATAGCCTCTACCCACTTGGATACATAATCGACCATAACAAGTATATACTCGAATCCAAATGAGTTTTTAAAAGGCCCCATGAAGTCTATGCCCCATACATCGAATATGTCGATTTGCAAGTTGTATTTCAAAGGCATAGAATTTCTTTGAGAGATGTTTCCGGTTCTTTGGCATTCGGGGCATGACGCAACATATCTTTTAGTATCTTCATGCATCTCCGGCCAATAGAATCCGCTCGACCATACTTTGGCTTCGGTTCGAAAATGGCTATAGTGTCCACCGTACTCCGCCGAGTGGCACTTCCTTAGAATCTCAAGCCTCTCTTCTCTTGGCACACATCTTCTCATCACTCCATCATTGCCAAGTTTGAAGAGGTATGGTGCATCCCAAAAATATTTCTTACTTTCGGAAATAACTTTCCTTTGAGTGTTTTTATCTAGATGATCGAGGGGCATCTTTCGAATTGCTCGAATGATGTCGATCATCCAAGTATCTTTATCAAGCACTCTATAGAGGTGGTCATCTCTCATCTTATCTTCTATGGGCTCTTTATCATCTTGTCCACGATTCATCCTAGACAAATGATCGGCCACAACATTTTCCACCCCCTTTTTATCACGAATTTCAACATCAAACTCTTGGAGAAGAAGGATCCAACGAATCAAACGTGGTTTAGCTTCCTTCTTAGCCAAGAGATACTTGATGGCTACGTGATCGGTGTAAACAATGACTTTCGAGTTCACGATGTAAGATCTGAATTTTTCGAAAGCGAATACCACCGCTAACAACTCTTTTTCCGTAGTAGCGTAATTTAATTGAGCCCCACTAAGAGTTTTGCTAGCGTAGTAAACGGCGTGAACTCGGCCTTCCTTTCTTTGTCCCAAGACCACGCCTACGGCGTAGTCACTTGCGTCACACATGATCTCGAAAGGTTGGCTCCAATCCGGAGGTTGGATGATGGGAGCACTCACCAACGCATTTTTCAAGGTCCGGAATGCCGCTAGACACTTCTCATCAAAGTCAAAAGCCACATCCTTTTGAAGAAGGTGCGTTAAAGGCTTAGTGATCTTCGAGAAGTCCTTTATAAATCTTCTATAGAATCCGGCATGGCCTAGAAAGCTCCTTAAGGACTTAATATCCGTAGGAGGTGGGAGTTGCTCAACCGTCTCTACCTTAGCCTTGTCCACTTCGATTCCTCTCTCGGATATAACATGTCCGAGCACTATTCCTTGCTTAACCATGAAGTGGCACTTTTCCCAATTTAAAACCAAATCTACCTCCGCACACCTTGTAAGGACCTTTTCTAAGTTTGCTAAGCAATCCATGAACGTCTTCCCGTAAACGGAAAAATCATCCATAAACACTTCAACAATTTCTTCGATGAATTCCGAAAACACGGCCATCATGCAACGTTGAAAAGAGGCCGGAGCGTTGCATAGGCCGAAGGGCATCCTCCTATATGCAAACGTTCCGTAAGGACACGTAAACGTTGTCTTATGTTGATCTTCGGGTGAATGGGAATTTGCATGAACCCCGAGTATCCATCGAGAAAGCAAAAATAAGCGTGGTTTGCTAACCTCTCGAGCATCTCGTCTATGAACGGTAAGGGGAAGTGATCTTTCTTCGTTGCTTTGTTAAGCTTACGGTAATCGATACACATCCGCCACCCGGTCACGGTTCTTTGCGGTATCAACTCATTCTTCTCATTCTTCACCACGGTCAAACCTCCTTTCTTCGGTACACAATGTACGGGCTCACCCATTCACTATGCGGAACCGGGTAGATGATTCCGGCATCAAGTAACTTGATAACCTCTTTCTTTACTACCTCTCGCATGGCATGGGTTAGCCTCCTTTGATGGTCCACTACGGGCTTACATTGGTCTTCCATTGGTATACGATGAGTGCAAAAGGTGGGCTAATACCTTTGAGATCATTAATTGAATATCCAATCACCTTCCTATGTTTTTTAATAAAATCAGCAACGCTTCATTTTCTTCGGGACTCAACTCGTCGCTCACAATGATTGGATAAGTTTTGTCCGGGCCCAAAAATTCATATTTTAATCCCTTGGGCAAAGGTTTAAGGTCTACCTCGGGCACTTGTGGCTCCTCGTTTTTGATTTCTCCTATGTCTTCGAACTTCTCTTCCTCCATGCTACCGTCATGCGGCTCTAAGCCTTTTGTCGCTTCCTCTAGTTCTTCATCTTGTTGATTACTAATTTGATTTTCCATCGCTCTTTGCAGCGGGTCTCTAAGGGTTTCAACAAAACAAAGACTATCTATCTCTTCTATTTCTTCATCGTCGGGAGGAAAAGGTGTAAGGTGTTTAGAAGCACGAAGAAAGTTATATGTGTACTTTGTTCCATTAAGGTTCATTGTTACTTTGCCTTCTCCGGCATCTAACACGGCATCAACCAACTTAAGAAAAGGCCTACCTAAGATTATATGATCAGAATTACCATGGTAAGCATCAATAACAAAGAAATCGGTTGGTATATAGTTTCTAGAAATTTTTACTTTCATGTTGCAAGCAATACCTAGAGGTTTGATAGTTCTACCATCTCCCATAATTAATTTCGTTGATGTTGGAGCTAAGTCTAGGTTGTGGTATTGAACTTTATCGTAAATTTTAGAAGATAGAACACTTACTTGGGCTCCGATGTCGCATAAAGCTTTGCATTGAACTCCGTTGATCTCGCAACTCAAGTGCGGCGTCATCTTCTCTTCTTCTTCGGATCCGATCGAATAAATTTCAGCAAGGCGAGCGTATGGTGATGCTTCGGGCTTGATCCCCATGATTCTCTTCACCTCGGCAATATGTTCCGGATCCACCACGTCATCTCCAAAGAGCTTCTCAAAAATCTCACCGGTGGTTTCGAGGTCGTATGAATTTTCAGCTTTCTTCTCCGGTGGGAAATCCACTTCCAATGCTCTTGCCATTCCCTTTTGATTAGGGAACGGTCTTCTCTTGTCGAATACTTCTCCGTAATCAATAGGAACCCAATCCATTGGCTCGAACTCCCTTAGTGGCTTCGCGCTTGACATGCTTCTTTTGTTCATCTCACTTGGTGCGGCGAAGTCGACGTTTGGTGTAGTTCTTGACTTGATGTGTTCTTGTTCAAGCTTTTCCATGATTGGTTCCTCTTTTGTGACTTCCGGGGTTGCCTCTTTAGAAAAATCAGCAAGCTTCTTATTCCTTGAATTGAATTCCGGCTCTTCCGCAAGTCTTGTTTCCCAATGTCTTCGCATGGCAGCCGCTTTACTAACTTTTTGTAGAAGTTGGGCGGCTTCCGTGAGTGTTTTCTCCATGAGATCCCCACCGCACACATTTCGACGTGTCGCATGCAACTAGGGGTTAGGGAAAAGAAAAATGTATGCAAGAGTACGTCACGGTGAAGCCGAGTTTTGGTCCTTGTTCGATTAATTCATTAAACCTATCCCGGGCTTGGTCTATCCCTTCCTCTTCTCCTTGCATGAAAGTGATCACTTGCCTCCTTAGATGTTGAACCTTGCTAATTGGAAAGAACTTCTCGCAAAACTTCTTTGTCAACTTGTTCCAATTGCCTTCAACTTCAAAGGACGCAACCGAATACCATGTCTTTGCTTTGCCGGCAAGTGAGTAGGGAAAGAGATTCCATTTGAACCATTCATCGGGAACTCCTTCTTGACGCACCGTGTTGCATATTGTCGTGAAATCCCTTATGTGTCTATATGGGTTCTCCGTAACCATCCCTTCAAATGGGTTTTCCGCCACCATCTTGATGATCTTGGATTTAATTTCATACTTGGTCGCTTCGAGCTTCGAATCGACTCTTGTACTTTTATGTCTTCACATCGAGGGCTAGCGTAATCCCTTAATGATTTCTCCGGTTCTTCCACGGGTTGATTAACGAACTCCATCTAGACAATAAGATAAAAACAAAAACAAAAAAAGAAACAAGTGTTTTTCTGGTAATATATGTTAGATATAGCAAATAAAAGATAAACTAAAATATAAAACTAAGTTAGATGCAAATCAAACGATGTAAACTAACTTGCTCCCCGGCAACGGCGCCAGAAAAAGGGGCTTGTTGACGGATAAAAGACGTATCCCTCTACGATCCGCAAGCGTACGGACCCCACACCTTTTTCACCACGAGATTCCCAAGGTTCTTGTCAATCCGCGGAGCAAGGGGATTACAAGCGTTCGATCGACAACGACACACTAGCTACTAAAACCCTAACTACTATTATACTAGAAAACAACTAAACTACACTAGAGAGAATGATAAACGATCAAGATAGAAGACACTCGCCCACGGGTCTACGATACTAGAGCATGCAATCGCTTAAAGACATGAAAACCAATCTAATCTATCGGGGATGTGACCACGGTTTCGCCCTTTCCCTCCTCTCCAACTCGTCACTACGCGAAGGTATTCATGACTAGACCTTTGATGGCCACGGCGTATTGAATGGATCCAAGGAAGCATTGAGGTCTATACTCCCTTTACGGCACGGTTGCAAGCCTTAAGCATTAAAGTATATTCAACACAAGATGATAGATAGATAATCCGACAAAGTGCGATTACATCTCAAGATCGATTACAACGCATGGACGAATGAGAAGATTACCCCATCAAGGTGCGATCATGGCACCGTTGATCATGGTTTCCCTTCCGCCGGTGTCTTCCTCCTTCTCCTCGAGAGGGTGCTTCCTTCGAGGTGGTTGATCTCCACGCGGAGATCCTCCTCTTCTCTCTCTAGCTTGTGGATGGCCTTCTCGGTGCGAAATAACTCCTCTCCTCCGTGTTGGCGGAGCGTCGAGGGTTTTAGGGTCGAAGATCCTTCGAGGGCAAGGAAGACGGGACCGAACCGGTGCCCGAAGTGGGTTGGGCCGGCCCGCCGGGGCCGGCCGGCCCGAGCCCGAGTTCGGCCCGGTTTCGTCGCCCTTTTTGCTCGTGGGTCCTCGTGAACTTATCTACTTTGCCCCCTCCACTTGCATGATTTTGACGCCGTTATCCTCGCGATCAAGATGGAGGCTCTCTTTGCATGAAGTTTGATCTTTTACGCTTCAATCCCGGGGGTGTTCCTCGTAGCACTTCGGTCCTCGCCACCATTGGAAGTGATTTCAGCAAGCTCATGAACACGAACAAGACTCCATGAATGCTCCTTTGAACTTGTTGCAAATCCGTCCTTTATGTCCATGTTTTCCTACATAAACACAACACTTCCAAATGCATGCACAAAGATGAACTTGTTATATGATTAGTGTGCCTAGTGGCGGGTTAGTTCCATAATCAAATCCAAACCAAAGTGTAATGAACATGCTAGGTGCACCAAAATACACCGTCAACGGTCGCATCCGTCATGAGTTCGACCTCTCGGACACGTAGCTTCCTCCCCGCTATGGAGTACGCCGTCGGCCCGGGATGAACATCGGAATGTAGGCGCAAGCATCAATGAACATTATCTATCTTGAATGTAAATTATTAGATATTACTAAACGCGGATTTGATTTTATCGGGATGTCAATTTTTAATCAGTTTTTAATAGATAATATTTGATTTGCCACGTTCGCGAGTCAAATCGAAGGTTGCGAGTGGTCTCATTTGCCGGCGACGAGGCTCGAGATGCCCTCTTGGGTTTCAAAACCACCGAAGCGGGCACGATGTTGGTGGCGGTGGGAGGCGTGCCCTCTACTTCCTCCTTTGTTCTATTGGAAAATGAAGAACGGTTTACCGTCCCGCGTCCCCGACGGCATTTCTCTTCTTAGTCCGCAATCAAATTTTTATAACATGTATTTCACCGTCATAATTAGTCCAAATTTGATTTTTTTCCTACGAGTTTTCTAAAATCACCGTGTTTTCATTACTTTCATTGTTTAGTGTATATTCCATTTCTTGAACTATGTTTATATGCCTTATCTTGTTCTATGTAAGTACATCATTTAAATAATATTTGTTTTCCACGACTCTTGTAATGAAACTTTGTGTTTTCGTAATGCGTTGACGGTGAAATTCCGTCAGCCTAGCCATGAGTTTACCTTCGGTGTTGGAATGACTTTTATATCTTATTAATTGGTACTAACGCCCTTGGTATAACAAGTTTGTTCGTGCATGTCGGTTTTGGAGTTTAGTGTTTATGCAGGATTTTAGTGTTGAAACCAAGACTTCCGAGATAAGTTCATCAAGCACCTCACGACAAGACCTTGAAGCCCGTACAAGTCAAGCAATGAAGTAAACATGACTCCAAGAAGCCCAAGGACCAAACCCAAGAAGATGAAAAACTCCGAGGACCCAGTCAGAAAACTGCCGAATCTTGCGGGACAAGGAGCTTCATACAATCCGAGGAGAAACCGATGACAAGGGCCCACATGCAACTCAAGGAAGACTCTAGAAGACTCGGGAACCAACACCGGCGAAGGAGGCCGGGGGCCGGGCCGAAGTGGGCCCAAGCCGGCCGGCCTAGGCCGCCCGAGGACCGCCTGTGCCGACGCCGGGCCCGAGCCGGGCCGAGCCCGGCCCATTTCATGGCCCGGTCGCCCCCCCCTTTGACCTAGCCTCCATTCGAGGGCTATTTATAGCCCCGAGGCCGGGAGCCACGGATCAACTCATTCGTCATCGGCCGCCGAGGAGCGAGAGAAGAGAGGGACACCATGTCGAGAGAGGAGAGGGTCGAGCTAGTTGACTAGCATCTTCCTAGCCGGTATAGGAGCCTTGCAAGGAAGACCACGTCGGAGTTCCGGAACTAGAAGCAAGATCGAGGTAGGATCCGGTGGTGATCTTGATTCATGTATCATGTAATGTTGAATTATCAAGTTGCAATCCGATTTCTAGCGATCGAGTGTTTCTCCTACATCTTTGATCTCAATCGGCTTTTCGTATCTTAAGATCTATTCTCGAGATAGATCACCAAGTTTGTTCTTGTAGCCGTGGTGGCTAGAGGTGCATGCCCGACGTTCCGAGAGATTTCAACTTGTCTTTGGACTCGCCCTAGACTAACCCGCATGAATAGGAGTGTGTTGTTACGAACGGTGGCTCCAAAAGGCGAGCATTTTCGAGTCGGACGGAAATCGTGATTTAAAGAAGCTTTTTATGAGATTGAACTTGTTTACTTCTCCTTTGCTCCGAACTTCAACGAAGGCTTGATCCAATCTCTCCAGCATTGGTTTAGCTATCCCCTCTATATCTTGCTATCTCCGGCTTTCATAGATTAGATTCATTTTCTTGATGTTCTTTAAGAATAGATGCATAGGTTTCACCTTTTGAAGATCAAAGTTCTTGTCTATATTAGATTGATTCTTGCATCGCACATTGTTCCATGGATTCGATACCTTGGGTTCACACTTGAGGGAAGAAGGGTCCCTTGACTACGACGGAGGATTTGTCCGCTTGCAAGTCCAATTGAAGTTTAATACGAATACACACCGTCAACAAGCCCCTTTTTATGGCGCCGTTGCTCGGGGAACAAGTGATCAAGATTCGATCTTTTATTGCTTTTTGTGTAATTCTCGACTTTCTTTTGGTTTTTCTTTTTGCATCTACTAACTTTTGATCATCCTCAAAATCAATTTAATCTAGTTTGTCCAACCCGGTTTTCTTAGATTTGTTTTTATTTTTCGTTTTTGTATATTTTGTTTATCGCTAACCCTAACAAGAGATGGATGGCTACCTCTCCAACAAACCCGATAATTTTGTGGATGATCCGGAAAAACTTTACGAGGAGCTAAGGAGATGCGAAGAACAAGCTAAGAAGCTGGATTTTGTAGATTCAAAGTCGGAAGACTAAGGATCATCGGAATCTATGAAGAAGTCACCACCTCAAAGTCCTCGAGAGATTCGACTTCCACCGATGGGAGAACAACCGCAAGAACTCAAGATCGGGGAGCTATGCACCCGGACATCTTCGACCTACCAATCTTGAACCTCGCCGATATTGGAAGGTCGTTCAAGATCAAGACCTCAACAATCCGCATGGTGCAACATTCACCCTTCACCGGTAAAGAAGATCCGAACCTTCACCTCCAAGCGTTTATTCAACTATGTCAAACATTCAACATGGACGGGGTGACTCAAGATCAAATGAGGGTGAGGCTTGTAACATCCACGATGTTTATTGTGCTTATGACATCACCTAGCTTTAGTAATCAAAATTAAGTAGCCTCTAATCATGTTTAACATTGTGGGTCACACTTTTGCACAAAGAACCCACGGTCAACACCCTAAACCCGGTCAAAGCCCAAGTGCTCCTTAAGGATTGGATTAGTTTTCTTGCGCATTCTCAAAATTTCTCTATAGAACTTCAAAATCGACCAACACCAAAGTTGCTCGGCTTTTTTCGGGAACACAATTCATTCCATTGTTGGCATTTCAAATTCGGAGGTTTGAACCCTCAAAAACCCGGTCAAAGTCTCTCTGAACGGTTTGACCAAGCCATGCAAATCCGTAACTTTGAGGACGATTATCTCCAAATCCGTTGAATTTGACCGGTCGGCCTTTATGAAAGTTGGAGAGGGTTAGTCGGTGTATTTGGCAAATTTGAACTTTAGTTCGAAATTTGTGAGTTTGAATCGGTCAAAGTCGGGCACGGCGAAACATTTGTGAGCCGGGACGCCGGAGAGCGCGCCCGCGCGCGACGTCGCGCCTTGTCGGCGCCACGCCGGGACCACGGCCGCCGCCGTCCGTGCGCCGTCACGGCGAGACCACGCGTCGGTCATCGTGGCGGGCCCACGGCCTCGCGCCACGCCCCTCTCGCCGGGGGCCCGGCCGGCCGATCCACCCGGCACGCATGCGCGCCCTTAGTTCCTCACGTCGCCCCACACACCTCGCCCTCCCTCGCATTTGCTTAGGCGGCGCCGGGAGCCGCCTCTCGCGCCCGCCATTGCCGCCGGCCGGAGAGCTCGCCGGTGCGCCCCTTGGTCCGTCGCCCCTACTCGAGTTCGAGCACCACGAAAGCCTCCACCCGCACCCCCGGAATGCTCCCGTGCACGAGCATCGGCCGGACGACTTGCCTGCTCGCCGGCATTGCGGCCGTCGCGGCCGACCGCCGCCTCCCTCTCCGCCGACCGTCGCCGCCGAGCCGTTTCCCCGCCAAGCCAACCCCGCCAATCGCCCGAGGGTGAGTCCAACCCCACCCTAGCCTCTTACTCGCCGGAGTCCGGCCGTCCCTCGCCGCCGGCCGCCCGCCTCGCACCGCCGCCGGGGACCTTCTTGCGAAGATTGAAATCTTCCCGGGGCACTGCGTATAAGAGCCGAGGGCCAAACCGTAAAATGAATCTTAAACCCTAGGTTCAAAAACCCGAATCTTGTAAATTATGTATTAACCGGTAGAAAAATCGGAAAAATGCAAACTTAAGCGTTTCCGGAATTCTTGTGAAGAAACCTAACTTTTCTAGAAAGGCGGTTTTCAAATTTCGAGTAGTTTTTGAATGATCTTGAATTGATCGGTTTGAGTAAATTTGAAATAACTTGAAATGTATAAAAGCTCTAGATGTGAATTTTGGATATGTTGTCCATGTTATCATTCCTAGACTTGTGTCGAAAAATGGCACTCAAATCATGTGTGTATCTTCAGTTATGAATTTATATTGATTTCAACTTGTTCTCCATTTGTGAATTGTTTAGATTTATCCGTTGATCAAATGCCTTCCAACTTTCTGCTGTAGCTCGCAATGCTTAGTAGTATGTTTCATAAATCGGAGATGATCTTTGGACATGTGTAGATTGCCCCGCAAAATTATGGTGGCTATTTTGAGTTAAATCCAAGTCCATATTTCTTCTTTAGCAGCAATGGATGTAATTTTTGGTGTGTGAGCTAAATATGTCCTTATCATGATGTGTGCCCAGTTATAGTCTCGGATCCTATGTATATTTTGTTTTATGATTTATTCATGCTCCTAGTAGCCTAAACTTGTTACATTTATCATAATTGTTTTATAGCTTTGTTTTGCCTAATTTTTTGTCGAACTTATGCATTCGTTGTTATGTGCATGCTTTGGTAGAATTTCATGACCGGTTTGTGTATATTTTGGTTCGGGATTGAATTTCCTAGTAATCAAGCTTTGAAAGAACAAGTAAATTAAAACAGACCTATCACCACCTACAGCTCAAATTCAAATTTGAACTTTATAAAATCATCTCTCGGACAGCCCCAAAACACTTTAATGAAGTTCACTTAACTAATGAACTTATATGTGTACATAGTCACCATTAAGCTAGAATTAAGCTTCACACCCACCCACTTATCATTAGTGAATAAAAGTTTAAGCATAAACTTGTTAAGGTGAATATGGCCAACAAAAACACCTATGTTATCTCCGAATTCAGAACTGAACTTAACTTCTTAAGTTTGTATACTTGAATCATAATGCATCTGCATGTCGTATAGAACTCCCCGACGGAAACTACGAGCTGGTGCCTGAGTCTGGAGAGGAACCAGCCGAGGGAGAAGTGAATGTGGTGGAAGTGCAGCAAGACCCGGACCAAAGTTCGGAGGATCTCGCTTCGACTTTGCCAGTGAAGGCAAGCCCCGAGCATAACTTACTTTGTTAAACTCCGCAACTTTCCTTTTATGCAATGCTTGTGCATTTACGTTCGGGAGTTGAATTGAAACCTTAGATGCATTATCCTAGGTTTTTTTTGTTCAAATACTAGCATGTCAGGTCGCTAGTTGCCATGCTTAGGACCACGGTAGAAGTCGAGTGATGACCGTCACTCGCGAGCTATAGGTCTCTTATGTTGGAATCATAAGATTGTTGAACTTATCAGCTCATGTGGTAAGAGCATGGGACTGACTCCGGTCAGTAGATGTCAGTGGTTAAGCTTTTGAATGTACTAAGCATTTGTCGGGAATGGGACCGGTAAGCCTAGTACTTTCCTGATCCGGCAAGGGAACTCTCTACCACTACACCCGGGAGAGATCCCCGGATACTAGGCGATGGTACATAGGTGGATTCGGGAAGTCGGATACCGTGGCGGATACCCTTGTACCGGGGACGGTGGACTTGATCCCCGGCGAGGACGGTTGGGAACCTCTGGTTGGTGTATACCCCACCCCTTTGGTTTTGTTTGGCATTCTTGGGGTATGCATTCTCCCGTATGTTTAGGTCCACCTTGCAAGGTTACTAATCGATCGATCGTCGCCCTCTCACCGTTATCCGGGATCGCTTAACCATCCACTCTATGTCCCTTAATGATGGAATTGAGAAGGAATTTGTATACTTGTCTAATTTGTTTATACAACTCATGCTTGAATCAGTTGGATAATCTAGTAATGGTTAAATGAATAGAATATGGAGCTAAAAGTTGAAAGTAAGGACATATTCTTTGTTACTTTTCAGCAAAATAAACTACCGGCCATAAAGCCTTGCATGTCTAGAGGTTTGGTGATTCTCCAATCACCCGACGGTTAAGTCTTGCCGAGTATTAGTATACTCGGTCTTGCCGAGTATTATTATACTCAGTCTTGCTTTTGTTGTTGCTTTTCGGTGATGATGTGTGTGATGATGGCTCTCCGTGGCCTCGGTTCTCTCCCACCGGTTGGGAATACGAGTGGGAGGATGACAATGCTTAGTGGCATCACGGATGGCCTCATGTGATGTTACTTATGTCGTGTAGTACTTTATTTCCATTGCCGTGTTTCAGCTCCGAACCGTTTACCTTTATGCAAAAGACATGGTTTGTAATAATGAACTCTGTGAAGGATGTGATGTAATAACTTGTGACTTGTTTACCTCTGGACTCGCCTTCGTGTGAGTTTGTTGTACAAATGTCGATCTGTGATGTAAGTGATTTTCTTGGGTGTGACCGGTGTAGAGACGACAAGTTACTTCTATATTATTGCTTAATGGCCAAGAGGAGTGGTTTAGGCAACAATATGGAATTAATTTGAGCGGTTCTGTCACACGGGTACGGCATCGAGCTTGACTTGTACACCGAGGTCTCAATACACCGAATAACATGTTTTAGAATAAAACTGCAAGATTAAGGTGTGTTTTCCAAAGTACGTTAGGGACGCTAAGGATGGTTTAGTCCGAGAGTCCCTAGTGGTTTTTGGGTTTTTACGGTGGCTAGTTATCTATGGTTTATCTAGACTAACTTCCAGCACATTACTTTCGGTCAAGATTTACTTTCTGTACAACCATACTAGTTCATCACGTGTCTTATACGTGGTGGTACCACGAGGAAAGTCCGTGAGGGACTAGTGGGGCCTATTTCAATGGGTGCCACGTCACGTTTGAGTCTCGTCATGTGTCTTATACGTGTTGGTACCATGGGAAGTCCGTGAGGGATGAGTGAGGCCTATTCCAAGGGGCACTCACGTCGCGTCGAGTCTTAATTAGGATGCTGTCCATACAGCAGCTTTTTGCATGGATGTCGTTTCTATAGTGAACGGTGATATATGTGGACGCTTTCGTAAGTGTTGGCATGAAAGGTTCGGGATGTTCTCGTGATTTTCTGCGGGTACGCTAAGCTGCGAATCGTTAGATCCGGTAACTCCTTTGGTTTAGTTTTCGACTAGCTATTATAGTGAGAGATTATATGCCGTGCCACCGGCACTAACTTCGTGTTGACAAGGAATTGTCCGTGAGGACGCATAGGTGTGCTTGCATCATGTTAAAAATAATAAGTGAACAGCAACTTCAAACTTTAAAACTTGAAGTCAATAGTTGATCAAAATCTGTCAAGGCAGATAAGGTCCATCTAGATATCGTGAGAACAAGCTGCTGGTCTGGAATTATTTCCCGACCAATATAACAAGTTTTTCTTCAGAAAACATCTAAGAGAAGGATTCCAAATCTCCCTAAGGGTATACTGTAAAAATTTCATAAAAATTGCTTCAACCAAACTCAAGTTTGGATCTCTGTCCTAAGGTTCAATCTAGCTGTGTTTTGGCAGCAGTTCAGTTCTGAAATTATTTTCGACCCCCAAGATCTAGTTTCCAGCAAAAGTGCTAGACACCAAAGTTGCTCTAAATCTTGTTGTGGATCTTCTGTGAAAAATTCAAGAATTTGAGTAAAGGAAATTGAAGTTATGCTCTGTTTAGTGCAGTGCTGTTGGCTGGAATTTCTGGGTGACAGCAATCTGAACTTGTAGCATTTTGACCATTTTCCTTTTGTTTTTAGCTCAACTTTTGAATACCAAACTTGTGTTTTAGTGTCGCAGCAAGAATCTGGTGAAATGTGGGATTTTTTGGCTTAACAGTTTTTGAGTTACATGCATTTTTGTGCACTGTACAGAATCTGTCATTTCTCAACTCACGCTAACCAGTGGGAGTTTTGTGATGCGGATGGCTAGACGGCTTTTACGGGAGGTTCGTCCGGACGTCTCAGTCCATACGACGGGCTGCACCTTGAGGGGTTTGCCCGCATCTTGTGGGACGCCCATCGCTCGTCCGGGTACCCGATGCCTCCGACGTACGAGGCGATGGAGACCATGCAAGCGGGAGTGCCCCGCTGCCGTGTTCGGGTGTCCGTGCCGCTCCACCCGGACCACACGGAGTGGGCCGACCCGAGCACGGACGTGGTGAGCGTCCAGGGTTGTTGGAGACGGCGGAGGTGGCCGCTTTGGGAGTGCTTAAATCCTCTCCGCACCCAACACCCCGACGAGGTGTCCACCTCACCGGTGGGTCTGCTACCGACAAGGTGGACCCCGAGGACCCCGCGTGGAGTGAGGACCATGTGTGGTTCGAGGACCAGGTGGATGGTCGCTTCCTTGTGTGATGAGTGATTGACAATGTTGTGTGGACTGATTCTTGGCTAAGTATTGCGAGGTGCGAGGTTGCAGCTTGACTCGTGTTGGCACATGTGAAGAACAAGCGCGAATGGTCGTTGCCGGTGAGGCCTCCGGTGTGTGGAGAAGACAAGTAGGCTTCATTCGAGGGACCGGGAGCCGGTGGGGTCAAGTGCGGGCCGCATGGTGGCATGAAAAGCAAGATGAAGTCGTGGACGGTTTCTTGGTAGAGCCTCAATACCAAGGTCGAGTCGGGACTACGTGGGAGACAAGTCATGAGTGGAGATTGTTGGAGGCTACACCGAGTTCGCGGGGTTTGCGGTGATTCACCGCGAAACACCCCCGGGTTACTCGGTTGAGCCACAAAACCGAGGCCGAAGACTCGACGAGGAGGTGTGGCCAACCCGGGCTGGTTCAACCGCCCGGGGGAGGGCGGTCGAACGCACGGGCCGGTCCTAACCGCCCGGGGGGGGGCCGACCGCCCGGGTCGCCGACGTCGAGATGCTTCGAAGCGGAGGACACGCGTCGGGATCGCAAGGCTTGCGTCAAGGCTAAGCGAGGTTGCGGTCGCGGGGCATCCGTCCAATGACTTCCAAATTCGCCCTTGAGGGGCTTGTATTCCTAGTGTTAAGTAACGGTAGTTTAGTCTTTTGGGTGCCTCCATATATACTCATTGAGGGGATGGATGGCAGCCAACTCTTGGAACCCTAGCTCATTTGTTTTTCCATTTTCGTTCTCCTTTTTCCCTAGTTTTTCCTAGGACTAGCTTGAGAGCTTCATCTGAGATCTAGAGAGAGGGATGGATGTTTGGGTGGCAAGCTAGACCTTGTACGAACCTTCATGGTATGTATAGATGGTTCGACGTTGTTCCTCAAGGTGGTGAAGTGTTTTTCCATCCTTCTTTGTGGTGATTTTCGCAGCTCTTTGTTGGCGGTGTTTTGAGGACAATTTCTTGGAGTTTTTGGTGGGTGTCACGTATGAGGATCTTGTGCCTCTTTGATTGGTGACTTTGCCCCCAAATCTCTCTTGAATCGAACTCGATTTGGTCGTTTTTCGAGTTGGGCGAGTTCTTGACCTAGAGACGCGATTTCTTCGATTCCTCTTGATTGTGAGCGATTCGGGTCGATTCCTTTGAGGTAGAGGTTGCCCAAGAGGTAACCTGCCTATTCCCGAAGTTTCGTTGCAATCCGTGGAGTGATTCGGGAGATCGGGCGTGAGGAAGTTGAGGTTTGACCCGCGGGTTGGTTTTACGGAAGGGGCGGTCTAACCGCCCGGAGGGGGCGGTCTAACCACCCTGGGCTTTCCCGAGTCAAAGTTCTGTTTCGCCGGATTTTCCTCTCGTGAGTTTGTTCACCTTGATCGGGAGGAGCGTACGGGTGAAATTTCGAGTCGTTCTCGTGTCGTTTGCTAGGTGTTCTTTGTTGGAGTTTGTTCTTCGGGTACGGGAGGTTAGAGCGCCCCGGTAGCCGGTCCTAACCGCCTCTAGGCCCTTGGGTGGAGTTTTGGTTTTCGCCAAGATTTTCCGGTAGCTAGTATGGCCACGACCGAGAGATCTCTGTTGGTGAAACCGTGGTGCGTTTTGGTGCTCGGAAGAGGTGTTTCGGAGGATTTCTTGGTTGCCTGGTGGGGGTGGTCTAACCGCCCCCATACCCGGTCTAACCGCCCCCTCTCGGGACGAGCCGGATTTCGAGTTGTTTCCGGCTGTCGTGGGTGCGTGTGTGTTGAGGTTGCTTTGGTAGTGTTTGTTCCTAGGACCGGTCAGCACTCCGGTGGCTACGTGGTTTTGACAAACGGAAGGTAGAAGTGTGGAGCGTGTGATTTTGGGGGTCCGACCAAGCGAGTTCATCTTGTCGGAGTTTCAATCTTCTTCGAGAAGAATTTTTATCGGCTCCCATTCACTCCCCCCTCTCGCGGTCGCCTAATCGGTCCTCCAAGTGGTATCGAGCCGGTTCGGGTCTTTGTTGACTCTAACCGGTCTAAGATCCAAGGATGGCGTACCGGGGAACGGGGTTCGGGTCCTCCACACTTCGATGGCGGGAACTACCGGATGTGGAGTAAGCGGATGGCGGCGTTCCTCCGCGTAAAGGGTTAGATTCTTTGGGATGTCACGGTGGACACAGGGCTATGTCCGGCCGATGGACTTCCTCACTCCCGGGATCGAGGGACGGATTCGACGCAAACAATAAGGCGGTCGACTACTTCTTTCGTGCTTTGTGTACGTCGGTGCGGAATATGGTCCCGACACTAACCGGTAGATAACGCCTAGGTCTATCCGTCAATGGTCGATGCTAAGCAACAAATGACACAAGATTTTATCCCGGTTCCGGCCGAGGGGGCCATACGTCCGGCGAGGGGCGTGCTCGTGGCACTATATTGCTCAGCACCGGGGGTGCTTGTAGTGGGGCAAGTACAAGCAAGGCGGGAGAGGAAGCGTGGCTTCCAAGTCCCTGGGTGAGTGGTTGGAGATGTTGTGGGAGAATAAGAGAGTGAGTGCACGGTGCGCTGTGTTCCTCTGAATTCGTCCCCCCCGCGGCTGGGGGCTCGCCTCCCCTTTTATAGGCCAAGGGGGCGGCGAGTTACATGCACGCCGCGCTACCTAGCTACGTGTGGGAGCACGTCGTGCTACGGTGTAGAGCGGGCGGCCGTCCGGTCGATCTTCGCTGCGATCCGGCCATGATGGCCTACCTCGTACCCGAACAGTGGCGGTTCGAGGGTAGGAGGCGGCGGATGGCGATGGCGTCCCCGATAGGCTTCGAGGGAGGTGCGATGATGGGCGGGGTACGGGGTACGGGGAGCGGGCGAACGGCGTTCCTTCCCAATGAGCTGCGGTGGTGGAGTGGTTGCTTTGCGGTGTTCGGGCGTGCGCCGCGGAGTCACGCATGCGCCCGCACGCGTGGGTACGGTGGCCGCGCCGTTACAGTGGCCGGGATGGCCGCCCACCGGCCTAGCGCCCCTCACCTAACCTGCAGGGTCACGGGAAAGTGGAGTCGAGGGTGCGCCCGGCCCCCTTTCGAGGGTCGGGCGCGTTAGCCGTACAGTAGCGGGCGCACGGTGTCACGGGACTGACACCGGCCGTACCGCACAGTCCATCCCACAGTAGCGGGGATGGGCTCCTCCCTGGGGAGTTGGTGCGGCGGCACCGGGGCGTGAGCCCCGGGCGCATGATGACGCCGTCCTGCGGCGTCAGGGCGTTAAATGCCCAAGTACAGGGGCGGCGCACGCGCGCGGGCGCCCGTGAGCGTGGCGGGCCCCGGCCCGAGGGCGGAGCGGACCCTCGAGCGAGACGGGACTCGCTCGAGGGGGAGCGCGCCCTCGGCGGGGCGGGACCGCTCGAGGGAAGGGTCGCCCCTCGAACGGGGCGGAGCCCGTTCGAGGAGGGGGTTGCCCCTCGAACGGGGCGGAGTCCGTTCGAGGAGGAGCGTGCCCCTCGAACGAGGCGGAGCCTGCTCGAGGGTTCTTACAGACGAGCCGTCTTGGTGGGCCTCCGAAGTCCTGCTGCATGGGCCATGTTCTGCGTGGTTAGTTTCCTGCATGGTTAGGCTTAGCTTATTTTGATGCAGGAATTTAAGTAAGGGTTCCCCCATTGTTTGAGGGGACCCCCAGGGCGGTCCCCGTCAGTAGCCCCCGAGCATCTGCGGGTTTGCCATTGAGGCTCCCGCGGATGCTGGAACCTACTGATAGGACGTTCTTCCCTCCTTGTTTGCGAACGCTTTCGCGTGGGGCCGCGTCAGCGGACCCGCGGGTCTAGCCCCCGAAGCCCCGGCAGAGGTGTGGGCTCTCCTGCAGGGGTTAACCGCGAGCAATTCGGTCAGAAAGGCGTGGCACATATGCCAACCGGCATCGGCGGTATTTCAGCCGGCATCGGGGGTGCACGCTCCCCTGTCACTGTCTCCGGCGGGTGCAATTCCAAGGAGGTGTAGCCGTGCATCAAGCCCCCGAGCCTTGGCCTGTTCGAGGCGATCGGGTCGAGCCTGACGACTTGTTTTTTATCGCGCCCTCGCCGTCCCTCCGCGGGACGGAGGGTGAGGTTTCCACGACTCCCATCAAGCGGGTCGCGAATCGCGGATTCCTCATCGAGGCCGCTAGCGGGTGGTTCAAGTGGACGTCCATGCCCCGTTCGATAAGGGTAGGGCCGCGCGGTCCGGAGACACGTCCATGGAAGCGCTTGCGTGGGTTTGCTAGGTGGGGCTCGGTCCCGTTCGCTAGGGACCGAGGGCGCGGAAGCTCTCCCTCGGTGGGATCCCCCGCTAGGCGCCCTCGGCGGCTCTCGAACACGACATGTGGGGCACCCTCGAGCCGACGGGCTCGAGGAACGGCTCGAATGCGCGTGCCCTCGTCGTCCCTAACTCGTGATGCGGGGCGCCTGTTCGAACCCGTCGAGGGTCGGGCTTCGAACCTGCGATCGCAAGGCCGTGCGGGGCCGTGCATGGACGGCCCCGTCTTTTCGCGTTTGCGGCCGTCGAGGGGTACGGACGTGCCGGCCCTCGAGGTGCTTGTTGACGGCACGGCGCGGCATGAGTGCTTTCGGTGTCGCTCTATTTCAAGCGTGACACGGGCGATCCTCTTACGCGCGTGCCTTCTTTTAGAGGGTTGACATCGTCTCGAGTTGGGGGTCATGCCGCTCGAGGGTCCTACGTGGCATGGGTGCCCGTGGTGGTCCGCTCTACGTCGAGCGAGGTCCGGACGACCTTCTCACGGCGATATCCCGTCGAGGGTCGCCTCTGTTTCGAGCCGAGGGTCACGCCACTCGAGGGCTTCACGTGGCATGGGTGCCGCGGCCGCCTGCTCTACACCGAGCGGGTCCCGGCGATCTTCTCACGCCGTCATCCCATCGAGGGTCGCCTTTGTCTCGAGCCGAGGATTCGCCTCGCTCGAGGGCTCTCCTTGCTTGGCAAGGGGCCGGGCATTTAATTGCCTTGCGGTCGTGGCCGCGGTCTTGCGCGCGGGCGCGCCTTTTTAGGCGCCGCGCGCGCGCGCGCGCGCGCGCGTAGTGGGCGGCGCGGCGAGGGGCGGATGTGACGGTTTTGCCTCGGTCGCGGCCGTTCCTCGCCGTAATGATGACCCGCTGCGGTGTTAGAGCCGCCGCGGTCGTGGTGGGGCCCGCCCGTCGACGCGATGGAAAGATTCTGCGCGGTTAATGCGGCGGGGTGTCTGCTCCGGAGAACTCGCCTGCCGCCTATAAAACTGCGGGGGGGAGTGGACAGCGGTTTTTTACCTTGGCACCTTACCACTTTCAGTCCCCCGTCCCTTCGCCTTCGCCTCGCTCTCGCCACCGCGCGGTCTCGCTGCTTAGAGCTTTTTCCTCGCTTCCTTGTCCTCCGCCTTCGCATTCGTCCTCTCTATGGCGCCGCCTCAGCCTCCCCTTAGGATCTTGGAGCCATACGCCTGGGAGAGGTCCACGGTGACCCAGCTCGCCTTGGGCGAGCCGGGCGGCCGCCGCCGTTGGCGGCCAACGAAGATGGGCGCCGGCGGAATGGATCGTGCCGCCGGCCGCGGACCGCGAGCCCAACCCGCCGGGAGGGCTACGTGGTGAGCTTCCTCCGCTATCACGAGCGTGGCTTCAACGCGCCGGCGAGCACATTCATGCGGGCAATGTGCCACTACTATGGGGTGGAGTTGCACAACTTCGCCCCCAATGCGATCTCACGGGCGGCCACGTTCGTGGGCGTCCGCGAAGGGTACACGGGGATCCCCGATCAGCGGGAACTGCGGGTACACCTCTTCCGCGGGGAGCTCTTTACGCAGCCTACGACGGAGCCAAGGACCCGCGCGCGCGGTGCGCGCCGGCGGGATGTCGCTTGCCTGCGGGGGCAATTCAAGAACGTCTACATCCCCCGCACCATGACGACGAACAACGCCGGGCCGGGAGCGGGGATGGTTTTATCCGCGCAACGCCGAGCCCGGCCTTCCCCCTACACCGGCCGTGTGTTCAAGGAGAGGCCTAGCTCCCGGGGCTACGGGGTGTCCACGCCCCGGCACCGGGCGCGGCGCAGAGTCGGTGCTTGGGCGCACCGGGAGCGGGCGAGGAAGCACGGGGTGACCGCGATGGGCGTCCTCGCCTTCCTCCACCATCGGCGGGTCATGCCCCACGATGGAGAGGCCGCTCTCGCATCTTCGAGATGACGGAGGCGGCCAACCCCATCGACCCGGCGAGGTCGCGGATGCTCCCGACGCTCCTTGAGCGGCCGTATGCGCTCACCCGGCGCGGAGTGCCGTCGACACCCGGACGCCGCCGGCGCCGAGGGCCGGACCCCGTGAGTTGGGTTCCCGATCTCGTTTTAATTCTTGGTCTTGCTTTCGTCTCCCGATCCGCCATTGTCACTCTTGTGCGCACCGGTGGAGTTCAACATCGCCAAGTCCGTTCCGCCCACCCCCGACTCCCGTGCGCTTGGCCGGGCGGCGCGGCGGGAGCAAGCGGAGAGCGGGCGGCGCGCAAGAGGGAGCACGCCGGGCGTCGCCAAGCGCGCCGCGACGCACGGTCCGCGGAGTGCGGCGGCGGGAGGAGCCGGGGCTCTCCTCCCGGGACATCGAGGAGCCCTCGTCCTCGGAGCAGGACGAGGAGGAAGAGTCCGAGGGGGAGGGCCCCTCGGACGTGGTGGCGACTGCGCCCCGTCGCGCCGAACCCGCGCCGGCGTCGGGGGCGCTTTGCTCGGGGTGGGCGCACCGGCGCCCGTCGCCGGCGATCATCGTCGGGGGCGGCACGCGCCGCGGAGGTGCCGGCGCGCGCCACGGAGGCGCGCGCGCGGCACGTGCCCGCGCGCGCGGCAAGCGTGCCGCGCGCGGCGGGAGCGCGTCCGCGCGAGCGCGTCGTCGTCGAGGGGCGCGTCGGCGGCGCGCGCGCGCGCGCGGGCTAGTGTGCCCCCGCGCGCGGTGGCGTCATCGGGGGGTGCGGCATCGGGCGCGCCCACGCGTGAGGCGGGCATGCCCGCGCGTGCGGCGCGCCGTCGGGGAGGCGGCCGCGGCGGCGCGGCCCCTCGCGCCGGCCCTCGTCGAGGCCTCGAGGAAAAAGGAAGCGGGCCTTTTCCTCCGCGAGGTAAGGAACCGTTCTTCCTTTGTTTGGCTTTAGTTTGCTGGTTATTAGATGCTCTAACCCTCCGTTCGTGTTTGCGCGGGGGCGGTGCCAACCGTCCCTCCTCTTGCACCGGCCAAGGTGCCGAGGACGGACGCGTCGATCCCCACCCGGCGGCGTTCGTCGAGGGGGTCGCGCCCGGGGACGCGCGCGGCGGCGGGCACGAGCTCGCAAGGCCGGGCCGGGGCCTCGAGGCCCCGGCCGGCGGATCGCCGCGCCGCCGCGCGCGGCCGGGGGTCGCCGGGGCGGCCGGCGCCGGCCGCCACGGAGGCGCGGGCCGCCGGCGGTGGCTACGGTGGAGGTGCCGCCCGCGGTGGCGGCCACCTGGCGGAGGAGGCGGAGCGGGCGCAACTGCGGGAGCGCCCGGATGCGGCGGCACCGGACGGGAGGTGGTGGCGACGGCGCCACGGCGGGCGCCCGTGGCCGCGGAGGCGCGAGTGGAGGCGCCGGCGGAGGCGGAGCGGGCGGCTCCTCCCGCCGGCGGTCTCCGGGCGGAGGTGGTGGAGCTCTCGGATGACTCCCCGCCGCCCGGTGGAACCGGTGGGCGAGCGGCCCACGACCCTCCCCCGAGCCCCGGGGAGGGGGCCCTCGTGAGGGCGGCGCGAGGGTCACGCGCCGCGCGCGTGGGGGGTCAAGGGCACGGCGCTCGGGGCCTCGTCCTCCCACGCCGGCCGCCCCCGCCCGGGTGGGGGGCCGTGGAGGATCCCCCCCCGCGTTTGCCGACGCCGGGGGGGAGCGAGAGCTTTGGGGGCGAGCTCGGAGCCACGGCGCCACGCTCAACCGCGCGTTGAACGAGGGCGCCGCGGGTCCACGGCGGCCCGGCCCGGATCGTCTTCCGGGGTGAGCCACGGTTGCTCTTCTCCCTTCCTTTTTTTCGTTTTCGCGTGCCGCATTCAAGACTTGGCGCTTACGAGGTTCGATGTGTGGATGCCGGGAGCTCGAGCGCCGCGCCCATGAGAAGTACGGCGCGTTCGACCGGGTGAACGCCGAGGCCCGCCGCCTCCGGGAGCGATGCGGCGCTTTCGACGCGCTTGCGGAAGCTCTCGGGACGCCGGACGGTGGGCCGGTGTGCGGGCGATGGCGTGGTGCGACGTGCTCCCCGAGAGCTCGGGCGGGGGCACGGCGCGTCACGCGAGCCTCGAGCGGATCCGCGCAGCCCTCGTCGATCGCGACGAGGCGCCGTGGAACGCGCGTGAGGACTCGGACAAGACGCGGACGCCGGCCGCCACCCGGGAGGCGGAGGTGGCCACCGCTCGCGCCGAGACCCGGGAGCTCCGCACGTCGCTCGAGGGGGCGCAGCGCAGCGGTGCCGGGCCGAGGAGCGGGCGCGCGGGCGGGAGCAGCGCGCCAAGGAGGCCGATGACCCGAAGGCCGCCCTCGACGCCAAGGCCGCGGCCCTCGTCGTCGCCGAGGAGCGGCTTCGGCGAGAGCGCGTCGCCCGCCGTGGGGCCGAGGGGCGGCTCCGGCAAGAGCAAGGCTGCCCTCGGCGACGCCCGAACGGTGCCGGGAGCGGGAGCGCGTTGCTCGCGAAACGGCGGAGAAGTCGCCGGGAGGAGCGGAACGCCGCATTCTCCAAGGTTGAGGATGAAGCGCTCACGCTCGCATCGGCAATGCCGCCCCAGGAGCCGGCCCTCCGTGAGCAAGGCGAGGCCGTCCCGGCGTCTCGAGTCGGAGCTCGAGTCCGCACGCCGCGACCTCGGTTTGGAGAAGAAGCAAGTCGAGGGTGAGACTTTTCGACTCGTTTGTTGGTTTTTTGCTTTAGAGGGTTCGCTTCCCCTTTCGATTTCTTGTCGTCTTGTTGATTCCGAGCTTGCGCACCGCCCGGGACACGCTGGCCGGGCGGGCCGAGGCCCCGCAGCTTCTTACAACTCCTCGGAGCAGGAGCGGCGGAGGAGCCGGCGGGACGCGGCCCTCGCGACCGTCGCGTCGTCGAGGAAGGCGAGGCCCGGGCCGGCAGCTCGCTGGCCAGCCGCCTACGCGCCCTCGGCGGCCATGTCACGGAGCGGATGCGCCGGGCGTTGCACCTAGGCGTGCAGAAGGCCCTCGGAGTGGTGCGATCCCACTACGAGGTCAACCTCGAGGCGGTGGCGGAGGGCTACATCGTGCCCGAGGGCGTCGAGGACGAGGTGGCCATGGAGCGCGCGGACGCGCTTGTTGCTGACGCCGCCGGGTCGCTTGCCGAGGCCTTCGAAGAATTTCTCTTCCCAGACGCCGCCGATGCTGCCGCTCCATCCGCCTGAAAGCACCTGGGCGCTGGGCCCGTTTTTTGTTTATGTGTATCAGAATTCTGGCCTCGTGGCCTCTTGTAAATAAACAAGTCATCTCATGAATCATGGACAGTTGCTTGTAAGTGAAATCGTTTGCTTATTACGCTTTTTTGTTTCTCCTTCTTCCTGAGTAGATTCTAGTTAGGGGAGTTCGTTTTTCGCAGGGGGCCCGCTGGGTTGGAGGCGAGAGAGACGGGCCATAGCCACGCGGCGTAGGCTGTCTCTGGCTCGCGCGCTCCTTCCGCCGTGCCACCTGCGCCCGTTCGAATCATGGCTCGAGGTTGAAGTAGGAAACAAACTTAGCGCGTGTGAGTTGTTTTTTATTTTTGCGCGAAAAATGGGACCATTTGGGGGGGGGGGGGGGCCCGCAGTAGCCCCCGAGGGTAACATGGGTTTCGGGGGGGAAAGCCGAGTTGCCCTTTTATTCTACTTAGAGTATTTACATAGGTGACACCAACTCGGGGCGTTGGCCGTGCGTTTTTACAACGAAAATACTTGGAAATCCTAGCTAAGGGTAGAAGCGACGTAGGCCGTTGGATGTTCCAAGCGTTGGTGAGTTCTTCGCCGTCCTCGTTGGCCGCCTTGTACGTGCCCGGTTTGAGCACCTTCACCACGACGTAGGGTCCCTCCCATGGGGGCGATAGCTTGTGGCGCCCTCGATTGTCTTGGCGTAGCCTTAGGACCAAATCCCCCTCGCTGAAATCCCTCCGACGTATCTTGCGTGCTTGGTAGCGTCGTAGGGACTGTTGATACCTCGCGGAGTGCATCAACGCCACGAGGCGTACTTCGTCTAGCCGGTCCGGTGAGTCCTCGCGGGCTCGCCGGTTAGCATCTTCGTTGTAGCCTCGAACCTTGGGCGACCCGTATTCCGGATCCGTGGGGAGGATGGCCTCCGCGCCATGAACTAGGAAGAACGGTGTGAACCCGGTGGCTCGCTTGGGGTGGTCCTTAGGCTCCACACAACCGCCGGGTAGTTCTTGGAGCCATTTCCGCCGCATTTGTTGAGCCGGTCAAAAATTCGGGGGCTTGAGGCCCCGTAGAATCATGCCGTTGGCGCGTTCCACTTGGCCGTTGGTCCGTGGGTGTGCCACGACTGCCCAATCCACGCGGATGTGGAACTTGTCGCGAGTAACTCCAAGAACTTCCGGCCCGTGAACCGGGACCCGTTGTCCGTGATGATGGAGTTTGGCACTCCAAAGCGGTAGACGATGTCGGTGAAGAACGTGACCGCCTGCTCAGCCTTCAAATTCGTGATGGGGCGCACCTCCACCCACTTGGAGAATTTGTCAATCGCGACAAGCAGGTGGGTGAAGCCCCCGGCGCCTTCCGCGAGGGGCCCGACGATATCCAACCCCCACACGGCGAACGGCCATGTCACGGGGATCGTTTGTAGGGCGTGAGCGGGCAAATTGGTCTTGCGGGAGTAGAACCGGCACCCTTCGCGGTGCGCACTATTTCGCCGGCATCCGCGACCGCAGAGAGGCCGCAGAAGCCTTGGCGGAACGCGTTGCCAACGAGGGTGCGCGGCGTGGTGGCCACGGATCCCGCGTGGATGTCCCGTAGGAGCTCGCGCCCCTCGGGAATGGGTATACACCGCCGGAGGATGCCCGACGCGGCGCGCTTGTACGCCTCGCCGTTGACGAGGGTGAATGACTTGGCCATCCCGGCGATGCGCCCGGCCGTGGCCCGGCCCGCGGTGGGGAGTTCCCCTCGAGCAATCCAGGCGATGTACTTCTCCCGCCAGTCCGCCTGGACGGGAGCCGGCTCGATATCCATCGCGACAGCCTCGTGGGAGCCGTACCCCTCGAGAAGGGAGAGCACGTACGCCTCGTTCGAGGGGTCCTCTTCCATGGGTTCCGCACCCGATGGGTTCAAGGGAGCCCCCGAGGGTCCGCCGTCGCTCGAGGGGTAAGGCTCGAAGGTGACCGAGGGCTGCGCGATGTCGCGCGCGAAAACGTTCGGGGGAACGGTGATCCGCCCGGACGCGATCTTGGCAAGTTCATCCGCTTCCTCGTTGTATCGGCGGGGTACGTGATTAAGCTCGATGCCGTAGAACTTGTCTTCGAGGGCCCGCACGGCTTTACAGTAGGCCTCCATCTTGTCGTCGTGGCGGCTCGCATTCCTCGTTGTATCGGCGAGGTACGTGATTAAGCTCGATGCCGTAGAACTTGTCTTCGAGGGCCCGCACGGCTTTACAGTAGGCCTCCATCTTGTCGTCGTGGCAGCTCGCATTCTTCATGACTTGGTCGATCACGAGCTGCGAATCCCCTCGCACGTCGAGGCGCTTGATGCCCAACTCAATGGCGATTTTGAGGCCGCGAGAGAAGGGCCTCGTATTCCGCCATATTGTTGGACGCGGGGAAGTGGAGACGCACCGTGTAGCGCATGTGCTCCCCGAGGGGTGACACGAAGAGCGGGCCCGCGCCCGCTCCCCGTCTTCATCACCGAGCCGTCGAAGAACGAGAGTCCGGCAAGACTCGCTTGGATCCGAGGGGGGCGGCAGCCGCGTGTCCGTCCACTCGGCCGACGAAATCGGCTAGGATTTGCGATTTGATGGCCTTGCGCGGAGCGTAGGTGAGCGTCTCGCCCATCAATTCCACGGACCACTTGGCAATTTGCGCCGCCGCGTCGGGGGTCGCGAATGATCTCTCCCAACGGGAAGGAAGAGACCACCGTAATGCGGGTGGGCCTCGAAGTAGTGGCGGAGCTTGCGCCGTGCGAGGACTACCGCATACAACAGCCTTCTCGGACACGGGGGTAGCGCGTCTTCGTGTCCGACGAGACTTCGCCGATGTAGTAGACCGGCCTCTCGCACCGGCAAGGCATGCCCTTCCTCCGTGCGCTCCACAACGATCACGCGCCGACCACCCGGGTGGTTGCGGCCACGTAGAGTTGGAGGGGTTCGCCGTCTCGCGGCGGCGTAAGGATTGGGGCGTGTGTCGGAGACGCCTTCGCCTTGTCGAGCGCTTCCGGGCCTCGGCGGTCCAAGAGAAGCGTTCGTGCTTCTTGAGCAGCGGTAGAGGGGCAGACCCTTCTCACCGAGCCTCGAGACGAAGCGGCTCAAGGCGGCAAGGCACCCCAACACCTTCTGCACCCCTTTGAGGTCCCGAATTGGACCCATTCGCTCGAGGGCCGCGACCTTTTCGGGGTTGGCCTCGATTCCCCGCTGGGAGACGATGTATCCTAGGAGCATGCCCCGCGGCACTCCGAAGACACATTTTTCGGGGTTGAGCTTGACCCCGTTGGCCCGCAGGCAGCTGAACGCGATGCCGAGATCGCCAACCAGGTCGTCCGCCTTCCTGGTCTTGACGACGATGTCGTCCACGTAAGCCTCGACCGTCCGCCCGATATGGTCCCCAAAAACGTGCCGCATGCGCCGATATGTTGTGCCCGCGTTTCGAGGCCAAAAGGCATCGTGACGTAACAAAACGTCCCGAACGGTGTGATGAACGAAGTCGCGAGCTGGTCGGACTCCTTCATTTTTATTTGATGATATCCCGAATAGGCATCAAGGAAACAGAGTAGTTCGCACCCGCCGTTGAATCAACGATTTGATCTATACGTGGCAAAGGAAAATGAACCTTTGGACATGCTTTATTGAGACCGGGTGTAGTCAATACACATCCTCCACTTCCCATTTTTCTTTTTTACAAGCACAGGATTAGCTAGCCACGTAGGGTGGAACACTTCCTTGATGAATCCGGCCTCGAGGAGCTTCCGCAGCTCCGCTCCGATCGCCCGTCGCCGTTCCTCGTCGAAGCGGCGCGGCCCGCCGCCGAACAGCCGCGAGCGTTGGGAGGAGATATCAAGGGAGTGCTCGGCGACCTCCCTCGGGATGCCTGGCATGTCCGAGGGGCTCCACGCGAAGACGTCGGCGTTGGCGCGGAGGAAGTCGACGAGCACTGCTTCCTATTTAGGATCGAGGGTCGAGCTGACCCTCAATGCTTTGCCCTCGGGGGCCGATGGGTCGAGGGGGACCCCTTTGGTTTGCTCGGCGGCCTCGAACGTGCCGACGTGCTTGGCGGCGGAGCTGAGGTCGTCGTTGACCATCTTCTCCAAAGGTGTTCACCGGCGCTTCATCCGGCGCTAGCGCCTCTGCATGTTCCACGCATTCGACATCGCAGTCGAATGCATGCTCGATCGATGACCCGACGGTGATGACGCCGTTTGGACCTCGGCATCTTCATCTTCGGGTACGTGTAGTTGGGGACCGCCATGAACTTGGCATAGCATGGTCGCCCAAGGATGGCATGGTAGGCCCCTTTGAATCCCACCACCTCGAAGGTGAGGGTTTCCTTGCGGAAATTCTTGGGGGTCCCGAACCGGACGGGCGCATCGATCCGCCCGAGGGGTTGAACCCGCTTGCGGGCGCGATGCCGTGAAACGGCTTCGTGCCGGGCCGCGGACTCGGTCCGCCCAATCCCCATCGAGCGCAATGTATGCGCGAAGAGGATATTGAGGCTACCGCCTCCGTCCATAAGGACCTTCGAAAACCAGGCGTTGCCAATGATGGGATCGACCACCGGTGGGCATGCGGCCCGGGTTCGGGATGCGATTTGGGTGATCATCCCGGCTAAAGGTGATGGCATCCTTCGACCGCTTGAGAAAGGCCGAAGGTGCCCTCTCCCGCGGCGAGGACTTCGTGCCGCTCCTTCTTGCGGCTCGCCGGTCGACATGTCGACGGTAGGTCCCCCAAAGATGAGGAAGACATTTTCGACGGCGGGGAAACCACCCGCGTCGCCATCGCCCCCATCCTTCTTGGCTTCGCCTCCTTCGCGGCGGCACGGCCATAGAACTTCTTGAGCATGTCGCACTTTGCTCAAGAGTGTGGCTTACGGGGGTCTTGTGGTAGGGGCATGGCTTCTTCATCATGTCATCGAACACCCCCGGCCTCGAGGAGCCGGTCGAGGGCCCCGTCGGGCCGGGTCAACGCCGAGGGCCTCGGCGTTGCCGCCGTTGCGCCCTCGCTCGCGCGCCGCGCGCGCGGCTTCTTCCCCCCTTCTTGCCCCGCTTGTCGTTGCGGCGCGGCTCCTTGGACCCGCCGCCCTCCGCGGCGTGTCCTCGGAGCGCTTGCCCTTCTTGCCGTCGAAGATTGCCCCCACGGCCTCCTCTCCCGGAGGCGAAGCTAGTGGCAATGTCGACCGCCTCGTTCGAGTCCGTGGGCGGGCTGCGTCCCGGCTCGCGCACAAGGTCCCGCACGTGGTGCCCTCGAGGAACGCGTGCACGATCTCGGATTGTGCCACGGCGGGGAGCTCCGTGCGGCGCTTGGAGAAGCGCCGTATGAAGTCCCGCGGCGACTCACCCGGCTCTCGCGTGCGGGAGCGCGGATCCCGAGGAGTTCCCCGTGGCGCACGTACGTGCCCCGGAAGTTGCCCACGAAGGTGTGGACCGATCGTCCCGGCTATGGACCCGGCCGGCGGGCAAGTGCTCGAGCCATGTCCGGGCCGCGTCGCCCAGATGCAGGGGCAAGTTGCGGATGATTACTTCGTCGTTGGTGGCCCCGCCCACCGACGGGCCGGGGCGATAATCGTTGAGCCAGACACGAGGGTCCGTCTCCCCGTTGTATTTGACGATCGTCGAGGGTTGACGGAAGCGCCGGGGGGAACGCCGCCGTGCGGATCTCCCGCCGAACACGCGGGTGCCGGGGGGCTCGGCGTCGGGGAGCGATCCTCACCGCTGTCGTAGCGCCCACCCCTTCGAGGGTGGTAGCCCCTAGCCGCCCGCGCGTCCGCCTTGCTGGTGCGCCTGGCGTTGATGACGTTGCGGGCATCGCCATCCAGCGCCCTGCGCGTGTCAAGGAGCCGTTCCTTGGCCGGCGTGCGTCCCTGGTCAGCAGGTTGACCTACGTGCACCGAGGGTTCGCCTCCCGGTGCAGGATCATCTCCTCGTGCGTCCCCCTGTTGGCGGATGCGTGAGGCTGAGCTCTCGGCCTGCTGGACGGCCGCTTGCTCAAGGAGAGTCTGCACCTCGCGGTGCATGTCTCGAGCCTCGGGGGTTGAGGGTGCCGGCATGGCGCGTAGCAACGTCGCGGCGGCGATGAGCTTTTGGCTCGCCCTTGGTGGTGTATCCGCGTTGTCGATGTTGGGGACGGGGTTGAGGCGGTCACGGACCGTCGGCCCGGCTCCCGCGCGCGTTCGCCGCGCGCGGAGGCCTCCCCCGCCATCGAGGCGCGGAGTAGCCGCACCGTCCGTACTCCTCGCGCCGGCTTGGCCTCGAGCTCGCGAGCTTGGGCCAACCGTGCGTCGACGTCGGCCGCCCCCGGCGAGAGCGCTCGGCCCCGCGGCCGGGCGCGTGGCGATCCCCGGGGCGGCGTGACTTCCCCGTCTCCGGCACCCCGCCGCACCGGCGGCGTTTGCCGGGTCGTTGGTGATGACGGCGCGGCACTCCCGCGTGGGGTCGTAGCTCCCGGTGCTGGAGTCGTCGGAGCAGCCAAACCAGTAGTCCGCGGCGTCGAGGAAGCGCCCGAACGCGGACCGGGTCCGGCACGCCGAGAAGTCCCACTCCGCGTACCCGTGTCGGTTGGCGGGTGGCATCGCGTCGACGGAGCCCAGGGACGACTCGTCCGTCGCCGAAGTGCCGGGATCCCCCGGCGACGAAGACGTGCCGACCGGGCGGAACCCCGCGCATTGTCGTGTTGACGTTGGCGTTGTGGGCCGTAGTGGCGCCACGCGGCCCGATGGGGATGCGTGGTCCGGAGACCGCACGCGGTCCCGCCGGGACGGTGGCGACCGTTGTGATGGTGGGCGCACCGCGTTGGGTGGCGGCGCGCTCGGCCTTGCCGCCGCTCGGACCGCGCCCGGCGGGAGCGTAGCCCGGAGCGGCGACGGCGTCGCGGCGTCGACGGGCCCGCGCATCCGTGCTGCGCGGTGCCTGCGCCGGTGTCGTGCGTGCGGCGGAGACCAGAGCGGACCTGGCCTCGCGCTGCGCGCGGAGCTCCTCGCGGTTGGTGAGGCGCATGAGATAGCCGTTCCCCGTGGCCTGGAAGTTCAAGTCCCCGAAGCGGATCTCGAACCCGGCCGGAAGAGGGTCCGAGCTACCCATGTTGTAGCGGGTGCTACGGTACTCAGTGCGAATCACCATGGAGGGAGTTAGCGAAATGACCTTAGGCGCTCGTTTGCCCCACGGTGGGCGCCAACTGTCGGTGCGGAATATGGTCCCGACACTAACCAAGTAGATAACGCCTAGGTCTATCCCTCAATGGTCGATGCTAAGCAACAAATGACACAAGATTTTATCCCGGTTCCCGCCGAGGGGGCCGTACGTCCGGGCCAGGGGCGTGCTCGTGGCACTATATTGCTCGGCACCGGGGGTGCTTGTAGTGGGGCAAGTACAAGCAAGGCGGGAGAGGAATGGTGGCTTCCAAGTCCCTGGATGAGTGGATGGAGATGTTGTGGGAGAATAAGAGAGTGAGTGCACGGTGCGCTGTGTTCCTCTGAATTCGTCCCCCCGCGGCTGGGGGCTCGCCTCCCCTTTTATAGGCCAAGAGGGCGGCGAGTTACATGCACGCCGCGCTACCTAGCTATGTGTGGGAGCACGTCGTGCCACGGTGTAGAGCGGGCGGCCGTCCGGTTGATCTTTGCTGTGATCCGGCCATGATGGCCTACCTCGTACCCGAACAGTGGCGGTTCGAGGGTAGGAGGCGGCAGATGGCGATGGCGTCCCCGATAGGCTTCGAGGGGAGGTGCCGATGATGGCCGGTACGGGGTACGGGAGCGGGCGAACGGCGTTCCTTCCCAATGAGCTCTGCGGTGGTGGAGTGGTTGCTGCAGGTGTTCGGGGCGTGCGCCGCGGAGTCACGCGTGCGCCCGCACGCGTGGGTACGGTGGCCGCGCCGTTACAGTGGCCGGGATGGCCGCCCACCGCCTAGCGCCCCTCACCCAACCCGGGGGTCACGGGAAAGTGGAGTCGAGGGTGCGCCCGGCCCCCTTTCGAGGGTCGGGCGCGTTAGCCGTACGGTAGCGGGCGCACGGTGTCACGGGGCCGACACCGGCCGTACCGCACGGTCCATCCCACGATGGCGGGGATGGGCTCCTCCCCGGGGAGTTGGTGCGGCGGCACCGGGCGTGAGCCCCGGCGCATGATGACGCCGTCCCGCGGCGTCGGGGCGTTAAATGCCCAAGTACGGGGGCGGCGCACGCGCGCGGGGCGCCCGTGAGCGTGGCGGGCCCCGCCCGAGGGCGGAGCGGACCCTCGAGCGAGACGGGACTCGCTCGAGGGGGAGCGCGCCCTCGAGCGGGGCGGGACCGCTCGAGGGAAGGGTCGCCCCTCGAACGAGGCGGAGCCCGTTCGAGGAGGGGGGGTTGCCCCTCGAACGGGGCGGAGTCCGTTCGAGGAGGAGCGTGCCCTCGGGCGAGGCGGAGCCTCGCTCGAGGGTTCTTCCGTACGAGCCGTCTTGGTGGGCCTCCGAAGTCCCGCCGCATGGGCCATGTCCTCGCGTGGTTAGTTTCCCGCATGGTTAGGCTTAGCTTATTTTGATGCGAGGAATTTAAGTAAGGGTTCCCCCATTGTTTGAGGGGACCCCTAGGGCGGTCCCCGACGGTGTCGACTCGAGTTCGATCGGGTGCACAACGAGCACTTGGCTTGTAGAATTTGGACGGTGTTGAAGGAGGCTCATGTTGGGAATGCCCGGGTTCGAGCACGGATGTATGCGTCCTCTCTGGAGAGAGTACGAGAACTTCACTCATCTCCTCGGTGAGTCCATCGATGCCTTGTTTCAAAGGTTCACGGTGGTTGTGAACAACATGAGGGCCAATGTGGTGTAGGGTCGAAATGGCGGACTAGAGGGGGGTGAATAGTCCTTTCTAAAAAATTAACGCACCGGCTAACCGAAACAAATGCGGAATAAAAACTATCGGTCTAGCCAAGACTACACCCCTCTATCTATATTCACTAGCACCTTATAAAAGATCCTAAACAAGCAAATAAGGTGATGGCCTAGCATGAGCTCACCTAAACAGTTTTAGGAGCAAGGTCACACAAACCTATGCCACTAGTACTTTAAGCACCGGGGAGCTCCTACACAATTTTAATGAGCAAAAGCACAAAGCCTACCTAAGCTCACTAGATGCACAATGGACAAGACTACACAAGTCTAATCCAAAAGCTCAATTTACTTAGCTACACAAACTAAGCAAAGAGACTAATTAGGCTACACAAGTTAGTTAGTCACAAGATCACTACTTCTAGCTACACAAGCAAGAAGATAATTAGCAAGCTACACAAGCTTCTAATTACAAGAGCAACAACACAAACACAATGATATGTAATGATGTAAAACAAAGCTTGTGATTGAGAAGTGCAAACCACCGAGACGAGTAGACAATGTTGACACGGTGATTTTTATCCCGAGGTTCACTTGGTTGCCACCAAGCTAGTCCTCGTTGTGTCGACCAACACCTCGATGGTTCTTGGGCAAGGCTCTCAAGCCGCTGGCCACTCCGGGCACACCAAGACACCACTCACAAGTGTGGTAGCTCAATGACACACTCCACTAGAGTTGCTCTTCGCGATCCCCGCGGGGTGAGCACAATCCCCCTCACAAAGCCTTCTCCGGAGCCACGCACAATCTCCTTGTGTGCTTCAACGGAGCCACAATCCACCAAGCCGTCTAGGAGGTGGCAACCTCCAACAAGTAACAAGCACACCGGCTTGCAACACGAACGCCTAGTGCCACTCGATGCAATCTCTTAAAGCAACGCACTAGATTCGCTCTCACTCGCAATTGATTCGCAATATCGCAAGCACAAGTGAGTCAATGAGCTCTCAAGCCAAGCACTACCATGGGAAACACATTCCCAAGGTGCTCAATCGCCTCCAAGCCCCGGGCACCCTCCTATTTATAGAGGGAGGAAGAAAACTAGCCGTTATACCCTTTTTCCGAGCTCTAACGGCTCTCTCGGACTGTCCGCGATACATTCCCGGACTGTCCGTCATTCAAAAAATAGCCGTTGGTGCGTCACGGACAGTCCGTGAGGCCCGGACGGACTGTCCGAAGTCAAAGGACAGACTGTCCGTCACCTATGGACGGACCGTCCGACCCCTAGAAGGTCAAAAACTCGTCTCTGTCTAAAACTCGATCAAATCGCGGACTGTCCGTCCATCACTCGCGGACTGTCCACGACCTTCTGTTTTTAGCACAACCGAGGCTCGGTAGAACGGCTCTAACTTTTAGCTCCGATGTCCAAATTAGGTGATCTTGGACTCTATGGAAAGCTTATTCAGAGAACTATCCATCCCAACTGAATGCTTGACCCAAAACACTTTGGATCAAAGCAGAATTGCTAACCAAGATCCACCACATACCAAAACCATCAATCAAATCTTCAACCCCTTTGAAAATGTGCCAACCCCATAAGTGTACCACCTTAAGAGTGAGTGAGTTAGCATTTTCACAAACATTTTTCAAAGGTATTTTTACTCTCTTCACCACGCCACTCGATCCTAGCAACATCGCAATGTTAGATCACTCAAGTGGCACTAGATGACCGATATGCAAACAAGTTTGCCCCTCTTGATAGTATGACCATCTATCCTAAACCCGGTCATAAACTTCTCTACACACCTATGACCGGTGAAATGAAATTCCTATTGGATATACCTTTGCCTTGCACGTTCCATTCCATCTTCTCCAATATCCATCAACACCATCACAAATAATATGATCCACTTCATATCATCGTGCGACGTGTTCGTTCATCGATCTTGACTTCACTTGCTCTTCACTCTTGCATTGGCACCAAGTCATTACTCAAGCATCCCGCCACGCGGTCCAGTGCTTAGCCTCTGACTTGCCCTTCACACTTGCAACCGGTCCGTCAAGCCAAGTCTTGTCTTGATCTTCTCCATCTAGTCACATGACTTCATGTCATGTCTCAAATGCAATGAGCTTCTTCATCACATAATTACTTGTGGACTAATCACCTGTGTATTTCACTCAACCAAACATTAGTCCATTTAAGTTGTCACTCAATTACCAAAACCAAACAAGGACCTTCAATCTCCCCCTTTTTGGTAATTGATGACAACTCTACAAAGATATGGAAATTAAGTTTGTTTGGAGTTTATGATCCTCATCCAACATTTCAACTCTATGTTAGAATTTGGATAAGCACCATAAAATCCAACTAGGTAGTGATAATTCCCCCTACATATGTGCTCAAATGGTTTGGTTTCAAGCTTGCACATATGCATAAATATGAAATTTTGGGAATGTTATCACTACTAGTGATGCTAAGGTATATAGGATAAACCTTTGTAGCGTGATACCAATTGATGTCGTACATTGAAGTCCATCCTTAGCACCATCATTAGCTAGATGCCACAAGAAACGCACTAGATACCTCATGAGATCAATATTATAGGCAAGGTTCTAGTTTTACAAAGGAACATATCTACCTACCAACATATGCATGCTAGTTATCATTTCATCATTCGAATCCTATAACTAGCACACACCACACAAGTATGCATATTGAATTTTAAGGCTTATGCAATATGCAATCAAGCACATGAATATGCACATATCAAATGCAATCAATCAAATTCATGAGCTTGCTCCCCCTACTTGTGTGCTTCTTTTTGTCCAAGAATTTCACTCCTCTCATTTTTGCTCCCTCTTGATTATGTTCATACTCTCTCACCCCCTTTGTCATCACATATACAAAGACAATTTCATATCTTTGTCCATCTCTCCCCCTTTGTCATCAATAACCATAAAAGATATGCCTCTTTTGATACAAAGGGTGGTTCTAGGAGTAGACGATTGATTCTTAAATCTTCATTTTTCATGGACACCACCATATGTCGGAATGACACTACTTGTAACTATCACATGTGGAAGCATGAAGACCATCTTGAAATGCCACATATAGGCCACTTGTAGGATCCTTGACCTTGATTCCATGTATTGGGGCTCCTCCCCCTATGTCAAGGCATATGTCATACCACTTAATCTTTTTGAACTCTTGTCGATGAGGGTAGCTTTCTTGATTTGAATTGATCACTTAAAGTTGAGGATCACTTGTGAGATATCATTTGTAATCTTGATATAGACATCACTTGAATACCAATTGAAAATATACAATTTGAAGAGATACCAATTTATAGATCATGTACCTCTTGTATGATGAAAACCACTTATAGGATGAAACTCTATAGCCATTTGGATTGTTGTTTTGTTGTTGAACTATATTCTCTTCATGAGCTTCTCAAATTTGAGTTGAATACAATGATTTGCCTAAGCTTCCAAGTTCGGTTTAAACCCTTTATAAGCTTCTTCACATGCATGAAGCGGTTATCTTATCAAGGTTGTACTTGTCACTTGTTGGCAATCCAAAATACATCAAGTACTTGGGTTTACTAGCTCATGAACAAACTCATATACTAACCACTAGATCACATAATCATTCAAACAATAGTGGTAGGATATGAATCCAAAAACTTTAATTTTCAAGGCATGATCCTATAAGCATGTATTATATGCAATAACCACATACTAGTAAGGGATGAAAATGATTAATGCACATTACAATGATACCTTTGCCATATTGGAGTAGAGGATAGTCATTAAGATTGCAAATTAGCTCCACAATAGCAACATGAAGTCCAACTAAAAGCTTGGTCAAGATCAATAAATACCAATATGAATTCCATCCTTCACCTATATGAATTGACAACCACTAAAGATCAAGTGCACTCTTCTTGTTGTGATTGGCTTGCTTCTTATTTTGATCAATGATTGCATGAGAGAACCTTTTAGAATAATACTACTTGAAATCTCATTCTCTCTTTTGGATGTTGCTTGCTTTCTTGATGAACCCTTTTGATTGCTTCAACTAAGCATCTTAAATTTTCCATAGATGACCACTTCCATTTTAGCCTTCCAAACCCCATACTTGGGTTACACATGCATTGCGCGTCATGTCCCTACACAAGGGAGAAGTGACCTCTCTCCAAGAACCATTTGGACACTTACTTGAAATGAATTTGCTTGGCTGATCCTCTTGATGATCTTATCATGATGAGTAATCCCAAAAACTTATGTAGGTCCTTTTTTTTACAAAATAACTTCTAATAATAACTAGAATTTAACTCCATCATCTTGAGCTTGGTCTTGATCTTCAACTTGAGTACCAAATGCACTCCTCAATCCAATGACCTTGTACTCATTTCTTTTCATGCTTCCACCTCCTCTCAAAACCAAACTTAGGTGCCTCAACCACTTATAAACATGATTCCAACTTAATGACCTTTCAATCAAAGTGACTTTTGATTAATCCTATAATTGTCACTTTTCGGCAGATTTTGTACACTTCAAAGAATAATCCATAACTCCCAATGTACAACTTCAATGATCATGAAATTTGGTGGAGATGTGCTTCACTAAGTCATCTTCCAGCCATAAAAAATTGAGCTTCATTTGACTTCTCAATTACTGCCAGATTTCACATCTTGCCCACTGTTTCCACTACAAGAAACTATTTAATCCGTGACGTAACCATTCGTCACGGATTAAATAAAATTCGTCGCAAATCAGCATCCGGGACGATTTACATTTTCGTGGTGGAATGAGCGTCATTGATTAAATCTCTCGACGTTCCCTTAATAAACGTCGTGATCCGTGACGTATCCGAATCGTCACGGAGCGCCCGAGGCCCATGCAGCCCAACCCATGGCTCACTATCCGTGACAAAATAAAATCGTCACGGATCGCTACCGACATGGCACCGACATGGACGATGATGTGGCATCCTACGTGGACAATGACGTGGCATCCGCGTGGACGATGACGTGGCGTCCGCGTGGACGATGACGTGGCATCCGCGTGGACGATGACGTGGCATCCTACGTGGACGATGACGTGGCACCGTACGTGGACGATGACATGGCAAAAATTTTAAGCCCAACAGATACAAATTCTGGCCCACCACAGCCCATTTCAGAATTATATTCTAGCATAAAATTAGCAAAATTAGCCCATCTTCAGCCCATTTTTCAGAGGGTACATTTTTCCAACACATTTACCAAAATTCAATGAACAGTAAAATCAGATACAATCAGATACAATCTCTGGGCAAAAAAACCCAGCAAACACAATCAGATATTGAGGCAGATAACACATGCTTCTAGATGTCTACCATTCCTAAAACACTACACCTTCCTCTTTGTTATTCTCGCCACTCTTTTCTCGGACTCCTTGCGAGTTCGTATAAATCCCGAAATAAAGGAAATCGGAATCCAATGAGAAAAGACAATCAAATATAGGACTAACTCAACTTTGAATTTTTACGGCAAGGTATATATATATATATAAGGGGAAACCAAACTAAATCTGGAGTTCTAGATAAAACATGCATTGTACAATGAAAGTATCACTATAAGCATACAATTGGCATCATAAATCAACGAAATAGGAATGACGCAAAAAGAAGCTTGTTGTGCTAATTTAGCCTATAGTAGAGCATATGAGAGCAATATCTGAGACAACACATGAAATCTGCACTTGGAAACATGCTCTACCGACAAACCACATCCATTGATCAATGATCATATGCATGAGCATCAGAAGTTCAGAACATAACTTTGTTGACGGCGTTAACTGACAAGCAAAAATAACTTTGGGTTCAACCAAATAACTTAAATTCAATGTTGACACCTGAAAATTAACTGAATGGTTAATAGAGGATCACCATGATCAAATAGCTTAGTTTCCTTTTCAGAAAAAAGTTAGTTTCCATTCACAAGGTACTATTGCAGATGCAGATACTCAAATCAACCAGAGGCAGAGATCAAACGAAGTTTTCTTTCCCCAAAACAGGGCATCCTCTGATTTCATTTAGAAAATTGTTTACTGGCAGTATTAAAATGCCATGTCAAATTATGTCATTAATTTACGTAGGCAACCAGGTTGATTACAAGTAAATATAATTAAGGTAGAGATAGAATAGAACATGAACTATTCTAGGATATAAGCACCATGCGGGTTAAAGGCAATGAATAATTCCCATCATGCGGCTCCGAGGATTCGGTGCATGAAGCCATCCAAAGATCGATCATCCATTGGAGAACTAAGGGGATGAGGTAAGACCCGAAAGTGTCTTTGTTCAACCATGGAGATGGCCTTGAAAAGTTGTGGGTGTCAAACCACCATGCCCGACACATCTCCTTGTGCACCATCTTGTCTTCTCAAGAACTGCAGTAATCACATAAAGAACCAAGAATAAGAAAAATGGGAAAAATTCAAATGCCCCCGAATCCATCCATACAATATATAGAAGAAATCAATATTCCTCATTAAATGATCGTAACATACATATCAAATGCAGCCCTCTATATTTCAATTCACAAATTAACTACGACTCATCAGTGTAGGCATCTATACTTGTTACACCAAAACTTTTAGAAATCAAATGGGCATATTGAAACAAAAAACATGAGCGTATCTAAGAGTCCATGTAGTATCCCTTTATAACTGTGAAATCATGACGATATATAAGCAATTATTATACTCGCATTTTTATGTGTCACCATAGCAAATCTGCTAGAACATAACAGTCAACCATTACAATTCAGATCAACAGCTAGGAATGCAAGCACTAGCATTATTCCAACAACATCCCAGAATATAAATTAGTTATAGTACTCTACGTCACTATTAGTCAATCACTAAACTATCACTTGCTTACTGCAATTTAAGAACATGTGAAGGAGACAGTCAATACCTTGCATTCAATTGGTGACCGTCCAGGTTACTAGTTTGTCAAGGAGGAGTTAGCTTCACCTCGAGCTGCACCTCTTTCCTTGTTGCCCACAAATTCACTGGACCCAAGAAAATCTTCGAAAAGCACCCGCAAACCCAACAAAAGAGTACGGAACAATATTATAGCTGAAAAAGGCAAAACCCAAGAACAAGATCAAGCTCAAAATAGCTCAAATTATCATGTGTCTTGCTCGGGAGCAAAGAATGCAACGTCACCATTGGTGATGAGGCACGTCGCTCGATCCAAGTCCTCAACCCGACACAAGACAAGCACACACATCGTGGCGAGCAAAGCATGCACATTGCATCGATCACTCGGTGCCGGAGGACACGCAACTAGTGGCCGGAAATTCAAGTTAATCGATGGACAGAGCTCCGGCCATGTGCTTAAAAAACACAGCGGAAATAATGATATCAAAACTAATAAAACAAATAGCTCTTCACCCTTGAATATGGTCAATTATATCCAAGGGCAATGAAGTAAGTTGTGGCACTCTAGATTCTGATCAAGTAACTAGTGGGTGAGCACTCTACTACAGTATGAATTCGTTTCGTCAATAGGTGGACTGTCACTCTACATAGATGATTAACATACTAGTCGCTGCAAAACACCTAGTACACCATGTAAGAACAGGAGATCGAAACTATTAACTCATTGTAGGAAGTCCAAATACATTGTAATTCGAATCTTAATTCCAAATGCATGGCGCAACACATCTTGTAGTCCGAACTATTAACTCATTGTAGGAAGTACACATGGATCACAAGCTAGGACGCAGAATTGCTCAGACAAAGGATATGCCATATTCAGTAATTCACAACGGCCAGATGCATACAGTGGAAGCACCACGGAACCAGATCATAGATGAAACCACAGGGAACATATATATCATATCAAAGACGAAAGCCCGAGCTGATCTACTAGTCAACGAACCAACAAACCGTGAGAACGACCTCTCAATCTACGAACAGCCTAGAAGCAACACCCACAATTCCCGCATCATCAACAGCCTAAAATCCCCACAAATCGCGGGAGCATGACATAATAAACATCATAACCTACCGGATCTACGCAAAAATCCCCCCTCCCGCCCATTTGCGAACATGAACACCGCGGATCGAAAACATGATCTCGTCACCCCCGCCGCTCAAGCGTCGGCCTCGCCGCCGATCACCTCCATGCCGGGAGCCGCAGTGTCCCCCCGATGAGCAATATCAATAGAAAAAAAAATGATTCGGCCAGGGCCGGTGCTCGGTGGCGGAGGATGTTGTGCCATGGGATGCGGCTAGGGTTCGTAACCGGAGCGAGAAAAAGAAGGGGGAGAGGAAGGATGCAGAGTGAGGTGAGGGCTTATCTTGGATCCGGTCGGGAGTGCATCCCATGTCGTGCGGTGCCCGTCGACACCCGGATCTGAGAGTCGGCGGCTGTTCACGCCTGGATCTGAGAGCCGTCGAACGAGACGATGGAGGAAGGCCCGCTCCGGCGGGCGATGGAGGGCCGACCGCGCGCGGGGAAGGAAGGGCCGCGTCGGTGGGGGAGGAAGGAAAGGCTAAGGAAGAGGAGCGGCGGGAGCCGGCCGACGGGGGCCGCGGCAGGGGGGAGGGGGGCGTGGATGGGGTCATGGGGAGGGAAGAGGGGGGCGGGCCGGGTCCGGGAGGAAATGAGTTAGGGTTTGAGATGCGGTCGCTTATATACATTGCGAATGCGATCACGCGTCGTCGAATCGGCGATAGACGGTTGGAAATAGTTGGGCCATTTGGGCCACACAAGATTTGCTTCATTCCGGCTCTACTTAGCATTTTTCTTTTTATTTTCTTGTTTTATGAACCATTGTGAAGTAGCACACACAAATAATAATCTTATATGTATTATTATATTTTTTAAATACAATATACTACATATAAGTTGTTATTAAGAAGTTCCAGTAGTTTACTCACTCATCTACCATTTTCTACAGTTTAAATGATTTTCTGCAGGTTTATTGAAAATAATAAATATTTGAACTACATGTATTAAGAGTAGTATATTTTCTCTAGTGTACATTTTAAGAGTACATTTATAAAATTTCTAAAAACTATATTAAGAGTACATTTTCTCTAGTGTAGCTCATATCCCGAAAACACATCAAAATATAAAGTGTACATAAAGGATAATTTGAACTTGTAGTAGTCACCTTGTTATAATATAATGATAATAATATCTAAAACTTCTCCGAAAATTCTAAAAATTGACATGGAATAATTTTATGATGTTTAAACCTTACATAAAATTTTCAAATGATTTCGATAATGACGGAACCTACACATAGTTTCCCACAATTGAAAACAAACTTTGAGATTTGAACAACTAATTATTATGAAAAAACATGTTTTTTATATTCTCTTTGTAGTTGGAAAAGTTATGTTGTATGAAAAGCAACCAAGAGATAGTAATTATGATACAAACAAATGGCACCGATTAAAACATCTCGATTTTACAAAATATTAGGAAAAAAATCAACCAATTTGGAGTTCGTATGAGGAAGAAAAATAGTTTACAAGTTTTATCCGAAGATTAAAAACAGAAATTGCAATTGCTATGAACCGAGATGAACAAGTGTGTTTTCTTTTTTTAATCTTTGACTAAAACTTGTAACTAGTTTTTCCGCCTCATACTAACTCCAAATTCGATGATTCTTTTTTTCTAAAATTTTCTAAAATCATTCTCTACCACGCGGTGGTGACGTGGCGCCCGCGTGGCGCGAGGTGGGCCTCGGCGCTCGCGTGGTGGTGAGGTGGCGCCCGGGTGAGGTGGCGCTCGCGTGGCGTGAGGTGGGCCCCGGACGCTCGTGTGGTGTTGACGTGGCGCCCGGGTGAGGTGGCGCTCGCGTGGCGGTGTGGTGGGCCCGGGCGCTCACGTGGTGGTGACGTGGCGCCCGGGTGAGGTGGCGACCGCGTGGCGTGAGGTGGGCCCCTAGCGCTCGCGTGGTGGTGAGGTGGCGCCCGGGTGAGGTGGCGCACGGGTGGCGGTGGAGGTGGGCCCCGGCGCTCGCGTGGTGGTGAGGTGGCGCTCGCGTGGCGAGGAGGTGGGCCCCGGCGCCCACGTGGTGGTGACGTGGCGCCCGGGTGAGGTGGCGCCGCGTGGCGGTGAGGTGGGCCCCGGCGCTCACGTGGTGGTGATGTGGCGCCGGGTGATGTGGCGCCCGTGTGGCGCGGAGGTGGGCCCCCGGCGCTCGCGTGGTGGTGAGGTGGCGCCCGGGTGAGGTGGCGCCTACGTGGTAGTGAGGTGGCCCCGGGCGCTCACGTGGTGGTGACGTGGCGTCCGGGTGAGGTGGCGCCCGCGTGGCGGTGAGGTGGGCCCCGGCGCTCCCGTGGTGGTGACGTGGCGCCCGGGTGAGGTGGCACCGCGTGGCGGTGAGGTGGGCCCCCGGCGCTCGCGTGGTGGTGACGTGGCGCGCGCGTGGCGGTGAGGTGGGCCCCCGGCGCTCGCGTGGTGGTGACGTGGCGCTCGCGTGGCGGTGTGGTGGGCCCGGGCGCTCGCGTGGTGGTGACGTGGCGCTCGCGTGGCGGTGTGGTGGGCCCCGGCGCTCACGTGGTGGTGACGTGGCACCCGGGTGAGGTGGCGCTCGCGTGGCGTGTGGTGGGCCCCCGGCGCTCGCGTGGTGGTGACGTGGCGCCTGGGTGAGGTGGCGCCTGCGTGGCAGTGTGGTGGGCCCTTGGCGCTCACGTGGTGGTGACGTGGCGCCTAGGTGAGGTGGCGCCTGCGTGGCAGTGAGGTGGGCCCTGGGCGCTCACGTGGTGGTGACGTGGCGCCTGGGTGAGGTGGCGCCTGCGTGGCAGTGTGGGTGGGTCCTAGGTGCTGGTGAGGTGGCTGTTTTTTTACGGATCGCGACGAATCTGCTAAAACGTCACGGTGTTGTGGGCCGTATTGCGACGAATTTAACAAATCGTCATGATGGTTTGGGCTTCAATATCCATCCATGCACGTCCGTGACGAAAAAATATGAATACGTCGTAGAATCGCGACAAACTAAACAAATCGTCGCAGTGTTTGTGACGAAAAAAAGGAATACGTCGTAGAATCGCGACGAATTTAACAAATCGTCACGGTGTTTTGGGCTTCGATGCAAATCCGTGACGAAAAAAAGGAATACGTCGTAGAATCGCGACGAATTAAAGAAATCGTCGCAGTTGTTTTGGGCTGCAATGCACATTCGTGACATTTTCTCGAAAACGTCGCGGAGAAAGCGTCACGGATTAAATAGTTTCTTGTAGTGTGCATGCTAAAAACTGCTGCATATGTGTGAGAAGATCTACTTCATAACCGAAGTATCTCTTATCCAATACTCATGAAATTTTCACAGCAGCTCATATCATAAGAGTAGGGCATGTTTACCAAATTTTAAAGCCAATCCAAATAGATTTGATCACTCAACCATGACTATTATCACAGTTAGCTCAGTTTTTGCAATATAGGGCAGATTTCTAAACTTGAGCTATACTTCTTCAAATTGCATCAAGCATGATATTAAATTGATTTAATACTTTCTCATGATACATATCCATTCAGTTTACCTACTAGAAGATATCTTATGAACTTATCCATCCAAATCAATCCAAACTTGAAGTCAACTTGTTTGAGTACCAATATAAGACATATATCTTTTGAGATAATTCATGAAGTCCCTAGTCCAAGCCGCAGCAACCAGATGCTACAGGAAAAGAGGGTCTGCAACTTTCAATCCCTCATAAATCCATGAATACCATGTTTCTTGCCACCAAAAATTAGCCATAGCATCACAAGAGTATGTTCAACACATTCGCCAAACCAAAATCTCAAATTTATGGAATAATTTCAGATCACAACCTCAAACCATAACCACCTTCTTGCTCAAAATCCGAGTAAACAAGTGAGAGATTCGATAAAATACCCGGATGACATGGTGGTGATTTCGTGAATGTGCTCGGACGGTTTGAGGAGAGCTCCAATCAAAATCCCCAAGAGGGTTCCTTTCTTGAGAGAGAGCAAGAGAGAGGGAGATAGATGAGGCTATGGTCGGGTTTGAGAAGAAAGGGACCGCCTACTTGACTTAGCAACCTGCGGCCTTGGCCCCTCCTACGTGTGGCACGCGCGGACGTCCGCAACGCACTTGCGGACGGTTCGCTAGTCGTGCGGACGGTCCGGCACCCCGGTGCGGATGGTCCAAAATTACCACCAGAGTATCCAGTAGCTCTCCACGCCTCTGTGACCCGCGCGGACAGTCCGTGGGGGACCCGCGGACGGTCCGCCTAGTAAGGCCGGACGGTCTGCCCATCTGCCACTGACGGTCCGAGCTCCTCTTTCTTTTCAGCTTTAGATTCTTTGAGATAATGATTTGAATTTGAATCTTTTGGGATCACAGCTCATGATTATCCTTAATACCACTGAATCAATCATAACCCTAGTAAAAATGTCTTAAACCATAATTGTTCCTCATCAAGATCAAGATGTCCATTTTTGGGCATATGTGTCCGAATTGATTATGTATTTTCCATACCAAAGTTCTTCAATAAGTCATTCTCATATTCAGATTGACAATTAAATTTGCCTTCCCTCAATTTGACTTCAAGACCAAGAATGAAGTTTCAATTTATCGATTATAGGAATCTCAAATTTCATCCATCTTGAGTGTGGCCTTGAGCAATTAACCTTGATTTGTTTCTCATGACAAGTAACATTATAACTCTTGGGCCTCAAAGCCAAATCTCAAACTTGATTCTAAATGTCATCTCATAGCAAGCAATATGCATATATATCCAATTCAATCAACTCATATGCATTTAAACGAATTTGATCACTTAGAGATATACCTTCATGGATCTTGATCAACCCTTAGCAATCTTCACTCAAATATTTTGCAAGCCTTCAAATATATCCAATGAATCACCACACAACTTGATAGATTGCACTTGTATGTTGTAGCACATTTGGATTTCACTTATTTAACTTGGCATTGGGATGAAATAGCATTAAGCTTCATTACTTTACTCAATCATACGATGAACAAAATGAATCCAATTTGAGTCAAGCCTCCAATGCCTATGGTACCTACAATCAACATCCACTTTTTGATGGTACCCAAACTAGTTTGGGTCCTCTCAAGTTAGGAGCAACATACTTAGGCATAGCCTTAGTATGAGTAGCGGGATGTTTTGCAATTGCAACCAATGAGGTACCATTGCCATCATTTCTAAGCACAATATCATCATCAATTGAAATAGGCTTAGAGTTCTCACCTAGGGGACATGAATGTGCCATGTGTCCCCTTTCTCGGCATGAGTAGCAAACTCTCTTTAATTTGTCCTTTTCTTCCTTTCTTATTTGTTGCTTCCCATTGCCTTGCCTCTTCAATTTTGCTTGAATTTTCTTCTCAAGCTTGGTAGGACACCTCGAGGCAAAGTGTCTCATATCTTTTCACTTGAAGTACTTGATGTGAGCATGATCATTCTTTTCATCTTGAATCTTGCTCATCTTTTGTGCAGCTTGATTAGGAGCGTGATGCCTTACTCTTGCTTTACCACCTCTTTTTGTCTTCTTCTTCGTCATCATCATCCCCAAATCACCATCTTGATAGTTGACTTGAACTCGATTTTGGGATTTTTCTTTTGGCTCAACTTGAGGCCTCTTGGTTGGGCAATACTTTGCAAGATGTCCCGTGTCATGGCATCATAGCACATGAAGTGAGAAATCTTTTCTTCTTGCATATTCTTGTTCTTGCCCTTGCTCTTGCTTTCTAACCTGCTGCTCAAATTCTTCACTTCATTTTTGAGCTCATTGTTCTCCTTCAAAATGTTAGTCTCACAATATATAGAAGTAGAACAAGAATCTATTTGTGAAGAACATGGCATATATAATAAATCATCACAAGAGGTGGATGCATGCTTCTTGCCTACATTACAAAGGTTAGCAACATCATGTGATTGGTCATGTGACCCAAGTGATGAGCTCTTACTAGTTTTAGTATTTTCATTTGGAAGTTCCTTAGTGAGAAAAGCATGATCTTGTACCAAATTATTATGAGTAACACTAAGTTCCTCATGAGCCATTTTTAGTTCCTCATGTGAACAAGTAATGACATAAAGTAGATGCTTTTGTTGTTCACATGTGTTCTTTAGAAATGAGTTTTCATTTTCCAATTTACTTGTTTTAGCCATCTCATTTTCTAAAGCAATGTTCATGCTAGCAAGTCTACTAACAAGCTCATCATATGAATCATGACCAATCACATTGCAACTTGATACCCTTTTGTTACCTTGTGACATGAGGCAATGTAGTGGTGTTGGAGAGCTTGCAGTAGCATAATCATTCGAGCATGAACAATCACAATTATCAATTGTTCTTGGAATATAACAATGATTTGCATCACTTGATATTGAGCCATCAATCTTGTCAAGTGAACTAGTATTTGATCTTTCATCAATATTTGCATCACTTGACCATGAGGAGGAGCAATCTTCCACAATAACCAAGTTGTGGTCATGCTTAACATCCTCATACACTTCCTCCCGAGGCTCACCATCTTTATCATTGGAGACCATCCCATACTTCTCATTGAGATAAATCCAAATCTCATGAGCATTCTTCTTGTTGATAATCTCCCCAAATATGCTAGCACCCAAAGATCTATAAATGATGTTAGTAGCTTGGCAATCGAGATGTAGGCATTTCTCTTGCGCTTGAGTTGCATTGTTTTCATCAATAGCATGAGAAAAGCCCACATCTACAATCCACCACATTTGAGGGCAAATAAACTTAAAATTGCATATCATCCAATTTTTCCACTGTGCAAAGTGTGTGCCATCAAAAATGTGTGGACACTCAACATCTAGCCCATAGTTCGCCATCCTCTCGGGTCGGTAAAGACCACAAATGAGAGACCTTGGCTCGATACCACTTGTAGGGTCGAGATGGCGGACTAGAGGGGGGTGAATAGTCCTTTCTAAAACTTAACGCATCGGCTAACCGAAACAAATGCAGAATAAAAACTATCGGTCTAGCCAAGACTACACCCCTCTATCTATATTCACTAGCACCTTATAAAAGATCCTAAACAAGCAAATAAGGTGATGGCCTAGCATGAGCTTACCTAAACAATTTTAGGAGCAAGGTCACACAAACCTATGCCACTAGTACTTTAAGCACCGAGGAGCTCCTACACAGTTCTAATGAGCAAAAGCACAAAGCCTACCTAAGCTCACTAGATGCACAATGGACAAGACTACACAAGTATAATCCAAAAGCTCAATTTACTTAGCTACACAAACTAAGCAAAGAGGCTAATTAGGCTACACAAGTTAGTTAGTCACAAGATCACTACTTCTAGCTACACAAGCAAGAAGATAATTAGCAAGCTACACAAGCTTCTAATTACAAGAGCAACAACACAAACACAATGATATGTAATGATGTAAAACAAAGCTTGTGATTGAGAAGTGCAAACCACCGAGACGAGTAAACAATGTCGACACGGTGATTTTTATCCCGAGGTTCACTTGGTTGCCACCAAGCTAGTCCTCGTTGTGTCGACCAACACCTCGATGGTTCTTGGGCAAGGCTCTCAAGCCGCTGGCCACTCCGGGCACACCAAGACACCACTCACAATTGTGGTAGCTCAATGACACACTCCACTAGAGTTGCTCTTCGCGATCCCCGCGGGGTGAGCACAATCCCCCTCACAAAGCCTTCTCCGGAGCTACGCACAATCTCCTTGCGTGCTTCAACGGAGCCACAATCCACCAAGCCGTCTAGGAGGTGGCAACCTCCAAGAGTAACAAGCACACCGGCTTGCAACACGAACGCCTAGTGCCACTCGATGCAATCTCTCAAAGCAACGCACTAGATTCGCTCTCACTCGCAATTGATTCGCAATATCGCAAGCACAAGTGAGTTAGTGAGCTCTCAAGCCAAGCACTACCATGATAAACACATTCCCTAGGTGCTCAACACCCTCCAAGACCCGGACACCCTTCTATTTATAGAGGGAGGGAGAAAACTAGCCGTTATACCCTTTTTCCGAGCTCTAACGGCTCTCTTAGACTGTCCGCGATACACTCTCAGATTGTCCGTCATTCAAAAAACTAGTCGTTGGCGCGTCAAGAACAGCCCGTGAGGCCCGGACGGACTGTCCGAGGTCAAAGGATGGACTGTCCGTCACCTACGGACGGACCGTCCGACCCCTAGAAGATCAAAAACTCATCTCTATCTAAAACTCGATCAATTCGCGGACTGTCCGTCCATCACTCGCGGACTGTCCGCAGCCTTCAATTTTCAGCACAACCGAGGCTCGGTAAAACGGCTCTAACTTTTAGCTCCAATGTCCGAATTAGGTGATCTTGGACTCTATGGAAAGCTTATTCAGAGAACTATCCATCCCAACTGAATGCTTGACCCAAAACACTTGGGATCAAAGCAGAATTGCTAACCAAGATCCACCACATACCAAAACCATCAATCAAATCTTCAACCCCTTTGCAAATGTGCCAACCCCATAAGTGTACCACCTTAAGAGTGAGTGAGTTAGCATTTCCACAAACATTTTTCAAAGGGATTTTTACTCTCTTCACCACGCCACTCGATCCTAGCAACATCGCAATGTTAGATCACTCAAGTGGCACTAGATGACCGATATGCAAACAAGTTTGCCCCTCTTGATAGTACGGCCATCTATCCTAAACCCGGTCATAAACTTCTCTACACACCTATGACCGGTGAAATGAAATTCCTATTGGATATACCTTTGCCTTGCGCGTTCCATTCCATCTTCTCCAATATCCATCAACACCATCACAAATAATATGATCCACTTCATATCATCATGCGACGTGTTGGTTCATCGATCTTGACTTCACTTGCTCTTCACTCTTGCATTGGCACCAAGTCATTACTCAAGCATCCCACCACGCGGTCTAGTGCTTAGCCTCTCGACTTGCCCTTCACACTTGCAACCGGTCCGTCAAGCCCCATCGGAGGGTTTTTATGATTTTAAAAACAAAAATTCCTGCAACAAGTATTAGACAGAAACCTTTCTCTAAGATCTCTCAAGTCACTCATATGAGGTGGCTATCCTAAACCAATTTTATAAAACTCTCACCTCCCATAAGTCTCTCATATAACATGTAAAGTGGAGCTATAGGTAGGGCTAGCGCAATCAACACAAGTATTGTCAAACTCAGAACTTCCTCTAATGGTTGTTTGCCTTTCAAAGCCAATGATCATGAGAATTAACCATATGTATATCAAGGATGAAAAGATTTAGAATGGTGGACATGTGCAAGGGCAAAAGAAAATTGTGAGTACAAGGCACCGATGACGTCCTCGTTGTCGGATTGCACATGGTTGAAAAAAGAATGAAAGTTTCGTCTCTCAACAACGTGACATCCTTCCTTACACTTTATTTTTCTTTTCTTTCACTTGATTCATCCCTCTCATATCCTTATTGCTACCTCCTCTTTTCTTTTTTCTTTTTCATTCATCCTTTCATTCTCATATTTTTTTTTCTTTCTTTCTTTTTTTCTTTCTTTCTTTTCCATACTCAGACTTTTCTCTTTATTTTTCCCTCTCTTGACAACTTTTCAAAGCTCTCAACTCCTCTCTTTCTCACATGCATACAATCTGAAATTTTAATTAAACCATGCTAGAGACGAGATGAAACTTTGAGAATAGGTTGTGTTCAAGGAATGCGATGTACAAAATAGATGTATAAGGTTGGGTATGGAATTCGGCGATGTACGGGACTTCCAATGTGAAAGTCACGTTACCGAATGTATGACGAGGCTAGCAACAAAAGATAAGCACAAGAACATGATCATTGCTCGGAATTAAAACTCCCAAGAGAGAAGGATTCTAGCCTAACTCATCATGCTAATCACACTTATGGTGGAGCAAAAAAAATAAATTGGCTTTGTATAGGATTTTTTTCTTACTCTCAACTTGGAAAAAGAGGTTTTGCTAACCTTTATTACAAGGGTTTTAAGATAATTTTCAGAACTGAAATCCTCCAACTTTTAGCATTGAACATAGCACAACTAACATGTGAAGCTCAAGATCGAAGTGTGGTATGGGTACTTTAACTAGTAGCAATTCCACTAAGCACAAAGGTAAACGTTTTTCAAACCACACACTTATGTTCATATATCAAGAATCAAAGATAAACAAACAAGTGAATAAAGATAAGCAATACACAAGACACAAAAATATATAAAGACTCTTTTTATTTGATTTTCTTTGACTCAACACTAATTTAAGACACTTCAAACTTGCAAAAATTTAAAAACACACTCAAAAACTAAGACTCATTAAACTCTAAGACTCTCGCTCGAAGATTAAACCGAACCTAAACTTTGAAACTCAAAAACTAAGGCTAGCTAGCTAGCTCTCCCCCACGCTAAAAACATACGACGTCCTCGTCGTATCTTACAAAATTGCTAAGGGGAAAACTAGACCTAGTGGTACTTTCCGCAAGTATTGCATCACTTGCCTCTCATGTTCCCACCATGCCAAAGAGTTTGCGCACATTGCGGTTAAGGAACTTGTAGTCGTCTTCAACTACACGCTCCAAATCCTCCAAACTCTGCTTCATCGCCTCCATGGCTTGGAGACATTCGTCGACCGACGCGTAGAGATCCGCGATGGATTGACGGCAAGCTCGACAACACATCGGATGTAATCCGAAGGGGTCGTCATCGACATTATCTCCACCGTCGTCGCCACCTTCGTCGCCGCCGTCATCACCACCACCATTGTAGTCGCCGCCGCCGTTGCCGCCGCCGTTAGGGCCTTCGGGAGTCTTCTCCTTGGGCACCTCATCCCAAATGTAGAGGTCATTATCATCTCTTCCGGCGGCCGCCCACGAGCTCGGGCTACGATCGTCGGAGTAGTCGCTACCCCCATAATCCTTAGGCTCGGGCGACACCTCCTTGTAGTCTTTCGGCTTCATGCCTTGGATTCGTGCCGACCTTCGAATGGACGTAGGGACCTTCTCTCCTTCGACGGGGTTGCGAGATGCAATAGCTCCGGTCGGGACACGCCCTCCGCAACGGATGCGGGCGGTCCTCTTGATCTCGACGGGTAGCTTGAGCTCGCATCGCTTCGCCTCCTCCATCGATGGCTCCTTGGCTTCTAGCTTCAACTCTAAGCTCCTCGGGGACACAATGGTCGCCGCAAGGGTGCAAAATATTGCTTGAAGGGGTTGATTCCCGAGCTCCCAATTCGGCCAAATAAATAGTCCGAAGAGAAAAACCCTAGGAACCTCATTTTCCTTTTTTAAACTTCCCTTAAAATTTGATGACCAAAGAAGGAAGTTGAAAAGGAGCAATTCGGGGAAAAATTGGGGACGTCCGCCGCCGGGACCCGACTGGGCCGGTCGGACCGGTCCGGCCGGCCCACCCCCGCCTCGGGGGCGGCCCGGTCCGGTTTTTCGTGCACCGCCCTTTTTTTCACCTCCTCGGCCCATGGGAAAAAGTTGGCCCAAGAAATCTTCGAGAGAAACTCCGGAGAAAATTAAAAGAAAAACTATTTACGTAAAATCATGCCTTTTTTTCGTCCTAGGCGGGACGTTCGGGCTCTTCTTCCATGGCGAAGACATCAACATGGTGAAGGGGCACAACGTCAAGTTCGTAGTAAACCTTAAGTCGTTGACCATTCACCATAAATTGATCGCCTTTTATATCCATAATGGTTCTTGCTCCGTTGGAGAGCACCGAATGCACAACATAAGGTCCATTCCACTCGCTTTGCAATTTCCCCTTTCCGAAGATTTTAAACCTCGAATTGTAGAGGAGGACCTTATCTCCTTCTTTAAATTCTTTCTTTTTCAATCTGTTATCATACCACCTTTTGATTCTCTCTTTGTATATGCTTGCATTTTCATATGCTTTCAACCTCATCTCCTCTAGCTCGCTTATTTGGATCCTTCATTTCACCACCGCGGCATCGAGATCGAGGTTCATCTATTTAATCGCCCAATAGGCTTTATGTTCCAACTCAACCGGAAGGTGGAAAACCTTTCCATAAACGAATTGATAAGGGGTCATACCTATCGGTGTCTTAAACGTCGTTCGATAAGCCCATAAAGCTCCGTCTAATTTCTTTGACCAATCTTTGCCTCCCTTCTCTATGGTTTTATTGAGGATGCTTTTTAATTGTCTATTCTACGTTTCCGCTTGTCCATTGGTTTGTGGGTGATAGGCCGTAGAGGCCCTATGCTCAATTCCCACTTGGACAAGCACTTTTTGAAATTCTTCCGGTGAAGTGAGTTCCTTCATCACTTATCAAGATTCTCGGTGTACCGAAACGAGGAAAAATCACGTTCTTGATCATAGTAATGGACTCCTCCGTGGAAGCTTTACGACACGGCATAGCCTCTACCCATTTGGATACATAATCAACCATGACTAGAATATGTTCATATCCGCATGAGTTTTTGAAAGGCCCCATGAAGTCTATACCCCATACATCGAACATATCGATTTGTAGGTTGTATTTCAAAGGCATAGATTTTCTTTGAGAGATGTTTCCGGTTCTTTAGCATTCGGGGCATGATGCAACATATCTTTTAGTATCTTCATGCATCTCCGGCCAAAAGAATCCTCTTGACCATACTTTTGCTTGGGTTCGAAAATGACTATAGTGTCCACCGTACTCGCCGAGTGGCACTTTCTCAAAAATTTCTACCCTTTCTTCTCTTGGCACACATCTTCTCATTACTCCATCATTGCCAAGTTTGAAGAGGTATGGTCCATCCCAAAAGTATTTCCTACTTTCGAGATTATCTTCTTTTGAGAGTTTTTGTCTAGATGATCGAGAGGCATCTTTCGAATTGCTCGAATGATATCGATCATCCAAGTGTCTTTATCAAGCACTCTATAGAGGTGGTCATCTCTCATCTTATCTTCTATGGGCTCTTTATCATCTTGTCCACGATTCATCCTAGGCAAATGATCGGCCATAACATTTTCCACCCCTTTTTATCACGAATTTGAACATCAAATTCTTGGAGAAGAAGGATCCAACGAATCAAACGTGGTTTAGCTTCCTTTTTAGCCAAGAGATATTTGATGGCTGCGTGATCGGTGTAAACAATAACCTTCGAGTTCACGATGTAAGATCTAAATTTTTCGAAAGTGAATACTACCGCTAGCAACTCCTTTTCTCGTAGTGGCATAATTTAATTGTGCCCCACTAAGAGTTTTGCTAGCATAGTAAACGCGTGAACTCGGCCTTCCTTTTTTGACCCAAAACCGCGCCTACGGCGTAGTCACTTGCGTCACACATGATCTCGAAAGGTTGGCTCCAATCCGGAGGTTGGATGATGGGAGCACTCATCAATGCACTTTTCAAGGTCCGGAATGCCGCCGGGCACTTCTCATCAAAGTCGAAAGCCACATCCTTTTGAAGAAGATGCGTTAAAGGCTTAGTGATCTTTGAGAAGTCCTTAATAAATCTTCTATAGAATCCGGCATGGCCTAGAAAGCTCCTTAAGGACATAACATCCGTAGGAGGGTGGAAGTTGCTCCACCGTCTCTACCTTAGCCTTGTCCACTTCAATGCCTCTCTCGGATATGACATGTCCGAGCACTATGCCTTGCTTAACCATGAAGTGGCACTTTTCCCAATTTAATACCAAGTCTACCTCCGCACACCTCGTGAGGACCTTTTCCAAGTTTGCCAAGCAATCCACGAACGTCTTCCCATAAACGAAAAAATCATCCATGAACACCTCGACAATTTCTTCGATGAATTCCGAAAATACGGCCATCATGCAACGTTGAAAAGAGGCCGGAGCGTTGCATAGACCGAAGGGCATGCTTCTATATGCAAACGTTCCGTAAGGGCATGTAAACGTTGTTTTGTGTTGATCGTCCGGGTGAATGGGAATTTGCATGAACCTCGAGTATCCATCGAGAAAGCAAAAATAAGCATGGTTTGCTAACCTCTAGAGCATTTCGTCGATGAATGGTAGGGGGAAGTGATCTTTTTTCGTCTCTTTGTTAAGCTTACGATAATCAATACACATCCGCCATCCGGTCACGGTTCTTTGCGGTATCAATTCGTTCTTCTCATTCTTCACCACGGTCAAACCTCCTTTCTTTGGTACACAATGAACCGGGCTCACCCATTCGCTATGCGGAACCGGGTAGATGATTCCGGCATCAAGTAACTTGATAACCTATTTCTTTACTACCTCTCGCATGGCATGGGTTAGCCTCCTTTGGTGGTCCACTACGGGCTTACATTGGTCTTCCATTGGTATACGATGAGTGCAAAAGGTCGGGCTAATTCCTTTGAGATCATTAATCGAATATCCAATCACTTTCCTATGTTTTTTTCAATAAAATCAGCAACTTCTCATTTTCTTCAGGACTCAACTCGTCACTCACAATTACTGGATAAGTCTTGTCCGGGCCCAAAAATTCGTACTTTAATCCTTTGGGCAAGGGTTTAAGGTCTACCTCGGGCGCTTGTGGCTCCTCAGGTTTTATTTCTCCTATGTCTTCAAATTTTCGTTCCTCCACGCTTCCATCATGTGGCTCCAAGCCTTTCGTTGCTTCTTCTAGTTATTCATCTTGTTGATTACTAATTTGATTTTCCATCGCTCTTTGCAGCGGGTCTCTAAGGGTTTCAACAAAACGAAGACTATCTATCTCCTCTACTTCTTCGTCTTCGGGAGGAAAGGGTGTAAGGTGTTTAGAAGCACGAAGAAAGTTATATGTGTACTTTGTTCCATTAAGGTTCATTGTTACTTTGCCTTCTCCGACATCTAACACGGCATCAACCAACTTAAGAAAAGGCCTACCTAAGATTATGTGATCATGATTACTATGGTAAGCATCAATAACAAAGAAATCAGTTGGTATACAATTTCTAGAGATTTTTACTTTCATATTGCAAGCAATACCTAGAGGTTTGATAGTTCTACCGTCGCCCATAATTAATTTCGTTGATGTTGGAGCTAAGTCTAGGTTGTGGTCTTGAACTTTATCATAAATTTTAGAAGTTAGGAACGGTTACTTGGGCTCCGATGTCGCATAAAGCTTTGCATTGACCTCCGTTGATCTCGCAACTCAAGTGTGGTGTCATCTTCTCTTCTTCTTCGGATCCTATCGCGTAGACTTCGGCGAGGCGAGCGTATGGTGACGCTTCGGGCTTGATCCCCATAATTCTCTTCACCTCGGCTATGTGTTCTGGATCCACTATGTCATGTCCAAAGAGCTTTTGAAAGATCTCACCGGTGGTTTCAAGGTCGTATGAATTTTCCGCTTTCTTCTCCAAGGGGGAAGTCCACTTCCAATGCTCTCGCCATTCCCTTTTGATTAGGGAACGCTCTTCTCTTGTCGAATGCTTCTCCGTAATTGATAGGAACCCAATCCATTGGTTCGAACTCCCTTAGTGGCTTCGCGCTTGACATGCTTCTCTTGTTTGTCTCATTTGGTACGGCGAAGTCGATGCTTGGGGTAGTTCTTGACTTGATGTGTTCTTGTTCAAGCTTTTCCGTGGTTGGTTCCTCTTTTGTGACTTCCGGGGTTGCCTCTTTAGAAAATTCAGCACACTTCTTCTTCCTCGAATTATATTCCGGCTCTTCGCAAGTCGTGTTTCCCAATCTCTTCGCACGACGGCCGCTTTACTAATTTTTTGTAGAAGTTGAGCGGCTTCCGTGAGTGTTTTCTCCATGAGATCCCCACCGCACACATTTCGACGTGTTGCATGCAACTAGGGGTAAGGGAAAAGAAAAATGTATGCAAGAGTACGTCACGGAGAAACCGAGTCTTGGTCCTTGTTCGATTAGCTCATTAAACATATCCCAGGCTTGGTCTATCCCTTCCTCTTCTCCTTGCATGAAATTGATCACTTGCCTCCTTAGATGTTGAACCTTGCTAATTGGAAAGAACTTCTTGCTAAACTTCTTTGTCAACTTGTTCCAATTGCCTTCAACTTCAAAGGACGCAAACGAGTACCATGTCTTTGCATTGCCGACAAGTGAGTAGGAAAAGAGATTCCATTTGAACCATTCATCGGGAACTCCTTCTTGACGCACCGTGTTGCATATCGTCGTGAAATTCCTTATGTGTCTATATGGGTTCTCCGTAACCATCCCTTCAAACGGGTTTGCCGCCACCATCTCGATGATCTTGGATTTAATCTCATACTTGGTCGTTTGGAGCTTCGAATCCGACTCTTGTACTTTTATGTCTTCACATCGAGGGCTAGCGTAATCCTTTAATGATTTCTCCGGTTCTTCCACGGGTTGATTAACGAACGCCATCTAGACAATAAGTTAAAAACAAAAACAAAAACAAAACAAAGCATTTTTCTAGATAATAGGTGTTAGATAAAACAAATAAAAGATAAACTAAATATATAACTAAGTTAAATGCAAATCAAACGATGTAAACTAGCTTGCTCCCCGGCAACGGTGCCGGAAAAAGGAGCTTGTTGACGGATAAAAGATGTATCCCTCTACGATCCGCAAGCGTACGGACCCCACACCTTCTTCACCAAGGGATTCCCAAGGTTCTTGTCAATCCGCGGAGCAAGGGGATTACAAGTGTTCAATCGACTTCTAAGCACTAGCTACTAAAACCCTAACTACTATTATACTAGAAAACAACTAAACTACACGAGAGAACGATAAGCGATCAAGGTAGGAGACACTCACCCATGGGTCTACGATCATGCAATCAATTAAAGACATTAAACCAATCTAATCTATCGGGGGTTGTGACCACGGTTTCGCCCTTTCCCTCCTCTCGTACTGTCACTACGCGAAGGTATTCATGACTAGACCTATGATGGACACGGCGTATTGAATGGATCCAAGGAAGCATTGGGGCCCTACTCCCTTTACGGCAAGGTAGCAAACCTTAAGCATTAAAGTATATTCAACACAAGATGATAGATAGATAATCCAACAAAGTTTGATTACATCTTAAGATCGATTACAACCCATGGACGAATAAGAAGATTACCCCATCAAAGTGCCGGACATAGCACCGTTGATCATAGTTTCCCTTCCGACGGTGTCTTCCTTCTTCTCAATGAGAGGGTGCTTCCTTCGAGGTGGTTGATCTCCCTTCGGAGATCCTCCTCCTCTCTCTCTAGCTTGTGGATGGCCTCCGGTGCGAATGGCTCTCTCCCTGCGAATAGCGGCACCTCAAGGGTTTTAGGGTTGGAGATCCTTCGGGTGCAAGAAAAGGGAGGCCAAACCGACCACCGGGGTGGGCCGGGCCGATCGGCTCTTGGGGAAAATGGCCTTCGAGAGCTTTTTCCACGTCCGGCCGGTTTTTGGTTTTGGCTCATGCGCGGCTTCGGCTAAGCGGGGGAAGCTTTGCAATGGTGACTTAACGGAAACGCCGATGTCGCTCAAGTTATGTGGGTTTTTGTGTGCGGGAACACCCCAACCAAACAAGTGCTTGGCCTTCGGTGCCGAAAGCGCGGGTGACCGACTTTCGGCACCGAAGGCGAGGAGGAACCGGAAGCGCCACGGGTGCACCTCGGCTCGGGAATGTAGGCGGCCCGGGCGGTCATGGGTTGCTTCGACGCCGAAGGTGCGGGGCACCGCGACACGTGGCCGCCGCAAGCGTGTAAAGGGGACACCGTACGAGGCGGAGACAAGGGGCGCGCGTGTAAAGGTGTTTTGGCCGTACGAAGACACGCCGGGAGGCCCGTACGACGCGGGGAGTTACTTTTATACCCTTGTAAAGTGTTTAAAGCGAGTTTGTCGGGAATTGAAAAGGTGTAATTGAGGCAGATGATCATGCCCAGGGGTCTCCTATAAATAGTGAACCCCTTGTAATGAAACGGACACACTGTAATGAGAAGAGAGCACCGAAGGCTACTACTAGTCTTTCGGTCTTCGGTTTGCTAAGTGTTTCCTTATTCCACTCCCTGGTCTGTTAAGTATTTCCTTCCCTTGTCTTGAGTTAGTAGAGGTAGCTTCGTAGCAGTAATCGAAGGGAGAAAAACACTCAGGGGGCTGTTGTGTCGGCGTCCACCTTCGGGCCCGATTTCCACCAACAGTTTGGCGCCCACCTCGTGGAAGAATCCAAGACCGCATGGCAAGGACGCGATCGGCAGGCGCCGAAGCCACCACGGCTCGAGCATCAACCCCTCCGCCGGCACCGAACCCGTCAACCCTTCGGCTTCGACCATCCGGCCTTCGGCGGGGACCGACGCCGGGCCAAGCACTCCGGAGGTTGAGCACACCGCCTCGGGGATGTTCGAGCTCGGCCCTCGAGGGGCTGGGGGCTTCGGCGCAAGACATTGAGGCCCTCCGAAGGATCCGGGCTCTCATCGCGGGCAAGACCGTGGCGGCCCAGCAAGAGCAAGAGGCGCGGCCATCTTCGTCGCAAGTGCGGCGCGTCCCGGCCAGCCAGGACGTGGCTCCACTACACACCGCTCCAGATACCATCGACTTCAACATCATGCAAGCTGAGCGCTACCTCGCCCTGCTTCAGAGTCAAATCGCCGGCACATCTCCGCCGCAAAGCAAGCCATTCCTACACCAACTACTCCAAAGACCGACGCCCGCCGCACACGCCGCACCGGCGGCTCGAAGAAGATGCTCGGTGTTAACACCAAAATTTGGTAAGGAGTCCGACCGGTGGGTCCGGTTCGATAAAGAGTCCGTCCGGTGGAAGGAAGGATATTTTCGGATATATTCGGCAAAAAGATCCGCGGTCGGCTATCCGCTTCCGGTTCGGCGGAGGAACAAGAGAGCTGATTTTGCGGGATTGGACGGTGACGTGGCTCAATCAGGGGAGACGAATGGATGGATAGGCGATCAAGCTTAGAGATAAGTTAGGCAATGAATCCATTCGAAGTTGTACTCAACAGGGTATAAATAGGACCCCTGAATGTATGTAACAAGAACAATCATTCTTCAATACACACCGGCCTTACGCCAAACCCTAGAGTCCTTGTCGTGTCGTCGAGTTCTTCGAGAGGGCCAATCGATCCGTCGACCTCCGTGAGTACCGGCAACCTTGTATCATGTCTAGTATCATGCGGTGGATTTAGATCTGATGCAAGTAGTCTTGTTACCATGCTTCGTGTCATGCGGTAGATTCAAGCTTGGTTCAAGAAGGTTTCTTGTTAGATCATGAGCCATGCGGTGGGCTAAGATCTAGCTTGAAGCTAGTTATCGGCTCTATTGGATTTTGGCAAGATCCGATAGATTCATTAAGTTACCCGTGTTATCTTGAGTTTTACTTTATGTTTTAATTCATGTAGCACACCTTTGCCCAATCTAGATGGGTTTGGATCGGCTCTATCTTTTTATGTTCCTTGTTTCGAGTGGATTTCGTGTTTTAACATGTGGATCTTGTGCTTTCCGATAGCCGAAACCGAATCGATCTAGGTTGTTACGTGTTGTGGGTTCAAGCTTGCTCATGTTCGTATAAATCTTGAAAGAACCGGTATCATGCGGTAAATGCGAGTTTTTGGGTTGCTTTGGAGCTAGTCATCCGGTGGATTAGATTTCCAAATCGTCCGATAGATTTATTCACTTGGTAATGTTTGTTCCTTCCTCATGGACCTCGAATCGGTACTTCAGCCGTATTCGGTTATGTTTCTCCACGAGTAGAACACGTGCATTATTCATGCTTTGAATGATGTATGCTTTTAGCTTTCCATATTTAGATTGTATCATGCGGTGGATAGATCTATTTGTGGAAAGTGGTACGGTTTTTCATGCAAGTTGTATCATGCGGTGGATAGAATTGCTTGATATCGTACTAGACGGGTTTTAAAGTAACTAGACATGCGGTAGACTAGTACTTTTGACCTATGCATGTTTGTTTAATACATGATCATGTCCGTGCTTTACTTTATTCATTCATTTAATGGTAATCTTCATGGGGATCGGTCATGACTTTGTATACGTGCATCCTTGTTCATGTAAAGACCGATCGCCGTCATGCTCACGTCATCCATTCGGCGTTGTTACTTTTTCCCATTTGTCGTTTCCCGAACGGTTGTAGTCCGTTGCGATAGCTTTCTATAGCTATGTGTCATCTCATTTGGCTTTTAGCCAGAATATGGAACTGCACTGGTACCACCCGCAAGTTCCAAGCTTTGGTATCTAACCGCATTATCTTTTGTTAATTTTCGGGAAAAATTGATCGGCACGTCTTTCGCTCTCTCGCGCGTGTGAAGCCGCCTTTGTTCGGCTTGCCGTGTGATTGGCGTTGAGTGCACTTTTCGCGTCAACACACTTTTTGGCACGCCCGGTGGGACTACGTACCGAATAGATTCAAGATGCCCGAAATCGCGGACCTTATGGATGTCAACCTTGAAGATCTTTCTCCGGAGCAATGCAGCAACTCCAAGACGTCGTAGATCAATTTCAGCGAAGTGTCCGTTGTCGTTTAAGAAGAATAGAAGCGGCGTCCCGTATCCGAAGAACGAGATGCCCGAGGTGCCGCCGCCGGGGGAAAGCGATGCTACATCTCGCGAGGAAAAGGAGGAATGCGCACGAGTATTCCAAGAATCGGCAGACACATGCTTAGCAAGCACAACAAGGCTTTCCTCGGATCGCTTCGACGAGATGATGGTGGCCATCTTTGGCCGGGCATGGAGCAAGCGTTCGGCAAGGCACCCGTCCAGGGGAAGACCGTGGAGCCGGGTGAATCAAGCTCGCGGCCGCCGTTGTGGAGCCGGCCGCGAGCAGCCTCCTCCTCGCAGCTCGGAAGCCAAGCGTTCCGGCCCTCCTCCGCAGGCACCGGGGGGCAGCCGGCCGCCCCCCGTTACAAGCTTCGGGGGAGTCGGCCGCTCCGCCGCCACCACGGAGCAAAGACACGGGTTGGCACCTCGTGCAACGCGGCCTCGAATCCGTACCGGCCTACGTACGGAGACGTAGCGTTCGGCTCGTCCGGGGCCCCACTTGATCCCGGCCGGAGGATTGCTCCGTCGACCAACCGGCCGCGAGAAGAATTTGTACGGTGGTGGTTATCATGAAGTGGGAAACTACGGAGCGTTCGACGCCTTCCCGCACCCGAGATTCGCGCCGGCCGTCAGCGCGCAAGAGGACGACGCCCGGCGCGCAAGATGGCCGAATTGATGCGGGAATCGGCTCGACCTCAAGCCAAAGATGCAAGGACCCGCCTATAGGCCGCCGTTCCCCGAATGGTACTACAACGTGCTTTTGCCGCCAAGGGTGAAGCCACCAACGGAGTTCACGAAGTTCTCGTGGCAAGACGACACGAGCACGGTCGAGCACATCGCTCGCTACCTCATGCGGCTCGGGGAGTGCTCTGCCGAGGAGACGTTCGTGGTCCGCTACTTCGCCGCATCGCCGACCGGTCCCGGCGTTTCGGTGGTTCTCGTCCCTACCCCCCGAATCGGTGGCCGGATGGAAGGATTTGGAGCGGAAGTTCCACGCTCATTACTTCGGCGGCGGCTCGGAGAAGAAACCGGTTGACCCGGCGACCATGAAGCGAGAGGCATAGCGAGACGCCGCCGGGAGTTTCTCCGGAGGTTCGGGGAGGTCAAGGGCATGTGCTTCTCACTTAACTTGCCAGATGACCGTTGGCTGACATGGCCGTCGCCGGGATGGTGCCGCCGTGCGCGAGAAATTGTTTGGGATGGAATTTGAGAATCTGGGCCAGCTGTCGCAGAAGCTATCGCTGATGAGCAATCAGGCGTATGGCTTCAAGAAGGACGCCAAATTTGGCAAGAAGACGACGTCGCCGACATCTACAACCGCTCTTGGACAAGGCCGATCCGTTCGAGGACTCGATGATGAATTGGAAGTAGCCGCAAGAGAGATCTTGTGGGGGAAGGAGCCTTTGACAATGAATCGGCCGGGTCGGGCGGACCAAGGGAACTTATGATTTTGATATTACAAAAGCCGATAAATTGTTCGAGCTCTTAGTGAAAGAAGGCCGAATCAAGCCGCCCGAGGGGCATTCCATGCTTCGGCCCGATGGAGTTAAAGCAAAACGTTACCGTGGCTTCCACGACGGGGACTCACACTCCATCAATGATTGCGGTGGTTTTCGGGATGAGGATCCGTAAGGCCATCCGAGGAGGGTCACCTCAAGTTCGACAACAAAATGAAGTCGGATGGCCACCCCTTTCCTCGAACATGGTGGGCTTTTCTCGTTAATGTGATAACAGCCGAGAAGAAGGGGAAGGTCAAGGTCTTGACCTCACCGTGTCTAGACAAGGTGGAGCAAAGGGACCCGGAGCGCCAAGTGACTCGGGAGCATATGCAAGGTGACGCCCCCCGCATCCTTAAGAGTCACATCGAAGTTGGGGAGTCATCCGCAGCTAAGCCCAAGGTGACATCGCGCATCCTTCTCAACAAATGGCGCGCCGTATTGAGAAAGAGCGCTACCGAAACGCCGCTACGAGGAGGAGGAGCGCGGGGCCGAAGAAGAGGCGCGCGAAGGGACCAAGAGCAAGACACGTGCGAGCAGGAGCGCGCACACCGGGGATGCGCCTTCTTCGGGCATTGCCGGGAATGAGGGTTTAAAGCCGCCCACGTTGAAGAACCGTCCCGAATGCAGGGATGGTGTGTGTTGAGTACTAAGGGAGAAATCGCCAATCGCCGATCCGTCCACGAAAGACTTGGAAGGATCCACCCTAATGGGGATCGGCGCCAAAAAATTGAAGTCATCAATCATCCCAGGAAGCGCCAAGCTGATCTCAGGTGGGCTGATCAAGAAGAGGACGAAGATGACTACATCTTGCAGAAGGGGCAATGGTGCCTGCCCGGCCTAAGGAGGAGCCAGAAGAGACGGGTCCAGCGCTTGAGGAACCGCGAACTGAGGCAGGCCGGAATCCAGACGCGCCAGGTGTGGCGCCCCAAAGACCAACCGGAGGGATCGAAGCGTTCGGCTCCAAAGATGCATGGTATACTTTCTACCGAACGAGTTCATGGCTCCTGCTAACCTGGGTTATGCAGAAGAAGCTTCCTTCGATGATGACCGGACCGAGGGGATGATGGCACGCACTGGTGGCCGGCCAAGCAAGCCATCTTCGACAAGCCGGCCAAGAACCGTCATATGAGGCCGCCGTACTTGAGGGGATACGTCAATGGCAAGCCATTGACCAAGATGTTCGTCGACGGTGGGGCGGCAAATCAACGTAATGCCGTACACCACCTTCGTGAAGCTTGGTATGGGCCCGAGCGATTTGACACCTACGAGCATCATCTTGAATGATTTCGCCGGAACCCCTCGGACACCAAGGGATGCGCTCACGTGGACTTGATGATCGGGTCCAAGACGCTACTCACCACCTTCTTTGTCATCGAGGGCAAAGGAGCCTACGACACCTGGCTTGGGCGGGACCGGATTCATGCTAACTCGTTGCGTCCCATCCACCATGCATCACCTTATCCAAAGGGTGGACGATGAGATCGAGGTCGTCCAGCGTACGATTCCGTGAGCGTAGCCAACATGGAACCGGCTTCGGGGAGTATCAAGGGATTGATTGTTTCTCGTGCAAAGACTGGGGGGAAGGTCCTGTTGAACCTGTCAGCAGTGACCAACAGCCGATTCAAGCAGTCGGCTCTTATAGCAATTTTTAATGGAGAACCCCGTGGATGGCACTGATGGCAAATTAGGGCGAGGATTCATGTCGGCTGATAAACTAGAAGAGGTTGACATTGGAAGCGGTGATAAGCCAAGGCCGACGTTCATCAGTGCAAATTTGCAGCCGGACTTCAGGGGGAATTTGATTGAGCTTCTCAAAGAATACAAGGATTGCTTCGCCTGGGATTATTCGGAGATGCCTGGATTGGATCGTTCCATCGTCGAGCATCGGTTGCCAATCAAGCCTGGTTTCAAACCATATAAGCAACCACCCCGGAAAATCTACAAGGATGAGGTATTGGCCGATGTGAAGAAGGAAATTGAAAGATTACTTGATGCAAACTTCGTTCGGCCATGCGGATACGCGGAGTGGATATCTAACATCGTCCCCGTGTACAAGAAGAATGGAAAAATGAGGGTTTGCATAGATTTCGGGGACCGAACGGAGCTACTCCGATGGATGGATACCCGATGCCTATTGCCGATTTGTTGATTGACGCCACCGCGGGCACAAGGTGATTAGCTTCATGGATGGCAATGCGGGATACAATCGATCTTCATGGCAATAGAAGACATATCAAAGACGGCCTTCGGATGTCCCGGTCATATAGGCCTGTTCGAGTGGATAGTCATGACATTTGGTTTAAAAAATGCCGGTGCAACCTATCAACGGGCCATGAATTACATTTTTCATGAGTTGATCGGCAAAATTGTGGAGATCTACATTGATGACGTGGTGATCAAGTCCCTAAGTCATGACACCCATTTGGAAGACGTGAGGAAGACCTTAGAGTGCACCCGGAAGCATGGTTTGAAGATGAATCCAAACAAATGCGCTTTTGGGGTATCACCGGAGAATTCTTGGGGTTTTTGGTCCACGAGGGAGGAATTGAAGTTGGCAAGAAGAGCATGAAGGCCATCGATGAAGTTGTTCCTCCAACTAACCTCAAGGAGTTACAATCACTGCTCGGCAAGATCAACTTCGTGAGAAGGTTCATTTCAAACTTGTCACAGAAGGTGTTGCCATTCTCTCCATTGCTGAAGCTGAAGAAAGATCAGAAATTCACGTGGGGGCGACGAACAACAAAAGGCTTTTGATGAGATCAAGCAAGTACATGAAGGAGCCGCCGGTGTTGGTTCCTCCTCGGCTAAACAAGCCTTTCAAGTTGTACGTGGCGGCCGATACCCAAACCATTGGATCGGCCCTTATTCAAGAATTTGAAGGAAAGGAGCGGGTAGTAGCTTATCTTAGCCGAAAACTACTTGATCCTGAGACCAGGTATTCGGCTGTAGAGAAACTGTGCCTCTGCGTGTACTACTCGTGTACAAAGTTTCAGCACTGCCTGTTGAATGCCGAATGCACCGTGTATTCCAAGTTTGATGTGATAAAACACATGTTATCGATGCCAATTTTGAACGGCAGGATTGGCAAGTGGATTTTGGCTTTATCAGAGTTTGAGTTGAAGTTCGAATCGGCAAAAGCCATCAAAGGTCAGGTCATTGCCGATTTTATAACTGAACATCGTGATCCGTCAATTGATCTGCTTGAAATTACCCCTTGGGCTTTATTTTTTGATGGATCATCGTGTGGTAAAGGTGGGGGAGTAGGAATCCTACTGATTTCGCCCAGAGGTGAGATGTTTGAATTTGCCATTCCTATACAACCCACTGTCACAAATAACCGAGCCGAGTACGAGGCATTACTTCGGGGGCTTCAATATTTGAGAGAAGTGGGGCCGTTTCGGTTGAAGTCTATGGAGATTCAGAATTGGTAATCAAGCAATTGAACGGCCAATACGAGTGCAAAAGTGAATCGGCCGAGGAGTTACTACGAAGAATGCAGGGAGATCTTGAAGGGCTTCCCATTGGTAACTCTGCAGCATATTCCTAGAGAACATAACGAGGAAGCAAACAAAGCCGGCTCGAGAGCGCCTCCGGTTACAAAGAGAGTCAAGAAGCGTTTCTTTGCGAAGTGCTTGCACTAGGGGCGGATCTTGCGGAAGATGATTGGAGGAAAGAGATCGTTGATTACTTGAAGGATCCTTCCCGAAAGGTCTCTAGGAAGCTAAGGTACAAGGCCATTAAGTTCGTTCTTTCCGGATGATAATTTATTCTATAAATCATTAGATGGGGTATTACTACGATGCACGGGTCCGGAAGAAGCCAAGAACATGATGAGCGAAGTGCACGATGGGATATGTGGAGCGCACCAATCGTCCTACCGTATGAAGTGGGTTATTAGACAAGCCGGATGCTTTTGGCCGACGATATTAGAGGACTCGCTTTGAGTATTACAAGGGATGTCGGGATTGCCAAAGGTTCGGGAATATTCAAAGCGTCCCCGCATCGGCATTGAATCCCATCATCAAGCCATGGCCATTCGGGGGGGGTATAGACCGATTGGCCAAATTAACCCACCGTCTAGCAAGGGGCATAAGTTCGTGCTTTTGGCCACATGATTATTTCACTAAATGGGTTGAGGCGATTCCACCGAAGAAGGTGACGTCGAAAAAACATGATTGAATTCGTCAAGGAGCACATCATCTATCGATTTGGGATCCCTCAAACGATTACCACCGATCGGGGGCACAATTCGTGTCCCGGAGTTCGGAGAATTTGCCGAAAGCATGGGGATCAAATTGTTTAACTCCTCTCCCTATTATGCCCAAGCTAATGGTCAAGGAGAGGCTTCTAATAAGATCATGATCAAGTTGATACGAAGAAGATCGATCGAAGCCAAGAAGGTGGCATTCGGTTCTCGGTGAAGCACCGTGGGCTTACCGAATGGCCCCCCCCCCCACGGAGCCACAAAGACTTCTCCTTACGAGTTGGTTTACGGGCATCACGCAATCCGCCCCGGGAGATGCAATCGGATTCAAGGAGAGTGGTGCTGCAAAATGAGTTAAGCTCCAAGGATTACGGTGGCCTAATGATGGATGAGCTAGAGGATTTACATATGATCCGTCTTAGGGCCCCGGAACACATCGAGAAAAACAAGCCGCGAGTTGCCAAGTACTACAACAAAAAGGTAAAAGTAAGGCAATTCGCGAAGGAGATCTAGTATGGAAAGCATTATTGCCGATTGGAACTAAATACGGTGAATTCGGCAAATGGTCCCCTAACCGGGAAGGACCTTTTCGTGTGGTCGATGCGTCCCCTGGTAATGCATATGTATTGAAAACTTTGCTAGGAGAAGAATTTTCCGCAGCAATAAATGGAAGATATCTCGAAAAAATATTATCCTAGCATTGAGATTGATCGATGATTACACACATCTGGCACAGAGATAGCCGGCGCTCAAGAATGAGGCCGCCTTCAGAACAAAAAATCCTAGAACAGGAGAAATGGCCAGTGCCTAGATGCATTGCCCTTAGCACAAAACTACATTACAACTGCTTCTTGCAGGATTACATCGAACAACCCTGGTGGTCAGATTCCCGAGGAGGTGGGAAGCAGAAGGCGTGGAGAAAGAAGCGAAAGTATGATTCAATCTTCTCTTTACTTCTTCGGCTGCTCCCTCTTCAGTTGTTCCAGGACCACCGTGACGGCAACTTGGAACGCATGGGGGTGACCACGATTGGCGGCCTCCACCAAGCTATCCCGTGCCGCCTTCGGGTTGTTGTACCCGTCGGAGACATCTGAAGCGGAGAAATCAGGTTTAAGGGCAAGAAATCCAAGTGCAAGCACGAGGTCAAGAAGGAGTCGAAGTGTTTACCCCCTACTAGTGCTTCCGAGCCATGCGACGCTCGCGCTCGGCTTGACAACGGGCGGTGATGTCCCCGAGGCCGTGCTCCGTATGCCGCACACGGCGGCGCAGCTGATGGTTGGTCCTCTCGCTCGGGCGTGGCATCCTCCGCTTCAAGGGAGGAATCGGAGGAGATGTACTCAGGCACATCTTCGGTCCCGATGATTTCTTCAGGGAGCAAATCAAGGCTGGAAGAGGACAAGAAGAAAACATGAAGCACGAGATCATGCGGAAGAACGAGGAGTAGATCAAGGGAGAACTCACTTCCGAATCGTGCGTTTCTTTGATGAGCTGCTCTCCTGGGGTTGCTTGCCCTTGTCCATGGCTTTGGGGTTTTCTCCTCTAAGGACAGGGGAGGAGATGAGAAATGATGGATGAGTGCGCGAGTGGATTTGCAGGGCATCCCGGCAGGCTATTTTATTGACCAAGGGGGTGCATTGGGAGTGATGACCGGCCAGTACACACTGTTGGAATACCAAACGGCAGGGTTTTCTCCCAAGTGCGAAGGGTTTTCTCTTGAACAGTATTTATGGATTGCCGAATCGGGATCCGTTGTGGATTTTGTGCCAAGGGGCAGTTGTTCTCGCGCATTCGGCTCAAGATAGTCCCGAATGCATTCAAAGAAAACAGAATTCGCGGATGCAAAATGCAAAGGAAAATTCAACAGGGGAAGGTCAAGGTGTCATTGTCCGGATAAGGAAGCCGGAGAGGATTGGGGGAAACCTTTGAAGAATAGCTCGAAAAGCCGGGCCGATGTCCTGTCGAACGAGAACAGCTTGAAGCCGCTTCTCCGTAACTCGGCATCCTCCGGTAGCTTGAGGCTCTCCTTCGGGGTGATTGGACAAGGGGAAGAACCCGGAATTCAAATCGACACCAACGATCCGGGTGCATGTGGAGCTGCGGCCACATTTGAACGAACCACCAAGGGCCGTTGACACATGTTATCCTTTGGTCGGTATACATTTGGGTAACAGTCTGATGAAGCATATGGTATACGCTGCCCAAGAAGAATTTTCCCAGAGGGAGGCGGTTGCCACCAGCCAGATGAGTCGCCATTGCGATGTGGTTCAAGGTGGGCTCGTTGGCTTTGCCACAGAAAACAAATCTGCACAGCCACATATTCGTAAAGGCTCGTATTCAACATCACCAAGGGGATTGTCTTTCATATGCCTCAAGATGTAATTCTTGTAGCCATTCCCCGGCTTTACCCCCGTCCGGCGTGAAGAGCCTTTGAAGTTCCGTGGAAATTTGGACGGACCCCGTGATGTCAAGGCCGGTGATCATATATACATCGGCCAAAGTTGGAGACATTGGGCCATGCCCAAAAAGGAAGGTGTTGACGCCATTTGACCGAAGTGGCGGGCGGCTATCGGGGAGGTCTTCGTTCTTAGGGGTCTCGACCACCGACAACTCCAAGCACCGGGCGATACGGAGGGTGTCCGGAGTTGGTCAATCCACTCTTGTCCGCAAGAATCCTCCGATACCAAGTTCTCCGACCGCAATTGGAGGTAAAGGCCGAGTTCTTGAAAGCGTCTTGCCATTGAGCCGGTAGAGACAGAGCTGCTTTAAAGGGGATTCTCCGAGATTCGACTCGCTATGAAATCTTGAGGGTCGAGTTCCCCACGGGACCGAGATAATAAGACCTCGAATTGGCCTCGGTAGGAATCAAAAGAGCAGTAGAAGGCTCCTGAAAGAAAAAGCGGAAAAGGAAATCTCAGGTAAAATTGAAAACCTAAATGCCGAACGAGGCTTGCGGGGGATGAGTTTACCTGAGCATCTTGGTTCTGAGCTGCCATTGGAGGTTTGAGCTCGGAACAAGGAGATCTAGGGTTGGATCTGGATGAAGACTCCGGCGGATTGCGAAGAACAGGTGTTGACAGATTCGATTTTGAGGTATTCGTGGTCGGAGTCAATTGTGGAACAAAATTACTTTTATCCCACAATTGAAGGGGCATGTGTTAACACCAAAATTTGGTAATGAGTCCGACCGGTGGGTCCGGTTCGATAAAGAGTCCGTCCGGTGGAAGGAAGGATATTTTCGGGAGATATTCGGCAAAAAGATCCGCGGTTGGCTATCCGCTCCGGTTCGGCAGAGGAACAAGAGAGCCGATTTTGCGGGATTGGACGGCGAAGTGGCTCAATCGGGGGAAACGAATGGATGGATAGGCGATCAAGCTTAGAGATAAGTTAGGCAATGAATCCATTCGAAGTTGTACTCAACGGGGTATAAATATGACCCCCGAATGTATGTAACAAGAACAATCATTCCTCAATACACACCGGCCTTACGCCAAACCCTAGAGTCCTTGTCGTGTCGTCGAGTTCTTCGAGAGGGCCAATCGATCCGTCGACCTCCGTGAGTACGGCAACCTTGTATCATGTCTAGTATCATGCGGTGGATTTAGATCCGATGCAAGTAGTCTTGTTACCATGCTTCGTGTCATGCGATAGATTCAAGCTTGGTTCAAGAAGGTTTCTTGTTAGATCATGAGCCATGCGGTAGGCTAAGGTCTAGCTTGAAGCTAGTTATCGGCTCTATTGGATTTTGGCAAGATCCAATAGATTCATTAAGTTACACGTGTTATCTTGAGTTTTACTTCATGTTTTAATTCATGTAACACACCATTGCCCAATCTAGATGGGTTTGGATCGGCTCTATCTTTTTATGATCCTTGTTCGAGTGGATTTCGTGTTTCAACATGTGGATCTTGTGCTTTCCGATAGCCGAAACCGAATCGATCCAGGTTGTTACGTGTTGCGGGTTCAAGCTTGCTCATGTTCGTATAAATCTTGAAAGAACCGGGTATCATGCGGTAGATGCAGTGTTTTTGGGTTGCTTTGGAGCTAGTCATCCGGTGGATTAGATTTCCAAATCGGTGTGATAGATTTATTCACTTGGTAATGTTTGTTCCTTCCTCATGGACCCGAATCGGTACATTCGGCCGTATTCGGTTATGTTTCTCCACGAGTAGAACACGTGCGTTATTCATGCTTTGAATGATGTATGCTTTTAGCTTTCCATATTTAGATTGTATCATGCGGTGGATAGATCTATTTGTGGAAAGTGGTACGGTTTTTCATGCAAGTTGTATCATGCGGTGGATAGATTTGCCCGATATCGTACTAGACGGGTTTTAAAGTAACTAGACATGCGGTAGACTAGTACTTTTGACCTATGCATGTTTGTTTAATACATGATCATGTCCGTGCTTTACTTTATTCATTCATTTAATGGTAATCTTCATGGGGATCGGTCATGACTTTGTATACGTGCATCCTTGTTCATGTAAAGACCGATCGCCGTCATGCTCACGTCATCCATTCGGCGGTGTTACTTTTTCCCATTTGCGGTTTCCCGAACGGTTGTAGTCCGTTGGCGGATAGCTTTCTATAGCTATGTGTCATCTCATTTGGCTTTTAGCCGTAAATATGGAACTTCCGGTACCACCCGGCAAGTTCCAAGCTTTGGTATCTAACCGCATTATCTTTTGTTAATTTTCGGGAAAAATTGATCGGCACGTCTTTCGCTCTCTCGCGCGTGTGAAGCCGGCTTTGTTCGGCTTGCCGTGTGATTGGCGTTGAGTGCACTTTTCGCGTCAACACCGGCACACCCCCGCAGCCATGCGAGCTCGCCCGGACCAATGGAGACAAGCAGAAGGACGCATCCGAGGGGTAGAGCATCGGCCATCTCCAGGAGAGGGGGCAGCACGGGGAGCACTTCGCGCCCGAGGATGCACCGCTTCGCAACGTCGTCCCGTGTCCCCGCTCTCGGCCGAGCTCGAGAGCACGTCGTGGCCCCGTCGCTTCAACGCCAACACCCCCGCCCCGGTGACGACGGGGACTATGACCCCAAGGAGTTCCTCATGAAATTCGAAGCGGCAGTAGAGTCCAATAGAGGCAATGCCACAACGAAGGCAAAGGCTCTTGTGCTGGCCATCAAGGGAGAGGTTCAGTATTGGTATGCAAACATACTGAAGGGCACATAACATCCTAGTTTCAGCTGCGAAACAGGCTGTTGTCCAGTTTCAAGGGCATGCAAGTCGAAGAGCTAGACTCCAATGACCTCGTCAACATGTGTGTCCAAGGAGATAGGGAGTCACTGCAAGAGTACATGCACAGGGTGGTGAAGCTGATGGCGCGTGCGCCCGGGGTGTCCGAAAGTAGCATCATCGACGCCATCGTCGGGGGCCTGAGGGTTGGAAACTGCTAGGATGTGCTTGACAGAATCAAGCCGAAGTCTCTGCAAGAGCTGTTTGAAGTAATGCAAGAATATTGCAAGTCCGATAAAGGCCGTCGCCGAAGGCTGGACAGAGCCAATGCAGCGAAGAAGCAAAAGCAACAGGGGCGGTGGCACCAACCGAAGGGGTGGAAAAATCACCCGCCGAAGCAAGCAAACCGTCGGATCAACAACGTATCCGCACCCCCCGACCGAGCCGGGAATCGGAACGGTGGTTGTCGGGGACGCCCCTAGGGGTCCCCTTTAACAAGCGGGAAATCCCCACTTAAAACCCACAACAAAGCCAAAGCCGAACACGCCTCGCCTAACCATGCAGACACGGCCCACGCCGCGGAGGCCCCAACGGCCCACCAAGGCGGCCCACTCGAAGCTCCCCTCGAGCGGGCTCCGCCTCGCTCGAGGATGCGCGCCTCCCTCGGGCGGGCTCCGTCCCGTTCGAGGGGGTATGCGTACCTCGAGCGAGGCTCCGCCTCGCTCGAGGGTCCGCTCCGCCCTCGAACGGGGTCCGCCTCGCTCAAGGGCACTCCGCACGCGCGCGCGCTGCCCCGTACGCGGGCATTTAATGCCCTGACAACTGCGGGGCGGCGCCATCATGCGCCTGGGGCTCGTGCCCTGGTGCCACCGCATCAACTCCCCAGGAGGGAGCCCATCCCCGCCACTGTGGGAAGCACTGTGCGGCGCAGCCGGTGCCAGTCCCGTGACAACGCGCCGCCTACTGCGGTACGGTTAACGCACCGAGCCCTCGAAGGGGGGCCGGCCTCACCCTTGACTTGCTTTCTTGTGACCTTGCAGGGTTAGGTGGAGGCGCTAGGCCGGTGGTACGCCATCCCTGCCACTGCTAACGGCATGGTTGCCGCCCCCGCGCGTACGAACCACACGCCGGCGCGGCGCGCGCAGCTCTAGCACTGTGGAGCGTGCGGGAACGAGACGCCGCCTTACCTGCCACTGTGCCTCGTACGGACCGACGTCAGCAACTCCCTCGAGCCCATCTAAAGACATCACAGCCATCTGCTGCCCTTCTACCCTCGAAGCCGCCACTGTTCAGGTACAAGATACGCCATGATGGCCGGATCGCTGCAAGGATCGTCCGGACGGCCGCCTACTCTGCGGCGTAGCACACCACGCTCCCTCACATAGCTAAATAGCGCGGCACGCATGTGATTCGCCCTCTCCTTGGTCTATAAAAGGAAGACGAACCCCCCCCGCCGCGAGGGGACGGACGCGACAGACGGAGACACGACACAACACCACACGAGACAGGCTGCGCCACGCACTTGCTCTCCAATTCTCCCACAACATCTTCGGTCACTACACCAGGGACTTGGAAGCCACGCTTCCTCTCCCGCCTTGCTTGTAGCAGCCCCACTACAGGCACCCCCGGTGCTGAGCAATATAGTGCCTTGAGCACACCACTGCTGGACGTACGGCCCCTCGGCCGGAACCAGGATAAATCTCGTGTCTCTTATTGCTTAGCATCGACCATTGAGGGATAGACCTCGGCGCTTATTACTGGTTAGTGTCGGGACCACATTCCGCACCGACAGTTGGCGCCCACCGTGGGGCAATCTGAGCGCCTAAGGTCAATCCATCAACTCCCTCCATGGTGATCCGCACTGAATACCGCGGTACGCGCTACTGCATGGGCAGCTCGGACCCCCTCCCCGCCGGGTTCGAGATCCGGTTCGGGGGCCTGAACTTTCGGGCCACGGGGAACGGCTACCTGATGCGCCTCACCAACCGTGAGGAGCTCCGTGCGCGGCGCCAGGCCGGGTCCGCTCCCGGCCCCCCGCCGCGCGCACCACCACGCGCGCGGACGCCGCCCGGCGCGGATGTTGCGGGCCCGTCGACGCCACGACGCCGTCGCCGCTCCGGCCGGCGCTCGCGCCGGGCGCGGTCCGAGCGGCGGCAAGCTGAACGTGCCGCCTCTCAACGCGACACACCTGTCAGCACAACAACCACCGCCCCGACGGGGCAGCGCACGGTCTCTGGGCCGCGCTTCCCCATCGGCCTTCACGGTGCTACGACGGCCTACAACGCCAACGTCAACACGGTGATGCACCGGGTTCCCCCTGGTCGTCACGTCTTCGTTGCCAGGGGCCCTGATGCCTCCGTTGGCGACGAGTCATCCCTGGGTTCCCATGACGCGTTGCCACCCGCTAACCTCCACGGGCACGCGGAGTGGGGACTTCTCCCGCGTGCGGACCCGGTCATGTTCGGGCGCTTCCTTGACGCTACGGACTGCGGTTCGGGCTCGCTCCGACGACTCCGAAGCACGGGAGTTACGACCCCGCGCGGGGAGTGCTGCGTCGTCATCGCCAACGACCCCGCCAACGCCACCGACGTGGTAGGCGCCGGCGACGGGGGAAGTCACGCCGCCCGGGGGATCGCTCCGCGCCCGGCCGCGGGGCCAAGCACCCCCGCCGGGGGCCGACGTCGACGCGCACCGGCGCAGCCCGCGAGCTCGAGGCCAAGCCGGCGGAGGAATATCGGACGGTGCGGGCGCTTCGTGCCTCAATGGCGGGGGAAGCCTCCGCACGAGGTGAACACGCACGGGAGCCGGGCAAACGGGTCCGCGACCGCATCAACGCCGACTTCAACGTCGACAACCCGGGCGCGCCCCCGCGGGCAAGCAAAAAGCTCATTGCCGCCGCGACGCCGCGCGCGGGCTATGCCGGCACCCTCGACCCCCGAGGCGCGGAACCCCGCGGCGCGAGGTGCGGGGCCCTCATCGAGCAAGCGGCCGTCCGGCGGGCCGAAAGCTCGGCCTCACGTATCCGCCGGCAAGGGGGATGCGCGGGACGACGGAGCCGCACAAGGGGGCGAACCCTCGGTCCATGCGAGGTGAAGCGGCGAGGCGACCGGCCAACCCGAGACGCACGCCGGCCAAGGAGCGGCTCCTTGACACGCGCGGGCGCCGGACGGCAACGCCCGCAACGTCATCAACGCCGGCGCACGAGCAAAGCGGATGCGCGAGCGGCGGTAGGCTACCACCCTCGACGGGGTGGACGCTAGGACAGCCGACGAGGACCGTTTCCCGACGCCGGAACCCCCCGGAACCCGTGTGTTCGGCCGGGAGATCCGCGCGGCGGCCTTCCCCCAACGCTTCCGCCAACCCTCGAACATCGTCAAATACAACGGGGAGACGGATCCCCGCGTGTGGCTCAACGACTACCGCCCGGCGTGCTAGCCGGGCGGGGCCACCGCCGACGAGGTCATCATCCGCAACTTGCCCCCGCACCTCGGCGATGCGGCCGGACATGGCTCGAGCACCCGCCCGCCGGCCCGGATCCACAACCGGGGACGACTGGTCCGCACGTTCGTGGGTAACTTCCAGGGCACGTACGTGCGCCCTGGAAATTCCTGGGACCTGCGCTCCTGCACCCAGAAGCCCGGCGAGTCGCTGCGGGACTTCATACGGCGCTTCTCCAAGCGCTGTACAGAGCTCCCCAGCGTGGCGCAATCCGAGATCGTGCATGCCTTCCTCGAGGGCACCACGTGCCGGGACCTCGTGCGAGAGCTGGGACGCAGCCCGCCCGCGGACTCCAACGAGCTGTTCGACATCGCCACCAGTTTCGCCTCAGGAGAGGAGGCCGTGGGGGCGATCTTCGACGGCAAGAAGGGCAAGCGCTCGGATGATGCGCCCGCGGAGGGCAGCAAGTCCAGGGAGCCCCACCGGAAGGACAAGCGGGGCAAGAAGGGAAAGAAGCCGCGCCGCTAGGCGTGCGAGCAGGGGCGCGACGGCGATGATGCCAAGGCTCTTGCAGTTGACCCGGCTCGACGGGGCCCTCGACCGGCCCCTCGAGGTCCGGGGGTGTTTGATGACATGCCGAAAAAGCCATGTCCTTACCACAAAACCCCAAGAACCATACCCTTGAGCAATGCGACATGCTCAAGAAGTTCTATGGCCGCGCCCGCCGCGAAGGAAGCGGAGGCCAAGAAGGACGGGGGGAGATGGCGACGCCGGTGGCTTCCCCACCGTGGAGAACGTGTTCCTCATCTTCGGGGGACCCACTATCGACATGTCGACCCGCCAGCCGCAAGCGGGAGCGGCACGAGGTCCTCGCCACGGAAAAGGCGCCTCCCTCCTTCCTCAACCGGTCGGAGGACGCCATCACCTTCGGCGGGAAGACCATCCGAACCGCATCCCCAACCCGGCCAATACCCGCTGGTGGTCGACCCAATCATTGGGAACGCGCGGTTCTCAAAAGTCTTGATGGACGGAGGCGGCAGCCTCAACATCCTCTACGCGCATACGCCGCGCTTGCCGGGGATCGAGTTGGACCGGTGCCGCTCCGAAGCACGAAGCCGTTCCATGGCGTCACGCCCGCAAGTAGGTCCGGCCCCTCGGGCGATCGACCTGCCGGTTTGGTTCGGCACCGCGAAGAATTTCCGCAAGGAAACACTTACCTTCGAAGTGGTGGGGTTCAAGGGCGCCTAACACGCCATACTTGGGCGGCCCTGCTACGCCAAGTTCATGGCGGTCCCCAACTACACCTACTTGAAGATGAAGATGCCAGGACCAAACGGTATCATCACCGTGGGCTCGTCCATCGAGCACGCATTCGACTGCGACGTCGAGTGCGTAGAACACGCAGAAGCACTAGCGCTGGATGAAGCGCTGGTAACCACCCTGGAGAAGATGGTCAACGAGGACCTCGACTCCACCGCCAAGCACACCGGCACCTTCGAGACCGCGGAGCAGACCAAGGAGGTGCCCCTCGACCCCGCCGCCCCCGAGGGCGGGGGCGTTGAGGGTCGGCTCCACCATCGATCCCAAATAGGAAGTGGTGCTCGTCGACTTCCTCCGCGCCAACGCCTACATCTTCGCGTGGAGCCCCTCGGATATGCCGTGCATCCCGAGGGAGGTCGCCGAGCACTCCCTTGGCATCCCGCCCTCATGCCCGCGCCGTGCAACAATGGCTCCGCCGTTTCGATGAGGAGCGGCGACGGGCTATCGGAGCGGAGCTGCGGAAGCTTCTCAAGGCCGGGTTCATCAAGGAGGTGTTCCACCCAACGTGGCTCGCAAACCCTGTACTTGTAAAGAAAAAAAACGGGAAGTGGCGGATGTGTATAGACTACACTAGTCTTAATAAAGCATGTCCTAAAGTTCCTTTTCCTTTGCCACGTATTGATCAAATTGTTGACTCAACGGCTGGGTGTGAGCTGCTCTGCTTCCTTGATGCCTACTCCGGGTATCATCAAATAAAGATGAAGGAGTCCGACCAGCTCGCGACTTCGTTCATCACGCCGTTCGGGATGTTCTGTTATGTCACGATGTCGTTCGGCCTCCGAAACGCGGGTGCGACGTATCAGCGTTGCATGCAACACGTTTTCGGAGATCACATCGGACGGACGGTCGGGGCGTACGTGGATGACATCGTTGTGAAAACCAGGAAGGCGAACGACCTGGTTGGTGACCTTAGCATTGCGTTCGGCCGCGCTGCGGGCCAATGGGGTCAAGTTAAACCCCGAAAAGTGTGCTTTTGGGGTGCCGCGAGGCATGCTCCGGGATACATCGTCTCCCAACGGGGGATCGAGGCCAACCCCGAGAAGGTTGCGGCCCTCGAACGAATGGGCCCGATCCGGGACCTCAAAGGGGTGCAAAAGGTGCCGGGGTGCCTTGCCGCCTTGAGCCGCTTCATCTCGCGGCTCGGCGAGAAGGGCCTGCCCCTCTATCGCCTCCTCAAGAAGCATGAGCGCTTCTCCCGGACCGCCGAGGCCCGGGGATGCGCTCGACAAGCCGAAGGCGTCCTTGATCCACGCCCCGATCCTCACGCCGCCGCGGGACGGCGAACCCCAGCAGCTCTACGTGGCCGCAACCACCCAGGTGGTCAGCGCCGTGATCGTGGTGGAGCGCACGGAGGAAGGGCACGCCCTGCCGGTCCAGCGGCCGGTCTACTACATCAGCGAGGTCTTGTCTGACACCAAGACGCGCTACCCCCAAGTCCAAAAGCTGCTGTATGCGGTGGTCCTCGCGCGGCGCAAGCTCCACCACTACTTCGAGGCCCACTCCGTCACGGTGGTTTCCTCCTTCCCGCTAGGGGAGATCATCCGCAATCCTGATGCGGCGGGCAGGATCGCCAAGTGGTCCGTGGAGCTGATGGGCGAGACGCTCGCCTATGCCCCGCGCAAGGCCATCAAGTCCCAGATCCTGGCGGATTTCGTCGCTGAATGGACGGACACGCGCCCTGCCACCGCCACGGATCCGGGCGAGGCTCGGACTCGTATTTCGACGGCTCGGTGATGAAAACGAGGGGCAGGTGCGGGCACGCTCTTTGTGTCACCCCTCGGGGAGCACATGCGGTACACGGTGCGCCTCCACTTCCCCACGTCGAACAACATGGCTGAGTACGAGGCCCTCCTTTGCGGCCTCAATAACGCCATCGAGTTAGGCGTCAAGCGCCTCGACGTGCGGGGGGATTCGCAACTCGTGATTGACCAAGTCATGAAGAACGCGAGCTGCCATGACGACAAGATGGAAGCCTACTGCAAGGCTGTGCGAGCCCTCGAAGACAAATTTTACGGCATCGAGCTCAATCACGTGCCCCGCCGGTACAACGAGGGAGGCGGACGAGGCCGGCCAAGATCGCGTCCGGCGGATCACCGTCCCCCCCGAACGTTTTCGCCCGCGATATTGCTCGGGCCCTCGGTCGCCCTCGAGCCTCACCCCTCGAGCCACGCAGAACCCTCGGGGGCTCCCTCGAATCCAGCGGGTGCGGAACCCATGGATGAGGACCCCTCGAACGAGGCGTACGTGCTCTCCCTCCTCGAGGGGTATGGCGCCTATGGGGCTGATGTGATGGACATCGAGCCAGCCCCCGTCAAGGCTGACTGGCGTGACAAGTATGTGGCCTAGATGGCCCGAGGGGAACTCCCCACGGACCGGGCCGCGGCCAGACGCATCGCCAGGATGGCCAAGTCATTTGCCCTCGTCGACGGCGAGCTGTACAAGCGCGCGCCTCCGCATCTTGCAGCGGTGCGTGCCCATCACTGAGGGGCGCGAGCTCCTGCGCACATCCACGCGGGGATCTGTGGCCATCATGCGGCGCCTCGTACCCTCGTTAGCAATGCGTTCCGCCAAGGCTTTTGCGGCCTACCGCGGTCGCGGACGCCGCCGAGATCGTACGCACCGCGAGGGGTGCCAGTTTTACGCCCGCAAGTCCAACCTTCCCGCTCATGTCCTGCAGACCATCCCCATAACATGGCCGTTCGCTGTGTGGGGGCTGGACATCGTCGGGCCCCTGCGGAAGGCGCCCGGGGGCTTCACCCACTTGCTGGTCGCGATCGACAAGTTCTCCAAGTGGGTGGAGGTACGCCCCATTACGAATCTCAGGGCGGAGCAAGCAGTGACGTTCTTCACCGACATCGTCCATCGCTTTGGAGTACCAAACTCCATTATCACCGACAACGGGTCCCAGTTCACGGGCAGGAAATTCTTGGAGTTCTGCGACAAGTTCCACATCCGTGTGGATTGGGCAGCTGTGGCACACCCGCAGACCAATGGCCAAGTAGAGCGTGCCAACGGCATGATTCTACAAGGCCTTAAGCCTAGAATTTTTTACCAGCTAAACAAATCTGGTCGGAAATGGCTCCAAGAGCTACCAGTGGTCGTGTGGAGCCTAAGGATCACCCCGAGCAGAGCCACCGGGTTCACCCCGTTTTTCTTAGTCCATGGCATGGAGGCCGTCCTCCCCACGGATTTAGAATACAGGTCGCCCAGGGTTCGAGGCTACGACGAGGATGCCAACCAGCGAGCCCGCGAGGACTCACTGGACCAGCTAGATGAAGCACGCCTCGTGGCCTTGATGCACTCCGCAAGGTATCAGCAGTCCCTCAGGCGCTACCAAGCACGCAAGATACGCCGACGGGACTTCAGCGAAGGGGATTTGGTCCTAAGGCTACGCCAAGACAACCGAGGACGCCACAAGCTATCGCCTCCATGGGAGGGACCCTACGTCATGGTGAAGGTGCTCAAGCCCGGTACGTAGAAGGCGGCCAACGAGGACGGTGAAGAGCTCACCAACGCTTGGAACATCCAACGGCCTACGTCGCTTCTACCCCTAGCTAGGATTTCCAAGTATTTTTGTTGTAAAAATCACATGACCAACGCCCCGGTTGGTGACAACTATGTAAACGTCATAAGTCTAATGAAAAGGGCAACTCGGCTTTCCCCGAAACCCAAGTTACCCTCGGGGGCTACTACGGGGGGCATCCTCCCCCAAAATGGTCTCATTTTGGCGCAAAAACAAAACAACTCACGCGCGCTAAGTTTGTTTTCTCGCTCGGCCTCGAGCAAAGATTCGAACGGGGCGCGGGGTAGCCTAGCGGAAGGAGCGAGCGAGCCGGAGATAGCCTACGCCTCCGCGAGGATACGGCCCTTCTCTCTCGCCTCCAACCCGGCGGGCCACCCGCGAAAATCGAACTCCCCTAACTAGAATCTACTCGGGAAGAAGGAGAAACAAAAAAGCGCAATAAACAAAAGACTTCACTTCACATCGGCAAATGTTTATGGCAAAAGTAATTAGTTTATTTACAAGGGCCGCACGGCCGCATACCGATACATCAACAAAAACGGGCCTAGCGCCGCCGGTCTTCGGGCGGGAGGAGCGGTGGCATCGGCGAGGTCCGGGAAGAGGAACTCTTCGAAGGCTTTGGCAAGTGTCCCGGTGGCGTTGGCGGCGAGTGCGTCCACGCGCTCCATCGCCACCTCGTCCTCAACACCCTCGGGGACGACGTAGCCCTCCGCCAGCGCCTCGAAGTTAACCTCGTAGTGGGACCGCACCACCCCGAGGGCCTTCTGGACGCCAAGATGCAGCGCCCGGCGCATACGCTCGGTGACGTGGCCGTTAAGGGCGCGCGGGCGGGCGGCCGGCCGAGCTACCGGCCGTGCCTCACCCTCCTCCACGGCCGGCGGGTCTCGAGGGCCGCATTGTGCAACTCTTGCGGCTCTGCTCGGAGGAGTTGTAGGAGGTCGCAGCGTCTCGGCCCGCTCGGCCCGCGTGCCCCCGGCGCGGTGCGCAAGCACGGAGTTGCCGGACGAGAAAGAAATCGAGAAAAAAGAGTGCGAACTCTCTAACAAAAAACCAGCAAAACAGGAGTCAAAACAACGGCTCACCTTCGACTTGCTTCCTCTCCACCTCGAGAGCGCGGCACTCGGCTTCAACCGCTTGATCAAGGCCCTTGACGGTCTCGCCTTGCTCCCGGAGGGCCAGCTCCTGGCTCGCGTTGTTGATACTGAGCACCATCAGCTCGCCCTCGAGCTTGGAGAACTCGGTGTTCCGGTCCTCCAGCGACTTCTGCGCCGCCTCGCGAGCGACGCGCTCCCGCTCCCGGCACCGACCGGGCATCGGAAAGGGCGGCTCGCTCCCGCCGGAGCCGCCCCTCGGCCCCTTGGCGGCGGTACACTCTGCGAGGAGCCGGTCCTCGCAGACGGCGAGCGCCGCGGCCTTGGCGTCGAAGGCGGCCCTCAAGTCGTCGGCCTCATTGGCCCTCTCGCTCAAGCGCGTGCGCCCACTCCTCGGCCCGGCGCCGCCGAGCTCGCGCCTCCTCGAGCGACGAGCGGAGCCCCGGTTCTAGGGCGTGGACGCCGGCCACCTCCGCCTCCCGGTTGGTCGCCGGCGTGCGCATCTTCTACGAGTCCGAGCGCGCCGCCGCGGCGCCTCATCCCGGTCGATGAGGGCTATGCGGACCCGCTCGAGGCTAGAAGGACGTGCGGGTCCCGCCTTGCGCTCTCATGGAGTTGATCACGCGGGGCCATGGCCGTACGACAACCGGCCGTCCGGGGTCCCGAGGGCGTCGGCGAGCGCGTCAAAGGCGTCGCACCGCTCCCGAGCCGGTGGAGCTCGGCGTTCACCCGGTCGAAGGCACCGTACTTGTCGCGGGCGCGGCGCTCGAGCTCCTGTCACCCACAAGTCAGAACCCGTAAGCGTCATGATACAAAGACCGGCCGCGCGGAAACGAGGAAAAGAAGAAAACGAGCAACGATGCCCCACCTGGAAGACGCGCCACGCGGGGCCGCCGTGGACCCTCGGCGCCTCGTTCAACGCACGGTCGAGCGTGGCGCCGTGGCCGCGGAGCTCTCCCCACAAGTCCTCGCTCCCCACGGGCGTCGGCGAATGCGGGCGGGTCGCCGGCCGACCCCCCTCCACCCCGGGCGGAGTGGCCGGCGCGGGAAGACGAGGCCTCGGCGCCATGTCCTCGGCCCCCTGCCACCATGTGGCCGTCGCGTCGCCTCACGAGGGCCCCCTCTTGAGACTCTGGGGAGAGCGTGGGGAAGCTCACCCACTGATCCCACCCGGGCGGCGGGGAGTCGTCGTCCGGGATCTCCACCACCGCCGCCCGGCGTTGTTGGTCGTCATGGTACAAGGGATGTAGTCGTCCTTGTACTGCGTCCGCAGGGCGAGCGACATGCCGCCGGCGCGCACCGCGCGGCGGGTCCTCGGCTCCGTCGTCGGGCGCGTGAACGACCTCCGCGCGGAAGAGGTGTATCCAGAGCTCCCAATTGACTGGGATCCCTAGATACCCCTCGCAGACGCCCACGAACGTGGCCGCCTGCGAGATCGCGTTCGGCGCGAAGTTGTGCAACTCCACGCCGTAGCGGTGGCAGAGCGCCCGCATGAAGCGGCTCGCCGGCGCGGCGAAACCGCGCTCATGGAAGCGAATGAAGCTCACCACGTAGCCTTCCGGCGGGTTGGGCGCGTGGTCCCCCGCCGGCGGCACGATCCACTCTGCCGGCCGGCCCTCCTCGTTCGCCGCCGGTGGCCGGCGAGAGACCGAGTCGCTAAGGGCCGCCGGTTCACCGAAGACCGCTCCACACGTACGGGTCGAGGATCGTGAGGGGCGGAAGTGGCGCCATGAGAAAGGACAAGGGATCCGGGGAGCGGAGGACAAGAAGAAGGAGAAGAGCTCTAATGGCGAAGGGCCGCGGTGGCAAGAGTGAAACGAAAGCGAGAGCGCGAGGGGGCAAGAATGGCGAAGCGCTAAGGTAAAAAACCGCCGTTTTTCCCTCCCCTCGGATTTATAAGCCGTGGGCGTGCTCTCCGGGGTGGACGTCCCGCGCGCATTACTCGCGGGGAATCTTCCTTCTCGCCGACGGGCGGACCCCACCACGACCGCGGTGGCCACACCACCGTGAACAAAGGCCATCATCACGGCGAAGAATAGCGAGGGACCGTGGCGGGCGGTCACGTCCGCGCCGCCCACGCCGCCCACTACGCGTGCGCACGCGGCGCAACGCCTAAAAAGCGCGCCGCCGCGACGCGAAATTACGGCCTCGGCCGTGGAGCATTTAATGGCCGGTTCCTTACAAGGTAAGGAGTACCCTCGAGCGGCACGAGCTCTCGGCTCGGGAAAATTTCAACCCTCGAAAGGGTACGGGGCGTGAGAAGGTCGCCTCGGGGCCCGTTTGAAACAAAGCGGGCACCGCAAGCACCCATGCCACGCCGTGTGCGATCGGCGCCTCGGGGGCGGCTCGCCCAAGCCCCTCGACGGTCGCGGATGCCGGGCCGGGAGCGCTTAGCCTCCGCCCCGCGTCATCTTTCCGATCGGGCGCCTTGAGGGCCGGCCCGCCCGGGCCCCTCGATGGTCGCGGATGCAAAGACGGGGCCGCCCGGGCACCACCCCGCACGGCCCTGCGATCGAGAGGTTCGAAGCCGACCCTCGACGGGTTCGAACAGGCGCCCCAGATCACGGAGTCAGGGACGACGAAGGCACGTGCATTCGAGCCGTTCCTCGAGCCCGTCGGCTCGAGGGTGCCCCATATGTCGTATTCGAGAGCCGGCGAGGGGCGACTAGCGGGGGGGATCCCACCGAGGGAGAGCTTCCGCGCCCTCGGTCCCTAGCGAACGGGACCGAGCCCCACCTAGCAAACCCACACAAGCGCTTCAATGGACGTGTCTGCGGACCACACGGCCTACCCTTATCGAACGGGGCATGGGCGTCCACTCGAACCACCCGCTAGCGGCTCAACGAGGAATCCGCAATCCGCGACCCGCTCGAAGGGGGTTGCGGAAACCGCACCCTCCGTCCCGCGGAGGGACGGCGAGGGCGCGTTAAAAAACAAGTCGTAAAGCTCTACCCGATCGCCTTGAACGGGCCCGGGCTCGGGGGCTTGACGCACGGCTACACCTTCCCGGATTGCACCCGCCGGGAGATAGTGCCCGGCGGCCGCATGCGTCACCGAAGCCGGCCGAGACATTGCCGACGCCGGTTGAAACATGTATCATGCCCTGCGGCCAACTCTCGCGGTTAACCCCTACGGGAGCACCCACGCTCCTGCGGGGCCGGGGGCTAGACCCGCGGGTCCGGCCGACGCGGCCCCACGGAAAGCGTTCGCAAGACCGAAGGGAAGAACCTATCGGTAGGATCCGGCATCTACGGGAGCCTCAATGGCAAACCCACGGATGCTCGGGGGCTGCGTCGGGGGACAACCCTAGGGGTCCCCTTTAACAACCGGGAAATCCCCACTTAAAACCCGCAACAAAGCCAAAGCCGAACACGCCTCGCCTAACCATGCGGGACACGGCCCACGCCGCGGAGGCCCAAGTCCCCAAACCTTTGTCTCCATAGCTTCAACCGTTTGGGAAATCCGATGATGATTTGGGGGAGTTGACTTTCGGGGTCGGGGCGATTCGTTGTCCGCTCGGCGCGGACGGTCCGCGCGGGGGGGTCGCGGACGGTCCGCGAGGAGGCTATTCGTCGCGTGTTCGTCGTGTTCTTGCGCGTCTTTGATTTTGATCCGGTTTGGCTTTTGGTTTTGGTTGCGGCCGGTTTGCGGACGGTCCGAGCTCGAGTAGCGGACGGTCCGCGGGTGGCGCGGACGGTCCGCCCGGCCTCGGCGGACGGTCCGTTTTTCTCGGGTCGCTTCGGAGGTTCCGTGTGCTTTAACGGACGGTCCGCGGTGTTGGGCCGGACGGTCCACGGTGCATTGGCGGACGGTCCGCGGCCTCGGGTCGGACGGTCCGCGAGGCTGTGCGGACGGTCCGCCCCTCTCCCGCGCGGACGGTCCGCCGAGCCCGTGTGATTTGCTTCTTGGTTCGATTCCTCCCTTCCTTTCTAGTGCTTCCGCGTGTACTTCTAGGAATCGTTCCTAAGGCTAGAGGTTGATCCATAACCTCGTGGTCTTGGCGATTGGTGCGTGATTCGATCCATCGCTTGTGTGTGACCGGGGTTTGTCTAGGGTATAGGCCGGATTCTTTTGGAAGAATTTTTACCGGCTCCCTATTCACTCCCCCCCTCTCTAGTCGCCATCGATCCTTCAATTGGTATCAGAGCTTGGTGCCGGATTCTTTGCGACTTTGACAAGTCCCGAATCCTAAGATGGCGTACATTGAGCGGGGCGGTCCGCCGCACTTCGATGGCAAGGGTTACCACAAGTGGGTGGCTCGTATGATGATCTTTCTTCGTGGGAAGCCGTTGGATTTCATTGTGCTTGACAAGACCTATGCTATTCCGGTCAACATCCATACTCTTATGGTGACCGATGCCGGTGCTAAGGCCAAGTATGAGGCTAATGCAAAAGCCGTTGATCACTTGGTCCGAGCTTGTGTGATCCGAGTTTGAGCGTGTTCGCCATTTGAATCTTGCTTGGCAAATTTGGGAAAAGTTGTTGGTTGCTCACGGTGGTGATAACCATGTGAAGGCTCGCCTCTTTGTCTCTTACCGGATGCAATATGAGAATTTCACTCCACTTCCCGGTGAGGACATTGATGCGATGTTTCAGAGGTTCACCGCCATCGTGAACAACATGAAGGCTAATGTTGAGGATTTTCCGTACACCGAGCATGATCAGGCTTTGAAGCTCTTGCATGTCTTGGACCCAAATGTTTGGGGTGCTAAGGTTGAGGCCATCAAGGAGTCTGGGCATTACTTGACTATTGAGTTGGATGACCTCTTTTCTAAGCTTAAGTCGGCTGAGGTTGACAGGAAGTTGCAATCCAAGCATGAGGGCTCGACTGACCATAGTCTTGCTCTTGTGGGCGGATCAAAGGGCAAATCTAACCCTTCCGTCGACGCGTTTTCCTTGTCTTCTCTCATGTCCATTCCAGATGAGGAGTTTGATGTGTTGGGCGAGGAGGAGCTGGCCTTGCTCTCAAGAAGGTTTGAACGACTACACGAGAGTCGGAGGAACGCAAGGCGGAGCTCAGGGACGTGCTACAAGTGTGGCAAGCGTGGCCACTTCATCGCCGAGTGCCCGGAAGCGGAGGAGAACAAGTACAAGGTGAACGAGTACAAGGCGCACCCGAGGCGTGAAGACAAGTACTCCTCCAAGGGCAAGCACTTCAACAAGTCCAAGAGCAAGGACAAGGACAAGCGGTGACCGAGCAAGAGCGGCTACAAGAAGAACAAGGTGAGAGCGATGGTGGCCGGTGCGAGCGACATTGACTCAAGCTCAAGCGAGGAGCAGTCAAGCTCAAGCAGCGAAGATGAAGACGCCGGAAGGCGCAACGGCAAGAAGAGTGCAAGCCGGAACCTCAGCGGGCTGAGCTGTGTGGCGCTCGAGGGCTTTTGTGGCATGGCCCATAGCTCAAGCAGCAAGAAGAGCGAGAAGGAAGACAGCGACTCCGACTGCGAGGATGAGGTAAACCGTGACCCCGACTCTTTGCTTGCCGAGATTGCTAGGTTGAATGGTTTGCTTGATAACCGTGATAGTGTGCTTGAGAGATGCCAAAAAGATGAGGAAAGATCTTAGGGCTCGGCTTGAGAATGCTAGTGAGAAAGTAGGAGAGTTAGAGTCAAAATTGCTTGAATTGAAACTTGAGAATGACTCTTTGAAACTTGCTCCTACTCCTCCCCGATGATGTTGAATGTGTTGAATGTGATGCTTGGTTGAATGAGATCAAACTGCTTAATGAGAAGAATGCTTCTATTTTGGCTCAACTAGATGCTCTTAGGACCGAACATGATGAGCTTAAGGCTAGACCTACTTTGCTTGGTGCTTGCAAATCATGTCCTACTATGCATGCTAAGCTTGTTGATGCTCGTTCTACCATTAGTTCTTTGGAAGCATCTTTGAAATCTCCCCGTTGTCAATGCATGCACTAGCCGTGATGAAGTTACTTTGCGCAATCTTGAACTTACTTCCCGTTTGGATGTCATCTATGAGGAGAATGACTATTTGAGGAAGGTGTTGGGTTGGTTGTACGGCGGGGAACCTCAATTGAAAATCATGATTGAGGAGTTCAAGAGAGGCGATGGTCGTGGTTTGGGGTTTGAGAAGTTGGGTGAGAAAGTGGGAGAGAACAAGTGGGGAGAGTGTGTACGAGAAGTGTGTTGAGTCTAACCCCGAGTTTGAGGTGATCGGAGAGATCCAAGTCCCACTTCCAAAAGCACCCAAGAACTCATTCACACCAAAGCCCAACCACCTTTGCAACAAGCTTGACACAACCCAAGATCCACCCAAATTCCCACCTAAGACAAATGATTTCCGAAACCGAGTGAAGTTTGTGGGTGAGAAGGGTGAGAAGCCTAGAGAGAAGCCGAGCCAAAACCAAAACCCATCCCCTTCGGTGTGAGTATTGTGGCAAGGAGAGGCATCTTGCGAGTTTTGCTACAAGAGGAAGAGGGATGAGAGGCTTGCTAGGGAGCAAGCAAACCGGGACAGGTATCGCCGTCTCGCGGTATTCCCGAGCCTAGAGTGCCACTTCCACGGGGTGTGGAAAGTGTGAGGAGTGTTGGCGGGTCCCCACGAGAGAGGAGGTGGTGAGAGGTTTGTCGGGAGAGATGATGGTGTGCGTGCTTTGGTGAGAGGTTTGGTCGGGCTCGTGGTGGTTTTGTTGGACGTCCTCCTACTCGTCCTCAATACGGGTTTAGGGGAGATGATCGCAGCTTTGGGTTCCGGAGGAACTACGGACCACGTTTTCCCCCTCGTGGTGCTCGTACTCCTCCCATGGGACATGGGAAGTTTGGTGGCAAGGGAGTGATGTTTGCTAACCCCTCTTTTGAGCGGATGGCTCGACACCGGTTTAACTTTCTTTGTGCTAACCCCGGTGTCGAGTCGCTAGCTCACTCTCGTTCTTGTTTCGATGTTGCGGGCGGGGAGGCTTGGAGAACATTTGGTTGATCGACTCCGGGTGTTCTCGACACATGACCGGAGATAAGAAGTGGTTCTCCGGCCTCACCCCGGTGAAGGAAAAGCAAGTACATCACATTTGGGGACAATGGACGAGGTAGGGTGCTTTCGAGAGGGTGTTGTGCATGTGAGTGACAAGGTAACGTTGAAGAGAGTGGCTCTTGTGAAGTCTTTGGGTTTTAATTTGCTTTCGGTTTCTCGGTTGCTTGATGAGGGTTTTGAGGTGCGTTTCAAGTCCGGCGAGTCTCGTTTGCTTGATTCTCGAGGTGATCTTGTCCGTATGATCATCCCCGAGGGTCGATTTTCGTGGCGATTTCTCTCGTTCTTTGGGTCCTGCTTCGTCGTTTGATGGCTGGTCCTTCTTCTGATTTGTGGAAATGGCATAGGCGGTTGGGACACTTGAGCTTTGATTTGGTTTCCCGCTTGAGTGGTCTTGACCTTGTCCGAGGATTGCCGAGGTTGAAGCTTGAGAAGGATTTGGTTTGTGCTCCATGTAGGCATGGTAAGATGGTAGCTACTCCCCATCCACCCCTGACCGATGTCATGACCGAGCGTCGACGTAGCCGTTGCATATGGACCTTGTTGGGCCAGCTCGAGTTCGCTCGGTGGGTGGGAAGTGGTATGTCCTTGTTGTGGTGGACGATTACTCTCGCTATGCCTGGGTGTTCTTCTTGGAGGATAAGAGTGAGACATTTGGTTTTGTTCGAGATCCGATCGTGAGGTTGAAAAACGAGAGGCATGGGAATGCTATTCGAGCTATCCGCGGTGATAATGGCTGCGAGTTCAAGAACTCTCGTTTTGATGCCTTTTGTCGTGATCTAGGTCTTGAACATCGGTATTCGACCCCTTATGTGCCTCCTCAAAATGGAGTTGTGGAAAGGAAAAATCGGACTCTTTGTGAGATGGCTAGGACGATGCTCGATGAGCACGGGACTCCTAGGAGGTATTGGGCCGAGGGGCGGTCAATACGGCTTGTCATGTTTCCAACCGGATTTTATTGCGAGCTTTCAAGACGAAGACCTGTTATGAGCCGATGCATGGTCGGGCACCCAAGGTGAGTCATTTCCGAGTCTTTGGCCGCAAATGCTTTATTCCCAAGAAGGGAAAACTCTACAAGTTTGAGGCTAGGTCTAGTGATGGTATTTTCTTTGGATATGCTAACCACTCTAGAGCCTATAGGGTGCTTAACCTTGAGACTAACAAAATCATGGAGACTTGCGAGGTGACCTTCGACGAGACAATGCCATGTACCTCTCTTGGCTTTGAATGTGCGAGGTGATGAAGAGATGGCCGAGGACCTCTTTGAAGAGGAGAAAGATGAAGCCGGAGATGATGATGGGGAGAACCATGCGCCTGAAGCCGAGCATGTACCCACTACTTCCCCTACGGCTACTTTGGAGCATGGACCGTCGACTTCATGGACAACGATGGTGCAACAAGAGGACCGGGCGAGAGAAGCTGAAGTTGAGGGGGAGGTAATCTCGAGGCGTGAGGCTACCGGCGGATTCAAGAAGTACATCCCCTGTCGAAGATCATTGGGAACACCGACGAACGCACTACACGGTCAAGGTCCGGAAATTCCTCTCATTTTGCTCATGCTTGCTTTTGTTGCTACTTTTGAGCCCAAGGACATTGGACATGCTTTATCCGATGCAAACCGGGTCAATTCTATGCATGAGGAGTTGGAAAACTTTGAGAGGAACCGGGGTGTGGGAGTTAGTTGAACCGCCTCCAAATTGCCATCCCATAGGAACCAAGTGGGTTTGGAAGAACAAAGAGGGAGAGAATGGGATGGTTGTGAGGAACAAGTCCGGACTTGTTGCTTAGGGGTTTAGTCGAAGGAGGGGATCGACTATGAGACCTTTGCTCTTGTGGCCCGTCTTGAGGCAATTCGGATCCTTCTAGCCTTTGCCGTGGCTAAAGGGTTCAAGTTGTTTCGGATGGACGTGAAGAGTGCTTTTCGAATGGGGTCATAGAGGAGGAGGTGTATGTGAAGCGACCACACGGGTTTGAGAGCGAGTTGTACCCACACGGGGTATACGGGTTGAAAAGGGCTCTATATGGGTTGAAACGGGCGCCCGTGCTTGGTATGGGAGATTGAGAGGTTTTCCGTTGAGCGGGAGGGTTTGTGATGGGTACCGTGGATAGAACCTTGTTTCTCCTCAAGCATGGAAATGACTTGTTGATTGTTCGGATATACGTGGATGATATTGTCTTTGGTGGCTCGTCACATAACCTTGTTGCCAAGTTTGCGGATGAGATGAGCGGGGAATTCGAGATGAGCATGATGGGCGAGTTGCGGTATTTTCTCGGGGCCGCGAGATCAAGCAAGTGAAGGACGGTACATTTGTGCACCGGACCAAGTACACAAAAGACATGCCGAGGAAGTTCCGGATGCAAGATGTGAAGCCGATGTCGACTCACATGGGGAGTACGGCCACTTTGGATGCGGATGAGGACGGAGAACCGGTGGACCGGCGGGAGTACGGGAGCATGATCGGCTCCCTCCTCTACTTGACGGCGACGAGGCCGGACATACGGTTCGGCGTGTGTCCGTGCGCTCGTTTTCGAGCTTCGCCGAGGACATCACATCGACGGGCCGTCAAGAGGATTTTCGGGTACCTACGATCCGCCCGGTCTTGGCCTTTGGTATTCTTCCTCCTCGACTCTTTCTCTTCATGGTTTTTTCGATGCGGATTTTGCCGGATGTCGAGTCGAGAGGAAGTCTACTTCGGTACTTGTCGGTTTCTTGGTTCTTCGTTGGTGTCATGGTCTTCCCGCAAGCGATCTAGTGTAGCTCGGTCTACCACGGAGGCGGAGTATGTTGCCGCCGCGAGTTGTTGTTCCCAGTGCTTGTGGATTTCATACACTTTGAGAGACTTTGGTGAGGAGTGCACCCGGATCCCACTTCTTTGTGATAGCACCGGTGCCATAAGTGTAGCCAAAAAACCGGTGCTTCACTCCGGAACCAAACATATAGAAGTGAGGTATCATTTCCCGAGGGACAATGTGGAGAAAGGAACCATTGTGTTGAGCCATGTCCCTACCCAAGATCGCCTAGCCGACATCTTTACAAAGCCTCTCGACCAAGCTACATTTGTGCGCTTGCGGGGGAACTTGGGGTTTGTTGCCCTTTCTAGTTGATTCTTGGGGGATTTTCTTTTTGTGCCATATGTATCATCCCATGTTTTACTTTAATGTATATACATGCTTTGCTTAATGTACAAACCATGGTAGGATAGCCATCTTGTCATATATCATGTTGCATTTGTATCATATTGCATTTTAGGTTGATGAGCTTCTTTCATATGCCATATTTGAGTCTCTTTGGCTATTTGTGAGATATTGGTTATATGTGTGGAGAAATGGTGATGTGAGGCTATGCTCTTGGAATATTTGAGATATATGTGTGGTGAGATAGCCCCTTTTGAAATAAATGCTTAACTTGACTAATTTCTGATGAAATATGCTCCACTCGTGTGTAGTTGTGTATCCATGTCACAGTTTGGTCTAAATGTGCTTTTCATGCTTAGATTGTGCTTGGATGCCTTGTTCTTGCATTTGGGCCAAAGGCCGTATATCATTGTGAATGTTTAGCCTATGTTGCATTCATGGGGGAGCATAAGCTTCTTTTTGCCGCAAAGGCACTTCATGTACCATGAATTGATATAATCTTGAAAAGAAGTGTATAATGCTTGAAAAATGCTCCATCCATCATGTCTATGCTTAAAATGTCTTATCTTTCACACATGGGTGCAAAACATGTTGCATGATGTTCACCAGTGGAGAAGTCTCCCCGAAGTGGACACATGGCTCATGAGCTTTGACATGACATGCTTTGCTTTATGGGTGTTTGCCATGATCTTTTGTTGAGAATTTGATATCCTTGTATGATCTTTGAATGGTATGCATGTTTGTGGCTCTAGTGTGACATGGATAGGCCTTTACATGTGAAGCGAGCCTTCTTTTGGTAAAACTGCTTAAATCTGAAAATTTTGCTTTGTCACATGCTTGTATTTTCATATATTACTTGTGGCAATGCTTTGACTATGCTATGATTCATATGTGTGATCTTTGTCTCTTTTTTAGCCTTTGACACTAGATTTGGCCTATTTGAGAAGCTCATGTAGATGTTTATATGCTTTGCTTTTGCATTTCGCATTTTCACCTTGATTCATACATTGTCAACAAGGGGGAGAAAAGGTGAGCTTAATGAAAATTCGGAAGAGGTGAGCTGAAATTTGGAAGTTTGCATTCACATGTTCGGGGGGGAGCTTTCTTGCTTGTTTTCGGTGTGGATTTTGTGCTTTGCTTGTGACCTTCCTTTGCCTTTCTTCGGTTTTGGTCATGAGTTGAGCTTATTTGTTTTTTCTTTCTTCTTTCCTTCTCTTTCTCTCTCGAATTTCTCGCGTTGTGTGTTGTCAATGCACTCATCAAGGGGGAGATTGAGGACCGGGAGCGTCCCGGTGGTCGGTGGATGACCGCTCCTCGGTGATGAGTGATTGACAACGGGTGTTGGACCGACTCTTGGCTTAGTGCGCGAGGTGTAGGCCGCGGCCTAGTTCGTGTTGTTGCGGGTGAAGAACGGGCGCGAAAGGTCTTCGACCTTGAGGGGCCTCCGGGAGATGGAGAGACAAGTAGGCTCGGTTCGAGGGACCGGTGGACGGCGAGGCCCGGGTGCGGGCCACGTGGTGGTGACACGAGCAAGACGAAGTCATGGACGGACGAGCGGTGCACGGTGGCGGTCGAGTCAAGTGGTTTGGCGGGAGGCCGAACCGGCACGCGGGGTTTGGTGGTTTGCCCACAAAACCATCGGCGGACGGTTTCTTGGTTTGGGCCTCAAAACCAAGTCCGAGGGCCCAACACGACGGAGACGGGATCCGGGCGTGTCGGGAAGCTTCGAGGTGGAGGACACGAGGCGGGATCGCATGGCTTGCGTCGGGAGGACGCGGGGTGCGGCAAAGGCGTGGCCGTCCGATGGCAAGACCCACAAACATTACCAAAATGCCCCTACGTGGGTTGTATCGTTAGTAGTTAAGTTAGGGGTAGTCGAGTCATTTACCACTCCGGCGGGACCTGATATATAAGCCATGAGTGTGTGTTGATGGCTCTCTCTCTCCGCGACTTAGGGTTTCATTTGCTCCCTCCTCTTTCTCATTTTCGTAGCTATTTTTCCTTCCATTTTCTCTAGGCTAGCATGAGAGCTTCATGAGAGATTTGTTGAGAGGGATGGATGCTAGGGCGGCATGCTAGACCTTGTGAATCTTTCCTGGTTTGTATAGAAGATTCGGGGTTGTTTTTCGTGGCTTTTTGTGCTTGTTTTCGTGCCTTTGTTCCCGGTGTGATTCCGCGGATTTGAGTGAGTTTCTTCCCGGATTTCTTTGAGGGAAACATGGATAGATGTCTTGTGCATCTTTGTGCTTGATCTTGTGCCCTCAAACGCCGGGAAATCACTTCGATTCGTGAGTTTTCGTTCGGTGCTCTAGCTTTTGGTGGTGCTCAAAGGATTCGCGATACCGGTGATTTAGGGAGTTAGGAGGCAAGATTTTTGGGCTATAGCATCCTTGTGTGACGCTTTTCAAGTCCCCAAACCCTTGTCTCCATAGCTTCAACCGTTTGGGAAATCCGATGATGATTTGGGGGAGTTGACTTTCGGGGTCGGGGCTGATTCCCGTTCGTCCGCGCGGCGCGGACGGTCCGCGGGGGGGTCGCGGACGGTCCGTGAGGAGGTCGTTCGTCGCGTGTTCGTCGTGTTCTTGCGCGTCTTTGATTTTGATTCGGTTTGGCTTTTGGTTTTGGTTGCGGCCGGTTTGCGGACGGTCGAGCTCGAGTAGCGGACGGTCCGCGGGTGGCGCGGACGGTCCGCCCGGCCTCGACGGACGGTCCGTTTTTCTCGGGTCGCTTACGGAGGTTCGTGTGCTTTAACGGACGGTCCGCGGTGTTGGGCCGGACGGTCCCGCGGTGCGGTGGCGGACGGTCCGCGGCCTCGGGTCGGACGGTCCGCGAGGCCTGTGCGGACGGTCCGCCCCTCCTGCGCGGATGGTCCGCCGCAGCCCGTGTGCTTTGCTTCTTGGTTCGATTCCTCCCTTCCTTTCTAGTGCTTCCGCGTGTACTTCTAGGAATCGTTCCTAAGGCTAGAGGTTGATCCATAACCTCGTGGTCTTGGCGATTGGTGCGTGATTCGATCCATCGCTTGAGTGTGACCGGGGGTTTGTCTAGGGTATAGGCCGGATTCTTTTGGAAGAATTTTTACCGGCTCCTATTCACTCCCCCCCTCTCTAGTCGCCATCCGATCCTTCAAGGTCAAGTCTACAAAATTCGTAAACAAATTTTGTCGACTTGCATCTTAGTATTTGTAATTTCAAAACTCGCGAAAATTTCTCAAAAGCGTATATAATCAAGATGGCCAGAAGAACAGTAAAATTTCTTTAACTTGCCTCGAAATTTTCATGCAAAATGGCAAGGTGGGGGTGACGTTTTTTCAAAGAAAACGTCTTCATTGCCTCGATTGCATAAAAATTTCGACATAGTTTCGTAACAATTACATTGAGAAATACAATTCCTAGAATGAAAGTTCAACGATGTGTCCCGGTTCGCGGCTATTGTCTTCCGCAATATTGCTAGCATAGGAGAAGTCGAGCTTAGTGGTGATAGGGCTAAGGGGCTCCATCTTCGGGATCCTCGAAGAGCTTAAGTTCGCAACGGTGGAATTCTCACCCTTACGAAGAAGGAAGAAAGAAGAAAGATCGAAGCATTCCATAGAAAACCTAAGCGAAACCTCAAGCCAAAAATTGGAAAAATCTTGATCAGGATGAGCCTCTTGGAACAGACGCCATGCTTCACCATTGACAAACATGTTACCACGATGGATTTGCAGCAGCATCACATCCTGCATAGGCCCAACTTGCAGGACCTGCGTAGGTTAAAGTTACAAGACAAGTTGCTCAGACAAAATGTTACATCCTAATGAAGTTAAAAATGTACATAAGGGCCACGAAGGGCAAATGCTCATCAATGTTTAGCCCGTGATGTCAACCTTCGAGGAATCTTCCTCATGTTCGGAGGTGTGAATGCCATCACCTGTCGTCGTCACCGTTGTCGCCGCAGTCTTCCTCACCCGAGTTTGTTGATTCTTCATTTTTGTTATCTTCGGAAGAAGATTACGAAGGCGCGAGTGCCCTTTCTTCGCTTCTCCTCTTCAATCAAGCGAGGGAGGAAAAGAGAGAAGTGTAAGAAAAATCGACAAAATTTCTCGAATTCGCAAAAATTAGTAGCGTTTCTAAGAAAACCAACCTGAGCAAGTTTAGCGCGGGCGACGTTCTTAACAGTTTCCCTCCCACCGGCAAACCAAAATTCTCTTGCGTACTTAGTCTTGATTGCGACAACGTCTTCATTGGGTCGAAGTCTCGAAGTGCTCGAAGCATCGGGGAAATTGTGCAAGTTTCTCACGAAACTTCACAAGATCGACACGATCAAAATCGTGGAGCGACTTCGGAATACTTTCGACTAAAAACGCCGCAACAAAATCACTAGCACCGGTGATAACTTCGGGCGAGTGCCTTGAATTCGGTATCAATCCATCTCATGAAGTCGGGAAGACTTATATCAACGGGGAAGTGGAGCGAGACAAACGCCAAAGTTCATCAAAGATTTCTCATATTCCTTGAATAGAAGGTGTAACTTGTTAAAGATTTCGAAATGTCTTTCCCAGAGGCCTCTCTTTGATCGGCTAGTGCTCTCTCAAGATCTTATATCTTTTGTTCCTTGCTGCTTAAAGACTTGGCCAAATCAGCGTTATTGGTACGAAGATCTTCGGCAATTTTCAAGGATTTGTCATGATCCTTACGAACATTCTCGATCGCCGCAAATCATCATCATGTGTCTTCTCGTAGTTTTTCGAGATCTTTTTTAGACCGGTCAAGTGCCTCTTCAGCGGCCTTCTTCTCGTCCCGACAATGCTTAAGGGTTTCCGCCGGTTCGGCTACCTTCTTCTCAAGATCGAGATTCGCGGCTTGAGCAACGGCGAAGTTGCGTTTAACCTCTTTAGACCGAAGAGATAGTCGTTTGTTGACCTTCTCTTGTTCGATAAGCCGTTCGGCAGCAATTTTTCCAAGCATGGAGGATTTGAGGGCATAATATTCTTGGTACTTCGCAAGTCCGGACGGCGGCTATGAACGAAGAAGGTTTTTAAACTGCGAAAAAGTTCCATGATAAAAATCATGAGCGAGAAAATCGTAAAGCCGAGAAGCACAAGAATTATCGAAAAGGGATGAACCTTATTTGCTTAGGTTTTGTATCGTGATCTTCTTCCCCGAACTCGAAGAAGATTTACCTAAGGAGGCGGAAGTTTTCTTCATAGAGGAGCGAGGTTCTTTTCGAATCGCGACCAACTTCTCCGTGCGAGTGAAATGATTGTTCCGAACCCCTCTCCCCTGTTTCATCAATAAGCGCGAGACGATTTCCAAAGTGTTAAAACCCCGGGTTCGCCACCCTTGTTTCGGCCACTTCACGGCCAACACTTAGAAATTCACCGCGATGTGACGTACCAAAGCTTTTGTTAAAGGAGGCTACGAAGGAGAAGGGTCCTGGCCCTCGGGAAGAGCTTCACGAGTCTCAAGCAAAGCAACATCTTGGATGGGCCCGTCGTCCTTGTGAACAAGTTAGATCAAGATCCCTCGTGAATTCGGGAGATGCCTCCTCTTGAGGCTGGGCGGACCGAGGAACGAAGCGGTGTCCACGAAGCGAGTTGGAGCCTCAATAGCGGGAGGTAGAAACGACCTCCTTCCGAACTTCTTCGACAACATCTAAAAAAGAGCCAATATCCACGAATTCATTTTCGAACTTGGAGTGTGCGGGCGAGGAAAGTAGAATCGTAGGAAAGGCCAAGAGGAAAAACCTTTCGTGCAAACTCCATCGGGAAATCATCATCGAAAGCGGAAGGTACCCGCCAAACTTCGAAAAGGCAATCTTTTTAACGGCCTTCTTAGCTTTCTTGTGCCCCATTTGAGTGAGGTGGGAGGCTGCCTAGAGCTCAACGTCCGAAACTTGTTCGGAAGATCCGCGCTTGCGTTTCGACGACTCGAGAGATTTTGTTTTTGAAGGTACAACACCAGAGGATGTAGTCTCATCGGCAATCGGAAGGCTGCTCTTGGAAGATCTTCTCAGAGCTCTTGGGGGAGCAGCTGAGCAACTGGCAACAGCAACCGCGGGTATCTTCAGTTTGCGGCCTGGGCGTCGAGAGTGAAAAGATTTGTCCCTGCAAACTTCAGAGAATACACGATTTATCCTCCTCTTGTGCTTCACCAAAGCTTTATATGCTTTGTACTGATTCATGGTATATTCACCAACCATGAGGTTCACTCTCCTTTCGATTCAAGCATAAAATCGTTGGCACTGCGGCCGTTGCTCGGTTGAATGTCAAACTTCGGGAAAGGAACTTCTTGCGCTGCCCGGTTAACATTAAAGTTCACGATCTCGGTCGGGGCCCAACCATAAGAAATCGGCCAAATACGGGCGAGGAACGAATTCTTCAATAATGTCGCGACCTCCAAGGATAGTACTAGCAAGGTGAAATGCATTTTCGCAACTCCCGATCCCAGCCGCCCGATGATTGATGGTCGCGGTGCTCACGGCGGTTAAGGCCTCAATAGGCGAGGAGAGAGGATGAGTTGGACCTTCATAGCCGGGAATCGTAGACATGTCGGCTTTGACATAGAACAAATACGAGCTCCGGTCTTACGTGAAATTTGTTTTGCGGCGGGGCACGATCCGAATTCGTGTAATCCCTTTTCTCGTATTCGTCGACGAGTGTTGAAAGTGCGGCACGTATAGTGAGCCTCGTAGAACCGGCCGTCGTCGACCTTAATGACATCCGGAACGATGACCAACTCAAAAAATTGGGCGAAAGTGTCGGCACTAAGGTTGCGGCGAAGGTCTTCATGATCCAAATGAACTTGGACACTTCCAAGAAAGAGGTCGATGAGAGGCCGATGAATCTTCACGGAAAAAACATCCAAAATAGCGGGAAGGACGAGGATTGCGAGAGAAATCTTAGTCCACATGTGAAGAAATCGCGGAATACAACAACTTCATCGGCTTCGGGAGTAGGAGTCCGTTCATCTAGTGGAGCACGTCGGTACCCACGGGGAAAAAATCCAGCGAGCCTCGTAATCTCTGATCATGTTGGCTGTAACTTTGGACTCTCCGAAAACAAGAGACGGAGGAAAAGGTATTGATTGTTTGGCTGTGATCAGATCTCTGACGTCGGCGTCAACATCTCCGACGTCTTCATCGTCCGACCTGACCTCCCCATCTTCGTGACTCCTAGACCCGCTAGCAGCAGGAAATGAGTGCCCCTCTGGGAGCTGTGCGGTCTCAGGATTCTGAACTTCTGGCTCGACCGGAAGGCCAGCTGCAGCCAGCTCCTCGGTCATCATAGGTCTTGCAGTGGTTTTAGTTCGAGCCACCTATTCGACGAGTAATATAAGTAAGAAACTATAAAGACAACATTCGTAAGAAATAACAAGACGACGCTCGTGAATAAAGTTCGCAAAACAAAAAATGCGAGTACGATGAAAAGTAGAAACGGGAACAAAGAAAGCAATACTGTTGAAAGTAGGAGGAAGTCTAGAAGCTATGAGCACTTGGTCGCGAGGCGCTTTTCTCGCGAAAGTGCAAGCCAAATTTCGGAAGAAAACCGAGAAGCGAGTGAAAATTTTTTACAACGGTAGCCCTCTATTTATAGGGACGAGGGGGTGCGGTTTCACGAACACGCCTCGATTCAACCGTTGCAACATTTTCGGAGGACGCGTGTCCACTCCGACGTTCCGAGGGTGATGTTTTTTACCGAAATTCTAAGATTTTCGTGGAATCGGATCGTCGGAGTCAACCCGCTTCCCCGAGGGGCTAGAGTTGGGGAATTCGGGAAAACTTGTCACCCTCGAAACGTTGAGGTTTATGAAATTTGTGAAATAAGTTTTCGGGAATATCAAACTTGCGAAGATGCGGAATCTTGAACCTGCGAAGCCCCGAAGCCACAAACTTGCGAAGATGCGGAATCTTGAACCGCGAAGCTCCGAAGTCGCGAACGTGCGAAGGTGCGGAATCTTGACCCTGCGAAGCTCCGAAGTCATGAATGTGCGATGATGCGGAATCTCGAACCTGCGAAGCTTCGAAGTAGCGAACTCGTGAAGACCCGAAGTCATGAACATGCAAAACCACGAAATTGGGGGTTTGGAAATTCGGGAATTTGCTGGAGGTTGAGTTCGGAAGTCACGACGCACAAAGATTTCCTGAATGGGAAGATTCACGAATCAGTAAGAAGCAAAGTCAAAGACGTCGTCTCAAAAAGTCCGGGTTTGGTGTGTGAACTAGTGGCAGGCTTGTAAATGTATGAGATGTAAAAGACATTCATGCACGTGTTCACACTAGGAATATTCTTTAAGTTCGAGGGTGTTTTTGGAATGTAAAAGTCCCATCGTCTCCCTATAAAAGGGGGCGCGAGGGCACGTGTAAAAGGATTCACAACTTTTGAGGCTTGAGCAGTCTTTAGGAGATTCCTTGTCTCCTTTAGCGTAATTTGTGTACTTGAACTGAACGTGTCCGCTTTCCCTTCTCTCTTGTTCGGGGATTTTATTCGGATTTTCGGATACCCCCAACACCCGGATGTACCGCTTTGGCATGATTGTTTTGAGTACTTCCGTTTAGGGGTGTAGGTTTTGTTGTTTCATGAGGAGAAGGAGGAGGAGGTGGTGGGTGTGGTGGTGGGGATGGAACATTTGGTGTGTCTTGCGGATGTGGGGATGCAAGTTTTTTCGTTTTTTCGGTACTAAGAGTAGGTGGGGATGGATTATTTTGTGTACCTTCCGGATGTGGGGATGGAATGTGTGGGGATTGAGGAGGAGAAGGAGGAGGAGGAGGAGGAGGAGGAGGAGGAGGGGAACCATCTGAGGAAGGAACCTGTACCGTACTGTGTGAACTACAAGGAATCTGTACAATAGTCTGTGAACGAGATATACATGTTGGTTCTCCTTTGATGTCAATCCGACACCTTCTCCACTATAACCTCTGTCCTTGAGCTTGTCCGAGTTTCATCACCTCATCATTAGGAGGGTATTCCAACAGTTCATCCGCAAAGATAGTATATACAGTGATCACTTCAATCACAACACAGTCTTCATGAATCGGGACTGTTTGTAGCGTAGTCTCCTCTAGATGAACAAGACCAAGTGCGGCCTCACATTGGAGCCCCTCCACGTGATCCATAGGCCACGGTGTGTGGGTTCGGTCAACATTCCTATAAGGTCTTCGTGTGTACGATCGTCACGGCGCACCTCGTCGCCAACTGCGGTGCCATCGATCAAACCTACATCCGGACGCACGGCTGCTCTTTAGTGTGGCGGGTGAAGGGCTTCCGCGATTGGACATTGGTGAAAACACCACCTCTCGCATCCGCATGTTTTGCATCGGATCTCGGCCACCGGTTCTTGCTTGATTTGTTCCTTTATCTTTTCCATATCAACCGATGTGTCGGTCTTCCTCCTCTTCCTCTTCCCGTACATCTCAACGTGCTCGAGGCCATGCATACTTCTAGAGCGGTAGCCGAAGACACCACGCACACGACCGTGTTGTTCGGGCGGCCCAAGCACCGACTTTGCACATCATACTCCCTCGCCCCTCGCCATTCCCGAAGATTACGCACATGCAATCTTCTCCTTGATGTCCGTGACCAATTTTTTTACGCCTCTTTGTTGTTGAACACTATCATGGAAACACGGTCTTTAATCACTAGCTTACTCCTTGCTCATAGCCAATTCTTGGAACGATCATCGGGGTAAGCGTCATATGGGTTGGGGATACTAGTTGCGGCTAATTGTATGTCCTCTTCCTCCCATTGTTCTAGTTTCACGGTATAACCTTTGAACCCAGGGTTGTGCTCACTTGTGTTCCGACTTCGAAGTTCTTTGAACTTGACACTAGAAGATGTGGCTTGCTCGGTTTCTACCTGTTTCATGAACTCCTTCCACCGTTCGGGACAATAAACGGGTGCCTTGTAAATGGCTCAAGTCCTTTTACGATAAAATCTCTCCTAAGCCGAAATCTGAATTGTCTCCATGCCTTGGCTGCCATCTTCCAGAAAAGCTTGAATGCCTGCGGTTTCGCATCTTCGTGGAACTTCAAGTGTTTCTGCACATGCTTATCAAACAAGTCCCACTTTTCATCATTTCTTAGTTCTTTGATTTCCGGCAAGTTCAAAGGTATCTTTTGTTTAGCAACGAGCCCCGCAAGGGCCCTGAACCAGCGCTTTTGAGTCAATGGTACTGGCATCCCCACTATGTCGACCTCAGTGACTATCATTGTGTCACTTGGCCACTTTGTGGATGTCCTTGTCACTCTACCTCGGCGCGAGCCCCACCCATCCGGTCTTGTTGTGCACTAACAGTGCCATAACCCTCTTCTTCATCTTGTGGCCCAGGTCTATAGTCCTCGTCAGAATTATCTTGTGAATTAATAGTCAAGGGAATTATAGTAACTACTTTAGCCCATTGTAATATCATTGGTTCTTGGTAAACCATTAACATAAATGGAAAATTTAGTAACCAAAAAATTAGTGCGGGCAAAGCGACCCTACCATTTTAAAGAGCAAGATACAAAGTGCCTCGGTTGCCGATGAGGTACTTATTCAACTTGGAGAGAATGTGCGGATGTGCATAGGAACAATAGCAAAACCAAATGTAAGAGTCAATCTAAAGGGAAATGCTAAGTATGTATATGATCGACGACTAAGTATGTCCGGATGTACTTATACAAAGGAGCCACGACATACCCTGCAATTCCCACAAGTACAAGTATATTATATGCATTTATATAAAACGAAAACCATACACACGCATATGTTGTATACTTGATTACATGAACGCATGTGTGCTGCAAAAGTGCGCTTGGTCTAATTCCATAAACTCGAGCAAATATACCAAATTACCTTATTACTGAATTGTTGTTAATTTTACAAAAATTACCGAGTTGGTAGAATGCATTTACCGAATTGTATAAGACATTTTTAGAGCGGCATACCGGAGCGAGAGGGATCTCTACTCCTCGTCGTTGTCTACTCACCGCCACGTCCTCGTCCTCGCGTCGACCTCATGGCCGGATCCCTACTCCTAGTCGTCGTCGTCGTCGTTGGATCCCTCCTCTAGTCGTCGTCGTCGCCGGATCCCTCCTCCTCTAGATATCGCCGTCGGAGGTGTCGTGCACGTCACACCGAGCGTGGTGTGGCGCGCGTCTCGGTGAAGGGGTGTAGAGTGGGTCGCGTTGTGGGGGAGGTGAGGGGGACGAAGGCGAGGGGGAGAAAGTGGTGGCGGCGGCGCGAGGGGAAAGTGGGAGGAGGCTGCGTGAGGGAGGTGTCCTTCCCTACTAACCTAGCGCGAGTGGGCTTGTGTGGGCCTTAAACGAGTAATGTAGGTCACATCACCAAGCAAACTAACTCATAAGTCATAACAAACATATTAACATCCGACATGCATCGGCGGGGGCACATCACCAAAATAAGGCTGCATCGCTTGGGTGCATCACTAAACTAGATTGTTGCTTTGCAAGGGAACTAGTTAGCTAGCTAGATGGCTTCTTTTGTGCTTCTTTGCCTCAAGTTCGCTAGCCTTATCTCTAGTTTTGCAACTCTTTCGCCGACTTAGCATTCTTCTTTATAATTTCAATCTTTTGCCTCTTTTGGGCGGCTTTAAGTCGCTCATCCTACTTGTCGATTCCTTTCCGGATGTAGTCAATGTCATCACGAGTAACAACACGGTCCTAAAACAAAGGAAAAAAATTATAATGATGCAAGCTTCATAATAGTTGTAATTTACAAGAAAGCTATTTTAGCTCTAACTCGGTTTCAAAAAATTGCTCGCTTCTCTTCGACCGATTCCTTCGACTTGTTGATTTCAATCCAAATCCTGTCAATGTCATGTGCCCTACAACAAATGGAAATTGATGCATTAGAACAATTTATGAGTGAAGATGTGAAGGTCCAAGGACAAATCTCATGCATGATGGTTTGGGAACTTGCCTCATGGTCTTCGGAATCACCGCCGGAGTCGTCGTCGGAGTTGTTGCCGGAGTCATCGCCGGAGTAGATGAGGCCTACCGGCACCACTCTTCCGCCCGGTCGTCGGCGGAGGAGTCCACGCTCACCTCAATGTCCGTGGACCACTTCTTCCTTCGCGTTGAGGAAAAAACCCCGCCTCTCCATGGCGGGCGTCCCGGAGTCCGCTAACTTGGCCCTTGCGCGCGTGTACGGCTTCTTCCCCCGGGCCCACGAAGAACCGGCCTCTTCCATGGAGCGGCGAGGAAGATGTACGGGGGCGGCACGGCCGGGATGGCTCCTCTTCGTCACCATGGAACCTCACTCTCTTGGCGGGGGCGGCGGACGGCATCGAGGAAGACGGACGGGGACATCACCGCGGGGCCTCCTCCTTGCGGAACCTCCCCCTAGAGTCGCGGGCCATACCCGCGACGGAGACGAGGCCGCGACGGAGGCGAGGAAGGGGATAGAAGGCGGAAGGCGAGGGGAAGAGTGTTTATTAAAAAGGTTCGGATACGCAAATGATACGATGATTAACAAACACCCGTCGCTAATGAAGGGCGGGGCCAAGTCGTTCGAATGAAGAAGGGTTGCTTTTCCCCTTTTAATCCGCAATAAAATTTTGTATCATGTTTTTCTCCGTCAACCGTAATCCAAATTTGATGATATTTGTTTCTGAATTTTTCTAAAATCAACATCTATTCATTTCCGCCATTTGTTCATATGTAATTCCATTTCTTGGATGTTGTTTGTACACCTTATATTGTTCCTTATAAGTACAACATATAAATAATATTTGTTTTACACAACCATTACTAATTAAACTTTGCATTTCGTAGTCTTATGCTGAACATAAGGTTATGTTAAAATTTCAAATGCATATGAGTTCGAGCATGTTTTAAAGTGTGGAAAACTTCAATGTTGAAGTAACATTGTAAGAAACTATGTGAGAGATGTAGACATTTGTACACAAGTATAATCTTCCGTTTTCGAAACCATTTGAATTTTTGTAGACAAGCTTAGGGACTTAAATTATGTTGCCAAGTCAATTTGTATTTTAGAACACACTAAGACGTATCGTAAACAAGAGATAAAAATTCTAATTTAAAGAAATTTGGTTAGACAAGTGTGGTTATTGATATTTTATTCAAATACTAAATTACCAACTATGAATTATTCGTATTTTTTACGAATTTTTTGGTGTTGTTTATGGGGTATAATATTTGAGGGAATCAAGTTTCAATTCGGAAAAAAATAGTGTCGGGCCCACGCGTCGGCGTCGAAGCCTATATAAAAAAAGGTAATCGTAGCCTACCCGACCGACAAAGGTGATGTGGGTAGACTAACCATCATCGCCAACAAGCGCTCCATTATGCCCCCGGCCGCATCCGCCGGCGACGGTGGTACACAAACCATCATCGCCAACAAGTGCTCCATTGTCGAAATGCCTCTTGCCTAATGAATATGCATCCGCCGCGACGCCCCGACCCTTGCCCCCTTCTTCTTCCCCGATCCGAGCTCCACCGTCACCACCCGCCCGTCCTTCCCCGTCGTCGTACACATGTCGCACTACGCCGATTCGTCCGGAGGTGCACGTGCGAGGAGCGAGGGTCCAAGGTTGCCGGAGCGGCCGCAATCACTCCATCGGCTTGGATCCGGTCGGCGAGCTAAGTGGCTTTCCATTTGTCCCTTGCCCGGACCGTGGTATGGCTCGGGTGGTGGAGGGGCGGATGCGGAAGGAAGGTGAAAACCACGGTCGTCTTTATTTCAAGTGTGCAAGGAACTCGGTGAGTAGTCCGTGTGTCTCCCAAATCCGAGTTAGGGTTCTTAGGTTCTTTTGATTCTACAGGACGCCAAGAATTGTGGATTTTATCATTTCCACAAGGAGTATCTCCGGATCTTCGAAGGATCTTTCGGCGTCATTGTTTTTCGACCGTCGAAGCGGGGCGGACGCGGTCGATGAAGTAGTTGATTTAGTGGAATGTCAAATTGGGAGCAAAGTGAGCGAGAGGCAAGCACTAGAGGACAAGCGAGAGGAAGAAAGCACTAGAGGAGAAGATAGACAATGTGATCCGGAAGATGAACTTGATTATTGTAGCTATTGTTTGTGTAGTGTTTTGATGTTTACTAGGGATGTATCTTTTGCAAAGAAGTAATTCGATGTTAAAAGTGGTGCTTTTGCTTCATCCGTGTGGATGAAGAATGAAAAATTTGTCACATATGACAAACTTAAATGTATGAATGAAGAATGAATGGAATGACAATTGGGTCACAAATCTTAATATGTCACACATCACAAAATTCATCAATTCATCTGTGCTGACATTTCATTGCAGCACGAGGCAAAGAAATGTGGATTATTAAGACAAACAGAGTAACAAACTTCTGGCATAACTCTGGCATATATACACATTGCAATTCATTGTGAACTGCTGCCATATAATGACACAAACAGAGTATCAAACTTCTGGCATACACATTGCAATTCATTGTAAGTCGCTACCATAGACATTGCAATGCCTTCCAAAATAGGTGACATGGATTGATCTACCGCGTCTCTTAGATTTACTAGTTGATGTGCACGGTGAGTAGCCATACTTTTGTGAATGTTCAAGGGGCATGCCTTTGTTGATGTGTATGGTCAAATAACACGACCATAGTAAATAATGTGATGAACTAGTTAAGTCCTAGCTCGATATATGGACAAGTTAAACTTTTGCAATAATTATCTTTATTCGTGTGGACAAGTTATATCTTCATCTTTGTGGACAGTTATCTCTCTTATGATGTCTATTTTGTCTCGGAAGATATGTGTGTTGATTGTGCTCGTATGTCGAAATGGAAGCAATGAGAGATGGATCAAGTTGACCCGTCAATGAGGACAGACTCAAAGGAGATGATGATTAACAAACTCGTCTCATTTGTTCACCGACGCCGCGCTCCCACTTCATGGTAGTTGAGTGCTCTCAGACTTTAATTATTGGGCTCTCAAACTAGTAGCGGGCATCAAATGCTCATTGGTAACGAGACTTTATAGCACGTTTCCAATACGGAGTGATCGGTAATGGACTTAAACGGCCGTTACCGATAGGGTCTTGATCGGTAACGGACTTTACTAGTTCGTTACCGATAGGTTTAACTTATGTAACGGGCTCTATTTAACATTCGTTACAAAGAATTCATGTAACGAGCATTTAAGAAGACCGTTACCGAAGTCCGGATTTGTAACGGGTGTTGCGGAGGCCAACCCCGAGGTCGACTGCCGCGCTTATCCGTAACAAGCGCCAAGTAACAACCGTTACGGATGTGGGTGCATGTAACGGGTGTTAAGGGCCCGTTACAAATGTTGCGTGGCCTATTTGAGATTTTCACATAGTGTTATTAGTAACGGGCATCCGCCCGTTACCTTTCTTGGCTTCTTTGTAACACTTGATCGGTAACGGGTGCATTGCCTATACCAAAGGCAATCTATACCCGTTACCAAAGTGTTGATGGTGAAATGGTATGTAGCTACATTTAAAGCTATAAGCAACATCTATACCTTATACCTCGTAACTAAATCTTTGCTACTAAGATTGCAAAGAGGTCCCTCGGACTCTTTATTCAATGTTTGCCAAATCGATGATGTGTGTAATGAAGATGAAACTCGAATGGTCACTACCCGGTTGACGAGTTGAGGGAAATAGCGAGGCCTCTATTTTTTCATATTCCTATATAACATAAGTTTTTATCTATTTTGATCAATATCACTCCAGAAAAGTTGCATCTTTTGTCCTTGGCACACTAAAAGTTCTTTTAGCATCGGAGGTTGTAGACTCACAACGGTACTTTGACAATTTCTATTGATTTGGCAAAAATGCTTGTGACATCAATTGATTGTGCTTCACCTCACTATGTTTTACATATTCATGGCAAAGCTAGGAGTGTTTAAATTGTCATCAATTTTACATTTATCAGATTTCGATTATATGAGGCAGTTGTAGACCGTCAACATTTCTAGGTTATACAATTTGATTTTTAGTTGAGATACTAAAATGACTAGCACATATTTCAAAAGAAAAAGGATAATTGTTTTGTTAGATACCATAATGTATTTCAGTTCTTTTAATTTCTTTTTAAAATTTTATCTACCTTGATTACGGTGTTCCGAATTTGGCAGGGGGCAAATCACCTCTAAAAATTATGATTATATGTTCTTTCGTGAACCCCTTTAGGTGTAAAAGCGAGTGACGCTTTGAGTGCACATGCTAATATTTTTTTGTTTTGGGCTTGAATGAAGTGATGTATATAGTTTTATTTAATTGATTAACTATGTTATTGGATTAAATATTGTTTAAATATTTATGTTTATTTTCACAATATTATTGTCTTGTTGAATACTGCATGTATTTTCATATAGTTATTTTGTCCGTAGCAACGCACGGGCACGATCCTATTCGATTTAGTTTTCGTATCCAAATGTGAAAGTGAAAACAATATTGGGGTTAACCCGACCGAGTTCGACCGCTTTCAACCCTAATCCTAACTTTAGAAACAAATGAAGTGAAATCATTGCTGCCCGAAGATATCAAAGGACTTCTTTCACGTATCAAGTCCAAGAAGATGTAAAATACTAGAACATTAGAAATAATGTTATTTTGGTCTCTTGTACCACAAAAGCATATTAATTTAGTATTTTAGTTGGATTTTTTACATGCATTTACATCTCTTGTACCATCAAAACATAGTATCTTATTGTTCATACATTTTCTTGTCATTATTCTTATTGTTAATTATTATGAATTTCGAACATTAAAATATGTAAGTCATTGCAAATAGTTGATTACTCTTTTGCGGAAAGGTAACATGATGCCTGTAACTGCAGCACAATACCTAACCTATCTACTAAACATATGGCTACTTTCATTGCACTTGTCATTAATTATGAAATTCAAAAATTAAAATATGTATTTGCGATGGAAGAAATGCTTCATTTAATTTAAGTGCATGGGAAGATACAATCATTTAGTGTCCAATGCCCGTGGCAACGCATTGGTACTTCGTTGGTGCTATATCTAAGTAGCAACAAGCTGCAGTAGCTATTTGATGGGTTTATTTATGTCGTGCAGTTACTTAGGCCTGACATTGATGATCCAAGTGTCGATATGCTTCCTTGAGCTGTTCGTCCAGTTGATGAGCATGTGCTTTACCCCATTACTGCCTGTCCGTCCAGTGTTTTTGTTAGCACTCATCCTTGCCGAATGGGTATATATGCTTATCCCCTGTTCTTACTTATACCGTAATCCATAAATAATAAGTTAATGGCACCTAAACCACGCGCGGCGGCGGCGACCATAGTTACGAAATCTGGTCTTCTCGGGGAGGCGACAACGAGGGGAAGACGGTTCCTCTCTACCCTAACGCACCGTGAGGCCATTCATGGACAGCTATGGAAAAGCCGTGGCACAACGAAATGGGCACGATGTCTTCGAAGTTGATGTTGACAATGATGATCTCGGATGCATATCGGTCACTTCGCTCTACACCTTCTTAATGAGTTTCCCGGCTTTCGGGATAAAATTGTGTGCGATACTTACATTGTTCCCTCCATCTCACTTCTCAATGAATCATTACCGTTGTCGTTCTTCTATATATTGGTGCATCTTATAAAAGTCACTCGGTTAGGCACCGGGGAAATTTTGATTAAGCCCGTGATGTTTTGTCACATGTTTGTCCATTAATCTCATTTGATTTTTTAGAGTTTGAGGGCAAAATGCCCCGGCTTTAATTAAAAGACATGAAGGTTTATCAAATTACGGCGCTAAAACGAAGCACCCGGTGTCTCTCGGGACACTCACTCACTCCAAAGGAATAGAAAATTTTGAAGATTACTCACTGCTATTTGGGTTTATAACACACACACCACTCGCTTGAACAAACGTGTTCAACTAATTCTTTTCGGACAAACTATCAAACCAAATGACGGGTGATGGCCCGATCTTCCGAGAGGTAGATAGATATGTCGATTGGTGGAGACTCGACATTGGCGATCTTGGCTTTGAATCGACACAACTTGATTATCAACCATTACACCACTACTCCGTTGGTTATCAACCAAGCACAACTTGATTGACCTCACCATGAAGGCTTTTCCCCGCAAGCGAATCGAGAACACAAGCAAGAAAATGGTAAAGACGCAAACGAATATTGCGGATGTAAATGAATCGAATATAAATGGAGTTCGAGCACTCAATTCGAAAGGACTAGTCGACATAGTCGAGAAATGCAAGAATAGGGGCATTGGATCTCACCAAAAGGACTTGGCGTCACGGTTAATCACCAAAGTTTCGACTCCGAAAACTTCAACTAACCAAAACCCAAGTCTAAATGACAGAAGCTACCGAGTTTTAAACCCTAAGGGGCAACCTAGGGTTGAGGGGGCGACCAAGGGGGCATCCTCAACCTGGGGTTAAGGCCCGACACGATACACGGCCAAATTGGCCCAAAAACGTGATGCGACGCTTATCGTGATCACACATCATGGTCCACGAACCTTCCGGATCTCGGACCGAACTAAAATGATGGTGTCATCGTCCCTGTTCCAATACATCCTTATACGCCTCGTTTCAATACCGGATGAGGGAGATATCACCGAAACAAGACGGGGGTGTTGGATGAATGCGAACCAAACGTGGCGGTACCGAGTTGGAGATGACTTGTAGTGTGGGGAAGGACGTGGCGTGCACGTAGCATGGCGATATCCTCATCATCCTCCCTTTGTTGAATTGGAGTCGAGACGACTCCATCCCGTCATTAACCTCCTACAAAAGGTTAGTGACAACGGGAATGCATACAAGACAAAATAGCATCGAGAATACGAACATCCTAGGACAGCATGGTATAACAAGGTGCATCATGGTTTTCACAAAGTTCAGCAAGTAGTAGATGTAGTAGCAATAAAAGCACCTCCTTTCAATTTAATACCCTCACGTTTATCAACATTAAACCGACTCATAGTAGGTTGTTTCATTTTATTTTCAGCAAGCTCTTTAAAATGTTTCCTAACATCGGTAGGTGATAAAGGAAGCAAAGTAATGTTTTTATTCGTATGCATGAAAGTGTAAGTATTAGTTCTACCATGGTGTGCAGCATCTTTATCATATTCCCATGGTCGTCCTAATAAAAGGGAACATGCTTCCATTGGCACAACATCAAAATCAGCATAGTCGGTATAAGAACCCATTGAAAAATGTATATGCGTTGAGTGTGTTACGTTTGCCTTACCATTATTGTTGAACCATTGTATGTGATATGAGTGACGTAGTTCACGAGTGGTCAAATCCAGCTTTCGGACCAGATCTGAACTCACCAAGTTGTTGTAGCTCCCGGTATCAATTATGGTGAGAACACGACGCTCCTGGACAATGAGAAACATATGGAACAAAATGTTATGTTGTACCGTTGTGTCCTCATCGGCCAATTGAGCAGCCAACACACACCGCACAAGAAGGCTAGGGAAGCCCGCGGCTGTAGCATGAGAATCAATGGTATCCACCTCTTGCTCAACCGAAGAATCCGCAACAAAATTAGTAGCAAGAGCCAAAGAATCTTCCTCATCACTAGCACTAATATAACCATTACCATCGGGGGCAGCGATGAAAGCACGATGACTTGGGCATTCCTTCGACACATGTCCCATGCCCTTACAGCGGTGGCATTAGATGCTAGCAGATCTACTCGAGGATGCACCACGGAGTAAAAGGTTTCTTATGCGACCGGACCTCGCATAGGAGACAAATTGCTCACCTCGGAAGTTGATGTAGTAGACGACCTAGTTGATGGTGCCTTAGGAGCAGCGGTAGCCTTGGATTTTTCAACATCCGGACCCTACCGAAAAGTTCTCCAAGTGTTGGACCTGAAAGAAAATTGTTGGCGACGTCCCCGTACCTCACGCTTAGCCTTAATAGCAAGATGGTACAATTGGCTGAACCTTGTCCAATCTTTGTAATCAAGAATATCCTGTATATCATGGTTCAAACCACCAAAAAATCTAACAGCAATAGCCCGATCTTCCTCATGTATGCCACATCGTGATAAAGAAAGAAGCAACTCTTGATGATAAGCTTCTACACTTTTGTCACCTTGTTTTAAAGTTTGCATATTTCATACGCAAATCACGTTGATAATAAAAAGGAACAAAGAGAGATTTCATACGACGCTTTAACACATTCCAAGTTTGAGGCATATCGACAGCATTATTGACATTACAAAGATCATTCCACTTGAATAGAGCAAAATTAGTAAACTCGAAGTAGGAAGCCTAACTCTATGCTCTTCGCGTACTTGATGGGAGTTAAATTTTTGATTAACGAGCAAGTTCCCAATCTAAATAAGCCTGCGGATCGGCACTACCGGCAAAAGGAATCTTGGTAAACTTAACTTTAGCAAAAGGATCATTATTGCCACGATTTTGATTACCTCCTATACGATTGAGATTACCTCCTCCCATCGAAAATGATAACGTCGGAGATGCTCCTCATCGGGATCAACATCCGGATCAACATCCTCGAACTCATCATCATCCTCGGAGTTGAATTGGTGAAGGTCATTGCTCAACATGCTCAATCCGGGTCACCAAACCGTTGAGCTATCGAGTCAATGCATCAAAGCTGTTCTTGCATGTAGGTACGTTGCTCAATAACAAGCCTCGTAAGCTCGTCCTTGGACACCCACTCATTGAAGTCCGTGGGAGACTCCTTTCCTTTCCCATTATCCGATATGGTTAGAAGACAAGACAAAAGACAACACCAAACGGGTTATTCCCATCAACTAACAACTAGTGCGTGTGTATGGAAGTGGAAGGAAGTATCTAAACGGCTTACCACCATCTTACAAGTGTTCTTACCAAAGCCAACAGGGCGACACAATTAGTTGTTGAGTTTAGGTGTAATGAGTTGCAAGACGAACCTACGCCGACGAAGTATCTATGGAACTATGGGTAAGCATAATATGGTAGCAAGGATTAGCAAATAATGAATGCGGATTAAATAGCAAAGTTCAATAAGTGTCCAAAGTACAAGTCACAATTACCGGCTAAGACGTGTCCTAGTCGTAGCACAACAACGTAAAAGAAACAAGAAACGATGGACATAAAACTGCGAAAATCAGCAGAATGGCAGTTCTGTAATTAATGCTGAAAACCTTGCTAAAAAGGCACTAGTAGGAATCACAAAATAACGTTTCTAAAGAAGTACTAGCAAATTAACTCAACTTTTTCTGAATTTTTTACCACTGATCCAAAATTACAAAGGATAGAAGCATACAAATTTCACCGAAACGAGAGGTGTATTGTGGCCTAGGGAAAATTAGGAACGATCTTAGAAACCCCTCAAAACACTTAAACATATTTTCTTTATCTTCCCAAATTTTTTTGAATTTTTTGAGAATGGACTGACCAAAAAAGTGGGTAGATGTTTTCCCATCTTTTTCTTGCCAAGCTCCCGTAAAACTTTAAGCAAAAATGGAGCACCGAGCGAAAAGTTAATTATGCCTGTTTTATGAAAGGTATCTCAACCTATGATTTCATAAAGGCACAACAAGGCGAGGAAACACGAGCAGCGGCTAGGGCAAAACTTCCTCCTAGCGAAGTGGCAAAAACAAGCACGGGGGCACCATCCTACCCGGTAGTAGATGTAAAGCAATAGGTATTCGCCAAATATTGAATCAAGATCAAGCATGTGATGCAAAAGCGATCAAAGCGGCTTGCAACCTATCTAGGGTTTGCACGGCGAGAGTTCACAAATGGCGGCTAGCGAGGGAAATCGAGTAATATAGTGGCTCGACTTGTTGTATGGCTAATGGTGGATGGGCTAGCGGCGAAACAAAATAACGGTGACGGGCACGTTGGACTACTGCGACGAACACAACCTAAACCAGCAACAAGACTCGACCACGGCCACAAACTCAACAAAGCAATCCGGAAACGAAATTGCAAGGCTAAAGGGGGCGGTAGGACGGCGGAAAATTAAATATTTTTGGGCTTTTTGTGTACTATAGGTGATGAACACAAACGAACCTAAAGGGAAACAAGATAATACCTCACGGAAACCTAGGAATCTAATACCAAATGATAGGTGATGGCCCGATCTTCCGAGAGGTAGATGGATATGTCAATTTGTGGAGACATGATGTTGGCGATCTTGGCTTCGTCTTGGCATGATTCGGACCCCCCGCAACCGTTACAACGCTGCTCCATTGCTTATCAACCAAGCACAACTTGATTGACCTCGCCACGAAGGCTTTTCCCCGCAAGTGAATCGAGAACACAAGCAAGAAAATGGTAAACACGCAATCGAATATTGTAGATGTAAATGAAGTGAATATCAATGGAGTTAGAGCATTTGATTCGAAAGGACTAGTCGACACGGTTCGGGAGATGCAAGAACGGGGGCCTTGGATCACGGCAAAAGGACTTGGCGTCATCATAGTTACAATGAATCACGAAAGTTTCGACTTCAAAAACTTCAACTAAACAAAACCCAAGTGTGAACAACGACGGCTGCGAGTTTTAAGCCCTAAGAGGCGACCTAGGGTTGAGGCGACCGGGGGGCATCCCGAACCCGGGCTTAAGGCACGACATGACACACGGCCAAATTGGCCCAAAAACGTGATACAACAGCGTGCTATGGTCAAACAGAATGACCCACGAACCTTCTGGAGCTGGGAACAGAACCAAAATGATGATGTCGTCGTCCCCTTTCCACACATCCTTATGTGCCTCGTTTCAATGTTGGATGAGGGAGATATCACCGAAACAAGGCATGGGTGTTGGTCGAATCCGAACCGAACGTGGTAGGCCGAGTTGGAGACGACTTGTAGTGTGGGGAAGGACGTGGCGTGCGCGCATCCAGCATGGTGATGTCCTCATCACCAAACTAGACCGCAATTGAGGTTTCTTAGGTTCTACTCACTATGTTCAACAAATACAATAGCGCCATCTACATACCGCAGGTGACACTATACCTCCCTCCTTAAAGTTGAGAGCCTGTGTGGTTCGAGGACCGGTGGTAGGTCGCTTCCGATGTGATGAGTGATTGACAACGTGGTATGGATTGATTCTTGGCTAAGTATCGCGGTGCACGTGGTGTGGACCGATTCTTGGCTAAGTATTGCGAGTGCGAGTTGCGGCTTGACCGGTGTTGGTGCGGGAGTGAAGAACAAGTGTGAAAGGTCGTTGTTGGTGAGGCCTCCGGGTGTGGAGAAGACAATGATTCCCAAAGTGCCCTTCGGGGGGCTTGTATCCTAGTGTTAGGGGTAGTTTCATCTTTTGGTTGCCTCCATATAACCCAAGTAGTGAGAGGATGGCAGCCATCTCTTTAAACCCTAGCTCATTTTGTTTTGCTATTTTCCTCTTCCATTTTCCTTTGGAGTTTCTAGGACTAGCTGTAGAGCTTCATGGTGAGATCTTGTCAGACGGAAGGATGATTGGGCGGCAAGCTAGACCTTGTATGAACCTTCATGGTATGTATAGATGATTCGACGTGGTTCCTCAAGGCTTGGTTGTGTCTCTCCTGTTTTTCCTTTTTGGTGATTTTCAGAGCCTTTTCTTGGAAAATTTCTTATGGCGGCTTCGAGGCCTTTCTCTTTGGGATTTAGTGGGGGGTGTATGCCGGAACCCTTCGTGGTTCTTTTCGCTTTGATTCCCCTCCCAATTTGTGAGCAAAGAGGCTCGATTTTGGGGTTTTCTCCTCTCTAGGGTTAGAGTCGTTTTTAGTGCGACTTCTTCGATTCCTCTCGATTTAGCAAGTTTTGGTGGACCAAATCTTGACTATGGAGTACCCATGAGGTATTCCTACTATCCCAAAGTCTTGTGCGAATCCGTGGAGTGAATTGGGAGATCAAGAGTTGGATTCGTGGGAGTTGACCCGCGGGTCTTGTTCATCCCGAGTTGCCCGGCTGATCGGTATGACCGGTGCCCATCACCGGTCCGACTAGTGCAAAGACTTTGTGGGATTTTCCTCGGGTGAACTTCTTGGTGAGTTCCCAATTGTCTCGTGTTGTTGTTGTCTAGAGTTTGGTCCGTTTTGGAGCTCGGTAGATCCGTTTGGTGGATTTGGGATTTCCGGCTTGGATCGGTCGACCGGCGAGCTTCACCGCCCGACCGATGTAGGGGCCTTCGTGGAAGTTCTCGGATTTTGCTAGGTTGCTCCGGTAGGGACGGGTCTCACCGGCATGCGCTCACCGGGTCCGACCGGTTGGTGTAGGTGGTTGTTGGTTCCTAGGACCGTAGCACTCTAGTGGCTACATGGTCTTGACCAACTTGGGTAGTTGAGTCGAAGATGTGTGTTGGAAGTCATGTTCGTCTTGTTAGAGCTCTCATCTCCTTCGAGAAGAATTTTTATCGGCTCCGATTCATTCCCCCCTCTCTCGGTTGCCGGATCGGTCCTTCAAAAGTTAAGCGAGCGGCCCTTTGATGTGACCACATCCGGCAGCTCTTCTCCATATTTTTGTCCATGCATCACCTACTAAGTTAAAGAGGGGAGAAATAGGGACTCCCTTCCGTGGACCTTTACCGGGCTTAAAGTAGGAACTCTCCTCCCTATTCAGATTGACCCCCGCGGATCCAACTTTTACTAAGCTTTGTATTCGGTTTATCCATCTCTCACTAAAACCCCTAGATGAAAGAATCTCAAACAGAAACTCCCAATTAACTCTATCATATGCTTTCTCGTAATCCAACTTCAATCTCGGACCTGGCTCCTTACTTTTTTTGTTCAAATATGAACTAACTCATGAGCACCACTACATTTTCTAGAATGTACCTCCCTGTGATGACAACACAATCTCATTTGATTTGTGCATTAAAATTTACATTCCTATGAGTATACATGTGCACATCATTTATTTTCAACATCCTTCTATAGTTTTGTTTTTTTCTTAATCAGAAATACATGTTCATAGTTATGTGCTCAAGTGTGTGTATATATATCTTGTATGTCCTCAAGTGTGTATATATATACGTATGTGTTCAAGTGTGTGTATATATATATTGTATGTGTTCATAGTTATGTGCTCAAGTCCGTGCATAGAATGCACCCGGACCGATCGACACGTCGGCTCCGGGCAGTCAAACCAATTAACACGCACCCACCACCAGGTCAGATCGGAAGGCATGGGAGCAGGGTCCTGCTGCAGTCGGAGCTCGATCCAATCGTCGGGGTGCCGTGGGGGCGCCTCTCGTTTATTAATGTGTTCGTCCTACCCGAGTGTTGAAGTTTGTTTCCTTCTATGTAATCACAACTATGTAATGTTCTATATGTTTTTTCTTCTTATATGACACGGTAGTGCTCTACCTTAAAAAAAAATTCGGAGATTCGTTAATTGCAAAAATCGATAATGTTTGTGGACATTTCAGCAGCTCCTTCAGCGGTGCGGCGACCTTAGACGCGGGCGCAATGGGGAGCGACAGCCCTTGAGCCACCGGGGCCGACATCCCCGCAAGGAGCAGCGGTGCCACCCTAATTTTACTAACCAGGTATCTGATCAACATCCCTCTCAGCTCCTAGATTGATTGTGTGGTGCTGGTGGATTCCCATCTCGACTCTCACGCAGGACATGGGGCAAATTACTGCAGATACCTACTTGCTTCCGAAGATCCCATCTAGACCCAGCCACCAGAGGAAATCAACTAGTTAGAATAATCAGTGTTAACTCCTAATTTTCTTATCAGTAGAATCAATAATTAGACTAGAGACAGTGGCGAAGCTAGCAGGAGCACTTAGGGGGGCTGCTGGTAGGCCCTGGGCAAAATACCCGATACCCATTACCCGTACCCGAATTACACGAACCCGAACCCGAATTACACGAACCCGAACCCGAATTACCCGAACCCGATGTACCCGATCCCAAGTTCGGATAGTGATTGTCATTACCCGAAATTAGTTTGGTAATTCGGGTAATACACTCGTGTACCCAAACTACCCGAACTACCCGAAATTTGCCTTCGTCTTTGTATTTATTCACATGTTGTTAGTTGAATACTTGAAATTGTCACTTTATTAGAATATAATTCTCTTAATTTGAATGAGGAACTATAATATATTGTTCTTCTCAACTTGTAATTGAAACTCAACACAAACTAATAGTCTATGCAAAATTATGTGTGTTTAATTGTATACTTTGATTATAGATTTCGGGTAAATTGGGTAACCCGAACCCGATTTTTGCGAGTACCCGAATTTGCGGGTAGTGTTTTCTCGAAGCCGATATTGGGTAATTATTCTCATTACTCAAATTTCTCAAAACCCGAATTACCCGACCCGAACTAATCGGGTAACCCGAATGCCCACCCCTAGCCGCCGGCACCTTCTTCCTCCTCTCGAACCCCCTTCTCCTCTTCTTCTTGCACCGCAGGCTAGGGGGGCTCCGGTGGGGCTTCATGATGCCGCCGGCGGTAGGGGGGGCTCCGCCCCACCGGTAGCGCCGCCCGACTAGAGAGTGAATCGCCTCTCCCGGATCCGAACTGCGAAGTTGTATTACCACATAACTAATTTATTTTTATGGCAACTTAATTACAATTGGTTTATGCTAGCACATCTCGGTTTTTATGGCAAAAACAATCGCCGGACACATCGTTTGCTTTAGCCTATCGAGATTCATAACCAAAAAGTTCTAGATCTAGCATTTTCTATGCTCACTCTTAGTGCATATCATGAGTTTGATTACAATAGTGTTTTTATGAATTCATAGCATTGCACACACGATAGTGCTTCTTAATGTGCATGGCCTCACCGTAGTCATAATTGTGGGTTATCCTAATTGTAATTAGGTTCTTGCTCTTGTCGCAATTGGAGGATACCTAGTGTAGTCATAGTTGTGGGTTATCCTAGTTGTAATCGGGCTACCAACCTTGTTGCAATTGGAGGACCGTCTCAAATGTAATTGCTCCAATTCTAATTTAGACTGCACCTAGTGTAGTTGTAATTGTCGGTTATCCAAGTTGCAACCAGGTTACTGTTCCTGTTGTAATTAGAGAACAAATCAATTGTAATTGCTTCAATTCTAACTTAGTCTTCACATGTATTGCAATTGAGATACAAAGTAGTAATTATTTTAGTAGTTTTGTTGCAACTGGCTCATGACACTGTGGCAATTTGGTTTATTTAAAAAAAATAATTATCATTCAACTGGACTATGGCACAAGTTGTAATTAGTTTAAATATTTTATTGACTGTTCTATGGCACAAGTTGCAATTTGATTTATTTTGACTTTTTTTATCAAAGTTTAGTCCACACATCCATATGTATTGCAATTGAGATACATAGTAGTAATTATTATTTTAGTTTTGTTGCAACTTGCTCATCGCACTTTTGTTGCAATTCAGTTCACTTTGATAATTTTCTTTATCAAAATTCAACCCACATTAGTTGTGTTGCAATTGGTTACTGCAACAGGTTGCAATTTTCTATAATGTTGTGTTGCAATTGGTTACCGCAACAGAGTTGCAATTAGTTCTAGATTTTTGCCTTATTTTTCTTTTTTTTTTATAACAGATAGAACTGCATGTGCTACCAACCTATGTTGATTTTTCAGAATGAACACGCAAGTGGTTTGCATTTTCTGAAAAGATTCCTACATTTTATCGAAGCTCAACCCACACATTCATGTGTTGCAACCAAACAAGGTCAGTCCCTTCCCTCATTACTAGTGCCAATTTTATTGGAGCATCTTTTTTTATAAATCATTGCAACTGTGCCCATACACATTGTCGCAATTGATTTAATTTTTTGTTGCAACTGACACATGGCACTAGTTGTAATTTGTTTTAATTTGACTTAATGCTTTTATCAAAAGCTCAACAAACACATGCAACTGTGGCAGTATACATGTAGTAATTGTGTCAGTAGTTTTGTTGCAACTGGTTCATGGAATCAGTGGCAGTTTGGTTTACTTTAACTTATTTCTTTTATTGGTAATGGAATTATCATTTTGACATTTAGAAGGAACTTTGAATCTATGTTTCTTTTTTGGAGAATTTATGTTTCTTTTAGGTGTGGAATCTTCATAATGATTAAGTCCACACATGAGAGCATATCATGTTTCCATTTTTTTTGGAGAATCTATGTTTATTTTAGCTGTCCTAGTTTGAATCTAGCATCCTTTTATCTCCTGCTGCTCCCCAGTTTGATGCAGGAGCTAGGCAGCGGACCAACGAAACGTTTGGAGGCCTGATGTCCTGCACCGACGAGGATACGAGCACCACACAGCCCAAGGCACCTCAATCCTCACGCGGCGCCAACATGGCAAGCAAGCAGCAGCTAAATCCGTGAGCTACTCATTACCCCATCCATCACTTAAGATTTTTTATAAAGCTAACTAGTAGCTAATTCTGCTCAATTTCAGGCAAATCACAACACACTAGCAAACACTACGTGAAAAACAGTCATTCGTAACGGGCATAGATGGTCATTGGTAACGGGCATTATGGTAACGCCCGTTACCAATAACTAGATATAGGTAACGGGCCTTAATCACACGCGTTACCAATACAAGTCAATGGTAACAGGCATTATGGTAATGTCCGTTACCAATGTGGAATTAAAAAGGAAAAAAATGGAAATGCCTTAATTCTTTCATTTTATACATACATGCATACACACAATTACACTCAGTTTCATCCATACCCTCAGTTACATCTATGCTCAAGTTACATACATGAATACCACTGTCCAGTTCATGAGAACGCCCAAGTTACATACAAGTGCAAGTAGCAATTACATGAAACATACATGAGCTCAGTAAAGAAAATCAGTACAGGGCACACAATGAGAAATAAGCATGATGGACTTGTCTACAAACTAGTTTGTCAGTTCACATGAAAGTTGTCTCCATCAGAGCTTTGCAGACACATGCTTTTCCTAAATAAAGACAGGTCCATCACCAACACATATTAGAATGAAAATGAGTAAGGCGTGAAAGAACAGATGCATGAATAACTAAGGGTAAATGTGGTACAAATTGCCTCTTGATTCATTATTTTTTCATATAATCAAATTGCAATTTTCATTTACATTTCACACTATAAGTTCATGCAGATCAAAGATCATAACAACTAGTAGAGATCCAGGATTTGCAACCATATAGAGATCACATTTCTTTGTTTTTTCGATGTTCAGTTCATATTTACATAGCATGCAATTTGAGAAGAGTAACTAGAGGCATACAACTAAATGTGTACACTTGACTGTACATAATTACATAGCATGCAATTTGATTATCACATAAGAGCAAACCAAAGCCATGAAATAAAATATCAGTGAATACACATGATAATACTTATAGTGCACATGTTACTTCAATTATGTGCGCCCCTGCATGAACTCCTCCAAGTGCTCCCGTACCTCAGGAGCAGCTGTAAGGTCTTGATGTCACTTATTTGTGCTTATCTACACCATAACCCAACCATGTAGAGGTAAGCATTTGCACCATAATCAGTTTTCAGTTACCAGAAAAGAATTATTTGAATTGAAATGAACTATATATTTGCATGCTAATCACAAAGAGAACACATAAGAAAACAGAATTCGTTCCACACAGCAGCACAAAGGCTATGTGAGTATACTATTTTTCTACCTCAATACAGCACAGTAACAAGAGAAACTTGGATAACCAAAAATGTGACTGATAGCAACAGTGCAACAGCATTAGATAACATTACCACAAAAATGTACAAACTGTAGGCTCACTAGATGGCAAACATGTAGAATTGGAAACAGTCTCACAAAGGTCAAGTCTGCATCACCTCCGCCGACTGCCCAGGTTCCCAATCTGCTTCACCTCCGCCGTGCCAGCTTTTCTCCTTCCACAAATCCAGAAGCGAGCACCGTCACTGATGCTGTAGCAGCATCACAGAAACAATAATCCTTCAGTCTTTTTTCCATCACCCAAGCAATCCTTGATCTGGCTCTGACATCCAAGTGTGAGGATGAAAAGAATCACCTTGACCTGCCCTGCGAGTGTGTAAACGTCTCCAGAACTAATAGTCTCAAGATGATTTAATGAATGCTCCCCCGAGATATTATTGATTGATGTGCTTATCTATTAGATTACAAACAGTATTCCTCTATGCATTATTGATTGATGTGGTTATCTATTAAATTACAAAGTACCCATTGTCAGAATAAGATCTTATCTACAAGTTGCCTAACTGCTTTCTCGACAAATATATGAAATTGAAGTATAACTGTCAGAATATTCTACCAAAAATTAACTAAATCTTCCTTATCTGTAGCAATTGAGGTATTAATTAGGCACTTGCACTATTAGTTTGGTTACTTTCTGAATTATTCAGGGATTAGCTCTGTATCTTAACTTTCAATCTTGGTAGCACAGGTCAATACCTATCACTATCAGGTTTGAGCCAAATATGGAGGGAGAACAACAGGTAGCTCGAAGCCTCCAACACACCACCACCAGCAGGGGTCAGTGGATATACAAGGGGAGCAACAAGATATCAAAGGTAATCGACCGACAGATAAACAATTAAACTTATCAGATCCTAATTGAGATCATGGTATACCTAAAGTAGTATTATGGTGACATATAGGCACTTCAAACACCTAAGTAGATTTATCTGCCATCCTCACTTATGATAAGCAGGAGCTTAATAGTTACTTATCACATATTCGCTCTTTAGCAATGATGACAAATATACTTCACAACAAATAGATACATACCTCTGGCTATTAACACTGGCCTAGCAAAGGCCAGCACGGCAAAGCCGTGTGTTGATTCTAGTGTTAACCTAATTTCATCATATTTCCGTAAAACAAAAGGGCCAATTTAAATCAATTATGCACTCATATTCACAAAGAAAGTCATCAAATGCCTCACACAATCAAATCCAATAAAATTCTGAACTGATTGATGAAATAGAATATTCAAAGTTTACTCAAGTAAAAAGTACCTCGGTCCCCAGGGCACTACTAGTTGATTGTCAGCATACTTGATGTCCTTGGACACCTAACAATGGGAACAAGATTGGACAACGAACCACCTCTTCCAACATAGTGCTCATGTCATACAGGGAGAATAAAATGGTCAGTATCTCAAATGTATTGTCAAAAGTAAAGAGGATCACTAACTACAAAACAGTAAAGCAGTTCAAGCCCTATGCCTCTTTCAGTTTCATCTGAAAGCAAGATTTAAATATCCAAAATAAATTAGGAAAAGCGCACATGTTGGCATCATATCAGCTTTAATATTTCACACTTATTATTTGGGAACAAGAACGAGAACAAGGCTTTGTAGTGAGGTGATTACTTATTATTTGGGAACAAGAACAGAGCAAGGCAATACTAAGTAGAGTGCAAGCTATTTGTCCAACAATTTTTGACACATCAGACAAACTAAATCTATAATCTTGGTGGAACTTATAGCAAACCCATCGGAAACATCCATCAGAGATCCAAACAACAGTCATTCAGATCTAGAGCTCTAGCAGTTTGAGTAAAGATCAGTGATCAAAACTCTTGGCTCGATTCTTATGAACTCAAGCAACCTACTGCAGTGTCCACGACACATATCCTTACAGAAACCATGCTCGAGTGAACTGAACAGACGCGAATCGAGGTCGGAAGGTAGCTAGGGTTAGGGGGGTGGTGCTCGGTACCTGCATGCATGAAGACAAGACGCTCCTCCTCGACGCGGTTGGTCCGGTCCACCGCCCACCGGCCGGGTCCTCCTCCCTTCCTCTTTACTGCGGGCGCCGAAGTTCTTAGTCCCAAGAATCGATTTGCAAGCAGGGAGCGCCAGAAACCCACCTGCGGATCTTGTCCATGGAGATGGTGAGCGAGTGGAGGACCTCGTCCTTGACGCCAGCTCACGAGCACGAGTGGATGAACACGCCCCCGACACGGATCTGAGTCTTGCCTTGCGCCCTCCACCTAGGGTTGGGGAGGAGCACGCAGAGGTAGGGACGGAGGGAGGGAGGGAGGGAGGCGCGACTGCGGGGTGCAGTGGCGGCAGTGGGGCGATGCAGCGGCGGTCGGCGAGGTTGGGTGTGGGGGTGGGGCGGGGGGGGGGGGGGGGGGGGGGGGCGCTTGAGCATACGAGAGGAAAGGGAGTCTTTTACCTGTATGCCATTAAAAAAGTTGGTCGTTACCTGTATGCCATGAAAAAGTTTGTCGATACCTGTGTGCCATCACCTGAACTTTCTTTTACCTCTATGCCATTCCGTCCATTTTCTGAGCTAACAGTGTCAAACCGAGGCGTGAAATGACCATTTTGCCCCTGTGGGCCCCACCAACCTCCTTCCTCCTCCCTTTCTCCTTTCTTCCTCCTCCGGCTGCCAGCCATCCACACAACTCCGGCGGCCCCACCTCCTCCTCCTCGGCGCCGTCGTCAAGCTCGTCCTAACCTCGGCGCGCGCGCGCGCGGGCGAGCTCCAACCCGGCCGGCGTGGGCGCGCGTGCGGGGGCTCGCCCCGGCCGCCGCGGGCACGCGGGGAGCTCGGCCCGGCCGCCGCGGGCGCGCGGGCGAGCTCTCCCCCGGCCGGCGTGGGCGCGCGCGGGGGCTCGCCCCGACCGCCGCGAGGCGAGGGAGCTCGGCCGGCGAGCGAGCTCGACCCCGGCCCGCCGGGGGCGCGCGGGGGGAGCTCGGCCGGCCGGCGTGGTCGCGCGCGCGGGGGGCTCGCCCCCGACCGCCGCGAGCGAGGGAGCTCGCCCGGCGAGCGAGCTCGACCCCGGCCGCCGGGGGCGCGCGCGGGATGGGCGGCTAGGACATCGCCGCCGGGCGGCGGAGCGCGGTGAGTTGGGAAGGGGTCGGCCGCGAGAGGAGAGGAGAGGAGGTGGGGCGGGCGGAGTTGGGAGGATGGCGGCGGCGGCCGGGGAGGGAAGGAGAAAGGGAAGAAGAAGAAGGGAGGAGGAAGGAGATTGGTGGGGCCCACGGGGGCAAAATGGTCATTTTACGCCTCGGTTTGACACCGTTAGCTCGAAAGTGGACGGAATGGCATAGAGGTAAAAGGAAGTTCGGTGATGGCATACAGTATCGACAAACTTTTTCATGGCATACGGTAATGACTAACTTTTTTAATGGCATACGGAGGTAAAAGACTCGAGGAAAGGAGAGGGAGGAGACAGACAAGAGAGAGAGGGGGGGTGTCGGCGAGCCGGGAGGGAGGAGGCCGGGGAGGGGGCGCGAACGCGAATGATAAGTTAAGCGGAGTAGAAAGAAAATTCGGGTCCGTTAGTGTGGTCCGTTACGGAGATATTATAGGTAACGGGCATTAATTAGTGTCCGTTACCAATAAACCGGGCCGACGTGTGTAGGTTTTGTTAAACGGTGAATGTGATTGATGATTGAGTGGGGGGTGGACCCCACTATTTATGTACAAGGAAGGGGCACATAGGCACCCTTTGGGGTGAAATAGGCGCCCGTACGGGAGAGACACCCGTACAAGGTGTGGAGGTGCATTTTCCCTAATTACATACTAATGACTATGTTAATTACATAATTAGGCTAATGATCACCACTAATTATTTCTTAACACTCCCCCTTGATCAATAGCTTCATTAGATCTTGATGTAATTTGACTTCAATCTTCCTTTGATATTATCTTGTAAAACTCCTCCAAAAACCCTACGGGAAAATCTTGAGTAGAAACCGATCTGTGTGTATATGCCACTAAAACTCCTTTAAAACCCAGTGGGAAAATGTTAGGAGAAAATAGCATTATTGTCTTGTTAAATATTTGTATGAGAAACCTTTGGTAAAGGAAAACTCATATATTAGAATAATGATCCGAGGATCATGTATGAACATCCTTCTCCAAAAACCTTATAAGAAAATATGAGAAAGGATTTATATCTTCTTAAAAACTCTTAGAGAAAACAGAAGATATGACATAGAATATGTCTTGTATATCACCCTTAAAACCTTAATGGAAAAATTAGGTGATATGGTCTTGTATTGTTGTTGCCTCATTAAAACCTTTTTATGAGAAACCTTGTGAGGAAAAACTCATACAGAAAGAGAGTACACTAATCGGATGATTATTTATATAGGTTATATCAAAGAGAGTCTCCCCCCGATTCTTGCAAATCTTTAAGTTGTCTCATACCAATTCCAAAAACATATTTCCGGAATAATGATGTTGGTAATGATTTCGTGAATAAATCTGCGATTATCACAAGATTTAGTTTGCAAGATTTCAGTCTCTCCTACCTTTTGTAGTTGATGAGGATAGAATAATTTAGTAGCCATATGTTTTGTAAGATTACTCTTTATATAACATGCTCTCATTTGTGCAATACAAGCAGCATTATCTTCATACATTAGGGTAGGGTTCATGATTGAACTTATACCACATGATCGTTGTATGTGCTTTATCATTCTGCGAAGCCACACACATTCACGTGATGCTTCAAATAATGCAATTATTTCAGAATGGTTTGTGGATGTGGCTATTAGAGTCTGTTTTGATGACTTCCATGAAATAGCCGTTCCACCATGTAAGAACACAAAGCCCGTCCGAGATCCGGCTTCATGGGGATCAGATAAATAGCCGCATCTGTGTATCCAATTAATGATTTATCTTGGTTAATTTTGTAAAATAATCCAAGATCTATTGTGCCAATGAGATATCCGAAGATATTCTTAACTCCCCGCCCAATGGCGTTGTGTTGGAGCAACAGTTGTATCTAGCTAGCAAGTTTACCGCAAATGCAATATCGGGCCCGGTACAATTTGCGATATACATCAACGCCCCAATGGCACCGAGATATGGAACTTCGGTCCCAATACCTCTTCATTTTCACCTTTAGGTCCGAATTGATCTTTATCAATTTCAAGAGAGCGAACGACCATAGGTGTTTTAGATGGATATGATTTATCCATGTTGAATTTCGTAAAATCTTTTGGATATAAGCGGATCGGTGTACTAAAATCCCTGTTGGGAGATGCTCAAGTCAGTAAACCCAAGCAAAATTTGGTTTTACCCAAATCTTTCATTTCAAATTCCGTCTTAAGATGGTTGCGTGTTTCATCTATATCTCGTTGAGTTCCAATGATATTAAGGTCATCAACATATACGGATATGATACGAAATCCGGTTGTGGATTTCTTGATGAATACACATGGGCAATCATCATTATTGGAAAACCCCTTCGAAGAAGGAATTCCTTTAGTCGGTTGTACCACATTCTTCCCGACTGTTTTAAGCCGTATAATGACTTTTGAAGTTTTACACAATACATGTTGCGTGAATGATTCTTGTTCGGGATATCAATTCCTTCCGAACTTTCATGTATATATCCGAATCTAGTGACCCATATAGATATCTTGTCACTATGTCCATGAGATGCATGGATAGACCTTTTTGTGCCGCCAATGATATTAGATATCGGAATGTTATACCACTCATAACCGGAGAATATGTTTCATCGAAATCGATGCCGGGTTTCTGCATGAATCCTTGTGCTACAAGCCTCGCTTTGTATCTCACCACCTCGTTGTTTTCATTCCTTCTACGGACGAAAATCCATTTTGATCCCACGAGAAAAATATGAGGAGGAGTAGGTATCCCGCGGAGAATACCTCTCGTTTCTTGAGTGAGTCTAATTTCGCCTTGATTGCTTCCTTCCATTTGACCCGGTCGGAGCGCTTGATGCACTCGCCATGGACTTAGGTTCCGGATCAATGCGAAGTTCATTTGCAATTTTAGTGGCAAAGTAAATGTCGACATTTGTAGTCTTTCTATTGTATGATTCTCCGAATCAATATAATTAATGGAAATTTCTTGTACTCCTTGTGACTCATCATGATTTCCCACAACGATAGAGTCTGGGTCTTTCGATGTCCTAGCATTTATATTATTTTGTGCACTTGTGCTAGGAATGTGATGTATCCGTTGAACATCCATATCATTTGGATTTATAATATCCAATTGGTGTCCGTCAACTTTATGTTGATCCGCATTTACCGTTGTGGAAGCGACCTTCCTAGTTTTCCGCGAGGCTTTTGTATAGCCTTATCCTTCGTTGCGGTACCTCTCCCCCTCTTATTTTGGTTTGGGAGTTCTTGAGTAGGAATCTCTACCCTTTCGGTACATTTGCGGCGAGGATTATGTGATTTTGTGACACCCTTATAATCGGTAAATGCTTCGGCGGGTTATTCGCAATGTTTTGCAAATTGATAATTTTCTCGAACTTTACGTTCGGATTATATAGTACGTGGATCATAGGACCGGATACCGTAGTATTCCAATTTATTTCCCGGCATTCGTTTGGTACTTGTCTCCCCCTAATGCCGGGAAATTGTCCTCATCGAAGATGCAATCAGCATACCGGGCAGTAAATAAATCCCCTGTAAGGGGTTCAAGGTACTTAATGATTGACGGTGATTTGTACCCGACATATATTCCCAATTTACGATGGGGGCCCATTGATGTACGCTGCGGTGGTGATATCGGTACGTATATAGCGCAACCGAATTTTCGCAGATGGGAAATACTTGGTTGATTTCCACGTACTAACTGCAACGGGGAAACCGTGTTTATGCAGTAGGTCTAATTTGAATCAAATCAGCGGCGTGTAATACCGCATGACCCCAACATGATGTTGGTAGTTTGCAATTCGTAGTAATGGTCTAGCTATTAACTTTATTCTCTTGATAAGAGATTCGGCTAATCCATTTTGTGTATGTACATATGGAACGAGTGTTCCACATTTATGCCTAGAGCCATACAATAGTCATTGAAGGCATGCGAAGTAAATTCAGCGGCATTGTCCATCCCGATGGTTTTGATAGCATATTCGGGATGATGTGCTCTTAACTTGATAATTTGAGCAATAAACCTTGCAAAAGCATGGTTTCTTGTAGATAATAAACATACATGGGACCATCTAGTAGATGCATCAATAAGTACCATGAAGTACCTGAATGGTCCAAATGATAGATGGATAGAATCACAAATATCTCCTTGAATGCATTCAAGAAATTCTAGTGGTTCGGCCTTTATTTTAAGATAAGAGGGTCTTACAATTAATTTTCCCGTGGCACATGCAAAGGCACACAAAGTCTGATGGCTTGGGAAATTTTGAAGTGTTTAATTTGTGACCAATTGAATTGCCGATAATTTTTCTCATCATCCCTATGCCGGGATGACCAAGGCGATCATGCCAAATCTTGAAGACATCAAGATTTTGAAAAATTACCTTGTATGCAACATGTTGTACGGGTTTGATGTATGTGTAATACAATCCGATGATAGTGAAGGAATTTTCTCAAGCGTAGCCGCTTGTTATATCCGTCATGTTTAGTGATGAATAGATATTCATCTTTGTTGTCACTATTTGTTTCTACATGGAAACCATTGCGACGGATGTCTTTGTAACTCAATAAGGTACGAGTTGAATCGGGATACAAGAGTGCATCCTCAATTACTATTTGAGTACCCATAGGGAGAAGTATTATGGCTCGCCCTGAACCAACAATTATAGCATCGTGTCCCGCGATAGTTGTGACATTTCCTTTACTCTTTCTGAGAGTTTGGAAATATTTAAGTTCTCTGAGTATGGTGTTAGTTGTGCAACTATCCACCAAACAAAGTTCTTCCTCCATTTGGATTGCTCCCGTAGGATAATCTAGAATGAGTAAAATAAATTATAAGTTTTGAACTCATAGATTATACAATACATACTTTATTCAATAATATTATAAGTAGCATATGTCTTACAATATTATGTGACAACAATTATTACAACACAATTATTACATAAATATGGCTATAGAACGAAGTTCTTTGAAACTATAGAACGAAGTTCTTGTCGGGGAGCATAAATCTAAGACATGTCTCCGAACACGTCATTGGATGGTCCATCCACAAGCATGTTGTCGGTATCGTCGATGCTATCGATCATCATGTCGTCTCGTGCCGAAGAATTCGTCCAACCGCATTGGATCTTTCTCCTTGTTTTGTTCCGCGGGAACATCCTTGGAGCAACCGGTATCCGGAGTGTGAGTAGTGAAGTGTGCTTCAAACTTGTCCCCATGAACTTGCTTTCCGGCGTGCTTTTGGTAAAGATCAACCAAATGCTTAGTAGTGTGACACTTTCTAGTTGTGTGATTGTGACAACCACACCTCGACAAGCTTGAGAGTTGTCATGAGCATTGTTTTTCTTGAAAGTGTTTTTGTTATTGCTAGAACCCTTGCCTTTCTTAAATTTCCGCTTCTTCCAGTTTCCCTTGAAATTCCGTTTGAATTGCTTGCCATTGAACTTTTTATTATTATTCTGAGCATTGAAATGTACTTCCGGCAGAGGTGCTGCACCCACAGGGCGCATTTGATGATTCTTTGTTAAGAGCTCATCATGCTTTTCTGCTTGGAGTAAATCATATATTAAATCAGAATATTTAGTATACTTGTGGCGACGGTATTGCTGTTGCAATATCCTGTTAGCAGGGAGAAATGTAGATAGAGTCTTTTCTATCATATCTGCATCATCCAAAGGTTGATTGCAAAATCGAAGCTTGGTACAAATCTTGTGGACGAGCAGAATTGTATTCGCAACCGATTTGAAATCCATGAGACGGAGTAGTGACCACTCCCGTCTTGCTTCGGCGGAATTACGCCTTGTTGCCGATTATAGCGTTCTTTGAGAAAGTCCCAAAGTTTCTTAGGATCATCTTCCATCATGTATTCTCGCTTTGAGGTCATGGTGGAGATGGTGTCGTAGAAAATGCAAGGCTGCAAACTTTTTTGTCTCTGGGATAGGATTTTGTGGATCAGGTTCATTAATTGTATTAATGAAATCTTTGGCTGTTAGCACAATCTTGACATCCATAGCCCAGGTTAGATAATTACTACCATCGACAGCAAGTTCGGCGAAGTCTTTATTGATTAATTTAGCCATTTTCCTACATGAAAGAACCATGTATAGGATTAATTTACCGATGTAAATTTGTGTTGTAACAATAAGCAAAAAATATATATATATATGTAAGATGATTCTTACAAAATTAAGGTATATGAATTTTTTTTAATTCCTGTAGGAATAAATTTGACTTGATAGTCATTTATATGAAATTTTGGATATACACTTTGAAGGTAATCATCATAAAGATGTAGAACTCACAATGATGAGCAAAAGCCGCCTAAAAGCGCGGATCTCGGGGCAAATAAGCTCTTAGTAAGAACTTATCGCAAGGTCGGCGCCTAGGTCACATCACCTTGTGTTATTCCAAATTATATGTATAAACCTTAATTTTAATTTTGCTTGATATTCTACATGATGTAGAGAATTGAATTTTAAACCATGCAAAAATAATTATTGCATAAGAATTGTTCTAATACCTAGAAATGATCTGCGGATCATAAACATGAATAATTACTGCGGTAATTATAACATTTAAATTACACGGTACATATACCGGATGGTACAAATACTATTAAACCATGCAAAAATAATTATTGCATAAGAATTGTTCTAATACCTAATAATGATCGCGGATCATAAACATGAATAATTCTCGCGGTAATTATAACATTTAAATTACACGGTACATATACCGGATGGTACAAATACTATTGTTTGTCACAACATAAAATTACGGAACAATTCGAGGTCTAAAACATAAATATACGAAGCACTAATTAAGTCCGAACATATAAAGGATAAAAGCCCCGAGGGCTAAATTTAAATTCGGGGGGGTTTTTCGAACTTTTGCAAAGTTGAGGGGGTTTTCGAACTTTCGGGAAACAAAAAAAAAAGGCTTTGCGGCCCGAAGGCCGCCGCCTCCGCTTGTGGGCCGGCCGGCCGTTAACGGCCCGCGTGGCACGGAGGGCCCGGCCCGCCCGGCGCGCGCCGGATAAAAAGGGGGGAGAGGAGGGGTGCGGTTAGGGTTTCCCTAACCGCCGCCCGCCCTCCACCGCCCATCTCGATGCGCCGGATGGCGCCGCCGCGTGGCGATGCCGGCGTGCCGGCACCGGCGGTGGCCGGCGGGCCGGCCGGTGACCCCCCCCCCCCCCCCCCCCGCCGGTGGATCTTGTGTGCGCCGCCTTCTTGTCCCCCTCCCCCTTTCTTGTTGTGGTCCCGCCCCCTCTCCCCGAGTGCCGGCGAGCGCGGGCCGCCGCCGTCGGCCGGCCTTTAGCGGCCGGGGAAGGCGAGCCCCGGGCGGCGGGGCTCCCGTGTGCCTCGCCGGATGCCCGAGCGGCGGTCGGCGGCCCCCACTCGGCGGCCGTAGATGGATGGTGCGGCCGCGGCCGCCTCCGGGTCGCCGTCGTCGAGGAGGACGGTGGAGCGCCGCCGCAGCCGCCGTTGTCCCGGCCATGAGGCCGGGGCGTGCAACCTGCCGAGGATCCGGCGAGGCCGGTGACGTGGTGGCGGCCGTGAAGGAGCGAACGGTCGCCGGGCCGGCTCGAGGGCCGAAACCGTGTTGATGTCCGCCGGTGCCATCGTCGGTCCCGGTGTACGTTTAGGTCGGGGATGACCCCAACTCCTTGTACTTGTGTTCCGGGCGACGGATGCGAACGACGAGACGGCGGCGAGGAGGCTCCTCCGGAGGTGCTCGGCGTCGGAAGACGCCGTGCCGCCGGTGATGGGCCGCGGGGAGGCAAGTCCGGGGGTGTACGGCGGCGTGGAGGAGCGATTGCTTCGCGGCGGCGGCGAAGCACGGCGTGGTGGGAGGGGACCTTGGTCCACGACGGCCACGGAAGCGGCGGTTTCGTCCTCCACGTCGACCACGGCGGCGACCATGGCGTGCACCACTAGTGCGGAAGAAGCGACAGCCTCGGTGTGTTCGATGGGCATCACTAAATAGGTAGCATAGGCGGTGGCTACTAGTCGAAATGGGGAATCCATTTTTGCTAACCTTGGAGGGATTCCGGCGTGGTTGCCGGCGGTGAGGCCTTCTGGCCGCTGTGTGCGTGCGTGCGTGAGTTGCTCAGGAGAGCATGCGTGCGTGATAACGTGTTAAACAGTGAATGTGATTGATGATTGAGTGGGGGGTGGACCCCACTATTTATGTACAAGGAAGGGGCACATAGGCACCCTCTGGGGTGGAATAGGCACTTGTACGGGAGAGACACACCCGTACAGTGTGGAGGTGCCTTTCCCTAATTACATACTAATGACTATGTTAATTACATAATTAGGCTAATGATCACCACTAATTATTTCTTAACAGGTTTTATAGGTAACAGGTGTAAATTTATTAGTAACGAGCTTTAATAACGTCCGTTGCCTTTAATATTTTTTTAACAAACTTTATAGATCTGTTACAAATGTTGCGTAACCTATATGAGGTTTTCACGTAGTGGAAGTAGAAATGTCACCCGATCTGTGCCTGGCCGCTTGTGCCTGCTCAACTTCCAGCTCCGCTCGTTGGCTGTGCCGCCTCGCAACTTTCCATCTTCTCCCTCGGTGATAGAGCCACAACACATGTCGCACATGGGACGACTATCAGGAATATTAAGCGTGATTGTTGGATACTATTTATAGTAGGTTTGTTGCTTCATTTTCAACGATCATACAACTACTTAAATGATTTTGATCCTAACTACAAATGGAAGACCCGATGAGTTGCAACTATCTTATTATCGTGTTGTAATTATGCTATTATCCTAGTTGTAAATGTTTTCCTCACTGAATAGTAACTAGCTCATTTCTCTAGTTGTAATTTGGCTACTATCTTTTGTTTCCCATTGCAATTTTTTGATGATGTGTGTAACTAGTTTATTATCTTCGTTGTAACTGGGATTGACCTAGTAGTAATTATTGAAGATTATGACTCATTGCAATTACTCCTAAGTTGCAACTTGATTAGTGATCCGGTTGCAACTGTGTTGTGTATGCATTGCTTTCTAGTAACATAGAAGAGAACTACACTACTGCTAATAATTTGCATGATTTTAAAATTAACTGAATTATTTTCACACATTAAACTCAATTATTTTTTATGTGGATATTTCACGGGCAATTCTCTTCTTCCTTTCGTTGCACGCGCCGTGTTGCAGGTGTGTGCCAAGACTTGTTGCGCGGGGTGGCCGTCTGAGCCAAGCTCGAGCTTTGCTGCCGGAAGGGCCTCGCTTATGGCAGCGATAGGCCACACGGGGGCAGCACTTCTGCATGTATCCATGTAGCATAGTTCCACTGCAACGGAGAGCTCGGCCAAGCATGCATGTATCCATGTAGCATAGCTCCACTGCTACGGAGAGCTCGGCCAAGCATGCAGATGCAACGAGCTCGCCCATGGCTGCGGTACTGGGCAGCTTTATTGATTCCTGCAGCGCGGGTTGGGCTATCTCCAGGCAATCAGCCACACGAGCTCGACCTCCTGTCTCCTCAGTGGCAAGGCAGCTCGGAAAACTAAAATTCCGACGGAGATGGTGGAGTATTTGGCTGGCGGTTGGCCGGTGGTCAAGCTCGGCACAACGGCGTGCTCTGGGCTAGGCCGGGGCGGTACGCAAAGGGAGGCGCCTAAACAGTCTTTTGTAACAGCCTTTAAACACAGTCAAAGTTGTAACAGAGTTGTTTTTCTAATTGCAATTGGAGGATTTAACAGTTGCAATTGTTCAGTCATCTGATTAAAACTGACATAGCTGCAAATCAGATTGCACAGCTAAAGAAAATCAAAACAAGAGGCGCCATGCATTCACATGGTGGGACCCACACCATCCCTTCTCATCCGTCAATTTTCTCCTTCCTATCTCCACAGCACAGTTTATCCCGGCCACCAACGGAAGAGCGGCGGTGCCCCCCGGCTGGACTGGCCCAAGCGCGTCCCCCAGCCAGTTCTTCTGCAGTGGCGCCCCCAGCAGAACACGTCGGCACGGCTGCGCCCCGCCGCCCACGGCAGGTCGCCATACGCCGCCGTAGCTCACTCGCCGCAACCCGCAAGTCGTCCTGCCTGTGCGCTGCCAAGGCTCGCGCTCGCCGCTCGCGCTAGCCACCGCGCTGGCCGCTTGCCACGGTCCCGTGCCAGATGGAACTGTAGCTCGCCGTTCGCCCACACCGGCAAGCCGTACGCGTGCGCGCCTCCATCTTGTAGCAGCCAGCAGGTGCTCAGAGCCCCTGCATGCCTGTTGCTCGGCGCCCGCTCCATCTTGCAGAAGTTGCAATTGATCAACAACAGAATTTGCAATTGGTTTCTCTAATGACAAAGGAATATTTTATCTAGATGTACGTTTTTGTTATTATCATAGCTGTAATTTTAGGACCCAGTCTTGCAATTCCTCCTGCCGTAACTAAGTAATTAGTGCTCCAACTACAATAGTGATGGTGTGTGCATAATTTTACTAGTGAAGTTGTAACACGATTATTTTTTTATTTGCAATTGAAGGTCGAGGAATTGCAAATGTGATGGCAAGTGACCAATCGCAGCTCAAGCGCTCATCCTATCCAGTCCACCTCATACGCAGACTACAGGCCATTAGTGCAAATCAGAGCAGCTAAAAAAATCAAAAAACCGGGCGCATTCGCTTGCTGGCCCTCCCGACCATTCAATTCCACTAGAAAGGCAACGCGGTCTTGCCGCGTGAGGCCGGCGACATTCGTTGATTTGAGAACATATTCTTTTTGCTAGCGTGGCGTATGGAGTGGTGGTTGTAAAGTTTGAGGGTGTTTAATTATGTTTGTGTGTTTTGCTAATTTGTGGAAAATTGAAGTTTTTTTTTTTGGGTAAAAGTCTGGGGCGTACGGGTGGGTTGTATCGAAGTTTGAGGGCTTTTTTGAGGAAATATGGGTCGTATATATTTTTTTGGAAAGGTTAGGGACCGACATGAAAAATTTTGTAGGCGGTGAGGTTTAAGGGTGGATTGTTGCGAAGCTCGAGGACCTTTTCCGGAAAATCATGGGCCGCAAACATATTTTTCCGAACCTTAGGGGTGCATATGTAAATATTTTACCGAGAAGTTTAGGTAGTGATGTATAAGATTTCGTAGGCGAGTGGGGTTTGCGGGTGAATTTTTACGAAGTTCGAGTGCCTTTTCGTGAAAATTATGGGCCGCAAACATAATTTTCCGTAATTTCGAGGGATTCATAATTAAAAATCCCCGGATCGTGAGCGCGATTTTTGTTAAGCTCAAGGGCCTTTTGCAAAATGGTGGGTTGAAAACATGTTTTCCCAAAAGTTTAGGGGTTCATATGAAAAAATCCTGGACCACGGCATCGTTTTTGCTAAGTTCAAGAGCCTTTTTGCAAAACGACCGATATCCGCCCGATCCGGACCGTTGATTGGGCCGATCCGACCGGCCGGGATAGGCCCGCGACGTGGACAATCTCCCCGGCCACCTTATTGGCCCGAATACTAGTAATAGAATAGATTCCTCGCTTTCCGTCTCCACTGCCTCCCGCAGCAAATGGCGGCATGGTCGCCGCCTCGCGCGGCAGACGTACGGAAGAGGCGGCTCCTCTTCGTCCGGCCTAGCCCCCGAGCCCCCAACGCGCACCCCGGCCCGGCTCCGCTCGCCGAGGAGTCGGGCTCGCGCCGCCTCTCGCCGTTAGAGGCCAACTCCGCGCCGCCGCTCACCGGGGAGCCGACCCACACGCCGCGTCTCGAGGGAGAGGCCGCTCCGCGGCAGCTCGCCGGGGTAGGCCGCTCCCACTACGGCGAGGTTGCTCGAGATGTTGCTCCCATTGGCCACGGCTCACGGCAATGGAGCTTGCCCCCGACGGCGACCGGCGGTGCCGGGAAGTGGGAAGCTCCGTGCGGGCCGGACACGGCACGGCCCCGTGAAGCCGCCCATAGCGGAGCGCCACCGGCGCGGCGCTACCCGACGTAGAAGCACCACACGTCCGGCCGTGCCCCCGCCCCGCGCGCCACCGCACCCCGCCGGAGGGGAGCTCGCCTCCAACCGCTCCCCGCGGGGAAGCTTGGCTCCGACTCGCCGTCTTTTTTTAATGCCGGCCTCGCCATCGGGGGGAGAAAGAGGGAGAAAAAGATTTTTTTTTATTTTTTAGTCCCTTTTAATCTAATTTATTAAAAATAACGTGGGCCCAACTAAAATTGCAAAAAGTAACCCTTTTGGTCGCGCAAGGCCGCGTGGCGCGACTCCGCACCGAGTCGCGCCACGGCATGTGCGCGACCGAGGCGCCACGCCGGCCGGGGCGCGGGCCGGCCGTGCCGAGGCGGCGGGGGTGAGTCGCGCCAAATGCCCCGTCGCGACTCGGTGAGGATTCGCGCCACGCGGTTTGGCGCGACTCCCTTAACATACGGAGTGCCGCCGAGCCCCTTTCTTTCTTCCTCCTCACTTCCCCACTTCACTCCCAAGACCTAACTCGAGCTCCCCCTCCCATGGCGCCGCCCGCAACCCTCCCCCTCTAGATCCACCCCCTCCCTCACCCGTTTTGAAGAGGAAAGTGTGGGAAATTGCTCGTGGAAGGTAACTCCTCCATTCTAACCAATTAGTTTTCGCATTCCATCGTTTTCGTTGGATTTGAGGTGGTTAGGTTTAGTGAATGATTTGAGATAGATAGCATGATTGAGTACGAATCCAAGATGATTAAGTGTAGTGTATCGTTCAAGTGACCGATGTTAACCTCTTCTTATCGTCTAGTTTCTCTTGCATGGTAGGATTTCATCATTTCCATGTTGGATAGTGTAGATGCTATTGATATGTGAGATGAGGGTTGGTATAATCAATTTAATTTGTGGTTGTGTGTAGATGGATCGTTTAGTACGTATATTTTTGGGTGGCATAGTTGATGACAATGGGGAGTTTAAAAGCATGAGGCAACAAGTAGCAAGATTTGATAGTCCTCCAACATTTGAAGATATTAAAACCCGAGTGAATACTTTGTTCAAGGTTGGGAATGAGGGGGAGGAATTAAGGATTCAAGGAAGGTTTGACTCCGGTGAGAAAAGAAGTCACTATGTGATGATGCCTATTAAATGTGGTGATGATTGGTTATTTTACAAAGAGTGTGTGAAAGAATCTCAAGTTCGTTGTGTCGAGTTAGTTTTTGATGTTCACTCTCTGGTTGATTCACCGCATAATGATGAGCCCATGGAACACTTAACTCAGGAAGATATGGTACCACACAATGAGGTTCATGATAATGAGGATGAAAGAAGGTGGTGATGATGAGGAATGTTCTTATGGTTCAGATGGGGAAGATGACTTTGATAGATGTGGGTTGAATAATAATTTTGGTGGGTATCAGGATGATGAGGAAGAAGATGGGGATGATATATCTATGAGCTCGAAGAAGAAGAACCAACTCCAGTTAGCCAACCAACTCCAACTCCAGTTAGCCAACCAACCCCAACTCCACTTAGGCAACCAACCCAACCAACACATGTGGCTTGAGTAAATCCTATACGCCAATTTAGTTCTTTGGGTGAAGAGATTCCATTATTTGGTAAGAGGGTAGATGAGGCGTCTAGAGGGTCGGTGTACACTCTTTCCGGATTTCGAGTGCCGTAATTCACTCAAACAAAGTTGAGGCAATTGGAAGTGTACATGTCGATGTACCGAAGTTTCCGTTTTCCATTCGGTTCCGAGGAAGGCATATTGTGATTCGGGGTTACGTCTTAGTGAAGTTGATCCCGACAAGTGGTCAATTGTTTATAACCAAGGGAACGCAATTTGATAACTTGGAAGAATTAAAGTTTTTCTTAAGGGATTACTCGGTGCGGCACCATAGGCCATATAATGTGATTCATTCATCGGCCAAAACAAGATACACGGTTGCTTTCCAACAAGATTGTGCTTGGAAGGTGTGGGCGCGTCCACTTCCTGATGATAGGAACAAATGGAGAATCACAAGAGTTGTCCAACCTCATACATGTGGGACGTCGTAAGTAGCACAAGAACATTCTCAATGCACGGCTCGTTACATTTCAAGATGGATTGCTACCATGGTTTATGCGGATCCCGATGTTTCTATAGCCGCCATCATTGAGTCCATCAAAGCTTTCAAAGAACTACACGGTGAATTATGGAAAGGCCTGGAGAGCTAAGCAACATGCAATATCCATGTTGTGGGGTGATTGGAAGGATGCTTACGGTAGGGTGCCAAAAATCCTACAAGCAATAACACACTTCAACCCGGTACGAAGTGGTGCACTCATACTACGGGGAAAGGAGGAGCTCCACAAAGGTGTAATGAAGCCGTAATGGAGCGGGTGTATTGGTGTTTCCCCCAATGTGTAGAGGCATTCAAGCATTGCGGACCGATGATAAGTGACGATGGCACATTCTTAACTCGGAAAGTACGGGGGTGTTTTGTTGATCGCCACCGGTGTTGATGGTGAGGATAGATTGGTACCCCTTGCATTTGCCTTAGCCGAAAGTGAGAATATTGACACTGGTCTTGGTTTTTGCATTTGGTCCGTCGGGACGTTGTGGGACGTCTCGGGAAGGTGTGCATAGTTTCGACCGCCATCAAGGAATACTAAGTGCGGTTGAGGATTACATGGAAGGGTATGAACCCGTCATGAGTCGTTGGTGCATGCGACACTTTGCGGCGAACATATGGCATAAGCAAGCTAACAAGAAAGTTAGAGAGCAGACTAAAATCGGTGTGTGCGGCCAAAGAGGAGAGGATGTTTAATATTAGACTAGAGAAACTATAACAAATGATGAATCCGGAAGCAAAAGAGTGGTTGGAGGAGCAGATGGTCAATAAACATAAGTGGGCCAATGCATTTGATGAAGGTGGTTGGAGATATGGTGTGAACAATACAAATCTATCGGAAGTGCTCAACAAGGTCCTCAAAGGCATCCGTGCTATGCCAGTATCGGCTATTGTGGAGTACACTTTCTACAAGATCAATTCATATTTTGTGCATAGGTGGAAAAAAGCAAAAGTCCACATAGATAGAGGGTTATGTGGGATGAATATTTTTGGTAAAGCTGCAAAGAAGCACTTAAATGATCAAGGTAAAAAAAGCTGCGAGCATGAGGGCTGAGTTGTTTGATCCCACATTGTATGTGTACTCAGTGAGGACACCTTCCGCTTTGAATGTTGGAGGTGAGATGACGGGCGGACGCATATATAAGGTGGACCTCTCGAGAGTGTCTTGCACTTGTTGTATACCTCGGTTGCTACATGTTCCATGCTCTTATATGATTGCTGCATGCCTCGTTAGAGGGGTGTCTTGGCTAGCACCCGCGTACACGACACAATTGTATTCTAAGGATTCGATATTGAAGACATGGGCGGCTCGTTTTGAGCCAATACTAGACGAGACACATTGGCCCGAGTACAATGGTCCCGACTACGTCCCGGATGACGAGAAGAGGAAAGCGCGTGTCGGAAGGAGGAAGAAAAAGCGATTACGCAATGAGATGGACCAAACAAGTGGGTACGATAGGGATATTTACGGTCCGGGGAGTTTGACCAAGAAAAGTCGAAGAACCGATGTAGTGTCTGCCACGAGGAGGGTCATCGGAAGGAACGACATAAACAATCTAGTGGAAGCGGGCATACGGTAGCTACTTAGGATTTCATGTCTCTATTTCTTAATTATGCAAATAACATTTTTGTCATTTCCTTTCGTATAAATAATCCGATGAATTTTATGTTTTTTCGAGCAAATGGCGGCGAGCGAGAGGCAGGCGTGATGATCCCGTCCCACCACCTCTTCCGGTTCCTATGTGTCATTGTGGCATTCCAAAGACAAGTGAAGCAATCAAGGGATGAGGCAACAAATTGGAAGGGTGTTCTACACATGTGCAAGAAAGTGGATACTAAATGAAGATGGCGGCCCAAGTCAATACAACATGGCACCTTGCTTTTTTCCACCAGGTGGATTGATGGACCGGAAAAATTTGACCCTAGGATCCGATTATTTCCGTGGATAGAATCGGTGGTGTAACCATATCATGAGTTCGGACGGTGGGTGCCACCACCACCAAATCCACCGTAAATGACATTCCAAGAAAAACAAGAGGCGGGATGCAAGTATGTTAGCAACCCTCCATTGAGTCATTGTGGGAGGCCAAGCAAGTTGCAACTTCCTGATCTTGACCTTCCCGATAAATTCACACCATTCTTTCGGTGCAACCAAAGAACACATGTAAGCATCATTGCTCTTCCCGACAAATTCATTGTGCTCGATATTTTGATATATAGAGGTCTTTATTGAATTTGTTGTGCGAGATGGATGGCGCCTATGTGATTTTCAAGAGGACATATACGGTCCGAAGTCTCATTGTCCGTCGAAGAAGACGTGCAAGCATTCGAGAGTGGGGAGAAGCCATGGCCATGTGATGAGCCTTATAGGCCTCGTTGCAAGTGTGGAATACTTGCTCAAAAGGGAGTGGTTCCATCTAAGCTTGGATATGGTTGGTTTTGTGGTAACTCGTATGGAGATTATTGGGTAAAGTCACTTTCCTAACTTTGTATCCATGTGTTGTGCCAACTTAAATGTGTTGCCTAAAAATTGACATTAATTTGTTAGGAGGGGAGAACATGGATTGGGAGAGCTTTGCGGGGAGGGAAGCACTCCGTCTACATTTGGGGCAATGTTCGGGTATTTGAAAATTAAGGAAACAACCAAGAGGAAAAATAAATTAAGAGAAAAATATGATGTCCCAATTCCGTCGGATAAAGAGTTGTTTGGACAAATTGCAAAGGATAAACTTGCTAGAGAGAAGGGATGTTCACAAACTTGTGTGGGAGAGGGCATTAGAGAGGGCCTCCTTGAATTTTGGAGGCAGAATAGGATGAATTATCCACCGCCCCTAATTGCGAGTGAGAGGAGGAGGAAGAGGTTGAGAGAGGAGGAAGAGGAGAAGGAGAGAAGAGGGACATGCATGTGTAACATGAGGGAAAAGTAGCGTCGTGATTGGAGTGAGTTTGATCCATCTAGGATATTTGCAAAAGATTCCATAGCCGAGTGGTTCCAAATGGCGGAAGCAAAGAAAAGAGGGATTAATTTGAAGTTGGCTAGAATTGAGGCAAAAATGGCACAATTGCAGTGCAATGAAAGCTCTTGTGAGAGAATTGCCAAAATTTACAACACAAAAAAAGTGTAGCAACAATGTAGAGGAAATTGTTGATGCGACTACCAAATTTCAATGGGAGGTGATAAAGAGACTTGCTACCAAGGCGCAAGAGGTGGAGGACAAGGGAAAGGCGCAAGAGGTGGAGGACAAGGGCAAGGGCGAGGCGCAAGATAGGGAGGACAACGACAAGGGCAAAGCCAATATAATTGAGGTGGAGGATGACGATTGGGGTGATGATGAATTATTGTTTGATTTTGAGTCAGAGTAGTGAACTTGTGTTGTGTACCTCGTCAATTATTTTAATTATGCCATGTAATGAACTTATGTCGTGGACCTTATGGAATGTTTGAAAACTGTGGCTTAAGGACATGTTGAATGTTTGGTGTATTTTAACTATGTAGGTTTGGGGTTTGTGATTGAATTGAACTATGCGTTTGCGATCGATGTATATATGTGTTAAATTATGTGTGAATTGGTCTTTCTAAACCATGTAAATATTTGTGGTCGTATTCTTGAACTCACTACAAAAAACGGCACAAATTTATCATATTTCGAACTCACAAAAAATCCTACCGGACTTAACCAAATTCCAACACCCCCGAGAGGTGCGATGCGGGTGTTGGAACCTCACCGGCGCGACTCCTTCATGAGTCGCGCCCAGACACATGGCGCGACTAGTCAAGCGGTCGCGCCGGTGAGGTTCCAACACCGATCGCCGTAGGTGTTGACGGTGAAAATCCGTCAACCTAGCAATGAGTTTACGTTCGGTGTTGGCATAAGTTTTATACCTTATCCATTGGTACTAACCCCCGTGGTATAACAAGTTCACTTGTGCATGTCGGTTTTGGAGTTTAGTGTTTATGCGGGGTTTTAGCGTTGAATGCAAGACTTTCGGGATGAGTTCATCAAGCACCTTGTGACAAGACCTTGAAGCCCCGTACAAGTCATGCAATGAAGCAAACTTAACTCCAAGAAGTCGTGGACTTGATCCGAGAAGATGACAAACTCCGAGGACCTAACCGGAAAAGTGCCGAATCTTGCAAGACAAGGAGCTATGTCCAATTCGGAGAGAAAGCGACGACAAGGGCCTACATGCGAAGGGGGAAGCATCTAGAAGACTCGAGAACCAACACCACGCAAAGGAGGCCGCGGGCCGGGCCCGGATGGGCCCGAGCCGGCCGTCCCGAGCCGACCGGCCCGGCCCGATCCGGGGCCCGGTTGGCCTCCCCTTTGACCTAGCCGCCATTCGGGCTATTTATAGCCCGGGGTCGAGAGCCACGCATCATCCAATTTGTCATCGGCCGCCGAGGAGCAAGAGAAGAGAGGGACACCATCCCGAGAGAGGAGAGGGTCGAGCTAGTTGACTAGGGTCTCCCTAGTCGACGTGGGAACCTTGCACGGAAGACCACGTCGAGTTCCGGAGCTAGAAGCAAGATCAAGGTAGGATCCCGGTGGTGATCTTGTTTATGTATCATTGTCATAGTTGAATTATCAAGTTGAATCGATTTCTAGAGATCAAGTGTTTCTTCGAAGATTTCGTTTTTCAATCGGCTTTGCTTATTCTAAATCTATTCTCAAGATAGATTACTTAGGGTGTTCTTGTAGCCGCGGTGGCTAGAGGTACACGCCGGATCTTCCGAAAGAACTCGACTTGTCCTTGGACTCGCCCTAGACTACCCGCATGAGTAGGGATACATTTTGACGAACGGGGGTTCCAAAAGGCGGATGTTTTCGGAGTCGGACGGGAAACCACGATTTAAAGAGGCTTTTAATAAGATTCGATTTGCTACTTCTTCTCTTGCTTGGAACTTGAACAAAAGGCTTAACTCGATCTCTCTAGATCGGTTTATCTACCCTATCTTTCTTTGTTATCTCCGGTCTTTAGTAGATTAGATTAGTTTCGTGTTCTTTATCTAGATGCATTAGGGTTTCTTTTACTGAAGATTGAAGTTACTTGGCTTTACTAGATCATCTTTTGCGTCACACATTTGTTCCACGGATTCGATACCTTGGGTTCACCACTCGAGGGAAGAAGGGTCCCTTGACTACGACGGGAGACTTGTTCGCTTGCAAGTCTAAACGAACTTTGATACAACTATTAACCGTCAACAAGCCCCTTTTTCTGGCGCCGTTGCCGAGGAACAAGTGATCAAGATTTGATTTTTTATTGCCTTTTTGTAATTTTCAGTTTTCTTTTTTTTTATTTTTGCATCTACTAAACTTTGATCATCCTCAGAATCAATCTAATCTAGTTTGTATAACCCTAGTTTTCATAGATTTATTTTTTACTTTCTAGTTTTTGCACATCTTGTTTATTGCTAACCCTAACGAGAGATGGACGGCTACCTCTCCAACAAACCCGATAATTTTGTGGATGATCCAGAAAAACTTTACAGGGCTAAGGAGACGCGAAGCACATCAAGCTAAAAAGCTGGACTTTGTAGATTCAAAGTCGCAAGACAAAGGATCAAAGGAATCTCCGAAGAATTCACCACCTCAAAGTCCTCGGGAGAATCGACTTCCACCGATGGGTGACCAATCGCAAGAGCGCAAGATTGGGGAGCTATGCACCCGGACATCATCGACCTACCAATCTTGAACCTTGAGGAGATCGGAAGACCGTTCGATATCAAGACCTCAACAATCCGCATGGTGCAACATTCACCCTTCACCGGTAAAGAGGATTCGAACCTTCACCTCCAAGCATTCATTCAACTATGTCGACTTTCAATATGGATGGGGTGACTCAAGATCAAATGAGGGCAAGGCTTTTTCGGTTCCCACTACTCGGGAAGGCTTTGCAATGGTTGCACTCTCAACCGGCGGAGATGGTGCAAAATTGGAACATGTTGATGAAGGCTTTCATGAAGGGATACTACTCACCGGGTAAAACTCAAAGCTTGCGTAATAAGATTGCCACCTTTGTTCAATATCCTACGGAAACCATCTCGAAGGCATTCAAGTGCTTCAACGAGTACACTCGAGCAGTTCCACATCACAAGTTCCCGAAGGAAGACCTCGTGCAAAAGTTCTATCAAGGACTCACCATGGCGTCAAGGACGATCATTGATGCATCGGCGGGAGGATCTATCATCGAGCTTACACCGACCGAAGCTTTCACTTTATTCAAGAAGGTCGCGTATAATGACACATGGGCGTCATCCGGCGCCTACACCGGTTCAACCCACGGGGAATGTCAAGGGAGTCTTGCAAGTGGAGAAGGAGAACATACTTGAAGGCAAGATCGATTCACTCATGAGGAGGTTGGAGAAGATGGAGATAGAAAAGAAGGAGGCTCAAGACTTGAAGGCCGCCGAAGCAAGATCCACATGCGAAGAATGTGGAGAGTATGGCCATGTCCGCAAAGATTGTCCGGAGGAAGCCAAAGTGCTTGACTACATAAGGAAGGGAGAGTTGCCGAACTTCCGCTACGGACAAGGTGGACCTCAATTTAATGCAAGCTCATCCATTCCGAATTCGGTTCCGCTTCGTATACAATTGAAGGAATTCATGGACGAGCAAGCCAAGATCAACAAGGACACCGTCACCAAGTTCAAGACCATAGACAAGGTGTTGGAGAACATCGATAGCAAAGTGACGGAGGTCGGAAGTTCCAATCATCAAGTGCTCAACATGATGAAGATGCTCGAGACACAAGTTGGAAAACTTGCGGGGCGCCTCACTAATGATGAAGGGAAGCTTCGGGACAACCTAAAGGTCCCGAATCGGCGAAGGCCATTCAAACACGTTCGGGAAAGGAGACCGAAGATCCGGAACGTCCCACGGGAGCAAGGAAGCTTAAACCATCCACCGAGGCGGAGGAAGTTCCTAAGGAGAAGGTTACGGGGATCGTCACCGAAGAGCCCGAATTTGAGATGCCGAAGAAGACACGAGGATACCACAACTCAAGCCACACTACTTCTGAGGTAAAATTGACAACCACTTTGAGAAATTTGTGGAGGTTGTGCGTAGACTTAGCATCAACATGCCATTACTAGATGCCCTACAAGTACCTACATATTCTCGTTACTTTAAAGACATACCGCAAATAAATATGAGATAGCAACACTCGGGGTAGATCATGTCAAAATGTCCGAGGAGTGTAGTGCCGCTATTGCTAATGGGCTAGAGAAGCAAAAGGATCCCGGATGCCCTACAATTCCATGTTCCGTTGGTTCTTTCAAGTTAGAGAAGGCGTTATGCGACCTTGGAGCAAGTGTGAGCGTCATGCCAAAGGATGTGTTTGAGAAGCTACGCCTACCATTGGAGCCTACGGGTATGTGTTTGGAGTTGGGAGATAACTCCATTCGCTATCCCTTGGGCATTGCCGAGGATGTACCCGTGAAGGTCGAACACCACTACATCCCCGTCGACTTCGTGGTGCTCGAGATGGGAGAGAGGGAGAAGCCGCCGCTCATCCTTGGGAGGCCTTTCCTCAAGACCGTGGGAGCTACTATTGATGTTGGCAAGGGGGAGATCATGTTCGATATCAACGGAGAAAGGAGTTCCTTCAAGTTTCGACCATGACTCGAGGCATGCAATATGATTGAAGTGAAGGAAGAACCAAAGAAGAAGGAGGGCCTCGAAGAAGAAGAAAGAGCCGAAAAATATGAACGTAAAGAAAATCAAGGAAGGTGTTGCATCCGTCAAGACAAAGGAAGAAAAGCCGCCTGTGAAGACCAAAAAAATGACTAAGCCGGAAGATAAGCCCGCGCCCAAGATGGTGTGGAAGTGGGTACCCAAGATTGCAACGCCCGCAAAGAGCGTTGATCCGAAGTAATTAGGTGAAGAAGTCTAGCCATGGACTATAAACGAAGCGCTAGGCGGGAGGCAACCCGTTTCGTCGAGTCAAGAATAAGCTACCGGGAGGACAACCCGATTCCAGTTTTTTTGAGTCTTTTTAATAATTTAGTTTTGAATTTTATTACGCAAAGACATTAGACTTAGAAGTGTTTGAACAATATTAGAGACATAATTCTTGGTTGAATATTTTGCTTGATCATAAACCCTTTACATGAACCCTCCTATGTGTTTGTTTGATTTTTTTCGAGATACCACAACCAAATAAATTCAGAACCTATCTCAACCATTCATCCTCTTTATGATGATGTGGTTGACTTATTTTACATGCTAAAAATACACTAGTAGAGCCACGACTTGTATCTAGATGTTATTTAAATTTCAGCGCGTGGTAGGACTCGTGAGAACCTAGAAACTTGACTTTTGGTTGGTTTAAAAATCCTTAGCCTTGGTTTCTCTAGGATTAGAATTTTTCTAAGCCTCATTTAATTTTGTTTTATTCAAAATCTCTCTCGTTTAGCCAAAATTAGAACCTAAACCTATGCCCCTATGATCAAGCCGGGAAAAGTTCGCTCTCAACCAATGAAGGCAAACTATACCGGTGAGACCGATATCAACGTAGTTGGAAAATATTTTCGACTTACATTTGTTTTTAATGGTTTAAAAACTTCTCTAAATTTATGCTTGAGCTCTTTCATAGCTCTGGAAATATTTTTAATTTTCGAAATTAGAGGAGTGCTTAACCTTAAACATACTTAAATGGAGGCAATCTACTTAAAGTTAATCATGCATGCATCATTGGATACCCTTTCATCAACTTTCATCAAGACCACATGCAAAGGACAAGCATGGGTGGGCAGCAAGCATGACTTTGCAGGAATTTGATGGTGGCATGTGAAGCAAGTGGAGCAAGGGAGCATGGACACGACTCAAAGCATGAAGCATCAAGTGGAAGGACCAATAATGCAAGAAAAGGGGTGGACGAGAGCGTTTGGGCCGTGCAACTCGTGGAGCACGCGGGTAAGAAAGTCACGGAGGAGAAATGATCGTGCCAGAGGAAAACCGAGCCAGGGGAGAGCACGCGGCCACCCGGGCCGGTCGGCCCGGGCCGGCCGGCCTCCCCTACAAAAGGAGCCCCTCGGCTCCCGTCTTCGCCGGCAAGCATCCTTCTCCTTCCTCGGTTTGTGTGCTCAAGTTTGTGTGCCCGGAACCACCATAGACATAGCCAACCTTCCCAAGCTTGACAACTCAAAAAAATTCACAACCTAAATCCACTCAAAGTCCACATTCGAAAGTAAGGTTTTAGTGCCTAGTTACCGGTTGCAACCCGGAATTTTAGTGGAGAGAAGAGTGCTGCAATCATGTGGAAGAAAACCACAAGTTTATTCTCCAAGAAGAAGGGGTCATCATCATCCAAGCCATCGTCGACGACGTCTTCGAGGAGGCACTCGGCTTCCGAGTCTCCTCGGAGCATGGAGGAGGATACAAGCACCGCCAAGGAGGAACGACGCTCTCCTCCTCGACGGCATGAGGGCAACAAGGAGCACGTCCATGAGGTTTACCGAACCTCAAGGGCATACGGAGGAGCCGCCCGTTCCACCTCGAAGATCGACCCGTTCATCCGCGCCACCTCCATACACTCCGCGATATTCCTCATATGGCTTCATCATATTGTCGGAGGAGGAGGAGAAGAAGCTCTCTCGTCTTGAGAAGAGGCTTGTGGCCAACGTCGACTTCGACGACCAAGCACTCAACTACTTGGGTTTTGGCACTGACATATATTATATGTTGGGGCACCTTGGATGGGTGCAATTCTCCAACGGGGTATCGGCGGACACCCACAAGGAGTTCTCCTTGGAAATCTTGATGACTATTGCACCTATCCTTGATGATGGGGTGCAAAGTTTATCATTCCGTTTGGAGGGAATCCAACAAGTGGTTCCCTACGAGTATGTTAGGGAGCTACTTGGGTTCCAAAAGGGAGCTCCGAAAAAAGTTGACGTCTCACCCGCATGTTAGATGGATTTTGGAGATTGATCTCCGGAGAAGCCCACCAACAATGCAATTGCATCTGTAACCCCATTATCCAAGTATTCCACTCTTGGATGAGCAAGAGGATATTGGGAAGGATGAGGGAGACGAAGGTGACCGACACGGAGTTGAATTGGCTCTACTCAGCTTTAATTGCCAAGCAGCCAATAGACCCCTCATACCTTATGATCAACCGTTGGTGTTGGGAGGCAACATTGGGGGCGGGAGATATTGGTTCGGGGTGCTACCTCTCTATGTTGGACATCTCCCTACGGCCGGGGATCACAAGAAACCCCGAACATCTTTTGCGTGGGACCTCTCTTGGCATTGAGTATTTGAGACAAGGTAAATATATTAGTGGAGGTGAGAGAGGAGGTTTTCATGTGGCCAAGGTGAACCTACCCCTTCCGGATGCAAGGCTTAGGCTTTTCATCCAAGGGATGGAAGATTGGTTGGAAGAGGGACTCCTTGTCCGGTGAAGAAAAATAAAAGAGGAAGAATCGTAGAGGAGGGATCCTCCTCCGCACAAGCGGGTAGTACACAAGCGGGTAGTGCACAACCCAATGTTGTGCCACCTTTTGGTGGGATTCCTACTCCGCCAAGTTATTACGGAGGGCCACAAGAGCAAGCATGGGGGGTGGTGCACCGGTACCCCCACCAAATTATGTAGTGCCCAACGTAACCTTCGTGGAGCCCTATGCACAATATCCCCAACCACAACAAAGCATGACCATAATTGGAGGGTATGTTGCGAGAAATATGCAAAATGTGGCAGCCATCCAAACCAACGCGGCTCAACTTGGTGAGGGCAATGCAAATATTGCCAATGAGCTTGGACGCCTTCACCTAGTGGAGCCGGATCAATTCGTTGGAGGGGATGTCCAACCTTACTACGAGCAAGGGTACTACTATCAAGATTATCAACACCAACCACCGGCGGAGGATTAGGAAGAAGGAGGAACCTTAGTTTTCTTTTCTTTTCCCTTTCTCGTAATTTTCAGCTTTTGTTAGTTTGTGTTTGCGTAATATTTTCTGTTTTTATTTAAATTTCAGCAAGCATGTTTGTTTATTTTCAGCATGTATTTCAGTTTGTTTTTATCATTAATAAAGACACCACCTTGTTTTCACCATTGGGAAAGTTACAAAATTTGTGCCATAATGATATATGATTATAATTGCCGCTTTGTTTATCTTTGTAATTGATGTATGCACGTTAAAGCTGGTGCTCTCTTAAATCATGAATCTGAATTTATCTAAATGCTAGCTTAATCTTTAGCGGAGGTTATGATTAAAATAAAGACCCTTAGTGTTTTATGTGCTCTCAAGCTATGAATAGATTAAAGATGGTTTTTATGGCCAAAAATATCGCTAACCTTGTCATGAATGCCACTTGCGTGTTGCTCTACCTATCCGAGCCATATAAATATTTGAGTGCAAAAACTTAGTATACAAGATTTATTTTTGGGTGAGTTATTTCAGGCCATGATTTCTCTGGCCCGAGACTAAGAAGCTGGTCATTCCATTTTTGCGTATCTATCTTTTTGCTAGCCTTTTATCCGTGCATTGTGTATCCCCACATTGGAGATCTCACAAACCTCGTCGGATATCCACCCTTAAACCAAATATCATCTTTTGTGATTACCTCCTTGACCACAACCTATCGTTGAGAATGGATCATCAATTCAAGAAAGATCGCAAGACAGTGCCAACATTGAAGAATTCAAGTATCTCTCCAAGAAAAAAATATTTCCGTACCTACCTCATTCATCGCCTCTTTGCCCCGAGGACGAGCAAACGTCTAAGCATGGGGGAGGAGGTAGGTACAATGCAATTTTAAAGTTCAAAGGGGAGCAAATAAAAAAAATTCTATGAGAAAGAAAAAGAGAAAGAAAAAAAAGAAAGAAAGAAAGAAAAAAGAAGAAAAAAAATATGAGTATGTGTAAAAGTAAAAATAAAGTGAACTCCCCGGTTCTCTAAAGTGCATTAGGAATTTCAAGGTTTCAAGATTAAAAGATCCATACTCATTTTCCAATTATGTGCAATCCGATAACGAGGACTTCCTTTGTGCCTCGGGATCATTCTTTGCCATTTGCACATGTCCACCCATCTCAAGTGTGTGTATTTTTCTCTTTCGCCTCCTTGATATAACATTATTTTCCAATGACCTTTTTGACGAGTCTCGGTAAGACCATGAGAAGCTTGTCTTGTTTTGACAACATCTCATTTATAATATCTTGGTAGGACTAAACTTTCCCTAAAAGCTCCATATAAAGCCTCGCCACATACATATATGATATGAGAGGGAAAGGAGTAGAATATATAGGCTTGAGAGACAAGATGAGATGAGAGTTCATGAGCAATAAGCAAGGTGATTTAAATTTGTGAACTTGGTTTAGCTCTTTTCCATCTCGTTCTTTATCTTCAAAATTTCTGAGATCTATTTAAATTTTGGGAGCATGTTAATTCTTGTGGGATAAGCTTAATTAAGAATCTACCCTCCGTAGAGATGAAGGCTAGTGCATTATGGAACTTTAATGAATTAAAATTTCGAGAGCATTATGTTTTCTCATGTATGATCAAGCGCAAGGTTTAAACATTGATGGGCAACGATGATATCCATCGAAGGCTTACTCGAGGACGAGCAAGGTTTAAGCATGGGGGAGCTGTTGGCGGTGAAAATCCGTCAACCTAGCAATGAGTTTACGTTCGGTGTTGGCATAAGTTTTATACTTTATCCATTGGTACTAACCCCCGTGGTATAAAAAGTTCACTTGTGCATGTCGGTTTTGGAGTTTAGTGTTTATGCGGGGTTTTAGCGTTGAATGCAAGACTTTCGAGATGAGTTCATCAAGCACCTTGTGACAAGACTTGAAGCCCCGTACAAGTCATGCAATGAAGCAAACTTAACTCCAAGAAGTCAGGGACTTGATCCGAGAAGATGACAAACTCCGAGGACCTAACCAGAAAAGTGTCGAATCTTGCAAGACAAGGAGCTATGTCCAATTCGGATAGAAACTGACGACAAGGGCCTACATGCAGAAGGGGGAAGCATCTAGAAGACTCAGGAACCGACACCACGCAAAGGAGGACGAGGGCCGGGCTCGGATGGGCCCGGGCCGGCCGGCCCGAGCCGATCGGCCCGGCCCGGTCCGGGGCCCGGTCGGCCTCCCCTTTGCCCCCGGGTCGAGAGCCACACATCATCCAATTCGTCATCGGCCGTCGAGGAGCAAGAGAAGAGAGGGACACCATCCCGGAGAGGAGAGGGTCGAGCTAGTTGACTAGGGTCGAGCTAGCCGACGTGGGAACCTTGCACGGAAGACCACGTCGGAGTTGCGGAGCTAGAAGCAAGATCAAGGTAGGATCCCGAGAGGTGATCTTGTTTATGTATCATTGTCATAGTTGAATTATCAAGTTGAATGGATTTCTAGCGATCAAGTGTTTCTTCGATGATTTCGTTTTTCGATCGGCTTTGCTTATTCTAAATCTATTCTCGAGATAGATTACTTAGGGTGTTCTTGTAGCCGCGGTGGCTAGAGGTACACGCCGGATCTTCCGAAAGAACTCGACTTGTCCTTGGACTCGCCCTAGACTACCCGCATGAGTAGGGATACGTTGTGACAGAACGGGGGTTCCGAAAGGCGGATGTTTTCGGAGTCGGACGGGAAACCACGATTTAAAGAGGCTTCTAATAAGATTCGATTTGCTACTTCTTCTCTTGCTTGGAACTTCAACAAAAGGCTTAACCCGATCTCTCTAGATCGGTTTATCTACCCTATCTTTCTTTGTTATCTCCGGTCTTTAGTAGATTAGATTAGTTTCGTGTTCTTTATCTAGATGCATTAGGGTTTCTTTTACCGAAGATTGAAGTTACTTGGCTTTACTAGATCATCTTTTGCGTCACACATTTGTTCCACGGATTCGATACCTTGGGTTCACCACTCGAGGGAAGAAGGGTCCCTTGACTACGACGGGAGACTTGTCCGCTTGCAAGTCTAAACGAACTTTGATACAACTATTAACCGTCAACAAGTAGGTCATATGGCGGCCAAGAGTCGCGCCATGTCACCCGGCGCGACTAATGTAGGAGTCGTGCCAAGCAACTTGGCGCGACTCCCGTAGCGCCGCGCCGGTGAGGTTCCAAAACCAGATCTGCACCTTTCGGGGGTGTTGGAATTTGGTTACGTCCGGGAGGATTTTTTGTGAGTTCGAAATTTGATAAATTTGTGCCATTTTTTAGAGTCGGTTCAAGAATATGACCACAAATATTTACATGGTTAAGAAACACCAATTCACACATATATACATCGATCGCAAATCCGGCATAATTTGATCACAAGCCACAAACCTACATAGTTTGATCACAAGCCTGTCTACAAAGTCCGATCACAAGCCACAAGCCTACATAGTTCGATCACAAGCCACATAGTTCGACCACAAGCCACATAGTTCGACCACAAGCCTACATAGTTCGATCACAAGCCACATAGTTCGATCACAAGCCACATAGTTCGACAACAAGCCTAAGGGAACGTTCAACCACTCAAACCGAGCACAAGCCTAAGGATGCGGAGCGTAGACTTTCTTCGCCTTTCGAACCCGCCTAGGTTGCGTGTCAACGACATTATGACCGCCCACATCCGCACGCTCCCACCTCCCACGCCACTTCGGTGGAGTTTCTTGTGTGCCAAGAGGAGCACCCGCAAGTTGAGAGGACCCAATCTCGGTTGCTTCGGTGTAAGATGGGTCTCCCGGCTCGCTGTCTACACCGGCCTTGGACTCGGTTTCGGCTCCGGGGTACGTGGAGGGGATCTAATTACAATCCCGGTGCACGATGACAAGATCCTCCTACAACAACCATATATGCATCATTGATGTACCCAACAATATTTTAAAAAAGACAAACCTACAACTATCAAGGCCACACACCTGAAGTTGATGCACTTTGTGCTCGTCTCGTGAATCTTTGTGCGGACTGTGAAGGTCCAGCAACATGTTTGGGTCCCGGTGCCGGTCTTGCCAAGCAATTCAACTTGAACACCCCTTTTCTACATCCCCGTCTAATCCTTTGTAAAGCACCATAACCAAATTGAGCATTCATCCATAACTAGGAATACTAAGTCCTGTGAAAAAGGATATTACCCGCACAAAACTCCTCAACACACCGGCCTCTTCGGAGATCCTATCGAGAATGACCAAAGCTTGCTCCGCTTCATTAGCAAATCTTCCTAGTTGTTGCCCCTACATGTGGTTAATAAATTAACATTATGTCACAATACCAAGTGAAATTCCAAACTAGTGACAAGAGTATCATCACTTACAATATAATCCTCGAAGGGACCACGCTCTGGCTGCCTCCCACTTCTAGTGACTTCGTCGTACTCGGGCAAAACATCTTCGGATCGAAGGTAGATCCTCAATATACTCTTCATCCATTGCAACCCATAACTTTAAGTGGGTGTTTTGTTTTTTAGCCAATCCAAGTACTCATTGAACGGACCGTCACGGTGTCGTGGCCCCCCATGCACTATGTTGTTCACTCTCACATTCCATGCATTGACCGTGTGGATGTGATGCTCTAGCCAATTCTTGGCACCTCTTTGCTTGCGACGGTCGATTCCGCATTTACATAGTAATTAATCATAGTGAGTAATTTCGTAGACAACCAACAATTTTAAGGGTATGAAACATATGAAAAGTACATACTCGTGGAGGCCGTGGCTAGTGTTGTAATAATCTGGAGGGTAGTTTTGAAGATGCCCAAATTGTCGTTGCACTCTATGTGGCGAGATGGTACTCCACAACGAGAGAAGCAAATCGGAGGGCAAATGTTACGCCAATAATCTTCATTAATTGTGTACATCGTGCTAAATTCTCCCTCGGCAATCTCATCCCTTATATATGGTTGCCAAGTAACCTAGATACACATATTGATTTATCTAAGCAAATGTTGTAACATATATAAGCGATCCTTGAGAAAGAAAGTAGTAGTGGTGAAGTGTATCACTTACATGACTTGGTTGAAGGCAAGCCATGCCATTGGTGTAGTTTGTGTAGTGCCGTCCGGGTTCCCATGGACCCTTGCAATGTTGGTCCAAAGATACCCGACGCGTGGCCAAGGGAACATCGCCGTCGGATGGCAAATCCGCAACATAGTCAAATCTAAATAAGAACTCAAATGGACAAATGCTTAAGAACATTAGAGATGCAAATTACGTACACCAAATGAGTAGTGCTCGGCCGACCAATTGGAAGCCGCTCCCACATCCACAACTGCAGAAGGTAAGCACACCCGCCAAGATTAGCATTAGGACCACTTCTCCCCGCATGCATCACACATCCGCCGATACAACCATGCCGTAGTCGCACTCGCCCAACTATAAGTTGCAATGCCTTCCCATTCTTGCCCGATGATTGGTATCCACATCCAAGATATGGTATTCCGCTAGAATCTAGAAAAAGAAATCCACCCACCATATGCCACAACCATGCACGAGCATGCATCTGAATCTGGAGGGCATTAGCATGTTGTGGTGGCCGATGACCAAAGTCTTGGACCAACCAAGACGAATTCACTCCGGTGGTTTTCCTATCTTTCACACCGTCTTGTGGTTCATCCGGCCGCACTCCTAACAATGCCTCAACAATGTCCCTCCAATCTTGTGGATTTATGTGACCGATCCACAAGATACCCGTCAACATGAAGGACAAAGAGCATGGCAACATCCTCCAATGTGATAGTCATCTCACCACGGGGAAGGTGGAAGCTATGTGTCTCGGGCCTCCACCGGTCCACTAGCGGCTGTCAAAGCGTATTGTCCATCTTTGGGAGCCCAGTCTTGATCAATGTTGCAAGAGGGAGGAAACCCGATCGGCGAATGAAAGGTGTGTACCTATCATCCCATTGTAGAGGAGTGTGAGTGCGGGGTCGCAAAGGCTTCAAAACCTAAAAAATATCACATTCACAACAAATGATTAGTACATGACAATCCAATTTCAATCCATCCATCGGCAAATTAACAAGTGCTTCTAATCCTACCTCCAAACGCTCTTCAAGCTTCCTCCCACGGTGATTGTCATCATAGTACTTCTCAAGGAGTGAATACCTTGGGTGGTACTGCTCTTGTTGTGCCATGGTCCTAAATGAAGAAAATAATATTTATAACCCACCTAAAAAACTGGATGCATATGTGAAGTAAAATTAAAATTCATAAGAAAAGCTAGCGAAGAAAATAAGCACCAAGATATATACTACTATCTCCAACATGCATACAACTTGTGAAGAAAATATTACAATCTCCAACATACATACACATAGTGAAACAATTACTAGTGAAAAAAACTACCAAGTCATGACTAAAGCTAGTAACATCACTTGGATTTCAAACATCAATCAAAGGTAAGTATGTATTGATTTATTCAATTGCAATTCAAATTTCAATCAAAATAAAATAGACTAGTGAAAGGTAAGTAAAGAAATACTAGTGAAAAATAAATACTACTACTCAAAGGTAAGTAAAGAAATACTAGTGAAAATACTACTCAAAGCTAGTACTACTACTCAAAGCTACTACATGGGCCTACATTGCATTTGCATTTGTTCATCGTGCTCAACATTACTTCAACATCCGCACCACCAAAATCCATCGAAACCGAAACATGCATTGCAAACTACACGATAGATCAGTGTTACAATCAACCAATGCATCGATACAAGCCAACTAATAGTGACCGATTCGTACTCAATCCTCCATTGGAGCCACATAGTCAACAAACCCTAGCAATGGCTAAACCCTAGAAAAACAACTAAATCAACAAAAACTACTCGGTCTAAGTGGAGGAGGTACCTTCAATGAGTGATTTCCCACCCAAATCCACTCGAATCCGGTGGAGGGGGAGGCGGATCTAGAGGGGGCGGCGCGGGGGCGACGCCATGGGAGTCGCCGTCCTGTTTCCGGAGAAGGAAGAAGTGAGAGGAGGAAGAAAGAAAAGAGGCCCGACGACCCCCGTATTTAAGTGAGTCACGCCGGGCCGCGTGGCGCGACTCCTCACCGAGTCGCGCCGGGGCATGTGGCGCGACTCACCCCCGCCACCTCGGCACGGCCGGCCCGCGTCCGGCCGACGTGGCGCCTCGGTCGCGCCACATGCCGTGGCGCGACTCGGTGCGGAGTCGCGCCACGCGGCCGCGGCGCGACCAAAAGGGCTACTTTTTGCAATTTTAGTTGGGCCCGGGTTATTTTTAATAAATTAGATTAAAAGGGATTATAAAATAAAAAAATTACCGAGAAAAATGGGAGGATGGGGAGGAACGACAGATTTGACCAGGATTCGTGGAAGATGCGCGGTGGGCTGGCTGTTGTTTGAGCCGGATAGCCGGAAGCAAAATAGGGTCTATGCATTTCAGCTAGCAGTTGCACCTTGTTGCATTCTAACAGCTCAATGCAAAATTGTGGTAACTCTGCATCCTAATTTTAGTAAATGCTTTTTAGAACAGCTTCACACCCAATTGTGGTAACACATTATTCTATAATCTCATTGAGTCTTCGAAATATTGTAACTAGTATAACACAATAAATTTGTCCGATCATCGTAACAATCAGATTTTAAAGATCCAGGAACATGTAAATATCAAGATGTTTGAATTATCGTAATTAAATCTTACAAGGTAAAAAGGTCCCAACACTATCGTAACTGGTATGTCAAAACATCATCATGCTCATTTGTGTGGTAACCCAATGTAAAGAAATTTGAATTCTCGTAACCACGTTGTACCATTATGCATTGTACTATTGTAACACGGCTGTGCATGTATGTGTTCTTGTAACTTGCATTCTTGTAACACGTACGTAGATGTGGCTATTAAAAAATGGAAAATGGTAACGTGCAGATGCAGCATGTGCACACAAATGTCGTGTTCGTATATTTACACTCGGATTAAAATGCTAGTGGCTGTTTTTTAGGGTTGCCTCTCGGCTTCATAGGCTAGTAATAAATGGTTTGTTCCATCGGGTTGGCTAAATCAATTATCATACATTTAATCAGGGAATTAAAAGGGGGGACGCGCTCACTAAGGGCAGTCCCAATGGGGAATTAATTGTGGTTTCTATGTGTAATTAATTTGGTAGCCAACTCACCTTTTTGCTGATGTGGCATAGGAATTAAAGAAGAGAGAGAGGAAAAAAAAGAGGAAACGATTTCCTCAGCAGGAAACGAAGTCCACACTTGTATCGATGCGGATGGAAACCACCAAAATCGCGCTGGGGAGAAACCGGGTGGTTTCCATGGATCCCGTACGCCGCCGCCGCCGCCATCCCTCCCCCGCGCGCGCCCGCGCGCGCCATCCCTCCCCGCGCGCGCCATCCCCTTCCCGGTTCCCGCGCGCGCTCGCTCCCTCCTTCGCTCGCGCTCGCTCCCACCGCATCGGCGGCCAACGAATCCCGCCAGTGCTCCCAAAACCTAGCTATCTGCCCCCAATCTCAAGACCTAGCCATTTTCCCCCAATCCATCCCAAGCCTCTTCACAGATGAATCCACTCCGTCCGCCTTCGTCAACCTCCAGGCGAGGCAGGGCAGGGCCAGAGAAGAAGGGCGCTTGCGCCGCCCACGGCGTCCGATCCGCCGCCACAACTGGATCCGCTCCGGCTCCCACCGTCCAGGCTGCAACGACATCATCTCCACCACTTCCAAGCCTTCAATCTGTTGGTTTTCCTGCATGGTGGAATACTTCTTCTCCGGTGGATTCCAATGCAAGGTATGTTTACCTTGAGCTTGACTCAATTCAATCTTTGTTGGGTTCACGTTTCATGTTTATTCAATCTTTGGCTGGTTGATGCGAGAGGCTTTTCGGTCTCGATCGCCTCTGTTTGTGTGTGGTGTGCTGCTGGATGTGGAAATTAGAGTATGTCTTTCGGGAGCCCGGGAGACTTGCCGACTCGGGGATGGATATATGCATGGCTCGATCCGATGAGCCTCGAAGCCCCGAACTCAAGACAAAGAAAATTCAGATCCGAACACATCTTGAAATAGTATAATCTGTCTACCCAACATCTCTTTTGTGTTTTTTGGTGCCTTTTGCAATATAGGTATATTTGTAAGCAAATAATGCTACGAGAATGGACTTGAACGAGAAAATAAGAGAAACATACTTGTTTTGTGCACAAGGCTTATCTTGATCGAGTTCGCACATGTTCTCCTTGCTAAAGGATGGTTTTTTACTCTCTCGCTGCCATCGAGCTCCATGTGATCACCATCTCCCGGCTCTTTCTTCGGTTCGGCTTGAAAAAAACGGTAGATATACGAAGAAGGAATTTGAAATTGGCCGCCGTAAGAAGAGATGGTCGATCGCTAATCTTCGGTTTACGAAACCGCACATATGCAAATTAGGAAAAGAACACGATGCTTATGTCGTTGCTGCGCAGGAGACTAATTCGTACATGAGTCCGGTGCCAATTGCTAATGTCGACGCAATCGTCTATTAGTAGTGTTTTAAAGCACAACAATAAAATGTAATTTGTAGGGCATGACCGAGCCGCATACAGAGAAGACACCATCGCATGATACACCATTGAACGAGAAAAAAATACTTTGCCTAACTCTTAACAAATTTCCTCGTGGTCAAAGCAGTTTAAAACTGACCAGACGACTCTGCTGCGCCACCAAAACTGAATCACCAACCAAACAAACTCCCAGCACAAGAATTTTTTTCGGCAGGCTATTCCAGGTTCACGTTTCATGTTTATTTTAGGCCTTAGGACGAACAAGGTTCTGCTAACCAAGACCAGCGCTTGTTTTTCTTAGCATGCTTGTGAGTTTTGGCGTGGTGAGAGGTAGTAGTTTGTCATCTCTGCTGAATAATCTGTACTATAGTAAGTTCAGCTAAACACAATGCATTTACTGGTGGTTCATGATATGCTACTGCAACTAATTTTTCCAGCAAACTTTTATGTGTGACATGTGGCAGTCTCAGTTAATGTTCCAGTTCCCTTTAGATTTTGCATTTCAGGACAGCTTTATATATATGCCTCTCTGCAAATTTGGTACTCATTCAGGGATCCCAAAACAGTAGCTTATCTTAGCTAAAAAAACGTCACGGTTCACATTTCAGCCACTTACATGTGATTGCAAACAAGAACATGATTTTGGCAAAAGAGGCATCATGGATGAAAATTTAGATCATCCTTGTGTTGACTTAACATGCTAGCTTTCCTGTTTGGTATGTAACTGCTTGTTCCTCTGTATGTGTGCTGCACAATACCTTTAATTGGCAAAACATTCATCATTCAAGCATTGGTCATCTCATATTTTTTCAGGATGTACCCACCAGGTGGGTTTACCAACTTACTGCAGTCAAACACTACTCCAGAAAATTTCCATTTGGTTGGCAATACAAGAAGCGACGCTGCAAGTTCGCCAACTACACCAAGTTTGAGAAGAAGCCTACCAGTTGAAAGTGATGCACAAGACAAAGAGACAATCAATATTGAAGTGGATGAAACCAACGAAGATGAGAGGACCGAGAAGCGATTGAATTGGACAAAACTCTGAAGATGTTAGATTGGTAAGCATATGGTTCCTACCTTCTTTTCTTCTTGGAAGTTGTCCTTGGAAACCATGCATTGGGACTGCCCTGATAGTTATGCTACCTTTTGTTATTTAAACGAAGAGTTGATATGCATGATATAATTAATATGAACATTTTATGCATGATATGGATGACTATTTTACGGAGAATCCACTCTATAATTCTACCATCTTTCGCGAAGGTTTAGGATGAGAAGGCCTCTCGTTTCTCGCGCATTGTTCATGCCCTTGGTGAGTGGTCTCCTTTTTTCACCTTAAGATTTGATGCTCTGAATCGTCCTGGGCTAACACCAATTCAAAAGTGCACTGCTGCTATAAGGCAGTTAGCAACCGGAAGCCCTGCAGATGAGTTTGATGAGTATATTAAGATTGGTGAAAGTACTGCAGTTGAGTGTTTGAAGTTATTTGTGGAGGGAGTGGTTGCAGTATTTGGGGTTGAGTATTTGAGGCGACCTACTGTACAAGATATTGAGCGCTTACTGGAGCAAAGTGAGCGTGATGGGTTCCCCGGGAAGATAGGGAGCGTTGATTGTATGCATTGGCGTTGGGAAAAATGTCCTTATGGATGGAAGGGTATGTATACTCGTGGTGATCATGGTGTGCCTACGATCATTCTAGAGGCAGTTGCTTCGCACGACCGTTGGATATGGCACGCCTTCTTTGGTGTTCCTGGATCCAACAACGATATCAATGTGCTTAACCAATCGCATTTGTTTATCGATCAGCTGAGAGGAGAAGCCCCTAAGGTCGAGTATTCTATCAATGGAAGACAATATAATCTTCCTTATTACCTAGGCGATGGCATATATCCACGAGTGGCTTTGTTTTTGTGAAGTCTATACGTGAACCGCAAATTGATAAGCATAAACTATTTGCACAAAAGCAAGAAGGTGCAAGAAAGGAAGTTGAATGTGCCTTTGGCATTTTGCAGTCTCGCTTTGGCATTTTGCGACGACCAGCACGTCTCTATGAGCAAGGCGATCTTGAGAGTATCATCTTGGCTTGTATAGTCCTCCACAACATGATAATTGAAGATGAGAGAGATATAGAGGAGGATCAACTTGATTTGAATGAGGAAGCTAGCACCTATAGTGTGCGGGCGACTACAATATCATCGGATAGAGAAAACCCGGAGATGGAAGAATTGCTTAACAGAGATAAGGAATTACGTGATTCCCAAGCGCATAAACAACTCCAAGAAGATTTGATTGAACATATTTGGCAAAAGTTTGGTCATACATATAATAGCCAAAATAATTAGGTACATATAATACTGTTGTTGTTTCATGTTTTCTAATATTCATTTGTTTACTTTATACCTGTTTTTTTCCTTGCAAATGGATGCTGATTAATGTTGCTTATTTTGCCCATTCAGATGGATGTTGATGCCTGATGATGGGCGATGGATCTTGGATCTTTGGATGTTCATGGATGCCGATTGAAGTTGATCATGGTGTGCAATTGAGTTGATGTCAAGCGGACACTGTTGATGCCTCCTTATTATTTTAAACTTGCCTAGCTATATGAACTTATATGTATTTGGATGATGCCTATCTATCTTTATGAACTATATATGTTTCATGTTTATCTTTCTTTACGGATGGATATTATTTATTAATATGGTTATGGATACAAAATTATGGGCTGCTATATGAATGCGGGGTATAGTTGTGGAAAAGTGTATTTTTCGCCACATTTTTTGAGTTGATGGATGCTTCCATTTTAATTTTTTGGGCTGCTATATGAATGCGGGTGTGCGGCTTTGTGTGCGAGGAGGGGGATGTGGTTGCGTGTGGCGCGGGGGATGTGTTGTACGGATTGATTTGCCACGAACTCGATCCATCTAGTTTGTGTCTTGCATTTAGGTCATTTGTTTCACAATGATTAGTATAGAAACCAAGCCATTGGAGAGAGTGGTGTCTATTGACATTAACTCTCTCTTGGAAACTCCTCCAAGAAACTCTCCATTGGGACCGCCCTAATTGGGGTGGTGCGGGCGGACGGTTGGTCGGGCTATAGAATAACCGTTCTATAACGGGCGCGAGTAATAGTTATATAGAGAGAACTACCGGTCTATAGCCGACCACTAGCGAACCGGCCGGCGCAACGATCTTGGGTTAATTCTTGGCCCACGCAAAGCAAGCGGAGACTACCTCCGTCCGAGTGAACCAAGCCTTTGGCGATTATAAGCAAGCCGATTAATTACGTCACGGTATTAAATTCACGGTACTTCGTGCAACCTATTGACTAGGTAACCACAATTCACGAACGTCGCTCGCTTGCGTATGCACGTTACCACTTTTCGGTTATTTTTTATTCTACTAGGCACGTGTACATGTTACAAGAACACAAGCTACGCGAGGATAACACTATCCATGCGAGAGATTCACCGGGACAACCATCGAATCATGAGCACTATGCGCCACGCTGCCGCACTACACCCAAAGTCCGGCGGCGCCACCGTAGACCGCCTCCCCTTGGTCTATAAAAGGAGGGGGCGGCCCCCGGCCGGGGACCAAGACACAACGAATCGTTCACTCGCACTCGCGATATTGGCATCTTGCCTCAATCAATCCTCGGGGACTTGGAGGCTCTCCCTCCTCTTCCGCCTTGCTTGTAGCCCCCTCTACGAGCACCACGGTGCCTTGCAATACAACGCCACGAGCGCACCCCTGTTGGACGTACGACCCACGGTCGGAACCGGGATAAACCTCGTGTCTCGGTGTTGCTTAGCGCCGGCCATCGAGAGACTGATCTCAGCGTATCTACTAGTTAGTGTCGGGACAACTTTCCGCACCGACGGTTGGCGAACCGGGGTAGGGGGACGCGCCGAGATCGGCTCCCCACCGGCGGTCTCGATGGTGATTCGCACCGAGATCACGTCCCGAGAGGTACGCCATGGGCGGCTCGGACCCTTTTCCGGCCGGATTCGAAATCCGGTTTGGGAGCCCGAACTTCCGGGCTACGGGGAACGAGTACCTCATGCGCATCACCAACCGCGACGAGCTTCATTCGTGGTGGTCGACCGGCCGGGCCCGATGCCCGCCACGCCGCTACCGATGCTCCGGCACCCACCCGGGTGGCCGTTGCGAGCACCTTACACCTCGGCACCGCGGCACTCGGAGCCGGCGCTTGCGCGAGGCGCACATGGAGCGGCGCCGGGCCGCACGCACCGCGGCACGGGGAGACACACCCATCGACGCGGTAACGGCACCCACGGGGGAGCACGCGGTTAGGGGCGGACGAAAAACTCGAAGCTCGCAAACTCGCTCGAACTCGCTCGTTAGTAGCTCGGCTCGGCTCGGCTCGTTAGAATTTTTAAACGAGCCGAGCTTAGGTTTTAGCTCGGTCGTATAACGAGCCGGCTCGAGCCGGCTCGTTATACGACCGAGCCGCTCACGAGCCAAAACGAGCCAACCTTAATTAATAACCCAACAAAATACATTGTCGCCTCCTTGGCCCATGACCACAACCCACAGCCCGCAAAGGAACCAGAAGTCCACAATGTTGAAGGTGACATTGAGTTTGTGGAGGTTCCAACCTGTATGGTCGGAAGCCTAATTGTGGACCAGATATTACCAGGAGCACTCTTTGTATAGTAAAAATATTTTTTGTCACTTCACTAAAATAATTTACTATCTGTGTATAGGCTACAAGTTTACCACTTACAAGGAAAGGCCGAAAGGGAGACATGAAGTGAAGTGTTGCAGCATGGAGAGTGTTTTAATTCTCTTAGATGAACTTAAATAATAATTTTTAGCATGCATCGCATGGAGTTTTGCAATTGGGTGAACTTAATTTTGATGATTGATTTAATGCTCAGATTGATTATATTTTTATATGTGCTTTGTTTCTTTTTATTTTTGTTGTTGGAACTTATATAATACAGATTAAGTTATAGTATATTTCAAGATGTGATGATTTGGTCAGATTTTAAACGAGCTAGCTCACGAGCTAACGAGCTGGCTCGAGCTTTTAAACGAGCCGAGCCGAGCTAGGCTTTCGGCTCGGTATCTTAACGAGCCATAACGAGCCGAGCCGTAACGAGCCGAGCCATAACGAGCCGAGCCGATAACGAGCCGAGCCGGCTCGATATCCACCCCTACACGCGGTGCGCAACACCACCGTGACGTACGCCTCATCCGTCAGCACTGACGTGGCTGCAAACGAGGACCTTCCGAGCCACAACTTGCTGGCGGTACAGAACCTCATCGCCACCACCAATGACGAGTCGTACCACGGCTCAGCCAGTGAGCTGCCGCCCGCGACCTCGCACGAGTACATGGAGTGGGTCTCCGGCGTACCGGACCCGATGATGTTCTAGCGGTTCCTTGATGCCGCCGACTACCGGTTCGGCCGCTTCCGATGACTCCGGCATCGGGAGCTACAACCCCGCGGGCGAGTGCTTTGTGGTCGTCGTCGACGAACATGCCGACGGCGCAAACGGAGTGGAGCGGGTAACGGAGACGCGCCCCGGAACCGGGGCCAAGTGCTCAAGTAACCCATGTGAGTTGAGAGAGACACAAAAACCACACGTACACGTCTTCGGGTTTGACCCTATGTCAAACCCGGCGGCACCAGTTTTGGGAAACCGGTGGCACCAGTTTTGTGTCAGCCGACCCAACGGCTAGTTTTTTAAAACTCGGTGGCACCAAGTTTGGGAACTCGGTGGCACCGGTTTTCACTGGAGTTTGCAACGGCTAGTTTTGTGAAGTCCGGAGTATCCGAGGTTTTTCCCGGAGATTCCGGGTTTTAACTCCAACGGCTAGTTTTTGGGGAGTCGGGTATTTATACCCTTCAACCTCTACTGTTGCAAGTTGTTGTTCCCGAGGTTGCTAAAGTGCTTCCTTGCTATTCCTTGCTAAGTCAAAGCCATTCTAGCTCTCCCCAACCCCTCTTTGTGAGGTTGTTTGATCTTTGCTAGATCTAGTGAGTTGGGTGGTAGAGAGAAACCTTTGTGAGCAATTCAAGAGCACTTGTATCCCTTGAGCACTGTTGGACGTCGTCAAGCTCGTGTGAAGCATTTGTTACTCTTGGAGGATTGCCTCCTAAATGGCTAGGCGTCGCCCACAAGCTCCCAAGGTGTGGTGAGCTGTGGGACGGCTTTGTGAAGGTCATGCTTCGCCTCCGAAAGGGAAGAAGCTATCTAGTGGATCTGGAAAAGGGTTGAATGCAACTCGGCTTCGGTAGGAGAAGCACCCAACGGAGACTAGGATTCACACGGTGGTGAATCCGAACTTCGGCAAAACAAATCCTTGTGTCTCTTGTTGGTTTACCTCGCTTTTACCTTGATATATCCATCCTTGCTTGCTTTTGTCATATTGGTGGAGCTACTTGGTTGTTAGTGTTTGTGAAGTCCGGGCACTCTATATTCATCAAGGAACTGATCTTTAAGCCATACACCAAGTTTGAGTTCAAGCCAAACAATCAAATAAGAAGTAGAAGAAGAGGGGAGTCAACCGCCGGGCAAATCCGGTGGCTTTGGTTTTGAGCGAGCGTGGTTATTCCGCCGCGAAGGCGCCGATCCGGAGATTCCGGAGATTTCTCCGAGAGATTCCGGACTTTCCGTAAACTCCGGAGAGAAGTCGGAGAATCCGGAGTTCACCGATTAATTTGTTTTAAGTGGTGATTTTCAATACTCCCCTATTCACCCCTCTAGGCGACATCAAGATCCTTTCAAAGAGCATCCGGGCGACTCGCCTTAGCCTTTGCACCATCGTCGTTAAGATCGTCAACGACGATGTAGCCCGTGGCTAGCGCCGCGAGGTCGACCCGATAGTGCGACCGCACCACGGTGAGGGCCTTCTAGATCCCCCGGGCGAGTGCGCCTCGCATGTGCTCGACCACATGGTCGCCCAAGGCTCGAAGGCGACTCGCCACGGAGCTCCTCGCCCGCCCGACACCCTCATCGATGCTCGGCACGCCTAGAGGGCCGCCTCGCTCCGAGAATCTCCGGTTCCCACCGGGAGGAGTTGTAGGCCATCTAGAGCGCCTCCGCCTGTGTTGTTGACGTCCCGAGAGCGATCCGCAAGCCTTACGGTTAAAGGGAAATTAGTCGAAAGAGAATCCCGACAAAACAAACCAGGCGATAAACAAAGGGTTAGGCGAGGCGACTCACCCTCGACCCGCTTCTTCTCCGTCTCGAGGTCCGTGTGCGCGGTCTCGGTCGCCTGCCGTAGCTCCGCGATGGAGGCGTCCTTCTCCTCACGGATTCTTGGCTAAGTATTACAGGTGCGGGTTGCGGCTTGACTCGTGTTGTTGCAGGTGAAGAACAAGCGCGAAAGGTCGTTGCCGGTGAGGCCTCTAGGTGTGGATAAGACAAGTAGGTTTGATTCGAGGGATCCGGTGGCCGGTGGGGTCAAGTGCGGGCCGCATGGTGGCAAGAACATCAATATGAAGTCGTGGACGGTTTCTTGGTTGAGCCACAAAACCAAGGTCGAGGCGGGACTTCGTGGGAGCCAAGTCATGAGTGGTGATTGGCGGAGGCTACATCAAGTTCGCGGGGTTTGCGGTGGTTGACCGAAAACCATCGGGTTACTCGGCTGAACCAAAAACCCGAGGCCGAAGACCGGGCATGGTGTCGAGGCCAAAACCGACCCGACCGGTTTGGAGTACCGGTCTGACCGGTTTGGGGTCGTAGGGCGCCGAAGCTTTGAGGCGGAGGACACGCATCGGGATCGCAAGGCTTGCGTCGAGGGTACGCGAAGTGCGGTCACCGGCATCCGTCCGATGGTGCTACAAATACAAATTCCCAAAGTTCCCTTGGTGGGCGTGTATCCTAGTTTAGGCTTTAGGGGTATTTTAGTCTTTCGGCTCGCCTCCATATAACCCAAGTGGTGAGAGGATGGCGGCCAACTCTTGGAACCCTAGCTCATTTCATTTTGCTATTTTCCTTCTCCTATTTTCCTTAGTATTTCTAGGACTAGCTTGAGAGCTTCATGGTGAGATCTTGTGAGAGGGAAGGATGATCGGGCGGAAGCTAGACCTTGTATGAACCTTTCATGGTATGTATAGATGATTCGGCGTGGTTCCTCAAGGCTTGTTTGTGTTCCTCCCGTTTTTCCTTTTTTGTGATTTTCGGAGTCTTTTCTTGGAATTTTCATGGGGAGGATTTGAGGGCATTTCTTTGAGGGATTCTTGTTGGATGTCACATATGAGGACCTTGTGCCTCTTTGCTTGGTGACCTTGATCCAACAAACTCTCCGAAACGGCTTCGATTTGGGTGTTTTCGGTGGTTTCCATGGGAAGGTGTTCTTGAGGGTTGACTTCCGATTCCTCTTGATTGAGTGGGTTTTGGGGACCGAGCTTCTAGCCAAGGGTAGCCCACGAGGTACCCCAACTATCCCCGAAGTCTCACTTTGATCCGTGGAACGAATCGGGAGATCGATTGGTTGAAGGTTTGAGTTTTTCCCACGGGTTGAGTTCTTCCCGATCGTCTAGGCCAAAACCGGTCCGACCGGTTTAGCCCCGTGGGTCGTCATGAAGAGTTTCCGAGCAAGGAAGTCCCCGTCGTGCTATGGCCGTTCTTGTTCAAAAAAGGAGAGGTTCTTGAGGCGGTGTTTTCTATCGGTAGGGTTTTTGGGGGAGTTTCTAGACGAACCGGCCCGACCGGTTTGCCAAACCAATCCGACCGGTTTCCCCCCGCCCGTGTGAGGCTAAGTCCAACGAAGCGGTCCGACCGGTTTCGGAAATCGGCCGACCGGTTTGGGGGCGCCGGCGGCCGTGTCGTGTGTGGTTCCACCGCGTGTGTTTCGTGGCTGTTGGTTGGGTCTTGCCCCTAGGTCCAGTAGCACTCCAGTGGCTGCGTGGACTTGGCAAGAGAAGCTTGTGGAGGTGTACGAGTGAAATTGGTTCATAGCCCGAATTCTTGAATAGAATTTTTATCGGCTCCCATTCACTCCCCCTGTCTGGTTCGCCGTATCGGTCCTTCATCGGGCGAGGCTTGTGAGATCTCCGATATGGGGATACACAATGCACGGATAATAGGCTAGCAATAAGATAGATATGCAAAAACGGAATGACCAGCTTCTTAGTCTCGGGCTAGAGAAATTAAGGCCTAAAATTACTCACCCAAAAATAAACCTTGTATACTAAGTTTTTGCACTCAAATATATATGGCTCGGGATAGGTAGGGGAACATGCAAGAGGTATTTATGACAAGGTTAGCATTACTTTTAAGAACAAAAATAAATCATCTTTAATCCATCTAAATCTTGAGAGGACATAAAACACTATGGGTCTTTATTTTTATCATAACCTCCGCTAAAGATTAAGATAGCATTTAGATAATTTCAGATTTGTATTTTAAGAGAGCATTAGCTAATCATGCATAAAACAAGTACAAAGATAAACAAAGCGGAAATTATAATCATATATCATCATGGCATAAACTTTGTATCTTTGCTAAAGGTAAAAACAAGGTGGTGACTTTATTCATGATGAAAAATAAAAACTAACACACATGCTGAAAATTTAAATAAAAACTGAAAACACTACGCATACATAGGCGCACACAAGCTTAAAATTAAAGAAAAGGGGAAAAGGAAAGATAACTAAAGCTCCCCCTTTCTCTAATCTTCCGCCGGTGGTTAATATTGATAGTCTTGGTTGTTGTACCCTTGCTCATAATAGGATTGCACCACTCCTCCTATGAATTGTCCCGGCGGTGCTAAGTGAAGGTGTCAAAGCTCATAAGCGATGTTTGCATTTCCTTCAACCATTTGGTTTGCATTGGTTTGGATGACTGCAATAATTTGCATGTTTCTTGCAGCGTATCCTCCAATGAGGGACACACTTTGTTGTGGGTAAGGAAGGTGTGCATATGGCTCCGCAAAGGCTACGTTTGGCACCGCAAAATTTTATGGGGGCATGGCTGCACCACTCCCCCATGCTTGCATTGGTACACCACCGTAGTAACTTGACGGTGCCGGAATTCCTCCAATGGTGGCACATAATTTTGTTACGCACCTCCTTCTTGGGTTGTGGAAAAACCTTCTCCTATAATCCTTCCTCTTTTATTTTTTCTTCGCTGGCACAAGAAGTCCTTCCTCTAACCAATCTTCTTTCCCTCAAGAAAAAGTCTTATCTTCCACCCGGAAGGGGAAAATTCACCTTGGCCACTTTGAAGCCTCCTCTCTCATCTCCACTTATGTATTTGCCTTGCTTCATATATTCAAATCTTAGGGAAGTCCGGGTAGGAGATGCTTCGGGTTCCTTGTAATACCCGGTCTCAAAGAGATAACCAACATGGAGAGGTAACACTCCGAACCAATATCTCCCGAACCCGATGTTGCTCACAACACCACCGGTTGATCATAAGGTGAGTGGGGTCGATTGGCTACCTGGCAATCAAAGCCGAGTAAAGCCAATTCACCTCCATGTTGGTTATCTTGGTCTCTCTCATTTTCCCCAAAATCCTTTTGCACATCCATGAGTGAAACACTTGGATGATGGGGTTCCGGTCACTAATTCTTTGTCGGTGAGCTTTTCCCGCGATCATACTCCAAAAACCTTTCAATGTGCCTTAACGCACATCCACTTGTTCCGAGGCTCCCTTTTGAAAACCGAGTAATTCCCTAGTATACTCATAGGGAACCCCTTGTTCAACTCCCTCCAAACGGAATGAGAAACTCGACACTCCTTCATCAAGGATATGCGCCATGGTCATGAGAATTTCCAAGGCGAATCCCTTGTGGGTGTTTGCCGACACTCGTTGGAGAATTGCACCCATCCTAGGTGTCCCAACATGTAGTAATATTCATATGAAAACCCAACATGTGGAGAGCTTGGTTGTTGTAGTCGACATTCACTACAAGCCTCTACTTAAGATGAGTGAGCTTCTTCTCCTCCTCCATCGTGATGATAAACCCATTGGAACACCACAGAGTGTATGGAGGTGGAGCGGATGATCGTGTCGAGCCACGAGGTGGGACGAGCGGCTCCTCCGTACCTCCTTGAGGTTTGGTGAACCTTATAGACGAGCTTCGTGTGGCCCTCATCCCACCGAGGATAAGAGTATCATTCCTCCTCGGTGGTGCCATGTCCTCCTCCATACTCCGAGGAGACTTGGAAACCGAGTACCTCCTCGAAGAGGTTGTCGATGATGGCTTGGATGACGATGATCCCTTCTTCTTGGTGAAAAGACTTGTAGTTTTCTTCCATGGTTGCAGCACTCTCCCTCACAAATAAATATCCAGGGCTTTCAATTGGTAACAAGGTACACAAATATTGTTTTGGAGTATGGACTTTGAGTGGAATTAGAATGTGTTTTGTTGCACGAAACAAACGGGGTGGATGGCTAAGTCTAAGGTGGTTCTGGACTACAAACTTGAGCCCACGAACAAAGAGCTGGATGGGAGACTTACATATCCTGGCCCGGTTCTTCTCCGCCGCACTCATGCTTGCTTTGTTGCTTCATGACCTCGTGCTCCACGGGGTTGCACCTTCCAAACGTTCTCGTCCACTCCTTTGCTTGCATTATTGTTCCTTCCACTTGATGATTTTGCTTTGAGTCACTTCCATACTCCCTTGCCTCACATGCTACCATGATATTCCTACAAAAGAAAGCCTTGTCTGCCACCCCATGCTTGTCCTTTGCATGTGGTTTGATAAAAGATGTTAGAGGGGCATCCCATGATGTATCATGGTGCATGCATGGTTAGGTTAACTAGATTGCCTCCCTCTAAGCATGTTTTAATGCTAAGCACTCCTCCAATTTCAAAAATTTAAAATAAAATCAGAGATATCAATGAGTTTAAATATAAATTAAGAGAAGTTTTTAAAGCATTAAAAACAAATGTAAGTCGAAAAATATTTTTGACTACTTTTATTTTGGTCTTACTGGTATCGTTTGCTTCCATTAATTGAGAGCAAGCTTTTCCCGGCTTGATCATGGGGGCATAGGTTTAGGTTCTAATTTTGATTAGATGAGAGAGATTTTGAATGAAATAAAATTAAATGAGGCTTAGAAAAATTCTAATCTTAGAGAAACCAAGGGTGTGGATTTTTAAACCAACCAAAAATCAAGTTTCTAGCTAGGTTCACGCGAGTCCTACCACGTGCTGAAATTTAAATATCATCTAGGTACAAAGCGTGGCTCTACTCGTGTGTTTTTAGCATGTAAAACAAGTCAACCATAACAACTTAAAGAGGATGAACGGTTGAGGTAGGTTTTGAATTTATTTGGTTTTGGTTTCTTGAAAAGAAGTAAATAAAACATAGGATGGTTCATGTAAAGGGTTTATTATCCAAACAGAATATTCAACAAAGAATTATGTCACTAATATTGTTCAACCATTCTAAGTCTATTGTTTTGTGTAGTAAAATTAAAAACTAACTTACTTTAAAGACTCGAAAAATCTTGAATCGGGTTGTCCTCCCGGTAGCTTATTCTTGACTCGACGAAACGGGTTGCCTCCCGCCTAGCGCTTCGTTTATAGTCCATGGCTAGACTTCTTCACTTGATTACTTCGGATCAACGCTCTTTGCGAGCGTTGCAATCTTGGGTACCCACTTCCACACCATCTTGGGCACGGGCTTATTCTTCGGCTTAGTCATTTGGTCTTGACGGATGCAACAACTTCCTTCATGTAGTGCCTCGGCATCTCAAACTCCGGTCCATCGGCCGTGATCTTCGTGGTCTCCTTAGTGTGATCCTCCATCTCTCCCGAATGAGTTTGAGTAGCCTTCACCGTCTCGACACCTTGAGGTTGTCTCGGATATTCTCCTTTGCTACCCATCGGGCTCCCGACATGTTGTCCCACTTGCGTCTCTAGCATCTTCATCATGATGAACACTTTATGTATAGTGCTTCCGACCTCCGTCACCTTTTCATCTAAATTCTCCAATACTTTGTCCATAGCCTCGTACTTAGTGACGACGTCCTTGTTGATCTTAGCTTGCTCATCCATGAAGTCCTTCAATTGTGTACAAAGAGGAACCAAATCTTGAATCGAGGAACTTGCATTAAATCGAGGTTTACCTTGGACTTGGCAGTACTCCTCACACTTCTCCAATGTGAATCTTGCCTTGGCAGCATTTAGGTCTTGAGCTTCGCTCTCTATGTCCATCTTCTCCATCCTCCTCTTAAGGAAATCGATATGCCACTCAAGGAATTCGGCTCGCATGTATTCATTGAAACGCTCGAAAGCTTCCGCAATCATCTCCATAGGCATTAAACAAATGTATCAATCTTGTTGCACAAATTTTGAGTCTTGGTCGGCAAATAAAATTCCTTCATAAAGTTCCTCATCAACGCTTCCCAATCTTGCTTCGACTCCACCGGTAGAGTGTGGATCCAACACAAAGCTTTTCAAAGTTGTGAGAATGGAAAATGCATTGCCCTCACTTGATCTTGAGTCCCCCCATCCACATAGAAAGTTTGACATAGTTGAACAAATGCTTGCAGGTGAAGGTTCGGATGCTCTTTACCGGTGAAAGGCGAGTGTTGCACCATGCGGATAGTTGTCACCTTGATCTTGAACGGCCTTCCGACGTCTTAAAAGTTTACTGTAGGTAGATCAACGATGTCGGGGTGCATAGCTCGATCTTGCGCTCCGGTTGTGGTTGTTCTCCCATGGGTGGCGGTTGAGGTTGATCTTCCTTTGGACTTGGAGATGGTGATTCCCTTGGATATTCCTACGGTCATTCGACTTCGGCTTTTGGATCTAGGGTTTCCAACCCTTTAGTTTGTGTTGCACGTCTCCTTTGCTTGTAAAGTTTTCCCGGACATCAACAAAAGAAAGTTTGGGTTTCTCGGAGAGGTAGCCAACCATCTCCGGTTAGGGTTAGCAATAAAACAAAAATCTCTAAAGAAAAATTAGGGTTAGACAAGAACTAGATTAGATTGATTTTTTTCTTTTTGAGGATGGTCAAAGTTAAGAGATGCAAAAGAAAATCAAAAGAAAAACTAAAAAATATTCACAACAAGAGCGATACTAGATTGGATCTTGATTGCTTGTTCCCCAAAGAACGGCGCCGAAAAAGGGGCTTGTTGACGGTGTATATTTGTATCGAACTTCATATGGATTTGCAAGCGGACAAATCTCCGGTCGTAGTCAAGGGACCCTTCTTCCCTCGAGTGGTGAACCCAAGGTATCGAATCCGTGGAACAATGCGCAACACAAGGATTCAATCTAGTAAAGCAAGGAAAGCTATCTTTTGAAGAACCAAGTTGTATCTTATCTAACGGATATCAAGAGAACACATCTAATCTAATCTACTAAAGAGGTAGCAAGAGAAAGCAAAGAGATAACCTATCTAGAGAGTCTAGATCATGCTTATATTATAGCTCCAAACAAGATAGATGAAGATAGAAAAGTGAATCTCATTAAAAGCTTCTTTAAACCGTGGCCTCCGGTCGATTCCGAAGATGCCCGCCTTTTGGAGCCACCGTTCGTCACAACACACCCCTATTCGTGTGGGTTAGCCTAGGGCGAGTTCGATAAGAACAAGTTGAAATCACTTGGTTGGTCCGGTATGCACCTCTAGCCACCGCGGCTGCAAGAGAACCCTATGCAATCTATCGTAAGTATAGATTGGGGAAGAAGCAAAACCAAGGGAGAACAAAATCATCGAGAAGGCACTTAAAGACTTCACATTGAACGATTACATGAACAAGATCACCACCGGGATCCTACCTCGATCTTGATCCTTGCTCCGAGCTCCGACGTGGTCTTCCATGCAAGGTTCCCACGTCGACTAGGGAGACCGTTGACGGTTAATAGTTGTATCAAAGTTCGTTTAATGACTTGCAAGCGGACAAGTCTCCCGTCGTAGTCAAGGGACCCTTCTTCCCTCGAGTGGTGAACCCAAGGTATCGAATTCGTGGAACAAATGTGTGACGCAAAACTTAATCTAATAAAGCCAAGTAACTTCAATCTTCGATAAAAGAAACCCTAATGCATCTAGGTAAAAGACATGAAACTAATCTAATCTACTAAAGACCGGAGAAAACAAAGTAAGATTGGGTAGATAAACCGATCTAGAGAGATTGGGGTAAGCCTTTAGTTGAAGTTCCAAGCAAGAGAAGAAGTAGCAAATCGGATCTTATAAGAAGCTTCTTTAAATCGTGGTTTCCCGTCCAAATCCGAAAACATCCGCCTTTCGGAACCCCCGTTCGTCACAACGTATCCCTACTCATGCGGGGATCTTAGGGCGAGTCAAAAGACAAGTCGAGATTCTTTCGGAAGATTCGGCGTGTACCTCTAGCCACCGTGGCTACAAGAACACCCTATGTAATCTATCTCGAGAATAGAATTGGAATAAGCAAAGCCGATCGAAAAACGATATCTTCGAGGAAACACTTGATCGCTAGGAAAAGATTCAACTTGATAATTCAACTATAACAATGATACATACACAAGATCACCACCGGGATCCTTCCTTGATCTTGCTTCTAGCTCCGGGAACTCCGACGTGGTCTTCCGTGCAAGGTTCCCACGTCGGCTAGGGAAACCCTAGTCAACTAGCTCGACCCTCTCCTCTCCGAGATGGTGTCCCTTTCTTCTCTGCTCCTCGGTGGCCGATGACGAATTGTATGATGCGTGGCTCTCGGTCAGGGGGCTATAAATAGCCTGATTGGCGGCTAGGGCAAAGGGGAGCCTCACCGGGCCCTAGACGAGGCCGGGCCGACCGGCACGGGCCGGCCGGCTCGGGACCATCCCGGCCCGGCCCCGAGGCCTCCTTTGCTCTACGTCGGTTCCCTTGCTTCCCGGATGTTTCCCCCTTCGCATGTAGGTCCATGTCGTCGGTTTCTCTCCGAATTGGACACAACTCCTTGTCTTGCAAGATTCGGCACTTTTCCGGTCGGGTCCTCGAGTTTGTCGTCTTCTCGTATCAAGTCCCCGGCTTCTTGGAGTTAAGTTTGCTTCATTGCATGACTTGTACGGGGCTTCAAGGTCTTGTCATGAGGTGCTTGATGAACTTATCCCGAAAGTCTTGCATTCAACGCTAAAACCCTGCATAAGCATTAAACTCCAAAACCGACATGCACACGTGAACTTGTTATACCACGGGGGTTAGTACCAATGGATAAGGTATAAAACTCATGCCAACACCGAAGGTAAACTCATGGCTAGGTTGACGGATTTTCACCGTCAACATCTCCCCCATGCTTAAACCTTGCTCGTCGTCGAGTAAGCCTTCGATGGATATCATCATTGCCAAACAATGTTTAAACCTTGCACTTGATCATACATGAGAAAACATAATGCTCTCAAAATTTTAATTCATTAAAGTTCCATAATGTACTAGCCTTCATCTCTACGGAGGGTAGATTCTTATTAAGCTTATCCCACAAGTATTAACATGCTCACAAAGTTTAAATAGATCTCAGAATTTTTGAAATAAAGAACGAGATAAAGAAAAACTAAACCAAGTTCACAAATTTAAATCATCTTGCATATTGCTCATGAACTCTCATCTCGCTTGTCTCTCAAGCCTATATATTCTACTCCTTTCCCTCTCATAACATATATGCGTGGTAGGCTTTATATGGAGCTTTGGGAAAGTTTAGTCCTAACAAGATTTTATAAATGAGGTGTTGTCAAAACAAGACAAGCTTCTCATGGTCTTACCGAGACTCGTCAAAAAGGTCATTGGAAAATAATGTTAAATCAAGGAGGGGAAAGATAAAAATACATACACTTTAGATGAGTGGACATGTGCAAATGGCAAAGAGTGATCCCGAGGCACAAAGGAAGTCCTCGTTATCGGATTGAACATGGTTGGAAAATGAGAATGGATCTTTTAAACTTGAAGCCTTGAATGCACTCTTAGAGAACCGGGGAGTTCACTTTACGCATACTCATATATATATATTTTTTTTTCTTTCTCATATTTCTCATTCTTTTCTTTCTTTCTTTCATTCATTTATTTTTTATGAGACTTTCACCTTGGAAGTCACGTATATCGCCTTTAAATTTTTCTTTCATACATTATTTTTTTTTAAAATTGCTCCCCTTTGAACTCTAAAACTGCACCGTACCAACCTCCTCCCCCATGCTTAGACGTTGCTCGTCCTCGAGCAAAGAGGCGAAAAATAAGGTAGGTACCGGAAATATTTTTCCTTTGAGAGATACTTGAAATCTTCAATGTTGGCACCGTCTTGCGATCTTCCTTGAATTGATGATCCATTCTCAACGATAGGTTGTGGTCAAGGAGGTAATCACAAAAGATGATATTTGGTTTAAGGGTGGATATCCGGCAAGGTTTGTGAGATCTCCAATGCGGGGATACACAATGCACGGATAAAAGGCTAGCAAAAAGATAGATACGCAAAAACGGAATGACCAGCTTCTTAGTCTCGGGCCAGAGAAATCATGGCCTGCAATAACTCACTCAAAAATAAATCTTGTACACTAAGGTTTATGCACTCAAATATATATTAGGCTTTGGATAGGTTGAGCAACACACAAGTGATATTTATGACAAGGTTAGCGATATTTTTGAGCATAAAGACATCTTTAATCTATTCATAACTTGAGAGCACATAAAACACTATGGGTCTTTATTTTAATCATAACCTCCGCTAAAGATTAAGCTAGCATTTAAATAAATTCAGATTCGTATTTTAAGAGAGCACTAGCTTTAACATGCATAAATCAATTACAAAGATAAACAAAGCAGCAATTATAATCATATATCATCACGACACAAATTTTTGTAACTTTTCCAATGATATAATCAAGGTGGTGTCTTTATTAATGATGATATCAAGTTGAAATACAAACTGAAAATAAACAAACATGCTTGCTGAAAATTAAATAAAATCAGAAAATATTACGCAAACACACATAAATAAAAGCTGAAAATTACGAGAGAAAAAGAAAAGAAAACTAAAGTTCCTAAATCTTCTAGTCCTCCGCCGGTGGTTGGTGTTGATGATCTTGATAGTAATACCCTTGCTCATAATATGATTGGACATTCCCTCCGACGAATTGATTTGGCTCCACTAGGTGAAGGCGTCCAAGCTCGTAGGCATTATTTGCATTGCCTTCACCAAGTTGAGCTGCGTTAGCTTGGATGGCTGCGATGTTTTGGGCGTTTCTTGCAGCATACCCTCCAATTATGGACATGCTTTGTTGTGGTTGGGGATGATGTGCGTAGGGCTCCACGAAGTTAGCATTGGGCACCACATAATTTGGTGGGGGTACCGGTGCACCACCCCCCATGCTTGCTCTTGTGGCCCTCCGTAATAACTTGGCGGAGGAGGGATCCCGCCAAATGGTTGCACATTGGGTTGTGCTCCACTCGCTTGTGCGGAGGATGTTCCCTCCTCTACGATTCTTCCTCTTTTGTTCTTCCTTGCAGGGACAAGGAGTCCCTCTTCCAACCAATCGTCCCTCCCTTCGGTGAAAAGCCTAAGCCTCTCATCGGGAAGGGGTAGGTTCACTATGGACAAACGATAACCTCCTCTCTCATCTCCACTAATGTATTTGCCTTGCCGCAAATACTCAATGCCGAGAGAGGTACCACTCAAAAGATGGTCGGGGTTTCTTGCGATCCCCGGCCGTAAGGAGAAGGCCAACATGGAGAGGTAGCACCCCGAACCAATATTTCCCGCCCCCGATGTTGCTTCACAACACCAACGGTTGATCATGAGGTAAGAGGGGTCTATTGGCTGCCTGGCAATTAAAGCCGAGTAGAGCCAATTCAACTCCATGTCGGTCACCTTCGTCTCCTTCATCCTCCCCAATACCCTCTTGCACATCCAAGAGTGAAATATCCGGATAATGGGGTTGCGGATGCAATTGCGTTGTTGATGGGCTTCTCCGGAGATCATATTCCAAAATCCCGCTAACATGCCGGGTGGCACGTCAACTTTCTCCGGAGCTCCCTTGTGGAATCCAAGTAGCTCCCTAACATGCTCGTAGGGAACCACTTGTTGGACTCCCTCCAAACGGAATGACAAGCTTTGCACTCCATCATCAAGGATAGGTGCAATAGTCATCAAAATTTCCAAGGCGAACCCCATGTGGGTGTCCGCCGATACTCCGTTGGAGAATTGCACCCATCCAAGGTGCCCCAACATGTAGTATATGTCGGTGCCAAAACCCAAGGTGTAGAGTGCTTGGTCGTCGAACTCGACATTGGACACAAGCCTCTTCTCAAGATTAGAGAGCCTCTCCTCCTCCTCCGATGACAAGATGATGAAGCCGTACGAAGAGTATATCGGAGTGTAAGGAGGTGGCGCGGTCGAACGGGTCGATCGTCGTGGTGGCGCGGGCTGCTCCTCCGTGTGCCCTCGAGGTTCGGTAAACCTCATGGACGTGCTTCTTGCAGCCCTCATACCACCAAGGAGGAGAGCATCGTTCCTCCTCGGTGGTGCCGTATCCGTCTCCATGCTCCGGGAGACTCGAAACCGAGTGCCTCCTTGAAGACGTGCTTGATGACGGCTTGGATGACGACGAACCCTTCTTCTTGGAGAAGATACTTGTGGTTTTCTTCCACATGGTTGCTGCACTCTTTTCTTCTACTAAAACTCCGGGTTGCAACCGGTAACTAAGCACTTAAACTCTTTGCTTCGGATGTGTACTTTGCGTGGGTTAAGCATGTGGATTTTTTTGAGCTATCAAGCTTGGGAAGGTTGTCTATGTCTATGGAGGTTTTGGGCACACAAACTTGAACACACAAAGGAAGGAGAGGGAAGCTTGCTGCAGGAAAACGGGAGCCGGGGGCTCCTTAAGTAGGGGAGGCCGGCCGGCCGGGCCGACTGCGGCCTAGGGGCCTCGGTGCACCTCCCCACCTCGTCTTTCTTCCAAGCACGATCATTTCGCCTCGCAACTTTCCCCCGCCCGCGTGCTCCACGAGTTGCACCGCCCAAACGCTCTCGTCCACTCCTTTTCTTGCACTATTGGTCCTTCCACTTGATGCTTCATGCTTTGGGTCATGTCCATGCTCCCTAGCTCCACTTGCTTCACATGCCACAATGAAATTCCTGCAAAGTTGATGCTTGCTGCCCACCATGCTTGTCCTTTGCATGTGGAATTGGTGAAAGTTTATAAAGGGGAATCCAATGGTGCATGCATGATTAATTCAAACTAGATTGCCTCCATTTAGGTATGTTTAAGGTTAAGCACTCCTCTAATTCGAAATTTAAAATATTTTTCAGAGCCATGCAAGAGCTCAAACGTAAATTTAGAGAAGTTTTTAAACCATTAAAAACAAATGTAAGTCGAAAATATTTTTCGACTACGTTGATTTCGATCTCACCGGTATAGCTTGCCTTCATCGGTTGAGAACAAACTTTTCCGGCTTGATCATGGGGGCATAGGTTTAGGTTCTAATTTTGGCTAAATAAGAGAGATTTTGAATGAAACAAAATTAGATGAGGCTTAGAAAAATTCTAATCTTAGAGAAACCAAGGATATAGATTTTTAAACCAATCAAAAGTTTTGATTTTCTAGGCTCACGCGAGTTCTACCACGTGCTGAATTTTATTAACACCTAGATATAAGTCATGGCTCTACTCGTGTGGTTTTAGCATGAAAAATAAGTCAACCTCAGCACTATAATGAGGGTGAGAGGTTGAGTTAGGTTCTGAAATTATTTGGTTGAGGTTTCCGAAAAGAATCAAACAAGCACATAGGAGGGTTCATGCAAAGGGTTTATGATAAAGCAAAACATTCAATCAAGAATTATGTCTCTAATATTGTTCAACCACTTCTAAGTCTAATGTCTTTGCGTAATAAAACTCAAAACTAAATTATTAAAAATACTCGAAAAACCCGGAATCGGGTTGTCCTCCCGTAGCTTATTCTTGACTCGACGAAACGGGTTGCCTCCCGCCTAGCGCTTCGTTTATAGTCTATAGCTAGACTTCTTCACTTGATTACTCCGGATCAACGCTCTTTGCGGGCGTTGCAATCTTGGGTACCCACTTCCGCACCATCTTGGGCGCGGGCTTGTCTTCCGGCTTAGTCATTTTTTTGGTCTTCACAGGCGGCTTCTCTTCCTTTGTCTTGACGGATGCAACACCTTCTTTGATTTTCTTTACGTTCATTTTTTTCGGCTCCTTCTTATTTTTCAGCCCCTCCGTTTGCTTTGGTTCTCCCTTCACTCCAATCATGTTGCATGCCTCGATTCTTGGACGGAACTTGAAGGAACTCCTTTCTCCGTTGATATCGAACATGATCTCCCCCTTGCCAACATCGATAGTAGCTCCCACGGTCTTGAGGAAAGGCCTCCCAAGGATGAGTGGCGGCTTCTCCCTCTCCCCCATCTCGAGCACAACGAAGTCGACGGGGATGAAGTGGTGTCCGACCTTCACGGGTACATCTTCAGCAATGCCCAAGGGATAGCGAATGGAGTTGTCTCCCAACTCCAAACGGATACCCGTAGGCTCCATTGGTAGGCGTAGCTTCTCGAACACATCCCTCGGCATGACGCTTACGCTAGCTCCAAGGTTGCATAACGCCTTCTCGAAGTTGAAAGAACCAACCGAACATGGAATTGTAGGGCAACCGGGGTCCTTTTGCTTCTCTAGCCCATTAGCAATAGCGACACTACACTCCTCGAACATCTTGACATGATCTACCCCGAGTGTTGCTATCTCATATTTATTTGCAAGTATGTCTTTAAAGTAACGAGAATATGTAGGTACTTGTAGGGCATCTAGTAATGGCATGTTGATGCTAAGTCTATGCACAACTTCCACAAACTTCTCAAAGTGGTTGTCAAGTTTACCTCGGAAGAAGCGTGGCTTGAGTTGCCGTATCCTCGTGTCTTCCTCCAGGCATCTCAAATTCGGGTTCCTCGGTGACGATCCCCGTAACCTTCTCTTTAGCGGCTCCTTCCACCTCGGTGGATGGTTTAAGCTTCCTTGCTCCCGCGGAATGTTCGGGTCTTCGGTCTCCTTCCCCGAACGTGTTTGAATGGCCTTCGCCGATTCGGGACTTTTGGGTTGTCCGGAAGCTTCCCTTCATCATTAGTGAGGCGCCCCGCAAGTTGTCCAACTTGCGTCTCGAGCATCTTCATCATGTTGAGCACTTGATGATTGGAACTTCCGACCTCCGTCACTTTGCTATCGATGTTCTCCAACACCTTGTCTATGGTCTTGAACTTGGTGACGGTGTCCTTATTGATCTTAGCTTGCTCATCCATGAACTCCTTCAATTGTATACGAAGCGGAACCGCGTTAGGAATAGATGAACTTGCGTTAAATTGAGGTCTACCTTGCCCGTAGCGGAAGTTCGGCAATTCTCCCTTCCTCATGTAGTCGAGCACTTTGGCTTCCTCCGGACAATCTTTGCGGACATGGCCATACTCTCCACATTCTTCGCATGTGGACCTTGCTTCGGCGGCCTTCAAGTCTTGAGCCTCTTTCTTTTCCATCTCCATCTTCTCCAACCTTCTCATGAGCGAGTCGATCTTGCCTTCAAGTATGTTCTCCTTCTCCACTTGCAAGACTCCTTTGACGTTCCCCGTGGGTTGAACCGGATGTAGGCGCCCGGAGGACGCCCATGTGTCATTATCGGCGACCTTCTTGAATAGAGTGAAAGCTTCCGTCGGTGTAAGTTCGATGATGGATCCTCCCGCCGATGCATCGATGATCGTCCTTGACGCCATTGTGAGTCCTTGATAGAACTTTTGCACGAGGTCTTCCTTCGGGAACTTGTGATGTGGAACCTCCCGGGTGTACTCGTTGAAGCGCTCGAATGCCTCCGAGATAGTTTCCGTAGGATATTGAACAAAGGTGGCAATCTTATTACGCAAGCTTTGAGTTTTACCCGGCGAGTAGTATTCCTTCATGAAAGCCTTCATCAACGTGTTCCAATTTTGCACCGTCTCCGCCGGTTGAGAGTGGAACCATTGCAAAGCCTTCCCGAGTAGTGAGAATGGAAAAAGCCTTGCCCTCATTTGATCTTGAGTCACCCCATCCATGTTGAAAGTCTGACATAGTTGAATGAATGCTTGGAGGTGAAGGTTCGGATCTTCTTTACCGGTGAAGGGTGAATGTTGCACCATGCGGATTGTGGAGGTCTTGATCTCGAACGGTCTTCCGATCTCCTCAAGGTTCAAGATTGGTAGGTCGATGATGTCTGGGGTGCATAGCTCCCCAATCTTGCGTTCTTGTGGTGGTTGGTCACCCATCGGTGGAAGTCGATTCTCCCGAGGACTTTGAGGTGGTGAATTCTTCGGAGATTCCGTGATCCTTTGTCTTCCGACTCCGAATCTACAAAATCCGGCTTTTTAGCTTGATGTGCTTCGCGTCTCCTTAGCCTCGTAAAGTTTTTCCGGATCATCCACAAAATTATCGGGTTTGTTGGAGAGGTAGCCGTCCATCTCCGTTAGGGTTAGCAATAAACAAAATATGCAAAAACTAGAAAGTAAAAACAAATCTATAAAAACTAGGGTTAGACAAACTAGATTAGATGTATTTTGAGGATGATCAAAGTTTAGTAGATGCAAAAATAAAAACAAAAAGAAAACTGAAAATTACAAAAAGGCAATAAAAAATCAAATCTTGATCACTTGTTCCCCGGCAACGGCGCCAAAAAAAGGGGCTTGTTGACGGTTAATAGTTGTATCAAAGTTCGTTTAATGACTTGCAAGCGGACAAGTCTCCCGTCGTAGTCAAGAAACCCTTCTTCCCTCGAGTGGTGAACCCAAGGTATCGAATTAGTGGAACAAATGTGTGATGCAAAACTTAATCTAATAAAGCCAAGTAACTTCAATCTTCGATAAAAGAAACCCTAATGCATCTAGGTAAAATACATGAAACTAATCTAATCTACTAAAGACCGGAGAAAACAAAGTAAGATTGGGTAGATAAACCGATCTAGAGAGATCGGGGTAAGCCTTTTGTTGAAGTTCCAAGCAAGAGAAGAAGTAGCAAATCGAATCTTATAAGAAGCGTCTTTAAATCGTGGTTTCCTGTCCAAATCCGAAAACATCCGCCTTTCGGAACCCCCATTCTATCACAACGTATCCCTACTCATGCGGGGAGCTAAGGGCGAGTCAAAAGACAAGTCGAGATTCTTTCGGAAGATCCGGCGTGTACCTCTAGCCACCGCGGCTACAAGAACACCCTATGTAATCTATCTCGAGAATAGAATTGGAATAAGCAAAGCCGATCGAAAAACGATATCTTCGAGGAAACACTTGATCGCCGGAAAGGATTCAACTTGATAATTCAACTATAACAATGATACATACACAAGATCACCACCGGGATCCTTCCTTTATCTTGCTTCTAGCTCGGGAACTCCGACGTGGTCTTCCGTGCAAGGTTCCCACGTCGGCTAGGGAAACCCTAGTCAACTAGCTCGACCCTCTCCTCTCCGAGATGGTGTCCCTCTCTTCTCTGCTCCTCGGCGGCCCATGACGAATTGTATGATGCGTGGCTCTCGGTCGGGGGGCTATAAATAGCCTCGATTGGCGGCTAGGGAAAGGGGAGCCTCACCGGGCTCGGGACGGGGGGCTGGGCCGACCGGCCCGGGCCGGCCGGCCCGGGCCCATCCGGGCCCGGCCCCCGAGGCCTCCTTTGCTCTATGTCGGTTCCCTTGCTTCCCGGATGTTTCCCCCTTCGTATGTAGGTCCATGTCGTCGGTTTCTCTCCGAATTGGACACAACTCCTTGTCTTGCAAGATTCAACACTTTTCCGGTTAGGTCCTTAGAGTTTGTCATCTTCTCGGATCAAGTCCCCGGCTTCTTGGAGTTAAGTTTGCTTCATTGCATGACTTGTACGGGGCTTCAAGGTCTTATTATGACGTGCTTGATGAACTTATCCCGAAAGTCTTGCATTCAACGCTAAAACCCCGCATAAACATTAAATTCCAAAACCGACATGCACACGTGAACTTGTTATACCACGGGGGTTAGTACCAATGGATAAGGTATAAAACTCATGCCAACACCGAAGGTAAACTCATGGCTAGGTTGACGGATTTTCACCGTCAACGAGACCCTAGACAACTAGCACGACCCTCATCTCCGAGATGGTGTCACTCAAGCTTCTCTCGCTCCTCGGCGGCGGATGGCGAATGAATTCATTCGTTGCTCTCGGTCGGGGGGCTATAAATATCCCGAGAGACGTCTAGGTCAAAGGGGGGCGGCGGGCCCCGAAATGGGCTAGGCCGGCCGGCCCGGGCCGACCGGTCCGGGCCCACTTCGGCCCCGGCCGGCCGCCTCCTTCGCGTGGTGTCGGTTCCGAGTCTTCTAGATCCTTCCCCCTTCTCGCATGCGGGCCCTTGTCGTTAGTTTCTATCCGAGTTGGACGAAGCTCCTTGTCTAGCAAGATTCGACACTTTTCCGGCTAGGTCCTCGGAGTTTGTCATCTTCTCGGGTTTGGTCCCCGGGCTTCTTGGAGTCATGTTTGCTTCATTGCATGACTTGTACCGGCTTCAAGGTCTTGTCATGAGGTGCTTGATGAACTTATCCGGAAGTCTTGCTTTCAACACTAAAACCCCGCATAAACACTATGCTCCGAAACCGACATGCACGAACGAACATGTTATACCAAGGGGGTTAGTACCAATGGATATGGTATAAAACTCATGCCAACACCGAAGGTAAACTCATGGCTAGGTTGACGGAATTTTTCTTAGGAAGGTGGGAACCGGGAAGCTTGTTACTTGCAATGCGGCAAATACTCTACCAAAGCAAATACTCTACCAATTGCATTTATCATCGGTTGCTCCCGTCCTCGCCGGACAATCTTAGTTATGCATGCACTTCTAACAAGGGCGAGCTCCTCCTTATCTAGTTATCATAGCATCCAAACCCAATGAATAAGAATGGAGAAGCAACGAGTTAGAACAACAAAGGAAAGGTTCGGATCAAAATCGGTATACGGGATAATCAAGACTAGCTTATCTAAATTGTTGAACAATCCATTGACCGTCACTGGAAAAAGTAAGAAAAACAAAAAGATCCTAAAAATTCCGAATGTGGGATCCTAAAAATAAAAATGGGCGGATTGAGGAGGAACGAAACAATACCACCATGTTACTCATACATAGTCGGCTCCTCTTCACCTTGCCTACGAATCCATATGGCTTTCTCATCGGTGGGGTCCGCCCCGTCGGCCAGAACTCCTCCGGTGCTTGCGGAATGCGGCGAGCGCGAACGGCGAGAGGAGGAAGATGAATGCAAGTGACAACGAGGTTTTTTGTCTTTGGGCAAATGCATCACCGTTTTACGTATTAAGGACTCCTACTTATACACAAGCTAACTTACAAGAGAAGAAAACAGAGTGGTGGAGCTATTCTCCGGGCACTCGCCATGCGCGCCACGACCTTGACATCGTGTGCCATCCCACACCGCGATCATGACGCTCGGCCACGCCACACACGTTACGGACGTTGTGGTTGTGCTCCTAGATATAGGGACGCGCATGGGAGGAAACAATCCAACCCGAGGCACAAGCAAGCTGAAAAAACGGAAAAGGAGCTAACAAACTAACTACCTAGGGACTCGGGATTACAAACGATCACATTTCACCCCTAATCCCGAAGTTCCTCGCTCATCTTGACGATTCCTAATTTTGCTCTCAATTCACGGAAGCGAGTGTGTGCCGGAGGCTTCGTCGGGATGTCCGCAATTTGTTCCTCGGTGCGAACGTGCTCAATGTCCGGCTTCCCATCTCCAACACACTCACGAATAAAATGGAAACGAACATCCGTATGCTTGCTGCGATCATGAAAAATAAGGTTCTTACTAAGGGATGTTGCATAATGGCCGTCCATTTTGAGAATGAAGGCCTGTGCGCTCCTCGCTCTTTAGCTCGAACGGAAGTTGCGCCGGCCACACTCCTTGGCAAGGCGCCGTGGTTCCGGCAATGTACTCGGCCTCGTAGGATGAGAGAGTGACCACCTTTCGCTCGCGATTGCCGGGTGACGGGAGAAGAGCCGTAGAAGAACAAGACACCCGTGGTTCTCTTCCCGGTGTCGATGTCACCTCCCATATCGGCGTCGTTGTACCCCGGTAGCTTGAGCTTTCGCCGCCGCGCTTGTAGTGGCGGCCGTAGTCGATCGTGCACTCGCAATGTAGCGGAGAATCCGCTTCACCGCGTTGAGATGCTCGGTGGTGGGCCGCTTCCATGAAGTGGGCGACATAGCCGACGGCGAAGGTAATGTCCGGTCGCATGTGTACGAGGTACCGAGGCGGCCGACCAAGCCTCGTACTCGGTGGTGTTCACTCGGTGGAGCAATGCGTTGTTCTTGGACGGCTTCGGATGGTGCTCCATGAGAGTATGACAGGGGTTGCGGTTCCCCATCCCGGAACACGCTCCGGAATCTTGCTTGCGTACGCCGCCCGCTTCGGCTTGATGCCGTCGCGCCCCTGCCGCACCTCGATGCCCGGATAGAAACACGGTAGCCCCAAATCACTCATCCGACACCTTGGCGGTCATTTGTTTCTTGAACTTGGCGATCTCCGCGGCGTCCGTTCCGGTAATGACCGGGTCGTCGACGTAGACGCCGACGAGCAGCCATGAGTTTCCCCGGCCACGTGCGTAGACGGTGTGCTCCGAGGTGCCGTGGGTGAAGCCGAGCTCCACCGGTGTGTTGTCGAGCTTTGCGTTCCGGGCTCGGGGTGCCCGACGAAGCCCCGTAGAGCGCCTTGTCTAGGCGTAGTGTCACACCCGTTTTCCGAAGAAAACCGAATGCATCTCATACTTGTGCCGGACTCATAAATTCACACATATGATAGACAATTGAGTGTAATATCATAGTACAATGCTCAAAACGTACAAAGAGAGGTTTATTAACTTATTACACTCATCGTTATACTCGAAGGTCTTAACACGAACATCGATAACTAGACGATGAAACACCGTCTCCAACTCCACAAGCTCTGGAGGGGAAACTCGAGCCTCGAATCCATCGAACTCGTCGAAGAACTCGCTCCAAGCATCCTTTTCGAACACATATAGGCAAGGGTGAGTACACTTATAGTTGTTACTCGCACTCGTGGGGGAATTATGCAAAGCTATCAAGGGTAGGCTAGGGTATCCGGCGGCAAGCATTTTAAGTTGGTCAAATTTTATTAGCAAGCACCTATTTACTAAGTATAAGTATATACCGTTGACGGTCGATTTTGGTACACCTAGCTATAAGTTTACTGTCAACATTTGCACATATTTGATATTCTAACCAATGGTACTAACCCCCGAAGGTATCAAGTTCACTCTCGCATGTCGATTTTGGAGTTTGTTTTTTATGTAGGAAACTAGAGCTTAAAGGGAGACTTTCGGGATAAGTTCATCAAGCACTTCAAGAGACGATCATGAGCCCGACACAAGTCAAGACACATCATGAACATGACTCCAAAGGGTCCGGGGACCGAAGCATGAAGCCGTGAAACTCCGGGGACCCGGACGAGAAGATGCGAAGCTTGCGCGGCAATGAGCTCTGTCCAAACCATGGAGAAGACGACGTCAAGGGCCCACATGCATAAGGGAGCAAGTCAACAATTGACCGAGAAGCATCGGGGAGCAAGACGGGGCCGAACCGGGCCAAAATGGGCTTGGGCTGGTCGGCCCGAGCCGGCCGGCCCGGCCCCGATCCGAGCCCGATTTGTGCCCCCCTTTTGCCCTAGGTGCTTCTCTATTTATTGCCTCTTCCTCCGCCGGCCGCCGGATCCATCCATTCACCGAGAGCCGCCGAGACGAAGGAGAAGCACCTGGAGGAAGCCGACGGCCGCCGCGAGTCCTCGAGTTGCCTAGGAGATGGCTTAGGACATGCCCTAGCTGCCATGGTTGGCCCTGCGTGGTGAAGCCATGGTGGAGTTCCGGAGCCGCGACTTGAATTCGTCAAGTCGTTTGTACCTTCAACATTCGGTGATGTAACTATATCTTGTCATACTTTGATCTACTACGAGTTATACTTATTCATATGTGTAGCTACCATATGCCTTTAGTAGGACTAGATCGAATCATGGTGATTAGTCTTGTCTTGCGGACACACTAGTAGTGCACGGACCGAGGTTTATCGCTCGGTGATGATTATCCTCGCGTTGTGACGGTACGAGAGGGGAGAATGCGGCAAGTGAACGTGCATCGGACCACTTCATATCGGGTTACTCCATATCGAGTGTAATCGTTATCGAGTATAGGTTTAGATTGGTTTATCACCTTGGCCGGAACGGCAACGAGAAGACGATAGGCTAGGTTTACCTTTGGTTTGCTTACCTTTATGGCTAGGTGGATGTGATCCATACATCCCTTCGTGTTTGTACGTTACCTTTATGCAATCAATACTTCACATAGGGTTACACCGGTAGGTTAGATAGAGAACCTTGGTGGTTTGCTTCCGCTCCTTGGATTGACAAATCTAGGGAGAACCCTCCTTGGTGAAAAGGCACCAAGTCACTCGTAGGCTTGCGGTGAACTTGAGCACGGTTTTACACCGTCAACATATACCAACCCAAACTTAGCATTTATAAAATTATTCCTCCAAACCATAAACAACCCTCAATTTGAATTTCATCTTTAAGTTCAATTATCATGTGAGGGTCCAAGTCGCTCTTGACCATGAGCATGGCCGATCGATCGGTTTTCACTATGCGAGAGGTTGTACACTTTACCCACGGTTCGTGTTCCCCATATTGCCCGGATTTGCAAGGCCCTTAAACACTTCCGAGGTGAGTGGCTAGGGGTTCACTACGAAGCCTTTACAAAGGTGTGCAAAGCACCAATAACCTACGACGATTCTGACTCAAGGCGGACCATAACCCTCCCTAGTGGTCGGCACCTTAGCAAAGGCTACTACCCTAAAAGGACCGGGCTATACCCCCGCAACCCGGAGCCCCCCGTGTTCCTTTCGGATAGGGTTATCGGATAATTCACACTCCTAATTAATTGGCTAAGCCGAGCTATTTTTACGGGTGGTTCTCCATGTTCCGATTTGATTTATATGATCTTGTATTACCATAAATCAACAACTTTATCTTTCCAACATTTTATAAATTTAAATTCCATTTCCCAAAGTATAGCATCTAAGCATTTATCTATCCAAACATTTATTTAAAACAAGGTATTCAAGGTATAGGGGTTAAAACTAGTCATTTCCTTAATAGGCATTTCCCATCAAAATTTATGCATAACAACTTATAAAATTTAAAGTGTGATAATATGCTTGTTATTAGGAAAAAAGAGTATGCAGGGGGAGAAAATCCACTTGCCTTCTTCCCCTAAAAACTGTGGCTCGACTTCCTCAAAAGATTGCACCTGCTCGTCCTCGAACGACACGTCCTCTAAGATCACACAAGGAAAACAAAGAATAAATAAAACAGTACATCAAACATTGCTAAAAGTCTAAAACAAGCTTCTAAAACTAACGTGCTTGTTGAGATGATCGCGTGGACACCAAAAACGCCTAAAATGGGGCTAGAATGGAAAAGTTATGGCCTAGACCGGATCTAGGGGCCGGATTGTAAAAGTACTGGAACTTAGGGGGTTTTTTACAAAATAAGTCTAGGGGTTAAAACATAATTATGACTATAAACTGGAGGATTTTTGTGCAAAAAGGTGGGCTTTGGACTGCGGGTGAGAAAACTTTGAAAGGTTAGGGGCTTAACCATAAAAATCAGGACCAAACTGTATGTGTTCTATATGGTGGAAGGACCGACATGTTAATTATAAAAAGGATAGAGGCTCTTTAGAAAAAATGCCGGCGGCTACTTAAGTTGACCGGTAAGTGGGCGTTTGACTCGGTGGATTGGACGGATGGGGGGCGTTGCATGGGGATCCGACGGCGATGGGCGAGTGCAAGCGGTAGGCGGTGACGGCCCGTCCGCGTGCCGGCGGCGCCCCGCCGGGACTTCGCCGACGAGTGGCCAATCGGTGCTCTGTGCACTAAACGGGGTGGGAAATGAACCAAAATGAAGAGGAGAAAATGAGTAATTCACGGGGAAGGCTTGTAGGGGAAGGGGAGGCGCCGGTCGAGGAGATCGACGGCGAGGGGCGGAGCTCCGGCGGCTTCCTCGAAACGACGGTGTTGCGCAAGCGGGGGAGGAGAGGAGGAGTGGTGCGGGGAGGAGAGGTGCTCGGAGGGTGGCTTTTATAGGTCTCGGAGGGGGAGAGAAGGGGGCGCCGAGGTGGTGGGTGGCGGCACACCGACGACCACCATTAAGGCTCGGTGGAGCTTCGGTGGGTGGCCGTTACGGAAGGGAGAGGAAGGGGAAGGGGCCGGGGTGGCGCCGGGTGGGTGCGTGGCACACTAGAGGAGAAGGAGAGGATGCGTGGGGAAGGGGGAGAGGCGCCGGGGAAGGCGGTGGCCGGCGCGGCCAAGGGAGGATGGGGGCGGCGCGAGGTAGGGGAAGCGCCGGCGGGGCGGGCCCCACCGTCGGCGAGCGCGTGAGAGAAGGAGAGGTGGGAGTGGGCCGGCGGTGGCTGTTGGGCCGAAATTGGGAGTTGTGGACCTGCTTGCGGGGAAAAAAGAAAAGGGGGGATGGGGTGGGGCGTCGAGCCGGAAAGAAGGATAGAGAGGGTTTGGCCTTGTTTTTTCTTTTCTTTTTCGACCCTTTACTCATAAAACCTTTTCAAGTTTTCAAACATTATTTTAAAAACTTTTAAACTACACAACCAAACAAATGCCCATGCATTCAACATGATGCACAAACACTTGGGTATTTTTTTTCTAAATTAATTAATAATTATTTCATATATTAAGGGCATTAATTAGTAAAATTTATTAAAACCCTTAGAAATTAAAATCTAACTTTGTTGCTAGCACTTTTATGTGATGGAATTTTGGGTGTTACAAATCCTACCCCCTTAAAGAGAACCTCGTCCTCGAGATTCGGAAAGATTGGGAAACAGTGAGGAAATTCTGCGTTAAGCTCATATTCTCTTTCCCAATTAGCTTCTTCTTTTGATTGGTGACTCCATCGAACTTCCAAAATTGCTAGCACTTTGTTGCTAGCACTTTTGATTGATTTTAATGTCTCTGCTTCGAGTGATTCTTTGTGATGTGTCCAAAATTTTGATAGGGTATTCCTTATACGTCAAATCATCCTTCACATCAAGATCTTCCGAGAGGTAGGTGGTCTACCTTAATCTCACTCGAACACTTCTTGAGCTGGGACACATGAAACACATCATGCACATCCGACAATCGAGCTGGGAGTTCTAATTGATATGCAACTTCTCCCTTCCTTTCTAAGATCTTAAAAGGTCCAATGAATCGAGGTGACAGCTTCCCTCTAATCTTGAATCTTTGTAGGCCTCTAATGGGTGATACTCTGAGATATACATAATCTCCAACTTCAAACACTACTTGTCTCCTTTTGGGATCAACATAACCCTTTTGTCATGGTAGGCGATCTTAAGATTTTCCCGAATTATCTCAACTTGTCTTTCAAAGCTTCCTTTATAATGTCCGGTCCGAAAAGTTGACTCTCTCCGTATGATTCCGGTATAATGGTGTCCTACACGTTCTCCCGTATAAGGCTTCAAAATGGGCCATTTTGAGGCTGGTTGGTAGTGTTGACACCAAAATTTGGTAAGGTAAGGAGTCCGGCTCGTGGGTCCAACTCGGTGAAGAATCCGTCGGTAGAAGGAAGGTTTCTTCGGATGAATTCGGCAAAAGAGTCCGCGGTCGGCAATTCGCTTCGTTCGGCAAGGAAACCGTTGTGTCGATTTTGCGGGATTGCGTGGTGACGTGGCCCGAGCGGAAGGGACGAATGGACGGATAGGTGATCGCGTTTAGAGATAAATTAGGTATCAAATCCATTCGAAGTCATCTTTGTGACGGGGTATAAATATGGACCCCGAATGTATGTAATGGTATTCGAAACATTCTCAATGAAAACCGGCTTTACGCCAAACCCTTGAGTCCTTTGTCGTGTCGTCGAGTTCTTCAAGAGGGTTCATCGATCCGTCGACCTCCGTAAGTACCGCAACCTTGTATCATGTCTAGTATCATGCGGTGGATTTAGATCGATGCAAGTAGTCTTGTTACCATGCTTAGTGTCATGCGGTAGATTCAAGCTTGGTTCAAGAGGGTTTCTTGTTAGATCATGAGCCATGTGGTGGGCTAAGATCTAGCTTGAGGCTAGTTATCGGCTCTATTGGTTTTTGGCAAGATCCAATAGATTCATTAAGTTACCCCGTGTTGCTTTGAGTTTTTACTTTGTGTTTAAATTCATGTAACACTTCTTTGCCCAATCTAGATTGTTTTGAATCGGCTTTGTCTCTTTTGTTGATCCTTATGTGCTTCAAGCTCGTACCCGTGGCTTAAATAGCACGTGGATCACATGTTCCCTAATAGCCGAAACCGAATCGATCTAGGTTGTTATGTGTTGCGGGTTCAAGCTTGCCAAATCTTGTATAAATCTTGAAAGAAGCGGGTATCACGCGGTAGATGCGGGTTTTTGGGTTGTCTTGGAGCTAGTCATCGGTGGATTAGATTTCGATTCAATCGATAGATTTATCTTATTTGGTAATGCTCGTTCCTTCTTCATGGACCCCGATTCTACATTGTTCGGCCGTATTCGGTTATGCTTTCACGAGTGAAACGTGTTTATAAATTATGCTTTAAATATCGTATGCTTTTAGCTTTCCATACTTAGATCATATCATGCGGTGGATAGATCTATTTGTGGATGGTGGTATGATTTCAAACAAGTTGTATCATGCGGTGCATAGATTTGTTTGGTATCATGCTTGACGGGTTTTAAAGTACCTAGACATGTGGTAGACTAGTGCTTTGGACATATGCATGCTTGTTTATTACATATTTATGATCATGCTTTACTTCATTTATTGTTTAATGTTATTTATGTGCGAGGATCGATCATGGCTTTGTGCACGTGCAATTTTATCTATATAGAGATCGATCTGTCGTCATGCTTATGTCATCTATTCGGCTATTTTCTTCTACACTTTAAAGCTCCCGAATGGTTTCTAGTTTGCCGGAAGATAGCTTCTTATAGCTATATGTCATCCCACTTGGCTTTATAGTCGTAAATATGGAAGCGTTCGGTACCACCCGACAAGTTCCAAGCTTTGGAATTTAACTACTTTGTCTTTTGTTAATTTTCAAGGAAAATTGAGCGGCACGTCTTGGAATCTTCTCGCGTGTGAAGCCGGCTTGTTCGGCTTGTTGTGTGCTTGGCATAGGGTGCAGATTTTACGTCAACGGTAGCTATTGTTATAAGCAAACTCGTGTATGGCAAACTTTTATCCCAACTACTTCCATGTTTTAAGGCACAAGCTCTCAGGCATATCTTCTAGAATTTGGTTTGTCCTTTCAGTTTGACAGTCTGTTTGGGGATGATATGCAGAACTAAAGTTAAGCTTTGTATCCATTGATTCATGTAACTTTCCCCAGAAACGTGAGGTAAACTGTGTCCCTCGGTCAGACACTATCCTCTTTGGAACTCTGTGTAAACATACGATTCTAGACATATACAATTCTGCCAACTTAACTCTGGTATAAGTTGTCTTGACTGGTATGAAGTGAGCAAATTTGGTCAACCTATCCACAATGACCCATATAGAATCATATCCATCACGAGTACGTGGCAACCCTACAATAAAATCCATGCCTATTTCTTACCATTTCCACTCGGGTACTTTTAATGGTTGAAGCAAATCTGCCAGTCTCTGGTATTCTACTTTTACTCTCTCGGCATATGTCACATAGGGTACATGAGCAAGCAACATCCTTTTTCATTCCATACCACCAATATTCCTGTTTCATATCTTGATACATTTTGGTGCTTCCGGGATGAATTGAATAGGCCGAATCATGTGCTTCCTTTAATATAGTCTCACGGAGATGATCAATTTCGGTGCACACGAATCCTATTCCCGAACCAAATAGTTCCTTGGTCACCCCTTTTGAAATGCGGAACCTTGCCGGAATTAATCAACCTTCCGTACTCCTTAATCTTCTCATCGTCAATTGACCCTTCCCGATTTCTTGTTCAAGTGTAGATTCTACTTCCAATGTTACGGTTTCACTCGGGCAACAATTCCCAAATTGATACGTGCTATTTCCCAACACAACTCTTGAGGTATCATACGAGCTATCGGCGTATTTGCACGACTTTTCCAACTCAAGGCATCTGCTACAACATTTGCCTTGCCGGGGTGATACCGAATATCCATATCATAGTCTTTGATTAATTCTAACCATCTACGCCGTCCGAGGTTAAGATCCATACGGGTGAAGATATACTTCAAGCTTTTATGGTCGGTAAAGATACGACACCTATTTTCGATCATATATTGCCTCCAAATTTTTAGCGCGTGCACAATGGCAACCCAACTCTAAATCGTGAGTGGGGTAATTCTATTCATGTTTTCTCAATTGCCTAAAAGCATAAGAAATCACTTTTCCTTCTTGCATTAATACACAACCAAGACCCCGAAATGAAGCGCACAAGTACACATCAAAACCCTTGTGAATATCCGGCATTATCGTACGGAGCTGTAGTTAATCTTTTCTTCGGTTCTTCAAAACTATTCTCGCACTTGGCATCCCACTTAAATTCCTTTCCTTTTTCTAACAATGATGTGAGAGGTTTTACAATCTTCGAGAATCCTTCGATGAATCGACGGTTATAACTCGCCAATCCAAGGAAACTCCCGATCTCGACCACATTCTTAGGCGGATTCCAATCTAGTACGGCTCGAACCTTACTCGGGTCTACTCTTATTCCACCCTCCGTGATAATATGCCCAAGAAAGGAAACTTCCTTTAACCAAAAATCACATTTGCTGAGCTTAGCATATAGCCGATGTTCTCGTAGTTTCTGCAGCACGAGTCTCAGGTGTTCTTCATGCTCTTCTTCATTCTCGGGAGAATACCGAATGTCATCGATGAAAACTACCACAAACTTGTCAAGGTACTTCATGAACACTTTGTTCATCAAATACATGAAGTATCTTTGGTGCATTTGTCAATCCAAAGGGCATGATTGTGAACTCGTATAAGCCATATCCGGATGTAAAAGCGAGTTTTGGGAATGTCTTCTAGTCGGATTTTCGAGTTGATGGTACCCGGATCGTAGATCGATCTTAGAGAATATTTTAGCACCTTTCATCCGATCGAACAAATCTCCAATTTTGGGTAATGGGTATTTGTTCTTGATGGTAACATCATTAAGGGGACGATAATCTATGCACATTCTTCTAGTACCATCCTTTTTATCAACAAAGAGAATGGGAGACCCCCAAGGTGACGAACTAGGTCAGATATAACCTTTACAAAGCAACTCATCTATTTGTTTCTTTAGTTCGGCCAAATCCTTAACATTCATTCCATATGGTCTTTTATAAATAGGAGCAGTACCACGTCAAATTTCAATGCTGAATTCAATGTCGCGGTCGAGTGGCATACCTGGTAACTCATCTGGAAATACGTTGGGGTACTCATTCACAACTTTGATTTCTTCTAAGGATTTGCCTTTTGCTGAATTCACTATTCCTTGTTCTTCAGACGAGTTATCCACTTTGAACTCAATTCTATTTCCTTGTGTGCTAGTTAAAACCACTTACCTCTTGCGACACTGAATAACTCCGTCATGTTTGCGTAACCAATCCATTCCAAGAATTACATCTATTCCCCGGGATTTTAAAACTACTAGGTCGGCTAGGAATTCTATTTCATTAAGGTTCACTGCGGGCATATGTGGCCGGCCTTCATCTCACCACCGGGGAGGTACCTAGCAATTGTTCCTTCATAGTATTCATGGGTAGATTATGTTTTTCCACAAATTGATTTGTAACAAATGAATGTGATGCTCCGAATAGAATAAAACGGATGCGGGTTCGAGTTGACAAGGAACGTACCAAGCACAACTTCGGAGCTTCCCTGTGCTTGTTCAACCGTCACATGGTTTACCTTACCACGCACATAGTTCGTTGGGCCCCGTTACCTTGAGGAGTAGAATTCCCCGGTGCGAACCGGAGAGGATGGCTGCCCGGGGCCTTTGTCCACTACCCTTCTGTGGAGTTTGCATTCCACGCTTGGGACAGTTGTTGGCATAATGCCCCAACTCTCCACACTTGAAGCAACCACTAGGATGAACTGGTGCGGTGTTTCTCACTGGTGCACCTGGGGCATTGTTCGGGCGATTCTGCTGCTGGATTGGAGCACGAGGAGTCTGCTGGTTAAAGTGTTGGGGCTGTTGAACTGAACATTGGAACGGCTGGTTCTGCTGAAAAATTCCACTATATCCTCCCGAGCAAAGGCGAGGATTCCGTGGTGCATTGTAGTGGGGACGCGCATTGCTGCTAGGAGCGCCCTTGGGATTGGAACTTGCGCTTCTGCTCTCCAAGTTCCCTACGCTTGCTTTCAAGACCGATAGCCTTTTCTAACGAGTCCGGAAATTGGGGAAAGTGTGGCTCTGGAGCTGATAGTTCAGTGGCCCTATGAGACCATCCAAGAAACGCTCTTGTCTCTTTGGATCAGTGTCCACTTCATCTGGAGCATATCGAGACAGTTGGGTGAACTTGTCCCGATACACTGACAGACATGTTGCCCTGCTTTAAAGCAAGAAACTCCTTCCGCTTCAGTTTTATTATCCCTGACAGAATGTGATGAGTACGAAAAGCTTCCCTGGAACTCTTGCCGGGTGATGGTGTCGACGCGGCATGTGCAACGGTATAGGCATCCCACCAATCGGCTGCAGCGCCCTCCAAGCGTCCTGAGGCGTATAAGACCTTCTCCCGGTCATTGCACTATGTGATATTCAACTTCTTATTAACAGTCTTGAGCCAATCATCGGCGTTGAGAGGATCCACTGAATGGGAGTAGCTAGGTGGGTGGTAGCTTATAAACTCTCTATGCTTGTTGACCGGTGGTGGAGGTGGTGGTGGTCCTTGTGGTGGCGGTTTGGTTTTGCCGCGGCCGCGTATTCCGGGACGGTGGCGGTAAGATTCCGAATTAACCGCATCCGTGCCGTGAAGAATTGCCGCATCGCCGGATCCATCGCTACTCCTTGAGGTGGAGGAGGACCGGATTACGTTGATTGGCGATGTGAGCACGTATCACAGGGCGGTACGTCCCGTCCACATCCCGACCTCGGTGTTTACCATCCGATTGTTAGAGAAAGTTATTTTAGATAAAGAGCGATATCGATAAACATGAGTAAGAGAAAACGGGCTAAGATTCAAATTTAAATTTAATTATTTTGTTAATGCATATGTCGTAGTGACAACCCCACCCGAGATAATTCCGTACTATCGCCCAAACCACTCCATTTGGTCATTAAGCTATAAGAAAGAAGTATCTCATTGAGTGTTGCCGGGTTAACGCCCGGTAAAGCACTTGACTTCACAGAGAGGATTGAACGTATGCATTAAAACTCCCACGAAGGAGAGTCGAGTGCCTTACAAATTAACCATCACATCCCCGTAGGGTTCAATATTACAAACATAGTTCTTTGACATTGAAATAAATGGTTCGAGTTTATTGAAAACGGTGGAAGATAACTAAACGGTACGATCACATCATAGGAGGCCTATCCATGATCCAATTACCCTTTGTCATCCACCCATTCCGGCTCCCGGCCCGGGTGGAAGTTCTCGGGCCACACATCACATGCATTACCCGGAACCAACATTTATAAAGCAAGGCCGAGTATACTAATACTCGGCGAGACTTACCCGTCTAAAAGAAATACTTTACCTCTAGTCATGCAAGGCTTTTGGCTTGTGGGTTTGTTTGCCAAAAAGCTACTAAGTAGTGCATCCTTACATTCACATTTTAGCTCAAGTTATAGTAGAAGTAATCATTACTAGATAAGCAACTATTGCAACCAAAGTTGTACAAACAATTAATCAAGTAATAATTTTCACAAAGTTCCATCATAAAGGGATATCATGGCCAGTCGGGTAAGTAGTCCCAGATAACGGTGAGAGGCCAACAATCGATTGATTCATAACCTTGCAAGGTGGACCTAAACACACGGGAGGTGTCCTCACCAAGAGTTCACCAACCAGGCGGTTCCCGTCATTCTTCGGTTTGGGGATAATAGCTCACGGTCTTAAGTATAAAGTTTATCCGGGCTACGCCACTAAGGTCACCCGGCCTCACGCATGCACGGTAGTGAACCCAAACTTTCTCCTACACAAGCTTTGGTCCAAAACAAGCCTAAAGAACCAACAAACACTCCGTATCTATTCTAGATCTTGATCTATGCATTTATGAATAAAAACAAGCATAAATTAGAAAATAATATTTCTAACAAAGATAAAATCATGTAAATTCACCAAGGGTGCATTTTGGTATAACCGACAATAGCCGGAAGTTGGGCCCAAGAATAATTATTTTAAGCTAAACAAATCATCTAAGCAGATTTATCAATATCACAATATAATTTATATAAAAAGATCCCTTCGGTAACTTTGTGCAAATTTTGGCACAGGCCCTAAACATGCTAGTCCCCACATCATATCCAAAATCCAACTCAAGGTCATGTGTGGATTTTGCAAAATCACAAATCTAGGTATTTTACTTTTTAATTTTTCAAGCAAAAACTATAGCCCAAAAGTATATAGAAGCCTTGCAAAAGTTGTGGGTTTGTCACGAGGAGTCCAGAAAAATTGATTTTGCATTTTTACGATTTTTCTGTGATTTTATATGAATTTTTGAAGCTCACAGCCATTGAGTAAAGATCTGAAATTAAGTTTTACAAACAGACCCTTACAAGTTTACGAGCAGACCCCTGCAAAGATTCTTCTTTAACAGATATAGCCTCGACCTTACAGCTAACCCCCGCCATCTTGTATTCAGACCCCTAGAACTTTTCCACTTCTAAACATAACTCCTCCACTTCATGCATAACCCCCTGTCTTTCTATTTCTCTCACAACCATGCCCTCGCCCTTCTTCTTCCCCTAGAAAGAACCGTGCCCGGCATGGGCAACGGCCATGGCGCGGCCGCGCCGGCCCGTGGGGGGTCCTCCCCCCACCGGAGGCTACCCCGGCACACTCCCCTCGGCCCAAGGCAACATCTCCCCCCATTCTTCTTCCGAAAACCTAACCCTACACGGGGGCTCCATGGATGGGGCGCATGGCCGGCGGCGACTACGGGAACGTCCGTGGAAACAAGGCTACAACAATGAGCGAGACGGAAGCATAGGCACCAGGAGCTCACGGTAGTTCGGTTTGTGCCATTTGTTTGCGATGAGGGTGGTCGGAAGGGCGTCGTCACCGGTGAGGCAGATCTCAAGTGCGTCTGGTATGGGCGGCCGGCAATTTTTCGATTGCCCACGTCTGGGTGATTCAGGGACGACAAGAGGAGGTGGTGAGTGGCTATTGGGGGGCTGTGGAGCCGCGGGTGGAAAGAATTGGAGGGAGGTGGCATGTGGGCGGTGAATCGAGCCCGTGAGCTAGCGGTGCACTCGCGCGGAAACCGGGGAACGACGACCGTGTGTTGCTTGCACGGGTGGGAAGAGGGGGTTTTAAGGCTTGCGCGGCATGGAGAGGCGGTAACGGTAGTTGTCCAATCGTCGGCCGGTCGTGGTATGGCGAGGACGAGGGGAGCAACGTGCGGCGGCGTGGACGCCCAATGGTGCGAGGCGGTGCGGCCGGCCAACGCGTGCGGGCGTGGCGCGTGGCACCGACCAAGGCCCACCCACGTCGAGCATAAGAGCACGAGCACGGCGCTCGGACCGATGGACACCGGCCCTGTCTCGACGTGCGAGCGTACGGTGGTGGAACCGACGGGGCGCGGCGGGGGCAATGTCGCTCGCGGCGTCCACGTTCCCCAGACAAGACATTTCGGTTTAGCACTGTTTGACCGCCAAAAACTCGAGATTTTGAAACTAAAGTGCACCCATCAACCAAATTTGCATGCACTGTACGCAAGTTGGAGATCACTTAACCCTCTACAACTCATAGAAAGGCTGTATGGTGTTTTTCTCCACCATTTGCGCACAGATTGCATGCCAAGATGCAGATTTCCTGGGCACGAGTGAACAGTGCCTAGAGGCGTTGACCAAGCTTTTTCACCTCTTTCCACTTCGAATCTCAAATGCCACTCAACGTGAAAGTTGTGTTCCTCGACAAAATACACAACTTTTAATTGGGAGAATTTGAAGTGTTTAGGTGAAATTTGGAGAACGCGGCAAAAGTTCTGGGCGACATGGAGCGTCAAAGGGGTGTTTAATGGGTTTGACCAGGGTTTTGACCAAACCTTGACCATGGGTTGACCAAGGGGTGTCATTAGGGGTTGTCGATGATGTTTTCGCGGTGATGGCCCGGGTTGACCATCGTTTGACCAAAGTCAACTCGGTTGACCGGAACATTAGGGTTAAATAACCGGCTGAAAACCCGGGCGTCACGGCCTACCCCCCTTAAACGAGAATCTCGTCTCGAGATTCGACAACCCGGCCGAAAACCCGGGGCGTCACGGCCTACCCCCCTTAAACGAGAATTTCGTCTCGAGATTCGACAACAAGTATAGAGCCACACCTTCTAATGAGGCAAAGGTTACAAAGGTGGAAGGTATACATGCTTACACTTCTCGGTAGCGAGAATTCGGATGGAGCAAAAGATACATAGTGCTCTCCTCACTGCCTCAACGTAGTTCATGAGGAAGCGGACGATTAATGTGTACATGGAAAACTATAAGAAGACAAATTCCACCGATGATGCAGAGGTACATCGCCGCAAGCGTCCGGCGGAGGGACTCGAACATCTCCACGAACCGAGACCTAGTCGACGATGCGGGCGGGGTTCTTCTCTCGGTCTTCTTCCAAGCTTCTTCTAGAGGTTGTCGACGAAGAAGGTTAAACGGCTTGCTCGGTGAGTGGGCGGAGCAACGGCACGGGTGGGCTAGTGGCAGGGTTGACCAAAACTAGCCGGAGGGGAAAAAAAGAGTAGCGACAACTGTCGTGCTCGAAAGCATGCGAGACTTGGCAATGGCAGCACCGCGGAAGGGTTTCTCTTTTTATAGCTCAACGGAACGCAATGGTCATCCCAACCGACCGAGATAGGGACTAGCGGAGCGATCCGGCGGTTGTCACACGGGGCTCGATAATGGTCGGCCCGTGAGGTCTCGGCGACGTGATTGTGGCCGCGGGAAAAGAGATGGCGGGGGCGATGCTACGGCGTCGTACCATCGTGGCACCGAAAAGGATGGGGTCTAACGGTCGGAAGAACTAACCGTGATGGTGAGGTTGTAACGAGGAGAATTTAGCAAAAGCTTCTATCAATCCCTCGTCCGCTTGTTTTCTTGATTCCTAGGATTTGGAGGATATGATCAACGGATCACGGATTGATAAGTGACGAAGGCTCTCATACCTTGACTTTTCGAGAACCTTGATTCATCCGAAAACTTTGCTCCTACCTCTTCGACTTAGCCTTTGTCAACCGATGTGAATCTAATAGAGATTTGAGATTTGGTGGAAAGAAACCAAATTGACAAAGGTGATTACCAAAAGAGATTTCTATGAAGAAAGGGAAGGCTAGTAAACAAATATTTGCCAAAATTTGTTTACTAAGATTTCGAATTCATTTTCAAAAGACAACGAGAGGTGTAAGGATGAATCAAAGATTCTACCCTTAGAAGTCCAAGGTTAGTTTCCCATAGCAACGATAAAGAATGGAAGGAGCGAGTTGCACGGAGTTGTTTATGGATAGCAATGAGAATGGCTTGAAAGGAAGGGTTGGTATAGCAATGTCGGAATATACTTGCTCACATACTATTTAGTTGGTGAGTTCGGTGACAACATTCCTTATGTTACCGGTGCAACAATGGAGTGGTGCACATGCTAATGCTCATGTTGTGGTGCATAGAGTGTGATGCACATTCAGATGAGCACATGATGCTTATGTATATGAACATATGGTGCACTTGACTTGATGCATAGTGAGGAATGCACATGTTCATGGGATATGATGCTCGTTATGCTTGTTAGCATGACTTGTTTACCCATGAAGTTACCTGGCAACAAGGGGATAACATAGAATGAAGAAAATGGATTTGCGGTGAGTCGCATGCTCCCCAACCAAGATACCTAGCGCACCCCTAGTGGTAATCACATGGCTGCAGTACACATGATGCACTAGGTTCCGTCGCGGCACCTTTGGTCATGGAACAACAATCTCATCAGCCATAAGGATAGATGAGGAAGGTTCAAAGCTTTAGTGCGTATGCATGTTAGTCCATCCAAGGTTCCCAAATGCACAAGCTATGTAATGCATTTACATGCCCATGAGTTATTAACTTAAGGGTGCAACCCATGCATGACATGATGATGCTCAAAGCATAACAACAGAATTAACTCTTTCTATTCATGTTTTATATGCTCATAAAGTTGTGAGCAAGATCAAGATGTTCAAGATTGCAAGGTCAAATACGATTGAGATAAGGATGTCGCTAGCAAGGTAGCTTAGCGCATCAAGAGGCACAAACATTACCATCAAAAGTCCATGGGGGTTGTTCACAAACAACAATTGACGGAAAGTCATAGAGAGAGGTGTTCTCGAGTCGAAACAATACCCATGAAGTCACGGCGACCCTCGCTTCACCGGAATATTCGACTTCTTGTTATGATGACTCTTACTTGCTTTAGAGCCTTGCCTCCGTGGATGTGGCTTGTTCTACCTAGGGTTCGGGCATTTATTGGCGTAATGCCGGGTTGTCTACATTTGTAGCAAATGAGGGGCGGAAGTTCTTTAGGCTTGGAAGCATGTTCACGTAGCTTCTTGCCGTGATCACTTTGTTTGCCCCCGCGAGGACAAAATTCCTTTAAGGTAATTCCCCACTCACTCAAATCCATTTCGGGGAATGCTCGCTTGTGGCTCCGGCTTTTCCCTTCTTCCTTGGTAAGGTCCATTGGTAGCTTCGAGGGTGGTAGTAGGGAGTCGGAGGTGCTGAGTTGATTCTTCTTCATATGATCCTCCATCAAATTGCATAAGCGGGCCTGCTCAACCACAGACGTAAATAACGCACGGGAGAGACCGCCGGTTAAACTAGTTTGAGATAACCCTTGATAACGATCCTGGAGGATATTGTCCACAATATGGCTTAACACCGAATTTTGTTCTTCCAACATCTCGATTGCACCAACAATGGTGTCTATATCACCCCGAGTAGGTACTCGGGGTGAACAAGACTCATAGGGTTGAGGTTTCTCCGGATCTTTTCCGGGGAGATCATGGTACGAGCAACCAAATTTGGTCCAACTGGATTGGCATCAAGGGGAGGTTGTTGCTGCAAGGCATCCGGACAAGTTGTTGCTTGCGTCCGAAGGATTTGACACAACATTCCCTTTTGAGCAGCCATGAATGCCTCTACCATCGTCCGGGTGGTGGTGGTGGTGGTAGGTTGCTACCACTATTCGACACACCAAAACCATCCGGGAAGCTACATGTCGGTCCCACCATCCGAAATAATTGAGCTTCCATTAAATACACATTTATAAGCTTGTTCTCACAAGCGGAACATGTACGACGAAAAACTCAACCGGAACAAAAGTTCGACTCGGGCAACACAAGATTCCGGGACTAAGAATTTCATGTGCTCAGCTCAAGACTACGAGGATTCATGACTCAAAATTGCAAACCAAGGCAGGGGTTTGGAGCAATTTGATATTCAACTTGGAATCAAAAGCTAAGGTTATCACGTGTAGAAGAATTTGGTGTTGGGGTCTTATTACGGCGGTGGGGAACAAAAATTCCCAACTCAAATACCAAGGTCCCAAAAATTCCCAAATTTCTCCAGCAACTCAGTGGCATAATTGTGCACACTTTTGGTATTCAATGGTACATCTAGACTGGTTTGGATCATGCTCGAACAATTCCATTTTCCAAGGAAGGTCTCCCAGAAAAATAGCAGAACAGAGACTCACTAAACTGAGCTTAACTCCTGATAGAAATCCTAAAATCATGAGAAATTCAAATTAGATGCTAGATTTGATGAGAAACAACTTTCCTAAAGGATGTCTTTTCATATTCCTTACAGATTTGGCTACAAAAATTAAGAAATGACAGCAACAGAATCTGCCGAGAATCTGCCAAGATCAAAAGAGAGGAAAACCTTTTCTAAGATCAAGCAATCACCCTAGGAAAAATTACTCAACAAGCAAGGACCAATTTTAGGTTCAACAAGATTTTAATTATGCATGCACACGTCTTAAACGACCTCACACAACTGGATCCAAAAAGACGTAGTCGGTGCCGGTGGCAAGCTTATAATCGGCTCTCCTTATAATAACTAGTCGGAGCTACTCGATTCGCATTTAACGACTTACGAACGTTGTTAGTGTACCTGCAGAAAACGAACCTTTCGTACCAGCACGTCACGAAAGTGTCCACATGCATTACCGTTCACTATAGAAACGGTATCCATGCGTCAAGCCGCTGCATGGACAGCGTCCAACCTCGGACACCCTCCGTTTGAATGGAGTGTATCCTTGCCTCGCATGATCGACATGCGGAATGCACACGTATGAGACACGTGGCGACACCACAACTCATACCTAGACGCGAAGATGGGATCCGTGGAATGGATCATTCCATCAACCCTCGCAATTCCCGTGATGCGGAACGGCCCACGTATGAAACACGTGGCTCATCTAGTTTGGTTGTACAAGAAAGTAAGTCGACATAAAGTAAAGTCTTGGAAGTTAGCAAAATAAACCATGGATTCTTAAGCCACCTAAAAGAACCCAAATTTCCCTCTAGGGCCTCTCGATCTAGATCCTTCCTTAACGATCCAACAGATTTTCAAAATCCAATCAATGCGGGCAAGTTTTATTGTAAATCATGTGATTAGTATTAATCTAATCACTCCGGTGCATACGGATGCTCTGGTACCAACTGTGGCAACCCCACCCGAGATAATTCCGTACTATCGCCTAAACCACTCCATTTGGTCATTAAGCGATAATAAAGAAGTATCCCGTTGAGTGTTGCCGGGTTAACGCCCGGTAAATCACTTGACATCACGAGAGAGGATCAAACGTATGCATTAAAACTCCCACGAAGGAGAGTCCGAGTGCCTTACAAATTAACCATCACATCCCCGTAGGGTTCAATATAACAAACATAGTTCTTTGACATGGAAATAAATGGTTCGAGTTTATTGAAAACAATGGAAGATAACTAAAAGGTACGATCACATCATAGGAGGCCCGTCCATGATGCAATCACTCTTCGTCATCCACCCATTCCGGCTCCCGGCCGGGTGGAAGTTCTCGGGCCACACATCACATGCATTACCCGGAACCAACATTTATAAAGCAAGGGCGAGTATACTAATACTCAGCAAGACTTACCCGTCTAAAAGAAAGACTTTACCTCTAGTCATTCAAGGCTTTTGGCTTGTGGGTTCGTTTGCCAAAAAACTACTAAGTAGTAAATCCTTATTTTCACATTTTAGCTCAAGTTCTAGTAGAAGTAATCATTACTACATAAGCAACTATTGCAACCAAGATGTACAAACAATTAATCAAGGTAATAACCTTCACAAAGTTCCATCATAAAGGGATATCATGGCCAGTCGGGTAAGTAGTCTTAGATGACGGTGAGAGACCGACAATCGATTGATTTATAACCTTGCAAGGTGGACCTAAACACACGGGAGGTGTCCTCACCAAGAGTTCACCAACCGGGCGGCTCCCGTCATTCTTCGGTTTGGGGATAATAGCTCACGGTCTTAAGTACAAGGTTTTTCCGGGCTACGCCACTAAGGTCACCCGGCCCCACGCATGCACTCGGGTGGTGAGCCCCGGCCGCAACCCTAAGAGTAGTGATAGTAAGACCCCGTACCTCCTCATTTGGGTACTAGGCTTATCGTACCCATTTTCGACAAGTGTTTAGTACTTTCAAACACTTAACCAACGAAGCTATTGGACCGGAGCCCAAATCCCATGCTCTTACCACATGAGCAATCCATTTAACCAATGAGGTGATTCCGAAAAGGAGATCCTATTCTCGCAAGTGACGAACATCACTCGACTTGTACCGGATCCTTAAAGCATACCAACTAGCGACCTAACATGCTAGGAAAAGATCATAGGTACTTATGGATCATGCAACTAGGGTTTCATTTAAACTCCTGAACGTAAATGCACGTACAATAACAATAAGTAAATTCAGAAGTGTAAAGAAACACATAGGTTAATGAATAAACTGGGGCTTGCCTTCGTCAGCACAAGCAGACACACAAACTTCCGGACTTTGGCCCGGGTCTTGCTCTACGGTCACGTAGTGCACGTCTCCTCCTGCTCCCTCGTCCTCGTCAGCCGGCACGAGCGTATAGCTACCGTCGGGGACTTCTACACGGGGAATGCAATGCGGTGATTAGGAGTGCAATTGTTTTAATTTAATTCAAAAACAGCACCAAACAGCCACAAGCGAGTACGAGGTTGGTCATATTCACCTTAATAAAAGTATTTAAACATTTACTCATTTAAAGTAACACAAAAAGACTATTCAACACTTTCATGATGGTGATTGTATACACATCTATAAAGAATATTTTATTTAAATACAAACAGCAAGGAATTTACTTTTGTGCCACATGTTTACTTTCCTAACTCATTTATTTAACTTATGCACAAAAGGATGTATTTTTCCTATTTTTCCTTTACTAGATTAATCTTGTTTGCACTCCTTTAATCAACCAATCAAGCTCCAAACTTGTCCAATAGTGCCCACTGGTCCTAATGACCAGGAGCACTCCCCTTGGACAGCAAGTAACTAGTTTTTGCACCACTGAATTTAAATGCACAAAATAGAGGCATTTCTAGATAGCAAATAGAGGATTAAAGCATATTAAAATAAATATAACAGTAGTGAACCCAAACTTTCTCTTACACATTACTGGATCCAAAACAAGCCTAAAGAACCAACAAACACTCCTGGATCTGTTCTAGATCTTGATCTATGCATTTATGACTAAAAACAAGCATAAATCAGGAATAAATATTTCTATCAGTGATAAAATCATGGTAAATTCACCAAGGGTGCATTTTGGTATAACATGACAATAGCCAGAAGTTGGGCTCAAGAATAGTTATATTTTAAGCTACACAAATCATCTAAGCAGATTTATCAATAACACAAGATAATTTATATAAAAAGATCCCTTCAGTAACATTGTGCAAATTTTGGCACAGAACCTAAACATGCTAGTCCTCACAACATATCCAAAATCCAGCTCAAGATCGTATGTGGATTTTGCGGAATCACAGATCTAGGTATTTTACTTTTCAATTTTTCAAGCAAAAACTATAGCCCAAAAGTATATACAAGCTTTGCAAAAGTTGTTGGACTTGTAATCAGAAGTATAGCAAAATTGGTTTTGCATATTTAGGATTTTTCTGTGATTTTATATGAATTTTCGAAGCTCACAGCCATTGAGTTTTACAAACGAGACCCTTACAAGTTTATGAGCGAGACCCTGCAAAGATTTTTCTTTAACGGTATAGCCTTGACCTTACGGCTAACCCCCGCCATCTTGTAATCGGACCCCTAGAACTTTTCCACTTCTAAACATAACTCCTCCACTCTTCTTCCCCTAGACGAGAACCGTGCTTGGCATGGGCGGCGGCCATGGCGCGGCGCGCCGCCCGTGGGGGTCCTCCCCCCTACGAGAGGCTACCCCGGCACACTCCCCTCGGCCCAAGGCAACATATCCCCCCAATCTTCTTCGAAAACCTAACCCTACACGGGGCGCCATGGATGGGGCGCATGGCCGGCGGCGACTACGGGAACGTCCGTGGAAACAAGGCTAAAACAATGAGCGGACGGAAGCATAGGCACCGGGAGCTCACGGTGGTTCGGTTTGTGCCATTTGTTGGCGATGAGGATGGCCGGAAGGACGTCATCACCGGTGAGGCGGATCTCAAGCGCGCCTGGTATGGGCGGCCGGATATTTTTCGATTGCCCTCGTCCGTGTCACTCGGGGACGACGAGAGGAGGTGGGGAGCAACTATTGGGGGGCCGTGGAGCTGCGGGTGGAAAGAATTGGAGGGAGGTGGCATGTGGGCGGTGAATCGAGCTCGTGAGCTAGCGGTGCTCGCGTGACAACTAGGGAACGGCGGACCGTGTGTTGCTTGCACAAGAGGACGAGAGGGGGTTTTAAGGCTTGAGCGGCTTGAAGAGGTGGTAACCGTAGTCGTCCAATTGTCGGTCGGTCGCGGTATGGCGAGGACGGGGAGCGACGTGCGGCGGCGCGGACGCCCAACGGTGCGAGGCGGTGCGGCCGGCCAACGCGTGCGAGCGTGGCGCGTGGCACCGACCGGGGCCCACCCACATCGAGCACGGGAGCTCGAGCGCGGCGCTCGGACCGATGGACACCGGCGTGTCTTGACGTGTGCGTGTACGGTGGCGGAACCGACGGGGCGCGGCGGGGGCGATGTAGCCCGCGGTGTCCACGTTCCGGCACGAGACATTTCGGTTTAGCCCGTTTGACCGCCACAAACTCGAGATTTTGAAACTAAAGTGTACCCAGCAACCTATACGAAAGTTGTAGATCACTTAACCCTCTACAACTCCTAGAAAGGTTGTATGGTGTTTTTCTCCACCATTTGTGCACAGATTGCATGCCAAGATGCAGATTTCCTGGGCACGAGTGAACAGTGCCTAGAGGCGTTGACCAAGCTTTTTCACCTCTTTCCACTTCGAATCTCAAATGCCACTCAACGTGAAAGTTGTGTTCCTCGACAAAATACACAACTTTTAATTGGGAGAATTTGAAGTGTTTAGGTGAAATTTGGAGAACGCGACAAAAGTTCCGAGCGACATAGAGCGTCAAAGGGGTGTTTAAGGGGTTTGACTAGGGTTTTGACCAAGCCTTGACCATGGGTTGACAAAGGGGTGTCATTAGGGGTTGTTGATGATGTTTTCGCGGTGATGGCCCGGGTTGACCGTTGTTTGACCAAAGTCAACTCGGTTGACGGAACATTAGGGTTAAATAACCCGGTGAAAACCTGGGGCGTCACGGTCGCCATCACTCCACAATGCATTTCAATCACGGCAAAGATCCAAATCAACCATGTTCAACCAACAAGCATTATTACAACGATTACGTCTTCCCGGGGACGGATCTAGCGATCACATCTCAAAGGTGGGCATCTTATCCCGGAAGACCCGTGGTAGGAGAAGATGAGCCGTAACGGAGCCTCTGCGGGGTGGTGACTCCGCGGGGAAAGGGGTCTCGTCGAGCCGGGACAGGTGGCTCCCTACCATCACACTCGGCCTCCAACCGAGCAACCCCGGCGTAGGCGTCCTTCAACTCGTCATGGGTCCGCTCCCGGCTCGAAGTAACGCCCTCCGGGTCGGTGTTGAGTGCTGCGGTGACACGAGTGAGAGTGTGGAGGCATGGGTCCTCGAGCTTTGTCAACGGTACCCCCGTCTCGCTCGGTACCACCGGTAGGATGAGGGATGTGGCGGTAGTCGCTAAGGCTCAACTCATGGTCATGCCTGAAACGAAGAGAGAACAGAGCTGTCCTGGCGGCATTGCTGACAGATGCCTGGTAGGTAGAGTGGGGTGTAGTAGAATCATGCGTCGTGCACGAGATATAGCCTCCACCAGTATGGTTGCGCACCCTGATGTGGACCCTGGTCATGTAGTAGGTGCCCAGCGGCGGCTCGGTCCAGCTGTGGGTGACGTACATGGGGTACACTGTGTTCCCCAGCTCCAGGAGAGTGTTCCGCAGCAACCAAGGGAAGTAGCCAGGTGCCACCTCGGACAAGCGCATGGTGTAGTACGGTTCTCCCTCGCGAGGACCATCATAGTAGAAGCCATCTCCTTCTTCATTATCATCTTCCGTCTCGTCACCATCCTCCATGTCGTCGCTGGAATCATCCCGATCTCCTCCCGCGGCAGCTGGTGCGGGAACAACTGGAGCGACAGGAGCAGCTGGTGGCAGCACCTCCACTGCTGGCGGGGAAGGCAGAGCTCGCGGAGATCCCAACTCTCCATCAGAGTAAACTTCCAGGATCGTTCCATCCTCTCGCCTCAACGAAGTCGTAGGGGTCCTCCGGTTCCTCCTCCACGAGGCTGGACAAGAGGGGGTAGCCGCACTCCAAAAGGCCGAGCCCCGGCCATCTATGAGATCAAAACCGAACTCGGAGGAGAATAAAACAATAAGGAGACAATATTTTAACCAAAAGCAAATAAGATAGATTTTTAAGTATATTTAGGGGATTTTTTTGAGTGAGAGCTGAAATGTCTTTCTAGAATATGTCCTTATTTCGACCATTTCTATCTAAGGTTGCATCCTACGATCGCATTGCTCGATACCACTCTGTCACACCCATTTTCCGAAGAAAACCGAATGCATCACATACGTGTGCCAGGCTCATAAATTCACACATATGATAGACAAATGAGTGTAATATCATAGTACAATGCTCAAAACGTACAAAGAGAGGTTTATTAACTTATTACACTCATCGTTAGACTCGAAGGTCTTAACACGAACATCGATAACTAGACGATGAAACACCATCTCCAACTCCACAAGCTCCTGACTGGGGGAAACGTGAGCCTCAGAATCCATCGAACTCATCGAAGAACTCTGCTCCAGCATCCTCCTCTGAACACATATAGGCAAGGGTGAGTACACTTATGGTTGGTACTCAGCCCGTGGGGGAAATATGCAAAGCTATCAAGGGTAGGCTAGGGTTTTCAGTGGTAAGCATTTTAAGTTGGTCAAATTTGATTAGCAAGCACCTATTTACTAAGTGTAAGTATATACCAACCCAAAACTTAGCATTTATAAAATTATTCCTCCAAACCATAAACAACCCTCAATTTGAATTTCATCTTTAAGTTCAATTATCATGTGAGGGTCCAAGCCGCTCTTGACCGTGAGCACGGCCGATCGATCGAGTTTTCACTGCGAGAGGTTGTACACTTTACCCACGGTTCGTGTTCCCCATATTGCCGGGTTTGCAAGGCCCTTAAACACTTCCAAGGTGAGTGGCTAGGGGTTCACTACGAAGCCTTTACAAAGGCATGCAAAGCACCAATAACCCACAACGATTCTGACTCGGGGCGGACCATAACCCTCCCTAGTGGTCGGCACCTTAGCAAAGGCTACTACCCCAAAAGGACCGGGCTATACCCCCGCAACCCGAAGGCCCCCGTGTTCCTTTCGGATAGGGTTATCAGATAATTCACACTCCTAATTAATTGGCTAAGCCAGAGCCATGTGGACCGTGGTTGCCTTTGTTTTCCCTGGGTGGTTCTCCATGTTCCGATTTAATTTATATGATCTTGTATTACCATAAATCAACAACTTTATCTTTCCAACATTTTATAAAGTTAAATTCCATTCCCCAAAGTATAGCATATAAGCATTTATCTACCCAAACATTTAATTAAAACAAGGTATTCGAGGTATAGGGATTAAAACTAGTCATTTCCTTAATAGGCATTTCCCATCAAAATTTATGCATAACAACTTATAAAATTTAAAGTGTGATAATATGCTTGTTATTAGGAAAAAAGAGTATGCAGGGGGAGAAAATCCACTTGCCTTCTTCCCCTAAAAACTGTGGCTCGACTTCCTCAAAAGATTGCACCTGCTCGTCCTCGAACGGCACGTCCTCTATGATCACACAAGAAAAGCAAACAATAAATAAAACAATACATCAAACATTGCTAAAAGTCTAAATCAAGCTTCTAAAACTAATGTGCTTATTGAGACGATCGCGTGGACACTAAAAACGCCTAAAACGGAGCTAGGATGGAAAAGTTATAGCCTAGACGAGGATCTAGAGACTAGATTGTAAAAGTACTCGGAACTTAGGGGTTTTCTATAAAAGTCCAGGGGTTAAAACATAATTATGAGTATAAACTGGAGGACTTTGGTGCAAAAGGTGAGCTTTGGACTGCGGGTGAGAAAACTTTGAAAGGTTAGGGGCTTAACCATAAAAATCGGGACCAAACTCGTATGGGTTTTATATGGTGGAAGGACCAAAGCATGTTAATTATAAAAAGGACGGGGGCTCTTTAGAAAAAATGTCGGCGGTCGCTTAAGTTGAATGGTAAGTGGCTATTTGACTCGGTGGATTGGACGGATGGGGGCCGTTGGATGGGGATCCGACGGCGATGGGCGAGTGCAAGCGGTAGGCGGCGGCTTGTCCGCCGGGCGGCGGCGCGAGGTGGCGGCGGCGGCGTCCCGCCGAAATTTTGCCGGTGAGTGGCCAATCGGTGCTCCCGTGCACTAAACGAGATGGGAAATGAACCAAAATGAAGAGGAGAAAACGAGTAACTCACGGGAAGGCTCGTAGAGGAAGGGGGGCGCCGGTGGAAGAGATCGACGGCGAGGGGCGGAGCTCCGGCGGCTTCCTCGGAGTGGCGGTGTTGCATGAGCGGGGAGGAGAGGTGGAGTGGTGCATGGAGGAGAGGTGCTCGGGGGTGACTTTTATAGGTCTCGGAGGGGGAAGAGGAGGAGGCGCCCGAGGCGGTGGGCGGCGGCACACCGGCGACCACCATTAAGGCTCGGTGGAGCTTCATTGGGCGGCGGTTACGGAAGGGAGAGGAAGGGGAAGGGGCTGGGCGGCGCTGAGTGGGTGCGTGGCGCACTAGAGGAGAAGGGGAGGAGGCGCGGAGAAGGGGGAGAGGCGCCGGGAAGGCGGTGGCCGGCGCGGCCAAGGGAGGATGGGGCGGCGCGAGGTAGGGGAAGCGCCTGACAGGCGGGCCCCACCTGTCGGTGAGCGCGTGAGAGAGGGAGAGGTGGAGTGGGCTGGCGGTGGCTATTGGGCTGAAAGTGGGAGTTGTGGGCCTGCTGCGGGGAAAAAAGAAAAGGGGAATAGGGTGGGCTGCTGGGCTGGAAAGAAGGAAAGGAGGGTTTGGTCTTGTTGTTTTTCTTTTTCTTTTTCAACCCTTTACTCATAAAATCTTTTCAAGTTTTCAAAAATTATTTTAAAAACTTTTAAACCACACAACCAAACCAAAGCCCATCCATCCAACATGATGCACAAACACTTGGGTATTTTTTTCTAAATTAATTAATTATTATTTCATATATTAAAGGCAAATTTAATAAGTCAAATTTATTAAAACCCTTAGAAATTAAATTCTAACTTTGTTTCTAGCACTTTTAAGTGATGGAATTTTGGGTGTTACACGTAGCACCAAGTTCTCCTTGGCTGGCGATGGCGAAGCCGGTGGTTGACGAACGTAGACTTCCTCGTGCGGATCCCCGTTCAAGAACGCCGGTTTGACGTCCATGTGGTGCACCGGCCACCCCTCCCGGGCAACCGGAGCAAGCGAGCGCCGCACGGACTCGATCCGTGCCACGGCGTGAACACCTCCTCAAAGTCCATCCCGAGCCGCCGGACGTAGCCTTTCGCCATGAGCCGGGCCTTGTGCTTGATCACCTTGTTAGTGGCATCCTCCTTCAATTTGTATACCCACTTGAGTCCTATGGGTTGATGCCCCGCCGGAAGGGGCACCGGCCTCCGGGTCTTCTTGCTTTCGATCGACTTCGGCTCTTCGGCCATGGTGAGACGCCACGGCTCGTGTTCCACCACCTCGCAAATGTGACGAGCTCTTCACCGATCCGGAGATGGAGTGGAGCGCCCTCACGTCGATATGCATACACCGAAGGTGACGCAGGGGCCGATGTCGGTGTCGATGTGACGGTACTTTGGTTGAAAGTCGTCGTTGTCCGCGTCCGGTACTCGTCGGTGTTCGGTGGAGGCGACATGTACCCCACTTAGGGAAGGGGCGTGCCCGTCGATGCTAGAGTTGCCGGGAGATGGTGTTCCGGGTGCACCCGGTGCTAGAGCATGTGTAGCAGGGGCGCCGAGTGCGCCGGAACGTACCCGTCAATGATGTGTTCGCCGTCGTCGTACGAAATGGTCGGCTCCGTTGCCGTGGGTCCTTCCTCTTCATCCTTCCGGCTCCACGACTCGACTCATTGAACACGACGTCTCTTGAGACGACAACATGCCGAGTCGCCGGAATCATAGAACCTCCATGCCTTGGCGCCTTGGTTTGTAGCCGATGAAGCACGCCGGTGTGATGCGATCCTCGAGCTTCTTCGATTCGGCTTCGTCACCTTGAGAAAGGCGACACGGCCGAAAGTGCGCGAGTGGGCGACGTCGGGCTTCCGTCCATGCCGGGCTTGGTACGACGTCATGCCTTCCGGTGCTTTGGTGGGCGCGCGGGCCGAGCAATGTCGCCACCGCCTCGCCCCGAATGTCGCCGGCACGTTCCGTCTCTTCGGCAGGCTTCTAGCCATTGTCATCACCGTCCGGTTCCTTCGCTCGACAACGTCGTTCGCTGCGGCGTGTAGGGCGCTATGTGTCGTCTCGTGATGCCCCTTTCGACGCGGTAGCTCTCGAACTCGACGGAGGTGAACTCCCCGCCGTTGTCGGTGCGTAGTACGCACGGCTTGCGGCTCGTCTCCACCTCCACTCGCGCCCGGAACAGCTTCACGGCGGCGAGTGTGTCGCTCTTGGCGGCATCATTGACACCCACATGTATGTGCTTCGATCATCAACGAGCGAGAAGGAAGTACTTCTTAACCCCCGAAGTTGCGGGGTGTGATTGGGCCACACGGATCACCGTGTACCGGGTCGAGGATGCCCTCGCCCTGTCGCTTCGCTTGGGATGGGAAAGGGGAGAGCTTGAGCTTGGTGGTGATGCAGTTGTTGCGGTGTTTATGGTAGTGGTCGAAGCGTGGCAGCCCGTTGACCATCTCCTTCGCCGGAGCTTGTGCGAGAGAGTCGAAGTGCATGTGGTTGTACCGCTCGTGCCACCGCCACGCACGGTCGGATGTGCGCGCGGCCGAGCAGAGCGGTCGCCCGAGCTTGACTCATAGCGAGTAGAGGGCGATCCACCGTGCGACGAACCCCCGATGATGACGCGGTCGTGGTCGTCGCATACACGCAGGACGCCATCCTTCATCCGGACATCGCATCCACCCTCCTCAAGCCGACCCAAGCTCACGATGTTGGAGGTCATCTTGGGGATGAAATACACCCCCGTCGGCGGGATGTGCCGGCCGATCTTCCCTTCGAACAAGAAGGTGCCAAACCCATCGATTGGCACCCTCGAATCATCGCCGAACCCGACGGAGCCGTGAATCGAAGTGTCGATGTCGATGAAGGTGTCGCGGCAGCAGGACATGTGGTTGGTGGCGCCGCCGTCGAGGTACCGAGAGGGTATCATCGCGCTCACCCCTCCATCGAGCCGTGCGAGTACCTTCGCTTCGACGATGTGCACAGGGCGCTTTGCCCGAGTCACCGGCGAGGGAGCGGATGCGGCATCGAGCGGCGGGGAAGATGCGAGAGGGACGAGCGTTGACCCGGCCATAAGTAGTGTGGGCTCGTTATCAATAGCTTCCTCTTGGGCCACGCGGGCCGGATGGCCTCGTCCGGAGACGCGACCGGCACTCCTTGGCCCAATGGCGGTACCTGAATTTTCCGGCTGTTTTGCCTAGCCCATGGTGCTCCCATGGCCGGTGGACGGGTGTGTGCCGCCGCCACCATGCCTCGCGCCCATGCAATCCGCCGCCCTTGTTCCCGGCGCCACCGCCGGAGTTGCCGGACCCACCGGAGCTCCCCTTGTCGCCGCCGTTGCCCCCGATCCGGAGCTATGCCATCCACCGCTCCCGGGTCATGAGGAGCCGCCCTTGCCCATGAACCATGCGGGTCGCGGGCTTGCGGCGCCTCTCGTTTGACCGCGCGTAGCCGGCCGGTCACCTCCTCCACCTTAACGGTGTTCGGGTCGAGGAAGGCCTCCGTGGCGATGGCGATGGCCTCGGGATGTTCGAGAACGACCTCTAGCATCTTGCGGACGACCACGGTATCCGCACGTCATCGCCGAGACCACGAGAGATTGTTCGCGAGTCCGCCGCCGCGAATGGAGAAGTCCTCGATGGACTCGTCTTGATTGCCTCCCATGCCGCACGAGCAGAGCGCTTGTCACGGAGCGTGGGCGGCATCTCCGCCGGAACGGAACGCGGGATGGCCGCCGGTGCCAACCGCTCGTCTTGGTAATTCACCTCTTTGTCTTCATACGGCTCGACCTCGTACCGTACACCGACGGCCTCCATGTTCACCCGCATGAGCATGGACCACTCCTCGTAGTTGGAGCGTGTTAGGGTCGGGTATTGGATGGTGGCGGTCGCCTCCTTGATGGTGCGCCCGACGATGATCCGTGGTCCGCCGCGGCCGCGTGTGGGCTCGGGGGACAACGACAGGCGGCGGCGGCCGAGGAGGCGTGTGAGAGCGCCCCGCCGTGGGGCTCGGACCGCCGCGACATGGTCCCTTCTCCGGACCACGGCTGCGGTATCAAATGTCGGTTCGAACTCCTCCGGTGCTTTCCGGAATGCGGCGGAGCGCGAACGAGCCGAGAGGAGGAAGATGAATGCAAGTAACAACGAGGTTTTTTGTGCTAGGCAAATGCATCGGCGTTTTTCGTATTAAGGACTCCTACTTATACACAAGCTAACTTACAAGAGAAGAAAACGGAGTGGTGGAGCTATTCTCCGGGCACTCGCCATGCTCGCCACGACCTTGACGTCGTGTGCCATCCCACACGGCGATCGTGACGCTGCGGCCACGCCACACACGTTCGGACGTTGTGGCCGTGCGCCTAGATACAGGGACGCGCCCGGGGAGGAAACAATCCAAGCCGGTGCACAAGCAAGCTGAAAAACGGAAAAGGAGCTAACAAACTAACTACCTAGGGACCGTTGATCGGGCAAGGGGCGGGGGTCAACGGCGGCGTTGTGGATAGGGAGGGAGGAACGAGGGGGCGCGGAGGCGGGTGCAAGCCGGGATTGGTGGGATCGCGACGGATTAAGGGAGGGGGGTGAATGACACCACCAAAATTAATAGATTGGCATAAGGCATAGAAGTCTTGTTCAAGACGAGAGAAGGAAAAACAAAATCGTTGATATAACATGTCCGCGTTAGATATAGTTTGGTTCAATAGCCGAGCAAGTACCAAAAACAAAAGTACCGACGCTTGAGGTTCAAGGATCGAATCCCTGCAGGCGCAATGTTTCGCATGGGTTGCATGGCTTTGCGCCCTATTCGTTTGACTTATCGCCCACCACCGACAATACTTTTCTCTCGAACAAATCAGCCACCAAAGCAATGCCGGCACTACTTTTCTCTCGAACAAATCAGCACTAGCCATCGGCCACCAGCCAAACGAACAGGCGTTGATTTTGCACAAATTTCTAGCTATTGATTTTGATTCTAAATTTTAATAATTGACAATATATACCGGAAAAAAGTCCACCCCACACCACTTTTTTTCTTGTCCAAACAAACTGCAGACAAATAATGCATAGATGCTACAGTTGTGCAAGAAGTAGAACAGTTTTTAATCATACAAGAAAAGTTTTGGTAATTATACAAACTGTTATTTTTAGTCTGATTTAGATGTATACCACTACTTGAATAGCACTAGCAGTAGCAGATGAACACCCTCCTATATAGCTTTAATAAAGGGACGATATCCTACCTGAAGGCCCTCATCTTTATCTGGCCAGAGGTGCAGAAACTGCAGCAGCAAAGCACGATATCCTCGACAGGAGGAGCAGCAGATCTGTCCTAACTCCCATTCCTGAAAGAGGAGCAGGAGAGCATATCAGCTTGAATTTGTTGAATCACTGGCATACCTCTGTAGCGTTAGGTATCAAACTGTGAATTGAAGAAGCATGTGAAAAGTCTTGCCTAAGCCCTAAGGTACCAGATTAACATATTTAAAATATCATTAAAAAATATGGCTTTGAATACCACTTAATATAACCGTACAACATTGAAAACAAACTAATATATTGTACATTTGTTGGTTCTGTACATCTGAATCCTAACGAATTTTAGAACCAATGATATATAACAATGTAAATATAACAATTTTAGGTAAATATAATAACTTACTCATTCTATGCATTGAACAATCATCATGAGGTCAAACAAAAAACTTACTGTTAACTGACACCTAGGTAGAACAACAGGTGTAACTAATACAGAACGAGGGACATGTAAAATGGAGATGTGTGCAAGAGATAAAAATACCTTGCTACCAAAGTGTCATGAGTATGAACATGATAGTGTAATTTATTTATATATTAATAACTAGTTGTTTGAGCATATTTTGAAAACTAACATCCTCCGTATAATACTGCAACTTATATTAGCATATGAATAGAAAAGACTTCTACCTGGAAAAAACACATAACTAGCATAAATTAGGATAGATATACAACACCCCCATTAATTAGTAACAATGGATAAAAAGAAAAGCAGATGCACTTCTAGGTAATTATTCGCAGTACACAATTGTTTTTATTAGCTGAAACAATTAGTAAGCTAGGCACATTTGAATCCTATTGAAGAACATATATAACATGAACATCTTCTATTGGAACTCATGGCATATCAACATATTAGGAAAAAAATATCGTTATAAGCATTGAATAACCACCGTGTGCTCAAATCATTTTCATGACTATAACTTAAAATTGAGAACACAAGATCTTACTTAAAATGCCAAAATAAAGCCATTGATAAATCCGAGCCTCAAAATGAATTATTATATAAATTAAATGACATTGAAACTTTCAAAAGTTAAATGATGATCATCCAACTCCCATGAAGTTAGTAGTGATCACAGGAATTCATAGTTTCATACCAACGCCAATAATGAATCAAAATTGTTACTTGAAACACAATTTCAAGCTAAAGGGATGTAGTGCCACATAATCATCTAGCAAGTTCATTTGAGAAATAAGATGTGATCATCATAACAATACAAACTTGTTATACCACAAGTCTTTCCGAGTAAGTTCAAAAATTAATTGCTAATCAACACTAACTTTAGTTGTTATGAAAGATATGACAAGAAGGATTACTTTTCTATGAGTATGCAAATTGTGCATCATTCTAGTCAACCACGACTTGGCATTAACAAAATTGCCTTTGGGGTTTTAACACAGAGCTCAAGAGCTATCCCTCCATCCTTGGCACCGCAACCGGACAAGCTTGGTTGATGTACTTGTTGGTGGTATTGGGAAAACATGATGGCGGGGATACTAAGCAAGAAAAGGAGAAATGAGCACGGACATTTGATATGATACGGTACCGTTAAGCATAAGATGCAAATGCAATTACTAGTTCGTGTATGCCTCTTGCACACTCTCATCTTTAGTTACCAAAGGCCGGTGGCGAATCTATCGGTTGGTCTGGGGGGCTCCAGCCCCCCCCCCCCCCCCAATGACCCTTATTTCTTCACTAATCACCGTAGCAAAAGCCTTAAATCACCATTAAATCTTCGTGAAAATCAACATCTCTATTGCTTCTTCCCCCACTCGTCCTCCATCCTACATCCGCCATCGCCAAAGGCTGTAAGCTCTCAACTCACCAAACTCTGAAAACACACGCTGGGAATTTTGTGCTGTGAAAGCAGATTTTCTAAATGTATTGCTCCCTTATTTTGTAGAATGTTTACACGGCTTGATAGCCAGCTACTACTGGCCTTAGTGGTCCCTAACAAACAGGAGCACGTTGAACTCCCTGTGGATGAGCTCACCCTGAAGACTAGGACACCTTAATAATCTAACAGACTCTTTACTCTGACTCTGAAGGGCTAATTCTAACTGACAGAAAACAAAGCAACAAAGAAGACTCTAACCAACTGAACACGCTGGACATGGATTACTTCCGTCAAAGGCTAAGGAACTGATAAAAAAAGAAAAAAACAAGACTCCAAACCTTCCCCAATCTATTGCAGCCTCAATCAGAGAAGTTATAATCAGTGATCATGTTGGCAGCTGCAGCATTCAGATAGCCCATAATCCTCAAATTTGCACCAAATCAAGCAAGAGAGTTCAAACTTCTTACTTGTTGGAGCCTGGACGTTGGAGACGCAGAAGGGATCGACGGTGGACTTGTTGGGCAGATCAGAGAAGTTGCTCTCCACACAGCTGGCCACGAGGATTGAGATTGTCCAAGAAAAATATAAGTACAAGCAAAACAACACAACACGACACAAAACATTGAAGGAGCCAGTGAACATGTAAGCAACCTATGATTCCGCTCTAGCTCGGCTGCCAATTTAAACCTGGGAAAAAGATTGTTTATATGGACAAAATGAGATGGAAGAAATCTAAAGGAGCGCAAGTTTATCAAATTATTAAGAAATTTGAAAAAGAAAAGAACTTGTAAAATCACTTCTAAATTTTTTTAGACTTTATAGGCACTGAATCTATCCTTGTAGTTTGAATAGAATCTAAAAGTTCTCAAATTTGCTAGAAAATAAATAGGGTGCCTGTTACTTAAACAATAAAAAACAATATGATAGCAAACACACATTCATGAATTTGATGTGCATCTATATAATCTGGAAAATGCAAAAATTGTTTTTTAAGGAAAACTAGATAAATTGTTTACAGTGATGGAGGCGAGAATAAAAATTAGGGGGGCTTAGTTCTTGTTGTTTTGCATCTCCACCAATTCTTCCTCTTGTTCTTCTTCTTCTCTTCTTCTCAAATTATTCTTTTAAATTCAATGGAATTCATGTGGGTAGGGGGCAAGAGCCCCCTAGCCCCACCATTGGATCCGTCATCGCTTGTTCCGACCGTGACTCGCGCACGCCTTGGAGTTGCTAGAACGCGGCTAAGGGCGTGTTTGGCGCATCCCCAAGATGAATTCAAATGAAAAAAGTTTGAACTACAAAGTTATAGATCTCGTTGAAAGCTACTAGTTTCATATAAATATCTTCATCCGAGTTCATACAAAAACGTTACGATTTTTTGAAAACAGATCGACCCTAACCACCATGGGCCACGGCGGTTGTAGGTGCTACAAGTACCCAACATCGTGTCCCATGGTGGCTTGCCCCTAGACATAGGGTACGAAAGTGGTAGGCTAGTTTTGCTAAATTTTGAGACGATAGTATATTTTTGTAAAATGGAAAAAAATAAATTTCTAGGGTTGTATAGTATTTTCATTTTTTAGTCGCTCGCTCTTCGGCATATCCATGCTTCTAACAATTGTTCTTCGGTTAAAAAACCGTGTGAATTAACCAAGGAAATAGCTGTCACATTTCTACCCTCTTTGTCGTGTGCTAAATTTTTGAACCAAACTTAAAACACAATGAGGTGACCAGGTGGCGAGACGTGTCGCACTCTCCCCCGCCGCGCGTCCCCGCTTATAATTCTCGACCCCCATCGTGGCCAATGTTGACGGCGGCCGACGTGACTTGGAGAGCTTCAAAACCCCCTCACTTTGCTGCCTCCGACAACGTCGAGCCGACCGAAGTCGTAGCCGGGATAGCGACGATGTTGACGCCGGACCGCAAGCGGCGCGCCGTCACCGTAGCACCGCCTTGCTCCCCGCCCTCGCCTTGACCTCCGATGAGCCCCACGGTGAGCCTTTGCAGCCCCTCTTTTGCCTTGTTTGTTCTCGGTGACGGAGGCGGAATAAAAATTAAGGGGGCTGAGTTCTTGTTGTTTTGCATCTCCACTCTTGTTCTTCTTCTCTTTCCTCTCTTCTTCGCAAATTCTTCTTTTCAATTCAACCGAATTCATGGTGGGGGGGGGGGGGCTTGAGCCCCCCCTAGCCCCACCGTTGGATCCGTCACCGATTGAATACATACCTAACACTAGGATGGGGGCTTGAGCCCCCCCTAGCCCCACCGTTGGATCCGTCACCGATTGAATACATACCAAACATTAGGATTTGCAAGTACAGACCCAAAAATTCACAAACCTATTCAGTTTCCAAGATACTGTCGGTACAATATATTTTTGTAGAGTTACCCAAATAACTCTATGAAACATATTCCAGCAGCCCGCAAGTTATTCCAAAACCGGACGAGAAATGAAAAAAGGTAAATAAACGGAATGAAAGTTGCATGTCTTATTTGCTTGTTTTGTTGCTTTAAGAAAAAAAGAGTAGGGCCATAGGAGAGGACCTTACTATATTCAAACAAAATACGAGGTTTGCATGGCCAACACATGCTACATTTTGATAAGGCGATGGGACTATCCGAGAAAAAAAAAAGATGCCATATTGCAGCCAGGTCGAAGGTAGGGCAAGAAACCATCCGCCGCTAGCATTACTTTCCATCCATCATTTGGAGAATTTATCTTGTCTATAACACCTATTCCTTAGGAGATGGATATACCAATAGCCCAAGGTTACAAAGTTCTTCAAAATAAATCTCTGTTGCATCCTAGTTATATCGCTATTCGTAGGTCCACCTCTCGTAAGGAAATAAAACTAACACGGTCAATAACTTAAAAGTATCCATGCAAAATATGTGCATGCTTTTATTTTTAGCTAAAGTACACATGATCTTTTCAGTTAGTCCAGCATATTCGAAGGGCATGATACTCATGGTTTGCAGCAGCCTGCTATGGTGTGATGGTCTTACAAGATAAAAAAAAGCATGTCAAGGAATACGAGGTTTTAACAATAACCTATCACATTAGCTTACATACCATCCGAATATTTATGAAATGTCACATGATTTCACCTTTAAGGAACTGAAATGGCTTTTCCCGGTGTCATGTACATCACATCAAACAAGCCGAGCCTCAATCGCCGAGCTATTCGTTTGGATGTTGCCCGGGTACTCGGATTGCACACCCTATTGATTTAGGGTTTGTTTTGGAGCATTCTCGCTCTACTAAATTTAGCTCTACTCCATAAAAAAAATACTCAAACACCTCAACTAGCTCCACTCTACTTCATCAAAAAATTAGCTCCACTCCACTTTTTTTAGCTCCTCAAGAGGTTCTCTACCAATTCTTGGAGCTGGTAGAGTTGGAGGAAAAATTACCCACCATGCCATTGGTTATGTAAAAAAATGGTTCACTTCTTTTTTTCGACCGGTCGGTGATAGGGACCGTTGCAAGAAAGGTCCTAGGGAAGGCCCGATCTTCACGGCAGTAGGTTTCGTAACAAGATAAAATGCTGCAAGCAGCGGGTAAATGCTTTATACCTGACAAAGGTTGGATGCGACCAAGCATCGGGGAGAAGTCACCGAAACCGTGAAGACTTTTACTTGATCTCCAAACGACCGCAAAACCACAAGTCGGAACTAATCCACATAATACGGTGTAGCAAAGCTGGAATTCGTAGAGCACGAAGTAGCGGAACCCGGAGGGATCTCTTCACCAGTCCAAGAAGAACAAGGAAGAACAAGGGTGTGCAAGGCACTCAGCAGCTCGACCGCAAGAAAACCATATGTGGTTGTCTATTCTCAATAATCAAAACTTAGTTTTTTAGTAGTACATAGGGGGGTATTTATACTAGGAAAAACCCTCCTAGTTGGGTCTGAATTCGAGATGGAAATGAAGAGACTGAACATGTGAAAAGGCTCCCCAGAAATCAACTCCCGAGGTGGACTCGCGTGGCTGTTAACCTTCTGTGCAGCCTCCACTAAATTTGTCATAACTTTTTTATTGGGAAGTCCAATGGACATGCGGTTTCTTGCATTGGAAAGTTGACTTCAAGACGGTACCATGAATTACTCATGCAACTCTAGAGCTATTGAGATTTAAGAGTTATAATCAAATCATTATGCAGGTCCGAACATGTCCGAACTGATCTGTCCGAACTGATTGTCCGAACTGATCCGTTCGAATTTGTCTGTACTGAACTTGCTGGTTCATCCTTGGTCCGAACCGATCCACTTTGTTCTTCTTCTTTGCTTCCTCTCCGTGTATAGCTGCACCACCCTCTCACATATATACCTAAGTACAACCAATGTAGAACATTTAGGTAGTATAACATTCTCAGATATGTTAAAGTTAATTTCAGCTAGGAGAGAGTTCACCTCTTGTTGTAGTTTCTTGGCACGACTTCGTGTAATTGGTCCTTGGTTTATATTAATTGGTGTGCTATGTTCATCCACTTGTGTAACTCTTGGGATGTCCACATCATCCTCCCCCTCTTGAAAAGGAGTCGTCCTCGACTCTTCCACCCCAAAGAATGGAGAAAGGTCGGCGACGTTGAAACTTGTTCGAACACCATTTGTACTTGGAAGATCAATTTCATATGCATGTCATTGATCTTGCGAAGCACTTTGAATGGTCCATCAGCACGTGGTTGCAGCTTGCTATTGCGTTGGTCCGGGAATCGATCCTTGCGTAGGTGCACCCATACCAAGCCTCCTTGTTCAAACATAATCTTTTTGCGACCCTTGTTGGCGTGCTTCTCATACATCTTGGTCATCTTCTCAATGTTAGATTTTGCTCGTTCATGGAGTGTCTTAATAAATTCAGCACGCTTGCTTGCGTCGAAGTTCATATGTTCCTACATAGTTAAAGGTAATAGATCAATGGGAGCAGCAGGTATGAAGCCATATACAATTTCAAAAGGACTAAATTTTGTGGTTGAATGTACCGCCACGCCCTGTTGTATGCGAACTCCACATGAGGCAAGCTTTCCTCCCAAAGCTTCAAGTTCTCAATGAGGACAGCCCGCAACAATGTTGACAAGGTGCGGTTCACAACTTCAGTTTGCCCATCAATTTGTGGGTGACAAGTTGTGGAGAACAACAATCTTGTCCCAAGCTTTCCCCACAAGGTCTTCCAAAACTAGCTCAAAAATTTGGTGTCACGATGAGACACAATAGTTCGTGGCACACCATGTAAGCACACAATTTCCCTGAAAAATAATTCAGCAATGTGTGAAGCATCGTCACTCTTATGACGGGGAATAAAATGAGCCATTTTACTAAAGCGATCAACCACAACAAAGATTGAATCTCTCCCCCTCTTAGTTCAAGGTAAACCGAGAACAAAATCCATAGAAATGTCTTCCCATGGTACACTAGGAATAGGTAGAGGGGTGTATAAACCATGAGGGTTCAAGTGGGACTTATCTTGGTGGCAAGTTACGCAAGCGTAGCACGTATCTCTCCACATCTCTTCGCATCTTTGGAAAAAAGAAGTGATCAGCCAGCACGTGCTTTGTTTTCTTAGCACCAAAGTGACCCATTAGTCCTCCAGGCATGAGCTTCCGCAAAAGCAAAGGACGATCGAGCAATTTGGGATGCAAAGTTTGTTAGCTCGAAATAAAAATCCTTCATGTAAATGGAATTTTTCCCAACCCTTGCCAAAGACAAAGCATTTTGAAAATGGTTCAGCAAAGTATGAATCGGTAGCATACAAATCTTTAATACTTTCCAAACCAAAAATTTTAGCATCAAGTTGGGTGAGCAAAGCATGACGTCTAGACAAAGCATCCGAAACAACATTATCCTTCCCTTTCTTGTATTTGACAATATAAGGAAAAGATTCTATGAATTCACTCTATTTAGCATGTCTTTTGTTCAGTTTTAATTGACCTTTTAGATGTTTCAATGATTCATGATTAGAATGTATAATAAACTCTTTAGGCAAAAGGTACTGCTGCCAAGTTTCCAAACTCCTCACAAGAGCATAAAGTTCTTTATCAGAAACGGAATAATTCAGAGTTGGACCACTTAGCTTTTCCCTAAAATATGCAATGGGTCTTCCTTCCTGCATAAGCACGCCTCCAATCCCTACACCACTTGCATCACATTCAATTTCAAAAGTCTTATCGAAGTCCGAAAGTGCAAGGAGTGGGGCTGTTGTCAATGTCGTTTTGAGCTTGTTAAATGCCTTCTCTTGTGCCGCACCCCAATGGAATTGTGTGTCCTTCTTTGTTAACTCGTTGATTGGGGCAACAATGATACTAAAATCTTTAACAAACCGACGGTAGAAGCCGGCAAGTCAAGAAAGCTTCGCACTTGTCTCACATTTTGTGGAGGCAACCATTCACGTACAGCCTTAATCTTATCTTCATCAACCTCCACGCCTTGAGCTGAAAAAACAAAGCCAAGAAAGACTACCTTGTCGGTGCAAAAGGTGCACTTGGCAAGGTTAGCAAACAAGCATTTCTTCCTCAAAACAGCAAGCACACATTTTATATGTTCAACATGTTCATCAAGAGACTTGTTGTAAATTAATATGTCATCAAAATAAGCAACAACAAATTTGCCAATGGCCTAAGCACATGATTCATTAAACGCATGAAGGTACTGGGTGCATTGGTCAATCCAAAAGGCATCACTAACCATTCATACAGCCTAAACTTGGTTTTGAAGGTTGTTTTCCATTCATCTCCTTCTTTCATTCAAATTTGATGATAGCCACTTCTCAAATCAATTTTTGTAAAAATGATAGCACCACTAAGTTCATCAAGCATGTCATCAAGCCTTGGTATGGATGTCTATACCTTATTGTGATGTTATTTATGACTCGACAATCAGCACACATTCTCCGCATGAGCCATCTTTTTTAGGAACTAAAAGAACAGAAACGCACAAGGTGAAAGACTTTCTTTAACATACCCTTTGTTGATGAGCTCTTGTACTTGGCACTGAATTTCTTTGGTTTCTTCCGGGTTGGTACGGTATGGTGCACGGTTTGGGAGAGAAGCACCGGGAACAAGGTCGATTTGATGTTCAATCCTTCTCTTGGGTGGCAGCCCCTGGTGGTACTTCCTCCGGAAACACATCTTCATATTCCCGTAGCACATCAAAAACAACACTAGGAAAAGTAGAGGGTAAGTCGTTAGTGGAAAGAAAATTGTTTTTGCATAGGAGTACAAATAATATGGCATTGGGTTCACTCAATTCTTTTAAATCCCCTTTCCTAGCCATCATTACCAATCCCTATTTTCCCCGTGGATCGGTTCGTTGCAGCTGTGGAGTTTTATTTGATTGTGGAATCACTCCCTCACTATGTATGTGGCTCACTCATAAGTGGTTCTCTCTCTCACTCACTTGTTTTTGTTTCGGATCATCCTTCAAAATGTCCTCCGGCGACAAAGGAAGCAAAGTGATGCGCTCTCCTTTGTACATGAGAGCAACCTTGTTAGTACGACCACGAATCCGAACATTACGGTCATTTAACCATGGTCTTCCGAGAAGCAATTGGCATGCTTGTATTGGCACCACATCACACTCCACTTGATCACTATATCGCCCAATAGAAAAGGAACAATCACAATATTGCTCACACACGGCGTACCACACTCATTCAACTATTGAATCTTGTATGGAGAAGGATGATGCCGTTGTTTTAACCCCAATCTCTCAACCAATGTTGTCTTGCAATATTATTGAAGCTGCCATTATCAACAATGATCCGACAAAGCTTGTCCTTGATCATGCCTCGAGTGTGAAAAAGATTGTGTCACCGATTATTTTCTTCTTTCACAAGCGGTGACACTAAGCACACATTGAGAAATAAAGCAATTGTTATCACCTTCATCAGGGTTGAATCTCGGTCTCACCATTCCCAATTTCTTCATCATATATTGGAGCACCGTCCTCATCACTTTCAGATTCCCATTCACCCTGCTCATTCACAAGCATAGTCCTTTTACTAGGACACTCGGCAGCAATGTGCCCACGACCTTGACACTTGTGACAAACAATGCCTCGGCTATGCGAAGGTGATGCAGCGGCTGATGTAGTTGAAGGAGCTGCTACACTTGTAGCAGGATGACGGTTTTCTTGCTGATTTGCAGGTGAAGAAGCACTAGAGAATGATGTCTTTGCAGTACCAATGGATGGAGAGGACTTAGCTGCAGCACCTTGAGATCGAACACCAATAACAGAGGTACCGGGCTGATGTCGACGCCATGAAGTTGAGATAGATCGACCCCCATAGGACCGCCCATGTCCTTCTTGCTGAATTTTCCTCTCGGTGCGCATAGCTTGATCAACAAGATCTTGCAAAGTTTGATATGAAAACATCTCCACAAAACTTGAAATATCATCATTGAGACCATGCAAAAATCTTGCCATTCTTGACTCTCGCATATTCTCTAATATCGGACTAGATCAAGAGCAACTCCATCTCTTTGAAATATTCGTCAACCGATGTAGAACCTTGTTTCAATGTTTGTAACCTGTTACGAGAGGTCACGACGATAGCTTGATGGAATAAAGCACCTCCTAATCACATGCTTCATTTCATCCCATGTGTTGATATGATCACGTCCCAACACAAGCTGATTTTCTTGTATTTGATTCCACCAAGTGAGAGCATAACCATAGAATTCAACGGAATAAACGCTAACACGTCTCCGATCGGAGAGATTATGCACTCTAAAAATTTGATCACACTCGCTCTTCCCAATCAAGATATGCATCAACATCTTCCTTTCCCGAAAATTTTGCAACACCGAGTTTAACACGAGCAATGATGTCCGGATCAGCCCTATTGTGACCACGACGATTGTCACCATCATGACCAGCGGGACGACGACGTTCTCGGTGACATTCAAATGGTCCACGATGTGAAAAGGATTCTCATCATCATGATACTCCTCCTCAAGGCTGCCTTGAGATTCATCTTCATCATCAAAGCGAACACAACGATCATGATCACGATCACCTCCCGCACACCGATTCTCATGACCAAGCACACATTCCACCACCACGATCATCACGGCCACCTTGAAATGGTCACAAAAACCACGCCCGAAACTAGAATTTTCAACACCGGATTCATCATGGTGATGTGGAGCTCTTCGTCTCGCGGCGGAGAAGACGTTCATCAAGCATCCTCTCCATTGCCTCAACAAGCAAGTTTGCCATATTGCGCATCTCGGCCCGTGAGACAAGGGGCTCGTCATCTCCATGATTCCCACCACAAACACTTGAATCAGATCCCGCCATGTTAGGGTTTGTAAGATATAGTGGAATAGGAAAAAAATATGTGGAAACACACAACCTCACCTCTTGCTTACCCAAGTTCTTACTCGTTCTCAAGGACCGCGAGTGTGCTGAAAGTGGCGTAACCAAACTTGTGACTAAGCGGTTGAAAGGATACAAATCAAGAGCCTCGGTTTCAGATTTTTGTGGAGGTATAGGTGGCTGATCAAGGGAGGCTATGGTACTGAAACAAAGTGCAACAAACCGTCCAAACAATATGTAAATGTTGTTGTCCAGAAAACAACACCAACTTAATATATGAACATGAAACTTTTGATAACAGATCCGCAACACAACCCCTTGCAACCTTTCAAAACTTCTTTCTTTCTTTTTTTCTCTTCTCTTTTTTTGGCTCTTTCTTTCACACTTTTATTTTACTAACAGCAAACATCAAACAATCGCGTGAGGGGTGCGGATAAAAATTAAACAAGAGTACGGCGAGAAGAACAAAGGCGGTGACTAGCAATGTGATGAATTGAATGAACACAAAGTAACAAGTACCAACGAAATGGCTATAGGATTTTTTGTGTGGCTTTTTAGTGGACCGTAGGACATAAACAAAATGATATAGCAGACCATAAAGGGTGGGAGGGTGGGTAATAACCAAAAACCTACCGTGACAATGATAGCTCGATTACCACATGATAGGGACCGTTGCAAGAAAGGTCCTAGGGAAGGCCCGATCTTCACGGTAGTAGGTTTCGTAACAAGATAAAATACGCAAGCAAGCGGGTAAATGCTTTATACCTAACAAAGGTTGGATGCGACCAAGCGCCGGGGAGAAAATCACCGAAACCACGAAGACTTCGACTCGATCTCCAAACGACCATAAAAACACAAGCCAGAACTAATCCACACAAAACGGTATAGTTTGTACTGGAAACCGTAGAGCACGAAGTAGTGGAACCTAGAGGGATCTCTTCACAAGTCCAAGAAGAACAAGGAAGAACAAGGTGTGCGAGGCACTCAACAACTCGGCTGCCAGAAAACTATATATGGTTGTCTATTCTCAATAATCAAACTCGACCGCCGTAAAGGGGCTTGCAATGGTTGAATGGTAGTTTCGTATGTAAAGGGAAATAAATCCTAATCGATTAATAATTGAGTAGGATAAAAAAACATGGATTTAATTTTTTCTTAAGGAAATGCAGAAGACTTACAAACCATTAATGGCAATAACAAATTTCCACAACGAGCTATACCGAACCAATTAGCAAATTGTAAATGTTTAGTTTTAAAACCCCGCTGCAAACCTACTCCCTCCGTCCCCAAAAGAATGTCATTATATGATTTTTAGGACAGATTATTAAGGAGGTCAAATGACCTCGATTCCCCTATTTATTTGACATATTAGGTGCTAATTGATTGTTGCATGCCTACATGCACACATGTCAAATTAAGTCAAATATCATTCTTTTTGGGACAAATTTTGAATCTTAAAACGTCTTCTTTTTGGGACGGAGGGAGTATCGCTTACCTCAACAACCTATGGAACGAGAGGAAAATTTTCGCAAAGTCTTTCCGTCGTCCGTCCGGGTGGTCGGTGTCGACATCGTACGTGTTCGAAATATACCCTAAAGCCAACTCGGATTTGATCTACTAGTGGACTCGGATGGATTTGATCCACTATGGTGCGAAGTCCTAATGGGCCACAAATGTTGTAAAGGTTATTAGTATTAGAAGGGGTACACCATCTATTAGTTCCGTATTGCTAATGGACGATGGTGTGGGGGATTTCTCTCAATAAATATGGACCATACCCCTCCCGAAAAGGCACGACTCTCAAGCGCGGCCCGCGCCGCCCACGCGGACCTAGCGGTCCGACACGCAACGCTTCCTTCTTCATATGCGTGGATACCTTGGAGGTATGGAGCACTTGGATCGGACGAGCCACACATGAAGGACAAGAAGGACGTGAGCAAGCGCATTGCTCGCTACCCTCGACGTGTTCATCTACCCTTGGACGAGCCACACATGAAGGACAAGAAGGACGTGAGCAACCGCACCGCCCGCTACCCTCGACGCGTTCATCTACATTGAGACGGTTCCGCTGCATCCGCACGTCTAGTAGTATTCCCGTGATCTATAACAACGGTAGTTCCCGATTTATGGGGTAGTGGTTCCTAGTTTATGGGGTACAAAAAATTTTGTTTTACGCTAGCGTAGCCATCTCGTATCCTTTCGGACCGAGATGGAGAGCGCCGCACCGCTCGTGCGATGAGATGCATGCGACCACTCGTGTTCGGGCCACCCATCAAAAGCTTGCGATGATAGCTGAACCGAATTGCTTTTTAATTTATTTTTTCCATTTTGTAAAATATAGGATCGTTTCAAAATTCAGCAAAATTAGCGGTTTGGGGTGTGTGGGGGGCTCTAGTCTTCCCTTGCCCGATCATGGGGTTATCTTTGGTCTTGGTGATCGTCTCTTTTGGCAACTCCATAACCGTAAAATAAACAAAACTCAAACATCTTACTAAAGTAAACATGCAACTAACCTTAACATGTGACGCCTACCGAACCAAAACTTAGCTTTGTTCAAGATGTAAAGAAAGCTCTCGTAGCCAGAAGATGGATGGCGCCTCTATAAACGCTTTGGCGCTATAGACGAAAATGTATGCCGCATCCACTAGCCTGACACATCACTTGCCGTGCCGGAAATCGCATTAACACGCACCATGATGCAAAGCTGACGCATGCGTGCACACATGAGCAGTTGGTGCACCCCCTACACATGATAAAGGTACACCTATGCCGGTGACGACTAAACCTATAACCACATCTGCAAAATATAGTTAACATTAGCGCTGAACATTTCCCGCCAATAGACATGGTCACGCGTCAATCACTATGGGGGTGGGCATGTACCCATGTGTGCACAAAGTAGTTTTCGCATAGTTGATTGTTCCAGCAATATATCTGATAATCCTGTTGACCAATGCCCAATGTTCTTTTGTTGGTGCTTCCATAAAACGACTTGCAACTCCCACTGAGCTGATGAACATACACCTCTTCTAGAAGATCTCAATTCAGAAATGCCGATTTAACATCCATATGGTACGGTGTACCTCCCAGTTTCCCTGTGCAGCAAGAGCAAGTAACACTCTGACAGTTTCCAGTCTTGCTACAGGTGCAAACACTTCATCAAAATCTACACCCCCCCCCCCCCCCTGAGTTTGAGCATATCGTTTTGCTACCAGTCTGGCTTTGTGTTTGATGATGTTCCCAGATGGATCTTTTTTCACTTTGAAAACTCATTTTAAACCAATGGCCTTCTGTCCTCTTGGCAGATATCCATGTCTTGTTCTCCTTAATGGCTTGGAGTTCAGCCTGCATTATTGCGTCTCTCCAGCACTTTTAACTTCTAGAGCATTTTCAACACTCAATGGCTCATCTGCTGCTAGTAGACACATACCACTGTACTTACAGTTTTGAACCTCATCTGCTGTCAAACAAATCAGCCAGTGTTATGAAGTCTGAAGTCTGAACCTGACACCCCCTTCTTCATAGTTTGCTTCTGCATCAGATGGTGGAGTTGCCCACTGAATCTCTGGTTGGTGTTGAGCTGGTGGTGTAACAGGTGTTGCTGGGGACCGATTCGCATCTTGAGAACCTGTTGCGGGATAGTGATAGTCTGCACTTGATTTCTTCAGGCTCACTGTTTGAGTTATTCCAGCACCAGTCTTGGTCTTCCTCGAAAATCACATCTCGGCTAACATGCAGACGACCTGTCAATGGGTCCAGTAGCTGATATCCCTCTGTCCCAGTGTCCCTGCTTCATATCCGAACAGGAACTAATATATATAATATAATACACCAGGGAGCTGCAATGGAAGTTGTCCGGACCGTTCATTTGGGAATCTGGTTCACCTCGAGATCCTTGCTGTCTCCCGACACCATGAATTATGTCCCGTCGAGTACAAAATACGATACAATATACAGGATACCATACGGTCTTGAGTACGTAATAAATAATCTGTCTCGGACGGCTCCGCCGGCATTCAAATCATTTTGAATCCCGTCTTCTCTCTTCTCCTCTCCTCTATGCTCTCTCCACAAATCCGGCGACCGGCGAGGCGGCGGCCGCCCGCGCCGCGATGAAGCTCGAACGTCGACCGCGACACGTGGTGGGCCAGCAGGAGGTTGTCGGAGCCGGGCGACGCGGTGCAGCGGGGCGAGGATACACCACCCGCGGAGATCCGGGCACCGGCCTTCCCCCAGATCTGGCCAGGGCCGCGGGGAGGTGAGGCGTGAATCCTCTGCCCGCTAGCGATCTCGAGTGTCGGTGTAGTCAAAGGCGCCGGCGGTGGGGGCCGCGACATCATTTGTGCGGTAGGTGGCGTGGAACCATGACCTCTGTGGCTGTCAGGAGGGCAAAGATCCGTCGCTGGGCTACCCGAGCTCAGCCACCGGCGCGCGGATCTGGCAGACGGGGTGAGCTGCGGCGCTCCAGTACCCGACCGTTGACTGTGTGGCTCAGGGAATGACAGGGGCAAGGCGGCCCAGATCCGTCGCGGTGCTGCCTTGCACGTGGCCGCCGATGTGCGGATCTCCCATGGCCATGGGGTTGGTCAGCCCGCCTGGACGGAGCGGTCGCCGGTGGCAAGGTCCAACCACGACGGGTGCGTGGTGTCGCACCTAGGCATCGACGTACACCGCATCGGCGCGAGGCCTCACGCGGGAAGCGCCGGTGGCATGGCTCGGAGGTTGTCCTGCTCCGGAGGAACGGAGGCCAACCCCCGCAACGGTCCTAACGCGTGGGAGTGAGATGCGGTGGTGCGCCGGCTTCGGTGAGGCGGCAACGGCGTTGGTTCCGGTGGAGGAGCGTATTCCCACGGTGGCGGCGCAACGTCAAGGAGCGCCGGATGGCCACCTTGTCCACGCCAAGGAGCGACGAGAGACCGGAGGTGTGGGCCCCCGATCTACCTCGGAGCTGCGCAGGCCGCCATATCCGGCGGCGCGCGGGGCCGGCGCGAGGTGAGGCCGCGGAGTCGGCCGGGACGCAAGGTGCATCGGTAGCCGAGGGAGCGATCGCGATGGCCCCATGCCCGGCGTTTCTAGGACAACGCCGTGGCCTTGTCACTCGGACTGTACCGGCGTTCTACGGCTTGCGGTGCGGATGGCCATGGCGCCGCCTTGTGCATCATTGGTTTCTCGGATTTGGTTTCGGATGGGATCCCTTTCTTGATTTGATTGGGTTTGCTTGTCTTTCATCCTTATAAGAAGATGACACTACGGGAGAACCGAAATTCCCCGAGTGCCAAACTCTTCCCCGAGTGCCAAAAATCGGGCACTCGGGGAAGCCAATCTTCCACGAGTGTTGCACTCGGGGATCAGAGGCTTTCCCGAGTGCCGCAAAACCCATGGCACTCGGGGAAGGGTGACACTCGAGGAAAGCCTTCGGGCACTCACAAAAGGAACTTCGCATTTGACGGTGCCTTTGGACGGAACTGTTTGCCAAAAAAATGAAAAATGTCTTCCCCGAGTGCCATGCTCTAGCACTCGGGGAAGGTGGCCTCTTCCCCGAGTGCCATGCGCCAACACTCGGGGAAGGAGCCTCTTCCCCGAGTGCCGGGAAAAGGCACTCGGGGAAGGAGCCTCTTCCCCTAGTGTCACGCGGAAGCACTCGGGGAAATATTTTTATTTTTTTTAGTTTTTTTGCTCCATATTTTTTGTGATGCCTTGCCACATTATTTAAAACTATTTGGTCAAGTTAGGTTCAATTTTGAATTGTTTAGGTATATTTCGTTAGTTTTTTTCGTTTTCTCAGATTTTTGGGGACACTTCAAATTTGAACTACAGGTACATGAAATTATATAATTTGGCATTTCAAAAAATGATATTCATAACATTTGGTGTATATTGAGGCCGTATCCAGGAACTCACATGAAATGTCGAGCATCTTGTTACCGTGACATGATGAACAACTTACGGGAAAAGTGTTTCTAAATTACAGAAAATACGGACGAAGTCCGAAAATCATGAAACTTGTCGGGATGTCGTGTTATCACATGTAGAGGTTGTGTGCAACAGTTGAGAAGATTTCGAGCAAGCTGCGACGTCTGATGCCTAAAACCCAGACATGTCCACATGTGATCAATGTGATAACAAACCTAGAGATGTCTGGGTTTTAGGCATCAGACGTCATAGCTTGCTTGAAATCTTCTTTATTTTTGCACACAACCTATACATGTGATAACACAACTCCCCAACGAGTTTCATGATTTTCACACTTCGTCCGGATTTTTTGTAATTTAGAAACACTTTTCCCGTAAGTTGTTTGTCATGTTACGACAAGAAGATGGTCGATATTTCATGTGAGTTCGTGGATAAGGCCTCCATATATAGAAAATATCATGAATATCATTTTTAAATCACCAAATTATATTATTTAATGCACTTGTAGTTCAATTTTGATGTGTGCCCAAAGATTTGAGAAAACGAAAAAACTAACGAAATATACCTAAAAATTCAAAATTGAACCAAACTTGAGCAAGGAGTTTTAAATATTGTGGGAAGGTCTCACAAAAAGAAAAAAAGAAAAGAAACTAAAAAATAATTTTAATTCCCCGAGTGCCTTCTATAGCACACGAGGAAGAGACGTTTCCCCGAGTGCGAGCTCAGGGCTCTTGGGGAAGAGGGCGGTTTCCCCGAGTGCCATCATGTCTAGCCACTCGGGGGAAGTGGGGAGAACCCTAATGGGCCGGCCAGCCCACATTAATCACCCACACACACGCCCGCAACACAGACACCGCACCCACACGCCGTCGCCCCTGCTTTGCCTGCTCCGCCTCCGCCCCGATTCCGTTGCCCGCCGCCCTCCACCCCTACTCGGTCGGCGCCCGCAGTCCATTGCCCCTTCCCCGGCTCCCCTACTCGCGCGCCGCCCCTTTCCCCGGCTCCCCTGCCCGCCGCGTGCCCTCCCCCGCTCCCCGGCTCGTCGACCGCCACGGGCCCTCCCTGGCTCCCCGGATCGCGGACCTCCGCGGGCCATCCCCAGTTCCGCAGGCGCCGCAGGCCCTCCCCGGTGAACATGCAGGATCTTGGCCGGCGAGCTCCCGCGCGGCTGGCGAGCTCCCCCCGCGGCCGGCGGGCGCGCCCCGGCTAGGTGCCGTTCCGCCAAGATCCCGGCGGCCGGCGAGGTCCCTTGCCCCGCCACGGTTGCCCCCGAGCTCCCCCGCGGCCATCACTGGCGTGAACGGGCTGGCCACCACATTGGTGCCTCAATTTATATTTTCTTGCATATATTAATACCTTTCATCCTTTTTTATTTTGTTCATTATATTAGAGGATTTTTGCATTGATTTGATTTCCATTGCACAACTGGAACATGCATATAGTGGCGTAGTAAGATATTTCTGTTCATTGAAGTCCATTGTTGATGCCCAGCCTTTTCTAGCATGGAAGCAATCTTATTTGTGTTAGGCAGTAGGTTCACTGATGACATTATTTTTCTTGGTTGATAAAATTTGTTTTGCCACTACTGCACACCTATGTATACATAAAATTTCTTAAGTAGATAGTGCTTTATTCCTATGTATACATAAAATTTCTTATGTCTTGAAGTCCATTGTTGATGTGGTGTTTTTTATTCTAATCCTTCTTTTTTAGATTGAGAGAATTGAAACTTGGGCTAAAAGGGTGGCTGATCAAGAGGTAACTCTTTTTTCATATATTTTTTTGTGAGTCTGTCTTCTTGCTACTCCAACTATTCACCATTTTGACTTGAAACACCTGAGCTAATTATATCCTTAGAAGTATCTGTTGGTTTATTTGTAAGTTCTAGCTATAGCTCAACAAAGTCAAAACATATCTGCTTGGTGACTAGTTTCATACATATGGTTCTTCAGTTGAACTACATGTTTGTGTATCCCTCCAGAAGACATGGTCATTCCACTTATGAATAGGTCCAGAGTCCGGACTCCAGAAGACATAGTCATTCCACTTATGATTCGAGGGTGGTAGTAGTGTATGTGTTTTCTAGCTACTAGCGATACAATTTGTGGCAAATCTTTAGGCTGAGCAATTTTTTTTACTTTAGTCTATTCTTATCACATCAAAGTTTCATTGATTATGTGACTAGTTGTAGGGGAAAGATCATGTGAGGCGATAAAGCATATTCAGGAAGTTCGAATTATGCACAGCCTGCACCAAACGTTGCTTTTTGTTGTTGAGTTTCTAGAAATGATTGTGTAGGTCGTAAGGCAACTATGGGTGTGTGAGAAATATATGGAGCTTGCTGTCATGAGATGTGACGATAAGCCAAAGCTTCTTAGTCGGGTAAACCATCAACTTTTAGTTTGAACTGGGCACTATTATTTACATGATAGTAGCATTTTAATGTGATTTCATCCTCTGTGGCAGCTTGATATAAGTTATATTATGGCTTCAAAATTACCAAGACCTCAAACAGCATGGAGCCACATGGGCGATGTTTTACTTATTGTGCTGTAATGAGATATACAACATATTTATAGCTGCTGTTCATAAAGTAAATTACATGACTTGGCCTTTTTGCCGTTTTACCTGAATGGCTTACATTTATGCTGGAATGCTAGAGCAAATTCTTGAGAATTCACTTATTTACTTTTTGTATTCTCTTGTAGTAAACTGAACAATGGATGCAAGTTTCATAGTCTTTAACTATAGGTGAGAGTACAACAGTACCTTTTGACTTCTTAACTAATAGTTACACTGTATGCAACAGGTGGTGCAGTTACCCTGGGGTGGTGGGATTTATTCATTATTTTTGGGTAAATACTTTTTCCTCCATTTCGAATCATGCTTGGGTAAATTCTGATCAGCTTTATTTGTATATAGACACTAAACATACTCATGACATATATGCTTGCCTTTAAAAGTCATCATGAATGTCAATATTTTGGATCTACGGACCATAATCACTGAACTACCCATGCTCTTTTCGTATATGTAATGCATTATGCATCATTGCAACTTTGATATATGAAAAACGGTAGTCTATGGGACCAGAAGTTTCTAGAAAAACATTTTTTTGTGAAATGCTATATGGAGCTCATGAGTCATGATCAGCTTAAACAGAACTTGGCTTATTGGTATTATGTTCTACCTTTTTTATGGACTGGACTACATTTCTTTATCAAGCAAAGAAGGGCTAAACACTTTGGATGACTTTCTGGATCTGGAACTTATCATGGTGAACTGAATTTTGGAGCACAACACAGATGAACCACTGGATCAATCTTATTCTCTACTACACATAGATTCTTCTTAGTAGGTGAACCACTGACTGTGACTTGTGCATTTTTTTTCATTTTGTCCATTTGCCTAATGTTTAGTGCTAATGAAAAAGGACTTAAGTGGTAAAAAGATGAACTTGGAATATTATACTTTTGTTGTTAGTCAGTTCATAAATGTGGTTTGTGATATATTGGTGTTGATTTGTGGTTTTGTGATTGTGTGTGTATATGAATTGTTCACATGGAAAAGAAAAAAAATGGCTTCCCCGAGTGCCTAGGAAGGGGCACTCGGGGAAGAGCCTTTAAAAAGAAAATCCAGCTTATTTCTTCCCCGAGTGCCTAGGAAGGGGAACTCGGGGAAGAGGTTTTCCAAAAAAAAAGTGGACGGCACCGACGGTGTCAAATCTTCCCCGAGTGTACGATTTTTGGCACTCGGGGAAGACCTCTTCCCCGTGAGAGGCATCCTCGGAGGCTCTTCCCCGAGTGTTGCACTCGGGGAAGTCTTCCCCGAGTGTTTTTGCCTCTTCCCCGAGTGCATTTGGCACTCGGGGAAGCCGGCGTCTCCCGTAGTGTAATCGGGACTGCTGCTTACTCCGCCTGCGGCCGGGCGACGCAGTGAGGGAGTGGCGGCTCCTGTTGCCCAACAGCGAGGCGCCGACGACCTAGATGGTCTCCACGCTGTGGAAGCTTACCGGCGACGCCCGAGCATGTGCACGCTGCCGCGGCGGCACACCAAGACGTCGACAGACACCGGCAGGGACGCAGCCAGGCAGATACAGGGAGTGCTCCAGAGCGGAGTGGCACGGCCTTCGTCCGCAGTTCGTCCGGCTGCAGTCCCACCACGTGACTCTGGCTCCGGCGTGGACTGCTCGAGCAATGTGAAGAGCACCTGTGTCCCCGACGCTCTGGTTGATTTGTGCCTGAGGATAAGATTGAGTAATTGTGTGCTTTGTTTTAGATGTTGGCATCTCAATAAGGTATTACAAGCCACTACTCCAACTCGATGGCTGCCTGAACGGTGGTGACTGGTGAGAGTGTGAGGTAGCAAGTAGTGACAGTGGATCTGAATATCTCTTTTTTTTCCGACTGACCTGCTCAATCTCGTTATTTCACGATGGTGTGCTTCTTAGAAGCTTTTTTGTTCTTGGTATTTCCCTGCATTTTATGATTTCGGTTCGCTTGTTCTTCATCGTTTTAAAAAGAGAATCAGACTTGGTTTTATGATATTTATTTACTTGTTCATCATCTTGAGCAGGGGCTGAAATTTCTCTCGATGGCTATGCATCTTTTTGCAAAAGTGATTTTCTTTGAATGTTAAATAATGACAAAAATGTATATGCTTGTATATTTGTACATGTTTCATGAAAATTAGCTGCTTTTAGAAATGTTCAGTCTGAGGTGTTGGCACTTATAATTCATGAGAAAAAATGAGAAAAAGAATAGGTGAGTACCAAGGGTACATCATATGCACATAACATGGGTGTGTCATATAATTTTTGTTTTTGCTCTCAGTAGATTAAATATCCATACTTTGTACTAGTGGACTATAGGTGTGCATCATTTGCTCTTTTTTATTTCTTAAACATAGTACAATAGGGGGTGTTCAGTGGTTTGGTGGGGAGAGAACAAAATTAATAGATATTCTTTAACTCCCTCCTCTCTCACACGCGCTTGGATCCACGAAGGTTCAACTCTCATCTTTACTTTTCCCCTTGTAGATCCGGTGTGGCTCTGCTCTCAAGATTCGGCGTGGGGGCAAGCGGCGATGCCGCGGGTGACGGCGGTGTCCTACCTTGGTGAGCTTCTCTCCCCCCTCATCATGTTCTCATATTTCTCCTCCTCCTCTCTCTCTCCCTCTCTCTCTCTCTGATTCGGTTCCTAGCCACTGAACGAGGGAGAGGCGGAGAAAGGCGTTGGATCCATGGAAGATGTCGATGGCAAAAGGTAAAAGAAGGCAGCAGCCCATCTGCACGCCGACGACCATATCACAGGCGGCTATCTTCCTTCTCTGTCTTTGCACTGCCATTGCTGGACTGCTATCTCGACCTTGCCGAAAATGTCAATTGCCACTCCCATCTGTCTCTTTCACGAATTATGATTGGGCAGAAGAGTACCCTGCCAGGGATTCTGTCTATTTCGGCAATGATTTGAACTTTGATTCCATGGAAACTATCCTTGTGATACTATTTAATTTCAATCGCACTAAATGCAAATGCATTTCTTCAGGGAACAAGCAGGCCAACACATTAGCATGTCATGTCTTGTACGACGAGAACCATTTCTCAGCTGATGCACCACAGATGCTCACTAACAACCTATGTTACATGTAACTATGTAAGCTAGATTCTTCCATTATCCACTGTTGATTATTTTTTGGTCACTATATTTGTTCCTCAATCCAATTTTAGTTTGACTGCGACTGCCAGCTAATACATGTTATGCAAATGCAGATATGCACAGTCAGGTACCATGAGATCTTCTGGATACAAATTTTTGCATGGATCAATGAGGGTAAGAATAGTCGAAGAAGGGGTTTTTTCTTACTGTCTTCTCATAGGTTTTGCAAAATATGTTAACATTTGAGCATTAAAGTGTAATAATAGCAAGTTAGTGAATTTTTCAATATGAAAAAAATAGTCTGTATGTTGAAGTTAAAAACTTGCTATTGGGGGCTCTGCTATACATTTGCATGGATGCACCTTTGGGGCTGAAGTGGCAGAATCAAAATAGAAGAAGGTTTGACTCCCTTTTTCTAAACTTAGACGTAAGGTTGAGTGCGCTGCACGTGTAGCCTCTGAAGCTCAATTCCATTAGTGGCGAGGGAAGGCAAGGTTGTGGCACGGAAGCCCCTGATCGATCTTCCTGCCACTGCCATGAGGTAACTGTCATGATGTTGGTCGGCCTCCGGGGCCGTACCCTCTCTTCTTAATCTCTCTCACACTTTTCTTAAATTCAATTCTCATCTTAACTTTTCTCTCTTTTCTTCCTCTTGCTGCCTGCACACCCCATGAATCTCTCATATTTCTTCTTGCAGGTGCAGGTGTGCAGGTTGCCTGGATCTAGGAACTCTCTGGTAAATCATTCTTTTATCCTAAGGTCTACTCTTTTTTCCCTTTCAATGTGTTAGTTACTGAGTGTTTGTATTTGTGTTGTGCTTGGACCTGCTGTTGATTGTCCCTTGTGCATAAAATGAGGAATCTACTGGAAAAGCCTAAGGACATGCTTGCCTTAGTCCAGTTCACTTTGTGATGTTCAAAGATACCAATTTCTCCAATGTATTATTAGCCCAGTTCAGTTTTTAATGCAGCTATTCTACTCATGATCCAGATTATGGCATGAGAGGCTATAAATCAGTGTTATGATGGCTGAGAAATCAGCACTAAGAGCACCCTCTTATGGTCATGGGTAAGTATTTTTCGTGTGTTATCTGCTAGATGTGAATCAAGTAGTTTGTTATATTAGAATTATATTACATGGTCTGGGGACTGTATTTTGCAACATACTTTTTCAGCAACTGATGATTAGTGTGTCCAGAAACAAAAAACAATCATATGTTCAACATTATATGCTGCATGTTGTTAACACTTCCGTTATATGCTCAACAATCTATTATACATATTCCTATCACATGATTACTAATATCCGTTCCACCTATTGCACATAGGATTTGACTGCAGTGCATAATTGCTTAGTGTTGACTGCTTATTCTGAATGTATTTGTGAGTGTAAATGAAAAAATCATGCTAATATTGCCTGTAAAGTGTATTTTGAGTCTAAATATTTGAATTTCAATTGTAGCAGTAATGCTAATCGTACAAAGTTTTGTAAATCATTGAATGTAGAAGACTTGTATATCCCCTTATGCCACTAACATAAGATGTATACTTCCAAAATTCGAAGAGCCCCAAAACACTGTACCTGTTTATTTGTTTTAATTGTTTCTACCATTTGCAGGTTGTGAAGGTTTTTGGGTGGACTTTTGGATGGTCATGTTGTGGCCTTGTGGGGGAGTAGCCAGAGCAGACCTTATTAAGGTGCTAAAAAGGTAGCTTCAGTTAGCTCGTGGCTGTTAGGTCCTTTTTTTGACCTTTCTAACCTGACATTTGTTCTAGCAATCTAGCTTTTCTGTTTCCATTTCCTACATTTGTTTCAGTGATAACGGCACTAATTCATACTATTTAATCAATTCGGTCGGGACAAATGATGTGTTACACTTTTCATGTTGATGTTATTTTGATTCTGTTAATTTTGGTCATGATGGAATGTGCTTTTGATAGGACGCGCATCGCGCGCCAGATTGTTCTAGTATAGTACAAGGAGGGTAGGGGGTCGTGCGAAGGGAACGGTGGGTGTACGGAATGGCAACCTCAATGTCCTGCATTTTGAAGAACGAGGTAAGGGAACAGTTGTACGGGGTTGACGCGGGACCCGGTGGGAGGGTAAAAATGTAAAAAATAAGTACCTGCCATGTCGGCGTGCTTGCGTAAGTAGTCCTAAGGGTTAAAAAGGTGTCCGCGTGGTGCACGTTCTATGGCAGGAGGCGCGCGGCTCAATGCGAGTCGGAACGGCTTTATGTCGTCATACCGTGTTATGGGTGCGGTGCAAAAGGGCCTTTATATGTCCCGTCGATCCGCACCCTACGAACGGAATACGGTGGGAAAAAAATTACCGGGAAGGGAAATACACGCGGAAGGGACAAAATTACACGGATCCTGGTAGAATCGGACGTCCGGGATAAGTTCCATCCGGACCGCACGGTGTAGCGTCGATTTTGGGTCCTAACAAGCATCATTTTCTTTGACCTGTCCGACAATCTGGTCACTCTAGGGCCTACATCTTTCACATGGGCAAAGCATCCAAAGATTCTCAAGTGAGCAAAATACTGTGAAAAGATTGGAATATAATTCCCCTCTCTATCTGTTCTCAGTGCCTTGAGTTTGCTTCCTTGCTCATTTTCTTCTCTGGTCATGATTTTCTTCAGATAAGCCAAAGCTTCATCTTTTGTTTTAAGCATCTCTACCCACAAGTATCTGCTGAAAACATCAACAACCAACAAGAAATAGGATTTGCCACCTGGAGTTGGTGGTCTGATTTGACCGCATAACTCTGCATGGATCAGCTCTAAGCCCTTTTGAGCTCCGAATGTTGACTATTGTGGGAAAGGGGCTCTGTGTTGTTTTCCCAAAACACACCCATCACAAACCTGTTCTACTAGATCCACCACTGGCATCCCTTCTACCATTGGTTTTCTGCCCAAATCACAAAAGGCTCCGAAATTCATATGTATCTTGCATGTTCCTCCGTCCCCTCGCCGCAATTGGCTAATTGGTGTGCTCAATTATTATTTCATGTTTATAATTGTTTTTCACACTTAATTATGATGTTTTCATTTCATAACTCCACATGTACTTTCATTTTCAAGTCTTTTATAACGCATAATACTACCAAACGGTAGTACCGTAGTATCTTCGGTTTTCTATTATAGGTAAAATAGTAAATTATTCGAATTATATAATTAGAAACCCTTTCGGTCATTCACGCGTCGTGAGGTTGTGACGTTCGTACGGTATCTCCAACTGCGACCTCCCGCGCAGCAAGAACCAATTAGTTTGTGCAGGTGCAAGCCCGGCGAGCAGGCAAAGAGGGACATCGCTGCCTGCGGACGCTCACGTAGGACCCATAGAGGTCGATGTGCATGATTTTCCGGAGCTTCTGCCCGCCGCGCGCCGTCCGGTAGCCGTAGGGCATGTCCGGTGTCCCGTCCGGCAGCAGCCGTGGCTGCATCAACTGCACAGCACCGGGGTGTTAGCTAGTTCGTAAGTCGAGCTTCTGAAAGCCGAGGTACGAGAGAAGAACTCACGCTGACAAACTCGAAGTCGACGGACGCCTCCTCCACCTTCTCTCCCGGCGCGCCAGCGGCTCCGATCCTCCGGGCGCGCCCACCTCGACAGCGCGGGCGACGCGGAGGCGGCGTCGACTCTGCTGCCGCGGCGCGCGGAGTGAGAAGACCTACTTCCTGGCGCCGCCGCTGAGCTGTGACCTGTGAGGCGAGAGGCGGCGAGGAGACGCCGACGAGGCCGTCGAGCTGCACGGTGGATCCCATTCTCCGGGGGTGTGCGGATTGTGGCCGTCGCCATGCAGCCGCCGCCCCCTCCGCGCGGCAGTCCTGGACACCTCCGCCGCCGATGACGATTAAGGACGGGATGAGGCTTCGTGGCTGGCGCCGGCGCAGATACGATTATGTGTCCGTCGCCGCCGCGGCCGCGAATCCGGCCATCGATCCCTGCTGTTACAACAGTGCAAAATTTTTATTTCCAATTACCCTATACTACCTATACTACAGTTAAAAAACCGGTAGTATAGATTTAATTTCAACCCTTCGATCTTTGTATATACCCCTTTTCTATTACATGAGTCATTTTTAATTGGTAGTACATTGTGCGCTTCAAAAGACCTCTTCATTTTTTATGTTTTCATAAATGTCCCTTTTTTTTGAAAAGCAGAGCGCGGCGAGATGTCAGCAAGGGAGCAGCAGATGGTGATTGTGGCTGTTCCGCCGCAAAATCCAGCGGCCGGCATGCCCACGGTTGGGGCGGCGCCACCGCAAAATCCAGCAGCCGGCCAGGCGCCTAGGCCGCCAATGGCTCACCCACGAATAAGGCCTGGGACACCTTGCAGCCTCGCCCTCCGCGCGGTTCAGTCCATCACCACCGTCGTGGCGCTCGGCACCATGACCTCGGCAGATAACTTCCACACCGTCCCAGCCTACGTGTAAGTTTTCACAGTTTTCGGTAATGCTTTTCTCAGTGTATTCCTAGCATGAGTATTCGAGATACATTTTGAGGTGAGGAGGTGAGGTCGCCGGCAATATTTTTCTTAGTTAGGCGGCGGCTGCTAGAGTAAGCTGGGCTCAGCTGGACCTTCAACTTGCAATTCACTTTGGAGTAATAGAAAAAAGTTACCCTATTCACCTATTGCATGCACAGAAGCAAATGTAAGTGGAGGAATATATATGACTTAACAACTGACGACATAGAATTTCATATGACTAAACTAGATGAAGCCTACAAAATACTGAAGTATACAGTAAATGGAGACACAAGAAAATTGAATATGTTAACAAAACAATAGCCATATAGGTCACTGATACTAATCCAAATTTGGAATTTCTAATTTGGCAGCTTGTTTGTTTGTGAACAAAATAGAAGTTCATCTTCTTTCGTTTGCTTATCAAACTATTTGTTTATTATTATTATTATTATTGTTGTTGTTGTTGTCGTTGTTGTTCTTATTATTATTATTATTATTTTGTTGTTGTTGTTGTTGTTGTTGTTATCATCATCTTCATCATCGGCACCACCACCACCACCACCACCACCACACACAAGCAAGAATATTAGCGACTCTGTTTTGTTTCTGACTATAGCTTCATTGTTGCAGCTTCTGCTTTGCAATGCCTATGGACAATGTCATTAGGGTTTCTGGACATTTATGCTCTGATGGAAAATTTTCAATTGGGAAATCATTGGGTTGAACGATTTACCTGTGGAGATGTGGTAAGGACAACATTATCTTTGTGCATCTTTTGCATTCTTCTTTAATTCCCAGTGCAATCTGTCATATATCTTTTACGTTGATTGATGATCTAAATTCATTGCAAAGAGATCGGCTATCTTCGACGAAGCGTAGCGGAGGCCCGCCGGGAGGTACAGTACGGGTCATTTAAACCTGTTAGGGTTTTCCATTGTAGATTGATTCATTCTACTTCTTGTAAGCCGCCGCCATTGGCGTTTGTAACCGGACTCCGATCATAGTGAAGTTGCTTGCTGGCTGACGCCCGTGGTTTTTCGCTCTCGTGTTGGGAGGATTTTCCATGTTAAATCTCATGTCTCCTTGCGGTTTGATCTTTTTTACTTCTCGTCGTTTTCGCCATCGTTTACAACATTTTCTATGACTGATCTGACCTTTTCGATCCACATACAGATCGCCACCGCACTTACCTTCTTTGCAGCAACCGCATCCTCTGGCATGATCTTGGAGATTCATACTGACTTTTGGGTGTGTGCGACAACGACGAGGAACTGTGGGAGGTTTGAAGCCGCTACTGGAATGGCTTTCATTAGCTTTGTGACTTTTCTGCCATCATTTGGACTGAACTGGCTGAAGTTACATGCATTATTAGTACCTAGGTAGACGTCCTTTATCTGGGTGAACTAAATATATAGGCATATGTAATAAAGAGATTCAAATGTGCATAGAGTGTCTTGGATCAGACGGATGAGAGCTAGCTGTGATGGAAATAAAGAGAAAAATGTTGATTCAGATGTATGTAACAAGCCTGTAACAATTTGTTTGTTTCAAAAACAGGTTACGAAGCTAATTTCCAAAGTCATTGAGCTATCTTTTCCATAAATTGTTTTGATTCACATAACATATGTAGCGAACATGACCTCATAGGTCGTTCATGAGATTTGAGGGATTCAATGAAAACACAATCATTGGGACTAACAATCTGCTTAGAATGTATTGGCAAAATAGCCATTGGGACTAACAATATGCTAACACACCATATGAGATGTGGACCGGTAAGACTCTCAGTTTGTCTTTTCTGAAAATTTAGGGTCTTGAGGTTTATGTGAAGACACATCAATCAGATAAATTAACACTCATATCGAACAAGTGCATATTCGTGGGATACCCAAAGGAAATCTTGGGATATTATTTCTACAACTGGTCCAAAGGCAAAGTGTTTGTCGCTTGGAACAGTGTTTTCTTTGAGAAAGAGTTTCTTAAAAGAGAGAAAAGTAGACAAAAGGTGTATCTTGAACAAGTTCAAGATGATCCGCTTAGGCAAGATATCACAAGTTATGCTAATGTAGCTGAACGAGTTCAGATGCCCATGGCATGAGAAGCATCACTGCAACCACAAAGGTTTGAAAGGGCACATCACAATTGATAAGTTCAATCTCATGATTACGGGAGTGCGCGATATATTGTTATTAGACAATGATGAACTTATGACATATGCGGAAGCAATGATGGACCCAGACTCCAAAAAATGGCAAAGTGCCATGCAATCCGAAATAGATTCCATTGGATATAATCAAGTTTGGAACTTGGTTGGCCTACCTGATGGTATTAAACCCATAGAGTGCAAATGGATCTATAAGAAGAAGAGATATATGGATAGAAATGTTCACATCCGTATAGCACGACTTGTTGCTAAAGGTTATCGACAAGTTCAAGGAGTTGACTATGACGAGACTTTCTCACCCGTAGCGATGCTTAAACCTATACGGATTATTCTAGCTATAGCTGCATATTTTGATTATGAGATATGGTAGATGGATATCAAGACAACTTTCCTAAATGGGAATTTGACTGAGGATGTGTATATAACATAACCCGAGGGATTTGACAATCCGACCAATTCTAGAAAGGTATGCAAAGTTCAAAAGTCCATTTATGGATTGAAGCAAGCATCTCGGAGTTGGAACCTTCGCTTCGATGAAGTGTTCAAAGGGTTTGGCTTCATTCATAGTGAAGAGGAGACTTGTGTTTACAAGAATACAAATGGGAGCTCTGTAGTATTTCTAATTGTAACACCCTTAGGTTTTGCAAAACACTAATCATCTAATTAGTGGAGTCAAAGAATAGTTGATCCGGCCAAACCCTAGTTTAAGTGGTCAAAACCCTAGCTCTCTAAACCTCTCTCTAGAACTTCAAGCATATCTCTAAAATTTACTTAAACACTTCAAAATATGCCAATACAAAAGTTGTGCATCTTTTTAAGGACACAATTTTCATAATTGGCGGACATTCAAATTTTGAGTGGAAATTTGTCAAAAACTTGGTCAAAGGCAAATCCTGCATTTTTGGGGGCCGAGAAAATGACTGTTCTTGTCACACGTTCCCGGTCAAACCAATGATCAAAACATATGTCACCCTTTACAAAAGTTGTAGATCTATATTTGAGCTACAACTTCTAGTTTTAGAGATTTTGAACTCGTATTCAAAAAATTGGAGTTTGAATCGCTGGAACACAAGATGACCAAACAAAAGCGGTGCTGCGGCACGCGAGCGTGGCGTGCGGTAGGTGGCATACACCGCCGTGCGGGGGCCACCCCGACCGTGGGTATGGCAAGGATGCCGACCACATCATGTCACGCCCCTCCGCACGGCCAAATCGCTAGGGGGATCCCGTCTCGCCACGTGCGGCGCGCCCGCGCCGCACCGCCGAGCCCCCGCTACGCCCCTGTCGGCCGGCCGGCCGCCAACATCGCGTCGTCGCCTCCCGATCTCCTCCCGCGCCCTCACTCCCTTCATGCGCAAAGCATTGGAGCCCCTCTCCTCACTCTCCCGCCTATAAAAGGGACCCCTCTTCTCCCTGCGTGTGGACACCATCTCCGTCCGCCACTGTTGCTGCTGCCGTCGGGGAGCTTCACCCTTCGCTTGCCTCCGCAGTCGCTCACCCCCCTCGGCACCTCCCCTAGACCTCGTAGGAGATCCCACACTCGTTTCTTGCCCTGTATTGCCTTGTTCTTCACTGGATTTTGAGCCCCGGCGGCCACACTGACACAGCCTCACCGGCGGCACTCACCGAATTCTCCTCCGCCCCGGCCAACTCCTCCAATCAATCCATAGTGAGCTTATACTCCACCCCGGGTGGTCGCACGGCCGAGTCCGGCAACCCTCGTCACCAGGTCTTTAGTGTAAACTGAGGGCATATCTATGATATCCAAAATCCTTCCAAGGACTTTTGTATAAATACATTCTTCAAGTCTTAGGGTGATTTGGCTGAATCTTGTAAAAATCATAGAAAATAGTAGGAAAAACAGAAAAATGCAAACTAAAATGTTTTGGAATCCTTGTGAAGAGTACTACCTGCTCTAGAAAGCCCAGATGGTATTTTTGGGCTTAGTGTTTGAACTAAAATTCAAATTGAGTTTGAAGTGGTTTTGTTGTAGTTCAAATCTTGGTCTGATCTATAGCTGGTTTTTGGATATGTTTCTGTTGATGACTTGAGTAGGCTTGAGTAGAAAGTTGGCACAAAGTTACTGAGTGCATCGTGAGTTATGATTTATTTTTTTTATTTCTAGATCTGGCTGTATGATTGTTGTAGCCCTCTTTGAATAGGTTTTGTTCCTCAACTTTTGTCATGGCTTAGTTATGGTTAGACTTACCTCAAATAGTATAGAAATTTATGACTCAGTTAGATGCATGTATATTATTTATGCATGCCTAGGGGTTTAAATCCATAGTTTGAAATCTACTCCGAACCATAGTGACGACCATGTGTGGATCGAGGACCGGTGGATGGTCGCTTCCTTGTGTGATGAGTGATTGACAACGTTGTGTGGACCGATTCTTGGCTAAGTATTGCGGGTGCGGTTGCGGCTTGACTCGTGTTGGTGCGGGTGAAGAAGAAGCGCGAAAGGTCGTCGCGGTGAGGCCTCCGAGTGTGGAGAAGACAAGTAGGCTTCGTTCGAGGGACCCGGTGGCCGGTGGGGTCAAGTGCGGGCCGCATGGTAGCATGAACAACAAGATGAGGTCGTGGACGGTTTCTTGGTAGAGCCTCAAAACCAAGGTCGAGCCGGGAGTACGTGGGAGCCGAGTCATGAGTGGAAATTGGCGGAGGCTACACCGAGTTCGCGGGGTTGGCGGTGGTTCACCAACAAACCACCGGGTTACTCGGTTGAGCCACAAAACCGAGGCCGAAGACTCGACGAGGAGGTGCGGCTACCCGGGCCGGTTCAACCGCCCGGGGAGGGCGGTCGGACCGCCCGGGGCCGGTCGGATCTCACGGGCCGGTCTAACGGCTCGGGGGGGGCGGTCCGACCGCCCGGCCGCCGCGCCGAGAAGCTTCGAAGCGGAGGACACGCGTTGGGATCGCAAGGCTTGCGTCGAGGCTAAGCGAGGTTGCGGTCGCCGAGCATCCGTCCGATGGTGAAGACATGAAGACTTCCAAATCCGCCCTCGAGGGGCATGTATCTCTAGTTATTAGTATAACATATAAGCATTTATCTACCCAAACATTTAATTAAAACAAGGTATTCGAGGTATAGGGATTAAAACTAGTCATTTCCTTAATAGGCATTTCCCATCAAAATTTATGCATAACAACTTATAAAATTTAAAGTGTGATAATATGCTTGTTATTAGGAAAAAAGAGTATGCAGGGGGAGAAAATCCACTTGCCTTCTTCCCCTAAAACCGTGGCTCGACTTCCTCAAAAGATTGCACCCGTCCTCGAACGGCACGTCCTCTATGATCACACAAGAAAAGCAAACAATAAATAAAACAATACATCAAACATTGCTAAAAGTCTAAATCAAGCTTCTAAAACTAATGTGCTTATTGAGACGATCGCGTGGACACTAAAAACGCCTAAAACGGAGCTAGGATGGAAAAGTTATAGCCTAGACGGGATCTAGAGACTAGATTGTAAAAGTACCGGAACTTAGGGGTTTTCTATAAAAGTCCAGGGGTTAAAACATAATTATGAGTATAAACTGGAGGACTTTGGTGCAAAAGGTGAGCTTTGGTCGCGGGTGAGAAAACTTTGAAAGGTTAGGGGCTTAACCATAAAAATCGGGACCAAAGCGTATGGGTTTTATATGGTGGAAGGACCGGCATGTTAATTATAAAAAGGACGGGGGCTCTTTAGAAAAAATGTCGGCGGGCCGCTAAGTTGAATGGTAAGTGGCTATTTGACTCGGTGGATTGGACGGATGGGGGCCGTTGGATGGGGATCCGACGGCGATGGGCGGTGAGGTAGGGGGCTGTCGCCGGGCGGCGCGCGAGGTGGCGGGCGGCGGCGTCCCGCCGAAATTTTGCCGGTGAGTGGCCAATCGGTGCTCCCGTGCACTAAACGAGATGGGAAATGAACCAAAATGAAGAGGAGAAAACGAGTAACTCACGGGAAGGCTCGTAGAGGAAGGGGGCGCCGGTGGAAGAGATCGACGGCGAGGGGCGGAGCTCCGGCGGCTTCCTCGGAGTGGCGGTGTTGCATGAGCGGGGAGGAGAGGTGGAGTGGTGCATGGAGGAGAGGTGCTCGGGGGTGACTTTTATAGGTCTCGGAGGGGGAGAGGAGGGGCGCCGAGGCGGTGGGCGGGACACCGGCCACCATTAAGGCTCGGTGGAGCTTCGGTGGGCGGCCGTTACGGAAGGGAGAGGAAGGGGAAGGGGCTGGGCGGCGTCGGGTGGGTGCGTGGCGCACTAGAGGAGAAGGGGAGGAGGCGCGTGGAAAGGGGAGAGGCGCCGAGAAGGCGGTGGCCGGCGTGGCCAAGGGAGGATGGGGTCGGCGCGAGGTAGGGGAAGCGCCTGACAGGCGGACCCCACCTGTCGGCGAGCGCATGAGAGAGGGAGAGGTGGAGTGGGCCGGCGGTGGCTGTTGGGCCGGAAGTGGGAGTTGTGGGCCTGCTGTGGGGAAAAAAGAAAAGGGGAATGGGGTGGACTGCTAGGCTGGAAAGAAGGAAAGGAGGGTTTGGTCTTGTTGTTTTTTCCTTTTCTTTTTCTTTTTCAACCCTTTACTCATAAAATCTTTTCAAGTTTTCAAAAATTATTTTAAAAACTTTTGAACCACCCAACCAAACAAAAGCCCTTGCATTCAACATGACGCACAAACACTTGGGTATTTTTTTCTAAATTAATTAATTATTATTTCATATATTAAAGGCAAATTTAATTAGTCAAATTTATTAAAACCCTTAGAAATTAAATTCTAACTTTGTTGCTAGCACTTTTAAGTGATGGAATTTTGGGTGTTACACGTAGCACCAAGTTCTCCTTGCTGGCGATGGCGAAGCCGGTGGTTGACGAACGTAGACTTCCTCGTGCGGATCCCCGTTCAAGAACGCGGTTTGACGTCCATGTGGTGCACCGGCCACCCCTCCGGGCAACCGAGCAAGCGAGCGGCCGCACGGACTCGAGTCCGTGCCACGGCGTGAACACCTCCTCAAAGTCCATCCCGTGCCGCCGGACGTAGCCTTTCGCCATGAGCCGGGCCTTGTGCTTGATCACCTTGTTAGTGGCATCCTCCTTCAATTTGTATACCCACTTGAGTCCTGGTGAGGCACCGGCCTCCGGGTCTTCTTGCTTTCGATCGACTTCGGCTCTTCGACCATGGTGAGACGCCACGGCTCGTGTTCCACCACCTCCGCAAATGTGACGGGCTCTTCACCGATCCGGAGATGGAGTGGAGCGCCCTCACTCGATATGCATACACCGAAGGGACGCGGGGCCGATTCGGTGTCGATGTGACGGTACTTTGTTGAAAGTCGTCGTTTCCGCGTCCGGTACTCGTCGGTGTTCGGTGGAGGCGACATGTACCCCACTTAGGGAAGGGGCGTGCCCGTCGATCTAGAGTTCCGGAGATGTGTGTGCACCGTGCTAGAGCATGTGTAGCAGGGCGCCGAGTGCGCCGAACGTACCCGTCAATGATGTGTTCGCCGTCGTCGACGAAATGTCGCCTCCGTTCCGTGGGTCCTTCCTCTTCATCCTTCCGCCTCCACGACTCGACTCATTGAACACGACGTCTCTTGAGACGCACTCCGATCGCCGAATCATAGAACCTCCATGCCTTGGCGCCTTGGTTTGTAGCCGATGAAGACGGCCGGTGTGATCGATCCTCGAGCTTCTCGGATTCGGCTTCGTCACCTTGAGAAAGGCGACGCGCCCGAAAGTGCCGGTGGGCGACGTCGGGCTTCCGTCCATGCCGGGCTTGGTACGACGTCATGCCTTCCGGTGCTTTGGTGGGCGCGCGGCCGAGCAATGTCGCCCCGCCTCGCCCCTGCCGTCGCCGCCGTTCCGTCTCTTCGCGGGCTTCTAGCCTTGTCACCACCGTCCGGTTCCTTCGCTCGACAACGTCGTTCCGCGCGGCGTGTAGGGCGCTTGTGTCGTCTCGTTCCCTCGCGGGCTCTCGAACTCGACGGAGGTGAACTCCCCGCCGTTGTCGGTCGTATCCCGCTTGCGGCTCGTCTCCACCTCCCTCGCGCCGGAACAGCTTCACGGCGGCGGTTGTCGCTCTTGGCGGCATCTTGACACCCACATGTATGTGCTTCGATCATCAACGGCGAAGGAAGTACTTCTTAACCCCCGAAGTTGCGGGTGTGATTGGGCCACACCGATCACCGTTACCGGGTCGAGGATGCCTTGCCTGTCGCTTCGCTTGGGATGGGAAAGGGGAGAGCTTGAGCTTGGTGGTGATGCGGTTGTTGCGGTGTTTATGGTAGTGGTCGAAGCGTGGCCCCCCGTTGACCATCTCCTTCGCCGGAGCTTGTGCGCAGAGTCGGTGCTTTTTCCGCTCGTCCCCCCCCCTCCTCGCGCGCTCCCCGGCTGGTAGAGCCGATCCACCGTGCGCGAACCCCGATGATGACGCGGTCGTGGTCTCCTCCCGGACGCCATCCTTCATCCGACTCGCATCCCCCTCCTCAAGCCGACCCAAGCTCACGATGTTGGAGGTCATCTTGGGGATGAAATACACCCCGTCGCCGGGATTGCCGATCTTCCCTTCGCGAAGGTGCCAACCCATCGTTGGCACCCTCGAATCATCGCCGAACCGACGGAGTGAATCGAAGTGTCGATGTCGATGAAGGTGTCGCGCGGCGGGACTTTTCGGGTACCGCAGGTATCTCGCGCTCCCCCTCCATCGGCCGTGCGAGTACCTTCGCTTCGACGTTGCCGGGCGCTTTCCCGAGTCCCGGCGAGGGAGCGGATGCGGCATCGAGCGGCGGGGAAGATGCGAGAGGGACGAGCGTTGACCGGCCATAAGTAGTGTGGGCTCGTTATCAATAGCTTCCTCTTGGGCCCGCGGGCCGGTGGCCTCGTCCGAGACGCGACCGGCCTCCTTGGCCCATGGCGTCTTGAATTTTCCCGCCTGTTTTGCCTAGCCCTGGTGCTCCCTGCCGGTGGACGTTTCCCCGCCACCATCCCGCGCCCATGCAATCCGCCGCCCTTGTTCCCGGCGCCCCGCCGGAGTTCCGACCCCCGGGCTCCCCTTTCGCCGCCGTTGCCCCCGTCCGGAGCTATGCCATCCCCGCTCCCGGGTCTGAGGAGCCGCCCTTGCCCATGAACCATGCGGGTCGCGGGCTTGCGGCGCCTCCGTTTGACCGCGCGTAGCCGGCCGGTCACCTCCTCCACCTTAACGGTGTTCGGGTCGAGGAAGGCCTCCGTGGCGTGGCGTGGCCTCGGATTTCGAGAACGACCTCTAGCATCTTCGCGCCCTATCCCGCACGTCATCGCCGAGACCACGAGATTGTTCGCGAGTCCGCCGCCGCGATGGAGAAGTCCTCGATGGACTCGTCTTGATTGCCTCCCTGCCGCCGAGCGAGCGCTTGTCCGAGCGTGCGCATCTCCGCGAACGGAACGGGATGGCCGCCTGCCACCGCTCGTCTTGTAATTCACCTCTTTGTCTTCTCGGCTCGCCTCTACCCCCGCGGCCTCCTTTCACCGCATGAGCATGGACCCTCCTCGTAGTTGGAGCGTGTTAGGGTCGGGTATTGATGGTGGCGGTCGCCTCCTTGATGGTGCGCCGACGATGATCCGTGGTCCGCCGCGCCCGCGTGTGGGCTCGGGGGACAACGACGGGCGGCGCGGCGGCCGAGGAGGCGTGTGAAGCGCCCGCCGTGGGGCTCGGACCGCCGCGCTGGTCCCTTCTCCGACCACGGCTCCGGTATCAATGTCGGTCGAACTCCTCCGGTGCTTTCGGAATGCGGCGAGCGCGAACACGAGAGGAGGAAGATGAATGCAAGTAACAACGAGGTTTTTTGTGCTAGCTCTCTCGTTTAAGGACTCCTACTTATACCAAGCTAACTACAAGAGAAGAAAACGGAGTGGTGGAGCTATTCTCCGGCACTCGCCTGCTCGCCCGACCTGACGTCGTGTGCCTCCCCACGGCGTCGTGACGCTCGGCCCGCCCCCGTTCGGACGTTGTGGCCGTGCGCCTAGATACGGGACGCGCCCGGGAGGAAACATCCAAGCCAGGCCAGCAAGCGAAAAACGGAAAGGAGCAACAACTAACTACCTGGGACCGTTGATCGGGCGGGGCGGGGGTCACGCGGCGTTGTGATGGGCGGGGGAGGCGGCGCCGGGATTGGTGGGATCGCGCGATTAAGGGAGGGGGTGAATGACACCACCAATTAATAGATTGGCATAAGGCATAGAAGTCTTGTTCAAGACGAAAAAACAATCGTTATATAACATGTCCGCGTTAGATATAGTTTGGTTCATTAGCCGAGCAGTACCAAAACAAAATCCGACGCTTGAGGTTCGGGTCTCCTGCGGCGCAATGTTTCGCTGGGTTGCTGGCTTTGCCCCTTTCGTTTCTTTCCCCCCTCTTTTCTCTCCTCCCCTCTTTTCTCTCACAATCAGCCTAGCCTCCCCCCCCAACAGCCGTTATTTTCCAATTTCTAGCTACCTTTTATTCTAATTTCTAATAATGACAATATATACCCAAAAGTCCCCCCCACCCTTTATTTTTTCTCTCCAACAACTGATAAATCATGCATAGATGCTACGCTTGTGCAAGAAGTAAACAATTTCATAAAAGAATAGTGTTGTAACTATACAAACTATGTTATTTTTAGTCCGATTTAGATGTATACCACTACTTGAATAGCCTAGCGATGAAGACCCTCCTATATAGCTTTAATTAAGGGACGATATCCTTTCCTACCCAAGGCCCTCATCCTTATCCGCCGAGGTGCAACCGCGCATCAAGCGATATCCTCGCAGAACAATGTGTCCTAATGCCATTCCCGACAGAGGAAAGCATATCCCTAATTTGTTGACTCGATCGTATATACACTTCGTAGCGTTAGGTATCAAACCAAATTAAAGAAGCTGTGCAAACTCTTGCCTAATTCTAAGGTACCTTACATATTTAAAATATCATTAAAATTATGGCTTTAATCCCCTTAATATAACCTACACATTAAACAACTACTATATTATACATTAGTTGGTTCACATCCGAATCCTAACAATTTTAGAACCAATATATATAACAATGATAAATATAACAATATTAGGTAAATATGATAACTTACTCATTCTAAGCATTGAACAATCATCATAGGTCAACAAAAACTTACCGTTAATCACCTAGGTACAACAACAGTGTACTATCAATCGGGGACATGTAAAATGGAGATGTATGCAAGAGATAAAAATACCTTTCTACCAAAATGTCATGAGTCTGAACATGATAGTTGTAATTTATTTATATATTAATCACTAATTGTTTGAGCATATTTTGAAAACTAACATCCTCCCTCCCACTTATATTAGCATATGAATAGAGACTTCTACTAGGATATAATACATAGCCAACATAAATTAGGATAGATATATAGCACCACCATAAATTAGTGACAATGGATAAGTATGCACTTTAGGGTGCCTCCATATATACTCATTGAACGGGTGGATGGCAGCCAACTCTTGGAACCCTAGCTCATTTGTTTTTCCATTTTCGTTCTCCATTTTCCTTAGGATTTTAGAATACTAGCTTGAGAGCTTCATGTGAGATCTAGAGAGAGGGATGGATGTTTGGGTGGCAAGCTAGACCTTGTACGAACCTTTCATGGCATGTATAGATGGTTCGGCGTTGTTCATCATGGTGGTTTTCCCGTCTCTTTTGTGTTGATTTTCGGAGCTCTTTGTTGGCGATGTTTTGAGGACGATCTCTTGGGGTTTTTGGTGGGTGTCACGTATGAGGTTCTTGTGCCTCTTTGGTTTGGTCTTGGCTGGTGACTTTGGCCTCAAATCTCCTTTGAATCGGACTCGATTTGGTGGTTTCTCGAGTTGGGCGAGTTCTTGACCTAGAGAAGCGATTTCTTCGATTCCTCTTGATTGTGAGTGGTTCGGGTCGATTCCTTTAAGGTAGAGGTTGCCCGGGAGGTAACCCGGCCTATTCCCGAAGTTTTGCTGCAATCCGTGGGTGGTTTGGGAGGGGGGGGGGATCCGTGCGGTGCGTGGGGTGGGGGGGGGGGGGGCGGGGGTTGAGGTTTGACCCGCGGGTTCGTTTTACGGGAAGGGGCGGTCTAACCGCCCGTTTGCGGGGGGCGGCCTCTAACCGCCAACCGCCCCGGGGTGTTCCGGGGTCGAAGTTTTGTTTTGCCGGATCACTACTAGATTTCCCCCCTAAAGCAACGCACAAAATGTGTTGCAATATGCCATATTTGGTTGCAATAGACACAATTGCAACCAAACTGTTCCGTGGACCGTGGGCTGCGAAAAGCCGCGTTGCATTAGGTTATTACGACGTTGTCCATCTAGTGGTTGCCAAAGTTTTTTTGTTGCAACATAACACAACATTGCAATTAGGTTTTTTTACAATGCTTGTTCTGGTTGCAAAGTGTACTATTGCGACACATCTGTGGTGTTGCCAAAGGTGCAATTGCAACGTTTATTCGTTGCAAGTTATAGTATTGCTACGCACTGACTTTGGTTGCTATTGGTTGAACCTCGTCTATTACCACGAAAGTAATTTGGTTGCAATATGTAGTATTGTCCGGTGCCACGAAATTGGTTAGCTGCTATAGGTGGTCTCCTCTATTGCCACAAAAGTTGATTTCGATGCGATAGGTAGTATTGTCTGATGCCACAATATTGGTTACGTTGCTATAGTTGGTATCCTCTATTGCCACGTAATTTGATTGGTTGTAATATGTGGTCCTCTATTATTGCTTCGAAATTTTGTTGGTTGCCATAAGTTAAAGTCTTTATTACAACGTTTCTATTAGGGTTGCTACAAGTGCACTATCTATGGCCACGTTCCTTTTTGTGTGCTACAAGTTGAACTTCTTATTACCACGTTCCTATTAAGGGTTGCTACAAGTACACCATACTATTGCCACGTTCCTTTTGTGTCGCTACAAGTTGAATTTCTTATTACCACGTTCGTGTTAGGGGTGCTACAAGTGCACCTTACTATTGCCACGCTACTTTTTGGCAACGAAAAACACTGGTTGTGATATCGTGATTTATCATTTGCAACATATGGTGTATTCTGCCACGCTCATTTATGTAGCAGCACTAATTGCAACATTAATTAACATCAGCAGATTAATATAACTTTGCATCTATAGTTAATTAACCAACATTGAACCATCCACTGAGTTAATTACATGACGCATGAAGTACTTAAATACTGAAAAGTTTGGCACGGGACATTGTTTCAACACATAGTAGACAAATTTGCTAGGACATGAAGAACTTGGTCTGCCAATTGTGGCTTGGAGATGATCCCAACACTTGATCAGCAAAGGGGGATTCAATGCAAGGAGGTCGCATCACCTGTAAAGAATCAACAAAATTTTTAAGCTAGCATCAATTAATCTCTAATATTGGAATTTGTGAAACAACAACATATAGCAAACCAAAGATTGATTGTGATTCATAAAAATAGCTTAATGACATCAAATAATTACCACAACCATAAACACACTTTGACAATTTGAAACATGAATTACATTCACGACAGAAGAGTTGTTGAAAAAAGTTTCACCTCATGTCTTTTTGGTGCTTTGTCGTCTCCTTTGTGCAACTTGTACCGTAGCCGTTGAGAAGAAATTTGTCTAACGGTGGATTGTGTTTCGGGATTATTAACACCAGCTTTAGTGCTTCGGTTTTGCGAATTACTTGTTTTCGAACTTCTTCGATTCCTTCTCCTATGAACCAATCATTTGGAAGGACAAGATTAGGCGTAATTTCATCGATGAATCGATGATATGTACTAGTAAAAAGTTGTGAATTTGAGAACAACTCCGAATACACGAGAGCACATTCCCGGAGTCCGGTCGTATATTCCCAAATGTAGGAATTGATGGTTCCGCCGCCACGTTGTCCGCGGATTCGGCGACAAGGTTGTTTCTTCGGGTGATTGATGCAACCGCCGCCACGTCGGCAGATTCGGTGACATTGTTGCTTGGGCTTGGTTGCACTGATTTTGGCTGGTCAACCTACGAAAGGATACAAACATTCATATATAGAACCCAAGGAAAGAAACCCATTCACGCAAATAGCTTGACCGCACTGTGGAACTTGTGATTGTCCATTTGATGCTTGCGGCATTGATAGGAACTCTTGCCTAAGTTGTTGTAGATCCGCTCGCCTTCTCTTTTCACTTTCTTCAAGTTGGCGTGCATGTTCTCTCCTTTCTCGCTTCCCTTTCTTCTTCCCATCCCGACATTTTTTCTTGTAGCCGCCCAAATGCGTCCATGAGCTCGACGTGTTCCTCATGCCGTAGCTCTTCCCTACGAATTTTTTCCTCGCGCTCTCGCATTGAGCAACCGCCTTCTAGTTGGGTTTTTTGCCAGTACCCGTTTCCATGCAACTTGGTTGATTTGCACTTCGCGACTTCTTTGTAGGCTTTTTGGAACATCTCGTTTTTTTCCTTTTGGGAAACAAAGTTGTTGTCCGCATTTGATTCCGCCTCGGCAATAACGCCGCTTGCGGTGTCCTAACATTTGCAAGGCACAGGTGGAGGAGTTAGTTGAACAAGAGATTGGTTGCATTCTATAGTTGCATAAGCCTATTTATAGTAATGTATGTACTAATTCATTGAGAACTCACATAGACATTTTTAGATTGTTCGTCTGTCCAAGACCCCTGGTTAGTGTGAGTTATCCACCAAAGTTCCATATCATCGGGCTCTTCACCGGTTTCTCGGGTCTCTCTCGTTATGCCAAGAAAATAACAAATTAATGTTCTTCATCCCGCAAGACGGATTGGAGATGTGCTTCTCCAGTTATTACCTTCTCATAATCGCGCTCGAGAATAAGGCTTAGCGCCCGACAAATGTCTTGTCATTTGTTGGCATCGAATCGCGAGAATTTTGTGTGCTCCTTTCCTATACAATGTAAAGTTATGAACAAAAATCTTAAAGACTCGGACATCGCCATTTGAATGGAAAATGTAGTGGTCGAAATCGTAATTAACAATGTGGAACAAACCTTGAATTTAGCGAAGATCGAAATACTTCAACGGATAGTGCCATTCAACAATATCTAGTTCGTAGGCTTATGTAACATTCTCTCGGTGGTAGCTGTTGTATGTCTTGGCCGTAGCACCGAAAGTTGAACGCCATCCTTTGTAACGCTCCCTAGCAATGGCCCATATCTTTTCCCTTGATTCAAAGCATTATCCTCCATGTCCCACTTTACCCGTTATATAATCACAATAGCATTCAAATATTATGTGAGTAGATATGTTAGTTTTTATTTGAATTGTACTCGAAAAGCAAAGTCTATTATTACCAATACATCGGTTGCTATTGCGTTTCGACTTCTTCCTTAACATTTTTCCATGATTTCACTCCAATGATAGGAGCCCTTTTCTTTGTATACATGACCACTTCATCAACGAATGAGCGGTAGTTATCACCTACCGGTCCTCCATGTTTAGAGAATTGAATGTCCAAGCTCGTCGCTTGCCCGCCTTGATTCTCTTGGCGATTACCGTCAATGCTCTTACGGGACCGCCTCCTCTTTTCTTAACTTTTGTGAGCCTATTCCATGCGAACAACATGCATGTGATAATACCCAAAAAATAATTGTATGCATAGACGGGTAATTTCTATGGAACACATGTTACCGGATCCTTGCTCCGTTGTTTCCAACGCCGAGCATGAGATGGAGGTCGCACTACGGGTGTTGGGTTCATTTCATTCTGTGTTGCAAAATGAAGGTGGGGTCCACGTACCGTTCTGCAGAGAATTTAGTGGCATATGATGACCGATCATATTTTGTAGTCTGAGAAAAAATGGTAATTTGCTTGCAAATTAGGAGAGGGATATTACCGATGTCTTCAAGTAGTCCTGCAACATTCAGGAATTCTCTGTATGTATCGATTGTGTCATCCTTGAAAATGTCTTTTAATTATGAAATATAATCCATAATTAATTTCATTCATGTGACTGAACATGCAAATTCAGGAGTATAAGTACACAAATATTTGGCTGAAGCATATCTTACCCAAGGCTTTCTTCTCTTGATGCAAATCAGCTAGCCAAAGTTTGTATTCATCTAAGTCACGTTCTTCTACTTCTTCTTCATCATCGGCATGTATGTAAGCACTTTTGGATTTCAAAGGTGTTATGGCCATGGTATGGTTTATAGGTATTGGCTCTCCGGAGATAACTAATCCGATCACCATCTCCTCCTCGTGAATCTGTTTCATTCTTTCTACGTCGACGTCGTAGTCGATCTCGGTGAGTGTTGCTTCCGCAAGAGAGTCGGGAATTCTAGTCTTGTAGTAAACAATGTCCCTCATCCTATACCCCGAGTTTTTGTTTCGGGTTGTTTATGGTTTGTAGGGTGATTTGTGAACCACGAGGGTGACAAGTATGTGTTGTATCCGGCTCCCCATCTATACCCTTCTCAATCATATATACGGTCCAAGACTCGACCATCTAATGATCTGCGCATTCATTTCGATGTCATATCAATAACATGTGAAGAAATTTGGTGTGCAAATCACGTGATCAAATGCATGAAATCTAGGGTACCAGTGCGTGCACAGATGCATGAGATGTTGGAAGCAGTACGAACGAGGGGAAAGATCGAACCACGATACAGCGTACCTGGCCTCGGTCGTCTCGTCCTGAGATGAAGGTAAAACATCAGGGTCTGCATCTATGTCCACGTCGACGCGTGCTTCATCGTCGCCCGAAGGTGATGATGACCAAAGAGCGCCCCCGTCGCCCTAGGCCTGGGGGCCATGGTGGCGGTAGGTTCACCAATCGCCGCACCAGGGGTTGTTGTGAACATTCTAGGTAGCATGGCCGACGACGGTGTGCGCGCCTTCGAGGACGTAGGGGTCACCCTTGCCGGCTCCCTCGACGACGGCATCTTCGTGTACGGCGAGAAGCAGCTTGGCGGCGGCGGCGGTAGTCGTATCATCTACCCGACCCTTAACTGATTGAGATGTAGATTTGTTTTGCGAGGGGATTCAGGAGGGAAAGTAAAGACGCGCGACTTTTTACTCTTGTAACCCGGCGTGGTGGCCCCGGATCATGGTTGCGCGGTAGTTTGGGCGAAAGTTAAATAATTCGGATGGGGAAAAAAGCCGACTCCACATTCCAAATCACCGGCTACCCATTTTTTCCGAACGGTTGGCGTATTTGAGGGATGCATTTTGGTGTGGCCGCTGACGGGTGGGTCCCACAAAGTTTACTTCTTGTTTACCACAAAGTTATTGTATATTGGTTACACATTTTTTGATGTGGTCGAGTAAATTTACGAATGTCATATTTGTATAAACTTTAGGCGACTACCGTAAACCCTTTATCAAATTTGTACCGAGTAAAATGCATCACACAAATATGTGTAACAAACATAAAGATCGGGTAGAAATGGGTAAGATTTATGACAACCGAGATTACACGGGCTAGCTACCCGAGTTACGTTGACACCACACCAACTAAGGATCATCAAAAACATGCTCTACAAGGACACAATTGTAAAGACACATACATAGTCGAAAGACACAACTTGAGAGACATGCTTTGTGTTTATTAGCTGGATTTCTTCAAAGATGTGATCGAAATGACGCCGGAGACTCTCCGCAAGGTCCCTCGTCGGTGGGAGATAAATTTCCCGAAAATGAAGAAAGCATTAAACAAACCGTCGAACAAATGATAACCGAAATCCCGTGCACCGAAACAATGTTAGCAATCGCCTAAACTTGTAAAACACAAGAAAGAACGGAAACATGTAAACTGAAATCCGAATGTCTTTTAGGGTGCATCATGTGTGGAACAAATTTATCAAGAAATATCAGCAATCACAACTTTTATACCTTCTTTCGGATCATTAACGCTTCCTTGAGTATGTAGAAGAACCAATCACACTCGTTTCGGATCCTACACTCCTCGGCGAGAACCTACGCCACAAGTACCAAGCTTGCCATCTGCGTGGTCGCCACACCCGCGACCCGCACACCGCAAATCGTCGTGGCGAGGTACGGGCGCCCGCACCGGCGACACGGCAATCGCATTCGCATCCGTAAGCAAGTAGTCCCACGTTGACGCAATGATCCCGGAGTGGAGTTTTGTGCAAGTCAAATTTATCCAAGGAAGCACCGTCGCCCCCTCTTGGGGTGCCTCGACCAAGCGCGGGAGCCGCCGGCCTCGTCGTCGTCGGCCTCGCCGGCTGTTGGGTCTGTAGAGGAAGAGGGAGAGGGCGTACATCGATTCCTTGTGACCCGCCTCCGCGGTGCGCCGTAGCTGGTCGAGGCACGGCGTGATGACGCCACGTGTGTTCCCCAGTACTGCGCGGCGCAAGCCGCTCTGGAACAAGGCCTCCGGGTTGCCGAAGTTGGCCAGTGTGTTGACGAGCGTCGTGCGATACTCGTGGCCGAGGTAGAATTGACGCCGCAGGACGCGTTTCAGGGCTAGGCGTCGTCCGACTGTGGCGGCGCCGCCCACCATGCACATTGCCTTGCATGTTACGCGCGAAGTTGCGGAGATCTACAATGGCATCCTCTGACTGCGCAGCGATGCGGGAGACGATGTCAATCGTCAGCTCCGTCGGCAGTTCCAGCAGCCTCGACGACGCCTCGTAGCGAGCCACGGAGATCTTTTCCATGGAGTGGTTGCAGTTCGTCACGCGCGGTGGGTAATTGGATGTGCGACGCTGTTATCCCCGGCGAGGATGAGGGGAGATGGAAAAGAACCGCCACCTCCTGATCATGTTGTAGATTGAATTTGGGGGGTCGCAGGGTTCATTGGGTTTTAAGGAAACCGCGCTTTCATAGGGAGGACACGGAATCACAGGGTCAATGACGGGTGTACCCGGCTACTTGTTGGCCCACAAATCGTCTTTACGGAAATTTGACCTTGGGTGACCCCATCTATGGATGGAGTTGCGGGTCCCACCTCGTAGGATTGTTGCGCCAAACCTGTCGGCCCGAACCCGCGAGAGATTTCCCCATTGAACGTAGTTGTGGGCCCCACTGTCGGCGCCCGATTGGGATGTGTTCTTGAGTTGTTCATGTTCATAATGAACTTGATCATTTGTATCGTTTAATCATAACTTCAAAGTTGTTTATATTTGTCAAATGACGTCCAAATCAGGAAATTTTTTTCCTACATTCTTATGACAACATAATCTAGATCATGGTGTCCACTGCATATCGTGTCATAGCGTCTGAGCAATCATAATTTAAAAATAGAACATTTCATAACTAGATTCAAGATTTTCAATCAGTAGACGACGTCAATTTGAAATGAGATGAATACCAAAGTTTCATAGCTCGTCGAGATGAACAATCTTTATATTGGTTGGATTCTCATTTGAATAAGGGGTACGATCACGTAGAACAAAAATGACATGTCTCCAACCAAGTTTCTTAAACAATGAGAGTGAACCTAGGATTAACGAACAATGTGTAGGACCACTTCGTCAAATCAAAATCCGACAAATATATGACCACTTCATCAAGATTTCTAATTGGAAAGACGTTCAACCGATTGTTTCGACGTTGATGACAAGTGAGGACCAGGAGCGTCCCGGTGGTCGGTGGATGACCGCTCCTTAGTGATGAGTGATTGACAACGGGTGTTGGACTCGACTCTTGGCTTAGTGCGCAGGTGTAGGCCGCGGCCTAGTTCGTGTTGTTGCGCGGGTGAAGAACGGGCGCGAAAGGTCTTCGGCCTTGAGGGGCCTCCGGAGATGGAGAGACAAGTAGGCTCGGTTCGAGGGACCCGGTGGACAGCGGGACTGGGTGCGGGCCACATGGTGGCGACACAAGCAAGACGAAGTCATGGACAAGTGAGCCGGTGCACGGTGGCGGTCAAGTCAAGTGGTTTGGCGGGAGGCCGGACCGGCACGCGGGGTTTGGTGGTTTGCCCACAAAACCATCGGCAGACGGTTTCTTGGTTTGGGCCTCAAAACCAAGTCCGAGGGCCCAACACGACGGAGACGGGATCCGGCGTGTCGGGAAGCTTCGAAGCGGAGGACACGCGGCGGGATCGCATGGCTTGCGTCGGGAGGACGCGGGGTGCGGCAAAGGCGTGACCGTCCGATGGCAAGACCCACAAACATTACCAAAATGCCCCTACGTGGGTTGTATCGCCAGTAGTGTAGTTAGGGGTAGTCGAGTCATTTACCACTCCGGCGGGACCTGATATATAAACCTGGAGTGTGTGTTGATGGCTCGCTCTCTCCGTGACTTAGGGTTTCATTTGCTCCCTCCTCTTTCTCATTTTCGTAGCTATTTTCCTTCCTATTTTCTCTAGGCTAGCATGAGAGCTTCATGAGAGATTTGTTGAGAGGGATGGATGCTAGGGCGGCATGCTAGACCTTGTGAATCTTTCCTGGTTTGTATAGAAGATTCGGGGTTGTTTTTGTGGCTTTTTGTGCTTATTTTCGTGCCTTTGTTCCCGGTGTGATTCCGCGGATTTGAGTGAGTTTCTTCCCGGATTTCTTTGAGGGAAACATGGATAGATGCCTTGTGCATCTTTGTGCTTGATCTTGTGCCCTCAAACGCCGGAAACTACTTCGATTCGTGAGTTTTCGTTCGGTGCTCTAGTTTTCGGTGGTGCTCAAAGGATTCGCGATTCCCGGTGATTTAGGGAGTTAGGAGGCAAGATTTTTGGGCTATAGCATCCTTGTGTGACGCTTTTCAAGTCCCCAAACCCTTGTCTCTACAGCTTCAACCGTTTGGGAAATCCGATGATGATTTGGGGGAGTTGACTTTCGGGGTCGGGCTATTTTCTGTTCTGTCCGCACCGGCGGACGGTCCGCGAGGACCGGGCGGACGGTCGCGCGGGTCCAGTTCATCCCGTGTTCTTCGCGTTCTTGCTCGTCCTTTGTTTCGATCCGTTGTGATTTTGGTTTTTGATTGGACGAAGTTTCGGACGGTCCGCGGTGTCGGGCGGACGGTCCGCGGGTGCTGGCGGACGGTCCGCGTGCTCCCCGCGGACGGTCCGTGACACGGGGGTGTCTTTGGGTCGTTCGTGTAAATTAACGGACGGTCCGCGGCTAAGGCCGGACGGTCCGCGGCCGGGTGCGGACAGTCCGCGATACCCGGCCGGACGGTCCGCGTGGCTCTTGCGGACGGTCCGCCCCTCCTGCGCGGACGGTCCGCCAGAGCCTGTGTGCTTTGCTTCTTGGTTCGATTCCTTCCTCCCCTTTCTAGTGCTTCCGCGTGTGCTTCGAGGAATCGTTCCTAAGGCTAGAGGTTGATCCATAACCTCGTGGTCTTGGCGATTGGTGCGTGATTCGATCCATCGCTTGTGTGTGACCGGGTTTTGAGTAGGACATAGGCCGGGTTCTTTGGGAAGAATTTTTACCGGCTCCTATTCACTCCCCCCCTCTCTAGTCGCCATCTGATCCTTCAATTGGTATCAGAGCTTGGTGCCGGATTCTTTGCGACTTTGACAAGTCTCGAATCCTAAGATGGCGTACGTTGAGCGGGGCGGTCCACCGCACTTCGATGGTAAGGGTTACCACAAGTGGGCGGCTCGTATGAGGATTTTTCTTCGAGGAAAGCTGTTGGAGTTTATTGTGCTTGACAAGACATATGCTATTCCGGTCAACATCCATACTCTTATGGTGACCGATGCCGATGCCAAGGCCAAGTATGAGGCTAATGCAAAAGCCGTTGATCACTTGTGCCGGAGCTTGTGTGATCCAGAGTTTGATCGTGTTCGCCATTTGGATCTTGCTTGGCAAATTTGGGATAAGTTGTTGGTTGCTCACGGTGGTGATAACCATGTGAAGGCTCGTCTCTTTGTCTCTTACCGGATGCAATATGAGAATTTCACTCCACTTCCCGGTGAGGACATTGATGCGATGTTTCAGAGGTTCATCGCCATCGTGAACAACATGAAGGCTAATGTTGAGGATTTTCCGTACTCCGAGCATGATCAGGCTTTGAAGCTCTTGCATGTCTTGGATCCAAATGTTTGGGGTGCTAAGGTTGAGGCCATCAAGGAGTCCGGGAATTATTTGACTATTGAGTTGGATGACCTCTTTTCTAAGCTCAAGTCGGCTGAGGTTGACGGGAAGATGCTATCCAAGCATGAGGGCTCGACCGACCATAGTCTTGCTCTTGTGGGAGGATCAAAGGGCAAATCTAACCCTTCCCGTCGACAGTTTTCTTTGTCCTCTCTTATGTCCATTCCGGATGAGGAGTTTGATGTGCTTGGGCAAGGAGGAGCCGGCCTTGCTCTCAAGAAGATTTGAACGACTACACGAGAGTCGGAGGAACGCAAGGCGGAGCTCGGGGACGTGCTACAAGTGTGGCAAGCGTGGCCACTTCATCGCCGAGTGCCGGATGCGAGAGGAGAACAAGTACAAGGTGAACGAGTACAAGGCGCACTCGAGGCGTGAAGACAAGTACTCCTCCAAGGGCAAGCACTTCAACAAGTCCAAGAGCAAGGACAAGGACAAGCGGCGACCGAGCAAGAGCACCTACAAGAAGAACAAGGCAAGAGCGATGGTGGCCGGTGCGAGCGACGTCGACTCAAGCTCAAGCGAGGAGCGATCAAGCTCGAGCGGCGAAGATGAAGACGCCGGGAGGCGCGGTGGCAAGAAGAGTGCAAGCCGGAACCTCGGCGGGCCGGGCCGTGTGGCGCTCGAGGGCTTTTGTGGCATGGCCCATAGCTCAAGCAGCAAGAAGAGTGTGAAGGAAGACGGCGACTCCGACTCGGAGGATGAGGTAAACCGTGACCCCGACTCTTTGCTTGCCGAGATTGCTAGGTTGAATGGTTTGCTTGATAACCGTGATAGTGTGCTCGAGAGATGCCAAAAAGATGAGGAAAGATCTTAGGGCTCGGCTTGAGAATGCTAGTGAGAAAGTAGGAGAGTTAGAGTCAAAATTGCTTGAATTGAAACTTGAGAATGACTCTTTGAAACTTGCTCCTACTTCTCCCGATGATGTTGAATGTGTTGAATGTGATGCTTGGTTGAATGAGATTAAACTCGCTTAATGAGAAGAATGCTTCGTTTTGGCTCAACTAGATGCTCTTAGGACTGAACATGATGAGCTTAAGGCTAGACCTACTTTGCTTGGTGCTTGCAAATCATGTCCTACTATGCATGCTAAGCTTGTTGATGCTCGCTCTACTATTAGCTCTTTGGAAGCATCTTTGAAATCTCCTGTTGCAAATGCATGTTCTAGCTGTGATGAAGTCACTTTGCGCAATCTTGAACTTACTTCCCGTTTGGATGTCATTTATGAGGAAAATGACTATTTGAGGAAGGTGTTGGGTTGGTTGTCTGGGCAGGAACCTCAGCTGAAAATCATGATTGAGGAGTTCAAGAGAGCTGATGGTCGTGGTTTGGGTTTTGAAAAGTTGGGTGAGAAAGTGGGAGAGAACAGCGGGGAGAGTGTGTATGAGAAGTGTGTTGAGTCCAACCCCGAGTTCGAGGTGATCGGAGAGATCCAAGTCCCACTCCCAAAAGCACCCAAGAACTCTTTCACACCAAAGCCCAACCACCTTTGCAACAAGCTTGACACAACCCAAGATCCACCCAAATTCCCACCTAAGACAAATGATTTCCGAAACCGGTGAAGTTTGTGGGTGAGAAGGGTGAGAAGCCTAGAGAGAAGCCGAGCCAAAACCAAAACCCATCCCCTTCGGTGTGAGTATTGTGGCAAGGAGAGGCATCTTGCGAGTTTTGCTACAAGAGGAAGAGGGATGAGAGGCTTGCTAGGGAGCAAGCAAACCGGGACAGGTATCGCCGGTCTCGCGGTATTCCCGAACCTAGAGTGACACTTCCACGAGGTGTGGGAAGTGTGAGGAGTGTTGGCGGGTTCCCACGGAGAGGTGGTGGTGAGAGGTTTGTCGGGGAGAGATGATGGTGTGCGTCTTTGGTGAGAGGTTTGGTCGGGCTCGTAGTGGTATTGCCGGACGTCCTCCTACTCGTCCTCGGCTACGGGTTTAGGGGAGATGATCGCAGCTTTGGGTTCCAGAGGAACCACGGACCACGTTTTCCCCCTCGTGGTGCTCGTACTCCTCCCATGGGACATGGGAAGTTTGGTGGCAAGGGGAGTGATGTTTGCTAACCCCTCTTTTGAGCGAGATGGCTCGACACTCGGTTTAACTTTCTTTGTGCTAACCCCGGTGTCGAGTCGCTAGCTCATTCTCGTTCTTGTTTCGACCGGCGGGCGGGAGGCTTGGAGAACATTTGGTTGATCGACTCTCGGTGTTCTCGACACATGACCGGAGATAAGAAGTGGTTCTCCAGCCTCACCCCAGTGAAGGAAAAGATGTACATCACATTTGGGGACAATGGACGAGGTAGGGTGCTTTCAGAGGGTGTTGTGCATGTGAGTGACAAGGTAACGTTGAAGAGAGTGGCTCTTGTGAAGTCTTTGGGATTTAATTTGCTTTCGGTTTCTCAGTTGCTTGATGAAGGTTTTGAGGTGCGTTTCAAGTCTGGCGAGTCTCGTTTGCTTGATTCTCGAGGTGATCTTGTTCGTATGATCATCCCCGAGGGTCGGATTTTCGTGGCTGATTTCTCTCGTTCTTTGGGTCCTGCTCGCTGTTTGATGGCTGGTCCTTCTTCTGATTTGTGGAAATGGCATAGGCGGTTGGGACACTTGAGCTTTGATTTGGTTTCCCGCTTGAGTGGTCTTGACCTTGTCCGAGGATTGCCGAAGTTGAAGTTTGAAAAGGATTTGGTTTGTGCTCCTTGTAGGCATGGAAAGATGGTAGCCACTCCCCATCCACCCCCGACCGATGTCATGACCGAGCGTCCGACGGAGGCCGTTGCATATGGACCTTGTTGGGCCGGCTCGAGTTCGCTCGGTGGGTGGGAAGTGGTATGTCCTTGTTGTGGTGGACGATTACTCTCGCTATGCCCGGGTGTTCTTCTTGGAGGATAAGAGTGAGACTTTTGGTTTTGTTCGAGATCCGATCGTGAGGTTGAAAAACGAGAGGCATGGGAATGCTATTCGAGCTATCCGCGGTGATAATAGCTGCGAGTTTAAGAACTCTCGTTTTGATGCCTTTTGTCGTGATCTAGGCCTTGAACATCGGTATTCGACCCCTTATGTGCCCCCTCAAAATGGAGTCGTGGAAAGGAAAAATCGGACTCTTTGTGAGATGGCTAGGACGATGCTCGATGAGCACGGGACTCCTAGGAGGTTTTGGGCCGAGGCGGTCAATACAGGCTTGTCATGTTTCCAATCGGATTTTATTGAGAGCTTTCAAGAAGAAGACTCGTTATGAGCTTATGCATGGTCGGGCACCCAAAGTGAGTCATTTCCGAGTTTTTGGCTGCAAGTGCTTTATTTTGAAAAAGGGAAAACTCGACAAGTTTGAGGCTAGGTCTAGTGATGGTATTTTCTTTGGATATGCTAACCACTCTAGAGCCTATAGGGTGCTTAACCTTGAGACTAACAAAATCATGGAGACTTGCGAGGTGACCTTCGACGAGACAATGCCATGTACCTCTCTTGGCTTTGAATGTGCAGGTGATGAAGAGATGGCCGAGGACCTCTTTGAAGAGGAGAAAGATGAAGCCGGAGATGATGATGGGGAGAACCATGCGCCTGAAGCTGAGCATGTACCCACTACTTCCCCTACGACTACTTTGGAGCATGGACCGTCTACTTCATGGACAACGACGGTGCAACAAGAGGACCAGGCGAGAGAAGCTGAAATTGAGGGGGAGGTAGTCTCGAGGCGTGAGGCTCCCCGGCGGATTCAAGAAGTGCATCCCCTGTCGAAGATCATTGGAGACATCAATGAACGCACTACACGGTCGAGGTCCGAGAATTCCTCTCATTTTGCTCATGCTTGCTTTTGTTGCTACTTTTGAGCCCAAGGACATTGGACATGCTTTATCCGATGCAAACCGGGTCAATTCTATGCATGAGGAGTTGGAAAATTTTGAGAGGAACCGGGTGTGGGAGTTAGTTGAACCACCTCCAAATTGCCATCCCATAGGAACCAAGTGGGTTTGGAAGAACAAAGAGGGAGAGAATGGGATGGTTGTGAGGAACAAGTCCGGACTTGTTGCTCGGGGGTTTAGTCGAAGGAGGGGATCGACTATGAGGAGACCTTTGCTCCCGTGGCCCGTCTTGAGGCAATTCGGATCCTTCTAGCCTTTGCCGTGGCTAAAGGGTTCAAGTTGTTTCGGATGGACGTGAAGAGTGCTTTTTCGAATGGGGTCATAGAGGAGGAGGTGTATGTGAAGCGACCCACCCGGGTTTGAGAGCGAGTTGTACCCACACGGGGTATACGGGTTGAAAAGGGCTCGTATGGGTTGAAACGGGCGCCCGTGCTTGGTATGGGAGATTGAGAGGTTTTCTTTTGAGCGAGAGGGTTTGTGATGGGTACCGTTGATAGAACCTTGTTTCTCCTCAAGCATGGAAATGACTTGCCGATTGTTCGATTTACGTGGATGATATTGTCTTTGGTGGCTCGTCCCATAATCTTGTTGCCAAGTTTGCGGATGAGATGAGCGGGGAGTTCGAGATGAGCATGATGGGCGAGTTGCGGTATTTTCTCGGGGCGCGGATCAAGCAAGTGAAGGATGGTACATTTGTGCACCAAACCAAATACACGAAAGACATGCCGAGGAAGTTCCGGATGCAAGATGTGAAGCCGATGTCGACTCCCATGGGGAGTACGGCCACTTTGGATGCGGATGAGGACGGAGAACCGGTGGACCGGCGGGAGTACGGGAGCATGATCGGCTCCCTCCTCTACTTGACGGCGACGAGGCCGGACATACGGTTCGGCGTGTGTCCGTGCGCTCGTTTTCGTGCTTCGCCGAGGACATCACATCGACGGGCCGTCAAGAGGATTTTCGGTACCTACGATCACCGCCCTCGGTCTTGGCCTTTGGTATTCTTCCTCCTCGACTCTGTCTCTTCATGGTTTTTTCGATGCGGATTTTGCCGGTTGTCGAGTCGAGAGGAAGTCTACTTCGGTACTTGTCGGTTTCTTGGTTCTTCGTTGGTCTCGTGGTCTTCCCGCAAGCGGTCTAGTGTAGCTCGGTCTACCACGGAGGCGGAGTATGTTCGTCGCCGCGAGTTGTTGCTCCCGGTTGTTGTGGATTTCATACACTTTGAGAGACTTTGGTGAGGAGTGCACCCGGATCCCACTTCTTTGTGATAGCACCAGTGCCATAAGCGTAGCCAAAAACCCGGTGCTTCACTCCAGGACCAAACATATAGAAGTGAGGTATCATTTCCGAGGGACAATGTGGAGAAAGGAACCATTGTTTTGAGCCATGTCCCTACCCAAGATCGCCTAGCCGACATCTTTACAAAGCCTCTCGACCAAGCTACATTTGTGCGCTTGCGGGGGAACTTGGGGTTTGTTGCCCTTTCTAGTTGATTCTTGGGGGATTTCCTTTTTGTACCATATGTATCATACCATGTTTTACTTTGATGTATATACATGCTTTGCTTGATGTATAAACCATGGTAGGATAGCCATCTTGTCATATATCATGTTGCATTTGTATCATATTGCATTTTACGATGATGAGCTTCTTTTGTATGCCATATGTGAGTCTCTTTGGCTATTTGTGAGATTTTGGTTATATGTGTGGAGAAATGGTGATGTGAGGCTATGCTCTTGGAATATTTGAGATATATGTGTGGTGAGATAGCCCCTTTTGAAATAATTGCTTAACTTGACTAATTTTTGATGAAATATGCTCCACTCGTGTGTAGTTGTGTATCCATGTCACGAGTTTGGTCTAAATGTGCTTTTCATGCTTAGATTGTGCTTGGATGCCTGTTCTTGCATTTGGGCCAAAGGCCGGATATCATTGTGAATGTTTAGCCTATGTTGCATTCATGGGGGAGCATAAGCTTCTTTTTGCCGCAAAGGCACTTCATGTACCATGAAATAATTTAATCTTGAAAAGAAGTGTCAAATGCTTGAAAAATGCTCCATCCATCATGTCTATGCTTTGAAAATGTCGTATCTTTCACATATGGGTGCAAAACATGTTGCATGATGTTCACCAGTGGAGAAGTCTCCCCGAAGTGGACACATGGCTCATGAGCTTTGACATGACATGCTTTGCTTTATGGGTGTTTGCCATGATCTTTTGCTGAGAATTTGATATCCTTGTATGATCTTTGAGTAATATGCATGTTTGTGACTCAAGTGTGACATGGATAGGCTTTTACATGTGAAGCGAGCCTTCTTTTGATAAACTCGCTTAAATCTGAAATTTTTGCTTTGTCACATGCTTGTATTTTCATATATTACTTGTGGCAATGCTTTGACTATGCTATGATTCATGTGTGTGATCTTTGTCTCATTTTTAGCCTTTGACACTAGATTTGGTCTATTTGAGAAGCTCATGTAGATGTTTATATGCTTTGCTTCGCATTTCTGCATTTTCACCTTGATTCATACATTGTCAACAAGGGGGAGAAAAGGTGAGCTTAATGAAAATTCAGAAGAGGTGAGCTGAAATTTGGGAGTTTGCATGAGTTTACATCCACATGTTCAGGGGGAGCTTGCATTTGTTCAGGGGGAGCTTTCTTGTTGTTTTCGGTGTGGATTTTGTGCTTTGCTTGGCTTGTGACCTTTCTTCGCCTTTCTTCGGTTTTGGTCATGAGTTGAGCTTCTTTGTTTTCTTTCTTCTTTCTTTCTCTTTTACTCTGAATTTCATTTCGCGTTGTGTGTTGTCAATGCACTCATCAAGGGGGAGATTGAGGACCAGGAGCGTCCCAGTGGTCGGTGGATGACCGCTCCTTAGTGATGAGTGATTGACAACGGGTGTTGGACCGACTCTTGGCTTAGTGCGCGGGTGTAGGCCGCGGCCTAGTTCGTGTTGTTGCGAGGTGAAGAACGGGCGCGAAAGGTCTTCGGCCTTGAGGGGCCTCCGGGAGATGGAGAGACAAGTAGGCTCGGTTCGAGGGACCCGGTGGACAGCGGGGATCGGGTGCGGGCCACATGGTGGCGACACAAGCAAGACGAAGTCATGGACAAGTGAGCCGGTGCACGGTGGCGGGTCAAGTGAAGTGGTTTGGCGGGAGGCCGGACCGGGCACGCGGGGTTTGGTGGTTTGCCCACAAAACCATCGGCGGACGGTTTCTTGGTTTGGGCCTCAAAACCAAGTCCGAGGGCCCAACACGACGGAGACGGGATCCGGCGTGTCGGGGAAGCTTCGAAGCGGAGGACACGCGGCGGGATCGCATGGCTTGCGTCGGGAGGACGCGGGGTGCGGCAAAGGCGTGACCGTCCGATGGCAAGACCCACAAACATTACCAAAATGCCCCTACGTGGGTTGTATCGCCGTAGTGTAGTTAGGGGTAGTCGAGTCATTTACCACTCGGGCGGGACTCGATATATAAGCCTGGAGTGTGTGTTGATGGCTTGCTCTCTCAGTGACTTAGGGTTTCATTTGCTCCCTCCTCTTTCTCATTTTTTTCGTAGCTATTTTCCTTCCTATTTTCTCTAGGCTAGCATGAGAGCTTCATGAGAGATTTGTTGAGAGGGATGGATGCTAGGGCGGCATGCTAGACCTTGTGAATCTTTCCTGGTTTGTATAGAAGATTCGGGGTTGTTTTTGTGGCTTTTTGTGCTTATTTTCGTGCCTTTGTTCCCGGTGTGATTCCGCGGATTTGAGTGAGTTTCTTCCCGGATTTCTTTGAGGGAAACATGGATAGATGCCTTGTGCATCTTTGTGCTTGATCTTGTGCCCTCAAACGCCGGGAAACTACTTCGATTCGTGAGTTTTCGTTCGGTGCTCTAGTTTTTGGTGGTGCTCAAAGGATTCGCGATTCCCGGTGATTTAGGGAGTTAGGAGGCAAGATTTTTGGGCTATAGCATCCTTGTGTGACGCTTTTCAAGTCCCCAAACCCTTGTCTCTACAGCTTCAACCGTTTGGGAAATCCGATGATGATTTGGGGGGAGTTGACTTTCGGGGTCGGGCTATTTTCTGTTCTGTCCGCACCTGGCGGACGGTCCGCGAGGACCAGGCGGACGGTCCGCGCGGGTCCAGTTCATCCCGTGTTCTTCGCGTTCTTGCTCGTCCTTTGTTTCGATCCGTTGTGATTTTGGTTTTTGGTTGGACGAAGTTTCGGACAGTCCGCGGTGTCGGGCGGACGGTCCGCGGGTGCTTGGCGGACGGTCCGCGTGCTCCCCGCGGACGGTCCGTGACACGGGGGTGTCTTTGGGTCGTTTCGTGTAAATTAACGGACGGTCCACGGCTAAGGCCGGACGGTCCGCGGCCGGGTGCGGACGGTCCGCGATACCCGGCCGGACGGTCCGCGTGGCTCTTGCGGACGGTCCGCCCCTCCCGCGGACGGTCCGCCGAGCCGTGTGCTTTGCTTCTTGGTTCGATTCCTTCCTCCCCTTTCTAGTGCTTCCGCGTGTGCTTCGAGGAATCGTTCCTAAGGCTAGAGGTTGATCCATAACCTCGTGGTCTTGGCGATTGGTGCGTGATTCGATCCATCGCTTGTGTGTGACCGGGTTTTGAGTAGGACATAGGCCGGGTTCTTTGGGAAGAATTTTTACCGGCTCCTATTCACTCCCCCCCTCTCTAGTCGCCATCTGATCCTTCAACAAGTATAGCCATCCGTACCGAAATGGTTACGGGTCTTCACCGGAGAAGATTGGAAATCGAGTACTCGGAGCTACCTCCGTACAAGGACGAAATGTGGACCCGTGCATACCGCTCAAGTACCGTGCGCCGAACAGTGGTTACGGTGCCTCCCCGGCTTCGACCTTGTTGTTGAAGCCGACCGCATTGTTGCGCCATGGATGGTCGGGGGCCAAAAAACGTCGATGTGCCATGTAGCGGTGCTTCCGCCCATGTTTCAACCACAAATACTCGGTATGTTTGTGGCAGTATGGACATGCAAACTTTCCTTTAGTGCTCCAACCGACAAAGCATAGCATAGGCCGGGAAGTCATTAATTGTCCAAAGAAGTATAGCACGCAATCTAAAATTCTTCTTAGTCCCCGCATCTCTTGTTTTAACACCATTATTCGAAAGCTCCTTGAGCTCCGAGTATCGTGGGCCTCAAATATACATCAATATCCATTCCGGGAGATTTTGGACCAAGAATCAACATTGACAAAATCCGGTTAGATTGTTTCGACACATCCATGGAGGCAAATAGTAAGGAACCAGGATGACGGGCCAAATGGAATACGTAAGACTTTGCATGCCAAAGAGATTGAACCCATCGAAGCAAGACCCGGCCTAACGTTACGACCTCCTCCTTCGAAAACCATTTAAACTGCGAATCCACGTGCTTCCATGCCTTTGAGTCGGCGGGGTGACGCATTTTCCCATCATTCACCAATTCATTCTTGTGCCACCGCATATCCTTTGACATTTGCTTTGACATATACATTCTTTGCAGCCGAGGAATAAGAGGAAAGTAGCGTAGGATCTTAATCGGTAACCGCTTCTTAACGAAGTAGCACCCACCGCACCGCAATTATTATCGAGGTTTTATCTACAACTTTCCACCTTGACTCCTTACAAATGGGACATGTTTCCGGATTTGCGTATTTATCAAAAAATAACACACAATCATTTTGGCATGCGTGTATCTTGACATAGTCCAAGCCCAGGTCTCGAATCACCCTTTGCACTTTATCCAAGGAGTCAGGAATACAATGCCGGTCAGGGAGAACCTTTCCAAAGAGCTTAAGTATGGCCTCCAATGACGTGTTACTTAAGCCATACATGCTCTTTATCTGAAAAAGCTCCACAATAAAAGAGACCTTCATTGCATTTTTGCATCCTGGATACAATTCCTTCTTTGATCGCTCTAATAGTTTCAAAAAGATCTCTGCTCGCTTATCCGCCTCTTCCTCATCTCTCGGTTTGTCCATGATGTATAGTGCCACCGATAATGTTTCTAATCGAGTATTGGTGGCAAGCAGGGTTATCATCCAAACCATCTTCTTCATCGTCTTCTACAAATAAATGTGTTGTATCATCGAGTGTAGGTACCGCATCATGATTATTGAGATCGTAGTAACATCTTGATTCACGGGACCTCGAGATGAAGTATTAGTTTGGTCTTGAATGTTACCAAGCATCGATGAAACAATCGGCAAACCCTCTATTGAGTAAATGAATTTGAATGGGAAGCACGGTGGAATGTCTGATCATGCATTGACACAAATTACATGGACACGCAATAGATCCACCTCGCGCCGATGAGGCCGTAAATTTTTGCAAAAAAATTCGAAAATTGTCTCCGCCAATCCGCCGAGTGTCGAGGCAAGCGCATCCAACTTCAATCTTCTTCGATGCCATTAGTTAATCGCATTGTTCATGTTTCAATCGACCTTGATCACGATATATATACCAATATGCATATATATATGCAGCGAACGATTGAATATATATACGAGATCAAGACATCGGTACGTACCGGCCGTGGCCGTAGCGCCACTCGCATCTCCGCAACAAGAATCACGTGGAGATCGCCGTGGAGATCGATCCCCTAGAGGCCCTCGTGGAGATCTCCGCAACAAGAACCGGAGTTGTCGAAGACGGAATTTTGGAATGGTCCGGATCGGAAGAGCCCCTATCCGATCGTGGCAATACATACACGATAGACAAAATTTTAGTACAACCAAGGAATACCTCGTTTCAATATTTCGAGGTTGTACGTAGTATGACCTTTCTCGGGGTTTTCAACATATGCATAATTCATTATTTTTCTTTTACGATCGGCTACTATAGAGGCTAACAATAATACACAAAATTCAGGAGTTCTAGTGAAGAGTCTCCAAATTGTTGATCACAATGCTTTGTGAATATACACATGAATAGCATAAACAATAGCATGTCGCAATTCTGAAAACAGACAGATGGTTAGTCCAAATATGCATGACGGGACCCAACAGATTTCAATTTGTGTCACTCATAAGTTCAAATATTTTGCAAGGGCTCATCCAGATCCAAACACATAGACATACGAAGATGCATATGTAAAGGTTCAAAGTTATTACTTAGATGTTGGCATACTTAGATGTTGCCACATACACATCCATTCTTAGACCATTCACCAAAGATCCGCATAACATTCACCTAGGACTCGGTTATATTACGTACTAAGTTAGATTACTACTACTTGCGATTGACTTTATCCCGAAGCTTGCGGATCTTCTTCGCCATCACTTCTAACTTGTCGACAACGATCTCCATGAATTCCTTCGGGGTCATATCCATGTCTTCCTGCGTTCCAAAGCAATGTCGACGCTTAGGTTCTCAATGCGCTCCCGCAAATCATCATAGCGCTCCTTCCACTGTTGAACCATTTGGCGCAAGGGCATTTGCTATGGCAAACAACAAACACAAGTTACTAACATGAAATGTGTTACAACAGCTGTGGCCAATGCAGCAAAATAGTCAAAAAATGCACCTTTCTTTTCGATGATCCCGAAGCTTTCGATGGAGACGGTTTCTTGCTATTGTCCTGCTCATCATCCGAGTCTGGAATGATGATCCTCACCTGATTAGCAGTGTTCACTAGCCTGACCAAACAAAACAATTTGCTGTTTTTTAGTTTAAGACAGCCAATTCAATCTCTTCACTCATAATGTATACCAATTTACCTGTGATCCCCCGACTACCTGCAAGAAAAGGCCTAACCTACTAAATGGGACAGCCTGCGTTCATTTGGGTCGGCTTTGTTTTCGGATTGTGATCAAATGTACACGAGTCGATTCACGGCAAAAGATGGCAAGAAATCAAGCCAATTATCATTATCATTATCTAGTATGGGGTGAGATGGATCCACACAAAAACACAATTATCATTATCTAGTATGAAATTTTGATTACTATGAACTACTAACATTTTTCTAATTGCAAAAGGAGTCACACGATTCCCGGAAAATCAAAGAGGGTAGGGCGGTGAACCTCACTTCTCTTCGGGAACGCTTGCATCCGACTAGGGCCTCGCTTACCCTTACGGATGGATCGACTTGGCGATGCGGGCCGTCGACGACGACGACGAGGTGGCGGTGTCGTCCGTACCGAAGGACGACGAGGGTTGGGGTGCCGCCGACCATACCGGGAGGACGACGAGGTAGGTAGTGTGGAACACTTGAACCGCCCGCGTGCATCGCGCTTCGCGTGGTGGAGTAGTGGCACCTCCGTACGCCGCCACCGCTCGCCCGAAAACCCTCGGTGCGGCCCCGCCGTCCGCCGCCGCCGCTCTCCGGGATCCCCTAGATGCGGCCCCGCCGCCGTGGCGGCCGCTCGGCTATGTTACGGCGCTGCGCGGCCCCTTCGTCCGCTCCCCGCCACCGGTCCGGGAAGGCTCGATGCGGCCACTCCGGCCGCCGTCGCCGCTTGCCGCGGGGGAAACCGCGATGCGGGGCATCTCGATGTGGACGCGACGGTCGAGCCGACGAGGGGGATGGTTGGGAGCAAAAGTGTATTGGGGGTGGGGGAGCCGAAAGTTATAGACGATTTGGGCCGGCATATCCTTGTTTTTATTACTCTCATCGGCCCATTTGACATTTTCACATCCTAGTCTCCGGTACCTTTAGTGCCACCCCGTAAACCGAGAAGGGGGTATCCCGGCTTAAAAGGAGAGGCGTGCTCGCGCTTTCGAACTACGTATTACCATCATCAACTAATGCTTGCTACTTGCGCTATGGGGCTTAATGGGCTGGCCGGTCCACTCGGGCTCCCGCTCGCCGGGCTTTACGCTCGCCGGTTGAGCCTATTGTTGTCCGGCTTAGCCCACATCCCCATAGCACACAATTTTTTCATCTAAACAAATCCTCTCTTTTTTCATGGTACATATAGTCTATACCATATTGTTCAAATTCAGATTTTTCATAATAAAATTTATTTATTAAATCGCATTTTAAATTTCGCTACAACCCCATAGCAGATTTTTTTTTCATCAAAACAAATTTTGTGGCAATACGTACACAATGTTCCTCCTTGAGGCTAGAAACAAAGTAGTAGCCTTCCTTGTATTGCAACAACGCAAAGAGATATTTGCAACCCAAATAAGACGTTGCGTAAGGCCGTTCAAACGCAACCAACCCTAGTATGGTAGCCATAGCAAGTTTATATTGCAACACCCGAATTTCTAGTGCAACGCGAAATAGGGTAGCAATATTTCCTACCAAATGCAACACAATTCTGAATAATGGGTGCATTAGCGCCAACTTGTTGCAACATCGCAAAGATATATTGGCAACCAAAATTCTACGTTGCGACATACTTGTTCAAACGCAACCATCCCTAGTATGGTGGCTATAGCAACTTTCGTTGCAACGTAAGGAATGCTAATGCAACACAAAATTGGGGTGCCATTAATTCCAACCAAATGCAACGGAAATCCTAAAAAAGGGTGCATTAGCGTCAACATGTTGCAACCGAACAAATAAATAATGCAACTCAAATTTTGTGTTGCAAAAGACACACAAATTGCAACCAAATCACCGTTTCGGTGCAATAGTACCCCCTATTGCAACCGAAATAGTGGTGTTGCCTAAGGGATTTGTTGCAATAGGGGGAAAACCTTGTAGTGGATTTTCCTCTCGTGAGTTTGGTCGCCTTGATCGGAGGAGTGTCCGGGTGAAATTTGGAGTCGCTCTCATCTTGTTTGCTAGGTGTTCCTGGTTGGAGTTCGTTCTTCGGGTACGGGGAGGTTAGACCGCCCCTAGTAGCCGGTCTAACCGCCCCTAGGTCCCCGGGTGGAGTTTTGGTTTTCGCCAAGATTTTCTTGTAGCTAGCATGGCCTTGACCGGAGATCTTTGTTGGTGAAACCGGGGTGAGTTTTGGTGCTCGGAAGAGGCGTTTCGGAGGATTTCTTGGTTACCGGTGGAGGCGGTCTAACCGCCCCCTATACCCGGTCTAACCTCCCCCCTCTAGTTAGCCGGCTTTCGAGTTGTTTCCGCTCGTCGTTGCTTTGCGTGTGTGTTGTGGTTGCGGTAGAGTTTGTTCCTAGGACCGGTAGCACTCCGGTGGCTATGTGGTTTTGGCAAATAGAAGGTAGAAGTGCGGAGTGTGTGATTTCGGGGGGTTCGACCGAGCTAGTTCGTCTTGTCGGAGTTTCAATCTCCCTCGAGAAGAATTTTTTATCGGCTCCCATTCACTCCCCCCCTCTCTGGTCGCCTAATCGGTCCTTCAAGTGGTATCAGAGCCGGTTCGGGTCTTTATCGACTCTAACCAGTCTAAGATCCAAGGATGGCGTACCAGGAACGGGGTTCGGGTCCTCCACACATCGATGGCAAGAACTACCAGATGTGGAGTAAGCGGGTGGGTGCGTTCCTCCGCGGAAAGGGTCAGATCCTTTGGGATGTCACGGTGGACACAGGCTATGTCCAGCCGATGGACTTCCTCGCTCCAGGATCGAGGGACAGATTCGACGCCAACAACAAGGCGGTCGACTACTTGTTTCGTGCTTTGTGTCAGCCTGAGTTCGATCGGGTGCACACCGAGCACTTGGCTTGTAGAATTTGGACGGTGCTGAAGGAGGCTCATGTTGGGAATGCCCAGGTTCAGGCACGGATGTATGCGACCTACCGGAGAGAGTACGAGAACTTCACTCATCTCCCTGGTGAGTCCATCGATGCCTTGTTTCAGAGGTTCACGGTGGTTGTGAACAACATGAGGGCCAATGTGGACGTGCTCCCGTACGATGATCATGATAGAGCGGTCAAGCTCTTACACTCTTTGGATTGTACGATTTGGGGCGGAAAGTTCGAGGCCATTGTGGAGTCAGAGAAGTATGACACTCTGACGGTGAACGAGCTGTTCTCGAAGCTCAAGTCGGCTGAGGTGGATAGGGGCATGACAGCCAAGATCGAGGGCCCGACTGACTCTCATAGTCTCGCCCTCATCGGTGTTTCAAATGGAAAGACTAACACTAACCCATCCACCAGGATGTTCTCTTTGTCCTTTTTGATGTCTATGCCAGATGAGGAGTTCGACGTGCTTGGAGAGGACGAGCCGGCGCTCTCCCGACGCGGCGGTTCGAGAGGTTGCACGAGAACCGAGTGAACATGAGGACGAACACGAGGACATGCTTCAAGTGCGGCAAGACTGGACACTATTTCGCCAAGTGTCCGAAGGTGAACAACCACGACAAGCACAAGTTCATGGACAAGAGAAAGAAGTCCAAGAAGAAGGATCATGAACATGGGAAGAAGGCTCGGTCTCGAGAAAAGATGAAGAGATCAAGCGACATCGAGTCCGACTCCGAGGACACGTCTTCAAGCTCGAGTGATGAAGACGAAGAGGATGACAAGAAGAAGAAGAAGAAGAAGAAGAAGAAGAAGAAGAAGAAGAAGAAGAAGAAGAAGAAGAAGAAGAAGAAGAAGAAGAAGAAGAAGAAGAAGAAGAAGAAGAAGAAGAAGAAGAAGAAGAAGAAGAAGAAGAAGAAGAAGAAGAAGAAGAAGAAGAAGAAGAAGAAGAAGAAGAAGAAGAAGAAGAAGAAGAAGAAGAAGAAGAAGAAGAAGAAGAAGAAGAAGAAGAAGAAGAAGAAGAAGAAGAAGAAGAAGAAGAAGAAGAAGAAGAAGAAGAAGAACCTCGGCAAGTATCTCAACGGCCTCGTGTGACGGGCCTAAGCCTCAAGGACGACACGCGGCATGGCCCGCGGTTCGAGCAGCAAGAGAAGCCGGAGAAGGACGCCTCGGACTTGGATTCGAGGATGAGGTATGTGATGAGCTCTCTTCTTTGCGCAAGGAGAACGAGGAGTTGGTTGACTTGCTTGATAATCGCGATCACATGCTTAGAGAGGCTAAGAAGCTTAGGAAGAAGCTTAGATCTTTGCTCGAGTATGCTAGGACTAGAGTGGCTGAGCTAGAAACACAGGTTCTTGATAGCAAGCTTGAAATTGATTCTATTAAGGCTAGCCCTGTTGTTTCGATGAAAATGATTGTCTTCGATTGCTCGCTTTCCTAGCCGACTTGACCGATCTTAGGGAGAAGTATGCCTCCAAGTGTGAGGAACTAGATGTGCTTAGGGTTGAGTTGGGCCGAGCTACAATCTAGACCCACTTTGCTTGGTGCTTGCACTTCTTGCCCTAGTTCGCATGAGAAAATTGTTGAGCTTCGTTCTCGCATTGGTTCGCTAGAGGCCGATTTGAAAGTGCCTATTCCTACTTCTTGTTCTACATGTGAGTTGCATGCTATGAAGAATTTGGATCTTGCAAAATGTGTTGGTCGCTTGGAAGATGAGAATGATAAGTTGCGTGAAGCGCCGAGTTGGTTGTCGAGTCAAGAACATCGGCTTGGTATGATGATTGCTAGCCGTAAGCGCTTTGATGGTTGGGCTTTGGGATTGGATAAGGTTGGTGAGGGCGGTGGTGAGAGAGAAAAGAAATTTGGGAATGTTTCGGTTCCACCACAACCCACACCCAAAGACAAGTTTGCATCCAAGCCAAACCAACCTAGTGAAAATCCTAGTGAGAAACCAAGTGAAGAGTGTCACCCCAAGCCTAAGCCCAAACCAATCCTTTTCATTGTGAGTTTTGTGGGAAGGATGGTCACAAGAGAGAGTTTTGCTATAAGAGAAAGAGAGAGGCGAGAATGGCTAAGGAGTGGGCGAACAAGGACGGTACCACCCTTCTCATTGTGTGCCCGAGCCTCGTATGCCACCGCCTAAGGGAAAGGGCTTTGTGCGTAAGGATCCGGCATGGGGATATGAGAAATCCCGTAGCCGCGGTGGTGGTCCGGAGAGGGCGGTCGGACTAGCCTGTCTAGGCGGTCGGACCGGCCCCGCCCAAAGAAGGGGCGGTCGAGCCGGCCTGGCTAGGCGGTCAGACCAGCCCTCCCCAGATTTCTGGGCAGTTCCGTTTTCGAGGTCGTGATGTTGGTGGTTTCAGTTCCCTTGGTCACGGTGCAGATGGTAGACACTTTGAGTCTGGTGGTGTTGAGTTTGCTGGACGTTCTCCACCTCATTATCAATACGAGTTTGGGAGAGGTCACAACTTTGAGTCTCAGAGGGGCTACGGACCATGCTTTCTTTTTCGTGGTACTCGTACTCCTCCAGTGAGACGGGAGTCGTTTTCCCATGGTGGTTCCAGGTTTGATAGGTTTGACAGGATGGATCGCTGTATTGATAGGCAGGGTAGGATGAATGTTGCTAACCCTACTTTTGAGGAAATGGCCCGACACCGGTTTCACACCTTTGGGACTAACCCAGTGTTAAGTAATTTGCTCGTTCTCGCTCTTGGTTTTGAGTTGCGGATGGGAGGCCCGGAGGACATTTGGTTGATATCGGGGGTGGTTCTTCGGCCTCATACCCCGGTGGTGACATGTAGGTGCATCACTTTCGGGGATGGTGGACAAGGATGAGTGAATTGTGAAGAAATGATAAAGGTAAGTGCTTTGTGACCTTTGAGTGTGTGGCCTTGGTCAAGACACTTGGTTTGTTTTGCTCCCTCTCTATATCATGTGTGTAGGGTGAGCTTTGTATGCTCTTTGGCCCTAGTGCATGTGTTTAGGGGGAGCTTGTGAGTTTTGTGCTCTTTTGCTCTTTTGCCGGTGGTGTCGAGCCCTTTTTGCCTCCCCTCGAGGAGCCGTCTTTTGTCGGCTTTGTGTGTGTGGTTGGTTTCCTAAGTTGGTGGTGAAGCACCTTGTGTAGCATATGTATAGCTTTCCTTTGTGCATTTCTTGCATTTGGCATGGCATATGTAACATGATGTATAGGCATCCTTGTATCTTAGATTGCATGCATTTTGTATCATATGCATTGGATAGGAAAAGCTTCTCCTATATACATTGTTCACCATGGGTTGCTATATATGTTCTTGTGAGCTTGTTTGGTATGCTATGGTTAGTTTGGCTTAGCTCTTGATGATCTTGATGAATGATCCATGGTTGATGGCTAATTTTTTGAAAAATGTCACATATATGCTCTCTCATGTGTAAACGCCTCTATATGATCTTGACATGTTTTAGTGGCTTTGCTATGCTTAATTTGTGGTTGGATAGCTAGTTTATTGATCATATGGGGCCAAAGGCTCATTTGCCATCATGAATGTTTAGCCCTCTTGCTTTATCTTGTGGAGGGGCATAAGTTCCTTTTTGTCGCAAAGACATTTCATGTACCAATTATAAATCTGAAAATGAAATGTAAAATGCTTGGAAAATATGCTCCCATGTCATATGTGCTGAAATTAATTTGCTTTGGGTGCTAAACCGTTGCATGATGCCTACCAATGAGAAGTCTCATACATAGAAGTAGGCACATGGCTCGGTGGCTTTGACATGACATGAGGTGCTTGTGGGTGTTTGTGATGGTCTTATGATTAGAATGGCTGTCCTAGCATGAAGTTTGTGTGGCTTTGCCATTTTGACATGTCTTGCTCATGTTTAGGTTTTTGCTTATGAGAGAGTAACTTTTCGCAAAATTACTCAAATCCTTTTTAGCCTTGTCCAATGGTTGTGAAACTTGGTGATCATGTAGTTAAGATCATTACGAACCTGTAGAGTATCTAACTTGCTCATTTGGACGTGTGTAGCTCCTTGTGATGAATTTTGTATATTTGAGAAGCTATATGTTGAAACTTTTCGCATTTTGCCTTGATTCATGCATTGTCAACAAGGGGGAGAAGTGTGTGCATGATTTGGGCACGGGAGCTAATGGAAGGTGTCCAAAGTGGTTCGGCTTTCCGAGAAGTTTTTGCGGGGGCGGTCACATGGGGCGGTCTAACCTCCCGGGGGGCGGTCACATGACCGGGGGCGGTTTAACCGGCCTGTGCGGCGGTTTAACCGCCCTATGCGAGTGTGAGCTTGGTTTGCTCTTTGTCATGCATTTCCAAGTGACCTTCTTGCATGCATTGGTTCGGGGGGAGTTTGCATATGTGCGGGGGGGCTCTTGTGTGAGTTTTTGGCTCGTGGCCTTGTGTGCTTTTGGTGGTTTTTGCTCTTTGCTTGAGCATGGTTTTTTCTCGGATGTATCGAGCCGTTGCCCTTGCCTAAGGGGTCCGAGACTTGTTCTTCTTCAAGTGATATTGCTCTTTGCCTTTCTTTGGCTTTCGATCACTTGTTGGAGTTTTTCTTTTAGTAGTTTATTTTCTTTTTTTTTTCTCTTTGGTTACAAATCATGTGTGTTGTCAATGCACTCATCAAGGGGGAGATTGAGGACCATGTGTGGTTCGAGGACCGGTGGATGGTCGCTTCCTTGTGTGATGAGTGATTGACAACGTTGTGTGGACCGATTCATGGCTATGTATTGCGGGTGCGGTTGCGGCTTGACTCGTGTTGGTGCGGGTGAAGAACAAGCGCGAAAGGTCGTCGCGGTGAGGCCTCCGAGTGTGGAGAAGACAAGTAGGCTTCGTTCGAGGGACCGGTGGCCGGTGGGGTCAAGTGCGGGCCGCATGGTGGCATGAACAACAAGATGAGGTCGTGGACGGTTTCTTGGTAGAGCCTCAAAACCAAGGTCGGGCCGGGACTACGTGGGAGCCGAGTCATGAGTGGAAATTGGCGGAGGCTACACCGAGTTCGCGGGGTTTGCGGTGGTTCACTAGAAAACCACCGGGTTACTCGGTTGAGCCATAAAACCGAGGTCGAAGACTCGACGAGGGAGGTGCGGCCACCCGGGCCGGTTCAACCGCCCGGAGGGGCGGTCGAGCGCCCGGGGCCGGTCGGATCTCACGGGCCGGTCTAACCGCTCGGGGGGGGGCGGTCGGCCCGCCCGGCCGCCGGCGCCGAGAAGCTTCGAAGCGGAGGACACTCGTCGGGATCGCAAGGCTTGCGTCGAGGCTAAGCAAGTTGCGGTCGCCGGGCATCCGTCCGATGGTGAAGACATGACGACTTCCAAATCCGCCCTCGAGGGGCATGTATCCCTAGTTATTAGTGAAGGGTAGTTTAGTCTTTTGGGTGCCTCCATATATACTCATTGAATGGGTGGATGGCAGCCAACTCTTGGAACCCTAGCTCATTTGTTTTTCCATTTTCGTTCTCCATTTTCCTTAGGATTTTAGAGGACTAGCTTGAGAGCTTCATGTGAGATCTAGAGAGAGGGATGGATGTTTGGGTGGCAAGCTAGACCTTGTACGAACCTTTCATGGCATGTATAGATGGTTCGGCGTTGTTCATCATGGTGGTTTTCCCGTTCTTTTGTGTTGATTTTCGGAGCTCTTTGTTAGCGGTGTTTTGAGGACGATCTCTTGGGGTTTTTGGTGGGTGTCACGTATGAGGTTCTTGTGCCTCTTTGGTGGTGACTTTGCCCCCAAATCTCTTTTGAATAGGACTCGATTTGGTGGTTTCTCGAGTTGGGCGAGTTCTTGACCTAGAGAAGCGATTTCTTCGATTCCTCTTGATTGTGAGCATTTCGGGTCGATTCCTTTAAGGTAGAGGTTGCCCGGGAGGTAACCCGGCTATTCCCGAAGTTTTGCTGCAATCCGTGGAGTGATTCGGGAGATCGGGCGCGAGGAAGTTGAGGTTTGACCCGCGGGTTCGTTTTCCGGGAAGGGGCGGTCTAACCGCCTGCGAGGGGGCGGTCTAACCGCCCGGGTGTTTCCGGGTCGAAGTTTTGTTTCGCCGGATTTTCCTCTGTGAGTTTGTTCGTCTTGATCGGAGGGAGTGTCCGGGTGAAATTTGGAGTCGTTCTCGTCTTGTTTGCTAGGTGTTCTTGGTTGGAGTTCGTTCTGTCGGGTACGGGAGGTTAGACCGCCCCGGTAGCCGGTCTAACCGCCCCTAGGCCCCCGGGTGGAGTTTTGGTTTTCACCAAGATTTTACGGTAGCTAGCATGGCCTTGACCGAGAGATCTTTGTTGGTGAAACCGGGGTGAGTTTTGGTGCTCGGAAGAGGCGTTTCGGAGGATTTCTTGGTTACCGGGTGGAGGCGGTCTAACCGCCCCCTATATCCGGTCTAACCTCCCCCTCCGGTTAGCCGGCTTTCGAGTTGTTTCCGGTTGTCGTTGCTGCGTGTGTGTTGTGGTTACTTGGTAGAGTTTGTTCCTAGGACCGGTAGCACTCTAGTGGCTACGTGGTTTTGGCAAACGGAAGTTAGAAGTGCGGAGTGTGTGATTTCGGGGGTTCGACCGAGCTAGTTCGTCTTGTCGGAGTTTCAATCTCCCTCGAGAAGAATTTTTTATCGGCTCCCATTCACTCCCCCCCTCTCTCGGTCGCCTAATCGATCCTTCGGATAGCTTGTATTTTTTTGGTGATGAGTACTAGTTTTGACATTTCTAGCATGTTGTAGAAAGTTATCTCTAAATTAGTTATATATTTCTCTATATAAACTATTTTTGCTTTTCTAGGCTAAAGTTTGTAATTTTTGTGTAGCTTGATACATTTAGATTATGGAGCTAAATTTTGGTGTGTAGCTTAGTTGCATATCAATAATGTTGTGTGTGAAAATTTAGGGCCAGTTCATGTGTAGTTTATCCAGAATTAATTAATCATGTTTTGACAGCTAGAACTTGTTGTATTTTTCGTGCTTAGAATATAGCTCAATTTGGTGTAAATTTTGATATGTGGCTTTGTGATTGAACCATGAGCTTATATAAATTTTACCTCTGTGATGTTATGTGTAGTTTTTACAGATTTAATTTTTGAAATAATCAAGCTCAATAAAGAAGGAAATAGAGAAATCCTTTTTAATCCTAGTTCCACATTCACCCTTGCAGCTTAAGCTCCACCAAATCACCCCTGGACAGACTTGTTTTTGTTGTGAAGTTAAATAAATTTAATTTGTATATATTTGTACACAATCATCATCAAACAAGAATAATACACCACTTAATGTTGCATATGCATCGCTCGTGTAGAACTCTCCGATGGTAACTACACGCTCGTACCGGAAGGTGGAGAGGAAGGAGCTGATGGGAATGTGCACTACGTGGCAGTAGATCAAGACCTGGACCAAAGTTCAAAAGAGATCAAGGCTAGCTTTCCTGACGAAGGCAAGCCCCAGAGCATTAACCTAATTCTTTTTAAAATTTTATCACTATCTATTTTTATGTTTGCGCATTTACGTTTCAGGAGTTGAAATGAAACCATAGATGCATGATCCCTAGACACCTATGCTCTTCTGCTAGTATGCTAGGTTGATGGTTTCCATGCTCTTAGGACATGGTGCAAGTTGAGTGACGTTTGTCACTCACGAAATATAGGTTCTTATGTTGGAATCATAAGACTTGATAAACTAATATGCTCATGTGGTAAGAGCATGGAATAGGGCTCCAATCTAGTGGATTTTGTGGGTTAAGCATTTGAACGTACTAATCACTTGCCGAGAATAGGATCGGTAAGCCTAGTACCTGAAGGGGAGGTAAGGGATCTAACTATTACTAATCTTGGGATGCGTCCCCAGGTTTGCAACCTGTGGTACATGTGTGAGGCAAGATGTACTGTGCTTGGCGTACTATATAAGCCTGGTTGGTGCCTTTCTATGTGGGGCATTCTTTCATGTGTTTAGGTCCACTTTGCTAGGTTATTAACCGATCGATCATTAGCCTCTCACCGTTATCTAAGATTGCTCATCCAACTGGCTACTATGATCTCTTTATGATGGAATTATGTTAAACATGATGCTTAATTAATTGCATTACACAACTTATGCTTGTAATAGCTTGCTTACCTAGAAATGATTAATGCACTTGATCTTGAGCTAAACTATTGAAAGTAAGGATCCACTCTTAGTTGCTTTTTGGCAAAACAAACTAACTAAACTAAAACCTTGCATGTCTAGAGGTAATCAAAGTTTTGGGACCGGTAAGTCTTGCTGAGTATTAGTATACTCAACCTTGCTATAATTGTTGGTTTCAAGTGACATTGTTTGGCTAGAGAAATTCATCCTGGTTGGGAGCTGTAGTGGGTGTCCAATGATGAGTGATGGAATCTTGGAAGGCCTCCCATGATGCTATCGTATCGCTTACTTAATTTCTATTGTTTTCGAATTCTGAACAATTTATGTATCATGCTTTGAACCATGGTTAGTAAGAATGAACCCCTTCTGGGAAGATTTGGATTTAGTTTGGGTAATGTATTCTGGACACGCCTTCGTGTGAGTTTTAATGCATACTTGTTCGATCCTCTGTTGCTATGTAAGTGATTTCACCGAGCTTGACCAAACAACAATGACAAGCTACTCCTATGTTATTGCTTAAGTGTCAAATGGATTGGTTTAGGCAATAATACGGGATTATCTTGGGTGAGGTTGTCACACTAATCTTATATGTGGATGACATATTGCTGATTGGAAATGACATTCCTATGCTTGAGGCCGCTAAGACCTCACTGAAAAATCTAGAGATAGATCAAAAAGCCTTATAGGATCAAGCCAAGATACTTACATTTACAAAGTGTTGAAACAGTTCAACATGGAAGAGGCGAAGAAAGGGTTCTTTCCTATGTCACATGGCATACATCTTAGCAACACTCAGTGTGCTTCGACTACTAATGAGCGGGAAGACATGAGCAGAATATTGTATGCTTTGGCTATCAGATCTATTATGTATGCCATGATATATATATGTCCAGATATTCCATATGCGCTTAGTGTTACAAGCAAATACCAATCTGATCTAGGTGAGGGTCACTAGACAACAGTTTAAAATGTTTTTAAGTACTTAAGAAGGACTAAAGACATGTTCTAGTCTAAGGTGGTGAGGAGGAGCATGTTGTAATGGGTTACACCAATGCTAGTTTCCAAACTGACCAAGATGATTCAAAGTCGCAATCAGGATACGTATTTACAATAAATGGTGGTGCTGCAAGCTGGAAGAGTTCCAAGTAGGAGGCAGTGGCCGATTCTATAACAGAAGCCGAGTACATCGCGGCTTCGAAAGCTGCGCAGGAGGGTGTTTGGATAAGAAAGTTCCTTTCTGAACTTGGTGTGTTTTCGAGTGTCTATAGCCCATTCGATCTTTACTATGACAATAATGAGACTATTACGCAAGCAAAAGGAGCCAAGGAACCAGAAAATTAAAGAATAAACATGTACTACGGAAATTTCTTATCATAAAAGGGATCGTTAGACGAGGTGATATTAAGATATGCAAAGTATACACAGATTTGAATATTGCAGATCCTTTGACAAAATCTCTTCCATAGCCTAAGCATGAGGCACACATGAGAGCTATGGGTATTAGATACATTCTAGATTAGCTCAAGTGCAAGTGGAAGAATGTTAGAAATATGTATTAAAAGGAATCATAGAGATGATTATATTTCATTGTATCCATGACACTTTGTTCTTTTATTGAATATACATGAAAGGTGACTTGTATTTGATTGGCAATTATGTGAATTATTTGTGAAACTATTTTACTTGTATGGTTATTCAAAAGTTGTCCCTAGTATGCGTTAATGACTAGCACATGTATTAGTTGATGACTATCTTTCACAAGTCATGAACATGGAGATGTATAACTAATAATGTGTGCACATGTATGACATGAGGCTGGAGTGACCCAATTTGAGATTTAACTTTTTTGTTTATATGGAGCACACTTGGGGGGGGAGTAGACAAAGAAGTCCTACAAGGACTTTATGGGCCGGATCAACGCGATGACCAATGAGCGGGACGGTGGACACCGCACTCACGGACTAGTATCAACACTGCGCGCCTTTGCGGGGCCTCTTGTCGATGTGCTTCCGAGACCAACACTACTTGGAAGATGGTGAGACACTTGGTGTTCGACATCTACATTGAGGAGTACGCGGTCCACGGGGTTATGAGGCGGTTTGGCCACTACCGGGCGTCGCTCGTGCTCGTTATGCATACTCTTTCAATGATAGTGCATACGTAAGTGTTGACGACTGTTAAACACCAAATTTACGACCGTCAACCCCTGCATTTTTGCATGTCAAATGTACATCTATGGTAGAATAGGGGTTTATGCTAACAATTTCCATAAGTTGTGATGTATATTCGAATCCAGGGAATTAGTGTGAGAAATGGAGCAAAAGCACACCTTATCCTTCCACCTCATCAGGACAAGCTTCTTCAACTCAGCCAATAGGAGGTCGCCATGCAAGCATCCCCTGGATCAATGATGTCATCAATCCAAGAGAAAGGACTCCGACGAATCAGAAGCTGCCACGCGTGCATCACATGGATCCATGTGCCCACCAGAGCACCTAAACCGCCTCCAACACATGTGTACACCAGGAACCGACCTAAGGGCCAACCAATCAGCCACTCAAAGAAAGCACAAGCCGAGGGGGCCCACGTGGGGGTCGGCGGAGCCCCGGGATCGGCCGAGCCGACCTTTGGTCGCCGATCCCGGCGTCCACGTGGTGCTGTCTATTGGTCCTAGAGGCCATCCCGGTATGTTTCACTGCTCTTCACGTCGGTGTTCGAGCCTATAAATAGAAGTGGGGGGGGTAGGAATAGGGACACACACCTCTTTTCCTCACTTTGCCTCTGGGCTCCTATCTCTCTAGGAGAGGAGTGCTTTTGCATAAGATTAGTGCTTACTTGCTAGTGCTTTAGAGATTAGCAGGTAGGTGAGGGGTGACTTGGGGAAGTGCCATGGTGTTTGGCACCTCTTCCCAAGAACACACCTCAGCAGAAGCTTCTGTTCTTCATTTGGAAAAAAGTGAGCACTTCGGCATTCTCTATTTAGACTAAAGTAGCCTTCATGCATAGGTGAATAGTTCTTGTGTTCTTCACTTGTTCATGATTTAGAGGCTTGTGTTCTTCATGAACTTAGGCTTCGATCTGTTGGTGTAGTTCATAAGTTGCTAATTCCGTTTGTATGCCCTTTAGTCCAATTAGAGTAAAGTGGATGCTCCCGCATTCTAGTTTAGACCAAAGTCCTTCAGTGACCCTTGTTTAGATAGTGTTACCCGAGTGAGTTCTGGTCTCTCTCTCGTGGGTTCGTCACTCCGTCTTCGTACAAAGTGCTATAGTGTTGTTACGGGTCGACAGACATAGCAGTGCTATAGTAGTAACCGGTGGTGCAGACGTGGTGTCTGAACTACAGATTATCCTTCGATTGCCTTGTATCCCACGGTTTGTCTTGGGGTAGGCCACGGTGGTGACAACCGTTGGATGCTTATGAAATCCCGCACATCTAGATACAGGTGTAGGCAACCCTTTGCCGTGAACCGACTGTTATAACCAGGAGGGTCCGGTGTTCGAAACGAGAGTCCCTAACCGAGGGGCTTTTCTCGGCTCCGCCCACTATCGGTAAGATCCTTTCCATCTCTGTCTCGTTGTCGGATGGTGAGATGCGGACAGCCCACGGGGGTGTTAATCCTGTGGTTTATTTGTTTGGTGGGGGAGGAGTCTAAAGCTAAGAACTCGAAGGTCGCACACGAGTACGCGGAACACGGAACACGGCGAGTTTACACTTTGGTTCGGGCCTCCGGAGAGTAGTACCCTATGTCTAGTTATTGGTGTAGATTGATTGAGGATTGGTCGAGGTGATGTTACGGGGTGGTCGCCTCGTCCGCCTTATATTGGCCGGCGGATGAGGTCGGTTCCCGGACTCTGGTCGGTTATGACTAGGAGACCTAGGTCTACGTTACACATCTTGCCATATCCCGTCGATCTGCTTTCGTCGAAGTCCACCGAGGTCTTGTTTTGTCTTGTACGCCAAGTCTTGAGGTCGTGATAGATCAGGTCGTCTGGGGGATCTTCTGGAAGGTCTTCAAGAGGTCGTGTGGGCTGCCAACTAGGTCGGTTGCGCCCAGTGACAGGTCGGCAGGTCTTCTAGTAGGCCGGACCCACTTGTCGGGGACGGCCGTGAGCCTGGTCGGTGGGGACCCAGGGGTACCCTTGTCTCACAAGCCCCCGAGCGAGGTGTATGCACAACGACCTTAGAAAGGTCATGACGAAGTCGTAGAGCTATCGACAGGTCGAATAGCATGCACGTCGGTCAACAGAAAAAAGAACAAATTAGCTTAGCGGTCGACTGTTTGTAGTCTTGCCGAACGAAATGAGGTCGAGTGACGTCCTATAAGAAGCGGACTTCCAATAGATCAAAACGGCGATGAAAAAATTCGAGAGGGCATTGAAGATGCACTCATGAGTAGTATCCGAGCATCATGGCGGGCGGGATGGCCGGTATGATGGTCCAAAAAGAAGAAGAGAATTAAAAGTAGGTCGAGTAACGACGTGATGGGAAACGGGTTTCCCAATAGGTCGGTACGACGAAGAAAATAAGAGGGCGTCGAAGATGCACTCGTAGAGTAGTCCCCGAGCATTGAAGCGAGACGAGCATGGCTGGTATGATGCTCCAAAAAAAAAGAAGAAAAGCGAGTCATGGTCTTGATCGAACGAAGTGTAGAGACACCCGGATCTCTCGGCATGGCTGCAAGGAGTACGGCGGGGGCCGACCTCGAGGAGGCCTTATAGGCGTGCCGACCTCGAAGAGGCCTCAAATCAACAATGCCCGTATCAGAGGATACCCGGTAAGGTCTTGAAAGGTGTGTCGAATACCCTATGTCTAGTTATCGGTGTAGATTGATTGAGGATTGGTCGAGGTGATGTTACGGGGGGGGGTCGCCTCGTCCGCCTTATATTGGCCGGCGGATGAGGTCGGTTCCCGGACTCTGGTCGGTTATCACTAGGAGACCTAGGTCTACGTTACACATCTTGCCATATCCCGTCGATCGCTTTAGACGAAGTCCACCGAGGTCTTGTCTTGTCTTGTACGCTAAGTCTTGAGGTCGTAATAGATCGGGTCGTGCGGGGGATCTTCCGGAAGGTCTTCGGGGAGGTCGTGTGGGCGCCAACTAGGTCGGTTGGGCCCGGTGATAGGTCGGCGGGTCTTCTAGTAGGCCGGACCCACTTGTCGGGGACGGCCGTGAGCTGGTCGGTGGGGACCCGGGGGTACCCATATCTCACAAGCCCCCGAGCGAGGTGTATGCACAACGACCTTAGAAAGGTCATCACAAAGTCGTAGAGCTATCGACGGGTCGAATAGCATGCACATCGGTCAAAAAAGAAAAAGAACAAATCGGCTTAGCGCGACCCGACACGTTTGTAGTCTTGCCGAACGAAGCGAGGTCGAGTGACGTCCTATAAGAAGCAAACTTCCAATAGATCGAAACGATGATGAAAAAATTCAGAGGGCATCGAAGATGCACTCATGAGTAGTATCCGAGCATCATGGCGGGCAGGATGGCCGGTATGATGATACAAAAAGAAGAAGAGAAGAAAAAGTAGGTCGAGTAACAACGTGATGGGAAACCGATTTCCCAACGGGTCGGTACGACAAGGAAAACAAGAGGGCGTCAAAGACGCACTCGTAGAGTAGTCCCCGAGCATTGAAGCAGACAGCATGGCTGGTATGATGCTCCAAAAAAAAAAGAAGAAAAGCGAGTCATGGTCTTGATCGAACGAAGTGTAGAGACACCCGGATCTCTCGGCATGGTTGCGGGGGGGGGCCGAGCCTCGAGGAGGCCTTATAGCCGTGCCGACCTCGAAGAGGCCTCAAATCAACAATGCCCGATGCATCAGAGGATACCCGGTAAGGTCTTGAAATGTGTGTCGAATGAAGAGGTAGTTGAAGATGTTGTAGCTGAAGTTGCGATGTCCGGGTTTGGTCGACGATGAAGCCAAAAATCCATTGATCTTGAACGTATGGAGTGTAGTGACACCCGGATATCTTGCATAGCTCCAAAGAGTACGGCGGAGCCACTCGAGGCATGCCAACCTCGAAAGGTCTCAAGACAAAAGCGCCCAAGCATCCGGAGATACTTGGCGGGACCATCGAGCGCGCACCCCCGGGGGGAGGCCTTCATTCCGACATGAAATCCTTGGTGTCCGGGGCGGTGGCGGGGGCTTGCAAAAGCACACCAACCTCGGAAGGTCACGCATCCGGGCGTCCAACTAGGTTGGTAGAGCCATAGTTATACCAAGATTTTGCAAGATCTCGGTAGTAAGGCGCACCAACCTCGAGGAGGTCTTTTTGGTGCCCGGATGACCAACATAGTTGCTAGCCATCCGGCGGAGCCGTGATACTAAGGTATTGGCGACCTTAGCAATAGGCACACCGACCACGGAGGCCCGACGAAAATTGTAGATCTCCTTGAACACTTCGATCTCCATGGCACTATTCGTATCCCTCGATCAAGGATCGGGTCGACCCGCGTATGAATACTATGGGCAATCGGATCCCACACGCGAGGTGAACCGCAAGGTCTCCAAGGAGGAGATGGCGGCTAGAGTTTCCCGGACATATTCGGGAAGGTCAAGATGAAGAAGTGCCCGAGCGCACACTCGTTGAAGAGGCGGGCGATCCGGTAAGATCCTAAGATCTGTCTTTAGGTCGTTGTGCTTTGCTTTCTTGATTCTCTTAGGTCATATAGAGTTTACGTCATCGTTTTGCAGGTGCGCGAGCTCCGGATGTGGTGCAAAGCGCCTCTCCCCGAGGGAGAGATACGGTGGAGGAAGCCGAAGTCGAACAAATATAAGCCTCCGGCGGGTCGTCGCCGGAAAATTATGAGTCGGACTCGTCGGTAGATGCCGACGAAGACACCGACGCGGAGGCCGGGGCGTATCCGGTCGTCGGTGCCGCGAAGTCCGGCGCGGGACCGGGTCAATGGTGGCGAAGAAGTCCGCCCGGCCGTCGCCACGCTATCTCTCGCGGTGAAGGCCGCGAGAGCGAGAAGAAAAAGAGGAAGAGGAGGGATGCCTCCCCTCCGCCGTCGCGACTCCAACGATTCCGACGCCTCTCTCTCGTGAGGTCGGGTCGGAAGATGAGGAGGATGAGAAGGAGCGAGGAGAAGGAGAAGGATGAGGCCATCGAAGAGCTGCCGGTCCACGAAGACCGAGGGCGGCGGAGAGGCGGGAGAGTCCCTGCGCAAGAGGCGGCGGGAGGCGGGTGCGAGAAGACGTCGGAGGAGGCTCTCTCGACGTGGTTTAGAGGCGCGGCGCGTGCTTTGCGGCGGTGCGGCGAAGATACCTCCGGCTATTAAGCCTCGGGTGTTTTGGCCGAATTCTCGGCTTCCGGTTGCGCCGAGGTATGGACTTAGGGGCTGATGCAATCTTTATGCGTTTTATCTGAACAGGATTTTGACATATTATTTGCGCCATGCGAGCCGGCGGCGGGACCACGGGGGGGTGCGGTTGCGCCATCGTCGCCCTCCCGCACGAGGTCGCCTGAGCCACAGGTCGCGGGGGAGGCGCTTGTAGATGATGCCCGTACCGCTACCCCGACACGAGGGAGGAAAGGGCGACGACTTCACCGCCCGTGACCGACACGAGGGCGGGTTCTTCCCTGCACGCCGCTGAGGGTGTTGAGACCTCGGCCCCGGGGGAATCGGGGCGACGACCACCCCCAACGGTCGTAGATGTTGACCCTATCGGGATTATACCCGATGGGGGCGAGGGACGTGGCCGAAGACCGGCCTCGGATCGACCTACGCCGAGAGGTCCGAAGTGTCCGACGCACAAGTACCTCCATCTTCAACTTCGAGCCCGAGGTTGCCACGTCGATCAATTAATTGGGATCACACCCCTTGGCAGGATGATTGGTTCGAGGACAATGAGGACATGCGGGCTTTGCAGACCAGCATCCTCACCATCAACAATGCACTCATTGTGAGTTTCCTGTGATGTATTTGCTTGATTATTTTGCTCTTGAAGCATCGCTGACGACCTTGTGGTTTTGTAATAGTCACTGGCGGAGAGGGCCAAGGGCAGAGCCGACCAGCTGCGGCATGCCGAGGAGAAAGAACAACGCATTACCGACCTTGAGCGAGAGCTCTGGGAGGTTCGTGAGGCGGCAGCCGCCGACAAGAAGAGGCTCGAGGACAAGCTTGCTGAGGAAAGGCGCAAGGCCGTGGAGGCCACTGCGCAGTTTAACGCTACGGCTACTAATGGGTTTTTAGTCTTCGTCCCTTTTTGAACATAAGGTTATTAGCTATAAGCTAACTGTTGTGTGTGCAGATTTCCGTAACCGCGAAGAAGAGCTGAAGAATGCTCTAGCGACCTCTAGGAGCAAGATTCATGGCCTGGAGGGCAAGGTCCGGGAGATCGAGGCTGGAGGCCCGGAACTCAAACGGGTGATGAAGGAGGCCACCGAGAGTGAGTACGCCGTATCTCAAAAGCTAGCTTTTGAGACCGCGGCTTGTCGGGCCCTTGAAGTCGAGTTCGAAGTTGTTTTGAAGTCATTGCGAGTGACCAAATCACCATTGCGGGGTATGAGGTGGAGCTGAACGACCTCAAGGGTGCTGCCAATTATGCAATGTCTTGCATACCTGTTCTGGAGGAAGGGGGTCAGCAGCAGTCCATCGTTGATCGCCTGGTAGATACTCCTAACAGGCTGTTGCTTTTGTTGAGGGCAACCAGCTTGGCGGCTGCGATCGATGCGTTGGTGAGAGTCAAGTCCCACTATCCTGAGGTCCACATGACCAAGATGAAGTGCGGTGCTGACACCACGAAGGACCTTCACACCCTGGAGCTTGAAGTTGGTGAAGCCGCCACCGAGGTGGTGGAGAGCATCGACTTTGAAGGCGATGACGAAGCCGATGGCAAAGGTGGTGATGGTAGCAACCGGTAATAGCCGGGGAGAGCCGTACCTCCCCCTCCTCTCTTGACTTGTAAAAAACTTTGAAGAGATCCGTGACGAAGTACTTGCCTTTTGCCCGCACGAGTTCTAGTTGATGTTGCGGATGACGACATTTTGAATTCTTGGCTCGCTAACCACTACTCACTTAGAGGTCGGCTTACCGACCTCTAGAGCTCGGCGTGGAGGCTTACGACGAGTCGGCGCGCGAGGGAGGAGCCTAGGGCTCGTGTCCGGCAACCTTTCGATCAAGCATTACTCGTGGCGGCGAGGAGGCTTCGTACTCGTTAAGGCCGGTGCCCTTAGGTCGTGCGACCTTTAGGTTGGCTTTAGCCAAGCCCCCGAGCGTGTCGAGGGGAAAGGACGGAGAAGAGTTAGGACCCCCCCCGGGTCGTGCAACCTAGATGTTGGCTTTAGCCAAGCCCCCGAGCATGTCGAGGGGGGTTTATGGTATAAGGAAGGAGGAGATAGTGCTCGACTCATAGCGAGAGGACTGCTTGAAATACTTTTTATTTAATCCGAAAAAGAGGAATACAAAAGGGAAAATACATAGCTTTAAAAAGAAGCTAATCTACGGATAGAATCGTCGTAGATGCTCCACATTCCAAGGGTTGGGTACTCCTTGCTCGTCACCCCACCGAAGTCAATAGGTCGACGGGCCGATTACTTCGTGACGATGAAGGGTCCCTCCCATGGGGCAGAGAGCTTGTGCATGCGTCGGTCTTTTGGATGCGTGCGAGGACGAGGTCCCCAACATTGAAGGAGGTTTCCTTAACATTGCGATCGTGGTAGCGACGTAGCTGCTAGTCATGACGGGCTTGCCTCATGACAGCGGTGAGTCTTTGTTCTTCGAGGCTGTCGAGGTCGATGCGACGTGTTTGCTCGGCCTCTCCTTCCTCGTAGAACTGAATTCATGGAGCTCCAAAGGTAACGTCGGTAGGAAGTATGGCTTCTAATCCATAGACCAGAAAGAAGGGCGAAAAGCCTGTCGCCGAGCTGACTTGAGTCCTGAGGCCCCAGACTACATGAGGCAGCTCGGCTAGACATCTGGTGGCGTAGTTGGAAGCGTCGTCATAGATACGATCCTTGAGTGCTTGGACCACCATGCCATTGGCTCTTTTGACCTGGCCGTTACACCGTGGGTGGGCGACCGAGGAATAGTAGACATCAATGAGGTTATCTTGGCGGAAGTCCCGGAAGAGCGAACCGGTGAAAGTTGTGCCTAGGTCCGTGATGATCTTGATGGGCACACCGAAGCGGTGTTTGATGTCTCCGATGAATTTGATTGCTTCTTGCGACGTTACTTTCGCAACAAGTCGGACCTTGTTGACGGATAAAAGACGTATCCCTCTACGATCCGCAAGCGTACGGACCCCACACCTTTTTCACCACGGGATTCCCAAGGTTCTTGTCAATCCGCGGAGCAAGGGGATTACAAGCGTTCGATCAACAACGACACACTAGCTACTAAAACCCTAACTACTATTATACTAGAAAACACTAAACTACACTAGAGAGAGTGATAAACGATCAAGGTAGAAGACACTCGCCCACGGGTCTACGATACTAGAGCGTGCAATCGCTTAAAGACATGAAAACCAATCTAGTCTACGGGGTTGTGACCACGGTTTCGCCCTTTCTCTCCTCTCGTACCGTCACTACGCGAAGGTATTCATGACTAGACCTTTGATGGCCACGGTGTATTGAATGGATCCAAGGAAGCATTGGAGCTCGTATTCCCTCTGACACGGTTGCAAGCCTTAAGCATTAAAGTATATTCAACACAAGATGATAGATAGATAATCCGACAAAGTGCGATTACATCTCAAGATCGATTACAACCCATGGACGAATGAGAAGATTACCCCATCAAGGTGCCGATCATGGCACCGTTGATCATGGTTTCCCTTCCGCCGTATCTTCCTCCTTCTCCACGAGAGGGTGCTTCCTTCGAGGTGGTTGATCTCCCGCCGGAGATCCTCCTCCTCTCTCTCTAGCTTGTGGATGGCCTTCGGTGCGAATAACTCCTCCCCCCGTGTTGGCGGCGCGTCGGGGGTTTTAGGGTCGAAGATCATTCGAGGGCAAGGAAAACGGGACCGAACCGGTGCCCGAAGTGGGCCGGGCCGGCCCGCACGGGCGGCCGGCCGGTGCCCAATTTCGGCCCGGTTCGGTCGCCCTTTTTGCTCCGTGGGTCCTCGTGCACTTATCTACTTTGCCCCCTCCACTTGGATGATTTTGACGCTGTTATCCTCGCGATCAAGATGGAGGCTCTCTTTGCATGAAGTTTGATCTTTTACGCTTCAATCCCCGGGGGTGTTCCTCGTAGCACTTCGGTCCTCGCCACCATTGGAAGTAATTTCAGCGAGCTCATGAACACGAACAAGACTTCATGAATGCTCCTTTGAACTTATTGCGAATCCGTCCTTTATGTCCATGTTTTCCTACATAAACATAACACTTCCAAATGCATGCACAAAGATGAACTTGTTATATGATTAGTGTGCCTAGTGGCGGGTTAGTTCCATAATCAAATCCAAACCAAAGTGTAATGAACATGCTAGGTGCACCAAAATACACCGTCAACATCTCCCCCACACTTAGCTCTTGCTCGTCCTCGAGCAAGTACTCGTAAAAGAACTTCGTCCAAGGAGTGTAATCGTGTACCACTTATCCTTCTTCACAAGTTAGTCAATCCCTTCATCTTTAATACATAAACACAAAGTAATGATAATCAAACATAAACATGGGCGTTTAGAATTTTTACCACGTCAAGATTTACCCCACAACTCAAACCTTTCACTTGAAGTCTTCAATTTCAGCCATGCTTACTCCTTTGCTTCCATCGGAGGGTTTTTATGGTTTTCAAAACAAAAATCCCCGCAACAAGTATTAGACAAAAACCTTTCTCCAAGCTCTCTCAAGTCACTCATATGAAGTGTCTATCCTAACCAAATTTTATAAAACTCTCACCTCCCATTAATCTCTCATATATCATGTAAAAGTGGAGCTATAGGTAGGGCTAGCGCAATCAACACAAGTATTGTCAAACTAAGAACTTCCTCTAATGGTTGTCTACCTTTCAAAGCCAATGATCATGAGAATTAACCATATGTAGGGATATCAAGGATGAGAAGATTTAGAATGGTGGACATGTGCAAGGGCAAAAGAAAATTGTGACTTCAAGGCACCAATGATGTCCTCGTTGTCGGATTGCACATGGTTGGAAATAGAGTAAAAGTTTCGTCTCACAATCAACGTGACATCCTTCCTTACACTTTATTTTTTTTCTATTCTTTAACTTGATCCATCCCTCTCATATCTTCATTGCTAACTCATCTTTCTCTCTTTTTCTTTTCTTCTTTCATTCACATATGATTTTTCTTTCTTTCTTTCTTTCTTTTCCATACACATACTTTTTCTCTTTATTTTTCTCTCTCTTGACAACTTTTCAAAGCTTTCAATTCTCCCTTTTCTCGCATGCATACAATCTGAATTTTTTTAAATTAATCATGCTAGAGATGAGACGAAACTTTGAAAATAGGTTGTGTTCAAGGAATACGATGTACAAAAGAGATGTATAGGGTTGGGTATGGAATCCGGTATTCATGACTTTCGTTGTGAAAGTCATGGACCGAATATATGACGAGGCTAGCAACAAAAGATAAGCACAAGGACATGATCATTGCTCGAAATTAAAACTCACCAAGAGAGAAGGGTCCTAGCCTAACTCATCGTGCTAATCACACTTATGGTGGAGCGAAAAAAATAAACTTGGCTTTGGATAGGAATTTTTTCTTACTCTCATCTTGGAAAAAGAGGTTTTGCTAACCTTTATTACAAGGGTTTTAAAATAATTTTCAGAACTGAAATCCTCCAATTTTTAGCATCGAAAATAGCACAACTAGCATGTGAAGCTCAAGATCGAAGTGCGGTATGGGTACTTTAAGTAGTAGCGATTCCACTAAGCACCACGGTAAACTTCTTTCAAACCACATACTTGTGCTCATATATCAAGAATCGAAGATTAAACAAACAAGTAAATAGGGATAAACAATACATAAAACACAAAGATATATATAAAGACTCTTTTTATTTGGTTTTCTTGACTCAACACTAATTTAAGACACTTGCAAAAATTTTAAAACAGACTCAAAAACTAAAGACTCATTAAAACACTAAGACTCACACACGAAGATTAAACCGAACCTAAACTTGAAGTTCAAAAGCTAAGGCTAGCGAGCTAGCTCTCCCCCACACTTAAAACATACGACGTCCTCATCGTATCTTACAAAAACCAAAGGGGAAAACTAGATCTAGTGGTACTTCGAGCAAGCTTTGCACCACTTGCCTCTCATGTTTCCAACCATGCCGAAAAGTTTGCGCACGTTGCGGTTAAGGAACTTGTAGTCATCTTCAACTACGCGCTCCAAGTCCTCCATACGCCGCTTCATCGCTTCCATGGCTTGGAAACATTCGTCGGCCGACGTGTAGAGATCCGCGATGGATTGACGGCAAACTCGACAAAGACACCGGATGCAATCCGAAGGGTTCGTCGTCGCCATAATCTCCACCGTTGTCACCACCGTCGTCGCCACCTCCATTGTTGTCGCCTTCGCCACCGCCGTTGCCGTCGCCATTGGGGCCCTCGGGAGTCCTTTCATAGGGCCGCTCGCCCCAATCGTCATCGTCTCTACCGGCAGCCGCCCACGAGCTCGGGCTACGATCGTCGGAGTAGTCGCTATCCCCATAATCCTTAGGCTCCGGCGACACCTCCTTGCAATCTTTGCGCTTGATGCATTGGAGGCGTGCCGACCTTCGAACGGGTGTAGGGACCTTCTCTCCTTTGACGGGGTTGCGAGATGCAAGAGCTCCGGTCGGGACACGTCCTCCGCAACGGATACGTGCGGTCCTCTTGACGGGTAGCTTGACCTCGCATCGCATCGCCTCCTCCATCGATGGCTTCTTGGCTTCTACCTTCAACTCTAAGCTTTTTGGAGGCTCAATGGCTGCTACAAGGGTGCAACACATTGCTTGAAAGGTTTGATTCTCGAGCTCCCAATTCGGCCAAATATATAGTCCCGAGAGAAAAGCCCCGGGAACCTTATTTTCCTTTTTTACACTTCCCTTAAAATTTTCCGACCAAACAAGGAAGTCAAAAAGGAGCAATTCGGGCGAAATTCGGGGTCATCGGGCGTCGGGCCCCCCCCGGGCCGGTCCGCTCGGGGCCGGCCGGCCCACCCGCCGGGGGGGCCGGCCGGGCCGGTTTTTTTGCACACCGCCCTATTTTTTCTTCCTCGGCCCACGGGAAAAAGTTGGCCCGGTTAATCTTCGCGAAAAACTCCGAAAGCTAAAAGAAAAATTATTTACGAAGTTGGTGCCTTGTTTTTCGTCCTAGGCGGGACGTTCGGGCTCTTCCTCCATGGTAAAGACGTCAACATGATGAATGGGCACGACGTCGGGTTCGTAGTAAACCTTAAGCCGCTGTCCATTCACCACAAATTGATCGCCGTTTATATCCATAATGGTTACCGCTCCGTTGGAGAACACCGAATGCACAACATAAGGTCCGTCCCACTTGCTTTGCAATTTCCCCTTTCCGAAGGTTTTAAACCTCGAATTGTAGAGGAGGACCTTATCTCCTTCTTTAAATTCTTTTTTCTTCAATCTTTTATCATACCACCTTTTGATTCTCTCCTTGTATATGCTTGCGTTTTCATAAGCTTTCAACCTCAACTCCTCTAGCTCGCTTATTTGAATTCTCCGTTTCACCACCGCGGCATCGAGATCAAGGTTCATCTCTTTAATCGCCCAATAGGCTTTATGTTCTAACTCAACCGGAAGGTGGCAAGCTTTTCCATAGACGAATTGATAAGGGGTCATACCTATCGGTGTTTTAAACGCCGTTCGATAAGCCCATAAAGCTCCGTCTAATTTCTTTGACCAATCCTTGCCTCCCTTCTCTATGGTTTTGTTAAGTATGCTTTTTAATTGCCTATTTGACGTCTCCGCTTGTCCGTTGGTTTGTGGGTGATAGGCCGTGGAGACCCTATGCTCAATTCCCAACTTGGACAAGCACTTTTTGAAGTTCTTCCGGTGAAATGAGTTCCTCCATCACTTATCAAGATTCTCGGTGTACCGAAACGGGGAAAAATCACGTTCTTGATCATAGTGATGGACTCCTCCGTGGAAGCTTTACGACATGGTATAGCCTCTACCCACTTGGATACATAATCAACCATAACAAGTATATACTCGAATCCAAATGAGTTTTTAAAAGGCCCCATGAAGTCTATGCCCCATACATCGAATATGTCGATTTGCAAGTTGTATTTCAAAGGCATAGAATTTCTTTGAGAGATGTTTCCGGTTCTTTGGCATTCGGGGCATGACGCAACATATCTTTTAGTATCTTCATGCATCTCCGGCCAATAGAATCCGCTCGACCATACTTTGGCTTCGGTTCGAAAATGGCTATAATGCCCACCGTACTCCGCCGAGTGGCACTTCCTTAGAATCTCAAGCCTCTCTTCTCTTGGCACACATCTTCTCATCACTCCATCATTGCCAAGCTTGAAGAGGTATGATGCATCCCAAAAATATTTCTTACTTTCGAAATTATCTTCCTTTGAGTGTTTTTGTCTAGATGATCGAGGGGCATCTTTCGAATTGCTCGAATGATGTCGATCATCCAAGTATCTTTATCAAGCACTCTATAGAGGTGGTCGTCTCTCATCTTATCTTCTATGGGCTCTTTATCATCTTGCCCACGATTCATCCTAGACAAATGATCGGCCACAACATTTTCCACCCCCTTTTTATCACGAATTTCAACATCGAACTCTTGGAGAAGAAGGATCCAACGAATCAAACGTGGTTTAGCTTCCTTCTTAGCCAAGAGATACTTTATGGCTGCGTGATCGGTGTAAACAATGACTTTTGAGTTCACGATGTAAGATCTGAATTTTTCGAAAGCGAATACCACCGCTAGCAATTCTTTTTCCGTAGTAGCGTAATTTAATTGTGCCCCACTAAGAGTTTTGCTAGCGTAGTAAACGGCGTGAACTCGGCCTTCCTTTCTTTGTCCCAAGACCGCGCCTACGGCGTAGTCACTTGCGTCACACATGATCTCGAAAGGTTGGCTCCAATCCGGAGGTTGGATGATGGGAGCACTCACCAACGCATTTTTCAAGGTCCGAATGCCGCTAGACACTTCTCATCAAAGTCGAAAGCCACATCCTTTTGAAGAAGGTGTGTTAAAGGCTTAGTGATCTTCGAGAAGTCCTTTATAAATCTTCTATAGAATCCGGCATGGCCTAGAAAGCTCCTTAAGGACTTAACATCCGTAGGAGGTGGGAGTTGCTCAACCGTCTCTACCTTAGCCTTGTCCACTTCAATTCCTCTCTCGGATATAACATGTCCGAGCACTATGCCCCGCTTAACCATGAAGTGGCACTTTTCCCAATTTAAAACCAAATCTACCTCCGCACACCTTGTAAGGACCTTTTCTAAGTTTGCTAAGCAATCCATGAACGTCTTCCCGTAAACGGAAAAATCATCCATAAACACTTCAACAATTTCTTCGATGAATTCCGAAAACACGGCCATCATGCAACGTTGAAAAGAGGTCGGAGCGTTGCATAGGCCGAAGGGCATCCTCCTATATGCAAACGTTCCGTAAGGACACGTAAATGTTGTCTTATGTTGATCTTCCGGGTGAATGGGAATTTGCATGAACCCCGAGTATCCATCGAGAAAGCAAAAATAAGCGTGGTTTGCTAACCTCTCGAGCATCTCGTCTATGAACGGTAGGGGGAAGTGATCTTTCTTCGTCGCTTTGTTAAGCTTACGGTAATCAATACACATCCGCCACCCGGTCACGGTTCTTTGCGGTATCAATTCGTTCTTCTCATTCTTCACCACGGTCAAACCTCCTTTCTTCGGTACACAATGTACCGGCTCGCCCATTCGCTATGTGGAACCGGGTAGATGATTCCGGCATCAAGTAACTTGATAACCTCTTTCTTTACTACCTCTCGCATGGCATGGGTTAGCCTCCTTTGATGGTCCACTACGGGCTTACATTGGTCTTCCATTGGTATACGATGAGTGCAAAAGGTGGGCTAATACCTTTGAGATCATTAATTGAATGTCCAATCACCTTCCTATGTTTTTTTAATAAAATCAGCAACGCTTCATTTTCTTCGGGGCTCAACTCGTCGCTCACAATGACCGGATAGGTTTTATCTGGGCCCAAAAACTCATATTTTAATCCCTTGGGCAAAGGTTTAAGGTCTACTTCGGGCACTTGTGGCTCCTCGGGTTTGATTTCTCCTATGTCTTCGAACTTCTCTTCCTCCACGCTACCATCATGCGGCTCTAAGCCTTTTGTTGCTTCCTCTAGTTCTTCATCTTGTTGATTACTAATTTGATTTTCCATCGCTCTTTGCAGCGGGTCTCTAAGGGTTTCAACAAAACAAAGACTATCTATCTCATCTATTTCTTCATCTTCGGGAGGAAAAGGAGTAAGGTGTTTAGAAGCACGAAGAAAGTTATATGTGTACTTTGTTCCATTAAGGTTCATTGTTACTTTGCCTTCTTTGGCATCTAACACGGCATCAACCAACTTAAGAAAAGGCCTACCTAAGATTATATGATCGAATTACCATGGTAAGCATCGATAACAAAGAAATCGGTTGGTATATAGTTTCTAGAGATTTTTAGTTTCATGTTGCAAGCAATACCTAGAGGTTTGATAGTTCTACCATCTCCCATAATTAATTTCGTTGATGTTGGAGCTAAGTCTAGGTTGTGGTATTGAACTTTATCGTAAATTTTAGAAGATAGAACACTTACTTGGGCTCCGATGTCGCATAAAGCTTTGCATTGAACTCCGTTGATCTCGCAACTCAAGTGCGGCGTCATCTTCTCTTCTTCTTCGGATCCGATCGAATAAATTTCAGCAAGGCGAGCGTATGGTGATGCTTCGGGCTTGATCCCCATGATCCTCTTCACCTCGGCAATATGTTCGGATCCACCACGTCATCTCCAAAGAGCTTTTCAAAAATCTCACCGGTGGTTTCGAGGTCGTATGAATTTTCAGCTTTCTTCTCCGGTGGGAAATCGACTTCCAATGCTCTTGCCATTCCCTTTTGATTAGGGAACGGTCTTCTCTTGTCGAATACTTCTCCGTAATCAATAGGAACCCAATCCATTGGCTCGAACTCCCTTAGTGGCTTCGCGCTTGACATGCTTCTCTTGTTCGTCTCATTTGGTGCGGCGAAGTCGGCGTCCGGTGTAGTTCTTGACTTAACGTGTTCTTGTTCAAGCTTTTCCATGATTGGCTCCTCTTTTGTGACTTCCGGGGTCGCCTCTTTAGAAAAATCAGCAAGCTTTTTCTTCCTTGAATTGAATTCCGGCTCTTCCGCAAGTCTTGTTTCCCAATCTCTTCGCATGGCAGCCGCTTTACTAACTTTTTGTAGAAGTTGGGCGGCTTCCGTGAGTGTTTTCTCCATGAGATCCCCACCTGCACACATTTCGACGTGTCGCATGCAACTAGGGGTTAGGGAAAAGAAAAATGTATGCAAGAGTACATCACCGGTGAAGCCGAGTTTTGGTCCTTGTTCGATTAATTCATTAAACCTTTCCCGTGCTTGGTCTATCCCTTCCTCTTCTCCTTGCATGAAATTGATCACTTGCCTCCTTAGATGTTGAACCTTGCTCATTGGAAAGAACTTCTCGCAAAACTTCTTTGTCAACTTGTTCCAATTGCCTTCAACTTCAAAGGACGCAACCGAATACCATGTCTTTGCTTTTCGGCAAGTGAGTAGGGAAAGAGATTCCATTTGAACCATTCATCGGGAACTCCTTCTTGACGCACCGTGTTGCATATTGTCGTGAAATCCCTTATGTGTCTATATGGGTTCTCCGTAACCATCCCTTCAAATGGGTTTTCCGCCACCATCTTCATGATCTTGGATTTAATTTCATACTTGGTCGCTTCGAGCTTCGAATCCGACTCTTGTACCTTTATGTCTTCACATCGAGGGCTAGCGTAATCCCTTAATGATTTCTCCGGTTCTTCCACGGGTTGATTAACGAACTCCATCTAGACAATAAGATAAAAACAAAAACAAAAAAAGAAACAAGTGTTTTTCTCGATAATATACGTTAGATATAGCGAAAAAAGATAAACTAAAATATAAAACTAAGTTAGATGCAAATCAAACGATGTAAACTAACTTGCTCCCCGGCAACGGCGCCGGAAAAAAGGGGCTTGTTGACGGATAAAAGACGTATCCCTCTACGATTCGCAAACGTACGGACCCCACACCTTTTTCACCACGGGATTCCCAAGGTTCTTGTCAATCCGCGGAGCAAGGGGATTACAAGCGTTCGATCAACAACGACACACTAGCTACTAAAACCCTAACTACTATTATACTAGAAAACACTAAACTACACTAGAGAGAGTGATAAACGATCAAGGTAGAAGACACTCGCCCACGGGTCTACGATACTAGAGCGTGCAATCGCTTAAAGACATGAAAACCAATCTAATCTACCGGGGTTGTGACCACGGTTTCGCCCTTTCCCTCCTCTCGTACCGTCACTACGCGAAGGTATTCATGACTAGACCTTTGATGGCCACGGTGTATTGAATGGATCCAAGGAAGCATTGGAGCTCGTACTCCCTCTACGGCACGGTTGCAAGCCTTAAGCATTAAAGTATATTCAACACAAGATGGTAGATAGATAATCCGACAAAGTGCGATTACATCTCAAGATCGATTACAACCCATGGACGAATGAGAAGATTACCCCATCAAGGTGCTGATCATGGCACCATTGATCATGGTTTCCCTTTCACCGGTATCTTCCTCCTTCTCCACGAGAGGGTGCTTCCTTCGAGGTGGTTGATCTCCCGCCGGAGATCCTCCTCCCTCTCTCTCTAGCTTGTGGATGGCCTTCGGTGCGAATAACTCCTCCCCCCCGTGTTGGCGGCGCGTCGGGGGTTTTAGGGTCGAAGATCCTTCGAGGGCAAGAAAAACGGGACCGAACCGGTGCCCGAAGTGGGCCGGGCCGGCCCGCCCGGGCGGGCCGGCCCGAGCCCGGTTTCGGCCGGTTCGGTCGCCCTTTTTGCTCCGTGGGTCCTCGTGCACTTATCTACTTTGCCCCCTCCACTTGGATGATTTTGACGCCGTTATCCTCGCGATCAAGATGGAGGCTCTCTTTGCATGAAGTTTGATCTTTTACGCTTCAATCCCCGGGGTGTTCCTCGTAGCACTTCGGTCCTCACCACCATTGGAAGTAATTTCAGCGAGCTCATGAACACGAACAAGACTCCATGAATGCTCCTTTGAACTTATTGCGAATCCGTCCTTTATGTCCATGTTTTCCTACATAAACATAACACTTCCAAATGCATGCACAAAGATGAACTTGTTATATGATTAGTGTGCCTAGTGGCGGGTTAGTTCCATAATCAAATCCAAACCAAAGTGTAATGAACATGCTAGGTGCACCAAAATACAACGTCAACGTACCTCAATCCACTTAGTGAATTTGTCTACAACGACTAGGATATGCTTGTAGCCGCCTGGAGTAGTGTGAAACAGTCCTACCGCGTGGAGACTCCATATAGCGAAGGGCCAAGATGGAGGGATAGTGCGCAGAGCCTGAGCTAGCAGGTGCTGCTATTTGGCAAAGAACTGGCATCCTTTGCACCTCTTGACGAGGTCTTTTGCATCGATTACGCCGCTCGTGGGCTAGTAGAATCCGGATCGGTATGCATTACCGACCAAGTTCGTGAATGCGGCGTGGCGGCCCGCACTCACCACCGTGTATTTCGGCTAAGAGTTGTAGACCCTCCGATCGTAGGATGCACTTCATCGGGATGCCCCGTGGATGCAGCCTTTCTTGTATAGGTCGGAACCGGTCACGACGTAGTTAGCGCTTCGCCGCGTGATGCGTTCTCACGCCGTTTTGTCGTCCGGGGGACAAGCCGGTCGAGTATGAAGTCTATGAAGGGCTTGCGCCGCCGTCCTCTTTTTTAGTCATGAGCACGTCACGGGGGAGGTGCCGGATTTTGGTCATTTGAAGGTGGCTCGGATTATCGAGATCTAGGAGCTTGATTGAAGGTTTGCGTAGGTCTTGGATGAATACACCTGTTGGGACTAGGGCTCGACGAGAGCCTAGTTTGGAGAGTACGTCGGCGACAATGTTGTCGTTGCGTGGGACGTGCTGGAATTCGATCCCCTCGAAGTGGCCTTCGAGTTTTCAAATCTCAGTGCAGTAAGCATCCATCATGTCTTTGACGCAATCCCACTCTTTGTTGACTTGCTCGATGACAACCTTGGATTCACCGAAAGCTAGTAGTCGCTTGATGCCAAGGGACACTACTATTCGGAGGTCGTGGATTAGGGCTTCGTATTCTGCTCTGTTGTTGGAGGCCTTGTAATGAATCTGCAAGACGTACTTGAGCTGTTCTCCCTGGGGAGAGATGAGTAACACGCTTGCGCCTACCCCTTCGAGGTTGAGGGTGCCGTCGAAGTACATAATCCAGTGTTCAGGCCGCTCCTTGGGAGGGGGCATCCGGATTCGTCCATTCGGACACGAAGTCCGCGAGGATCCGCGACTTGATCGCTTGTCTGGGACAAAACTCGATCTCAAACTCTCCAAGCTCGACCGACCACTTGACGATGTGGCCGTTGGCATTGCGGTTGCGAATGACTCTCCCAAGGGGAACGAAGACGGGACCACGATCTTGTGAGCTTGGAAGTAGTGTTGAAGCTTTCTCGAAGTGATCGGGAGCGCATAGAGCAGCTTCGAGGTTGTGTGTAACGTGTTTTAGTGTCGGCCGAACCTTGCTCACGTAATATACAAGCCGTTGAGCAGATAGGCCTCGCCCTTCTTCTTCTCGTTCGGCGACGAGAATCGTGCGACGAGAATCGTGGCAGAGATGTAGAGTAAGAGTGTTTCCTTCGGTATTGGAGGCATCATAACTGGTGGTGTTGTCAAGGACTCTTTGAGGGCCTCTAACGCTTGCTGGGCTTCGTCATTCCATACGAACTTGTCAGCCTTCTTTAGTAGCTTGAAGAAAGGAAGTCCCTTTTCACCGAGCTTGCTGATGTAATGACCTAGAGCCGCCATCATGTCGGTGAGCTTCATGACGTCTTTCTTGTTGGATGGCTTGTCCATCTTGCGTATGGCGTCGATCTTTGCTGGGTTGGCCTCGATGCCCTGGTGCCTGACCATGAAGCCTAGGAGCAGTCCGGAAGGGACATGTTGACGGTGAAAATCCGTCAACCTAGCCATGAGTTTACCTTCGGTGTTGGCATGAGTTTTATACCTTATCCATTGGTACTAACCCCCGTGGTATAACAAGTTCACGTGTGCATGTCGGTTTTGGAGTTTAATGTTTATGCGCGGGTTTTAGTGTTGAATGCAAGACTTTCGGGATAAGTTCATCAAGCACCTCATGACAAGACCTTGAAGCCCCCGAACAAGTCATGCAATGAAGCAAACTTAACTCCAAGAAGCCGGGGACTCGATCCGAGAAGACGACGGACTCCGGGGACCCGACCGTTAAAAGTGCCGAATCTTGCAAGACAAGGAGTTGAGTCCAATTCGGAGAGAAACCGACGACATGGACCTACATGCGAAGGGGGAAACATCCAGAAGCAAGGGAACCGACGTGGGGACAAAGGAGCCCACGGGCGGGGCCAAAATGGGCCCGGGCCTGGGCGGCCGGCCTAGTCCGGTCGGCCCGGGGCCCATTTTGGGCCCAAACGTGCTCTCCTTTGCCCTAGCCGCCAATCGGGCTATTTATAGTCCCCCGACCGAGAGCCACGGGGAGAAGATTTCGTCTTCGGCCGCCGAGGAGCAGAGAAGAGAGGGACACCATGTCGAGAGGGGAGGGTCGAGCTAGTTGACTAGGGTTTCCCTAGCCGACGTGGGAACCATGCATGGAAGACCACGTCGGAGTTCCCGAGCTAGAAGCAAGATCAAGGAAGGATCCCGGTGGTGATCTTGTGTATGTATCATTATCATAGTTGAATTATCAAGTTGAATCTTTTCTTAGCGATCAAGTGTTTCCTCGAAGATTTCGTTTTTCGATCGGCTTTGCTTATTCCAATTCTATTCGCGCGATAGATTACATAGGGTGTTCTTGTAGCCGCGGTGGCTAGAGGTACACGCCGGATCTTCCGAAAGAATCTCGACTTGTCTTTTGACTCGCCCTAAGCTCCCCGCATGAATAGGGATACGTTGTGACAGAACGGGGGTCTCGAAAGGCGGATGTTTTCGGATTTGGACGGGAAACCACGATTTAAAGAGGCTTCTATTAAGATTCGATTTGCTACTTTTTCTCTTGCTTGGAACTTCAACAAAAGGCTTACCCCGATCCCTCTAGATCGGTTTATCTACCCAATCTTACTTTGTTTTCTCCGGTCTTTAGTAGATTAGATTTATCTTTGTTTTGTGTTCTTATCTAGATGCATTAGGGTTTCTCTTTTACCAAAGATTGAAGTTACTTGGCTTTACTAGATCAACTCTTGCGTCACACATTTGTTCCAAGGATTCGATACCTTGGGTTCACCACTCGAGGGAAGAAGGGTCCCTTGACTACGACGGGAGACTTGTACGCTTGCGAGTCACAAACGAACTTTGATACAATTATTAACCGTCAACAAGCCCCTTTTTTCCGGCGCCGTTGCCGGGGAACAAGTGATCAAGATTTGATTTTTTATTGCTTTTTTTTGTAATTTTCAGTACTGATTTTGTTTTATTTTTGCATCTATTAAATTTTGATCATCCTCAAAATACATCTAATCTAGTTTGTCTAACTCTAGTCTTTATAGATTTGTTTTGTTTTCTAGTTTCTTTTGCATACTTTGCTTATTGCTAACCCTAACCGGAGATGGTTGGCTACCTCTCCAAGAAACCCAAACCTTTTTGTGGATGATCCGGGAAAACTTTACGCAGCAAAGGTGACATGCAACACAAGCTAAAGGGGTGGAAACCCTAGATTCAAAAGTTGAAGTCGAAGGACCGTCGAAATCTCCAAGGGAATCACCACCTCCAAGTCCAAAGGAAGATCAACCTACCAACATCGTTGATCTACCTATCATAAACCTTCAAGACGCCGGGAGGCCGTTCAAGATCAAAGTCTCAACTATCCGCATGACGATTGCGAGAGCTGAATGCATACGAGTCGGATTCCTTGAGTGGCATATCGGTTTACTTAAGAGGAGGATGGAGAAGATGGAGATGGAGAAAGAAGCTCAACACCTAAAGGTCGCCGAAGCAAGATCCTCATGCAAGGAGTGTGTGGAGTACGACCATGTTCAAGCTAGATCAACAAGGACGCCGTCACTAAGTTCGAGGCTATGGAGAAAATATTAAAGAATTTAGATGGCAAGGTGACGGAGGTCGGAAGCTCTATACGTGAAGTGTTCATCGTGATGAAGATGCTAGACGCAAGTGGGACAACTTGCCGGCGCCCGATGGGTAACGAAAAAGAATATCCGAGACAACTCCAAGGTCCCAATACGGTGAAGGCTACTCAAGCTCATTTGGGAGAGACGAAGGATCACACTAGAGACCATGAAGATCACGACCGAAGGACCGGAGTTCGAGATGCCGAGCCACAAGGAAGTTGTTGCATCCGTCAAGACCAAAGGACAAAGCCGACTGCGTGAAGACCAAAAAAAATTGACTAAGCCAAAGCGGGTACCCAAGATTGCAACGCCCACAAAGAGCGTTGATCCGAAGTAATCAAGTGAAGAAGTCTAGCCATGGACTATAAACGAAGCGCTAGGCGGGAGGCAACCCGTTTCGTCGAGTCAAGAATAAGCTACCGGGAGGACAACCCGATTCCGGGTTTTTCGAGTCTTTTTAATAATTTAGTTTTTGAGTTTTATTACTCAAAGACATTAGACTTAGAAGTGGTTGAACAATATTAGAGACATAGTTCTTGATTGAATGTTTGCTTTATCATAAACCCTTTGCATGAACCCTCCTATGTGCTTGTTTGATTCTTTTCTTTTCGAGAACCCTCAACCAAATAATTTCAGAACCTTAACTCAACCTTTCACCCTCATTATGGTGCTGAGGTTGACTTATTTTTCATGCTAAAACCACACGAGTAGAGCCACGATTTATATTTAAGTGTTAATAAAATTCAGCACGTGGTAGGACTCGCGTGAACCTAGAAATCAAAGCTTTTGGTTGGTTTTAAAAATCTTTATCCTTGGTTTCTCTAGGATTAGAATTTTTCTAAGCCTATTCTAATTTTGTTTTATTTAAAATCTTTCTTATTTATCCAAAATTAGAACCTAAACCTATGCCCCCATGATCAAGCGGGAAAATGTCTACTCTCAACCAATGAAGGCAAACTATACCGGTCGACGTAAAAAGAAAATATTTTCGACTTGCATTTGTTTTTAATGGTTTAAAAACTTCTCTAAAATTATGTTCGAGCTCTTGCATGGCTCTGAAAAATATTTTAAATTTCGAATTAGAGGAGTGCTTAACCTTAAACACACCTTAATGGAGGCAATCTAGTTTGAATGCATACACCATTGGATTCCCTTTCATCAACTTTCACCAATTCCACATGCAAAGGACAAGCATGGTGGGCAGCAAGCATCAACTTTGTAGGAATTTCATGGTGGCATGTGAAGCAAGTGGAGCTAGGGAGTATGGACATAACCCAAAACATGAAGCATCAAGTGGAAGGACCAATAAAAGGAGTGGACGAGAGCGTTTGGGCGGTGCAACTCGTGGAGCACGCGGGCGGGAGAAAAGTTGCGAGAGGTGAAATGATCGTGCCGGAAGAAAGACGAGGCGGGGAAGAGCACCGAGGCCGGCCTCACCTACATAAGGAGCCCCCGGCTCCCGTTTTCTGCAGCAAGCTTCCCTCTCCTTCCTTTGTTTGTGTGTTCAAGTTTGTGTGCTCAAAACCTCCATAGACATAGCCAACCTTCCCAAGCTTGATGACTCAAGAAAAAAAATCCACATCCTTAATCCACTCAAAGTCCACATCCGAATCAAAGAGTTTAAGTGCCTAGTTACCGGTTGCAACCCGGAGTTTTAGTCGAAGAAAAGAGTGCAAGCATGGAAGAAAACCACAAGTCTCTTCTCCAAGAAGAAGAGTTCGTCGTCATCCAAGCCGTCATCAACCACGTCTTCGAGAAGGCACTCGGTTTCGCAGTCTCCCGGAGCATAGAGACGGATACGGCGCCACCGAGGAGGAACGATGCTCTCCTCCTTGGTGGTATGAGGGCTGCAAGAAGCACTTCCATGAGGTTCACCGAACCTCGTGGGCACACGGAGGAGCAGCCCGCGCCACCACGACGATCGACTCGCTCAACCGCACCACCTCCTTACACCCCGACACACTCTTCGTACGGCTTCATCATCTTGTCGGCGGAGGAGGAGGAGAGGCTCTCTAATCTTGAGAAGAGGCTTGTACCCAACGTCGGGTTCGACGACCAAGCACTCTACACCTTGGGTTTTGGCACCGTCATATACTATATGTTGGGGCACCTCGGATAGGTGCAGTTCTCCAACGGAGTATCGGTGGACACCCATTTGGGGTTCGCCTTGGAAATTTTAATGACCATTGCACCCATCGTTGATGATGATGGGGTGCAAAGCTTGTCATTCCGGTTGGAGGGAATCGAGCAAGTGGTTCCCTACGAGCACGTTAGGGAGCTGCTCGGATTCCACAAGGGAGCTCCGGAGAAAGTTGACGTGCCACCCGGCACGTTGGCGGGATTTTGGAACATGATCTCCGGGGAGAAGCCCATCAACAACGCAATTGCATCCGCAACCCCATTATCCGGATATTTCACTCTTGGATGTGCAAGAGGGTATTGGGGAGGATGAAGGAAACAAAGGTGACCGACACGGAGTTGAATTGGCTGTACTCGGCTTTAATTGCCAGGCAGCCAATTGACCCCTCTTACCTCATGATCAACCGTTGGTGTTGTGAAGCAACATCGGGGGCGGGTAATATCGGTTCGGGGTGTTACCTCTCCATGTTGGCCTTTTCCTTGCGACCGGGGATCGCGAGAAACCCCGCTCACCTTTTGCGTGGTACCTCTCTCGGTTTTGAGTATTTGCGGCAAGGCAAGTACATTAGTGGAGATGAGAGAGGAGGTTATCGGTTGGCCATAGTGAACCTACCCCTTCCGAATGAGAGGCTTAGGCTTTTCACCGAAGGAAGGGAAGATTGGTTGGAAGAGGGATTACTTGTCCCTGTAAGGAAGAACAAAAGAGGAAGAATCGTAGAGGAGGGAACATCCTCCGCACAAGCGAGTGGAGCACAACCCATGTGCAACCATTCGGCGGGGGCCCTCCTCCGTCAAGTTATTACGGAGGGCCACAAGAGCAAGCATGGGGGGGTGGTGCACCGGTACCCCCACCAAATTATGTTGTGCCCAACGCTAACTTCGCGGAGTCCTACGCTCATCATCCCCAACCACAACAAAGCATGACCATAATTGGAGGGTATGCTGCAAGAAACGCTCAAAACATCGCAGCCATCCAAGCTAACGCGACTCAACTTGGTGAAGGCAACGCAAATATTGCCTTTGAACTTGGACGCCTTCACCTTGTGGAGCCAAATCAATTCGTCAGAGGAAATGTCCAATCATATTATGAGCAAGGGTATTATTATCAATATCATCAACATCAACCACCGGCGGAGGACTAGAAGATTTAGGAACTTTAGTTTTCTTTTCTTTTCTTTTTCTCTGTAATTTTCAGCTTTTGCTTATGTGTGTTTGCGTAGTATTTTCTGTTTTTATTTAAAATTCAGCAAGCATGTTTGTTTATTTTCAGTATGTATTTCAACTTGATGTCACCATTAATAAAGACACCACCTTGATTATATCATTGGAAAAGTTACAAAATTCGTGCCATGATGATATATGATTAAAATTGCAGCTTTGTTCATCTTTGTAATTGATTTATGCATGTTTAAGCTAGTGCTCTCTTAAAAATACAGATCTGAATTTATTTAAATGCTAGCTTAATTTTTAGTGGAGGTTATGATTAAAATAAAGACCCATAGTGTTTTATGTGCTCTCAAGTTATGAATAGATTAAAGATGTCTTTTATGCTCAAAAATATTGCTAACCTTGTCACAAATATCACTTGTGTGTTGCTCAACCTATCCAAAGCCTTATATATATTTGAGTGCATAAACCTTAGTGTACAAGATCTATTTTTGAGTGAGTTATTGCAGGCCATGATTTCTCTGGCCCGAGACTAAGAAGCTGGTCATTCCATTTTTGCGTATCTATCTTTTTGCTAGCCTCTTATCCGTGCATTGTGTATCCCCGCATCGGTGATCTCACAAACTTCGCCGGATATCCACCCTTAAACCAAATATCATCTTTTGTGATTACCTCCTTGACCACAACCTATCGTTGAGAATGGATCATCAATTCAAGGAAGATCGCAAGACGGTGCCAACGTTGAAGATTTGAAGTATCTCTCCAAGGAAAAATATTCCGGTACCTACCTTATTTTTCGCCTCTTTGCTCGAGGACGAGCAACGTCTAAGCATGGGGGAGGAGGTAGGTACGGTGCAGTTTTAGAGTTCAAAGGGGAATATTTTTAAAAAAAAATGATGAAAGAAAAAAAAATCCAGTGATGCTCATGACTTTCAAAGTATAAAAAATCAAAACTTCGTTGTGAAAGTCATGGACTGAATATATGATGAGAAAAAAAAATGAATGAATGAAAGAAAGAAAAGAATGAGAAATGTGAGAAAGAGAAAAAAAATGTGCGTAAAGTAAACTCCCGGCTCTCTAAAAGTGCATTCAAGGCTTCAAGTTAAAAAGATCCATTCTCATTTTCCAACCATGTGCAATCCGATAACGAGGACTTCTTTGTGCCTCGGGATCACTCTTTGCCATTTGCACATGTCCACTCATCCGAAAGTGTGTGTATTTTTCCCTTTCCCCTCCTTGATTTAACATTATTTTCCAATGACCTTTTTGACGAGTCTCGGTAAGACCATGAGAAGCTTGTCTTGTTTTGACAATACCTCATTTATAAAATCTTGTTAGGACTAAACTTTCCCAAAGCTCCATATAAAGCCTACCACATATATATGAGAGTGAAAGGAGTAGAATATATAGGCTTGAGAGACAAGTGAGATGAGAGTTTATGAGCAATACACGAGATGATTTAAATTTGTGAATTTGGTTTAGTTTTTCTTTATCTCGATCTTCATTTCAAAAAATTCTCGAGATCTATTTAAAACTTTGTGAGCATGTTAATACTTGTGGGATAAGCTTAATAAGAATCTACCCTCCGTAGAGATGAAGTCTAGTACATTATGGAACTTTAATGAATTAAAATTTTGAGAGCATTATGTTTTTTTCATGTGTGATCATGTGCAAAGTTTAAACATTATTTGGCAATGATGATATCCATCGAAGGCTTACTCGAGGACGAGCAAGGTTTAAGCATGGGGGAGATGTTGACGGTGAAAATCCGTCAACCTAGCCATGAGTTTACCTTCGGTGTTGGCATGAGTTTTATACCTTATCCATTGGTACTAACCCCCGTGGTATAACAAGTTCACGTGTGCATGTCGGTTTTGGAGTTTAATGTTTATGCGGGGTTTTAGTGTTGAATGCAAGACTTTCGGGATAAGTTCATCAAGCACCTCATGACAAGACCTTGAAGCCCCGAACAAGTCATGCAATGAAGCAAACTTAACTCCAAGAAGCGGGGACTCGATCCGAGAAGACGACGGACTCCGGGGACCCGACCGGAAAAGTGCCGAATCTTGCAAGACAAGGAGTTGAGTCCAATTCGGAGAGAAACCGACGACATGGACCTACATGCGAAGGGGGAAACATCCAGAAGCAAGGGAACCGACGTGGGACAAAGGAGCCCACGGGGCCGGGCCAAAATGGGCCCGGGCCGGCCGGCCCGGTCCGGTCGGCCCGTGCCCATTTTGGGCCCAAACGTGCTCTCCTTTGCCCTAGCCGCCAATCGGGCTATTTATAGTCCCCCGACCGAGAGCCACGGGGAGAAGATTTCGTCTTCGGCCGCCGAGGAGCGAGAGAAGAGAGGGACACCATGTCGAGAGGAGAGGGTCGAGCTAGTTGACTAGGGTTTCCCTAGCCGACGTGGGAACCTTGCATGGAAGACCACGTCGGAGTTCCCGGAGCTAGAAGCAAGATCAAGGAAGGATCCCGGTGGTGATCTTGTGTATGTATCATTATCATAGTTGAATTATCAAGTTGAATCTTTTCTTAGCGATCAAGTGTTTCCTCGAAGATTTCGTTTTTCGATCGGCTTTGCTTATTCCAATTCTATTCGCGCGATAGATTACATAGGGTGTTCTTGTAGCCGCGGTGGCTAGAGGTACACGCCGGATCTTCCGAAAGAATCTCGACTTGTCTTTTGACTCGCCCTAAGCTCCCCGCATGAATAGGGATACGTTGTGACAGAACGGGGGGTCTCGAAAGGCGGATGTTTTCGGATTTGGACGGAAACCACGATTTAAAGAGGCTTCTATTAAGATTCGATTTGCTACTTTTTCTCTTGCTTGGAACTTCAACAAAAGGCTTACCCCGATCCCTCTAGATCGGTTTATCTACCCAATCTTACTTTGTTTTCTCCGGTCTTTAGTAGATTAGATTTATCTTTGTTTTGTGTTCTTATCTAGATGCATTAGGGTTTCTCTTTTACCAAAGATTGAAGTTACTTGGCTTTACTAGATCAACTCTTGCGTCACACATTTGTTCCACGGATTCGATACCTTGGGTTCACCACTCGAGGGAAGAAGGGTCCCTTGACTACGACGGGAGACTTGTACGCTTGCGAGTCACAAACGAACTTTGATACAATTATTAACCGTCAACGGGACACCGAAACACACTTTGTTGGGTTGAGCTTCCATTGGAACTCTCGTAGATTGGCGAAGGTTTCGTCGGGTCGGCGATGAGCTTGTCTTCCTCTCGTAGTCTTAATGACCACATCGTCTACATAGGCTTCGACGTTCTTCCCAATTTGGATCTTCAAGCACTTCGAATTGCTTTTTGGTAGGTTACTCCCAAGATTTTTCACGCCAAAGGTCATGACCTTATAGCAAGAGATGCCGTGGGGCGTTATGAACGTTGTCTTGTCTTCGTCGTCGGGATGCGGGGCTATCCGATGATACCCTAAGTAGCGATCGAGGAAGCGAGCAGTAGGACGCTGTCGACCGTGGAGTCCACGACCTGGTCGTTATGAGGTAGAGGGAACAGATTCTTTGGGAAGTGCTTATTAAGATCGGTGTAATCGATACACATTCTTAATCCACCAGTTTTCTTTGGTACAAGAATCAGATTTGCGAGCCAAACCGGGTGTTGACACTCTCTAGTAAATCCTTCAGCTAAGAGCTTACAGACTTCAACTTCTATAGCTTGTTTTCTATCTTTTGCAAATCGCTGGAGCTTTTGCTTGATAGGTCGAGCGGTCTTGTTGACTTTGAGTCTGTGCTCAGCCAGCTCCCTAGGGACTCCGGGCATGTCGGATGGGCTCCATGCAAAGATGTCGGCATTGTCCCTAAGGAAGCTGGTGAGCACGAGTTCCTATTTGGGGGTGAGGTCGGCCCCGATGACGACTTCCTTGGATGCGTCGGGCAGGCCGAGGCAAACCTTCTTGACAGCTGGACTTGGGTCTAACGCTGTGCTCGTACTTGAAGAGTAGTTTGATCGATCTTGGCTGCCTGAGCGACCATGACCGTTGCAGCGGCTTTGATTGCTGAATCTTTGGAGGGCTTGACAGTAGCGCTCTCGCAATTGTAGGAGACCATGATGTCCCCAAGGACAGAAAGGATTCCGTTTGGCGCCGGCATCTTCATGATGAGGTAGGTGTGGTGTGGTATCGCCATGAACTTGGCGAGCATAGGTCGTCTGAAGATGGTGTGGTATGAAGAGCAGAAGTCCGCGACTTCGAATGCCGGTACTCCATTCGAAGTTCTCCTCTCGTGCCGAAGGTGACGGGCGGAGCATACACGACCTATGGGGTATGCGGCCTTGCGGGCACGACACCGTAGATGGTTTCGTCACAAGCGGTCATTTTGGAGAAGTCGAACTCCATCTTGCGTAGCGTCACCGTGAAGATGATGTTTAGGCCGCCGCCTCCGTCAATGAGGGTCTTAGGCAACCAGTGCCCCGTTAACTATGGGGTTAACGACCAGCGGATAAGTTCCGGGGTCGGGAATATGAACCCAATGATCTTTCCTGGAGAAAGTGATTGGGAATTCGGACCACCGTAGAGGTCGTGGATTTTCAGTGTTGACGTGTCCAATCTCCCTGGCGTTCGATCGAGTCTGCCGGTTGGTTTTGATCGCTTGGCGACCACCAACAATGAAGTTGATCTCGCGGTTCGCCTTTTGGAATGCGCCATTGGGGTTGTCTCCTTTGGGCGGTGGCGGAGGTGTCCGCTCCTTGCGGTTGTTGTCTTGGCGGTTGTGGTCATCCTGGCGACGTCTATCGTCGCGCCGGTCGTTGTGACGATTATCGTGGTGATCATCACGACGATCACTTCTATCGCGCTTATCAGCGCGGTCGTCACGACGGCAGTCGCCGCGTCTGTCATCGCGGTGGTAGTCGCAGCGGTAATCACGTCAATCCCTATCATCATTGCGAGGATAGGGTCCGCGGTCACGGTAATCTCGTCGATCAGGTCGACGGTTACGATTCTCGAAGCGTTGGCCACCATTGCGGTCGTCGTTGCTGTTACTCCTGGTCTTCTTGGAGGTAGATGGTACCCCGAGGGCACGCTTTAACTGCTCGCACTCCCTCATGGTATGCTTGGCATCGCGGTGGAACTGGCATTGGTCGTCCATGACCATATTGAAGTCACCTTCAAGGAAGGTGGAAGGTCTTGGCGGATCGTTACGTAGGCTTCGCCCCGATCGCTTGCACGACTCGGTGCCTCCGTGGTCGTGGTCTTCTCCATTGATGTCATGCATTACCACGTCTTGAGTGTCGACTCGGTTTGTCGACGTAGGCCATGAGGTCGCCAATGGTTTTGGCATCGGCTTCATGGATTTTCTCGAACAACTTGATGTTAGTGACCCCCTTCTTGTAGTATGAAATGACGTCGTCGTCTTTGACACCGCGAGGGTGTTGCGGTTCTCGAAGTAGCGGTTGGTGTACTCACCGAGAGTTTTGTCTCTTCTCATCCGTACTCCGGCGAGGTGGTGATATTGCCGGGACGATTGTAGGTCGCCCGGTAATTGGTTGCGAATAGGCGGGACAAAGTCGCCCGGGAGGTGATGCACCGTGGCTCGGGAGATTGTCGAGCCATAGGAGTGGCGCCTTGCCCATCACGAGAGGAAAGTATCCTCGCCATGTGGTCTTCATTGCCTCCGAGGCACGCACGGCCTATACCGTACATCTTGAGCCATATACTCACGTCGAGCGACCGTCGTACTTATCAATTGAAGGCTTGAAGTCTTTGGGATATCCGATCGTCCGGAGACGTCATGAGAAAGTCGGGAAATTGATGACCGCTCCCGAACTTGCTGATGGAGCATGATCAGCAGGGATAACGTAGAGGTCGTCGGGAGGGCCATTGGCTTGGTCGTACTGGGCACGTCACAGGAGTTCCTGGTCGTGCATGATCCGGAGATCTGTAGCTTGGATGGGATTGTTGGCGTCGAGGGGGTCAGGTGCCCTATGCTTGTGGTCGTAGTTTGCACGCCGAGCTATCTCGACTTCATCTCTTATGCGGTTGCGCCGACTTCCTTTTGCATGATCAGGCTGGACCGGAGGAGGCTGAGCTCCTGTGTTGCGTCTTGGATTTGGGGCGGGGTTCCCCTGAATATTGGCTGCGTTGGATGCATTGTTGGCGGTGTTGCCAGCATTAGCCGGGGCGTTTGCTGGAGCATTAGCCGCCGGGTTGGCCGGGAGCGTTGGCCGCGGCCTTAGCGCCAGGATTAGCCGGCTGCATTACTTCTTTTTCGCCTCTCCCTTCTTCAGCCACCAGGTTGAGAGGACCCTGGCTACGACATCGCTGTCGAGGGCGCTCCGATCTGCTTCTTGAATAGGAACTTGCCGCGGATCTGTTGTATCCAGGGCCTCTTTCTTCTATCTGAGCAGCTGCAACACGGACATTGGCTTGGAGGCACCGGATTGCTAGAGAATCTTCAAGGTGGTTTAGGACAGCGAGGGCAGCCCCCAAGGTGGTCTGCGGTGAGTTGTAGACTTCATATCCGTCGCGCTCGAAGTCCCTGAGGAGATCTCGCGCACGTAGTCTGTTACGAGATGGATCGTCGTGCGTCGTCGCCGCGGGGCCGCCGGTACCACGAGTGCTTGTTGCTCGGGGTTGGCGTTGACATGTCCGGCGTTAGCGAAGTTGATGGCCCGGCACGGGGGCCGCGGCTGCGATCTCTTGTTGTCATCGAACGGCTTGAGCGGCGTTGGCGTTTTCTCGCTCTTAGCGCCGCGCGTCCGTCTCTCCGTCTTGCGGTGGTACATCCGCAAAGACGACCAAGATCCGGCGATCTAGGGTCTCGAATTCTTCTCCGGATAATTTGGGGAGATCGTTGTGTGGGTGACCCGGAACGCGAGGCGGTCCGGAGACGATTCTTGGTTCGGCCGGCGGTGATGAGCCGCGATAAGAGGTCGACGAAACTTCTTGAGGACACGGCACCGGCGTGCGGTGTGCTTGAGGTTTTCGTGGATAGGGCGGGGCTCATCGAGGTGATTCCCTGCAGCTTCCACGATCTTGATGGTAGACTCCAGATTCGATCTGGATCTTGCACTTCATGTAGTGTGATACTACGCGAGCAGCATTGCGCATGCCGAGAGGCATGTTAGAGGTCGAAGGAGTAGTGCGAGGACGCTTGGCATGCTCACAGATTTTGATTGTGTCGGAGATCGTATCCCCGACGCGATCGGTCCCTGTGATCAGGTCGCTAGGAGTGGGTGGGTTTTCTTCGACAGATCTGCTTCGATCTGTTGGTTGGTGGTGACCGCATTGCCTTCGATGACGAGGCGGGCGGGCCGGAGCAAAGTGGAAGTCGGCGGCATCGAGCCAAAGCGGATGTCGATGGGGTTAGCGAAGAAGTCCGCCATGCTCTCCGGGAAGATGACGCCGTTGGTCAAAGCCATCGAGTTGCACGAAGAACCTTGACTCTGCCCCTACTTGGCGCACCAAGCGTCAGATGGTGAGATCTAGACAGCCCACGGGGGGTGTTAATCCCTGTGGTTTATTTGTTTGGCGGGGAGGAGTCTAAGGCTAAGTACTCAAAGGTCGCACACGAGTACGCGGAACACAAAACACGACGAGTTTATCTTGGTTCGGGCCTCGGAGAGTAATACCCTACGTCCGGTTATCGGTGTAGATTGCTTGAGGATTGGTCGAGGTGATGTTACGAGGGGATCACCTCGTCCGCCTTGTATTGGCCGGCGGATGAGGTCGGTTCCCGGACTCTGGTCGGTTACGACTAGGAGACCTAGGTCTACGTTACACATCTTGCCATATCCCGTCGATCCGCTTTAGATGAAGTCCACCGAGGTCTTGTTTTGTCTTGTACGCCAAGTCTTGAGGTCGTAATAGATCGGGTCGTGCGGGGGATCTTCCTGGAAGGTCTTCGGGGAGGTCGTGTGGGCCGCCAACTAGGTCGGTTGGGCCCGGTGACGGGTCGGCGGGTCTTCTAGTAGGCCGGACCCACTTGTCGGGGACGGCGCCGTGAGCCTCGGTCGGTGGGGACCCGGGGTGTACCCATGTCTCACACTCGCCCTATAGGGTGGTGTCTGTGGACCACAACTAGGCAATGCAAGGGGGTAGAACATACCGTTCCTTGGATTCGATACCCTTTTAGAATACTCCTAAGGTGAAGTGCTACAGTGGTATTTCCGTGTGCTTGTGGATTCTTTCGTGCCCGTCGGTATACCTAGGTGGATCTTCCGCTCACACTAACAAGGCCCCGTTGGCTGTGACTTAAGAAATACCAACAAGCATTTCTGGCGTCGTTGCCGGGGAGGGTTGGTGTATCCATCTTCGAACCTAGTGGTCCTCGTATTTATCTCCCCCCATTTTCTTCTCTTCCTTTCAACTCCTTTGGTTCTTTTCTTTTTACTACCACCATGGAGCAATGATCGATTCATGACCTCTCCGCTCCTAGAGCTGAATCATTTGAGCCACCACAATCTGAACATCCAATTCACGCATCCAGCTATGAATTCAGCCCTAGCCAAATGGACCTGGTTCGTAAGACTCGTTCCTTTTTAAAGTCAATTAATGAGAACCCATATGCGCACCTACGGGAATTTGAGATTGTGTGTTCGTGCTATGCTATCCTCGTCCCGACACCTGAAACCTTCAGGTGGAAGTTGTCACCTTTCTCTCTAATAGATAAAGGAAAACAATGGTACCAAGACCATGTAGGAAAGGCGCAGGGAAAATTAGGCTAAACTAGTGGGCGAGCTTTGCCATATGTTTTTTCCTCCTCGTGTTGCCATCCTGCGTAGGGACATCCTCAGTTTCCAGCAAGGTGAGAGGGAACCCTTGAGCACAGCCTGGGAGAGATTCTCACATTTGATGAGCTCATGCACGGTCTTGCATCTACCTGAGCACGTAATGCTTGAACACTTCTATATGGGTTTAAACAAACACTCAACCTCACAGCTCGACGCTTCTTCTAAAGGAAGTGAAGGGAAGGAAACTTTGGGGCGAATCCTACGAGGCCATCCCTTCACAACCAATCATTGCCCTTCCTCAGAAGAGCGTACACCCGAACAAGGGGGCGTTCTAGTAGCCGAAACCGATTCACCACCTATCACATCTACAAATCCAACTCTAGAAAAACCCCTAAACCATCAATGTCAGAGGATGAGCCCCTCAGTCTCAGGAACCTCTATTGGAATTAGAGGATAAACTTTTAGAATATTTTGGAAACACCTCAAATTACTAATGTGAAAGGAAACCCGTTCCCCAGTTACTCCCCTGGATCCAGATGAGATTTCCTACTTTCAGGTCCGGGAATTGACTACCATCATGACTCAGAAGTGGTCGAAAGAGCTTGAGTGCTCGTCGAAGATCCTCCAGATTTGCTCACCTCATTCGACTTTTCCATGTGTCGTGCATGGGAGGCAGATAAACACTCTCTACAACCCACTAGTTGGAGCCAACATCATCTCAAGCGACCTCGCCATAGAATTCTTAGGAGATGAACCCTTATCTCCCTCTAGAACATCCGTTATGGACCCTCACGGGAAAATTTTGGAAGGGATAGGAATCCTCATCTAGATACGTGTTATATGTAATGATGCCCAAATTATCCTTGATTTTCATGTATTTGATATCAAAAGCTTCGACCTCATGATAGGGCTACCCTTTGGGGAATTTCTTAGGGAGATCCCAGCTCAAGGGAAACTAGATATCCGAATAGGGGAGGAAGTTCTGCCAGTTAGAATTGCTGGAGCCAAATATGTAGCCACATATCCTCCTCCCGACCCCGAGCCAATCGAGGAAGTAAATGCCATTATCCCTAGATAGTTTCCAGAAGAATTTCTAGATGAGAATGCTGGACACTTTATAAAGTAAGAGGCAGAACCCGATGAACCTATTGATATTTCAGAATGCGCAGTCCCTCCTAAACCCCCAATCGAACTCAAACCCCTACCTGAGGGACTTCACTATGTTTTCCTCCATGGGGACTCTGAGTCCCTAGTAATCATAAGCGACAAACTCACAGAGGAGGAATCTAGGAGACTCATCGCAAACCTAGAAAAACATCAAGAGCTCTTCGGGTATTCTCTTCAAGATCTAAAGAGAATAAGCTTTTCTCTTTGCACCCATCGCATTCCCGTAGATTCAAAAATTCCACTATCTTGTGAACACCAAAGACGGTGTCGTATGGACCTCCCCGGGCCCACTACCTCGGTGGGTACCGGGACCGACTACTCGGTAGGCCCCTCGGGACTACCCGACTTGCGCCGCACGGCACCCGATGGCGTGAAGCACAAGGACTACGAGAGGAGAAGTACTCGGTTAGTAGGAAGTCGTACATGTCCCGCACCGTATGGAAGACTCCTAGACGTACTCGACTAGTACTCTCTCCCTAAAGTGACTTGTAACCCCGCCTCCGGACTATATAAGGCGAGGGCGGGGACCCCTCTCTCTATCATCTCATCTCACGGCGTAAGATTGCATCATCTTGTAATCGTACCCAATCAATCCCGAGCTACGCAAGGCATACAAGACGTAGGGTATTACGCACCTCGCGGCCCGAACTCGTCTAAATTGTGTGCCACGTATCTCTTCCTTCGAGTTACCGATCTCGGCGAGGCCACATTCATCTACTTCGGGCACTCCCCTTAGTAGGTTGCCGGTCTAAAACACCAACGGCGGCGCGCCGTGTAGGGGGTCTCGCCGGGATCACATGGCGAACTCGACGGCTCCTATCCGCATCAAGCCAACCATCGCCTTCAACCCCGGCGACACCTTCGTCTTCGGCGCTTGGGTCTGCATTGCTGACGGCGCGGGATCCTTCCAACGCCGCCTCACCATGCCGCCCAACCCGGAAACCGGCTTCGTGACGCTTCCTGAAGTTGTCAGAGGCGGACTCGTCGGCATGTTCGGCGAAATTTCGCTTTTCGACCAACACGCCGACTTCGAGCTCGGATCCGCTTCCAACTCGAACTCGACGTCCCCGTGGGCTATCGCATGCGAGCCGGCTACTCAGCCATCGCATGTGGTTTCACCACCCCGTGAGCGCTCCATGCGTGGCCCTCGCATCCTCGGCGGGGCCCGCATGGAGGCTCCCTCTCCCCGCCGGACCAGGCAAGGAGCCCGTACCCAAGTACGGCTCGGACTCCGACACCGCCCCCGGCCACACTTCGAACTCCAACCCCCTCTCCGGCTTCTACTCGGACTCCGCATACGAGTTCGACTTCGGGTCGGACCCATAGGATCCCGAGTCCGAGGACAACACTACTGAGCAGCCTCTATCAGGGCCGGCTTCTGGGTTGGTTATAACGTCCACACCTGCCGGGAGATTCGTCTGCGGCCGGATCGCAAACCCGCCGGCCCGATAAGCGGGGACTCACGCTACGCCACCTACCTCGACTCTATCCCGTTCCGGGAGGGAACACCACTTGCTCGAGCTGACTCGTACACTCCAACTGAGGTGGCGAGCTCCGACTCCAGTCTTGGCAACCCGGATCGCCAAGTCTTCATGGCCGCCGGCGACACGCCGGGACCTTCAGGGACGGCACAAGACAAGTACCTTGAAGACATCTCCGCAGACGAGCTGTCTGCTGAAGCACCTATGGATGAGACCGACGCCAACGGGGATGCTCAACGTGAGCGTAACGAGAAAGCACAACGAATGGCGCCGGCGTCTCCGAGACAACCTCCCGATCCGCAACCTCGCGGAAGCTCTCGAGGCCGTCGTGAGCAGAGTACACACTACCCCGGAGCAATGCCTCATGTCGATCACGGCGATCGCACGCCGGGCTCGGGGGATACATCTTCGGAGAAGTCATCGCCAAGCTCACGAAGACGCTTACTTCATGCGGGTCGACAACGGGGTCACCCGGCCCACCCCCCGGTCGGGAACCGCGACAACGAAGCTACAAGTCCCGGCGCCGACCTCGACCGCAACCGTACTCGAGCCGAGCCGCGGCTCGGCCCCAACCGCACTCGTCCAAACGCCGGCGGACCCTCTCAAGGTGGCAACAACGCTGCGGCCTACCGGTGGCAATCGTTAGATTATCCCTCACCACGACCCCGATGGTGGCGTCGGCGATGGCGAAGCTCCAACCATGGGGCCAACAGAGGGCCGGTGGCGGAGGCGGTCACGGCGAGCCGAGACCACGCGAACGGCCACGCCTCCGAGCCTCACGGGGCGGCTATGACGCCCGCCGAAGATCGAGGAGCTATGACGCAAGAAGGCTTCTACGTCGGGCGACAACGACGGCTTCCCCCGCCTTCTCTACGTGACTTCGTAACCTCCTCCTCCCGAGAGAAATTCAAGCCTCCGGGAATCTCCAAGTACGACGCGAAGCAGACCCTATCCGGTGGCTCGGGTGCTACGCCCTCTCCATCGAGAATGCGGCGGCAGCAATGACACCAAATGCCTCTACTTCCCCTTCTTCCGGACCGGGCTCCGCTCACATGGCTCAAGTCACTGGACAAGCACTCGATCGACAAGTGGGACCGGTGAAGGAGCAGTTCACAAGCAACTTCGTGGGCGCCATGGGCCGCTCGGGTACTCGCATGGACTCGGCCATGGTGAAGCGAGAACGAGTGGCGAGACCCTTCGCAAGTACATGCGGCGCTTCTTCGACAAGCGTGCCACCGTAGTCGACGTCACCGACAAGGAGGTCATCGATCTCTTCCAAGACGGTCTCTACCACCGTCGCACCTTCGAAGACTTCGGTCGACGCCGCCCCGGGTCTATCACTCATCCGAAGGATATGATCACCTCCCGGGCGGACAAAGAAGACCAAGCCAACGCCAAGTACGATGCCATCCGTGGCAAGAGCAAGCGAACAATAGCGGTGGCGGCAAAGAACAACGGGAACCGGGGCGGTCGCAACAACAACAACTACTCGGGTCCCAACCGCAAGCGCAAGCCGTACAACACCGTCACGGCTATCCAGCGCCTGCGAAGGAGAACTCGAAGAAGACCTCCGGCGGCTTCAAAGACTTGTCGAAGGAGAAGTGCCCGTGGCATCCGGACGACAACCATACCACCGAGCAGGTGCTACCAACTCAGAGCGAGCGCTCAATAGTACTCCGAGCCACCGCACCCTCATGACAAGAAAGGCAAGAAGAAGCACGACGACGGCAATGCCGACTTCCGGGAACCCAACAAGATGGTCAACGTCCTTTTCGGTGGACTACCCGGCAAACGGGAACAAAAGGCTACCCGTCGAGAAGTTATGAGCATTGAACCGGCGGTTTCGACCCCCTCTCGGTGGTCGGAGGTACCCATTACCTTCTCCCGCGCAGATCAATGGACCAGCATCTCCGAACCAGGGCGGTTCCCCCTCGTCCTGAAGCCGGTGGTCGCGGGCTCCTAGCTCAACAAGGTCCTCATCGACGTGGAAGCGGGCTCAACGTCCTTTTCGCCAAGACCTTGAAGAAAATGGGGCTCGACATCACCAACATGCTCACCAAGAGCAGCTCGCCCTTCTACGGCATCGTCCCCGACAACGCGGCTATCCCACCGGCTCGGTGGTCCCGCCGTTAACTTTGGGGAATCTTCGACAACTATCGTACCGAGTACGTCAAGTTCAAGGTCGCGGACTTCGAGAAGTCCTACCATGCCATCCTCGGCGGACCGCTTATCGCCAAGTTCATAGCGTTACCCCACTACACCTACTTGGTACTCAAGATGCCAAGTCCGGCAGGTGTACTCTCACCGCAAGGGGACTTGAAGATCGCACACGACCGCGACACGGAAAGCCGTGGAGATCGCCTCCACAAATCAAGTACCCAATGCTATAATGGAGATCTACGCCGCGTCGAAGAAGCTTGCCCCAAGTGAACTCGACATCCCTGAGAAGTCGGACAAAGCCAACAAGCCTCAGCCAGCTAAGGAGGTTCTGGTCAAGACAATCGACCTCGGGGGCGGCGACAACAAGAAGACCACCACCATCGGGGTCGGCCTTGACCCCAAATAGGAAGACGCGCTCATCAACTTCCTCCGGCTAACCGCGACATCTTCGCGTGGAAGCCGACGGACATGCCGGGGTGCCCGGGGAGTTGGTCGAGCATTCCCTCAACGTCGATCCTAAAGCTACCCCCAAGCGACAACACCTCCACCGTTTCGCCGACAACACACGGGATGCCATCAAAAAGGAACTCGCCAAACTACTCGCGGCCGGCTTCATCAGAGAAGTCTTCCATCCTGAGTGGCTCGCCAACCCCGTCCTCGTCCGCAAGAAGAACTCGAACGAGTGGAGGATGTGCGTTGACTACACCGACCTCAACAAGCACGCGCCCCCAAGGACCCCTTCGGGTTGTCGCGGATTGACCAAGTCATCGACTCCACGGCGGCTGCGACCTGCGCTGCTTCCTTGACTGCTACACCGGTACCACCGGATCACGATCAAGGAAGAAGACCAGAGAAGATCGCGTTCATCACCCCGTTTGGCGCGTAATGCTACACGACCATGTCCTTCAGAGTTGAAGAACGCCGGCGCCACATATCAATGAGCTATCCGGGCTGCTTCAAGAGGCAACTCAACAAGAACGTCGAAGCCTACGTGGATGACGTGGTGAGGACCATGTGTGGTTCGAGGACCGGTGGATGGTCGCTTCCTTGTGTGATGAGTGATTGACAACGTTGTGTGGACCGATTCTTGGCTAAGTATTGCAGGTGCGGGTTGCGGCTTGACTCGTGTTGGTGCGGTGTGAAGAACAAGCGCGAAAGGTCGTCGCCGGTGAGGCCTCCGGTGTGTGGAGAAGACAAGTAGGCTTCGTTCGAGGGACCCGGTGGCCGGCGGGGTCAAGTGCGGGCCGCATGGTGGCATGAACGAAGCAAGATGAAGTCGTGGACGGTTTCTTGGTTGAGCCTCAAAACCAAGGTCGAGCCGAGACTACGTGGGAGCCAAGTCATGAGTGGAGATTGGCGGAGGCTACACCGAGTTCGCGGGGTTTCGGTGGTTCACCGAAAACCACCGGGTTCCTTGGTTGATCCACAAATCTAAGACCGGAGAACCGAAGAGGGAGGTGCAAGCGGCACCGGGCCGTCCCGACCGGTGGGTCGACCGGTCTAGCCGTGGGGACCGGTCCGATCGGTGAGGAGCACCGGTCGACCGGGTGTGCGACGATGCAATCCGAATCTTCGAAGCGGAGGACACGCGTCGGGATCGCATGGCTTGCGTCAAGGCTACGCGAGGTGCGGTCGTCGGGCATCCGTCCGATGGTGAAGACATCAAGAATTCCAAATCCGCCCTTGAGGGGCTTGTATCCCTAGTTAGTAGAGAAGGGCATTTTAGACATTCGGTTGCCTCCATATAACCCAAGAGGTGAGAGGATGGCAGCCAACTCTTGGAACCCTAGCTCATTAGTTTTCCTGTTTTTCCTCCTATTTTTCTTTAGGTTTTCTCTAGGACTAGCAAGAGAGCTTCACAGAGAGATCTTGTAGAGAGGGATGGATGATCGGGCGGCTTGCTAGACCTTGTACGAACCTTTGTTTCATGTATAGATGATTCGGCGTGGTTCCTCAAGGTTTGGATGTGTTTTCCCCGGTTGTTCTTGGTGGTGATTTTCGGAGCCCTCTCTCGGTGATTTCTTTGGGTTGTTTTCGGGACTTTTCTCTTGGGGATTTGATTGGGGAAATTTGTGGGAACCCTTCGTGGTTCTTTGGGCTGTGATTCCCCTCCCAAATCCGTGAGTAAAAGTGCTCGATTTTGGGGTTTCTTGAGTTCTTGGGTTGGAAGTGCTTTCGGCGGGATTTCTTCGATTCCTCCTGTTTGGACGAGTTTTGGTGGGATTAAACTTGGCTATGAACTCCTCATGAGGTGTTCATGATATCCCCAAAGTCTTGTTCAAGTCCGTGGAGCGATTCGAGAGATCGAGATTTGGATTTGGGGGAGTTGACCCGCGGGTGTTGTTCATCCCGAGCTGCCCAGGCTACACCGGTCGACCGGTGCTCTTGACCGGTCTGACCGGTGCGAGCCCTTGTGGGTTTTTGCTCGGGGTGAACGTCTTGGTGTGTTCGTTGTTGTCCCGTGTTCTTTCGCCGTTTCGAGTTTGGGTCCGTTTGGTGGTCGGTTTGCCTCGTTTTAGTGCCTTGGGGGCTTTCGAGCCGCCATCGGTCCGATGGTGTGTCTCACCGGTCCGACCGGTGTGAAGCCACTTAGTGGAAGTTTCTCGGTTTCACCGGCGAGGACCGGCTGACCGGTGGTGCTCACGGAGTCTAACCGGTGTGGGTCCGTAGGCTCGAGGTTTGGTTTTTCCGCCGTGTTTCTCGGGTCCGAAGGTGGTGTGTTGGTTCCTAGGTCCAAGGTGGCACTCAAGTGGCTACGTGGGCTTGACCAATCTTGGTAGTGAGTCAAAGACGTGTGTTGGAAGCCGTGTTCATCTTGTTGGAGTGTCGATCTCCTTCGAGAAGAATTTTTATCGGCTCCCATTCACTCCCCCCCCTCTGCGGTTCGCCGTATCGGTCCTTCAAGTGGTATCGAGCCGGTTCGGGTCTTTGTTGACTCTAACCGGTCTAAGATCCAAGGATGGCGTACCGAGAACGGGGTTCGGGTCCTCCACACTTCGATGGCAAGAACTACCCGATGTGGAGCAAGCGGATGGGTGCGTTCCTCCGCGGAAAGGGTCGGGACCGTTTTGGGATGTCACGGTGGACACAAGGCTATGTCCGACCGATGGATTTCCTTGCTCCGGGGTCGAGGGGACTGTATTCGACGCCAACAATAAGGCGGTCGACTACTTGTTTCGTGCTTTGTGTCGGCCCGAGTTCGATCGGGTGCACACCGAGCACTTGGCTTGTAGGATTTGGGCGGTGTTGAAGGAGGCTCATGTTGGGAACGCCCGGTGTTCGGTGCACGGATGTATGCGACCTACGGAGAGAGTACGAGAACTTCACTCATCTCCCTAAGTGAGTCCATCGATGCCTTGTTTCAGAGGTTCACGGTGGTTGTGAACAACATGAGGGCCAATGTGGACGTGCTCCCGTACGATGATCATGATAGAGCGGTCAAGCTCTTACACTCTTTGGATCGTGCGATATGGGGCGGAAAGTTCAAGGCCATAGTCGAGTCGGAGAGGTATGATACTCTGACGGTGAACGAGCTGTTCTCGAAGCTCAAGTCGGCTGAGGTGGATAGGGGCATGACTGCCAAGCTCGAGGGACCGACTGATTCCCATAGTCTTGCCCTCGTTGGTGGTTCCAAAGGAAAGACTAACTCTAACCCATCCACTAGGATGTTCTCGTTTTCCTCTTTGATGTCTATGCCAGATGAGGAGTTTGATGACCTTGGAGAGGACGAGGCGGCGCCGTTGACGAGGCGGTTTGAGAGGCCGCACGAGAACCGCGTGAACATGAGGAGGAACACGAGGACTTGCTTCCGTGCGGCAAGCGGGACACTTCGTCGCCGAGCGCCCGGAGAAGGCCGAGAACAAGGACAGCTACAAGCACAAGCCGAGGATGAACGATGGCAAGTACCGTTCGAGGCGCGACCACAAGAGCAAGCACAAGAACAAGTACAAGGACGAGCGACGATCGAGGAAGAAGGAGAGCCGTGGCAAGGCCGGAGCGATGGTTGGAGCGAGCGACATCGACTCCGGTTCCGCGTGCTCCACCTCGAGCTCGAGCGGCGGTGAAGACGAGGGAGATCGCCGCAAGAACAAGAAGTCGTCCAGAACCCGAGCGGGGGCCGAGCCGCTTCGCGAGAGATGGCTTCGCAACATGGCGCCGAGTTCCGGCAGCAAGAAGAGCACACGGAGCGACTCGGACTCCGAGTCCGACGACGAGGTGCGTGATGAACTTCCCTTCTTGCGCCAGGAGAATGAGAGGCTTGGCTCTTTGCTTGATAACCGTGATGACATGCTTAGAGAGGCCCGTAAAAATGAGGAAAGAGCTTAGGGCTTCACTCGAAGATGCTAGGACTAGATGTTGCTTTGTTTAAGGAGAAGCATGCCTCCAAGTGTGAGGAACTAGATGTGCTTAGGGTTGAAGTGGCCGAGCTTAAGTCTAGACTCGCTTTGCTAGGTGCTTGCACTTCTTGCCCCGTTTTGCATGCTAAGATTGATGAGATGCATGCTTACACTAGTTCGCTCGAGGCTAAATTGAAGGAACCCATGCCTACATCTTGCTCTACCCGTGAAATGCATGCATTGAAAAATTTGGAGCTTGCACATTATGTTGATCGTTTGCGGGATGAGAATGATGATTTGAGGAAGTTGATGGGTTGGTTGTCGGTCATGAGCCTCGGTTAAGGATGATGATCGAGGCCTTTAAGAGGCAAGATGGTGAGGGGCTTGGGGCAAACAAGGTTGGTGAAGGAAGTGGAGAGAATATCCGGAGCCACCAAAAACCCATCACAAAAATGATTTCCCACCAAAACCTAACCATCTAAGGAACCGACTAGACACAACCCCGGCTCCACCCGTGTTTCCTACACCCACAAATGACCTACAAAAGCCTATCAAGTTTGTGAGCACTTCGGGGGAAAGTGTTCTTTGGAAAGGAGAGTGAGAAGGCTAGTGGTGAGAAACCGGTGGAGGGTTTGAGTGGAGAGAAACCGAGTGAGCGCAACATCCCAAGCCTAAGCCTAAGCTTGTGAGGTTCCATTGTGGCTATTGTGGGAGAGATGGCCATAAGGAGGAGTTTTGCTTCAAGAGGAAGCGAGAGGAGAGAATGAAAAAGGAGTGGGCTAACAAGGACAAGTACCACCCTTCCGATGGTGTACTTGAGCCTCGTATGCGGATGCCCGGGGGCAAGGCGAGTGTGAGGACGATTCGTGCTTGGGGAGAGAAGAAGGTCAGCAGTGGTGGTGTTGTCCGGGTCACACCGGTCGGACCGGTGGGGCACCGGTCGGCGGTGCGGGCCTGGACGGTGGCATACCGTTTGGGTTTCGAGCTCGTACGGGTCCAAGGGGTGTTTCGGGTGGTCGTGGTTCCGGTGGTTGGGCTGGAAAGGGTGCGGGTGGTCGGTTGCTAGGCGTTCTCCTCCTCGTGCTCAATACGGGGATTGGAGGAGTCGTGGCTTTGAGTTGGAGAGGAAGGACGTTCCACGGGCTTTCTTGCGTGGATTTGGTCCTCCTCCGGGCGAGAGAGGGGTGGTTCCCTCGGGGTGGTTACCGTGATGGTGTTCGTGGAGGTAGTTTTGGTAGGAGAGATGCTTTGGTTGGTGCTAACCCCACTTTCGAGCAAATGGCTCGGCACATTGGTTTTCCTCTTTTGGTACTAACCCCGAGTCTTTGAGTCGTTTGTTCGCTCACGTGCCTATTTTTGAATTTCTGGGTGGGAGACTTGAAGAACATTTGGTTGATTGACTCCGGTTGTTCGAGGCATATGACCGGAGATAGGGGGGTGGTTCTCAAGTCTCGTCCGGTGGTGACGAAGAGGTACATCACTTTTGGGGACAATGGGCGTGGGCGTGTGCTTTCGAAGGTGAGATAAAAGTGAGTGACAAGATCACTGCGAGGCGTGTTGCTCTTGTTCAATCGGCGGGGTACAATTTGCTTTTCGTCGTGTCCCGGCTTGTTGGATGAGGGCTTTGAGGTGTTGTTTCGGCCGGTGGTTCTCGGATTGTGGACTCTCGAGGGGACCTTGTCCGTATGGTCGTTCCCGAGGGTCAGGTGTTTCGTGCTGATTTTTCTCGGTCTTCGGGTGTGGAGCGTTGTTTCTTGGCCGGTTCTTCGAGTGAGTTGTGGAAGTGGCATAGGAAGTTGGGTCACTTGAGCTTTGACCTTTTGTCTCGATTGAGTAAACTCAATTTGGTCCGAGGATTGCCACGGTTGAGGCTTGAGAAAGAGTTGGTTTGTGCTCCGTGTAGGCATGCTAAGATGGTGGCCTCTTCTCACCCGCCTCTCACCGATGTGATGACCGAGCGTCCATGCGAGCCGCTCCATATGGACCTTGTTGGCCCGGCTCGTGTGCGATCCGCGGGTGGGAAGTGGTATGTCCTTGTTGTGGTGGACGACTATTCTCGGTATGCGTGGGTGTTCTTTCTCGAGGAGAAGGGGGAGACGTTTGGTTTTGTTCGAGATCTAGTCTTGAGGTTGAGGAACGAGAGGCACGGAGATGCCATACGAGCTATCCGCGGTGATAATGGCTCGGAATTCGAGAACTCTCGTTTTGAAACCTTTTGCCATGACTTGGGTCTTGAGCACCGGCTTTTCGAGTCCGTATACGCCTCCCCGTGAATGGTGTTGTGGAAAGGAAGAACGGGACCTTGTGTGAGATGGCTCGGACGATGCTTGATGAGCATAGGACTCCGAGGAGGTATTGGGCCGAGGCGGTGAATACCGCGTGCTATGTGTCGAACAGAGATATACCTCGTAGTGCACAAGAAGAAGACATGCTATGAGTTGATGCATGGTCGCACACCCAAGGTGAGTCACTTCCATGTCTTTGGTTGCAAGTGTTTCATTCGAAGAAAGGCATGAAGTTGGATAAGTTTGAGGCTAGGTCCGTCGATGGCATTTTCTTTGGTTATGCATCTCATTCTAGAGCATATCGTGTGCTCAATCTTGAAACTAACCAAATCGTGGAGACTTGCGAGGTAACCTTCGACGAGACGAGCCACGTAGTCGGCTTGTTTTTGAGTGTGCGGGTGATGATGAGCTTGGCGAGGAGATCTTTCGGGGAGGAGGAGCATGAACATGGTGATGATGAGGATGGTGGTGCGGTGCCCCCGCCGAACATGTACCCACTACTTCGACTACGATGATGGATGGACCCTCTCGCTACACCTACGACGACAAATCAAGAACGAGGAGAAGCCGATGTTGAGGGGGAGGTAGCTTCGAGGCGAGAACCTCCCCGGCGAGTTCAAGTGGATCACCCGGCTTCGAGGATCATCGGCGACATGAATGAACGCACTACACCGGCCGAGGGTTCGAAACAATTCCCATTTCGCTCATGCTGCGTTTGTTGCTTCTTTTGAGCCCAAAGACATTGGACACGCACTATCCGATCACAATTGGGTTAACTCGATGCATGAGGAGTTGGAGAACTTTGAGAGGAATCGAGTGTGGGAGTTGGTTGACCCTCCCCCGGGGTGTAAGCCGATTGGTACCAAGTGGGTGTGGAAAACAAAGAGGGAGAGAAGGGTGAGGTTGTGAGGAACAAGTCGAGACTTGTTGCTCAAGGGTTCGGTGCGAAGGAGGGGGATCGACTACGAGGAGACCTTTGCTCCCGTAGCCCGTTTGGAGGCGATTAGGATCCTTCTAGCCTTCTCTCGTGGCTAAAGGGTTCAAGTTGCACCAAATGGATGTGAAGAGTGCTTTTCGAATGGTGTGTTGGAGGAAGAAGTGTATGTGAGACAACCTCGGGGGTTTGAGAGTGTGAAGTACCCCCACCAGGGTGTACAAGTTGAGGAAGGCGCCGTATGGGTTGAAGCGGTGCGCCTAGAGCTTGGTATGGCGAGGTTGAGGGGGTTCTTGTTTGAGAGAGGTTTTGAGATGGGGAAGGTCGATCGGACCTTGTTTTTGCCGAGGCGGGGAGAGATATCCGATTGTGCGGGTGTACGTGGATGATATTGTCTTTGGTGGCTCGTTTAACTCTCTTGTTGCAAGGTTTGCGAGATGATATGAGCGAGGAGTTTGAGATGAGCATGATGGGCGAGTTGCGCTCTTCCTCGGGATACAAATCAAGCAATCAAAGGAAGGAACATTTGTGCACCGTGCTAAGTACACCAAGGACATTGTGCGGAAGTTCAAGATGGAGGACTCCAAGGCTATGACGACACCGATGAGTACGACTACGGCTCTTGATGCGGACGAGGAAGGTGAACACGTGGACCGGAAGGAGTACCGAGCATGATCGGGTCACTCCTCTACTTGACGGCGACGAGGCCGGACATACGGTTCTCGGTGTGTCCGTGCGCTCGTTTTCAAGCGTCGCCGAGGACTTCGCATCGGCAAGCGGTGAAGAGAATTTTCGGGTACTTGCGTCACACTCCCGACTTCGGCCTTTGGTACTCCGCGTCCTCTTCTTTAGCGCTTCATGGCTTTTCGGACGTGGATTTTGCCGGGTGTCGGTTGGATAGGAAGTCCACTTCGGGGACTTGCCGCTTTTTGGGTTCTTCTTTGGTGTCCTGGTCTTCCCGCATAGCGGTCGAGTGTTGCTCAATCCACGACCGAGGCCGAGTATGTTGCCGGCTAGTTGTTGCTCTCGGCTCCTTTGGATCACCTACACCATGAGTGACTTTGGTGAGGAGTATACCCATGTCCCACTTCAATGTGATAGCACCAGTGCCATAAGCGTTGCAAAGAATCCAGTGCTCCATTCCAAAACCAAGCACATAGAAGTGAGGTACCATTTTCTGAGAGACAACGTCGAGAAAGGAAAGATAACTTTGATCCATGTACCCACACATGACCAACTAGCCGATATTTTCACCAAACCCCTAGATCAAGCAACTTTCACTCGTTTGCGGGGGGAACTTGGTGTGTGTTTGATTTCTTGAGTTGGGTGTGTGGGAGCTCTCTTTTGCCGGTGGTGTCGAGCCCTTTTTGCCTCCCCTCGAGGAGCTCTGGTTTGTAGCATATGTATAGCTTTCCTTTGTGCATTTCTTGCATTTGGCATGGTATATGTAACATGAGCCGCGTTTTCGAGCCTGGCCGTGTGTGTTGGTTCCTAGGTCCGTTGGCACTCAAAGGCTACGTGGGCTTGGCCAACTTGGGTAGTGAGTCGAGACGTGTGTTGGAAGCCGTGTTCGTCTTGTTGGAGTTTTCATTCTTCGAGAAGAATTTTTATCGCCTCCCCATTCACCTCTCTCGGTTCCCCGTATCGGTCCTTCACATGTCGGTTTTGGAGTTGGCGTTTACTAGGTTTTAACGTTGAAAGCAAGACTTCCTAGATAAGTTCATTAAGCACCTCATGACAAGACCTTGAAGCCCCTAGATGTCAAGCAATGAAGTGAACATGACTCCAAGAGCCCAAGGACCAAGCCCGAGAAGATGACAAACTCCGAGGACCTAGAGCGTGTGCGTCAATCTTGCAAGACAAGGAGCTTCGTCCACTCCGGAGAGAAACCGACGACAAGAGCCTACATGCAAAAGGGGAGAGGATCTAGAAGACGCGGGAAGCAACACCGGGCGAAGGAGGCCATGGACTGGGTCGAGATGTGTCGGGGACAGCCCTGAGGGTCCCCTAAAGAACCGGGGGAATCCTGCTTAAAACCTGCAAAAAACGAAAACAAAACACACCTCTTACTTAAACGTACACGCACGGCGCGGCCCACACCGCGGTAGCCCCCGCGGCCCACCGGAGTGGCCCCGTCAAAGGCTCCTCGAGCAGGCTCCGCCTCTAAGCCGAGGGCTCACGCCCCCCGAGCGGGTTCCGCCTCGCTCGAGGGCTCACGCCCCTCGGCGGGTTCCGCCGCTCGAGGGCTCACCTCCGCCTTGCTCGAGGCTCCCTCACACGCGTACCCGCTCCCGCACGCGGGTACGGGCACTTAATGCACTGACACAGCGGAGCCGCGCCATCATGCGCCCGGAATCACGCCCGCGCCGTCTCGCCAACTCCCTAGGGGAACCCATCCCCGCCACCGGCAGGGAGCCGTGCGGTGTGGCCAAGCAGCCGCCCCGTGGCACCGTGTCGCCCACCCCCGCACGGCTAACGCGCCGCGCCCTCGGCGTCCCGCCGCACCCTCGAACCTCTCCCTGTGAATCATAGGTCAAACCATGACGTCGGCCGGTGGGAACACCATCCCGCCCCCGTAGCACCACGCCGGCACTCGCTACAACAACTCCGCGCCGCGGGAGCGCGCGGGGACGGACGCCGCCACGCCCGCCACCGTGCCCTCGTACTGCATCGCCATCAACAGCGCTTCCCGAGCCCGTCTGAGGATGCCACGGCCAACCACTACGCCTTCACCCTCGAAGCCGCCCTCGTTCAAGTACGGAACGCGCCGCGATGACAAGACCGGAGTACGCTGCAGCGGCCGCCAACTTCCCGGCGCTGCACACCATACCTCCACATGTAGCTAAACAATGTGGCATGCCTGTAAATCACCCCCTCCTTGGTCTATAAAAGGAAGGCGATCCCCCGCCCCCGGGACATCGTGCACCTGGACATAGAAAAAACAACACATCACGCACACACTCCTTCTCCCACGATATTGGCACACGATCACTCCGCTTGGGACTTGGAGGCCACACCTCCTCTCCCGTCTCGCTTGTAGCCGCCCCACTACAGGCACCCCGGTGCAAAGCAATACAGTGCCTCGAGCACACCTGTGACGCCCCAGGTTTTTAATTAACCCTACAGCTTCTGGCCAAACGGTCAACCGTGGTCAAACCTTGTCAACCCGGTTCTCACTCGAAAAAAACTCACTAACCCACCCTTATGACCCTAATTGAATAGTAGACACACTTGTGGGCCAACCCATGGTCAAAGCTTGGGTCAAACCCCTTGTCACTCTAGTGTCCACAGTGTCACTGAACTTTTGCCGCGTCCTCCAAAATTCACCTAAACACTTAAAAATTCTACCTTTATGAAAGTTGTAGATCTTGTTGAGGGACACAACTTTCAATATGTAGATTGGCATTTCCAATTTTGGAGGGGAAAACTTGAAAAATGAGTTGCAAGACAGAATTCACTGTTTGCAAAAGCAGGCTGACATTCAAAGTTGGCATGCAAATAACTCAAATTTTGTGAGGAAAAACCCTGTATATTCTTTGTAGAAATTGTTAAGGGTAGTTAGATCTACAACTTTGGTATTCATCACTTGGTCGACTTTTATACAAAATTTTGGAGCATTTCTATTTCAAAGGCAAAGACTTAACAAAACAACTTGGGGCCGAGCGCCGCCACGCACGACGCCGCGCGCCCGCACGCCGCTGTCGCGCGCCCGCGCGCCGCCGCCCCCGCATCCGCGCCCGCGCCTCCCGAGGCCGCGCACGGCCCAAGGCCCGCCCGCCCGAGCCGCCCGCGCGCCGACGCACCCCCCGCCCGAGGGCTCCGAGTCCGCGCCGCACGGCCGCGCACGCCGCGGACCGCCGGGTTCGACGGCCACAGCCGCCGCCGTACGCGCGCCGCCCGAGCCCGCAGCACAGCCGAGGGCATCTTCGACGTCAACCGCTATCATCCACGCACGCCCCACGCCGCCTATAAAAGCTCCTCCCCGCCCCCGCGCCACCCGAGCCGCACCGCCGCCATTGCCGCCGCCGCCCGGAGCTCGCTGCTCTCGCGCTCGCCGCCGGCCAGTTGCTCCGGTAGCACCCTTAGGCACCCGTAGACCTCCCCAAGTCGCTTGTTTCCCAAAGATTTCATCTCCACGCCATCCTTCACCGAGCCGCCGCGGCCACCGCCGCCGGCCGCCCGAAATCCGTCGCCGGCGACCTCTCCGCCCCAACTCCGGCATCCTGCGCCCTAGGTGAGCCTCGGTCGCGCCCGATCGCTTGCCCTACGGCTAAAGACCACCGGCCGGGCCGAGCCGGGCCGCGCCCGCGCCGCCCGCCCGCCAGGCCCACCTGCAACGATTTGGGCCCCGTGTAGGGTGTTTCGTGTAAAAGTTAGGGCCTGGTTGCAAAGAAACCTATCTAAGTTTTCTTGCAGATCATTCCAGAGCCTTAGAAAATTCCTAAAAATTCGTAGAAAAATCAGAAAAATCCCAAACCAATTTTGTAGGGTTCAGGAGAGTAAATCCCATCTCTTTTGTTGTTTATTCATGGCTGGATTCTAAACAGTTTTAGCAGGAAAAATACAAATGTGTTAACCCTAGATCTGTCATAACTTGAAATCCATAACTTCTCTGTATCTCAATTTTGGATATGTTGTGTGTTAAGATATGACTAGATGTTGTGCCAAAAATTGCACAAAGTTATGCAGTAGATCTTGTTAAATAAATTCTTTTTCCATTCCCGTTAAACCGCCTAGATGATTTTTCTTGTTAAATATATTTATGTTCTTGAGCTCAATCGGGCACACCGTATTGTAATGTAAAATGCACTCTTGTGAAATTAATCATGATTTTTTGCTTAACAGAAATAATTAATCTTGATTTATGCATGTTTTCCTTTGTAAATTAATAAACCAAGTTCAGTGAAGTTCCTAGGTGCATATGCTGGTTCTTTATACTTGTTTAGGGCCAGAGAGCTTGCCCAAGAAAGTTTGAGTCAACTTGATGCTTATTTATTTTTGTATGCATTTAAATTGCATCACTAGCTAGCCCTTGTTATTTATCAATAGTATTTAATTTCCTCGCATCCAACACTTACATGTGGGTCCAATGGGCCAGGATAGGTGCTAATATGCTGGTGAAACACTTATTTAATTTTTTGCAATTTAATTGCGTAATAAAAAAGCTTAAAAGCCCTTTTGAATATTAAAGGGGATTAAATTAAGAAAAAAAAAAAAAAGCTCCTATTTAATTCTTTTTCCTTTTTGAAAGTATTATTTAATTTAATTAAAAGGCATTAATTACCATCATCGATCGTAAAGTAATTCATAAATACAACTATTAATTATACCTTTGGTTGTGAAAGGAAAAGGAATTAAGTCAGACATGAAATGACAAGTATAATGAAAACCTTTATTCAATGTACAATAAAAGAATAACCCATGTACACCAATAACCTTCCTTAAAGAGAAAACCCGATCTAAATGCTTGTTAAGGTGAATATGACAAACCCGGTGAGTTGGATAAGACAACAAAATATCACATCACTCCGAACTTGCATTGTATCTGTAGATCTTCCTGACGGGAGATTACTCCCCGTCCCGGAACCCGAGGAAGGAGGAGCGGAAGGCCGCTGCAAAGACGTGGAAGTACTCGACACCGAGGGTGCCCAAGCTAACCTAGCCGACGGCGGCAGCCCGGCATCTAACCTAGTTTTGAAATTCTTTATTCAATTATCTATGAATGATTGTGCATTTACGTTCAGGAGTTGAATGAAACCCTAGATGCATGATCCATAGGTACCCTTGTCCTTGCTAGTATGATAGGTCGATAGCTGCTAAGCTATAGGACCGTTACAAGTCGAGTGATGACCTCAATCGCGAGAACAGGTTCCTAGATAGGAATCATAATTTATCCTTAAATGGATTGCTCATGTGGTAAGAGCATGGACTGGGTCTCAGTCCAAAGGGGTTGCGTGGGTTAGTTTTTGAACGTACTAAGCACATGTCGTGGGTATGGGACCGGTAAGCCTAGTACCTTAATGAGGCGCAAGGATCCTACCATTACTACTCTCGGATTTACTTCTCACGCGCTCGCCATCGATGGTGTATGGTGACTCCGGGTATCTTGCGGGGTATGCCGAATAGCCTGCACCAAAGACTGTAAGATTCAATCCCGACCCGAGGATTTTTGGGGACGGCCTGGGAAACTTGTCCTTGCGGGGACAACCTACCGTGTGTTTGGGTTTACCTTGCAAGGTTTAAATCAATCGATTGTCGGCCTCTCACCGTTATCTGAGACTACTTACTCCACTAGTCATGAGATCCCTAATGGTGGAAGTTGATGAAGATGATGCTTGATTAATTGTATTGTACAACTTTGCTTGTACTAGTTGGCTAATTGAAGGACCGATACGGCGAACCAGAGAGGGGGGAGCATCGTACTGGCTAAAATTCTTCTCGATGGAGATGAGAACTCCAACAAGACGAACACGGCTTCCAACACACGTCTCCGACTCACTACCCAAGTTGGTCAAGCCCACGTAGCCACTGAAGTGCCACTGGACCTAGGAACCAACATACACAGCCTCTTCCGACTCGAGAACGCAGCAAATGAACAACAAAACCCCGAGTCTGCTGTACCCACACCGGTCGACCGGTGAGCACCGCCGACCGGTCCCCGCCGGTGAACCCGAGCAACTTCCACTAAGTGGCTCTACACCGGTCGACCGGTGAGACGCACCGGTCGTACCGATGGCAGCCGTAAAGCCCCAAGGCACTGCATGTACCAACCGACCACCAAACGAACCCAAACCTCGAAACAACACAGCTACATTCACGGGACAACAAAGAACACACCAAGACGCTCACTCCGAGCGAAAACCCACAAGGCCCCGCACCGGCCGGGACTCGGCCACATAACCTGGCCGACCGTAGCTCGCGCCTCGGGATGAACAAAGACCCGCGGGTCAACTCCCCCAAATCCAAATCTCGATCTCCCGACCGCTCCACGGACTTGAACAAGACTTGGGGATATCAGAGCACCTCATGAGGAGTCCATAGCCAAGTTTAATCCCACCAAATCTCGTCCAAAAAGGAGGAATCGAAGAAATCCCGCCGAAAGCACTTCCAACCCAAGAACTCAAGAAACCCCTAAATTCGAGCAACTTTTCTCACGGATTTGGAGGGGAATCACACCAAAGAACCACGAAGGGTTCCCACAAATTTCCCCTACCGAATCACCAAGAGAAAGCCCCAAAACGCTCCAAAGAAATCACCCAAGAGGGCTCCGAAAATCACCACCAAAAACAACCTGGGAAAACACATCCAAACCTTGAGGAATCACGCCGAATCATCTATACATGAAACAAGGATCTGCACAAGGTCTAGCAAGCCGCCCGATCATCCATCCCTCTCTACAAGATCTCTCCGTGAAGCTCTCTTGCTAGTCCTAGAGAAAACCTAAGGAAAATAGGTGGAAAATAGAAAAACTAATGAGCTAGGGTTCCAAAGAGTTGGCTGCCATCCTCTCACCTCTTGGGTTATATGGAGGCAACCGAATGTCTCAAATGCCCTTCTCAACAACTAGGGGATACAAGCCTCAAGGGCGGATTTGGAATTCTTGATGTCTTCACCATCTGACGGTGCCCTGCCACCGCACCCCGCGTAGCTCGACGCAAGCCATGCGATCCCGACGCGTGTCCTCCGCTTCGAAGATTCCGGACCGCTGCCGCCGCACACGGCCGACCGTGCCTCACCTGGGCCGACCGTCCCGTCGGGTCGACCGGTCGACCCACCGGTCGACCGTCCGTGCCGCCGCACCTCCGTCTCGGCTCTCCTGCCTTGCTTAGATCAACCAGAACCCAAAGGGTCTTCTCTCGGTGAACCACCGGAAACCCCGCGAACTCTGCAGCCTCCGCCAATCTCCACTCATGACTTGGCCCCACGTAGTCCCGGCTCGACCTTGGTTTTGAGGCTCAACCAAGAAACCGTCCATGACTTCATCTTGCCGTTCATGCCACCATGCGGCCCGCACTTGACCTTGGCTGCCACCGGTCCCCGAACGAAGCCTACTTGTCTTCTCCACACCCGGAGGGCCTCACCGGCGACGACCTTTCGCGCTTGTTCTTCACCTGCACCAACACGAGTCAAGCCGCAACCCGCACCTGCAATACTTAGCCAAGAATCGGGCCCACATACTTGCTAATCACTACCATACAAGGAAGCGACCATCCACCGTCCTCGAACCACATGGTCCTCAATCTCCCTGGATGAGTGCATTGACAACACCCACACGAAAGTAACAAGAGAGAAAAGAAAAAGAAAGGAACGAACAAAAAGAAACCTCCAACAAGCGATCGAAAGCCAAACAAAGGCAAAGAGCAAGATCACTTGAAGAAGACAAGCCCCACCCTTAGGCAAGGGCAAATCAGCCGACACATCCGAGACAAAACCAAGTCTACAAAGAGCGCAAACCACCGAAACAAAGATCGAAAACCACAAAGAGCTCCCCGCACACATGCAAGCTCCCCCGAACCAATGCAACTCCCCTGACGAATGCATGCAAGAAACCACATGAAACAGATACCAAGTAAAGATCTTCTGCACTTCACACCGGTCGATCAATATCACTCACCGGTCGAATGGTGCCTAACATATGTACAGGACTGAAGATCACACCTGGCCACCGGGTGCTCATCACCGGTCGACCTGTACAAATGTATCTTAAATGGCTCGAAACCACCCGAAAACCTCTTCTAAATGCGCCCGGTAAGCCATTTCAAGCTCAAACTTCTCCCCCTTGTTGGCAATGCATGAATCAAGCCAAAAATGCAAAACTTTCAACCTAGAGCTTCTCAAATAGACAAAATTCAACAAAGAATGCTACACATGTCCAAATGAGCAAGTTAGATACTCTACGGCTTCGTATCGATCTCAACTACATGATCACCAAGTTTCACAACCATTGGACGAAGCTAAAATGGATTTTGGCAATTTTGCGAAAAAACATGCCTCTCATGAGCAAAGTCCTAAACATGATCAAAGCATATCAAAATGGCAAAGCCACACAAACTTCATGCTAGGACAGCCATTCTAATCATAAGACCATCACAAACACCCACAAGCACCTCATGTCATGTCAAAGCCACCGAGCCATGTGCCTACTTCTATGTATGAGACTTCTCATTGGTAGGCATCATGCAACGGTTTAGCACCCAAAGCAAATTAAATTCAGCACGTATGACATGGGAGCACATTTCCAAGCATTTTTCATTTCATTTTCAGATTTGTAAATGGTACATGAAATGTCTTTGCGACAAAAAGGAACTTATGCTCCTCCACAAGATAAATCTAGAGGGCTAAACATTCATGATGGCAAATGAGCCTTTGGCCCCATATGATCAATAAACTAGCTATCCAACCATAAATTAAGCATAGCAAGGCCACAAAGACATGTCAAGAGCATGTAAAGGCATTTACGCATGAGAGAGCATACATGAGACATTTTTCAAAAACATAGCTATCAACCATGGATTATTCATCAAGATCATCAAGAGCTAAGCCAAACTAACCGTAGCATACCAAACAAGCTCACAAAGACATATATCTCATTCCATGGTGAACAATGTATACGAGAGAAGCTTTTCCTAACCAATGCATATGATACAAAATGCATGCAATCTAAGATACAAGGATGCCTATACATCATGTTACATATGCCATGCCAAATGCAAGAAATGCACAAAGGAAAGCTATACATAGCTACAAACCGGCTCCTCGAGGGGAGGCAAAACGGGCTCGACACCACCGGCAAAAGAAAGCTCCCACACACCCAACTCAGGAAATCAAACACACACCAAGTTCACCCCGCAAACGAGTGAAAGTTGCTTGATCTAGGGGTTTGGTGAAAATATCGGCTAGTTGGTGATGTGTGGGTACATGGATCAAAGCTATCTTTCCTTTCTCGACATTGTCTCTCAGAAAATGGTACCTCACTTCTATGTGCTTGGTTTTGGAATGGAGCACTGGGTTCTTTGCAACGCTTATGGCACTGGTGCTATCACATTGAAGTGGGACAAGGGTATACTCCTCACCAAAGTCACTCATGGTGTAGGTGATCCAAAGGAGCCGAGAGCAACAACTAGCGGCGGCAACATACTCGGCCTCGGTCGTGGATTGAGCAACACTCGACCGCTTACGGGAAGACCAAGACACCAACGAAGAACCCAAAACCGGCAAGTCCCGGTAAGTGGACTTCCTATCCAACCGACACCCGGCAAAATCCGCGTCTGAAAAACCATGAAGCGCCAAAGAAGAGGACGCGGAGTACCAAAGGCCGAAGTCGGGAGTGTGACGCAAGTACCTAAAAATTCGCTTCACCGCTTGCCGATGCGAAGTCCTCGGAGACGCTTGAAAACGAGCGCACAGACACACCGAGAACTGTATGTCCGGCCTCGTCGCCGTCAAGTAGAGGAGTGACCCGATCATGCTTCGGTACTCCTTCTGGTCCACGTGTTCACCTTCCTCGTCCGCATCAAGAGTTGTAGTCGTACTCATCGGCGTCGTCATAGCCTTGGAGTCCTCCATCTTGAACTTCCTCACAATGTCCTTGGTGTACTTAGCCTGGTGCACAAATGTTCCTTCCTTTGATTGCTTGATTTGTAGCCCGAGGAAGAACTGCAACTCGCCCATCATGCTCATCTCAAACTCCCTGCTCATATCATCTGCAAACCTCGCAACAAGAGAGTTAGACGAGCCACCAAAGACAATATCATCCACGTATACCCGCACAATCGCATATCTCCCGCCCGCTCAAAAAAACAAGGTCCGATCGACCTTCCCCATCTCAAAGCCTCTCTCAAACAAGAACCCCCTCAACCCGCCATACCAAGCTCTAGGCGCCCGCTTCAACCCATACGCGCCTTCCTCAACTTGTACACCCGTGGGGGTACTTCTCACTCTCAAACCCCGAGGTCGCCTCACATACACTTCTTCCTCCAAAGACACCATTCGAAAAGCACTCTTCACATCCATTTGGTGCAACTTGAACCCTTTAGCCACGAAAAGGCTAGAAGAATCCTAATCGCCTCCAAACGGGCTACGGGAGCAAAAGTCTCCTCGTAGTCGATCCCCTCCTTCCGACCGAACCCCCCGGGCAACAAGTCTCGACTTGTTCCTCACAACCTCACCCTTCTCTCCCTCTTTGTTTTTCCCCACCCACTTGGTACCAATCGGCTTACACCCGGGGGGAGGGTCAACCAACTCCCACACCCGATTCCTCTCAAAGTTCTCCAACTCCTCATGCATCGAGTTAACCCAATTGTGATCGGATAGTGCGTGTCCAATGTCTTTGGGCTCAAAAGAAGCAACAAACGCAGCATGAGCGAAATGGGAATTGTTTCGAACCCTCGACCGTGTAGTGCGTTCATTCATGTCGCCGATGATCCTCGAAGCTGGGTGATCCACTTGAACTCGCCGGGGAGGTTCTCGCCTCGAAGCTACCTCCCCCTCAACATCAGCTTCTCCTCGTTCTTGATTTGTCGTCGTAGGTGTAGCAGAGGGTCCATCCATCATCGTAGTCGAAGTAGTGGGTACATGTTCAGCCGGGGGCACCGCACCACCATCCTCATCATCACCATGTTCATGCTCCTCCTCCTGAAAGATCTCCTCGCCAAGCTCATCATCACCTGCACACTCAAAAACAAGCTGACTACGTGGCTCGTCTCGTCGAAGGTTACCTCGCAAGTCTCCACAATTTGGTTAGTTTCAAGATTGAGCACACGATATGCTCTAGAATGAGATGCATAACCAAAGAAAATGCCATCGACGTACCTAGCCTCAAACTTATCCAACTTCATGCCTTTCTTCAGAATGAAACACTTGCAACCAAAGACATGGAAGTGACTCACCTTGGGTGTGCGACCATGCATCAACTCATAGCATGTCTTCTTCTTGTGCACTCTGAGGTATATCCTGTTCGACACATAGCACGCGGTATTCACCACCTCAGCCCAATACCTCCTCTGAGTCCTATGCTCATCAAGCATCGTCCGAGCCATCTCGCACAAGGTCCCGTTCTTCCTTTCCACAACACCATTCCCGGGGAGGCGTATACGGACTCGAAAACCGGTGCTCAAGACCCAAGTCATGACAAAAGGTTTCAAAACGAGAGTTCCCGAATTCCGAGCCATTATCACCGCGGATAGCTCATATGGCATCTCCGTGCCTCTCGTTGCTCAACCTCAAGACTAGATCTCGAACAAAACCAAACGTCTCCCCCTTATCCTCCAGTAAAGAACACCCACGCATACCGAGAATAGTCATCCACCACAACGAGGACATACCACTTCCCACCCGCAGATCGCACACGAGCTGGGCCAACAAGGTCCATATGGAGCAGCTCGCATGGACGCTCGCTCATCACATCGGTGAGAGGCGGGTGAGAAGAGGCCACCATCTTGGCATGCCTACACGGAGCACAAACCAACTCTTTCTCAAGCTTCAACCGTGGCAATCCTCGGACCAAATTGAGTTTACTCAAGCGAGACAAAAGGTCAAAGCTCAAGTGACCCAACTTCCTATGCCACTTCCACAACTCACTCGAAGAACCAGCCAAGAAACAACGCTCAACACCCGATGACTGAGAAAAATCAGCACGAAACACCTGACCCTCGGGAACGACCATACAAACAAGGTCCCCTCGAGAGTCCACAATCCGAGAACCACTAGGCCGAAACAACACCTCAAAACCCTCATCCAACAACCGAGACACGAAAGCAAATTGTACCCCGGCCGATTGAACAAGAGCAACACGCCTCGAGTGATCTTGTCACTCACTTTTATCTCACCTTCCGAAAGCACACGCCCACGCCCATTGTCCCCAAAAGTGATGTACCTCTTCGTCACCACCGGACGAGACTTGAGAACCACCCCCGTCTCCGGTCATATGCCTCGAACAACCGGAGTCAATCAACCAAATGTTCTTCAAGTCTCCCACCCGAAAATCAAAAATAGGCATGTGAGCGAACAAACGACTCAAAGATCGGGGTTAGTACCAAAGGAGGAAAACCAAAGGCCGAGCCATTTGCTCGAAAGTGGGGTTAGCACCAACCAAAGCATCTCTCCTACCAAAGCTACCTCCACGAACACCACCACGGTAACCACCCCGAGGGAACCACCCTCTCTCGCCCGGAGGGGGACCAAATCCACGCAAGAAAGCCCGTGGAACGTCCTTCCTCTCCAACTCAACGCCACGACTCCTCCAATCCCCGTATTGAGCACGAGGAGGAGAACGCCTAGAAAACCGACCACCCGCACTTTTTCCACGCCCCAACCACCGAACCACGACCACCGTAAACACCCCTCGCACCCGTACGAGCTCGAAACCCGAACACTTGTCTGTCTGTGCCCGCACCGGTCCGACGGTGCCCCACACCGGTCCGACGGTGTGACCCGGACAGAAGACCACCCGCAGCCCCTTCTTCTCTCCCCAAGCCCGAACCGTCCTCACAATCGCCTTGCCCCCGGGCATCTACATACGAGGCTCAAGTACACCATCGGAAGGGTGGTACTTGTCCTTGTTAGCCCACTCCTTCTTCATTCTCTCCTCTCGCTTCCTCTTGAAGCAAAACTCCTCCTTATGGCCATCTCTCCCACAATAGCCACAATGGAACCTCACAAGCTTAGGCTTTGGCTTGGGATGTGGTCGCTCACTTGGTTTCTCTCCACTCAAACCCTCCACCGGTTTCTCACCACTAGCCTTCTCATTCTCCTTCCCAAAGAACACTTTCCCCCGAAGTGCTCACAAACTTGATAGGCTTTTGTAGGTCGTTTGTGGGTGTAGGAAACACGGGTGGAGCTGGGGTTGTGTCTAGTCGGTTCCTTAGATGGTTAGGTTTTGGTGGGAAATCATTCTTGTGGTGGGTTTTTGGTGGCTCCTGGATATTCTCTCCACTCCCCTCACCAACCTTGTTTGCTCCAAGCCCCTCACCATCTTGCCTCTTAAAGGCCTCGATCATCATCCTCAACTGAGGCTCGTGACCGGACAACCAACCCATCAACTTCCTCAAATCATCATTCTCATCCTGCAAACGATCAACATAATGTGCAAGCTCCAAATTTTTCAATGCATGCATTTCACAAGTAGAGCAAGATGTAGGCATGGGTTCCTTCAATTTAGCCTCGAGCGAACTAGTGTAAGCATGCATCTCATCAATCTTAGCATGCAAAACAGGGCAAGAAGTGCAAGCACCTAGCAAAGCAAAGGAGTCTAGACTTAAGCTCACCCACTTCAACCCTAAGCACATCTAGTTCCTCACACTTGGAGGCATGCTTCTCCTTGAACAAAGCAAGATCAGCAAGGAAAATAGAGCAATCAAGACAATCATTCTCATCGAAACAACGAGGCTAGCCTTAAGCGAATCAATCTCAAGCTTGCTATCAAGCACCCGTGTCTCTAGCTCGGCCCACTCTAGTCCTAGCATCCTCGAGTGAAGCCCTAAGCTCTTTCCCCGATTTTCTTGGCCTCTCTAAGCATGTCATCACGGTTATCAAGCAAAGAGCCAAGCCTCTCATTCTCCGGCGCAAGAAGGGAAGTTCATCACGCACCTCGTCGTCGGGACTCGCAGTCCGAGTCGCTCCGTGTGCTCTTCTTGCCGCCGGAGCTCGCCGCCATGGTGCGAAGCCATCTCTCGCGGCGGCCCTCACCCCGCTCGTGTTCTTGGACGACTTCTTGCTCTTGCGGCGATCTCCCTCGTCTTCGCCGCCGCTCGAGCTCGAGGTGGAGTACGCGGAACTGGAGTCGACGTCGCTCGCTCCAACCATCGCTCGGGCCTTGCCTCGGCCCTCCTTCTTCCTCGACCGCCGCTCGTCCTTGTACTTGTTCTTGTGCTTGCTCTTGTGGTCACGCCTCGAACGGTACTTGCCATCGTTCATCCTCGGCTTGTGCTTGTAGCCGTCCTTGTTCTCGACCTTCTCCGGCGGCCGGCGACGAAGTGTCCCGCTTGCCACACCGGAAGCAAGTCCTCGTGTTCCTCCTCATGTTCACGCGGTTCTCGTGCGGCCTCTCGAACCGCCTCGTCAACGGCCGCCGGCTCGTCCTCTCCAAGGTCATCAAACTCCTCATCCGGCATAGACATCAAAGAGGAAAACGAGAACATCCCGGTGGATGGGTTAGAGTTAGTCTTTCCTTTGGAACCACCAACGAGGGCAAGACTATGGGAATCGGTCGGTCCCTCGAGCTTGGCGGTCATGCCCCTATCCACCTCGGCCCGACTTGAGCTTCGAGAACAAGCTCGTTCACCGTCGAGTATCATACCTCTCCGACTCGACTATGGCCTCGAACTTTCCGCCCCATATCCTACGATCCAAAGAGTGTAAGAGCTTGACCGCTCTATCATGATCATCGTACGGGAGCACGTCCACATTGGCCCTCATGTTGTTCACAACCACCGTGAACCTCGAAACAAGGCATCGATGGACTCACCGGGGAGATGAGTGAAGTTCTCGTACTCTCTCCGTAGGTCGCATACATCCGTGCCTCGAACTCGGGCGTTCCCAACATGAGCCTCCTTCAACACCGCCCAAATCCTACAAGCCAAGTGCTCGGTGTGCACCCGATCGAACTCAGCCGACACAAAGCACGAAACAAGTAGTCGACCGCCTTATTGTTGGCGTCGAATCCGTCCCTCGACCCCGGAGCAAGGAAATCCATCGGCCGGACATAGCCCGTGTCCACCGTGACATCCCAAAGCGGTCGACCCTTTCCGCGGAGCAACGCACCCATCCGCTTGCTCCACATCCGGTAGTTCTTGCCATCGAAGTGTGGAGGACCCGAACCCCGTTCTCGGTACGCCATCCTTGGATCTTAGACCGGTTAGAGTCAACAAAGACCCGAACCGGCTCGATACCACTTGAAGGACCGATACGGCGAACCGAGAGGGTGGGAGTGAATGGGAGCCGATAAAAATTCTTCTCGATGGAGATGAGAACTCCAACAAGATGAACGCGGCTTCCAACACACGTCTCCGACTCACTACCCAAGTTGGCCAAGCCCACGTAGCCACCGGAGTGCCACCGGACCTAGGAACCAACACACACGCCCTTCCGACTCGAGAACGCAGCGGGACAACAAACCCCGAGTCTACGGACCCACACCGGCCGGACGGTGAGCACCACCGGTCGACCGGTCCCCGCCGGTGAACCCGAGCAACTTCCACTAAGTGGCTCTACACCGGTCGACCGGTGAGACACACCGGTCGACCGATGGCGGCCGAAAGCCCCCAAGGCACCAAACAGAGCCAACCGACCACCAAACGGACCCAAACTCGAAACAAGCACCACGGGACAACAAAGAACACACCAAGACACTCACCCGAGCGAAAACCCACAGGGGCTTGCACCGGTCGAGCCGGTCAAGAGCACCGGTCGACCGGTGTAGCTCGGGCGGCTCGGGATGAACAGCACCCGCGGGTCAACTCCCCCAAATCCAAATCTCGATCTCCCGAATCGCTCCACGGACTTGAACAAGACTTTGGGGATATCAGGAACACCTCATGAGGAGTCCATAGCCAAGTTTAATCCCACCAAATCTTGTCCAAAAAGGAGGAATCGAAGAAATCCCGCCGAAAGCACTTCCAACCCAAGAACTCAAGAAACCCCGAAATCGAGCACTTTTTCTCACGGATTTGGGAGGGGAATCACAGCCCAAAGAACCACGAAGGGTTCCCACAAATTTCCCCCATCAAATCTCCAAGAGAAAAGCCCCGAAAACACCCCAAAGAAATCACGAAGAAAGGGCTCCGAAAATCACCACCAAGAACAACCCGGGGAAAACACATCCAAACCTTGAGGAATCACGCCGAATCATCTATACATGAAACAAAGATTCGTACAAGGTCTAGCAAGCCGCCCGATCGTCCATCCCTCTCTACAAGATCTCTCCGTGAAGCTCTCTTGCTAGTCCTAGAGAAAACCTAAGGAAAATAGGTGGAAAATAGGAAAACTAATGAGCTAGGGTTCCAAGAGTTGGCTGCCATCCTCTCACCTCTTGGGTTATATGGAGGCAACCGAAAGTCTAAAATGCCCTTCTCTACTAACTAGGGATACAAGCCCCTCAAGGGCGGATTTGGAATTCTTGATGTCTTCACCATCGGACGGATGCCCGGCGACCGCACCCTGCGTAGCCTCGACGCAAGCCATGCGATCCCGACGCGTGTCCTCCGCTTCGAAGATTCCGGACTGCGTCGTCGCACACCGGTCAGACCGGTGCTCCTCACCGGTCAGACCGGTCAGACCCACCGGTCAGACCGGTCTGGCGCTGCTGCAGCTCCGTCTTCGGTTCTCCGGTCTTGGCTTTGTGGATCAACCAAGGAACCCAGTGGTTTTCTGGTGAACCACCGGAAACCCCGCGAACTCGGTGTAGCCTCCGCCAATCTCCACTCATGACTTGGCTCCCACGTAGTCCCGGCTCGACCTTGGTTTTGAGGCTCAACCAAGAAACCGTCCACGACTTCATCTTGTTGTTCATGCCACCATGCGGCCCGCACTTGACCCCCGCCGGCCACCGGTCCCTCGAACGAAGCCTACTTGTCTTCTCCACACCGGAGGCCTCACCGGCGACGACCTTTCGCGCTTGTTCTTCACCCGCACCAACACGAGTCAAGCCGCAACCCGCACCCGCAATACTTAGCCAAGAATCGGTCCACACAACGTTGTCAATCACTCATCACACAAGGAAGCGACCATCCACCGGTCCTCGAACCACACATGGTCCTCGATAAGCTTAACAAGAATCTACCCTCCGTAGAGATGAAGGCTAGTACATTATGGAACTTTAATGAATTAAAATTTTGAGAGCATTATGTTTTCTCATGTGTAATCAAATGCAAAGTTTAAACATTGTTTGGCAATGATGATATCCATCGAAGGCTTACTCGAGGACGAGCAAGGTTTAAGCATGGGGGAGATGTTGACGGTGAAAATCCGTCAACCTAGCCATGAGTTTACCTTCGGTGTTGGCATGAGTTTTATACCTTATCCATTGGTACTAACCCCCCGTGGTATAACAAGTTCACGTGTGCATGTCGGTTTTGGAGTTTAATGTTTATGCGGGTTTTTGTGTTGAATGCAAGACTTTCGGGATAAGTTCATCAAGCACCTCATGACAAGACCTTGAAGCCCCGTACAAGTCATGCAATGAAGCAAACTTAACTCCAAGAAGCCGGGACTTGATCCAAGAAGACGACGGACTCCGGGGACCCGACCGAGAAAAGTGTCGAATCTTGCAAGACAAGGAGTTGAGTCCAATTCGGAGAGAAACCGACGACATGGACTTACATGCGAAGGGGGAAACATCCGGGAAGCAAGGGAACCGACGTGGGGCAAAGGAGCCCACGGGGCCGGGCCTAAATGGGCCCGGGCCGGCCGGCCCGGGTCCGGTCGGCCGGAGCCCATTTTGGGCCCAAATTCGCTCTCCTTTGCCCTAGCCGCCATCGGGCTATTTATAGTCCCCCGACCGAGAGCCACGGGGAGAAGAATTCGTCTTCGGCCGCCGAGGAGCGAGAGAAGAGAGGGACACCATGTCGGAGAGGAGAGGGTCGAGCTAGTTGACTAGGGTTTCCCTAGCCGACGTGGGAACCTTGCATGGAAGACCACGTCGGAATTCCCGGAGCCGAAGCAAGATCAAGGAAGGATCCCGGTGGTGATCTTGTGTATGTATCATTGTCATAGTTGAATTATCAAGTTGAATCTTTTCTTAGCGATCAAGTGTTTCCTCGAAGATTTCGTTTTTCGGTCGGCTTTGCTTATTCCAATTCTATTCGTACGATAGATTACATAGGGTGTTCTTGTAGCCGCGGTGGCTAGAGGTACACGCCGGATCTTCCGAAAGAATCTCGACTTGTCTTTTGACTCGCCCTAGGCTCCCCGCATGAATAGGGATACGTTGTGACAGAACGGGGGTCTCGAAAGGCGGATGTTTTCGGATTTGGACGGGAAACCACGATTTAAAGAGGCTTCTATTAAGATTCGATTTGCTACTTCTTCTCTTGCTTGGAACTTCAACAAAAGGCTTACCCCGATCCCTCTAGATCGGTTTATCTACCCAATCTTACTTTGTTTTCTCCGGTCTTTAGTAGATTAGATTTATCTTTGTTTTGTGCTTTTATCTAGATGCATTAGGGTTTCTCTTTTACCAAAGATTGAAGTTACTTAGCTTTACTAGATCAACTCTTGCGTCACACATTTGTTCCACGGATTCGATACCTTGGGTTCACCACTCGAGGGAAGAAGGGTCCCTTGACTACGACGGGAGACTTGTACGCTTGCGAGTCACAAACGAACTTTGATACAATTATTAATCGTCAACGGCGGACTAGCCTCCGTGCTAGCCGGCAGATCCCGAACGAGAGGTACATGAGGAAAGCCGGGGGGGCCGAACCTCGACCGCAACCGGAAGCGGTCTTGCGGTGTCTCCTCGTTGTCACCCTCATCCGACGTGTCTTCAACGACAACGGTGTCGTCTCCTTCGTCGACTTCGCGCCGCTCCTTGGCCTTGGCCTTCCCTTCTTCTCGGGACCTCGACCGACCGAGGAGGCGGCGCCGGCTCGGAGACGAACTTCTTCACGTCATCCTGCAAGGAGCACAACTCATCAGTGTGACTACTCTCATGCAATGAGTACTCGACTACGGATGCGGCTACTAACCTCTTTTGGTGGGCACGTGGCAGAGAACTCTGGTACGGGGCACGACGTGTATGCCGGCATATCTTTGAAGATCCGGGCCAGCCTATCAACAATGTCGTCGTCGTCGACTTCATCTCCAGGCATCTGCGACGTGTCATCGTCGCCGTACTCGTACCCCAGGGTGTCGCGAGCCATCAGCGGCTGCACCCTGCGCTTCATGAAGCTGAAGGCCACGTGCTCGGCCCTCGCGCCGCTTCCCTCGAAGACCTTGATCCTCGCCAACAACTCGGGCAGATGGAGTCCTTCTTGCATCGTTGGCTCCGAGTTCCACCACGGACGGTGCTTGGGCTGCTTCCCGCTCGGCTTCGGCAGCTCCGGGTGGTGGTTCGTGACGTAGAACCACTTGGCCTTCCAGTCCTGGTTGGAATCTATCAACTTGTAGGAGAGGTACTGCTCGGCGGCATCCTCCTTCATCTGGATCCCTGCTCCTCTGACTACTCACGGGTTGCTGGCGCTGGGTTGCGGCTTCACCCGGAAGAACTTTCGAATAAGATCCAATGGGGCTTGTTCCACGTAAAGGCTTCACAAAAATGTACGAAGACAGCGGTGTGGAAGATAACGTTGGGGTTGAGGTTGAGGTACTCGATGCCGTAGTACCCCAGTAGCCCCTTGAAGAAGTCGCTCGCTGGGAGAGATAGTCCACGCTCCGCGAACCGCGCAAACATCGGGATCTCATCCGGATTTTTCTCCATGGGGTACGGATCCCCGGCGGCAGCCCTCCACATGTCCACCTCCTTCTCCCACAGGAATCCACTGTTGAGAAGGGCCAGCAAGTCTTCAGTCTTCGCCTTGGACTTCTTCCATTCACGGTTTGGATCTGGCCGCGGCGGGGACACCGGCGGTGATGTCCCTGCGGCAGATCCGGCGGCCTCTTCACAGGCCCTCTTCTTTCCGCCGGTGGCCTTCGTGGTCTTCGACGGAGACGGCTTCATCCTCCAGGTGCACAGTGTCTTCACGCGCATTCGCTCGGGGGCTACAGCACTGGCTCTCTACGGCGTGCGCGCTTGGATCTACAAGCTCTCAATGGCGGCGGTCTGCACCAGTGGCGATTCCCCGGCTAGATCCGCCGGGGAATGGTTGCGGCTACGTGCGGTGAAAAACCCTAAGGGTTTTGGCTTCTATTTATAAGTCAACGCGGCCCCTCAACGGCCGGATGGATAAGTCCGCGCTTGGCCGACTCGGTGGCCACGCGTGACCTTTCAACTTCAACTAGTCGACGCGCCTCACCTCGGGGCTCGCCTACCTCTACTCGACTTTCCGGGAAGCGACAAGACTCAAAAGCAACTCGAGAAACATTCTACAAGATGACCCTTCAATTCGAGAGGAAGTACTTGACTCAAGGCTCGGGGGCTCCGTGCCACGTGTCCTTCGGTTTTTTCTCCGGATTTTTCGGGATTTTCTTGCCGGAACTTCGTGTGTACCCTCGGCCCGAGTCTACAACTCAACCTAAGGCTCGGGGGCAACTCCATATGGAGTGCGATTTTGCAATCGCACTTCCATATCATTTTCGGCTTCAAGACAACATGGGCATTGTTGAAGACCTTCAAGGGCGCACTCGAGGACACTTGGGACTACTCGAGAAGACTTCGGGATTGCTCAAACATCCGGAGTACATTCCGGCCTCGGGATGCTTCGACTACTCTTGAGGACTTTGACTTGTAGTGCTCGGGGACGCTTGAGGACTACTCGTTAAAGCCGTCAAGACTACTTGAAGCTATCCTTCTTGACTACAAAGTACCGGGGGCTTGTCGTATGGACCTCCCCGGGGCCCACTACCTCGGTGGGTAACGGGACCGACTACTCGGTGGGCCCCCGGGACTACCCGACTTGCGCCGCACAACACCCGATGGCGTGAAGCACAAGGACTACAAGAGGAGAAGTACTCGGTTAGGAAGCCGTACATGTCTTGCACCGTATGGAAGACTCCTAGACGTACTCGACTAGTACTCTCTCCCTAAACCGACTTGTAACCCCGCCTCCCGGACTATATAAGGCGAGGCGGGGACCCCTCTCTCTATCATCTCAACTCGGGCGTAAGATTGCATCATCTTGTAATCGTACCCAATCAATCCGGAGCTACGCAAAGCATACGAGACGTAGGGTATTACGCACCTCGCGGCCCGAACCTGTCTAAATTGTGTGCCACGTGCCTCTTCCTTCGAGTTACCGATCTCGGCGAGGCCACATTCATCTACTTCGGGTACTCCCTTTAGTAGGTTGCCGGTCTAAAACCCCGACGTACGGTTAAATAATGTGATGAGGGGAGGCAGTTAAGAAGGAGGTCCTAAACTCCTACACACCTGAATCATCTACCCTGTGCCATATAGTGAATGGGTGAGTCATGTTCAGTATGTGCCCAAAAAGGGAGGGATGACAACGGTTACCAATGAGCAAGGCGAGCAATTTGCTCAGCGCCTCACCACCAGATGGAGGATGTGTATAGATTATGGGAAACTCAATAAGGCCACAAGGAAGGATCACTTCCTGCTACCCTTCATTGATGAGATGCTGGAATGACTTGCAAACCACTCCTTTTGTTTCCTTGACGGGTATTTCGGATACCACCAAATTCCCATCCATCTGGATGACCAGAGCAAGACCACCTTTACATGCCCTTATGGAACCTATGCTTATCGCAGAATGTCCTTCGGGTTGTGTAATGCACCCGCCTCGTTCCAAAGGTGCATTATGTCTATATTCTCAGATATGATTGAACAAATCATGGAGGTTTTTATGGACGATTTCTCGGTCTATGGGAAAACCTTTGATGAATGTCTAGAGAACCTAGACAAGGTTTTGTAGCGATGCCGAGAAAAGGACCTAGTTTTAAACTGGGAGAAATTCCACTTCATGTTCCATGAGGGCATCGTTTTGGGCCACTTAGTTTCTGAGTGTGGGATAGAGGTGGATCGAGCCAAAATCAAAGTCACACTAGTAGGGATGTTGTCATCAATGACATTACATTAACGTCATTGAAGACGCCAGAATGGTCACAATTAGTATTTTGTGATGATTTTGTAACGATTTTGTTTTGGTCACTATGGTGGCGTCACATTTGTTCATCGGTGACGAAATTGATTTTTTCGTCATAGATGTTTCTCCAATCTGTGACGAATTTTGTGTCATCATGGATTTAAATTCATTCTATGACAAATGTTTTTGGTCATAGATTATACCTCGTTTTCGTCATAATTTCACGTCCGTCCGGCTAACCGACTCGCCGTTAACGCCGTTAGTGATTTTGTGACGATCCTTTTTTGTCATAATCTCCCGTTAATGGCATTTACATCTGACGTGACGCTGACATCAGCAATGACATGGCAGCCGACGTGGTGGTGACGCCATCAATGATGTGGCGTACCGACGTCATCTTTTTGGAATCGTCATAGAAGACAAGTTTATATCGTCACAGAATGATATTTGCCATCGTCACCTTTTGATATAAAATGGTCACATATTTGTCATTATTTTGGTCACAGTTTTCTCTAATTTTGGTCACGGATTGTCCTTTATTGAGCCACGTGGCTTGATCTCGATCGCTTTATTTCATCACAAAAGTGCAAATGGTAATTATCAATACAATTTACAAACAATACTAAAATGACAAAAAACTTGGATAAATGAACAGATCCAAGTATTCCAATGACCACACAACTCCATAACTCAACTCAATTCACATTATTACTCACATTACAACAAATTCGAACTACAAATTACAAAGAGATTCTAACTACAAGTTACATCTTATTCCACATAAAGGGTCCGTAATTTACGAGGACAAGCAAGAACCACACGTCACCGAAGATCACCACGACACTCCATAACCTAGCAATGAACTATAAAGAAAAATTAAACAAAGTGCATTGTTAAAGAGCTTTAGATTAAAAATCAATTGTGTTAAAAAACTAAAATCACAATACCGAAAACAATACCTTGCCCGCAATGGTTGTTACCGCAAACCACTTTCCTTGGTTGTCGACAACCCCAAGTAAAGCTATTTACTTGGTAGCCATGAGCAGCCAAGTAAATGACTTTACTTGGCGGCCATCAATCGCTAAGAAAATGCATTCTACTAACAAAGAAATGATTGGGTATTAACCAGTAGACATTCATTATTCATCCAAACATGATACCGGAACCAATACTGTAAAAAACAAATGCACCGTCAATTTCGATATTCAGTAACTTTACCGAACTGAGCAGAAAATATTTATAGATATCCAGTAGCAAACATGTACATAATGTTTCTTACAAAATGATTCCTCTCTAGGAATTGTTCAATGTTCATGGGTGATACACTTATGCAGTAGGAGCTAGCCCACCCTACTTAGCGCCAAAATGATGCTTCTTTCTTGTAGCATCTGCAAATTGACAAGCATGCATTCAATCTGGGTGTACAAGGTTATAAAACAAACTTGCTGTACAAGGTTATAACTCATATGGAAAGAAACAGGGTGCATGCACCAGGGAAGAAAAAAATGCATTTCTGAGACCATGGACATGGAACACAAAACTTGGCATATGTGGCAGAAATTATTGTGTGCTGAAAATATATTCACGAGTTTGACCATCCTCAAGAGGTATTTCCCCATTTCTGTAAGATGATAATCCCAGAATTGTAGACCCTTTTTTCCATCAATATACACACTCAAAGACATAGGGTAGAGATAGCAGCTTCATGTTTATGTTCTTCTCATTTTGTAAGCACAGATACATGCCTTAATTAGTGGCATAAGATAATGGCCCTCTAAATCAGTAGATAAATCTAAACTGAACAACACATAGGTTAATCCTAGCAATCATAATTGGCTAATCATTTAGGAAAGTTCTTTGTCTGTACGGTGTATTGTACCTGTTCATTGAAATGTATAATTATTTCAGAAGTTATAAATATGGATTTTTTAAGTTAGCATATTAATAATTACAAGAACATCGAGTAGATCAAGAAAATCCACAGGATGTAGTAGCATTATGAGCTAAGATGTGCATTTATCTTTGCAACACAAAACATGCAGACATCCACAGGATATAGTTGTACTCTACCCAAATGTACAAGGATTTCTCCTTACTGCCGCTAAGTTGTATAAGTTTCTAAGCATCAAAACTTGGAGCAACATGAACCACAGTATCTAAATAGCAGATGCCTAATTAATCTGCTAGTCCATTCTAAATAACCTGCTAGTCCATTCTAATTGCAAATCCAATCAAGATATAAAACAACCTGCTAGTCTATTTTAAATAACCTCACGAGATTAGCACAAACAGATCACGTAGAGCCTAACCTAACCACATCAGGAGCCTAATTAACCTCCATACAAGTCGTGTACTTTTCTATAGAACAAAGTACGGTGTCTCGAGGGAAGATGTAGTCACATGTTAGCGAGTGCGATCGGCATCGAAGCACCGAAGTTGCGGGAGCCGCCGTCGCGGTGCGCATCCACGCCGCCTCGACGGTGTAGTCGTCGACGAACTCGCCGAGCATGAGGCCCATGACCTCCATGGGCATGCCCGCCCTCCCCGTGACCGAAACCACGTGTCAAACCCATGACCTCGGTGGGCAAACCGGAGACGAACCCTAACCCTAGGTTCCAGGGGAGAGGTATGGAGAGAGGAGGGGATCCACGCACCGTGCTTGAGCATCTTGAGACCCAACTTCACACTGTCATGTGAATCCGGTCGCCGTAGAGGCCTTGAGCCCTTCTCGGATTGGAGAAGGAGCAGTTGCCAGTGTTGGTGGCAGAGATGCGGTCGGCTCCTCGATCTAAGGAAGAGGAGGCGCGAGAGGGGAGGGGACGGGCCGCACCGCGCCGCGCCGTGCCTGTGGGGCCAAGGGTCGACGGCGAGCTCGACCACACGGCCGCCGCCGCCTCACTTTCCCGCATGCGCGATCATGGCCGGTCATGGTGCCTTCGGATTGGAGGTCGGCGGAGGAGATGGAGGGTGGGAGGGAAGGCATGGACGGGGCGGATCCGTGGAGGATTGGAGAGGGCGGCGGACGGTTGGGAGGGGACGGCGGGGGGGAGGGGAGGCGGCGACGGGAGGGCGGTGGGGAGGGGGTAGGGGTTTGGTCCGCGAGAGTGGATGGTTGGATGGTATTTATTTGGAGCACGAGCATCATCTCAACCGTCGGTACCGGATGGACGGTCGAAATGATTGGTCAATGTAAAGTGAGCCCAAAAACAGCCCAAAAATAGGACTTTAAGCCCATTTAAGCAAATTTAACATTTATTTTCTTTTGATGATAGAATTATATTAAAGTTTAAGATCTAAAAAAATTTCAAATGAAAAAGTTGTCGGTACAAAAGTTATAGAACTTATCGAGATCTACAACTACTAGTTTGGTCATTTCCCCATTCGACTCTATTTGAACAATCAAAATTTTGAATTTCAAAAAAATGATAACTATATGCAAGGTTTTCAAACACTAAATGATGTCAAATCAAAAAGTGATGAATATCAAAATTTCATAACTAATCAAGATGTACAAACTTTATTTTTGTCACTTCTTCATCCGACTCGTTTGAACAATTCATATTTTGAATTTCAAAAAATGATAACTAGATGCAAGTTTTTCGAAGACTAAATGATGCTAAATCAAAACGTGTTGAATATCAAAGTTTCATAACTCATCAAGATGTACAAACTTTATTTAGACCACTTTATCATTTGAGAAAGTGGTTACAATACATAGTTCATATTTGACAAACCCCGCACATAGTTTCTTAAACTATGTGAGTGAACATAGGATTAATGAGTGATGTACACTATCACTTTCTCAAATCAAAAAATGACCTAAATAAAGTTTGTAGAGCTTGACGAGCTATGAAACTTTGGTATTCATCACTTCTTTAGCTGAAATCATTTCGGGTTTCAAAATCGGGTCTAAAATTGTCACATTTAAAAATAATTAAAATTTTGAATTCTCAACCTTTTTTAGGAAAAAACTGAAGCATTTAGGAAAAAACTATCAAATTCGTAGTTAGTACGAGGGAGAAAGACTACTTACAAGTTTTAACTAAAGATTAAAAAGAGAAATCGTTCTTGTTCATGTTCTTGATGTTTCGTGTACTTAAATGTGCATGTACTTAATAAGGGCAATATTTGCACCTTCTATCACAAAAGGAAGAATGGTGTAGTGGTATGACTTAGTATTCTATTGCAAGAGATCTCATGTTCGAATCCCATGTTCCACATATTCATTTTCAAGTTTGATTTATAAGATTTATTGCATTCAATTAATAAAAAAGAAATTAAACACCCTAATACAACAAAAACTAATGCTTGTCCTAGTGGTCAGCACACTTTAATTTTGTTCCAAAGGTCTCTCGGTGGTTTAAATCCTTGAGCGAGCAACTTTTTTTGCAATTTAGGTTTATTTACATGATTTGTTGTGTTTCATTAATAAAAAGAAAAAACCCCAATATAATAGAAATTGATTCTCGTCTTAGTGGTCGGTGCACTTCAATTTTTTCCAAAGGTCTCGTGTTCAAATCCCCGAGTGGGCAACTTTATTGCAATTTAAGCACATTTAATGTGGCCCACGCATCGCATGTTGTCAAGGTGGAACCAGACATGTTATCTATGACGATTCCTAAAACTTATATGTGACCAAATTGTTTATGCATCGCACGCCGTCAAGTGGTAGATGTGAGGGAAACCAGGCACATTATCTATGACAAATTCTAAAACTCATCCGTGACCAATTTGCTTCATCATTAAATGTACCGAACGAGGCAATTAAATGATGACGATGTCAAATCTAATCGGTGACTATTAGATTTCGTCACAAAATAAAAACATAATCTATGACCATTTGCAGTTAGAGTTCTGTGAAGATTTTATTATTTTCGTCATTAATAATTAAGAAAAAACTTCGTCACTTGTACCTTATGACAGAAATAAAAATTTCGTCATAGAAAGGTATTATTCTGTGATGAAGTTTTGCATCGTTACAAGCAAAACGTCATGGATTAGAGTATTTCTACTAGTGTCATAGAACACCTTCCACCACCCACTAATGTAAAAGGGATCCGCAGCTTCGTAGGTCATGCAGGGTTCTACCGTCGTTTCATCAAAGATTTCTCGCAAATCGCTAGACCCCTCACGAACCTGCTAGCCAAAGACGTTCCATTTGAATTTACGGAAGACTATGAAAGCCATCTTGACTCTCAAGAAGGCTCTCATCTCAGCCCCAATCATCCAAACCCTAGACGGGACACTCCCTTTTGAGATCATGTGTGATGCTAGTGACTATACTGTAGGGGCCATGCTAGGCCAAACAAAGGACAAGAAACATCATGCGATAGCTTATGCAAGTAAAACTATGACTGGAGCGCAGCTCAATTATGCCACTACTAAAAAAAGTTCCTGGAAGTTGTCTTTGCTCTAGACAAATTTAGATCTTACTTGGTAGGAGCAAAGATAGTCATCTAAACTGATCATGCCGCGTTGAAATACCTGCTTACCAAGAAAGATGCAAAACCTCGTTTGATCCGCTAGATTTTGTTACTCCAACAATTTGACATTGAGATGAAAGATAAAAAGGAGTAGAAAACTCTATTGTGGATCACTTGTCGCGTATGCGTGTCACTAACCTGCAGGACCCACCAATTAATGACTATCTCCGCGATGACATGGTACTAAAGGTCACCGACTCAAGTCCCTAGTATGCTAATATTGTTAATTATATGGTTACAGGTTACATACCACCAGGGGCAGACCAGAAGAAGTTGATACAGGATAGTAAGAAGCATATGTGGGATGACCCGTATTTATATAGAGTTTGCAACGCTAGGCTGTTACGAAGATGCGTGCCAGCCCCAAAAGGATTGCAAATTATTGAAAAATGCCATGCAGGGCCCTACAAGGGGCACCATGGTGCCTTCCGCACGCATGCAAAATATGGCAGAGTGGGTTCTTCTGTCCAACTATGTATGAAGACACTAAGGAATTCATTCGAAGATGTCATAGGTGTCGAAAGCACGGAGGAATTACCACATGAGATGCTATGCCCCTGCATGACAACTTGCAAGTAGTGCTGTTCGACGTATGAGGAATTGACTTCATGGGACCATTCCCAAATTCTGAGGGCTGCGGGGACATCTTTGTAGCAGTCGATTACATATCAAATTGGGTAGAGGCAATGGCTTGTCATTCAGCAGACTCAAACATGTTAAGAAGATGTTTTGTGAAGTCATTCTACCTCGGTTTAGTGTACCACGGTTGGTAATCAGTGATGGGGGTTCACACTTCATTGACAAAAAATTTAATGCTTTCCTGACAAATTTTGGGATACACCATAACATTGCCACTGCATACCATCCCCAAACTAATGGTCAGGCTGAAACATCCAATAAGCAAAGCAAGAACATCCTGCAGAAGACAGTAACAAAAGCAGGTAGATGTTGGAAGAAGCATCTGCCCGACACATTATGGGCATACAGGATTGCTTTCAAAACACCAATTGGAATGTCACCATTTCAATTAGTCTACGGGAAGAGATGCCACCTACCCATAGAGACTGAACATAAAGCATATTGGGCCATTAAAAGGTTCAACCTGAACTTTGCCAAAGTAGGGAGGAAAAGACAGCAACAGATCTCAGAGCTGGAGGAACGGAGAGACAAAGCCTACCACAGCTCGAAGAATTATAAAGAAAAGACCAAGAGGTGGCATGACAGTAAGATCAAGACGAAAGAGTTCACCGCAGGAGACAAAGTGCTGCTTTTCAACTCCAGAGTGAAGTTGTTTGGACATGGAAAACTGTGAAGTAAATGGGAAGGACCATTCATGGACATTGAATTTGCACCGCACGGGGTAGTAACCATTCAAAATGATGAATGTGAAACCTTCAAGGTGAATGGCCAACGCTTAAAAGTCTTCTTGGAGCCTAACAGAAGAGAATATGAGATCATCAAGTTCGCAAAGGAACTGTAAATTCCTAGCAACAATCTCCCACAGCAACAGGTAAGGAACTAGTGTGGGGGAAATCCCCAACCACATTCTCATCAATAGGATGCATCCAAGGTAAGTACTCTCACCCCAATCAAATAAAAGCTACTCCTCCGTAATGCACACTTCTTTTTTTGCTTAACCTCAAGGTTCTGGCAACTAGTACCATCCCCTGCTTATATCTTGACATTTACGAGCAAAATAAAGCTTTAAGGGAACTCATGCTAATATAGGTAGTTGGTGTTTGTGATATAGTTCTGATGATATGATCTTCACTCTAAATGCTCGAGTGCTTGTGAATTTTATTAGAAAACTTGAAAACCCTTTGCAAGGCTCCCCTTTGATTTATTCCAGTCCCTACCAAAGCCATATGTTGTTGTTAGTTGAAAACCGTATACTCACATGCTGCCTGTCATTCCATTGAGCTTTGTCAATTCCTGTGACCCTAGTGAGAAATTCTTTTCCTGCTTTCAAGATCAAGATTTTTGTGCACACCACCATTTCCCCCATTGCCATGCTTCTACTCTAGAAACCAGCATTGTATCATTCATCTATTCACCTACATAAATGCTCCATTATATGTATTAATTTCTATCTCCTCAAGTATTTTGTAAAGAGGCATGGCTATCTGAAATAAAAGAAAAGAAAAGAGAGTGTGGGCACATGAAGGTCCATAAAAAAGGGAAGAGGATAGCCATGTTCTCAAAGATGTTTCATATATATATGAGAGAGAGAATCATGCAATGGAGTCATTCATCTCATTCATCATATGATGGTAATAACTAGTACCTACTCCGAGTCTAGTGTCCACCTTACCATCACCATTAGTATTTCATCATGTATGGTAATCCATTATGATGGTAATAACTAGAACCCATTTCGGGCTTAGTATACACCCTACCATACCTTTCATATCCATACACGTGCACATCTTGATCTGATTGCATGAATTGCTTTTCTCCGGGGTCCAGTCTTTGATTTTGCAATATATGTGATGCGAGTATGCCTTGCCTTTCATACCTACCTCGAGCTCCACATAAGCCATTTCTAGAAGTAGGATGAAGAAAGGCAATTATGATGCCTTGGTGAGGACATATACATATTGAGCGATCTGAGAGAATCAAACGAGGAGCTAAGAAAGGTTTGTTTCGAAAACTTATTGCAAAACCCCAAGTTACTTGACATAATGAGAAGAAGTGATTTGATTCATGACCATTCCATTCTCCAACTACCCAAGATGGCATGATAGACACTCCACAAAGCTCGTAAATTCAAGGTAAAAGTGGGGTATGGCTCTGTGCTTACCATGTACCTTTGAGTTTTTATCCCACCTTGAATCTTACCCCTTCACTCGAGGACGAGCAAAGGTGAAGTATGGGGGAGTTGTTGATGGTTGTTAAACACCAAATTTACGACAGTCAACCCCTACATTCTTGCATGACAAATGTACATCAGCAGTAAATAAGGGTTTATGCTAAGAATTTCCACAAGTTGTGATGTATATTCGAATGCAGGGAATTAGCATGAGAAATGAAGCAAAAGTACACCTTATGGCAGAGTGGTTTCTTCTGGCAAACTATGTATGAAGACACCAAGGAATTAATTTGAAGATGTCATAGGTGTCAAAAGCATGGGGGAATTACCACGTGAGATGCAATGCCCCTACATGACAACCTACAAGTGGAACTGTTTGACGTATGGGGAATTGACTTCATGGAGCCATTCTCGAACTCAGAGGAGCGCGAGTACATCTTGGTAGCAGTCGACTACGTATCAAAATGGGTAGAGGCAATATCTTGTCACTCAGTAGAGCCAAGATGATGTTTCGCGAAGTCATTCTACCTCGGTTCGGTAAACCGAGGTTGTTAATCAGTGATGGGGGTTCGCACTTTGTTGAAAAGAAGTTCAAAGCATTCCAAACAGATATGGGGATACATCATAATATTCCCACTGCATATCACCCCCAAATCAATGGTCAGGCTGAAATGTCAAACAAGCAAATCAAAAACATCCTACATAAGACAGTAATGGAGGCAGGTAGATGTTGGAAGAAGCAACTACCTGGCGCATTATGGGCATACAAAACTGCTTTCAAAACACCGATTGGAATGTCACTGTTTCAATTGATCTACGAGAAAACATTCCACCTACCAGTGGAGACCAAACATAAAGCTTATTGGTCCATCAAGAGGTTCAAGTTGGACTTTGCCAAAGCACGGAGGCAAAGGCAGCAGCAAATCTCATAGCTGGAAGAATGGAGAGATAAAGCATACCACAACTCCAAGATCTATAAGGAAAAGACCAAGAGGTGGCACGACAATAAAATCAAATAGGAGTTCACCGCAGGAGACAAAGTGTTGCTCTTCAACTCAAGGGTAAAACTGTTCGGAGATGGGAAACTGCGAAGCAAATGGGAGGACCATTCATGGTCATTGAAGTCGCACCACATGGAGCAATTACCATACAAAATGATGAAGGTTAAACTTTCAAGGTAAATGGCCAACGCTTGAAGGTCTTACTAGAACCTTACAACAAAGAATATGAGATCATCAAGCTAGCAGAGGAACTATAAGCTTCCATCTCTGGTCTCCCATGACAATAGGTAAGGAACTAGTGTGGGGGGATTCTCCAACCACACACTCATCAATAGGAAGCATCTAAAGGTACGTACTCTCACTCCAACCAAATAAAAACTACGCTCTCGTAATCTATGCTCCATTCACATGACCTCAAGGTTACTGGCAGCTAGTGTCATTTCTTGCTTATATCATGGCACTTACGAGCAAAACAAAGCTTTAGGAAACTCATTCTTATCTAGGAAGTTGATGTTTGTGATATAGTATGATGATATGATATTCGCTCTAAAATGTTCGAGTGCTTTGGAATTTATTTACCAACTAAAAAAAACTTTTGCAAAGCTCCTCTTTGATGTGCCACGGTCCTACCAGAGCTATATGATGTTATTAGTTGAAAACCTTATACTCATATGCTACTTGTTATTGCATTGAGCTTTGTCAAATTCTGTGACCCTTTCGGGAATTCTTTTCATGCTCCCATGATCAAGATTCATGTGCACCACTACTTCCCCCTTGCTATGCTTCTACACTGGAAGTTAGCATTGTATCATTCACCCATTCCACAAAATAAAGCTCCAAACAAGTACCAGGATTTATTCCTCTCCACATATCTCCAAAAGAGACTGGGCTATTCAAAAAAAGAGAGGAAAAAAGAGAAAAAAGAGAGATAGCCCATGTCTCGAAAATTTCAAAAAAGAGAGTGGAGTAAATCATGCAAAAAGGAGTTCCATAACTTAGATGGTAATAACTAGTACCTATTCTAGGGCTAGTGTCCACCTTACCATCACCATAGTATTTCATCATGTATGGTAATATCTAGAACCCATTCTGGGTCTAGTATACACCTTACCATACTCATCACATCCATACAAGTGCACATCTTGATCTGATTGTATGAATTGTTTTTCTCTTGGATCCGGTTTTTGACTTTGCAATATATGGATGCAAGTATGTCTTGTCATTCATAACCTACCTTGAGCTCCACATAAGCTATCATTAGAAGTAGAATGATTAAAGGCAATGTAATGTCTTGGTGAGGACATATACACATTGAGTGATCTGAAAGAATCAAATTAGGAGCTAAGCAAATTTTATTTTGAAAATTGTTACAAAACCCCAAGTTACTTGACATGTAGAGTAGGGGTGACTTGATCCAAGGTCGTTCCCTTCCTCAACTACCCAATATAGCATGATAGACACTCAACAAATCTCACAAATCTAAGGTGAAAGTTGGGTATGACTCTTTGCTTACCATGTACCCTTGAGTAAATGTTTCACCTTAAACCTTACACCTTCACTCGAGGACGAGTAAAGGTCAAGTGTGGGGAAGTTGTTGATGACCGTTAAACACCATATTTATAACCGTCAACTCATACATTTTGGCATGATTAATATACATCCACAAGTAGAATAAGGGTTTATATCGACAATTTCCACAAGTTGTGGTGTATATTTGGATGCAGGAAATTAGTATGAGAAATAGAGCAAAAGCACACCTTATCCTTCCACCCCATAAAGCCAAGCCTCTCCACCTCAGCCAGTAAGAGCCTGCCATGCAGAATGCCAAGGATCGCTGACATCATCAATCTAGAGGAAAGAGGCTTGATGAATCAGGAGCCACCACATGTCTAACACAAGGATTCAAGGGCCCACAACCCAAGCAAACCGCCTTCAACCAACCCATACATCGGGAACTACCTTGGGGACCCACCTGCCAGCCACCTGGAGAAAGCACAAGGCGAGTGGGGCTACCCTGGGGTCGACCGACCCCTAGGATCGGCCGAACCGACATTATGTTGGTTCATCTCGACCTTCCATGTGGTGGTCTTTGGTTGGTTCTTGGTTGCATTCCAGGGGTGCTTGGGGAGTTCTCGCGCCGACCTCCCCGGGCCCACTACCTCGGTGGGTACCGGGACCGACTACTCGGTGGGCCCCCGGGACTACCGGCTTGCGCTACACGGCACCCGAAGGCGTGGAGCACAAGGACTACACGGGAGTAGTACTCGGTTAGGGAGCCGTACATGTTCCGCACCGTATAGAGAACTCCTAGACGTACTCGACTAGTACTCTCTCCCTACTCCGACTTGTAACCCCGCCTCCCGACTATATAAGGCGAGGCAGGGACCGATCACCTCATCTCATCCAATCCCCTACAACCCCGCGGCGCACTATTGCACCATCTTGTAATCGTGCCCTATCAATCCGAGCTACGCGGCATACGAGACGTAGGGTATTACGCACCTCGCGGCCCGAACCTCGTCTAAATTGTGTGCCACGTGTCTCTTCCTTCGAGTTACCGATCTCGGCGAGTCACAATCATCTACTTCGAGTACTCCCCGTAGTAGGTTGCCGGTCTAAAACACCGACACCGGCGCGCCGGGTAGGGGCTCTCGCTCGAGATCACATGGCGAACTCGACGGCTTCCGTCCACTTCAAGCCAACCGCCGCCTTCAACCGCGACGACACCTTCGTCTTCGGCGCCCGGGTCCGCACCGCCGATGGCGCGGGCTCCTTCCGGCCGCCACCCTAACCGTGCGGCCCAACCCGAGGACAGGCCTCGTGACGCTTCCCGAAGTCGTCACAGGCGAACTCGCCGGCAAGTTCGGCGAAATTTCGCTCTTCAACCACCATGCTGACTTCGAGCTCGAGTCCGTCTCCAACTCGAACCCGACGTCGCCATGGGCCATCGCATGCGAGCCGGCTGCTCAGCCATCGCAGGCGGCCCCTTCACCACGCCAGCACTCCGCGCGTGGCCCCCGCATCCTCAGCCGGGCCCGCACGGGGGCTCCTACTCCACGCCGGGCCGGCAAGGAGCCCGTAACCGAGTACAACTCGGACTCCGACGCCGTCCCCGATCGCGTTTCGGACTCCAGCCCTCTCTCCGAGTTCTACTCGAACCCGGATTACGAGTTCGACTTCGGGTCGGACCCCGAGGAGCCCGTTGGGGAATTCAGGAAAACACATCACCCTCGAAACGTCGCAGTCTAATGGCACTCTCAAAGTATGTTTTTCAGGAGCAGGGAATTCGCGAATCCAGGAAGTCCGAGACCCGCGAAGTCTCGAATTCGCGAATGTGCAGAGTTCGGGGATTTTGATTCGGTGAAGAGGTGAAGTCATGAACACGCGGAAGCCCGGAACCTCCACTGCGGAAGGTCTGAACTTCGGAGATTTGCTGGTTCGGGAATCTAGTGAAGACTCTGTTCGGGACTCGGAGCAAGGACATGCACGAACCCGCGGGGAAGCGAGGAGCCACTTCGAGAATCCGTGAAGGGCTTAGTTCGGGAATTTCGGGCGAAGACATTCGCGAATCACGGAAGAAGCAAAGTCAAAGTTGTAGTCCCAGAAAGTCCGGGTTTAGAGTGTGAACTAGTGGCAGACTTGTAAATGTGTAAGGGGAGAAAAGACATTCTTGTATGTGTTCACATTAGGAATATTCTCTGAGCCCGAGGGTGTTATCGGCATGTAAAAGTCCCTTCGTCTCCCTATAAAAGGGGGCGCAAGGGCACGTGTAAACGGATTCAGACTTTTTGGGACTTGTGCTACTTGCAGAGAGCATCACTGTCTCTTTGCGCCCTAACTGAGTACTTGAACGTGTTGAAAACTTCTCCCGTGTTTGGGTAGTTATCCGAATTTTTCGGGTATCCCCCCAACATTGGCGCCCACCGTGTCTCAGCCGAAAAAGAAACTCACGATGCCACCTCAAAAGAAATCCAAGAAGAATGCCCCAGTACAGGCGAACCAGGATGATAACCTTCCCACCCAAGGAAATGAAACTTCGTTTGTTCCTGAATCCTCGAACGTAACAGACCAGCAGCGAAAAGAGAAGCTCGAAGCCCTCATGAAGGCAAGGGCAGAGAAAACAGCTCACATCCAAGAACAACCTACTGAACACCAAGAGCACGAAAATGTTGATGCTGATGATGATGCCATAGACAGACAGCTAGCCATGGTCCACCAAAAGATTCAACAACTACAGAGGGATAAAGAAAAGTTCGCGGCTCGGTTGTGTGCGAAAAGAAAAAATCTCTCGAAAAGCTAGAACAACTGAACAAAGCAAAATAACAAATACGAGCAATTCGAGAGAGAAATTGACGAGATGAAAGAGCAAGAGAACAGCTCCCCGTGGCAAGAAACACCGCAACAGAACACCGCGCGCCCGCAAGAGAATCCCCCGAAGGAAAACTTCTTCGCGGGAAATGGAGTCTCACACTTCGTGGATTCCGAATCACCCATCGTCAATAGGGCCGCAAACAAGACCTTGGCCGCCGAAGTTCAAGCCGGTCTCTCTTCCCAAGTACAACGGTTTCGGAAATTCCGGGCGGTTCCTCATGAGATACGAGTCGACCGTGAATTCGGCGAGAGGAGATGATGTCGCACTTGCCAAATCCTTCATCATAGCTTGTGAAGGACCAGATCGAATTGGTACTCATTGTCGTTCCTCCACACTCGATCTACACTGGGTAGATCTCAAGACAAAGTTCATGCAAGCGTTTCGGATGTTCCATGACACAACGTACCGAAGCTTCGTATTTGTATAACCGCAAGCGGAAGGACGGGGGAACCACTGCGAAATTTCGTGAGAAGATTCATGCAACAGAGGTCTCAGATCCCCGATGCTGATGACAAGACAATGATCAAGGCACCGATCAAGGGTCTCACCCCGAGGCCAACGGCTTCCCATCTCACAAGAAAGAAGCCTGAGACAGTTGAAGAATTATTTCGGGAATTGGAGGATTACATCCTGTCTGACGACGACCACCGCAAGAGAGTAGCCGAACGAAACGAGGCAAGACAGGCGGCAGAGATACGACCTGGAGGGCACCACCCCAGCATCCGCGAAATGTAAACAGTGTTGGAAATCCTCAGCAACAACAAGAAAGCAGGCCAAGTGCCAGGGGAGGATTCGATCAAAGAGGAAGGGGAGAGGAAGAGGAATCCCAAACCTTCCGAACCACAACCCGAGAGATCCCCACTTCTATTGCCAGTATCATGGAAGAGGTCACAAGACCGAAGGGTGCCCCGAGACAAAAAAGAACATGGCACGAATCCAACAAGAGAAGGCAGCGATGAGCATCGCATCTTCGATGCCAACCCGCGTTCGGCCGAACTTCTGGCCGCCGCAGTTCGCGAATTCGCAGCCAAGCTCTGTACCAATTCACCAATTTCCACAATCGCAATCAACATGGCAGCCTTCACAGCAATTCTTCCCTCGGCCGCAAGCAATACAGTCAATCCGGCGGCCACAACCCATTCGGGAAATCTTGCCACCGCCACCGGAAAGCTCATCAAGGCCTCTCGTCAAGTTCGGGACCTCGAACTCCAAAGCATTGCCATCGTTCGGGACTATCATGCCAATCACGGGCGGATCCGCCATGGAGTTTGAAACAAAGAAGCAAGCGAAGCAACTACTTCAGATCCGTGAATACCATCATCAATGATGGTCCACCGCCCACCCGGAGTGGGCGAAGGTGCCAATCACCTTTACGAAGAAGATTTCAGCTGAAATCCGCGATCCACAATGATGCCATGGTGATTGAAGTCAACATTGCTGGATGGGTCATAGGAAAAATCTTGGTGGACAACGGGAGTTCGGCGGACATCTTATTCCTGAAAACGTTCGAGAAAATGAATCTGAGTCAGCACATGTTGGACCCACCAGAGTACCCATTGCAGGGGTTCGGCGGGAAACCCATCAAGCCAGTTGGAAAAATATCACTCCCAGTTTCTTTCGGGGATCTTGAGAATGCCAGAACCGAGAACCTCACCTTTGATGTGGTTGACATATATCACCCGTATCTTGCGATCTTCGGCAGGGGCTTCATGAACAAGTTCGATGCTGTCATAAGGCAACAGTTCCTTTGCATGAAAATGCCTGCGCCCAAAGGGGTTATCACAGTATTCGGCAATCAACAAGAGGCCAGAAACATAGAAAAGGGCCACACGCCTGGCCAAACGAATGTGTATCACCGAAAGCAATTTCGAAGAGAGAAAGCAAGTCTATGAAGAGCCGAAGCGGGACAAAGAGAAAAATAATATAGCCGCGAGAAGATGAAACAAAGAGAGTGTACCCGGACGATATGCCCGACAGAGCGAAGCGGTCATAATAGGGGCGAACCTCAACGCCGAAGAGGATGATGAACTCATACGATTCCTGAACAGAAACAAGGATGTTTTTGCATGGTCGGCTAAAGATTTGCAAGGTGTTGACAGAGACATAATCGAGCATGTCCTCGAAACAGATGACAAGATACCACCCAAGAAGCAAAAACTGCGGAAAATGTCTGACGAAAAGGTCAAGGCGGTGGAAGCGAAGTTCGGAGATTGCAGGATGCCCAAGTGATCGAGAGAAGTCAAGTACCCGAGTTTGGTTAGCCAACACCGTGCCGCCAAGAAGAAAAATGGCAAATGGAGAATGTGTATTGACTTCACCGATTTGAACAAGGCGTGCAAGAAGGACGATTTTCCCTTGGAAAGGGTAGACAAAATCGTGGATGATGCAGCCAACGGTGAGATGCTTTCGCTCCCGGACATGTTCTCTCGGTTATCATCAAATCGAGTTCGCAAAGAGGATCAAGAGAAGACAAGCTTTATCACTCCTTTCGGAACATTTTGTTTCGTAAGAATGCCAGAAGGGCTGAAGAATGCGGGGTGCACGTTTTCAAGAATGATAGCAATAGTGCTGCACCAGCAGATTCGGAGAAATATCTTGGCATATGTGGATGACATAGTCGTCAAAAGCGTTCAGAGAAAAGACCATATCAGTGATTTGGCAGAAACGTTCGCGAACTTGAGGACAGCGAACTTGAAACTGAACCCAGAAAAATGTGTGTTCGGGATTCACAAGGGGAAAGTTCTCGGATGCCTAGTTTCAACAAAGGGCATTGAGGCAAACCCTGACAAGATAAAGGCTTTGATGGAAATGCAAGAGCCGGCCTCGGTGAAAGATGTTCGAAGTTGACGGGGAGAGTGGCCGCCCTTACCGCATTCATTCCCAAAGCCGCAGTAAAGAAGTCCGCCGTTCTTCCAAGTTCTCGAAGTGCCAAGAAATTCCGGTGGTCCGAACCTCAAAAGCAAGCTTTTCGCGAACCGAAGGACTACTTGTCCAAGCATGACCAAGCTGCGTCCCGACGAGCCAAAATCGCCGCTTCGCTGTATGTGTCTGCATCAAATTCGGCAGTAAGCGCAGTGCTGGTACAGGAGAAGGAAGAAGAAGGAAAGCTGAGGCAAATCCCCGTATATTTCGCCTCTGAGGCATTGTCTGGTTCCAAGGTTTTCTATTCCGAACTGGAAAAAATCGCGTATGCGGTCATCATGGCGAAAGAAGAAAGCTAAGGCACTACTTCGAGGGCCACAGAATAAGAGTTATCACCAACCAACCGTTAAGTGACCCGTTCGCAAACGAGAGAGGCATCTACTCGAATCATCAAGTGGGGTCTTGAACTCTCCGAGTACGTGGTGGATTTTGAAAGAAGGAGTGCAATAAAATCGCAAGTACTGGCAGATTTCGTCGTGGACTGGACCTCACCTACTCAGAATATGGAGGAAAACATGCCCGAACCTTGGGTAGTGCAGTGTGATGGAGCATGGTGTTACAAGGGGGTTGGAATTTCGGCTGTTGTAACATCACCAACGGGCGTGGTCATAAGATATGCAGCACGGCTCGTATTCGCGAACAATGAATACTCCACGAACAATACAACGGAGTACGAAGCTCTACTGTTGGCACTGAGAAAAATGAAGGCCTTGGGGCAGCAGACCTTCATAATCAGAACGGATTCGAAAGTAATCCAAGAACACATCGAGAAGGAAAGCGAGGCCAGGAATCCAGTTCTCATGAAGTATCTTGAAAAAGTCAGAGAGATGGAAAGACACTTCAGAGGATATTCAGTTCAGCATATCCCAAGGGATGATAACAATGAAGCAGATAAGCTCGCGAAGGCAGCAGCCAGAAATCAAGAGCTACCACCAGATGTGTTCTTTGAAATCATCAGAGAGCCTTCCATCAAAGATTCACGAACTCAAATCGTGAACATGGTGGAAATTCCAGACTGGAGAGCAGAAATAATGGCCTACTTAAGGGGACATTACGAACCACAAGATGAACTCGGAAGAGAAAAGGCCGAGGCAAAGGGCTCGGGGCTACACCGTGGTAAATGGAGAATTGTACAAATCGGGAGTCACCGAACCTTGGCTACGCCGCATCACCTCCGAAAAGGTCGTGAACTCCTAAAAGAAATTCACAAGTGGATTTTGTGGGGCACACATAGGCACCGGGGCTTTGGGCGGCAAGGCGATAAAACAAGGGTTCTATTGGCCAACCATTAACATCGACGCCAAGATGTTGGTTCGGCAATGTGAAGCATGCCGAAGACGGCAAATCGGCGAGAACCGCCTTCAATGCCGGTTCATTTAATTCCTCCAACTCCGGCCTCTCGCAAAGATGGGGCATGGACCTAGTAGGCCCGTTGCCAACGGCTCGGGGTAATTGCGGATTCGCGGCCGTAGCGGTCGACTATTTCACGAAGTGGGTAGAAGCAAAACCACTCGCGAACATCACGGCGGCAACGAAGTTCGTAAATTCTTTTGGCAAAACATAGTCCGCGGGGTTCGGAGTTCCTAGAGAACCGACGGTTGATAACGGCAAACGGCTTGACCGCTACACCTTCAAAGAGTATTGCGGAACCCTAGGCACACAGAGCGAAATTTTCGTCGGTTTATCATCCGCAGATCCAATGGAGCGAGCTTGAAAGAGCCAATGGCCCGATTTTTTCGGGAATCAAGAAATGCTTATTTGATCGAAAAAGGGAAAGTGGGTGGACGAACTTCCAAAGGTGATGCGGTCTCACAATACCACGCTTTCAAGGGCAACGAGGTTTCACACCTTTTCGCCTACTCTTCGGGGACCGAGGCTATGACACCGAGAGGAGATAAAGAATGAAAGCATAAGAGTCTTGAAAGGAAAAGAGATAGAGGAAATTGACAAGAAGGTGGAGAAAGACATGATAGAGCTGACAATCCTCGAAGCAAGCGAGAAAACATTGAGAAATATCAGAGGGAGACAAGAGCATGGAGAGACAAAAGGGTGGTCCGGAAGGACATCAAAACAGTGATCTTGTCCGAAAAGAAAGAAAAATTGGGAGAACCCGGGGAAAACTTCATGAGTCATGGGAAGGGCCTTACATAGCTAAGGAAACAAATATGCCGGGGGCTTTTCGCCCGATGGAGCAACCGGCGAAGAGTTGCCATATTCGTGGAATGCCGACAGCCTAAAGAGGTATTATCCATGAAGATCTCAGTTGTACATAAGTGTAGTAGATAGCAGTTTTTCAATTTTCGTAAGTTTATACTGTAGGAAAATAAAAGCCCGAGTCGCGTGTCTATAAGTGACTTCGGAAAAATTAGTTTCATGTCTTAATCGTAGTTCTAGAATAAGAAGGACCGTACTCTTTTCCTTGCAAAGGGGGCTCTAAATCAAGAGGCAAGGTTTTTAACGAGGCGGATCCCGTGTAAATACTCTTTCCGATATATATATGAAAAGAGTCTTCCCCCGAATTGCTTGTTTCGTATTTTGAGCCTCGAGAATTCCATCGTGAAAAAAGAAGTGGTTCGTGAAAAAGGCTTCGTGATAGCCAGAGTTTCATCATGAAAAAACAAGTGGTTTGTGAAAGGGCTTCCTGATAGCCGAAATTCTACCGTGAAAAAAGAAAAATGTCATGAGAAAGGGCTTCTTGATAGCCGAAATTCCATCGTGAAAAAAGAAAAAGTTCGTGAGAAAGGCTTCCTGATAGCCGAAATCCCATCCATCGAGGGATTCCCACTGAAAAGGCCTGAGACAACAACAAGTTGTGGCCTAGAAAAATCCCATCCATCGAGGGATTCCCATCGAAAAGGCCTGAGACAACAACAAGTTGTGGCCTAGAAAAATCCCATCCATCGAGGGATTCCCATCGAAAAGGCCTGAGACAACAACAAGTTGTGGCCTAGAAAAATCCCATCCACGAGGGGATTCCCATCAGAAAATTCGCATGATGATTTCGAGAAAATGAATGTCTAAGGATTTGCCTGTGTATTCTCACTTGGTATAGATTGTTAAAAGTTTTTCAGGTATCATCGTTGTAAGAAGAGGGCAAGGGGCTCCATCAGACGATCGCAAAAAAACCTTGGTTGAAGCAACCAAGGGTTGCTGTATCAACTGAGGCAAGTCTGCCAGTCCGGTCAAGTCCACAAAATTCGGAACAAATTTTGTCGACTTGCACATTAACAAATCGAGGTTCGCAAAAACTAAGGAAGACTACTCTTAGAAAGATATGCTAGAAATCCGAGAATAGTAAAGTTCGTGAACCTGCAATCTAGTTTTCATGCGAAACGGCAAGCTGGGGGAGGGTGACGTTTTTTCAAAGAAAAAACATATTCATTGCCTTATTCGCATAAAAACTCCTGAATAGTTCCTCAAAAATTACAACAATCAATACGAAACTTAGAACGAAAGTTCTATTACATGTCCTGGTTTACAAACGTTGTTGTCAGCCACATCGCTAGCATAGGCGAAGTCGATGAACCGGCTAAGGGGCTAAGGGGCTCCGTCTTCGGAGTCCTTGAGGATCGCGAAGTAGAGGATGCAGAACGGCTCTTTTTACGAAGCAAGAAAAACGAAGTAAGATCAAAACAACCTATAGAAAATTTAAGCGAGGCCTCAAGCCAAAAATCGGAAAAATCTTGCTCAGGATGTGCTTGTTTGAATAGACGCCATGCTTCACCACTAACAAACATTCTATCTCGATGAATTCGTAGTGGTAGCACGTCCCGCGCGAGCCCGGCTTGCGGGACTGCGCGAGTTAAAATATACAAAACGTCCGTTCGTAAAAAAGTTTAATGAATTTATACGAATGTACACCCAATCTCCAATCCATACAAAAGTTCGAACATGACGTTTAATTCATAACATCCACCTTCGGTGAGTCTTCTTCTCGGTTCGGGGACTTGTCCACGGTCGTTGCCACCGTCGGCCGCCGCCGCCGCCGCCGCCGCCGCCCGAGCCATCCTCGCCGGATCCTCCCGAACTCTCCCGGAAGTAGATACTTCGGGAGACGCGGCGACGCGTTCTCGCTCCTCCTTTTCTCTTAGCTGCGAAAGAAAGAGAAGAGTAAGGAAATCTTAAGAAGCTGGAACACATACGACGAACATAAGTCACGAAATAGACCAAAGAATTACCTCGTCAAGCTTTGCCCGCGCGACAGTCTTAGCCATATCCGCCCCGCCAACCATCCAGAATTCCTTCGCGAACTTTAGCTTTATAGCAATAACGTCAGGGTTGTCTTGAAGTATAGTTTCGCTGGTAACGCCTGGGAACTGAGAAAGGTTCGCGCGAAACTTTGCCAAGTCAACACAACCGTAGTCGTGAAGGACCTTCGAATGCTTTCCACGTAAAAAAAGATATGGCAAAATTGCCGGCACCGGAGATAACTTCGGGGAGAGCCTTAAATTCTTCCTCGAGCCGATCCATAAAATCGGAGATGTCAATGTTATCCGGAAGAGGAGCCGGACGAACACCATACTCATTTAGGGACTTCTGATACTCAAGATAAAGCAACTTCAATCTTCCCCGAATTTCCGAAATATGTTTCTTCGAAGATTCACTTTCTCGCCGTCGGTGCTTTCTCAAGATCTACGATTTTCGATCCTTCAAGCTCGGTGACTTGGCAAGGCCGGCGTTGTTGATGCGGAGATCTTCAAGAATCTTGGCAAGACGCTCTTGTTGTTGCCGAAGTTTCTCGATCATACTCGTGTCATCTTCGTGAGATTTCCGAACCTTCTCCAGCTTCTTTCTTGGAATCCTCGAGCGCGGCTTCGGCAACCTTCTTCTCGTCCCGACTCCTTTTCAAAGCCTCGGCCGCCCTCGGATACCTTCTTTTCCGGCTCTAGGTTCGTGGATTCCGCGAGACCAAAGTTGCGCTCCAACTCCTTGGACTTCCGAGAAAGTTCCTCATTAATCTTCTCCTCGCTCGTAAAGTCGCTCTATGGCAACTTTCCCGAGCATAGAGTACTTGAGAGTATAGTCTTCATGGAAGCGCGCAAGTTTCGAAGGAGAATAGGAATGCAACAGATTCTTGAACTCTGAAAAATTCAAGAAAAAATCTCAGGTGAAAATTCTACAGTCACGAATCGCACAAGGGGACAGTGAGAATCAACGAACCTTGCTTGCTGAAGTGCTGCATAGTGACTTGTTTGGTCGAACCCGAAGAGGCCTTCCCCTGAGGTGAAGGGGTAGTTTCGGAGATAGATAGAGGCCTTTTTTCGGAGCCTTGAACGGCTTCTTCAGGGTTGTTCCGACGCACCTTCTCCCGTTTCATCAACAATTGTGGACGATTTCCGGAGAGTTAAAAACTTGGACGTCTTGCCCCCGACGCCAATTGTCTCGAAACCAACACGCAACGGCTTGCCGCGATGAGACGTACCAAAGCTTTTGTTAAAGGCAGCCAAGGAAGGAGAAGGCGCTTGGTCTTCGGGGACGACCTCCCGAACTTCGATCAATGGAATATTTTCGGAAGAAGGGCCATCCCTTTGAATGGTCCGCTCAAGATCACGGGCAAAGTCGGAGGAGACTTGATCGGTGGCGTGTTGACGGTGAAAATCCGTCAACCTAGCCATGAGTTTACCTTCGGTGTTGGCATGAATTTTATACCTTATCCATTGGTACTAACCCCCGTGGTATAACAAGTTCACGTGTGCATGTCGTTTTTGGAGTTTAATGTTTATGCAGGGTTTTAGTGTTGAATGCAAGACTTTTGGGATAAGTTCATCAAGCACCTCATGACATGACCTTGAAGTCCCGAACAAGTCATGCAATGAAGCAATATTAACTCCAAGAAGCCGGGGACTTGATCCGAGAAGACGACGGACTCCGGGGACCCGACCGGAAAAGTGCCGAATCTTGCAAGACAAGGAGTTGAGTCCAATTCGGAGAGAAACCGACGACATGGACCTACATGCGAAGGGGGAAGCATCCGAGAAGCAAGGGAACCGACCTCGGGCAAAGGAGCCCGCGGGCCGGGCCTAAATGGGCCCGGGCCGGCCGGCCCGATCCGGTCGGCCCGGTGCCCATTTAGGGCCCAAACCCGTCGCCCTTTGCCCTAGCCGCCAATCGGGCTATTTATAGTCCCCCGACCGAGAGCCACGCGAGAGAAGACTTCGTCTTCGGCCGCCGAGAAGCAGAGAAGAGAGGGACACCATCTAGGAGAGGAGAGGGTCGAGCTAGTTGACTAGGGTTGCCCTAGCCGACGTGGGAACCTTGCAAGGAAGACCACGTCGGAGTTCCCGGAGTTAGAAGCAAGATCAAGGAAGGATCCCGGTGGTGATCTTGTGTATGTATCATTGTTATAGTTGAATTATCAAGTTGAATCTTTTCTCGGCCGATCAAGTGTTTCCTCGAAGATTTCGTTTTTCGATCGGCTTTGCTTATTCCAATTCTATTCTCGAGATAGATTACATAGGGTGTTCTTGTAGCCGCGGTGGCTAGAGGTACACGCCGGATCTTCCGAAAGAATCTCGACTTGTCTTTTGACTCGCCCTAAGCTCCCCGCATGAATAGGGATACGTTGTGACAGAACGGGGGTCTCGAAAGGCGGATGTTTTCGGATTTGGACGGGAAACCACGATTTAAAGAGGCTTTTATTAAGATTCGATTTGCTACTTCTTCTCTTGCTTGGAACTTCAACAAAAGGCTTACCCCGATCCCTCTAGATCGGTTTATCTACCCAATCTTACTTTGTTTTCTCCGGTTTTTAGTAGATTAGATTCGTTTTGTGTCTTTTACTTAGATGCATTAGGTCTTTTATCGAATATTGAAGATTACTTGGCTTTAATAGATTAAGTCTTGCGTCACACATTTGTTCCACGGATTCGATACCTTGGGTTCACCACTCGAGGGAAGAAGGGTCCCTTGACTACGACGGGAGACTTGTACGCTTGCGAGTCACGAACGAACTTTGATACAATTATTAACCGTCAACAAGCCCCTTTTTCTGGCGCCGTTGCCGGGGAACAAGTGATCAAGATTTGATTTTTTTATTGCTTTTTTTTTGTAATTTTCAGTACTGATTTTATTTTATTTTTGCATCTACTAAGCTTCGATCATCCTCAAAATACATCTAATCTAGTTTGTCTAACTCTAGTCTTTATAGATTTGTTTTGTTTTCTAGTTTTTTTTGCATACTTTGTTTATTGCTAACCCTAACGAGAGATGGACGGCTGCCTCTCCAACAAACCCAATAATTTTGTGGATGATCCAGAAAAACTTTACAGGCTAAGGAGACGCGAAGCACATCAAGCTAAAAAGCCTGGATTTTGTAGATTCGGAGTCGGAAGACAAAGGATCGCGGGAATCTCCCGGAGAATTCACCACCTCAAAGTCCGCGGGAGAACCGACGTCCACCGATGGGTGACCAACCACCGGAAGAACGCAAGATTGGGGAGCTATGCACCCCAGACATCATCGACCTACCAATCTTGAACCTCGACGAGATCGGAAGACCGTTCGAGATCAAGACCTCAACAATCCGCATGGTGCAACACTCACCCTTCACCGGCAAAGAGGATCCGAACCTTCACCTCCAAGCATTCATTCAACTATGTCGACTTTCAACATGGAGGGGGTGACTCAAGATCAAATGAGGGCAAGGCTTTTTCCGTTTTCACTACTCGGGAAGGCGTTGCAATGGTTCCACTCTCAACCGGCGGAGACGGTGCAAAATTGGAACACGTTGATGAAGGCTTTCATGAAGGAATACTACTCGCCGGTAAAACTCGAGCTTGCGTAATAAGATTGCCACCTTTGTTCAATATCCTACGAAACTATCTCGGAGGCATTCGAGCGCTTCAACGAGTACACTCGGGCGGTTCCACATCACAAGTTCCCGAAAGAAGACCTCGTGCAAAAGTTCTATCAAGGACTCACCATGGCGTCAAGGACGATCATCGATGCATCGGGCGGGAGGATCTATCATCGAGCTTACACCGACGGAAGCTTTCACGCTATTCAAGAAGGTCGCGGATAATGACACGTGGGCGTCATCCGGCGCCTACACCCGGCTCAACCTATGGGGAACGTCAAAGGAATCTTGCAAGTGGAGAAGGAAGACATACTCGAAGGCAAGATCGACTCGCTCATGAGGAGGTTGGAGAAGATGGAGATAGAAAAGAAAGAGGCTCAAGACTTGAAGGCCGCCGAAGCAAGGTCCACATGCGAAGAATGTGGAGAGTATGGCCATGTCCGCAAAGATTGTCCGAGAGGAAGCCAAAGTGCTCGACTACATGAGGAAGGGAGAATTGCCGAACTTCCGCTACGGGCAAGGTAGGCCTCAATTTAATGCAAGCTCATCTATTCCTAACGCGGTTCCACTTCGGATACAATTGAAGGAGTTCATGGATGAGCAAGCTAAGATCAACAAGGACACCGTCACCAAGTTCAAGACCATAGACAAGGTGTTGGAGAACATCGATAGCAAAGTGACGGAGGTCGGAAGTTCCAATCATCAAGTGCTCAACATGATGAAGATGCTCGAGACGCAAGTTGGACAACTTGCGGGGCGCCTCACTAATGATGAAGGGAAGCTTCCGGGACAACCCAAATGTCCCGAATCGGCGAAGGCCATTCAAACGCGTTCGGGGAAGAAGACCGAAGATCTGGACGTTCCGCGGGAGCAAGGAAGCCGAAACCGTCCACCGAGGTGGAAGGAGTTGCTAAAGAGAAGGTTACGGGGATCGTCACCGAGGAACCCGAATTCGAGATGCCGGAGGATGACACGAGGATACCGCAGACTTAAGCCACGCTACTTCCGAGGTAAACTTGACAACCACTTTGAGAAGTTTGTGGAAGTTGTGCGTAGACTTAGCATCAACATGCCATTACTAGATGCCCTACAAGTACCTACATATTCTCGTTACTTTAAAGATATACTTGCAAATAAATATGAGATAGCAACACTCGGGGTAGATCATGTCAAGATGTCCGAGGAGTGTAGTGCGGCTATTGCTTATGGGCTAGAGAAGCAAAAAGACCCGGGTGCCCTACAATTCCATGTTCGGTTGGTTCTTTCAACTTCGAGAAGGCGTTATGCGACCTTGGAGCTAGTGTGAGTGTCATGCCGAGGGATGTGTTCGAGAAGCTACGCCTACCGATGGAGCCTACGGGAATATGTTTGGAGTTGGGAGACAACTCCATTCGCTATCCCTTGGGCATTGCCGAAGATGTACCCGTGAAGATTGGACACCACTTCACCCCCGTCGACTTCGTTGTGCTCGAGATGGGAGAGAGGGAGAAGCCGCCACTCATCCTAGGGAGGCCGTTCCTCAAGACCGTGGGAGCAACTATTGATGTTGGCAAGGGGGAGATCATGTTCGATATCAACGGAGAAAGGAGTTCCTTCAAGTTCCGTCCAAGGATTGAGGCATGCAACATGATTGGAGTAAAGGGAGAACCAAAACAAACGGAGGGGCTGAAAAAGAAGAAGGAGCCGAAAAAAGTGAACGTAACGAAAATTAAAGAAGGTGTTTCATCCGTCAAGACAAAGGAAGAGAAGCCGCCCGTGAAGACCAAAAAAATGACTAAGCCGAGCCAAGACAAAAGACAAGCCCGCACCCAAGATGGTGCGGAAGTGGGTACCCAAGATTGCAATGCCCGCAAAGAGCGTTGATCCGGAGTAATCAAGTGAAGAAGTCTAGCTATAGACTATAAACGAAGCGCTAGGCGGGAGGCAACCCGTTTCGTCAAGTCGAGTCAAGAATAAGCTACCGGGAGGACAACCCGATTCCAGGTTTTTCGAGTATTTTTAATAATTTAGTTTTTGAGTTTTATTATGCAAAGACATTAGACTTAGAAGTGGTTGAACAATATTAGAGACATAATTCTTGATTGAATGTTTGCTTTATCATAAACCCTTTGCATGAACCCTCCTATGTGCTTGTTTGATTCTTTTCTTTTCGAGAAACCCCTCAACCAAATAATTTCAGAACCTTAGCTCAACCTTTCACCCTAATTATGGTGCTGAGGTTGACTTATTTTTCATGCTAAAACCACACGAGTAGAGCCACGATTTATATTTAAGTGTTAATAAAATTCAGCACGTGGTAGGACTCGCGTGAACCTAGAAATCAAAGCTTTTGGTTGGTTTTAAAAATCTTTATCCTTGGTTTCTCTAGGATTAGAATTTTTCTAAGCCTATTCTAATTTTGTTTTATTCAAAATCTTTCTTATTTAGCCAAAATTAGAACCTAAACCTATGCCCCCATGATCAAGCCGGGAAAACGTTCGCTCTCAACCGATGAAAGCAAACTTTACCGGTAAGACCAAAATCGACGTAGTCGAAAATATGCTTGAGCTCTTGCATGGCTCCGAAAAATATTTTAAAATTCGAATTAGAGGAGTGCTTAACCTTAAACACACCTAAATGGAGGCAATCAAGTTTGAATTAATCATGCATGCACCATTGGATTCCCTTTTATCAACTTTCACCAATTCCACGTGCAAAGGACAAGCATGGTGGGCAGCAAGCATCAACTTTGCAGGATTTTCATGGTGGCATGTGAAGCAAGTGGAGCTAGGGAGCATGGACATGACCCAAAGCATGGAGCATCAAGTGGGAGGACCAATAATTCAAGAAAAGGAGTGGACGAGAGCGTTTGGGCGGTGCAACTCGTGGAGCACGTGGGCGGGGAAAGTTGCGAGGCGAAATGATCGTGCCGGGAGAAAGACGCGCCGAGGAGGAGGCGGGAGACCCCCGGCCGGCCGGCCCAGCCGGCCGGCCCGCCCTATAAAAGGCGTCCCCCCGGCGCCCGTCTTCTCGTGGGCAAGCTTCCCTCTCCTTCCCTTGTTTGTGTGTTCAAGTTTGTGTGCTCGGAACCTCCGTAGACTTAGCCAACCATTCCAAGCTTGAAAGCTCAAGAAAAATCCACATCCTTAATCCACTCAAAGTCCACATCCGAAGCAAAGAGTTTAAGTGCCTAGTTTACCGGTTGCAACCCGGATTTTTAGTTGAAGAAAGAGTGCAGCAACCATGTGGAAGAAGACCACAAGTCTCTTCTCCAAGAAGAAGAGTTCGTCGTCGTCCAAGCCGTCATCAACCACGTCTTCGAGGAGGCACTCGGTTTCCAAGTCTCCCGGAGCATGGAGACGGACACGGCACCACCAAGGAGGAACGACGCTCTCCTCCTTGGTGGTATGAGAGCTGCGAGAAGCACTTCCATGAGGTTCACCGAACCTCGTGGGCACACGGAGGAGCAGCCCGCGCCACCACGACGATCGACTCGCTCAACCGCACCACCTCCTTACACCCCGACACAATCTTCGTACGGCTTCATCATCTTGTCGGCGGAGGAGGAGGATAGGCTCGCAAATCTTGAGAAGAGGCTTGTGCCAATTGTCGAGCTCGACGACCAAGCACTCCACACCTTGGGTTTTCGCACCGACATATACTACATGTTGGGGCACCTCGGGTGGGTTCAGTTCTCCAACGGAATATCGGTGGACACCCACTTGGGTTACACCTTGGAAATTTTAATGACTATTGCACCCATCGTTGATGATGATGGGGTGCAAAGCTTGTCATTCCGTTTGGAGGGAATCCAACAAGTGGTTCCCTACGAGCACGTAAGGGAGCTGCTTGGATTCCACAAGGGCGCTCCGGAGAAAGTTGACGTGCCTCCCGGCATGTTGGCGGAATTTTGGGGCATGATCTCCGGAGATGCCCATCAACAACGCAAAAGCATCCGCAACCCCATTATCCGGATATTTCACTCTTGGATGTGCAAGAGGGTATTGGGGAGGATGAGGGAAACAAAGGTGACCGACACGGAGTTAAATTGGCTATACTCGGCTTTAATTGCCAGGCAGCCAATTGACCCCTCTTACCTCATGATCAACCGTTGGTGTTGTGAAGCAACATCGGGGGTCGGTGATATTGGTTCGGGGTGTTACCTCTCCATGTTGGCCTTTTCCTTGCGACCGGGGATCGCAAGAAACCCCGCTCACCTTTTGCGCGGTACCTCTCTCGGTTTTGAGTACTTGCGGCAAGGCAAGTACATTAGTGGAGATGAGAGAAGAGGTTACCGATTGGCCATTGTGAACCTCCCTCTTCGGATGAGAGGCTTAGGCTTTTCACCGAAGGAAGGGAAGATTGGTTGGAAGAGGGACTACTTGTCCCCGCAAGGAAGAACAAAAGAGGAAGAATCGTAGAAGAGGGAACATCCTCCGCACAAGCGGGTGGAGCACAACCCAATGTGCAACCATCCGGCGGGGTTCCTCCTCCGCCAAGTTATTACGGAGGGTCTCAACAACAAGCATGGGGGGGTGGTGCACCGGTACCCCCACAAAATTATGTTGTGCCCAACGCTAACTTCGCGGAGTCCTACGCTCATCATCCCCAACCACAACAAAGCATGGCTATTATTGGAGGGTATGCTGCAAGAAATGCTCAAAATATCGCAGCCATCCAATCCAACGCAGCTCAACTCGGTGAAGGCAACGCAAATATTGCCTTTGAACTTGGACGCCTTCACCTTGTGGAGCCAAATCAATTCGACGGAGGAAGCGTTCATTCATATTATGAGCAAGGGTATTATTATCAAGACTACCAACATCAACCACCGGCGGAGGACTAGAAGATTTAGGAACTTTTGTTTTCTTTTCTTTTCTATTTCTCTCGTAATTTTCAGCTTTTGCTTATGTGTGTTTGCGTAGTATTTTTCTGTTTTTATTTAATTTTCAGCAAGCATGTTTGTTTATTTTCAGTGTGTATTTCAACTTGATATCACAATTAATAAAGTCACCACCTTAATTATATCATTGGAAAAGTTACAAAATTCGTGCCATGACGATGTATGATTAAAATTGCAGCTTTGTTCATCTTTGTAGTTGATTTATGCATGTTTAAGCTAGTGCTCTCTTAAAAATGCAGATCTGAATTTATTTAAATGCTAGCTTAATTTTCAGCGGAGGTTATGATTAAAATAAAGACCCATAGTGTTTTATGTGCTCTCAAGTTATGAATAGATTGAAGATGTCTTTTATGCTCAAAAATATTGCTAACCTTGTCACAAATATCACTTGTGTGTTGCTCAACCTATCCAAAGCCTTATATATATTTGAGTGCATGAACCTTAGTGTACAAGATTTATTTTTGAGTGCATTATTGCAGGCCATGATTTCTCTGGCCCGAGACTAAGAAGCTGGTCATTCCGTTTTTGCGTATCTATCTTTTTGCTAGCCTTTTATCCGTGCATTGTGTATCCCCGCATCGGTGATCTCACAAACTTCGCCGGATATCCACCCTTAAACCAAATATCATCTTTTTGTGATTACCTCCTTGACCACAACCTATCATTGAGGATGGATCATCAATTCAAGGAAGATCGCAAGACGGTGCCAACATTGAAGATTTCAAGTATCTCTCCAAGGAAAAATATCTCCGTACCTACCTTATTTTTCGCCTCTTTGCTCGAGGACGAGCAACGTCTAAGCATGGGGGAGGAGGTAGGTACGGTGCGGTTTTAGAGTTCAAAAGGGAGTATTTTCAAAAATATATAATGATGAAAGAAAAAAAAAATCCAAAGTGATATTCATGACTTTCAAGGTATAAAAAATCAAAACTTCGTTGTGAAAGTCATGGACCGAATAAATGACGAGGAAAGAAAAAAAAATGAATGAATGAAAGAAAGAAAAGAATGAGAAATATAAGAAAGAAAAAAATATATTTGTGCGTAAAGTGAACTCCCGGTTCTCTAAGAGTGCATTCAAGGCTTCAAGATAAAAAGATCCATTCTCATTTTCCAACCATGTGCAATCCGATAACGAGGACTTCTTTTGTGCCTTGGGATCACTCTTTGCCATTTGCACATGTCCACTCATCTAAAGTGTGTGTATTTTTCTCTTTCCCCTCCTTGATTCAACATTATTTTCCAATGACCTTTTTGACGAGTCTCGGTAAGACCATGAGAAGCTTGTCTTGTTTTGACAACACCTCATTTATAAATTCTTGTTAGGACTAAACTTTCCCAAAGCTCCATATAAAGCCTACCACATATATATGAGAGGGAAAGGAGTAGAATATATAGGCTTGAGAGACAAGTGAGATGAGAGTTTATGAGCAATACACGAGATGATTTAAATTTGTGAATTTGGTTTAGTTTTTCTTTATCTCGATCTTCATTTCAAAAAATTCTGAGATCTATTTAAAACTTTGTGATCATGTTAATACTTGTGGGATAAGCTTAAAAAGAATCTACCCTCCGTAGAAATGAATGCTAGTACATTATGGAACTTTAATGAATTAAAATTTTGAGAGCATTATGTTTTCTCATGTGTAATCAAGTGCAGAGTTTAAACATTGTTTAGCAATGATGATATCCATCGAAGGCTTACTCGAGGACGAGCAAGGTTTAAGCATGGGGGAGATGTTGACGGTGAAAATCCGTCAACCTAGCCATGAGTTTACCTTCGGTGTTGGCATGAATTTTATACCTTATCCATTGGTACTAACCCCCGTGGTATAACAAGTTCACGTGTGCATGTCGTTTTTGGAGTTTAATGTTTATGCAGGGTTTTAGTGTTGAATGCAAGACTTTTGGGATAAGTTCATCAAGCACCTCATGACATGACCTTGAAGTCCCGAACAAGTCATGCAATGAAGCAATATTAACTCCAAGAAGCCGGGGACTTGATCCGAGAAGACGACGGACTCCGGGGGACCCGACCGGAAAAGTGCGCGAATCTTGCAAGACAAGGAGTTGAGTCCAATTCGGAGAGAAACCGACGACATGGACCTACATGCAGAAGGGGGAAGCATCCAGAAGCAAGGGAACCGACCTCGGGCAAAGGAGCCCGCGGGCCGGGCCTAAATGGGCCCGGGCCGGCCGGCCCGGTCCGGTCGGCCCGAGCCCATTTAGGGCCCAAACCCGTCGCCCTTTGCCCTAGCCGCCAATCGGGCTATTTATAGTCCCCCGACCGAGAGCCACGCGAGAGAAGACTTCGTCTTCGGCCGCCGAGAAGCAGAGAAGATAGGGACACCATCTAGGAGAGGAGAGGGTCGAGCTAGTTGACTAGGGTTGCCCTAGCCGACGTGGGAACCTTGCAAGGAAGACCACGTCGGAGTTCCGGAGTTAGAAGCAAGATCAAGGAAGGATCCGGTGGTGATCTTGTGTATGTATCATTGTTATAGTTGAATTATCAAGTTGAATCTTTTCTCGCCGATCAAGTGTTTCCTCGAAGATTTCGTTTTTCGATCAGCTTTGCTTATTCCAATTCTATTCTCGAGATAGATTACATAGGGTGTTCTTGTAGCCGCGGTGGCTAGAGGTACACGCCGGATCTTCCGAAAGAATCTCGACTTGTCTTTTGACTCGCCCTAAGCTCCCCGCATGAATAGGGATACATTGTGACAGAACGGGGGTCTCGAAAGGCGGATGTTTTCGGATTTGGACGGGAAACCACGATTTAAAGAGGCTTTTATTAAGATTCGATTTGCTACTTCTTCTCTTGCTTGGAACTTCAACAAAAGGCTTACCCCGATCCCTCTAGATCGGTTTATCTACCCAATCTTACTTTGTTTTCTCCGGTTTTTAGTAGATTAGATTCGTTTTGTGTCTTTTACTTAGATGCATTAGGTCTTTTATCGAATATTGAAGATTACTTGGCTTTAATAGATTAAGTCTTGCGTCACACATTTGTTCCACGGATTCGATACCTTGGGTTCACCACTCGAGGGAAGAAGGGTCCCTTGACTACGACGGGAGACTTGTACGCTTGCGAGTCACGAACGAACTTTGATACAATTATTAACCGTCAACGGGCGGTGACATCGGCGACGGGAATTTCGGCGGCGGCGGGGGATTCAAGATGAGCAATAGTTTCGGCATCAACGGTGGACTTCTCGGCGGCGGCGGGGGGATGCCTCTTGTCGGACTTCGGGAGCAACATCCGAAAAAGAATCGATGTCGACGAACTCATTTTCGGAACCGAGCGGGACAAATGTCTCGAAAGTTAAATAATGGCCAGAGGAAAACACCTTTGGGACTATCTGCCTTCGTAGGGATGTCGTCGTCGAAGGCGGACGGGACTCGCCGAACTCCGGAGGAAGAAACCTTCTTCGCAGCCTTCTTCAATTTTTTGCGGCTCATCTGGGCAAGCCCTGAAGCGGCCTGGAGTTCAGCTTCTGAAGTTTGAGGTTCGGAGGTACTTCGCTTGCGCTTCGACGACTCAAGCGATCTGGTCCTCGAAGGTTTCACTCCCGAAGACGTCCCCTCGGTGACGGGTGACGAGCTTCGCTTCGACGATCCGATTCGAGGAGCGTTGATGGGGGCGGGCCGAGGCAAGTGGCCACGGCGACGGCGGAGAAGTTTCAGTTTGGGACCAGGGCTTCGAGAGCTGAAAAATTTGTCACCGCAGACCTCCGAAAAGACGCGGTTGATCTTCTTCTTGTGCTTCACCAGGGCCTTGTATGCTTTGTATTCGTTCATGGTGTATTCGCCAACCATGACATTGACCCTCTTCTCAACTTCGTCCATAAAGTCCTTGGCGCTTTGGCCCTCGCGAAGTTTAATCCCGAACTTCGGGAAAGGAACCTGCCGATCCGCCCGCCGTTGACGTTGTAGTCCACGATTTCGGCGAGGGGGACCAGCCCTTCGAGATAGGCCAGATTCGCGCGGCGACGAATTCTTCGATGATGTCGCGGCCGCCGAGTATCGTGCCGGCTAGATGGAATGCACTCTCACAATTCTCGAATTCCTAGGGCCCGCCGGGTTGTACTTCCCCACATTTACCGCGGTGAGGGGCGCGATCGGGCATGGCGACTTCGGCACATTGACCTTCAGGTAAAACCAGTAGGACTTCCAATCGTCGGAAAGGTTAGTCTTGCAGCAGGGGGAGATCTGGATTCGGGTAATCCCTTGTCGAGTGTTTTGGCGTCGGGTATTGAAGGTACAGCAGGCGTGCTGGCTGTGATAGAACTGCCCGTCTTCGCCTTTCACAACTTCCGGAATAATCACCAGTTCGTAGAACCTGGTGAAGGCGTCGATGGTAGGATTGCACCCGAAGGTCTTCAGAATCCAAATAAACTTTGATACTTCGAGAAAAGACGTCGGGGTAAGCTGGTGGATCTTCAATGAGAAGGCATCAAGAATCGCCGGTAGCACTGGATCACAAGGGAATCGCAGCCCACAAATGAAGAAGTCCCGAAAAACCACAATTTCCCCCGTGCTTGGGAGTGGGAATTGTTTCATCGAGTGGGGCGCGCGCCGGCCCCGGAGAGAGAAGAATCCAGCCTTCTCGTACTCACGAATAATGTCGCTCGTCACCTTCGACTCTCCGAAGGCAAGCGAGGGCGGCAAGGTGGGGCCGCAGGTCCTCAACATAACGAGATCGTCGACACCGGCGTCAACATCTCCGACGTCTTCGCCGCCGTCGGACCCAGCATCCCCGTCTCCGCGACTTCGAGAACCGCTAGGTGATACAGCATCTTCGGCAGGTGCAGCACGATCTGCACTTTCGGCAGCTTGATCGAGTGGGAGACCGGCAGCGATCAACTCTTCAGTAGTCATTGGTCTAGCTGTATTTCTGATGCGAGCCACCTAGCGAATATGGGCATTCAGAAAGCTTAGGCTAATAGTCGAAAAAGAAGCTACGAAAATCGTAACATTACTACACCAAAGTTAAACGAACTAACGAAACAACATAGCAACCATAAAGGAATACCTTAGAAAAGCGCGAACAAGGCCCGGAGTTCGGTTGTCTAGCGAGAGAAAGCTAGTTCCGCGAAGGAAGGAAAGCGTGAAAGTCGTGAAAGGCGCGAGGGCGGTAAAAATTTTTTAACGGCCGCCGCCCGCTATTTATAGGGCCGGGAGGGGCGGATTTCGCGAAGTGCGCCTCGATTTAACCGCCGTTGGCTCCCTGAGTGACGCGTGTCCCCTCCGACGTTCCGAGGGTGACGTTTTTTACTAAATTTCCGAAAAGTTCGTGGAATCGGATCGTCGGAGTCAACCCGCTTCCCCGAGGGGCTAGTGTTGGGGAATTCAGAAAACACATCACCCTCGAAACGTCGCGTCTAATGGCACTCTCAAAGTATGTTTTTCAGGAGCAGGGAATTCGCGAATCCAGGAAGTCCGAGACCTGCGAAGTCTCGAATTCGCGAATGTGCAGAGTTCGGGGATTTTGATTCGGTGAAGAGGCGAAGTCATGAACACGCGGAAGCCCGGAACCTCCACTGCGGAAGGTCTGAACTTCGGAGATTTGCTGATTCGGGAATCTAGTGAAGACTCGGTCGGGACTCAGGAGCAAGGACATGCACGAACCCGCGGGGAAGCAGGAGCCACTTCGAGAATCTGTGAAGGGCTTAGTTCGGGAATTTCGGGCGAAGACATTCGCGAATCACGGAAGAAGCAAAGTCAAAGTTGTAGTCCCAGAAAGTCCGGGTTTAGAGTGTGAACTAGTGGCAGACTTGTAAATGTGTAAGGGGAGAAAAGACATTCTTGTATGTGTTCACATTAGGAATATTCTCTGAGCCCGAGGGTGTTATCGGCATGTAAAAGTCCCTTCGTCTCCCTATAAAAGGGGGCGCAAGGGCACGTGTAAACGGATTCAGACTTTTTGGGACTTGTGCAACTTGCAGAGAGCATCACCGTCTCTTTGCGCCCTAACTGTGTACTTGAACGTGTTGAAAACTTCACTCGTGTTTGGGTAGTTATCCGAATTTTTCGGGTATCCCCCCAACGAGCCCGAGTCCGAAAATGACTCCACCGAGCTTCCCTTGTCGGGGCCGCCCTGCGGGCTGGTTATAAAATCAACGCCGGCTGGAAGATACGTCTACTGGCCAGACCGCAAGCCCGCTGACCTGACAAAGGGGGACTCACGCTACGTCGCCTACATCGACTCGCTACCGTTCCAGGAGGGAACACCACTGGCCCAGGCTGACTCAAATACACCAACCGAGGTGGCACCCTCTGAGTCCAGCCTGGGTACCCCCGATCGCCAAGTCTTCATGGCCGCCGGCGACACCCCGAGACCTTCGAGCACGACCGAGGACGGTACCTGGAGGACATCTCCGCAGACGAGCTGTCTGCCAACGCACCTGCAGACGAGACCGCCGCCAACAGGGACGCTCGACGCGAACGCAACAGGAAGCGCAGCGAACGACGCCGGCGGCTCAGAGACAACCTCCCCATCCGCAACCTTGCGGAAGCTCTCGAGGCGGTCGAGAGCAGAGTACACACCACCCCTGAGCAGTGCCTCATGTCGATCACAACGATCGCACGCCGGTGCTCGGGGCATACGCGCCGGGAGAGGTCATCGCCAAGCTCGCCGAAGAAGCCTACTTCATGCGGGTCGACAACGAGAGTCAACCAACCTCCTCCGCCTAAACCCCACGACAACGAAGCTACTAGTCGCGCCGCCAACGCCGGCCCCAACCGTACTCGATCCGACCTTCCGACCGATCCAAACCGCCGCCGCTCTAACGCCGGTGGACCTTCACAAAGCAAGACCAAGGCAACCGAGAAGTCGTTCCCCACCGCGCTCCGGCCGGTGACGGCGGCAACGACCCCGACGGTGGCGGCGGCGATGGCGGCGGCTCCAACCACGAGGCCAACGAGAGAGCCGGGAGGCGGCGGCGAGCCGCGGCGGCCGAGGCCACGCGAACGCCCACGCCTCGGGTGCCTCGCACGGCGGGTACGACGCTCGCCGAAGATTGAGGAGTTGCGGCGGAAGAAGTCGACCACCGCCGCCGAGGGCGACGGCTTCCCCGCCTTCTCACCCCGGCTCACAACCTCGCTCCTCCCCGACAAGTTAAAGCCTTTGGGGATCACCAAGTACGACGCGAAGCGGATCCCATCCGGTGGCTCCGATGCTACGCCCTCTCCATCGAGAACGCCGGCGGCAACAAGGTGACACCAAATGCCTCTACTTCCCCTTCGTCCGGACCAAGCACCACTCACATGGCTCGAGTCGCCGGACAAGCACTCGATCGACAAGTGGGACCACCGAAGGAGCGAGTTCACGAGCAACTTCGCGGGCGCCATGGGCCGTTCGGGTACTCGCATGGACCTTGCCATGATCAAGCGAGAACAGGGCGAGACCCTCCGCAAGTACATGCGCCGCTTTTTCGACAAGCGCGCTACCGTCGTCGACGTCACCGACAAGGAGGTCATCGACCTCTTCCAGACGGCCTCTACCATCGCCGCAACTTCGAGGACTTCGGTCGTCGCCGCCCCAGTCCATCCCCCACCTCAAGGACATGATCACGTCCCGGCGTATGAAGAGGACAAAGCCAACGCCAAGTACGACGCCATCCGCGGCAAGTCCAAGCAGAACCAGGGCGGCGGCAGCGGCAGCAATACAAACCAAGGCGGCCGCAACAACAACAACAACTACTACTACTACTACTACTACTCGGGTCCCAACCGCAAGCGCAAGCCAGACAACACCGTCGCGGCTATCCAGCGCCCTGCGAAAGGGAACTCGAAGAAGAACTCTGGCGGGTTCAAGGACTCGCTAAAGGAGAAGTGCCCGTGGCATCCAAACGGCAACCACACTACCGAGCAAAGTGCTACCGGCTCGAGCATGCACTCAAGGATACGCCGGAGCCACCGCACCCTCACGACCAAAAGGGCAAGAAGAAGGACGGCGACAACAACGACTTCCAAGAACCCGAGAAGACCGTCAATGTCCTCTTCGGCGGAGCGCCCGACGAGCGGGAGCGAAAGCTACCCGTCGTGAAGTGATGTCCATTGAGCCGCCGGTCCCGACCCCTCTCGGGTGGTCGGAGGTACCCCACTACACCTACTTGGTACTCAAGATGCCAAGTCCGGTAGGTGTACTCTCCCTCCAAGGGGACTTGAAGATCTCCCACGATCGCGATACGAAGCCGTGGTGATCGCTTCCACAAACCAAGTACCCAACGCGATGATGGAGGTCTACGCCGCGTCGAAGAAGCTTGACACGAGCGAACTCGACATTCCGGGAGAAGTCCGACGGCGCCAACAAGCCTCGCCCACCCGAGGAGGTACTCGTCGGGACGGTCGACCTCGGAACGAGGCGACCCCAACAAGACCACCACCATCGGGGCCGGCCTCGACCCCAAATAGGAAGACGCGCTCATCGGCTTTCTTCGGGCTAACCGCGACATCTTCGCGTGGAAGCCGCCGTACATGCCGAGGAGTGCCCGGGGAGCCGATTGAGCACCGCCTCAACGTCGATCCAAAGGCCACCCCCAAGCGACAACACCTCCGACGTTTTGCCGACGACGGACGGGACGCCATCAAGAAGGAGCTCGCCAAGCTACTCGCACCGGCTTCATCGGAGAAGTTTTCCATCCCGAGTGGCTCGCCAACCCCGTCCTCGTCCGCAAGAAGAACTCGAACGAGTGGAGGATGTGCGTCGACTACACCGACCATAACAAGCACCGCCCCCAAGGACCCCTTCGGGTTGCCGCGGATTGATCAAGTCATCGACTCCACGGCGGGCCGCGACCTGCTTTGCTTCCTCGATCGCTACTCCGGTACCACCGGATCGCAATCAAGGAGGAAGACCGAGTAAAAAGACCGCGTTCATCACCCCGTTTGGCGCGTCATCGCTACACGACCATGTCATTCGGGTTGAAGAACGCCGGCGCTACCTATCAACGGGCCATCCGGGCACGCTTCAAGCGGCAACTCAACAAGAACGTCGAGGCCTACGTGGATGACGTGGTTGTCAAAACCGGGGACTCCGGTACCCTCATCGACGACCTTGAAGAGACCTTCGCATCGCTATGCGAGTACCGCCGGAAGCTCAACCCAAACAAGTGCGTCTTCGGCGTCCCTTCGGGCAAACTACTCGGCGTCATCATCGCCCCAGCGCGGCATTGAAGCCAACCCCGAGAAGATCTCCGCCATCACCAGCATGAAAGCTCCCACGAGCATCAAGGACGTCCATAAGCTGACGGGGTGCATGGCGGCGTTGAACAGATTCATCTCGAGGCTAGGAGAACGGGGCCTCCCCTTCTTCAAACTACTCAAGCATCACGAGAAGTTCATGTGGACTCCAGAGGCGGATCAAGCCCTTGCCCAGCTCAAGGACTTCCGTCAAAGCCACCAATCCTCACGGCTCCTCACAAGGGCGAGCGCCATCGCTCTACCTAGCTGCGACTACTCACGTGGTCGATCGCCATCGTTGTCGAGCGGCGGGGAAGAGGGCCACGCCTACCGGGCCCGGGGCGCCCGGCCTACTTCGTCGGCGAGGTTCTATCGAGTCCAAGGCTCGCTACCGGCCCGTGCGAAGCTCCTGTACGCTCTACTCATCACCTCGCGGAAGCTACGACACTACTTCCAGGAGTACTCGGTCTCCGTCGTCACCGACTACCCGCTCGGCGACATCCTGAGGAACCAAGATGCCACCGAAGAATCTCCAAGTGGGGCGTCGAGCTCGGCGCCCTCACCATCGACTTCAAGCCACGCACAGCCATCAAGTCGCAAGCACTAGTCGACTTCATGGCAGAGTGGCGGGAGAACCCGCCTACCTACTCCCACCGTGCGACCAGAGCATTGGGTGATGTACTTTGATGGCTCACTCAACCTTGAGGGTGCAGGCGCGGGGGTACTCCTGATCTCTCCAACGGGCGAACAACTCAAGTACGTCCTGCAGATCTTCTGGAAGGTCTCAAACAACGAAGCCGAGTACGAAGCCCTCCTACACGGGCTCCGCCTCGCGGCTTCACTGGGCATCAAGCGGCTACTAGTCTACGGCGACTCCGCGGTGGTCATCAACCAAGTCAACAAGTCCTGGGACCGCAACAAGGAGAACATGGACGCCTACTGCCTAGAAGTCCGCAAGCTCGAGAACAAATTCTATGGTCTCGAGTTCCATCACATCGTCCGCGACAACAACGTTGCAGCGGACGTCCTCTCGAAGCTTGGATCCACCCGCGCTCAAGTACCAGCGGGCGTCTTCGTCCATGAACTTCATGCGCCATCCATCCCGGAGCCGGCGCCACCGACCACCTTGTCCCGCCCCATCCACCGGCGGGCGAGGAGGTCATGATGATCGACGTGGACTGGAGGCAACCCTTCATCGACTACCTCAGCGAGCAGAAGGTACCCTCCGACAAGAACGCAGCCGAACAACTCGTCCGTCGCGCCAAGTCTTACGTCCTCGTCGGAGACAAGCTTTACAAGCGGGGCGCATCTTCTGGAGTACTCATGAAGTGTGTCCCTCGTGAAGAAGGCAAGGACATCTTGGAGGAGATCCACAAGGGCGTCGCGGTAACCAAGCGTCTTCACGCACGCTGGTCAGCAAGGCCTTCCGGCGAGCTTTCTACTGGCCCACAGCCCTGGGCGATGCCGAAGAACTCGTCAGAAGGTGCCAAGGATGCCGGTTCTTCGCCAAGCGGCAACACGTCCCGGCCTACAAGCTAGTCACCATACCGCCAACCCGGCCCTTTGCCCGCCGGGGGCTCGACATGATTGGGCCACCGCCAACCGCGCCGGGGAGGATTCAACGGGGGGTGCGGTGGCTATCGACAAGTTCACCAAGTAGATCGAGGTCAAGCCGGTCACATGCCCCAAGGCCGACAGAGTACTCGACTTCTGGATGAACTCGTACACCGCTACGGGCTACCCCACCGCATCATCACGGACACGGGGTCCAACTTCAACAACCACCGAGTTCCGGGAGTACCGCGAGAACGGCGGAATTGACGTCCGATACGTCCGAGTCGCCCATCCACGGGCCAACGGACAAGTTGAGCGCGCCAATGGGATGGTGCTCGACGCCCTCAAGAAGCGGCTACACGACGCCGCTAACTCCAAAGGGGGCAAGTGGATCAAGGAACTACCCAACGCACTGCGGGGGGCTGCGAACTCAACCATCCAAGCCAACGGGGCAATCCCCCTACTTCCCGGTCTACGGCTGCGAAGCCATCCTCCCCGCCGACGTCATATGGAACTCGCCGGCGGTGGAGCACTACGATGAAGGCGTCTCGGAAGACGAGCAAACGAGTTGACATCGACGGCCTCGAAGAAGCTCGGTCGCTCCGCCCTCGTCCAATCGGCAAGGTACCCGGAGGGTATCCGACGCTACCATGATCGCAACGTCAAGGAACGCTCCTTCAACGTTGGAGATCTCGTCCTCCGCCGTATCCGAACACGGAAGGACTCCACAAGCTCGGCTCCCCCTCGGGAAGGCCCTTTCACCGTGGCTAAGGTGACCGGCCGGGCTCCTACCGCCTCCAAACACTTGAAGGCGAAGACGTCAACAACTCGTGGAACGTCGACCAACTCGTCGATTCTACGCCTAGTCTACACGACTACTCCGGGGTTCAAGTCTACACGACTACATCAGCACCCCCTCGCCGCAAGCGACCCACCGGGTCCCGGCTCCAGTCTCCGGACTACTCCCCTCCAGGGTCCAGCCCGCGCGGCTACCCACGGACCCACGGGCCGCAACGAGCGTCAAGGACTCTAGCGGCGGTCTACCAAGAGACCACACTCCAAGATCCGGCCGCGCGGCTACCTACGGATGCGCGATCCGGCCTACACGGCTACCTACGGATCACCCGCCGCAAGCGGCTACCCGCTCCAGCGCCACTTAGCTATAAGCGGCCTCCGGTCCGGGCGACCACTTTGTAACTACGGCCCCGGCCACCCGGGTGTCCTTTTTCGGTAATAAAGATTGATCGTTCATCAACTTATTTACCGCCTACTCCCTACAACGGGACTACTAGAGCCGAGTACTACTACTCGCACTTACTCCATGATGGGCGCTCCGCACTGCGAGATCGCGGTTACGAGTACTCATTCTTTGGAAAAAAATTTTCATTGATACTTGATACAATTCATTACAATTGTTTTCTCCGTACAACTATGGCTACTAGCTACTTATTACAGGGCTATTGGAGGTTCAGCTTCTCGGCTACCTGCTCCGCGATGGGAGCCATCTGCTCCAGCAGCTCTGCATACTGCTCATCCGAGCAGTTGGCGGCTACCCCGCCGGCGACCACCTCCACTGGAGCCTTCGGGAAGTACGACTTCATGAAGGCCAAGACCTGTCTTGGGATCGACCTGGCCATGTGCTTGACGTAGGCGGCCAGCCGGCTCGGAGCTTCACGAAGTCGATCCACCAGCGGAGCGATCTTGGGGCCGCCCGGGTGCGGCACCAGGAGCCGTGCGATCGGCAGAGCGGCTTCCTCCAACTCCTTCAACTGGGCCCGCAATGCCTCGCAGTCCTCGTTCAATTTCTGCAAAGATTTGTAGCAGTTGACGAGATCCCTGTCAGAAGCAATCCGCAGCTCCATATGCTTCTCGCATTCAAAGGTGAGCTCCTTGTAGTCGAGCTCGAGTACCGGCGGGCTTCTTGCTCCCGTAGAAGAGGTTCTTCATGCTCACCTCCGAGGCCTTCAGCTGCTCCACCTGGCCCTCAAGCTCTGCAGCACAGCAATGCAACAGCGGGTCAGATGCTTCTCGACCTCCAACAAGTACTCAACAAGTCGAAGGATATACCTTTATTCTTGTTGCGGAGACCCTTGTTCTTCCGCACCAAGTCGTCGCCCTTCGCCTGCAGCTCCATGACGTCGTTGTGGTACTTGGCGAAGGCGGCGTCGAGCTTTGATTGCATGGCGGCCGCGTGCTTCCGCGACTTCACGAGCTGCTCCTCCAGCGCCTCCGCTCGGAGCACGGTGTCGCCATATCCCTGCAACAGGTTCGACTTCTCGCGGGACCGCTCCGCGACGTCCTGCACAAGACGACTCAAGTCACGAAGAGTACTCAACGACAAAGGATTGACTACTCCAAGGCTACGGCTACGTACCTTCATCCACTGCTCGGCTTGACGGATCGCCTCCAGGTGCTTGGCTACCGTCGCCGGCTCGACGAGATCGTCCGCAAGGAGCTCTATCCCGCCGCGGCTACCCGAGGCGGCCTCCGTCATCGGCGCAGAACGGATGGGCTCTGCGTCTTGGATCTCAGGGGAGCGGATAGCCACCTCCAGAGCAATCTCTGGCGACGTGGTGACCGCCTCTCCCCCGGCGGTCTTCTCGACGACCTCCGCAACAGGCTCGGGGGCTCCTTCCGCAGCCTCCGGGGCTTCTGGTGTCAACTCCTGCATCGGCACCCCCGCAGGGATGTCACCACCTTCAGCGCCTGTCAACAAAACGACATGTGCATCAGTGTCTCGACTACTCTTCCTGGAGCTCCGCAGCTTCACGAAGGGTACTCACCTTCGACTACACTGGCCTCCGGCAGTGGCGCTTCGGTAGCCGGGGGCTCAGTCGCGGCTTGGGCATCGGGAGCCATCCCCTCGACGGGCGGCGCGATTTCTTCCGCCACCGTCGGCGAGGGGCTCGTCCCCGTCTCGGGACGCATCCGTGGATTTTTCGCAAAAATATTCACGAAGGGTCGTTAGACAACATCGACTACCGCAGCAAGTACTACTCGTGAGGATATGGTACTTACAAATTCGACCGGACGATGGTCACGGCCGGAGCACCGAGGATGCGGCAATATCAACCGGTCCACCCTCGGCGGGCGCCTCTTCCCCCGCCCCTCGCGGCCACCGCCTCCTCCACGGCGGCGGCGGCGGCGGGACGTCTCTGCGCTCTCGAGGCCACCACCTCTTCAACGGTGGCGGCCACGGGTCCTCTCGCTCTCTTCCGGAGCGAGGGGCCGGCGCTCTAGTTGCGCCGGGGAGTTCTTCAACGGTGGGGGGGGCCGGACTTCGGCTTCCGGCCGGTTCCCCCACCGGGTCCCACACGCCCTCGTCGCCCTCTTCGACGGGCTCCGCCGGCGGCACCTCCCGCACACAAAGGAAAACTACTCGTCGGCCGATGTACTTGAACAATGGGTACTCGACTACTCGCTCAACATGACTTACCTCCCGAGGCGTGGTTTACGAGACCTTTAGCTTCTTCGTCACCCGTTTCATGGCGGGGTTGCGCGGCTTCCGTGGCGGCGCAGCGAGGCTAGCCTCCAGGCTAGCCGGAGGGTCTTGTACCCGGCGGAACGTGAGGCGGAGCCCGGGCGGCTAAACCTCGACCGCAGCTGGAAGCGGTCTTGCAGTGTCTCTTCGTCTTCGTCGTCGTCATTGGAGGTATCCACCACGATGACGGTATCGTCGCCTTCACCGACTTCGCGGCGCTCCTTCACCTTCCCCTCCGCCGGGATCTCGATCCCGCTCGGTGGCGGCTGCGGCTCGGAGACGAACCGCCTTACATCATCCTGCGCAAGACACAAGACGTCAGTAACTCTACTACAAGTAATCACTACTCGACGAAGGGAGTACGACTACTCACCTCCTTGGGCGGGCGCGCGGCGGAGTACTCCTCGACCGGGCACGCCGTGTACGGCGGCATGTCCTTGAAGATCCGCGACAACCTCTCGACGATGTCGTTGTCGTCCAGCTCGCCTCCCGGCATCCGCGACGCGTCGTCGTCGCCGGTGTACTCGAAGCCCGGGGTTTCCCGAGCCATCGGCGGGCCGGATCCGCGCTTCATGAAACCGAAGGCCACGTGCTCGGCCCTCGGTCCCGCTTCCCCGAGCACTTTGATGCATGCTAGCGGCTCGGGGAGCCGGATCCCTTCTTGCACGGTGGGCTCCGTGTTCCACCACTCACGGTGCACGGGGGCCGCCGTCCGCTCGGCTTCGGCGAGCCGGGGTGGTGGTTCGTGATGTAGAACCACCCGGTCTTCCCGGTCCGTGTTGGAGTCGACGAGCTTGTACGCCGAGTGCGCTCCGCGGCGTCCTCCCTCACCGGATGCCGGCCCCTCTCGACTACTGCGGGGTTGGAGGCACTTGGTTGCGGCTTGACGCGGAAGAACTTCCGAAGAGCACCCGGTGCGGCTTGATTCCGAGGAAGGCTTCGCGAGAAGTGGACGAAGACCGAAGTGTGGAAGATGTCGTTGGGGTTCGGGTTCGGTACTCGATCCCGTAGTACCCGAGCAATCCCTTGAAGAAGTCGCTGGCTGGGAGCGCAAGACCGCGCTCCACGAACCGCGAGAACATCGGGATCTCGTCTTCGGCTTTCTCCATCGGATATGGATCTCCTGCGGCGGATCTCCACATGTCCACTTCCTTCTCCCCGATGAATCAGCGTTCGGGGAGGGTCAACGGAGTCCTCCGTCTTCACCTTGGATTTTTTCCACTCGCTGCTCGGATCAGCCCGCGGTGGAGAAATTGGCGGCCCCGCTCCGGCAGCAGCCGAGGCGGCCTCTTCGCGGCCCCTCTTCTTCCCACCGGCCTTGGACGTCTTGGACGGCGACGACTTCATTCTCCAAGTGCAAGGAGTTTTCACTCGCATCCGCTCGAGGGCTAAAGGCTTCGGGTGGCGGCGCGCTCGGATCTACTACGGCGGCAGCAGGCGCTGGGAGTAGATTTGCTTCAAGATTCAAATGGAATGGTCGTGGCTTGAATGGGTGAAAAACCCCAAGGGTTTTTGGCTTCTATTTATAAGCCAAATCGGCTCCGTAACGGGCGGCCGGATAAGTCCACGCGCGGGCGACTCAGCGGCTGCGCGTGACTCTTCGAATTCTACTAGTCGACGCGCCTCACCTCGGGGGCTCGGCTACTTCTACTCGACTACCTGGGAAGCGGCTAGTCTCAAGAGCATCTCAGGACACATTCTCCAAGAAGACCCTTCAATTCGAGAGGAAGTACTCGACTCAAGGCTCGGGGGCTCCGTGCCACGTGTCCTTCGGTTTTTTCTCTTCGGATTTTTCGGGATTTTCTTGCCGAGATTTCGGATGGACCCCCGGCCCGAGCCCGCGGCTCAAGGCTCGGGGGCTACTCCATGTGGAGTGCGGTTACGCAAATCGCACCTCCATGACGGCTCCAGGCTTCAATACAAGACGGGCATTTCTTGAAGACCTTCGAAGGCGGATTTCAAGGACGCTTGGGACTACTCGAGAAGACTTCAAGATTGCCCGGACATTAGGCTGGAGTACATTCCAGCCTCGGGATGCTTCGACTACTCTTGAGGACTTTTGACTTGTAGCACTCAGGGACGCTTGGGGACTACTCGTTAAGGCCGTCAAGAATACTTGAAGCTATCCTTCTCGACTACAAAGTACTCGGGGGCTTGTCGTATGGACCTCCCTGGGCCCACTACCTCGGCGGGTACCAGGACCGACTACTCGGTGGGCCCCACGGGACTACCGGCTTGCGCTACACGGCACCCGAAGGCGTGGAGCACAAGGACTACACGGGGAGTAGTACTCGGTTAGGGAGCCGTACATGTTCCGCACCGTATAGAGGACTCCTAGACGTACTCGACTAGTACTCTCTCCCTACTCCGACTTGTAACCCCGCCTCCCGGACTATATAAGGCGAGGCGGGGACCGATCACCTCATCTCATCCAATCCCCTACAACCCACGGCGCACTATTGCACCATCTTGTAATCGTGCCCTATCAATCCGAGCTACGCGGCATACGGGACGTAGGGTATTACGCACCTCGCGGCCCGAACCTCGTCTAAATTGTGTGCCACGTTTCTCTTCCTTCGAGTTACCGATCTCGGCGAGTCACAATCATCTACTTCGGGTACTCCCCGTAGTAGGTTGCCGTCTAAAACACCGACGGCTGCGGCCCATAAATAGAAGTAGAGGGGGTAGGAATAGAGACACACACTTCTCCTCATTTTGCCTTTAGGATCCTACCACTCTAGGAGAGGAGTGGCTTTGCACATGATTAGTACTGGCTTGCTAGTGCTTTAGAGATTAGAAGGAAGGTGAGGGGTGACTTTGGGACGTGCCATGGTGTTTGGCACCTTTCCCCAAGAATGAACCTCTACGGAAGCTTTTGTTCTTCATTTAGAATAAAGTGAGTATTTCGGCATTCTCTATTTAGACTAAAGTGGCTCCTTGCATGGGTGAATAGTTCTTGGGTTCTTCACTTGCTCACGATTTAGAGACTTGTGTTCTTCATGATCTTAGCCTTTGATCTTCTAGTGTAGTTCATAAGTTGCTAATTCTGTTTGTATGCCTGCTAGTCCAATTAGAGTAAAGTGGATGCTCCTGCATTCTAGTTTAGACCAAAGTCCTTCCGTGATCCTTATCCGGATAGCGTTATTCCGAGTGAGTTACGGTCTCTTCCTCGTGGATTCGTCGCTCCGTCTTTGTACGGAGTGCTATAGTGTTGTTATGGGTTGACAGACGTACCTGTGCTATAGTAGTAACCGGTGTTGTATATATGGTGTCGAGACGACGGGTTATCCTTCAATTTCCCTGTACCCCACGGTTTGTCTTGGGGTAGGCCACGGTAGTGACAGCCGTTGGACCCTTTCGGAATCCACCACGTCCGGATACAGGTGTAGGAAACCGTTTGCTGTGAACCGACTGTTATAGCCATGAGGGTCCGGTGTCCGAAACGAGAGTCCCTAACCGAAAGATTGTTCTCAACTCTGACCACTATCAGCAGAATCCTTTCCATCTTCATATTATCCTATAGAATTGTGTACTTGGACCGCTCTCCAAGGGTAGAAGGTAGTACACACCATTCCTTAGATCTGATACCCTTGGGAATACTCCTGAGGTGAAGTGCTACAACGGTATTTTCGTGCGCTTGCGGATTCTTTCGTACCCGTCGGTATACCCGGGTGGATCTTATGCACACATTAGCAAGGCATCATTTGCAGTGACTTAAGAAATACCAACACCCTACAACCCTCGATTCCCTCCATTTTCCTCTTTATCCTTGAGCTTTGACCGGATGAGGTCGATTGGAGACGAACCAAGCGATTTCCGACAGCCAGAGGTAAGGGAGAGGCCTCACCAGGGCTGGAGGGTGCGGCTCGCCCACATCGCATAGGGCGCAGTAGGCAGCATTGGCGAGCTCGAGCGTTGGCTGCACTAGGCCATAAACACTGTGTGCTAGCAACTAAAAGGGGTCTTTGTTAGCTGGTGGAGTGCGTGCTAGTGACCGTGAGCCTGCACAAATCGTCTCAGTGCTGGTGGGTGACTTAAGCACCCGCCAGCATTGAGGTTTTCGGACCAGCGCCAAAAAAGCTCAAAATAAATAGCAAAAAAGGTATTATTAGGGGGGGACTCCACAGGCCAGCCACCAACCCATCCCCATCATCAAGCCGCCAGTCGTGCCATTTTTTCACACAAAGTCTCATCGCAATGTGGTCAGTAGGACTTGAACCCGCAACCTCCACCCTCGCGTGTGCCTCTCTTACCACTACACCATAGATTATATCTCAATATGCGTCCATATTCTATTTTCTATCTCCTCATATTATACAACATCAAGTATAAAATTGCTTATTTGAGGCTCTAAACGGATTAAAATTAAAAAGTTCAGAACTACAAAGTTTCATAACTTTTTGAGATAAACAACTTTCATATTGGAAGTTTCTCCATTAAACATCGTTTACAAAATTTGAATTTCAACTTTCATTTTTGGAGTTTTTCTTTGACAATATGATTTCAAATAAGAAAGTTGTAAACAACAAAGTTTCATAACTTCTCAAGATGTACAACTTTATTTAAAATGTTTCTCCATTCAAGGTCATTTGAAAATTTCAAAATTCAAATTTGAGAAATTTCAGACGTACTTTTCACTTTTCATTGTCGATAGTACTTCAAATTAAAAATGATTCAACTACGAAATTCTATAACTTCCGAAGATCAACAACTTTTATTTTGGTCATCAGGTTGTCCGGTATAGTGGTAGTAAAATTCTTCACAAAGCTTATACATCCCTTATATAGTTTCATGAAACTATCTTAGAGAAATATGTTTTGTGAACAAAATTACTACCACTTTGTCCAATGAAGAAACAACCCAAATAAAAGTTGTACATCGTGAGAAGTAATGAAAATTTGTAGTTTCCAAGTTTTTTGATTTGACAAATTTTTATTGCTTTAAAAAGAAATTGTTTCTTTTGCAAAAGCACAGTGCTCACGGGGCGACATAAGTGAGGACCATGTGTGGTTCGAGGACCGGTGGATGGTCGCTTCCTTGTGTGATGAGTGATTGACAATGTTGTGTGGACTGATTCTTGGCTAAGTATTGCGGGTGTAGGTTGCGGCTTGACCGGGTGTTGGTGCGGGTGAAGAACAAGCGCGAAAGGTCGTCGCGGTGAGGCCTCCGGGGTGTGGAGAAGACAAGTAGGCTTCGTTCGAGGGACCGGTGGCCAACGGGATCAAGTGCGGGCCGCATGGTGGCATGAAAAACAAGATGAAGTCGGGGACGGTTTCTTGGTTGAGCCTCAAAACCAAGGTCGACCCGAGACTACGTGGGAGCCAAGTCATGAGTGGAGATTGGCGGAGGCTACACCGAGTTCGCGGGGTTTCCGGTGGTTCACCAGAAAACCACTAGGTTCCTTGGTTGATCCACAAAGCCAAGACCGAAGAACCGAAGACGGTCTTTGCCGGCGGTGCTAGACCGGCCCGACCGGTGGGTCTGACCGGTCTGACCGGTGAGGAGCACCGGTCTGACCGGTGTGTGACGACGCAGCCGGAATCTTCGAAGCGGAGGACACGCGTCGGGATCGCAAGGCTTGCGTCGAGGCTAAGCGAGGTTGCGGTCGCGGGCATCCGTCCGATGGAGAAAGCTTCAAGTCTTCCAAAACCGCCCTTGAGGGGCTTGTATCCCTAGTTGTTAAAGAAGTGTATTTTAGACTTTCGGTTGCCTCCATATAACCCAAGAGGTGAGAGGATGGCAGCCAACCCTTGGAACCCTAGCTCATTTGTTTTCCTATTTCCCTTCCTATTTTCCTTAGGATTTCCATAGGACTAGCTTGAGAGCTTCATGGTGAGATCTTGTGAGAGGGTTGGATGATCGGGCGACAATCTAGACCTTGTATGAACCTTTGTTGCATGTATAGATGATTCGGCGTGGTTCCTCAAGGTTTGGATGTGTTGTTCCGGTTGTTCTTGGTGGTGATTTTTGGAGCCCTCTTTTGGTGATTTCTTTGGGTTGTTTTCGGGACCTTTCTCTTGGGGATTTGATGGGGGAAATTTGTGGGAACCCTTCGTGGTTCTTTGTGCTGTGATTCCCCTCCCAAATCCTTGAGTGAAGGGGCTCGATTTTGGGGTTTTCCGAGTTCTAGGGTTTGTGGTGCTCTTGGTGGGATTTCTTCGATTCCTCCTTTTTGGACAAGTTTTGGTGGGATTAACTTGGCTATGGACTCCTCATGAGGTGTTCCTAATATCCCCAAAGTCTTGTTCAAGTCCGTGGAGCGATTCGGGAGATCGAGGTTTGGATTTGGGGGAGTTGACCCGCGGGTCTTTGTTCATCCCGAGCCGCACGAGCGACACCGGTCCGACCGGTGCTCTTGGCCGGTCCGACCGGTGCAACCCTCGGTGGGTTTTTGCTTAGGTGAACGTCCGGGTGTGTTCGCTCGCTGTCCCGTGTTGCTTCTTGTTTCGAGTTTGGGTCACTTTGGTGGTCAGTTGGCCTGTTTGGTGCTTTGGGGGCTTTCAGGCTGGACCGGTCTGACCAGTGTGTCTCACCGGTCTGACCGGTGTGGAGCCACTTAGTGAAAGTTGCTCAGTTTCACCAGCAGGGACCATTCTGACCGGTGGTGCTCACCGGTCTGATCGGTGTGGGTCTGTAAACTCGAGGTTTGGTGTTCCGCTGCGTTCTCGGGTCGGAAGGTTGTGTGTTGGTTCCTAGGTCCAGTGGCTACGTGGGCTTGGCCAACTTGGGTAGTGAGTCGGAGACGTGTGTTGGAAGCCTTGTTCATCTTGTTGGAGTTTCTATCTCCTTCGAGAAGAATTTTTATCGGCTCCCATTCACTCCCCCCCCCCCTCCTCGGTTCGCCATATCGGTCCTTCAATAAGGCACCCGCCAGGCCTTTGTGCCATATGTGCTGGTGGGTGACATAAACACCCGCCAGCACTGTGTTTACCCCTGCCAGCATCACTATACCACAACCCCTCTACACCAACTACTTTGAAGTCGGTATAAGCCTGTGTACTGTCCCGCCATCGGTTGATATAAATTTATAGCAACTCCTCACACAAGTCACAATAAGTGGCGTCGGTATAAAGTTATACTGACTGACATAGCTATGCCGACCGATCGTTGGATGCCCCCTGAAGTTTATACCGACCAATGGTTGGATGGTATCGTTTAGGATGAATTGAAAAAATAAAACAAATGTTCATCAATTCCAAATTCATACATTCATCACAAAAAGCAAGTGACCATGTCGGCGATACAAGCTTTATTCATTCATGTAGGCACATAACGAATACAGGTAGCACTTTAATGTCCATCAATGTACATATATCCTAGATACATATTTGAATTGCTTGGCTCCAAAACAAAAAAAGCAGATAATCTCTAGGTAGTACAAAACTAATTAAACAGTGGATCAACACTTTGATCACCTTGATGTCAACAAGCTGCAGCCTGGCACATCCTTAAGCTTCTAAAGCTCAACAATGGTATGCAATCAACGACATTCATTTCTCAATGTATATAAACTAGTTAAGTATGCAACAATATAAGTAGTGTTGATGATAAATACAACGGTTAGGATCACTACATGGTATGAACAACAATATGAATTTTATAACCATCTTACATGTTATCCTTCTATCTTGAAGTCGATATACCACACTACTCATGTTCCTTTGATCCATACTTACATGTAGTTATATCCCAAAATTAAGGCCAACAAATTTGTATTGTCTTTCCACAAATAAGATAACATTGCAGTGAATCCTATGTATGGAAAAAAAATAGTTCTGCCAAAGGGACTAAAAATTCTGTCCATATGAAATAGAAAATAAATATCCTGCACACATACTGCAAATTAAGACAAAGCACAAAATAATAAACTTCAGTGCTTGAATTGCATAAGAATAAATAACAATTGTTTTCTAATTAAGTAACTAATTTTCTAGTGAAGTAACTAATTTTCTAATGAAGAAACTAGTTTTCTACTGAAGAAACTAAATTTTTAACGAAGTAACTAATTTTATTATGAATAAACTAATTTTCTAATGAAGTAACTAATTTTCTAGTGAAGTAACTAATTTTCTAGTGAAGTGATATTTTTCTAATGAATTTTCTAATGAGGTAACTATTTTTCTAAGGGGGTTGGGTGAGTGCTTCTCCCAGTCGAACGTGTCGGGCTAGTCTGGAGTCGGCAATGGCGTGTCGAGCGAGTGGCGAGCGAGTTGAGCGAGTCCAACGTGTTGAGCGTGTCAAGCGAGTCCAAAGTGTTGAGCGTGTCGAGCGAGTTGAAAGTGTTGAGCGAGTTGAGGGAATCTAAATTTAAATAACATTCTAAATAACATTTACATCTAAATCTAATTCTAAATGTAACTCTAAATCTAATTCTAAATTTTTATTCTAAGTAACATCTAAAATAAATTGAACCTATAACAAAATTTAAATAAAATTTAAATCTAACACAAGATCTAAATCGAGTTTAAATCTATACCAAAATCTAAATCGAAAACTAATTTAAATTTAAATTTAAAACTAAATTATAACTGATATTTAAAAAACGGGGGCGACGTTGACCACCATCGGGCCGACAGCGAGACTCCAAATGAAGAACGCGGCCCGGCGGGCGCTTACGCCGGTGTGGGAGGCGAGGGGGCGTAGACGTGCGGGTGGCGGGTATGGCGACGGCGGGGACGTTGGGCGACGGCGGGGGAGGGTGGCACGGCGTGGCTCGGCGGAGTTGAGGGCCAAGCGTCGTCGATAGGGCGCGGCACGGCGAGTGGATGATAGAGGGAGGTGACGGTGGGGAGGGTGGCGCGGTGCGGCGCGACGGAGTTGAGGGCTGGGTGTCGATCGGTGTAGCACGACGGAGTGGACGAGGGAGAGAGGGTGGCGACGGATGGGGAGGCGGCGGCGACATGTGTGATGAGGAAGAAAGAGAGGAAGCAGGGCAGGAGAAGGGGGCGAGCTTATTACCCCACCTCATTTGTATCGAGGCATAGCTGGCCCCGGTACAAATGTCCTCACTTGTACCGAGCCTTATCTCTCCCCGGTACGAATGTGTTTTTCGTTTTGTGCCATAACAAAAAGCACATTTTTCGTGCCATACCCTGTACAAATACGATTTTCATTGTTTTTCCTTTTAATTTACTTAAATATCTAAGTTTCTAGTCTCTTTATTATTAATTGTACACAACACATAAAATAGCAGAAAAATCTTTGTATTCTTACTTTTCATATATACTATGCAACAATACATTTCACAATCAAAATGACAACTTTATTGTTATTAACAAGTAATATCGTCTGATTGGCATTATTTTTTCCTTCACTACAACAACTACAAATAATTTTTTTTCATTTCATGCAAAATCCTTCTAGTGTGATTAATATGGTAATCATGATTTGGTCTTGCTCATGTATATTTCTGCGTAAAATTCTTATTTTGCGTTTATTGAAGTTACAAGAATTGATATGGATACTATTTTTATTAAGATATAGTTACAAAAATTGACTAGTGAATAGTATACAATGGCTAGACACTTGTAGACCATGTTGACCAGATCTGGCTCGGTGCAAATGTGCATTTCGTTTTGTTTCCTTTTAATTTGCTTTAAATATCCTAAATTGGTAGTTTATTTATTATATTTAATGAAGCTACAAAAATTGATATGGTAACTATTTAGTGGAGGATGGGGCTACTGAAAATAGTTCATATTGGTAATCATAGCCAAATATTACAATACTTTGTCACATGATCACAAAGTTATGAAACTTACTATACATTTCCATCGTCTAAGGGAACGTTAACAATCTTCCTCTTCACAAATGTCCCTTGGTTTTGATCGTGACGTAAGTATGGAGTGTCCTCTTTGGCTAACTAGATGCTTAGGTCAACGTTGACAGAAAATGGATGAATATCATCGAACTGATCATAACCTTCTGAAATGTCAGTGTTGTCCTCAACTTCAACTATTTTTCTTTTCCCCGGTAGAACTATGTGACACTTTGGCTCATTATCAATGTAATAATTGTCTTATCATCAGCCTTCTTTATTTGCGGTATGCTTGACATGTCTTTCACGTAGAAAACTTGAGTCACATCATTAGCTAGCACGAATGGTTCATCTTTGTATCCAATCTTGTTGAGATCCACAACTGTCATCCCATATTTGTCTGTCATTACACCTCTTGTAATATGTTGTACCCACTAACACTTAAAAAGGGGGGGTTAGAGGTCCATAGTCAAGTTCCCATATCTCTTCAATGACACCACAATATGTTTCTAGTTCTCCATTGTCGTCTATTATTGCATCTATACGGACACCATTGTTTTGGTTTGTGCTCTTTTCATCTTGGGCATTCATGTAGAATGTGTACCCATTTATCTCGTAGCCTTGGAATGTAAGCACTGTGATAGATGGACCTCTAGCCAACCATTGGAGTTGCTCTTTAATAGTTTTGTCATTGATCATCTTTTTCCGCAACAAAGTTACGAAGTTGTCAACGTGATGACATGTAATCTAGGTCTCCATCTTCCCTTTGTTTGAGGAATGTTTAATGGACTTATGCTCCTCCTTGTATGGAGCCACTAGGGATGATTGTTGCAGAACAGTGGCATGTGCTTTACGATATAACATTTCATCCATATCCATCCGAGATTTCTTCCCTAGTGTGCCCTTTCCCCTCGGTCTCCCCTCATGGCGTGATACAGGGAGTCCAATCGGAGTAAGCTCATCAATAAAGTTGACACAAAACTCAATGACCTCCTCTATAGCATATCCCTTTGCAATGCTTCCTTCAGGACGGACATGATTGCGGACATACTTCTTAAAACCAGACATCAACCACTCAAAAGGGAACATGTTTTGTAAATACACAGGCCCGAGGATTATCACAATCTCTTCAACAAGATGGACAAGAAGGTGGGTCATGATAGTAAGGAAAGAGGGTGGAAAGATCATCTCAAAGTTGATGAGGCATTGCTGACATCTTTCTGCATCTACACTAGATTGTATGGTGGATTGCCTTCTGAGAGATAAAGTTGAGGAATGCACATACCTTGACGATTGCCAATCTCGCATTCTTTGATAGAATACCCCTTAGTGCAACAGGCAACAATTGTGTCATCAACACGTGGCAGTCATGAGCCTTAAATTTTGTGAATTTTTTCTCTTTACAATTTATTATCCATTGTATATTTGAGGAGTATCCTATCAGGACCTTGATATTATTCAATCAATCAAACATATTCTTCTTCTTCTCTTCCTTTCTTAGTGTGTAACTAGCAGGGGACAAGTGATTATTTCCTTTATGTCTCTTTTCGGGATGCAGGCCATCTCGTTGTTTAATCAATTTAAGATCCCGACATGATTCAATTGTATCTTTTGACTTTCCATATACACCTAGGTGGCCAAGCAAGTTAAAACAAAAGTTCTTCATGACGTGCATCACATCAATTGCGTTGCGAACCTCAAGGATTTCTCAATAAGGTAGTTCCCAAATATCGTCTACTCCTTCCACATAGTTGCATGTCCATCCTTGTTTTTTGGAACAGATTGGCTATCAGAACCCTTCCCCTACACTACCTTCAAATATTTGACCATAGAAAATACAAGTTTACCATCACGGTGCAAGTGTTTTTTACGTTTTTCTCCAACACCTTCAAAATGCTTTATTTCTTCTTCTCTTAGCGGGTGCTTAGGAGGAAGAAATTGATGATGGCCCGAATATACAACCTTTTTACTGTGTTTTAGATATATGCTGAAAGTATCATCTAAATAGTGTGTGCATGCTTGAAATCCCTTGGTTGTTTGTCCTGATAGGTTATCAAGTGTCGGCCAATCGTTGATGGTTATGAACACCAATGCTCGTAGCTCAAAGGTCTCCTTCTCCTCCTCATCTGTTGACGGTGAATTTCCATCAACCTAGCCATGAGTTTACCTTCAGTGTTGGCATGAATTTTAAATCTTATTTATTGGTACTAACCCCCTGGTATAACAAGTTCGTTCGTGAATGTCAGTTTTGGAGTATAATGTTCATGCAGGAAATTAGCATTGAAAGCAAGAGTTCCGGGTAAAGTTCATCAAGCACCTCGTGACAAGACGTCAAAGCCTGGTACAAGTCAAGCAATGAAGTGAACATGACTCCAAGAAGCCCAAGGACCAACCCGTGAAGATAGAAAACTCGAGAGGACCGGACGAGAAAATGCTGAATCTTGCGGGAAAAGGAGTTTCATCTAAACCGCAGAGAAATTGACGTCAAGGGCCCACATGTAGAAGTGAGAATACCCTATAAGGCTCGGGAAGCATCACCAGCAAAGGAGGCCATGAGCGGGCCGAAGTGGGCCCGGATCGGTCGACCTAGCCCATTTTGGGGCCTAATCGTGCCCCCCTTTGACCTAGTCGCCATTCGGACTATTTATAGCCCCGAGGCCATGAGCCACGGATCAAGTCATTCGTCATCCGCCGTTGAGGAGCGAGAGAATAGAGGGACATCATCTCGGAGTGGAGAGGGTCGAGCTAGTTGTCTAGGGTCTCCCTAGGCGGCGTGGGAACCTTGCAAGGAAGACCACGTCGGAGTTCCGGGAGTTAGAAGCAAGATCAAGGTAGGATCCCGGTGATGATCTTGTTCATGCATCATGTATTATGTTGAATTATCAAGTTGTAATCCGATTTCTAGCGATCGAGTGTTTCTCCTACGATTTTGATTTCAATCGGCTTTTCGTATCTTAAGTGCTATTCTCGAGATATATCATAGATGGTGTTCTTGTAGCCGTGTTGGCTAGAGGTGCATGCCTAACCTTCTGGGAGATTTCAACTTGTCCATTGGACTCACCCTAGGCTAACCCGCATGAATAGGGGTGCGTTGTGAGAGAATGGTGGCTCCAAAAGGTGGGCATCTTCGGAGTCGGACGAGAAACCTTGTTTTAAAGATGCTTTTTATGATATTCAACTTGGTTACTTCTTCTTTGCTCGAAACTTCAACAAAAGCTTGATCCAACCTCTCTAGATTGGTTTATCTATCCCTCTCTACCTCTTGCTACCTCCTGTTTTCATAGATTAGATTCGTTTTCATGATGTTCTTTAGATTAGATGCATAAGATTCCCCTTTGAAGATCTAAGTGTTCTCGGCTTCAATGGATAGGATCTTGCGTCACACATTTGTTCCACGGATATGATTCCTTGGGTTCACACTTGAGGGAAGAAGGGTCTCTTGACTACGACGGAGGACTTGTCCTCTTGCAAGTCCAAATGAAGTTTGATACGAATATACACTATCAACATCATCCCACACAGGTACACCTTCTTTCACCCATAAGATTTTAAGATCATCAATCAACGGTCTTAGGTACACATCGATGTCATTGCCTGACTGCTTTGGGCCTTGGATGAAAATTGACATCATGATGAACTTCCGCTTCATGCACATCCAGGGAGGAAGGTTGAATACACATAAGGTAACAGGCCAAGTTCTATGACCACTACTAAATTCACCAAATGGATTAAATCCATTCGTACTTAAACCAAACTGAATGTTCCTCGCATCATCTGCGAACTCGAGAAATTCTTTATCAATTAATCTCCACTGGGACCCATCAGCGGGGTGCCAGATCTTGTCATCTTTTATAAACTCTTTGTGTCAATGCATCATCTTTGCATTGGCCTTGCACCTGAATAGATGCTTCAGCCGTGGTATTATTGGAAAATACCACACCACCACCTCAACATCAAAAGGATCATCTCGTGATATCTTATAACGTTGTGCTTCACACACGGGACATTCCTCTAGTTTCTCATATTCTTTACCTCGGTACAGGATACAGTCATTAGGGCACGCATGTATCTTTTCTACCTCCAAGCCCAGAGGACAAACAACACTTTTAGCTTCGTACGTTGATGCTGACAATTCGTTCCCCTCAGGAAGCATGTCCTTCACGATCAACAATAACTCATCAAAAGCCGTGTTAGAAAGTCCGTTACTAGCCTTCCATTGCAGCATTTCCAATGTGCTACCCAACTTCTTGTGCCCCTCTTTGCAATCTGGATACAACAGTTTCTTGTGATCTTCTAACATATGTTGAAATTTCTTTGACTCCTTCACCTTTTCCCCGCAATTTTCCTTTGCCTCTCGCAACACCTCACCGAGAGCATCATATGGTCCTTGATTCTCTCCCATTTCTTTGTAAACCTCTTCCATTGGTTTATCTGCAAAGGCACCACCTTGAGACCAGTCAGGAATAGTATCATCATCTTCTTCGTCATATTCCATTATAACACCTCTTTCGCCATGCTTTGTCCACACAAAATAGTTTGGCATGAATGCCCAGTTGAATAGGTGATCATTCTTTTTCATTTTTGATTTTTTTGCGTGGACAGATAATGAAACCGGACGAGGGCCTATTGGATTCAGCCACTTGCAGAAATCTACTCACTCCCCTAATGTAATCTGACGAGATCCTCTTGTCGTAGTACATCCATTGTCTATCCATCTATAAAAGGATCACCAGAGAAAATATATCATTACTCTTGCAACAAGTCCTAATTAAGGCATACAATCACTTTACATAAATATAAAGTGCTCATGTAAAATCTACATTATGTAATTCAGCAAAATTATATCAATTTCTCCCACGTGCTCATTTTCTAATCAGGAAACTACTTTTCTAATGAGAATATCAATTTTCTAATGATGCAAACTAATTTTTAATAAGGAAACTAATTTTCTAATGAGAAAAGTCAATTTTATATTGAGTAAACTAATTTTCTAATGATGAAAATATATATAAATAAATAAAGTGAAAAAATCTATCTACATATACAACATCTCATACCTCTATCATGACACCTTCTTTCTATTAGAACATAGACGAATATGGACTTTTAAATAAAAAAATCACCATTCTTAACTCATTCAAAATTATTTCATGAATACTTTAAGTACAAAGAATGAAACTTAAAAGGACAATCGTATATCAAGGGGAGATGAAGTAACTAACTTCTACACCACTTCAATGAGTGAAATCGTCGCAAATCGAGTAAAAGCTCCCTAGGGTGCCATTGGGGGGGGGCTCAAGTTGGAGAGAGGAAAAAGAGTGGGGAGGGGGCTCGGGCAGGGGGAAGAAGAAGGAATTATAGCCGTTTCACATTTGTACCGGGCCAAGACACGGGCCGGTACAAATGTGCCTACATTTGTACCAGGTGGTGTCTTGACCCGGTATAAATGTGAGGACATCACATTTGTACCGGACAGAGCCACCAACCGGTACAAATGTGAGGCATTTGTACTGGGTCGGATGGATCAGGTCGCGACGAGCCTCTGTGATAGGGCATTTGTACCAATTGGTGGCTCCAACCAGTACAAATGACAAAAATTCCCAGTACAAATGAAAAATCGAGCGAGGGACAAATGCCCGATTCTCTAGTAGTGGTAAGACATTAACAATGGCAATGAATTCAGCCTCCATCTTTTCGGGGCCTTTTTTGCCTGTCTGCAGATAGTTTGAATTGGGGTTTGCAGGATTCCACCGAGTGAGTTTTTTTGGAAGGGATTAAACACAAGATGGATAAAACCCCAAGAGGGATCAAGTGGTGGGAAGGTGATTCACCCAACCCCGATCTGTATTAAATACTTTGGGCTTTTCACCCCTCGCAGCCGAACAAGGCCTTAGGCTTTGTTCAAGACCCAACCTCGGCTGGGAATATGGCCCAACCCACGTCAGTGACCCACACAGGTATACAATTGGCCAAGGTCTATTTTTACACTGCCCATCTTGCTTATTATTTTTTTAATCTCAAAAAAATCTTGCTTATTTTTTAAAAAAAAACGCCTTAAACCGGATGTGCCACGAAGCCACGGCTCGTCTCCACGTCGCCATCCCATAACTCTCCTCCACTATTATCCAGCGCTCCTCCCTTCTTGACACCTTGGTTGACCATCTTCCCCTTGCCTAATTGCGCCCGCGCAGCGTCGTCGTCGTCGTGGCCGTCCCGGCACGCACCGGCGACACTGACCGTGCAGTCGTACTGGAGGAGCTGCTGCAACACCAGCTTCATGGACGGTCGGGACGCCGCGTCCTCCCCGGTGCACATCACCCCGAGCAAGAACACGGCCACGGCATCCCTCACGTGCACGGCCCTATCCCGGATGCCCCCGTCCACGGCGTCGTGCAGGGGCACCCCCGCCTTGTACCGCCGCCACGCCCACTCCACCAGGCACCACTCGGCGGTGCTGTCGTTCGCCGCCCGCCCAGTGACGAGCTCCAGCAGCACCACGCCGAAGCTGTACACGTCCACCTTCTCGTTCACCTTCGCGCCGCGTCCACACTCTGCGAGCACAAGGAGAGTGGTCATTCATTGCAATGTTCATTATTTATGCCGGAGTTACGAAGCGGAGGTGTCTTGCCATTAATTTACCTGGGGCCATGTAGCCGAAGGTGCCTCCGGCGATGGACACAGACTCAGGCTCGCCGGAGTTGACGAGGATCCGGGCGAGCCCGAAGTCGGCGATCTTGGCGCGGAAGCCCGGGTCGAGCAGGATGTTGCTGGACTTGACGTCACGGTGCATGATGGGCTGCGCGGACTCGTGGTGCATGTAGCTGAGCCCCCTCGCCGCGTCGATCGCGATGCGCAGCCGCGTCGGCCAGTCCAGCGGTGCCGCTGCCGTGGCAACGCTAGCGTCGGCAGTGGCTGGGCGCAGCCACCGGTCGAGGCTGCCGTTCTCCATGTACTCGTACACCAGTAGCTTGGTGTCATCGCTCGAGATGTAGCAGAGGAGGCTCACGATGTTGGCGTGCCGGATGTCGCCGAGGATCCTCACCTCCGAGTCGAACTCCCGGCCGACCTTCTCCTCGGCCTTGCCCCTGCTGCAGAGCTTCTTCACCGCCACTACGGCGCCGCCGCGGAGCGGGACGCGGTACACCTTGCCGGAGCCGCCGCTGCCGATGACGTTCTCCTCACGGAGCTTGGTGAGGACGTCGCTCTCGGTGAAGTCGACCTTGCGGAACGCCGTCACCTTCCACGACGTCAGGTCCCTCTCGCGCCTCTTCCGCCGGATGACAGAACACCCGGCGGCGCCGATAAGCAGGACGCCGGCGACCACCGAGAGCAAGATGATCAACCCCGTTTTCATCTGACTCCGGTCGCGGTAAGGGCACGCCGGAATGTTCAGGTTCACGTTCACCGTAGCGCAGAGGCCACGGTTCCCGATGAACGCCTTATCGTACGCCGAACTCTGCAGCAACTGGGGGACCTCGCCGGTGAGTTGGTTGGAAGAGAGGTTGAGGAAGCTGAGACGGAGGTTGTCGAACTCCTGTGGTATATTGCCGGAGAGCTGGTTGTTGGAGAGATCAAGCATGTTGAGCACCGGCAGAAAACCGATCTCTGCCGGAATTTCACCAGAAATCAGATTGCTTCTGAGGTCCAGGGAATTCAGGCTTTTCAGCGATTGGATGGAAGGTGGAATGGAGCCAGATATCCGGTTCCTCGCGAGGTTCAGATTGGTGAGGTCGGCGAACCCGGACATGTTCGCCGGTAGCACGCCGGAGAATTGGTTGTTCTCCGCCTTAAAGTTAATCAGCCCCGGTGCGGATGACGGCACCGGACCGGAGAATCGATTGTTCCCCATGTCGATCAGTGAGATTTTTGAGGATATCACACTGGGCAGAGTGCCGGTGAAGCCGTTATTCTGGATCTCAACGGTGGTCAGCTTGGGAAACGCCCACCATACCTTCTCCGGGAACTCCCCGGTGAAGTTATTGTTGTACAGCATGATGTTGTCCAAAGTGTCGCATTCCCCAAGAACCGGAGGGAACACGCCGAAGAAGTTGTTGTTGAACACCACGATGTCGCGGAACTTCCTGTTGAAGCAGAGGGTGTCCGGGAGCGAGCCGTTGAGGAGGTTGTTGCTTACTTCTAGGTTGTCGAGAACCGAGTGCTTCCCGAGCTCCGGCGGGAGGGGGCCGGAAAGCCTGTTGTCGAACAGCCTGATGTCCGTGAGGTTCGGAAGCAGCCCGACGCTCGCCGGAATCGTCCCGGTCAGATTATTGTAGTACAAATAGAGCATCGTCAAGTTCTTCATCTTGCCGATCGCCTCCGGTATCGGGCCGGTGAGCCTGTTCGCTGACACGTCGAGCTGTTGCAAGTTGAAGGCGGTGACCTCAGGCCCAATCCCACCGGTGAAACTGTTCGCGTAGAGGTACAGGAACTCAAGCTTCTGAAGCTTCCAAACCCACGCCGGGATTTCGCCGTGGAGCTTGTTCTCGTACAGAGCCAGCATGGTCAGCTCAGTGAGAGACGAGAGCGCGTCGGGGATGCCACCAGTAAGGTTCATCCCTGACAGCCACAGCGTCTTGAGATTGGTAAGCTTGCTGAAGTCATCAAGGATCAGGCTTGGCGCGAAGGGATTACTTGCTAGAGTTAGCGTCTCGAGTTCGCTGAGCTCTGCAATGGCCGAGGCCGGGTATGTGCCGTTGAAGCTATTAGTGTCAAGAACAAGGGACTTGAGCCTGGGGAACACGGCAATTGCTGGTGGCACGCTGCCGGTGAAGCCATTGGTGGACAGGTTGAGGTGCTGCATCTCCGACGACAATTTGTCGATGTCGGCCGGGAGGGCACCGGAGAAGAGATTGTTGGACAGGTCGAGGTAGCTCAGAGCCGAACAGCCATAGAGCACCGTCGGGAACTGGTGGGTGAAATTGTTGTAGGAAAGGTCTAGGTATGAGAGGCTCTGGAGGCTGCAAATGGAAGCTGGGATCGGATTGGATATATTGAAATTTGGGAAGGAGAGCTTGATCACTTTATTGTTGTTGCAGCTTACCCCTGCCCAGCTGCAGTAGGAAGTGTTCTGGGAACTCCATGAGCTGAGAGCAGATGGGCTGCCCCAGTCTTTCTTGATTGCTAGGAGTATTTCTTGATCGGTGGTCTGCGCCATGGATTGCGAACTGGAGTTGGAGGAGAGGAACACTAGAAGGAGGAGAAAGAGGAGATAGGAGTACTGAATCATTTCTGTCAGTGTCAGTGTGTGTGTATGTAAGATAGCTTGAGGCTCGAGTATGGTGTGTGGTTCTTCAACATGTAGAACTTATAACATGTGGCCAGTGGGCTTCTTAGCGTGCAATGGATGAGACAAGGATTAACGACCCATTAGTCAAAGTCTATGCGCATGAGTGGCCACTAAATTATGAGTGAAAGGTACTCTGATTGAACAAATTTCTTATCACCACTAAATCGTATGCTTCTAGATCCGATTTGGGCCAAGATCATCAATACTAGTAGATAAGAGCGTATCAACGTCCACTGATGACCAAGATCAGCAGTATGAAGCATGGCAGTCGCTGAAAACATTTTCGGTTTCCTTTTTGCTAGATGCTGTACTCATGAATAGAGATCATGGCCTGGTCTACTGCGTTCTCCTTTCTCCAAGCGTTTCGGATTCTGTTCCATCCAATTTTTCGTGTGCTTTGCATAAATGTCGCCTCTTTCCTATATATGCTGATATGCACCACCGTCCTGTCGACGATGTTTCGTGTGGCCGGAGGTTTCGGTGGGTGTGAAAAACCCCGACGAATATAGTGATTCGCTCTGCCCTGCAAGTCAGGCAACGGACTCGCGTACGGTGCTCTGCTAGCCTCTCCCGAAGCGAAGGCAAGGCCACGTCAAGTCTAATCTGTGTCTCCATCAGATCCCGGTGTCGCAACCGGTTCCTCTGACGTTCACGTCCCTGCCACTGCCGTGTGGGTCCCACCATGTTTGGGCTCACACGTCAGCTCAATGGTAGAGGCTGGATGGCAGAGGATCTCGTTCGTCGGCGTCAGCATCGGCAGCAAGCGGGCCGACGAGAAATTGTTAGTGGCTAAGTCGTTGTCACGAGTGCAAGCGGTCGAAGAAGAATTTTGGCAGACGAAATTCTAGAATCGTAGCGAATATGACCTCATTTGCTTTGTTCGAGTTAATTTTGGTGATAAATGCTAGCACAAGTAATGAGACTGACCACTTGTTACACCCGATTTTACAAGGAAAACCGAATGCATCTCATATTTGCGTCAGGATCAAATTACACACATATGATAGACAATAGAGTGTAATACCATTGCAGTAATAAAAGCATACAAGAGTTTAACTGATACAATATTCTTTATTACACTCAGACGGGTGGACTCGAAGGTCCAAACACAAAACGATAACTAAAAACGAGCAGCTTCCTCTTCAGCTTCCACATGCACAATGACTGGGGATCTGCATGCCTTAGAATTCCTCGAAGTCGCTCCAGTACTCCTCCTCACCGATGTTCTCCTCTAAACAGCAGTAAGCAAGGGGTGAGCACACTTATGGCTGGAGCTCAGCAAGTGGGGGAAACAATGCAAGGCTACCAATGATAGACTATGGTTCACAGCGGTAAGCATTTTATAAGTTGATCAAGTTTTAGTTAATAGCACCTAGTTACTAGATGTAAGTTCGTACCAACCCACTTAACTTTAAAAGACATCCAAAGCCCAAAGACCCACAAGTTCCACGATTTACTTCCAGCTTTAAGTTTGATTATCATGTGAGGGTCCAAGCCGCTCTTGACCGTGAGCACGACTGTTATAACAGTTTTACACTCTGCAGAGGTTGTACACTTTACCCACAGTTCGTGTTCTCCATGTTGCCCGGGTTAGCTAGACCCTTAAACACTTCCAAGGTGAGTGGCTAGGGGGTCCACTACGAAGCCTTTACAAAGGAAAGCAGAGAAACCAACGGCCGCGACGATTCTGACTCAAGGCGGACCATAACCCTCCTTAATGGTGAGCACCTTAGCAAAGGCTGCTACCCCAGAAGAACCGGGCTATACCCCTGCAACCCCGAGCCCTCTGTGCCCCTCTCGGAAAAAGGCTATCAGCTAATCCACTCTCCTAATCACTTGGCTAAGCCAGAGCCATGTGGACTGTGGTTGTACTGTTGTCTTGGGTGGTTCTCCATGTTCCATTTAAATTACATATGATCTTGTCTTAAACATGAACACATTTCATAAACGGAACTGAGTTGCATTTCATAAGCAAGACATAACCATTCTCATGTTAAGCAAGCTAAGCAATTGTCTACCCAAAGCATTTGACAAACAGGGTTGATCAAGGTAACCGGATAAAACATCTAGTCAAGTCCTTAAAAAGGTGTTTGCCCATCCAATTAATGCATTGCAACAGATAAAGTAAACATTGTTTAAGCATGCAGTGATATAGGTTCAAAAGAGAAAATACAGAGGGGGAAGCCACTTGCCTTCCTCTACAAGCTAAGTATGCTCCTCTTCAAAGACAGACTCTTCCGGATCACTTCCAACGGGGAGCTCAGACGAAATAGGCACGATATCTACGCACAAGCATATAAACAAACAATAAATAAATAGTACACCAGACAGTAACAAAAGCTTAAAACATGCTTCTTAGATGATTCTACTCGCTGAGACGATCATTTCGGTATATAGAACGCTGAAAACGGAGTTAAAACAAGAAAGTTATGCTTAAAACAAATTACAGGAACCTTTCTGCAGTAAAACTAAGTTTACAAGACTTTTATAAACAAAACCAGGGGCTAAAACATAATTTCATATAAAAACAGGAGGGCTAAAATGCTGAAATCAAGAGAAAAGGCCTCTGGTGCTATTATACAGAGAAGATAGGGGCTAGATTACAAAATTCAGGACCTGATTGCAAGGGTTTTAATAGGTGGAAGGACCGGCATGCAAATCTATGAAAATCCAGGGGCTCTTAAAGAAAAGCGGCTCGACTAAGCCATGGATCCTTGATCCGACGGCTGATGGGGCCGTGGACCGCGCCGTGCACCCGGTGCATGGGTCCACGGTGGACCGGACCAAGGGGTAGCCCCCTGATCTGATAAGCACCGTCCGCGAGCGATCGCACGGTCCTAGACGCGTGCGTGTGAGGAACGGCAGTGCACGCGCCGGAGATAGGGGTGGCGCAGCGGTGCTTCACCGGAGGATCACCGGCGCACCCTAGACTGGCCCACAGGGACCATTTCGTCCGCGCGGGCTCTACAAGAAGAGAGTAAACATGCACACACGCCTAGGAGGTCAGGAGCGAGGTGCGGGCGTCCACGGCGGCTGGCGCCGAAAGGGGGCGGGTCGGCCTCGCCTCCGAGCCCGTGGAGCCGTTGTTGTGCGCAGGAAAAGGGAAAAAGAGCGGGGACGTTTTTGCGAAACACGTGAAAGGAGTCGGGTGAGTTCACAGAAGAAGAGGAGGTGGCGGCGATCAAGTTCGACGACGGCGGATCGGCGACGCTCCAGTGTGATTGGGGCGCAGCTCCTAAGGATGTCAGGGACTTGAGCCTATGACATGGTAGGCTCATTGAGCGTCAGAAGAAACATCAGAGAGAAAGAAAGGGAGAGAAGGGGGAGTTCTTCACCGACGACGAGCTTCCCCGGCGGCGGCGGTGGAGACAGAGTGGCGGCGCTGGGTGTAAGCGTGCTCGGGTGCGTGTGTAGGTGTGAAGCAGGTGCAAAAGGAGAGAGCGGAAGCTCGAGCTCGGCCTTAAATAGAGACGGAGGGAGAGGGGAGATGAGAGGACGCGGTGGCCGGCGGCTTGCCATAGTCGGCCGGCAGATCGTCCGGGCGTGAAGGGAGTAAAGGGAAGGGAAAACGGCCGGGGATTGAAGGCGGCGATTAATTGCCTTAATTGGCTAGCTCAGGCGGGAGGGGAAGAGGAAGGAGGCGGTCGGGCGCGGCGATGATTGCGGCGACGCTCGACCGGGCGGAGCAGAGGAAAAGGAAGGGGGGGAAGAAGGGAGAGGAGGTGCCGACAGGCGGGCCCCGGGAGCGAGCGACTCATAGAAAAAGAAAATGAAGAAGGGAAAGGCGGGCCGCTGCGGGGGAGGGTTAAGCGGGCTACTGGGCTGTTGGGCCGAAAAGGTAAGGTGAGGTAAGTTTTCTCTTTTTTTTATTTTCCTTTTTAAATCCTTTTCAAATCAAACCATTTGTATTCAAATTCAAATCAAATCTTTTCAAACTTTTTCACAACATTTCATAAACTTTTTAGACTTCACACAAGCAACCAAAAAAACATGCTTAGCCAAATAATGCACAAACACTTGTTGTCTCTAGATTAATTAAATTAAATTAAATAATTAAGAGCTCAATTTAACTAGCATTTCATTTTAAATCTTTAAAACTATGTCAACATGTTGCTAGGTGAATTCTTAGTGATAGAATTTTAGGGTGTCACAAATCCTACCCCCTTAAAGAGAATCTCTTCCCGAGATTTAGAAGATTTAGAGAAGAGTTGAGTAAAGTCTTCCTTGAGTTCACCCTCTCTTTCCCAAGTTGCTTCTTCCTCAGTATGATGACTCCACTGCACTTTACACATCCTGATTATCTTGCTTCTAGTAACCCTTTCCGATGTATCCAAGATCTTGATGGGATATTCCTTATAAGTCAAATCGTTACCCATGTCAATGTCTTCCAACTGTACTGGTTCTATCTTGACCTCACTCGTACATTTCTTCAAATGTGATACATGGAACACGTCATGAACACCTGACAACTGTGCTGGTAATTCCAACCGGTAAGCTACTTCTCCTCTTAGTTCCACTATCTTGAAAGGACCTACGAACCGAGGTGATAGCTTCCCTCTGACATTGAACCTTCGCAGACCACGAATAGGTGATACTCTGAGGTATGCATAGTCACCGACTTCTAAAACCACCTCTCATCTTCGAGGATCAGCATAACTCTTCTGACGTGACTGTGCCGCTTTGAGATTCTCTCTAATGATCTCAACTTGCCTTTCTGCTTCTCTTATGTTGTCTGGTCCAAAGAGATGACTTTCTCCAGTCTGGTTCCAAAACAACGGTGTTCTGCACTTTCTTCCATAAAAGGCCTCAAAAGGTGCCATCTTGATACTGGACTGATAACTGTTGTTATAAGCAAACTCTGCATAAGGTAAACTCTTATCCCAGCTGCCACTATTCTTCAACACACAAGCTCTCAGCATGTCCTCAAGAATCTGATTTGTTCTCTCTGTCTGCCCATCTGTCTGAGGATGGTATGCTGAACTAAAATTTAGCTTTGTATCCATTGACTCATGTAACTTCTGCCAAAACCGTGAAGTAAACTGAGTGTGTCGATCCGACACTATCTTCTTTGGTACCCCGTGCAAACACACTATCCTTGAATTATATAACTCTGCCAACTTGACTCATGTATAAGTCGTCTTTACTGGAATAAAGTGTGCCACTTTGGTTAACCTATCCAGAATAACCCATATAGAATCATACCCGTCATGAGTATGAGGTAATCCCACTATGAAATTCATACCAATCTCTTCCCACTTACACTCAGGTATCTTCAAAGGTTGAAGTAATCCTGCTGGCCTTTGATACTCAGCTTTCACTCTTTGACATGTATCACACAATGCTACATGAGCTGCTACATCTTTCTTCATACCGTACCACCAATACCTTTGTTTCAAATCTTGATACATCTTAGTACTTCCAGGATGAATAGAGTAAGCTGAATCATGTGCTTCCTTCAAGATAGGTTCTCGCAACTCTTTGATCTCGGGTACACAGATTCTGTTCTTGAACCACATAGTTCCTTGCTCATCCTCCCTGAAATCCGGAACTTTGCCCAACTTTATCAGCTTCTTGTACTCTGCAATCTTCTCATAAGTCAACTGCCCTTTCCTAATATCCTGCTCAAGTGTCGACTCAATTTCCAATGTCAAAGTTTCACTTGAAGCAACTATTCCCAAGTTGAGTTGTGCCATCTCCCAACATAACTCCTGAGGTAACAAGTGTCCTACAAGCATGTTGGTCTGACTCTTCCGACTCAAAGCATCTGCTACCACATTTGCTTTACCAGGATGATACTGAATATCCAAGTCATAATCCTTGATTAACTCCAACCATCTTCTTTGCCTTAGATTTAAATCCTTATGAGTAAAGATGCACTTCAGACTCTTGTGGTCGATGAAAATCTGACACTTATTCCCAATCATATAGTGCTTCCAGATCTTCAAAGCATGAACAACCGCTGCTAACTCAAGATCACAAGTAGGATAGTTCTGCTCATGTTTTTTCAACTGTCTTGAAGCATAAGCTACTACCTTACCTTCCTGCATCAACACACATCCCAATCCTTGCCGAGAAGCATCACAGTAAACATCAAACCCTTTGTGTATATCTGGCATGATCAACACAAGGGCTGTAGTCAATCTTTTCTTCAATTCCTCAAAACTAGCCTGACACTTCTCATCCCACTTAAACTCTTTACCTTTCTCAAGTAGAGTGGTAAGGGGCTTCATAATCTTAGAAAATCCCTTGATAAACCTGCGATAATATCCTGCAAGTCCAAGGAAGCTTCTGATCTCTGGTACATTCTTAGGTGGACTCCAGTTCAATACATCCTGAACCTTGCTTGGATCCACTGCAATTCCTCCATCTGTGATAATGTGTCCGAGAAAAGAGACCTCCTTCAACCAGAAATCACACTTGCTGAACTTGGCATACAGCTGATGCTCACGAAGCTTCCGCAACACAAGCCTCAAATGTTCTTCATGTTTTTCCCCACTTCGAGAGAATACTAGAATATCATCAATGAATACCACAACAAACTTATCGAGATACTCCATGAATACCTTCTTCATCAAGTACATGAAGTACACTGGAGCGTAGGTCAAGCCAAAGAACATCACAGTGAACTCATATAAACCATATCTAGATGTGAATGTTGTCTTAGGTATATCCTCCATTCGGATTTTCAACTGATGGTAGCCTGATCAAAGATCTATCTTGGAGAATACCTTAGCTCCTCTCATTTGATCAAACAAATCCTCAATCCGAGGTAAAGGGTATTTGTTCTTGATAGTAACCTCATTAAGAGATCGATAGTCTATACACAACCTCCTAGATCCATCCTTCTTATCAACGAAGAGTGTGGGGGCTCCCCATGGTGATGAACTAGGACGGATAAACCCTTTACTAAGTAGTTCCTCAATTTGTTTCTTTAGTTCAGCTAAATCTTTAACATCCATTCTATAAGGTCTTTTTGATATAGGAGCAGTACCAGGTATAAGTTCAATACTAAATTCAATATCACGGTCAGGTGGCATACCTGGCAGATCCTCTGGAAACACATCAGGGAATTCACTCACTACCCTTATATCCTCCAAGGCCTTGCCTTCTACTGAGTTCACAGTTCCACTGTTGGATGAGGGTGTACCCACATACTCTATTCTCTATCCTTGTGGACTGGTTAACAACACTGACTTCTTCCGACACTGAATAACCCCATCATGCTTTTGTAACCAATCCATTCCTAGGATGATATCTATCCCCCATGATTTTAAGACTACCAGATTAGCAAAAAAGTCTACTCCCATAACGTTAATCTTTACTTGGGAACATATGTAACCAGTTTTCATTTCTCCACCCGGGGAGCTAACTATCAGTGGATTCTTCATTGAGCTCATAGATAAGTTATGTTTTGTCATAAATTGATTAGTTATGAAAGAATGTGATGCTCCCGAATCAAATAATATTGTAGCGGGTACAGAGTTGACAGGAAACATACCCAATACCACGCCGGAGTCATTTTGGGCTTGCTCCACTGATACATGATTAACCCGGCCACGCACATAGTTCTGCTGGCCTCTCTTGCTTGGAGTCTGTGGAGTACGAGCCTGTGAAGATGGCAGCCCAGACATGTTACCACTGTCTCTTTGAGGAGTGTGCATCACTCTCTTAGGACAGTTGTTGGCATAGTGTCCTAGCTCTCCACACTTGAAGCACTCACTAGGCTGAACAGGAGTAGTGTTTCTAACAGGTGCCCTAGAGCCATTGTTGGAACGACCCTGCTGAGGAGTAGGAGCTCTGGGTGTCTGTGGGATGAAGCGCTGTGGCTGAAACGAACGCTGCAGCTGCATGTTCTGTGGGTACCTCCCACTTTGACCACCAGGACGGTACTGAGTCAGACTCTGCTGAGAACTGAAGCGAGGACGAATGTTGCTGCTTGACTGTGCATGTGACTAGAACTTGCGTTTCTGCTCGCCCAGTTCTTTTCTCTTGCTTTCTAGTCCAATTGCCTTGTTCATGAGTGTCTAGAAATCTGGAAAGTGTGGCTCTGCAGTTGATAATTGAGAGGCCCAATCAAACCATCCAGAAACCTTTCCTGTCTTTTAGGGTCAGTATTCACCTCATCCGGTGCATAACGAGACAGATGAGTGAACTTTTCCAACTACTCGGTCACAGACATGCTTCCCTGCCTCAGTGACAAGAATTCCTTCTGCTTAAGCTTGATCACCTCTGAAGGGTTGTGATAGGTACGGAAGTTTTCACGGAACTCCTGCCGTGTGATATTCTGCCTATTGGGATGTGCAGTTGCATACGCATCCCACCAATCTCCAGCCCGTCCCACAAGTCTGCCAGCAGCGTATAAGACCATCTCCCTGTCAGTACACTGAACGATCTCCAGCTTCTTGGTAATTGTCTTCAACCAATCATCTGCATCCAGCGGATCAGACGAGTGAGAGAAGGTAGGAGGATTGTGGCTCATGAATTCATTGTGTCCGTCCCCGGGCGACGGAGGAGCCGGGCTGTGGTGGCTGGTTTTGCTAAGCTCCGCATCCGTTGCACGGTGTTGGTCGTGTTACGAATCAACTGCATCTGCGCTTCAAAGAACTGCTGCATAGCCGAATCTATTGCTTGATTAACCGGTGGGGATGGTGCAGGATTCTGCTGGTTAGCAATGTGAGCACGGATCACAGGCGGTACGTCTTGACCTCCTCCGGACCTGGTGTTTACCATCTGACCGTTAGAAAAATATATTTCAGAAAGATGTACTTGAATCAATGCATAAGAAGATAACTCAAATTGAATAAGAAACATGTTTTCCAACTAGGACAGATCCTGTAGACCTCAAAGAACCTGTGTAACTCTCTGTATAATTATCCAACAATTATGAATTTTTACCAGGTTATGAGGTGCAAAATTATGAAACTATTCCAACTGGAATCACCTCAATTGAAAGTCTACAACTCAAGATAAAATTCAAACAGTGCAGCTGTGTCAGCAGAAATTACTGATTCTAACGTGCTTAATACTTTGTGTATAACTCCCAACATACATACTGTATAATATCGAATTTTTGACAGAAAATCGTCCTTAAAATTTTTTAACTAACCCAACTGGTTTCGTGTCATTTGGAGCTCTGTAGCTCGAGATATATACAAAACATTACTGCTATGTCGAACAACTGCGAGAACAGATTCGATTCATTCCAACTTTACATGAGAGATAAAATAGAAGATCCAGATTTGAACCCAAACTTACTTTATTTAACTTAACGGTTTCTTGTTGTATCGTGGCCATCACTCCACCATAAAACTTACACACAAACAAAATCCAACTCAAACATGTTTTCAAGCAACATTCATTATTACAAGCATACGTCCTCGCAGGAACGATCTATCGAAACTTTAAAAAATAAAGGCAGGCATTCTAAGATCCTAGCCAAGACGAGTCGTAGCTTCAGCGGTGCCGTAGCGGAGTATTTTACGCGGAGGAGAAGCTGTAGTCTGGTACGGCATTGCTTCTTGAGGAGGTCGCTGACCAGCCAACTGTGCTTCTAGATATGCAATTCTTGCTTGAGCAGCCTGCAACTCTTCATGGTACTTATCCATCTCAGTTGTTGCACCCTCAAGGTCGGTGTTCAGAGAAGCAGGCACTCGAGCCAAGACATCAATGCAATCATCACCTCCAGCTGGAACCACAGTCTCCTCTGAGCCACTCACACGACGTGGAACATGGCGGAACTCAGACCCATGTAGACGCTCACGCTGTGCATTGCAGAGTGACCAGAGAGCCCTTCTTGCTGCATCATTAACCGCAGCATCATCAGAAGAGAAATGAGCTGTATTGTGGTGTGACGAGCGATACCTCCACCCATCGGTGTCATTCAAAGGCACCCGGATGTAGACTCGGCTGGTGTAGTAGTCCCTCATGCCTGGCTCACTGAAGTGCTTTGTAACATAAAGCGGCCTCATGGTGTACCCCAAGTGCTGCAGTACCTCACGAAGAAGAATACAGAACTGACCGTTCTCCTCCTTAGTGGAGTGTTTGTGGTACTCAGCTCCACGATAGCGAGGATTATCATCCTCTCCCTCCTCAGGGTTTTCATCAGCGTTGTTGTCATCTTCATCCTCATCTCTGCTGTCATCTCCTGAATCATCCAGATCACCACCCACAGCATTGGGTGCAGGATCAACAGGCGCAGGAGGTGAATCATCCGCTGCCACAGGTGCTGGTGGGATCACTATGTCACCATCAGCATCGGCTTCCGAACGGTGCCATCATACGACCGTGGCGGCTCCACCGGTTCCTCTTCCATCTCCACTTCTTCCGGATCTTCTTCAATCTCGGAGTTACGGCTGCACCTCCTCCGGATCCTCCTCGATTTCAGCCTCTGGCTAGATCTCCTCAGGTTCCTCCTCAACAACATCCTCAAGATGATGACGAGGAGCCAACTATCCACGAGGAAAGCGTCCACCAGTGCTCTTGCGGGGTGTCAGATAAGTCCTGGCCATCTGACAAAACAAAGCTAAACTCAGTACAGAATAAATCAAAATGATAGAGTTTAAATAATAAATAAGAATAAATTAGATTTTAAGCGTAAATAAGATGATTTGAAGCATGACATGGCTTTCTAGAACATGAATCCTTAATTTTGACCATTTCTAACTAAGGCTGCAATCTACAGTCATTACGGCTCGGGTACCACTTTGTCACACCCGATTTTACAAGGAAAAGCGAATGCATCTCATATGTGCGTCAGGATCAAATTACACAGACATGATAGACAATAGAGTGTAATACCACTGCAGTAATAAAAACATACAAGAGTTTAACTGATACAATATTCTTTATTACACTCAGACGGGTGGACTCGAAGGTCCAAACACAAAACGATAACTAAAAACGAGCAGCTTCCTCTTCAGCTTCCACAGGCACAATGACTGGGGGATCCGCATGCCTTAGAATTCCTTGAAGTCGCTCCAGTACTCCTCCTCACCGATGTTCTCCTCTAAATAGCGGTAAGCAAGGGGTGAGCACACTTAAGGTTGGAGCTCAGCAAGTATGGGGAACAATGCAAGGCTACCAAGGATAGACTATGGTTCACAACGGTAAGCATTTTATAAGTTGATTAAGTTTTAGTTAATAGCACCTAGTTACTAGATGTAAGTTCGTACCAACCCACTTAACTTTAAAAGACATCCAAAGCCCAAAGACCCACAAGTTCCACGATTTACTTCCATCTTTAAGTTTGATTATCATGTGAGGGTCCAAGCCGCTCTTAACCGTGAGCACGGCTGTTATAACAGTTTTACACTCTGCAGAGGTTGTACACTTTACCCACAGTTCGTGTTCCCCATGTTGCTCGGGTTAGCTAGACCCTTAAACACTTCCAAGGTGAGTGGCTAGGGGTCCACTACGAAGCCTTTACAAAGGAAAGCAGAGAAACCAACAGCTCGCGACAGTTACAGCTCAGGGCGGACCATAACCCTCCCTAATGGTCAGCACCTTAGCAAAGGCTGCTACCCCAGAAGAACCGGGCTATTGAGGACCATGTGTGGTTCGAGGACCGGTGGATGGTCGCTTCCTTGTGTGATGAGTGATTGACAACGTTGTGTGGACTTATTCTTGGCTAAGTATTGCAGGTGCGGGTTGCGGCCCGACCGGTGTTGGTACAGGTGAAGAACAAGCGCGAAAGGTCGTCGGCGGTGAGGCCTCCAGGTGTGGAGAAGAGAAGTAGGCTTCGTTCGAGGGACCCGGTGGCCGGCGGGGGTCAAGTGCGGGCCGCATGGTGGCATGAACAAGCAAGATGAAGTCGTGGACGGTTTCTTGGTTGAGCCTCAAAACCAAGGTCGAGCCGGGACTACGTGGGAGCCAAGTCATGAGTGGAGATTGGCGGAGGCTACACCGAGTTCACGAGGTTTCCGGTGGTTCACCGAGAAAACCACTGGGTTCCTTGGTTGATCCACAAAGCCAAGACCGGAGAACCGAAGACGGAGGCCGCAAGAGCGGCGCGGACCGGTCTGACCGGTGGGTCTGACCGGTCTGACCGGTGAGGAGCACCGGTCGACCGGTGTGCGACGACGCGGTCCGGAATCTTCGAAGCGGAGGACACGCGTCGGGATCGCATGGCTTGCGTCGAGGCTACGCAGGGTGCGGTCGCGGGGCATCCGTCCGATGGTGAAGACATCAAGGATTCCAAATCCGCCCTTGAGGGGCTTGTATTCCTAGTTAGTAGAGAAGAGCATTTTTGACATTCGGTTTTCTCCATATAACCCAAGAGGTGAGAGTATGGCAGCCAACTCTTGGAACCCTAGCTCATTAGTTTTCCTATTTTCCACCTATTTTCCTTAGGTTTTCTCTAGGACTAGCAAGAGAGCTTCACGGAGAGATCTTGTAGAGAGGGATGGATGATCGGGCGGCTTGCTAGACCTTGTACGAAACTTTGTTTCATGTATAGATGATTCGGCGTGGTTCCTCAAGGTTTGAATGTGTTTTCCCCCGGTTGTGCTTGGTGGTGATTTTCGGAGCCCTCTCTCGGTGATTTCTTTGGGTTGTTTTCGGGACTTTTCTCTTGGGGATTTCATGGGGGAAATTTGTGGGAACCCTTCGTGGTTCTTTTGGCTGTGATTCCCCTCCCAAATCCGTGAGAAGAGGTGCTCGATTTTGGGGTTTCTTGAGTTCTTGGGTTGGAAGTGCTTTCGGCGGGATTTCTTCGATTCCTCCTTTTTGGACGAGATTTGGTGGGATTAAACTTGGCTATGGACTCCTCATGAGGTGTTCCGATATCCCCAAAGTCTTGTTCAAGTCCGTGGAGTGATTCGAGAGATTGAGATTTGGATTTGGGGGAGTTGACCCGTTGTGAGTCTTGTTCATCCCGAGCCGCCCGAGCTACACCGGACCGACCGGTGCTCTTGACCGGTCCGACCGGTGCGAGCCCTTGTGGGATTTTTCTCGGGTGAACGTCTTGGTGAGTTTGTTGTTGTCCCGTGTTGGTGCTCGTTTCAAGTTTGGGTCTATTTGGTGGTCGGTTGGCTTCGTTTGGTGCCTTGGGGGCTTTCGAGTCGCCATCGGTCCGACCGTTGTAGAGCCACTTAGTGGAAGTTGCTCGGTTACACCGGCAGGGACCGGTCGACCGATTTGGGCGGTGTTGAAGGGGGCTCATGTTGGGAACGCCCGGGTTCGAGGCACGGATGTATGCGACCTACGGAGAGAGTACAAGAACTTCACTCATCTCCCGGTGAGTCCATCGATGCCTTGTTTCGAGAGGTTCACGGTGGTGGTGAACAACATGAGGACCAATGTGGACGTGCTCCCGTACGATGATCATGATAGAGAGGTCAAGCTCTTACACTCTTTGGATCGTACGATATGGGGCGGAAAGTTCGAGGCCATAGTCGAGTCGGAGAGGTATGATACTGCGACGGTGAACGAGATGTTCTCGAAGCTCATGTCGGGCCGAGGTGGATAGGGGCATGATCGCCAAGCTCGAGGGACCGATCGATTCCCATAGTCTTGCCCTCGTTGGTGGTTCCAAAGGAAAGACTAACTCTAACACATCCACCAGGATGTTCTCGTTTTCCTCTTTGATGTCTATGCCGGATGAGGAGTTTGATGACCTTGGAGAGGACGAGCCGGCGCGTGTTGGACGAGGCGGTTCGAGATGCCGCACGAGAACCGCGTGAACATGAGGAGGAACACGAGGACTTGCTTCCGGTGCGGCAAGCGGGACACTACGTCGCCGACCGCCGGAGAAGGCCGAGAACAAGGACGCCTACAAGCACAAGCCGAGGATGAACGATGGCAAGTACCGTTTGAGGCGCGACCACAAGAGCAAGCACAAGAACAAGTACAAGGATGAGCGACGATCGAGGAAGAAGGAGGGCCGAGGCAAGGCCCGAGCGATGGTTGGAGCGAGCGACGTCGACTCCAGTTCCGCGTACTCCACCTCGAGCTCGAGCAGCAGTGAAGACGAGGGAGATCGTCGCAAGAACAAGAAGTCGTCCAAGAACCTGAGCGGGCTGAGCTGCTTCGCGAGAGATGGCTTCGCACCATGGCGGCGAGCTCCGGCGGCAAGAAGAGCACACGGAGCGACTCGGACTGCGAGTCCGACGACGAGGTGCGTGATGAACTTCCCTTCTTGCGCCGGAGAATGAGAGGCTTGGCTCTTTGCTTGATAACCGTGATGACATGCTTAGAGAGGCCAAGAAAATGAGGAAAGAGCTTAGGGCTTCACTCGAGGATGCTAGGACTAGAGTGGCCGAGCTAGAGACACGGGTGCTTGATAGCAAGCTTGAGATTGATTCGCTTAAGGCTAGCCCTCGTTGTTTCGAGAATGATTGTCTTGATTGCTCCATATTCCTTGCCGATCTTGCTTTGTTTAAGGAGAAGCATGCCTCCAAGTGTGAGGAACTAGATGTGCTTAGGGTTGAAGTGGCCGAGCTTAAGTCCGGATCTCGCTTTGCTAGGTGCTTGCACTTCTTGCCCTGTTTTGCATGCTAAGATTGATGAGATGCATGCCTACACTAGTTCGCTCGAGGCTAAATTGAAGGAACCCATGCCTACATCTTGCTCTACCTGTGAATTGCATGCATTGAAAAATTTGGAGCTTGCACATTATGTTGATCGTTTGCAGGATGAGAATGATGACTTGAGGAAGTTGATGGGTTGGTTGTCCGGTCATGAGCCTCAGTTGAGGATGATGATCGAGGCCTTTAAGAGGCAAGATGGTGAGGGGCTTGGGGCAAACAAGGTTGGTGAGGGAAGTGGAGAGAATATCCCGGAGCCACCAAAAACCCACCACAAAAATGATTTCCCTCCAAAACCTAACCATCTAAGGAACCGACTAGACACAACCCCAGCTCCACCCGTGTTTCCTACACCCACAAATGACCTACAAAAGCCTATCAAGTTTGTGAGCACTTCGGGGAAAGTGTTCTTTGGGAAGGAGAGTGAGAAGGCAAGTGGTGAGAAACCGGTGGAGGGTTTGAGTGGAGAGAAACCGAGTGAGCAGCCACATCCCAAGCCTAAGCCTAAGCTTGTGAAGTTCCATTGTGGCTATTGTGGGAGAGATGGCCATAAGGAGGAGTTTTGCTTCAAGAGGAAGCGAGAGGAGAGAATGGCAAAGGAGTGGGCTAACAAGGACAAGTACCACCCTTCCGATGGTGTACTTGAGCCTCGTATGCAGATGCCCAGGGGCAAGGCGAGTGTGAGGACAGTTCGTGCTTGGGGAGAGAAGAAGGCTGCAGGTGGTGCTGCTGTCCAGGTCACACCGGTCAGACCGGTGTGGAGCACCGGTCAGACCGGTGCAGGCCTGGACAGACAGCTGTTTGGGTTTCGTGCTCGTACAGGTGCGAGGGTTGTTTCTGGAGGTCGTGGTTCTGGTGGTTGGGCTGGAAAGGGTGCGGATGGTCGGTTGCTAGGCGTTCTCCTCCTCGTGCTCAATACGGGGATTGGAGGAGTCGTGGTTTTGAGTTGGAGAGGAAGGACGTTCCACGGGCTTTCTTGCATGGATTTGGTCCTCCTCCGGCGAGAGAGGGGTGGTTCCCTCAGGGTGGTTACCGTGGTGGTGTTCGTGGAGGTAGTTTTGGTAGGAGAGATGCTTTGGTTGGTGCTAACCCCACTTTCGAGCAAATGGCTCGGCACTCGGTTTTCCTCCTTTGGTACTAACCCCGTCTTGCCGAGTCGTTTGTTCGCTCACGTGCTTATTTTTGAATTTCAAGTGGGAGACTTGAAGAACATTTGGTTGATTCACTCCGGTTGCTCAAGGCATATGACCGGAGACGGGGGGGTGGTTCTCAAGTCTCGTCCGGTGATGACGAAGAGGTACATCACCTTTGGGGACAATGGGCGTGGGCGTGTGCTTTCGAAGGTGAGATAAAAGTGAGTGACAAGATCACTCCGAGGCGTGTTTCTCTTGTTCAATCGTTGGGGTACAATTTGCTTTTCGTGTCCCGGCTTGTTGGATGAGGGCTTTGAGGTGTTGTTTCGGCCGGGTGGTTCTCGGATTGTGGACTCTCGAGGGGACCTTGTCCGTATGGTCGTTCCCGAGGGTCGGGTGTTTCGTGCTGATTTTTCTCGGTCTTCGGGTGTGGAGCGTTGTTTCTTGGTGGTTCTTTGAGTGAGTTGTGGAAGTGGCATAGGAAGTTGGGTCACTTGAGCTTTGACCTTTTGTCTCGCTTGAGTAAACTCAATTTGGTCCGAGGATTGCCACGGTTGAGGCTTGAGAAAGAGTTGGTTTGTGCTCCGTGTAGGCATGCCAAGATGGTGGCCTCTTCTCACCCGCCTCTCACCGATGTGATGACTGAGCGTCCATGCGAGCTGCTCCATATGGACCTTGTTGGCCCAGCTCGTGTGCGATCTCGCGGGTGGGAAGTGGTATGTCCTTGTTATGGTGGACGACTATTCTCGGTATGCGTGGGTGTTCTTTCCGGAGGATAAGGGGGAGATGTTTGGTTTTGTTCGAGATCTAGTCTTGAGGTTGAGGAACGAGAGGCACAGAGATGCCATACGAGCTATCCGCAGGTGATAATGGCTCGGAATTCGGGAACTCTCGTTTTGAAACCTTTTGCCATGACTTGGGTCTTGAGCACCGGTTTTCGAGCTCGGTATACGCCTCCCCGGAATGGTGTTGTGGAAATGAAGAACGGGACCTTGTGCGAGATGGCTCGGACGATGCTTGATGAGCATAAGACTCCGAGGAGGTATTGGGCCGAGGCGGTGAACACCGCGTGCTATGTGTCGAACGGGATATACCTCGAGTGCACAAGAAGAAGACATGCTATGAGTTGATGCATGGTCGCACACCCAAGGTGAGTCACTTCCATGTCTTTGGTTGCAAGTGTTTCATTCGAAGAAAGGCGAGGAAGTTGGATAAGTTTGATGCTAGGTCCGTCGATGGCATTTTCTTTGGTTATGCATCTCATTCTAGAGCATATCGTGTGCTCAATCTTGAAACTAACCAAATCGTGGAGACTTGCGAGGTAACCTTCGACGAGACAGAGCCACGTAGTCAGCTTGTCTTTGAGTGTGCAGGTGATGATGAGCTTGGCGAGGAGATTTTTCAGGAGGAGCAAGCATGAACACGGTGATGATGAGGATGGCGGTGCGGTGCCCCCGGCTGAACATGTACCCACTACTTCGACTACGATGATGGATGGACCCTCTCGCTACACCTACGACGACAAATCAAGAACGAGAAGGAGTTGATGTTGAGGGGGAGGTAGCTTCGAGGCGAGAACCCTCCCCGACGAGTTCAAGTGGATCACCCGGCTTCGGGGGTCATCGACGACATGAATGAACGCACTACACGGTCGAGGGTTCGAAACAATTCCCATTTCGCTCATGCTGCATTTGTTGCTTCTTTCGAGCCCAAAGACATTGGACACGCACTATCCGATCACAATTGGGTTAACTCGATGCATGAGGAGTTGGAGAACTTTGAGAGGAATCGGGTGTGGGAGTTGGTTGACCCTCCCCCAGGGTGTAAGCCGATTGGTACAAAGTGGGTGTGGAAAAACAAAGAGGGAGAGAAGGGTGAGGTTGTGAGGAACAAGTCGAGGCTTGTTGCTCAAGGGTTCGATCGAAGGGAGGGGATCGACTACGAGGATACCTTTGCTCCCGTAGCCCGTTTGGAGGCGATTAGGATCCTTCTAGCCTTTTCCGTGGCTAAAGGGTTCAAGTTGCACCAAATGGATGTGAAGAGTGCTTTTCGAATGGTGTCTTGGAGGAAGAAGTGTATGTGAGGCGACCTCCGGGGTTTGAGAGTGAGAAGTACCCCCACCGGGTGTACAAGTTGAGGAAGGCGCCGTATGGGTTGAAGCGGGCGCCTAGAGCTTGGTATGGCGAGGTTGAGGGGGTTCTTGTTTGAGAGAGGTTTTGAGATGGGGAAGGTCGATCGGACCTTGTTTTTGCCGAGGAAGGGCGAGAGATATCCCGATTGTGCGGGTGTACGTGGATGATATTGTCTTTGGTGGCTCGTCTAATTCTCTTGTTGCAAGGTTTGCGGATGATATGAGCGGGGAGTTTGAGATGAGCATGATGGGCGAGTTGCGGTTCTTCCTCGGGCTACAAATCAAGCAATCAAAGGAAGGAACATTTGTGCACCAGGCTAAGTACACCAAGGACATTGTGCGGAAGTTCAAGATGGAGGACTCCAAGGCTATGACGACGCCGATGAGTACAACTACAGCTCTTGATGCGGACGAGGAAGGTGAACATGTGGACCAGAAGGAGTACCGGAGCATGATCGGGTCACTCCTCTACTTGACGGCGACGAGGCCGGACATACAGTTCTCGGTGTGTCTGTGCGCTCGTTTTCAAGCGTCTCCGAGGACTTCGCATCGGCAAGCAGTGAAGCGAATTTTCAGGTACTTGCGTCACACTCCCGACTTCGGCCTTTGGTACTCCGCGTCCTCTTCTTTGGCGCTTCATGGTTTTTCAGACGCGGATTTCGCCGGGTGTCGGTTGGATAGGAAGTCCACTTCTGGGACTTGCCAGTTTTTGGGTTCTTCTTTGGTGTCTTGGTCTTCCCGCAAGCAGTCGAGTGTTGCTCAATCCACGACCGAGGCCGAGTATGTTGCCGTCGCTAGTTGTTGCTTTCGGCTCCTTTGGATCACCTACACCATGAGTGACTTTGGTGAGGAGTATACCCATGTCCCACTTCAATGTGATAGCACCGGTGCCATAAGCGTTGCAAAGAACCAAGTGCTCCATTCCAAAACCAAGCACATAGAAGTGAGGTATCATTTCCCGAGAGACAACGTAGAGAAAGGAAAGATAGCTTTGATCCATGTACCCACACATGACCAACTAGCCGATATTTTCACCAAACCCCTAGATCAAGCCACTTTCACTCGTTTGCGGGGGGAACTTGGTGTGTGTTTGATTTCTTCGGTTGGGTGTGTGGGAGCTCTCTTTTGCGGTGGTGTCGAGCCCGTTTTGCCTCCCCTCGAGGAGCCGGCGGTTTGTAGCATATGTATAGCTTTCCTTTGTGCATTTCTTGCATTTTGGCATGGCATATGTAACATGATGTATAGGCATCCTTGTATCTTAGATTGCATGCATTTTGTATCATATGCATTGGTTAGGAAAGCTTCTCTCATATACATTGTTCACCATGGAATGAGATATATGTCTTTGTGAGCTTGTTTGGTATGATATGGTTAGTTTGGCTTAGCTCTTGATGATCTTGATGAATAATCCATGGTTGATAGCTATGCTTTTGAAAAATGTCACATGTATGCTCTCTCATGTGTAAATGCCTTTACATGCTCTTGACATGTTTTTGTGGCCTTCTTTGCGCTTAATTTGTGGTTGGATAGCTAGTTTATTGATCATATGGGGCTAAAGGCTCATTTGCCATCATGAATGTTTAGCCCTCTTGGTTTATCTTGTGGAGGAGCATAAGTTCCTTTTTGTCACAAAGACATTTCATGTACCATTTACAAATCTGAAAATGAAATGGAAAATGCTTGGAAAATATGCTCCCATGTCATATGTGCTGATTTTAATTTGCTTTGGGTGCTAAACCATTGCATGATGCCCACCAATGAGAAGTCTCATAAATAGAAGTAGGCACATGGCTCGGTGGCTTTGACATGACATGAGGTGTTGTGGGTGTTTGTGATGGTCTTATGATTAGAATGGCTGTCCTTGCATGAAGTTTGTGTGGCTTTGCCATTTTGATATGCTTTGATCATGTTTAGGACTTTGCTCATGAGAGGCAAGTTTTTCGCAAAATTGCCTAAATCCATCTTAGCTTCGTCCAATGGTTGTGAAACTTGGTGATCATGTAGTTGAGATCGATACGAAGCCGTAGAGTATCTAACTTGCTCATTTGGACATGTGTAGCATTCTTTGTTGAATTTTGTCTATTTGAGAAGCTGCTGGGTTGAAAGTTTTGCATTTTTGGCTTGATTCATGCATTGCCAACAAGGGGGAGAAGTTTGAGCTTGAAATGGCTTAATGGACGCATTTAGAAGGTTTTCGGGTGGTTTCGAGCCATTTACGGGCTCTCGTTGTACACCGGTCGACCGGTGAGGAGCACGGTCTGACCGGTGTGAGTGCTGGTCCTGTACACATGTTAGGCACCGGTCTGACCGGTGGTGATGACCGGTCTGACCGGTGTGAGCTGAAATTGCTGCAGCTGCCCTGTTTTCAGCTGGTTTGCATGCATTTGTCCAGGAGGAGGTGCATTGGTTCAGGGGGAGCTTGCATGTGTGCAGGGGGAGCTCTTTGTGGTTGTTCGAGCTTTGATTCGGTAGTTTGCGCTCTTTGCTTGAGCTTTGCTTTGTCTCGGATGTGTCGAGCCGTTGCCCTTGCCTAAGGGGTCCGAGACTTGTCTTCTTCAAGTGATCTTGCTCTTTGCCTTTGTTTGGTTTTCGATCTCTTGTTGGAGTTTCTTTTTGTTCGTTTCTTTTCATTTTCTTTTCTCTCTGGTTACTTTCATGTGGGTGTTGTCAATGCACTCATCAAGGGGGAGATTGAGGACCATGTGTGGTTCGAGGACCGGTGGATGGTCGCTTCCTTGTGTGATGAGTGATTGACAACATTGTGTGGACTGATTCTTGGCTAAGTATTGCGGGTGCGGGTTGCGGCTTGACCGGTGTTGGTACGGGTGAAGAACAAGCGCGAAAGGTCGTCGCCGGTGAGGCCTCCGGGTGTGGAGAAGACAAGTAGGCTTCGTTCGAGGGACCCGGTGGCCGGCGGGGGTCAAGTGCGGGCCGCATGGTGGCATGAACGGCAAGATGAAGTCGTGGACGGTTTCTTGGTTGAGCCTCAAAACCAAGGTCGAGCCGGGACTACGTGGGAGCCAAGTCATGAGTGGAGATTGGCGGAGGCTACACCGAGTTCGCGGGGTTTCCGGTGGTCACCGGAAAACCACCGGGTTCCTTGGTTGATCCACAAAGCCAAGACCGGAGAACCGAAGACGGAGCTGCCGGCGGCGCCGGACCGGTGGGTCCGACCGGCCCGACCGGTGAGGAGCACCGGTCCGGCCGGTGTGCGATGACGCAATCCGGAATCTTCGAAGCGGAGGACACGCGTCGGGATTGCATGGCTTGCGTCGAGGCTACGCGGGGTGCGGTCGCCGGGCATCCGTCCGATGGTGAAGACATCAAGGATTCCAAATCCGCCCTTGAGGGGCTTGTATACCTAGTTAGTAGAGAAGGGCATTTTTGACATTCGGTTGTCTCCATATAACCCAAGAGGTGAGAGTATGGCAGCCAACTCTTGGAACCCTAGCTCATTAGTTTTCTTATTTTCCACCTATTTTCCTTAGGTTTTCTCTAGGACTAGCAAGCGAGCTTCACAAAGAGATCTTGTAGAGAGGGATGGATGATCGGGCGGCTTGCTAGACCTTGTACGAACCTTTGTTTCATGTATAGATGATTCGGCGTGGTTCCTCAAGGTTTGGATGTGTTTTCCCCGGTTGTGCTTGGTGGTGATTTTCGGAGCCCTCTCTCGGTGATTTCTTTGGGTTGTTTTCGGGACTTTTCTCTTGGGGATTTGATGGGGGAAATTTGTGGGAACCCTTCGTGGTTCTTTGGGCTGTGATTCCCCTCCCAAATCCGTGAGAAAAGGTGCTCGATTTTGGGGTTTCTTGAGTTCTTGGGTTGGAAGTGCTTTCGGCGGGATTTCTTCGATTCCTCCTTTTTGGACGAGATTTGGTGGGATTAAACTTGGCTATGGACTCCTCATGAGGTGTTCCGATATCCCCAAAGTCTTGTTCAAGTTCGTGGAGTGATTCGGGAGATTGAGATTTGGATTTGGGGGAGTTGACCGCAGTCTTTGTTCATCCCGAGTCGCCCGAGCTACACCGGTCGACCGGTGCTCTTGGCCGGTCCGACCGGTGCGAGCCCTTGTGGGATTTTGCTCGGGTGAACGTCTTGGTGAGTTTGTTGTTGTCCCGTGTTGGTCTTGTTTCAAGTTTGGGTCTGTTTGGTGGTCGGTTGGCTTTGTTTGGTGCCTTGGGGGCTTTCGGTCGCCATCGGTCCGACCGGTGTAGAGCCACTTAGTGGAAGTTGCTCGGTTACACCGGCGGGGACCGGTCCGACCGGTGGTTCTCACCGGTCCGACCGGTGTGGGTCCGTAGGCTCGAGGTTTGGTTTTTCCGCTGCGTTTCTCGGTCGGAAGGTGGTGTGTTGGTTCCTAGGTCCAGTGGCACTCCAGTGGCTACGTGGGCTTGACCAACCTTGGTAGTGAGTCGGAGACGTGTGTTGGAAGCCGTGTTCATCTTGTTGGAGTTTCGATCTCCTTCGAGAAGAATTTTTATCGGCTCCCATTCACTCCCCCTCTCCGGTTCGCCGTATCGGTCCTTCGGCCTATACCCATGCAACCCCGAGCCCCCTATGCCCCTCTCGGAAAAAGGCTATCGGCTAACCCACTCTCCTAATTACTTGGCTAAGCCGAGCCATGTGGATTGTGGTTGTCTCGTTGTCTTGGGTGGTTCTCCATGTTCCATTTAAATTACAGATGATCTTGTCTTAAACATGAACACATTTCATAAACAGAACTGAGTTGCATTTCATAAGCAAGACATAACCATTCCCATGTTAAAAAAGCTAAGCAATTGTCTACCCAAAGCATCTGACAAACAGGGTTGATCAAGGTAACAGGATAAAACATCTAGTCAAGTCCTTAAAAAGGTGTTTGCCCATCCAATTAATGCATTGCAGCAGATAAAGTAAACATTGTTTAAGCATGAAGTGATATAGGTTCAAAAGAGAAAATGCAGATGGGGAAGCCACTTGCCTTCCTCTACAAGCTGAGTATGATCCTCTTCAAACACAGACTCTTCCGGATCACTTCCAACGGGGAGCTCCGACGAAATAGGCACGATATCTACGCACAAGCATATAAAAAAACAATAAATAAACAGTACACCAAACAGTAACAAAAGCTGAAAACACACTGCCTAGATGATTCTACTCGTTGAGACGATCATTTCAGTATATAGAACGTTGAAAACGGATTTAAAACAAGAAAGTTATGCTTAAAACAAGTTATAGGGACCTTTCTGCAGTAAAACTAAGTTTACAAGACTTTTTCAAACAAAACCAGGGACTAAAACATAATTTCATATAAAAACATGAGGGCTAAAATGCTTAAATCAAGAGAAAAGGCCTCTGGTGCTAATATACAGAGAAGATAGGGTCTAGATTACAAAATTCAGGACCTGATTGCAAGGGTTTTAATAGGTGGAAGGACCGACATGCAAATCTATGAAAATCCAGGGGCTCTTAAAGAAAAGCGGCTCAACTGAGCAATGGATCCTTGATCCGACGGCTGATGGGGCTGTGGATCGCGCGCGTGCACCCAGTGCATGGGTCCACGGTGGACCTGACCAAGGGGTTTCCGCCTGATCTGATCAGGACCGTCCGCGAGCGGTCGCACGGTCCTAGACGCATGCGTGCGAGGAACGGCGGCGCGCGCGCCGGAGACAGGGGTGGCGCGGAGGCACTTCGCCGGAGGATCGCCGGCGCACCCTAGGCCCGGCCCACGGGGGCACCATTTCGTGCGCGCGTGAGCTCTACACGAAGAGAGGAAACATGCACACACGCCTAGGAGGTCTAGGGCGAGGTGCGGGCGTCCACGGCGGCCGGCGCCGGAAGGGGGCGGGTCGGCCTCGTCGGCGAGCTTGTGGAGCTGTTGTTGTGCACAGGAAAAGGGAAAAAAGAGCGGGGAGGTATTTGCTCACAATGTGAAAGGAGTCGGGTGAGTTCATAGACGAAGAGGAGGCGGCGGCGATCAAGTTCGACGACGGCAGATCGCGGCGCTCCGGTGTGATTGGGGCGCAGCTCCTAAGGACGTCAGGGACTTGAGCCTGTGACACGGTAGGCTCAGTGAGCGCCAGAAGAAACATCAGAGAGGAAGAAAGGGATAGATGGGGGAGTTCTTTACCGGCGACGAGCTTCCCCGGCGGCGGCGGCGGAGACAGAGCAGCGGCGCTGGGTGTAAGCGATGCTCGAGTGCGTGTGTAGGTGTGAAGTAGGTGCAAAAGGAGAGAGCGGAAGCTCAAGCTCGGCCTTAAATAGAGACGGAGGGTGAAAGGATCAAGATGTCAACTAGAGGGGGTGAGTAGTCGAACCTGAAAAGTCACAACTTTTTCGCAGCTTTTAAATCAGGTCCAGAGTTTCCGGATATTTTTTCGGATACTCCGAAAAATCCGGAGAATCCGGGAAAATGTTCGGATATTCCGGCCTTTCAGGGGGAAACAAATTCGACAGAAATTAAACTTGCTCAAATGTAAATTTGTGAAAATAGGTTATGCACTGAGATGAGACAAGCCTGTTTATCCACTTCAATCTTGTAGAAACCTTACCACGAAGTAGATCGAGACCAAACCCTAGATATGTGCTCAAGATAGGAACAGGCATACAAAAGATGAACAAGCACAAGAGACACAAGGAATTTGTTACCGGAGTTCAACCTCACACCTTGAGGTCTACGTCTCCGTTGAGGTACCCACAAAGGGTGGACCTTTACACCTAGGTCACTTTCCTTCCTCTAGCGACCACAAAGATCAAGCTAGAGTTACTTACTCAAATTCGGGGGTGATACAAACTTCCTTGGGCAGCCACAACCTTTGGACGCTCCAAGGCAATGCCTTGCCGGCTAGGAGCTCCAAGCTCCAAGAGTAACAAACACGAAGTGTGCCAACCAAGCGAAGAACGAGGTGCTCTAGAGATGGGAAATCAGCTCACTAGCACTCTCCAAGCTCTTGCTCTCAATCCCTCTTAAATCCCCACAACAATCTCACCAAACTTGAGCCAAGGGGAGTGAAGGAGGGAGTAAATGAGGTCTGAATGTTTGCAGGTCGAAATGGCAAGAGAGAGGGTAAAGGAAGAGGTGGAGGGGGCTTTTATACCCCCTCACCAGAATATAGCCGTTACAGCTTTAAGACCCGGAGTATCGGGGTAAACCCGAAACTCGGGAAGTCGGAGATTCGGGGTAAACCCGGATACTCCGGCCTCCCAAGGTCAGCACCCAAGAAAAGATCCCTGTGAATGTGTTGGTGCAAAGGTGTCTCTCATAGGTTTTGTTTTAGCAACTAGAGCACCTGTTCGACTCTTGGAAGACACATTTCCTATCCCTCTTTATAGTAAGGCATTCCTAGGACTCAAATTAAAAAACATAAAAATAAATAAGCCTTCCTGGGAATCCTTTGAAGCATCACTTCCTTTTTTATAGTTAATGAACTGCACTTGATGCCACACATAATTTTAATACCTACTCATGGACTAGATAAATCATTAGCTACTTAAGTGTGTGTCATTAAATCACCAAAACCCACTTAGGGGGCCAAGATACTCTTCAGAGGGAGAGGGGCGATGAGAGGACGCGGCGGCCGGCGGCTTGCCATAGTCGGCCGACGGATCGTCCAGGCTTGAAGGGAGTAAAGGGAAGGGAAAACGGCTGGGGATTGAAGGCGGCGATTAATTGCCTTAATTGGCTAGCTCAGCGGGAGGGGAAGAGGAAGGAGGCGGTCGGGCACGGCGATCATTGCGGCGGCGCTCGACCGGGCGGGGCAGAGGAAAAGGAAGGGGAGGAAGAAGGGAGAGGAGGCGCCGACAGGCGGGCCCCGGGTGTCAGCGACTCACAGAAAAAGAAAATGAAGAAGGGAAAGGCGGGCCGCTGCGGGGGAGGGTTAAGCGGGCTACTGGGCTGTTGGGCCGAAAAGGTAAGGTGAGGTAAGTTTTCTCTTTTTTTTCTTTTCCTTTTTAAATCCTTTTCAAATCAAACCATTTGTATTCAAATTCAAATCAAATCTTTTCAAACTTTTTCACAACATTTCATAAACTTTTTAGACTTCACAGAAGAAACCAAAAAACATGCTTAGCCAAATAATGCACAAACACTTGTTGTCTCTAGATTAATTAAATTTAATTAAATAATTAAGAGCTCAATTTAATTAGCATTTCATTTTAAATCCTTAAAACTATGTCAACATGTTGCTAGGTGAATTCTTAGTGATGGAATTTTAGGGTGTCACACCACTTTTTCTAGGATGTCTTTGTAGGCATTCCTAAGTCCCATGGATGTTACCACATGTTAACATATCATGACCAAGTTAACATACCATGCTCAAGTTAATATGTCATACCACAAGTTAACATGCCATGCACATGTTAAGTTACTTATACCAAAAATGCGGACTTAATATATACTTTGGGGCTATAAGTGATGGCATATTAAGTATGTTAAGTTGAAGTAAAGATCCAAGTTGAAGACATGAAGAAAAGGAAGAAAAAAGGACACCGCCGGATAAACCAATGGTACCTAAATAGCGTGAAAGGACATGTAGCCTAGTGGTTACCAGAGCCCTCGTAGCACCTCAGGTCTTGGTTCGACTCCCCGTGGAAGTGAATTTCTTAGGATGTAACAGCGTTTGTGCTTTCAGTGGTAGGCGACGTTCCCGTCGACAGCGAAGCGCCTGTGGTGACTTCGTCAATCTTGAGGATTTGACGACACAATCTTCGAAGATGCTTCTAGGGGTAGGGTTTGCGTGCGTGCATTCATAGGGATGAGTGTGCGTGCGTTGTGAGTGTCTTTGATGTATTGTGTAATTCGCAAAAAAATAGTACCTAAATAGCAAGCGTCAGTGCAATGGTCGGACGAGTTGGTACACTAGGTCGAAACCAAGGCACCGTTGGATGAACCGATGGTCTATTTTCTAATAGTGTCGGACGAGTTGCAGAGAAGAAAAAGAGAGGACAGTAGCGTCGGATGAACCGACGGTCCGTTGGAGGGAACCGTCGGTCTATCCGATGATCATGTTTGAATGAGACAGACACGCCAAGATGAAGCCTTAAGCACCGGATGAACCGATGGGTGCGCAGCGGTTCATCCGACGGTAGCGTGGAAGCTAACGGTGAGGGTTTGGTCGTGGGGTCTTCAGCACCGGATGATCCGACTGTGCGTCGGAGCATAGCGTCGGAGTAATTTTGTCAACGATCATGCGCAGTGGAGGGCAATGGCTAGTACCACCAGATGAACCGACGCTTGGAAAAGTATAGCATCGGATCATCCGACGGTACTTTTAGCAGCTTTTAGCCAACAACTAGTTTGATGCCTCATCCACTCGCCCATTTGAGGTTGCTGGATTGTGTGGAAGTGCAGGAGAGTGCAAGACACCTAGAAGGTCATATCCAATCCATCCAAGTGCTTAATTACTCATCCATAGACTTGCATATGCTTAGTGTATGTGCTTAGTGCTAGGCTTAGCTTAGAGCCGAGTGAGTGCAAGGTTGTGCCAACCTTGTGAGGTGATTCTTGAGTGAATGAAGGTGTACAAGGTTCTTTGGAAGCCTTGGGGCCCAAGGGGCTCATCCACAATCGTGATCGACCCTCCGGTTTGGTGTGGAGTTGTGAGGACACTTTTTGCGAAGGATGTGGAGATCCCCTTCCTTGGTGGAGAAGCTCCTTAGTGGAGGTGACATCAAGGTGACCAAGGGAGTTTCTTGGCGAGTGCCTGAGTGGCGAGCCTTCGTGGCGAGTCAAGTGGTGCTCTTGCGACAGACTTGGTGACCGGGAAGCAGTACTCTTGTGTGAGTGCTTCAACAATGTGGACTAGAGGTGGCTTAGTGCCTACCGATACCACGGGATAAATCGTGTGTCAAGAATTCGTTTCCTCTCATCCCCTTTACGTTTCCGCATTTTCTCTATTGCAATATTTGTTTGCCTTTACTTTCTTAGAGTAGTATGACTTTAGGTTGTAAACCTTGTTTGGGATGGGAGTTTCACACTAGAACAACCTTAGTTGCACATCTAGATAACATGCTCTAGTTTTTCTTTGTGTAAAAATAGTGAAATCATAAGTTAAGGTTTTAAAATTGCCTAATTCACCCCCTTCCCTATTAATCTACGAGCATCCGATTCCTTACAAGAATACTACTGCAACTGCAAGACTGAAATCAGTCTCTAGGTAGTAGGAACAACATCCAACCAGAAAAGATTGCGATTCGAATTCATGTTGAACTTTTTTAGCTAGTGTTGTAAATTACTCAAATACTAGAGCGAGATTTTTTTAATTAAAATTAAGGAAAAACATGTGGCCGTCCCCAGCCATTCTCTAGAGCAAGCATAGGTACAAGATTGTCAAATTGATTTAGACCTTTTTTGAAAGTTCACTAGGGCTTGTGTTGGTGTGTCTCATGGTCTCGTGGAATAGAGCAACCCACAGGGATAAGCTGGAGCAATTGTTTCGACCGTGAGCTCCCCCCTACCGGTATAGCCCCACCTGTTGGTGTTTGTGTACACGGGCATTTTGCGGTAGACCATACCACCTCGTAACACTGCTGAAAAAAAGTATCAGTGTGAAATGGTCCAATGGTTGAAATTAATTGTATACCACCATACCTTGCACATGTGGTATAGGGTGGTATACATAGGTGGTATAAGTGCTATACAGATATTATTAAAAAATTTATCTTGGCGGCGTCAGCGGCAACAACTGCGGCAGTGTTGGCGACAACAACAAGGTGGAATTAGGAGGCTGCCAACATTAGTAAATTTGGAGGCCCAAATGGGGGTTAATTAAGGCTTCATTCGCCCCCGCGTCTTTCTAGAGTGGCGGCTCCAAGCCTCCACCGCTAACCATGGATTCTGCGTGATGCGGGTCTGGCGGTCTGTGTTGACTTGACGGCACCGCAGTCAGCTGTCGCCCTCCCCACCTCCTCTGCATATTATCTAGCGTGGGTGCCATGGGTTTTGGCCACCGCTCATCATGGCCACTCTCAGGAGGTGTTGTGCGCTCACATTGGTGCTGGCTGATCTGTTGGTCGTTGCCTCCTCAAGGTCACTTCTTGGAAGTGGCGTTGGATGTAGCTGCATCCTTGGGGTTCCTCTGGTTGTCCTCTGGACGCTTTCTTGGTCGCTGCCCTCATCGGGGCTTGTTCCTTCCCATGATGCTGCTCTTTTTACCCCACCCCATCACACACAACACACACATCATGCCACGGTTGTTCCGCTTTGTCGCTGCATTTGCTTGCCATCACTATGGCAAGTCTTGCCATCGTTGCCTTGTATACTGTCGTCCTGCTTCTCGCCCCCCTACGAGGGTCGTCACTCGTCACCCATCGGGCCATGCCTCCTCCAGTTGTCTAGGTGGAGATGGGAAGACGGGTCTTTGTCTTCCCCATGGTGCATTGGGTTGTCAACTCGACGTCGAGTTGCTAGGAAGAGGGTGGGCTTCAACAAGCTGGCAAACCCTCTTGTCCCCTTGGTTGATTGGTCGTTCTTTGGTCATTTTTTCGGTCGTGACAATGGTGCTCCCTCTCTATTGTTCTGCCTCTGGATGTCCTTCAGACCTCAGTGGTCTTTTGTGTGGAGCTGGTTTTGGTGGCCTTTGGTGAAAGCCTGGCCGAGCATTTGCTAGGGCCGACGACAATTGCGTCCTTGGATGTAGAGCACCTTGTTGGAGGTGTTGTTGCAGTCACCGAATCCAGTTATTCCTGCCAGGTGAAGTCTTGGTCCGCTCTCTCGAAGGCAGACGGATGGTGGTGGCGGCAGCATCACTTCCTCACTGGAGGCATCGTTTTGTAGGAGCTTCACGCTCTACCTATGCTGACAGTTTGTTGCTAGGCAGTCGGTGATGTGCGTGTGTTCATGGCGTCTTTTATCTCCGGTAGGTTTCAGTCGTCTTAGTTCGTGATGTGTATGTGTTTGTCAGTGGTGTGGTGGTTCTCTCTTTTGTTGTCTTGTTTGTTATGTGTGTTCGGTCATGCTTTTTGTTTCTTTACGCTTTTAGTGTCTTCTAAACTTGTGTTGTTGTAATTTTTCTCATCTAAATGAAAAATGTTCTATGCATGTCTTAAAAATAGTAAATTTGCAATAATTACTTAGTTATCCTTAATAAAAATAGACCCATACTTCACATAGCACTATACTTAGTGGCATAGTCCACCGTAAAAGAGCCCGTGTATATACCTAGTGGAGTGGCCCATGCCATGCAACTAGGCAGGTTGTAGAAATACAACTGTGCATGTACATAGACAACTCGTGATATCATAAGGATGGTTCAAAAGTGTGCGCATGAGAGCATGCATGGAGAAAATGGTTTCAGAAATGCTATAGAGCACACGTCCAACGCGAAAGAAAATTATCGAACGCCCCATCATGTGGCCACATCCTCTCCACCACAACATCCTATCCCTTTGACCCTACGCTTCCCAATTCATTCACCTGTCGGCTGCCTCAACATCCATTCACTTATGACTCGTCCCCAGAGGTGGAGCTACCATGTAGTTGTAGATGTCAACTGACATCGGTGGATTTTAGAAATTTCAATGCTAATCACTATACAAATACTGCTCATAATGCTAATGACATCAGTAAAATATGAGGCTCACATCAACAAAGTGGGAGGCTGGCTCCGCCCCTGCTCGTCCCTCCTACTATCTTCTCTCTCCCATTTCTCTCTCGTCTACATGCCATGGACAGGAAGGTGCGTACCGCAAAGAGGCTTCATCGTGGGGTTGTTCCACTGGGGTAGGGACTAAGCATGGGGGCTCTTCCCTGCTTCGACAGCTGGGAGGAGCTCATCAACCCCGCTTTGCGCCGGCTGCCAGGAGGTGCTCCTCTGCGCATGTCACTGCTCCCTTCACATCAAGAAAGGACAGGATGCTGGTGGGGCGGTGCTCGCCATGCAGTAGGTGTAGGTGACGGACACCGACCACCACTCCACCGCAGCCCAGGTCGGCGAGCTGCGTGCACCGGTGGATGTACTCCTCCAGGGCGCGAGCTGCTCCGCCAGCCCACGCACATGCCAGGTTTGGCCGCATGTTTCGAGCTGAAGCTTTGAGTGTTCACAATGTTTCATTAGTATGTTGCAGTGGTTCCGTTTGAGTGTTTGAAAAATAAATCTAGATATTGCATACTCCCTCCGTCCCAAAAAGAATGATGTTTTAGGATTCAAAATTTGTCCCAAAAAGAATGATGTTTTGCTTAATTTGGCATGTGTGCATGTGCATGTAGGTTTGCAACAATCAATTAGCACCTAATATGGCAAATAAATCGGGGCAATCAAGGTCATTTCACCTCCTTAATAATCTGTCCTAAAATTTCTAGAATGACATTCTTTTTGGGACGGAGGGAGTATGTTGCAATGGCTATATTGGAATGTTGCAAGCAAATGTTTCAAACACATGTTGAATATGTGGAATGTGTTACTACTGCTTGTTGCAAATTTTTTAGATCTATGTGTTGCAGTGGGAAGCTGCGGGAGCTTCAGGCTGGTGGTGCAGGAGGTAGGCGGCGAGCTCCGAGTCGGCGGCAGACCCCGTGCGGGTGGCCGCGAGTTCTAGGCCGACTCCACCCACCTCCTGCCTTCTTCCTGTCACCAGTATCATAACTCATTTGTCTATCTCTCTCTCTCTCTCTCATTTGGCTGCAGGCTTCATCAGGGGAGGAGGCGACCGTCAGGATCCAGGGACGAAGCTTGGCAGTCGGTGTTAAGGTTTGATACCGTCGACAAGTAATTTTTGGTATGATTCGTGTGTTTGATCCGGATAGTTGGGCTTAGAGACACCGAGATTATACTGGTTCAAGCACCGAGGGGTACCCTACGTCCAGTTCAGGAAGATGTTTCTATATACCCACAGGGGCTTGTAGTAGGGGGTACAAGCTTAGGTCGAGAGAGGGAATGTGTCCCAAGTCTCTGGGTTCAATTGTGAGCTATGAGCGCTCGATCCGTGGGTGTGGTGTGTGTTGTCTGTGTTCGTCCCGTTGGACCTTGCTGTTTACGGTCCCAACCTCCCCTTTTATAGTTCAAGGAGGGCCGGTGTACAAGGGTTATGATGGTAAAACGACGTCCTGCTACAGTGCTGCTACATTGCTGGAACAGTGTCACGTCGTGGGCCTTCGTCTCCCGTTGGTGCAATACACTTCACTAGTCGTGGTAGCCTTCGTAGGGTGGCATAGCTGCGGCTCCTATTCTAAGGTGGCTTCTCCAGACCCAGGAGCACGCCAGTCCCATTAGGTTGGGGCTTCTCGTGCAAGCCTCGACCTTCTCTCTGATACTTGTTGGGTCGGGTCTCGTTGTTCGATGTCTTGCAGGCGAAGGATTCACGTGTCCTTGACCACTGTTCAACATCCAGGTGATGGGACGCCGGAGCAGTCCGCTTCCCACATTGGGGAAAATCTCATCATTGCCTAACCTTTTTACAGGGCAGATCCGCGTGCCTCGCTGCTCCTGGACTTCCTGTGCGGCGCGAGACAGCTCGCGCCATGTTGCAGCCCACCCCCTGGGGGGCGGCCAATGGATTGTGGTGGAAGGAGCCTTAGGTGGTGCAAGGCAGAGCCGCTTGTCAAGGTAGCTGAGGTGGCCGCCTAAGTCAGAGGTGGCCCTACGGATGAGGCCAGACTGCTGTCCTTGAGGAAGGGGAGCTGGGCCTGGCTTGCTGGTGACCGATGTTGGGCCTTCGTAGATGCGATCCATCACTAGCCTTCTTGATTTGAGGGGTTTAGGGGCTAAGATAATTACCCCTGATTTCTCCCCTCTTCAGTCAGGGGCCTAGGAGCTCCGCGTGTTGGAGGGGCGCCGGGAGCTGCTCCGACACGACCCGGGACGGAGCTATGTCGACTGCCTGGGAGGGCACCGATGGTGTGGCTATGGTGAGGGGTCGGGCCACCGCTCCCCGTGCCATCCCCAACTTTGCTCACCGCTCGCCGCAGTCGTCAGAGAACCTTGTGCACACTATTTTTTAATTTGGAGTTCATGTTGCATTAGTCATTTCAAGACGTTGCAGCAGAAATTTTTTGGTGTTGCAAAACTCTCTATATACATATTTATGTTTCGGTGTTTCATCTGTTTATTTTTCATGTTGCAACTTATGTGTGTTGCAACCGTTTTTCTTCATATGCTACTTTCCATGTTGCAACATCTTTGTTTAAGTGTTTCACCATCCTTATTTAAGTATTCCATATGGGGGTATCGAATGTTGCACGGAACATGTGTTGATGTTATGGCAAGATTTTGTGTCCGTTGCAACATCAACCTGATGCTGCAGTGGGAATTTTTTTCCTTTTCATAGATCCAACGGTTGCTGATGTTGGCTAGGCGCCCGGACAGACATCCAGGCGCTAGCAATTCCAAAACGGTTTTGCATGAGGGCCAAGATCTAGGTTGGCCTCATGTCGAGTTGCTGATGAATCTCGGCCCCTGCAAGGTTTGGTAGATAATTAAAATTGTCATACACTCGGTTATCACCAACAATTCATCGTAACAAATAAAATGTGTCACACCACGAAATTTCCAATTTCGGGATGTGAATAGAGAGAATCATTAAATAACAATTTTTCTCATAATTTTAAAATTTTTCCAACATTTATTTTTCTTTACAGGAAATATAGTATAGGAAAAAAATCCTTGTTGGATTTTCTTAAGCAAATATAAAGTTGTGAGTGTTGCATTCATGCCAATGCACCTAGTGGTTCTTGAGTGCAAAAAGGTTTCAAAAATGCGTTTAGGAGCTGTCCTAACTCTTCCAAGAATTTTTACGGATTTTTCCGAATTTATTCTCATTTTCCTTGAGCTATTTCTATTTATTAGAAGGCTCTAAAATCATGAGCTCCAAATATTTTATTTGGATTGTTCATGTCCCAATCTATCTCACGGGAATTTTCCCTGGAATTTTTAGAATTTTCGGAGTATTTTTCGTGCCTTTAAACAATTTCTAGTCTTTACTGGAATTGTTTTCGCATTAAAATGAATTTCGGAAAATTAAAAAAAAACTTATCCTTCGACCGGGCCGAGCCCGTGGGCCCGACCCTACCCGCCGGCCCAACCCTTGGCCCGCCGCGTGCCCGCTGGAGCCCATGCGGGCCGGGCACACCGGTGTCCATGGTGGACACGGCGGGCCACCGCCGCCGAGTCCTTGGCGTGTGCGCCTAGGTCACCTCCGGCCGCGTCCCTTAAAACCTCGCGTGTGCCCCGCATGCCCTAGCGCGCGCCCGCGCCGCGCGCGAGCCGCGACGCCGCCACCGGACCCCGCCGGAGACCGAGCCGCCCGAGCTCCGCGGCCGGCGTTGACTTCGAAATCCGGCCACCTCCGTCCGTCTCCCACGGCCGGTGAGCACATCATCGTGATCCCCTCGAACTCCTCTCTCCATTTTGCATCTTCCCCAAACCCCTAGCTGCCGGAAGCCCGTGGATTGAGGCGCCGGAGCACGTTCCGTGCATGGGAAGTTCTCGTCCGTTCCAAGCTACAGTCGAAGAAGATAAGGTCACTTTGCACTTAGGCCCCTAGACTTTCCATGTAATATTTAGATCTATTTTGTGTCTTGACCAATATATAGATAACCCCTAGAAAGATCCCACTTTCACACATAAATCCCACGGAGAGTTTTATAGATCTAACCCTGTCCTTTGTTCTTTTCGCGAGCACTATTCTTTGTGTCTTGCGGATTTCCTTTGCTACTCCCGAAATCTACGGTTAATCACGACTAGGTCCTTTCAATTTTGTTTTGCTCATAGTTTCTTCGTTTTAACTCCGTTTTAATCCGTTCAAATTGCGTCAGGTCCATAATAATGTAAAGCACGCGTTAGTAGTGTGTTTTTCACCATGTTGGTTTTCTGAAAATAAATTTAATATTAATTTTGATTAATGTCTAGTTATGCATGCCTTTTATAAATAAAAGCTATATAGATCTATACACCGTTTTCATAATCAAATTTAATTCGATTAAAGTTTCTCTCACATGCTTTTGTAAATAAAATCTAATTAGATCTTTTACCCGGTTTTCCATAAGTCAAATATTAATTTGCTTAATGATTTATTAACTTTTATAATTAAAACTTGATTAGGCTTTCACTCCGGCTTTATAAGTAAATGTTAATTGTGATTAATACCAATATAAATGCTGTTTTTAATAATATGATCTACTCGAATTACAAAGTTTCGTTTAGATTGTTCCTATAGTCTAGTTTTTCTAAATTAAATATTTAATTGATTAATTCATATATGAATCTTTATAAATAAAACTTGACTAGTTCTTTACACCGGTTTTGCAAATAAAGTTTAATTCACTTTATTCCCAACATGGGGTATTTTATTGATGAAATATCCTTACATATATTTTGTTAATTAAAATAAATCCAGCTCATGGTTTGATCTCTCATATGCAAATAATTCGTTAGACGTTCGGTATCAGCTTTATCTCTTTTGATCAAGTTTATCAGGAGCTCTAAACCTTTCTAGTGTTAGCCCGAGCTAAACCGTGTGCATCTAATCAAGCCTTAGAGTTTCTGCTTAACTTAGTAGCTTTACCCGTGTGAGTAGTTTGCACTGCTCATTTGCCTATCAAGTAATCTTACCACACTTGTTTCATGTCTCTCGTAGAATCTCGTTCATCAATATCTAGTTCATGTCTATCCTATCTCAATTAGGTTTTGTCTCTTTATGAATCAGTTGTGTTCTTGTACCTAATCTATCGTAGCTACCTTTCTTTAGAGTTTACCCTGTTATCTGCTTCACCTGTCAGATCAGTTCACCCTTGGTTAGTGTGTCAGTTGTTCATCCAAGTTCTCCTTGTAGGCTAGTCTTCCTAGATCTTAGCCTAAAATTTCTTATGCGCTTGATAGTTCATTGCTACCGCTCTCGTTTGCTTCACCTTAACTTATACGTTAGCATGTGTATCACCTATTACTTGTTTTAACACTAAAATCACACGTTAATCTTGACTAATTCTTATTTCATTGTTTTTATAAATAAGAAGTGATTAGGTTCTAATCCGGTTTTCTTTAATCATGATGTAATTGGTTAATCCCTATTCATAACTAGTTTTCTAAATAAAAGATGTTAGCGTTAAACATCGGTTTTCATAATAAAGTTAATATGCCTAATGACATCATAAATGCCTTTTCAATAATTAAAATATGTTTAGTTGAACACGTGACAAAAAGTTACTCGCGTAGATGTCTTATAATTGCTTTATCTTTCTAAAGTAATTGTTAATTTGACATAATTTCTACTCAAATGTTATAAATAAAATATGATTAGGTTTATCGTGATTTCTTTAATTAAATGTAGCTTGTTTAATGGTAACATAGAGTATTTCTCTGAAATATTCTTTCACATGATTTCTTAATTAAAATATGCCAAGCGTAGTCTCTTGTTGTTTGTTAATGATCTCACGATAGATTCGAGCTTAGTTCGGTTTTCAGTGTTTCTTGCGCTTGTGTAACCAATAGAATCGAGCTCTATTTCAGTGTGATCTTTCCGGTCCTTGCTCAATCTTCCGCGGCCATCTCTTTAAAGCTAACCAAGCCTTTCCCTTCCAAGCACGGTTTGTGTGCTTTAGTGATCCACCCAATCAAGCCTATCCTTTAGTGCGTTCTTTTAAAGCTTTGATTTGATTGATGTATTGTTCTTAGTTGTACTCGTGCGTTTGTTTGCATGTTTTGTGCTCGATGATTGATGCGAGTAGAATGAACATGGTTCGAGAGCTTGGAAGAGTGTGAAGGTGAAGACAATTTGAGCAACTACTCTTTGGTTAAAAGGCAAGTGTGTCCTTGATCTTTTGTCCCAATAATTTTATTAATCACCATTGCATTGCTTTGCATTAATTTTGATGGGTTCCTATTAAGGATGACTAGCCTCTTTTGACCATTATCTTGAACCTGGTTCTTAATTAATATTGATGGTAGCTATTGCTTAGTTTGCTCAACTGGGTTGGTAATAAACAACATGGATACTCTTCTACTCTATGTTCCAATGTGGTATGTGATGTTTAATATACAAGACCATATGTTTAATCGGAACATGGAGAACCACCCCAGAAAACAAGACAACCACAAGAACTAATGGGTAATGGTCTTGGCTGAATAATTAGGAACTTTAGCTTGGGGTGATCTTACCCGATAAGGACAAGGGATCGACGATGCTGCGGGGTATGGACTCGCTCTAGCAGGGGGTTGGGTGAGTTATTCTTTTTATGGTGGGGTATCGACCGCTAGGGGACTTTATACCTTGCTAAGCGATCCGGACCTTTTGGGTCACTACTTGTTGGAGAACCTTTGTAAAGGCCTTGTAGCGTCCCTATGCAACCACACCTCGGTAGTGTGGTATGGTGCTTGGCCGCATCGCATGGTTGGGTTCAAAGTTCTTCGGAGCTTTTACGCCGCTTGTAGTGAAGGTATACAACCTCTGCAGAGTGTAAAACTAATCGATTAGCCGTGCTCACGGTCAAGAGCGGCCTGGACCCTCACATGATAACTGAACTTGAAGATGGACTTAAATGGTGATGTGTGTTATGGTTATGTTTGCCATATGCTTATGGCGTATCTCTTATCTTTATGCTTAATTGTGGGTTGGTATAAACTTATACTTTTATTAGTAATCAGGTGCTAATAAAACTTGATCAACTAAAATGCTAAATGCTTATAGCCAGTCCACTATAAAGCCTTTGCATTCATTCTTTTCCCCACACTTGCTGAGTACGACAAGTGCTCACCCTTGCTATAAACAATGTTGCTCGAAAGAGGAAGTTGCTATGAAGATGTTGCTTGGTGCTAGGCGTACGCAACCCCCAGTCGATTGCCTGTGATGTTTGGTGCCTTCGTTTCCAGGATTCAGCGTAAATCTCTGATAATCTCCGTTTTTCTTTCGTGATACTGTTTCTGTATTCACTTTTATGTCACTATATGCATGAAACTTGATCCTGGCATGCATATAGGTTTGCACTTGGTTTTCTTTGGAAAGTCGGGTGTGACAGAGTGGTATCAGAGCTGTATCGACTGTAGGACGTGAGCCTAGATAGTAATGGTCGTTTCTTAAGGTTTCCTTTGATCTAAAATTCATCACTACCTTTCCCTTGAGCTCTGGGATGAATATTCTTGCTCCTTAAACCATATCTTTCATCAATCCTCCTTGATATCTCACCTTTGACTGTCACATTTACATTTGCACATCATTGTTTTGCAAATGATTATGACCTCTACCCTTGCCTATTTATTTACTCTTCCTTTGGTCTTGATCCTGTCTCTCTTTTCCACTTCTCACAAGCAATTCCACCAATAAGTCAAAAGGTGAATTGTTACCCTTGATATTCTATCTTTTTCGCGCAGATCTCTGACAGACATCAGCGCTGTTTTAATTCTTTCTCGAGCTACAGAACTCCGATTGATATGAAACCAGTTGGGTTAGTTCCTAAATTTCATAAGTGAATTACTATAAAAAATTCAGCCTTACCCTGTACATGTTACAGGAGATACGCTCGAAACATTGGAGCTATCAGAATCTGTAAACTCTGCTGACCCAGTTACCTTCATTATTTTATATCTCGGGCTATGGACCTCCGATTGAGTTAAATACAATTGGAGTAGTTCAGGAATTTCATAAGATTCACTCTGTCCAACATTCATCAATTTTGGTTGTATATACAGAGAGTTATGCCCGAAACTTTGGAGGTTCCCGAATCTGTCAACACTGCTGACATAGCCATCTTGTCTAATTCATATCTCGAGTTCTAATCCTCCGATTGGGGTGATTCCAGTTGGGATGAACTCATAATTTCGTACCCTTTGATCTGGGGAAAAATCCATTGTTTATGGATATCCTTGCTGGGATCTACATTTCATCTATTAGGAGGATACCCTCGACTTTATTAACAACATGTAGTTCGTTCCCTTAACCGTGTCTTGTTTGGTGAAGTTGAGTGCTTACATGATGATGTTTGGTTTTATGGCATTGCTTGTGTTGGTTCTTTGAAGTGAGTGTTGGTGTATTGTGGATCTTACATCTGCAATAACATCAGTTGCTTAGTTGGGTTCTTCTTTTGTATCTCCCACCTCCTTGCTCTTCCCATTCTTTCTATCTACTCTTCAGCCTATCTCTTCTGATCCTATCGCAAATACCCAATCAGATGGAGAGCTCCAACACAAATCGTGAAGATAAAGATAATAAAGGAAACATCAACATTCCTCTTGCAACCTCATCATTGGAGCACAAGATGGAGTATATCGCTGCACAAACTCAGGCAATGGCCCAAACCATGGTTAAGATTCATTAGTCTATTACAAAGCAAGCTTCACTCCCTAAAGCCCACAATACGGTCACCAATGATAACCATCAAAACATGACTCCTCCACCATTTGATAAAGAGAAGCTACCAGTTATGCAGACTCAAGTCTTACAAGGAAGGATGCAGCCTAGCACAACCTTCTTTAGTAATGAGATGGCCAAAGACAGAGTTCCCATTGGGCCAGTGAAGAGGCAAGTTGCTGAAGCGTGGAATAATCAAAGAAAGAAGAAGAAGCGTGAAGCACTGAAACTAACAATGGAGAAATAATATGAGGTTAACAAAGGCTCCAGATATGTGTCCGGGTGGTGAGCACCATGGTCTTTCATGTTCCCAGAAGGAAGCTATTCTTATGACAGCAGAAGCTCGCCAACGTAACCCTATAGATATCAATAAGCAGAGGATGTTATCCACCCAAGACCCAACTCAAGAAGAAGGTTCTCAAGCTGAAGGTCATACTCGAACCCTAAACCTTGATGATTGGATTATCACTTGCAAGGAATAAAAACTTGGTAGACGCAAGCGATCTAACAAACAAAACTGTAGAACAAGACGAGAGAAGAAGTTATCACGTCTAGGGGCAGATAATGGTATTAAACCTTGTTCCCTCAAACCCCAGCCTAAGATGGTTCGACCTATGTCACTCCCCTCAAGAAAAATCCTGATGCACAAGTCGACCTTCCAAGGACTATGATGGAGCAAAGTGAAGAATGGAGAAATCACAGTGATAGAAGAGTGGATAAATTATAAGTGGGATCGGACCTATATAGTCCTATACAAGTCCAATGAGCTATGGAGAATAGAAGAACATGTCCGGTATGCTTGTGTAAGGAAGCTCGATATGAAGAAAGTTGATAAGCTCCGGATAATACCCCCATGAGCCTTTGTTTCTTGCTAGCTTTTCTCGAATCTCGGGACGAGATTCCTTTTAAAGGGGGTAGAGTTGTCACACCCTGAAATTTCCAATTTCAGGATGTGAATAGAGAGAATAATTAAATAACAATTTTCTCATAATTTTAAAATTTTTCCTACATTTATTTTCTTTACAGGGAATATAGTATAGGAAAAAAATCCTTGTTTGATTTTCTTAAGCAAATAAAAAGTTGTGAGTGTTGCATTCATGCCGATGCATCTAGTGGTGCTTGAGTGCAAAAAGGTTTCAAAATGCGTTTAGGAGTCGTGCTAACTCTTCCGAGAATTTTTACGGATTTTTCCGAATTTATTCTCATTTTCCTTGAGCTATTTCTATTTATTAGAAGGCTCTAAAATCTTTTTCATGAGCTCCAAATATTTTATTTGGATTGTTCATGTCCCAATCTATCTCTCGGGAATTTTCCCGGAATTTTTAGAATTTTCGGAGTATTTTTCGTGCCTTTAAACAATTTCTAGTCTTTACCGGAATTGTTTTCGCATTAAAATGAATTTCGGAAAATTAAAAAAAAACTTATCCTTCGACCGGGCCGAGCCCGTGGGCCCGACCCTACCCGCCGGCCCAACCCTTGGCCCGCCGTGTGTGCCCGCCGGAGCCCATCCGGGCCCCGGCACACCGGTGTCCTTGGTGGACACGGCAGGCCACCGCCGCCGAGTCCTTGGCGTGTGCGCCCGGGCCACCTCTCGGCCGCGTCCCTTAAAACCCGCGTGTGCCCCGCATGCCCTAGCGCGCACCCGCGCCGCGCGAGCTGCGACACCGCCACCGGACCCCGCTCGGAGACCGAGCCGCCCGAGCTCCGCGGCCGGCGTTGACTTTGAAATCCGGCCACCTCCGTCCGTCTCCCACACCGGTGAGCACATCATCGTGATCCCCTCGAACTCCTCTCTCCGTTTTGCATCTTCCCCAAACCCCTAGCTGCCGGAAGCCCGTGGATTGGAGGTGCCGGGAGCACGTTCCTGTGCGTGGGAAGTTTCGTCCGTTCCAAGCTACGAGTTGAAGAAGATAAGGTCACTTTGCACTTAGGCCCCTAGACTTTCCATGTAATATTTAGATCTATTTTGTGTCTTGACCAATATATAGATACCCCCTAGAAAGATCCCACTTTCACACATAAATCCCACCGGAGAGTTTTATAGATCTAACCCTGTCCTTTGTTCTTTTCGCGAGCACTATTCTCTGTGTCTTGCAGATTTCCTTTGCTACTCCCTGAAATCTACGGTTAATCACGACTAGGTCCTTTCAATTTTGTTTTGCTCATAGTTTCTTCGTTTTAACTCCGTTTTAATCCGTTCAAATTGCGTCAGGTCCATAATAATGTAAAGCACGCGTTAGTAGTGTGTTTTTCACCATGTTGGTTTTCTGAAAATAAATTTAATATTAATTTTGATTAATGTCTAGTTATGCATGCCTTTTATAAATAAAAGCTATATAGATCTATACACCGTTTTTCATAATCAAATTTAATTCGATTAAAGTTTCTCTCACATGCTTTTGTAAATAAAATCTAATTAGATCTTTTACCCGGTTTTCCATAAGTCAAATATTAATTTGCTTAATGATTTATTAACTTTTATAATTAAAACTTGATTAGGCTTTTACTCCGACTTTATAAGTAGATGTTAATTGTGATTAATACCAATATAAATGCTGTTTTTAATAATATGATCTACTCGAATTACAAAGTTTCGTTTAGATTGTTCCTATAGTCTAGTTTTTCTAAATTAAATATTTAATTGATTAATTCATATATGAATCTTTATAAATAAAACTTGACTAGTTCTTTACACCGGTTTTGCAAATAAAGTTTAATTCACTTTAATCCCAACATGGGGTATTTTATTGATGAAATATCCTTACATATATTTTGTTAATTAAAATAAATCCAGCTCATGGTTTGATCTCTCATATGCAAATAATTCGTTAGACGTTCGGTATCAGCTTTATCTCTTTTGATCAAGTTTATCAGGAGCTCTAAACCTTTCTAGTGTTAGCCCGAGCTAAACCGTGTGCATCTAATCAAGCCTTAGAGTTTCTGCTTAACTTAGTAGCTTTACCCGTGTGAGTAGTTTGCCTTGCTCATTTGCCTATCAAGTAATCTTACCACACTTGTTTCATGTCTCTCGTAGAATCTCGTTCATCAATATCTAGTTCATGTCTATCCTATCTCAATTAGGTTTTGTCTCTTTATGAATCATTTGTGTTCTTGTACCTAATCTATCGTAGCTACCTTTCTTTAGAGTTTACCCCGTTATCTCGCTTCACTCGTCGGATCGGTTCACCCTTGGTTAGTGTGTCGGTTGTTCATCCAAGTTCTCCTTGTAGGCTAGTCTTCCTAGATCTTAGCCTAAGATTTCTTATGCGCTTGATAGTTCATTGCTACCGCTCTCGTTTGCTTCACCTTAACTTATACGTTAGCATGTGTATCACCTATTACTTGTTTTAACACTAAAATCACACGTTAATCTTGACTAATTCTTATTTCATTATTTTTATAAATAAGAAGTGATTAGGTTCTAATCCGGTTTTCTTTAATCATGATGTAATTGGTTAATCCCTATTCATAACTAGTTTTCTAAATAAAAGATGTTAGCGTTAAACATCGGTTTTCATAATAAAGTTAATATGCCTAATGACATCATAAATGCCTTTTCAATAATTAAAATATGTTTAGTTGAACACGTGACAAAAAGTTACTCGCGTAGATGTCTTATAATTGCTTTATCTTTCTAAAGTAATTGTTAATTTGACATAACTTCTACTCAAATGTTATAAATAAAATATGATTAGGTTTATCGCGATTTCTTTAGTTAAACGTAACTTGCTTAATGGTAACATAGAGTATTTCTCGAAATATTCTTTTACATGATTTCTTAATTAAAATATGCCAAGAGTAGTCTCTTGTTGTTTGATAATGATCTCACGATAGTTTCGAGCTTAGTTCGTTTCGGCGTTTCTTGCGCTTGTGTAACCAATAGAATCGAGCTCTATTTCAGTGTGATCTTTCCGGTCCTTGCTCAATCTTTCGCGACCATCTCTTCAAAGTTAACCAAGCCTTTCCCTTCCAAGCATACTTTGTGTTCTTTAGTGATCCATCTAATCAAGCCTATCCTTTAGTGCGTTCTTTTAAAACTTTGATTTGATTGATGTATTGTTCTTAGTTGTACTCGTGCGTTTGTTTTTCATGTTTTGTGCTCGATGATTGATGCGAGTAGAATGAACGTGGTTCGAGAGCTTGGGAGAGTGTGAAGGTGAAGACAATTTGAGCAACTACTCTTTGGTTAAAAGGCAAGTGTGTCCTTGATCATTGTCCCAATAATTTTATTAATCACCGTTGCATTGCTTTGCATTAATTTTGATGGGTTCCTATTAAGGATGACTAGCCTCTTTTGACCATTATCTTGAACCTCGGTTCTTAATTAATATTGATGGTAGCTATTGCTTAGCTTGCTCAAGCGGGTTGGTAATAAACAACATGGATACTCTTCTACTCTATGTTCCAATGTGGTATGTGATGTTTAATATACAAGACCATATGTTTAATCGGAACATGGAGAACCACCCGAGAAAACAAGTACAACCACAAGAACTAATGGGTAATGGTCTTGGCTGAATAATTAGGAACTTTAGCTTGGGGTGATCTTACCCGATAAGGACAAGGGATCGACGGTGCTACCGCGGGGTATGGACTCGCTCTAGCGGGGGGTTGGGTGAGTTATTCTTTTTATGGTGGGGTATCGACCCGCTAGGGGACTTTATACCTTGCTAACTCGATCCGGACCTTTTGGGTCACTACTTGTTGGAGAACCTTTGTAAAGGCCTTGTAGCGTCCCTATGCAACCACACCTCGGTAGTGTGGTATGGTGCTTGGCCAGCATCGCATGGTTGGATTCAAAGTTCTTCGGAGCTTTTACGCTGCTTGGGTGAAAGTGTACAACCTCTGCAGAGTGTAAAACTAATCGATTAGCCGTGCTCACGGTCAAGAGCGGCCTGGACCCTCACATGATAACTGAACTTGAAGATGGACTTAATTGGTGATTTGTGTTATGGTTAAGTTTGCCATATGCTTATGGCGTATCTCTTATCTTTATGCGTAATTGAGGGTTGGTATAAACTTATACTTTTATTAGTAATCAGGTGCTAATAAAACTTGACCAACTAAAATTGCTAAATGCTTATAGCCCAGTCCACTATAAAGCCTTTGCATTCATTCTTTTCTCCACACTTGCTGAGTACGACAAGTGCTCACCCTTGCTATAAACAATGTTGCTCAGAAAGAGGAAGCTGCTATGAAGATGTTGCTGGTGCTAGGCGTATGCAACCCCCAGTCGATTGCCTGTGATGTTTGGTGCCTTCGTTTCCAGGATTCAGCGTAAATCTCTGATAATCTCCGTTTTTCTTTCGTGATACTGTTTCTGTATTCACTTTTATGTCACTATATGCATGAAACTTGATCCTGGCATGCATATAGGTTTGCACTTGGTTTTCTTCGGAAAGTCGGGTGTGACAAAATGGAACATGTGAAACATGGGTAATTGAGGACCGGGAGCGTCCCGGTGGTCGATGGATGACCGCTCCTCGGTGATGAGTGATTGACAACGGGTGTTGGACCGACTCTTGGCTTAGTGCGCGAGGTGTAGGCCGCGGCCTAGTTCGTGTTGTTGCGGGTGAAGAACGGGTGCGAAAGGTCTTCGGCCTTGAGGGGCCTCGGGAGATGGAGAGACAAGTAGGCTCGGTTCGAGGGACCGGTGGACGGCGGGGCCCGGGTGCGGGCCACATGGTGGCGACACAAGCAAGACGAAGTCATGGACAAGCGAGCCGGTGCACGGTGGCGGTCAAGTCAAGTGGTTTGGCGGGAGGCCGGACCAAGCACGCGGGGTTTGGTGGTTTGCCCACAAAACCATCGGCGAGACGGTTTCTTGGTTTGGGCCTCAAAACCAAGTCCGAGGGCCCAACACGACGGAGACGGGATCCGGGCGTGTCGGGAAGCTTCGAGGCGGAGGACACGCGACGGGATCGCATGACTTGCGTCGGGAGGACGCGGGGGTGCGGCAAAGGCGTGGCCGTCCGATGGCAAGACCCACAAACATTACCTAAATGCCCCTGCGTGGGTTGTATCGCCAGTAGTTAAGTTAGGGGTAGTCGAGTCATTTACCACTCCGGCGGGACCCGATATATAAGCCATGAGGGTGTGTGAGTGGCTCTCTCTCTCCGTGACTTAGGGTTTCATTTCCTCCCTCCTCTTTCTCATTTTCGTAGCTATTTTCCTTCCATTTTCTCTAGGCTAGCATGAGAGCTTCATGAGAGATTTGTTGAGAGGGATGGATGCTAGGGCGGCATGCTAGACCTTGTGAATCTTTCCTGGTTTGTATAGAAGATTCGGAGTTGTGCTTTCGTGGTCTTTTTGTGCTTGTTTTCGTGCCTTTGTTCCGGTGTGATTCCGCGGATTTGAGTGGGTTTCTCCCTGGATTTCTTTGAGGGAAACATGGATAGATGTCTCATGCATCTTTGTGTTTGATCTTGTGCCCTCAAACGCCGGAAACCACTTCGATTCGTGAGTTTTCGTTCGGTGCTCTAGCTTTTGGTGGTGCTCAAAGGATTCGCGATTCCCGGTGATTTAGGGAGTTAGGAGGCAAGATTTTTGGGCTATAGCATCCTTGTTTGACGCTTTTCACGTCCCCAAACCCTTGTCTCCATAGCTTCAACCGTTTGGGAAATCCGATGATGATTTGGGGGAGTTGACTTTCGGGGTCGGGCGTTTTCTTCTCTGTCCGCACCTGGCGGACGGTCCGCGAGGACCTGGCGGACGGTCCGCGCCGCTAGGGTTCGTCCCGTGTTCTTCGTGTTCTTGCTCGCCTTTCGTTTCGATTCGTCGCGATTTTGGTTTTCGGTTGGACGGAGTCTCGGACGGTCCGCGGTGTTGGGCGGACGGTCGCGGGTGCACGGCGGACGGTCCGCGTGCTCCACGCGGACGGTCCGTGGTTCGCGGTGTGCCACCGGTGGTTCCGTTGGCTTTAACGGACGGTCCGCGGCTCGGGCCGGACGGTCCGCGGCTCGGGTGCGGACGGTCCGCGGTACCGGCCGGACGGTCCGCGCGGCCCATCGCGGACGGTCCGCCCCGTCGGCCGAACGGTCCGCGAGGCTACGCGCTTTGCTTCTTGGTTCGATTCCTCCTTTCCTTCTTTCGTGCTTCCGCGTGTGCTTCAAGGAATCGTTCCTAAGGCTAGAGGTTGATCCATAACCTCATGGTCTTGGCGATTGGTGTGTGATTCGATCCATCGCTTGTGTGTGACCGGGGTTTGACTAGGGCATAGGCGGGTTCTTTGGGAAGAATTTTTACCGGCTCCTATTCACTCCCCCCCTCTCGTAGTCGCCATCCGATCCTTCAATTGGTATCGTAGCTTGGTGCCGGATTCTTTGCGACTTTGACAAGTCTCGAATCCTAAGATGGCGTACGTTGAGCGGGGCGGTCCGCCGCACTTCGATGGCAAGGGTTACCACAAGTGGGCGGCCCGAATGATGATCTTTCTTCGTGGGAAGTTGTTGGATTTCATTGTGCTTGACAAGACCTATGCTATTCCGGTCAACATCCATACTCTTATGGTGACCGATGCCGGTGCTAAGGCCAAGTATGAGGCTAATGCAAAAGCCGTTGATCACTTGGTCCGGAGCTTGTGTGATCCTGGGTTTGAGCGTGTTCGCCATTTGAATCTTTCTTGGCAAATTTGGGAAAAGTTGTTGGTTGCTCACGGTGGTGATAACCATGTGAAGGCTCGCCTCTTTGTCTCTTACCGGATGCAATATGAGAATTTCACTCCACTTCCCGGTGAGGACATTGATGCGATGTTTCAGAGGTTCGCCGCCATCGTGAACAACATAAAAGCTAATGTTGAGGATTTTCCGTACACCGAGCATGATCAGGCTTTGAAGCTCTTGCATGTCTTGGACCCAAATGTTTGGGGTGCTAAGGTTGAGGCCATCAAGGAGTCGGGCATTATTTGACTATTGAGTTGGATGACCTCTTTTCTAAGCTCAAGTCGGCTGAGGTTGACAGGAAGTTGCAATCCAAGCATGAGGGCTCGACTGACCATAGTCTTGCTCTTGTGGGCGGATCAAAGGGCAAATCTAACCCTTCCTGTCGACGGTTTTCCTTGTCTTCTCTCATATCTATTCTAGATGAGGAGTTTGATGTGCTGGGCGAGGAGGAGCTGGCCTTGCTCTCAAGAAGGTTTGATCGACTACACGAGAGTCGGAGGAATGCAAGGCGGAGCTCAGGGACGTGCTACAAGTGTGGCAAGCGAGGCCACTTCATCGCCGAGTGCCCGGAAGCGGAGGAGAACAAGTACAAGGTGAACGAGTACAAGGCACACCCGAGGCGTGAAGACAAGTACTCCTCCAAGGGCAAGCACTTCAACAAGTCCAAGAGCAAGGACAAGGACAAGCGGCGACCGAGCAAGAGCGGCTACAAGAAGAACAAGGCAAGAGCGATGGTGGCCGGTGCGAGCGACGTCGACTCAAGCTCAAGCGACGAGCAGTCAAGCTCAAGCAGTGAAGATGAAGACGCCGGGAGGCGCAAGGGCAAGAAGAGTGCAAGCGGAACCTCGGCGGGGAGCCGTGTGGCGCTTGAGGGCTTTTGTGGCATGGCCCTTAGCTCAAGCCGGGAAGAAGAGCGAGAAGGAAGACAGCGACTCCGACTCGGAGGATGAGGTAAATCGTGACCCCGACTCTTTGCTTGCTGAGATTGCTAGGTTGAATGGCTTGATTGACAACCGTGATAGTGTGCTAAGAGATGCCAAAAAGATGAGGAAAGATCTTAGGGCTCAACTTGAGAATGCTAGTGAGAAAGTAGGAGAGCTAGAGTCAAAATTTCTTGAATTGAAACTTGAGAATGACTCTTTGAAACTTGCTCCTACTACTCCTGATGATGTTGAATGTCTTGAGTGTGATGCATGGCTGAATGAGATTAAGTTGCTTAATGAGAAGAATGCTTCTACTTTGGCTAAACTAGATGCTCTTAGGACTGAGTATGATGAGCTTAAGGCTAGACCTACTTTGCTTGGTGCTTGTAAATCATGTCCTACTATGCATGCTAAGCTTGTTGATGCTCGTTCTATTATTAGCTCTTTGGAAGCTTCTTTGAAATCTCCTGTTGTCAATGCATGCACTAGCCGTGATGAGGTTACATTGCGCAATCTTGAACTTACTTCCCGTTTGGATGTCATCTATGAGGAGAATGACTATTTGAGGAAGGTGTTGGGTTGGTTGTCGGGGCGGGAACCTCAATTGAAAATCATGATTGAGGAGTTCAAGAGAGCCGATGGTCGTGGTTTGGGGTTTGAGAAGTTGGGTGAGAAAGTGGGAGAGAACGAGTGGGGCGAGTGTGTATGAGAAGTGTGTTGAGTCTAACCCCGAGTTTGAGGTGATCGGAGACATCCAAGTCCCACTTCCAAAAGCACCCAAAAACTCTCTCACACCAAAGCCCAACCACCTTTGCAACAAGCTTGACACAACCGAAGATCCACCCAAATTCCCACCTAAGACAAATGACCTCAAGAAACCTCGCGAAGTTTGTGAGTGAGAAGGGTGTGAAGCCTAGTGAGAATCCGAGCCAAAACCAAAACCCATCCCCTTCGGGTGTGAGTATTGTGGCAAGGAGAGGCACCTTGCGAGTTTTGCTACAAGAAGAAGAGGGATGAGAGGCTTGCTAGGGAGCAAGTAAACCGGGACGGTATCGCCGGCCTCATGGTATTCCCGAGCCTAGAGTGCCACTTCCACGGGGTGTGGGAAGTGTGAGGAGTGTTGGCGAGGTTCCCACGGAGAGGTGGTGGTGCGAGGTTTGAGAGAAGAGATGATGGTGTGCGTGCTTTGGTGAGAGGTTTGGTCCGGCTCGTGGCGGTTTTCTGTTGGACGTCCCCCTACTCATCCTCAATACGGGTTTAGGGGAGATGATCGCAGCTTTGGGTTCCAGAGGAACTACGGACCACGTTTTCCCCCTCATGGTGCTCGTACTCCTCCCATGGGACATGGGAAGTTTGGTGGCAAGGGAATGATGTTTGCTAACCCTTCTTTTGAGCAGATGGCTCGACACTCGGTTTAACTTTCTTTGTGCTAACCCGGTGTCGAGTCGCTAGCTCATTCTCGTTCTTGTTTCGACTACGGGCGGGGAGGCTTGGAGGACATTTGGTTGATCGACTCCGGGTGTTTTCGACACATGACCGGAGATAAGAAGTGGTTCTCCGGCCCTCACCCCACCGAAGAAAAATATGTACATCACATTCGGGGACAATGGACGAGGAAGGGTGATGTCTGAGGGTGTTGTGCATGTGAGTGACAAGGTAACGTTGAAGAGAGTGGCTCTTGTGAAGTCTTTGGGTTTCAATTTGCTTTCGGTTTCTCAGTTGCTTGATGAGGGTTTTGAGGTGCGTTTCAAGTCTGGCGAGTCTCGTTTGCTTGATTCTCGAGGTGATCTTGTCTGTATGATCATCCCCGAGGGTCGGATTTTCGGGCCGATTTCTCTCGTTCTTTGGGTCCTGCTCGTTTGTTTGATGGCCGGTCCTTCTTTGATTTGTGGAAATGGCATAGGCGATTGGGACACTTGAGCTTTGATTTGGTTTCCCGCTTGAGTGGTCTTGACCTTGTCCGAGGATTGCCGAGGTTGAAGCTTGAGAAGGATTTGGTTTGTGCTCCGTGTAGGCATGGCAAGATGGTAGCCACTCCCCATCCACCCCTGACCGATGTCATGACCGAGCGTCCGACAGAGCTGTTGCACATGGACCTTGTTGGGCCAGCTCGAGTTCGCTCGGTGGGTGGGAAGTGGTATGTCCTTGTTGTGGTGGACGATTACTCTCGCTATGCCTGGGTGTTTTTCTTGGAGGATAAGAGTGAGACATTTGGCTTTGTTCGAGATCTGATCGTGAGGTTGAAAAACGAGAGGCATGGGAATGCTATTCGAGCTATCCGCGGTGATAATGGCTGCGAGTTCAAGAACTCTCGTTTTGATGCCTTTTGTCGTGATCTAGGTCTTGAACATCGGTATTCGACCCCTTATGTGCCCCCTCAAAATGGAGTCGTGGAAAGGAAAAATCGGACTCTTTGTGAGATGGCTAGGACGATGCTCGATGAGCACAGGACTCCTAGGAGGTATTGGGCTGAGGCGGTCAATACGGCTTGTCATGTTTCCAACAGGATTTTATTGCGAGCTTTCAAGAAGAAGACTGTTATGAGCTTATGCATGGTCGGGCACCCAAGGTGAGTCACTTCCGAGTCTTTGGCTGCAAGTTCTTTATTCTTAAGAAGGGAAAACTCGACAAGTTTGAGGCTAGGTCTAGTGATGTTATTTTCTTTGGTTATGCTAACCACTCTAGAGCCTATAGGGTGCTTAACCTTGAGACTAACAAAATCAAGGAGACTTGCGAGGTAACCTTCGACGAGACAATGCCATGTACCTCTCTTGGCTTTGAATGTGCAGGTGATGAAGAAATGGCCGAGGACCTCTTTGAAGAGGAGAAGGATGAAGCCGGAGATGATGATGGAGAGAACCATTCGCCGAAGGCCGAGTGTGTACCCACTACTTCCCCTACGACCACTACGGAGCGTGGACCGTCTACTTCATGGACACGACGGTGCGACAAGAGGACCGAGGCAAGAGAAGGCGAAGTTGAGGGGGAGGTAGTCTCGAGGCGTGAGGCTCCACGGCGGATTCAAGAAGTGCATCCCCCGTCGAAGATCATTGGGCACATCGACGAACGCACTACACGGTCAAGGTCCGGGAATTCCTCTCATTTTGCTCATCTCGCTTTTGTTGCCACTTTTGAGCCCAAGGACATTGGACATGCTTTATCCGATGCAAACCGGGTCAATTCTATGCATGAGGAGTTGGAAAACTTTGAGAGGAACCGGGTGTGGGAGTTAGTTGAACCACCTCCAAAGTGCCATCCCATAGGAACCAAGTGGGTTTGGAAGAACAAAGAGGGTGAGAATGGGATGGTTGTGAGGAACAAGTCCGGACTTGTTGCTCGGGGGTTTAGTCGAAGGAGGGGGATCGACTATGAGGAGACCTTTGCTCCCGTGGCCCGTCTTGAGGCAATTCGGATCCTTCTAGCCTTTGCCGTGGCTAAAGGGTTCAAGTTGTTTCGGATGGACGTTAAGAGTGCTTTTCGAATGGGGTCATAGAGGAGGAGGTGTATGTGAAGCGACCACCTAGGTTTGAGAGCGAGCTGTACCCACACGGGGTGTACGGGTTAAAAAGGGCTCGTATGGGTTGAAACGGGCGCCCGTGCTTGGTATGGGAGATTGAGAGGTTTTATGTTGAGCGAGAAGGTTTGTGATGGGTACCGTGGATAGGACTTTGTTTCTCCTCAAGCATGGAAATGACTTGTTGATTGTGCGGATATACGTGGATGATATTGTTTTTGGTGGCTCGTCACATAACCTTGTTGCCAAGTTTGCGGATGAGATGAGCGGGGAGTTCGAGATGAGCATGATGGGAGAGTTGCGGTATTTTCTCGGACGCGCGAGATCAAGCAAGTGAAGGACGGTACATTCGTGCACCGGACCAAGTACACGAAAGACATGCGAGGAAGTTCCGGATGCAAGATGTGAAGCCGATGTCGACTCCCATGGGGAGTACGGCCACTTTGGACGCGGACGAGGACGGAGAACCGGTGGACCGGCGGGGAGTATAGGAGCATGATCGGCTCCCTCCTCTACTTGACGGCGACGAGGCCAGACATACAGTTCAGCGTGTGTCTGTGCGCTCGTTTTCAGGCTTCGCCGAGGACATCACATCGACAAGCCGTCAAGAGGATTTTTAGGTACCTACGATCCGCCCCTAGTCTTGGCCTTTGGTATTCGTCCTCCTCGACTCTTTCCCTTCATGGTTTTTCCGATGTTGATTTTGTTGGTTGTTGAGTCGAGAGGAAGTCTACTTCGGTACTTGCCGTTTCTTGGGTCTTCGTTGGTCTCATGGTCTTCCCGCAAGCGGTCTAGTGTAGCTCGGTCTACCACCGAGGCGGAGTATGTTCTTGCGCGAGTTGCTTCGTTCCCACCGTTGTGGATTTCATATACTTTGAGAGACTTTGGTGAGGAGTGCACCTAGATCCCACTTCTTTGTGATAGCACCGGTGCCATAAGCGTAGCCAAAAACCCGGTGCTTCACTCCGGAACCAAACATATAGAAGTGAGGTATCATTTCTTGAGGGACAATGTGGAGAAAGGAACCATTGTGTTGAGCCATGTCCCTACCCAAGATCGGCTTGCAGACATTTTCACAAAGCCTCTCGACCAAGCTACATTTGTGCGCTTGCGGGGGGAACTTGGGGTTTGTTGCCCTTTCTAGTTGATTCTTGGGGGATTTCCTTTTTGTACCATATGTATCATACCATGTTTTACTTTGATGTATATACATGCTTTGCTTGATGTATAAACCATGGTAGGATAGCCATCTTGTCATATATCATGTTGCATTTGTATCATATTGCATTTTAGGATGATGAGCTTCTTTCATATGCCATATGTGAGTCTCTTTGGCTATTTGTGAGATATTGGTCATATGTGTGAAGAAATGGTGCTTTGTGAGGCTATGCTCTTGGAATATTTGAGATATATGTGTGGTGAGATAGCCCTTTTTGAAATAAATGCTAATCTTGACTAATTTTTGATGAAATATGCTCCACTCGTGTGTAGTTGTGTATCCATGTCACAGTTTGGTCTAAATGTGCTCTTCATGCTTAGATTGTGCTTGGATGCCTTGTTCTTGCATTTGGGCCAAAGGCCGAATATCGTTGTGAATGTTTAGCCTATGTTGCATTCATGGGGGAGCATAAGCTTCTTTTTGCCGCAAAGGCACTTCATGTACCATGAAATGATTTAATCTTGAAAAGAAGTGTATATTGCTTGAAAAATGCTCCATCCATCATGTCTATGATTAAAATGTCTTATGTTTCACATATGGGTGCAAAACATGTTGCATGATGTTCACCGGTGGAGAAGTCTCCCGAAGTGGACACATGGCTCATGAGCTTTGACATGACATGCTTTGCTTTATGGGTGTTTGCATGATCTTTTGCTTTGAGAATTTGATGTCTTTGTATGATCTTTGAATGGTATGCATGTTTGTGGCTCAAGTGTGACATGGATAGGCTTTTACATGTGAAGCGAGCCTTCTTTTGGTAATACTTGCTTAAATCTGAAAATTTTGCTTTGTCACATGCTTGTATTTTCATATATTACTTGTGGCAATGCTTTGACTATGCTATGATTCATATGTGTGATCTTTGTCTCATTTTTAGCCTTTGACACTAAATTTGGCCTATTTGAGAAGCTCATGTAGATGTTTATATGCTTTGTTTTGCATTTCTGCATTTTCACCTTGATTCATACATTGTCAACAAGGGGGAGAAGAGGTGAGCTTAATGAAAATTCAGAAGAGGTGAGCTGAAATTTGGAAGTTTGCATCCACATGTTCGGGGGGGAGCTTGCATTTGTTCGGGGGGAGCTTTCTTCTTGTTTTCGGTGTGGAGTTTGTGCTTTGCTTGGCTTGTGACCTTTCTTCGCCTTTCTTCGGTTTTGGTCATGAGTTGAGTTTCTTTGTTTTTCTTTCTTCTTCCTTTCTTTCTTTCTCTGAATTTCATTTTGTGTTGTGTGTTGTCAATGCACTCATCAAGGGGGAGATTGAGGACCAGGAGCGTCCCAGTGGTCGATGGATGACCGCTCCTCAGTGATGAGTGATTGACAACGGGTGTTGGATCGACTCTTGGCTTAGTGCGCGGGTGTAGGCCGCGGCCTAGTTCGTGTTGTTGCGAGGTGAAGAACGGGTGCGAAAGGTCTTCGGCCTTGAGGGGCCTCCGGGAGATGGAGAGACAAGTAGGCTCGGTTCGAGGGACCCGGTGGACGACGGGGCCCGGGTGCGGGCCACATGGTGGCGACACAAGCAAGACGAAGTCATGGACAAGCGAGCCGGTGCACGGTGGCGGTCAAGTCAAGTGGTTTGGCGGTAGGCCGGACCAAGCACGCGGGGTTTGGTGGTTTGCCCACAAAACCATCGGCGGACGGTTTCTTGGTTTGGGCCTCAAAACCAAGTCCGAGGGCCCAACACGACGGAGACGGGATCCGGGCGTGTCGGGAATCTTCGAGGCGGAGGACACGCGACGGGATCGCATGACTTGCGTCGGGAGGACGCGGGGGTGCGGCAAAGGCGTGGCCGTCCGATGGCAAGACCCACAAACATTACCTAAATGCCCCTGCGTGGGTTGTATCGCTAGTAGTTAAGTTAGGGGTAGTCGAGTCATTTACCACTCCGGCGGGACCCGATATATAAGCCATGAGGGTGTGTGAGTGGCTCTCTCTCTCCGCGACTTAGGGTTTCATTTCCTCTCTCCTCTTTCTCATTTTCGTAGCTATTTTCCTTCCATTTTCTCTAGTCTAGCATGAGAGCTTCATGAGAGATTTGTTGAGAGGGATGGATGCTAGGGCGGCATGCTAGACCTTGTGAATCTTTCCTGGTTTGTATAGAAGATTCAGAGTTGTGTTTTTCGTGGTCTTTTTGTGCTTGTTTTCGTGCCTTTGTTCCGGTGTGATTCCGCGGATTTGAGTGGGTTTCTCCCCGGATTTCTTTGAGGGAAACATGGATAGATGTCTCATGCATCTTTGTGTTTGATCTTGTGCCCTCAAACGCCGGAAACCACTTCGATTCGTGAGTTTTCGTTCGGTGCTCTAGCTTTTGGTGGTGCTCAAAGGATTCGCGATTCCCGGTGATTTAGAGAGTTAGGAGGCAAGATTTTTGGGCTATAGCATCCTTGTGTGACGCTTTTCAAGTCCCCAAACCCTTGTTTCCATAGCTTCAACCGATTGGGAAATCCAATGATGATTTGAGGGAGTTGACTTTCGGGGTCGGGCGTTTTACGCTCTCCGTCCGCGAGGACACGGCGGACGGTCCGCGCCGCTAGGGTTCGTCCCGTGTTCTTCGTGTTCTTGCTCGCCTTTCGTTTCGATCCATCGCGATTTTGGTTTTCGGTTGGACGGAGTCTCGGACGGTCCGCGGTGTTGGGCGGACGGTCCGTGGTTCGCGGTGTGCCACCGGTGGTTCGTTGGCTTTAACGGACGGTCCGCGGCTCGGGCGGACGGTCCGCGGCTCGGGTGCGGACGGTCCGCGGTGCCGGTCGGACGGTCCGCGCGGCCCATCGCGGACGGTCCGCCCCGTCCGGCCGAATGGTCCGCGTAGGCCGCGCGCTTTGCTTCTTGGTTCAATTCCTCCTTTCCTTCTTTCGTGCTTCCGTGTGTGCTTCAAGGAATCATTCCTAAGGCTAGAGGCTGATCCATAACCTCGTGGTCTTGGCGATTGGTGTGTGATTCGATCCATCGCTTGTGTGTGACCGGGGTTTGACTAGGGCATAGGCCGGGTTCTTTGGGAAGAATTTTTACCGGCTCCTATTCACTCCCCCCTCTCTAGTCGCCATGTGATCCTTCGTAATGAATATGATCACAATTTCTTATACTTAATTTGAACACTATATAGACTTGGGAGGACCGGTGAATCTCTACTGATTATAATATATAATATAAAATTTTCCCAATAAATATATAATATAAAAGTTATGCTTAGTACAAGAGAAACAATCATGAAAGATGAAACAAAAAAGGAGAAAAAGAAAATAAGAAAGATACATGAGTCGGTCTAGCCACGAGGACATAGGTAATTTCCAAGACTCTTTTTGTGAGGAACCTCTAAGTTAATCCTATTTAATCGAGTCACCACCATGGATCAACTCAATTAAAAACAAATAACCTTGGTCATCATTGAGATATGTTATGAGCAACGTCCATGATTTATACACACCTCACAAAGCAGACCAAGATGAACATCATCATCACATAGCAATCCAAACATAGTCCATCAACCATTTCTATGAAGGTTGAAATAACAGCTACTAGTACCTCACAATTCAATTGTCTTGTCATCAACCATTTCTATGAAGTGGTACACATTATATTTTGAGTTATTATTTATATTATATTTCTCAAAGAAACTTTTCATGTATTAAATCAATGTTAACATTTCCTGGTATCTTTAGAATCTTAGTATTCCTTATATGGGTCTTGTTTCGATTTAGACGCTAAACTTTATTAGTCGTCTAAAAAATCACCCCTGACGATCCAAATAGTAAGCTAAAGGTTCGCTGAAAATTAGTTAACTCCTAACTAAACTTTAGTTGATTAACCCTCCAAACCAAGATATTTGGGACTAATTTCAGACATGATGGCAAAGGACTAAAAATACTGTCCCACTAAAACATTATCATCTTTTCTTCTACACTTCCTAAGGATAGAATGGACTTTTACCAATAAATGGGCTGAGAATTAGCTCTAGCTCCAGATAAGACATGGCTAATTTTGGTCAACTGAAATTAGACGTTTAAACTTGTCAGAGCTAAACTGTAGCTCTAGTCCATCCAAACAAATGTGCTCTTATCAAGTTCCATCCTTTATTTCTTTTTAGAGAAAATTCCTTACTTGACATTAGTGGTGGTGACGTGGCGCCTGGGTGACGTGGCGCCTGCGTGGCAGTGTGGTGGGCCCTTGGCGCTCACGTGGTGGTGAGGTGGCGCCTGCGTGGCAGTGAGGTGGGCCCCTGGCGCTCTCGTGGTGGTGATGTGGCACCTGCGTGGCAGTGATGTGGGACCCTGGCGCTCGCGTGGTGGTGACGTGCGCCTGGGTGAGGTGGCGCCTGCGTGGCAGTGTGGTGGCCCCTGGGCGCTCCCGTGGTGGTGACGTGGCGCCCGGGTGAGGTGGCGCTCGCGTGGCGGTGAGGTGGGCCCCGGCGCTCACGTGGTGGTGACGTGGCGCACGGGTGAGGTGGCGCTCGCGTGGCAGTGAGGTGGGCCCCGGGTGCTCACGTGGTGGTGACGTGGCGCCTGGGTGAGGTGGCGCCTGCGTGGTAGTGAGGTGGGCCCCGGCGCTCACATGGTGGTGACGTGGCGCCTGGGTGAGGTGGCGCCTGCGTGGCAGTGAGGTGGGCCCCTGGCGCTCGCGTGGTGGTGAGGTGGCGCCTGGGTGAGGTGGCACCTGCGTGGCAGTGTGGTGGGCCCCTGGCGCTCCTGTGGTGGTGAGGTGGCGCCTGGGTGAGGTGGCGTGTGCGTGGCAGTGTGGGTGGGTCCTAGGTGCTGGTGAGGTGGCTGTTTTTTTACGGATCGCGACGAATCTGCTAAAACGTCACAGTGTTGTAGGCCGTATTGCGACGAATTTAACAAATCGTCGTGATGGTTTGGGATGCAATATCCATCGATGCACGTACATGACGAAAAATATGAATACATCGTAGAATCGCAACAAACTAAACAAATCGTCACAGTGTTTGTGACGAAAGAAAGGAATACATCGTAGAATCGTGACGAATTTAACAAATTGTCGCAGTGTTTTGGGCTTCAATGCACACCCGTGACGAAAAAAAGGAATACGTCGTAGAATCACGATGAATTAAAGAAATCGTCGCAGTGTTTTGGGTTGCAATGCATATTCGTGACGTTTTCTGAAAACGTCACGGAGAATGCGTCACAGATTAAATAGTTTCTTGTAGTGTTAGCATAAACTTAAATCCTAAATCTACCACCCAGAAAAATCTATCCCCTTTATGCAAGTTATATTAAACTCACTGTCAGCACAAGAATCCTCTGTGGTAGTGGGCGCATTAAGGCGCCCGCCAGCAGAGGGGTCTGTGCCGGCAGGTAGGCACCTGCCGGCACATATTACCATTTGTGCTAGCTCAAGGTTGCTGATCGACGGTTGCTCCACCCGTCAGTAAAAACCTTTTTAGCCACCAGCGCAAATCATTTGTGGACTAGTGTCTTTTTTTTCTCCGCAGGTATATATATTGAAAGAGTATACTAACAATACAAAGAGTATACTAATAACAAACAAAAATACAGTGTAGTCAACCCGGACGGAGGTCGTCGGCCGGTGTCCCGTGGCCTTTCAGCGTGACAGTGCAAGGTGGGTCCCGAAAGGATTATGCGCAGGACTTTCTTTCACCTCCAAACAAAAAATGTACACATCGTTGACGCCAAGTCGTGCCTAGCAATTATTCTGGCTCATTGGCTGCCACGTAAAACAGAAGTCGCCTCTGTCAGACAGCCTGCCATAGTGGAGATTGGAGGAGCCCGACGAGCGAGCACCATGCCTTCTCTTCTTCCTCTGGTCATGCCACCGCCTACGTCAGTGTCCCTGTCATTCGTAATCGTAACCTCGCTAGTGCCACGCCTTCACCCATAACCTCGGAAAATTTTGAGTTAATTTGTTGGAGTCCCTAAATCGAAACCCGATCGACGTCGGACAACAAACAAGAGGATCGCGAAGAGATGATGACAATGCGAGTTGGTCCGACAGGCTCAGCCGCTCAGCACGAGAGCTGATTAATTAGTGGTCGTACATGCGCAAAGACTAGTGCATGCATGGAGTAGAAGATGAAATTGATCACAACACTCCTATGCAAAGAAAGTTCCAATTAAAAAATCTATAGATGTTGAACCGTGTATCTAGATTAAATTTCAATTTCAATTTCACTGATGGATTTCTTAGATCAGAATTTTCAAAATAAGATTCACTTGGCTATGTTTCGACAAAATATTTTAGAACATATTTTTATAATTCTCAAATTTATTTTGATTGCAACAAATGATTCAGTACCTAAACAAGTTGTACAACTCTTTTTTCTTTATTTTTGTTATCGTTTTCTTGTCATATTGTTTTTTCTTTCGCTCATTTTCTATTCTACATCTTTCTGTTATTTTATACATTTGTTAATCACATGTTTTGCAATTTTAACATTATGTTCTCTTCTTTCTTTAATATATTATTTTGTTTTGTTTTCCTCTTCTTCCCTGTTTATTATTTTTATATTATTTTCTATTTCATAATCTATTTTTTGTTTTTACCTATTCACTTTTTTTGCAACCTATAAAATGACTTTAATGCTCACGAACCCTCTTCCAAACTGTAGGTGTAAAAAAGTATCAATTTTTTCTCTTTGCATATTTGTTTCCCTCAGCAAATATTTGATCCTCCGAATATTTGATCCTCCTCTGTGAATATTTATTCTTCTTAAACTCTTCATTAGCCATAGGTAAATATTTGTTTCTCTATGTAAATACATGTTCCTCTTCTTTAAAGTTTTGTTCCACCTCTACAAAAAAAATTTCCCCAAGTTTAAATATTTGTTCCTCTATTTTTTATTTTTTATCATTTTTCATTTGGCACACCAAGGTATAAAATAGAGGTTGCTTGCGGGGAGGGGAAAGAAGGGGTGGCGACAGGAGGCAACACTTCCCCTCCTTCACCCCTAATGCCGGCATAGTTCCCTCCACCACGCCACCGTCGTCTGCCACAGAGCTGCTTCTCCCATCGCCGAAGCAGAGGAAGAGGAAGATGGCCCCAACAGGCCGCGTCGTCCTCGGTCGCGCGACCAGTGCAGAGGTGATGCCGTGCCGTTGGCGCGAGACAGAGCACTAGGAGGGGCGCGCGACTCCAGCTGAGGAAGCGACGCGACACGGAGGCATCCTCAACAGCGGCAGGACGGGGAAAATCCATTCACTGACTGATGTGCGGGCCCCACGAAACCAAACGGTGCAGGTAACGCCCATGCTGATGGTAATGGCACACAAGGAATGGAAATTGTAAACCAATGGCATAGACCTCATGTCTTTATTTCCAATGGCACCTCAAATGGCATACAACAAAATTTCTCTTGCTAAAAATTGGTTCATTTTGGAGCCAATATATGTTGATTGGTGCATTTTTTATCTCATCAGTAGAAGAAAATTTTCACTAGACTAGTTTGTTGATATGGTGTGGTGTTCTACGTTGTACAAATCACCTTAGCTTCTTCCATTGGGAACTAGTCTTGCCCACAAAATCAATTTTCACAATAGATCTATACCTTGAGGAGCTTCATTGAACTAGCCCGATATAGGTGCTCCGAAGTTACTCAAGTCCTTTAGGTTCTGTTTGATGTTTAATTTATTTGTCCGTGACAAAGTTTAATATAGTTATCAAATAAAATAATAGTTCCGTACATCTACAAGCTCTTGCAAGGATCAACACATATGTAGTATGATATGAATGTGTAAGAGCAAGTATTATAACTAGCTGGGAGCCGGCGAAGTCCGACGTGGAGGAGAGAGGAGAAGAGAGAAGAAAGCGGGCGCTCTGCTCGTCGCCGGCTGTAGCGAGCGGCATGATAGTCCCCGGTCTCTGACTTGCAGCCAGCAGCGGGCGCAGTGGTAGGCGCTTGGCCTTGTGTGCAGCGGCTGGTTGACGCAATCATAATACTTGCTCTAACAATAGTATTGATTAAACGTAGCCCTCAATCGTTAGCTATATTCATTGATTATTGAAAGGAGTATATTAGTAGAATATTCAAATTTATCGTACAAAGTAGCTTGGTAACAATATATTCTTTCATTGTCTATTAAAATGTTATAAAGTTGTATGCACTAGTGACATCTCTTACAACATGCACGCCAGTACGTGTTTTCACAACTTTTCGCTCTAATATAATATTCATTCGCATACATTTGCGCAACTAAACAAGCATGCCCCATCACAAAGGAAACACCGTTGCTCGGTGGATCTTCTATTCCATGCCACAGCAGGAGGAATAAATTCCTACAAATTTGTGGAAACGGACGTAGGAAAAGATGGAGAACGTACTAGTCCTCGCTGGACCTGCCAACTGTTACTGATGGTACGTGACGCAAAAAATCTGTGCAGTGAGCAGCGCCCCAGTGTGGCGAGTGCCGACCTTGAACGCAAAGACTGCGTGCATGCAGATGCAGGGCACGTACTACGTTCTCGTAACTTTAGTGTGACTGTAAAATGATCGCAATCTCTCTTATCCATGATTGCATTGCAGCGTAAGTGTGCAGGGAGGCAGAAGAGGCTAGCAGAGACGAACTTGCAAGACGGGTTTCATGGACCATCCCATGCATTGATGCATGAAAAACACAAACAAACGAAGGACCCTGCCAGTTTGAACAACCTAGCTAGCTGCCCTCGTGCCCTGATTGCTGGCACGCTGGGCACGGCGATTACATTCGTCCTATGCTTACCGTTTGAACATTGGTGACTGATGTAGTCGTGACGGCCGGGTTGGCTCTGTAGCCAGTGTGTCCCAACAACCCAACATGCATGAATACAAAGCCTCAAGAGACCCAACCAAGTAAACTGTAGTCGTTTGTGTCGTATATGTGCAAATTAACGCACCGGAGAATCAGTACGGAAACCTATACATCGCCGTGTGCCCAAAAGTTAGCCGTGTGTTTTCTATCGGATACACAATGACGTCAACGTTCGCCGTGTGTTCCATTAGACATACTGTGACCAATTGCTTCGCCGTGTGTCGAAGTTACTACACAAGACGAAAAGGGCCACGTGCATTCCGCGTTCCGCGTGCTCACCACAGGTGATGGACTTGAGAACAGGAAGTAGCCATTATTACTCTTCCACGCGTGTCAAACAAGGACACATGGCGACTATTCCTCTTGGCAGTGTGTTTTTGTTTGACATACAACGAAGTATGTATTCGCTGTGTGCTTGGCACACGACCAAGGAGGTCAAAATAATCACGTTCAAACCTCCAAACTTTTTCTCCACTCCATATGGAATATCTAGTAACCTATGTTAAAATTTAAAGTATTTTTATTTATTTGTTATATTTAACTACTTAATTACAATTCAATCAATCTTTTGAATCAAATAAAATTTGAACTGCAAGTGATTGAAACAATAGAACAAAATGAGTGAAAAATTATATTCATGTTATTTATCCCAATTTAAGGTGTTACACATGAAATCAAAAGATAATTCGAACAACTTGACATGGAAACACCACCACGTCCCTATCTCTGAATGATTTTAAAATTCTAAAAAAGGCAAATGAAGTCCAAAAATTTTGAGATTTGTTAATGTCTCAACATATCATATGTGGAGAATATGACAAAAAGTGAGTTTCACACATTTTTTACATATGGTGCTTATAAACGGAAATATCTCTGAAGAAGTTTCATACAGTTGAGAAGGATGCGGTTAGGTTTGGAGTGAAAGTGCAGAAGAATTTGAGTTTAACTTCGAAAATTGTTCTACTCTTCTTATACCTGTAACCATCTAGGCCCTTTCGCACCTTTGGTAAGGGTGTGTTTCGGTGATAAATGACAACCATATGCTTGTGACTAACCTTTGTTTTGCAGCGGATTATATATTGTGTTATTGTCATGAGTATCGAATGAAAAGAGACCCGTCAATTTGAATTTATGGACGATCAATGGAAAAATACTACAAGGCTAAGGACTTTGATAGTTCCAAGTGTCACAAGGTGATGAAGGACACTTGAATTGCTAATTTGTAGTGTTTGACCGTACTATTAAGAGGGGTTCATGCACTAGTAGCTTGACCATGCACCAAAAGCCGTGAAAATATGCACACTCAAGTTCCTTGGATGTTATTCAGCTCAAAGAGTTCATGGAAGCAAAGTAGAAGCAAAAGAATTGACAGAAAACTCAAAGGCGTTTGAATTGGATGAGTTGGAATTCAAGTTATAACGTCGGATGAACCGGCGCCACCATTTCTACATTCGTCAGACGAGTTCAGCAGCCAAAGTTTCACAAGAGACCGTCGGATGAACCGATGGTATAGGCAGCGGTTCATCCGATGCCTTAGGGTTTGGCAACAGTAAGGGTCAGAGCTCAACCTCTTCAGCACCGGATGATCCGACGCTCTGACCAGCGGTCTATCCGACGCTTGCATTTAAATCATACAGAGACGCGCCAAAACATTTTCTTCAGCATCGGATGAACCAACGCTTCAGATCCAACCCAGTGGTTCATCCGACGCCTGCATTCAAACTACACAGTACTGCACCGAGTAGGTGCTCTTCAGCACCGGATGATCCGACGGGGTGTCGGTGCATAGCGTCGGTGCATTGACTGAGTCACTTGGTTCAACAGCTATTTTAGCGTCTGTGAGGGACCGGATGATCCGACGCTAGCGCAGGGGGGAACCATCAGTTCATCCGACGGTACTACTTTCCAGGGTAACTTTTCCAATGGCTAGCCTCCCTTGCTAGGCCTATAAATATGACCCCCCCGCCTCTCTTGAGCTGCCTTTGTCATTCTGAAGATCTACTACAGCCAAGGAGAGAAGGAGAGTGTGTTCTTGCCATTTGGGATTCTCTTCCTCTTCATTGAGGAGCTCTTTCTTAGTGATCAAGGGTTTTCAAGGTGCATACATGGCTTAGCTGAGTGCTCAGGACAAGTGAATGTGTGCGGGCTTGTTACTCTTGGAGTTTGATGGCTCCTAGATGGTCTTGGTTCTTTGGGGGTTCTTGGTGAGCTCTTGGAGATTGTGAGAGCCTTAAGAAAAGCTTGGTTACACGGTTCAAGACCCACCGTTCCGGAGATGGAGAACGGGTACTCTTAGTGAGCACTTGAGTCTTGGTGACTCAAGGGGGAGCAATACTCTAAGTGAGTGCTCCAACGTGGATTAGGGGCAAGCGTCAACTTCTCGATACCACGGGAAAAAATTCGGTCGTCTCTTGTGCCTCTCTCTACTTTCTTGCACTTAATTTCAGCACCTAATTTCCACACTTATGTTTCCTTGCCCTTGTTCTTGTTAAGTTGCTTGTTTGCTTCATATCTTGACTAGGGTGTTCCATATCTCTTAGTGTGATAATTTCTAAGGAAACTCTTGCTAGTGTGCTTAGTAGTAGAGAAAAATCTTTTTAGATGGGCAACACTAGTTGATAGGCTAAGGTTTTTATCGATGCTTTAGAAACTCAAAAGAAGGCCCATATTCAACCCCCCTTCTACGGGCCATTGATCCTACAAGTGGTATCAGAGCTAGGCTCCCTTTTGCTTGGCTTAACCGCCTAGGGAGATGGGGAAAAGTAGTGGAAATGGCCTCCCCAAGTTGGCGGGGAAACGATTTACCTTTTGGGCACATAGAATGGCTAGCTACCTTCAAGCACAACACCATGATGTGTGGCGCACTACCATGAACTACGTGAAAACCTCAAATAGGTCATGCAGCATTTGTAATGGGCCCTTAACACCCGTTACATGTACCCACATCTGTTACGGTTGTTACTTGGCACCCGTTACAGATAAGCGTGGCAGGTTCACCCTAGGGTTGGCCTCCGCAGCGCCCGTTACAAATTTGGACTTCCAGTAACGGTCTTCTTAAACGCCCGTTACATGAATTCTTTGTAATGAATGTTAAATAGAGCCCGTTACACAAGTTAAACCTATCGGTAACGAACTAATGAAGTCCGTTACTGATCAACGCCCTATCGGTAACGGGTTGTTTAAGTCAGTACTGATCACTCCGTATTGGTAACGTGCTATAAAGTCCGTTACCGATGAGCATTTAACGCCCGTTACTAGTTTGAGAGCCCAATATTAAAGTCTGAGAGCACTCAACTGCCGTGAAGCGGGAGCGCGGCGTCAGTGAACAAATGAGATAGAGGTTTGTTAATCATCATCTCCTTTGAGTCTGTCCTCATTGACAGGTCAACTCGATCCATCTCTCATTGCTTCCATTTCGACATAGAGGCACAATCAACACACATATCTTCTGAGTCAAAACAAACATCATAAGAGAGATAACTTGTCCGTTTCTCAAAAAAAAGAGAGATAACTTGTCCACAAAGATGAAGATAACTTGTCCACAGGAATAAAGATAATTATTACAAAAGGTTAACTTGTCCATATATCAGGCTAGGACTTAACTAGTCCATCACATTATTTACTATGGTCGTGCTATCTGACCATACACATAAACAAAGGCATGCCCCTTGAACATCCACAAAAGTATGGCTACTCACCCTGCACATCAACAAGCTTGAACTAGATCATGCCCCATCAGGATTATTGGCTCTTTTTGCAGCCTCTTCGTAAGCAACCAAGGATACTTGAAGCCCTTCTAGCGCACCTTCAATGGGCTCGAGATTTTGTTCAGTAGTATAATTGTACCTCCTCATGTGCTTAGCCTTTTTGATGAGGATGTTTACTTCTTTTGTGATTTTTCAAACTCAGGTTTCACATAATCCCAGACATTAAGGTTAAGAAGTAACTCAAGCTATGCTCGCGACTCAAAGAGTTTTGCCTGAAATAGGGTTAAACATGGTATAAGAACAACATAGTTAATTCAGAACTAATTTACCTCAGACCTTGGAGCATGGTGTGACAAGTAAAAGCAGAACTAAGTTCAGAACTGATTTACCTCAAAACTTGGTATAGTTAAGATCATGACAAGCATGGAAGACATCATCATAGACACTAATTAACTTTATGAAGCTCAAGCTCAAGCTACCTTAAGCTCCATCTAAAGAACAAGTAAAAAGGCAGTGAGATTCAGAGATACTTGCCTCGTCGTCGTTGTAGTCATTGCCAGAGTCAGAGATGAGGTCCTCTACACCTTCTTCGCCGCTCCCTCAACACATCTTCATAGTTGCTAGACACTTGTGCTCGCAAACGTGAGGCATGCCCCTTGCCCACTTCGCTGCCCCCTCGCCGGCACGTTCCTCCTTGCCACTGCTTGGCCCCTCGCAGAATCCGAGAGGATCCAGTAAAGGACCCTCGTCTCTGGAATTGGGTTCGCTCCACCGCCGCTTGGCCCCTGTTCAGCGCTCATCGTCGTCTCCCTCTTCGCTACCATCTCGCTGGCATGCGCGCGGATCCAGTTGCGGCACCGCTTCGGTTCTCCTCGATCCCGGGTGCGCGGGGTCGTCCGCTGCATGGCCCCTCACCGGCGCTCATTGTCGTCTCTGTCTCCACGCCTCCTTTGTGATTTTTTTCAAGGAAAGTGCTGTTGTGCTTATCTATTCGGAAAGAAGAAAGGGGCAATATTTGGGATGCAGGGGGTAGTAGTCAATGCCAACGCGGGTTAGCAAACCCGGGTCGCTTTGTTGGCTGGTGCGCGGGCGCGTAATGGTTACCTTCTTTAATGCTTTTTTTGAAATGACACTTAATTGCTTCCCTTGAAAATTAGGGCCCATAAAGCAGCACCTAAAAACTAGGTAATTCCCCGCGCGTTGCTGCGAGATATGAGAATTTTTTTGATAAATTATGAACCAATTTTCTACCACAACCAGTTTATGCAATAATCCTTAGTTGGTGGAAGATGATATGGGTAGTTTGTATGAAGAAAGAATTGGTGTAATGAAGAGAAAACGAGATATAGTTAATAACCCTTAGTTTTTTTTAAAAGTAGTTTAACCCTTAGTTTGATGGGAGATGATGTGGGTAGCTTGCATGAAGAGAGAAATGAAGTTAATGATAGTTAGTGGGTACCAATTATATAAGTTATATAGATTAATAAAAATACGAACAATTCATAGTTTTTTTAAGAATCGAACAACTCAAAGGAGTAGTTGGGCATTTGGTATTTTGAATAAAATATGAACAGTCACAAGTCTCCTTGTGACCATATGATTTTTGTGGCCAAGAGCTCTCCTGAGCGGACACGGGTTCCGAGGCGCGTGACCGACCGCCTGATGGTTCGCCGTCTTGTCAATATAAATCCTGGCGGCCAAGAACTTCGTCAACCACGGCACCAAGAAAACCCCAGCACCACCGTCTCCGGTCACCAAGAAGTGAACCCAAGAGCTTCTCCTTCCTCAAGCAAGCGCATGGCGTCAAGCGAGCCATCAAGGAAGCGGAGGAGGGAGGAGGTGCCGCCACCCCACCCGCTGAGCCAGAGGAGGTGCCGCCGCCCCCGCCCGCCGAGCCCGAGGAGGTGCCGCCGCAACCGCCCGAGGAGGTGAAGCCGCACCCGCCCTGGCGCAAGGTGGCGCAGCAGCCCATGGTGCCATGCGTGCTCCAAAAGTAGATTTTCAGGATGCCTGTTTTTCAGTGAAGATGCTCTACGAGGCTTGGCAGAGTCTTGGAAAGCCGGCCGTTCATCTCGGGGTCCAACGACCCACTGATCCACTGCAGACGACCGTGATGGATTACGCCTTCAAGGTCAATGTCTTTGTGACAACCCACCTAGCAAAATACGGTACTATCGCCTAAACCAATCCACTTCGGTCATTAAGCGATAATAAAGTATCATCCTGTCGTCAGTCGCCGGGTCTCGGTTGTGTTCTTATGCAAGAAGGCCAAGTCAGACATTATCTGATGGGCAATCATTGCAATATCTTCACTGATCACAAGAGTCTCAAATATATGTTCACTCAGTCAGATCTAAACATAAGGCAAAGGAGATGGCTTGAATTGATTAAAGATTATGTCCTAGAAGTGCACTATCACCCCGGGTAAGCAAATGTTGTTGCAGATGCTCTTAGCCGCAAAGTCCACTGCAACCACCTAGAGTTGGAGCTGGTTAGTGGCCCATTATGTGAACATATGAGAAAGCTCAACTTGGAAGTGGTAGAGCAAGGAAATCTTTATGCCTTAGCTGCCGAATCTAATCTTTATGATAGAATTGTCACTGCTCAATGCAATGACGAGGGCATAGAGATCATCAAATAGAAACTAGCATAGGGAGATCCGAAGTATACATGTTTCCAGAAGGATCACAAGGATGTGATCTAGTTTGGAAGACGTCTTGTGGTTCCCGTTGACCCAGAAATTAGGAAGACCATCTTCGATGAGGCTCATATGTCCAAGTTCTCTATTCACCTCGACAGTACTAAGATGTACCAAGATTTGAAGCAAAATTTCTTGTGGTCCAATATGAAAGTTGATATAGCCAAGTACGTAGCCGAGTGCGATACTTGCCATCGGATGAAAGCAAGACATTTGAAATCAGCAGGTGTACTCCAACCCTTGTCGATAACCATGTGGAAGTGGGATGACATTAGTATGGACTTCATTGTGGGTTTACCCCTGACAGCTAGAAAGAAAGATTCTATCTGGGTTATCGTGGACAGACGCACCAAGACCGCCCATTTCATTGCAGTTCATACTACCTATTCAGTGCAACAATATGTAGAGTTATACATAGATCAAATAGTTCGTTTGCATGTAATTCCAAAGACCATAATCTCTGATAGAGGAACTCAGTTTGTAGCTCATTTCTGGGAACAGTTACATGAGTGCTTAGGAACCAAGTTGATTCGTAGTTCCAGCTATCATCCGCAGACCGATGGTCAGACTGAAAGGATAAATCAAATTTTGGAAGACATGCTACGAGCAAGCATCTTACACTTTGATAAGAGTTGGGACAAGTGTTTGTCCTTGGCAGACTTCTCTTATAACAATAGCTATCAAGCTAGTTTGAAGATGGCACCATTTGACGCTTTTTACGGACGTAGATGTCGCACCCCATTGAACTAGTCAGAAGCCGGGGAAAGGACACTCTTTGGTCCATACTTAGTTAAAGATGCCGAAGAAAAGGTGCAAGTGATACGGGAGAATTTGAAGTTAGCTCAGATGAGACAAAAGAGCTATCACGATAAGGGAATGACACCCCGACACTTTGAGGTGGGAGATTATGTGTACCTAAAGGTTTTCCCCACCAAAGGTGTGCAAAGGTTCGGTGTTAAAGGGAAGTTAGCTCCACGCTATATTGGACCTTATGAAGTCATAGAAGTATGTGGGCCAATGGCTTATTATATTCAACTGCCGGAACGATTCTCAGCAGTTCACAATGTATTTAATGTGACTCAATTAAAGAAAGGCATGCCTGTGCCTGAAAACGAAGTGATCACGGAAGCTAATGCTTGGATTGAGCCGGATTTCTCGCTCATCGAGCATCCCATGAGGGTGTTGGACCGAAAGGAGAGAAAGACCTAAAGACAGACCATAAGAATGTAGAAGATACAGTGGAGTCATCACACGGAAGGAGAAGTAACTTGGGAGACGGAAGAGTACCTCAACACCAAGTACTCGGGCTTCTTGTAATCTCGAAACCGTGAGTTTCTGCTACCTATCTTGTTTTTCTTAAATAGAATCTCAGGACGAGATTATGTTTAAGGGGGGTAGGCTGTGACGCCCCAGATTTTTATTTAAACCTAATAGTCAGTCAGATCTGCTGACAGTGGTCAAATCACGGTCAACCTGGGTCCACACCTCGGAAACCTCACCAACCAACCCTAATGACCCTCTTGATCATGTCAACACACATGTGTGGTCAAACTTTGGTCAAAGACGCGGTCAAACCCCACTTAAACCCTGATGTCTTTGAATGTCCTCCGGAACTTTTGCTGCGTTCTCCAAATTTCACCTAAACACTTAAAAATCTACCTATATGAAAGTTGTCCAGTTTGTCGAGGGACACAACTTTCATGTAGGATGGCATTTCAAATTTTGAGTGGAAGAGGGTTGAAGGATCAGATGGCGACTAGAGAGGGGGGGAGTGAATAGGAGCAGGTAAAAATTCTTCTCAAAGAACCCGGCCTATACCCTAGTCAAATCCCGGTCACACACAAGCGATGGATCGAATCACATGCCAATCGCCAAGACAACGAGGTTATGGATCAACCTCTAGTCTTAGGAATGATTCCTTGAAGCACACGCGGAAGCACGAGAAAGGAAGGGAGGAATCGAACCAAGAAGCAAAGCTGCCAGCCTCTGGCGGACCGTCCGGCCAGGCAGGGCGGACTGTCCGCGATGGCCGCGCGGACCGTCCGGCAGGGTACCGCGGACTGTCCGCACCCTTGCCGCGGACTATCCGGCCTGAACCGCGGACCATTCGTTAAAGCGAACAAAACCACCAGAACCGACCCGAGAAAAATGGACCGTCCGCGAAGACCGGGCGGACCGTCCGCGCGGGCCACGGACCGTCCGCTACTGAAGCTCGGACCGTCCGCAAACCGGCTGCAACGAAAACCTAAAACAAAACCGGATCAAAACGAAACGAAACAAGAACACGAAGAACACCATGACGAACTTGGACGGCGCGGACTGTCTGCCTGGTCCTCGCGGACCGTCCGCGAGGTGCAGACAGAGCAGAAAACGCACGACCCCGAAAGTCAACTCCCCCAAATCTTCATCGGATTTCCCAAACGGTAGAAGCTGTAGAGACAAGGGTTTGAGGACTTGAAAAGCGTCACACAAGGATGCTATAGCCCAAAAATCTTGCCTCCTAACTCCCTAAATCACCGGGAATCGCGAATCCTTTGAGCACCACCAAAAGCTAGAGCTCCGACCGAATATCCTTGAATCGAAGTGGTTTCCCGGCGTTTGAGGGCACAAGATCAATCACAAAGGTGCACAAGGCATCCATCTATGTTTCCCTCAAAGATATTCGGGGAGAAACCAACTCAAATCCGCAGAATCACGCCAAGAACAAAGGCACGAAAACAAGCACAAAAGACCACGAAAAACACAACTCCGAATCTTCTATACAAACCAGGAAAGATTCACAAGGTCTAGCATGCCGCCCTAGCATCCATCCCTCTCAACAAATCTCACATGAAGCTCTCATGCTATCCTAGAGAAAATGGAGAAGAAAATAGCTACGAAAATGAGAAATGGGAGGGGGGAAATGAAACCCTAGGTCGCGGAGAGAGAGAGAGAGAGAGCCATCCACACACACTCATGGCTTATATATAAGGTCCCGCCGGAGTGGTAAATGACTCGACTACCCCTAACTCAACTACTGGCGATACCACCCACACAGGGGCATTTAGGTAATGTTTGTGGGTCTTGCCATCGGACGGCCACTCCTTTGCCGCACCCCGCGTCCTCCCGACGCAAGCCATGCGATCCCGCCGCGTGTCCTCCGCTTCGAAGCTTCCCGACACGCCCGGATCCCGTCTCCGTCGTGTTGGGCCCTCGGACTTGGTTTTGAGGCCCAAACCAAGAAACCGTCCTCCGATGGTTTTGTGGGTAAACCACCAAACCCCGCGTGCTCTGTCCGGCCTCCCGCCAAACCACTTGACTCGACCGCCACCGTGCACCGGCTCGATTGTACATGACTTCGTCTTGCTCGTATCGCCACCATGTGGCCCGCACCAAGTCCCGCTGTCCACCGGGTCCCTCGAACCGAGCCTACTTGTCTCTCCATCTCCCGGAGGCCCCTCAAGGCTGAAGACCTTTCGCGCCCGTTCTTCACCTGCAACAACACGAACTAGGCCGCAGCCTACACCTACGCACTAAGCCAAGAGTCAGTGCAACACCCGTTGTCAATCACTCATCACTGAGGAGCGGTCATCCATCGACCACCGGGACGCTCCTGGTTCTCAATCTCCCCCTTGATGAGTGCATTGACAACACACAACGCGAAATGAAATTCAGAGAAAGAAAGAAAGGAAGAAGAAAAAAACAAAGAAGCTCAACTCATGACCAAAACCAAAGAAAGGCAAAGAAAGGTCACAAGCCAAGCAAAGCACAAACTCCACACTGAAAACAGCAAGAAAGCTCCCCCTGAACAAATGCAAGCTCCCCCTGAACATGTGGATGCAAACTTCCAAATTTTAGCTCACCTCTTCTGAATTTGCATTAAGCTCACCTCTTATCTCCCTTGTTGACAATGTATGAATCAAGGTGAAAATGCAGGAATGTAAAACAAAGCATATAAACATCTACATGAGCTTCTCAATTAGGCCAAATCTAGTGTCAAAGGCTAGAAATGAGACAAAGATCACACATATGAATCATAGCATAGTCAAAGCATTGCCACAAGTAATATATGAAAATACAAGCATGTGACAAAGCAAAATTTTCAGATTTAAGCAAGCTTTTACCAAAAGAAGGCTCGCTTCACATGTAAAAGCCTATCCATGTCACACTCGAGCCACAAACATGCATACCACTCAGAGATCATACAAGGATATCAAATTCTCAACAAAAGATCATTGTAAACACCTATAAAGCAAAGCATGTCATGTCAAAGCTCATGAGCCATGTGTCCACTTCGGGGAGACTTCTCCACTGGTGAACATCATGCAACATGTTTTGCACCCATATGTGAAAGATAAGACATTTTAAGCATAGACATGATGGATGGAGCAAATTTCAAGCATACACACTTCTTTTCAAGATTAATTCATTTAATGGTACATGAAGTGCCTTTGCGGCAAAAAGAAGCTTATGCTCCTCCATGAATGCAACATAGGCTAAACATTCACAATGATATCGGCCTTTGGCCCAGTTGCAAGAAAAAAACATCCAAGCACAATCTAAGCATGAAAAGCACATTTAGACCAAACTGTGACATGGACACACTACTACACATGAGTGGAGCACATTTCACCAAAAATTAGTCAAGATTAGCAATTTAGCATTTATTTCAAAAAGGGCTATCTCACCACACATATATCTCAAATATTCCAAGAGCATAGCCTCACATCACCATTTCTCCACACATATGACCAATATCTCACAAATAGCCAAAGAGACTCAAATAAGGCATATGAAAGAAGCTCATCATCCTAAAATGCAATATGATACAAATGCAACATGATATATGACAAGATGGCTATCCTACCATGGTTTGTACATCAAGCAAAACATGTATATACATCAAAGTAAAACATGGTATGATACATATGGTACAAGAAAAAACCCCAAGAATCAACTAGAAAGGGCAACAAACCCCAAGTTCCCCCCGCAAGCGCACAAATGTAGCTTGGTCGAGAGGATTTGTAAAGATGTCGGCTAGCTGATCTTGCGTAGGGACATGACTCAACACAATGGTCCCTTTTTCCACATTGTCCCTCAAGAAATGATACCTCACTTCTATGTGTTTGGTTCTGGAGTGAAGCACTGGGTTTTTGGCTAGGCTTATGGCACTGGTGCTATCACAGAGAAGTGGGATCTGGGTGCACTCCTCACCATAGTCTCTCAAAGTGTATGAAATCCACAACAGCTGGGAACAACAACTCGCGGCTGCAACATACTCCGCCTCGGTGGTAGACTGAGCTACACTAGACTGCTTGCGGGAAGACCATGAAACCAACGAAGACCCAAGAAACTGGCAATTACCAGAAGTAGACTTCCTCTCGACTCGACAACCAGCAAAATTCGCATCGGAAAAACCATGAAGAGAAAGAGTCGAGGAGGACGAATACCAAAGGCCAAGACCGGGGGCGGATCGTAGGTACCGAAGATCCTCTTGACGGCCTGTCGATGTGATGTCCTCGGCGAAGCCTGAAAACGAGCGCACAGACACACGCTGAACTGTATGTCTAGCCTCGTCGCCGTCAAGTAGAGGAGGGAGCCGATCATGCTCCGGTACTCTCGCTGGTCCACTGGTTCTCCGTCCTCGTCTGCATCCAAAGTGGCCGTACTCCCCATGGGAGTCGACATCGACTTCACATCTTGCATCTGGAACTTCCTCAGCATGTCTTTCATGTACTTGGTCTGGTGCACGAATGTTCCATCCTTCACTTGCTTGATCTGCAGCCCGAGAAAGTACTGCATCTCGCCCATCATGCTCATCTCGAACTCCCTGCTCATCTCATCTGCAAACTTGGCAACAAGGTTATGTGACGAGCCACCAAAGACAATATCATCCACGTATATCTGAACAATCAACAAGTCATTTCCATGCTTGAGGAGAAACAAAGTCCTATCCACGGTACCCATCACAAACCCTCTCGCTCAACAGAAAACCTCTCAATCTCCCATACCAAGCACGGGCGCCCGTTTCAACCCATACGAGCCCTTTTCAACCCGTACACCCCGTGTGGGTACAACTCACTCTCGAACCCGGGTGGTTGCTTCACATACACCTCCTCTTCTATGACCCCATTCAGAAAAGCACTCTTCACGTCCATCTGAAACAACTTGAACCCTTTAGCCACGGCAAAGGCTAGAAGGATCCGAATTGCCTCAAGACGGGCCACAGGAGCAAAGGTCTCCTCATAGTCGATCCCCTCCTTCTGACTGAACCCCTGAGCAACAAGTCTTGACTTGTTCCTCACAACCATCCCATTCTCACCCTCTTTGTTCTTCCAAACCCACTTGGTTCCTATAGGATGGCAATTTGGAGGAGGTTCAACTAACTCCCACACCTAGTTCCTCTCAAAGTTTTCCAACTCCTCATGCATAGAATTGACCCAGTTTGCATCAGATAAAGCGTGTCCAATGTCCTTGGGCTCAAAGGTGGCAACAAATGCAGCATGAGCGAAATGAGAGGAATTTCTGGACCTTGACCGTGTGGTACGTTCGTCGATGTCCCCAATGATCTTCGACAGGGGATGCACTTCTTGAATCCGCCGGGGAGCCTCACGCCTCGAGACTACCTCCCCCTCACCTTCAGCTTCTCTCGCCTGGTCCTCTTGTCGCACCATCGTTGTCCATGAAGTAGACGGTCCACGCTCCGTAGTGGTCGTAGGGGAAGTAGTGTGTACACACTCAGCTTCAGGCGCATGGTTCTCCCCATCACCATCTCCAGCTTCATCCTTCTCCTCTTCAAAGAGGTCCTCGGCCATCTCCTCACCACCTGCACATTCAAAGCCAAGAGAGGTACATGGCATTGTCTCGTCGAAGGTTACCTCGCAAGTCTCCATGATTTTGTTAGTCTCAAGGTTAAGCACCCTATAAGCTCTAGAGTGGTTAGAATATCCAAAGAGAATACCATCATTAGACCTAGCCTTAAACTTGTCGAGTTTTCCCTTCTTAAGAATAAAGCACTTGCAGCCAAAGACTCGGAAATGACTCACCTTGGGTGCCCGACCATGCATAAGCTCATAACAGGTCTTCTTCTTGAAAGCTCGCAATAAAATCTTGTTAGAGACATGACAAGCCGTATTGACCGCCTCAGCCCAATACCTCCTAGGAGTCCTGTGCTCATCGAGCATCGTCCTAGCCATCTCACAAAGAGTCCGATTTTTCCTTTCCACGACTCCATTTTGAGGGGGCACATAAGGGGTCGAATACTGATGTTCAAGACCTAGATCACGACAGAAGGCATCAAAACGAGAGTTCTTGAACTCTGAGCCATTATCACTGCGAATAGCTCGGATGGCATTTCCATGCCTCTCGTTTCTCAACCTCACGATCAGGTCTCGAACAAAACCAAATGTCTCACTCTTATCCTCCAAAAAAAACACCCAGGCGTAGCGAGAGTAATCGTCCACAACAACAAGGACGTAACACTTCCCACCCACCGAGCGAACTCGAGCTGGCCCAACAAGGTCCATGTGCAACAGCTCTGTCGGACGCTCGGTCATGACATCGGTTAGGGGTGGATGGGGAGTGGCTACCATCTTGCGATGCCTACACGGAGCACAAACCAAATCCTTCTCAAGCTTCAACCTCGGCAATCCTCGGACAAGGTCAAGACCACTCAAGCGGGAAACCAAATCAAAGCTCAAGTGTCCCAACCGCCTATGCCATTTCCACAAATCAGAAGAAGGACCGGCCATCAAACAGCGAGCATGACCCAAAGAACGAGAGAAATCAGCCCTGAAAATCTGCCTCGGGGATGATCATACAGACAAGATCACCTCGAGAATCAAGCAAACAAGACTCACCAGACTTGAAACGCACCTCAAAACCCTCATCAAGCAACTGAGAAACCGAAAGCAAATTGAAACCCAAAGACTTAACAAGAGCAACTCTCTTTAACGTTACCTTGTCACTCACATGCACCACACCCTCAGAAATCACCCTTCCTCGTCCATTGTCCCCAAAAGTGATGTACATCCTTTCCTTCTCTGGGGTGAGGCTGGAGAACCACTTCTTGTCTCCGGTTGTTCTCCAAGCCTCCTGCCTGTAGTCAGAAACAAGAACGAGAATGAGCCAACAACTCGACACTGGGGTTAGCACAAAGAAAGTTAAACCAGTGTCGAGCCATCTACTCAAAAGAGGGGTTAGCAAACATCATTCCCTTGCCACCAGACTTCCCATGTCCCATGGAAGGAGTACGAGCACCACGAGGGGGAAAACGTGGTCTGTAGTTTCTCTGGAACCCAAAGCTGCGATCATCTCCCCTAAACCCATATTGAGGACGAGTAGGAGGACGTCCAGCAAAACCACCACGAGCCCGACCAAACCTCTCACCAACATGCACACCATCATCTCTCCTAACAAACCTCTCACCACCACCTCTCTGTGGAAACCTACCACCCTGAGCTCCAACTCCACCAACACTCCTCACACTTCCCACACCCCGTGGAAGTGGCACTCTAGGCTCAGGAATACCATGAGACTAGCGATACCTACCCTGGTTTGCTTGCTCCCTAGCAAGCCTCTCATTCCTCTTCCTCTTGTAGCAAAACTCTTCTAGATGTCTCTCCTTGCCACAATACTCACATCTGAAGGGGATGGGTTTTGGTTTTGGCTCTGGCTTCTCTCTAGGTTTCTCACCCTTCTCACTCACAAACTTCATGGGTTTCTGGAAGTCATTTGTTTTGGGTGGAAATTTGGGTGGATCTTGGGTAGTGTCAAGCTTGTTGCAAAGGTGGTTGGCCTTTGGTGTGAAAGTGTTCTTGGGTGCTTTTGGAAGTGGGACTTGGATGTCTCCGATCACCTCAAATTCGGGGTTAGACTCAACACACTTCTCATACACACTCTCCCCACTGTTCTCTCCCACTTTCTCACCCAACTTCTCAAAACCCAAACCACGACCATCAGCTCTCTTGAACTCCTCAATCATGATTTTCAATTGAGGTTCCTGCCCAGACAACCAACCCAACACCTTCCTTAAATAATCATTTTCCTCATAGATGACATCCAAACGGGAAGTAAGTTCAAGATTGTGCAAAGTAACTTCATCACAGCTAGTGCATGCATTGACAACAGGAGATTTCAAAGAAGCTTCCAAAGTGCTAATAGTAGAACGAGCATCAACAAGCTTAGCATGCATAGTAGGACATGATTTACAAGCACCAAGCAAAGTGGGTCTAGCCTTAAGCTCATCATATTCAGTCCTAAGAGCATCTAGTTTAGCCAACATGGAAGCATTTTTCTCATTGAGTAACTTGATCTCATTCAACCATGCATTACACTCAGAGCATTCAACATCATCAGAAATAGCAGGAGCAAGTTTCAAAGAGTCATTCTCAAGTTTCAATTCAAGCACCTTAGACTCTAAGTCTCCTACTTTCTCACTAGCATTCTCAAGTTGAGCCCTAAGATCTTTTCTCATCTTCTTTGCATCTCTCAACACACTATCGCGGTTGTCAATCAAGCCATTCAACCTAGTGATCTCAGCAAGCAAAGAGTCGGGGTCACGATTTACCTCATCCTCCGAGTCGGTGTCACTATCTTCCTTCTCGCTCTTCTTGCTGCTTGAGCTATGAGCCATCCCACAAAAGTCTTCAAGCGCCACACAGCTCAATCCACTGAGGTTCCGGCTTGCACACTTCTTGCCCTTGCGCCTCCCGGCGTCTTCATCTTCACTGCTTGAGCTTGACTGTGTGTCGCTTGAGCTTGAGTCGACGTCGCTTGCACCGGCCACCATGGCTCTTGCCTTGTCGTTCTTGTAGCTGCCCTCGCTCGGTCGCCGCTTCTCCTTGTCCTTGCTCTTGGACTTGCTGAAGTGCTTGCCCTTGGAGGAGTACTTGTCTTCACGCCTCGGGTGCGCCTTGTACTCGCTCATCTTGTACTTGTTCTCCTCTGCTTCCGGGCACTTGGCGATGAAGTGGCCACGCTTGCCACACTTGTAGCATGTCCCCGAGCTCCGCCTTGCATTCCTCCGGCTCTCATGTAGTCGATCAAACCTCCTTGAGAGCAAGGCCAGCTCCTCCTATCCCAGCACATCAAACTCCTCATCTGGAATAGACATAAGAGAAGACAAGGAAAACTGTCGACCAGGAAGGGTTAGCTTTGCCCTTTGATCTGCCCACAAGAGAAAGACTATGGTCAGTCGAGCCCTCATGCTTGGATTGCAACTTCCTGTCAACCTCAGCCGACTTAAGCTTTGAAAAGAGGTCATCCAACTCAATAGTCAAATACTGCCCAGACTCCTTGATGGCCTCAACCTTAGCACCCCAAACATTTGGGTCCAAGATATGCAAGAGCTTCAAAGCTTGATCATGCTCAGTGTAAGGAAAATCCTCAACATTAGCCTTCATGTTGTTCACGATGGCGGTGAACCTCTGAAACATCGCATCAATGTCCTCACCGGGAAGTTGAGTGAAGTTCTCATATTGCATCCGGTAAGAGACAAAGAGGCGAGCCTTCACATGGTTATCACCACCGTGAGCAACCAAAAACTTCTCCCAAATTTGCCAAGCAAGATTCAAATGGCGAACACGCTCAAACTCAGGATCACACAAGCTCCTGACCAAGTGATCAACGGCTTTTGCATTTGCCTCATACTTGGCCTTAGCACCAGCATCGGTCACCATAAGAGTATGGATGTTGGCCGGAATAGCATAGGTCTTGTCAAGCACAATGAAATCCAACAATTTGCCATGAAGAAAGATCATCATACGAGCCGCCCACTTGTGGTAACCCTTCCCATCGAAGTGCGGCGGACCGCCCCGCTCAACATACGTCATCTTAGGATTCAAGACTTGTCAAAGTCACAAAGAATCCGACACCAAGCTCTGATACCAATTGAAGGATCAGATGGCGACTAGAGAGGGGGGGAGTGAATAGGAGCCGGTAAAAATTCTTCTCAAAGAACCCGGCCTATACCCTAGTCAAATCTCGGTCACACACAAGCGCTGGATCGAATCACACGCCAATCGCCAAGACAATGAGGTTATGGATCAACCTCTAGTCTTAGGAATGATTCCTTGAAGCACACGCGGGAGCATGAGAAAGGAGGGGAGGAATCAAACCAAGATGCAAAGCTACCAGCCTCTGGCGGACCGTCCGGCCAGGCAGGGCGGACTGTCCGCGATGGCCGCGCAGACCGTCCGGTAGGGTACCGCGGACTGTCCGCACCCTTGCCGCGGACTGTCCGACCTGAGCCGCTGACCGTCCGTTAAAGCGAACAGAACCACCAGAACAGACCCGAGAAAAACGGACTGTCCGTGAAGACCGGGCGGACCGTCCGCGCAGGCCACGGACCGTCCGCTACTGAAGCTCGGACCGTCCGCAAACCGGCTGCAACGAAAACCTAAAACAAAACCGGATCAAAACGAAACGAAACAAGAACACAAAGAACACCATGACGAACTTGGACGGCGCGGACTGTCCGCCTTGTCCTCGCGGACCGTCTGCGAGGTGCAGACAGAGCAGAAAACGCACGACCCCGAAAGTCAACTCCCCCAAATCATCATCGGATTCCCAAACGGTAGAAGCTGTAGAGACAAGGGTTTTAGGTACTTGAAAAGCGTCACACAAGGATGCTATAGCCCAAAAATCTTGCCTCCTAACTCCCTAAATCACCGAGAACCGCGAATCCTTTGAGCACCACCAAAAGCTAGAGCTCCGACCGAAAATCCTTGAATCAAAGTGGTTTCCCGGCGTTTGAGGGCACAAGATCAATCACAAAGGTGCACAAGGCATCCATCCATGTTTCCCTCAAAGAAATCCGGGGAGAAACCAACTCAAATCCACAGAATCACGCCAAGAACAAAGGCACGAAAACAAGCACAAAAGACCACGAAAAACACAACTCCGAATCTTCTATACAAACCAAGAAAGATTCACAAGGTCTAGCATGCCGCCCTAGCATCCATCCCTCTCAACAAATCTCACATGAAGCTCTCATGCTATCCTAGAGAAAATGGAGAAGAAAATAGCTACGAAAATGAGAAATGGGAGGGGGGAAATGAAACCATAGGTCGCGGAGAGAGAGAGCCATCCACACACACTCATGGCTTATATATCAGGTCCCGCCGGAGTGGTAAATGACTCGACTACCCCTAACTCAACTACTGGCGATACCACCCACACAGGGGCATTTACGTAATGTTTGTGGGTCTTGCCATCGGACGGCCACGCCTTTGCCACACCCCGCGTCCTCCCGACGCAAGCCATGCGATCCCGCCGCGTGTCCTCCGCTTCGAAGCTTCCCGACACGCCCGGATCCCGTCTCCATCGTGTTGGGCCCTCGGTCTTGGTTTTGAGGCCCAAACCAAGAAACCGTCCTCCGATGGTTTTGTGGGTAAACCACCAAACCCCGCGTGCTCAGTCCGGCCTCCCGCCAAACCATTTGACTCGACCGCCACCGTGCACCGGCTCGATTGTACATGACTTCGTCTTCCTCGTATCTCCACCATGTGGCCCGCACCAAGTGCCGCTGTCCACCGGGTCCCTCGAACCGAGCCTACTTGTCTCTCCATCTCCCGGAGGCCCCTCAAGGCTGAAGACCTTTCGCTCCCTTTCTTCACCTGCAACAACACGAACTAGGCCACAGCCTACACCTGCGCACTAAGCCAAGAGTCAGTCCAACACCCGTTGTCAATCACTCATCACTGAGGAGCGGTCATCCATCGACCACCAGGACACTCCTGGTCCTCAAGGGTGGAAATCTTGGTCAATTGCTAGCAACTCTTGTTCATTGACACAGGTTAGCATTCAAACTTTGGCTGCAATTTATGCAAAAACTGTTGAGAAAACACCATAGAGCCTTTTTGAAAGTTGTAGGGGATAGTTAGATCTACAACTTTTCTATTCATTGCTTTGTGCACTTCAGTACAATTTTTGGAAGAAAATCGTTCTCAAAGTCGCCTAGTTTAAATCGTTTCGGCCAGAGCGCCGGCCACGCCACGACGTTGCGCGCGAGCCCGCACGCCGCGCCCGTGTGCCGGTCACCTCGCCGTCCGCGCCCGCACGCCACCCCGGCCGCGCACCTTACTTGACGCGGCGCCTCGAGGCGCCTCGTTTTTATATCGCCCCACGCGTCGCCCCTCACCGTTCGCGCCGCGCACCGGCGGACCGCCGATCCGTCCCGCGCCCCCGCCGTGCACGTGCCGACTGAGGCCGCTGCCGTACCACGGCGGTATCTTTGCTGTCACCACGACGTCACCAGCGAGGCATCCCTATTTAAGGTCGACCGCTTTTCCTCCTCGCACCCGACACCGCCGCTCCTGCCGCTCCACCGCGCCCGCCATGGCCGCCACCTAAAACAAGCGCCCATTCCTGAGCCTTTCATCACCGGCCAACACACCCAGTTCCTTCCCTACCTCGCACGTGAGCTCTAGAGTCCGCTTGTTGCCCAGCCCGTGTGCCCTTCTTGCCGGAGCCGAGGCCACCGCGGCCGCCGCTGCCTGTCACCGCCGTGCGCTGCCGCCGGTCGCCCCTCCGCTCCAACATCGAGCACAAATAGGCCTAGGGTGAGCATGCACGCCTCGCTGCACCCCTCCTCGGCCGGGAGCGCTGCCGGTTCGCCGGAATTGGCCGGAGCCACGCCGCCCCCCATGGCCAAGGGTCACATTGTGAGAGCCCAAACCTTTCTAGGGTGTTTTGTGCAATATAGGGGCATATCTGTGAGGCTTTGGAAAGTTCTAGGGACCTTGTTGCAAAAAGGAAACTTCAATAGTATAAAACGTTTGCTGATTCTTGTGAAATCTCTAGAAAATTGTAGAGAATTCGGAAAAATGCAAACCCAATTTTGCTAGACTCCTGGTGTAGAGCACTAAAACTTTTGTTAAACTAGTCTAGGCTGTTTCATGATAATTTTTCCATGAAAAATAGAAATGTGAAAAACCTAGATCTGTGATATCTCAAAATCCATAAGTCCTATATAGCTAATTTTGGATATGTTGTGTGTTATACTATGACTAGTTCCTGTACCAAAAATTGCACAGAGTTGTGTTGTAAATGTTTTTATATGAATTGTTTTCCTTGTATGCAGAATCTGTCTAGATGATTTTTGTAGCTAAAAATAATTATGTTTTTGTGCCAAACTTTTGCATGTGGTCTAGTTATGCTAAAATACACCTCTGGTGAATTAATTACATTTTATATTTATTAGAAGCATTTATTCTTGAATTATGCTTGATTTTCTTTGTAAATTAATAATGTCATATCATTGTTAATTCTATATGTACTTGCTGCATTTCTAGGTTAGTTTTGGACCAGAGAACATGTGTGAGAAAGTTTGGATCAATTGGATGCTTATTTATTTTTGTATGCATTTATCTTGCTTAAATGACTAGCCTTTGTTTTTTTGGTATAATTAATTTCCTAGCTATCCCAAGCATGTTTGTGTGTTCAGTGGTTTAGTATAGGTAAATTGGTGCTTAATGAACCCTTCCACTAAATGTTATTAATTTTATTGTTTGAATAAAAGCGCAATGCAGGCAATTAAAGGTTTAGTGTTAAAGTTAATTAGGAAATTGTGCCCTTTTCCTTGTAACCCTTGTTAAAATGGATGCATGGCTTATTTAAGATCTATAAATACACCCCCTTGTTGTTTAAGAAATTGAATGGAATTAATTACATTTGTGTGCACCCCTTTGCCATTGAAAGATGGAATAATAAATCTTCACATGAAATAACAAGCATAAAAGAAAACATTAATTAAGTGTTTATCACAAGAATAAACCCATGCCTATAATAACCTTAATGAAAAAGAGCTAATAATTAATTTTTTGTTAAGGTGAATATGGCCAACAAGAGTTGGATAAAACAATTAATCTACCACATCACCTAAACCCGGCATTGCATTCCGTGTAGAACTCCCGGACGGTAACTACTCGCTCGTGCCGGAAGCCGAGGAAGGAGGAGCTGAAGCGGAGCTGCAGTACGTGGAGGTGATCGAAGACACCGAGGACCCTCAGGCTAACCCTGCTGACGAAGGCAAGCCCCGGTGCAATTAACCCGATATTTTAAAATTCTTATACAACTATCTATGAATGATTGTGCATTTACGTTCAGGAGTTGATATGAAACCCTAGATGCATGATCCCTAGGTACCTTTGTCCTTTACTAGTATGATAGGTCGATAGCTGCTATGCTATAGGACCGTTACAAGTCGAGTGATGCTTGTCACTCGCGAGAATAGGTTCTTATGTTGGAATCATAAAATCTCTTTAAATGGATTGCTCATGTGGTAAGAGCATGGGATGTGGGCTTCGGTCCAATGGCTTTTGTGGGTTAAGTGTTTGAACGTACTAAGCACTTGTCGGGAATGGGACCGGTAAGCCTAGTACCTTAATGAGGCGGTGAGGGATTTCACTGTCACTACTCTTGGGATGCGTCTCACGGCTAACTACCGGTGGTGCACATGTGAGTCTGGGTGCCTTGCGGGGTATGCCAGATAACCAGTACCAAAGACTGTGGCCTTTTATCTCAACTCGCGGATTTTTGGGAACCACCTGGTGGTTGTCCTCGCGGGGCACCCTACCGTGTGTATAGGTCCACCTTGCAAGGTTATAACCCAATCGATTGTCGGCCTCTCACCGTTATCTGAGACTACTTACTCCACTGGCCATGAGATCCCTAAAGATGGTAGATGATGAATATTTATGCTTGAATAATTGTATTGCACTACTTATGTTTGCAATAGCTTGCTAACCTAGAAAAGAATAACCAAATAGAACTTGTGCTAAAATCTTGAAAGTAAGGACATACTCTTTGTTGCTTTTCAGCAAAAGAAACCCCAGTGGCCAAAAAGCCTATGACATCTAGAGTGGGTGAAGTAGTTATCACCGATAGGTAAGTCTTGCTGAGTATTAGTATACTCAGCCTTGCTATAATCTGTTGTTCCAGATAATGCCTTTGTTGATGTGTGGCCCGGAGAGATCCCGCCCGGTTGGGAGCTGGAGTGGGTGGAGGACGACGAGTGAAGGCATCATGGCTGGCCTCCGGTGGTGTTTCCGTGTACTGTTTAGATTAATTCCGCTATTTTAAAAACTTTGAACTGCGTTGTCATGTCCAAGACTTCGATTTGTAATAATTAAACCCTTCGGGGGTAAATTTCAGATGTTAATTATGTTTATCTCTGGACTCGCCATCGCGTGAGTTTTAATGCATATATGTCGATCCTTGTTGCTGTATAAGTGATTTACCGGGTGTTACCCCGGCGACCGACGACAGAATGATACTTTATTATCGCTTAATGACCAAAGTGGATTGGTTTAGGCGACAGTACGGTATTTTCCTGGGTGGGTTGTCACAGTCTTGGCTCGGCAGCTGGAGAGAGAAGTGGTCCCCCCTGTTTACGATGACGATGGCGGCCTCGACGTATCCAGCTCTGACTCCGACTCGACGGTGGGGCTCCTCCGGCGGCGACTACCTCTGCTTAATTAATTTGTTCCTCTGTTAATGTGTTCTTCCAGTGTGCTTGTTGAACTTGTGATGGACTAGCCAGTAGATCTGTGTATGTTGAGCTTGTGATGAACTAGTAGATCTAAGAGACGCGGTAGATCAATCCATGTCTCCTATTTTGGAAGGCATTGCAATGTCTATGGTAGCATCTTACAATGAATCCATTTCCTAGTGTTCCCACCGAGAGTTAGGCTAAGTGGAATGTGCGTGCTAGAAACCATATTTTTGAGGCGCAAGATGAGGAGTTGTTTGATTGGGTTTTTGCTTTGGAAACCGCCCATGAAGTGTGGATGCAACTCAAAAATATCCATGTGGGTAACAAAAAGATCCGTGAGGAAAAATATGAGTTGCTTAAGGTGGAACTCAATGAGTTCAAAATGAATGATGATGAAGGTGTAGAGCAAATAAATTCTAGGATGGGTGTGCTCATTCAAAGTATCAATGCTCTCGATGTTGCTAACCTTTCCGAGCAGGAAATCATACGAAAAATCCTTCAAACGCTCCCCAAGCCTAGGTACAACATCGTCAAGGCACTGTAGCGATCTAGGCCCTTTCGCACCTTTGGTAAGGGTGTATTTCGGTGATAAATGACAACCATATGCTTGTGACTAACCTTTATTTTGAAGCGGATTTCTAATTGGGTTATTGTCATGAGTATTGAATGGAATGAGACCCCTCAATTTGAATAAATGGCCTCAATATGGTTGAAGACTGCAAGGCTAAGGATTTTGTTAGTTCCAAGTGTCGCAAAGGAAATGAAGGACACTTGGATTGCTAGTTTGTAGTTTCGACCATACTATTAAGATGGGTTCGTACACTTGTAGCTTGACCATGCACTCCAAAAGCCATAAAATATGCACACTCAAGTTCCTTGGATGCAATCTAGCTCAGAGAGTTCATGCAAGCAAGGTTGAAGCAAAAGAATCGAAGGAAAACTCAAAGGAGCTGAATTGGATGAGTTGAAATCAAGTTTACAACGTCGGATGATCCGACGCCCCAGTATTTACACGCGTCGGATGAGTTCTGCAGCCAACACATTTAAAATGGACCGTCGGATGAAGCGACGGCACAGGCGTCGGTTCATCCGATGCCTTAGGATTTGGCTACAGTTCTAGTGAAGGGTCTACACTTAAGCACTGGACGATCCGACGCCTTGACCATCGGTTCATCCGACGGTTGCATTTAAATTCAACAGAGATGTGCCAAGACTTCTGCTTCAGCACCGGATGAACCGACGCTTAGATTGTATACTCAGCGGTTCATCCGACGCCTTGATTCAAATCATACAGTACCGCCCCAAGTGTGGTGCCTTCAGCACCGGATGATCCGACGAGGTGTCGGTGTATAGCGTCGGTGCATTGTCTGGGTTTCTTGGTTCAATGACTATATTGGAGTCTGTGAGTGACCAGATGATCTGACGCTTAGCAGGGGGGCACCATCGGTTCATACGACGGTACAACTTTTCAAGGGAATTTTTCCAATGGCTAGCTTCTTTTTCTAGGCCTATAAATAAGACCCCCTGCCTCTCTAGAGCTGCCTTTGCCACTCTGAAGATCTATTGCAGCCTAGGAGAGAAGGAGAGTGTGTTCTTGCCTATTGGGATTTCTCTTCCTCTTCATTGAGGTGTTCTTTCTTAGTGAGCAAGAGCTTCAAGGTGCATACATGGCTTAGCTGAGTGCTGAGGTCAAGTGAAGGTGTGCAGGCTTGTTACTCTTGGAGTTTGACGGCTCGTAGACGGTCTAGGTGACTTGGGGGTTCTTGGTGAGCTCTTGGAGTTTGTGGGAGCCTCAAGACAAGCTTGGTGTACACGGTTCGAGACCCACCGTTCCGGAGATGGAGAACGGGTACTCTTAGTGAGCACTTGTGTCTTTGTGACTCAAGGGGGAGCGATACTCTAAGTGAGTGCTCCAACGTGGATTAGGGGGAAGCATCAACTTCTCGATACCACGGGAAAAAATCCGGTCGCCTCTTGTCCCTCTTATTTACTTCTAGCACTTACTTTCAGCACTCTATTTCCACTCTCAAGTTTCTTTGTCTTTGTTCTAGCTTGTTTCACTTGTGTGCTTCATATCTTGCCTAGGTTGTCATATTGCCTCCTAGTGCGATATTTGCTAAGGAAACTTGTGATAGTGTGCTCTAGTAGTAGGGAAGAACTTTTTTAGTATGGGCAACACTAGTTAATAGGTTAAAGATTTCGTTTTTCCTAGAGCTTGCAAAACAAGTCCCATATTCAACCCCCCCTTCTATGTGACCAGATCCTACAAGTGGTATCAGAGCTAGGCTCCCTTTTGCTTGGCTTAACCGCCTAGGGAGATGGGGAAGGGAAGCGGCAATGGCCCTCCAAGGTTGGCCGCGAAGCGCTTCACCTTTTGGGCGCATAGAATGGCTAGCTATCTTCAAGCTCAACATCATGATGCGTGGCACACTACCATTTATCCATTGCCTTCAGTTCCCACCGAGAGTGAGGCTAAGTGGAATGCACATGCTAGGAATCACATCTTTTAGGCGCTAGATGAGGAGCTGTTTGATTGGGTCTTTGCTTTGCCCACCGCGCATGAGGTGTGGATGGAATTCAAAGAAATCCATGTGGGTAACAAAAAGATCCGTGAGGAAAAATATGAGTTGCTCAAGTTGGAGCTCAATGAGTTCAAAATGAAGGATGATGAGAGGGTAGAGCAAATGTATTCTAGGATGGGGTGCTTATTCAAAGTATCAATGCTCTCGATGTTGCTAACCTTTCTGAGCAGGAAATCATCCGGAAAATCCTTCAAACGCTCCCCAAGCCAAGATACAACATCGTCAAGGCACTTCTCTTTGAGAAGGTCTTCACCACCCTCACCATCACCGAGGTTGTGAGAAAGATCCGCTCCCACGAGATGTTCATGATGGAAGACGTGGAATCATCTACCTCACACTCAAGCGCCAAGAAAGATCTTGCACTCAAGGCAAGTGAAAAGGGGAAGTCCAAGAAGATCAAGGAAAAAGCTCCTTCTTCCTCAAGTGAAAGTGATGATCCAAGTGACTTAAGTGAAGCGGAGACCGATGATGCTAAGCTTGCTCTTCTCATGAGGAAGACCACAAGAATGCTCTCCAAGATTGGCAATAAGGGCTACAACTATGATCCTAAGAAGCAAAAGTTCCGGTCATCAAGAAGAAGTGGTGAGGGAAGCAATCGGAAGTGCTACAATTGTGGTAGATATGATCATCTCTCATATGATTGCCCCAAGCCTGACAAGCGAGTGTCAAATTCAAGCAAGAAGAATGATGAAGATGACAAGGATGCCAAGTACTACAAGAAGAACTTATCCAAGAAAAGTCATCAAACAAGCCCTACCACAAGAAAAAGGGTGGACATCATTCTCTCTTGGTCAATGAATGGGTGACCGGGGGTGAGACTTCAAGTGAATCAAGTGAAAGTGAACAGGACAAGAACAAGAAGATCGCCGGTATTGCTATCATGGATGATGAGCCTCCACTTCCACCTCCACCTATGTGCTTCATGGCAAAGCACTCCAAGGTGAGCGATAGTGATAGTAGTGGGTCTTCTAGTGATGATGATCTCTCACCTCGTGCTCTTAAAGATCTTCTTGATGAATGCACCTCCATGATAAAGAAACAAAAAAGTAAGCTCAAAGATCTTGATGAGACTCATGAGAAACTTAAGCTTTCATATGATGAGTTGCTTGTGAAGCACAATGACCTTAGCAAAGAGCATGATGCTTTGGTAGTGTCTAACAAGTCACTTAGAGATGACCAAAACAAGTTACTTGATAAGCACAATGAGCTAATCATCAAGCATGACGACATAACTGTGCTTAACAAGTCTCTTGAGTCAAGTCATATGAAGCTCAAGAAAGAACATGTGCTCTTAGAGATGAAATGTCAAGAACTTGAGCTTGTTAGTGAGGACATTGGTTCTAGTGGGCATGCAAATGCTAGAGAAGTCACTAAACTCAATGCCTCCACCTCATGTGATGATCTAATTGAAAAACCTAAGGTCTTGCTTAATGTTGAAAATGTTGCATCTTCCTCCAAGACTAACCATGATAGGGTGAAAAATCTTGAAGAAGAAGTGAGAAGCTTAAGGTCTTGTGTAAAGACTTTGGCCAAGGGTGAGGAGTTGCACAAGGAGATCCTCTACTACAATGCAAGAGACTATGGGACAAAGGGGCTTGGTGCTTTCCCTAATCCCATCAAGGAAACTCCTAGGTCAAAGTAGCTATATGGGTGTTTCATCAATGAAGTTGGATCTTATAGTCAACATTGCAAGGTCACCGGTCATCACACGAGGGAGTGCTCAACACCTACTCGTCCTTTGCCCACCTTGCCTAGCAACTACAAGTCCATGTACAATGACAACCACTTCTTGTTGATGAAGAAGAACAATGGCAAAGTGGCAATCAAGTTCATTGGGGCCAAACCAAAAGTCAAGCCACCTAGAAGCTTGTGGATTCCTAAAGCTCTTGGCACTCACATCAAAGGGTCCAAACTATCTTGGGTTCCTAAATCTCAATGCTAATTTCTTTTGTGTAGGTGAACTACAAGGCCGGAGGGAGTCATTGGATACTTGATAGTGGTTGCACTCAACACATGAACGACCAAGTAAAAATGTTCACCTCACTAGTGGATGATGCGGGAGATCATGAACAAGTTTCATTTGGTGATAACTCTAAAGGAAGGATCTCCGGATTGGGTGAAATCTCTCTAACAAATGACTTATTCCTTTCCAATGTTCTCTTTGTGGATTCTTGTAGTTATAACTTGCTTTCCATTGCACAATTTTGTGACCTTGGTCTTTCATGCACATTTGATGATGAAGGGGTCACAATTACTAACAAGAAAACCAATGAAGTTGTTTTCAAGGGATTCCGTTATGGCAATCTTTATCTTGTAGATTTTAGATCCCATGAAGCAAACTTGACTACTTGCCTCATCTCCACTACATCCAAGGGTTGGCTATGGCATCGTCGCATTGCACACATAGGCATGAGCCAACTCAAGAAAGCTTTCAAGAAAGGCATGGTCCTTGGTGTGAAGGATGTTAGATTCGAGAAGGACAAGTTGTGTAGTGCATGTCAAGCCAGCAAGCAAGTTGCAAGTCATCATCCCATGAAGGCTTATGTATCTACCACAAGACCATTGGAGCTCATTCACATGGACCTCTTTGGACCAACTACATACAAGAGTCTTGGTGGTAATCTCTATTGTCTTGTCATTGTTGATGATTACTCATGCTATACTTGGACATTCTTTTTGGAGGACAAGGGAAAGACATTTGACATCTTCAAGAAGTTTGCTACTAGAGCCCAAAATGAGTTTGGGTCATCCATGGTGAAGATTAGCAGTGACAATGGACCGGAATTCCGCAACACAAGAGTGGAAGAGTATTGTGATGGTGAAGGCATAAAGCATGAATTCTCTTCAACCTATACACCACAACAAAATGGTGTGTTAGAAAGAAAGAACAAGACACTCATCACTCTTGCAAGAGCTATGGGGTTTCACAAAGGTTTTGGGCGGAAGCTATCAACACAGCATGTCATGCTTCAAATAGAGTGTATCTCCACCGACTATTAATGAAGACACCGTATTCATGAGCTACTCATTGGGAGAAAGCCCAACATCTCCTACTTCCGGGTGTTTGGTTGTAAGTGTTTCATATTCAAGAAGAGGAAGCATCTAGGGAAGTTTGAGAGTAGAGTAGATGAGGGCATGCTTGTTGGTTATGCATCTAACTCTAAGGCATATAGAGTATTCAATAACTCTACACGAGTGATTGAAGAAACATGTGACGTGGAGTTTGATGAATCTAATGGCTCCCAAGAAGATGGTTTTTGTTGTGATGATGTAGGAAAAGAACCTCTTTGAGAAGCAATGAAGGAGATGGCTATTGGTGACATCAAGCCAAAGGAGGATGATGATTCTCACTCCATTCATGAAGATTCCTCCTCCGATGATGATGACAATGACGATCAACCAAGGCGTGCAACATCATCCCCCACAATACAAGATAGTCCATCTTCCTTACAAGAACCACATCCTATATCACAAGACACTCAAGATCAAGTAGAGGAAACGGGGGAAGTTCAATCTCAAGATGATCCCACCTCTACAACATTTGGAAGGCGTACAAGGACTTCATCAAACCATCCAATTGATCTTGTATTGGGTGATCCCAAAGGGGGTACAAGGACTCGCCGCAATCAATATGCCTCATTTTGCAAACATCATGCTTTTGTCTCTTTTGTAGAACCCAGAACTATAGATGAAGCTCTTGGGGAACTGGATTGGATCTTGGCTATGCAAGATGAGCTCAACAACTTCACAAGAAATCAAGTGTGGGAGTTGGTAGAGTGCCCCAAGAACAAGAATGTGATTGACACCAAGTGGGTCTACCGAAACAAGCAAGATGAACATGGCATTGTGGTGAATAACAAGGCAAGACTTGTCACCAAAGGGTACTCTCAAGTAGAAGGCTTGGACTATGGAGAGACCTTCGCTCCGGTGGCACGTCTTGAAGCTATCTGAATCCTCCTTGCATATGCATCTAGTCATAAAATACAATTATTTCAAATGGATGTTAAGAGTGCTTTCTTGAATGGCTTCATTAATGAAGAAGACTATGTGGAGCAACATCTCGATTTTGATGATGCTACATATCCTAACCATGTCTATAGGTTTCCCAAGGCTTTATATGGACTCAAGCAAGCTCCTAGGGAATGGTATGAGAGGCTCCGGGATTTTCTCATTGAAGCGGGATTCAAGATTGGTAGAGTGGACAACACTCTATTCACAAAGATAATCAACAATGAGCTTTTCATTTTTCAAATTTATGTTGATGATATTATCTTTGGCTCTACTAACCTCAAAGTGTGCAAGGACTTTAGTGATCTCATGACTAGGGAATTTGAGATGTCAATGATCGGAGAGCTCAACTTCTTCCTTGGGTTTCAAATCAAGGAATTGAAGGAAGGGACTTTCATTCATCAAAAGAAGTACACTAATGATATTCTCAGGAAGTTCAAGATGGATGATTGTAAGCCGATCAAGAATCCAATGCCTACCAATGGACATCTCGATCTAGATGAGGGAGGTAAATCGGTTGACCAAAAGCTTTACCGCTCTATGATCAGTTCTCTTCTTTATCTTACTGCATCTAGGCCCGATATCATATTTAGTGTTTGTATGTGTGCTCGGTTTCAAGCCAACCCTAAAGAATCTCACTTAAGTGCTTTGAAAAGGATCCTTAGATATTTAAAATACACACCTAGCATTGGCTTGTGGTACCCCCATGGTGCTCGTTTTGAGCTCTTGGGTTATTCAGATTCGGACTTTGCCGGATGTCGAGTAGACTGTATGAGTACTTCGGGTGGGTGCCATTTGCTAGGTTGCTCTTTGGTTGCTTGGTCCTCTAAGAAGCAAAACTCTATGGCCTTATCCACCACGGAGGCGGAATACATTTCCACGGGGGTTTGTTGTGCTCAAATCCTCTATATGAAGCAAAGCCTCTTGGATTATGGTGTGGTTCTAGATAGGGTTCCCTTCCTTTGTGACAATCAAAGTGCCGTAAAAATTGCTAACAACCCGGTTCAACACTCGCGCACCAAGCACATTGATATCCGTCATCACTTCTTGCGAGACCATGTTGCTAAAGGGGACATTGTCCTTTGTGGTGTTCACTCTGAGGAGCAATTAGCGGATATATTCACCAAGCCTCTTGATGAAAACACCTTTTGTAGGCTTCGGAGTGAATTAAATGTGCTTGATGTGTCCAACATCATGTAATTATTGTCATATAGTTTGCATTTGCATATGTACATGATTAGGGGCTTGTCTAACCTTGATGAAATAGTGGTGAATATGGGTCTTGCTTGAGCCGGTGGTTCTCTTGTTTCGCTCAAGGCATGTTGGAAGGCTCACCATGAATAAGCTTCTCAAGGGTTCAAACTGGGCAAGATAGTTTATCTTTTCACTTTGCACTTATGCTTGTCATGTAGGTTGCACTCATGTTTAATTTCATGCATTTGTTCTTGCATAGCATTGCGTGAGAGAAGTCACAAAGGAAACTCACACTATGAGAAAGTTGCTTAGCGTTCAATGCAAATCAACAACTCTTAAGGTGTGATGAGACAAATGATTGTGCTTAATGCCTATTAAGTTAAGTCCTAACAAGCTTAAGGTGTCTACCTCTATGTTCAAAGGCAATTAACTTATACATTCCCTTTTTGGAGTTCCCTCCTCTCCTTTGGTTCTTAATTTGCCTTTTTTACCATTGGTTTATCCCTTTTTAGGGAGCTAATTGTGTATCTATAAGTATTTTACAAAGGAGTGCTTGAGGGGTGAGGTTGTCACTCAGAATTGATCCAAGAATGTGTTTGTGTTGGCTTGTGTGTGACATTTGTCAGATCAAAAATGAGATTTAGTTCAGCAAATCGAAATTGTCACCGTCGGATGAACCACTTCCTAGTAGGTTCCGGCGTCGGTTCATCTGGTGAACGGGTCTGTGCACTCAGTGCGTCTCTGTTCGAAATTTTCTTACCGTCGGATGAACCGACGCTAACGCGTGTCTAACCAGCGGTTCATCCGGTGCTGAAGGAAAATCACCTCTTTCACAGACCCATGCCCAACTGCTCTGACGCATCTAAAAATCAGGCCATCGGTTCATCCAATGCTTAGTTTCACCGAGGAGCAGAACCATTCCGACGGTTCGACCGACGCTCACTTTTTCCAACTGTCGGTTCATCCAACGCTACACTGACGTGTTGGTCCCACCTGTCATATCCGTTCGGCGCGGGGTAGTCTTCATCCTAACCTAATCTCACCGTCGCCGTCTGGAACCGCCCGTGCGCCGCCATCCCCTCCGCCTCTGGCGATTCTTTGCGCACACGTACCTCTCCGCACTCCTCCGCGCCTGCCGCCGGCCACCCGCGCTGCTTCTCCGTCGATTCTCGTGCGCGCGTGCATCGCCAAAGACCCTAGCTAGGGTTTCCACCGCTGCAATTTCCGGCCGTGCGCCGCCGCAGCGGCTCACCGGCGTCCATCTGGAGGTGCGCAGGACCAGTCTTGTCCACAACAGCAGATACTTGTGCCTCATCTTGCGCTGTGGTGAGCCTCTCTCAAATGCCTCCTTACTAAATCACTATTTCAATTGATTCTAGAGGGTTTGTGAAGGGCTTTATGAATTTTGACCTCTGATTATGAGTATAGCTAAGGTTCTGTCATTCATCTGCTCATGATCATCGATAAACTTGCTCAAGTGTAGTATAGCCTTGCTAAAATCTCCTCTTTTGAGCATGTAATGTTATTGTGTTATGCTTCACAGAGTTTTTGGTACACAGTAACATGTCCTTTTCACACACACTCACATCTTGTTCACCTAGGGACTGCCTAGAATTTCATATCCTTATCTTGTGCATCGATCATCTACTAGATGTCTCGTCATTAGGCTTATAACTGTTCGTTTGCTATGCTTAAGGAACTCTTATCCCTAGTTACTTATCATGTTTATTCGTCTCTCTCCATTCCATAATCTTCTACCATTTCTTTGATAGATGACAGGTGACAAGAGGAAGGGTAAGGCGGCAGCTGAGCCGAAGAATAAGAAGACCCGACAGGAGGAGTGGGACCGTGTTCTTTCAATGCCAGACACTCAGGGTCAGTCACAGCGGGGCATCAGGATTGGAGAGAGTGCACAGAGGCAGGGGGAGCCACCCTAGGTGAGCAGCAGCAGCCACAACAACAGTTACGCCGTTCAGACTGGAGTCAGCAGCCAGAGCCGACAGAGACACGTCCTTCACTTGCCAGGTCTGGTTCTCGGACTCATGGAGGACACACACAACCACAGCCGACTCTGAGACAGAGGAGAGCTGCCGTTGAGGAGATAGTCGAGCATGAGCAGCAGGCTCACGAGCCTCAGGTTCCTAGAGGTCCACGGGCAGAGGCTTTCGGTGTTTACCTTCACGACTTGTGGAACTTTCCCGGGCCGAAGATTTGGAGGTTGAGGAGTGTGCCAGAGGATCAGTGGTTTCCTCGTGGGCATGATGAGTGTGACCCCAGGTTCTGGACTATCCCGCAAGAGAGCTTCTATGCCACTTTACGTTCACCAGGGTTCACAGCTGAGTCAGCACAGGATGCTTCAGTTCACCGCCCTTAGAGCAGCAGCAGCCGGGGAGCCCATACTTCCTTTCTTTGACTACCTTTATGACCTGGCAGACTTGGTGAGCAGATCTCGGTACGTCCCCGAATGGGTTCGGGTGTTCTACACTACAGTGTATGTTGAGGTTGACAGGCTATCACTCCACTTCATGTTCACAGGTCAGCAGCAGTGGCTCACCAGAGAGGGAGCAGAGTTACTTGGGGTAGACCTTCACGACGACTCGATCCACTATCTTTCCTACCCTGACGTCGATGCTCCTCATCGTGCTCACTCTCCAATGCTACCCTCGGACGACGAGATCAGTTTCTTGTTCCTCCAGCTGTTCCTCCCCAGCATTCCCAGGACTCCGGACCGTCTGACTCGTGAGGCGTATGTGGTACACTACGCGCTCCAGAGGTCCGTTCTCTACGGGATGGGGAACGCCGAGTCGCTCACAGGGGTGCAGCAGTGGCTATTGATGTATGTGATGGCAAAGCACCCTTTTGACATAGTGGAAATACTGATCAGCGAGGTTGAGGACGCCATTATGGATGGCATCGGGATGACACAACAGCAGCCGTTTGCACACTGGATCAGCTGGTTGTTGTCTCGTCTTGAGGCTCAGCAGTACGTGGGGATGCTAGAGTAGTCGAAGTTCACCTTCCCGACCTACCGGCCTCCGATGCCCAGTGACAGGAGGCGGGGTCGAGAGGTTTGAGGAGAGCCAAGGAGACTATCCAGGCACGAGCAGCAGTCGAGGCCGTGATCGAGATCGATGAGGCAGCCCGACAGACGACGAGTCCTCTAGCGACGACGACGACTTCGTACCTGCTCCTGAGCCAGTGTTCAGAGTTCGCCGTTCTCACGACGGTGAGGCCGGAGGTTCTTCCTTGCCCGGTCAGAGAGAGGTTGAGTCACCGATTCCTCCACAGATCACCAGTGCTCAGGTGACCCAGCCGGATCAGTTCCAGGCCTTGATTCGGACTCTAGCAGCTCAGACTTAGGCTACCCTCCAGGTCTAGCAGTAGATGCAGGCATAGTTCCAGCAGCACCAGGAGGCCCAGCAGGTGATTCTTGAGGGGATTCGCCAGCAACAGGAGGCACAAAGGCAGCAGCTGCAGCACCAGATGTTGACTACTCAGATGTTCACCTTCATGTCTGGTTGCCTCGGTCAGCTCTTTCAGTAGTCAGGGATGCAGCTACCTCAGCCTCCTACCACTCAGTAGCTCCAGGACGACCTGACTGCACCTCTACCAGCTGCTGGTGGGTTCGTGAACATCCCTCTAGCGTCTTTTCCTCAGTCACCACTACTTCAGACAGGGATGTTCGCGGTACCATAGACGATGACACCTCAGTCAGTGGCAGCTACCACCTTCCTTGAGAAGCTTCAGATGGCCACTCCGACGTCATCACAGCTGTCATATCCACTCACCACAGGACCACTCATTTTTTAGACGCCAGCTCGCACATCACTACCCAGTCCGCGGATGTCTTCTGCTCTTCCGAGCTTCACTACACCGCAGACACAGGGTTTGGGTCAGGAGGATCACTACCTTCGAGTTGTCACTGAGGAGATCTCTTCAGCGATTGCCTCCGACCCAGAGCTTCCAGGTCCCGAGGCCACTCAGGCTCCTACTTCAGGCAAAGGGACGAATACAGCTCTACCTCCTCCACCTTCGGGTTCCTCTTCTCTGGCTTGGTTCGGTCTGTGCGACGACTCTGACGAGGACGACGCCTCTGGTTTTTCTGTTCGACCTTCGAAGGACGTCTCTACCTCACCGTCGGATCCCTCCTCTCCACCTCAGTAGGATTAGATTCCTTTTTGGTGCTCGTTGCCAAAGGGGAGATAGATAGGGGGAGTAGAGATAGGAGGAGTTAGGGGAGAGTGTAGGAGTTTAAGTTTTGGTTGCCTCTCTCGCTTTTGAGGAGTTTCATGATGAGACATGTATTTGGATCTTGTGTATGTCATTGGTTCACATGTCTAATCATGATTGTGGTGCTTGTTTACCTTAATGCATGTGTGTTATCGCTTATATCTTGTTTAATGCATTTAGAAGTAGATTTTATAAGCTTTTAAATTCAATTTTTTGTATATCTCTACTTGTGTTGTCATCTATCACCAAAAAGGGGGAGATTGTAACCATCTAGGCCCTTTCGCACCTTTGGTAAGGGTGTGTTTCGGTGATAAATGACAACCATATGCTTGTGACTAACCTTTGTTTTGTAGTGGATTATATATTGGGTTATTGTCATGAGTATCGAATGAAAAGAGACCCCTCAATTTGAATTTATGGACGATCAATGGAAAAATACTACAAGGCTAAGGACTTTGATAGTTCCAAGCGTCACAAGGTGATGAAGGACACTTGGATTGCTAGTTTGTAGTGTTTGACCATACTATTAAGAGGGGTTCATGCACTAGTAGCTTGACCATGCACCAACAGCCATGAAAATATGCATAAATCAAGTCTTGGATGTTATTCAGCTCAAAGAGTTCATGGAAGCAAAGTAGAAGAAAAACAATCGACGGAAAACTCAAAGGCGTTTGAACTGGATGAGTTGGAATTCAAGTCATAGCGTTGGATGAACCGATGCCACCATTTCTACATTCATCGGACGAGTTCAGCGGCCAAAGTGTTCAAAAGAGACCGTCAGATGAACTGACGGTATAGGCAGCGGTTCATTCGATGCCTTAGGGTTTGGCAACAGTAAGGGTCAGAGCTCAGCCTCTTCAGCACCGGATGATCCGACGCTGTCCAGCGGTCTATCCGACACTTGCATTTAAATTATACAGAGACGCACCAAAACATTTGCTTTAGCACCGGATGAACCGAAGCTTCAGATCCAACCCAGCGGTTCATCCGATGCCTGCATTTAAACTCCACAGTACTACACCGAGTGGGTACTCTTCAGCACCAGATTATCTGACAGGGCATCGGTGCATAGCGTCGGTGCATTGACTGAGTCACTTGGTTCAACGGTTATTTCAACGCCTGTGAGTGACCGGATGATCCGACACTAGCGCACGGGGGAACCATCGGTTCATCCGACGGTACTACTTTTTAGGGAAACTTTTTCAACGGCTAGCCTCCCTTGCTAGTTCTATAAATATGACCCCCCTGCCTCTCTTGAGCTGCCTTTGCCATTCTGAAGATCTACTTCAGGCAAGGAGAGAAGGAGAGTGTGTTCTTGCCATTTGGGATTCTCTTCCTCTTCATTGAGGAGCTCTTTCTTAGTGATCAAGGGTTTTCAAGGTGCATACATGGCTTAGCTGAGTGCTCAGGTCAAGTGAAAGTGTGCGGGCTTGTTACTCTTGAAGTTTGACGGCTCCTAGATGGTCTTGGTGCTTTGGGGGTTCTTGGTGAGCTCTTGGAGATTGTGGGAGCCTCAAGAAAAGCTTGGTGTACACGGTTCAAGACCCACCATTCCGGAGATGGAGAACGGGTACTCTTAGTGAGCACTTGAGTCTTGGTGACTCAAGGGGGAGCAATACTCTAAGCGAGTGCTCCAATGTGGATTAGGGGGAGCGTCAACTTCTCGATACCACGGGAAAAAAATCGGTCGTCTCTTGTGCCTCTCTCTACTTTCTTGCACATAATTTCAGCACCTAATTTCCGCACTTATGTTTCTTTGCCCTTGTTCTTGTTAAGTTGCTTGTTTGCTTCATATCTTGACTAGGGTGTTCCATATCTCTTAGTGTGATAATTGCTAAGGAAACTCTTGCTAGTGTGCTTAGTAGTAGAGAAAAATCTTTTTAGATGGGCAACACTAGTTGATAGGCTAAGGTTTTTATCAATGCTTTAGAAACTCAAAAGAAGGCCCATATTCAACCCCCTTCTACGAGCCATTGATCCTACAATACCACATGTTGTACTCCTTGTTAAAATTTGGTAATTTTTGGTATTTATATACTATATTTAACTAATTAAATACATTTACTGGATTGTTTGAAAGAAAAAACAACTACCATGGGCCACAAATTTGGAACACGATGAAGGTGTATTGGGCTAGCCAGCCCAATAGCCCGCCGCCCCTCCCCCCTTCTAACCCGATATATAAAAGCTACCCCCTCTCCTTCCTCCCCCCTCAACTGCCGCTTCCATCCTTCATCTCCTAGCTACCGCTAGCCCCAGCTGCCTCCCTCTCGGCCTCCCCCACAGCTTCTCCCCTCCTTCAAATACGCCACCACCGCTAGTCCTGTGGCTCTTCTCCTCCTTCAGATCCACCGTCGCCGCTCCTCTCCTCTCCCTCCCCTCTCCTCCTAGGCGATGACGAGCTTGCAGCAAAGCGGCAAGCTGGCCTCCGTCAGCCCTCTCCCTCACCTCATGTGGCTCCTCTCCTCCCCCTCTGCTCGCCCCTCACCGGAATAGATTTACTGGTGGGGAGGTGCGGCGGGACGAGGAGTAGTGGCCGTGACCCTCTCCTCCACATGCTCAAATCCGGCGACGGTAAGGTCCTCCTGTCTTTTTCTCTCTCTGTTGCGTGGTGGTGGCGGTGGGCATGGTGGCAGCTAGCGGCAACATGGTGGTGGTTGTGGTGGTGGTGTGTTGGTGGCAGTGGTGTCATGCTGGTTGGTGGTGGAAGTGGCGGTGGTGGCGGAGGTGCTGCCTGAGGTGGTGGCGGCGACGGCAGTCGGTGCTGGTGGTGTGGTGGTGGTCGGCAGGGCTGCAGTGGTGGGGAGTGAGCGCCGGTGGGGTGCTGGCTCCATTTTTTAGTTTTTTTGAAAATGGTCGTCGTGCGTATGTTTCAGCACAGGCGACCTCGCCCCCCGCATCATTCACCCCGGCCGTCTCCGTCGGCGCGCCATCACCATCCTTTAACTTTTTTGCCCTGTGCCGTAAAAAAACGCAAGGTGAAGTCTTCCCTGTGTGCCTGATAAAGGGAACACGACAAAGGGAGCCTTCGTTGTGCCGGGCCTCGCTGTCCACTGTTCTCCGTGTGTATTGGACTTTTACACATGGCAAAGCTGCCGCCGTGTGTCTGTAGCGAACATGGCCTCATATGCCATTTGTTCGGAGTTTGATTTTGGTGATTCACGACAACATGATCATTGGGACTAACCATATTGTTTGAGCATGTCTTTGTAGACATTTCTAGGTCCCAAGGATGCAAGAAAACCCCATGCAAAAATGCCAAAACAAAGTGTCAAAACCGAGCAAGAAAAGGAAAAGACAAGACACCGTCGGATGAACCGACGGTCCCTCTGTTGACGGTGTATTTTGGTGCACCTAGCATGTTCAGTACACTTTGGTTTGGATTTGATTATGGAACTAACCCGCCACTAGGCACACTAATCATATAACAAGTTCATCTTTGTGCATGCATTTGGAAGTGTTATGTTTATGTAGGAAAACATGGACATAAAGGACGGATTCGCAATAAGTTCAAAGGAGCATTCATGGAGTCTTGTTCGTGTTCATGAGCTCGCTGAAATTACTTCCAATGGTGGTGAGGACCGAAGTGCTACGAGGAACACCCCCGGGGATTGAAGCGTAAAAGATCAAACTTTATGCAAAGAGAGCCTCCATCTTGATCGCGAGGATAACAGCGTCAAAATCATCCAAGTGGAGGGGGCAAAGTAGATAAGTGCACGAGGACCCACGGAGCAAAAAGGGCGACCGAACCGGGCCGAACTGGGCCTGGGCCGGCCGGCCCAGGCGGGCCGGCCCAGCCCACTTCGGGCACCGGTTCGGTCCCGTCTTCCTTGCCCTCGAAGGATCTTCGACCCTAAAACCCCCGACGCGCCGCCAACACAGAGGGGAGGAGTTATTCGCACCAGAAGGCCATCCACAAGCTAGAGAGAGAGGAGGAGGATCTCCGGCGGGAGATCAACCACCTCGAAGGAAGCACCCTCTCGTGGAGAAGGAGGAAGACACCGGCGGAAGGGAAACCATGATCAACGGTGCCATGATCAGCACCTTGATGGGGTAATCTTCTCATTCGTCCATGGGTTGTAATCGATCTTGAGATGTAATCGCACTTTGTCGGATTATCTATCTATCATCTTGTGTTGAATATACTTTAATGCTTAAGGCTTGCAACCGTGCCGTAGAGGGAGTATGAGCTCCAATGCTTCCTTGGATCCATTCAATACACCGTGGCCATCAAAGGTCTAGTCATGAATACCTTCGCGTAGTGACAGTACGAGAGGAGGGAAAGGGCGAAACCGTGGTCACAACCCCGGTAGATTAGATTGGTTTTCATGTCTTTAAGCGATTGCATGCTCTAGTATCGTAGACCCGTGGGCGAGTGTCTTCTACTTTGACCTTTTATCATTCTCTCTAGTGTAGTTTAGTTGTTTTCTAGTATAATATAGTTAGGGTTTTAGTAGCTAGTGTGTCGTTGTTGATCGAACGCTTGTAATCCCCTTGCTCCGCGGATTGACAAGAACCTTGGGAAATCCCGTGGTGAAAAAGGTGTGGGGTCCGTACGCTTGCGGATCGTAGAGGGATACATCTTTTATCCGTCAACAAGCCCCCTTTTTTGGCGCCGTTGCCGGGGAGCAAGTTAGTTTACATCGTTTGATTTGCATCTAACGTGGTTTTATATTTTAGTTTATCTTTTATTTGCTATATCTAACATATATTATCAGAAAAACACTTGTTTCTTTTTGTTTTTGTTTTTATCTTATTGTCTAGATGGAGTTCGTGAATCAACCCGTGGAAGAACCGGAGAAATCATTAAGGGATTACGCTAGCCCTCGATGTGAAGACATAAAGGTACAAGAGTCGGATTCGAAGCTCGAAGCGACCAAGTATGAAATTAAATCCAAGATCATGAAGATGGTGGCGGAAAACCCATTTGAAGGGATGGTTACGGAGAACCCATATAGACACATAAGGGACTTCACGACAATATGCAACACGGTCGTCAAGAAGGAGTTCCCGATGAATGGTTCAAATGGAACCTCTTTCCCTACTCACTTGCCGGCAAAGCAAAGACATGGTATTCGGTTGCGTCCTTTGAAGTTGAAGGCAATTGGAACAAGTTGACAAAGAAGTTTTGCGAGAAGTTCTTTCCAATGAGCAAGGTTCAACATCTAAGGAGGCAAGTGATCAATTTCATGCAAGGAGAAGAGGAAGGGATAGACCAAGCACGGGAAAGGTTTAATGAATTAATCGAACAAGGACCAAAACTCGGCTTCACCGGTGACGTACTCTTGCATACATTTTTCTTTTCCCTAACCCCTAGTTGCATGCGACACGTCGAAATGTGTGCAGGTGGGGATCTCATGGAGAAAACACTCACGGAAGCCACCCAACTTCTACAAAAAGTTAGTAAAGCGGCTGCCATGCGAAGAGATTGGGAAACAAGACTTGCGGAAGAGCCGGAATTCAATTCAAGGAAGAAAAAGCTTGCTGATTTTTCTAAAGAGGCGACCCCGGAAGTCACAAAAGAGGAGCCAATCATGGAAAAGCTTGAACAAGAACACGTTAAGTCAAGAACTACACCAGACGTCGACTTCGCCGCACCAAATGAGACGAACAAGAGAAGCATGTCAAGCGCGAAGCCACTAAGGGAGTTCGAACCTATGGATTGGGTTCCTATTGATTACGGAGAAGTATTCGACAAGAGAAGACCGTTCCCTAATCAAAAGGGAATGGCAAGAGCATTGGAAGTTGATTTCCCACCGGAGAAGAAAGCTGAAAATTCATACGACCTCGAAACCACCGGTGAGATTTTTGAAAAGCTCTTTGGAGATGACGTGGTGGATCCGGAACATATTGCCGAGGTGAAGAGGATCATGGGGATCAAGTCCGAAGCATCACCATACGCTCGCCTCGCTGAAATTTACTCGATAGGAACCGAAGAAGAAGAGAAGATGACGCCGCACTTGAGTTGCGAGATCAACGGAGTTCAATGCAAAGCTTTATGCGACATCGGAGCCCAAGTAAGTGTTCTATCTTCTAAAATTTACGATAAAGTTCAATACCACAACCTAGACTTAGCTCCAACATCAACGAAATTAATTATGGGAGATGGTAGAACTATCAAACCTCTAGGTATTGCTTGCAACATGAAAGTAAAAATCTCTAGAAACTATATACCAACCGATTTCTTTGTTATTGATGCTTACCATGGTAATTCTGATCATATAATCTTAGGTAGGCCTTTTCTTAAGTTGGTTGATGCCGTGTTAGATGCCGGAGAAGGCAAAGTAACAATGAACCTTAATGGAACAAAGTACACATATAACTTTATTCGTGCTTCTAAACACCTTACTCCTTTTCCTCCCGAAGATGAAGAAATAGATGAGATAGATAGTCTTTGTTTTGTTGAAACCCTTAGAGACCCGCTGCAAAGAGCGATGGAAAATCAAATTAGTAATCAACAAGATGAAGAACTAGAGGAAGCAACAAAAGGCTTAGAGCCGCATGATGGTAGCGTGGAGGAAGAGAAGTTCGAAGACATAGGAGAAATCAAACCCGAGGAGCCACAAGTGCCCGAAGTAGACCTTAAACCTTTGCCCAAGGGATTAAAATATGAATTTTTGGGCCCGGACAAAACTTATCCAGTCATTGTGAGCGACGAGTTGAGCCCCGAAGAAAATGAAGCGTTGCTGATTTTATTAAAAAAACATAGGAAGGTGATTGGATATTCAATTAATGATCTCAAAGGTATTAGCCCGGCCTTTTGCACTCATCGTATACCAATGGAAGACCAATGTAAGCCCGTAGTGGACCATCAAAGGAGGCTAACCCATGCCATGCGAGAGGTAGTAAAGAAAGAGGTTATCAAGTTACTTGATGCCGGAATCATCTACCCGGTTCCACATAGCGAATGGGTGAGCCCGGTACATTGTGTACCGAAGAAAGGAGGTTTGACCGTGGTGAAGAATGAGAAGAACGAATTGATACCGCAAAGAACCGTGACCGGGTGGCGGATGTGTATTGATTACCGTAAGCTTAACAAAGCGACGAAGAAAGATCACTTCCCCCTACCGTTCATAGACGAGATGCTCGAGAGGTTAGCAAACCACGCTTATTTTTGCTTTCTCGATGGATACTCGGGGTTCATGCAAATTCCCATTCACCCGGAAGATCAACATAAGACAACGTTTACGTGTCCTTACGGAACGTTCGCATATAGGAGGATGCCCTTCGGCCTATGCAACGCTCCGGCCTCTTTTCAACGTTGCATGATGGCCGTGTTCTCGGAATTCATCGAAGAAATTGTTGAAGTGTTTATGGATGATTTTTCCGTTTACGGGAAGACGTTCATGGATTGCTTAGCAAACTTAGAAAAGGTCCTTACAAGGTGTGCGGAGGTAGATTTGGTTTTAAATTGGGAAAAATGCCACTTCATGGTTAAGCAAGGCATAGTGCTCGGGCATGTTATATCCGAGAGAGGAATTGAAGTGGACAAGGCTAAGGTAGAGACGGTTGAGCAACTCCCACCTCCTACGGATGTTAAGTCCTTAAGGAGCTTTCTAGGCCATGCCGGATTCTATAGAAGATTTATAAAGGACTTCTCGAAGATCACTAAGCCTTTAACGCACCTTCTTCAAAAGGATGTGGCTTTCGACTTTGATGAGAAGTGTCTAGCGGCATTCCGGACCTTGAAAAATGCGTTGGTGAGTGCTCCCATCATCCAACCCCCGGATTTGAGCCAACCTTTCGAGATCATGTGTGACGCAAGTGACTACGCCGTAGGCGCGGTCTTGGGTCAAAGAAAGGAAGGCCGAGTTCACGCCATTTACTACGCTAGCAAAACTCTTAGTGGGGCACAATTAAATTACGCCACTACGGAAAAAGAGTTGCTAGCGGTAGTATTCGCTTTCGAAAAATTCAGATCTTACATCGTGAACTCAAAAGTCATTGTTTACACCGATCACGCAGCCATAAAGTATCTCTTGGCTAAGAAGGAAGCTAAACCACGTTTGATTCGTTGGATCCTTCTTCTCCAAGAGTTTGATGTTGAAATTCGTGATAAAAAGGGGGTGGAGAATGTTGTGGCCGATCATTTGTCTAGGATGAATCGTGGGCAAGATGATAAAGAGCCCATAGAAGATAAGATGAGAGACGACCACCTCTATAGAGTGCTTGATAAAGATACTTGGATGATCGACATCATTCGAGCGATTCGAAAGATGCCCCTCGATCATCTAGACAAAAACACTCAAAGGAAGATAATTTCGAAAGTAAGAAATATTTTTGGGATGCACCATACCTCTTCAAGCTTGGCAATGATGGAGTGATGAGAAGATGTGTGCCAAGAGAAGAGAGGCTTGAGATTCTAAGGAAGTGCCACTCGGCGGAGTACGGTGGGCATTATAGCCATTTTCGAACCGAAGCCAAAGTATGGTCGAGCGGATTCTATTGGCCGGAGATGCATGAAGATACTAAAAGATATGTTGCGTCATGCCCCGAATGCCAAAGAACCGGAAACATCTCTCAAAGAAATTCTATGCCTTTGAAATACAACTTGCAAATCGACATATTCGATGTATGGGGCATAGACTTCATGGGGCCTTTTAAAAACTCATTTGGATTCGAGTATTACTTGTTATGGTTGATTATGTATCCAAGTGGGTAGAGGCTATACCATGTCGTAAAGCTTCCACGGAGGAGTCCATCACTATGATCAAGAACGTAATTTTTCCCCGTTTCGGTACACCGAGAATCTTGATAAGTGATGGAGGAACTCATTTCACCGGGAAGAACTTCAAAAAGTGCTTGTCCAAGTTGGGAATTGAGCATAGGGTCTCCACGGCCTATCACCCACAAACCAACGGACAAGCGGAAACGTCAAATAGGTAATTAAAAAGCATACTTAACAAAACCATAGAGAAGGGAGGCAAGGATTGGTCAAAGAAATTAGACGGAGCTTTATGGGCTTATCTAACGGCGTTTAAAACACCGATAGGTATGACCCCTTATCAATTCGTCTATGGAAAAGCTTGCCACCTTCCGGTTGAGTTAGAACATAAAGCCTATTGGGCAATTAAAGAGATGAACCTTGATCTCGATGCCGCGGTGGTGAAACGGAGAATTCAAATAAGCGAGCTAGAGGAGTTGAGGTTGAAAGCTTATGAAAACGCAAGCATATACAAGGAGAGAATCAAAAGGTGGTATGATAAAAGATTGAAGAAAAAAGAATTTAAAGAAGGAGATAAGGTCCTCCTCTACAATTCGAGGTTTAAAACCTTCGGAAAGGGGAAATTGCAAAGCAAGTGGGACGGACCTTATGTTGTGCATTCGGTGTTCTCCAACGGAGCGGTAACCATTATGGATATAAACGGCGATCAATTTGTGGTGAATGGACAGCGGCTTAAGGTTTACTACGAACCCGACGTCGTGCCCATTCATCATGTTGACGTCTTTACCATGGAGGAAGAGCCCGAACGTCCCGCCTAGGACGAAAAATAAGGCACCAACTTCGTAAATAATTTTTCTTTTAGCTTTCCGGAGTTTTTCGCGAAGATTAACCGGGCCAACTTTTTCCCATGGGGCGAGGACGAAAAAAATAGGGCGGTGTGCAAAAACCGGACCGGCCCGGCCCCCGAGGCAGGGTGGGCCGGCCGGCCCAGTCGGATTGGCCCATGAGTGGCCCGACGCCCGATGTCCCCGAATTTCACCCGAATTGCTCCTTTTTGACTTCCTTGTTTGGTCGGAAAATTTTAAGGGAAGTATAAAAAAGGAAAATAAGGTTCCCGGGCTTTTCTCTCGGGACTATATATTTGGCCGAATTGGGAGCTCGAGAATCAAACCTTTCAAGCAATGTGTTGCACCCTTGTAGCAGCCATTGAGCCTCCAAAAAGCTTAGAGTTGAAGGTAGAAGCCAAGAAGCCATCGATGGAGGAGGCGATGCGATGCGAGGTCAAGCTACCCGTCAAGAGGACCGCACGTATCCGTTGCGGAGGACGTGTCCCGACCGGAGCTCTTGCATCTCGCAACCCCGTCAAAGGAGAGAAGGTCCCTACACCCGTTCGAAGGTCGGCACGTCTCCAAGGCATCAAGCGCAAGGATTACAAGGAGATGTCGCCGGAGCCTAAGGACTATGGGGATAGCGACTACTCCGACGATCGTAGCCCGAGCTCGTGGGCGGCCGCCGGTAGAGATGATGATGATTGGGATGAGCACCCCTATGAAAGGACTCCCGAAGGCCCCAACGGCGACGGCAACGGCGGTGGCAAAGGCGACAACAATGGAGGTGGCGACGACGGTGGTGACAACGGTGGAGATTATGGCGACGACGACCCCTTCGGATTGCATCCGGTGTGCTGTCGAGTTTGCCGTCAATCCATCGCGGCTCTCTACGCGTCGGCCGACGAATGTCTTCAAACCATGGAAGCGATGAAGCAGCGTATGGAGGACTTGGAACGTGTAGTTGAAGATGACTACAAGTTCCTTAACCGCAACGTGCGCAAACTTTTCGGCATGGTTGGAAACATGAGAGGCAAGTGGTGCAAAGCTTGCTCGAAGTACCACTAGATCTGGTTTTCCCCTTAGGATTTTTGTAAGATACGACGAGGACGTCGTATGTTTTAAGTGTGGGGGAGAGCTAGCTCGCTAGCCTTAGCTTTTGAACTTCAAGTTTAGGTTCGGTTTAATCTTCGTGTGAGAGTCTTAGTGTTTTTAATGAGTCTTTAGTTTTCGAATCTGTTTTTAAATTTTTGCAAGTGTCTTAAATTAGTGTTGAGTCAAGAAAACCAAATAAAAAGAGTCTTTATATATATCTTTGTGTTTTATGTATTGTTTATCTTTATTTACTTGTTTGTTTAATCTTCGATTCTTGATATATGAACACAAGTATATGGTTTGAAAAACGTTTACCGTGGTGCTTAGTGGAATCGCTACTACTTAAAGTACCCATACCGCACTTCGATCTTGAGCTTCACATGCTAGTTGTGCTATGTTCAATGCTAAAAATTGGAGGTTTTCAGTTCTGAAAATTATTTTAAAACCCTTGTAATAAAGGTTAGCAAAACTTCTTTTTCCAAGTTGAGAGTAAGAAAAAATTCCTATCCAAAGCCAAGTTTATTTTTTTTCGCTCCACCATAAGTGTGATTAGCACGATGAGTTAGGCTAGGACCCTTCTCTCTTGGTGAGTTTTAATTTCAAGCAATGATCATGTCCTTGTGCTTATCTTTTGTTGCTAGCCTCGTCATATATTCAGTTCATGACTTTCACAACGAAAGTCATGAATATCGCTGAATTCCATACCCAACCCTATACATCTCTTTTGTACATCGTATTCCTTGAACACAACCTATTTTCAAAGTTTCGTCTCGTCTCTAGCATGATTTATTTAAAAAAATTCAGATTGTATGCATGCAAGAAAAGGGAGAATTGAAAGCTTTGAAAAGTTGTCAAGAGAGAGAAAAATAAAGAGAAAAGTATGTGTATGGAAAAGAAAGAAAGAAAGAAAGAAAAATCATATGTGAATGAAAGAAGAAAAAGAAAAAGAGAGAAAGATGAGTTAGCAATGAAGATATGAGAGGGATGGATCAAGTGAAAGAAAAGAAAAAATAAAGTGTAAGGAAGGATGTCATGTTGATTGTGAGACGAAACTTTTACTCTATTTCCAACCATGTGCAATCCGACAACGAGGACATCATTGGTGCCTTGAAGTCACAATTTTCTTTTGCCCTTGCACATGTCCACCATTCTAAATCTTCTCATCCTTGATATCCCTACATATGGTTAATTCTCATGATCATTGGCTTTGAAAGGTAGACAACCATTAGAGGAAGTTCTTAGTTTGACAATACTTGTGTTGATTGCGCTAGCCCTACCTATAGCTCCACTTTTACATGATATATGAGAGATTAATGGGAGGTGAGAGTTTTATAAAATTTGGTTAGGATAGACACTTCATATGAGTGACTTGAGAGAGCTTGGAGAAAGGTTTTTGTCTAATACTTGTTGCAGGGATTTTTGTTTTGAAAACCATAAAAACCCTCCGATGGAAGCAAAGGAGTAAGCATGGCTGAAATTGAAGACTTCAAGTGAAAGGTTTGAGTTGTGGGGTAAATCTTGACGTGGTAAAAATTCTAAACGCCCATGTTTATGTTTGATTATCATTACTTTGTGTTTATGTATTAAAGATGAAGGGATTGACTAACTTGTGAAGAAGGATAAGTGGTACACGATTACACTCCTTGGACGAAGTTCTTTTACGAGTACTTGCTCGAGGACGAGCAAGAGCTAAGTGTGGGGGAGATGTTGACGGTGTATTTTGGTGCACCTAGCATGTTCATTACACTTTGGTTTGGATTTGATTATGGAACTAACCCGCCACTAGGCACACTAATCATATAACAAGTTCATCTTTGTGCATGCATTTGGAAGTGTTATGTTTATGTAGGAAAACATGGACATAAAGGACGGATTCGCAATAAGTTCAAAGGAGCATTCATGGAGTCTTGTTCGTGTTCATGAGCTCGCTGAAATTACTTCCAATGGTGGTGAGGACCGAAGTGCTACGAGGAACACCCCCGGGGATTGAAGCGTAAAAGATCAAACTTCATGCAAAGAGAGCCTCCATCTTGATCGCGAGGATAACAGCGTCAAAATCATCCAAGTGGAGGGGGCAAAGTAGATAAGTGCACGAGGACCCACGGAGCAAAAAGGGCGACCGAACCGGGCCGAAGCCCGGGCTGGGCCGGCCGGCCCGGCGGGCCGGCCCGGCCCCACTTCGGGCACCGGTTCGGTCCCGTCTTCCTTGCCCTCGAAGGATCTTCGACCCTAAAACCCCCCGACGCGCCGCCAACACGGAGGGGAGGAGTTATTCGCACCGAGAAGGCCATCCACAAGCTAGAGAGAGAGGAGGAGGATCTCCGGCGAGGAGATCAACCACCTCGAAGGAAGCACCCTCTCGTGGAGAAGGAGGAAGACACCGGCGGAAGGGAAACCATGATCAACGGTGCCATGATCGGCACCTTGATGGGGTAATCTTCTCATTCGTCCATGGGTTGTAATCGATCTTGAGATGTAATCGCACTTTGTCGGATTATCTATCTATCATCTTGTGTTGAATATACTTTAATGCTTAAGGCTTGCAACCGTGCCGTAGAGGGAGTACGAGCTCCAATGCTTCCTTGGATCCATTCAATACACCGTGGCCATCAAAGGTCTAGTCATGAATACCTTCGCGTAGTGACAGTACGAGAGGAGGGAAAGGGCGAAACCGTGGTCACAACCCCGGTAGATTAGATTGGTTTTCATGTCTTTAAGCGATTGCATGCTCTAGTATCGTAGACCCGTGGGCGAGTGTCTTCTACTTTGACCGTTTATCATTCTCTCTAGTGTAGTTTAGTTGTTTTCTAGTATAATATAGTTAGGGTTTTAGTAGCTAGTGTGTCGTTGTTGATCGAACGCTTGTAATCCCCTTGCTCCGCGGATTGACAAGAACCTTGGGAAATCCCGTGGTGAAAAAGGTGTGGGGTCCGTACGCTTGCAGATCGTAGAGGGATACGTCTTTTATCCGTCAACACCCTCAAATACAAGCGTCGGTGCAATCGTCGGACGAGTTGGTGCACAGGGTCAAACCCTAGGTACCGTCGGATGAACCGATGGTCCATTATTTAGTAGCGTCGGACGAGTTGCAGAGGAAGAGCAAGGAAGGCAGTAGCACCGGATGATCCGACGGTCTAAGTGGGGACCCCGTCGGTCTATCCGACGCTCAGTTTGAATTCATACAGAGACGCGCCAAGACGAAGCCTTCAGCACCGGATGATCCGACGCCTTGGTCAAGGCATAGCGTCGGTCTATCCGACGGTCTGTTGGAAGCTAACAGTACCGACTTGGACGCGAGGCCTTCGACACGGGATGATCCGACGTAGCGTCGGAGCATAGCGTCGAGCAGTTGTGTCGAGAGAACCTCAACGGCTACGTGACGTGGGAGGGGCACCGGATGAACCGACGCCCGGAAAAGCATAGCGTCGGATCATCCGGCGGTACCTTTTTCGGCGGCTTTTAGCCAAGGGCTAGTTTGATGCCTTGGGATATTTATACCCCCTCCACTCACCCATTTGAGGTTGCTTGGATTGTGTGGAAGTGCGAGAGGGAGTTCAAGACACATTCAAGATCATATCCAATCCATCCAAGTGCTTAATTGCTCACCTTAGACTAGTGCATGCTTTGTGTATGTGCTTAGTGCTAGGCTTAGCTTAGAGCTGAGTGAGTGCAAGGTTGTGCCAAACTTGTGAGGTGATTCTTGAGTGAATCCAGTTGTACAAGGTTCGCCGGAAGCCTTGGGGCCTAAGTGGCTCACCGGCAATCGTCATCGACCCTCCGGCTTGGTGTGGAGCAGCGAGGACACTTTGTGCGGGGGACGTGGAGACCCCTTCCTTGGTGGAGAAGCTCCTTAATGGAGGCGGCATCAAGGTGACCAAGGGAGCTTGACAAGTGCCTAAGTGGCTAGCCTTTGTGGCAAGTCAAGTTGGTGCTCTTGGGAGAGACTTGGTGTCGGGGACCGCCCTAGGGGTCCCCTTAAACAATGGGGGAACCCTCACTTAAATCCCTGCATCGAAATAAGCTAGGCCTAACAATGCAGGAAACTAACCATGCAGGACATGGCCCATGCGGCAGGACTCCGGAGGCCCACCAAGACGGCCCGTCTAGAAGACCCCTCGAGCAGGCTCCGCCTCGCTCGAGGACACGCTCCCCCTCGAGCAGGCTCCGCCTCGTTCGAGGGGCGACCCCCTCCTCGAACGGACTCCGTCCCGTTCGGGGGCGACCCCTCCCTCGAGCGGTCCCGTCCCGCTCAAGGGCACGCTCCCCCCTCGAGCGAGTCCCGTCCCGCTCGAGGGTCCGCCCCGCCCTCGGCCGGGGCCCGCCACGCTCACGGGCGCGCCGCACGCGTGCGCCGGCCCCGTACTTGGGCATTTAACGCCCCGACGCCGCAGACGGCGCCATCATGCGCCACGGGCTCACGCCCGGTGCCGCCGCACCAACTCCCCAGGGAGGAGCCCATCCCCGCCACTGTGGGATGGACTGTGCGGCACGGCCGGTGTCAGTCCCGTGACACCGCGCGCCCACTACTGTACGACTAACGCGCCCGACCCTCGAAAGGGGGCCGGACGCACCCTCGATTCACTTTCCCGTGACCCTGCAGGTTAGGTGAGGAGCGCTAGGCCGGTGGATGGCCATCCCGGCCACTGTAACGGTGCGGCCGCCGTACCCACGCGTGCAGGCGCACGCCCGACACCACAGGCGCACGCCCGAGCACTGCAGCAACCACTCCACAACCGCGGAACGCATTGGGAAGGAACGCCGTTCTGCCCGCTCCTGTATCCCGTACCAGCCGTCATCAGCACCTCCCTCGAAGCCTATCAGAAGACGCCATCGCCATCTGCCGCCTCCTACCCTCGAACCGCCACTTGTTCGGGTACGGGGTAGGCCATCATGGCCGGATCGCGGCGAAGATCGTCCGGACGGCCGCCCACTCTACACCGTAGCGCGACGTGCTCCCTCACGTAGCTAGGCAGCGCGGCGTGCATGTAACTCGCCGCCCCCTTAGCCTATAAAAGGGGAAGCGAGCCCCCAGCCGCGGGGGGACGAATTCAGAGGAACACAACACATCGTGCACTCACTCTCTTATTCTCCCACAACATCTCCAGCCACTCACCCAGGGACTTGGAAGCCACGCTTCCTCTCCCGCCTCGCTTGTATTTGCCCCACTACAAGCACCCCGGTCTTGCCGAGCAATACGGTGCCACGAGCACGCGCCCTGGCCGGACGTACGGCCCCCTCGGCCGGAACCAGGATAAAACCTTGTGTCATTTGTTGCTTAGCATCGACCATCGAGGGATAGACCTAGGCGTTATCTACTGGTTAGTGTCGGGACCATATTCCGCACCGACAGTTGGCGCCCACCGTGGGGCAAGCGAGCGCCTAAGGTCATTTCGTCAACTCCCTCCATGGTGATTCGCACTGAGTACCGTGCTACGCGCTACAACATGGGTAGCTCGGACCCTCTCCCGGCCGGGTTCGAGATCCGCTTCGGAGACTTGAACTTCCAGGCCACGGGAAACGGCTATCTCATGCGCCTCACCAATCGTGAGGAGCTTCGCGCGCGGCCGCGAGGCCGGGGTCCGCTCCGGTCTCCGCCGCACGCACGACACCGGCGCGAGCGCCCGCGGGCACGGATGCCGCGGGTCCGTCGACGCCGCGACGCCGTCGCCGCTGCGGGGCGCGCTCACGCCGGGCGCGGTCCGGCGGCGGCAAGCCGAGCGCGCCGCCGCCCTACGCGGTGCGCCCACCATCACAACAGCCGCCACCGCCCCGGTGGGACCGCGTGCAGTCTCAGGACCGCGCATCCCCATCGGGCTGCGTGGCGCCACGACGGCCCATAACGCCAACGTGAACACGACGATGCGCCGGGTTCCACCTGGCCGCCATGTCTTCGTCGCCAGGGATCCCGGCACCTCAGCAGCAGACGAGTCGTCCCTGGGCTCCGTCGACACGATGCCACCCGCCAACCGACACGGGTACGCGGAGTGGGACTTCTCCGGCGTGCCGGACCCAGTCGCGTTCAGGCGCTTCCTCGACGCCACGGACTACTGGTTTGGCTGCTCCGACGACTCCAGCACCGGGAGCTACGACCCCACGCGGGAGTGTTGCGCCGTCATCACCAACGACCCGGCAAACGCTGCCGGTGCGGCGGGTGCCGGAGACGGGGGAAGTCACGCCGCCCCGGGGATCGCCACGCGCCCGGCCGCGGGGCCGAGCGCTCCCGCCGGGGCCGACGTTGACGCACGGGCCCGGCCCAAGCCCGTGAGCTTGAGGCCAAGCCGGCGGAGGAGTACGGACAAGACGGCCGCTCCCGCGCCTCAATGGCGGGGGAGGCCTCCGCGCGCGGCGAACGCGCGCGGGAGCCGGGGCCGACAGTCCGTGACCGCCTCAACCCCGTCCCCAACGTCGACAATGCGGATACTCCGCCACGGGCGAGCCAAAAGCTCATCGCCGCCGCGACGTTGCTACGCGCCATGCCGGCACCATCGACCCCCGAGGCTCGAGACATGCACCGCGAGGTGCAGACTCTCCTTGAGCAAGCGGCCGTCCGGCGGGCCGAGAGCTCGGCCTCACGCATCCGCCAACGGGGGGGACGTACGGGGTGATGATCCCGCACCGGGAGGCGAACCCTCGGTGCACGTGGGTCAACCCGCCGACCAGGGGCGAACGCCGGCCAAGGAACGGCTCCTCGACACGCGCAGGGCGGCGGATGGCGATGCCCGCAACGTCATCAACGCCGAGCGCACCGGCAAGGCGGACGCGCGAGCGGCTAGGGGCTACCACCCTCGAAGGGGTGGACGCTACGACGGCGGTGAGGATCGCTCCCCGACACCGAGCCCCCGGCACCCGTGTGTTCGGCCGGGAGATCCGCACGGCGGCGTTCCCCCGCCGCTTCCGTCGGCCCTCGACGATCGTCAAATACAACGGGGAGACGGACCCTCGTGTCCGGCTCAACGATTACCGCCCGGCTCCGTCACCGGGCGGGGCCACCAACGACGAAGTAATCATCCGCAACTTGCCCCCGCATCCGGGCGACGCGGCCGGACATGGCTCGAGCACTTGCCCGCCGGCCCAGATCCATAGCTGGGACGATCTAGTCCACACCTTCGTGGGCAACTTCCAGGGCACGTACGTGCGCCCTGGGAACTCCTGGGATCTGCGCTCCTGCACGCAGAAGCCGGGCGAATCGCTACGGGACTTCATACGGCGCTTCTCCAAGCGCTGCACAGAGCTCCCCAGCGTGGCACAGTCCGAGATCGTGCACGCGTTCCTCGAGGGCACCACGTGCCGGGACCTTGTGCGCGAACTAGGACGCAGCCCGCCCACGGACTCGAACGAGCTATTCGACATTGCCACCAGCTTCGCCTCCGGAGAGGAGGCCGTGGGGGCAATCTTCGACGGCAAGAAGGGCAAGCGCTCCGAGGACACGCCCGCGGAGGGCGGCGGGTCCAAGGAGCCGCGCCGCAACGACAAGCGGGGCAAGAAGGGCAAGAAGGCCGCGCCGCGAGGCGCGCGAGCGGGGCGCAACGGCGGCAACGCCGAGGCCCTCGGCCCCGTCGACCCGGCCCGACGGGGCCCTCGACCGGCTCCTCGAGGCCCGGGGGTGTTCGACGACATGATGAAGAAGCCATGCCCCTACCACAAGACCCCCGTGAACCACACTCTTGAGCAGTGCGACATGCTCAAGAAGTTCTACGGCCGTGCCGCCGCGAAGGAGGCAGGGGCCAAGAAAGATGGGGGCGATGGCGACGCGGGTGGTTTCCCCGCCGTCGAAAATGTGTTCCTCATCTTTGGGGGACCCACTGTCGACATGTCGACCCGCAACGCAAGAAGGAGCGGCACGAAGTTGTTGACGGTGAAAATCCATCAACCTAGCCATGAGTTTACCTTCGGTGTTGGCATAACTTTTGTATCTTATTCATTGGTACTAACCCCCGTGGTATAACAAGTTCACTTGTGCATGTCGGTTTTGGAGTTAAGTGTTTACGCGGGGTTTTAACGATGAAAGCAAGACTTCCGGGATAAGTTCATTAAGCACCTCATGACAAGACTTTGAAGCCCCGAACAAGTCATGCAATGAAGTAAAATTAACTCCAAGAAGCGGGGGACTTGATCCGAGAAGACGACATACTCCGGGGACCCGACCGGAAAAGTGCGTCGAATCTTCCAAGACAAGGAGTTGAGTCCAATTCGGAGAGAAACCGACGACATGGACCCGTATGCGAAGGGGGAAGCATCCGGGAAGCAAGGGAACCGACCTCGGGCAAAGGAGCCCGCGGGGCCGGGCCTAAATGGGCCCGGGCCGGCCGGCCCCGGTCCGGTCGGCCCGAGCCCATTTAGGGCCCAAACGCGTCGTCCTTTGCCCTAGCCGCCAATCGGGCTATTTATAGTCCCCCGACCGAGAGCCACGCGAGAGAAGAAGTCGTATTCCGCCGCCGAGGAGCGAGAGAAGCTTGAGGGACACCAACTTGAAGATGAGGGTCGTGCTAGTTGTCTAGGGTTTCCCCGGCCGACGTGGGAACCTTGCATGGAAGACCACGTCGGAGCTCGGAGCGAGGATCAAGATCGAGGGAGGGCCCCGGTGGTGATCTTGTTCATGTAATCATTCATGGTGAAGTTTGTAAGTGAATCCGATTTCTAGCGATTAAGTGCCTTCTCGATGATTTTGTTTTCTTCTTGGTTTTGCTTCTTCTACGATCTAGTTTGCAGCTAGATTACATAGGGTGCTCTTGTAGCCGCGGTGGCTAGAGGTGCATACCGGACCGGCCAAGTGATTTCAACTTGTTCTATCGAACTCGCCCTAAGCTCCCCGCATGAATAGGGATACGTTGTGATAGAACGGGGGTCTCGAAAGGCGGATGTTTTCGGAGTCGGATGGGAAGGCCACGATTTAAAGATGCTTTTAATGAGATTCGCTTTGCTATCTTCATCTATCTTGTTTGGAGCTACAACATAAGCATGATCTAGATTCTCTAGATTGGTTATCTTTTGCTTTCCCTTGCTACCTTTTTAGTAGATTAGATTAGATTCGTTTTCTTTATGAGTTAGTAGATTAGATGCAACTTACCTTCATAAGATAGCTTACCTTGCTTTACTAGATTGAATCCTTGCGTTGCACATTGTTCCACGGATTCGATACCTTGGGTTCACCACTCGAGGGAAGAAGGGTCCCTTGACTACGACGGGAGACTTGTCCGCTTGCAAGTCACAAACGAACTTTGATACAACTATTAACCGTCAACAAGCCCCTTTTTCTGGCGCCGTTGCCGGGGAACAAGCAATCAAGATCCGATCTAGTATCGCCTATCTTTCAGTTTTTCTTTTGATTTTCTTTTGCATCTCTTATGTTTGATCATCCTCAAAAGAGAAAAAAAAGAGTCAATCTAATCTAGTTTTGATTAACCCTAATTTTTCTTTTGTTAGATTTTTGTTTTATTGCTAACCCTAACCGGAGATGGTTGGCTACCTCTCCAAGAAACCCAAACTTTTTTGTGGATGATCCAGGAAAATTTTACGAGCAAAGGTGACGTGCAACACAAGCTAAAGGGTTGGAAACCCTAGATTCAAAAGTCAAACTCGAAGGACCATCAAAATCTCCAAGGGAATCACCACCTCCAAGTCAAGACGCCGGAAGGCCGTTCAAGATCAACGAGGATGGAGAAGATGGAGATGGAGAAAGAAGCTCAACACCTAAAGGCCGCCAAGGCAAGATCCACATGCCGGGTGTTCATCGTGATGAAGATGTTAGAGACGCAAGTGGGACAATTTGCCGGACGCCCGATGGTGACAAAGAAGGATATCCGAGATAACTCCAAGGTCCCAAGACGGCGAAGGCTACTCAAGCTCATTCGGGAGAGATGAAGGATCACACTAGAGACCATGAAGATCACGACCGAAGGACCGGAGTTCGTGATGCCGAGCCACAAGGAAGATGTTGCATCCGTCAAGACCAAAGGACAAAGCCACCGTGAAGACCAAAAAAAAATTGACTAAGCCAAAGTGGGTACCCAAGATTGCAACACCCACAAAGAGCGTTGATCCGGAGTAATCAAGTGAAGAAGTCTAGCCATGGACTATAAACGAAGCGCTAGGCGGGAGGCAACCCGTTTCGTCGAGTCAAGAATAAGCTACCGGGAGGACAACCCGATTCCAGGTTTTTCAAGTCTTTTTAAATTTAATTCAGTTTTGAATTTTACTACGCAAAACATTAGACTTAGAATGGTTGAACAATATTAGAGACATAATTCTTGGTTGAATATTTTGCTTGATCATAAACCCTTTACATGAACCATCCTATGTGATTGTTTGCTTCTTTTCCGAGAAACCACAACCAAAAAGAAAAAAATTTCAGAACCTAACTCAACCCTTCACCCTCATTATGGTGTTGTGGTTGACTTGTTTTTCATGCTAAAAACACTCGAGTAGAGCCACGACTTGTATCTAGATGTTATTTAAATTTCAGCATGTGGTAGGACTCGCGTGAACCTAGAAACTTGATTTTTGGTTGGTTTAAAAATCCATATCCCAGGTTTCTCTGAGATTAGAATTTTTCTAAGCCTCACTTTATTTTATTTCATTCAAAATCTCTCTCATCTAATCAAAATTAGGACCTAAACCTATGCCCCCATGATCAAGCCGGGAAAAGCTTGCTCTCAACCAATGAAGGCAAACTATACCGGTGAGACCGAAATCGACGTAATAAAAAAATATTTTCGACTTGCATTTGTTTTTAATGGTTTAAAAACTTCTCTAAAATTATGTTCGAGCTCTTGCATGGCTCTGAAAATTTTTTAAATTTCGAATTAGGGGAGTGCTTAAACACACCTAAATGGAGGCATTCTAGTTAACCTAACCATGCATGCACCATGATACATCACGGGATGCCCCTCCAACATATTTAAACCACATGCAAAGTACAAGCATGGGGGGGCAGCCAAGGCTTTGTTTTGTAGGAATATCATGGATGCATGTGAGGCAAGGGAGTATGGAAGTGAGTCAAAACATGAAGCATCAAGTGGAAGGACCAATAAAGGAGTAGACGAGAGCGTTTGGGCGGTGCAACTCGTGGAGCACGCGGGCGGGGAAAGTTGCGAGAGGTGAAATGATCGTGCCGGAAGAAAGACGAGGCGGGGAGGAGCACCGAGGCCGGCCTCACCTACATAAGGAGCCCCCCCGGCTCCCGTTTTCGCGCAGGCAAGCTTCCCTCTCCTTCCTTTGTTTGTGTGTTCAAGTTTGTGTGCTCAAAACCTCCGTAGACATAGCCAACCTTCCCAAGCTTGATAGCTCAAGAAAAAAAAAATCCACATCCTTAATCCACTCAAAGTCCAGACTCCAAAATAATATTTGTGTACCTTGTTACCGGGTGAAAACCCCGGATATTTATTTGTGAGGGAGAGTGCTGCAATCATGGAAGAAAACTACAAGCCTTTTCACCGAAGAAGAAGGGATCATCGTCGTCTAAGCCATCAACCTCTTCGAGGAGGCACTCGGTTTCCGAGTTTCCTCGGAGTATGGAGGAGGACACGGCACCGCCGAGGAGGAACCACACTCTTCTCCTTGGTGGCATGAGGGCCACACAAAACTCGTTTATTAGGTTTACCAAACTTCAATAACATATGGAGGAGCCGCCTGTCCAACCTCGCCACTTGACACGATCATCCGCTCCACCTCCATACGCTCCGCGGTATTCCGAAGGGTATGTCATCATGACGGAGGAGGAGAAGAAGCTCGCTCGCCTTAAGTAGAGGCTTGTAGCGAACGTCGACATCGACGACCAAGCTCTCCACATATTGGGTTTCACACGGGACACCGGTGCAATTCTCTAACGGAGTGTCGGCAAACACCCACAAGGAATTCGCCTAGGAATTTTTTTATGACCATGGCGTATACCCTTGATGAAGGAGTGCTGAGTCTCTCATTCCGTTGGAGGGAGCCCACAAGTGGAGAAGAAGGAAGACACCGTCGGAAGGGTAACCTTGATCAGTGATGCTATTTCTAGCACCTTGATGGGGTAATCTCCTTTCATCCATGGGTTGCAATCGGTCTTGAAATGTAATCGAACTTTGTTGGATTATCTATCTATCATCTTGTGCTGAAAATACTTTAATGCTTAAGGCTAGCAACCATGCCATAAAGGGAGTAGGGCCTCAATGCTTCCTTGGATCCATTCAACACAATCCCCGATAGATTAGATTGGTTTTCATGTTCGAAACGATTGCATGTTCTAGTATCGTAGACCCATGGGCGAGTGTCTCCTATTTTCAAAAGGGAGCTCCGGAACAAGTATGTGCATGAAGGCACATGGGAAGGCTTTTGGAGTATGATCACGGGAAGAGACCATCAACGAAGAAATACTATCCGGAACCCCATCATCCAAGTGTGTCACTTTTGTGCAAGTGGATTTTTGGGGAGAATAAGAGAGACTTAGATAACCAACACGGAGTTGAATTGGATTTACTCGCAGACAATCAACCCTACTCACCTATGATCAACCGGTGGTGTCGTTAAGCAACATCGAGTTCGGAAGATATTGGTTCGGGGTGTTACCTCTCCATATTGGCTATCTCTTTAAAACCGGGTATTACAAGGAACCCAAATCATCTCCTACCCAGGACTTTCCTAGGAATGTATGAAGAAAGGGAAATATAAGAGTGAAGATGAGAGAGGAGGCTTCAAAGTGGCCAAAGTAAATTTGCCCCTTCCGGATTGAAGATTAAGACTTTTCTTGAGGGGAAGAAGATCGGTTAGAGGAAGGACTTCTTGTGCCGGCGAAGAAAAAAAAATAATAAAAGAAAAAAAAATTATAGGAGAAGGATCTTCCACGACCCAAGAAGGAGGTGCACAACAAAATTATGTCCCACCATTGGGAGAAACCCCGGCGCCGTCGAATTACTACGGTGGTGTACCAATGCAAGCATGGGGGAGTGGTGCAGCCATACCCCCACCATTTTTGCAGTGCCCAACGTAGCCTTTGCGGAGCCATTTGCACACCTTCCTCAACCACAACAAAATGTGGCCACCATTGGAGGATACGCTGCAAGGAACATGCAAATTATTGCAGCCATCCTAACCAATGCAAACCAAATGGGTGAAGGAAATGCAAACGTCGCTTATGAGCTTTGACACCTTCACCTAATACCATTGGACAATTCATAGGAGTAGTGGTGCTTTCCTATTACAAGTAAGGGTACAACAACCAAGACTATCAATATCAACCACCGGCGGAAGATTAGAGAGAGGAGGAGCTTTAGTTATCTTTCCTTTACCCCTTTTCTTTAATTTTCAGCTTGATTGCACCTTTGTATGCGTAGTGTTTTCAGTTTTTATTTAAATTTCAGCAAGTGTGTTAGTTTAATTTTTCAGCATGTGTCTTAGTTTTTATTTTCATCATGAATAATGTCACCACCAAGTTTTTACCTTTGGTAAAGTTACAAAGTTTGTGCCATGATGATATATGATTATAATTGCCGCTTTGTTTATCTTTGTAATTGATTTATGCATGTTTGAACTAGTGCTCTCTTAAAAATACAAATCTGAAATTATCTAAATGCTAGCTTAATCTTCAGCGGAGGTTATGATTAAAATAAAGACCCATAGTGTTTTATGTGCTCTCAAGTTATGAATAGATTAAAGATGTCTTTTATGCTCAAAAATATTGCTAACCTTGTCATAAATATCACTTGTGTGTTGCTCAACCTATCCAGAGCCTTATATATATTTGAGTGCATAAACTTTAGTGTACAAGATTTATTTTTGAGTGAGTTATTGCAGGCCCGATTTCTCCGGCCCGAGACTAAGAAGCTGGTCATTCCGTTTTTGCGTATCTATCTTTTTGCTAGCCTTTTATCCGTGCATTGTGTATCCCCGCATCGGTGATCTCACAAACTTCGCCGGATATCCACCCTTAAACCAAATATCATCTTTTTGTGATTACCTCCTTGACCACAACCTATCGTTGAGAATGGATCATCAATTCAAGGAAGATCGCAAGACGGTGCCAACGTTGAAGATTTCAAGTATCTCTCTAAGGAAAAATATCTCCGGTACCTACCTTATTTTTCGCCTCTTTGCTCGAGGACGAGCAACGTCTAAGCATGGGGGAGGAGGTAGGTACGGTGCAGTTTTAGAGTTCAAAAGGGAGTATTTTAAAAAAAATGATGAAAGAGATGTATAGGGTTGGGTAAAAAAAATCCAGTGATACTCATGACTTTCAAGGTATAAAAAAAAATCAAAACTTCATTGTGGAAGTCGTGGGCTGAATATATGAAGAGGAAAAAAAATGAATGAATGAAAGAAAGAAAAGAATGAGAAATATGAGAAAGAAAAAAAAAGTATGAGCATAAAGTAAACTCCCCGGTTCTCTAGGAGTGCATTCAAGGCTTCAAGATAAAAAGATCCATTCTCAATTTTCCAACCATGTGCAATCCGATAACGAGGACTTTCTTTGTGCCTCGGGATCACTCTTTGCCATTTGCACATGTCCATTCATCTAAAGTGTGTGTATTTTTCTCTTTCCCCTCCTTGATTTAACATTATTTTCCAATGACCTTTTTGACGAGTCTCGGTAAGACCATGAGAAGCTTGTCTTGTTTTGACAACACCTCATTTATAAATTCTTGTTAGGACTAAACTTTCCCAAAGCTCCATATAAAGCCTACCACATATATATGAGAGGGAAAGGAGTAGAATATATAGGCTTGAGAGACAAGTGAGATGAGAGTTCATGAGCAATATACAAGATGATTTAAATTTGTGAACTTGGTTTAGCTTTTCTTTATCTCGATCTTTATTTCAAAAATTTCGAGGTCTATTTAAACTTTGTGAGCATGTTAATACTTGTGGGATAAGCTTAATAAGAATCTACCCTCCGTGGAGGTGAAGGCTAGTACTTTATGGAACTTTAACGAATTAAACTTTTGAGAGCATTATGTTTTTTTTTCATGTATGATCAAGTGCAAGGTTTAAACATTGTTTGGCAATGATGATATCCATCGAAGGCTTACTCGAGGACGAGCAAGGTTTAAGCATGGGGGAGATGTTGACGGTGAAAATCCGTCAACCTAGCCATGAGTTTACCTTCGGTGTTGGCATAACTTTTGTATCTTATTCATTGGTACTAACCCCCGTGGTATAACAAGTTCACTTGTGCATGTCGGTTTTGGAGTTAAGTGTTTACGCGGGGTTTTAACGATGAAAGCAAGACTTTCGGGATAAGTTCATTAAGCACCTCATGACAAGACTTTGAAGCCCCGAACAAGTCATGCACCGAAGTAAAATTAACTCCAAGAAGCCGGGGACTTGATCCGAGAAGACGACATACTCCGGGGACCCGACCGAAAAGTCTTCGAATCTTCCAAGACAAGGAGTTGAGTCCAATTCGGAGAGAAACCGACGACATGGACCCGTATGCGAAGGGGAAGCATCCGAGAAGCAAGGGAACCGACCTCGGGCAAAGGAGCCCGCGGGGGCCGGGCCTAAATGGGCCCCGGGCGGCCGGCCCGGTCCGGTCGGCCCAGGGCCCATTTAGGGCCCAAACGCGTCGTCCTTTGCCCTAGCCGCCAATCGGGCTATTTATAGTCCCCCGACCGAGAGCCACGCGAGAGAAGAAGTCGTATTCCGCCGCCGAGGAGCGAGAGAAGCTTGAGGGACACCAACTTGAAGATGAGGGTCGTGCTAGTTGTCTAGGGTTTCCCCGGCCGACGTGGGAACCTTGCATGGAAGACCACGTCGGAGCTCGGAGCGAGGATCAAGATCGAGGGAGGGCCCCGGTGGTGATCTTGTTCATGTAATCATTCATGGTGAAGTTTGTAAGTGAATCCGATTTCTAGCGATTAAGTGCCTTCTCGATGATTTTGTTTTCTTCTTGGTTTTGCTTCTTCTACGATCTAGTTTGCGGCTAGATTACATAGGGTGCTCTTGTAGCCGCGGTGGCTAGAGGTGCATACCGGACCGGCCAAGTGATTTCAACTTGTTCTATCGAACTCGCCCTAAGCTCCCCGCATGAATAGGGATACGTTGTGACAGAACGGGGGTCTCGAAAGGCGGATGTTTTCGGAGTCGGATGGGAAGGCCACGATTTAAAGATGCTTTTAATGAGATTCGCTTGCTATCTTCATCTATCTTGTTTGGAGCTACAACATAAGCATGATCTAGATTCTCTAGATTGGTTATCTTTTGCTTTCCCTTGCTACCTTTTTAGTAGATTAGATTAGATTCATTTTTGAGTTAGTAGATTAGATGCAACTTAGTTCTTCAATAGATAGCTTTACCTTGCTTTACTAGATTGAATCCTTGCGTTGCACATTGTTCCACGGATTCGATACCTTGGGTTCACCACTCGAGGGAAGAAGGGTCCCTTGACTACGACGGGAGACTTGTCCGCTTGCAAGTCACAAACGAACTTTGATACAACTATTAACCGTCAACGAAGTCCTCGCCGCGGAGAGGGCACCTCCGCCTTCCTCAACCGGTCGAAGGATGCCATCACCTTTAGCCGGGATGATCACCCAAATCGCATCCCGAACCGGGCCGTACCCACCGGTGGTCGATCCCATCATTGGGAACGCCGGTTTTCGAAGGTCCTTATGGACGGAGGCGCGTAGCCTCAATATCCTCTTCGCGCATACATCGCGCCCGATGGGGATTGGGCGGGACCAGCTGCGGCCCAAGCACGAAGCCGTTTCACGGCATCGCGCCGGCAAGCGGGTTCAACCCCTCGGGCGGATCGATCCGCCCGTCCGGTTTGGGACCCCCAAGAATTTCCGCAAGGAAACCCTCACCTTCGAGGTGGTGGGATTCAAAGGGGCCTACCATGCCATCCTTGGGCGACCATGCTATGCCAAGTTCATGGCGGTCCCCAACTACACGTACCTGAAGATGAAGATGCCAGGTCCAAATGGCGTCATCACCGTCGGGTCATCGATCGAGCATGCATTCGACTGCGACGTCGAGTGCGTGGAACATGCAGAGGCACTAGCGCTGGATGAAGCGCTGGTGAACACACTGGAGAAGATGGTCAACGACGACCTCAGCTCCGCCACCAAACACATCGGCACCTTCGAGGCCGCCGAGCAAACCAAAGGGGTCCCCCTCGACCCGTCGGCCCCCAAGGGCAAGGCGTTGAGGGTCGGCTCGACCCTCGATCCTAAATAGGAAGCAGTGCTCGTCGACTTCCTCCGCGCCAACGCCGACGTCTTCGCGTGGAGCCCCTCGGACATGCCAGGCATCCCGAGGGAGGTCGCCGAGCACTCCCTTGATATCCTGCCCAACGCTCGCGCCGTGCGGCGGCGGGCGCGCGCCGCTTCGACGAGGAGCGGCGACGGGCGATCGGAGCGGAGCTGCGGAAGCTCCTCGAGGCCGGGTTCATCAAGGAAGTGTTTCACCCTACGTGGCTAGCTAATCCTGTGCTTGTAAAAAAGAAAAATGGGAAGTGGAGGATGTGCATAGACTACACTAGTCTCAATAAAGCGTGTCCAAAAGTTCCCTTTCCTTTGCCACGTATAGATCAAATCATTGATTCTACGAACTGGGTGTGAACTACTCTGTTTCCTCGATGCCTACTCGGGATATCACCAAATAAAAATGAAGGAGTCCGACCAGCTCGCGACTTCGTTCATCACACCGTTCGGGACGTTCGTTACGTCATGATGCCTTTTGGCCTCGAAACGCGGGCGCAACATATCGGCGCGCATGCGGCACGTTTTTGGGGACCATATCGGGCGGACGGTTGAGGCTTACGTGGACGACATCGTCGTCAAGACCGAGAAGGCGGACGACCACGGTTAGCGATCTTGGCATCGCGTTCGACCGCCTACGGGCAAACGGGGTCAAGCTCAACCCCGAAAAATGTGTCTTTGGAGTGCCGCGGGGCATGCTCCTAGGGTACATCGTCTCCCGGCGGGGGGATCGAGGCCAACCCCGAAAAGGTCGCGGCCCTCGAGCGAATGGGTCCAATTCGGGACCTCAAGGGAGTGCGAGAAGGTGTTGGGATGCCTCGCCGCCTTAAGCCGCTTCATCTCGAGGCTCGGTGAGAAGGGCCTCGCCCCTCTACCGCTGCTCAAGAAGCACGAGCGCTTCTCTTGGACCACCGAGGCCCGGGAGGCGCTCGACAAGGCGAAGGCGTCGGCCGCCGACGCACGCCCCAATCCTTACGCCGCCGCGAGACGGCCAACCCCTCCAGCTCTACGTGGCCGCGACCACCCAGGTGGTCAGCGCTGTGATCATCGTGGAGCGCACGGAGGAAGGGCATGCCTTGCCTGTGCAGAAGCCGGTCTACTACATCAGCGAAGTCCTGTCGGACACGAAGACGCGCTACCCCCAGGTCCAGAAGCTGTTGTACGCGATAGTCCTCGCGCGGCGCAAGCTCCGCCACTACTTCGAGGCCCACCCCCGTTACGGTGGTCTCCTCCTTCCCGCTAGGAGAGATCATTCGCAACCCCCGACGCGGCGGGCGGGAATTGCCAAGTGGTCCGTGGAGTTGATGGGCGAGACGCTCGCCTACGCTCCGCGCAAGGCCATCAAATCGCAAATCTTAGCCGATTTCGTCGGCGAGTGGACGGACACGCGGCTGCCGCCCCCTCGGATTCAAGCGAGTGCTTTGGACTGCGTTCTTCGACGGCTCGGTGATGAAGACGGGGGAGCGGGCGCGGGCCCGCTCTTCGTGTCACCCCTCGGGGAACACATGCGCTACGCAGTGCGCCTCCACTTCCCCGCGTCCAACAATATGGCGGAATACGAGGCCCTTCTCTGCGGCCTCAAAATCGCCATTGAGTTGGGCGTCAAGCGTCTCGACGTACGAGGGGATTCGCAGCTCGTGATCGATCAAGTCATGAAGAACGCGAGCTGCCACGATGACAAGATGGAGGCTTACTGTAAAGCCGTGCGGGCCCTCGAAGACAAATTCTACGGCATCGAGCTTAATCACGTACCCCGCCGGTACAACGAGGAGGCAGACGAGCTGGCAAAGATCGCGTCGGGCGGATCACCGTTCCCCCGAACGTTTTCGCACGCGACATCGCGCAGCCCTCGGTCACCTTCGAGCCCTACCCCTCGAGCGACGGCGGACCCTCGGGGGCTCCCTCGAACCCAGCGGGTGCGGAACCCATGGAAGAGGACCCCTCGAACGAGGCGTACGTGCTCTCCCTTCTCGAGGGGTACGGCACCCACGAGGCTGTCGCGATGGACATCGAACCGGCTCCCGTCCAGGCGGACTGGCGGGAGAAGTACATCGCCTGGATTGCTCGAGGGGAACTCCCCGCAGACCGGGCCACAGCCAGGCGCATCGCCAGGATGGCCAAGTCATTCACCCTCGTCGACGGCGAGCTGTACAAGCGCGCCGCGTCAGGCATCCTCCAGCGGTGTATACCCATTCCCGAGGGGCGCGAGCTCCTACGGGACATCCACGCGGGGGATCCGTGGCCACCACGCCGCGCCGCGCACCCTCGTTGGCAACGCGTTCCGCCAAGGCTTCTACTGGCCTACCGCGGTCGCGGATGCCAGCGAAATAGTGCGCACCTGCGAAGGGTGCCAGTTCTACGCCCGCAAGTCCAATTTGCCCGCTCACGCCCTACAAACAATCCCTGTAACATGGCCGTTCGCCGTGTGGGGGTTGGACATCGTCGGGCCCCTGCGGAAGGCGCCCGGGGGCTTCACCCACCTGCTTGTCGCGATCGACAAGTTCTCCAAGTGGGTGGAGGTGCGCCCCATCACGAATTTGAAGGCTGAGCAGGCGGTCACGTTCTTCACCGACATCGTCTACCGCTTTGGAGTGCCAAACTCCATCATCACGGACAACGGGTCCCAGTTCACGGGCCGGAAGTTCTTGGAGTTCTGCGACAAGTTCCACATCCGCGTGGATTGGGCAGCTGTGGCACACCCACAGACCAACGGCCAAGTGGAGCGCGCCAACGGCATGATTCTACAGGGCCTCAAGCCCCGAATTTTTGACCGGCTCAACAAATGCGGCGGAAATGGCTCCAAGAACTACCGGCGGTCGTGTGGAGCCTAAGGACAACCCCAAGCGAGCCACCGGGTTCACCCCGTTTTTTACGGTCCATGGCGCGGAGGCCGTCCTCCCCACGGACCCGGAATATGGGTCGCCCGAGATTCGAGGCTACGACGAAGAGGCTAACCGGCGAGCCCGCGAGGACTCACCGGACCGGCCTAGACGAAGTACGCCTCGTGGCGTTGATGCACTCCGCAAGGTATCAACAGTCCCTACGACGCTACCAAGCACGCAAGATACGTCGCAGGGATTTCAGCGAAGGGGATCTAGTCCTAAGGCTACGCCAAGACAACCGAGGGCGCCACAAGCTATCGCCCCCATGGGAGGGACCCTACGTCGTGGTGAAGGTACTCAAGCCGGGCACGTACAAGCTGGCCAACGAGGACGGCGAAGAACTTACCAACGCTTGGAACATCCAACAGCTACGTCGCTTCTACCCTTAGCTAGGATTTCCAAGTATTTTCTGTTGTAAAAACGCATGGCCAACACCCCAGTTGGCGTCACCTATGTAAATACTCCAAGTCTAATAAAAGGGCAACTCGGCTTTCCCCGAAACCCAAGTTACCCTCGGGGGCTACCGCGGGGGGCACCCCCCCCAAATGGTCCCATTTTTTCGCGCAAAAAAATGTAACAACACGCGCTAAAGTTTGTTTCCTACTTCAACCTCGAGCCATGATTCGAACGGGCGCGGGTGGCACGGCGGAAGGAGCGTGCGAGCCAGAGGCAGCCTACGCCGCGTGGCTATGGCCCGTCTCTCTCGCCTCCAACCCGGCGGGCCCCCGCGAAAAACGAACTCCCCTAACTAGAATCTACTCGGGGAAGAAGGAGAAACAAAAGGCGTAATAAGCAAACAACTTCGTTTACAAAGAATCGCTTATGTTCACAAGACGACTTGTTTATTTACAAAAAGGCCACGAGGCCGAATTCTGATACACATGAACAAAAAACGGGCCTAGCGCCCAGATGCTTTCAGGCGGGTGGAGCGAGCGGCATCGGCGGCGTCCGGAAGAGGAATTCTTCGAAGGCCTCGGAGAGCGACCCGGCGGCGTCAGCAACAAGCGCGTCCGCACGCTCCATGGCCACCTCGTCCTCGACGCCCTCGGGCACGATGTAGCCTTCCGCCACCGCCTCGAGGTTGACCTCGTAGTGGGATCGCACCACTCCGAGGGCCTTCGCACGCCCAGGTGCAACGCCCGGCGCATCCGCTCCGTGACGTGGCCGCCGAGGGCGCGCAGCGGCCGGCCGCCGAGCCGCCGGCCTGGGCCTCGCCTTCCTCGACGACGCGGCAGGTTTCGAGGGCCGCGTCACGCAGCTCCTGCAGCTCCCGCTCAGAGGAGTTGTAGGAAGCCTGCAGGGCCTCAGCCCGCCCAGCAGCGTGCCCCAAGGCAGTGCGCAAGCCTGGAATCATCAAGAGGACAAGAAATCAGAAAGGGAGAAGCGAACCCTCTAAAGCAAAGAACCAACAAACAAGAGTCGAAAAGTCTCACCCTCGACTTGCTTCCTCTCCAGACTGAGGTCGCGGCGTGCGGACTCGAGCTCCGACTCGAGACACCGGGACGGCCTCGCCTTGCTCACGGAGGGCCGGCTCTGGGCGGCATTGCCGATGCCGAGCGAGAGCGCTTCATCCTCAACCTTGGAGAATGCGGCGTTCCGCTCCTCCGGCCGACTTCTCCGCCGCTTCTCGAGCAACGCGCTCCCGCTCCGGGCGCCGTTCGGGCGTCGCCGAGGGCGCCTCGCTCTTGCCGGAGCCGCCCCTCGGCCCCCGGCGGGCGACACGCTCCTCGCCGGAGTCGCTCCTCGAGACGACGAGGGCCGCGGCCTTGGCGTCGAGGGCGGCCTTCGGGTCATCGGCCTCCTTGGCGCGCTCGCTCCCGCCCGCGCGCCCGCTCCTCGCCCGGCGCCGGCTGCCGCGCTCCGCGCCCCTCGAGCGACGTGCGGAGCTCCCGGGTCTCGGCGCGAGCGGTGGCCACCTCCGCCTCCCCAATTGGCGGCCGGCCGTCCGCGTCTTGTCCGGGTCCTCGCGCGCGTTCCACGGCGCCTCGTCGCGATCGACGAGAGCCGCGCGGATCCGCTCGAGACTCGAGTGACGCGCCGTGTCCGCCTCGAGCTCTCGGGAAGCACGTCGCACCACGCCATCGCCCGTACACCGCCCACCGTCCGGCGTCCCGAGAGCATCCGCAAGCGCGTCGAAAGCGCTGCATCGCTCCCGGAGCTGGCGGGCCTCGGCGTTCACCTGGTCGAACGCGTCGTACTTCTCATGGGCGCGGCGCTCGAGCTCCTGGCATACACACATCGAATCTCGTAAGTGCCAAGGCTTGAATGCGGCACACGAAAACGAAAAAGAAAGAGAGACGAGCAACCGTGGCTCACCTGGAAGACGAGCCAGGCCGGGCCGCCGTGGACCTGCAGCGCCTCGTTCAACGCGCGGTTGAGCGTGGCGCCGTGGTTCCGGAGCTCGCCCCAGAGCTCCTGCTCCCCCCTGGCGTCGGCGAACGCAGGGGGATCCTCCACGGCCCCCCCCAACCGGGCGGAGCGACCGGCGTGGGAGGACGAGGCCTCGGCATCGTGCCCTCGGCCCCCCACTACCATGCGACCCTCGCGCCGCCCTCACGAGGGCCCCCTCCCGGGGGTCGGGGGGAGTTCGCGGGCCCAGCCCACCGGTTCCACCCGGGCGGCGGGGAGTCATCCGAGAGCTCCACCACCTCCGCCCGGAGACCGCCGGCGGGAGGACCCCGCTCGCTCCGCCTCCGCCCGGCGCCCCCACCGCCCCTCCGCGGCCACGGGGCACCCGTAGTGGCACCGTCGCCGCCACCTCCCGGCCGCGCCGCCGCATCCGCGGGCACCCCCGCGAGTTGCACCCGCTCCGCCTCCTCCGCGCGGTGGCCGCCACCGTGGGCGGCACCTCCACCGTAGCCACCGCCGCGGCCCGCGCCTCCATGGCGGCCGGCGCCGGCCGCCCCCGGCGACCTCGCGGCCGCGCCGCGGCGGGCCGATCCGCCGGCCGGGGCCTCGAGGCCCCGGCCGGGCCTTGCGAACTCGTGCCCGCCGCCGCGCTTGTCCCCGGGCGCGACCCCCTCGACGAACGCCGCCGGGTGGGGATCGACGCGTCCGTCCTCAGCACCTTGGCCGGTGCAAGAGGGGGAACGGTTGGCACCGCCCTGCGCAGACACGAACGGAGGGTTAGAGCATCTAATCACCAGCAAACTAAAACCGAACAAAGGAAGACAGGCCCCTTACCTCGCGGAGGAAAAGGCCCGCTTCCTTTTCCTCGAGGCCTCCGCGGACGAGGCCGGCGCAGCGGCCGTGCCTGCCGCAGCCGCCTCCCCGACGGCGCCGCCGCACGCACGGGCACGCCCGCCCCGCGCGCGCGGGCGCGCCCGATGCCGCACCCCCCCGAAGAAGCCACCGCGCGCGGGGGCACGCTTGCCCCGCGCGCACGGGCACGCCCGCCGACGCGCCCCGACGACGACGACGCGCGCGCGCGGACGCGCTCCCTCCGCGCGCGGGCACGCTCGACGCGCGCACGGGCGCGTCCGCCGCGCGTACCTCCACGCGCGCGCGCCACCCCCCGACGACGAATGCCCGGCGGCGGGCGCCGGTGCGCCCGCCCCGGACGAAACCACCCCCCGACGCGGCGCGGGTTCCGGCGACGGGGGCGCGGTTGCCACACCGTCCGAGGGGCCCTCCCCCTCGGACTCTTCCTCCTCGTCCTCGCTCCGAGGACGAGGGCTCCTCGATATCCGGGGAGGAGAGCCCCGGCTCCTCGCGCCGCCGGTACTCCGCGGACCGTCGGTCGCGGCGCGCTTGGCGACGCCCGGCGTGCTCCCTCTGCGCGCGCCGCCCGCTCCTCGCTTGCTCCCGCCGCGCCGCCCCCGCCGAGCGCACGGGAGTCGGGGGGTGGGTGGAACGGACTTGGCGATGTTAAACTCCACCGGCCGCACACAAAAGTGACAATGGCGGATCGGGGAGACGAAAGCAAGACCAAGAACTAAAACGAGATCGGGAACCCAACTCACCCGCGGGCCGAAGGGGGAGCATCTCGACGTCCCACGGGTCCGGCCCTCGGGCGGCGGCGGCGTCCGGTGTCGACGGCGCTCCGCGCCGCGGTGAGCGCATACGGCCGCTCAAGGGGCGTCGGGAGCATCCGCGACCTCGCAGGTCGATGGGGTTGGCCGCCTCCGTCATCTCGAAGATGCAGAGCGGCCTCTCCATCAGTGGCACGACCCGCCGATGGTGGAGGAAGGCGAGGACGCCCATCGCGGTCACCCCGTGCTTCCTCAGCCGCTCCAGTGCGCCCAGCACCGACTCTGCCGCGCCCGGTGCTGGGGCGTGGACACCCCGTAGCCCCAGGAGCTAGGCCTCTCCTTGAACACCCGGCCGGTGTAGGGGGGAAGGCCGGGCTCGGCGTTGCGCAGATAAAACCATCCCCGCTCCCAGCCGGCGTTGTTCGTCGTCATGGTGCAGGGGATGTAGGCGTTCTTGAATTGCCCCCGCAGGGCAAGCGACATCCCGCCGGCGCGCACCGCGCGGCGGGTCCTTGGCTCCGTCGTGGGCTGCGTGAAGAGCTCCCCGCGGAAGAGGTGTACCCGCAGCTCCCCAGTGCCAACGGGATCCCTAGGTACCCCTCGCGGACGCCCACGAACGTGGCCGCCGCGAGATCGCATTGGGGGCGAAGTTATGCAACTCCACCCCGTAGTAGTGGCACATTGCCCGCATGAATGTGCTCGCCGGCGCGTTGAAGCCGCGCTCGTGGTAGCGGAGGAAGCTCACCACGTAGCCCTCCGGCGGGTTGGGCTCGTGATGCGCCGCCGGCGGCACGATCCATTCCGCCGGCGCCCATCTTCGTTGGCCGACAGAGCCGGCGGCGGCGACCAGCTCGCCCAAGGCGAGCTGGGTCACCGTGGATCTCTCCCAGGCGTACGGCTCCAAGATCCTAAGGGGAGGCTGAGGCGGCGCCATGGAGAGGACGAATGCAAAGGCGGAGGACAAGGAAACGAGGAAAAAGCTCTAGCGAGCAAGACCGCGCGGTGGCGAGAGCGAGGCGAAGGCGAAGGGACGGGGGGACCGAAAGTGGTAAGGTGCCAAGGTAAAAAAACCGCCGTCCACTCCTCCCCGCGGTTTATAGGCGGCGGGCGAGTTCTCCGGAGCGGATGCCCCCGCCGCATTAACTTGCGAGGAATCTTTTCATCGCGTCGACGGGCGGGCCCCACCACGACCGCAGCAGCTCTAACACCGCAGCGGGTCATCATTACGGCGAGGAACGGCCGCGACCGAGGCAAAACCGTCATATCCGCCCGCCGCGCCGCCCACTACGCGCGCGCGCGGCCGCGCCGCCCAAAAAGGCGCGCCCGCGCTCGCAAAACCGCGGCCACGACCGCAAGGCAATTAAATGCCCGGCCCCTTGCCAAGCAAGGAGAGCCCTCGAGCGAGGCGAATCCTCGGCTCGAGACAAAGGCGACCCTCGATGGGATGACGGCGTGAGAAGGTCGCCGGGACCCGCTCGGTGTAGAGCGGGCGGCACCGCGGGCACCCATGCCACGTGAAGCCCTCGAGTGGCGTGACCCTCGGCTTGAAACGAGGGGCGACCCTCGACGGGATATCGGCGTGAGAAGGTCGCCGGGACTGCTCGGTGTAGAGCAGTAACCGCGGCACCCATGCCACGTGAAACCCTCGAGCGGCATGACCCTCCGCTCGAGACAATGTCAACCCTCTAAAAGAAGGCACGCGCGTAAGAGGATCGCCCAGGTCACGCTTGAAATAGAGCGGCACCGAAAGCACTCATGCCGCGCCATGCCACCAACCAGCACCTCGAGGGTCGGCACGCCCACACCCCTCGACGGCCGCAAACGTGAAAAGACGGGGCTGTCCAGGCACGGCCCCGCACGGCCTTACTGATCAGTGGTTCGAAGCCTGACCCTCGACGGGTTCGAACGGGCGCCCCGCATCACGCAGTTAGGGACGACGAGGGCACGCGCATTCGAGCCGTTCCTCGAGCCCGTCGGCTCGAGGGTGCCCCACATGTCGTGTTCGAGAGCCGCCGAGGGCGGCCTAGCGGGGGGATCCCACCGAGGGAGAGCTTCCGCGCCCTCGGTCCCTAGCGAACGGGACCGAGCCCCACCTAGCAAACCCACGCAAGCGCTTCCATGGACGTGTCTCCGGACCGCGCAGCCTACCCTTATCGAACGGGGCATGGGCGTCCACTTGAACCACCCGCTAGCGCTCGACGAGGAATCCGCGATTCGCGACCCGCTCGATGGGAGTCGTGGAGACCTCACCCTCCGTCCGCGGAGGGACGGCGAGGGCGCGTTAAAAAACAAGTCGTCGAGCTCGACCCGATCGCCTCGAACGGGCCAAGGCTCGGGGGCTTGACGCGCGGCTACACCTCCTTGAAATTGCACCCGCCGGGAGACAAAGGACGAGGGGGAGCGTGCACCCCCGATGCCGCCGAAATACCGCCGATGCCGGTTGGCATATGTGCCACGCCTTTCGACCGAATTGCTCGCGGTTAACCCCTCGCAGAGAGCCCACACTCCCGTAGGGCTTCGGGAGGGCTAGACCCGCGGGTCCGCCGACGCGGCCCCACGGAAAGCGTTCGCAAACAAGGAGGGAAGAACGTCCTATCGGTAGGTTCCGGCATCCGCGGGAGCCTCAATGGCAAACCCGCGGATGCTCGGGGGCTACCGTTCGGGGACCGCCCTAGGGGTCCCCTTAAACAATGGGGGAACCCTCACTTAAATCCCCGCATCGAAATAAGCTAGGCCTAACAATGCAGAAACTAACCATGCGCAGACATGGCCCATGCGGCAGACTCCGAGGCCCACCAAGACGGCTCGTCTAGAAGACCCCTCGAGCGAGTGCTCCGCCTCGCTCGAGGACACGCTCCCCCTCGAGCAGGCTCCGCCTCGTTCGAGGGGCGACCCCCTCCTCGAACGGACTCCGTCCCGTTCGGGGGGCGACCCCTCCCTCGAGCGGTCCCGTCCCGCTCAAGGGCACGCTCCCCCTCGAGCGAGTCCCGTCCCGCTCGAGGGTCCGCCCCCCCCGCCGGGGCCCGCCACGCTCACGGGCGCGCCCGCACGCGTGCGCCGGCCCCGTACTTGGGCATTTAACGCCCGACGCCGCGGGGACGGCGCCATCATGCGCCCCCGGGCTCACGCCCCGTGCCGCCGCACCAACTCCCCGGGGAGGAGCCCATCCCCGCCACCGTGGGATGGACTGTGCGGCACGGCCGGTGTCAGTCCCGTGACACCGCGCGCCCACTACTGTACGACTAACGCGCCCGACCCTCGAAAGGGGGCCGGACGCACCCTCGATTCACTTTCCCGTGACCCCCGCGGGGTTAGGTGAGGAGCGCTAGGCGGGTGGATGGCCATCCCGGCCACTGTAACGGCGCGGCCGCCGTACCCACGCGTGCAGGCGCACGCCCGACACCACAGGCGCACGCCCGAGCACCGCAAAGAACCACTCCACAACCGCGGAACGCATTGGGAAGGAACGCCGTTCGCCCGCTCCCCGTATCCCGTACTCGCCCGTCATCGCACCTCCCTCGAAGCCTATCGAAGACGCCATCGCCATCCGCCGCCTCCTACCCTCGAACCGCCACCGTTCGGGCACGGGGTAGGCCATCATGGCCGGATCGCGGCGAAGATCGTCCGGACGGCCGCCCACTCTACACCGTAGCGCGACGTGCTCCCTCACGTAGCTAGGCGGGCCGCGGCGTGCATGTAACTCGCCGCCCCCTTAGCCTATAAAAGGGGAAGCGAGCCCCCAGCCGCGGGGGGACGAATTCAGAGGAACACAACACATCGTGCACTCACTCTCTTATTCTCCCACAACATCTCCAGCCACTCGCCCAGGGACTTGGAAGCCACGCTTCCTCTCCCGCCTCGCTTGTATTTGCCCCACTACAAGCACCCCGTGGCCGAGCAATACAAAGTGCCACGAGCACGCCCCCGTCGGACGTACGGCCCCCTCGGCCGGAACCAGGATAAAACCTTGTGTCATTTGTTGCTTAGCATCGACCATCGAGGGATAGACCTAGGCGTTATCTACTGGTTAGTGTCGGGACCATATTCCGCACCGACACTTGGTGACCGGGAAGCAATACTCTTGTGTGAGTGCTTCAACAACGTGAACTTGGGGTGGCTTAGTGCCTACCGATACCACGGGATAAATCGCGTGTCAAGAGTTTGCTTCCTCTCATCCCCTTTACGTTTCCGCATTTACTCTATTGCAATCTTTGTTTGCCTTTACTTTCCTAGAGTAGTATCATGCTAGGATTGGCTATAGGTTGCAAACCTTCTTTTGGGATGGGAGTTTCACACTAGAACAACCGTAGTTGCACATATCGATAGTATGTTCTAGTTTACCTTTGCGCAAAATTAGTGAAGCCATAGGTTAAGGTTTTAAGTTGCCTAATTTACCCCCTCCCCTCTTAGGCTAATGAGCATCCGATTCCTTACAAGTGGTATCAGAGCCGGGACTCACTTCCTTCACAAGGATACACCAATTCGATTGGTAAATTGTAAAAACCGGCTCATTGGAACGGTTAGGCTTCACCGCCTAGTGAGTTGCTCTATAGAGGAATGAAAGGGGTGGATACCTTAGGTTTGGCTCCACATTTCGATGGCACGGGCTATCCTCGGTGGAAGGTTCTCATGGAGGCCTATCTCCAAGCAAGGGACCTTGATGTTTGGAGAGTCACCGATGAGGGCATGAAAAATGGTACTAGAAAGGAAAAGCAATTTGATGTGATTGCTAAGAGTATCATTTTGTCCTCACTAGATGTAGGCGTTTTCAATAGAGTTTTTACTTGTGAAAATGCTCATGAGCTATGGAAAACCATCAAGGAGCAAAATGAGGGTTAAAAATAAGTTGCTAATGAACGCTATGGTTGTCTCCTTGAGGAATTCAATAGCTTTAAGCAACTTGCTAATGAAAATGCCGAATCTATGTACTCACGCCTAAATGTGCTTGTCAATGAGATTAATGCCTTAAGTGTGAAGGACATCACGGACTTGAACATAAACCGGAAGATCCTTCAAAGTCTCCGAAAGCCCGACTATGACTTGGTGAAAGCAATCATCTACGAGAAGAAGCTCGAAGATTTGAAGCCATAGCATATCTTGAGCAAGATCATGGCACATGAGCTTCAACTCATGCCCAAGTCAAAGAAGGCGCCCCAAGAAAAGCCTCAAGAACCATCCTCTCCAACAACAAGCCATGCTCTCTCAAGCCGACAAGAGAAAATGTTGAGTAGGATGGCTACTCATGGAAGCTCAAGCGAAGATGATGGTGATGATGGTGACGATGGAGATTCCTCAAGTGATGAAGAGGTTGAATCCATGGTGGCCGAGTACGTGAAGAAGATCTTCAAGTATGTGAATAAAGTCAACATGTACGGCTACAACGTCCACTTGAGAGAAGGGCGTCATCATCAACACATCAAGTTCACCAAGATCAAGCACAAGCCTAAGAAGAAAGTGGTCAAGGAGAGAAGACCAAGGCAAGAAGCAACTTTCGCCGTCCGCGAGTGGACAAGTGGTGGATCAAGTTCTTCTAGCTCAAGCGAAGAATCAAGAAAGAACTTCACCACCCGCTTCATGCAAGGTCCTTCATCATCACACATGTGCCTTATGGCCAAAGGTATGGAAAGCAATGTAAGTGATGACGAATCTGACACCACCTCTCTAAATGATCTTGTTGAGCTAATCCATGAGCAAAAAGGAATGCTTGAACAACAAGCTAATGAAATCAAAGAACTCAATGCTCTCAATGATCTTAGTGACACCTTTGCTACAAATTATGAACATTTGTTGTGCAAATTCAAGTTGCTTAGCAAGGAGTGTGATGAGCTAAAATCTAAGCTTGAGAGCAATGAGACTAAAACTAGTAATTCCTTTGAGCTTAATGAAACATCTATTCTTTGTGCAATCCCTATCTCCAAGGTAGATGCTTCAACTTCTTGCATTGAATTAATTGATGAATCCTGCTCACCATCTTGCCATGAGAATGTTGTTGTAGAATCATGTGATTATCTCATAGGCAAGGAAAATGATGAGCTCAAGCAAGAAGTGAAAAGGCTCCGAGAGAGGTTGGCAAACTTGATGGGCAAGGGCAAGAACGATGAAGAACAAGTGGACATCTCTCAAGACATGAAGAGCCAAGTCCAACCTTCTCAAGATAACCGTGATCACATGGTGAAGAAGCTTGAGAAGGGTGCAACCGTGACTTGCTACAAGTGTCATGAGGAAGGGCACAAGTTCTACAAATGCCCCCAATTTGTCAAGAAGATGGACAAGGGCGCAAAGAAGAAATTGAAGCCCACCATCAAGAGCTCCCTCATCTACACCAAGCCCAACCGCACGAACAGGACCAAGAGCAACACCTACGTCACCAAGAAGAAGGCAAATGGCAAGGTGGTTGCACACAAGGTTGGGAAGGTGAAGGAAGAGCGGGGTTGGAACCAACCTATTTGGGTGCCCAAGGAAGTCATCACCAACATGAAGGGGCCTCAAATGGTTTGGGTTCCAAAGGAAACTTGAAGGCCTTAAGAGTGGGGACTTGGGAGGCTTGGCACAATCAAGATGAGAAGTTTCAAGCCTAGAAGCCAAGCTTGCAAATTGGATATGTGTTGCCCAAGTTCCCCGGTTGAGGTAATGGAAACTAGTACCTATCTCTTGCATCATTGTAGCTCCATTGCCTTGTTTAGGTTGAATTTGTTGCAATGTTTACATATGGTAGGTTGCTTGTGTCATGTGCTAACCCATGAGCAATCTACATGGTTTGATTAGTGTGTAGGAAAGCTACACTTGTTCTTTCATGGTGCATGTTTTCATATATATCTTTTTGCATCATGAGCAATCTATAGGGTTAGCTTCCCTTTTGTTTTCATAAACAATGTGCATACATTTGGTTGGTGATTCAAACACTAAATGCACACATTTAGGGGGAGCTCATCCTATGGTTTGGTTATGGGACTAACATTGTTTCAAGCTTATCTTATGTAGTCCCATAGCGACGCGTTCTGGTGCGGTACTTCATTCTAAGAGAATGCTATTTCACTCTCAATGTGATCTAACATCTCTAAAAGAGTGAATATAGCAATATGAGCTTCATGCTATTGAGTCATGTCCTTGCGAGCTTATGTCTCTATATAAGTTCAAAGGCAATGTACTCATACATTCCTAATCCTTGTGGTACCCCAAGTGTCTTCTATACAAGCTTCTTTCAAGTGGTGTCACCTAGTGATATCATTTCCAAGTGGCCCATCTCAATGTGGTGCCAACAAGGTAGAGAGGATCAACCCCTAGAGGTATGCAATAATAAAAAGACTACAAGTGATATCTACAAGTGGTAATGTAACAAAAACCCATTTGTTTTATCTCTTGTCCTTTAAGCTACCTCTTTACATGATATGCTCTAAGCTTCCTTGTTTTACAAGTTTGTAGTTGTGCACTTGTTTCTCACTACCCTTGTCTTGCAACTGGTATTCTTTTTATGCACACACTTAGGGGGAGCTTAGTTTGTATCATGTTAGTCTCATGAGCTTGTGATCCACCTTAGTTATTCACTCACGTGGTATCTTCATTGATATCATACTTATGGATCATGGTTCATGCGGCTTTCTCCCTTGCATTTAATATCTCTCCTTTGAGCTATGGTTGCTAGATCTTGCTAGTTTCCTTGGACCCGTTTGCTTTGGACTTTCTGGAGATTTTATTCCAAAGGGGGAGAATGTGAGACCAAAGCAAGCTTGTGGCTTAAGCTTACAAGTGGGCTCAAGGATGCTTACGAGTGATTTCAAGGATATGAGACCAAAGGGGGAGAATGCGAACATAAGATCAAAAAGGGGGAAGTTTGATCTAGGGGGAGTTTGGATGATGGTAAGCATCCAAGCAAGTGTAAGTGGTTCTAATTCTGTCAATTCTAGCAAACTTATGCTTGCTTTGGTTGTGTTGTCATAAATCACCAAAAAGGGGGAGATTGTAGCGAACATGGCCTCATATGCCATTTGTTCGGAGTTTGATTTTGGTGATTCATGACAACATGATCAATGGGACTAACCATATTGTTTGAGCATGTCTTTGTAGACATTTCTAGGTCCCAAGGATGCAAGAAAACCCCATGCAAAAATGCCAAAACAAAGGGTTAAAACCGAGCAAGAAAAGGAAAAGAGAAGACACCGTCGGATGAACCGACGGTCCCTCAAATACAAGCGTCGGTGCAATCGTCAGACGAGTTGGTGCACAGGGTCAAACCCTAGGTACCGTCGGATGAACCGACGGTCCATTATTTAGTAGCGTCGGACGAGTTGCAGAGGAAGAGCAAGGAAGGCAGTAGCACCGGATGATCCGACGGTCTAAGTGGGGACCCCGTCGGTCTATCCAACGCTCAGTTTGAATTCATACAGAGACGCGCCAAGATGATGCCTTCAGCACCGGATGATCCGACGCCTTGGTAAAGGCATAGCGTCGGTCTATCTGACGGTCTGTTGGAAGCTAATAGTACCGACTTGGACGCGAGGCCTTCAGCACTGGATGATCCGACGTAGCGTCGGAGCATAGCGTCGGAGCAGTTGTGTCAGAGAACCTCAACGGCTACGTGACGTGGGAGGGGCACCGAATGAACCGACGTCCTGGAAAAGCATAGCGTCGGATCATCCGGCGGTACCTTTTTCAGCAGCTTTTAGCCAACGGCTAGTTTGATGCCTTGGGCTATTTATACCCCCTCCACTCACCCATTTGAGGTTGCTGGATTGTGTGGAAGTGCAGAGGAGTTCAAAACACATTCAAGATCATATCCAGTCCATCCAAGTGCTTAATTGCTCACCCTTAGACTAGTGCATGCTTTGTGTATGTGCTTAGTGCTAGGCTTAGCTTAGAGCTGAGTGAGTGCAAGGTTGTGCCAACCTTATGACGTGATTCTTGAGTGAATCCAGTTGTACAAGGTTCGCCGGAAGCCTTGGGGCCTAAGTGGCTCACCGGCAATCGTCATCCACCCTCCGGCTTGGTGTGGAGCGGCGAGGACACTTTGTGCGGGGGACGTGGAGACCCCCTTCCTTGGTGGAGAAGCTCCTTAGTGGAGGCGGCATCAAGGTGACCAAGGGAGCTTGCCAAGTGCCTAAGTGGCTAGCCTTTGTGGCAAGTCAAGTTGGTGCTCTTGGGAGAGACTTGGTGACCGGGAATCAATACTCTTGTGTGAGTGCTTCAACAACGTGGACTAGGGGTGGCTTAGTGCCTACCGATACCACGTGATAAATCGCGTGTCAAGAGTTTGCTTCCTCTCATCCCCTTTACGTTTCCGCATTTACTCTATTGCAATCTTTGTTTGCCTTTACTTTCCTAGAGTAGTATCATGCTAGGATTGGCTATAGGTTGCAAACCTTCTTTTGGGATGGGAGTTTCACACTAGAACAACCGTAGTTGCACATATAGATAGTATGTTCTAGTTTACCTTTGCGCAAAATTAGTGAAGCCATAGGTTAAGGTTTTAAGTTGTCTAATTCACCCCCTCCCCCTCTTAGGCTAACGAGCATCCGATTCCTTACAGTGTCCTTGACACACGACGACGAGGCGGATTCCGGTAGTGAATATTCAGTAGGGTTTTTGACAGCTTTTCTTGGTTGGATCCATCACAGTAGCGCAGATTGATCTCTTGACAATAGATGTGGTGGTATGTTTATTAGACTACGGATGTGCTGCTGGTGTACCTTTGGTATGCAGAGGCCAGCATGACTTAATTTCATTCTTCCTTTAATGACATAGACAACGAAATATGGTAATGGACTAATGATTAAGATGATTGTAAATTCAAAACTAAAATGGGAACTGTAAAAAGGAGTGATCACACTAAATTATACTCTCCTAGCTAGTATACAAGTGGCCCCGCATCTAAGACTGACTTGACTGTGATGCCCTCAGCGTCCCAATATGCCTATTAGACTAGCTAGCTATAGAGTGATCATATGCATGCACCCCGAATCGCACGGCAATAATCAAACTCCATCAAGTTGGCCGCACGCGCGCGAGCGACGACAGATTGTTCTCTTTCACCACCATGGAATTGGGACGATATTTCTTTACGAATAAAGGAGAACATATGCTCCCCTTTCGAATCATTTGACATCGATCCTAGCTAACCATGCACCAATCTTCAGACAACAAACAGGGCAATCAGTAAGCAATGAGAATGAAAAATTAAGTGCTGCGCATCATTGTGCAGCTACTCCTTTTTCACGGCATTTGAGTTTAGGTACTTGATCACGATGTGCATCTCTGCCTAACCACTTCGGGAAATCCTAAAGCCAAGTGTCTGAAACACTGGGCGAAGAGCAAAAAACACTCAACGAAGAACACTCGGAATACAAGACTCGGCAAAGACTCCTTTGCGGAATGTTTTCCATCGTACACCCTGTGAAGCTTTGCCAAGTGCCTATCTGACACTCTAGCAAAGATTTTTGGAAAATATAAAAAAATCATGCACGACGGCAGCAGCTCCTTGCCGCCACCGCTGACCCCCTCCGCTCAACGTCACCACCAGTCACCACCACACCGTAGCCACCACCAAGGAGATGAAGCTGCTACAACCACCAGGCCATCGCCGTCACTGCCAGGGAGGAGAGCAAGGATGAGAGACGGCCATCCATGCTGCCGCCACCGCCGCCACCAGAGTCGACCGTCCGCATAAGGGGGAGGAGGTATCCCCACCGGGGCCGGCCCACGCCTCCACCGCCATTGTAGCTTGGTGTCTCTGCTCCGTCACCGGATCAGAGAGAGAGAGAGCTCCCCCCTCCAGATGTACTCGCCTCAGCCGCCATAGATCTCACCGTCGAATCTCCTCACTGACTGCCGCTGGATCTCCTCCTTGTGTAGTCGGCCGCCGCCGGATCTCCTCGCGCCGGCCGCCACCGGATCTCACAGATCTAGCGCCACCACTCCTCACCCCGGGCATGAGGTGAGGGGCAAGCAAAGGGGAGAGGGGAGGGGCAGCCATGGAGCCACTCTTTGCCGAGTGCTAGATCTCGAACACTAGGCAAATATTTTTCTGTTTTTTATTTTTAGGTTTACAATATAAACATAAATGAATAGAAATTAATTTAACATCTTGTCAAATTCACTCAGTAATATGTATTTAATTTTTTTCACTCATATAATTCCATTATTGTATGCACATATAACTCAAATTCAATTTATATTAATAATGACATGTAATACATTAAAATTATTCCAAGATGTTATTAAAAGCTAACATGAAGCAATCTTTGTTCTCTATTGGCTATAAAAATATTATAGTCAAATCACAATTCGATAATCACTTTGCACCCAAATCTTTTTCAATCCCTCTTAACACCCTGATCCTTCCTATAAGATGCTTCATTTCAAAACATCATATGTGACAAAATGTTCAAAACCTTTTTAAATTTTTATGACAGCCTCCACGTATGATATCATCACATCATGACAATATTATAATTTTCAGACTTCTTTTGCTTATTAAAAAATTTAAAACCATACAACCACACGTTCATAGTCATGTTTCGTGAGAAAGATGTTCAAAGTTCCTTTTCATTCATAAGTTAAGCCTCAAACAGGTATGAATGATATAGATATCAATTTTCTACTCATTTTATTCTATTATTTCAATAACTTGCACTTCAAAGTTGACTTATACAAAAATTGCTTGAAATGAAATTAATTATTTAAATATAGCAAAATGATAAAAAATTACCAAACTTTAATATGGAGTAACACATTATATGTGCAGAGTAGAAAAGTTTGACGTGTATGAAAGAAAAAAATTGTTTACCAAGTGTCAGAAAAAATAGGCAAACTTGTTTCATTTGCCAAGTGTCCGAGAAAACCACTCGGCAAAAATGTTGTTTACCAAGTGTTTGAGGGATGACACTCAACAAGCCATTCAACAGTTGCATCTATGGAATTTTCCGGTCGCATCAACTGTTTCTTCCAATGATATTGCATCAATACAATTATTATACACAACACAAAACAACAGGGTTTTTTCTTTCTTACTTATTGAACATATAAGAAAAATCACTATGGCACCGTTACCACAGTTTCCATAGTAATTTTTCTTCTCCACAAAGGACGATGTGTTTGCTAAAAAAAATGTGTGGGCTGCTGCATGTAAATGTTAATTATGTAAAGGACCATGAGGAGCTACTACCTTTTTTTTCGCTGCCTCCCTGAAATACCGTGCATTCCGATCCAAGTTGTGCGATCAAGCTACTATCTTTCCTATAGTCAGCTATTGTTGGTGGGTTGGATACGTACTCCCTCCGGTTCCATATTAGAAGTCGTTTAGGACAGCGACACGGTCACCAAAGCACAACTTTGACTTCTCTTTTCAACAAAAATCTTTATTGGAAAGTTATATATTATATTCTTATGCAAGTAATTTTGAAGACAAATTTATTTATATGATTTTCACATTTTCAAATTCAACGACTTAAAAGTTATTCATGATTTATATTCCCAATATTTGACTCAAAACCTTGTCCAAAACGACTTCTAATAGGGAACTGGGCAGAGGCGCGGAGCCACGGGAGGGGCGGGCTGGGGCCTGACCTCCTTAATGCTCCAAGAAACACTAATCTACCATGGCCAAAATAAAAAAAAATAGTGAAAATCAGTAAAAATTAGTCTATTTTGACTTAAAAATTTGTTGTTTGGCCCCCTCCTCAATGTTGGAATCCAGGCTACGCCCCTAAACCCTAAACCCTAATATTTGCACGGTGCATGCAAACCTGCAAAAGGAGGCAGACAGAGACATTGGTTTCCACACAAACAATAATATATAGTCTTTGCCATCTTTTTTCCATAAGACAATGCATGAATAGGTTTCACACAAAGACAATAATGTGTGTCATCATTTAATTCCTAATGATAAAGAGAAGTGATGAGAATATATATTTCCATGTTAAAATTATAGGTCAAATTTAGAGTCCATTAAAAAAATTCAAACGCGTATTGTAATGCAAAAGTGAAAGTTATTATAGAGTAATTACTAACTAAAAGCTATCACAATTGGATGAAGATAATAATTATATATTTACAAATGGGAGGTAGCTCAAGGTAGAAATTTTTGCAGCAATGTAGCCTCATTAAAAATCAATCCTATTGGTCTATTATATTTTTAAAAATATTTACATGCCACTGTCAAATTCTAAAGCAAACCAGAAAAGAAAAGGAAGAAGAAGAAGAAAAGTCTAGCCACGCTTGTATGATGGCAAAGAAACTTTGAATTCCGCTCTTTGGATAAGGCAATTCTCTTTCGAAGGTTCATTTTCAATCTTCCACATGATTGGCTGCACTTAGGTTAAGACCATATATGATATATACTATCGCTTGTGAAGAGGCAGCTGACAATCAAGCAACCCCACGGGAAGTGCTGCATTGGTAAAGTACCATAAGCTACAATCATGCAAAGCAACTCACTTGCTTTCGCTATCTGCTCATTCACTTCCATGCATGTTCCATCACCATTCTGTTCAGTCTTCCTATTTGGCCACTATATATTGCAGCGGAATGGATATGAAGTGTGGGCGCGTTGCCAATCTATATCTACGATATGATCACCAAGCAGACAAAGACTTGGGTGGAGCAAAGGCATTGTCGTCTTCGGGTCTTTTCAATTCTCATCATGGCCAACGATCGAGACCGTATCGTGCGCGCGTGATATGCTCCTTTCGCTGTCAATACAATATACACTACACAACATAATGTTTGTTCGAGACCGGAGAATCTATCCCCACCGCACATCAGTCACACACACGATGGAATCCCGGGACTTGACCGTCTCATTACGTAATTTAAAGAGAAGAAGATAAGCTCTTGTGATGTAAACCTATGAGAAAAAAAACTAATATTGATGGAGTTTATGCTTTGGTGTGGATGGATGAGTCCAAGAATGAACTTTGAACGTTGAATGCAGAACACTAAGCTAGTAGAGTCGTAGAGCAAGTATGGACCATTAGTCGAAAGATACAACAGGGAAAGGGGAAAGGATGAAAATTAAATGTTCAACACTCAACAGTGATATCTTTGTCTGGCATTCTTGCTGGAGCTCGCGTGACACTTTTGGCACTATAGATTGTGTACACCATGTCGTTCGTCATGTTGATCCGATGGTCTTAGAGCAACTCCACCAGTTTAGCTATAATCTTAGGCCATGTACAACCCTAAGACGGTGGGTTGTCTGCAGAATCTCGAATTTATCATACGGACCTGTGTAAAGACAACTCATACAACCCACAGACAGAAGATCCGTCTGCAAGCTATTTAGTGTTTTGCATTAGCTTAAATCAAATACAAATGTATTTGTGTATACAATTGTTTTCCTATTTGATAGAATAATATCAAGCATGGTTACAAATTTACAATATTTTGGTAAGTCCTAAAAACAGCCTATGTTGACACCAAAACATTTTGATTTCTCCAAATTTTAGATAGAAACGTTGCAAAGATCCTGTCTAATTTGTAGACTTATGTATTAAAGTGACATGCACCGTTAGTTTACACTTTTTACCCCACATCTTGGCTCCCAAATTGAGACTCCAACCTGACAGAAACTCACTTTGAGTTCTCTGAAAATTTCAGTTAAAGCCATATTTTCTCCAAATTTTGAGCCACTATAACTCCAAATCCCTAGACTTCTAGGCAAATCACAATTACTGAAAGTTGTAGCTGGACGAGTGTTCTACAACTTTGATTTTGCTTCTAAGTATAGGTTATGCATGAAATTTAGGACGAATCATCAGTTGAACATGATTAGTTTGAACACACAAATAAAGTTAACCGAATCGCTACTGCCATTCAGTTCCTGGCCACCAGTGAGCTACATCATCGACAAGCTTTCTGCTTCCTCCTCCTCCAAAAACAAGAAACGCAGGAAACACAGCTCGAGGGGTTCGCCTGCCGGTCGATTCCTTCGTCCTCCGACCACCATTCCCAAATCGCCGCAGGATGAGGTTTCCTCACCTACTCTACTCCAATCCACCCGACACCACTCAGTAGTGCTAGCCATAGCTCCTCCGGCGGGGATTTGAATAAATCCCGCTTGCCATTGCTGCCAGCCCCAAGCTCGGCTGCCACCATGGAACGCCACCTGCCGGCCTCCTCGTCTCCAACGAGTTGCTAAAAGGAAAAATTTCATTCCACAACCCTCATTTATAAGTGTTGTTTGAGTTTCAACTCCTAATCACAAAACCAGATATTAGACACAATCGAAACCATCCGATTTAACCCCCCCCCCCCCTTCGGTGGTTTTTGCTGTAGTGGGGGGTTTTTGAGGTGGTTTTTGCTGATGTGGCGCCACATCATCGATTTTTGTTGTCGCAGTGTACAAATATTTACTCATAGCCCCCTAAACACCTATTCTCCTCGTAGAAAGGTCTCTCGTCTTCTTCTACTTCGGGCTTGGTCTCTCCCACCTTCTCCTGTCGTGGTGAGCTACCTCGATCCACCGCTCCCCTCCCTTCCTATTCCCTCTACCTCTTCTCCTCCCTTATTGCTCCTCCTGCATCCCCAAGCTAGATCTCCTCCACTGCCTCCCACCTCCCACAGTGGAGAACAAGATGTCGTTGTCTCTTGTTGCCCTCTGCTCCAACCACCACCTCCCACACCGGAGGGAAATGAGCTGGAGAGTAGGCCGAGGTTGGCTGCCCATAAGGAAGTGAGAGCGTGTGGATTCCGTGTTGGGAGAAAGAGGTTCGGGCGTTGACAAGGAGCTCAAGCCGCTTCCCTGCTCCTCCCTCACATCACCGGATCCGGCCGCCGTTGGAGTCCAGAGTGCCATGATTAGTTGCATCCGTTCGTCACTTCTCCACCGTGCCGGAAGCCATCGTCTCACCCCCCACATCCGCCGTTGCGCCCCTCCTTTGCAGCCGCACCGCGTGGAAGAAGAGGCACACTACCGCCATGCATGGACGCCATGGACGGGGACGTGGAGCAGGGGTGGGGCAAGAAGGCATGCCAAGATCCTCACTATGGAGGAGAGGCACGGAGGGATGGGCTGTCGGCCTATTGCATGCGTAGGAAACCGTGACAGACTTGTCGTCATGCTCCTCACTCGGATCTGCTACTGTGGCCCTTTCCTTGTTTCTGCCGACGAGCAAATCGACGAGGGCAGGGGAAGGGTGTCGCCGGTATGGTTGTTTTCGATGCCAGTGCGTGCGAGGTTGAGGGACGTTGAGAGGGAGTGAGAGGCAGTGCAGAGCAGCGGTGGGGCCCCGGATCCGGCTGCTGCCGGAGTCTGGAGCACAATGATTTGCCAGATCCGACCATCATCCCTCCACCACACTGGAAGCCAAAGGTAGAAGAAGACAAGGGACCTTTTGGCGAGGAGAGTAGATGTTTAGGGTGTTATGAGTAAATATTTGTACACTGTGGCAGCAAATATCAAAGATGTGGCGCCACGTCAGCAAAAACCACCTCAAAACCCGCCATGTCAGCACAAAACAACCTCAAAAACTACCGACAGGGTAAATCATATTGTTTTGATAGTTTATAGGTGTCCAATACCTAGTTTTATGGCTGGGGTTTGAAACCAGACAACATCTATAGATGAGGGTTGTGGAATGGACTTTTTCCTTGCCAAATGGGGTCGTTGTGAGGCCTTCTGTCAAGACCCTGGGCCTAAGAGCCCATGTAATATCGATGCTAAGTATGTGGGCCAAGGAGCCTGTGTATCCCTTGGTGGCCTGTGAGCCGAGACGGGCCCATGATCCCACGTATCGTTTCCTTCTGAACAATGTAAGTGTGTGTGGTGAGCCTGTGAGGGCAACGATGAACAATACATCAATAGCTGAACCATAATCCCTTCACCCTTTCCTCTTGAGGCGGCACCACCGTGCTCCTTGCTGTGCGATTTCGCTGACAAGCCCTCCATCTATTTGTGGTTCGTCACACCCTAGTGCTCCCGCGCTCCTGTTTGCCAGTCCGCCACCATCGTGGAGCTGTGCTGCGCCGACACCTCCTAGTCGTGTTGGTACTATTGGTGACCTCCATCTGTTCCACTATGTGCACAGCTCCCCGCGCGGGATCTAGCGATCTATCGCTTGGGGAAGACGCTGTCGCACAACGCTACAGGGCGCGTTTCCTCCACCTTGGGCAACAGGAGAGGGGTGTCGCCTTGCCAGAGCCATCTTTGAGACGGCGGGGGGGGGGGGGGGGGTGGCAAACTTCACATCATGTAGACCGGAGAAACCATCGCGTTGTACGTGCCCTTAGCTAAATTTAGAGTTTTAAGAGGATTCTAAAAAATAGAAAACTTCATAATTAGTGAAGTAAACCAACAAGCTCTTCAATTTTTACTCTCCTAATGGTGGGGTCCACATCTTCCGTTTCTTTTTTCATGCGACTCCATCTTCTCCGTCAACCCCATCCCACACCTTCCCCACACCTGTAGTAGCCCCAACACTAAGCTCCTCCTCCCGGTGGCCCTCCCCACGCCCGTCACCACCCCTTCGCGAAGCTCCTCCCTTTGGAGGAAGAAAAAGAGCCCCAAGCCCACTGTCAACCCATCCTCGAACTCCTCCCCGCCGGATCTCACGCCCACCACCGACCCCTCCGAGAACTCCTCCCTGTCGGTTCCCACACCGGCCGCTAGCCCTTCTCCCGAGCTCCTCCCCACCTGTCAGCTTCAGGTTGGCCACGAAATACCGAAATTCAAAACCGAACTGAAAATACCAATAACCGAACCAAAAAATACTGAAACCGAAGAGTTCGGTTCCGATTCAGTTCCTAGTTCCAGGTATTTTCCCTCCGTTTACCGAAGTACCGAGCTAGTACCAAACTAAGCAGACTCAAGAAAGAAACCCATCAGCGGCTCAAGAAAGAAACCCTAGGTCACTTCATCACGAGTCACTCCGCCTTCACATCCGTAGTTTGCCGATTGCATCACACTAGATTCCCTTCCTCGTCTTGTCCCATCGTGTCACACCCTGAAATTTCCAATTTCAGGATGTGAATAGAAAGAATAATTAAAAATGATTTTCTCACAATTTTAAAACTTTTCCAACATTTATTTTCTTTACAGGAAATATAGTATAGGAAAAGGCCTTGATTTATTTTCTGAAGTAAATAAATGGTTATATGTGTTGCATTCATGTCGATGCATCTTGGTGCTTCTTGAGTGCAAAAGGTTTCAAATATGCGCTTAGGTGCTGACCAAACCCTTCCGAGAATTTTCCGGATTTTTCTGGAATTTATTCTCACTTTCCTTGAGCTAATTCTATTTATTAGAAGGCTCTAAAATCTTTTTCATGAGCTCCAATACTTGACTTGAACTATTCATGTTCCAATCTATCTCTGGGCATTTTTCTGAATTTTTGGGTATTTTTCGTGCCTTTAAACATTTTTTGGGGTTTTCCTGAATTTGTTTTGCACTGGAAATAATTTCGGAAAAAATAAAACCTAACCTTTTCTACCTGGGCCGAGCCCGAAGGCCTGACCCAGTCCATCCTGGCTTAGTCGCCAGGCCCGCAAGGCCCATCGGCCACCCCGGCCAGGCAGGCAGAGCCATGGCCATGGCCGCCGCCGCTCCTTGGCGTGCGCGTCACTCCAGGCTCCACCCTGCACCCTATAAAGGGGCTAGCACCCTGGACACCACGTGCCCTAGCTGCCCTGCTCTGCTTTGCCCTTGCCTCAGCGTGCCGCCGCTGCCCGAGCTGCCGAGGACAAGCTCGCCGCCGGTCGCTTGCCGGATTCGTCGTCTCTGTTTACCTTCGGCGCGAACAGGCACCGCCTGGAGCAGCGCGACGTCGAGCCGCATCAAGAGCACCGCTTCCCGTCGTCTGGCGTCCCTGGAGCACCCCGTGACATGAGCCGAGCAGCAGGACGCTAGCCATTGTCGTCGTTGAAATCCAGCCACCTCCCTTCGTCTCCGCTTCCGTGAGCACTCCTACGTGTTCCCCTTGACCTCCTCTCTCCATTTCGCGAGTTACCCGAGCTTTCCCTCGCAAGTAGCTCAGGCGATTGAAACCACCAGCACCTCCCATGCGCCCCTGTACGCACGAATCAGAGGTAGAAGAAAGCCTCTCCTTTTTGCATATAGCCCCCTGTAGTTCCCTGTAACCCTAGATTAGTTTCTTGTGTCTTGTGCTTTTCATAGTTTAACCCTAGATCTATCAGATCCTCACCACCAGATCCAATCTATCATCTTTTTCGGATCTAACCCTGCAGTTTATTCTTTTCTTGAGCACTATTTACGGTGTCTCAGAAATCTTTTCTGCTAGCCCCTAAGATCTATAGTTAATCATGAATAGGTCCTTATATCTTGTTTTCTCCACATCTTTTGTGTTATAGCTCCGTTTTAATCCATTAAAATTGCGTTAGGTTCGAAGTAAAATAAAGTGCACGTTAGTGGTGTGTTCACATCATGTATGATTTCTGAAAATTAACTTGGTAATAATGTTGCTAATGCCTTATTAAACATGCTTTTCTAAATAAAAATAATACAGTGTTGTACACCGTTTTTCTTTATCAAAATTAATTTGAGTAATGTTTATTTTACATGTTTTCCTAAATAAAAGCTATTTAGATCTTTATCTCAGTTTTCTTAAATGAAATGTTAACTTGTTTAATAATTAATTAACTTTTCTAATTAAAAGTTGATTAGGCTTTTACATCGGCTTTTATAGATAAACATTAACTTGATTAATGATTACATGCATATGTTTTCTAAATAAAGTTTGTTTAGCTCAACACGACATATGTTTCGATTCGATTAGTTGTTTAATTTTCCTATGTAAATATTTAATTGGTATAATTGACACATGAATTTTTATAAACAAAATTTGACTAGGTCCTTACTTTGGTCTTTGCAAATAAAATGTAATGTTGCATTAATTCCAACTTAGGGTAGTTTCTTGTTGAAATATCCTTTACACATTTTTGCTAATCAAAATGAACATAAGCATATAGTCTTTCATGTTCATAAATGTAAATAGATCGATAGACATTCTCCGTTCGCTCTATCTCAATATATCTTTTGATCAAATCAATCCCAAGGTCTAGACCTTTCCGGTATTAGCTCAAGCTCAAACCATGTGCAGCTAATCAAAGCTTTCCCTTCTAAGCAAATTTTGTGTGCTTTAGGTGATCCTTAGAATCAAGCCTATCCTTTAGTGCGTTCTTTTAAAAGCTTTCTTTTGATTGGTGTATTGTTCTTAGTTTGCTTGTTTGTTTGCTTTGTGTATGTTTGTGCCCGATGATTGATGCGAGTAGAGTGAGCGTGGTTCGAGACTTTGAAGAGCAAGAAGTGAAGACATTCTGAGCAACAATTCTTTGGTTAAAGGCAAGTGTGTCCTTGTTATTTTGTCCTAATAACTTTATTAATCACTATTGCATATGCCTTGCATTAATTTTGATGGGAACCCACTAAGGATCATGCCTAGCCTTTTATGTCCTTTGCCATGTAACTGAGTTGTTAAATTAATTTTGATGGTAGCTATTGCTTTTGCTCAACTGGGTAGGTAATAATCAACATGGTTACTCTCTATGCTCTATATTCCTTTATGTTAATTTTAATTGCAAGAACACCTTTGCTATGTTAATCGGAACATGGAGAACCACCCAGGAAAATAGTACAACCACAAGAACTAAACGGGCACTAGTCTTGGCCAAGTAATTAGGAACTTTAGCTTAGGGTGATCTTACCTGATAAGGACAAGGGATCGGCGGTACTGCGGGGTATAGACTCGCTCTAGCAGGGGGCTGGGTGAGTTATTCTTTTTATGGTGGGGTATCGACCTACTAGGGGACTTTATACCTTGCTAACTGATCCGGACCTTGTGGGTCATAACTTGCTAGGGAACCTTTGTAAAGGCCTTGTAGCATCCCTATGTAGCCACACCTCGGCGGTGTGGTATGGTGCCTGCGCAGCATCACATGGTTGGGTTCAAAGTTCTTCGGAACTTTTACGCTGCTTGTGGTGAAAGTGTACAACCTCTGCAGAGTGGAAAACTAACTAGTTAGCCGTGCTCATGGTCAAGAGCGGCCTGGACCCTCACATGATAATGAACTTGAAGATGAACATAAATCATGGTTATGCTTGTCATATGCTTATGGCGTATCTTATCTATCTCTTTATGCTAATGTGGGGTGGTATATATTTATACTTGCTAGTAAATAGTTGCTTAATAAAATTGGACCAACTAAAATGCTAAGTGCTTAGAGCCCAGTCCACTGTAAAGCCTTTGCATTCATCCTTTCCTCACACTTGCTGAGTACGACATGTGCTCACCCTTGCTATATACGTTGCTTAGAAAGAGGAAGCTACTACATGAAGATGACGTGAAGATGTTGTGGAGTTCTAGGCGTGCGCAACCCCCAGTCGATTGCTTGTTGAGTATGGTGTCTCTGTTTCCAGGTTAAGCGTAAACTCTGATAATCTTTCTATTCTTACGTGATACTGAACTGTTATTCACTTATATGTCACTATATGTATGAAAATAAATCCGGGCATACATATAGTTATGCACTTGGTTTTCTTTGGAAAAACAGGTGTGACATGTCGTCTCCATGGACCGCCCTATGGCTCTGCAGTCCGCGTCCGCTACTCCACTCCCCGCGACCGCAAGCCCGCAACCCTGCCACGCTGATGCCGCAACAGCTCGTCTGCTCCCTGCCCCCGGCTCCCCGCGACCCTGCGCGGTCACGCCGTGGTGTCGTCCGCTGGACGGCCCGAGTGCCTGACTTGCCGGCTACCGTCCCCGCCCATGGCCCGTCCAGCCATTCGTCACCATGCCTAGTGGCCTCCGCCGGTTGCATCGAGCTCATCTCGTCCTGCCATCGTGGGGTCTCGGACACTGTCCCATTCACGTTCCCACACAGCCGTCCGTCCTCGATGCGGTCTCGTCCCCGCCTGATGTCGGCTGACGGCCGACCATTCCAGCACTGCGCACGGCATGCTGACGCCTTCGTCCTCTGCTAGTTCGCCTCCGCCAGCGGTAGCACCCGACATGGCCGCGCCGTTCGCCCCCTCCCTGTCTGTTCGGTATTTTCTGTATTTGCTGAACCGAACTGAAAGAACCGATAATGAAATCCCTCGATACCGGGAATTTTCTAGAACCGATCGGTACCCAGTTTGTGAGGAACCGAATAAAGAGCGAGTACCGAAGAACCAAACAGATCGGTTTGGTATTACCGAATGCCTAGGGAGATGTAAGTTTGTGGAGGACGAGGACCATCTCCCTACCCGTCGTCTCCCCGTCGTCTGACCCGCACATTGGAGGAGGATGACGAGCAATGGGGCATCTCCCCCGAGCTCCTCCTTGTCGGCCAGCCCACTGAGGATGAGGAGCTAGCATCTCCCTGCCGACCGTCTCCTCGGGCTCCCTTCACACCCAAATTGGTGAGTCGCCACAACCTCGCTCTTTTTCCTGGCTCCCTCGCGACAACGCGACGTACTGGGATGTGGCGGAGGTGGAGACGGTAGCACACTAAAACAGTCGGGATGGGAATGGGTCGGCCCGGACGTGACCTTGGACCTGGCCCTCATGGCCTCATGGCCAATTGTGTAAAGGCCACGGGTCGACCCAATTTTAAGCTTTGTCTGTGGCCTCGTTGGCCCAATGGGTATCATGGGTTGGCCCAACTCAGCTTCTTGCCGTATGTTAATGCAAGCATTTTTTGGTACGAGACACATGACATTTGAAAGCAAATGTGGTTACAAATTGTTTCTAAAAAATTATGTTCTTTACAACCATACAAATAACACATAGAGTTTGAGGCAGAAACACCAACCCATATGTTAGCCGTGGCATCAAATACTTAGAAATAGCTTGCTATTGTTTGGTAGATGTGAAGTAAAGTGAAAAAGTGCACTAAAAATTGAGACGAGACAACAGGTGAGTGGGTGCATAAATGCTCATTTGATATTGTGCATGATCTACCGGCCAAATTGCATTTTTTTATAAAGGATTACAAAATTCGGCCTCTACATCAGAGATGTACACAGCCAAATAATACACAACGTTCTTGGAAAAAAGAAACTGCACCAAAGTCTTAAAAAGATGGAAAGACTAAAGCAAACGAGCAATGTGCTTCCACCCCTTATTTGAGATCTCTAAAGCAATAATCTCTAATTTCTTGCTCATCAGAGTGAGGGTGTCCTTGGCTTGCTTGTCACGTTGTAAATGGGTCCAAGAGCGTAGCCAGTATGCTCCCCTGAAAATAACATGTATAATAGAGTTAGTTTTAAATTTCTTAACAATTACATCATTCCGACAACGCCAGATAGCACAGTACAACGCAGTTGTACCAACCCAGATTAAACTTTTATCTTTTTATATTGGTTATTCAACCATGTACCAAACATATGGCCAATAGATCCAGGTTGGTTCAGATTAGTAGCAAAAAAGACTATTCTCCAAATTGTTTTAGCAAAGGGGCAGTCAAGGAAGAGATGTTGAATATTCTCATTCCTATTGCAACTAATACATTGCTGACTTCCTTTCCATTTTTTCCTAGCCAGGTTGTCTTTGGTTAGAACAACCCCCTTTGTAGGAACCAAAGAAAGATTTTTATTTTCAGAGGAATTTTCATCCTCCAGATCCTCCCATGACGAAAAGGTGGATGTGTATCAATAAGATGGCGAAACAGTGACCCGACAGTATTTATTCCGGATTTGGTTAGGCTCCATTTGAAATAATCAGAACCTTCCACCAGTTGGACATGTGAGATCCTTGATACTAAATTAAGCCATTCTCTAAGCTTGTTGTCCACCAAAGCCCTTCTGAAAGAGATATTGAGAGGGTTTGTGGCCAAAACTTTGGATATAGCTGCGTGAGGATCTCTCACAATATTATATAAATTTGGATATTTAACTTTGAGAGGCTGATCTCCTACCCAAGTGTCCTCCAAGAACCTTGTATTGGTCCCATCTTTGACTTCGAAGGTGCCTTTAGACAGTACCTCATCCTTAATATGCATGAGGCCTGCCGAAATTATATTCCACAATGTAGTGTCTCATTTTGCATCGGTATTTTAACTACAGATGTGGCTGATCAATGAAACATGGAGATTTGTAAGGATTTAGGAGGTTGTGGAAGAGCAAAATGTAGCTCTGTATAAAATTGGCCCAGATTAGTGTGGCTTAGCATCTTCAAGAGTTTGACAAATTTTACTTGGCAAATATTGAGTTTTGCCAACTTCTAAAAATATATGCAAAGTAAAAAAAAGAGTTCATCTCCAACAGTTTGGCATAATTCACTTGCCAAATCCAGATCTAACTTAGATCTGGAATCCTGAGAGAAATGAAATTATGTTTGTTTCCTTCCACCTCTTGAAAACTTACATCGGGAGTCATTCTCTATTCTTTATTTCTTTTTCACCCTCCCACCTACAGGGAAACGCCGATGGCAACCACGATTCGCGCGCGCATATATACGCGCGGGGAGGTGAGTTTTGCCAAGTTTCTATTTTTTCCAAGTTGGTTTGCCAAACTGTTGGAAGTCATTTTTTTCTTGTTTTGCCGAAATTACATAGATGCCAAGTTGATTTGCCAAACTGTTGGAGTTGCACAGCTATAGCTCCACCAGTGCCTTGAATCATAATTCACATGAAGTTAAGATATTTGCTTATACATGGTTCTGTACAAAAATTGAACATAGATGTCATATTTCATCACATGAGGTGTGAATTTGGGTAGACCCATCTTACCCATTGGGTCTGTAGACTTTGGCCCTACGAGACCCATTTTTTATTTGAGGCCGACTCATATGTGAAGAAAGGAGGATAAAGATCGATGACTTTTATTCAAGAATACAGCCGGTACTTATACAACAGCCGACACTATTGGGCGTCCGGCAAAACGGGATCGCCTCTAACAGATGCAACGGCAAGGAGAATGAAAGGGTCAGCAGTAACGGTCAGCTGAAGATCAGGTCCTATCCTACCTATATTCGCTAACACCCCCCCTCAGTGACAGCTGTGGATGATCGAATGCAGGGTCTGTCTCTGAAATCTTCAAAGAGAGAAGTGGGCAACCCTTTTGTCATGATGTCTGCGAACTGTAGATGATTAGGAACATGTAGAACTCGAAGCTGACCAAGAGCTGTGTGTTCCCGAACAAAATGAATGTCCAGTTCAAAGTGTTTGGTTCTCTTGTGGTGTACCGGATTGTCTGAGAGATAAACGGCGCTCATGTTATCACAGAAGATGATGCTGGCTTTGTGCACGGCTTCCTGAAGTTCGGATAGCAGATTTCTCAACCAGCAGCACTCCGCTGGAGCATTAGCCACACCTCTGTATTCTGCCTCAGCTGATGAACGAGAGACGACGACCTGTCGCTTAGAAGACCATGAAACCAGTGTGTCCCCAAGGAAAACACAGAAACCAGAAGTCGGGCGCCCGGTGTCTGGGCATCCTGCCCAATCTGCGTTCGTGTATGCGGTCAGAGCCGTGGACTTGGGAGCTCGAAGGAGAATGTCATGGCTTGTAGTCCCGCAATCATACCGGAGGATCCTCTTGATGAAAGTCCAGTGAACGTCATGCGGAGCGTGCATATGTAAGCACGCCTGTTGCACAGCGTACGCCAGCTCCGGTATTGTAAGCGTGAGGTATTGCAGCGCGCTGTTGATACTCCGGTATAATGTCTTGTCCATCAGTGGGGTGCCGTCAACCGCAGGAACTTTGTCCTTGGTGTCAACTCGAGTCACCGCCGGCTTGCAATTCAGCATGCTCGCGCGCTCTAGGATGTCCTTGGTGTACTGTTGCTCATGAAGAAAGAAGCCTTGTTGCGTGCGCCGGACCCGTATGCCAAGAAAATAGTGCAACAGACCGAGATCCTTCATGGTGAAAGCAGAGCACAGGTCATGGAGAATTTGCCGCAGCAGGGCGTTCGATGAAGCCGTAAGCACGATGTCATCCATGTTGAGCAAGAGCTAAGCAGTGTCAGACCCACGGCGCAGGACGAACAAGGATGTGTCTGAGCCGGCGGTGATGAATCCGAGAGAACAGAGATGCGTCGCAAAACATTGGTACCAAGCCTGCAGTGCCTGGCGAAGCCCGTACAAGGATTTGTCGTGAAGACACGCATGGCCGGGGTGCTCGCTATCCTCAAAACCGGTCGGCTGCTTGCAGTAGACCGTTTCCTTGAGCTCACCATGCAAGAACGCGTTGCTCACGTCCAGCTAATGGACGGGCCACCATTTCGAGGCGGCGAGAGTGAGGACGGTACGGATGGTGGCCGACTTGACGACAGGGGAGAAGGTTTGACCAAAGTCCACTCCTGGGTGTTGAACATCCCCATGAAGGACCCACCGCGCCTTGCGGCGCTCGAGTGTGCCGTCGGGATGAAGTTTGTTCTTAAGCACCCATTTGCCGGCGATGACGCGGATGCCGGACGGTCTAGGGACGAGGCGCCATGTCTTGTTCCGAAGCAAAGCGTCGTGCTCCTCTTGCATGGCCTGTCGCTAAGCGTCGTTACAGAGAGCAACATGGATGGAAAATGGGACGGCGGGTGGCTTGGCGACACTGGCGACGTTGGCGTATCGCAGGTTAGGTTTGATAGTGCCTACACGTGACTGTGTGACCAAGGGATGCCGGGGAGCTGATGGTGGTGTTGGGGTAGCTGCGGACGGCATGTGTGTTGGCGGTGTAGAGCTGGTTGGCAAGGTCGACGCTGTGGAAGGGGATGCATCGACGTTCCGGGATGACGAGGGCGCGGCTGCATGGGTAGGCGGGGAGACGGTGATGGGTGTCGTGGAGGCGACGTTGCGGGCTGATGGTGAAGGCGGGACCAATAGTTCGCGCACCCGCGGCGTGCCGTGCCGACGAGGAGGGAGTGGGCGCTGAGGCGACGTCGCGCACTATTGACGGTGTAAAACCGTGCTCAAGTTCACCGCAAGCCTGCGGGTGACTTGGTGCCTTTTTCACTGAGGAGGGTCCTCCCTAGATTTGTCAATCCAAGGATCGGAAGCAAACCACTAAGGTTCTCTATCTAACCTACCGGTCTAACCCTATGTGAAGCATTGATTGCATAAAGGTAACATACAAACACGAAGGGATGTATGGATCACATCCACCTAGCCATAAAGGTAAGCAAACCAAAGGTAAACCTAGCATATTGTCTTCTTGTTTCCGTTCTGGCCAAGGTGATAAACCAATCTAAACCTATATTATGATAAGGATTACACTTGATATGGAGTAACCCGATATGGAGTGGTCCGATGCACGTTTACTCGCCGCTTTCTCCCCTCTCGTACTGTCACTACGTGAGGATAATCATCACCGAGCGATAAACCTCGGTCCGTGCACTACTACGGTATATCCGCAAGACAAGACTAATCACCATGATTCGATCTACTCCTACTAAAGGCATATGGTAGCTGCACATATGAATAAGTATAACTCGTAGTAGATCAAAGTATGACAAGATATGATTACATCACCGAATGTTGAAGGTACAAACGAGTTGACGAATTCAAGTCGCAGCTCCGGAACTCCACCATGGCTTCACCATGCAGGGCCAACCATGGCGGCTAGGGCATGGCCTAAGCCATCTCCTACGCAACTCGAGGACTCGCGGCGGCCGTTGGCTTCCTCCCGGTGCTTCTCCTTCGTCTCGGCGGCTCTCTGATGAATGGATGGATGTGGCGGCCGGCGGAGGCAGAGACAATAAATAGACAAGCACCTAGGGAAAAAGGGGGACGCGAACCGGGCCGGAGTGGGCCGGGCCGGTCGTCCCGAGCCGGCCGGCCGGGCCCACTCGGCCGGTTCGGCCCCGGTTTCCTCCCCGGTTGCTTCTCGCGTGATCCCTTATTTGTGTGCACTTGCATGTGGGCCTTTGACGTCGTTTCCTTCACGGTTAAGGCTTCAATCCTTGCTATGCAAGCTTCGCTGTTTTCCGGTTGAGTCCCTGAAAACTTGCGTGTTGACGCTTCGGTCCTCGGGTCATTTGGAGTCATGTTCATGATGTGTCTTGACTTGTGCCGGGCTTCATGATCGTCTCTTGAAGTGCTTGATGAACTTATCCCGAAAGTCTCCCTTTAAGCGCTAGTTTCCTACGTAAACAACAAACTCCAAAATCGACATGCGAGAGTGAACTTCATACCTCTGGGGGTTAGTACCATTGGTTAGAATATCAAATACGTGCAAATGTTGACGGTAAACTTATAGCTAGGTGTACCAAAATCGACCGTCAACATACCCCCATGCTTAAACCTTGCTCGTCCTCGAGTAAGTCCAAGATTTTTTCTTAATTTGAAAATCAGCATTGCCCTTCAATGTCTTCCCTGCACTTAGTTATACACAACAAGACATATTGCTCTCTCAAGTATTTAGCATTTAAGGTTCAAGTTTTGACTGGCTACTTCATTATGGAAGATAGATTATCATTAAAGAACATGCCACAATAAAACAAATATAGTGCTCTCGAACTTAAGCAAACTTCAAACCTTTACCTTGTTGCATCGTGAAGAGTTTTCAAAAAGTTGTGCATCTAACATAAGTGAGGTTCTCTTGCAAAAGCTCATGAAAACACTCATCTTGTCAAGTCACTCAAGCCTACACTAGATTATTCTCAACCTGTTCTACTCATATATGGAAGTGAAAAGCTTATGTGGAGCTTGGAAGGTAAAAACAATCCTAGCAAAACATTATACTTGAAATATTGTCAAACTAAGAGAGAGATCTATTGGAATTACCGAGACTAGTCAAAAAGGCCATGGAAAATACATGTTGGAAAGGGAGAGAGATGGAACACACACATTTAGAAAGGTGGACATGTGCAAGTGGCAAATGGGTGATCCTGAGACACGGATGTAGTTCTCGTTATCGGATTGCACATGATTGGAAAAGTTTGAGTATGGACTTGTCCTCAAAGCTCTCTAAGATTTAAATGAAGCTAAAAAGAACCGAGGAGCATTTTTATTTCTCTCTTTTTTTGTTTTTTCTTTTCTTATTTTTTTCTTTCTTCTTCATTTATTTCTTCTTTCTTTCCTTCATTGTTTTCTTCTTCTTCTTTTTTTTATTTTTTTATTCATCATTGTTTATGCTCCTCTGAACTTTTAAGCAACATAGTATTGCTATAGCAGTCCTCCCCCATGCTTAAATGATTGCTTGTCCTCGAGCATAGAAATCATTTGAAAGAAGTACAAAATCCTTGTATTCCTTTATAAATCTTTTGAAATCTTCAAGGTCATCCTCCATGTCAAACCTCCCATAATCATTGATGAGTCCCTCCATGTGTTATATGTCTTAAAATCTTGCCAGAAAATCTTCAGAAAATTCGTCGAAAGATCATCCATACCCAATTTGGTTGTGGTCAAGGAGGTAATCACAAAAAGATGTTTTGGGTTTAGGGTGGATGCCCAGCGAAGTTTGTGAAATTTCCAATGTAGAAACTCACAATGCATGGACAAGAATGGCTAGAATGAAAAAGATATGCAAAGGAATGACCAGCTTCTTAGTCTCGTACCACAGAAATCAATTCTAATCCAACTCATCAAGATATAAGTTTGCAAACTAAAGGTTATATCATTAAAGTACTTGTATGTGTATAGGCTTTGGTAGGTAGAGCCTTGCAAGAGATTCACAAATGTAGATAGCATAATAATTTTAAATAAAACAAGTACAAGGCATAGGTCATCGGTAAACTTAAATTAAAGAGCAACATAAAGTATGTGGGTCTTAGAAATTAGTCATTTAACCTCCAAAAATGAAAGAGCCGATATTTAATTCAATTTAAGTTCCTTTTAATACAGAGCAAGTAGTCATGTTATATAAAACATCATGCAATTAAAACAAAGCGACAACTTTCATCATTTTTCCACAATCAAGACATACAAATAATATCATCGTGGTAAGCTCAAAAGAGATGGTGATTCATTTATTGAAAAGTAAAAACTAACTAGCCTAGGTTGTCCTCCTAGTAGCCATGTTATTGATAGAGAGATAAATACAAAGGTTGTCTATGGTTGAAAGCATATATGTGCAAGCATTTAAAAGGCGATGAACAAAGATAAAGTTAAAGGCGAGTTACCGTCCTTTTCAATGCTCGTAATGAAGTGCAGCAATGCCTCCCCCATGCTTAAGCATTGTCCTTAGCATGGAAAAAGAATGATGGACATCTTGTGGTGAAGGTGATCCTTGTACTCCACGTGGCCTTTTCCTTTCATCCTTCAAATTCCCCCTCATGCTTAGCGTGTTGCTAAGTGTGGAAGAACTTGAATTGCTTGTAATTCACCATGTGTTTGAGAATCGTCTTCACTTACTTGCCTTTGTTGCTCATTTTTCCCTCAACTTTTTCTTATCATCATCAAGCCATGGTTCCAATCCTTCGTCATATCGTCATCACCGACTTCAATGTCGTCCTTTGTCGCTGCCTCATCTTCCACAGTTTTTATTTTTCCTCCAGAACAGAAAATGTACTGAAACACCCCTCCACGTTGAAGTTTATGAAATTATCTTTCCAACGGGCCATCATATGCACGAAACGGGTTCCGAACAAGAGAGTTGTGCCAATTTTACTCCGGTGATGCAATCTGTCCAAGGCTGATTTCACACTGCGCAGCGCTCAATGGTTTTGCCATATCACATTGTACGGGTCTTCAAAATTGATGATTCTTGATGCGCTGGAAACAAGGTTTGAAGGATCTTCTGAAAATTGAATTTTCTTCCATTGTACATCTCTGAACATGTGCTCAAATCTTGATGGAAACAGCAACTTCCCTCTCAAGCCTTGTAGATGACTAACGATCTTGATTGCAATTGGCCAAGAACTCATGGGAACACTTCTCCATGCCTACAAAACAAATCTAATGCACATTCTACCCCCGGGGTTATTGTTGGGAGTAGAAACAATTGCCAACAAACCAAATGCATCCCTAAGATCTTAGCTTGTGGCATAGCTCACCTAGTAAAGAGAAAAGTAAGAACCTAATGAGTGTACGTGCGTGTAGGTGAAAAAGCAAATGAAAGGAAGGGATATATACAAAACAATGTTTACACCAAATTCTAAGCTCCATGCTTACAAAGTGGTTGCCAAACTTCTCCACCGCCATAAAGATTTATCAACCAAGGTCAAAACACCATGTTTATCCCAAGATTAACAATTCTTAATAGTGTAAGAGAGGTAGGGCGCATTGTGAAGTCTATAAACCAACCAATGCAATATAAATTAACAAGGCTAAAAAAACTCAAATGATGATTGTCCGTAATCAAATCTAAACACCATGTTTACACAAGATTACAAAAGAAAATGCCTCGCGCGTGCGAAGCACCATTATGGAAATAAAGCATTCATCAAAAAGTTTTGCGAAGAAGCCAAGCTAACCTATGCATGATAGAACAAAGGGGGTTGATGCAAAATGCAAATGCGAAAAGCAATTAGTGAATAGGGTCAGCAATGTTTAAAAAAGGCTTTCAAAGTTGTTCCTTATAATGACAAGCAAGTCACTTTATGAGAGGTAAAGTCTTGTCAACAGAGGATTTTATCAAAAGACCTTAAAACATGCTAACAAGGTTTTAAGGTAAGGCTTATGGGTATCCTATATTTTTGGCTTAAGACAAGAATTTTGAAAAGATAAGTCGAGTGAAGAAATTCTATCTAAGGTGGTTTTGAAAAAAGAAGAAAAGCGAGGGTTAGATTTTCGGATGAAAAAAACCTATGGTTTTAGGATTACTGAAGGTATGAGGGGTTTTTTTTCTAAGGGTTTAGGATGAGGCTAGTCAAAACTTTAATTAGAAAGGGATAGAGATAGACTTTGTCGACTTGACATAAGTCAATCCCTCCCTTTGTTGGCCTAGGTTCTAGGTGTGGTTTGATAGGAAGGTTTAGGTAAAGATGAGATTTTTTTAAGGGTTAAAAAAATGAGATGCAACATGCAACATAATGCAAAGGTGGAGAACAACGTGGAATGAAGTGCAACATGATTATGAATGAACAAAATGATATGAAATGATATGGTGGTGATCTAAACCAAAAGCAAAAGTTAGCCTAAGTTAACTAGCTACAAGTTTAGAATCAAAATGTATCATGCTTCATATTTCTCTCTAAAGACACAAATAAAAAAACTCTAAACACTAATAAGCACACAAAAAAAAGGGGTCTACAAGTTTCCCAAAATTCAAGTAGCAAAGTACTCGCTCAATGTATATATACATATATTAAAGCATACAACATGTGGTTGTGACATTTATTAGAGAAATGGTATGATGTTACTTGAAGTTTTCAAATAAAAAACACAATGTAGACTTGTCATAGTTTATATAGATACGTAAAAAGATCGGGTTGCCTCCTGCAAAGCGCTTCATTTAAAGTCATAGAGCTCGACTTTCTCACTTACCTTTTTATTGTAGTGAAGCCATGGTTACTTGTGCGAGCATCCAAAGTAGCCATGCAGCTTGATGTTGCCTTTAGGAAATCCGTCGTGGTTCGCTTCCAACATCATCATGTGTTGAGTGGTGCCTCTTGTGTCTTCATTCATCCCTACTCCAGAGGGTTTGTTTTAGTCCTTAGCTTCTGAATTTCATCATGTACGTGTTGTGGAACCGTTGCCCCATCTTCTATTTATTATCATTGTGTCCATCTCCTCTATCTTGTCGTCATCGCCTTGTTGCTGCCTCTTCTTTGTGGATTTACCCCTGCATCCAGAACAGAACATATACCAAAATATAGTTCTATTGAAAATTTTATAAAATTACCTTTCCAACGAGTACTCATTCGCCTTAATCGGAGTCCGAATGAGGGAGCTATGGCTGTTTCACTTCAGCTCTACTTGCTGTCCAGAATTTCAGCATGTGCAACCATCGGTGATTCGGCCATATCCGCTTGTAGGAACCTCCGATTGCCTTGCCGCTTGATTCGTTGGAGCTTAGACTTCATGCAGCTTCTGAAAATCCAAATATATCTAATTTTTTTCTGCTGAGGCTCATGCAACCATCGCGATGACATCATTATCCTTTCGTCCATCGATCCGGAGATGTATGTGTGGTCTTCATCTTGAAGTCTTTTAGGGCACCATGTCACGCATCCTTTGGCTTCAAAAATCATAACCATCGCTGCATGAGCATGATGGTAATGGAATCCTTCTCCATTGTGCTTGACATGGTCGTTTCCGAAACCTATAGCTTGGACAAACATCCTCCAAAAGACATTAGTCTAAAAACTTAATCGACACATAGGCATACCTTGTTCATCTTCGTTTTCTTCGAATGTTGCAAACTTTCCTTGATCGCTTTGTGTCTAGTTTTCCACCTACTTTCAAGGACACAAACAAGAAAGCAAGCGTATATGCAATGATAAAAATTAGGGTTAGTTAAAAGAAAGATAGATCGCCCTAGAGTTCGAGTTGCCGATCCCCGGCAACGGCGCCAGAAAAAGGGGCTTGTTGACGGTGTAAAACCATGCTCAAGTTCACCGCAAGCCTACGGGTGACTTGGTGCCTTTTTCACCAAGGAGGGTACTCCCTAGATTTGTCAATCCAAGGATCAGAAGCAAACCACTAAGGTTCTCTATCTAACCTACCGGTCTAACCCTATGTGAAGCATTGACTGCATAAAGGTAACATACAAACACGAAGGGATGTATGGATCACATCCACCTAGCCATAAAGGTAAGCAAACCAAAGGTAAACCTAGCCTATTGTCTTCTTGTTTCCGTTCCGGCCAAGGTGATAAACCAATCTAAACCTATACTATGATAAGGATTACACTCAATATGGAGTAACCCGATATGGAGTGGTCCGATGCACGTTCACTCGCCGCTTTCTCCCCTCTCGTACTGTCACTACGCGAGGATAATCATCATCAAGCGATAAACCTCAGTCCGTGCACTACTACGGTGTATCCGCAAGACAAGACTAATCACCATTATTCGATCTAGTCCTACTAAAGGCATATGGTAGCTACACATATGAATAAGTATAACTCGTAGTAGATCAAAGTATGACAAGATATGATTACATCACCGAATGTTGAAGGTACAAACAACTTGACGAATTCAAGTCGCAGCTCCGGAACTCCACCATGGCTTCACCACGCAGGGCCAACCATGGCGGCTAGGGCATGGCCTAAGCCATCTCCTAGGCAACTCGAGGACTCGCGGCGGCCGTCGGCTTCCTCCTGGTTCTTCTCCTTCGTCTCGGCAGCTCTCAGATGAATGGATGGATGTGGCAGCCGGAGGAGGCAGAGACAATAAATAGACAAGCACCTAGGGCAAAAGGGGGACGCGAACCGGGCCCGGAGTGGGCTGGGCCGGTCGGCCCGGGACGGCCGGCCCGGAGCCCACTCGGCCGGTTCGGCCCCGGTTTCCTCCCCGGTTGCTTCTCGTGTGATCCCTTATTTGTGTGCACTTGCATGTGGGCCTTTGACATTGTTTCCTTCATGGTTAAGGCTTGAATCCTTGCTATGCAAGCTTCGCTGTTTGCTGGTTGAGTCCTTGAAAACTTGCATGTTGACGCTTCGGTCCTCGGGTCATTTGGAGTCATGTTCATGATGTGTCTTGACTTGTGTCGGGCTTCGTGATCGTCTCTTGAAGTGCTTGATGAACTTATCCCGAAAGTCTCCCTTTAAGCGCTCGTTTCCTACGTAAACAATAAACTCCAAAATCGACATGTGAGAGTGAACTTGATACCTCCGGGGGGTTAGTACCATTGGTTAGAATATCAAATACGTGCAAATGTTGACGGTAAACTTATATCTAGGTGTACCAAAATCGATCGTTAACACGCACGTCGGAATAGGACGTGACGTCATGTGCGCTAGGTGAGGACGCAACGTCGTGTTGAACAGGCAGCGAGGACATCTGTGTCGTGGCAGGTGTCGTCGTCGACGAGGAGGTTGACTTGTGTGGGGATGCAACAGCAGGCGACGAGGGAGGGATGTCCACGATGGGCGCCTGTGTGGGAGCGGCCCGCTGTAGAACAGCTCGACGGCACGTCGGGGCGTGGCAGTGGGAAGGGTAGGAGCTCCTCGGATGGCGGCATTAAGGGTGTGGGTGCAGCAGGTGCCCTGGAACGAAAAGGAAACACGTCCTCGTCGAAGTAAACATGCCCGGAAGTAATGACATGGTTAGAGTTAGGATCAAGGCAACGATAACCCTTAGTATCAGCTGGGTAGCCTATGAAAATGCACGCCACAGAACGTGGCGAGAGCTTGTTCGCAGCCGTGGAAGTGAGGTTTGGGTAACAAAGGCATCCAAACACACGCAGATGATCATATGTGGGATCGTGACCATGGAGGATCTTGTATGGTGTGTCGTTGTTCCGAGGACAGCAGGGATGCCGATTGAGAGTATAGGTTGTGGTGGATAGGGCTTCCAGCCAGTACGTAGCAGGAACGTCGGCGTGGAACATGAGAGCGCGGACGCTATCGTTCAGTGTGTGAAGAACGCATCTGCCCGACCGTTTTATTGGGAAGTATAGGGGCAACTGGCGCGGAGGATCCTGCTATTAGAGGAGAGGAAGGACTGAAGCGCGTGGTTGTCAAATTCGCGGCCATTGTCGATTTGCAAGCTAGCGATCGAAGCATTGAATTGAGTGCGAACGTAAGCATGAAAACAGATTATAGTGGGCAAAATTTCAGACTTTTGGCGCAAAGGAAATGTCCAAACATAATGGGTATGATCATCAAGAATCACAAGATAGTATTTGTAGCCAGAGTTACTGATCACCGGTGATGTCCACAAATTACAATGACCGTCCCCGTGCGTAGATCCTTGATAGGGAACCCAAAAGTGTCAAATTCAATAGTCAAAGAATTGTCACGAGTCAAAGCACGAATAGAAACAAGGTTCTTGATCAATGAAGGGCAAACAAGAACATTGTTCAAACGAAGTGGAGCGGCTGAAGTAGGAACAGAGAACTCACCAGTGTGTGTAACAGGTAAAGAAACGCCATTACCAATGATGACATGAGAGGAACCAGGAGGTACAAGACGAGCTATTGCTATACCAGAGTTCCCGGTCATATGGGAGGACACGCCGGTGTCGAGAAACCAATCTCCACTGTCGGTGTAGGCAGCGGTGGATGATGGTTGGCCGTGGAGCCCGGTGTAGAGGTTGGGCGGGGTGTTGAAGGAGAACTGCTACTGGGGCGACGCCTGCGCGATCATGGCTTGAGGAGGGACGGGGTTGGGGTAGAACGTGTCGCCGGTCGATGCACGCCACGAAGCCGAGGGAACTTTCCACGCGTAGACGATGCCAATCCAGGGGTAGGATGCACCCCAGGTCTGTTGCTACGGCACCGATGTTGGCGGAGTCGATCTGGAGTTGTTGCGGGGCCGCCCATCAGACTGTTTGCACTTCTTGCGGCGATCGCCTCCCTTTGGTGGCGAGGGGGCCAAAGTCGTGGACGATGGTTTGGGGACGCCAGACGAGTTGGTGGTGACGAGGGTTGCCGCCGCCGCGCCGGAGGACACGGCAGGTGCACTGACAGTGAGGAGGGAGATCTCCGCTTCGATCCTGTGGGATCAGTCAAGGAGGGATTCCTCCTGCAGAAGATACGAGTGCACTCATAGGAATTACGACAAGGGGTTCATGGCGTTGATGACACCGAGCGCGTTGGTGAACTTGGAGATGAGGCCGCACAGCGCATTTACGACGAGGTCCTGATCAGTGAGTGGATGCCTGACGCCGGTAAGGGTGTCGGCGAGGCGCTTGAGGCGATAGCAGTAGTCGTGGGCGGAGAGTTCACCCTAGTACAGGCTATGGAAGTCCTGCAAGTCATACACGACGCGCTGGGTGGTGTTGTTGAGGAAGAGACCGCGCACGGCATCCAAGGCGGAGTAGGCGGTGGCGCGGCGCTGAAAGACCATGTCGCGAATGGTCTTGGACACCGTCAGGTAAATCCAGGAGACGATGCAGTGATCCATCTGTGTCCACTCGGCGTCGAGTAGATGGGTTTGGGCATCAACGGAGCCATCGACATGGTTCAGAAACCCGAGTTTGCGGAATGTGAGTTCAAAGCAGGGTTTACCTTACTGAACCGGTCCATCGAACCGTCGGCCGTCGATTTCGTTAAACCGGTTGGTAAGCCGCGGTTACCGCTAAAAACCAAACAAATGCAAAATCCAAATTGAAACATTAGTTCAATCGGTTTCGATCGGTAAACCGCTCGGTAAGGACCAGTTACCAGTCGGTTTGGGCGGTAAACCGACTTGAAAGGCAGAAAAGCCGAACATGTTTTTGTGGTTCCCCGGTGGTAAATTAATGAAAATCTGAGCATGATCTCTGCATAAATTAATGTAAAGGACCTCACAAAACCTCACCAAAGGAATAATGTCATAGTTTTGCATACAAACAATGTCATAGTAATAATTGTGCATACAATACCATAGTGATAGTGATAATCGTGCATACAATACCATAGTCATAGTAATAAAAGATCAATGTTGTATAAATGGGAAGACCCCCATTTGGGTCGCCATCTGGTACTCGGTGGTGGACATGACATTCAAACCTTGCACGCTAAGCAACTCAGCCTTGTAGTCTTGCCAAGTTTGACCCGTCCACGCTGATGTCGTCTGCCATTGTTGAAGTAGCATATTGTAAAAATGTGTATCTTCCCATTCATACACCCATCTTGTCGTGGCTGCATGTTAATGTCAGGCCTGGGATAATGAAAAGACTGCGAGGTATCGTTGCACGAGGAAGAAGAGTACTGAGGAGTGTCGTAGTCTGTGGGTCCAACCGTTCTCCTCTGCGATTCCGGTGCTCCATGGTCGCGGTCCTGAGTAGCATGTGTGAAATCAGTCTCCCCTGCATTCAAGCATATATCACAATTAGTACTCATAGTCAGAAACATGTGTGCATATTAGGTTGCAATGTATACCTTGTGAAACGAATACCACCACCACCAGCACCACCACCACCACCACCACCACCACCATCACCACTGTCACCATCACTATCATCACCATCACCATCATCAGGCGAGCTGCTATCCCCTAACTCCTGATACAGTGGACTACGCTGACCATCGCCATCATTAGTGGAGGTGTCGTTGTCCACTGGAATTGTTGTTGTTTTGCCTTTTCCTTGTTGACGCTTCGGGTCACCCTTCTTAGGCCCCTCCTGAAACTTCCTCTTCCCAAGGTGACTGTCTCCCACCACTCTACGTGCCCAATCACTGATGCAATCATCACCCGTAGTCTCACGTAGATCAGAGGGGTCTACGTGATCACTGACAAGATGAGATGGGAGAGGGACGTCTCTGTCATCATCATCATCCTCATCCAAAACTGGTTCTTGGTTAGATCTACCATATTCAAACCATTCCCGAACTGGATGGTGCTCGTCATAGAATGAGAGATGGGCAAGGTGGTCAATAAAATCACCTTCATCACGACTTGGGGTGGAGACATCCTTAAGTCTGAGGCGAAGGTTGTAGTTCACTTAGACAAGCTTGTTAAGTTTCTTGTGCGTCAAGCGGTTGCGAACCTTTGTATGCAACAAGGCAAAAGTACTCCAGTTACGCTCGCATCCACTTGATGACACACATTGTGAAACAAGCCGCACAGCAAGCTTCTGTAGCGCCGGGGTGCTTGAGCCGAACATCATCCACCAAGATGCTGCAGGTGCAAGTGCAACCGAATTACTAACCAATATATTTGAAATTTGCAATAGAGAAACAATAGTGGCGTACGGAGTTACTCTTACATGGGCTTGTCTTTGGGTGAATCGCCGCCCTCCTTGCCATTTCAGTGCCAAACTCGCCAAGCTTCTGGCGAAACACCTCAGCCTCCTGCAATGCTTGCACGGCGGTCTGGACATCCGTCATGCTCTGAAATGTATCCTTTAGGGAACGAAACATTTCTGGAGTTGGTTCTAATCTTTCCGAAACTGTTTGTACCTATCCATCAAGTCTTTCTCGTTTTGATCAAGGTATTTGCCATCAATTTCCTTTCCACTGGGTGACGCAATACCTTCACCTGCAACCGTATGGAAATCAGAAGATTAGTTACAGAAATGTAATCTCATAGTTTGTGTGTGATACCAATGAAAGAAACCTTACCCCACTTCTGTGTCTCTCTGACCGCACTAACAAAGTAAGGATAATCGGCCTGTCTCCCAGGTACTCCCGCGATATGGAAGAATTTTGACCAAGCTTTACCAATAGCTTCCTTTGCATTCTTACCCTTCTGTGTCCAGGAGTCTGTATCAATCCTTGGTTGTGTCATTCCTCTTCTCCCACCTGCAGCCAAGTTGTAGCCTTCCACCATCACAGGAGTATCCCTTCGCAAACCACTTCTTCGCAACATCCTTTGCAAAGGATTCTCCCTCGTGGAACCACTACCCCCTCCATGCTCATATTCACCACCTCTCTGTTCCAACCCCTGACGATACAATTCTTCAGCTCTCGATAGGTGGATGGAACGCTGCAATTGAGCCTCCTCATCATCTTCTGCATTAGGATAGTTTCCCTCGGCTGCAACCGCCTCCTTTCTCAACCTCTCTTTATTCCATTCAAAAGTTACCTTCTTAGTCCTCTCAATCGCACGCTGAAAGTACTCCCGCACAGGTGGTGGCACATTCCTGCAATGGACCACCTGGGTCCCTTTTCCAGCCAAATGTTGTTTGAACATAGTCGCACCACCTCCACTTTTGTGCAAATGACAATAGTTGCATCGCCATCCGGGGTGATGATTTTCACCGTGTTCCCACACAACATCTCTAGATGCCATTTTGTATCTGCATAAATGGAAAACATCCACAAATCAATCACATAAATCATATATAGTTTTAAATAACAATATACAGTTTTAAAATCATACCTAAAATCTACACCCTAAATCAAATCATATCTACCTCCTAAATCAAACCCTATCTACACCCTAAATCTAATCCTATCTACATCCTAAATCAAACCCTATCTACACCCTAAATCAAATTCTATCTACACCCTAAATCAAATCCTATCAAGGAGAAGTGACTTACCTCTGCTTGCACCGGCTAACCGCGAACTGGCGGCGGCTTACCGAGCGGCCGGGTCGGTAAACCGACCCCAACCGGCGGTTTACCGCCGCGCCCCCTTGGATCCGCCCGCCGCCCGGCTTACCACGCCTACTGTGCGTCAAAGCGCGACCGAAAAGCGGTTGCGCGCGGCCAGCGACTGGACAAGCGCCACGGGCGGCGGACGGGAGCGGACAGGCGCTTGGAAGCAGGGAAGTGAGGCTCGGGTAGATTTTGGGGATATTTTGACCCCCCCCAATAGTTGGGCCTAGGTGGGCCTCGTTGGGCCGCCGGTTTTTTTTCTTTTTCTTTTTTGTTTAACTTGTATTAGCCGCAAATTATACTAAACGAATGAAGTTTGCACAAATTTTGATACCATTAGACTCAATAAATCATGATGTATTTTTAGGGATTTTTTCCTCATTTTTCAAATTTTTGAATTCAAATCCTAAAAGTTTGAAGTCCACCGGTTGGTAACCGGCCGGTACCGAAACCGGTCCAGGCCGGTAACCGCGGTAACCGGGCCGGTTACCACCAATAAGGTAAACCCTGGTTCAAAGAGCGAGCTCCAGGAAGCATAGATGGACTCCTGGAGGTCGAGGACTTCGGGCACATGGTGGCGGAAGTTCAGCAAAGGAATGACGGAAGCGGCAACAGGCAGCACGGGATTGGGCACGTGGAACGGTTGAGGTCGTGCCCACCGGAAGGAGCTCCGTAAGCGCTGGAGGAAGAAGAAGAGGGGTTGTGCGCCATTGGAAGAGAGAAGAAGGCAGCAGAAAAATAGGATCGAAGATTAAGCTGATACCATGAAGAAAGGAGGAGAAAGATCGATGACTTTTATTCAAGAATACAGCCGGTACTTATACAACAGCCGGCACTGTTGGGCGTCCGGTAAAAAAAGAGGAGCTTTATCTATCTGTTTTTTAAGCCACACACAAACATAGTGGCCCAGATTTGGATGACAACGCAGCAAAACGGATCGGAGAAACTGGCCCAGGTCTAACCTTTTCATGTTCGACCAATTTTGAGCGGAGGGATACACAAGAAGATAGACAAGCATTGAAATTATAAAACTCATCTACCTCAATTGGTAGAGCGGTGATTATAGGTTACCATAGGCACGTGATTTGATTCCTTACATTTACAATAAATTTTCTTTTTATATATATTTTCAATTAATTAAATATAAATAAATAAATATTAGAAAGCTCTAAAAAAGGGATGTAGCTCAATTGGTAGAGTGATGATTATAGCTTAACATAGGTACATGTTTGATTCCTAGCATCTCCAATATTTTCTCCTCTTTTATTTATATTTTCAATTAAGTACCTATAAAATATTAAATAGTAGAAACATCTAAAAAGGGGATGTAGCTCAATTGGTAGAGCGATGATTATAGCTTAACATAGGTACGGGGTTCGATTCCTCGCATCTCCAATATTTTTATTTTTATTTCCAATTAATTAACTATAAAAACAATAGAAATATCAACAAAAATGGGGGATGTAGCTCAATTGGTAGAGCAATGATTATAGCTTAACATAGGTACGGGTTCGATTCCTCGCATCTCCAATATTTTTTCCTTTTTATTTATATTCAATTAATTAACTATAAATTATTAAATATTAGATAGATTTACAAAAAGGGGATGTAGCTCAACTGGTAGAGTGATGATTATAGCTTAACATAGGTACGGGGTGATAGAACCCTACTTGGGTTTGCTCCCGGCTTCGATGAGAGTTGGGGATCAACTCGATTTGATGGTGGATTCGACGTTGTGCTGCTCGACTACAACACCACAAGGGGCTGCACCTGAGCGACAGTTACACTAGCTTTGATTTGTTGTTATTCTTGCCGTGCCAAGAACTGAAAAGGAGGCAGTTACTTATATGTATATGACTGCTGCAACCAGGACATCCTGGAGCAGCTCTCCTAACCCTAGGACGCCCTCCCTTTGTTTTTTCTTTTCATTTTTGTTGTCTAGATGGCATTCGGCAACCACCCTTTGGAAGAACCGGAAAAATCACTATGGGAGTACACTAGCCCGCGATGTGAAGACATTAAAGTACAAAAGTCGGATTCAAAGCTCGAAGCGATAAAGTATGAAACCAAAGCTAGGATCATCGAGACGGAGGTGGCGACTGCCGTATGGACCTCCTTGGGCCCACTACCTTGGTGGGTACCAGGACCGACTACTCGGTGGTCCCCTGGGACTACTCGACTTGGGCTGTACGGCACCTGTTGGCGTGAAGCACAAGGACTTCGATGGAGAAGTACTCCGATAGGAAGCTATGCATGTCCTGAACCATGTAGAGAACTCCTAGACGTGCACGACTAGTACTCTACCCCCAAACCGACTTATAACCCTGCCTCCCGGGCTATATAAGGCGAGGCAAGGACCTTTACCTCTCTCATACGCATCATCTTGTAAACACACCCAATCAATCCAGAGCTACACAGCTTACAAGACTTAGGGTATTACGCACCTCGCGGCCCGAACCTGTCTAAATTGTGTGCCACGTGTCTCTTCCTTCGAGTTACCGATCTCGGCAAGGCCACATTCATCTACCTCGGGTACTCCCCTTGGTAGGTTGCCGGTCTAAAACACCGACAGCCGGCGTGCCAGGTAGGGGATCTCGCCGAAGATCTCATGGCGAACTTGATGGATTCAATCTTCATCAAGCCAACTGTCGCCTTCAACCACGGTGACACCTTCGTTTTCGGTTCCTGGGTTTGCACCGCTGACGTCGCCGAATCTTTCCAACGTCGCCTCACCATGACACCCAACACGAGGACCGGGCTCGTGACACTTCCCGAGGTGATCACGGGCGATCTCGCCGAAAAATTTGGCGAATTTTCGCTCTACAACCAGCACACCGACTTCGAGTCTCGATCCGCCTCCAATTCGAACTCGACGTCCTCGTGGGTCAGTGCATGTGAGTCGGCTACTGAGCCATCGTGTGCTGACGCCCCACTCCACGAGCACTTCCCGTTTGTTCTCTGCAACGCTAGCAGGGCTAATGCGGAAGCTCTCGTTGCGCGCCGGGCCGGCAAGGAAATCGTCTCCGGCTACGCCTTGGACTCCAACCCCGGCTCCGGCTACTACTCGGACTCCTCCTACGAGTTCGACTTCGGGTCGGACCCTGACGAGCCCGAGTCCGAAAACTCCACGACTGAGCAACCGTTGTCAGGACCAGCCACCGGCCTGGTTATAACATATACACCCGCCGGTAGATTCGTCTACTGGCCAGACCACAAGCATACAGACCTGACAGACGGGAACTCACGTTACGTCGCCTACCTCGACTAGCTTCCCTTCCAGGAGGGAACACCCCTAGCTCCAACAGAGGAACATACTCCAACCGAGGTGGTGAGTACTGACTCTAGTCTCGGTACCCCTGATTGTCAAGTCTTCATGGCTGCTGGCGATACGCCAGGACCTTCAGGTACCTAGCCCGACCGCTACTTCGAAGACATATCCGCAGACGAGCTGTCTGCCAATGCACCCGCTGATGAAACCAACGACAACAAGAACGCCCGACGTGAGCGCAACAGGAAGTGCAACAAACGGCGCAAACGTCTCTGAGAATCCCTCCCTGTACGGAATCTTGCAGGGCCCTCGATCAAGTCGCCAACCGGGTGCACACTACCCCCGAACAGTGCCTCATGTCTATGTCTACGATAGCACGTCAGGCTCAGGGGATACGTGCGGGTGAAGTCATCGCCAAGCTCGCGGAAGACGCCTACTTCATGAGAGTCGACAACAGAGTCACTCAAGTGCCTCCCCCAAAACTCGGGAACACGAGAACCATGAAGCCACAAGTTGCAGCCCAGCTAATGGACACAACCGTACTCGAGAACTCGCACAGAACCCCAACTGTACTAGGGCATCAGCTGGAGGATCTTCTCAGGGTGGCAACAGCGCTGGCAGTGCCGGTGCCAGTCGCGGCGCTGATCATGGTGATGCTGGTGGCGGAGGTAGCGGCGGCGGGAGCTCCTCACATGGGGTTGGAAGGAGAGCCGGTGGTGGAGGTGATCGCGGAGGCCGAGGCCACGTAGATAGCCACGTCACCGGCGCATCACACGGCGGCTCCGATGCCCGCCGCAGAATTGAAGAAATACGACGCAACAAGTCCTCCACGGCAGGCGGCAACGATAGCTTCCCCGCCTTCTCTTCCCGACTTCGCAATCTACTTCTTCAAGAGAAATTCAAACCTCTGGTGATAACTAAGTATGACGCGAAGCAAGACCCAGTCCAATGGCTCAGATGCTACGCCCTCTCCATCGAAAACGCTAGTGGCAATAATGACACCAAGTGCCTCTACTTTCTCTTCTGCTGGACCAAGCACCAATCACATGGCTCGAGTCGCTCGACAAGTACTCGATCGACAAGTGGGACCAGCTCAAGGATCAGTTCACCAGCAACTTCGCAGGCGCCATGGGACGCTCGGGTACTCGCATGGACCTGGCAATGGTGAAATAGGAACAGGGCGAGACGCTACGCAAGTACATGCGACGCTTCTTCGACAAGCGTGCCATTGTAGTCGATGTCACCGACAAGGAGGTCATCGACCTTTTCCAAGACGGTCTCTACTATCGTCGCACCTTTGAAGACTTTGGTCGCCACCGCCCAAGTTCTATAACCAAGCTCAATGACATGATCACCTCATGGGCCGACGAAGAAGACAAAGCTAACGCCAAGTACGACGCCATTCGTGGCAAGAGCAAGCAAAACCCGGGTGGCAGCAACAACAACAACAGGGATCAAGGGTGTCGCAACATCAACAACTACTCAGGTCCTAACCGCAAGCGCAAGCCAGACAACACAGTCGCGGCTATCTAGCGCCCTGCGAAAGACAACTCGAAGAAGACCTCTGGCGGCTTCAAAGACTTGCTAAAAGAGAAGTGCCCGTGGCATCTGGAGGGCAACCACACCACTGAGCAGTGCTATCAACTCCGGTGAGCACTCAAGGATACCCCAGACCCACGGTCTCCTCACGACAAGAAGGGCAATAAAAAAGCCGACGAGGACAACGGCGACTTCCAAGAACCCGACAAGACGGTGAATGTCCTCTTCGGTGGACTACCCACCAAATGGTCTCAGAAGGCCACCAGACGGGAAGTTCTGAATATTGAACCAGCGGTCCCCACCCCTCTCAGGTGGTCAGAGGTACCCATCACCCTCTCCCGCGCGGATCAATGGACAAGCTTCTCTAAGCCAGGGTGTTTCCCACTTGTCCTGAAACCAGTAGTCACGGGCTCCAGACTCAACAAGGTACTCATCGATGGTGGAAGTGGGCTCAACGTCCTTTTCACAAAAACCTTGAAGAAAATGAAGCTCGACATTACCCACATGCTCACCAAGAGCACATCGCCTTTCTACGGCATCGTCCCTGAGAACGCGGCTATTCCACTGGGTTTAGTGGTCCTGCCAGTTACCTTCGAGGAAACTAGGGAGAACTACCGCACCGAGTACATCAAGTTCAAGGTTGCAGACTTTGAGACGTCCTACCATGCCATCATCGGCAGACCAGCTATCACCAAGTTCATGGTGGTACCCCACTACACATACTTGGTACTCAAAATGTCAAGTCCTTGTCGGAGTACTCTCACTGCAAGAGGACTTGAAGATATCCTTCGACTGCGACACAGAAGCTGTGGAACTCGCAGCACCAATCAAGTACCCAATGCAATGATGGAGATCCATGCTACATCCAAGAAGCTTCCCCCAACCGAACTCGAGATCCCAGAGAAGTCGGACACAGCCAACAAGCCTCAACCCTCTGAGGAAGTGCAAGTCAAGGCGATCGACCTTGGGACAGGCGACAGCAGCAAGACCACCATGATCGGGGCGGGCCTTGACCCGAAATAGGAAGACGCGCTCGTCAGCTTCCTCCAGGCTAATCGAGACATCTTCGCTTGGAAACTAGCGGACATGCCAGGGGTGCCCAGAAATCTGATCGAGCATTCACTCAACATCGATCCTAAAGCTACCCCCAAACGACAACATCTTCGTCGTTTTGCCGACGACCGACGGGACGCCATCAAGAAGGAACTCGCCAAACTACTCGCGGTCGGCTTCACCAGAGAAGTCTTTCATCCTGAGTGGCTGTCGGTGTTTAAACCTCTCGACCTCCATGGGAGGTACCCGCGGCAAGGTAGAAGGTGGGGATCGCCATGATCTGGAACCCGAAGGTCTGCGCGAGGACACGAGACACGAGATTTATACAGGTTCGGGTAGCCGGAGTAGCTACCCTACGTCCTGTTTAGAGTATTGCGCCCTGCACTTGGATGTTGATCCCCGGAGGGATTGTGGATGTCCTCCTAGGTACCCGGCCCTCCTTTATATAGTCCAGGGGGCGGGTTCCTAGTCGGTTACAAGGCAAGAGTCCTAGTAGGATTACAGGGGAATTCTAGTAGGAGTTCGTCTTCTACTCTTCTTCCTTGCATGAGTACCCGGGGAGTATGCCCGACAAGCCCCCGAGCACGTTGGAGTCGAGAGTAGTAGTTCGAGTAGTCTTGAAGCCTCTTCGAGTAGTTTTTGAGCGTCCTCGAGTACTGCTTGGAGAAGTCTTCAATAGTACTTGAATCGCCGCGAGGGCCGGAAGGTGGTCCGGACTCATTTGTCTTGAAGTCGAGATTTATATGGAAGTGCGGTTGCAAAATCGCACTCCATATGGAGTAGCCCCCGAGCCTTAGGTTGAGTTGTAGACTCTGGCTGAGGGTCAATCTTGATTCTGCTTCCGTCCTGAAAAAATTTGAATGATGGGTGTAGCATAGCAGCCCCCGAGCCTTGAAATGATTACGCAATCAATCCAAGGGTCTTCAGTGTTCAAGAAAGCCATTATCCGAGTACTCTTGCAGTGTGTAGCCCCCGAGATAAGAGAGTTGTATGAGCCACGTCGAGTAGTGATTGGTGAGGAGCCCCCGAGCTTGAGAGCGAGCGAAGCATGCTGAAGTTATTCTCGAGTAGTATGTTGAGTGCAGCCCCCGAGCTGGAGAGATTCCGAGTAGTAATTTTCGGCATCGAGTCGTGGAGCTTGAAAAGTAGCCATGCCGTCAGAGCGGACTTTAGATGCGACTGAACTCGACTTTAGATGCCGGCAAAGCAGACTTTAGAATGCGACTTGAAAACCGAAGTCGACTTTGTGCCGCGCGGAGCGGACTTTGAGATGCGACTTAAAAACCGAAGTCGACTTTGTGATGCCGCGTGGAGCGGACTTTGAGTTGCGACTTGAAAACCGAAGTCGACTTTAGGATGCCGCACAGAGCGGACTTTGATATGCGACTTTAGAAGTCGACTTTAGAACGCCGCGCAGAGCGGACTTTGATATGCGACTACAATAGTCGACTTTGCGCCACGCAGAGCGGACTTTGAAATGCGACTTTGGAAGTCGACTTTAGTTTGCCGCGCGGAGCGGACTTTGAGATGCGACTACAATAGTCGACTTTGTGCCACGCGGGGTGGACTTAAGATGCAAAAAACGAAAAGCACTTTCCAGAAAGCCAAAGCGAATGAAAAATCAGAGAAAACGAGTAGTTTTGCCACCGGAGCGGGCTTAAGATTGCGACCGAAGTCGGCTTGTGCCACCGGAGTGGGCATGGGTGCGACCGTTAGCGTCGACTTGTGCCACCAGAGTGGGCTTGAGTACCTGAGCCATGAATTTCAGACCCAAGAAACGGTTGCCGCCGGAGCGGGCTTGAAGGTGCGACCGGAGTCGACTTGTGTACCTGGGCCATGGATTTCAGACCCAAGGTACGGGTGCCACCGTAGTGGACTTGAAGGTGCGACCCAGAGTCGACTTGTGTACCTAGGCCATGGATTTCAGACCCAAGGTACGGAGCGCGAGTACTTAGGGTACTTGGACCCATGGTACAGAGCGTGAAAACCACGTGCAGCTAGGTTCCATCATCGCCAGGACCCGAGGGCCGCTTACATCTAGGTTCCATCGAAGCTTACACACGTAGTATGCCACCGAAGCAGGTGAAGATGTGACCGGAGTCGACTTTAAGTTGCCGCACGGAGTGGACTTTAGAAGCTGCCTCCTAGGGATAGCCCCCGAGTTGATGAAGTAGACTCGTGGCGACTTGATTGATATACCCCAAGAGTAGTCAGCAGGGTGTAGCTCTCGTGAAAACCCGCCGAGAAGCATACACAAATGAGTAGTCGGCAAGTAGTCCTACATGATGAGGAGAACATGCCAAGAAAACAGTAATCATTTAAATAAATGGCTTAGCCGTTGCTGCCTGGGCAGACTGATGATGGAGCCGTGACGGTCGGCAATGGAGCCGTGGCGGTCGGCAATGGAGCCGCGACGGTTGTTGTTGAAGTTGACTAGTCAGAGTTGATTCCGACTAGTTGTTGGGGGCGTGACTGTCGTTCTCGACTAGTTTGGAGAACTAGTCAAGATGAATGGTCGACACGATGCGACCGGAAGACGACGTCGTGGCAACGCGCGGTGTACTCGAAGTAGAGCCAGTGTTGCCGTGAGACAAGCAGTCGCGACGCACGGCGTAATCGACGACGAGACTGCGCAACGCGGAGTAGTCGACGACGAGCGGCATGACGAGCCGCGCGACGTACCGAGGCACCCGGACGCGCGGCGAAGGTGAAGTAGTCGATGACGAGCCTGCGCGAGGCAAAGTAGTCGACGACGAGCGGCGCGACGAGCCGCGTGACGAGCCGCGTGACGTTCCGAGGCACCCGGGACGTGCGGCGAAGATGAAGTAGTCGACGACGAGCTCGCGCGAGGCGGAATAGTCGACGACGAGCCTGCGCGAGGCGGAGTAGTCGACGACGAGCGGCGCGACGAGCCGCATGACGAGCCGCGCGACGTGCCGAGGCACCCGGACGCGCGGCGAAGACGAAGTAGTCGGCGACGAGCCGCGCGCGAGGCGGAGTAGTCAACGACGAGCGGCGCGACGAGCCGCGTGACGAGCCGCACGACGTGCCGAGGCACCCGGACGCGCGGCGAAGACGAAGTAGTCGACGACGAGCCTATGCGAGGCAAAGTAGTCGACGACGAGCGACACGACGAGCTGTGTGACGAGCCGCGCGACGTGCCGAGGCACCCGGACGCGTGGCGAAGACGAAGTTGTCGACAACGAGCCTACGCGAGGCGGAGTAGTCGACGACGAGCGGCGCGACGTGCCGAGGCACCCGGACGCGCGACGAAGACGAAGTAGTCGACGACGAGCGGCGCGACGAGCCGCGTGACGTGTCGCGCAATGTGCCGAGGCACCCGGATGCGCGGTGGAGGCAAAGTAGTCGACGACGACGAGCTCGCGCGAGGCGGAGTAGTCGACGACGAGCGGCGACGAGCCGCGTGACGAGCCGCGCAACGTGCCGAGGCACCCGGACGCGTGGCGAAGACGAAGTAGTCGACGACTAGCCCGCGCGAGGCGGTGTAGTCGACTACGAGCGGCGCGACGAGCCGCGTGACGAGCCGCGCGACGTGCCGAGGCACCCGGATGCGCGGCGGAGGCAAAGTAGTCGACGACGACGAGCCTGCGCAAGGCGGAGTAGTCGATGACGAGCGGCGCGACGAGCTGCGTGACGAGCCGCGCGACGTGCCGAGGCACCCGGACGCGCGACGGAGGAGAAGTGGTCGATGTAGATCTCTGCAGCCGGGAGAGTGGAGACGAGTACTCGCGGTGCATGACGAGGATGACGTAGAGCATGTGTGGCCGGGTGACGTGTAGTCGCGGCTCACGGCAAGGTTGACGTAGAGCGCGTACAGCCAGAGACGAGTAGTCGCGGCACACGGCGAGGTTGACGTAGAGCGCGTGCAGCCGGAGCGCCCTGCTCATGTACATGAGGTGTGTACGTTGAGCAAAGATCTTGGAGTCTTGTGGGTAGGCCTCGGTGTGTGCGTGTAGCACAATTGGCAAATTAATTTTTAGCTAGCTGGAACCGCCGGTTGCCTCCATGTGCTGGTAGCCGATCACAGCAAATTGATTTTTGCCACCGCACCTATTTCACAAGAGTCCAATACTCTTTTTTTATGAACCTGTGCAGGTGATGCTTGCCCAGAGAAATTGCTTGCGATCGTAGACAAACTCTGCTTAGGACTAGGAGTCGGCACGGTCACACGCGTCTTGGACTTGGACTTCGAGTCAGGGACAGACAGCAAAACTGGTTCAACACCAAATTGATGGAGTCCGAGGCAGCGAATTCTCTTGGCGTACGAATCGAATCCGAAAAAAATTCAACCGGCGAGACGCACACAGCAGCCTAGTGGAAAAAACCTTTGACCCTTCTGGAACTGCCAACTCGGTGACTTGCTCGTCGAGTAGATTGATCTGATTCCGTCTTGACGGAAATACGGCGACATGCTTTGAATTGGAACTCGACCACTTGCTAGTCATGGAGTAGATTGATTTTGCTGACGAGGGTCCTTCGAATTCGCCGATGATCGTGACGATCTGCCCCACAGTGGGCGCCAGCTGTCGGTGTTTAAACCTCTCGACCTCCATGGGAGGTACCCGCAACAAGGTAGAAGGTGGGGATCGCCATGATCTGGAACCCGAAGGTCTGTGCGAGGGCACGAGACACGAGATTTATACAGGTTCGGGTAGCCGGAGTAGCTACCCTACGTCTTGTTTAGAGTATTGCGCCCTGCGCTTGGATGTTGATCCCCGAAGGGATTGTGGATGTCCTCCTAGGTACCCGGCCCTCCTTTATATAGTCCAGGGGGTGGGTTCTTAGTCGGTTACAAGGCAGGAGTCCTAGTAGGATTACAGGGGAATTCTAGTAGGAGTCCGTCTTCTACTCTTCTTCCTTGCATGAGTACCCGGGGAGTATGCCCAAAATTGGCTCACCAACCCCGTCCTCGTCCGCAAGAAGAACACGAACGAGTGGAGAATGTGCTTTGACTACACCGACCTCAAGAAGCACTGCCCCAAGGACCCCTTCGGGTTGCCACGGATTGACCAAGTCATCGACTCCACGGCGGGCTGCGACCTGCTCTGCTTCCTCGACTGCTACTCCGGATACTACCAGATCGCTATCAAGGAAGAATACCAGGAGAAGACCGCGTTCATCACCCTGTTTGGCGCCTACTGCTACACGACAATGTTGTTCGGGTTGAGAACGCCGGCGCCACGTACCAACGAGCCATCCAGGCTTGTTTCAAGAGACAGCTCAACAAGAACGTCGAAGCCTATGTGGACGACATGGTCTTCAAGACCCGAAACTCTGACACGCTCATCGCCGATCTTGAAGAGACTTTCGCATCCCTGCGGGAGTACCGGTGGAAGTTCAACCTGAACAAGTGTGTCTTCGGCGTACCTTCGGGAAAACTACTCGGCTTCATCATCATCCATCGCGGCATCGAAGCCAACCCCGAGAAGATCTCCGCCATTACCAAGATGAAAGCTCCCACCTGCATCAAAGACGTGCAGAAGCTTACCGGGTGTATGGCGGCCTTGAACAGATTCATCTTGAAGCTTGGAGAACGGGGACTACCCTTCTTCAAATTAATCAAACACCTAGAGAAGTTCGTGTGGACCCCAGAGGCAGATCAAGCTTTGGCTCAGCTCAAGGCCTTCCTGTCCAAGACTCCAATACTCACGGCTCCTCGCAAAAAGGAGCAACTACTGCTCTACCTCGCTGCGACTACTCACATGGTCAGTACTGCCATCGTCGTCGAGCGGCAGGAAGACGGCCACGCCTACCCAGTCCAGCGACCAGTCTACTTCGTCAGTGAGGTCCTGTCACAATCCAAGGCACGATACCAGCCAGTAAAAAAGCTACTATATGCAGTGCTCATCACCTCGCGGAAGCTACGACACTACTTCCAGGAGTACTCGATCACCATCGTCACCGACTATCCGCTCGGTGACATCTTACGGAATCAGGATGCTATTGGAAGAATCTCCAAATGGGAAGTCGAACTCGGCGCCCTCACCATTGACTTCAAGCCACGAACAACCATCAAGTCGCAGGCACTAGTCGACTTCATGGCGGAGTGGCGGGAAAATCAGCTACCAACTCCAACTGAGCATCCAGAGCATTGGGTGATGTACTTCGATGGCTCACTCAAGCTCGAGGGTGGGGGTGCAGGGGTACTCTTGATCTCTCCAATGGGCGAACAACTCAAGTACGCCCTGTAGATCTTCTGGAAGGTCTCAAACAACAAAGCTGAGTACGAAGCTCTACTACACGGGCTCCGTCTCGCAATATCATTGGGCATCAAGCGACTACTAGTCTACGGCGACTCCGCAGTGGTCATCAACCAAATTAACAAGTCTTGGGATCACAACAAGGAGAACATGGACGCCTACTGCCTAGAAGTCCGCAAGCTCGAGAACAAATTCTATGGTCTCGAGTTCCATCACGTCGTCCGCGACAACAACGTTGCAGCGGACGTCCTGTCAAAGCTTGGTTCTACTCGCGCACAAGTACCAGCGGGAGTCTTCGTCCACGAACTTCACGCGCCACCCATCCCGGAGTCGGCGCCCATGACCACTGACCCAGCGCCTTCTCAAGCTGGCCAGGAGGTCATGATGATAGACGTGGACTGGCGACAACCCTTCATCGACTACATCCGCGAGCAGAAGGTTCCCTTTGACAATAACTTGGCCAAGCAAATCATCCGCCGGGCCAAGTCCTACTTACTAGTCGGAGATAAGCTCTACAGGCGGGGTGCCACTTCCGGAGTACTCATGAAGTGTGTTCCTCGAGAAGAAGGCAATGACATCTTGGAGGAGATCCACAAAGGCGTCTGCAGCAACCACGTGTCTTCTCGTACGCTGGTCAGCAAGGCTTTCCGATGAGCTTTCTACTGGTCCACAGCCCTAGGCGATGCTGAGGAACTCGTCAGAAGGTGCCAAGGGTGCCAGTACTTTGCCAAGCAATAGCACGTCCCGGCCTACAAGCTAGTCATTATACCACCAACTTGGCTTTTCGCCTGCTGGGGGCTCGACATGATTGGGCCTATCCCGACTGCGCCAGGAGGATTCAACAGAGTCTTGGTGGCCATCGACAAGTTCACCAAGTGGATCGAAGTCAAGCCGTCACCTGCCCAAAGGCCGACAGGGTACTCGACTTCTTGGATGAACTCATGCACCGCTACGGACTACCCCACGGCATCATCACAGACCTGGGTTCCAACTTCAACAATCACCAGTTCTGGGAGTACTGCGAGAACAGCGGAATCGATGTCCGGTATGTCTTAGTCGCCCATCCACGGGCCAACAGACAAGTCGAGCACGCCAATGGGTTGGTACTCGACGCTCTTAAGAAGCGACTACACGACACTGCTAATACAAAAGGGGCAAGTGGATCAAGGAACTACCCAACACACTCTGGGGGGCTTCGTACTCAACCTACTAAGCCAACAGGGCAGTCACCTTACTTCCTGGTCTACGGCTCCGAGGCCATTCTACCTGCCGACGTCATGTGCGAGTCATCGACAGTAGAGCAGTATGCTCAGAAGACAGCAGACAAGTTGATATCAACGGACTCGAAGAAGCTCGCTGCGCCGCCATCGTCCAGTCAGCAAGGTACCTTGAGGGTATCCGACGCTATCACGATCGCAACGTCAAGGAACGCTCCTTCAACGTTGGTGATCTAGTCCTCCGCCGCATCCAGAACACGGAAGGACTACACAAGCTCAGCTCGCCATGGGAAGGTCCCTTTTCGATTGCAAAGTTGACCGGACCAGGCACATACCGCCTCCTGACACTTGAAGGCGACAACACCAGCAACTCGTGGAACATCGACCAGCTCTGTCGATTCTACACGTAGTCTCTCGACTACTCCGGGGGTCCAAGTCTACACGGCTACTCCTGGGCTCTTCGCTGTAAGCGGCCTCCGGGTCCAGGCACTAGTCTCCGGACTACTTCTACTCCAAGATCCAGCGTCAACAGCTACTAACGGATCTCGGGCTGTTCAAAGCATCAAGGACTCTAGCAGCGGTCTACAAAGAGACCATGTACTCTTAGATCAAGCCCATACGGCTACTAACGGATCTACAGCTGTAAGCGGCCACGGGTCCTAGCACTACTTAAGTTGTAGGTAGCCTTCGGATCCTGGTGACTACACTTGTAAACGGCCCTGGCCATCCAGGTGTACTCTTTCTTCAGTAATAAAGTTTGAGTCCTAGTCAACTCATTTACTGTGATTTCCTATAATGGATTTACTATCGAGTACTACTACTCACAACACTTCGACGATGAGCACTCCGCACACACAAACAGCGACAACGAGTACTCATTTCAGCCATATATCATGGGAAATTTTCATTTTTAAACAAGTTTATCATGACTTTGTTTATATTACATATGCTGCTGCAAGCTAACCCTACAAAACAACTACTGGAGGTTTAGCTTCTCTGCGACTTGTTCCGCGATGGGCGCCATCTGCTCCAGTAGCTCCTTGTACTGGTCATCTGTGCAATTGGCAGCTAGTCCTCCCGCGACTACATCTACCGGGGCCTTGGGGAAGTACGACTTCATATACGCCAAGACCTGGTTCGGGATGGACTTCGCCAGATGCTTCACATATGTAGCCAGACGACCGAGGGCTTCCTTCAACCGATCCACCAACGGAGCTATCTTGGGCCGCCCGGGTGAGATACCAGCAGTCCTGCAATGGGGAGCGCGCCTTCTTCAAGCTCCTTGAGTTGGCCGCTCAGCCTCTCGCAATCTTCATTAAGCTTCTGCAAAGATTTATAGCAATTGACAAGATCACAGTCCGAGGCTTCACGAAGCTCCATGTGCATGACGCACTCATGGGGCAGCTGTTTATATTCGTACTCAAGTACCTCACGGGCATCCTTATCTCGGTAGACGATGTTCTTCAAATCGGTCTCCAATGCCTTCAGCTGGTCTACACGGGCCTCAAGATCTGCAAAACTCAAGAACACATGTCAGACTACTACAAGGTACCCGCAATAAGTACTCGACAGGCTTATGGTAGCATACCTTTATTCTTCTGGCGCAACGACTTGTTCTTGCGAATCAAGTCATCGCTCTTCGCCTGCATCTCTTGTACTTCATTGTGGTACTGGGCGAAGCCTCCATCTATCTTGGATTGCATCATGGCAGCATGCTTCCTGGCCTTATTGAGGTCCTTCTCCAGCGATTCCGCCCGGAGCACTGTGTCACCATATCCTTGGAGCATATCGGATTTCTGTCAGGATCTCTCCACGACATCCTGCACAAGGCAACAACCATTACTTGGATATTCAGTTCTCACGGAATTCGACTACTCAAGGGTACCGTTACGTACCTTCATCCACTGCTCAGTTTGACGCATTGTCTCCAAGTTTCGAGCCACCATCGTCGGGTCGATGAGGTCATCTAACAGAAGCTCCAGCCCGCCATGACTAGTCGCCGCGGTCTCTAACATCGGCGCCGAACGGATCGGCTCTGCATCTTGGATCTCCGGCGACCGGACAACAACGTCCATGCTCGACTCTGGGAGCGCGTCATCACGCATCTCCTCCGTGGCCTCAGGGGCTATTGTCACCTCCGGTCCGGAACCTGCTCCCTCCATTACCTCAGCTTCAGGCACGACGCCTTCAACCGGCATGGCTTCAGGGATCATGGTCCCATCGACTTGTGTTTCTGTCGTCACAAGGCATGCAATGTCAGTACCTGAGGGCTACGACTACTACTTGAGGCAAGCGACATCTTCGAAGTCTACGTACCTTCCACTACGGTGGCCTCCGGTGGCGTAGCCTCTGCGCCTGGCACCACGGTCTCAGCCTGGGGAAGGGGAGTGGACTCCTGAACAGCTGGCGACGGGTCCTCCTCAGCAACTGTTGCACTGGGTTCTTCTCCTTCCCAGGACAGATCGGTGGATTTCCTGCACATTGCAAATTTGGTGGTCAGCCAAGCAAGACTACCAAACTACATGTACTACTTGGAGAGGGATTTCACTTACAAGCTGGACCGGACTACAGTCACGGTTGGACCGCCAAGTATACTGGCAATATCAACAAGCTCGGCTTCCGCGGGCGCCTCTTCTTCAGCCTCGGCGGCTACTGATCCTTCGACTCCAGTAGTCACGGAGGGTTCCGGCCTGCTTTCTTCTGCCCACGCTTGCGTCTCGGCAGTACCAGGCGTCTGTTGTGCCATATGAGGCACGGTCTCTTCTATGGTGGGGGCTGGACTATGGCTCCTCTCAGTCGGTTCGCCCACCGTGTCCCAGTTGTTCTCTGCCCCCTGATCCACGGGGTCGGATGATGGAATCTCCTGCGACAACTCGAGATTGAACCGTCAGCTTGCAATGCTTCAAGACAAGTACTTGACTATTCTACTCGATGAACATACCTCGGGGGACGTGGTCTCTGTCACCTTCAACTTCTTGGCGACGCGCTTCCGTGCCACATTGTGCGGCCTTCGTGGCGGCGCAGGAAGACTAGCCTCCAAGCTGGTCGGTGGATCATCAATGAGGGCTACATGGGGTAGTCCAGGTCGACTGAACCTGGACCGAAGCTGAAATCGCTCCTGGAGCGTCTCCCCATCTTCCTCGTCGGACGTGTCTTCAATGGTGACGGTGTCGTCACCCTCACTGACTTCACAACGCTCCTTCACCTTGCTCTGGCCCTCCTCTGGAATATTTTGGGAGTCGGGTTGGAGACAAACTTTGTAATGTCATCCTGCAACAAACAACTCGAGTGAGGGCGACTACTCTAGGATAATCAGTACTCAGGGGCATAAGTGACAACTACGTACCTTGTTTGGCGGACGAGCCGCGGAGTACTCGGGGACTGGGCAAGGAGTGTACGGTGGCAGTCCTTGAATATCCTGCCCAGCCTCTCGACAATGTCCTCATCGTCGTCGCCCGTGTACTGGTACCCGAGAGTGTCTCGAGCCATCAACGGCTGCACTCTCCTCTTCATGAAGCTGAAGGCCACAAGCTCGGCCCTCAGCCCGGCCTCTCTCAAGGCCTTAATCTTCTGCAACAACTCGGATAGTTGAATACCCTCTTGCATCGTCGGCTCTGTGTTCCACCATGCTCGATGCTTCGGCTGCTTCCTGCTTGGCTTCGACAGCTCTAGGTGGTGGTTTGTGATATATAATCACTTGGCTTTCCAATCTTGGTTTGAATCAATGAGCTTGTATGTCAAGTACTGGTTGGCCACATCTTCTCGCATTTGAATGCCAGCCCCTCCGACTACTCGCAGGTCGTTGGTGCTTGGCTGCGGCTTCAAAGGGAAGAACTTTCGTAACAAGATCCAGTGGGGCTTGATCCCCATGAATGCCTCGCAGAAATGTGCGAAGACGGAGACGTGAAAAATACTATTGGGGTTCAAGTTTAGGTACTCGATACCGTAGTACTGAAGCAGCCCTTTGAAGAACTCGCTGGCCGGGAGTGCTAGTCCGCGCTCCACGAACCTGGCAAACATGGGGACTTCATCGGGATTCTTCTCCATGGGGTATGGGTCGCCCGCGGCGGCGCGGCACATATCCATCTCCTTTTCATGCAGGAACCCGTTGTTCACCAATGCCAGCAAATTTTCGGTCTTTATCTTGGACTTCTTCCACTCCTTAGTCGGATTGGGGCGCGGGGGAGATGTCGGCGGCGACAACACTTGGACAAATCCCTCTGCCTCGTTGCGGGATCTCTTCTTCCCGGCACCAGCCTTTGAGCCCTTGGACGGAGATGGCTTCATCCTCCAAGTGCACGGGGTCTTCACTCGCGTCTGCTCAGGGGCTATGCTGGTGGCGAGCAGCGGCGGCGCGCGTTGACCTGCAATCTACGACATGGCAGTAGAAGCAACAGTGGATGGACACTTGAATGGATCTAATCCAGCGGCTACTGTTGAGGGGAATGAAAAACCCAAAGGGTTTCGGCGTCTATTTGTAACCAAGCAAGCGGCACCGCAACGGCTGGATGGATAAGTATCGGCGGCTGACTCAGCGGTGGCTGCGTGACTCTTCGGCTTTCGGTACTCGATACAGCCCATCTCGGGGGCTCGGCTGCATCCGCCCGGTTCAGTGGGTGACGACGAGACTCAAGATCCACTCAGGACACATTCTACAATCAAGATGACCCTTCAATTCGAGAGGAAGTACTCGACTCAAGGCTCGGGGGCTCCGTGCCACGTGTCCTTCGATTTTTTCTCCGGATTTTACGGGATAATCTTGGCAGAACTTCAGATTGACCCTCAGCTTGAATCTACGATTCGACCTAAGGCTTGGGGGCTACATTCCATATGGAATGTGATTCTATGAATCGCATTTTCCATATGGTTTCTTCTTCAGGACAGTGCAAGTACTATTGAAGACGTTCAAGAGAGGAACTCGAGAACGCTTGGGAACTACTTGAGAAGACTTCAGGACTACTCACGGATCAGCTGGAGTACGTTCCAGCCTCGGGATGCTTCAAGTATTCTTGAGGACTTTCGGCTAGTAGTACTAGAGGACGCTTGAGGACTACTCGTCAAGGCCGTCAAGACTACTTGAATCTATCATGCTCGACAACAAAGTACTCGGGGGCTTGTCGTATGAACCTCCCTGGGCCTACTACCTTGGTGGGTACCAGGACCGACTACTAAGTGGGCCCCTAGGACTACTCGACTTGGGCTGCACGGCACCTGTTGGCGTGAAGCGCAAGGACTTCGGTGGAGAAGTACTCGGATAGGAAGCTATGCATGTCTTGAACCATGTAGAGAACTAAACGTGCTTGACTAGTACTCTCCCCCCAAACCGACTTGTAACCCTGCCTCCCTGGCTATATAAGGTGAGGCAGGGACCTTTACCTCTCTCATATGAATCATCTTGTAAACACACCCAATCAATCCAGAGCTACGCAGCATACAGGATGTAGGGTATTACGCACCTCGCGGCCCGAACCTGTCTAAATTGTGTGCCACGTGTCTCTTCCTTCGAGTTACTGATCTCGGTGAGGCCACATTCATCTACCTCGGGTACTCCCCTTGGTAGGTTGCCAGTCTAAAACACCGACATCAACCCCATTTAGAGGGATGGAGACGGAGAACCCATACACACAAATAAGTCGTTTCACGGTGCTATGCAACACGGTGCGTCAAGGAGTTCCCGATGAATGGTTCAAGTGGAATCTCTTCCCCTACTCACTTGCCGGTGAAGCAAAGACATGGTACTCGTTTGCGTCTTTCGAAGTTGGAGGAAATTGGAACAAGTTGACGAGGAAATTTTGCGAGAAATTTTCCACATAAGCAAAGTCCAACATCTAAGGAGGCAAGTGATCAACTTCACACAAGGAGAAGAAGAAGGGATAGACGAAACTTGGAATAGATCTAATGAGTTGATTGAACAAGGACCAAGACTCGACTTCTCTGGTGACGTACTTTTGCATACATTTTTCTTTTCCCTAACCACCCCTAGTTTCATGGAACATGTTCAAATGTGTGCAGGTGGGCACCTCATGGAGAAAACACTCACGGAGGCTGCTCAACTTTTACAAAAGATTAGCAAAGCGGCAACAATGCGAAGAGATTGGGAAACACGACTTTCGGGAAGGCCGGAACATGATTCAAGCATGAAGACACATGCTGGAATTTCTGAAGAGGCAGCCCCGGAAGACTAGAAAGAGGAGCCAATCCCAGAAAAGCTTGAAGAAGTACACACCAAAACAAGAACTACCCCAAGCGTTGACTTCACAATGTCAAATGAAACAAATGGAAGGAGTATGTCAAGTGTGAAGCCATTAAGGGAGTTCAAGCAAATGGATTGGTGAAGCGTCCCATCATCAGAGGTGACTAAATGTGACACAAATACCAGTCCCAGGAGGCTGGCAACACATTTATTACAACAGGTGGATCAGTCTCTAACATCACGGCGACACAGAGGGCACGGCAGTGCCAACGCTACAAGGAACAACACTAACGCTAATGACCACACTACAATAGCAAAGGCTTCCATAGCCTCATCAGAGTACCACACCATGGAAGCTTTCTGTGGAGGCCCTGGGTACACAGGCACGGTTGGGTGTAGGGCAGCGACCTACTCGACGTCTTCGGGAATGTAATCAGGATCCTCCTCTGAAAAATAGTTAGTACAACAAGGGTGAGCACAATCGTACTCAGCAAAACCAACCCCACCCACGGAGGGGCTTATAAGCAGAATCATGCATAGGGTATAACAAGGATCAGGTTGAGGTTCATTTTACAAACTTACACATGCAGGGGTTCATTTCAAAAAGGTTTTCGCAAATCATTTTCATAACCAAGGTGACTCAATTGTTTTCAGGAAAACCACTGTGGAACTACCGGACTCCCCGTCCGCAGTAGCCCGGGCACACAGCCACACACTTCACCCGGAAAACAACTCACGCCAGAAAACATCCCAAACCCAAACACTAGTTTTTGTGACCACACCGTGACTCGTCCAATGTCGTGGACACGGCTATTCGAATAGGTTTGTCACTCTGCAGAGGTTGTACATTTTTACCCACAAGTAGGGTACCGTCACACGGACACCTTAGTGCCGGTGCGGATCCTATCAAAGCCATTACCCACCTTAGCTAACTCTATGAGCCACCACGGAAGCAACCAAGGGGTTATCCCACATAACCAGGGCGTACCTCACACAGAGCGTACCCCTACTCCTTGGTCTCCCACTGCTCACCCGCACACCAGATGGCAAGTAGATTAACTAGTGGGGTTTATGCTAAGCCGTTGCCACATACAACGGTCGAGTGGTTGTACGATGATTTGGGTCAGGTGAGATGTCACGCAACCCGGTCCTTAATTGACAAGATGGACAACTCCCAACACACTCAACCACACAGGTACGAGCTCACCCATACTCCTGACACACACGTCCATCCCGTCTACCCAGTTCTTTACTCATTTTCCAAACATATCCCATTTTCATTTTTAAAGCACTCACACATTTTGAAAGTACTCACACATTTTTAAAGCAAACACTTAGGCCAAAACAAGGTTCAATCATCGCAATCAAGGGTGGCTATCCTACCATGTTTTGTAGTAAAACAATATGCAATTTATAAAATAGGTATAGGGTTATATTTATAAAATTAGGACCAAAGCATGCATCAAAGGATGAGATTGAACTTGCTGTCTTCAAAGTCTTCGGGGAGTGCCGGCTCGGCGTTCGGGACCTCGGGCTCCTGCTCGCAGTAGTCGGCTCCGATCTCCGGCTCGGGGTACCTTCCTTCGTCTACTCCATCGGCTATAGCGCACACACAGGCAAGCAAGCAATCAATATAAGCATACACAATTTCTCCGGCTGAGCTCGCGGAAGGTAATTAGATAAAATAGAGAAATAAATATTATGCAGGGGTTTTGGGTGACGGATGGGTGGCGGTATACCTGGCACGGGCGTGGGAAAGGTTGGGCGCGATTTGGATTAAAATCGCGCATGAAATGTTGGGTTAAAGAGATGTCTAGAATTAACTAGGGTCGTGTAGTAATTTATTTTAAAATGAAAGGATCTAGATATAATATTTATGTAGAGTGGGGGTTCAACTAAAATAGCCTCGGGGTTTATTTGTAAAAGGGCAGGGGGTTTTGGTGAAGTTTGCCTAAAGGGTAGGGGCTAAATAGAAGAAGGGAGAGAGAGGGAATAGGGACAGGGCTTGGTGGGGAAAAGGAGAAAGGTGGGGGGGGTTTGGCCAAAAGGCCTTCTTCTTCCTTTCTCCCCCCACGAATCAGACAGAGGCAGGGGAGGGGGTTGCTGGGGCGGCCGGCCGGCGCCAATCCCCGGCGAGCCGGGCCACGGCGGCGGACGGGTGGTGGGGCAAAACGGAGAGGGCGCCGAGGGAGTTCTATTCCCGTGCTCACCTTGAGTTGGGGTGGCGCAGGGAGATGGATCGGCGGCGGCGGCGGTTTGCCTGTTGGTGGCTCTGGTGGCGGCGCGGTGAGGTGCAGGGAGGGCTGTGGTGGCTCGGTTGGCGAGGTGTGGGGCGGCGAGGGGGTGGTGCTGGCCCTTTATAGGCGGCTAAAGGTGGTTCGAGGTGGGAGATTTTTTCAGCGGGGAGGTCGCCGGCGAGGCAGTGCAGGGGCGGAGGTCATCAGGCAGCCGTTGGGTCTCTTCAAGCACGCGGCGCAGGGGGATGGGACGGGTCGGTCTGGGCGCGGCGGTGACGGGCGGCGGGTCGCGGCGGCGGTGTTCGGCGGAGGCGACGGCTCGGCGTCGGGGAGGGGTCTTGTCGCGGCCCGTGCTCGAGCGGGCCGGTAGGGCACGCGGCCGCGGTGGCGTGTGGGGGCGGGCGTGCCGCCGGCCGCGCGAGCCCGGAGCGGTGCAGGGGTTAACGGCGCCAGGCGCGGGGTGTCGGGGTCGCGCGGCCTGGCCGCGGGAGGAAGAAGGAGGAGAGGGAAAAATAAGAAGGGGAGAAAAGAAATGAAAGAAAAGAAAGAAAAGGAAAAAGGAAGGAAAGAAAGAAAGGAAGGAGAAGAGAAAAGGAAAATAGGAAAAGAAAACGAAGGAAATAGGGAAAAAGTTTGGAAAATTAGGAAAAATTGTTAGGGAAATTAGGGAAAAGGGTTTTGCGGGGTTTTCCGATTTCTGGCGTCGGCGTGATTTTCGGGACGGCGGTGATGGCGAGGCGGACCGGCCGGCGGGACCGCAGCGTGCACGGGATTCCCGGCACGGTGGCCGACCGCGGCGCTGGGGAGGCATGCGTGGGTGCTGGCCCGAGTGCGGGCGGTGCTGGCGGGATTCGCGGCACGCACACCTAGGGTGAGAGAGGGGAACGGTAACTAGGGTTTTGAGAGGGGATAATTGAGCTCAGCTGGATAGTTTTAAAAACACGTATGATTTATTAGGTGATTTATTGGCAGCTAAAAGTGCGGGCGTTACAATCCTACCCCACTTAAAATGAATCTCGCCCTCGAGATTCGGCTAGGTTTCGAACAGGTGGGGAAACTCCTTCTTTAATGCGTCCTCCCGTTCCCACGTGGCTTCTTCCACCCCGTGTCTGCTCCATTGGACTCTGCACACCCGTACTTCTGATGTTCTCATCCGCTTTACCACTGTGTCCAAAATATTGACGGGCATCTCCTGGTATCTAAGATCTAGCTGTAGATCGATGGTTCCTACCGGTACTCGCTTTTCTTCAAGAACCTTCAAACATCTGCGTAGCTGGGAGATATGAAACACTGGGTGTATATCTAACATTTCTTCGGGTAGCTCCAACCGGTATGCTACTGCTCCGACCCACTTTAGTACTTTATACGGTCCAATGTACCGAGGGGCCAATTTTCCGTGCACTTGAAATCTCCGAGTCCCTCGGATAGGTGAAACCTTGAGGTAAACGAAATCTCCTGGATTGAAGCTTTCTTCACGCCTCTTCTTGTTTGCGTAGCTCTTCTGTTGGGATTGGGCGGCTCTCAACTTTTCTCGGATATCGGCTACTCGCTCTTCGGCTTCCTTTATAAATGCGGGCCCAACCAGGGCACGCTCTCCTGCTTCTGACCACATCAGGGGTGTCCTACATTTCCTCCCGTATAGTGCTTCGAATGGTGACATTCCCAGACTTGCTTGGTAGCCGTTGTTGTAGGAAAATTCTGCATATGGCAGACTCTGCTCCCAATCTTTGCCATAGGTGAGGACACATGCTTTCAACATGTCTTCCAGAATCTAGTTTACCCTTTCGGTCTGTCCATCTGTCTGCGGATGATACGTCGAGCTGAAATCCAGCTTGGTACCCATGGCTTTATGCAGGCTTTTCCAGAACCTAGAGGTGAACTGGGTCCCTCTATCGGAGACTATTCTGCTAGGCACTCCATGCAGTTTCACTATATTCTCTATGTAGAGTTTTGCCAACTTCTCTCCAACATAAGTGGTCCGTACGGGTAGAAAGTGAGCGACTTTAGTGAGTCGGTCCACTATCACCCATATGGAGTCATGTCCCTTCTGAGTCTTTGGCAACCCTACTACGAAATCCATGCCTATCTCGTCCCATTTCCATACCGGGATTGGTAGAGGCTGCAACAGTCCTGCGGGCTTCTGGTGTTCGGCTTTGATCCTCTGACAAGTGTCACAGTGGGCGACGAACCATGCAATGTCTGCTTTCATCCCATTCCACCGATACTTTTGTTTTAGGTCCATGTACATCTTGGTGGATCCCGGGTGAATGGCATATGCTGAGTTGTGTGCCTCATCCATGATGGTCTGTCGGAAATCTCCGCCTTCAGGCACGCATATCCTATTTTTGTACCACAGGGTGCCTTGGTCATCCACTCTAAAGTCAGGGGCCTTGTTCTCTCCTGTATGCTTGCGGATCTTCATCAGATTCTCATCGGTTTCTTGGGCCTTCCGGATCTTCTCCTCCAGGGTAGGCTGAACACTCAGCTGGCGAACGTAGCCTTGGGGGACAATGTGCACGTTGAGTCGCGCCATCTCTTCTTGCAACTGGGTACTCTTGGGTGCTGCCTTCTCGTAGGATTTCCGGCTTAGGGCATCTGCCACTACATTGGCTTTCCCTGGGTGGTAGTGAATCTCTAGGTTGTAGTCTTTGACTAACTCTAGCCACCTTCTTTGCCTTAGGTTCAGGTCGGGCTGGGTGAAGATGTATTTTGGGCTCTTGTGGTCCGTGTAGATTTCACACTTGTTCCCAATCAGGTAGTGTCTCCAAATCTTAAGGGCATGCACTACGGCTGCAAACTCCAGATCATGGGTGGGATAATTCTGCTCATGGGGTTTGAGTTGACGGGAAGCATATGCCACTACCTTCCCATCTTGCATGAGAACACATCCCAACCCTTGTCGGGAGGCGTCGCAATATACGACAAAATCTCGTTGAATGTCTGGCAAGGTCAGCACTGGGGCTGTGGTCAATCTTTTTTTCAACTCCTGGAAACTCCTCTCACATGACTCAGTCCAGTTGAACTTCTTCTCCTTCTTGAGTAACTCTATCATGGGTCGGGAAATCTTGGAAAATCCTTCAATAAACCTCCGGTAATACCCTGCTAAACCAAGAAAGCTTCTGATCTCGCTCACATTGGTCGGTTGTTGCCAGTTGGAGACTGTTTCAACTTTTCCGGGGTCTACAGCTACTCCTTTCGCAGTCAGAATATGCCCAAGGAAAGATATTTTCTCCAGCCAGAACTCACACTTGCTGAACTTAGCGTACAGCTTGTGTGCCCTCAATTTCCCCAGCACTACTCGAAGATGATGCTCATGTTCCTCCTCACTCTTGGAGTAAACATGTCATCAATGAAGACTACAACAAACTTGTCCAGCTCTTCCATGAACACCTTATTCATGAGGTTCATAAAATATGCTGGTGCGTTGGTGAGTCCAAAGGACATCACTGTGAACTCATACTGCCCATAGAGAGTGACAAAGGTGGTCTTAGGGATGTCACTTTCCCTAATCTTGAGTTGGTGGTACCCTGACCTTAGATCCACCTTTGAAAAATACTTGGCTCCCTTCAGCTGGTCAAACAGATCATCTATTCTGGGGAGAGGGTACTTGTTTTTGACAGTGACCTCGTTCAGCGAGCGATAGTCCACGCACATTCTCATGCTCTTATCCTTCTTTTCCACGAAAAGCACTGGGGCTCCCCACGGTGATGAGCTTGGTCTGATGAGCCCACTTCGCTAGAGTTCTCCTAGCTGCTTCTTCAATTCTGCCAACTCAGGGGCTGCCATCCTATAGGGTCTCTTGGCTATGGGAGAGCTTCCGGGAATAAGGTCGATGACGAACTCTATATCCCTATCTGGTGGCATTCCGGGAAGTTCTTCGGGGAACACATCTGGGTATTCTCGCACTACTGGGACATCCTCTATGGACTTGGCTTCCATGTTGAAAACCATTATGTCTGGTCGGTGTCCTCGGGTGTGGCAGGTCACTTGTATCCCGTCTGGGTTGGTTAGGTGCACTACTTTATCGGCGCAACTTATAAGGCCATGGTGTTGGCTTAACCAACCCATCCCAAGGATCACATCTATCCCTTTGGACTTCAGTACTACCAGGTCTGCTTGGAACTCTACCCCACTTAAAATAATCCTTACCCGGGGGCATCCCAGTTGACACTTAATGTCACCTCCGGGCGTTCGAGTTAATAGGGGTGCTTTTAGTAGTACTGTGGGTATGCTACGCTTTTCCACAAAGCTTGAGGATATGAATGAGTGTGATGCTCCCGAATCGAATAATATGGTAGCCAAGACTGAGCTGACCAGGAACTCACCGAGCACTACGCCTCGTGCTTCCTGCGCCTCCTGTGCATTGATGTGGTTGACGCGGGCTCGTCCATACGACTGTTGGGGCCGCCTCATCCGCCGGTTGCCGTTGTTGTTGCCGAAGTTATTGTTGCTGCGCACCGCATGCGGTTGGCTCCGGACACGAGTGGCCTTGGCCCGTTCACCGAGTTGGAGTATGTGGTAGTGGTTGGCTTTTTGGCATACGGGCGAGTTGGCGATGAAGTGTCCGGTTTCTCGGCAGTTGAAACACACTCGGGGAGTCGTTGTTGTTGTTGGCGGTGATCCTGGGCCGGTGTTGTTCTGTGGGGGTTTCATGGCACTCTGGTTGTTGTAGGGCTTGAACTGGGTTCTGGGGCCTTGCGAGCCCATGGCTTGGGATTGGGTTCTGTACTACATGGGAGCTTGGAACCTGGACATGGGGTGTCCAAAGTTTGTCGGCCTCTAGGACCGCTCTTGCTGCTTGGCCTTGTGCTCCATAAACTTGCGCTTGTTTTCCTTCTTCTCTTCTGCCCTCGCTCTTTCTGTGAGTATTGCCATGTTCATGAGGGTGTTGAAGTCCGGGTAGATCTGAGGGGTAAGCAAGGTCCTCAGTTCCGGAGTCAGTCCCTTCTTGAACATTTCTTGTTTCTTGGAATCTTTGTCCACTTCCTTGGGGGCATAGCGAGCCAGCTCTATGAACTGGTACGTGTACTCTTCCACAGACATGTTGCCTTGGCGGAGTTCACGGAACTCATCCACCTTCCGCTTCAGGGTGGCTTCTGGGATGTGGTAGTGGCGGAACTCTTCCACGAATTCATCCCAGGTGATAGCGGAGGGATCCTTGGCTGCTGCGCAGTAGTTTTCCCACCAGGCTAGGACTGTCCCGGTGAGCTGGTGAGCTGCCAGGAGAACCTTGTCGCGGTCCTCACAGTTGAAGGGCTCTAGCTCCCTCAGAATGGCTCTCAGCCAGTCATCGGTATCCAAAGGATTCACCGACCCGCCAAAAGTGGGCGGCTTCGTCCTGAGGAACTCTATCAGCTTCTCGTTCATGCCTAGAACTCGGGGTCTTGGGCAGTTGACGGCGTTGAAAATGGCCTCCATCAGGACAGTCTGGTTGGCCAAAACTTGTGCCAAGTCAATGGGAGGGGGTGGCAGCATCAGGACCACGTTCTCTCCCCCATCTTCGTCTTGGTTAACTTCCTGGTCGTGAAGATGCTCCCTCCGATCGGCTTGCGATCCTTCAGCGTCTAATCGGCCGAGGCCTTGGTGGGTCCTGACACGGCGCCTGGAAACCATCTGTAAAGGAGCGTGTTTTCTAAGAGATCTAGCTTTTATGTGATGTTTAAGTGGGTTATATCGGATTTCTTTTTGAAAAGGCAGGGTCTACTTCTGCCGACAGGCACACAATCAAGCATATAGCAAACAAGCAAGCATAGGCAAGTTTTTATTACAACCAGTGAGGAGGATACATCCCGACTACGCGACTGACACTACGTGGGCACACTACACGACTCCGAACTAAGGGTGCGACTTGGACCAGTACGGCTTCACTCCCTGGGTCAGGGTCACTGGGGTCTGCTACTCACGAGGAGAGCCACCTTCCGGGGTCGAGTGCTCTTCCAGCGGAATGAGCAGCTCATCGTCATTCTCTCCCTCGGGATTTCCATTTTCCTGGGGCTGTGCTGCGGCTTCGGCAGTCGCTGTTGGGGGTTCGGTGACTGCTGGTGGTGCTGGCGGGACTTCGATAGTTCCTCCCCATCCTACAAGGGGTGTTCCCAGTAGGACTTGAGCTTCTCCAATGGCTGGAACGAGTGTTCCGCTGTTGGTCCATTCTTGCATGCGTTGGTCCTGGATTCGCTGAGGCTTTCTTGGGCAATGGCTTCACTGCTTATGGCGGCTGCGGTCCTTGCTTCAGCTTGAGCCACTCGGACTTGGTGCATCCTTACTGTGACTTCAGCTTGCTCGGCCCGACTGATTTGCTCCCTCAAGTGCTTGGCTTGGTCATCGAAGAGCTTATCCAAGGAGACAAGGTAGGCGACTACATGGTATAGCAGGTCTTCTTGGTGGCGGCATTGTTCCAGGTTTCTCATGCGGGCCTGCCAAACTGGGGTTCTGATGGCGGGGGGGAAGTACCTCATTGGTGTGGGGACGAGGTGTTCCTCGTAGATCCGGCACAGGTAGCGGAGGGCTTTTCTGAGGGCCAAAGGATAGGTGTCTCGGTGTCGAAACCCTATGGCGGTCACGCGCCACGGCTCGATGTTGGTGTGGCGGTTGCTTCTAGCGACGGAGAGGACCACTCTACGGCCGAAGAGTGCTGAGTTGCTCATACTCTCTGCTGTAGTACCTAGGGCGCTCAGTGATACCGAGGCGCTCCAGGGAGTTGATAAGAAGGCGAGCAAAACCAGGCTCCTCCTGGCACACGCCTTGGGTCCATCCATCTTCCGCCATCTGAAAACAAAGGTAGAGTTGAACAGGTTGTGGTGGGGTACAAGAGGTGGATAACTTTATTCAGTAACAAAGTTGGGGTACACTCTTCGGGTACACTTATTATTACTAGAACACAACTCTAGCCTAAACATTCTAGTCTTATCTTTATGGTGATTCTTCCTCCAGCTGGATGCGACGCTTCTTTGGCGGGAGGTCTTGCTCTAGTATCTCGTCCTCGGTCTGGGTCCCTTTATCCCAATGAGTTTCTTCGGGTTCATCCTCCTCCACTCCAGCCTCTTCCTCTCTGCTTCTACGCTCCTTTAGTTCATCCCATAGGGCTTTATTGGCTAATAGAGTATGTTCCCTTTCCCTAAGGTACTCTCGCTTTGTGTTGCGTAGTTCAACCTCTGCCATGGTTGTTTTTATCCTTTCCAGCACTATTCTTTGCTCTGCTCTCTCCGCTCCGTCAATCCGTTGCTTCGGCTTGCTGGGCTTGCTCTTGGTAGAGGTGGTCTAGGCCATTGAGGTAGATGGATAGGTGGGAAACTGCCTCTTCTAGGTCTTCTTCCTCTCGTTCTAGTCCTCTCATGCGATCAATCCACGAGCGTCCTCTTCCTCCGGAGGGTGGGAAGAATCTCATTGGAGTCCTTCTGAGGTGCTGCCTATAAACCACTCGTAGGTGTCGCAGGGCCTTCCGAGCAGCCTTTGGGTAGGTGTCGGCGAAGCGAAATCTAGTGGCGGAGACGAACCAAGGTTCTATGTCGGGGTAGAGCGTGCTTCTTCCCACGAAGATCAGCAGCTTACACCGAAGGGTGCCGTAGCGTTCGTACTCCCGATAGACGAACTCCGGCGGATCCCTTACTCCGACGCGCTCTAAGATGAGTAGCAGCAGGTTAGGGAGACCAGGCTGGACGGGGCAGACTCCTCCGTTCCATTCGGGGTTAGCCATCTGGAATCAGGCAGGAATCAAGGTAAGGATTTGGGAAAAGATGAGCTCAGCAAAGGAAAGGTTAGAGAGGGCCAGAATAGGTCTCGTGTCCTAGGGGTCGCGTCCTACGGCCAACCTACGGCTCTGATATCACCTGAAGCGTCCTCCTCATCAGAGGTGACTAAATGTGACACAAATAACAGTCCCAGGAGGCTGGCAACACATTTATTACAACAGGTGGATCAGTCTCTTACATCACAGCGACACAGAGGGCACGGCAGTGCCAACGCTATAAGGAACAACACAAACACTAACGACCACACTACGATAGCAAAGGCTTCCATAGCCTCATCAGAGTACCACATCATGGAAGCTTTCTGTGGAGGCCCTGGGTACACAGGCATGGTTGGGTGTAGGGCAGCGACCTACTCGACGCCTTCGGAAATGTAATCGGGATCCTCCTCTGAAAAATAGTTAGTACAACAAGGGTGAGCACAATCGTACTCAGCAAATCCAACCCCACCCACGGAGGGGCTTATAAGCAGAATCATGCATAGGGTATAACAAGGATCAGGTTGAGGTTTATTTTACAAACTTACACATGCAGGGGTTCATTTCAAAAAGGTTTTCGAAAATCATTTTCATAACCAAGGTGACTCAATTGTTTTCAGGAAAACCACTGTGGAACTACCAGACTCCCCGTCTGCAGTAGCCTGGGCACACAGCCACACACCTCACCCGGAAAACAACTCACGCCAGAAAACATCCCAAACCCAAACACTAGTTTTTGTGACCACACCGTGACTCGTCCAATGCCGTGGACACGGCTATTCGAATAGGTTTGTCACTCTGCAGAGGTTGTACATCTTTACCCACAAGTAGGGTACCGTCACACGGACACCTTAGTGCCGGTGCGGATCCTATCAAAGCCATTACCCACCTTAGCTAACGCTATGAGCCACCACGGAAGCAACCAAGGGGTTATCCCACATAACCAGGGCTTACCTCACACAGAGCGTACCCCTACTCCTTGGTCTCCCACTGCTCACCCGCACACCAGATGGCAAGTAGATCAACTAGTGGGGTTTATGCTAAGCCGTTGCCACATACAACGGTCGAGTGGTTGTACGATGATTTGGGTCAGGTGAGATGTCACGCAACCCGGTCCTTAATTGACAAGATGGACAACTCCCAACACGCTCAACCACACAGGTACGAGCTCACCCATACTCCTGACACACACGTCCATCCCGTCTACCCAGTTCTTTACTCATTTTCCAAACATATCCCATTTTAATTTTTAAAGCACTCACACATTTTGAAAGTACTCACACATTTTTAAAGCAAACACTTAGGCCAAAACAAGGTTCAATCATCGCAATCAAGGGTGGCTATCCTACCATGTTTTGCAGTAAAACAATATGCAATTTATAAAATAGGTATAGGGTTATATTTATAAAATTAGGACCAAAGCATGCATCAAAGGATGAGATTGAACTTGATGTCTTCAAAGTCTTCGGGGAGTGCGGGCTCGGCGTTCGGGACCTCGGGCTCCTGCTCGCAGTAGTCGACTCCGATCTCCGGCTCGGGGTACCTTCCTTCGTCTACTCCATCGGCTATAGCGCACACACAGGCAAGCAAGCAATCAATATAAGCATACACAATTTCTCCGGCTGAGCTCGCGGAAGGTAATTAGATAAAATAGAGAAATAATTATTATGCAGGGGTTTTGGGTGACAGATGGGTGGCGGTATACCCGGCACGGGTGTGGGAAAGGTTGGGCGTGATTTGGATTAAAATCGCGCATGAAATGTCGGGTTAAAGAGATGTCTAGAATTAACTAGGGCCGGGTAGTAATTTATTTTAAAATGAAAGGACCTAGATATAATATTTATGTAGAGTGGGGGTTTAACTAAAATAGCCTCGGGTTTTATTTGTAAAAGGGTAGGGGGTTTTGGTGGAGTTTGCCTAAAGGGTAGGGGCTAAATAGAAGAAGGGAGAGAGAGAGGGAATAGGGACAGGGCTTGGTGGGGAAAAGGAGAAAGGTGGGGGGGTTTGGCCAAAAGGCCTTCTTCTTCCTTTCTCCCCCCCCCCCCCACGAATCAGACAGAGGCAGGGAAGGGGGTTGCTGGGGCTGTCGTATGGACCTCCCTGGGCCCACTACCTCGGTGGGTACCAGGACCGACTACTCGGTGGGCCCCTGGGACTACCCGGCTTGCGCTACACGGCATCCGAAGGCGTGGAGCACAAGGACTACACGAGAGTAGTACTCGGTTAGGAAGCCGTGCATGTTCCGCACCGTACGAGAGGACTCCTAGACGTACTCGACTAGTACTCTCTTCCTACTCCGACTTGTAACCCCGCCTCTCCCGACTATATAAGGTGAGGCGGGTACCGATCTCCCTCATCCAATCTCATCTCATACAACCCACGGCGCACTACCGCACCATCGTGTAATCGTGCCCTATCAATCCGTAGCTACGCAAATACAGACGTAGGGTATTACGCACCTCGCGGCCCGAACCTCGTCTAAATTGTGTGCCACGTGTCTCTTCCTTCGAGTTACCGATCTCGGCGAGTCACATTCATCTACTTCGGGTACTCCCCGTAGTAGGTTGCCGGTCTAAAACACCGACACCGGCGCGCCGGTAGGGGATTTCGCTCGAGATCACATGGCGAACTCGACGGCTTCCGTTCACATCAAGCCAACCGTCGCCTTCAACCGCGGCGACACCTTCGTCTTCGGCGCCCGGGTCCGCACCGCGCCGATGGCGCGGGCTCCTTCCCCGCCGCCCGACCATGCAGCCCCAACCCGAGGACGAGCCTCGTGACGCTTCCCCGAAGTCGTCACGGGCGAACTCGCCGCAAGTTCGGCGAAATTTCGCTCCTCAACCATCACGCCGACTTCGAGCTCGAGTCCGTCTCCAACTCGAACCCGACGTCGCCATGGGGCGTCGCATGCGAGCCGGGCCGCTCGCCCATCGCAGCGGCCCCTTCACCACGCCAAGACCTCGCGCGCGTGGCCCTCGCGTCCCCGGCCGGGCCCGCACGGAGGCCCCCGCACCACGCCGGCCGGCAAGGAGCCCGTAATCGAGTACAACTCGGACTCCGACGCCGTCCCCGACCACATCTCGTACTCCGGCCCTCTCTCCGAGTTCTACTCGAACCCGACTACGAGTTCGACTTTGGGTCGGACCCCGAGGAGCCCGAGTCCGAAGATGACTCCTCCGAGCTTCCCTTGTCGGGCCGCCCCTGCGGGCCGGTTATAAGATCGACGCCGGCCGAAGATACGTCTCATCGGCCGACCGCAAGCCCGCTGAACTGACAAAGGAGGACTCACGCTACGTCGCCTACATCGACTCGCTACCGTTCCAGGAGGGAACACCACTGGCCCAGGCTGACTCAAACACACCAACTGAGGTGGCACCCTCTGAGTCCAGCTTGGGTACCCCCGATCGCCAAGTCTTCATGGCTGCCGGCAACAACACCCCAGACCCTCAAGCGCGGCTGAAGACAGGTACCTGGAGGACATCTCCGCGGACGAGCCGTCCGCCAACGCACCTGCAGACGAGACCGTCGCCAACGAGGACGCCCGACGCGAACGCAACGAAAGCGTAGCGAACGGCGCCGGCGGCTCGCAGACAACCTTCCCATCCGCAACCTTGCGGAGGCTCTCGAGGCGGTCGAGAGCAGAGTACATACCACCTCCGAGCAAAGTGCCTCATGTCGATCACGCGCCGATCGCACGACAAAGCTCGGGGCATACGCGCTGGAGAGGTCATCGCCAAGCTCGCTGAAGAAGCCTACTTCATGCGGGTCGACAACAGAGTCAGCCAACCTCTCCCAGCTAAGCCCCGCGACAACGAAGCTACTAGTCGCAGCGCTGACCCTGGCCCCAACCGTACTCGAGGCGACATCCCAGCTGACCCAAACCATCGCCGCTCCAACGCCGGCGGACCTTCACGACAAGACCAAGGCAACCGAGAAGTCGTTCCCCACCGTGCTCCGGCCGGTGGCGGCGGCAACGACCCCGACGGCGGCGGGGCCGACGGCGGCAGCCTCCAACCACGGGGCCAACAAGAAAGCCGGAGGCGGAGGCGCCGCGGCGGCCGTGGCCACGCGCATAGCCACGCCTCCGTGCCTCTCATGGCGGGTACGATGCTCGCCGAGGATCGAGGAGTTGCGGCGAAGAAGTCGACCACCGCCGCCGAAGGCGACGGCTTCCCCGCCTTCTCACCCCGGCTTCGCAACCTCGCTCCTCCCCGACAAGTTCAAGCCTTTGGGGATCACCAAGTACGACGCGAAGCAGGATCCCATTTAGTGGCTCCGATGCTACGCCCTCTCCATAGAGAACGCCGGCGGCAACGGCCGACACCAAGTGCCTCTACTTCCCCTTCTGCCTGGACCAAGCCCCACTCACATGGCTCGAGTCGCTGGACAAGCACTCGATCGACAAGTGGGACCAGCTGAAGGAACAGTTCACGAGCAACTTCGCGGGCGCCATGGGCCGTTCGGGTACTCGCATGGACCTTGCCATGATCAAGCAGGAACAAGGCGAGACCCTCCGCAAGTACATGCGCCGCTTTTTCGACAAGCGCGCTACCGTCGTCGACGTCACCGATAAGGAGGTCATCGACCTCTTTTAGGACGGCCTTTACCATCGCCGCACCTTCGAGGACTTCGGCCGTCGCCGCCCCAGGTCCATTCCCCACCTCAAGGACATGATTACGTCCTGGGCGGATGAAGAGGACAAGGCCAACGCCAAGTACGACGCCATCCGCGGCAAGTCCAAGCAGAACCAGGGCGGCGGCAGCGGCAGCAATGCAAACCAAGGCGGCCGCAACAACAACAACAACAACTACTACTACTACTACTACTCGGGTCCCAACCGCAAGCGCAAGCCAGACAACACTGTCGCGGCTATCCAGCGCCCTCCGAAAGGGAACTCGAAGAAGAATTCCGGTGGGTTCAAGGACCTGCTGAAGGAGAAGTGCCCGTGGCATCGAAACGGCAACCACACTACAGAGCAGTGCTACCAGCTCAGGCATGCACTCAAGGATACGCCGGAGCCACCGCACCCTCACGACCAAAAGGGCAAGAAGAAGGACGGCGACGACAACGACTTCCAAGAACCCGAGAAGACCGTCAACGTCCTCTTCGGCGGATCGCCAGCCAGGCGGGAGCAGAAGGCTACCCGTCGTGAAGTAATGTCCATCGAGCCAGCGGTTCCGACCCCCTCTCGGTGGTCGAGGTACCCATCACCTTCTCCCGCGCGGACCGGTGGACTAGCTTCTCTCGAACCCGGACGGTTCCCTCTCGTCCCGAAGCCAACAAGGGGGCGGGTTCCAAGCTCAACAAGGTGCTCATCGACGGTGGAAGCGGGCTCAACGTCCTCTTCACCAAGACATTGAAGAAGATGAACCTCGACGTCACCCCCATGCTCGACAAGAGCAAGCATGCCCTTCTACGGCATCGTCCCGTGCAACGCCGCTATCCCACCGGGCTCGGTGGTGGTGCCGCGCTACCTTCGGGGCGTCTCGGGACAACTACCGCACCGAGTACATCAAGTTCGAGGTCGCGGACTTCGAGACCTCTTACCACGCCATCCTCGGCGACCGGCCATCGCCAAGTTCATGGCGGTGCCCCACTACACCTACTTGGTACTCAAGATGCCAAGCCCAGCCGGTGTACTCTCCCTCCAGGGGGGACTTGAAGATCTCTCACGACCGCGATACAGAGGCCGTGGTGATCGCTTCCAACAAACCAAGTACCCAACCCGATGATGGAGGTCTACGCCGCGTCGAAGAAGCTTGCCACAAGCGAACTCGACATCCCGCAGAAGTCCGACAAGCGCCAATAAGCCTCGCCCACCCGAGGAGGTACTCGTCGGGCGATCGACCTTGGAACAAAGCGACCCCAAAGAAGACCACCACCATCGGGGCCGGCCTCGATCCCAAATAGGAAGACGCGCTCATCAGCTTCCTTCGGGCTAACCGCGACATCTTCGCGTGGAAGCCAGCGGACATGCCAGGAGTGCCCAGGGAGCTGTTTGAGCACAGCCTCAACGTCGATCCAAAGGCCACCCCCAAGCGACAACACCTCTGACGCTTTGCCGACGACAGACGGGACGCCATCAAGAAGGAGCTCGCCAAGCTCCTGGCGGCCGGCTTCATCCGAGAAGTCTTCCACCCTGAGTGGCTCGCCAACCCCATCCTCGTCCGCAAGAACTCGAACGAGTGGAGGATGTGCGTCGACTACACCGACCTCAACAAGCACCGCCCCCAAGGACCCCTTCGGGTTGCCGCGGATTGATCAAGTCATCGACTCCACGGCGGCCGCGACTCGCTCTCGCTTCCTCGACCGCTACTCCGGTACCACCGCATCGCAATCAAGGAAGAAGACCAGGAGAAGACCGCGTTCATCACCCCCGTTTGGCGCGTACCGCTACACGACCATGTCATTCGGGTTGAAGAACGCCGGCGCTACCTATCAACGGGCCATCCAGGCTCGCTTCAAGCGGCAACTCAACAAGAACGTCGAGGCCTACGTGGATGACGTGGTTGTCAAAACCAGGGACTCCAAGACCCTCATCGACGACCTTGAAGAGACCTTCGCATCGCTACGCGAGTACCGCCGGAAGCTCAACCCGAACAAGTGCGTCTTCGGCGTCCCTTCGGGCAAACTACTCGGCTTCATCATCGCCCCGCCGCGGCATTGAAGCCAACCCCCGAGAAGATCTCCGCCATCACCAAGCATGAAAGCTCCCACGAGCATCAAGGACATCCGTAAGCCGACGGGGTGCATGGCGGCGTTGAACGTATTCATCTCGAGGCTAGGAGAACGGGGGCCTCCCCTTCTTCAAACTACTCAAGCACCACAAGAAGTTCGCGTGGACTACAGAGGCGGATCAAGCCCTTGCCCGGCTCAAGGACTCCCCGTCGAAGCCGCCAATCCTCACGGCTCCTCACAAGGGCGAGCGCCCATCGCTCTACCTAGCCGCGACTACTCACGTGGTCGGCATCGCCATCGTTCTCGAGCGGCGGGAAGACGGCCACGCCTACCCGGCCCGGGGCCGCCCCGCCTACTTCGTCGGCCGAGGTTCTATCGCAGTCCAAGGCTCGCTACCGGCCCCGTACGAAGCTCCCGTACGCTCTACTCATCACCTCGCGGAAGCTACGACACTACTTCCGGGAGTACTCGGTCTCCGTCGTCACCGACTACCCGCTCGGCGACATCCCGAGGAACCAAGACGCCACCGAAGAATCTCCAAGTGGGCCGGCCGAGCTCGGCGCCCTCACCATCGACTTCAAGCCACGCACGCCATCAAGTCGCAAGCACTAGTCGACTTCATGGCGCAGTGGCGGGAGAACCAGCCTACCTACTCCCACCGAGCGACCGCAGCATTGGGTGATGTACTTTGATGGCTCACTCAACCTCGAGGGCGCAGAGCGCGCAGGGTACTCCCGATCTCTCCAACGGCGAACAACTCAAGTACGTCCCGCATCGATCTTCCGGAAGGTCTCAAATAACGAAGCCGAGTACGAAGCTCTCCTACACGGGCTCCGCCTCGCGGCTTCGCTTGGCATCAAGCGGCTACTAGTCTACGGCGACTCCGCAAGGGTCATCAACCAAGTCAACAAGTCCCGGGACCGCAACAAGGAGAACATGGACGCCATCGCCTAGAAGTCCGCAAGCTCGAGAACAAATTCTATGGTCTCGAGTTCCATCACATCGTCCGCGACAACAACGTTGCGCCGGACGTCCTCTCGAAGCTCGGATCTACCCGCGCCCAAGTACCCGCGGCGTCTTCGTCCACGAGCTTCACGCGCCATCCATCCCGAGCCGGCGCCACCGACCACCGTACCCGGCCTCATCCACCGGCCGGGCAGGAGGTCATGATGATCGACGTGGACCGGAGGCAACCCTTCATCGACTACCTCGGCCGAGCGAGAGGGTCCCCTCCGACAAGAACGCAGCCGAACAACTCGTCCGCCGCGCCAAGTCTTACGTCCTCGTCGGAGACAAACTCTACAAGCGGGCGCATCTTCTCGGAGTACTCATGAAGTGCGTCCCCCGCGAAGAAGGCAAGGACATCTTGGAGGAGATCCACAAGGGCACTCGTGGCAACCACGCGTCGTCACGCACGCTAGTCGCCAAGGCCTTCCGGCGAGCCTTCTACCGGCCCACGGCCCGGGCGATGCCGAAGAACTCGTCGAAGGTGCCAAGGATGTCGGTTCTTCGCCAAGCAAAGCAACACGTCCCGACCTACAAGCTAGTCACCATACCGCCAACCCGGCCCTTTGCCCGCCGGGGGGCTCGACATGATTGGGCCACCGCCAACCGCACCGAGGAGGATTCAACAGGTACCGGTGGCTATTGACAAGTTCACCAAATGGATCGAGGTCAAGCCGGTCACATGCCCCAAGGCTGACAGAGTACTCGACTTCCCGGATGAACTCGTACACCGCTATGGGCTACCCCACCGCATCATCACAGACCTGGGATCCAATTTCAACAACCACCGCTCCGGGAGTACCGCGAGAACAAGCGGAATCGACATCGATACGTCTCGCCGCCCATCCACGGCCAACGAACAAGTCGAGCGCGCCAATGGGATGGTGCTCGACGCTCTCAAGAAGCGGCTACACGACGCCGCTAACTCAAAAGGGGGCAAGTGGATCAAGGAACTACCCAACGCACTGCGGGGGGCCGCGGACTCCGCCCATCCAAGCCAACGGGGCAATCCCCCCTACTTCCCCGGTCTACGGCTCCGAAGCCATCCTCCCCGCCGACGTCATATGGAACTCGCCAAGCGGTGGAGCACTACGACGAAGGCGTCTCGAAGACAGCCAGACGAGTTGATATCGACAGCCTCGAAGAAGCTCGCCGCGCCGCCCTCGTCCAATCGGGAACAAGGTACCCGGAGGGTATCCGACGCTACCATGATCGCAACGTCAAGGAATGCTCCTTCAACGTTGGAGATCTTGTCCTCCGCCGTATCCAGAACACGGAAGGACTCCACAAGCTCGCCCCCCCTCGGGAAGGCCCCTTCACCGTGGCTAAGGTGACCGGCCAGCTCCTACCGCCTCCAAACACTTGAAGGCGAAGAAGTCAACAACTCGTGGAACGTCGACCAACCTCGTCGATTCTACGCCTAGTCTACACGACTACTCCGGGTTCAAGTCTACACGACTACATCAACACCCCTTGCCGCAAGCGACCCTCCGGGTCCCGGCTTCAAGTCTCCGGACTACTCTCCTCCGTGTCCCGGCCCGTGCGGCTACCTACGGACCTTGGGCTGCGACGAGCGTCAAGTACCTCTAGCGGCCGGTCTACCAAGAGACCACACTCCAAGATCCGGCACCGCTCGGCTACCTACGGATTCGCGATCCGCCCTACACGGCTACCTACGGATCACTCGCCGCAAGCGGCTACCCGCTCCGGGCCGCCACTTAGCCGTAAGCGGCCTCCGGTCCGTGCGACTACTTGTAACTACGGCCCGGCCACCCGTGTGTACTTCTTCAAGCAATAAAGCTTGATTGTTCATCAACTTATTTACCGTCTCGCTCCCTACGACGGGACTACTAAGCCGAGTACTACTACTCACACCTACTCCACGATGGGCGCTCCGCACTCCGAGATCGCGGTTACGAGTACTCATTGATGGAAAATCTCATTTCATTGATACATGAATAGTTTATTACAATCGTTTCCCCGTACAACTATGGCTACTAGCTACCTATGCGGGACTACCGGAGGTTCGCCTTTTCGGCTACCTCGCTCCGCGATGGGAGCCACTCGCTCCAAGGCAGCGCGCGTACCGCTCATCCGAGCAGTTGGCGGCTACCCCCGCCGGCGACCACCTCCACCGGAGCCTTCGGGAAGTACGACTTCATGAATGCCGGACTTGCTTCGGGATCGACTTGGCCATGTGCTTGACATAAGCGGCCACCGGCTTGGCGCCTCACGAAGTCGATCCGCCGCAGGGGCGATCTTGGGGCCGCCCGGTGGGGCACCGTAAGCCTCGCGATCGGGAGAGCAGACCTCTTCAAGGTCCTTCACTGGGCCCGAGCGCCTCGCAATCTTCATTCAACTTCGCAAAGATTTGTAGCACGTTGACGAGATCCCGTCGATGCAATCCGCGCCTCCATGTGCTTCTCGCACTCGAAGGCGAGCTCCTTGTAGTCGAGCTCAAGTACCGGCGGGCTTCCTCGCTCCCGTAGAAGAGGTTCTTCATGCCGACCTCCGAGGCCTTCACTGCTCCACCTGGCCCTCGAGTTCTGCAAACACAGCAACGGGTCAGAGCCTTGACGACTTCCAACAAGTACCCGACAAGTCAAGGGACATACCTTTATTCTTGTTGCGGAGACCTTTGTTCTTCCGCACCAACTCGTCGCCCTTCGCCTGCAACTCAATCACGTCGTTGTGGTACTTGGCGAAGGCGGCATCGAGTTTCGACTGCATGGCAGCCGCGTGCTTCCGCGACTTCACGAGCTGCTCCTCCAGGGCCTCGGCTCGGAGCACGGTATCGCCGTAACCTTGCAGCAGATTCGACATCTCGCGGGATCGCTCCGCGATGTCCTGCACAAGACAAGCTCAAGTCAAGCAGAGTACTCAACGCAAAGGATTGGCTACTCGGGAGGCTACGGCTACGTACCTTCATCCACTGTTCGGCTCGCCGCATCGCCTCCAGGTGCTGCGCCAGCATCGCCGGCTCGACGAGGTCATCGGCCAGAAGTTCAATCCCGCCGCGGCTACCCGACGTAGCCTCTGTCATCGGCGCCGAGCGAATAGGCTCCGCGTCTTGGATCTCGGGGATCGGATAGCCACCTCCGGGGCAGCCCCCGGCGACGTGGTAGCCGCTTCTCCCCCGACGGACTTCTCTACGACTTCCCCCTCGGGCTCGGGGTCTCCTCCCGCGCCCTCCGGGCCTCTCGGTGTCAACTCCCGCATGGGCACCCCCGCAGGGATGTCACCCCCTTCAAAGACCTCGCCAACAAACAACACGCATCGGTGCCTACGACTACTCATCCCGGAGTCCTACGGCTTCAAGACGAGAACTCACCTTCGACTACGACCGCCTGCGGCGGCCGGCGCTTCGGTAGGCGGGGGCTCGGTCGCGGCTTGGGCTTCGGGAGCGGCCTCCTCGACCGGCGGCGCGGCTTTCTTCCGCCCCGCCGTCGAGGGCTCTTCCCCGTCCCGGCTCGGTATCCGTGGATTTTCTCGCGTGAAGTATCCACGGAGGGTCGTCGACAAATCGACTACCGCAACGAGTATCGCTCATGAGGACGTGGTACTTACAAGTTCGACCGGGACGATAGTCACGGCCCGAGCACCGAGGATGTGCCGGCAATGTCAACCGTCCACCCTCGGCGGGCGTCTCTTCCTCCGCCTCTTCGGCCACCGCTCGCTCCACGGTGGCGGCGGCCGGCGCGTACGTCTCCCGCGTCCCTCGCGGCTTCCATCTCTCCAACGGCGGCGGCCGCGGTACTCGCTCTCCTCCGGAGCGGGGGCCGGCGCTCCGACCGTGCGAAGTTCTTCGACGGGGGGGGGCCGGACTTCGGCTTCATGCCGGTTCCCCCACCGTGGGCCACATGCCCTCGTCGCCCTCCCTCCACGGGCTCCGCCGGCGGCACCTCCCCGCACACAACGGAATACTACTCGTCGGCAATGTACTCGAATAGAGGGTACTCGACTACTCGCTCAAGATGGCTTACCTCCGAGGCGTGGTCTCCGAGACCTTCATCTTCTTCGCCACCCTCTTCTTGGTGGGGTTGCGCGGCTTCCTTGGCGGCGCGGCAAGGCTAGCCTCCGGTGCCAGCTCGGAGGATCTTGAACAAGTGGCACATGAGGCAAGCCCGGACGGCTAAACCTCGACCGCAGCTGGAAGCGGTCCTGAAGAGTCTCTTCGTCTTCATCGTCGTCATCGGAGGTATCCTCCACAATGACGGTGTCGTCGCCTTCTCCGACTTCGCGGCGCTCTTTCACCTTCCCCACCGCCGGGATCTCGATTCCGCTCGGTGGCGGCTGCGGCTCGGAGACAAACCGCTTCACATCATCCTGCGCAAAGACACAAGGTGTCAGAAACTTCACTACGGGTACTCACTACTCGACGAGGGGGTACGACTACTCACCTCGTTGGGCGGGCGCGCGGCGGAGTACTCCTCGACCGGACACGCCGTGTACGGCGGCATGTCCTTGAAGATCCTCGACAACCTCTCGACGATGTCGTTGTCGTCTAGCTCGCCCCCCGGCATCCGCGACGTGTCGTTGTCGCCGGTGTACTCGAAGCCCATCGTATCCCGCGCCATCGCCGGCCGGATCCTCGCGCTTCATGAAACCGAAGGCCACGTGCTCGGCCCTCGGTCCCGCATCCCCGAGAGTCTTGATGCGCGCTAGCAACTCGGGAGCCGGATCCCCTCTTGCATGGCGGGCTCCGTGTTCCACCACTCTTGGTGCCCGGGCCGCCGTCCGCTCGGCTTCGGTAGCTCGAGATGGTGGTTCGTGATGTAGAACCATCTCGTCTTCCGGCCGGTGTTGGAGTCCACGAGCTTGTACGCCGTGCATCGCTCCGCGGCGTCCTCCCTCGCCCGGATTCCGGCCCCTCCGACTACTCTAGGGTTGGAGGCGCCGGGTCGCGGCTTGACGCGGAAGAACTTCCGAAGAGCACCCAAGTGCGGCTTGATTCCCAAGAAGGCTTCGCGGAAGTGTACGAAGACGGATGTATGGAAGATTCCGTTGGGGTTCGATTGAGGTACTCGATGCCGTAGTACCTGAGCAGCCCCTTGAAGAAGTCGCTTGCTGGGAGCGCAAGCCCGCGCTCCACGAAGCGCGAGAACATTGGGATCTCGTCTTCGGCCTTCTCCATTGGATAGGGATCTCCTGCGGCGGATCTCCACATGTCGATCTCCTTCTCCCTGATGAACCCGCTGTTCAACAGGGTCAGCAGGTCCTCCGTCTTGACCTTCGATTTCTTCCACTCGCGGCTTGGATCAGCGAGCGGTGGAGACAGAGGCGGCGCCGCACCGGTGGCGGCCGCGGCGGCCTCTGCACGGCTCCTCTTCTTCCCACCGGTCTTTGACGTCTTCGACGGCGACGGCTTCATTCTCCAAGTGCAAGGAGTTTTCACTCGCATCCGCTCGGGGGCTACCCTAGAGGCTTTGGGTGGCGATGCGCTCGGATCTACTACGGCGGCAGCAGGCGCTGGAGTGGATCTACTTCAAGATTCAAATGGCAATGACTGCGGCTCACTTGGGGTGAAAACCCTAAGGGTTTTGGCTCTTATTTATAAGCCAAATCGCCTCCGCAACGGCGGCCGCATAAGTCCACGCGCGGCCGACTCGGCCGGCTGCGCGTGACTCTTCGTATTCTACTAGTCGACGCGCCTCACTTCGGGGGCTCGGCTACTTCTACTCGACTACCTGGGACGTGGCTAGTCTCAAGAGCATCTCAGGACACATTCTTCAAGAAGACCCTTCAATTCGAGAGGAAGTACTCGACTCAAGGCTCGGGGGCTTCGTGCCACGTGTCCTTCGGTTTTTTCTCTCCGGATTTTTCGGGATTATCTTGCCAAGATTCCAGGTGGACCCTGAGCCAGAGTCCGCGGCTCGAGGCTCGGGGGCTACTTCATGTGGAGTGCGGTTCTGCAAGTCGCACCTCCTTGACGGCTCCGGCTTCAAGACAAGGCTGGCATTTCTTGAAGACCTTCGAAGGCAGATTTCAAGGACGCTTGGGACTACTCGAGAAGACTTCAAGATTGCTCAAACATCAGCTGGAGTACATTCCAGCCTCGGGATGCTTCGACTACTCTTGAGGACTTTTGACTTGTAGCGCTCAGGGACGCTTGAGGACTACTCGTTAAGGCCGTCAAGACTACTTGAAGCTATCCTTCTCGACTACAAAGTACTCGGGGGCTTGTCGTATGGACCTCCCCGGGCCCACTACCTCGGTGGGTACCGGGACCGACTACTCGGTGGGCCCCCGGGACTACCCCGCTTGCGCTACACCCGCACTCGAAGGCGTGGAGCACAAGGACTACACAGAGTAGTACTCGGTTAGGAAGCCGTGCATGTTCCGCACCGTACGTAGGACTCCTAGACGTACTCGACTAGTACTCTCTTCCTACTCCGACTTGTAACCCCGCCTCCCGACTATATAAGGTGAGGCGGGGACCGATCTCCCTCATCCAATCTCATCTCATACAACCCACGACGCACTACCGCACCATCGTGTAATCGTGCCCTATCAATCCGTAGCTACGCAAAGACAGACGTAGGGTATTACGCACCTCGCGGCCCGAACCTCGTCTAAATTGTGTGCCACGTGTCTCTTCCTTCGAGTTACCGATCTCGGCGAGTCACATTCATCTACTTCGGGTACTCCCCATAGTAGGTTGCCGGTCTAAAACACCGACAGGGGCGGCCGGCCGGCGCCAATCCCTGGCGAGCCGGGCCACGGCGGCGGATGGGCGATGGGGCAAAACGGAGAGGGCGCCGAGGGGGTTCTATTCCCATGCTCACCTTGAGTAGGGGCGGCGCAGGGAGATGGATCGGCGGCAGCGGCGGTTTGCCTGTTGGTGGCTCTGACGGTGTTGCAGTGAGGTGCAGGGAGGGATGTGGAGGCTCAGTTGGCGAGGTGTGGGGCGGCGAGGGGGGTGGTGCTGGCCCTTTATAGGCGGCTAAAGGCGGTTCGGGGTGGGAGATTTTTTCGGCGGGGAGGTCGCCGGCGAGGCGGTGCGCGGGGGCGGCCGGGCCCGGTCGCCGGCGACGGGACCGCCCGGGCGGGGCGGAGGTCGTCGGGCGCCGTTGGGTCTCTTCAAGCATGCGGCGTAGGGGGATGGGATGGGTCGGCCCGGGCGCGGCGGTGACGGCGGCGGGTCGTGGCGGCGGTGTTCGGCGGAGGCGACGGCTCGGCCGTCGGGAGGGGTCTTGTCGTGACCCGTGCTCGAGCGGCCGGTAGGGCACTAGCCGCAGCGGGTGTGTAAGGGCGGGCGTGCCGCCACCGCGCGGGCCCGGAGCGGTGCGGGGGGCAACGGTGCCCGCGCGGGGTGTCGGGGTCGCGCGGCCTGGCCGCGGGAGGAAGAAGGAGGAGAGGGAAAAAGAAGAAAGGGAGAAAAGAAAAGAAAGAAAAGGAAAAAGGAAGGAAAGAAAGAAAGGAAGGAGAAGAGAAAAGGAAAATAGGAAAAGAAAACGAAGGAAATAGGGAAAAAGTTTGGAAAATTAGGAAAATTTGTTAGGGAAATTAGGGAGAAGGGTTTTGCGGGGTTTTCCGATTTCCGGCGTCAGCGTGATTTTTGGGACGGCGGTGATGGCGAGGCGGACCGGCCGGTGGGACCACGGCGTGCGCGGGATTCCTGGCACGGTGGCCGACCGCGGCGCTGGGGAGGCATGCGTGGGTGCTGGCCCGAGTGCGGGCGGTGCCGACGGGATTCGCGGCACGCACGCCGAGGGTGAGAGAGGGGAACGGTAACTAGGGTTTTGAGAGGGGATAATTGAGCTCAGCTGGATAGTTTTAAAAACACGTATGATTTATTAGGTCATTTATTGGGAGCTAAAAACGCGGGCGTTACAATTGGATTCCGATTGATTATGGAGAAGTATTCGACAAGAGAAGACCGTACCCTAACCAAAGGGGGATGGCAAGAGCATTGGAAGCAGATTTCGCACCGAAAAAGCAAGCGGAAAATCTATATGATCTTGAAACCTTCGGTGAGATCTTTCGAAAGCTCTTCAGTGAAGATGAAGTGGATCCGGGTCACATAGCCAAGGTGAAAAGAATCATATGAATCAAACCTGAAGCATTGCCATACGCTCGCCTCGCCGAAGTTTATGCAATAGGATCCGATCAAGAGGAGAAGATGACCCCACACTTGACTTGCGAGATTAATGGAATTCAATGCAAATCTTTATGCGACATCAGAGCACAAGTAAGTGTCCTATCCTCCAAAATTTATGATAAAGTTTAAGACCATAACCTAGACTTAGTCCCAACTTCAACAAAATTAAACATGGGAGATGGTAGAATAATTAAACCTCTTGATATTGCTAGCAACCTTAACATAATCATCTCTGAAAAGTGCATACCAACCGACTTCTTTGTTATAGATGCCTATTATGATAAACATGATCACATAATCTTAGGTAGGCCTTTCCTTAAGTTGGTTGATGTTGTCTTAGATGCCGAGAAGGCAGAGTAACAATAAATCTTGATGGAGATAAGTACACATATGATTTTCTTCGCGCTTCTAGTTTTGCTTCACCCTTTCCACCCGAGGAAGAAGAAGAAAATGAAGCAGGTAGCCTTTGTTTTGTCAAAACTCTAAGAGACCCGCTGCAAAGAGCGATAGAGAACCAACCTAATGATCAACAAGACGATGAACTAGAGCAAGCAACAAAAGGACTCAAACCACAAGATGGAAGCGTAGAGGATGAGAAATTCAAAGACATTGAAGACACTAGACCTGAAAAACCATAAGTGCCTGAGGTGGATCTCAAACCTTTGCCCAAGGGATTGAAGTACGGATTTTTTTGGCCCGAACAAGACCTATCGTGAGTCCTGACGAAAATGAGAAGTTGCTGAATTTATTGAAAAAGCACAAGAAGATGATCGGATATTCAATCAATGATCTCAAGGGACTTAGCCCAACATTTTTGCACTCATCGTATACCAATGGAAGACCAATGCAAACCCGTAGTGGACCATCAAAGGAGGCTAACCCATTCCATGTGAGAGGTAGTGAAGAAGGAGGTCATCAAGCTATTGGATGCCTGAATCATCTACCCAGTGCCACATAGCGAGTGGGTGAGCCCCGTACATTGTGTGCCGAAGAAAGGAGGTTTGACTGTGGTGAAAATGAGAAGGATGAATTAATACCGCAAAGAACCGTGACCGGATGGCGGATGTGTATCGACTATCGAAAATTGATCAAAGCAACAAAGAAAGATCACTTCCCCTTACCGTTCATTGACGAGATGCTCGAGAGGTTAGCAAATAACACATATTTTTGCTTTCTTGATGGGTACACGGGGTTCATGCAAATTCCTATTCACCCAGATGATCAACACAAGTCAACTTTTACTTGCCCGTATGGAACGTTTGCACATAGAAGGATGCCCTTCGGGTTATACAACGCTCTGACCTCTTTTCAACATTGATAATGGCGGTGTTATCAGAATTCATCGAGGAAATTGTCGAGGTGTTCATGGATGATTTTTCTATTTATGGGAAAACTTTTGTGGATTGCTTGGCAAACTTGGAGAAGGTTATCATGAGGTGTGCAGAGGTCAATTTAGTTCTAAATTGGGGAAATGCCACTTCATGGTAAAGCAAGGAAAAGTGTTGGGACACATTATATCTGAAAAGATGAATTGAAGTGGATAAAGCTAAAGTCGAGATGGTTGAGAAACTCCCACCACCTACAGATGTAAAGTCTTTGAGAAGCTTTTTGGGCCATGCCGGATTCTATAGAAGATTGATCAAGGATTCCTCAAAGATCACTAAGCCTTTGACTCAACTTCTTCAAAAGGATGTGGCATTTGACTTTGATGAGAAGTGCTTAGCGACATTCTGGACATTGAAGAATGCTTTAATAAGTGCCCCTATCATTCAACCTCCGAATTGGAGTCATCCCTTTGAAATTATGTACGACGCAAGTGACTATGTCGTAGGGGCAGTTTTAGGGCAAAGAAAGGAAGGTCAGGTTCATGCTACATATTAACTCTTAATGAAGCTCAATTAAATTATGCCACGACGGAAAAAGAGTTGTTAGCGGTTGTTTTTACCTTCAAAAAATTCAGATCGTACATTGTGAACTCGAAGGTCATTATTTACACCGATCACGCGACAATCAAGTATCTTTTTGCTAAGAAGGATGATAAACCAATATTGATTCATTGGATCCTTCTTCTCCAAGAGTTTGATGTTGAGATCCGAGATAAAAAAAGAGGGTGGAAAATGTTGTGGCTGATCATTTGTCAAGGATGAACCGTAGACAAGATGACAAGGAGCCCATAGAAGATAATGAAAGATGCCCACCTCTATTGGATAATTGACAAGGATAATTGGATGATCAACATCATTTGAGCAATTCTGAGAATGCCTCTTGATCACCTAGATAAAAACACTCAAAGGAGGGTAATATCCGAAAGTCAAAAATATTTTTGGGATTCAGCTTACCTCTTTAAACTTAGGAATGATGGAATCGTGAGAAGATGTGTACCAAGAGAAGAGAGGCAAGAGATTTTGAGGAAGTGTCATTCAGTGGAATATGGTTAGTCATTTTCGAACACAAGCAAAAGTATGGACCAGCGGTTTTATTGGTCGGAGATGCATGAAGATGCTAAAAGGTATGTTGCCTCATGCCCCAAATGAAAAAGGACAGGAAGCATATTTCAAAGGAATGTTATGCCCTTGAATTACAATCTACAAATCGATTTATTCGATGTTTGGGGGATTGACTCTATGGGGCCTTTCAAAAACTCACATGGGTATGAGCACACCCTAGCCATGGTCGATTATGTATCCAAGTGGTTAGAGGCCATCCCATGTCATTAAGCTTCCATGAAAGAATCCATCTTAATAATTAAGAGTGTGATTTTCCCTTGTTACGGTACCCCAAGAATCTTGATAAGTGATGAACTCACTTCACTGGGAAGAACTTTAAAAAGTGCTTGTCCAAGTTGGGGATTGAACATAGAGTGGCTACAGCATATCACCCACAAACCAATGGACAAGCAGAAACATCGAATAGGCGACTAAAGAGCATCCTCATTACAACTATTGTAAAGGGAGGCAAGGATTGATAAAAGAAATTGGATGGAGCATTATGGGCATATCGGAAGACATTCAAGAGACACCAACAATAGGTATGACTCCATATCAATTTGTTTATGGCAAGGCTTGTCATCTCCCGGTTGAGCTAGAATACAAGGCATATTGGGCAATAAAAGAGATGAACCTCGATTTAGATGCCATAAGGATAAAATGAAGGATTGAAATTAGCGAGTTAGAGGAGATGAGGTTGAAGTCCTATGAGAATGTAAGCATTTCCAAAGAGAGATCAAGAATTTAAGGAAGGAGATAAGGTCCTCCTCTACAATTCAAGGTTTAAAACTTTTGGATGAGGAAAATTGCAAAGCAAATGGAACAGACATTATGTTGTTCATTCGGTGCTATCCAAATGGAGCGGTCACAATCATGGATGCAAAAGAAGATCAACTCATGGTGAATGGTCAGCGACTCAATGTGTATCTCGAACCCAATTGTTGACGATGAATTATGGTGCTCCAAACATATTCGTTACACTTTGCTTTGAGCTTGATTATGTAACTAACCCGCCACTACTAGGCACACTAATGATATAACAAGTTCAACTTTGTATGTGCATTTGGAAGTGTTGTGTTTGTGCAGGAAAACATGGACAAAAGGGACGAAGTCACAAGAAGTTCAAAGGAGCATATGAAAAGTTCCATTCATGTTCGAGTGCAAGGCGTAATCACTTCTAAAGGTGGCAAGGACCAAGGTGCTACAACAGATCATCCCCTAGGACTAAGATGTAAAGTTCAGACTTCATGCGAGAAGATCCTATATCTTGATCGCGGGGATGATGACCTCAAAATGACACAAATGAAGGGGGTTAAGTTCAAAATGCCAAGATGAGCCACGGGGAGAAAGACGGGCCCGAACCGGGCTGAAAACAGCATGCACCAACCAGCCTAGTCAGAACAGCCCACGGCCTTTTCACCTCGGTTCGCGGTCCCCTTTGACCTAGCCACTCCTCGGTTTATTAGTAGCTCCCGCCTCCGACGGCCACTGCATCCAATCATTCTACCGACACCATTCACCAGAAAGCCGCTGCCGCAAGATGAGGGAGAGAGTTAGATGAGTTCGTCAAAAGGATCAATGCCGGCGGAGTGAAGGAAGCAAGAGGAGGACTCAAAGCCATCGGCCTAGTGGTGTTCCCGAGCTTCATCGCCACCATCTTCATCGACGACGTTCTCCAAAGTCTCCATCACCCCTATGTGCTTCAATCCTTGTAAGATGATGGGGTAATGTCTCCGTTCATCCCTAGGGTTACATGGACCTTTGATATGTAATTGCTACGTGAATCCTATGCCTATTGATGCTTCATGGTCTACGTCTTTGCAAATGCTTTGTTTACATATGTTTGCACAACATGTGGTCTTAGTTGGGTTTGTGGTAATCGTGGTTATTAGCTTAACCCTATGGATGCTTAGATATAGATGCGATTTGTTGGTGTAGGTTTGTGACCAACATCACGTAGCACTGATCAGGCCGGTGTGGGTCACCGGTTAGACCTTTGCGCACCGGTCAGACCGGTCAGTGTCACCGGTCAGACCTTTGTTGGGGTAACCGGCGAAGACCTCCGAACGTCGCCCGTGCAGGATCCCATCGGGGAGACGCACGTAGGGTTGCTCTAGGGTCTGCAAGGCCACCTAGGACACCTTCAGACATCATGGGGACGAAGGAAGAAAATCAAATGAGATTGGAAGAGGTAGGGTTTGGAGATAAAAGTAACTACGAGCAATAAAAGGTTGGATGATCCTCAATCAGCCGCTTCCCCTCATATTTATTGGGGTGGGAGGACTTTCCCTACCAGGAATGTCTTTTACAAGTCTAATCCTATCATTGTAACTCGGACAATGGGGCACCGGACAGACCAGTGTGGTGTGCCGGACTGACTACAGGAACCAGGACCGGTCAGGCCACCCTAAGGCACCGGTTAGACCGGTCTGTCCTATCTGGTCGGCTAGGTGCCAGATTTGAGTATCAACACGGTTATACGTGAAAGTGGTTGATTACCTTGCGTAGTGACAGTACGATTTGGGGAAAAGGCTTAGCGGCCACATAACCGCCATGAAGCTAGTGAAGGCATCACCCCTTTCATGTGGTAGATGCATGTTCATGAGATCCTAGACCCTAGGGAGAGAACACTTATCTATCTTAATCTCTCTCTTGTATCTACCCCTTGATATCTAATTTAACCTTAGATTTGATCTTAGATTAGCATAGGTTACATTGCATTTACTTTGGATTAATACCTCTTTCAAAAGCTTTCCAATCAAATAGATTAGTACTTGGTTAAGTGCTAGCAATCCCCTTGCTCCGCGGATTGATAAGAACCTTAGGGGTCACCCTGTGGTGAAAAAGGCTATAGGTGGTCCGTACGCTTGTGGATTGAAAGTCGACATGTGTTTCAACCACCAACAAGCCCCTTTCTCTAGCGTTGTTGCCGGGGAGCAAGCCAGTTTGCTACGTTCAATCTTGTATTAGTTTTGTTGATTACTAACATCTAACCCTCATTTTCTAGAAAAAACTTTTTGTGTTTTTCTTTTTTATTTTTAGTTCCTAGATGGATTTGTTCACTTCACCATTGGTGGCGAAGGGATGTCGCTAAGGGAGCTAGCGATGCCGTTAATGGAGGACATTGAGAAACCAAAATCAGATTTGATGCTTGCTACAACCCGCTACGAAGTGAAGCCTAGAATCATCAAATAAGTGGCGACAAACCCCTTTTATAGGATTGGAGGATGACAACCCATATATACACATTAAGGAATTCACGATGACATGCAACACGGTGCAACAAGAAGTAGTACTGGCTGCTTGGTTCAAGTGGAATCTTTTTCCGTTCTCTCTTGGAGATGAAGCGTGAAGATGGTACACACTTATGTCCATTGAAGCAAAAGGAAATTGGGATGAGCTAACGAAGAAGCTTCTTTCGAAGTTATTTCCCATAAGCAAGGTTCAAGAATTAAGGAGGCAAATGCTCAATTTTAAGCAAGGAGAAGATGAAGGAATTGATGTAGCTTGGGACAGTTTAATGAACTACTTGAGCAAGGCCCGAACTTGGGACTTTCTTGTGACTTGGTGTTGCATACCTTTTATTTTTCGCTAACCCCTAACTCTGCTAGTTTTTTAAGCGTGTGTGCAGGCGGTGATTTAATGGATAAAACAATTAGTGAAGCCACACAAATCTTACAAAAGATAAGCAATGGAAAAAGAACACGATGAGATCAGCTAAGATGTTGTCGGGAGGAGCAAAACGACAAAAGCAAGCCCGAGGTGCTTGCTGAAATTTCTGAAAAAGACGAACCAGAGGTCGAGAAAGATGAACCGATCATACAAGAAATTGAAGAACCACTTCCTAAAATAAGAAAAGTCATTTTGCATGATAAAAATGTTGAAATTAACATGAATGCAGGCCGAAGTATGGGGAATGCTAGACCATTTGCGGCATTCAATCAATCCGATTGGATTCAAGTTGATTTCTCCCCTCTAATCAACTACCAAAGGAAGGAGGAATACCGACACGTCACTAAAAGAGTTGAAGACATTTTTGATAAAGAGATGAGTGGAGCGATCCAAAATATATTTGAAAAAGATGAAGAAGATGAAAGATGGATTGATCAATCTGACATCTCAAAGATTTATGATAAAGAAAGAGAAGAGTACAACCGTGACGAGCCTAGTGACTCGAAGGATAAATGGGAGAAGATAGGACTCAAGCTAGAAGATGAATGAGAAGGAGTTGACATAGAGCAAGTACTCCAAGAAGGTCCCTCTCCAAGAGTTTGTGTACACTTTTTGTTCTGGACATTAGAGAAAAATTTGTGGAGTGAAGGCAGCACCGAAGGGTGCCAAAGAAGGAGAAAGCGTTGATATCAAATACCTTAGGCAAGTCTTCTATAAGTGATCAAGAACAACATGGGAAGTGAATTAAAGTTGTATTGGCACCTTTTATTCTTGCATTAAGGGCCATGGCTATGCGACGAAAAGAAGGTATGTGAGAAAGTCGAGCTCTATGACTTTAAACGAAGCACTTTTCGGGAGGCAACCCATTTCTTTATGTTTTTATTCCTTTCTTAGATAGAATAAAGAATGACACCATCCTATGATGATCAATTTGTAGCTAACTAATCTAAGTTTCATTTTTTTATAATCACCATCATGTTCATGATCATATTTTTTATTTACATGAATTGCATTTTGTTATCAATGTGATGTCTCTTTGCATATACATGTTTAGTATTTAGTGGGCTTGGTTGATTTATATACTTAATGATGTATGCTTCATTTTATATGTTAATGCTTCATAAGGCCATATGAGTATTTTCCTTTTTGCAATCTTGTGTGAACATGGTGTTTAAACATGATTGCGGACCATCATCATTAAGTTCGATAAACCTTGCTAGTTTTTCATATGTTTTCATGTTGCGTTGGTTAGTTTATAAGCTTTGCAATGCACTTAATTTTTCTCGTATTGTAAGAGTTATTGATTTAGGGATAGAGATGGTGTTCTAACCCTATATAAATAATTCTTTATGGCTATGGAGAAATTTGGCAACCTAGTTGTAAACATGGTGTTTAGAACTAGGTGAAAACATTGTCTTTGTTCATATTCTTTCCTTTCATGTGTGTACACACTTTGCACCCACATACACCCATTAGGTTTTAATTCCTCATTAGACTAATTATTCCACAAGTTAAGAGTCCTAGGAAACATTGTTGGATTGCTGGCAATTCTATCTACACCCAACCGTCACCTTGGAGGTAGAATGTGCGCTTAAAACGTCTTGCAAGCAAGATAAAGACTCACTACAAGGAAACTGAAGGATGGATAAGATAAAAATGGTATGTATTCTTCTTCCATGCCTAGAAAAATCCTAATCATGGGGGAGACCCTGAATCTTCAACACGAAGTGCAACATGATGCTCTAGAAGACAGAATAATTAAGATCATTAACATCTCCGGATCAATGCATAAGAAGCTACTGATCTCATCAAATTTCTGTGTGGTCTCGAAGGAAAAACACTTAATACTTTTGTATATTTAGAAGCCCCATGAAGCTATGATTCCAACAAATCAAGAATCAAGACAATCGGAGGTTCCTACGAGTGGTTATGGCCAAATCACCGAGTGCAACACGTCTTGAAATCAGTTTTCGACAGCACGCAGCGCTGAAGTAAAACGGACATAGCTCCCTTTTTTGAACTCCGTTTTCGATGAATGACCACACTTGGAAAGGTAATTTCATAAACTTTTCAACAGATCTATATTTCAATATATGTTCTGTTCTGGACAGAGGGAAAATCTACAAAAAAAGAGACAGCAAGGAGATGATGAGAACAAGAAAGAGGAGATGATGATGACAATATTGGAGAGAAGGGTGACCATTGGATCCATTAAGCATGCATGATCAAATTCAGAAGTTTAGGAGCATTGGAAAATTAATACAAAATCAAAGACACATTCGATACATAGAGATGTTGGGAGAAGATCACGAAAAACTACAAAGGACGGTAACACCTTCGTAGACCTTCTATTTTCCCAACACAAATGTTTGTAAGTATGCCTTTGACCTTAGGTGCAACCTTTTTTTTACCTTCAACAATAACATGGCTACTAGGAGGTCAACCTAGATTTCTTTTGATTTTCAATAAATAAGCATGACCATGTGTTCACCTTGATGTTTCATATTGTCTATGCTTATGGAAAGATGATGAAAGTTGGCGCTTTGTTTTACCCACATGAAGTTATACAAATCTTGGCTAATTGCTCTCTATAACATGATCTGAAATTAATTTAAATACCAGCTTTTTTATTTGTGGTGGTGAAATGACTATACTCTAGACCCACATATATATCTTTGCTCTCTGATTTAAGTTTATGGATAGCCGGATAACTTGTTTTTATTGAAAACTTAACTTTTATGCTATCTACATATTTATGATGCTCTTGCAAAGCTCTACCTACTAAAGCCGTATACATATATGTTAGTAGCTCCCTCCTCTGATGGTCGTCGCATCCATTCATTCTACTCAAGCCATTCACCAGAAAGTCGCCACTGCAAGATGAGGGAGAGAGTTAGATGAGTTCGTCGCAAGGATCAACATCGGCGGAGTGAAGGAAGCAAGAGGAGGACTCCAAGCCGTTGGCCTAGGGGTGTTCTCGAGTTTCATCGCCGCCATCTTCATTGACGACGTTCTCTGGAGTCCCCATCACCCCTATGTGCTTCAATTCTTGTAAGATGATGTGGTAATGTCTCCGTTCATCCCTTGGGTTACATGGACCTTTGATATGTAATTGCTATGTGAATCCTATGCCTATTGATGCTTCATGATCTTTGTCTTTGCAAATGATTTGTTTACATATGTCTGCGCAACATGTGGTCTTAGTAGGGTTTGTGGTAATCGTGGTGATTAGCTTAACCCTATGGATGCTTAGATATAGATGTGGTTATACGAGAAAGTGGTTTATTACCTTGCGTAGTGACAGTACAATTTAGGGAAAAGGCTTAGCGGCCGCATAACCTCCATGAAGCTAGTGAAGGCATCACCCCTTTCATGTGGTAGATTTCATAAGATCCTAGACCCTAGGGAGAGAACGCTTATCTATCTTAATCTCTCTCTTGTATCCACCCTTTGCCATCTATTTTAACCTTAGATTTGATCTTAGATTAGCATAGGTTAGATTGCATTTACTTTGGATTAATACCTCTTTCAAAGGCTTTCCAATCAACTAGATTAGTACTTGGTTAAGCGCTAGCAATCCCCTTGCTCCGCGGATTGATAAGAACCTTGGGGCTCACCTTGTGGTGAAAAAGGCTATAGGTGGTCTGTATGCTTGCGGATCGAAACTTGACACGTGTTTCAACCATCAACACTGATGGCGTGCCCCTTCAATATGTTGACATCTTTATCATGGAGGATGAGCCCGAACGTCAAGCCTAGGATGTAAAACAAGGTTTGCAATCTGTAAATAGCTTTTGTTTTTATTTTTCTGGAGTTTTTCGTGAGTTTTTACCAGGCCATCTTTTCTACATGGGCTAATAATCAAATAAAAGAGGGATTCGCGAAAAGTTGGACCGAACCAGCCCGCGAAACAAGGCAGGCAAGCCGGCTCGGTCTAATCGGCCCAGGGGCCTAGGTCGACGGTTTGTGCCCATTTTTCTCTGGGACGCGTCTCATTAGCTTCCAAGTTTAGACCGACGATTTTTGGCAAGTCAAGAATAGGAAAGGTTGTGTTCTAGGGCATTCTTTCTAGGGCTACTTGAAGGAACGAGGTGGGAGCTCAGGAATCCATCCCAATTTGCATTCTTTTACCTCCACAATAGCCTGAGCAGTGGCCATGGCGTCCCCAAGGAGTGAGGAGGTGAAGCTAGGAGTTGAGAAGCTTATGGAGCCGGAGGAGGTGCGACGATGCGAGCTTAAGCCCAAGCGAGTGATCAAGAGGACCGCTCGCATCCGTTGCGGAGGTTGTGTCCCGAGCGGGCAAATCACAAGATGTTACCACATCAAGGAGGAGAGGATCGCAACTCCCGTCCGGCGGTCGGAGCGTCTTCGGGGGATGAAAAGGAAGAATTACAAATAGAAGACGCCCGAGCCAAAAGACTTTGGAGATAACAACTTCTCCGACGACCGCCAGGAGGGAGGATAATGACCTTTATTACTAGGAGGAGGTCCCTAAGGAACCAACTCCCGAAGGTCGCAATGGCAGTGGTGATCTCGACGACGGAGGCGACAACTGTGGCAACCTCGACGGTGACGACCCGTTTGGAGAGCACCCGATGTGTTGTGCGCGCATGCCGCCACGCTATATCGTGCCTTTTTGCGTCCGTCGACGAGTGCTTTCAAGCCAAGGAAGCAATCCGGCAAAGGATGGAAGACTTGGAGTGCGTAGTCAATGATGACTACAAGTTCCTTAACCAGAACGTAAAGAAGCTCTTTGGGATGGTTGGCAACATCAAGAAGAAGTGGTGCTCGGAGTGCGGAAAATTCCACTAGATGACTTAGGGCTTTTCCACTCTAGTTTTTCTTGTAAAATACGATGAGGGTGTCGTATGATCTAAGTGTGGGACAGAGCTAGCTAGCTAGCTAGTTTTTAAAAAAAATTCCTTAGTAGTTTGGCTTGGTTTGGTTTGGAGCTTGCGAGTTTAAAATTTTGGTGTGTTTTTAAATTTTTAGTTTGAAAGCGTGTTAAATTAGTGTTTGAGTCAGAATATCAAATAAAAAGAGTCTTTTACTTTTTGTCTCATGTGATGTTAATTCTTTCATTACTTGTATGTGTTTCTTTCATCTTTGATTTGTGAGCATGAGCAATAGATTTGAAAAGTTTATCATGGTGCTTAGTGGAGTTTTCACCTCTAAAAGTGCCTGCAGCATACTTTGATCTTGAACCTTGTTTTCAGATATGTTAAGTTCAATGCTAATATTGGAGGTTTTTAATTCTGAAAATTATAAGAAAACCCTTGTAATAAAGGTTAGCAAAATCTCTTTTTCCAAGTCGAGAGGCAAAGAAAAATCCTATACAAAGCCAACTCAAAATTTGTTCCACCATAAGTGTGGTGAGCACAAGTGTGGTCATGATAATAGTTTTGCAAATCCCTCTTTGTGCACCCAACATTCTCAAACCCACTCTCACTGACATGGAGAAGTCGATACGCCTGTGAGGTGCCAATGCTAGCTTTATGACAATTGAACAAGGTACTATTAGCCCTCTCACTGACTCTATGGTTGGATCTTAGCAAATGCCTCTTATCTGGGGACACAAAACCATGGTTGTGCTCCTCAACCATTGAAGCTATGTGATACTTCTTGTCATTGCCAAGCTTGACAACAATATGTGTCGGACAACCACATTTGGTTTCCATCACCTTTGATATCTTACTTTTTTTCCAGATGGACCACTAGCATCAGGTTCCTTCTCCTGACTGAACCCTTCTCTTGAACAACAATACCTTTTGAATAATATTTCCCCATTTTTCTTCTTGTGTTGACCAATACGAACAGAAAAACTAGCATCATGTGCATATGATTTGTAGAATTCCTCCACATCTGTGAGAGTATCAAAGATCATTCCAATCACAGGCTTCAAATGTTTTTTGGAATCTGTGTTGCCTGTGCAATTGGTTTCCTATAGAAGTGTAAAAAACATGTGTGTAAAAATTGTATGATCAACAAACAGAGACAGAAGATGTTAATTGTCCTATGCAACTTACCATTATACTCAGAGAAGATGTTGGCTCTGGTGTGCTTGGATGTTCAAGGCGGGCTCCAACTCCGGCGTCGATGGCCGCAATGGAGACAGAATTAACAATGATTTCCATGGTGGTGGCGGTATCTATCTCCATGGTAGCGCTGACGACGGAGTTCATGGCTGCACCTAGACGTGTATGAAATTATATGCGTATGAAGAGATTAATCACCATAGCAGACGTTTATGTAGACATGCATGAGTTCTACGAAGGATACAGACATACGGAGTCCATACCTATAGTCCAAAGATGTGAGTCCATGCCCTATAGCTGGGAAGAAGGACTTGAGTGGCTCCAAGTTCACGATGCTCGTCCCAGTCCATCACTCCATTGTGTCGTCCAGGCCGTCACTCCATTGCGCCACGTCCACTGAACTCCACCGGAACAGTCTGATTCCACCGTACAGACACAATCGATCGGAACACAAGCAAAAGGAATGAAATTTGAGATGCGAGGGTCACGGGAGAGGAGCAATGGAACACAAAACGGACATGGCAGGAGTGACGGCGCACCTCAAGGCGGCGATAGCGGTCTTGGTCGGCAGATATGAATCGTCACGGCGTCGGGGAAAAACGAACCGTCGCGGCGTCGGTGTCTCAACCAGCTACGTGGGCACCCAAAGGGGATTAGGATAGGGAGGTTTTGTGGAAAATATGCTTAGCAAGTTAATGGTGAAAGGGTTTGAGTGTTAAAATTACTCCACCTCTACCGGTAGCCATCAGATGAAAATCCTATGACTGTGATGAAGGTTTCCATAGTTTGCACAAGGGTGTTGGTTTCCATAGGATATGTTGCCCTCACCAAAACCCCTAGCTCTCCTAGCCGCTACTGATTTTGTCGGCCAAAGCCTTCCGTCCGCCGGCCATGGCTAATCTGAAAGCTTAATAATTTGTGTCTTGAATCTTTTGTGGACAACCCCCTAGAGAGATCACACCTTTCACACATAAACCCCACCATCACTCTTTTACCTTCTAGCCCCTATCCTTTAATCTTTTCGCGAGCACTATTTTGTATGCCTTGTAGATCTTCCAATCTAACCCCTACGGTCTCTAGTTAATAGTGTTAGACCCTTGCAAGCTTGTTTAGTTCATAGATCTCGTGTTTTAGCTCCGTTTAATGTCGTTTAAGTGGCATTAGTTTCATATCAACTCAAAGTACATGTTAGGAGCAATATTGAATGTTCTCTGTTTTATAATCTTTTTAAATATCTAAATATGATTAAATATTCATATACATGTTTTTCTAATTAAAATCTAATTAGAAATCAACACATGTTTTCATAAGAATATTAATTTGGTAAACACTTATTTAAATAATCTTTCTAATTAAAAGCTAATTAGAGTATATCTCGATTTTTCATAATCAAACTTGAATTAATTAATGTTTATCCAACTGCCTTTCTAAATAAAAGCAACATAGGTTCTATCTCGAGTTTCTAAATTAAATGTTAATTTGACTAAATCAAACATAAATGTGTTTTTAATATAATTTGCTTACTTCAACTCGGAATATGAACACATACGTTTAGATGCTTCACATGCTTCTCTTCTAAACTTAAATGTTTAATTTGCATAAATCATACTTGAATATTTATAAATAAAATTTGACTAAATTTCCATCGACTTTTCAAATAAATATAACTTGCTTAATTATAAATAGGGTATTTCTCTGAAATAACCTATTCACATGACTTTATTCAATTAAAATATACCAAGCACATAACCTTGTGTGATATAATCCAAATCTCCCAATAGCTTTGAGTGTTTCTTGCGTTTGCGTTCTTAGAACTGAACCCTGTTATCTTTTTAAGCCTTGTTGTGGGTGTATTGTTCTTAGTTGTTATCGTTTGTTGCTTTGCATGTTTGTACCCGATGTTTGCCTTGAGTAGAAGATCGAGCAGCTCATTGGAAGTCTTGAAGGTCAAGAGAGGCAAGAGCAGAAGAGCATAAGAGTGACTTATCATTGGAGAAAGGCAAGTGACCCTAACCACCCTTCTACCTATGCTTTAATACAAGAATACTATAAATTAATCAGAACATGGAGAACCACCTAGGAATATAGTCCAACCACAGTCCACATGGCTCTGTCTTAGCCAATTAATTAGGTGTGCGATTGTACTGATGACCTTATTCGAAAGGAACACAAGGGGGCTCCGGGTTGTAGGGGTATAGCCTGATCCTCTTGGGGTAGCAAGCTTTGCTAAGGTGTTGACCACTAGGGAGGGTTATGGTCCGCCCTGAGCTGTAACTGTCGTGGGTTGTTGGTGCTTTTGCATGTCTTTGTAAAGGCTTCGTAGCGTCCCTATGCAATCACACCTCAGAAGTGTGGTATGATGCTTGGCCAGCATCGCATGGTTGGGTTCAAAGTTCTTTGGAACTTTTACGCGATCTGTGATGAAAGTGTACAACCTCTGCAGAGTGTAAAACTGATTGATCAGTCATGCTCACGGTTAAGAGCGGCCTGGACCCTCACATGATAATTGAACTTAAAGATGGACTTTAATTTGCTTTCTATTTAACTTTTGTGGCCTTGCTGAGTACCAACCATAAGTGTACTCATCCTTCCTAAATCGCTTCTCAGAAAAAGAAGAAGAAGGTGTATGAAGTCCAGAAGATGGTGCTAGGCGTACGCGACACCCAGTTGATTTCCTGTGAAGTTCGGAGCCTTTGTTTTCCATGTTTCTGTTGTAAATCTCTGATAATCTCTTTCTTTACGTGATATTGTTTCTGTTATTCACTTATGATGTCACTATATGTATGAAACTTGATCTTTTCATGCATATAGTTAAGCACTTGGTTTTTTTGGAAAACAGGTGTGACAGATAGCCACTTCAATGAGTGACATGTGAGGACTTGGAGGAAAGGCTTTTGTCTAATACTTGTTGCGAGAATTTTTATTTGAAAAAATCATGAAAACCCTCCGATGGAAACAAAGAAGTAAACATGGCTAGAATGGAGGACATCTAGTGAAATGTATGAGTTGTGGGGTAAATTTTGATTTGCTAAAATTCTAAATGCCCATGTTTATGTATCATGATCATTGCTTTCATGTTTATTATATTAAAGATAAAGGATTGACTAACTTGTAAAGGAATACTTAGCGGAGCATGTTTTCAACACCATGGACAAGTGTTCTTTTGCAAGGAACTTGCTCAAAGACGAGCAAGATCTAAGGGTGGGGGAGATGTTGATGGTGAATTTTGGTGCTCCAAACATGTTTGTTACACTTTGGTTTGAGCTTGATTATGGAACTAACCCACTACTAGGCACACTAATGATATGACAAGTTCAACTTTGTATGTGCATTTGGAAGTGTTATGTTTTTGCAGGAAAACACGCATTAAAGGGATGGAGTCACAACAAGTTCAAAAGAGCTAATGAGGAGTCCCATTCGTGTTCAAGTGCAAGGTGAAATCACTCCAAAGGTGGTAGGGACCAAGGTGTTACAACAGAGCATTCCCGAGGACAAAAGCGTGAAGGCCAGACTTCATACGAGATGACCCCCTATCTTAAGCGCAAGGATGACGTCGCCACAATGATGCAATTAAAGGGGTAAAAGTCCAAAATGACGGGAGGACCCACGTGGAGGAAGGGGCGACCGAACCGGGCCGAAATGGGCCTGGGCCGGTCGGCCCACCCTTTTCCGGCGTCGGTTCGCCCCCCACCCACCCCCACCCCCATTTTTTGAGCGTGAAGATGATGCAACCCTAAGTCATTGTGGGCACCACCATTCGCAGAGGGAGAGCCATTCACCTGAGAGGTCGTACACAAGGGAGAGAGGTTGGAGAGAAGAGAGATCATTCGTGAGAAGGATCAATCGAGTCCAAGGAAGCGACCATAAGTGGACGAGGACGTCGAGGCCCTGCCACGGCACCCCCAGAGGAGAAGGGAGACACCGTCGGAAGCGTCACCATGAACGGCGTCATGCTTAGTGCCTTGATGGGGTAAACTTCTCATTTGTCCATGGGGGTTGTAAATGTTCTTGAGATGTAATCGCTACTCTCTATGGTTTCAATCAATCAATCTAGTGTTGAATTTGTTTTGATGATCAAGGTTAGCTATCGTGCTTTTTGGGAGTATAGATCTCACTACTCCCTTACAACCCTTCAATACGTCGTGATCATCATAGGTCTAGTCATGAATACCTCCGCGTAGTGATAGTACGAGGGGAGGGAAAGGACGAAACCGTGATCACAACCCCGGTAGATTAGATTGGTTTTGTATCTCTTAGCGGTTGCATGTGCAAGTATTGACCCTATGGGCAAGTGTCTTTATATCTCGTGTGTCTCATAACACTCTCTAGTGTAGAGTAGTTAGCCTTTAGATTAGTTTTAGTCTAAGGTTTGTTTAGTTAACTAGGTTAGTGCTAGATCAAACGTTTGTAATCCCCTTGCTCTGCAGATTGACAACAAGCTAGGGAATCCCCGTGGTGAAAAAGGTGCAGGTCCGTACGCTTGCGGATCGTAGGTGGATACGTATTTCAACTATCAACAGAGGGTCGAAATTTCCCCCAAAAGAAGGTAGAGCATTACTGATCTCTATTAAGGCATCATCATGTACCTCAAATGGAAGTGTTCTCATATGTTGTCGAGGTTGTGAACAACCATGATGCAGGCTCCTAGCTCCCATGTTTCTCATCGGCCTGCCACTGTTAGTGGACAGCAGAAAAAACTAACAAGGTGTGACCTACCAACTAAAGGAAATTTCTGGTGGCACACTACATTTTTACTCAACTTGTGCAATCATGTCCTTACATGTTCTTACCACACTTGCAGGAGGTGTTGGCAGCCGGCAAGAAACAACAACAACTGATGGTATAAGCGCAACCATGTGATGTAGTAGGTAAATTTGTGTAGCTATAGGTGGCTGCAAGTAAAATCAAGGAACAGCTAGAACCACTTTAATTAAAGCAAACTGAATAATCATTCAACAATGGTACGGTACTACTGGCCCTAGGCTAATACAAGTTAGAGATGTGAGGCTAGGCACAAATGTAGTCACTAAAAAAGAAAAGAGTATCACAGGGGAAAGATAATAATAGATTGAACCTTTTCTTTTCTTTTCTTCTCTTTTTTTCTCGTTTCTTCTTTTCTTCTTCCTTTTTCTTTTTGGGCAAAACTTCTATTTGGTACTATTTAGGGATGGACGAAAAGCTCGAAACTTGTTAGCTTGCTCGAACTCGCTCGTTAGTGGCTCGGCTCGGCTGGTTAGTAAATTTGTAACGAGCCGAGCTGAGGTTTTAGCTCGCTACCATAACGAGCCGAGCTCGAGCTGGCTCGCGAGCCGCTCGCGAGCCCTAACGAGCCAGGGTTGCAACAGCCAACAAACAACCTAATAGATCCAATTTTAGATCAGAACCTAATAACTTAGAGTACTAGATTGCTTTTTGAGTACTTGGTTTCATTGTTGGTTGGCTGGTAAACATGTTGCATTTGTTGATTTCATACTTACATGTTAACTATGATTTTTTGAATTTATAACGGTTAACAAGCTGGCTCGCGAGTGTAATGAGCCTGCTCGAGCTTACTAACGAGCCGAGCCGGGTTCCTAACTCGCTAAGATAACGAGCTAAAACGAGCCGAGCTCTAATGAGCCGAGCGAGGATCGATATCCAGCCCTAGTACTATTACAATTCAGCACAAGCCCTTTGAATTTAAGATTCAACAACTCTTATTAGCACAACAGAATTGTCAATCTCTGGGACGATTGTGAAGCGCGCAGAAGAAATTTTGGAGCGAACTCAGATCCGTTGGAAAGAGGGCAACTTTAGCTTTCCGGATTGTATTTAAAATCTTCGATTGGACAACAAATGTATAAACTATGGTAGTTTTCTTCTGGAGCGGAATTGTACTCCGAAACAAATTTCACAACGAAATTAATTGCTTTCCCCTTTGTGTTTGCAAACTTGGAGGTGCATTGGCAGGCCACGAACGCGATTGGTTGTCTTCTGGATGTCGTTTCTTGCATCGATGAAGCAGACAAGAAACATTCAAATTTCAAAGGCAACACGACTTCATCAGCAATCCACCAACACCCCTAAACACGGACGTACACAGGAAAAACAAGAACAGAGGCAATACCTCATCTGATGCAAATCGTTCTACAGTGAAGACACTAAGGCTGAGTCCGACAGACCCAAATGCAAATATGACTCACGAGTTGGCACTGTGCATCACCAAAATGGTTTCCAACAAAGCATGCAAAAGGCCGACCAAGTTTGGATCGAAGGAGAGAGATGATGCAAAAATACAACTCTCTCCTCACACGCAAATCTTCCGAGCCCAACGACCGAAAGCTGGAAGGCGAACAGATTCGCGAGGGAGGCGGCCGGTGCGCAGAGCGAGCAGCAGTCGCGTCCATCCAGGGGGTGCAGGGTGTGGCGGGGCATCAAGGTCAGCGCCCCCACATCGACGCGCTAAGGGAAGAGGTCGCAGCGGCAGAAGGAGGTCGCACGCGCGTGGGGAGGCTGCCGCGTCGGGAGGGATGCAGGGGTGAGCGCAGCGCGGCGGAGGAGCATCGGCGGGAGTCCAGCGCCGCGAGGCGGAGGGGTTATCGACAAGGATGCTGATGTCGAGGCCCCAGATGGCCTCCTTGAGAATGTCGACGCCCGCAGCGAGCCCCTCACCGGCGAAATCGACCACGAAGGTCCCCGTCGTCTTTCCTCGCAGGGGAGGTCAGCAGGCCTCGTGCTGCCGTCAACCTGTCTCTCCGCCTCCCTCCTTGAAGGATCACAGTGCCGCTCCGGGCTCTAGCGGTGCCGGATCCGGATACGGGGGAGGAGCAGGGCCACAGCACGGCGTGGCGGCCTCTAGTACCGGCGGTGGCCTGACCTCTCCTAGACAGCGGTGCGGGTCGAGCTCAGAGGCAAGGCCAAGATGCCACTGCCGAATCCCAGCAGCCGCGGGCCACGAAACCTCCTTCTCCAGTGAGCAGGGAATCGACCGGCTCTTTCTTTCTCTCGAGATTCTGCTCGTGGTGCCACCCTCTGCTTCCAGGAATCGGCAGGAGCTCACAAGCGTCTGCGGACAGGCCCGTCTGCATCCTTACCTCCTTTTTTGCAGGGCGGCTGAGAGCAAGTCTCGCGGGTTAGAAGGCCACACGCAATGCTATCTCGGCGGAGCTCGACGCCACTAGCGATTCCATGGCCGATGGTGTGGGCGCGGAGCAGCGAGCCAGCCGCGGCGCCGGGCCAGCGTGGCCTCGCCTTTCCTGCTCTGCTCCCTTCCCCCTCCACTGCGCCCTCCGCTAGTGCGCGCGCCGTTCCTCCCCTGCTTCGCCTTCGTCGCCGGTGGCGCGCGTGTGCGGCTGGCGGAGGGAGCACCGGTCGGGAGAGGGAGACAATCAGAGCCGCGATGTCGCGCTTCTCCGCCGCCTCATGGCTTGCCAACAGAGGGGAAGTAGCGGAGAGGCCATGCGCCCGGTGGCGCCTCGCTCGCCTCGTGGAAAATGCGATTGCAAATGCAATTTCTAGGATGCGAAGGGAAGGGAAAGTATTGTAGACACGAGGCAAAGGTGCATTTGCCTTTCTAACGATACAACTTGTACGATCGGTTGAAAAAAAACTCGTATGTAATGGAAAATGACCTAAATAAAGATTTGACTGTTGAGATTAATTATATAAGACTGGTTTTTTAAGCTGTCGTACGGTAGTATTTAAAGGTCGTATGAGTACTATAAGAGTATTATCGAAAATTTAAAATGGTATTGTTGTGATATAGGTAATGAAATATATGAAATGTTTTAGATAGTATAATGGGTGACGGAGAATTTTTTCCAAATAATATATATCTATCAAATTACCATTTTACCATAGAGAAACAACCAAAAAACCGATAATACGACAGCACGACCGTTAGGTAGTATTGTGTACCGTAAAAAACCTCTCCGAAATTGCCTCCGGTTGTTGGACTCTAAGATGAGGACAAAGCACAAAATAAGAAAGAGTGCGCATAGTCTGCCCAACCAACCAACATTGTTTTCTTTCACAACAAATTAGTACGGATCATCAACCAATCAATATTTTTTTGTTTCATAACAAATCGGCATAAGCCACCAGCTGCACGAACAAACACATGACAGTACTTAATTTTCTCATGTTTGAATTCAATTTTTTTTTGTCAGCCCAAATTAAAAATGGAATTCGAGAACCTTCGTTCCCAAAAAGTTTTTACTCGTCACATCGAAGATCATTCGATACTAATCAGAAATATTAAACATAGATTAATAAAAAAATACATTTTATAACCTCGGTATACTCTCGGGCAAACTCGCAGAGACGAATCTAATAAGCATAATTATACTATAATTAGCTAATGTCGTGATACTATTAAACGATACGATCTATAATGACGTATTAATTATACTTACGGGATTTGTGTTGCGATTTCCAAACGAGTTTGTAATTACTTTTTTATTAATATTCAAATATCTCTTCCGACATCTTATTTCAATTCGAACAATATTTTTACTTCGCGAAATGAGACCTGAGATGGAGTTTTGTTATGTGATTTGGATTGAAGAGAGAGACGAACGGGCATCATGAGCTACGAAGCCTACGCTACCGGATTCCAAGCCTTCGCCGAGAGCAAGCATCCTCTCGGCGAAGGGCATATTCCTCTCAGTCTCTCGGCAAGACCTCTCGTCACAATTCTACCGGCGAAGGGCTCTTTGCGAGAGCCCAGTCACACCCTCTCGGCACATGTGTGCCGCGAGCGCAAATAGCTCTAGGCAAAGAAATTTTTTCAAAACAAAAATAAGCCGCGGGGGGCGCACCACGGTCCCCACCTTGTGGCCGCCGCTGCACGCCACCACCCGGCTGCCACCACCAGGCACACTGTCGAACCACCACCTTGGCCACCACCACTGTCGGAGGCCGCCACCACCACCGGAGAGAATGAGTGAGGCGCGCGCACACACACGGAGAGAGAGAGATCTGGGCCACCACCACCTCGTCCGGATCTGCATGGGAGGGGGCCGCCGCCGCCCTCAACACGGATCTGGCCGCCACCCTTAGATCCGGCTGCGATTGCGCTGGGGAGAAGCTGCAGGGATAGGATCTACGCCGCGCCGGGGGAGAAGGAGCAGGTCGCGCTAGGGAAGAGGAGCTTGAGCCGAAGCCACGCCGATACCTAGGGAGAGGAGGTCGAGCTCCTCCTTTGCGCTGGGGGAGAAGCTGCAGGCCACGTCGGGGGAAGGAGCTCGAGCCGCAGCCACGCCAACACTGGGGGAGAGGAGGCCGAGCTCCTCCTTTACGCCGTCGCCGCCGCACCTCGCCCTGCCACTACTCCTCACTTTCGGTGAGGGGCGAACGGAGTGGGGAGGGGAGAGGAGGCAGGAGGGCCCGACGGCCACCAAATCTTGAGCGTCGCCTTGGCGTGGATGGAGAAGTGGGGCGGCGACGAAGGTAGGGAGGCGAGGCGGCGGCAGCAGTACGGAGGCGAGGCGGCTGTGAGAGGGAGAAGACGTGAGGCGGCCGAGGGAGAGGTGAGGGTGTTTTATGGGTTGGGAGAGGAGGGCGGCATCGGCCAAGTTGTGCCGGTGGAAATTTGGGCCGCCTGGCTCTGCTGTGAGCCCAACAAATGGATCTCGGCAAAGACCAATTTTAATCAAAATTAATTATTAAAAATAGTAAAAAGGTGTAAAAAATGTTCCTAAACTTAAATGATACAAATTATGTTGTATATTACCTATAAGAAAGTTTTCTTAGTAAAACTCTCATTTGAATTTCTCTAAGACATCAAACCTAGTGACATTAGTTCAAAATCTTAGAAACTTCTCGTGAGGTGTTCCGGTTTCTAAACAGCGTACGTGTTGAAGTGTTTAAAATTTATCAATTTTTTTACAACCTTCACATATGATATCATGAGCACTAGACAAATTTCGTGATTTTCACACATCATTTGAATTTTATACAATTTTAAATCCTTTGTACCTCACTATCTTCATCATGGTCAGAGAACTAAATGTCGGAGATTTAGCTTCATTTCATGTGCATGGTCTTAGAGACGTCTCATGGACATGAATATCATTTTTCCAACAACTTTACATATCAGACGTATATGAAAAAATACTAGAAAGAAGTAAATTTTTAAATATAGCAAACAGAGCTGAAATTATGTCAAATTTGAGCATAAGTTTTGTATAAGTATATGTTGAGGATAGAAAAAAATTAGAGGTAAAAAAGTGATTTTTAAAAATTTCTTTGCTCGGGGCGAAGAATTGCACTCTGCAAAGAAATTCTTTGTCGGGAGCCTTATTTGGCTCTCGGCAAAGAATTTGTGCGCCGGAGCCTCCTCTCTCCCGAGAGCGGGCCCACTTACTCTGGGCAAAGAACCCCTCTGCCGTGAGCCGGGTCTTTGGCTCTCGGCGAAGCCTCAAGTTCATGGCAGCAAGGTTTTTTTTTCCCGACCGGAGGTGCCGAACCGCCGGCGTCCAGTTCCGGTAAACCGGACCGGTTCAATCGGGAACAAAAAAACGGTTGAATTCAAAACCCAAATCAAAACACGCAGTTCAAATGGTTCCCACCAGTATACCGACCGGTTCGACCGGTTCCCGGTCGTTTAACAAAAAACCGAATTAGTGGAGAATTTGACGTGTTTTCAAATTTGAATTAAAAATTGAAAAAAGAAAAGAAATTTTTTTAAAAAATATTGCAAGGTGCATAGAATCTAATGGTGTCAAAATATTTCAAATATTTGCGCATTTAGTATTTTTTTTGGTATTAGAACTTTTTTCTTTTTAGTTGAACTTCTAATGCACGCAAACTATACTGAGCGAACGATATTTGAAAGTTTTTGACACCATTAGATTCTACACACCTTGAAGTATTTTTGAGAATTTTGTGAGATTTTTTAATTTTTTGAATGTAAATTCAAAATTTGAATTTGGACCGGTTGGGAACCGGAACCGGTCCGGACCACGATTTCCGGACCGATTCCCACCGGTTCGGTTAACCTGGCAGAGGGCCAGAGGGCAGAGGCTCGTTTCCTGTAGTGATGCTACTAGTCGGGTTTCGCGCGCGCCCGACTCGTGCCGTCGAGCGGACGAGGAGGCTACGGCCAAAAATGCTATAACAACTCGCGCGATCGCCTCCGCATCCGAACCTAACCCGATCTCGATCAATCCATCGTCCACAACCAACTAGGCGCCCTAAACTCTCATCGATCCCGACGACGGTCATGGAGGGTCACACCGCACCGGCGGCGGCGTACACGAACGGCCCACCTCCGATGACGACCGTGCCGTCGTGGCAGCGCGGCCGGAAGCGCGGCCGGGGCGCTGAGGAAGACGGCGACGACGATGCCGCTGCGCGCGGCTCACCCCGACGCGCGGCCGCCATCGCCGGCGCTCCCACGGAGATGGAGGCGGCGGTGTGGAAGTTCGGGACGGAGGTGGTCGAACCGGTGCCGCGGTGGAGCAACCTGATCGACGTCGACGTGGCGGCGGCGGCGGCGGCGCCGGATATGGCCGAGCTGTTAAGCCCCGCGGCGGGTTTGGATGCTCCCGCGATGTACGAAGGCGGCGGCGTCCGTACTCATCCCTACGGGTGGGACCTGCCGTTCCCGTTCCCGCTCCATTACGACTCCAAGTTCGCGGCGGCCGCCGACCTCTCCCTTGGTACCGCGTCGCCTGAGGACGACGCTATCGTAGATGGTTTTGCCGCCGCCGCGGCGGGCGACTACACCTCCGTCGAGTTCGTCGCGGGCGGCAGCGCGAAGATGGGTTCAGTTCAGGACCCTGTCGACGCGGCGGCGGCGCCGGCGCCGGGGACGATGGCCGAGCTCATGGCCGCGCTGTTACGCCCCGCGGCGCGTCCGGATGCTTCCGCGCTACACGAAGACGGCGGCCTCGGTGCTTACTGCGGATGGGATCTGCCGCTCCTGTTCCCGCACCATTACGACGTGGAGAAGTTGGAATTCCTGGCTATCGCCGCCGCCGCGTCGTCTGACAACGACGCAAGCGTAGATGGTTTCGCCGCCGCGGTGACGGGCGACGCCACCTCCACCGAGTTCGGGGACGGCGGGGCACCCGAACCCGATACCTCCTCCGATGGGCCGTTCGGCTTCGATCTCAACCAGCAGCTGTCTTCCAACGTGTGGGATGACGAAGGCTCCCTCGTGGTCCCGGGAAACGCGGTCGTCGATGGCTCCTCCGCGGCGGCAGCCGACGGCGGCGGCGGCTCCGTCGAGGTCGCGGCGGAGGACGGGGCAACCGCTCGCCGCTCCTCCCGCGGGTTCGACCTCGACCTGAACCAGCCATGCCCCACCGAGACCGAGTTTCCAGACGGTGAACCTGACCGCTCCGACGTGCTGGACCCTGCACCTGCCCCTGTCCCGGTGGAGGACAGCCTTGCAGCGGCGCCGCAAGCCGACGAGCCGCCGCCCGAGCTTCCCGACGGTGGCGCACCTGCGTCACCGACTCTTCGGCGACGCTCACTTACTAGTAGGCTGTGGGACTGGGCTTTCGAGTGGACAAATGGGCTGGCCCTAGCTCCCGGCTTGAAGAGAAGCCGAAGCTGAAACACCTACCCGCCGGAGGAGAGCAGAGCACATGAAGGAATGCATCGACGAACACACAGACACAGGTGTTTTGCCCCTTCTTCCAACTAGTTGAGTGCGTCTCCATGCATGCCATCTGCAGGTCTTGGTTGGTTCTTAGCAGTCACTGGCTCACTGCGTCGTGTCAAATAGCAGCATTGATTCCTTCTGTGGTGTTTGATATTTCTTCTTTATCGTGGTTGGCATTATCATCAGTAGCGTTGTACTCCGGTGGATCAGTGTTTTGCTGATCCTAAGAATTGCACATTTCTCCTGCCGGTTCTTTATAAAAAATAATTGCACGTTTATTTATTTATTTTCTTTTTTTTAGGGGTTCGAAACTTGGAACTTGCAAACATGGTAAACTCTGTTTGTCACAAGTTCTGTCGGTACTATGAGCAACTACCATAACCTAGGTAAAATGTTTTGCATTAAAATGAAAAAACGGTGAAAATCTCCTTTCCAACACATTGATATATGCCTCCGCTCGCAATCCTGTCCCCTTCGCTCGTCGAATTTTTTTATATTTTTTAAATCATTTTGCAAAAATATACGACGGTTTGAAAATTTTGCACTTTTGACATCCATTCATCGTGGGCCCCCGCTGTGGCTCACGACGGTTTCAATACCTACTGGGCCACGGCGGTTAGGATGTCGCCGTGGGGGTACGCATTGCCACCGACGACGGCGGCATGGAGTGGCCCAGCAACCGCCGTGGGCCACGGCGGTTGCATGAGACATACCGCCGTGGCCCACGGCGGTTAGTTTTTTTAATTAACGAGAGAAAACACACATTTGCAATGGCATGTACGGTGCTAGTACACAGAGATAACATGTCTTAAGGAATTTAAATTTTCATTGCAACATTCCTAATGAATCTAGTTGTACGAGAACTGTCGGTGCGGAAAGTAGTCCCGACACTAACTAGTGGTGAGCGCTGAGATCTGCCTCTCGATGGTCGGTGCTAAGCAACTAAAGACATTTGATTTATCATGGTTCCGGCCTGGGCCGTACGTCCAGCAGGGGTGTGCTCGAGGCACTGTATTGCTTGCACCAGGGTGCCTGTAGAGGGGTGGCTACAAGCCAGGCGGGAGAGGAGGCGTGGCCTCCAAGTCCCAAGCGAGATGATTGAGGCAAGTGCCAATATCGTGGGGGAGCGGAGAGCGTGAGAGTGACTGTTGTTCGTTGCCCGATGCCCCTGCGGCGGGGGGGGAGGGGGTCGCCTCCCTTTTACAGACCAAGGAGAGGGCGATTTACAGGCATGCCGCACTATTCTGCTACGTGTGGCAGCGTGGAGTACAGTGCTGGGGAGTTGACGGCCGTCCTAGCGAATCTCGCTTTAGCCGCGGCGTTGTGGCGCGTCCTGTGCTCGAACAGGAGCGGCTTCGAGGGTAGAGGCGTAGTAGTTGACCAGGGCGTCTTCAGGCGGGCTCGAGAGGGCCGCTGACAGCGTTCCGTACACGGTGCAGTGGCCGGTGTGGCGGCGTCCTGTCTCCGCGTGCTCAATTGCACCGGAGCAGTTGTCATAGTGCGCGGCGTGGCGCAGCAGGAGCTGGGATGGCCGCACAGGACCGACAGTGACGGGGATGGCGCTCCGCCAGCCTGACGTCATGGTTTGACCCTGCGGAGTCACGAGAAGAGAGCTCGAGGGTGCGGCTGACCCCCTTTTGAGGGCGCGGCGTGTTAGCCGTACAAGAGTGGGCAGCACAATGTCACGGAGCTGACACCGGCCTCATCGCACAGTCCCCTACTGTGGCGGGGATGGGCTCCCCCTAGGGAGTTGGCGAAACAGCGCCGGGGCGTGATTCCCAGGCGCGTAGTGGTGTGGCTCTGCTGTGTCAGAGCATTAAATGCCCGTACGCGTGCGAGAGCAGGTGCATCTGTGAGGGAATCTCGAGCGAGGCTGAGCCCGCTCGAGGGGGACGGGGACCCTCGAGCGAGGCTGAGCCCTCTCGAGGGGGACGGGAACCCTCGAGCGAGGCGGAGCCCGCTCGAGGGAGCGTGAGCCCTCGAGCGAGGCGGACCTCGTTCGAGGGGGGGCGTGAGCCCTCGAGCGAGGCGGACCTCGTTCGAGGGGGGCGTGAGCCCTCGAGCGAGGCGGACCTGCCCGAGGGGGGTGCCTTGCTAGGCCGCTCTGGTGGGCCGCGGGGGCCACCGTGGCGTGGGCCGTGCTGTGTGTGTGCGTTTTGTGTCAGGCGCGAGGTATGTTTTTGCGTTTTGCGTTTTTACGGGTTTTATGTAGGATTCCCCCTGGTTTTTTATGGGACCCTCAGGGCTGTCCCCGACAGTAGCCCCCGAGCATCTGTGGGTGTACCTGTCAGGTTCCCGCAGATGCTGGAGCCTGCTGATAGGACACTCTTCCCTCCTGGTTGCAAATGCCTTCCGCGGGGCCGCGTCAGCGGACCCGCGGGTCTAGCCCCCGAAGCCCTGCAGGAGCGTGAGTGCTCCTGCAGGGGTTTTACCGTGGAAATTCGTCAGTGGGCGTGGTACATGTTCCAACCGGCATCGGCAATGTTTCAGCCGGCTTCGGTGACGCACGCACGACTGACGCCATTCGCGTCCGGTGCATCCCGGGAGGTATAGCCATGCACCGAGCCCCCGAGCCTGGGCCCACTCGAGGCGATCGGGGCGAGCTCTTCGTCTTGTTTTAAACGCGCCCTCGCCGTCCCTCCGCGGGACGGAGGGTGAGGTCTCCGCAACCCCCATCGATCGGGTCGCGGATTGCGGATTCCTCGTTGAGCTGTTAGCGGGTGGTTCAAGTGGACGTCCATGCCCCGTTCGATAAGGGTAGGCTTCGTGGTCCGGAGACTCGTCCATTAAAGCGCTTGCGTGGGTTTGCTAGGTGGGGCTTGGTCCCGTTCGCTAGGGACCGAGGGCGCGGAAGCTCTCCCTCGGAGGGATCCCCCCGGCTAGCTGCCCTCGCTGGCTCTCGAACACGACATGTGGGGCGCCCTCGAGCCGGTGGGCTCGAGGAAAGGCTCGAATGCGCGCGCCCACGTCGTTCCTGACTCTGGTGATCTGGGGCACCTGTTTGAACCCTTCGAGGGTCAGGTTCCGAACCCCTGATCAGTAGGGCCGTGCGGGGGTAGCAGCTTAGTGCTCCCGTCTTTTTGCATTTGTGGGTTTCGAGGGATCTCAACCGTGCCGGCCCTCGAGCCGCTGATCAGTACAGTTTGTGGGTCGAGGGCACCTGTGGCGCCCGTTTACTTCGAACGAGCTTCGAGGCCACTGGTCGGTATTCGCACCCTTCGAGGGTCGGTTTTATTTGAGCCTGAGACTCGGGCCGCTCGAGGGTCTTCCTTACTTGGTAAGGGACCGGGCCATTTAATGCCCGCAGTCGCGGCTGTAGTCAGGCGCTGCGGGTGCGCCTTTTCAGGCGCCGCGGCCGCGCGCGTAGTGGGCGGAGTGGGCAGGCGGATGTGACCGCCTGCCGCGGCCCTCCGGTTACCGCGCCGTGATGATGGCGCGCGTGCAGACGTGCGGCCGCCGCGGTCGTGGTGGGTCCCGCTCGTCAGTGAGAGAAATTTTCACCTGCAGTTAATGCGAGCGGGGTGTGTGCTCCGGAGAGCACGCCCCGTGGATCTATAAATTCATTAGGGGGAGGAGAGGCAGTCTTTTACCTTCGCACTTAGCGTTTGCCATCCTTGCCTCTCGCGCTTCTGCCCTTTTGTTGTTCTTGCCTTTGCGCATCTGCTCTAGAGTCGTTCTTGCTTCTCGTTCCTCGTTCCCTCGCCCATTCGCATGGCTCCCCAGCAGTCCATCTCCGTCATCGACCCGCCGGCATGGGAGCGCTCGACGGCGACGACGCTGTCTCTGAACCTACTGGTGGCCGGTGGTCAGCTGGCGGCGAATGTGGATGCGTAGCCCGCGGAATGGATCGTGCCGTCGGAGAGGGACCGAGTTCCCAACCCACCGTTCGGCTACATCGTCAGCTTCGTCCGCTTCCACGAGCGCGGCTTCGCAGCGCCGGCGAGCCGCTTCATGCGGGCCCTGTGCTACCACTACGGCATGGAGCTGCACAACTTTACGCCGAACGCGATCTCGCAGACGGCCACGTTCGTCGGCGTCTGCGAAGGCTTCCTGGGGATCCCAGTAAACTGGGATCTCTGGGTTCACCTCTTCCGCGCGGAATTGCACACGCTAGCCACGTCGGAGCCGAGGACTTGCTGCGCGGCGCGCGCCGGCGGGTTGTCGCTCGCGTTACGGAGCTCGCGCAGGGAGGAGTACATCCCCTGCACGATGACCTCCAACAACGCGGAGTGGGAGCGGGAGTGGTTCTACCTCCGCAACGCCGACCCCGGCCTTCCCCCCTACACCGGCAAGGTGCTGAGGGAGAAGGCCGCCTCCTGGTACCACGGGGTATCTCCCCCTTCGCACCAGGCGCGGCTGGACTCGCTCCTGGACGCGTTGAAGCACCTAACGGACCGCGGGCTGACCGCGGGGTGCATCCTCGCCAACCTCCACCACCGGCGGATCGTCCCCCTGATGGAGAGGCGGCTCCGCATCTTCGAGATGACCGAGGACGCGAACCCCATCGTGCTGGCGGAGTCACGGCTGCTGTCGAAGCCCTTCCCGCGGGACTACGCGGCCACCCGGGCGCGGCGCGCCATTGACCTCAGGTTGGGGCGTTGTGACAACGCGTCCCTATGGGCATTCGAAATGCTCCCCGTCGGCCAATTGGTGAGTGAATTTCTTGATTTCCTTTCTTGTTCTGCCGGTTTTTTGGGTTGCCGGTGTGTTTTAAGGCTTTGCTTGATTCCCGCAGATGGTGCGCGTGAATGCCGCGTGGTCTGACCCGCCCACCCCCCGGTCTCGCGCGCACGCCCGCGCGGTGCAACGGCGAGAGCAGGAGCGGGTAGAGCGCAGAAGAGAGCGGAATGCGCGGCGACGGGAGCGCGGTAGCGGAGGAGCGAGGAGTGCGGCCGCGCGAGCGGGCGGGGGGCTTTCCTCGCCGGGATAGAGGAGTACTCGTCGTCGGACGAGGAAGAGGAGGAAGAAGATAGGGGGCGGGTTCTCCCCGACGGGTGGGAGCCCCGCACCCCCCCCCCCGGAGCCGACACCGGTGGCAAGGGAACCATCGCCCGGGCGGGCGCGGGGCGCCCGCCGCCGGCGGTCTATGACGAGGCGGTACGAGCCGCGAAGGTGCCGGCGCGCGCCATGGAGGCGCCCGTGCGCGTGGCGGAGGCCGCGCGCACCGGCGGGGAGGTGGCAGGGGGCGCGGCGGCGGCCGCGCCGGTTGCGCCCGTAACGTCAGCAGGGACCTCGAGGAAGAGGAAGCGGGCCTTCTCCTCCTAGAGGTGAGGAGTTGCCTCTCGTGGGGTCATGTGTCCGACGGGCGGGAGTCTAACGATTTGTTTCCATGTTCGCAGGGTGGCGCCAATCGTGCCCCCCTCACACCAGCCAAGGTGCTGAGGGCGGGCGCGTTCGTCCCCGGCCCGGGCGGCGCTCGTCGAGGGCGCCGCGGGCGGGCGCAAGCACGGCGACGGCGGCGAGCGGGGCTCGCAAGGCGCGGCCGAGGCCTCGGGGCCGGCGGCCGGCGACGACCGCGGAGCCGCGGCGGCGGTGGCGGAGGCGCAAGAGCACCGGCCGTGGCCGAGGCGCTACCGGTGGCGGAGGTGCGGCCGGCGGCGCCGGTCGTGGTGGCGCCGCCGGGCGTCGTTGGTCGCGGAGGCGCGTCCGCCCCGCCCGCGGCCGCCGAGACTCGCCGGGAGGCGGAGATCGCCGCGCCGCGGCGGGAGCTCACGGCCGTGGTGGTGCGGGGCCGGGAGGCGGCGCGGCGGAGCAAGCGAGGAGCCCGCCCTCGACGGCAGCTCCCAGGCGATGGCGGTGGAGATTCCCGACGACGATGCCCCGCCGCCCGGGTGGGACCAGTGGGGAAGCCTACCCACACCAGCCCCCAAGCCTCAGGCGGGGGCGCTCGTCAGACGGTGGTATGGCCACATCGTGGCCGGGGGCTTGAGGCACGGCGCCGAGGCCTCTTCGTCCCGCGCCGGCTCCCCTGGATCGAGCGATCCAGCGGTGGGCCCGGGGCTGGGGCAAGAGCGCGTCGATGCGCCACCCCCCCTCTTCGCCGACGCCCAGGAGAAGTAGCAGCTGTGGGAGGAGTTCCGTGGCCACGGCGCCTCGCTCGGCCGGGCGCTGAACAAGGCGCTGCAGATCCATGTCGGCCCGGCGTGGCATGTCTTCCAGGTACGTCGCCGTCCGCCGGTTTTGTTGCTCTTTTTCCTTGTTCTGTTGTCTTGGTGTTCATTTTTCGCAGCGCGACGCTCACTGGTCTCCTCCTGTTGGTGAAGGAGCTGGAGCTCCGCGCCCGTGACAGGTATGGCGCTCTCGGCCAGATGAGCGCTGAGCTCCGCCAGCTCCGGGAGCAGCGCGATGCTCTCGACGCTCTCACCGAGGCCCTGAGGACCCGGGACGGCTGGATGGCGTACCGGGCGGGGGCGCTGCACGACCAACTCCTGGAGCCGGAGGGGCAGCCCACGGCGCGTGTCCCCGCACAACCCTCATCGACCGGGACGAGGCGCTGCAGCAGGCGAGGCAAGACCTGGAGAGGGCGCGCTCCTTGGCGGCGAACTGGGAAGCGAAGGTGGTCTCCGTCTGGGCTCAGCGCCAGCAGGACCACACGGAGCTCGAAGAGGCGCGGTCCCGGCAAAGTCAGGCCGAGGAGAGGGCAAGGGAGGCCGAGCAGAAGGCTAAGGAGGCCGAAGAGCTAAAGGCCGCCCTCGCCGCCAATGCAGCCGCGGTCGTCGCTGTGGAGGAGCAGCTCCAGCAGGAACGTGCCGCCCGCCGGGGCGCCGAGGGCCGGCTCCGGCGGAGAGCGGGCCGCCCTTGTCGAGGCCGGTCGGCGCTCGATCGGGAGCACGCCGCACTTGGAGGGGGGCGTTGACGGATAAAAGACGTATCCCTCTACGATCCGCAAGCGTACGGACCCCACACCTTTTTCACCACGGGATTCCCAAGGTTCTTGTCAATCCGCGGAGCAAGGGGATTACAAGCGTTCGATCAACAACGACACACTAGCTACTAAACCCTAACTACTATTATACTAGAAAACAACTAAACTACACTAGAGAGAATGATAAACGATCAAGAGAGAAGACACTCGCCCACGGGTCTACGATACTAGAGCATGCAATCGCTTAAAGACATGAAAAACCAATCTAATCTATCGGGGTTGTGACCACGGTTTCGCCCTTTCCCTCCTCTCGTACTGTCACTACGCGAAGGTATTCATGACTAGACCTTTGATGGCCACGGCGTATTGAATGGATCCAAGGAAGCATTGGAGCTCGTACTCCCTCTACGGCATGGTAGCTAACCTTTAAGCATTAAAGTATGTTCAACACAAGATGATAGATAGAAAATCCGACAAAGTGCGATTACATCTCACGATCGACTACAACCCATGGACGAATGAGAAGATTACCCCATCAAGGTGCCGATCATGGCACCGTTGATCATGGTTTCCCTTCCGCCGGTGTCTTCCTCCTTCTCCACGAGAGGGTGCTTCCTTCGAGGTGGTTGATCTCCACGCGGAGATCCTCCTCCTCTCTCTCTAGCTTGTAGATGGCCTTCGGTGCGAATAAACTCCTCTCTCTGTGTTGGCGGCGCGTCGGGGGTTTTAGGGTCGAAGATCCTTCGAGGGGCAAGGAAGACGGGACCGAACCGGTGCCCGAAGTGGGCCGGGCCGATCCGACCGGGCCGGCCGGCCCGGAGCCCGGTTCGGCCCGGTTCGGTCGCCCTTTTTACTCCGTGGGTCCTCGTGCACTTATCTACTTCGCCCCCTCCACTTGGATGATTTTGACACCGTTATCCTCGCGATCAAGATGGAGACTCTCTTTGCATGAAGTTTGATCTTTTACGCTTCAATCCCCGGGGGTGTTCCTCGTAACACTTCGGTCCTCACCACCATTGGAAGTAATTTCAGCGAGCTCATGAACACGAACAAGACTCCATGAATGCTCCTTTGAACTTATTGCAAATCCGTCCTTTATGTCCATGATTTCCTACATAAACACAACACTTCCAAATGCATGCACAAAGATGAACTTGTTATATGATTAGTGTGCCTAGTGGCGGGTTAGTTCAATAATCAAATCCAAACCAAAGTGTAATGAACATGCTAGGTGCACCAAAATACACCGTCAACATCTCCCCCACACTTAGCTCTTGCTCGTCCTCGAGCAAGTACTCGTAAAAGAACTTCGTCCAAGGCGTGTAATCGTGTATCACTTATCCTTCTTCACAAGTTAGTCAATCCCTTCATCTTTAATACATAAACACAAAGTAATGATAATCAATCATAAACATGGGCGTTTTAGAATTTTTACCACGTCAAGATTTACCCCACAACTCAAACTCTTCACTCGAAGCTTTCAATTTCAGCCATACTTACTTCTTTGCTTCCATCGGAGGGTTTTTATGGTTTTCGAAACAAAAATTCCTGCAACAAGTATTAGACAAAAACCTTTCTCCAAGCTCTCTCAAGTCACTCATATGAAGTGTCTATCCTAACCAAATTTTATAAAACTCTCACCTCCCATTAATCTCTCATATATCATGTAAAAGTGGAGCTATAGGTAGGGCTAGCGCAATCAACACAAGTATTGTCAAACTAAGAACTTCCTCTAATGGTTGTCTACCTTTCAAAGCCAATGATCATGAGAATTAACCATATGTAGGGATATCAAGGATGAGAAGATTTAGAATGGTGGACATGTGCAAGGGCAAAAGAAAATTGTGACTTCAAGGCACCAATGATGTCCTCGTTGTCGGATTGCACATGGTTGGAAAGAGAGTAAAAGTTTCGTCTCACAATCAACGTGACATCCTTCCTTACACTTTATTATTTTTCTTTTCTTTCACTTGATCCATCCCTCTCATATCTTCATTGCTAACTCATCTTTCTCTTTTCTTTTTCTTCTTTCATTCACATATGATATATATATATATATATTTTTTTTCTTTCTTTTCCATACACATACTTTTTCTCTTTATTTTTCTCTCTCTTGACATCTTTTCAAAGCTTTCAATTCTCCCTTTTCTCGCATGCATACAATCTGAAATTTTTAAATAAATCATGCTAGAGACGAGACGAAACTTTGAAAATAGGTTGTGTTCAAGGAATACGATGTTCAAAAGAGATGTATAAGGTTAGGTATGGAATTCAGTGATATGCATGACTTTCGTTGCGAAAGTCATGAACTGAATATATGACGAGGCTAGCAACAAAAGATAAGCACAAGGACATGATCATTGCTCGAAATTAAAACTCACCAAGAGAGAAGGGTCCTAGCCTAACTCATCGTGCTAATCACACTTATGGTGGAGCGAAAAAACAAACTTGGCTTTGGATAGGAATTTTTTATACTCTCAACTTGGAAAAAGAGATTTTGCTAACCTTTATTACAAGGGTTTTAATATAATTTTCAGAACTGAAATCCTCCAATTTTTAGCATCGAACATAGCACAACTAGCATGTGAAGCTCAAGATCGAAGTGCGGTATGGGTACTTTAAGTAGTAGCGATTCCACTAAGCACCACGGTAAACGATTTTCAAACCACATACTTGTGTTCATATATCAAGAATCGAAGATTAGACAAACAAGTAAATAAAGATAAACAATATATAAAACACAAAGATATATATAAGACTCTTTTTATTTGGTTTTCTTGACTCAACACTAGTTTAAGACACTTGCAAAAATTTAAAAACCGACTCGAAAACTAAAGACTCATTAAAACACTAAGACTCTCACACGAAGATTAAACCGAACCTAAATTTGAAGTTCAAAAGCTAAGGCTAGCGAGCTAGCTCTCCCCCACACTTAAAACATACGACGTCCTCGTCGTATCTTACAAAAATCCTAAGGGGAAAACTAGATCTAATGGTACTTCGAGCAAGCCTTGCACCACTTGCCTCTCATGTTTCCAACCATGCCGAAAAGTTTGCGCACGTTACGGTTAAGGAACTTGTAGTCATCTTCAACTACGCGCTCCAAGTCCTCCATACGGCTGCTTCATCGCTTCCATGGTTTGAAGACATTCGTCGGCCGACGCGTAGAGAGCTGCGATGGATTGACGGCAAAATCGACAACACACGGATGCAATCCGAAGGGGTCGTCGTCGCCATAATCTCCACCGTTGTCACCACCGTCGTCGCCACCTCCATTGTTGTCGCCTTCGCCACCGCCGTTGCCGTCGCCGTTGGGGCCCTCGGGAGTCCTTTCGTAGGGCTGCTCGCCCCAATCGTCATCGTCTCTACCGGCGGCCGCCCACGAGCTCGGGCTACGATCGTCGGAGTAGTCGCTATCCCCATAATCCTTAGGCTCCGGCGACACCTCCTTGTAATCCTTACGCTTGATGCCTTGGAGACGTGCCGACCTTCGAACGGGTGTAGGGACCTTCTCTCCTTCGACGGGGTAGCGAGATGCAAGAGCTGCGGTCGGGACACGTCCTCCGCAACGGATACGTGCGGTCCTCTTGACGGGTAGCTTGACCTCGCATCGCATCGCCTCCTCCATCGATGGCTTCTTGGCTTCTACCTTCAACTCTAAGCTTTTTGGAGGCTCAATGGTCGCTACAAGGGTGCAACACATTGCTTGAAAGGATTGATTCTCGAGCTCCCAATTCGGCCAAATATATAGTCCGAGAGAAAAGCCACGGGAACCTTATTTTCCTTTTTTACACTTCCCTTAAAATTTTCGACCAAACAAGGAAGTCGAAAAGGAGCGGTTCGGGCGAAATTCGGGGACATCGGGCGTCGGGCCCCCCCTTGGGCCGATCCGGCGGGCCGGCCGGCCCACCCTGCCTCGGGGGCGGGCCGGTCCGGTTTTGCACACCGCCCTATGTTTTTCGTCCTCGGCCCGTGGAAAAAGTTGGCCCAGTTAATCTTCGCGAAAAACTCCGGAAAGCTAAAAGAAAAATTATTTACAGAAGTTGGTGCCTTGTTTTTCGTCCTAGGCGGGACGTTCGGGCTCTTCCTCCATGGTAAAGACGTCAACATGATGAACGGGCACGATGTCGGGTTCGTAGTAAACCTTAAGCCGCTGTCCATTCACAACAAATTGATCGCCGTTTATATCCATAATGGTTACCGCTCCGTTGGGGAACACCGAATGCACAACATAAGGTCCGTCCCACTTGCTTTGCAATTTCCCCTTTCCGAAGGTTTTAAACCTCGAATTGTAGAGGAGGACCTTATCTCCTTCTTTAAATTCTTTTTTCTTCAATCTTTTATCATACCACCTTTTGATTCTCTCCTTGTATATGCTTGCGTTTTCATAAGCTTTCAACCTCAACTCTTCTAGCTCGCTTATTTGAATTCTCCGTTTCACCACCGCGGCATCGAGATCAAGGTTCATCTCTTTAATCGCCCAATAGGCTTTATGTTCTAACTCAACCGGAAGGTGGCAAGCTTTTCCATAGACGAATTGATAGGGGGTCATACCTATCGGTGTTTTAAACGCCGTTCGATAAGCCCATAAAGCGCCGTCTAATTTCTTTGACCAATCCTTGCCTCCCTTCTCTATGGTCTTGTTAAGTATGCTTTTTAATTGCCTATTTGACGTCTCCGCTTGTCCGTTGGTTTGTGGGTGATAGGCCGTGGAGACCCTATGCTCAATTCCCAACTTGGACAAGCACTTTTTGAAGTTCTTCCCGGTGAAATGAGTTCCTCCATCACTTATCAAGATTCTCGGTGTACCGAAACGGGGAAAAATCACGTTCTTGATCATAGTGATGGACTCCTCCGTGGAAGCTTTACGACATGGTATAGCCTCTACCCACTTGGATACGTAATCGACCATAACAAGTATATACTCGAATCCAAATGAGTTTTTAAAAGGCCCCATGAAGTCTATGCCCCATACATCGAATATGTCGACTTGCAAGTTGTATTTCAAAGGCATAGAATTTCTTTGAGAGATGTTTCCGGTTCTTTGGCATTCGGGGCATGACGCAACATATCTTTTAGTATCTTCATGCATCTCGGCCAATAGAATCCGCTCGACCATACTTTGGCTTCGGTTCGAAAATGGCTATAGTGCCCACCGTACTCCGCCGAGTGGCACTTCCTTAGAATCTCAAGCCTCTCTTCTCTTGGCACACATCTTCTCATCACTCCATCATTGCCAAGCTTGAAGAGGTATGGTGCATCCCAAAAATATTTCTTACTTTCGAAATTATCTTCCTTTGAGTGTTTTTGTCTAGATGATCGAGGGGCATCTTTCGAATTGCTCGAATGATGTCGATCATCCAAGTATCTTTATCAAGCACTCTATAGAGGTGGTCATCTCTCATCTTATCTTCTATGGGCTCCTTATCATCTTGCCCACGATTCATCCTAGACAAATGATCGGCCACAACATTTTCCACCCCCTTTTTATCACGAATTTCAACATCAAACTCTTGGAGAAGAAGGATCCAACGAATCAAACGTGGTTTAGCTTCCTTCTTAGCCAAGAGATACTTTATAGCTGCGTGATTGGTGTAAACAATGACTTTCGAGTTCACGATGTAGGATCTGAATTTTTCGAAAGCGAATACCACCGCTAGCAACTCTTTTTCCGTAGTAGCGTAATTTAATTGTGCCCCACTAAGAGTTTTGCTAGCGTAGTAAACGGCGTGAACTCGGCCTTCCTTTCTTTGTCCCAAGACCGCGCCTACGGCGTAGTCACTTGCGTCACACATGATCTCGAAAGGTTGGCTCCAATCCGGAGGTTGGATGATGGGAGCACTCACCAACGCATTTTTCAAGGTCGGAATGCCGCTAGACACTTCTCATCAAAGTCGAAAGCCACATCTTTTTGAAGAAGGTGCGTTAAAGGCTTGGTGATCTTTGAGAAGTCCTTTATAAATCTTCTATAGAATCCGGCATGGCCTAGAAAGCTCCTTAAGGACTTAATATCCGTAGGAGGTGGGAGTTGCTCAACCGTCTCTACCTTAGCCTTGTCCACTTCAATTCCTCTCTCGGATATAACATGTCCGAGCACTATGCCTTGCTTAACCATGAAGTGGCACTTTTCCCAATTTAAAACCAAATCTACCTCCGCACACCTTGTAAGGACCTTTTCTAAGTTTGCTAAGCAATCCATGAACGTCTTCCCGTAAACGGAAAAATCATCCATAAACACTTCAACAATTTCTTCGATGAATTCCGAAAACACGGCCATCATGCAACGTTGAAAAGAGGACGGAGCGTTGCATAGGCCGAAGGGCATCCTCCTATATGCAAACGTTCCGTAAGGACACGTAAATGTTGTCTTATGTTGATCTTCCGGGTGAATAGGAATTTGCATGAACCCCGAGTATCCATCGAGAAAGCAAAAATAAGCGTGGTTTGCTAACCTCTCGAGCATCTCGTCTATGAACGGTAGGGGGAAGTGATCTTTCTTCGTCGCTTTGTTAAGCTTACGGTAATCGATACACATCCGCCACCCGGTCACGGTTCTTTGCGGTATCAATTCGTTCTTCTCATTCTTCACCACGGTCAAACCTCCTTTCTTCGGTACACAATGTACCGGGCTCACCCATTCGCTATGTGGAACCGGGTAGATGATTCCGGCATCAAGTAACTTGATAACCTCTTTCTTTACTACCTCTCGCATGGCATGGGTTAGCCTCCTTTGGTGGTCCACTACAGGCTTGCATTGGTCTTCCATTGGTATACGATGAGTACAAAAGGCTGGGCTAATACCTTTGAGATCATTAATTGAATATCCAATCACCTTCCTATGTTTTTTTAATAAAATCAGCAACGCTTCATTTTCTTCGGGGCTCAACTCGTCGCTCACAATGACTGGATAGGTTTTGTCTGGGCCCAAAAATTCATATTTTAATCCCTTGGGCAAAGGTTTAAGGTCTACTTCGGGCACTTGTGGCTCCTCGGGTTTGATTTCTCCTATGTCTTCGAATTTCTCTTCCTCCACGCTACCGTCATGCGGCTCTAAGCCTTTTGTCGCTTCCTCTAGTTCTTCATCTTGTTGATTACTAATTTGATTTTCCATTGCTCTTTGCAGCGGGTCTCTAAGGGTTTCAACAAAACAAAGACTATCTATCTCTTCTATTTCTTCATCTTCGGGAGGAAAAGGAGTAAGGTGTTTAGAAGCACGAAGAAAGTTATATGTGTACTTTGTTCCATTAAGGTTCATTGTTACCTTGCCTTCTCCGGCATCTAACACGGCATCAACCAACTTAAGAAAAGGCCTACCTAAGATTATATGATCAGAATTACTATGGTAAGCATCAATAACAAAGAAATCGGTTGGTATGTAGTTTCTAGAGATTTTTACTTTCATGTTGCAAGCAATACCTAGAGGTTTGATAGTTCTACCATCTCCCATAATTAATTTCGTTGATGTTGGAGCTAAGTCTAGGTTGTGGTATTGAACTTTATCGTAAATTTTAGAAGATAGAACACTTACTTGGGCTCCGATGTCGCATAAAGCTTTGCATTGAACTCCGTTGATCTCGCAACTCAAGTGCGGCGTCATCTTCTCTTCTTCTTCGGATCCGATCGAATAAATTTCAGCAAGGCGAGCGTATGGTGATGCTTCGGGCTTGATCCCCATGATCCTCTTCACCTCGGCAATATGTTCGGATCCACCACGTCATCTCCAAAGAGCTTTTCAAAAATCTCACCGGTGGTTTCGAGGTCGTATGAATTTTCAGCTTTCCTCTCGGTGGGAAATCCACTTCCAATGCTCTTGCCATTCCCTTTTGATTAGGGAACGGTCTTCTCTTGTCGAATACTTCTCCGTAATCAATAGGAACCCAATCCATTGGTTCGAACTCCCTTAGTGGCTTCGCGCTTGACATGCTTCTCTTGTTCGTCTCATTTGGTGCGGCGAAGTCGACGTTTGGTGTAGTTCTTGACTTGATGTGTTCTTGTTCAAGCTTTTCCATGATCGGCTCCTCTTTTGTGACTTCGGGGTTGCCTCTTTAGAAAAATCAGCAAGCTTCTTCTTCCTTGAATTGAATTCCGGCTCTTCCGCAAGTCTTGTTTCCCAATCTCTTCGCATGGCGGCCGCTTTACTAACTTTTTGTAGAAGTTGGGCGGCTTCCGTGAGTGTTTTCTCCATGAGATCCCCACCCGCACACATTTCGACGTGTCGCATGCAACTAGGGGTTAGGGAAAAGAAAAATGTATGCAAGAGTACGTCACCGGTGAAGCCGAGTTTTGGTCCTTGTTCGATTAATTCATTAAACCTTTCCCAGAGCTTGGTCTATCCCTTCCTCTTCTCCTTGCATGAAATTGATCACTTGCCTCCTTAGATGTTGAACCTTGCTCATTGGAAAGAACTTCTCGCAAAACTTCTTTGTCAACTTGTTCCAATTGCCTTCAACTTCAAAGGACGCAACCGAATACCATGTTTTTGCTTTGCGGCAAGTGAGTAGGGAAAGAGATTCCATTTGAACCATTCATCGGGAACTCCTTCTTGACGCACCGTGTTGCATATTGTCGTGAAATCCCTTATGTGTCTATATGGGTTCTCCTCAACCATCCCTTCAAATGGGTTTTCCGCCACCATCTTCATGATCTTGGATTTAATTTCATACTTGGTCGCTTCGAGCTTCGAATCCGACTCTTGTACCTTTATATCTTCACATCGAGGGCTAGCGTAATCCCTTAATGATTTCTCCGGTTCTTCCACGGGTTGATTAACGAACTCCATCTAGACAATAAGATAAAAACAAAAACAAAAAAGAAACAAGTGTTTTTCCGATAATATATGTTAGATAAAGCAAATAAAAGATAAACTAAAATATAAAACTAAGTTAGATGCAAATCAAACGATGTAAACTAACTTGCTCCCGAGCAACGCGCGCCGGAAAAAGGGGCTTGTTGACGGATAAAAGACGTATCCCTCTACGATCCGCAAGCGTACGGACCCCACACCTTTTTCACCACGGGATTCCCAAGGTTCTTGTCAATTCGCGGAGCAAGGGGATTACAAGCGTTCGATCAACAACGACACACTAGCTACTAAACCCTAACTACTATTATACTAGAAAACAACTAAACTACACTAGAGAGAATGATAAACGATCAAGAGAGAAGACACTCGCCCACGGGTCTACGATACTAGAGCATGCAATCGCTTAAAGACATGAAAAACCAATCTAATCTATCGGGGTTGTGACCACGGTTTCGCCCCTTTCCCTCCTCTCATCCGTCACTACGCGAAGGTATTCATGACTAGACCTTTGATGGCCACGGCGTATTGAATGGATCCAAGGAAGCATTGGAGCTCGTACTCCCTCTACGGCATGGTAGCTAACCTTTAAGCATTAAAGTATGTTCAACACAAGATGATAGATAGAAAATCCGACAAAGTGCGATTACATCTCAAGATCGATTACAACCCATGGACGAATGAGAAGATTACCCCATCAAGGTGCTGATCATGGCACCGTTGATCATGGTTTCCCTTCCGCCGGTGTCTTCCTCCTTCTCCACGAGAGGGTGCTTCCTTCGAGGTGGTTGATCTCCAGCCGGAGATCCTCCTCCTCTCTCTCTAGCTTGTAGATGGCCTTCTGGTGCGAATAAACTCCTCTCTCTGTGTTGGCGGCGCGTCGGGGGTTTTAGGGTCGAAGATCCTTCGAGGGCAAGGAAGACGGGACCGAACCGGTGCCCGAAGTGGGCTGGGCCGATCCGACCGGGCCGGCCGGCCCGAGCCCGGTTTCGGCCGGTTCGGTCGCCCTTTTTACTCCGTGGGTCCTCGTGCACTTATCTACTTCGCCCCCTCCACTTGGATGATTTTGACGCCGTTATCCTCGCGATCAAGATGGAGACTCTCTTTGCATGAAGTTTGATCTTTTACGCTTCAATCCCGGGGGTGTTCCTCGTAACACTTCGGTCCTCACCACCATTGGAAGTAATTTCGGCGAGCTCATGAACACGAACAAGACTCCATGAATGCTCCTTTGAACTTATTGCAAATCCGTCCTTTATGTCCATGATTTCCTACATAAACACAACACTTCCAAATGCATGCACAAAGATGAACTTGTTATATGATTAGTGTGCCTAGTGGCGGGTTAGTTCAATAATCAAATCCAAACCAAAGTGTAATGAACATGCTAGGTGCACCAAAATACACCGTCAACGGGGGCGCAGGCGTCGCTGAAGAAGCGTGAAGACGAGCTCTCGAAGCTCAATGGGGAGCTGATCGCTCTCAGCATCTCGAATGAGGATCAGCGCCGGTCCCTCGAGGAGCAGAGCACCACGGTCTTAAGCCTGCAGCAGGCGGTCAAGGTCGGGCGCCAGGCTCTCGAGGTGGAGAGGAAGCAGGTCGAAGGTAAGTTGTCGTTTTGTTCCTTTGTTTTGTTGATCTTCCCTTCGGGGGTCCGTTCCCCTCTTGATTTCTTTTGCTCGCCCAGGCCTGCGCAAATCAATCAGGCCGAGACGCTGCAGGCTGCCTACGACTCCTCCGAGCGGGAGCTGGTAGAGCTGTGCGCTGCGGCCCTCGAGACCTGCCAAGCGGTCGAAGAGAGCGAGGCGTAAGCCGGAAGTTCGCTGGCCAGCCGTCTGCGCGCCCTTGGTGGGCATGTCTCGAGGCGCATGCACCGCGCGCTTCATCTGGGCATTCAGAAGGCCCTCGGCGTGGTGTGGTCCCACTACGAGGTGAACTTCGAGGCCGTGGCGTCAGGCTACGTCGTCCCAGAGGGCGTCGAGGATGAGGTGGAGATGGAGCACGCGGACACTAGCAGCTGATGCCGCCGAGACGCTCACCGAGGCCTTCGTGGAGTTCTTGTTCCCGGACGCTGCTGACGCTGACACACCTCAAGCCTGAAGATCGCTGGGCGCCAGGCCCTTTTTTTGTTCGAATGTTAGTATCTGGGCCACGTGGCCGTGTAAATAAACGAATACTTTGTTTTGAACACTTGTGGAAGTGAATGGTGTTTCTTATTTTATCGCGCTGTTTTGTTTCTTCCTTTGCCTGGGCGAATTTGGGTTGGGGAGTTCGATTTTCGTGAGCAGCCTGCTGGGCCGAAGGCAAGAGAGAAGGGTCGTATCCTCGCGGAGGCGTTGGCTATCTCTGGCTCGCGCGTCCTTTCCGCTAGGCCGCCCGCGCCCCGCCTAAACTCGCTCGAGGTTAAGGTCGAGTCATACTTAGCGCGCTTGCGGATTTTTGCGAAAAAATGGGACCATTTTTTTGGGGGGGGGGGATGCCCCCCGTAGTAGCCCCCGAGGGTGACTTGGTTTTCTGGGGAAAGCCAAGTTGCCCTTTAACTTTATTAACTTGCTATTATTTACATTTGTGCTGCCAACTGGGGTGTTGGGCTTGTAATTTACAACAAAAAACTTGGAAATCCTAGCTAGGGATAGAAGCGACGTAGCTGCTGGATGTTCCAAGCGTTGGTGAGTTCTTCGCCGTCCTCGTTGGCCAGCTTGTACGTGCCAGGCTTGAGCACCTTCACCACGACGTAGGGCCCCTCCCATGGGGGCGACAACTTGTGGCGGCCCCGGTTGTCTTGTCATAGCCTTAGGACCAAGTCCCCCTCACTGAAGTCCCGTCGTTGCACCTTCCGGGCTTGGTAACGCCTTAGGGATTGCTGGTACTTTGTGGAATGCATCAGGGCCACGGTGTGTGCCTCGTCCAGTTGATCCAGCGAGTCCTCGCGGGCCCGCTGGTTGGCACCTTCGTCATAGCCCCGGACTCTGGGCGACCCGAACTCCAAGTCCGTGGGGAGGACGGCCTCCGCGCCATGGACTAAGAAGAATGGGGTGAACCCGGTGGCCCTGCTTGGGGTGGTCCTGAGGCTCCACACAACCGCCGGCGGCTCTTGGAGTCATTTCTGACCAGACTTGTTCAGCCGGTCGAAAATTCTGGGCTTGAGGCCTTGTAGAATCATGCCGTTGGCATGCTCCACCTGACTGTTGGTCTGTGGGTGCGCCACGGCTGCCCAGTCCACACAGATGTGGAACTCGTCGCAGAACTCTAGGAACTTCCTGCCCGTGAATTGGGACCCGTTGTCGGTGATGATGGAGTTGGGCACTCTGAAGCGGTGGACGATGTCGGTGAAGAACGTCACCGCCTGCTCCGCCCTGAGATTCGTAATGGGGCGTACCTCCACCCACTTGGAGAACTTGTCGATTGTGACCAACAGGTGGGTGTATCCCCCGGGCGCCTTTCGCAAGGGCCCGACGATGTCCAGCCCGCACACGGCGAAAGGCCACATGACGGGGATGGTCTGCAGGACGTGTGCAGGGAGAATGGTTGTGCAGGCGTAGAACTAGCACCCTTCGCAGGTGCGCACGATCTCGTTGGCGTCAGCGACCGCGGTGGGCCAATAGGAGCCCTGGCGGAATGCATTGCCCACGAGGGTGCGGGGTGCGGCGTGGTGGCCGCACACACCCGTGTGTATATCTCGGAGGAGCTCGCGCCCCTGGGGATGGGCACGCATCGCTGCAAGATGCCGGACGCGGCGCTCTTGTACAGCTCGCCATCAACGAGAGTGAAGGATTTGGCCATCCTGGCGATGCGTCTGGCCTCGGATCATTCCGAGGGGAGCTCCCCTCGAGCCATCCAGGCGATGTACTTGTCGCGCCAGTCCCTTTCGCTGGGAGCCGGCTCTATGTCCATGGCTTCGGCCTCGTCGGCGCCATACCCCTCGAGTAAGGAGAGCACGTACGCCTCGTTCGAGGGGTCCTCGTCCATGGGTCCGCGCCTGCTGGACTCGAGGGAGCCCCCGAGGGTTCCTCGCAGCTCGAGGGGTGTGGCTCGAGGTTGACGGACGGCTGGGCGATGTCCCGCGCGAAAACGTTCGGAGGGACGGTGATCCGCCCCAACGCGATCTTAGCGAGTTCGTCCGCCTCCTCGTTGTACCGGCGGGGCATGTGATTGAGATCGATGCCATAGAACTTGTCCTCGAGGGCTCGCACGACCTTGCAGTACGCCTCCATCTTGTCGTCGTGACAGCTTGCGTTCTTCATGACTTGGTCAATCACGAGCTGCGAGTCTCCCCGCACGTCGAGGCGCTTGACGCCTGTATCAATGGCGATTTTGAGGCCGCAATGTAGGGCCTCGTACTCAGCCATATTGTTCGGCGCGGGGAAGTGGAGACGCACGGCGTATCGCATGTACTCCCCAAGGGGGGAGACGAAGAGCAGGCCCGTGCCCGTGCCTGTCTTCATCACGGAGCCGTCGAAGTACAAAGTCCAGCATTCGGCCTGGATCTGCGGCGGTGGCAACTGCGTGTCCATCCACTCGGTGACGAAATCCGCCAAGATTTGGGACTTAATAGCCTTGCGTGGGGCATAGGCGAGCGACTTGCCCATCAGCTCCAACGACCACTTGGCAATTCTGCCCGCCAGATCCGGGTTGCGGATGATTTCCCCTAACGGAAAGGAAGAAACCACCGTGACCGGGTGAGCCTCGAAGTAGTGGCGGAGCTTGCGCCGCGCGAGGACCACTGCGTAGAGCAGCTTTTGGACTTGTGGGTAGCGTGCCTTGGTCTCGGACAAGACTTCGCTGATGTAGTACATCGGCCGCTGGACTGGCAAAGCGTGCCCTTCCTCCATGCGCTCCACCACGATGACGGCACTGACCACCTGAGTGGTTGCAGCCACGTAGAGGTACAGAGGCTCGCTGCCCTGAGGCGGTGTAAGGATCAGGGCGTGGGTGAGGGTCGCCTTCAGCTTGTCAAGCGCCCCCTGGGCCTCAACGGTCTAGGAGAACCGCTCGTGCTTCTTGAGGAGCCAGTAGAGGGGCAGGCCCTTCTCGCCGAGCCGCGAGATGAAGCGGCTCAAGGCGGCAAGGCACCCCAACACCTTTTGGACCCCCTTAAGGTCCTGGATCGGACCCATTCGCTCGAGGGCCGCAACCTTTTCAGAGTTGGCCTCGATGCCCTGTTGGGAAACGATGTATCCTAACAGCATGCCCCGCGGCACGCCGAAGACACATTTTTCGGGGTTCAACTTCACCCTGTTGGCCCGTAGGCAGCCGAACGCGATGCAAAGGTCGCTAACCAGGTCGTCCGCCTTCCTGGTTTTGACGACTATGTCATCTACGTATGCCTCAACGGTTCGCCCGATGTGATCCCCGAAGACGTGATGCATACATCGCTGGTATGTTGCGCCTGCGTTTCGGAGACCGAACGACATCGTTACGTAGCAGTACATCTCGAACGGTGTGATGAACGAAGTCGCGAGCTGGACGGACTCCTTCATTTTTATTTGGTGGTACCTGGAATAGGCGTCAAGGAAACAGAGGAGTTCGCACCCGGCGGTCGAGTCAACGATTTGATCGATCCTTGGCAAAGGAAAAGGAACTTTCGGACATGCTTTATTAAGACTAGTGTAGTCTACACACATCCGCCACTTCCCATTCTTTTTCTTTACTAGTATAGGATTAGCTAGCCAAGTGGGGTGGAACACTTCCTTGATGAACCCAGCCTCGAGGAGCTTCCGCAGCTCTACTAGCCTTCATCTCTCAAAATTTTAATTCATTAAAGTTCCATAATGTACTAGCCTTCATCTCTATGGAGGGTAGATTCTTATTAAGCTTATCCCACAAGTATTAACATGCTCACAAAGTTTAAAATAGATCTCAGAATTTTTGAAATAAAGAACGAGATAAAGAAAAGCTAAACCAAGTTCACAAATTTAAATCATCTTGCATATTGCTCATGAACTCTCATCTCGCTTGTCTCTCAAGCCTATATATTCTACTCCTTTCCCTCTCATAACATATATGTGTGGTAGGCTTTATATGGAGCTTTGGGAAAGTTGTCCTAACAAGATTTATAAATGAGGTGTTGTCAAAACAAGACAAGCTTCTCATGGTCTTACCGAGACTCGTCAAAAAGGTCATTGGAAAATAATGTTAAATCAAGGAGGGGAAAGAGAAAAATACACACACTTTAGATGAGTGGACATGTGCAAATGGAAAGAGTGATCCCGAGGCACAAAGGAAGTCCTCGTTATCGGATTGCACATGGTTGGAAAATGAGAATGGATCTTTTTAACTTGAAGCCTTGAATGCACTCTTAGAGAACCGGGGAGTTTACTTTACGCATATATTTTTTCTCTTTCTCATATTTCTCATTCTTTTCTTTCTTTCTTTCTTTCATTCATTATATATATATATATTTTTTTTTTCTTTCTTCTTGTGAGACCTTCACCTTGGAAGTCACGTACATCGCCGAATTTTTTTTCTTTCATTCATCATTTCATTTTTTTTTAATACTCCCTTTTTGAACTCTAAAACTGCACCGTGCCTACCTCCTCCCCCATGCTTAGACGGTGCTCGTCCTCGAGCAAAGAGGCGAAAAATAAGGTAGGTGCCGGAAATATTTTTCCTTGGAGAGATACTTGAAATCTTCAATGTCGGCACCGTCTTGCGATCTTCCTTGAATTGATGATCCATTCTCAACGATAGGTTGTGGTCAAGGAGGTAATCACAAAAGATGATATTTGGTTTAAGGGTGGATATCCGGCGAAGTTTGTGAGATCTCCAATGCGGGGATACACAATGCACGGATAAAAGGCTAGCAAAAAGATAGATACGCAAAAACGGAATGACCAGCTTCTTAGTCTCGGGCCAGAGAAATCATGGCCTGCAATAACTCACTCAAAAATAAATCTTGTACACTAAGGTTTATGCACTCAAATATATATTAGGCTTTGGATAGGTTGAGCAACACACAAGTGATATTTATGACAAGGTTAGCGATATTTTTGAGCATAAAAGACATCTTTAATCTATTCATAACTTGAGAGCACATAAAACACCATGGGTCTTTATTTTAATCATAACCTCCGCTGAAAATTAAGCTAGCATTTAAATAAATTCAGATTTGTATTTTTAAGAGAGCACTAGCTTAAACATGCATAAATCAATTACAAAGATGAACAAAGCTGCAATTATAATCATATATCATCATGGCACAAATTTTTGTAACTTTTCCAATGATATAATCAAGGTGGTGTCTTTATTAATGATGACATCAAGTTGAAATACAAACTGAAAATAAACAAACATGCTTGCTGAAATTTAAATAAAAACAGAAAATACTACGCAAACACACATAAGCAAAAGCTGAAAATTACAAAGAAAAAGAAAAGAAAAGAAAACTAAAGTTCCTAAATCTTCTAGTCCTCCGCCGGTGGTTGATGTTGATGATCTTGATAGTAATACCCTTGCTCATAATATGATTGGACATTCCCTCCGACGAATTGATTTGGCTCCACAAGGTGAAGGCGTCCGAGCTCAAAGGCAATATTTGCATTTCCTTCACCAAGTTGAGCTGCGTTAGCTTGGATGGCTGCGATGTTTTGGGCGTTTCTTGCAGCATACCCTCCAATTATGGCCATGCTTTGTTGTGGTTGGGGATGATGTGCGTAGGGCTCCGCGAAGTTAGCGTTGGGCACCACATAATTTGGTGGGGGTACCGGTGCACCACCCCCCCATGCTTGCTCTTGTGGCCCTCCGTAATAACTTGGCGGAGGAGGGATCCCGCCGAATGGTTGCACATTGGGTTGTGCTCCACTCGCTTATGCGGAGGATGTTCCCTCCTCTACGATTCTTCCTCTTTTGTTCTTCCTTGCAGGGACAAGGAGTCCCTCTTCCAACCAATCTTCTCTCCCTTCGATGAAAAGCCTAAGCCTATCATTCGGAAGGGGTAGGTTCACTATGGCCAACCGATAACCTCCTCTCTCATCTCCACTAATGTATTTGTCTTGCCGCAAATACTCAATTCCGAGAGAGGTACCACGCAAAAGATGGTCGGGGTTTCTTGCGATCCCCGGCCGTAAGGAGAAGGCCAACATGGAGAGGTAGCACCCCGAACCAATATTACCCGCCCCCGATGTTGCTTCACAACACCAACGGTTGATCATGAGGTAAGAGGGGTCTATTGGCTGCCTAGCAATTAAAGCCGAGTATAGCCAATTCAACTCCGTGTCGGTAACCTTCGTTTCCTTCATCCTCCCCAATACCCTCTTGCACATCCAAGAGTGAAATATCCGGATAATGGGGTTGCGGATGCAATTGCGTTGTTGATGGGCTTCTCCGGAGATCATATTCCAAAATCCCGCTAACATGCGGGTGGCACGTCAACTTTCTCCGGAGCTCCCTTGTGGAATCCAAGCAGCTCCCTAACGTGCTCGTAGGGAACCACTTGTTGGACTCCCTCCAAACGGAATGACAAGCTTTGCACCCCATCATCATCAAGGATAGGTGCAATAGTCATTAAAATTTCCAAGGCGAACCCCAAGTGGGTGTCCACCGATACTCCGTTGGAGAACTGCACCCATCCAAGGTGCCCCAACATATAGTATATGTCGGTGCCAAAACCCAAGGTGTGGAGTGCTTGGTCGTCAAACTCGACGTTGGACACAAGCCTCTTCTCAAGATTAGAGAGCCTCTCCTCCTCCGACGACGACAAGATGATGAAGCCGTACGAAGAATAAATCAGAGTGTAGGGAGGTGGCGCGGTTGAACGGGTCGATCGTCGTAGTGGCGCGGGCTGCTCCTCCGTGTGCCCACGAGGTTCGGTAAACCTCATGGACGTGCTTCTTGCAGCCCTCATACCACCAAGGAGGAGAGCATCGTTCCTCCTCGGTGGTGCCGTATCCGTCTCCATGCTCCGGGGAGACTCGGAAACCGAGTGCCTCCTCGAAGACGTGGTTGATGACGGCTTGGACGACGACGAACTCTTCTTCTTGGAGAAGAGACTTGTGGTCTTCTTCCACATGGTTGCTGCACTCTTTTCTTCAACTAAAACTTCGGGTTGCAACCGGTAACTAGGCACTTAAACTCTTTGCTTCGGATGTGGACTTCGAGTGGATTAAGGATGTGGATTTTTCTTGAGCTATCAAGCTTGGGAAGGTTGGCTATGTCTACAGAGGTTTTGAGCACACAAACTTGAACACACAAACAAAGGAAGGAGAGGGAAGCTTGCCTGCAGAAAACGGGAGCCGGGGGGCTCCTTAAGTAGGTGAGGCCGGCCGGCACGGGCTGGCCGGCTCGGGGGTCCCTCGGTGCACCTCCCCGCCTCGTCTTTCTTCCCGGCACGATCATTTCACCTCTCGCAACTTCCCCGCCCGCGTGCTCCACGAGTTGCACCGCCCAAACGCTCTCGTCCACTCCTTTCCTTGCATTATTGGTCCTTCCACTTGATGCTCCATGCTTTGGGTCATGTCCATGCTCCCTAGCTCCACTTGCTTCACATGCCACCATGAAATTCCTGCAAAGTTGATGCTTGCTGCCCACCATGCTTGTCCTTTGCATGTGGAATTGGTGAAAGTTGATGAAAGGGAATCCAATGGTGCATGCATGATTAATTCAAACTAGATTGCCTCCATTAAGGTATGTTTAAGGTTAAGCACGCCTCTAATTCGAAATTTAAAATATTTTTCAGAGCCATGCAAGAGCTCAAACATAATTTTAGAGAAGTTTTTAAATCATTAAAAACAAATGTAAGTCGAAAATATTTTTCGACTACGTTGATTTCGGTCTCACCGGTATAGTTTGCCTTCATCGGTTGAGAGCAAACTTTTCCCGGCTTGATCATGGGGGCATAGGTTTAGGTTCTAATTTTGGCTAAATAAGAAAGATTTTGAATAAAACAAAATTAGAATAGGCTTAGAAAAATTCTAATCCTAGAGAAACCAAGGATAAAAATTTTTAAAACCAACCAAAAGTTTTGATTTCTAGGTTCACGCGAGTTCTACCACGTGCCGAATTTTATTAACTCCTAAATATAAATCGTGGCTCTACTCGTATGGTTTTAGCATGAAAAATAAGTCAACCTCAGCACCATAATGAGGGTGAAAGGTTGAGTTAGGTTCTGAAATTATTTGGTTGAGGTTTCTCGAAAAGAAAAGAACAAACAAGCACATAGGAGGGTTCATGCGAAGGGTTTATGATAAAGCAAACATTCAATCAAGAATTATGTCTCTAATATTGTTCAACCACTTCTAAGTCTAATGTCTTTGCATAATAAAACTCAAAAACTAAATTATTAAAAATACTCGAAAAACCTGGAATCGGGTTGTCCTCCCGGTAGCTTATTCTTGACTCGACGAAACGGGTTGCCTCCCGCCTAGCGCTTCGTTTATAGTCTATAGCTAGACTTCTTCACTTGATTACTCCGGATCAACGCTCTTTGCGGGTGTTGCAATCTTGGGTACCCACTTCCGCACCATCTTGGGCACGGGCTTGTCTTCCGGCTTAGTCATTTTTTTGGTCTTCACAGGCGGCTTCTCTTCCTTTGTCTTGACGGATGCAACACCTTCTTTGATTTTCTTTACGTTCATTTTTTCGGCTCCTTCTTTTTCAGCCCCTCCATTTGTTTTGGTTCTCCCTTCACTCCAATCATGTTGCATGCCTCGATTCTTGGACGGAACTTGAAGGAACTCCTTTCTCCGTTGATATCGAACATGATCTCCCCCTTGCCAACATCAATAGTAGCTCCCACGGTCTTGAGGAAAGGCCTCCCTAGGATGAGCGGCGTCTTCTCCCTCTCTCCCATCTCGAGCACAACGAAGTCGACGGGGATGAAGTGGTGTCCGATCTTCACGGGTACATCTTCAGCAATGCCCAAGGGATAGCGAATGGAGTTGTCACCCAACTCCAAACATATACCCGTTGGATCCATTGGTAGGCGTAGCTTCTCGAACACATCCCTCGGCATGACGCTCACACTAGCTCCAAGGTCGCATAACGCCTTCTCGAAGTTGAAAGAACCAACCGAACATGGAATTGTAGGGCACCCGGGGTCCTTTTGCTTCTCTAGCCCATTAGCAATAGCGGCACTACACTCCTCGGACATCTTGACATGATCTACCCCGAGTGTTGCTATCTCATATTTATTTGCAAGTATATCTTTAAAGTAACGAGAATATGTAGGTACTTGTAGGGCATCTAGTAATGGCATGTTGATGCTAAGTCTACGCACAACTTCCACAAACTTCTCAAAGTGGTTGTCAAGTTTACCTCGGAAGAAGCGTGGCTTGAGCTGCGGTATCCTCGTGTCTTCCTCCGGCATCTCAAATTCGGGTTCCTCGGTGACGATCCCCGTAATCTTCTCTTTAGCAACTCCTTCCACCTCGGTGGACGGTTTAAGCTTCCTTGCTCCCGCGGAACGTTCCGGATCTTCGGTCTCCTTCCCCGAACGTGTTTGAATGTCCTTCGCCGATTCGGGACTTTTGGGTTGTCCCGGAAGCTTCCCTTCATCATTAGTGAGGCGCCCCGCAAGTTGTCCAACTTGCGTCTCGAGCATCTTCATCATGTTGAGCACTTGATGATTGGAACTTCCGACCTCCGTCACTTTGCTATCGATGTTCTCCAACACCTTGTCTATGGTCTTGAACTTGGTGACGGTGTCCTTGTTGATCTTAGCTTGCTCATCCATGAACTCCTTCAATTGTATACGAAGCGGAACCGCGTTAGAGATAGATGAGCTTGCATTAAATTGAGGCCTACCTTGCCGTAGCGGAAGTTCGGCAATTCTCCCTTCCTCATGTAGTCGAGCACTTTGGCTTCCTCCGGACAATCTTTGCGGACATGGCCATACTCTCCACATTCTTCGCATGTGGACCTTGCTTCGGAGGCCTTCAAGTCTTGAGCCTCTTTCTTTTCCATCTCCATCTTCTCCAACCTCCTCATGAGCGAGTCGATCTTGCCTTCAAGAATGTTCTCCTTCTCCACTTGCAAGACTCCTTTGACGTTCCCCGTGGGTTGAACCGGATGCAGGCGCCCGGATGACGCCCACGTGTCATTATCCGCGACCTTCTTGAATAGCGTGAAAGCTTCCGTCGGTGTAAGCTCGATGATGGATCCTCCCGCCGATGCATCGATGATCGTCCTCGACTCCATGGTGAGTCCTTGATAGAACTTCGCACGAGGTCTTCCTTCGGGAACTTGTGATGTGGAACCGCACGGGTGTACTCGTTGAAGCGCTCGAATGCCTCCGAGATAGTTTCCGTAGGATATTGAACAAAGGTGGCAATCTTATTACGCAAGCTTTGAGTTTTACCCGGTGAGTAGTATTCCTTCATGAAAGCCTTCATCAACGTGTTCCAATTTTGCACCGTCTCCGCCGGTTGAGAGTGGAACCATTGCAAAGCCTTCCCGAGTAGTGAAAACGGAAAAAGCTTTGCCCTCATTTGATCTTGAGTCACCCCATTCATGTTGAAAGTCTGACATAGTTGAATGAATGCTTGGAGGTGAAGGTTCAGATCCTCTTTACCGGTGAAGGGTGAATGTTGCACCATGCGGATTGTTGAGGTCCTGATCTCGAACGGTCTCCCGATCTCCTCAAGGTTCAAGATTGGTAGGTCGATGATGTCTGGGGTGCATAGCTCCCCAATCTTGCGTTCTTGCGGTGGTTGGTCACCCATCGGTGGAAGTCGATTCTCCCGAGGACTTTGAGGTGGTGAATTCTTCGGAGATTCCTGCGATCCTTTGTCTTCCGACTCCGAATCTACAAAATCCAGCTTTTTAGCTTGATGTGCTTCGCGTCTCCTTAGCCTGTAAAGTTTTTCTAGATCATCCACAAAATTATTGGGTTTGTTGGAGAGGTAGCCGTCCATCTCCTGTTAGGGTTAGCAATAAACAAAGTATGCAAAAACTAGAAAGTAAAAACAAATCTATAAAAACTAGGGTTAGACAAACTAGATTAGATGTATTTTGAGGATGATCAAAATTTAGTAGATGCAAAAAGAAAAAGAAAAATAAAACTGAAAATTATGAAAAGGCAATAAAAATCAAATCTTGATCACTTGTTCCCCGGCAACGGCGCCAGAAAAAGGGGCTTGTTGACGGTTAATAGTTGTATCAAAGTTCATTCGTGACTTGCAAGCGAACAAGTCTCCCGTCGTAGTCAAGGGACCCTTCTTCCCTCGAGTGGTGAACCCAAGGTATCGAATCCATGGAACAAATGTGTGACGAAAAACTTAATCTAATAAAGCCAAGTAACTCCAATCTTCGATAAAAGAAACCCTAATGCATCTAAGTAAAAGACATGAAACTAATCTAATCTACTAAAGACCGGAGAAAACAAAGTAAGATTGGGTAGATAAACCGATCTAGAGGGATCGGGGTAAGCCTTTTGTTGAAGTTCCAAGCAAGAGAAGAAGTAGCAAATCGAATCTTAATAGAAGCCTCTTTAAATCGTGGTTTCCCGTCCAAATCCGAAAACATCCGCCTTTCGGAACCCCCGTTCTGTCACAACGTATCCCTACTCATGCGGGGAGCTTAGGGCGAGTCGAAAGACAAGTCGAGATTCTTTCGGAAGATCCGGCGTGTACCTCTAGCCACCGCGGCTACAAGAACACCCTATGTAATCTATCTCGAGAATAGAATTGGAATAAGCAAAGCCGATCGAAAAACGAAATCTTCGAGGAAACACTTGATCGCTAGGAAAAGATTCAACTTGATAATTCAACTATAACAATGATACATACACAAGATCACCACCGGGATCCTTCCTTGATCTTGCTTCTAGCTCCGGGAACTCCGACGTGGTCTTCCGTGCAAGGTTCCCACATCGGCTAGGGAAACCCTAGTCAACTAGCTCGACCCTCTCCTCTCCGAGATGGTGTCCCTCTCTTCTCTGCTCCTTGGTGGCTGATGACGAATTGTATTCTCCGTGGCTCTCGGTCAGGGGGCTATAAATAGCCCGATTGGCGGCTAGGGCAAAGGAGGGAGCAAATGGGCCCTGGATGGGCCTGGGCCGACCGGACCGGGCCGGCCGGCCCGGGCCCATCCGGAGGCCCAGCCCCGAGGCCTCCTTTGCTCTACGTCAGTTCCCTTGCTTCCTGGATGTTTCCCCCTTCTGCATGTAGGTCCATGTCGTCAGTTCCTCTCCGAATTGGACACAACTCCTTGTCTTGCAAGATTCAGCACTTTTCTGGTCAGGTCCTCGGAGTCTGTCGTCTTCTCGGATCAAGTCTCTGGCTTCTTGGAGTTAAGTTTGCTTCATTGCATGACTTGTACGGGGCTTCAAGGTCTTGTCATAAGGTGCTTGATGAACTTATCCCGAAAGTCTTGCATTCAACACTAAAACCCTGCATAAACACTACACTCCAAAACCGACATGCACACGTGAACTTGTTATACCACGGGGGTTAGTACCAATGGATAAGGTATAAAACTCATGCCAACACCGAAGGTAAACTCATGGCTAGGTTGACGGATTTTCACCGTCAACAGGGGTGCCTTGCTGGGCCGCTCTGGTGGGCCGCGGGGGCCACCGTGGCGTGGGCCGTGCTGTGTGTGTGCGTTTTGTGTCAGGCTCGAGGTATGTTTTTGCGTTTTGCGTTTTTACGGGTTTTATGTAGGATTCCCCCGGTTTTTTAGGGGACCCTCAGGGTTGTCCCCGACAAGAACTGCCCAGAGAGCACAGAGCCGCCGGAGTGTTGCAACGACATGTAGTACCCAGGTGGGGGTGGAGGGGGTGAAGGTAGAGGGAACCAATCTTTCTTGTGGCATTCACAAGTGCAAGTCGAACTTTGCAGCACCGGTCTTCTCCTGCGGTAGACGATGGATCTGGAGAAGCCAATGCCTCTGACAGCTCCCACTTCAAGTTGTAGATGACGACGTCCTCGAGGTAGTCGATGTACTGTTGATAGGGATCAATAGCTAGCGGATCCACCCATTGAGAGAAACCGCAGTTCTCAGCTTGGGTGGTGTTGACGCAAAAAATGCACCTAGCGCCAAACACACAGCAAGCCGAACAAGCTGGCTTCACACGCGCAAAGAGTCACGAGACGTGCCAGTCAATTTTTCCTGAAAATTAACAAAAGATAAAGAAGTTAGATACCAAAGTTTGGAACTTGCCGGTGGTACCGAGACGCGGTTCCATATTTACGGCTAAGAAGCCAGATGGGATGACACATAGCTATGAAGAGCTATCTGCCAATAAACTGAAACCATTTGGGAACTTGTAAAGGGAAAAAGTAACACTGCCGAATGGATGACGTAAGCATGACAGCGATCGGTCTTTGTTTGAATAAAGATACACATGCACGAGGCCATGACCGATCCCCATGAAGATTAGCATTAAATAAACGAAAAAAGTAAAGCACGGACATAATCATGTAATAAACAAGCATGCATAGATTCAAAGCACTAGTCTACCGCATGTCTAGGTACTTTAAAACCCGTCGGGTATGATATCAAACAAATCTATCCACCGCATGATACAACTTGTATGAAGACCGTACCACTTTCCAAAAATAGATCTATCCACCGCATGATACAATCTAAATATGGAAAGCTAAAAGCATACATCATTTAAAGCATAAATAACGCACGTGTTCTACTCGCGAAGAAACATAACCGAATACGGCTGAACAGCCGATTCGGGGTCCATGAAGAAGGAACAAACATTACCAAGTAAATAAATCTATCAGATCGATTTGAAAACTAATCCACCGGATGACTAGCTCCAAAACAACCCAAAAACCTGCATCTACCGCATGATACCCGGCTCTTTCAAGATTTATACCAACGTTAGCAAGCTTGAACCCGCAACACGTAACAACCTAGATCGATTCGGTTTCGGCTACCGGAAAGCACAAGATCCACGTATTAAAACACGAACTCGACTCGTACAAAGATCACAAAAGGATAAAGCCGATCCAAATCTATCTAGATTGGGCAAAAGTGTGTTACATGAATTTAAACATAAAGTAAAAACTCAAAGCAACACGAGGTAACTTAATGAATCTACTAGATCTTGCAAAAATCCAATAGAGCCGATAACTAGCTTCAAGCTAGATCTTAGCCTACCGCATGGCTCATGACCTAACAAGAAACCTTCTTGAACCAAGCTTGAATCTACCGCATGACACAAAGCATGGTAACAAGACTACTTGCATCAGATCTAAATCCACTGCATGATACTAGACATGATACAAGGTTGCCGGTACTCACGGAGGTCGACGGATCGATGAACCCTCTCGAAGAACTCGACGACACGACAAAAGGACTCTAGGGTTTGGCGTAAGGCCGGTGTGTATTGAAGAATGATTGTGTTTTACATACATTCAGGGGTCATATTTATACCCTGTCAAGTACAACTTCGAATGGATTCGTTGCCTAACTTATCTCTAAGCTTGATCGCCTATCCATCCATTCGTCCTCCCTGATTGAGCCACGTCACTGTCCAATCCCGCCAAATCAGCTCTACTGTTCCTTTGCCGAACTGGAGCAGATAGCCGACCGCAGATCTCTTTGCCGAATATCTCTGAAAAGATCCTCCCTTCCGCCAAACGGACTCTTCATCGAGCCGGACCCACAAGTCAGACTCCTTACCAAATTTTGGTGTTAACACATGCCCCTTCAATTGCGGGATAAAAGTAATTTTGTTCCGCAATTGACTCCACCACGAATACTTTCAAATCAAATCGTCAACACTTTGTTCTTCGCAATCCGCCGGAATCTTCATCTAGATCCAAACCCTAGACCCCCTCGTTCCGAGCTCAAATCCCCAATGGCATCTCAAAACCAAGATGCTCGGGTTAATTCCTCTCCCGTAAGCTTCGTTCGGCATTTAGGATTTCAATTTTACCCGATATTTCTTCTTCCGCTTTTCTTCGGGAGCCTTCCACCGAGCTTCGATTCGCACCGAGGCCAATTCGAGATCCTATTACCTTGGTCCCGTAGGGAACTCGATCCTCAAGATTTCATCGCGGCCGAATCTCGGAGGATCCCCTTCAAAGCAGACTCGTCCCCACCTCCTCGGTGGAAAGACGCTTTCAAGAAGCGGCCTTTACCTCCAATCGCGGCCGGAAAACTTGGTACCGGAGGATTCTTGCGGACAAGAGTGGATTGACCAAAAACCGAGATACCCTCCGTATTGCTCAATGCTTGGAGTTATCCGTGGCCGAGACCCCCAAGAATGAAGACCTCCCGATAGCACACCGCCACTTTTGGTCAAACGGCGTCAACGCCTTCCTTTTTGGCCATGGCCCAATGTCTCCAACCCCGGCCGATGTGTATATGATCACCGGCCTTGACATCACGGGGTCCGTTCGGCCTTGGGAATTCAAAATTTCTTCTCGGAAAACGGGGGTGAAGCCGGGGAACGGATACAAGAATTACATCTTGAAGCACATGAGAGACAATCCCCTTGGTGATGTCGAATATAGGGCATTTCGAATATGTGGCCGTGCGGATTTGTCTTCGTGGCAAAGCCAATGAGCCTACCCCGAACCACATCACGATGGCGTCTCATTTGGCCGGTGGCAACCGCCTCCCCCTTGGGAAATTCCTCTTGGGCGGTGTGTACCATATGCTTCACCAAACTCGTCACCCAAATGTACACTAGCCGAGAGGATAACATGTGTCAACGGTCCTTGGTGGTTTATTCAAATGTGGCCGTAGCTCCACATGCATCGGATCATTGGTGTCGATTTGAACACCGGGCTCTTCCCCTTATCCAATCACCCCGAAGGAGAGCCCCAAGCCACCGGGGGATGCCGAATTATGGAGAAGCGGCTTCAAGCGTTCTTGTTCGGCGGGACATCGGCCCGGCCTTTTCGAGTTATTCTTCAAAGGTTTTCGTAATCCCCTCCGGCTTCCTTATCCGGACAATGACACTTTGACTTTCCCCCGTGACTTCTCCTTTGAATGCGAACGCCAAGATGGGAGATTCTTTGAGATCCTCAACATCATAATCCGCCCATGTATCTTTGCCAAATTGAATTCAATGGAGGGAGAGGTTGAACTCCGGTACTTATGAATATTATCGGCCCAATGTAATGGCTAGGCAACTTGGGTGTGGCCGGATGCCTCCAAGGCTATTCCTTCATGAGTTCCTCAAGCCCGAGAGAGGAAATTAAAGAACTTATGCACAGCAGCGGGGTTTTTCATTACGTGTGCGGTCAACCTGTCTATACCCGGCCTTTTGTGCCTATAACCCTAGCTCATCCCACCTTCAATTCTTGGTGGCAAGAATTCCATGATCATATCTTCAATGAGCTCGTTCACTCGTTCGTGCGAGTTGATGCACGATTTTCAGCCAACTTCAGAGGTAACATGATGAACCATTGAATCAGACACATCCTCTTTTAATCGTGATTCTGACCTTCATTTTCTTACTCACAGAACACAGTGCCTGCCCCTCGAGCTAGGAATATCACCTACAATGTTGTAGGCCCAATCTCAGCGCTGGGATTTATGTCCACAACTCTGGCTCAGTTAATGGCCAGGTTTGCTACAACGGACCCCGGCCTCTCTAGCCTTGCTGGCGACGGGAGGCAAGGTTTGTCTCTGGTTGCTCCTCCAAATGCCAAGAGGAGGAGAAGCTGTCAAGAAAATTCTTGTTGAGGTAAAATCTTTTGCTTTCTTGATCACAAGGTTACTCTAGTTCTCGACAAATTATTTCTTGTGCATTTTCGGACTAGAGCCCAGCGACCTTCAATACCGAACACCGCCAATGCCCCATCCACCGGTATGACCTCTCTTGTCTTCTCTTAAGGATGAACAACGGCATTTACCCTTTTAATTTGACACTTGCGAAGAGGCAATGGAAGAACAACTTGTGGATATCCCGGTGGCTCAACAAGCAAGTCCACCCGGGGTTGAATTACCTATCCCGGTGGAGATCTCATCCTCATCACCTTCGCGAAGCAATGAATTCTCCGGAGATGAGTTTCCCAATCCAGCGTGAGCCGTCAAGTCCTCCAAGGGCACAATCACCTGTTGGTCATGCAGAGACACCAATCCCAACAGAGGTGGATCCAACTCCTCTTTAGCCAGAAGCCCATGAGTTACCAGCGACTGCATCAACACCTTCTAACTTGGAGGCTTCAACTTTACCCGGAGCACCTTCTTCACCTGCGATTACCCCTGCTCAAGAAATCAGCCATGAGGTACTCATTTGCACTTAACTCTGCTACCTTTACTTTTAGCACCCCCTAACTCGGCAATACTGCTTCTTAGGATCAGGCCCCATCATCATCAAGCTCGCCACCGGGGAACAATCCGATGCTTGCCGAGGAGATGGAAGGGATGCACCGGCCTCGTCGGATGAGGTGCTAGCAAAGCTTAGAGAAATTGTTGCCCGGCTAGAAAGAGATGCACAAGATCGGTTCAAGGATCTCGATCACTTCGAGGAGATGCTTGAATCTATCGCCCAAGAACTTCCTAAGGATGTCGGTGCTTCCCCTCGGTATCCATCTCGTGGCTTGGACATCCTTTATGCGCCCATAAGGCACGCTTTGAGGAAACCGCGCTCCCGTCCGGCTATCGAAAAGAAGAGATCCGATGCCGAGCAAGCCATGAACGGGGCGCAATCCCAAACGAGAGAGCCACAAAGATACATTAGCTAGTCCGCGAGATTCTTGTGATCCGAAAGTTGCCAAGAAAGCTGCTCTAGAAGCAGAAGTGAGAAGCCTGTCAGCTGAGATAGAGGCTGATAAAAAGAAAATAGCCGAGCTTCCTGGATTGATAGAAAAGACCCAAGAGGAAGCAAAATCGGCTATAGCCAAGATGGAACAATGCGATGCAGAACTCACCACCTTGTCTAGCGCCTAAAAAGATTGCCAGGAGCTGTTGGACAACTTCCGCCAAGCAACATCCAATGCTCGTGGTGTGATTGCGAAACATTTGAACATTTGAATGCTCCCATTGATGTAAAACCGAATTGATCGCTCTTGTAATACTTGTCCTTGCATTTAATTTCTTTTTCTTTCGCACACCTCTAAGTGTAAACGTTGAACGATCCATTCGGCAAGGAAATACCAACACCCGAATGGCACTTTGACTCCCTTCACCGAGCCGATCAACCGAATGTGACTCGGCCTAGAACTCCAAGCGACCCGCCGGCGGGGCCGGCCAAGGAAACCTTTTCACCTTCGATTTTCTTGGGATATGCGCCACGATACGAGCCACGACTCGAAGCCACGATTCATCTTGCCAGGCCTATAAATGCAACCGTAGGTGCCCCTAGCTCTCCACCAAGCCTTTTAGCTCTCGAATCTTTGCCAATCTCAGTTCTTTCTCTTTCCAAACAGTGCACATCCCAAACCAACATGGTGCGCCGCCTCAACCGCCGCCGCGCCTCCGACGAGGCAGAGGGGAGCAGCGCCAATGCGCGCCGGAGGCAATGATCGTCGATTCCTCTTCTTTGCTTCAACTTTGATCTTTTCTTGTTTTGACGATCATCTCCCTTTCAGGTTGATTCAGTGGAATCCGTCTCCCGCGCCGGCCAATCAGCCCCTTCCAGACGACTCCTCGGAGTCCGACGGCCACTCCCCTGTACCCTACGGGGAAGAAGACACTCTCCGCTTCAAGGAAGAGCTGGAGACGGCCCGACGCGAGCTGGAGGACGTCTCCAAGAAGGCGGGCATAGCCGAGCATGAGTGGGAGGACCAGCGCAAACAGCTGCTGGAAACCATTGATGGTACCGCTCTGTAATCAAATCTTTGATCCAACCCGGCTTTTGATGCTAATTTCCCTTCTTCTTGCAGCCCGCGATGCCGAGCTCAACCAGTTGAAGGCGCTGTTGGAGCAGCTGGCCGACAAGGTGAACGCCCACGGCGGTACACCGGCGGAGCGCCTTGCTGCGGTGGAACACCGCGTCGACGAGGTGGCCACCCATGGCGTCCGTTTGGGCACCACCTTGGGCACGGGCCGCCATGGCGACGCACACGGACGTCGACTACTCCACCGGGCCGCGTGGCTTCGGGGCGGCGCGCCGGAGGACATCGATGAGATTGAGCTCATCCCGGGAACGCCTCGATGGCCACGGCGACGCCATTGCCGAAATCACTCATCCCCTATCCGTACCGAACGGGCTTTTCGACTAGATTGTATTAGGGATGTTTGATCATCGGCAACAAATAAGAACTTTTGAGTTTTGTGCTCGCTCTGTGATGATCTTCTTTACATTGCACCTGTGGATCTTTTTCCTTAAACGTATCCGGGAACTGTCTAGAGCCGAATACGTCAGAACAGATGCCCCTTTGGCGCAAAATCCGCAGAAGATCTCTGAATCGGCAATCCGTAAGCACTGTTCAAACAAAACCCTTTCGCCTCCGGGAGAAAACCCTGTCGTTTGGTATTCCAACAGGTGTGTCTTGGCCATTTCTTCTTGTTTATGGATTTTTTTGTTCTGAAGGCGGCCTCGTTCTTGAGCGCCGGCTATCTCGTGTCAGATGTGTGTAATCATCGATCGATCTCAATGTTAGGATGATATTTCTTCAAATATCTTCCATTTATTGCAGCAGAAAATTCTTCTCCTAGCAAAGTTTTCAATATATATGCATTACCAGGGACGCATCGACCACACGGAAAGGTCCTTCCCAGTTAGGGGACCATTTGCCGAATTCACTGTATTTAGTTCCAATCGGCAATAGCGCTTTCCAAACCAAATCGCCTTCTGCAAATTGCCTTACTTTTACCTTCTTGTTGTAGTACTTGGCAACCCGCAGTTTGTTCTTCTCAATGTTTTCCAGGGCCCTAAGACGGATCATGTGCAAATCCTCTAGCTCGTCCATCATTAGACCACTGTAATCTTTGGAGCTCAAATCTTTCTGTAACGCAACCCTCCTTGAATCTGATTGCACTTCCCAAGGTAGAACCGCATGGTGTCCATAAACTAATTCATAAGGAGAGGTCTTTGTAGCCCATGAGGGGCCATTCGGTAAGCCCACAGTGCCTCACTGAGTACCGAATGCCACCTCCTTGGCTTCTGGTCGATCTTCTTCTGTATCAGCTTGATCATGATCTTATTAGAAGCCTCTGCTTGACCATTAGCCTGGGCATAATAGGGAGAGGAGTTAAACAATTTGATCCCCATGCTTTCGGCAAATTCTCTGAACTCCAGTGACACGAATTGTGCCCCTTGATCAGTGGTAATTGTCTGAGGGATCCCAAATCGATAGATGATGTGCTCCTTGACAAATTCAACCATGTTTTCCGACGTCACCTTCTTTAGTGGAATCGCCTCGACCCATTTTGTAAAATAATCCGTGGCCAAAAGCACGAACTTATGCCCCTTGCTAGATGGTGGATTAATTTGGCCAATCAAGTCTATACCCCAGCCCCTGAATGGCCATGGCTTGATTATGGGATTCAATGCTGATGCGGGGACCCTTTGAATATCCCCAAACCTTTGGCAATCCTGACATCCCTTGTAATACTCAAAGCAATCTTCTAATATCGTCGGCCAAAAGCATCCGGCTTGTCTAATAACCCACTTCATACGGTAGGCCGATTGGTGTGCTCCACATATCCCATCGTGCACTTCGCTCATCATGTTCTTGGCTTCTTCGGACCCGGGCATCGTAGCAATACCCCATCTAATGATTTATAGAATAAATTATCATCCGGGAGAACGAACTTTATGGCCTTGTACCGAGCTTCCTAGAGACCTTTCGGGATGGATCCTTCAAGTAATCAACGATCTCTTTCCTCCAATCATCTTCGGCAAGATCCGTCCCCGGGTGCACACACTTCTGCGGCAAACGCTTCTTGACTCCCTTTGTAACCGAGAGGTGCTTTGAGCCGGCTTGTTTGCTTCTTCGTTATGCTCCCTAGGAATGTGTTGCGAGTTACCAACGGGAAGCTCTTCAAGATTTCCCAAAGCATTCTTCGTAGTAACTCCTCGGCGCTTCACTTTTGCACTCGTATTGGCCGTTCAATTGCTTGATCACCAGCTGCGAATCTCCATAAACCTTAACTCGAAACGGCCCCAGCTTCTCTCAAATATTGAAGCCCTCGAAGTAATGCCTCGTATTCAGCCTGGTTGTTTGTGACAGTGGGCTGTATAGGGATGGCAAATTCAAACATCTCACCTCTAGGCGAAATCAGTAGGATCCCTACTCCCCCACCTTTACCGCATGATGATCCATCAAAAAATAAAGCCCAAGGGGTAATCTCAAGCAAATCAATTGACGGATCGCGATGTTCAGTTATAAAATCGGCAATGATCTGTCCTTTGATGGCCTTTGCCGATTCGAACTTCAATTCGAACTCGATAAAGCTAAAATCCACTTGCCAATCCGGCGTTCAAAATTGGCATAGATAACATATGTTTTATCACATCAAACTTGGAATACACGGTGCATTCGGCATTCAACGGGTAGTGCCGAAACTTTGTACATGAGTAGTACACGCAAAGACACAACTTTTCTACGGTACCGAATACCTGGTTTCGGGATCGAGTAATTTTCGGCTAAGATATGCTACTACCCGCTCCTTCCCTTCGAGTTCTTGAATAAGGGCCGATCCAATGGTTTGGGTATCGGCCGCCACGTACAACTTGAAAGGCTCGTCCGAGCGAGGAGGGACCAACACCGGTGGCTCCTTCATGCACCGCTTGATTTCATCGAAAGCCTTTTGTTGTTCGTCGCCCCATGTGAACTTCGATCCTTCTTTAGCTTCGGCAATGGAGAGAATGGCAAAACTTTCGTAATAAATTTGAAATGAATCTTCTCACGAAGTTGATTTTGCCGAGCAGTGATTGCAACTCCTTGAGATTAGTTGGAGGAACAACTTCATCAATGGCCTTCATGCTCTTCTTGCCAACTTCAATTCCTCCTTCGTGGACTAAAAACCCCAGGAACTCTCCAGCTGATACCCCAAAAGCGCACTTGTTTGGGTTCATCTTTAAACCATGTTTCCGGGTGCACTCTAAGGTCCTTTTCACATCTTCCAAATGTGTGTCATGACTTAGGGACTTGATTACCACATCATCAATGTAGATCTCTACAATTTTGACGATCAATTCATGAAAAATGTAATTCATGGCTCGCTGATAGGTTGCACCGGCATTTTTTAACCCAAACGTCATGACTATCCATTCAAACGAGGCCTATATGACCGGGACATCTAAAGGCCGTCTTTGATATGTCCTCTATTGCCATGAAGATTTGGTTGCGCATTACCATCCATGAAACCGATGACTTTGTGTCCAAGTGCGGCGTCAATCAACAAATCGGCAATAGGCATTGGATAACCATCCATCGGAGTGTAACACCCTAATTTTATTAAAAATGTGGCTTTATTAAAATTTGCTAGCAACCATTTATTTGCCTAAATAATATAAGGTTGTTTATTTATGTTTAGGCATTTAAAACTTTTCTAAAATAAAGTTAATGAATTATAGGAATTAATTGTGGCATTCATCTTGATGCATTATTTTTGGTTCTTGGAATTCAAATTCAAATTTGAATTCTATTGCTTGAAACCCCTTTACCAAAAATGCTAAACCCTTTCTCTTTATTCCTTAACCCCTTTCCCCCTTCTAGCCCAACCCGGCCTTTCCGGCCGGGCAACCCCGCGCCTCCGGCCCGGCGGCCACGCGGGGCCGCGCGGCTCGGCTCGCGCTCCCGCCGCTTTGCGGTCCGGCGCCAGGCCCGAGCCCGGCCCCGGCCGGCCGCCCGCCGGCCCGCCCCCCGCCCTCGCCGCGCCGCGAGCCCCCGCTGTCATCCCTAACCCCGTGGCCGAGCCGGCGACTCAAGGGAGAGTCGACTCCCGCCCGCGCCGGCCGGGTGCGCGGCCCGCCCGCTTGGCCCGCACGCCAAGGAGCCCCCGCCCCGGCTATTTAGGCTGCGTCGCACCCCCCGGACCGCCTACCCGCCGCCACTCGAGCCCTAGCCTCCAAGCCTTCGTGCGCCGCCGACGCCCGAAACCCTAACCCGCGCCGTCGTCGTTCCCCGCCGTCGACGCCGCCTCGTCGTCAAGGAGCTCGCCCGGAGACGCGCAAGGAGGTGAGCGAGGCCTTCGGGCCGCTTTATGGCGTCCCTGTGCACCCCGTCGCCGTGGAGCCGTCGCCGGAGTTCTTTGGCCGCACCGCCGCGTCGTCCCGCCGCTCCGCCGTTGCCTCGGTTGGATTCGTTGCGTCGCGCGCTTCGTCTAGATGCCTGGGCGTGCGCCGAACCGAGCCCCGGGAGCCCTAGATTGGGTACGCCGGCGAGCTCCGCCGCCGCCCCGCCGCCGCGCGCGCGCCGTCTCCGGCCGGCCGCCGCCGCTTTGGCCGCCCGCGCAAGATTCCGGCCGTCGGATCAAGATCCGACGCCCCTGTCTAATCCCACCACCCGCATGCCACCACGGCGGTTGGATCTAGATCCAATGGATCTAGATCAACCCGACCCGGTCAACTAGGTCAAACCAACCGCCGGCCCGGCAATTTTGCAGAAAAGCCCCTGAGTTTTTTATATTTATAAAAATACCCTTCCACCTTAGAAGTTTTCTTACAGTTTAGTCCTTTTTCTTTATTTTAGCCCAAAACCTTTTCGAATCTTTACAGATTAGTCCCTACACCTTCCCTAAGCTATAACTTAGTCGTTTTAGCTCCGATTTTAGCGTTCTTTATGTCCACGCGTTCGTCTCGAAGCGTAGATTAGTTTTATGCTACTGTTTAGATCTGTTTGATCTGTTTGGTGATTGTTTCTTATTTATTCCTATTGTATGCTTGTATGTGATGATTGTGGACCGTAGAGAGCGATTCGTTCGAGGGATTTGAAGATCAAGTCGTGCAAGAGTTTGAGCAGCAAGGCTTTGTTGAAGGCAAGTATTCCTTGATGCATGCCCGCTTGTCCTACATAACATGCATCTAAATTCATTGTTTTTACCTTTTCACTTGCATCAATTTGATGGGAACCTATTAAGGATCATGCCTAGCTTTTTACTACCTTTACCTTGATACCGGGAGTTAAATTAATCTTGTGGTAGTTATTGCTTAGCATGCTCAAGCGGGAATTGGTATTAATCTACTTGATTACCTTTTTGTTATTCTATGTTCCGTTTATGATCTTTTACTTTACAAGACCACTTTACTATGATAATCGGAACATGGAGAACCACCCAGAAAACAAGTACAACCACAAGAACTAATGGGCAATGGTCTTGGCTGAATAATTAGGAACTTTAGCTTGAGATGGTCTTACTCGATAAGGACAAGGGATCGGCGGTGCTGTGGGGTATAGACTCGCTCTAGCGGGGGGTTGGGTGAGTTATTCTTTTTATGGTGGGGTATCGACTGCTAGGGGACTTTATACCTTGCTAATCGATCCGGACCTTGTGGGTCATAACTTGCTAGGGAACCTTTGTAAAGGCCATGTAGCGTCCCTATGCGATCACACCTCGGAAGTGTGATATGGTGTCTTGTAAACACCGCATGGTTGGGTCCAAAGTTCTTCGGAGCTTTTACGCTGCTTGTGGTGAAAGTGTACAACCTCTGCAGAGTGTTAAACTAATCGATTAGCCGTGCTCACCGTCAAGAGCGGCCTGGACACTCACATGATTAAATTATGGAACTTTAATGTTTAAATTGTTGTTTTATTCTTTATTTATGATGCTTATATCTTATTAATTGGGTTGGTATGAACTTACACCTTTAGTAATCAGGTTGCTAATAAAACTTGACCAACTAAAATGCTAAAGTGCTTGAACCTTAGCCATCCACCATATGGCCTTGCATGTTATGTTGTTCTCTCTTGCTTGAGTACGATATGTGCTCACGCTTGTTTATTCTCTTGCATCTACAATACCGGATTTCTTTGCTCGGAGCGGGAGAACTTTGAAGACGTTCCGGGAGATTTCCGGGAGTTCTAGGTGTGCGTAGTCTTCGGTCGAGTTTACTGTGGAGGCATTTTGTCCAGTCGCGAGAACTCGTTTACTTAAGATTCGTTTAAGACTATGGTTTGTAATAACTCTTTGTTCATGTGGCACCGATTTTGGTATTCATAATGTCTAAGCGTGTGTGTAACTTGATCCTGGCGCACACGTGATCAATGCATTCGGTTTTGCCTTTAAAACCGGGTGTGACAGAGTGGTACAGTAGCCGTGTTGATCGTAGGAACGCTAGCCTAGATAGAAATGGTCGAATTAAGGATTTTATACTCATAGAAGCTTTCTCTTACATGCTTGCTTTATTCTTATTAACCTCACTCTTGTCTTTTTGCTTCACTCTTGAGTATCGCATTCTTTACCTTGTGCTTCCTTTAGCTCTCGTCCTTTTTGCCTTACCATCTTTCTCATTCCGCACGCACTACGGATGGTTCGTAGCTTGAAGACCTCACGAGCTGGAGCGGTCCATCGGTATGCTCCACGGGAACGGTACCATGATCCGCATGATGGAAATACATATGAGGAGATTGAGATGGAGCCCGCACTCGTGGTTTTACCTAACCTTATCATGGTGCCCGACGATGAGGAAGATCCGGAGGAGATGATTCCGAGAGGAGGATGAGCTAGGCCGAACGACCAAACCTAGAGGAGCAAGCGCCGAGAAGAAGATGAGGATCACCTTGATCAAGAGATGGAGGAAGAAGAACAAGAGCAAGAGGAGGAAGATGTGGAAGCGATGCGGGAAGTGTACCACTACGGAGGCGATGGAGTAGGCATTCCCATGGCGGACCACTTGAGAGAAATGGTACTTCGCCCGGGCTATGATAAAGCCCCCGTCTAGCATTGTGAGTTGTGGACTCATCCGTGGTTCGAGCCCCATTGGGGAGGTTGCTGCCATCTTGGAGGAGTACATTCCATGCCGTGGAGTGAAGGAGGTGTCCAAGCATCATGACGTGGCTCACGGGACTACTATGGATGCTTCGGGATAGCGAGAGTCGGCTCGGAGGGCGCTCTATGTGCTCTCTCACAAGGAGCGTGACATGTTGGAGGATACCCACCGCCGTTACACACCTTTCGGAGCAAGTGGGGAAGCCAAGACTTACATCGCCCCAGGCCACCGGCCTATGAAGGAACGCTCAACAATGTTCGGGGTCTACTTGCGGTGTGAACACCGCATTGGATGATGCCAACAACACACTATATGCAGCACGACAGCAGATTTTCACTCCGGAGACGCGAGAGGCGTGCCTTAGAAGCCGCACTTCGAACGGGGAGCGACCGAAGCCCATGAAGCCACGGAAGGATGTACCTCCCCGTCACCCAAGAGGCCACACTACGACTCCCCCGACGCCCGCACGGATGCCATGGCAGAAGATAGTCCTTAGGTTTAAGATTAAGGATAGGATTTCTTTGTAATCGCTAGTAGACGATCGGTAAAGTGTGTTTAGTTTAGAGTTGTGGTTGAATGCTTGATTTTGTGCTTAATGTATGAGTTGGATTTTTGGTAGAGTGCAATGTGTTGTGGAGTGATGACCACAACGAAATTGGTTTAGTAGTAGGTTTGTGGGGGTTAACTTTCAGTCTCAATCAGTTATCTATCTTAATCTTTTTGTCCCTTTAAGTTTTCCCTTAATGCAAATTCGAGATCCCTAAATCTGCTCGCGCAGTTTTCTGAGTCAGCTCTACTGTTTTAATTTTATCTCGAGCTACAGAACTCCGATTGCAGTAAAACCAATTGGAAAAGTTCAAGAATTTTGTGACTGATTTTCTGTGAAAAATTCAGAATATTTGGATGGATAACCAGAGAGTTATAACTGAAACAGTACAGCCTCACGAATCTGTTAAACACTGCTGACCTACCTGACTTGTTTATTTTATAACCAGAGCTACACAACTCCGATTGAGGTGATTCCAGTTGGAGTAGTTTCGTAATTTCATTACCTTTTATCAGTCCAAAATCCATAATTTTTGGTTACTCTCACTGAGAGCTATGCCTGATTGTTTGGAGTCAACAGAATCTGTCTTATCTGAATATCATTGCTATCTTATCTTCCTGAGTTTAACCCTTGGTGCAATCATCTAAAATAATGTCCCTAACACTCGGATAGTGAACACCAGGTCGGGATCGGGTGTTGATCAACCAGCAGGAAGAGCACCCCAGCCGGTACAAATGGATCCCGCTATGCAGCAGTTCTGGAGGCACGGACCCGGCTTCTCCGAATTTGACCACCACCGTGACAAACTTGCAAGCCCGGATGAACAACCCACCGGTGCCGCCACCCGCGCCTCGCAACAAGCACCGGGAGTTTATGAGTCATCACCCTCCCGTGTTTACTCATGCCGCTGATCCACTTGAAGCGGAAGATTGGATAAAGACAATACGAAGATGCTCACTACCTGTCGGTGTGACGACGGAGAGAAGGTCCTGTATCTTTGCGGGACGACTTCAAGGATCTGCGGCCGCTTGGTGGGATGCGTACTCGCCGCTCATGCCGCCCCCGGACACTATCACTTGGGAGGAGTTTACCACTAACTTCGGGAGCCATCACATACCCTCGGAGTTATGAAGATCAAGAAGAAGGAGTTCCTTTCTGCGAAGCGGGGAGGAATGTCGTAGGCGAGTATAGAGACAAGTTCATCGAGTTGTCTCGCTATGCGGGCGAGGAGGTTCTTCGAAGATAGGAAGAAGCGGGAGCTGTTCTGGATGGGTTGGCCGGTTCGGCCGCGGTACCGGCCCTGATGTCCTATCCTTTCCCTAACTTTCGGCGGCTAGTTGATGCCGCCATCTTCTTGGAGCACAAGCGCAAGGAGCTCGGAGAGCGAGAAGAGGAAGGCCGCCGGCTACGGGCGGTTTGGGGGTGCGTCTCGCCCGCGCTTCAACCCACCGCCGAACACCCCGTTCCGCTTCGGGGGACCGGGTGGAAACTTTGGGCAGCAGCAGTCCCAGCGTCCTGCTCAGCAGTTCCAACAGTCCGCTCAGCAGTTTCAGCGTCCTGTTCCTCAGACTCCCCGCACAATTTCCCGGCGAGTCGGCGAGAGAGCCCCAGTTGGCACACCTGTAAGGTCCGTGGCGCCGCCCAATCTTGCCACCACTACTTGCTTCAAGTGCGGAGAGCTTGGTCACTATGCCAACGCTTGCCCAAAGAGGAACCCTCCCCACACCCCTGTGCGGAACCGGCGAGCGGACAAAGAGCGGAAGCCAAACCCCCGCAGTCTAACAAAGGACAACGAGCTATGCACGAGGCAAGGCGATGCATGTTGATGCCGAAGTCGCTCGGGAGGACCCCGAGTAGTGCTCGGTATGTTTCTAGTCAACTCTACTCCTGCCTCGGTTTTGTTTGATTCGGAGCATCCCATTCTTTCGTTACATCCCGGTTCGTAGCTCAACATAATCTACCTATCGGTCCCATGTCTCGCCATATGTTAGTTACCTCACCGGGGGGGGAATTGAAAGCTATCTATAAATGTGATAATGTCCATCTCAAGATTGTGGGCGAGAGATTTCCGTGCCAACCTTATAATCTTGGATTCAAAGGGGATCGATGTGATATTGGGAATGGGATGGTTGACCGCGTGTGATGCGGTGATACGGTGTGCTAAGAGGTCAATCCTACTTACAAGTCCGTTGGTGAAAGATTTGAGTTTGCGGCGGATCCCGCGCCATCAAATGCCGGTGCCGTGAATAAGCTTGATGGAGCAGCCTTGGAAGACATACGAGTAGTGTGCGATTATCCGATGTGTTTCCGAGGAGTTGCCGGGTATGCCCCCCGACCGAGATGTTGAGTTCGTTATTGATCTTTTACCCGGTACCGCCCCTATCTCTAAGCGCCCATATAGAATGTCTAGTGATCGGTTACAAGAACTTAAAGCTCGGATTAAAGAATTATTGGGTAAAGGGTTCATTCGTGCTAGTTCATCACCTTGGGGAGCACCCGTTATCTTTGTGGGTAAGAAAGATGGCACACGAGAGGATGTGTGTTGATTACGGGTCTCTTAATGATGTTACCATCAAGAACAAGTATCCTCTCGCCACGTATTGAAGATTTGTTTGATCGGATGAGAGGAGCTAAAGTGTTTTCTAAGATCGATCCGCGATCGGTTATCATCGATTGAAGATTAGGCCTTCAGATATTCCTAAGACAGCTTTTACTACCAGGTACGGACTTTATGAGTATACAGTTATGTCTTTTGGGTTAACCAATGCATCCGCGTACTTTATGTACTTGATGAACAAGATCTTTATGGAATATCTGGACAAGTTCATTGTGGTATTCATTGATGACATTTTGATCTACTCCAAGAATGAGGAGGACCATGAGGAGCATTTGAGACTTGTGTTGCAGAAGCTGAGAGAGCATGAGTTATATGCGAAGTTCAGCAAGTGTGAGTTCTGGCTCAAGGAAGTGTCTTTTCTAGGTCATATCATCACCAACGGAGGTATTGCAGTGGATCCCAGCAAGGTTAGTGATGTATTGAAGTGGGAAGCCCCTCGTACAGTGTATGAGATCCGGGGTTTCCTTGGACTTGCTGGTTACTATCGTCGGTTTATTGAAGGATTCTCCAAGATTGTGAAGCCTCTCACTACATTGCTAGAGAAGGACAGGGGAGTTCAAATGGACCGGTGCATGTCGGTCCGAGTTTTGAAGAGCTAAAGAAGCGGTTAACCACGGCACTGTTCTAGTAATGCCGGATCTACGAAAGAGTTTTGACATTTATTGTGATGCGTCTCGACAAGGTCTAGGATGTGTGTTGATGCAAGAAGGTCATGTTATAGCCTATGCATCTCGACAGGTTGAGGAAGCATGAGTTGAACTATCCTACGCATGATCTTGAGCTAGCGACGGTGGTTCATGCATTGAAGATTTGGAGACACTACATTATGGGAACTAAGTGTCAGATCTATACTGATCACAAGAGTCTGAAGTATATCTTCACTCAGAAGGATCTTAATCTAAGACAGCGTCGTTGGTTAGAGTTGATCAAAGACTATGATCTAGAGATTCATTATCATCCGGGTAAAGCGAATGCGGTTGTTGATGCTTTGAGTCGGAAGGGCCACACTAACATGGCTATGACCATTCGGTTTCTCGACGAGTTGGTAAAAGAGTTTGAAAGGCTCAACTTGAAAGTGGTTGCACATGCGAAGGAGTGACTTTGGAAGTGCGGTCCACTCCGGAGCAAGAGATACGTAAGTGGCGGTTAGAGGATCTTTGGAATACAAAAGATTAAAGAGAGTATGCAACGGGGAGAAGCCCCGATTTCACGAGAAGATGAACAAGGAACCGTGTGGTTTAAGAACCGGTTGTGTGTACCGAGAGACGGGGAGATCTCGGAGAGACGATCTTGAGAGAAGCTCACGACTCGGCTTATTCTATCCATCCGGGCGGTACTAAGATGTACCGGGATCTCAAACGAGAGGTATTGGTGGTACGGTATGAAGAGAGATGTAGCCGCACATGTGGCTTTGTGTGACACTTGCCACCGGGTTAAGGGCCGAACATCGAGAGACCGCTGGGTTGCTTCAACCATTGAAGGTGCCCGAGTGGAAGTGGAAAGAGATCGGAATGGACTTTATAGTGGGTTTACCCCGAACCCGAGATGGTTATGATTCGATTTGGGTTATCGTGGATCGTTTGACTAAGTTAGCTCACTTCATTCGGTAAAGACTACTTATACGGGAGCTAAGTTGGCGAGCTATACATGTCCGGGATTGTGTGTTTGCATGGTGTACCAAAGAAGATCGTGTCGGACGGAGGTACTCGGTTTACTTCTCGTTTACGGGGGAAGTTGCATGAATCTCTCGGATACTAAGCTAAATTTCAGCTCGGCTTATCATCCATAGACGGATGGGCGGACGAGAGAGAACCAATCGGATCCTAGAAGACATGCGAGAGCATGTGCGCTTAAGCATGGTGGTAGTTGGGATAAGAGCTTGCCTTATGCTGAGTTCTCTTATAACAACAGCTACCAAACCGAGTCTCAAAATGTCACCCTTTGAGGCCCCGTATGGAAGGAAGTGTAGAACCTCGTTATATTGGAGTGAGACAGGCGAAAGGCAGTTATTTGGGGCAGATATCATCAGAGAAGCGGAGAAACAAGTTCAGATCATCAGAGAAAATTTGAGGATTGCTCAGTCTAGACAGAAAAGTTATGCAGACGGCAAACGAAGGGATGTGGTCTTTCAGGAAGGCGATTATGTGTACCTAAAGGTGTCACCTATCAGAGGTTTGCGTCGATTCAGAGTTAAAGGAAAGTTGTCACCTCGGTTTATTGGACCTTTCAAGATCCTTGAAAGAGTGGGAGAAGTGGCTTACAGATTGGAGTTGCCAGTCCAGCTAGCTGATGTGCATGATGTGTTCCATATTTCTCAGTTAAAGAAGGGTTTTGGTCCTCATGACAAGGAGCCGTTATCCTTAGATGATCTAAATGTTAAAGAGGATCTCACTATTGTTGAACACCCCATTCGGATATTGGAAACAATGACAAGGGTCACCAGGAATAGTGTGATTAAGATGTGCAAAGTACAATGGAGTAATCATGCAGAGGATGAGGCAACCTGGGAAAGAGAGGACGAGCTGAAAGCAGAATTTCCAGATCTTTTTCCCAATCTGTCCGAATCTCGAGGACGAGATTCTTCTTAAGGGGGGTAGGATTTGTAACACCCTAATTTTATTAAAAATGTGGCTTTATTAAAATTTGCTAGCAACCATTTATTTGCCTAAAGAATATAAGGTTGTTTATTTATTTTTAGGCATTTAAAACTTTTCTAAAATAAAGTTAATGAAATATAGGAATTAATTGTGGCATTCATCTTGATGCATTATTTTTGGTTCTTTGGAATTCAAATTCAAATTTGAATTCTATTGCTTGAAACCCCTTTACCAAAAATGTTAAACCCTTTCTCTTTATTCCTTAACCCCTTTCCCCCTTCTAGCCCAACCCGGCCTTTCCGGCCGGCAACCCCGCGCCTCCCGGCCCCGGCCCGCGCGCGGCGCGCGCGGCCCGGCCCGCGCCCCGCCGCTTCGCGGTCCGGCGAGCCCGCCCGGCCCGGCCGGCCCGCCGCGGCCCGCTTCCCCTACCCTCGCCGCGCGCGGCCGATGACGGGGGCGGGCCCCGCCCGTCATCCCTAACCCCGTGGCCGAGCCGGACTCAAGGGAGAGTCCGACTCCCGCCCGCGCCGGCCGGTGCGCGGCCGCCCTCGCTTGGCCCGCACGCCAAGGAGCCCCCGCCGGGCTATTTAAGCCGCGTCGCACCCCCGGACCGCCGACCCGCCGCCACTCGAGCCCTAGCCTCCAAGCCTTCGTGCGCCGCCGACGCCCGAAACCCCAACCCGCGCCGTCGCCGTTCCCCCACCGTCGACGCCGCCTCGTCGTCAAGGAGCTCGCCCGAGGCGCGCAAGGAGGTGAGCGAGCCTTCCGGCCGCTTGATGGCGTCCTCGTGCCCCCCGTCGCCGTGGAGCCGTCACCGGAGTTCTTTGGCCACGCCGCCGCGCCGTCCCGCCGCTCCGCCGCGCGCGCCCGGCCGCTCTTGTTGCCTCGGTTGGATTCGTTGTGTCGCGCGCTTCGTCTAGATGCTAGGCGTGCGCCGAACCGAGCCTCGGAGCCCTAGATTGGGTACGCCGGCGAGCTCCGCCGCCGCCCGCCGCCTCGCGCCGCCGTCTCCGGCCGGCCGCCACCGCTTTGGCCGCCGCGCAAGATTCCCGGCCGTCGGATCAAGATCCGACGCCCCTATCTAATCCCACCGCCCGCATGCCACCACGGCGCGTTGGATCTAGATCCAACGGATCTAGATCAACCCGACCCGGTCAACTAGGTCAAACCCACCGCCAGCCCTGGCAATTTTGCAGAAAAGCCCCTGAGTTTCTTATATTTACAAAAATACCCTTCCACCTTAGAAGTTTTCTTACGGTTTAGTCCTTTTTCTTTATTTTAGCCCAAAACCTTTTCGAATCTTTACAGATTAGTCCCTACACCTTCCCTAAGCCATAACTTAGTCGTTTTAGCTCCGATTTTAGCGTTCTTTATGTCCACGCGTTCGTCTCGAAGCGTAGATTAGTTTTATGCTACTGTTTAGATCTGTTTGATCTGTTTGGTGATTGTTTCTTATTTCTTCCTATTGTATGCTTGTATGTGATGATTGTGGACCGTAGAGAGCGATTCATTCGAGGGATTTGAAGATCAAGTCGTGCAAGAGTTTGAGCAGCAAGGCTTTGTTGAAGGCAAGTATTACTTGATGCATGCCCGCTTGTCCTACATAACATGCATCTAAATTCATTGTTTTTACCTTTTCACTTGCATCAATTTGATGGGAACCTATTAAGGATCATGCCTAGATTTTTACTACCTTTACCTTGATACCGGGAGTTAAATTAATCTTGTGGTAGTTATTGCTTAGCATGCTCAATCGGGAATTGGTATTAATCTACTTGATTACCTTTTTGTTATTCTATGTTCCGTTTATGATCTTTTACTTTACAAGACCACTTTACTATGATAATCGGAACATGGAGAACCACCCGGAAAAAGATACAACCACAAGAACTAATGGGCAATGGTCTTGGTGAATAATTAGGAACTTTAGCTTGGGATGGTCTTACCGATAAGGACAAGGGATCGGCGGTACTTGTGGGGTATAGAATCGCTCTAGCGAGGGGGTTGGGTGAGTTATTCTTTTTATGGTGGGGTATCGACCTGCTAGGGGACTTTATACCTTGCTAACTGATCCGGACCTTGTGGGTCATAACTTGCTAGGGAACCTTTGTAAAGGCCATGTAGCGTCCCTATGCGATCACACCTCGGAAGTGTGATATGGTGTCTTGCAAACACCGCATGGTTGGGTCCAAAGTTCTTCGGAGCTTTTACGCTGCTTGTGGTGAAAGTGTACAACCTCTCGCGAGTGTTAAACTAATCGATTAGCCGTGCTCACGGTCAAGAGCGGCCTGGACACTCACATGATTAAATTATGGAACTTTAATGTTTAAATTGTTGTTTTATTCTTTATTTATGATGCTTATATCTTATTAATTGGGTTGGTATGAACTTACACTTTTAGTAATCAGGTTGTTAATAAAACTTGACCAACTAAAATGCTAAAGTGCTTGAACCTTAGCCATCCACCATATGGCCTTGCATGTTATGTTGTTCTCTCTTGCGAGTACGATATGTGCTCACGCTTGTTTATTCTCTTGCATCTACAATACCGGATTTCTTTGCTCGGGACCGGGAGAACTTTGAAGACGTTCCGGGAGATTTCCGGGAGTTCTAGGTGTGTGTAGTCTTCGGTCACCGTCCCGTGGAGGCATTTTGTCCGCTACGAGAACTCGTTTACTTAAGATTCGTTTAAGACTATGGTTTGTAATAACTCTTTGTTCGTGTGGCACCGATTTTTGTATTCATAATGTCTAAGCGTGTGTGTAACTTGATCCTGGCGCACACGTGATCAATGCATTCGGTTTTGCCTTTAAAGCTCGGGTGTGACGAGTAGCTGTTCGGGTCCCCGGAATCTATGCGACCCTCATTTTTCCATTCTTCTTGTATACGGGGACGATGTTAGAAATCCACTCCGCATATCCGCATGGCCGAACGAAGTTTGCATCAAGTAATCTTTCAACTTCCTTCTTCACATCGGCCAATACCTCATCCTTGTAGATTTTCGGGGTGGTTGCTTGTATGGTTTGAAACCGATTTGATTGGCAACTAATGCTCGACGATGGAACGATCCAATCCGGGCATCTCCGAATAATCCTAGGCGAAGCAATCCTTGTATTCTTTGAGAAGCTTAATTAACTCTCCCCCGAAATCGGCCGCAAGTTTGCGCGATGAACGTCGGCCTTGGCTTATCACCGCTTCCAATGTCAACCTCTTCTAATTTATCGGCCGACATGAATCTTCGCCCCAACTTGCCATCGGTGCCATCTACGGGGTTCTCCATTAAAAATTGCTATAAGAGCCGATTGCTTGAATCGGTCGTTGATCACCGCCGACGGAGTTCAACGGGACCTTCTCCCCGTCTTTCTGCGAGAAGCAATCAATACCTTGGTATTCCCCGAAGGTTTGGTTCCATGTTCGCCACGCTCACGGAGTCATCCGCTTGGACGACCTCAATCTCATCGTCCACCCTTTGGATAAGCCGGTGCATGGTGGACGGGACGCAACAGTTGGCATGAATCCAGTCCCGCCCAAGCAGCAGGCTGTAGGCCCCTTTACCTTCGATGACAAAGAAGGTAGTAAGCAGCGTCTTGGACCCGATCATCAAATCCACGTGAGCACATGCCTTGGTATCTGAAGGGTTCCCAGCGAAATCATTCAAGATTATGCTTGTAGGCGTCAGATCGCTCGGGCCCATGCCAAGTTTCCTGAAGGTGGTGTACGGCATTACGTTGACTGCCGCTCCACCGTCGACAAACATCTTGGTCAATGGCTTGCCATTGACGTATCCTCTTAAGTACAACGGCCTCATATGTCGATTTTTGGCCGGCTTGTCGAAGATTGCTCGCTTGGCTAACACCCGGTTGTGCCATCATTCCCCTCGATGCGCTCGTCATCTAAGGAAGCTTCCTTCGCACAACCTGGTTAGCGAGGAGCCATGAACTCGTTCCGCGGAAAGTATACCATGCATGTTGGAGCCGAACGCTTTGATCCTTCGGGTTGATCCTTGGGGCGCCACACACCGCCTTGTCCGGATCCCGGCCCCGCCTCGGCTCGCGGTTCCTTAAGCGCTGGACCCGTCTCTTCGGCTTCTCCTCGGGCGGGCGGACACCATTGCCCCTTTTGCCGACGTAGTCATCTTCATCCTCCTCTTGATCGGCCCACACCGAGGTCGACTGCCGCTTCCTAGGATGATCGATGACTTCAATTTTTTTGCGCCGATCCCCATTAGGGTGGATCCTTCCAATTCTCTCGTGGACGGATCGGCGATTGGCGATCTCCCCGCTGTATTCAAAATATCGTCCACGCATTCGGGACGGTTCTTCAACGTGGGCAGCTTCAAACCCTCATTCCAGCAATGCCTGAAGAAGGCACATCCCCGGTGTGCGCGCTCTCGCTCGCGCGTGTATTGCTCCTGGTCCCTTCTGTGTGCTTCTTCTTCGGCTCTGCGCTTCTCCTCCTTGTAGCGTTGCTTCGGTAGCGCTCTTTCTCCATCGGCGCCGCCACTTGTTGAGGAGGATGCGCGTGGTCACCCCGGGCTTAGCTGCGGATGACTCCCCGATTTCTATGTGACTCCCGAGAATGCGGGGGGCCTCACCATGCGCCTGTTCCCGAGTCACTTGGCGCTGCGGGTCCTCTTGCTCCATCTTGTCTAGCCCCGGCCGAGGTTAAGACCTTGACCTTTCCCTTCTCCTCGGCCGTTATCATGTTAACGAAAAGCCCACCATGTTCGAGGGGAAGGGGTGGCCATCCGCCTTCATCTTGTTGTCGAACTTAAGGTGTCCCTCCTGGATGGCCTTCTCGGATCCTCATCCACGAAGACCACCGCAATCATTGATGGAGTGTGAATCCCTGTCGTGAAAGCCACAGTAACGCTTCCCTTTAACTCCATCGGGCCGAAGCATGGAATGCCCCTCGGGCAATTTGATTCGGCCTTCCTTCACTAAGAGCTCAAACAGTTTGTCAGCCTTTGTGATATCAAAATCGTAGGTGCCCTTGGTCCGTTTGACCCGGCCGATTCATCGTCAAAGGCTCCTTTCCCCACATGATCTCTCGCTGCGGCCACATCTAGTTCGTCATCGGAATCTTCGACCGGATCGGCCTTTGTCTAAGGGCGGTTGTAGATGTCGACAACATCATGTTGTTTGCCAAACTTAGCATCCTTCTTGAAGCCATACGCTTGGTTGCTCATCGGTGATAGCTTCGCGATAGGCGGCCGAGTTCTCAAACTCCATCCCGAACGGTTTCTCACGTACGGCGGCGGCATCCGGCGACGGCCATATCGCCAAGCGGTCATCCGGCAAGTTAAGCGAGAAGCACATGCCTTTAACCTCCCCGAATCTCCCGAGAAATTCCGGCGGCGTCTCGCCGTGTGTCTCGCTTCAAGGTGGCAAGGTCGATCGGCTTCTTCTCCGAGCCGCCGCCGAAATAGTGAGCGTGAAATTTCCGCTCCGGGTCCTTCCATCCGCAAACCGACTCGGGGGGTAGGGACGAGAACCACCGGAATGCCGGACTGTCGGTGACGCGGGGAAGTAGCGGACCCCGAATGTTTCCTCGCCGAGCATTCCCCGAGCTGCATGAGGTAACGAGCGATGTGCTCCACTGTGCTTGTGTCGTCCTGCCCTGAAAATTTCGTGAACTCCGTCGGCGGCTTCACCCTTGGCGGCAGGAGCACGTTGTAGTACCATTCTGGGAACGGCGGCTTGTAGGCGGGTCCCTGCGTTTTTGGCTTGAGGCCGAACCGATTTTGCATCAATTCGGCCATCTTCCGTGCCGGGCGTCGTCCTTTTGCGCGCCGCGGCGGCGCGTATCCTGGATGTGGGAAGGCGTCAAATGCCCCATAGTTTCCCACCCTCATGGTAGCCTCCGCCGTACGGAGTTTCTCTGCAGCCAGTTGCTCGCCGGAGCAATCCTCTGACCAGAAGCGAACGGGGCCCCAGGCGAGCCGAATGCTACATCTCCGTACGTGGGCTGGTATGGATTCGGCTGTTGCACAGGTTGACATGTGCTGCCCTGCGGTGGTGGCTGGATTGGCTGTCCCGCTGAGGCCTGCAGTGGAGGCTGAACTGGCTGTTTCCCAGCGCCCTGTGGAGGAGGCTGGAAAGCTGACTTCCGGCGCTGCGAGGGAGGAGGCTGCACTGGCTGGCTCCGTAGTGGTGGTTGAGAGCTTGATTCGCCTAGCTCTACAGTGCCCCCCTGGACGGGTGCCTTGCTTGAATGCTTGTTCCATGCACGGGCCAAAAACGGCCACCATCATCCGCTGGAGCGCACCGAGGAAAGCTTTGTTGTGCTTGCTTAACATGTAGTCTGCGGATTCCTGGAATACTCGCATGCACTCCTCTTTCTCCTGCTGAACCGTGGCATCACTCTCCCCCGGCAGCAATACCACGGGCATCTCGTTCTTCAAGTACGGGACGCCACTTCTATTTTTCTTGAAGGACGGCGGACATTTTTGCCGAAACCGGTCCATGGCGTCCGGAGTTCGCCGCCGCTGCTCGGGAGAAAGGTCTTCAAGGTTGACGTCCATGATGTCCGCGATCTCGGGCATCTTGATCTATTCGGTTGTGGTCCCACCGGGCGTGCCAAAAAGTGTGTTGACGCAAAAAATGCACCTAGCGCCAAACACACGGCAAGGCGAACAAGGCGGCTTCACACGCGCAAAGAGTCACGAGACGTGCCGGTCAATTTTTCCCGAAAATTAACAAAAGATAAAGAAGTTAGATACCAAAGTTTAGAACTTGCCGGGTGGTACCGAACAGTTCCATATTTACGGCTAAGAAGCCGGATGGGATGACACATAGCTATGAAGATCTATACGCCAATAAACCGAAACCATTCGGGAACTTGTAAAGGGAAAAAGTAACACCGCCGAATGGATGAATAAAGATACACATGCACGAGGCCATGACCGATCCCCATGAAGATTAGCATTAAATAAACGAAAAAAGTAAAGCACGGACATAATCATGTAATAAACAAGCATGCATAGATTCAAAGCACTAGTCTACCGCTGTCTAGGTACTTTAAAACCCGTCGGTACGATATCAAACAATCTATCCACCGCATGATACAACTTGTATGAAGACCGTACCACTTTCCAAAAATAGATCTATCCACCGCATGATACAATCTAAATATGGAAAGCTAAAAGCATACATCATTTAAAGCATAAATAACGCACGTGTTCTACTCGCGAAGAAACATAACCGAATACGGTGAACGTACCGATTCGGGGTCCATGAAGAAGGAACAAACATTACCAAGTAAATAAATCTATCGGATCGATTTGAAAACTAATCCACCGGATGACTAGCTCCAAAACAACCCAAAACCCGCATCTACCGCATGATACCCGCTCTTTCAAGATTTATACCAACGTTAGCAAGCTTGAACCCGCAACACGTAACAACCTAGATCGATTCGGTTTCGGCTATCGGAAAGCCAAGATCCACGTGTTAAAACACGAACTCGACTCGTACAAGGATCACAAAAGGATAAAGCCGATCCAAATCTATCTAGATTGGGCAAAAGTGTGTTACATGAATTTAGCCATAAAGCAAAACTCAAAGCAACACGGGGTAACTTAATGAATCTATTGGATCTTGCCAAAATTCAATAGAGCCGATAACTAGCTTCAAGCTAGATCTTAGCCTACCGCATGGCTCCTGACATAACAAGAAACCTTCTTGAACCAAGTTTGAATCTACCGCATGACACTAAGCATGGTAACAAGACTACTTGCATCAGATCTAAATCCACCGCATGATACTAGACATGATACAAGGTTGCCGGTACTCACGGAGGTCGACGGATCGATGAACCCTCTCGAAGAACTCGACGACACGACAAAAGGACTCTAGGGTTTGGCGTAAGGCCGGTGTGTATTGAAGAATGATTGTGTTTTACATACATTCAGGGGTCATATTTATACCCTGTCAAGTACAACTTCGAATGGATTCGTTGCCTAACTTATCTCTAAGCTTGATCGCCTATCCATCCATTCGTTCTCCCTGATTGAGCCACGTCACCGTCCAATCCCGCCAAACCGCTCTCTTGTTCCTTTGCCGAACCGGGAGCGGATAGCCGACCGCAGATCTCTTTGTCGAATATCTCCCGAAGATCCTCCCTTCCGCCAAACGGACTCTTCATCGAGCCGGACCCACAAGTCAGACTCCTTACCAAATTTTGGTGTTAACAGGTGGAGTACTGCAAAAGGCAAGAAAACGCTACCAAACCAAAGAAAGATGATGATGAAATTTGTGGACATTGCTTACCCATGCATATGGGCAGTGCCAAAAGTGATGACCGGAGTTGTTCCATCACTGGTACACTTGCATCACGCAGAACTCACCATGTAAACACCTAGGCCACAACACTATTTGCTTCGGCGCGTAGCTCCTAACTTCAAGTATCGATCTGAAGTCAGTCTTGCCTTTCAGTGGGAAATTGGCTACGAAATCTTCTGATTGTTGATGTCACAACTCAGGACCGAAATCGTGTTCATCCCCACTACACGAAGTCATTGCCTAATGTTGTGAGAAGAAGGCAATGTAGTGAATGGTGCTACATATAGGCATAAGGAGGGTGGCTCCGCCGTGGGCCCTTCGATCCGTGGGAAGGGAAACGAAGCAGTGACTCGGAGAAAACACACCCTAGTAATAGGGTACTGTCGCTTTGTGGGCCAGACGATCCGTGGGAGGGGAACGCGTTAGTGACTCAGAGGAAACACAACGACTCTGCATATTACAGTCACTCTAACGAAACACACGTAACGAATAAAACACATTCTAATGCAGCTTGATTAAAGTTCTTAACGATACAAACCAAGGACCCTAGTTGACGATGTCATGAAACCCGACATTATTTGATACAGTCCGGCTAATAGTCTAGGTCTACTGAGTACAGCGGGACTATTTCCCCTTCCTGATGGCATCCGGCCCAGCTGCCTTGGCCCAACGAGCCCTCTCCCTCTTCCTCTCTCTGTCGGCTTCACGGGCCTGGGCCGCTTCACGTTCTCTCATCTCCTGACGATGGCGCATTTCCTTCTGCTCCTCCTCCTTTTTTTCCTCTCTCTTTTCCCACTCAACCATGCGCAACCACCTCTCCCTTGCATCACGGGCTTCTGCCTCGACATACCTCTTGTCAAAGTCGGATTGCTCAGTATCTAGCCACTGCATGAAATCACAAAGAGGAGGTGGAGTCTTTTTCCAAAGACATGTTAGCAAATATTAAATCACAAATGACAAATGAATAACTGAGAAATGTAGTAAGTCTTTACTTTGGCTCTAACGTTACGGTCGAATGGCTAGATCGGGTCGTGCGCAAAGTTATCACACGTGAAGAACCTCATCCCGTAGGTGTACCCAGAACCTTGCACCTAACAAGCTTGCAACTGTCACCACAGAAGCACATAGGAGTGTCGATCCCCTGTGGCGCCTCGACATTGTCCTTCCTCTTCGTGAGGAAGTCCAAGTCCAACTCTGGACCTGATGAGGCCATTGCAAACCTGGAAAACAAGATTAAAACAATTAGAGGTCAAAAATAATACGACCGAAATTGGCATAAATTATTGAAAAAGAATAAAACAATCACCAGCAAAATAGTACAAATAGAAGTTCAGTTAGTACAAAATAGTACCATGCATAAGTTCATACAACAAATATAGTTCAAATATTACAAATTCCGCAATTAAATGCCCTAACATTACAAGCAATTGTGATCATCTGAATCATGTGTTGGTCTTACGCCCACGTCCGCGTCCACGTCCGAATGGGGGTTGGGACGGTCTTGAAGTTGCTGATGAGCCCACACTGCTCGTAGGTGGTGCATTGCAAGCATAACTTGTGGTTGTGCACCTCTTGTATGTGTGACCCATGCTTAGGCACTTGTAGCACATCACTACTGCAGCTCCAGCTTCTGATTCATCCATGTTGTTCCTAATCCTCTTCTTCTTCCATCTTCCAACGCCTTGACACAACTGAGGATCTGGATTTGGTATGTGCACAACATTTTCTTTGGGGTTCTCAATATAAGAACCCTGCACGAGGTAGCCTTGAATTGTTTGGTTCCAAATGTTCCGAACAGTTTCCTTGTTGTAGTACCATGGCACATACCTAGTGAAGCTGAATTGTTGCAGTTCATAGCATATGGCGATCACATGTGTGCAGGGGATGTGTAGTAACAGTGATTTCTGGCATGTACATCTGCACATTTGGTTGCCAAGTTCAGCAATTTGAAACGCCTTTTCATGCTTCGGGCCTAGGCGCAATTTCCCTTTGCACTCAACCTCATAGCTCCACATAATCTCATTTTCATCAGACTGGTACAAAGGCTGCGTTGTGACCTTGTGTTTAAGTGCTTTGTCCTGAGCCTTGTTCAGATACTCAGTCATATTTGTGCAGTATCTCATTTGAGTGTTCCTCATAACCTCATCCGCTTTCTGCTTCCTAGTGTGAAAGTACAACATTGTACGATACATAAAGAACTCGACGATGCCAACTAGAGGAAGAGGTCTTGAACCGCGGAGCACACAGTTGTAAGACTCAGCAAAATTAGTGGTCTTTATTCCATGTCTTGCTCCACCCTCATCAAACAGGAGACACCACTTCTCCTTAGGCTCATTCTTAATCCACTGGCCGAAGGTCTTCACAGCACGCCCTCTTATGCGCCTGACTCGAGGGCCATCTAATCCCACATCCTCGAGAGAAATTGGCTCCTCTCCAGGTTCGGGATTCACTAGCCTCTTTGCTATCACCTCTGATGCCTTCTTTGTAGGCTCATCTAATTTCTTCCAGATGGCATCAAACTTCTTCTGTTGATTCTTCTCACACAACCTCTCAAATAATTTAACCAGGGTCTTGTTCTTGAACTGGCTATGGAAGTTTGCTTTCATGTGCCTAACACACCACCTGCTCTCAACATCTGGCCACAATGGAGCTTTGTATCGCTCTGTGCTGCCCTCTTTCATGTCATTGATTGCTTGCAAAATACCTTTGTGCCTATTGTGTATGACACACATTCTGCACATCCTGAACCACCATGTTCTTCAACCTCTCAAGGAACCAGTACCAACTGTCACCATTCTCCCCCTCAACAAATGCGATGACCAAAGGAAGCAACTGATTGTTACTATCAGCTACCACAGCTGTTAGGATTGTTCCTTTGTATTTGCCTGTGAGAAAAGTGCCATCAATGCAAATGACAGGTCGGCAGAATTTGAAAGCCTGAATGCTGGCACCCAATGCCAAGAATGACCGCTGAAGCACAAGCTTGCCTGGTTTCTAACACAAGGATAGTCCTTGATATCGTAGTAGCTGCCAGGATTCATCTGAACTATTGTGTGTAGCAAATTTGGCAAATTGTGGTAGGATGCTTCATAAGTACCCCACCTATGCTCTAATACCTTCTTCTTTGCTTGGTATGCCTTGCCGTAACCGATGGTGTACCCAAACTTTTCCTCAATTGCACCGATAATTGCCTTCGGTGCAAATTCAGGGGTATTCATTATGTGAGGGTACATGTGGCTTGCAACAAAATCAGCTGAAATGTCACGGTGCCTTGCATCAACACGATCAAGGGTACAAGTGTGACCTTTCACTTCCTGCACCTCTATGAAATTGTCCCACTTCCCCATATATGCATACACTCGAAAAGAACAACCATCCTTGATGCAACACACATCATATATCCTAGGAGAGCTCTTGACTACCTTGAACTCCTTATGTAGAGTCAAGGTGGACCACTGCTTCACCGCATCCTTCAGATGTGCAGTACTGGGGAACATAGCGCCTACACAAACCTCATTCTTCGTGTACTCCCATGACACATTCTCATTAGTATTAACAGTACACCGGGAGAAATCGTAGTTTCGCCAATGCAAGGGCACATGATCCTCAGACACATCATAATCATAATCATCATCTAAAGAGTTCTCTTCCAATGCACGTTTATCAGCTTCCAACTCTCTCTGATATTGTCTCATCACCTCTGGGTTTTCTTCTCCCTCATCCATAACACCAGTGACAACATAACTTCTAGATGGCTGCTCACCCTCAGAATCCCCTTCTTCCTCCTCTTGTTGTTCACCTTCTTCAGCATCTTCCCCTTCTTCAGCACCTTCTCCTTCTTCACCACCTTCCCCCTCGTCCACATCCTCAGCTTCCTCATTCACTTGACTGCTAGACCCACCCTTGTGGTAAGTTTGGACAAACAAAATCACAGGCAAACCACCTCGACATGCATTTCTGATAAAACCCCTCCATCGTGGAGTGCCTTCAAGTGCCACGAGCTCCCAATACACTGGTGTACTTCTGTTGATTAGTGCCTTCACCGACATGCAATGGTGCTCGAAATCTACTGAAAATACCTAGCTGAGCCAGTTGGTTATAACCTCCCAGGTTCTTTCTCCTGCTCTTGAAATATTTTTCTCAACTGAACTAAAATTTGACAAGTTAACTCCTTGTGGACCATATATAATCTCTCCAATTCCATAATATATTTTGACTATCACTGACTCTGACATGTCTGATTCATAATAAAAAGCAGTAACTACTATCAAATGCTACATCCAGGGACTACGAAACAAATAAACTTATCTAAACTACATTAACAAACTAATCAGCCGCAATCTACACACTTAACAGTAAATATATTACGTAATATCAACTACTGATCTATAAACTACAACTATAGAACTATAAACTATAACTACAGATCTATAAACTAGAACCACAGATCTACAAACTACAAATACACTGAAATAAAAATTACTAGAATTAGTGAAATCAGTGAATTACCTGCAAAGCGAAGAAGTAGCAGAGCTTCACTCCTCCGCACCCTCCACCTCCCCTCTTCTCCTCCTCAACCCTAACCCTACAAACAGAAAATTTTTAATATCACAGATCTAAAGAAACGCTGTGAATCACTAAATACGGTTTCTAAGAGTTGAAATCGTCGAAATACTTACAATGAAGCGAAGAACCGGCAGAGCTTCGCTTCTCCACCCCCTCAATCTCCTCCCCTCTCCTTCCCAACCCTCTCTTTCTTTTTTCCCGAATTATTATGACATTTTCGGGCTAATTTTCGCCTTATATAAAGGAGGGGGAACTTGTCGCCGTGGGCCACGGCGGCTAGGCGGGCCATACCGCCGTGGGCTATGGCGGTTTGGCTTGCCGCCGTAGCGCACGATGGTTTATCGCTAGTCGCCGTGGGCCACGGCGACTGACCTCCGAACCCGTGGGGGCCCACGGGCGACATCTGAACCGTTGTAGCCCACGACGAATGGAATGTCAAAAGTGCACAATTTTCAAACCATCGTATATTTTTGCAAAATGATTTTTAAAAAATATTTAAAAATTGCTTGTCAAAGATGACGAGCGATCTCGCTCGCCATCTTCCTCCTGCTCCCACCCTCTCCTGCCCCTACTCCCTCCCACCATCTTGCCCTTCCTCCGCTAGGGTCGTCATGCGAGCTCTGACCTCCAACCTCTCCGTTGTCGCCTACCTAATTTACCATCGTGGTGAGCTCCCACCTCGATTCCTCATGCCCGTAGCACCCCCTCAACCTCGTGCACCCATTTTGCTCCTCACCTTTCTTACTCCTCCATGCAAGGCACTCACCGGTGAGCTCCATGACTCCATCCGTCGTTACCCTATCGTCTTGAGAACTCGGTTGTATCGTCCCACCTCTCCATGCTGCGAGGCTGCTGCGGATGAGCTCCCTGTGGCCTCAGGGCGTCAAGCTCTTGCCTCATTGCTGCACCTCGTCGTGCCTCGGCTGCCACAGGCATCGAAAGCAGGGGCACGCAGCACCGAGAGCAGGGACCGACAACTCTGGGGCTAGGGACAGAGGCGGGCAACATCGGAGCCAGGGGTGCGGACGGCATTGTGCCACGCTGGGCACCAGGAAGAGGACTGAGATGAAGAAAGGAGGAACTTTGTGTGGGTGGGGGTGGGACTAGACGTATAGGAGAAGGGAGGATAGGGAGGAAGGTTATGACGAGTGGGGCCCACAAGGCAGTGTACGTGGAGAGGAAAAGTGGAAAGATTTGTTTAGTATTTGAAGCTCGAAAATAGAAAGTTTGTTGGAACAAGTAACTCAATATGAAAAGAATTATTTATGGAAAACCAAATACAGTCAAATGAAGAGTAAAAAACAAAGTCTCATCTTCAAGTGTTTGCTATTTTTAACTTGGCAAATTTTTTGATTTGGTAACTAAGAGCATCTACAAGAGTTTTCCAAAGTTTACTTGGCAAATTTTGTGTTTTGCCAACTTCTAAAAAGGTATGCCAAGTAAAAAAACCCATCTCCAACAATTTGGCATAATTCACTTGCCAAACCGAGATCTAACTTACATCAGGAATCCTAAAAGAAACAAAATTATGCTTATGCCCTTCCACCTCTTAGAAACCTACATCAGGAATCCTTCTCTGTTCTTTATTTACTTTTTCACCCTCCAACCTAGAGGGAAACGCCGATGGCAACCACGATCCGCGCGTGCATATATGCGCGTGGGGAGGTGAGTTTTGCCAAGTTTCTATTTTTGTCAAGTTGGTTTGTCAAACTGTTGGAGCCAATTTTTCTCATTTTTCCAAAATTATATGGATGCCAAGTTGATTTGCCAAACTTATGGAGTTGCTCTAAGATTTGCCAATTCCTAAAAGATTTGCCAAGCTAAAAAAGAATGCATTTCCAAGAGTTTGACATTTTTAACTTGCCAAGTTATTTTCTCTCTTATACATTTTCATCGTGAACATTTCTCTACCCTTTATTTCTGTTTCCATCCTACCACCTGTCTCCACGTGTGGTAGAAACATTGATGCCAAGTCGAGCACACACGCGTATCTTTACATGCTGGAGGTAGATTTTTTCCAAGTTGACAAAAATTACCACTTTGCCAAATTATTGGAGGAGTGCTTTCAACTTTTTTACCAAAAATCAAAGATGACAACCTGTTGACGGTGAATTTCCGTCAACCTAGAGTACTTGTTATACATTGGTTTCGATTATGATTTGCAACTAACCGGCCACTAGGCATACTAATGATGTAACAAGTTCACACTTGCATGTCGATTTTGGAGTTTGTTGTTTACGCAGGAAATCTACGCTAATGAGGAGACTTTCGGGATAAGTTCACCAAGCACTTTGGAAGAAGATCATGAAGCCCGACAAGAGTCAAGACACGCGATGAACATGACTCCAAATGACCCGAGGACCAAAGCGTCAACGTGCAAATCTTCAGGGACTCAACCAGAAAACAGCGAAGCTTGCATAGCAAGGATTCAAGCCTTAACCGTGAAGGAAACGACGTCAAAGACCCACATGCAAGTGCACACGAATAAGGGATCACGCGAGAAGCAACCGGGGAGGAAACGGGGCCGAACCGGCCGAAGTGGGCTCGGGCCGGCCGGCTCGGGCCGACCGGCCCAGCCCACTCCGGGGTCGGTTCGGTCCCCCCTTTGCCCTAGGTGTTCGTCTATTTATTGCCTCCGCCGCCGTCGGCCACCACATCGAACAAATCATCCTACCGACGCCAATCACCAGAAAACCGCCGCCGCAAGATGAGGGAGAGAGTTAGATGAGCTCGTCGCAAGGATCAATGCCGGCGGAGAGAAGGAAGCAAGAGGACTCCAAGCCGCTGGCTTAGGGGTGTTCCCAAGCTCCATCGCCGCCATCTTCATCGACGACGTTCTCCGGAGTCTCCATCACCCCTATGTGCTTCAATCTGTGTAAGATGATGGGGTAATGTCTCCGTTCATCCCTAGGATTAGATGGATATATGCTATGTGATCGCTACTTGATTAGTGGTTTCAATCTATTGTTTTCATGTTGATGATGCTTTGATGATTAAGGTAGGCCACCGTGTTTTCGGGCGTATGATATCCGCTACTCCCATAGATTCCATCAACATACCGTGTCCATCATAGGTCTAGTCACGAATACCTTCGCGTAGTGACAGTACGAGAGGAGGGAAAGGGTGAAACCGTGGTCACAACCCCCGGTAGATTGGTTTACCGCTTTCGTGTAGTAGATGCATACCATGTTATCCTAGATCCTAGGGAGGGAACGCTTATCTTTCTTGCTCACTCTCTTGTGTTCACCCTTTACCATCTAGTTTAACCCTAGATTTGTTTGATCAACTTAACTTAGATTAACTTAGGTTAGATTGTCTTTACTTTTAGATTAATACTCTCTTTAAAGGTTTCCTTAGTCAACTAGATTAGTACTTGGTTAAGCGCTAGTAATCCCCTTGCTCCGCATTGACAAGAACCTTGGGAATCCCGTGGTGAAAAAGGTGTAGGTCCGTACGCTTGTGGATCGTAGGTGGATACAAGTTTTATCCGTCAACAAGCCCCTTTTTCCGGCGCCGTTGCGCGGGGAGCAAGTCAGTTTGCTACGTTTAATCTAGTATTAATTTTGTTTATTACTAACACCTAACCCTTATTTTCTAAAAAAAGGAAAAAAATCTTTTTTGTTTTTCTTTCTACTTTTCTTGTGCCTAGATGGATTTGTTCACCTCACCATTGGAAGACGAAGAGATGTCGCTAAGGGAGCTAGCAATGCCGTCAATGGAAGACATTGAGATGCAAAAATCAGATTTGACGTTTGCTACAACCCACTACGAAGTGAAGCCTGGAATCATCAAGTTAGTGGCGACAAAACCATTTAGAGGATTGGAGGATGACAACCCATATAGACACATTAAGGGATTCACGATGTTATGCAACACGGTGCAACAAAAAGGAGTTCCGGCCGCTTGGTTCAAGTGGAATCTTTTTCCGTTCTCCCTCGAAGATGAAGCGCGAAGATGGTACACACTTGCGTCCGTTGAAGCAAAAGGAAATTGGGATGAGCTAGTGAAGAAGTTTCTTTTGAAGTTCTTTCCCATAAGCAAGGTCCAAGACTTAAGGAGGCAAGTGCTCACTTTCAAGCAAGGAGAGGATGAAGGAATTGATGAAGCATGGGACCGCTTTAATGAACTACTTGAGCGAGGCCCGAACTTGGGATTTTCCGGTGACTTGATGTTGCATACCTTTTATTTTTCACTAACCCCTAACTCGTCTCGTTTTGTAAGCATGTGTGCAGGCGGTGATATAATTAATAAAACAATTAGTGAAGCCGCACAAATCTTACAAAGGATAAGCAATGGACAAAAAACAATACGAGATTGGCAAAGATGTTGTCGAGAGGAGCAAAATGACAAAAGCAAGCCCAAGGTGCTTGCTGAAATTTCTGAAAAAGATGAACCGAAGGTCAAGGAAGATGAACCGACCATACAAGAAAGTGAAGATCCACTTCCCAAGGTAAGAGAAGTCATTTCGGATGTTAAAAATGTTGAAACTAACATGAATGTAGGCCGAAGTATGTGGAATGCTAGACCATTGGCGGAGTTCATTCAATCCGGTTGGGTTCAAGTTGATTTCGCCCCACTAATTAACTACCGAAGGAAGGAGGAACGCCGACACGTTGCCAAACTAATTGAAGATATATTTGATCAAGAGATGAGTGGAGAGTCGATCCAAAAGATGTTTGAAGAAGAAAGAGAAGAAGGAGATGAAGGATGGATCGACCGGTTTGACAACTCAAAGATTTATGATGAAGGAAGAGAAGAGTACAACCGTGATGAGCCTAGTGACTCAAAGGATAAATGGGAGGAGATAGGACTCAAGCTAGATGATAGCTTGTGTGCTATTGAAGCCTACACACTAGCAAATCAAGACATGGAAGTACTCAAGGATGAAGGAAAGAGTGAATCAACAATGAGTGATCTTGACGACATGTGGTACATGGAAGATAAAGAAAGCAACATACAAGTCTTTGAAGATGAAGATCGGGTTGATAAAGAAGACTTCAAAGAAGAGATGAATGCGTACATAGTTGAAGGATTACATGTTCCACATGATGAGTTGAAGAAATTGCAAGATGGTGATGAAGAGGCAACTACACTTGTTGAGATAGATTCGCCTTCAACACCGCTTGATGAACCAAATATCACTCTTGTTGAAAAATCTCTAAGGCCAAGGTACGCGCTGAAATCTCAAGATATTATTGGTATTAATGTTGATAAATTCAAATACTCATGCTCAACCAATAGTATGAATGATAGTTTAAATTCTATGCCTTGTTCCAATAGTGATCATGTTGATAGGCTAGATTTTCTTGAGAATAAAAAAGAGGAAACATTTATGTTTGATCCAATTAATCTCACACCTAAAGAACCTTTGCCTAATGATGAGCTAAGTGCTATGCATGAAACATATGCTTCTTTTATTTACACCTTGACTTGTTGCTACAATTCACATGTGGTGTTAATTATGGACGCGTATGTTTACAATAAGTTTTGTAAATCTCGATCATGCTTTGCGCTTGGTCAAACTAATGACATTAAAGAATCATATGTCGGGAAAGGCCCGATTTTTACTAACCATGTAGACAAGGCTTGAATAATGAAAAAAGAAGTCATGCCTAAAAGAGTTGCAAGATAAATCATCAACCTCTCCGAATCCCGTGATGGATGCTGCTGTCTTCATCAATTTGAGAGCTTGTTCAGAGGTGTACAAATGAAGAAAATGAGATATTCAGAAGCTCCATCAAATTACCATTCCAAAGTATCAAGAACCAACAAGTTTGAAGACCCGTGCAAGGAGTTATGGAGAAAACATTGAGTGTTGCGCGTTCTGAAATTTCAGGACAGATTTCATCGCCGAAGTAAAACGGACGTAACTCTCTTGTCCGGAGTCTGATTTGAGCAAATAAAGACTAGTTGGAAAGGAAATTTTGTGCACTGTGCAATGGAGTAGAGCTTGAGTATACTTTCTGTTCTGGACATTAAAAAAATTCATGGAGTGAAGGCAGCACCGAAGGATGATAAAGAAGGAGATAATGATGAAACAAAAGGATGCTTTGGGCAAGTCTTCTATAAGTGATCAAGCACAACATGGGAAGTAAATTAAAGCTGCATTGGTACCTTTTCTTCTTGCATGAAGGGCCATGGCTATGCAACGAAAAGAAGGTATGTGAGAAAGTCCAGCTCTATGACTTTAAATGAAGCGCTTTTCGGGAGGCAACCCGTTTCTTTATATTTTTACTACTTTCTTAGAGAAAATAAAGAATGGCACTATCTTATGATGATCAACTTGTGGTTATTAATCTAAGTTTAGATTTCCTTTTTAGAACCACCATCATGTTCATGCTCATATTTATTTATTTGCATGCATTGCATTTTGTTGTCCTCGTGATGTTTCTTTGTGTATACATGTTTTGCACATAGTTGGCTTGATTGTTTTATATACTTAATGATGTATGCTTCAGTTTCCATGTTAATGCTTCATAGGGCCCTATGGGTATTTTCCTTTTGTGATCTTGTGTAAACGTGGTGTTTAAATATGATTGCGGACCATCATCGTTAAGTTCGATAAACCTAGCTAGCTTTTCATATGTTTTCATGTTGCTTTGGTTAGCTTATAAGCTTTGCAATGCGCTTAATTTTTCTTGTGCTATAAGAGTTATTGATTTAAGGATAGACATGGTGTTTTAACCCTTGATAAACAAACCTTTATGGCTATGGAGAAATTCGGCAACCTAGTTGTAAACTTGGTGTTTAGAACTAGGTGAAAACATTGTCTTGTTTATATGCTTTCCTATCATGTGCATGCACACCTTGCACCACGTACACTCATTAGGTTTTTATTCTTCATTAAACTAATTATGCCACAAGTTAAGAATCTTAGGAGACATTGTTGGATTGTTGGCAATTCTATCTACTCCCAACCGTCACCTTGGGGGTAGAATGTGCGTTTAAAACGTCTTACAGGCAAGATAAAGACTCTCACTACAAGGAAATTGAAGGATGGCTAAGAAGTGCTTTGTCTTCTTCTTCCATGACTATCAAAATGCTAAGCATGGGGGAGACCCTGAATCTTCAACACGGAAGTGCAACATGACACTCTAGAAGATAGAATGATAAAGATCGTTAACATCTCCGGATCAATGCGCAAGAAGCCACCAATCTCATCAAAATTCTGCATGGTCTCGAAGGGAAAACACTGGATATTTTTGGATATTTAGAAGCCAGATGAAGTTACGATTCCAACAAATCAAGAATCAAGGCAATCGGAGGTTCCTACAAGCGGTTATGCCCGAATCACCGAGTGCAACACGTCCTGAAATCAGTTTTGGACAGCACGCAGAGCTGAAGTAAAACGGACATAGCTCCCTTGTTTGAACTCCGTTTTCGATGAATAACCACACGTTGGAAAGGTAATTTCATAAACTTTTCAATAGAGCTATATTTAGATAAAAGTTCTGTTCTGGACAGAGGGGGAAATCCAAGAAAAAGAGACAGCAAGGAGATGATGAGAACAAGAAAGAGGAGATGGTGATGACAACATTGAAGAGAAGGGTGACCAATGACTCCATTAAGCATACAAGATCAAATTCAGAAGTTTAGGAGCATTAATAAATCAAGACAAAAGCAAAAGCCACATCGATACATGGAGATGTCGAAAGAAGGCAACGAAGAATTACAAAGGATGGTAACATCTCCATGGACCTTCTCTTTTCCAAACACAAATGCTTGTAAGTATGCCTTCAACCTCAACTAGGTGCAACCTTTTGTTTTTATCTTAAAACAATAACATGGCTACTAGGAGGACAACCTAGGTTTCTTTTTACTTTCAATAGATAAGCATGACCATGTGTTCACCTCGATGTTCTATATTGCCTATGCTTACGGAAAGATGATGAAAGTTGCCGCTTTGTTTTACCTACATGAAGTTATACATGTCTTGGCTAATTGCTCTCTATAATATGATCTGAAATTAATTTAAATATCGGCTCTTTTATTTGTGGAGGTGAAATGACTATGCTCTAGACCCACATACATATCTTTGCTCTTTGATTTAAGTTTATGGATAGCCGGATAACTTGTTGTTTTTATGAAAACTTAACTTTTATGCTATCTACATATTTGTGATGCTCTTGCAAAGTTCTACCCACCAAAGCCATATACATATATGATTTATGATAACAAAACCCGTAGATTGCAAACATATATTATGATGAGTTGGATTAGGATTGATTTCTATGGTTCGAGACTAAGAAGCTGGTCATTCCTTTGTGTAACGTTTTCATGCTAGCCTTTTTGTCCAAGCATTGTGGGTTTTCACATCGAAAATTTCACAAACTTCGCTGGGCATCCACCCTAAACCAAAAACATCTTTTTGTGATCACCTCCTTGTCCACAACCCAGTTTGAGTATGGAGTAAAATTCTCGATGGAGATTCAAATATTCCGCAAGATTATGGAATTTATACTTACTTTAGCAGTCATTTCCCCTCTCTTTTATGCTCGAGGACGAGCATCGTTCAAGCATGGGGGAGGAGTCACTCTCTGACACAAATGCTATGTAAGTATTATGTTGCAAAAAGTTTTGAGGAGCAAAAGAAAAAAAAGAGAGAAAAAATGAAAAATGAAAAAAAAATATGATAAGAAGAAAAGAGAAGTAAGAAAAATAGGAAGAAAAAAGAAAAAAGGGAGAAAGAAAGAGAGAAAAATGAGAAGGAAATAGAATAAAAATAAAGAAAAAAATAAAGATGCTCCTCGGTTCTTTTTGCTTCATAAGTTCTCAAGTGCCTTGATGACACATCCATACTCAAATCTTCCAACCATGTGCAATCCGATAACGAGGACTTCACTCGTGCCTCGGGATCATCCATTTGCCACTTGCACATGTCCACTTATCTAAATGTGTGTTTCATCCTTCTCTCTTTCCAACATTTATTTTCCATGGCCTTTTTGACGAGTCTCGGTAATTCCAATAGATCTCTCTCTTAATTTGACAATATTTCGGATATATGTTTTGCTAGGATTGTTTTTAACCTTCCAAGCTCCACATAAGCCTTCCACTATCACATATGAGTAGAGTAGGTTGAAAATAATCTAGTATAGGCTTGAGTGACTTGATGAGATGAGTGTTCCATGAGCTCTTGCAAGAGATTTTCACTTATGTTGGATATGCATCTTTTTGAAAATCTCTCATGTGACAAGGTAATGGTTTGAAGTTCACTTAAGTTTGAGAGCATCGTGTTAAATGTGGCTTGTTCTTTATTGTTAGTCTATCTTCCATAATGAAAAAGAAGTCGGTCACAACTTGAACTTTAAAAATAAATTCTTAAGAGAGAGCCATTTGCCTCGTCATGAATGACTAAGTGCAGGGAAAACATTGGAAGGCAACACTGATTTCCCTTTTAAGCAATGATTACTTACTCGAGGACGAGCAAGGTTTAAGCATGGGGGAGATGTTGACGGTGAATTTCCGTCAACCTAGAGTACTTGTTATACATTGGTTTCGATTATGATTTGCAACTAACCGGCCACTAGGCATACTAATGATGTAAAAAGTTCACACTTGCATGTCGATTTTGGAGTTTGTTGTTTACGCAAGAAATCTACGCTAATGAGGAGACTTCCGGGATAAGTTCACCAAGCACTTTGGAAGAAGATCATGAAGCCCGACAAGAGTCAAGACACGCGATGAACATGACTCCAAATGACCCAAGGACCGAAGCGTCAACGTGCAAATCTTCAGGGACTCAACCAGAAAACAGCGAAGCTTGCATAGCAAGGATTCAAGCCTTAACCGTGAAGGAAACGACGTCAAAGGCCCACATGCAAGTGCACACGAATAAGGGATCACGCGAGAAGCAACCGGGGAGGAAATCGGGGCCGAACCGGGCCGAAGTGGGCCTGGGCCGACCGGCCCAGCCCACTCCGAGGTCAGTTCGGTCCCCCCTTTGCCCTAGGTGTTCGTCTATTTATTGCCTCCGCCGTCGTCGGCCGCCACATCGAACAAATCATCCTACCGACGCCAATCACCAGAAAACCGCCGCCGCAAGATGAGGGAGAGAGTTAGATGAGCTCGTCACAAGGATCAACGCCGACGGAGAGAAGGAAGCAAGAGGACTCCAAGCCGCTGGCTTAAGGGTGTTCCCAAGCTCCATCGCCGCCATCTTCATCGACGACGTTCTCCGGAGTCTCCATCACCCCTATGTGCTTCAATCCGTGTAAGATGATGGGGTAATGTCTCCGTTCATCCCTAGGATTAGATGGATATATGCTATGTGATCGCTACTTGATTAGTGGTTTCAATCTATTGTTTTCATGTTGATGATGCTTTGATGATTAAGGTAGGCCACCGTGTTTTTCGGGCGTATGATATCCGCTACTCCCATAGATTCCATCAACATACCGTGTCCATCATAGGTCTAGTCACGAATACCTTCGCGTAGTGACGAAGACGAGAGGAGGGAAAGGGCGAAACCGTGGTCACAACCCCCGGTAGATTGGTTTACCGCTTTCGTGTAGTAGATGCATACCATGTTATCCTAGATCCTAGGGAGGGAAAGCTTATCTTTCTTGCTCACTCTCTTGTGTTCACCCTTTACCATCTAGTTTAACCCTAGATTTGTTTGATCAACTTAACTTAGATTAACTTAGGTTAGATTGTCTTTACTTTTAGATTAATACTCTCTTTAAAGGTTTCCTTAGTCAACTAGATTAGTACTTGGTTAAGCGCTAGTAATCCCCTTGCTCCGCGGATTGACAAGAACCTTGGGAATCCCGTGGTGAAAAAGGTGTAGGTCCGTACGCTTGCGGATCGTAGGTGGATACGAGTTTTATCCGTCAACACAACCTGATTTGCCAAACTGTTGGAGATCCTCTATTGGAGGAGTGTCTTCTATTGGAGGAGTGTCTTCTAGATTGAGCATAATGTTAAGGAATGGATACACTATTTCGTGTCACTAAATTGACGTCATCTTTGTTGAACTAGGTGATACACTGATACCACGCACATTGTTGTGGGAATTTCTTAAACAAAATTTTAAGGTGGAATGTGAAAGCATAAAACCAAAGTGATTGCATAGCAACATTCTATTGTAAACAACATTATACATTTATACATGAAATATGTTCATTTTGTCAATAGAGAACCATTCTTAAATGATGATCCTACATGTATTTCTACATATTGTGAAAAGTTTTTGACGTGCTACTCACAAAGACATGATATTAGTCATCACAGAAATTCAGTTGAAGACATAAATAGATGGTCTAACAAATGGTGACATGGCGTATAATTGATGGTGACATGAATAGTTTGCATGTTGAGAGAAATATAGCTATGACCAGGGGTGCTCCTATATAGGTATAGATGATTGTTACTTATATAGTGGTGTCAGGTGTAATCAATTGTGTCATACATGGTAGCCCGATCAGTGTACGAAAACAATCACTAAAAAAATTCAGTTTCCATGACAAACTGATATGGTCATGGAAAATACAGATACGGTCATAGAAAGTATCCTAGGATGAAATTAGACCGTCATAAGGGTCGTCACATATCGACCGTCGCTAAATGTACTTTGAGATGCAAAATTGGTAAATTGTCACATAATGTGAGACCTTATGTGACGGTACATTATAGCGTCATATCGTTGACATTATATGAAGATTTTAACTGTCACATAATGTGGGTCAAATTGTCATAAATTGTGTGATCAGACCCTTACTTAGTAAAGTTGTGACGATCTAATACAGTCATATATCATTATATATTGGTATGTAGAATCCAGATCTGGTACCGTCATATATCGTCATATATTGGTATGTAGAATCCATGAGCACAGATTTTGCATGACCCTCATCACCGGTCAAGAAGCACACACATAATAGTGAAACCATCATCCAAATACACTTCAGAACTTAATACATTGTGCACAAGTTCAAACATCAGAAGTAACAGGTTCCAGGTTTCATCACAAAGAAATCAACAGGATCTATTTTTACAAGTCAGCATTCTTCGATGCACCAGAAAAAAACAAAAACCAACCAGTCAAGCAGCTGCGTTTGCAAAAATACTGGTGATAGTAGGAATTCCAAGTTGATGCAGCCTTGAATTGTTCCTCATCCATTGGTTCACGCGCACCTCTTCATACGGATGTAGTGGTGGACCTAACAGGAGATAAAACATTAACAGATTAGTGAACACATCAAATCATCATGTAACAATTGACAAAAAAAATTATTATGCGTAGTGAAATTAATTTGGCACTAATAGTCTAATACTGATTCCTGCATTTGACAAGGTAAACTACAAATACCAAGTCAAGCAATAAAATGCACAGGTTTCCCTTTCGATGCACGTGCATCACATACACAGGATGTCAGCCTCTTCGCCATTGATGTAAGCCTTGCGCAAGCTGGATCAGCCAAATCAATGGAGGACATCCTAGAGAGCTTAGGCTGTGTTTGGTTGAGCTGTGTCTGTGAGAAAAGCTGTTGTGAGCTGTGAGCTATGGAAAAAGCTGTTGTGGGTTGCTAAGCTGTGAGAAAGCTGAAAGTCGTTTGGCTGGCACAACTATGGTGGTGGAAAAAGCTGATGTTTGCTGGAAGATGTCTGTAATGCCCCTGAAGTTCCGAGGCCATGTTGATTGATTGTAAACAATTATTTTGTTGAGTAAATTGCATGCAATCACCTTTGAGTAAACAATTACCCATTTAAAAAGAAAACCTTAATTTTTTTCAAGTTTTGCAATCACCTTTGAGATACAATCAATCATAAAAAGTCATGAAAATAATAACATATGGTTCATACAATGATGTCCTTCCTTAACATAACTACCTCTGTCTCGCACTACCCAAAGCATTAGCTATCTCACTATGGATGGTATTCATAGTTTTCTCATGCTCATCATCTTCAACTTCATCTTCTTCTCCCATGGCAGATGGTTCTAGTAGCAGGTACTCCTCATTAGCATCACATTCATCAAACACCTTATCTCGCGGCTGACTATCACGGATAAAATTATGCAACGCCATACAAGATACAACTATATGCTTTTGAGTACAAGGAGAATAGCTTGGAATTTTCTTCAAAATACGCCACTTTTGCATCAAGACCCCGAAAGACCGCTCAATGACATTTCGAAGAGATGAATGCAAGAAATTGAACATCTCATACTTCCCTTGAGAAGGACGCCCATTTCAAAGTTGAAACTCTTGTATATGGTTTGTGCTTCCTTTAAAAGGGGCAAGATATCCTTGTCGGTTTGGGCCAGAGTCCACAAGATAATATTTACCTATAAATAAAACCAAATCAGCAATGCCAAATAACAATAAAAGTAATGATGATAGTATCAAAATTTGTGTACCTTTAGGAGGCACAGGAAATGAAGGAAAGTTTGCTAAAGCATGGTTTAGGATCCGTGAATCATGTGCGGAACCCGGGCAACCAGCAACCACATAGATAAACCTCATGTCAAAATCACACATAGCTAACAAATTCTGAGATGTGTACCCATGACGACAGGTATGGATAATCACTTCCTTTGTTGGCACTACTACTGGAATATGTGTACCATCAATGGCTCCAATAGCGCCTTTGAAATAAGGCCAGAAGCGATCCTCTTTGAGCCTTTCATGTTCAATAGTGAAATTAGGATCTCTTGGCTTGATATTGTCTCTTGCTAGCTTGCGTAAACATCGCAAAAATTCGTGAAACTTGATGTGAACTGTCCAAAGGGACTGTGTAAAACGGTTTTCAGCTTGGGAGAATGATTGAGGTCCTCCCACAATCCACAAGAACATAGCCAAAGACTCCACTGATGATACATTGATACTTGATGTCAAACCATAGTTCAAGATCAACAAATCATGAAGTGCCATGAACACATCAGGGTTCATCTGAAACATCTTATAGAAGTACCTAGGACGACTCATGCATCCCAAAACCCGTTGAATTCCATATTCTCGTGCTTCCCTGTATTTTCCTTTGTTTAAATACTTATTAGTATGGTGGTTCCCCATTTCACCAATAATGGCAGCATGCTGGGAAAGCTCAGCTACATACAATAGTCCTTGCTGACCCTTTTTGGCCAAATCTTCCATGTTGCTATCCATCTACGAAGAAAAAAAATATAGAGAAATAAATATGGACAGCAAAGACAATGAATTATGGACAGCAATAATAGTGAATTAAATGGACAGAAAAGTAGAGGAAATATGGACAACAAGTATAGGAAATAAATGGACAGCCAAGTAAAGGAAATATGGACAAGTATAGGAAATAAATGGACAGCCAAGTATAGGAAATAAATGGACAGCCAAGACAAGAATGGTTCTCAGATAACAAGCACATAATTATTCAGAGTACAGACAACAATGGTCTTCAAGTACTAGCAACAAATAAATTATTCTCACATAACAGGAGTGGTTCAAACAACATGACTCAAGATCAAATAAAAAGTTCTATTGTAGCCTCTTCAACTCCTTTGCATGCTCCCTATCAAGTAAATCAAACCTCCCTTCATTTGTTTCAAGTAAGCTAAGGACCTCCCTAAATTCAGGCTTCATGATCAGCAAGGTGGCTGTGTGCATTAGAGCAGTTTTTTCTTCCACCCCACATTTTTTCACCATCTGCGTCGCCTCTTTAATGGTAGGGACTTGGTTGGTTGAAGGGGCTGATGCCGATGATGCTTCAACACTTGTGGAAATCTTGTCTGCTGGTGTTTCTATCTTCAAACATGTGTTCTTGTAGAGTCGAAAGAACGGACTCTTCTCATCCTTCTCTTCAAAGTGGCCCTTCCGTTTCTTTATTCCTAGTTTTTCCTTCTTCAAAGAAGCTAACTTGACATGATCATCAATTTTTGGTAGCTCAGCCACATCCTCATCACTTGAATCAGATGATGAAATATCATTAGGACATGATGCAGTAGCACCACTGACATGTGTCAATTCAAACAGTACATGCAGATCATCAAGGTGCTTGGGTCCTTGTTTCTTGAACCTCACATGATTGCATTTGATACCTTCTGAGAGAGGTGGAGGAGGGTGGGCGCCGGCTTGTGGAGAGGCGGAGGAGGGGCGCGCGCAGCACGGCCGGCGAGTAGGCCGCCGTCGGGAAGGGCCGGACCGCCGCCGCAGGGAAGGGCTCGAACCCTAGGTCCGAGCACGCGGCGTGCGGCAGTCGTGCGTGCCTCGTGCGAATGCGAGGGGGAGGCGACAAGGGGAAAAGAAGGGCCCCCTAACCGTTACGGGCTCATAAGCAGTGGCATTGCAGATAAATTTCGCGAAGTGTTCGCCCTCACAGTCGCTAAAAGCAGGGGAGGCCTGGCTGTGAGTTTTACATTGCGAAAAAAGCTGGTTGTGGCCAAAATTTGCTGCTCGGGATGAACCCTTTGGTTCAGCTTCCAACTTTTTCAAAAATCCACAGCTGGTAGAATTCGAACCATAGGGACCCTTAATATGCAGTGCAGCTTGTTGACGGTGAATTTCCGTCCACCTAGAGTACTTGTTATACATTGGTTTCGATTATGATTTGCAACTAACCCGCCACTAGGCATACTAATGATATAACAAGTTCACACTTGCATGTCGATTTTGGAGTTTGTTGTTTACGTAGGAAATCTACGCTAATGAGGAGACTTTCGGGATAAGTTCACCAAGCACTTTGGAAGAAGATCATGAAGCCCGACAAGAGTCAAGACACGCGATGAACATGACTCCAAATGACCCGAGGACCGAAGCGTCAACGTGCAAGTCTTCAGGGACTCAACCAGAAAACAGCGAAGCTTGCATAGCAAGGATTCAAGCCTTAACCGTGAAGGAAACGACGTCAAAGGCCCACATGCAAGTGCACACGATTAAGGGATCACGCGAGAAGCAACCGGGGAGGAAACCGGGGCCGAACCGGGCCGAAATGGGCTCGGGCCGACCGGCCCCCCCCACTCCGGGGGTTGGTTCGGTCCCCCCTTTGCCCTAGGTGTTCGTCTATTTATTCCCTCCGCCGCCTCGACCGACCCATCGAACAAATCATCCTACCGACGCCAATCACCGGAAAACCGTCGCCGCAAGATGAGGGAGAGAGTTAGATGAGCTCGTCGCAAGGATCAACGCCGGCGGAGAGAAGGAAGCAAGAGGAAGACTCCAAGCCGCCGGCCTAGGGGTGTTCCCAAGCTCCATCGCCGCCATCTTCATCGACGACGTTCTCCGGAGTCTCCATCACCCCTATGTGCTTCAATCCGTGTAAGATGATGGGGTAATGTCTCCGTTCATCCCTAGGATTAGATGGATACATGCTATGTAATTGCTACTTGATTCGTGGTTCCAATCTATTGTTTTCATGTTGATGATGCTTTGATGATTAAGGTAGGCCACCGTGTTTTTCGGGCGTATGATATCCACTACTCCCATAGATTCCATCAACATACCGTGTCCATCATAGGTCTAGTCACGAATACCTTCGCGTAGTGACAAGTACGAGAGGAGGGAAAGGGCGAAACCGTGGTCACAACCCCCGGTAGATTGGTTTACCGCTTTCGTGTAGTAGATGCATACCATGTTATCCTAGATCCTAGGGAGGGAACGCTTATCTTTCTTGCTCACTCTCTTGTGTTCACCCTTTACCATCTAGTTTAACCGTAGATTTGTTTGATCAACTTAACTTAGATTAACTTAGGTAGATTGTCTTTACTTTTAGATTAATACTCTCTTTAAAGGTTTCCTTAGTCAACTAGATTAGTACTTGGTTAAGCGCTAGTAATCCCCTTGCTCCGCGGATTGACAAGAACCTTGGGAATCCCGTGGTGAAAAAGGTGTGGGGTCCGTACGCTTGCGGATCGTAGAGGGATACGTCTTTTATCCGTCAACAAGCCCCTTTTTCTGGCGCCGTTGCCGGGGAGCAAGCCGCCTTTGCTACGTTTAATCTAGTATTAATTTTGTTGATTACTAACACCTAACCCTTATTTTCTAAAAAAAGAAAAAAATATGTTTTGTTTTTCTTTCTACTTTTCTTGTGCCTAGATGGATTTGTTCACCTCACCATTGGAAGACGAAGAGATGTCGCTAAGGGAGCTAGCAATGCCGTCAAGGGAAGACATTGAGATACAAAAATCAGATTTGATGCTTGCTACAACCCACTACGAACTGAAGCCTGGAATCATCAAGTTAGTGGCGACAAAACCATTTAGAGGATTGGAGGATGACAACCCATATAGACACATTAAGGAATTCACGATGTTATGCAACACGGTGCAACAAAAAGGAGTTCCGGCCGCTTGATTCAAGTGGAATCTTTTTCCATTCTCTCTCGAAGATGAAGCGCGAAGATGGTACACACTTGTGTCCGTTGAAGCAAAAGGAAATTGGGATGAGCTAGTGAAGAAGTTTCTTTTGAAGTTCTTTCCCATAAGCAAGGTCCAAGACTTAAGGAGGCAAGTGCTCACTTTCAAGCAAGGAGAGGATGAAGGAATTGATGAAGCATGGGACTGTTTTAATGAACTACTTGAGCGAGGCCCGAACTTGGGATTTTCCGGTGACTTAATGTTGCATACCTTTTATTTTTCACTAACCCCTAACTCGTCTCGTTTTGTAAGCATGTGTGCAGGCGGTGATATAATGGATAAAACAATTAGTGAAGCCGCACAAATCTTACAAAGGATAAGCAATGGACAAAGAACAATACGAGATTGGCAAAGATGTTGTCGGGAGGAGCAAAATGACAAAAGCAAGCCCAGGGTGCTTGCTGAAATTTCTGAAAAAGATGAACCGGAGGTCAAGGAAGATGAACTAACCATACAAGAAAGTGAAGATCCACTTCCCAAGGTAAGAGAAGTCATTTCGGATGTTAAAAATGTTGAAACTAACATGAATGTAGGCCGAAGTATGTGGAATGCTAGACCATTGGCGGAGTTCAAGCAATCCGGTTGGGTTCAAGTTGATTTCGCCCCACTAATCAACTACCGAAGGAAGGAGGAATGCCGACACGTTGCCAAACTAGTTGAAGATATATTTGATCAAGAGATGAGTGGAGAGTCGATCCAAAAGATGTTTGAAGAAGAAAGAGAAGAAGGAGATGAAGGATGGATCGACCGGTTTGACAACTCAAAGATTTATGATGAAGGAAGAGAAGAGTACAACCGTGATGAGCCTAGTGACTCAAAGGATAAATGGGAGGAGATAGGACTCAAGCTAGATGATAGCTTGTGTGCTATTGAAGCCTACACACTAGCAAATCAAGACATGGAAGTACTCAAGGATGAAGGAAAGAGTGAATCAACAATGAGTGATCTTGACGACATGTGGTACATGGAAGATAAAGAAAGCAACATACAAGTCTTTGAAGATGAAGATCGGGTTGATAAAGAAGACTTCAAAGAAGAGATGAATGCGTACATAGTTGAAGGATTACATGTTCCACATGATGAGTTGAAGAAATTGCAAGATGGTGATGAAGAGGCAACTACACTTGTTGAGATAGATTCGCCTTCAACACCGCTTGATGAACCAAATATCACTCTTGTTGAAAAATCTCTAAGGCCAAGGTACGCGCTGAAATCTCAAGATATTATTGGTATTAATGTTGATAAATTCAAATACTCATGCTCAACCAATAGTATGAATGATAGTTTAAATTCTATGCCTTGTTCCAATAGTGATCATGTTGATAGGCTAGATTTTCTTGAGAATAAAAAAGAGGAAACATTTATGTTTGATCCAATTAATCTCACACCTAAAGAACCTTTGCCTAATGATGAGCTAAGTGCTATGCATGAAACATATGCTTCTTTTATTTACACCTTGACTTGTTGCTACAATTCACATGTGGTGTTAATTATGGACGCGTATGTTTACAATAAGTTTTGTAAATCTCGATCATGCTTTGCGCTTGGTCAAACTAATGACATTAAAGAATCATATGTCGGGAAAGGCCCGATTTTTACTAACCATGTAGACAAGGCTTGAATAATGAAAAAAGAAGTCATGCCTAAAAGAGTTGCAAGATAAATCATCAACCTCTCCGAATCCCGTGATGGATGCTGCTGTCTTCATCAATTTGAGAGCTTGTTCAGAGGTGTACAAATGAAGAAAATGAGATATTCAGAAGCTCCATCAAATTACAATTCCAAAGTATCAAGAACCAACAAGTTTGAAGACCCGTGCAAGGAGTTATGGAGAAAACATTGAGTGTTGCGCGTTCTGAAATTTCAGGACAGATTTCATCGCCGAAGTAAAACGGACGTAACTCTCTTGTCCGGAGTCTGATTTGAGCAAATAAAGACTAGTTGGAAAGGAAATTTTGTGCACTGTGCAATGGAGTAGAGCTTGAGTATACTTTCTGTTCTGGACATTAAAAAAATTCATGGAGTGAAGGCAGCACCGAAGGATGATAAAGAAGGAGATAATGATGAAACAAAAGGATGCTTTGGGCAAGTCTTCTATAAGTGATCAAGCACAACATGGGAAGTAAATTAAAGCTGCATTGGTACCTTTTCTTCTTGCATGAAGGGCCATGGCTATGCAACGAAAAGAAGGTATGTGAGAAAGTCCAGCTCTATGACTTTAAATGAAGCGCTTTTCGGGAGGCAACCCGTTTCTTTATATTTTTACTACTTTCTTAGAGAAAATAAAGAATGGCACTATCTTATGATGATCAACTTGTGGTTATTAATCTAAGTTTAGATTTCCTTTTTAGAACCACCATCATGTTCATGCTCATATTTATTTATTTGCATGCATTGCATTTTGTTGTCCTCGTGATGTTTCTTTGTGTATACATGTTTTGCACATAGTTGGCTTGATTGTTTTATATACTTAATGATGTATGCTTCAGTTTCCATGTTAATGCTTCATAGGGCCCTATGGGTATTTTCCTTTTGTGATCTTGTGTAAACGTGGTGTTTAAACATGATTGCGGACCATCATCGTTAAGTTCGATAAACCTAGCTAGCTTTTCATATGTTTTCATGTTGCTTTGGTTAGCTTATAAGCTTTGCAATGCGCTTAAATTTTCTTGTGCTATAAGATTTATTGATTTAAGGATAGACATGGTGTTTTAACCCTTGATAAACAAACCTTTATGGCTATGGAGAAATTCGGCAACCTAGTTGTAAACTTGGTGTTTAGAACTAGGTGAAAACATTGTCTTGTTTATATGCTTTCCTATCATGTGCATGCACACCTTGCACCACGTACACTCATTAGGTTTTTATTCTTCATTAAACTAATTATGCCACAAGTTAAGAATCTTAGGAGACATTGTTGGATTGTTGGCAATTCTATCTACTCCCAACCGTCACCTTGGGGGTAGAATGTGCGTTTAAAACGTCTTACAGGCAAGATAAAGACTGTCACTACAAGGAAATTGAAGGATGGCTAAGAAGTGCTTTGTCTTCTTCTTCCATGACTAGCAAAATGCTAAGCATGGGGGAGACCCTGAATCTTCAACCCGGAAGTTAACATCACCGGATCAATGCGCGAAAAGCTATCGATCTCATCAAAATTCTGCATAGTCTCGAAGGGAAAACACTGGATATTTTTGGATATTTAGAAGCCCCATGAAGTTACGATTCCAACAAATCAAGAATCAAGACAATTGGAGGTTCCTACAAGCGGTTATGCCCGAATCACCGAGTGCAACACGTCCTGAAATCAGTTTTGGACAGCACGCAGCGCTGAAGTAAAACGGACATAGCTCCCTTGTTTGAACTCCGTTTTCGATGAATGACCACACGTTGGAAAGGTAATTTCATAAACTTGTCAATAGAGCTATATTTAGATATATTTTCTGTTCTGGACAGAGGGGGAAATCCATGAAAAAGAGACAGTAAGGAGACGATGAGAACAAGAAATAGGAGATGGTGATGACAACATTGAAGAGAAGGGTGACCAATGACTCCATTAAGCATACAAGATCAAATTCAGAAGTTTAGGAGCATTAATAAATCAAGACAAAAGCAAAAGCCACATCGATACATGGAGATGTCGGAAGAAGGCAACGAAGAATTACAAAGGATGGTAACATCTCCATGGACCTTCTCTTTTCCAAACAAAAATGCTTGTAAGTATGCCTTCAACCTCAACTAGGTGCAACCTTTTGTTTTTCTCTTCAAACAATAACATGGCTACTAGGAGGACAACCTAGGTTTCTTTTTACTTTCAATAGATAAGCATGACCATGTGTTCACCTCGATGTTCTATATTGCCTATGCTTACGGAAAGATGATGAAAGTTGCCGCTTTGTTTTACCTACATGAAGTTATACATGTCTTGGTTAATTGCTCTCTATAATATGATCTGAAATTAATTTAAATACCGGCTCTTTTATTTGTGGAGGTGAAATGACTATGCTCTAGACCCACATACATATCTTTGCTCTTTGATTTAAGTTTATGGATAGCCGGATAACTTGTTGTTTTTATGAAATCTTAACTTTTATGCTATCTACATATTTGTGATGCTCTTGCAAAGTTCTACCTACCAAAGCCATATACATATATGTTTTATGATAACAAAACCCGTAGATTGCAAACATATGTTTTGATGAGTTGGATTAGGATTGATTTCTATGGTTCGAGACTAAGAAGCGGGTCATTCCTTTGTGTAACTTTTTCATGCTAGCCTTTTTGTCCATGCATTGTGGGTTTTCACATCGAAAATTCCACAAACTTCGCTGGGCATCCACCCTAAACCAAAAACATCTTTTTGTGAACACCTCCTTGTCCACAACCCAATTTGAGTATGGAGTAAAATTCTCGATGGAAATTCAAATATTCCGCAAGATTATGGAATTTATACTTACTTTAGCAGTCATTTCCCCTCTCTTTTATGCTCGAGGACGAGCATCGTTCAAGCATGGGGGAGGGGTCATTCTCTGACACAAATGCTATGTAAGTATTATGTTGCAAAAAGTTTTGAGGAGCAAAAGAAAAAAGAAAAAAAAAGAGAAAAAACTGAAAAAAGAAAAAAAACTATGATGAGAAGAAAAGAAAAGTAAGAAAAATAGCAAGAATAAAGTGAAAAAAAGAAAGAGAGAAAAAGAGAAGGAAATAAAATAAAAGTAAAAAGAATATAATAAAGATGCTCCTCGGATCTTTTTGCTTCATAAGTTCTCAAGTGCCTTGATGACACATCCATACTCAAATCTTCCAACCATGTGCAATCCGATAACGAGGACTTCACTCGTGCCTCGGGATCATCCATTTGCCACTTGCACATGTCCACTTATCTATGTGTGTGTTTCATCCCTCTCTCTTTCCAACATTTATTTTCCATGGCCTTTTTGACGAGTCTCGGTAATTCCAATAGATCTCTCTCTTAATTTGACAATATTTCGGATGTATGTTTTGCTAGGATTGTTTTTAACCTTCCAAGCTCCACATAAGCCTTCCACTATCACATATGAGTAGAGTAAGTTGAAAATAATCTAGTATAGGCTTGAGTGACTTGATGAGATGAGTGTTCCATGAGCTTTTGCAAGAGATTTTCACTTATGTTGGATATGCATCTTTTTGAAAATCTTCCATGTGACAAGGTAATGGTTTGAAGTTCACTTAAGTTTGAGAGCATCGTGTTAAATGTGGCTTGTTCTTTATTGTTAGTCTATCTTCCATAATGAAAAAGAAGTCGGTCACAACTTGAACTTTAAAAATAAATTCTTAAGAGAGAGCAATTTGCCTCGTCATGAATAACTAAGTGCAGGGACAACATTGGAAGGCAACACTGATTTCCCTTTTAAGCAAGGATTACTTACTCGAGGACGAGCAAGGTTTAAGCATGGGGGAGATGTTGACGGTGAATTTCCGTCCACCTAGAGTACTTGTTATACATTGGTTTCGATTATGATTTGCAACTAACCCGCCACTAGGCATACTAATGATATAACAAGTTCACACTTGCATGTCGATTTTGGAGTTTGTTGTTTACGCAGGAAATCTACGCTAATGAGGAGACTTTCGGGATAAGTTCACCAAGCACTTTGGAAGAAGATCATGAAGCCCGACAAGAGTCAAGACACGCGATGAACATGACTCCAAATGACCCGAGGACCGAAGCGTCAACGTGCAAGTCTTCAGGGACTCAACCAGAAAACAGTGAAGCTTGCATAGCAAGGATTCAAGCCTTAACCGTGAAGGAAACGACGTCAAAGGCCCACATGCAAGTGCACACGAATAAGGGATCACGCGAGAAGCAACCAGGGAGGAAACCGGGGCCGAACCGGGCCGAAATGGGCCTGGGCCGGCCGGCCTGGGCCGACCGGCCCAGCCCACTCCGGGGTCGGTTCGGTCCCCCCTTTTGCCCTAGGTGTTCGTCTATTTATTCCCTCCGCCGCCGTCGACCGACCCATCGAACAAATCATCCTACCGACGCCAATCACCAGAAAACCGCCGCCGCAAGATGAGGGAGAGAGTTAGATGAGCTCGTCGCAAGGATCAACGCCGGCGGAGAGAAGGAAGCAAGAGGAAGACTCCAAGCCGCTGGCCTAGGGGTGTTCCCAAGCTCCATCGCCGCCATCTTCATCGACGACGTTCTCCGGAGTCTCCATCACCCCTATGTGCTTCAATCCGTGTAAGATGATGGGGTAATGTCTCCGTTCATCCCTAGGATTAGATGGATACATGCTATGTAATTGCTACTTGATTCGTGGTTCCAATCTATTGTTTTCATGTTGATGATGCTTTGATGATTAAGGTAGGCCACCGTGTTTTTCGGGCGTATGATATCCACTACTCCCATAGATTCCATCAACATACCGTGTCCATCATAGGTCTAGTCACGAATACCTTCGCGTAGTGACGATACGAGAGGAGGGAAAGGGGCGAAACCGTGGTCACAACCCCCGTAGATTGGTTTACCGCTTTCGTGTAGTAGATGCATACCATGTTATCCTAGATCCTAGGGAGGGAACGCTTATCTTTCTTGCTCACTCTCTTGTGTTCACCCTTTACCATCTAGTTTAACCGTAGATTTGTTTGATCAACTTAACTTAGATTAACTTAGGTAGATTGTCTTTACTTTTAGATTAATACTCTCTTTAAAGGTTTCCTTAGTCAACTAGATTAGTACTTGGTTAAGCGCTAGTAATCCCCTTGCTCCGCGGATTGACAAGAACCTTGGGAATCCCGTGGTGAAAAAGGTGTGGGGTCCGTACGCTTGCGGATCGTAGAGGGATACGTCTTTTATCCGTCAACACAGCTTTGGTTGGAGCGAGGGCAAGGCTCCTAGAGAGCAGCTCTCTGCGTGCAAAGGGCAACGCCTGCCATGTTGCGGCAGTAGAAAATTTAATTCAATTGCCCATTTCCTCCCCTCTAATTAAATTAATTAATGATCTCAATTTTTGCAAATATCTACAGGTGTGTACAATTGTAATAGAATTCAATCCCTATCTACCGGCGGCGGAGGAGGGAGGCATCGAGGCAAGGCGGTGGTGGTCGGTGGGGGAGGAGGGAGGCGTCGAGGTATGGCGGAGGCGGCTGGTGGACGAGGTGGCCAATGATGGAGTAGGGGAGGTGTCGAAGCAATGTAGACATGGCGCGCGGAGGAGGTGCTGGTGTCAGAGGGATGACCGGCGGGGGAGTAGCCGAGGAGGGGAGGCGTCAGCGAGGGGAGCATGGCTAGGATTTGGGAGTGGGGAGCGAGGCGATGGTTTTATGTGCCAGGCCATACAGAGCCGTCTCCAGAAATTGGAGGCCCGTATGCAAAAAGTGGCCCTTCTATATTGAAAAAGTTCAATATAACTAAGGCACATTTTTTGCCAACATTTGCATCATTACCTCTATCACCATCGCCAATATTAGCCTCCATCGTCATCACCATCATGTTCTTCTTCGCTTGTATCTGTATTACGTTGGTATTTCTAGTTTCTTTGATAATAAATCTATAAAGTGCACCCTTTTGTGATCAAGCAAAAGTTTCTAGTCTTTTTTCTTCGGTTTACAGCATTAGATTCATACTTTCTAATTATTGTAGTAGACATAGGACAAGGAGACTAATGTATGTTGCAAATCAGATAGCACTTTTGTTTGGATGCAATTCAAGAAGACAGGGAAAGGGAGTCATGAACCAACGGATTGCATCACAATTCACAAAACTGATCTACTGCTTGGTGCTTGCTGCTGCCTGGTGGTTCTCGTGGTGCGTCCTCCTGCCGTCAGGAACGCGGAAATTGGAGCGGGATCGAAGGAACCAGGGAATGATCAAGGGAATATGAACCAGGGTTTAAAAAACCGCTACAGTAGTCGTTTTCAAAACCGACAAAACCGGACCGGTTTACCGAGATTTTCAAGCGGTTTACCGAGTAGGCCGGTTTAGTAGGTTTGGTTTTATCGAAAAACCGGTCGGTTACCCCTATCGAATCGCGTCGGTAAGGCCGGTTATCACGGTAACCGGACCGGTTACCAATGTAAGATAAACCCTGATACGAACCGCTCGCCCCTCCTGCCCTCGATTTTTGTGACGATAGAAGTGGAAAGGGCTGCGATGAGACACAGACTGAGTTCCCAAGATTCAGCAGATGGACTGTCAAATTTTGGAGGCCCATCGTTTCTGGGAGGCCTTGCGCCATCGATCAGCTCGCTCCTGCCCATCAACGGGCCCGAGGCCAGATAGGCCTGTTGGGCTGATGGGCCACGTGCCAGCCCAACGTGCCACGTCGAGCCAGCTGACTTCGTGAATTTTTTTATATATTTTTTATCACGATTTTGCAAAATATATGATCCGCCAGAAATTTTGCAAAAATATTGTCGGGGACAGCCCTAGGGGTCCCCTTAAACAATGGGGAAAACCTCACTTAAAACCCACAACGAAACCAAAACATGTTAAGTCTAACCATGCAGGTGTCTAACCATGCAGGTGCCTAACCATGCAGGACACAGCCCACAGGGACTGTGACGGCCCATCGGGGCGGCCCACTTAGAGATACCCTCGAACAGGCTCCGCCTCGTTCGAGGATGCGTGCTCCCTTCGGGCGGGCTCCGCCCCGTTCGAGGGGCACTTCCCCTCGAGCGAGCTTCGCCTCGCTCGAGGGTACGCCCCGCCCTCGGCGGGGTCCGCCACGCTCGAGGGCGCCCCTCACGCGTGCGCGGCCCCCGTACACGGGCATTTAACGCCCGACGCCGGCGGGGACGCGCGCCATCATGCGCCGGGGCTCGCACCCCGTGCCGCCGCACCAACTCCCCAGGGAGGAGCCCATCCCCGCCACTGTGGGATGGGACTGCGGGCGCGCGGCCGGTGTCAGTTCCGTGACACCGTGCGCACGCTCCAGTACGGCTAACGCGCCGAGCCCTCGAAAGGGGGCCGGCGCACCCTCGATTCACTTTCTTGTGACCCTACGGGGGTTAGGTGGAGGCGCTAGGCCGGTGGACCGCCATCCCCACCCGCGCGCGGCGTGGCCGCCGTACCCGCGCGTGCGGGGCGCACGCCGGCCCCGTGGCAACGACTCCCGCCCCCGTAAGGCGCGTCGGGAAGGAACGCCGTTCTGCCAACTCCTGTACTCCGTACAGGCCTGCGTCAGCACCTCCCTCGAGCCTATCAGAGGACTTCACCGCCATCCGCTGCTCTACTACCCTCGAACCGCCACTGTTCGGGTACAACTCAGGCCATGATGACCAGATCGCTGCAAGGATCGACCGGACGGCCGCCAATTCTACAGCGTAGCACGTCGCACTCCCCCACGTAGCTAGATAGCGCGGCGTGCATGTAATTCGCCTCCCCCTTGAGCTATAAAAGGGGAGTGAACCCCCCAGCCGCGGGGGACAGACAACACAGGATACAGCAGACAGATCCATTGAGATCCGAACTCACAACACACCACGTATTCACTCTCCAATTCTCCCACAATATCTTCAGCCAGGGACTTGGAAGCCTCTCTTCCTCTCCCACCTTGCTTGTAGCCGCCCCACTACAGGCACCCCCTGTGCTGAGCAATATAGTGCCGAGAGCACACCCCTGCTGGACGTACGGCCCCCTCGGCCGGAACCAGGATAAAACCCCGTGTCACTTGTTGCTTAGCATCGACCATTGAGGGATAGACCTCGGCGCTATCTGCGGTTAGTGTCGGGACCATATTCCGCACCGACGGTTGGCGCCCACCGTGGGGCGAGCGAGCGCCCAAGGTCATTTCGACAACTCCCTCCATGGTGATCCGCACCGAGTACGGGTGCTACACGCTACCGCATGGGTAGCTCGGACCCCCTCCCCGCCGGGTTCGAAATCCGCTTCGGGGACCGAACTTTCGGGCCACGGGGGAACGGCTATCTCATGCGCCTCACTAACCGTGAGGAACTCCGCGCGCGGCGCCGGCCGGGTGCGCTCGGACCCCCGCCGCACGCACGACTCGGCGCGGGCGCTCGCGAGCACGGACGCCGCGGGTCCGTCGGCGCCACGACGCCACCGTCGCTGCGGGCGGCGATCACAAGCGGGCGAGGTCCGAGCGGCGGCAGGCGAGCGCGCGCGCCGCCCGGCGCGCGGCGCGCCCACCGTAATGACCGCCACCGCCCCGGTGGGACAGCGCACGGTCTCCGGACCGCGCATCCCCATCGGGCTGCGTGGTGCTACGTCGGCCTACAACGCCAACGTCAACACCACGATGCGCAGGGTTCCACCTGGCCGTCACGTCTTCGTCGCCAGGGGTCCCGGCGCCTCAGCAGGGGATGAGTCATTCCTGGGCTCCGTCGACACGATGCCACCCGCTAACCGCCACGGATACGCGGAGTGGGACTTCTCCGGCGTGCCAGACCCAGTCGTGTTCCGGCGTTTCCTCGACGCCGCGGACTACTGGTTTGGCTGCTCCGACGACTCCAGCACCGGGAGTTACGACCCCGCGCGGGAATGCTGCGCCGTCATCACCAACGACCCGGCCAATGCCGCCGGTGCGGCAGGCGCCGGAGACGGGGAAGTCACGCCTGCCCCGGGGATCGCTACGCGCCTGGACGCGGGGCCAAGCGCTCCTGCCGGGGCCGACGTCGACGCACGGACGGCCCAAGCCCGCGAGCTCGAGGCCAAGGCGGCGGGGAAGAGTACCGAACGGCACGATTGCTCCGCGCCTCAATGGCGGGGGGGGGAGGCCTCCGCGCGCGGCGAACGCGCACGGGAGGGCCGGGCCGACAGTCCGCGACCGCATCAACACCGTCCCCAACGCCAACAACGCGGACGCGCCCCCGCGGGCGAGCCGAGCTCGTCGCCGCCGCGACGCCGCCGCGGGCCATGCCGCACCCTCGACCCCCGAGGCTCGAGACATGCACCGCGAGGTGCGGACCCTCATCGAGCAAGCGGCCGTCCGGCCAGGCCGAGAGTTCGGCATCACGCATCCGCCAACGGGGGGGGGATGCGCGGGGCGATGAAGCCGCACCGGGAGGCGAACCCTCGGTGCACGCGGGGGGGACCGACGGGGCGCCCGCCGACCAAGGGCGCACGCCGGCCAAGGAGCGGCTCCTTGACGCACGCGGGCGCCGGGCCGGCGACGCCCGCAACGTCATCAACGCCGGGCGCACCGGCAAGGCGGACACACGAGCGACAAGGGGCTGCCACCCTCGACGGGGTGGACGCTACGACGGCGGCGAGGATCGCTCCCCGACGCCGGGAGCCCCCGAGGCACCCGTGTGTTCGGCGGGAGATCCGCGCGGCGGCGTTCCCCCAAACGCTTCCGCCAACCCTCGACGATCGTCAAGTACAACGGGGAAACGGACCCCCGCGTGTGGCTCAACAACTACCGCCCGGCTTGCCGGGCCGGGCGGGGCCACTAGCGACGAGGTCATCATCCGCAACTTGCCCCCGCACCTTGGCGACGCGGCCGGACGTGGCTCGAGCACTTGCCCGCCGCCCCGGATCCATAGCGGGACGACCTAGTCCACACGTTCGTGGGCAACTTCCGGGGCACATACGTGCGCCACGGAAACTCATGGGACCTCGCGCTCCGCACGCGAAGCCGGCGAGTCGGCGCGGGACTTCATACGGCGCTTCTCCAAGCGCCGCACGGAGCTCCCTAGCGTGGCACGGTCCGAGATCGTGCACGCCTTCCTCGAGGGCACCACGTGCCGGGACCTCGTGCGGGAGCCGGGACGCGGCCCGCCGCGGACTCCAACGAGCCGTTCGACATCGCCACCGGCCTTCGCCTCGGGGAAGAGGCCGTGGGGGCGATCTTCGACGGCAAGAAGGGCAAGCGCTCGAGGGACGCGCCCGCGGAGGGCGACAAGTCCAAGGAGCCCCACCGCAACGACAAGCGGGGCAAGAAGGGGGAAAAGCCGCGCCGCGAGGCGCGCGAGCAGAGGGCGCGACGGCGGCAACGCCGAGGCCCTCGCTGTCGACACGGCTCGACGGGGCCCTCGACCGGCCCCTCGAGGCCCGGGGGTGTTCGATGACATGCTGAAAAAGCCATGTCCCTACCACAAGACTCCCGTGAACCACACTCTTGAGCAGTGCGATATGCTCAAGAAGTTCTATGGCTGTGCCGCCGCGAAGGAGGCAGAGGCCAAGAAAGACGGAGGCGATGGCGACGCGGGCGGCTTCCCTGCTGTCGAAAACGTGTTCCTCATCTTTGGGGGGCCAACTGTCGACATGTCGACACGCCAGCGCAAGAAGGAGCGGCACGAGGTCCTAGCCGCTGAGAGGGCACCTCCGTCCTTCCTCAATTGGTCGGAGGACGCCATCACATTCAGCCGGGAGGACCACCCAAATCGCGTCCCCAACCCGGGCCAGTACCCGCTGGTGGTCGACCCCATCATTGGGAACGCCCGGTTCTCAAAAGTCCTCATGGACGGAGGCAGCAGCCTCAACATCCTCTACGCGCATACGCCGCGCCCCGATGGGGATCGGATTGGACCGGCTGCGGCCCGGCACGAAGCCGTTCCACGGCATCGCGCCCGGCAAGGAGTTCGCCCCCTCGGGCAGATCGACCTGCCGGTCTGGTTTGGAACCCCTAAGAACTTCCGCAAGGAGACCCTCACCTTCGAGGTGGTGGGGTTCAAAGGGGCCTACCATGCTATACTTGGGAGACCCTGTTACGCCAAATTCATGGCGGTCCCCAATTATACTTACCTGAAGATGAAGATGCCCGGCCCGAACGGCATCATCACCGTCGGCTCGTCGATCGAGCACGCATTCGACTGCGATGTCGAGTGCGTAGAGCACGCAGAGGCACTAGCGCTGGACGAAGCGCTGGTGAACACGCTGGAGAAGATGGTCAACGAAGACCTCAACTCCGCTGCCAAGCACGTTGGCACCTTCGAGGCCGCGGAGCGGACCAAGGGGTCCCCCTCGACCCTTCGACCCCCGAGGGCAAGGCGTTGAGGGTCAGCTCCACCCTCGACCCCAAATAGGAAGTGGTGCTCGTCGACTTCCTCCGCGCCAACGCCGACATCTTCGCGTGGAGCCCCTCGGACATGCCGGGCATCCCGAGGGAAGTCGCCGAGCACTCCCTTGACATCCTCGCCAAACGCCCGCGCCGTGCGGCGGCGGGCCGCGCCGCTTCGACGAGGAGCGGCGACGGGCGATCGGAGCGGAGCTGCGGAAGCTTCTCGAGGCCGGATTCATCAAGGAGGTGTTCCACCCAACGTGGCTAGCAAACCCCGTGCTTGTAAAGAAAAAGAATGGGAAGTGGCGGATGTGTATAGACTACACTAGTCCTAATAAAGCATGTCCTAAAGTTCCTTTTCCTTTGCCACGCATTGATCAAATCATTGATTCAACAGCTGAGTGTGAATTGCTCTGTTTCCTTGATGCCTATTCCGGGTACCACCAAATAAAGATGAAAGAGTCCGACCAGCTCGCGACTTCGTTCATCACACCGTTCGGGACGTTCTGCTACGTCACGATGCCGTTTGGCCTCAGAAACGCGGGTGCAACATACCAGCGCTGCATGCAGCACGTTTTTGGGGATCACATTGGGCGGACGGTCGAAGCGTACGTAGATGACATCGTCGTGAAAACCAGGAAGGCGGACGACCTGGTTGGCGACCTTGGTGTCGCGTTCAATTGCCTACGGGCCAATGGGGTCAAATTAAACCCCGAAAAGTGTGTCTTTGGAGTGCCGCGAGGCATGCTCCTGGGATACATCGTCTCCCAGCGGGGAATCGAGGCCAACCCTGAAAAGGTCGCGGCCCTCGAACGGATGGGTCCAATCCGGGACATCAAAGGGGTGCAGAAGGTGTTGGGGTGCCTTGCCGCCTTGAGCCGCTTCATCTCGCGGCTCGGTGAGAAGGGCCTGCCCCTCTACCGCCTACTCAAGAAGCACGAGCGCTTCTCCTGGACCACCGAGGCCCAGGATGCGCTCGACAAACTGAAGGCGTCCCTAACACACGCCCCGATCCTCACGCCGCCGCAGGACGGCGAGCCCCTGCAGCTCTACGTGGCCGCGACCACCCAGGTGGTGAGCGCCGTGATCGTTGTGGAGCACACGGAGGAAGGGCATGCCTTACCTGTGCAGCGCCCAGTCTACTACATCAGCGAGGTCCTCTCGGACACGAAGACACGCTACCCATAGGTCCAGAAGTTGCTATACGCGGTAGTCCTTGCGCGGCGCAAGCTCCGCCACTACTTCGAGGCCCACCCCGTCACGGTGGTTTCTTCCTTTCCGTTGGGAGAGATCATCCGCAACCCCGACACCGCGGGAAGGATCGCCAAGTGGTCCGTGGAGCTGATGGGCGAAACGCTCGCCTACGCCCCACGCAAGGCTATCAAATCGCAAACCCTGGCGGATTTCGTCGCTGAGTGGACAGACACACAGCTGCCACCCCCACAAATCCAAGCAGAGTGCTGGACTCTGTTCTTCGACGGCTCAGCGATGAAAACGGGAGCAGGTGCGGGCCTGCTCTTCGTGTCACCCCTCGGGGAGCACATGCGCTACACAGTGCGCCTCCACTTCCCCGCATCCAACAATATGGCTGAATACGAGGCCCTTCTCTGCGGCCTCAAAATTGCCATTGAGTTGGGCGTCAAGCGCCTCGACGTGCGGGGGGACTCGCAGCTCGTGATCGATCAAGTCATGAAGAACGCGAGCTGCCATGACGACAAGATGGAGGCCTACTGCAAGGCCGTACGGGCCCTCGAGGACAAGTTCTACGGCATTGAGCTCAATCATGTACCTCGCCGGTACAACGAGGAGGCAGACGAACTGGCAAAGATCGCGTCCGGACGGATCACCGTTCCCCCGAACGTCTTTGCGCGCGACATCGCGCAACCCTCGGTCGTCTTCGAGCCCTACCCCTCGAGCCATGACGGACCCTCGGGGGCTCCCTCGAACCCAACGGGTGAGGAACCCATGGACGAGGACCCCTCGAACGAGGCGTACGTGCTCTCCCTCCTCGAGGGGTACGGCTCCCACGAGGTCGACGCGATGGACATCGAGCCAGCTCCCGCTCAGAAGGACTGGCGCGAAAAGTACACCGCCTGGATCGCTCGAGGGGAGCTCCCCGCAGACCGGGCCGCGGCCAGACGCATCGCCAGGATGGCCAAATCTTTTGCCCTCGTCGACGGCGAGCTGTACAAACGCGCCGCCTCCGGCATCTTACAGCGATGCGTGCCCATTCCCGAGGGGCGCGAGCTCCTACGGGACATCCATGCGGGGGATGCGTGGCCACCACACCGCACCCCGCACCCTCGTCGCAACGCGTTCCGCCAAGGCTTTTGCGGCCTACCGCGGTCGCGGACGCCGGCCGAAATCGTACGCACTCGCGAGGGGTGCCAGTTCTACACCCGCAAGTCCAACTTGCCCGCCCATGCCCTACAGACCATCCCCGTAACATGGCCGTTCGCCGTGTGGGGGCTGGACATCGTCGGGCCCCTGCGGAAGGCGCCCGGGGGCTTCACCCACTTGCTAGTCGCGATCGACAAGTTCTCCAAGTGGGTGGAGGTGCGCCCCATCACGAACCTAAGGGCTGAGCAGGCGGTGACATTCTTCACCGATATCGTCTACCGCTTTGGAGTGCCAAACTCCATCATCACAGACAATGGGTCCCAGTTCACGGGCGGAAGTTCTTGGAGTTTCGTGACAAGTTCCACATCCGTGTGGATTGGGCGGCCGTGGCACACCCACAGACCAACGGCCAAGTGGAGCGTGCCAACGGCATGATCCTACAGGGCCTTAAGCCCAGAATTTTCGATCAGCTCAACAAATCTGGGCGAAAATGGCTCCAAGAACTACCAGCGGTCGTGTGGAGCCTAAGGACCACCCCAAGCAGAGCCACCGGGTTCACCCCATTTTTTCTAGTCCACGGCGCGGAGGCCGTCCTCCCCACGGATTTAGAATACGGGTCGCCCAAGGTTCGAGGCTACAACGAGGATGCTAACCAGCGAGCCCGCGAGGACTCGCCGGACCCGGCCCCGGACGAGGCACGCCTCGCAGCCTTAATGCATTCCGCAAGGTATCAACGGTCCCTAAGACGCTACCAAGCACGCAAGATACGTCGACGGGATTTCGGCGAGGGGGATGCGGTCCTAAGGGCCGCGCCAAGATAACCGAGGGGCGCCATAAGCTATCGCCCCCATGGGAGGGACCCTACGTCGTGGTGAAGGTACTCAGCCGGGCACATACAAGGCGGCCAACGAGGACGGTGAAGAGCTCACCAACGCTTGGAACATCCAACAGCTACGTCGCTTCTACCCTTAGCTAGGATTTTCCAAGTATTTTTTGTTGTAAAAATCACATCGCCAACGCCCCAGTTGGTTGCAACTATGTAAAAGCTTTAAGCTTAATAAAAAAGGGCAACTCGGCTTTCCCCTGAAACCCAAGTTACCCTCGGGGGCTACTGCGGGGGGCATCCCCCCCAAAATGGTCCCATTTTTTCGTGCAAAAAACAAAACAACGCGCGCTAAGTTTGTTTCCTGCTTCAACCTCGAGCCACGATTCGAACAGGGCGCAGGCGGCACGGCGGAAGGAGCGTGCGAGCCAGAGATAGCCTACGCCGCGTGGACATGGCCCTTCTCTCTCGCCTCCAACCCAGCAGGCCCCCTGCGAAAATCGAACTCCCCTAACTAGAATCTACTCAGGAAGAAGGAGAAACAAAAAGCGTGATAAACAAATGACTTCATTTACAGCAAATGCTTATGTTCATGAAACAACTTGTTTATTTACAAAAGGCCACGAGGCCAGAATACTGATACACATCAAAAAACGAGCCTAGCGCCCAAACTGCTTTCAGGCGGGAGGAGCAGCAGCATCAGCGGCGTCCGGAAAGAGGAACTCCTCGAAGGCCTCGGCGAGCGACCCGGCGGCGTCGGCGGCGAGCGCGTCCACACGCTCCATGGCCACCTCGTCCTCGACACCCTCGGGAACGACGTAGCCCTCCGCCAGCGCCTCGAAGTTAACCTCGTAGTGGGATCGCACCACTCCGAGGGCCTTCTAGACGCCCAGCTGCAGCGCCCGGCGCATCCGCTCGGTGACATGGCCACCAAGGGCACGCGGACGGGCGGCCGAGGGGAGGCGCTGGGCCCGGGCCTCGCCCTCCTCGACGGCGCGGCGGTCTCGAGGGCCGCATCGCGCGGCTCCCGCAACTCTGCTCGGAGGAGTTGTAGGAAGCCTGCGAGCCGCCTCGGCCGCTCGGCCGCATGCCCCGGGCGGTGCGCAAGCTCCGGAAACGCCAAGGCAAGAAGGAAATCAGAAAAAGGGAATGCGAGTTCCCAAATGAAAAACCAACAAAGCAAGAGTCAAACAGTGGCTCACCTTCGACTTGCTTCCTCTCCATCTCGAAGTCCCGGCGCACGGCCTCGACCGCCAGCTCGAGGCGCTTGACGGTCTCGCCTTGCTCCCGGAGGGATATCTCCTGACTGGCGTTGGTGATGCTGAGCATAATCACCTCGCCCTCGGCCTCGGAGAGCTTGGCATCTCGAGCCGCCAAGGTCTTCTGCGTCACCTCGTGGGCGGCGCGCTCCTGCTCCAGCGCTGCACGGGCGTCGACGAGGGCGGCCTGCTCCCACTGAAGCCGCTCCTCAGCCCCTTGGCGGGCGGTGCTCTCTTGCAGGAGCCGCTCCTCAGCGATGATGAGGGCCACGGCCTTGGCGTCGAGGGCGGCCTTCAGGTCGTCGGCCTCTTTGGCCGCCGCTCCCGCTCGCGCGCCCGCTCCTCGGCCGGCGCCGGCCGCGCCCGCGCCCCTCAAGCGACGAACGAAGCTCCCCGGTTTCGGCGCGGACGGTAGCCACCTCCGCCTCCCGGTTGGCGGCCGGCCGTCCGCGTCTTCTCCAAGTCCGAGGCGCGCGTGCCACGGCGCCTCATCACGGTCGATGAGGGCCGCGCGCACCCGCTCGAGGCTCGAGCGGTGCACCGTGTCCTGCCTCGAGCTCTCGGGGAGCTCATCGAGGCCGGGCCGGGGGCCGTACGCCCGGCCACCGTCCGGGGACCTGAGGGCGTCAGCAAGCGCGTCGAAAGCGCTGCACCGCTCCCGGAGCTGGTGGACCTCGGCGTTCACCCGGTCGAACGCGTCATACTTGTCGTGGGCGCGGCGCTCGAGCTCCTGGCATCCACACACCAAAGTCTGTAAGCACTACGGCATGAAAGCAGCACACGAAGACGAGAAGAAGAGGAAAGCAAGCGACGACACCGTACCTGAAAGACGCGCCATGCGGGGCCGCCGTGGACCCGCAACGCCTCGTTCAGCGCGCGGTTGAGCGTAGCGCCGTGGCTCCGGAGCTCGCCCCGAGCCCTCTGTTCCCCCCGGCGTCGGCAAACGCAGGGGGATCCTCGATGGCCCCCTCCACCTGGGCAGGGCGGCCGGCGTGGGAGGACGAGGCCTCGGCGCCGTGTCCTCGACCCCCCGCCACCATGTGACCCTCGTGCCGCCTCACAAGGGCCCCCTCCTGGGGTTCCGGGGAATTTGTGGGCCACCGGCCCACCGATTCCACCCGAGGGAGGCGGGGAGTCGTCCGAGACCTCCACCACCTCCGCCTGCGGACCGCCGGCGGCGCCGCCGCTTGTGCCGCCTCCACCGGCGCCCCCGGTTGCGCCTCCGCGGCCGCGGGCGCCGGCACGGTGCCGCGGCCACCACCTCCGGCCGTGCCGCCGCATCCACGGGCGCCCCCGCGGGTTGCGCCCGCTCCGCCTCCTCCACGAGCAACGCCTCGCGCGGCCGCGCCTCCACCATTGCCGCCGCCGCGCCCGCACCCCCACGACGGCCGGCGCCGGCCGCTCCGCAGGGACCGCGCGGCCGCGCCGCGGCGGGCCGATCCGCCGCCGAGACCTCGAGGCCTCCGCCGACTCGCGAGCTCTCGCCCGCCGCCGCCGTGCTCGCCCCCCCGCCCGTGACGGCCTCGACGAGCGCCGCCGGGTGGGAATGGATGTGTCCGTCCTCAGCACCTTGGCTGGTGCGAGAGGAGGCACGGTTGGCACCACCCTGCGCAGGCACAGACAGAGGATTAGAACGCCTGGACGTCAACAAATCCAACCAAGCAAAAGGACGAGCTCCTTACCTCGAAGAAGAAAAGGCCCGCTTCCTTTTCCTCGAGGCCTCAGCGGATGAGGCCGGTGCAGCTGGCGCGCTCGACGCCGCGCCTTCGAAGGCGCGCGGCGCGCGCGCGGGCACGCTCGCCCCGCGTGCGGGCACACTTGCCGTGGCGCCGCCCCGACGACGCCGCCGCGCGCGCGGGCACGCTCGCCCCCGCTCGCGGGCGCGCTCGCCCCGCGCGCGCAGCACGCTCGATGCGCGCACGGACGCGCCCTCCGCGCGCACCTCCGTGGGCGCGCGCCGGCACCTCCGTGGCGCGCGCCGCCCCCGATGTCGATGGCCGGCGGCGGGCGCCGTTGTGCCCGCCCCCGGGCGACTCCGCCCTTGCCGCCGGCGCCGGTTCCGGCGACGGGGGCGCGGCCGCCACCCGTCGGGAGGGGCCCTCCCCCTCGGCCTCTTCCTCTTCGTCCTCCTCCGAGGACGAGTACTCCCTCGGTCCCCGGGAGGAGAGCCCCGGCTCTTCACGCCACCGTACTCCGCGGCCCGCCGGTCACGGCGCGCTTGATGCCGCCTCGCGCGCTCCCTCTTGCGCGCCGCCCGCTCCGGCCGCCGCTGGCTGCTGCGCCGCCCGGCCAAGCGCGCGGGAGTCGGGGGTGGGCGGAACGGACTTGGCGACAGTGAAGCTCACCAGCTGCACACAAAAACATCGAAGGTGCGTCAAAGAGGCAGAAGCAACACCAAGAACTAAAACCAAATCAAGAACCACACTCACCAATGGGCCGGTGGGGAGCATCTTGAGGTCCCATGGGGTCCGGCCTGCAGGCATCGGCGACGTCCGGGTGTCGACGGCGCTCCGCGCCCGGGTGAGCGCATATGGCCGCTCGAGGGGCGTCGGGAGCATCCGCGACCTCGCCGTGTCGACGGGGTTGGCCGCCTCGTCATCTCGAAGATGTAGAGCGGCCTCTCCATCAAAGGCACGATCCGCCCGTGATGAAGGAAGGCGAGGACGCCCATCGCGTTCGGCCCCATCGTCGCCGGGCGCCGCAGCCGCGGCCGAGACCGACTCCCGCCGCCTCCGATGCTTGGGGGCGTGGACACCCCGTAGCCCCGGGAGTCGGGCCTCTCCTTGAACACCCGACCAAGGTGTAGGGGGGGAGGCCGGAGCTCGGCGTTGCGCGAGGTAGAACCATCCCCGCTCCCGGCCCGGCGTTGTTCGTCGTCATGGTGCGGGGGATGTAGACGTTCTTGAATTGCCCCCGCGGGGCAAGCGACATCCCGCCGGCGTGCATCACGCGGCGGGTCCCTCGGCTCCGTCGTGGGGCTGCGTGATGAGCTCCGCGCGGAAAAGGTGTACCCGAGCTCCCGGTTCGCGGGACCCCCGGTACCCTTCGCAGACGCCCACGAATGTGGCCGCCTGCGAGATCGCGTTGGGGGCGAAGTTGTGCAGCTCCACTCCGTAGTGGTGGCACATCGCCCGCATGAAGGTGCTCGCCGGCGCGATGAAGCCCCGCTCGTGGTAGCGGATGAAGCTCACCACGTAGCCCTCCGGCGGGTTGGGCGCGCGGTCCGCAGCCGGCGGCACGATCCACTCCGCCGGACGCCCATCTTCATTGGCCGCCAGCTGACCGGCGGCGACCAGCTCGCCAAGGGCCAGCGGCGTCACCGTCGACCTCTCCCAAGCGTACGGCTCCAAGATCGTGAGGGGCGGCTGAGGCGGCGCCATGAAGAAGGCAAAGAAAAGCAGGAGCGAAGGACAAGGAACGGAAGAAAAGCTCTAACGGCGACACCGCACGGTGGCAAGGGCGAGATGAAGACGAAGGGGCGGGGGACTGAAAATGGTGAGGCGTTAAGGTAAAAAACCGCCATCTCCTCCTCCCCTCAGATTTATAAGCCGACGGGCGAGCTCTCCGGAGCGGATGCCCCGCTCGCATTAACTGCAGGGAATCTTCCCTTCACGTCGACGGACGGGCCCCACCACGACTGCAGCGGCCACGTCACTGCAGGCGGGCCATCATCACGGCGAAGACCCGCAGGGACCGAGGCGAAGCCGTCACGTCCACCTGCCACGCCGCCCACTACGCGCGCGCGCGCGGCCGCAGCGCCTAAAAAGACGCGCCCGCGCTGCAAAAAACCGCAGCCTCGACTGCGAGGCATTTAATGACCGGGTCCCTTGCCAAGCAAGGAGAACCCTCGAGCGGGGCGAGCCCTCGGCTCAAAACGAAAACAACCCTCGATGGGATATCAACGTGAGAAGGCCGCCCGGGACCTGCTTGATGTAAAGCAGGCACCGCGGGTACCCATGCCACGTAGAACCCTCGAGCGGGGCGAGCCCTCGGCTCAAAACGAAAACAGCCCTCGATGGGATATCGACGTGAGAAGGCCGCCCGGGTCCCGCTCGATGTAGAGCGGACACCACGGGTACCCATGCCACGTAAAACCCTCGAGCGGCGCGAGCCCTCGGCTCAAAACGATGTCAGCCCTCGATGGGATATCGACGTGAGAAGGCCACCCGGGTCCCGCTCGATGTAGAGCGGACACCACGAGTACCCATGCCACGCAAAACCCCCGAGCGGCACGAGCCCTTGGCTCGAGACAATATCGATTCTCCAAGGAAGGGCACATACGCTGCGCTACCAACCAGCTCCTCGAGGGCTGGCTCGCCCAGGCCCCTCGACGGCCGCAGACGTGAAAAGACGGGACCGCCCAGGCGCCACCCCGCACGGCCCTACTGATCAGAGGTCCGAAGCCTGACCCTCGACGGGTTCGAACAGCGCCACGGATCGCGAGTTAGGGACGACGAGGGCACGCGCATTCGAGCCGTTCCTCGAGCCCGTCGGCTCGAGGGTGCCCCACATGTCGTGTTCGAGAGCCAGCGAGGGCAGCTAGCCGGGGATCCCACCGAGGGAGAGCTTCCGCGCCCTCGGTCCCTAGCGAATGGGACCGAGCCCCACCTAGCAAACCCACGCAAGCGCTTCCATGGACGTGTCTCCGGACCGCGCAGCCTACCCTTATCGAACGGGGCATGGGCGTCCACTTGAACCACCCGCTACCAGCTCGAAAAGGAATCCGCAATTCGCGACCCGCTCGATGGGAGTTGTAGAAACCTCACCCTCCGTCCCACGGAGGGACGGCGAGGGCGCGTTAAAAAACAAGTCGCCAAGCTCTACCCGATCGCCTCAAACGGGCCAAGGCTCGGGGGCTCGGCGCACGGCTACACCTCCTTGAAATTGCACCCGCCGGAGACAGGTGCCGCGGCGCGTGCACCCCCGAAGCCGGCTGAAACACCGCCGATGCCGGTTGGAATATGTGCCACGCCCCTCGACCAAAGTTCTCGCGGTTAACCCCCTCGCGGAGCACACACACTCCCGCGGGCTTCGGGGGCTAGACCCGCGGGCCCGCCGACGCGGCCCCACGGAAAGCGTTCGCAAAACAAGGAGGGAAGAACGTCCTATCGTAGGTCCCGCATCCGTGGGAGCCTCAATGGCAAACCCACGGATGCTCGGGGGCTACTGTCGGGGACAGCCCTAGGGGTCCCCTTAAACAATGGGGAAAACCTCACTTAAAACCCACAACGAAACCAAAACACGTTAAGTCTAACCATGCAGGTGTCTAACCATGCAGGTGCCTAACCATGCAGGACACAGCCCACAGGGACTCTGACGGCCCATCGGGGCGGCCCACTTAGAGATACCCTCGAACAGGCTCCGCCTCGTTCGAGGATGCGTGCTCCCTTCGGGCGGGCTCCGCCCCGTTCGAGGGGCAGCACTTCCCTCGAGCAGGCTTCGCCTCGCTCGAGGGTACGCCCCGCCCTCGGCCGGGGTCCGCCACGCTCGAGGGCGCCCCTCACGCGTGCGGCGGCCCCCCGTACACGGGCATTTAACGCCCCGACGCCGGCGGGGACGGCGCTATCATGCGCCGGGGCTCGCACCCGGTGCCGCCGCACCAACTCCCCAGGAGGAGCCCATCCCCGCCACCGTGGGATGGGACCGTGCGGCGCGGCCGGTGTCGGTCCCGTGACACCGTGCGCACGCTCCAAAGACGGCTAACGCGCCGAGCCCTCGAAAGGGGGCGGCGCACCCTCGATTCACTTTCTTGTGACCCTACGGGGGTTAGGTGGAGGCGCTAGGCCGGTGGACCGCCATCCCCGCCACCGTAACGGCGTGGCCGCCGTACCCGCGCGTGCAGGCGCACGCCGGCCCTGTGGCAACGACTCCAGCCCTGTAAGGCGCGTCGGGAAGGAACGCCGTTCGCCAACTCCCCGTACTCCGTACAGGCCGCGCGTCGACACCTCCCTCGAGCCTATCAGAGGACTTCACCGCCATCCGCCTGCTCTACTACCCTCGAACCGCCACCGTTCGGGTACAACTCGAGCCATGATGACCAGATCGCCGCAAGGATCGACCGGACGGCCGCCCATTCTACGCCGTAGCACGTCGCACTCCCCCACGTAGCTAGATAGCGCGGCGTGCATGTAATTCGCCTCCCCCTTGAGCTATAAAAGGGGAGTGAACCCCCCAGCCGCGGGGGACAGACAACACAGGATACAGCAGACAGATCCATTGAGATCCGAACTCACAACACACCACGTATTCACTCTTCAATTCTCCCACAATATCTTCAGCCAGGGACTTGGAAGCCTCTCTTCCTCTCCCGCCTTGCTTGTAGCCACCCCACTACGAGCACCCCGGTGCTGAGCAATATAGTGCCGAGAGCACACCCCTGCTGGACGTACGGCCCCCTCGGCCGGAACCAGGATAAAACCCTGTGTCACTTGTTGCTTAGCATCGACCATTGAGGGATAGACCTCGGCGCTATCTACTGGTTAGTGTCGGGACCATATTCCGCACCGACAAATATATATCTGCCATCGTGACCCACGGCGTTAGGGACATAACGTCGTGGCCCACGGCAGTAGGAGCCGCCAGGAGTGGGCCCGTACCCTTAACGTCGTGGGCCACGGCATTATGTCTCTGACGTCGTGGGCCACGGTGTTAGGGGCCTAACGCCAAGCGGCAGTGTGGCGCTCAGGTAACGCCATAGGCCACGGCGGTATCCGGTCCTTACCGCTGTGGGCTGCAGGAATTTTTTAAAAAAATGAATTGTTGAAGCATTGCTAAAACGACGAATATTTAACGACAAATTTAGATAAACGATTACAAAATTTTGCAATGGCACGTGTGACATAATTACCCTAACTTTGTGCCGCTCTTGCTAGTCCTAACGTGCCTTAGGGAATTCAAATAAACGATTACAGCAATTATAGTCTAGTTGCACGAATAGTACCCGGAGAACCCGTATATCATAGACCCACAGGAGTGCTGGGAGGGCATGTAGTGCCCCGACGGGGGTGGAGTTGGATTAGATGGTGGCGGAGGTGGAGTTGCTGGTGGAGTGTTGTCCTTCTTTTCGTGGCACGGACAACGGCAGTACTCGTCCTCACAGCCGGTGTTCTTCTTCACCACCATTAGTCCGGTCACCGGTCCGTCGTCGCCGTTGGTAGATGTCGGATCTAGAGAAGCCAATGCCGACGTGAGTTCTTGCCTCAGGTAGAAGATGGCAACATCCTCGAGGTAGTTGATGTACTCTTGATACGGGTGAATAGCTAGGGGGTCCACCCATTGCACAAAACCGCAGTTATCTGGTTGTTCAGAGTACCGCAGAAACCGTAATTACATTAGTAAATCATAAAATGATGAAGGATAGAGATCATGGAGTTTTGCCTACATGCTCGTGAGCAATGCCAAAAGCGGCGACCAGAGTTGTCTCATCCCTGATAAACCTGCATCACACAGAACTCATCGTGTGCACACCTTGGCCAGTTCACCATTTCATTTGGTGCGTACTTTCTAACATCACGCATGGATTTGAAATCTCTCTTGTCTAAGACTGGAAAATTGGTGTTGAACTCTGGATCTTGCTGGCTCCACAGTGCTGGACCGATGGAGTCATCATCATCAGTCCCAGTCCAGGAACTCATTGTTGCTTGTTGTGTTGTGAAGTGAAACTGGAGAAGAGTACTCACATATATGTAGGCGCAGACTAGATGGTGATCCATTCGATCCGGGGCAAGAAAACGGCCAGTGACTCAGAGGAAACACACCCTAGTACTAGGTACACTGTTTGGTGCAGTGACTCACAGAAAACACACCCTATGTGTTCACTGTTTGGAGCAGTTCACAGAAAATACACGCTAATACGAGTTTTACTGTTCGCATCTGAAATGCATCTTAAATTAAGTTCTTAAAGATACAACCCGACTCTAGAGTGTGATGAAATGAAATCATAATTTTTTATGGATACAGTAACACTCGGCGTCGAGTACTCTACGTCTACTGGGTACAACGGGGGTATTTCCCCTTCCTCATAGCATCCGGCCTAGCTTCCTTAACCCGGCGAGCTATCTCCCTCTTACTCTCTCTATCTGCTTCACGGACCGCGGCCGCTTCACGGTCTTTGATCTCCCGGCGAATGCGAATTTCCTCCCGCTGCTCCTTACGTTTTTTTTCTTGTTTTTCTGCCTATGTATCTACTAAGAAAATCTACACTAAAACTATTAAGTATCAGAGTATTACCTCTAACGAGACGAAAAATCGACATAACTTCGCACCTTCACCACCTCCTCCTCACTCCCTTCTCCTCTTCCCCCTCTATTTTCTTTTTTCGAATTATTATGACATTTTCGGCTGAATTTCAGTGTTATATAGGCAGCCAGACCCTAGCACCGTGGCCCACGACGCTAGCAGGCCTGCTGCCGCTGTGGCCTACGACGCTAGGACATAACACCGTGGCCCACGGCGCTAGGCCCCTAATGTCGTGGGGTACGGCGCTATGTCTGTCCCACACTAAGGGCCCACTCCTGGCGGCTCCTACTGCCATGGGCCACGTCGTTACGTCCATGACGCCGTGGGCCACGACGACAGATGTATATTTTTGCAAAATTTCTGGCGGACCATATATTTTTGCAAAATCGTGATAAAAAATATAAAAAAAATTCTGACTTCGTGCTAGGCTGGGTCGACACGATGGGCTAGTGACGCCGCCCAGCAAAGCGTGAGATGTGGGTCAGGCAGGTGTGGGCATGAGTACGAAACTTGTCGTGCTGGCTATGTTCAATTCGGGCCAAATTTTCTTGCTTTGGACCGGTCCATGAGCCTCGGACCAACTATAGCCCTCTCCAAGGAAGCCCAGCTTAAGATCTCTTTTGGGGGAAAACGTAACACTTGCCTTTATCATTTCTATATCTTTGGTCTGCCTGTTTGAATCATTCTATAAAGAAACCAAAAGTGCAGAACTAAAATTCTCCGTTTTTAAATATATGTTACACCTTTGACTTCTTACTTCAGCCAGCTTTGACTACAAATATCTATTAAACAAGTTAGTTAGTTAAAGTAAAATATGTATCATTATGTGTATTGTCACGTGTACTTTAGATTTAACTTGTAAATTCATTTATTTGCAAAAATATTTGCAGAAAAGACAAATAATCAAATAAGTGGAAAAATCAATGGTACCATATATTTCAAGTTTAAACCATCGGATCCAAACCTTAACTGCCCCATACGGCTCTCGGTAGCTTGACACGAATCGAGTTCGGATTCCGCGCGCGTGTGGAAGAACACCATGAGTCCATCACGAATCATAGTCGTGTTGGGTTCCGCCGCGCGCCCAGGCCGAGTCCAAGTCTCCAACTCCAACTCGTACCATAACTCTGAACCCTGGCCTCCCCTCCGAACCGCGGAGATCACGGCATCCCAACCAAATCTTCCCGTCCCGAACGCTCCGACCGTCGCCAGCCAACTCGACGACGACGGCCATATGGAAGAGACCGCCGGCGCGGCGGGGAGCAGCAGCAGCCTGCCTCCGGAGATAACCATGCCGCCGTCGCAGCGCGGGCAGAAGCGAGGCGCTCCGGACGTGGACGATGCCGCGGGCGACGGCGCGGCCCGCGGCTCGCCCCGACGCGCCGGCGTCGACACCCTCGCGGAGGAGGAAGAGGAGCACTACTACATGGAGTTTGTGGACGACGAGCTGGAGCTGGGCGAGGCGGACGACGGCGCGCCTCCCGCGCGGCAACTGTTCGAGTTCTTGCGCGTCCGCCCGGGCGCCGTCGACGTGACGCCGAGGCTGGGCGTGGGGCCTGTCGCGGGCGACTACCGTGGAGGGACCGTCGACACGACGCTGAGCTTGGGGCTGGGCTCCGAGGCGGCGCCGGGCGAAGACGATGGCGGCCGCATCCGGTCTCAAGTCCAGTCCGCCATCGGCGCCGCGCTGGGTGCGGCATCCAATGCCGAGCCGGACCCGGATGATGGCCCTGTGCTTGATGATATGGCCGCGCCCTTATTCCACGAGCCGACTTCGGTGGATGAAGAAGAAGGTTTCGCGATGGATTGTTTCGACGCCACGGCGGGCGACGGCCCCGCCGGGTCGGCCGCGGATGACGGCGCAGCCGGTCGTCCATCCAACGGGCTGGACCTGAACCAGCCCTGCCCCTCCGAGTTACCCGAAGGCGCACCGCCTGATCCCTCCAACGTGCCGGCGCAAGACACGGCGGTGGTGGGCGACGACGACGACCTTGAACGGCTTGAAGCGCACGTCGGTGAGCGCGGCGTGGCGACGGCGACGGCAGTGGAGCAGCGCCGCCTGCCATCGACACCGTTCGTCGTCTTCTGCGGCCCTGCACATGCATGATGTCCGAGCACCGAGCGTCCTGACTGCTGACTCCAGCTAACTGTCTGTCCGCCACGCACATATTGAGGTCCGGCCGTCACGTAGGTTTGGCCAGGAACCCGCCTCCCAACGTCGCCGGCCGGTGATCGGACTCTCGGAGACGATGGATGGGTCATACGTGCAATGAGACAGCAGTTTTTTCTTTAATCACTGGGTCACTTCTATCTTTTTTGTGTTCTTTTCCGTTGAAGCAATGATGCATTAATGATTAATCACTGCGACTATACTCAATAGTTTCTACAAATCATGTGACAAACTGATAGGTGGTAGTATTCTACCGAGCCTGGTTTACAGATTTTGGTGAACCGAAGAACAGAACGAGTAATCAGTAGATTCAGGCAACAGGTAGAAGTAGACAGCGTAGACGTGGTGCTGATTCGTCTGAACATTTACATACGGCCATGTCAAATTGCACCAAACACATCACTTCTCAGAATCTCCATAGGCAGAAACAGAACAGCAAGAACGTAAAAACCCAAAAGGTTGGCGCGTCAATGATCCCATCAGTTTGGCGCGCCAATGAACCCTCGGCGAAAGAAAGGTACACCAGGAAGAAAGATGATACAAGCTCAGAAGATGTTTTCTTCTTCACGGCACATCACGGGAGGTGTCAACACTCGGCCACCGCTCTTTTCCGGCCTGATGGTGTTAGCTGCAAGGACAATGAGATGTCAGCAATTTGAAGGCAGGGTCAAGGTAAAGAGGGAGTTGGGAAGAGGTACTGACAGATGAGGAAAGGTCAGATGTCTTGAGAACTCGCAGCCTCTTCACTGAAGAAACAAACATCCTGCAGGAATCCAAGTATAACATAACATACTGTAAGCTTTTCCTGCAGCAAACAAACCTATAAACTGAATGTGGCATAGTTCAATTTCAGGCAGCATTTTTGGGGAGAAGTTTGACAAAAAAAAAATCTGTGTGTAAGAATAATAGAAGATGCAGTCTAGGCCAATCAGATAGCATTTTAAATATTCTCAGGTATATGTTTTGCTATCCAAGACATCGAGAACAAAGTATTGTACTAGTCTGAAATTCCGAATGGTAGCTTTATAGGTATGTATTTTAACATATCATTCAAATGCTAAACTTACCCCCAGGGAACATCGCCAACCAGCACCCTGTCACCTTCATAATCCTCATAAACTAGGGTGTACTCGCCAGTTCCATCTAGTAAACCAGATATCGCCACCTCTTCCTGTGAACACTCCCTTGTACTAGCGGCCAAAGGGTCTTGTTGTGCTGCATGAAGAAATACAAGAATTGGACAATTTGAATGAGACACTAATCAAGCAACCCGAACATTTAAAATATTGGAAGCTACATAGCATTGAAAAGGGGAGGCAAAATAGTCTTTCAGCATAATGTTGTAATCAAGCAAATGGAGCCGACACTCGTATAAGGCAAAGTTAATAATGTTTGTAATGATCTTATATCAAGCAAAGATAAAAGGTACACAAAGACAAAGTAGGATTGATCATGTACCTGCAAGGAGTCCACGAAATAGCTTGTCAACAGCCAGAGACAGATTCTCATAGCTATCAAGGGCATTCAGGTCGATTTTTCTACCAATAGGAATGCCATCCATGTTAATCTTTACAAATGGAGCTCTTTTGATGGTCTCTTCAGGTTTGGCAGCCTTCTTCCCATTCTGGTGATCAAGGGATGTTTTGCTAGAGGTAGCCAGATTTCTTCTGAATGAACGAACTGGAGGCCACCCGATAACTGGGGCATTAGGAGATCTGAAGTTCGAGAATGAAACAGTGTCACATGAGAAAGAAGCATATACAGTTACTGGATAAAGAGCTACAATTAACAAACAAAGAAGTTCCTGCTTGTGAATGCACAGAGATTAAGGTTGATATACTGTTAACTGAAATCTCCTAAGCTTTTTGTTTCTTGAAAATGCTTTGTGTTTTAGACAGTTGACTAACAACGTCTGAAGACTGGTATTAATATTCTTTAAATTTTGGCTTGTGGAGCTCGGCAACAGAAATTTGCAGCAGAAGCAAAGAAAGCTTAATTCATATAGTTTTTAAAACTACTCACTACTAACTACTAACAAATGATTGGAAAATTTAAACAGCTCCCACTATAAAAAAGTAAATCTACTAGTATTAAGTAGCAGCACAGTTTATTTTTGTTCAACAGAAAATTAAACACAGAACTCATACTCATATTCGTACTCTTTGGAAGTTATGGCATAGTTAATTACATGGGGTGTAAACTCTAAACAGAGGCAACATGGCATGTTCAAATCCAAGCACTGCCCACTAATTAGGGACAAAACAAAGAACATAGGGCCAAAAACGTTAGCACAGAGATTAAAGTAGATGTATTGCTGAGTGCTACATCTTAGGTTTTTTAAATTAGAAATGCTTCATTTTCAAAACACTTTTGTAGTAACAACTTCTGATGGCTGATATTAAAAATCATGAAATTTTAAGGCTTGCTGCACTTTCCAGAAGAGATTTGCAGAGGAGCCAAAGGAAACTTCAGGTCTACTATAGTTATTCACAAACCTTAGTTCTAACAAATGATTGGAAAATCCAAACATCCTTACAATAAAAAATATTAAATCTAGACTAAACTAGTAGTTAGTAGTAGCACAGTTTATTTTTATTCTAAAAAAGAAATAAATATAGACCTCACAGTCTGATACTATGGCATGGTAATCCTAAGGGGTGTAAAGTGTAGAGAGGCAACATGGCATGTTCCAACCTAAGCACTGGCCACTAGGGGGACAAAACAAAGAGCAGTTGACAGTGGCAAAAACAACTGCATCCCTCATAAATGGGAGGAGCTCCACCTCCACATCCAGCTCCATGCCTCCATGCATGGCAGCAGGCAGATGCAAACAAGACAACCGGCCCTGGAATCCTGGATGGTTTCGCCATGAATGAGCTGCAGTCCAGTGCAGGAGATGGAGCCAACTTCCCTCTTAAACTCATGCCGGGGCAGACGGGAGGAATTAAAAAAAACCACACTACTAGCTGCCAACTGTTGCTACTAAAAAGCTGATAAGTGTTCCTGGTGAAATTTGGCATGTGAGGGGTTATGATTGATCCACACCTTGTCTGGGAGGCATTGTTGGTGGACGCAAGAGCATGCCCTGTAGCTGGAGCCACTGCTGGGGACCCTTTTGCCTTGCCTGCACAAGAACAAGGACAAAGCAACAAGAGGAGTTCATGCCGAGAACTTTTCACTTTCATTACTGCTGAGTACCAACCGAGTCGAGAACAAACGAAGGAACAAACAAACGCTATGGGAGCAAATGGAAGAGCTGGTGCAGGAAAAGAAGATCATAAATATGAAACAGAACGGATTTATCGGTTGTCAAAGTTGTAAAGTCCTGACTGCTTGAATTTCATTTAGTTTGGAAGAAATGAATTTCATTTAGCATCGAATTTCTGAGTTTTATGCAAGAACAGTGATTGACTGGTTGTGCACAGACTTAAGCTAGGACAAAATTACCAATCTGTAGACACCTCTTTAAGTGTTGTCTGAATATAACAAACCCCTCCGAAATCAGACTGTGTGCAGAGTTTTTTTTTTAGTGTATGAGGAAGGAAAATACAGCCATTCTACTCCACTCATGTCTAAAAAATTGGTATTGCAGGAGAACAAATATGCAACATCCACAGTTTGCATTTGCATATTCACAAATGTCATCACAGACTATAGAACTCTGCTACTCTGCTAGCTATGGCATCATGGAATGCAACCAGCCAACCAGACCAAGTAACCAAGAAAAACATTTGACTTGAACACTACTGCCGACTGCTGAAAAGTGAGAAGTGTGGTGCTGTGATTCAGAGATGATTGCGTGCAGTTCCTACATACCTTGTGAGCAGGGGGAGAAAGCTGCCGCGTTGGAGTAGCCGAGGGAGAGCATGGACGTGTCGGCAGCAGAGTGGTGGTGGTGGTGGTTCCCCTTCTCTCTACCTGCCGCCGTCCAAGTTGCACCTCCTCCTCCGCCGCCGCCGGGGAGCCCGAGGCTGAGCTGCAGCGTCCTCTCCTCGTCGTCCTGCCTCGGCTCGCCCATCCAGTTGCGAAGAGCCTTGCTGCCGCCCTCTGCTGCCTCCCCCATCTCTCTGTCTCCTCCTCCCCTTGAAGCAAGCTGCCAAGCACGACTGCTGGACGGCGTGTGCTCTGAAGCTGCTGGGGATGTGGTGTGGTGTGGTGTGGTGGCTCTCTTTATACCCTGCAGCAGGGAGGAAGACGAGAGGGATCAGGCAGGGGGGGGACAACGTAGTAGTAGGGTGAACAGAAACAAAACAAAACAACAGCTCATCTCGGCAACAAGGAACGGGAAATTGTTGCAGAAAAAAATTGCGGATGTGAAATGAAATCAATAGCGACCTCTGCTCTCTGCTCGCCCCAAGGGAAGCCAACAAATGAGCAGACGCAGCAGCTTGCGGGCGGGGGGGCTAGATGAGGAGGAGGAGGAAGCAAGGGGGGTTGCCGTGCGGGAGTCAAGAAGAGTCACCCCGGTGGCGCGGTCGGTGGTCGCCTCTCCTCTTGTGGACTCGTGAGCCCGCTGCTGGAGCGCGCAAGCAAAATGGGCAGCGAGCTGTTGGCTGCTAGCGGTGGGGTGAGGGGCAGAGATTGGAGAGGAGAGGAGAGGAGAGGAGACGGGTTTGGGTTGGGGGAGAGATTCCACGGGGCTGCTAGCCTAGGCTATTGTTAGCAGAGTGGTGGAAGAAACGGGAATGGAGCACGGCACACGCCAACGTGCTCTCAGGGATCTTAGGGCATCTATAGCTGCTGCTGCCCCTGCCCATCTGCTACCATCTCGTGCTGGGATGCTGCAGCAGCCCTCCTGCTTGTCACATCACACAGAGGCCAGAGCACGCGGCAGGCTCTGAAAAGGTTGCAGGCGTTTAGTTAACCTCCATCATCATTAGCAGCGAGTTCTCTGTTAAGAGAGTTTGGTACGGTACACTTGATGGAGACGGACGGGGAAGAAGGTAGCAGGGGGGTGATCGATCGGTCAGCAATGGTGGTGGGGTGCCGTCGACGGGGACCAGTGTGCTCGGCTGCTCGCAGAACACAAGCGGGGAAAGAGGAAGCAAAGCAAAGCAAGCGACAGGAGACGACAAGGGTGGTGGGTCAAGGGGATAATTAGGCGTGCAGGCGGGGGAAGATTTGCACGATCCCAGCTTTTGGCCGGGCCGGCACACACTCTCTCCTTCCTGGCTACTACTAGTAGCTCTAGCTTACCTATAGTCAGTCCTCTCTCCCATGGCCATGGCCAGCAACGCGTTGGGCGGCGAGCGCATTGCTGTTGCTGTTCCCCTGGGGGAGCCTGCTGCCTGCCAGCCAGCCTGCCTCTGCCTGCTGCTTCAGCCAGGGCTCGTCAGGAACAGGGCTCTCTTCAGTTTGCAGCAGCAGCGGCAAGGGCTGAAAACTGGAAAAGGTTTACAGTGCGCAGGCAAAACAAACAAAATATGCCGTGCTTTTCCCCCCTGTTGCAGCTCTCTCGTGCTCGTGCCCCATGGCCGGGAAACGGTTGGGTGCTTGGCTCAAGAAAGCTGCCATTTTTTTCTCTCCTCACTTGACACTTGAGCTCTGGGCCGGGTCAGCCTCAGCTAGAGCTACCAGCTACGTAGAGCTCTTTGCCGTTGCAGATGTGTCACTGCCACGCTACGCTGGCCGTGCCATTGTCGTTGACGTAGTAGCTTTTGCAGCAAATGCTGGGTGTCATCGAGGAGATCAGAAAGAGAAAACTCATACTCAAATTGTGATAAACTGGTAAATGTACCATTTGCAAACTCTACTACAAAGGTTAGACTTTGTGCTTTGTGTATACAAATAAAGCACTCATTTCAAGTATAAGTATATGCAACTTCTCTAAAAGATTGTGATCTATGGATAGAGAAGATCTAGTTGACGTCGTGAGGTCAATGATTTGAGTGGACCAGATGTCAGGTGGAGATATATCGCTGAGATACGGTTAATACGTGCGTATATGCCACCACAGTCCACAGCAGGGAAAAGTGAGGTGTAGCCGTCTCTCAAGATGCTCTGCCAGCCACGAATATCAACTGTGCGCTACCGTCTGTACAGCAACAAATTAAGCGGCTTGCATTGCAGCAGCAGCATATGCTACTCTACAGCAACATACACGTACCCTCAGCTTTATAGGGGTCCAAACTTCGATTTTTTTTTTCTTTTCGAAGTGTGGTAAAGGTGGCGTACGGACGGGCAGGGGTGTATTTCCGGTGGTTAGTTCTAGGGTTCTAGCAGCTAGCAAATCGTCACAAAAACCAAGAGGCAAAGCAACTACACTCGTGGATCGAATTTCAGGTATTTATAGAGATGGATTACACTTGTGTTATTTCATCGATTCTTCGATTTCCTTGTGCTGCAACAGCTTGGTTCCATGCATAAAAAAACCTATCTTAGGTTAAAATAAACATCTTCCCCCTTCTGTTCCAAATAATTGTAAATCATTTCAACTATTTTGGAGCGTCAAACCAAAATTATGACTGACCCTGCCATTGTCATTGATGCCGCCGCGGCCGCCATTTTCTCTCCTCCGCCTCCCTAACCCAAGAACAGATCCTTCAATGCGGTAAGGAAATAAGGCAGAAGACTTGAGATAGAGAGGTCATGGGATAGGGTGGCGCAGAAATTTGTCGGTGGAATTGATCATATTGTCATGAGGTGGATGTGTCAGAACGGAGTGAGCATCGAGCGTGCAGGCTTCATTTTGAGGAGGGTCCGTGTCATTGCGTCTATAGTTACAATGTGCGAGGTACGGTAACAATGTTTATATACACAAGGAATTCGATTACAACAACAGTTGTAATTTGATTACAAACCATCACAAACAAAATACTTGTAACGGGATTATGTTACATTTTAAGGAAACCAAACACTACTTTGATGAATGCATCTTTTATAGGCAGTACTTGGTGGAAGCTGTTGGAAATATGCCCTAGAGCCAATTGGATTTAATCCACTAGTGGACTCGGAAGGATTTGATCCATTATGGTGTAAAAGTCCTAAAGGGCCACAAATGTTGTAAAGCCCATTAGCGTTGGAAGGGGTACACCATCTATTAGTCCCGTATTGCTAATGGACGATAGTGTGGGGGTTTTCCTCCCAATAAATATGGACCACACCCCTCCCGAAAAGACACAACTTTCTCAAGTAGCGGTACCGCGCCGCCAACGCTCTCTCCTCATCGCACTCGCGGACCTAGCGATCCGGCGTGCGTCGCTTCCTTCTCCGTACGTGTGGATATCTTGGAGGTGCGCATCCGGAGCACTTGGATCGGACGAGCCGCACGTGCAAGTCAACAAGGACGTGAGCAGCGCACCGCTCGCACTTGCTACCCTCGACGCGTTTGTCTACATCGAGACGGATCCGCCGCATCCGCGCGTCTAGTGGTAATCCCGTGATCTCGACAACAAGCAATTCCGGTTTTGCGGGGAAAATTTTGTTTTGCGCTAGCGTAGCCACCCCGTATCCCTTCGGTGGTATCGAGCCGTAGCCGCTAAGTTTTAGATTCGGAATGTGTGCGTATGGAGATATGCGGATGTAGATCAAAGTTTTGATCGGATTCGTGTTCTTACGTGATGGTCGTGTAACGAATTACTCCTACCGGTCGGAATTCCGCCATCGAGTTAAGTGATACACGTAAACCCGATCACGGCGAGAAGGAGATCAATTGGATTGGTCGAATCGAAGCTAGGTCAAGAGCCAAGCGCATGGGATGCGTGGTGGCGGCGGATTGGATGCGCTACGGCCGGGAAAACCGAGAAAATATGTTGTTTGGTAAAACAGTCATAACTTTTCGTGGTTAACTCGGATGAAGACGTTTTCTATACGAAAATTGATGTACAAGAAAATTTACACATGTGATAAACCAGCTTTGCTGGTCTCGGCGAAATTAGTTTTGCCAAATTCGGCTTGAAAGATGGGTTTTCGGGCGTTTTATGTTTGGACATCGGAATTGCGATGATCCGTTTTGCGGGTTTTGCGATCGGTATGGCCTATATGTGTATGTGATGCATGTGTGTAATTTTTTTCGTGACTTGCGTGTCACGTGTACGGCAATACGGCTGGAGCCACATGTATTGTCAAAATTAATGTAATGGTCTGCGTACCAATTTGTGATGATCTAATACGTGATAGTGTAACTTTCATTACTAGCACGCATTAGATAGTTCTTGGAGGACTCATCACATGGAGGATGGCACACACGGATCATGGAGATAGAGATCAACATGATGTACATATCAATGGAGATGGAGATCACCATGTGACAATAGGCCATACCGTGTTACAACCGTGTGAATGTCGTTCTTACCATTCTACTTTTACATGCGACAAGGTTATTTTCTTGCGTGTGATGTTACGAGTAGAACGATCCGTTTGGAATTTTAAGTTAACATGCCCTCCCAATACTTGCCACCGTCCCACATCTCATACAATTAGTGGTGGGTCTATGAAATTAGGGTGCCACTAGTTTTCCTTGACTAGACGGGCTTATATCGGATACTTACACGCATAAATGTTGGTTTGCTTATCAAAGTCATCTTAACGGTTAAGGATTTTGGGGCATAAAGGTTGGGAGCCTAGACATAGAGATGTCACCCAACAACGGGAGTCATATGTGATATGATTAGCAAAGAGATGCTTACCGATCTACCTTGTTTACTAGCGGTGACGCAAAAGCTCACTAGTAGACTTGTTAGTTGTGGATTCTGAATCACTAAGTATCAATGTGGGGATATTGATTTTAGTGGGAGTAAATTCTTTTATTTTACTCAGTCATGGATATTTTGTCTTTGTATTTTGCGTTTATTATTTTGTTGTAGATGGCACCTAGTAAGGAATTTTCTTTGCGTATGATCCTTGAGAAGGACAAGTTGAATGGAACGAACTATACGGATTGGATCCGTAACCTTAGAATTATTCTCAAGGCTGAGAAAAAGGAAGAGGTTCTAGACACCCCTTTACCCGAGGAGCCCGATGAAAATGCAACACTCGGCCGTAAAGAACGCTTACAAGAAGGCATGGGATGTCGATCTTGAAGTGGGTCGCCTTATGCTTGCGTGTATGGAACCCGACTTGCAAATGAGTCGGTCCATGTGCACGATATGGTCGTGGCACTCAATGATATGTTCGCCACACAGGCTAGGACCGAAAGGTTCAATGTTTCTAAAGCCTTTGTGGAGTGCAAATTGGCGAAGGCGCGCCGATGGGACCACATGTAATCAAAATGGTTGGTTACGTTCAAAGGTTGGAGAAGCTAGGCTTCCCGCTGGGCAAGGAGTTGTCCACTGATTTCATTCTCACGTCTCTTCCGCCTAGCTATGGGAACTTCATCTCGAACTACCATATGCATGGGGCGGAGAAGGGCTTGAAAGAATTGTGTGGTATGCTAAAGACAAGCAGAGAGTGACATCAAGAAAGGCGGCGCGGCAAAGTCATGTGATGGCGATCCAAAACAAGTCGACCTTTAAAAGGAAGGGCAATTCTTGGAAGAAGAAAGGCAAGGCCAAGGATAAGATCCCCATGCCAAACCACGCGCCCAAGGCTAGTCCGATTGCCAATGCTGAGTGTTTTCATTGTAAGGAAATTGGTCATTGGAAAAGAAACTGCAAGTTGTACCTAGCTTCTTTGAAGAACAAGGGAAGTAAGGGTACTTCCACTTCAGGTACACTTCATGTTTATGTTACAGATCCTATTTTCCTTGCTGATACTGTCATTAATTCTTGGGTATTTGATACCGGATCGGTTGCTCACATTTGCAATTCGACACAGGGAATGATAAGAAGTAGAAGCGTTGAAAGAGAAGTTGATTTCCGCGTGGGCAACAATGCAAGAGTTGTTGCATTGACCATCGGGACGATGCAACTCCACCTCCCGTCAGGATTTATTATGGAGTTGAATAATTGTTATTTTGTTCCTAGTTTGAGTCGAAACATTTTATCCCCTTCATGTTTGATGAAGGATGGTTATTCATTTGCGAGTGAAAACAATGGTTGTGTGATCTCTAAGGATAATATGTTTGTAGCTTGTGCATCCATTGTGAATGGCTTATTTGTTTTAAATCTTGATGATTCACCTATCTGTAACATAAGTGCTAAAAGGTCTCGACCTAATGATTTAAGTCCTACCTACATATGGCATTGTCGTTTGGGTCACATCAGTGAAAAGCGCATGAAGAAGCTCCATAACAATGGACTTTTAACTTCGTTTGATTTTGAATCCTATGAGACATGTGAAGCTTGTTTGCTAGGAAAGATGACCAAGATGCCTTTCTCGGGTTTTCCCGAGAGAGCCTCGAACTTACCGGAACTCATACATACGGATGTGTGCGGACCAATTAGTACGACGCCTAGAGGTGGATACCAATACTTCATAACGTTCACCGATGATTTAAGTAGATATGGTTATGTCTATTTAATGAAGCACAAGTCCGAAACTTTTGAAAAGTTTAAAGAATTTCGAGTGAAGTAGAAAATCAACGTGGCAAGAAAATCAAGACCTTGCATTCGATCGTGGAGGTGAGTATTTGAGCCATGAGTTTAGCAATCATCTAAAGAGTTGCGGGATTGTTCCACAACATACGCCACCGGAACACCTCAAATAAATGGTGTATCCGAGCGACGTAATCGAACCTTGTTGGACATGGTCCGATCAATGATGAACCGATCGGACCTACCATTATCATTTTGGGGTTATGCTCTAGAAACCGCAGCTTTCACTTTAAACAGGGTACCTTCTAAGTCCGTAGTTAAGAAACCATATGAGATGTGGACTGGTAAGACTCTCGGCTTTGTCTTTTACGAAAATTTGGGGTTGTGAGGTTTATGTGAAGAAACTTCAATCGGATAAACTAACACCTAAATCGGACAAGTGCATATTCGTGGGATATCCAAAGGAAACCTTGGGATATTATTTCTACAACCGGTCGAAGGCAAAGTGTTTGTCGCTCGGAACGGTGTTTTCTTAGAGAAAGAGTTCCTTAAAAGAGAAAAATGTAGACGAAGGTGTATCTTGAAGAAGTTCAAGATGAGCCGCTTGGGCAAGATTTCGCAATTGATGCTAATGTAGTTGAACAAGTTGAGATGCTCGTGGCAAGAGAAGCACCACCACAACCACGAAGGTCCGAAAGGGCACGTCGCGCAACCGATAAACTCAATCTCATGATCGCCGGAGAGCGCGGCATATTGTTGTTAGACAGTGATGAACCTATGACATATGCGGAAGCAATGATGGACCCGATTCCGAGAAATTGCAAAGTCCCATGAGATCCGAAATAGATTCCATGGATGACAATCAAGTTTGGAACTTGGTTGACCCGCCGGATGGTGTTAAACCCATAGAGTGCAAATGGATCTATAAGAAGAAGAGGGACATGGATGGAAATGTGCACATCCATAAAGCTCGACTTGTTGCAAAAGGTTTTTGACAAGTTCAAGGAGTTGACTATGACGAGACATTCTCACCCGTAGCGATGCTTAAATCTATTCGGATCATTCTAGCTATAGCCTGCATATTTCGATTATGAGATATGGCGGATGTATGTCAAAACAACTTTCCTAAATGGAAATCGAGCGAGGATGTGTATATGACACAACCCGAGGGATTTGTTGATCCAACCAATGCCGTAAAGGTGTGCAAACTTCAAAAATCCATTTATGAATTGAAGCAAGCATCTCGAGTTGGAACCTTCGCTTTGATGAAGTGGTCAAAGGGTTTGGCTTCATTCGAGTGAAGAAGAGCCTTGTGTTTACAAGAAGGAAAGTGGGAGCTCCGTAGTATTTCTAATCTTATATGTTGATGACATATTACCGATTGGAAATGACATTCCTATGATTGTGGCCGCTAAGACCTCATTGAAAAATAGTTTTTGGATGAAGGACTTAGGTGAGGCGGCATACATTTTGGGCATCAAAATCTTTAGAGATAGATCAAGAAGGCTTATAGGATTAAGCCAAGACACTTACATTGATAAAGTGTTGAAAAGGTTCAACACGGAAGAGGCGGAGAAAGGGTTCTTGCCTATGTCACATGGCATACATCTTAGCAAGACCCAGTGTCCTTCGACAACTGATGAGCGAGAACGCATGAGTGGAATACCGTATGCTTCAACTATCGGATCTATTATGTATGCAATGATATGTACACGTCCGGGTTTTCGTATGCACACGGTGTTACAAGCAGATACCAATCGATCCGGGTGAGGGTCCATTGGACGGCGAGTTAAAAATGTTTTTAAGTACTTAAGAAAGACTAAAGGCATGTTCCTAGTCTATGGTGGTGATGAGGAGATCGTTGTAACGGGTTACACCGATGCCGTTTCCAAACCGACCAAGACGATTCAAAGTCGCAATCGGGATACGTATTTACGATAAACGGTGGAGCCGTGAGCCGGAAGAGTTCCTAGTAGGAGACAAGTGGGTCGATTCTACAACGAAGCCGAGTACATCGCGGCTTCGAAGCCGCAAAGGAGGGTGTTTGGATAAGGAAGTTCCTTTCCGAACTTGGTGTGTTTCCGAGTGTCTCTAGCCCATTGGATCTTTATTGTGACAACAATGGGGCTATTGCGCAAGAAAAAGAGCCAAGGAACCACCAAAAGAATAAACATGTACTACGGAAATTTCATCTGATACGAGAGATCGTTAGACGAGGTGATATCAAGATATGCAAAGTACACATGGATTTGAATGTTGCGGATCCTTTGACAAAACCCCTTCCACAAACCTAAGCATGAGGCGCACATGAGAGCTATGGGTATTAGATATATTCTAGATTAGCTCAAGTGCAAGTGGAAGAATGTTAGAAATATGTCTTATAAGGAATCATAGAGATAATTATATTTCATTATATCCATGTCACTTGATTCTTTTATTGAATATCCATGAAAGGCGACTTGTATTTGATTGGCAATTATGTGAATTGTTTGTGAAACTCTTTTACTTGTATGGTTATTCAAAAATTGTCCCTAGCATGAGTTAATGACTAGCACATGAATTAATTGATGACTATGTTTCACAAGTCATGAACATGGAGATGTATAACTAATAATGTGGGCACATGTATAACATGGGGTGGGACCGACCCAATTTGAGACTTTGTTCTCTGTTTGCACAACGTATACGCTATGTCCTTAGACTTGAGATTGTCGCATGTACTCAAGATGTGAATTGACCTACTTAGGGGCCATCAACCGCTACTCCGTAACCGGGTAGTCATAAAGATGGCTTTCGGGTTTGTCGGGAAGCATCTTGTGAGGCATGGTCAATCAAGATAGAATTTGCCCCTCTACTTGAGAGAGATATCTGCGGGCCCCTCGAGTGATCGGATCAAGAAATGCATGGCCATGTTGGGTTAAGGGTTAACCCCCTTAGGATGATCCGAATCACGAGTCGAGAAAGAGAGGTCGGCTTGGAGCTAGACCAAATATCGTGAGGCAAAGGTAATAGCATGTATGAAATGTTGTGATGGTTTGTCCGATAAGATCTTTACGTATGCATAGGAGTTGACACATCTTGCTAGAGGTCGCTATCAACTATTGATCGAGTAATGTACTCGGGTCAAGTCTATGTGTACGTGAACCTATAGGGTCACACACTTAAGGGGTTGGAAGCCGAATGAGGATGAATATACTTGCATAGTTGACTCTAGTGCAAGTGGGAGACTCGTTGGAAATATGCCCTAGAGCCAACTGGATCGATCCACTAGTGGACTCGGATGGATTTGATCCATTATGGTGTAAAAGTCCTAATGAGCCACAAATGTTGTAAAGCCCATTAGCGTTGGAAGAGGTACACCATCTATTTGTCTCGTATTGCTAATGGACGATGGTGTGGGGGGTTTTCCTCCAATAAATATGGACCACACCCCTCCCGAAAAGACACAACTTTCTCAAGTAGCGACGCCGCGCCGCGCGCGCTCTCTCCTCGTCGCACTCGCGGACCCAGCGGTCCGGCGTGCGTCGCTTCCTTCTCCGTACGTGTGGATACCTTAGAGGTGCTACATCCGGAGCACTTGGATCGGACAAGCCGCACGTGCAAGTCAAGAAGGACGTGAGCAACCGCACCGCTCGCTACCCTCGACGTGTTTGTCTACATCGAGATGGATCCGCCGCATCCGCGTGTCTAGTGGTAATCCCGTGATCTCCGACAACAACAATTCCGTTTTGCGGGGAAAATTTTGTTTTGCGCTAGCGTAGCCACCCCGTATCCCTTCGGTGGTATCGAAAGCCGAAGTCGCTAAGTTTTAGATTCGAGATGTGTGCATATGGAGATATGCGGATGTAGATCAAAGTTTTGATCGGCTTCGTGTTCTTACGTGATGGTCGTGTAACGAATTACTCCTACCGGTCGGAATTCCGCCATCGGAGTTAAGTGATACACGTAAACCTAGTCACGACAAGAAGGAGATCAATTGGATTGGTCGAATCGAAGCTAGGTCAAGAGCCGGGCGCATGGGATGCGTGGTGGCGGCGGATTGGATCCGCTACCGGCGCGCCGGAAAACCGAGAAAACATGTTGTTCGATAAAACGGTCATAACTTTTCGTGGTTAACTCGGATGAAGACGTTTTCTATAGGAAAATTGATCTACGGAAAATTTTACACATGTGATAAAACAGCTTTGCTTGGTCTCGGCGAAATTAGTTTTGCCAAATTCGGCTTGCAAGATGGGTTCTCGGGCGTTTTAAGTTTGGACGTCGGAATTGCGATAATCTGTTTTGCGGGGTTTTGTGATCGTATGGCCTATATGTCTATGTGACGCATGTGTGTAATTTTTTTCGTGACCTGCGTGTCACGTGTACGGCAATACGGCTAGATCCACATGTATTGTCAAAATTAATGTAATTGTCTGCGTACCAATTTGTGATGATCTAATACGCGATTGTGTAACTTTCATTACTAGCACGTGTTAGATAGTTCTTGGAGGACTCATCACATGGAGGATGGCACACACGGATCATGGAGATGGAGATCAACATGATGTACGGATCAATGGAGATGGAGGTCACCATGTGACAATAGGCCATACCGTGTTACAACTGTGTGAATGTCGTTCTTACCGTTCTACTTTTACATGCGACAATGTTATTTTCTTGCGTGTGATGTTACGAGTAGAACGATCCCTTTAGAATTTTAAGTTAACATGCCCTCCCAACACTTGCCACCGTCCCACGTCTCGTACAATTAGTGGTGGGTCTATGAAATTAGGGTGCCACTAGTTTTCCTTGACTAGACAGGTTGTATCGGATACTTACACGCATAAGTGTTGGTTTGCTTATCAAAGTCATCTTAACGGTTAAGGATTTTGGGGCATAAAGGTTGGGAGCCTAGACATAGAGATGTCGCACAACAACGAGGAGTCATATGTGATATGATCAAGCAAAGAGTTGCTTACCGATCTACCTTGTTTACTAGCGGTGACACAAAAGCTCACTAGTAGACTTGTTAGTTGTGGATTCCGAATCACTAAGTATCAATGTGGGGATATTGATTTTAGTGGGAGTAAATTCTTTTATTTTACTCGGTCATGGATATTTTGTCTTAGTATTTTGCATTTATTATTTTGTTGTAGATGGCACCTAGTAAGGAATTTTCTTTGCGTACGATCCTTGAGAAGGATAAGTTGAATGGAACGAACTATACGGATTGGATCGGTAACCTTAGAATTATTCTCAAGGCTGAGAAAAAGGAAGAGGTTCTAGACACCCCTTTACCCGAGGAGCCCGATGAAAATGCAACACTCGCCGTAAAGAACGCTTACAAGAAGGCATGGGATGTCGGTCTTGAAGTGGGCCGCCTTATGCTTACGTGTATGGAACCCGACTTGCAAATGAGTCGGTCCATGTGCACGATATGGTCGTGGCACTCAATGATATGTTCGCCACACGGAGCTAGGACCGAAAGGTTCAATGTCTCTAAAGCCTTTGTGGAGTGCAAATTGGCCGAAGGCGCGCCAGATAGGACCACATGTAATCAAATTGGTTGGTTACATTCAAAGGTTGGAGAAGCTAGGCTTCCCACCGGGCAAGGAGTTGTCCACCGATTTCATTCTCACGTCTCTTCCGCCTAGCTATGGGAACTTCATCTCGAACTACCATATGCATGGGGCGGAGAAGGGCTTGAATGAAGCGTGTGGTATGCTAAAGACAAGCAGAGTGTGACATCAAGAAAGGCGCGCGGCGCAGTCATGTGATGGCGATGCAAAACAAGCAGACCTTTAAAAGGAAGGGCAATTCTTGGAAGAAGAAAGGCAAGGCCAAGGATAAGATCCCCATACCAAACCAGGCGCCCAAGGCTAGTCCAGCTGCCAATGCTGAATGTTTTCATTGTAAGGAAATTGGTCATTGGAAAAGAAACTGCAAGTTGTACCTAGCTTCTTTGAAGAACAAGGGAAGTAAGGGTACTTCCACTTCAGGTACACTTCATGTTTATGTTACAGATCATATTTTCCTCGCTGATACTGTCATTAATTCTTGGGTATTTGATACCGGATCGGTTGCTCACATTTGCAATTCGACACAGGGGATGGTAAGAAGTAGAAGCGTTGAAAAAGGAGAAGTTGATTTCCGCATGGGCAATAATGCAAGAGTTGCTGCGTCGACCGTTGGGACGATGCAACTCCACCTCCCGTCGGGATTTATTATGGAGTTGAATAATTGTTATTTTGTTCCTAGTTTGAGTCGAAACATTTTATCCCCTTCATGTTTGATGAAGGATGGTTATTCATTTGCGAGTGAAAACAATGGTTGTGTGATCTCTAAGGATAATATGTTTGTGGCTTGTGCATCCATTGTGAATGGCTTATTTGTTTTAAATCTTGATGATTCACCTATCTGTAACATAAGTGCTAAAAGGTCTCGAACTAATGATTTAGGTCCTACCTACATATGGCATTGTCGTTTGGGTCACATCAGTGAAAAGCGCACGAAGAAGCTCCATAACGACTTTTAACTTCGTTTGATTTTGAATCCTACGAGACATGTGAAGCTTGTTTGCTAGGCAAGATGACCAAGATGCCTTTCTCAGGTTTTCCTGAGAGAGCCTCAGACTTACTGGAACTCATACATACGGATGTGTGCGGACCAATGAGTACGACAGCTAGAGGTGGATACCAATACTTCATAACGTTCATTGATGATTTAAGTAGATATGGTTATGTCTATTTAATGAAGCACAAGTCTGAAACTTTTGAAAAGTTCAAAGAATTTCAGAGTGAAGTAGAAAATCAACGTGGCAAGAAAATCAAGACCTTGCGTTCTGATCGTGGAGGTGAGTATTTGAGCCATGAGTTTAGCGATCATCTAAAGAGTTGCGGAATTGTTCCACAACATACACCACCCGGAACACCTCAAAGAAATGGTGTATCCGAGCATCGTAATTGAACCATGTTGGACATGGTCCGATCAATGATGAGCCATCGGACTTACCATTATAATTTTGGGGTTATGCTCAAGAAACCGCAGCTTTCACTTTAAATACGGTACCTTCCAAGTCCGTAGTTAAGACACCATATGAGATGTGGACCGGTAAGACTCCCGAGTTTGACTTTTCGAAAATATGGGGTTGTGAGGTTTATGTGAAGAAACTTAAATCGATAAACTAACACCTAAATCGGACAAGTGCATATTCGTGGGATATCCAAAGGAAACCTTGGGATATTATTTCTACAACCGGTCGAAGGCAAAGTGTTTGTCACTCCGAATGTCGTTTTCTTAGAGAAAGAGTTTCTTAAAAGAGAAAAATGTAGACAGAAGATGTATCTTGAAGAAGTTCAAGATGAGCCGCTTGGGAAAGATTTCACAATTGATGCTAATGTAGGCTGGACGAGTTGAGATGCCTGTGGCAAGAGAAGCACCACCGCAACCACGAAGGTCTGAAAGGGCACGTCGCGCAACGGATAAGCTCAATCTCATGATCGCCGGAGAGCGCGACATATTGTTGTTAGACAATGATGAACCTATGACATATGTGGAAGCAATGATGGACCCGGATTCCGAGAAATGTCAAAGTGCCATGAGATCCGAAATAGATTCCATGGATGACAATCAAGTTTGGAACTTGGTTGACCCGACAGATGGTGTTAAACCCATAGAGTGCAAATGGATCTATAAGAAGAAGAGGGACATGGATGGAAATATTCACATCCATAAAGCTCGACTTGTTGCAAAAGGTTTCCGACAAGTTCAAGGAGTTGACTACGACGAGACATTCTCACCCGTAGCGATGCTTAAATCTATTCGGATCATTCTAGCTATAGCTGCATATTTCGATTATGAGATATGGCATATGGATGTCAAAACAACTTTCCTAAATGGAAATCTGACTGAGGATGTGTATATGACACAACCCGAGGGATTTGTTGATCCAACCAATGCCGGAAAGGTGTGCAAACTTCAAAAATCCATTTCCGGATTGAAGCAAGCATCTCGGAGTTGGAACCTTTAATTTGCTTTGATAAAGTGGTCAAAGGGTTTGGCTTCATTCAGAGTGAAGAAGAGCCTTGTGTTTACAAGAAGGCAAGTGGGAGCTATGTAGTATTTCTAATCTTATATGTGGATGACATATTACTGATTGGAAATGACATTCCTATGCTTGAGGCCGCTAAGACCTCATTAAAAAAATAGTTTTTTAATGAAGGACTTAGGTGAGGCGGCATACATTTTGGGCATCAAAATCTATAGAGATAGATCAAAAGGGCTTATAGGATTAAGCCAAGACACTTACATTGATAAAGTGTTGAAAAGGTTCAACATGGAAGAGGCGAAGAAAGGGTTCTTGCCTATGTCACATGGCATACATCTTAGCAAGACTCAGTGTCCTTCGACAACTGATGAGCGGGAACGCATGAGTAGAATACCGTATGCTTCGGCCATTGGATCTATTATGTATGCAATGATATGTACACGTCCAGATATTTTGTATGCACACATTGTTACAAGCAGATACCAATCTGATCCAGGTGAGGGTCACTGGACAGCGGTTAAAAATGTTTTTAAGTACTTAAGAAGGACTAAAGGCATGTTCCTAGTCTATGGTGGTGAGGAGGAGCTCGTTGTAACGGGTTACACCGATGCTAGTTTCCAAACTGACCAAGACGATTCAAAGTCGCAATCAGGATACGTATTTACGATAAACGGTGGAGCTGTGAGCTGGAAGAGTTCCAAGCAGAGACAAGGGTGCGATTCTACAACGAAGCCGAGTACATCGCGGCTTCGAAGCCGCAAAGGAGGGTGTTTGGATAAGGAAGTTTCTTTCGAACTTGGTGTGTTTCCGAGTGTCTCTAGCCCATTGGATCTTTATTGTGACAACAATGGGGCTATTGCGCAAGAAAAAGAGCCAAGGAACCACCAAAAGAATAAACATGTACTGCGGAAATTTCATCTGATACGAGAGATCGTTAGACGAGGTGATATCAAGATATGCAAAGTACACATGGATTTGAATGTTGCAGATCCTTTGACAAAACCCCTTCCACAGCCTAAGCATGAGGCGCACATGAGAGCTATGGGTATTAGATATATTCTAGATTAGCTCAAGTGCAAGTGGAAGAATGTTAGAAATATGTCTTATAAGGAATCATAGAGATGATTATATTTCATTATATCCATGTCACTTGATTCTTTTATTGAATATCCATGAAAGGCGACTTGTATTTGATTGGCAATTATGTGAATTGTTTGTGAAACTCTTTTACTTGTATGGTTATTCAAAAGTTGTCCCTAGTATGAGTTAATGACTAGCACATGAATTAGTTGATGACTATGTTTCACAAGTCATGAACATGGAGATGTATAACTAATAATGTGGGCACATGTATGACATGGGGCCGGACCGACCCAATTTGAGACTTTGTTCTCTGTTTACACAACGTATACGCTATGTCCTTAGACTTGAGATTGTCGCATGTACTCAAGATGTGGATTGACCTACTTAGGGGCCATCAACCGCTACTCCGTAACTGGGTAGTCATAAAGATGGCTTTCGGGTTTGTCAGGAAGCATGCTGTGAGGCATGGTCAATCAAGATAGAATTTGCCCCTCTACTTGAGAGAGATATCTGCGGGCCCCTCGAGTGATCGGATCAAGAAATGCATGGCCATGTTGGGTTAAGGGTTAACCCCCTTTTGATGATCCGAATCACGAGTCGAGAAAGAGAGGTCGGCTTGGAGCTAGACCAAATATCGTGAGGCAAAGGGAATAGCATGTATGAAATGTTGTGATGGTTTGTCTGATAAGATCTTTACGTATGCATAGGAGTTGACACGTCTTGCTAGAGGCCGCTATCAGCTATTGATCCAGTAATGTACTCGGGTCAAGTCTATGTGTACGTGAACCTATAGGGTCACACACTTAAGGGGTTGGAAGCCGAATGAGGATGAATATACTTGCATAGTTGACTCTAGTGCAAGTGGGAGACTATTGGAAATATGCCCTAGAGCCAACTGGATTTGATCCACTAGTGGACTCAGATGGATTTGATCCATTATGGTGTAAAAGTCCTAATGGGACACAAATGTTGTAAAACCCATTAGCGTTGGAAGGGGTACACCATCTATCGGTCCCGTATTGCTAATGGACGATGGTGTGGGGGGTTTCCTCCCAATAAATATGGACCACACCCCTCTTGAAAAGACACAACTTTCTCAAGTAGCGCCGCGCTCCCAACGCTCTCTCCTCGTCGCACTCGCGGACCTAGCGGTCCGGCGTGCGTCGCTTCCTTCTCCGTACGTGTGGGTACCTTGGAGGTGCCGCATCCGGAGCACTTGGATCGGACGAGCCGCACGTGCAAGTCAAGAAGGACGTGAGCAACCGCACCGCGTGCTACCCTTGATGCGTTCGTCTACATCGAGACGGATCCGCCGCATCCGCGCGTCTAGTGGTAATCCCGTGATCTCCGACGGCAGCAATTCCCGATTTGCGGGGAAAATTTTGTTTTGCGCTAGCGTAGCCACCCCGTATCCCTTCGAAACCATCATCATCTAGGTGAAAAACGTGAAAACCATCCTAAAACTCATACATATAAGCTTTTAATAAAAGAATTGAAACGATGCACATCTGTTGTTTATATGTAGATTCATTCTGTTGCAAAAGTTGAGATGCAAACTCAATGTAGAAAAATTCTTAGAAAAATGAAAAATTTCGAGTGCAAGTGCTCTACAAGACAAAACTTCTAAGCATGTGTATTCCAATACATATACACTTGAAGTTTGTCATTCTCGTATGAATTTTTATATAACGAGTTTGCATCTCAACTTTTGCAAGAAAGTACATATATGGATAAATTATAAAATGTGCATTAAAAAAAAGTGTATTGTTTAGAGTGATTTCCACATTTTCACTTAAGATATGATTTTCATCAAATATTCCTCCAAGCAATGTGTATTCTTTCTCTCTTTATGTATTATTTTTTATGATCAGCTTTTGAGCTGAAGAACAATCTTGTAAGAATTTGACTTTAGAGCAAAGGTCGGATATATTTCTATTTTCTAATAAAACAATAGCAAATCAAATGTGTTTCCCTGCTTAATAACTGTTTATTTATAGGCAAAGGCAGTCGTCGCCTCGTCGGTGGCTGCGCCGCACGGAACGGAGGACGAAGCACAGGAGAAACCGGCCATGCATCGCGCTCTTGTGTTGAGAAAAAAAGGCACGCACTCCACCAAGCAAGCATCACTTCACCGATGGATCACTTTCCGCATCTGGGAAGATAAAGCCATGCATTTCTTGCCAATATTTTGCCAATTAGCTCATAATACAAGCTCCCTATAGGCAGGCATATAGCAAGCACGGTGGTTGGGTTTTGGTTTGGTTTGGTTCGGTTCGGAGGAATCATTGCATCTGCCGTCTGCCGATCGATCTGCGTCCGGCCGCAACCACCTCGCATCGCATCGCATCGCATCATCATCAGAGAAAATCTTGGCCGGTCGCCGCCCGCTGCGATCTGCAGTGCAGTCTGCACTGGTCCCCTACATCTTTGGGCCGCCGCCGCTGGGCGCTGCTGGTAAACTTTGACACGGATAGATCGATGGAGGGGATGATGGATCCGCATGATACCGACATCGGTGGAGTGTGGAGGACTTCGTCTCTGGACTGGACCACACTGATTGTATATATAATATATATAATATATATACATACATCTTACCTGTGACCCTGCAGCATATATACATATATATTTATTTATTCGGCTACAAAGTTGCCATGGCAAGGAAAGCATGCGTGCAAAAGATAAACCTGAAGGCAAGTTTTTTTTGCTTTGCGGCCATTTGGCATTGTCGGCGGTTAACTATAGCTGTTGTAACAGGTTGCATCCAGAGGTAGCAGTGCTGTTGTTTTCTTTTTATTAATTAGTAATTCCCCTCGTATTATCTTTTTTTATGTTTTGATGTAGTTTGGCCTGATCGATCGAGTTGGTGCATGGCTCAAACTTTTTGGGTGTAGTGGTCCAATATTCCCCCACACGCGGGCGGCAGCCTCTAGCAGTAGTAGCAGCAGCTAGGTGGCGCCAACTTTTGGCCGCCCGTCCGCATCCTCTTCACATGATTGCAAATCCAAATCCTGCTCGCTACTACCTACTATTACTCTGTACTTGTGCTCTGTCCCTCTCTATTCCTCCTATCGTCCCATGAACAAGCAAGCCAGGATGTGATTGATCGATGCGCGTCTGCTACTCTGCTCAATTTGCATTTTGCAAAGGGGCAAACAAGATACAAGGGGATCATGCTTCATCTGGTGTATGTGTTGTTAGTGGCGGGTCTTGTAGTACACTCCTCCATATAGTAGAGGAAGTTGTTTTGAGGTTGTCATGAGTTACATTTTTAAATTTTGACTGCAAAAAAAAGAGTATGTTTCCCTTGCCATTTTTTCAGGATGAGGAGCCGGAGGTGGAAGAAGCACAGGGAGAGCCCCTGGAGCTCGATCCTAGCTACGCCACTGTGTATAAGGGCATGGAATTTATCGCCGGAAGAGTGGAAGACCTATAGGTTGTCACTCTTGCGGGCAAAAAAAAAAAAAAGAGTCATCTTTAATTTAGTCTGTATGTGACGGATGATATGATACAGGCAAGTGCACGGCGTTACATGATACAGCGGTAGTCGCATGAGGCCAGGACCGAGTGTTTGCAGACGTACGTGCCTGCGTGCGTGAACTACATATGAAACCGTTCTTTGGTTTTCTTGTCGATGGTCGTTACGTTTATGGTAAGGATATCGTTCTGTATATATGTCGGCATGTCGCATGAAACTATCGTATGCACAATTTTATTACACAGCTATCTAGATTATAAACCAGGTAACTGTGACATTGGAGTTTTATGAAAATGAAATTATCCTCACGTCTCATGAAATTAAACTCTCTCATTAAATCATCACCACATCAGCAAGCAAAAAATGATGATATGGTATAAAATTTAATGACATGGAAATCCCATTAAAACTGATCAAAGTAACAATCGCATGATGTTATTATTTATTGGCATGGGAATTACCGACAGCACTAAGCATGCTAAACAAAACAAGATATGCAACCAGAGCAGAGGTTCGATCAGCTTTTTCTGATATATATAGAAATGTGCGCCGGGCCGGGTTTGGGTTTTAGCTATAATCCGTGCATGGACAACCCCATCTGTCGCGTGTACGTAGGCGACATGCGTGCATGAAAAGAAGCGTACGTACGTGCCCGTCTACGATGGACGTTTATGCACGTACGCATGCTCGATCGACAGTCATCATTGGCGCCCTTGACCATGCATGCATCTTTAGCTGATCGTTAATCACCACCAGCAAGAGATTAGGCAGGTGGGACATATGATTAGGTGATTAGGCCAATGCCTCCCGTGATTAAGCTAGTAGCCTCTTTGTTGCATTGTGCACTGCGTGTGTGTGATCTTTGATTTGACTGGACACGCGCGGCACGGTCGTGCGTACGGTTCACTATGTCAGGCCGTTCCGAGCGACCCACACAGCAGGGCAGGCGTTGTACCTCTGGGCTCAAATCAACGGCCCAGCTAACGGAGAAATCGTAACAATAAAGCTCCCAAGCCGAAATCCCGTTCGGCCTTCTCCTCGCTGGAGAGGCCGGCCCAGTCGTGGGACAAAAACAAGAAGGCGTTTTCCCTTTATGGACACGCATCATGCATGAAATGGAGTGTGCAGCTAATTTGAAACGTGTTTAAATTTGCACACCAATTCGGTTAGTGGTCTCACCAATTCGGTAAGTGGTACAGCATTTCGTTCAACGGTTTTAGCCTCCCGGAGCGTATCAGGTGCAAAACCAGCCTTACCTGTCGCAAACTATGCAAACTCCGATCCGGAGACGCACGATCCTCATCCGATGGCTTGCGAGAGAGGTGCGGTCATTTTATAGTAATTTTGCAATAACCTCCCGGCACCGCACCTAGTCCCAGCGCACGCACACCGCCGGCCCCTTCCGCCATCCCCGCTTCTTCTCCCCGCCCCTACAGTAGTAGCGCCGCCGCCCCAGGACTCCCCACCCTGGGTGATGCAGCACCCGCCGCCCCTAGACTGCTTGCCCGCCGCGACGCACCACCCGCCGCCCCTGGACTCCACACCCGCCGCGATGCAACACCCGCCGCCCCTGGACGCCCGCCGCGATGTAGCACCCGCCACCCCTGGACTCCAGGCCCCTGGACTCACGAGTGTGCTATTCTAGTATTCTTCAGAGATACAGGACAGCAGGCAGAGAAAAAGAATGTCAGCATTCGAGCTTCTTGGCCTTTAGTGTGAAAACCCAACTTCTTTGTGCAGCAAAATGTGGATGATCTCAGCGATTATATATATTGAATACATTGTTTGCAGATTCCTCTTTTAGGATTCAGCACACTTTGGTTCACTTTCGTCCTTTTCATTGTCCTTGCCTCCTTGTCATACACACACTACTTATTTCACAAGTTGCTTGCCTCTACGTGTAAACCATCAAACAATGTAAAGATGGTACATTGATACTGCCCTACAGAACAATGGGTAGCAGATCATGCAGAGTTGTAAGTCAGTTGATTCTTAGAATCGCACATAAAAGTTGCAACTAGGACAATAGATACAGCTGCCTATTGTCACCATTCTTTGTTTTTAATTCCCTTTCTATTTGTTGCCAGGCAAACTGTGATAGCATCTTTCTTCAATTCTTCTGACCTTAAGACATCTCCCCCAGGAACTTTCCCTGAAACTGGATAGTGTACATTGCAGTCTGTATGAAACTGCAAAGTTAAAATCCAGTCAAATTATGATTTTTCATCTTTTGCATTAAAGGAGTTGGCACTTATTACGTGTTGGCTCCAGTCAGTTGACATCTGCTATTAGCAACTACAATTCCTACCTGTCTTACTCTACCACATGATTTCCCTTTCAGCATCAATGAGTTCAAAACTTGAGATACCCCCTCAGCGCCAGGAACTATGAAGAACACATCAAAGGCTTGTATGGCCTCTGCTGGCAGATCCGGTCCATAATGACAACAAAAGCCATGATCATTGTGCAATCGACAGTTGGCATGACAGTAAAGGCCAAACACATCTTCATCGAGTGTAATTGACTCCGATGTTGATCTGGCCTTTTTCGTAATTATCCTAGCCACCTCCTCGTTGTTGCTGTTTCGGATCTTGCAGCTTCTCCTCCAGAAGCTACCCTGCACCCTGAAGCATGGAACCTTGGTGTCGTGAGCTGATGAGGTGGTACATCCTGATCCTACCATATAAACTTCTGCTTCGTCGGTGCTTTTGACAAGTGAGCATTTCCTCATCGAGAAGATCTGTTGCCGCCTAGAGAAGGTCTTGTGGCCGGTTTCTTCTGATGCTCTAACAGTTCCACTGGCCACGCATGCTGAGAATCTGTCACAGAGCAGAGAGGACATTGTTAATGTCATATTGGTAGAGCAGAGAGGACATTGTTAATGTCATATTGGTAGTATTACCAAAGTTATTTTGCTTGGTCAAGACTGGTAGGCCAAGAAAAAATTAACTAGGGGAGATACTATACTACTAATGCTAGTTATAATGTATTCATTTTTATTTTACAGCTGTTGTGTTAGCAAATTACAGGTGGAAACCTGTAACATCTTTTCCAAAGCACCAACAAAACAACTAGGGGCAAAAGCCATGACAGAGGAAACAAGGCATTTTGTTTGTTTGGAACCTTTAGTTTGAACTTGCATGCTTTGCATTTTGCCTGAGGGCTATGAAATCTAATTGAATTTCAAAGCCTCACTCTTTTTTCAGTTTCAATTGTTGTTTCTCTTAAGATCAACCTTCACTCATTTTTCAATGTTGCAATCCATCAATTTCACACACAATTGCAAAACAGAAACACCATTTTTATTCAATTATGCTCCACACAAAAAGTTTATTACATAGGAGGCACAATTGCCATTGCAGCAACAAAATACACAGCTTCAGCAGCACAACTAGAGGGAACTGGAGGCGCTTCCTGTCCGTCTCACTTGACTTCTGCTTCAGTAGATGGAACTAGAGGTGCTAGGCATTGCATGGAACTGGAGGTGCTAGGAACGCCCATTCCAATGGCCAGACCACCGTTCCATGCCAATAATCCATCAGTGGAGGGACCTGTGCTCTATTGCCAGACCTCCACTGCTTCAGTGCATCGATCCCCTACCTTCTGCTTCAATGAAGAGGACCAGCGGCGGCCAATCCAATCACCAGACCCCGCGCGGCAGCCAATCCGTGGCAGAGGGAGTGTCGAGGAGGCACGGTGAGTCCAGGTTCGTGGAGTCCAGGGCGGCGGGTGGTGCGTCGCGGCGGGCAAGCAGTCTAGGGGCGGCGGGTGCTGCATCGCCCAGGGTGGGGAGTACTGGGGCGGCGGCACTACTACTGCAGGGGCGGGGAGAAGAAGCGGGACTAGGTGCGGTGCCGGGGGTTATTGCAAAATTACCTCGATCAGAAGAGGGCTGGCGGGCGGGTTTCTATAAAATGACCGCACCTCTCTCGCAAGCCATCGGATGAGGATCATGCGTCTCACCTCTCTCGCAAGCCTCAGATCAGAGTTTGCATAGTTAGACTGGTTTGCACCTGATATGCTCCGGATGGAAGAGCAATGTGCGGCAAGGGCGCGGAAAGGGGAGTTTTGGCTCAAATCAAAGTACAATTTTCATCTGTAGCAAAGGAATCCATTAGTAGCAGAAAAAGAAAGGAGCGCTTCCCTCATCACACTCTAGTACACTGTACACACACTCTGACACTCGGATAACACAAGCAGAAATGGTTTGCAACCACAACCCACTCCACTCCGAAGCTCAGAATTTCACAGAATTAGCTACTACGCCAACAGTTCACAGATAAATTCTTGTAAAATCATAGAGCCCACAAAAGTCAAGTCAGATGAGAGAGAGCCTCAGATAAAAAAATGTAACAGGAACGATGAAACAGCTCAAAATCCTCTTTTCTACTAATGGATAAAGCATTGCGCAGAGGGGCATCAGCAATAGGATGACCAGGTACAAAATTCTGATGGTGGGCAGGCTCACTTAAACTTAAGATTGGTAGAGTACAATGAAATCTTGCTTATTTCTTCTTGGCGTCCCCAGCCTTTGTCTGCACAACCAATAAAAAAAAGGTTTTAGTCACAACCATCAAAATTCAAGGCAAACATTCTGTTTGCAACGCGAGGATTTCATAGGAACCCCTGAGAGCTCAAATGGAAATCCCATGTAACACGCAGAAATATTAGAGGACAACAGTCTGATGATAATGAACTTACCTTCTTCACACCACGGATCTTCTTCGTCCTGTTCTTCCTCTCCTTCATCTGCTTGCGCGACTTCTCCACCTTGGTAGCAAGACCGTTCTGCGCAAACAGAACATAACATTTTCAAAACAGGTAAAGATATAGCTAAATAGTTGTTTCATTCACATTCTGCGGATTGCAATGTCAAGGTTTTGAGCTCATCATATATAACTGATATGGAGAAACTTCAGGAAACATAATTTTGCAGCATCATTGTACTCAAGGACATGACTGACATCAATTGTCCATTCAATACCAGGTTTCATACGCACAACGGTCATGGACAAGTTCACAAAAGCAGCCTACACTAAACTGACAAATTAAGTCTTGATAAGTGATGATTATGGTAGGTACAAAGTTGCGATAGAATAGAAGCCAGCAACAGATTTGCAATAAATAGTATGTAAACAACTAAAGACGCAATACAAGTTACTTTTTGATACTGTAATTAGCACAATAAGAAAACTAATATTCATTCCATTATGAAATATGCTCTACAACATGAAACAGGATTGAAACCATGTGGTAACAATGTGACCATTGATGAAATCAAATCACATGATAATGGTACATTTCTCATCTAACATTGCAATGACTAGACCAACATGTAACAATAAATGGCTAACCAGCAACCTGATCTAAACAAAAAGCGAGAACTACAATAAGCAAAATTTGAGCTTTCAGCGGGTAACAGGTAGCCACTTTCAATATAAAAGCCTAAGAATTTAGAGCCGGTGATAAGTGGACAAAAGGGTGGGGAGCAAGAGGTTCGTACCCTGATGAGCCTGTACTTAGGCTCGAACTTCTTGGCCGCCTCGACGTTGTCGTAGATGAGACCGAACCCCGTGGACTTGCCGCCTCCGAAGTGGGTGCGGAACTTGAAGACGAAAATGCAGTTGGTGTCCTTGACCTCGTACACCTTGGCCAGCTTGTCCTTGAGGTCCGCCTGCAACGCCAATGGATCGCACGCGTCAGACTGGCCAATGCTCCGCCTCGCCCAAACGAGAGACCTCGGAGAGCAAAAGTCCCGACGAGAGCAGGGCACTGACCTTGGAGACGTTGGCACGGCCGGGGTGGAGGACCTCGAGCACGAACTGCTTCCTGGAGAGGAGGCGGTTGGTCATGAACTTGCGCGTGCGGAGCGTCACCGCGGGAGCCGTCTTCGTGTCCGCCATGCTTGATGCTGCCTGCCTGCTTACCTGCGGCGCGTGGGGGTCGGCTTCGCCGGAGCTCGGTCGCGGGGGGCGCTTGGAGGCGGCGGCGGCGGCGGCGGAGAGGCGGGCAGTGGTGGAAGGGGGATGGTATATATATTGGCGGAAACCCTAGGTCGTCAGGTCAGTGCCGCTGACAAGTGGGACTGTGAGAGGCAAATGGCGGGTTTTGGTGGGCCTCACTGGATTTTATAGAATGGTGGGCTTTTAAATCCTAAATTGGCCTGTTTCGTTTTAACAGACCTAAAGAAACTAGATGCCTTCCAAAATCATCGGAATTTCTCTATCCGTCTCTCGGGTGATATGAAGCTCAAAAAAAAAAAATCTCTGGTGACATTGTGTTTCTTTTACCAAGATTTCTGTGGCTGTGATTACTCCGAGATTCGTGTAGGAGTAGCTAATTGTTTGGTCAGGCCGTTTTTTAGTTGATTTTTCCGTGTCGCCTGTAGGCTGTTGATTTTAACCTTATGATCCTAGCCCACCCATTTTCAGATGTTCCCGTAAACGCGAGTTAGCTGCTTGCTCTGGCTCCACGAGCAGAAACGTCAGTTCGGCTCGGCTCTGGTCTAGATCGCGAGCTGCCTCAAGTAGCTCAGGCAAACACTAAATATGGTCTCCATATTATATACGAGTGATATAAGTCATATTCATACTTAACAAATTTAAAACAAACTACAGAATATTGCATATCATAAGATTACATGCAAGGCAACAACGATTCTGGGCTATTGGGCCGCATGCTGAAACATACAACTCGTTAAGCTTGTACGCTACTCGCGAGCAGGTTCAAACTTGCTCATTATACTAACGAGTAAAAAGTTGTGCTCAGCTCCTTAGATGACTTGAACAAGCCGAGACAACCGCGAGTCGAGCGAGCAAACAAGCACTGAGCATTTCGTTCAGGCCTAGGTTACAGTTTATCAGTGCAATCAAGTTTCACTATTTTTTCTTTCCACTTTTTTGTATTTTTATTACTTTTATATTATTTTCGTTATTATTTCTTTTTTATTTCTAACCATGTTTGCAATTTGTGTTTCCCTCCCCTTTTGTTTATTTTCCCTTTTATTTCCTTTTCCTTTTTATTTTGTTTTCTTTATAATTATTTTAACTAGAAATTTATTCTTATGTTGTTATAATTTTTACTCTTTTTCTCTTTCTTTTTGACAAAAAATAATTTTTATCTTATTTTTCTACATAATTCTCTAATAATTTGTTTTTTCTAAATCCTCCAATGTGTGTTAGTTTTATTTCTACTTATTCCTTCATATCACTTACCTTATTTCTTACTTTTTCTCTGCACTAAGTGAGTAGATGTGGTAAAACAGTAACACATGACCATTTGTAAGTTAATATATTTTTAAATTCTAATAAATACTTTTGTCACGACATTTCTTTATTTTATGTCACATCCTTTCTTTAATTTCATAGTTCATTTGGGTTTTCATTAATATATATTTATTTTATCCTTTCATTTCTTAACTTATTCTTTTATTTGTGTTCAAGACCTTGAGTTTTTGTTAGTTTTCTAATTTATTCGATGCATACACTTGTTGTTCTATGACTTTAATAATTTGTTATTGGTTTAAATGCTTTTGTTTTGTCGGTTCATATAATTAGTTTTGATTGTATTTATTTTTGATTCATAAGTTTATATAACTTATTTGATAAGCATAATATTTGAGATATGATTTTGTTTTGAGTGTATTTATTTTCATTCCATAAGTTTATATAATTTGGTCGTTTAGTATAATATTTGAGTTATTATAATTTTCTTGATGAATCTTTTAATTTGATGTTTATATTCTACTATTTTATCTTGCACAATCAAGATTTCAATGTTTTGTTTGCAATAAACTATTATATGTCTACTTTATTTGCATCATGCAATCTTCATGATGTTTAGTATTTCATTTGTGGAATATATAATCATTTGTTTATAGATTTTTTGTATTAGACAATTATTTGTTATGGTTATTTAAGTAGTTGTTCTTTGTATCAAATTAAATATTTATAAAGAAAAAAATCATTTTTGACCATCTAACTATAAGCTGAGTTTGGTTTTGGCCATCAAACTCCAAAACCGGAAATCTTTAACCATCCAACTATCAACATCATTCAAATATGACTATCAGACTGTTTTGATGGGTTTTGTTTGCAATAAACTATTATACGTCTACTTTATTTGCATCATGCAATCTTCATGATGTTTAGTATTTCATTTGTGGAATATGTAATCATTTGTTTATTGATTTTTTGTATTAGACAATTATTTGTTATGATTATTTAAGTAGTTGTTTGTTGTATCAAATTAAATATTTATAAAGAAAAAATTATTTTTGACCATCTAACTATGAGCTGAGTTTGGTTTTGGCCATCAAACTCCAAAACCGGAAATCTTTAACCATCCAACTATCAACATCATTCAAATCTGACTATCAGACTGTTTTGATGGGTGGTTTTAATTTTTTATTTACAATTTAATTCTTAGTTAAATGATTATTACTTTTTTTTCTGTATGATTTAGGCGATTCTTGCGGTCATAGGTTTAACAGCGGGCTTTATCATTTCAGATGTTATTTATATTATTTTATCACTATTTGTTATATATTATTCTTATGTTGTGGTTTAAAAATAATAAGAAAAGTAAGATAAACAGTTACAAAATAATATAAATAACATTTTAAAAGATAAATCTAATCGTTATCAATGCATGACCATATGAATCACTTAGATGATTATGAGTGTTTGAATTTATGGCTTCAGTGTTAATATACTCCTTGGATGGTGATTCAATTCCTCTGTTATAACTTTATTAATCTAATTACCTGTTAGTTCAGGTTCTTAGAGGTGTTTATAGCATTTGAAAGTTCATTATTGTTGAAGACTGTTCTTAGGTTCCATGGACTATACTCCTTGGATGGTGATTCAATTCCTCTGTCATGACTTTATTATTCTAAAAAATATGTTAGTTCAGGTTCTTAGAGTAACCATTGGCACCTCGTTGTCGAAGGAAAAGCCGCTCACCACTTAACGCATAACGTCGTTAAATTCTGGAAAAATCCCAGAAAAAGGTGAGCGCACCAGGATTTGAACTTTGGTGGGTAGCGTTCCATTGGACTGTCTTACCATTGAACTAAAAGCCAATTCGCATGTTTGAATACTAGTTAGAAGTGTTGAAAATAGACTAATTACAAAACTAATGATAGCACACATGGAGGCTAATTTGCGATACGAATTCGAATCTATTAAGCTTAATTAGTTCATGATGTGACATGCGGTGCTGTAGTAGTAAACATTTGCTAATGATGGTTTAATTAGGCTTAATAGCTTCATCTTGCGAATTGAATTAGCCTCCATACATGTATATATAGTTATATTTCATACTCAGTGCTCCTCGTTAGCATCCGAAAATTCGATGTGAGAAGGAATAAACTTTAGCCCTGATCGAAACACCCTTTGGTAAAGATTCAGCTATTGCATTATTTGAGCTTCTTGATTCCACTCGGCACAGCAGCAACTAGTAGCTAGTTGGTCCTGGCCGGCGTACTGCTGCTATCTGCTGCGACCACTAGCTTTCAATCACAGGCATGCAAATGCAATGAAGCAAGACCCAAATAATACAATAATGCGTGCAGATCTATCGGTACTGATCAGATGCCATTAAATTTTAAGCCCGTAGTACGTTGTCACACATTTATGCTGGTCGGCATCACCACTGCTTTCTCAAGAACTTCTGGGTCGAGCGGACGTCGATGAGCGCCAGCACACATGGTCTCGCGCGCGCGCGCACACACCCCCACCTGGCATATTCAAGATTCAACCACGGGAAATTCTTGAGCGAATAACTGCATCTCTCTATCTACAAAATACTTGTTATCTTCATTATTAGCCCAGGAGCGAGACGGAGGTATGTATATACGCGCGGTAGGGGAGGATACTAGTATTGGAGCCACACTAAAATGTGGCCTCAGGCATGGTTGGTGATCGTGGGCTTCCTCGTCTCCCCCCTCACCGCCATTACGCCGTCCTGCCGGAACCTCCCCGCGCTGCTGCCGGAGCTCTGCGGCATCCTCGCCTCCCTCTACCACCACTGCCGGCATGAGCTCCTCCTGTTCGCCACGGCCGTCGGGCTTCGCCGCTAGGGATGACGGCGGATCGACGACGATCGGCGGTTAGCTAGGTCGTCATCGTGATCATGTTGTATTATCTGTTTATTTTTCCTGTATGTGTACATCCGATTTATGGCTCTGTTGAGAGATCTCGTTTCATGTGTTGTTCTTTGTTGATGTGTGTCAGGTTGTAGTTTACTTCTTTGCTGCTGTTCCGATATGGCTGTGGTGTAAAAATCATAGATAGTTTTATTTTGTCTTAAATTGAATTTTGGTAGGTCTTGTTTATCAGTTTATAGAAAAAAAATGTATTCATATATCTTCTGCAGATGCATATATATACTTTGTAACTGAGGGAGTTAAAAGGATATATACAACAAAAGGTTTCTAGAAGTATTACCACTGCCATTACAACACGATGAAGAATTTGCCTACATATGGAACGGAGTAAACGTGGGCTAGTATATTGTGAGAACGAACTGCACATAAACACTCGGCCTGTTCGGTTGGTATTTGGTCGGATCGTGATACTAGTCTTGGTTTGTTGTGAGAGAAAAATCTTCATTGGTTCTTTGGTGGTTGGTTTGTTTTGAGAGAAAAATCTTTTATTTGGTGGTACGATAAGCCAAGCGAACGAACGGGCAACTGATCTAAATGGTCTGTGAGCCGGGTCATCACTGCCCACTACTAGCAGCTTCTTGTCTGCCTTTTATTTTTGGAAGAAGCTCATTTTCAACTATTCAATTATGGTTTCAGTTTGGTTTCGACGGTTAAACTTCAAAAAATCAAAGAATTTTTAACCATCCAACTATCAAAATCGAATAGAGTTAGCCATCTAGATGTTTTTGGTGGATGATTTTGCTAACGTTGATGCCACACAATGGCCCCCACATCTCAGGTCTTGTATCCTCTTCGTCTGATCGCCGACTTTTTTGTTTTTTTAGCCCTTTTGTTGAAAGATTCTCATAAGTACACCCTTTTCGGAAAGATTTCAGAAAAGGGACCCCGAGCTCGGCGCCGTGGTCCATTTTCTGAAATCTTTCCAAAAAGGGTGTACTTGTGAGAATCTTTCAACAAAAGAGAAAAAAAAACAAAAAAGTCGGTGTCATCGTCAAACAAGCCTGCCGATGAGCTGCAGGATGGCACATGAGGCGACGAGCGCAAGGGCACACGATGAGGCAGGGGTAGAATCCAAGACACCGCTTGGAGCACGCGAGGAGGATGAGGAGCGCCGTGGCGAGGTAATTGGCGCAAGCATCAGAGACGATACCACGACGATGGCGCGCGACGGGTACACTGGTCAACGATGATGGTGCGTGCGCGCGAGGAGGATGATGGGTTGACAATGAGATGAGTACACGCGACGAAGAGCGGGTCCGTCCAATGCCATGCCCAGCTAGCCCTGGGCACGAAAAACCGAGAACCGGGAACCGAACCGAAAGAACCGGGAACCGGAACCGAAAGAACCGGAACCGAGAAAATCGGTTCCTGTTCGGTTCCCAGTTCACAGGAACCGAAATACCTCGGTTATTTCGGTTCGGTTCCCGGTTAACCGGAGGGAACCGAGAAAACAATCCATAGCACTCAGCAGTCAGCACACTACACATATTTGGCCCAAGCCCAACACTCCACCAAAAGCCCAACAAACCACAAACCCTAAGCTGAGTAGCTGACTGCCTGATTGGCTGATTCGGTGACTCCCCCTCCCCCCTCTCCCGGTCTCCCCCGCGCGGCCGCGGGCGCCGGCCCGGCCGGGCATTGGCCGGCCGCCGCCGCCGGCCGGGTGCGCGGTGCGCGCGCCGCTAGCACAAGGACCCGAGTGCCGCCGGTTAGGGAGAGTCAACCGAGCCGCAGCCCGCGGCCGCGAGGCACCGGCGGGCGGCCGAGGCTCTCGGGTGTCGGGTCTCGGGCGAGGCAACGGAGGCCGGGGCGGTCGGGGGCGGCGCCGGCCCCCGCCCGGCCGGCGGCCCCCGGTCCGGCGGCCGCGGCGCGGTCCCCCCACGGCCCCACGACGGCACGACGCGGACACGCGCCATCCGAGGCGCGCAGCCCCCCGCGCGCGCGACTGGCGACCGCGACGGCTACATCAATTGCCTCTTGCGATGTAAGTGCTACTGTGCTACTCATCCTGTCAATTTCCTACTAGATAGGATTGAAGTATCTGCTCCTGATCATGGCCATCACGACTCAGGAGATAATGACACCTGAAGTATTTTTGAGGTGTGAGATCCTTAGTTACTTAGTTAGGTACTTAGGTATCAGTTTCAGCATGAACATCCACTCTGTTTTCACTAAAAATAAATGTTCGATGCCTCTCGTCTAACAATCTAGCATACACTACACCAAAAGAACGAGATACAAGCTGAGTTGTTCATTTATTCATGTTCGTCCGTGATATTAGTTCAATTTAGATGTGAGGATTTGCATGTGATAACTTTAAGTCGTGGATGTATTTTTTTCGGATGTCCGAGGAGGATTTACGAGGGACAAATGAGTGAATGGGCGAGAGATGAATAGCGGGCTCGATGGGGATTGGGTTGAAGACGAGAATGATGGTGCTGCAGCAAACGAGAAGGATGTCATTGATCTAGAAGGTGAAGAGGGGAAGAAGAGAAAGAAGATGACATCCAGATCTGAAATGTGGGATCACTTCACAAAAATATTTGATGATGATGGTGAGGTGGCAAAGGGAAAATGCAACTATTGCAATAAAGAGATACAAGCAAGGACATCGAAGAATGGTACATCTGCTATGCGTAAGCATTTTAACTGTTGCCAACGTAATCCTCATGTAGACTCTAAACAAGGTATTATATCAATTAGTCAAGGCTCAGTAGGTACTTGGAAGTTTGATGGTGCATTGCTTAGGTGCTCTTTTCTGTCGAAATAATCATAGAAGATGAGGAGCCATTTGCAATAAGTGAAAAACTGGTTTTATGAAGTTCATGTCTATTGCTTGCCCTAGGTTTGAATTGCCATCTAGAAGAACATGCACTAGGGATTGTGTGCAATTGTACTTTGAGCGAGAAAGCAAAATTAAAAATTTTCTTGCAAGAACATTGCAATAGAGTTTGCCTCACAACCGATGCTTGGACATCACAACAACAAGAGAGTTACATGACGTGTGATGACTCATTTTATTGACAAGGATTGGTGCTTGCATAAAAAGATAATTAGTTTTTGCAAGGTAAAAGGGAAAAAGGGGATGATATTGGGAAACACACCGCAAAAAGTCTTGCTTGATTGGGGGTTAGACAAAGTTATGACGAAGAACCGTTGATAATGCTAGTGCAAATGACGGTGGTATTAGTTATTTGAGAAGACAACTAAATAGTGCCAAAAGTAGCATTGCGAGAGGGCAAGTACCTTCACATTAGATGTGCTTGCACATATAGTTAATTTGATTGTTCAAGATGGTTTGAAAGAAGTAGATCAATCTATCAAGCGTGTACGTGCGGCGATTAAATTTGTGAGGAGTGGTACATCAAGATTGGACAAATTTAAAGAGATAGCTCGAATGGAGAAAGTGGACAAAGCAAGGCATTCTTGAACCTTGATGTGTGTACTAGGTGGAATTCGACATATGATATGCTAAAAGCTGCTCTTGTATATGAGAAGGTGTTTGCAAGGTATCCGGATGAAGATCCATACTACACAATTGAGTTGCTTAGTGACATTAAGCCGGGTGTTCCCGGTCCGGGAGTTCCGATGAGCATGATTTTGATAATGCAAGGAAGCTAACCGAGTTTCTAGGCCATTTTGCTCATGTAACAACGCGTGTTTCGGCGTCATTAAGTGTGATTGCTCACACTTACTTTGATGAAATAGGAGAGGTGAACCTATTGGTCAATGAATGGCCGAGTAGTTCGATTTAATGCGGCAAGAAATGGGGAAAAGAATGAAAGAAAAGTTTGACAAATATTGGGGGCGAGTGGCATGAAAATTCGAAATGCAAAATGAGAATGCAAAGGGGAAGGTGAAGGAGAAGGAAAATATTAACTTGCTGATTTTTGTTGCTTATGTACTTGATCCAAGATACAAGCTCTCGAGTACACGAAGCGACAATTGATGAGTTGTATGGTGCGGGTGTTGGACAAACGAGTTTGGGCAGCAATTACCAAATATTTGCGTGATCTTTTTGAAGAATATAGGATCAATAATTCTCCACCGAGTGATGAAGTGCAGTCCCAAGAAAGTGATAAAGTGCGGTCCCAACCAAGTGGAGAGGTTAGAAAGTTGAAGAGTCATCTTTCAAAGAAGATGAGGTTGGGTAGTGGAACGGTCGGTTCCAAGAGGGGCACTAGGACCGAACTGGATAGATATTTGGTCAAGAGCGTGAAGATGATAACAATAAACTTGATATTCTTGATTGGTGGAAGAGACGAGTCCACTAGATTTCCAATTTTGTCTACTTTGGCTCGTGATGTTCTCGCTATCCCAATCTCCACGGTTGCTAGTGAATCGGCCTTTAGCACAAGTGGGCGTGTTCTAGATGATTTTAGGAGTTCACTCACTCCATTTATGGTTCAAGCTCTTGTCCGCACTCAAGATTGGCTTAGGAGAAAAACGATCAATGTGGTGGAGGATACGGAAGCATTGACCAAACTAGAAGAAGGTAACTATTTAGTGTACTATTTAATTTCGTACCATTTACTTGTTGTTTCTATTTATTTGCTCGAAACTTGACTCCTTGTTTCTATTTTCGAAATTATTCAAGAATTCAAAGACAAAGCCATTATTGAGGCACATCTTTGCCAAGTCAACCATCCAAGGCAGCAAAAAAAAGATGGTTACATCCACCAACATTAGCTCCCAACCAAAGTCTTCCAAGGCAAACAAATCCTCAAATGAAAGCAAAAACAAGAACTCATCTAAATAACCATGTGAGTTGAATAAATGTATATAATTTTTTCGAGTCATATACTTGTCATAAACTCTACCTATTCTTACTTGTTTCGGTTGCAAATAATTTTCAGGCTTCGGAGTGTGGTCGCAGCTCTCCAGTGTCGGCAGCGTGCGGGGTGCTTGCTTTGGAATGCCTTTGGATTCCGCCGGTTGCTTGATTTCTTTGCGCACGGTGCTTGGCCGTTGTCTACTTGGCCGAGTTGGCTCCGTTGCGGCTTGTTGCCTTCCGCCTTGCTACTTGCTGAGTTGCTGTTTCTTCCGAGTTGCTTACTGCCTAGTGCCTACCTTCGTTGCTTGCTTTAATTCGTAAACCTATGATGTGTGAATTTGTGATGAACTAAAATATTGTTGTAATGTTGATGGGTGCTAGCGTGCGCCCATGGTGGATTGTTTGCTTTTTTTCCTTCCAATTTGAGAGAACTGTCCATTTCAATTATGTATTCATGTATCTCTATTGAATGCTTGAATTATCCTCGCCTGATTGCATGAAAATGCAATCGAAATCTTGCTGAAATTTTCTAATGAAGGACTGTTTTTCGATTCCCGGGAAAAATTGGTTCCTTCGGTTAGAACCGGAACCGAACCGAAGAACCGGAACCGAAATCCGTCGGTTCTTACCCTAGAACAGAACCGAACGGTCCCTAAAAGTTAGGAACCGAAATTTGTGAAGAACCGAGGAACCGAACCGAACGGTTCGGTTAGAACCGAACGCCCAGGGCTATGCCCAGCGGCAAGCACGGGTCGAGTGGCCGGCCACCAAAGCACCAGCTCGACGCGTGACATGGCCTAAGCAGCAAGGCCAACACGCACGCACAGGTGTGGCCCTCGCAAGCGGCAGAGCGGCACCGGCCTGGCTACGTTGTCGTTCCCCATCTCCTTTCTTCGAGCCAACTAACCAAAGCAAGCAGATGGCCATCGTTGCCGTCACCAACTAGACCGAGCGAACGAGATGGAGATGGCATGGAGTAGGACTCACTTTTTCCCTATAAATTGAATAATGATTTAGTATAATTTTTCTGGCTAGGCTCAATCTTGGCCAACGTGCACGATTGACGCGTGGACCTGTTGCCACTTGTCATCCAAGTTAGCGAAATCACCTCCCAAACCAGGGGTCACATCTATCTGATTTCGATATGTGAATGGTCAGAGATTCTCGGTTTTCTAATTTCATGATTGACACCAAAATGAGACACAATTAAATGGATAATAATGAACTTGTTACGTGGTCGACGCAACCTATGGTCATCAAACTCACACCACTAATCAATCAGGTTCAATACTGTAGGTGGGATTTGTAGTGGATATCGACAAGGTTAGGGTTAGAGGTAGAGGAAGGGAGTGGTGGTAACTAGTTGGTCGCTGTCGTGGGGGCGAGGCTGCATGCTGGCTTATTTAAGTATGGTTCAGAAAGGATTGAGCTCCATGCACTGATGATTATTTGCAACTAGGTACCATGATTCCTTCCATATAATTTACCACCTTGGGTACACTAGGAATCGATCTTTGGTCGTAGGCCTTCAAGTCGATTAGTACCACATATTTTTGCACACGGTACTATTGTGTGCATAAGTACCGAGTGGGAAGGGAGCAAAGTTATCCTAGATGCTAAACGGTCGGCCACCCTTAAGTGTTTAGACAGTTTATACGACATTTAGATGGAATTAAACGGTCTAAACAATTTATACATAACCATGCTCATAAATGAGAAAGTATTAGAGAAAGTATATATATTAATGCATATAAAATACCAAGTAAATATATGATGCATGCAACAAATCAGATATAAATATTTATCTATGAAAAACCTTAAGTATATATATTTATGTTAATAAAAATGTGTTTAAACAGCCGTTTAGCATGTATCATAGTGTTTAATTCCGTTCTATTTAGACCGATTAGCCCATTTAATCCTGTTTCTTGACCATTTACACCCGTTTCCGTTTAATGGATCGTTTACAGCCCAAACAAAACAGTTGGTCTCCGTTCACCGTTTAGACGCCGTTTAAACGGCCGTTTAGGCAAACACTGAAGGGAGAGCCCTGACGTGCCCCCGTGAGGCCCTTCAGTACTGGGTGGAGGTTGAACTCGATACTAATGTCCCCCATTAGATACCGGGTGGGCGAAAGGGCATGTAACCTAGTGGTTGCAAGAGCCCCGGTAGCACCTCAGGTCCTGGGTTCGACTCCCCGTGGGACCGAATTTTTCAGGATATAACGACATTTCTGCTTTCAGTGGTAGGCGACGTTCTCGTCGACAGGGAGGCGCCTGTGGTGACTTTGTCAATCTTGAGGATTTGCGGCACAGTCTTCGAAGATGCTCCTAGGGGTAGGGTTTGCGTGCGTGTATTCATAGGGATGAGTGTGTGTGCGTTGCGAGTGTCTCTGATGTATTGTGTAATTCGCAAAAAAAATAGATACCAGGTGGGGGCTAGACCGGTACTGATGAGTCAGGCTCCCATTAGTACCAAGTGGAGAAGTCCCCCGGTACTAAAAGGTGGGAAGATTTAGTACCGAGTGACTTCAAGCACTGATACCACGTCCCTCCTTTGTCCGACCATCTCTCCGACTCTATTTCTCCTTATTCTCACCTGATCTTATCTCACATCTTCATATCTCACATCTCTCTCTTATCTCTTCTCACAGGAGCGCACACGTGGTCACCCTAAAGGCTGGCACAGCCGGCCTCCCGCGCGCGGTGTCTCGTCGCGGCCTCCCGACGCAGGGACTGGCGGCGCAGTGCGGAGGTCCGGAGAAGAAGGTGTTGTGATTTTTTTATTGTGTTTCCTGTGAATGTTTGATGTGTGTATGTAGTTGTTCTTGTGAATCTTTAATTTGTGTAGTCGTTTCTATGAAGCTGTGTAGTTGAATATGCGATTCTTGAGAAATTTGTGAAATCTGTGGTTGATAATGTATGAATATGAATGTGTGGGAAAAAGAACAGCAAAGAAAAAGGAAAGAATAGTGACCAGAAAGATGGATGGGACGGAGACGGGCGCGGAGAGAAGGGGGCATTAGTACTAGGTACTAATATAATGTCCTCCCCTTTAATACCAAAGTGACAATATCGGTTGTTCATCCGGTACTAAAGGGTCATTTCCGTGGTAGTGATGGTCTCAACATTTTAGGGACCTCCAACTACCGCCCTACGATTTAGCTTGAAATACACTAATAATAAGTGGGGGTTCCCCATGAATTATCTACGATTATGAATTATTGGAACCTTATTGTGAATTCATATATGTACCACAGAACTATAAGTACTATTTCTAGCAAACTTATGTTAACGAAACAGTACGTGCTGGAAGAAAATTAGCTAAAACTTTCATGGCTGAATTCTCAAAACAAAAAAACTTTCATGGAAGTTTGCATTGGATAACGGATCATCAGTGAGACAGTGACATCACCGAGCCAACGCGCTGGCCTCACAGCAAATCGGACGCTCAACGGGAAAAAAACAAAACTAAAAAGAAAGAAAAATGAAGCTCTCCACAGCAACAACCACCGGTCTCAGACGACCTGCTGTTGAAGCACGCACGTTGAGACTTGAGAGTAACAACTTCCGCTCCTGCTACAAATAATACTCTCCGGCCAAGGCAACCATACACACTCACGCAACGCAAGCACCAGCACAGCGTTAGCTAGCTACTACAACCACGCTGGCCGGCCGATCGACGGCGAGGCCGGAGAGATCTCCCCATGTTACCGGCGGCGACGCTGTTCGCGGTGGGCTTGGTCCTCTGCCCCATCACCGTCATGGCGCCGTCCGGCCGCAACCTCACCGCGCTGCTGCCGGAGCTCCACGACCTCCTCGGTTCCCTCTACCTTCACTGCCGGGAGGAGTTCTTCGGGCTGGTACGCACTCGCCGCCGCCGGTGGCCACTGTCTCCGATCCGTAGCAGCTGGCGCTCATCCTGATCAAACTCCACGATGGGGTTTGCTCTGCCGCATGATGTGCTTTTTTTTTATTAAGCTGTCTCTCTGTGGCTGTATGAACATTGACTGACAAGTTCATCACTGTGTGATCGTGAGTTCGCATAGTATTCTACTAGCAATAATGTACTACATATCCAGAGTCATTAGACTAACTCCAGCCACAGCCTCATCCGTACCCGCATATACCCATAGTGAGGGACAAATCGGTATTGTGACACCTCCATCAGCTACCACATTCGGTCCAGGAGCACTCAAACTCAGGGAATCTCTCTCCTCCCGCATCTCCTTCCCCGTGGACGCGCGAGTCTCCAACCTCCGGCCTCCAACCCTAGCGGTGGTGGCAGGCGCGGCGGCATCTAGCACGGCGGGGTGAGGAGGGAGCTAATAAGGCGCGGTAGGTGAGATATGGCGACACACAGATGAGCCAGAGGTCGCCGGCCTCCACGCCACCCTTAGGCGGATATCGACGATGCGCAGGGCCTGCAGCGGCGGTAACCCCCTGCGGTGCAGTAGTCGTTGAGAGTGCTACGCAATGGGTGTGCACCGCTGCAAGGCCTCTCATTTGGCTGGAAGAGCATCTCCTCTCTCCTCCGCGCAAACAGCTATCGGGGATGCAGATGAGTTAGATTGTTGCGGTCAATCTAATTAGGTTGCTATCGTCGTTCGCTACTAATAGTCGGCATCTACTATTAATGTTGTTCTTCTGTCTTACTCCTTCCAACAAGAAGTAGCGCGCGGCCATCTTGCCACCGTCGTCCTCCACCACCGACCGCGATCGGTGCCACCATGTCACTCCACCCCCACAGCACCATCCTACTTTTCCCTAGCGATTGTCATCAGTGCCCACTGCCCCCCTTAATTTCCCGGCCAACGGCACCACCATCATTCAACCTCGCCGCCCACAACCCGTGAACGTTGCAGAGTCGCCGATCTCTCTGAGCTCGCCGACTATTGAGCCCTCCAAACCCAGAAACCCCAAATCTTTTACGCTAATCCGATCCGTAGGTTGGGTATGAAAGTGAGCGAAAATGGTAAAACCGAAATCGTAATGTAGAAAATGAAAGTGGAACACTAGATATTTTTCCATATTTATGAAAATAAACAATCACAAAATAGATAAAGAATGACATTAACATTAGTTGAATGATATATTTTAGAAAAAAACAAAAAGGGTCAAATTAAACAAAAGGGATCAGCTCCAGATTAATCTCTCTACTGAACGAGACGTCCAAGGAAGATGATGCGCTTATTAGGAGGGATGTCTGCTCGGAAGGATAAGGGATCCTTTATTGCTATCGTTATCATGTCTCACGTCCACCTTCGAGAGCTCCTAATATCGATGAAGCCACGCTAATCGATCCAAGTAATTCTTGGCAGGTTGCTGGTGCAAACACGGACAGCTGGCGCAATTTTCAGTCTGTATTGTGTTGCGTAAAAAAAAAACTAAGGATGTGATGATGAATTATTTTGAAAAGAGTTTGTTCGGCTTCTCTGTCTACGCAGTGTCTTCTCTTCTTTACACAATGTTTTTGCTCTCACAACATATAAGTCGTACAAATCAGCAGAAATCAACTGACTCTAATAAGATAATTAGTTCCTTTAACGCTACCAGAAATGCGGTGGCAGGCAGCTCCGTATCCCCACAGGCCACAGCTGCCTATAAAGAGTAGTATAATTCACAGTACTACAACTATTACGGCCACGTTTTACACGAGGACCGCGTGGCGCATGCGCGTGACCACGGTCCACGGAGGAGGTTGGCGGCAAAGAAGTTAGGAAGCGAAGGGAAGAAGACCCCCGCTCGTCGTCGTGGGGAAGGAGAAGGACCACACAGATGTATGTATATGAGCTTCTTTTTGTATGTATGAGCTCCTTGATTGGGCTTTGCATGCTCATCACGACGCTTCGGCTCCCGGCCTTGAGGGCCTTTCTCTCGGTGCCTGTTGGGTTGGGCCTTCATCACCTAATAAATAAATTACCCAACGTGATTTCTTTTTCCTCAAAAGAACGAGTTGGGCCTCCCACATAAATATTTTTTAGTAAGGTCTTCCAATAAATACTTAATACTTTTTTATGTTTCCCAACGTTTCAAACTGTGAAGATGGGGTGGGCATTCAGTCAGTTTGGTTCGATATATTCGGTGCTTGGGAATTTCAGGTTTTGAAAAATTGAGAACCGAAGTTTAAAAAATCATAATAGGAACGCAACCTGAATATACCGATCAGTTCGGTTCGGTCTATTTGGTTCACTGAATTACCCGAATTTTCATAAGTGCCCTTGTCACCTCTCAAAACTCTATGGTAGAAATTTAAATTCCAAACTCATTTCTAGTATATAGATTTAAGTATTGCTCGACGGAAGCAAGTAACTAAATTAAAATAGTTTAAAACATAAAGTTGTAACATTCATAGGCCCAATAAAAATATGTATCTATATTGAATTTCGGGTTATTCGGTCTATTCAGGTTATAGACCATAGTAACCGAATCCGAACCTCGAATTATAAAATTATCTGAGCCGAACCCGAACCCCAAAACCTGGATAGACCGACAATTCAGGTAATTTGGATTTGGTTCGGTTTTTATTTCGGGTTTATAGTGCCCACCCCTAGTTTACAGCACCAAAAATTCTACTATTCATATATTTGTGATGTAACATTTTGCAGCCGCACTTATGAATCTATTACAAGCTTTATTTACGTACACCAACCACTCGTTTTGAATAAGTTCCTCTGTTTCAAATTGCCACACATTTCAATTTTTTTAAAGAAAATCAAAGCATCTTAAATTAACCAAATTTACGGTAAAAATATTAACATTCATGATACCAAAAAAGTACCGTTCATCTACTAGAGGCTGTTCGGCTGGTAGAATGAATAGTGCTCGGCCAGTAGAATGAAAAGTATTTTGTGAGAGGGAATAAGTCAAAATAAGCCGAGATCAACCAAGGTTAGATTAGCCGAACAGCTTGTATAACAGTTCGACTTCTTCTGCAGTATTTTCTTCTCACAACAAATCTGACATAAAAATTTGCATGCAGTATTTCTCACAACAAATCTGCCGTACGAATTTGCCGAAGATCTGGTCGTTGCTATAAATTTTTATGATTTTCTACACAATTTTGATCAAATATAAAATAAAATGGTTCGAGAGTAGTATAGCATGCACCGGTCCGGTACGAATTTGGATCGCCAGAAACAGAGCTGGAGCAGCGGCTCGCTTGGCCATGTTCATCTGGAAAGGGCCTTCTGTCTGTTGCTTCCATCGCCGACACTCGAGTACGCGAGCTCTCTTGCAGAGCCATGTATGTAGGACGGCGATCCCGATCCACCCCCATGCCACCAGGAACCATGGCAGCCATGTGCGCTCATCGTTGTTCAAGTATAAAAAAGAAATGCAATTGCAACAGGAGCATCTGCAAGCACGTGAATCGGGAGCAGATGTGGTTTATATACGTACTCCCATGTTGTCGTAAAGCAACAATGGACAACGGTTTCGATCTGGATGCATTCCAATTCTCGAGTGCCGGTGTCATAGATGCAATTTGTTTTATTTGCCACCTCCTCCCAATCAACCGAGAACATGGTTTGAATTATTCCTCAAAAAATAACTGACATTTGAATTTACTCGTAATCTAAAAAAAGACAGTTGAATTTACTCCACCTTTTTTATTTCAAACAAATTTAAGTCAATACATATAGATGCGTAAAAAATTGTTTAGCTTTATCACATGTCGTTTGAAGATTTTTTTTGTTAAGGCACGTTGTTTGCAAGTTTTTTTATGTGGCCATTTTGAATTTTTTTCAGTTTGAAGGCTTTACAAGGTAACACACCACATTATGCAGTATGAGTTTCATAGACTTTTCTTTCGGCTGCAAAGCATATGAGAAAAAACTTATTTATTTCCAAAAAAAGTCGCCATAAATGCCCACTACCAGTTGGATATTCTATGTAATTGCCCTTTCTCTTGTAAACCCACACTAAATCAAAAGTGCAAATGATGAAAAGGAAAAGTGTACGCAATTGGCAGCTAATTATTTATTTACGACCCCCATTTGCGCTTATTCAGGGCCAGGGGAGCTAAGAAAATATATATACCATATATGCACAATGAATGATGTGTTCTAGTCTTCTACTCCCCCGTTCCGAATTACTTGTCATTCTGACTTTTCTAGATACATCGCATAACAAAAGGAATGTATCTAGAAAAATCAGAATGACAAGTACTTTGAAATGAATGGAGCTTGTCACACCCGATTTTCCGTAGAAAACCGAATGCATCTCATATGTGTGCCAGGATCACAATTTCACACATATGATAGACTCATGAGTGTAATATCACAAAACATTGCTCAAAACGTACAGAAAAGGGGTATTAACTTTTATTACACTCACGAAGGTAGACACAAAGGTCTTTACACGAACAACGATAACTATGAAGACGCGACTCCATCTTCATCTTCCACGAAGCTTCGATCGGTTGATCGCATCCTCGAACTCCTCGTAGTCGGTGAAGTACTCCACTCCGGGATTCTTCTGCGAACGGCGTAAGCAAGGATGAGTACACTTATGGTTGGTACTCGGCAAGGCCACGAAATAACCGGAAAGCAATATTAATCCATCTTTATGTTCAATTAATCATGTGAGGGTCCGGGCCGCTCTTGACCGTGAGCACGGCCGATCGATCGGCTTTACACTGCGAGAGGTTGCACACTTTTCCCACAGTTCGCGTAAAAGTTCCGAAGAACTTTGAACCCAACCACGCATGTGCTGATCAGGCACAATACCACACATCCAAGGTGTGATTGCATAGGGACGATACGAAGCCTTTACAAAGATATGCAAAAGCATCAACAACCCACGACGATTCTGACTCGGGGCGGACCATAACCCTCCCTAGTGGTCAGCACCTTAGCAAAGGCTGCTACCCCAAAAGAACCGGGCTATACCCCTGCAACCCGGAGCCCCCGTGTTCCTTTCGGATAGGGTCGTCAACACAATCACACACCTAATTAATTGGCTAAGCCGAGCCATATGGTTTCGTGGTTGCACCGTTTTCCGGGTGGTTCTCCATGTTCCGATTAATTTATAGTATTCTTGATTAAAGCATAGGTAGAAGGGTGGTTAGGGTCACTTGCCTTTCTCCAACGATAAGCTACTCTCCTTATCTGCAAAGCTCTGCACTTGAACTTCCTCGAACGGCGTGTTGGCTACGATCATGCAAGAAAACATACAATAAATAAAACAATACATCAAACATTACCAAAAGACTAAAACAAGCTTTTAGAAATGACGGGCTCGGAGAGACGATCGCGTGGACACCAAGAACGCGTAAAACGGAGCTAGGATGGAAAAGATATGGCTGAAACAAGATTCAGGGGCTAAATTGTGATTATCTGAAAGTTTTAGGGGTTTTTCTGCAAGATTTCAGGGACCTAAACATAATTATATATGCAATCTGGAGGTTTAGATGCAAAAGGGTGAGCCTTGGACTGCGGGTTAGATAAGTTTGAAAACCTAGGGTTCAAACAAAAAAAACCAGGGCTGATTTGTGTGGATTTTATATGGTGGAAGGACCGGATTGTAATATTAGATACTGCAAGGTCTTTTGTGCAAAATGGCAGAGGAGGGCTTGGGTTGACCGGTACAAAGAGATTTGACCTGGGGAGTGCGGGCTGATCTGAGCCGTTGGCTCAAGATCGACGGCCGCGCAGGCGGCGGCGGCGGCGCGGCGAGGGAGCGGCCGGCGCGGTGGCGCCGGCCGGCGGCGGCGGCTCGCGGCGGCGGCCGGAAAGAAGCTCTAATGCACCAAATTCAAAGGCGAGCGCATGGGGAGGAAGAGGAGGAGGCGGGGAAGCTTACCCAGGGGTCGGAGGGGAGGGAACCGCGGCGGAGGAGGAGATCGGGCGGCACGGTGGAGCTCCGGTGGTGAGCTCCGGCGGCGGCGCTGTAGAGGAGTGGAGGATGGAGGAGGAGTGGCGCGGGGTGTAGAGGAGGTGCTGCTGCCCCTTTATAGGGCGGAGGGGGAAGTGGAGAGGGCGCGGTGAGGCGGTGGCGGCGAGGTCGGTGGGCGGCCGGCCATTAATGGCGGCGGCGCTCGGTGCGCGGCGGTTTCGGGGGAGGGGAAGGGGCCGAGGCGGTGGAGTGGGGGCGGCGGCTCCATTTATTGTGCGGTGGAGGAGGCGGACGGGCGCGGGGCGGCCGGGAACGGCGCCGGGGTGCGGCGGCCGACGGCGGCGCGGGGAAGAAGGGGCGCGGCGGGGAGGTGGAAGACGGCCCCGACAGGTGGGCCCCACCTGTCGGTGGCTGTGAGAGAGAGAGATGGGAGGGAGGCGGGCGGAGCGGGCCGGCTTGGGCCAAAATCTAAGATGGGCCGCGGCGGGTGAGGTGGGCCGCGGTGTAGGCTGGGTTGATAGGTTAGATTAGTTTTTTTTTTCAAATCCTTTTCAAACTAATTTCAAACCTTTTAAATTCAAATCTTTTTCATGTTTTCAAACTCAAATTTTAACACAAATTTACTCAACTATTTTAAGACTTTTAGAAAACCTTTTAAACAACTTTTCAAACATTAAATTCAAACTTTCATCATTTTTTTAATTCAAACTTTCACACCAATTTTCACAATTATTTTTAAGGACTTTTTCACAAAAATTTTTAAGACTTTTCACAAGTGTTTTTTTAAGACTTTTAAAACCACACCACAACCAAAACTCATGCATTTCAACATGATGCACAAACACTTGTTTGATTCTAATTATTAAATGATGTTTAATTTAATTAAAGGCAAATTTATTTATTCAAATTTATTAAATCCTTAGAAAATAAAACTAAACCATGTTGCTAACAATATTTTATTGTGATGGAATTTTCGGGTGTTACAGAGCTAGGGCTGGACGAAAAACTCGAAGCTCGCAAACTCGCTCGAACTCGCTCGTTAGTGGCTCGGCTCGACTCGTTAGAATCTTTAAACAAGCCAAGCTTAGGTTTCAGCTTGGTCGTATAACGAGCCAGCTCGAGCTGGCTCGCGAGCCGCTCACGAGCCAAAACGAGCCAACCTTAATTAATAGCCTAGCAAAATACATTGTCGCTTCCTTGGCCCACGACCACAACCCACGGCCCACAAAGGAACCAGAAGCCCACAATGTTGATGGTGACATTGAGTTGTGGAGTTTCCAACCTGTATGGTGGGAAGCAATTAGTAAGTGTGGATCAGATATTATTACGAGCACTCTTTGCATAGTTAAAATATTTTTTGCCATTTCACTAAAATAATTTACTATTTGTGTATAGCCTACAAGTTTACCTCTTACAAGGAAAGGCCGGAAGGGAGACATGATGTGAAGTGTCGCAGCATGGAGAGTGTTTTAATTTACTATTAGATGAACTAAAATAATGATTTTTGAATGTCAAGTGTTAGCATGCATCGCATGAAGTTTTGCAATTGAGTGAACTTAATGTTGATGATTGATTTAATGCTTGGATTGATTATATATTTGTATGTGCTTTGTTTCTTTTTTTTTGTTGTTGGAACTTATATAATATAGACTAAGTTATAGTATATTTCAAGATGTGATGGTTTGGTCAGATTTTAAACGAGTTAGCTCACGAGTTAACGAGCTGACTCGAGCTTTTAAACGAGCCGAGCCGAGCTAGGCTTTCAGCTCGGTATCTTAACGAGCCATAACGAGCTGAGCCGGCTTGATATCCACCCCTAGATGGAGCAGAGTAGACCATTTATTACCACATATCTAGCTTTTTCTAATTTTCTAAAGAAGTTTGAGTGGGTCCTGGAATGCTGGTCATTGGCAAATAATCTTTCTTAATTCTTAACTAATGGAAAATTTTAAGCAACATCTGGAAAGATCGGGATTATTGGAGTTGGCATTATTACGTACTATATTGCAACAAATTAATTAAGTAAGCATGTATTGATGGAACATGATTTACATGTAATTATTGCTTTAGTCATATAGTATTACACCTTTTTCTAAAATAAACAAAAATTCAGTCCATACATCCATGTGGTTTTGCTTTAACTTCATTTTTTTTTAAAAAGTAGCCTTACTCGCTAAGCTACCGAGAGGCACATATTGATTTATTTGTTAGCTTGAGATCTTGTAAAGCATTAAGCAATCTAAGTTTCGTTGTATGTTTGCGATGAGTAGACTTTCCTCGACTGTATATATGCTTTTTTTATGTCAAGAGCTCTTAACACATGATATACATATACATAAAGTACAAAATTAGGTGTTGTTTGGTTGACTCAAATGTAACATAATTTGATTACTTAAGGTAAGAAAGTTCATTACATATGTTTGGTTTGTGGTGGTTTGTAGGGTGTAATCATCTATTTTAGTGCCAAATACATTGTAATCTGATTCTTTTATTTTGGGTTTACGTTACCATAGCATGAATTAAACACTTTTTTAATAACCAACTAGCCACACATGTGCAAAAGTTAAGAAAAAAAGTAGGGGATGTTTAGTTTCTAGTATACTATCCTAATTCGTTCTTCCATGAAAAAAAGGTAAGGATGGATTGAAAAGGAAAAAGAGGAATTGCGTTGCTGTCTTGGAAACTGAAGCTCCATCATCAAGAGCTATATATGCAACAAAGGCCTTCAGACATATTCTAGTTTTAAGCCATGGCAGAGCCTGAAATATTCATGTTTCACGGAACTAGCTAGTAGTACAGAGGTAGGCAACGTCGTTGCAAGTTAGCGGCAGGGGGAGATTCAATGTTGCAACAATACTAGGGTCACATTCGTTTTGCTTTCAAGGCCATTGCTACTGGTTTCCCCATAACTTGCCAGCGAGAGACAATGACCTCCTCCTCCTCTTCTTTTTTCAAAAATAAAAACCGAATAAACGCTAGCACTCTTAACGCAGCTGGCGCTGGAATTTGGCAGCATGTACACCATGTTGTTTGGAGATCATCGCCGCCTTGCCGGTCATTGGATGCTAACTTAGCTTACGCCGTTGAGGGGAGCCCGTGCTGCCGCGAGGAGAATCCACCACCCCGAGGGGAGCCTGGGCTGGCCGGTGCTGCTTGTTGGTAGAGAGCCAGAGTGAGGTAGGGGGAGAGAGATGGAGGGATATAGTGAGGGTGAGGGTAAAGATGGCAACAAGCGTCAAATACCCCGCGTACCCGCGGGCAGGAAACCCGATGGGCGTGGATACGGGCGTCATTCCTCGCCCGCGAGTGCGGGCGCGGGCGCGAACCTAAACCCAGCGAATAGTTGTTTGCGGGCAAAGAAATTTGCCATCCACACCCGCATACCCGCCAAACCCTCTATGACATGCGGGACCCACATGTAACTATGTATATATACACAATCTTAGGGTTTCCTGCCCCCATTCCACCCTTTACCCGCTCGCCCCCCCCCCCCCCTCCCCGTCCCCCGCCCCCGCCGCGCGCGCCCCCCCCTCGCGAGCCGCGACTTGTGTTTGGCGTCCGCGCTCCGCGCCTCCGCCTTGAGCCCTCAAGGTCGGAGGGAGGGTCGCCCCCGTGACGTCGCCCGCCGGCCCTCCAAGTCCCGGCCGGATGCGCTTGTTCGCGGTGGCGGTGACGACCTCGGGCGGCGCGAGCAACGCCTTGGGCTCCTCCTCCCCACCGGCGGCGGCCGCCGCTTGCCCCCTGCTCCGCCCAGTGGCTCAGGCGCTCACCGAGTCCGCGCGCCCGTCCCCTACTCCCCGTCGTCCTGCTCACCAATCCCCGCCAGTCCAACCCCGTCGTCCTACTCTCCAGTGGCTCCTCTCCTCCCCACCTCAGATCCACAAGCTCCTGGCCGACTTGACAACCCACCCAGAAAATACCGTACTACCGCCTAAACCAATCCACTTTGGTCATTAAGTAGTAATAAAGTATCATCCTGTCGTTAGTCGCCGGGTTAACGCCCGGTAAATCACTTATAAAGCAACAAGGATCGACATATATGCATTAAAACTCACACGAAGGCGAGTCCAGAGATACAACATAATTAACATCCGAAATTTACCCCGAAGGGTTTAATTATTACAAAACGAAGTCTTTGGCACGACAACGCAGTTCAGAGTTTTTAAAACAGCAGAATTAAACTAAGCGGAAAGCGAGAACACCACGGGAGGCCAGCCATGATGCCTTCATTCGTCGCCCTCCACCCACTCCAGCTCCCAGCCGGGCGGGATCTCTCTGGGCCACACATCACCAAAGGCATTACCTGGACCAATAGATTATAGCAAGGTTGAGTATACTAATACTCAGCAAGACTTACCCGTCGGTGATAACTACTTCACCAACTCTAGACATGGACGGCTTTTTGCCACTCGGATTCTTTTGCTGAAAAGTAACAAAGAGTATGTCCTTACTTTCAAGATTTTAGCACAAGTTCTAGTGGGTTTAATCTTTACTACATTAGCCATCTCGAACAGACAAGGTTGTACAATACAATTAATCGAGCATGATATTCATCAACTTCCATCATTAGGGATCTCATGGCTAGTGGAGTAAGTAGTCTCAGATAACGGTGAGAGACCGACAATCGATTGATTCAAACCTTGCAAGGTAGACCTAAACACACGGTGGGATGCCCCCGCGAGGACAACCACCAAGCGGTTCCCAAAACTCTTCGGGTCGGGATCGAATCTTACAGTCTTTGGTGCAGGCTATCTGGCATACCCCGCAAGGCATCCGGACTCACCATACACCACCGGTAGCTAGCCGTGAGACGCATCCCATAATAGTAAGATCCCTCGTCGCCTCATTAAGGTACTAGGCTTACCGGTCCCATTCAAGACAAGTGCTTAGTACGTTCAAACACTTAGCCACGATAGCCATTGGACCGGAGCCCACATCCCATGCTCTTACCACATGAGCAATCCATTTAAGGAAATCTTATTATTCCTATCTAGGAACCTATTCTCGCGAGTGACATCATCACCCGACTTGTAACGGTCTTATAGCTTAGCATCTATCGACCCATCATACTAGTAAGGACACAGGTACCTAGGGATCATGCATCTAAGGTTCCATACAACTCATGAACTTAAATGCACAAGCATCCATAGATAATTGTCATAAACTTTTGAAATACTAGGTTAAATGCACCGGGGCTTGCCTTCGTCAGCAAGGTTAGCCTGAGCACCCTCGGTGTCTTCGAGTACTTCCATGTACTGCGGTGCAGCTTCCACTTCTCCTTCCTCGGCTTCCGGGACGAGCGAGTAGTCACCGTCAGGAAGATCTACACGGAATGCAATGCAGGGTTCACGTGATGTGATAGATTATTTATCTTATCCAACTCTTGTTGGCCATATTCACCTTATCAAATAATTAATTATTAATTTCCTCTTTATGGAGGTTATTATTGATATGTGTTTTATTCTTTTAATTTAACACTTTAATTAATGTCTCTCTTTTTATAATTGTTATTTCATGTGAAGATTTAATACTTCACCCTTCACTAGCAAAGGTGGGTACAAAGATAATTATTTACATTTAATTCCTTAAGCAGCAAGGGTGTATTCTTAGATCTCAAGTAAGTTTTGCAACACATCAAAAAAGGGGTAAAAGAATTAAAAAGACATTTTCCTAATTTAATCAAAACATTAATCTATAAAAGGCCTCCAACCTTTTATTTAACAATAAATCATTAAAAATTCAGTGGAGGGTTTCTTAAGCATCAATACACCTATACTAAGCCACTGAACAAACATGCAATGCCTGGAAAGCTAGAAAATTAATTATTTTGAAAATGACAAAAGCTACCTAGAAATTCTAGTTAAATGCATACAAAAATAAATAAGCATCCAAATGCTCCAAACTTCCTCACACATGTTCTCTAGTCCTAAACTATCCTAGGAAAGCAGCAAAAGTACACCTAGAACTACTACTGATATTGCATTATTAAATTACCAAGGAAAACATGCATATATTAAGAATAAATACTTCTGATCATGCAAAAATTGTGATTAATTTACCAGAGGTATATCTTGACATAAAAGGACCACATGCAGAAGTTGGGCACAAAAACATATTTATTTTTAGCTACAAAAATCATCTAGACAGAATCTGCAATAAAGGAAAATAATTCATATAAAAAACTTACATCATAACTTTGTGCAAGTTTTGGTACAAGAGCTAGTCATAACATCACACACAACATATCCAAAAATTAGGTATAGAGGACCTATGGATTTTGAGATATCACAGATCTAGGTTTTTCACATTTCTATTTTTCATGCCAAAAATATCAAGGAACAACCTAGGTGAGTATAACAAAAGTTGTAGTTCTCCTCACCGGGAATCTAGCAAAGTTGAGTTTGCAATTTTCTGAAGTTTCTACGATTTTCTAGAGATTTTACAAGTTCCAGCAAAATGACTATACTATTGAAGTTACCCTTTTGCACCGAGGACCCCGCAAATAATCAAAACATCACCACCATGCCCCTGGTTCACCGAAAACACCCTAGAAAGACTCGGGGGTTTGCAATCAGGGCCTTGGCATGGGGAGGCGGCGGTGCCGGCCGAATTCCGGCGAGCTGGCTGCGCTCCCGGCCAGGGAAGCGGTGGGGCACGACCACATGCTCACCTAGGGCGCGGGGAAGACCGGGGTTCGAGCGGAGATGGCTCCGACGAGGGCGCGTGGCGACGGCCGGCGGTGGCGGCCGCGACGGTTGCGGCTCCGGCGAGGGAGGCGCAATGTCGAGCAACGGGTGGCAGCACAAGCTTCTAGTGAACCTAGGGAGTAGCTTAGGGCGGTCGGAAAACACCGGGGAGTCGTGGAGAGGAGAGTTCACCGGCGGCCGGCAATGGCGGGCGCGGTGGAGTGGGAGGAGCGGCGGCGGCTTGGCGCACGCGCGAGGGGAGTGGACGGCCTTAAATAGGGTGCGCGCTCGCCCGTGACGACCCGATGATGGCGAAGATGCGTCCGTAGTACGGCGGCGACATCGGTCTCACTACCACCTACAACTTTCACAAAGGCCATATAGTTTTTTTCTCAATAGATTTTGCACAAAAGGTTTGCCAACTGTGAATGCCCCTCATTTTCAGTGAACAGGAGGTACTGCCATTTGAGCAAGCTTTCCCCTTTCCCCCCTTATATTTTGAAATGCCAATCTACAGGAAAGTTGTGTCCCTCAACAAGTTGGACAACTTTCATAAAAGTAGATTTTTAAGTGTCTAGGTGAAATTTGGGAAACACGGCAAAAGTCCCGGAAGACATCTGGGGTCATTAGGGTTTAGGTGGGGTTTGACCAAGACTTTGACCATGGGTTGACCCCACATGTGTGTCCACTTGATCCATGGTGTCGTTAAGGTTGGCTGGTGAGTTTTTCGAGGTGAGGACCCAGGTTGACCGTGATTTGACCACTGTCAGCAGAGTTGACTGACGATTAGGGTTAATTAAAAACTTGGGCGTCACGCCGGTGTCCTTCTCGCGGGCACGAGCACGCCCGCGGGCAACGCATGCCCGCGGATAGCGGGCGCGGGCACAAGTTGGTGCCCGTGGCGGGTGGCGGGCGCGGGCACGAGCATGAGATTTTGCTCGCGAGTGCGGGCACGCAGCACTGATATCCGCGGGCATTTTGCCCGTTGCCATCTTTAGGTGAGGGGCTTATCCAATTGGAAGGGGGCGGACCAATGAGAGTCTCATTTAACAGGGTTGGATGGATGATGTGGCATCTTTGCCGATTACAGAGTAAAAACTCTCGACAAAGAGGTGCTTTGCCGAGTCCTCATTGGTTGACCAGCCTCTTACCACTCTTCTAAGTGATCTTATTTTAAATTACCATCAGACCATGGCATTGGTGTCCTTGCAAGGCTCATTCCAAGCTTTGGACACAATATCTTTAAAATTTTCCTTCTCCAGCCACCACTTAGTGAGAAAGCAGCCTCCCATAGCCCTTGATCTGCCATTGCTTGCCGTTGCAAGTTTGCAACGGCAGCCGAGGAAGATTCGGTGCTGCAATAATAGTACTAATGGTGGGAAATAAATGCGATTTGAAAAAGAAAAGAGGATGGTGTGAAATGCAAAAAAAAAAGCCAAAGATACCAAAAACCCAAAATGATGGAAGAAACTTTGGCTGGTCTCCCAACATCCTTTTCTTTCTAGTCTCTTTCGATCTTTTTATTAACTAGGGTCACATTCGTTTGTGCTTTCAAGGCCATTGCTACAGGTCTCCCCATAATTTGCCGCGAGAGACAATCACCTCCTCCTCCTTTTTTTTTTCTTTTAAAAAATAAAAACCGAATAAAAGGTAGCACTCTGGCTAGTTAGCGCCGGAATTTGGAGACCATTGCCGCCGGTCATTGGATGCTAACTTACAGTCTGTTCGTTTGGCTGTTGCTGGTTTGTTCTAAGAGAAAAGTACTGTTGGCTGGTATCTGATAAGCGAAGCGAACGGGGCGTTAGTTTAAATTACATGGGATCGACGACAGACATGCCATTGTCAGGAGCAGAGAGCTCTCGCGAGAAAGAATCCAAGGAGAGAGGATCTCATGGGCCTGCAGATGGCGAATCGGCCGGGCCCTCATGAAATATCGGCTGCCGCGCGCAATGATTTGATGTAACGCAGCGCGGGAGATTCCACAATTATTGTTGACGACTCCGCATCAGCGATCGTTCGTAGCTCGATCGGGATCTCGCATATCATTCATCGCCTGGCTAGTATGCGTCTCCGGACCTGTTCGCTTGGCTTATCAGCCACCAGCCAGCAGTACTTTTCTCTCACAACAAACCAGCCACCAACAACCGTGGCCAAGATGATTTTTTCAGCCGACAAACAAACCGTAGCCCATCACCAGTGACCAACCGAACACGACATCCATCTCCGTCTCCGATCCGTTCCGGCTCGCCGCCGGAGTAGATCGTAGATGCTCTGGTCATGACATTCAAGTGCTCTGTAAGATGCTCGTCGCAACACATGGTCTGCTTGCTCTGCTCCGGCGGATCGGATTGAATGATTGCCGGCGGCACACATGCCGATATGTTGCCATGTTTGGGCCATCCCATATGCGTGTACGCGCGGACAAGGCTCTGGAGTGCCGCGTGCTTTGTCAGTCCATGCGTATGCATCCAGCAGCGTATGCTCTCATCTCTGATCTTGTCAGGACGTTCTATTGTCCATCTCGAACAATGACTGCTACGTGTCGATTAGATATCCTATCATTGTTCATTTTGACTGCCTCTCGTGCAATACCTTGACTCCGTTCGGGTCGTTTGTAGTTTGGTAGGATAAATTCGTTCTAAAATAAAAGTATCATCACAAGTTGATTTATACGACAGATTTGTTACGAGAAAAAGTGTATGGTAACATGTTAAAATAAGACAAGTCGAATGAATTCTTCATTCTAATCCAAGGTTTCTTCTATTGAACAATCTAATTCAGTCAATATAGGCCAACTATTCTTCAGTGAACGGTTTACTCGCAGTAGGTTCCTTCCCTCGTAAGGAAGCGCAAGGAGACCCTCTCCACCGCTTCCTCTCGGCCCCCTAGCGAGCTCGCTCCGGCGAGCTCGTCGCAACGGGTTGGGAGGGGGGCCACCCCGACCACTTGTAGTTGTTTTAAGCTTCTCGTAGTGTCGTATGGCTTTGTCCCTATGTAGACATCGCACGCTTGAAAGTTGCTCGGCCATTTCAAGCCTATGCACCAACGGCGTCATGCGTCTGTGACGCCGCTACAGTCATGTACCGGCGAACTCCACTCTGATGATGGATTTAGATCTGAGTCCTCTAGGGACTTTGTTGTAATTGGCTCCTTTGTTAAGGTCCTACTTGTAAGAATGTTGCTTTAATATAATATATGTGATGTTTGAAAAAAAAAGAAAATCAGTCACTATAGTAGTGAGAATTAGCATGGCATCAGTAAATCAACATATATTTATGGGGAAATCTTATTGCAACGACGACCATGATGGCAGCATGACACCCATACAATCATTTTGTCCGATCTGTATGTAGATCCTCATGGACCCGTCCGTCACCGTGCTGTTGCTTTCAGTACGTAGCTCACAGAAACCAATTCTGGTCCACCGATCACTCATTTCGGTTCGATCGGGGAGCATCTCTCGCAATGAATTCGGAAAACGAAACCCCTGTCTGCTCCCTCTGCTTCTGATTTTCTCCCAGCAGGCTGCACACTGACTGACCACACACCCACATACTATATATATTTTTTTAAAAAAGATATTTTTTGAGAAAACCGAAACGCTAGAAAACTTTTGAAAAAACATACTGGAGCGTTTTTTTACTGTACACAAAATGAAAAGAGAGGCTTTTTCTTCCTCCAAAATCTTGGAAACACAACAAATATCTCAGCAACCTCTGACCGAGACGTGCACGAAAACATTGCTTTGGACCATCACCAACCGTAGAAGGGAGCACAGAGATGCAAGCTTTATCGATGCATCAAGCGGGCGTACAATTGCAGCGGAGAATCAGGCCGAGGAGGACTTAAAAACGACGTCGGATTCCGACGTTTGTCGCAGCTGTGCCGAGGTTCTTGCCCTCTCGTCAGTTGCCGAAAAGTGAGTGAGGTCGTCGTTGCTTCTGGGGACGGCAAGGCAAAACCAGCAGCTTCTTTCGTGACTGCTTCTCAATTTGCATCAAATTTGTTTAAACATTAGGAGTAGATTGGTTTATGTACAGTCGATCACTGTCTCTTTCTAGTGCAGTTAGCATACATCATAACTTTTGTTCACTACTGATACAAAAAAAATAAATTAATAGCAAAATTTTTTGACCGTAGATCGCTCTCATCGCACATCATGCTACCACCCCAGCTAGATTTTTCTGGATGCCAAGACATAGACAGTTAAAGTTTGAACAATAAGCCAGGACGTCACACTCCACGCCTCCAGCTGTGCATATCGATTATTCCTTTCGACGGCCGGAAGCAGTGGCGAGCGTCAATAGTGCTCGGCTGGGAGAACGAATGGTATTACGTGAAAGGAAATAAGTAAAGATAAGTCGAGATATGCCAGCCGAACAGCCTCAATTTCACAACAAACCAAACCAAAACTAAACCGTGAATCTCTGTCACCTTCCCCCTCTCGCCGTTCTTAAAAAACTCCACCTTCCCCACGACCACGGCCGTGTTTTGTCCATTCCGCAGCTCACCCACGATCTGGAAAGGGGGGTGTTGGTGTTAGTGTTGTGTTACACTGACACCGTGACACGGCGGAGCCAGCGGCACGCCGGAGGGGAAAACGAGCCCGAGTTTCCGGGGGATTCCCCGTGGGATTGCAACAGTCCAGCGGCTGACAGATCGGTTCCGGCTGTTTGGTTTGGTTGGTTCCTTTCCCTGGCGGATCGCTTGGCACGACGCCGGCCGGCTGGCGGCTTGGAAATCAGATCGCGTCGCGTGTCGCTGCATGTGATCCTGCTCGCAAGGGTGGCAAGACCAGACCAGAGAGATCGGTGGCAGCAACTGCGCCGCTGGAAAAGGTGGGATCTTTGGGCTTCTCCGGTGCGTTCTGGTCTTCTCGAGGGGATCTCGCTCCTCCCTTGTTTCTCGGTGGCGGCGTCGGCGGCGGCGTGGCCGCGCTTCGCTGTTGCATTTTCCTTTAATTGTTAATAACCAAGTTACCACCTGTTGGGCCGGCGTCGCTCTCGTGCCATCTCCATGTGGCGCCGGGGCACTTGCTCCGCCTCCCTCTGAGCCATTTTTGTCCTCACCCGCAGGGGGACCCTGGTCACCTGCTGCTTCTTCTACCCCCCATCTCCCTGCTATTCTATTGCGAGCCGGCGGCAGGGAGGAGGAGCGTCGAGTGGGGGGGAGTGGCTCTTAGCCCCATTAGAGCCGCACGTCGCCTACCCCTGATCTGAACCGGAGCCGGCCTCTGCTCCTCCCACAGTCCCACCACTTCTTGGTTGCCTTCGGCTTCCTTCTTCTTCTTCTTCTTGAGAGGTAAGGTGCTCCAACTCCAACTCTGTGTGGGAATCGCGTTATCTCCCCCACTGCTCTTCTTCCTGAGTTGGGTGTGTCTCGCGGTGCGGGTTGCAGGGGCCGTTGTTTGGTGGAGGTGCCAAGATGTCGGGGGCAGTGCTCGTCGCAATCGCCGCCTCCATCGGCAACCTGCTGCAGGGGTGGGACAATGCCACCATTGCAGGTAAATCTCGTGCTCTCCGTAGATCGGTTTTACTTTACCAGGCATTTCACATGCTGCTGCTGACCCTGGTCAGCTGTAGTCGTGGTTATATCTCTGCCGGATCTTTAGTTCCTCGGGAGCTCAGATTGGATGTTTGCTTGGTGCTAGTTATCAGATCATGTGTAGTGGTTCATACAAGTAGAAGTGCTTCACAGAATTTCTGCTGATTCCTACTTTTATTCTCAAGAGAAACTTCTGCCCCTAGCTGTGTTAATTAAGAAATATACTCTTAGAATTTTCCCCAGAGCTGTAATGGTAGTAGCTTTCTTCTGCTTGATCTGCAAGAACCGTTCAATTCTCAGTTATGTGGTGCTCAAATATCACTTTTTTGCTGTTTTTAGTCCTGAGAATATTGGTGGGGTCATTGAGAATACAATTTTTTTCCTCCAGGTGCTGTTTTGTACATAAAGAAGGAATTCAATTTGCAAAGCCAGCCCACCGTGGAGGGGCTGATTGTGGCCATGTCACTCATTGGTGCCACTATCATCACCACATTCTCTGGGCCAGTATCGGACATGATTGGCCGCCGCCCTATGCTCATCCTCTCTTCAGTTCTGTACTTCTGCAGCAGCCTCATCATGCTATGGGCCCCTAATGTCTATGTCCTGCTGCTGGCACGTCTCGTGGATGGATTCGGTATCGGCTTGGCTGTCACGCTCGTGCCTTTGTACATTTCAGAAACAGCCCCTCCGGAGATCAGAGGTTTGCTGAATACACTGCCACAGTTCAGTGGTTCAGGAGGAATGTTCTTGTCATACTGCATGGTGTTTGGAATGTCGCTGTTGCCATCACCTGATTGGAGAATTATGCTTGGGGTGCTTGCCATACCTTCATTGTTCTTCTTTGGATTGACAATATTCTATCTGCCTGAATCCCCAAGATGGCTTGTCAGCAAAGGGAGGATGGCAGAGGCAAAGAAGGTGTTGCAAAAATTACGTGGGAAGGACGATGTCTCAAGTATGTTTCGCTAAAAATTCGTTGTTCATTTCACTTAAGAGTTCTAGTGAGGCTACTTGTTGCTCTCTAGTTATATATGAATTGTTGGTTGATTTCAGAAGTAGTATGTGTTCACACTATGTTGAGTGGTATAGAATTCTAGATTTTTCTTGTCGATAAAAAAACAGTAAATACTGGCAGAATGATGATTGCATAACATTTAACCATACGTGCTAGAAGAGCCAAATTGTTTAAATTTGCTTGACATCTTATTTGTATTTAAAATTTTTATGTATAGTTATTTTATCATGATGTACGTTTTAAGCATGTCCTTAAAAAAGTGTATCACATTCTTCTTCTGCTCTTTTAGTAAATAAATTGACAGACACTGGCTAATAGATGCAACTAGAGTTCTTCACATTGTATGATCTGCTACTTTTTTAAAAAATTATAAAAGTTTATCATGATATCATTTTTAAAGATAGAAGATTCATGTCTGACTAAAAAGACAAATACAGTTCAGGCCATCAATACAGATTAGAGCCAAAGGAAGCAAGCAAGTTGTTTAACTATATCTGATTGGCGTTTCACTATCTGATTCATTAATAAGTGATGTCTTGGCTGAAAACCTGAGACTTGCATACTCTTTCCAGCTCATATTGTACTTTCTGGTTTATTTATTTATTTATTCAACAGTGGCATCCAGAGCAAGGTCATGTGATAATTCTATGTATGCAATTTCGCAGATGAAATGTCCCTTCTTGTTGAAGGGTTGGAGGTTGGAGGAGACACCACCATTGAAGAGTACATCATCGGCCCTGCCACTGAGCCAGCTGATGATCACGATACTGATGGTGATAAGGAACATATCACACTTTATGGGCCTGAAGAAGGACAATCATGGATTGCTCGACCTTCCAAGGGACCCAGCATGCTTGGAAGTGTGCTTTCTCTTGCATCTCGTCATGGAAGCATGGTGAACCAGAGTGTACCCCTTATGGATCCGATCGTCACACTTTTTGGGAGTGTCCATGAGAACATGCCTCAAGCTGGAGGAAGTATGAGGAGCGCATTGTTTCCAAACTTTGGAAGTATGTTCAGCGTCACAGATCAGCATACCAAAAATGAACAGTGGGATGAAGAGAATCTTCACAGGGACGACGAGGAGTATGCATCTGATGGTGCAGGAGGTGACTACGAAGACAACATCCACAGCCCATTGCTGTCCAGGCAGACTACAAGTGTGGAAGGGAAGGACATTGCACACCATGGTCACCGTGGAAGTTCTTTGAGCATGAGAAGGCCGAGCCTCCTTGGGGAGGGTGGAGAGGGTGTGAGCAGCGCTGGTATTGGTGGGGGATGGCAGCTTGCATATAAATGGTCAGAGCGTGAAGGTGAGGATGGTAAGAAGGAAGGTGGTTTCAAAAGAATCTACCTGCACCAAGAGGGAGTTCCTGGCTCGAGAAGGGGTTCAATTGTTTCACTTCCTGGTGGAGGTGATGCTCCTGAGGGTGGCGAGTTCATACATGCTGCTGCTTTGGTAAGCCAGTCAGCAATCTACTCAAAGGATCTTACAGAACGGCGTATGTCTGGTCCTGCCATGATTCACCCATCTGAGGCAGCTGCCAAAGGCCCGAGCTGGAAAGATTTATTTGAACCTGGTGTGAGGCGTGCCTTGTCAGTCGGTGTTGGAATTCAGATCCTTCAACAGGTAGAGCTAATTTAATCACTTTCGCTTCTTATCTTATGAAACCATTCTGTGCTATTTAAACAAATAAAAGGAAGAAATTAACTTTCAAGTAAGAATTCAACCATAACTCTTCTTATAGAAATACTTATCATATTTTGTGTTGGGTTGTTCGAATATTGATACCTTAATAAGTAAGATTATAAACTGAACTTAAAAATAGACTAACTTTGTTTCCCATTTTTAGTTTGCTGGAATAAACGGGGTTCTCTATTACACCCCACAAATTCTTGAACAAGCTGGTGTGGCAGTTCTTCTTTCAAATCTTGGTCTCAGCTCGGCATCAGCATCCATCTTGATCAGTTCTCTTACTACCTTATTGATGCTTCCTAGCATTGGTTTAGCCATGAGACTTATGGATCTTTCTGGAAGAAGGTAACCTTTTATTTTCATTGCATAGTCGTAGTATTATCCCTACCTGAAATTTGCAAAATGTGCCCCAAGGAACACTATATGATGCACCACTTCCCTTTCTGCAGGTTTCTGCTGCTAGGCACAATTCCAATCTTGATTGCATCTTTAGTTGTCCTGGTTATATCCAATGTTGTCGATTTGGGTACAGTGCCCCATGCTGCGCTCTCCACAGTCAGTGTCATCATCTATTTCTGCTGTTTTGTCATGGGCTTTGGACCCATCCCCAACATTCTATGTGCAGAGATTTTTCCAACTAGGGTTCGCGGCCTCTGCATTGCCATCTGTGCGTTGACATTTTGGATTGGAGACATCATTGTCACCTACAGCCTTCCTGTGATGCTGAATGCTATTGGTCTAGCGGGCGTCTTTGGCATATATGCAGTTGTCTGCGTGATCTCCTTTGTCTTCGTGTATCTTAAGGTCCCTGAGACAAAGGGCATGCCCCTTGAGGTCATCACTGAGTTCTTTGCGGTTGGTGCGAAGCAGGCGGCTGCAAAGGCCTAATTCCTTTAGCAGCTCTTCTTGCAACTTTTCTTCTGTAAATTGCAAACTTGGAGGGATCTCGCCAAGATGCTTGGGAGACTTTTATGAGACGGAAACATACAACTGCTGATGCTCTGTAAGGGACACCGAGAGTTCATCAATGGCGCACAGCTGTTAAGTAGGCAAATTCGATGTCTTTTACCATCAGTTGTTTATTAGTAATGTATTAGGCATGCTGTTCAGCTGTGGTTGTTGGTAGAGATATTTAGACAAAAGTTAATGATCTGATTAAGTGGTATTATATTTAAGTTCCAATAAAGTAAATACAGTTTTGCATATCCTCTTGTCAGCTTTTGTACTGTTCAATTTTGTATTACTTGCTAGAAATTGGATGGCTTATGGTGGCATGTGATATTAAATTTAAGAGATTGTTGTGATACATGCTACTATTTTTTTTCTCCTGTGCTATTATGTTTCAGGTGCACCGAAATAGTTTTTGGTAATTTTATAGCTATATTCTATATATGAAGCTACAGTGTACCTTTCTATTGCATGGTTTTAACTCGTGCTCATTTGCAATTAGAAGATTTCAAAGAGGTTTGCACTTGTACTAACCCCTTCTCTATGTTCCGCAGACAAAAAACTTTACCTAATCCATTTAGCTGATGGCCTAAGCACAAATACTGCATTGCTAAATTGGTGGATTGAATTCGGCAGGACCAAATCATCTGTGTTATGGAGAATTGCTGAAAAAAAAGAAATGATTATCTATTGAACCTTAGAAAAATAACTGAATTCAGTTAAGTGTAATAGATTTGCATTGCATTTTAAAAATTGTAGGGACCGTTGAACTTGAACACTTTGTAAAGGACAGTCAAGACTAGCATTCAATTTGATTTCAAATTCCCACCGTTTCTACTAACACATTCAACATGCTAACATCATATAGTGATGCACAATGCATGCTTTACAGATAATATACTCACTACAAAGATGAAAAAGGAAAATAAAACAGCCACCCATCCATCTGAGACCAAAAAAAAAATCACTATAACCAGCAATATATCATGCCAAGAAGAAAAACCTTTCCAAAAGAACTATACAAAAACAAAAAAAATACTGAAAAGTGATTTGTCTGAATTTCTTGACCTATGGTACTCGTTTTGAAGTGCTGCTAGCTCTTGCTGGGGGAGCTGCTTGAGTGGTGGTACTTCTTCGCACACCTGTTGCCACTGGGAATCATACAAAATAAGATGTAGTAATAGCAAAGTAGCATGTGCATATGAGACAATGTGCACTTAGAAAAAATGAACCACACTGAATATGGGACTTGAATTTCGGGAGTGATAACCAAGAATGGCGTGACAACTATTATTTGTTTAGTTTTCTGTGAGTTGTTCTAGAGCCGCAGACTTTTACAAGAAATTTCAAGAATTTCAATGAAATTGTATCCGATTACTAGACTGGCTGCATCAGGAGTTGGTAAGTTACATTGCATATTATAGATATAATTCTTTCATGGCTTGTTTTATTCACTCATTATGAATAGCCTAATGCAACTTGGTCAAGATGATCACGGTATTTTGTCAATACAACTGAAGCGTATAGTCAACCCCATGCACAAACAAATGTTGCCCTCTATAGGTATATGGTTGGTATATTCTACGAACATTCTCATATTCAGATAACAAGTGAATCATCAGTGGAACTATTGAGACTAAGATCCATTTAACTAAAACATCAGCTCCACATTCTCAGAAAATGAAGCAATTAATACGGGTGCAAACTTAGTGGTATCTTACCTGAAGATTTAGGTGCGGAAGGATCTCTTGGTTTAGGCCGCACACTTGCTGGGCCTACTTTTGGGACTGTTAGCTTCTGGACTCGATTTATTGCTTTGGCTCTACATGAGAAAGAATGAACAAGTTGATAATGAGATAAGAACCAAGCCATGGAAACCATTTACTACAGAACTTCAACAAGCAAAGATTTCAAATGAGCAAAAATATTAGCAAGTCCAAGACTATAAAGAACTGGAAATACTCACAACCGCTCTTTTCCAGCACTAGATGTTTTCTCTTGTTCTTGGTCAACAATGTTGTTCACTGAACTGCCAGTTTCTGCACCTGCTGATGTACCGCCATCTGATGCATCACTTAACCTTCCATCTGAATCAACATCACCGAGGGCAGAAACCTCAGGATTAGCAGAGCTGTGACCCAGCTGTATGTTTTCATCAGTAGAGAGCAGGGACCCAGCTTCAGAATGCCTGTCACTGGTGTCAGAGAGGTTGTCGAAATCAGAAGCAGCCCCACTGCCAAAGCTTGCCACCTTTCCTAGGGATGTCATGCCTGGAGAAGAGGATGAATGCTTCAACAGGGAGTCACCATGTTTTGTAGGCTTCAGTCGGGAGTTGCTACTATTGAGTAGTTGCAGCCGATCAATTTCATCATCCTTCTTTGAAATGGTATCCTTGAGCAGTGCGAGCTGCAAGGTGAAATATTAGGTCATTAGGTGTCAGTATGTTTCTTTGGGGATCAAATTAAATTTCCTAGAAATAACAAAATTTTGAAATATGACATTCTTGAGTTCATTGCACATATAAAAATAAAAGTCTGTTGAAATGTTCCAATTACCGTTTCATACTTTCATATTGATCTCCCTATAATGGATATAATAAGTGAAGGTAAAGAGGGGGGGGGGGGGTTACCTGATCCGTTAGTTCTCTGACATCCTTTCCCTCCTTATTGGTCCTTGCAACACCTAGTTCCACCCCAGACACTCGTTCAGCAAATTTCAGTGTGCTTAATGTCTCCGTGTACGACAAAACATCTGGATTGACTTGCACAAACATTAGAGTCTTTGCATGCCCACCTACACATGGAAACTTTTTTGTCAACAAACTATTTACAATTATGACATAATGCAAACTAAATTTCTAGCAAAGAAGATCACCCAAAGAAGTTTGTAAGACTTGTGTAAGCTTGCTATTTCTGTATGGTACATGAGCATTCTTTTGTGACAAGGAAAATATAACATCCCCGAGAGCCGCCAAAGACTTGTTAATGTGTTGTGCTTCTTTGAGCCTGTCTCCTGTAACCGCAGATCGGTCCACCCTTTCACTTCCAGCAAGATCGACAAGGTGCAGAGCGCCACGCAAAGTGTTTCCGGTTTTCAAATCCTGGCCTTGTACATGGATGGTCACAACACTGCACAAGGAAAAAACAAAAAAGTAGTAAGAAGGTTTCTTTATATAGAAAAAGATAAGCAGCATAAATAACTTACCTATGAGACCTGCTGCTTCTCTCATTCAAGGCTGTTGCACTCATGGATCTATTGTTGTGCCCTGTTTGCATTAGCTCAATAACATGAGAAGTCGAATTAACAGGACACATTGTTGCATCAGGAACTGCGAGTCCATTGGGCTGGGTGGTATTCTGGATCCCCAGTGTGTGCTAGTTAAGGAAAGTGAAGAGTTTGTTACATCACTTCAGTCAGAAAACGATTGAGCTCTTACACACAATGTAAATGACCACAGAATCTGAAAACGATAGAAATGGTGTAACCAACTAAACTTTGCAAGTTTTTACATAACATGACTTGAGGAAACTATAATGCATGATCATAACATAAGTGAGCTAATAGCAGTTAAGGACTTCAGGGACTTGCGTAGAAAACATGTATTCTTGCATTAAATGGAAAGCTATACTGAAACAAGTCTTGAATAGGAAGGATATTTCTTCTGTGAACCACCAATACCAAGGAGATCACGGATTTGCTCATTGTAGATCTCAACCATTTGAACACCAAGTTCGTACTTAATTGTGTCTCGCCGATCATGGGAGATATTGAAAAGATCATTGAGTGCTCGATAATTGACACCCCATTCCTCCTCAGTTGCGTTTTCAGGTCCCATCTGAGCAATTCATTAAAACAAGGTAATGTGAATATACCCTCCATTGCAGAGAAATCCAAACATACAGAAAGACTTCAGTCCTGACAGCTTCATACCATAGTATATGTTTTTCCTGATCCAGTTTGACCATATGCAAAAATGCAAACATTGTAGCCATCAAGAACAGATCTAATTAGTGGTTGGATATCTTTGAAGACCATATCTGTAAAAGGCAAGAAGGATAATAAAACAAATGTATACCTAATAAATTCAACAACAGATAATTTGTTAGTTACAAAATAGCAGATAATTTGTTAGACTTCATTGTCATGAGCACCTTGTGTAGTCAAAGGGCCAAAAACTTTGTTGAATGTGAAATTCTTGCTTCCTTCCTTTCCTTTCTTTGTAGGGTTTGATAAAACCAGTTCACCGTTCTCACCAATATATTCAACTGAAGTGGACTTCTCATCCTCCCAGGGTCGGAAAGGTCTTATCCGGCAATAAACTCTGATATTTCCTGTTCAAAGATACTATGCTAAGCTACTATTTTTTGCTTGCATAATGTTTGATACAGATAACCAGACAAAAAGAACTATTGCTGCAGTTCAAATAGGAACCTTTCAATTCTTGGATCTCATTGAATAGTTTTCTATTATCTGCAAGAGCTGCATGATACTTTTCCGCAGCACTTGTGACCACCTTAAGGTTTTGTCCTGTTGAAAATTAAATTAAAATTTTAGTGCTAGCCGATTTGTGAAAAAGAGAACACTAAGACAATATAACCCCATAATTAGTGATATGGTTTCATCTCACCAAGGCCAGCTAGTTCTTCAAACCATCTTTTTTGACAATTTAGGATTTCGTGCCTAATGGAAACTGAAGATAGCCTTAAATCCTGATGAAACAGAGTACTACTGACTTAAGTTCAGAATACAGATATTCACGAAAGAGAAAAAAAAAGAAAAGAAAGTGGTCTGAATAATACCTGAGCATTCTTTACTTGCAAACCCATAAATTTGTTTACCACTATTTGCTTCTCCTTCCAAAATTGGAGTGTAGATTGGGCAGATTCCTCAAGTTCTCTTCTCTGCTTGGTAGAATCTTCCAACATAAGCTCTATTTCCTTTATCCTCTGTTCCAACTCCTTATTTACTTTGGCAGCTTTGGTCTCTAGTTGCTGACTATGTGCCTCATGCAACTTTTTAGTTGCCTCAAGTTCTTGCCTGAGTTTCAAAATTATATTTTCATTCATTTCCTTGTCTGTGAGAAGCTTAACTACATCTCCCTTCTTAGATTCTAACAATTTGCAGCTCTCCTCATATGTTGATCTTAATGATTCCAAGTCCTGCTTAAGTTTCATAATTGTATTGCTATGATCCTCCTTCTCTTTCATCAGCCTAATTATGTCAACCTTCTCCTCTATTGACCTGTCTGCATCTTCACCTGATGCTTGTTTTCTGTCTTCAACAGTGTCTTTCTTTGTGTCAGTTTTATCTTCTTTCTCCTTCATCAATCTAATCACATCCTCCTTCTCTTTCAGCAACTTAGTAATATCTTCCTTCTCCATAGTTAACCTAGCAAGGGCATCATTGTTCTCTTTGATCAACCTTTCTCTGTCGTCATATATTGCTTGCTTACTATCACTAACCTCAACACCAGCTAAGTTGACCATATCTTCCTTTTCCTTCATTAATCTAATTATATCTTCCTTCTCCTTCAATGAACTAATCATTTCTTCCTTTTCTTTTGTCAACTGAAATACAATAGCATCCTTCTCCTTAAGTAACTTATCTTTGCTATCATCTGTTGTTTGCTGTGTATCTTCAACTGTGACATCTTTCACATTAAACATGTCTTCCTTCTCCTTCATTAGCCTAATTATATCCTCCTTGTCCTTCAATAACCGCACCATGCCTTCCTTCTCTTTTGTTAATCTAACTACAGTATCATCCTTCTCCTTAAGTAACTTATCCACCTTGTCATTATTCAAGTTGCCAGTGTCTTCCTTCACCTTTAACAATCTGACCATATCTTCCTTTTCCTTCAGCAGCCTGATCATATCTTCCTTCTCTTTAAGCAACCTAATCATATCTTCCTTTTCTTTCATCAATCTTACCAAGTCTTCCTCGTACTGCATTAATCTAGCCATATCATCCTCTGCTAGTTGCCCCTTGCCTTCAAGTTTGTCTCTCTCCACCTGCACAATAGAAGTGGACTTCCATGAATTATATTGCTCAATTGAGACTTTAGCAGTACCTGTTCAAATGAATTGTTTGCCACTATTTGCACTGAGCGGAGAGAGAACTCAGTAATCTCTGCTATTAACTTTAAGCTCTGATTGAAAAATGGAGTTTACCGTACCCCCATTGTCTCATTATTTAACCATTTGATGGTGATACCAGGATCGTAAAAGAAAAACTCGCTAGTGTATAGAACTATGGCAAACGTGAATTATACAAATAACTGGCTCAGAGAAGGTAAAAGAATGTACATTTGTTTGCCCACTTGCCCCACAAGCCAGGGCTTCTAGCACTCTTATCCTTGACTGATACTTCTCTTCGCGAGCTTTAATCAGGTTATTTTGCTGCATACAAGTAAGAAATCACATAGGTCAAATCCAATGGCACAACAAAGACAAACCGTTATGTATCTTACATTTCGTATATGCCCAGCCTGAGTAGAAATACGCCTTTCAATCTCCACTATGACCTTCCTCAGAAGGCAAGCAGTGCGCTACAATGAAAGTTATAACATTCATTTATACAAGGAAAGGTGTTAACATATAGCACTAAATCCCCTTAGATGTGGAAAGAACAAAATGACTACATTGATTTTTCTGAGAAGCCTACATAAGGTATTTGTCCATTCTTCCTCTCGATGCTCTCATCGAGGACGCTGTTGGCAACACCCAAAAGTGACTGGGTGGGAGCATTCTGCAAAGATATGTTATGCAGTCAACGTTTTTAGCATGGCAAATTGGCACCAGAGGACAAAAAAATATCCCCCTCTGTTTATTTTTTTGAGCGAAGATTGCTGCACGGCACTTACCTCCAGGCTGGAGGATTTCATCAAGTCTGAAATTTTGCAACCAGGTAGATCAGAATATCCTTGTTTCGGCTGAAACACCCGTGACGGCGAATATGCATCAGCTCCAAAGGAAGGAGAGCACGGCTCTGAAAGCAAGTATATAACAGAAAGATACGTTTGAACCAGCAATCTGCACACCTATTCTGTAAACTTGCAGCTGCCATTTTTCGCCATAACATTATCGCACAGTTACGAGTTTAACAAGACATTATTGTTTACCTGACATGATGGGGCTCGAGAGTACCCTTTGCAACTTGGATTCCATGTTCCTCCGGCCTCCTTCGCTGTCACACCTGGTGAGGAAGGCAGAGCCGCCGCGGTGGTCTTCGCCGAGGCGCGATGAGAACCGGTCCTTTAGAGCGAGAATGCAAGTGACGACAGATGACAGTTCCCCCTGGACGAGCCGAATGGACGGATGAATTGCCGGCGGCGTCAATGTAATGTAATATAATGTAATGCCATGCCGCGGCATTGATGTTGATGAGGAGGAAGAAAGGCGGACTATTTAGTAGTTACCCTCTCGAGGTCGTAGGCGCTGAAGGTTGGCACGCCCATCCGCTCGACGGCGGCGCGGAACCTGCCGACGTTGTCCGAGGCCGCGTCGTCCAGCAGCGCGCCGGGCAGGAGCCGGCGCAGGAGCGCGCAGAGCAACCTGCCATTGGCGAGCGCGGCGCGGAGGTCGTCGTCGGTGGCCTGGTGCGGCGGCGGCAGCGGCAGCAGCACGTCCGGGAACAGGGAGCGCAGCCACACGACGGCGTCCGCCCGCCGCCTCGCTGCGCGCGGCAAACAACCGTCAGCGGACGGATTTTTTTATTTATTTAGCCCTGATGAGAAGAAGCAATCAAGAAAATGCTCATCAATCATCGTTACGTACATGGGTCCGGCGGCGCGCCATTGGGGTCGCGGATGGACATGGGGGAAGGTGGTGAAGCGAAACGAGGCGGCGGGGACGGCCGCGCGGGGGATTTAAGGGCGGCGCCATGGGCGCGGGGTGAGGACGGGAGGGAATGGGGCGCGCGGGAGGCGCGGAGGCCGCGGCCGCGTGTGTGTGCACGCCTGCGCCTACTCTCTCTCTTCCTTCCGTCAACCTCCGGTCCTCTCCCCGGCTCCGGCTATTTTTGGGCGGCGTCCGTAGGAGGGCGCGAGCTCGAGCAGTAGCCGGGATGCGCCGCATGGTGCCCGGCGCGACGGCAAGCGGGGACCAAACCGACGACGGGTCGGGGTGGTCTCGCCGTCGACGGTGAAGCAGCCGCGGCGTATCCGCACCGCCGCCGTCTGGGCCCATGATTACTTGGCATTGGAATTTCTTTATATATTTTTTTAATCATTTTGCAAAATTATACTACGATTTCAAAATTTTACAGTTTTGACATTCGCCCCACTGCGGTTTGAGGTCTAACCGTCATGGCCCACGGCGGTTGCAGTATTCCCACGGCGGCAGGAAGCCGCCTTGCAACCGCCATGGCCCACGGCGGTTGCATGTGGCCAACCGCCGTGGGCCATGACGGTTATTTTTTTTAATTAAGTAGAGAAAACACACATTTGCAATGGCATGTACGGTGATAGTACTACACCAACGAAGCACCTTACGTACTGATAACATGTCTTAGGGAATTTAGAAATTTCATTACAATATTCCTAATGACTCTAGTTGTACGAGAACAACCCGGAGAGCATAGAGCTGCCGGAGTGTTGCAACGACATGCAGTACCCAGGTGGGGGTGGAAGTGGTGAAGGTAGAGGGGACCAATCTTTCTTGTGGCATTCACAAGTGCAGGTCGAACATTTGCAACGACTCTGAATATTACAGTCACCGTAACGAACACACTAATGAATAAAACACACTCTAATGCAGTTCGATTAAATTTCTTAAGAATACAAACCACCGAGGGCCCTAGTTGATGATGTCATGAAATCCGACATTATTTGATACAATCCGGCTAATACTCTAGGTCTACTGAGTACAATGAAGATATTTCCCCTTCCTGATGGCATCCGGCCCAGCTGCCTTGTGAAAGACATCTAGGCCCTTAATGGGTTTTGGTGTATTGATTGACAACTAGATTAAAGATCTCATGTCCTTGTTAAGCATGTGAGAAAGTTGTAACATATAAATGACAAGGCATAATATATGACATTGGTTATCTTCATGATGAAAACAAGCTATGTGTATACAAGATAAGTTGAGGCATGGTTTTGGCCCCATATTGTGAAATGGCTTGACTCAATGGTGAATGTCATGATATTTGATATGTATGATCCCATGGAGCATATAGATGGTATATGACAAGTTTATGAAGGTCAAGAAAGAGGCATATTGATTTTGGAACATTGGATGATCTCTTATTGAAGGAAGAATCTTGTTAGAATAAAAAGGGATAGTTAAATTAAAAGAAGGCATGATCTCAATAGAAGTCCACTCTTGATGTTGAATCAAAGCTTAACTCAAATTGGCAACGAATGGATGAAGAAATCAAGCAAGGGATTAGCAACGAGGTACTAAGCTAAGATTGGCCGAGTAGTGACTTGGACCATGTGCTTGGCTAGGGTGAAGTGGCCATAGCTTGGAAAGTTTCGAGGTATCAAGTCGAGCCTAACCGAGTGAAGCAATGAAGAAGCATTATATAATCATTGAGTCATGTAAAGGGTGACTTAATCAAGAATTGGGTTTCATTCTTATACAAAGATCAAAGTAACTATCTCAAGGTAGAAGTGCTCAAACCAATGAGACATTGATGGATGGATCTCTCATGATATATATTGATCAAGTATGGCTATTCTTGAAGAAGAAGCTCAAGAGTTCTATTATTGCATTTATATTTGATATTGAGTATAGGTACGCCGTACTATCAAGAGGGATGCATCACAAGGAGTTTTGATAATGTCTCTGTGCTCAAGTAACCCATGTGAGTTGAGAGAGACACAAAAACCACACGTACACGTCTTCGGGTTTGACCCTGTGTCAAAGCCGATGGCACCGGTTTTGGGCACCGGTTTCTGTGTTAGCCGGCCCAACGACTAGTTTTTGAAAACTCGGTGGCACCGAGTTTGGGAACTCGGTGGCACCAGTTTTCACTGGAGTTTGCAACGGCTAGTTTTGGGTAGTCCGGAATATCTGGGGTTTTTCCCGGAGATTCCGGGTTTTAACTCCAACGGCTAATTTTTGGGGAGTCGGGTATTTATACCCTTCAACCTCTACTGTTGCAAGCTGCTGTTCCTGAGGTTGCTAGAGTGCTTCCTTGCTATTCCTTGCTAAGCCAAAGCTATTCTATCTCTCCCCAACCCCTCTTTGTGAGGTTGTTCGATCTTTGATAGATCTAGTGAGTTGGGTGGTAGAGAGAAACCTACGTGAGCAATTCAAGAGCACTTGAATACCTTGAGCACTGTTGGACGTCGTCAAGCTTGTGTGAAGCATTTGTTACTCTTAGAGGATTGCCTCCTAGACGGCTAGGCGTCGCCCACAAGCTCCCAAGGTGTGGTGAGCTGTGGGACAGTTTGTGAAGGTCGTGCTTCACCTCCGAAAGGGAAGAAGCTTTCTAGTGGATCGGGAAAAGGGTTGAATGCAACCTGGCTTCGGTAGGAGAAGCACCCAACGGAGACTAGGATTCACACGGTGGTGAATCCGAACTTCAGTAAAACAAATCCTTGTTTCTGTTGATTATCTCGCATTTACCTTGATATATCTTTCATTGCTTGCTTTTGTCATATTGGTGGAGCTACTTGGTTGTTAGTGTTTGTGAAGTGCAGGCACTCTACATTCATCAAAGAACTTATCCTTAAGCTATTCATCAAGTTTAAGTTCAAGCCAAACAAGCAAACAAGAAGAAGAAGAAGAAGAAGAAGAAGAGGGGAGTCACTGCCAGGCAAACCTGGTGGAACCGGATTTGCAAAACCGGTGGGACCGGTTTTGGGCAGTGTGTTCATTCCGCTGCGAAGGCACCAGTCCAGAGATTCCAGAGATTTCTGCAGAGATTCCGGACTTTCTAGAACTCCGGAGAAAAGTCCGGAGTATCCGGGATTCACTAATAAATTTGTTTTAAGTGGTGATTTTCAGGACTCACCTATTCACCCCCCTCTAGGCGACATCAAGATCCTTTCACCTTGGCCCGGCGAAACCTCTCCCTCTTCCTCTATCTGTCGGCTTCACGGGCCTAGTCCGCTTCACGTTCTCTCATCTCCTGACGATGGCGCGTTGTCTTCTGTTCCTCCTTCTTTTTCTCCTCTCTCTTTTCCCACTCAACCATGCGCAACCACCTCTCCCTTGCATCACGGGCTTGTCCCTCGATGTAGCTCTTGTCGAAGTCGGACTGCTTGGTATCTGGCCACTACATGAAATCACAAAGAGGAGGTGGAGTCTTTTTCCAAATACATGTCAACAAATATTAAATCACAAATGACAAATGAATAATTGAGAAATGTAGTAAGTCTTTACTTTGCCTCTAAGGTTGTGATTGAATGGCTGGATCGGGTCGTGCGCATAGTTAGCGCACATGAAGAACCTCATCCCGTAGGCGTACTGTGACGCCCCAGGCTTCCAGTCGGGTTTATTAACCCTAATGAACCGGTCAACTGTGTTGACTTTGGTCAAACGACGGTCAACCTCGGCCATCACCTCGAAAACTTCACCAACAACCCCTAATGACCCCTTTTGGTCAACCTTGGTCAACCCTTGGTCAAACCCTACTCAAAACCCCTTGAACACCCCTTTGCCCTCTAGTGTCAGCCGGATCTTTTGCCGCGTTCTCCAAATTTCACCTAAACACTTCAAAATCTCCCAATGTAAAAGTTGTGTGTTTTGTCGAGGGACACAACTTTCATGTTGAGTGGCATTTGAAATTTGGAGTGGAAATGTGTGAAAAACGCAAGTCAACGCCTCTAAACACTATTCACTGGAGCCGAGTTTTCTGCAATGTTCTACTGCGTGTTATGCACAATCTGTTGATCAAAACCCTGGGACGGCCTTTGTAAAAGTTGTAGAGGGTCAGCTGATCTACAACTTTGCTATTGAGCACTTGGACCACTTTTGTTTCAAAAATTTGAGTAAAATCCTCCTAAACAGGACTAGGCTGAATTGGGGATGGCACCCTGGCGCTCCAGAGCGCGCGCCCGCGCCGGCGTCGCACGTCGCGCGCGCCGCGGCTCGTCCGGGTCCGCACGCCGAGGCTCGCAATGCCCGCCGGTCCATGCACCGCCCCCATGTTTCCCGTGAGTGACGCCGGCGGGCCCATTGGCCGGTGCTACGCGCCGCACCCGCGTGTGCCGGGCGGTCGCGCTGCCTTCGGCTATTGGCCGGCTGCGCCCCCCGCAAGCCACCATTGGCTGTCAAGGCCGCACAGCCTTGTGCCCATGCCGCGACTTCCCCTCCTTGACGCGCAAGAAAGCCCCCACCGCCTCACGCACTGACATAAAAGCCGTCGGGTTCCCTCTCGCGCGAGCACACCGTGCTCTGCCGCACGCCATTGAAGGTCGCTGCCGAGCTTGTTTCCCCTTTGCGCCCCGAGCCTCATAACCTCTTGGACCTCAACTCTAGCACTCACTGGAGCTTCCACAGCCGCGTATTGTCCTGCCTCACTTATTCTCCGCCGGGGTTTGGACAACCGCGACCACCGGCGCCGCCAGTGACGCCTTCCGGTGAGCTCCCCACTCCGGTCCTTCCCGGGGCCGCCCGAGCACTTCTAGCCCTCCCCTAGGACACCTAGAAACTCACCCCGTCGCGCATTGCCCTGCGCAGGCCCTCACCCCACCGGAATTGGAGTCGTAGCGGTCCCGCCGCCACTGATCCGCCGCCGTCACCCGCCGGTGACGTCCCCAGCCAATCCTCCTTTGCAGGTCGATCCGTGGTGAGCTCAATCGCTGTCCAGTGTCGCTTGTGGGTCAGCTCCAGCGACCCCTCGCCGGCGGCAAGCTCCCCTGCACCGCCTGGACCCTTGTGCATCAATTTCATTCTTGTAGGGTCCTGTGTGTTAAAGCCGAGGGCAGTGTTGTGAAGTTGAAAAGTTCCGGGGACTCTTGTGAAAAATGATTCTTCCCCTTTTGTGTGTCTTGGCTGCAACTTATAAAATCCATATCAAATCACAGAGAAACCCAAAAATTGCAAACCCAATTTTGTTGTGCTCTGTGTGACTAGAACTACATTTTCTGCAAATGATGTATATACTTTTGAGCTACAATTTTTGCTTGAAAAATTGAAATGTGATTTACCTGGATCTGTAATTCTGCAAAATCCGTACATGATATTGAGCTGAGTTTTGGATATGTTGTGGATACTAGCATGTGTAGGTGCTGTGTCAAAAATTGCACAAAGTTATTGAAGGAATCTTTTTATATGAATTATCTTGTGATATTGTCAAATCTGCCTAAATGATTTTTGTAGCTTAAAAAATAATTATTTTTGAGCCCAACCTCTGGCTATTGTCTTGTTATGTTGAAATTCACCCTGGGTGAATTTATAATGGTTTTATCTCTGTTAGAAATATTATTTCCTTTTTATACTTGTTTTTAATCATAAATGTGTAGATGAAAATCTATAAAGGCTATAGATGTGTTTGTTGGTTTCCTAGACTTTTTTGGACCAGAGAAAGATTGAGAGAAAGTTTGGGTCCAGAAGTATTATATTTATTTTATATGCATTTATTTTGTTTATGGTGAATAGAAATGCTATATTTGATATATTTGTTTTTATTGCTTCAGCAAGTGTGCATGTGTGATCAATTGCTTGTATTAGACTTATTGAGATCAGGGAACACCACTCTTGGTGTTTTATGATTTATTTTGTCGAAGAAAAATGGAGGAACCTTTGTAGGTGGAATATTGAAATTAATTGGGAAAATCACAATTCATACCTAAGGACCTTGTGTCTGTGTTGTGAAACTTGCTAACAAGATTATAACCCACCCGTTGCTGTCCGTGAGAATTAAATTGATTTATTTGTATATATATGTACACCGTCACTATTAAAAAGTCTAGATAATAAAGCATCGCAAATTGTTCCTTTATAAGAAGAGTATGCTGAATGTATTATTCTCTAGGTAAATGTGGTCAACCATGCACCCCATGGTTGTCATGTATTGCTTGTGATTAATTAAATCAATTTGTCAATTAAGTCTTGCATTGCATCCTCCGTGTAGAAGTCCCCGACGGTAGCTACACGCTCGTGCCAGTGGACATGAACGAGGGAGCAGGAGGAGACGTGCACTACGTCACCATAGAGCAAGACCCGGACCAAAGTCCGGAAGTTTGTCTAACTGCTTGTGCCAACGAAGGCAAGCCCCGATTTATCATTAACCCATGTTTTATTTAAATTATGCAACTATCTTTGTTATTCTATGTGCATTTACGTTCAGGAATTGAATGAAACCCTAGTTACATGATCCCTAGGTGCCTATGTTCTTTTACTAGTATGCTAGGTCGTTAGATGCTATGCTCTAAGGACCCGGTAACAGTCGAGTGATGTTCGTCACTCGCGAGAATAGGATTTCCTTTTTGGAATAACCCTTTTTATAAATGGATTGCTCATGTGGTAAGAGCATGGGATTTGGGCTCCGGTCCAGTGGCTTCGTGGGCTAAGCTTTTGAACGTACTAAGCACTTGTCGGGAATGGGACCGGTAAGCCTAGTACCTTAATGAGACGACACGGGATTTTACTACTACTACTCTCGATTCATCTCCTGCCCGGCTTCCAACCGGGAGGCGGGTACTTGTGTGAGGCTGGGTGTACTAGGTGGGGCATGCCAGATAGCCTTGTACCCGAGACTGTAAGCCATTATCCCAACCCGAGGATTTTTGGGATCCGTTTGGTCGGTGTCAGCTCTGTTGGGGCACCGCTCCATGTGTTTAGATCTACCTTGCAAGGTTTATGAATCAATCGATTGTCGGCCTCTCACCGTTATCCGAGACTGCTTAATCAACTGGCCATGATATCCCTTAATGATGGAACTATGTGAAATCTTCTGCGTGAATTAATTGTTTTGTGCAATTCTTGATTGTATTAGTTGCTCATCATAGTAATGATAATCTCACTAGAATCTGAGCTAAAATATTGAAAGTAAGGATCCATGATCCTAGTTGCTTTTTGGCAAAACAAACCCACCAGCCAAAAGCCTACATGTCTAGAGGTAACTTTTGTTGGGTAAGTCTTGTTGAGTATTAGTATACTCAGCCTTGCTATTATCGGTGTTTTCAGGTGAAGTTGTGGGGCCTAGTGAGATTCCACCCGGCTGGGAGCTGGAATGGGTGGATGATGACGCCGAGTGATGGCATCACGGATGGCCTCCATTGATGTCATATCGTATCGCCATTAGTACTTCCGCTGTTTCAATAAAACTCTGAACCTTTTACTTTTGTGTCAAGAACTGTGTTTTGTAATAATGGACCCTACGGGGAGTTTGGTATTAATTTGTAAGGCACTCTAGACTCTCCTTCGTGGGAGTTTAATGCATACGCTCGATCCTCTCTGTGTTTTCAAGTGATTTACCGGGTGTAAACCCGGCAACACTCAACGGGATGATTCTTTTTTTTGAGGCAAATACTGTGGGGGAGTTCCCCACAGCTTGAATAAAAGCTTAAATAAACCAAAAGGAGTTTATGTACAAGCAGGGGCAAGGGGGAGAAGGAGGGAGAAGGGGAGCTACCATTACATTAAGAGATACTCTCCAAAAACGAAATAAAAGAAGCCTGCCTATCACTCTTCACTCTCACGATGTGAAGAAAACCCTGAGCTTTAAACTTCCTAACCCAAGCGCTAACAGAAGCTGAACCATTATCAAAGATGACAACATTCCTGAGATTCCAGATCTCCCAACTTGCTATGATGAAGGCTTCCATGAAAAACTCTAGGCTGGACATCCGAAAAGCTTGAAGAACCCTTTCATCAACAGGTAGGTTCATGTTCCAGCTAATACCAAGCTTTGCCCAACATCCGAGAGCAAACAGACAGGAAAAGAAAAGATGATCAATGTCTTCCTCCTCATTAGCAGTGCATAAAACGCAGCAAGCATTGGGTTGCACATTATAATTCCTCCGTAGCAGCATAGATCTTGTATTCAAGCGATCCACCAAGACTAACCATATGAAGAATTTGATTCTGTTTATACACTTGGACTGCCAGATAAGCGTGAAGATCCGAGAAGACTGAAAATTCTCAAACACCATTCGATAATACCTTCTAGATGTATAATTTTGGTTTCCCCAACAAAAAGACCAAGAATCATGCTCAACTGGATTGAGATCCACAGAAAGTAACACCGCATCAAGTTGCAGCAATTCCTCATGAGCTTCAGTCGATAGAGGCAAGGCAAACAGTGAGTCTAGATCATCAGCTTGGGCAAAATCTTGGACTGAGATTTCAGCATTCCTGGCAAAAGAAAAAAGTCTTGGAAACTTATGAGCCAAAATTTCACCACACCACAGATCCTCCCAAAAAGTAACTGTAGTACCATTTCCCAAAACACAATAAGCAATCCCTCTGAAGAGGATATTTAGGCGCAAAACATCCTTCCACCAAAAGGAACCAATCTCCGAGGAAGCATGAGGAACTTTCCCAAGATAATATTTATTCCAGATTAAATTAACCCAGGGGATATCCATATGATTATAAAATTTGTTGAGTTGCTTGAGAAGCAAAGCCTCATTTTGTAATCTCAGATTAAGGATACCCAGCCCTCCCTTGGATTTTGGCCTCTGAACCATAGACCAAGCAGCCAAGTTACCCCCCTTCTTGTCAGGATGATTACCTCTCCACAAGCATTGCTTCCTCATTCTATCTATATTATCAATCACTCCCACAGGCAGCTTGATGGAGCACATGGCATAGGTCACCGTTGAAGTAAGGACTGTGTTGATCATCTCAAGCCTACCAGTGTAAGAAAGGAAAATCGAACAAGCATTTAGTCTCCTCTCAACCCCTGTCCATTAGTGGAGTGAGATCTTCCATTCGAGGTTTGGTCGTACCCATTGGGAGTCCCAAGTAGGTAAAAGGCATGCTGGCAATTTGACAACCAAAAGCTGTAGCTAGGTCATGTATCTTAGTTTGAGACACATTCAGGGGGACCATAGAGGACTTGTGATAATTGACTCTCAGGCCTGTGGAATCAGCAAAAGTTTGTAGGAGACCCTTAAGATGAAGTAGTTGTGCTCTATCAGCTGGTAGGATCAAAATAGTATCATCTGCATATTGCACAACTGGGAAGTCATTGGTGGCATGAGGGATTGGCAATGACAAATGATTGTTTCGAAGTGCATCATTAATAACATACTGAAGTAACTCGGCAGCCAGAACAAATAACAGGGGGGAGAGAGGATCACCCTGTCTAACTCCCCTTTTGCATTTAAATTTCCTTCCAGGAGTACCATTCGAGAGAATTGAAGAAGTGCCAGAAGAAAGAATAGCTCTAATCCATGACAACCATTTTGCAGGAAAGCCTAAGGCCTCCATCATACTAAGAATGGCATTGTGTTCCACAGTATCAAAAGCTTTTGCAAAATCAAGCTTTAGGATAACAATCTCTCTCTTGCTTTGTTGACACTGATGAATGTATTCAAAGCACCAAGCAATGCAATCCTGGATGGATCTTGATTTTATGAAACCATATTGATTAGCATGGAGCAAATTTAAAATGATAGCCTGCAGCCTCTCCGCAAGAATCTTAGTAAGCAATTTGATACTACTGTTAAGGAGGGAGATAGGCCTAAAGTCATTAACAGTTTCTGGGTTATTCTTCTTTGGCACAAGGGTAATGAAGGATTCATTCAAGCAGTCTAGATTAATATTGCAGTCAAAGAACTCCTGGCAGAGAATGTAATAGTCCTTTTTGATGATCCCCCAACACTTCTTTAGTTAAACCATTAAAACCATCTGGCCCTGGAGCTTTGTCGATGGGAACCATTTTGATGATATTATCAATCTCCTGTGGTAGGACAGGTGCCACTAGACTGTCCATATCTTGAGTAATGGAAACCAGTGTAGATAAATCAAATAGCATATGCGGCTGTAAAGAAATTCCCATTCTATTCTTGTATTCCTGAAGAAGAAGAGCAGCTTTCCCTTCATGATCATGTACTTGATTTCCAGCTTCATCCCTTAGGTAGGTGATGGAGTTTTTCCTATGGGATACTGTAGCCATAGCATGAAAGAACTTGGTACACTCATCCCCAAACCGAATTCTGTTAACAGTGAATCTCTTCCTCCAGTATAAATTTTTATATCTCAAAAGCATTTGTAATTGTCTTTTAATAATCAATCTCAAATTCCATTCGTCGCCAGTGTCGTCCGCATTCCTCAAGAGAGTCTAAGAAAAAATAACCTTGTTACATTTATTGATCAAAGAGGATAGCTGGGACAAACTTTTACTCCAGTTCTTCAATTTGAACCTTGTATTCTTTAATTTTCCCGCCAAAACACTAGCGAGAAGAATTAGAATTCCTCACCAGGTGCATCCCAAGCGAAACCACGGCTTCTAAAAACCCTGGATGCTCTGGCCAAAAGTTCTCAAAGCGAAAGATGTTTGCCTTGGGGATGTCAGTACCAATAGTAATCTTACAAGGAATATGATCTGAAGTAATTTTGGCCAAAGGTAGCACAATTGTATTCGGATATGTAACTGTCCAATTCGCAGATGTGAAGAACCAATCCAATTGTTCTAGAAGAGGGTCCTGTTGCATATTAGACCAGGTAAAGGCTCTTCCTTTTAAAGGCAGCTCCAGCAAACCCAGGTGTCCCAAAAGGTCATTAAAAATTAAAGTATCTGATAGATTTCCTCCAGGCTTGTTTCTATCGTCCAGGGATCTGTAAAAATTAAAGTCGCCAAGAAATAACCAGTTCTCATCAACATCAATAACATGAGAGCGCATCCAGTGGACAAAAGCAGCTCTCTCAGGGTCATGGCACGGACCATAAACCGTGGTGAGCTTCCACATCGCTGAATTGAATTGGGAGGTGAAGGAAATCGTAAGACCAAAAGGCTGTTTATCTAGAGTCAACCCAAGAAAATGAGCACTATTCCATATCACGAGGATTCCACCAGAAGCACCCAGGGAGGGAATAAAATCAAATTTATCATATCGTCTCGGGGCAAATTTCCTTATAATATGCATATCAACACTCTGCAGTTTTGTTTCTTGTAAACAGATAATAGAGGAACCGCTCTCTTCAATTTTATTTCTAACAGCATCATGCTTGTCAGTGGCATTAAGGCCCCGTATGTTCCAACACAAAATGTTCCAATTTCAATTGTTCATTTGTCACCGTGGAAATAAAATAGGGGATTAATACTACCAGAGCATAATCCAAAACACAGCCATGAAAGAAAATTTAAAGGATGCCAGGAGAAAACCCATAACCAGACAGCAGAGGCACACCAGAAAGATGACATAGGTCCAACAGACAAGCACAGTAAAGTCTGAAAGGTCCACAAGCACCACAGAATAAAGATATAGTAGCTTAGACTAGTGAAGTCCACCAAAATGAAGATAGTGCAGGCTAAACAGACAAGCCAGAAAGAAACAAAATAACACTTTGACAACAGGGGGTTAAGGCATAGCATCCTGTCCATCATTTGTCTTCCTGGTCATAAGTTCATCAGCTGTGAGCTCGCTAGGAGACACATTGCAAAACAGCCCCCATTGTTGCAGAGTTTCAATTGGGACAGGGGCAGGGACTATTTCAGAAGGCCTAGGAGGATTGTCCAAAAGGTGAAGTGCAGTACTGTCCAGGACCTTCCTCTTCTTCCTGGGAGTCTTGTCAGGCAGCTGAGAATGCTTGAACCCTTCAAAGATATTGAGCCTACTGCTTCTCCTACAGCCTTGTGTTACAAGAGGCTTCCTGCTGTTTCTTTTAGAAACTGTCTTGGGCAGAGACAAAGCCCTCCTAGTTCCTTGGGAGACAGATGAGCCCCCATCCTGGAGGGGTGCATCCAGCAGAGGTCGAGGAGAATTTGCAGCAGGGACTTCTACCTCCACATCCATGCTACTGCTGCTTGGGTGTGCCTGATTGTCACTGTGCCAAAAGGCTCAAAGATGCAGAAGAACAGAGTGCAAACTAGGGGGCTTCACATGAACAATTGCCAGTGAATCATCCTGATTGTGCTGGGTCGTAGAACCAGAGATGAGAGTCTGTATGAGTACAGTATTTACAAATACTAGAAAATGCAAGATCGGGGGAATAGCGGGAATCGGCGGCTTCGAAAGGTCGTCATCTCAGCGCCAAGCAAAGTAGGATGTAGCATGCTCTGCACCTCAGGGTCAACTGGAGAAGAAGCATCAGATGAAGTGGAGGAAGAGGAACCTGCCTTGAACTTCCCAGATAGAACATCTTCTACATTGAGCACAATGTCAGGACCATGAGCCCTCAGGTACTCAGCTGTAGATCCTGATTGATCAAAAGTGACCGAATCTTCTTGCCGTTGAACGGAGTTCTCGCCATGACTTGATCGACTTCCTCCTGCCACTCATTCTCCTGCTGTTGCTCAACATCAGGCCAAGCATCCCAGCCAGCCAACTCATGAGGAGGGACAGGTTGAGCCTGCAGTTCTTGTTGGACATCAGCCATCTGTTGGTCATTTAGACCAAAATCTGCATGGACATGGTGACCAGCTCCATTGAGATCATGCTGCCACCCTTGTGCCCCAGCAATATGACCAAGCTAAACTTCCCCATTAACTGGGTGTGGGTTACCATCCACTGGCACCTGATCCTCATCTTGAGGAAAGCCATCTGGAAAGTTGCCATTCAGAATAAAGACAGGCACCGTCCAGGATCTTCCTGCACCACCAAGCATGGTACCTTGAGAAACCACCATGCTACGAGGGACACGATCAGGAGACAGGAGTAAGCAGCGTGCAATTACTCTTGACTTGTTAGGTCCCTCAAACCATCTAATTAATCTACCAAAGGGGGCAACAGCTGCCTGGATGAAGTCTTGAGTCTGATAATCTAACGGAAAAGCCAAAAACATGATCCAAGATTCTCTGATATAATTGCAGGTTCTAAAGTTGCGTGGAGCCTCATCATGCTTATGAACCGACATGACCCACTGACCAAAATTAATTGGGGAAGCATCCAGCAGCTCTTCACGCTGAACAGGATTGGCAAACCGAAAAAGCCCCAAACCCAGCGGAGATGGGAACGATGAAACCACATCTACGTGAAAGTTGTGCTCCAAGAACTCACTGACTTGCTGGAGGATACCAGGCACTTGACCTTGCTGCGGTTCCGGCTCCAGGGAGATAATGGCGTACTGTTCATGACGACGAGGCGGCTCACCCCCCAAGGCGACGCGAGCTCGGGCCGGACGATGCCATCCATGCTCCACATGAAGGACGGGTGGGAGAAAGAGCATTGGGTTGCACAGGAAGTTGGCCATGTCGTCAGGCTCAGGAGGGGGCGGGGGCGGCGGTGGGGAAGTAGAAGGCGGCGACGACGAGGAGGAGCGATCAGTACTGTAGCTTGGGGAAGATTGGAAACTTTCGGGATTGCTATTTCCTCGGGAGTCGTGGGAGGCTGGGAAAGAAACAGAGCATGACCTTTCATCTTCCATGGGCTGTGTCGTGCACTTTCTTTTGGGGGCCCAAAAGACTTTAGGCTTAACCCGAGTTAAACACCAACGCTGTTTGTGCCCATAACCAAAACAAGCCCGACATCTCCACGGGCTTAGACAGGAAACAGCCCGATGACCCACTGCAAGACATTTGCCACATGATTCAGAAGTGGCCTTTGAATTTGAAATTTGATCAGTGGTATCAACGCCCGAAGAACACGCCCTGGATGTCGGATCTGATTGATAGAGATCGGCTGAAATTCTTCCAAAGACATTCGACAAACGAACTGTAGTGGGAACCACAAGTGAACCAACCACAAACGATTTGACAGAATCAGACCGATGCAATGGAGGATCATGAGAAACGTCAGGAGCAAAGTGAACTCGTCGACCACGAGACCGAGAAGAAAGCTTCTTTTGCCTCTTAGATTGCACATAATGCCACTCTTTCAATTGTTCCTGCTCCCACAAAAATTTTTCTCTCTCCCAATGAGGAGCTCCGTTATTCCACAGGAAGAAATAAACATCAAAACAGTCACCAATGAATCGTTTGAGATTGTAGATCATAAAGCCCACTGCCTTGCATGACACCGAGAAACGAAAGTGGCGATCACTTTGGAATTGGACATGAAAACCAGCAGCCGACCCCCCAAGGCAAGATTGAAGCATCCAAGCAACTGAATCCTCCGTTAAGCGGACCGTGAAGCGACGGAAAACAGCCAAAAGAAAGAAAGAGCCATTCGAAGAGGAGGAAGGGTGATGCACGGACTTGCGATGACGTACCAGCACTTGATCTTGGAAAAGCTTCCCATGGTTGAAATCCAACTTGCCAGCCAGATCCGAAGGCACCTCCATGAGAGAAAGATCCAAGAAGAGAGTCCAATCACCAATCACCAGTGGTAGATCGCCAGGGAGATGATCGCCGGCAGCCTACGAGGGTGGAGGGAGGGGACGCCATTGATTAACCACGAAAGCAATATTTTGGTGGTGTACTGGAGTTGCGATAATTGTTTCGAAACAAATTTATCTATTCTACTCCATTAACGGGATGATTCTTTATTATCGCTTAATGACCAAATGGAGTGGTTTAGGCGATAGTACGGAATTATCTCGGATGGGGTTGTCACACGTACCCCAGAACCTTGCACCTAACCAGCTTGCAAGTGTCACCGCAGAAGCACATAGGAGTGTCGATCCCCTGTGGCACCTCGACATTGTCCTACCTCTTCGTGAGGAAGTCCAAGTTCAACTCAGAACCTGAGGAGGCTATTGCAACCTGCAAAACAAGATTAGAACAATCAGAGGCAAAAAATAATACAATTGAAATCGACATAAATTATTAAAAAAGAATAGAATAATCCCCAACAAAATAATACAAATAGGAGTTCAATTATTACAATACAGTACCATGCATAAGTTCATACAAGAAATATAGTTCAAATATTAGAAATTCTGAAATTAAATGCCTTAACATTACAAGCAACTATGATCATCTGAATCCTGCATTGGTCCTACACCCACGTCCGCGTCCAGATGGGGTTGGAATGGTCCTGAAGTTGCTGATGAGCCTACACTTGCTGTATGTGGTGCGTTGCAAGCATATCTTGTGGCTGTGCACCTCTTGTACGTGTAACCCGTGTTGTGGCACTTGTAGCACATCACTACCGCAGGTCCAGCTTCTGCTTCGTCCATGTTGTTCCTAATCCTCGTATTCTTCCGTCTTCCAACACTTTGGCACAACTGAGGATCTGGATTTGGTATGTGCACAACATTTTCTTTGGGGTTCTCAGTAAAAGAACCCTACACGAGGTAATCCTGAATTGTTCGGTTCCAAATGTTCTGAATAGGTTTTCTTGGCCAGTTAAATACCCCCTCGAGCTCCAACGGTCTTCTTCTTCCCTGCGGCTGAGACACCTCCCAATCTCCTCTCTCACCTAGCATTGACTCCCACCAACTTAAATTCAAAATCCAACCTTGCATTCAAGTCTAGTGTGATTCCTTGTGAGATTGAGCCAATACCACCCCTCTCTAGCATCCTTGTGCACTTGGTGAAACCCTAGCTCCTTGGTAGATCTTTTACTCTTGGAGCTTGGCTCCTAGACGGCTAGAGGGTGCTTGGAAGCTCTCCAATCTTCGTGTGCAAGCTCCAAGAAGTTTGCAGTACCCCCTTTGTTCTTAGTGAAAACCCTCCACCTATTGCTTTTGGATAGGTGTGAGAGAGCAGTGGATCTAGCGAGATTCCATAACCTTTGTGGCTAACCTCAACAACGTGGATGTAAGCCAACCTTTGTGATGAGCTGAACCACAGGATAAATTGGTGTCTTATGCTTGTTCCTTTCATATATATATCTTGCTTAGCTTGTTCTTGGTTGTTAGTAGCTTGCCTCTCTAGGGCTTGCGTAGATCTACTTGTTTAGGGTGTTCTAAAGGTTGCTTAGAGTTCTTATTGAATTGCTTGTTTAACCAACCTTACCCTAGCCTTAGATCTGGTTTTCTTCTAGTTATCTTCAGCCTTTCAGTGCAGGTTCGTTCTCCCTGAAGCTCCGCGAAAATTCCCAGAGGTTCAGCGATATTTCGCGGAGGTTCCGCGGTCTGACAGTGAACTTCGAAGAAAAGTTTAAATTTGTTTTGTAGGCCTATTCACCCCCCTCTAGGCCACTTGCATCAATCCTTTCACTGACTTGAGGGCCATCTAATCCCACATCCTCTCCAGGTTCGGAATTCATTGGCCTCTTTGCTATCTCCTCTGATGCCTTATGTGTCAGCTCATCTAATTTTCTTCCAGATGGCATCAAACTTCTTCTGCTGAGTCTGCTCACACAACCGCTCAAACAATTTAGACAGGGTCTTGTTCTTGAACTAGCTGTAGAAGTTTGCTTTCATGTGCCCAACGCACCACCGACTCTTAACATCTAGCCACAATGGAGCTCTGTATTGCTCTGTGCTGCCCTCTTTAATGTCATTGATTGCTTGCAAAATACCTTTGTGTCAATCGTGTATCACACACATATTCTGCACATCCTGGTCCACCATGTTCTTCAACCTCTCAAGGAACCAGTACCAACTGTCACCGTTCTCCACCTCCGCAAATGCAATGGCCAAAGGAAGCAACTGATTGTTACTATCAGCTGCCACAGCTGTCAGGATTGTTCCTTTGTATTTGCCTGTGAGAAAATGTCATCTATGCAAATGACCGGTCGACACACTTTGAAAGCCTCAATGTAGGCACCCAATGCCAAGAATGACCTCTAAAGCACAAACTTGCCTAGTTTCTCCACACAAGGATAGTCCTTGATATCATAGTAGCTGCCAGAATTCAATTGAACTATTGTGTGTAACAAGCTAGGTAAATTGTGGTAGGATGATTCATAAGTACCCCACCTATGCTCCAACACCTTCTTCTTTGATTGGTATGACTTGCCGTAACCGATGGTGTATCCAAATTTTTCCTCGATTGCGCTAATAATTGCCTTCGGTGCATAATCAGGGGTATTCACTATGTGAGGGTACATATGGCTTGCAACAAAATCGGCTAAAATGTTTCGGTGCCTAGCATCAATACAATCAAGGGTACAAATGTGACCTTTCACTTCTTTCACCTGTAAGTAATTATCTCGCTTCCCCATATATGCATACACTTGAAAAGAACAATCATCCTTGTTGCAACACACATCATATATCCTAGGAGAGCTCTTGACTACCATGAACTCCCTGTGTAGAGTCAAGGTGTACCACTGCTTCACTACATCCTTAAGATGTGCAGTACTAGGGTACATAGCGCCTACACAAACCTCATTCTCCATGTACTCCTATGGCACATTCTCACGAGTATTAACAATACACCGGGAGAAATCGTAGTTCCGCCAATGCAAGGGCACATGATCCTCAGACTCATCATCATCATCATCTGAAGAGTCCTCTTCCAATGCACATTCATCAACTTCCAACTCTCTCTGATATTGACTCATCACCTCTGGGTTTACTTCTCCCTCATGAATAACACCAGTGACAACATAACTTCTACATGCCTGCCCACCCTTAGAATTCCCTTCTTCCTCCCCTTGTTGTTAACCTTCTTCAGCACCTTCCCCTTCTTCACCACCTCCCCCCTCGTTCACATCCTCAGCTTCCTCATGCACTTGACTGCTAGACCCACCCTTCTGGTAAACTTGGACAAAAAAATCACAGGCAAACCAACTCGGCATGCATTTCTGATAAAACTCCTCTATCATGGAGTCCCTTTAAGTGCCACGAGCTCCCAATACATTGGTGCACTTCTGTTGATTAGTGCCATCACTGACATGCATTGGTGCTTTAAATCTACTGAAAATGTCTTGACCAGCCAGTTGGTTATAGCCTCCCAAGTTCTTTCTCCTGCTCATGAAACCTTTTTGTCAATTGAACTATAATTTGATAAGTCAACTCCTTGTGGACCATATATAATTTCTCCAATTCCACAATATAATTTGATTGTGGCTGTTTCTGACATGTCTGATTCATAATAAAAAGCAGTAACTGCTATTAAATACTACATCCAGGGACTAAGAAACAAATAAATTTATATCTAAACTAAATTAACAAACTAATTAGTCGCAGTCTACACACTTAACAGTAAATATGTTACGTAATATAAACTACAACTATAGATCTTATATAAACTATAACTACAGATCTATAAACTACAAGTACAGATCTATACTCTAGAAATCTATAGCATACATAAATCTACAGAAATCTACACTACACCGAAATAGCAATTAGTGAAATAAGTGAAATACCTGCAATGAAGCAAAGAAACAACAGAGCTTCACCGCTCCGCACCCTCCACCTCCCCTCTTATCCTTCTCAACCCTAACCCTACAAACAGGTCATTTTAATGCTACAGATCTAAAGAAACGCAGTGAATAACTAAATATGGTTTTGTGACAACCCGCCCAGGAAAATACCGTACTATCGCCTAAGACCAATCCACTTTGGTCATTAAGCAATAATAAAGTATCATCCTGTCGTTAGTTTCCGGGTTAACGCCCGGTAAATCACTTGAAGAGCAGCAAGGATCGAAATATATGCATTAAAACTCACTCGAAGGCGAGTCCAGAGATACAACAACATTAATATCCAAATTCGTACCCCGAGGGGTTTATTTATTACAAACCATAGTTTTGCAATGATGAAATAATTCAGAGTTTTCGAAAAGCAGCGGAAATAAACTAGCGGAAGCGAAGACACCACGGGAGGCCATCCATGATGCTTTCAGTAGTCGTCCTCCATCCACTCCAGCTCCCAGCCGGGCGGGATCTCTCCGGGCCACACATCACTGAAGGCATTACCTGGATCAACACATTATAGCAAGGCTGAGTATACTAATACTCAGCAAGACTTACCCGTCGGTGATATCTACTTCACCAAATCTAGACCATGAAAGGCTTTTTGGCTACTGGGTTGCTTTTGCTAAAAAGTAACAAAAAGTAGGTCCTTACTTTCAAGATTTTAGCACAAGTTCTAGTAAGTTTAATCTTTACTACATTAGCCAACTAGTACAAACAAAGTTGTACAATACAATTAATCAAACATAGTATTCATCATCTTCCATCATTACGGATCTCATGACTAGTGGAGTAAGTAGTCTCGGATAACGGTGAGAGGCCGACAATCGATTGATTTAAACATTGCAAGGTAGACCCAAACACACGGTAGGCTGCCCACCAAGGTACAGCTGTCCCAGGCCGTCCCCAAAAATCCTCGGGTCGAGATGAAAGGCCACAGTCTTTGGTGCAGGCTATCTGGCATGTCCCACCCAGTACACCCAGAATCACCATACACCACCGGTAGCATGCCGTGAGAGCGAATCCCAAGAGTAGTGACAAGTTCGTCCCTAGCCGTCTCATTAAGGTACTAGGCTTACCGGTCCCATACCCGACATGTGCTTAGTACGTTCAAAAACTTAACCCACATAACCACCGGACCGGAGCCCGGCATCCCATGCTCTTACCACGTGAGCAATCCATTTAAGGATACATTGTGATTCCTATCTAGGAACCTATTCTCGCGAGTGAGGTCATCACCCGACTTGTAACGGTCCTATAGCTTAGCAGCTATCGACCTATCATACTAGTAAGGACAAAGGTACCTATGGATCATGCATCTAGGGTTTCATTCAACTCCTGAACGTAAATGCACAATCATTCATAGACAATTGAATAAAGAACTTTAAAACTGGGTTAGATGCACCGGAGCTTGCCTTCGTTAGCTAGGTCAGCTTGGGCACTCTCGGTGTCGAGTACTTCCACGTACTGCAGAGAACCTTCCGCTCCTCCTTCCTCGGTTTCCGGGACAAGGGAGTAATCTCCGTCCGGAAGATCTACACGGAATGCAATGCACTTTAGGTGATGTGATAGTTTGTTGTCTTATCCAACTCTGGGTTGGTCATGTTTACCTTAACAAGCATTCATCTAATGTTTCTCTTTTAGGAAGGTTATTGGTTGCACATGGGTTACTCTTTTATTCCACATTTGAATAAAGGTTTTTATTAAGCTTATCATTTCATGTGAAAGCTTCATTTCCTTTTATCTTTACCAACAAAGGTGTAATTAATATTTTTATTTATGAATTAATTTCTTATCAGTGATGATAATTAATTATCTTTTAATTATATTAAATAATACTTTCAAAATGGAAAAGATTTAATTAAGGGTTTTTCTTTATTTAATTTCCCTTTAATATTAAAAGGGCTTTTAAGCTTTTTATTAAACAATTTAATTACAAAAAATTAAATGAGTGTTTCTTAAGCCTACTAGCACCTATCCTGGTCCATTGGACCCACATGTAAGTGTTGGGTGCTAGGAAATTAAATATTATGGAAAATAACAAAGGCTAGCTAGTGATTCAAAGTAAATGCATACAAAAATAAATAAGCATCAATTTGCTCCAAACTTTCTTGTGCAAGCTCCCTGGTCCTAAACAAGTCTAAAGAACCAGCATGTTCACATGGAACCTCTACTGAACTTGGTTTATTACAAAGGAACACATGCATAAATCAAGAATAGTTATTTCTGTTAATCCAAAATTCATGATTAATTCACAAGATGTGTATTTTGGCATTACAAGACAGTGTGCACAAGTTGAGCTCAAGAACATAAATATATTTAACAGGAAAAATCATCTAAGCAGTTACTACAGGAATGGAAAAGAATTTATCTAGCAAGATCTACTGCATAACTTTGTGCAATTTTTGGCACAGCATCTATTCATATCCTAACACACAACATATCCAAAATTGGGCTACAGAGGAGTTATAGATTTCAAGTTATGACAGATCTAGGTTTAACACATTTGTATTTTTCCTGCTAAAACTATTCAGAATCCAGCCATGAGTATCTAACAAAAGAGGTGGGATTTATCATCCTGAACCCTACAAATTTGGTTTGGGATTTTTCTGATTTTTCTGTGAATTTCTAGGAATTTTCTAAGGCTCTGGACTGAATTGTAAGAAAACCTAGATAGGATTCAAAGCAACCAGGTCCTAAATCTTAGGCAGAACACCCTAAACTATTCTCGAGGCTTGCAATTGGGTCCCTGGCCGGGGAGGCGGCGTGGCTCCGGCCAATTCCCGGCGAGCCGGCGGCGCTCCGGCCGGGGCAAGTGGTCGGGCTCGACCACGGGGCTCACCTAGGGCTAGGGGTGGCCGGCGTTGGGGGCGGAGGGACGGCCGGCGAGGGGGCGCGCGGCGGCCGGGGCGCGGTGGCCGCGGCGGCTCGGGGGAAAACCGGCGAGGACGCCGAGTGCCGGGCAACAAGCGGCTCGGGGGAGGTGCTCTAGGGTCTAGTGGACCTAGGGGAGTGACCCGCCGGCGGCGAGCACGAGCGGGGGAGTGATTTCGACGGCGGCGGCGGCCGATGGCGCGGTGGCGGCTCGGGTGGCGCGCGGAGGGACGGGGAGGAGCTTTTATAGCTAGCGCGGGGCGTCCGTGGATGACGGCGGTTGATGTCGAAGATGCCCTCGCCGTGCTACGGGCTCGGGCGGCGCGCGTACGATGGCGACGCCGCCGACCGGACCGCCGGTCCATGGCGCGTGCGCGCGTACGTCGTCGTGGCCGGCGCGGACTCGAGGCCCTCGGGCGGGGGGGGGGGTGCGTTGGGGTGCGGGGCGGCTCGGGCGGAGCGGGCCTTGGGCCGGGCGCGGCCTCGGGAGGCGCGGGCGCGGAAGCCGGGGCCGGCGCGCGCGCGGCCGGCGAAGGGCGGCGCACGGGCGCGCGCGACGTCGCGGCGCGGCGCGCTCTGCCCTCGATGTTTTGCTGGTGCCCAGTTCAAAATGATTTTTCTCAAAATTTTCAAATAGAACTGGACCAAGTGATGAATACCAAAGTTGTAGATCTAGCTACCCTTAACAATTTCTACAAAGGTTATATGGGGTTTTTCTGCCTGGATTTGAAGATATTTGAATGCCAACTTTGAATGTCAGCCTGTTTTGGCAAACAGTGAAAACTGCCTTGCAATGGATTTTTCAAGTTTTTCCCTTCAAAATTTGAAATGCCAATCTACATGAAAGTTGTGTCCCTCAACAAGATCTACAACTTTCCTAAAGGTAGAATTTTAAGTGTTTAGGTGAATTTTGGAGAACGCGGCAAAAGTTCCGGCAGACACATGTGGACACTGGGGTGGCAAGGGGTTTGACCCAACTTTTGACCATGGGTTGGCCCCACAAGTGTGTTTACTATTCAATTAGGGTCACTAGGGTGGGTTAGTGAGTTTTTCGGGGTGAGGGCCCAGGTTGACCTAGGTTTGACCACGGTTGACCGTTTGACCTGCTATTAAGGGTTAATTAAAAACCTGGGGCGTCACGGGTTTCTACGTATAGGTGCTAAAAGAGTTGATCTAGTACTTTCAATGGGTGCTCGATGAGCGAGAAATCCGGCTCGATCCAAGCATTAGCTTCCGTGATGACTTCATTCTCCGGAACAGGCATTCCCTTCTTCAACTGAGTTACATGAAACACATTATGAACTACGGAAAACCGTTCTGGCAATTGGATACGGTAAGCCACGGGTCCACACACTTCTATAACTTCATATGGTCCAATGTAGCGCGGGGCTAACTTTCCCTTGACTCCGAACCTTTGCACACCTTTGGTGGGGGATACTTTCAAATACACAAAATCTCCCACTTCAAAGTGTCGAGGTGCGGTTCCCCTGTCATGGTAACTCTTTTGCCTCATCTGTGCCATCTTCAAATTCTCTCTTATCACTTGCACCATTTCTTCGGCCTCTTTAACTAATTCTGGTCCAAAGAGTGTTCTCTCTCCGGCCTCTGACCAATTCAGCGGAGTGCGGCATCTACGTCCGTAGAGAGCATCGAACGGTGCCATTTTCAAACTGGCTTGATAGCTGTTATTATAAGAGAACTCGCGCAAGGACGGACACTTGTCCCAACTCTTGTCAAAGTGCAAGATGCTTGCTCTCAACATGTCCTCCAAGATCTGATTTATCCTCTCCGTCTGACCATCGGTCTGCGGATGATAACTGGAACTGCGGATCAGCTGAGTTCCCAAACACTCGTGCAACTGTTCCCAAAAACGAGCTACAAACTGAGTCCCTCTATCGGAGATTATAGCCTTTGGGATTCCATGCAGACGAACTATGTGATCCACGTACAACTCTGCATATTGTTGTACGGAGTAAGTGGTGTGCACGGCAATGAAGTGAGCGGTCTTGGTGAGTCTATCCACAATTACCCAGATGGAGTCTTTCTTTCTAGGGGTTAGGGGTAAACCCACAATGAAATCCATACTAATATCGTCCCACTTCCACATAGGTATCGACAGGGGTTGGAGTACACCTGCCGATTTCAAATGACTTGCTTTCATCCGGTGGCAAGTATCGCACTCGGCTACATACTTGGCCACATCCACCTTCATATTGGACCACCAAAAGTTCTGCTTCAGATCTTGGTACATCTTGGTACTACCGGGATGAATAGAGAATTTGGACCTGTGAGCTTCATCTAGAATGATTTTCTTAATTTCTGGGTCAACGGGGACCACTAGACGTTTCCCAAACCAGACCACATCCTGGTGATCCTTCTGGAAACAAGTATACTTGGGGTCTCCTTCTGCTAGTTTCTGCCTGATGGTTTGAATATCTGCATCATTGCGCTGGGCAGTGACAATCTTGTCATAAAGGTTTGACTCTGCTGTCAAGGCATAAAGAATTCCCTGCGGTACCACTTCTAAGTTGAGCCTTCTCATTTCTTCACACAATGGTTCACTGACTGGCTCCAACTCTAGGTGGTTGCAATGATCTTTGCGGCTAAGAGCATCCGCGACAACATTTGCTTTGCCGGGATGATAGTGCACTTCTAGATCATAATCTTTGATCAACTCAAGCCATCTTCTCTGTCTCATATTCAATTCTGACTGGGTGAAGATGTATTTGAGGCTCTGGTGATCAGTGAAGATATTGCAATGATTACCCATTAGATAATGCCTCCATATCTTGAGGGCATGAACAACAGCAGCTAACTCAAGATCATGGGTAGGATAATTGAGCTCATGGGGTCGAAGGGCTCGTGAAGCATAGGCAATGACTCGACCCTCTTGCATAAGGACACAGCCGAGACCTGTGCCTGATGCATCACAGAAGACTTCAAACGGTTTGGAATTATCGGGTTGAACTAGCACTGGGGCTGAAGTTAGATGTTGCCTGAGAGTGTGGAAAGCTTTCTCACATGCTTCGCTCCACACGAATTTCACTCCTTTCTTGAGTAATTCGGTCATGGGTTTTGCGATTCTAGAAAAGTCAGGAATGAATCGGCGGTAGTATCCCGCCAATCCTAGGAAACTGCGGATTTGATGCACGGACTTGGGTGGTTTCCAATCCATCACCTCTTGAACTTTGCTAGGATCTACGTAGATACCATCGTGGGAAATGGTGTGCCCTAAGAATTTTACACTTTTCAACCAGAATTCACATTTGGAGAACTTAGCATAAAGTTTGTGATCTCGCAAACGCTGAAGGACAACTCGGAGATGTGTGGCGTGATCTTTCTCGCTCTTAGAATAGATGAGAATATCATCAATAAAGACCACGACAAATTTATCGAGCTCCGTCATGAACACTGAGTTCATGAGGTACATGAAGTAGGCTGGAGCATTAGTGAGTCTGAAAGACATGACCAAGAACTCATAAAGACCATAACGAGTGGAAAAAGTGGTTTTAGGAATGTCGCACGGTCGAATCTTGATTTGGTGGTAGCCAGAACGAAGATCGATCTTAGAGAAGACTTTGGCACCAGCCAATTGATCAAACAGAACATCAATTCGGGGAAGCGGGTATTTGTTTTTGATGGTGACTGCATTGAGTGGTCGATAATCTACGCACATTCTCAAGCTACCATCTTTCTTTTTGACAAAGAGAGCAGGGCATCCCCAAGGAGAAGAACTTGGGCGAATATAACCCTTATCTAACAGTTCTTGGAGTTGAGTTTTTAGCTCGGCTAACTCTTTGGGTGGCATGCGATAAGGTCTTTGGGAAATGGGTGCGGTACCAGGCTGGAGTTCGATCACAAACTCGACATCTCTGTCTGGTGGCATACCAGGCAACTCATCGGGAAAGACATCCGGGTACTCGCACACTACTGGAATTTCATCAAGAGAGGAGATAATGGTTACATAGGCACAAGAGTCGGTACCGTCCCGGAAAGGTAGGTACAAGGTAGTGTGCTCGACCGTAGGAGAGTTGATCTCTACGACCCTATCCGATATATCTAGAATCACCTTATGTTGATTCATCCATTCCATACCCAAGATAACATCCATTCCAACCAAGTTTATGACGATAAGGTTTGTGGGAATGATTTTACTACCTAAACCCAAATTTACCCCTTGGATTAAGGTATTGGAGGTGATTTGGCCTCCGGGAGTAATTATCTTGTAAGCGGAAGTGGTATGAGAACCCTTCAAACCCAGTTTGTGTATTAGCCTTTCACTGATGAAACTATGGGTAGCTCCCGAATCGAACAAAATCTTAACAGGAGTGTCGTTGATAGAGAATGTACCTGTGAGTACTGGAGCTCCTTCTGGGACGTCACTCATGGCGGTGAAGTTCAGCTTGCCCTGGCGTACTTGAACCATGGGCTTCTTAGTCGGAGTGGCCGGCTTGTTTCTTGCACCCTGATTCTGCGGGTTGGGCCTGATCTGCCTGGGCCTTGGGCACTCATTGATGAAATGCCCGAGCTGGCCACAATTGTAGCAACGACGATCACCAATGTTGCAAGGAGGTGCATTAGGCTTTGGAGCCTGCTGCTGGGCACTGCGGAACTGGAAGTTCCCTGCGGGTTTGCCCTGAGGTGGCTTCATCGTCCAGCGTCCAGTTGAAGATTGCTGGGATGGTCCTGAAGCTTCCTTCTTCACAAAGCGAAACTTCTTGCTCGTTCCGCTGCCTGGGGTGAAACCGGACATCCTCTTGTTGTTCCCATGAGCTTTCTTCATAGAATCCTCTTGGGAGATAGCTTTGTTCACTAGCTCATGTAAGTTTGCGGGCTCGAGCAGATTCAGGCGCTCATACAGCTTGCCATCAAGCCCGTCATGAAACCTCTCCATCTTCTTGGCATCAGTATCAACATGATGCCCACCATACTGATATAAGCTATTAAACTTCTGAGCATAGCGGTACACTGAGTCAGATCCCTGACGGAGGGCCAACAGCTCCCTCATCTTCCTATCCATCAGACCCTTGGGAATGCGGTGGCTCTTGAAAGCCTGCTTGAACTCTTCCCAAGTCACAGCGTGCCCTCGCTGCATTGACTTGAAGTGGTCCCACCACATCAAAGCTTCCCCTCGCAGTTGCAGCGCTGCGAAGTTCGCTTTGTTCTCCTCGGAGCAAGGCAACACAAAGGCAGAGAATTTTGCCTCTATGGCCTTGACCCAAGCCTCAGCTTCGAGAGGGTCTTCTGCTTTAGCGAAGGTTGGCGGCTTCATAGCGATGAACTGGGCGTACGTCGTGACCTGGTTAGGCCCGTCGTGATTGGCCCCGTGTGGCGGCCCTCGGTTCATCTGCTGGGCGATCTGTTGCTGCGTTTGCAGGATCTGGCGCAGCACTTCAGTTTGGGTGGCCATGAAGGCCTCCGTCGGTGTCATGGGCGGGGGTGGTGGCAAGTCACCACTACAGCTTGCTCCGAAACCGTTGGGAGAGCTGCGCGTGGTTCCCACCATCTGAAAAGTGAGCTTTATTAGTGAGATAAACAAAAGCTTACTCCAAATGATGACAAGCACGATCATGCATAATCACATCTCATTAGTATTTAAACAATGAGGACAGCAACAGTCAACAATATTCTATAGCCACCAAGATTCACAGAATCGTTCTTCTCGACACGGTTAGGACGGCGATTACTCAATTGCACGGTTCATAATTACTCTCGAGCGATCATCGTTATTTCGGATACCAACGAAGGTGGTATACGAACGAGCACTTATTCGCTGGCAACGAGTGATGTTCCTAAAAATGCTTTGGTTTACCAACGTTTTTAGGTGAGAATGCAAAATTGACAAGCGTGGTCATTTGCAATGATTTGTCCAAGGATCTGGTATTCAAACGCAAGAAAATTTCAAATTTGAATGACAACGAAATTTACTTAAAGCATACAAGCTTAAGCATTCTTTATTACAACATGATGGAACAAGGTTCAAAGACATTACAACTCGAATTTGAAACAACATGACATGACACGATACAAGCAGTGCTTGGCACGACGACGTGCTGCCAAGCCACTACTCTAAACACCTCCAAACAACTCGATAGGATCGACATCCTCCTACTCCCTGCTGTCGGCAACCTAGTTGCCCACTGAAGCGCTACTGTACGAAGGCGAAGCTGGGGGAGTCGGTAGCGGTGGTACTGCCTGGCTCGTCTGGTCCAGACCGGACACAGCCTGCTGCTCCTCTAGGTGTGCCTGTACTGGGGGCAGTGGCTGTAAGGCTACTATGGCCTGCAAGGCTGCCACCTGTACCTCGGCCTCCTGCACCTGCTGCTGCATATCCGCAATGTTCTGCAGTAGCGTCAGCCTCTCTATCTCGTGAGTGTCGGCATCTTCCTCTAGTGCATGGTTCTCCTCCTCCAAATCTACGATCCTCTGTAGGCGGTCGCCTCTCTCAAGCTCTAGCTGGAACCTCCTAGCACGCAGCCTGTAATTCTCCTGCTGCACCTGAGTAAGCGTGAAGTTCAGCTGCTGGTGTGCTGCTGAAAGCTGCTCCCAATCGCGCCTAGATGCCTCCAAGCGCTGTGCAATAATCGCTGCGGTGTTATAACGCAGCCCCTGAAGTGTGAAGACCACGTTCAGGCAACGGGCAAGCGTCTGGGTAACATCCAACGGCTCTGCTAGAGTCAGTAGCTCCCGTAGGTGGTCCATACGGTCCAACCAAGCTGGGTCGTGAGGACTCACAGCAGGAAACAGTCCAAACAGAGAAAGAGTTGCCACGGTGGGGTTGTGGTCACAGAAGTCTGTCAACACTCTGAGGGCGGCTGACTCCACGGACTCGTGAGTGATAAATCCCCAGTAAATAAAGCTCAAGTCAAACCAGTCAGTGTGGTCTGGGTGTGGCAGAACGGTAACGATCACTCTGCAGCGGGGAACGCCAAAGCGCTCAAACTCCTTCACCTCGTAAGTCAGTGGGGTGAGGTAGCCTGCGGCACTGAGTGCTTCCCACGCCAAGTGCGGAAAACCCTCCCAGTGCAACCCGTTGGTACGGATCGTACCGTCAGCGTCGAACTGGTGGAACACGGGGAAATCCATCTGTACACAAATGTAACTCATGTCAGATCTCAAAGAGACGGCATGTCAATGGTGAAGTTCTGGCAGCTGTGAATAAAAATTCATAACCAAAAATCCAGAAACCTCAAAAATTTCCCAAGTTTTAAATCAAACCTTTAATACTTTTAATTAAGCTTTTTAAGGTTGAGCATCGATCAAGGAAACAAGATGAATGGTCCTTAACTTGGATGTGCCTAGGGAAGTGTGAACCAACCCAACGAACTAGGATTGAGACTTGCTACTACGAGATAACTAGTTGAGGAACAATTATTTTTAACCATTTGGTTTAATTAACCTAGCACATGGTAAACAAATTTTTCACAAAACTTTGGCAGCATGACGGCTAGGTATGAGAGGTACTTCTAATTTATAAAAAGCACACACTAGCATAAACTTCCTTAGAGAACATATGGAATTTCAATTTTTGGGTCCATTTTAGCTGTTTCGATTTTTAACATGCATGCAAGACGTCCTATTCGACCTCACATGGCAATCAAGCCAAAATCGAAGTTAGTGCCGGTGGCAAGGCTTTTATTCGTCTCTCCCTATAATATCTAATCGAGAGCTATACGGTACTCGCTTAACAACTAACGAAGCGCCGTTATGTACACGGAAAACGAACCTTTCGTGCCAGCACGTCACGAAAGCGTCCACATACATTACCGTTCACTATAGAAACGGTATCCATGCGTTAAGCCGCTGCATGGACAGCGTCCAACCTCGGACACCCTCCGTTTGAATGGAGTGTATCCTTGCCTCGCATGAGCGACATGCGGAATGCACACGTATAAAACACGTGGCGACACACAACTCACAAACAGACGCGAAGATGGGATCCGTGGAATGGATCACTCCATCAACCCTCGCAATTCCCGTGATGCGGAACAGCACACGTATAAAACACGTGGCTCCTAGTTTGGTTGTGCAAGAAAGTAAGTCTGGCATAAAGTAATGTGCTGGAAGTTAGCAAAATAAACCATAGGTTATTTAAGCCACCTGAAAGAACCCAAAATTCCCTCTAGGGCCTCTCGGTCTAGTTTATCCTTAGCGGACCAACGTATTTTGGAAAATCAGAAAACCTTGGCATATTTTATTCAAAAATCAGTGATTAAGGTTTATTAATTAATCTCTGGTGCATATAAGCTTTGATGCCAACTGTGACAACCCGCCCAGGAAAATACCGTACTATCGCCTAAGACCGATCCACTTTGGTCATTAAGCAATAATAAAGTATCATCCTGTCGTTAGTTGCCGGGTAACGCCCGGTAAATCACTTGAACAGCAACAAGGATCGAATATATACATTAAAACTCACTCGAAGGCGAGTCCAGAGATACAACAACATTAATATCCAAATTCGTACCCCGAGGGGTTTATTTATTACAAACCATAGTTTTGCAATGATGAAATAGTTCAGAGTTTTCGAAAAGCAGCGGAAATAAACTAGCGGAAGCGAAGACACCACGGGAGGCCATCCATGATGCTTTCAGTAGTCGTCCTCAACCCACTCCAGCTCCCAGCCGGGCGGGATCTCTCCGAGCCACACATCACTGAAGGCATTACCTGGATCAACACATTATAGCAAGGCTGAGTATACTAATACTCAGCAAGACTTACCCGTCGGTGATATCTACTTCACCAAATCTAGACCATGAAAGGCTTTTTGGCTACTGGGTTGCTTTTGTTAAAAAGTAACAAAAAGTATGTCCTTACTTTCAAGATTTTAGCACAAGTTCTAGTAGGTTTAATCTTGACTACATTAGCCAACTAGTACAAACAAAGTTGTACAATACGATTAATCAAACATAGTATTCATCATCTTCCATCATTAGGGATCTCATGACTAGTGGAGTAAGTAGTCTCGGATAACGGTGAGAGGCCGACAATCGATTGATTTAAACCTTGCAAGGTAGACCCAAACACACGGTAGGCTGCCCACCAAGGTACAGTTGTCCCAGGCCGTCCCCAAAAATCCTCGGGTCGGGATGAAAGGCCACAGTCTTTGGTGCAGGCTATCTGGCATGTCCCACCCAGTACACCCAGAATCACCATACACCACCGGTAGCATGCCGTGAGAGCGAATCCCAAGAGTAGTGACAGTTCCGTCCCTAGCCGTCTCATTAAGGTACTAGGCTTACCGGTCCCATACCCGACATGTGCTTAGTACGTTCAAAAACTGTCGGGGACAGCCCTAGGGGTCCCCTTAAACAACGGGGAAATCCTCACTTAAATCCCACAACCACACCAAAACACGCTAAAGCCTAACCATGCAGGTGACTAACCATGCAGGACACGGCCCACGCCGCGGGACCCCGACGGACCACCAAGACGGCCCTCTTAGAAGTCCCCTCGAGCAGGCTTCGCCTCGCTCGAGGGTGCGCTCCCCCTCGGGCGGGCTCCGCCCCGTTCGAGGGGCAACTCTTCCCTCGAGCGGTTCCGCCCCGCCCGAGGGCTCACTTCCCCTCGAGCGGGTCTCGTCTCGCTCGAGGGTCCGTCCCACCCTCGGCCGGGGCCCGCCACGCTCACGGGCGCCCCGCACGCGTGCGCCGGCCCCCCGTACGCGGGCATTTAACGCCCCGACACGGGCGGGACGGCGCCATCATGCGCCGGGTCTCGCGCCCGTGCCGCCGCACCAACTCCCCGGGGAGGAGCCCATCCCCACCACCGTGGGGAGGGACGTGCGGTACGGCCGGTGTCGGCCCCGTGACACCGCGCGCCTACTACAGGTCGCGGCTAACGCGCCCGACCCTCGAAGGGGGGCCGGGCGCACCCTCGATTTCACTTTCCCGTGACCCTACGGGGTTGGGTGGAGACGCTAGGCCCGTGGATCGCCATCCCGGCCTGCGTAACGGCGTGGCCGCCGTACCCACGCGTGCGGTGCGCACGCCGGACCCCGTAGCAACAACTCCCCGCCCCGTGAAGCGCGTTGGGAAGGAACGCCGTTCGCCTACTCTTGTGCCCCGTACCGGCCCATCGTCGGCACCTCCCTCGACGTCTATCGGGGGACGCCACCACCATCCGGCCGCCCTCCTACCCTCGAACCGCCACCGTTCGGGTACGAGGTAGGCCATCATGGCCGGATCGCCGCGAAGATCGTCGGACGGCCGCCCACTCTACGGCGTAGCACGACGTGCACCCCCACATAGCTGGATAGCGCGGCGTGCATGTAACTCGCCGCCCCCTTGATCTATAAAAGGGGAGGCGAACCCCCGGCTGCGGGGGGAGACACAGAGACAGCACACAAGATCACTCCACACACCACGTACTCAAACTCATTCTCCCACAATATCTTCAGCCACTCCTCCAGGGACTTGGAAGCCACACTTCCTCTCCCGCCTTGCTTGTATTTGCCCCACTACAAGCACCCCCGGTGCTGAGTAATATAGTGCCCCGAGCACGCCCCTGCTGGACGTACGGCCCCCTCGGCCGGAACCAGGATAAAACCTCTGTGTCACTTGTTACTTAGCATCGACCATTGAGGGATAGACCATGGCGCTATCTACTGGTTAGTGTCGGGACCATATTCCGCACCGACAGTTGGCGCCCACCGTGGGGCAAGCGAGCGCCTGAGGTCATTTCGCCAACTCCCTCCATGGTGATCCGCACCGAGTACCGTGGTACCCGCTGTTGCATGGGTAGCTCGGACCCCCTCCCAGCTGGGTTCGAAATCCGCTTCGGGGACCTGAACTTTCAGGCCACGGGGAACGGCTATCTCATGCGCCTCACCAACCGTGAGGAGCTCCGCGCGCAACGCCAGGACAGGACCGCTCTGGTCTCCGCCGCACGCACCGCTACGGCGCAGGTCCCCACGGGCACGGATGCCGCGGGCCCATCAACGCCGCGACGCCGTCGCCGCTGCGGGCCGCGTTCGCGCCGGGCCCGGTCCCGAGCGGCGGCAAGCCGAGCGCGTCGCCACTCGGCGCGGCACGCCCACCGTCACGACTGCCGCCACCACCCCAGCGGGACCGCGTGCGGTCTCCGGACCGCGCATCCCCATCGGGCTGCGTGGCGCCACGACGGCCTACAACAACAACAACGTCAACACCACGATGCGCCGGGTCCCGCCCGGTCGCCACGTCTTCGTCGCCAGGGATTCCGGTGCCTCAATGGCCGACGAATCATCCCTAGGCTCCATTGACGCGTTGCCACCCGCCAACCGCCACGGGTACGCAGGGTGGGATTTCTCCAGCGTGCCGGATCCAGTCGCGTTCAGGTGTTTCCTCGACGCCACGGACTACTGGTTCGGCTGCTCCGACGACTCCAGCACCGGGAGCTACGACCCCGCGCGGGAGTGCTACGCCGTCATCACCAACGACCCGGCCAACGCCGCCGGCGCGGCGGCGCCGGAGATGGGGAGATCACCCCCGCCCCGGGGGATCGCCGCGCGCATGGCCGCGGGGCCAAGCGCTCCCGCCGAGGCCGACGCCGACGCGCGCCGGCTCAAGCCCGTGAACTCGAGGCAAAGCCGGCGGAGGGGAATACGGACGGTGCGGGCCGCTCCGCGCCTCAATGGCGGGGGAGGCCTCCGCGCGCGGCGAACGCGCGCGGAGCCGGGCCGACAGGTCCGCGACCGCATCAACACCGTCCCCAACGTCGACAACGCGGACGCGCCCCCGCGGGCGAGGCAAAAGCTCATCGCCTCCACAACGCTGTTGCGCGCCATGCCGGCGCCCTCGACCCCCGAGGCTCGAGACTTGCACCGCGAGGTGCAAACCCTCATCGAGCAAGCGGCCGTCCAGCAGGCCGAGAGCTCGGCCTCACGCATCCGCCAACAGGGAGATGCGCGGGGTGACGAACCAGCACCAGGAGGCGAACCCTCGGTGCACGCAGGGGGACCAGCGGGGCAACCCGCCGACCAGGGGCGCACGCCAGCCAAGGAACGACTCCTTGACGCACGCAGGGCGCTGGATGGCGACGCCCGCAACGTCATCAACGCCAGGCGCACGAGCAGGGCGGATGCACAAGCGGCCAGGGGCTACCACCCTCGAAGGGGTGGGCGCTACGACAGCGGTGAGGATCGCTCCCCGACGCCGGAGCCCCCCCGGCACCCGTGTGTTCAGCCGGGAGATCCGCGCGGCGGCGTTCCCCCAACGCTTCCGCCAACCCTCGACCATTGTCAAGTACAACGGGGAGACGGACCCTCGCGTGTGGCTTAACGACTACCGCCTGGCTTGCCAGCTCGGCGGGGCCACCAGCGATGAGGTCATCATCCGCAACTTGCCCCTGCACCTCGGCGACGCGGCCCGGACATGGCTCGAGCACTTGCCTGCCAGCCAAATCCACAACTGGGACGACCTGGTCCATACGTTCGTGGGCAACTTCCAGGGCACGTACGTGCGCCCTGGGAACTCCTGGGACCTGCGCTCCTGCACGCAAAAACCCGGCGAGTCGCTATGGGACTTCATACGGCGCTTCTCCAAGCGCTGCACAGAGCTCCCCAGCGTGGCGCAGTCCGAGATCGTGCACGCCTTCCTCGAGGGCACCACGTGCCGGGACCTCGTGCGCGAACTGGGACGCAGCCCGCCCGCGGACTCCAACGAGCTGTTCGACATTGCCACCAGCTTCGCCTCCGGTGAGGAAGCCGTGGGGGCAATCTTCGACGGCAAGAAGGGCAAGCGCACGGAGGATGCGCCCGCGGAGGGCAGCAAGTCCAAGGAGCTGCACCGCAACGATAAGCGGGGCAAGAAGGGGAAAAAGCCGCGCCGCGAGGCGCACGAGCAGGGGCGCGACGGCGGCAATGCCGAGGCCCTTGCTGTTGACCCGGCTCGACGGGGCCCTCGACCGGCCCCTCGAGGTCCGGGGGTATTCGATGACATGCTGAAAAAGCCATGTCCCTACCACAAGACTCCGGTGAACCACACCCTTGAGCAGTGTGATATGCTCAAGAAGTTTTATGGCCGTGCCGCCGCAAAGGAGGCAGAGGCCAAGAAGGACGGGGGCGACGGCGACGCGGGTGGCTTCCCCGCTGTCGAAAACGTGTTCCTCATCTTTGGGGGGCCAACCGTCGATATGTCGACGCGCCAGCGCAAGAAGGAGCGGCACGAGGTCCTCGCCGCGGAAAGGGCTCCTCCGTCCTTCCTCAATTGGTCGGAGGATGCCATCACCTTCAGTCGGGAGGACCACCCGAACCGCGTCCCCAACCTCGGCCGCATGCCGCCGGTGGTTGATCCCATCATCGGGAACGCCGGTTCTCGAAGGTCCTCATGGACGGAGGCGAGCGCAGCCTCAATATCCTCTACGCGCATACGCCGCGCCTCATTGGGATCGGGTTGGACCGAGCCGCGGCCCGGCACGGAAGCCGTTCCATGGCATCGCGCCCGGCAAGCGAGGTCCGGCCCCCTCGGGCGCATCGGATCCGCCGGTTTGGTTTGGCACCCCAAAGAATTTCCGCAAGGAGACCCTCACCTTCGAGGTGGTGGGGTTCAAGGGGGCCTACCACGCTATACTTGGGCGACCCTGTTATGCCAAATTCATGGCAGTCCCCAATTATACCTACCTGAAGATGAAGATGCCGGGGCCAAACGGCGTCATCACCGTCGGGTCATCCATCGAGCACGCGTTCGACTGCGACGTCGAGTGCGTGGAGCACGCAGAGGCGCTGGCGCTGGACGAAGTGCTGGTGAACACGCTGGAGAAGATGGTCAACGAAGACCTCGACCCCGCCGCCAAACATGCCGGCACCTTCGAGGCTGCGGAGCAGACCAAGGGGGTCCCCCTCGACCCATCGGCCCCCGAGGGCAAGGTGTTGAGGGTCAGCTCCACCCTCGACCCCAAATAGGAAGTGGTGCTCGTCGACTTCCTCCGCGCCAACGCCGACATCTTCGCGTGGAGCCCCTCGGATATGCCAGGCATCCCGAGGGAAGTCGCCGAGCACTCCCTTGACATCTCGCCAAACGCCCGCGCGCCGTGCAAAGAACGGCTGCGCCGCTTCGACGAGGAGCGGCGACGGGCGATTGGAGCGGAGCTGCGGAAGCTTCTCGAGGCCGGATTCATCAAGGAGGTGTTCCACCCCACGTGTCTAGCAAACCCCGTGCTTGTAAAGAAAAAGAATGGGAAGTGGCGGATGTGTGTAGACTACACTAGTCTTAATAAAGCATGTCCTAAAGTTCCTTTTCCTTTGCCACGCATTGATCAGATCATCGACTCAACAGCTGGGTGTGAATTGCTTTGCTTCCTTGATGCTTACTCCGGGTACCACCAAATAAAAATGAAGGAGTCCGACCAGCTCGCGACTTCGTTCATCACACCGTTCGGGACGTTCTGCTACGTCACGATGCCATTTGGCCTCAGGAACGCGGGTGCAACATATCAGCATTGCATGCAACACGTTTTTGGGGACCACATTGGACGGACGGTCGAGGCCTACGTGGACGACATCGTCGTAAAGACCAGGAAGGCGGACGACCTGGTTGCCGACCTTGGCGTCGCGTTCAACTGCCTCCGGGCCAACGGGGTCAAGCTAAACCCCGAAAAATGTGTCTTTGGAGTGCCGCGAGGCATGCTCCTAGGATACATCGTCTCCCAGCGGGGAATCGAGGCCAACCCTGAAAAGGTCGCGGCCCTCGAGCGAATGGGTCCGATCCGGGACCTCAAAGGGGTGCAGAAGGTGTTGGGGTGCCTCGCCGCCTTAAGCCGCTTCATCTTGCGGCTCGGTGAGAAGGGCCTGCCCCTCTACCGCCTGCTCAAGAAGCACGAGCGCTTCTCTTGGACCGCCGAGGCCCAGGACGCGCTCGACAAGCTAAAGGCGTCTCTGACGCATGCCCCGATCCTCACGCCGCCACGAGACGGTGAACCCCTGCAGCTCTACGTGGCCGCAACCACCCAGGTGGTCAGCGCCGTGATCGTCGTGGAGCGCACGGAGGAAGGGCACGCCTTGCCTGTACAAAGGCCGGTCTACTACATCAGCGAGGTCCTGTCGGACACGAAGACGCGCTACCCCCAGGTCCAGAAGTTGCTGTATGCGGTAGTCCTTGCGCGTCGCAAGCTCCGCCACTACTTCGAGGCCCACCCGGTCACGGTGGTTTCCTCCTTCCCGCTAGGAGAAATCATCCGCAACCCTGACGCCACAGGCAGGATCGCCAAGTGGTCCGTGGAGCTGATGGGCGAAACGCTCGCCTACGCCCCGCGCAAGGCCATCAAATCGCAAATCCTGGCGGATTTCGTCGCTGAGTGGACGGACACGCAGCTGCCGCCCCCACAAATCCAAGGAGAGTGCTGGACTCTGTTCTTCGACGGTTCAGTAATGAAAACGGGAGCAGGTGCGGGCCTGCTCTTCGTGTCGCCCCTCGGGGAACACATGCGCTACGCAGTGCGCCTCCACTTCCCCGCGTCCAACAATATGGCTGAATACGAGGCCCTTCTCTGCGGCCTCAAGATCGCCATTGAGTTGGGCGTCAAGCGCCTCGACGTGCGGGGGGACTCGCAGCTCGTGATCGATCAGGTCATGAAGAACGCGAGCTGCCACGACGACAAGATGGAGGCCTACTGCAAAGCCGTGCGGGCCCTCGAAGACAAATTCTACGGCATCGAACTTAACCATGTACCCCGCCGGTACAATGAGGAAGCGGACGAGCTGGCGAAGATCGCGTCCGGGCGGATCACCGTTCCCCCGAACGTTTTCGCGCGCGACATCGCGCAACCCTCGGTCGTTTTCGAGCCCCACCCCTCGAGTCACGACGGACCCTCGGGGGCTCCCTCGAATCCAGCGGGTGCGGAACCCATGGATGAGGACCCCTCGAACGAGGCGTACGTGCTCTCCCTCCTCGAGGGGTACGGCTCCCATGAGGCCGACGCGATGGACATCGAGCCAGCCCCTGCCCAAGAGGACTGGCGCGAAAAGTACATCGTCTGGATCGCTCGAGGGGAACTCCCCGCGGACCGGGCCGCGGCCAGGCGCATCGCCAGGATGGCCAAGTCTTTCACCCTCGTCGACGGCGAGCTGTACAAGCGCGCCGCCTCTGGCATCCTACAGCGGTGTGTGCCCATTCCCGAGGGGCGCGAGCTCCTACGGGACATCCATGCGGGGATCTGTGGCCACCACGCCGCGCCCCGCACCCTCGTCGGGAACGCGTTCCGCTAGGCCTTTTACTGGCCTACCGCGGTCACCGACGCCAGCGAGATCGTGCGCACCTGCGAAGGGTGCCAGTTCTACGCCCGCAAGTCCAACTTGCCCGCCCATGCCCTGCAAACCATCCCCGTAACATGGCTGTTCGCGGGCCGGAAGTTCTTGGAGTTCTGTGATAAGTTCCACATCCGCGTGGATTGGGCGGCTGTGGCACACCCACAGACCAACGGCCAAGTGGAGCGTGCCAACGGCATGATCCTACAAGGCCTCAAGCCCAGTATTTTCGACCAGCTCAACAAATCTGGGCGAAAATGGCTCCAAGAACTACCAGCAGTTGTGTGGAGCCTAAGGACCACCCCAAGCAGAGCCACCGGGTTCACCCCGTTTTTCCTAGTCCATGGCGCGGAGGCCGTCCTCCCCACGGACTTGGAATACGGGTCACCCAGGGTTCGAGGCTACGACGAGGATGCTAACCAGCGAGCCCGCGAGGACTCGCTGGACCAGCTGGACGAGGCACGCCTCGTAGCCTTGATGCATTCCGCGAGGTATCAACAGTCCCTACGGCGTTACCAGGCACGCAAGATACGTCGAAGGGATTTCAGCGAAGGGGATCTGGTCCTAAGGCTACGCCAAGATAACCGAGGGCGCCACAAGCTATCACCCCCATGGGAAGGACCCTACGTCGTAGTGAAGGTACTCAAGCCAGGCACATACAAGCTGGCCAACGAGGACGGTGAAGAACTCACCAACGCTTGGAACATCCAACAGCTACGTCGCTTCTACCCTTAGCTAGGATTTTCCAAGTACTTTCTGTTGTAAAATCACATGGCCAACGCCCCAGTTGGTGTCAACTATGTAAACGCTCCAAGTCTAATAAAAGGGCAACTCGGCTTTCCCCCTGAAACCCAAGTTACCCTCGGGGGCTACTACGGGGGGCATCCCCCCCAAAAATGGTCCCATTTTTTGCGCAAAAATAAAAAACGACTCACACGCGCTAAGTTTGTTTCCTACTTCAACCTCGAGCCACGATTCAAACGGGGCGCGAGCGGCACGGCGGAAGGAGCGTGCGAGCCAGAGATAGCCTACGCCGCGTGGATATGGCCCTTCTCTCTCGCCTCCAACCCAGCGGGCCCCCCTGCGAAAATCGAACTCCCCTAACTAGAATCTACTCAGGAAGAAGGAGAAACAAAAAAGCGTGATAAACAAACAACTTCATTTACAGCAAATGCCCATGTTCATGAAACAACTTGTTTAATTACAAAGGCCACGAGGCCAGAATACTGATACACATCAAAAAATGGGCCTAGCGCCCAAATTGCTTTCAGGCGGGAGGAGCAGCAGCATCCGCGACGTCGGGGAAGAGGAACTCCTCGAAGGCCTCGGCGAGCGATCCGGCGGCGTCGGCAGCAAGCGCGTCTACACGCTCCATGGCCACCTCGTCCTCGACGCCCTCGGGAACGATGTAGCCTTCCGCCAGCGCCTCGAAGTTGACCTCGTAGTGGGATCGCACCACTCCGAGGGCCTTCGGACGCCCCGGATGCGGCGCCGGCGCATCCGCTCGGTGACATGGCCACCAAGGGCACGCGGACGGCCGGCCGGGGAGGCCGCCGGCACGGGCCTCGCCCTCCCTCGACGACGCGGCAGGTCTCGAGGGCCGCATCGCGCAGCTCCCGCAACTCCTGCTCGGAGGAGTTGTAGGAAGCCTGCAGCGCCTCGGCCCGCTCAGCCGCGTGCCCCAGGGCGGTGCGCAAGCCTGGAATCGACAAGACAAGAAGAAATCAGAAAGGGGGAAGCGAGCCCTCTAAACGAAAAACCAACCAGACAAGGAGTTAGGCAGCAACTCACCCTCGACTTGCTTCCTCTCCGACTCGAAGTCGCGGCGCACGGACTCGATCGCCAACTCGAGGCGCTGGACGGTTTCGCCTTGCTCGCGGAGGGCCAGCTCCTGGTTGGCGTTGCTGATGCTGAGCGTGAGCGCCTCGTCCTCGACCTTGAAGAACGCGGCGTTCCGCTCCTCTAACGACTTCTCCGCCGCCTCGCGAGCGACACGCTCCCGCTCCAGCGCCGTCCGGGCGTCGACGAGGGCGGCCCGCTCGCTCTCGCCGGGAGCCGCCCCTCGGCCCCTTGGCGGCGGCGCGCTCTCGCCGAAGCCGCTCCTCGGTGATGGCGAGCGCCGCGCCTTGGCGTCGTGGGCGGCCTTCAAGTCATCGGCCTCCTTGGCCCGCTGCTCCCGGCCACGTGCCCGCTCCTCGGCACGGCGCGCCGCGCTTGCGCCCCCGCGAGCGACGTGCGGAGCTCCCCGGGCCTCGCGGCGGACGTTGGCCACCTCCGCCTCCCGGTTGGCGGCCGGCGTCCGCGTCTTCTCCGGAGTCCGAGCGCGCACCGCCAAAGCGCCTCGTCACGATCGACGAGGGCGCGCGGACCCGCTCGAGGCTCGAGCGGCGCGCCGCGTCTTGCCCCGAGCACTCGGGAGCTCGTCGCACCACGCCATCGCCCGCACGCCGCCCGGTCGTCCGGCGTCCCGAGAGCGTCGGCAAGCGCGTCGAAGGCGCCGCACCGCTCCCGGGAGCCGGTGAACCTCGGCATTCACCGGTCCAAAGGCGTCGTACTTGTCGTGGGCGCGACGCTCGAGCTCCCCGGCAACCGCAAAACCAAAACCCATAAGCGCCAAGACCCCGAATGCCATGTACACAAACGAAAAAGGAAAAAGAACGAGCAACCATGGCTCACCCGGAAGACGAGCCGGGCCGGGCCGTCATGGACCCGCGAGCGCCTCGTTCGGCGCGCGGTTGAGCGTGGCGCCGTGGCTCGGAGCTCGCCCCGAGCTCCTGCTCCCCCCTGGCGTCGGCGAACGCAGGGGGATCCTCGACGGCCCCCTCCACCTGGGCGGGACGGCCGGCGCGGGAGGACGAGGCCTCGGCACCATGTCCTCGGCCCCCCACCACCATGTGACCCTCGTGCCGCCTCACGAGGGCCCCCTCCTGGGGCTCGGGGGAGTTCGTGGGCCAGCTGGCCCACTGATTCCACCCGGGCGGCGGGGGAGTCGTCCGAGACCTCCACCACCTCGCGCACGGGGATTGACGGCGGGCGCCGCCGCCGCGCCGCCTCCACCGGCACCTCCACTTGCGCCACCGCGGCCGCGGGCGCCCGGCGCGGCGCCGCGGCCGCCGCCTCCGGCCGTGCGCGCCGCGTCCACGGCGCCCCCGCGAGTTGCGCCCGCTCCACCTCCGCGACGGCCGGCGCGCCGGCCGCCCCCGGCGGCCTCCGGTTGCGCCGCGGCGGGCGGATCCGCCGGCCGGGGCCTCGAGGCCCCGGGGGCGCCCGGCTTTGCGAGCTCGTGCCCGCCGCCGCGCTTATCCCCGGGCGCGACGCCCTTGACGAGCGCCGCCGGGTGGGGATCGATGCGTCCGTCCTCAGCACCTTGGCTGGTGCAAGAGGAGGAACGGTTGGCACCACCCTGCGCAGGCGCGGACAGAAGGTTAGGGTACCTGATCATCGACAAATCAAACCGAACGAAAAAAGACACACTCCTTACCTCGACGAGGAAAAGGCCCGTTTCCTTTTCCTCGAGGCCTCGCGAGACGAGGCCGGGCGGGCCGCGCCGCGCGCGCGTAGCACCTCCCGACGGCGCCACGCGCACGCGCGAGCACGCCCGCCCCCGTGCGCGGGCGCGCCCGACACCGCACCTCCGAGAAGGCGCCGCCGCGCGCGGAGGCACGCTCGCCCCGCGTGCGGGCACGCCCGCCGTCGCGCCCCCCGACGATGGTGCCGCGCGTGCGGGCACGCCGCTCGCCGCGCGCGCGCGGGCACGCTAGACGCGCGCACGGGCGCACTCGCCGCGCGCGCCTTCGTGGCGCACGCCGGCACCTCCGCGCGCGCGCGCCGCCCCCGATGTCGATTGCTCGGCGGCGGGCGCCGGTGCGCCGCGCCGAGGCGAAGCCGCCCTCGTCGCGCGCCGGTTGCGGCGACGGGGGCGCAGGCTGCCACCTATCAGAGGGGCCCTCCCCCTCAGCCTCTTCCTCCTCGTCCTCCTCCGAGGATGAGGGCTCCTCGATCTCCGGAGAGGAGAGCCCCAGCTCCTCGCGTCGCCGGTACTCCGCGGCCCGCCGGTCGCGGCGTGCTTGACGTCGCCTCGCGTGCTCCCTCTTGCGCGCCGTCCGCTCCCGCCGGCCGCCGGCCGCGCGCCGCCCGGCCGAGCGCACGGGAGTCGGGGGTGGGCGGAACGGACTTGGCAATGGTGAAGTTCACCAGCTGCACACAGGAGCACCAAAGGCACGTCAGGAAATGAAAGCAAGACCAAGAACCAAAACAAAGTCAAGAACCGAACTCACCAGCGGGCCCGTGGGGAGCATCTCAAGGTCCCATGGGGTCCGGCCCGCAGGCATCGGCGTCCGGGTGTCGACGGCGCTCCGCGCCCGGGTGAGCGCATACGGCCGCTCGAGGGGCGTCGGGAGCATCCGCGACCTCGCCAGGTCGACGGGGTTGGCCGCCTCTGTCATCTCGAAGATGCAGAGCGGCCTCTCCATCAGAGGCACGACCCGCCGGTGGTGGAGGAAGGCGAGGACGCCCATCGCGTTCAGCCCGTGCGCCGCCAGTCGCTGCAGGGCGGCGAGGACGGACTCCTGCCGCATCCGATGCTGGGCCGTGGACACCCCGTAGCCCCAGGAGTCGGGCCTCTTCTTGAATACCCGGCCGGTGTAGGGGAGAAGGCCAGGTTCGGCGTTGCGTAGGTAGAACCATCCCCGCTCCCAGCCGGCGTTGTTCGTCGTCATGGTGCAGGGGATGTAGGTGTCCTTGAGTTGCCCCCGCAGGGCAAGTAACATCCCGCCGGCGCGCACCGCGCGGCGAGTCCTCGGCTCCGACGTGGGCTGCGTGACGAGCTCCCCGCGGAAAAGGTGAACCCAGAGCTCCCAATTGACTGGGATCCCCAGGTACCCTTCGCAGACGCCCACAAACGTGGCCGCCTGCGAGATCGCGTTGGGGGCGAAGTTGTGCAGTTCCACTCCGTAGTGGTGGCACATCGCCCGCATGAAGGTGCTCGCCGGCGCATTGAAACCGCGCTCGTGGTAGCGGACGAAGCTCACCACGTAGCCCTCCGGCGGGTTGGGCTCGCGGTCCGCCGCCGGCGGCACTATCCACTCCGCCGGGCGCCCGTCTTCATTAGCCGCCAGCTGACCGGCGGCGACCAGCTCGCCAAGGGCGAGCTGGGTCACCGTCGACCTCTCCCAGGCGTACGGCTCCAAGATCGTGAGGGGAGGCTGAGGCGGGGCCATGGAGAAGGCGAGGGAAAATGAAAGCGGAGGACAAGAAATGGAAGGAATGCGCTAATGGCGACGCTGCACAGTGGCCAAAGCGAGAGGAAGACGAAGGGGCGGGGGACTGGAAATGGTGAGATGCCAAGGTAAAAAACCGTCGTCCCCTCCTCCCCGCAGCTTTATAGGCCGACGGGCGAGCTCTCCGGAGCGGACGCCCCGCCAGCATTAGCTTGCGGGGAATCTTTCCATCGCGTCGACGGGCGGGCCCCACCACGGCTGCGGCGGCCACATCCCCGCGGGCGGGCCATCATTACGGCAAAGACCGGCGGCGACCGAGGCGAAGCCGTCACGTCCGCCGCCACGCCGCCCACTACGCGCGCACGCGCGCGGCTGCAGCGCCTAAAAACCGCGGCCGCCGTCGCTGCAAAACCGCGGCCACGACCGCGAGGCACTTAAATGCCCGGGTCCCTTGCCAAGCAAGGGAAACCCTCGAGCGAGGCGAGCCCTCGGCTCGAAACAAAAACAACCCTCGATGGGATATCGACGTGAGAAGGTCGCCCGGGACCTGCTCGATGTAGAGCAGGCACCGCGGGCACCCATGCCACGCGAAACCCTCGAGCGAGGCGAGCCCTCGGCTCGAAACAAAAATAACCCTCGATGGGATATCGACGTGAGAAGGTCGCCCGGGACCTGCTCGATGTAGAGCAGGCACCGCGGGCACCCATGCCACGCAAAACCCTCGAGCGGCACGGGCCCCCGGCTCGAAACAAGAGCAACCCTCGACGGGATATCAACGTGAGAAGGTCGCCCGGGACCTGCTCGATGTAGAGCAGGCACCGCGGGCACCCATGCCACGTAAAACCCTCGAGCGGCGCGAGCCCTTGGCTCAAAATGACGTTAACCCTCGATGGGATATCGACGTGAGAAGGTCGCCCGGGACCTGCTCGATGTAGAGCAGGCACCGCGGGCACCCATGCCACGCAAAACCCTCGAGCGGCGCGAGCCCCCGGCTCGAGACAATGTCAACCCTCTAAAGAAGGCACGCGCGTGAGAGGGTCGCCCAGGGCCTGCTTGAAGTAAAGTGGGCACCGCAAGCACCCATGCCGCGCCGTGCTGCCAACAAGCGCCTCGAGAGTTGGCTCGCCCAGACCCCTCGACGGCCGCAAACGCGAAAAGACGGGGCTGTCCAGGCACGGCCCCGCACGGCCCTACTGATCAGAGGTTCGAAGCCTGACCCTCAACGGGTTCGAACAGGCGCCACAGATCGCAGAGTTAGGGACGACGAGGGCACGCGCATTCGAGCCGTTCCTCGAGCCCATCGGTTCGAGGGTGCCCCACATGTCGTGTTCAAGAGCCAGCGAGGGAAGCTAGCAGGGGGATCCCACCGAGGGAGAGCTTCCGCGCCCTCGGTCCCTAGCGAACGGGACCGAGCCCCACCTAGCAAACCCATGCAAGCGCTTCCATGGACGTGTCTCCGGACCGCGCAGCCTACCCTTATCGAACGGGGCATGGACGTCCACTTGAACCACCCGCTACCAGCTCGAAGAGGAATCCGCAATTCGCGACCCGCTCGATGGGAGTTGCAGAAACCTCACCCTCCGTCCCGCGGAGGGACGGCGAGGGCGCGTTAAAAAACAAGTCGCCAAGCTCTACCCGATCGCCTCGAACGGGCCAAGGCTCGGGGGCTTGACGCACGGCTACACCTCCTTGAAACTGCACCCGCCGGAGACAGTGACAGCGGTGCGTGCACCCCCGAAGCCGGCTGAAATACCGCCGATGCCGGTTGGCATATGTGCCACGCCTCTCTGACCATAATTCTCGCGGTTAACCCCTGCAGGAGAACCCACACTCCTGCAGGGCTTCGGGGGCTAGACCCGCGGGTCCGCTGACGCGGCCCCACGGAAAGCGTTCGCAAACAAGGAGGGAATAACGTCCTATCAGTAGGTTCCAGCATCTGCGGGAGCCTCAATGGCAAACCCGCAGATGCTCGGGGGCTACTGTCGGGGACAGCCCTAGGGGTCCCCTTAAACAACGGGGAAATCCTCACTTAAATCCCACAACCACACCAAAACACGCTAAAGCCTAACCATGCAGGTGACTAACCATGCAAGACACGGCCCACGCCGCGGGACCCCGACGGCCCACCAAGACGGCCCTCTTAGAAGTCCCCTCGAGCAGGCTCCGCCTCGCTCGAGGGCGCGCTCCCCCTCGGGCGGGCTCCGCCCCATTCGAGGGGCAACTCTTCCCTCGAGCGGTTCCGCCCCGCCCGAGGGCTCACTTCCCCTCGAGCGGGTCTCGTCTCGCTCGAGGGTCCGTCCCGCCCTCGGCCGGGGCCCGCCACGCTCACGGGCGCCCCGCACGCGTGCGCGGCCCCCGTACGCGGGCATTTAACGCCCGACACGGGCGGGACCGGCGCCATCATGCGCCGGGGGCTCGCACCCCGTGCCGCCGCACCAACTCCCCAGGGAGGAGCCCATCCCCACCACTGTGGGGAGGGACTGTGCGGTACGGCCGGTGTCAGTCCCGTGACACCGCGCGCCTACTACAGTACGGCTAACGCGCCCGACCCTCGAAGGGGGGCCGGGCGCACCCTCGATTTCACTTTCCCGTGACCCTACAGGGTTAGGTGGAGACGCTAGGCCTGTGGATCGCCATCCCGGCCACTGTAACGGCGTGGCCGCCGTACCCACGCGTGCAGGCGCACGCCGGACCCTGTAGCAACAACTCCAGCCCTGTGAAGCGCGTTGGGAAGGAACGCCGTTCTGCCTACTCCTGTGCCCCGTACCAGCCATCGTCAGCACCTCCCTCGACGTCTATCGGGGGACGCCACCACCATCTGCCGCCCTCCTACCCTCGAACCGCCACTGTTCGGGTACGAGGTAGGCCATCATGGCCAGATCGCTGCGAAGATCGTCCGGACGGCCGCCCACTCTACAGCGTAGCACGACGTGCACCCCCACGTAGCTGGATAGCGCGGCGTGCATGTAACTCGCCGCCCCCTTGATCTATAAAAGGGGAGGCGAACCCCCGGCCGCGGGGGGAGACACAGAGACAGCACACAAGATTACTCCACACACCATGTACTCAAACTCATTCTCCCACAATATCTTCAGCCACTCCTCCAGGGACTTGGAAGCCACACTTCCTCTCCTGCCTTGCTTGTATTTGCCCCACTACAAGCACCCCCGGTGCTGAGTAATATAGTGCCCCGAGCACGCCCCTGCTGGACGTACGGCCCCCTCGGCCGGAACCAGGATAAAACCTCTGTGTCACTTGTTACTTAGCATCGACCATTGAGGGATAGACCACGGCGCTATCTACTGGTTAGTGTCGGGACCATATTCCGCACCGACAAAAACTTAACCCACATAACCACTGGACCGGAGCCCAGATCCCATGATCTTACCACGTGAGCAATCCATTTAAGGATACATTGTGATTCCTATCTAGGAACCTATTCTCGCGAGTGAGGTCATCACCCGACTTGTAACGGTCCTATAGCTTAGCAGCTATCGACCTATCATACTAGTAAGGACAAAGGTACCTATGGATCATGCATCTAGGGTTTCATTCAACTCCTGAACGTAAATGCACAATCATTCATAGATAATTGAATAAAGAACTTTAAAACTGGGTTAGATGCACCGGAGCTTGCCTTCTTTAGCTAGGTCAGCTTGGGCACTCTCGGTGTCGAGTACTTCCATGTACTGCAGAGAACCTTCCGCTCCTCCTTCCTCGGTTTCCGGGACAAGGGAGTAATCTCCGTCTGGAAGATCTACACGGAATGCAATGCACTTTAGGTGATGTGATAGTTTGTTGTCTTATCCAACTCTGGGTTGGTCATGTTTACCTTAACAAGCATTCATCTAATGTTTCTCTTTTAGGAAGGTTATTGGTTGCACATGGGTTACTCTTTTACTCCACATTTGAATAAAGGTTTTTATTAAGCTTATCATTTCATGTGAAAGCTTCATTTCCTTTTATCTTTACCAACAAAGGTGTAATTAATATTTTTATTTATGAATTAATTTCTTATCAGTGATGATAATTAATTATCTTTTAATTATATTAAATAATACTTTCAAAATGGAAAAGATTTAATTAAGGGTTTTTCTTTATTTAATTTCCCTTTAATATTAAAAGGGCTTTTAAGCTTTTTATTAAACAATTTAATTACAAAAAATTAAATGAGTGTTTCTTAAGCCTACTAGCACCTATCCTGGTCCATTGGACCCACATGTAAGTGTTGGGTGCTAGGAAATTAAATATTATGGAAAATAACAAAGGCTAGCTAGTGATTCAAAGTAAATGCATACAAAAATAAATAAGCATCAATTTGCTGCAAACTTTCTTGTGCAAGCTCTCTGGTCCTAAACAAGTCTAAAGAACCAGCATGTTCACATGGAACCTCTACTGAACTTGGTTTATTAATTTACAAAGGAACACATGCATAAATCAAGAATAGTTATTTCTGTTAATCCAAAATTCATGATTAATCCACAAGATGTGTATTTTGGCATTACAAGACAGTGTGCACAAGTTGAGCTCAAGAACATAAATATATTTAACAGGAAAAATCATCTAAGCAGTTACTGCAGGAAAGGAAAAGAATTTATCTAGCAAGATCTACTGCATAACTTTGTGCAATTTTTGGCACAGCATCTATTCATATCCTAACACACAACATATCCAAAATTGGGCTACAGAGGAGTTATAGATTTCAAGTTATGACAGATCTAGGTTTAACACATTTGTATTTTTCCTGCTAAAACTATTCAGAATCCAGCTATGAGTATCTAACAAAAGAGGTGGGATTTATCATCCTGAACCCTACAAAATTGGTTTGGGATTTTTCTGATTTTTCTGTGAATTTCTAGGAATTTTCTAAGGCTCTGGACTGAATTGTAATAAAACCTAGATAGGATTCAAAGCAACCAGGTCCTAAATTTTACGCAGAACACCCTAAACTATTCTCGAGGCTTGCAATTGGGTCCCTGGCCGGGGAGGCGGCGTGGCTCCGGCCAATTCCCGGCGAGCCGGCGGCGCTCCCGGCCGGGCAAGTGGTCGAGCTCGACCACGGGGCTCACCTAGGGCTAGGGGAGGTCGGCGTTGGGGGCGGAGGGACGGCCGGCGAGGGGGCGCGCCGGCGGCCAGGCGCGGTGGCCGCGGCGGCTCGGGGAAAACCGGCGAGGAGGCGGAGTGCTGGGCAACAAGCGGCTCGGGGAGGTGCTCTAGGGTCTAGTGGACCTAGGGGAGTGACCGGCCGGCGGCGAGCACGAGCGGGGGAGTGACTTCACCGGCGGCGGCGGCGATGGCGCGGTGGCGGCTCGGGGGTGGCGCGCGGAGGGACGGGGAGGAGCTTTTATAGGCGGTGCGGGGGCGTCCGTGGATGACGGCGGTTGACGTCGAAGATGCCCTCGCCGTGCTACGGGCTCGGGCGCGCGCGCGTACGGCGGCGACGCCGCCGACGGACCGCCGGTCCGTGGCGCGTGCGCGCGCGCGGCGCGTCGTGGGCCGGCGCGGACTCGAGGCCCTCGGGCGGGGGGGGTGCGTTGGGGCGCGCGAGCGGCTCGGGCGGAGCGGGCCTTGGGCGGGCGCGGCCTCGGGAGGCGCGGGCGCGGAAGCCGGGGCCGGCGGCGTGCGGCCGGCGACGGGCGGCGCACGGGCGCGCGCGGCGCGCGCGCGCGCGCGCGCTCTGCCCTCGATGTTTTGCTGGTGCCCAGTTCAAAATGAATTTTCTCAAAATTTTCAAATAGAACTGGACCAAGTGATGAATACCAAAGTTGTAGATCTAGCTACCCTTAACAATTTCTACAAAGGCTATATGGGGTTTTTCTGCCTGGATTTGAAGATATTTGAATGTCAACTTTGAATGTCAGCCTGTTTTGGCAAACAGTGAAAACTGCCTTGCAATGGATTTTTCAAGTTTTCCCTTCAAAATTTGAAATGCCATTTTACAAGAAAGTTGTGTCCCTCAACAAGATCTACAACTTTCCTAAAGGTAGAATTTTAAGTGTTTAGGTGAATTTTGGAGAACGCGGCAAAAGTTCCGACAGACACATGTGGACACTGGGGTGGCAAGGGGTTTGACCCAACTTTTGACCATGGGTTGGCCCCACAAGTGTGTTTACTATTCAATTAGGGTCACTAGGGTGGGTTAGTGTGTTTTTCGGGGTGAGGGCCCAGGTTGACCTAGGTTTGACCACGGTTGACCATTTGACCGGCTATTAAGGGTTAATTAAAAATCTGGGGCGTCACAGATTTCTACGTATAGGTGCTAAAAGAGTTGAAATCGACGAAATACTTACAATGAAGCAAAGAACCGGCAGAGCTTTGCCGGTCCGCTCCCTCACTCTCTTCTCCTTCCCAACCCTCTCTTTCTTTTTTCCGAAATTTTATGACATTTCCGGACTAATTTTCGGCGTATATAAAGGGCAGCAAACCTGCCGCTGTACGCCACAGCGGCTGCGTGGGCTTTACCGTCGTGGGCTACGACGGTTGGCCTTACTGCCGTAGCGCACGACGACGAGTCCTCAACCGCCGTGACCCACAGCGGCTGACCTCCACACCCGTGGGGGCCCATGACTATTGCCGAACCGCCGTGGCCCACGGCGAATGGTTGTCAAAACTGTAAAATTTTGAAATCGTTATATAATTTTGCAAAATGATTAAAAAAATAAAAAATTCTTAGCATTGGCAAGCATGATCACTAGTCAATTTGGGCCGTTTGTCAAAGATCCTTGCTGCCGGAGCCCATGTTAAGCAGAGCCGAGCCGGCATTCACGCAGGACGCAGACCAGAAGGGAGAGCACTGGACCTCTCAAAAAGAGAGGAGATCGTTGTGTTCCGAATGAAAAAAAAGTTTTACCACAGCAGTTCATTATGCCCATATTTAAAAAAAACGGACGAAATGTAAACCTAGGTTAAACCACAAAAGCAAAATAACCTCCAAATTCGAAATTCTACACCCATTATTTCAGTTTTTTTGGAAAGATTATTGTTATTTCAGACTTTCAGTTATATGCGCTGATGGGACCGGGAACCCGATCCGAGGGGCCTGAAATCCTGAAACTATGAGCGCGCGCAGAACCTCGTGATGGCACGCTACCATCCGGGCGCCGTCAAGGCTACTACCAGCTGCATTCATCATGCGCTTGAAGCTTTATTACGTGCCCTTTGCAATGAGCAGAGCAGAGCTCAGTAATGCTGTCACGGGTCAGCGGCTGTGACGGCGAGGCTGTAGTTCCTGCGCAGCACCGTGAGCCGTCAGATGCGCTTTGACTGTACTGCACCCGGCTCTGCTGCGCTGTGGCTGATCTGCCCAGCGCACAGGTGACAGGTCCACCCCACGGAGGAGAGAGGGCACACGAGGTCATCCTTTGGTGCTAAACTAATCACCGGGGGGGGGGGGGGGGGGGGGGCAGCTTCATTGCTTACTGCTACACTTCAGTATCAAGTATATTTATTGTTAACACCTGAATCCCACCCAGAGAATCACCGGCGCGTCGTCGAGCGGTGTCGTCGGATCTAGCAGCATTGTTTATCCCTCATCTTGCAAACAAAGCGTGCAACGGAACGCGCAAAGTTGTAACGCTTTCGGTTCTTTATTGATTTATTTATTATCCTCAACTTGCGTCGTCTTCGGCCACCAGAACTATGTATATATGTATGTGTGTAAAGCAGCATGCGTGGAATGGAAGGGTTAGTGTGTGTACAAATTAGTTACAAGTGTGTGAAAGGGTTAGAGATGCATGACTGTGCAGCAGCAGCATCAGCAGAGGTTATCCGGTTATCCCCATCCTGTAGCACACTGTGCCTGACGAGGCCTCCCTCCTTCCCTTTGCTCCCTCCTGCTGCTACTACCCTTCTCCAAAGCTTTAAATAAAGCACACATGGATGGTGGATTGGATACCTGGTAATCCGAATTAGGATCCTCCACATGCCACGCAAAAAAGGGCCATCTTTTCTCAGCTACTAGTAGTTACATAGTACTCCGTACGCATAGATTATACACAAAAACGGAACCCATATTATGGCATGGCAAATTGGGAATGTGGCCGCCTGCCTACCTGCTGGGTGCGGGGGCTGCTGCAACCGGAAAGCGGCGCCGGCGCTGCGTGCGTTTTATTTCTACGGCGACCTCACCTGGTAGCTCGCAAGTCGCCCAACAGCAACAGCCGGTTTATTAAACTAAACTAGCTGCCATGGCGTCCTACTCATGCACCATTAGTTGCAGCTAGCCGGCCTCCTGGTGCTGTGGTACTCGCGTCGCTGTCGTCGTCGTCGTGGTGGCTTTCCCGTCCGTTGGAGTCTTGGAGAAAAGGTGAAAGCTCATCTCATGCCTTTGCAGATCGAGCACAGGACATGGAAAAGCCCTGGAGAGAGAGGGAGAGATACCACAGGGATGTATATGCCTCTGCCTCTTTCTGGCTCTGACGATCGATGCTGTACATACTCTGATGACTTGATGAGAGACGACAAGCAGCAGAATTCATCATATAACAGTGCTTCCCGGACATGAGGCAGGGAAGAACAACTGAAACCATAATACAGCATTGTATCATCTGGGCTCCGGGTGAGCCAAAATTAAAGCAAACCGAACAAAAAGCAGTCCATACATCTTTGTAACTGATTATTGCAATAATGATTTGCAGCAAGCAATAATTCAGGAAACGTTTTTTTTTTAAAAAAAAAGATAATAAGTCAGGAAACCAACCAACGCGAGGAGGAGGAGCTAGCCCCAACTTATCTGCGGCATGCACCATGATTTGCCACAGCATTATCCGGAAGATAATGGTAATATAATACGCTAAGAAAAGGGGGGAAATTAGCACCCCCAGGCTAGCGAAAGTGTCGAACTAGTAGTGCTCCGGCTTTGAGCAAGCACTATTCGGAGTCCCGGGGACAAAGCAGCAGCGACACAAAGGCCAAATATATATAAACTTAGCAAATATCTTTGCTATGGCGAGTAGTGGATTTGCATGCCTCAAAGTTTTTGTCGCATCTGATTCTGCGCTAAATAAGGACTGCATATATTGTAATAAGCATTATGCAAGCAGCCGACAATTGTTAGTTACTTGGTTAGGAACCTAGGTCGTCTATCTATCATCCACCTATATTTGTCATACTTGGTACAATCTGGGAGATTGATGATCGAAGGGCTGCTTGGCGACAAAACAGCTTAGAAAGAACTACGACAGCATCCAAATCTCCGATGTGAAAATGGTTGAACGTGATCACGGTTTCGTGTTAATATAGATGGGAAGCGATAGATTTGCCGGATCGACTAGGAGTAGATCGAGCGGGATAAACACCGTAAAAGACATACCTCGAGTCCATGTTCCTTCACCGATTCTGTTGATGGAGCTCGCACTTAAGCGGCGACGAGCGAGTGCGAGTGGACGGCGGCGGTGAGGTCCGAGGTGGCGTCGGTGGAGCATCCCGTCGCTTCGGCGCCACCCTCTCGGTCGGCTAGGGTTTTGGACCGGGGACTACGGTGGCGGCGGCGAACCTCGTTGTCCGAGCCCGTGGCCCCCACTCCCCACTATCCTTCTAACGGGCTGGGCGTCCCCGATCCGGACGTGAGTCAAGGGCCCAATGGGCCGTTGGGCCAATTGGTGGAGAGATCAATCCAACATTCTCCCCCTTGATCTCACCATATACTTTTAACTTCTTTTCTCATTCCATTACAGATCAGTGTATAGAGCATGTTTTATCGTCACGGTTAATCTCGTTTCTGTCAATCTCCGATAGACTCAATGCCTACAATACACATCTCTCGTACCGAAACAAATTCCTTAGACTTGGGCCCTTTATGATCCGAAATCTTAAACTATGACATAAACCCATGTTGCACATGTGCTCTCTAAGTGCACTGGGTTATATACTTTTCGTAAGAGGATCCTCAAGCACTCGCTCGTCTCTTATATGCGCAATATCTTTAATATGATTCCGGACTTACTCCTTTACAACATGTAACTTTTGTGTCAATGTGTTTGGCCGCACACTTGACTTGTTGTCATAGGAGTGAACTACCTTAATGGTGATTCTTGTTGTCAACCATTATCAACTCCGGTACATGTTCCATTAACTATTTTGCCGTCCCTCGGCCTCGTATCATGCTATACCACCGTACATGCTATACCACAACCTTGCATCACATTGGTGACAATTGTGTTGACCTTTGGAGAATTTCCACACAAAAACTCCAAGTGTGAAAGTTAGCGACAATTGTGGATTTCGCTACCCATTTCACAAATTATCTTTGTACTCACAACCTTTTGAGAGCACTTGATCTTTTCAACTTAGCATGAGGTCGATACACTTAATTCCATTCCGGTGATCTATAGCTGGATTGGACATTGCCAAAACAACTCGGATATACCAACTATGTTGTTGACGGTGAATTTCCGTCAACCTAGAGTACTTGTTATACATTGGTTTCGATTATGATTTGCAACTAACCCGCCACTAGGCATACTAATGATATAACAAGTTCACACTTGCATGTCGATTTTGGAGTTTGTTGTTTACGCGGAAATCTACGCTATTGAGGAGACTTTCGGGATAAGTTCACCAAGCACTTTGGAAGAAGATCATGAAGCCCGACAAGAGTCAAGACACGCGATGAACATGACTCCAAATGACCCGAGGACCGAAGCGTCAACGTGCAAGTCTTCGGGGACTCAACCGAGAAAACGGCGAAGCTTGCATAGCAAGGATTCAAGCCTTAACCGTGAAGGAAACGACGTCAAAGGCCCACATGCAAGTGCACACGAATAAGGGATCACGCGAGAAGCAACCGGGGAGGAAACCGGGGCCGAACCGGGCCGAAGTGGGCTGGGCCGGCCGGCCGGGCCGGCGGCCCCAGCCCACTCCGGGGTCGGTTCGGTCCCCCCTTTGCCCTAGGTGTTCGTCTATTTATTGCCTCTGCCGCCGTCGGCCGCCACATCGAACAAATCATCCTACCGACGCCAATCACCAGAAAACCGCCGCCGCAAGATGAGGGAGAGAGTTAGATGAGCTCGTCGCAAGGATCAACGCCGGCGGAGAGAAGGAAGCAAGAGGAGGACTCCAAGCCGTTGGCCTAGGGGTGGTCCCAAGCTCCATCGCCGCCATCTTCATCGACGACGTTCTCCGGGGTCTCCATCACCCCTATGTGCTTCAATCCGTGTAAGATGATGGGGTAATGTCTCCGTTCATCCCTAGGATTAGATGGATGCATGCTATGTGATCGCTACTTGATTGGTGGTTTCAATCTTTTGTTTTCATGTTGATGATGCTTTGATGATTAAGGTTAGCTACCATGTTTTTCGGGCGTATGATATCCGCTACTCCCATAGATTCCATCAACATACCGTGTCCATCATAGGTCTAGTCATGAATACCTTCGCGTAGTGACAGTACGAGAGGAGGGAAAGGGCGAAACCGTGGTCACAACCCCCGGTAGATTGGTTTACCACTCTCGTGTAGTAGATGCATACCATGTTATCCTAGATCCTAGGGAGGGAACGCTTATCTTTCTTAATCACTCTCTTGTGTTCACCCCTTTACCATCTAGTTTAACCCTAGATTTGTTTGATCAACTTAACTTAGATTAACTTAGGTTAGATTGTCTTTACTTTTAGATTAATACTCTCTTTAAAGGTTTCCTTAGTCACTAGATTAGTACTTTGTTAAGCGCTAGTAATCCCCTTGCTCCGCGGATTAACAAGAACCTTGGGAATCCCGTGGTGAAAAAGGTGTGGGGGTCCGTACGCTTGCGGATCGTAGAGGGATACGTCTTTTATCCGTCAACATATGTGAAGGTAAGTTCTATCTTTTCCATTCATTAGGCTTCCAACAGCCGAAGCATATGGTACCATATTCTTTTAATCAATTCCATATTGATACTTGGAACATAAAAGTTCCCAAAACCATTACCCTTGACAATGAGAACAAGCGAAGGTTTTCTTTTCAACTTTTCTAAGTATGCCTCTTGCGATAGTCCTAATACCCCTTTACTTTTATCTCGGTGAATCTCGATCCTTATAATTGAGAGACATTCATCGAGAATTTCCTTTTGATCTTTGAGGACAAGAACCTCTTCTCCTGTTACAATAGATTGACATTATTGCTACCACGCAAGATGTCAATCACATATGCATGATTAGGAAATGAATTCCCATTCTATAACATCGTTCAAATGTTGTCCTCTTATTCACTTTTAAACTCAAAAACCAAATCCTTTATCTTTGAATGTTATCATTCGAAAATGATTTCTTTGAGCAGCATTCCTTTTCTTCTTTTATTTACATGACAAAACCCTTAGGTTGTGCCATGAAATACTTTCATACGATGTAACTAGATCATGACATGCCACAAAATTCATTGTAGTCCTTTCATTCTCCTTGCACAAAAACTTTTGATTTAAGATGCGCTTTGTGTGTTCACTTATTCTCTTTGGAGTCACATCATGAATTGTAGACCCATAATAGCCTACTTGTTTTGGCTCCATTGAGAATCACTTACGAGTCCCAAGTTTCCTCGGGATTCATCGGTTCCACTTTCAATAAACAAGCGCTTCTTTTAACACATGAGATGGAATAAATCTCAATGTGAACTTTTCTATATTGCAAACTTTGGAACCATCGGACCTTTTAACTCTTTGAGAGCTACTAGAGGCCTCAACCTTTAGCACATTCTATGCCACAACCTTTGGTACATCTACCATAAGGGGCTGCAACAGCTCTCCCCATGCACAACAACAAGTTCCAATTGGGATGAGCTAGTGAAAAAGTTTCTTTTGAAGTTCTTTCCCATAAGCAAGGTCCAAGACTTAAGGAGGCAAGTGCTCACTTTCAAGCAAGGAGAGGATGAAGGAATTGATGAAGCTTGGGACCGTTTTAATGAACTACTTGAGCGAGGCCCGAATTTGGGATTTTCCGGTGACTTGATGTTGCATACCTTTTATTTTTCACTAACCCCTAACTCATCTCGTTTTGTAAGCATGTGTGCAGGCGGTGATATAATGGATAAAACAATTAGTGAAGCCGCACAAATCTTACAAAGGATAAGCAATGGACAAAGAACACTACGAGATTGGCAAAGATGTTGTCGAGAGGAGCAAAATGACAAAAGCAAGCCCAAGGTGCTTGCTGAAATTTCTGAAAAAGATGAACCGAAGGTCAAGGAAGATGAACCGACCATACAAGAAAGTGAAGATCCACTTCCCAAGGTAAGAGAAGTCATTTCGGATGTTAAAAATGTTGAAACTAACATGAATGTAGGCCGAAGTATGTGGAATGCTAGACCATTGGCGGAGTTCATTCAATCCGGTTGGGTTCAAGTTGATTTCGCCCCACTAATTAACTACCGAAGGAAGGAGGAACGCCGACACGTTGCCAAACTAATTGAAGATATATTTGATCAAGAGATGAGTGGAGAGTCGATCCACAAGATGTTTGAAGAAGAAAGCGAAGAAGGAGATGAAGGATGGATCGACCGGTTTGACAACTCAAAGATTTATGATGAAGGAAGAGAAGAGTACAACCGTGATGAGCCTAGTGACTCAAAGGATAAATGGGAGGAGATAGGACTCAAGCTAGATGATATCTTGTGTGCCATTGAAGCCTACGCATTAGCAAATCAAGACATGGAAGTACTCAAGGATGAAGGAAAGAGTGAATCAACAATGAGCGATCTTGACGACATGTGGTACATGGAAGATAAAGAAAGCAACATACAAGTCTTTGAAGATGAAGATCTGGTTGATAAAGAAGACTTCAAAGAAGATAAGAATGCGTACATAGTTGAAGGATTACATGTTCCACATGATGAGTTGAAGAAATTGCAAGATGGTGATGAAGAGGCAACTACACTTGTTGAGATCGATTCGCCTTCAACACCGCTTGATGAACCAAATATCACTCTTGTTGAAAAATCTCTAAGGCCAAGGTACGCGCTGAAATCTCAAGATATTATTGGTATTGATGTTGATAAATTCAAATACTCATGCACAACCAATAGTATGAATGATAGTTTAATGTCTATGCCTTGTTCCAATAGTGATCATGTTGATAGGCTAGATTTTCTTGAGAATGAAAAAGAGGAAACATTTATTTTTGATCCAATTAATCTCACACCTAAACAACCTTTGCCTAATGATGAGCTAAGTGCTATGCATGAAACATATGCTTCTTTTATTTACACCTTGACTTGTTGCTACAATTCACATGTGGTGTTAATTATGGACGCGTATGTTTACAATAAGTTTTGTAAATCTCGATCATGCTTTGCGCTTGGTCAAGCTAATGACCTTAAAGAATCATATGTCGGGAAAGGCCCGATTTTCACTAACCATGTAGACAAGGCTTGAATAATGAAAAAAAGAAGTCATGCCTAAAAGAGTTGCAAGATAAATCATCAACCACTCCGAATCCCGCGATGGATGCTGCTGTCTTCATCAATTTGAGAGCTTGTTCAGAGGTGTACAAATAAAGAAAATGAGATATTCAGAAGCTCCATCAAGTTACTATTCCAACGCATCAAGAACCAACAAGTTTAAAGACCCGTGCAAGGAGTTATGGAGGAAACATTGAGCGTTGCGAGTTCTGAAATTTCAGGACAGATTTCATCGCCGAAGTAAAACGGACGTAACTCTCTTGTCCGGAGTCCGTTTTGAGCAAATAAAGACTCGTTGGAAAGGAAATTTTGTGCACTGTGCAATGGAGTAGATATTGAGTATACTCTCTGTTCTAGACATCAAAAAAAATTCATGGAGTGAAGGCAGCACCGAAGGATGATAAAGAAAAAGATAATGATGAAACAAAAGGATGCTTTGGGCAAGTCTTTTATAAGTGATCAAGCACAACATGGGAAGTAAATTAAAGCTGCATTGGTACCTTTTATTCTTGCATGAAGGGCCATGGCTATGCAACGAAAAGAAGGTATGTGAGAAAGTCGAGCTCTATGACTTTAAATGAAGCGCTTTTCGGGAGGCAACCCGTTTCTTTATGTTTTTATTCCTTTCTTAGAGAGAATAAAGAATGACACTATCTTATGATGATCAACTTGTGGTTATTAATCTAAGTTTAGTTTTCTTTTTAGAACCACCATCATGTTCATGATAATATTTATTTGTATGCATTGCATTTTGTTATCAATGTGATGTTTCTTTGTGTATACATGTTTTGCACATAGTTGGCTTGGTTGTTTTATATACTTAATGATGTATGCTTTCATATCCATGTTAATGCTCCAGCTGGGCATTTTCCTTTTGTGATCTTGTGTAAACGTGGTGTTTAAACATGATTGCGGACCATCATCGTTAAGTTCGATAAACCTAGCTAGCTTTTCATATGTTTTCATGTTGCTTTGGTTAGTTTATAAGCTTTGCAATGCGCTTAATTTTTCTTGTGCTATAAGAGTTATTGATTTAGGGATAGACATGGTGTTTTAACCCTAGATATATAAACCTTTATGGCTATGGAGAAATTCGGCAACCTAGTTGTAAACATGGCGTTTAGAACTAGGTGAAAACATTGTCTTTGTTTATATGCTTTCCTATCATGTGCATACACACCTTGCACCACGTACACTCATTAGGTTTTTATTCCTCATTAAACTAATTATGCCACAAGTTAATAATCTTAGGAGACATTGTTGGATTGTTGGCAATTCTATCTACTCCCAACCGTCACCTTGGGGGTAGAATGTGCGTTTAAAACGTCTTACAGGCAAGATAAAGACTCTCACTACAAGGAAATTGAAGGATAGCTAAGAAGTGCTTTGTCTTCTTCTTCCATGACTAGAAAAATGCTAAGCATGGGGGAGACCCTGAATCTTCAACACGGAAGTGCAACATGACACTCTATAAGATAGAATGATAAAGATCGTTAACATCTCCGGATCAATGCGCAAGAAGCCACCAATCTCATCAAAATTCTGCATGGTCTCGAAGGGAAAACACTGGATATTTTTGGATATTTAGAAGCCCCATGAAGTTACGATTCCAACAAATCAAGAATCAAGACAATCGGAGGTTCCTACAAGCGGTTATGCCCGAATCACCGAGTGCAACACGTCCTGAAATCAGTTTTGGACAGCACGCAGCGCTGAAGTAAAACGGACATAGCTCCCTTGTTTGAACTCCGTTTTCGATGAATGACCACACGTTGGAAAGGTAATTTCATAAACTTTTCAATAGAGCTATATTTCGATATATGTTCTGTTCTAGACAGAGGGGGAAATCCATGAAAAAGAGACAGCAAGGAGATGATGAGAACAAGAAAGAGGAGATTGTGATGACAACATTGAAGAGAAGGGTGACCAATGACTCCATTAAGCATACAAGATCAAATTCAGAAGTTTAGGAGCATTAATAAATCAAGACAAAAGCAAAAGCCACATCGATACATGGAGATACCGGAAGAAGGCAACGAAGGATTACAAAAGATGGTAACATCTCCACGGACCTTCTCTTTTCCAAACACAAATGCTTGTAAGTATGCCTTCAACATCAACTAGGTGCAACCTTTTGTTTTTCTCTTCAAACAATAACATGGCTACTAGGAGGACAACCTAGGTTTCTTTTTACTTTCAATAGATAAGCATGACCATGTGTTCACCTCGATGTTCTATATTGCCTATGCTTACGGAAAGATGATGAAAGTTGCCGCTTTGTTTTACCTACATGAAGTTATACATGTCTTGGCTAATTGCTCTCTATAATATGATCTGAAATTAATTTAAATACCGGCTCTTTTATTTGTGGAGGTGAAATGACTATGCTCTAGACCCACATACATATCTTTGCTCTTTGATTTAAGTTTATGGATAGCCGGATAACTTGTTGTTTTTATGAAAACTTAACTTTTATGCTATCTACATATTTGTGATGCTCTTGCAAAGTTCTACCTACCAAAGCCATATACATATATGTTTCATGATAACAAAACCCGTAGATTGCAAACATATGTTTTGATGAGTTGGATTAGGATTGATTTCTATGGTTAGAGACTAAGAAGCTGGTCATTCCTTTGTGTAACTTTTTCATGCTAGCCTTTTTGTCCATGCATTGTGGGTTTCACATCGAAAATTTCACAAACTTCGTTGGGCGTCCACCCTAAACAAAAAACGTCTTTTTGTGATCACCTCCTTGTCCACAACCCAATTTGAGTATGGAGTAAAATTCTCGATGGAGATTCAAATATTCCGCAATACTATGGAATTTATACTTACTTTAGCAGTTATTTCCCCTCTCTTCGAGGACGAGCATCATTCAAGCATGGGGGAGGAGTCATTCTCTGACACAAATGCTATGTAAGTATTATGTTGCAAAAAGTTTTGAGGAGCAAAAAAAGAAAAGAAAAAAAGAATAAAAATGAAAAATGAAAAAAATATGATAAGAAAAAAAAGAAAAGTAAGAAAAATAGGAAGAATAAAGTGAAAAAAAGGAAAGAGAGAAAAATGAGAAGGAAATAAAATAAAGAAAAAAATAAAGATGCTACTCGGTTCTTTTTGCTTCATAAGTTCTCAAGTGCCTTGATGACAAATCCATACTCAAATCTTCCAACCATGTGCAATCCGATAACGAGGACTTCACTCGTGCCTCGGGATCATCCATTTGCCACTTGCACATGTCCACTTATCTAAATGTGTGTGTTTCGTCCCTCTCTCTTTCCAACATATATTTTCCATGGCCTTGTTGACGAGTCTCGGTAATTCCAATAGACCTCTCTCTTAATTTGACAATATTTCGGATGTATGTTTTGCTAGGATTGTTTTTAACCTTCCAAGCTCCACATAAGCCTTCCACTATCACATATGAGTAGAGTAGGTTGAAAATAATCTAGTATAGGCTTGAGTGACTTGATGAGATGAGTGTTCCATGGGCTCTTGCAAGAGATTTTCACTTATGTTGGATATGCATCTTTTTGAAAATCTTCCATTTGACAAGGTAATGGTTTGAAGTTCACTTAAGTTTGAGAGCATTGTGTTAAATGTGGCTTGTTCTTTATTGTTAGTCTATCTTCCATAATGAAAAAGAAGTCGGTCACAACTTGAACTTTAAAAATAAATTCTTAAGAGAGAGCAATTTGCCTCGTCCGAATGACTAAGTGCGGGGACAACATTGGAAGGCAACACTAATTTCCCTTTTAAGCAAGGATTACTTACTCGAGGACGAGCAAGGTTTAAGCATGGGGAGATGTTGACGGTGAATTTCCGTCAACCTAGAGTACTTGTTATACATTGGTTTCGATTATGATTTGCAACTAACCCGCCACTAGGCATACTAATGATATAACAAGTTCACACTTGCATGTCGATTTTGGAGTTGTTGTTTACGCAGGAAATCTACGCTATTGAGGAGACTTTCGGGATAAGTTCACCAAGCACTTTGGAAGAAGATCATGAAGCCCGACAAGAGTCAAGACACGCGATGAACATGACTCCAAATGACCCGAGGACCGAAGCGTCAACGTGCAAGTCTTCGGGGACTCAACCGGAAAACGGCGAAGCTTGCATAGCAAGGATTCAAGCCTTAACCGTGAAGGAAACGACGTCAAAGGCCCACATGCAAGTGCACACGAATAAGGGATCACGCGAGAAGCAACCGGGGAGGAAACCGGGGCCGAACCGGGCCGAAGTGGGCTGGGCCGGCCGGCTCGGGCCGACCGGCCCAGCCCCACTCCGGGGTCGGTTCGGTCCCCCCCTTTGCCCTAGGTGTTCGTCTATTTATTGCCTCCGCCGCCGTCGGCCGCCACATCGAACAAATCATCCTACCGACGCCAATCACCGAGAAAACCACCGCCGCAAGATGAGGGAGAGAGTTAGATGAGCTCGTCGCAAGGATCAACACCGGTGGAGAGAAGGAAGCAAGAGGAGGACTCCAAGCCGCTGGCCTAGGGGTGGTCCCAAGCTCCATCACCGCCATCTTCATCGACGACGTTCTCCGGAGTCTCCATCACCCCTATGTGCTTCAATCCGTGTAAGATGATGGGGTAATGTCTCTGTTCATCCCTAGGGTTAGATGGATGCATGCTATGTGATCGCTCTATTGGATTTGTGGTTTCAATCTATTGTTTTCATGTTGATGATGCTTTGATGATTAAGGTTAGCTACCATGTTTTTCGGGCGTATGATATCTGCTACTCCCATAGATTCCATCAACATACCGTGTCCATCATAGGTCTAGTCATGAATACCTTCGCGTAGTGACAAGTACGAGAGGAGGGAAAGGGCGAAACCGTGGTCACAACCCCGGTAGATTGGTTACCACTCTCGTGTAGTAGATGCATACCATGTTATCCTAGATCCTAGGGAGGGAACACTTATCTTCCTTAATCACTCTCTTGTGTTCACGCCTTTACCATCTAGTTTAACCCTAGATTTGTTTGATCAACTTAACTTAGATTAACTTAGGTTAGATTGTCTTTACTTTTAGATTAATACTCTCTTTAAAGGTTTCCTTAGTCAACTAGATTAGTACTTTGTTAAGCGCTAGTAATCCCCTTGCTCCGCGGATTGACAAGAACCTTGGGAATCCCGTGGTGAAAAAGGTGTGGGGTCCGTACGCTTGCGAATCGTAGAGGGATACGTCTTTTATCCGTCAACATATGTCAAGGTAAGCTCTATCTTTTCCATTCATTTGGCTTCCAACGAACTGAAGCATATGGTACCATATTCTTTTAATCCATTCCATATTGATTCTTGGAACATAAAAGTTCCCAAAACCATTACCCTTGACAATGAGAACAAAGCGAAGGTTCACTCGCATGCATACTATATTTCTTTACAACTTTTCTAAGTATGCCTCTTGCGATAATCCTAATACCCCTTTTCTTTTATCTCAATGAATCTCGATCCTTATAATTGAGAGACATTCATCGAGAATTTCCTTTTGATCTTTGAGGACAAGAACCTCTTCTCCTGTTACAATAGATTGACATTATTGCTACCACGCAAGATGTCAATCACATATGCATGATTAGGAAATGAATTCCCATTCTATAACATCGTTCAAATGTTGTCCTCTTATTCACTTTTAAACTCAAAAACCAAATCCTTTATCTTTGAATGTTATCATTCGAAAATGATTTCTTTGAGCAAAGCATTCCTTTTCTTCTTTTATTTACATGACAAAACCCTTAGGTTGTGCCATGAAATACTTTCATCTCGATGTAACTAGATCATGACATGCCACAAAATTCATTGTAGTCCTTTCATTCTCCTTGCACAAAAACTTTTGATTTAAGATGCGCTTTGTGTGTTCACTTATTCTCTTTGGAGTCACATCATGAATTGTAGACCCATAATAGCCTCATGTTTTGGCTCCATTGAGAATCACTTACGAGTCCCAAGTTTCCTCGGGATTCATCGGCTCCACCTTCAATAAACAAGCGCTTCTTTTAACACATGAGATGGAATAAATCTCAATGTGAACTTTTCTATATTGCAAACTTTGGAACCATCGTACCTTTTAACTCTTTGAGAGCTACTAGAGGCCTCAACCTTTAGCACATTCCGTGCCACAACCTTTGGTACATCTACCATAAGTGGCCGCAACAGCCTCTCCCCATGCACAACAACAAGTTCCAATGGCTCCCGAAGGACAGGGTTCCATATCATCTACCATATTGTTGCCACGAGTGTCGAGTGAAATATCTACCGAATCATCGGAGTGGGCATATATACCCACTTTTCCTCGAAGTCAATTTCTCGAGCCACCATGCTCCCCCCGATTGCTCTCGTATTCCAAGAAGACAATGTGTCTCATTAGAAATGAAAGAACCTTTTCTTTTATCCGAATTGCCAACAAAATGGCTCCCCAGATAAGCCTTTTCCTTCATCCAGATGGCCAACTAAATGGCTCCCCCAGATCTTTCCATCTATTATAAATAATAGACTATCTTTAAGCTTTCTCATTTTGGGTTTGTTCCTTCGCCATTTTAGTCACATCGCTATCATCCTATCGAACTTATAAAAGTCTAGGATTTTAGCTATTCCTTTTCTTTAGGGGTATCGCATTTATGACTGTCGTACTCCATAGCCAATCACATTTAGACCACACTCTAAATGCATACAATGCATTACTTTCCTGAAGTATAGGGGATTTCACCTTTCTCCCCTTCGAAATGTGGCATGAACTTTCTTGTCACAATTTCGAAATCATTCAGAACTATTATCAGTGAGGAAACTTTGAGAAAACTTTCAATTACTTCGTTTGTCTGCATGATTATATCAGACAAGGTTGTTACATAACTCATATATGGGAGTACATTTCTCCTCATTTCACTTTAGGAGCTCAACGAGTCCTTTATTTCAATGCTTTTGAAAACTCAAGCAACTCTAGATTGTGTATCGTTCATTATCTTTAGGTTCACATATTACTTTTGATTCTCTTTAAACTCACAAGTGCTTAATAACTATAGTACGATATGTACAAACGGTATTAGAATTGCACAGAGCTACTCCAAAAAAATTCTCTTTCCCAAAGTGTGGGGTACACAATAAGTACATGAGTCATTATATCTTTCTCCCACCATGCAGGATTAGTCCTTTGACAAAACTTTTCCCGCCATATAAGATTGTCTAATATAAGCATTATGCCAACTTTAGTCAATCATGCGGTTATTTTCTCGTAGTCTTTCCCGCCATACGGGTATTATTGTGAACTTTTCTCGTCGTGCGAGAGTATAACAAAACTTTCCTCTCCATTCAGGTAATAACCTGAAAAAGGGGGACATGCATGCCAAGATTGGCTTGCATTCAATCATCAAATTCACAATTCAGAAAATAAATCTGAATAAACTGTAACACATACATGCTTAATTCAACAATAGTCAAATTAAACGTGCCTATGAATTAGTGCAACTTTTATCATGATGACTGAATTTGAAACTAATTCCTTATCATAGAGAGTACATGAAAAAAACATTTCTCAAGACTCTCAATGATCTATCTCTTTTCTTGGATTAATATCCGAGAAACACTTTTGAAAGACATTCTTTTAAAGAGAACATAGTCCCTCACATTATGTCCTTCTTTCTTTGTCATCTCCTGAGCCACAAGTGCTCAGCTCACTTTTCTTAATGCTTTCATGAATGAAAGTAGAAGGATCTTTTCTCTGAGAAAATATTCAATAATTATCCAAATTTTAAGCTTATGAAGCTTTTAAAACTTTATGTTCTATTATATATCACCGTTGGGCAGAAAATAGGATAAAACATCATTCATCTATATTAATTCCAAGTCATCATCGACTGAAATAGAATTAATCCATCGTATCATAATATTGCCATCATTAACGTTGGTCAGAAAATGACAACATCATGAAACTTTATAATTAGAATTAATACTTATCAAAAGTATTTCTAAAAACATCCTCTGTGTGCATAGTTGAGTAGAGATATAAACTTTGAACGGTAAATTGGCAATCAAAACCAATGCAACTTTATCTGAACTTTATACGGCGGAGGTCGACTTTAACTTTAACGTGGATACAACCCACGTAAAAACTTTTCAAACTGTTCTTTAAATTAAATCTTCTCGTTGGTTCTAATTTAATTGAAAAATCAGTACCACTATACAACGTAAAAACAAGAAATAAAAACAAGATTTCTTGATCTCTAAGTTCTCCGAACATTGATCACTTTGATGCAAATATCGGAGACTTTATACTTTGAACATAAGGCACATTTGATTATAATATCATTATCATCAACGTTGGTCAGAAAATAACAATACCATAATTAACTTTAAATGAATATGTTTCTACTCCGCTAATTAAATTTTCCCGTTGGTTCCAATTTAATTAGAGGGTAAAACTATTACTTTGCAGCCGAAAACTTTTCTTTCTTTCAGAAGCAATCACACTTCTAAAAAATTTCTTTATACCGGTATACTCTCTGAACAATTTATCCCGTTGGTTCAAAATTGAGTAGAGGTTAAAACCTTGACAAACTTGTCACAACTTTGATTTGAATCAATATTCAAACAGAATAATCTTTCCTTTTAACATAAATTTTCTCTACTCATCTTTTCCCTTTAATTTAATCTCCAAATTAAACTAAAAGGAACAACAATTTAAACTTTGCGAGAGGAAAACATGAATAAAAATTCATGAAAAACATACTATTCGAAGCTTTCTATCACTTTTCAATCTCTACACAAATATCTCGTTGGTTCAATTTGAGTAGAAATCAAAATCTAGATGAAATTCATCAAAACTATACAAAAATCATCAAAATAAGCTTATGAAATTCATTAAAATAATTACAAAATTATCCGTTCATTCACCGTTCTTTTGGCCCATATATGAAAATCGGCCCGCAGCCCTCTCCACGCGTCCGCGTGGGCTAGCGGCCCGGCGGCCAACGGCCGAGCCGCCAAACCAGCCCGCGCACCCCGCCCTCTTGGGCCAAAAGACGGCCCCATCGCCGGCCGGACGCGCGCAAGTGATCCTTGGCCGTCCATCTTGATGGACGGTCTTCCGGCCTTATCGCCAAGACAAAATCGACCGCCCCGACCGAATCGCCCGCAAACCCTAGCCCTTTCTCTCTTTTCCCCGCTTCTTTCGGATCCACATCGGCGGCGGCGGGTGAAACGCCGGTGGCCGCCGTGCTCGCCGGCGACGGTGAGGCCGAGCGCCGCCGCCGGAGGCCGCCGGCGTCTCTCTCCCCTCTCCTTTTCTTTGTGCTCTTCTTTTCTTTGTATCTGTGCCGACCTTCTGGCGGCGGCGGGGCTGTCAGCCCCGTGACCGGCGAGGACCGACGTCGGTGAGGGGCGGTGCCGCCCGGTGCGCTCCCCTCCCCTCTCTCGCTTTCCTTTGCCCCTCACCCCTTCTCTTGCGCCGTGACATGCAACATCCGGAGATGAGAGTTGTGCTCCATGGCGGCCGGAGATGGCGCCGCCGCAGGCCGAGGATGGCGCCGCCGCGGACCCTCTCGCCGGTGCGCACGTCCACCCGCGGGTGAGCGCGCGCGCCGTTGTCGGGGACGCCCCTAGGGGTCCCCTTAAACAACTGGGGAATCCCCACTTAAAACCCGCAAAAGCCAAACGCGCCTCGCTTAAGCACACGGGGCGTGGCCCACGCCACGGTGGCCCTGACGGCCCACCAAGGCGGCCCACTCAAAGATCCCCTCGAGCAGGCTCCGCCTCGCTCGAGGGCACACGCCTCCCTCGGGCGGGCTCCGCCCGTTCGAGGGGGGGGTGCGCTTACCTCGAGCGAGCTCCGCCTCGCTCGAGGGTCCGCTCCGCCCTCGAGCGAGCTCCGCCTCGCTCGAGGGCGCACCGCACGCGCACGCCCACGGGCATTTAATGTTCGACAACGGCCGGGCGGCGCCATCATGCGCCACGGGGCGCCCCGGTTCCGTTGCACCAACTCCCTAGGAGGGAACCCATCCCCGCCACTGTGGGGGACTGTGCGACGTGGCCGGTGCCAGTCCCGTGACGCCGCGCCGCCTACTCCGCACGGCTAACGCGCCAAGCCTTCGAAGGGGGGCCGGCCGCACCCTCGGTTTACTTTCCCGTGACTTTGCAGGGTTAGGTCAGGGCGTTAGGCCGGCGGGGCACCATCCCTGCCACTGTTAACGGCATGGCGGCCGCCCCCGCGCGTACAAACCCACGCCGGGTACGCGTGGCGCGCCTCCGACGCCGTGGAGCGTGCGAGAACGGGACACTGCCTTACCTGCCACTGTGCCCCGTACGGACCGACGTCAGCAACTCCCTCGAGCCCGCCTGAAGACATCACGGCCGTCCGCCGCACTCCTACCCTCGAAGCTACCACTTTGTTCGGGTACAAGATACGCCATGATGGCCGGATCGCGGCAAGGACCGTCAAGGCGGCCGCCTACTCTACGCGCACGACGCACCACGCCTCCCCACGTAGCTAAATAGCGCGGCATACGTGTGATTCGCTCTCTCCTTGGCCTATAAAAGGGAGACGAACTCCCCCGCCGCAGGGGACGATAGAAGACAGGACACGACACAAGGCGAACAACACTTGACACCACGCACTCAATCTCCAATTCTCCCACAATATCTTCGCCGATATCTTCACCGGGGACTTGGGAGCCACGCTTCCTCTCCCGCCTTGCTTGTAGCCGCCCCACTACGGGCACCCCGGTGCCGAGCAATATAGTGCCACGAGCACGCCCACTTGCCGGGACGTACGGCCCCTCGGCGGGAACCAGGATAAACTCGTGTCTCCGATTGCTTGGCATCGACCATTGAGGGATAGACCTTGCCGCTTATCACCGGTTAGTGTCGGGACCACATTCCGCACCGACGGCCCGTCGAGTGGCTCCGTGTCGGCACCCTTTGTCCCGGCCCAAGGCGAGACCGCGCGGTGGCGTGGCCTCCCGAGGCTCAAGAGAACTAACCGGTCGAGTGCGCGGCAAGAGTAGTGACGGTGACGGTAAGAACCGGAGGTAGGATCCCTTCTCGGCCGTCCTTTGACTTTCGGATCTAGGGTTAGGGTTAGGGTTACTCGTTTCAATTCAATTCGAGAGATTCATTCCTTTCTCTTCCCAAACAAGATCTACAACCTAGCAAGGCTCTTGATACCATTGATAGATTTGCCGGATCGACTAGGAGTAGATCGAGCGGCATAAACACCGTAAAAGACATACCTCGAGTCCATGTTCCTTCACCGGTTCTCGTTGATGGAGCTCGCACTTAAGCGCCGACGCGCAGTGTAGAGTGGACGGCGGCGGTGAGGTCCCGAGGTGGCGTCGGTGGAGCATCTCGTCGCTTCAAGCACCACCCTCTCGGTCGGCTAGGGTTTTGGAGTGGGGCCTACAAGGGGCGGCGGCGAACGTTGTTGTCCGAGCCCGTGGCCCCCACTCCCTCTTATAGTGCCGCGCGCGACAGGGGCCCACCGGCCTTCTAACGGGGCCGGACGTCCCCGATCCGGACGGGGAGTCAAGGGCCCAATGGGCCGTTGGGCCCAATGGGCCGTTGGGCCCATTGGTGGAGAGATCAATCCAACAGAATAACCCCATCGTGGCTTGTACAACAAGATGAAACAGATTACAACAACCAAATCTTATCTAGTTAGCAACTACTTGCTATGCACGCCTAACCTGCAGTTCTATCTGCCGTCATATCTTAACATCCTCCCTCAATCTCAACCTTCTCCAAGATTGAGATTGTTCTTAAACTTGACCAGCAGCTTTTCAGGCAAGGGCTTTGTGAAACCGTAAGCTACCTGATCTCCAGAGTGAATGAATCAAATGTCCAAAAGTTTCTTGGCAACCTGTTCACGCACAAAATGAAAGTCGATCTCTATGTGTTTTGTTCTTGCATGGAACACTGGGTTTGCTGACAAGTATGTCGCCCCTAAGTTGTCACACCATAGGCGCCCTGCACTTGGATGAGGAACCCCTAACTCACTCAGGAGTTTTCGAACCCACATAACTTCAGCTGCTGCATTGGCCAAAGCCTTATATTCGGCTTCTATACTTGACCGCGATACAGTAGCCTGTTTCCTTGCACTCCACGATACAAGATTAGGCCCAATGTAAATTGCAAAACCTCCTGTACTCCGTCGATGGGCATCCTTCCCAATCGGCATCCGAGAACGCACTTACAAGTGTTGATGTTGACTTTCTGATCCACAAGCCTAGGCCAAGGCTCCCTTTGAGGTATCGAAGTATCCGTTTTACAGCTGCCCAGTGCACCGTGGTAGGTGAATGGAGGAACTGACACACCTTGTTGACAGCAAAGGAGATGTCAGGACCAGTTAAGGTCAAATATTGAAGTGCCCCAACAATGCTACGCTAGCGAGTTGAATCTTGTGACCCTAGCTTTTGACCATCATGCAAAGACAGCTTCTCGGAGGGTGACAACGGAGTAGCAAACGGTTTACAATCCAACATGTTCACCCACTCCAATACTTCACTAGTATACCTCCCTTGTGATAACAACAATTCACCCTTGGACCTCTTGACTTCAATCCCAAGAAAATAATGTAAGTCGCCTAGGTCTTTTAGTGCAAAGTCACATTCCAAATTTTTCAGCAGTGCGTTTATGGCCTCTTGGGACGAGCTCGTCACTATGATATCATCGACATAAACCAACACAAACATCACCAAGTTTCCCTTTCGAAAATAGAAGAGTGAAGTATCATCTTTTGATGGAACAAACCCCAACTCGAGTAAATGTTGGCTTAGTCTGGAGTACCATGCCCGTGGGCGCCTGTTTGAGACCGTACAAGGCTTTGTCAAGTTTACAGACATAATGAGGGTTCGTCTTGTCTTCATATCCAGGTGGCTGCTGCATATACACCTCCTCCTCAAGTACACCATGAAGGAAGGCATTCTGGACGTCAAGTTGCCGAAGGGGCCATCCACATGACACTGCAATGGACAAAACAATCTGAATTGTTGCCACCTTAACCACATGACTAAATGTGTCTCGTAATCAATACCATAGCGCTGCTTGTACCCTTTAGCAACCAAACATGCTTTATATTTATCCAACGTGTTGTCTGCTTTCCTTTTGACCCTGAACACCCTCATACAGTCAATAATGTTTTCCCACATTGAGGAGGAACCAGGTGCCAAGTCTTGTTTTTCTGAAGAGCACCAAACTCAACATCCATTGCAGCTTTCCAGTTGGGATTATGCAGTGCATCCGCAAGATTTTTAGGCTCAGTAACTATAGCCAAATTTGCATACCTGATGATCCCATCTGTATAGGTTTTGGGCTTCCTGATGCCATGCTGCAGCCGGGTCACAGGACGCTGAGGCGAGGCCGCAGAAGATCCGCCATCTGCCGCAGAGGATCCGCCGTCGGGCTCTAGGTTCGATGCAGATTCACCTGCGCCCCCATGCAGCGAAGCTGGGGCTATCGGAGTGGAGGGTGCATCGGTGGGCGGCCGACACGTGGGTGAGTGCGGGGTTGGGGAGGAGTGCGCGGCCGGGGCGGGATTCGCTGACGCGCTTGGGACAGCGCCACCAAGCGCCTGATCTAAGGCGGATACGCGCACTGTCGTCATAGGAGGATCAGCTTCGGGATCCGTGGAGGCTACCAGTGCTGAGGAAACCCGTGGAGGCATGGAATAATGCCTGTTTTCATCAGGAAAAATTTGAGAAGTCCCTAATCTTGACACACCCTACACAGGAAGCATATCTGGCACCTCATGGTTAATGTTAGTAGAAGAATCATCAGTTGAATCAAAAGTATCAATACCCCTGACCAGATTTAAAAGGGATTCAGGTAGCAAACATATTTCCACACGAAAGCGGGCGCAGGAGTTGGGGTGAAGCTTAGAAAACGGAAACTGTGTTTCATCAAAGATCACATCACGAGAAATATACACCCTACCAGATTTGACCTCAAGACATTTGTACCCTTTATGCAGAGGACTGTACCAGAGAAAAACACATTGTGTGGAGTGGAAGGCAAGCTTCCTCGTGTTGTATGGGCGCAGGTTGGGCCAGCATGCACAACCAAAAACTCGAAGGGATGCATAGTCTGAATCAAAGGAGAAAAGACGGTGAAAGGGTGTCTATTCTGGATGACCCTACTAGGTAGGCGATTAATGAGATGAACAACCGTGACAAAGGCTTCATCCTAGAATTTAAGAGGCATAGCGGCATGAGCAAGAAGAGAAAGTCCTACTTTGACAATATGTCGATGTTTTCTTTCTGCAGACCCATTTTGTTGATGAGCATGTGGACACGATACATGATGAGTGATACCAATGCATTGGAAAAAGGAGTTCAAGCATTGATACTCCCCACCCTAGTCAGTTTGCATGGCAACGATTTTCCGATTAAACAAACGTTCAACAAGGTTTTGAAAATCATGAAAACGTTGGAAAACCTCATATTTGTGTCGAAGGAGAAAAATCCACGTAAATAAATTTACTGAAATAATCAATAAATGACACATAATAATTGCTTTTCCCAACAGAAGTTGGAGCTGGACCCCATACATCAGAGAAGACAAGATCCAAGGGATTATTTGACACACTAAACGACTTGGGATAGGGACCCTCGGCATACGGTCTCTTCCCCTTGTTGACATGCATCACATACGGTCTCTTTATTTGAATTGGAAATAAAAGGCACCTTATTGTTTCTAAGGGTCTGCTGCACGACAGGAAGGGATGGGTGACCTAAGCGATCATGCCACCGAAATGCAGGAAGCTTGGTGGCGCCAAACACTTGTTTAAATGGCGGTGTAGACTTGAGGGGATAGAGCCCTCCTCTACATTGCCCACGAAGCAGAACCCTTTTCATTGCCTGATCCCTGATAAGAAAGAAATTAGGGTGAAATTCCAAAAATGCATTATTATCAGCAGTAAAACGATGAACAGAGATTAGGTTTTTATTGGCCGCGGGTGCATAAAGGATTTTATCTAGAACAAGATTGCGATCAGGGGTAACAAGAGTACTTTGACCAATTTGATGAATCTTCATACCTGCACCTGAGGCCGTGTGAATTTAGTCATTTCCAAAGTACTCATCATGCGCGGTGAGTTTCTCCAGATCCCCGGTGATGTTGTCCGTCACACCGAAGTCCATGTACTAGTTGGTGTTGATGCCATACGACACAGATGAGGCGCTCTTCTGCTCGAGACGCTGGTGAACGAGTGATCGAAGCGCTTATAGCACTTAATCACGGTGTGTCCCTCCTTGCCACAAAGTTGGCAGACGGGACGCTCGCCGTTGCTTCCAGGACGGCCGTTGTCGCTCCCTCGATCGAAGCCACCACGACCACGACCGTCACCGCCCCCATTACGGCCACCACCAGGGTTACTGCCCCCACGGCCACCGCGAGATGCTGAGTTTGCCGAAGAACCGGAGCCATTGCCATGCAATAGATCCATCCGCTGCTCAAAACTCGTCATCTGGGTATAGAGTTCCCCAGGCGAGATTGGCTCCACTTGGGCGGCGACAACATATATGAGCGGGTTGAACTCGATATCGAGTCCCACTAAGATGTAGGAGACGAACTCTTCGTCTTCAAGCTTCTTCCTGCAGATGCCATCTCATCCGCAAGGTTCTTCATCTTGGAGTAGTACTCGGCCACCGTGGACGACCCCTTCTGGGCCGTGGATAGCGCCATGCGTGTGCAGATCACGCGTGCCCTAGACTGCGACTGGAAGTAGTCGTCGATGGAGGTTCATGCCTCGCGAGCCATCTCGTCAGGGGCGACTTGGACGAGGATATCGTGGGAGAGGGAGGACAGCAGGAAGTGAAAGACCTGCTGATCCTTGACCTCCCATTCTTCGTACGCCGGATTGGTGATCGGTGGGCGTCGGTGGCGCTCGTAGGAACGGTCTTCGCCGGTGTTGCGGTCGTGCCGTTGACGTAGCCCATCATCTGCGCACTGCGCAGGGCCAACGTCACCTAAGCCTTCCACAGCGAGTAGTTGTTCTTGGCAAGTTTCTCCGTGACCGGATAGCCAAGCACAGACAGTGCAGCGGAGGAGGGGATGAGAGCCATTGTGCAAGAGAAAGAGAAAGCTACTAGCTCTGATTACCATGTGAAAATGGTTGAACGTGATGCCTCTCAGTGTCACGGTTTCGTGTTAATATAGATGGGAACAACCCTCATCATGGCTTGTATAACAAGATGAAACAGATTACAACAACCAAATCTTATCTAGTTAGCAACTACTTGCTATGCACGCCTAACCTGCAGGCCTATCTGTTGTCATATCTTAACATCCCAGAGGTACACCAATATATAATTTCAAATTGTCTATTCTTAGACTATTTATATACAAAATAATTAAGCTATATACACATGATGTGTGTCACCATTTATAAGTATGTAGAAAAGTGATGAGAGTATAGATTTTCATGTAAAAATATAGCTCGAATTTAGAGTCTATGGCATAAATTCAAGCACGTACCTCCACTGCAAAGTGAAAAGGAAAAAAATTTTAATGTGGAAGAAAATGTTGTAGAGTAACTACTAGCTAAAGTATATCACAATTGGTTGAAGATAATAAATTTATATCAATATAAGTATTGTGTTAGTATATTTAAGATAGTTCAAGGTAAACATTTTGATGCCCTTATAAAAATTGGAGGCCACACATTAATTTTCGCAAGATGTGCTACGAAATTGTCAAAAAATAAAAAAACACTCTAGCCACCAGTCTTCTAGATTCTAGTAATCATAGACATTGGTCTATTATATGTTTCTAGAAAAATAACCATGGCTACTATTGTGAAAATTAATGGGACTTATTATTGAAGTCAATAAGGGAAGCCTTACCTATTTTTTAAAAATTTTTTATTCCAACCTAGTTTACTTCGCTCCAGCAACAAGGAGCCAAACAAGAACCTGATAGGTACTACTCATCAGTTGCTCTAACCACTAGGCTAGAGACCCTTCATCAAACTTAATGAATTTATGCGTGTTATTTTTATAATGACATGGTGGATATTTTTTTGCAAAATATAATAAATACCACCTCTGCATTATAAAAAGCAATTTATAATAACTTAGAATCTTTCTCTAAATTATCCATACATCTCATAACAAAGATATCTCAAATTATATTTCTAAATTTGTACCTAAATTAAACATGTATGTCATTATTGAAAATAACCTAAATAAGCACCTAAATTTAATTTAATGTACTCCATTCCATTGTACATAAATATCCAAAAGTAAACAAATATATGAGTCTAAATTACATATTTTTGTTGTTGTTAATATAGGAATACCAAGTTCAAGTATATATATATGCATGATCTCCATCACCATGTAGACTATTTATACATGAAAGGAAAAGATGAAAAATACTAATTTTCATTTTTAGTAAACTATTTTTTGCGATGTAAGTTGCAAAAAGTATAAATCTTAACGAAAAAGTGTACAGAGTAATTACCAATTAAAATAAAAACAAAACTAGAGCGTTGTAAGAATATTAATAAATAGATAAAAGAAGAAATAGAAAAAGTTTACAGTGTAATTACCAATTAAAATAGAACATAACTAGAGCATTGTAGAATAATGTGTGGAGGTGCGATGTAAGTTGCAAAAGGATGAATCTTCACGGAAAAAAGTGTACAAAGTAATTACAAATTAAGATAAAACAAAACTAGAGCATTGTAAGAATATTAAATAGATAAAAGAATCACATATGAATACTTTCGATTATTAGATAGGGAATCTTATTTTTAACTATAACTTTAAGAGTATTAGCCTCCCGCACCGTTTATGAACTAGTTATAATAATTTTCTTTGCAAACATGAAGGTCATGTTATACGTTTGTCTAATTCCATAAATATGTTTTCAAAATATATCATAATAGAAAAAAGCAGCCAAACACACACACACCCATTCGGGCTTCTCGTAAAAAAAAGAGCATCAAGCTTGCATTAAACTTTACAGAATTTTGCTCGCGCCATGGAAAACCTGTGGCGTTCCTCGTCCATCTCCCTCTGTACGTGCTCATGCCGCCCGGTCGCCATCCGCATTAGCTCTCGGCAGAGCCGGTGCCGGCAGGTTGGCCAATAATGGTTGCCTTCTTCTTTGCAGACTGCAGAGCAAAGCAAAGCGCGACGACGACGAGGCGCCGGCCATGCACGCCAATCATGCGCACAAGGTTTTTTTTTTTTTGCGTTTTTGGCGCCACACGACGACGCTGCTTTTCCCAGAAACAAAAAACAATCGCCTTTAACAAGCAGGTCCTTATCCGGCGAGAAGAAGTGACGCTGCTTTTCCCAGCAACGGTTTCTCTAATCCTCTCCTTCTCTTCTCTTCTCGTCTTTTTTCCACGCAATGATTTTTGGATCCATGGCCCAGCTGAGCTGAAACGCGCGCGTCTCTCGGCTAGCTTTTTCCGGGGCGGGGCTTTGACGGCCGCACGTACGCGTACGTGGCACACGATCGGGAGCGTGATCAGGTGAGCGACTGGCAGTGGCAGGATCATTATTTGTCACCACTCGCGGCCGCCGTGTATTATTGTTATATTCTTTTTCTCCATGCTTAATCCCTAAGAAACTAGCGTTTTTCTTTCAGTGCTTGCATGCATAGAGTTTTCCCCCCCTGCTCAAAATAGAGGAGGTCAGGAGGATCCGTTCCTGGCCTGGCCTTTTCAGCAAACTGTAGAACGATGCAGCAAAAGGAGTTGTGGTTGTACGGATTCAGGCGTACCAGACGTAGAAAGACTAGCGATCAAGGCCTTTAATTTGTCGTCACGAATAAGCTAGTCAGCGTGCTCCATCCCATGGGCTGCAAAATGTCCGTGCTGAAGGGTATGATTTTAAGCACACACGGTGGGCCTATATTCAGTTACACAAGATACATACAGAATTTTCCCAACAAGACTAGCAGCAAATTAAAACTTGACGGGGGAGTCATGCATGTTGCGTGCATTTGGGGATTTTTTTTTTCCTTTTTGCATGTTTGTTCGATACTGTTGCGTCAGAAATGGGCCTGCAATAATCCTTTTTCTTCAGCGTTCAGTGAATTCATCACTCCAATGAGAGCAGCTGCTGCTTTCTTTTACATGAGAAAACTTTTGGTAATGCCGCCTCATGCTGACAGGGACCCTGCCTGCGCGCCTAGCTGCTACGTTGGATCATATACAAAGCGTGCTTCTCTGAGCGACAAGTGTCCTTATCCGTAACTGAGTCCCTGTTGAACCGAACGGGTTCAAGTCTGATGACACGTATAAATGGAGTTATGGTTATCTTGGACTCGTGCCACGTACGTAGTAGCCCGATCACAAAGTAGGGCGCCGTGCAATGGATGAAAAGTGTTTGCTTCTATTTCCTATGACAATGTATATGCATGATCGCTCTGGGGAAAGTCTTCCAACTTCCAAAGCATGGACCTCGAAGACATTATCCTGGACGTGTACGTCAAGAAAGAACACCATGATCCCGTTATCTCCTAAGACTAAATTGTTAGGGCTGCAGGTAGAAATTGGATGGAGCAAGCATGATATGGCCTCTTTTTTTTTCAAACAAAAGAAGAAGACTAACTAACCCTTCACCAAGGCAATGTTTTTTAATGAACACTGAACACTACTTAACTCTGCTTATGAGCGCTCCACTCTATTTGTGGCAAGTAAAAATAAAAAAAAACATGAAGTGTTCCACATATATATAATTGCATTGGTTTGGCGTAAACAAAAACGTTTGAAAACACATTTATTTAATTTAACTGAAGTCCCCCGTTTCAACTGATTATTAATTGCTGGTGATTCATGTTTTGTGTGGGTGCGGCCGGGGAAGTCGATATGCTTAACTCGAGTCTCCCCATCTACTTTTCGCTGGTGATTTCGACATGTTTTGGGGGACGTTGATATGCTCCGATCCCTCTCCGGTGGTGATCGATGTCGTTTGACAATAAAACAATTACCAATTGACACGTAGCAAACATCAGTGCCCCTAATAATTGCATACAGCGACGCGTTTAGTTAGTTTAATTTGTACACTCCCGTACCTAGCTATTTATTCCGAGATGATGTTCATGTGCCGAGACATGTTTTTTTTTTTAAGTTTACACTGCTCGGCAAACTCAGACATACGCTTCATGCTTCATTAGCAGGGACGCGAGCATGTACATTGAAAGCAAATTGTACATGGGAGTCAGACACACGAGCATGCAGGCAAACTCAGACACACGAGTCTTCACGTCAATGACAGACACAAGCAAGTCATGGGAGTCCCGTACGTCCATCGAATCGGTACTTCTCTCGATCAAATCCTGATTTGTTTCATTAGGACACCCGACAGCCTAGAACAAAAGAGAACACACACCCTACACATTAGGCACCTCTACAAAGTACAGTTACGCTGTTAACAGACAGTCTAATGCCTTACCACATAGTACTCCGTAAATCTAAGATGATTTAATAAACAACCTGTACAATTGTGGTGTTTAAGTTGTCTCATGCACAAGTAATTACACGATCATTTAATTTGTGCGTATAAAAAAATTTATGAATTGTATGGCGTATCATGCCGCCCAAACGATCAACTCATCCTTTTTTCAATGGTATCACCTCATTCTTTAACCTCCTCCGATCCCTGCATGTGCATAAAACAATCTTATATAAAATTACATGAGAAACAACCCATGAGATAGACCGCGTGTACAACACAAATCTCATAATGTTTTCATATAATCCTCATCATTCGAAATGGTAAGACAATATCATCATATACTAAGTCGTCGAAAAACATGTACACATATGTGACGAAACAAATAAAGTCCCTCCCCTGGTTTCTTTGCCTGCAAACCTGGAGCCATGTTGTACGCAACTGAAGCTCCAAACGACGAGATATATGCCAAACATCTTTATTACGATTTCATCAGTGTGCAGAGAAGCTGGTGAGCAGTAGCCATGGCTTTGATGGCTGCAAGGCAAGCCTGAAACTGAAATCGCAAAGGCAAAACCGAAGCAGGCAAGCAGCAGCAAACCGGGAGCGGGAGGGAGGGCACCATGCATCGGAGCGGCCTGCGGCCTGCCCCCACAGTACCACACCTCACCTGCAAAGGGCGCCTGGTCTCCCCCCTCGGGATTGGATGGATGGAGTCATGGACCGGACCCTGTCCAAGCAATGCAATAACGCAGAGCCGCCGCCACCCAACCCAACCATTTGCCTTCTTCCTCCTCCTCCTCCCTTTAGCGGACGGATCGGATTAGCCACTGCGATTAGCGTGGGGGGAGGCAGAGGCCATCCTTTTCTGGGGCTTTAAATACCTGTCCCCGCGCCACCTTCCTCTCCAACTCCAACCAGACAGGATAGTTCCACATCCGCATCGACAGCCACAAGGGCTCTCACTCTAGTCACCTAGCAGCTAGTAGCTTCAAATACTCGCCGACTACGAAGCCGGGGGACAGAGGGAGAGGAGAGCAGAGGCAAAGGAATGGCGGCCGGGAAGCAGCAGCAGCAGCAGCAGCAGGGCGTGGTGGCGGCGGCGGCGGAGCACGGCGGGGTGGCGCGGCGGCTGTGGCGTGTGGTGCGGGCGGTGCTGTACATGCTTCGGCGGGGCCTGCCGTCGGGCCGCAAGCTCGCTATGGACCTCCACCTCCTCCTCCACCGCGGCAAGATCGCCGGGAGGGCGCTCGGCGAGCTCTTCCTCGCCTTCCACCACGGCCACCACGGTCACCGCCACGCCGCCGCCTTCTCCTACGCCGGCGGCTCCGGCTCCGGCTCGGGGGGCGCCGGCGGGCCATTCTCGTGCCGCGCGCTCGACCCGAGCCTCGCGGTGCACGAGCCCGCGCCGCGGGGACGACGCGAGGTCGAGTTCAGCTGCAGCAACACCCCCGCCTCGTCCGCGGCGGCCAACACGGGCGGCGGACTCGGCCTCGGCCTCCTCGGCGCCGGCAAGAGACGCCGCCGCCGCAAGGACCGCGACGACGGCTACCTGCATCAGCAGCAGCAGTACAGCAGCAGCTACTACGACGCGGCCGAGGTGGCCCGGATGTTCGAGATGCTGAACGACGACGGCGACGGCCAGTCGTACCGCCTCTTCACCGACGACGCCGCCGAGGCCGCGACCGCGTCCGCGACCGCGACGCCGTCCCCGGCGCGGCTGCTGTACTGGGCGGCGGTCGCCCGCGGCGGCAGCCCCGCGCCGAGGAGCAGTAGCAGGGCGACGACGCCGCGCCTGGCCGAGTCGTCGCCGGCGGACGGCGCCGGGGTGGACCGGCAGGCGGACGAGTTCATCCGGCGGTTCTACGAGCAGCTCCGCGCGCAGAGGAGCGCCGCGTCCACCCCGGACTACTACGGCTACACCAGCGCCGCCGCCGGTCCCAGCCCCTACGTCACCCCGCGCGCTCGGCGGCCTGCTGCCGTCGTCGCCGCGGGCATCGCCTGATCGAGAGAAGCAGCCTCGAACCAACCAGCTAGCACTGCTCGCCGGTCGCGGCCGCGGGCTAGCCGGGCGGCCGATGAGCAACGAACGAAGACGCCGGCGGCAGTTAGGCGCCACTGGCCGGGCGCGCTGCATGAGATAGTTTAGCCACCCAGCTGCTTGTACACCGCGACGCCGTGTCACCACTCATGTTCCCTCCCTTCACGTGTTTTCTGCTCGAAACTTAGCTTTGCTCTTCCGTTTTCTTCGTCCAAGCTAATGATCGAAACAATTTGCTGCGGTTGCCCTTACTGTGGGCATGTTTGGATGGGGGTGTTAGTGTTAGTTTGAAGCAAACTAACACCAAAACTAACACCTCCATCCAAACATCCAAGGTGTTAGTTTTTTATGTGTTAATTTGGAGGTGTTAAAAACTACCACTACCACTAACACTAACCTATACCATCCAAACATGGCCTGTATGATGATGATGATGATTGCCTCCCAAAATCTCCTTGGTTGCTCCGATCCTCTTAATTAATTCACGCTAGGTAGTATAATTAATTTTCACTACCGAATTGTAACGGCAGGTGATTACCAGATTATTACTGTACACGAGTAACATTATCTTGTGTACGATCACTAGAGCAGTGGTGTGCGTTTTGGTTGCAAGTGGGCACAGGAGGGGATTGGGAGTAGGTTGATGCGGATGATAAAGGGTAGGCAGCAAGGACACAGTCCAGCAATTTGGTTGGGATTTTGCGCGGTACACCGGGGCAGTGGCTTTTAGTACGTTGGGTGTGGTGTGTCGGCTATCGGCGATGGATCTCCGTAGCAGGAGTAGCAAAGCCAAGCGCCACTACGGAATGATACCGTCACATCCACCGGTCCTTGTTTATGGTTGTTGCAGCGTGTGTTGACCGAGCACAAGCAAGGACTGGTAGCTGCTAGCTACTCGCCGGGAATTTTGGGTAGGTTTCGTCCGGACGGGAGGCACATCTGTTGCATGCAATGCAATGCAAAGGATTTGTTGGTAATCAGGTTTCGGCGAGCCCAAGTCTCGATTTCCGAAAGTGTTTGAGGAAAATGGTAGGTTGCCACCCGGAGATGCATGCTGGGAAGTCGACCGAGTCCATCCATGGCGAACTGGCGATGCATGGAGGTCGTCGGTCGGTCAGTGAGTCAGTCAGAGCATCCATCAGCAGCTGCTGCTCTGTGACGACGCCACGCGGAGGACGACCACGTACGGGACCTCTCGGCTCGGCGGCAGCTTATGACATGCGGGGCCACCCGGTGACCCGGTCCCGGTATGGTGGTGGTGGCTGCCGCCGGCGGGGGCGAGGAGCGAGCTTCCAACTTCCAAGCCTTGCCGGCCGGCGCTGCAGCCGGCCGCCATCCCTCCCGCTCCGTCTCTCTTGTTCTTCCAACAACTGAAGATTCAGCTCAAGTGACAGTTTCAGCAGGGGGAGAACGTTGACGCCGGCCCGTGACGACGAGCGTGACGACGCGCGCTGCTAGGACTACTTGGACTCCGACGACTGCTGGCGAGCGGGGGCAGACCGGCAGACAGACCTGCGCGCGCGGCGAATAATGCTCGCTGCCGCACTGCCTCTGCTCTGCACAGCACTCGACTCGCTGCTGCTGGCTGAGGTGGTAGCACGGCGCTGGCCGCTGCCTAGTACTGGAGCGCTGCTAGTCCAAGCTTCCCCTTTCCGGCAGCCAGCCCGCCCATCCGGCCGGCGCCCGGGGGCGGTACGTGCGTGCTCCATCGAGATCAGATCTTTTGGGCCTCGGTCTTCTTGGATGGGGTTTCGTTTTCAATGCGCAGGGTAGGTTCAGGAGGGGTAATGTTGCCGTGCACCATCGAGTGCTTTGAGACAGAGTAGCCTCCTTCCTCACCAGAGCTCCGGCAGGGCTCCCCTGTCTGGGTTCTGCACAAGCCAGATAAAGACTAAGCTAGCCAAAGTGAGCTATATGTATGCATCATGCTATGGACTACGGTTTGCTACCACCTCTACGCTCTCCTGATGAACGGTGACATGTCAAAATGTGATTTTTTTCCTTTAGAAAATGGGCAAAAGACACTACCACCCTACTTAGACCGTCTCCAACAAGGAGACCCAAACCCAAAAATGGGTTCGACATAGTACATTTAGGTGTAAGACTGTCTCCAGCAACGTTCTTCATCTGCATCGCGCATGAAGAAAGGAAAGAGAAGAATCCCCTCTCGCAAACGAAGACGGTCCCCAGCAGACGTCGCGCATCAGCCAAGGCAGTTGGCCCCCGCCCCTTCGCGGTAGTCGAGCTCGAGTCGTCGTCCGCGAGGTGGGGAAGAAGGAGGCGGAGGAAGGCGGGTGGAGGAGACGGAGGGGCCCCGACCATGGGGCCGCCATCAAACCAGGGCACTCAGCCGCGCTTCCATTAGAGCACCACCGCGTCAATGCGGGCGGGACGGAGCTAGGGTTAAGGTCCCCGCCGCCGCCGCCCCATGCTACCCCTCCCCGGCCTCCTCCGAGTTGTGGCGACGGAGGACCGCCTCGACCTCGAACTCGACGGCGAGCCGCCTCCGCCCACCGAGCCGAGCTCGAACTCGACGGCAAGCTGCCTCCGCCCGCCGCGCGGAGCTCGATTCACGCCGCCCGCGCTCGATTCGCGCCGACCGCCGGGCGACCGCGCGCCGCCGCGCGCTCGATTTGCGTCGCTCGGTGCTCGATTTGCGCCTCCGGCCGGCTCCCCTGCAGCGCAAGGCCGAGGCCACCGCCGCCGGGAGCCGTCGGCGCCCCGCCTCACCGGACGGGGGCGGGGGATGGGCGAAGCGGAGGGAGCGCGTCCCCCCGCTCCTTTGCCGCCGTGGGCTCCTCCGCGGTCAGCGCACGGAGCTCCGCCACCGCCGCCTTTGTTGACCTTTGCCGCACCCCGCGCCGGGAGGAAACTAGGAGAAGGCAGGAGTGGCTGGTAGTTGGGATGAAGAGAGGAGAGAAGTTCCCAGGAATAGGGAGAGAAAGTTTGAATCTTCATTTTGCAGGTACTGTTGCGGCAGCTGCTGGAGTGGCAATAGTGATGTTTTTCTCTTCATTTTGCGGACGGGGGAAGGGATGAAGATGCTGCTGGAGACAGTCTAAAATCTCCATCCAACAGACGACGTAAACACATGAGACATGAGGTAGTTTGCATCGCCTGCAACTCGCGAGGTAAAACTGCAACACCCGCGACGCGCGAGGCATTCCTCTGGTGGTGGGCCCGCGACGTGTTCTTGGTTGGCGGGAGGTGCGGCGCTCGGCGGAGATGCCGGTGGCGCGGACGGAGCCCGGATCGATCCCCCGCACGGCGGGGAAGCTCGCCTTCCGTGCGCCGCCGCTTCCCCCGCTTAGCATCCCGGTCAGGTGGCTTGTCGGCGGGGAGAGGGGCACGGTCGTCGGGGAGCGGGGCTCCTCGCTCGCGACAGGCCGCTGGATCCGGGAGGGAGGGGAGACTGGGAGAGAGGCCGCCGGCTTGATTCGTCGCCCAGCAGCAGGGAGTAGCGGAGGGCATCGGGAGGGCGGCGGCGGATCCGCTGTCGAGGAAGACGACGGCGGGTTGCGCCGAGCCTCCGGGCGCTTGCGGTGGCGACACTTGCGGTGCGAGGCGGAGGAAGCGTTTTGCATGCTAGCTGTTGGACTATAGATTTTTAGGTGCCCACTATACATGGTCAAACGGGCCGTGCCGGGCCGGCACGGCACTAGCACTAAGCGGCACGGCACTACGTCGTGCTCGTGCCTAGCCGTGCCGTGCCACTTCGGGCTACCGTGCCAAGGTTGAGGCACTAGCACGGCCCTACGAGATCTCAGGCGTGCCGTGCCGTGCCGACGGCACTACGAGACACTATCGTGCTACAAGAGAATGGAGCGAATCAAGATGCAAATGTCAAAAAAAAAACATCACACAAATCATAAAAAATCCAACACATAAATCAAATTGATTATAAATCCATCAAAAATGCCATCTCAAGGGTGGACGGGATGCTCTAGTCCCGGCGACGGCGTCATGCGCTGCTAAAAATATCAAGTTTATAGGAATTATCGTGTCACCATCGTGCCGGCTCATTAGTCGTGTCGTGCCCGTGCTAGTGCCGCAGGCCGGACCTGCGGCCCAGGCACTATCTAGATCGTGCCTCGTGTCGGCACTAGCACTATAGCGTTGTGCCCGTGCCGTGCTAGGGCCGTGCTTTTTCGGGTCGTGCCCGTGCTAGCCCATCGGGCCCGGCCCATTTGGCCATCTATAGTGCCCACCTTTCTCTTGTGCACGACCGAGACCTGTGAATGGGTCTCCTATTTGCATCCTGATTGTTGGAGTCAGGCTTAGGCATTTGTGCATCTCATTCCGCTACGGCCTCACTTTCAATCCTAGACACTCTTTCAATATGTCATTTACGTGGAACAAAATCATAATCACAATAAGAAAGTGTTTCCAATACGAATATGATGAGATGGATTTCGTGTGAAAAATGCTATGTATTAGTAGAGAAATTGTGGGTTTATAGGCCTGTCCTAATATTAAAAAAAAGGCTGCAAAAATATAAACAGATGATGCTATTAAAAAAAGCTTCCTATCCTTATTTTAGGCATAGGTCCTTTTTTTAATAATCTTCTTAGCTAAAAGACATCATAGAGTGAAATTATGATGACAAAAGACAACTCCCATGCTGAAATGATCCGTGGTATAAATTACTAAATTTACTTTAAATTTCTTCCTTTTCCGCCTTAAACAGCCACAAACTACTGTACACTTTAATTTAACGGAAATATTACTTACTGTTTCATTATTGAGCAAATGGAGAGAGAAAAAAGGGAGAGTACCGCCAGTTTGTTTTTTTGGGCTAATGCTAGTGTGTTCAACTTAATTGGCCTGCATTACAGAATAAATCATTAGTATTACTTGTTAAATAAACCAAATCAAAGTTTCTCAAAAAAAAAACCAAATCAAATACTTTTACACAGTAGACATCACACCAGCATCTATATCTAGCATCTTTGCTAGTCTCCTGGGAGGCATATTTTGTAGATGCGAAGAAAAGCCAAGATGCTCACGGGTGATGTTTCGTATGCAACACGTATCATCATTGTACGTAGACCATCATCTTCTTAAAGAAAAATGTGCTTAGGCACAGTTAAGGAAAAAAGTTACCGCAGTCTCCTATAGTTTCTAGAAGCACCTAATTAAAAGGCTGAATTTTGCAAAAAAAAAAGAAGAAAAAGAAAAGGGAAAACTAAAGGCTCCAGCTTCGTCTCCTATATATGTATATAGTATGCATACATATCCTCTCGTAATGAACTCGAGATCTACATGTGGGTTACTTGAGCTGCATGGCACGAGACCGTGACCATGAAAGCAACGTTGTCGTCAATCTGTGGCGTGCTAAACTGCTAAGCTAATGATGGAACTAGAGAGATGATGGATCATTTGATACAAGGGGATCGGAGTACGGGACACACCTGGTCGGAATAGCTTCCACGTGATTACTGTTAATTAAAGGCCAATATCGATCGATGACCACCACCTGGACTAAGCTACTGTAAAAGATCGGCTAGCTAGCATTTGCTTTTCGTAAAAGCTTTCCAAGTGTGATAAGTCATGTGAAAGGCGATCGACGCCGATGATAAGGTCATGGCTAACGCAATTGTGATCACCTAGCGCTCTTATTAGAATATCTATCTCCTGAATGATCACGGCCGGGGGACTCCTCATTTATTGGTCTTGCAAGATGATGAGTTGCTGAATCTTCTCAACCTTCTAGACCAATTATTAAGCTAGGAAACAAATTCAGATACTAGGAGGGTGTTTGGATCCCTTTAGTCCCATGACTAAAGTTTAGTCAGACTAAAACATTTTAGTCAGCCCCCTGTTTGGAGGGTGACTAAAATTAGTCAGCATTAAATGCTCTTAGCATTAATTTTTCTCTCTCCCTCCCCTTTTCTCCCATCTCCAGCAACTACTAGTAGGTCGCCCCTCAGCTCGTTGCCGGCTTGACCGACGCGGGAGGCGACGGCTCCGGCGAGGCGGAGAGCACGCGTGACGGGGAGCGAGCGCATTGAGGTAGATTGGCCTCCGGGAGCGCGAGACCCGTGAGATTGGCCGGCAGTGGCGCATTTGGAGGTGGTAGGGGGAGTGCGGCGGATGTGCCCGACGACGGAGGTGAGGTGCGGGGGCGGGCGGAGGAGGGGGAGCGCGGTGGGTGTGCCCTGTTCGCCCATGGCCGCCGCGTCGAAGCCGCCCGTCGCGAGGCCGACGCTCCTCCTGTGACGGGCGGCCCACATCCGGCATCGGAGGCGACGGGGACCGGCGTTGGCGGCCGCGGCGGGATGCGCCGCGGCCACCGGCGACCGGCGGGGGGAGGAGGGGAGCGCCGGCGGTGGCGGGGGAGGGGGCCGGTGGCGGGGGAGGGCGCCGGGCGGAGGACGGCGCGCGGCAAGATGGGGAGGAGCGGCGCCCGCGGGGAGGGAGGGAGGGAGGGGATGAGGCGCCCGCGGGTGGACCGTTCGCAATAATTGCAGAGAGAGAAATGAGTTTTAGTCCCTTTTTAGTTGGGTCATGGGTGACTAGAGGCTAGACTAAAATTAGTCACCCTTTAGTCAGGGGTGTTTGGCAAATTAGTCACTCTAGGTGACTAAAATTAGTCTAGTCACCTCTACTTTGCTGGATCCAAACACCCTCTAGGTCTACAAATCACCATGCATGAGATTCCAACGAGCAAAAAGAGTGTTAACGACAGTTCGTTCAAAAGCGCCTATATATGTTTATGATGAGTGCATGGTCTTAATTAAATGTGCAGTTTTTTCAATTATTACGTACTATTAAACTGTTAACAAATATTTATAGGATAAAAGAGATTTATCCTATTACTCTCTCCAAAACAAAAACAAATAACACTTTCAACCAAGTTCAATCCCATTTTTGGAACTTTAAATACCTTCTAAATTTTTCTCCTCGCATGAAAGCCTAATAAAGTATTTTCTTTCTAAACGTGGAAAATAATATATGTATACACAAACACACACACATGTGTGTGTGTGTTTTGAAAATATTTTCATAATAGAATAGAGCTTTGTTAGAGTACTTGAAAAATGCCGGAAGGTATTTGAAGCACTCTAAAATTTCTTTAAAAAAAGTCAATACATTGTGTGTCATAGATTCTCACGACTCTCATTAATTTCAAGCAATCTAAAATTTCTCCCAAGTTTGCACCTATTGTAACATTTCCCAAAAGTTATATATTTTATCGAGTAAATGATTAAGATATAATGATGAGTTCACTGTGTCCAAAATTACTTTATTTTGTTATGAGGAATATTCAAGATGGTTTAACTCTACTTTGATGCTGAAATAATAGGCAATAAACAAAAAGTTAAAAGACGCAAGGGGGGAAAATGTTAGAAATTAGAAGTTTTTTTAGTAATTCTTTCAAATCACAATATAACTACCACCGATCTTGATATACGACGACAAATAGATTTGCCAGTGCATAAATGCGATTTTGGGCTACACAAATATGTAATTAAAATCAGGTGACTGCTGATAGACACAAAACTTCGAAATTATCAATCAATAGTCTTTCCTTACGAAAAAAGATAGAAGCAGCAACTTGTTTCTCCTCCTGCAACACAAAAACGTCATCACGTACGTGAGATCAAAACCTAACCCCCAGGTGGAAAGCAGATACTTGATTGGCACAAAAGACACCCTTCATGTTCATGTTACTCGTGTCACCAATCATGAGGCACCACGACCCTAATGATACGCTGATCACTGATAAGCACGCGCCTCGCACCTCAGCCACAACTTGTATGTGCTCGTATCAAAAATCTAGTGCTTGAGGCACACCTCGTCCTCAGCAAATCTCGTCCTCAATTGAGATCACGAGATCAAGCTAGGTCACTTTCTTCCCTGCAAGCTCTCTATAAATAGGTTGCCATGGCGTAGTAGGCCTCTTCGCTAAAAAACGAAACAAAGAACACGCGCTCGCGCACGTCGAGGACGAACTTGAACGGACTGTTAGAAGTTCCGCCCATGGGGCTCAATGGAGAAGCTCCGGCGATGGCGGCCGCCGTGGCGCCGCTGCTGGCGACGATCATTGGCAGCTTCGGCAGCGGCGAGCACCGGCGGCAGCAGCGGACGCCGTCGTGCCACGAGCTCCGCAGCTGCGTCGGTGAACACGACGGCAACAGGGAGGCGGAGGACGGCGGCCACGACGGCGGTGGCAGCGACCCGCGGGACGCCGGGCGGGCGGCGGCGGAGGTGGAGGACGCCCGGTGCGAGTGCTGCGGCATGTCGGAGGAGTGCACGCCGGCGTACATCGGGGCCGTGCGCCGCCGGTTCTCCGGGCGGTGGGTGTGCGGGCTCTGCGCCGAGGCCGTGGCCGAGGAGGCCGGCAAGAACGGCGGCGACCGGGAGGCGGCGCTGGCGGCGCACATGGCCGTGTGCCGCCGGTTCAACGGCTTCGGGAGGACGCACCCCGCGCTGTTCCAGGCCGACGCCGTGATCGACATCATCAGGAGGCTCTCGGGGTCGGCGGGGCCAAGGTCGCCCAAGGTCAGCGATAGGCCGGGAGCCATCGGTGGCGGCGCCAAGAAGAGCGCCCTAGCCGCCGGTAGCTCCGGCTGCATGGCGCTCGTCGCCGGCGTGCGCAACGATCAGGTGGTGACCAACTAGATCGATCGCTGGTTAAAGAGTGTAACAGCCAGCCAGCCAAGCTGCCAAGGCGTTTGCTAGCCCCTACACCCTTCGTAGCTTTGTTTCCAGGTAGCAATGCCTGCCTGTTGGAGTTTAGACCTTGCAGCTCTTTCGGCTTGAGCTTGCAGTGTGAAGAGCTTCGTCTTGTTCCATGTCAACAACTACCTGTCCTACACTCGTACCATAAGGTGCTGTCGACAAATAAACCGAACTTACGATCATCATGTTGTGTTATTTGCAACCAGATGTAAAGTGCATCTCCAGGGAAAATAGATGGGCTGTATGCACTACCGAATCACATTCTCTAACAACACGCGCCCCAACGTTTATTTTTTTCACAACCTCCCCCCAATGCACTATTCTAAGCACTATTTATTCTCGCAAACTGACGAAAACACGACCTAAATGTTCAATATTTGCCACACCATTCGTTCAGTATGGTCTGGCGGAAAGAAAAACACTTGCAACAAACTGAAACATTGTAACAAAATTTCAGCTTTCAAACCTTTCACGCATTTTCACCGAAAATGTCCCCTTAATATCAATCCCGATTAGGTTTACCTGAGCGGCTGAGCCCATGAGTCAGAAACGGAGACGACATGATTAAAGAACAACCGGGGACACCAAATTACAAGACTGATAATGGCTATCAGCAAGGTTAGATCTTGAGATGGATGAAAACAGCAATTGGTCCAAATTCACCAGTTCGTTTACAAAGGGTGACTATTTTATCTGAAACCTTGAGCTCAAAATGGAATTAAAAAAACTCCTATCAGAAATAGATTAAGATCTGATATCAACCGTGCATGGCCAGCACAAAGTAGGTGCTCCTAATAAATAAAGTAGCCACTTAACAAAATGATTATTGAAGGTAATCAAGTCTTGCAAATATCTGCTGCAGCTGCTGCCATCTGGAGCAGTTTCTTTCATTATCGAGGGATACTGAGACCCGTCTCTGCAAGAAATCAGGTAAAACCTAAGTTTCAGGTTGTGGCAGCGAAATAATCTAAATATATCTGTACCCAGAAGCAGCACAACAATAAAGCACAACAGTTGCAGTTCAAAGTGAAAAGGAAAGAGTCTGAAGCAATGAACATTTAAGTGAAGCAACTATAGGATGAGTTGGAGGTTAGGACCCATCTACCAGTACAAGTTCAGAAACCAAGAACCAGATGTTCATTATTACTCTTTTGCCAAACGAACATGGCCCTCTAGAAAATTAATTTGGGTAATGCAAAACCAGATTGTCAAATTTAAGTTGCACATCAAAATTATTTGTGGACAAAAAAATAGCGCAAAGTGCCTGCCAACTTCAGTCTGAGTGAGAGTTCAGGTAGAGAGCACAATGGAAGTTTCAGAGCAGGATTTTAACAATAGGATATCTACAGTTGCAAATGTGATGGTTTGACATATAAAATGTGTAAGAAGTATGGGAGTAACTTTAATATACCTCATGTCTACATCCAAGCAAAATTTAATTGATAATCAATTTGACTTGCCAGATTAGTAGGAAGTACCATGTATTTACAATTATAACCTAGACAATGTAGGCAATGTAATGTCCATATTGTAACAACAAAGACAAAGCCTTTTAGTCCCAGGCAAGTTGGAGTATGTTAAAACCGCCAGAAAAAGGGAAAAACTATATATAGAACAAAAATGCATTGACAATAGCAATGCTAGTTGATTTAAGCTAAGGTCTAATCAATGGTTCATTTAATATAATAATTAACATTTTCCATTAGATCCTTAATGTAGATTTTATGGCTTAATAGCCGTTTTGATCTTACAAGTTAGCAGTTGAGCTGCGTATTTATCCACCCAAAGCTGTAGAAATTCCGACCAAGAAATTCAGAGAGAACGGGAAATTTGAACCCACCCAATAAAACAAAGCCAAATCTTCAGCAAAACAACTCATGAGACCAAAAAAAGGAAAAAATACACATGAATTCTAATAGGTGTCTAGCTGTGACAGTTGGAAACAGGTGGCAATGGATGGCCCAGGACTTCAGATAGTGTGAACAGTAGGGCACATAGGCAGTGATGGTCCGATTTTTTTTGTAAAGGGAATGACAAGATGGGAAACTGCTGATGGCGCAAACTGTGCAGTGTGATAAGTCAACTAATGTCGTCACTTAGGCAAAAACTTGAAACTTGGGTTACAAAAATGAAACCAAAGTTAAACCAATAGTGAGACCAAATAATATAATTCAAAACTGTGTTTGCGTGGCAGGGTGGCCCAGGGGGTGGGGGGTTTTAAAAAATGGGAACTTAAATGAATAACCTAAGTGTATCCAGACTAATAAGTCACCACACTAACCAAAACTGCAAAAGGTTTATATGGTAGATAACTAATTTTTGATGGCATCGACAAAACTATTAGCATACAACAAATATTCGCTTTATTGTCTATTATGATGGACATAATATTTTTTATGATGTATGATCATGACGGCACAGTTTATGAAGCTTGTTCAATGTTCACATAACCTCTCAAGTTCATTTTTCAGTCCTGTTACAGCTTACATTGACATATAGCATCAGGGCAATCGGTAACTAAAATAGTGGCCAGCAACTAAACAACCTTCCTCTACCCATTCCTAAATAAAAATTATGGGTGAAATATATTTGGAAAGTAAAATACCCAAGAGCCATAACAAGTTTCTTCTGAAGATTTTCAGCCTGTGGCAATTTAGCTTTACATTTGTCAAAAAAATCTGCTATCTTAAACTCTGTTAAACCTATATGCAGTGCCCTACACATCTAAAGGCATGCCATTTGATTGTAGCCCAACTGCCCAAGTACATCATTCCATTTTAGGCACTTATATACCCATTCTTAGAACAAAACATCCGGTTACTTCGCTAATACCATTATCAAACTGTGTATGGGGTCTGCCTAGTAATATTGTATTAGTCAGTGTTCTTTCACAATAACATATCATATAAACTATAAAGAAGATTAATGCTAGTGTCCAGCTACGAAACAGCATGAAAATCCATAGTTAATGTGTCCTGGATACACACAGACTGTAAATGCACTTCCAGATAAGTACCTTTCTGTCCCATGTCGCCATGTGCTACGCTAACGATTTTGTTCAGAAAACAGCACAAATTTCAGCTAGGAATTTCCTTATAAGGCTGAAAATGATATGTTGCAAGAACATCATATTTGGGCAGTTTTAGTTGTACACGAAGCAAATACAATTATTAACAAAGTTGTCAATATAATGTCAGAGACAGACAAAAATAAGGCACTTGTTATTGTTGGTGCCTGTGGTTGGTGTGTTATATTGAACCCCAAGTAAGCACCATTCTCCATTTCTCCCAAGCAAATCACCAGTAGTCTCCCTAGATAGGATTGTTGGTTGCTGTGGTTGGTGTGTTATATGGAACCACAAGTCAGCACCATTCTCCTAAGCAAATCACCAGTAGTCTCCCTAGATAAGATCAACCACTGAAGGAAATCTGCTTTTGCGGGCATGTAAATGTATTTAGACCCTTGGCTATCCTATAATAGTTAATATGTGTACCCATCAATGAAAATATTTGGACCCCTCAATGACGGATGAAAGGATCCTACCCAAATGGATAATTGAACAAAAATCTGCATATACCCAAGCGAAATGGATCTCACAATGGGCAGCAAATCACCATAAATCTAGACAGGCAACACAAACAACAATAAGCAAGCGCAAGCAAGCAATTGGGCAGCCACAACTCACTGTAGCGTTGCACAGATTAGAAGACTGTATCAGACTCAGACTCCCGGGTAGGAGCTGCAGAGCGTACCCTGGGACACGGCCCGGGCCGCCTCCGCCCCCAGCCGCGACGTCAACCGCGCCGCCGAGACCGCGCTGTGCAGCGGTTGCAGCGACCGCGCCAGCGCCATCTGCCGCACCACGGCCGGAGCCCTGCACCCACATGAAACCCAGCTAAACCGGCGCCTAATAATCTGGAGAGATTCTCACAGTCCATGGTGCAAGAAACTAAAAATGGAAGACATTCCCTTACCTGGGGACGGAAGCTAGGGAGCGAGGGAGGGAAGCGGCGGGGCTCCGGCTGGCCGCGGGGCGGAGGAAGGCCGCTGCGGCGGGGCGGGCGAAGGAGCGGAGGCGCGACGCCATGGCTTGCCGGGGACGTGGAGGGGAACGAACGAGGATGAGCTCGCGGCGGAGGAGAGAAGGGCGGCGACCGGCGGCGAGGCCTTTCGGGTTTTTAGGGTTTTGGACCTTACGATTTGTATGGGCCTAAAGTAATATTTCAGTTGGGCCTCAATGGTGTGGTTGTCAGCCCATATGATGGGCCCGAATATCATTCGGCCTGGCGCACTAGTCATTCTCTTCTCCTGCGAAACCCCAGTTGCGTATATTCCCCTCCGCCTGTCTTCACCCCGCCGGAGCTTCTTCCAGAAGCTTCTCGAAAAACTTGAATCCGCGCTCTCCCCGCGACCGCCATGGCCTCCGGCGAGGGTGCCGGCGATCCGCAGGCCGCGGCTGCCAGCGGTGAGGCGGAGGCGAAGATGGAGACGGAGGAGCAGGAGGGGCCGGTGCTGTGCCTCGACCTGACAAGCTACCAGCTGCACGATCTGAGCGAGGTGGAGATCCCGCCCACGCTGGAGGAGGTCGACCTCACCGCCAACCGTCTCACCTCCGTCGACCCACGCATCGGCCGACTCGCTGGCCTCCGCAAGATCTCGTTCCGCCAGAATCTCCTCGACGACGACGCCGTCGCGCCGCTCTCGTCCTGGGACGCAATTGCCGGGCTGCAGGTGATTACCGCCATCAGAAAATGTTGTGTTTGCGAGGCTTTGTTGGGTCGATCCGAACCTAGATGCTCAGTTCTGGTTATTTGATGCTTGTGTTGGATATTCCTGCAATTTCGTTCTATTATAAATCGCCATTTTCGTATGATCACTGCCAATCTCTGTCATCCAGGATAGTAGAATTTTATATGATACCTGGTGTTGTGATTAATAATTATTCATTTACCACTCTATTGGTAGTTTTACTTGTTTTAAATGGGTCAAAACTGAATGTGTTGTATACTATTCATGAGAGAGAAACGAGAGGGTTTGTTTATGATTTTGGTGTGATGGGAAATAGATTTTTTTATGAAACTTGTGTGGAAATTTTAGTGCTCCTGTAATCTCATTCCCATCACTGAGCCATTTATTACCTCAGTAATATTAGATATTAAGTTAGTTAATTGGTATTATTAGGTGATGGATCAGTGTAAGAACAAGCAGCCATAATGGTGTTTAATCATACAATTGCAGCTGTATCCTTACAATACAAGCAGACCTGGCAAGGATACTAAACTTGGGTCTAGCACACTGCATGAAATTTTGCGGATGTGCAGAAAACTATATGGAGTATTTCTTATGGTTACTTAGGGGACCCAATAGCAGTTGAACGCATTGTTATACCATCCTGATAGTTTCACAACATGACCCAAACATTTGCTTTTAGAAACTTGTAGGCTTACTATGAAGTAAGGCCTTGCCATGGGCAGAGTTGGGACACTACTCTTTCCTTCAGTAAGCTTGAGAACCGTAATGCTGAAAACAATGCATTTAAGTTCATTTCTCCCTTTTGCTTTATTAATGAACTTATTTGTTTCTGCTCCAACTTGATTGAAAAATTATTTGATTTATCTTAGAATAGGAAGTAGTTTTATAATGCTATCTAACTCCCATTTCATATTCCAGGAATTGGTCCTTAGAGATAACAAACTTACAAGGATTCCTGATGCCAGCACCTTCAAGGGTCTTCTGATTTTCGATGTATCTTTCAATGAGATATCTTCCTTGACTGGGCTGTCCAAGGTTTCCAGCACATTGAAGGAACTTTATGTTTCAAAGAATGAAGTTCCAAAGATGGAAGAACTTGAACACTTCCATGCACTGGAAATTCTTGAACTTGGTAGCAACGGATTAAGGGTAAGTTATACCTGAGTGCTTTCATGTTGTTTTATGGAAAGTTAGGTCCTCTGGCTAGGGAACCAAATCATGTTTGATGATATGATGTACTGAATCCTTGCATGCTCATCTTATTTCAGGTAATGGAAAATCTTGGAACCTTGACAAATCTACAAGAGCTATGGCTGGGAAGAAATCGAATTCGAAATGTCAATTTGTGTGGTTTGAAACTGATCAAGAAAATAAGTTTGCAAAGCAACAGGCTGACTTCAATGGATGGGTTTCAGGTACTCTACTATAACATTTCCTGTTCGCCTGTTCTAATTGATGCTTGTTAATTTATCTGTTCTATTCAGGAATGTGTTGCATTAGAGGAACTGTACCTCAGCCATAATGGCATTCAAAAGATGGAAGGTCTATCTACCTTGCAGAAGCTCCGTGTTTTGGATGTTTCATCTAACAAGCTAACCGCTATTGAAAATATTGAAACCTTAACCAGGTAACATCATACCATGTGATCGAGCTTCTCATTTCCAGCACCAAATTCTAAGAAAGTACAAAGATAAATAGCAGGATAATCTGGCTTCCTCTGATTCTTCTGTTATCATTCCAACTTTCTATACAGGTTGGAGGATCTGTGGTTGAATGATAACCAAATACCATCACTTGATGGGATAGAGGCTGCTTTGGCTGGTTCACGGGAGAAGTTGACAACCATATATCTTGAGCGAAATCCCTGTGTAAGTATTTTGCATATTTTATATTTATTCATTGAATGCCCTTATAAATCGGGCGCCAAGATGTACCATGACCTGAACATATCCCTGTGTTATTATCATCAATTATTGTGTCCTTTATTGTTGCTACTTGTATCTTTCTTTTTGAAGATTGCTGTAATCGTGCCCTATTGTTGATACTATGTCCAAACTTTTCATGAAATTAAACATTTTGTTGTACATTATCGAAAACACAACTTGATTTTTGAAATCTTGAGGAGCAGCTTGCAAAATTCAGTGGTGCTGTGAAATATCCACAATAATATAACTGTTATAATGAATTACAAAACATGTTACTAGTTCCATCATCCTGAATGAGCTGCAAAACCTTTTTGACTTTGGCTATGGTAGCACTTTGGTATTTAGTATTTACCCTCCACTGAATTTAGGCCACTTTTAAAGTTGCAACCTTGATGGCTTCCTCTTTCATTGAGTATCTTTGTATACATTGCTTGAGTTTGATCCACATTCTGATTTGGGTGCTACTCATTGTACCATTTCTTTAATGTGTTGTTCAATCTCAAATGAAGTGTAATGACGAAATACGAAGATACATGTGCATTGTTGAGGATGGGAAGCTATGTGTACTAAAACTTTCTTGCACCATTGAATACGGAGAATGTCTTATCGCTGTTAGTGAAACATGTATTGACATAACCAATATTTGTGTTCGAGCTTAATATCATGATCCTGATTTCATGACATTCAGTTAGTAGAGTCCATCACAAAATTATTCCCTCACTGTCTGATGTACTGATTCCTTTGGTCATTCATTTTTGCAGGCAAAGACACCGAATTACTCATCCACATTGAAGAAGATATTTCCAAAACTCGAGCAAATTGATTCAGATATCATAGCATGAAACTGGCAAATCGTTGCATAGATCCTCAGGCAAAGTATGCTTTTTTTTTTGTTTCTGTTTCTTCTGGAGAAGGCATATTGAGCTCTGAAGGAGTAGTTTTACTCTTCTAAACAAGCTCAGTGACGTCGTCGAACCAGTTACCTGCAGTTCACGGGCCATTGCCAACTCTGCGTCTCTGCCCCGGCCCATGGGGTTGTAGAAGCTGGTTAGGACTTAGGAGCATGTAAGCTTGAGCCTTTACGAGCTGAATAGTAGTGATCTGTAACAACCAAATAACGAACGACTGGTGCTTGAACCTGTAGAGATGTAGTTACCCATGTTGCTATTTTGAAGATGTTGCATTTGCCTTTTCTGTTGCTTTAGTTCACGTTGTTTGTTTTAACTTGATTTGGATCAGTTAGCAATTTGACAAAGTTGATATGAATACCAGCTTGAACGAGAGAATTTTTTTATTTATATATTTTTAATTCATTTTGCAAAAATATACGACCGTTTCAAAATTTATCAGTTTTGACCACCAATACGACCGTTTGGAGGTCTAACCGCTGTGGGCCATGGTGGTTAGGTCAACGGCCCCGGGCCCAACGGGTGGGGAAGCTAGCCGTTGTGGCCCACGGCGATTGGAGACTAACCGTCGTGCGCCACGGCGGCAGGACCGACTGCAGTGGGCCCATGGCGATAGGGTTCTGCAAACGCCGTGTGCCACGGCAGTAGGTCCCCTTAGACTGAAAACTGCGCTAAAAATAATCGAAATAAATAGAAAAAAATTATTTTTAGTGCACTAACCAACCACTCAGTGGCATTTTTTGGGACCCTACGCGTTCCGTGGGATTTGAACCCCCAACGCGAAGCCTCACTTGCCAGTACACTACGCAACCACATGAGTCCATTCAGTTTCTTTTCTCCTCATATTATACCTAGTCAAGTATAAATTGTTTTTAAGGCTCTAAACGACATCAAATGAAAAAGTTGTAAACTACAAAGTTTCGTAACTTTTCGAGACACACAACTTTCGTGTTTGCAGCTTCATATTTTGAGGTCGTTTACAAAAAAATTTTAAAAAACAACCAACCGCCATGGCCCACGACGGCTGCATGGGCCGCCTTTCATGGCCCACGGCGGTTGGCCTTACCGCTGTGGCTGGACTCCAACCGTCGTGGCCCACGGAGGCCGCCGTGCGCCACGGTGTTTGGTGGTCAAAACTAATAAATTTTGAAACCGTCCTATATTTTTGCAAAATGAATTAAAAAGATATAAATAAAAAAATTCTGAACAAGAAATGTGCCATTTGGGCCTGAATGCCGCCGTAGTGGATCGGAGTGTTGTTTGTTAGAGAAGAAGAAACGGGCCGCCGCTCAAATGCAAAGTTTGGAACCGCCGCCGCTCACCACGTTCTCCCCCCACTCACTCCCCCTCTCGTCGTCTCCCTCGGCGCCGAGTTAACGCAACTGCCCCTATCGGCAACGGGCGCCGGTTCGAACTGGGCCACGCACGGCGACGCTCCCCTCCCCTCGCTGTTGTAGCCACCAGCGTTCCCTTATATATGAAGCCCCCGCCTGCCCTTTTGTTCATCTCGTCCTCGATCTCCAATTCGTATCGTCACTAGTTTCTTGTTCGAAGATCTGATCGCCAGAGCCGGAGGGAGCGAGGAAACCTCCGGAGCACCGCCTCACGTCGTTGCTTTGTTGGCCATGGCCGATGCTGCTGCGGCGACGTCCCGCTGTCTCCTCTTCCTCGCCGTCTGCCTCCAGGCGGCGGCGGCGAAAGGGACGCCGTATATAGTCGGCGGGGCGGACGGGTGGCGCGTGCCGCCGCCAGAGGTCAAGGAGCGGTACTACGCCGACTGGGCCGCCAGCATCACCTTCTACGTCGACGACTCCATCGGTAACCGCCTTCGCCTTATGGGCAACACCATTAGCCAACCAACAAATCTCTCTGCTTGTTATTAGCATTTCTCGAACTCATGCCGCCATGGTTTGATCTCTTCTTGTTGCTGGTCTCTCCTTCATTTCGATCTGGCAGAGTTCGTGTACAAGAACGACTCGGCGATCGCGGTGAGCAAGGCGGGGTACTACCACTGCAACGAGACCGCCCCGGACTCCGCGCCGCACGACGGCACCACGCTCTTCGTCCTCGACGCACCCGGCGAGGCCTACTTCGCCAGCGCCGACCCCGGCCGCTGCGCCATGGGGGAGCGCCTCATGATCAACGTCCTCCCCGCCGCCTTCGCGCCGGCCCCGTGGCCCGCGGCGCCCGGGCCGTGGTCCCCGTGGGTGCTGTCGCCGGCTCCAGCGGCGGGGGCCGCGTCGCCCGTTCAGCACCAGCACTCCGCCGCCGCGGCGCTCACCGCGCACGCCGTCCTGGCGGCCGTCGCGCTGGCGCTGGCAGCCGGTCCCGTTTGAGGAACTTGCATTGTGTCGTTAGGTTTGTGTTCAGCACTCCGATTCGGCAGTTTGAATCTTGGAGTGTGTGTGTTCCAGTGCCCTTGTAGTGTGTGTGTTCCGGTGTTGCTGTTTCAATTACGCATGTTTCATTAGGTTATTACTGACGAGGACTCCGCCGTACGTTGTCATTCAGTGATGTCGTAATATAGTTTCGCTTCTTCATGTCGAATGTTATTTGTATCTATATAATCTTCGTCCAAAAAATGTGTATCTGTAATCTGTATTTGGACTTGGATTAATTGTATACGTGTGGCCTGCAACCTGTTTCAAGTGCTCGTTTCAGTGGTCTGTGTCTTTCTTTCACTTTTTTTTTCAGATAATCTCACATGAACCCATCGTTCACAAAAGTTTATTTTTGTCGAACAAGTGAAGTAAAAAAAGTCAAAGATAATCAGGCAGTAAGACGAAACTCACTGCCCCAGGCAGATAGATATTTATATAGCAACTCAAAAAAAAAGAGAGAAAATGTGGAATGTATGAAGCTTCGTAGAAATTTATAAAATCCTGTAGCGCGAGTTTGTAGTCCAAATCCATCTTCTTCCAGCTTTTTCGTGTCCATAAAAAACTTTATTGAGATGCTCACCTCTTTGGGGTAGTGGGCTGCTTGGCCCAAAGAGACAAAGATATGCAGGCCCGGAGTCGAATTAGCCCAAGACCATGATGAAGAGTAAACATGATTCTCTGAATTGTTTCAATAAAAGTAATTCAATGAAAAATATTTTTTGCGAGGACAATGAACACTCTCATGAAGCTCCACATTGAAACTGGCCTAAGTAGGCTCACACTCTGTTTCTCCCAAGCGCAACATTCTCCTCATTTATTACTATAATATTGAATTCATAATTAAAAAACTAGCAAGGGTACTATCGACAACATTTAATCCTGACATTTATAATATCTTTTTTGCACAAAACCATCAGTCCCGGTTGGGAAAACCGAGATATTTGAGGTTCCCTCATTGAAAATCTTAAAAACCCGTAGGTTCCCAATTTTAAAAGAATTCCTGCCAAGATGACGGATCCAGCCGTAGGTGCCTCTACATGGGCTTCGGGTAACCAAATATGAACTGGTACCATAGGCACTTTGACGGCAAAAGAGGCGAAAAAGGCAATCCATAGAAGGATTTGGCGCCGCTCACTAAATTCTGTGGTTAATAAAATTTGTAAATCGGTGGTTCCTGTTTGGAGAAGAATCAACAGAATAGCTAATAGCATAAAAACGGATCCAAGTAAAGTATATAGGAAAAACTGATATGCTGCCTTGATCTTTCTTTGTCTCGAACCCCATACCCCTATAATGATGGTAGAGTCAGGGGTGGCCCCAAAGCGAAATTGACCGGTGGTCAGGGTTCACAAAACCGCGGAAAACCGGTCGGTTACCGCAGTAACCGGCCTAACCGAGCTGGCTCGGCTACTAAAACCGGCCGGTAACCGCCCCTAACTGTACCTACGAAACCGAGCTTTTCGGCTAACCGCTTGGTATGGTCGGTTTACCGGTCCGGTTTCGTTGAATTTGAAATCCGCTACTGTAGCGGTTTTTTTAAACCCTGCCGGTGGTGGTTGGTCGAAGCTCCAGTGGGTAGCCACTCCCTTCTCAGGGAACCGTACGTGAGACTTCCGCATCATACGGCTCCGTCCCGAGCTTCCGTCGTCGGCCCTTGTCATTAGACCACTATGCTTGTCTTTTCCGCCTTGACTCTCGAATCTTTTGCTTCTCGAGTGGTGGCGAACAATGCAGCAGGTGGAGACATTTCTTTGGCCCCTTCCAAATAAATGCGGACAGGGTAGAGCTCGGCAGAGGGTTCGAGAATAGGGTTTTTTACGGTCGGGTCCCCTACCACTAGTCCGGGTAGCCTTCTTCGGGAAGTAGGTCGGGCCCGAGAGCGAAGAAAAAGGGGATGTTTTGTCAATGGGAACAAGGAACTGTTTATAGCTGTCGCGATATAAATAACTATACTCATCGGAGCCGCAAGAACATGTACATACGAAACAGAGTACATCAAAATGGGGCTCCCCCCCCCCACCCGCGTACGCTCCCAATAACTGGTCAAACGTATATCCATTCAAAATATTTCCGGTCAACCAAAACGAGCAAAAAACTTTGCTCACCAGAGAATCTTATGAACTAGAAAAGCATGTGGCGAGTTTGGGCTAAGTTTGCATCGCTATTAAAACTGATTCTTTAGATCTTGTCAATCATTTTAAAAAAAATATAGCGAGTTTGGATCAAGTTTGCATCACTATTAAAACTGATTCTTTGGATCATGTGTCCATCATTTTTAAAAAATGTATAGAAAAAAATATAGCGAGTTTGGGTTAAGTTTGAATCACTATTATATAGATTGCTCGAATCACTATTCTTTTTTCTTAAAAAAACAGCAAACTAGTGAGCAAGAGGGTCAAACCTTTCGGACCTGCCGACTAGTTGACCACAATTTGACAGACCCTCTACAAGTCGATCTATGATGGCTAGAAAAAAAAGAGAGCCAGGTATGCATTTGCACCTCATGCATATATATGTAGAAACCGGAGAAGTGCATGATTTGCAGAGCTGTGGATCTCTCATGCCCATGCATGACATTTTTGACATTCTGCTTAGCTTTTCGGAGGCAGAATGGTCTGGGTGGGCCATTACTCTAGTGACGCGCGTGCCTGATTTCAACCTGCTGAAAACCGAATCCAACCTACCTAACAAGCAGCCTATGGTAGGGGCTAGGATTTCTCCTCACTTCCCTTTCCACCTTATATTGCAGATTCTACCTTCAGTACTCTTTTGGTTTCAAAGTGTAACTGATCTATTGCAGATTCTCCATTCACTAGTACTCCTTTTGCTCCAAATTATAATTTGTTTGATTTTTTTGACCTCAAATTTAACCGTTCTCCTATTAAAAAATTTTGTACAGAGCAGCTGATCTTTCATGATATTTCGCTTTCACGAGATATATATAGTATTGGTATTGCTCTTGGCTCTTTTTTTTGAAAGGAATATTATGCTCTTGGCTCTTGCGTTGGGAGGACAAAAAAAAAAAAGACATGCTAGACCGATTGGGCAGTACAGTAGAAAGCGTGATATCTTTTGCTGGGTCCTGCAGCCCTGCTTATCACTGAATTAACAGACACAAACCAATGGAGTGTATCATTGACAAGGGGAAAACTCTCTCGTGGCCTACTAGATGTGGTGACCTGCTAGCTGCCTACTCGGTAGACATCGCGGTCAAATTATTTCTTGATATAGACGCGTAATGTTATTTTTATTCGTTCGGCGTCAATCAATCTCGAAACTGCAATCGGGACAATCCTGTCTTATTGATGGTGCGAAAGCAACATCTGTGCTTTCTCTTAGTAACGTTTTCTTTAGTGACAGCGATGTACGTACGTATGTACCAATCAAGCATTATGAGAATTAAGTAGGTGCAGCTCTTGATCTTTTTCTTTTTGAGTTCGTAGACGAAGTAATATAGGATCGGAGAAACCGAAATGTACCAATGTTAACCAGTTTATAACATATCAAAAAGTCTACTCATCACTTTTACACATTATTGTTGCAATCATATTTTCTCGGGAAAAGATAACGCTTTATTAATTACTCAGAAGAGTTATTACAATCTCGAGCAATTAACTGCTCATGGGACAACCTCCTAGCAAGTTGTGTTAATTCATGCGCTACACTGTTCTGCTCTCTTTACATGTTTGAACACTGTTCCCCGAGTGCAACTGGCCCTTCCCCGAGTGCAACCGGCACTCGGGGGAAGACCCTGTCTCCTGTAGTGTCTGCTGATAAGTTAAGATAGTTTAATTTACAAGGACGTGGCTTACATGATTAAGAAACGGTATATCTGATTCGCATCAGCGGCTGCAAGTTAATTAAAGAACTGTTTTATTTCCGGTTTCACTAATTGACCATATATGAGTGGGTAAGTGAGAAATGCAGCAATGATTTGGCACTAATTGACTATATATACGATCGAACATCGACGCAATCAAAGATTATTCTTCATGTACTACCTCTGTTTCTGAATAGATGACGTTTAGGACAACAGATTTGCACTAATATTTTGACTAGTAAAAATTTTTTGTCTGAAACGTATAAAGAAAAAAAAATGGAGGGAGTAGCTTTTTGGGTTTTGTGTGATATGTGAAAAGAATCACTAGTTGACGTCTAGCTCCCCTATACTAATAAATAAACTGCACCAAGCAGAAGCAGCTCTCTGCAATTTGGTTTACATGCGAGTGGCGTCGTCACTACTGCAACAAGGCCAAACAAAACAAAAACATGGTGCGGTCACGTACGTGGCAGCCAGAGGGAATGCCGACAATCGCTTTCCTCGTTATTGACGACTGAGTGACTGCGACGAGGCGACGTACATAGTATTTTGAAAAAAGAATGTGCACACTCAATAAAAGATGCGCAAAGAAGAGTTCAGAAAGAATTAGATGTAGTATATGAACAAAACAAAAACATTGCTCAATCCTCATATTTTATTGCTTTCTGTGCGATTAGTTTATTGTTAATCAGTACGTGCTGAGAAGATGGATGAATTATGCATGGCACGCCATGCATGGGTAGTTATAGGAGTATATATGTAGGAGTAACCGTCTAACCGAGTAGTAATTAGCGCAACGGGCTGTCACATCAACATTAAAGTGATATATTATATATACAATGTTTAGGAGAGCTTACTCCATCACTTAGTACGACTTAGAACGACCAAAATGCTAGTTCCAGCAATGACACCGTACCTAGCAGCTTCAATGGTTTGATTAATTAGCCTGCGTTCTGGCAAAAATTTATATGAAATGTTTGGGCTTGAAGTGAAGTGTGATCCGCAAAATTAATGCGTAGAGTCGTTCCATTTCGAAGCGATCCTATTTTGACATGAATCTGCCGGGGTTATATATATTACAGCAACTTTGGCCTCTTCAGATTGACGAATTGCAGGTCTGATTGTATATTGTTTTCAGAACATGCAGCCGTGTCCCTGTATCACCGACTTCGCCGTCGCCGTCTTGCTTCGTCGGAGGCTCGCAGCACTAGTATCTAACACCGTCAGTTTCCTGGTCACTGCGCCCGCTGGCTTGCTCCCCTGCGCCGGGCCCAAGTGAACGAAAATTCTGGTCCTGCCGGAGCTGTTTTCCACTAGTACTTTCGGTAAGGAAGGTCGGAGCTTGCTGCCATGCGCCGCCCAGAGCTGCTGCTGCCGCCGCTTCCCGGAGCCACCGCCGTCGCCGCTCGGAGCTGCTGCCTGCTGCCTAGGTAACATGCTCTGCATATTGTTGATTTAGAGATGGGTCATGAGCGCCATGGGCCTTGAGGCTTTGGGCTGCTGCTGGACCGGAGGTAAGTGGCTATGGCATGGCTAATAAAGGCCTAGTTGAAGTGTTATCTTCTACTTTGGACAGTACAAGGACAACCAGGGTGTCGTCGGAGCTCGGAAATATCGCCGGAGAAGAAGGGAGGTACTCTGGAGTAAGCTCAGATCTAGCTAGCTTGCCCCAACGTAGCTCCGCCAGCATCTTGGATAACAACTTGAAAAGTAGAATCGGGGCTCGGTTAGCTACATTGTTCTGAAATTTAGATCACCTCTCTGAACTGTCTCGGCTTATGTTAGATTATGGGCTCTTTTATGGTGGATCATACCACCTTATACCACTATTTCAAATGGTATATATCAAAGGAACCGACATTTGAGATTAATTGTATACCACAACTTGCACATGTGGTATAAGGCAGTATACATAAGTATAAGTGATACAGGGTATTATTGGAAGTTTTTTCTTTGCGACATAAACGAAATATATGATTTCGTAAAAAAAGTAGTCATATATAATGGGAGGGCACACAAAAATATATGATTTCTTAAAAAAAATACTTATTTACCCTTACCAAAAATAAATATATACTCAATACCACCACCTGGATTATACTTGCTTCACTCTAAAATAATGCATCAGGTTGTTTGGACTCTTCAACACATACAGATTTTGCTATGCACCTACATAGTAAAACGGAGGGAGTATATGTAATCTAACATAAGCGAGATGTATAGTAAAATCTATATATCTACAAAAGTTAAAATTATGTACATTTTAGAGAGCATAGAGTACGTACACATCACTATCAATGAATAATGGTGTCCAACTAAGTATTTCTTTACAATTTTCTTACAAACTTATGTGACACATTACACATACAAGTATCGAAGATAATAATGTTAAATCAGTGAGTTAATTATTTTTGACCGAAAAATCGTGAGTTATTAATTTGACGCTTAATAGTTAACAATTTAATATCCTTCTTTCAATGATGCTAGCTGGATCAGAGCCAGCAGTCTGTTTCCCTCTAATGTGAAAAATATGTGCCATCTTTAGTCCTTTTCCGTTTCCTTTTGAGTGTCTGCAAATTGATCAATTGAATCTGACAACTATCAATGTTCCTTTCAGCAAAGTATGTCTGCTGCAATGTTTGACAAATCTTTTCAAAAGTTAGTGCGCTTTTGAATTGCCTGATGGAGGTGATCGATACACGACATACATGGCCTTTTTATGAAATGTAAAGATGATACTACGCACATGCCCTTTTAATCGGTGAGTTATTTGATGCTTAACACTAATTAACACCCTTCTCTCAAAGTCTCAATAATGCCCGGAGCCGGCTGCCAGCAGTCTCTTCTCCTTTTCTGGTTCCTGTTAAGTGTCTGCAAATTCATCAATTGATTCTGGAAATTATCAGCTTTCCTCAGGCATGCATGTCTGCTGTAATGTTTGTCAGATGCTTTTCAAAAGTTAATTAGTGCGCTTATGAATTGCTGGATGGAGGTGATCGATAATCGACATGCATGTCCCTTTTACGAACGAAAGGTATACAGATGATGCTACACCTGATGCCACGAGCCCACGACACATTACCGCGACTATAGCAAGGAACCGTTTCCTAAATCAAGAGGAGAATTCTAGTTTGTTTCCTTCGCCCGCTTCTCGCTATACATTATACTATTGCTATTTTAGAAGCTATTATATTTGAAAATTGTTTAGAAATTAAAATTCTAGCTAATATTTCTCAAAACAAATTCTAGCTAATAATTAAAATCGTTTATCTACAATTTTATCATTATAATACTTCAACATAATACTCATATAGATGCATACTTATCTTTATCCAGCTGTGATTACTTTTAATTAAAAATTATTCGATACACTTTTTCACTCACGTTCACACATTTTCATTTTGTATCTATTGGTATTTCTTAACATCACCACAAACGACGCCTTGTTTGTGTGAGTGTCAAGATAACCTGGATACACCTTTGAACATGAATGAATCCGCAAGCGCACAGATATACCGCTTTAGCACTCCCCCAAGGGAGTATTCCAAAGGGTTGTCGAATCCAAAGAACGATGTGCACTATCTTCTATTCTAGTTGAACGGTCAAGGACACCAAACCACAACTATGGCACGGAGATGATGAGGGGCTTCTTAAGGGTATGGATTCTAAAGGATGAATCAGTCACATGATATAGAACTTGCTTCGGGCATAGATTCATACCTGGCTCTAACAGGCATCCCCAACCTTTGGCTCTATGTTGCATCCGAACGCAGAGGAATACGAAGGGTCCAACAGCTATCACTATCGTGGCCTACCTCTATCAAAACGTGGAATACAAGGCAAATGAAGGATAACTCGTAGTCTAGACAACACGTCTACACCACTAATCACTACTATAGCCTAACTACGTCTTCTAGCATGTAACCATGCTATAGCACTCCATACAAGTACAGAGTGATGAACCCGTGAGTATGGACCAGATCATACTTATCATCGAATCACAATAGCATTAGGAAGAATGAATGCCAATGCATTTGTGCAGTCTAAATAGATCAAATGGGGTTAATCACACAAACAAATATGTGAACTAATGCACATAAACCACAAGATTAAAAGGTTGTGTCACAAAGAACACAAGCCTCTAAATCAAGAACAAGTGAAGAACACAAGAACATGTAACCTAAATATGAATATCACTTTATTCTAAATAGAAAATGCAGAAATACTCACTTTATACTAAATGAAGAACAACAACATCCTCACACCTTCACCCCTCTGGACCTAGTACTAAACTACATAGATACATACTACCCATGTCTATATTGCTAAATGTCTACATTCGAATATAAATCGCCACTTGTGGAATTTGTCAGTAATAAGCCCTATCACTAATGTGTACGCTTGCTTATCATGGATTTATGCAGGAGTTGACGACCTTAAGTGGTACTTAATAGCCGTCAACAATATATATAGCACCTCCATATAGCATAAAAATCAATATTTTTCATCACTTTCTCATGTACTTATATAAATGGTCGACATGGTTACACCCATTATCACTTCCTTTAGTTGACTTGGTTAGGAGGCTAAGTGGCACCTCTCTAGGTCCTAAGTTCGACTCCTCATTGGAGAGAATTTCACGCTAGGAATTAAAAAAATCCCCTCGTCTATCCCACAGGGTCAGAGGTTTTCTCGACCTACATGAGGTCTTCTTGTTAACAAAATTGCTCTAGGGCTGTCTTAACCTCCCCTAAGGTCGGGTTTTATATAACTTCATATTTCTGTATTAAACATAACTAGGTATGCCAGAATCATATAAAAAATTACTTTTGAATATTTGTTTATGATGTGAATGAAGATAATTAGATTAAGATATATATGTTTACCTTAGTTTACTTTAAAAACAACATATGCGGGTGAAGTTAGATACAAAGTTACAATGAAAATTTAAACTATGCTTTATAATGATGCGCTTGAGTAAATTGGATGAAGATTATGGATGTACTTATATATTCTAACACAATATTTATATTGATATATAGGTATATATAGTTTAGTTAGTAATTAATCTATACTATTTTCATCTACATTTATACTCTTTTAACTTTTCACTTCCTATTGTAGGTACGCGCTTAAATTTTATAATAGACCCTAAGTTTGAGCTATAATTTTAATATAGAAATATATATTCTTATTACTTCTGCTATATCTTTATAAATTGTTACTCCCTCCGTCCCATTTTATAAGCATTTGGGGTATTCAAATGCTAAAATAAGGAGGAGTTGAAATGACCGATCTGCCCCTCTCTCTCCTCACTCCCCTTCCCCTTCCTTGCCTCCATCCTGTGCGGCCCACCTCCTCCACTTGAGGCTGCAGGCCATGGTGCCCCAGCCGCAACAGCCCGAAGCCTTAGGCCATGGCATGGCTTCTGATCCGTAGACCAAAAAGAAGGGCGAAAAGCCCGTGGCGGAGCTGACTTGGGTCCTTAGTCCCCAAATCACATGTGGTAGCTCGGCTAACCACCGGGTAGTATAATTTGAGGCATCGTCAAAGATACGATCTTTGAGAGCCTAAAGAACCATGCCATTGGCACACTCGACCTGGTCGTTGCACTGAGGGTGAGCGACCGAGGAGTAGTAGACGTCGATGGTGTTGTCCTGACAGAAATCCCAAAAGGCAGAACCAGTAAAGGCTGTGCCCAGGTCGGTGATGATCCTGTTAGGTACACCGAAGCGATGTGTTATGTCTCACATGAATTTTGCCGCATCTTTCGATGTTACTTTCGCAACAGGTCAGACTTCAATCCACTTGGTGAATTTGTCGACGACTACTAGTATGAACCTGTAGCCGCCTGGGGCAGTGCGAAATGGTCCCACAAAGTTGAGACCCCACATGGCAAAGGGCCAAGATGAAGGAATTGTGCGCAGGGCCTGAGCTGGCAGGTGCTGCTATTTGGCAAAGAATTGGCATCCTTCGCACCTCTTTACAAGGTCTTTAGCGTCGGTCATGGCCGTGGGCCAGTAGAATCTAGATCGGTACGCCGTACCGACCAAGTTGGCAGATGTTGCGTGGTAGCCATACTCGCCACTGTGAATCTCAGCTAGGAGCTGTAGACCTTCTGATCGTAAGATGCACTTCATCAAGACGCCAGTGGAGGCGGCTTTTCTATACAGGTCGGTACCAATCACGATGTAGTTGGCACTTCGTCGTGTGATATGCTCGTGTTCCGCCTTGTCTTCTAGGATCAGTTGGTCGAGTATGAAGTCTATGAATGGATTGCGCCAATCATCTTCTTTTCTGACATCAACACATCACGGGGAGGTACTGAAGTTTGGTCGTGTTGAGGTGGTTCTGGATTGTCTGGGTCGAGAAGCTTGATTGAAGGCTTGCGTAGGTCTTGGACGAACACGCTTGCTGGGACTAGAGCTCGTCGAGAGCCTAGTTTGGAAAGTACATCGGCGGCCACGTTGTTGTTTCGCGGTACGTGTTGAAACTCGATCCCCTCGAAGTGGCCTTCGAGTTTGCGAATCTCAACGCAGTAGGCATCCATCGTATCTTTGACGCAGTCCCACTCCTTGTTGACTTGCTCGATGACGACTTTTGAATCTCCGAAAGCCAGCAGTCGCTTGATGCCAAGGGACACTGCTATATGGAGTCCGTGAATCAAGGCTTCATATTCTGCTCCATTGTTGGAGGCCTTGTAGTGTATCTGTAGGACATATTTGAGTTGTTCTTCCTGAGGAGAAATGAGCAGTATGCCTACACCTGCGCCTTCGAGGTTGAGGGCACCATCGAAGTACATTATCCAGTGTTCAGGTCGCTCCTTAGGAGGGGGCATCTGGATTTCTGTCCACTCAGACACAAAGTCTGCGAGGATCTGCGACTTGATTGCTTGCCGAGGGCAAAACTCGATATCAAACTCTCCAAGCTCGACCGACCACTTGACGATGCGGCCGTTGGCATCACAGTTGCGGATGATTTCTCCTAGAGGGAACGATGATGGGACCGTGATCTTGTGAGCTTGGAAGTAATGATGAAGCTTTCTCGACGTAATCAGGAGTGCGTAGAGCAACTTCTAAGGCTGTGAATAACGTGTCTTAGCGTCCGCTAGGACCTCGCTACGTAATACACGGTGGTGACCACATTGGTGGTGGCAGAGATGTAGAGGAGGAGTGTTTCTTTCGGAACTGGTGGGGTCATGATTGGTGGCGCCGTCAAGGATTCTTTGAGAGCTTCAAACGCCTTTTGCACCTCGTCGTCCCACACGAACTTGTCTGCCTTCTTCAATAGCTTCAAGAAGGGTAAGCCTTTCTCGCCAAGCTTGCTGATGAAACGACCTAGAGCCACCATCATTCCTGTAAGGTTCATGATGTCTTTCTTGTTGGATGTCTTGGCCATGATGCGTATAGCGCCGACCTTCGCAGGGTTGGCTTCGATGCCTCGGTGTCCGACCATGAAGCCCAGGAGCAATCCGGAAGGTACACCGAAGACACACTTGGTGGGGTTGAGCTTCCATTGGAACCCTCGTAGATTGGCGAAGGTTTCAGTTAGGTCGATGATGAGCTGATCTTCCTCGTTAGTCTTGATGACCACATCGTCTACGTAGGATTCGACGTTCTTCCGAATCTGCGACTTCAGGCACTTTTGAATTGCCTTCTGATATGTTGCTCCAACGTTTTTCAGGCCAAAAGTCATGACCTTGTAGCAATAGATGCCATGGGGCATTATGAACGCTATTTTGTCTTCGTCGTTAGGATGTAGAGCTATCTGATGATATCCTGAGTAGCAGTCGAGGAAGCAGAGTAGAACGCTACCGGCTGTGGAGTCCACGACCTGGTGGATGCGAGGAAGAGGGAAGGGATCTTTCGGGCAGTGCTTGTTGAGGTCGGTGTAATCGATACACATCCTTAATCCGCCAGTTTTCTTTGGTACAAGAATCGGGTTTGCGAGTCAAACCAGGTGTTTACATTCTCTGATAAATCCTGCAGCTAAGAGCTTACAAACTTCTACTTCTATGGCCTACTTTCTATCTTTTGCAAATAGCCAGAGCTTTTGCTTGATAGGTCGTGCGGTCTTGTTTACTTCAAGTGCGTGCTCAGCCAGCTCCCTGGGGACACCGGGCATGTCAGACGGGATCCATATAAAGATGTCGGCGTTGTCCCTGAGGAAACTGGTGAGCGCGAGTTCCTATTTGGGGTCGAGGTTGGCCCCAATGACGACTTCCTTGGATGCGTCGGGCAGGCCGAGGCAAACCTTCTTTACAGCTGGACTTGGGTCCAAGGCTGTGCTTGTGCGCTTCTGCTCCGGCACCTCCAGAGTGGTTTGGTTGATCTTGGCTGCCTAGGCGACCTTAACCGTTGATGCAGCTTTGACCGCAGAGTCTTTAGAGAGCTCGACGGTGGCGCTTTCACAGTTGTAGGAGACCATGATGTCCCCGAGGACGGAAAGGATTCTGTTTGGCGCCGGCATATTCATGATGAGCTAGGTGTGATGAGGTATGGCCATGAACTTGGCGTGCATAGGTTGGCCGAGGATGGCATGGTAAGAGGAGTGGAAGTTCGCGACCTCAAACGTTAAGTACTCTGTGCGGAAGTTCTCCTTTGTGCCGAAGGTGACCGGCAGGCATACACGACCTATGGGGTACGCAGCCTTACCGGGCACGACCCCATAGAAGGGTTCGTCGCAGGCAGTCATCTTGTTGAAGTCGAAGTCCATCTTTCGAAGTGTCTCTGTGAAGATGATATTCAGGCTGCTCCCCCCATCAATGAGGGTCTTAGGCAGGAATGCCCCGTCGACTATGGGGTTAACGACCAGCGGGTAGGTCCCGGAGTCTGGTATGTGGACCCAATGATCTTTCCTGGAGAAAGTGATTGGGAAATCCGATCAACGCAGAGGTTGTGGAGTTTCAGTGTTGACGTGCCTGATCTCCCTTGCGTTCGATCGGAGCTGCCTGTTGCTTTTGGTCGCTTGGCGGCCACCGATGATGAAGTTGATCTCTCGGTTAGCTAATTGGAATGCACCATTGGGGTTGTCCCCTTTAGGTGGTGGTGGTGGAGAGCACTCCTTGCGGTTGTTGTCATTACGGTTGTGGTCGTCCTGGCGACGTCGATCATCACGCCGATCATCTCGACGCTAGTCATCGCGACGATCACTCTTTCGGTCGTCTCGCCGGTCGTTGCGATCATTGCGATGATAGTCATCGCGTCTATCATCGCGGCGGTAGTCACGTGAGGACCAGGAGCGTCCCGGTGGTCGATGGATGACCGCTCCTTAGTGATGAGTGATTGACAACGGGTGTTGGACTGACTCTTGGCTCAGTGCGCAGGTGTAGGCTGTGGCCTAGTTCGTGTTGTTGCAGGTGAAGAACGGGCGCGAAAGGTCTTCGGCCTTGAGGGGCCTCCGGGAGATGGAGAGACAAGTAGGCTCGGTTCGAGGGACACGGAGGACGACGGGACTAGGTGCGGGCCACATGGTGGCGAGACGAGCAAGACGAAGTCATGGACGATCGAGCGGTGCACGGTGGCGGTCGAGTCAAGGGGCTTGGCGGGAGGCCGGGCCGAGCACGCGGGGTTTGGTGGTTTGCCCACAAAACCATCGGAGGACGGTTTCTTGGTTTGGGCCTCAAAACCAAGTCCGAAGACCCAACACGACGGAGACGGGATCCGGGCGTGTCGGGAAGCTTCGAAGCGGAGGACACGCGGCGGGATCGCATGGCTTGCGTCGGGAGGACGCGGGGTGCGGCGAAGGCATGGCCGTCCGATGGCAAGACCCACAAACATTACATAAGTGCCCCTGCGTGGGTTGTATCACCAGTAGTTGAGTTAGGGGTAGTCGAGTCATCTTCCACACCGGCGGGACCCGATATATAAGCCATGAGTGTGTGTGGATGGTCGCCTCTCTCCGTGACTTAGGGTTTCATTTCCCCCCTCCCATTTCTCATTTTCGTAGCTATTTTCTTCTCCATTTTTCTCTAGGCTAGCATGAGAGCTTCATGAGAGATTTGTTGAGAGGGATGGATGCTAGGGCGGCATGCTAGACCTTGTGAATCTTTCCTGGTTTGTATAGAAGATTCGGCGTTGTGTTTCTCGTGGTCTTTTTCGTGCTTGTTTTTGGTGCCTTTGTTCTCGGTGTGATTCCGCGGATTTGAGTGGGTTTCTCCCCGGATTTCTTTGAGGGAAACATGGATGGATGTCTCGTGCATCTTTGTGATTGATCTTGTGCCCTCAAACGCCGGGAAACCACTTCGATTCAAGGATTTTCGTTCGGTGCTCTAGTTTTTGGTGGTGCTCAAAGGATTCGTGATTTCCGGTGATTTAGGGAGTTAGGAGGCAAGATTTTTGGGCTATAGCATCCTTGTGTGACGCTTTTCAAGTCCCCAAACCCTTGTCTCCACAACTTCTACCGTTTGGGAAATCCGATGATGATTTGGGGGAGTTGACCCTCGAGGTCGGGCTGTTTTCAGGTCTGTCCGTGAGGCGCGGACAGTCCGCGAGGGACCGGCGGACGGTCCGCGAGGAGCAAGTTCTTCCTGTGTTCTTCGTGTTCTTGCTCGGCTTCGCTTTCGATCCGTCGTGGCTTTGAGTTTTCGTTGGGAGAGGTTTCGGACGGTCCGCCGGCGGCGGGCGGACAGTCCGCGTGCTCCCCGCGGACGGTACGTTATTCGGGGTCGTCTCTGGAGGTTTTGTGTGCTTTTTCGGAAAGTCCGCGGTGTAGGACCGGACAGTCCGCGGTGTGTGTGCGGACAGTCCGCGGCAGCAGGCCGGACGGTCCGCGTGGCCCGTGCGGACGGTCCGCCCCACTTGGCCGAACGGTCCGCCGAGCCTGTGTGCTTTGTTTCTTGGTTCGATTCCTCCCTTCCTTTCTTGTGCTTCCGCGTGTGCTTCAAGGGATCGTTCCTAAGACCGGAGGTTGATCCATAACCTCGTTGTCTTGGTGATTGGTATGTGATTCGATCCATCGCTTGTGTGTGACCGGGATTTGACTAGGGTATAGGCCGGGTTCTTTGAGAAGAATTTTTACCGGCTCCTATTCACTCCCCCCCTCTATAGTCGCCATCCGATCCTTCAATTGGTATCGTAGCTTGGTGCCGGATTCTTTGCGACTTTGAAAAGTCTTGAATCCTAAGATGGCGTACGTTGAGCGGGGCGGTCCGCCGCACTTCAATGGCAAGGGTTACCACAAGTGGGCGGCTCGTATGATGATCTTTCTTCGTGGCAAGTTGTTGGATTTCATTGTGCTTGACAAGACCTATGCTATTCCGGTCAACATCCATACTCTTATGGTGACCGATGCTGGTGCTAAGGCCAAGTATGAGGCAAATGCAAAAGCTGTTGATCACTTGGTCGGGAGCTTGTGTGATCCCGAGTTTGAGCGTGGTCGCCATTTGAATCTTGCTTGGCAAATTTGGGAGAAGTTGTTGGTTGCTCACGGTGGTGATAACCATGTGAAGGCTCGCCTCTTTGTCTCTTATCGGATGCAATATGAGAACTTCACTCAACTTCCGGTGAGGACATTGATGCGATGTTTCGGAGATTCACCGCCATCGTGAACAACATGAAGGCTAATGTTGAGGATTTTCCTTACACCGAGCATGATCAGGCTTTGAAGCTCTTGCATGTCTTGGACCCAAATGTTTGGGGTGCTAAGGTTGAGGCCATCAAGGAGTCTGGACAATATTTGACTATTGAGTTGGATGACCTCTTTTCTAAGCTCAAGTCGGCTGAGGTTGACAGGAAGTTGCAATCCAAGCATGAGGGCTCGACTGACCATAGTCTTGCTCTTGTGGGCGGATCAAAGGGCAAATCTAACCCTTCCCGTCGACAGTTTTTCTTGTCTTCTCTTATGTCTATTCCGGATGAGGAGTTTGATGTCTTTGGGTGAGGAGGAGCCGGCCTTGCTCTCAAGGAGGTTTGATCGACTACATGAGAGTCGGAGGAATGCAAGGCGGAGCTCGGGGACATGCTACAAGTGTGGCAAGTGTGGACACTTCATCGCCGAGTGCCGGAAGCGGAGGAGAATAAGTACAAGATGAGCGAGTACAAGGCGCACCCGAGGCGTGAAGACAAGTACTCCTCCAAGGGCAAGCACTTCGACAAGTCCAAGAGCAAGGACAAGTGGCGACCGAGCAAGGGCGGCTACAAGAAGGACAAGGCAAGAGCCATGGTGGCCGGTGCAAGCGACGTCGACTCAAGCTCAAGCGACGCGCAGTGAAGCTCAAGCAGCGAAGATGAAGACGCCGAGAGGCGCAAGGGCAAGAAGAGTGCAAGACGGAACCTCAGTAGATTGAGCTGTGTGGCGCTTGAAGGCTTTTGTGGCATGGCCCATAGCTCGAGCAGCAAGAAGAGCGACAAGGAAGACAGCGACTCCGACTCGGAGGATGATGTAAATCGTGACCCCGACTCTTTGCTTGCTGAAATCACTAGGTTGAATGGCTTGATTGACAACCGTGATAGTGTGTTGAGAGATGCTAAGAAGATGAGGAAAGATCTTAGGGCTCAACTTGAGAATGCTAGTGAGAAAGTAGGAGAGTTAGAGTCCAAATTGCTTGAATTGAAACTTGAGAATGACTCTTTGAAACTTGCTCCTACTACTCCTGATGATGTTGAGTGTCTTGAGTGTGATGCATGGTTGAATGAGATCAAGTTGCTTAATGAGAAGAATGCTTCTACCTTGTCTAAACTAAATGCTCTTAGGACTGAGTATGATGAGCTTAAGGCTAGACCTACTTTGCCTGGTGCTTGTAAATCATGTCCTACTATACATGCTAAGCTTGTTGATGCTCGTTCTACCATTAGTTCTTTGGAAGCATCTTTGAAATCTCCTGTTGCAAATGCATGCTCTAGTTGTGATGAAGTTACTTTGCGCAATCTTGAACTTACTTCCCGTTTGGATGTCATCTATGAGGAGAATGACTATTTGAGGAAGGTGTTGGGTTGGTTGTACGGGCGGGAACCTCAATTGAAAATCATGATTGAGGAGTTCAAGAGAGCTGACGGTCGTGGTTTGGGTTTTGAGAAGTTGGGTGAGAAAGTGGGAGAGAACAGTGGGGAGAGTGTGTATGAGAAGTGTGTTGAGTCTAACCCTGAGTTTGATGTGATCGGAGACATCCAAGTCCCACTTCCGAAAGCACCCAAGAACTCTTTCACACCAAAGCCCAACCACCTTTGCAACAAGCTTGACACAACCCAAGATCCACCCAAATTCCCACCTAAGACAAATGACTTCCAGAAACCCGTGAAGTTTGTAAGTGAGAAGGGTGAGAAGCCTAGAGAGAAGCCAGAGCCAAAACCAAAACCCATCCCCTTCAGGTGTGAGTATTGTGGAAAGAAGAGGCACCTAGCAGAGTTTTGCTACAAGAGGAAGAGGGATGAGAGGCTTGCTAGGGAGCAAGCAAACCAGGACAGGTATCTCCAGTCTCATGGTATCCCTGAGCCTAGAGTGCCACTTCCACGGGGTGTGGGAAGTGTGAAGATTGTTGGTAGAGTTGGAGCTCGGGGTGGTAGGTTCCCACAAAGAGGTGGTGGTGAGAGGTTTGATAGGAGAGATGATGGTGTGCGTCTTTGGTGAGAGGTTTGGTCGGGCTCGTGGTGGTTTTTCTTTGGACGTTCCCCTACTCGTCCTCAATACGGGTTTAGGGGAGATGATCATCGCTTTGGGTTCCGGAGGAACTACGGACCACGATTTCCCCCTCGTGGTGCTCGTACTCCTTCCATGGGACATGGGAAGTTTGGTGGCAAGGGAATGATGTTTGCTAACCCCTTTTTTGAGCGAGATGGCTCGACAACGGTTCAACTTTCTTTGTGGTAACCCTAGTGTCAAGTCGCTAGCTCATTCTCGTTCTTGTTTCGACTACGGGCGGGAGGCTTGGAGAACATTTGGTTGATCGACTCCGGATGTTCCCGACACATGACCGGAGATAAGAAGTGGTTCTCCAGCCTCACCCCAGTGAAGGAAAAGATGTACATCACATTTGGGGATAATGGACGAGGAAGGGTGATTTACGAGGGTGTTGTGCATGTGAGTGACAAGGTAACGTTGAAGAGAGTTGCTCTTGTGAAGTCTTTGGGTTTCAATTTGCTTTCGGTTTCTCGGTTGCTTGATGAAGGTTTTGAGGTGCGTTTCAAGTCCGGTGAGTCTCGTTTCTTTGGATTCTCGAGGTGATCTTGTTTGTATGATCATCCCCGAGGGTCGATTTTCGTGGCTGATTTCTCTCGTTCTTTGGGTCTGCTCATTTGTTTGATGGCGGTCCTTCTTCGATTTGTGGAAATGGCATAGGCGGTTGGGACACTTGAGCTTTGATTTGGTTTCTCGCTTGAGTGGTCTTGACCTTGTCTGAGGATTGCCGAGGTTGAAGCTTGAGAAGGATTTGGTTTGTGCTCCGTGTAGGCATGGCAAGATGGTAGCCACTCCCCATCCACCCCTGACCGACGTCATGACCGAGCGTCCGACGGAGCCGTTGCATATGGACCTTGTTGGGCCAGCTCGAGTTCGCTCGGTGGGTGGGAAGTGGTATGTCCTTGTTGTGGTGGACGATTACTCTCGCTATGCTTGGGTGTTTTTCTTGGAAGACAAGAGTGAGACATTTGGTTTTGTTCGAGATCTGATCGTGAGGTTGAAAAATGAGAGGCATGGGAATGCTATTCGAGCCATCCGCAGTGACAATGGCTCAGAGTTCAAGAACTCTCGTTTTGACGCCTTCGTCGTGATCTAGGTCTTGAACATCGGTATTCGACCCCTTATGTGCCCCCTCAAAGTGGAGTTGTGGAAAGGAAAAATCGGACTCTTTGTGAGATGGCTAGGACGATGCTCGATGAGCACGGGACTCCTAGGAGGTATTGGGGTGAGGCGGTCAATACGGCTTGTCATGTTTCCAACGGGATTTTATTGCGAGCTTTCAAGAAGAAGACTGTTATGAGCTTATGCATGGTCGGGCACCCAAGGTGAGTCATTTCCGAGTTTTTGGCTGCAAGTGCTTTATTCTTAAGAAAGGAAAACTCGACAAGTTTGAGGCTAGGTCTAGTGATGGGATTTTCTTTGGATATGCTAACCACTCTAGAGCCTATAGGGTGCTTAACCTTGAGACTAACAAAATCATGGAGACTTGCGAGGTAACCTTCGACGAGACAATGCCATGTACCTCTCTTGGCTTTGAATGTGCAGGTGACGAGGAGATGGCCGAGGACCTCTTTGAAGAGAAGGATGAAGCTGGAGATGATGATGGGGAGAACCATGCGCCTGAAGCTGAGTGTGTACCTACTACTTCCCCTACGACCATGTTGACGGTGAAAATCCGTCAACCTAGCCATGAGTTTACCTTCGGTGTTGGCATGACTTTTGTATCTTATCTGTTGGTACTAACCCCCGTGGTATAACAAGTTCACTTGTGTATGTCGGTTTTGGAGTTAAGTGTTTACGCGGGGTTTTAACGTTGAAAGCAAGACTTCTGGGATAAGTTCATTAAGCACCTCATGACAAGACCTTGAAGCCCGATACATGTCAAGCAATGAAGTGAACATGACTCCAAGAGCCCATGGACCAAGCCCGAGAAGATGATAAACTCCGAGGACCGAACCGGAAAAGTGCCGAATCTTGCAAGACAAGGAGTTGAGTCCAATTCGGAGAGAAACCGACGACAAGGGCCCACATGCAAAAGGGGAGAGGATCTAGAAGATGAGAGAAGCAACACGGGCGAAGCGAGGGCCACAAATTGGGCGGGAAGGGCCCGGGCCGGTCGGCCCGGGCCGGCCGGCCCGGCTGTTCGGAGCCCAATTGGCCTCCCCTTTGACCTAGTTGCATCTCTCGGCTATTTATAGCCCCCGACCGAGAGCCACGCATCAATCAATTCGTCATCCGCCGCCGAGGAGAAGAGAAGCTTAAGGGACACCATCTCGGAGATGAGGGTCGTGCTAGTTGTCTAGGGTCTCCCCGGCCGACATGGGAACCTTGCATGGAAGACCACGTCGGAGCTCCAGAGCGAGGATCAAGATCGAGGTAGGGCCCCGGTGGTGATCTTGTTCATGTAATCATTCATGGTGAAGTTTGTAAGTGAATCCGATTTCTAGCGATTAAGTGCCTTCTCGATGATTTTGTTTTCTTCTTGGTTTTGCTTCTTCTACGATCTAGTCTATAGCTAGATTACATAGGGTGCTCTTGTAGCCGCGGTGGCTAGAGGTGCATACCGACCGGCCAAGTGTTTTCAACTTGTTCTATCGAACTCGCCCTAGACTACCCGCATGAGTACGGATACGTTGTGACGAACGGGGGTTCCGAAAGGCGGGCGTTTTCGGAGTCGGATGGAAGGCCACGATTTAAAGATGCTTTTAATGAGATTCGCTTTTCTATCTTCATCTATCTTGTTTGGAGCTACAACATAAGCATGATCTAGACTCTCTAGATCGGTTATCTCTTGCTTTCTCTTGCTACCTCTTTAGTAGATTAGATTAGATTCGTTTTCTTTATGAGTTAGTAGATTAGATGCAACTTGCCTCTTCATAAGATAGCTTACCTTGCTTTACTAGATTGAATCCTTGCGTTGCACATTGTTCCACGGATTCGATACCTTGGGTTCACCACTCGAGGGAAGAAGGGTCCCTTGACTACGACGGGAGACTTGTCCGCTTGCAAGTCTAAACGAACTTTGATACAACTATTAACCGTCAACAAGCCTCTTTTTACGGCGCCGTTCTTGCGGGGAACAAGCAATCAAGATCCGATCTAGTATCGCTTATTTTTCAGTTTTTCGTTTTTGATTTTCTTTTGCACCTCTTAAGTTTGATCATCCTCAAAAACAAAAAAAATTAATCTAATCTAGTTTTGTTTAACCCTAATTTTTCTTTTGTTAGATTTTTGTTTTATTGCTAACCCTAACCGGAGATTGTTGGCTACCTGTCCAAGAAACCCAAACCTTTTTGTGGATGATCCAGGAAAACTTTACAGACAAAGGTGATGTGCAACACAAGCTCAAAAGTCAAACTCGAAGGACCATCAAAATCTCCAAGGGAATCACCACCTCCAAGTCAAGACGCCGAAAGGCCTTCAAATCAAGAGGATGGAGAAGATTGAGATAGAGAAAGTTGTTGCATCCGTCAAGACCAAAGGATAAAGCCAGCTTGTGAAGACAAAAAAAATGACTAAGCCGAAGTGGGTACCCAAGATTGCAACGCCCGCAAAGAGCGTTGATCCGAAGTAATCAAGTGAAGAAGTCTAGCCATGGACTATAAACGAAGCGCTAGGCGGGAGGCAACCCGTTTCGTCGAGTCAAGAATAAGCTACCGGGAGGACAACCCGATTCCAGGTTTTTCGAGTCTTTTTAATAATTTAGTTTTTGAATTTTACTACGCAAAACATTAGACTTAGAATGGTTGAACAATATTAGAGACATAATTCTTGGTTGAATATTTTGCTTGATCATAAACCCTTTACATGAACCATCCTATGTTGTTTGCTTCTTTTTCGAGAAACCAAAACCAAAAAAAAATTTCAGAACCTATCTCAACCATTCATCCTCTTTATGATGTTGTGGTTGACTTGTTTTTCATGCTAAAAACACACGAGTAGAGCCACGACTTGTATCTAGATGTTATTTAAATTTCAGCACGTGGTAGGACTCGCGTGAACCTAGAAACTTGATTTTTGGTTGGTTTAAAAATCCATATCCTTGGTTTCTCTAAGATTAGAATTTTTCTAAGCCTCATTTAATTTTATTTTATTCAAAATCTCTCTTATCTAATCAAAATTAGAACCTAAACCGATGCCCCCATGATCAACCCGGGAAAAGCTTGCTCTCAACTAATGAAGGCAAACTATACGGTGAGACCTATATCAATGTAGTCGGAAAATATTTTCGACTTACATTTGTTTTTAATGGTTTAAAAACTTCTCTAAATTTATGCTTGATCTCTTGCATGGCTCTGAAAAATATTTTTAAATTTCGAAATTAGAGGAGTGCTTAGCCTTTAACACATTTAAAGGGAGGCAATCTTGTTTGAATTAATCATGCATGCACCAAGTCCACCAAGTCCACATGCAAAGGACAAGCATGGTGGGCAGCAAGCATACTTTGCAGGAATTTTATGGTGGCATGTGAAGCAAGTGGAGCACGGACATGACTCAAGGCATGAAGCATCAAGTGGAAGGACCAATGAGTGGACGAGAGCATTTGGGCGGTGCAACTCGTGGAGCACGCGGGCAAGAAAGTTGTAGAGGCGAGATGATCGTCTTTGGAAGAAAGCCGAGGCGGGGAGGAGCACCGGGCCACCCCGGGCCGGTCGGCCCGGGCCGGCCGGCCTCCCCTACTAAGGAGCCCCCGGCTCCCGTTTTTCTGCAGCAAGCTTCCCTCTCCTTCCTCGGTTTGTGTGTTCAAGTTTGTGTGCCCGGAACCTCCGTAGGCATAGCCAACCTTCCCAAGCTTGATAGCTCAAAAAAAAAAATCCACACCCTTAATCCACTCAAAGTCCAAACTCCAAAATAATACTTGTGTACCTTGTTACCGGGTGAAAACCCCGGATATATATTTGTGAGGGAGAGTGCTGCAATCATGGAAGAAAACTACAAGCCTTTTCACCGAAGAAGAAGGGATCATCATCGTCTAAGCCATCATCGACTTCGAGGAGGCACTCGGTTTCCGAGTCTCCTCGAAGTATGGAGAAGGACACGGCACCACCGAGGAGGAACCACACTCTTCTCCTCGGTGGCATGAGGGCTACACGAAACTCGTTTATGAGGTTCACCAAACTTCAAGGACATATGGAGGAGCCGCCCGTCCAACCTCGCCACTCGACACGATCATCCGCTCCACCTCCATACGCTCCGCGGTATTCCGAGGGGTATGTGATCATGACGGAGGAGGAGGATAAGAAGCTCGCTCGCCTTAAGTGGAGGCTTGTAGCGAACGTCGACATCGACGACCAAGCTCTCCACATATTGGGTTTCATACGGGACACCGGTGCAATTCTCTAACGGAGTGTCGGCAAACACTCACAAGGAATTCGCCTAGGAAATTCTCATGACCATGGCGCATATCCTTGATGAAGGAGTGCTGAGTCTCTCATTCCATTTGGAGGGAGCCCACAAGTGGAGAAGAAGGAAGACACCGTCGGAAGGGTAACCTTGATCAACGATGCTATTTCTAGCACCTTGATAGGGTAATCTCCTTTCATCCATGGGTTGCAATCGATCTTGAGATGTAATCGAACTTTGTTGGATTATCTATCTATCATCTTACACCGTGACCATCATAGGTCTAGTCATGAATACCTTCGCGTAGTGAGAGTACGAGAGGAGGGAAAGGGCGAAACCGTGGTCACAACCCCCGATAGATTAGATTGGTTTTTCATGTTCAAAACGATTGCATGTTCTAGTATCGTAGACCCATGGGCGAGTGTCTCCTATTTTCAAAAGGGAGCTCCGGAACAAGTGGATGTGCATAAAGGCACATGGGAAGGTTTTTGGAGTATGATCACGGGAGGAGACCATCAACAAAGAAATACTATCCGGAACCCCATCATCCAAGTGTGTCACTTTTGTGCAAGTGGATTTTTGGGAGAGTAAGAGAGACAAAGATAACCAACACGGAGTTGAATTGGCTTTACTCGGCTTTGATTGCCAAGTGGCCAATAGACCCCACTCACCTATGATCAACCGGTGGTGTTGTTAAGCAACATCAAGTTCGGGAGATATTGGTTCGGGGTGTTGCTCTCCATATTGGCTATCTCTTTAAAACCGGGTATTACAAGGAACCCAAATCATCTCATACCCGGGACTTCCCTAGGAATATATGAAGAAAGGAAAATATATAAGTGAAGATGAGAGAGGAGGCTTCAAAGTGGCCTAGGTGAATTTGCCCCTTTCGGAAGTAAGGTTAAGACTTTTTCTTGAGGGAAAGAAGATTGGTTAGAGGAAGGACTTCTTGTGCCGGCGAAGAAAAAAAATAAAGGAGAAGGATTATAGGAGAAGGATCTTCTATGGCCCAAGAAGAAGGTGCACAACAAAATTATGTGCCACCATTTGAAGAAATTCCGGCGCCGCCAAATTACTACGGTGGTGTACCAATGCAAGCATGGGGGAGTGGTGCAGCCATACCCCCACCATTTTTGCGGTGCCCAACATAGCCTTTGCGGAGCCATATGCACACCTTCCTCAACCACAACAAAATGTGGCCACCATTGGAGGATACGCTGCAAGGAACATTCAAATTATTGCAGCCATCCAAACCAATGCAAACTAAATGGGTGAAGGAAATGCAAACGTCGCTTATGTGCTTGGACACCTTCACCTAGCACCGTCGGACAATTCATAGGAGGAGTGGTGCATTCCTATTACACGTAAGGGTACGACAACCAAGACTATCAATATCAACTACCGGCGGAAGATTAGAGAGAGGAGGAGCTTTAGTTATCTTTCCTTTACCCCCTTTTCTTTAATTTTCAGCTTGGATGTGCCTATGTATGCGTAGTATTTTCAGCTTTAATTTTTAGTTTTTAGTTTAATTTTCAGCGTGTGTGTTAGTTTTTATTTTCATCATGAATAATGTCACCACCAAGTTTTTATTATTGGAAAAGTTACAAAAATTTGTGCCATGATGATATATGATTATACTTGCCGCTTTGTTTATCTTTGTAATTGATTTATGCATGTTTAACCTAGTGCTCTCTTAAAATACGAATCTGAATTTATTTAAATGCTAGCTTAATCTTTAGCGGAGGTTATGATTAAAATAAAGACCCATAAGTGTTTTATGTGCTCTCAAGTTATGAATAGATTGAAGATGTTTTTTATGCTCAAAAATATTGCTAACCTTGTCATAAATATCACTTGTGTGTTGCTCAACCTATCCAAAGCATAATATATATTTGAGTGCATAAACCTTAGTGTACAAGATTTATTTTTGAGTGAGTTATTGCAGGCCATGATTTCTCTGGCCCGAGACTAAGAAGCTGGTCATTCCGTTTTTGCGTATCTATCTTTTTGCTAGCCTTTTATCCGTGCATTGTGTATCCCCGCATTGGAGATCTCACAAACCTCACCGGATATTCACCCTTAAAACCAAATATCATCTTTTGTGATTACCTCCTTGACCACAACCTATCGTTGAGAATGGATCATCAATTCAAGGAAGATCGCAAGACGGTGCCAACATTGAAGATTTCAAGTATCTCTCCAAAGGAAAAATATCTCCGGTACCTACCTTATTTATCGCCTCTTTGATCGAGGACGAGCAACGTCTAAGCATGGGGGAGGAGGTAGGTACGGTGCAGTTTTAGAGTTCAAAGGGGAGCAATTTTTTTTTTGAAAAAATGACGAAGAAAATTCAAAGGCGATGTACTTGATTTCCAAGGTGAAAGTCTCACAAAAAAATGACCGAATGAATGACAAGAAAAAAAATGAAATGAATGAAAGAAAGAAAGAAAGAAAGAATGAAAGAAAAGAAGGAGAAATATGAGAAAAAGAAAAAATATGAGTATGCGTAAAGTGAACTCCCCGGTTCTCTAAAGTGCATTCAAGGCTTCAAGTTTAAAAGATCCATTCTCATTTTTCCAACCATGTGCAATCCGATAACGAGGACTTCCTTTGTGCCTCGGGATCACCCTTTGCCATTTGCACATGTCCACTCATCTAAAGTGTGTGTATTTTTCTCTTTCCCCTCCTTGATTTAACATTATTTTCCAATGACCTTTTTGACGAGTCTCGGTAAGACCATGAGAAGCTTGTCTTGTTTTGACAACACCTCATTTATAAAATCTTGTTAGGACTAAACTTTCCCAAAGCTCCATATAAAGCCTACCACACATATATGTTATGAGAGGGAAAGGAGTAGAATATATAGGCTTGAGAGACAAGTGAGATGAGAGTTCATGAGCAATATACAAGATGATTTAAATTTGTGAACTTGGTTTAGTTTTTCTTTATCTCGTTCTTTATTTCAAAAATTCTGAGATCTATTTAAACTTTGTGAGCATGTTAATACTTGTGGGATAAGCTTAATAAGAATCTACCCTCCGTAGAGATGAAGGCTAGTACATTATGGAACTTTAATGAATTAAAATTTTGAGAGCATTATGTTTTCTCGTGTATGATCAAGTGCAAGGTTTAAACATTGTTTGGCAACGATGATATCCATCGAAGGCTTACTTGAGGACGAGCAAGGTTTAAGCATGGGGGAGATGTTGACGGTGAAAATCCGTCAACCTAGACATGAGTTTACCTTCGGTGTTGGCATGACTTTTGTATCTTATCCGTTGGTACTAACCCCCGTGGTATAACAAGTTCACTTGTGCATGTCGGTTTTGGAGTTAAGTGTTTACGCAGGGTTTTAACGTTGAAAGCAAGACTTCCGGGATAAGTTCATTAAGCACCTCATGACAAGACCTTGAAGCCCGATACAAGTCAAGCAATGAAGTGAACATGACTCCAAGAGCCCAAGGACCAAGCCCGAGAAGATGATAAACTCCGAGGACCAAACTATAAAAGTGCTCGAATCTTGCAAGACAAGGAGTTGAGTCCAATTTGGAGAAAAACCGACGACAAGGGCCCACATGCAAAAGGGGAGAGGATCTAGAAGACGAGAGAAGCAACACCGGCGAAGCAGGCCACGGATTGGGCCGAGAAGGGCCCGGGCCGGTCGGCCCAGGCCGACCGGCCCGGCTGTTCCGAGCCCAATCGGCCTCCCCTTTGACCTAGTTGCATCTCTGGCTATTTATAGCCCCCTGACCGAGAGCCACGCATGAATCAATTCGTCATCTGCCGCCGAGGAGAAGAGAAGCTTGAGGGACACCATCTCGGAGATGAGGGTCGTGCTAGTTGTCTAGGGTCTCCCTAGCCGACGTGGGAACCTTGCATGGAAGACCATGTCGGAGCTCGGAGCGAGGATGAAGATCGAAGTAGGGCCCCGGTGGTGATCTTGTTCATGCAATCATTCATGGTGAAGTTTGTAAGTGAATCCGATTTCTAGCGATTAAGTGCCTTCTCGATGATTTTGTTTTCTTCTTGGTTTTGCTTCGTCTACGATCTAGTCTATAGCTAGATTACATAGGGTGCTCTTGTAGCCGCGGTGGCTAGAGGTGCATACCGGACCGGCCAAGTGTTTTCAACTTGTTCTATCGAACTCGCCCTAGACTACCCGCATGAGTAGGGATACGTTGTGACGTAACGGGGGTTCCGAAAGGCGGGCGTTTTCGGAGTCAAATGGAAGGCCACGATTTAAAGATGCTTTTAATGAGATTCGCTTTTCTATCTTCATCTATCTTGTTTGGAGCTACAACATAAGCATGATCTAGACTCTCTAGATCGGTTATCTCTTGCTTTCTCTTGCTACCTCTTTAGTAGATTAGATTAGATTCGTTTTCTTTATGAGTTAGTAGATTAGATGCAACTTGCCTCTTCATAAGATAGCTTACCTTGCTTTACTAGATTGAATCCTTGCGTTGCACATTGTTCCACGGATTCGATACCTTGGGTTCACCACTCGAGGGAAGAAGGGTCCCTTGACTACGATGGGAGACTTGTCCGCTTGCAAGTCTAAACGAACTTTGATACAACTATTAACCGTCAACAGACCACTACAGAGCGTGGACTATCTACTTCATGGACAACGACGGTGCGACAAGAGGACCAGGCGAGAGAAGCTGAAGTTGAGGGGGAGGTAGTCTCGAGGCGTGAGGCTCTTCGGCGGATTCAAGAAGTGCATCCCCTGTCGAAGATCATTGGGGACATCAACGAACGTACTACACGGTCAAGGTCCAGGAATTCCTCTCATTTTGCTCATGCTGGTTTTGTTGCCACTTTTGAGCCCAAGGACATTGGACACGCTTTATCCGATGCAACCGAGCCAATTCTATGCATGAGGAGTTGAAAAACTTTGAGAGGAATCAGGTGTGGGAGTTAGTTGAACCACCTCCAAATTGCCATCCTATTGGAACCAAGTGGGTTTGGAAGAACAAAGAGGGAGAGAATGGGATGGTTGTGAGGAACAAGTCCAGACTTGTTGCTCAGGGATATAGTCAGAAGGAGGGGATCGACTATGAGGAGACTTTTGCTCCTGTGGCCCGTCTTGAGGCAATTCGAATCCTTCTAGCCTTTGTCGTGGCTAAAGGGTTCAAGTTGTTTCAAATGGATGTGAAAAGTGCTTTTCGAATGGGGTCATAGAGGAGGAGGTGTATGTGAAGCGACCACCGGGGTTTGAGAGTGAGAAGTATCCTCACGGGGTGTACGAGTTGAAAAGGGCTTTGTATGGATTGAAACGGGCGCCCGGGCTTGGTATGGGAGATTGAGAGGTTTTACGGTGAGCGAGAGGGTTTGTGATGGGTACCGTGGATAGGACCTTGTTTCTTCTCAAGCATGGGAATGACTTGTTGATTGTGCAGATATACGTGGATGATATTGTCTTTGGTGGCTCGTCACATAACCTTGTTGCCAAGTTTGCAGACGAGATGAGCAGGGAATTTGAGATGAGCATGATGGGCGAGTTGCAGTACTTTCTTGGGCTGCAAATCAAGCAAGTGAGGGATGGAACATTCGTGCATCAGACCAAGTACACGAAAGACATGCTGAGGAAGTTCCAGATGCAAGATGTGAAGTCTATGTCGACACCCATGGGGAGTACGACTACTTTGGATGTGGACGAGGATGGATAACCAGTGGACCAGCGGGAGTACAGGAGCATGATCGGCTCCCTCCTCTACTTGACGGCGACAAGGCCGGACATACGAGTTCAGTGTGTGTCTGTGCGCTCGTTTTCAGGCTTCGCCGAGGACATCACATCGACAGGCCGTCAAGAGGATCTTCAGGTACCTACAGTCTGCCCCTGGTCTTGGTCTTTGGTATTCTTCCTCTTCGACTCTTTCTCTTCATGGTTTTTCTGATCCGGATTTCTTTGGTTGTCGAGTCGAGAGGAAGTCTACTTCGGTTCTGTCGGTTTCTTGGGTCTTCGTTGGTTTCATGGTCTTCCCGCAAGCGATCTAGTGTAGCTCGGTCTACCACCGAGGCGGAGTATGTTGCGGCCGCGAGTTGTTGTTCCCAACCGTTGTGGATTTCATACACTTTGAGAGACTTTGGTGAGGAGTGGACCCGGATCCCACTTCTTTGTGATAGCACCGAGCCATAAGCGTAGCCAAAAACCCAGTGCTTCACTCCGGAACCAAATACATAGAAGTGAGGTACCATTTCTTGAGGGACAATGTGGAAAAAGGAACCATTGTGTTGAGTCATGTGCCTACCCAAGATCAGCTAGCTGACATCTTTATAAAGCCTCTCGACCAAGCTACTTTTGTGCGCTTGCGGGGGGAACTTGGGGTTTGTTGCCCTTTCTAGTTGATTCTTGGGGGATTTTCTTTTGTATCATCTTTTGTATCATCTGTATCGTACCATGTTTTACTTTGATGTATATATACATGCTTTGTTTGATGTACAAACCATGGTAGGATAGCCATCTTGTCATATATCATGTTGCATTTGTATCATATTGCATTTTAGGATGATGAGCTTCTTTCATATGCCTTATTTGAGTCTCTTTGGCTATTTGTGAGATATTGGTCATATGTGTGGAGAAATGGTGATGTGAGGCTATGCTCTTGGAATATTTGAGATATATGTGTGGTGAGATAGTCCTTTTTGAAATAAATGCTAATCTTGACTAATTTTTGGTGAAGTATGCTCCACTCATGTGTAGTAGTGTATCCATGTCATGTTTTGGTCTAAATGTACTTTCTATGCTTAGATTGTGCTTGGATGTCTTTTTCTTGCATTTGGGCCAAAGGCCGAATATCATTGTGAATGTTTAGCCTATGTTGCATTCATGGGGGAGCATAAGCTTCTTTTTGCCGCAAAGGCACTTCATGTACCATGAAATGAATTAATCTTGAAAAGAAGTGTGTATGCTTGAAAAATGCTCCATCCATCATGTCTATGCTTAAAATGTCTTATCTTTCACATATGGGTGCAAAACATGTTGCATGATGTTCACCGGTGGAGAAGTCTCCCCGAAGTGGACACATGGCTCATGAGCTTTGACATGACATGCTTTGCTTTATGGGTGTTTGCCATGATCTTTTGCTGAGATTTTGATATCCTTGTATGATCTTTGAATGGTATGCATGTTTGTGGCTCAAGTGTGACATGGATAGGCTTTTACATGTGAAGCGAGCCTTCTTTTGGTAAAACTGCTTAAATCTGAAAATTTTGCTTTGTCACATGCTTGTATTTTCATATATTACTTGTGGCAATGCTTTGACTATGCTATGATTCATATATAGGCTCTTTGTCTCATTTCTAGCCTTTGACACTAAATTTGGCCTATTTGAGAAGCTCATGTAGATGTTTATATGCTTTGTTTTGCATTTCTGCATTTTCACCTTGATTCATACAATGTCAACAAGGGGGAGAAGAGGTGAGCTTAATGAAAATTCAGAAGAGGTGAGCTAAAATTTGGAAGTTTGCATCCACATGTTCGGGGGAGCTTGCATTTGTTCGGGGGGAGCTTTCTTGCCGTTTTCGGTGTGGAGTTTGTGCTTTGCTCGGCTTCGACCTTTCTTTGCCTTTCTCTCGGTTTTGGTCATGAGTTGCGCTTCTTTGTTTTTCTTTCTTCTTACTTTCTTTCTCTCGAATTTCATTTCGCGTTGTGTGTTGTCAATGTACTCATCAAGGGGGAGATTGAGGACCGGGAGCGTCCGGTGGTCGATGGATGACCGCTCCTCGGTGATGAGTGATTGACAATGGGTGTTGGACCGACTCTTGGCTCGGTGCGCGAGGTGTAGGCTGCGGCCTAGTTCGTGTTGTTGCGGGTGAAGAACGGGCACGAAAGGTCTTCGGCCTTGAGGGGACTCCGGGAGATGGAGAGACAAGTAGGCTCGATTCGAGGGACCCGGTGGACGGCGGGACTAGGTGCAGGCCACATGGTGGCGAGACGAGCAAGACGAAGTCATGGACGATCGAGCCGGTGCACGGTGGCGGTTGAGTCAAGAGGCTTAGCGGGAGGCCGGGCCGAGCATGCGGGGTTTGGTGGTTTGTCCACAAAACCATCGGAGGAAGGTTTCTTGGTTTGGGCCTCAAAACCAAGTCCGAAGACCCAACATGACAGAGACGGGATCCGGGCGTGTCGGGAAGCTTCGAAGTGGAGGACACGCGGCGGGATCGCATGGCTTGCGTCGGGAGAACGCGGGGTGCGGCGAAGGTGTGGCCGTCCGATGGCAAGACCCACAAACATTACATAAGTGCCCCTGCGTGGGTTGTATCGCCGGTAGTTGAGTTAGGGGTAGTCGAGTCATCTTCAACACCGGCGGGACCCGATATATAAGCCATGAGTGTGTGTGGACGGTCGCCTCTCTCGGGACTTAGGGTTTTGTCGATGCGGAATGTGGTCCCGACACTAACCGGTGATAAGCGCAAGGTCTATCCCTCAATGGTCGATGCTAAGCAATCGGGAACACAAGGTTTATCCCGGTTCCCGCCGAGGGCCGTACGTCCAACGGTGGTGTGCTCGAGGCCTTTCGTATTGCTCAAGACCGGGGTGCTCGTAGTGGGGGCTACAAGCAAGGCGGGAGAGGAAGCGTGTCTTCCAAGTCCCCGGTGAAGTGGCCGAAGATATTGTGGGAGAATTGGAGAATAAGTGTGTGATGTCGTGTGTTGTTGTTGTTGTCTCTTTTTCTTGTGTCTGCGGCGGGGGAGTTCGTCTTCCTTTTTATAGGCCAAGGAGAGAGCGAATTACATGTATGCCGTGCTATTTAGCTACATAGGGGAGTGTGGTGCGCCGTGCCGTAGAGTAGGCGGCCGCCTTGACGGTCCTTGCCGCGATCTGGCCATCATGGCGTATCTTGTACCCGAACAGTGGTAGCTTCGAGGGTAGGAGTGCGGCAGATGGCCGTGATGTCCCCGAGGCGGGCTCGAGGGAGTTGCTGACGTCGATCCGTACGGGATAGCAGTGGCCGGCATGGCGGCGTCTCGTTCCCGCACGCCCCACAACGCCGGAGCTGTTACCACAGTGCCCGACGTGGGATTGTACGCGCGGGGGCGACCGCCATGCCGTTAACAGTGGCAGGGATGGCGCCTCGCCGGCCTAACACCTCAACCTAACCCTGCAAAGTCACGGGAAAGCAAATCGAGGGTGCGGCCGGCCCCCCTTCGAGGGCTCGGCGCGTTAGCCGTACGAGAGTAGGCGGCGCGGCGTCACGGGACCGGGCACCGGCCACGTCGCACAGTCCCCCACAGTGGCGGGGATGGGTTCCCTCCTAGGGAGTTGGTGCAACGAGACCGCGAGTCCCGGGCGCATGATGGCGCCGCCCGCCGTTGTCGAACATTAAATGCCCGTACCCACGTACGGGGACGGGCGTGCGCGTGCGGAGCGCCCTCGAGGGAGGCGAGCCCGCTCGAGGGCGGCGCGGACCCTCGAGCGAGTGTTGACGGTGAATTTCCGTCAACCTAGAGTACTTGTTATACATTGGTTTCGATTATGATTTGCAACTAACCCGCCACTAGGCATACTAATGATGCAACAAGTTCTACTTGCATGTCGATTTTGGAGTTTGTTGTTTACGCGGGAAATCTATGCTAAAGAGGAGACTTTCGGGATAAGTTCATCAAGCACTTCAAGAGAAGATCATGAAGCCCGTCACAAGTCAAGACACGAAGTGAACAAGACTCCAAACAACCCAAGGACCGAAGCATCAACACGCAAAACTCCGGGGACTTGGATGTTTACCAACGGGATCAACTCAGCCCGAGAGATATTCTCGCAGCTCAGGACAGCATGATCTTTCGCTACAGATTCGGAGACTTAATCGGTCTTAAATGGCAAAAGTTTGACTGCCAAAGTTGTGGGTCTCGACGATACCTTCGATTTGGACATGTGGAAGGCCCAATTCGGATAAGGGAGCTAGGAGATATAGCCCCCGAAATCCCTGCTGCGCAGTCAGTCCGAAATCAGAACAGATTATCTTCCAAGGCCGATTTGGAGATCTTATCTTCGTTTTTAAGGAAAGAAATGAATACAAAGTTGAAGATAATTTCGTGGCACACAACCTGGACACCGAATTTGCATTATTTGGAGTTCAGACGTGGGAGATATTGCGCTGGCAAGGAAGGACTGCGAATCAGGAAAATCTGGACGAGGCTGATTTTATGGAAACCAAGTTTGCTTCTCTTCCAAGGAGGATCTCGTGCAAGGCAAGAGGGAGCACGCCCAAAGGCACCCCAAGGACATAAATACAGCCCCCGAGGCGCCCCAAGGTGGTTACCCATCGAACAAATCATCCTACCGACGCCAATCACCAGAACACCGCCGCCGCAAGATGAGGGAGAGAGTTAGATGAGCTCGTCGCAACGATCAACGCCGGCGGAGAGAAGGAAGCAAGAGGAGGACTCCAAGCCGCTGGCCTAGGGGTGTTCCCAAGCTCCATCGCCGCCATCTTCGTCGACGACGTTCTCCGGAGTCTCCATCACCCCTATGTGCTTCAATCCGTGTAAGATGATGGGGTAATGTCTCCGTTCATCCCTAGGATTAGATGGATACATGCTATGTAATCGCTACTTGATTCGTGGTTCCAATCTATTGTTTTCATGTTGATGATGCTTTGATGATTAAGGTTAGCTACCATGTTTTTTGGGCGTATGATATCCGCTACTCCCATAGATTCCATCAACATACCGTGTCCATCATAGGTCTAGTCACGAATACCTTCGCGTAGTGACAGTACGAGAGGAGGGAAAGGGCGAAACCGTGGTCACAACCCCCGCGGATTGGTTTACCGCTTTCGTTTAGTAGATGCATACCATGTTATCCTAGATCCTAGGGAGGGAACGCTTATCTTTCTTGCTCGCTCTCTTGTGTTTACCCTTTACCATCTAGTTTAACCCTAGATTTGTTTGATCAACTTAACTTAGATTAACTTAGGTTAGATTGTTTTACCTTTAGATTAATACTCTTTCAAAGGTTTTCCATTCAACTAGATTAGTGCTTGGTTAAGCGCTAGTAATCCCCTTGCTCCGCGGATTGACAAGAACCTTGGGAATCCCGTGGTGAAAAAGGTGTGGGGTCCGTACGCTTGCGGATCGTAGGTGGATACGAGTTTTATCCGTCAACGGCGAGGCGGAGCCCGCTCGAGATAAGCGCACTCCCTCGAACGGGGCGGAGCTCCGCCCGAGGGAGGTGTGTGCCCTCGAGCGAGGCGGAGCCTCGCTCGAGGGGATCTTTAAGTGGGCCTTGGTGGGCTGTCGGGGCCACCGCGGCGTGGGCCATGCCCCATGAGAGTGTTTAAGCGAGGCGCGTTTGGCTTTGGCTTTTATCGGATTTTAAGTGGGGATTCCCCCGGTTGTTTAAGGGGACCCCTAGGGCTGTCCCCGACAGTAGCCCCCGAGCATTTGCGGGTTCGCCGGCCGGGCTCCCGCGGATGCTGGAGCCTACCGATAGGACGTCCTTCCCCCCGGCTTGCGAACGCTTTCCGTGGGGGCCGCGTCGGCGGACCCGCGGGTCTAGCCCCCCGAAGCCCCGTAGGAGCGTGGGCACTCCCGCAGGGGTTTCTCCGCGAGACTTGGTCGGAGGGCGTGGTACATATCTCAACCGACGTTGGCAATGTTTCGGCCGGCTTCGGTGACGCACGCGCCGCCGGCACTATACGCGACGGGTGCAATCCGGGAGGTGTAGCCGTACGTCGAGCCCCCCGAGCCCGGGCCCGTTCGAGGCGATCGGGTAGAGCTCTACGACTTGTTTTTAACGCGCCCTCGCCGTCCCTCCGTGGGACGGAGGGTGAGGTTTCCGCAACCCCCATCGGTCGGGTCGCGGATTGCGGATTCCTCATCGAGCCGGTAGTGGGTGGTTCGAGTGGACGCCCATGCCCCGTTCGATAAGGGTAGGCTGCGTGGTCCAGAGACACGTCCATTAAAGCGCTTGCGTGGGTTTGCTAGGTGGGGCTCGGTCCCGTTCGCTAGGGACCGAGGGCGCGGAAGCTCTCCCTCGGTGGGATCCCCCCGGCTAGGCGCCCTCGGCCGGCTCTCGAACACGACATGTGGGGCACCCTCGAGCCGGCGGGCTCGAGGAACGGCTCGAATGTGCGTGCCCTCGTCGTCCCTGACTCGGGTGATGCGGGGGCGCCGTTCGAACCCGTCGTGGGTCGGGCTTCGAACCCTCGATCGTAGGGCCGTGCGGGGGCGGCGGCTAGGCGCTCCCGTCCTTGCATCCGCGAGTCCTCGAGGGGTCGACCGCGTCAGCCCTCGAGGCGCTGATCAGTAAAATAGTGCGGGGCGGCGGCTAGGCGCTCCCGTCTTGGCATCTGCGTATCCTCGAGGTGCCTGACCGCGTCAGCCCTCGAGGCGCCGATCGGCAAAATAGCGCGGGGTGGCGGCTAAGCGCTCCCGTCTTTGCATTCGCGAATCCTCGAGGGGCCCCGACCGCGTCAGCCCTCGAGGCGCTGATCAGTAAAATAGTGCGGGGCGGCGGCTAGGCGCTCCCGTCTTGGCATCTGGGTATCCTCGAGGGGCCTGACCGCGTCAGCCCTCGAGGCGCCGATCGCAAAACAGTGCGGGGTGGCGGCTAGGCGCTCCCGTCTTTGCATCTGCGAATCCTCGAGGGGCCCTGACCGCGTCAGCCCTCGAGGCGCTGATCAGTAAAATAGTGCGGGGGGTGGCGGCTAGGCGCTCCCGCCTTTGCATCTGCGAATCCTCGAGGGGCCTGACCGCGTCAGCCCTCGAGGTGCTGATCAGTAAAATAGCGCGGCGTGGCGGCTAGGCGCTCCCGTCTTTGCATCTGCGAATCCTCGACGGGCCTGACCGCGTCAGCCCTCGAGGCACTGATCAGTAAAATAGCGCATCGAAGGTACCTGAGGTGCCTGTTTTATCTCAAACGGGCCCCGAGGTGACCGTTCGGTGCTTGCACCCTTTGAGGGTTGAATTGTTCTGAGCCAGGGGCTCGCGCCGCTCGAGGGTCTACCTTACTTGGTAAGGGACCGGGCCATTTAATGCTTCGCGAGCCGAGGCTGCGGTTTCGCGCGCGCGGGCGCGCCTTTTTAGGCGCGCGCGGCCGCGCGCGTAGTGGGCGGCGTGGGCGGGCGGACGTGACCGCCGCCACGGCCCTCCCCGGTTCTACGCCGTGATGATGGCCCGTCGGGCGGTGGCGTGGCCGCCGCGAGTCGTGGTGGGGCCCGCCCGTCAGTGAGAGAAGATCCCCCCTGCCGGTTAATGCGCGCGGGACGTGCGCTCCGGAGAGCAAGCCCGCGGCTTATAAATCTGAGGAGAGGGGAAAACGGCGGTTTTTACCTTAGCAATCACCATTCTTGCTCCCCGCGCTCCGGCCCCCGTCTCGTTCTAGCCGCGGCGCCTTTCCGCCTTTGGAGTTCTCCTCCCCCCTTTCGTCCTTCGTTCCCCGACCCTTTGCCTTTCCTCATGGTGCCGCTTCCGCCTCTCGTCATCGTCGACCCGTACGCGTGGGAGCGCTCGTCGGTGACGCGGGCCGGCCCCGGGTGACTGGTGTCCGCCGGCCACCGGCGGCGAATGAGGAGGGCCGGCCGGCCGAGTGGATAGTGCCGCCGGCTGGGGACCACGCGCCCAACCCGCCGAGCGGCTATGTGGTTAGCTTCACCCGTTTCCACGAGCGCGGCTTCGCGGCGCCGGCGAGCCGCTTCATGCGGGCGCTCTGCCACCACTACGGCGTGGAGCTGCACAACTTCGCGCCGAACGCGATTTCGCGAGCGGCCACGTTCGTGGGCGTTTGCGAGGGGTATCTAGGGATCCCGGTGAATTGGGATCTCTAGATACACCTCTTCCGCATGGAGTCGTTCACGCGACCGACGACGGAGCGAGAGGACACCCGCGCGGTGCGCGCGGCGGGATGTCGCTCGCCTTGCGGGGCGCAAGACAAGGACGACTACATCCCCCGCACCATGACGACCAACAACGCCGGGCCGGGAGCGGGGGGTGGTTCTACCTTCGCAACGACGAGCCCGGTCTCCCCCTACACCGCTTGGTGCTCCGGGAGAAGCCCGACTCCCGGAGCCACGGGGTGTCTCCGTCCAACATCGGAGGCGGCCGGGACTCGCTTCCGGCCGCCCCGAGGAACCCGGCGGGGCGCGGGCGACCTCGGCGACCGTCCTCTCCTTCCTCCACCATCGGCGGTCGTCCCCACGATGGAGAGGCCACTCCGCATCTTCGAGATGACGGAGACGGTGAACCCCGTCGCGCCGGCGAGGTCGTGGATGCTTCCGAGCCCCCTCCCCGAGAGTACGCGGCCACACGGGCGCGGAGCGCCGTCGACACCCGGTCCCTCGCGCGGCCGACCGGTCCCCGTGGGACCTCGAGATGCTTCCCCACCGGCCGGCCGGTGAGTAGAATTCTTGGTTCCGTTTTTGATTTTGCTGGTACTTCAGGTTTTTGACGCACTTCGATGCTTCACTCGCACTGGTGAGCCTGAGCGCCGCAAAGTCTGATCCGCCCACTCCCCGCTCCCTCGCGCTCGGTCGAGCGTCGCAGCAACGGGAGCGGGAGCGGGCGGCGCGCAAGAAGGAGCGCGCGAAGCGACACCGCGAGCGTCGCGAGCGGCGGAACGAGGAGTACCGGCTGCGCGAGCAGCAGGGGCTCTCTTCTCCGGGGACCGAGGAGTACTCGTCCTCGGAGGAGGAAGAGGAGGAAGAGACCGGGGGGGCAGGGCCTCCCTGATAGGTGGGAGCCTGCGCCCCCATCGCCGGAGCCGGCTCCGGCGGCAAGAGCAAGACATCGCCGGGGCGGGTGCGGAGGCGCCGCCGCCGCCGGCAATCGACGACGGGAGCGGCGCCGCGCGCGCGCCACCGGAGGTGCGCGCGACAAGCGCGCCCGCGCGCGCGGCGGGGCTGCGCCCGCGGCGGGGAGACGGCCGGAGGCGCGGCGGCGACCGCACCGGCCGCACCGGAGTCATCCGTCGGGACCTCGAGGAAGAGGAAGCACGCCTTCTCTTCTTCGAGGTGAGGGGCTTGCTCTTCGCGGGGTTGCACATCCGACGGCCAAGAACCCGACCGTTCGTTTGTGTTTGCGTATGGTGGTGCCGACCGTGCCTCCCCCCTCGCACGGCCAAGGTGCCGAGGGCGGACGCATCCGTTCCCACCCGGCGGCGCTTGTCGAGGGCGCCGCGGGCGGGGGCGAGCGCGGCGGCCGCGGCGGGCGAGAGCTCGTAGGGTGCGGGCCGAGGCCCCGAGGCCACGGCCGGCGGATCGCCCGCCACGCGCGGCCGGCGGCCGTCGAGGAGTGGCGGGCGCCGGTCGTGGTGGAGGCGCAGCCCGCCGCGCTGTCGTGGTGGAGGCGCGGCCCGCGGCGCCGGTCGTGGTGGAGGCGCGGCGGCGGCGCCTGCCGAGGAGGGCGAGGGCCGGGCACCCGCGGTCGCGGAGACGCGGTCGGAAGCGGTGGCCGCGGCGCCGCGGCGAAAGCCCGCGGTTACGGAAGCGCGGGCGGAGGCGTCGACGGAGGCGACGCGAGGGGCCGGCACCGCCGGCGACTCCCGGGTGGCGATGGTGGAGATCCCGGACGACGACTCCCCGCCGCCCGGGTGGGACCAGTGGGTCAGTTTCCCCACGGCGTACCCTGAGTCCCAAGAGGGGGCTCTCGTGAGGTGGCGGGAGGGCCACATGGTGGCAGGGGGCCGAGGGCGCGGTGCCGAGGCCTCTTCTTCTCGCGCCGCCGCTCCACCCCGGAGAGGGGCTCGTTGGCGATCCGCCCGCGTTCCCCGACGCCCGGGGGGAGCGGGAGCTATGGGGAGAGCTCCGCAACCACGGCGCCGCGCTCGACCGAGCGTTGAACGAGGCGCCGTGGATCCATGGCGGCCCCACGTGGCGCGTCTTCCGGGTGGGGCACCGTCGCGTGCTTTCTTTGTTTTTTCGTTTTTGCGCGCGATCCTCACGGCATGACGCTCACGGGTCTCGGCTTGTTGGTGACGGGAGCTCGAGCACCGCGCCCGCGATAAGTACGGTGCCTTCGATCGGGTGAGCGCCGAGCTCCGCCAATCCGGGAGCGGTGCGACGCCTTCGACGCGCTCGGCCGACGCCCCGAGGACTCCCGATGGTTGGTCGTCATACCGGGCCGTGGCCCTACGCGATCGGCTTCATGAGAGCGCAAGGCGGGACCGGCGCGCCCCTCCACCCTCGAGCGGTCCGCACGGCCGTCATCGACCGGGATGAGGCGCCGCGGCGGCGCGGGCGGACACGGGAGAAGATGCGCACCCCGGGGGCCAGGCGGGAGACCGGAGGTGGCCGGCGTCCGCAACGACAACCTGGAGCTCCACTCGTTGCTCCGGGGGGGCGAGGCTCAGCAAGCCCAGGCTGAGGAGCGGGCGCGCGCGCTCGAGCAGAAGGCCAAGGAGGCCGACGATCTGAAGGCCGCCCTCGACACCAAGGTTGCGGCGCTCGCCGTCGCGGAGGACCAGCTCCTGCAGGAGTGTACCGCCCGTCAGGGGGCCGAGGGGCAGCTTCAGCAGGAGCGGGCTGCCCTTGCCGACGTCCGGTCGGCGCTGGAGCAGGAGCGCGTCGCTCGCGAGGCGGCGCGAAATCGCTGGAGGGCCGAAACACGGAGTTCTCGAAGCTCGAAGGCAAACCGATGGTGCTCGGCATCACGAGTGCGAGCCGGAGCCGGCCCTCCGGGGAGCAAGGCGAGACCCTCAAGGGCCTTGAGTAGGCGGTCGAGGCCGGGCGCCGCGCCCTCGAGGTGGAGAAGAAGCAGGTCGAGCGTAAGTTGCTGTTCGTCTCTTGTTTCGCTGATTTCCCCTTTAGAGGGTTCGCTCCCTTTTCTGATCCCCCTCTTGCTTGGCGACTTTAGGCTTGCACACCGCGCCGGGGCACACGGCCGAACGGGCCGAGGCGCGGCAGCACCTCCTACAACTCCTCCGAGCATGAGGCTGCGCCGGAGTTGCGCTCCGCGGCCCTCGAGACTTGCCGGGCCGTGGAGGAGGGTGAGGCGCGGGCTAGCGGCTCACCGGCCGGCCGCCCGCGCGCCCTTGGCGGGCACGTCACCGGGCGCATGTGCGGGCGGCGCACCTCGGCGTCCGAAGGCCCTCGGGGGTGGTGCGATCTCACTATGAGATCAACTTCGAGGCGGTGGCGGAGGGTTACGTCGTCCTCGAGGGCGTCGAGGACGAGGTGGCGATGGAGCGCGTGGACGCGTTAGCCGCCGACGCCGCCGGGACTCTTGCCGAGGCCTTCGAGGGAGTTTCTTTTCCCGGATGCCGCCGATGCTACCGCTCCTCCCGGCCGAAGATAGCCGGGCGCTAGGCCCTTTTTTGTTTAAGTGTTAGTGTGTTGGCCGCGTGGCCTTGTAAATAAACATATTACTTTGCTTCAATCATTTGTGAAAGTGGAATGATGTCTTTTACTTTATTGCGCTTTTTTTTCTCCTTCTTCCGAGTAAAATTCTAGTTAGGGGAGTTCGATTTTCGCGAGCGGCCTGCTGGGTTGGAGGCAAGAGAGAAGGGCCGTATCCTCACAGAGGCGTAGGCTATCTCTGACTTGCGCGTCCTTTCCGCTAGGCTGCCTGCGCCCTGTTCGAATTTTGCTCAAGGCCAAAGTGAAAACATGCTTAGCGCGCGTGAGTTGTTTCTTTTTTGGCGAGAAAATGGGACCATTTTTTGGGGGGGATGCCCCCCGTAGTAGCCCCCGAGGGTAACTTGGGTTTCAGGGGAAAGCCGAGTTGCCCTTTTTATTGAACTGGTGATATTTACATGGTTGCCACCAACTGGGGTGTTGGTCACGTGATTTACAACAAAGGACTTGGACATCCTAGCTAGGGATAGAAGCGACGTAGCTGTTGGATGTTCCAAGCGTTGGTGAGTTCTTCGCCGTCCTCGTTGGCCAGCTTGTACGTGCCGGGCTTGAGCACTTTCACTACGACGTAAGGCCCCTCCCACGGGGGTGATAGCTTGTGGCGTCCTCGGTTGTCTTGGTGTAGCCTTAGTACCAAATCCCCTTCGCTGAAGTCCCGCCGGCGTATCTTTCGTGCTTGGTAGCGCCTGAGGGACTGTTGATATCTTGCGGAGTGCATCAAGGCCACGAGGCGTGCTTCGTCCGGACCGGTCCGGTGAGTCCTCGCGGGCTCGGCCGGTTGACGTCCTCGTCGTAGCCTCGTACCCCGGGTGACCCGTATTCTAAGTCCGTGGGGAGGACAGCCCTCGCGCCATGGACTAGAAAAAACGGGGTGAACCCGGTGGCTGCGCTTGGGGTGGTCCTTAGGCTCCACACGACCGCCGGCAACTCTCGGAGCCATTTCCGACCGGGCTTATTCGGCTAGTCGAAAATTACCGGGCTTAAGGCCTTGTAGGATCATGCCATTGGCACGCTCTACTTGGCCGTTAGTCCGTGGGTGTGCCACGGCCGCCCAATCCACACGGATGTGGAATTTGTCGCGAGAACTCCGGGAATTTCCCGCCCGTGAACCGGGACCCGTTGTCGGTGATGATGGAGTTCGGCACTCTAAAACGATGGATGATGTCGGTGAAGAACGTCACCGCTTGCTCGCCCCCGAGATTCGTAATGGGGCGTACTTCTACCCACTTAGAAAATTTGTCGATTGCAACCAACAAGTGGGTGAAGCCCCCGGCGCCTTTCGCGGGGGCCCGACGATGTCCGGCCCCCACACGGCGAAAGGCCATGTTATGGGGATGGTCCTGGGGACGTGAGCGGGGAGGTTGGATTTGCGGGCGTAGAACCGGCACCCTTCGCGGTGCGCACGATCTCACCGGCATCCGCAACCGCGGTAGGCCGTAAAAGCCTTGGCGGAATGCGTTGCCCACGAGGGTGCGGGGTGCGGCGTGATGGCCGCGCATCCCCGCGTGAATGTCCCATAGGAGCTCGCGCCCCTCGGGGATGGGCACGCACCGCTCGCGAGATGGCCCCAAATTGCCATTTGTTCGAGTTGATTTTGGTGATTCATGACAACACAAGTAATGGGACTAACCTCATTGTCTAGCATGTCTTTGTAGGCATTCCTAGGTCCCATGGATGTTACCACATGTTAACATACCATGCACAAGTTAACTTAACATGCCCAAGCTAACATGTCATGCCACAAGTTAACACACCATGGACATGTTAGGTTACTCACAGCAAATTTGAGGACTTAGTATATTTTTGGAGGCTATAAGTAATGGCATGTTAAGTATGTTAAGCATGTTAAGTTGAAGCAAAGATCCAAGTTGAAGACGCAAAGAAAAAGAAGGAAAAAGACACCATCAGATGAACCGACGGTACCCAAATAGCAAGCGTCGGTGCAATCATCGGACGAGTTGGTACATCGGTGTCGGTGCGGAATATGGTCCCGACACTAACCGCAGATAGCGCCGTGGTCTATCCCTCAATGGTCGATGCTAAGTAACAAGTGACACGGGGATTTTATCCCGGTTCCGGCCGAGGGGGCCGTACGTCCGCCAGAGGCGTGCTCGGGGCACTATATTACTTAGCACCGGGGTGCTTGTAGTGGGGCGATACAAGCAAGGCGGGAGAGGAAGTGCGACTTCCAAGTCCCTGGAGGAGTGGGCGAAGATATTGTGGGAGAATGAGTACGTGGTGCGTGGTGTTGTGTGGAACCGAGTTTTTTGTTCGTCTCTGTCCCCCCCCGCGGCCGGGGTTCGCCCCCCCCCCCTTTTATAGATCAAGGGGGCGGCGGGTTACATGCGCGCCGCGCTACCTAGCTACGTGGGGGGGTGCGCGTCGTGCTACGGCGTAGAGTGGGAGGCCGTCCGGTCGATCTTCGCGGCGATCCGGCCATGATGGCCTACCTCGTACCCGAACGGTGGCGGTTCGAGGGTAGGAGGGCGGCGGATGGTGGTGGCGCCCTCCGATAGGCCTCGAGGGAGATGCCGACGATGGGCCGGTACGGAGCACGGGGAGCGGGTAAAACGGCGTTCCTTCCCAACGCGCTTCACGGTGTTGGAGTGGTTGCTATAGCGCCCGGCGTGCGCCCGCAAGCGCGGGGACGGCGGCCATGCGTCACGGTGGGCCGGGATGGCGATCCACCGGCCTAGCGCCTCCACCTAACCCCCCGTAGGGTCACGGGGAAAGTAAATCGAGGGTGCGCCGGCCCCCTTCGAGGGTCCGGCGCGTTAGCGCACGCGGGGTGGGTGCGCGGTGTCACGGGGCCGACACCGGCCGTACGCACGGTCCCTCCCCACGGCGGGTAGGGATGGGCTCCTCCCCGGGGAGTTGGTGCGGCGGCACCGGGCGCGAGCCCCCGGCGCATGATGGCGCCGCCCGCTTGCGTCGGGCGTTAAACGCCCGTGTGGCGGGGGCCGGCGCACGCGTGAGGGGCGCCCTCGAGCGTGGCGGGCCCCGGCCGAGGGCGGGATGTGCCCTCGAGCGAGGCGAGACCCGCTCGAGGGGGAGTGAGCCCTCGAGCGGGGCGGAACCGCTCGAGGGAAGAGTTGCCCCTCGAACGGGGCGAGGGGGAGCGCGCCCTCGAGCGGGCGGAGCTCGCTCGAGGGGACCTCTAAGAGGGCCGTCTTGGTGGGCCGTCGGGTCCCGCGGCGTGGGCCGTGTCTGCATGGTTAGGCACCGCATGGTTAGGCTTAGCGCGTTTTGGTGTGGTTGCGGGTTTTAAGTGAGGATTTCCCCGTTGTTTAAGGGGACCCCTAGGGCTGTCCCGACAGTAGCCCCCGAGCATCTGTGGGTTTGCCATTGAGGCTCCCGCGGTCCGGAACCTACTGATAGGACGTTCTTCCCTCCTTGTTTGCGAACGCTTTCCGTGGGGCCGCGTCAGCGGACCCGCGGGTCTAGCCCGAGCCTGCGGGAGCGTGGATGCTCTGGGCAGGGGTTAACCGTAAGAATTGGTCAGAGGGCGTGGCACACATTCCAACCGGCATCGGCGGTGTTTCGGCCGGCTTCGGGGGGTGCACGCGGCGCCGGCGCCGTCTCCGGCGGGTGCAATTTCAAGGAGGTGTAGCCGTGCGTCAAGCCCCCGAGCCTTGGCCCGTTCGAGGCGATCGGGGTCGAGCTTTACGACTTGTTTTCTTACGCGCCCTCGCCGTCCCTCCGCGGGACGGGGAGGGTGAGGTTTCCGCAACCCCCATTGAGCGGGTCGCGGATTGCGGATTCCTCGTCGAGGCGCTAGCGGGTGGTTCAAGTGGACGCCCATGCCCCGTTCGATAAGGGTAGGGCCGCGCGGTCGGAGACGCGTCCGTTGACGGATAAAAGACGTATCCCTCTACGATCCGCAAGCGTACGGACCCCACACCTTTTTCACCACGGGATTCCCAAGGTTCTTGTCAATCCGCGGAGCAAGGGGGATTACAAGCGTTCGATCAACAACGACACACTAGCTACTAAAACCCTAACAACTATTATACTAGAAAACACTAAACTACACTAGAGAGAATGATAAACGATCAAGGTAGAAGACACTTGTCGGGGGACACCCCTAGGGGTCCCCTTAAACAACGGAGAAATCCTCACTTAATCCCGCAACCGCATCAAAACACGCTAAGCCTAACCATGCAGGTGACTAACCATGCGGGACACGGCCCACGCCGGGACCCCGACGGCCCACCAAGACGACCCTCTTAGAAGTCCCCTCGAGCGAGGCCCCGCCTCGCTCGTGGGCGCGCTCCCCCCTCGGGCGGGTTCCGCCCCGTTCCGGGGGCAACTCCCCCTCGAGTGGTCCCGCCCCACTCGAGGGCTCACCCCCCCTCGAGCGGGCCTCGCCCCGCTCGAGGGTCCGCTCCGCCCTCGGGCGGGGCCCGCCACGCTCACGGGCGCCCCGCACGCGTGCGCCGGCCCCGTACTTGGGCATTTAACGCCCCGACGCCGCGGAGACGGCGCCATCATGCGCCGGGGCTCACGCCCGGTGCCGCCGCACCAACTCCCCGGGGAGGAGCCCATCCCCGCCCGCGTGGGGATGGACCGTGCGGTACGGCCGGTGTCGGTCCCGTGACACCGCGCACCCACTACGATGCGGCTAACGCGCCCGACCCTCGAAGGGGGGCCGGGCGCACCCTCGATTTCACTTTCCCATGACCCTACGGGTTAGGTGGGGGGCGCTAGGCCGGTGGATGGCCATCCCGGCCACCGTAACGGCGCGGCCGCCGTACCCACGCGTGTAGGCGCACGCCGGCGGCGCCGGCGCACGCCGCGCACGGCTGCAGCAACCACTCGCTACCGCGGAGCGCATTGGGAAGGAACGCCGTTCTGCCTGCTCCTGTGCCCCGTACCAGCCATCATCGCACCTCCCTCGAAGCCTATCGGAGGACGCCACCGCCATCTGCCGCCCTCCTACCCTCGAACCGCCACTCGTTCGGGTACGGGGTAGGCCATCATGGCCGGATCGCAGCGAAGATCGTCCGGACGGCCGCCCACTCTACACCGTAGCGCGACGTGCTCCCTCACGTAGCTAGGTAGCGCGGCGGGCATGTAACCCGCCGCCCCCTTGGCCTATAAAAGGGGAGGCGAGCCCCCAGCCGCGGGGGGGGGACAAAACGAGTTCGGTCGAACACAACACCCCGTGCACTCACTCTCTTATCCCCCCACAACATCTCCGACCCACTCTCCCGGGGACTTGGAAGCCACGCTTCCTCTCCCGCCTTGCTTGTACTTGCCCCACTACAAGCACCCCCGGCCGAGCAATATAGTGCCACGAGCACACCCCTCTCTGGACGTACGGCCCCCTCGGCCGGAACCAGGATAAAACCTTGTGTCATTTGTTGCTTGGCATCGACCATTGAGGGATAGACCTAGGCGTTATCTACTGGTTAGTGTCGGGACCATATTCCGCACCGACAGTTGGCGCCCACCGTGGGGCAAACGAGCGCCTAAGGTCATTTCGCCAACTCCCTCCATGGTGATCCGCACTGAGTACCGTGGTACCCGCTACAACATGGGTAGCTCGGACCCTCTCCCGGCCGGGTTCGAGATCCGCTTCGGGGACTCGAACTTCCGGGCCACGGGGGAACGGCTATCTCATGCGCCTCACCAATCGTGAGGAGCTTCGCGCGCGCGCGCGAGGCCAGTCCGCTCCGGTCTCCGCCGCACGCACGACACCGGCGCGGGCGCCGCAGGCACGGATGCCGCGGGCCCATCGACGCCGCGCCGCCGTCGTCGCTCCGGCTGCGCTCGCGCCGGGCGCGGTCCGAGCGGCGGCAAGCCGAGCGCGCCGCCACTCGGCGCGGCACGCCCACCGTCACGACGGCCGCCACCGCCCCAGCGGGACCGCGTGCGGTCTCCGGACCACGCATCCCCATCGGGCGCATGGCGCCACTACGGCCTACAACGCCAACGTCAACACGACGATGCGCAGGGTTCCACCTGGCCGCCACGTCTTCGTCGCCAGGGACCCCGGCACCTCCGCGACGGATGAGTCATCCCCGGGCTCCGTCGACACGATGCCACCCGCCAACCGCCACGGGTACGCGGAGTGGGACTTCTCGGCGTGCGGGACCCCGGTCGCGTTCGGGCGCTTCCTCGACGCCACGGACTACTGGTTTGGCTGCTCCGACGACTCCGACGCGGGAGCTACGACCCCGCGCGGGAGTGCTGCGCCGTCATCACCAACGACCCGGCCAACGCCGCCGGTGCGGCAGGTGCCGGAGACGGGGAAGTCACGCCGCCCGAGGGGATCGCTACGCGCCCGGCCGCGGGGCCAAGCGCTCCGCGGGGCCGACGTCGACGCACGGCTGGCCCAAGCCCGCGAGCTCGAGGCCAAGGCCGGCGGAGAGGAATAGGGACGGTGCGGGCGCTCTCTCGCGCTTCGATGGCGGGGGAGGCCTCCGCGCGCGGCGAACGCGCGCGGGAGGCCGGGCGGCAGGTCCGTGACCGCATCAACCCCGTCCCCAACGTCGACAACGCGGACACTCCGCCGCGGGCGAGCCAAAAGCTCATCGCCGCCGCGGCGTTGCTACGCGCCATGCCGGCACCCTCGACCCCCGAGGCTCGAGACATGCACCGCGAGGTGCAGACCCTCCTTGAGCAAGCGGCCGTCCAGCAGGCCGAGAGCTCGGCCTCACGCATCCGCCAACAGGGGGACGCGCGGGGTGATGATCCTGCACCAGGAGGCGAACCCTCAGTGCACGCGGGTCAACCTGCTGACCAGGGACGCACGCCGGCCAAGGAGCGGCTCCTTGACACGCGCAGGGCGCTGGACGGCGATGCCCGCAACGTCATCAACGCCAGGCGCACCAGCAAGGCGGACGCGCGAGCGGCTAGGGGTTACCACCCTCGAAGGGGTGGACGCTACGGCGGCGGTGAGGATCGCTCCGCAACGCCGGAGCCCCCGGGCACCCGTGTGTTCGGCGGGAGATCCGCACGGCGGCGTTCCCCCGGCGCTTCGTCGGCCCTCGACAATCGTCAAGTACAACGGGGAGACGGACCCTCGCGTGCGGCTCAGCGACTACCGCCTAGCACTTTGTCGGTGGGGCGGGGCCACCAACGACGAAGTGATCATCCGCAACTTGCCCCTGCATCTGGGCGACGCGGCCCGGACATGGCTCGAGCACTTGCCCGCCAGCCAGATCCATAACTGGGACGATCTAGTCCACACGTTCGTGGGCAACTTCCAGGGCACGTACGTGCGCCCTGGGAACTCCTGGGACCTGCGCTCCTGCACGCAGAAGCCCGGCGAGTCGCTGCGGGACTTCATACGACGCTTCTCCAAGCGCTGCACGGAGCTCCCCAGCGTGGCACAGTCCGAGATCGTGCACGCGTTCCTCGAGGGCACCACGTGCCGGGACCTCGTGCGCGAGCTGGGACGCAGCCCGCCTGCGGACTCAAACGAGCTGTTCGACATCGCCACCAGCTTCGCCTCCGGAGAGGAGGCCGTGGGGGCAATCTTCGACGGCAAGAAGGGCAAGCGCTCCGAGGGATGCGCCGCGGAGGGCGGCGGGTCCAAGGAACCGCGCCGCAACGACAAGCGGGCAAGAAGGGGGAAAGAAGCCGCGCCGCGGCGCGCGGCGAGGGCGCAACGGCGGCAACGCCGAGGCCCTCGGCGTCGACCCGGCCGACGGGGGCCCTCGGCCGGCTCCTCGAGGCCGGGGGTGTTTGACGACATGATGAAGAAGCCATGCCCCTACCACAAGACTCCCGTGAACCACACTCTTGAGCGGATGCGACATGCTCAAGAAGTTCTATGGCCGTGCCGCCGCGAAGGAGGCGAGAGGCCAAGAAAGATGGGGGCGATGGCGACGCGGGTGGTTTCCCGCTCGTCGAGAATGTGTTCCTCATCTTTGGGGGACCTACCGTCGACATGTCGACCCGGCAGCGCAAGAAGGAGCGGCACGAAGTCCTCGCCACAGAGAGGGCGCCTCCGGCCTTCCTCAACTGGTCGAAGGATGCCATCACCTTTAGCCGGGACGACCACCCAAACCGCATCCCGAACCCGGGCCAGTACCCGCTGGTGGTCGATCCCATCATTGGGAACGCTCGGTTTTCGAAGGTCCTTATGGACGGAGGCAGCGGCCTCAATATCCTCTTCGCGCATACATTGCGCCTGATGGGGATCGGGCTGGACCAGTTGCGGCCCAGCACGAAGCCGTTTCACGGCATCGCGCCGGCAAGCGAGGTTCAACCCCTCGGGCGGATCGATGCGCCGGTGCCGGGTTTGGGACCCCCAAGAACTTCCGCAAGGAAACCCTCACCTTCGAGGTGGTGGGATTCAAAGGGGCCTACCATGCCATACTTGGGCGACCATGCTATGCCAAATTCATGGCGGTCCCCAACTACACGTACCGAAGATGAAGATGCGGGTCCAAACGGCGTCATCACCGTCGGGTCGTCGATCGAGCACGCATTCGGCGCGACGTCAAGTGCGTGGAACATGCGGAGGCACTAGCGGCTGGATGAAGCGCCGGTAAACACTTTGGAGAAGATGGTCAACGATGACCTCGGCTCCGCCGCCAAGCACGTCGGCAATTTCGAGGCCGCGGAGCAAACCAAAGGGGTCCCCCTCGACCCGTCGGCCCCCGAGGGCAAGGCGTTGAGGGTCGGCTCGACCCTCGACCCTAAATAGGAAGCGGTGCTCGTCGACTTCCTCCGCGCCAACGCCGACGTCTTCGCGTGGAGCCCCTCGGACATGCCGGGCATCCCGAGGGAGGTCGCCGAGCACTCCCTTGATATCCGCCAAACGCCGCGCCGTGCGGCCGGCGGGCGCGCCGCTTCGACGAGGAGCGGCGACGGGCGATCGGAGCGGAGCTGCGGAAGCTCCTCGAGGCCGGATTCATCAAGGAAGTGTTCCACCCTACGTGGCTAGCTAATCCGTGCTTGTAAAAAAGAAAAATGGGAAGTGGAGGATGTGTATAGACTACACCGAGTCTCAATAAAGCATGTCCAAAAGTTCCTTTTCCTTTGCCACGCATAGATCAAATCATTGATTCAACAAGTGGGTGCGAACTCGCTCTGTTTCCTTGATGCCTATTCGGATATCACCAAATAAAAATGAAGGAGTCCGACCGGCTCGCGACTTCGTTCATCACACCATTCGGGACGTTCGTTACGTCACGATGCCTTTTGGCCTCGAAACGCGGGCGCAACGTACCGGCGCGCATGCGGCACGTTTTTGGGGATCACATCGGGCGGACGGTCGAGGCCTACGTGGACGACATCGTCGTCAAGACCGGAAGGCGGACGACACCCGGTTAACGACCTTGGCGTCGCGTTCGGTACCGCCTACGGGCCAACGGGGGTCAAGCTAAACCCCGAAAAATGTGTCTTTGGAGTGACACGGGGCATGCTCCTAGGATACATCGTCTTCCAGCGGGGAATCGAGGCCAACCCTGAAAAGGTCGCGGCCCTCGAACGAATGGGTCCAATCCGGGACCTCAAAGGGGTGCAGAAGGTGTTGGGGTGCCTCGCCGCCTTAAGCCGCTTCATCTCGAGGCTCGGTGAGAAGGGCCTGCCCCTCTACCGGCTACTCAAGAAGCACGAGCGCTTCTCTTGGACCGCCGAAGCCCAGGAAGCGCTCGACAAGCTGAAGGCGTCCCTGACGCACGCTCCAATCCTCACGCCGCCGCGAGACGGCGAACCCCTACAGCTCTACGTGGCCGCAACCACCCAGGTGGTCAGCGCCGTGATCGTCGTGGAGCGCACGGAGGAAGGGCACGCCCGCGCCGTGCGAGAGGCCGGTCTACTACATCGGCGAAGTCTGTCGGACACGAAGACGCGCTACCCCCGTGTCCGAAAGGCGTTGTATGCGGTAGTCCTTGCACGGCGCAAGCTCCGCCACTACTTCGAGGCCCACCGGTCACGGTGGTCTCCTCCTTCCCGCTAGGAGAGATCATTCGCAACCCCGACGCGGCGAGGGCGGGATTGCTAAATGGTCCGTGGAGCGATGGGCGAGACGCTCGCCTACGCCCCGCGCAAGGCCATCAAATCACAAATCTTAGCCGATTTCGTCGGCGAGTGGACGGACACGCGGCCCGCCGCCCCCACAAATCCAAGCGAGAATGCGTTGGACTCTCGTTCTTCGACGGCTCGGTGATGAAGACGGGGAGCGGGGCGCGGGCCTGCTCTTCGTGTCACCCCTCGGGGAGCACATGCGCTACGCAGTACGCCTCCACTTCCCCGCGTCCAACAATATGGCAGAATACGAGGCCCTTCTCTGCGGCCTCAAAATCGCCATTGAGTTGGGCGTCAAGCGCCTCGACGTGCGAGGGGACTCGCAGCTCGTGATCGATCAAGTCATGAAGAACGCGAGCTGCCACGACGACAAGATGGAGGCCTGCGTAAAGCCGTGCGGGCCCTCGAAGACAAGTTCTACGGCATCGAGCTTAATCATGTACCCCGCCGGTACAACGAGGAAGCGAACGAGGCGGCAAAGATCGCGTCGGGCGGATCACCGTTCCCCCGAACGTTTTCGCGCGCGACATCGCGCGCCCCTCGGTCGCCTTCGAGCCCTACCCCTCGAGCGACGGCGGACCCTCGGGGGCTCCCTCGAATCCAGCGGGTGCGGAACCCATGGATGAGGACCCCTCGAACGAGGCGTACGTGCTCTCCCTTCTCGAGGGGTACGGCTCCCACGAGGTCGATGCGATGGACATAGAGCCGGCTCCTGTCCAAGCGGATTGGCGGGAAAAATACATCGCCTGGATCGCTCGAGGGGAACTCCCCGCGGACCGGGCCGCAGCCAGGCGCATCGCCAGGATGGCCAAATCCTTCACCCTCGTCGACGGCGAGGCCGACAAGCGCGCGCGCGTCAGGCATCCTCCAGCGGTGTATACCCATTCCCGAGGGGCGCGAGCTCCTACGGGACATCCACGCGGGGAATGCGTGGCCACCACGCCGCGCCGCGCACCCTCGTCGGCAACGCGTTCCGCCGGGGCTTCTATTGGCCTACCGCGGTCGCGGATGCCGCCGAAATTGTACGCACTGCGAAGGGTGCCGGTTCTACGCCCGCAAGTCCAACTTGCCCACTCATGCCCCCGCAAACGATCCCCGTGACGTGGCCGTTCGCCGTGTGGGGGTTGGATATCGTCGGGCCCCTGCGGAAGGCGCCCGGGGGCTTCACCCACCTACTGGTCGCAATTGACAAGTTCTCCAAGTGGGTGGAGGTGCGCCCCATCACGAATTTGAGGGCTGAGCAGGCGGTCACATTCTTCACCGACATCGTCTACCGCTTTGGAGTGCCAAACTCCATCATCACAGACAATGGGTCCCAGTTCACGGGCCGGAAGTTCTTGGAGTTCTGCGATAAGTTCCACATCCGCGTGGATTGGGCAGCCGTGGCACACCCACAGACTAACGGCCAAGTGGAGCGTGCCAACGGCATGATCCTACGGGGCCTCAAGCCCGGGGTAATTTTCGACCGACTCAACAAGTGCGGGGCGAAAATGGCTCCAAGAACTACCGGCGGTCGTGTGGAGCCTAAGGACCACCCCAAGCGAGCCACCGGGTTCACCCCTTTTTTTCCTAGTCCATGGCGCGGAGGCCGTCCTCCCCACGGACCTGGAATATGGGTCGCCCAAGATTCGAGGCTACGACGAGGATGCTAACCAGCGAGCCCGCGAGGACTCGCCCGGACCGGCTAGACGAAGTACGCCTCGTGGCGTTGATGCACTCCGCAAGGTATCAACAGTCCCTACGACGCTACCAAGCACGCAAGATACGTCGGAGGGATTTCAGCGAAGGGGATCTGGTCCTAAGGCTACGCCAAGACAACCGAGGACGCCACAAGCTATCGCCCCCATGGGAGGGACCCTACGTCGTGGTGAAGGTGCTCAAGCCGGGGCACATACAAGGCGGCCAACGAGGACGGTGAAGAACTCACCAACGCTTGGAACATCCAACAGCTACGTCGCTTCTACCCTTAGCTAGGATTTCCAAGTACTTTCTGTTGTAAAATCACATGGCCAACGCCCCAGTTGGTGTCAACTATGTAAATACTCCAAGTCTAATAAAAGGGCAACTCGGCTTTCCCCTGAAACCCAAGTTACCCTCGGGGGCTACTACGGGGGGCATCCCCCCCCCCAAAATGGTCCCATTTTTCGCGCAAAAATAAAAAACGACTCACACGCGCTAAGTTTGTTTCCTACTTCAACCTCGAGCCACGATTCGAACAGGGCGCAGGTGGCACAGCGGAAGGAGCGTGCGAGCCAGAGATAGCCTACGCCGCGTGGCTACGGCCCTTCTCTCTCGCCTCCAACCCGGCGGGCCCCCCGCGAAAATCGAACTCCCCTAACTAGAATCTACTCGGGAAGAAGGAGAAACAAAAATCGTGATAAACAAACAATTTCATTTACATCCAACGCCCATGTTCATGAAACGACTTGTTTATTTACAAAAGGCCACGAGGCCGAGTACCGATACACATAAAAAAAAACGGGCCTAGCGCCCGGAGCCGCTTTCGGGCGGGAGGAGCGAGCGGCGTCGCGACATCGGGGAAGAGGAACTCCTCGAAGGCCTCGGCGAGCGATCCGGCGGCGTCGGCGGCAAGCGCGTCTACGCTCTCCATGGCCCCTCGTCCTCGACGCCCTCGGGAACGATGTAGCCCCTCGCCGGCGCCTCGAAGTTGACCTCGTAGTGGGATCGCACCACTCCGAGGGCCTTTCGGACGCCTCGGTGTACAACGCCGGCGCATCCGCTCCGTGACGTGACCGCCGAGGGCGCGCGGGCGGGCGGCCGGCCGAGCCGCCGGCTTGGGCCTCGCCTTCCTCGACGACGCGGCGAGGTCTCGAGGGCCGCATCACGCGGCTCCCGCGGCCTCTGCTCGGAGGAGTTGTAGGAAACCTGCGGGGGCCTCGGCCCGCCCGGCGGCGTGCCCCGGGCGGTGCGCAAGCCACGGAATCAACAAGACGAAAAGAAATCGAAAGGGGGAAACGAACCCTCTAAGGCAAAAAACCAACAAGCAGAGTCAAACAGTGACTCACCCTCGACTTGCTTCCTCTCCAAATCGAGGTCGCGGCGCGCGGACTCGAGCGCCAACTCGAGACGGCCGGACGGTTTCGCCTTGCTCGCGGAGGGCCAGCTCCTGGTTGGCGTTGCTGATGCTGAGCGCGAGCGCATCGTCCTCAACCTTGGAGAATGCGGCTTTCCGCTCCTCCAGCGACTTCTCCGCCGCCTCGCGCGCGACGCGCTCCCGCTCCCGGCGCCGTCGGGCGTCGCCGAGGGCGGCTTGCTCTCGCCGGAGCCGCCCCTCGGCCCCACGGCGGGCGATGCGCTCCTCGCCGGAGCCGCTCCTCGGCGGCGACGAGGGCCGCGGCCTTGGCGTCGAGGGCGGCCCTCGGGTCATCGGCCTCCTTGGCGCGCTGCTCCAACCCGCGCGCCCGCTCCTCGGCCGGCGTTGCCTGCGCCTGCGCCCCCTCGAGCGACATGCGGAGCTCCCGGGTTTCGGCGCGAGCGGTGGCCACCTCCGCCTCCCGGTTGGCGGCCGGCGTCCGCGTCTTCTCCGGGTCCGCGCGCGCGCGTTCCATAGCGCCTCGTCGCGATCGGTGAGGGCCGCGCGGATCCGCTCGAGGCTCGAGCGACGCGCCGTGTCTGCCTCGAGCTCTCGGGGAGCTCGTCGCACCACGCCATCGCCCCGCACGCCGGGCCACCGTCCGGCGTCCTAAGAGCGTCCGCAAGCGCGTCGAAAGCGCCGCACCGCTCCCGGAGGCCGGCGGGCCTCGGTGTTCACCGGTCGAACGCGTCGTACTTCTCGTGGGCGCGGCGCTCGAGCTCCTGGCATCCACACATCAAATCCCGTAAGCGTCAAGGCTTGAATGCAGCACACGAAAACGAAAAGGGAAGAGGGACGAGTAACCACGGCTCACCTGGAAGACGAGCCAGGCCGGGCCGCCGTGAACTTGCAGCGCCTCGTTCAGCGCGCGGTTGAGCGTGGCGCCGTGGCTCCGAGCTCGCCCCGAGCTCCTCGCTCCCCCGGGCGTCGGCAAACGCGGGGGATCACCGACGGCCCCCCTCCACCTGGGCGGGGGCGGCCGGCGTGGGAGGACGAGGCCTCGGCACCATGTCCTCGGCCCCCCACCACCATGTGACCCTCGTGCCGCCTCACGAGGGCCCCCTCCGGGGCTCGGGGGAGTTCGTGGGCCGGGCGGCCCACCGATTCCACCCGGGCGGCGGGGAGTCATCCGAGAGCTCCACCACCTCCGCCCGAAGATCGCCGGCGGGCGCAGCCCACTTGCGCCGCCCTCCGCCGGCACCTCCACCCCGCGCCTCCGTGGCCACGGGCGCCCGTCGTGGCACCGTGGCCGCCACCTCCGGCCGTACCGCCGCATCCACGGGCGCACCCGCGGTTGCGCCCGCTCCACCTCCTCCGCGGTGGCCGCCACCGCGGGCCGCGCCTCCACCGTGGCCGCCGCCGCGGCCCGTGTCTCCGTGGCGACCGGCGCCGGCCGCCCCCGGCGACCTGCGGGCCGCGCCGCGGTGGGCTGATCCGCCGACCAGGGGCCTCGAGGCCCCGGCCGGGCCTTGCGAGCTCGTGCCCGCCGCCGCGCTTGTCCCCGGGCGCGACCCCCTCGACGAGCGCCGCCGGGTGGGGATCGATGCGTCCGTCCTCAGCACCTTGGCTGGTGCAAGAGGAGGAACGGTTGGCACCGCCCTGCACAGGCACGAACGGAGGGTTAGAGCACTTAATCATCGACGAACCAAACCAAACGAAGGAGGACAGGCTCCTTACCTCGCAGAGGAAAAGGCCCGTTTCCTTTTCCTCGAGGCCTCTGCGGATGAGGCCGGCGCGCTGCCGCGCCGCGACCGGCGCCGCCTCCCGACGGCGCCACCGCGCGCGCGGGCACGCCCCGCCCCGCGCGCGGGGCGCGCCCGATGCCGCACCCCCCGAAGGCGCCACCACGCGCGGGGGCACGCTCGCCCCACGCGCGGGCGCGCGCGCCGTCGCGCCCCTCGACGATGATGCCGCGCGCGCGGGCACGCTCCCCCCGCGCGCGAGCACGCTTGACGCGCGCGCGGGGTGCGTCCGCCGCGCGTGCCTCCGCGGCACGCGCCGGCACCTCCGCGGCGCGTGCCGCCCCGATGACGATTGCCGGCGGCGGGCGCCGGTGCGCCCGCCCCGGGCGAAGCCGCCCCCGACGCCGGCGCGGGTTCCGGCGACGGGGGCGCGGGCCGCCACCGTCGGAGGGGGCCCTCCCCCTCGGCCTCTTCCTCCTCGTCCTCCTCCGAAGACGAGGGCTCCTCGATGTCCGGGGAGGAGAGCCCCGGCTCCTCGCGCCGCCGTACTCCGCGGACCGTTGGTCGCGGCGCGCTTGGCGCCGCCTCGCGTGCTCCCTCTTGCGCGCCGCCCGCTCCTGCTGCTCCCGCTGCGCCGCCCGGCCGAGCGCACGGGAGTCGGGGGTGGGTGGAACGGACTTGGCGATGTTGAATTTCACCAGCTGCACACAGGAGCGACAATGGCACGTCAGGAAACAAAAGTGAGACCAAGAACTAAAACAAAATCAAGAACCACACTCACCAACGGGCCGGTGGGGAGCATCTCGATGTCCCACGGGGGTCCGACCCGCGAGCGGCGGCACCGGGTGTCGACGGCGCTCCGCGCCGGGGTGAGCGCATACGGCCGCTCGAGGGGCGTCGGGAGCATCCGCGACCTCGCCGAGTCGACGGGGTTGGCCGCCTCCGTCATCTCGAAGATGCGGAGCGGCCTCTCCATCAACGGCACGATCCGCCGGTGATGAAGGAAGGCGAGGACGCCCATCGCGTTCGGCCCCATCTTCGCCGGGCGCCGCAACGCGGCCGGGACCGACTCTCGCCGTGCCCGATGCCGGGGCGTGGACACCCCGTAGCCCCGGGGGGCGAGGCCTCTCCTTGAACACCCGGCCGGTGTGGGGGGGGAGGCCGGGCTCGGCGTTACGCGGGTAGAACCACCCCCGCTCCCGGCCCGGCGTTGTTCGTCGTCATGGTGCGGGGGGATGTAGACGTTCTTGAATTGCCCCCGCGGGGCAAGCGACATCCCGCCGGGCGCGCATCGCGCGGCGGGTCCTTGGCTCCGTCGTGGGCGCGTGATGAGCTCCGCGCGGAAAAGGTGTACCCCGAGCTCCCAATTGGACGCGGGATCCCCCGGTACCCTTCGCGGACGCCCACGAACGTGGCCGCCGCGAGATCGCGTTGGGGGCGAAGTTGTGCGGCTCCACCCCGTAGTAGTAGCACATCGCCCGCATGAAGGTGCTCGCCGGCGCGGTGAAGCCGCGCTCGTGGTAGTGGACGAAGCTCACCACATAGCCCTCCCGGCGGGTTGGGCTCGTGGTGCGCCGCCGGTGGCACGATCCACCTCGCGGGACGCCCGTCTTCGTTGGCCGCCACGGCGGCGGCGGCGACCGGCTCGCCGAGGGCCGGCCCGCGTCACCGTCGACCTCTCCCAGGCATATGGCTCCAGGACCCTAAGAGGAAGCTCGGGCGGCGCCATGAGGAAGGACGGAGGAATGCGAGGACGGAGGACAAGGAGACGGAAGGGGAAAAGAGCTCTAACGACGACGCCGCGCGGTGGCAAGAGCAAGACGAAGACGAAGGGGCGGAGGGCCGAAAATGGTGAGATGCCAAGGTAAAAAACCGCCGTCCCCTCCTCCCCGGCGTTTTATAGGCCGACGGGCGAGCTCTCCGGAGCGGACGCCCCGCCAGCATTAACTGCAGGAATCTTTCCATCGCGTCGACGGATGGGCCCCACCACGACCGCAGCGGCTATAACACTGCAGGCGGGTCATCATTACGGCAAAGACCGGCAGCAACCGAGGCAAAACCGTCACGTCCGCCTGCCGCGCCGCCCACTACGCGCGCGCGCGCGCGGCGAGCGCCTAAAAAGGCGCGCCCGCGGCGCAAAACCGCGGCCACGACCGCAAGGCACTTAAATGCCGGGTCCCTTGCCAAGCAAGGAGAACCCTCGAGCGGGGCGGACCCCCGGCTCGAAACAGAGGCGACCCTCGACGGGATATCAGCGTGAGAAGGTCGCCGGGACCTGCTCGATGTAGAGCGAGACAACCGCGGGCACCCATGCCACGTAAAACCCTCGAGCGGCATGACCCTCGGCTCCAAACAAAGGCGACCCTCGACGGGATATCAGCGTGAGAAGGTCGCCCGGGACCTGCTCGATGTAGAGCAGTCAACCGCGGGCACCCATGCCACGTGAAACCCTCGAGCGGCATGACCCTCGGCTCAAAATGACGTCAACCCTCGATGGGATATCGACGTGAGAAGGTCGCCGGGACCTCGCTCGATGTAGAGCGGGCACCCGCGGGCACCCATGCCACACAAAACCTCGAGTGGCCCGAGCCCCCGCTCGAGACAATGTCAACCCTCTAAAAGAAGGCACGCGCGTGAGAGGGTCGCCCGGAGTCACGCTTGAAATAGAGCGGGCACCGAAAGCACTCATGCCGTGCCGTGTTGCCAACAAGCGCCTCGAGGGCCGGCTCGCCCAGACCCCTCGACGGCCGCAAACGCGAAAAGACGGGGGCTGGCCAGGCACGGCCCCGCACGGCCTTACTGATCAGAGGTTCGAAGCCTGGACCCTCGACGGGTTCGAACAGGCGCCTCAGATCACAGAGTTAGGGACGACGAGGGCACGCGCATTCGAGCCGTTCCTCGAGCCCGTCGGCTCGAGGGTGCCCCACATGTCGTGTTCGAGAGCCAGCGAGGGCAGCTAGCCGGGGGGATCCCACCGAGGGAGAGCTTCCGCGCCCTCGGTCCCTAGCGAACGGGACCGAGCCCCACCTAGCAAACCCACGCAAGCGCTTCCATGGACGTGTCTCCGGACCGCGCAGCCTACCCTTATCGAACGGGGCATGGACGTCCACTTGAACCACCCGCTAGCAGCTCGACGAGGAATCCGCGATTCGCGACCCGCCCGATGGGAGTCGCGGAAACCTCACCCTCCGTCCCGCGGAGGGACGGCGAGGGCGCGTTAAAAAACAAGTCGTCGGGCTCGACCCGATCGCCTCGAACGGGCCAAGGCTCGGGGGGCTTGACGCACGGCTACACCTCCTTGAAATTGCACCCGCCGGGAGACGGTGACGGGGGAGCGTGCACCCCCGAAGCCGGCCGAAATACCGCCGATGCCGGTTGGCATATGTGCCACGCCTTTACGACCAAAGTTCTCGCGGTTAACCCCTGCGGGGAGAACCCACACTCTCCGCAGGGCTTCGGGGGCTAGACCCGCGGGTCCGCCGACGCGGCCCCACGGAAAGCGTTCGCAAACAAGGAGGGAAGAACGTCCTATCAGTAGTTTCCAGCATCTGCGGGAGCCTCAATGGCAAACCCGCAGATGCTCGGGGGCTACTGTCGGGGACAGCCCTAGGGGTCCCCTTAAACCACGGGGAAATCCTCGCTTAATCCCGCAACCACATCAAAACACGCCAAGCCTAACCATGCAGGTGACTAACCATGCAGGACACGGCCCACGCCGGGACCTCGACGGCCCACCAAGACAGCCCTCTTAGAAGTCCCCTCGAGCAGGCCCCGCCTCGCTCGAGGGCGCGCTCCCCCCTCGGGCGAGGCTCCGCCCCGTTCGAGGGGCAACTCCCCCCTCGAGTGGTCCCGACCCACTCAAGGGCTCACTTCCCCCCTCGAGCGGGCCTCGCCCCGCTCGAGGGTCCGCTCCGCCCTCGGCCGGGGCCCGCCACGCTCACGGGCGCCCGCACGCGTGCGCCGGCCCCGTACTTGGGCATTTAACGCCCCGACGCCGCGAGACGGCGCCATCATGCGCCGGGGCTCACGCCCGTGCCGCCGCACCAACTCCCCGAGGGAGGAGCCCATCCCCGCCACTGTGGGGATGGACTGTGCGGTACGGCCGGTGTCAGTCCCGTGACACCGCGCACCCACTACAGGACGGCTAACGCGCCCGACCCTCGAAGGGGGGCGGGGCGCACCCTCGATTTCACTTTCCCGTGACCCTACAGGTTAGGTGGGGGGCGCTAGGCCGGTGGATGGCCATCCCGGTCACCGTAACGGTGCGGCCGCCGTACCCACGCGTGCGAGCGCACGCCCGGGCGCCGCAGCGCACGCCGGGCACCTGCGGCAAGCAACCACTCCGCTACCGCGGAGCGCATTGGGAAGGAACGCCATTTCCGCCCGCTCCTGTGCCCCGTACCAGCCATCATCAGCACCTCCCTCGAAGCCTATCAGAGGACGCCACCACCATCTGCCGCCCTCCTACCCTCGAACCGCCACTGTTCGGGTACGGGGTAGGCCATCATGGCCGGATCGCAGCGAAGATCGTCCGGACGGCCGCCCACTCTACACCGTAGCGCGACGTGCTCCCTCACGTAGCTAGGTAGCGCGGCGTGCATGTAACCCGCCGCCCCCTTGGCCTATAAAAGGGGAGGCGAGCCCCCAGCCGCGGGGGGAGGGACGAAACGAGTTCGGTCGAACACAACACACCGTGCACTCACTCTCTTATCCCCCCACAACATCTCCGGCCACTCTCCCAGGGACTTGGAAGCCACGCTTCCTCTCCCGCCTTGCTTGTACTTGCCCCACTACAAGCACCCCGTGCCGAGCAATATAGTGCCACGAGCACGCCCCCGCTGGACGTACGGCCCCCTCGGGCCGGAACCGAGGATAAAACCTTGTGTCATTTGTTGCTTGGCAGCGACCATTGAGGGATAGACCTAGGCGTTATCTACTGGTTAGTGTCGGGACCATATTCCGCACCGACAGGGGGGGGGGGGGGGTGACACTCGCCCACGGGTCTACAATACTAGAGCATGCAATCGCTTAAAGACATGAAAACCAATCTAATCTATCGGGGATGTGACCACGGTTTCGCCCTTTCCCTCCTCTCGTATCGTCACTACGCGAAGGTATTCATGACTAGACCTTTGATGGCCACGGCGTATTGAATGGATCCAAGGAAGCATTGGAGCTCTACTCCCTCTATGGCACGGTTGCAAGCCTTAAGCATTAAAGTATATTCAACACAAGATGATAGATAGATAATCCCACAAAGTGCGATTACATCTCAAGATCGATTACAACCCATGGACGAATGAGAAGATTACCCCATCAAGGTGCTGATCATGGCACCGTTGATCATGGTATCCCTTCCGCCGATGTCTTCCTCCTTCTCCACGAGAGGGTGCTTCCTTCGAGGTGGTTGATCTCCCGCCGGAGATCCTCCTCCTCTCTCTCTAGCTTGTAGATGGCCTTCGGGTGCGAATAACTCCTCCTCTCTCGTGTTGGTGGCGCGTCGGGGGTTTTAGGGTCGAAGATCCTTCGAGGGCAAGGAAGACGGGACCGAACCGGTGCCCGAAGTGGGGCTGGGCCGGCCCGCCGGGGCCGGCCGGCCCGAGCCCGGTTTCGGCCCGGTTCGGTCGCCCTTTTTGCTCCGTGGGTCCTCGTGCACTTATCTACTTTGCCCCCTCCACTTGGATGATTTTGACGCCGTTATCCTCGCGATCAAGATGGAGGCTCTCTTTGCATGAAGTTTGATCTTTTACGCTTCAATCCCCGGGGGTGTTCCTCGCAAAGCACTTCGGTCCTCACCACCATTGGAAGTAATTTCGGCGAGCTCATGGACACGAACAAGACTCCATGAATGCTCCTTTGAACTTATTGCGAATCCGTCCTTTATGTCCATGATTTCCTACATAAACACAACTCTTCCAAATGCATGCACAAAGATGAACTTGTTATATGATTAGTGTGCCTAGTGGCGGGTTAGTTCAATAATCAAATCCAAACCAAAGTGTAATGAACATGCTAGGTGCACCAAAATACACCGTCAACATCTCCCCCACACTTAGCTCTTGCTCGTCCTCGAGCAAGTACTCGTAAAAGAACTTCGTCCAAGGAGTGTAATCGTGTACCACTTATCCTTCTTCACAAGTTAGTCAATCCCTTCATCTTTAATACATAAACACAAAGTAATGATAATCAAACATAAACATGGGCGTTTAGAATTTTTACCACGTCAAGATTTACCCCACAACTCAAACTCTTCACTCGAAGCTTTCAATTTCAGCCATACTTACTTCTTTGCTTCCATCGGAGGGTTTTTATGGTTTTCAAAACAAAAATTCCTGCAACAAGTATTAGACAAAAACCTTTCTCCAAGCTCTCTCAAGTCACTCATATGAAGTGTCTATCCTAACCAAATTTTATAAAACTCTCACCTCCCATTAATCTCTCATATATCATGTAAAAGTGGAGCTATAGGTAGGGCTAGCGCAATCAACACAAGTATTGTCAAACTAAGAACTTCCTCTAATGGTTGTCTACCTTTCAAAGCCAATGATCATGAGAATTAACCATATGTAGGGATATCAAGGATGAGAAGATTTAGAATGGTGGACATGTGCAAGGGCAAAAGAAAATTGTGACTTCAAGGCACCAATGATGTCCTCGTTGTCGGATTGCACATGGTTGGAAATAGAGTAAAAGTTTCGTCTCACAATCAACGTGACATCCTTCCTTACACTTTATTATTATTTTTCTTTCACTTGATCCATCCCTCTCATATCTTCATTGCTAACTCATCTTTCTCTCTTTTTCTTTTCTTCTTTCATTTACATATGATTTTTCTTTCTTTCTTTCTTTCTTTTCCATACACATACTTCTTCGTTTATTTTTCTCTCTCTTGACAACTTTTCAAAGCTTTCAATTCTCCCTTTTCTCGCATGCATACAATCTGAATTTTTTTAAATAAATCATGCTAGAGACGAGACGAAACTTTGAAAAGGTTGTGTTCAAGGAATACGATGTACAAAAGAGATGTATAGGGTTGGGTATGGAATCCGGTGATATACATGACTTTCGTTGCGAAAGTCATGAACCGAATATATGACGAGGCTAGCAACAAAAGATAAGCACAAGGACATGATCATTGCTCGAAATTAAAACTCACCAAGAGAGAAGGGTCCTAGCCTAACTCATCGTGCTAATCACACTTATGGTGGAGCGAAAAAAATAAACTTGGCTTTGGATAGGAATTTTTTCTTACTCTCAACTTGGAAAAAGAGGTTTTGCTAACCTTTATTACAAGGGTTTTAATATAATTTTCAGAACTGAAATCCTCCAATTTTTAGCATCGAAAATAGCACAACTAGCATGTGAAGCTCAAGATCGAAGTGCGGTATGGGTACTTTAAGTAGTAGCGATTCCACTAAGCACCACGGTAAATGATTTTCAAACCACATACTTGTGCTCATATATCAAGAATCAAAGATTAAACAAACAAGTAAATAAAGATAAACAATACATAAAACACAAAGATGTATATAAAGACTCTTTTTATTTGGTTTTCTTGACTCAACACTAATTTAAGACACTTGCAAAAATTTTAAAACAGACTCAAAAACTAAAGACTCATTAAAACACTAAGACTCTCACACGAAGATTAAACCGAACCTAAACTTGAAGTTCAAAAGCTAAGGCTAGCGAGCTAGCTCTCCCCCACACTTAAAACATACGACGTCCTCGTCGTATCTTACAAAAACCAAAGGGGAAAACTATATCTAGTGGTACTTTGAGCAAGCTTTGCACCACTTGCCTCTCATGTTTCCAACCATGCCGAAAAGTTTGCGCACGTTACGGTCAAGGAACTTGTAGTCATCTTCAACTACGCGCTCCAAGTCCTCCATACGCTGCTTCATCGCTTCCATGGTTTGAAGACATTCGTCGGCCGACGCGTAGAGAGCTGCGATGGATTGACGGCAAACTCGACAGCACACCGGATGCAATCCGAAGGGGTCATCGTCGCCATAATCTCCACCGTTGTCACCACCGTCGTCGCCACCTCCATTGTTGTCGCCTTCGCCACCGCCGTTGCCGTCGCCATTGGGGCCCTCGGGAGTCCTTTCATAGGGCTGCTCGCCCCAATCGTCATCGTCTCTACCGGTAGCCGCCCACGAGCTCGGGCTACGATCGTCGGAGTAGTCGCTATCCCCATAATCCTTAGGCTCCGGCGACACCTCCTTGTAATCTTTGCGCTTGATGCCTTGGAGGCGTGCCGACCTTCGAACGGGTGTAGGGACCTTCTCTCCTTTGACGGGGTTGCGAGATGCAAGAGCTCCGGTCGGGACACGTCCTCCGCAACGGATACGTGCGGTCCTCTTGACGGGTAGCTTGACCTCGCATCGCATCGCCTCCTCCATCGATGGCTTCTTGGCTTCTACCTTCAACTCTAAGCTTTTTGGAGGCTCAATGGCTGCTACAAGGGTGCAACACATTGCTTGAAAGGTTTGATTCTCGAGCTCCCAATTCGGCCAAATATATAGTCCCGAGAGAAAAGCCCGGGAACCTTATTTTCCTTTTTTATACTTCCCTTAAAATTTTCCGACCAAACAAGGAAGTCAAAAAGGAGCAATTCGAGCGAAATTCGGGGACATCGGGCGTCGGGCCACCCCCGGGCCGATCCGACCGGGCCGGCCGGCCCACCCCCGCCTCGGGGGCCGGGCCGGTCCGGTTTTTTGCACACCGCCCTATTTTTTTCGTCCTCGGCCCATGGGAAAAAGTTGGCCCGGTTAATCTTCGCGAAAAACTCCGTAAAGCTAAAAGAAAAATTATTTACGAAGTTGGTGCCTTGTTTTTCGTCCTAGGCGGGACGTTCGGGCTCTTCCTCCATGGTAAAGACGTCAACATGATGAATGGGCACGACGTCGGGTTCGTAGTAAACCTTAAGCCGCTGTCCATTCACCACAAATTGATCGCCGTTTATATCCATAATGGTTACCGCTCCGTTGGAGAACACCGAATGCACAACATAAGGTCCGTCCCACTTGCTTTGCAATTTCCCCTTTCCGAAGGTTTTAAACCTCGAATTGTAGAGGAGGACCTTATCTCCTTCTTTAAATTCTTTTTTCTTCAATCTTTTATCATACCACCTTTTGATTCTCTCCTTATATATGCTTGCGTTTTCATAAGCTTTCAACCTCAACTCCTCTAGCTCGCTTATTTGAATTCTCCGTTTCACCACCGCGGCATCGAGATCAAGGTTCATCTCTTTAATCGCCCAATAGGCTTTATGTTCTAACTCAACCGGAAGGTGGCAAGCTTTTCCATAGACGAATTGATAAGGGGTCATACCTATCGGTGTTTTAAACGCCGTTCGATAAGCCCATAAAGCTCCGTCTAATTTCTTTGACCAATCCTTGCCTCCCTTCTCTATGGTTTTGTTAAGTATGCTTTTTAATTGCCTATTTGACGTCTCCGCTTGTCCGTTGGTTTGTGGGTGATAGGCCGTGGAGACCCTATTCTCAATTCCCAACTTGGACAAGCACCTTTTGAAGTTCTTCCCGGTGAAATGAGTTCCTCCATCACTTATCAAGATTCTCGGTGTACCGAAACAGGGAAAAATCACGTTCTTGATCATAGTAATGGACTCCTCCGTGGAAGCTTTACGACATGGTATAGCCTCTACCCACTTGGATACATAATCAACCATAACAAGTATATACTCGAATCTAAATGAGTTTTTAAAAGGCCCCATGAAGTCTATGCCCCATACATCGAATATGTCGATTTGCAAGTTGTATTTCAAAGGCATAGAATTTCTTTGAGAGATGTTTCCGGTTCTTTGGCATTCGGGGCATGACGCAACATATCTTTTAGTATCTTCGTGCATCTCCGGCCAATAGAATCCGCTCGACCATACTTTGGCTTCGGTTCGAAAATGGCTATAATGCCCACCGTACTCCGCCGAGTGGCACTTCCTTAGAATCTCAAGCCTCTCTTCTCTTGGCACACATCTTCTCATCACACCATCATTGCCAAGCTTGAAGAGGTATGGTGCATCCCAAAAATATTTCTTGCTTTCAGAAATTATCTTCCTTTGGGTGTTTTTGTCTAGATGATCGAGGGGCATCTTTCGAATTGCTCGAATGATGTCGATCATCCAAGTATCTTTATCAAGCACTCTATAGAGGTGGTCATCTCTCATCTTATCTTCTATGGGCTCTTTATCATCTTGCCCACGATTCATCCTAGACAAATGATCGGCCACAACATTTTCCACCCCCTTTTTATCACGAATTTCAACATCGAACTCTTGGAGAAGAAGGATCCAACGAATCAAACGTGGTTTAGCTTCCTTCTTAGCCAAGAGATACTTTATGGCTGCGTGATCGGTGTAGACAATGACTTTCGAGTTCACGATGTAAGATCTGAATTTTTCGAAAGCGAATACCACCGCTAGCAATTCTTTTTCCGTAGTAGCGTAATTTAATTGTGCCCCACTAAGAGTTTTGCTAGCGTAGTAAACGGCGTGAACTCGGCCTTCCTTTCTTTGTCCCAAGACCGCGCCTACGGTGTAGTCACTTGCGTCACACATGATCTCGAAAGGTTGGCTCCAATCCGGAGGTTGGATGATGGGAGCACTCACCAACGCATTTTTCAAGGTCCGAATGCCGCTAGACACTTCTCATCAAAGTCGAAAGCCACATCCTTTTGAAGAAGGTGTGTTAAAGGCTTAGTGATCTTCGAGAAGTCCTTTATAAATCTTCTATAGAATCCGGCATGGCCTAGAAAGCTCCTTAAGGACTTAACATCCGTAGGAGGTGGGAGTTGCTCAACCGTCTCTACCTTAGCCTTGTCCACTTCAATTCCTCTCTCGGATATAACATGTCCGAGCACTATGCCTTGCTTAACCATGAAGTGGCACTTTTCCCAATTTAAAACCAAATCTACCTCCGCACACCTTGTAAGGACCTTTTCTAAGTTTGCTAAGCAATCCATGAACGTCTTCCCGTAAACGGAAAAATCATCCATAAACACTTCAACAATTTCTTCGATGAATTCCGAAAACACGGCCATCATGCAACGTTGAAAAGAGGCCGGAGCGTTGCATAGGCCGAAGGGCATCCTCCTATATGCAAACGTTCCGTAAGGACACGTAAATGTTGTCTTATGTTGATCTTCCGGTGAATGGGAATTTGCATGAACCCCGAGTATCCATCGAGAAAGCAAAAATAAGCGTGGTTTGCTAACCTCTCGAGCATCTCGTCTATGAACGGTAGGGGGAAGTGATCTTTCTTCGTCGCTTTGTTAAGCTTACGGTAATCAATACACATCCGCCACCCGGTCACGGTTCTTTGCGGTATCAATTCGTTCTTCTCATTCTTCACCACGGTCAAACCTCCTTTCTTCGGTACACAATGTACCGGGCTCACCCATTCGCTATGTGGAACCGGGTAGATGATTCCGGCATCAAGTAACTTGATAACCTCTTTCTTTACTACCTCTCGCATGGCATGGGTTAGCCTCCTTTGATGGTCCACTACAGGCTTACATTGGTCTTCCATTGGTATACGATGAGTGCAAAAGGCTGGGCTAATACCTTTGAGATCATTAATTGAATATCCAATCACCTTCCTATGTTTTTTTAATAAAATCAGCAACGCTTCATTTTCTTCGGGGCTCAACTCGTCGCTCACAATGACTGGATAGGTTTTGTCTGGGCCCAAAAATTCATATTTTAATCCCTTGGGCAAAGGTTTAAGGTCTACTTCGGGTACTTGTGGCTCCTCGGGTTTGATTTCTCCTATGTCTTCGAACTTCTCTTCCTCCACGCTACCATCATGCGGCTCTAAGCCTTTTGTTGCTTCCTCTAGTTCTTCATCTTGTTGATTACTAATTTGATTTTCCATCGCTCTTTGCAGCGGGTCTCTAAGGGTTTCAACAAAACAAAGACTATCTATCTCTTCTATTTCTTCATCTTCGGGAGGAAAAGGAGTAAGGTGTTTAGAAGCACGAAGCAAGTTATATGTGTACTTTGTTCCATTAAGGTTCATTGTTACTTTGCCTTCTTCGGCATCTAACACGGCATCAACCAACTTAAGAAAAGGCCTACCTAAGATTATATGATCAGAATTACTATGGTAAGCATCAATAACAAAGAAATCGGTTGGTATGTAGTTTCTAGAGATTTTTACTTTCATGTTGCAAACAATACCTAGAGGTTTGATAGTTCTACCATCTCCCATAATTAATTTCGTTGATGTTGGAGCTAAGTCTAGGTTGTGGTATTGAACTTTATTGTAAATTTTAGAAGATAGAACACTTACTTGGGCTCCGATGTCGCATAAAGCTTTGCATTGAACTCCGTTGATCTCGCAACTCAAGTGCGGCGTCATCTTCTCTTCTTCTTCGGATCCGATCGAATAAATTTCAGCAAGGCGAGCGTATGGTGATGCTTCGGGCTTGATCCCCATGATCCTCTTCACCTCGGCAATATGTTCCGGATCCACCACGTCATCTCCAAAGAGCTTTTCAAAAATCTCACCGGTGGTTTCGAGGTCGTATGAATTTTCAGCTTTCTTCTCCGGTGGGAAATCGACTTCCAATGCTCTTGCCATCCCCTTTTGATTAGGGAACGGTCTTCTCTTGTCGAATACTTCTCCGTAATCAATAGGAACCCAATCCATTGGCTCGAACTCCCTTAGTGGCTTCGCGCTTGACATGCTTCTCTTGTTCGTCTCATTTGGCGCGGCGAAGTCGACGTTTGGTATAGTTCTTGATTTGATGCGTTCTTGTTCAAGCTTCTCCATGATTGGCTCCTCTTTTGTGACTTCCGGGGTTGCCTCTTTAGAAAAATCAGCAAGCTTTTTCTTCCTTGAATTGAATTCCGGCTCTTCCGCAAGTCTTGTTTCCCAATCTCTTCGCATGGCAGCCGCTTTGCTAACTTTTTGTAGAAGTTGGGCGGCTTCCGTGAGTGTTTTCTCCATGAGATCCCCTCCTGCACACATTTCGACGTGTCGCATGCAACTAGGGGTTAGGGAAAAGAAAAATGTATGCAAGAGTACGTCACCGGTGAAGCCGAGTTTTGGTCCTTGTTCGATTAATTCATTAAACCTATCCCAGGCTTGGTCTATCCCTTCCTCTTCTCCTTGCATGAAATTGATCACTTGCCTCCTTAGATGTTGAACCTTGCTCATTGGAAAGAACTTCTCGCAAAACTTCTTTGTCAACTTGTTCCAATTGCCTTCAACTTCAAAGGACGCAACCGAATACCATGTCTTTGCTTTGCCGGCAAGTGAGTAGGGAAAGAGATTCCATTTGAACCATTCATCGGGAACTCCTTCTTGACGCACCGTGTTGCATATTGTCGTGAAATCCCTTATGTGTCTATATGGGTTCTCCGTAACCATCCCTTCAAATGGGTTTTCCGCCACCATCTTCATGATCTTGGATTTAATTTCATACTTGGTCGCTTCGAGCTTCGAATCCGACTCTTGTACCTTTATGTCTTCACATCGAGGGCTAGCGTAATCCCTTAATGATTTCTCCGGTTCTTCCACGGGTTGATTAACGAACTCCATCTAGACAATAAGATAAAAACAAAAACAAAAAAGAAACAAGTGTTTTTTCCGGAAAATATATGTTAGATATAGCAAATAAAAGATAAACTAAAATATAAAACTAAGTTAGATGCAAATCAAACGATGTAAACTAACTTGCTCCCCGGCAACGGCGCCAAAAAAAGGGGCTTGTTGACGGATAAAAGATGTATCCCTCTACGATCCGCAAGCGTACGGACCCCACACCTTTTTCACCACGGGATTCCCAAGGTTCTTGTCAATCCGCGGAGCAAGGGGATTACAAGCGTTCGATCAACAACGACACACTAGCTACTAAAACCCTAACAACTATTATACTAGAAAACACTAAACTACACTAGAGAGAATGATAAACGATCAAGGTAGAAGACACTCGCCCACGGGTCTACGATACTAGAGCATGCAATCGCTTAAAGACATGAAAACCAATCTAATCTATCGGGGATGTGACCACGGTTTCGCCCTTTCCCTCCTCTCGTATCGTCACTACGCGAAGGTATTCATGACTAGACCTTTGATGGCCACGGCGTATTGAATGGATCCAAGGAAGCATTGGAGCTCTACTCCCTCTATGGCACGGTTGCAAGCCTTAAGCATTAAAGTATATTCAACACAAGATGATAGATAGATAATCCAACAAAGTGCGATTACATCTCAAGATCGATTACAACCCATGGACGAATGAGAAGATTACCCCATCAAGGTGCCGATCATGGCACCGTTGATCATGGTATCCCTTCCGCCGATGTCTTCCTCCTTCTCCACGAGAGGGTGCTTCCTTCGAGGTGGTTGATCTCCCGCCGGAGATCCTCCTCCTCTCTCTCTAGCTTGTAGATGGCCTTCTGGTGCGAATAACTCCTCCTCTCTGTGTTGGCGGCGCGTCGGGGGTTTTAGGGTCGAAGATCCTTCGAGGGCAAGGAAGACGGGACCGAACCGGTGCCCGAAGTGGGCTGGGCCGGCCCGCCTGGGGCCGGGCCGGCCGGCCGGTGCCCTTCGGCCCGGTTCGGTCGCCCTTTTTGCTCCGTGGGTCCTCGTGCACTTATCTACTTTGCCCCCTCCACTTGGATGATTTTGACGTTGTTATCCTCGCGATCAAGATGGAGGCTCTCTTTGCATGAAGTTTGATCTTTTACGCTTCAATCCCGCGGGGGTGTTCCTCGTAGTGAGGACCATGTGTGGTTCGAGGACCGGTGGATGGTCGCTTCCTTGTGTGATGAGTGATTGACAACGTTGTGTGGACCGATTCTTGGCTAAGTATTGCAGGTGCGAGGTTGCGGCTTGACTCGTGTTGGTGCAGGTGAAGAACAAGCGCGAAAGGTCGTTGCTTGGTGAGGCCTCCGGGTGTGGAGAAGACAAGTAGGCTTCGTTCGAGGGACCCGGTGGCCGGCGGGGGTCAAGTGCGGGCCGCATGGTGGCATGAACAAGAAGATGAAGTCGTGGACGGTTTCTTGGTAGAGCCTCAAAACCAAGGTCGAGCCGGGACTACGTGGGAGCCGAGTCATGAGTGGAGATTGGCGGAGGCTACACCGAGTTCGCGGGGGTTTGCGGTGGTTCACCGAAAACCACCGGGTTACTCGGTTGAGCCACAAAACCGAGGCCGAAGACTCGACGAGGAGGTGCGGCCACCCAGCCGGTTCAACCGCCCGGGAGGGGCGGTCGGACCGCCCGGGGCCGGTCGGAGTCCACCGGGCGGTCGGTCTAACCGCCCGGGGGGGGCGGTCCGACCGCCCTGGCCGCCGGCGCCGAGAAGCTTCGAAGCGGAGGACACGCGTCGGGATCGCAAGGCGTGCGTCGAGGCTACGCAGGTGCGGTCGCCGGGCATCCGTCCGATGGTGAAGACATCAAGAATTCCAAATTCGCCCTTGAGGGGCATGTATCCCTAGTTAGTAGAGAGGGGCATTTTAGACATTCGGTTGCCGCCTATATAACCCAAGAGGTGAGAGGTTGGCGACCAACTCTTGGAACCCTAGCTCATTTCGTTTTTCCATTTTCGTTCTCTATTTTCCCTAGGTTTTTAAAAGGCTAGTTTGAGAGCTTCATGTGAGATCAAGAGAGAGGGATGGATGTTTGGGTGGCAAACTAGACCTTGTACGAACCATTCATGGCATGTATAGAAGGTTCGGCGTGGTTCTTGATGGTGGTTTTCCCGTCTCTTTGATGTTGATTTTCGGAGCTCTTTTTGGCGGTGTTTTGAGAACGATTTCTTGGGGTTTTTTGTGGGTGTCACGTATGAGGTTCTTGTGCCTCTTTGGCTGGTGACTTTGCCCCCAAATCCCCTTTGAATCGGACTCGATTTGGTGGTTTTTCGAGTTGGGCGAGTTCTTGACCTAGAGAAGCGATTTCTTCGATTCCTCTTGATTGTGAGCGTTTCGGGTCGATTCCTTTGAGGTAGAGGTTGCCCGGAGGTAACCCAGCTATCCCCGAAGTTTGGCTGCAATCCGTGGAGTGATTCGGGAGATTGAGCGCAAGGAAGTTGAGGTTTGACCCGCGGGTTCTGTTCGGGAAGGGGCGGTCTAACCGCCTGCAGGGGGGCGGTCTAACCGCCCGGGGTGTTTCCGGGTCAAAGTTTTGTTTCGCCGGATTTTCCTCCGTGAGTTCGTTCGCCTTGATCAGAGGAGTGTCCGGGTGAAATTTGGGGTCGTTCTCGTGCGTTTGCTAGGTGTTCTTGGTTGGAGTTTGTTGCTGGGTACGGGAGGTTAGACCGCCCCGGTAGCCGGTCTAACCGCCCCTAGGCCCTTGGGTGAAGTTTTGGTTTTCGCCAAGATTTTCGGTAGCTAGCTTGGCCTTGACCGGAGATCTCTCGTTGGTGAAACCGTGGTGTGTTTTGGTGCTCGGAAGAGGCGTTTCGGAGGATTTCTTGGTTGCCGGTGGAGGCGGTCCTAACCGCCCCCTATACCCGGCCTAACCGCCCCCTCGGTTAGCCGGCTTTCGAGTTGTTTCCGCTTGTCGGTCTTTGCGTGTGTGTTGTGGTTGCTTTGGTAGAGTTTGTTCCTAGGACCGTAGCACTCCGGTGGCTACGTGGTTTTGGCAAACGGGAGGTAGAAGTGCGGAGCGTGTGATTTCGGGGGGTTCGACCGAGCTAGTTCGTCTTGTCGGAGTTCCAATCTCCCTCGAGAAGAATTTTTATCGGCTCCCATTCACTCCCCCCCTCTCCGGTCGCCTTATCGGTCCTTCAAGTGGTATCGAGCCGGTTCGGGTCTTTGTTGACTCTAACCGTCTAAGATCCAAGGATGGCGTACCGAGAACGAGGTTCGGGTCCTCCACACTTCGATGGCAAGAACTACCGGATGTGGAGCAAGCGGATGGGTGCGTTCCTCCGCGGAAGAGGGTCGACTGCTTTGGGATGTCACGGTGGACACGAGGCTATGTCCACCGATGGATTTCCTTGCTCCGGAGTCGAGGGACGGATTCGACGCCAACAATAAGGCGGTCGACTACTTGTTTCGTGCTTTGTGTCGCCCGAGTTCGATCGGGTGCACACCGAGCACTTGGCTTGTAGGATTTGGGCGGTGTTGAAGGAGGCTCATGTTGGGAACGCCCGAGGTTCGGGCACGGTTGTATGCGACCTACCGGAGAGAGTACGAGAACTTCACTCATCTCCCGGTGAGTCCATCGATGCCTTGTTTCGAGAGGTTCACGGTGGTGGTGAACAACATGAGGGCCAATGTGGACGTGCTCCCGTACGATGATCATGATAGAGCGGTCAAGCTCTTACACTCTTTGGATCGTACGATATGGGGCGGAAAGTTCGAGGCCATAGTCGAGTCGGAGAGGTATGATACTCTGACGGTGAACGAGCTGTTCTCGAAGCTCAAGTCGGCTGAGGTGGATAGGGGCATGACAGCCAAGATCGAGGGCCCGACTGACTCTCATAGTCTCGTCCTCGTCGGTGGTTTGAAAGGAAAGGCTAATACTAACCCATCCACCGGGATGTTTTCTTTGTCCTCTTTGATGTCTATGCCAGATGAGGAGTTCGACGTGCTTGGAGAGGACGAGCTGGCGCTCCTGACGAGGCGGTTCGAGAGGTTGCACGAGAACCGGGTGAACATGAGGAGGAACACGAGGACATGCTTCAAGTGCGGCAAGACTGGACACTATTTCGCCGAGTGTCCGAAGGTGAACAACCACGACAAGCACAAGTTCAAGGACAAGAGGAAGAAGTCCAAGAAGAAGGATCATGGACGTGGGAAGAAGGCTTGGTCTCGAGAGAAGATGAAGAGATCAAGCGACATCGAGTCTGATTCCGAGGACACGTCTTCAAGCTCGAGTGATGAAGACGAAGAGGATGAGAAGAAGAGGAAGAAGAAGAAGAACCTTGGCAAGTATCTCAACGGCCTTTGTGTGACGGGCCTAAGCCTCAGGGACGACTTTGCGGCATGGCTCGCAGTTCGAGCAGCAAGAGAAGCCAGAAGGACGCCTCGGACTTGGATTCCGAGGATGAGGTATGTGATGAGCTCTCTTCTTTGCGCAAGGAGAATGAGGAGTTGGTTGACTTGCTTGATAATCGCGATCACATGCTTAGAGAGGCTAAGAAGCTTAGAAAGGAGCTTAGATCTTTGCTCGAGGATGCTAGGACTAGAGTGGCTGAGCTAGAAACACAGGTTCTTGATAGCAAGCTTGAAATTGATTCGCTTAAGGCTAGCCCTGTTGTTTCTGATGAAAATGATTGTGCTGATTGCTCTGCTTTCCTAGCCGACTTGCTTCGATCTTAGGGAGAAGTATGCCTCCAAGTGTGAGGAACTAGATGTGCTTAGGGTTGAGTTGGGTGAGCTACAATCTAGACCCACTTTGCTTGGTGCTTGCACTTCTTGCCGGGTTTGCATGAGAAAATTATTGAGCTTCGTTCTCGCATTGGTTCGCTAGAGGCTGATTTGAAAGTGCCTATTCCTACTTCTTGTTCTACATGTGAGATTGTGACACCCTAAAATTCCATCACTTAAATCACTTAGCAATTTAAAATATCTTAAGGACTTAGGGAAATTAAAATGCAAAACAAAAATTTGGCTCTAAAAATATTAAAAGATAATATAATAAAGATAGAGACAACAAGTGTATGTGCATCATCATTTGGCTTGCATGATTTTGTTTGCTTGAGTAGTCTCTTAAAAGCCTATAAAATATTTGAGAAAAGTTTGCAAAAGTTTGAAATGGTTTTGAAAATGAAATTTGAAAAAAAGAAAAAAAAAAGAAAAAGAAAACTCGCACCCTTACCTTTCGGCCCGCATATGCCAAGGCCCGGCCCACTTCCCTCCTTCCCTTTTCCTTTTCGTTGCGGCGGGCGCCGACGGTGGGCCCCACCGTCGGCCCTCCCACCGCTCCCCCCTTCCTTTCTTCTTCCTCGCGCCCGCGCCGGCCGCCGCCGCACGCGCGCGGAATCCGCTCGGCCCCGCCCCTTCCCCTTCCTTCTTTTCCTCCCCAAGCCTGCCAATTATGGCAAGTAACCGCCGTGTTCAATTGGGGGCCGTTTCCCCTTTCCTTACACCGGCCCGTGATGGCCGCCGGCCATCAATGGCATCCCGCCGCCGCCCCGGCCTTTGGCCGCTTCACCTCCCATCCCCGTGCCCTATTTAAGCTCGCGCACGCACTCCTTAGCCTCCTTTCGCCTCTGCAGCACACACACACCCGAGCCCGAGCTCAATTGCCCCAGCGCCGCCGCTTTGCTTTCCGCCGCCGCCGTCGTCTCGTCGCCGCCGGTGAAAGGCTTGGTCTCCCACCCATCTCTGTTGATCAATAGCTTCGCAGGAGTCTTGACTTGCTCATGCGCCTGCAGGTTCGCGCCCCCGACGCCCGTGGCAGCCGCGCCCGTGCTCGCCGGAGCGCCGCCCGAGCCGCCGTCGACACCAAGCCGCCTCGCTGCCGCTCCTCTTCCACTTTTCGGCCCATCTTCATCGCCTGTGCGTGGTGAGTGTTTACCCCCGCCCAATTTCCCCTTGTATCGCGCACGGCATCGAGTCCTCGAGCTCGCCGGAGTGCCCGCGCCGCCCCCTTACGGTGCTGGCCGCCGGTGAGGCCCGAACGCCCCTGTAGACCTCACGAGCACGTGCGCAAGCATCCCTGCAACATTTTGCCCTAACATGTGGTCGAAGAGATGGCCGGGAACGCCGTCCAGGGCTCACGCCGGCGAGTCCCCGCCGCGCGCGCGCCGCCCTCCGGCGTCGTCGCCGCCGCCCGCCGCATGTGTTTGATCGGGGCCGTTAGATCGCGAGCGGACGGATAGGATCACATACCCTTTCGTTTAAAGGGGGATGGTCCACGGTGGACCCATGGACCGCACCCACGGCCGGGTCCATGGTGCACCGAGGCGTCATCCGCCGTTGGATCTCAGATCCACGGTGTGGAGTGACCATTTTGTTAAAGAGTCCCTGGATTTTCAAACGATCACAAGCCGGTCCTTCCACCTTTGAAAGTTTTTGCAGATAGGTCCTGATTCTTGCAGTTTAGCCCCTGTCTACCCTATTTAATTATGTTTTAAGCCTTTATCACTACTTTATGCATATAAACCCTCTGTTTTAATTTATACAAATGTTTTAGCCCCTGAATTTATTCATAAACAACCCTGTAAACTTAGTTTTCTTGCAACTAGGCCCCTGAAAACTGTTTTAACCATATCTTTCTCATTTTAACTCCGTTTTTAGCGTTCTATATACCGAAACGATCGTCTCGACGAGTAGAATCTTTTAAACAGTAAATTTACCAGTTTTACTACTGTTTGGTGTACTGTTTTGTTTATTGATTGTTATCCATGCTTGACTCGTAGATATCGTGCCTGTTTCGTCTGAGCTCCCTGTCGGAAGTGATCCGGAAGAACCTGTCTTTGAAGAGGAATTCACCCAGCTGGTAGAGGAAGGCAAGTGGATTTCCCCCTCTGCATAATCTTTTTGAAACCATGTCACTGCATGCTAAACAATGTTTATTATTCCTGTTGATATGCATAAATCTGATGGGCAAACACCTAGCTAAGGATTTGACTAGATGCTTTATCACTTTACCTTGATCGACCTTGTTTAAACCAATGTTTGGGGTAGATAAATGCTTAGCTTGCTCAACATAAGTTTAGTTATGCTTGTTTATGTTATACATCTCAGTTCTGTTATGTATGTGCTTGTGCTTTTAACAAGATAACTTGATATAATCGGAACATGGAGAACCACCCAAGATAACAGTACAACCACAGTCCACATGGCTCTGGCTTAGCCAATTAATTAGGAGAGTGGGGTAGCTGATAGCTCTTTTCCGAGAGGGGCACGGGGGCCGGAGTTGAAGGGGTATAGCCGGTCCTTTTGGGGTAGCGGCCTTGGCTAAGGTGTTGACCACTAGGGAGGGTTATGGCCCGCTCCTTCGTCGTGAATTGTTGCGGGGGCTGTTGGTTTCTCTTCTTTCCTTTGTAAAGGCTTCGTAGTGGACCCCTAGCCACTCACCTTGGAAGTGTTTAAGGGTCTAGCTAACCCGGGCAAGATGGGGAACACGAAGCGTGGGTAAAGTGTACAACCTCTGCCGAGTGTAAAGGCGATCGATCGGCCCGTGCTCACGGTCACGAGCGGCTTGGACCCTCACATGAGTAATAAACTTGAAGATTAATGTAAATTGTGGGTTGGAGGTTTGGTTTGAGGTTTCTTTTTAAAGGTTAAGTGGGTTGGTATACACTTACATCTAGTAACTAGGTGCTTGCTAATAAAACTTGACCAACTTATAAAATGCTTACCGCTGTGAACCATAGCCTATCCTTGATAGCCTTGCATTTTTCCCCCACTTGCTGAGCTCCAACCATAAGTGTGCTCACCCTTGCTTACCGCTGTTCAGAGGAGAACGTCGGAGGCGAGGACGAGTACTGGAGTGACTTCGAGGAATTCTAGGCATGCGGATCCCCCAGTCATCATGCCTGTGGATGTCAGCGATGGAGTTGCTCGTCGTCGTTTAGTTATCGTTTTGTTCGGACCTTCGAGTCCACCCTTATGGATGTAATAAAGGATGTAATACTGGTTTAAACTCTTGTACGTTTTGTTACAGCAATGGTATTACTCTCGTTTTGTCTATCATGTGTGTGTAAATGATCCTGGCGCACATATGAGATGCATTCGGTTTTCCTTGTAAAATCGGGTGTGACAGAGATGCATGCTATGAAGAATTTGGATCTTGCAAAATGTGTTGGTCGCTTGCAAGATGAGAATGATAAGTTGCGTGAAGCACTGAGTTGGTTGTCGAGTCAAGAACCTCAGCTTGGTATGATGATTGCTAGCTGTAAGCGCTTTGATGGTTGGGCCTTGGGATTGGATAAGGTTGGTGAGGGCGGTGGTGAGAGAGAAAGGAAATTTGGGAATGTTTCAGCTCCACCACAACCCACACCCAAAGACAAGTTAGCATCCAAGCCAAACCAACCTAGTGAAAAGCCTAGTGAGAAACCAAGTGAAGAGTCTCACCCCAAGCCTAAGCCCAAACCAATCCTTTTCCATTGTGAGTTTTGTGGGAAGGATGGTCACAAGAGAGAGTTTTGCTATAAGAGAAAGAGAGAGGCGAGAATGGCTAAAGAGTGGGCGAACAAGGACAGGTACCACCCTTCTCATGGTGTGCCTGAGCCTCGTATGCCACTGCCTAAGGGAAAGGGCTTTGTGCGTAAGGATCCGGCATGGGGATATGAGAAATCCCGTAGCCGCGGTGGTGGTGCGGGAGAGGGCGGTCGAGGCCGGCCTGGCTAGGCGGTCAGACCGGCCCTGCCCGGGGAAGGGAGGTCGACCGGCTGGTTAGGCGGTCGACCAGAGCCCTCCCGATTTACGGGCGTTCGTTTCCGAGGTCGTGATGTTGGTGGTTTCGGTTCCCTTGGTTATGGTCCGGATGGTAGACACTTTGAGTCCGGTGGTGTTGAGTTTCTTCGGACGTTCTCTACCTCGAGATCAATACGAGTTTGGGAGACGTCGCGGCTTTGAGTCTCGGAGGGGCTACGGACCATGCCTTCCTTTTCGTGGTACTCGTACTCCTCCGGTGAGACGGGAGTGGTGTTCCCATGGTGGTTCCGGGTTTGATAGGTTTGACGGGATGGATCGGCCGTATTGATAGGCAGGGTAGGATGAATGTTGCTAACCCCACTTTTGAGGAAATGGCCCGACACTGGTTTCACACCTTTGGGACTAACCCCAGTGTTGAGTCATTTGCTCGTTCTTGCTCTTGGTTTTGAGTTGCAGGTGGGAGGTCCGGAGAACATTTGGTTGATATCGGGGGTGGTTCTTCGGCCTCATACCCCGGTGGTGACATGTAGGTACATCACTTTCGGGGATGGTGGACAAGGATGAGTGAATTGTGAAGAAATGATAAAGGTAAGTGCTTTGTGACCTTCGAGTGTGTGGCCTTGGTCAAGCCACTTGGTTTGTTTTGCTCCTTCTCTATATCATGTGTGTAGGGTGAGCTTTGTATGCTCTTTGGCCCTAGTGCATGTGTTTAGGGGGGAGCTTGTGAGTTTTGTGCTCCATTGCTCTTTTGCCGGTGGTGTCGAGCCCTTTTTGCCTCCCCTTGAGGTGTCGGTCTTTTGTGAGCTTTGTGTGTGTGGTTGGTTTCCTAAGTTGGTGGTGAAGCTCCCTTTGTAGCATATGTATAGCTTTCTTTTGTGCATTTCTTGCATTTGGCATTGCATATGTAACATGATGTATAGGCATCCTTGTATCTTAGTTTGCATGCATTTTGTATCATATGCATCGGATAGGAAAAGCTTCTCCTATATACATTGTTCACCATGGGTTGTTATATATGTTCTTGTGAGCTTGTTTGATATGCTATGGTTAGTTTGGCTTAGCTCTTGATGATCTTGTTGAATGATTCATGGTTGATGGCTAATTTTTGAAAAATGTCATATACATGCTCTCTCATGCGTAAATGCCTATATATGATCTTGACATGTTTTAGTGGCTTTGCTATGCTTACTTTGTGGTTGGATAGCTAGTTTATTGATCATATGGAGCCAAAGGCTCGCTTGCCATCATGAATGTTTAGCCCTCTTGCTTCATCTTGTGGAGGGGCATAAGTTCCTTTTTGTCGCAAAGACATTTCATGTACCAATTACAAATCTGAAAATGAAATGAAAAATGCTTGGAAAATGTGCTCCCATGTCATATGTGCTGAATTTAATTTGCTTTGGGTGCTAAACCGTTGCATGATGCCTACCAATGAGAAGTCTCATACATAGAAGTAGGCACATGGCTCGGTGGCTTTGACATGACATGAGGTGCTTTTGGGTGTTTATGATGGTCTTATGATTAGAATGGCTGTCCTAGCATGAAGTTTGAGTGGCTTTGCCATTTTGATATGTTTTGATCATGTTTAGGTATTTGCTTGTGAGAGAGTAACTTTTCGCAAAATTACTCAAATCCTTTTTAGCATTGTCCAATGGTTGTGAAACTTGGTGATCTTGTAGTTAAGGTCATTACGAACCTGTCGAGTATCTAACTTGCTCATTTGGACTTGTGTAGCTCCTTGTGATGAATTTTGTATATTCGAGAAGCTATATGTTGCAAGTTTTCGCATTTTGCCTTGATTCATGCATTGTCAACAAGGGGGAGAAGTTTGTGCATGTTTTGGACACCTGGGAGTGTTTGGAAGGTGTTCCAATTGTTTCGGGCAGTTTTTGAGCGAGTTTGGTGCGGGGCCGGTCTCTTTGGGCGGTCTAACCGCCCCCCGGGCGGTCAAGTCGGGCAGAGGCGGTCTAACCGCCTGGGCGGCGGTCTAACCGCCCGGGCGGTGTAAGCGAGGTTTTTGCTCTTTGTTGCATTCCCGAGTTGCATTGATGCATGTGTTCGGGGGGGAGTGTCTTGTGGCTCGGGGGGGAGCTTGCATTTGTGCAGGGGGAGCTTTTTGTGGTGTTCGAGTTTTGCTTTGGTGGTTTGCGCTCCTTGCTTGAGTTGCGTTTTGTCTCGGATGTGTCGAGCCGTTGCCCTTGCCTAAGGGGTCCGAGACTTGTCTTCTTCAAGTGATCTTGCTCTTTGTCTTTCTTTGGCTTTCGATCGCTTGTTGGGGTTTCCTTTTATTTTGTTTCTTTTCTTTTCCTTTTCTCTTATGTTACTTCGTGTGAGTGTGTTGTCAATGCACTCATCAAGGGGGAGATTGAGGACCATGTGTGGTTCGAGGACCGGTGGATGGTCGCTTCCTTGTGTGATGAGTGATTGACAACGTTGTGTGGACTGATTCTTGGCTAAGTATTGCAGGTGCAGGTTGCGGCTTGACTCGTGTTGGTGCAGGTGAAGAACAAGCGCGAAAGGTCGTTGCCGGTGAGGCCTCCGGGTGTGGAGAAGACAAGTAGGCTTCGTTCGAGGGACCCGGTGGCCGGCGGGGTCAAGTGCGGGCCGCATGGTGGCATGAACAAGCAAGATGAAGTCGTGGACGGTTTCTTGGTAGAGCCTCAAAACCAAGGTCGAGCCGGGACTACGTGGGAGCCGAGTCATGAGTGGAGATTGGCGGAGGCTACACCGAGTTCGCGGGGTTTGCGGTGGTTCACCGAGAAAACCACCGGGTTACTCGGTTGAGCCACAAAACCGAGGCCGAAGACTCGACGAGGGAGGTGCGGCCACCCGGGCCGGTTCAACCGCCCGGGAGGGGCGGTCGGACCGCCCGGGGCCGGTCGATCCACCGGGCCGGTCCTAACCGCCCGGGGGGGCGGTCCGACCGCCCGGCCGCCGGCGCCGAGAAGCTTCGAAGCGGAGGACACGCGTCGGGATCGCAAGGCGTGCGTCGAGGCTACGCAGGGTGCGGTCGCCGGGCATCCGTCCGATGGTGAAGACATCAAGAATTCCAAATTCGCCCTTGAGGGGCATGTATCCCTAGTTAGTAGAGAGGGGCATTTTAGACATTCGGTTGCCGCCTATATAACCCAAGAGGTGAGAGGTTGGCAGCCAACTCTTGGAACCCTAGCTCATTTCGTTTTTCCATTTTCGTTCTCTATTTTCCCTAGGTTTTTAAAAGGCTAGTTTGAGAGCTTCATGTGAGATCTAGAGAGAGGGATGGATGTTTGGGTGGCAAACTAGACCTTGTACGAACCATTCATGGCATGTATAGAAGGTTCGGCGTGGTTCTTGATGGTGGTTTTCCCGTCTCTTTGATGTTGATTTTCGGAGCTCTTTTTGGCGGTGTTTTGAGAACGATTTCTTGGGGTTTTTTGTGGGTGTCACGTATGAGGTTCTTGTGCCTCTTTGGCTGGTGACTTTGCCCCCAAATCCCCTTTGAATCGGACTCGATTTGGTGGTTTTTCGAGTTGGACGAGTTCTTGACATAGAGAAGCGATTTCTTCGATTCCTCTTGATTGTGAGCGTTTCGGGTCGATTCCTTTGAGGTAGAGGTTGCCCGGGGAGGTAACCCCGCTATCCCCGAAGTTTGGCCGCAATCCGTGGAGTGATTCGGGAGATTGAGCGCAAGGAAGTTGAGGTTTGACCCGCGGGTTCCGTTCGGGAAGGGGCGGTCTAACCGCCCGCAGGGGGCGGTCTAACCGCCGGGGTGTTCCGGGTCAAAGTTTTGTTTCGCCGGATTTTCCTCCGTGAGTTCGTTCGCCTTGATCGGAGGAGTGTCCGGGTGAAATTTGGGGTCGTTCTCGTGCGGTTTGCTAGGTGTTCTTGGTTGGAGTTTGTTGCTTTGGGTACGGGAGGTTAGACCGCCCCGGGTAGCCGGTCTAACCGCCCCTAGGCCCTTGGGTGAAGTTTTGGTTTTCGCCAAGATTTTCCGGTAGCTAGCTTGGCCTTGACCGAGAGATCTCTGTTGGTGAAACCGTGGTGTGTTTTGGTGCTCGGAAGAGGCGTTTCGGAGGATTTCTTGGTTGCCGGGTGGAGGCGGTCTAACCGCCCCCTATACCGGTCTAACCGCCCCCTCCGGTTAGCCGGCTTTCGAGTTGTTTCCGCTGTCGGTCTTGCGTGTGTGTTGTGGTTGCTGGTAGAGTTTGTTCCTAGGACCGGTAGCACTCCGGTGGCTACGTGGTTTTGGCAAACGGGAGGTAGAAGTGCGGAGCGTGTGATTTCGGGGGTTCGACCGAGCTAGTTCGTCTTGTCGGAGTTCCAATCTCCCTCGAGAAGAATTTTTATCGGCTCCCATTCACTCCCCCCCCCTCTCTCGGTCGCCTTATCGGTCCTTCACGTAGCACTTCGGTCCTCACCACCATTGGAAGTAATTTCGGCGAGCTCATGGACACGAACAAGACTCCATGAATGCTCCTTTGAACTTATTGCGAATCCGTCCTTTATGTCCATGATTTCCTACATAAACACAACTCTTCCAAATGCATGCACAAAGATGAACTTGTTATATGATTAGTGTGCCTAGTGGCGGGTTAGTTCAATAATCAAATCCAAACCAAAGTGTAATGAACATGCTAGGTGCACCAAAATACACCGTCAACGGCGTCCATGGAAGCGCTTGCGTGGGTTTGCTAGGTGGGGCTCGGTCCGTTCGATGGGGACCGAGGGCGCGGAAGCTCTCCCTCGGTGGGATCCCCCTGCTAGCTGCCCTCGCTGGCTCTTGAACACGACATGTGGGGCACCCTCGAGCCGACGGGCTCGAGGAATGGCTCGAATGCGCGTGCCCTCGTCGTCCCTAACTCTGCGATCTGTGGCGCCTGTTCGAACCCGTCGAGGGTCAGGCTTCGAACCTCTGATCAGTAGGGCCGTGCGGGGCCGTGCCTGGATGGCCCCGTCTTTTCGCGTTCACGGCCGTCGAGGGGTCTGGGCGAACCAGCTCTCGAGGCGCTGGTTGGCAGCACAGCGCGGCATGGGTGCTTGTGGTGCCCGCTTTACTTCAGGTAGGCCCTGGGCGACCCCCTCACGCGCGTGCCTTCTTTAGAGGATTGACATCATCCCGAGCCAAGGGCTCGTGCCGCTCGAGGGTTTTACGTGGCATGGGTGCCCGCGGTGTACGCTCTACGTCGAGCGGGTCCCGGCGGCCTTCTCACGTCGATATCCCATCGAGGATTGTTTTTATGCGGGAGCCGAGGGCTCGTGTCGCTCGAGGGTTTTACGTGGCATGGGTGCCCGTGGTGCTCGCTCTACGTCGAGCGAGTCCCGGCGGCCTTCTCACGTCGATATCCCATCGAGGGTTGTTTTTATCTGGAGCCGAGGGCTCGTGTCGCTCGAGGGTTTTACGTGGCATGGGTGCCCGTGGTGCTCGCTCTACGTCGAGCAGGTCCCGGGCGGCCTTCTCACGTCGATATCCCATCGAGGGTTGTTTTTATGCGGAGCCGAGGGCTCGTGTCGCTCGAGGGTTTTACGTGGCATGGGTGCCCGTGGTGCTCGCTCTACGTCGAGCGGGTCCCGGCGGCCTTCTCACGTCGATATCCCATCGAGGGTTGTTTTTATCCGGAGCCGAGGGCTCGTGTCGCTCGAGGGTTTTACGTGGCATGGGTGCCCGTGGTGCTCGCTCTACGTCGAGCGGGTCCCGGCGGCCTTCTCACGTCGATATCCCATCGAGGGTTGTTTTTATTTCGAGCCGGGGGTTCGCCCCCGCTCGAGGGTTCTCCTTGTTTGGCAAGGGACCGGTCATTTAAATGCTTCGCGGTCGTGGCCGCGGTTTTGCGGCACGGGCGCGCCTTTTTAGGCGCCGCGGCCGCGCGCGCGCGCGTAGTGGGCGGCGTGGCGGGCGGACGTGACCGCTTCGCCTCGGTCCCTCGCGGGTCTTCGCCGTGATGATGGCCCGCCCGCAAGGTGATGTGGCCGCCGCAGTCGTGGTGGGGGCCCGCCCGTCGATGCGAAGGAAAGATTCCCTGCGGTTAATGCTAGCGGGGCGTCCGCTCCGGAGAGCTCGCCCGTCGGCCTATAAATGCGGGGGAGGAGGGGGACGGCGGTTTTTTACCTTAGCATCTCACCATTTTCGGTCCCCCCTCGCCCCTTCGTCTTCCTCTCGCCTTTGCCACCGTGCGGCGTCGCCATTAGCGCCTTTCTCCCGTTCCTTGTCCTCCGCTCTCGCTTTCCTTTGCCTTCTTCATGGCGCCGCCCCGGCCCTCCCCTCACGATCTTGGAGCCGTACGCTTGGGAGAGGTCGACGGTGACCCGGCGGCCCTTGGCGAGCCGGTCGCCGCCGGCCACCGGCGGCCAATGAAGACGGTCGTCCGGCGGAGTGGATAGTGCCGCCGGCGGCGGACCGCGAGCCCAACCCGCCGGAGGGCTACGTGGTGAGCTTCATCCGCTACCACGAGCGGGGCTTCAACGCGCCGGCGAGCACCTTCATGCGGGCGATGTGCCACTACTACGGGGTGGAGCTGCACAACTTCGCCCCCAACGCGATTTCGCAGGCGGCCACGTTCGTGGGCGTCTGCGAGGGGTACCTGGGGATCCCAGTCAACTGGGAGCTCTGGGTTCACCTTTTCCGCGGGGAGCTCTTCACGCAGCCCACGACGGAGCCAAGGACCCGCCGCGCGGTGCGCGCCGGCGGGATGTCACTTGCCCTGCGGGGGCGATTCAAGGACATCTACATCCCCTGCACCATGACGTCGAACAACGCCGGCTGGGAGCGGGGATGGTTCTACTTGCGCAACGCCGAGCCTGGCCTTCCCCCCTACACCGGTCGGGTGTTCAAGAAGAGGCCGGACTCCTGGGGCTATGGAGTGTCCACGCCCCGGCATCGGAGGCGGCGAGGAGTCGGTCCCGGCCGCCCCTGCAAAGCAAGCGGCGGCGCACGGGCCGAACGCGATGGGCGTCCTCGCCTTCCTCCATCACCGGCGGGTCGTGCCCTTGATGGAGAGGCCGCTCCGCGTCTTCGAGATGACGGAGGCGGCCAACCCCGTCGACCGGCGAGGTCGCGGATGCTCCCGACGCCCCTCGAGCGGCCATATGCGCTTACCGGGCGCGGAGCGCCGTCGACACCCGGCGCCGATGCTCGCGGGCCGGACCCCATGGGACCTTGAGATGCTCCCCACGGGCCCGTTGGTGAGTTCGGTTCTCGATTTTGTTCGGTTCTTGGTCTCGCTTTCGTTTTCCGATGCATCTTCGATGCTCCTATATGCGTACCGGTGGACGTCACCATCGCCAAGTCCGTTCCGCCCACCCCCGACTCCCGTGCGCTCGGCGGGCGGCGCGGCAGCCGGGAGCGAGGAGCGGGCGGCACGCGAGAGGGAGCGCGCAAGGCGACATCAAGCACGCCGCGGCCGGCGGGCCGCGGAGCACGGCGGCGCGAAGAGCCGGGGCTCTCCCTCCCCGGGGACCGAGGAGTACTCGTCCTCGGAGGAGGACGAAGAGGAAGAGGGCGAGGGGGAGGGCCCCTCGACGGGGGTGGCGGCTGCGCCCCCGTCGCCGGAACCGGCCGCGCGGCTACAAGGGCGGCTTCGCCCGGGGCGGGCGCAACGGCGCCCGCCGCCGGGCAATCGACATCGAGGACGGCGCGCGCGCGGGGGCGGGGCGCGCGCGCGCGCGCGCGCGCCCGTGCGCGCATCAAGCGTGCCCGAGCGCGAGGCGAGCGCGCGCGTGCGCGCGGGCGGCGTCGTCGGGGAGGCGCGACGGCGGGGGCGTGCCCGCACGCGGGGCGAGCGTGCGCGCCGCGCGCGGGCGCCTTCGGGAGGCGCGGCGCCGGGACGTGACCGTGCGCGGGGCGGGCGCGCGCGCGCGCGCGCGCGCGCGCCGTCGGGGAGGCGCCACGGCGGGCGCGGCAACCGCACCGGCCTCGTCTCGCCGAGGCCTCGAGGAAAAGGAAACGGGCCTTTTCCTCTTCGAGGTAAGGAGCCGGTCTTTTTTCGCTTGGTCCGATTTGTTGATGATCGGGTGTTCTAACCCTCCGTTCGTGCCCGCATAGGGTGGTGCCAACCGTTCCTCCTCTCGCACCGGCCAAGGTGCGAGGACGGACGCATCGGTCCCCCACCGGCGGCGCTCGTCAAGGGCGTCGCGCACGGGGACAAGCACGGCGGCGGGCGCGAGCTCGCAAGGCCGGCCCGGGGCCTCGAGGCCCCGGCCGGCGGACCCGGCCCGCGGCGGCGCGGGCGGAGGTCGCCGAGGAGCGGCGGCGCCGGCCATCGTGGGGACGCGGGCGCGGCGGCGGCCGTGGTGGAGGGTCGAGCGGGCGCAAACGGCGGCGGCGCCCGTGGACGCGGCGGCACGGACGGAGGCGGCGGCCGCGGCGCCGCGCCGGGCGCCGCGGCCGCGGTGGCATAGGTGGAGGTGCCGGCGGGGGCGGCGCAAGCGGCCGCGCCCGCCGGCAACCGCGGGCGGAGGCGGTGTAGGTCTCGGACGACTCCCCGCCGCCCGGGTGGGATCGGTGGGCCGGGCGGCCCACGAATTCCCCCGAGCCCCGGGGGAGGGGGCCCTCGTGAGGCGGCACGAGGGTCACATGGTGGTGGTGGGCCGAGGACGGGGTGCCGAGGCCTCGTCCTCCGCGCGGCCGCCCCACCCGGGTGGAGGGGGCCGTCGAGGATCCCCCCTGCGTTCGCCGACGCCGGGGGGAGCGAGGAGCTGCGGGGTGAGCTCGGAGCCACGGCGCCACGCTCAACCGCGCGCCGAACGAGGGCGGCGCGGGTCCATGGCGGCCGGCATGGCTCGTCTTCCAGGTAAGCCGTGGTTGCTCGTTCTCTTCCTTTTTTCGTTTGTGTACGCTGTATTCATGCTTTGGCGCTTATGGGTTTTGATTCTGTGGTTGCCAGGAGCTCGAGCGTCGCGCCCACGACAAGTACGACGCCTTCGACCGGGTGAACGCCGAGGTTCACCAGCTCCGGGAGCGGTGCGGTGCTTTCGACGCGCTTGCCGACGCTCTCGGGACGCCGGACGGCGGGCGGCGTGCGGGCGATGGCGTGGTGCGACGAGCTCCCGGGAGAACTCGGGGCGAGGACGCGGCGTGCCGCTCGAGCCTCGAGCGGGTCCGCGCGGCCCTCGTCGATCGTGACGAGGCGGCGTGGTAGGCGCGCTCGGACTTGGAGAAGACGCGGACGGCGGCCGCCAGGCGGGGAGGCGGAGGTGGCCAACGTCCACCGCGAGGCCCGGGAGCTCGCACGTCGCTCGAGGGGGCGCAAGCGCGGCGGCGCGAGCCGAGGAGCGGGCACGTGGGGCCGGAGCGGGCGGGCCAAGGCGGCCGACGACTTGAAGGCCGCCCATGACGCCGGAGGCCGCGGCGCTCGCCATCGCCGAGGAGCGGCTTCGGCGGAGAGCGCGCCGCCCGCGAAGGAGCCGAGGGGCGGCTCCGGCGAGAGCGAGGCCGCCCTCGGCGACGCCGCCGGACGGCCGCCGGAGCGGAAGCGCGTCGCTCGCGAGGCGGCGGAGAAGTCGCCGGAGGAGCGGAACACCGCGTTCTCCAAGGTCGAGGACGAGGCGCTCATGCTCGGCATCGACAACGCCAACGGGGGAGGCGGCCCTCCGGAAGCAAGGCGAAACCGTCCGGGCGCCTCGAGGGCGACGGTCGAGGCGCGTGCGCCGCGACTTCGAGGCGGAGAGGAAACAAGTCGAGGGTGAGTTGCCGCCCGACTTCTTGTTTGATTGGTTCTTCGCTAGAGGGCTCGCTTCCCCCTTTCGATTTCCTTCTTGTCTTGTCGATTCCGAGGCTTGCGCACCGCTGCGGGGCACGCGCCGAGCGGGCCGAGGCGGCGGCGAGCTTCGTACAACTCCTCCGAGCGGGAGGCTGCGGGGGAGGCTGCGTGAGGCGGCCCTCGAGACCCGCCGTGCCGTGGAGGAGGGCTAGGCTCGGGCCGACGGCTCGGCCCGGCCGGCCGCTGCGCGCCCTTGGCGGCCACGTCACGGAGCGGATGCGTCGGGCGCCGCACACGGGCGTCCGAAGGCCCTCGGAGTGGTGCGATCCCACTACGAGGTCAACTTCGAGGCGCTGGCGGAAGGCTACATCGTTCCCGAGGGCGTCGAGGACGAGGTGGCCATGGAGCGTGTGGATGCGCTTGCCGCCGACGCCGCCGGGTCGCTCGCCGAGGCCTTCGAGGAGTTCCTCTTCCCCGACGTCGCTGATGCTGCTGCTCCTCCCGCCTGAAACAGCTGGGCGCTGGGCCCGTTTTTTGTGTATTAGTGTTATGGCCTCGTGGCCCTTGTAAATAAGTACATTATCTCTCATCGTAAACATTTGATGATGCGTAATGAAGTTTTTGCTTATTGCGCCTTTTTGTTTCTCCTTCCTGAGTAGATTTTACTTAGGGAAGTTCGATTTTCGTCGGGGGTCCGCCGGGTTGGAGGCGAGAGAGAAGGGCCGTATCCACGCGGCGTAGGCTATCTCGACTCGCACGTCGCTCCCCCGAGCCGCCCGCGCCCTGTTCAAATCGTTGCTCGTAGTTGAAGTAGAAAACAAGCTTAGCACGTGTGAGTTGTTTTTATTTTCGCGCAAAAAATGGGACCGCTTTTGGGGGGGGTGCCCCCCGCGGTAGCCCCCGAGGGTAACTTGGGTTTCGGGGGGAAAGCCGAGTTGCCCTTTTATTAGACTTGGAGCATTTACATAGTTGTCACCAAGCGGGGCGTTGGCCATGTGATTTTACAACGAAAGTACTTGGAAAATCCTAGCTAAGGGTAGAAGCGACGTAGGCGTTGGATGTTCCAAGCGTTGGTGAGCTCTTCACGCGTCCTCGTTGGCCGGCTTGTATGTGCCGGCTTGAGTACCTTCACCACGACGTAGGGTCCCTCCCATGGGGGCGATAGCTTGTGGCGCCCTCGGTTGTCTTGGCGCGGCCTTAGGACTAAATCCCCTTCGCCGAAATCCCGCCGACGTATCTTGCGTGCTTGGTAGCGTCTCGGGGACCGTTGATACCTCGCGGAATGCATTAAGGCTACGAGGCGTGCCTCGTCCGACCGGTCCCGGCGAGTCCTCGCGGGCTCGGCGGTTAGCGTTCTCGTCATAGCCTCGAACCACGGGCGATCCGTATTCTAAGTCCGTGGGGAGGGACGGCCTCGCGCCATGGACTAGGAAAAACGGGGTGAACCGGTGGCTGCGCTTGGGGTGGTCCTTGGGCTCCACACAACCGCCGGTAGTTCTTGGAGCCATTTTCGCCCGGACTTGTTGAGTGGTCGAAAATTCGGGCTTGAGGCCCTGTAGGATCATGCCGTTGGCACGCTCCACTTGGCCGTTGGTCCGTGGGTGTGCCACGGCCGCCCAATCCACGCGGATGTGGAACTTGTCGCGAGAACTCCAAAAACTTCCGGCCGTGAAGCGGGACCCATTGTACGTGATGATGGAGTTTGGCACTCCAAAGCGGTAGACGATGTCGGTGAAGAATGTCACCGCCCTCGCTCGACCCTTAGATTCGTGATGGGGCGCACCTCCACCCACTTGGAGAACTTGTCAATCGCGACTAGCAAGTGGGTGAAGCCCCCGGCGCCTTCCGCGGGGGCCGACGATGTCCGGCCCCTACACGGCGAACGGCCATGTTACGGGGATGGTTTGCGAGGCATGGGCGGGCAAGTTGGACTTGCGGGCGTAGAAGCGGCACCCTTCGCGGTGCGCACGGTCTCGGCGGCGTCGGTGACCGCGGTAGGCCGGTAAAAGCCCCGGCGGAATGCGTTGCCGACGAGGGTGCGAGGTGCGGCGTGGTGGCCACGGATCCCCGCGTGGATGTCCCGTAGGAGCTCGCGCCCCTCGGGAATGGGCACACATCGGCGTAGGATGCGGAGGGCGGCGCGCTTGTACGGCTCGCCGTCGACGAGGGTGAAAGATTTGGCCATCTGGCGATGCGTGCGGCGGCCGCGGCCCGGTCGCGGGGAGTTCCCCTCGAGCGATCCGGGCGATGTATTTTGCGCACCGGGTCCTCTTGGGCAGGGGCCGGCTCGATGTCCATCGCGTCGGCCTCGTGGGAGCCGTACCCCTCGAGGGAGGGAGAGCACGTACGCCTCGTTCGAGGGGTCCTCATCCATGGGTTCCGCACCCGCCGGATTCGAGGGGAGCCCCCGAGGGTCCGTCGTGACTCGAGGGGTGGGGCTCGAAAACGACCGAGGGCTGCGCGATGTCACGCGCGAAAACGTTCGGGGGAACGGTGATCCGCCGGACGCGATCTTCGCCAGTTCGTCGCCTCCTCGTTGTACCGGCGGGGTACATGGTTAAGCTCGATGCCGTAGAACTTGTCTTCGAGGGCCCGCACGGCTTTGCAGTAGGCCTCCATCTTGTCGTCATGGCGGCTCGCGTTCTTCATGACCGATCGATCACGAGCTGCGAGTCCCCCGCACGTCGAGGCGTTTGACGCCCAACTCAATGGCGATTTTGAGGCCGCGAGAGAAGGGCCTCGTATTCGCCATGTTGTTGGACGCGGGGAAGTGGAGACGCACTCGCATAGCGCATGTGTTCCCCAAGGGGCGACACGAAGAGCAGGCCCGCGCCTGCTCCCGTTTTCATCAGCGAGCGCGTCGAAGAACGAGTCCGGCCTCTGCTTGGATTTGTGGGGGCGGCGGTGCGCGTATCCGTCCACTCAGCGACGAAATCAGCCAGGATTTGCGATTTGATGGCCTTGCGCGGGGGCGTAGGCGAGCGTCTCGCCCATCAGCTCCACGGACCACTTGGCAATCCTGCCTGCGGCGTCAGGGTTGCGGATGATTTCTCCTAGCGGAAAGGAGGAGACCACCGTGACCGGGTGGGCCTCGAAGTAGTGGCGGAGCTTGCGACGCGCAAGGACTACCGCGTACAGCAACTTCTGGACCTGGGGGTAGCGCGTCTTCGTGTCTGACAGGACCTCGCTGATGTAATAGACCGGCCTCTGTACAGGCAAGGCGTGCCCTTCCTCCGTGCGCTCCACGACGATCACGGCGCCGACCACACGGGTGGTTGCGGCCACGTAGAGCTGCGGGGGCTCGCGCGTCTTGTGGCGGCGTGAGGATCGGGGCATGCGTTAGAGACGCCTTCGGCTTGTCAAGCGCGTCCCGGGCCTCGACGGTCCAAGAGAAGCGCTCGTGCTTCTTAAGCGGGGCGGTAGAGGGCGAGGCCCTTCTCGCCGAGCCGCGAGATGAAGCGGCTTAAGGCGGCGAGGCACCCCAACACCTTCGCACCCCTTTGAGGTCCCGGATCGGACCCATTCGCTCGAGGGCCGCGACCTTTTCGGGGGTTGGCCTCGATTCCCCGGCCCCGGGAGACAATGTATCCTAGGAGCATGCCTCGCGGCACTCCAAAGACGCACTTTTCGGGGTTTAGCTTGACCCCGTTGGCCCGTAGGCGGTTGAACGCGATGCCAAGGTCGCCAACCGGGTCGTCCGCCTTCTGGTCTTTACGACGATGTCGTCCACGTAAGCTTCGACCGTCGCGTCCAATGTGGTCCCCAAAAACGTGTTGCATGCAACGCGATATGTTGCACCCGCGTTTACGAGGCCAAATGGCATCGTGACGTAACGAACGTCCCGAACGGCGTGATGAACGAAGTCGCGAGCTGGTCGGACTCCTTCATTTTTATTTGGTGGTACCCGGAGTAAGCATCAAGGAAGCAAAGCAATTCACACCCAGTTGTTGAGTCAATGATCTGATCAATGCGTGGCAAAGGAAAAGGAACTTTAGGACATGCCTTATTAAGACTAGTGTAGTCTATACACATCCGCCACTTCCCATTCTTTTTCTTTACAAGCACGGGGTTTGCTAGCCACGTAGGGTGGAACACCTCCTTGATGAATCCGGCCTCGAGAAGCTTCCGCGGCTCCGCCCCGATCGCCCGCCGCCGCTCCTCGTCGAAGCGGTGCGGCGGGTGCTACACGGCGCGGGCATTTGGCGGGATGTCAAGGGAGTGCTCGGCGACTTCCCTCGGGATGCACGGCATATCCGAGGGGCTCCACGCGAAGATGTCGGCGTTGGCGTGGAGGAAGTCGACGAGCACCACTTCCTATTTGGGGTCGAGGGTGGAGCCGACCCTCAACGCCTTTCCCTCGGGGGCGACGGGTCGAGGGGGACCCCCTTGGTGCGCTCCGCGGCCTCGAAGGTGCCGGCATGCTTGGCGGCGGGGTCGATGTCCTCGTTGACCATCTTCTCCCGGCGTGTTCACCGGCGCTTCATCCCGGCGCCGGTGCCTGCGTGCTCTACGCATTCGACATCGCAGTCGAACGCGTGCTCGATGGATGACTCGACGGTGATGACGCCGTTTGGTCCCGGCATCTTCATCTTCAGGTAGGTATAATTGGGGACCACCATGAATTTGGCGTAACAGGGTCGCCCAAGTATAGCGTGGTAGGCCCCCTTGAACCCCACCACCTCGAAGGTGAGGGTCTCCTTGCGGAAATTCTTTGGGGTGCCAAACCAAGGCGGCGGTCGATGCGCCCAAGGGGCTGCACCGCTTGCCGGGCGCGATGCCATGGAACGGCTTCGTGCCGGGCCACGGGCGGTCCAACCCGATCCCCATGAGGCGCAACGTATGCGCGTAGAGGATGTTGAGGCTGCGCCTCGCGTCCATGAGGACCTTCGAGAACCGGGCATTCCCGATGATAGGATCAACCACCGGCGGGTGCGGCCGGGGTTGGGGACGGTGTTGATGGGGTCACGGACCGTCGGCCCCGGCTCCGCGCGCGTTCGCCACGCGCGGAGGCTTCCCCCGCCATCGAGGCGCGGAGCGGCCGCACCGTCCGTATTCCTCCGCCGGCTTTGCCTCGAGCTCGCGGGCTTGGGCCAGCGCGCGTCGGCGATCCACGGGGGCGGGGGTGATCTCCCCATCTCCCGGCGCCGCCGCGCCGGCCGGCATTGGCGGGTCGTTGGTGATGACGGCGTAACACTCCCGCGCGGGGTCGTAGCTCCCGGTCTTTGGAATCGTCGGAAGCGACCAAACCCGGTGGTACGCGGCGTCGAGGAAACGCCCGAACGCGGCCCCGGATCCGGCACGCGGGAGAAGTCCCCATTCCGCGTACCCGTGGCGGTTGGCGGGTGGCAACGCGTCGATGGAGCCTAGGGACGACTCGTCGGCCATTGAGGCACGGAACCCCTGGCGGCAAAGACGTGGCGACCGGGCGGGACCGGCGCATCGTGGTGTTGACGTTGTTGTTGTAGGCCGACCGGCGCCACGCGGCCCGATGGGGATGCGCGGTCGGAGACCGCACGCGGTCCCGCCGGGGCGGTGGCGGTTGTCGTAACGGTGGGCGCGCCGCGGCGGGTGGCGGCGTGCTCGGCTTGCCGCCGCTCGGAGCGCGCCGCGACGCGAACGTAGCCCGGAGCGGCGGCGGCGTCGCGGCGTTGATGGGCCCGTGGCATCCGTGCCCGCGGGCGCGCCGCGCCGTGGCGGTGCGTGCGGCGGAGACCGGAGCGGACCCGGCACGGCGGCGGCGCGAGCTCCTCACGGTTGGTGAGGCGCATGAGATAGCCGTTCCCCGTGGCACGAAAGTTCGGGTCCCCGAAGCGGATTTCGAACCCGGCCGGGAGGGGGGTCCGAGCTACCCATGCGATAGCGGGTACCACGGTACTCGGTGCGGATCACCATGGAGGGAGTTGGCGGAACGACCTCGGGCGCTCGCTTGCCCCACGGTGGGCGCCAAGCGTCGGTGCGGAATATGGTCCCGACACTAACCGGTAGATAGCGCCGTGGTCTATCCCTCAATGGTCGATGCTAAGTAACAAGTGACACGGGGATTTTATCCTGGTTCCGCCGAGGGAGCCGTACGTCCGGCGAAGCGTGCTCGGGGCACTATATAACTTAGCACGGGGGTGCTTGTAGTGGGGCGATACAAGCAAGGCGGGAGAGGAAGTGCGGCTTCCAAGTCCCCGGAGGAGTGGTGAAGATATTGTGGGAGAATGAGTACGTGGTGCGTGGTGTTGTGTGGAGCGAGTTTTTGTTCGTCTGTCCCCCCCCGGGCGGGGGTTCGCCCCCCCCTTTTATAGATCAAGGGGGCGGCGGGTTACATGCGCGCCGCGCTACCTAGCTATGTGGGGGTGCGCGTCGTGCTACGCTGTAGAGTGGGCGGCCGTCGGTCGATCTTCGCAGCGATGCGGCCATGATGGCCTACCTCGTACCCGAACGGTGGCGGTTCGAGGGTAGGAGGGCAGCGGATGGTGGTGGCGCCCTCCGATAGGCCTCGAGGGAGGTGCGACGATGGGCGGTACGGAGCACGGGGAGCGGGTAAAACGGCGTTCCTTCCCAACGCGCTTCACGGTGTTGGAGTGGTTGCTACGGCGCACGGCGTGCGCTCGCACGCGCGGGGACGGCGGCCATGTTGTCACGGTGGCCGGGATGGCGATCCACCGGCCTAGCGCCTCCACCTAACCCCCGTAGGGTCACGGGAAAGTAAATCGAGGGTGCGCCCGGCCCCCTTCGAGGGTACGGCGCGTTAGCCGTCTTTGGAGTGGGTGCGCGGTGTCACGGGGCGACACGCCGGGCATGCTGCACGGTCCCTCCCCACGGTGGTAGGGATGGGCTCCTCCTTGGGGAGTTGGTGCGGCGGCACGGGGCGTGAGCCGGGCGCATGATGGCGCCGCCACCGCTTGCGTCGGGGCGTTAAATGCCCGTGTACGGGGGCCGGCGCACGCGTGAGGGGCGCCCTCGAGCGTGGCGGGCCCCGGCCGAGGGCGGGATGTACCCTCGAGCGAGGCGAGACCCGCTCGAGGGGGGTGAGCCCTCGAGCGGGGCGGGAACCGCTCGAGGGAAGAGTTGCCCCTCGAACGGGGCGGAGCCCGCCCGAGGGGGGAGCGCGCCCTCGAGCGAGGGCGGAGCACTGCTCGAGGGGACTTCTGAGAGGGCCGTCTTGGTGGGCCGTCGGGGTCCCCGCGGCGTGGGCCGTGTCCTGCATGGTTAGGCACCTGCATGGTTAGGCTTAGCGCGTTTTGGTGTGGTTGCGGGTTTTAAGTGAGGATTTCCCCGTTGTTTAAGGGGACCCCTAGGACTGTCCCCGACAAGGCGGGTGAAACCCTAGGCACCGTCGGATGAGCCGAAGCGACCCATTTTCTAGTAGCGTCGGACGAGTTGCGGAGGAAGAGCGGCGGAGACGGTAGCACGGGATGATCCGACGGTCGAGTGGGGACACCGTCGGTCTATCCGACGCTCGGTTTGAATTCATACGGAGACGCGCCAAGACGAAGCCTTCGGCACCGGGATGATCCGACGCCTTGGTCAAGGTGAAGCGTCGGTCTATCCGACGATCGCGTGGAAGCTAACGAGAGGCGACTTGGACGCGGGGTCTTCGGCACCGGATGATCCGACGGACCGTCGGTGCATAGCGTCGAGCCGGTTGTGTCGGAGAAGTCATGTGCGGTGGAGGCAACGGCTAGTAGCCGGATGAACCGACGCCCGAGAAAAGATAGCGTCGGATCATCCGACGGTACTACTTTCGGCGACTTTTAGCCAACGGCTAGTTTGATGCCTTGGGCTATTTATACCTCCTCCACCCGCCCATTTGAGAAATGCTGGATTGTGTGGAAGTGCGGTGGAGTTCAAGACACATTGAAGATCATATCCAATCCATCCAAGTGCTTAATTGCTCATCCTTAGACTTGCATATGCTTTGTGTATGTGCTTAGTGCTAGGCTTAGCTTAGAGCTGAGTGAGTGCAAGGTTGTGCCAACCTTGTGAGGTGATTCTTGAGCGAATCAAGTTGTACAAGGTTCGCCGGAAGCCTTGGGGCCTAAGTGACTCACCGGCAATCGTCTCCGACCCTCCGACTTGGTGTGGAGTGGCGAGGACACTTTGTGCGGGGGACGTGGAGACCCCCTTCCTTGATGGAGAAGCTCCTTAGTGGAGGCGGCGTCAAGGTGACCAAGGGAGCTTGGCAAGTGCCTAAGTTGCTGGCCTTTGTGGCGAGTCAAGTGGTGCTCTTGGGAGAGACTTGGTGACCGGGAAGCTACTCTTGTGTGAGTGCTTCAACAACGTGGACTAGGGGTGGCTTAGTGCCTACCGATACCACGGGATAAATCGCGTGTCAAGAGTTTGCTTCCTCTCATCCCCTTTACGTTTCCGCATTTACTCTTTTGCAATCTTTGCTCGCCTTTACTTTCCTAGAGTAGTATCATGCTAGGATTGGCTATAGTTTGCAAACCTTTTTTTGGGATGGGAGTTTCACACTAGAACAACCTTAGTTGCACATCTAGATAGTTGTTCTAGTTTAAATTTGTGCAAATTTAGTGAAGCCATAGGTTAAGGTTTTTAGTTGCCTAATTCACCCCCTCCCCCTCTTAGGCTAACGAGCATCCGATTCCTTACAAGTGGTATCAGAGCCGGGACTCACTTCCTTCACAAGGAAACACCAATTCGATTGGTAAATTGTAAAAACCGGCTCATTGGAACGGTTAGGCTTCACCGCCTAGTGAGTTGCTCTATAGAGGAATGAAAGGGGTGGATACCTTAGGTTTGGCTCCACATTTCGATGGCACGGGCTATCCTCGGTGGAAGGTTCTCATGGACGCCTATCTCCAAGCAAGGGACCTTGACGTTTGGAGAGTCACCGACGAGGGCATGAAAAATGGTACTAGAAAGGAAAAGCAATTTGATGTGATTGCTAAGAGTATCATTTTGTCCTCACTAGATGTAGGCATTTTCAATAGAGTTTTTACTTGTGAAAATGCTCATGAGCTATGGAAAACCATCAAGGAGCAAAATGAGGGTTCAAAAGAAGTTGCTAATGAACGCTACGGTTGTCTCCTTGAGGAATTCAATAGCTTTAAGCAACTTGCAAATGAAAATGCTGAATCTATGTACTCACTCCTAAATGTGCTTGTCAATGAGATCAATGCTTTAGGTGTGAAGGATATCACGGACTTGAACATCAACCGCAAGATCCTTCAAAGTCTCCGGAAGCCCGATTATGACTTGGTGAAGGCAATCATTTACGAGAAGAAGCTCGAAGATTTGAAGCCATCTCATATCTTGAGCAAGATCATGGCACATGAACTTCAACTTATGCCCAAGTCAAAGAAGGCGCCCCAAGAACCATCCTCTCCTACTACAAGCCATTCTCTCTCAAGCCATCAAGAGAGGATGTTGAGTAGGATGGCTACTCATGGAAGCTCAAGCGAGGATGATGGTGACAATGAAGATTCCTCAAGTGATGAAGAGGTTGAATCTATGGTGGCCGAGTACGTGAAGAAGATCTTCAAGTATGTGAAGAAAGTCAACATGTACAGCTACAACATCCACTTGAGAGAAGGGCGTCATCATCAACACATCAAGTTCACCAAGATCAAGCACAAGCCCAAGAAGAAGGTGGTCAAGGAGAGGAGACCAAGGCAAGAAGCAACTATAGCCATCCGTGAGTGGACAAGTGGTGGATCAAATTCTTCTAGATCAAGCGATGAATCAAGAAAGAACTTCACCACCCGCTTCATGCAAGGTTCTTCATCATCACACATGTGCCTTATGGCCAAAGGTATGGAGAGCAATGTAAGTGATGACGAATCCGACACCACCTCTCTCGATGATCTTGTTGAGCTAGTCCATGAGCAAAAAGGAATTCTTGAGAAACAAGCTAATGAAATTAAAGAACTCAATGCTCTCAATGATTTTAGTGCAACCCTTGCTACAAATTATGAACATTTGTTGTGCAAATTCAAATTGCTTAGCAAGGAGTGTGATGAGCTAAAATCTAAGCTTGAGAGCAATGAGACTAAAACAAGTAATTCCTTTGAGCTTGATGAATCATCTATCCCTTGTGCAATTCCTATCTCCAAGGTATATGCTTCAACTTCTTGCAATGATTTAATTGATGAATCTTGCTCACCATCTTGCAATGAGAATGTTGTTGTAGAAAAATGTGATTTTCTCATAGGCAAGAAAAATGATGAGCTCAAGCAAGAAGTAAAATGGCTCCGAGAGAGGTTGACAAGCTTGATGGGCAAGGGCAAGAACGATGAAGAACAAGTGGACACATCTCAAGACATGAAGAGCCAAGTCCAACCTTTTCAAGATAACTGTGATCCCATGGTGAAGAAGCTTGAGAAGGGTGCAACCGTGACTTGCTACAAGTGTCATGGAGAAGGGCACAAGTTCTACAAATGCCCTCAATTTGTCAAGAAGATGGACAAGGGCGCAAAGAAGAAGTTGAACCCAACCATCAAGAGCTCCCTCATCTACACCAAGCCCAACCGCAAGAGCAAGACCAAGAGCAACACATATGTCATCAAGAAGAAGGCAAATGGCAAGGTGGTTGCACACAAGGTTGGGAAGATGGAGGAGGAGCGGGGTTGAAACCAACCCATTTGGGTGCCCAAGGAAGTCATCATTAACATGAAGGGGCCTCAAATGGTTTGGGTTCCAAAGGCCACTTGAAGGCCATGTGAGTGGGGACTTGGGAGGCTTGGCACAAAGAAGTTGCGGAAATTCATGCCTACAAGCCAAGCTTGCAAGTTGGACATGTGTTGCCCAAGTTCCTGGTTGAGGTAATGGAAACTAGTACCTATCTCTTGTATCATTGTAGCTCCATTGCCTTGTTTAGGTTGCATTTGTTTCAATGTTTACATATGGTAGGTTGCTTGTGTCATGTGCTAACCCATGAGCAACCTACATGGATTGATTAGTGTGTAGGAAAGCTAGACTTGTTTTTTCATGGTGCATGTTTTCATATATATCTCTTTGCATAATGAGCAAGCTATAGGGTTAGCTTCCCTTTTGTTGTCATAAACAATTTGCATACATTGGTTGGTGATTCAAACACTAAATGCACACTTTTAGGGGGAGCTCATCCTATGGTTTGGTTATGGGACTAACATTGTTTCAAGCCTATCTTATGTAGTCCCTTGGTGACGCATTCCGATGCGGTGCTTCATTCTAAGAGAATGTTATTTCACTCTCAATGTGATCTAAAATCTCTTAAAGAGTGAATATAGCAATATGAGCTTCATGCTATTGAGTCATGCCCTTGCGAGCTTATGTCTCTATATAAGTTCAAAGGCAATGTACTCATACATTCCTAATCCTTGTGGTACCCCAAGTGTCTTCTATGCAAGCTTCTTTCAAGTGGTGTCACCTAGTGATATCATCTCCAAGAGGATCATCTCAATGTGGTGCCAACAAGGTAGAGAGGAACAACCACCCCCGGAGGTATGCAACGATCAAAAGACTACAAGTGATATCCATAAGTGGTAATGTAACAAGAACCCATTTGTTTTATCTCTTGTCCTTTAAGCTACCTCCTTGCATGATATGCTCTAAGCTTCCTTGTCTTTCAAGTTTGTAGTTGTGCACTTGTTTCTCACTACCCTTGTCTTACAAGTGGTATCCTTTTGTGCACACACTTAGGGGGAGCTTAGTTTGCATCATGCTAGTCTCATGAGCTTGTGATCCACCTTAGTCATTCTTACATGTAGTATCTTCATTGATATCATACATATGGATCATGGTTCATGCGGCTTTCTTCCTTGTATTTAACATTTCTCTTTGAGCTATGTTTGCTAGGACTTGCTAGTTTCCTTGGAGCCCTTTTGTTTTGGACTTTTTGGAGATTTTATTCCAAAGGGGGAGAATTTGAGACCAAAGCAAGCTAGTGGTTTCAAGGATATGAGACCAAAGGGGGAGAATGTGAACATAGAAAGAGAAGATCAAAAAGGGGGAAGGTTGATCTAGGGGGAGTTTGGATGATAGTATGCATCCAAGCATCCTAGAGTAGTATCATGCTAGGATTGGCTATAGGTTGCAAACCTTTGTTTGGGATGGGAGTTTCACACTAGAATAACCTTAGTTGCACATCTAGATAGTTGTTCTAGTTTAACTTTGTGCAAATTTAGTGAAGCCATAGGTTAAGGTTTTTAGTTGCCTAATTCACCCCCTCCCCCTCTTAGGCTAACGAGCATCCGATTCCTTATAGTCGGTTTCCAGACTCCTGGTCGGTTACGACCAGGAGACCTAAGTCTAGTTGATTAGATCGCTTCCCATGTCCTGTCGATCTGCTTTGGTCAAAATCCACCGAGGTCTTGTCTTGTACGCCAAGTTTCGAGGTCGTGTTGAATGAGGTCGTCTGGGGAATCTTCTGGAAGGTCTTCAGGAGGTCGTGTGGGCTGCCAACTAGGTCGGTTGGGCCCACTGACAGGTCGGCGGGGCTTCTGGTAGGTCGGACCCACTTGTCGGGGACGACCGTGAGCCTGGTCGGTGGGGACCCAAGGGTACCCATGTCTCACAATTATATACATCAAGTAATACATATATACATACATACTATATTGAGTCATAATTTCCATTTGTCAGATGGTGAGATCTAGACAGCCCACAGGGGTGCTAATCCCAGTGGTTTAGTTGTTCGACAAGGTGGAATCTGAGGCTAAGAACTCGAAGGTCGCACACGAGTACGCGGAACACAGAGAACACGACAAGTTTATACTGGTCCGGGCCTCCGGGGAGTAAAACCCTACGTCCAGTTGTCGGTGTAGATTGCTTGAGGATTGACTCTTGTTACAAGGGGTCACCTCGCCCACCTTATATTGGCCAGCGGATGAGGTCGGTTCCAGACTCCAGGCCGGCGGGTCTTCTGGTAGGCCGGGCCCACTTATCGGGGAGGGCCGTGAGCCTGGTCGGTGGGGACCCAAGGGTACCCATGTCTCACACCATTCTTGAGCTCAAAGTTAGCCGAAATAAATGATCCTAATTATTTCTCAAGTACAAAGATCAACAATCTTCCATCTGCAATTAAACTCTTTTTGGTATGCATGTTAAAACAAATATGTACAACAAACATGTAGTTGTGTACAGGCTTCTCAAATTGGTGCCACTACTTTCTTTAGCAACTTCTCTATACAGTTAAAAGAATCTTCTTTTGCCATGAATTATGTGAACAATGAATTGAGAAATAAGATAGGGCGGGATCAATACCTTAATGCACGATTGCTTGGTCACATTTATAATTTGCTTAATGCACTATCAACTATGTTTGTGTGTTGCAAAAGGAGAAACTATTTGCTCGCCTCACCGTCACCCACCCTATCCACTTTGTCACCCCGCAGCTCCCCGACCTCGCCGTAGGCCCCGTCGTGCCATCACCTCCCGAACCTTACTGTCGTTTCTCTCGGTCTCGCCATGGTCTGCCTAACGTCTCTTTCCCAATCGTGTTGTCATTTCCATCGTGCACGTGCCTGCGTCACCCCGACCTTGCCCCATCGTTCATGTCTTACCAACCTCGGTGTCATCCGCCCAATCGTGCAATCATCCCCATCTCCGTTGCCTCATTGTCAAGACCGTGGCACCCTGACCTCGCTCGCCGTTGTTTGTCCTGATCGCGCCAGTAACCTACCACCCCCGCCACTATCAACGACTTGTTGGGAGATGGGAATACCCTACTCTAACATCCTGGCTCTGCCACTAGGCCATGGCACCCTAGCTGCAGCAGCTCGTCGCCGCTGCGGGGGACGACGGCGAGGCACAGGATGGCTCTACGGGGGACAACAGCGACGTCGCGCACAGGTGCGTGCAGGAGGCTGATCTTGTGGGTGTTGGGGGGTTACCCGAAAAGTTCGGATGGGCTCCCCTAACACGAGAGAGAGAGTTCTTAACACGTTCAAACACAGTATCAGGACGAAAGGAGACAATGAATCTCACAAACGATGGCACAAGTTCCAAAAATCTGAATCCATTTACACGTGCCCTCGCGCCCCCTTTTATAGGGAGACGAAGGGACTTTTACATTCCTAAAACGCCCTCGAGCTCAAAGAATATTCCTAATGTGAACACATACAAGAATGTCTTTTTCATCCAACATATTTACAAGCCTGCCACCAGTTCACACTCAAAACCCGGACTTTTTGGGACGACAACTTTGACTTTGCTTCTTCGCCGGTTCGTGAATTTCTCCGCGCATGACTTCCGAACCAGACTCCCGACAGATTCCCGAATTAGCTGTCCTCCGAAGTTCGTGCCTTTGCCAGTTCGAGGTTCCAGGCTTCCGCGTGTTCATGACTCCGAGTCTTCACCGATTCAAGATCCCGGAAATTCGCATGTTTGCGAACCAGAAGCTTCGCGGGTCCATGATTCCTGAGAATCATGAATGCCCTGCTCCTGAAAAACATATTTCAAGAACTTCGTTAAACTCAATGTTTCGAGGGTGACGGGTTTTCTGAATTCCCCCAACGGTGGGCACGGATTTTGGAGAGCCACCCCACACCACACGTTCGTTGGCGATGTTGAGCACGGGTGCACACACCGAGGTGAGGCCGGCGGGGGTAGGGGATGCGGGGACGATGCCGTGAGGAGGGTGGCGAGCCGGTGGGCGCTACTTCACGCACCCTACTCCTCCTAGCGAGATCCGGATGCTCCCTCGCTCCCTCCTCCTCGGCGGTGCGAGATCCGGCCCTCGGTCTCTTCTCCCAATGTCGCGGGACATGGTGGCCCCATCCTCCTCCACGGAGCTCGACTTAGACCGGCGAGTGGGCATGGTGGCCGGGATCGGCAGCCGAGGGGTGCAACACCGGCGGACGACAGCTACGGGATGCAGGTGAGGAAGGATACTTTTTATGGGGTAATCTAAAGTGTGGGGCCCACAAGACTCTACAAATGCTAACATTGTGGTAAAAATTTTGAATGCTCCAAATGCTTATAAAGAGGGACGGAGGGAGTACACACATCATGTGATATACCTTAATTAATTATTACATCATATACCAATAGTGTACATTTAGGTTTACTTCGTGTTATTTTTAATAGTGGTATATGTGTGTAGCATAGATGCAAATTTATACTGTTATTTTATTTTATTTTTAAGTATTATTGGTTGGCAATTTATTTGAAATTTTAAAGGGTTGTTTTCAATTCTTTTGATAATGACATAAGTGATGAAGATTATTATTTTTAATAATGGTACATGTGGGTAATATAGATGCGAATTTAAGTGGATATTTTTATGTATTAATGGTGGGTAATTTACTTGAAAATTTTTAGGGCATTTTAAATTATTTTTATAATGGCATAATTGGGTTATTTTATGAAATTAGAGAGTTATGTTATTTTCTTTTATATAATATCAGTGGTGGATAATTTAGATACATATTTAGAGGGTTACTTTAGGCTATTTTCATAATTGTGTAGGTTGTTATTTTCTCAGGAATGATAATAGATCCAATGACTCTAATAACTTGAGTGTACCAATTTATGGTCATGTTTTTTTCGCAGGTCCAAGATTCCCGAAAATCGTGAATGCCCTGCTCCTGAAAAACATATCTCAAGAACTTTGTTAAACTCAATGTTTCGAGGGTGACGGGTTTTCCTGAATTCCCCAACATTAGCCCCTCGGGGAAGCGGGTTGACTCCGACGATCCGATTCCACGAACATTTCGGAAATTTAGTAAAAAATGTCACCCTCGGAACGTCAGAGGGGACACGCGTCACCCAGAAACCCTACAACGGTCTGATCGAGCCAGGTTTCGCGGAACTACCACCCCTCGTCCCTATAAATAGGAGGTCTCCGCTGTAAATTTTTTTTACCGCTCTCCTGCTCTTGTCGTGATTTGTAACTCTTTCTGTTCGCGGAATCTCGTCCTGTGCTTAAGAGTTCGCGACCTTCCAGCTTTCTTCGGATCTCTCTAAGGTATTGTTCCTTTCGCTCTTTAATTCTTACTTGTTCTTTTTATTGCATTAGGTTCTCTGTTTTGCAAGCTTCATTCACGAAAGTTGTTCTTATTTCTTTGTACCTGTAACACTGTTGGTTAGGTGGCTCGAGTCAAAAGCACTGCGAGACCCATGATGACTGAAGAGCTTATCGCAGCTGGTCTCCCAGCCGAGCCGATTGTTGAAGGTCCTGAGAACGCTCCACCACTTGAAGATGGAGGTTCTCCCGCCGCCAGTGGCTCCAGGAGTCACGAGGATGGCGAAGTCAGAACGGATGATGAGGATGTCGGAGATGTAGACGCCGGCATCGGCGATCTGGTTAAGGCAAAGGCTGTAGGACCTCTGCCTCCCTCTCTCGTTTTCGGAGAGTCTAAGGTCACGGCCAACATGATTCGAGAATATGAAGTGGTCGGGTTCTTTCCCTCGGGCACTGGGCGAGCCCCACTAGACGAACAAATTCCTACTCCCGAAGATGGTGAGATTGTTGTGTTTCGGGACTTTTTCATCTGTGGACTTAGGTTTCCTTGTGACCCAATTTTGCCCGCGATTTTGGATGCCTTTTTAGTAAAGATTCATCAGCTTTCGCCGACATCTTTTCTTGAGGTGTCAAAGTTTATTTGGATCATGAAGACCTTTGGCCGTAACCTTAGCGTTGACGCCTTCGCCGGATTCTTCAAGGCGGGTCATCGTTCCCGATGTTATCAAGGTCGACGATGGGCAATTCTACGAAGCTCAGCATGCATATTGTACCTTCAACACTCGATGCCAAAACACCCTAAAAGGGATTACGTGAATTCAGATCGCTCCCTGCCGCAAGACCAACCTCACCGACGACTGGAATTCGTACTGGTTTTACTTGAAGGTCAACATGTCTGAAGTTCCTGGCTATGAGGGGCCAGCTTACCCCTTGTCCTTCCCTATCGCGCCCCTGACTGCCGTGAACACTGCTAAATTCAATCATCGAGCGGTAGGGATTAGAAGCTGCGAGAGTGCTTTTCACCTTGCCAGCACTATACTTGGGGGCCGCGACATCATCGAGGAATTCGTTGTTGCACGAATTTGGCCGATTTATTGTGGCTGGGCCCCCATCGAGATCGTGCATTTCAATGTCAACTGGGCAGCTCAAGAAGTGCCTTTCCCGAAGTTCGGCATTAAGCTGCGAGAAGGCCAAAGTGTTGATGCTTTCATGGTCGAAGTTGAGAAGAAAGTGAATCTTATGATAGGCGAGTACACTATGAATGAATACAAGGCATACAAGTTTCTGGTGAAACACAAGAGGAGAATTAATCGCGTATTCACTGAAATTTGCGGAGACAAGTCTTTTAATTCTCGACGCCCGGGTCGCAAGTTGAAGGTACACGCAGTTGCTGTCGCCAGTTGTTCAGCTGCTCCTATAAATGCCCCACGTAGAAAATCTTCGAAACGAGGCCCATCAACTGTCGACGAAAGCACTTCCTCTGGCGTTAAACCCTCTAAGACAAGATCTTTAGAATCGTCAAAACGCAAGTGCAAGACCTCCGAACAAATTTCGGACGTTGAGCTCCAAGCAGCTTCCGGCCTAGCCCAGATGAGCCGCAAGAAGTTGAAGAAGGCAGTGAAAAAGGTTCTTCTTCTGGAGTTTGGCGAGTTCTGTCTGTGTTTGACGACAATCTCTTCGTGGAAGCGGGTAGCCAGAAAGGTTCTTGCTTCTGGCCTTTGTTGAGATTTAACATTCGAGACAATTTCCCGTCGGGTTATGAGAATGAGTTCGTGGACATTGATTCTTTTTCAAATGCTGCTCCCGAAGTTCGTAAGGATGCTGTACTTGACATTGCTTCTTTGAAGCCCCCGTTGCTTCTTTGAAGCCCCCGTTCTTCTTGAAGCCCCTGCCGCCGCTCTTCGATGTCTCTTTGCCCATTCACTCCCGCGACGAAGCTTCCCCCGAGTTCACCAAGGAGCTCGAACTCACCGTTCACAGGGGTGAGGATCCTGTCCAAAGTACTCCCTTGCTCGAAGTTCGTGAAGTTGCTCCCGAAGGCCAGGCTCCCTCTCCTTCCTTAGCTGCATTTAACAAGAGCTTTGGTACGTCTCATCGCGGCGAACTACTAAGTGTTGGTTTCAAGGCGACTAGCATCGGGAGCAAGACGTCCAAGATTTTAACACTGTGGAAATCGCCTGTACTTGTTGATGAAACAGAAGGGGAAGGCTCGGAACAACCTGGAGGAGTCGCTCGGGACTCTGAGAAGGGGCTTCATCTGCTCAAAGAACAATTCCTTCGTCATAGGGTAAAACTTCTTCGAGTTCGACGAAGAAGGTCACCATGCAAAACTTAAGCAAACAAGGTTCATTTCTTTTCATTGCCTTTTGTAATTTTCAGATTTTCGAATTTTTTGTTCAGAATTTAGTCGTGAAATTTTTCAGAATTCAAGGACCTTCTTCGTTCGTACCCTCCGTCGAAGCTGGCGTGGTTTCAAGAAGACTACACCCTCAAATATTCTATGCTCGGGAAAGTTGCTGTCAAGCGGCTTGTTGATCAGGAGAAGACAAACGAGCAACTTTCTCAAGAGTCCAAGGAGCTCAAGCGCAACTTTGCTCTTGCTCAATCCACGAACCTTGATCTTGAGAAAAAGGTAGCTGAACTGGCGGAGGCTCTGAAGGTTTGTCAGGACGAGAAGAAAGTTGCTGAGGGAGCACTTGAGCAGTCAAAGAAGGAGCTGGAAAAGTTGCAAAAGACCCATGAAGATGATCAGAGTCTGATCGAGAACCTACGTAAGAACCATGACAGGTCTTCGAAAGTTGTCGAAGATCTACGTACTAACAACGCCGATTTGGCTAAGTCATTGAGCGCAAAGGATCGAAAAATTCTGGATCTTGAGAAGGCGCTGGCGGAACAGGATGATGCTTCAAAAAAGAACGTGTCTGATATTTTGGAGAAGCTGAAGCTCTTATTTGAAGAATACAAGAAATCGCTGAATGAATTTGGTGTTCGCCCTGCCCCTCTCCCGGCTGCTCTTGGAATTTCTGAATTCATGGAATGGATGGAAGCTGAGTTTAAAGCGCTCTCCGAGGTTATCTCCGGCGCTAGCGATTTTGCGACGACCTTCTCTGTCGAAAGTATCCTAAAGATTCGCACGACTTCGGCTCGCGCCGATCTAGAGAAGTTTCGCGAAAAAATCTCTCGATTTCCCGGCGCCATGAGTGTCGTATGGACCTCCACGGGCCCACTACCTCGGTGGGTACCGGGACCGACTACTCGGTGGGCCCAGGGCTACCCGACTTGCGCTACACGGCACACGAAGGCGTGGAGCACAAGGACAAGACAAAGGAGTAGTACTCGGATAGGACTCTGTACATGTTCCGCACTGTATAGAAGTCTCCTAGACGTACTCGACTAGTACTCCTTCCCTACTCCGACTTGTAACCCTGCCTCCCGGACTATATAAGGCGAGGCGGGGACCGATCCCGGGATCACGCGACCTAACCTCACCTCATCCAACTCACGGCGCACCATTGCACCATCGTGTAATCGTGCCCTATCAATCCCGAGCTACGCGGCATACGGGACGTAGGGTATTACGCACCTCGCGGCCCGAACTGTCTAAATTGTGTGTCGCGTGCCTCTTCCTTCGAGTTACCGATCTCGGCGAGTCACATTCATCTACTTCGGGTACTCCCCGTAGTAGGTTGCGGTCCAAAACACCGACGGTGGCGCGCCGGGTAGGGGCTCTCGCTCGAGATCACATGGCGAACTCGACGGCTTCGTTCACATCAAGCCAACCGTCGCCTTCAACGGTGGCGACACCTTCGTCTTCGGGGCTTGGGTGCGCGCTGGCGATGGCGCGGGCTCTTTCCCGGCGCCGCTTGATCATGCAACCCGACTCGAGGACGGGCCTTGTGACGCTTCCCGAGGTTGTTACGGGCAAGCTCGCCGGCAAGTTCGGCGAAATTTCGCTCTCCAACCTCCACGGCGACTTCGAGCTCGAGTCGCGTCTCCAACTCGAACCCGACGTCGCCATGGGCCATCGCATGCGAGCCGGCTCCTCGGCCATCGCGGGCGGCCCCCTCTCCACGTCGGCGCTGCGTGCGTGGCCCTCGCGTTCCCCGGCGGGCCCGCACGGAGGCTTCTACGCCACGACGGGCCGGCAAGGAGCCCGCAACCGAGTACAACTCGGACTCCGACGCCGTCTCCAATCGCGTCTTGGACTCCGACCCTCTCTTCGAGTTCTTCTCGAACCGGGACTACGAGTTCGACTTCGGGTCGGACACGAGGAGCACGAGTCCGAAGACAACTCCTCCGAGCTTCCCTTGTCGGGGCCGGCCTGCGGGGCGGTTATAAGATCAACGCCGGCGGGAGATACGTCTGCGGCCGGACCGCAAACCTGCCGGGGCGACAACGGGGGACTCACGCTACGTCGCTTACATCGACTCGCTACGCGTTCCGGGAGGGAACACCACTAGCCCAAGGCGACTCAAGCACACCAGGCGAGGTAGCGCCTTCCGAGCCAAGCTTGGGTACCCCCGATCGCCAAGTCTTCATGGCTGCGGCGACACCCGGGAACCTCGGGCACGGCCGCGGACAAGTACACGGAGGACATCTCCACGGACGAGGCGTCCGGCGTGCCTCGCGGACGAGACCGACGCCGGCGGGGACGCCGGCGCGAACGTAACGGGGAAGCGCAACGAACGACGCCGGCGGCTCGGGAGACAACCTCCCCATCCGCAACCTTGCGGAAGCTCTCGAGCGGTCGAGAGCGAGAGTTCACACCACTCCCGAGCGGTGCCTCATGTCGATCACGAGCGATCGCACGGCGAGCTCGGGGCATACGGGCGGAGAAGTCATCGCCAAGCTCGGCGAGGAAGCTTACTTCATGCGGGTCGACAAGAGAGTCGGCCAACCTCTCCAAGCCAAGCCTCGCGACAACGAGGCTACTAGTCGCGATGTTGACCTCGGTCCTAACCGTACTCGAGGCGACATCCCGGCTGAACCAAACCGTCGACGCTCCCGCTGCCGGCGGACCCTCACGACAAGACAACGTCAACCGAGAAGTCGTCCCCCACGCGTGCTCCGGCCGGTGGTGGCGGCGACGACCCCGACGGCGGCGGCGGCGGCGGCGGCGGCTCCAACCACGGAGCCAACAAGAAAGGCGGAGGCGGCGGCGCGCCGCGGCGGCCGCGGCCACGCGCATAGCCACGCCTCGGCGCCTCTCACGGCGGGTACGATGCCCGCCGAGAGAATCGAAGAGTTGCGGCAGAAGAAGTCGACGACCGCTGCGAAGGCGACGGCTTCCCTGCCTTCTCACCCCGGCTTCGCAACTTGCTCCTCCCCGACAAGTTCAAGCCTTTGGGGATCACCAAATACGACGCGAAGCAGGATCCCATCCAGTGGCTCCGATGCTACGCTCTCTCCATCGAGAACGCTGGCGGCAACAGCGACACCAAGTGCCTCTACTTCCCCTTCTGCCTGGACCAAGCCCCACTCACGTGGCTCGAGTCGCTGGACAAGCACTCAATCGACAAGTGGGACCAGCTGAAGGAGCAATTCACAAGCAACTTCGCGGGCGCCATGGGCCGTTCGGGTACTCGCATGGACCTTGCCATGATCAAGCAGGAACAAGGCGAGACCCTCCGCAAATACATGCGCCGCTTCTTCGACAAGCGCGCTACCGTCGTGGACGTCACCGACAAGGAGGTCATCGACCTCTTCCGGGACGGGCTCTACCATCGCCGCACCTTCGAGGACTTCGGCCGGCGCGCGTCCCGGAGGTCCATTCCCCACCTCAAGGACATGATCACGTCCGGGCGGATGAAGAGGACAAGGCCAACGCCAAGTACGACGCCATCCGCGCCAAGTCCAAGCGAGAACCAAGGCGGCGGCGGCGGCGGCAACCCAAACCAAGGCGGCCGCAACAACAACAATAACAACAACAACTTCTCGGGTTCCAACCGCAAGCGCAAGCCGGACAACACCGTCGCGGCTATCCGGCGCCCTCCGAAAGGGAACTCGAAAAAGAACTCCGGTGGGTCTAAAGACCTGGCGAAGGAGAAGTGCCCGTGGCATCCAAACGGCAACCACACCACCGAGCGGTGCTACCGGCTCGGGCATGCGCTCAAGGATACGCCGGAGCCACCGCACCCTCACGATCGGAGAAGAACAAGAAGAAGGACGGCGACGACTTCCAAGAACCCGAGAAGACCGTCAACGTCCTCTTCGGCGGACTACCTGCGGGCGGGAGCGAAGGCTACTCGCCGCGAAGTGATGTCCATTGAACCCGGCGGTTATGACCCCTCTCGGGTGGTCGGAGACGCCCATCACCTTCTCCGCGCGGACCAATGGACCGGCTTCTCGAACCGGGACGTTTCCCTCTCGTCCCGCAACCAACGGTGGCGGGCTCTAAGCTCAACAAGGTGCTCATCGACGGCGGAAGCGGACTCAACGTCCTCTTCACCAAGACTCTCGGGGAAGATGAACCTTGACGTCACCCCCATGCTCAACAAGAGCGACATGCCTTTCTACGGCATTGTCCCGGCAACGCGGCTATCCCCTTGGGCTCGGTGGTGCGCCGATTACCTTCGGGGCGTCTCGCGACAACTACCGCACCGAGTACATCAAGTTCGAGGTCGCGGACATCGAGACTTCCTACCCACGCCATCCTCGGCGGACCGGCCATCGCCAAGTTCATGGCGGTGCCCCACTACACATACTTGGTACTCAAAATGCCAAGTCCGGCCGGCGTACTCTCCCTCCGGGGGGGACTTGAAGATCTCTCACGGCGCGATACGAGAGGCCGTGGTGATTGCTTCGACAAATCAAGTACCCACCCCAATGATGGAGGTCTACGCCGCGTCGAAGAAGCTTGCTACAAGCGAACTCGACATCCCGGAGAAGTCCGACGGCGCCGACAAGCCTCGGCCACCCGAGGAGGTGCTCACCAAGACGGTCGACCTCGGAACGGGCGACCCCACCAAGACTACCTCCATCGGGGCCGGCCTCGACCCCAAATAGGAAGACGCGCTCATCGGCTTCCTTCGGGCTAACCGCGACATCTTCGCGTGGAGGCCGACGGACATGCCGGGGAGTGCCCGGGGAGGCGATCGAGCACGCCTCAACGTCGACCCAAAGGCCACCCCCAAGCGACAACACCTCCGACGCTTCGCCGACGACGGACGGGGACGCCATCAAGAAGGAACTCGCCAAGCTACTCGGCTGCGGCTTCATCGAGAGAAGTTTTCCATCTGAGTGGCTCGCCAACCCCGTCCTCGTCCGCAAGAAGAACTCGAACGAGTGGAGGATGTGCGTCGACTACACCGACCTCAACAAGCACGCCCCCAAGGACCCCTTCGGGTTGCCACGGATTGATCAAGTCATCGACTCCACGGCGGGGGCTGCGACACGCTTTCTGCTTCCTCGGCGCTACTCGGGTACCACCGGATCGCAATCAAGGAGGAAGACCGAGGAGAAGACCGCGTTCATCACCCCGTTTGGCGCGTCTTCGCTACACGACCATGTCTTTCGGGTTGAAGAACGCGGCGCTACTTACCAACGGGCCATCCGGGCACTGCTTCAAGCGGCAACTCAACAAGAACGTCGAGGCCTACGTGGATGACGTGGTTGTCAAAACCAGGGACTCCAGTACCCTCATCGACGACCTTGAAGAGACCTTCGCATCGCTACGCGAGTACCGCTGGAAGCTCAACCCGAACAAGTGCGTCTTCGGCGTACCTTCGGGCAAACTACTCGGCTTCATCATCAGCCAACGCGGCATCGAAGCCAACCCCGAGAAGATCTCCGCCATCACCAGCATGAAAGCTCCCACGAGCATCAAGGACGTCCGAAGCGACGGGGTGCATGGCGGCATTGAACGAGATTCATCTCGAAGCTAGGAGAACGGGGTCTCCCCTTCTTCAAACTACTCAAGCACCACGAGAAGTTCGTGTGGACTGCAGAGAGGCGGACCAAGCCCTTGCCCAGCTCAAGGACTTCCTGTCGAAGCCCCCCGGTCCTCACGGCTCCCTACAAGGGCGAGCGGCCTCTTGCTCTACCTCGGCTGCGACTACTCACGTGGTCGGCCACGCCATCGTCGTCGAGCGGCGGGGAAGACGGCCACGCCTACCCGGTCCGGGGCCGCCCGGTCTACTTCGTCGGCGAGGTTCTATCGAGTCCAAGGCTCGCTACCGGCCCGTGCGAAGCTCCCGTACGCTCTACTCATCACCTCGCGGAAGCTACGACACTACTTCCGGGAGTACTCGGTCTCCGTCGTCACCGACTACCCGCTCGGCGACATCCCGAGGAACCCGGACGCCACCGGAAGAATCTCCAAATGGGGCGTCGAGCTCGGCGCCCTCACCATCGACTTCAAGCCACGCACGGCCATCAAGTCGCGAGGCTCTAGTCGACTTCATGGCGAGTGGCGGGAGAACCGGCTACCTACTCCCACCGTGCGACCGAGCATTGGGTGATGTACTTCGACGGCTCACTCAACCTCGGGGAGCGCGAGGGCGCGGGGGTACTCCTGATCTCCCCAACGGGCGAACAACTCCAGTACGTCCTGCAGATCTTCTGGAAGGTATCAAACAACGAAGCCGAGTACGAAGCCCTCCTACACGGGCTCCGCCTCGCGGCTTCACTGGGCATCAAGCGGCTACTAGTCTACGGCGACTCCGCGGTGGTCATCAACCAAGTCAACAAGTCCCGGGACCGCAACAAGGAAAACATGGACGCCTCCGCCTAGAAGTCCGCAAGCTCGAGAACAAATTCTATGGTCTCGAGTTCCACCACATCGTTCGCGACAACAACGTTGCCGCGGACGTCCTCTCGAAGCTCGGATCCACCCGCGCCCAAGTACCGCGGGCGTCTTCGTCCATGAGCTTCACGCGCCATCCATCCGGAGGCGGCGCCACCGACCCTTGTCCCGGCTAACCAACCGGCCGGGGGCGGGGAGGTCATGATGATCGACGTGGACCGGAGGCAACCCTTCATCGACTACCTCGGCGAGCGAGAAGGTCCCCTCCGACAAGAACGCGGCCGAACAACTCGTCCGCCGCGCCAAGTCTTACGTCCTCGTCGGCGACAAGCTTTACAAGCGAGGCGCATCTTCCGGAGTACTCATGAAATGCGTCCCTCGCGAAGAAGGCAAGGACATCTTGGAGGAGATCCATAAGGGTGCTGCGGCAACCACGCGTCCTCCCGCACGGCCGGTCGGCCAAGGCCTTCCGGCGAGCCTTCTGCGGCCCACGGCCCCGGGCGATGCCGAAGAACTCGTCGGACGGTGCCAAGGATGTCGGTTCTTCGCCAAGCGGCAACATGTCCCCGCCTACAAGCTAGTCACCATACCACCAACCCGGCCCTTTGCCCGCCGGGGGCTCGACATGATTGGGCCACCGCCAACCGCGCGGGGAGGATTCAACCGGCAGCCGGTGGCTATCGACAAGTTCACCAAGTGGATCGAGGTCAAGCCGGTCACATGCCCCAAGGCCGACGAGTACTCGACTTCCCGGATGAACTCGTACACCGCTACGGGCTACCCCACCGCATCATCACGGACACGGGGTCCAACTTCAACAACCACCGGTTGCGGGAGTACCGCGAGAACGGCGGAATCGACGTCGGATACGTCTCCGTCGCCCATCCACGGGCCAACGGACAAGTCGAGCGCGCCAACGGGATGGTGCTCGACGCCCTCAAGAAGCGGCTACACGACGCCGCTAACTCAAAAGGGGGCAAGTGGATCAAGGAACTACCCAACGCACTGCGGGGGGCCGCGGACTCAACCATCCAAGCCAACGGGGCAATCCCCCCTACTTCCGGTCTACGGCTCCGAAGCCATCCTCCCCGCCGATGTCATATGGAACTCGCCGGCGGTGGAGCACTACGACGAAGGCGTCTCGGAAGACGACGAGACGAGTTGATATCGACGGCCTCGAAGAAGCTCGCCGTGCCGCCCTCGTCCAATCGGCAAGGTACCCGGAGGGTATCCGACGCTACCATGATCGCAACGTCAAGGAACGCTCCTTCAACGTTGGAGATCTTGTCCTCCGCCGTATACGAACACGGAAGGACTTCACAAGCTCGGCCTCCCCCCCGGGAAGGCCCCTTCACCGTGGCTAAGGTGACCAGGGCCGGGCTCCTACCGCCTCCAAACACTCGAAGGCGAAGAAGTCAACAACTCGTGGAACGTCGACCGGCTACGTCGGTTCTACGCCTAGTCTACTCGACTACTCGGGGTTCAAGTCTACACGACCGCATCAACACCCCCTAGCCGCATGCGACCCCTCCGGTCCCGGCTTCAAGTCTCGGACTACTCTCCTCCGAGTCCGGCCCGTGCGGCTACCTACGGACCACGGGCTGCAATGAGCGTCAAGGACTCTAGCGGCGGTCTACCAAGAAGACCACACTCTAAGATCCGGCTCGCGCGGCTACTTACGGATGCGCGATCCGGCCCACACGGCTACCTACGGATCACTCACCGTAAGCGGCTACCCGCTCCCGGTACTACTCGGTAAGCGGCCTCACGGTCCCGGCGACTACTTGTAACTACGGCCCCGGCCACCCGGTGTACTTCTTCGGTAATAAAGTTTGATTGTTCATCAACTTCTTTATCGCCTACTCCCCGCGACGGGACTACTAAGCCGAGTACTACTACTCGCACCTACTCCACGATGGGCACTCCGCATTCCGATATCGCGGCTACGAGTACTCATTGATGGAACTTCACATTTCATTGATATATGAGATAGTTCATTACAATCGTTTCCTATACAACCTTGGCTACTAGCTATCTATGCAGAGCTACCGGAGATTCAACTTATCGGCTACTCGCTCCGCGATGGGAGCCATCTCGCTCCAAAGCAACTCGCGTCGCTCGTCCGAGCCGGTTGGCGGCTACTCCGCCGGCGACTACCTCCACCGGGGCCTTCGGGAAGTACGACTTCATGAAGGCCAACACCCGCTTCGGGATTGACTTGGCCATGTGCTTCACGTAGGCGGCCGGCCGGCTTGGCGCCTCACGAAGTCGATCCGCCAACGGAGCAATCTTGGGGCCGCCGGGTGCGGCACCGGGAGCCTCGCGATCGGGAGGGCGGCTTCTTCCGGGTCCTTCGGTTGGGCTCGGAGCGCCTCGCGATCCTCGTTCAACTTCGCAAGGATTTGTAGCGATTGACGAGATCCCGGTCGATGCAATTCTCAACTCCATGTGCTTCTCGCACTCGAAGGCCGCTCCTTGTAGTCGAGTTCAAGTACCCGGCGGGCTTCTTGCTCCCGTAGAAGAGATTCTTCATGCGTCGATCTCCGAGCCCTTCGGACGCTCCACCTGGTCTTCGAGTTCGCAACACGGGGAACACAACAACGGGTCAGAGCTTGATGACTCCCAACAAGTACCCGACAGGTCAAGAGACATACCTTTATTCTTGTTGCGGAGGCCTTTGTTCTTCCGCACCAGATCGTCGCTCTTCGCCTGCAAGTCCATCACGTCGTTGTGATACTTGGCGAAGGCGGCGTCAAGCCTCGACTGCATGGCGGCCGCGTGCTTCTTCGACTTCATGAGCTGCTCCTCCAAGGCTTCGGCTCGCGGACGGGTCGCCGTAGCCCTGCGCAAAGATGTTGGACTTCTCGCGGGATCGCTCCGCGACGTCCTGCACAATACAAGCTCAAGTCAAGCAGAGTACTCTACGCAAAGGATAGACTACTCGGAAGGCTACGAGTACTTACCTTCATCCACTGCTCAGCCCGCCGGATCGCCTCCAGGTGCTGGGCTACCGTTGCCGGCTCGACGAGATCGTCGGCCAGCAGCTCGATCCCGCCGCGGCTACTTGACGTAGCCTCCGCCATCGGCGCCGAGCGGATAGGCTCCGCGTCTTGGATCTCCGGGGACCGGATCGCCACCTCCGGGGCAACCCCCGGCGACGTGGCGCCGCCTCCTCTTCGGCGGCCTTCTCGACGGTTTCCCTCACGGGCTCGGGGGCTCTGCCGCAGCCCTCGGGGCCTCCGGTGTCAACTCTCGCACGGGTACCCCCGCGGGGATGTCACCACCTTCAGCGCCTGTCAGCAAATAGCACGCGCATCAGCATCTACGACTACTCTTTTTGGGGCTCTACAGCTTCAGGAAGAGTACTCACCTTCGACCATGACCGCCTGCGGCGGCGCCGCCCGGCGCAGCGGGGGCTCGGTCGCGGCTTGGGCCTCTGGAGCGGGTTCCTCGACGGGCGGCGCGGCCTCTCCTGCCTCTGCTGCCGCGGGCTCCTCTCCGTCCCAGCTCAAGTCGGTGGATTTTCCGCACAAGTATCCACAAAAGGTTCATCGGACAACATCGGCTACTACAATGAGTACTACTCACGAAGTGTGGCACTTACAAGTTCGACCAGGACGATAGTCACGGCCGGAGCACCGAGGATGCGGCGATATCGACCGGTCCACCCTCGGCGGGCGTCTCTTCTTCCGCCTCTTCGGCTCGCCTCCTCCACGGTGGCGGCGGCGGCGCGCGACGTCTTCGCGTCCCTCGCGGCTTCCATCTCTCCAACGGCGGCGGCCGCGGGTACTCTGCTCCCTTCTGGGGCAGGGGGCTGGCGCTCCAGCTGCGCCAGAAGCTCTTCGACGAGTGGGAGCTGGACTCCGGCTTCCAGCCGGTTCCCCCACTGTGGGCCACGTGCCCTCATCGCCCTCCTCCACGGGCTCCGCTGGCGGCCTCTCCTGCACATGGGGATAACTACTCGTCAGCACCGTACCCGATCATCGGGTACTCGACGTCTTCTGCTCAAGATGACTTACCTCAAGAGGCGTGGTCTCTGAGACCTTCATCTTCTTGGCTACCCGCTTCTTGGCGGGGTTGCGCGGCTTCTTCGGCGGCGCGGCAAGGCTAGCCTCCAGGCTAGCCGGAGGGTCTTGGATGAGAGGCACATGAGGCAAGCCTGGACGGCTAAACCTCGACCGCAGCTGGAAGCGATCCTGCAGCGTCTCCTCGTCCTCTTCGTCATCGGAGGTATCCTCCACGATGACGGGATCGTCGTCGTCTCCGACTACTCGGCGCTCCTTCACCTTCTCCACCGCTGGAATCTCAATTCCGCTCGGTGGTGGCTGCGGCTCGGAGACAAACCGCTTCACATCGTCCTGCATCAAAAAGACACAAAGGCGTCAGCAACTCTGCTACAAGTGCCTACTACTCGACGAGGCGGGTACGGCTACTTACCTCGTTGGGCGGGCGCGCGGCGGAGAACTCCTCGACGAGGCACGCCGTGTACTCGGCATGTCCTTGAAGATCTTCGACAACCTCTCGACGATGTCGTTGTCTTCAATCTCACCCCCGCATCCGCGACGTGTCGTCGTCGCCGGTGTACTCGAAGCCCATCGTATCCCGCGCTGACAGCGGCTGGATCCGACGCTTCATGAAACTGAAGGCCACATGCTCGGCCCTCAGTCCCGCATCTCGCGGGGCCTTGATTCTTCCCGGCAACTCGGGAGCTGGATCCCCTCTTGCATGGTGGGTTCCGTGTTCCACCACTCCTGGTGCTTGGGCTGCCGTCCGCTCGGCTTCGGCAGCTCGGGATGGTGGTTCGTGGTATAGAACCACCTCGTCTTCCAATCCGTGTTGGAGTCCACGAGCTTGTACGCCAAGTACTGCTCGGCGGCGTCTTCCCTCAACTGGATCCCGGCCCCGCCGACTACTCTAGGGTTGGAGGCGCTGGGCTGCGGCTTCACGCGGAAGAATTTCCGGAATAGAATCCAATGCGGCTTGATCCCCAAGAATGCTTCGCAGAAATGGACGAAGACAGAAGCGTGGAAGATTCCGTTGGGGTTCAAGTTGAGGTACTCGATGCCGTAGTACCTGAGAAGCCCTTTGAAGAAATCGCTCGCTGGGAGCGCAAGCCCGCGCTCCACGAAGCGCGAGAACATCGGGATCTCGTCTTGCGCCTTCTCCATCGGATAGGGATCTCTCGCGGCGGACCTCCACATGTCGATCTCCTTCTCCCCGATGAACCCGGAGTTCGAGCGGGGTCGGCGGAGTCCTCGGTCTTCACCTTCGACCTTTTCCATTCGCGGCTTGGGTCGGCGCGCGGTGGAGACGTGGGCGGCGCCGCTCCGGTGCCGGCCGCGGCGGCTTCGCATGGCTCCTCTTCTTCCCGCCGGCCTTCAACGTCTTCGACGGGGACGGCTTCATTCTCCAAGAACGGGAAGTCTTCACTCGCATCCGCTCGGGGGCTACCCTACGGCTTTCGGGTGGCGATGCGCTCGGATCTACTACGGCGGCAGTGTTCGTTGGAGTGGATCTACCTCAAGATTCAAGTGGCGAATGATCGCGGCTCACTTGGGTGAAAAACCCTAAGGGTTTCGGCTTGAATTTATAAGCCAAACCGCCTCCGTAACGGGCGGCCGGATAAGTCCGCGTGTGGGCGACTCGGCAGCTCGCGCGTGACTCTTCGTATTCTACTAGTCGACGTGCCTCACCTCGGTGGCTCGGCTACTTCTACTCGACTACCGGGACGCGGCTAGTTTCAAGAGCATCTCGGGACACATTCTCCAAAGAAGACCCTTCAATTCGAGAGGAAGTACTCGACTCAAGGCTCGGGGGCTCCGTGCCACGTGTCCTTCGGTTTTTTCTCTCCGGATTTTTCGGGATTTTCTCTCCAAGACTTCGGATAGATCCTCAGCCAGAGCCCGCGGCTCGAGGCTCGGGGGCTACTCCACGTGGATTGCGGTTCAGCAAATCGCATCTTCTTGACGGCTCCGGCTTCAAGACAAGACAGGCATTTTTGAAGACCTTCGAAGGCGGATTTCAAGGACGCTTGGGACTACTCGAGAAGACTTCAAGATTGCTCAAACATCGGACTGGAGTACATTCCAGCCTCGGGATGCTTCGACTACTCTTGAGGACTTTTGACTTGTAGCACTCAGGGACGCTTGAGGACTACTCGTTAAGGCTGTCAAGACTACCGGAAGCTATCCTTCTCGACTACAAAGTACTCGGGGGCTTGTCGTATGGACCTCCCTGGGCCCACTACCTCGGTGGGTACCAGGACCGACTACTCGGTGGGCCCCTGGGGCTACCCGACTTGCGCTACACGGCACCTGAAGGCGTGGAGCACAAGGACAGCAAAGGAGTAGTACTCGGATAGGACTCGTACATGTTCCGCATCGTATAGAAGTCTCCTAGACGTACTCGACTAGTACTCCTTCCCTACTCCGACTTGTAACCCCGCCTCCCGGACTATATAAGGCGAGGCAGGGACCGATCCCAGGATCACCTGACCTAACCTCACCTCATCCAACTCACGGCGCACCATTGCACCATCGTGTAATCGTGCCCTATCAATCCAGAGCTACGCAGCATACAGGACGTAGGGTATTACGCACCTCGCGGCCCGAACCTGTCTAAATTGTGTGTCGCGTGCCTCTTCCTTCGAGTTACCGATCTCGGCGAGTCACATTCATCTACTTCGGGTACTCCCCGTAGTAGGTTGCCGGTCCAAAACACCGACAATGAGTACCTCGATAATTCGGGCAAACGAAGATGTTCAAGCTATCAAGAATAAATTCGCGAGGGAATTTTGGCTAGCCAGCGGAAAAGAAGCCGTTAAGATCATCGCACGTGCTAAGCTTGCTGAGGTAAATTTTCGTATGATTCCGTCGCCAATGCTGGTTCGTGACATTTTGTACCTTGAATTCTTCTTACATCCGTTTCTCTACCTCTCTCAGCTGATCTAGGAAGAAAATCGCGAGAATGTCACTTCATCCCCTGAAGACTCTACTGACGATGAAGATTGTAGCGACTCGGGCGAAGAGGGTTCGAGCAGCAGCAGCGGCGACGATGGCAGTGACGAGGGCCAAGCTTCTGGGCGCGATGAGAGTTCTCCGAAGGTTGACATCACGGGCTAGATGTTTATCCGAATTATGCGCGCCTTCGAGGCTGCCTCTGTACATTTGTATATTCGCTTAGTTTTTCTGAACAGTTGTTTTGTAAACTTTAACCTGCGCAGGACGTGATGCCACTACGAATTCATCGGGATAAAATGTTTGTTAGTGGCGAAGCTTGGCGCTTGTTCAAAAAAGCTCATCCCGAACAAGATTTCTCCGATTTTTGGCTCGAAACTTCGCTTTAGTTTTCTATGGGATGCTTCAATCTTTCTTCATTTTTCTTGTTTTATAAGAAGGAAAGTTCTGCACCTGCGACTTCGCGTTCCTCGAATATTCCGAAGACGGAGCCCCTTAGCCCCATTGCGGACGCGCTCGACTTTGCTTATGCTAGCGATGTTGCCGAAGACGATAGCTGCAAACCTGGACATGTTGTCGAACTCTCGTTCTAGATTTTGTACTAACTGATGTAATTATCGATGAACTGTTTAGAAATTTTAATGCAAATAAGGAAATGAGGACGTTTTCCTTTGAAAAAATGTCACCCTCCCCCACCTTGCCGTTTTGCATGAATATTTACAGATGGATTGCCGAAACTCTGATCAAACACGCTTTTGTAGTAATTTTCGTAAATTCTTTAAAGCTTCGAGTGTTGTTAGGCAAGTCGACAAAATTTGTTCTCGAATTTTGTGGACTTTAGCCTGTTGGCACACTTGCTCTGGTTGATATTGCAACCCTCAGTTGCTTCAACCATAATTTTCCACAAATTTCTACATGAGCGCCTTGCCTTTTTGCCAGAACGATTTTTTCGTGAAAAACTTTTCGGTAGTTTTCATTGAGGAAACATAATTTTGGAACAATGCCACACACATTCACTTAACTGAAATCGTCATTACTTATCATGATGGAAACTCAGGCTGCAACTCATCGTTGTCTTGAGCCTTTTCGGTGGGAATCCCTTTGTGGATGGGATTTTAGGCCACAACTTATTGTTGTCTCGGGCCTTTTTGGTGGGAATCCCTTCGTGGATGGGATTTTAGGCCACAACTTATTGTTGTCTCGGGCCTTTCTTCACAACTTTGTCTTTTTTCCGGGTGGAATGCTAGCTATCAAGAAGCCTTTATCATGAACTTTTTTCTTTTTTTCACGATGGAATTCTGGCTATCACGAAGCCTTTCTCACGAACTTTTTTCTTTTTTCATGATGGAATTCTGGCTATCACGAAGCCTTTCTCACGAACTTTTCTCTTTTTTCACGATGGAATTCTGGCTATCACGAAGCCTTTCTCACGAACTTTTCTCTTTTTTCACGATGGAATTCTGGCTATCACGAAGCCTTTCTCACGAACTTTTTTCTTTTTTCACAATGGAATTATGGCTATCACGAAGCCTTTCTCATGAACTTTTTTCTTTTTTCACGATGGAATTCTGGCTATCACGAAGCCTTTCTCACGAACTTTTCTCTTTTTTCACGATGGAATTCTAGCTATCACGAAGCCTTTCTCACGAACTTTTCTCTTTTTTCACGATGGAATTCTGGAAATACGCAATTTGGGGGAAGACTCTTTTTATACATATATCACATAGAGTATTTACATAGGATCCGCCTCGTTAAAAACCTTGCCTCTTGATTTAGAGCCCCCTTTGCAAGGAAAAGAGTACGGTCCTCCTTGTTCTAAAGCAACTATGAAAGCAAAAGCTATATTACATCTAGCTCGAACTTGTTTTCCCGAAGTCACTTATAGACACGTGATTCGGATTTTTTAATTTTTGGAATGCAAATTTGCGAAAATGGATAAAATACTCTATACTACATCTAGCTACAACTGGGATTTTCACGGGTAATACCTTTTCAGGTTGTCAGCATTCCACGAATATGGCAACTCTTCACCAGTTTGCTCCATTAAGTGAAAAGCCCCTGGCATGTCTGTTTCCTTTGCAATGTAAGGCCCTTCCCAAGACTCATGAAGTTTTCCTGGGTTCTCCCAGTTTTTCTTCCCTTTCAATACAAGATCGCCAGTTTTGATGTCCTTTCAGACCACTTTCTTGTCTCTCCAGGCCTTAGTTTCTTTTTTGACACTTCTCGATGTTTTCAGCAGCTTCGAGGATTGTTAGCTCGATCATGTCCTTTTCAACTTTCTCATCAATTTCCTCAATCTCTTTTGCTTTCAGTACTCGCATGCTCTCATTTTTGATTTCCTCCGGTGTCATTGCTTCAGTGCTGAAAAGTAGGCGAAAGGGTGTGAAACCCGTTGCTCTTGACACTGTAGTGTTGTGAGACCAGATCACTTTCGGCAACTCATCCACCCATTTACCCTTCTTTTGGTCGAACAAACATTTTTTGATTCCCGAAAAAATCAGGCCATTTGCCCTTTCGACTGCTCCGTTGGACTGTGGATGGTACACTGATGAAAATTTCGCATGAGTACCCAAGGTCTTGCAATACTCTTTGAAGGTGTAACAATCAAACTGTTTGCCATTGTCAACAGTTAGTTCTCTAGGAACCCCAAATCTGCAGACTATGTTCTGCCAAAAGAACTTCTGAATTGTTGTTGCTTTGATATTCGCAAGTGGTTTTGCCTCCACCCACTTTGTGAAATAATCGACTGCAACAGCTGCGAATCGGCAATTCCCCTGAGCCGATGGTAATGGGCCCACTAGATCCATTCCCCACCTTTGCAGTGGCCACGACGGTGGGATTAAGTGAACTGGCATTGAAGGAAAATTCTGTTGATTCGCTATTTTCTGTCATGCTTCACATTGCCGAACTAATGCCTTGGCGTCAATGTTTATGGTGGGCCAATAGAATCCCTGCTTTATTGCCTTTCCAGCCAAAGCCCTGGTGCCTATGTGCGCAACACAGAATCCACTGTGAATTTCCTTTAGAAGCTCTAGGCCTTTTTTGGAAGTGATGCACCGCAGCCAATGCTCAGTGACTCCTGATTTGTATAGTTCTCCGTTTACCACTATGTAGCCCCGTGCCCTTTGTTTCAATCTTTTTTCTTCTAACTCATCTTGTGGCTCGTAATGGCCTCTTAGACAAGCCATGATTTCTGCTCTCCAATCGGTAGTGTCCACTACATTCACGATTTTCGGCCTTGAGTTTTTGATGGATGGTTCCCTGATGATTTCGAAAAACACATCAGGAGGTAGCTCTTGATTTATGGCTGCTGCTTTCACCAGTTTGTCTGCCTCATTGTTGTCATCTCTTGGGATATGCTGGACTGAGTAACCTTTGAAGTGCTTTTCCATCTCCCTGACTTTTTCTAGATACTTCATGAGAACAGGATTTCTTGCTTCACTTTCTTTCTTGATATGCTCTTGAATTACTTTCGAATCCGTTCTGATTATGAAGGTCTGCTGCCCCAAGGCTTTCATTTTCCTTAATGCCAACAGGAGAGCTTCGTATTCTGTTGTGTTGTTTGTTGAATGTGCATTGTTCGTGAACACGAGCCGAGCTGCATATCTTATCAATATGCCCGTTGGGGACGTTACGACAGCCGAAATTCCAACCCCCTTGTAACACCAAGCCACATCACACTGTACTATCCAGGGTTCAGGTACATTTTCCTCGAAGTTCTGAGTAAGTGAGGTCCAATCCACGACAAAATCTGCCAGAACTTGCGACTTAATTGCACTTCTTCTCTCGAAGTCTACCACATATTCAGAGAGTTCAGCACCCCACTTGATTATTCGGGTGGATGCTTCTCTATTTGCGAACAAATCATTTAACGGCTGATTAGTGATGACTCTTATCCTGTGACCCTCGAAATAGTGCCTTAGCTTCTTTGCTGCCATGATGACTGCATATGCGATTTTTTCCAGTTCGGAATAGAATATCTTGGAGCCAGATAAAGCTTCAGAGGCAAAGTATACAGGAATCTGTTTGAGCTTCCCTTCTTCCTCCTTTTCTTGCACTAGCACCGCACTTACTGCCGAACTTGATGCGGACACATATAGTAGAAGTGGTGATTTCGGTTCGGGAGGACAGAGCTTGGTCATATTGGACAAGTAATCTTTCAATTCTTGGAAGGCTCGTTTCTGAGGTTCAGACCACTGGAAGTTCTTGGCATTTCTGAGGACTTGGAAGAATGGTAAGCTTCTTGCTGCGGCTCTAGGAATGAATCTGTTAAGGGCAGCCACTCTCCCTGTCAGCTTATGCACATCTTTCACTGACACTGGATCTTGCATTTCCACCAGAGCCCTGATTTTGTCGGGATTTGCCTCTATGTCTTTTGTTGAAACTAGGCATCCGAGAACTTTCCCCTTGTGAATGCCGAATACACATTTTCCCGGATTCAGCTTCAGATTTGCTGCTCTCATGTTCGCAAATGTTTCCGCCAGGTCACTGATGTGGTCTTTCCTCTGAACACTTTTAACGACTATGTCGTCCACATACGCCAAGATGTTCCTCCGAATTTGCGGGTGAAGTACTATTGCTATCATTCTTGAGAATGTACATCCTGCGTTCTTTAGCCCCTCTGGCATTCTTACGAAACAGAATGTTCCGAAGGGAGTGATGAAACTTGTTTTTTCTTCGTCCTCCTTGCGAACCCTGATCTGATGATACCCAGAGAACATGTCCAGGAGCGAGAGCATTTCACTGTTGGCTGCATCATCTATGATTTTGTCTACCCTTTCCAAGGGGAAATCGTCTTTCTTGCATGCCTTGTTCAAATCTGTGAAGTCCACACACATTCTCCACTTTCCGTTTTTCTTCTTGACTGGTACAGTGTTGGCTAGCCAAACTGGATACTTTACTTCTCTGATTACTTGTGCGTCCTGCAATCTCTGAACTTCAGCTTCCACTGCTTTCACCTTTTCCTCGGACATTTTCCGAAGTTTCTGTTTCTTGGGAGGTATTTTTTCATCTGTTTCCAGGGCATGTTCGATGATGTCCCTGTCAACACCTTGCAGGTCCTTAGCTGACCATCCGAAAACATCCTTATTTTTGTTCAGGAATCGTACGAGGTCCCTGTCCTCTTCGGCACTGAGGTTAGCCCCTATTATGACTGCTCTATCGGGCATGTCATCCAAATACACTTTCTTGGTTTCACCATCTGCGGCTATTTCAATTTTTTCTTTATCTCTCATGCCCCCTTCGTAAGTTTCCTTCTTCTCGTCAGCTCTTTTTAGCTGGTACACGTTCGTCTGGCCGGGCGTGTGGCCTTTTTCTATATTTCTGGCCTCTTGTTGATTGCCGAATACTGTGATGACCCCTTTGGGTGCGGACATCTTCATGCATAAGAACTGTTGCCTTATGACTACGTCGAACTTGTTCATGAAACCCCTGCCGAAAATCGCGAGATACGGGTGGTAGATGTCAACCACATCGAAGGTGAGACTCTCTGTTCTGGCATTTTCGAGATCTCCGAAGGAAACAGGGAGTGATATCTTTCCAACCGGCTTGATTGGCTTTCCTCCGAACCCTTGCAGCGGGTACTCTGGCGGGTCCAACATGTGTTGGCTCAGATTCATCTTTTCGAAAGTCTTCAAGAACAAGATATCCGCTGAACTTTCATTGTCAACTAGGACTTTTCCTATGACCCGCCCAGCTATGTTTACCTCAATGACCATAGCATCATTATGAATCGCATATTTCAGCCCGAAATCTTCTTCGTGAAGGTGATTGGCACCTTTGCCCACTCCGGACGTGTACCGGCCGTCATTGATGATGGTGTTTACGGACACCGAAGTAATTGCTTCTTTGCTTCTTGGTCTCGAATTCCATAGCTGACCCTCCTGTGATTGGCATGATAGTCCCGAAAGATGGCAATGCTTTGGAGTTCTGAGGTCCCGCACTTGACTGAGGCCTTGACGAACTTTCTGGAGGTGGTGGCAAGATCTCCCGAATTGGTTGTGGTTGCTGAATTGACTGGATTGCCTGTGACTGAGGGAAAAATTGTTGTGATGGTTGCCACGATGGCTATGGTTGTGAGAATTGCTGAACTGGGACTAAACTTGGTTGTGAGTTCGCGAATTGCGGCAGCCAAAAATTCGGGCGAAATTGGCTTGGCATTGCGGATGCGATGCTCATTAGCGCTTTTTCTTGCTGAATTCTTGCCATGTTTTTCTTTGTTTCTGGGCAGCCTTCGGTGCTGTGGCCCCTCCCATGATACTGGCAATAGAAGTAAGGGTCTTTCAGGTTATGGTTCGTGGGTCTCGGGGGTCCTCTTCCTCTTCCCCTTCCTCTGGGCGCGAACCCTCCTTTGGTGCTCGGTCTGCTGTTTTGGTCAGGTTGTGGATTTTCGACATTGTTGACATTTCGCGGATGCTGGGTTTGTGCTCTCCATGTCATCTCTCTGTTTCCCTGCCTTGCTTCGTTTCGTTCGGCTACTCTCTTGCGAAGATGTATTTCTCCAATTCACAAAGGATTTGGCCAGTGCAACATCATCCCCTCCTGCTGAATTCACAGCTGATTCATACCTCATTAGGAATTTCCTGGAGTTTCCGAAGCCGTTATATTTCGGGAGAGAGGCCGGCTTAAACTTCGGCGGCCAAGGTGCTGTTTGCAACCCAATGGACAACGGCGACTCAGAATCTACGAAGTGTGAGATTCCGTTTCCCGAGAAGAAGTTTTCTTTCGGGGATTCTCTTGCTGGCCCAGAGTTCTGATGTGGTAATTCCTGCCACAGGGAACTGTTTTCTTGTTCTTTCATCTCATCGATTTCTCTCTGTATTATTTCAATTTGTTCTTTTGCTTTGTTCAGTTGTTCTAACTTTTCGGAGATCTTTCTTTTTGCTTGCAACTGACTCGCGAATCTTTCCTTGTCTTTTTGCAGCTGCTGTATTTTTTGCTGAACTCTTTCTAGTTCCCTGTCTATGGTGTCATCATCATCATCGACATTCTCAAATGCTTGCTGTTCAGCAGGTTGTTCTTGGGTGTGAGCCGTCTTCTCAGCTCTTGCCTTCATCAGAGCTTCGAGCTTTGCTCTCCGCTCTTGATCTGTGGTGTTAGAAGGTTCAGGAACGAAGGGGATTTCGTTCCCTTGAGGAGGATGGTGGTCATCTCGATTTGTCTCTGCTGGAACTTTCTTCTTGGATTTCTTCTGTGGTGGCATCGTGAGCTTTTCTTTGGCTGAAACACGGTGGGCACCAATGTTGGGGGGGTTACCCGAAAAGTTCGGATGGGTTCCCCTAACACGAGAGAGAGAGAGAGTTCTTAACACGTTCTAGCACAGTATCAGGACGAAAGGAGACAATGAATCTCCCAAACGATGGCACAAGTTCCAAAAATCTAAATCCATTTACACGTGCCCTCGCGCCCCCTTTTATAGGGAGACGAAGGGACTTTTACATTCCTAAAACGCCCTCGAGCTCAAAGAATATTCCTAATGTGAACACATACAAGAATGTCTTTTTATCCAACATAATTACAAGCCTGACACCAGTTCACACTCACAACCCGGACTTTTTGGGACAACAACTTTGACTTTGCTTCTTCGCCGGTTCGTGAATTTCTCCGCGCATGACTTCCGAACCAGACTCCCGACAGATTCCCGAATTAGCTGTCCTCCGAAGTTCGTGCCTTTGCCAGTTCGAGGTTCCAGGCTTCCGCGTGTTCATGACTCCGAGTCTTCACCGATTCAAGATCCCCGAAATTCGCATGTTTGCGAACCTGAAGCTTCGCATGTCCAAGATTCCCAAAAATCGTGAATGCCCTGCTCCTGAAAAACATATCTCAAGAACTTCGTTAAACTCAATGTTTCGAGGGTGACGGGTTTTCCTGAATTCCCCAACAGTGGGCACGGATTTTGGAGCGCCACCCCACACCACACGTTCGTTGGCGATGTTGAGCACAGGTGCACACACCGAGGTGAGGCCAGCAGGGTAGGGGATGCAGGACGATGCTATGAGGAGGGTGGCGAGCCGGTGGGCGCTACTTCGCGCGCCCTACTCCTCCTAGCGAGATCCAGATGCTCCCTCGCTCCCTCCTCCTCAGCAGTGCGAGATCCAGCCTCGGTCTCTTCTCCCAATGCCGCATGACATGGTGGCCCCATCCTCCTCCACGGAGCTCGACTTAGACCGGTGAGTGGGCGTGGTGACTAGGATCGGCAGCCGAGGGGCGCAACACCGGCAGACGACAGCTACGGGATGCAGCTGAGGAAGGATACTTTTTATGGGGTAATCTAAAGTGTGGGGCCCACAAGACTCTACAAATGCTAACATTGTGGTAAAAATTTTGAATGCTCCAAATGCTTATAAAGAGGGACGGAGGGAGTACACACATCATGTGATATACCTTAATTAATTATTACATCATATACAAATAGTGTACATTTAGGTTTACTTCGTGTTATTTTTAATAGTGGTATATGTGTGTAGCATAGATGCAAATTTATACTGTTATTTTATTTTATTTTTAAGTATTATTGGTTGGCAATTTATTTGAAATTTTAAAGGGTTGTTTTCAATTCTTTTGATAATGACATAAGTGGGTAATTTTGATGAAGATTATTATTTTTAATAATGGTACATGTGGGTAATATAGATGCGAATTTAAGTGGATATTTTTATGTATTAATGGTGGGTAATTTACTTGAAAATTTTTAGGGCATTTTAAATTATTTTTATAATGGCATAATTTGGTTATTTTATGAAATTAGAGAGTTATGTTATTTTCTTTTATATAATATCAATGCTGGATAATTTAGATACATATTTAGAGGGTTACTTTAGGCTATTTTCATAATTGTGTAGGTTGTTATTTTCTCAGGAAAGATAATAGATCCAATGACTCTAATAACTTGAGTGTACCAATTTATGGTCATGTTTTTTTCGAGAAGTTATATGATTTCTCTCTTTTTTTCGGGAGCGTTCACCTAGGATTTTCGATGGCTTTGCCTGAATGCTTCAAAAAGAGTCACCAATTAGTAATAGTAGGAAGTAGTAGGATAAGGTGGTAAAATGCAATGAAGACCCTTGATCCATGCCACACAACCCCTCGATCAAAGTAAGTGTAATTGTTGCCATTTGGACACTACTACTCTTTCCTTTGAACCATACTACTCTATTTGTCCCAAGTTAATATTTGTTTTGACTTTTCTAGATACAAAAATTTTGTTAATAATGGATGGAGGTAGTATTGGTAAAATAAAGGTGACTTATCTCTTTGATTAGTCCACTTGCGGACAAGCAAGAGTGTTGGCACATGTACATGGCCGATGCACTGTAATTAACATGCAGCGTGGTGGGTGGTGGCCGGGGGCCCGGGGCACACAAGCATGGGATCTACGTGCTTCCTCACTATTTCTAGCTCGCACCCAATCGAGGCAATAATAATCAATTGAGGTCCATGTCCTGGCTAGCAAGATCGATTGTGATGGTTCCACGTATGTCATGATCAAGGTGTGTAACACTTACAAAACGAAATCAGGTCAGCAACAATGTTGTGATACATTGCTTTAGTTTATATTATTATATATAGTTGATCATGTATAAAGTGAATTCCTTCAATTTTTATCAATTTAATCTTTTGATAAACTAGTTAATACATTCTAACTAAATATATGTGGGGAAAAAATCTATGTTTACCCTCAACTATACAGGAGGTCTAGTTTTAAATCCCAACTACAAATCCACCAAATTGTCAAAACTAAGCAAATGTTACCCTTTGGTGGTATCAAGAGTGGGTTTACATTCTCAAGAAATTCAAAATATTTAGTTTTAATAAATATTTGTAACCAATTCATTTTAAATTAGAAAATTATCAAATTGGTGGGTTTCTTTTTCTGAAAATGTAACGTATATGCTAGTGATCTATTTGGCAATATTTGAATCTTAGTTGTTCATGTTCTTTGAGATTTATTATGCATAATAAAATACTAGGAATAGTTGCAAATATGTTGTAAACAAGAAGTCACCCAAAGTGAAACAATGTTTATTTCATAGACATGTAAATTGATCAATAATTAATTCAGCTGTCCAAGTCACAACAACACACAAATGGAACACATGAGTCTCACGGTAACAAGATTCGGATATTGAGTTTCATGAGGATAATTAAATAATCACTGTAGCAAACTCTATAGCTATATATAATCCAAGGCAAGAGTAGTTCACTTTGTTCCAGCATCACAAGCAAAAGAAGAGAGATAGGCTTACAATGGTTGCAATCCGAACCCTAGGTAATTTCTTCCACCCGCGGCTACGATGAACCACAATCAGAAGATGGGGATCCATGGAAGAATCCGGAGTAGTGCACCTAGGAAATAATCCAAATCACGCTCTCAATCACGATCCGGACGGACAACGGAAAACTGAGCAGAGAGGGCTTGTCACACTTGAATTCCGAAGAGGAACCAAGTGCATCTCATATGTGCGCCAAGATCAGTTTACACACATATGATAGACGAAATGAGTGAAATATCATTAACAGTATTTAAATGTATTTCAGAGTTCAACCACTTATTACACTCATGCAGGAGACTCGAAGGTCTCTAACAACGGAAAACGATAGCTACTCGTCGAGTTCTCGTCTTCCGCTCCCACAGGCACTTGACTGGGGTCCGCATGGCTCAGAACTCATCGTAGTCGTCGTAGAATTCCCCTCCAAAGTTCTCCTCTGAACAGCGATAAGCAAGGCTGAGCACACTTATGGTTGGAGCTCAGCAAGTGGGGGAAAATGCAAGGCTAACAAGGTAGGCTATGGTTTTGCAGCAGTTAGCATTTTAATGTTGGTCAAGTTTTAATTAAAGAACGCCTAGCTACTATGTGTAAGTTCGTACCAACCCACTTAAGAAAACTTTAATACGAAAAAACTCCAAGCTCATCGAGCTTCACCAAACCACGATTTATCTCATCTTTAAGTTTATTAATCATGTGAGGGTCCAAGCCGCTCATGACCGTGAGCACGGCTGATCGATCAGTTTTACACTCTGCAGAGGTTTGCACATTGTACCCACAGTTCGCATAAAAGCTCCGAAGAACTTTAAACCCAACCATGCGATGCTGGCCAAGCACCATACCACACTTCCGAGGTGTGATTGCATAGGGACGCTACGAAGCCTTTACAAAGGCATGCAAAAGACTAACGACCCTCATAGCTACAGATCAGGGTGGACCATAATCCTCACTAATGGTCAGCATCTTAGCAAAGGCTGCTACCCCAGAAGGATCAGGCTATACCCCTGCAACCCGGATCCCCCTCTGCTCCTTTCAAAAAAGGGCCACTAGTACGATCACACACCTAATTACTCGGCTAAGGTCAGAGCCATGTGACACTATGGTTGCGCATGTTTTCTTGGGTGGTTCTCCATGTTCCGATTTATTCAAGTGTTCTTGCATTACCCAAAACATTCATCTTTAACATAGAGCATTTCCATCATAAAAGACCATTTATCCAACCCAAGTTGAGCAACAAGCAATTTCTACCCAAAACATTTATTTAAAAGGGCTAGGTCAAGGATCAGGGTAAAAACATCTAGGTAAGTCCTTAAAAAGGTATTCCCGTCAAATTAATGCAATAACATCATAAAAGTAAACTTAATTGTAATGTAGTTATATAGGACAAAAATAGAACATGCAGGGGGAGAAGATCACTTGCCTTCTTCAACTACAACAAAATCTTCCTCTTCCTCAAACAACTACTCCTGATCGTCTCCGAGAGGTGGCTCAGTTGAAACAGGCACGATATCTACGATTTCACACATAAAGCATACAATAAATAAAACAGATCACCAATCAAGTCTAAAGACTAAAAACATGCTACTAAAGCGACGAGCTCGCTGAGACGATCGCATAGACAGCTAGAATGCTAAAAACGGAGCTATAACGGAGAAGATACACTAAAAATAAGGTACAAGGACTAATCTGTGAAAAAATAAACTTTCTAGTGGCCTAACAGCAAGAAAACAGGAGCTAAAACGTAATTATACTTAAAAACAGAAGGTCAAAATCATAAAAAGGATGCTCAGGACCTCGGGTATGAAATTCTAACAAAGCCAGGGGTCTGAGCCTAAAGTTTAGGACTAATCTGTAAGAATTTATGGAGGTGGAAGGACCGACATATAAAATTAAAGAAGCTGGGGGCTCTTTAACTTTTATGCCCTAGTTGACCGTTATTAACGGGTTTGACCCGCGGGTCCAACGGATCGGGGCCGTTGATGGCCGATCCTACGGCTGGCGCACGGCGGCGCACGGCGGTGGGGGTCGCCGGCGCTGGCCAAAAGTGGCTCTCGGCCACGGTTTCATGCGCGGGTTACACCTACGTGTAGCTAGCACGACGGCGAAGCCAACCGTGCGCTTGCACGAGAGGTTTAGGCGGCGGCCGAGGCACGACGTCCATGGGGTGCACGGCCGGCGACCGGCGAGCGGCGGCGCGGTGTTCGGCTCGGGAGAATTAAAAAAGGGAGGCGGAGAGGAGTTTCTCACTGCACGTGGAAGCTTCGGTGGGAGAGAGAGCGGCGGGGAAGGCAGCGACAGTGGTGATCGGCGCCGGCGGCCGGAAATCGAGGTCGTCGGCGGTGAGCTCGGTTGGAGGCACTAGAGACCCTGCGGATTCGAATAGATACACGTGTAAGCTTCCAATGCGAAGAAGAAGTGAGGAGAGAGGTTGGGGAGCTTCACCGACGACGAGGGAGCTCGGGCGGGGGCAATGGCGCGACGACCGGCGCTCCAACTCGGTGGCAAGGGCGGCGAGGGCACGGGAAGGCGTGGAAGCTTGGATGTAGGCGAAGGGGGTGCGGAGGTGCCCTGGGGATGCTTATATAGGCTCGGGATGGAAGGGGAAGGGCTCCCGGCGGCATGGCCATCAATGGCCGTGGCTTGATTGGAATTAAGGGAGGGGGAGAGGTTAAGGAGGGGGGTAACGACCGATTGATGAGGGGGAATGAAGGGGAAGCTTCATTGCAGCTTGATTGCGCGGGTTTGAAGGCGGGGGAGCGGCAGACCCGACCGGTAACCCGCCGGCGGCCATGACCGGGGCGCGGCCACCCCGCGCCCGGGAGGTAGGGGGGGGCCCGACGGTCGGCCCCACCCCGCCCGTGACTCGGCGAGAAAAAGAAAGGGGCGGGGTGCACTGGGCCGACGGAAGGGCGAGCGGGCCGCTTGCGCGTGCTCGCGAGAGAAGAAGGCCGGCGGCCCAGGGAGGTTTGCGGGCTGCGGAGAGAAGAAAAAAGAAAAGCGGGTCGGGTGAAGTAGGCCGCAAGGGAGAAAGGGGTGAGGGAAGAGAGAGAGGTTTTGAGTTTTTCTTTTTAAATTCTTTTCAAATTCGTTTTTCAAACTTCAATCAAACAAGAAACCATGCATTCGAATCATGATGCACAATCACTTATTATTTTTAATTTTATTAAGTGATATTTAAATATTTTAAAAGTCAATTTACTTGATAATTTAATTATGTCCTTAAGAAAATTAAATCTAGACACTTGTTGCCTAAATTAATTTAGTGATGCAATTGTTTGGGTGTTACAGGGCTGCCACCGCTCTTGCTCGAGTCGGAGAAACCCTTGAAGAGGAATAACTCCGAATACAATCCAATCTAACCCCTATACATTGTTGACCAGCAACACTTTATGTTGCACGCATGCAAAAGACGACTTGACCCAGGTTGGACTCGACCAAAATAATGACTCGAACTCATCCAACATGGTTGGATTGCACGTTCCAAAAGACATGACCCAACCTGACCATAACTCAAGTGCTTAAATAAAAGGAGTTCTATACGTACTTAAACTAGACACTCCTATATATGAAAATAATAAAATAATGTGGCAAGGATGCTAATTATGTAAGCTAATCTCCAAATCTGCATGTTTTATGTCAGTCACATCTCCAATTATTTGTTCACAACCATAACAATTCAAGGTAATATCAACCTGCATGGGACCAACAAATATATATTTTCTTGGTTTCATATTTTGCACTTTCTTCAATGTTACACCGCTAAAGATGGTATTTGAAGATATACTAGTTGTAGTAAATTTGTCCATGTTCTTGCTATATTTCTCTTCAGAAATAAAATCTTCAAACTGAAGACTTGAGAATATCAAAGAATTACCGGCCGCCATATTTGAATTGTCACTAGACATGTCTGCGTGAGCATCTTGAGCCATGGGCTCATCATCTTCCCTGTAAGTTGCTATAGAACCGCACTTGAATAGGATGGATGGTCAAATGTTGTGATGAAAAGTCCGCAATGACAAGTAATTTGGGAGACAGTGAGTATACTTTAGGAGTGGATTATTAGAAGCATTCATTCATTCCATTATTTCTTTATATTAGGAGCTGCAAAACTTCATACTCTTGGAGATGCTCACACTTTAATTGGCGATATTAGACTTAGTATACCGCTAGTCAACATATTTGGTGTTTGATTTGAGAAATGAAGTGGTCTTCCATCATCTCTTTACTCTTATATATATAGTCTATGGTTGAAGCATCAAAGGGGAAGCAATCAAGAAAACATTCATCGATTTCAGAGTAGACAAAAAGATTGCGGATCCAAGGGAAAAGAAAAGGGACATAATAACCAGTAGGAGAAACGCAACCGATATATTTATCGCTTTCACGAGAGATATGATAGCGTTGCACCTTCGATTATTTGATATAATGTAAAATAGTAAGTACGAAATCTTTTGATATAGCCACATTTATCAATCAATAAACAAATAAGCACCCGTTAGCTGATCTTTTTTTTGACGGGAACGTTGCTTACCACTTAACACACAAAGCCGGTAAATCCTGGGAAAATTGCAAGAAAAGGGAAAATTGCAAGAAAAGGGTCGCGTAGCACTGGCAGAATTTCAAGCATTTGGTGGATAGCGTCCAACTAAACCATCCTACCATTGGACTATGAGCCAATTCGTGATTGCCTAGAAGAAATTAATGTGGCTACGATGTGGTGATGAGTGGTGACCGGCCTGCGTCCTACTAGTTGCTAAATTAAACATCCATCCCGTCCAATTTAATTTTTGATGTGGATGCACATATATTTTTACTTTACTCGGGGTCCTTGTCAACACTGCTATATAAAGAAATTCAAAATGCTGTCTAGTTGATGGCGCGAAAGCGATTTATGTTCAACTTTTTCATTGTTTGTCTATGACAGTGACGCACGTATACAAATGAGCATGCATGGGAACATGTATAGGCGCAGCAAGGTGTGTAGGCGAGAAATTATCATGTCGTCGAGTCTTATACTCTTGTTCGTTTCAGTATGTATAACAGCTATCAATTAAAATTTACTGTACTCCTTCCACCCCAAATTTTAGGCTGTTTTTGGAGTTTTGGAGCGAGGCCGAGAGCAGAGACTCTTGTTTGCATGTAATGGTTGATGGGGACCTTACTGCTAATCGCATTGCCCAATGCAAGCAGAATTAACGGAAGCAGATCTCCACCGAGACGCGATGATCACGTCCGCCGCATACTCTTGATTTTGGTGGTTATTAGCGGATTTCATTTTTGGCCGCGCATCAAGCTTGATTAACTCCCAACGAATTAAGAACGTATAGGACCAGCTGATCTGGGCAACTTTTGCGTTTTGGACCACCACGCATCTACTGTATATGCATACGCGCCAACGACCACTCCAGAACTGTTGGTGACTCAGCAGACCAGGGTAGTACTGTTCATTCATATTGTTATTCAGTGGTGGACGGCTGCGATTGCGATCGATTTATTATTCTTGATTAATATGGGGAAAAGACAAACCTCCATTGCATCTTGGGTGGTTTAGGACGATTCAGAATTTAGATGGGAAATGATGTTGACTTATTAGCCTATATACATATAGGGCATGCTTGGTTGAAGGTCTTAGTGTTAGTTTGCAGAACTAACACTAAACTAACACAAAAAATCCAAACATGTGTGTTAGTTTGGTGTTAGTTCCAAGTAACACCCCAAAAAACTAACATCCCCAAGAGGTGGTAATTGGTGTTAGTTCCGTGGACCCCACCCCTTTTACTCCTTTTTCCCTCTCCCTCTAGATCCTCCAAAGAGTACAAAAGTAGCATTACATGCAAAAGTAACACATGCATCCAATCATCCAAGGTGTTAGTTTGCTAGGTGTTAGTTGGGGGTGAAAAAAACTAAAACTAACCGTAACACCAACACTAGAGAACCAAGCAGGGTCATAATTAATTTATATGCTTTATCGCATGCATGCCTCTTCTTATAGCAAAAATCACAAATTCAAAAATCACATTATATGTACTCTTCCCCGCTTCAAATTAAATTGTAAATTGTTTTGACTGTTTTAGATACATAGATTTTGTTATGTATTTTAACATAACAAAAGATATGTATCTAGAAAAGTAAGAGCTAGGTTGCACATACATACATACATACATACATACATACATACATACATACATGGCAAAAAAAGGTTTCTAAAAAAAGGTTGCACCCTTTCCACTAGCTGTTAATTACAAATCACCGGTGGTGGAGCAGTGCCTTTCCTGATTAGTCTACCTAGTTTAATTTAATCATTCCCGACTTACATCATTAGATTAGGTGAAATCCTAATATGTTGTCGAGTAATCAACAATTTCCCCTGCATCTCAGTCTCTATGGGGTTACATAGACATTAAATAGGTTGCCATGTAAGCACTTTTGATGATGTGACAGTGTATTAATGAAGAGAGTGGTAAAATGAGTTTCATGAGAATGAAACCCTCTCTACACAGTTACCTAGACAACTTGTGTCTTGCATGCAACTTAGAAAACAACAGTAGATAAAACTATGCATTGAGAGAGAGGGGTGTTTCATTATAGTCTCAAATGTTTTTAGATGATGTTTCACTCTAGGTAATCGTGTTCATGGCATCTCCACTAAGACTGGCCTTACGGCAATTCAATTAATCCAAAGGTAGTAGCTTTCATTCTTCGTTCAGCTATATATAGCAATGCAACACGATCGATAGTGATGGCTGGGCGATATGATTAATTACTTTCTCGATCGGTGAAATATATGCGATGATAGTATAGTCCTACCACGTCCTTTCGCTAATAAATTTGCTAATCACGTACCTAATCTTGATTAGGATGCTATTAACCAGCAAATGAGAAGTGCACTTGTGTGTGCGTGCACGCACGGTAGTCTGCTTGATTAAGTAACCTACTTTTTGGCGCCATGATTATATTTTGCATTGGTTCCTAAGCGAGTATTAACTTCTGGTTAGATAGCTTATTTTAGTTTACAGAAGCTTAAGGGACGATATGTATATGAAGCTGATACGCAGGACATGCTGATCGATCAGTAGACGATATATCTTCCTTTGGACCACAATTTAAGTAGTGTGATAACTGATCCGTACGTATTTAGGTACATGGACACTGCATAGCATTATACTGGTGTGTACGTGTACAAAATTAACTACTCTAATAACCACCATGCCTGTGGTGGCGGCGCCAACTACGTGCCATATTTGCCGCATGTGCTTAAAAAAGAAAGGTTTTGTCATATAAAGCTCCTGCAGCGTTTGGCAGCGTGTCATCGCTAGCTACTAGATCTGGTATTGTTGGACCATCTGGCTAGGTATAGTATACGATGATGCATGAGCAGTGACCAGCAACTGATCGACAGATCATTAGATCAGTCTTAATGGAGTTTTATAAAAGATTTTCATGCATTAAATTTTGCTGATGTGAGTTGGAGTTTCATGAGATGAGAGGAGAGTATCATGACGACGAAACTCTACTGACATGATTACTTAATTTTCGGTCTTGATAAATTACAGTGAGACTTGAAATGCTTTTCCCTAGTTCGCAAAAAAAAAAGAGAATGCTTTTCCCTAGAATAACGAAGTGCATGATGGTGAGTTGTACGACGACGCCAGCCGGCCAGCTTGTATCGACTGATTTTTCCAATTAATTTGGTTCGCGCGCGACTTTATTGTTTTTAAATGAGCTGTTGGTGTACAAGAGGCCGAATGATTTGGTGTATTTGGAATCTTCGCTGCTTGTTCCATCTGATGCCAAATCATTTCAGTGCTTCAACTAAAAATGATTTTAGTGTTCGTTATTTGAGATGACAAGACGCCGCAATTGTTCTCTCTGCTGACAACTAACGACGACGGACGGGAATGATGAATGTAGCCTAGGGATACGGGGTGGCTACGCCAGCCGCAAAACAAAATTTTCCCCGCAAAACAGAGGCGCTGCCGTCAGAGATCACGGGATTACCACTAGACGCGCAGATGCGGCGGAACCGTCTCGATGTAGACGAACGCGTCGAGGGTAGCCGGCGGTGCGGTCGCTCACGTCCTTCCCGACTTGCACGTGCGGCTCGTCCGATCCAAGTGCTCCGGATGCAAGCACCTCCAAGGTATCCACACGTACGGAGAAGGAAGCGACGCACGCCGGACCGCTAGGTCCGCGAGTGCGACGAGGAGAGAGCGTTGGCGCGCGGGCCGCTACTTGAGAAAGTTGTGTCTTTTCGGGAGGGGTATGGTCCATATTTATTAGGAGGAAAACCCCCACACCATCGTCCATTAGCAATACGGGGCTAATAGATGGTGTACCCCTTCCAATATTAATGGGCTTTACAACATTTGTGGTCCATTACAACTTTTACACCATAATGGATCAAATCCATCCGAGCCCACTAGTGGATCAAATCCGTTGGCTCTAGGGCATATTTCAACAAGTCTCCCACTTGCACTAGAGTCAACTATGCAAGTATATTCATCCTCATTCGGCTTCCAACCCCTTAAGTGTGTGACCCTATAGGTTCACGTACACATAGACTTGACTCAAGTACATTACTCGATCAATAGTTGATAGCGGCCTCTAGCAAGACGTGTCAACTCCTATGCATACGTAAAGATCTTATCGGACAAACCATCACAACAATTCATACATGCTATTCCCTTTGCCTCACGATATTTGGTCTAGCTCCAAGCCGATCTCTCTTTCTCAACACCGTGATTCGGATCATCAAAAAGGGGTTAACCCTTAACCCAAAGACGGCCATGCATTTCTTGATCCGATCACTCGAGGGGCCCAGAGATATCTCTCTCAAGTAGAGGGGCAAATTTTATCTTGATTGACCATGCCTCACAAAGATGCTTCCCGACAAACCCGAAAGCCATATTTATGACTACCCGTTACGGAGTAGCGGTTGATGGCCCCTAAGTAGGTCAATTCACATCTTGAGTACATGCGACAATCTCAAGTCTAAGGACATAGCGTATACATTGTGTAAACAGAGAACAAGGTCTCAAATTGGGTCGGTCCGGCCCCATGTGATACATGTGCCCACATTATTAGTTATACATCTCCATGTTCATGACTTGTGAAACATAGTCATCAACTAATTCATGTGCTAGTCATTAACTCATACTAGGGACAACTTTTGAATAACCATACAAGTAAAAGAGTTTCACAAACAATTCACATAATTGCCAATCAAATACAAGTCGCATTTCATGGATATTCAATAAAAGAACCAAGTGACATGGATATAATGAAACATAATCATCTCTATGATTCCTTATAAGACATATTTCTAACATTCTTCCATTTGCACTTGAGCTAATCTAGAATATATCTAATACTCATAGCTCTCATGTGCGCCTCATGCTTAGGCTGTGGAAGGGGTTTTGTCAAAGGATCTGCAACATTCAAATCCGTGTGTACTTTGCATATCTTGATATCACCTCGTCTAACAATCTCTCGTATCGATGAAATTTCCGCAAGTACATGTTTATTCTTTTGGTGGTTCCTTGGCTCCTTTGCTTGCGCAATACCCCCATTGTTGTCACAATAAAGATCCAATGGGCTAGAGACACTCGGAAACACACCAAGTTCGTAAAGGAACTTCCTTATCCAAACACCCTCCTTTGCGCCTTCCGAAGCCGCGATGTACTCGACTTCGTTGTAGAATCGCCCACTGTCTCTTGCTTGGAACTCTTCCGAGTTCTCACGGCTCCACCGTTTATCGTAAATACGTATCCCGATTGCGACTTTGAATCGTTTTGGTCGGTTTGGAAACTAGCATCGGTGTAACCCGTTACAACGAGCTCCTCCTCACCACCATAGACTAGGAACATGCCTTTAGTCCTTCTTAAGTACTTAAAAACATTTTTAACCGCCGTCCAAAGTGACCCTCACCCGGATCGATTGGTATCCGTTTGTAACACCGTGTGCATACGAAATATCCGGACGTGTACATATCATTGCATACATAATAGATCCGATGGCCGAAGCATACGGTATTCTACTCATGCGTTCCCGCTCATCGCTTGTCGAAGGACACCGAGTCTTGCTAATATGTATGCCATGTGACATAGGCAAGAACCCTTTCTTCGCCTCTTCCATGTTGAACCTTTTCAACACTTTATCAATGTAAGTGTCTTGGCTTAATCCTATAAGCCTTTTTGATCTATCTCTATAGATTTTGATGCCCAAAATGTATGCCGCCTCACCTAAGTCCTTCATTGAAAAACTATTTTTTAATGAGGTCTTAGCGGCCTCAAGCATAGGAATGTCATTTCCAATCAGTAATATGTCATCCACATATAAGATTAGAAATACAACGAGCTCTCTTGCCTTCTTGTAAACGCAAGGCTCTTCTTCACTCGAATGAAGCCAAACCCTTTGACCACTTCATCAAAGCGAAGGTTCCAACTCCGAGATGCTTGCTTCAATCCATAAATGGATTTTTGAAGTTTGCACACCTTTCCGGCATTGGTTGGATCAACAAATCCCTCGGGTTGTGTCATATACACATCCCCGCCGATTTCCATTTAGGAAAGTCGTTTTGACATCCATCCGTCATATCTCATAATCGAAATATGCGGCTATAGCTAGAATGATCCGAACGGGTGAGAATGTCTCGTCGTAATCAACTCCTTGAACTTGTCTAAAACCTTTTGCAACAAGTTGAGCTTTATGGATATGAACATTTCCATCCATGTCCCTCTTCTTCTTATAGATCCATTTGCACTCTATGGGTTTAACACCATCCGGCGGGTCAACCAAGTTCCAAACTTGATTGTCATCCATGGAATCTATTTCGGATCTCATGGCACTTTGCCATTTCTCGGAATACGGGTCCATCATTGCTTCCGCATATGTCATAGGTTCATCATTGTCTAACAACAATATGTCGCGCTCTCCCCCGATCATGAGATTGAGCTTATCGGTTGCGCGACGTGCCCTTTCGGACCTTCGTGGTTGTGTTGGTGCTTCTCTTGCCACGGGCATCTCAACTCGTTCAACATCACTTGTGAAATCTTGCCCAAGCGGCTCATCTTGAACTTCTTCAAGATACACCTCCCGTCTACATTTTTCTCTTTTAAAAAAAATCTTTCTCTAAGAAAACACCGTTTCGAGCGATAAACACTTTGCCTTCGACCGCTTGTAGAAATAATATCCCAAGGTTTCCTTTGGATATCCCACGAATATGCACTTGTCCGATTTAGGTGTTGATTTATCCGATTGAAGTTTCTTCACATAAACCTCACAACCCCAAATTTTCGAAAAGACAACCGGGAGTCTTACCGGTCCACATCTCATATGGTGTCTTAACTACGGACTTAGAAGGTACACTATTTAAAGTGAAAGCTGCGGTTTCTAGAGCATAACCCCAAAATGATAATGGTAGGTCCGATCGGCTCATCATTGATCGGACCATGTCCAACAAGGTTCGATTACGTCGCTCGGATACACCGTTTCTTTGAGGTGTTACGGGTGGCGTAAGTTGTGGAACAATTCCGCAACTCTTTAGATGATCGCTAAACTCATGGCTCAAATACTCACCTCCACGATCGAACGCAAGGTCTTGATTTTCTTGCCACGTTGATTTTCTACTTCACTCGAAATTCTTTGAACTTTTCAAAAGTTTCGACTTGTGCTTCATTAAATAGACATAACCATATCTACTTAAATCATCGGTGAACGTTATGAAGTATTGGTATCCACCTCTAGCCGTCGTACACACATCCGTATGTATGAGTTTCGGTAAGTCCGAGGCTCTCCCAGAAAACCCAAGAAAGGCATCTTGGTCATCTTGCCTAGCAAACAAGCTTCACATGTCTCTTATGATTCAAAATCAAACGAAGTTAAAAGTCCATCGTTATGGAGCTTCTTCATGCGCTTTTCACTGATGTGACCCAAACGACAATGCCATATGTAGGTAGGACTTAAACCATTAGGTCGAGACCTTTTAGCACTTATGTTACAGATAGGTGAATCATTAAGATTTAAAACAAATAAGCCATTCACAATGGATGCACAAGCCACAAACATATTATCCTTAGAGATCACACAACCATTGTTTTCACTCGCAAATGAATAACCATCCTTCATCAAACATGAAGGGGATAAAATGTTTCGACTCAAACTAGGAACAAAATAACAATTATTCATTTCCAATATAAATCCTGACGGGAGGTGTAGTTGCATCGTTCCGACGCTCAATGCGAAACTCTTGCATTATTGCCTACGCGGAAATCAACTTCTCCTCGTTCCACGCTTCTACTTCTTATCATTCCTTGCATCGAGTTGCAAATATGAGCAACCGATCCGGTATCAAATACCCAAGAATTAGTATAAGAATCAGCGAGGAAAATATCTGTAACATAAACATTAAGTGTACCTAAAGTGGAAGTACCCTTACTTCCCTTGCTTTTCATAGAAGCTAAGTACAACTTACAATTTCTTTTCCAGTCAACTTGTCCTTCTCAAGGACCGAATGCAAGGTAAACGATGTGGTGTTGCTAGGTGCCTTTAATCTACAACAGAATAATAAATGCAAAACACTAAGACAATATATCCATGATAGAGTAAAATAAAAGAATTTACTCCCACTAAAATCAATATCCCCACATTGATACTTAGTGATTCAGAATCCACAACTAACAAGTCTACTAGTGAGCTTTTGCGTCACCGCTAGTAAACAAGGTAGATCGGTAAGCAACTCTTTGCTAATCATATCACATATGACTCCTGTTGTTGGGTGACATCTCTATGTCTAGGATCCCAACCTTTATGCTCCAAAGTCCTTAACCGTTAAGATGACTTTGATAAGCAAACCAACACTTATGCGTGTAAGTATCCGATACAAACCCATTTAGTCAAGGAAAACTAGTGGCACCCTAATTTCATAGACCCACCACTAATTGTACAAGACGTGGGACGGTGGCAAGTGTTGGGAGGGCATGTTAACTTAAAATTCCAAAGGGGTCGTTCTACTCGTAACATCACACGCAAGAATATAACATTGTCGCATGTAAAAGTAGAACGGTAAGAACGACATTCACACATTTGTAACACGGTATGGCCTATTGTCACATGGTGATCTCCATCTTCATTGACCCGTACATCATGTTGATCTCCATCTCCATGATCCGTGTGTGCCATCCTCCATGTGATGAGTCCTCCGAGAACTATCTAACGCGTGCTAGTAATGAAAGTTACATAATCGCGTATTAGATCATCACAAATTGGTACGTGACCATTACATTAATTTTGACAATACATATGGCTCCAGCCGTATTGTCGTACACGTGACACGCAGGTCACGAATAAATTACACACATGCATCACATACACATATAGGCCATACCGATTACAAAACCTCGCAAAACAGATTATCGCAATTCCGACGTCCAAACTTAAAACGCTCGAAAACCCATCTTGCAAGCCGAATTTCGCAAAACTAATTTCGCCGCGACTAGCAAAGCTGGTTTATCACATGTGTAAAATTTTTCGTAGATCAATTTTCATATAGAAAACTTCTTCATCCGAGTTAACCACGAAAAGTTATGGTTGTTTTACCGAATAGCATGTTTTCTCGGTTTTCCCGGCCGAGAGCGCATCCAATCTGCCGCCGCCACGCATCCCATGCGCCTGGCACTTGACCTAGCTTCGATTCGACCAATCCAATCGATCTCCTTCTCGTTGTGACAGGATTTACGTGTATCACTTAACTCCGATGGCGGAATTCCGACCGGTAGGAGTAATTCGTTACACGACCATCACATTAAGAACACGAAACCGATCAAAACTTTGATCTACATCTGCATATCTCCATATGCACACATCCCGAATCTAAAACTTAGCGGCTACGGCTGCGATACCACCGAAGGGATACGGGGTGGCTACGCTAGCGCAAAACAAAATTTTCTCCGCAAAACAGAACCGCTGGCCGTCGGAGATCACGGGATTACCACTAGACGCGCGGATGCGGCGGAACCGTCTCGATGTAGACGAACGCGTCGAGGGTAGCCGGCAAAGTGCGCTTGCTCACGTCCTTCTTGACTTGCACGTGCGGCTCGTCCGATCCAAGTGCTCCGGATGCAGCACCTCCAAGGTATCCACACGTACGGAGAAGGAAGCGACGCACGCCGGACCGCTAGGTCCGTGAGTGCGACGAGGAGAGAGCGTTGGCGGCGCGCGCCGCTACTTGAGAAAGTTGTGTCTTTTCGGGAGGGGTGTGGTCCATATTTATTAGGAGGAAAACCCCCACACCATCGTCCATTAGCAATACGGGACTAATAGATGGTGTACCCCTTCCAATATTAATGGCCTTACAACATTTGTGGCCATTAGAACTTTTACACCATAATGGATCAAATCCATCCGAGCCCACTAGTGGATCAAATCCAGTTGGCTCTAGGGCATATTTCCAACATGTAGATCGTTCTATACACGTATTTGCAAAATTGTTGCTAATTAAACAAGTTTAAATCTCTTCACATCATCTATACATATAAATAAGAGCACCCCATTAAGCACCTTACCGAGCATCCTAATTCCATTTCTCTCAACAAGCAAGCTATCCATGGCAACGGGATGTCACAATCCACTGGAACTATCTATTTATTTCTCATATGGATTTTCTATGACTCATAACGTCAGTGCATATAATTTATAAGTCTTTGCAAGTAGCACACTACAAATTCCCACAGTAGAATACATGGAAGATCAATAATTTGAGAACAATTTATATTAATAAATGAACATGTTTTCATGTATGATGTCGTTCAAAAGGATGTTACCTTTCAATCATCTTAATTTTGTAATTTCAAAATTCATCTTAAAAGTTTGCTCAGTAATACACGGGGTATATTATTAAACTTAGGCTATCCTCGTGTGATATTGTGATAAAAAAGTTCTCCCAAAATCCTGTAGCAACACGTGGTAAATCACCTAGTTATTTTAATTCCTCAGTGACTCTGTCCTAAACTGTGGTTCGTTTTAATTCATTTAATTTAACTTCATTAATATTATTATGCACTTAAAATTTCACTATAAGAGCCATTGAAAAAAGATTGCTCCAGCGTTTCCTTTTTATTTTGGGTTTCTTGTCAAAAGAAAAGGGGAGATGCTGTCCACGTGGCGGGCGGAGGTGATGCCGACAATCGCTTTCCATGTCACTGCAGGACCCTCTAGTGTCCCTACCGGCGACGGAGACGTACAGGTAGCGACAGAGACATGTGTATCTCTGCGCACTCTGCCAAGATGAACAAGAGTAGTACTGCGTAAATAAAGTAACAATTCCGGTTTAAATTATAAATAATTTTCCAATTCCAAATTTGTCTTATTAAAAAAGATATGTAAATTTAGTCAAATTTAAATCATTTCTGAAGAACTTTCATTCATAAAGTAACCCACAACAAAAATCATGATATTTTGCTCAATTTTTTTAATAAAACGACCAAATTTAATAAGAGTAAGTACTAGGAGCATATGAGGTTTTTTACCAAACAAAAAAAACTTATTGGAGCTTATTTCCATAAGCTCTCCATATGCCCATAAGCTCCTAGAAGGGTACTTATGAGGGTGGCCCTACTACAATAAACCCTTCATTTCCACCCCTACCCCTCCCCCCTACCTATCCATTCACAGTTGGGCGACACGTCGCACAGGCACCGCACTTGCTACCGACGGCTGTAGTTGCACATCTAAATAGTGTGTTCTAGTTTGTTTTTTTGCAAAAATAGTGAAGGCATAGGTTAATGTTTTAAGATTGTCTAATTCACCCCCTCCCCCTCTTAGGCTACGAGCATCCGACTCCTTACGGATCCGCGGCGTGCGATCGCAGCCTCCCTCGGGGCAATGACGATGGCATCGCCCCATGGTCCCGATGTTGGTCCCAATCCCCATTCGATCTTCCTCTGGCGAGCCTGCGCGTGGCCACCGCGCCGTCCACTGTTGACGACCCCTCATGGTCGATCCCTTCCCCGATGCAGGCGCCAGCGCCGCCGGCCCTGATCAGGGCAAGGGTAGGAGATGAGGGAGGAAATTAAAATTAAAAGACATTAAATGAGGGCACAAAGGTCATGACTCACTATAGAAGTTTATAATAAGTACATGCAAACCAAATATCACATCACTTGATGACTTGAATGAACTTAAAATAAACCTCTCCATAAGAATGGCTTACGAAGCCCCTAGCTAGGAACCAAACGGCCCCTTTAGTAGGAGTCTTTAGATGAAAAAGACTAAGTGCTCCCTCCTTTCACCTTTATAAGGCACACACACATAACAAGATTCAAACTTTGTGATTTTTGACCAGTAATTTAACTATGATTATACGTTTATGATGCAAATTTTATATTTATGATGCAAATAACAGACCGGCTAGAAAATATACAAGATCGATTAGCGTGCGGTAATTGTATTATACGGGGCGAGCTGATGGGACAAAGAACGGGTAGACTTTCATCGCGTTGATCAATCACACAGCATGTGCACGCGGCCACGCGCCTGGCAGCTAGCTGGCGCATGCATGCATGCATCGAGGTGATCGAGGCCGCGGCGCCAATCCGATTCCATCGCGGGCCATCGGGGGCGGCCGGCCGGCGCTCGATGCGACGCGACGTCCGACGATCGACGCCGGCTAGGTCTTTCTATGCAGTTCTGAGTTGTGACCACCGTACCAGGAGCGCGTGTGATGGGCATGCCCCTCCAAATGCGCCGTACGTCACTTTCCTGCACACTGTGTGCACGCCTGCTTTGCTCCAGGGGCCCGTACGTCCAGATAGCTGCCATGCAGCAGCCCATGCGTGCTGCTGATGCTAGTGGTCCTGCATCCTGCAGGACCGAGCTGTTGTCGAGTCTGTGCGGGGTGCGGCGTGGTTCCGTTTAGGCCTTTTTAAAATTTTAGGTTGCTCCAACTTGCAGTGTACTCCAAGGAAGGCTTGGCGATTAGTTTTCGTGTCACAAGTTTAACCGGATTTAAAGAAAATACGTACAACATTTGTGCCTCGAAATAAATTTTATAAAAACTAAATTTTAATACCTATCTAATGATATTAATTTTGTACCATAAATATCAATATATATTTTCATATATTTAGTCAAAGTTGTTTTTAAGCGAAAGCGACACTTATTCTGGGACGGAGGGAGTAAGTTGCTGCTAGCATTGTAATCTTTTATATGATGTCGGTTAGTTTACTTTTTAGCTAACCAATTTCTTTAAAGAATGGAGGGAGTACTTTCTATCAAACTTTTTAATAATTTGATATTCTATCCGTTCAGTTGTCAAGTTTTATAGTAGTTTTTTTTCTAATATTTGCTGATCAAGTTGTATAGTCAATTTCAGAAATTCTAAGTAAATCTCAAAGGTCCGTGAGCATAAGAAAGTGGTGAATGACCAACTTAAACATAAATGGCTATGTGTGTCGGAGTAAAGGAAAGCACCACACGCTTGCTCTCAGTTCGTCGAGCGGGGTGAAGGATGTACACGTTTGTGAAATATATGAAAGCCTACTTGATTTACATCATGACACACGATGTAAGATCGTGGGCTCTCCTATAGATCGGCCTACACAAAATACTTCTATTTGAGCTAGGGTTTTGTATCTTCTCGCTATTGTGCCGTCACCTTATATACTCCACTCCGAGCGATTAGTCTCTACCAAAAATACTATTCGAGCTAGAATTTGCCTTTTCTTGTTGTTGTGCTGACACCATAGACTACTCCATCCCGAGTGTCGGCGTGTGTCGGTGTTTTAACTCGGCAAACCTACCAAGGGGTACCCTAGTAGTTTGTGCGGTGGGGGATCACCAGACCTAGAACCCGAAGGTTAAAGCGAAGACACGGGACATAGATTGTACAGGTTCGAGCCGCCGAGATAGTTTAATACCCTACGTCCTGTTTGGGAGTGTGTATATGGCGCCCTGCGCTTAGGTGTTGGTTGTTATTGGTTGTCCTCCTAGATACCCGGCCCTCCTTTATATAGTCCAAGGGGCGGGTTTCAAGTCATTTGCAAGGTAGGAGTCCTAGTAGGATTATATGGTATGAGTCCTAGTAGGATTACATAGATTTATTATATGAGTTCGTATTCTTCTATGTATAGGTACCCGAGGTGTATGCCTGACAAGACCCCGAGCACTTTGTAGTCAAGAGTAGTAGTTCGAGTATTCTTAAAGTCTCTTTGAGAAGTTCTTGAGCGTCCTCGAGTACTGCTTGGGGAAGTCTTCAATAGTATTTGAACTGCAATGAGGCTGGAAGGTGGTCCAACTCATCTGTCTTGATTGTGAAATCGCACTCCATATGTAGTAGTCCCCGAGGCTTAGGTTGAGTTGTGGACTCTAGCTGAGGGTCAAACTTGATTCTCCATCTTCTATCTTAAAAAATGAATGATGGGTGTAGTATAGCAAGCTCCAGGCCTTGAAATGATTATATAATCAATCCAAGGGTCTCTGAAAGCCATCATATGAGTACTCTTGTAGCGTCCAACCCCCGAGATTATGTGTCAAGTGAGTCGTACGAGCCACGTCGTCCCCCGAGCTGGAGAGCTAATGGAGCATACTGAAGTAGTTTCTGAGTAGTCATTTGATGTTGAGCCGTCAAGCTTGATAGGTAGCAGAGACTGCACGAGTCGTCTTCAAGTAGTAATATTGAACTTGAGAAGTAGTTGTGCTATCAGAGTGAACTTTAAATGCGCCCAAAGTCAACTTTTTGCCATCAGAATGGACTTTAGATGCGACTAAAGTCGACTTTAGATTGCCACTGGAGCAAACTTTAGAATGCAACTTGAAAACCGAAGTCGATATTAGATTGTCGCGCGGAGCAGAATTTGAGATGTGACTTTAGAAGTTGACTTTGTGCCTCGCAGAGCGAACTTTGAGATGTGACTGAAGAAGTCAACTTTGGGCCACGCGGAGTGGACTTTGAGATGCGACTGAAGAAGTCGACTTTGTGCCACGTGGAGTGGACTTCGAGATGCGACTAGAGTAGTCAACTTTCTGTCGTGTGGAGCTCCAGACCTCTTACTACCAGATCTCCAGATCGATGGCGGTGTGGTCGAGCTGCAGGTCAACGGTGGTGTCCTCAGGCACTTGATCGATGACGGCGTCGCCAAGAATGATTCATCGTGTCGTCAACCACTATTGTCGCCATCTTCTCTGACCACCACCGTCGCCTTTGGGCTGCGCTGAGGGAGAAATGTGAGCTAGGGTTTGGGGGTCGGGTGCGATTGTGTCCCGCGGTAGTTACGGACAGCCGTCCATAGCGATGGGAGGCTCGGATGCCGGCAACCATATGGGATGATTTTGGCCCAGGTGGGAGGTGATCGCGGGCCGAATTAGTGGCCCAACCATTGGCTGTTGGACCAAGAGCCCAGGTTCATGTGTGGTTGTGGGTTGTGGGCCAATTTCTCCAATGGGCCAAAAGAATAGATATGTTCATAAATCTTCTCATCGAGTTAGATTAAAAGTTGATGCATGTAATCACTTTGGTGTTTATATTTTTCACATTTCATCTTGAAATTTTATTTATAAAATACCTGCAACAACATGTAGGGTATCACCTAGTTTAATTTATAGTTGCAAGAGCTAGAAGCGAATGGTCGGCTCCCCCTATGTGCGTACTCCCTCCGTCCCATAAAAGATTGCAATTTTAGTTTTTTAAGGACAGATTAGTGGAGGAATGAAAAGACTCTAATATCATTATTTGTTTGTCAAATGCAGTAAGTTTTGACATGCAAATCAGATCTGACTACTTAATAGGAAGATAATTAGACCTATTTTGTAGGATTGCATTTTTTGTGGGATTTTTTTTTTCAAAAGTTAGGATTGTTTTTTTTAAGGACCGAGGAAGTATATAATGATCGTACGTAGTGGTGTGGTGTGTTTGCTACAATACGGGCTGGCATTTTATATGGCCCAAATATGACACATCAACCTCGTAGTTCCGGTGGCGCCGACGGCAAAAATTGACATAAGGTCAGCTTATACTGGACAAAACTGGGTGAGCCAGTTAGTTTGTGACATCGATCAAGGTGATTTCGTTTATCTCCGAGTATAAAAGGAGTAGGATATTTGTGCGAGATTTGATGTATACATAAGGCTTTATTTGCTGGTAATATTTGTGAGCATATTTGATATATATATTCTTTGATCCTTCCAATAAAATGATTTATTTATTAATTACGAGAAAGTCGTATTGGTAGAAAATTTGGCATGCATGACGTGAAAAGGGAGTTCCGATTGATCCGCGCTTGTCGACAGCCAAGAGTGGCTGGTGCCTTTTCACATGCTGTCGCTGTTGCTGTATGCTGCTGGCCTGCCCTGCACTGCTGACACTCTTGACGGCGGCCAACTGGCCGGAACGCCGGTCGCTACCCGGCCGGCCCCACCAAGATTTAGCCCACGGCCATCGAATCCATGGACCCAGCGTAGTGCGTGTTTTGGCATCTTGCTTTTGTTATTTTCAGCATAAATCGACGACCATGTCCATGTGTGCCAATTATCAAATTTGATTTCCATGTGCATTGATAACGCGCAAGATCAAGTGGACGGCCAATGCATCTGTCTATATATCACCCACCGATCTCGGATGACGAGAGGAAAAGGCTAGCGTATATAAGCGCGATGAGCCACAAACAAATCCGACACAACCAAATACTGCCTCTCTCTCCATCCTGGGACGGAGAAATGTTGGAGAAAGTTTTTTCTGTTTTTCCCCGAAAAATACTAGAATGGAGAACTGTTGGAGATGCTCGTAGGTTAAGATTCATATATTTATCTTGTATGCCCGCATATCAAATTCTATCAATTTAGACAATTTTAAACAATATCTAATTTGTGACAAACGGAGTAGCAGTAACGTTCAAATAGACTTGAGCATTCCATGGGTCGAGGTTTTTTCGGACAGAATAAATCCTGCCCATGACCGTCCTATGGGACACGTTGGGCCTCAGTTTTCAGGCCGGGCCCGGGCCGGGCCCGGGCTTGCCCACATATTGTGTAGTGTGAAATTGCTAAAAATAACATTTCGGGTAGGGCTCGGGCCAAAATTTTTTTGCCGGTTTCATGATATCTACCCACGGCCATCCAGTAAAGTCCGTGGGCGGGCCGGGCCGAGCTAAAAATGCTCAGGTATACGTTCAAATGATTTGCAAATGAGCACGAGAAAACAACGCGAATTGTGGTCGCAAAATACTGGGAAAGGACAGTAGTACATACTCCCTTCGGTTTGGTAAATGAAGTCGTTTATGACAGCGACACGGTCTATAAAGTACAAACTTGACTTTTATTTTTATAAAAATATTTATTAAAAATTAACATATGTATACTTTTATGAAAATATTTTGCAAGACAAATCTATTCATATAGTTTTCACATTTCCAAACTTAACAACTTAAAATTATTTATGGCTTATATCCTCATGTTTGAATCAAACCTAGTCAAAAAAAAAAATGATTTCATTACCGAACCGGAGGGAGAGGGAATACATGGATGGGAACTTTTGAAGCATATAGTAGTACGTGCTGTGTACTTGTAGCAGTGTAGGTACTGTGTATATAGTACCAACGAGCACACACTTTTTTTTTGAACTTGGGGGGGGGGGGGGGACAAAATTTTGGAGCCGTCCTTCAAGATCTATTGGGATAATAAATGTAGAGTAATTAGAAATTAATTACATAAATGGAGACGAATACATTAAATTTAATAAATTCATTATTAGAATTATTTATTGTAGCAAGATATGACGTAATTAGACTCGATAGATTTGTTTCAGAAATTAAACGAGAGTTATGGAATGAATTTTTTCATTATTAATCTGTGTTTAACACTCCTCATTTGTGCCTGAAGATTAATGAGGTCGTTTAATTTGCTGCATTCCAAGCATCGGAGAAGAGGGTCCGTGCAGTGGCACGGATTGGCCGCCTGGCACGCCGTACTAACTGGGTCCCGGATCCCAATTGGTTGCGCCACAGTGGGGTTCCGGGATTGGAGGAACGGTAATGCTTCGCAGCGGACGTCCGGACGGAGGAAAAAAATCGGACGCCCACGTGACATCTTCTCCACCACAGTAAGGAAAAGCTGCTCATCGTAAATATCTCCTCCACCCACCAACCGCCCACCCAAGGGACTGCGCCCACCATTTCTTTCTCTCATTTCTCTCTCCTTTTTCTTCTTCTTCCCCAAACTATGGACGACATGGACGCAAGCTCCTCTTCGGTAGCGACGGGCGCGGGCGGCCTCTCCTCCGGTGGTGGTGCCGGATCCGGGTGGCCTCTCCTCTCCTCAGACAGCGACGGGTGTGGTGCGGGCAGTCGCCGCGTGGAGCTCGCGGCGACCGGGCGGAGGCGGCCGGCGAGGGCGGCCTCTCCTTCGGCGGCGGAGCCCCTTGCGGCCGGGAGCGGGGAGCCCCCGGCGGCGCGGGCCGCCGCTCCCCGTGGCCATAGTGCACGGGGCTGCGCGCGGCGGCCTCCGCACGGAGCTTACGGTGGCCAAGGCTTCGCTTCCCGCGGCCAAGCGCGAGAGCTCACCGGCGGCGTGGGGCGCCGCTCCCCGCGACGAGGAGGAGGAGCTTCGGGCGGCGGTCATGGTGGCCAACAGGCAAAGTTTGGGGTTGTTGCAAGTGTATGTTGCATGTGTTTGGGATGTTTCTGATGAATGTTTGCAAGTGTTTCATGCGAATGTTGCAAAAGTAGATCTAGATGTTGCGATGTTGTAACTATTTCAGACACATGTTGCATGTGTATTAATCTGGATGTTGTAAAAGTAGATTTAGTTGTTTCACTGTTGCAGACGTCGAGTTTCGATGTTGCAGACGTCGAGTTTCGATGTTGCAGACGCATGTTGTTGGGTGTTACAAATATTAAATTTTAATGTTGCGGATGTTGAGTTTCGTTGTTGCAGACATGTGATGTTTGGGTGTCGAGGAGGAGGGGGAGCGCCTGATGTTGGATGTTGCACGCAACATGAGTCGTTGTTTTGTTGATGTTGCAACATTTTGTTTCTCGTGTTTCATCTGCTACTCTAACATGTTGCGACATATGCATCTTAATGTTTCACTGTGATTTAGCAAATGTTGCGAATGTTGAGTTTCGATGTTGCAGACATGTAATGTTAGTGTTGTGTCAAGGAGGAGGAGGGGGGGAGGGCTCCTGATGTTTGGATGTTGCACGCATCACGGGTCACAACATGGTCGCAACATAGTCGCAAACATGGTCACAACATGTGGGGGAGGGGAAAAGAAAGACGCCTGATGTTTGGATGTTGCACGTAACCTCGTTCGCAACATGCTCGGAACACGTTCGCAACACACTTGCAACATCGTTCGTTGAATGTTGCAAGGATGACAGTTCGCAACATGGGAAAAGCTCTTCACAACATCACAAAAGTTGTTCGCAACATTTGCTTGCCTCGCAACGCGATCGACGGCTGATAGGCTCCCTTCATCCGAATCGTGCGGCTCATGATCCGTCCGATGCTAGCGCCCGGATCGGACGTCCGGGCGCTAGCAGTTCGGTTGGAGGAAAAGTTTTTTCTTTTCTTCTCCCTCCTCCCCTCTTATTTCAATGGCGTTCCGGGTGATATGCATGCTAGAAAATATACTTGGAGGAAAAGCTTTTATCATATTTTCAAGAAAAAAAATCCGGGTGACATACATGCTAGAAAAAATAATCTTAGACATTCTGGAAAACTAAACATTTTATCATCGACCTCTAGACTCCACCATTGCAAAGAACATTGGAACTGTTAGCACTTCTAGATTCAGCCGTATTAAAAAATATATATATCATGAACATGAACAGGAACATATGCATACATATTTAACAAGAAAGTAAAATCGAGTAATGACACGAGCGTAATCTAAAACGTATATAATGCGCTGGAGATTAAACAAGAGCAGGACCGATCAGTTCTGCACGGGGAAAGACGCTCTACGTAGAATATATTCTTCTATTTTTATAGTTATTCTAATTTAAAGTTAGTTATGAATCAAGTATGTTTTATAGTTGCTGGCCCATAAGGTTTATCTTTTTTTGCCATTTCAAGCAAATAGAAATCAGAATACCATGAGCTAGAAAATTTTTTCACATTAATTATCACTCTATAATTCTGTAGTTCAGTACGCGCAGCACTTCTCGTGAAGAAAGTAGGTACATTTCTCCGGCACGGTAAAAAATAAAACATCCACCAAATGAACGGATAGCAATCATCTTGCGTTCAATCTGATGTCTCCAGTAGAAGCACGGAAGGGTACTCTGCAAGGTCGCCGCATCCATTCCTTCATGTCGACAAATGGTCCTGAAACCTGACGCGACCACTTGCTTGCACTGGCAACTTTTTTTTTACAACTTTTTTGCTTGCCAAGAAGAGGGGTTCTTGCAAGAGCACAGAGGAACAGCAGATGTGAAATGTCTTCAGACAGGGGGGATGTGCACGGCAGTGACGCGAACAGTGCAGACAGGCCTCTGCATGCAGTCATGCACGCAAGGGAAGGGACTCTCTAGCCTCCTCCTCTATAGGGCCATGGACTTGGACTCTCGCTCCTGTCCTGGCACTCGTGTGTCATCGTCTCCCTTTATCTCTTCTCTCCCAACCACAAGTGCGATGCTAAATTAATGTTTTTTTATTTGCGTGTGTGTGTGTGTGTGCAGGATGGCATTGCTGATGCTGTCAAGATCAAACAAATGGAGGAGCAAACAACAAACATTTATTTTTGAAAACGGCGAGCAACAAACATGCATGGCGACTTGTCATGGAGTCATGACATGGCAACAACTAACATCGATCGATCTATATATAGTAGTAGTTTTGTATTTGCATTGTGACAGATATTTTGTATGCAGGGATTAATTGGACCATTCTTCTTCGTCGTTGCACTTCCATTTCCTCCTTTCAAACAGAAGCCCCCAAATGTGTACTGGCCAGTAGTGGTTTGTCGAGCGATCGATGTACTGCAACTGCTCTCTTCCTCCTTTGTGTACACACATGGTAGAGTGTACTTTGTCAATCAGCTAGTACGTGCAAAAAACTCCAGAGTCAATAGTGCTGTGGTACTTACTGCTTGATGGTACCTCGTACATACATTACCTTTCAGGGGGCAATCCTTCATATTACAGGTAACTTTATTTTAGTGTACACTGCTGCTTTTCCTTACATTTGACTGCAATAAAAGCAGAAAGAAGACGTATACTGAACCCAATGGGTAGTAAAACGCCGCTATTTTGCCGCTACTCGTAACTGCTTTTGACTTTTGAGCTTTTAATTTCCACCACACATTAGCACAATTTGATTGTGAACTTGAAGGAGGGTGAGTACTTGACGAAGTTGAGATGAGTAAACTGCGAAATGAATCCTTAGAAATTAGAAAACAAAGGTGTTCAATCCGGCCGTATTTTGGTATGAAAGAGTTTTGGAAGTAGATCTTTGATCATTCATTTCTCTTGCAACATATCGCCAATTCATATTGAATCGACATCATCTTAAACCTTTTTTAGTATGAACGCACTGTTTGGACACGAATCACACATGCATATAATTTGACTAACCATTGGTAAAAACTTGTAAATCCTGCATTTTCAAATCAAAATAAGTTTTACATTCACTGACAAAGGGAGTACATTTCCATATCAGGCCAATAATAGCGCCCATAATAAAGGAGAAATGAAAATTCAGAAAACAAGAATTCCGAACCTTCCAAAAAGGCAATGAAAGAGACGCAGAAAGATCACACAAGAATGAACTATTCACCCCCAAGCAGCAAGTTGCAACTTCTTTTTCAAGTAATATAGCAAGCTGCAACCTTTTTCTGAAACTATATAGCAACTTGTTGCAACTCTCTATTTACAGATCATTCAGAAGAAGAAGAAGAGGAGGAGGAGGAGGAGGAGGAAATTATAAGGAGAACGGGAAGAGATTCACAGGATCGGAGGCTTTCTTGATGAAGAGATTGACATGGAGTTAATTTACACACTAGTTGATTAGCAGCAGACAGACCAGAAGTTACTAGTTCCACAGGAGGGCACCAACCGATTGAGTCCAGCCATGGTTGCCGTCCGGCCCGAGTCCGAATCCGAGCAGCCCGTCGTGCGCCGCCGCCATGTAGCCAGCGCCGTCGTCGATCCACTCCGGGACGCACCAAGACGCTAGCGCGGCGTCATGGAACGAGAACGAGGCGGCGCCGAGCGACACGAGATCGGCGGCGTCCTCGTCGAGAGGCGGCAGATCGACGATCGCCTCGAGCTCGTCCTCCTCCTGCTGCGCCGCCACTGGCACCTGCACTGAGGTGGGCAATGTCGCGACGGCCGCGGCAGAGGCGCCTGGCGTGGGAGCTAGTTCCATGGCCGCTGCCCGCGCCGCGGCGGCCTGGACGTCGCGCGGCGCGGCGGAGGCCGGGCGCGGGAGCGCCGAGGCCATCTCCGGGAAGTTGAGAACGGCTCCGGGGCCCTTCACGACGAGCGCGGCGGCGTCGTGCGCGCGCGCCGCCATCTCCGGCGTCGGGAACGTGCCGAGCCAGATGCGCGACTTCTTCCGCGGCTCCCGGATCTCCGACACCCACTTCCCCCACGCCCGCATCCGCACGCCGCGGTACGACGGGTGGTTCTCGCCGCCGTCCCGCGCTCGCTTCTTGCCTCCCCGGCGGCCGTGTCTGGGCTCTGCCTCGGATGGTGACTGCGGCGGCGAGAAAGTTCCCCCGGACGACGCCGGGCTGGACAACTCCCCGTCCGACGACATTGCAAATCGATGGCAATTGCGAGCTCTCTTAAGCTATGAGCTCGCATGGAACGTTCTTGGGGTGGCTAGTGTTGCCAAGATGGAGCTGCAGCGACGAGGAAGCAGAGACGGATGAGTGAGAAACTGAGAAGGGCAGCCGAGGGGTGCGGCTTTTGTAGTGGCTTTCTTGGTGGTTAACACACAGAGCGATTAGTGGAAAAGTCATGTAATACAGTATATGATATAGTTCTACGGATTTAACTTGTTGACTTGTGTTTCACTTTTTTTCATCATCCATCATTCGCCGTATATAGATATCCAACCTAGTATGTGAAAAAAAAGAGAGCTGCTATTCCTGTATCCCAAGCCTGAAATTCGGAGTTTGATTGGGCAAAGATGTATAGCGGTCATGAATGTCTCCTTATTCTCCTTGTACTTTATGTGCAACTGTATCTCCATGAACAACACCCTCGCTCCCAATGTCTTCCACCTCCACCTATCTCATCACCTCCATCGCTACCTCTACTGAATTTACTTCCTCCTGCTACCTCCGCCGCTGCTCATGGCCACCACCTCCTGACATTGCCATTTTGTCCACCATTTGCCGCATCTTCACTATTGTTGTTCATTACCATTTCTCCAAGAGTAAATTGCGGTCATCATACAACAATTTGTCAGGTGGGCGCAGATTCGTCCAATAACTTGTAAATGATCAATCTACTACAATAAATTGTCGAGTTAGTGCGAATTGGTCCGACAACTTATAAAAAGCTTAATACAATACGATAAATTGATAGGTGGGTGCAAACTGATCCAAAAAATTATAAAATATTTAACTAAGTGTCCAAATCGATGCATTAACGGTCCAAATATTATCACGAATAGTATATTTTATAATACGAGACTAAAAATAATCACTCTGAACAAGTTATTTTGCATTATTTTACAATTGATACTCGTGTTGTGATAGTAACATATTCGGTCAGGAATAGAACCTTCTGTGTTTACTAAATTATTGTTATGTCTTTGTTAACTGTTTTATACAAAGATTAAATTTTGATTAGAATCATTTTTAATTTCATATTTGACATTGATTTCAAGTTTGATTATATGTATGTTCAACTCAAAAAATTCAATATAGTAATACATACTAACATATAATACCATTTAGAAGTTTGACATAAATATTTTTAAAGGCTCATGTACAATTTTGAAACAAAAATAAGCTAGATTAAAAACGGACATGTTTCTCTAAAGTTTTGGAAGAATAATGAGCTAAAATGATGATTTACATGTTTTTGGACCTATTTGCACCAAACTAACTGGTTATTGTATTAGATTGAGCACTTTACAACTTCTTGGACCAATTTGCATCCACTTAACAAGTTATTATAGTAAGTTGAGCATATTACAAGTTGTTGGACCAATCTGCACCCACTTGACAAGTTGTTGTATGGTGAGTGTAATTTACTATTTCTCCAATCTTGGCAACCCTATCACTCGTAGTAGCATAAAACTTAGAAACCGTAACCGGAACCTGCCATACTTAATGTTGTTGTTGGTTTCATGGATTCCACTGAAATCATCCAAGATTCTAGTCACCTAAACAATGGGAGATGTGGAGAAATAAGATTGTGTCACGTAAATTGTGCATGCTAAAGTTGATATAATTTAGTGTAATTAAATATTCTTAACAATGTCCATATAAGTGTGACAACCCGCCCAGGAAAATACCGTACTATCGCCTAAGACCGATCCACTTTGGCCATTAAGCAATAGTAAAATATCATCCTGTCGTTAGTTACCGGGTTAACGCCCGGTAAATCACTTGGAATTCAAACAGAGGATCGACATATGCATTAAAACTCACGCGAAGGCGAGTCCAGAGTACAACACGAGTTAACATAATTTATTACAAACCATTGTTCATGACATGGAGTAAAGGTTCAGAGTTTGAAAACAGCGGAAATAAAATAAACTAGCGCAACGGTAGACATCACAGGAGGCCGTCCGTGATGTCATCACTTGTCGTCACCCTTCCGGTCAACAACACCTGCAACCACAGTTTTAAAGCAAGGCTGAGTATACTAATACTCAGCAAGACTTAGCCGTCGGGTGATAACTACACCACCAAACTCTAGACATGAAAGGCTTTTGGCCGGTGGAGTTTCTTTTGCTGAACAGCTACTAAGAGTAGATCCTTATTTTCAATCTTTTAGCACAAATTCTAGTTGATTACCATTTCTAAATGTGCCATCTAATTCAATCAAGAATTGGGCAAGCAATTAATCCATACAACAATATTCCTCGAGTTCCATCATTATGGGATATCATGGCCGATTGATTAAGCGATCTCGGATAACGGTGAGAGGCCGACAATCGATTGATTTAAACCTTGCAAGGTGGATCTAAACACACGGAAGAATGCATACCCCCGGGGTATACACCGACCGGGCGGTTCCCATCGATCTTCGGCTCGGGAGCGGAACCTACATTCCTTGGTACAAGGTTTCTGGATCGCTCCCACACGAACGTCCGGACTCACGCGGGTACCACCTTTGTTGCAAGCGAGGGGGGACACAAGTGCCCCAGGTTTAGTAGGGAAAGGTTCCCTTACCGCGTCAATCGGGTACTAGGCTTACCGGTCCCATACCCGGCATATGTTTAGTACGTTCAAAAGCTTAGCCCACGAAAGCCACTGGACCGGAGCCCAAATCCCATGCTCTTACCACATGAGCAATCCATTTATAAAGATCTTATGATTCCAACATAAGAACCTATTCTCGCGAGTGACGAACATCACTCGACTTCTACCGGGTCCTATAGCATAGCGGCTATCGACCTAGCATACTAGTGATAGAGCATAGGTACCTAGGGATCATGCATCTAGGGTTTCAAATCAACTCCTGGAACGTAAATGCACAATCGTAGCAAACATAATTGCATAATTTTAAAAGACGGGGTTAATGATCCGGGGCTTGCCTTCGATGGCAAGGTTGGCCTTGGGCCCTTCTGGACTTTGGTCCAGGTCTTGCTCTACAACGACGTGGTGCACGTCTCCGTCGGCTCCTCCATCTCCTCCGTCCGGCACATGCGTACAGTTACCGTTCGGGAGATCTACACGAGGATGCAAATGCAAGATTTAATTAACGATTTTTAATTTAATTAATTACAAACAACATATGACAACCAGGGGTGTATTTGTTGGACACATTCACCTAGATTAGAATACATTTAGCATACTCTTCCAAAAAGGAACAATATGCAATTCTTTATTAAAAATTCTTTTTGATAGTGACTGTGTACATATATAGGCAAATAATTTAATTTAAATTCACAAACAGTAGTGGGTGAGTGCATTTAGCTTTTTAAATCGATTTACAACCACACACAAGTTACCAAGTATGGGTTTGGTGATTTTTCTCATTTAATGACTATTAAGCCTTTAATTGCCTCCATAGCTTTTATTCATGGAATTAATTAATAAAATTCAGTGGAAGGGTGTATTAACCACTAAACACCTATAACAAGCCTCTGGACACACATGCGCACTTTGGATAGTTAGAAATTAATTATTTTTGAAAAAGACAAAAGCTAACTAGATGGCCAAGGTAAATGCACACAAAAATAATTACTCAACAAAATGATCCAAACTTTCTCACAAATGTTATATAGTCCAAAACTAGCCTAGTGGTGCAGCACATACACCTAGAACTATTATGGAACTTGAGTTATGCATTTTCAAAGAAAATCAAGCATAATTCAAGAATAATTATTTATGGTAATTATAAAATTGTTATTAATTCACCAGAGGTGTGTCTTGGCACAAAAAGATAGCATGCAGAAGTTGGGCACAAAAACTTAAATATTTTTAGCTACAAAAATCATTTATGCAGATCTAGCAGAAATGGAAAAACATTTTTATAAAAAGATTTACATCATAACTTTGTGAAATTTTTGGCTCAGGAGCTAGTCATGGCCTAGCACATAACATATCCAAAAATTAGCTACAGAGGATTTATATATTTTGAGATATTGCTGATCTAGGTTTCGCACATTTGTATTTTTCATGCAAAAACTAACAGGAATTAGCTCAGGCCAGAATAACAAAAGTTGTAGTATAATTCGCAACGGATCCAAAAAAATTGGTTTTACATTTTTCTGATTTTTCTGTGATTTTCTACGCAATTTACAAGAAACAGCCAAATCTCAAGTACTATTTAAGAATCATTTTGCGCGCAGGTCCCTGGAAACTTCGGATTCTTATGAATATACCCTTGATTTTGTGGTAAGGCCCTTATAATTAAAAGGAGCTTCGCAATGCGACCCCTGGCGGCCAGCCGGCGCGGCTCCGGCCGAAATCCGGCGGCCGGCGGCGCCGGGGTGTGGGGGAAAAGGTGGGGGGGAGACTCAAGGCTCACCTAGGGGTTGATTTGCGTGCTCCGAGGGGTAGGGAGGGCGGCCGGCGGTGGGGCGCACCGGTGGTCGGGCGGCACCGGCCGCCACGGCCGGCCAAGCCGGCGAGGGGGGGGCCTCGGGCGGTGGCTAATGTTCGCCGGCCACTGTGGAGGAGCTAGAGGAGGGCGCTGAGGATCCCTAGGGTCGCTGGAATTTGTGGAGGAGAGGCTGCGTTCCAGGCGCGGTGGCGAGCGCTGCCTGCGCGCGGGGAAGCTGGCCGTCGCCTTATATGGCAAGAGCGGCTCAGGCACGCCGCCTCGAAGCATGGAACTGGTTTAATCGTCGAGGTACGACGCCATGGCCTTGGTAGGAGCGTCCGGTGGGGAGGCAGGCGACGGACCGCCTGTTCGGGCGTGAACGTCAAGTACGGTTGGTCCAAAGGGTGAAACGGGGTGCACGGACTTCAAGACGCCTCGGTGCACGCGCCTGGGAAAGAGCAGCTTCGGGGTGCGGCCCGGGGCTCGAACGTCGAGGGGCGGACGCCGGCGCGCGGCGCGGCGCCCGGCGCTGCGGGAGCGCGGGCGCGGCGCGGCCGGCCTGCATTTGCCCGGACTGACGCTGTTTGACCACGTTTTGCTCAAAAATTTTGAATAGAAGTGCACCAAGCGATGAATAGGAAAGTTGTAGATCTCACTACCCTCTACAACTTTTGTAAAGGCCGTCTAGTGTTTTTCTCAATGGATTTGGCAGGAACGCCGTGCCAACATTGAATGTCGGCCTGTTCTGGAAAACAGGAGGTACTGGCAGTTGACCAAGTTTTTCACCAATTTCCACCCAAAATTTGAAATTCCAATCTACATGAAAGTTGTGTCCCTCAACAAGATAGACAACTTTCATAAAGGTAGATTTTGAAGTGGTTAGGTGAATTTTGGAGAACGCGACAAAAGTTCCGGACGACATCCGCTGACGTCAACGGTTAAGCGGGGTTGGACCGTGCCGTTGACCACGGGTTGACTACGGGTGTGTGTAGGCTTGGTCAAGGGGTTCAATAGGGTTCAATGGTGAGGTTTTCGGTGTGATGACGCAGGTTGACCTAGGTTTGACCAGTGTTTGACTGGTTTGACTCGGCTGATCCGGTCATTAGCGTTAATGACGTTAATTAGAAACCTGGGGCGTCACAATAAGATAATGCATCTTGAATTAGTTGTTGCTCATTGTTCACTACTGAAATCCGAGCCTGTGTCGTGAGCGCCAGGCTTTGCTGAGAGCCAAGAGCCAGGCTCACGACATAGAACCTCTATGCCGAGAGCCTGGGCTATGGCTCTCAGCACAGAAGTAACACACAACACATGAACACAATAGGTCAATGTACCAACCTTCACGGCAAATTCTTGCAACATCATGTCATCCTAATCGCATAACCTATATTTTAGGAGAATCATAGGGGGCAAGTATTAAGAACATACCCAGACACTCATTCAGTAATCCATAAATTCAAAAAAATCTAGAAATATCCCAAAATACCACAAATGCATATACTTATATTCAAGTGGGTCATCCTTACCATTCAAATGCAAATCAATCTTGCAAACCTTCAACATCAAATATACCTTTTCAATAATACTATAATTAATATTTTATTATTAATTCCTATAATTATTAAAAACAATAAACCTAATTATTTATTCCATAATTCCATTTCCATTCATATTATTCAAATTTTTATAATTTCAAATGATGGAAGTATTATCTAGAATCCTGATTTTAACACTTTTTAATTCCAAACAATCTTATTATTAAAAAATCATTTGACTCTACTCTTTATTTAATAATCATGTTTCATAGTACACAAACAAATATGCTTTTTCTAATTGTTACTACCATTTACTTAAGTAGAAACTCATTTTATTTATTTATTTATTTATTTATTTATTTATTTATTTATTTATTTATTTATTTATTTATTAAGAAATCCTTTAAATTTTAGTTATTTTTTATGTTTCTACATAAGATTTGTTATGAAATATATAATCCCTTCAATTCATTTTCATCCAAACTATGACCTATCACTACCATTATTAAAAATATTGTAATTTTTCTAATTTTGTATCATTGTTATGTATCTATGTAATTATAAATATCCATATGTACTCCAACAAAGAAATTATGTAGTTCCATTACTTACTCTACAATCTGTAATCATAGAAAAACTATAAATTTGCACACCTTAACCATGCATGTAAAAGATAATATAAAGCCGCCCATAAATTTGCACCCAAATTACCTACTTTTGCCATTCTAAAAATAAAGTAAAGAATCCCTTGAGTCTACATCTAAACTCCATACATTTATTATTCTAAAAGTTACCATAAATGTTCCATATATATTATTGTATACCACTAATAATACAAAATTGTTAACTCAACATAAACATAGATGCTTTTATGCCACCATGGAGACAAAGTATACATGCATTCATGAGTGGTAAGTGTATACTTCCGAAGTCTACTCATCATAAAAAATATTTCATTAATAGAGAACATACCAATTACACATCGATACTTCTAAAATAATATTAGTACTCTATGACAACTAAACTAATAATTCTTTAACACAAGAGATTGAACATCATGAGAAGTGTGTCATAGGCTAAAATACATGCTTATGCCTTTGTTGAAACTAAGAGTGCAACCTAAGTTCTATAATCCATACTCCTCAGTCCCACAAAGAATATTCATTTAGCTTTCAAAATTTGTCCCACAAAGACTATTCATTCAACTTTAAGATCATCCAAGAAAGTCTCTAGATCATAATATTTTCTGGTCTAGTTAATGATTCAATCATTTACTCCAACCATTGATGCCTGAGCTAGAGTCGCTAAATAAGAAAAGCTAATAGGTCCGACAATTACTGCAAGGATGCATGCAAAATTAATTCTACTCAATAATCCATTCAATTAAGAAGAGTATTAGGTGTATTTTGTACTTTTAGCTCGTGATTGTCTTATAAAAGTTTTCTAAGCAAATAAAATGTCAATAAAATGTGAAAAGAATATTTTGAATAAGATGTGGTGTAATAAGAATAAGAACTAGTGTTATTCCAACTTAATATGTAAAGCAAAAAGAAATTGCAGCAATTAAAAAAGGTCAAAATTGAAAGGCCAAAAATCTAGATTCATGGAGTTATGGCACATTATCTACAACTAGCAAGATGCCCGCACGTTTCTACAATGAAATATATTAATCGTATATTCTAGAACTCGTGGAGTTTTTTTATTTATACCAATATATTTTATTATATTCAAGAGACATCTACGTAAATGCTAGGAAAGGAAATCTAACCATATTTCCTTCTAAAACATATATATTTCCTTCAACTAAAACAACTCTTTACTTTTTTAAGGTAAGAGATTTGCTAGACTCTACAATGACTTATTTTGTAAGGAATATATGTTGCATGCATGATTTAATTTTGCTAGCGTGCGCGCACACACACATGTACCAAATTACTATTAGTTGACTTTTCTAGATATATAGCTTTTGTTATGCACTTAAATATATATTATGTCTGGATATGTAGGAAATGCAACATATCTAGAAAAAAGCGAATAGTAATTTTGGGAGGGTGGGAGTATATTAGTAAGCATGGACATGAGAAAATAACAAGTAGTATGTAGCCAGCATACGACAACGACATTACATTTTTATCTTCCTATGTACATTTTCTACTCTAAGTATATATTGGATTTCCAATACATATTTAACAAGTCAATATATGACCCCCAATATTTGGAAAATAAATATGTATCCACTATTTATAAATATTTATATTATTTAGGGTTGCATATATGTATTTTTCTGTCCAAGAACTTTTTACATTATTACAATAAATGAAATATACATGGCTATATTTTCTTGTCACATGCCATCACTACTACATCATCCTAATTTCAATTCATTATCTTGCCTGACGGGTTTGTTTGGTCTTGTTGATCCTAACTAATCATGGTCAAATGCTCATGACCTCACTATTTTTATTTTAACGAGAGTGTTTCTAAAAATAACAAATCCACAATTACATTCTACCATGGAACATGATCTCGCTTCAAGTTCTAATCTCACCCTAACAATCATCACTACTACATGAACTTGTCATGCATGTGCTAGTATGTGTGACATGGCTAATTGTCTACTAATTTGACAACACACCAAGCATGAGAATCATATGGATCAAGACCAAACACACATATTTTATGTTTTTTCTACTCATATACTGACTACATAATTAACTATCTTCATATGATTATTATAAGGTATATTTGTCCACTCAATCAAGCATAGGTGAAATCCGCTCTTTTGGCTAATTGGGTGGAATTACAAGAAGATATACTGTGTTATTGAGCACAAAAGCAATGTAGAGAGATTGGCAGAAGAATCATTACATAGAGGTAGAAGTTGTCGAACCCTTTCCAAAGCACTTTTTCACGCGTATGGGTCGATTTTTCTAGTGGTTTGGATCTACTGCCGCTTTTTGCAGGATTCTCAGGTGTGATCGGTCGCCAGTTTTCGTAGGACACTAGTTTTCACATTGTTTACAACGATTCAGCGGCGTGGACTCTGGTTCAGGGGGCTCCAAACGGTTTGTTATGATTTCCGGACTAATGAAGGGGGCTTATGTGGCAACAGACAAATATTATGGGCAGAAACATTACTTGCTTTTAATATTAGGTAGAGATAATAGCTGACATAAGAACAAGTACATTGCTACACATTAGCAACAACTTCTTTCTCTCTATTAGAAGTGCCACTTACGAATTTGTTGAGAGATAGACACAAAGGAAAATTTCCAAGAGGTTGGACCTCATGTTAGATTTCCTCCAAAATGCATATAGATCGTCGTTGTATTCCATAAGAGTTTTGTAGGACTCGTAAATGTGAAATCCTTCATTCCAAAGGGATACATAGGAAAAAATTCCTATAGAAATCAATTCTTGCAAAATTCCTCCACCAATCCTTTGTTTCAAAGGGGGCCTAAAGAGTTAGAGATGTGTTTTGCCAAAACATGTCCCCAATGACTATCATTAGTGACGCAATGGTTTGCTGTCACTCAGTAGCATCTAGAGCGGTCCTGATTAGCCACTTCTGACATAGTGAAAGATACTATGTCTGTGAGCACATACACACTTTCACTTCAAACTCGACAGATTATACTATAAGTAAAATAAACCTATTAATAATACATCATTTTTAACATATTTTAATATTTAATCGTTCGGTGTAATATATTAACCTATTTGTAAATTACAGAAGGATATAAAAAGGAACACACTCATTGAGAAGGATCGTCTCTTGGTAATTCAAGAAGCTCTCATGGGATTTCTCGTGGACGAGGTGGTTGATCCAAAAAGAAAACATTTTTATGACAAGCATCCAATTGACCGACTCACCTCCAATGAAAGTTGGGATTAGAAATTTGAATTGAATGAGATTTTGATGTATATATACTATAGGGTTTAGGGTTTTGATGTATATACACTAGTTTAAGAAAATACTATTTATTTTGATGTGTATAAATTATAATGTGTATATACATTTATAAGTTTATATATGTAGATATATAGGTTTATAAATAAGTCTAAGTACGTATATGGTACATATATAGACATATGTACATAGATACTAAGTACAAATATGTATATGTACATATAGAAAACAATTCCAATATATGTTCAAATTGAAAATAAAAAAAGAATCGAGACCCTTTAGTCACGGTTGTTATTACCAACCGTGACTAAAGGGGGTGGGCTCAGGCATTGGCGTGCCCCACCCCCCTTAGTCCCGGTTGGTAATACAAACTGTGACCAAATGACCTCTTTAGTCCAGGTTCGTTCACACAGGACTAAAGGAGAGGGGCTTTTGTCTCTCATTATTAATCCTATGTTACCTAGAAGCATGACCTTATAGACTAGTATAGTTAACTAGTAACTAAAGTTTATAATAGCCAAATAAACATTATAATCTTTTGTATGAGTATTATGCTTAAATACAATATAAACAAATGGAAGAGATGAGTGAAAGGACCTCTGGCCTAGTGGTTAGAGCACCTAAGTAGCATATAGCAAGTCCGAGTTCGACTTCTTTTGGGAGCGAATTAAAATGGTCATGAATAAATGAAATATTTAAAAAGTAGAGGCTTCCCTTGTTAAGCATGGATGTTAGAAAACACTTAGAGACTCTTAACATTACTAAGAATATTGTATGAAAAAAAGCTAGCTATCTAGTACAATTTACATGGTAAAGGCCCCTGTTCGTTTGGCTTATCACCACCAGCCAATAAAGATTTTCTCTCGAAGAAATCAGCCATCAAGCAACCAGCCAACAAGATTATTCTCTCAAAACAAACCAAAGCACTTAAACCATCAGCCACCACCAGCCAACCGAACAGGCTTCCCTCAAAACAAAAAGTAGAGGCTTCCCTTGTTAAGCATGGATGTTAGAAAATTGAGTCAGTTGCGAGTAGCTTTTTGTTTCGCCCTGGTGCATTTGTAAGTGAACGTAAATTCAACCTGTTTTGAGGTGGCGTAAACTAAACCTGATAGGAGCACTGTGTTGTCGGAAACTAGCATATATGTATAGAAACCACTACTTCTGCAAGGTTCTGTTTGCAGGGCTGCTAGCTATCTTCTCTGTGCCATGCATGATATGTTTTAGACACTCGGTTTGCTTTTGCAAGGCAGTACCAGCTTGCTGAGGCCTATAAGAAATTACCTCGTGTGCCACATTTGAACCAACTGAAAATATGTCACACCTACCTAGCTAAGTCGTCTCTATCCTTCCATTTTCTTGCACGTTAATAGAGTTGTAACACCCTAAATTTCATATTATGTCTTTAATAAAATTTTGCTAGCAACAATGCCTATGTTTAAGGACCTTCGGTATTCAATTTTTCCTAGGCATTTAATTTTTTCTTAATAAAATTAATGAACCACGGGAGTTTATTATTGCATTCATGCTGGTGCATTGTTTTTTGGTTACTTGGATTCAAATTTGTATTTGAATTCAATTGTTTGACTTCTTTATAAAAAGGGAAAACCTGTTCTCTTTCTCCCTCCCTTTTCTTTCTCTTTTGCGCAGCCCGTCTGCTAGAAGTCTCGCTAAGCTCCCCGGACTCCCCAGCTCTGCCCGCGCGTCGCCCCTCAACTCTGCAGCCCGTCGACCTTTCGGCCCAGCACAGCCCGCGTTTCCTCCCACCGGAGCCGCCGACAAGCGGGCCCCACCTATCATCCCTTCTGTCGCGCCGTCTCCACGCCGGACTCGAACCCGAGTCTGAGCCGCGCTCCATGCCGTTCTTCCCTTGGCTCGCATGCCAAGGCGCAGCCCCGGGCCTTTATAAATCCCCGCCACCTCGCGCCTCATTTTCCCCCAAACCCTAGCCACCACGAGCCTGCAGCGGCACAATCCCGCAACCCTAGCTCGACCGCCACCATCGATCCGCGCCACCGCCGCCTTTCTGTTGACGTGAGGAGAGGAAGTCGTCGGTGCTACTTGTTCTCATCCCAGTGCTCTCCTTCGCGTCCGAGAGCTCGCCGGAGTTGGAATTCCGCCCCGCCGAGCCATACACCATCTCCGCCGTGTCTCCGTCATTCTGGCTACCCTAGGTGAGTTCGCTTCGTCGCCTACTTCACCGTGGTGCAAACCACGTTTCAAACTGAGCACCCTAGCTCGTTTTCAGCCATGCCGGCGAGTTCGCCGCCGTGCACCGCAACTCGCCGTCACATACCACCAATGCCTACTGCCGCAAGCGCTGCTAGCTGTCCGATCTGGATCAGGCGATCCAGATCAATTTGACCCAAGTCAAACTGGAGGCGTACCAGTCAATTGCACCACTTCGCCACGCTTTGCAGAAAAGTCCCTTAGTTTATAGTTTCACTAAAAGATCCTACAGTTAGGTCCTTTTCTTTCTGTTTTGGACCCCTAGGCTTTCTAGTTTTAGCGCATGAGGTCCAGTCTTTAAGTTTTACACTGCAACCCTTCGGTTTATATGTTTAATTAGGTTTTTAGCCTCGGTTTCTTTCTGTTAGGCCCCTGTAGGTTTAGTTTATCTCACAGTTAAGCCCCTGAACCTTGTTTAGCTTATATTTTTTCTGTTATAAGTCCATTTTAGTGTTCTTTATATCCACGCGTTCGTCTCAAAGCAAAGTTTATCCTTTTTCTTCTGTTTTGTTCTGTTTCTATTGTATGGTTACTATTTCCTTATCTTGTTCATTGTATGCTTGTATGTGTGTGGTGTGATGCGTAGAAGACGATCCGTACGTGGAGTTCGCGGAAGCTGAAGACCCCAAAGTGTTTGAGAAGCAACAGGAGTTCGTGGAAGGCAAGTCCTTGATGCATACACGTTTAACCAATACACATGCATTTTAATTACATTATTTATATATTGCTTTCCATAAACTTGATTGGGTCCTACTTAAGGTTCAAATAGTTGTTTTATCCTTACACCTTGACCAACCGGGATCTAATTTTATGTTGGGTAGTACTTGCTAGTGCTTAACTTGGTTTGGGTGGTTTAATGGAACAATTGTTAATCTGGGATTACTTTTGTTATACCTTCATTAGTACAAGATCACCTTTGTTAATCGAAACATGGAGCGACCACACAAGAAAACCGTACTACCACAAGACATATAGCTATGTATTGGCCAATTAATTAGATTGTGATATGTTTTACCTGAAAGGGGTTGGGGGATGATGGGAGATGGTGTACAGACCTACTCTGGTGGGGACTTGGGCTTTGCTAAGACACGATTCCCGCTAGGGAGCTTTATGCACTGCATTTATCATGTAACCTAGCGATCAGTCCACTCTAGGGAATCTTTGTAAAGGTCTCGTAGAGTCCCCATGCAATCACACCTCGGTAGTGTAGCATGGTGCCTAGCTAGCACCGCATGGTTGGGTTTAAATTTCCTAGAACTTTACACGACTTGTGGGTAAAGATGTACAATCTCCAAAGTGTAAAACTAACCGGTTAGCCGTGCCCACGATCAAGGGCGGCCTGGACCCTCACATGAGTAAACTATGGAAGCTGGAATAATTTGTTGCATTTACTTACATTTATGATGGTGCTTATGTTAATTTTTGGATTGATATGAACTTACATTGCTAGTAATCTAGTTGCTTAATAAAACTTGACCAACTAAAATGCTGAGTTGCTATATACCATCAGACTTCCACTATAAAGCTTTGCATGTTGTTGCTGTATTTTCCCTTGTTGAGTACGACATGTGCTTACGCTTGTCTTTATTTATTGCAACTACACAACCCGATTGCTGCTCAGATGGACGTTTTGAAGATTATCCTAGAGAGTTTGATGAATTTTAGGCGCGCGCTCCTTCAATTAGCTGCTTGTGGAGACGTTCGTTTTACCATTGCTACTCAAGTTTATCTATTTGGTTTATTAGACTATAGGTCATGTAATAATGATAACACTCTCTTTACGCTATGACATTGTGTCGTTTGTATTACTGGGTCGTTTTTATGTGTGAACTTGATCCTGGACACATGTAAATTATGCATTTGGTTTTGCCTTTAAAACTGGGTGTGTCAAGAGTTCTACTACCTCCGTTTTCTTTTATTTGACGCCAGCTAAGTTAAATTTGAACTATGGAGTGTCAAATGAATAAGAAAAGTGAGAGTATATACTATCATCAGGTATTTTGTTTGCTCATATATACTATCATCAGATATACACTTGCATTATTGCATATATGCTGCTAGCCTCTTAAAACACATCATATTTTCATCAGGAAAGATATACATACTTTTTTTTATGTTGAAACAAAAAGGGGGAATAATTAAACAAGAACACACTTTCATCATTTCCAAAGTGGACAAAAAGGATTCGCGATGGCAAGAAATGACAAAATAACCAGAAGATAGAAGAAACACAACTTGAGATCACTTTCAATAGATATCATATCGTTCTTGGCAGGACAAAAGCACAATCGATTAGATTATAAAATATCAAGTGCCATATCTTATGATAAGCCCCATTTATGTTTTAATAATCAGATTGAACGCCGCGGAATTGATCGAGCCGACCATTAACAAGAGGAAGAGTTCTCATGGCCTGGATCATCGATCGATGATGTGCTGACCTGCTGCCTACTCACTAAGCATCCCAGCCGATTTGTTTCTTGATATGGACGCATATTATTTTTTATTTGTTCGGCGTCCATCTCAAATTAAAGCAGCTCGATCTAGAAATTCAAAAGGTTGTCTTGCTGATGGCGCGAAAGCAACTTGTGTTCTTTTCTTGTAACTTTTTTTCTTGTTTGTTATGATAGCGACGTGTGTGTACGTACCACATTGCCTTACATGAAACAATCAAGCATATGGGATGGAATAAGTAGGTGCAGCTCTTGATCTTTTCTTTTCGTAGTGGGAAATATTTGCGTTGTAATAACTATATAGTAATATATGAAATAAGAATATATTATTCCATTTGTCCCAAATTACTTGTCGTTTTGGTTTTTCTTTAAATACATTCATTTTGTTATACACCTGATATATGTTTATGTCTCGGGGAAAATTAGATCCGTACCATTAAAAGATTGCAAAGTTAGATATACTCCCTCCGTTCCCTATTAGAAGTCGTTTTGGACAAGGTTTGAGTCAAACATTGGAATATAAATCATGATTAACTTTTAAGTCGTTGAGTTTGAAAATGTGAAAATCATATAAATCGATTTGTCTTGAAAATTACTTTCATAAGAATATACATATATAACTTCACAATAAAGATTTTTCTAGATTTGGTGAGTGTGTCACGGTACTAAACGACTTCTAATATGGAACCGGAGGGAGTATACGTATAACAAATTGAATGCACTTAGAAAATTCGAAACGATAAGTAATTTGGAACGGAGGGAGTAGTTTCTTTTGTGATTACTTAATTAACTAGTAAAGAAAGAAAATAATATATATGAACTTGAACAAATAAATTAAACCTGAACAATCACATCACAAGCTTCTGACACGTATATCTAGCATACAGCCTCCATAATTTCTAGCTAGTGATATACGTTTTCCTAATAAGAAGCTAGCCTTCTTCCTCTATTAACAATTCCATGAGTATCTCTGCAAGGAAAAGCAATACAAGAACACACGTTGGATAGACCAGAAATTTCCATGTCGTTTAGTACTACCACTTTAGAACAGAACATTAAAAGTAGTAGAACCCACCTCTATGTTTGCATTAATATAATAATGGCCCCTCCCATCGAATCTCTACCCATCAGCCAACAGATATAAAGGCTTACAGAGGCGATCCGGCGGGTCCTACACCTGCTTGCATAATATGATATCATGATTCGTTTTGGTCTCTGGACAGTGTTGTTTAGGGGTATATGTACAATCTCAGCACATTAAGATTATTTTCTCGCCTTATAATTTCAAAATAAAATCTGGTTGAATTTTGAAATACGTACAGTATAGCAAATACGGACACCTTTTAATAAACACTTTTTAAATAAATTTTGTCTAAAATTGAAGAGGGTAGTTTCATATAGTCACAGCTTTGACATATTTTGTGTATATTACAGTCAATAATGTTGACATTATGGACAACGTAACTTTTTATTGGAGTGCTAGTAAGGGAGTTACAATTTGCAAACAATCCCTCTTGTGACCGGTCGATCGAGTGGTGGTGGAGCTCCAGTGGTGGTTAGGGCATTCAAGTTGATTGGCTCATTGGCTGACATGTTGCAGCACTGATCAGTGACTTTAAGAATAATGCTAGCACGGGACCAGCTGGTGTATATGCCATGGTCAATTTTACGTTTTGTGGTCCATCTATCCACTGAATGAACATATATACCAGGACTGTTCATTCAGAGTATTCATTGGACGGCTGCAATATTACGATATTTTTGTAAATAAGTTGAAAGAAAGACAAGATATATACTCCCTCCGGTTTGGTAAAAATGTCGTTTTGGACAAGGTTTGAGTCAAACATTGGGAATATAAATGGTTAGTAACTCTTAAGTTGTTGAGTTTATAAATGTGAAAAATCATATAATAGATTTGTTTGAAAATCATTTTCACAAAAATATAACTTTTTAATAAATATTTTTATGAAAAAGAGGAGTCAAAGTTGTGTTTTGGAGACCGTGTTGTTGTCCTAAACGACTTCTTTTACCAAACCGGAGGGAGTATGTATAAGAGACAACAACATTCAATTACTACTACATAAATTTGAGACTATATTTTGACAATTAATTGATGTGATCATATATGTATTAACAATTCTTGCATGTAATTACAAAACATATCAATACGCACTAATAATCAGTGGATGAGATGCCTTGCCCTAACAAATAGACAAATAGAGATACGCTTATAATTCTAAACATAATATGTTATGTTGAATTAATTAGACATTACACAGATCCCCAGCATGAGGTTTTATATTTATTCCATCCGTTTCATAATACTTGCCATTTTAGCTTCTTTAAATACATTTATTTTGTTATGCATCTAGATATATATTTATGTCTATATATAACAAAAGAAATGTATAAGAAAAGCTAAAACGAAAGTATTATGAAACGGAGCGAGTATATCCTACGTAATGTAACATGGTAAATAAAAAAGTTGTTTCTTCTTGAAATGGGGTACTGAATGTCAAATCGACAATCACTATATACCTAGCTTAATAAATCAATTCGATTGTCCCCATCGTATTATACAATAATATAAATAAAACTGGCAAGTGATTTTGACCAGCATACATATACTATACGTACTTCCTCTTATAGCACAACCACTTCCACACATACACAATTGAAAAATCCAGCAAAGCTTCCACATATAGCAACGCTAGCTAGCGGCGCTAAACACATCAAGCAAAGGGAGAATAGTGCGTTACACCAGCTTCCACTGGTTAATTATTACTAATCAACGGTGGTGGAGCAGTGCCTTTCTGGATTAGGCTCCCCTAATTGTTTTTAACTCACCCCATTCCGCGTGCCACTGACATCATTAGATTCGGGAAATCCAATTGGGGAATTAACAATTCCATCCGGCAGATCCCCATTCCCCAGCCGCTCGACCGCGCTTCCCTCCAAATTAAGGCTCTGTGAGATCATCAGCTAAGCAAGGATCGACGGCGATGGCCAGCCGATTCCTCGCTCGGCCGGTGATGATGTATATATATATAATATGATAGTACAGTCCCACCACACCACTCTTTGGCTAATCAATTGACTAATCGCTTACCTAAACCGGATTAGGATGTTAATATAACTAATCAAAGCCCACACTTTCTCGCTCGTGGTGGTCCGGGTCCATTTTTCCGGACTAATTAACATGGCCGCCATGATTCTGTTGGTCCTCATTAAGAAGTTAATCCTAGCTTCCGTTGGCACATTATTGTACCAGCACCATTTTAGTATTCCTGGATTAGACGTAGCAGATTTGTTTTATTTGGACAGAGAATGTGTGCCAGGACATGTTGATTATTTCTTGCTTTGGACCACAATTATATTAAGCAGTGTACTAACTGAGTATTCAGGTACGAAGGTATTCAGAGTGTATAACTACTCTAACTACCTCACATCCAAGTCTGCCAAAACTACATCCAAGTTGCCATATTGCATGTGCTCAAAGGAGTGCAAGCTGATAGCTCGTACCTGCAGGGCTGCAGCTGGGCAAGTAGTGACCTCGTCGAGCTGCTGTGTTCTCAATGGTTGTCGTGTTGGACCACCGGTAGGTACGACGAGGACGACGGTGCATGGCTTTTTCATTTTCGCATTATCGATCGGTTGAACTGTGATCAGGATGGAAAGATGTATATAAGAGACAATTTGGGACACGATAAGATACTTGTTCCACAAGAATGGCATATGCATGATGGAGAAACAGCATCGGATTCGATCGGCGCGTTTGCATTCTTTTTTTTTTTTGGCTTCATGGATCATGGAGTTGTCCAAAGGCACAATCATTTGGTGTTGCAATAGGTCATTCGATCTTTCGATGACAAGAGTAGGTCATAATCCCTTCTTTTCCCTGTTGACAATGGACATGAGTATAGAGTAATGTCTAAATCGCACTAGTTAGGAAATGCCAGGCAAAATAGACAAAACGATCCTCCAACTTTTAGAACCCATTTGAACACCACATCAGCACAAGGACGCATTGATTTGACCTAATTATGAGAGTTGAGAGACTATATTATTGACCCTTTTAGAAGTTCAAGGACGAACTTGACCCGTTGTGGAAAGTTTGGGGACGTGCTTCTCCTATTTTGCCGAAATGCAAAGGCTGAGTGTAGCTTAGTTTGTTATTAGGTACTTATTAGGGAGTTAGGGTTGATCCAATTCACTACTCGATTAGTCTTGGTCACTGGTTTCCTAATGTCGTTAATGCCTTTCATGGTGTACGTGTTAGCGAGCACCTTTCAGGTACCTTCGGTATTGAGAGGTCACCCTGCTGATGTTGCATACGAAACTCCGCCACAGAGTAGATGAATTGTCGTAGAAAACCTTCTTGATGGCACACCACATCTTTTAGCTGGTCGAGTTGGCACAGCAAGTCCCATGATTATGGAAGCAAGTCTTACGTAGTGGAGCCCTAGTTGATGATACGATAATGCGTTCATCTCGGTTCATGCATGACCCAGTCAGGATCATTAGGGTAGGGATTAGGGAATGATAGATGTTTCAAGACATGGTAGTGCTTGACAAACTTGTTTGCTGTTGGGAGGAGGTGGAGGCAGACAATGACGAATTAGGGATTAGGGAATGATAGATGTTCCAGAATGATATATAAATGTACTAGTTTAGTTAATTAACGAGTTCATTTGCACCAAATTAAACATGAGAGGTGAATATAACATTTTTGCGATACATGAGGGATAAAAATGCACTCTTTCCAAAATATATTGACCACTTTTACAAAATATTTGCTTTTGTGCATTGCCGTTGCATAATTAACTAATATAGTCATGGCTGACTATCTTATGTTTCAATAATTGGGGTAAATTACCATATGTGAGGAAGATTGTCACGATGGAGATGAAGTTCCCCAATATGGTCACTGGAGGAGGTAGCAGAAGAATCACATATGTGAGGAAGGGTTGGAGTTAGCTAGTAGTGTCGTTGTAGTGGAAGATGATGAGGATTGAGGAGCAAATTAATTAAAGAGTTCATTTGTTTATATTTATAAGGTGCACACATATATCAAGATTCAAACTTTACAATCTTTGACCAGTATTTTATCCATAAATTTATTATTTTTGTAACGTAAATTGAAATTGTTGAATTATGATCAAATACACTTTCCAATGATTTCTAAGTTTATAATCATAAACAATATATAATATAAGATAAATAAATAGTCAAAACCTAATTTGGAAGACCGTGTCATGTCACATCGTTTCTTAAAAATAGGAATGGCGGAGGGAGTAAGTGCATAGAAAACATCATTCTAGCTAACAGGACCATGTGTTCATAGGAGTTTTTTTTATAACAATGTCCATAAGAGTTTGAACCACCATCTCCAATAGTTAGTGAAATCCGTTCACTAGGGTTTTAGAGTTTTTCAGATCTGGACCCAACATATAAATGAAGTATCTATTAGGGTTCCACTATAGATTTTGTTGAAGACATCAACAACTATTGCTACCATATATAATCAGTGTCAAAAACATCTCAGTTATGACGTAGTTTCTGCGATACCGTCCTCTAGGGCCCTCCAATTTAGCCAAGGAAATTTAAGGATTGGGCCATATAAGGATCGGGTCATATTAGTATACAATTTTGAGCTAGAAAGTAGTACAACTTTTTTGGATTGTGAAGAATGCATTAGGGTCATGAGACTCAACATATAAATGAAGTATCCTAAGGTTCGTATAGATTTTGTTAAAAACATCACCCACTATTTCTACCATATATAATCATTGAAAAAACATCTCAATTATGACGTAATTTTTGCGATACCGTCCTCTAGGGCCCTCCAAGTTAGCCTAAAAATTTAAGGATCGGGCCAAATAAGAATCTGGCCATATAATATACAATTTTGAGCTAGAAATTAGTAGGGCTTTTCAGATTGTGAAGAATGCATTAGGGCCATGGCCCATTACCACCCTATACGCTATAGCTCGTAGTAGCAGCACACGTTGTGACGTGCGCAAGGCAAACACGTACACAAATGTGTTGGTCGCAAATTGCAAGCTTTTGTAACGCAATATTATTGATTTTAAGGTTGACCCAAGGTTCTCCACTTCACGGTCGATTCGACCATATGCGCGCGAACGTGTCTATGTAGTATGTACCCTCTCTTTTCCTTTACGCAGGCCCCAACCGCTCATTTTCCTCCCCATTCTGCTATCTCCCATTCCGATCCAGAAGGCTCCAGCTCCTTCTCCACACGTGTGCGAGGAAGGCCGTGGTGCACACAGGATCCCGACGACGGTGGCCCCCTGGCGAGCTCCTCCGGGCGGATCATGGCGGAGGAAGACCCCTAGCAAGCTTATCCGGGCGGATCCTGGCAGTGGCCCCGACAAGATGGTGGAAGACCATGGCGCGCAGGCCCTGTCGAGCTGCTCCTGGTGGATCCTGAAGGCGGGGAGCCGACACCCGTGGTAGAGAATGGCTGCCTTAGGCAGAGCGGCAAGCTCTGCCGTCGTGAGAAGGTGGCGGAGCAGCTCTGCGCACAACAACTTCCCTCGCGGCCTTGTCGGGGTGCGGTGGCACGGGCTAACCAGCTCCAACGCGCCGCCGGTGCGACATGGAGCAGTAATTGCCAAGCGGTTTGCCAGCCGGAGGTGCGCCGTCGAAGGTTTTTTCATCATTTTTTTCTTCGATCACTTTTTTCGAACCTTTTCTTGAAAACTTTTGTTCTCAAAGTTTGTTTCTAAACTATTTTTGACAAACTTTTTCCTGAATACTTTGTTTTTGCACATGCGCGGGGACCACGCCGGTCTGAGAATGAGCCGCTGGGAGGCAGCAAGCCGTTGGGCCATCAAAATTTGCACGTACTACCTACTCCCTCCGTCTCTTATCAATGGTTGCTAGGAAAGCGTGTCAGTGTGAGGAATCAAAGTGACGAAGGGAGTAGCTATTAGATCTTCTGCGCCTCTCCCTATCTAACACAAATTACTGCGCAGTAGTCCGTAGTACTCCCTCCGGTTCCATGTTAGAAGTCGTTTAGGACAGCAACACGGTCATTAAAGCACAACTTTGACTTCTCTTTTGTATAAAAATCTTTATTGGAAAGTTGTATATGTATATTCTTATGAAAGTGATTTTCAAGACAAATCTATTTATATGATTTTCACATTTTCAAACTCAACGACTTAAAAGTTATTAATGATTTATGTTCCTAATGTTTGACTGAAACCTTATCAAAAACGACTTCTAATAGGGAACCGGAGGAAGTACGTCCCTAGCATGCAAAGATTCTTCTTCAAGTCTTTTGGACTTTTGTCAAAATTAGGAAGAATCACCAGCTTGTTGGCACGCCTCTCGCTAGCCAGAACAAGGGGGGAGCTGGGCGGGGGCAGCGCATTAATTTGGAGGACACAGACGCGCGTGGCGTCAGTGCAAATTGCATTGGCCTGATCATCCGGTCGATGCTGTCCAGGTGGCGGACGGAGGGGGTGCCGACAATCGCTTTCAGAGTCATTGCATGCCTCTCTGTCAACACTGGGGACAGAGGCAGGTCTGTGTACGGTGTACACTACTCTACGTACTAATTAGTGCTAATTAACCCCTAAGCAAAAAGTAGATTCGGCCGAACTTATGCAATACTGATTTGTTTTGAAAGAAAATTAAGTACTGCACACAGCTTTGTATGACTGATTTATTCTGAGAGAAAAATACTGTGTAAGAAGTACGAGGAAAAAAGAGAAGTTGAACAAAGCCACAAAACTACATGAGGACCTGTATATTGTTATAGTAAGTTACTACTGTGCCCATGACCCATATGTGTTCATTAACAAGAATATATATAGTCTCCTAGCTACTAATAATTGATTAATTAATTGATATATAGAAGTACATGCATGATGCATGCTAGCTATATATACGCACGACACATGGCACATATATATAGCTATATATGCAAGTGCTGTAGCGCGCGGCGCAAAGCCGTCGTGTCACATCGAGATTAAACAGGACGTTATCATGATTAGGAGAGCTTATTCCATCAGTTTTCGTACGACGCCAGCCGGCCGGCAGGAATCAAGATGTGCTGCGAACAGTGATCCAACAATGACACCTAGCTTGCCTCCAATGGATTTGATTTGCGGACTAGGTGTTTGCCAGCAGCCTCTTCATCAGGTGGCAGGGCCCGGCCCCCACTCGCGGAGCTGGACCTGGACGTGACACGACCGGCCGGCGCCGTGAGCTCGACCCGGTTTGACAAAAACTCCCGGGTGTACACCACCTGATGATCATATTTTCTCAACGTGAGGTGAAGTGTGATCCAGCCAAGATCTGCCCCGCATGAGCACTAGGGATCGATAGCATATGGCCCCGACTTCCTAGCAAGCCCTAGCTAACCCATCTTCTAGAATGGCTCCATTCTGAACAATGTACCGCTACGTGCTAGCAACCCTAGCTATATATATTGACATCTATCTGTTGATACGCTGAGGTGCAGATAGGACCAAGCTCATAATAGCGATATAATAATAGGAGCCGACTCTTCCAAAGTGTGCCATACTACCCTATACCACTGTTAAAAAGAACTAGTATAAAAGGATTTTACGGTTGAGATTAATTGTGTACCACTAAAACTTGCATTCGTGGTATAGGTTGTATAGGGGTATCATTGGAAAATTTATCTCGGCGGAATGTGGAAAACGTCGTGCGAGGAAAACGGCATTAAAAAAACACAATACTCAAAATAACATATTTCTATAATTACATATTTATCCATTAAAAAAAAGGACTTATACCGTATGCCGCCACCAGTGGTATAGTGCACTGTAAAATAGTCTATAGAGGCTACATACATCAATGTAAACACATAGAATTCAACTAAGAATCTGTTTGGTTTGGAGGGACTTAATATAAGCTCCATAAGCCCCTCACTGCACATTGAGGTGTTTGGATCCAAGGTCTAGCTAAAAGGGGCTAAAAAATGTAATAAATGAGTCTGGCACCCGCAAATAAGTCTCAAAACCCTCTTCAAGGGGCTTAATATATGTATGTGCGCGCTTATGGGATGTTTACGAAAATACTGACTCTAAGGGGCATATTATAAGTCCTTCCAAACCAAATAGGGCCTAAACTCAAAAGATCCATCAAATAATGCAATTATTATCGATATGGCTGTGTGTAACTACTACTAGTTCTGTCACTGTTTCGTTCTGATACCGGGGACAAAGTTGAAGCCATGATTAACGTACGGCCTGTGCTCCGATCTTTGCTCGACTGTGCCACCAACAGCAATCGTGAAAGCATCCAACATTGGTGAGATCGAATTGTACGTATGCGACATGATCAGTCGTACAAAACAATTTATGAAATTTATTAATTACCTGTTCAACTCATTGATCCAGTGCAGAAGAGGAGTACATCGCCGTACCCCTTGGATCCCATATCTGCATATATGCACAGTCAGATCCTAATTAAGCCATCACAGTTCTGCTCCCTGATCCACCGGGGCTTCCATTCCCTTTTCATTCTTATTTTCACATAGTAGTGACAGAGCAGTATACTGTCGGTACGGTACAGGATATATGATGGAACAAACGGTAACTTCTGTCTCTCGACGACGACGGTGAACCCATCAGGCAGGAGTAACTGTCGGTCCTGGACTAGCTAACCTGCAAAGCACACCAAGCACGTACGACGGGACCGCGACGCGGCCCGGCCGGACGCGCGCCGCCCTGCTCTGCGCCGCAGCTACCCGGAGCGGCGAGAGCTTAGACGGCGACGCGGCGAGGCCGACGCGTGCGGTGGCGACCACGACCACGCGCGTGGGTAGTAGCCGGGCTGGCGCGGCCATGGCCAGCGAGCACCAAGTGGCTGCATATATGCATGACGACCACCGGCGTCTGGCCCGTCGCTGGCCTCGTCGATTCGTCGCCGATGTCACTCTCCAGGGAGCTGTGCCGACCGCGTGCGCCAGGTGTGCTTGCCGACTGTTTGGCGAGTCCTTAAGCTTTGACGTATGTAGTAGGTCGCTGTAGCTAAAAAGCCTCCGGCCGACTTCCAAAGTATAGTCTGTGTAAATTAAGGTTTTGGGAGTGGCTTTTTTTTGAAACGGTTTTGGGAGTGACTTGATTCAATTAGTAGGCGACTTAGCTGCTGAACAAGCGACGTGGAACTTTTTTTATTATAATATTATTTCTTCATAGCTTTTTTTTTAAAAAAAATCTCGTGGTCTTGTGTACATTTCTCTTGGTCACACCGAACCACGCCTCGATCCATCATCATCTGGGGCTAACATAATCTAGCTATTTCAATTAAATACCACCTAGTGTAACAAATAGTTCTAAAATCAAATTGTGCGTACCAACAATGTGCTGCATATTCGATTCATTGGTTGATTTTCAATTATATATATTTTTAAAGGATATTTTTACAATGGCCGGGAAAATAAGAGCCGTTCATCTAGATGAGAGGCATTAGTATCCTAACCTCTATAAACATGTTACTATGTTGCAGACGTCCTTATTAGGTCATTCTTACTGGAAAGGGACACGGGAGAGTTTCCAAGAGTGACATATCATCTTTACTTTTTGGTTTACGGGATGACACACTCTCTCTCAATGCACAGTGTCATAACACAGTTTCATAGGTTCCTATAAATTTTTAGTTGCTGCATGTTGGTTGGTCAATTGTGTTATACAGATTGTGTCACTTGTCTCAATGGGAGGGTTATGGGGTGTCATTCCTAGGCCTCCGCGCTGACCCGGGGTCATGAGGATGACCCTGATTTCCTCTCTGTCCTATTAAATATCACATCATGACATGTCTTTTGCATATGTGACACCCTATTTAATGTCTATGATCCTCCTATTGAGACTAGCTTTAGTACAACACCACTAAATGTTTCCTTTACGAGATCACTAGTGGGGATTAAGTTATTGGGAGTGGTACAACCTAGAGCTTAATTTCTTTTTTTAAGGGAACCTAGTAGCTAAAATTGATGATATTAATCTCCAAGAAGGGAGGGGTCTTTTTATCTGGTCTCTTCATAAAAATGGTTCGTTCACAGTCCATTCAATGTATCGGTATCTTGTCAATATAGGAGTTAGGATTTCACAAAAAATCCGGTAGACAAAGTTACCACTTAAGATTAAAAATCTTTATGTTGTATTTGAAAAATAGTGTCATTTTAACTGAAGACAACCTTGCTAGGAGAAATTAGAATGGGAACAAATACTGCAGTTTTTGCAGTTCTGTAGAGACCATTAACCATCTTTTCTTTGGCTGTCATTATGCCAAGTTCTTGACATGTTATACATGTTGTTTTTGGCATTGCTCCACCTGCAGATATAGATGATTTTTTAATCATTGGGTTAAATAGGGGGGCCACAAACCAAATCTTTACTTATTGACGGGGCAATTTGGATTACAAAACTAGTAGAGAAAGGACCTTTGGTACGCCTCTTTAGTCCCAGTTCAACTTTGAACCTGAGACTAAAGCCTTTTTGTCGACGCAGCCCGAATGACCTTGGACATTCCCTACCCTTTGGTCTCGAATGGTATTAGGCCAGGCTCCCAACAACTACCAGCCTTCATTATTTCCATCGGGCTTTAGTCTCGGGTGATGTTCCTACCCGAGACTGAAGGTACCCTTCAGTCTCAGGTGGGAACGCCATCCGGGAACAAAGATTTAGTCTCGGGTGGTGTTTCTGTTATAAACGATGGCGAATAAACGACGACAAGTAAAGGAATCAAACCGCAGGAGACACGAGATTTAACGTGGAAAACCCTTGCGGGAAAAACCACGGGCGCCAGCCAGCAAGAACTTCACTATATCAGGAGTCAGGTTACAACGCCAACGGCGGCGACTTACAAGAGAACGAATCAATCTCTAATGGAAAACCCTAACGGGTATTTATGACCCGTACCGTACCGCGGGGGGGCTGCCGCCCCCCGCACCCCCCCAGCCGCGACCTGGGCCTCCGCTTCGCTCCGTCAGAAGTCGGCCTTTCTCTTGGGAGACAGAATTTGGATCATAACTCAACAAACTCCACCTTGAGACAAATTCCTTCTTGCAAGATAAACAAAACGAACCTTCATCCCGAACACATCAAAGAAACAAAATACTTCGGCGCCAAATAGCCTCTTGGGCTACACGGTTAAGCCAACTAAGCTTGAGCAAAGCTCAAACTTAGCAACAAAGGAACCGGCTTTGTCAACATATCAGCAGGATTATCAAGAGTGTGTATCTTGCATACCTTTAACTTACCCTTTTCAACCTCATCACGCATATAATGATACTTGATTTCAATGTGCTTTGTCCTCTCATGGAACATCTGGTCTTTGGTAAGATATATAGCACTCGACTATCCGAAAACAAAGTTAATGCAAGAATCAACACCACAAAGCTCGGCAAACAATCCTTTCGACCAACACAACTCTCTCGCATGCTTCAAAGAATATCCATGTACTCGGCCTCGGTAGTAGACAAAGCAACAACAAGCCGCAAGACGACCTTCCGACTCACGGCAGAAGCGCCAATAGTAAACACATAACCCGTGAGTGACCTTCGCTTGTCCAAATCACCGCATAATCTCGAATCCACATAGCCAATAAGTCCCTTATCCGTCCCGCCAAACTTCAAGCAATGATCCGCTATGCCTCGAAGATACCGAAAATCCACCGAACCGCCCTCCAGTGTTCTTTACCAGGATTAGACATGTATCTGCTAACCAAACTCATAGCATAAGACAAATCCGGGCGAGAGCAAACCATAGCATACATCAAAGAACCAACAGCACTAGAATACAGAACCTTTGACATATACTCAACATTCTCAACTATACTAGCACACTCGCTCGGTCGACAATTTAAAATGCGGTGCAATAGGAGTACTAACGAGCTTTGCATCATGCATATTGAAACGCTCGAAGAACCTTCTCAATATAACCATGCCGACTAAGAAATAATAAACCAGACTTTTCTATCTCTAGTGATTTCCATACCTAGAATCTTCTTAGCAAGCACCAAGATCCTTCATGTCAAACTCACTACTCAACAATTTCTTCAATGTAGTGATCTCTTTCCTGCTCTTGGCAGCAATCAGCATATCATCAACATATAACAACAAGTATATAGGTGATCCATTAACATACTTGATGTAAATACAGCTATCATATTTTGATCTCTTAAAGCCATGTGACAACATAAATGAATCAAACCTTTTATACCAGTGACGGGGAGACTGTTTCAAACCATACAAGGATTTCTTCAACTTGCAAACATAATTCTCCTTGCCAGGCACTATGAACCCCTCAGGCTGGTCCATGTAAATCTCCTCCTCAAGCTCTCCATGTAAAAATGTAGTCTTCACATCTAACTGCTCAAGCTCAAGATTATGTGCAGCAACAATACTCAAGAATGTACGAATTGAGCTATGCTTTACAACTGGAGAGAACACATCATTATAATCAACACCAGGAATTTGAATGTAACCTTTAGCCACTAACCTTCCCTTAAACTTTGGAGGTTCGCTAGGAGATAAACCATCCTTTCTCTTGAAGATCCATTTGCAGCGAACAGGCTTCTTTCCCTTAGGCAAAGGAACAACCTCCCATGTGCAGTTCTTCTCAAGAGATTGCATCTCATCCTGCATAGATGCAATCCACTTCTCACGATCACCACAAGAGATAGCTTCGAATATGTGGCTGGCTCATAATCGCTATCAACCTCGTTCAAGACAACTCAAAGCATAATAAATCATATTACACTCCTCAATAAGACGACGTGGCCGTCCACAAACCCTTTTAGACTTGCGAGTAGCAATAGGCAAATCTTCATCAAGGTGCAAAACGGGGGTAAGTGCTGAACATCATCATGAGCCTCATCATTAACAGCTCCATTTTCCTGGTCATCTACGGGCGGCTCCACCTCGCTCGTCTGTATCATCATGCACATGTTGCTGCACATGCACACCTTTTTCGTCATCCACATGCTCCACCTGCACGCTCATATGCTGCAGCCCTTTATCAAAAATATTTGGAACATGATCTGAGAATAAACTGTCATTAAACATCACAGATTCATTGAAAACAACACTCCTGCTCATGAAAGTCTTTTTAGTTTCAGGATTCCACAACTTATATCCTTTAACTCCCGAACCATAACCAAAAAAAGACATTTAATAGCTCTAGGCTCCAATTTTCCATTATCAACATGAGCATAAGCAGTGCAGCCAAAAACTTTCAACTGTGAATAATCAGCGGGTGTTCCAGACCATACCTCAATAGGTGTTTTCTTATTAAGTGGAATAGACGGGGACCTGTTTATCAAGTAGCATGTGGTGTTAGCTGCTTCAGCCCAAAAACGCTTTCTCATCCGCGCGTTGGACAACATGCAACGGGCCTTCGAGATGATGGTCCTGTTCATGCGCTCAGCCACACCATTTTGCTGCGGAGTATACGGTATGGTGTGGTTCCTGACAATGCCTTCCTGCCTGCAATAATGATTAAACGCAGCAGAACAAAATTCTCCACCATTATCGCACGAAGCACCTTCACCTTCCTATCGGCTTGCCTTTCTATCATCACTTTCCAATCTTTAAAAGCAAAGCAAAAGTATCATCTTTATTTTTCGTAAAGTAAGGCCATACTTTTCTAGAGTAGTCATCAATAATAGTAAGCATGTAACGAGCACCACCATAAGAAGGCTTACGAGAGGGACCCCATAAGTCAGCATGTACATAATCAAGAGTACCTTTGGTGGTATGAACAGCGGTATTGAACTTTACCCTTTTGTGCTTCCCGAAAATACAATGCTCACAGAACTTCTTGCCACTCAAAGTACAACCGTCCAGTAGGTTTCTTTTCACCAATTCTGCCATACCAAGTTCACTCATATGTCCAAGACGCATATGCCAAAGGTTAGTCTCACTAGGTTCAAGCATTAGTAACGGCGGCGGATATGGAACCTTGTAAAGTACTTCCTCTAAGGACATATAACTTTGCAGAATTCATATCACCTACAAAGAAGACAAGAGAACCTTTTGATACCTTTAAAACTCCACCTGAACCGGAGTATTTGAACCCTTCTACATCAAGTGTGTTGAGTGAGATGAGATTTCTAGTCATCCTCGGTATGTGCCTCACATTCTGTAGCGTACGTGTCATGCCATCATGCGCCTTAATCTGAACGGAGCCTGTACCCACAATCTCACATGGGTTATCATCTCCCATACGCACTACATCTCCATTCTGCACAGGTTTATAAGAACTGAACCAATCTCTGTTAGTGCAGATATGAAATGAACATGCGGAATCAAGTATCCATTCATCATGACCGAAACACAACCGGCAAGGACAACCGGACATTCTCCGAATCGAAGTATTCCCGGCACCGAAACAACAGAGGCCTTACCATCCGAATTATTTTTTCCTGTTCTCCTTATTCTTAAGCTTCCAACATTCCTCAATAAAATGAGTCTTTTTCTTGCAATACTTACAGAACTTCTTGGGCGGTCTAGACTTAGAACGACCTCTGCTTTCTTGGCTCTTGAAATGATCATTGCTTTCATTAGAGGATCTCTGCTCGGTTCTGCCTCTAACTTGCAAAGCATCGCCCTTGGAGGACGACCCATCAGAGTGCACCGTGCCTTTAATCTTCTCCTTGGATTGAAGTGCCTCATAAACATCCGAGACGGTTAGTTCATCACGGCTCAAAAGTATGGTGTCACGAAAAGATGCAAACGAACTGGGCAGAGAGCATAACAGTAAGAGGCCTAAATCCTCATCCTCATACTTCACCTCCATCGACACTAGGTCGGCAACGATCTCCTTGAAAGCAGATATGTGGCTCAACACCGAACCACCCTCCTCCATCTTGAGTGTGAACAACTTCATCTTCATATGCATCTTACTGGTTAGATCCTTGGACATACAGATCGATTCCAGTTTCAACCAGAGTGCTGCAGCAGTCTCTTCCTGCAGACATTCTTGCAAAATATCATTGGACAGATGAAGTTGAATTAAGGACGAGCCTTACGATCCTTGCGACTCTCCTCATCGGTCCAATCTTTGGACGACTTGCCACCGAACTTATCCAGCGCCACATCAAGATCATGAGTGTTCGCCAGAATAGCTCGCATCTTGACTTGCCACAGCGAGAACCTCGTCTTGTAATCCAACAGCGGTAGATCAAACTTCATCGTCGACGACATCGAAGAAAACAAATCTGAAACCATCTCTGGTACCACTTGTTATAAACGATGGCGAATAAACGACGACAAGTAAAGGAATCAAACCGCAGGAGACACGAGATTTAACGTGGAAAACCCTTGCGGGAAAAACCACGGGCGCCAGCCAGCAAGAACTTCACTATATCGGGAGTCAGGTTACAACGCCAACGGCGGCGACTTACAAGAGAATGAATCAATCTCTAATGGAAAACCCTAACGGGTATTTATGACCCGTACCGTACCGCGGGGGGGCTGCCGCCCCCCGCACCTCCGCTTCGCTCCGTCAGAAGTCGGCCTTTCTCTTGGGAGACAGAATTTGGATCATAACTCAACAGTTTCCACCCGAAACTAAAGGGTACCTTTAATCCCGGGTGAGGAAACGGCCCGAGACAAAAGCCCCTCCTCCCACCTACCACGCATCCTCCCCCTCTCTCTCCCTTATATTTTCACGATAGCACTCCTCTCCGCTCTCCCTTATCTATTCATGGCAGTCTCCTCCTCTCCTCTCTTTTTTCCTCTATCTTCTTCCTTGTTTTTCCCCTCTTCCTCTTCCTATGTAGGCGATGGTGGGGAGGAGCCGGAGCGGAGCGGATGTGCACGCGGCGCGGCAGCCCGTGGCACGGCGGCGCACACGGCACGGCGGCGCACATGGCACCGCAGCGCACATGACATTGTGCGGCGGTGCACGGAGTCACGCACGGTGGCGGTCGCGGCACGACAGCCAGGGCTTCAGGCACGGCATCGAGCAGGGAGGCAGGCGCGGCAACGAGGACCCCACAGCTGACGGGAAGGCGTGAGTGTTGGATTTATTTTTTATCTTTGCAAAATTGAATTCATGTACAGATTGTGATTGTGAATCTTATGTGAATGGAATGAAATCGTACTTGTGTGCATGTTGTGAATCTTTTGTGAATTGATTTGTATGATTTTGAGAAGATAAATCTGTGGTGAAGAAATTGTGTTAAGTGAGCTGGAGCTCTAGTTGGAGGAGCTCCGACAGGAAGTGGCAGTGGCAAGGAACGCTGGTGAGCTGGTACGGGTGGCGTCATTTTTTTTGTTTGTTTTGGGGAAAAAATCTTTAATCCAGGGTGGGAATCCCACCCTTTCATCCGGAACTAAAAGGGGTACAGTTTGTCTCTCATGATTAGTCTCGGTTGGACTTGGACTTTAGGTTCCTAAGGGCCTTACCAGCCGGGACTAAAGCCCGTCTCTCTACCAGTGCAAGAGGTTGTATTTGATAAATGTGAAGCTAAAAGTTTTTTGCAGGTACTTTTCATATGCTTTTTTATTAAATTGAGTGTTGTTTTATTTAGATAATTCAGGTTTACTAGGAACTAAAAGGTCACTCTTGGTGGGAAAAATTTTAGAGTCTAATGGACAATCTTTGTGAGACAGATGAAGTATTTCGGAACTGGGAGTATATATGAGTGCAGGTAATGATAACTTAGCTATCAACACAGATCGATTACAATGACTACCACTCGTGTTTTAGGAACTGCGGCAGGCCTGACGGCGACGCTAAAATGAACGGTATTTTGAAGTACAGTATATATATGTAACTAAATTAAAGGTTCTCTCGGCATACAAGCAAGATTATTTGTGAATGTATAGTAGAGAGAGGAGCAGGAGCTAGCATAGGCTCATCATACTGTTACATCATTAATTTAGGCGCCCTTCCAAACACGCAAAAAAGCTGCGACGACGTCTACGTGCAAACAAAAAAAAATGTAAATTAAATGTAATCTAATAATTAAACCAGAAAACATATGGAGACGATTGAGCTACGTAGACGCCCCGACTGTTACCTTCGACTAATGTCGTTATCCGGTGGCAGTAGCAGAGAACTGTTTGTGTACAGTAGTAATGGTATAATATTGGTATGTTCGCTACAACACGGACATGCCTGTGAATCATTTTATTAGTATAATAATGCATGGGTCCATGTCTCTTCTTTTCTAGAAGTATATATATTATGTGGAGTACCATATATGATGTGTCCACATCAAAATAAATTAATTTCAAACCATCCATACATTTTATGTCTCTTTTCCTACATGTCGTGTTCTGAACTAATTAATAAATTTTTACTCGTTTCAGGCAAATTTTATGTTACAACTATGGCCAAACATGGAGATCGACCAAGAACATCAAATTTGACATATTTTGAATCTGCCATTCTCTCTTCCCTTCCCGAGCTCCTCTCCCTCACATATCTCCCGAGCGGCTCGACGGCTAAACCCCAAGACCGCCACCACCAACCCCTGGAGCACCTTCCCCACGGTCGACTAGCTGGCGGCTACGACGGCTGACAACGCGGTGCTGAAGTTCGGCGTCCGCGCGCTCACCCTTTCTTTGCTCCTCGTTCTTTTTTGTCTTTTCCCCCATGGTCATACTGTTCATCTTCCCCACCTCTGGTGAGGGTCCCTCGGGCTTCGATGTCTAGATCTGTGTACGCTCGGCCCAGATCTTGGCTCCATGGAGCATGGTGTGGCTGCTCCCAGGCTGTTTAGGTGACAACGCTCCCGCGTGGTGCCATGGTCGGCTCGCTGGGGTGTAACATCCTAGATGTTTGAGCAACAGTGATCATCATCATTAGTTAAGCTAAGCATTGTTATCAACATGGTTGACTTGGTCAAACACCATCCATGGGTCAAACCCCTATAAACCTGTGACAACCCGCCCAGGAAAATACCGTACTACCGCCTAAACCAATCCACTTTGGTCATTAAGCAGCAATAAAGTATCATCCTGTCGTTAGTTGCCGGGTTAACGCCCAGTAAATCACTTATATAGCAACAAGGATCGACATATATGCAATAAAACTCACACGAAGGCGAGTCCAGAGATACAACATCATTAACATCCGAATTTTTACCCCGAATGGTTTAATTATTACAAATCGAAGTTTTTGTCATCACAACGTAGTTCAGAGTTTTCGAAACAGTGGAATTAACTAAGCGGAAAGTGAGAACACCACGGGAGGCCAGCCATGATGCCTTCAGTCGTCATCCTCCACCCACTCCAGCTCCCAGCCGAGCGAGATCTCTCCGGGCCACACATCACCAAAGGCATTACCTGGAGCAACACATTATAGCAAGGCTGAGTATGCTAATACTCAGCAAGACTTACCCGTCGGTTGATAACTACTTCACCAACTCTAGACATGAAAGGCTTTGGGGCCACTGGGTTTCTTTTGCTGAAAAGTAACAAAGAGTATGCCCTTACTTTCAAGATTTTAGCACAAGTTCTAGTGGGTTTATTCTTTACTAAATTAGTCATCTAATACAGACAAGGTTGTACCATACAATTAATCAAGCATAAAAATTCATCAACTTCCATCATTAGGGATCTCATGGCTAGTGGAGTAAGTAGTCTCAGATAACGGTGAGAGGTCGACAATCGATTGATTAAAAACCTTGCAAGGTAGACCTAAACACACGGTGGAATGCCCCCGCGAGGACAACCACCAAACGGTTCCCAAAAATCCTCAGGTCAGGATAAAAGGCCACAGTCTTTGGTGCAGGCTATCCGGTATACCCCGCGAGGCACCCGGACTCACCATACACCGCCGGTAGCTAGCCGTGAGACGCACCCCAAGAGTAGTGACAGTTAAATCCCTAACCGTCTCATTAAGGTACTAGGCTTACCGGTCCCATTCCCGACAAGTGCTTAGTATATTCAAACACTTAACCCACAATAGCCATTGGACTGGAGTCCACATCCCGTGCTCTTACCGCATGAGCAATCCATTTAAGGAGATCTTATGATTCCTATCTAGGAACCTATTCTCGCGAGTGACATCATCACCCTACTTGTAACGGTCCTATAGCTTAGCAGCTATCGACCTAACATACTAGTAAGGACACAGGTACCTAGGGATCATGCATCTAAGGTTCCATACAACTCCTGAACATAAATGCTTAGGCATCCATAGATAATTGTATATCAATTTGAAAAGTTGGGTCATATGCACTGGGGCTTTCCTTCGCTGGCAAGGTTGGCCTTGGACCCTTCTGGACTTTGGTCTAGGTCTTGAGCTACATCCACACACTGCAGCTCCTCGCCAACACCTTCGTCTCCTCCTTCTGACACGAGCGTATATCTACCGTCAGGAAGATCTACACGAAGATGCAAATGCAAGATTTATTCAACGATTTTCGATTTAATAAATTACGATCAACAAATGAAACCATGGGGTGCATGGTTGACCACATTCACCTAGATAAGAATACATTCAGCATACTCTTCCAAAAAGGAACAATATGCAACTCTTTATTAATTATTCTTTTTGATAGTGACTGTGTACATATATATGTAAATAATTTAATTTAACTTCACAAACAACAATGAGTTGGTATTTATCTTTTTGAAACGATTTTCGTCACACACAAAGTCATCAACAGTGGTTTGGTGATTTTTCCCATTTAGTTGACTATTATGCCTTAAATTGCTTCCATGACTTTTGTTCCTAACATTTAATTAATAAAATCCAGTGGGAGTGTGCATTTGGCACTAATCACCTATAACAAGCCACTGAACACACATGCATGCCTAGGATAGCTAGGAAATTAATTATTCTGAAAATAACAAAAGCTAGTTAGTAAAACAAGGTAAATGCACACAAAAATAAATACTCATCAAATTGAACCAAACTTTCTCACACATGACCTCTGGTCCAAAACTAACCTAGGAATGCAGCATATACACCTAGAACTATTGCTTGAGTTCTGCATTTTCAAAGAAAATCAATCATATTTCAAGATTAAATACTTTTGGAAATCATAAAATTGTGATTAATTCACCAGAGGTGTATTTTGGCATCAAAAGACAACATCCAGAAGTTGGGAACAAAAATCTAGTTATTTTTGGCTATAAAAATCATTTAGACAGATTCTGCAGAAATAGAAAACATTTTTTAGAAAGATTTACAACATAACTTTGTGCAATTTTTGTTACAAGAGCTAGTCATGATATGACACACAACATATCCAAAAACTAGCTATAGAGTTTTTATGGATTTTGAGATATAGCAGACCTAGGTTTTTCACATTTCTATTTTTATGCCAAAAATGTTAGGAAACTGCTCAGGCAAGAATAACAAAAGTTGTAGGATTTTTCACAACGAATGCAACAAAATTGGGTTTGTATTTTTTTTGATTTGTCTACGATTTTCCATGGATTTTACAAGATTCGATCAAGGGTCAAACACTATTTAAGAAACCAACTTTCACCGGGGTCCCTGGAAAGTTTTTCAGATTCACAACCATGCCCTCCGTTCACACAAAACACTCTGGAAAGAATGCAAACCTTGCAATGTGGCCCCTGGGGCGCGGTGGCCGGCGCGGCTCGCCGGAATTCGGCGAGCTCGCCGCATCCGTGGCCGGGAGAGGGCAGGAGAAGGGTTCCCACTCCCCAAGGGTTCGATTCCGGGGCTCGGCCGGGTCTGGGAGATGGTCGGCGAGGGGGCGCGCGCGGCGGCCGGCGACGGTGGCCGCCGCGAGCCGTGCTAGGGCGCGGCCGAAGCTCGGCCGGGCCGGCCGAGGCGCGGGTAGCTGTCCTAGGGAGTCCTAGCTAGGCTCGTGTGCAGTGCTTGGTCGTGGTCGGTTTGGCTCCTGGGCTTCGCTGTGGCGGCCTCCGATGGTGGGCACGGGCGGAGCACCAGAGCGGGAGGCAGCTCGGGGCGCGAGGTAAAGGGGCAGCGACCTCTTTATAGGCGACGTGCGTGCCTGCTCATGACCGATAGACCGAGGGCAGCGCCACGGGGGTGCGAGCGATTGGACGAACGGCGGACGGACCAACGGTCCATAGCGCGGCACATACGGGACAGCGCGGGGGACGAGGCGTCTCGGGACGCCGCGCATTGGGAAGGCGCGCGTGGGGGCGCGGACGCCGAGGCGGGTGCGGCGTAGGCGCGGCGCGGCACGCGATGTGCGACGTCGCTGCACGGCCCGGCGCGGCGTCGGCCGGCTCGAAAATGTTTCACAGCAACCCTGTTCGAACGTGAAAATCTCCAAAAATTTGAATAGAAGTGCACAAAGTGGTGAATAGGAAAGTTGTAGATCTCACTACCCTCTTCAACTTTTACAAAGGCTCTAGGATGTTTTTTCTCAACGGATCTTGCATAAATTGCAGCCAAACTTTGAATGTCGCCATGTCTCGGTGAACAGGAGATGCTGGTAGTTGACCGAGTTTCTCACCAATTTCCACTCAAAATTTGAAATGCCAAACTACATGAAAGTTGTGTCCCTCGACAAACTGGACAACTTTCATATTGGTAGATTTTGAAGTGTTTAGGTGAAATTTGGAGAACACGGCAAAAGTTCCGGAAGACATTCGCTGACGTCAGTGTTTAAGCGGGGTTTGACCGTGCCTTTGACCAAGGGTTGACCACAAGGGTGTGTTGACTTGGTCAAGGGGTTTAATAGGGTTTGTTTGGCGAGGTTTTCGAGGTGATGACCCAGGTTGACCTAGGTTTGACTAGTGTTAGCCGGTTTGACTCGGCTGATTCGGTCATTAGTGTTAATGACGCTAATTAAAAACCTGGGGCGTCACAAAACCCAAGTCAAACACTTAGAGCTCTATACCCTTCCTTAATTTTCTAACTCGTTCTCGAAATTTTTCTTAAGAACTTCAAATTCGGTCAATATAAAAGTTGTCCAGTTTTTCCTGGAACACTTTTCATCTAATTAGTGGCATTTGAAATTTGAAGTGCAATATGTTCGAAAACCCAGTCATAGTTCACAGCACCCTGTTGACCGGGCTGAGAAAATCTGAATGTTTGAAGCTAATTTCTGGCCAAACCAAGGAGTAAAAGATAGGTCGGCCTTTGTGAAAGTTAGAGCTGGATAGTTGATCTACAACTTTGGTATTTAGAGATTTTGAAGTTTAGTTCATATTTTTGGAGTTTAAATCGGTATAAGTACCCTTCGTTGAATAAGGACAGGGCAGGGCGCACTGGACCGGAGCAACCCTGCGTCATCGACATCTGTGCCCGATCGTCATGTAGCTGCGGGCTCTACCTGACGTCGTCCACCCTTGCCACGTCGGTCGCCCAAAACATCCCTGCGGCCCCGGTTTCCAGCCTCGCCCTTATCCTCTCCACTGACACGTGTCCCGCTGTCGTCGCGATGCCTGCAGGGCCGCCCTAATGCGTCGTCCTTCACTATGCACACCAGGTCGCGGTCTTGGCCTCCAAGGCAGCTCTGTCGTCACTTATAAAAGCCAACACCCGAAGCCTGCGTGCTAGGCCACCGCCCTGCCTCGCTCGGAGTCGCACCATCGCCGGCCATTGCCACGAGGCAGAGGAGTCGCCCCCTCTGGCCATCTGCACAGCTCAACATCACAATGGGCACCTTCTCTTCCCTCTCCTAGACCTCCCCAAGTCGTCGTCTCGCCCCCGTCGGGATCAATCTCGACAGCGCGGCAGCCGCCGTGGTCGCCGAGCACCTGCGCCACCGCACACCCCCAACCGACGCCGCTCGACCCAAACTGACCCCGACACCAACCATATGTGAGCCCCACGTCGCTCCTGCCCCGACCCTACATCACCATCGTTAGTCGGATTGCGGCGAGCCGCTGCCGGCGCCGCCCCAAGGACTACATAGCAAGCCCCCAAATAGCTCCAGGGTCTAAAATGATAAACTGAGGTCCTATGTGTAAAACTGAGGGAAGATCTGTGAAACCTAAAATCTAACTGAGGACCTCTCTGTAATTAGATTCTTCTAAAACTAGATCTCAAGTGAAGAACCTTGTAAAATTCATATAAAATCACAAAAAATTGTAAAAATGCAAACTCAATTTTGTTGTGCTACATATGACCAGAAGCAACTATTTTACAAAGGACGTTTTCAAAATTTAATATAGAATTTAAATTAAATTGAAATTCTCGGTTTGGTTAGATTTGAAATATCTTGAAATATATAGATGATCTACTTGTGAAGTTTGGATATGTTGTGTCTAATGGAATGTTTAGGCTTAGACCTAAGTTGGCACAAAGTTGCTAACTATATATTTAATTATGAATTGTTTTGTTTGAAGGCTAATTATGCTTGATGTTTTTGTGTAGCTTTGTTTAAATGCTTTGTGTCTCAACTTGTTACCATTGCTTTGTTATGTTCAAAAGTACCTCTAGTGATTTTTATAAGAATTTAGGACTGGTTTAGTTATATGTTTCTAATTTGTGCATGTCTAGCTAGTTAAATGCATACTTTAAATTCTAGTTAGATCCAGAGGCTAATTTCTGGTGTAAGCTCTGTTTGTAGCCTAATAAACATGTGGTAGAAAAATTAGCACTGATATAGTCTTACATCTCTCTGAATAAATTGCTCATGCTATGCTAGGCTGAATTTTGTTATTTTTGTATAAATTAATATACTTATGTTCTGGTGCTGAATTTGTTGTGTGACCTTTTTTAAATAATTCCTTGTATGTCAAAATTTAGGGCCAGAACTGGTATAAATCTTTTTATGTGCATTAATCATGTGTTTATCAGCTTTAGCTTGTGGCATTTACATGCTTAGGATATAAATTGTTTTGTGGTGATTTTTGCCGGTACCCTTAGGGTTGAACCATGAGCTTATATAAAAATCTTCACTCGGTTTTTTGTGAATTTAAGTGACAGAATTAAGTTTTGAAGTAAATCATGTTCAATAAAAGGAATAAAAAGGAAACCCAAGATCATTCTTGTGCAACTCAAATTTTAAATACATGAACTTCACCAAGACACCCTAAACAACACCCTTACCTTCGTGAAGTAAAATAAATTAATTATATTAAATGTGTACGCAATCACCATCAAATGAGGAATAAAAATCACTCACACACCCTTTCTCTAATAGTGGAAGAGTATGTTGAATATATCTTTATCTAGGTGAATGTGGCCACCCATAAACCCCGTGTTTATCACTAAGTTTCAAAAGTGAAATCTTGTTTAAATTGGACAAATAAATCTTATGCATATGCATCTCGTGTAGAACTTCCTAACGATAGCTACGAGCGCGTCCCGGAAGAAGACGAAGGACCGTCCGAGGGAGACGTGAACATCATTGGAAGACCACAAGACCCAAACCAAGTTTGGAAGGGCCCAAGGCCTAGTTAGAACTAACATCCGCTTGAACGGCAAACACCAAAGCATTTACCTACTTCCTTTTAAATTTATCCAACTACCTATGTTATGTTTGTGCATTTACATAGTTGAATTGAAACCATAGATGCATGATCTCTAGGTCCCTATGCTCTTTTACTAGTATGCTAGGTCATTAGTTTCTATGCTCTAAGGAACTGGTATAAGTCGAGTGATGTCCGTCACTCGTGAGATATATGTTCTTATGTTAGAATCATAAGATTCGATAAATAGATGTGATCATGTGGTAAGAGCTTGGGATTTGGACTCCGATCCAGTGGCTTTCGTGGGTTAAGTGTTTGAACGTACTAAGCACTTGCCGGGAATGGGACCGGTAAGCCTAGTACCCGATTGAGGCGGTAAGGGATTTTACTACCACTAATCTTGAGGTGCCTCCGGGCTCGCCACCTGTAGTACATGTGTGAGGCTGGGATGACCTCTGTGGCATAGTCCAGATAAGCCTTGTAATTGAGACCGTGAGCTATTATCCTAACTGAAGAAAGATGGGAACCGCTTGGTTGGTGAACTCTTAGTAAGGACACCTTCCATGTGTTTAGGTCTACCTTGCAAGGTTATTAATTGATCGATCATCGGCATCTCACCATTATCTGAGACTACTTATCCAACTGGCTACTATATCCCTTGATGGAATATTGTTAATATTGATGCTTGATTAATTGGATTGCCCAACTTATGCTTGCAATAGATGGCTTATTTAGTAATGGTTAATTCACTAGAACTTGAGCTAAAATATTGAAAGTAAGGATCAATAATTTTAGTAGCTTTTTGGCAAAACAAACCCACTAGCCAAAAGCTTTGCATGTCTAGAGATAATTTTGTTTCTTTTAGTCTTGCTAAGTATTATTAGTATACTCAGCCTTGCTATATATGTGTTTCAGGTGAGAATGTTTGGGCTAGAGAGATATCCCATGACCGGGAGCTGTAGTGGGTGCCGGACGACGAATAATGATGATATCATGGACGACCTCCTATGATGTCATCCGTATCGCTTAGTTTATTTTCCACCGTTTAAAACTCTGAACCATTTTACTTATCATGTTTGAACCAAGATTTGTAATAAATGGACTCTTTGTTGGCTAATTTGTAATAATTGGGATTATGTACTATACACTAGACTCGGCTTCGTGTGAGGTTTAATGCATGCTAGTCTTCGATACTTTGTTGTACAAGTGATTTCACCGGGCTTGACCCGGCAACAACGATGATTTAATCATGTGTTATTGCTTAAGTACCCAATTGGAAGGGTTTAGACATTAATATGGGATTATTGTTGGGGAATTTGGTAAAGCCTTACGCTCTCGAAACGTCGGACTTGTCGAAACTCGCAAGATACCTGAGAAATGAAGGGTTCAGCTTGGCTCCTGTGGAAAGTTTTGCTGGTTTACGAAAAGATGTGCAAAAGTGATAGCCGAACTTGGCCTCTGTGCTCGAACTTTTAACCTATTTCAGAATGTTTGAGGCCTGCGAAACTCTGGAATCATGAACCTGCGAAGCTCTGGAATCACGAACCTGCGAAGCTCTGGAATCACGAACCTGCGAAACTCCAAATCGGGAATCTGCGAAATTCGGGAACTGTCACACCCGATTTTACAAGGAAAACCAAATGCATCTCATATGTGCACTAGGATCAATTTACACACACATGATAGACAAAAGAGTGTAATACCATTGCAGTAACAAAACGTATGAGAGTTAAACTGATACAATATTCTTTATTACACTCAGACGGGTGGACACGAAGGTCCAAACACAAACGATAACTAAAAGACGAGCAGCTTCTTCTTCAGCTTCCAAAGGCATGATAACTGGGGGATCCGCATGCCTTAGAACTCCTCGTAGTCGCTCCAATACTCCTCCTCACCCCCGATGTTCCCCTCTGAACAGCGGTAAGCAAGGGTGAGCACACTTATGGTTGGAGCTCAGCAAGTGGGGGAAACAATGCAAGGCTACCAAGGATAGGATATGGTTCACAGCGGTAAGCATTTTATAAGTTGATCAAATTTTAGTTAACATCACCTAATTACTAGGTGTAAGTATATACCTACCCACTTAACTTAAAAGATATCTCAAACCAAAACCCATAAGACCCACGATTTACATTTATCTTTAAGTTTGATTATCATGTGAGGGTCCAAGCCACTCTTGACTGTGAGCACGGCTGATCGATCAGTTTTACACTCTGCAGAGGTTGTACACTTTACCCACAGTTCGTGTTCCCCATTTTGCCCGGGTTAGCTAGACCCTTAAACACTTCCAAGGTGAGTGGCTAGGGGTCCACTAAGAAGCCTTTACAAAGGAAAGAAGAGAAACCAACGGCCCGCGACGATTCTGACTCGGGGCGGACCATAACCCTCCCTAATGGTCAGCACCTTAGCCAAGGTCGCTACCCCAAAAGAACCGGGCTATACCCCCGCAACCCCCGAGCCCCCCGTGCCCCTCTCGGAAAAAGGCTATCAGCTAACCCACTCTCCTAATTACTTGGCTAAGCCAGAGCCATGTGGACTGTGGTTGTACTGTTGTCTTGGGTGGTTCTCCACGTTCCATTTAAATTACAAGTTATCTTGTCTTAAACATGAACACATTTCATAAACAGAACTGAGTTGCATTTCATAACCAAGGAATAACCATTCCCATGTAAAGCAAGCTAAGCAATTATCTACTCAAGCATTTGATAAACATGGTTGATCAAGGTAACGGGGTAAAACATCTAGTCAAGTCCTTAAGAAGGTGTTTGCCCATCATATTAATGCATTGCAACAGAAATAGTAAACATTGTTTTATCATGCAGTGTTATAGGTTTAAAAGAGATAATGCAAAGGGGGAAAGCCACTTGCCTTCCTCTACAAACTGGGTATAGTCCTCTTCGAAAGCAGGCTCTTCCTGATCACCTCCAATGGGGAGCTCAGACGAAACAGGCACGATATTTACGCATCAAACATATACAACAAACAATAAATAAATAGTACACCAAACAGTAGCAAAACTAGAAAACTTGCTGTCTAAATGATTCTACTCGCTGAGACGATCATTTCGGTATATAGAACGCTAAAATCGGAGTTAAAACAAGAAAGTTATGCTCAAAACAAGTTACAGGGACCTATCTGCAATAAAACTAAATTTTTACAGAGCCTTTATAAATAAAACCAGAGCTAAAACATAATTTCATATAAAAACAGGAGGGCTAAAGTGCTAAAACTCAAGAAAAGGGCCCCTAACACTATTAACCGGGGTAGACAGGGGCAAGATTGCAAAAACCAAGACTTACATGCAAGACTCTTATAAGGTGGAAGGACCGGCATGCGAAACTAGAATCATTCAGGGACTCTTTAATGAAAACGTCATAGACGCACCGTGGATCTCAGATCCAACGGCCGCGGATGCACGCGTGTATGGTGAACCGCGCCGTGCACCCGGCGCACGGGTCCACGGTGGACCGCACCGAAGGGGTATCCCCTGGATTTGATCAGCGCCGTGGATCAGCGATCCAGAACGCGTGCAAGCGGGAGTGGCGGCGGGGTTCACCGGAGAGCAGCGGCGCGCGGCGGAGGCTCCCGGCGTCGCCCCTGGACAGTGCTCTCGGCCATCATTTTGTCCACGAGCTGGTGCATTTCGTAGCGGAGGCGCGTGCGCACGTGGCAGGGGGGGTCTAGGGGGTTGATCGTGCCTCGTCGGCGGCCCGTACTAGAAGGGGGCGGCGCGGCCGCTCCGGCGAGCTTGTGAGCGCGCCAAAGTGCAGTAGAAGAAAAGAAATTGAGCGGGGGATATTGCTCACCGTGCGAAGGAGAGGCAGGCGAGCTCGAAGGTGAAGGGGATGCGACGGCGGAGAAGCTTGGCAATGGCGGCGGGCCGAGCGGGGCTCCTGTGTGGTCGGGGCGCGGCTCCAGCAGGCGCCAAGGACGACAACCTGCAGCAGTGCAAGCTTGGTGAGCCCCTGGCGATCCAAAGAGAAGGAAAGAAGGATGGCGGGGTTTGTCCTTCACTGGTGGCAGCGACGACACGACGGCGGCGAGGAACAGGGGCGGCGGCGCTGCGTGCAAGCAGTGCTCCGAGCACGTGAGCAGGTGTGTTGCAGGTGCAAAAGGGAGGTGCGGAAGCTTGAATCGAGCTTAAATAGGTGCGAAGGGAGGGAGGAGGGGAATTGAGGGGGCACGGCGGCCGACGACTTGCCATTGAAGGCCGCGGGCATCTCGGGTAGGAGTGGGGGAAAGGGGAAACAATCGGATTTGAATGCGAGGGTTTACTGCCTTAATTGGCCGGCTCGGGCGAGGAGGAAAGGAAGGGGAAGGAGGCCGGGCGCGGCGAGATTTGCGGCGGCGCCGGGCCGGGCGAAGCAAAGGGGGGAAGAAGAAAGGAAGGCGACGGGGAGGGACTGACCGGTGGGGTCGGCTCGTTAGCGAAACAAAAAGAAAAGAAAAGGAGCCGGGAGCGTGGGCTGCCGCGGGGAGAAGGTTGGTGGGCGGCTTGGCCCCCGGGCAGGAAGGGGAGAAGGTAAGTTTTCTCTTTCTTTTTTTCTTTTTCAAACTCTTTTCAAACCAAACTTTTAAACTCAAATTCAAATCAAATTTCTTTTAAATCTTTCACAAAATTTTATAATCTTTTTTAAAAGTCACACAAGCAACCAAAAACCATGCAAAGCCAAATAATGACACACAACCACTTGTTGTCTCTATATTAATTAAATTAAGTTTAATATTTTAGAGCTCAAATTTAAATAGCAAATTCAATTTAAATCCTTAAGGCTAAATTAACAGTTGCTAGGTGATTTGTAGTGATGGAATTTTTAGGGTGTCACAAATCCTACCCCCTTAAAGAGAATCTCGTCCCGAGATTCAGAAGATTTAGAGAACAGCTGAGGAAAATCTTCCTTAAGTTCATATTCTCTTTCCCAAGTTGTTTCTTCCTCAGTATGGTTACTCCACTGTATTTTACACATCCTGATGATTTTACTTCTGGTAACCCTTTCCGATGTATCCAAAATCTTAACAGGATATTCCTTGTATGTCAGATCATTCTCCATTTTAATATCCTCCAATTGCACTGGTTCTATCTTAACTTCACTTGTACATTTCTTCAATTGCAATACATGGAACACATCATGAACGCCTGACAACTGTGCTGGCAATTCCAACTGATAAGCTACCTCTCCTTTCCGTTCCACTATCTTGAAAGGACCTATGAATCGAGGTGATAACTTCCCTCTGACATTAAACCTCCGTAGACCACGAATGGGTGACACTCTGAGATATGCATAATCACTGACTTCCAAAATCACCTCTCTTCTCCGAGGATCAGCATAACTCTTCTGACGTGACTGTGCCGCTTTGAGATTCTCTCTAATGATCTCAACTTGCTTTTCTGCTTCCCGTATGCTGTCTGGTCCAAACAGTTGACTCTCACCAGTCTGGTTCCAAAATAACGGTGTTCTGCACTTCCTTCCATACAAAGCCTCAAAAGGTGCCATCTTGATGCTGGACTGATAACTGTTGTTATAAGCAAACTCTGCATATGGTAAACTCTTGTCCCAACTGCCACTATTCTTCAACGCACAAGCCCTCAACATATCCTCAAGAATTTGATTTGTTCTCTCTGTCTGCCCATCTGTCTGAGGATGGTATGCTGAACTGAAATTTAGCTTTGTATCCATCGACTCATGCAACTTCTGCCAAAACCGTGAAGTAAATTGTGTGCCTCGATCTGACACTATCTTCTTCGGTACCCCATGCAAACACACTATTCTTGAATTATACAATTCAGCCAGCTTAACTCCTGTATAGGTCGTATTCACTGGAATAAAATGTGCTACCTTGGTTAATCTATCCACAATAACCCATATAGAATCATACCCATCACGAGTATGAGGTAAACCCACTATGAAGTCCATACCAATTTCTTCCCATTTCCACTCAGGCACCTTTAGAGGTTGAAGCAATCCTGCTGGTCTTTGGTACTCAGCCTTCACTCTTTGACACACATCACACAAAGCTACATGAGCTGCTACATCCTTCTTCATTCCATACCACCAATATCTCTGTTTTAAGTCCTGATACATCTTAGTACTTCCAGGATGAATAGAGTAAGCTGAATCGTGTGCTTCCCTTAATATAGTTTCCCATAACTCCTTAATCTCAGGTACACAAATTCTGTTCTTGAACCACACAGTTCCTTGCTCATCCTCCCTGAAATCCGGAACTTTGCCCAACGTTATCAGCTTTTTGTACTCTGCAATCTTCTCATCAGTCATCTGCCCTTTTCTAATATCCTGCTCAAATGTCGATTCAATTTCCAATGTCAAAGTCTCACTCGAAGCGACTATTCCCAAGTTGAGCTGTGCCATCTCCCAACATAACTCCTGAGGTAGCAAGTGTCCTATCAGCATGTTGGTCAGACCTTTCCGACTCAAAGCATCTGCTACTACATTTGCCTTTCCTGGATGATACAGAATGTCCAAATCATAATCTTTGATTAACTCCAACCACCTTCTTTGCCTCAGATTCAAATCCTTTTGGGTAATGATGTACTTCAAACTCTTGTGGTCAGTGAAAATTTGACACTTATTCCCAATCATGTAGTGTCTCCAAATCTTCAATGCATGAACAACCGCGGCTAGCTCAAGATCATGAGTAGGATAGTTTTGCTCGTGTTTCCTCAACTGTCTTGAAGCATACGCTACTACCTTTCCTTCTTGCATCAACACAACCCAATCCTTATCGAGAAGCATCGCAATACACATCGAACCCTTTGTGTATATCTGGCATGATCAACATAGGAGATGTGGTCAATCTCTTCTTCAATTCTTCAAAACTAGCCTGACACTTCTCATCCCACTTAAACTCTTTTCCTTTCTCAAGCAGAGTGGTAAGTGGCTTCATAGTTTTAGAAAACCCCTCTATGAATCTTCGATAGTATCCTGCAAGTCCAAGGAAGCTTCTGATCTCCGGTACATTCTTAGGCGGACTCTAGTTCAATACATCCCGAACCTTGCTTGGATCCACTTCAATCCCTCCATCTGTGATAATGTGTCCGAGAAATGAGACCTCCTTCAACCAGAAAGCACACTTGCTGAACTTGGCATACATGTGATGTTCCCGCAGCTTCTGCAACACAAGTCTCAGATGTTCTTCATGTTCTTCCTCACTCCGAGAGAATACCAAAATCTCATCAATGAACACCACAACAAACTTATAGAGATACTCCATGAATACCTTGTTCATCAAATACATGAAGTATGTCGGAGCGTTGGTCAAACCGAAAGACATCACTGTGAACTCATATAACCCATACCTAGATGTAAATGCTGTCTTTGGTATATCCTCCACTCGGATTTTTAACTGGTGATAACCCGACCTAAGATCTATCTTGGAGAATACCTTAGCTCCTCTCATCTGATCAAACAAATCCTCAATCCGAGGTAAATGGTATTTGTTCTTGATAGTAACCTCATTAAGTGATCGATAGTCTATACATAACCTCCTAGATCTATCCTTCTTATCAACGAAGAGTGTGGGGGCTCCCCATGGTGATGAACTAGGACGGATAAACCCTTTACTAAGTAGTTCTTCAATTTGTTTCTTTAATTCAGCTAAATCTTTAACATCCATTCTATAAGGTCTTTTAGATATGGGAGCAGTACCAGGTATAAGTTCAATACTAAATTCAATGTCACGGTCAGATGGCATACCTGGCAAATCCTCTGGGAACACATCAGAGAAATCACTCACTACCCTTATATCCTCCAAGGCCTTGCCTTCTACTGAGTTCACAGTTCCACTGTTGGATGAGGGTGTACTCACATATTCTATTTTCTCTCCTTGTGGACTGGTTAACAACACTGACTTCTTTCGACACTGAATAACCCCATCAAGCTTTTGTAACCAATCCATCCAAAGAATGACATCTATTCCCCATGATTTTAAGACTACCAGATTAGCAAGAAAGTCTACTCCCATGACATTAATCTTTACTTGAGGGCATATATAACCAGTTTTCATTTCTCCTCCTAGGGAGCTAACTATCAGTGGATTCTTCATTGAGCTCATAGATAAGTTATGTTTTGTCACAAATTGATCAGTTATGAATGAATGTGATGCTCCTGAATCAAATAATACTGTAGTGGGTACAGAGTTGACGAAAAACGTACCCAATACCACGCCGGAGTCATTCTGAGCTTGCTCCACTGATACATGATTAACCCGGCCACGCACATGGTTCTGCTGGCCTCTCTTGCTAGGAGTCTGTGGAGTACGAGCCTGTGAAGATGGCTGCCCAGACCTGTTACCACTGTCTCTCTGAGGAGTCTGCATCACTCTCTTGGGACAATTGTTAGCATAGTGCCCCAGCTCACCACACTTGAAGCATCCACTAGGCTGAACAAGATTAGTGAATCTGACAGGCGCTCAAGAGCCATTGTTGAAACGACTCAGCTAAGGAGTAGGAGCTCTGGGTGTCTGTGGGTTGAAGCGCTGTGGCTGAAACGAACGCTGCAGCTGCATATTCTGTGGATACCTCCCACTATGACCACCAGGGTGGTACTGAGTCAAACTCTGCTGGGAACTGAAACGAGGACGAGTGTTGCTGCTGGACTACCCATGCGACTGAAACTTGCGTTTCTGTTCACCCATTTCCTTCCTTTTTGCTCTCCAACCCAATTGCCTTGTTCACCAGTGTCTAGAAATCTAGAAAAATGTGGCTTTGCAGTTGATAATTAAGAGGCCCAATCAAGCCATCCAGAAACATTTCCTGTCTTTTGGGATCAGTGTTCACCTCATCCGGCGCATAACGAGACAGATGAGTAAACTTGTCCAAATATTCAGTTACAGACATGCTGCCCTGCATCAGTGACAAGAATTCCCTCTGCTTAAGCTTGATTACCCCTGAAGGGATGTGGTAGGTACGGAAGTTGTCACGGAACTCTTGCCAAGTGATATTCTGCCTGTTGGGATGAGCAGTTGAATATGCATCCCACCAATCTGCAGCTTGTCCCACAAGTCTGCCAGTAGTGTATAAGACCATTTCTCTGTCAGTACACTGCACAATCTCCAGCTTCTTGGTAATTGTTTTTAACCAGTCATCTGCATCCAATGGATGAGACGAGTGAGAGAAGGTAGGAGGATGGTGGCTCATGAATTCCTTGTGCCTGTCCCTGGGTGGTGGAGGCGGCGGAGGAATTCGCTGTGGCGGCTGGTTCTGCTGAGCTTGCATCTGTTGCACAGTGTTGGTGAGGTTTTGGATCAACTGCATCTGCGCCTCAAAGAACTGCTGCATAGCCAGATCCATTGCTTGATTAACCGGTGGGGGTGGTGCAGGATTCTGCTGATTTGCAATATGAGCACGGATCACAGGCGGTACGTCTTGACCTCCTCCGGACCTGGTGTTTACCATCTGACCGTTAGAAAAATTATATTTTAGAAAGATGTACTTGAATCAATGCATAAGAAGATAACTCAAAATGAATAAGCAACATGTTCTCCAACTAGGACAGATTCTGTTGACCTCAAAGAATTATGTGTAACTTTCTGTATAGTTATCCAAAGATTATGAATTTTTACCAGATTGTGAAGGATAAAATTATGAAACTATCCCAACTGGAATCACCTCAATTGGACATCTACAACTCGAGACAAAATTCAAACAGTGCAGCTGTATCAGCAGAAATTTACAGACTCTGACATGTTCATTACTTTGTGCATAACTCCCAGAATACATACTGTATAACGTTGAATTTTTGACAGAAAATCAACCCCAAATTTTGTGAACTAACCCAACTGGTTTCATGTCATTTAGAGGTCTGTAGCTCGAGATATAAACAAAACATCACTGATATGTCAAATGACTGTGAGAACAGATTTGATTCATTTCAACCTTGCATGAGAGATTAATCAAAGACAACCGGAATAGAAACCCGAACTAACTTTAATTAACTTAAGAATTTTGATTGTATAGTGGCCATCACTCCACCATACAACTTACATTCAAACAAAGATCCAACTCAAACATGTTTGCAAGCAACATTCATTTATTACAAGCATTACGTCCTCGCGGGAACGATCTAACGAAACTGTAAATGGTAAAGGCAAGCATCCTAAGATCCTAGCCAAGACGAGTCGTTGCTTCAGCAGTGCCGTAGCGTAGTCTCTTGCACGGGGGAGAGGCTGTAGCATGGTATGGCACCACTTCTTGAGGGAGTCGCTGACCAGCCAGCTGTGCTTCTAAACGTGCAATCTTTGCTTGGGCAGCCTGCAATTCTTCATGGTACCTATCCATCTTAGTTGTTGCTCCCTCCAAGTCAGTGTTCAAAGTAGCAGTCACACGAGCCAAGATGTCAATGCGATCATCTCCTCCAGCTGGCACTATAGTCTCTTCTGTGCCACTCGCACGACGAGGAACATGACGATACTCCGAACCATACAGACATTCCCGCTTTGCGTTGCAGAGTGACCAAAGTGCCCTTCTCGCCGCATCATTAACCACAACATCATCCGAAGAGAAATGAGCTGTGTTGTGATGTGACGAGCGATACCTCCAACCATCAGTATCATTCAAGGGCATCCGAATGTAGACCCTGCTGGTGTAATAGTCCCTCATGCCTGGTTCACTGAAATGCTTTGTAACATAAAGAGGCTTCATGGTGTACCCCAGGTGCTGTAGAACTTCACGCAGAAGGATACAAAACTGCCCGTTCTCATCCTCAGTGGAGTGCTTGTGATACACCGCTCCATGATAGCGAGGATTCTCATCCTCTTCCTCCTTCGGATTTTCATCTGCATTGTTGTCATCATCATCATTCCCGCTGTCATCTCCAGAATCATCCGGATCACCACCTGTGACGCCCCAGGTTTTTAATTACCGTCATTAACGCTAATGACCGGATTAGCCGGTCAATTGGTCAACCGAGGTCAACCCTAGGTCAACCTGGGCCCTCACCCATGAAAACTCCCTAACACACCCTAGTGACCCTAAGTGAATAGTAAACACACTTGTGGGGCCAACCCATGGTCAAAGGGTGGGTCAAACCCCATGCCATCCCAGTGTCCACAGGTGTCTGCCGGAACTTTTGCCGCGTTCTCCAAAATTCACCTAAACACTTAAAATTCTACCTTTAGGAAAGTTGTAGGCCTTGTTGAGGGACACAACTTTCATGTAGATTGGCATTTCAAATTTGGAGAGAAAAATTGTGAAAAACCCCTTGCAAGACAGGATTCACTGTTACCAGAAACAGGCTGACATTCAAAGTTGGCATTCAAATAAATTCAAATCTAGGAAGAAAAACCCTATACAGCCTTTGTAAAAATTGTAGCTAGTACCTAGATCTACAACTTTGGTATTCATCACTTGGTCCAGTTATGTTTGAAAATTTTGAGAAAAACTCACTTGAACACAGCACCAGCAACACGGGTGGAGCCAGAGCGCGCCGCGCGCGACGTCGTGCGCACCCGCGCGCCGCCGCCGCCGCCCGCCGCCGGCCATGCCCCGGCGTCCACGCCCGCGCCGCCCGAGACCTCGCCACCCGTGCCACGCCCCGTCCCGAGGTCACGCGCCCCTACGCGCGCCGCCCGAGGCGCCCGGGCGTCGGCCGCGCGCACGCGCGCGCACGCCGCGCGGACCGCCGTCCGTCGGCCGTGTCGCCGCCGTACGCGCACCGCCCGAGCGCCGTAGCACGGCGAGGGCATCTCCGCCGTCATCGTCCGTCACCCCTAGATGCGCGCGCGCGGCATATAAAAGCCCCCCCCCCTTCGTTCTCGCGCGCGCCACCCCGAGCCGCCCGCCGCCATCGTCGCCGCCGCCGGTGCTAGAGCCCGTTGCTCGCGCTCGCCGCCGCCCAAACCCACGGCCCGGCTTCCTTAGCACCCGGGATAGCTCACACGTGCGCTTGTTTGCCCCCATTTAGCCTCTACGCCACGCCACCCCCGAGCCGCCGTGAGCGCCGCCGCCGGCCACCGCCGTGCGCCGTCGCCGGAGCACATCCCGACCCCGACGCCACCGCCAAACGACCCGTGGTGAGCTCAATTGCAACCCCATGCCGCTTGTTGCCGTGGCCCGGCCCCACATCGCCGCCGGCGAGCCCTCCCGCCGCCGCGAGGGCATGGTTGTGATTTCTGAGGGCCTGGTTGCAAGGAAACCTAACTAAGTTTATTTGCAGATCAATCCAGTGGCTTGTAAAATCCCTAGAAATTCACAGAAAAATCCCAAACCAATTTTGTAGGGTTCAGGATGCTAAACCCCACCTCTTTTGTTGTATACTCATGGCCAGATTCAAAATAGTTTTGGAAGGAAAAATACAAATGTGTTATACATGGATCTGTCATAACTTGAAAAATATAACTCCTCTGTAGCCCAATTTTGGATATGTTGTGTGCTAGGATATGACTAGATGCTGTGCCAAAAATTGCACAAAGTTATGCAGTAGATATTGCTAGACAAAGTCTTTTCCTTTCCTGCAGTAACTGCCTAGATGATTTTTTCCTGTTAAATATATTTATGTTCTTGAGCCCAACTTGTGGACACTGTCTTGTAATGCCAAAAGACACACCCTGTGAATTAATCATGAATTTTGGATTAACAGAAGCAATTATTCTTGAATTATGCATGTTTTCCTTTGTAAATTAATATACCAAGATCAGTAAGGTTTCCATGTGAATGTGCTGGTTCTTTAGGCTTGTTTAGGTCCAGAGAGCATGCACAAGAAAAATTGGATCATTTTGATGCTTATTTATTTTTATATGCATTTAAGTTGAATCACTAGCTAGCCTTTGTTATTTTCCATAATATTTAATTTCCTAGCATCCAACACTTACATGTGGGTCCAATGGACCAGGATGGGTGCTAGAAGGCTTAAGAAACACTCATATAAGTTTTGGTAATTTAATTGATTAATAAATGGCTTAAATGCCCCTTTTATTATTAAAGGGAAATTAAAATAAAGAGAAACCCTTAATTAAACCTTTTCCTTTTTGAAAGTATTATTTAATATAAGTAAATAAAAGAAATTTAATTATCAACACTGATAAGGAATTAATTCATAAATATAAATATCAATTACACCTTTGTTGGTAAAGATAAAATGAAATGAAGCTTCCACATGAAATGCTAAGGCTTAATAAAAACCTTTATTCAAATGTGGAATAAAAGAGTAACCCATGTACAACCAATGACTTCCTAAAATAGAAACCTTAGATGAATGCTTGTTAAGGTGAATATGACCAACTAGAGTTGGATAAGACAACAAACTATCACATCACCTAAAGTGCATTGCATTCCGTGTAGATCTTCCGAACGGAGATTACTCCCTGGTCCCGGAAACCGAGGAAGGCGGAGCGGAAGGTTCTGCTCGCAAGACGTGGACGTACTCGACACCGAGGGTGCCCAAGCTAACCTAGTCGACGAAGGCAAGCTCCGTGCATCTAACCCGAGTTTTTAAAAGTTCTTTATTCAATTATCTATGAATGATTGTGCATTTACGTTCAGGAGTTGAATGAAACCCTAGATGCATGATCCATAGGTACCTTTGGTCCCTACTAGTATGATAGGTCGATAGCTGCTAAGCTATAGGACCGTTACAAGTCGGGTGATGACCTCACTCGTGAGAGTAGGTTCCTAGATAGGAATCATACTATATCCTTAAATGGATTGCTCACGTGGTAAGAGCATAGGATCCGGGCTCCGGTCCAGTGGTTATGTGGGTTAAGTCTTTGAACGTACCAAACATTTGCCGGGAATGGGACCGGTAAGCCTAGTACCATAATGAGGCGGCGAGGGATCCTACCGTTACTACTCTTGGGATTCGCTCTCACGGCTCGCCACCGGTGGTGTATGGTGACTCCGGGTATCTCGCGGGGTATGCCGGATAGCCTGCACCAAAGACTGTAAGATTCGATCCCGACCCGAGGATTTATGGGGACGGCCTGGGAAGTTGTCCTCGCGGGGGCAGCCTACCGTGTGTTTGGGTCTACCTTGCAAGGTTTAAATCAATCGATTGTCGGCCTCTCACCGTTACCCGAGACTACTTACTCCACTAGTCATGTGATCCCTAATGATGGAAGTCGATGAATATGGTGTTTGATTAATTGTATTGTACAACTTTTGCTTGTACTAGTTGGCTAATGTAGTAAAGACTAAACTACTAGAACTTGTGCTAAAATCTTGAAAGTAAGGACCTACTCTTTGTTACTTTTTAGCAAAAGCAACCCAGTAGCCAAAAAGCCTTTCATGGTCTAGAATTGGTGAAGTAGTTATCACCGACGGGTAAGTCTTGCTGAGTATTAGTATGCTCAGCCTTGCTATAATGTGTTGATCCAGGTAATGCCTTCAGTGATGTGTGGCCCGGAGAGATCCCGCCCAGCTGGGAGCTGGAATGGGTGGAGGACGACTACTGAAAGCATCACGGATGGCCTCCCGTGGTGTCTTCGCTTCCGCTAGTTAATTTCCGCTGCTTTTCAAAACTTTGAACTATTTCGCCATGACAAAAACCATGGTTTGTAATAATTAAACCCTTCGGGGTACGAATTTGGATTTGAGTGATGTTGTATCTCTGGACTCGCCTTCGAGTGAGTTTTAATGCATATATTCGATCCTTGTGCTCTCAAGTGATTTACCGGGCGTTAACCCGGCAACTTACGACAGGATGGTACTTTATTATTGCTTAATGACCAAAGTGGATTGGTCTTAGGCGATAGTACGGTATTTTCCTGGGCGGGTTGTCACAGTTGGTATCAGAGCTTATATGCACCAGAGATTAATTAATAAACCTTAATCACTGATTTTTGAATAAAATATGCCAAGATTTTCTGATTTTCCGAAATACGTTGGTCCGCTAAGGATAAACTAGACCGAGAGGCCCTAGAGGGAATTTTGGGTTCTTTCAGGTGGCTTAATTAACTTATGGTTTATTTTGCTAACTTCCAGCACATTACTTTATGTCAGACTTACATTCTCGCACAACCATACTAGTTCATCACATTTTGCCATACGTGGTGGTACCACAGGAAAGTCCTGTGAGGGACTAGTGGGACCTATTCCAAAGGGTGCCACGTCGCGTTTGAGTCTCGTCACGTTTTGCCATACGTGATGGTACCACGGGAAAGTCCGTGAGGGATGAGTGAGGCCTATTTCAATGGGCACTCACGTCGCGTCAGAGTCTTAAGTAGGACGCTGTCCATGCAGCGGCTTAACGCATGGATACCGTTTCTATAGTGAACGGTAATGAATGTGGACGCTTTCGTGACGTGCTGGCACGAAAGGTTCATTTTCTGCAGGTACATAACAGCGCTTCGTTAGTTGTTAAGCAAGTACCGTATAGCTCTCGACTAGATATTATAGGGAGAGACGAATATAAGCCTTGCCACCGGCACTAACTTCGATTTTGGCTCGATTGCCGTGTGAGGTCGAATAGGACGTCTTGCATGCATATTAAAAATCGAAATAACTAAAATGGACCCAAAAAAATCGGAATTCCATATGTTCTCTAAGGAAGTTTATGCTAGTGTGTGCTTTTTATAAAATAGAGTACCTTCCATACCTAGCCGTCATGCTGCCAAAATTTTACAAAAATTTGTTTACCATATGATAGGTTAATTAAACCAAATTGTTGAATATAATGGCTCCTCAACCAGCTGTCTTGTAATAAGAAAATCTCAAACCTAGTTTCGATGGGTTGGTTCACTTTTTCCCTAGGCACTTTCAGGTTAAGAACCTTTCATCTTGTTTCCTTAATCGATGTTCAACTTTAAAAAGGGCTAATTTCATTTAAAACTTGGGGAAATTTTTGAGGATTCTGGATTTATATTTATGAATTTATTTCACAGCTGCCAGAACTTCACCATTTGACATGTCGTTCTCCTTGAGATCTGACATGAGTTACATTTGTGTACAGATGGATTTCCCCGTGTTCCACCAGTTCGACGCTGACGGTACAATCCGTACCAACAGGTTGCACTGGGAGGGTTTTCCGCGCTTGGCGTGGGAAGCACTCAATGCCGCAGGCTACCTTACCCCACCGACGTACAAGGTGAAGGAGTTTGAGCGCTTTGGCGTTCCCCGCTGCAGGGTGATCATTACTGTGCTGTCGCACCCAGACCACGCCGACTGGTTTGACCTGAGCTTTATTTACTGGGGATTTATCACGCACGAGTCCGTGGAGTCAGCCGCCCTCAGAGTGCTGACAGACTTTTGTGACCACAACCCTACCGTGGTAGCTCTTTCCCCGTTTGGACTGTTTCCTGCTGTGAGTCCTCACGACCCAGCTTGGTTGGACCGTATGGACCATCTACGGGAGCTACTGACCCTAGCAGAGCCGTTGGATGTTACCCAGACACTTGCCCGTTGTCTGAACGTGGTGTTCACACTCCAGGGGCTGCGTTATAACACCGCAGCGATCATTGCACAGCGCTTGGAGGCATCTAGGCGCGATTGGGAGCAGCTTTCAGCAGCACACCAGCAGCTGAACTTCACGCTTACCTGGGTGCGGCGAGGAGAACGACGAGCCGCGTGCTAGGAGGTTCCAGTTGGAGCTTGAGAGAGGTGACCGCCTATAGAGGATCGTGGACCTGGAGGCGGAGAACCATGCACTGGAGGAGGATGCCGACGCACACGAGATAGAGAGGCTGACACTGCTGCAGAACATTGCTGAGATGCAGGAGCACGTGCAGGAGGCCGACGTACAGGTGGCCGCCTTACAGGCTATAGTGGCCTTACGCCCATCGCCCCCGGCAGGAGCACACCGGAGGAGCAGCGAGGGCCGTGTCCGGTCCGGATCGACGAGCCGAGGCGAGACCACCGCTACCGACTCCCCCGGCTTCGCCTTCGTACGGTGGTGCTTCGGTGGGCAACTAGGTTGCCGACAAGCGAGGAGGAGCGAGGATGTCGAACTTACCGAGTTGTCTTCGAGATGTTAGAGTAGTTGGCTTGACAGCACGTCTTCGTGCCAAGCAACTATTGTATCGTGTATTGTCATGATGTTTCGAATTCGAGTTGTAATGTCGTTGAACCTTGTTCTGTCATGTTGTAATAAGAATGCTTAAGCTTGTATGCTTTAAGTGAATCTTGTTGTCTTCCAAATTGAAATTTTCTTGTGTTGAATACCAGATCCTTGGATAATTCATTGCGAATGACCACGCTTGTCAAAGTTGCAATGTTTTTCTCCTAAAAACATTGGTAAAACAAAGCAGTTCTAGAGGCATCACTCGTTGCCAGCAAATAAGTGCTCGTTCGGATACCACTTTCTTTGGTATCCGTGATGACGATGATCGTTCGAAAATAATGATGAGCCACGCAATTGAGTAATCGCCGTCCCAACCGATTGAGAAGAACGATTCTATGAATCCTGGTGGCTATAGAATAATGTTGCTTGTTGCTGTCCTCATTATTTAATTACTAATGAGATGTGATTATGCATGATCGTGCTTGTCATCATTTGGAGTAAGCTTTCGGTTATCTCACTAATAACGCTCACTTTTCAGATGGTGGGAACCACGCGCAGCTCTCCCAACGGTTTTGTAGCGAGTGGTAATGGTGACTTGCCACCACCCCCACCCATGACACCGACGGAGGCCTTCATGGCCACCCAAACCGAGGTGCTGCGCCAGATCCTGCAGACGCAGCAGCAGATCGCCCAGCAGATGAACCGAGGGCCGCCACATGGGGCCAACCACGAGGGGCCTAACCAAGTCACCACGTACGCCCAGTTCATCGCCATGAAGCCGCCAACCTTCGCTAAAGCAGAAGACCCTCTGGAAGCTGAGGCTTGGGTCAAGGCCATAGAGGCGAAATTCTCTGCCTTTGTGCTGCCTTGCTCCGAGGAGAACAAAGCGAACTTCGCAGCGCTGCAACTGCGAGGGGAAGCTTTGATGTGGTGGGATCACTTCAAGTCCATGCAGCGAGGCCGCGCTGTGACTTGGGAAGAGTTCAAGCAGGCTTTCAAAAGCCACCACATCCCTAAGGGTCTGATGGACAGGAAGATGAGGGAGCTGTTAGCCCTCCGTCAAGGATCTGACTCCGTGTACCGCTATGCTCAGAAGTTCAATATCTTATGCCAGTACGATGGGCATCATGTTGATACTGATGCCAAGAAGATGGAGAGGTTCCGCGACGGGCTTGATGGCAAGCTGTATGAACACCTGAATCTTCTCGAGCCCGCAAACTTCCATGAGCTAGTGAACAAGGCTATCTCGCAAGAGGATGCTATGAAGAAAGCCAATGGGGACAACAAGAGGATGTCCGGTTTCACCCCAGGCAGCGGAACAAGCAAGAAGTTTCGCTTTGTGAAGAAGGAAGCTCCAGGCCCGTCCCAGCAATCTTCAACTGGACGCTGGACGATGAAGCCATTCCAGGGCAAACCTGCCGGGAACTTCCAGTTCCGCCGTGCCCAGCAGCAGGCTCCGAAGCCTAGTGCACCCCCTCGCGATGTTGGAGATCGTCGTTGCTACAACTGTGGCCAGCCAGGGCACTACATTAATGAGTGTCCCAAGCCCAGGCAGATCAAGCCCAACCCGCAGAACCAGAGCACGGGAAACAAGCCTGCCACTCCGGCCAAGAAGCCTATGGTGCAAGTGCGCCAGGGCAAGCTGAACTTCACTACCATGAGTGACATTCCCGTAGGAGCTCCAGTACTCATGGGTACATTCTCTATCAATAACACTCCTGTTAAGGTCTTATTTGATTCGGGAGCCACCCATAGTTTCATAAATGAGAGTTTACTAGACAAATTGGGTCTAAGAGGAGTACAAACCAAATCTGCTTATAAAATTACCACACCCGGTGGAGACATCACGTCTCAATTGGTGACCTTCGAAGTTCCTCTGAGACTAGGAAGTAAGGTTATTCGATCTAATCTTATAACCATCAAATTGGGAAGCATGGATGTTATTTTGGGTATGGAATGGATGAATCAACATAAGGTGGTTCTAGATGTATCAGATAGGGTCGTAGAGATCAACTCTCCTACGGTCGGGCACACTACCTTGTACCTGCCTTTCCGGGACGATACTGACTCTTGTGCCTATGTGACCATTATCTCCCCCCTTGATGAAATTCCAGTAGTGTGTGAGTACCCGGATGTATTTCCTGACGAGTTGCCTGGTATGCCACCAGACAGAGATGTCGAGTTTGTGATCGAACTCCAGCCCGGTACCGCACCCATTTCCAAAAGACCTTATCGCATGCCACCCAAAGAGCTAGCTGAACTAAAAACCCAACTCCAAGAATTGTTAGATAAGGGTTACATTCACCCGAGCTCTTCTCCTTGGGGTTGCCCTGCCCTCTTTGTCAAAAAGAAAGATGGTAGCTTGAGAATGTGCGTAGATTACCGACCACTCAATGCAGTCACCATCAAAAACAAATACCCGCTTCCTCGAATTGATGTTCTGGTGCCAAAGTCTTCTCTAAGATCGACCTTCGTTCTGGCTACCACCAAATCAAGATTCGACCATGCGACATTCCTAAAACCGCTTTTTCCACTCGTTATGGTCTTTACGAGTTCTTGGTCATGTCCTTCGGACTCACTAATGCACCTGCCTACTTCATGTACCTCATGAACTCCGTGTTCATGACGGAGCTCGATAAATTTGTCGTGGTATTTATCGATGATATCCCCATCTATTCTAAAAGCGAGGAAGATCACGCCAAACATCTCTGAGTTGTCCTTCAGCATTTGAGAGATCACAAGCTTTATGCTAAGTTCTCCAAATGCGAATTCTGGTTGAAAAGTGTCAATTCTTAGGGCACACCATTTCCCACGATGGTATCTCCGTAGATCCTAGCAATGTTCAAGAGGTGATGGATTGGAAACCACCAAAATCCGTACATCAAATCCGCAGTTTCCTAGGATTGGCGGGATATTACCGTCGATTAATTCCTGACTTTTCTAGAATCGCAAAACCCATGACCGAATTGCTCAAGAAGGGAGTGAAATTCGTGTGGAGTGAAGCCTGTGAGAAAGCTTTTCACACCCTCGGACAACATCTAACTTCCGGCCCCGGTGCTAGCTCAACCCGATAATTCCAAACCATTTGAAGTCTTCGTGACGCATCGGGCACGGAGTCTTGGCTGTGTCCTTATTCAAGAAGGCCGAGTCATTGCCTATGCTTCACGGGCCCTTCGACCCCATGAGCTCAACTATCCTACCCATGATCTTGAGTTAGCTGCCGTTGTTCATGCCCTCAAGATATGGAGACATTATCTAATGGGCAATCATTGTAATATCTTCACTGATCACAAGAGCCTCAAATATATCTTCACCTAGTCAGAATTGAATATGAGGCAGATAAGATGGCTTGAGTTGATCAAGGATTACGATTTAGAAGTGCACTATCATCCCGGCAAAGCAAATGTTGTTGCGGATGCTCTTAGCCGCAAGGATCATTGCAACCACCTAGAGTTAGAGCCAGTCAGTGAACCCTTGTGTGAAGAAATGAGAAGGCTCAACTTAGAAGTGGTACCGCAGGGAATTCTTTATGCCTTGACGGCAGAGTCAAGCCTTTATGACAGGATTGTCACTGCCCAGCGCAATGATGCAGATATTCAAACCATCAGGCAGAAACTAGTGGAAGGAGACCCAAAGTACACTTGTTTTCAGAAAGATCACCAAGATGTGGTCTGGTTCGGAAAGCGTCTAGTGGTCCCCGTTGACCCAGAAATCAAGAAAATCATTCTAGATGAAGCTCACAAGTCCAAGTTCTCTATTCATCCCGGTAGTACCAAGATGTACCAAGATCTAAAGCAGAACTTTTGGTGGTCCAATATGAAGGTGGATGTAGCCAAGTATGTAGCCGAGTGCGATACTTGCCACCGGATGAAAGCAAGTCATTTGAAATCGGCAGGAGTACTCCAACCCCTGTCGATACCTATGTGGAAATGGGACGACATTAGTATGGATTTTATTGTGGGTTTACCCCTGACCCCTAGAAAGAAGGACTCTATTTGGGTAATTGTGGATAGACTCACCAAGACCGCTCACTTCATTGCCGTGCATACCACTTACTCCGTGCAACAATATGCAGAGTTGTACGTAGACCACATAGTTCGTCTGCATGGAATCCCAAAGACCATAATCTCTGATAGAGGGACTCAGTTTGTGGCCCATTTTTGGGAGCAATTGCACGAGCGTTTGGGAACTAGCTACTCCGTAGTTCCAGTTATCATCCACAGACCGATGGTCAGACGGAGAGGATAAATCAGATCCTAGAAGACATGTTGAGAGCAAGCATCTTGCACTTTGACAAGAGTTGGGACAAGTGTTTGTCCTTGGCAGAGTTCTCTTACAATAAGGGCTATCGAGCCAGCTTGAAAATGGCACCGTTCGATGCTCTATACGGACGTAGATGCCGCACCCCACTGAACTGGTCAGAGACCGGAGAAAGAACACTCTTTGGACAAGAGTTAGTTAGAGAGGCCGAAGAAAAGGTGCAAGTGATAAGAGAGAATTTGAAGATGGCCCAGATGAGACAAAAGAGTTACCATGATAAGGGAACCGCACCTCGACACTTTGAAGTGGGAGATCATGTATACTTGAAAGTATCCCCCACCAAAGGTGTGCAAAGGTTCGGAGTCAAGGGAAAGTTAGCCCCGCGCTACATTGGACCCTATGAAGTAATAGAAGTATGTGGACCCGTGGCTTACCGTATCCGATTGCCAGAACGGTTTTCCGCGGTTCACAATGTGTTCCATGTAACTCAGTTGAAGAAGGGACTGCCTGTTCCGGAGAACGAGATCATCACAGAAGCTAATGCTTGGATCGAGCCGGATTTCTCGCTCGTCGAGCATCCATTGAAGGTACTAGACCAAAAAGAGCGAAAGACCCGGAGGCAGACCGTGCGAATGTACAAGATCCAATGGAGCCATCACACGGAAGAAGAAGCCACGTGGGAGACGGAGGATTATCTTAACACCAAGTATCCGGGCTTCCTCCAATCCCGAAACAGTGAGTCTTTTTCCCCATCTCTTCGTTGTCAAATCGAATCTCGGGACGAGATTCCGTTTAAGGGGGGTAGGCTGTGACGCCCCAGGTTTTTAATTACCGTCATTAACGCTAATGACCGGATTAGCCGGTCAATTGGTCAACCGAGGTCAACCCTAGGTCAACCTGGGCCCTCACCCATGAAAACTCCCTAACACACCCTAGTGACCCTAAGTGAATAGTAAATACACTTGTGGGGCCAACCCATGGTCAAAGGGTGGGTCAAACCCCTTGCCATCCCAGTGTCCACAGGTGTCTGCCGGAACTTTTGCCGCGTTCTCCAAAATTCACCTAAACACTTAAAATTCTACCTTTAGGAAAGTTGTAGGCCTTGTTGAGGGACACAACTTTCATGTAGATTGGCATTTCAAATTTGGAGAGGAAAATTGTGAAAAACCCCTTGCAAGACAGGATTCACTGTTACCAGAAACAGGCTGACATTCAAAGTTGGCATTCAAATAAATTCAAATCTAGGAAGAAAAACCCTATACAGCCTTTGTAAAAATTGTAGCTAGTACCTAGATCTACAACTTTGGTATTCATCACTTGGTCCAGTTAAGTTTGATAATTTTGAGAAAAACTCACTTGAACACAGCACCAGCAATACGGGTGGAGCCAGAGCGCGCCGCGCGCGACGTCGTGCGCACCCGCGCGCCGCCACCGCCGCCCGCCGCCGGCCATGCCCCGGCGTCCACACCCGCGCCGCCCGAGACCTCGCCACCCGCGCCACGCCCCATCCCGAGGTCACGCGCCCCTACGCGCGCCCGCCCGAGGCGCCCGGCGTCGGCGCGCGCCGCACGCGCGCGCACGCGCGCGGACCGCCGGTCCGTCGGCCGTGTCGCCGCCGTACGCGCGCCGCCCGAGCGCCGTAGCACGGCGAGGGCATCTCCGCCGTCAATGTCCGTCACCCCTATATGCGCCGCGCGGCATATAAAAGCCCCCCCCCCTTCGTTCTCGGCGCGCCACCCCGAGCCGCCCGCCGCCATCGTCGCCGCCGCCCAAACCCACGCGCCCCGGCTTCCTTAGCACCCGGGATAGCTCACATGTGCGCTTGTTTCGCCCCCATTTAGCCTCCACGCCGCGCCACCCCGAGCCGCCGTGAGCGCCGCCGCCGCCACCGCCGTGCGCGCGTCGCCGGAGCACATCCCGACCCCGACCGCTTCACCGCCAAACGACCCGTGGTGAGCCTCAATTGCAACCCCGCCATGCCGCTTGTTGCCGTGGCCCGGCCCCACATCGCCGCCGGCGAGCCCTCCCCGCCAGGCCCAATTGCGAGGGCATGGGTTGTGAAATTTCGAGGGCCTGGTTGCAAGGAAACCTAACTAAGTTTATTTGCAGATCAGTCCAGTGTCTTGTAAAATCCCTAGAAATTCACAGAAAAATCAGAAAAATCCCAAACCAATTTTGTAGGGTTCAGGATGCTAAACCCCACCTCTTTTGTTTTATACTCATGGCCAGATTCAAAATATGTTTGGAAGGAAAAATACAAATGTGTTATACATGGATCTGTCATAACTTGAAAAATATAACTCCTCTGTAGCCCAATTTTGGATATGTTGTGTGCTTGGATATAACTACATGCTGTGCCAAAAATTGCACAAATTTATGCAGTAGATTTTGCTAGACAAATTCTTTTCCATTCCTGCAGTAACTGCCTAGATGATTTTTTCCTGTTAAATATATTTATGTTCTTGAGCCCAACTTGTGCACACTGTCTTGTAATGCGAGAAGACACACCCTGTGAATTAATCATGAATTTTGGATTAACAGAAGCAATTATTATTGAATTATGCATGTTTTCCTTTGTAAATTAATATACCAAGATCAGTAAGGTTTCCATGTGAATGTGCTGGTTCTTTAGGCTTGTTTAGGTCCAGAGAGCATGCACAAGAAAAATTGGATCATTTTGATGCTTATTTATTTTTATATGCATTTAAGTTGAATCACTAGCTAGCCTTTGTTATTTTCCATAATATTTAATTTCCTAGCATCCAACACTTACATGTGGGTCCAATGGACCAGGATGGGTGCTAGAAGGCTTAAGAAACACTCATGTAAGTTTTGGTAATTTAATTGATTAATAAATGTCTTAAATGCCCTTTTTATTATTAAAGGGAAATTAAAATAAAGAGAAACCCTTAATTAAACCTTTTCCTTTTTGAAAGCATTATTTAATATAAGTAAATAAAAGAAATTTAATTATCAACACTGATAAGGAATTAATTCATAAATATAAATATCAATTACACCTTTGTTGGTAAAGATAAAATGAAATGAAGCTTCCACATGAAATGCTAAGGCTTAATAAAAACCTTTATTCAAATGTGGAATAAAAGAGTAACCCATGTACAACCAATAACTTCCTAAAATAGAAACCTTAGATGAATGCTTGTTAAGGTGAATATGACCAACTAGAGTTGGATAAGACAACAAACTATCACATCACCTAAAGTGCATTGCATTCCATGTAGATCTTCCGAACGGAGATTACTCCCACTGTCCCGAAACCGAGGAAGGCGGAGCGGAAGGTTCTCTGCAAGACGTGGACGTACTCGACACCGAGGGTGCCCAAGCTAACCTAGTCGACGAAGGCAAGCTCCGGTGCATCTAACCCGAGTTTTTTTTAAAAGTTCTTTATTCAATTATCTATGAATGATTGTGCATTTACGTTCAGGAGTTGAATGAAACCCTAGATGCATGATCCATAGGTACCTTTGGTCCCTACTAGTATGATAGGTCGATAGCTGCTAAGCTATAGGACCGTTACAAGTCGGGTGATGACCTCACTCGTGAGAGTAGGTTCCTATATAGGAATCATACTATATCCTTAAATGGATTGCTCACGTGGTAAGAGCATGGGATCCGGGCTCCGGTCCAGTGGTTATGTGGGTTAAGTCTTTGAACGTACCAAACATTTGCCGGGAATGGGACCGGTAAGCCTAGTACCATAATGAGGCGGCGAGGGATCCTACCGTTACTACTCTTGGGATTCGCTCTCACGGCTCGCCACCGGTGGTGTATGGTGACTCCGGGTATCTCGCGGGGTATGCGGATAGCCTCGCACCAAAGACTGTAAGATTCAATCCCGACCCGAGGATTTATGGGGACGGCCTGGGAAGTTGTCCTCGCGGGGGCAGCCTACCGTGTGTTTGGGTCTACCTTGCAAGGTTTAAATCAATCGATTGTCGGCCTCTCACCGTTACCCGAGACTACTTACTCCACTAGTCATGTGATCCCTAATGATGGAAGTCGATGAATATGGTGTTTGATTAATTGTATTGTACAACTTTTGCTTGTACTAGTTGGCTAATGTAGTAAAGACTAAACTACTAGAACTTGTGCTAAAATCTTGAAAGTAAGGACCTACTCTTTGTTACTTTTTAGCAAAAGCAACCCAGTAGCCAAAAAGCCTTTCATGGTCTAGAATTGGTGAAGTAGTTATCACTGACGGGTAAGTCTTGCTGAGTATTAGTATGCTCAGCCTTGCTATAATGTGTTGATCCAGTTAATGCCTTCAGTGATGTGTGGCCCGGAGAGATCCCGCCCGGCTGGGAGCTGGAATGGGTGGAGGACGACTACTGAAAGCATCATGGATGGCCTCCCGTGGTGTCTTCGCTTCCGCTAGTTAATTTCCGCTGCTTTTCAAAACTCTGAACTATTTCGTCATGACAAAAACCATGGTTTGTAATAATTAATCCTTCGGGGTACGAATTTGGATTTGAATGATGTTGTATCTCTGGACTCACCTTCGAGTGAGTTTTAATGCATATATTCGATCCTTGTGCTCTCAAGTGATTTACCGGGCGTTAACCCGGCAACTTACGACAGGATGGTACTTTATTATTGCTTAATGACCAAAGTGGATCGGTCTTAGGCGATAGTACGGTATTTTCTTGGGCGGGTTGTCACACCACCCTCAGCATCAGGTGCAGGATCAACATGTGCAGGAGGTGCCTCATCATCTGCCACAGGTGCTGGTGGGATCACAATATCCCCATCAGCATCAGCCTCCAACACAGTGCCATCGTACGACTGCGGGCGGCCAATGGCTCTTCCTCCATCTCTACCTTTTCCGGATCTTCCTCTTTGGGTTCCGTCCGCACTTCCTCCGGATCTTCCTCAATTTCGGCCTCGGTCGAATCTCCTCGGGTTCCCCTCAACATCCTCCAAACGGTGACGACGAGCCGGCACCCAGTGGGAACACATCCACCAGTGCTCTTGCGAGGAGTCAGGTAGGTTCTGGCCATCTGTCAAAGTAAAACTGATCTCAGAGTACAGAATAAATCAAAATGACAGAGTTTAAATGATAAACAAGATTAAATTAGATTTTTAAAGCGTAAATAAGATGATTTGAAGCATGATAAGGTATTCTAGAACATGAATCCTTAATTTCGTCCATTTCTAACTAAGGCTGCGACCTACAGTCATCACGGCTCTGGTACCACTTTGTCACACCCGATTTTACAAGGAAAACCGAATGCATCTCATATGTGTGTCAGGATCAATTTACACACACATGATAGACAAAAGAGTGTAATACCATTGCAGTAACAAAACGTACGAGAGTTAAACTGATACACTATTCTTTATTACACTCAGAGGGGTGGACACTCTCGACCGTAACATGCAGTAACATGCAGCATGGGCGGCAGAGGAGGCACACAAATCTCGGCAACAGGTCGGACGGTCTCGACCGTAGGTCTGGCAGCCATAGCGGTGGGTTCAACGGTCGTGACTGTCTTCGCAACGGGTTCGACAGCAGGTCCGTCGGCGGTTCTGACAGTAGGTCATGCGGTTATGTTGGCTACGTATGCAGTTTTGAGGTTGCACCGTATATGAAGCAGTCAGACTGACTTCAACAAGGAGTTGTATTTTTCATAGGCAAATCTAGATTTGCCAAACATACACAGTATTTTGCAAGTCCTCCTTCTCGCGATGTCTCCAACAGACCAACCGCATTCGCATTTGCAAACCCCCCATGCCGACGAGCTGCCGCAGCGCCGCCCGCTGCGTGGGGAAGGAGAGAAGCAGCAATGCCGGCCGGTGGTGGGCGGAGATCCCAGGACACCACACGGCGGCGGAGCTTGCCGGCCGCGGCCCCCCATGGCGAGCTCTCGCACGCGCGGCGGGCGGCGGGCGGAGATTGAAGACACCAGACAGCAGTGGAGCTCGCCGGTCGCAGTCCCCGCGTTGAGCTCTTGCATGTGCAGCCGGCGCCCGGCGGCGGGGAAGCTCCCGTCGAGCTTCCGGCTTCCTGTGGTTGGCTCGGAAGATTTGCCTTTGAGGAGAGAGAAGTTGCATATTTGCATCTTCTCTCTCCTTCGATGCAAACTGCCTTCGCCTTTTGCATTCTCTGTTGGGAACGAGTTTGGTGATGCACAGTGCCGATTCGTGAGCTATTTTTGCTTTTGCACATGCTGTTGGACTCAGTCTCACGGTTGCAAGAGGATCGTAGGAAAGCTATGATTGGTCCTCTCTTGTCGATGTACTACCTCTGTCCTATAAACAAAGTGCAATTTTAATTTTTCTAGGACAGATCAGTGGTGACATGAAAAGACTCTGGTATCCTTATTTTTTTCCACATGCGATAAGTTTTATCATGCAGATCAGATCTAATTACTTAATTGGGTAGGTAATCAGATCTATTTTATAGAAGTACACTCTTTCTAAGATTTTTTCAAATGTTAAGATTGGCATTGTTAACGTGACGGAGAGCGGCTGGCACGTATTCACACGTGTACTGCTGCTACTGCCATCCATGTCGACGAGATGACTTATATATAGCTTGCATGCAACATGAAAGCCGAGGACTGCTCCGCTTCTTGTGTGTGATACTCCATAGCATTTTTCCTGGGACCCCTAGATTTTATTTTTCCTGCGGCCCCAACAGGATTTAACGCCGGGTAGGCCTTGTTTCTTTTCAATTTTCGGCATACTATTTACAAAGCAATTAAATCGATTATATTACTTATATCCCTCCAAATTATGTATATAGCCCAAAAAAAAGTAGATCACAGGTATAACAAAGAAAGAAAATCACAGACATGCTGATAACGATGACAATGGACAACCACAACCAAAGACGCGACGACTCACCCTCTCTGCGGCAAATCATTGCGGAAAAAAAAAGAGGAAAAGAAAAATAACTAGCATGAATAGCAATTCCCAATTCAATGGTTATTTTAACAATGTAGTGTGTATTATTACTCCCTCTGTTCCAAATTGTTGGACGTTTCAACAAACACTATACACTTAGATATGATGTATGTATAGATGCATAATGATATATATGAATTTAGTAAAATCAACACGATGACATGGCCTGCAATTTTGAACGGGGGTGATTAAATGCCCAATTTCAATAAGTTTTGGTATGCAAGTTAGATCTAATAGGTAACTAAATCTATTTTTTAAGATTGCACTTTTTTATATTTTTTCAAGTGTTAGGATTTCACTTTTTACGAGGAAGTAAGTGCAAAGAGTGGTCAAGATTCTTGGAGGATTGGTTTATACTGTTACGAATGAAAAGGAAGAAGATCGATTGAATTATTCTGTGTACAGTACAAGTATTTATATCTACAGTAATTGGCAACTGCCAATGGGTGAAATGGTGCCTTGTTGGTTACGATGCCTCTTCGGTGGAGGCTTTCTTGCTTTGTACGATACATGTTCACTAATACTAATCCTACCACTAATTAACTATATTTATCTATTGATCACTAATTAATTATCTCTAATTAATCTTTGAGGACCATGTGTGGTTCGAGGACTGGTGGATGGTCGCTTCCTTGTGTGATGAGTGATTGACAACGTTGTGTGGACTGATTCTTGGCTAAGTATTGCAGGTGCAGGTTGCGACTTGACTGGTGTTGGTGTAGGTGAAGAACAAGCGCGAAAGGTCGTCGCCGGTGAGGCCTCCAGGTGTGGAGAAGACAAATAGGCTTCGTTCGAGGGACCCGGTGGCCAGCGGGCTCAAGTGCGGGCCGCATGGTGGCATGAACAGCAAGATGAAGTCATGGACGGTTTCTTGGTTGAGCCTCAAAACCAAGGTCGAGCCGGGACTACGTGGGAGCCGAGTCATGAGTGGAGATTGGCGAAGGCTACACCGAGTTCGCGGGGTTTCCGGTGGTTCACCAGAAAACCACTGGGTTCCTTGGTTGATCCACAAAGCCAAGACCGAAGAACCGAAGACGGAGCTGCAGCAGCGCCGGACCGGTCCCGACCGGTGGGTCTGACCGGTCTGACGGGTGGGTACCGGTCGACCGGTGAGGAACCGGTCTAACCGGTGTGCGACGACCTCCGAAATCTTCAAAGCGGAGGACACGCGTCGGGATCGCAAGGCTTGCGTCGAGGCTAAGCAGGTTGCGGTCGCCGGGCATCCGTCCGATGGAGAAAGCTTCAAGTCTTCCAAAACCGCCCTTGAGGGGCTTGTATCCTTAGTTATTAGGAAAGGGTATTTTAGACTTTCGGTTGCCTCCATATAACCCAAGAGGTGAGAGGATGGTAGCCAAGCCTTGGAACCCTAGTTCATTTGCTTTCCTATTTTCTCTTCCTATTTTCTTAGGATTTCCATAGGACTAGCTTGAGAGCTTCATGGTGAGATCTTGTGAGAGGGTTGGATGATCGGGCGGCAAGCTAGACCTTGTAAGAACCTTTGTTGCATGTATAGATGATTCGGCGTGGTTCCTCAAGGTTTGGATGTGTTGTTCCCAGTTGTTCTTGGTGGTGATTTTCGGTGCCCTCTCTTGGTAATTTCTTTGGGTTGTTTTCGGGACCTTTCTCTTGGGGATTTGATGGGGGAAATTTGTGGGAACTCTTCGTGGTTCTTTGGGCTGTGATTCCCCTCCCAAATCCGTGAGTAAAGGGGCTCGATTTTGGGGTTTTCCGAGTTCTAGGATTAGAGGTGTTCTTGGCGGGATTTCTTCGATTTCTCCTTTTTGGACAAGTTTTGGTGGAATTAAACTTGGCTATGGACTCCTCATGAGGTGTTCCTATTATCTCCAAAGTCTTGTTCAAGTCCGTGGAGCGATTCGGAAGATCGAGATTTGGATTTGGGGAGTTACCGGTCTTCTTCATCCCGAGTCGCCCAGCTACACCGCCGACCGGTCTCTTACAGTTCGATCGGGCAACCCTCGGTGGGTTTTTCTCGGGTGAACGTCCGGGTGTGTTCGCGTTGTCCTGTGTTGCAATGTTTCGAGTTTGGTCGGTTTGGAGGTCGGTAGGCTTGTTTGGTGATTTGGGGGCTTTCGGGCTTGGACCGATCGCCGGTTTTACACGGTCCGACCGGCGAAGCCACTTAGTGGAAGTCCACTCTCACCACAGGGACCGGTCCGACCGGTGGTGCCGACCGGTCCGACGGTGTTGTCCGTAGACTCGAGGTTTGTGCTCCGCCGCGTTCTCGGCGGAAGGTTTTTGTTCCAGTCCAGGCCCCGCTACGTGGCTTGGCATTTGGTATAGACGGAGACATTTTGAACTTTCATCTTTTGGAGTTTCCATCTCCTTCGGAAGATTTTTTGCTCCATTCACTCCCCCCTCCCGCTCTCTCGGTTCGCCGTTCGGTCCTTCAATCTTAACCTCCCCCTTGATCATAGATCTTCGAGGCACCTTTAATCTCGTAGAATCTTTGATATTGGATTGTCAATCGTATTCTTGAGCTTTCGACCCCGTGCTATATCGATATATCCGGTAAAACTCCTTACCCGTGGGTAGGGAAAATCCCATGATATGTATATTCACTGTCTATAGACCCTTTATGTATATTAGCTTAGTCTGCCTTTGTCAGATCATATGTCATATATTATCCTTGAACCTCGTGGGATAGTAATATGCTTACCTTGTTAACATTATCTCATTAACGTTATTGGAAACTCCTTGGTAACTCATATGAAGAGTGTAATGTGATCTTATGTAGGTTATATCTTAATGAGATCCCCCCGTTTTTGCAATCTCTAGTCTTCTCATCCAATTCCTTTCGCTTTGATGATGATTGTAGAGCTTTGTAATAGATCAGCTAAATTATCACAGACTTATTTGCAGATTTCTATTTCTCCTTCTTTTGGGTTCATGGGGGTGATGTTTAGGAATAATATGCTTAGTCATATAACTCTTTTTACCCGCCCTCCGAGCAACACATCTGAATTATCTTCAAAGATAATTTCGTGTATCAACCGTCCCATACCACAAGATTTATTATTGTTTATCTTCTCGAGCCATACGCTTCCGTGATCCTCTATAATGCTATTATTTCGTGTTGTTGATGTAGATACTAAAGTCCGCTTTGTAGCTTCCAGATATTGTTGTCTACCTTGCTGAATACAAGCCTATTTGTGATCTGCCATTGTGGGGATATAATAAATAACCAGATCTCGTATATCCTATAAGATTAGGATTTTGACTTCTACTATAGAATAATCCAAGATCTCTAGTGCCATTGAGGTATCCGAATTGATTTAACTCCTACCCAATGACGTTTGGTAGTCGCCTATGTCTTGCTAATAAATTTACCGCAAATTCAATATCCGCCGGTATTGTTAGCAAGATACATAAGTGCTCCAATCACACTCGGGTATGGACTTTGGTCCTAATACCTCTTCTTCTTTTCCCCGTGGTCTAAAGGATCCTTCTCATATCTAGGATCTTCTCCTGGAGTCTTTATAGGTTCCTTTCCTATTGATTTCTTCTTTTTTCTATCGATTGTTCATATCCTTGGTTCTCTTTCCTAGCATACTTCGTTTTCCCAGTCCTTCATCTCCTCCATCTTTATGTGCGGCTTCTTATATCGTTTCCCCTGTTTAGATCTCGCTATATCGTTTCTCCCGTCGATGACCGTTTTGAAGCGCAGACTTATCTTTTTAGTATCCCTTCAACTTAGGAATTCTTTCCGTTTCCTTCCTCTTTTGCCTATATCTTCCCCTTTCATCTTTACGATTTCCTTTTATCGTATCGGTTCCTCGAGAACCTTCATGTATTTCGAATCCTTGACCCGTTTTCTGTCCTACGTCCTCACCGCATAGATAGCGTTTTTACCGCCATGAGTTAATATCGAACATTATTCCGCTCTGCCGGAGAGTATTTTCGTTGATCCGCCGTCTTTGCTACCTTTCCCTAGCCTCGCTTTATACCTCACCCTTCATTGTTTTCATTTCTCTTACGAACGAAAACTCATTTATATCCCCGGTAGGATACCGAGGTATTGGCCTCCCCGATACCTTTCTTTTTTTGTGAGGCATCTCTACTTCATTCTTCTTTCCCTTATCCCGCTCGAGCGCTTTTTGCACTCCCCTAGACTTGGGATCCATCTGTAAAGACATTTGCATTTCTTTGAGAATAAGAGTCGACTCTATGGACTTACGTCGTAAGATTCTCCATCTCCATTATCGTTTCTTCATCCTTAGATTCATCAATATTTCCTTCATGATGGATCCAAGATTTCCATTATTAGCTCCGTTTTTCGCTACCGAGCTAGAGTTGGATTATAACTATCCACAGGACATCATGTCCTCCGGTGTCTATTAACCAATTTTATTTGATTTTTTGTCTTCTTCTACTTATTAGCAACTTATCTTGCTTCTTAGAAGTGCTTCTCCCCCTCTTTTATTAATAGGGGTTGAGTGTTTTCTTTGGTCCTCCTCTTTCGCCTTTCTTCGGGTGTAGCTTCTGCCCTTTATCTATAACGTCTCAATTATTTCTTTTTCAAGTCATGATTCTCCGCCTTTTCTCTCTTCGCATCTTTGAATCCTTCCATTCCTTCTATTTCCCGGCATTTATTTCGTACGTTCTCCCCCTAATCCGGAATGATCCTCATTAAATATGCATCAGCGACCGGAGTAAAAGATCCCCGTCAGGGTTCTAAGTACTTAATATTGACGGAGAGGAATATCCATATAGATCCCCATTTCCGTGTGGATCCATTGATGTTCGCTTAGGTGGTGAGATGGTGCGTATACCCACCCAAATTTACGCAAATGGGAAATACTAGGAGGATTCCCACGTACTAAATGTAAGGGGGAAGTATCAATCATGTATCGTTGGTCGTAGTTGGATTAAGTCTGCGCGTCGAACCGCTGCCCCACACGACGTAGGCATTACATTCATGAGTAGGTCTTGCTACAGCTTGTCCGTTTATCACCGTTGTTCGGTTAATAATTGTATCAAGTTTTTCTGCTCGCACTCAAGTCTCCCGTCGTAGTCAAGGGACCCTTCTTCCCTCGAGTGGTGAACCCAGGTATCGAATCCGTGGAACAATTGTGACGCAGACTTAATCTATTAAAGCCAAATAACTTCATCCTTGGTAAAGAGAACCCTAATGCATCTAGATAAGAACCAACAAAGATAAATCTAATCTACTAAAGACCGGAGAAACAAGTAAGATTGGTAGATAAACCGATCTAGAGGGATCGGGGTAAGCCTTTTGTTGAGTTCCAGCAGAGAAGAAGTAGCAAATCGAATCTTAATAGAAGCCTCTTTAATCGTGGTTTCCCGTCCAAATCCGAAAACATCCGCCTTTCGAGACCCCGTTCGTCACAACGTATCCCTATTCATGCGGGGAGCTTAGGCGTCGCAATCGAGATTCTTTCGAAGATCCGCGTGTCCTCTACCCCCGCTACAGAACCCCTATGTAATCTATCGTACGAATAGATTGGATAGCAACCGTCGACATCTTCGAGGAAACACTTGATCGCTGAAGTTCCTTGTATTCAGTTGACTGTCATACCAGATCACCCCGGGATCCTTCCTTGATCTTGCTTCTAGCTCCGGAACTCCGTTGGTCTTCCTGCAGTTCCCACGTCGGCTAGGGAAACCCTACTCAACTAGCTCGCCCTCTCCTCTCCGACATGGTGTCCCTCTCTTCTCTGCTCCTCGGCGGCCGAAGACGAATCTCTCTGCGTGGCTCTCGGTCGGGGGACTATAAATAGCCCGTTGGCGGCTAGGGCAAACTTTGGGCCCATGCTCGGGCCGCCGCCCGGCCGGCCCGGGCCCTTTAGGCCCGGCCCGTGGCTCCTTTGCCCGAGGTCGGTTCCTTTGCTTCCCGGATTTTCCCCCTTCGCATGTAGGTCCATGTCGTCGGTTTCTCTCCGATTGGACTCAACTCCTTGTCTTGCAAGATTCGGCACTTTTCTCGGTCGGGTCCCCGGAGTCCGTCGTCTTCTCGGATCAGTCCCCGGCTTCTTGGAGTTAATTTTCTTCATTGCTGACTTGTTCGGGGCTTCGGCCCGTCTTCTTCCCTATCCCCGCTCTTCTCCAACCGCTCCCGTGAACTTGTTATACCACGGGGTTAGTACCATGGATAAGGTATAATTCATCCACCCGAAGGTAAACTCTGCTAGTTGCGGTTTTCCCTCACTCTCCCCCATGCTTAAACCTTCTCGTCCTCGAGTAAGCCTTCGTGGATATCATCATTCCCAATTTTACTTTCCTTGATCCCATGGAAACATAATCTCTCATTTTAATTCATTAAGTTCCATAATGTACTAGCCTTCATCTCTACGGAGGGTAGATTCTTTTTAAGCTCATCCCCAAGTATTACATCTCCAAGTTTTAAATAGATCTCGGAATTTTTGAATGAGATCGAGTGCTCCTTCCTTTTCATCTCTCTTCTCTGCTCTCATCTCGCTTGTCTCTCAAGCCTATATGTTCTACTCCTTTCCCTCTCATATATATGTGGTAGGCTTTATATGGAGCTTTGGGAAAGTTTAGTCCTAACAGATTTTATAAATGAGGTGTTGTCACAGACAAGCTTCTCATGGTCTTACCGGACTCGTCAAAGGTCATTGGAATAATGTTAATCAAGGAGGGGAGAGAAATCCCCTTTTAGTGAGTGGCTGTCAATGGCAAATGATCCCGGGCCAGGAAGTCCTCGTTATCGGATTCACATGTTGGAAAATGAGAATGGATCTTTTTATCTTGAAGCCTTGAATGCACTCTTAGAGACCGGGGAGTTCCTTTCCTTTTTTTTTCTTTCTTTTTCTTTCTTTTCTTTCTTTCATTCTTCTTTTTTTTCCTCGTCTATTTCGGTCCTGACTTTCCCGAGTTTTGATTTTTTATACCTTGAGTCTGAGTACCGCTGGATTTTTTTTTCTTTCCTCTTCTTTTTTTTTTCCCCTTTTCTCTCTGCCCGTCCTACCTCCTCCCCCTGCTTAGACGTTGCTCGTCCTCGAGCAAAGAGGCGAAAAATAAGGTAGGTACCGGAATATTTTTCCTTGGAGAGATACTTCAAATCTTCAACGTTGGCACCGTCTTGCGATCTTCCTTGAATTGATGATCCATTCTCAACGATAGGTTGTGGTCAAGGAGGTAATCACAAAAAGATGATATTTGGTTTAAGGGTGGATATCCGGCGAAGTTTGTGAGATCACCGATGCGGGGATACACAATGCACGGATAAAAGGCTAGCAAAAAGATAGATACGCAAAAACGGAATGACCAGCTTCTTAGTCTCGGGCCAGAGAAATCATGGCCTGCAATAACGCACTCAAAAATAAATCTTGTACACTAAGGCTTATGCACTCAAATATATATAAGGCTTTGGATAGGTTGAGCAACACACAAGTGATATTTGTGACAAGGTTAGCAATATTTTTGAGCATAAAAGACATCTTTAATCTATTCATAACTTGAGAGCACATTAAACACTATGGGTCTTTATTTTAATCATAACCTCCGCTGAAAATTAAGCTAGCATTTAAATAAATTCAGATCTGTATTTTTAAGAGAGCACTAGCTTAAACATGCATAAATCAATTACAAAGATGAACAAAGCTGCAATTTTAATCATATATCGTCATGGCACGAATTTTGTAACTTTTCCAATGATATAATCAAGGTGGTGTCTTTATTAATGGTGACATCAAGTTGAAATACACACTGAAAATAAACAAACATGCTTGCTGAAAATTAAATAAAAACAGAAAATACTACGCAAACACACATAAGCAAAAGCTGAAAATTACAGAGAAAAAGAAAAGAAAAGAAAACTAAAGTTCCTAAATCTTCTAGTCCTCCGCCGGTGGTTGATGTTGATGATCTTGATAATAATACCCTTGCTCATAATATGGTTGGACACTTTCTCCGACGAATTGATTTGGCTCCACAAGGTGAAGGCGTCCAAGTTCAAAGGCAATATTTGCGTTGCCTTGAGGAACCAAGTTGAGAAGTACCTTGGTTCGTGTGTGATGAGTGATTGACCGGATGGTTTGAAGCTTTGTGTGTGTAGTGTTGAGTTGTGTTGTGGGTGTTTTATTTTGTGTATTTACCTTATTGTTTATGTGGTGTGTTGTCAATGCACTCGTGAGGAGTGGTTGACAACGTTGTGTGGACTGACTCTTGGCCTAGTATTGCGGGTGTTGGTTGCGGCTTGGTTTGCGTTGGTGCGGGGTGAAGAACGAGCGCGAAAGGTCTTAGCCTTGCGGGGCCTCCGAGGAGTGGAGAGACAAGTAGGCTTGGTTCGAGGGACCGGTGGCCGACGGGATCAAGTGCGATCCGCATGGTGCAAGAAGAGCAAGACGAAGTCGTGGACATGGAGCCGGTGCATCGGTGGTGGCCAAGTCAAGGAACGAGGCAAGAGCGAGTAGACCGTCCGGCGCCGGGAGGTGAAAGGCTTGGCGGGCTCGACGCTTGGCGTGGTGAGGCCGGGCCGTGTACGCGGGGTTTGGTGGTTTGGCCACAAAACCATCGGAGGAGGGTTTCTCGGTTTGGGCCTCAAAACCGAGCCCGAGGGCCTGGCGTGACGGAGACGGTATCCGGGTGCGTCGGGAAGCTTCGAGGCGGGCGACACGCGGCATGATCTAGGTGCTTGCGTCGGGAGGACGTGAAGGCCTGATGGATGCGCGGCCGTCCGATGGTGAACTTCATGTGTTGACCAAAATGCCCCTGTGAGGGCTTGTGTTGTACTCCTAGTGTAGGGGCACTTCGGTCTTTTCGGAGGGCCTATATATAGGAGGAGGGGGCTGAAATTTCAGCCAACTCTTGGGCTAGAGGCTGCGGTACTCTTTCATTTTGGAGTGCTTTGGGAGAGAGGGAGAGAGAGGAGAGTGGCTCTTTGATTGGAGCTTTTTGCCATCTTAGATTTGATTTCTAGGAGTGGCTTGTAATCGATTGGACAAGATATTCATAGTGATTTCATCCTCTAAATCTTGTGCCAATCTTTCTATTCCCGAATTTCTTTTATTGCCTTTTCGGAGCTCTTTTTGTGCTATTTTCGTGCTTGTTTTTGGTGCCTTTGTTCTTGGTGTGATTCCGCGGATTTGAGTGGATTTCTCCCCAGATTTCTTTGAGGGAAACATGGATAGATGCCTTGTGCATCTTTGTGCTTGATCTTGTGCCCTCAAACGCCGGGAAACCACTTCGATTCGTGAGTTTTCGTTCGGTGCTCTAGCTTTTGGTGGTGCTCAAAGGATTCGCGATTCCCGGTGATTTAGGGAGTTAGGAAGCAAGATTTTTGGGTTATAGCATCCTTGTGTGACGCTTTTCAAGTACCCAAACCCTTGTCTCTACGACTTCAACCGTTTGGGAAATCCGATGATGATTTGGGAGAGTTGACTTTCGGGGTCGGGGCGTTTTCGGCTCGTCCGCACGGCGGACGGTCCGCGAGGGCCGGGCGGACGGTCCGCGTGTACGGTGTTCTTCGCGTGTTCTTCGTGTTCTTGAGCGCCTTTGTTTTCGATCCGGTTTGGCTTTTGCTTTTTGTTGCGGCCGGTTTGCGGACGGTCCGGGCTCGGAGCGGACGGTCCGCGGGTGGCGCGGACGGTCCGCCCGGCCTCGGCGGACGGTCCGTTTTTCTCGGGTCGCTCGGTGTTCCGTGTGCTTTAACGGACGGTCCGCGGTGTACGGCCGGACGTCCGCGGGGTTGGCGCGGACGGTCCGCGAGGGGCGGCGGACGGTCCGCGAGGGCGGGCGGACGGTCCGCGAGGCTCGCGCGGACGGTCCGCCCCCTCTGTCCGGACGGTCCGCGAGCCCGGTCGCTTTGCTCTTTGGTTCGATTCCTCCCTCCTTCATTCGTGCTTCCGCGTGTGTTTCTAGGAATCGTTGTTTTGGCGATTGGTGTGTGATTCGTTCCAACGCTTGTGTGTGACCGGGTTTTGACTAGGGTATAGGCCGGGTTCTTTGAGAAGAATTTTTACCGGCTCCTATTCACTCCCCCCTCTCTAGTCGCCATCCGATCCTTCAATTGGTATCAGAGCAGGTTGTGGATTCTTTTGGCTCAAACAAGTCTTGAATCCATAGGGTGACTAGAGGAAAGAGGTGCTTTTGCTTGCGACCTTGGTTTGCTCGTTTTGAGTCCGACGATTTGGAGTTGTGCCCTTGGAAAACCATAACTTGAGATACCTTCAGTAAAACGGGCATAACTTTTCGCTCGGTGCTCCGTTTTGGCTCAAATTTTTACAGCGGTTTCGTGACTCCATTTGTAGGTGATCCAAATCATCAAAGATCATTTGGGGTCTTCAAAAATTCAGAAAAAATCAACAAGATAATTGAAAAATCCTCATTTATGTCTCTTGCGGCTTTGTCTTGTTTCTTCTGGATTTTCTCTAGGCTTCATTTCACCTTATCTTGAGCTGAATTTTTTTGTGCCTCTATCTTTGGTGCTCCTTGTTCAGTGGTAAAATTTTGGGAAAAAGATAAGATCCTTTGCTATTGAACTCGTCAGTAGTTGTTAGAGAATTGAGGCCTTTTGAGTGCTTTCTTTGCATCGTTGCTTGTTCCTTGAGCTTGGTTTCGGCTAATCCTAACCGGTACTTTGTTTATGGCACCAAGTTCTTCTCCTTGTGGTTCTTTGAGCAGGAGGAGTATGGAGGTTGAGGCGGAAGCCGAAGTGGAGGAGATGATATCTCTCATCGAGGACTATCGAGATGGTGACATCAAGAAAGGCAAGCTCTACCACAAGCTAGGAGGCATGAACCAAGGTACACTTGCCAAAGCTATCTTGATCCTATGCAATAGGTTGGATGATTGTGAGTGTGATTGTGGAGACTTGCATAGGAGAAACATAGATTTGTGTGATGCCTTGCGTAGGAAGAATGAGAAGATGAAATGCTCTCTTACTAGGTTGAAATGTGGTATGGCTCATTGGAGGTCTCGTGCGTTGAATTCTTGCACTTCTTGTAACACCATGCATGCTAAAAATGATGCTTTGATTGCTTCCATTGCATGCTTGAAATCTGAAATCAAGGTGTTAAATTTCAAAGCTTCTTTGCCTTGCAAATCTTGCGATGCCTTGTGTCTTGAAAATGAGAAATTAAAATATGAAGTTAGTTGGCGCAAAATGCATGTTGAAGCTTTTAGAAGAGCATGCGACAATCTTGATTTTGAGAATGATGAATTGAGATCATCTCTTGCTAACTTGCAATCTGAAATTGACTTGTTGAAATCCAATGCTTCTATGCCTTGCAACTCTTGTGTTGTTTTGAATGATGAACTTGATATGGCTAGGAGTAAGATTGCTTTGTTAGAGTCAAGTGCTTCTCTACCATGTGTTTCTTGTGAGTCTTTGCTTGCTGAAATTAATGAACTAAAATTGACTCACACCACATGTGTAGATGAACTTGAGCATGCTAGGGCTGAAATTTGTGATATGAAATCCATGCCTTGTAGCAAGTGTTCTTTGTTGCTTGGTTGAGGATGCTTGCCATACTTCTTGCAATGATGATAATGCTTTGCGAGATGTAAATGATGTTGCTTGTTCATGTGATTTCGTTTGCACCTCATGCATTGATTTGGAAAGTGAAGTTTTGGCTTTGAAAAAGATGCGCGAGGATATGAGCGCTAAGTTGGTTGAGCATGATGAGATGAGTGCCAACCTTGAGAAAGAAAATGAACTCTTGCGTACCACATATGCTAAATGCATTGAAGAAGAAATCAATAACTTGAGAAATATGACATGTGGTACTTGTGAGCGCCTCAAGTCTCAAAATGAGGTTTTGCGCACAAGGTGCAAGAGTCTTTGTGCCAAGGGTTTGGATTCTCACTTCTCTTGTCACTCCGATGTTTATGCTTCTAAATTTGCTTCTTCTAAACCGGAGTCGACTTCTTCTCTTGAGTGTGAGTCTTTGGATGCTAATAAGTGTGCTAGTGCTTTGGATAGCTCTCCCATAGCTACTCCTAAGCTTGTTGCTTCTTCCGGTGTTGCCCAAGGTGATTTGAATGGAAAGGGTGCCTCCCACATATTTGGAACTCATACTCCCAAGCCGAGGTTCCAATGCACCTTTTGCAAGAAGGATGGGCATACCGTTGAGTTTTGCTTTCGCCGTGTCAAGCACGAGCGACGTGTGCGTGCTAAAGCTTTTAAGAAGCCACGTAGTCTTTCTCATGGCACGTGTGATTCTAATGTGGACACCAAGTTGGATGTTGGGGTTGATGCTTCATGCTCTAAGTCCCAAGGGACTTCCCACTTACAAGAGAATGGTGATTCATCCACTCGGACCGTGCCTCTCGATAGGCCTTTGTACCATTGCTCTCCTTGTGGGAAGGATGGGCATCAAGAGAGTTTTTGCTACCGCCGGGCAAGGAGAATACGGCGAGGAGGTGCCTCTAGGCCTTTGGTTGTTCATAGCCTTTCTCATGGCATGAACACTTGTGAGCCTAAGAAGGCGCGATTTGTGGATGGGTCTTATGACACTCTTTCTAGTGAGTTAGGCCATGCTCGTGGACATGCTTCTAGTGTTTCTTGTGTTGGTCCGCGACATGCTTCCCGTGGTGCTTGTGTTGGTTCTTCTCCTACGACCCCGAAGGATCTTTGCCTTGTTGCTTGTGGTAGCACTCGACTTTCCTCGCGAGTGACTTCTTTGAGGCATGGTTCCAAGGGTGTTCGAAAGACTTTTCATTCCAACCGGCATTTGCATCATGCTAACCCACATGATAGGTTGTGTGCACCACTTACCCGTGTGACCAAATCTTGGATTCCCAAGTACGTGCTTGCTAACCCTTTGGGATCCAAGGCTCGGTCTTTCTCGTCTCCTTGTGTGTAGGTATGGAGACGCGGTTGGAGAACATGAGCTCAATGGAGACATGATGGTTCTCCACACCGTTTTGGATGGCTCTTGAAAGCCTTTGTACACATGTATAGTGAGTTTTCTTTTCCCCTTGTCCTCCCTTGTATATACTTGTGTCTTGCTTGTGTGAAAACCATGGTAGGCTAGCCACCTTGTTCATGATATCTTTGTGATCTTGAATATCTATATTGCTATCTTTGTATGATTTTATGGTGGATGTTATTTATGAACATCATGTCATGCTTTATGGTTGATTGCTCGGATATGTCATGTTGTTCATTCATATCATGTTTGTCTAGCTCGATGGTACCTTTCCTGTTAGCATGTTTGTCCCCCATGTATATCTTGTCATGCTAGCTTTGTAATATATGTTGGTGGATGATCCATGTGATCTTGTATCATGCCTTTGTTTAGTTCTTGTATATTGTTTGGCATGTTGTTCTTTGGTATCATTTTGGTTTAGTGTTGTACCTTGTTGACATACTTGCTTGCCCATGCTTATTCATATTTGTGGAATCATGTTACAATGCTCTATTTATGTTAATTGATATTATCAATGCTTTGTGTAGCATGTTGTGAGCTTTCCTTGTAGTTTTGGGCTTGTCTTGTCTTCGAGTTGTGTTGTTGTTCCTCTTTTCGGTTGGTTTTAGAGTTTTTTCCTTGCTCTTCCTTTTCCTAGTTTTTGCTTTGTTAGCTGCCCTTGGTTGAGGGGGAGCTTGGCTTCTTTTGATAGGGAATTTGATTCCAAGAAGGGTTGTGGCTTTTTGGGCAGTCTTTGTGATCCTCCAATTGATATTCCTTCTATGGTATTCAATTGCGATCTTTGCGGTTTTGCAATTGGTACTTTTTCTATGGTACTCAATTGGGACCTTTGGTGGCTCTTCTCTCACTTGGAGCGATTCTTGGTTGATGTGTTCCCTTGTGAGCTTTATTGGTGTTAAGTCAAGTTTCTTGTCTCCCTATGCATTCTGCATTGCATTTGTATCATATATCATGATGTATAGACTTTGGTAGGTTTGACATTTGTGTCTCGCATCCTGTCATATATCATGTTCCTTTTGATGTACATATCTACCTTTGTTGCATGTGTATCATATTGCATTTTAGGATGATGAGCTTCTTCCATATGCCTCATTTGAGTTTCTTTGGCTACTTGTGAGATATTGGTCATGTGTGTGGAGAAATAGCTATGTGAGGCTATGCTCTTGGAATATTTGAGATATATGTGTTGTGAGATAGCCTTTTTGAATCAAATGCTAATCTTGACTAAATTTGATGAAATGTGCTCCACTCATGTGTAGTAGTATATCCATGTCACTTTTTGGTCTAAATATGCCTTTCATGCTTAGATTGTGCTTGGATGTCTCTTTCTTGCATTTGGGCCAAAGGCCGATATCATTGTGAATGTTTAGCCTATGTTGCATTCATGGAGGAGCATAAGCTTCTTTTTGCCGCAAAGGCACTTCATGTACCATGAAATGATGTAATCTTGAAAAGAAGTGTGTATGCTTGAAAAATGCTCTCTCCATCATGTTTATGCTTAAAATGTCTTATCTTTCACATATGGGTGCAAAACATGTTGCATGATGTTCACCGGTGGAGAAGTCTCCCCGAAGTGGACACATGGCTCATGAGCTTTGACATGACATGCTTTGCTTTATGGGTGTTTGCCATGATCTTTTGCTGAGAATTGGATATCCTTGTATGATCTTTGAATGGTATGCATGTTTGTGGCTCAAGTGTGACATGGATAGGCTTTTACATTTGAAGTGAGCCATCTTTTGATATAATTACTCAAATCTGAAAATTTTGCTTTGTCACATGCTTGTATTTTCATATATTACTTGTGGCAATGCTTTGACTATGCTATGATTCATGCGTGTGATCTTTGTCTCATTTTTAGTCTTTGACACTAGATTTGGCCTATTTGAGAAGCTCATGTAGATGTTTATATGCTTTGCTTTGCATTTCTGCATTTTCACCTTGATTCATACATTGTCAACAAGGGGGAGAAAAGGTGAGCTTAATGAAAATTCAGAAAACTGCATTTAAAATTTGGGAGTTTGCTCCACTTGTTCAGGGGGAGCTTGCATTTGTGTAGGGGGAGCTTTGGTGAGTCTCCTGTGTTTGCCTGAGTTGTGCTTTGGTGGTTGCTTTTTGCTCTATCACGTGTGTTTAGGGTGAGCTTTGTATGCTCTTTGTCCCTAGTGCATGTGTTTAGGGGGAGCTTGTGAGCTTGGTGTGCTCTTTTCTCTATCTCATGAGTTTAGGGTGAGCTTTGTATGCTCTTTGTCCCTAGTGCATGTGTTTAGGGGGAGCTTGTGAGTTTTGTGCTCTTGTGCGGTGGTGTTGAGCCCCTTTGCCTCTTCTTGAGGAGCCGGCGGTTGACTTATGTTTTCGATTATCACATGATTGGTGTTGAGCCCTTTGTGCCTCTTCTTGAGGGATCGTGTGATTTCGCTTGTCCATGATCGGTGTTGAGCCCTTTGTGCCTCTTCTTGAGGGATCATGCATTCTTGTCTCGGTTGTGTCGAGCCGTTGCCCATGTCTTTGGGGACCGAGACATTGAGTTGGCCTTTGTGGTTTCTCTCATGCCAAGTGACCTTGTTCTTTGCTCTTGTGTGGTTTCTTTCACTTGGATGAGGTGTTCGGTCTTTGCCCTCTCAAACCATTTCTTTGTGCTCACTTGTTGTCAATCCGCTCCTCAAGGGGGAGAAATTTGGAAAATCAAGTTGATATGAACCTTGATTTGATGGTGATGAGCGGTTGACAAGTGTTTTGGTAAGAGTTTTATGGCACTTTGTGTTGAGCATTTTGGTTTGATGGCTTTTAGGGATTGCATGTTGGTAGTGTGTCTCTTCGATTGCGCTTAGCCTTGTGCTTGCTTTGGTTTCGAGAGGAATTTGTCAGAGCATGCCTTTATCCCTTCTCACTTCAAGTGGCCTTTTGTTTGCTTTTTATAGGCTTTGTGGCGCTTGAATGAGTTCTTATTTGCTTTTTGACCTTCTTTTGTCAATGCACTCATCAAGGGGGAGATTGAGGAACCAAGTTGAGAAGTACCTTGGTTCGTGTGTGATGAGTGATTGACCGGATGGTTTGAAGCTTTGTGTGTGTAGTGTTGAGTTGTGTTGTGGGTGTTTTATTTTGTGTATTTACCTTATTGTTTATGTGGTGTGTTGTCAATGCACTCGTGAGGAGTGGTTGACAACGTTGTGTGGACTGACTCTTGGCCTAGTATTGCGGGTGTTGGTTGCGGCTTGGTTTGCGTTGGTGCGGGTGAAGAACGAGCGCGAAAGGTCTTAGCCTTGCGGGGCCTCCGAGGAGTGGAGAGACAAGTAGGCTTGGTTCGAGGGACCGGTGGCCGACGGGATCAAGTGCGATCCGCATGGTGCAAGAAGAGCAAGACGAAGTCGTGGACATGGAGCCGGTGCATCGGTGGTGGCCAAGTCAAGGAACGAGGCAAGGCCCGAGTAGACCGTCCGGCGCCGGAGGTGAAAGGCTTGGCGGGCTCGACGCTTGGCGTGGTGAGGCCGGGCCGTGTACGCGGGGTTTGGTGGTTTGGCCACAAAACCATCGGAGGAGGGTTTCTCGGTTTGGGCCTCAAAACCGAGCCCGAGGGCTGGCGTGACGGAGACGGTATCCGGGTGCGTCGGGAAGCTTCGAGGCGGGCGACACGCGGCATGATCTAGGTGCTTGCGTCGGGAGGACGTGAAGGCACGATGGATGCGCGGCCGTCCGATGGTGAACTTCATGTGTTGACCAAAATGCCCCCGTGAGGGCTTGTGTTGTACTCCTAGTGTAGGGGCACTTCGGTCTTTTCGGAGGGCCTATATATAGGAGGAGGGGGCTGAAATTTCAGCCAACTCTTGGGCTAGAGGCTGCGGTACTCTTTCATTTTGGAGTGCTTTGGGAGAGAGGGAGAGAGAGGAGAGTGGCTCTTTGATTGGAGCTTTTTGCCATCTTAGATTTGATTTCTAGGAGTGGCTTGTAATCGATTGGACAAGATATTCATAGTGATTTCATCCTCTAAATCTTGTGCCAATCTTTCTATTCCCGAATTTCTTTTATTGCCTTTTCGGAGCTCTTTTGTGCTATTTTCGTGCTTGTTTTTGGTGCCTTTGTTCTTGGTGTGATTCCGCGGATTTGAGTGGATTTCTCCCCGGATTTCTTTGAGGGAAACATGGATAGATGCCTTGTGCATCTTTGTGCTTGATCTTGTGCCCTCAAACGCCGGGAAACCACTTCGATTCGTGAGTTTTCGTTCGGTGCTCTAGCTTTTGGTGGTGCTCAAAGGATTCGCGATTCCCGGTGATTTAGGGAGTTAGGAGGCAAGATTTTTGGGTTATAGCATCCTTGTGTGACGCTTTTCAAGTACCCAAACCCTTGTCTCTACAGCTTCAACCGTTTGGGAAATCCGATGATGATTTGGGAGAGTTGACTTTCGGGGTCGGGCGTTTTCAGCTCTGTCCGCACCTGGCGGACGGTCCGCGAGGGCCAGGCGGACGGTCCGCGTGTACAGTGTTCTTCGCGTGTTCTTCGTGTTCTTGAGCGCCTTTGTTTTCGATCCGGTTTGGCTTTTGCTTTTTGTTGCGCCCGGTTTGCGGACGGTCGGGCTTCGGTGGCGGACGGTCCGCGGGTGGCGCGGACGGTCCGCCGGCCTCGGCGGACGGTCCGTTTTTCTCGGGTCGCTTCGGTGTTCTCGTGTGCTTTAACGGACGGTCCGCGGTGTACGGCCGGACGGTCCGCGGGGTTGGCGCGGACGGTCCGCGAGGGCGGCCGGACGGTCCGCGAGGGCGGCGGACGGTCCGCGAGGCTGCGCGGACGGTCCGCCCCTCCTGTCCGGACGGTCCGCCAGAGCCTGGCTGCTTTGCTCTTTGGTTCGATTCCTCCCTCCTTCATTCGTGCTTCCGCGTGTGTTTCTAGGAATCGTTGTTTTGGCGATTGGTGTGTGATTCGTTCCAACGCTTGTGTGTGACCGGGTTTTGACTAGGGTATAGGTCGGGTTCTTTGAGAAGAATTTTTACCGGCTCCTATTCACTCCCCCCCCCTCTCTAGTCGCCATCCGATCCTTCATGCCTTCACCAAGTTGAGCTGCGTTAGCTTGGATGGCTGCGATGTTTTGAGCGTTACTTGCAGCAAACCCTCCAATAATGGCCATGCTTTGTTGTGGTTGGGGATGATGAGCGTAGGACTCCGCGAAGTTAGCGTTGGGCACAACATAATTTTGTGGGGGTACCGGTGCACCACCCCCCCATGCTTGCTCTTGTGGCCCTCCGTAATAACTTGGCGGAGGAGGGACCCCGCCGAATGGTTGCACATTAGGTTGTGCTCCACTCGCTTGTGCGGAGGATGTTCCCTCCTCTACGATTCTTCCTCTTTTGTTCTTTCTTGCAGGGACAAATAATCCCTCTTCCAACCAATCTTCCCTTCCTTCGGTGAAAAGCCTAAGCCTCTCATTGGGAAGAGGTAGGTTCACAATGGCCAACCGATAACCTCCTCTCTCATCTCCACTAATGTATTTGCCTTGCCGCAAATATTCAATGCCGAGAGAGGTACCACGCAAAAGGTGGTCGGGGTTTCTTGCGATCCCCGGCCGCAAGGAAAAGGCCAACATGGAGAGGTAACACCCCGAACCAATATTACCCGCCCCCGATGTTGCTTCACAACACCAGCGGTTGATCATGAGGTAAGAAGGGTCTATTGGCTGCCTGGCAATTAAAGCCGATATAGCCAATTCAACTCCGTGTCGGTCACCTTTGTTTCCTTCATCCTCCCCAATACCCTCTTGCACATCCAAGAGTGAAATATCCGGATAATGGGGTTGCGGATGCAATTGCGTTGTTGATGGGTTTCTCCGGAGATCATGTTCCAAAATCCCGCTAACATGCCGGGTGGCACGTCAACTTTCTCCGGAGCCCCCTTGTGGAATCCAAGCAGCTCCCTAACGTGCTCGTAGGGAACCACTTGTTGGACTCCCTCCAAACGGAATGACAAGCTTTGCATCCCATCATCATCAATGATGGGTGCAATAGTCATTAAAATTTCCAAGGCGAACCCCAAATGGGTGTCCACCGATATTCCGTTGGAGAACTGCACCCCATCCGAGGTGCCCCAACATATAGTATATGTCGGTGCCAAAACCCAAGGTGTAGAGTGCTTGGTCGTCGAACTCGACGTTGGGCACAAGCCTCTTCTCAAGATTGGCGAGCCTCTCCTCCTCCTCCGTTGACAAGATGATGAAGCCGTACGAAGAGTGTGTCGGGGAGTAAGGAGGTGGCGCGGTTGAGCGAGTCGATCGTCGTGGTGGCGCGGGCTGCTCCTCCGCGTGCCCACGAGGTTCGGTGAACCTCATGGAAGTGCTTCTTGCAGCCCTCATACCACCAAGGAGGAGAGCATCATTCCTTCTCGGTGGTGCCGTATCCGTCTCCATGCTCCGGGGAGACTCGGAAACCGAGTGCCTTCTCGAAGACGTGGTTGATGACGGCTTGGATGACGACGAACTCTTCTTCTTGGAGAAGAGACTTGTGGTTTTCTTCCATGCTGCATTCTTTTCTTCAACTAAAACTCCGGGTTGCAACCGGTAACTAGGCACTTAAACTCTTTGATTCGGATGTGGACTTTGAGTGGATTAAGGATGTGGATTTTTTTTCTTGAGTCATCAAGCTTGGGAAGGTTGGCTATGTCTACGGAGGTTTTGAGCACACAAACTTGAACACACAAACAAAGGAAGGAGAGGGAAGCTTGCTGCAGAAAACGGGAGCCGGGGGGGCTCCTTATGTAGGTGAGGCCGGCCTCGGTGCTCCTCCCCGTCTCGTCTTTCTTCCAAGACGATCATTTCACCTCTCGCAACTTTCCCCGCCCGCGTGCTCCACGAGTTGCACCGCCCAAACGCTCTCGTCCACTATTGGTCCTTCCACTTGATGCTTCATGTTTTGGGTCATGTCCATGCTCCCTAGCTCCACTTGCTTCACATGCCACCATGAAATTCCTACAAAATTGATGCTTGCTGCCCACCATGCTTGTCCTTTGCATGTGGAATTGGTGAAAGTTGATGAAAGGGAATCCAATGGTGCATGCATTCAAACTAGATTGCCTCCAATAAGGTGTGTTTAAGGTTAAGCACTCCTCTAATTCGAAATTTAAAATATTTTTCAGAGCCATGCAAGAGCTCGAACATAATTTTAGAGAAGTTTTTAAACCATTAAAAACAAATGCAAGTCGAAAATATTTTCTTTTTACGTCGATTTCGGTCTCACCGGTATAGTTTGCCTTCATCGGTTGAGAGCAGACATTTTCCCGGCTTGATCATGGGGGCATAGGTTTAGGTTCTAATTTTGGCTAAATAAGAAAGATTTTGAATAAAACAAAATTAGAATAGGCTTAGAAAAATTCTAATCCTAGAGAAACCAAGGATAAAGATTTTTAAAACCAACCAAAAGCTTTGATTTCTAAGTTCACGCGAGTCCTACCACGTGCTGAATTTTATTAACACTTGAATATAAATCGTGGCTCTACTCGTGTGGTTTTAGCATGAAAAATAAGTCAACCTCAGCACCATAATGAGGGTGAAAGGTTGAGTTAAGGTTCTGAAATTATTTGGTTGAGGGTTTCTCGAAAAGAAAAGAATCAAATAAGCACATAGGAGGGTTCATGCAAAGGGTTTATGATAAAGCAGACATTCAATCAAGAATTATGTCTCTAATATTGTTCAACCACTTCTAAGTCTAATGTCTTTGCGTAATAAAACTCAAAAACTAAATTATTAAAAAGACTCGAAAAACCTGGAATCGGGTTGTCCTCCCGGTAGCTTATTCTTGACTCGACGAAACGGGTTGCCTCCCACCTAGCGCTTCGTTTATAGTCCATGGCTAGACTTCTTCACTTGATTTCTCCGGATCAACGCTCTTTGCGGGCGTTGCAATCTTGGGTACCCACTTTGGCTTAGTCAAATTTTTTTTTGGTCTTCACAGGCTGGCTTTGTCCTTGGTCTTGACGGATGCAACAACTTCCTTGTGGCTCGGCATCTCGAACTCCGGTCCTTCGGTCGTGATCTTCATGGTCTCTAATGTGATCCTTCATCTCTCCCGAATGAGCTTGAGTAGCCTTCGCCGTCTTGGGACCTTGGAGTTGTCTCGGATATTCTTCTTTGTTTACCCATCGGGCGCCCGGCAAGTTGTCCCACTTGCGTCTAGCATCTTCATCACGATGAACACTTCACGTATAGAGCTTCCGACCTCCGTCTCCTTGCCATCTAAATTCTTCAATATTTTCTCCATAGCCTCGAACTTGGTGACGGCATCCTTGGACATAGTCGTACTCCACACACTCCTTGCATGAGGATCTTGCTTCGGCGGCCTTTAGGTGTTGAGCTTCTTTCTCCATCTCCATCTTCTCCATCCTCCTCTTAAGTAAACCGATATGCCACTCAAGGAATCCGACTCGTATGCATTCAGCTCTCGCAATCGTCATGCGGATAGTTGAGACTTTGATCTTGAACGGCCTCCCGGCGTCTTGAAGGTTTATGATAGGTAGATCAACGATGTCCGGGGTGCGCGGCGCTCCGGTGGTTGAGGTTGATCTTCCTTTGGACTTGGAGGTGGTGATTCCCTTGGAGATTTCGACGGTCCTTCGACTTCAACTTTTGAATCTAGGGTTTCCACCCCTTTAGCTTGTGTTGCATGTCACCTTTGCTCGTAAAGTTTTCCCGGATCATCCACAAAAAAGCTTGGGTTTCTTGGAGAGGTAGCCAACCATCTCCGGTTAGGGTTAGCAATAAGCAAAGTATGCAAAAACTAGAAAGGAAAAATAAATCTATGAAAACTAGGGTTAGACAAACTAGATTAGATGTATTTTGAGGATGATCAAAGTTTAGTAGATGCAAAAAGAAAAACAAAAAGAAAACTGAAAAATACAAAAAGGCAATAAAAAATCAAATCTTGATCACTTGTTCCCCGGCAACGGCGCCAGAAAAAGGGGCTTGTTGACGGTTAATAATTGTATCAAAGTTCGTTCGTGACTCGCAAGCGTACAAGTCTCCCGTCGTAGTCAAGGGACCCTTCTTCCCTCGAGTGGTGAACCCAAGGTATCGAATCCGTGGAACAAATGTGTGACGCAAGACTTAATCTATTAAAGCCAAATAACTTCAATCCTTGGTAAAAGAGAAACCCTAATGCATCTAGATAAGAACACAAAACAAAGATAAATCTAATCTACTAAAGACCGGAGAAAACAAAGTAAGATTGGGTAGATAAACCGATCTAGAGGGATCGGGGTAAGCCTTTTGTTGAAGTTCCAAGCAAGAGAAGAAGTAGCAAATCGAATCTTAATAGAAGCCTCTTTAAATCGTGGTTTCCCGTCCAAATCCGAAAACATCCGCCTTTCGAGACCCCCGTTCGTCACAACGTATCCCTATTCATGCGGGGAGCTTAGGGCGAGTCAAAAGACAAGTCGAGATTCTTTCGGAAGATCCGGCGTGTACCTCTAGCCACCGCGGCTACAAGAACACCCTATGTAATCTATCGTACGAATAGAATTGGAATAAGCAAAGCCGATCGAAAAACGAAATCTTCGAGGAAACACTTGATCGCTAAGAAAAGATTCAACTTGATAATTCAACTATGACAATGATACATACACAAGATCACCACCGGGATCCTTCCTTGATCTTGCTTCTAGCTCCGGGAACTCCGACGTGGTCTTCCATGTAAGGTTCCCACGTCGGCTAGGGAAACCCTAGTCAACTAGCTCGACCCTCTCCTCTCCGACATGGTGTCCCTCTCTTCTCTGCTCCTCGGCGGCCGAAGACGAAATCTTCTCTGCGTGGCTCTCGGTCAGGGGACTATAAATAGCCCGATTGGCGGCTAGGGCAAAGGAGGACGGATTTGGGCCCAAAATGGGCCTGGGCCGACCGGACTGGGCCGGCCGGCCTGGGCCCATTTAGGCCCAGCCCGTGGGCTCCTTTGCCCGAGGTCGGTTCCCTTGCTTCCTGGATGTTTCCCCCTTCTGCATGTAGGTCCATGTCGTCGGTTTCTCTCCGAATTGGACTCAACTCCTTGTCTTGCAAGATTCGGCACTTTTACGGTCGGGTCCCCGGAGTCCGTCGTCTTCTCGGATCAAGTCCCCGGCTTCTTGGAGTTAATTTTGCTTCATTGCATGACTTGTTCAGGGCTTCAAGGTCTTGTCATGAGGTGCTTGATGAACTAATCCCGAAAGTCTTGCATTCAACACTAAATCCCTGCATAAACATTAAACTCCAAAACCGACATGCACACGTGAACTTGTTATACCACGGGGGTTAGTACCAATGGATAGGGTATAAAATTCATGCCAACTCCGAAGGTAAACTCATGGCTAGGTTGACGGATTTTCACCGTCAACACTGATTCAGCCAATCCGTTTTGATTATGGACATAAGGAACTGCATACGTAACTTGAATTTCCAAGGCCATACAATAATCGTTAAATGCACGGGATGAGAATTCTGCAGCATTATCCATACGAATAGATTGTATCCTATGTTCAGGATATTGCGCCTTTAATTTTATGACCTGAGCCATAATTTTGGCAAAGGCGTGGTTACGTGTCGATAACAAAGACACATGAGACCATCTAGTAGATGCGTCAATCAAAACCATAAAATATCTAAATGGCCCCGATGAAGGCTGAATCGGACCACAAATGTCTCCTTGAATTCGTTCAAGGAATTTTAGTGGTTCTGCTCGGATTTTAAGATAGGATGGTCTTACAATTAATTTCCCAGTAGCACAAGCAGTGCAACAAAAATCTTTATTCTGGGGAAATTTAGCTTTTGCCATGTCATGACCTATTGAATTGTTTATAATTTTCCTCATCATCCCTGTTCCTGGATGTCGAAGTCGATCATGCCAATTTCGGAATGTATCGACATCTTGGAAAATTATTTTATAAGTAACATGTGGAACAGTTTTAGTAAATGTATAGTACAATCCAGTTTGGAGTGAAGTCGGCGTAGGAGCGCAGAGAAGGAGTTGCAGTCGATGCGCGAGGAAGGGCGGTGTCGTAGGCGAAGCCCGGTGGCCAACCTCTTGCTCCGGCGGCGCTACCGTTCCAGTGGGCAGCAACTGCCGGTGGTATGGTTGAAGACGGCATCGGCAGCGAGAAGGCGTTCAGCGATGACATCGGTGGCTGTGGCATTGGAGTCGGTGGGGCTCCATCAAGTCGCCGAGCGAATGTGGCGGCGCTGATGTGCCTTGGGCAAACACTCGGGGCGTACTGGATGAGGCGCGGCGAGGAGCGTCGGGCTCCGGCGACCGTACGGACGCCGTTGAAGCGACGCAGGGGGGCGCGACCGGCGTCGATGTCACGGAGAGCCCGGCGGACGGTGCTCTGGATGACATAGCGTGGGAGGCAGCGACATGGCGGTTGGTGAACATGGTCTCCACCGCGTTCGTGATGGTGTCTACCATCGCGTTCATGGAAGGTGAAGAAGGAACCGAAGCCATGGTGTAGGCTTACTCTGGTGAGTCTCCGACGATCTCCCGGCGAGTTCTCCTCTCTGCCTGTGCTCGGTGGTTGCAAGGCAAAGTGCTGATAACGTGTTACGAATGAAAAGGAAGAAGATCGATTGAATTATTCAGTGTACAGTACAAGTATTTATATCTACAGTAATTGGCAACTGTCAATGGGTGAAATGGTGCCTTGTTAGTTACGATGCCTCTTCGGTGGAGGCTTTCTTGCTTTGTACGATACATGTGCACTAATACTATTCCTACCACTAATTAACTATATTTATCTATTAATCACTAATTAATTATCTCTAATTAATCTTAACATATACTATAACCCGCAGTCCGCGGATGGTGGATCTGTTCAAGAAGACTAATCGACGGAGAAGAGGATCCGTGCCGTGGATTCGCCTGGCATGCCGTACGCTCGCAGTTGGTTGCGGCACAGTGGGTCAGGACGAAAGGGAAACACACTTGCTGTGGCAGCCCCGCTGGACCGGACCATACTCGCTCTATAGCTACACGACGCACTTTCTCCAAATTAAAGTTCTAGAATGATTATTGTTGCTCCGATCCATCTGTCGTTAATAAAACCAGTAACAGAGCAAATTCGTCGTCTATGGCTCTCTTTCACCTATATCACATGGAATGTTTGGATACTAATTAAAAATATTAATTCAAGACTAATACAAACTAATTACACATATAAATCGTGAGACGAATCTATTTAATTAAATTAGTCTACGAGTTATTGACAATAGGATGCTACATTAAACACATGCTAAGATGACTTAATTAAGTTTAATAGATATAATAATAGTTTTAATTAATATTCAAACATATGATATGGCATGTGAAAAGTTTTCCAGCTGTCATATGTCCTATATATAAATTGTCACCAGGAGTGTAGGAGGATGTGAACGAAAAGTCAAAATAAACTATAATTTCAGAAGAATAATTCCCGGATTACAACTCAGGTCATGTGCCAATATATACCACGCCTGTCATCGTACTTAGTTTATTTAATATAACCAGGGAGGATACCAAATCATCATTCACTTGGATTTATTTTCTACCGGGGGGAGTAATGCCTGTAATGGACTGAAGCATGTACAGCGGTGAAATTGGATGGTGTGACGACAAGCAGTGTAAAGAATATTCAATGATATATTTGTCAGCATGTACTCAGAGACATGATTCCACGCACACATGCACGCAGTCACAACTCAAACAGTGCTTGGAATTATTGGCCTGAATTTGTAATGGTACAAATGCCACAAGGACGGATTGACCAAACTGTTTCAATTGACCTTCTAATGGAACATATGTGCGTATGTGACTGCAGGACTTTACAGGATAATATGCATGTCATAAATATTGATAACATGTGGTTAATCATGTAGCATAACTGCATAAGCTGGTACAAATTCATATGACTAAATCATGTATATGAAAATTATAGTTAGAGATAGGGGTGTTTGGTTTACAAGTGCTAAATCAAAGTGTCTAATGTTTAGACAGTTTAGTGTCTAAAAAAACCAAACCATCTTTCTAAAAGGTGTTAAAACTCTTTGGCAACTCTAGCACCAAAAGAGGTGCTAAAATTGTTTAAAATTTCCTCTTTCCTTCTCCTACCTTATTTATTACCTGACCACCCTATCCCCCACCCCATAAAGGAGGGGTAATTTGGTCATTGCAATTTTAGACACCTCCAAGCAAACAGGCCCAGGCCTTAACCTCTGTCTCCACACAAAAGAAAAAGAGTGCAAAACGTTAAAATTATTTACAAGTTGGTTTGATGTAAGTGTAAGGGTAAAAAAATTACAAGTTGGTTTGATGTAAGTATAAAGGGTTAATGGTTTGTGTTCATTATTATTCACGTCGACGTAGTTAGGTAATTCGATCATATGCAGATTTAGAAGGCCTCTTTAGATACAAATTAGTGGGTCATTTTACGTTATCTTTCATAATGACGTAGGTGGATAATTTGAATAAATAATAGGGGCTACTTTATATTGCTTAGCAATGGTGGGTAATGTAGATACAGGTTTAAAGGGTTAATTTAGGCTACACTTACAATAATAATATATGTGGGTATTTTTAAAACCGTAAAATAATAAATTAAATGGCAAATATTGTAAATAAATGATGATTAGATAAAGCCAATGGTTCTTTAAAGATTTACTCTACCTTTTCATCTAGCACGTCCTATAGGGATTAACATGCATAGAGACTCTGTTGGCTTTTGATCACTACGTTTAATTTGAATCAAACGGTTTGATCATTTGTCTCATTAAAAGAATTTGTGTCAATATGCAGAACGCAAGTGATACTTAAAATTACTTTTGGTGGTAAAGTGAATCACAAATAAAACAAACGATGAATACGTGATTTTTTGAATAAGATGAATAGTTAAATATTATGATCCGTAATGTTAAACAGAGGGAGCAGCTAGTACGTAACGGCGAGATTAATTAGGAAATTCAATTTAATAATAACGGTACATTATAGCACTAGCAATTCATCAATTTCTCCTAACCGATGCATCCAGAGCTAGCTAGACGATGCTAATATCTGACATGACGACGGATGTAACAGAACGACGTTTGCCAACGGCTTGCATGTGCAGACAAAGAAGCTTGGTGGCTGCTGGGTTTCCCGGCTGCGAATGAATTAGCCGTGCGTGTGTAGACAGGCGTCTGCTTCCTCGCACTGGAGCTGACGCCGAGCTCTCGCCGCCACTGTGCATGGATCTAGCTGCTGCCCGGCCTGCTGCCTTTTCCTGCATTGCCCTGTGCTCCAAATTGCGGCAACAGTAGTGGCGCCTGCATGGATCTAGCTGCAACAGTGACTCGAGACGCCGGGCCGCGCTCGGACGAGCGATCGAGCGAGGTCGACCGCGATAGATGGATCGAGCTCGTGCTGGCAAGATCGATGGCGATTTGTGCTGCTCCTCTCCTAGAGAAAAGCCGCATGTGCGCCATTTCTGCGATCGAGAGGGGCGTTGTTGGGAGAAAGGATCCGAGAGACGACAAAACTGACCAGAATGTTAAATTCTCGTCAGTAAAGAAATTGTTCAGCAAATTAAAGGTCCAATCCAGCACGCGTGCAGGGAGCAGATGGATTTTACACTGCGGTGAATCTTATCCGGATCCCTGCAGTCAGCAGGGGCACTGTGCAAGGTCGCCGCGCGCATCCGTACGCGTGCGTACATGCATGCCATGCCTGTGCCGATACCGCCAGGATTCGAAAACAGGTGGGAACCGGTCCGGTTCGACTGGTTTCCGGTGGAACCGGCCCGGTTCGTAAGCCGCCGGTTTTTTTGATTCGCGGGTATCGCTCCTTGACGGTTTTGTTAACCCTGGATACCACTCGCTCGATACACGTACTACAGGTCGATGTGGATTAATTAGCGTTTTTCAGACTGTAATTGTGCCGTTCCATTTTTACACACGTTCGAGGAGTCTCCTTCGGCAACTTTTGCAAGTACAGAGATGTGTCTTGTTCCATAGCCTGGGCCTGGTGAGCATGGCTGGAAATAGACCGCCGGTCCGTGCGAGACGAAACACTATCGATCTCTGATGGGTGTTATAGGATGGGGACGTTGATGCCAACAGTGCAGACAAGGCTGCATGAAGAGCCCCCCAACACCACCCCCACTTGGACCTTGGACTTGGACTGATGGCTCGATCGATCGATCGATCTCCGGCCTAGACGCGCGACCAAATGCAACCTCTGTCCCTGATGGCGGTGGTACATACACGGTTGCTGCATGCCCTCTCCCAACCACAAGCGTGGTGTTAAATGATCTGATCCGTGTGTGTGCAGATCGATCGAGCACAGACACTGGAATAATGCATGCAGGGAGGCTTAATTAAATTGACAAGTCTGCTGTCAAGAGCACACAGAGCTAGCGCTTATAAAGAAGCAACTCTTGGAGTATAAGTGAATTGTCCATCTTTCCCTATCAGCTTAAACTTTTGGGTTGAACTGGTTGGTGTATGCAACTCAATATGGTACCAGAGCCAGAGGTCTCGAGTTCGAATCCTGGCGGGCGCTGTAATTAAAATAATTACAGCCCACTCCAATATTCCACGTATGCGGCCTTGGGGAGCCTGCACGTGAGGAGGAGTGTTGGAGTATAAGTGAATTGCCCACATTTCCCTATCAGTTTAAGCTTTTGGGTTGAACTGGTTGATGCATGCAACTCAATATGGTACCAAAGTCAGAGGTCTCGAGTTCGAATCCTGGCGGGCGCGTTAATTAAACTAATTACAGCCCACTCCAATATTCCACGCATGCGGCCTGGGGGAGCCTGCACGTGAGGGGGGGAGTGTTGGAGTATAAGTGAATTACCCATCTTTCCCTATCAGCTTAAGCTTTTGGGTTGAACTGGTTGGTGCATGCAACTCAATAGCAACAAACCAAACGATACATTTGCGTTGCATGGATGGATGGCGGCATGTGTACGTGCTGACATGACAACGTATGCATGCAGTGTGGACAGTATGTCGCATTGGGATGGGTGTGTGGTTGGTTTGCATGAAGGGGTGCGTTGTTGTTGGACTTGGACCACACTCGGCATGCTCGACCTCTCGTCCTAGAACTCCTATCTGATGGTATCCTTTGAACACAACACCGTACCCAACTGCGCGCCCAAACGTGCGTGTACCTTAATTTGTAGTGGTTTATCTTGCATGGAGTACTCCCTTCGTATAGGAAAAGAAAAGTTGTTTATATTAGGGCAGCATTCAACATACCAAGAAGTGATTAATTAAGATAGAGTTTTCCCTATTTACCTTTATTAAATATGATGGCGGGTATGTTTCAAACAAGAACCATATTTACAAGTGAATTAGCTAGCATAGAGAGTCTCAAGAAAAGATGAGATAGGATACGCGTGATTAGCCAGTAATCAGGTCGTACGTTGCCGAACGATACCGTCGAGCCCCCTCGACCCCCGCGTCGCCCTAGGCGACTCGGGGGGACTTCCCTACCGCCGCCACCGCGTGAAGCCGCCGCAGCTGCCGTCTTGGCCCCCCGTTCCTTCCGTCTACGGCCTCCAGCCGGCGGCAAAGGGACGGGGTCCCTCTTTTCGTAAATCGAGTCATGATCGAGTCCTTTTAGGTTTAGGGTTTACTCACCGCCGATGTTCGACGGTGGAGTTAGGTTTTGCCGGAGGAGCGTGATTCCTTTGCGGCTTGGTTTTCCTGGCGGCGTTGGCGATGCGGAAGCGGCGACGTTGCAGAGGAATAATTTCTCCCAGCTTCTCCCGTTCTCTGATGGCGATCTACTCCAACGTCAACAGAGAGGCTGGGGAGATCTGTCCAGGAGTCGAGGGTCGGCGCATCGTCGTCTTCTTCAGGTGATGATGTTGTTGATCCTGTTAATCTCGAGGAAGATGATCTTTGGTGAAAATCTGAGCTTTGCTCGGGTTGCCAGCGGTGGAATCGAAGGATGCGTCGTGGGTACCGAAGTTGGCCGATGTGCCTGGGAGGCAGTGTACTCGGCCGATTCGCCTAGAAGTAAGCCCTCCTCTGCGGCCTCCACCTTGTGGAGATTGACTCTGGTGTCTAGCGACGATTGGGAAGCGGATTCGGCGCCGGTGATGAACGGATCTTTGAAGGCTTCGAGGAGGATGAACAGGAGTTTTATACTTCCTTGTAATTTTCCTTTTTTGGATCCTGTTTGTAAAAGTACCGATGTAATATGCTAAAACCAATGCATCTCCCTTCTAAAAAAAGAGTCTCAAGAAAAGACGTAACAAGTTCGATCCCTCCCTCTGACATGATTTTTGGATCCAACTCAACGGCTGCCTCCGCACCGGCCGCGACTTCCTTTTGTGCAACCAAGCAAAAGCCCAAAACAACTCCTTTTGCGATACTCCCTACGGTTTGGAAAATGAAGTTATTTTGGACAAGGTTTGGTTCAAATATTAGGAATATAAAGCATGAATAACTTTTAAGTCATTGAGTTTGGAAATGTGAAAAGTACATGAATAGATTTTTCTTACAAATACTTTCATAAAAATATACATATGTTTGTTTTTAATAGATATTTTTATAAAAATAAGAAGTCAAAGTTGTACTTTTGAGACCGTGTCACTGTCCTAAACGACTTTATTTACCAAATTGGAGAGATTACGTGCTCAAGAGTTGTGTACTTGCTCAAACAGTTGATGGTAGTGGATGGGAGAGGAGAGTAAAGTTTGGAGTAAAAATTAAAGGGAAAATAAATTGTGCTATACACACTGACTATTCGGCGGTACGACCTCGTACATGTTGTAACGTTGATTGGGAACAAGTACAAGTAGAAGTAAAATGAAGGCTTAATCTTTATTGATGAACAATGGCACATATATATAGTACATGCCCAAGGGGCGGTTGTAGGATGTAAAGGCACTTGGTAACCGCCATTAGCGGTTGCTAATCATCCCTTAACTATCTTATAATTGATCATTAAGAATATTCTTAACACTCCCCCGATCAATTATCTTCCGGAATCTCCAATGTTCATCATAGTTATTAATTCTTGAAAAACCCCGTGGGAAAAACTTATATATACATTGATATATCAGGATAAAACTCCTTAAAACCCAATGGGAAAATATAGGAGAAAACACCATGATAATCATGTGTATGCCCGTACAATATCATCTCCAAAAAAACCCCTGTGGGGAAAAACAAGATGATATGACATACATAATGCTGATATTGCCTCGTTAAAAACTTCATATGAGAAACCATCGAAGTAAAACTCATATAAAGAAAAGAGTACAACATGATGCACAAAGGATTTATTTATTCAAATTTACCCCCCAGATTTCTGCAAGTCTCTCATACCAATTCTTTCAACACATTTATGAAATGATGAATATGGTAGAGATTTTGTGAATAAATCAGCAAGATTATCACATGACACAGTTTGCAGGATCTTTATCCCCCATCTTGTTATAACTCATGGGGATAAGATAACTTGGGAGTAACATACTCAGTCAAGTTACACTTGATGTAACATGATTTCATTTGTGCAACACAAGCAGCATTATCTTCAAAGATAATTGTTAGTGCATCAAATGCACCAATTCCACATGATTTTAATATGTGGTCAATCATTCTGCGAAGTCAAACACACTAATGTGATGCTTCATGCTATGCAATGAACTCAGAATGGTTAGTGGAAGTGGGTAATAAAGTCTACTTGGATGACTTCCAAGAGACAGCAGTTCCACCACTCATAAAGACAAAGCATGTCTGGGATTTGCTATTATGGGGATCAAATAGGTAGCCTGCATCCACATAGCCTAAAAGATTATGATTTGGATTTCTTTGGTAGAACAATCCAAGATCTCTAGTGCTGTTAAGATACCTGAATACGATCTTAACTCCGACTCAATGTCGTTTCGTAGGAGCTGCACTATGTCTTGCTATTAGATTCACCGCAAATGCAATGTCCAGCCGGGTACTATTAGCAAGATACATCAATGCTCCAATGGCACTTAGATAAGGAACCTCAGGTCCCAAAATCTTTTCACCACCATCCTATGGTCTGAAAGGATCTTTCTCAATATCCAAAGATCTCACTACCATAGGAGTCTTACACGGGTTGGCTTTATCCATGTTGAATTTCTCCAACATTTTCGAATATAAGCACCTTGGTATACAAATATCCCATAAATGTTCAAAATTTGTATGCCTAAACAAAATTTGGTTTCACCCAAATCTTTCATTTCAAACTCCGTCGGATGATGACGAGCATCATTTATGTCATATCTTTTACCAATGATATTAATATCATCAACATAGACGGACACAATGCTGATATACAATGTAGTTCTCTTGATGAAACCACATAGACAATCATCATTGATTATGTATCCCTTATGCTTAAGGAATACTCAACCGATTGTACCACATTCGGCTTGATTGCTTTAAGTCATATCATGACTTCGCAACTTAACACAAACATGTTGCTATTTGCCTTAGGATTTGATATACCTATTCCATCGGGAACATTTATGTATATCTTAGAATCCAATGACCCATACAAATATGTGGTCACTACGTCCATCGACTGCATAGATAGACGATTTTGTACTGCCAAAGATATTAAGTATCTAAATGTTATGCCACTCATAACTGGAGAATAAATTTTGTTGAAAATCAACATTAGGCCTTTGCGTAAAGCCTTTGCAACTAGCCTTGCATTATATCTCACCACTTCATCGTTTTCATTCCGTTTCGGACAAAACAAGTTTATATCCAATAGGATGACACTAGGAGGTGTTGGCTTAACGCCAGAAAACACTTCCCTTAGTGAGCAAGGCTATCTCTGTTTCTATTGCATCCTTTCTGTGTGTTCCAGTCTGAGCGCATTAGGCACTCTACCATGGATTTAGACCTGGATCACTTTGAAGGTTTTCAGCAAATTATCAGAGAAATAATTGTCGACAATGATAATAAGACTCTCCAGTCTCTATGTAATTAATGGCGAACCCTTAATAGATCATCATGATTTCCCAAAACAATCGATCTAGGGTCTTTAGATTTCCCGAGTCTCATAATTTATGCGCATATATGAGTGGGTAACAATCAAATCTCTCTCAAAAGAATTGATTACTAAAAGATTTATATCAACAAAAGTTGATCTTCATTTACCATTTTCTTTTATTTCGTATCTTGCATCTTAGAATTGCCTCTCCCCCTCTTGCGTCCAAGAGGGATTATTCAAGTGATTATCTTTAGAATCTTTCACTTTTTCAGGCATGTTCCTTGCAAGATAAAAGGGTTTAACAACACCTTTGTAATTGGTAAACAAATCTGGCAGATTGTTTGCAACATTTGCAAACCTATAAGTCTCTAAACATAAAGTTTAGTATCCATAGTACGTGGATCATAAAGGACATGCTTCTCGCATTCCAAAAGACATGCTTCTTGCATGACAATCAATTTCCAGGCATTCAAATTTATGGTACAATTCTCCCCCTTAATGCCGGAAAATGATCCTTATTAAAAATACAATCAGCGAAACGGGCCGTACATAGATCACCTGTCATAGGTTCTATATACTTAATGATCGACTGAGATTTAAATCCCAGAAAGATCCCCAAATTTCTTAATGGCCCCATTGTTGCCGCTGATGTGGTGAGATGGGTACATAAACAACTTACCCAAACTTACGCAAATGGGAAATACTTGGTTAATTTCCACGTACCAATTGTAAGGGGGATATAATAATATGCGATTAGTCATGGTTGGGTTGATTCAGCAGTGTGCAGTACTACTTGATCCCAACACGATGTAGGCAACTTGCAATTCCTCAATATTGGTCCTGATACGAGTTTAAAACTCTTTAATCAATGGCTTAGGCAAGCCATTTTAATGTGGATATATCGTACAAAATGCTGAACCCAAATTTCCGACAGGAAATTCAGCAGCATTGTACATTCGAATCAATTGATTTCGATTTTCAGAATAATGAGTCTCCAACTTCATTAGTTGAGACAATATTTAAGCTAGCTTTATGCATGGTTTCATGTCTAAAACAGACACATAAGGTCATCGTATAGATGCATCCGTACCATGATTAATCCGAATAATCCTTTGTCATCTTGAATCAGTCCACAAATATCACCTTGAATTCTTTCAAGTAATTTGTTTTGGTTCAGCATTCAATTTCCCTTTAGCACATGTAGTGCATACAAATCCAAAGATTGTGGGAACTTTGCTTTATGCAATCAAGACCAATGGAATTGCCAATAATCTTCCTCGTCATTCCAACTCTAGGATGACTTAGACTATCATGCCATGCTTGGAATGAATTTGCATTTCGGAAGATTACCTTATATGCAACAAAAATATAGGTTTTATGTATGTATAGTGCAATCCATATTCAAGGGATGTAATTTTCATAAATTTGCTTGTCATAACCCGTAAGATTAGTGAAGTAAATTAATTCTTCTTTTCCATCTACATGTATTTCCACATGAAGACCATTCTTACGGATATATTTATAGCATAGGGTACAAGTTAATCCTGGATACAATAAGGTATCCTCTCTCATTAATTGAGCATTCTTAGGGAGAGTAATAGTGGTTCAAACTCGAACCAACGATTGAAGCATCATACATTGATGATCATAATCTTTCCTTCTCTTTTACGAAGAGTCCGGAAAGATTCAACTCCCAAAGAATATATTTTCAAGTACCACTATTAACAATATATAATTCCATCCTAAATTGGATTGACATCAAATGTATTCTATAGTCTAATAAGAATGCATACTAAAAGAACTTCTTATTAAACATATAGAAAACATACATAATCACACAAATGTATTATAATATCCAACATATGAGTATGACATTACAATACAAATGTACTCACAATACATCCATCACTAGCAAATTTGCAATGCAACTCTTTAAATCATATAGAGTTTGCACAACATAAATTATTACAACAATTTAACAATCCCACACTATAATGAAATAGATAGTAGCTTCGGCTTGAGACAATTTATTCTAAGTCTCCAAACATGTCATTTGAGGTGAACTCCATGACCATGTCATCAGTACTTGGAAGCTTCTCCTTCATGAGATCTAGGTTGTCATTGTTATCTGAGCAACCCACTTCCTTAGTCACAGCAGGAGCAAGATTGAAATGTGCTTCATATCTTGGTGATTTGTCCTTGCTTTGCTCTGCATCCTTTAAGGACTTTTGGTAGAGAGCTACCAAATGCTTTGGAGTACGGCAATCTTTAGCAAAGTGATTGAAAGTGCCACATCTATGACATTTAGTGTCATTTTTGGCCTTAGCATCACCACCTCGCTTACCCTTGTGTTTGGGTTTTTTGCCTTTTGTTGAAATTTTGCTTCTCGAGCTTGTTCTTTGGGTCACCAGAATTGGATCCCTTGAACTTTCTATTACTTTGCACACTATGAGCCTCAGGTAGAGGTGCTGCACCAATCGGGTGCTTTTGATGGTTCTTCATTAGAAGCTCATCATGTTTCTCAGCCTGAGTCAATGTGTGGATAAGTTGAGAATACTGAGTGTATTTATTAGCCCGATACTGTTGTTGTAAGACTCGATCCGCAGGAAGCATGGTAGAAAGAGTTTTCTCAATCTTATCAGCATCCGTTGGTTCTTTCTCACAAAACTTCAACTTAGAGCAAATCTTATGAACAGCATGATTGTAGTCTGCAACAGACTTGAAGTCCTGCAAACGCAAATGGTTCCACTCATGATTAGCCTCCGGCCAAATGAGTTCCTTCTGCTGATCATAACGCTCTTTTAGCGCAAGCCATAAAACATGAGGATTCATCTCCATAAGGTACTCTTGTTTGAGATCCTTATGGATGTAAAACCTTAATAGCATTAAGGCACCGTACTTCTTTTGTTCATCCAAAACGACACCTGCAGTAGGCTCGCTAAGGTATGGCAAAAGTCCACGGGATGCAAAGCTAATCTTTATATCCGAAGCCCAAGTGGGGTAATTGTGACCATCAATGGCAAGTTCATCGAACTCTTTTGCCATGGCCATAGCCTACGAAGTAGGACCACATGATTCAATAATTCATTCATGAAATATAATCAAGTGGCTAAAAAAATGTTGTAATAAATGTAAATTAATTCGAATAGCATAACTCTTCAAGGATTAAGAAAAGTATAAGGTAAACAAATAGCATGTAAACCCTCAATTTTTAATCTCATTAGCTTGTATACATGGTAGATGGTCTCAAATGCCATAGGACATAGAGAGTAGATTATAATGATAGGCAAATTAATTGCTACCAAAGCATGGTCTTAATGCAAATAATTCATCTCGAATCAAATGCAACCTTTGCTAAGGTCTCTATCTCACCATATGTATACTTGAAGTTAATGATTGAGCATTGACTTTGGTAATCACTACAATAGTGTTAGCCAAAATTCTCAATGGTAATCACTTCAATAGTGTAAGCCATTGTAATATTTTTATATTTAATCCTTGTTTTGGGAACATCCTATAGGTAATCATCAATCTTCAAAATGAGCATGATGTAGACCTTTAGTAATAGACCGTCAAATCCATATACATGGATATGATCTCTATCACAGAATGTGTGTATCCCAAATTTTTAGAGAAATGCATAAACTAATTGCAAAAATCACTAGTAATATTTTACTAGTGAGTAGAATCACATCGTTGAGATGGTGTATGTGATAAAAATTATTGCAATAACGAAAATTGAGTATGAAAGTGCATATAAAATGACACAAACATACTTGCATTCTATAATAGAATTCGAAATTGCTTGTGTACAAATATAGTAAAACATTTGTACGAATCAATCATCACATGATAGATCTAGACTTAAACGAGTAGCAAGACTAAACAAGTGATAAACAAGCGGTAATTAACATAGACTAATATCTATTGATTGGAGTATAAACTGCTGGAAATTTCTAAATGAAATAAGTAAAAGAAACAAGGCAACGAGGCCCGGGATGCATGGCCTCATGGTCGGCCCGGACGGTTTGCATCGCCATGGCCCATACGAGGTCCGTGCGGGCGCGCCGGCCGCGGCGGGGCCCGGTGGCCGCTTTGATGCGTAGCCGGTCCAACGGGCCGGCCTTGCCGCCCGGCCCGGCGGCCGGTGCGGTGCCCGGCCCGGCTAGAGGCCCGGCCCGGGGCGCGGTCGCTCGGCCCGCCCGGAGGCCCGGCCGGCCGCGCGGTCGCTCGGCCCGGCCCGAGGCCCGGCCCCCGCCGCATATAAGAGGGGCGGTTAGGGTTTCCAACCCTAACCGCCTCCTCCCCAACCCGCGGCGCGGCCGGGCATGGCCGCCGGCGCGCCGCCGCCGGCCGCCCCCCGCCTCGCCGCAAATCCCGCCGCTTGCTTCGCCGGGGATGCCGTCCCCCTCCGTGCCACCACCGCGCGCGCGCGGCCGCCGCGTCGCTCGCAAGCCGGCGCGCGCGCGCGCGCGCCGCCGCGTCGTCGCGCGCGAGCACCGCAGGTGTGCGGCCGCCTCGCCCGCCGGTCCGACGCCGGATCCGCGAGCCAAACGCGGTCCGACGGTCCATGTCGCCGTCCATCCGCCACCGGAGGTCAAGCCGGTGCGGATCGGGTGAGGAGGCACCCCGGTCGTCGTCGACGCCGGCGAGTTTCCTCCCCCTTCGGCCGGCGTAGATCGGGGGGAGGGGTTCGAGCCGGCGACCCATACTCGGTCGCGCCGGGACCGAGCCGGCGGTCGCCGCTCCCCCTCCTATCTCCGGTTGCCATCAACGCCGACGCGAGAAGAGCCACCCCCGGTTGACATCAACGCCGGTGGCTCCTCCTCCCTCTCTGAGCTGTTGAAGAAGGAGGGGCTTGCCTCCCCCAGAAGGAGAAACACCATTGTCGTCTGTTTTGTTCGGGCCGGCGTGGATTTGACCAGAGATGTGGAAGAAGATGGTGGAGGCGGTGCTTGCAGTGATGGCATCCGAAGAACAAGCATCACGGAAGAAAACATAGTTCATCGAAGGCATTTCTACCTTGCACTTGCGCTTTCCACTTTCTGTGATGATCTTCTCCGGTCACGGCCGACCACCAACAGTGACGTCCCTCTACTTCATGTACGGTCGCCGGCGATCTTCTTAGCAATTCCGACGAGGGATTCCTTCGCCGGCCACTGCTCCCGGCCTTTCCTTCGCTCAGCGGTAGAACGCTGATAACGTGTTGTAACAGTGATTGGGAACAGTACAAGTAGAAGTAAAATGAAGGCTTAATCTTTATTGATGAACAATGGCACATATATATAGTACATGCCCAAGGGGCAGTTTGTAGGATGTAAAGGCACTTGGTAACTGCCATTAGCAGTTGCTAATCATCCCTTAACTATCTTATAATTGATCATTAAGAATATTCTTAACAGTACATTTCCCATTCGGAAGCTGCATGCATGGTAGTACGAGCTATTATTAGTGGTGGAGGCAAGTGAACAGCCGATGGGAAGTTAAAAGCCGCCATTTTTATTTTAGCTGCTTTTCCACCACACTGTACTTTGATGAAGGAGCTTGAGTGAGTGAGTACTTGAACGAAGAAGGTGACTGGTTAAATTGATGCCAAACCAACGATTGCATTGCATGCATATGCATGTACACTCTTATATTAATTAACGAGGCCAATAATAGGAGCGCCCGTTTGTGTGGGAGAGAAAAAAAAGGGAAGGAGAAATAGAGACAAATTCAGTACACAAGAGTCCCAAACCGACCAAAAAGGCAACGAAAACGCCGTACGCCGGAAACAAGAGAGACGACGGATGACACACCACCACTATTTCAACCCAAGTTGCGACTTTTTTTGTTCGAGAGGTGGTAATACTCCCTACCAAGTTGCAACTCTCTATCTACAGATTCGGCAGAGATCGATAGAGGAATCGAAGGAGATTAACCGGAGTTAATTACATACACACTGTACTACTAGCTGATGACTTGTTGATTAGCAGACCGAGAACACCAGCAAATCACATGTTCCACAGGAGGGCGCCGACCGACTGGGCCCAGCCGTGATCGCCGTCGACGAACCCGAAGAGGTCGTCGTGCGCCGCCGCCACGTAGCCTGCGGCGGCGGCGTCGTCGTCGGCCCACACCGGATCGCACCACGACTCCGGCGGCGTCGTTGTCCCCGCGTCGTGGAACGAGAAGTAGGGCGCCGAGCCGAACGCCGCCGTCGTCACGAGCTCCGCGGCGTCCTCGTCCAGCCGCGGGAGCTCCACGATCGCCTCCAGCTCGTCGTCCTGCTGCTGCGGGCCCGGGCTCGGCTGCGCCAGCGACGACGCGCCGGCGGCTGCGGGCCCGGGCCCGGCTGGCGGCGGCAGGGCGGTCTCCATGGCCGCTGCCCGCGCCGCGGCGGCCTGGACGTCGCGCGGCGCGGCGGACGCAGGGCGCGGCAGCGCGGCGGCCATCTCCGGGAAGTTGAGCACGGCGGCGGGGCCCTTGACGACGAGCGCGGCGGCGTCGTGCGCGCGCGCCGCCATCTCGGGGGTCGGGAACGTGCCGAGCCAGATGCGGGACTTCTTCCGCGGCTCCCGGATCTCCGACACCCACTTCCCCCACGCCCGCATCCGCACGCCGCGGTACGACGGGTGCTTCTCGCCGCCGCCGTCCCGGTCGCGCGCCCGCGAGCGCTTCTCCGGCCCGCCGCCGCCGCGCCTCGCTCCGGCATCGGCCGGCGACAGTGGCGGCGAGGACGACAACGTGCCCCCGGACGACGCCGGGCTCGACACCTCCCCCTCCGGCATTGCGAACCCAAAGCGATGGTGGCAATGGCGAGCTTACTTGTACTACGGGACGTTGGAGCTTAATTTCCTGGCTTTAGGTGACCACCAGGTGTATCAGTGTTTGTGAGGACTGAGCATCGAGCTAGTGCTGCGAGGAGACGAGAGAGCAGGGAGAGGAGTGAGAGAGAAGGGCGGGGGAGGGGACGGTTTTAGTAGTGGCTGCCTGGTGGTTGGATTGAGACAGCTGAGCTACCGGCGGGGACGCTGCCTCGACGACGTCCTTCACGACGCTGCCTGCCCTGTGGCCTCGCCCTCCCTCTCTAGCCCGAAAAGTGGCAGTAATTAAAAACGAGCGAGCGGGTTGAACTGCTCGGTGAAGTGTTCAGGTAAAGTGTGAGCAATTAAGGAATGGATTAATTCAACTGGAGATAAAGTAAGAGCAGCAAGTGGAGGGATCGAGTAGGACTACTAATTATGGATTAGTAGTCAAGTCGTTGACGTACGGTAGAGCTGCTCTACAACCGTCGACGTGGTCTCTTTCAGGCCCACATACTAATTTGAAACAAATAATATTATAGTGCAACTATACTATGCTTCATCTACGTAGTATGTCGTATAGGTATGATGATCTATACGACTATACACTACTGGAAACCATTTTTACCCTGTGTGGTGGGTGGTGGCTAATTTTTTTTTTATGATACCAGAAGAACTCACAAGGAAATGGAATTTTTCTGTCGGCCACATAGAAATTGCCTCACACAATTGCAAAAATAAACTTGGCAAAGGGGGGAATCCAACATGCAACGTCGACCAAAACCTTGGCGCTCTGAACCACTAGGCTCGTTCGAAATTAATTACGCTCGCTCGAGTGTTTCGTCACGGTTTGTTTGGGTATATAAGTACGTTATAAGAAATTAATCAGTCAGTTGGATATTCGGGAGAACTTGTGAATCCGCTTATTCATCTGTACTTTAGAACGCTGAGTTGTTCATTCAAATGCCACTTGCAAATATTTATCTTTTTATGGTACTCCCGCCGTCCCAAATTACAGAGGGAGTAGAACCTACCTACGAGCCGATGACTCTTATTTTAATTTATAGATTTATTGTATGAGTAAATGAAATTTTTTTAGTGATAGGCAGCATAATCGTTGATAGTAAGGCGTGTGCAGTGAATTTGTTGATCTCAAAATTGGCTAGCTAGAAGCAAGGTGGTCATCACTAGCCTAGCGGCTGCTGGCGGTACACCAGGACTGGTCAAAACCAGTTGACACTTGACACTATATTGGCGACAAAAATCATGGATTTGTATACATAATAATACGTAATTTTTATAGTATTAATGGTCAAAGTCAGAAAAAAAGTTAGGTAGTAGGCAATAATTACAAAATGGCATATGTTTTGGATGGGACGAATTATATTATTCTAGCGGCCGTTTGTTCATTCAAACCCACTTGCAAATAGCAATCTTCCTCCCTTTTCCTTCCTTAACTAGCTTATTTAGTATACTAATGCAATGTATATATTGAAATGCATATTAGGGAGGCATTCTGTGGATGACCATCATTTAGCCCTAGCCACTTGTGCGTCGATCAGCATTTTGTCAAAATATTCCATATGAGATCATTAATATTCTGGAGGGGGGAGGGGGGCAGCTGCATGCTTGCTAGGGCTTCAAGAATCAAGATGATCGACAGATGATTTGGACGTGATATCCTAACCACGGCTGCCTTACTCCTGATGATAAACCAACACGGGCAGACATAAACTAATAATAACACGAATTCTTTAATTATTTGATCGATGTGTGTTATATCTATGTGTTTTAGTTTCCCTTCTTTTGAGGGGTATGTTACCCATTTCTCTCTCCTTTGGCAGAGGACGCAGAGAGTTGTACGGGGAACTTGACTGTCTTGGGCTGAAAGTCCATACGGCCCAAATAGACGCAAGCAAACCTATGTATACACAAAAGGACTAGTGTGACATTCTAGTTTGGATACAAAAGCCAACAAGCAAACCTATGTATTGAAGTGGAATGGATCAATGGAAGGGTTTGGAGAGGAAAATTACTTCATTTTAGACTTCGCTTCACTTCGTTCCACTCTAATATTTTTTTACCGTACAAGAATCCCTACAAGGGATAAGTGCACGCGTTATGTATGTGTAATGTGAGCATCCACATGACTAATGTATTTCACACAAAAATGGAGAGTCAATCTTTGTACACACTACACACATGTACGTTACGTGTAACGTGAGCATCCACATCACTATTACACATCACGTATAAATGTATACTTTTCACCAAATCTCTATCTATGTGTAAATGTCTCGAGAGAGAGAGAGAGAGAGAAACACGAAGAGAAAGGTTACTAGAGCGCACGTTGCCATTAACCAGCCGCGTGTCTACTTCTACACGTTATATGAATCGAAGAAGATTCGATCTCAACGAAGTACAGTACTAGACCTTACACTAGGTTGTCACTCGTATGAACGCATTGGGAAAATGCGGCTTGCCGGCGAGCTTGAAATTCAGATGAACAAAATGGAGATACACTCCCGCCTCCGTACTTTAAAAAACTTAATGTTTAAGACAGCGACATGGTCTCCAAAGCATAAATTTTATATATAAATATTTATCGAAAACTGATGTATACTTTTATAGAAGTATTTTGCAAGGCAAATCTACCATATAGTTTTCATATTTCTAAACTCAACAACTTAAAAGTTATTCATGGTTTATGTTATCAATATTTGACCATACAAAACGTTAAGTTTTTTGAGTAAGGAGGAAGTATACAGTAGTTTTTTTTACATCTATATATAAGTTATATTTAGATCACTACCGGAATCGCAGGCTTTGCCTATAGTTCGGGTCTTTGCCAGGAGCCAAACGAAAAACTCTCGGCAAAGAAGGTTTTGTCAAGAGCCAAATAAAAAGCTCCCAGCAAAGAAAAACACTCGGCAAAGAGGCTTATTTGCCGAGAGCGAACCAAAAAAACTCTCGGCAAAGAAAAAAACACTCGGCAAAGATTTCTTTGCCGAAAGCCAACCGGCTGGCTCTCGGCAAATAATTTCTTTGTCGAGTGCAATTTTTTGGCTTCGACAAAGAAATTTAAAAAATCACTTTTTACCTCCAATTTTTTTCTATCCTCAACATACACTTATACAAAACTTATGCTAAAATTTGGCACAATTTTAACATTGTTTGCTATATTTAACAATTTTACTTCTTTCTAGATATTTTTTTGCATACGTCCGATATGAACTGCAAGTGCATGAAATTATATAGTAAAGTTGGTGAAAAAATGATATTCATATTCATGATACATCTCTAAGACCATGTACATGAAATCAAGCTAAATTTCCGGCATTTGGTTCTCTGATCATGAAGACCGTGAGGTAGAAAGGTTTTAAAATTGTATAAAATTCAAATGAAGTTTGAAAATCATGAATTTTGGCAAGTGATCATGGTATCATATGTGGAGGTTGTGGTAAAAAATTGAGAATATTTTGAACACTTCGTCACATACGTTGTTTGGAAACCGGAACATCTCACGAGAAGTGTCGGGGACAGCCCTGGGGGTCCCCTTAAACAACTGGGGAAACCCCACTTAAAACCTGCAAAAAAGACCAAAGCCAAACACGCCTCGCTTAAAACACACGGGGCATGGCCCACGCCACGGTGGCCCTGACGGCCCACCAAGGCGGCCCACTCAATGATCCCCTCGAGCAGACTCCGCCTCGCTCAAGGGCACACACCTCCCTCGAGTGGGCTCCGCCCCGCTCGAGGGTGTACGCCTCCTTCGAGCGGGCTCTGCCTCGCTCGAGGGTTCACATCGCCGCCCTCGAGTAGGCTCTGCCTCGCTCGAGGGCACCCTCCACGCGCACGCCCGTTCCCGTACGCGGGTATGGGCATTTAATGCTCTGACAAAGGCGGGGCGGCGCCATCATGCGCCTGGGACTCGCGCCCCGGTCCTGTTGCGCCAACTCCCTAGGAGGGAACCCATCCCCGCCACTGTGGGGGACTGTGCGACGTGGCCGGTGCCAGCCCTGTGACGCCGCGCCGCCTACTCCTTTACGGCTAACGCGCCGAGCCCTCGAAGGGGGGCCGGCCGCACCCTCGATTTGCTTTCCCGTGACTTTGCAGGGTTAGGTCGAGATGTTAGGCCGGCGGGGCGCCATCCCTGCCACTGTTAACGGCATGGCGGCCGCCCCCACGCGTACAATCCCACGCCGGGCACTGTGGTAAGAGCTCTGGCGTTGTGGGGCGTGCGGGAACGGGACACCGCCATGCCTGCCACTGTATCCCGTACGGATTGACGTCAGCAACTCCCTCGAGCCCGCCTGGGGACATCGCGACCATTCACCGCGCCCCAACCCTCGAAGCTACCACTGTTCGGGTACAAGATACGCCATGATGGCCAGATCGCGGCAAGGACTGTCAAGGCAGCCGCCTACTCTACGGCGTGGCGCACCACACTTCCCCATGTAGCTGAATAGTGCGGCATACATGTAATTCGCTCTCTCCTTGGCCTATAAAAGGAAGACGAACTCCCCCGCCGCAGGGGACAGGACAGAGGACATAAGGCAGAACAACAAGACACGACACACCACACACTTGTTTTCTCATTCTCCCACAACATCTTCAGCCGCTCCACCAGGGACTTGGAGGCCACGCTTCCTCTCCCGCCTTGCTTGTAGCTGCCCCACTACAGGCACCCCCGGTGCTGAGCAATACAGTGCCTCGAGCACACCACTGCTGGACGTACGGCCCTCGGCCGGAACCAGGATAAACCCTGTGTTTCTGATTGCTTGGCATCGACCATTGAGGGATAGACCTTGGCGCTTATTACTGGTTAGTGTCGGGACCACATTCCGCACCGACAGTTGGCGCCCACCGTGGGGCAAACGAGCGCCTAAGGTCAATCCAACGTTAACTCCCTCCATGGTGATCCGCACCGAGTACCGCGGTACGCGCTACTCCATGGGCAGCTCGGACCCCCTCCCCGCCGGGTTCGAAATCCGGTTCGGGGGCCTGAATTTCCAGGCCACGGGGAACGGCTACCTGATGCGCCTCACCAACCGTGAGGAGCTCCGTGCGCGGCGCCAGGCCGGGTCCGCCCCGGTCACCGGCGCGCGCGCGTCGCCACGGCACGGACACCCGCGAGCACGGATGCCGCGGGCCCGTCGGCGTCACGGCGCCGCCGCCGCTCCGGTCGGGCGTTCACGCCGGGCGCGGTCGGAGCGACGGCAAGCCGAACGCGCCGCCTCCCAACGCGGCGCACTCGTCGGCGCGACGACCGCCACCCCGGCGGGGGAGCGCGCGGTCTCCGGCCACGCTTCCCCATCGGTCGCGCGCGGCGCGGCCGACGGCGGCCTACAACGCCAACGTCAACACCACGATGCGCAGGGTTCCCCCTGGCCGTCACATCTTCGTCGCCAGGGACCCTGGCGCCTCCGCTGGCGACGAGTCGTCCCTGGGCTCCCTTGACGCGTTGCCACCTGCCAACCTGCATGGGTACGCGGAATGGGACTTCTCCGACATACCGGACCCGGTGATGTTCAGGCGTTTTCTTGACGCCACGGACTACTGGTTCGGCTGCTCCGACGACTCCAGCACCGGGAGCTACGACCCCACGCGGGAATGCTGCGTCGTCATCGCCAACGACCCAGCAAACGCCACCGGTGCAGCGGGCGCCGGCGACGGGGAGGTTACGCCCGCCCCAGGGATTGCTCCGCGCCTGGCTGCGGGACCGAGCACCCCTGCTGGAGCCGACATCGACGCACAGCTAGCCCAAGCTCGCGAACTCGATGCCAAGCTGGCGGAGGAATACTGGACGGTGCGGTTGCTCCGCGCCTCCATGGCAGGCGAAGCCTCCGCGCGCGGCGAGCGCGTGCGGGAGTTGGGCCTACAGGCCCGCGACCGCATCAACACCGACTTCAACGTCGACAACCCAGACACGCCTCCGCGGGCGAGCCAGAAGCTTATCGCCGCCGCGACGCTGCTGCGGGCCATGCCGGCCCCCTCGACGCCCGAAGCGCGAAACCTGCACCGTGAGGCGCAGGCACTCATCGAGCAGGCGGCCGTTCAACAGGCCGAGAGCTCGGCGTCACGCATCCGCCAACAGGGTGACGCGCGGGCCGACGGGGCCGCGCAGGGGGGCGAACCCTCAGTCCATGCAGGTGAAGCGGCGGAGCAACCGGCCAACCCGGGACGCACACCCGCCAAAGAACGGCTCCTCGACACGCGTAGGGCGCGGGACGACGACTCCCGTAACGTCATCAACGCTCGGCGGACGAGCAAGGCGGATACGCGAGCGGCGGCAGGCTACCATCCTCGGCGGGATGGACACTGCGACAGCGATGAAGATCGCTCTCCGACGCCGGAGCCCCCGGGGACCCGTGTGTTCAGCCGGGAGATCCGCGCAGCGGCCTTCCCCCAGTGCTTCCGCCAGCCCACGACCATTATCAAGTACAACGGGGAAACGGATCCCCGCGTGTGGCTCAACGATTACCGCCTAGCATGCCAGCTGGGCGGGGCCACCGGCGACGAATTCATCATCCGCAACCTCCCCCTACACCTCGGCGATTCTGCCCGGACGTGGCTTGAGCATCTGCCAGCCAGCCAGATCCACAACTGGGATGATCTGGTCCGCACGTTCGTGGGCAACTTCCAGGGCACGCACGTGCGCCCTGGGAATTCCTGGGGACCTGCGCTCCTGCACCCAGAAGCCCGGCGAGTCGCTCCGGGACTTCATACGGCGCTTCTCCAAGCGCTGCACGGAGCTCCCAAGCGTGGCGCAATCCGAGATTGTGCACGCCTTCCTCGAGGGCACCACGTGCTGGGATCTCGTGCGGGAGCTGGGGCGCAGCCCGCCTGCGGACTCAAACGAGATGTTCGACATCGCCACCAGCTTCGCCTCAGGAGAAGAGGCCGTGGGGGCGATCTTCGACGGCAAGAAGGGCAAGCACCCGGACGATGCGCCCGCAGAGGGCAGCAAGTCCAGGGAGCCCCACCGGAAGGACAAGCGGGGCAAGAAAGGGAAGAAGCCGCGCCGCGAGGCGCGCGAGTAGGGGCGCGACGGCGATGACGCCGAGGCCCTTGCTGTTGACCCGGCTCAACGAGGCCCTCGACCGGCCCCTCGAGGTCCGGGGGTGTTCGACGACATGCTGAAAAAGCCATGTCCGTACCACAAGACCCCAGTGAACCACACCCTCGAGCAATGCGACATGCTTAAGAAGTTCTACGGTCGCGCCGCCGCGAAGGACGCGGAGGCCAAGAATGACGGAGGAGATGGCGACGACGGCGGCTTCCCCGCCGTAGAGAACGTGTTCCTCATCTTTGGGGGACCAACCGTCGACATGTCGAGCCGCCAGCGCAAGCGGGAGCGGCACGAGGTCCTCGCCGCGGAGAAGGCGCCCCCCTCCTTCCTTGACTGGTCGGAGGATGCCATCACCTTCAGTCGCGAAGACCACCCCAACCGCATCCCAAACCCGGGCCAGTACCCACTGGTGGTCGACCCGGTCATTGGGAACGCGCGGTTCTCAAAGGTCCTGATGGACGGAGGCAGCAGCCTCAACATCCTCTACGCGCACACGCTGCGCCTGCTGGGGATTGGGTTGAACCAGCTACGGCCCAGCATGACGCCGTTCCATGGTGTCGCGCCGGGCAAGCGCGTCCAGCCCCTCGGGCAGATCGACCTGCCGGTTTGGTTCGGCACCCCGAGCAATTTCCGCAAGGAAACGCTCATCTTCGAGGTGGTGGGGTTCCGGGGCGCCTATCACGCCATACTTGGGCGGCCTTGCTACGCCAAGTTTATGGCCGTCCCCAACTACACCTACCTCAAAATGAAGATGCCGGGACCGAACGGCGTCATCACCGTGGGCTCGTCCATCGAGCACGTGTTCGACTGCGACGTCGAGTGCGTAGAGCACGCGGAGGCGCTGGCGCTGGATGAAGCGCTGGTGACCACCTTGGAGAAGATGGTCAACGAGGACCTCGACTCCACCACCAAGCACGCCGGCAACTTCGAGGCCGCGGAGCAGACCAAGGAGGTGCCCCTTGACCCTGCTGCCCCCGAGGGCAAGGCGTTGAGGGTCAGCTGCACCCTCGACCCAAAATAGGAAGTGGTGCTCGTCGACTTCCTCCGCGCCAACGCCGACATCTTTGCGTGGAGCCCCTGGGATATGCCAGGCATCCCGAGGGAGGTCGCCGAGCACTCCCTTGACATCCTGCCTCATTCCCGCGCCGTGCAGCAGCGGCTCCGCCGCTTCGACGAAGAGCGGCGGCGGGCGATCAGAGCGGAGCTGCGGAAGCTTCTCGAGGCCGGGTTCATCAAGGAGGTGTTCCACCCTACGTGGCTAGCGAATCCTGTACTTGTAAAGAAAAAGAACGGGAAATGGCGAATGTGTATAGACTACACTAGTCTTAATAAAGCATGTCCCAAAGTTCCCTTTCCTTTGCCACGCATCAATCAAATTATTGATTCAACAGCTGGGTGTGAGCTGCTTTGCTTCCTTGATGCCTACTCCGGGTATCACCAAATAAAGATGAAGGAGTCCGACCAGCTCGCGACTTCATTCATCACGTCGTTGGGGATGTTTTGCTACGTCACGATGCCGTTTGACCTCCGGAACGCGGTGCAACATATCAACACTGCATGCAACACATTTTCGGAGATCACATCAGGCGAACGGTTGAGGCGTATGTAGACGACATCGTCGTAAAGACTAGGAAGGCGGACGACCTGGTTGGCGACTTCAGCATCGCGTTCGGCTGCCTACGGGCCAACGGGGTAAAATTAAACCCCGAAAAGTGTGTCTTTGGTGTGCCGCGGGGCATGCTCCTAGGATACATAGTCTCCCAGCGAGGCATCGAGTCCAACCCCGAGAAGGTTGCGGCCCTCGAGCGAATGGGTCCAATTCGGGACCTCAAAGGGGTGCAAAAGGTGCTGGGGTGCCTTGCCGCCTTGAGCCGCTTCATCTCGCGGCTCGGCGAGAAAGGCTTGCCCCTCTATCGCCTCCTCAAAAAGCACAAGCGCTTCTCTTGGACCGCCGAGGCCCAAGACGCGCTCGACAAGCTGAAGGCATCCTTGACCCATGCCCCGATCCTCACGCCGTCGCAGGACGGCGAACCCCTGCAGCTCTACGCGGCCGCGACCACCCAGGTGGTCAGCGCCGCAATCGTAGTGGAGCGCACGGAGGAAGGGCACGCCCTGCTGGTCCAACGGCCGGTGTACTACATCAGCGAAGTCTTGTCCGACACCAAGACACGCTACCCTCAAGTCCAAAAGCTGCTGTACGCGGTGGTCCTCGCACGGCGCAAGCTTCACCACTACTTCGAGGCCCATCCTGTCACGGTGGTCTCCTCCTTCCCGCTGGGAGAGATCATCCGCAATCCAGACGCGGCAGACAGGATCGCCAAGTGGTCGGTGGAGCTGATGGGCGAGACGCTCGCCTACGCCCCGCGCAAGGCCATCAAGTCCTAGATCCTGGCGGATTTCGTTGCTGAATGGACAGACACGCAATTGCCGCTGCCGCGGATCCAAGCGAGTCTTTGGACTGCGTATTTCGACGGCTCGGTGATGAAAACGGGGGCGGGCGCGGGCTGCTCTTCGTGTCACCCCTCGGGGAGCACATGCGGTACGCAGTACGTCTCCACTTCCCCGCGTCAAACAACATGGCTGAGTACGAGGCCCTCCTTTGCGGCCTCAAGATCACCATTGAAATAAGCGTCAAGCGCCTCGACGTGCGGGGGGATTCGCAGCTCGTGATTGACCAAGTCATGAAAAATGCGAGATGCCACGACGACAAGATGGAAGCATACTGCAAGGCCGTGCGAGCCCTCGAGGACAAGTTCTACGGCATCAAGCTCAATCACGTGCCCCGCCGGTACAACGAGGAGGCAGACGAGCTAGCCAAGATCGCGTCCGGGCGGATCACCGTCCCCCCGAACGTTTTTGCCCGAGACATCGCCCAGCCCTCCGTCACCCTCGAGCCACACCCCTCGAGCCACGCGGAACCCTTAGGGGCTCCCTCGAGTCCAGCAGGCGTGAAACCCATGGATGAGGACCCCTCGAACGAGGCGTACGTACTCTCCCTCCTCGAGGGGTATGGCGCCGACGGGGCCGATGTGATGGATGTCGAGCCGGCCCCCATCAAGGCAGATTGGCGCGACAAGTATGTCGCCTGGATGGCTCGAGGGGAACTCCCCTCGGACCGGTCCGAGGCCAGGCGCATCGCCAGGATGGCCAAGTCCTTCGCCCTCGTCGACGGCGAGCTGTACAAGCGCGCAGCTTCCGGCATCCTGCAGCGGTGCGTACCCATCACCGAGGGGCGCGAGCTCCTTCTGGACATTCACGCGGGGATCTGCGGCCATCACGCCGCACCCCGCACCCTCGTGGGCAATGCGTTCCGTCAAGGCTTTTACTGGCCTACCGCGGTCGCGGATGCCAGTGAGATCGTGCGCACCTGCGAAGGGTGCCAGTTCTACGCCCGCAAATCCAACCTTCCTGCTCACGTCTTGCAGACCATCCCCATAACATGGCCTTTCGCCGTGTGGGGGCTGGACATCGTCGGGCCCCTGCGAAAGGCGCCCGGGGACTTCACCCACTTGTTGGTTGCAATCGACAAATTTTTCAAGTGGGTAGAAGTACGCCCCATTACGAATCTCAGGGCAGAGCAAGCGGTGACGTTCTTCACCGACATCGTCCATTGTTTTGGAGTACCAAACTCCATCATCACCGACAACGGGTCTCAGTTCACGGGCAGGAAATTCCTAGAATTCTGCGACAAATTCCACATCCACATGGATTGGGCGGCTGTGGCACACCCGCAGACTAACGGTCAAGTGGAGCGTGCCAATGGCATGATCCTACAAGGCCTTAAGCCCAGAATTTTCGACCAGCTGAACAAGTTTGGTCGGAAATGGCTCCAGGAGTTACCAGCGGTCGTGTGGAGCCTAAGGACCACCCCAAGCAGAGCCACTGGGTTCACCACGTTTTTTCTAGTCCATGGCGCGGAGGCCGTCCTCCCCACGGACTTGGAGTATGGGTCACCCAGGGTACGAGGCTACGACGAGGACGCCAACCAGCGAGCCCGCAAGGACTCACTGGACCAGCTGGATGAAGCGCGCCTCGTGGCCTTGATGCACTCCGCAAGATATCAACAGTCCCTCAGGCGCTACCAGGCACGGAAAATACGCCGGCGGGACTTCAGCGAAGGGGATTTGGTCCTAAGGCTACGCCAAGACAACCGGGGACGCCACAAGTTGTCACCTTCGTGGGAGGGGCCCTACGTCGTGGTGAAGGTGCTCAAGCCCGGCACGTACAAGCTGGCCAACGAGGACGGCGAAGAACTCACCAACGCTTGGAACATCCAACAGCTACGTCGCTTCTATCCCTAGCTAGGATGTCCAAGTCCTTTGTTGTAAATCACATGACCAACACCCCAGTTAGTGGCAACCATGTAAATATCACCAGTTCAATAAAAAGGGCAACTCGGCTTTCCCCTGAAACCCAAGTTACCCTCGGGGGCTACTACGGGGGGCATCCCCCCCAAATGGTCCCATTTTTCGCAAAAAAGAAACAACTCACGCGCACTAAGCATGTTTCTACTTCGGCCCCGAGCAAAGTTCGAACAGGGCGCAGGCAGCCTAGCGGAAAGGACGCGCGAGCCAGAGATAGCCTACGCCTCCGCGAGGATACGTCCCTTCTCCCTTGCCTCCAACCCAGCAGGCCACCCGCGAAAATCGAACTCCCCTAACTAGAACTTATTCAGGAAGAAGGAGAAACAAAAAAGCGCAATAAAGTAAAGAACATCATTCCACTTTCACAAACGTTTGAAGAGAAAGCGATATGTTTATTTACAAGGCCACACGGCCCGCACACTAATGCATAAACAAAAAAGGGCCTAGCGCTCGGCAATCTTCAGGCTGGCGGAGCATCGTCGTCGGCGGCATCAGGGAACAGGAACTCCTCAAAGGCCTCAGCGAGCGCCCCGGCGGCGTCAGCGGCTAAGGTGTCCACCCGCTCCATCGCCACCTCGTCCTCGACGCCTTCAGGGGCGATGTAACCCTCCGCCACCGCCTCGAAGTTGATCTCATAATGAGATCGCACCACCCCGAGGGCCTTCTGGACGCCGAGGCGCAGCGCCCGGCGCATGCGCCGGCGGACGTGCCCGCCAAGGGCGCGCGGCGGGGCGGCCGGCCGAGCTCCCGGCCGCGCGCCTCGCCCTCCTCCACGGCCTGGCAGGTCTCGAGGGCTGCGGAGCGCAACTCCTACAGGTCCTGCTCGGAGGAGTTGTAGGAGGTCTGCAGCGCCTCGGCCCGCTCGGCCGCGTGCCCCAGCGTGGTGCGCAAGCCTGAAGTTGCCCAGCAAGAAGGGGATCAGAAAAGGGGGCGAACTCTCTAAGGGAAAATCAGCAAAACAAGAGACGAACAGCAACTTACCCTCGACCTGCTTCTTCACCACCTCGAGGGCGCGGCGCCCGGCCTCGACCGCCTGCTCAAGGCCGTTGAGGGTCTCGCTCTGCTCCTGGAGGGCCAGCTCCTGGCTCGCGCTCGTGATGCTGAGCACCACCAGCTCGCCCTCGAGCTTCGAGAACTCAGCGTTCCGCCCCTCCAGCGACTTCTGCGTCGCCTCGCGAGCGACGCGCTCCTGCTCGAGCGCCGACCGGGGCGTTCGCAAGGGCGCCCGCTCATCCGGAGCCGCCCCTCGGCCCCCGGCGGGCGGTACGCTCCGCGGGGAGGCCGGTCCTCCGCGCCGGCGAGCGGCGCGGCCTTGGTGTCGAGGGCGGCCTTCGGATCGTCGGCCTCCTTGGCCTTCGCTCGAGCGCACGCGCCCGCTCCTCGGCCCGGCTCGCCGAGCCCGCGCCCCCCGGAGCAACGAATGGAGCTCCAGGTTGTCGCGGCGGACGGCGACCACCTCCGTCCCCCAGTCAGCTGCCAGGGTGCGCGCCCTCTCTAGGTCCGCCCACGCCTGCCGCAACGCCTCATCCCGGTCGATGAGGGCCGTGCAAACTTGCTCGAGGGAGGAGGGGCGCGCCGGGTCCTGCCTTGCGCTTTCATGGAGCTGGTCGCGCAGGGCCACGGCCTGGTATGACAGCCAACCGTCCGGAGTCCTCAGGGCGTCGGCGAGCGCGTCGAAGGCGTCACACCGCTCCCGGAGCTGGCGGAGCTCGGCGCTCACCTGATCGAAGGCGTCGTACTTATCGCGGGTGCGGTGCTCGAGCTCCTGTCACCAACAAGCCGAGACATGTGAGCGTCATGCTGCAAGGACCGCGCGCAAAAACGAGAAAAACAAAGAAAACAGGCGACGGCACCCCACCTGGAAGACGCGCCACGCGGGACCGCCATGGATCCGCAGCGCCTCGTTCAACGCTCGGTCGAGCGCGGCGCCGTGGTTGCGGAGCTCTCCCCATAGCTCCCCCTAGGCGTCGGTGAACGCGGGCGGATCGCCAACGAGCCCCTCTCGCCGGGCGGAGCGGCCGCGCGGGAAGAAGAGGCCTCGGCACCGCGCCCTCGGCCTCCGCCTCCATGTGGCCCTCCGCCGCCTCACGAGAGCCCCCCTCCGGGACTCGGGGGGACGCCGTGGGGAAACTCACCCACCGGTCCCACCGGCGGCGGGGAGTCGTCGTCCGGGATCTCCACCACCGCCGCCGGGAGCCGCCGGCGGTGCGGGCCTCTGCGTCGCCTCCGTCGACGCCTCCGCCCGCGCCTCGCAACCGCGGGCTCTCGCCGCGACGCCGCGGCCACCGCTCCGGCCGCGCCTCCACGACCACGGGCGCCGGCTCGCCCTCCTCGGCCGGCGCCGCGGCCGTGCCTCCACCACGGCCGGCGCCGCGGCCGTGCCTCCCACCACGACCGGCGCCGCGCTCCTCGACGGCGCGCGTGCGCGCGCGACGGGCCGATCCGCCGGGCCGTGGCCTCCGAGGCCTCGCCCGCACCCCCGCGAGCTCCCGCCCGCCGCGGCCGCCGTGCTCGCCCACGCCCGCGACGCCCTCGACAAGCGCCGCTGGGTGGGAACGGATGCGTCCGCCCTCAACACCTTGGCCGGTGCGAGGGGAGGCACGGTCGGCACCACCCTGCGCAAACACGAACAAACGGTCAGGTTCTTGGTTGTCAGAAATGCAATCCCGCAAAAGAGCAAGTCCCTCACCTCGAAGAAGAGAAGGCGCGCTTCCTCTTCCTCGAGGTCCCAGCAGATGACGCCGGTGCGGCCGGCGCGGCCGCCGCCACACCTCCGGCCGTCTCCGCCGCGCACGCGGCCCCGCCTCGCGCGCGGGCGCGCCCGTCGCGCGCACCTCCGGGGCGCGCGCCGGCGCCTCCGCGGCCCGCGCCGCTCCGTCGTCGATTGCCGGCGGCGGGCGCCTCCGCACCCGCCCCAGGCGATGCTGCTCTTGCCACGGAGGCCGGCTCGGCGGCGGGGGTGCAGGCTCCCACCTATCAGGGAGGCCCTGCCCCCCGGTCTCTTCCTCCTCTTCCTCCTCCGAGGACGAGTACTCCTCGGTTCCTGGAGGAGAGAGCCCCTGCTGCTCACACATCCGGTACTCTTCGTTCCTCCGCTCGCGACGCTCACGGTGTCGCTTCGCGCGCTCCTTCTTGCGTGCCGCCCGCTCCCGCTCTCGTTGCTGCGACGCTCGACCAAGCGCGCGAGAGTGGGGAGTGGGCGGATCAGATTTCGCGGCGCTCAGGCTCACCATCTGCAAGCAAAACACCGAGGCGCGTCAGCAACCTGAAGTATCAGCAAGGTCAAGAACGGAACCAAGAATTCTACTCACCAACGGGCCGGTGGGGAGCATCTCGAGATCCCACAAGGACCATTCGCTGCGCAGGGACCGGGTGTCGACGGCGCTCCGCGCCCGTTGGCTGCGTACTCCCGCAAGAGGGGGCTCGGAAGCATCCGCGACCTCGCCAGCGCGACAGGGTTCGCCGTCTCCGTCATCTCGAAGATGCGGAGTGGCCTCTCCATCAGGGGGACGACCCGCCGGTGGTGGAGGAAAGCAAGGACGGTCGCCGCGGTCAGCCCGCGCCATGCCAGGTTCCTCAGCGCAGCCAGGAGCGAGTCCAACCGCCTCCGATGCGAGGCCGGAGACACGCCGTGGCTCCAGGAGTCGGGCCTCTCCCGGAGCACTAGGCCGGTGTAAGCGGGGAGACCAGGCTCGGCGTTGCGAAGGTACAACCACCCCCGCTCCCAGCCGGCGTTGTTGGTCGTCATGGTACAAGGGATGTAGTCGTCCTTGTACTGCGCCCGCAAGGCGAGCGACATGCCGCCGGCGCGCACCGCGCGGCGGGTCCTCTGCTCCGACGTCGGCTGCGTGTACAGCTCCGCACGGAAGAGGTGAATCCAGAGATCCCAGTTCACCGGGATCCCTAGATACCCCTCGCAAACGCCCACGAACGTGGCCGCCTGCGAGATTGCGTTCGGCGCGAAGTTGTGCAGCTCCACGCCGTAGTGGTGGCAGAGCGCCCGCATGAAGCGACTCGCCGGCGCCGCGAAGCCACGCTCGTGGAACCGGGTGAAGCTCACCACGTAGCCGCTCGGCGGGTTGGGCACGTGGTCCCCAGCCGGCGGCACGATCCACTCAGCCGGCCGGCCCTCCACATTCGCCGCCAGCTGACCGGCGGACACCAGTTCACCCAGGGCCAGCCGCGTCACCGTAGAGCGCTCCCACGCGTACGGATTGACGATGACGAGAGGCGGTAGAGGCGCCATGAGGAAAGGCAAGGGGGCCGGGAACGAAGAACAGGGAGGAAGAGGAGAACTCCAAAGACGGAAAGGCGCTGCGACGAGAATAAGACGGGGGCAGGAGCGCAGGGAGCAAGAATGGCGATTGCTAAGGTAAAAAATCGTTGTTTTCCCCTCTCCTCAGATTTATAAGCCGCGGGCGTGCTCTCTGGAGCGCGCGTCCCGCGCGCAGTGCTTGCGGGGGGGAATCTCTTCTTACTGACGGGCGGGCCCCACCACGACTACGGCGGCCACGCCACCGCTGACGAGCCATCATCATGGCGTAGAACCGGGAGGGGCCGTGGCAGGCAGTCACGTCCGCCTGCCCACGCCGCCCACTACACGCGCGGCTGCGGCGCCTAAAAAGGTGAGCCCACGGCACGAAACCGCAGCCGCGGCAGCAAAGCATTAAATGGCCCGGCCCCTTACCAAGTAAGGAGGACCCTCGAGTGACACGAGCCCCTGGCTCAGGAAAATTCAACCCCCGGAGGGTGCAGGCGTGGGACGATCACCTCGGGGCCCGTTTGATACGAAACAGGCACCACAGGTACCGTTGACGCGCCATTTTACTGATCAGCGCCTCGAGGGTTGACGCGGTCAGGGACCCTCGAGGACTCGCAGATGCCAAGACGGGAGCGCTTAGCCGCCACCCCGCACCATTTTACTGATCAGCGCCTCGAGGGCTGACGCGGTCAGGGACCCTCGAGGACTCGCAGATGCCAAGACGGGAGCGCTTAGCCGCCACCCCGCACCATTTTACTGATCAGCGCCTCGAGGGCTGACGCGGTCAGGGACCCTCGAGGACTCGCAGATGCAAAGACGGGGGGCGCTTAGCCGCCACCCCGCACAATTCTACTGATCAGCGCCTCAAGGGCTGACGCGGTCAGGTACCCTCGAGGATTCGCAGATGCAAAGACGGGGGGCGCCTAGCCACCACCCCGCACGGCCCTACTGATCAGAGGTTCGAAGCCTGACCCTCGATGGGTTCGAACAGGCGCCCCAGATCACCAGAGTCAGGGACGACGAGGGCACGCGCATTCGAGCCGTTCCTCGAGCCCGCCGGCTCGAGGGTGCCCCACATGTCGTGTTCGAGAGCCAGCGAGGGCAGCTAGCCGGGGGGATCCCACCGAGGGAGAGCTTCCGCGTCCTCGGTCCCTAGCGAACGGGACCGAGCCCCACCTAGAAAACCCACGCAAGTGCTTTAATGGGCGTGTCTCTGGACCACGCAGCCTACCCTTATCGAACGGGGCATGGGCGTCCACTCGAACCACCCGCTAACAGCTCAACGAGGAATCCGCAATCCGCGACCCGGCCGATGGGGGTTGCGGAAACCTCACCCTCCGTCCCGTGGAGGGACGGCGAGGGTGCGTTAAAAAACAAGTCGTAGAGCTCTACCCGATCGCCTCGAACGGGCCCAGGCTCGGGGGCTCGACGCACAACTACACCTCCTGGATTGCACCAGCCGCGGATAGTGCCAGCAGCGCGTGCGTCACCGTGGCCGGCTGAAACATTGCCGACGCCGGTTGTGATATGCACCACGCCCTCTGGCCAAATCTCGCGGTAAAACCCCTGCAGGAGCGCCCACGCTCCTACAGGGCTTCGGGGGCTAGACCCGCGGGTCCGCTGACGCGGCCCCACGGAAAGCGTTCGCGAACCAGGGGGGAAGGACGTCCTATCAGTAGGCTCCAGCATCTGCGGGAGCCTGGCCGGCGAACCCGCAGATGCTCGGGGGCTACTGTCGGGGACAGCCCTGGGGGTCCCCTTAAACAACTGGGAAAACCCCACTTAAAACCTGCAAAAAAGACCAAAGCCAAACACGCCTCGCTTAAAACACACGGGGCATGGCCCACGCCACGGTGGCCCTGACGGCCCACCAAGGCGGCCCACTCAATGATCCCCTCGAGCAGACTCCGCCTCGCTCGAGGGCACACACCTCCCTCGAGTGGGCTCCGCCCCGCTCGAGGGTGTACGCCTCCTTCGAGCGGGCTCCGCCTCGCTCGAGGGTTCACATCGCCGCCCTCGAGCAGGCTCCGCCTCGCTCGAGGGCACCCTGCACGCGCACGCCCGTTCCCGTACGCGGGTACGGGCATTTAATGCTCTGACAAAGGCGGGGCGGCGCCATCATGCGCCTGGGACTCGCGCCCGGTCTGTTGCACCAACTCCCTAGGAGGGAACCCATCCCCGCCACCGTGGGGGAGCGTGCGACGTGGCCGGTGCCCGGCCCCGTGACGCCGCGCCGCCTACTCCGTGTCCGGCTAACGCGCCGAGCCCTCGAAGGGGCCGGCCGCACCCTCGATTTGCTTTCCCGTGACTTTGCAGGGTTAGGTCGAGATGTTAGGCCGGCGGGGCGCCATCCCCCGCCCTTTGTTAACGGCATGGCGGCCGCCCCCGCACGTACAATCCCACGCCGGGCACTGTGGTACCAGCTCTGGCGTTGTGGGGCGTGCGGGAACGGGACACCGCCATGCCTGCCACTGTATCCCATACGGATCGACGTCAGCAACTCCCTCGAGCCCGCCTGGGGACATCGCGACCATTCACCGCGCCCCAACCCTCGAAGCTACCACTGTTCGGGTACAAGATACGCCATGAAGGCCAGATCGCGGAAAGGACTGTCAAGGCAGCCGCCTACTCTACGGCGCGGCGCACCACACTTCCCCATGTAGCTGAATAGTGCGGCATACATGTAATTCGCTCTCTCCTTGGCCTATAAAAGGAAGACGAACTCCCCCGCCGCAGGGGACAGGACAGAGGACATAAGGCAGAACAACAAGACACGACACACCGCACACTTGTTTTCTCATTCTCCCACAACATCTTCAGCCGCTCCACCAGGGACTTGGAGGCCACGCTTCCTCTCCCGCCTTGCTTGTAGCCGCCCCACTACGGGCACCCCGGTCTTGCCGAGCAATACAGTGCCTCGAGCACACCACTGCTGGACGTACGGCCCTCGGCCGGAACCAGGATAAACCTTGTGTTTCTGATTGCTTGGCATCGACCATTGAGGGATAGACCTTGACGCTTATTACTGGTTAGTGTCGGGACCACATTCCGCACCGACAAGAAGTTTCTAAGAATTTGAACTAATATCACTAGGTTTGGACTCTTAGAGAAATTTAAATTTGAGTTTGACTACATAATGCTTTTTATAAGTCATATACAACATAACTGATGTCATGTTATATTTTGGAAAATTTCGCATCTATTTACTATTTGTAATAATCGTTTTGACAACATTCCTCTCTATTTTATTGGGCCAGTTGGCCCACCAAACTTTGCAAAATTTTTCACATCAAGCTGGACCATTTGGCCCAAAGTCCCAAGTACTCGTCGGCTTATATAAACCACGCCTCCCCCTCCCCTCCTCCAAACCTAACCCTAATCCCAGCGCGCCCCTTCTTTTCCCCTGCCGCCGCATCCGCCTCGCCTCCCTCCCAGCACTGCCTCACCTCCCCCAGCGACGCTCCTTCTCTTCTTCCCCGGTCCTCCCGCGCCGCCCCCTGCTCCCTGCCCCTCCTCCCCCCTTCGCTCTCTACCTCTCGCCCTAACAGAGAGGAGTGGTGGAGGGGCGAGGTGTGGAGGAAGCCACAGCGGTGGGGACCCGGCGGCAAAGCTCCTTCCCCGGTGTAGTGGCGGATTCGAGCACGGTGGTGGCGGATTCGAGCGGAGTGGCAGCGGATCCGAGTGTCGCGGTGGCGGATCCAAGCGCTGTTGTGGAGGAGTAGCTCGATGCGGTGGACGGTCGGCGGCGGACCTGCGTTTCGGGTGCCAGCCGGAGGTGGATCTGCGTGGCCGCGGGCCCTCACCGGAGGATCCAGGTTTTCTCGCCCCTCCCCTGCCCCTCTATTCCGGTCTCTCATCTCCCTCCTCTCTGATTCTTCCACAAGTGGCGGCGGCGGCGGCCAGGTGGTGGTGGACAATGGAGCGGTGGCGGGCAGCTCTGGTGGTGCCATGGTGGTGGCGGTGGTTGTTGTTGTTGTTGTGGTGGTGGTGGTGGTGGTGGTGGTGCTGGCGGGCGGCTACGGTGGCGGCCGGTGGTGGTGGTGGTGGTGGTGGTGGTGGTGGTGGTGGTGGTGGTGGTGGCGGCGGCGGTGGTGGTGATGGTGTTGGCGGCGGCGGCGACCAGCCAGTGGGGGTCGTAGTGCCTAGCCGGTGGGGCTCGAGATTTTTTTTTGTTTTAGAAAACTTTATGTGCCGAGAGCCAGATGGGGCTCTCGGCACATCTCTGCCAAGGGTGGGGCCCATTGATCTCGGCACAGAGGTCTTTGCCGGTCCGACGGTGCCGAGTGCGCTGTGCCATGAGCTTCCTCTCGGGAGAGGTTGCGCCGAGAGGTAACGTGCCTATACCGAGAGCATTAGGCTCTCGGCAAAGGTTGTCAATCCGGTAGTGGATACACAGAAAAGTCAAAACGAGACAGGAAGGAGTAGCATATATGTATCATATCCTATGCATCAACATATGAACCATCGGAGCACAATTGTTATTCTTCGGGAGGGTTAAAGAACGGGTGTGGAAATATGGAATGATGAATATTCTGTGTACTAACAACTAACATCTATAGATCCCTGTTAGAATTATGATTAGCTTGCCGCACAATGCAAGTGGGACAATTTGGCCTGTTACCTGGTTTCTAGCTTGTGCACAACAGCATGATTGTGTCATGATGCCATCACGCACGCACGGACACACACCCACTCACCAGTAAAAATAAATGTGGTAAAATGCATGGTGGCCTGGTGGGTCAAGGGACGGTCAAGGGCAGATCTCTTCAACAATGATTTGCGCACTCGATCATATCTAGTCCGAGATGAAATTGATTCGAAAGGGGGGAATCATGTGGGTAAAATTGATGCATTAGCACAAATTAACACAGAGAGAGTATGTAGCTAACTTAAACTACTACCACCAGATAAAAGTGCAAAAGCCAGTACCATGTTATTTCGATTATTTGATGATACGATGCAAAGCTTCACTAAGTTGCTATTAAAAATCAGAGCAAGATCTTGAAGAAGATCTATCAGGGGGATTAAGTATCAGTGATAGGTTTGGTTCCGCGTGCTTCACGGTTTTGGCCTTCATGTTGTCTGTCCTTTGGCGGAGGAGCAATTCGCTGCTTGGTGGCTGCGGGCAAGGAAGAGTATTCACAAGACTTCGAGGGGTCGCCCTGCTACTGAGATTGGCTGCCTAGTTGTTTTTTTTCCTTTTGGTTTGCATTTTGTATTGTTTTATTGTACCTTACTGTTGTAACAGTAACAACTCTCTCTCTCTTCCGCTTAATGAAATACGTGCTATGTACATTCTTTAAAATAACACACACATTCTGAAATCAGCTAGTGTGTACAAACATCCATGCTGCATGTGGCAAATTGTTGATTAACTTGGCGGTGCGGCACTACAAGTGGGGCAACCTGGCCTGTGTTCCTTGACAGCAGCCTGCATTATGTGCTTTATTATGATGTCAGCAGACACATACTGATCAGTAAGAAACTATATATACATGTGAAGGACACTATGCTATACATGCAGCAGCTTATATATACACACAAGGCGCTAGCAAAGTAGCAATTGGTGGATCCATGTAGGCCGCAGGAATGTTCCTGTTATTCTGTATGCGCACCGATCACTTGCTTGCTGTCTGAACACGAGGCCTGCTCATACATGGTATTAGTAGCTATCTCTTCATCGCGTCAGAACTGCATACTACGACTTGTATTATATGGTCTGCATAAGGCCGGGGACGTGTCCGATTCGCCGTGCATGCATGGCCCCCCGCGACTAAAAGCAATATAATGCATGCGCGTCCAATCACGTCCCTGTGCATGCAGCTATAGATACCCCGCCCTCATGCGCGCGCGCACCAACTTTTGCAAACGTAGCCATTCATGTCGGCACGCGTGTGAACGGGCTGTTGCCACGTAGGAACCGACTATGCATGCACAGTCAGATCACCACCGTACCGTACGTGCGAGGAGGAGAGAAGGAAGAAGCTGCATGCTGATCGGTGATGTCTGCATGCATGCAACTTGTTGCGTGCGTGGTGTGGTGCGGTGCCCTGCCCCGTCGATCGGATCGGATGTAATAACCGTGTGTCTCCATCGGGTCGTCGGACGCGACGTCGTCGACGCACGATGAGGAGATGCATGCACGGCCAGCTGGCGAAATAGTAACGGGGAAATCTTTGTTTTTTATTTAGTTATTATTATTATTCCACTTTTATTCCCGAGAGAGAAGAGAGGGAGCGAGAGAGTAGTAGTACTGTAGTAGTAGAAAATATATATAATAAAGTAAACAAAATAAGATGGTGCGTGTGCATCATCATCGTCGACAGGTCGCTTTGTGATTGGACTTGTCGTGTAGGGGCCAGCAAGCGAAGGGGGCACACGGATCGAACGTGACGTGTGTTGTTGAGCATATGTTGCGACCTGTTGGCAGCGTTCGGTCAGTAGAGACGCCCCGTTCGTTTGGCTTATCAGCCACCCGCCAGGAAGATCTTTCTGCCGAACAAATCGAGTCCACCGACAATCGCCAAGTAGATTTTTCTGCCGAACAAATCAAGACTAACCATCGGGTCGCCAAACGAACAGGCTGCACGTACGTACTATGCCGCCACCCGCCAGCTTGCTGTTATGGAAGTATTGGTGAAAAGCACGCACGGGCCGGGGTCGAATCTTTGGGCGTCCTTGAGGTGAGGTGATACTACGGTCGAGATACATACCTCTCTCGCTAGCCACTACTAGCTCGTCAACAACGTAACGTAACGGTGGTGGACCACGTCGAAAGCCGACGAGCTACTCCCCGGCCGACCGGCCCTGCCGCACATTCCTGATCGATTCCTTCCTGGGGGACGCTCATCGTGGTCTGCATTATTGGAATAACCAGCTGCCATGCACACACGCCGCGCCGGATCGGAGCGGAGGGCGGCGGCGTCCGGGCCGGGCCGGGCAGAGATCGATCGACAAGCTAGCAGCTTGCACCGGCAGCAAGTACTACTGGTCCAAAAGCGGCGAGGGATCGGAGGTGACAGCACGCGCCCGGACAGGTGGTACTGCGGCTAGTCGTACGGTGGCGCCACACCTTCTTGTCAGCTCTCTGTCGCTGCCTGCTGCCGTCTCTGCCGCAGGCTGCAAGCAGGCTGCTGGCTATACGGTTGATTAAGGATTAATTTGGACAAAACAACGCAAGGTTTTGATTAAGGATTATTTACAATTACAGTCAGCATGAATAATTCAGTTAAATTTCGAAAGAATGTGCATGCTTCAGACAGAAATATAGTCTCCACGCGTCAAATAATCATACGCAATAATGCATGTGAGCAAAAATCGATCTCTGCTGACGATCCATATATATAGATGTACTATGTGTGTGTGTGTGTGCCTCTAGCGACTTGCATTCTTTTTTAATTTCCTGCAAATCGAATGACGACTTCCATTATTCTCCCTTGATTCGTTCTTAAACTACCGTTTGTGTAACCATCGAGACAGATCTAGTAGCTCCCTAATAAGAATAGCTTACGAATCCGTCAGCTGTTGCCGTCGCAGGAGATTTTGCTCCGATCTAGCTTTCAACACTTCAACCACATGAGAGAGAGCACACCCCTGCTTCAATTCCCTGTAGCCGGAGAAGGATGCGTGCCACCAAATATACAGTTGGGTGAATCGGCCACGACGACGGCGACACGTACGGCATATATACTCCGATCCTCTCTAGCTTCTACAAAGCATGCTCATCAGCTCCATCCCCTACGTTCAGCTAGCTATATAGCAGAAATTAAATACAGTGGTCAACAGTCCCCTGGTTGCTAATGCTATACTACTTGCTGCATGCTCATCTAGCTCTGAATTTTTGGCACACATGCGTGTGTATGCGTCGTCGTTCTCTAACCTCTCTATACGTAGGTTGTCTGCATGCAAGGTGTCAATAAGGTGATGACACACAGCACGCACGCACGCTACAAAGAGTCAGGGGCTATGCCATCATAGCTAATTGGCCAATAATTTCAATGGATTCCGCAGCTAGCTAGCATATCTCGCCGACTGATTTGATGCTCTTCTTTTTTCTTCCTCCTCTCGCACGATAGATAGATAGATAGATCTCTCAGGCTGAGGTCTGAGCAGCAGCCAGCAGGAAGGTGAAGCTTCACCTACTGTTACGTTGACTTCACGTACTGGCTGAAAGGCGCCGTAGCGGACTTCTTGCACGCACTGATGCAGGCGTCACGGAAAAGGAATCGAATTTGATGCGTCGTCGACGAATTTCTGTTCATCTGGTCGTCGTCGGCACCCGGCACTGGCGCGCTGTAGCGTGCGCAGTTCTATCTGTGAAAAAAACGGAAGGCATGTGTTAATTCTAGATTATTCTTCGTAAATTTTGTCCCAAAAAATGTCTCTGCTAAGTGACAGGAAAGATACTATAGCATGCTGGTGCGTAGTAGCCCGGAGGGTACAAACCAGGGCGGCTATAAGCTAAGCTTGGCTAGGAGTGCTGGCACACATCATGTTCTAGAGGCTCTGTGTTTACGCCAACGAATGGTCATACTTTATAGTGCCGTAAAGATTATGTTGACTTTGTATGCAGAGGCAAAAAAAAAGGGATATGCCTTTTGTGTGAAAAGCTACCCTGGCGCTAAAATGGTGTAAAAGTTCTTCAAAAAAAAAAAACAAACTGTTGGCACTAAAATGGTGTAAAAGTTCTTCCAAAAAACGAACTGTTTTTTTATAATACGTATCTGCATTAGTACTGGATAAGGAAAGCGTACAAGTACGCGTTCAAATACAGAGACGTACAAGGAGGATACGAAAACAGCTGTCTCCGCCAAACTACACTAAGGACCCTAAAGAAAAAAGAAATCACAATAAGGTCCTCAGATCCAGAGCGCTCCGTCCACGCTCGGAGTCATCGTCGCCGGCCTCCACCGCCGAAGAAGACACCGTGCGCCACCATGAGCTGGAGGAGCTCCATCGCCGGTTGGCATTGAGAGGAGTCGAAGTAGACACCCGTCCTTGAAGACGGGATGGAGCCGTCGGCGGTCGCCCATCGACCGGGGCCACGCCCCAGCTCTTCCAGCTCCTAGATCCAGGCACGCCATCGACGACCTGCGCCACCGAGGGGAGATCGAGCCAGATCCAGCCGGCCTCCATTCGCAACACCCACAACCACCTTCGCATCTGTGAAGAAAAGGGGCAACAGCAACATCACCTGGAAGAGATGACGAGATGCCGGCCCCGGACTCCTATACAGTACTCCACGGCCTAGTCGTTGACGCCGGAGTAGGACGTCGTCGGGGCGAGGAAGAGGCCTGGAAACCTTATTCCGGTGCGTCGCCGTCGCCTTCGCCTCGAAGACGCCGCCACCAAAAGCAAGCCGCAGTGGTGCATCGCTCCCCCGACTAACCCTAGCTTCACCATCAACAGCCGATGGCAAGCACATCCTAGACCTAGAAACGAAACTACCTAATCTATATACAGCCGCGCAACGATTCCCCGGTCCTCCTCCCTCTCCGACGCCATCCCGGCCACCGGAGAGGAAGGGGACCGGCGAAATCGCCGCCGGTGAGTCGAATCGCCCCCTTGTCGCCCCTTTCAACTGTAGCAGGGGACAGGGACCGAAGGGTCGAGAGACTGAGTTTCCCAAAAAAACGAACTGTTGGGGGAAAAGGAGGCATGAACAGGCAACCCGTGAGTGGAAGGAATTATTATACTGTACTTATGCGGTAAAAAAAGAGTGAAATGCACTATGGACATCTGAACTTGTAGTGTTGTGTCAAATAGATCCACGAACTTAGAAACCAGACATCTATCCCCTCGAACTTGCGAACCCGTTCACCTAGGTCCAACCCGGTTTTGCATGGCGTTTTTTGCATGAGCAATGTACACGTCGGCGATGAAGTCAGCACTCCTTAATTTGAAATTGATATCTTTTCATTCGTAGCTCCAAATATTGCAAATAATATATCAATTTTAATCATCTCGACGAGCTATTTGCAATGGTGTACTCCATTTTGTTATTTGAGATTATTTTGTATAGAATTAAATATTTCTACACAATAAGTGATATATTTTATTTTGTGTAAAATTAAATATTTCTATAAAACGACGTACCGGATGGGCATTGTTGTTTTAATGAAAAACGCGCAACGGCGTGGTCTAGAAAAGTTACAGGATGAAGCAACTGTATATATGCTACGAAAGCTCAGAAACGGCCAACGCGTAGCTTCAAAAAGAAAGAAAGGAAGAAACGTGAGCCTTGCCTAGGGTTACCATTGGAGCGCCTGTCATTTTTTCTTGGGTACTACAGGAGTGGAAGCATGCATGTATGGGCACCGATCCGTGGGACAGCATCGCGGTTGCGTGGAAAGGCTCATCGAGAGCTTGTCGCTGAGGGAGGAGCTAGTGGTGGAGAAAGTACAGTGTCTGCCTAATCATGCCATGCATTATTCGGGATCCGTGGAAGCCCTGCAGAATCGTGTGCAAAGATGCATGTTCCTGTTCTCGGTTCTGCCCCTTTACGGGATGGGTACGTCATTATCACTTTTTTTATAAAAATATTTAATTTTACACTAAAGAAAACTATCTCAAATAACAAAATGGAGTACATCATTGCAAAGAGCTCGTCGAGACGACAAAAATTAATATATTATTTGCAATATTTGGAGCTCCGAATGAAAAGATATCAATTTCGCAAATTAAGGAGTGCTGACTTTATCGCAGACATGTACATTGCCCATGCAAAAACTGCCATGCAAAACCGGGTTGGACCTAGGGTTAACGGGTTCGCAAGTTCGAGGGGCTAGATGTCTGGTTTCTAAGTTCGTGAACCTATTTGACACAACGCTGCAAGTTCAGGTGCCCACAGTGCATGAACTAAAAAACGAAGTTTAGCCAGCCCATCGTAGATAAATCCATTTACGTAACGGGCCGATGGGCCCATTTTGACCGAGCGGTTCCGGGGGCACATTTACTTATCCCACGTTAACACGGATGGTGCACTTCGGAGGGAGGGAAAGAAGTATTATAAGTCGGGTTTCAGGAATTTCGCAAAAGAAAAAGTTGGGTTTCAGGAGGGTCAAAATTTTAAAAGGGATAAAAAAATGTGGGGTGTTGTGAGAATCGAACTCACGACCTCTCGCACCCGAAGCGAGAATCCTACCACTAGACCAAACACCCAAGTTATTAATAACGATAAACAAAGGTTTTAAATTTTTAATTCTCTGTTATTTTTCGTAAAAAAAGGTTAAAACGATGTTTTTAGTTCCCTCTGCATTGAGACCGTTCAGTTGGGCCTTCCGCCGCCACTCCGCAAGATAATGATGCTACAAGCCTCAGCAGGCCCATGTATCTGTCTGCTGCCTCCCCCAAACAACCAATATGGGTCACTGGAATTGCCGCAACAGTGACCTTTTTTTTAGGCTGGCTGTGGGTTTGGCAGAGTTCTGGAGCACATTCGGCCCAGCAACTGACTAAACAGTTTCCGTTGTGCCCTAAAAAAACCTAATCAACAAATCATTGCAGCGAAAAGAAGAGTGCACGAAAGCACAAGTTGCAACATCGACGCACACCACACGCGCTGGTTAGGACCTCGAATTATAGTCAAGTTGGTGACATGTGTGATTTCTAACACCACCTGATACGGTATTCGTAATTCGTGTACTCCCAGAACTTTGAGTGAATAATAAATATGGAGAATTCTCAAGCATCGTCGTGATGTTGTGTGCACACACACCAACCAGTGCATGGCCTCTTATAATGCGTCCCTACAAGAAAAGGCTGCGGCAGGATACATTATATTGTGGCCTAGGAGGATGGGGCTCGATCGTGTGGATGAACTATGGGCGTAGGAGAAAAGTTTGGGTTAGGTTTATTAGGGTTAATAACCATAGACTAATTACAAATTTAATCACATGGATGGACGGGAAAGCACGAGATGAATCCATAAGTCTAATTAATCTGACATTAAAGATTGTTTACTGTAGCACAACGTTGTAATCATGACATTATTAGCCTCATTAGATTCTGTCTACTAAATTAAGGGAGCTTATGCTGTGAGTTTTATCATTAATCACATTAATACGTCTAATTAGTGTGACGGGTAGTTAGGAAAATAATTTAAAATAGGCCTGCAATCGCAGTGATACACAGATACCTTCCACCGAAGGGGAAGAGAAGGACATTGCAAAAGTGATGCGTTGCGCACTAGAGAACAAACCAAAGTGGTCGGGTGCGCAGTGCAAGTCTTTGGGAGACCATGCAAGCATGGGTCAGCATCATCGCCACAAACGTGCAAAAAGAGAGGGGAAAGTGCGAATAAAGGCAGTTCCAGGTGAAGTTTGGTTCCAGATATACACGAAATTCCAATGTTCCATGTACACCTTGCCCGCCTAGGTTCTTTTTTTTTTGGTGGCCGATGGTATGTCCAGGGCATGCATCCCACCCTATTGTAATCTAAGCATTGCCGGTCATGGAAACACACATACGAGTAATCAACCACAAGAAAATGGTGTGGACCATAACGAATTCCGGACAAATATTTGAAAAACTATTTGAAACAGTCATCCAACCGTCGGACACATAGTAATAGCTTTAGGGGGGGTATTAATTTCGCGAGCTAGTCACATAGTAATAGCTTTAGGGGGGATATTAATTTCGCGAGCTAGTTAGAGCATGTGAAATCCTCTAAAAAAAGTTAGAGCATGTGTCCATTCCAAAAAAAACTATAAGGATATTTTTGCAAGTAATAAAAGGGAGAATATTTGAAATGATTGACAAACCGTTTTGTAGAGATTTTTGCCACGTTACTTACATAATTTCTTTTCCAAGACTCTTGTGTAAAAGTTTCTTTTAGGAAAACAATGGCTGAATTGTTGAAAACAATAACTAATAACATCAAAACAACTGCACGATTTATATGTTGAGGAAATGGGGATGTTATAAAGGTTTTCAAGGATGTCGGTAACTGTTGGCAACAGTATAACTTCACATGTGGAGTTATATTTTTGTTGGATCAAATAGACATTATCGGTGAAAATAATAAGCGAGAATCCCACCAGATGCCTTGCTTATCTATTATCTTTATACTCGAGTGTTAAAAGAAGCCACCACGTTCGCCGAGAGGGTATAGAAATTCCCACGTTAATCTAAAAAAGAGAAGAATACAGGCCATTAGATTTTATGAAGATCTAATGGTTTAAATTAATCCATAGAGTCCATATTGAATATACTTAATAAATAGAAATTCGGAATTAAAGGTACAAAGAAATTAGTAATTAATTTGATGATCTTTATACTTGAGTGTTAAAAAAAGCCACCACGTTCGCCGAGAGGGTCTAGAAATTCCCACGTTAATCTAAAAAAGAGAAGAATACAGACCATTAGATTTTATGAAGATCTAATGGTTTAAATTAATCCATAGAGTCCATATTGAATATACTTAATAAATAGAAATTCGGAATTAAAGGTACAAAGAAATTAGTAATTTATTTGATGATTGGAAATAAAGGTACAAGTCCGTGTCAAATACATGTTCATGCATTTGTAAGTATCTTAAATTAGCTATGAAAGGAAAAGGAAATGAGACTTAGTGGATGCGCTAAGGAATAACCAACGTTTTGGTTAAATTCTAGCTACCCTTCGGAATACATCATCTCCACGCAACCAAAATCCAGTGATGATCAACTTCAATGCTTTTCGACAAACTGCACCAACAACTCAAATGTTCACTCATCATACACCTATCATCTAATCAATAGTGTAAACAAACTCTATGGCCAAATAAATTAATTATCATCTTAATACTACAAAGTTAAAAGAATCCATCACGTTCGCCGAGAGAGTCTATACTATAAAAAATATTCACCCTATACAAAGGTCTAGATTAATCCAAAGAAACTACTTTAGAAAAGACAAAAAAGAGAAGAATATTCACCATTGGATTTAACGAAGATCCGAAGGTCTACATTAATCAAAGAAACTACATTAAAAAAGACATTCAAAATTAAAAGGAAAACAAAGACTCTAATATACAGACGGAGTACCCTGAGTTCAAAAAAATCATCTTACCCTCCCATAGTTGGAACAAAAATTCTATATGTATCTCTTGACTTTATTGGAAGTTGTACTTGGTATACATTATCTATATAATATATTTATAAACATCTTAGTGTGTCTAATGAAGAAAGAGAAGTCGACACCTATTGATGGTAGTTTGTTCTAGAGGTATAGATGGCCAAAAAGCACGAGGCCCATGGGCCAGCCCAAAGCACGAACTTTTGGCCCGACACGAGCACGAGCCCAGCACGATGATTTCGGGCCTGGGCCGGCACGAGCACGACGTTGGGCTGTGCTGGGCTGCAACCTCAGCCCATAGTGTTGGCCCAGCACGACACGAAAACAATCGACACAACGCAGCCCATGTGCTGGCATGAGGCCCAATAGCTCACTTGTCCCAGCCGTCCCGATCGTATATAAAGAACACACATCTTCCCCTAACCCTAGCATCTCTCCCCCAGTCCCCACCTCCCTCATTCCTTCCGCAGCCGCAAGCAGAGCCACAGGCCGCAGCCGGCATCTCCACCGTCGCCACTGTCAGCCATTTCCGCCACCGCTACCGGCCACCTCATCCTCCTCCGCCGTCCTTTCCTCACCACACATGGAGGCGGCGCAGCCCACCTCTACCTCCTCGCACATGGAGGCGGTATGGCTGTGACGAGGAGGCACCCGGGGGTTGCGGCCTGCGCCTGGATCCGTGGCCCCTCCATGCGGTGGGAAGAGCACCTCGCAGCCGGATCTGTGGCCCGACCTCCACGCATGGGGAGGGGGTTGTCGCGTCGCCGTCCCCTCTCTGGCAGCTGCGCTGCCGTCTCCTCCGGTGGCCGCAACGAGCTCTCCTCCGGCGGCCTCCTCTTCCTCTCCTTCTTCCCCTCTTCGGCTCATCATGTCGCGGGCTGACACAGCCCAGATGGCCCATCGGGCCAGCTGTCGTGCCTCGGGCCGACCCAGCCCGAAAAAATGGCCTTGGGCTAGTTATCTTTATACTTGAGTGTTAAAAGAAGCCACCACGTTCGCCGAGAGGGTCTAGAAATTCTCACGTTAATCTAAAAAAGAGAAGAATACAGACCATTAGATTTTATGAAGATCTAATGGTTTAAATTAATCCATAGAGTCCATATTGAATATACTTAATAAATAGAAATTCGGAATTAAAGGTACAAGGAAATTAGTAATTTATTTGATGATGGGAAATAAAGGTACAAGTCCGTGTCAAATACATGTTCATGCATTTGTAAGTATCTTAAATCAGCTATGAAAGGAAAAGGAAATGAGACTTAGTGGATGCGCTAAGGAATAACCAACGTTTTGGTTAAACTCTAGCTACCCTTCGGAATACATCATCTCCGCGCAACCAAAATCTAGTGATGACCAACTTCAATGCTTTTCGACAAACTGCACCAACAACTCAAATGTTCACTCATCATACACCTATCGTCTAATCAATAGTGTAAACAAACTCTATGGCCAAATAAATTAATTATCATCTTAATACTACAAAGTTAAAAGAATCCATCACGTTCGTCGAGAGAGTCTATACTATAAAAAAATATCACCCTATACAAAGGTCTAGATTAATCCAAAGAAACTACTTTAGAAAAGACAAAAAAGAGAAGAATATTCACCATTGGATTTAACGAAGATCCGAAGGTCTACATTAATCAAAGAAACTACATTAAAAAAGACATTCAAAATTAAAAGGAAAACAAAGACTCTAATATACAGAAGGAGTACCCTGAGTTCAAAAAAATCATCTTACCCTCCCATAGTTGGAACAAAAATTCTGTATGTATCTCTTGACTTTATTGGAAGTTGTACTTGGTATACATTATCTATATAATATATTTATAAACATCTTAGTGTGTCTAATGAAGAAAGAGAAGTCGACACCTATTGATGGTAGTTTGTTCTAGAGGTAGACGAGGCATTGCTTCTATGAGATAGGTAGAATATTTTCAGGAATAAGAAAATCAGAAAAATCTTTTTCTCTATTTAATACCATTCTGCATCTCGGACTTCTATTAGTTTCTTCCCATATATAAATACAACTCTAATTTTAATTAATGAACTAAGCTTATTGTTTAGAATATGGTAGGGATGTTAGGATTAAGGGGACACTTGGTACGCTTGCCGGCTCGCCTCTCCTCGCCTATTTGCTTGACAAGCTTGCCCGGCTCACAAAAAAATCCTTACCGGTGCAGGAGATTGTCAACTCAATGTCGCAGCTGCCGAAATGAGCTCTGTCGTCCTCAAATCCAGGCGCACCAGAACCAAATCAAGCTCTACCATTACAAAATGAAACTCTTTAGCCACTGAATCGACCTGCACTATCAATTCGACCTTTGCTATTGGATTGACCTCCACCACAGTCGAATCGACCTTTGCTACTACCGAATCGAGTTACAACATGCTAGATCAAGCTATAAAATCCTTGCAGCACAGACCGTCGAATCAACACCGCATGTGCCGAAATAAGCTCTGTTGTTGTAAAATTCAGGTGCACGAAAACCAAATCAAGCTCTACCACCGTGAAATAAAAATATTCAGCCACTGAATCAACCTCTGATGTTGTCAATTTGACGGTTTGACCTCCGATGTCGTCGATTTGACATCCACTTCTGCTGGATTGACCTCCACCATGGACGGATGGACCTTCGCTGCTATCGATCAAGCGTCTATGACACTGCTGGATTGAGTAACAAGGCGAGCAATGGCAAGGAAAGCAAGTTCTCCCATGGGAGCTCACCTTGCTTTGCTTGGCAACGTGAGGCAAGCAAACAAGGCGACCAAATGGCAACAAACGTACCAAGCATGCCCTAAATCTCTTGGATTTTTTTGAGATAGTCAGTGAAAATACAACATGGGCAGAAGGCCAGCGAGAGGAAATACTTGATTCTGGCAAATACATGATGGAGTCAAAAAAATCAGATGCCACAGGAGATGATAAGATATATAAGATAGATTTGATAAGCAATACATGTAGGTTTGCATAGTAGTAATTTGACAAAGAAGATGTTAGTATGGTGTGACATCGACCATACGGGGTTTGGAGACAATGACGACACAAAAGCAAGGCAATAGCTTCCTAGATAGGGACCAACAGATATGACCACTTTGGTCAGAGAAGAATTGAGGCACCAGGCAACAATGGTGGACAAAGCAGGTGCCCATAAATGGCTACAACAAATTGGAAAAATGCTTGAAAAGCAATAAGGTGAAATGTTGACAGAAGGAGTAGGACAACAAGAGAAAACAAAAGCATTGTGACATGGAAAAATATTGTGATACAACGGAGAAGCTAGCGCGATGTGCTGAGAAACTAAGCCGTCCAATGCAAATATCTATCTTGCACAATAGACACGAGGGAGATAATTTGAATGATCAACATGATGTCACCATTTAGGATAAGCCTGCAGTAGAGTGACTTTGTGTCCCTAGAATATGGGCTTGCTTGTGAATAGGCCACCTGTTAGTGACATGAGGTCCTTACAGCAACTAAAGAGGAACAATTTCCTAACTGCACATATCTATAAACATAGTAAGCTTCCAAATAAGAATGTAAGTGATGAGATCAAGTTGGGTTGTCGTATATTTTCTAATCTTTTATACACTTTTGGAATTAAATTAGTATGCAGTGCGTGAAGAACCAAATAGCGCAATGAACACAATGGCGAACACAGTATGCCAAAAATGAATAATGGCACCTACTATTGAAGATTTGTAGTTATCATGGAAGTTATAATGGTATTTTCAAACATAATGGTTTCATTTTAGAACATAACAATGACCAAGGAGATAGAATTTCATGCAATAAGTATATGTCCTAGGAGACATGATACAATATGTATATATAAGAAACATTATTTGTATTCATTAAGATCTTAAGTTAGAGAGAGAGAACCGACCGCCATGCACCATCAACGAAGAAGGGGCCACCGATGAGTAGGAAGAAGAAAAAATAAAGGGTGTGGTTATCATAGAAGTTATAATGGTATTTTCAAACATAATGGTTTCATTTTAGAACACAACAACGGCCAAGGAGATAGAATTTCATGCAATAAATATATGTCCTAGGAGACATGATATAATATGTATATATAAATAAGAAACATCATATGTATTTATCGAGATCGCAAGTTGAGAGAGAGAGAACCGACCACGAGGCCCTGTCGGTTGAGGCAGGGACTAAGTGATGAGAGGGTGAACAACAATGTCAGTCCAATATAGAGCTACATGCAGAGGTTAACATTGTATGCATGCAGGTGCTGCGAAGCGTGGAAAGACATTCGTTATTGGGTAAGTTTCCTTCCACTAATTAAAACACCATCCAAATAGCGAAATTCAAAATGTATTAATAATACCAGTTCCAAATTTCAAGCTCCAATATCTACATCGATGTTAGTGGTTTCAAAATGATGAATAACTAATTAAGAAGGATAAAGAAATATATAATGCTAACATAGTATTTAAAAATTATAGTTTATCACATCTAGCCTCGCTATTAGCGCGGGCCAACTTGCTAGTTTTCACTTATGTGGTAACACATTGGACTACAAGAAGCGAGAAGCAAGAAAATCTTCGCTTAGATTATAATTCAAACATGATTGGGAGAAAACAGAGAAAAATAGAATCATAGGCGATGGGGAAGAGGGATGTCAATATACGAGGTATCATGGACAGGAGGCGCCGTATAAGGGTATGATATAGATTTTGCTCAATTCTAAAAGTAGTTTTTTAAAGAGGAAGTGTGGTAGAAAACAAGTGGTTGGAATTAAACTTGCAAGAGTGATCGAGTAGAGCGGAAAATAACCTTTTAAATAAACAAAGAAAGTAAAAGAGAAAAGCATGGTGGGCCTCTCTCACACACACATGAACGACATGAAGGAACCCGTTGAAGCACACTGATTTCTTTTTACAACAAACAAACATTCATTAACTTAGCAGCAAGATGCTGCAAGGATCCTTGTGTTGGCAAGGTTTACAGAGGTCAGTGCTTCCAATAAAGGGCACTGATGATGCTGATGCTCATAAGAGCAACATGGTGCATAGTGTTGATGCTGCAAAACAGGAGATGAAAGAGCTAGTTTTGCTAGAGTATCTGCAGTAGAGTTAAGCATTCTATCTATTTTTTGAACTTGGGCTCTTCTGTTGCTGATGGAGTTATCAAAGAGTTGTGTATGAATCTTCATGCGCCAGTTCGGTGGATCAGAGTGGTCTTGGGAATTTAGGAAAGCCACCAAAGGAGCACAGTCTGAGAAGTAGAAGACTGGTTGGAGATTCAATTTCCTAGGAAGCAGGGCTGCCAAAGCAATGGCAGACACCTCTGCAGACAGAACCAATTGTGTCGTCTCCAAGAAGGGTCTGATGTAAATGGTGTTAACCGGCTGAACCTGCAAATTGACAATATAGATTCTCAATCCGCTCCATGAGAGTATGGATGAAGTTGATCAGGTGTAGTAGAAGCATCCACATAACAATTAATAGAGGAAGAGTGTAGGCCTGTTTGTTTGGCTGGTGGCTAGTGGCTGGTGTTGATTTGTTCTGAGAGAAAAGTACTGCTGTCTGGTTGCTGGTGGTTGGTTTGTTCTGAGAGAAAAGTACGGCTGACTGGTGGCTGATAAGCCAAACGAACAGGGCGGTAGGTATCATCCTGAAGCTGCTGCAAAACTAGAGGTATATAATTTATATGAGGTATATGGGAAATGTAGGCCGAGACACCCTGTTGGTTTGAGTTATTGGCAATTTGATTTTGTGTGTATTGTGGGTTTGGATCAGGTGGTTGCATATCTGGCAAATGGTTGAAGGCCTGTGGCATATGTGGCTGTAGAGATGGCTGATGCTGGTAATGCCGAGAATGCAGAGGCTTTTCCATGGCATCAAGATGGTTTTTCCTGTGAGCTTCAGCCGCCCGATGTACCTTAAAAACTAAAAAGCTAAATAATGTGACGTGGACAAGGACACTACTTTAAGTAATTCATTTTTTTTATTTCACAAGCTCATAGAGCCTCAGAGTTAATGGGTCAATATAACCAACTGCTTTAAAAAAAATATAGCCAATTTGCTCTCGTGTACTTAATTTTAATAAAGAAAAAGCATGTAAGACGAATGAGTGGCATAAGTATATATACATATATACACTACACTAGTGGTATTTTTATTTCGCGTGCACAAACTTTTTTCTCCAAACATACCGTTCCAAATTATAATTCGTTTGAACTTTTTTTACCTAAAATTTAACCACTCATCTTATTAAAAAATATAGACAAATTTAAGTCATTCTCAAAATACTTTTATTAATCAAGCAAGACAGAGCAAAAGATGTGATACTTTGCATAATTTTTGAATAAGAATAGCAATCAAATTTAGAGTCAAAAACCAAACTAATTATAATTTGGAACTAAGGTGCTACGTACTAATAAACATTAGCGTACTGCGTACATACCAATAATAACATTCGGCACTCAGCATGGATGGTTGTCCAAACGGCAGCTAAAAAGAAAAATAATAGGTTTGCTGACGCGGTATCGATCTTGCCAACCCACAGATATAGGACGCTGATCGCCATCTTTTTGTCAGATACTGACGTTAGTACGGTGTCGCTCGCAACGTCACGGCATTACATCACCCTGCGAACAAGAATCCCACATCACCCTTTGACATGCTCGAACTAAGCTAGCTAGTCAACTAGACGTGCATCTTAATAAGCACACGTGGCGCATTTTATCCCCACACAAACCAGCTTAATTATCCCCACACAAACCAGCTTAACTTCCAGTGGAGTGGCCAACAAGCCGGAAAGCCGCACGATCAGATGCCGTCCCGACTGCCTCTGCTGCGTGCGTAAATGTGCCCGCCGGCCGGCCGTCCGATCGCCATCCGAAGGCGGGTAAACGTCCCGGCCCTCTGCGTGCACTTGGTAAAAGGCGAGCCAGCGACGAAGCCACCACGTCTGGTCTTCGTCCTCGTCGTCGTCGTCTCCAGCTACAGCCGCGCAGTAAAGCGAGGTCAAGATATTCGGTTTCGATTAGGCCAATCTCGATGGAGAGTTTCACCGTCCGGTTTCAAGATGTGAAACTTTGGTATGAAATAGATGTCTCCCTCAATGCATAGTTTCATTGCACAGTTTCATAGGCTTAAGGGTCCCACAACCTCTCTCTCATTGTATGGTTTAATTGCGTAGTTGCGTGGTGAAACTCTATTTGTGTCTCAATGTGGGTTTCACACGTTTCCAACGCATGTGAAGCTGTGCCCAAAGGTTTCACCATGGTGAAACTCTTTCCTTCTCTCTCTAAGGGTTTCATACAAAAAGTGAAATTTTGATGATGTGGCGCTGTATTTAATGTGCATAAACAATCATGAAACCCCATTGAGACTGGCCTTATCTCCACCATCATCGATCGTCTGCCGGTCAGCGATCGAGCTCATGCATCATCGATTCATCGTCCATCTCGACAGCACCACACTGCAGCATGGCAAGTAAATGCGTACTGGGTGCGGCTTATCTGCAGCCTTCTTTCTTCCTTCACTCTCTTCTCGCACAACTTTGAATGCATATGTTAAATGTTGATAGTCAGATTAGAACTGTACCGGCATTCAATCAGTGATAAAGTTCAAATGACTCTCTTTAAGTAAAGCCAAAGTTTTGGATAACTCTCTAAACTATTCTTGGTTCGGTTTACTTTACCCCCTAAATTATACCATTTAGTTCAATGTACCTCTTTAACACAATTTGTTTCTTTTGTTTCTCCATGCACAAATGAAGTTTTAACTTTCGAGTTCAAATTTTGTAAGATAAGAGGAGGCATCACGAGAAATGTAGAAAAAAATTAAGAGATATGGAACACCCTAGTCAAGATAAGAGGTAAGAAGTTGCTTGTTTGCCTCTTATCTTTCGAGTTCATACCTCTTTTTTTTTAATGATATTTTGGTAGGATAGGATATTTAATGATAATTTTTCTTTGAGATACAAAATTATCAAAAAATAATGATGAAAAAATCATATAATATTTTAAAATATAGATTTTGATGTCTATTACCGTCCTGTAAAGTCTTGAATTTAAATTTTACTTGTATTTGGAGAAAAAAATGATAAATTGCATTATGGGTAAGTTGCATCAGATAGCATAGTTTAGGGGGGGGGGGGTAAATTTATCGAAAACATAGTTCAGGGGATTATCTAGACTTTCATTGTATTTGAAGAGAGTAATTTGGACATTTTTCGTCTATCAACTATATGTAGGATCGATGGTCCGTAGAAGGAGGGGGGGGGAGGGGGTTGAATATGGGCCTTCTTTTGAATCTCTAAAACATGTAAATAAAGCTTAGCCTACTAGCTAGTGTTGCCCATCTAAAAAGGTTTTTCTCTACTACTAAGCACAATAACAAGAGTTTCCTTAGCAAAGATCACACTAAGAGATATGGAACACCCTAGTCAAAATAAGAGGCAAACAAACAACTTAAAGAGAACTAGAGCAACAAAACTTAAGTGCAGAAATTAAGTGCTGAAAATAAATGCAAGTAAGTAGAGAGAGGGAGGCACAAGAGAGGACCGACTTTTTTCCCGTGGTATCGAGAAGCTGATGCTTCTCCCTAATCTACGTTGGAGCACTCACTAAGAGTATTGCTCCCCCTCAAGTCACCAAAACTCAAGTGCTCACTAAGAGTACCCGTTCTCCATCTCCGGAATGGTGGGTCTCGAACCGTGTACACCAAGCTTTCTTGAGGCTCCCACAATCTCCAAGAGTTCACCAAGAACCCTCAAAGCACCAAAACCGTCTAGGAGCCATCAAAATCCAAGAGTAACAATCCCACACACCTTCACTTGACTTGAGCACTCAGCTGAGCCATGTATGCACCTTGAAACCCTTGATCACTAAGAAATAGCTCCTCAAACAAGAGGAAGAGAATCCCAAATGAGCAAGAACACAATCTCCTTCTCTCCTAGGCTGTTGTAGATATTCAGAGTGGCAAAGGCAGCTCAAGAGACGCAGGGGATCATATATATAGGCCTAGAAAGGGTGGCTAGCCATTGGAAAAGTCCCTTGAAAAGTTGTACCGTTGGATGAACCGACGGTCCCCCCTTGCGCAAGCGTCAGATCATCCGGTCACTCTAGAGCTTTAATATAGCTGTTGAACCTCGCAAACAATACACCGACGCAAACATCCGACGCACCATCGGTCTATCCGGTGCTAAAGAGCACCCACTCGGTGCGGTACTGTGTAGTTCAAACACAAGCGTCGGATGAACCGCTGAGTAGTTCCTGAAGCGTCGGTTCATCCGGTGCTGAAGAGGAAATCTTGGCGCGTCTCTGTATGATTTGAATGCAAGCGTCGAATGAACTGCTGACCACACCGTCAGATCATCCGGTGCTGAAGCGTATGAACTCCAATCCTTACTGTTACCAAATCTTAGGGCATCAGATGAACCGATGCTAAGACCGTCGGTTCATCCGACGGTCACATTTGAATATTCTAGCCACAGAACTCATCTGATGCAACTAGAAAAGGTGGCGTCAGATCATCCGACGCCACCACTTTCATTTCAACTCATCCAATTCAAGCACCTTTGAGTTTTCCGTCAATTCTTTTGCTTCCAATGTGTTTCCATGAGTACTTTGAGCTTTTTAGCATCCAAGGAACTTGAGTGTGCATATTTTCATGGCTTTTGGTGCATGGTCAAGCTACTAGTGTATGAACCCTCTCAATAGTACGATCAAACACTACAAACTAGCAATCCAAGTGTCCTTCATCTCCTTGTGACACTTGGAGCTAACAACGTCCTTAGCCTTGTAGTATTTGTCCATTAATTATCCATAATTCAAATTGAGGGGTCCCTTTTTATTCAATACTCATGACAATAACCCAAGATATAATCCGCTACAAAACAAAGGTTAGTCACAAGCATGTGGTTGTCATTTATCACCGAAACACACCCTTACCAAAGGTGCGGGAGGGCCTAGATGGTTGCATTATAGAATATTCAGATCCTTACCTTAATTCTTATAACCAAGTTCAAATGGATTTATACTGAGGGGATCAATCAAAGGAACTCCAATGGTTGTAAGATTCAATTAATTAGATGGGTCACTCTCAATTGATTGGAAGGAATAGAATAAACAAATGGCACCTTATTTCAGATTTTGTTAAAAAGAAGAGGTAACAAAAGTGGTGACAGGCTGAGATATCAATCTATGTCAACCCACTGTACAAATAAACTTTAACAAGTGGTATCATGAACAAAGGTCGCAAAATGTGGAACATCTCTGAGGTCATATACTCATATGGTGACGGGGTCCATTAATGATGTCTTCGAAGGGTCACACACACATTGTGTGTGACTATATTTATAGAGTTAGAATTGGGACTAGAATAATGTTGGTCACACACATTGTGTGTGGTGGGGGAGTTAGACTCGAGACATGAGATAACATATTCTATGAGATCACACGGGTTACTTGTAATGAAAGAGGTGACCAGATGTGTAATGGGAGAGTTGAGTTAGGCCACCTGGATTACTTGGGGTGCCAGAGTTTGGCACAATATGCAAAAGGGAAGTTGAGTTAGGGCCTCTTTAGTTCCCTAATTTGGACTCCAATTCACTATTCATCTGTCACATCCTGTCACATCATGTCACATCGATCTTCTCTCACAGTAGGCGTCCCAACGTGCATTTTTTCACAACTTTCTACCCTAATGCTCATCTGCGCAAATTTGACGAACTAAACACCACAAAAAGCCAAAGCCTTGTTTTTTTGTATGGGGCTCCTCTGACTTTGCCTCCTACATTTGAGTCACTACCATGTGGGGCCAAACATGCTTTGGGCCACGTGGCACTGACTCAAAGTTAGAGGATATCATTCCTGTTTTTGTGAGCTCCATTAAACTTGGTCTTGGTAAGATACCAATGTATGTGTATAGTGGATCAAGTCAAAATTCACTGCACACACTATTAAAGTTGGGGACTAAAGATGATGGTGCATGCAGACACCAAAGATAATAACATTCTTGTCCACTGCCATCATGCATCCTCTCTATAAGATATTTTTCTAGTCAAGTATCTGATGAATGATAATGTTCATCATTGCGAGGGTGTAGTGGATAACTCGATATCGATCCTACTACCAGTTCTGTCCCAAATTACTATCCATTTCAACTTTTCTAGGTACATAGCTTTTTCTACGTATCTAGACATAAAATATATCTAGAAGTACTTGGAAGATGGAAGTGCATTTTCAAGGAGGCGTTTGGTCTCACCATTTGTCGGGCCAAGCCATCCTTGAAACTGGAGTTGGAATCTTGGTTTTGTAATTTCTCTTATTTTTTTCGTTCATAATTAGGGTCTCCCTTGTGGCCTAGGGCCGTGTAACCTGTAAATATTTTCATTTTTAATATAAAACAAATAGTAGGGCACTCCCTTACTGTTTGGTTAAAAAAATCTATGAATATAGGAAAGTCAAAATGAATAGTAATTTGAGATGGGGGGAGGACCTTATATTGGTTCTTCAACTCCCTCATTTCATCAATGTAAGTATATTTGTTGAAAAAACCAAACTTTATTTTTTTTTCTATTGTAAATTTTGCATCATTATCTAAAAAAATAAAGCTTGAATCATTATATCTATATTCTAATTGATTTTAAGATGATGTTGATTGTTAGTAAATGATGAGATATTATTCAAGAAAGTAGTAGCAATAATATATACTTTCAAAGACATTTTCTTTCTTGAGAAATTATCTTGCCTTAATACCTTAGATTGATGGATTAAGGAAACTATAGATCCTTGTTGGAACAGCCGTTTCACTTATTCTCAATTTTGTTGGCTATTCATTTGTCTAGAAAATATGTCTTTGTTGCCGATCCATTATTCTAGCTATCAAGAACTATTTGAATGAATTTGACAGCGTATCACCTATATGAATCATCCACTAAAAGAACAATAAGAAAACTGCATGTGTATATACGCCTTAGATATATAGTTAGATGCCAATAATATGTATGCGTTAGAAAAGGTTATTGAGGATGAAATATACCAGAGGTATGTCGGCACAAGTGAATAAGACTTACCAAAGACCAAGGACGTAGAAATGCCGTTCATACTCATTACCGAAACATTTCGTTTGAAAATTAGGTTTGATTAGTTCAAGCTAGTCCCCTTCTTCGTTCAAGTTCAAACTTCAAGAACGGTCTAGAGATATATAGTAGCTTTTCAAAAATAAACAACTCAAAAAAAGGACGATCGATGATGTTCACTGTTTCTTTCCGGAGCATTATAAAAGGCGAGTAACAAAAGTGCTAAATCAATCCTGGAATATAGAATTGACCACTGTACCTAGTCTACTACTGCAACGGTAAGCAAGCCCGACCCGCTAGCGAGCCATATATACAGCCAAGCAACAGCTCGCCGGAGACGACTCCAACAGCAAGCTGACCGATCAGCAAACTAACAGCGCGCCGATCGACATGGAGATGCCACCGCCGCCACCGCCTCCTTTTCGTAGCCCCGCCGCCGCCGGTGGAGGCAAGCCTGACAGGAAGACGGTGGAGCGCAACCGCCGGAATCAGATGAACGCCCTCTACTCCCGCCTCGACTTGCTCGTCCGCAGCGGCAGCTCGCCGTCGTCTGCACCACCAGTTCGTGCTCGTGCTCATTCATCTTATCAATTTATCATACACGCATGCATCTTTACAAGCCATTTACATGCATATATATAGATAGTTTACGGTACGATGAAGTCGATGATCAGATGTTGATCGATGCGTGTACCTTTCTTTGTGTGTGAACGTACAGGCGGTGCAGCGCGGTGCGCGGGCGATGACTCGGCCGGACAGGCTGGAGGAGGCGGCGGCGTACATCAGGCAGACGACGGAGAGGGTGGAGAGGCTCAAGGAGAGGAAGCGGGAGCTGACGGCGGCGAGGGCCTCGTCGTCGTCCCAGCAGGGCTACTCCGGCTCCTCGTCTGCGGCAGGGGCGGCGGCGGAGGTGGAGGTGCAGGTGCAGCACCTGGGGTCCGGCCTGCACGCCATTCTCGTGACCGGCGCCCCGCCGAGCGACGGGGCGTCGTTCCACCGCGCGGTGCGCGCCGTGGAGGAGGCCGGCGGCGAGGTCCAGAACGCGCACTTCTCTGTCGTCGGCGCTAGGGCCATCTACACCATCCACACGCTGGTCAGTCAATCTGAAGCGGCTTTAAGCATTGCAATATACTTCCAATTTGTAAATTTTGGGTTGATTTTTGTTGTTTGTTTTTGAAATCCATATATCGAGTCGAGTCTCGAGTGAGTGAGTGATTTTCAAATAATTTTAAGCTTATACCCGCATTATGATTTATGAATGATCTTGCAGGTTGCGGAGGGAGGCATTGAGAGGGTTGTGCAAAGATTGAAGGCATCACTGCGTGGAGGTGCATGATCAGATGATCCCTTATACACGCAAATTGCTTCATATCTTATTAATCCTTGAACGCCTTGCAAACTATCAACTAATTAATTAGCTAGGGCAGTTCTAGTAAACTTTGTGTGAATGGAGCATATGCAAAGCTGGGAAGCTTGAATGATAGCGCGCGCGTTCGAGAACGGCCAGTCAACGCGCTCTGTCTTGGCCTCTTGGGGGTGGGGGATATACGCATATATCAACCTGCTCTCTGCTGCTTGGGTGCTAGCAGATAAAATAATTCTGCAAACAAAGAGAAGCTCTTTGATCCTCTTGTTGACGGGGTAAAAAATTGCTTTTACTTGCGAATTATATTACTGGTCGTTTGTGCATGTATAGATCACACGCTAAGATAACGTGTAAAATGCGGCAGCGAAAATCGCCCAAAATCTTACAGCTTTTTTAACTATTTGTGTAGACTGTAATGAGACAATATATATTTGGTCTGGTCATGCTTATATGTGTTTTCAATTAGTAAAGGAAAATATAGCATGATGATGGTGTATTTCTGAATATTGCATGCAGATTCCTATATATGTGTGTGTGTTTCCTGTGACTTGTAATATTGTCTCGTTCACAGTATTATCAGGACACAGTAATTGGATTGGAAGCTGCAAATGCATTACAAGCTAGTTAGGTCTAATTTCAGACCGAAATAAGTTGACTACCACGCGATTGTTAACTGGTTGCCCGTGAATTTAAACGAAGTTTCCGTTGATATTTCAACCGATTTTAACTACCTAGCTTGCTGCCCATCTACAGTGTTCACCTACTTCATGACCGTGCTCATCGAACTGTATATAGTAACTTGTTTAGAGTCAAAGCTCAAATAGCGTCATGCCATTCATCAACTTTTTTTTTGCTGCAATTAACTTTTGATAAGCTTAGGTCAGCATTACAACAAGTGAAATGAGCTGAAATTTCATAGGTATTTAAGTCCATGAAATCCAATTGGTATGAGAAGGGTCACAGTCATTTGTTCATAAGCCAAACAAAAAAACTTAAACAGAAGTGTCACTTAATTAGTATATACTCCCTTCGTCCTAATATATAGTTTCATTGGCGTAGCCAAGGGGTATCTCGAGCTAATGTAGTGGGGTATGTCGAGCTAATGTAGTAAACGATTTCCTTTCTCTGATTAGCACTTAGCACGTGAGTGTACTGTTTAAATGAAAGTTGTTCCTCGCCATGAAGCCCTATCTTAATTCATTTAAGTACATCAGTTATAGAGTTGATTGTATGCATTGCTTATTTTGTTTGTAAATTGATGTATTGCAAAGACGAACGGAGAATTGATTTTTTTGGAAACATAACAGTATTTTCAATGGATTATATATACCAAATTGTATATAAAAATTTGTATACCCTATGTTCAAATTTTGGCTACGCCACGGTATAGTTTTAGCTTTTTTTAGATTCATAAATTTTAATTTGCCCCTACATATAAGCTATGTCTAGATATATAGCAAAAGTTATGAACCTAATTAGAAAATTCAAAGCAACCTATAAGTTGGCTGTAGTAGATCAGAATATTTATCAAAAAGAAAAGAAAAGACATAGCACATATGTTCTCACCTTCTTGATTTCAATCGAGTGTACTTGTATAATTAGGGTGTTTTTTCGATATGATATCCCTATTTAAAAGGGAGATGTGCTCCGGTGATTCTCCCCCATGTGATTTGCACGAATATTAAAGCAATTGATAATCAATAAATTAATTAATTTTTTTCGTCTGGGTTCTGTTTGGGCCCGGCCCTACTCATGCCCTAATGCAGGCCCATCCAATCCATGAGCCCAACCCATCATCTAGCCACCGCAACACAGGAATCATGTTGTTGACGGCCAACAGCCAGTTCGTAACTCCTTGGTTTTTCCTCCGTCTAGACGTTTGTCAGTTGTCGCTCTCGCCATTTTTTTCCATCGTATCGAGCGAAGATGGACAGCGGCATTGCCTTGCTTGCTGGTCACACGTGCGGTAATTGGCTCTCGTAGGCGTTTATCCGCAGCTTGCTGCACGGCGATTCCGCGATCTGATTTCGAACTCATGGCCCTCCACCGGACTCTACCGCCTGAGCCGCCACCGTCCAGAGAAGCCCCGGAGAAGAATATCGACAGGTGGAAAAGAAAACGGCGAGTGGAAACGGGGAACGGGTTCTGGGCTACGACCTAGACGAGTCGGTTGGGTGTTTGGACTGGATTGGTTGTGGGTTCTATTAGGGCGGGCTGGGGTCAAATAGTAGCAATGCATGATTAAATCGTAATTAATGACGTGGTAGTGACATGGTTGCTTCGAAAATTGTGCAAACTTTTCGAAGGACCACCGGACTGTATTTCCAAGAATTAGCCCTGTTTAAAAGGAACTTCTTTTTTGTGACGTATATATGTGTAAAAATCTTATCCTATCCAACATTTGTTTTTTCCATGTCAAGATTGTATCCTGTATGAATATATGAAGAGAACTAAATAATAAATATGCGTGCAAATTTTTTTATTTTAACCCTTTTTTAATCTAAAATTTTAAAAATAACCCACACCGAACTATATTTCCAAGAAGTAGCTCTTCTGGTCGCGCCAAGTCACGTGACGCGACTAATTGTTGAGTCACGCCACATGAAGTGGCGAGACTAATGTACATAGTGGCGTTGGAAAAAGTCGCATCTTACATGGCAGAGTCACGCCAAACGGTGTACAGTAAGAGCCCTACCTCCCACTCTCATTTAGCTGTGTTTCGTCAATCCTTTTAATTAGCAAAATGAGCTCCTAAATTTGTGAAACTCGAGATGTATGATCCATAGAGTACATACGTTCCATTTTAACTATTTGCACTTCAAACCATCATGTATAAAATGAGAAATCTAATTTTGAAATAGCCTAAGTGTTATTAGATCATCACATCAAAATTGTTGTCTGAAAAGAGTCAACTAGTCAACTTTGAACATACTTTTTGAGAAATTTTACACTAAGACTTTAAATAATTTTGGGATACAAGTGAATTTAGATGTTCATAGGAAAGTTTGGACAATTTGTTGGTCAAGTAAAAAAACTCATAATTGGAGGGAGGCTTGAAGTTGGGAAGTTGTGTTGTTTTCTACTTTGTCAGCTAAGTATAAAACAGCACAACTTTCCAACTTCAAGCCTCTCTTAAATTATGAATTCTTTGTTATATTTGACCAAATCCAAACTTTCCTATGAACATCCAAATTCACTTGTAGCCCAAAAGAATTTAAAGTTTTAGTGCAAAAGTTCTCAAAAAGTATGTCCAAAGTTGACTAGTTGACTATGTTTTGAGACAACAATTTTCATGTGTTGATATAATAACACTTGGGCTATTCAAAATTAGATTATCATTTTATACACATGGTTTGGAGTGCGAATAGTTAAAATGGAACATATGCACTCTATAGATCATACATCTCGAGTTTCACAAATTTAGGAGCTCATTTGCTAATTAAAAGGAATAACGAAACATGACTAAACGAGAGTGTGGGGGTAGGGCTTCACCTGTACGTGAATTTCAGTCACGGCACAGTACGTGGCATGAGTCTGCCGCCAACATGCACATTAGTCGCGCCACTTCATGTGGCATGACTCAACTATTAGTCGCTCCACGCGACTTCGCGCGACCAAAAGGGTTACTTCTTGGAAACATAGTTCGGTGCGGGTCATTTTTAAAATTTCAAATTAAAAAGGGTTAAAAAAATTCTATGTGTGTGCATTAAAAAAACCACGCATCCTGTTGCTATAAGACACTCAAAAATTATCTTTACTTTATTAGGCTGTCAAGATCCAGTGAAAGACCATAAATAAATACATAATGGACGGTATGATCATCTCTAACTTCTCAGACAATTTGTGCTTCTCTATTTCTAGTGAAGCTCAGTCACTGCATGGTAAAAAAACATCGTTTTGAAAATTTGTAGATAAACTAACAAAAAAGGTGTGTGTCCATGAAACCAAATTAGGAATTCTGTTGCTGTAAGACACTCAGATATTATCTTGAAAGTTATTAGGTTGTCAAGATCCTGTAAATCACACCTCTAATATGATTTTCTCCACCAAACGGATGATGCTCTGCCATGGAAGACCAAGCCACTCAGAGAACAGATCCAAAGTTGTCTAAAAGAGTAAAATTTGAGTGCCCTTGTGCTGAATCTGAAAAGGGAGATACTCGCGATTATGTTATCTGTACCTACTTTATCTTTGTAATGAGTGAATTTCAGCGCTGCATATGAACACTTCATTTGGAATCAATGTAGGTAAGCTTTACGCAGGACAAAATAAAGGGGCTTCCTTGTTCAAATTAATTTCTTATAAGAAATCACTTCATTTCACAGGTTGCAATAATGAGCGAGGGATTTGACAAAAGTTCTGTATTTCTAGTCAAGCTTAGTGACGACTGGATGGTAAAAAGCCTCGTTCAAAACAAAAGGATGTCAAATCAAATTATTCAATACCCACATCATCATTCCAACAAAACTTCTTGATTCAACAAACAAAAACAGCAAGGTGATACATGGAGCTCAAGCACGATAATTTTACCCAAAAAAATATATAACATGTAAAATGGTTATACATGAAGGTTGCCAGTAATTAATAATAGCAAAATTTACAGTGCACTGAAAAAGATTAAAGGAGAGAAATGCATATATAAAAACCCTTGAATAACTTCACCGAATCTCATCAGCACGATGCATCTGTATTCTGTACCTTTGGGCTTTGGCACACGAGATGTGTGTACCTCAGCTAGCTAGCTGTGTTAAGCGTAGCCGCACATGCCGTACGTGCACGGCGTCCCGGCGGCGCAGGCCCGACCGCACGCGCCGCAGTTCGCCGCGTCGTACGCCACCGCGGCGCACCGCCCGCCGCAGCACAGCCGCCCGAATGGGCACCGCCTCCCGCACGCGCCGCAGTTGCTCGCGCTGGCGAGCACGTCGGTGCACGCGCCGCCGCAGCACTTGATGAAGCCGGCGCCGGCGCCGGAGCACGCTCCCGTCGGGTGCCCGGGGCGGCACGTTGTCCGGCGGCCCACCCGCTCCCTCCTAGCTGCCGCGGAGAGAACGAACCGGCTCGCGAGCACCCCGCGGTGGTCGTCGGTCGCGCCACTGCCCGCCGGTGCGTTTACGGCGACGACCACGCACCAGGTCGTCGCCACTAGGATGGCGAGGAGCAAGGTGGTTGAGGTCACCCTGGCGGCGGCGCCGCCCACCATCCTATATTATTCCTTACACGAGCTCGGTTCTCCACTTCTCTACATACATACCCTACTCTCTGCTTATATGCAGACTGGAGAGCGTTGCCTGTACGTAGTCAATTAACTAAAAAAAATTACGAGAATTCGCTAAAGTGTAAATGTGCCTTGATCAATGGATCTAGGAGAACGAGTTACGTTTCCTTGATGATCGGCGAGGACACACATGCTAGATTCGCGCTATAGTGTACTTGTGATCAAAGGGATGTGCTCGTCGAACGACACGCGTCCAAGTGCGCGCCAGCCAAGAGGGCTGCATGTACTACGGGCTACGGCCAAGCCTAGTGCATTTCTTTTGGCACAACTATTGTACATCTGAAGTCTCCAAGAAGTTGTATACACTCTTGTGTCAACAGATGTAGACATATAAAAATATGCAGAAAATTAATCATACGAATGATATTGCATATTTGCATTGGTAAAAATGCTCTTACACAATAGTATGTTAATAAGCTGGAGCATATGCATGCATGAATGTTTTGATATTTTCTCACAGAATAAGAAATGTACAAATCAAAACTTAGGTACACAAAGATCGACTATATACTTTGTTGTAATTAGTTTTGCATTTAAAGGAGTATTCCCTCTATCCTAAAAAATATTTTGTGGGATTCTTGACACATGTAGGTGTAAATGAAAAATATGCGTGTACCCTTAGTTAGTTCAGTTCGCTTATAAAAATGGATAAAACATGTTTCCATTAATTAGAGCATCTCCAGCAATACTCCCTACTTGAAGCCCCTATTTGATTGAGTAGGGGCTCTTCCTATTTTTTAGGGCTTAATTTTTCCACTCTACTCCAGCAATAACCCCTACTTGAAGCACCTACTTTTACTTATGACAGGTAGGACCTACCCGTAAGTGACTAAACTTTTTTCTTTGACTTCTTCCCCACCGTGCTCCCATCCACATCTCCTGCTCGAGCATCTCGCGTCCCCGCCCATCTCGCTCCGCCCGAGCTGGGGGAAACAGCGGCAGCGGTGGAGCACGAGCTCGAACGGCGGCGCAAGGAGGTCCTCGAGTTCCGCCGCTCCTCCCCTGCCCCTCTGGATCTTGCGACGCGACGACACATGGAGGGGCCCTCACGGCCGGGCGGCGCGGCGCGGTGAGGCGGCGACGCGGCGAGGGCGGCGGCACGACGCGGCAAGGGGGCGGTGCGACGAGGGGACGGTGCGGGGGAGGGCGCCCCCCTCTGTTCTCCCGGCCCGTGCCGCTCCTCCATCTCACACCGGCAGCGCGGATCTGCGCGTGCTAGAGCTTCGACGACGGTGCGGCTAGGCGGCCGGGCGGCGCGGCGGTGTGGCGGATCTGCGTGCACGACCTCGAGCTCCAGGCCTAGGCAGAAGGTGAGATCGACTCACGGGCCGCCGGGCCAGCGAGGCGCGGTAGCGACGAGCCCGAGCTCCAACACACGGCCGGCCTGTTCTCGATTCGAAGTTAAGGTGAGTCCGTGTCGCGTGCCTCTCGTCGTCATCTTGCTCCAAGTCCTCCTCGACGGCCGACGCTCGATTTTGTCCTGCTGTCCGCCGCATCCCCTCCCATCCGCCTCTCCTACTCGAGGGCTGGCCGAGCGCGGCGCCGGCGAGATCCGGTCGGGAGCGGCGCAGCGCGGGCGAGCTTCGACAATGGCGTGGTGGCAACGGCCCTGCACAGGAGCTCCGCCCTGCTGCTGGTGGGAGCTCCACCCAAGCGCGCACGGGGGGCAACGACCAACCACCGGATGAATAGTGGTAGGGGGCTCCCTACACACCCGCAGGAGAAGGGGCTGGAGGGGGGAAGTAGGGGGTGTGAACAGTGGTAGGGGTGGAGTAGGGGCTTTGCTGGACTTCGTTTTTTTCTCTGGGCCCCTACTTTTTTAGTAGGGACTCAAGTAGGGGCTCTGCTAGAGTTGCTCTTAAGTATGCATGTCCAAGAACCGCACCAAGTTATGTATGCATAAGATTTAAATCCTAAAATATTATTCTTTTGATACAATTTGGAATGTCAAAACACCATCATTCGTTTTGGGACAGAAGGAGTATATGCATTCTCACTACAAACATAGAAGGATTTAACATTTCCCAACTGTTTTTTTACTCAAATGGACAAGGTCATTGCTATTAATATTTTTCTAAAATAGCCAACGGTTTTATAGTGAAATTGAACAATCCTTTACGGTAAAAGCAAATTATTGGCTGCTAACATTTTCGACCAAAAAACTGAAGGCCACTTAGTGAATAGTTCCTGGGAAGTCTCCTAGTTACACTTATAAACCTTTGTGATATATTATAAAAATTCTACCCCCTCCGTCTCACAGAAATTGTTCGCCTAGAAAAATTTCAGATAAGATTGTAGCAGAAATACTTAAAGTCCAAAATACTCTTAATAACCCATCTTAATCGAATAAATTACTGAGTAGAATTAATTATATATGCATGCTTACAATATTGTCACACCTATTAGGGTAGTCCCAATGGAGGAAACTAACATGATTTCCATAACATAAAAATCATTTATAGAAACTATACTTCGCAGTGGTAGTGTCTTCACGTATTAACTGTTATCTCTTTCTCTCTCTCAATTTGACCAATGAGGAGTGTTGCATTAATAACATAGAAACTAGTGGTTTTTCCCAATGGCAAATTCAAGATTTCTTGTGCATTGTGTCAAGAGTAGACATGGTTTCTCTATGAGGCCAGTCTCAATGGGGGTTTCACGAGTGTTTCATACACATTAAATACAGCGCCACATCAGCAAAATTTCACTTTTTGCATGAAACCCTTAGGAGAGAGAAGGAAAGAGTTTCACCATGGTGAAACCTTTGGGCACAGTTTCACATGCGTTGGAGACTGTGTGAAACCCCCATTGAGACACAAATAGAGTTTCACCATGCAACTATGCAATTAAACCACACAATGAGAGAGAGGTTGTGGGACCCTTGAGCCTATGAAACTGTGCAATGAAACTATTGAGGGAGACATCTATTTCATACCAAAGTTTCACATCTTGGAAACCGGGACGGTGAAACTCTCCATTGAGACTGGTCTGAGGAAACAATTTCTATGACTTTTGCTCTCTTTCCTCATTAATTAGGCTGTCACATCACTATTTTGCTTAGTTGAAAAGATAATCAATAGACATAGAAATCACCATAAATGTCTCATTGGGACTACCCTTAGTCTTCCTCGTTTAGCAAGTCTGGCTCGGGCATCGATGGTGAGAGTGAATGATCAATTTGTTAACCGGGCCCAAAGGTAAGGTATCACAAGAGCATTTATTGTATTGTATTGTCTGAAAGGAAAATGAACAGTATTTGTGGAACAAGTTTTGAAACCTAAATAAACAGTCTTTGAGGACGGAGGGAATAAGTAACACTAATAAGTACCATCGTCCACTCACAAAGTGCACCCGGAAAAATGTTGTATTAGTAGTGGTAATATCATCTTCGTACTTTAGACTTGTTTTCCCTTCTAGAACTATAGAAATAGCTCACATGCATTTGAATTTCAGCTTTACTGGAACGCAACATGCGGATCAGATAGGGCTACGAAGTAGTACTTTATGATGATGCAACTTGAAGAACTATTGTATATTCTAAATTATCTCCGTTTGTTTCTCGCCCTAAACAAGGTATTAAGAATTGATGCTAGATATATAAGGGAAGAGCTGTAAATACAGTTAGCTAGCAAAAGATGATCGCTTGGTCGTGACTCCAGCGCTGACATTAATACAATGGCTTCCGTTGGCAGTGAACAAATGTGGCAGTGAACTCGAGTCGCGTCGCGACACGGCCGGCCATCGGTTTAACCGGCGGGAAATGCGAGTCTCGTTTGATACATGTGCTCGCGGGTTACTTTGATGCTGTATATTCCCTCCGTTCCGAGTTAAGTGTCACGTCTTTTCTTTTTCCAGAAGCACTGCTATGTCATTTAAGAAGCAGAAGAAGTTGCAAGTTTACAATGGTCATATTACATGAAAGCTGAAATAAGTGTCACGTTTACGGTTAAAACTTTTTTCTCATAATAACGGGCTCGATGGCATCTGCAACCATAGCACTGAGCACGCGCGCGGACTACTGTTGGCAACCAGTACAGACGTGAAGATAAAAATGCAAGTGCAGGAGTATTCTCGTCCACACACATGGAGGCTGTCTCATCCTGTGCCTTTTTTAAGTACAGTTTGGTAATTTCACAGCTTTCTTAAGTGGCTTGTTTTACTACCTATGTCCTTAAATATATAACTAAATTACTTATCTTAAACGCCACTAGGCCAAAAACGATTTGTACTGACACACAAAAATTAGCGTGTTGGCGGGTGTAATTGGCACCCGCCAGCACTATGGTGAAAGGGCGTCGGCTTTACACCCGCCAGCGGTAAAGGTCTAGTGCTGGCGGGCAACATAAGTCACCCGCCAGCACAAATGGTCCAATTTGTTCTGGCGGGTGACTTATGTCGCCAACAGTGAAGGCACAATGCTGGCGGGCGACATAAGCCACCCGCCAGCACAAATATTGTCTTTGGCGGGTGGCTTGTGTCGCCCGCCCGGCACGGATGGACACAGCCACTTGAAAAATTCGAAATTTTCAAACGGTTTCAAATAAAGAAACTATTAACATGAAAGTTGTAGATCTAATAAGTTATGAAACTTTGTAGTTTACACTTTTTCATTTGAAATCATATTGTCAATGAAAATCAAATTTGAATATCTCAAATTTGAAATTCAAATTTCGTAAATGACCTCAAATGGAAAAACTCCCAACACGAAAGTTGTAGATCTAAGGAAGTTAAGAAATTTTGTAGTTGACAAGTTTTTAATTTGAATCCGTTTGATGCCTCTAAAAATCGACTTACACTCGGTGTTGTATAGTATGAGTAGAACCAAAACTGCATATGGACGCATATGAGTGTGTGGTGTAGTGGTAGAGGAGGCTTCGCGCGAGGTAGAGGTCACGGGTTCGAACCACGGCAAAAAAATGTGCTGGCTGGTGGGGTCTTGTGACAACCCGCCCAGGAAAATACCGTACTATCGCCTAAGACCGATCCACTTTGGTCATTAAGCCATAGTAAAGTATCATCCTGTCGTTGGTTGCCGGGTTAACGCCCGGTAAATCACTTGAACATCGAACAGAGGATCGACACATGCATTACAACTCACGCGAAGGCGAGTCCAGAGTACAACATGAATTAAACATTTTATTACAAACCATTGTTCACGACAGGGAGTAAAGGTTCAGAGTTTGAAAATACAGCGGAAATAATTTAAACTAACGCGACGTTGAACATCACAGGAGGCCATCCGTGATGTCCTTACTTGTCGTCACCCTTCTGATCAATCACACCTGCAACAACAGTTTTAAAGCAAGGCTGAGTATACTAATACTCAGCAAGACTTAACCGTCGGGTGATGACTACATCACCAAACTCTAGACATGAAAGGCTTTTGGCCGGTGGAGTTTCTTTTGCTGGAAAGCCACTAAGAGTGGATCCTTACTTTCAATCTTTTAGCACACGTTCTAGTTGATTACCATTTCTAAATGTGCCATCTAATCCAATCAAGAATTGGACAAGCAATTAATTTCATACAACAATATTTCTCGAGTTCCATCATTATGGGATACCGTGGCCAGTTGATTAAGCAGTCTCGGATAACGGTGAGAGGCCGACAATCGATTGATTTAAACCTTGCAAGGTAGACCCAAACACACGGTCGGCTGCCCCCGCGAGGACAACTCCCCAGGCCGTCCACATAAATCTTCGGGTTGGGATCGAATCTTACGGTCCCCGGTGCGAGCTATCCGCATACCCCGCGAGATACCCGGAGTCACCATACACCACCCTTCCCGGTAGCTAGCCGGTAAGGAGATTTCTCAAGAGTAGTAACGGTAGGATCCTGTGCCGCCTCATTAAGGTACTAGGCTTACCGGCCCCATAACCGGCATGTGCTTAGTACGTTCAAAAGCTTAGCCCACATGCCCACTGGACCGGAGCCCAATCCCATGCTCTTACCACATGAGCAATCCATTTAAGGATATCTTATGATTCCTATCTAGGAACCTATTCTCGCGAGTGACGAACATCACTCGACTTCTATCGGTCCTATAGCATAGCAGCTATCGACCTAGCATACTAGTGATAGAGCATAGGTACCTAGGGATCATGCATTTAGGGTTTCAAATCAATTCCTGAAACGTAAATGCACAATCATAGCAAACATAATTGCATAATTTTAAAAGACGGGGTTAATGATCCGGGGCTTGGCTTCGCTGGCAAGGTTGGCCTTGGACCCTTCTGGACTTGGGTCCAGGTCTTGAGCTACGTTCACGCACGGCAGTTCTTTGTTAGCACCTTTGTCTTCTCCTTCCGGCACGAGCGTACGTCTACTGGCGGAAAGATCTACACGAAGATGCAAATGCAAGATTTATTCGACGGTTTTCACTTTAATCAATTATAAACCATATTGACAATCAAGGGTGCATTTGTTGGGCACATTCACCTAGATAAGGCTACATTCAGCATACTCTTCCATAAAGGAACAATATGCAACTCTTTATTAATTATTCTTTTTGATGGTGACTGTGTACATATATACGTAAATAATTTAATTTAACTCCACCAACAGTAGTGGGTAGGTATATTTAACCTTTAAAATGATTTACCACCACACTCAAGTTAACATGGGTGGTTTGTGGTTTCTCCCCTTTATTAAGCCTTTAATGTCCTATATATCTTTTATCCATGGGATTAACCAATAAAATTCAGTGGAAGGGTGTATTAACCACTAAACACCTATAACAAGCATCTAGAATGTGTTTCTCTTTTAGGAAGGTGATTGGTTGTACATGGGTTATTCTTTTATTGCACAATTGCGTAAAGGTTTCTTTATACTTGTTATTTCATGTGAAAGCTTTTAATCCCTTTTTATCTTTGCAAGCAAAAGTGTAATTAATGTTTTTTATGAATTACCTTCTGATCAGCGAGGATAACTAATTAGATTTTAATTATATTAATAAATCTTTCAAAAAGGAAAAGATTTACGTAAGGGCTTTTCCTTATTTAATTCCTATTTAATATTAAAAAGGCTTTTAAGCTTTTTATTAAGAAATTAAATTACCAAAAATTAAAGTAGTGTTTCTTAGGCCTACTAGCATCTATACTGGTCTATTGGACCCACATGTAAGTGTTGGATGCTAGGAAATTAAATATTATGGAAAATAACAAGGGTGATTCTAGTGATTCAATTTAAATGCATATAAAAATAATTAAGCATCAAAATGATCCAAACTTTCTTGTGGATGCTCTCTGGTCCTAAACAAGCTTAGAGAACCAACATGTTCACATGGAATCTCTACTGAACTTGGTTTATTAATTTACAAAGGAAAACATGCATAAATCAAGAATAATTATTTTTGTTAATCCAAAATTCACCAGATGTGCACTTTAGTATTACAAGACAGTGTGCACAAGTTGGGGTCAAAAACATAAATATATTTAACATGAAAAATCATTTATCCAGATCTAACAGAAATGGAAAAACATTTTTAGAAAAAGATTTACATTATAACTTTGTGCCATTTTTGGCATGGGAGCTAGTCATGACCTAACACACAACATATCCAAAAATTAGCTACAGAAGACTAATGGTTTTTGAGATATTGCAGATCTAGGGTTTTCACATTTGTATTTTTCATGCAACAACAGAAAGGAATCAGCTCAGGCCAGAATACAAAAGTTGTAGTATAATTCACCAAGAATCCAACAAAATTGGTTTCACATTTTTCTGAATTTTCTGTGATTTTCTATGCAATTTACAAGAATCAGCAAAACTGTTGTACTATTGGAGTTACCTTTTTGCAATTAAGACCCTGGAAAGACTTGAATGTTCGCAATGTAGTCCCTATGGCGGCCGGCCGGCGCGGGTTTTGCAATTCCGGCGAGGCCGGCGGCGTTCTTGCCCGGGGAAGGGGTGGAGGAGGGTCTAGGGGTGTTCTAGGGTTGGTTTGGGCGGCGTCGGAGGTGGGGGAAACGGCCGGCGGGAGCGGGCGCGGCTGCGCGGCGGCGCCGCCGCCGCCGGAGCTCGCTCCGGCGCGGCGAGGCGCCGGGGCGGGGGCTCGGCTAGGCCCGGTGGATGTCCTAGGGGGTGGCAATTACGCACGCGTGCCGGGCTTGGTGGCGGATGGCGGGGAGAGAGGAGCTCGCCGGCGCGCGTCCCCGGAGACGACGGCGTGCGGCGGCGGCTCGGTTCCGGGCGCGCGGGGGGGGGGGGGGGGAAGGCGGCCTTATAGGCGTTGCGCGGGCGGGGGGAAGCAAGGAGGCGGCTCGGGCGGACCGGACCACGGCGGTACGGCGGCGGGCGGCGCCCGTACCACGGCGGGCGGGGGGGGTACGGCGGCGCGGCGCCCTAGGGTGCGGCAACGCGGATTCCGCGACGTTCCCGCCGTTCGAGGCACCTTGGGGCACGGGCGGCCCGGGGAATACGCGAGGCGAGTTGGGGGAACGTGCGGTGCGCGGCCCGGACGCCGGGCGCGGGTGGCCGGCGCGGGCGGTGCGGCCGGGCGCGGCGGAGCGGCGTCGGCGCGCGCGCGGCGTCGCGCGGGAGCGCCCAAACTGTGCAGACCAGCTCTGTTTGAATTAAGATTTCTCCAAAAATTTGAATAAAAGTGCACAAATCAATCAATAGGAAAGTTGTAGATCTAACTACCCTCTACAACTTTCAAAAAGGCCATATAGTGTTTTTCTCAACGGATTTTGCAGGAACGTTGTGCCAATATTGAATGTCAGCCTGTTCTGGAAAACAGGGGTTACTGTCAATTGATCAAGTTTTTCACCAATTTCCACCCAAAATTTGAAATGCCAATCTACATGAAAGTTGTGTCCTTCAACAAGATGGACAACTTTCATAAAGGTAGATTTTTAAGTGTTTAGGTGAAATTTGGGGAACGCGGCAAAAGTTCCGGACGACATTCGCTGACGTCAACGGTCAAGCGGGGTTTGACCGTGTCTTTGACCAAGGGTTGACTACGGGTGTGTGTGGGCTTGGTCAAGGGGTTCATTGGGGGTTCATTGGCGGGATTTTCGGGTGATGACCCAGGTTGACCTAGGTTTGACCGGGGTTTGACTGGTTTGACCCGGCTGATCCGGTCGTTAGCGTTAACGACGGTAATTAAAAAACTGGGGCGTCACAGGTCTCTGGAAAACCTCAGTGCTGGCGGGTGACTTAAGCGCCCGCCAGCACTAGGTTTCTATGCTGGCGGGTGGACAACCGCCAGCACTGAGACGATTTGTGCTGGCACAAGGTCGCTGGCTGGCGCTCCACCCGCCAGCAAAGACCCCTTTTACCCGCCAGCACAAATCGTTTGTGGCCTAGTGCGCCATATATTTAAGAACGGAGGGAGTACGTGAAAATAAATTGGGAAGGAAGGAGTATGCTTGTTGTTCTAATAAGTCCAAATAGAAAACTTTTTTTTTAAAAAAGGTCCAAATAGGTGTTGACCTAGATATAGGAACTCAAGCTTTCACATCATTTGTCAAAGAAATCCATCATCAAAAGTACCTGCATATAATTGTGAAATGTTGATGCTACAAGTGTTGGGGGTATCCGAAAATCCGGATAAGATCCCCGAACACGTGAGAGAGAACAGTAAACTCGTTCAAGCACCGTGATGACGCGAGAGGAGACTAAGAGTCTCTCATAGACTGCTCAAGCTTCCAAAGTTGTGAATCCCCTTCAATGTTTTCAAATCGTATTATCGAACCTTATCGCAAGGGTATCAATAAGATGATTAATCGTGATAAATCGTCGATAAGCCCGATAAATCGAGGCTAATCGACCTTATCGGTAGTATAATCGTCCTAAGGAGTATATGACTAATATACATATCATATAGTATATACTATATAATTTTGAAGTCTGAGCAACAAGCCAACCATAGCAGGCACCAAGCACATAATGAAATAACGTCTCAAAATGATAACACATGAAGTCTAAATGTCTAATACATCAAAAGTTGGTCATCACATTAGCAGTACAACACATTTAAAGTCTAAGCAAGTAAAGTTTTATCTAAAGCAAAACCCTCTTCATCTCCATATGTATTTCAGGCTGAAATTTTGTCCCTCAAAACTTATCGTCCTCAGTCTTATCGGATGATTTGTCGTGATAAGTGGACGATTTATCAGACGATATGATTTCTAATCGTGCAACTCAGGTCGGTGGTCCTTATCGGTATGCACTGAGCGATAAGTCGCGATAAATCGGACGATTTGAAAACATTGATCCCCTTACACGTGCCCTCGCGCCCCCCCTTTTATAGGGAGACGAAGGGACTTTTACATTCCGAAACACCCTCGAGCTCGAAGAATATTCCTAATGTGAACACATACATGAATGTCTTTTTCATCTCATACATTTACAAGCCTGCCACTAGTTCACACGCTGAACCCGGACTTTTTGAGACGACGTCTTTGACTTTGCTTCTTACTGGTTCGTGAATTCCCCTGTTCGTGAAATCTTCACGTGCCATGACTCCCGAACCTAATCTTCGGCAGATTCCCGAATTTCCCAGACTCCCGAAGTTCGTGACTCTGCATGTTCGAGATTCCAGACCATCGCACGTTCACGACTCCGAGGCTTCGCAGGTTCAAGATTCCAGATCATCGCGTGTTCGCGACTCCGAGGCTTCGCAGGTTCAAGATTCCAGATCAACACGTGTTCGCGACTCCGAGGCTTCGCAGGTTCAAGATTCCAGATCATCGCGTGTTCGCGACTCCGAGGCTTCGCAGGTTCAAGATACCAGATCATCACGTGTTCGCGACTCCGAGGCTTCGCAGGTTCAAGATTCCAGATCATCGCGAATGCCTTGCTCCTGAAAAACTCATTTCACGAACTTCATTAAACTCGACGTTTTGAGGGTGACGAGTTTTCCTGAATTCCCCAATACTAGCCCCTTGGGGAAGCGGGTTGACTCCGACGATCCGATTCCACGAAATCTTAGAATTTCAGTAAAAAACGTCACCCTCGGAACGTCGTAGGGGACACGCGTCACCCGGAAATCTCGCAACGGTCGAATCGAGGCGCGTTCGCGGAACTGCCCCCCCTTGCCCCTATAAATAGATGGTCGCCGCTGTTAAAAATTTTCGCCGCTCTCTTGTTTTGTTCCGAACTCTGGCCTTCACCTTCGCAGAAAAGTGCTTCGCAATCTGGTGTTCGCGGCTTCAGATTTTCCTCGAAATCTTGTAAGGTATTACTCTTTTTGTTTCTTAACTCCTGTTTCTACTTTTCGCCGTACTTGTGTTATGTTTTGCGAATTTTATTCACGAAAGTCGTCTTTCTTATCTCTTATTTGTACTACTGTTGAATAGGTGGCTCGAGTTAAAAGTACTGCAAGACCCATGACGACCGAATAATTGGCTGTAGTTGGCCTTCCGGCCGAACCGGTACCTCGGAATCTTGAGAATGTTCAACCTCCCGAAGAGCACCCATCACCCGCCGCAAGCGAGTCCAGGAGCCACGAAGATGGGGAGGTCAGAACGGACGATGAAGACGTCGGGGATGTAGATGCTGACGTCAAAGATCTGGTCAGAACAAGGCCGACGGGACCTCTTCCTCCGTCACTCGTCTTCGGGGAATCCAACGTTACCACGAACATGATCAGAGAATATGAAGCAGCTGGATTCTTCCCTTCAGGCACCGGGCGTGCCCCACTGGATGAGCAGACTCCTACTCCCGAAGATGGAGAGGTAGTTGTGTTTCGCGACTTCTTCACATGTGGGCTGAGATTCCCTTGTGATCTAGTTCTCCCCGCGATTTTGGACGCTTTTTCGGTGAAGATCCATCAGCTTTCGCCGACATCTTTCCTGGAAATGTCCAAGTTTATTTGGATCATGAAGACTTTTGGGTGTAACCTTAGTGTCGATAACTTTCGCAAGATTTTTTGAGTTATTCATTGTGCCAGATGTTATCAAAGTCGACGACAGGCACTTCTACGAGGTTCACTACGCATGTTGTACTTTCAACACCCGACGACAGAACACCCGAAGAGGGATCACGCGAATTTAGATCACGCCCTGCTGCAAAACCAACCTCACCGAAGATTGGAGCTTGTACTGGATGTCAAGGTTGACATGTCTACGATTTCTGGTTATGAAGGACCGGCTCATCCTCTGTCTACGCCCATTGAAGCCTTAACTGTTGTAAGCACTGCAGAGTATAATCACCGGGCAGTTGGAATCAGGAGCTGCGAAAATGTGTTTCACCTTGCCAGTACCATCCTAGGAGGCCGCGATATTGTTGAAGAATTTGTTGCTACCTGAATCTGGCCGATCTCTTATGGTTGGGCCCCAAACGAGATCTCGCACTTCAACGTTAACTGGGCAGCACAGGAAGTCCCTTTCCTGAAGTTCGGTATTGAACTGGGAGACGGCCAGAGCGCCGATGGTTTCATGCTTGCCGTGGAGAAGAGAGTAAATCTCATGATCGGTGAATATACCATGAACGAGTACAAGGCGTACAAGAGCCTAGTGAAGCACAAGAGAAGGATAAATCGCGTATTCTCTGAAGTCTACGAAGATAAGTCTTTTAACTCTCGACGCCCGGGTCGCAAACTGAAGATACCCGCGATTGCTGTTGCTAGCTGTTCGGCTGCTCCACTAAACGCTCCGAGAAGAAGATCTTCGAAAAGCGGCCCATCAATTGCCGACGAGACTACAACCTCTAGTGTTCAGCCCTCGAAAACAAAGTCTCTCGAGTCGTAGAAACGCAAGCGCAAATCCTCCGAACAAGTTTCAGACACCGAACTCCAAGCAGCCTCCAGCCTTGCTCAGATGAGCCGCAAGAAATCTAAGAAGGCTGTCAAGAAGGTTGTCTCCTCAAGAGTTCGGCGGGTTCCCTCTGCTTTCGACGACGATCTCTTCGTGGAGCCAATCAGCCAGAAAGGTTCTTTCTTCTGGCCCCTGTTGAGATTTGATTTTCGTGAACGATGCCCATCGGGTTCTGAGAATGAGTTCGTGGATATTGACTCCTTTTCATATTCTGCTCCTGAAGTTCAGAAAGAAGTGATCCCCGACGCTGCTGCTGGGCCCCCTGTTGCTGCTGTTGATTTTGCTGTTCCTCAGTCTTTCCATCCTCAGGATGAAGCTTCTCCTAAATTTGCCAAGGAGCTTGAACTCACTATTCACAGGGGGGAAGATCCCGTCGAAGATGCTCCTTTGCTCGAAATTCGTGAGAAATTGCCTGAAGGCCAAGCTCCCTCCCCTTCGCAGGCTGCATTTAACAAGAGCTTTGGTACATCTTACCGTGGTGAACTACTAAGTGTTGGTTGCAGGGCGGCTAGTGTCGAGGGTGGCGGTTCCGAGATTTTAACACTCTAGAAATCGCCTACACTTGTTGATGAAACAGGAGAAGGAGTCTCGGAACAAACGTCTCGCCGGCCTGGAGAGGCCGTTCGAGACTCTGGAAAGAAGCCCTGCAGCTCCTCGAATAGAACTTCTACAAGTTCGGGACAGATGCTCCTCGTGAAGGATAAAAAAGGTTCGCTGCTTTTTACAATTCTTTTCACTTTACATATTTCGACTTTCTTTTTATGGTTTTATTTCGCGACTATTCAGAGTTTGAGGATCTTCTCCGATCACTTCCCGCATCCGAATTTGCTGCACAACGCAGAGATTTCGCGGCAAAAGCTTCCATATCTGGAAGAATTGCCTTTGAACGCTTGATTGTACAAGAGAAAGCGAACAAGAAGCTGTTAGAGGATCATCAAAAACTGAGTCGCAACTTTAAACTATCTAGAGTGGCAAACTCGAACTTAGAGAAAAAGGTGTCTGAGCTGGCTGATGCTCTAAAGAAGTGCCAGGACGAGAAGAAGATTGCTGAGGAGGCTGCTGACAATTCCCGAAAAGAGCTTGAAAGACTTCGGAAGACACATGACGATGATCTGCGAATGATCGAGAATCTTCGCAAAGATCACGACAAGTCCTTAAAGACTGCCGAAGATCTTCGCACCAACAATGTTGATTTGGCCAAGTCTTTGAGCAGCAAGGACCGAAAAATTCAAGATCTTGAAAGGGCACTGACTGAACAGAAGGAGGCTTCGAAGAAGAAGGTTTCCGACATTATCAACAAGTTGAAGCTTTTATTTGAAGAGTACGAGAAATCTCTGAATGAATTTGGCGTTCGTCCCGCACCGCTCCCTGCTGACCTAGGACTTCCTGAATTCAAGGAGTGGATCGAAGCTGAATTCAAGGCACTTCCCGATGTTATCTCTGGTGCTAACGATTTTGCGGCGGCCTTCTCTGTCGAGAGCATCCTGAAGCTTCTTCACGACTTCGATTGTGCGGATCTCACGACATTTCGCGAAAAACTCTCGCAGTTTCCCGACGCCTTGAGCACCTTAAGAATTCGGCCAAACGAAGATGTCCAAGCTATCAGGTCCAAGTTCGCGAGGGAGTTTTGGCTTGCTAGTGGGAAGGAAGCTGTCAAGAGCATCGCACGCGCTAAGCTTGCTCAGGTCAGTTTCCGAACGGTTCTGTTCGCCACTGCTAATTCGCAAAATTTTGTCTTCTGATTTTTCTTACCTCGCTTTCTCTGCCTCTTTTAGCTAATTGAAGACGAAAAGCGGGGAAAAGGCACCGCGCCTCCTGAGTCCTCTACTGAAGGTGAAGAATCAAGCGACTCGGATGAGGAGGGCTCTAGCAACAGCAGCGATGACAGCAGTGATGGCGACCAATCCTCTGCTCGAGAAGAAGGCTCACCGAAGGTTGACATTTCGGGCTGAATGTCGCCGAAACGTTCGCCCTTCGTAGCTATTCATGTATATTTGTACATTCACTGAGTTGTAATTTTTGCCTGAACAAGTTGTTTTGTAATCTTTAACCTGCGCAGGTCCTGCAAGTTGGGCCTGCGCAGGATGTGATTCCACTGCGGATTCATCGCGATAAAATGTTTGTCAGTGGCGAAGCATGGCGTTTGTTCCAAGAGGCTCACCCCGAACAAGACTTTTCCGATTTTTGGCTTGAGGTTTCACTTATGTTTTCTATGGAATGTTTCGATCTTTCTTCTTTCTTCCTTCTCCGTAAAGGTGAGACTTCCACTGCGGCGAACTCAAGCTCATCAAGGACCCCGAAGATGGAGCCCCTTAGCCCCATTAGCACCGAACTCGACTTTGCTTATGCTAGTGACATTGTCGAAGATAATCGCCGCGAACCAGGACATGTCGTTGAACTTTCATTCTAGACCTTTGTATTTTCGTGATGTAATTGTTCGTGATACTTATGTCAAAATTTTTAAGCAACTAAGGAAATAAAGACGTTTTATTTCAAAAAACGTCACCCTCCCCCACCTTGCCGTTTTGCATGAAAATTTGAAGGCGAGTTAACGAAATTTTACTATTATTTGGGTATCTTGACTGTACACGCTTTTGAGAAATTTTCGCAAGTTTCTGAAGACTTCAAACGTTGTGACGCAAGTCGACAAAATTTGTTCGTGAATTTTGTGGACTTGACTTGCTTGGCATACTTACCTTGGTTGATACTGCAACCCTCAGTTGCTTCAACCACGATTTTTACGAATTTTCACACGAGCCCCTTACCCTTTTATCAGAACATATTTGTCGCGAAAATTTTTCATCAACTAATGTCAAGAAATTTTTAAACAACTGCCACACACATTCACTTGACTGTCATTGCTATTAGTTATCATGGTGGAAACTCGGGCTACAACTCATTGTTGTCTCGAGCTTTTTCGGTGGGAATCCCTTCGTGGATGGGATTTTAGGCCACAACTTGTTGTTGTCTCAGGCCTTTTCGGTGGGAATCCCTTCGTGGATGGGATTTTAGGCCAAAACTTGTTGTTGTCTCAGGCCTTTTCGGTGGGAATCCCTTCGTGGATGGGATTTAGGCTTTCACAGAGCCTTTTTTCACAAACTCTTCTTTTCACAATAGAATTCTGGCTATCAGGAAGCCCTTCACAAGAAGATTTCTTTTTTTCCTTTTCAATGGAATCTCAGCTATCACGAAGCCCTTTTGACGAATCTCTTTTTTTTTGTTTACGATGGAATTCTGGCTATCAAGGAGCCTTTCTCACAAACTTTTCTTTTTTTCACGATGGAATTCTGGCTATCAAGGAGCCTTTCACACGAACTTTTCTTTTTCACGATGGAACTCTAGCTATCAAGGAGCCTTTCTCACAAACTTTTATTTTTTCACGATGGAATTCTGGCTATCAAGGAGCCTTTCACACGAACTTTTCTTTTTTCATGATGGAACTCTAGCTATCAAGGAGCCTTTCTCACGAACTTTTCTTTTTCACGATGGAACTCTGGCTATCAAGGAGCCTTTCTCACGAGCTGTTCTCTTTTTCACGATGGAATTCTCAAAATGCACGATTTGGGGGAAGACTCTTTTCATATATATATCACAAAGAGTATTTACATAGGATCCGCCTCGTTAAAAACCTTGCCTCTTGATTTAGAGCCCCCTTTGCAAGGAAAAGAGTACGGTCCTCCTTATTCTAATACAACTAAGAGAATGAAAGCTATTGTTTTTTCCCGAAATCACTTATAGACACGTGATTCGGCTTTTTTAATTTTTTAGAATGTAAACTTGCGAAAAATGAAAAAGTACTCTAAATTACATCTAGTTACAACTAGAACTTTTAAGGGTAATAACTTTTCAGGCTGTCGGCGTTCCACGAATATGGCAATTCTTCGCCAGTCTGCTCTAACAAACGAAAAGCCTCTGGCATGTCTGTTTCTTTTGCTATGAATGGCCCTTCCCAAGATTCATGAAGTTTTTCCGGGTTTTCCCAGTTTTTCTTTCTTTTCAACACCAGATCACCAGTTTTGATGTCCTTTCGAACCACTTTCTTGTCTCTCCATGCTTTGGTCTCTTTTTGGTACTTCTCAATGTTCTCAGCGGCTTCGAGGATTGTCAGCTTAATCATATCTTTTTCCACTTTCTGATCAACTTCTTCAATTTCTTTTGCTTTCAAGACTCTCATGCTTTCATTCTTGATTTCCTCTGGTGTCATTGCCTCAGTGCCGAAGAGTAGGCGAAAGGGCGTGAAACATGTTGCTCTTGACACAGCAGTGTTGTGGGACCAGATCACTTTCGGCAATTCATCTACCCATTTACCCTTCTTCTGATCGAATAAGCACTTCTTGATTCCCGAAAATATCAGGCCATTTGCCCTTTCAACTGCTCCATTGGACTGCGGATGATACACTGACGAAAATTTCGCATGAGTACCCAAGGTCTTGCAATATTCTTTGAAAGTGTAACAGTCAAACTGTTTCCCATTGTCAACAGTCAGTTCTCTAGGAACTCCAAATCTGCAGATTATGTTCTGCCAGAAGAACTTCTGAATTATTGGTGCTTTGATGTTCGCGAGTGGTTTTGCTTCTACCCACTTCGTGAAATAATCGACAGCAATAGCTGTGAATCGGCAATTCCCTTGAGCCGTGGGCAAGGGTCCGACTAGATCCATTCCCCACCTTTGCAGTGGCCAAGATGGTGGGATCAAGTGAACTGGCATGGAAGGTAAATTTTGTTGATTCGCTGTTTTCTGGCATGCTTCACATTGCCGAACCAGTGCCTTGGCATCTATGTTTGTGGTGGGCCAATAGAATCCCTGCTTTATTGCTTTTCCTGCAAGAGCCCTGGTGCCTATGTGTGCACCACAAAATTCGCTGTGAATTTCTTTGAGAAGTTCGAGGCCTTTTTCGGAAGTGATTCACCTTAGCCAAGGCTCAGTAACTCCCGATTTGTATAGTTCTCCATTCACCACTGCATAACCCCTTGCCCTTTGTTTTAACCTTTTTTCCTGCAACTCATCCTGCGGTTCATAATGGCCTCTCAAATAAGCCATGATTTCTGCTCTCCAATCGGGAGTTTCCACTGCATTTACGATTTTCGGCCTTGATTCCTTGATAGATGGTTCTCTAATGATTTTGAAGAACATATCAGGGGCAATTCTTGATTTCTGGCTGCTGCTTTCGCTAGTTTATCTACTTCATTGTTGTCATCTCTTGGAATATGTTGCACTGAGTAACCTTTGAAGTGCCTTTCCATTTCTCTGACCTTTTCCAGGTATTTCATCAGAACAGGATTCCTTGCTTCACTTTCTTTTTCAACATGTTCTTGAATAACTTTCGAATCTGTTCTGATTATGAAAGTCTGCTGCTCCAAAGCTTTCATTTTCCTCAATGCCAGAAGTAAAGCTTCGTACTCTGTTGTGTTGTTCGTGGAATGTTCGTTGTTCGCGAATATGAGCCGAGCTGCATATCTTATCACTACCCTCGCTGGGGATGTTACCACTGCCGAAATTCCAACTCCCTTGTAGCACCAAGCCCCATCACACTGGACTATCCAAGGCTCAGGTATTTTTTCTTCGAGGTTTTGAGTCGGTGAAGTCCAATCCACAAAAAAATCTGCCAAGACTTGCGATTTTATTGCGCTTCTTCTCTCGAAGTCCACGATGTATTCTGAGAGTTCAGTGCCCCATTTGATTATTCGGGTAGATGCCTCTCTATTCCCGAACAGATCACTCAGTGGCTGATTGGTGATGACCCTTATTCTGTGGCCCTCGAAATAGTGCCTTAGCTTCCTCGCGACCATGATGACTGCGTATGCAATCTTTTCCAACTCAGAATAGAAGATTTTCGAGCCAGACAAAGCTTCGGAAGAGAAATATACTGGAATCTGTTTAAGCTTTCCTTCTTCTTCCTTTTTTTCCACCAGTACAACGCTCACTGCCGAATTTGATGCAGACACATAGCAGAAGCGACGATCTTGGTTCGGGAGGGCACAGCTTGGTCATGTTGGACAAGTAATCTTTCAGTTCTTGAAAAGCTTGCTTCTGGGTTTCGGACCACTGGAAATTCTTAGCACTTCTGAGAATTTGAAAGAATGGTAAGCTTCTTTCTGCGGCTCTAGGAATGAATCTGTTAAGCACAACCACTCTCCCTGTCAATTTCTGCACATCTTTCACTGAAACCGGATCTTGCATTTCTACTAATGCCTTGATTTTGTCAGGATTCGCCTCTATGCCCGTTGTTGAGACTAGGCATCCGAGGACTTTCCCCTTGTGAATGCCGAACACACACTTCTCCGGATTTAGCTTCAGATTCGCTGCTCTCAAGTTCGCGAATGTTTCTACCAGATCACTAATGTGATCTCTTCTCTGAACACTTTTGACAACTATATCGTCCATATATGCCAAGATGTTTCTTCGGATTTGAGGATGGAGGACTGTTGTTATCATTCTTGAAAAGGTGCATCCTGCGTTTTCAACCCCTTTGGCATTCTCACGAAACAAAACGTTCCAAAGGGGGTGATGAAGCTTGTTTTCTCTTCGTCCTCTTTGCGAACTCTGATTTGATGATATCCCGAAAACATATCCAGGAGGGAGAGCATTTCACTGTTGGCTGCATCATCTACGATTTTGTCTACCCTCTCCAAGGGGAAATCGTCTTTCTTGCATGCCTTGTTCAAATCCGTGAAGTCTACACACATTCTCCACTTACCATTCTTCTTCTTTACTGGTACAGTGTTGGCTAGCCAGATTGGATACTTGACTTCTCTGATCACTTTCGCATCTTGCATCCTTTGAACTTCAGCTTCAACTGCTTTCACTTTTTCTTCGGACATTTTTTGAAGTTTCTGTTTCTTGGGAGGTATTCTTTCATCTGTTTCCAGAGCATGTTCAATGATGTCCCTGTCAACACCTTGCAGGTCTTTGGCTGACCATGCGAAAACATCCTTGTTTTTGTTCAGGAATTGTATAAGCTCTTTTTCTTCTTCGGGATTGAGGTGAGCCCCAATTGTGACAGCTCTGTCGGGCATGTCATCCAGGTACACTTTCTTGGTTTCGCCATCAGCTGCTATCTCAATCTTTTCTTTGTCACGCTTGGCCTCTTCGTAAGGTTCCTTTCTTTCTTCAGCTGTTTTCAACTGGTACACATTTGCCTGGCCAGGGGTGTGGCCTTTTTCTATGTTTCTGGCCTCTTGTTGATTGCCGAACACTGTAATGACCCCCTTGGGTGCAGGTATCTTCATACACAGGAATTGCTGCCTTATGGCTGCGTCGAATTTGTTCATGAACCCTCTGCCGAAAATCGCGAGGTATGTGTGATAGATGTCAACCACATCGAAGGTGAGATTCTCTGTTCTGGCATTATCAAGATCTCCGAAGGAAACAAGAAGCGATATCTTTCCAACTGGCTTAATTGGTTTTCCTCCGAAACCTTGTAATGGGTATTCTGGCGGGTGCAACATGTGCTGGCTCAAGTTCATCTTCTCGGACGTTTTCAAGAACAAGGTGTCTGTCGAACTTCCATTGTCAACTAGGACCTTTCCAATGATCCACCCAGCTATGTTTACCTCAATGACCATGGCATCATTGTGAATCGCGGATTTCAGTTTGAAATCCTCTTCTGTGAAAGTGATTGGCACCTTGGCCCATTCCGGCCGTGTGGCTGGACCGTCATTGATGATGGTGTTCACAGACCTGAAATAATTGCTTCTTTGCTTCTTAGTTTCGAATTCCATGGCCGACCCTCCTGAAATTGGCATGATTGTTCCGAAGGATGGCAATGCCTTCGAGTTCTGAGGTCCTGAACTTGATTGTGGTCTTGACGAACTGTCGGGTGGTGGTGGTAAGATTTCTCGAATTGGCTGTGGTTGCTGGATTGATTGGATTGCCTGCGACTGGAGGAAAAACTGCTGAGATGGTTGCCAGGATGATTGTGGTTGTGAAAATTGCTGTATTGCGACTGGACTTGGTTGAGAGTTCATGAATTGTGGCTGCCAGAAGTTCGGGCGAAATTGATTCGGCATTGAGGACGCGATGCTCATCAAAGCTTTCTCTTGATGGATTCTTGCCATGTTTTTCTTGGTTTCTGGGCACACCTCAGTGATGTGTCCTCTCCCATGATACTTGCAATAGAAGTACGGGTCTTTTGGGTTGTGATTCGTGAGTCTCGGGGGTCCTCTTCCTCTTCCCCTTCCTCTGGGTGCGAACCATCCTCTTGCGTTGGGTCTGTTGTTTTGGTTAGGCTGAGGATTTTCCACATTGTTGATATTTCGTGGATTCTGGGATTGCGCTCTCCAAGTCATTTCTCTGTTGCCCTGCCGAGCTTCATTTCGTTCAGCCACTCTTTTGCGATGATCATCATCAGACAAGATGTACTCTTCCAGTTCATGAAAAAGTTCTTCAACCGTCTTGGGTTTCTTTCGCGTTAGATGCGAAGCTGTTGGTCCTGAAGTCAAACCTTTGATTAGTGTGTTGATCGTTGTTTTGTCATCAGCTTCCGGGATCTGTGATCTCTGTTGCATGGATCTTCTCACGAAGTTCCGCAATGGCTCTCTGTCTTTCTGCTTGCAGTTGTACAGATCTGATGATTCAGCTGTTGTGTCATGGAACATCTGAAATGCTTGCATGAATTTTGTCTTGAGATCTACTCAACTACAGACTGAGTGCGGCGGCAGCAAAGAGTACCAATTCAGTACTGGTCCTTCGCAAGCAGTGATGAAGGATTTGGCCAGTGCAACATCGTCTCCTCCTGCTGAATTCACAGCCGATTCGTACCTCATAAGGAACTGCCTGGAGTTTCCGAAGCCGTTATATTTCGGGAGAGAAATCGGCTTGAATTTCGGTGCCCATGGTGTAGTTTGCAACCCTATGGATAGTGGTGATTCGGAATCTACGAACTGTGAGATTCCATTTCCCGCGAAGAAATTTTCTTTCGGGGTTGTTCTAGTTGGTCCAGAGTTCTGGTGTGGTGAATCTTGCCACAGTGAACTGTTTTCTTGTTCTTCCATTTGATCTATTTATCTTTGTATTGTTTCGATTTGTTCTCTTACTTGGTTGAGCTGTTCTAATTTTTCAGAGATCTTTCTTTTTGCTTGCAATTGACTTGTGAATTTTTCTTTCTCTTTCTACAGCTGTTGTATCTTCTGTTGAACTCTCTCAAGTTCCCTGTCTATGGTGTCGTCATCATCATCATCGTTCTCATGCGTTTGTTGTTCAGTAGGTTGTTATTGAATGTGTGCTGTCTTCTCAGCTCTTGCCTTCATCAGAGCTTCGAGTTTTGCTCTCCGTTCTTGATCTGTGATGTTTGAAGATTCGGGAATGAAAGAGATCTCATTTCCTTAAAGATGATGGTGATCTTGCTGATCCGTCTCAGCTGGAATGTTCTTCTTGGACTTCTTCTGTGGTGGTATCGTGAATTGTTTTTCGGCTGAAACACGGTGGGCGCCAATGTTGGGAGGTATCTGAAAATCCGGATAAGATCCCCGAACACGTGAGAGAGAACAGTAAACTCGTTCAAGCTCCGTGATGATGTGAGAGGAGACTAAGAGTCTCTCACAGACTGCTCAAGCTTCCAAAGTTATTGTAACGCCCGCGTTTTTAGCTCTAAATAAATCACCTACTAAATCATGCGTAATTTCAAAAAAACCGATCCGCCGAGCTCAGTTACCATTCAAACCCTAGCCGCTGTTTTCTCCCTCTCCCACCCTCGGCGCGCGTGCCGCGAATCCCGCCGGCACCGCTCGCGCTCGGGCCGTCGCCCGTCGCGTGCCGCCCCGGCGCGCGGTCGGCCACCACGCCGGGAATTCCGCGCACGCCGCGGTCCCGCCGGCCGGTCCGCCTCGCCATCACCGCCGTTCCGAAATTGACGCCGGTATCCGAGAAACCCAGAAAAAAATCTGCAAAATCCCTTCTCCTAATTTTTCTAGGAATTCTCCTAATTTTCTAAATCTCTTTTCTATTTTTCTTCCCTGATTTTTTTTCCTTTTTCCTATTTTCCTTTTTCTTTTCTTCTTTTTCTTTTCCTTTTCTCCTTTTTCTTTTTCTTTTTTTTTCTTCCTTCTTTTTTTTCCACCGCCCCCCTTCTTCCTCCCGCGGCCGGGGCCGAGCCCGACCGCGGCTTCTCCCCGCGCGGCCCCCGTCCCCCTCGCGCGTGAACACCGAGGGGCGGGCCCCTTCCTCCTGCGTGCCCCGGCCGGTGCCCCCCCCTCCGGACGGCGCCCCCCCCCCCGCGGGTCGGCCCCGTGCTCGCGGCGGGGAGCGGCAGCACGCCTCCCTGGCAACCGGCGACCGCCATTAAGGCTTGCTCGCCCGGACACGCCACCGTGCCGCCTCCCCCTCCGCGAGCGCCCGCACGAAGTGTCCAATCACACGATGCGCGGCCCCACCGGGGTCGTCGTCCACGCGCCCCGCCGGAAATCGTCAACGGTGAGATTTTTTCCCCACCACCATTGTTGGACCTCGAAGCTTCACGAGCTCGGAAGAAATCCCCGCCATGCCGCCTTACCCGCGCCTATAAATGGAGGCCGGCGGTCCCTCGTCGCTCCACACCCCGCAACCAAACCTCAATAGCCCCCCTTTGCTCCACCACCGCCTCCAATCGCGCCGCCACCATTAGTTCCCGCCGCCGCCCGAACCGAGCCGCGGAGCCCCTCCCCGGGCAGCCTCAACCCAAGGTGAGCACGGGAATGAGATCCCCTCGGTCTCCTCTCCGTTTTGCCCCATCTCCCGCCGCGGCCATGGCCGAGGTCGCCGGCGGGCACCCCCCCCCACCGGCCGGCCTTCCCGTACGAACCGTGCCCCCCCTTCTTCTTTCGTCTCGGTTCGATTCGCAAGGGAGAAGAAGGCCGTTTAGCCAAAAAACCCCCCCGCCCCTTTCCTTTTTCCCCGGGACCCCCGTCACTATTCCCTCTCTCTCCCTTTCCTTTCATTTAGCCCCTACCCTTTAAACAAATCCACCAAAACTCCCTCGCCCTTTTACAAATAAATCCCTAGGGCTATTTTAGTTAACCCTCACCTTACTTAAGTATTATATTTAGGCCCTTTTATTTAAAACTAAATTACTAACCGGCCCTAATTAACCCCAAACATCGCGTTAACCCGACATTTCATGCGCGGGTTTAATCCCAACCCCCTCGTTAATGGAAAATTCCCAATAGGTCCTTAATATCTATAGCCCCCTTAACCTAGCCCCTTTTCATACACGCCCTTCCTTCCCGGTTAAGACCAAACCCTACCGCGCCTATATATACCCCTCCTCCGCTCACTTTCCCCTCCCCGAGCTCGGTCGGAAACATGTGTGCTAATACTGCTTGCTTGCTTGTGTGTGCGCTATAGCCGACGGAGTAGACGGAGTAAGGTACCCCGAGCAGGAGATCGAAGCCGGCTACTGCGAGCAGGAGCCCGAGGTCCCGAACGTCGAACCGGCCCTCCCCGAAGACTTCGAAGACGGCAAGTTCAACCTCCCCCTTTGATGCATGCTTCTGTCCTAGTTTTATAAATATACCCTATACCCGTTTTATAAATTGCATATTGTTTTACTGCAAAACATGGTAGGATAGCCACCCTTGATTGCTATGATTGAACCTTGTTTTGGCCTAAATGAGTGCTTTAAAAATGTGTGAGTGCTTTCAAAATGTGTGGGTGCTTTAAAAACAAAAGGGGATATGTTCGGAAAATGAGTAAAGGACTGGGTAGACGGGATGGACGTGTGTGTCAGGAGTATGGGTGAGCTCGTACCTGTGTGGTTGAGCGTGTTGGGAGTTGTCCATCTTGTCGGTTAAGGACCGGGTTGCGTGACATCTCACCTGACCCAAATCATCGTACAACCACTCGACCGTTGTATGTGGCAACGGCTTAGCATAAACCCCACTAGTTAATCTACTTGCCATCTGGTGCGCGGGTGAGCAGCGGGAGACCAAGGAGTCGGGGTACGCTCTGTGTGAGGTACGCCCTGGTTATGTGGGATAACCCCTTGGGTGCTTCCGTGGTGGCTCGTAGTGTTAGCTAAGGTGGGTAATGGCTTTGATAGGATCCGTACCGCGCCGAGGTGTCCGTGTGACGGTACCCTACTTGTGGGTAAAGATGTACAACCTCGCGCAGAGTGTCAAACCTATTCGAATAGCCGTGTCCACGGTATTGGACGAGTCACGGTGTGGTCACAAAAACTAGTGTTTGGGGATGGGATGTTTTCTGGCGTGAGTTGTTTTCTGGGTGAAGTGTGTGGCTGTGTGCCTGGGCTACGACGGACGGGAAGTCCGGTAGTTCCACAGTGGTTTTTTTTTCCTAAAACATTTGAGTTACTTGGGTTATGAAAAATGATTTGCGAAAACCTTTTTGAAATGAACCCCTGCATGTGTAAGTTTGCAAAATGAACCTTAACCTGATCCTTGTTATACCTTATGCATGATACTGCTTATAAGCCCCTCCGTGGGTGGGGTTGGATTTGCTGAGTACGTATGTACTCACTCTTGTTTACTAACTATGTTACGAGAGGAGGATCCCGATTACATCCCGAGAGGACGTTGAGTAGGTCATTGCCCTACACCCAACCGTGCTCGTGTACCGTGGCCCTACCTAAAGCTTCCATGGTGTGGTACTGCGAGGAGGCTATGGAAGCCTTTGCTATCGTAGTGTGGTCGCTAGCGTTTGTGTTGTTCATTGTAGCGTTGGCACTACCGTGCCCTTTCGTAACCGTAATGTAAAAGACTCGATTCCACCGTTGTAATAAATGTGCTACCGACCTCCCGGGACCGGTATTTGTGTCACATTTGGTCACCTCCGATGAGGGGACGCTTCGGGTGGTATCGCAGCCGTAGGTTGGCCGTAGGACATGACCCCTAGGATACGAGACCTCCTCCGGCCCTCTCTAACCTTTCCTTTGCTAAGCTCACCTTTTCTCAAATCCTTACCTTGATTCTTGCTTGCTTCCCGGATGCCTAACCCCGAGTGGAACGGTGGAATTTGCCCCGTCCGGCCTCGGCCTCCCTAACCCGTTGCTACTCGGCCCTAGAGCGCGTCGGAGTAAGGGATCCGCCAGAGTTCGTCTACCGGGAGTACGAACGCTTCGGCACCCTTCGGTGTAAGCTGCTGATCTTTGTGGGAAGAAGCACGCTTTACCCCGACATTGAGCCATGGTTCGTCAACACCACTGGTTTTCGCTTTGCCGACACCTACCCCAAGGCTGCTCGGAAGGCCCTGCGTCAGCTACGAGTGGTTTATAGACAGCACCTCCGAAGGACTCCAATGGGATTCTTTCCACCTTCCGGAGGAAGAGGACGCTCGTGGATTGATCGCATGAGAGGTTTGGAACGAGAGGAAGAAGACTTAGAAGAGGCAGTCTCCCACCTATCCATATACCTCGAGGCCTAGACCATCTTTATCGGGAGCAAGCCCCAAGAAGCGAAGCAAGGAGCGGATCGACAGAGCGGAAAGAGCGAACGAGAGGATAGAACTAGAAAGGGTAAAGACAACCATAGCGAGAAGTTGAACGACACAACATGGCGCAAGACTACCTCGGGGAAAAAGAACGTTCGGAGAAGTTTTGGGATGAGCTCCAAAAGGAACGTAGAAGGCGAAGAAGAGAAGCCGACTTGGATGAAGAAGAACCCGAAGAAACCCACCGGGACAAAGGGACCCGGATCGAAGATGAGATGCGGGAGCAAGATCTCCCACTAAAGAAGCGCCGTATCCGGCTAGAGGAAGAGTCACCATGAGGATAAGACTAGGGTTTAGGCTAGAGACCGAGTCCTAGTAATAATAAGTGTACCCCGAAGGATGTACCCCAACCTTCCTACTAAATAAAGTTATCCATCTCTTGTACCCCACCACAACCCGTTCAACCCTATCTTTGTTTTCGGATGGCGGAAGATGGATGGACCCAAGGCGTGTGCCGGGGAGGAGCCTGGTTTTGCTCGCTCGCTCATCCACTCCCCGGAGCGCCTCGGTATCACCGAGCGCCCTAGGTACTACGACAGAGAGTACGAGCAACTCGGCACTCTTCGCTGTAGAGTGGTCCTCTCCGTCGCTAGAAGCAACCGCCACACCAACATCGAGCCGTGGCGCGTGACCGCCACAGGATTCCGACACCGGGATACCTATCCCTTGGCCCTCAGAAAAGCCCTCCGCTACCTGTGCCGAATCTACGAAGAACACCTCGTCCCCACACCGATGAGGTACTTCCCTCCCGCCATCAGGACCCCAGTTTGGCAGGCCCGCATGAGGAACTTGGAGCGACGCCGCCACCAAGAAGACCTGCTATACCACGTAGTCGCCTACCTTGTCTCCCTGGACAAGCTCTTTGATGACCAGGCCAGACACTTGAGGGAACAAATCAGCCGGGCCGAGCAAGCTGAAGTCACAGTGCGGATGCACCAAGTCCGAGTGGCTCAAGCTGAAGCGAGGACCGCCGCAGCCATAAGCAGTGAAGCCGTTGCCCAGGAAAGCCTCAGAAGGATCCAGGACCAACGCATGCAAGAATGGACCCATGGCGGAACGCCCGTTCCAGCCATTGGAGAACCTCAAGTCCTGCTAGGAACACCCCTGGTAGGATGGGGAGGAGCCATAGAAGTCCCACCAGCACCACCAACAGTCACCGAACCCCCAACAGCTACCACCGAAGCTGCAGCACAGCCTCAGGAAAACGGAAACCCCGAAGAAGGAAACGATGACGAGCTGCTCATCCCGCTGGAAGAACACTCGACCCCAGAAGACAGCTCTCCTCGCGAGTGATGTGCCCCAAGACCCAGGGAATGAAGCCGTACCGGTCCAAGTCGCGCCTTAGCCTTAGTCGTGTAGTGTGTCCGCGTAGTCGGGATGTATCCTCCTCACTAGTTTGTAATAAAAACTTGTTTGTGCTTGCTTGCTTGCTATATGCTTGTTGTGTGCTTACCGGCAGAATAAACCCTGCCTTTTCAAAAGAAATCCGTTGTAATCCACTTAAACATCACAAAAAAAACTAGATCTCTTAGAAACCCGCTTCTTTACAGATGGTTTCCAGGCGCCCTGTCAGGACCCATCGGTCGGATGCTGAGGGATCGCAAGCCGATCGGAGGGAGCGTCTTCCCGAACAGGAAGTTAACCAAAATGAAGATGGAGGAGAGAATGTGGTCCTGCCACCACCACCCCCTCCTATTGACTTGGCTCAAGTCTTGGCCAACCAGACTGTCTTGATGGAGGCTATCTTCAATGCCATCAACCGTCCAAGACCCCGTGCCATGAGCATGAACGAGAAGCTGATCGAGTTCCTCAGGACTAAGCCGCCCACCTTCAGCGGGTCGGTGAATCCTTTGGACGCTGACGATTGGCTGAGAGCCATCCTGAGGGAACTGGAGCCCCTCCACTGCGAGGACCATGACAAGGTTCTCTGGCAGCTCACCGACTCACGGGACGCCCCTAGCCTCGGTGGGAGAATTACCGCGCCGCGCCCAAGGATCCCTCCGCCATCACATGGGATGAATTCGTGGAGGAGTTCCGCCGCTACCACATCCCGAGGCTACACCGAAGCGGAAGGCGGATGAGTTCCGCGAACTCCGCCAAGGCAACATGTCCGTGGAGGAGTACACGTACCGTTCATAGAGCTGGCACGCTATGCCCCCGAGGAGGTGGATAAAGACTCCAAAAAACAAGAGATGTTCAAGAAGGGGCCGACTCCGAATTGAGGACCCCGCCGACTCCTCAGATTTACCCGGACTTCAACACCCTTATGAACATGGCAATCCTCACGGAAAGGGCAAAGGCCGAGGAGAAGAAGGAAAACAAGCGCAAGTTCATGGAACACAAGGCCAAGAAGAAGAGCGGTCCCGAGAGACCGAGAAACTTTGGACACCCTATGTCCGGGTTCCAAGCCCCTATGCAGCATGCGAACCCAAACCCAAGCCACAAGCTCACAAGCCCCCGAGCCCAGTTCAAGCCCTCCTACAACCGAGAATACCATGAAGCCCCCACAGAACAACACCGGCCCGGATCACTACCAACAACAACAACAACGGCTCCCGAGTGTGTTTCAACCGCCGGAAACCGGGCACTTCATCGCCAATCGCCCCTATGCTAAAAAGCCGCCCACCACCACCTACTCCAACTCGGTAAACGGACCAAGGCCACTTGCGTCGGGAGCCAACCGCATGCCGGTGCGCGGCAACGAAAGCAACTTCGGCAACAACACCAACAACCGGCAGATGAGGCAACCCCGGCGGTCGTATGGACGCGCTCGGGTGAATCACATCAATGCGCGGGAGGCACAAGAAGCACAAGGAGTGGTACTCGGTGAGTTCCTGGTCGCCCGTTTTGGCTACCATCTTGTTCGATTCGGGAGCATCACACTCATTCATATCCTCAAGCTTTGTGGAAAAGCATAGCATACCCACGGTACTACTAAAAGCACCCCTAATAACTCGAACGCCGGAGGTGACATTAATCGTCAACCGGGATGCCCCCGGGTAAGGATTATTTTAAGTGGGGTAGAGTTCCTAGCAGACACCGGTAGTACCGAAATCCAAGGGGATAGATGTGATCCTTGGTATGGACCGGTTAAGCCAACACCATGGCCTCATAAGCCGCACCGATAAAGTAGTGCACCCGACCAACCCGGACGGGATACAAGTGACCTGCCACACCGGGGACACAGGCCGGATATAATGGTTTTCAACATAGAAGCCAAGTCCATAGAAGATGTCCCAGTAGTACGAGAATACCCAGATGTGTTCCCCGAAGAGCTCCCTGGAATGCCACCAGACAGGGACATAGAGTTCGTGATCGACCTTATCCCTGGAACCTCTCCCATAGCCAAGAGGCCCTATAGGATGGCAGCCCCTGAGTTGGCAGAATTGAAGAAGCAGCTAGCAGAGCTCCAGCGAAGTGGGTTCATCAGACCAAGCTCATCACCATGGGGAGCCCCAGTGCTTTTCGTGGAAAAGAAGGATAAGAGCATGAGGATGTGTGTGGACTATCGCTCGGCCGAACGAGGTCACTATTAAGAACAAGTACCCTCTTCCCGGAATAGATGACTCGTTTGACCAACCGAAGGGAGCCAAGTACTTCTCGAAGGTGGATTTAAGATCGGGGTACCACCGGCTCAAGATCGGGGAAAGTGACATCCCCAAGATCGCCTTTGTCACTCGCTACGGGCAATATGAGTTCACGGTGATGTCCTTTGGACTAACCAATGCCCCGGCGTACTTCATGAACCTCATGAATAAGGTGTTCATGGAGGAATTGGACAAGTTTGTCGTGGTCTTCATTGACGACATACTTGTTTACTCCAAGAGTGTGGAGGAGCATGAACAACATCTTCGAGTGGTACTGGGAAAATTGAGGGCGCACAAGCTATACGCCAAGTTCGGCAAGTGTGAATTTTGGCTAGAGAAGATATCCTTCCTTGGGCACATATTGTTGCGAAGGAGTAGTCGGAGACCCGGGAAAGTTGAGACGAGTCTCCAAGCGGCGCAACCAACCAACGTGAGTGAGATCAGGAGTTTCCTAGGTTTAGCCGGTACTACCGGAGGTTTATCGAGGGATTCTCCAAGATCGCCCGGCCCATGACAGAGCTGCTCAAGAAAGAGAAGAAGTTTATCTGGACCGAGGCCTGTGAGAGAAGTTTCCAAGAGTTGAAGAAGAGGTTGGCCACAGCCCCAGTGCTGACCCTGCCAGACATTCAACGGGACTTTGTCGTATATTGCGACGCCTCCCGACAAGGGTTGGGATGTGTTCTCATGCAAGATGGAAAGGTAGTGGCATATGCCTCCCGTCAGCTTAAACCCCATGAGCAGAACTATCCCACCCATGATCTGGAGTTTGCAGCCGTAGTGCATGCCCTGAAGATCTGGAGACACTATCTGATCGGGAACAAGTGTGAAATCTACACAGACCACAAGAGTCTAAAGTATATCTTCACCCAGCCCGATTTGAACCTAAGGCAGAGAAGATGGCTAGAGTTAGTCAAGGACTATAACCTAGAGATTCACTACCACCCGGGAAAGGCCAATGTAGTAGCTGATGCCCTAAGCCGGAAAACCTACGAGAAGGCGGCACCCAAGAGTGCCCAGTTGCAAGAGGAGATGGCCCGACTCAACGTGCACATCGTCCCCCGAGGTTACGTCCGCCACCGAGTGTCCGACCTACCCTAGAAGAGAAGATCCGGAAGGCCCAAGAAGCCGACGAGGATCTAATGAGGATCCGCAAGCACACCGGAGAAAACAAGGCCCCTGACTTCAGGGTAGATGACCAAGGCACCCCGTGGTACAAGAACGAGGATATGCGTGCCCGAAGGTGGAGATTTCCGACAGACCATCATGGATGAGGCACACAACTCAAGATATTCCATTCACCCGGGATCCACCAAGATGTACATGGACGTAAAGCGAAGTGCGGTGGAATGGGATGAAGGCGGACATTGCACGGTTCGTCGCCCACTGCGACACTTGTCGAAGGATCAAAGCCGAACATCGAAGCCCGCGGGGATCGTTGCAACCTTTGCCAATCCCGGTATGGAAGTGGGACGAGATAGGTATGGACTTCATAGTAGGGTTGCCAAGGACTCGAAGGGACATGACTCCATATGGGTGATCGTGGACCGACTCACTAAGGTCGCTCACTTTCTACCCGTACGGACCACCTATGGAGGAGAAAAGTTGGCAAAAGCTGTACATAGAGAATATAGTAAAGCTGCACGGAGTGCCCAGCAGAATAGTCTCAGACAGAGGGACCCAGTTCACCTCTAGGTTCTGGAAAAGCCTGCACAAAGCCATGGGCACCAAGCTAGACTTCAGCTCAGCATACCACCCACAGACAGATGGACAGACCGAAAGGGTGAATCAAATTTTGGAAGATATGTTGAGAGCATGCGTCCTCACCTACGGCAAAGATTGGGAGCAGAGCCTGCCATATGCAGAATTTTCCTACAACAATGGCTACCAAGCAAGTCTGGGAATGTCGCCATTCGAAGCACTATACGGGAGAAAATGCAGGACACCCCTGATGTGGTCAGAAGTAGGAGAGCGTGCCCTGGTTGGGCCCGCACTCATAAAGGAAGCCGAGGAGCGAGTAGCTGATATCCGAGAAAAGTTGAAAGCCGCTCAGTCCCGACAGAAGAGCTACGCAGACAAGAAAAGGCGTGAAGCGAGCTTCAACCCAGGAGACTTCGTCTACCTCAAGGTTTCACCTATCCGAGGGACTCGAAGATTTCAAGTGCACGGGAAGTTGGCCCCTCGGTACATCGGCCCGTATAAAGTGCTCAAGAGAGTCGGAGCAGTAGCATATCGGCTGGAGCTACCCGAAGAGATGTCAGATATACACCCAGTGTTCCACATCTCCCAGCTACGCCGATGTCTGAAGGTTCTGGAAGAAAAGCGAGTACCAGTGGAGACCATCGACCTACAGCCAGACCTTAGGTACCAGGAGGTGCCCGTCAAGATCTTAGACACTGTGGTCAAGCGGACAAGAACGACCGAAGTACGGGTGTGCAGAGTCCAATGGAGTAGACACGGGGTGGAAGAAGCTACGTGGGAAAGAGAGGACGCACTGAGGAAAGAATTCCCCCACCTATTCGAGACTTAGCCGAATCTCGAGGACGAGATTCATTTTAAGTGGGGTAGGTTTGTAACGCCCGCGTTTTTAGCTCTAAATAAATCACCTACTAAATCATGCGTAATTTCAAAAAAACCGATCCGCCGAGCTCAGTTACCATTCAAACCCTAGCCGCTGTTTTCTCCCTCTCCCACCCTCGGCGCGCGTGCCGCGAATCCCGCCGGCACCGCTCGCGCTCGGGCCGTCGCCCGTCGCGTGCCGCCCCGGACCGCGGTCGGCCACCACGCCGGGAATTCCGCGCACGCCGCGGTCCCGCCGGCCGGTCCGCCTCGCCATCACCGCCGTTCCGAAATTGACGCCGGTATCCGAGAAACCCAGAAAAAAATCTGCAAAATCCCTTCTCCTAATTTTTCTAGGAATTCTCCTAATTTTCTAAATCTCTTTTCTATTTTTCTTCCCTGATTTTTTTTCCTTTTTCCTATTTTCCTTTTTCTTTTCTTCTTTTTCTTTTCCTTTTCTCCTTTTTCTTTTTCTTTTTTTTCTTCCTTCTTTTTTTTCCACCGCCCCCTTCTTCCTCCCGCGGCCAGGCCGAGCCTGACCGCGGCTTCTCCCCGCGCGGCCCCTGTCCCCCTCGCGCGTGAACACCGGGGGCCGGGCCCCTTCCTCCCCGCGTGCCCCGGCCGGTGCCCCCCCCTCCGGACGGCGCCCCCCCCCCGGGGTCGGCCCGTGCTCGCGGCGGAGAGCGGCGGCACGCCTCCTCGGCAACCGGCGACCGCCATTAAGGCTTGCTCGCCGGGACACGCCACCGTGCCGCCTCCCCCCCTCCGCGAGCGCCCGCACGAAGTGTCCAATCACACAAGACGCGGCCCCACGGGGTCGTCGTCCACGGCCCCCGCCGGAAATCGTCAACGGTGAGATTTTTTTCCCCACCACCATTGTTGGACCTCGAAGCTTCACGAGCTCGGAAGAAATCCCGGCCATGCCGCCTTACCCGCGCCTATAAATGGAGGCCGGCAGTCCCTCGTCGCTCCACACCCCGCAACCAAACCTCAATAGCCCCCCTTTGCTCCACCACTGCCTCCAATCGCGCCGCCACCATTAGTTCCCGCCGCCGCCCGAACCGAGCCGCGGAGCCCCCTCCCCAGGCAGCCTCAACCCAAGGTGAGCACGGGAATGAGATCCCCTCGGTCTCCTCTCCGTTTTGCCCCATCTCCCGGCCGCAGCCATGGCCGAGGTCGCCGGCGGGCACCCCCCCCACCGGCCGGCCTTCCTGTACGAACCGTGCCCCCCCTTCTTTCTGTCTCGGTTCTGATTCGCAAGGGAGAAGAAGGTCGTTTAGCCAAAAAACCCCCTGCCCCTTTCCTTTTTCCCCAGGACCCCTGTCACTATTCCCTCTCTCTCCCTTTCCTTTCATTTAGCCCCTACCCTTTAAACAAATCCACCAAAACTCCCTGCCCTTTTACAAATAAATCCCTAGGGCTATTTTAGTTAACCCTCACCTTACTTAAGTATTATATTTAGGCCCTTTTATTTAAAACTAAATTACTAACCGGCCCTAATTAACCCCAAACATCGCGTTAACCCGACATTTCATGCGCGGGTTTAATCCCAACCCCCTCGTTAATGGAAAATTCCCAATAGGTCCTTAATATCTATAGCCCCCTTAACCTAGCCCCTTTTCATACACGCCCTTCCTTCCCGGTTAAGACCAAACCCTACCGCGCCTATATATACCCCTCCTCCGCTCACTTTCCCCTCCCCGAGCTCGGTCGGAAACATGTGTGCTAATACTGCTTGCTTGCTTGTGTGTGCGCTATAGCCGACGGAGTAGACGGAGTAAGGTACCCCGAGCAGGAGATCGAAGCCGGCTACTGCGAGCAGGAGCCCGAGGTCCCGAACGTCGAACCGGCCCTCCCCGAAGACTTCGAAGACGGCAAGTTCAACCTCCCCCTTTGATGCATGCTTCTCGTCCTAGTTTTATAAATATACCCTATACCCGTTTTATAAATTGCATATTGTTTTACTGCAAAACATGGTAGGATAGCCACCCTTGATTGCTATGATTGAACCTTGTTTTGGCCTAAATGAGTGCTTTAAAAATGTGTGAGTGCTTTCAAAATGTGTGGGTGCTTTAAAAACAAAAGGGGATATGTTCGGAAAATGAGTAAAGGGCGGGTAGACGGGATGGACGTGTGTGTCGGGAGTATGGGTGAGCTCGTACCTGTGTGGTTGAGCGTGTTGGGAGTTGTCCATCTTGTCGGTTAAGGACCGGTTTGCGTGACATCTCACCTGACCCAAATCATCGTACAACCACTCGACCGTTGTATGTGGCAACGGCTTAGCATAAACCCCACTAGTTAATCTACTTGCCATCGGGTGCGCGGGTGAGCAGCGGGAGACCAAGGAGTCGGGGTACGCTCTGTGTGAGGTACGCCCTGGTTATGTGGGATAACCCCTTGGGTGCTTCCGTGGTGGCTCGTAGTGTTAGCTAAGGTGGGTAATGGCTATGATAGGATCCGTACCGCGCCGAGGTGTCCGTGTGACGGTACCCTACTTGTGGGTAAAGATGTACAACCTCTGCGAGTGTCAAACCTATTCGAATAGCCGTGTCCACGGTATTGGACGAGTCACGGTGTGGTCACAAAAACTAGTGTTTGGGGATGGGATGTTTTCTGGCGTGAGTTGTTTTCTGGGTGAAGTGTGTGGCTGTGTGCCTGGGCTACGACGGACGGGAAGTCCGGTAGTTCCACAGTGGTTTTTTTTCCTAAAACATTTGAGTTACTTGGGTTATGAAAAATGATTTGCGAAAACCTTTTTGAAATGAACCCCTGCATGTGTAAGTTTGCAAAATGAACCTTAACTTCGATCCTTGTTATACCTTATGCATGATATCGCTTATAAGCCCCTCCGTGGGTGGGGTTGAATTTGCTGAGTACGTATGTGCTCACCCTTGTTTTACTAACTATTTTACAGAGGAGGATCCCGATTACATCCCAGAGGACGTTGAGTAGGTCATTGCCCTATACCCAACCGTGCCTCTGTACCAGGGCCCTACCTACAGCTTCCATGGTGTGGTACTCTGAGGAGGCTATGGAAGCCTTTGCTATCGTAGTGTGGTCGCTAGCGTTTGTGTTGTTCATTGTAGCGTTGGCACTACCGTGCCCTTTCTGTAACCGTAATGTAAAAGACTGATTCCACCTGTTGTAATAAATGTGCTACCAGCCTCCTGGGACTGGTATTTGTGTCACATTTGGTCACCTCTGATGAGGGGACGCTTCAGTTATGAATCCCCTTACACGTGCCCTCGCGCCCCTTTTTATAGGGAGACGAAGGGACTTTTACATTCCGAAAACACCCTCGAGCTCGAAGAATATTCCTAATGTGAACACATACATGAATGTCTTTTTCATCTCATACATTTACAAGCCTGCCACTAGTTCACACGCTGAACCCGGACTTTTTGAGACGACGTCTTTGACTTTGCTTCTTACTAGTTCGTGAATTCCCCTGTTCGTGAAATCTTCGCGCGCCATGACTCCCGAACCTGACCTTCGGCAGATTCCCGAATTTCCCAGAACCCCGAAGTTCGTGACTCCGCAGGTCTGAGATTCCAGATCATCGTACGTTCGCGACTCCGAGGCTTCGCAAGTTCAAGATTCCAGATCATCGCGTGTTCGCGACTCCGAGCCTTCGCAAGTTCAAGATTCCAGATCATCGCGTGTTCGCGACTCCGAGGCTTCGCAGGTTCAAGATTCCAGATCATCGCGAATGCTTTGCTCCTGAAAAACTCATTTCACGAACTTCATTAAACTCGACGTTTTGAGGGTGACGAGTTTTCCTGAATTCCCCAACAACGAGCTTAAATAGTAATTATTCGATTGTGCTTGTACTGATGATTCTCTATAGACGTGCCCGATGAAAGCACACCATTGATCGTGAGGGTCTGTGTGCAGCATGCACACTTAGCCAAATCAACTGAGCAAAGATGATAGATCCTATAGACGACATGTGATCCACGTGAGGTCCCATTATACTAATTAATAAGGCGAGAGAATTATAGTACACCGGTAAGTAACCAATGCACGACTAGCTAGGATACTGACGATTTGTAAGATTTGATGAACTGTACTAGCTAGGTTCGTCAAAAGAAAAGATGCAGAAAAGAACAATATACCAACCAAGGTTTGGGATCCTAAAGAGTTTTAGCCAAAGCAGGCCAAAGAAATGAAGCTACTCTATTCCACACTGCTTTCGATCTACTAGAGAGATGCTTGAGTTTATGAATCGAGTTCCCTTCGAGCACATATGCATCGTTGATCCTATTGCATTCAAATTCATCACACACACTGTTGTGCAGCAACAAATCCAAAATCCTGCTCTGAACCTCTCCGCTGCACAATCCAAAATCGGAGTTCTACGACGACTTGCACTACATGCCCCATTTAAATGCCACAGCTACCAAAATCGGCTCATAATAGCAGCAGACTCCTTCCACCGACAAACTCCCCCACCCTCACTAGTCACCTGCAGCACGCCAAGAAAATGAATTTCAGCTAAAACAGAACTGCACTGTCCGCCCACGCAAACAAATTTGAGCAAGTCAAATTAATTGCACCGAAAAAACAGTGCATACAAGTACTTTTAGTATATTTAGCCAATGAGAAATGAACGCAGGGGAGATGTTCGTACATGTGCTTTCTTGAAGGACCCTTCCTCGCATCATCAGTTCACCACCCATCAATGGAACTGCGTGTTCCCAAATGGCGGGCCGAGAGCATCAGCAGCTGTAGCTCCCGTCTGTCTGGCCCTCACGAAACTCTCTCTGTCAGGCTCCGGCAGATCCACGAGAGATCACATGGCATCTCGATCTCCACAGGGCCAATCACCTCTTGAGCAAGTACAGCTGCTGTGGCCTCGTCGCGTCCTTGTTCCTCCTCACCTTGCAAATTGGACCATTGTACTGATGGTCATTTCTGAACTTTGCATATAAGGTCAGTGCATGTCGTAGTAATTCCAAAGGAAACTGCAGAGGAATGACTCATGTATGTTCATTAGTAAAATGCTGCCATGATGTGATCCAGCAATTCGATAGCATGTGCGATGATGTTGAACAAAACAGAGAAGGCCCTTGTAAAAGACACGGCATTACATTCAGGGGCTAAAAACATGGGTGCGATATGATGGATGAATGCAGCAGCAGCAGCACACTGTAACTACAGTACACGCACTAAAATCTAGGCAGATGCAATCAGAATAATACACAGAAACGCAGAGGACTGTGCACCAGTATTCTGACAGAGTATAAGCAAACTTTCGAATACACCAGCTGTAGAAATTGCAGAATCAGCTTCAAATAAGTTACCAGATTTACCTGTAACGATATGAGTCTTGAGATGAAATCTGGCCAAATCATGTCCATTTCAGTTGGATCACAAAATACCTTCAGCTGCCCCATAGTTATTCAGAACAAACTCGAGTTAGATCCCTTATCTTTCAGCTGGACCAGCAAAACCCATGATTCCATTAATAAGCTCGATAGATTCAGTATTTCAATTCAGGGATCAGATCATCGAATCCAGCTTGAGGTATGGTTAGGTACCCTGAGTTGGTGGGAGGCGCCGATTCTGATTAAATCTGCCGACGACTGAGTGAGAATAAAAAAGAATCCTCATTATCTGTCAAAAGAAGCCTGGCAAAAATCCAGGGAAGCTCTAAGCTATCGCAGTTCACAGCCTCAGTATCCTTTTTTCATTTTTTTTTGTTGCACAATATTTGTAGAAAACAAGTTGGGCTAAAATACTCACAGTGTTAGCTCCTCATTATGCTAGTTGACAGCAAGCAGATCACCGCCGTGACAAGCTGGACAAACCAAGATCATTAAATGTTGGCCAACTACTAACAGTGTGATGAGCATGTACAGAACTCGGCACACTAGCATCAATAGAACCGTGGAGCATGGCTCGAATATATATAGGTGCCCCAAGGGAACTCAGTTCATCAACTCAAGCATCTCTAGTTTCTAGACCAGTGCTTCAGACACATATTCAGTATTTGTCTGCAGACGTTGAGAGCAAGATGGCCAGCAAGGTTCTTTTTGTCAGTGCTATCCTGATGGGCCTCATCACCCTGAGCTCATGCAGGAGCCTGGGAGAGTTGTCTGAGCAAAAGACCTACTCTTCTACTCCCAGCTGTATTTTCTCTGACCTTATTCCTTTTGTACAACACACATTTATTTGATTAGCTTTCTTCATAGTAATAGATCAGGATTTGCAGTGTTATGAAATGTAGCATAACACCACAGAATAATGCGTGTTAATATTTTAGAGAACGCTGTATACAGCATCTTGCTAAACAATGCAAATACAAAAAGGATTTTTTGCTCAATGTAAGCTTCATGCTTTCTGAGCATCAGAATTATGCAAAGGAAAACAAGTGGCAACTTCATGCATGCTCCTCAAATAACAGTTGAACTATGTAACTTACCAGATGGTAGCTCCCCAACTCCGACGTACGGGACAGGAGGCGGGTACAAGCCAACACCGACACCAGATCACAGCACAACACCAACACCATCTTACGGCTCTACACCAAGCACCCCAAGTACACCTTCCTATGGGATCCCAGAAATTCCGAAGCACGGATTCACTGGATCCTGCGAGTAAGAGCCATATGAGTGTGCACCATAAGTATTAAACATCAACGAGCGAATTTTTTTAACATGATCATTTTACCATGACAATTGCAGCTACTGGAAGAGCCACCCAGACATGATCGTTGCAGTTGTTGGATCCCTTGGAAACATTGGCAAGACTTTTGGTGCTGCCTGCAGTTTGATTGTTGGCAAGAAGCTAGAGAATCTGCATGATGCACTCTCAAACACCAGAACTGATGGTGTCAGTGCCCTGCTACGTGAAGGAGCAGCTGCATACCTCAATTCCATCGTGAACAAGAAGTTTCCTTTTACCACCCAGCAGGTGAAGGATTGCATCATTGTGGCTGTGACCTCTGATGGTGCTGCGTCTGCCCAGGCTAGGATCTTCAAGAAGGCAAATGAATACCACTACTAGACATAAATGTTTCCTGACTAAATTGTTTTCCTCAAATGATGTTGCCCTTCATTTCTTCTCCTTGATGTTTTTCCTATATATTTTTTTTGGCTTGTTGTGTAATGTCACCTCTAAGATATGTTGATGAATTTCCTGTAATTTATTGGTTTGACATGTAACATCATTATCAGATATTATGTATTGATGAATTTATTTGTTCTTTATGTAATACCACTTTCTAAGATATTTTGGATGCCGTAAACCCTTTCCTGTTTCTGAGCTTGAATTGCTACTTATTCTTATGTTCAGTTTTGAACTTTGGACCAAAAAATAGTCATAGTCCATTTTCAAGATATTCATGACTGCTGACTGTTTTATACTTCTACTGTCTATACACTGACAAATAATAGTTGCAATTTTCACTATTTTAAACTCAAAATGGCACGAATATCTCTTTAACCAGGAAAAACAAAGGGTTAGAACTAACTACATGTTTCCTCTAGTGGATCTGGTGAAAATTTTAACTGTATTCTTTGACAAATCTTCCAAATACTCCATAGGCAAACCTTGAGATAAAGAAGGGATGAACATTTCAAAATTAACAAGGATGTATACCAATTTAATCCATGAACAATTGAAGGATGGATTTTTTTTGGGGGTTTTCATGTAATATCACTGTCTTAAGATATGTTGGATGTTGCAAACCTTTTCATATTGCTGAGCATGAATTGCAACATTTTCCTATGTTCAGTTTGAACTTTGAACAGAAGAATAGCCCTACTCCAGTTTACAATATTGAAAGTTCATGGCTGCTGACTGTTTTAATTGTCTGTAGATCGACACAGAACAGCTGCAATTTCAATTATAAAGTCCACAGCAAAAGGTCTAGAACTAACTATATATTTCCTCTAGCGGATCTGGTTAATGAACTAAATGTATTCTTCGAAAACCATCCAAATAGTCCACAGGGAAAACCTTGTGATACACAAGAAGAATATTTTTGCATTTCAAAACAAAGAATGTGCACCAATTTAATCTAATGAACTATGAAGATGATGAGTTTGACCTATCAGGCTATCACATCAGCTATTCTTCAGAAAGTTTGATGTGAGATGAAGGCCGAAGTGTCAATTTACTCATAGTTGTTTATAACTTCATACAGTTCAAATTTGAAGAAATAAGCTCTAAGTCTTAATGACAGATGGCACACAGCAGGAAGTAATGGAATGATAACCTAAAATCAACAAACTACGAACATACCCAGACCAAGTGATACTGCTATTTTCTATCTATACAACTAATTCCTAAGTAAAAATTTTCAGTGCTTGAGTTAGCACTGAACCTGTTAAATTGTTTTTCTTAAGATAGCAATCCCAGTAATATTAAGAAGCCAACCATATTATGGGAAGGTCACTTTTAAATAACTTTTTTTTTGCACAGATGTTAATCTGCATTCAGCTATGATTATTCAAGTTGGGGAATCTCACAGGTCAGGAATAAGTGGTAACAAGGCTAACATAGTAGTGTCATTGAGCTAATTCTCCCAGAAGCAGTGGTGCTCATGTTGAATGAATAGTTTAATTTATTGCTTTGTTTTCTTCAGAAACAACTTTTAAAAGCAACCCCAGGACCACCATACTAGAGGCAAAATATCTCAACTAAATAGCTCTCTGTTGTCAGCCCCTACCATCTATTATTGTATATACAGAATCAATATCTCACTATCTCAGTTACATGGGGATGATTCAGTTCCCTTATTTTGTCCCAGATTGCACATATAACTGTCACAACTGACTTAATGCACACTTTGCAGACTAATATAATCATTGTTTGCAAATAGCAATGAAATGAATGACTACATTGCACAGTGAGGTCTTTAATATGTACTAAACTTAGTCCAAATCAGATTAAAGATTCAGACACTAAAACATGAAATGCCAATCAATTATGCACGGTCCAGAGGATATCACAAACCTGGAATCATGGATGACGGTACAACAATAATAATGATGGAAATGAAGGCCTTTTTTTTGCTTTATATAATTTACACCAACAAGGAACATCAGTGCTAAAGAGAAATACAATCATACCAGAAACTACAAGTGGAGACTGTAAGCTTGAGCAGAAGTCTTAAGTTTTTGCTCACTTTCCAGCTATTGTGGATAATGGTCAAAGGTCGTTCATTTTCTAACTATCAGCAAAATTCCGCGGCACTGAGTTGCCCGATTACGCAGTTCACCGTCCGTGAGCCTTCAGGCTTCAGTCCTAATGATTCATATGGTGCTCGAACCATTCGAAGATCTCAGTATTCTTGAGGCTAGTGAACTCATGGTATGCAAAGGCAACATTAAGCTCCTCGGTGACATGCCTCTCCAGATGGAACCCCTCCGGCAAGACCTTGGCCTCCTCCGCCGCCTTCTTCCACGGCGTTCTCCTCCCGTCCTTCTTCAGAAACCCCTTCTCATCCACGAACCCCTTCCGGCGCAGCACCTCGACCAGTGCGTCGGCGACGGCGCGGGTGAGCCCCGGCACCCTCTTCGCAAGGAACTCCGCGCTCACGGCGAAGTCACCGCACCGGATCTCCCGCACGTCGACGCTCTTCGCCTTGAGCTTGCCCATACTGTCCGCCACCAGCCCTGCCCTCTCGGCGTCCTTGGGCATGTGCACGAAGAGCGCCGGCGGGTACGAAGCCGGGATGTCGGTCATGGTCCCGTACACACCCTCGGCGATCATGACGGCGACGCTTCTGAACTTGACCCTAGCGGCGAGCGCGGAGAGGAAGTACCCGCCGGACGACGCGCCGATGCCGACGAGCGGGAGGCCCGCGAGCTGGGGGAACTCCTCCGTGGTCCACCACCTGATGATGGACTCGACCGCGGCGAGCTCGCTGCCCTCCTCGCCGCCGGCGGCGTCGAGGGACCAGCACTCGGCGCGGCTGGAGACCGCGAGGACGGCGTACCCGCGGCCGAGCGCGGCGCGGGTGAAGCGGCGCTCCTCGGGGAGCCCGGCGCAGCGCGGGCAGCCCGGGGAGGCGTCGAAGAAGTCGGTGGCGCGGATGGTGCAGCCGGGCGCCGCGAACAGCGCGGCCCGCAGCGGGGTCGACGGCGGCGGCAGCTGCCACAGCACCTCGTTGCCGCTCCGCCGGGTGACGCGCGCGTCGAGGCGGACAGCGGCTGGGGCGGTGGTCAGCGGCGGGGTAGTAGTAGGGGCGCGGGGGAGGAGGAGGGCGGTGGCGAGGAGCAGCAGCGCGCACGTCGTGGCGATCAGCACCGCGGGCCGCAGCGACTGCGGGATCCCCGCTAGGATGGCGTGCATTTCGCGGCGCTGATGGAGATCGGAATTCGGAAGGGGAGATCCGAATCCGAGAGAGATTTGGGTGGGGATCGCATCGGAGGGAAGGCGGAGTTTGACTACTCGGCTTCTGCACTCTGCAGTGGAGCGAAGCGCCGTTGACTTCTCTACAAAAATGGGCCGGGCCCGTGATACTTCTATTGGGCTTTTTGTCACCCGGCCTGGTAGGTAACACCAGTGCCTCTTCCTTCTTGCTGCGGCGCAAGGTTTCAGTTTGCTCGCCGGCGCCGCGTGCCCTCGTCGCCGGCGCCGTAGTGGGTTTCTCGCCTTCCTCATCGCTCCGTCGCCGCCCCTATCCTTCCGGAGGAGAATTGGGTGGTCCCTTCTCCGTCGCTGTTCCCTTCCGGCGAAATCGGCTTCGATCGGCCGGTATCTCAGGTAGCCCCCGACTCCTCCTCGATCCCGTCCAGACCTTCCCTCCTCTTTCCCCATCGAGGGTGCAGGCACTGGTGCTTGATTCGCCTCCTTGCGCCGTTTATTCACTGTTACTCGGGCTCTCAGTGGGTTGCTAGCACTCATTATTACCTCATCCACTCCGTTGCATTGTCCGTTAGATGGTGGATTGTTGTTCCTAATGTTTTGTGTTCCTGTGCTGAAGGAATTAATCATTACTGTGATTTTTGTATTGACAGTTTCACCTTTTCCACAAGCGTTCCACATTTTGTTAATGTACCTGAAATGTGCCCTCATGGCAGAGCTCTGTTCCTTGCCGTATGCCCTATGTCCACATGTCTTGCAAAATGTTCAACTTTGTACGATTTCAGTTCAAAAATTACTTGTAAGAGTGGTATTTTATCAACGTGGGATCGATTATTTTAACGATTATGTCAATCTCTTATTTCATTCTAGTACTACCATGCTTATGTTCAACCTCAGCCTGATTTTGTTTCCAACACTTCATTTGTTCACCTTAAATCTGGTATTCTTCAGTGCTAGTATATTTTGAGCAAATGGATCCTGAGGACTCCAGTGAGTTTGAGGAAGAAGAAGAAGAGGAAGATGATGATGATCTGATGCTGTTCATCTTGCCAGCTTTATATCTAGCAACTACTGAAGCAGAAGCTGAAGAACCTGAAGCTGAAGCTGAAGCTCAAGCTCAAGCTCAAACTCAAACTCAAACTCAAACTCAAACTCAAACTCAAACTCAAACTCCACGTCAACCATCAAAGCTTAGTAAGGCTACTGGAATGAAAACTACAGGTCAAGCACCAGTGTTTGGTGATGCAAAATGGATTTGCAATGTGCTTGAAGATGACCGAGGCCCAGGTTATGGTAAACTTCGAGTTGAGCCTCATATTCTCCTAGAACTTTCACACTATCTCAGGTTAAACAATCTTTTGAGAAATACGAAAGGTCTTTCTGTAGAAGGGAAAATTGGCATGTTTATTTATATGATGTCTCGGAATGCTAGCTTTCAAATACTAAGTAGCAGATTCAAGCACAGTACGGAAACTATCCACAGACATATCAAGGCATGCTTTGATGCAGTCACAGAAATGACTGGTGAATTCGTCAAGCCACCTTCAACTCAAACCCATTGTAAAATATCATCTGATCCACGTTATGGTCCTTACTTTGAGGTCAGTATAACTTGTTGCTGTTCACATTAGGATTTTCTACCCTTTTCTGTTACCTTAAGGATTTATTTCCCCTTGCAGAACTGTATTGGAGTAATTGATGGAATTCATGTCCCTATGACACTACCAGAAAGTGAAGCAGCTCCGTACCGAAATAGACAAGAATCCATTTCTCAGAACGTAATGCTTGCCTGTGATTTTGATTTGAATTTTGTCTATGTTTCTCGTGGCCGAGAAGGGTCTGCATCTGATGCAGCAGTCTTATATTCTGCTATTGAATCTGGATTTGAAGTCCCAGCAGGCAAGTACTATCTGGTTGACGGGGGTTATGCAAACACTCCATCATTTCTTGCTCCTTATATAGAAGTTCCTTACCACACTGAAGAGCAAGAGCAGAACAATGTCCAACCACAAGACTACAGGGAGCTTTTCAATCTTCGCCATGCACAGCTGCGTGGGCACATAAAGCGGGCTGTTGGCCTGCTGAAGATGCGATTTCCGATTCTAAATGTTGCAACATCTTACCGAAAGGATACTCAACTGAAAATTCCAGCAGCAGCAGCAGTTCTGCATAACATGATTCAGAGACAAGAAGGTGATGAAGAATTGTTGAGTGACCAAACAATCCCATTTGCATCTCGTAAACCTGTGACTCTTCCCAGTGGTGATGATATGTATGGCTACGATGTTGCAGCTTTGAACAATGAATGCAACATGGGCAATGCATTGAGGGATGGTATTGCACAGAGGATGTGGGCGGATTATGAAAGAAGCCTGTATGATTTCACAATGGAAGAGATTGGCCTAGGTGAATGTCAAGGAGAATAAAAGTCCGCCCAATTATTACAGGCTGCATTTAGGTTTTAGGTGTCACATGCTACAGACGGTTTGTCTGGTGATATCCAGATCCTTGCCCCTGATGCATTTGTGGATGTGATGCATCGAGTTCGGTACTGTGAATCAAATACTTATCTGGCTAATGATAGAAGATTGAAGTAGTTATGTCTCGTACCAAGTTGACTCCCACCTGTAAGCTTGCAGTTTCATGTCCTCCGTCTGCCAACTAAATTAGATGACTAAAAATATGTGTATCTGGGAATGCTTTTGTTGAGAGACGCTGTTTGTAGTGCCTGATGGAAAATTAGGTGCATGTATGAGGATTCTAGGTAGGCATGCATGGAGAGCTAGAATTTTCCGTGCCATACAGCAGGTAAGCAATGCCCCTGACGGCCTGATGCACTCGGCGTTTTTATTTTATTTTTTTGGCGCTACTGTCTCGGAAGTCAGAAGTTGGGCTTAGTTTTGTTGAGCTCAGGTTCTGTCTGTGTAACTCCAGCTGATCAGCTCGATTCATGTCTCGCCATTCATCGAGCTGTTACATCCTACAAGGTATAGGTAGTGTTTTATGACCATTTTCTGTGGGTTGCCGGCTCGTTATCTCAAGTAGTAAGAAACTAAGAATCCCTGAATCCCCTTGTTGGGAACAATCTGTGCAGAGTTTGCCCATGTGTCTGCCAATTATTTTGTTGATTGCATTGCTTCATGGCGTGACCCTTTGATTTCTCTCTCGCTCTCATTGTTAGCGCACCAATTTTTTTTAATATCCTGCTTTCTGAATTTCTGAATACTGGAGCATCCAAAGAGAGAGCATAAAAGGCCTGCACATGATGGGCCTTCCTCTGAAGAAATTCTTAAGAAGATTTCAGTGGCAATCTGTCTTTGTCCATGTTGTGGAGGCTTGAAGTTGGACAGGCAGGGTAGGTATAGTATAGGCGGCTGTAGGCACGTGCGAGGCGAGCTACCCAGCTACTCACTGACGGGGGTTGGTTTGGGCTCTAAACGCCATTGGTGGTTTGGGCACGCGCGATATTGACGGGGTTTGGTTTGGGCTCCGATCGCTTTCAAGTCGATGGAGCGAGCACTCGCGTCTTCTTCGCCGCCGCACAGCCTACCTCCCCAAAGGAGCACCGCCGCCGCCTCCTCCGACTTCGATCCCATATAACTGCCAACACCCCTCGCACGGTCTCATCCATCGACCGCGCCCGTCTGCTTCCTCTTCTCCGCCGCTCGCTCAACGGGAAGGTGAGTCGCCTGATTTTATTTCGCCCCCTCCCTCCTCCTCGGTGCCGATCAGCAACGATTCATTAGCATCCATGCAATGCATATTTGCTGGTGCTTTTTTAGTTTGTTCACAATTCACAGCGCCAGCCCTACATATACCTTTTTTTTCACCCGTATTTTTGGATGGTACAAGATATTTTGTCACTCGTTCATATACTTTGGACCTTGCTATTATCAGAGTGGATTACTTTTTTTTCTCTCTCTCTCTCTCGAATACACGCATAGCGTATCATTGTATTAAGACGAAGAGGAAGTTAGTATAGTGTTCGGTTACAACCCAATGAAACGGACTCCAGGTAGACACAAGCTGCCAAACCAGCTGAACACGACCCGAACCATAAACTCCAACATGAACTACTCACATCCCACACAACCTAAACGACGAGCTCTAGGTGTACCTCTCAGTCGACGCTCCATCCCTTAGGGAGAGAGATCTTGGTCTTGTTCTTCAATATCGGGAATAAGTCCTGCAATGCGTCCATGTGGTGCGGTGGAGGCCCATCACGAAAGAGACTGTCCACCGCTTCCTCTGCCGAAGCCGCCACAGGAAGAGGCGTGCCAATCTTATCGAGCCGCCGCATCAGTAGCACTACTCCTTGCTTTGCCGGCTTGACGGCCGAGACGGGGTCCAAGGCTTGGGAACGGTTTCACCTGAGGCCAAATGCCTCGGACGAAGGCGGCTGAGAAGGTGTGCCGCGAAGGACAGGGTCAACTCGACTACAACGAGGCGACTTGTCTAGAAGAGGCGACGGAATGTCCTTTGTAACGTTGTTGGTGAAGTCCTCCAAGCCACGGAACCCTCGTCGGTATTGGAAATCCTGAACAGATAGAAAGGGAGGAAGGATGGAAGAACTTGAGGCAAGTGAGCAAGAGAGATCAATGAATACAAAGGCCTATCCCCTCCTTCACCCCTTGGATTCTATTTATAGGGGGAGGAGGTACCCTCTTCCTTAAACCCTAGGAGAGAGGAGGTGGATGTTTATATCATCTCCATTGCCGGGGTCGAAATTTACATTTGGGTCCCTAATATTTACACATGAGGCCCTTTACCATTACAATTGAGTCCCTAATTGTTATAATTTGGTCCTCAGCTCTTACAAATATACCCTTATAACCCATTTTTGGACCTCTTTTATACACAAGGGGTCCATAGCCTTAGGCCTCCTAAGGCACATCCCCAACATACAGCCAACATCACCTCAGTCGACGGTGGCATCCCCACAGACGACACCTCCACAACCGGCACCTCGACTGATGGTGGTATCTCCACATGAGGCACCTCCGCAATCGGCACCACCGGCACCACAAGCTCGATCGAAGGTGGCACCTCCACAGTCGACACCACGTCGACTGATGGCGACACCTCTAGTAATGGCCTCTCCTGAGAAGCACTTACCGTTGAAGCTTGGTCTCGGAGCTCCTGGGATCGGAAGGTGGCCACGAATAGCTCGGGGGAAGACAAGATCGAGGGTGAAATCGTCATCCTCATTGGCTTGTGGGGGTGGTCATGCCAAGTCATCCGGAGCAGAGAGCGTGAGGTCGAGGTCACCGCCCGCAGCAATAGTCGTTGACAATAGTCGTATGAGATCGGAGGGCGATCGCGAGGGTCGACGCGAACGTTTGAACGAGGCAAGCTCGAATGGGGTGGCAGGCGACGAGGCCGCAAGTAATCCTTGGCACGGTGCCGGAGGCTGTGGTAGCGCAGGCACCGCGGTGGCTGACGACACTAAGCAACTCGATGCTTGAAAGAAACGCAGTTCAAGCATCGTCCATCGAGCTCCTTAGGGAAGCATCACCGCGCGCGACGCTTCCGGTCGAGGAGGTCGTTCCCGGCGGTCCTGAGGATGCGCACGCCGCCTCTCAACTCATTGCTAGCCATCAGGGTCCACACTAGGAGGGCGGTGTGCCGCCAGACCCCGGCACAACTTGGGGCAGGCCGACCAGCCGTGTGGTGGTGATCGTGCCGCTGGAGACCGACGACAAGCTCCGTCGTCCCGCGCCGGAGACCAACGACCAGCCTTGTGGATTACTTTCATGTTTTAATTTCGTAAGGTAAATCAAACGTGGCAGTGTCATTCACAATTCTTTTGTATAGGAACATCCCATCCTCCACATTCTTAGCACAGCAATGTTTAATATCATTTTCAGCGGTAGCCTTTGTTTATCTAGGTTAACTGCAAGAGCTTGTAATTAGACCATTTAGATTTTATTTCCTTTCTTAACTGACGTTTACAGTTTCCCATTTATGTTGTGATCCGTGATTGATTTGTTTTGTCCAGTTTATGATGGCAGTCATTGATGAAAACTTTCATAAGAAAATTATCATTGTCCAGTCAGTCTGTTACCCATGTCTAAATGTGAATCATATATACAAACACTCATTTGATTCGTCATAAAGTATAATATTGTTTTCATAAATATATGAAGCGTGTCTAATCCTGTTGAGACACTTGCTTTGGCAGCAGCATCCGGAAGCACTGTTACTAAGATATGGCAACGCCGTACAAACCAAAGAACATCCTCATTACAGGAGCTGCTGGATTTATCGCCTCCCATGTTGCAAGAGGAATAGTCAAGAAGTACCCTGATTACAAGATTGTCATTCTTGACAAACTTGACTACTGCTCTAATCTGAAGAACCTGCTCCCTATAAGCTCGTCTCCCAATTTCAAGTTTGTCAAGGGAGATATTGCAAGTGCCGATCTTGTCAACTTCATCCTTGTCACAGAGAACATTGACACTGTGATGCACTTTGCAGCCCAGACACATGTCGACAATTCATTCGGGAACTCATTCGAGTTCACCAAGAACAACATTTATGGTACACATGTCCTTCTTGAGGCCTGCCGGCGGATCACCGGCCAGATAAAGAGGTTCATCCATGTCAGCACTGATGAGGTTTATGGAGAAACAGATGAACATGCAGTTGTTGGCAACCATGAGGCGTCACAGCTGCTGCCGACAAACCCCTATGCAGCCACCAAAGCTGGAGCGGAGATGCTTGTTATGGCCTATGGGAGATCCTATGGTCTTCCGGTCATCACTACTCGGGGAAACAATGTCTATGGACCTAATCAGTTCCCTGAGAAGCTCATCCCAAAGTTCATTCTCTTGGCCATGAGAGGGGAACCCCTTCCAATCCATGGCGATGGATCCAATGTCCGGAGCTACCTCTACTGTGAGGATGTCGCCGAGGCATTTGAGGTCATTCTTCATCGTGGAGAAGTTGGACACGTCTATAACATTGGGACAAAGAAAGAGAGGACGGTCCTGAATGTGGCAAAAGATATATGCAAGCTTTTCAATCTGGAAGCTGACAAAGCCATCAAGTTTGTGGACAACAGGCCTTTCAATGATCAGAGGTACTTCCTAGACAATGAGAAGCTCAAGAACCTTGGATGGTCCGAGCGTACTCACTGGGAGGAGGGCCTGAGGAAGACGATGGAATGGTATGTGGCCAATTCTGACTATTGGGGTGATGTTTCTGGGGCATTGTTGCCTCATCCAAGGGCAATGATGCTGCCCGGAGAATGTGAGGGCTCTAAGGAGGTTAAAGGAATGCTTTCTCAGTTTAATAACATTCAGACAAAGGTCGTAACTCCAACATCAGATAGTGTTCTAGACACGCATCCTTTTAAGTTCTTGATATATGGTAGGACCGGATGGATTGGTGGACTTCTTGGAAAAATATGTGAGAAGCAAGGAATTCCATATGAATATGGTAAAGGTCGCTTGCAAGAGCGCTCTTCACTCATCCTGGACATCCAAACTAGTAAGCCAACACATGTCTTCAATGCTGCTGGTGTTACTGGCAGACCCAATGTTGACTGGTGCGAATCACACAAGCCAGAGACCATTCGTACCAATGTTGTGGGCACCTTGACTCTAGCCGATGTGTGTAGGGAGCATGGATTATTAATGGTAAACTATGCTACAGGGTGCATATTTGAATATGATGCACACCATCCTGAAGGGTCGGGTATTGGGTTCAAAGAGGAGGACACACCAAACTTTACTGGTTCATTCTACTCGAAGACCAAGGCAATGGTAAGCTGGTAAAAAATGCTTGATCGGTTTTAATTTTAGTTGCTTTATGTGTGCAAGAAGCATGTGCTTATTTTTCTCTCTGAAAAATGCAGGTCGAGGAGCTGTTAAAAGAGTATGAGAACGTTTGTACCCTGCGTGTCCGGATGCCAATATCTTCTGACCTTAGCAACCCCAGGAACTTCGTGACAAAAATCAGCCGTTACGACAAGGTGGTGAACATCCCAAACAGCATGACAATATTGGACGAGCTCCTGCCGATCTCAATCGAGATGGCGAGGAAGAACCTGCGGGGCATCTACAACTTCACCAACCCTGGCGTCGTGAGCCACAACGAAATCCTGGAGATGTACAAGCAATACATTGACCCTAGCCTGAAGTGGACAAACTTCACCCTCGAGGAGCAGGCCAAGGTCATCATCGCACCCCGGAGCAACAACGAGATGGACACAACCAAGCTGAAGGAGGAGTTCCCCAAGGTGCTATCGATCAAAGACTCGTTGATCAAGTACGTCTTCGAGCCCAACAGGAAGGTCCCACCAAAGTGAAGGTCAGCAAAGCTGATGCTATATAGAAAATATAGAAAATAAATTATATGCATGTATCATCCATATTCACGCGAACAATTCGTTACAGCATTTGCTCTTAGCAGTGTATCTCCATTATATGGCTGATATATATTTGGCAACATGGTGATTGCCCAATTTGTTGTAAAGACCGTATACATTTCTTTGTTGAGTTGAAATAAATAGTCGTCTGAGTGTATACCACTTTCGATCTGTCAGCAACGTAACATGTTACTTAAAAGTAGTCTCTGTGCAATTTTCCTTGCACAGTTATCAGACTGAAAATACAAGTGGAGTTTCATATAATAAATGAAATTCCTCTCACATCTCATCATAAAACTTTCACATTCTCTTTTATTGTCACATCAGCAAAATTTAATGGAACGAAACTCTATCAAAACTGTCCTAAGTTTTCAATTAGCTGCAGATTTTTTAAAAAAATATTAGTAAGAATTGAAATTTCATTACCATCATTGCTGCTGCACAAAGGCAGGGCAGCAATCTATTATCTTTATACTTGAGTGTTAAAAGAAGTCACCACGTTCGCCGAGAGGATCTAGAAATTCCCACGTTAATCTAAAAAAGAGAAGAATATACACCGTTGGATTTTATGAAGATCTGAAGGTCTAGATTAATCAAAGAATACATAAATTCGGAATTAAAATAAGGAAATCTAAAGAATCCATATTCAATACAAATACAATTAATAAATACATAAATTCAGAATTAAAAATAAGAAAAATAGTAGTTGATTAAAAAAGAGAAGAGTTTGGAGCATTGGATTTTATGAAGATCTAACGATTCATATTATTATGAAAAAAGGAATTCCCACGTTAATCTAAATGAGAGAAGAATTTGAACCGTTGGATTTTATGAAGATCTAACAGTTCATATTATTCTAAAAATTAAAATATTTTTTATCCATGATTTCCTTTCCTTATGGCACTCCATACTTGAATACATATGCAATATTTTTTATTGTCTAACATTAGGTGTCGGATTTGAATACCAACTTGAATCCGCATGGATTTTTTAATTTCCTAACAAACTTTGGTGAGCTTTTTTAGACTTCCCCTTAATGGACCATGGAGTATGTCACGTACTTGAAATTGAAAGAGGGATATACTCCCTATGTCCCAAAAAGAATGTCATTCTAGGAATTTTAGGACAGATTATTAAGGAGGTCAAATGACCTCGATTGCCCCTATTTATTTACCATATTAGGTGCTAATTGATTGTTCCATGCCTACATGCACATGCACACATGCCAAATTAAGTAAAACGTCATTCTTTTTTGGACAAATTTTAAATCCTACAACGTCATTCTTTTTGGGGCGGAGGGAGTAGATTAATACGTCTACAAATTACATGAAAGCAAGTTTTTTAATCACATGATATAGGCGCGATGCTCACATACAACACATACTCTCCCCTCCCTCTATGAGCACTTCCGAACGAGTGAGCTGACAAATCCTCGAGATAGATGAAGTCACCACTGATCTGAAGGTCTAGATCAATCCAAAGAATTCATATATCTAATATAACTAATATATATATATATATACACACAAATCCAATATCTTAAAAAACAAGAAAATTAGAAGCATATTTCTATACAAATTGAGAAGAGAAATAGCTAAATAAAATAGTCCATACTAAATACAATTAATAAATAACTAAAATTGTTAAAAAATAAGGAAAGTTAATATTGTGCTTATAAATAATATGCTTGACCACCACAAATCGACTGCAAGTATTTGATATGTCCTTAATTCCTTCTGTACCTTTAATATATTGTGATTTTACGAGCCTATATTGGAACATTCATGTAATAAACATCTCATTTACAATATGATTAGTTAATATCTAAAATTGAATACAATACTATAATATATTTTGATACAAAAAGATAATAGTCAAATCCAATTAGCAGTTATTTGCAATCAGACCAACAACACCCAACACACGAGAGAATCAGAGCTAGCAACTGGCATTGCCGCGAGGTACGACAAGCTCGCCGGGAGGTGGAGTACCGAGACTCTACACAATGTCAACGCCGAAGACTCAGAAGTCGTGGAATCAAGGTAAGCGAGTTCACTCGACAAAAGTAAGGGAAAAACAGAGAGAGAGGGGGGGGTCCTGTGCCACCGCTACATGAGTCTGTCCCTATATCAAGATGAACCTTTAAGATTGCCTATCCTAGCAAATATACAAAGCTGCAGAGCTTGCAATGTATGCGAGGGTGCAGTGAAGCGTTGATTGTGTCATTCGCTATTGGATTTCCATCAACCAATCCAATACCACCCAAGCAACAAAATTCGGGTGTACCGATACTAATTTAAAAATCGAGGCACCAATATCTACATGAAGGTTGAGTGTTAATGATTTCAAAAGGATGAATAACGAGTCATATATAAGGATAACTTTATCAAATCTAGCCGCGCTATTAGCGCGGGCCAACATGCTAGTTCAAAGTTACAACAAAGCAAGGGGGGTTTTGAGAGGCAGGTTCTCACGATCTCCAGTGGTTGTAATTACATTGGGGAAAGGAGATTGCACCAGGACTGAGCCACACACACTTCGTCCGCCGGCAGGCGATGCGCCCATAGTTTGGCATCGTCGTTGCAGGCTTGGAACAGGCGCTGAAGGCAAGGACGATGTTCGTTGACGACGGCATTTCGGTGCTTCCATATGTTCCAACAGTAGAGAAGGATGAACATAGCTCGATGTCGTCGCAGGGTGGAGGGAGGCACTCCGGCGTTCCAAAGCTCGCGGACGGAGGGGCTCGACGCAGCGGTGACTCCGATGGAGCTCCAGAACGCCGTCGCCGTGGGGGTAGCTGAAGATGATGTGGTCGGTGGTCTCGTCGTCATGGTTACACAGCGTGCAGGTGGCGCAATCGACGATGTTTTTCTTGTGGAGGTTGTGGTGGCTCTGGATACGGTCCTGCACCAGCAACCATGCAAAAAACTGTACCCTGGGGGCGCTCGGTTCTTCCACACGAAACGGGCGTAGGGGCATGGTGCGGTAGAGGCGGTGTGTAGGATCATAGTCACATATAAGGGGTTGAATGTGGGACTTCTTTTCAATTTCTACACCAAAGAAGAAACCTTAGCCTATCAACTAGTGTTGCCCATCTAATAACAGTTTTTCTCTACTACTAGAGCACACTAACAAAAGTTTACTTAGAAAATAACACACTAGGAGATAAGAAACAACCTAGGCAAGATATGGAGCACACAAGCAAAAGACAAGAGCAAAGACAAGGAAACTTAAGTGAGGAAATTAGATGCTGAATTTAAATGCTAGAAAGTAAATAGAGAGGCACAAGAGACGACCGATTTTTTTCTCATGGTATCGAGAAGTTCACGCTTCCCCCTAGTCCACGTTGGAGCACTCACTTAGAGTATTACTCCCCCCTTGAGTCACCAAGACACAAGTGCTCACTAAGAGTACCCGTTCTCCATCTCCAGAACGGTGGGTCTCGAACCGTGTACACCAAGCTTGTCTTGAGGCTCCCACAATCTCCAAGAGCTCACCAAGAACCCTCCAAACACCAAGACTGTCTAGGAGCCGTCAAACTCCAAGAGTAACAAGCCCGCACACCTTCACTTGACCTGAGCACTCAGCTAAGCCATGTATGCACCTTGAAAACTCTTGATCATTAAGAAAGAGGCCCTCAAACAAGAGGACGATGTCGGTGTTTAAACCTCTCGACCTCCATGGGAGGTACCCGCAGCAAGGTAGAAGGTGGGGATCGCCATGATCTGGAACCCGAAGGTATGCGCGAGGACACAAGACACAAGATTTATACAGGTTCGGGTAGCCGGAGTAGCTACCCTACGTCCTGTTTGGGGTAGTATTGCGCCCTGCGCTTGGTGTTGTTCCCCAGAGGGATTGTGGATGTTTGGCTAGGTACCCGGCCCTCCTTTATATAGTCCAGGGGGCGGGTTCCTAGTCGGTTACAAGGCAGGAGTCCTAGTAGGATTACACAGAGCGAGTCCTAGTAGGAGTACAGGGGAATTCTAGTAGGAGTACAGGGGAATTCTAGTAGGAGTCCGTCTTCTACTCTTCCTCCTTCCTTGCATGAGTACCCGGGGTCTATGCCTGACAAGCCCCCGAGCACATTGGAGTCGAGAGTAGTAGTTCGAGTAGTCTTGAAGCCTCTTCGAGAAGTTCTTGAGCGTCCTCGAGTACTGCTTGGAGAAGTCTTCAATAGTACTTGAACTGCCGCGAGGCTGGAAGGTGGTCCAGCTCATTTGTCTTGAAGTCGAGATTATATGGAAGTGTGATTGCAAAATTGCACTCCATATGGAGTAGCCCCCGAGCCTTAGGTTGAGTTGTAGACTCTGGCTGAGGGTCAATCTTGATTATGCTTCCATCTTGAAAAAATCAACTGATGAGTGTAGCCTAGTAGCCCCCTAGCCTTGGAACGATTGAAGAATCAATCCAAGGGTCTTCAGTATTTGCAGAAGTCATCATTTGAGTAATCTTGTAGCATTCAGCCCCCGAGCTCGTCGTCAGGTGAGCCGTAGGAGCCACGCGAGTAGTTGTTGGTGCTGAGCCCCCGAGCTAGAGAGCTAGCGGAGACTACTCGAGTTGTCATCGAGTAGTAATTTGGTGCATAGCCCCCGAGTTGGGAACTAGCTGCGCCGGTAGAGGTACGCGGAGCGTACTGGAAGTCGTCGCCGAAGCTTGACCTGAAAGTAGAGATGCATACATTATATAGCATTTTTGTAGAAATTGAATCTACAAATGACAAATACAAATATGAATATAGATGTAAATGTCATGTGTCATGCTTTTGTTTCGGTCGTTAGGCGTCGAGTAGTTAGCCTGATGCGGTTTAGCGCCCAGTCTCTGTGATCGCTGTTTAGCCATAGGCCGCCGGGGGTGTGGAGGCATGACAGGAGAGCTGGTTTAAGCACCCGGTCTCTGAGGAGCCTGTTTAGCCGTAGTCGCCGGGGACGTGGAGGCATGACAGGAGAGCCGAGGCTTTGCGCGGATCAAGGCGTGTGCTACCGTAGTGAGACCATTAAGAGGTAGACGAAGGTAGTCGACATGGCGACAAGAGAGAGCGCGATTGCTCGTTGTTCCGCATGGCGGAGAGCGGGGGATTGCGCAGTGCCTCCTCATGGTGCGGCCGTTGTGCGCCTCCAAAGACTCGGCACACGAAACGTCGTGGCAAGAGCCTCCTAATTTGGTGTACCAAGCACCGTGACGGTCGGTCAACGGTCCCCAAGGAATAGTTGGCACGGTGTAGCTCTGCTGGCAGGTAGCCGTTGAGAGGCGTACACGGAGTAGTCTTCGGCGTTGGTTCCTGTATGTGGAAAACAAGCCGAAGAAAAAATAATTATTGAAATAAGCGACTTAGCTTGATTCGCGGACGAGAGTCGACGAAGCCGTGGCGATCGGTGATGGAGCCGCGACGGTTGTTGCTGAAGTCGACTAGTCGGAGGTGGATCCGACTAGTTGTTGATGACGTAGTAGCCGCCCTCGACAAGTTTACTAGTCGAGGTGAGTAGTCGAAGTAGTCGTACGCCCAAAAGACGATGTCGCGGTGGCGTACGGCGTAGTCGATGTAGAGCCGCTGTGGCCGAGAGACGAGTACTCGCGGCGCACGGCCAGGTTGACGTAGAGCCCGTGCGGCCGGGTGATGAGTAGTCGGCGAGTTGATGCGTCTGGACGGCGATGTAGTAGTCGTACTCGAGTAGTTGAAGTAGGTGTGCCCACGTACGTCTTGCCGTGTGCACCAAGCAAAAAATCTTGCATGTTCCTGGTATAGCTTTGGTGTGGCTGTTGTCAAGAGCCAATATTCTCCATGATCTTCACGTGCAGCGTAATCTTCATGGTCAGCTTCGGACTCGATGCCGCCAGGGCACAGGGTTAACTTCTCGCGAGCAATAATTGGAGCTTGATTCCGAACTTGATTCCGTCTCGGTGGACAGGTGACACGAAGTTGATTCCGTGTCGTTCTTGAACTCGAGCGAAACTCCACCAAGTCGACGAGTTGCTGACCCGTCAGGCAGATTGATGCGGCGAGTTGATCGAATCAGCCAACAACCGTTGCGGTAGATTGATTTTGCAGATGAGGTCCTTCGAATTCGCCGATGATCGTGACGATGGCCCCACGGTGGGCGCCAGCTGTCGGTGTTTAAACCTCTCGACCTCCATGGGAGGTACCCGCAGCAATGTAGAAGGTGGGGATCGCCATGATCTGGAACCTGAAGGTATGCACGAGGACACAAGACACAAGATTTATACAGGTTCGGGTAGCCGGAGTAGCTACCCTACGTCCTGTTTGGGGTAGTATTGCGCCCTGCGCTTGGTGTTGTTCCCAGGAGGGATTGTGGATGTTTGGCTAGGTACCCGGCCCTCCTTTATATAGTACAGGGGGCGAGTTCCTAGTCGGTTACAAGGCCGGAGTCCTAGTAGGATTACACAGAGCGAGTCCTAGTAGGAGTACAGGGGAATTCTAGTAGGAGTCCGTCTTCTACTCTTCCTCCTTCCTTGCATGAGTACCCGGGGTCTATGCCCGACAGACGAGAATCCCAAATGGTAAGAACACACTCTCCTTCTCTCTTTGGTTGCAATGGATCTTCAGAATGGCAAAGGCAGCTCAAGAGAGGTAGGGGGTCATATTTATAGGCCTAGCAAGAGAGGCTAGCCGTTAGAAAAGGTTTCATGAAAAATTAGTACCGTCAAATGAACCGATGGTCACCCCCTGCACAAGCATCGGATCATCCAGTCACTCACAGCGCCCAATATAGCCATTGAACCAAGAAACCCATACAATGCACCGACGCTATACACCAATGCCCCGTCGAATTATCCGGTGCTGAAGACTCCACACTCGGGGCGGTACTATATGATTTGAATATAACCGTCGGATGAACCACTGAGTCACAATCCAAGCATCAGTTCATCCAGTGCTGAAGCAATTGATTTGGCACCTCTCTGTATGATTTAAATGCAATTGTCGGATGAACCGCTGGTCAAGGCGTCGGATCATCCGGTGCTGAAGGTGCTGAGCCTTGACCCTTACTGTAGCCGAACCTATGGCGTCGGATGAACCGATGCCTGTACCGTCGGTTCATCCGACGGTCTGTTTTGAATCCTTTGGCCACAGAACTCATCTGACGCAACTAGAATCCAGGGAATCGGATCATCCGACGCTATGAACTTGATTTTAACTCGTCTAATTCAGCGCCTTTGAGTTTTCCGTCGATTCTTTTGCTTCAACCTTGCTTCCATGAACTCTCTGAGCTAGTTGACAACCAAGGAACTTGAGTGTGCATATTTTCACAGCTTTTGGTGCATGGTCAAGCTACTAGTGCACGAACCCCTCTTAATAGTACAGTCAAACACTACAAACTAGCAATCCAAGTGTCCTTCATCTCCTTGTGACACTTGGAACTATCAAAGTCCTTAGCCTTGTAGTATTCATCCATATATCGTCCATGAATTCAAATTGAGGGGTCTCCTTTCATTCAACACTTGTGGCAATAACTCAATATAAAATCCGCTATAAAACAAAGGTTTGTCACAAGAATATGGTTGTCATTTATCACCGAAACACACCCTTACCAAAGGTGCGAAAGGGCCTAGATGGTTACACGGTGGACATCAGCGCTCGGTAGAGCGCCGAAGTCTTGAGTTGCCCGTGCTTGTTGGTGAGCGAGCAGGACCGGACGTCGTCGCCGTCCGAGAGCGCGGTGTGTTTCAGTAGTTGAGTGAGTTTGGCACGGTCGGCTGTTGGGGAAAATGGCCTTCAGAAGCATTTTACCACGTCCGGCCAGGTTATTGGTTTTGGTCCACGCGAGGCTTTGGGTTTACGAAGGGAGTATGCAATGATGATTTAACGAAAATGTTGATGCTGCTCGAGTTATGCGAATTTTGTTGTGCAGGAACAGCTCGCCCGAGCGGCCCTGATCTTCGGTGACGAGGGCTCGGATGGGTGACCTTCGGCACCGAAGGCGTTAAAGGGCCAAAAACGCCACACGTCGGGTGCGCCCTGGCTCAGGGGCGAAGGCGGTCTGGGCGGGACGTCCTGGAAGCCTGATGCGACCAAAGAGGGGTCGTGAACTGCTTCGGTGCCGATGGTGCGGCGTGAAGGCTGGTCTCGGCTCCGTCGAGAGGGCTCTGTAATACGTGGCTGCAGCGGATGTGTAAAGGAGCGTCATACGAAGCAGAGACAAGAGGCGCCGTGTGTAAAGGTGGCTCGGCCGTGCGAAGACACGCTGGAGGCCTGTACGACGCGGGGAGTTACTGTTATACCCTTGTAAAGTGTTTAAAGCCGTTTGTCAGGAACGGAAAAGGTGTAATTGAGGTAGATGATCATGCCCAGGGGCCTCCTATAAATAGTGACCTCCTTGTAATGTAACAGACACACATTAATGAGAAGAGAGCTCCGAAGGCTCCAGCTAGTTTCTTGGCTTTCGGTTTTGATAAGTATCTCATCTCTTTTTCGCAATAGAAGTAGCGGTTTAGAAGCATCTAGGAAGTAGTAGTAGCAGGTCTAGAGGGGGAAGCTTCGACCGCCAATCCTTCTGAGGGTGGGGCTTCGGCCACCTCCCCCCTTCGGAAGAGGAGGGACTTTCAGGGGGTTGTTGTGTCGGCGTCCACCTTCGGGCCCGATTTCCACCAATAGTTTGGCGCCCACCTCGTGGAAGAATCCAAGGCCGCATGGCGAGGACGCGATCAGCAGGTGCCGAAGCTACCACAGCTTAGGCATCGACCCCACCGCCAGCACCAGAGCCCGCCAACCTTTCGGTTTCGGCCGTCCAGCCTTCAGTGGGAGCCGGCGCCGGGCCGAGCGTTCCGGAGGTCGAGCACACCGCTTCGGGGGTGTTCGAGGTCAGCCTCGAGCGGCTGGGGGCTTCGGCGCAGGACATCGAGGCGCTCCGAAGGATTCGGGCTCTCATCGCGGGCAAGACTGTCGCGGCCCAGCAAGAACAGGAGATGCGGTCGTCTTCGTCTCAGGCGCAGCCGTCCCAGCAGCACGACGCAGCACCGACGCACGCCGCTCCAGACGCCGTCGACTTCAACATCAGACAAGCGGAGCGCTATCTCACTTTGCTTCAGAGCTAGATCGCCGGTGCGGCGCCGCCGCAGCAGGCCATCCCCACGTCGGTCGCTCCAGCACTGGTGGCAGCCGCGCAAGCCGTGCCGGCGTCTCAGCAGCACGTCTGGCACACCTTGCAGGCCATGCAGGCTCAGTTGGATCAGTGGCGGCAGCAGAAGGACGCGTCTGAAGGGCAAAGCATCGGCCACCGACGGGGAGCGCGGCGGTGGCCGGAGCACTTCGTGCGGATGACGCACCGTTCCGCAACATCATCCCGGTATCCCCGCTTTCAGTCGAGCTCGAAAGCATGTCGTGGCCTCGTCGCTTCAATGCCAATACCCTACCCCAGTACGACGGGGATTACGACCCCAAAGAGTTCCTCATGAAATTCGAAGTGGCGGTGGAGTCCAACGGCGGCGATGCCACAACGAAGGCAAAGGCACTCGTGCTGGCCCTACAAGGAGAGGTTCAGTATTGGTATGCAAACATACCGAAGGGGCACATAACCTCCTAGTTTCAGCTGCGCAACAAGCTGTTGTCCAGTTTCAAGGGCATGCAAGTCAAAGAGCTAGATTCCAATGACCTTGTCAACATGTGCATCCAGGGAGATAGGGAGTCGGCGCGCAGAGTATATGCACGGGGTGGTGAAGGCGACGGCCGCGTGCGCTCGGGGTGTCCGAAAGCAGCACTATTGACGCCATTGTTGCAGGTTTGAGGGTTGGAAATTGCCAGGATGTGCTTGACAGAATCAAGCCGAAGTCCCTGCAAGAACTGTTTGAGGTAATGCAAGAATACTGCAAGTCTGATAAAGGCCGCCGCCGAAGGCTGGACCAAGCCAACGCGGCCAAGAAGCAGAAGCAGCAGGGTCAGTGGGACCAGCCGAAGGGATGGCTAACTCACCCGCCGAAGCAGGCACCCCGTCAGGTCAACAGTGTATCTGCGCCCCCCCCTGACCAAAACCAGATAGGAATGGTGGTGGGCACAAAGGTGGACACAAAAACGGCAAAGGGTCGAAGCCACAACAACCAAACCCACCACAGCGGGGGGGGGGGGGAGCGAAAGGTTTTTCTGTTGGCTCCATGGGATCGACGCTCACCACCACACCCATCAATGCCCTTCGGCGATCAAGAAGAAGTTGGAGTGGGAAGTTGAGGAGAAGGCGAAGGCAGCAGGCCTGGCTGTGAATCACGTCATGAAGTGCCAGAACACGGGGCAGTTCAGGGCTCTGCCACCACCATATCACCACCAGTCTTTCTAGCCTTCGGTGCCCATGCAGGTGTTCCATCCAGCGCAGATGTACACTCCTTCGGTGCCGCAGCTGCTGCCGCCCCACCCATGCACACGCAGCAACCGTCGGTATTTGTACCTTCGTGGCCGAACCCACCCATCCACCATCAAACGCATTACGCCCAGCCACCACCACCACCTCCACCAAAGCAAGAGGCACCTGACTCTAGCAGCCAGGGAATGATGGGCATGGTCAACATCATCAATGCAATCTCGGGCGGCTCCAATGAGCCAGTGCACGAGACGAAGCAGCCACAACATGAATATTACCGAAGCGTATCGCACATTTGCTCCGGGAAATATTTTCATTTGCCATGGTCCCACATCCCAATAACTTTCATGGCCGCTGACATTCGGTTGCAACACTATCCCCATAATGACCCGCTCGTCATAAGAGCAAACATTGGCAAGAACACAAAGTACTACTTCGGTAATGATGTGGGAAGAGTCCTGGTGGACAATGGCAGTTCAACGGATATATTGACCTGGCAGTGTTTCTCCGGCATGGGTTTCAAAAAAGAAGACTTGCAGAAAGCGGAGCACCCGCTGTACGGCTTCGGCAACAAGAGAATCGAAGCCCTGGGTAATATTGACGTCAATGTGACTTTCGGTCAAGGTGCCACCATGAGGACAGAAGTCATAACCTTTAATGTTGTTGACTTCGTGTACCCGTACAATGCCATCTTCGGTCGTAACACCATCAACAAGTTCGCTGCAGTCATCCACCAAGGGTACCTGCTGATGAAGATACCAACTGCGGTGGGGGTGATTTCGGTGTATGGTAGCCAGGAGGAGGCTCGAAGGGCCTAGCGCAACATGTCACTGCATAACACGCAGGTGCACGTTATCAATGAAGATGAGGGCAACAAAGCCGTAGTAGCATAAGAGCAGAGGGCCGAGGCCCAAATGAGACAGTATATGAAAGGGGCCGAAGCCGAGCGCATGAAAGCAGTCGATGACACGAGGACAGTCCCCTTGTGCGCAGATGTGCCAAGCAGGACCTTCATGATAGGTACCGAAGTCAGTGCGGAGTAGGAAGACAAACTCCTGCAGTTCCTTCGTCATAACCAGGATGAGTTCGCATGGTCCAAGTCGGACTTGATGGGTGTCCACTGCTCGGTTATAGAGCATGCTTTGAACACCGACCCAAAGGTCAAACCGAAGCTGCAGAGGCAGCGGCCAATGTCAAGCGACAGGGTCAAGTCTGCGGAGGCCGAAGTGAAGAAGCTGCTTGATGCAAGAATCATAAGAGAAGTGTAGTACCCCGTGTGGGTGGCCAATGTGGTTATGGTGCCGAAGAAGAATGGGAACATGCGCATGTGTATCGATTTCACAGAACTCAACAAGGCGTGTCCGAAGGACCCTTACCCCCTGCCAAGGATCGACATTATCATCGATCAGGCAGCTAGATGTGAGATGCTGAGTCTCCTGGATCGTTTCTCCGGATACCACCAAGTGTGGATGCGAAGGGAGGACGAAGCTAAGACCGGGTTCACAACCCCCTTCGGCATTTTTTGTTTTGTTAGAATGCCAGAAGGCTTTCGTAACACTGGACCAACTTTCAATCGCATGATGAAGCTGATTCTGGGTAGCCAGCTGGGGCGCAACGCTTCGGCTTATGTCGACGACATCGTCATTATGAGCGAGAAGGAGAAAGATCATATTGCGGACCTGACCGAAACCTTCGACAACATGAGGCGGAACGACCTCAAGCTTAATCCAGAGAACTGCATCTTCGGCATTCGGAAAGGGCGGTTGTTAGGGTGCATGGTCTCCAAACGGGGCATACAGGCAAACCCCCAGAAGATCGAAGCATTACGAAGGATGCAGCCACCGAGCAACAGAAAGAGGTCCAAAGGCTCACGAGCAGAATAGCATCGCTGAACTGGTTCATCTCCAAGGCTGCTGAGCGAAGCTTACCTTTCTTCAAGGTGCTTCGCACGAACTCAGTTTTTCAGTGGGGCGCAGAGCAACAGCAAGCCTTCGAGGATCTCAAAAAATATCTAGAAGAGGCAGTTGTCATGACCAAACCGTCACCGAAGGCCGAGCTGTTGCTGTACATTGCAGCAACCGACACAGCAGTCAGTGCAGTGCTAGTAGAAGAGCGAAAGGAAGCAGACGCCTTGAAGAAGTTCCCCATCTATTATGTCTCCGAAGCTTTGAGCGGCTCAAAACTTTTCTACTCCGAGATGGAGAAGATGGCATACGCAGTTGTGATGGCAAAGAGGAAGCTTCGGCATTATTTTCAGAGCCACAATGTATCGGTCCCCACAGCTTTCCCTCTTCGAGACATGTTTGAGAACAAGGAGTCCACGGGGAGAATGGGAAAATGGGCCACCGAGCTGGCGGAGCACGTCATAAACTTTGTTGCTCGCAGTGCAATAAAGTCTCAGGTCCTCGCCGATTTTGTTGCCGATTGGACACCTTCGGCGCCGAAGGGGGAATCCATAGTCTCGGAGCCAGTGTGGGAGGTTCAATGCGACGGCGCATATTGCCATCTGGGGTCAGCGGCAGCGGCAGTCCTCAAGTCCCCCTCTGGTATCAAGCTTCGTTACACGTTGTGATTGAATTGTGACAACTGCACAAACAACATGGCAGAGTACGAGGGTTTGCTGCTCGCGCTTCGGAAGGCTAGGGCGGTGGGGGCAAGGAGGCTCGTCATCTTGACGGACTCCAAACTCGTAGCCGGCCACATCGAGAAAACTTACAAGGCAAAGAAGCCAGACATGATGAAGTATCTGCAGGGTGTACGAAGCATGGAGAAGTTTTTTATTGGCATCACAGTACGAAGTTTTCCCAAGCACTATAACAAGGAGTCGATGCCATAGCAAAAGCAACTGCTTTGCTCGAACCTTTGTCCCTGGATGTGTTTTACGAAACAACAACTATAAGATCTGCTGCTGACGAAGCAACGCCCCCCAAGTTTGTGAACGCCATACAGAGTGAAGACTGGCGCGCCCCAATAGTAGCGGCGGTCAGGGGCTATTATGAGGCCGAAGATGGCGTTGCCGATAAGAGAGTGGCCATCAGGGCGAGAAATTACCACATCATTGATGGTAACTTGTACCGAAAGGAGGTGTGCACCCCATTGCTAAAGTGCATATCAGTGACCGAGGGCAAGCAACTACTCCACGAGATCCACAGTGGCATGTGCTCACATCACCTCGGCACGAGAGCCTTAGTGTAGAAGGCTTTTCGTCAGGGTTTCTATTGGCCTTCGGCGGTTGCAGATGCACACAACATTGTGCGCCAGTGTCCAGAGTGTCAGCGCCATGCGCCTTACAGCAAGTTCACATCAAATGAGATACAACTGATACCACCAGTGTGGCCTTTCGCTCGTTGGGGCATTGACATCGTCGGTCCGCTACCAATAGCACCCGAAAATTACACCCACACTGTGGTGGCAGTAGAGTATTTTTCCAAATGGGTAGAAGCAAAGCCACTGTTGAGCATTACTTCAGCAACAATACAGAAGTCTTTCTGGCAGAACATCGTGTGCTGCTTCGGTGTGCCACATGAAGTCACCGTGGACAATGGCAAGCAATTTGACAGTGCCGACTTCAAGGACTTCTGTACCTACCTGGGTACCAAGTTGTGTTTTGCTTCGATCTACCACCCGCAGTCCAATGGGGCGGTGGAACGAGCAAATGGAGTAATCTTCGCCGGTATAAAAAGGAACATCACTGACCTGCCAAAAAGCAAGTGGGCCGAAGAGCTGCCGAGGGTGATTTGGTCCCACAACACCACGACATCTAGGACCACGCAGTTTTCGCCGTTCAAGTTACTATATGGCGAGGAGGCCATGTTGCCCGAAGAGCTGTGTTTGGGCACTTGGAGGGACATCCCTTCCAGTGACGAAGACCTCAAGGCTTCGGTCCAGAACATCGAGGAGGTGCTCTTACAAGCGGCAACAAACCTGTCATCCTACCAGGAAGAAACCAGGAGGTGGAAAAACAAAAAGATCAGGCCGAAGCTCATACGGTCGGGGGACCTAGTGCTATGCAAGATACCGAAGGGAAGGCTGAAGGGCAAGATGCACGGGAAGTGGGAAGGCTTATTTATAGCAACTGCAACATCGAATGAAGCAGCCTTCAAGTTGCGTCGGTTGACCGGCGAAGAAGAGCCCTACACGTGGAATGTGGACATGCTTCAGAAGTACTTCGTCTGAAGCCGTCGTGAGAGGCCGTTGTCGTTTTTTTCGTTTCAATAGTTTTTTCCTCGTTGTGTTTAGAAGTTTGTAATATATGTACATTAAGTAGGGGGGACTTACTCTTTTCCTCACGGGGGAGGCTTCGTGGTTCCCCTCTGGACCCGTGAAGTGTGAGGTATTTAACGAGGCGGACCCATGTACTCTGTTTTCTGACATGTAATATGTCAGTTTTCCCCCAGCGCTTCGCATCCAAGATTTTTCCTTTTTGAGTATGCTTTCGCAACACCGACGAAGCTATGCTACCCCACGCTTTCCGTAGGGGGCATAGTCTTCGAGGTGGCCTTCGGCGGGGTAAGTGACGGCGCGGGCACGGGCTGCATTGAGTGCACACGGGCCGCGCCTGTCACTTATTGTCGTAACCGAAGATAAAGTCCGCTTGACGCAGCGTAAGGGCCCCGATTTGGCCTGGGTAAAAGCACACCTGGGGCGCTGCGTCGGTCCCGATATGACCGAAGATAAAGTCCGCTTGACGCGGCGTAAGGGCCCCGATTTGGCCTGAGTAAAAGCACGCCTGGGGCGCCGCGTCGGTCCCGATATGACCAAAGATAAAGTCCGTTTGATGTGGCGTAAGGGCCCCGATTTGGCCTGAGAAAAAGCACGCCGTGGGGCGCTGCGTTGGTCCCGATATGACCAAAGATAAAGTCCGCTTGACGCGGCGTAAGGGCCCCGATTTGGCCTGAGTGAAAGCACGCTTGTGGCGGTGCGTTGGTCCAGTCATGACCGGAGGCAAAGTCCGCTGGACGCGACGCGAAGGACACGATATGGTGGTGTTTCGCTTTGACATGACCGAAGGACAGATCTGTCCGAAGCGACGCGAGGGTACTATCACTGGCCCGAAGCAACGCTACCTTTCGGCAAAAATCTGGGCTAACACATCTGAAGGCAAAACATTTGTCTCTCGCTGGCAGGTTCGGTCGTTCGAGACCGAGTCGAGAGGCGACAACGCAAAATGCAAGTGCAGGAACGGAAGTGACAAGTGGTGGTTACAGGCACCTCCGTTCTTTTTTATTGTATTTCGAATATATAACGTTTTTCAGTACAACAATCCAATGTTACACTTTAACACAGCAATACAATTACAACATATTTCTTCACACGCACACGCTATACAAATCGGTTGGGGTCGCGTCGCCCCAGCATGCCGCGAACACTTCTGGGGGGAGTTCCGAAGTAGGTCGCTTCAAGTCTTCACGGCATCACTTGGCGCGACGCAGAGCCACGACCGGTTAACACTTCCAAGTGATCAATCCTTGTTAAGCACGTCTTCGCAGATCTCGTCGATCAAACGAAGAAACACCGTGTCTATTACGTCCAGAGCCATCTGCCGAAGCTCGCTGTCGGTGGGCATCCGTCCTGCACCGAAGACAGGATCATAGTTAGTACGCGGGTGCTCACACTGGCTCGGTCTTCGTAACCACAGTGCCACCCAACGAAGCATCAGGAATTTAATATACATATTCGGGTGGCCCGATGACACCCTCCTCGACCGGCTCTGGTTTCGGAATGACCCCTTCGGTCACGAAGGGGTCTACTAAGTTTCGCTTGGCCGCTCTACGGGCGGCTCGCTCGCTAAGGATGGCCTCTCGGCGCGAAGGGTCCTTCGAAAACTCCGCAAAGAAGCACTTGGCGGCCTCGTTGCGGAGGTCGTAGCATTTTGCACGATACAACAGGAATTCCGAATACGACACGCCTGGGTGGCGGATACTAAATTTGGTCCGCACGTTCGGGGCAACAAAAAAAGAGTTCAAGGGCAAGGGCGGGTCACTCGCACCTTCGGCTCTCTGCGCAGGCACCACCGAGGGGACCTGCGCAGAGAAACCTTACATTAGTGTTTAATACAACCACGGCTCCAAAAGAAAATGTATCAACTGTTTACAAAACTAGGCCCGGTGCCCCTCAGACCTCGGCTTCGGTGCTGATGACCGGAGTCTCGGCTGGCTCGGCGGCCGCGGGCTCCCGGGGGCCCTTGTGCCAAGGAGAGCTGGCGGTGAGTAGCGTGGCCTCGAGCTCTAAGACATGCGCCATCTCCGAGGCGTCGCCTCCAGCGTTTTCTTCGGCGTTGGCGGTGGCAGGGACGACCTCGTCAGGCGTGGGGGCGGCGTCCTCTTCGGTAACAGCGGCGGCTCCGGGGAGGTGAGAGCAGGCACAACAGTTCCCACGGCTGCCTCGGCGCACTCAACTTCGTCCGAAGGCACCGCTGCCCGGTCAACGCGCACATCGTCGGACTTCGGCCCTGTCGCCTCTTCGGTAGCGCAGGCGTCGTTGCCAGGCGCGCTGGCCCTGTCGCCCTCCACACCTATGGCGGCCTCGTGGCTTCCGGCGGCGATCAGGGGAACCCCGGGCATGGTGATCCAGTCGCCCTCCCTCATGAACCGGGGCTCGGGAAGCACGCCACCGTGTTGCGAGCGCAGGCGCGCGAGAACGCGCGCTTGTAACCGAGGCCCTATCTGCAAGGCATCAAAGGCAACATGATTGCATCGTCATGAGTCGACACCAAAAGTGGAGTATTAGAGCAAAAATAAAGGTTGCTTTGGCGAACCTGAGCACTCAGGCGAACTGATTCGTCTAGAGTAAGACGGGACCCGCGCTCGGCGAAGAAGGTGTTCATGAAGTTCTTGGCAAGGTTCTTGGCGAGCACGGGGAGTTGCGCCACGTCGAGTTCCGCATCGGTGGGCCACTCGAAGTTGTCTTTCGTCAGCCGCCGAAGGTCACTCTTGCTGACTGTCTTCTCCGAGGAGGGGCGATCCGCAGGAATCAGAGAGCATATGGAATAGGCCAGCGTGCGAACCCCCACCGCGGCTCTGAGCTCTCCGAAGATTTTCGTATTCATGGTGATGAGGTCGAAGCAGGCGCTCACCCACTCGTAGAACGCCCCGACGGTGCACCGGGGGAACGAGGTCGGCGATGCATCAAGGTTGCACTGCCCCAGCAACTCCAAGACCTCTGAGCGAAGGGTCTCTGCACTTTGTATATGCTCTGTGTGGTACCACTCCATCACATCGCTCAGTTGGCTCGCCTCCTTCTGTGCTTCGGCCAGCTTGGCGTCCCTGTCACGGAGCTGAACGTCCAAGTCTTCCTTGGTGCTGGCTAGATTTTCCATGTTGAGGCGCAGCGCTTCCAAGGCAGCTTGGGAAGCTTTCGCTTCATCTTCTTTCGCTTGCAGCAACTGTCGGTTGCGCTCCTGCTCGGCGGCCAACCGCCCCTCCAGTTCCGTCATCGGCTCTGTAGCGAAGTAGTTGCGGTAACGGATAACTCCTTCACCTTTTTGCTCTCCTGATCCAACCTTCGGGCGAGGCACCGGGACGCAACGAAGGCTTTCAGGGACAGATCCCCGCGGGCAGTGGTCAGGTCGGCGGAGCTGAGTTTACCGAAGTGTTCCTCTTCGTGGGGAAATGCGAAGCTCGATCCTGCCTCTTCCAGAAATTTACGTTCGTGGCCGCCGCTCGTCAGGACTAGGAAGCGGATCTGTTTTTCACCAATTAGCTTGGCTTCGGCGGGGTTTTGGAGGCGAATAGCGGCGGCTTGGGGCTCCTCCAGCGTCATGCAATAGTTGCTGATGTTAGGTTCTTCCTCTTCTTCTTCGTTTTCTCCCGCGGAAGGGGCAAGGGCGTCTTTTTCAACGCCTGTGGCCGAGGGGGAAGCAGACTGCTCGGTGCTCTCGGATGATGAGTCGGATGAGCTGGTGGAGGTAGAGCTGGTTTTGCCTTCGTCGCCGGGGGTTTCGGCGCCAAAGGCAGCAGGGCTGCAGCTGCGAGGGGCTTCACTGACGAAAGATACGATGCGGACGTCGCTATCTTCATCGCTATCTTTCTCCTTTGGGCTCAGGGGCACGAGTAGTGGCCCGCCGGTTTCCTCGTCGGCTCCGGCCGAAGGCGCGGCCGCGCGCAGCGGCACGACAGCAATCATGTCTTCGATGATGCCAGTCCCGACGTCCACGATCCGGGATCTTTTGGCCGCCGGGGGCGAGTCCGCCGGTCGGCCACCGTGTTTCTTCCGCGCTTTTCCTTCGGCAGCTGCGCTGGCGGCAGCGGCAGGAGCGTTTCTCTGGCCGGTTTTACTCGTCGGGGCGGTGAGCGTTGAAGTTGCGGTTTCGCCAGCTAACGCGTCAGCAGTGGCAAGGGCCGCCGCTTTCCTTTCGGCTGCCTCGCGGTGCTTGGCGAAGCCGACGCGTTCTGGCACAGCGATCTTGAAAAACTCGAACGCTCGGTTGGTTCGAGACCCGTTGAGCTTGGCGACTGTCTCCTTGTACTCCTTCAACGACACGGGGCCGAGGATGAAATCGCCGTGGTCCTCTACTTTCCTCTTCTTCAACACTGCAAGCCGGAAGGTGTGAGTAGTCAAACATGAAGCTTCGGATTTATGGAAAATGGGAAGCACAACGCCGAAAAGCGTAAAGGCGCTCACAAGCGGAGGTGAAGCCGAACGCTTTCGTCCAGTCGGGGCACGGGATCCCACCAATGTCGACCGCCCATGCGTCATCGGCCACAGCCCAGCCGTCCACCAGCGGGCACATCGGAATGTTGCGGTACTCCTCCACGATGTCGTGGGTGCTGTACTTACGCGTGAATCGGCGAAGCATCATCACAAACTCGTCGCCTTCGGGGCAGGAGGGGTTCTTCGCATATGACTCATGAAGGGGAGGCAACTCGTTCATAGCCAGTGGGTGAGATTCCCCTGAGGCAGGTGGAGTCACGGTGTGGTAGAGCCAGTGTTGCTACTAGTCCGAAGGCCATTTGTTGCGATAGGAGGTCATGGGGCTCACCACGCCAGACTTGTAGGAGAAATTCAAACAGCCAAATTGGCAGTTCTTCTCGATAGTTTGACCTCCTTACTCTTTGAAGACTGTCCGGCGCTGGTGGTGAACCTGATGCGCTGCAGCAAACCCCTCGGCGGAGGGCTTGATCTTCGTGGTGCGGCATATCCACATGTACACCGACAACCGAAGAATTGCATTGGGGGTGAGCTGGTGCAAGTAAATGTGGAAGTACTGGAGGATATCGACGACGGTGGGGTGAAGGGGGAACCGAAGCCTCGCAAACAGGAGATCCCGAAAGATGATGACCTCATTGTCGCGAGGTTGCGGTACGGTCTCCCAACCAGGGGCTCGGGCGGTCCCAACCATGCAGTTCTTCTGAAGCGAGCCCACGTCGGTCCCGTCGATCTGGCTGCGGCCAAAAGTGTATGTCTTCGGGATTTCCTTTGCGATGGCGTCGCGCCTTCGTTTTAGGGGCATGGATGCGATCTAAAGGAGAAATAGAAGGAAAACAGGAGGGCGAAGGAAATCTTACGGCTGAGCCTTCGGAGTTTTCAAGCTTCGCGGCTGTAGATCTCGGCAGGGGGCGTGGGGTATCCTAGGAGTCCGTCCCTTTTTATAGTGCGCTAGCGCCCGTTAATCCCGCGCGCATCATGCAGATTTACCTTTTTACCCTGATAATCGCCTCTCACAACGGTGAAACTTCCAAAGGGCAGGTCGCGTCTTTTACCCAGGCGGGCGTCAGCGTGGGCCGTCCGTGGAAGTTTCGAAGTCCGTTTTTCGCCCTGTAAGGAGTCGGTCGTTAGTTCGGCCCATCTAGAAGGTAGGACGGCCCTCATTGACGAGGGGCTACTGTTGGGGAAAATGGCCTTCAGAAGCATTTTACCACGTCCGGCCAGGTTATTGGTTTCGGTCCACGTGAGACTTTGGGTTTACGAAGGGAGTATGCAATGATGATTTAACGAAAATGCTGATGTTGCTCGAGTTATGCGAATTTTGTTGTGCAGGAATAGCTCGCCCGAGCGGCCCTGATCTTCGGTGATGAGGGTTCGGATGGGTGACCTTCGGCGCCGAAGGCGTTAAAGGGCCGAAAATGCCACGCGTCGGGTGCGCCCTGGCTCAGGGGCGAAGGCGGTCTGGGCGGGACGTCCCGGAAGCCTGATGTGACCGAAGAGGGGTCGTGAACTGCTTCGGTGCCGATGGTGCGACGTGAAGGCTGGTCTCGGCTCCGTCGAGAGGGCTCTGTAATACGTGGTGCAGCGGACGTGTAAAGGAGCGCCATACGAAGCAGAGACAAGAGGCGCTGCGTGTAAAGGTGGCTCGGCCGTGCGAAGACACGCTGGAGGCCTGTACGACGCAGGGAGTTACTGTTATACCCTTGTAAAGTGTTTAAAGCCGTTTGTCAGGAATGGAAAAGGTGTAATTGAGGTAGATGATCATGCTTGGGGGCCTCCTATAAATAGTGACCCCCTTGTAATGTGACGGACACACATTAATGAGAAGAGAGCTCCGAAGGCTCCAGCTAGTTTCTCTGCTTTCGGTTTTGATAAGTATCTCATCTCTTTTTCGCAATAGAAGTAGCAGTTTAGAAGCATCTAGGAAGTAGTAGTAGCAGGTCTAGAGGGGGAAGCTTCGACCGCCAATCCTTCCGAGGGTGGGGCTTCGGCCACCTCCCCCTTCAGAAGAGGAGGGACTTTCAGGGGGCTGTTGTGTCGGCGTCCACCTTCGGGCCCGATTTCCACCAACATCGGCAGCCCCTTCTCTTGTTAGCTGACGTTGTAGATAGGCATCCACGCCGTTCCGGAGTGCCATTTCCACCGAGAGGGCGGGGCACGTGGCGTGACTGTGGAGAGCCAGCAGGAGCTCCGAGAGTGGCACTTTCGGGAGCCAGGAGTCATTCCAGAAGGACGTGCTCGCCCTGTCACGGATGGCCACTGTGGCCATGGCATTGTATGTTGGCAGCAAATGGCAGAGGGATGCCGAGTGACTTCCTTCGACGTCGCCTTCCAGGGTGATGAGATTGACCTAGTGACGCACCCAGATCGCCCAAGCCGAACCCGCGGGGTGGAAGAGGCGATGGAGTAGCTTCAACAACAGACATTGGTTTTGGACAGGGAGGCATTTGAGCCCCGGCCCGCCATCTCCACGCGACACGCACACCTTCTCACAGGCGACGAGGCATTGTGCACCGCTCGCCTTGTCTGTTCCTGCCTATAGGAAAGCACGTCGTTTGGCGTCGAGGAGGTCGAGTGCTCCTTTTGGGAGCTCCATGGTGCACATGGCATAGATGAGCAAATTGCCCAGGACGGAGTCACATAGGACCGCCCTCCCCATGGTGTTGAGCAGGGAGGCTTTCCACCCAGCGAGGTGCTTGTCGGCACGTCCAATGGTGGGCATGAACGTGGCGAGCTTCACCTTGTCCGGAGAGAGGGGCAGCCCGAGGTAGCATTGGGGGAAGGATTCCTCTTTGCACTGAAGTGTGGCGATGCAGTGTGCGATCTCACCGGTGATGCATGCAGCGGCACCACAGAGCTTTTTCCATAGTTGATCTTGAGCCCAGTAGCTTCAGCGAAGGCGTCGAGGACGAGTTTCAAGCGCGCGACCGACCCCGCATCTGCTTTGGTGACAATGAGTGTGTCGTTGGCGTACTTGAGGACCATGTGTGGTTCGAGTACCGATGGATAGTCGCTTCCTTGTGTGATGAGTGATTGACAATGTTGTGTGGACTGATTCTTGGCTAAGTATTGCAGGTGCAGGTTGCGGCTTGACTGGTGTTGGGGCAGGTGAAGAACAAGCGCGAAAGGTCGTCGCCGGTGAGGCCTCCAGGTGTGGATAAGACAAGTAGGCTTCGTTCGAGGGACCCGGTGGCCGGCGGGGGTCAAGTGCGGGCCGCATGGTGGCATGAACAGCAAGATGAAGTCATGGACGGTTTCTTGGTAGAGACTCAAAACCAAGGCCGAGCCGGGACTACGTGGGAGCCGAGTCATGAGTGGAGATTGGCGGAGGCTACACCGAGTTCGCGGGGTTTCCGGTGGTTCACCGAGAAACCACTGGGTTCCTTGGTTGATCCACAAAGCCAAGACCGGAGAACCGAAGAAGGAGCTGCAAGCGAGCCGCGGGCCGGTCCCGACCGGGTGGGTCCGACCGGTCCGACGGTGGGGACCGGTCGACCGGTGAGGAGCACCGATCCGCCCGGTGTGCGACGACGCAGTCCGGAATCTTCGAAGCGGAGGACACGCGTCGGGATCGCATGGCTTGCGTCGAGGCTACGCGGGGGTGCGGTCGCCGGGCATCCGTCCGATGGTGAAGACATCAAGAATTCCGAATCCGCCCTTGAGGGGCTTGTATCCCTAGTTAGTAGAGAAGGGTGTTTTAGACATTCGGTTGCCTCCATATAACCCAAGAGGTGAGAGGATGGCAGCCAACTCTGGAAACCCTAGCTCATTAGTTTTCCTATTTTCCACCTATTTTCCTTAGGTTTTCCTTAGGACTAGCAAGAGAGCTTCACGGAGAGATCTTGTTTAGAGGGATGGATGATCGGGCGGCTTGCTAGACCTTGTACGAACCTTTGTTTCATGTGTAGATGATTCGACGTGGTTCCTCAAGGTTTGGATGTGTTTTCCCCGGTTGTTCTTGGTGGTGATTTTCGGAGCCCTCTCTCGGTGATTTCTTTGGGTTGTTTTCGGGACCTTTCTCTTGGGGATTTGATGGGGGAAATTTGTGGGAACTCTTCGTGGTTCTTTGGGCTGTGATTCCCCTCCCAAATCCGTGAGTAAAGGTGCTCGATTTTGGGGTTTCTTGAGTTCTTGGGTTGGAAGTGCTTTCGGCGGGATTTCTTCGATTCCTCCTTTTTGGACAAGTTTTGGTGGGATCAAACTTGGCTATGGACTCCTCATGAGGTGTTCCGATATCCCCAAAGTCTTGTTCAAGTCCGTGGAGCGATTCGGGAGATCGAGATTTGGATTTGGGGGAGTTGACCCGCGGGTGCTGTTCATCCCGAGCTGCCCAGGCTACACCGGTCTGACCGGTGCTCTTGACCGGTCTGACCGGTGCGAGCCCTTGTGGGTTTTTGCTCGGGTGAACGTCTTGGTGTGTTTGTTGTTGTCCCGTGTTGCTGCTGTTTCGAATTTGGGTCTGTTTGGTGGTCGGTTGGCTTGTTTGGTGCCTTGGGGGCTTTCAGGCTGCCATCGGTCCGACCGGTGTGTCTCACCGGTCCGACCGGTGTAGAGCCATTTAGTGGAAGTTGCTCAGTTTCACCAGCGGGGATCGGTCCGCCGGTGGTGCTCACCGGTCTGACCGGTGTGGGTCTGTAGACTCGAGGGTTGGTTTTTCCGCTGCATTTCTCGGGTCGGAAGGTGGTGTGTTGGTTCCTAGGTCCAGTGGCACTCCAGTGGCTACGTGGGCTAGACCAACCTTAGTAGTGAGTCGGAGACGTGTGTTGGAAGCCGTGTTCATCTTGTTGGAGTTTCGATCTCCTTCGAGAAGAATTTTTATCGGCTCCCATTCACTCCCCCCTCTCTGGTTCGCCGTATCGGTCCTTCAGTACTGCAGGACGAGGCATGGGGCGCCCGACGTCAGCGGGTGCAGGATCGCGTGCTCAGCTTGTATCATGCGCTGGAGCACGTCGGCGACGAGCAGGAACAGGTACGGTGAGAGCGGATCGCCCTGGCATAGCCCCCGGCGGCAAGGGAACCACGGGCCGGGGCACCCATTCACCAGAACGGCCATCTTGGATGTCGCCAGCAGCATGTGGATCCATGCGCGCCATTGTGGCGGGAAGCCTCAAGCGCGCAAGATCTCCTGCAAACTCCCCCAGTGCACAATGTCGAAAGCCTTGGCGAAGTCGAGCTTGATGACGAAGGTGGGCGCTCGGCATTTGTTGCTGCACTGGATGATTTCCAGCGCGTGGATGAACGTCTCGGAGATGCAGCGCCCCTGGAGAAAACCGGTCTGGGTGATGTCGATGAGGGTCGGCATTTGAAGCTGCAGGCGCGTTGTGAGTAGCTTGGATGCGATCTTGACGTCGCAGTTTTGGAGGCAGATGGGGCGGAACGCACCCACTGTCGTTGCCCCGGCGTGCTTCGGCAGTAGGACGAGGTAGGAATGGTTGACTTGTTCCAGGTCGGCGATCCCTTGGTGGAGCTCGTCGAGGAAGTGTTGTAGGCGCCCACTCACATCATGCCAGACTGCTTTGTAGAAACTGGAGCCGAAACCATCCGACCCCGGTGCGCTCGCCGCATTCATGGTGCGGACAGCATTGTGGGCTTCCTGGAGGGAGAAAGGCGCCACCAGCGGGGTAGCATCTACCACCAGCGGGGTGGATGATTTCCAGCGCGTGGATGAACATCTCAGAGATGCAGCGCCCCTGGAGAAAATCGGTCTGGGTGATGTCGACGAGGGCCGGCATTTGAAGCTGCAAGCGCGTTGTGAGTAGCTTGGATGTGATCTTGACGTCGCAGTTTTAGAGGCAGATGGGGCGGAACACACCCACTGTCGTTGCCCCGGTGTGCTTCGGCAGTAGGACGAGGTAGGAACGGTTGACGCGTTCCAGGTCGGCGATCCCTTGGTGGAGCTCGTCGAGGAAGTGCTGTAGGCGCCCACTCACATCATGCTAGACGGCTTTGTAGAAACTAGGGCCGAAACCATCCGGCCCCGGTGCGCTCACCACGTTCATGGTGCGGACAACGTTGTGGGCTTCCTGGAGGGAGAAAGGCGCCACCAGCGCTAGGTGGCATCCGCGCCAGTGACGTCTCGGTAGAGCTCGTTGATGTCGAGGTGCCAGGCGGCGGCACTGGGCTCTCCCATGGCGTTTGCATAGTGCATCGTGAGCACCGCCGTTTTGGCGGCGTGCGACACCAACATTTGCCCATCGACCTCAATGGCGCGGATTTGATTGCGCCAGAGCCTGTGACATGCGGAGGCGGAGAAGAACTTGGTGTGACAGTCCCCCTCCTTGATGACACGAACTTTCCCGCCCTGCTTCTAGTAGACGGCACGCTCACGCAGGACGAGTTGGAGTCGATTGCGGCACCGTTCGCGCAGGCGACGTTCTTCCTGCGACAACAACCTTTCGTCTTCAAGCACGTCAAACAGTAGGATGAGGAATTTGCAATTGTAAAGTAAAGTGGGAGGGGTATGTTTTTTTCCTCGCCCATACCTTCGCTTCGCGACGCACAGCCTTGAGCCCGGCTGCCAGCGCGTTGGCCGCGCTGCCACGCGACGGGGCGCCATGCCAAGCCGGGAGAACTTTGGGCAGGAAGTCAGCGTGGAGCAGCCAAGAGTTTTCAAAATGGAAAACCGAGGCTTTTGGAATGCTGGAGGAGAGTTGGAGGAGGAGTGGGGTGTGATCAGAGGTTTGGCGGACTTGTGAAGAGATGGCGGAGTTGGGGAAGATGTCATTCAAGTCAGTGTTGAAGAAGACCCAATCAATTCGTTCGAGAGTGGGCTGCTCGCGATGGTTAGACCAGGTGTATTTGCGATCGATGAGTGGGATCTCGATCAGGGCGAGGAGGTTGATGGTGGCGTTGAAGTGGCCGCACAGGGCAAGGTCGATGTTGTCGTTATTTTTGTCCACCGCCCCCCGGATGAGGTTGAAATCCCCCATGACGAGCCAGGGCCCATTGTTGTCGGTAGCAAGCGCGTGGAGGGAGTCGAGGAACGCGAGACTGTCAGCGTGATCAGCCGAACCGTAAGTGTTCGTGACGATGAAGCGGAGATCAGTTAGGGTGGACGCGAGGACCATCGTCAGGGAGAAACGTTGGACGCTAGCGCTCTCAAGGGAGAACTGTTGGGCGTTCCTGGTGGTGAGGATCCCCTCTCGCATTCCATTTGCATCCGCACACGTGAAATCGACAAGGGTAACGGGAAGGAAGGTTCGAGCTTTGATTGAGTTGCAGTGGGCGAGCTTGGTCTCCTGGAGAACGACAAGATGAGCGTTGCTCGAAGTGAAGATCTCACGAACGGAAGGACACTTCGCGGGGTCGTTGAGACCATAGACATTCTAGGAAACGAAATTGAACACACGGAACCTGCTATCCATTAGGGACTGAAGAGCCACGACACGACGGGAGGAGAGCAGGGTACAAACTTCAGAAACTAAAACTGAAAAAAGGGGACACGGCAGACGAGTGACAAGCTGAGACGGACGCGCGTAGGCAAGCTGAGGACATAGGCGGGGGCGGGACGAATCACGCCGCGCCTGGCTGCTAACAGAGTGGGTCAAAGTAGCACATAGCCCCCCGACGTGCGTGACGAGATGACCAGAAGTTCATTCCGGGGCAGCAGTCACCGCTGCCTTCGCCCCTGCGTGCCCCAGGCCTGCTGCACTAACGAGCTTGCGAAGGGTGGCGGAGGCGATCGACATCCCCTTGCGGAGGACCCCAGACTTCTGCACCTGCGCCTTGAGTTTGAGGGAGCAGGGCTCGAGCGCGTTCTGGAGCGCCTTCAGCTGCACGACCTTGTCTGCCATGGAGACAAAGCTCGCGCTCTCCTTGGCCGCCAGGTGGGCACTCGCCCGTGATGGTGCGGGCGGCCGGCGATGTGTAGGTGTCGCTTCCAGGTACGCCATTTCGGGCAACGACGGCGGAGGTGGTGGCAGTGCATCATGGTCGTTGTCAGGGAGCGCGGGGAAGATGATGGGCAGCGCCGGGATCGGAGCCAGAGGGGCGCCACGGATAGGACCGAAAAAGAACGTGGCGAAGACCGGCAGACGCGGGTTGGCGGGAGAGAGGTTGAAGTGGTTGTCATACGACCCAAAGTTGTTGGGCTGCTGTTTCTGCTGCTGGGGCGGGCCGCCTTGATGGGCCGGCGGCGGCAGTGCTAGTGGAGCCGAGCCGAAGAAGGGTGGCAGTGGAGGCAATGCGGCCGGGGGAGGAGGCGGCGGTGGCCCAAAAAAGGGCGTCGAGACCCCGAACGCGTCCAGCGCCTCGTCGCACTGCCAGACGAAGAGGGAGGATAGCCTGGCGACGCCCCCCTCTCCATCAGGGCCAATGATGTGGAGCTCGCGTGGGACCCGCGCCGGGTTGTTGAGCTCGAGGACGATGCGAAGGGAGTTGATGTCGCGCCTTTCGAGACACAGCGGGTCGATCTCCGCCAAACTACCCACCGCGACGAAGATGGCGCGGATGGCCGCGGGGTGCCAACGCTCGAGTGGGAAGTCCATCAGCGAAAGGAAAACACACCAGTCAGGGCCGCTGAAGAAGTGGTTCTCGGCAGCCTCCGAGCCATCCAGGTCAACTGCAACCGAGCCTTGGAAGATGGGCCCGTGGTTGACCGCCAGACCCGCTTGACCTGGAAGCGAAACACAAAAGCATGGCGCCACGAGAAGATGGGAGCATGATCACCTGGGAGAAGACGAGGTGTGGCATGATGGAGTGCAGGGCCGCCCAGATGATTGGCGCAGGGTTGGCGACGGCGGACGGCGGGGACACATAGGCGAAGGCGTAAAGGTTCGCCTCTGCCCAGTTCCCCTGCGGCGCCCAGACTGTGAGGAACTCAGGGATCGGCGCGATGTTGTTCTTGACATCGTCGCTCTCGACCGTCTCCTCCTCAGACTCCTCGCCGGTGTAGTCGAGAGGTAGCGGCTCATCCTAGCTCATACCGCCGTCGGAGTGGGGGCCGGTGGGCGGCGGTGTCGGAGCGGCTTAGAGGGGCGCCACGGGCGAGGGCGGCGGGGAGGGTGCTCCGTGGAGGTCCCCACAAACGCCGTGCTCGGCGTCACCCGCGTGCCCACGCAGTGGATGTCCACCGCCCGCGGGAAGACCACCGAGCCCAGGGGGCACCTCAGGTGACACATCACTGCGCGGGGTGCAGATGATGAAGTGAGCGCTGAGGTGGAGTGCCTCGAGGGAGGGGGAACGCAGGAGGGACGCCTCCGAAGAGGGCGGCGAGCGAGAGGGAGCGGATGTGGAGCGCGGGGTGAAGGGAGACAGCAGCGAGGCGGGAGCACCCCGACGCGACCAGGGGGTGAGCATGCGGTCAACCGGCATCTTGCAGCGGTGTTGGCAGTGCCCGCTTCCGTGACAGCAGTGGCAACTGACGGGGTCACGGTAGCTCTGGACTATGTGATCGCGGGCAAGGCACCAGAAGCACCCGACGCCAGAGAGAGGGGTAGGGTTTTTTGCGTGGTTTGGGTGTAGGTGGAGCCGTGGGTTTAAGGAGGGCGTCCCGGTACGGCGAGGGGGTCGTTTGGTGGGGGTAGTAACGCCTGGCACGTGTTCCTGAGGCTCAGCCTGCTCCCCGCGAGCCGACGTGTCGGGGACGGAGGGGCGGGATGGGGGGAGAGACGAGGGGCGGCACAGGGTACGGCCGGGTACGCTGACGCGTGGGGGATTTCGAGCTGTGGCGCGCCCGCCTTGAGCCCAACGCCAACCATTTACCCCCCCCCCCCCCCCGCGCTGATGTGACCCGCAGCCGGTGGAGAGTAAAGGCCGAAGAGCCGGGAGCCACGAACGAGGAGCGCGTTCACCACATTTCTATTGGCGACCTCGGATTGAAAGACGTAGCTACACATACGACGAGCACTCAGCCTCTCCGGTGGCGCAGATAGAAGGGTCGTGAGCATTGAGGAGATGTAGGAGGCGTTGAAACCAACAACACGGGAAGGAGAGGAGATTTAAATGAAAGCACAGTGGTTTGGATCGGGGGGAACGACGAAACCTAGGGAGACCGCGGAGTGATGGTCGGCGAGGAGTTGATTCTGCACAACGATCCCCGGCTTGGAGTAGGGCTCTGAGACGGGGTGGCGTTGCGCCATGCTGGGGAGCAGGGCTATGCGAGGCGAGCGGCGACGGGCGGGTGTGTTGCTGGGTGGGCGGTTTGCGGCGTTGTGGGTGGAGCGGCGGTCGTTGGGGGGAGGGGGGAGGTGGGCGGTGGGGCAAGCGGCGGCGGGCGGTCGGAGGCGGCGGCGGTGGGAGGCTGCGGTGGAGGGTGCGGTGCGGTCGCCGGCCGGTCGCCGGCTCGCGCGGTGCGAGCGGGCCGGCCGACATCTTCCTGCCGAAATCAATTCCTTTCCTAATATTTGTTGCTGGTACACTGGAAGCATCGCTTCCCTTCGCTCCTCTTTAAATTACTAGTAATATGCCCACGCGGCACGCGCGGGGATCTCAATAATCAAATTTACTCACTATGAAGACATCATAAGCTCAGTTTCGCTAATAAAATAATGATCTAAATAATAAAAATCAGCATGGTTCTATACTTAATTTTTTAATCACAACGAGAGGAGTTCAAAAAAAAAGTTAGAAATATCAGAATGGGCAAAAAGAATTACGTATATTTTTTTATAAATATACATTATCCATTAACTAAGGTACAATAGTTGAAATTTTAAATAAAATTCTCCATAACATAATTAGAATGTTTAGATTTGTAATCAAATCTACTTTTCAATGGTTATCAGCTGGCTATGGTGCTCGTCCGCTTGCCTGGACTGCGCCGGCGCTCAAGTCGCTGGCAGCCCCGCCCCCGAGCTTGCTATCTACAAATTGCTCCCCGTCTAGCCACTTCCTCTTTTTAATATAACAGGCAGCTCTCGTGTCGGTTCGTTAAAAAGAAGCTGCTCTCCAAATCGTGTGACCTATCTTCTATCTAATTTTCTCTCTTCTATCTAATTTTCTCTCTCAAGAAGAGCAGATGCAAAAGCACCATAGCCGCACCTTTTGGATTTCAAAAACATCTGTCAAAATGTTAGGATCCATCTGCTAGAATTGAAGGTGGCCCACTTCTAAATAAAAAAATCAAGTCCTTCCTAACCACCCTATGTCGTCTCCATGTCTCCATCCTCCTGCCTGCCCCTCTCGATCTGCTTCACAGCCCACTTCCGTGTCTAGAGTAACAAATCGAACTCGTAGCATCTGGAGTCCTAGATTTGGAGTAGATTACCTCCAGCGAACAAGATCATTCGTTCTAGATGATGGTGGCTGCGGACTGAGAGACCCATGTACCGGGACACCATCTGCATGGGGCCTACATAACTCCGCTGCCGATTTCTTCAGAAAAATCGAGCTCCTGGAAGGGCAAGGGGAACAGGAGGTGGCCAACGACGGTCAGGAGAAGGAGAAGATGAAAGGGAAGAGGAGGCACGACATGGAACAGGAGTCGTGATTACCGGGCGACTCGCGGTCCGATGCGTCGTGAAGAAAAGGGATGAATCGTTATTTTCACTTTAGCATGTGTGGGGTGCGGTTGGATAGCTGGGTGGGCCCAATGCAGGTACGGGTGGGTGGGTAAGGTGAGGTTAGGTAACAAAAACATTACGTTTTTGGTAGAAACGATCCCCAAATTGCGATTTTTACGGTCGTTCCACCTTTTTGGTCATCATGCAATCTTACGGGTGGGTCCGGTGTGAGGGGTAAGGTGGACCCGAATTAGGTGAAAAAAGTTTTCAATTGTTTTAGATTATCCCACTTAAAAGTATTATACTATCTCACAATGATTATTGTGGGAGTACGTATACAATGATTTCTTTATGGGGTGCACGTGAAGCACGTGTCCACGTTTCTCCTGGCTCCATCATTTCACCTCTGCTTCCAGCTAGTTCCCGCTTTCCAGTTCCCACCCCCACGGCTCGCCTACTCCCCCTACGGCATTGGCGACCTCCTCCGGCGACGAGCTGAGCGCCGCGGAAACCTGTTGCCAGCGCAGGCGAGCTCGTGCCACCACCTTTGAACCTCCCGAGCGATCCCCATTCCTGAGGCGGCCTGCTGCTGTCGATCTCCGCGGTGACCTCCCAGGCCGGGTCGCCCTGCTCCGTCACGATGTGAGTCACGGCGGCGAGGCCAATTTGCATATCGGCTTGATTTTTATTTCTTTGGGCTGGATTTTATCGAGGCATGTTCGTATTTTTGACTTCCTGTGCTGGATCTGGGGAATATTTTGACCTTTTAAATAGATCCTTAGCTGTCTATACAGTGAACTTGCATCTGGTTATTCTAAAACAAAGATGTCGGTGAAAATTGCATACTAGTGTTTCTGAATAACTCTAGATATTTACTTGAAATTTGATCTCACTACGAGTTTGCAAACTTAACTGTTATTTCTGTAGGATTTATATATGTTCCAGTCTTCAGAGCATCATGTAGCAGAATAGCAGATTTATGAGACGAGGCTCATCAGCAACAAGTCTATGTGTCATTCGTAGGTTCTGATTCTATTTTTGAGATATGAGTATATGGCCACTGAAACTGGTTTTATAGTGTAAAAGTAAAATCTGATGGCGCTATAGCTAGCTCAACTCTCATTTGGTATTATACGTGGTATTTGCCTTTGCTTTTGTTGTACGAAATAGTTAGTTTCAACTTCTGGAACCCACGTACCGTTGTCACATTTGAGGCCTTCTTTGCGGTGAAGGATATATTGTTATAGCACTGGAGGATTTAATACCCGTAGGTGGCATATGGGCGACTTTCGATGGTGATTTGTTTTTTAATATCTCCATTTTTCTTATTTTTGTGCACTTTTGTTCATTTCTTAACTGATCGATCTATGCCATATAGTCTGTCCTAAAATGAAAAACATTAACGACTGCTAGCATTCATGTTGTTAATTGTTATTTAATTAATAGTTCACCTTATTCTATCTTGACTTGTAGATAAAATGGAACGGCAGTCCACAATAGTGCACTGACATGTTTGAAGTCAAGTTCTGCATATTTTGAAAGCAATTCGTTTATCTTTAGAGCTCATCCAATTTAACTACCTTGTTTTGACAGAAGGATTTCAGAAGTAATAGAACAGAGGATATGACGACGCCGTACAAACCTAAGAACATCCTCATCACAGGAGCTGCTGGGTTTATCGCCTCCCATGTCGCAATCCGCATAATAAAGAATTACCCTGATTACAACATAGTCGTCCTCGACAAGCTTGACTACTGCTCTAATCTGAAGAACCTCCTCCCACTTTGCTCATTTCCCAACTTCAAGTTTGTCAAGGGTGATATTTCAAGTGCTGATCTTGTCAACTTCCTCCTTGTCACAGAAAATATTGATACTATAATGCACTTTGCAGCACAGACACATGTCGACAATTCATTTGGGAACTCCTTTGAATTTACCATGAACAACGTTTATGGTACTCACGTCCTCCTTGAGGCCTGCAAGGTTACTGGCCAGATCAGGAGGTTCATCCATGTGAGTACTGATGAGGTCTATGGGGAGACAGATGCAGATGCAGTGGTTGGAAACCATGAGGCGGCACAGCTACTCCCCACAAACCCATATTCTGCCACAAAAGCTGGAGCAGAGATGCTTGTTATGGCATATGGGAGATCCTACGGTCTGCCGGTTATCACTACTCGGGGAAATAATGTCTATGGTCCTAATCAGTTTCCTGAGAAGCTTATTCCAAAGCTAATTCTCTTGGCCATGAGAGGGAAACCCCTCCCAATCTATGGTGATGGATCTAATGTGCGGAGCTTCCTCTACTGTGAAGATGTTGCAGAGGCTTTCGAGGTCATTCTTCATCATGGAGAAGTTGGGCATGTTTACAATATCGGAATGAAGCGAGAGAGGACTGTCCTTGATGTTGCAAGAGATGTTTGCAAGCATTTTAACCTTGAAGCTGAGAAAGCCATCCAGTTTGTTGTCGACAGACCTTTCAATGATAAGAGGTATTTCCTGGATGATGCCAAGCTCAAAAGCCTTGGGTGGGTCGAGCGCACTCCATGGGAGGAGGGCCTGCGGAAGACAATAGAATGGTATGTAGCTAATTCTGACTTTTGGGGTGATGTTTCTGGGGCACTAGTGCCCCATCCGAGGACATCCATGGTGCCCAGTTATGGGGGATCCGAGGAGATTAAAGAAATCCTTAGTCAGTTTAGAGCATCTCCAAGAGAGTGCTAAAAACTTCTCCCAAAAACCTTGTTTTGGGGCTCTCCTAAAATTTTCTTTACCCCAAAATTATATCATCTCATTTCAGTTCCCTAATACTAATCTCCCCAAAAAATCAAAACAGCCCACATCAGCAATCGGCCCACTAATTGGGCCGGCCTCCTCCCTATCCCCTTCACGTTGGAGGTCTCCTGAAGACCGTCGCCTCGTTGCGCCGCCGGCGGGGCATCATCGCTAGGCCCCGCAAGACTGTCCTCCTCGCGCTGACGACGGAGAAGGTGAGATGCATCATCATATTTGTGGTTCATGTCCCGAATGACGGGGCATCATCGAGCACTAGTTCGAGCGGTGGGACAACACTAGGATAGCACCAGTTCAACGTACCTTTGTTCTGTGCATCGTGATGTTTGTGGTTCACATCTTGATTAACCAAAAACTTGAACCCTCCACTGCCCCCCTGCGTCCCTGCAACTTGTGTGGTCCATGTAAATTTTGTCTGGTCTTATTTTTGGTCTCATGAGTGTCCTAACATTGTAGTATTTTTATTGTTTGACAAGCAGATTGGTAAAAAGAATTCGCTATGAGCAGACGAAGCGTTTCCATGCAATTAGCGCTCGATTTGTCGTCAGATGATAACGATGGTGATGATGATTTCTTACTCGGTGTTACTCATGTGGCCATTAATGCGGATGAGTCGGATGATGAACCAAAACATCGTGGTTCTATCCTAGGGCATCAAGTACTTTGGCGAGATAGAGAAGTAGGACATCAGAGGTTGTATCAAGATTATTTTTCAGAAAATCCTAGGTACGGACATGTTTATTTCAGACGTCGGTATGTAAATAATAAATTGATAGACATCATTTTTATATAAATTCATATTTGTGTGTCTCATTACTTTTGATGTGCAGGTTTCGAATGAGGCGTTCATTGTTTGTACGTATATGGAAAGCTGTAGAAAAACACGATGAATATTTCGTGCAGAAAAGAAATGCTGCTGCTATACTTGGCCTTTCTAGTCTGCAAAAGATTACTGTAGCACTTCGGATGTTAAGTTATGGAGTAGCAGCAGATATTTTTGATGAGTATGTCCGTATTGCTGAGAGTACTGCTATTGAGAGTTTGAGAAGATTTGTCACTGCTGTTGTGGAGATTTTTGAAGGTGAGTACTTGAGGGAACCTAATGAAGGTGATATTGCAAAACTACTTGCAATTGGCGAGCGTAGAGGTTTTCCGGTAATTTGGGGTCGGTTGATTGTATGCATTGGCCGTGGAAAAATTGTCCTTCGTCACATCAAGGTATGTACACCGGTCATGTGCATGAGCCTACAATTATACTAGAAGCGATTGCGAGATAAAGATCTTTGGATTTGGCATGCTTTCTTTGGGATGCACGGTTCGCACAATGACATCAACGTTTTGCACCGGTCTTCTTTATTTGCGCGGCTAGCCGAAGGTCAAGCTCCGAGAGGTGAATTATACCATTAATGGTAATGAATATACAAAGGGTTATTATCTTGCTGATGGCATATATCCCTCATGGGCCACATTTGTGAAAACCATATCCGAGCCACAAGGTAACAAGAAGAAATATTTTGCACTCGCCCAAGAATCTTGTAGGAAGGACGTGGAATGTGCGTTTGGAGTTTTGCGGTCTCGATTTGCTATCGTGAGGGGGCGGCTCGATTTTGGGATGAAGAGACCCTTGGACGAATCATGAGGGCTTGTATAATTATGCACAACATGATAGTTGAAGATGAGCGCGAGGAAGAACATGATTTCAATTATGATCAAATGGGAGAACGGGTGAAGCCTTCTCACAAAAAAACACCTGAATTTCAGGAGTTTATTAAAAATTACCTAAGTATAAAGGACAAAGAAGTTCACAATCAGCTTCAAGATGACCTGATTGAGCACCTGTGGCAGCATCATCCAGACCTCTATAAAAAGATTTACTAGAGTTTACATGTAATGTTACTCTAAATAAGCATCATCCGGACCTCTATAAAAAATTACTAGAGTTCACATTTAATTTTACTTTCAATAATATTTGTAAAGTTTACTATTTTTCCTTTATGTTTAAGTAATTGGATGTATGACAAGACATGTTGAACTTGAATTCAAATATATTGTCTATGTTTTTGAATTAATTATGATTGTTGGCCAATGCTAGCAAGAATCTTCAAATGATCACCAAGATTGAAGTGCTACACATTAATGGAGTATCATGCCCATTGTGAGCATATTTCCCTTGGAAAAAAAGATCACCGAAATACATGCCATCTCGTAGGTCCTGTTTGCTTCTTTCAGTGAACAGGAAGCTTCCTTTTGAACAAAATTGCCACAACTTGAACACAACCAAATTGATCATATTTAGCAACAACCAACAAGGTTCATAATTTGGCAATGCTACATTGACACAATGTTTTTTCCAAACACACTGATCATGAAGCTAAATGGAAATAAAAAAGCAAAGTCTATATGGAAAAACAAGACAATACTTAAGTACTAGGCATAGAAAATCGGTTCATAATCTCAACCTGCAAGCACATGTAGTATTTCTTTAGCTCATCTGGCATGGCAGTGAGGTCCATGGTCATAATCCTCTCTTCATCCCTCTTTTTCTGCAACTGGACCTCCTGGATTCTCGCCTCAAGAAGTAATTTTTCATTTGCAGCTCGTTCCTGATCAAGAACAAGTGCTGCCTTTTCATTTGCGGCTCGTTCTGTTCAAGAGCAAATGCCTTGTTGAACCTCTCTTCTTTCTTTACCTCTTTCTCCTCATCACTTTCTTTCTTCGTGCCCACATATTTTCTAAAGTTGTTGTCACACTTTTTTTCTTCTCTCTGTATCGGTCTTGCTTTTGCCTTCTTCTTACCTATTGGCCTTATCAATGCATTAGCCTCTTGGCCTTCAACGTCACCTTGTCTGTTTCGCTTGGTAAAGTTGCATTGAGTTCAGCATTACACAAGCTTCTTTTTTGCTTCTTGTTGGATGCTTTAGCAACAGCCAATTCATCAAGTTTAGCAAGCCACTTTGGTTGTGTTTTCAGTTTATTCCAGCAATACATGAACTGGAATGATTTGTTATGTTTGTCTTCGGATTTGTACAAAGCACAGGCCTCTGCAACCTGCATACATCAACATCCAAGGGACATTCATTTGTGAGTTATAAAATTAAAATAGCTGACTTAAATCTAGATATTGCCAAGTATGTACCTTGTCTTTCATTGTAGTACCACTCTGAGGTCTCATCTCAATCCGTGATAGACACCCACAAAACTTGTTCACACATTTTTGTATGGTCTCCCACCGGTGCGTAAGAGAACCTATGGTACGTTGTGTCTGGCTGTGTGTATGGAAGTACTCACTGATACGAGACCAATACCTACCACCTTTTTGATCTTTGCCCACGATCGGATCCAAGCTTATATTCAGCCATCCTGAAACCAAAACCTCATCTTCGTGGTCACCGAAATTATTTTGTCTCTTATGGTTTGGCCTCGTGGAGGGGGCTCTGAATGGATTTGCATTGCTTCGAGTGTTGTTCGGCAAATGAGTTGTTACAATTATCAACATCTTCTAGATTGGTTTCATCCATCATCATGTTGGAAAAATATCCATTTCCTTCAAGTAAATAGTTACGGAGTTATGGCAACGACAAAGATCGAAAGCAATGGATATTTTAAATAGAGACAAAGCTAGTTTGTGGATGTATTATTTAAGGGCACTTCTTACGTATCGGGCTATCGGCCATACAAGCGACCTTCCTACCTTTTTGTAGATGATCTGGAGCTACCAGTATACGATTACGAGACAATAGCAAAAGCCACAGAAGATTTCTCAACTGAGAACAAGCTTGGTGAAGGTGGTTTCGGGCCTATATACTAGGTACCAATCTTGATATAAATGATAGCTGTAGTGCAGTTGCATCTTAATTTTTATAAAAATTAAAAGTGGCATCAGGATGGTTCACCTACTGACTAAATGCTTATATGTAATATCACCATTTCAGCAAGCACAAGATTTTCAAGCATTTACAAAGAGAATGTTCTTTTATGTAATGATGTATTAAACATACATCACTGGTAGTCCCCAAAACAAGCAGACTACGAGAACTACGATTCCGACATCAGATTTAAGTGTTACTACATTCTTATCAGTGAGAAGCATATGCAGGAAGCCGCTATTGACCACGAGCGGCCATGACTGTGCAGAAACAAACCAATCATGTGAAGCAAGTACAAAAATTACCATCCACATTCAAATATATTTGCATCCTCAAGATCGAAACCATTGAGAGTAAAGATCCATGTCATTTCACAGAGAACTTAAATCAGGAGTACGGTAGATTATCCATACCATTGCCATAGGAGTTATCGTTCCCTGTGTGTTCCAAGGTAGCAGATGGGTTGACCCTGGAACAGTACGGCATCGTTGAAAGGAAACCCAAATCGACACCGCCTTGGTCGTCGCCCCTGCAGCTCTGGAAATCGATGTCGCCGCCGGTCCATTGATGCTGCAGGCCGCCAGCGCCGGGATCTTGATGCTGCAGGCCACCAGCCCTAGGAACTTGATGTTGCAGGCCGCCGGCGCTGGGAACTTGAGGAAGCTGGCTGCTGCGGGCGTTGGGAACTTGAGGAAGCTGGCCGCCGGCATGGCCGCCACCCGATGTTGGAGCAATCTGCCACCTCGTCTTCCTTGGGCCTGCCGGAGAGGACCAGTTGGCCGTGGGGGCTGCATCTGCCTCCCCTCGCGTCGCCGCCGCTTTCTTCTTGTTGCCGCCGCCGCCGCTCGGCGGCGCCGTCGCGGACAGTTCCCCGCCGCCACGAGAGGTCCCGCGTCTCGGCAAAACTCGCGGGGAATCAACTCGCGCGCGCGGGAAATAAATTGTGGAGGTCGATTGGGGGAGGGGTGGAGGGACGCGGAAATATGCGCGGAGGCGGCCTTCTTTTTGGCGTCGCGAAAAGATAAGGGTGGGTTTTGGGGATCTGTTGGAGGGAGTTTTTTTCTTTTTTTTCTCCCTAAACAAGTATTAGGGATGGGATTAGCACTCTCTTGGAGATGCTCTTACCACATATAATCAGACAAATACGGTGGTCACTCAAAGATCAGAAGATGCTTCTCAGATGCAGGGATCAAGTTTCCAAAAGTAAAGCTCTGGCCTCTGAGTTCTGTTACGTTGAGTTGACTGCCTGACTGTGGAAAGTTCAAGTTAATACTGAGCTTAATGCACGTCTCTCGGTGACCAAGATGGGTTATTCATTACAAAATTGTTTCATCCATTGCAAATCTATAAATTGTTTTTCCCTGCAAAAGGCAGTCGTTTGAGCCCGGTACAGATACTTTTTCATCCACATTAATTCAAACATTTTTTCATTTTGTATCTGTTGACACCCAAAATTGGCAAGACTAGGTAGGCCGGTCTAACCGGTGGGCCCACACGGTCAGACCGCCCCGGTCAAAGTACTCAGAAGGCAATTTAGACTTCACCATTGGATAGGTCTCGTCGAGTACATCAAGATCCATATATAGAACATTCAAATCGGAGTCCGGATGAAGGAGATATGGCTTTCGGAAGATATGCATGTCGCAGAGGCGGTTAGACCGCCCCCCATAGGCGGTTAGACCGCCCCGTCGTGCCAAAACCGGTTAGGAGTTGTATTTCGACACGATTTTGTAAGGGTTTCGACTCCTAATGGGGCAATACCTCCCCTCCCTATAAATATAAAGGGCCGCGGCCGATTGAGCAGGATCCAATCTATCAAACACAATTTATTATTTATCGTTTCGCCTTTACTTTTATCTCTTTGCCCAAACTCTTCCAATCTCGATCTGTTGTTCTTCCTTCGTCTCCGCGATGACCGAAGGCGTTCTAGGTGGCCTGCCGATCCTAGAGCAACCCTACGTGCATCAATTCTGACGGGGTCCCTCCCGAGTCAACGTTAGTAGGTCTACCGCCGGTTGATCCCGGCAAACCGATCTAACCGCCCCATACAGGCGGTCTAACCGCCCCGTGCTTGTTGATCCTGTAAAAAGGTGTCAACATCATCGCACCTCCGTACATTTATTTATCATAAAAATCATTATTTTCATTACTTCCTCATACACACACATAGGACAAGTTTTTTTCTACTCCCACAAGTAACTACTCCCATATTTGTATCTCACAAACTATAACGTATCTTTGCATACTTGAAGTTTCTAAAATAAGTATGTACACATACTTGATTTTCAAAAGTGGTATGTGGACATACCCGTTTTTTAAATATGAGGAAACACATAGTTTGTGAACATACTTTTGTTTCTATATAGGAAATAACATATATCACAAGGTGCAAAAAAAATTACGAGTTCCACTGAAATTTTTTCATGGTTATCACTTTGATAAATCTTATTTTAGGTATGTTTACATACTTCAATAGATAAATGGGTATGTACACATATGTAAAGTGGTTTTTTGAACGTGGGAGTAACTACACCCGAGAGTAAATTGCATTTTAGGGTCTAAAGTCATGAACGCAAATGGTCTGCAATGATTGTCTTGTGCATAAATTGTCTTTTATACTAGTGGGAGTGAATGTGTCATTCCGAAACGATTGTTCGTGGGCATCGGTTACCACCCAGAATGGACGCGTCCCTTCACTGCGGGTGTGTGCCCACGTTCGGGTCATGAACTTCCTGCTACTAGTCCTTAAGTTTGATTCACAATGATCGACACGTCCGTTCAGAGCGAGTGTGCACACAAGTTTGTCGGTTAACACCCGGTGTCGGTCCTTAACTGAATTCTCAATGTTCAACACATGGATCAACTTGTGATGGTGTGTCATATCCAAACAACCATTCGAGATGTAGTTTTGTGCTTATATGCATGTTAACATTACACAGATACACACACAAACATATATTGCTTGTCCAATTCCAGCTTATTTCATTCTAGCCATGTTGCATCAACCGCTTCATCACTTTGTCAGTCTCCAAGGCCTGTGGGAATCATTAGCGTGAATCCAGACCATTCGCAGACCTTTTCAGTCATAACTCATGCAGTGTACCTAATCGGGGAGGACTTGTCAAGTCATCCTACACCGTGTGTGTTGCAATGCACGAACCATCTGGTCGATCTAATTGCCTTACAACACCCAATATGTTTCTCCAGATGCAATTGACAACCAAAGCTTTTCATAAATAAACTGTAGAGAGTTGTCTCGCAGTTGATGCGACATGAGCTGATGCAGTTGAGATGGACATTAGATACAACTGATGTGGCATGAGTTCCCCGCAGGACTCTCTTGTGTTGTAGAGCGGAAAGTCCGGAAAAGAACACATATATGCACATGTCAGGCTCATCCCGTGATACCTATCGTCCACACATGTAATCGATGTGCACCACTGAAGACTATGACCTAGATAGATTCGTATCAGGCGTCTAAATATATTCCGAGCATCTCACCTTTTCCATAGTAACTTTAGCAATGCTACACCGAGCTCAAGTGCCCGGTGTAGTCCTCGATAAATAGGCGAGTGCAGCACAATGTTCTTGAAAGGCAGGGACAACACTCATTGGTTCCTCATCTTGAATTTCTCAACTTTTATTATGGGGGTACTCGAGAGATCATTTTCTTGGCTAATCTTGTTTACTTTATGTATGCATGGTATTGAGACGGACACATTGTTAGCTTATGTAGGGTTTGTTCTTCGTTTGTATATGCAGTACGTGGAGAATGACCAAGCAAGGAGGGGACGGAGCATGAAACTTGGAGGAGTCGGTGAAGCGGGAGCAGTCGGCCACAATGGCACCTCACCAACACCCGGTTCAGTCGCTGCCATCGGCACCGCAACAGCACCCGGCCCCAATGGTACCTCCACTACCGCTGCAACACCCGAGGGTGATGGCACCTCCAGTTCAGCCGCTGGCAACGATAGCTCAGAATCAGCTGAACCTCATGGCACCACCTTTTCGCCCACGACCCAGGCGGCCACCTTTGTTGTTGCCTGTTGAAATGCCACCCGCGCGGACAGTGCTCATTGAACAAGATGAATCGCATGACCTGAAATGGTTTGTGTTGCTTTTGCTTCAGCAGGCCGGGCCTGCCCGTGTTTTTCACGAAGGTGTGTGGGTGTGCATTCTTGCCAGAGGGGTCACAAGCAATGGACCATTCGTGACCTACTGTTACACGCGTATAACATCGCCATTTCGCCTACCTGGCTTTGCATCCAAGGGCGAGACATCGCGCTTTGGTGGAGTATCTGCTCTAGGATACACATTTTGCTGCACTCTGTGCAGCGGCGGGATTGCCATGAGCCCATGATGGTAGTAGTATATCGTGATGGTAGTAGTATGAGTTGTGATGGTAGATTGCTAGTAGTATGTCGCTCAGAGTATGTTGTTGTACTTCCACCGATAGTGGATTGATCCATCCTCATGTGTGATCAATGCGTATGTATGCATTTGTGTCTATTGTACTTGGATTGTGTTGTTTCTAATAAAAATCGTAATGTGTGTCTACTCCCTCGGTATAAATTCAATGAAAACAGAAATTCTGTTCCCTTGATTTCTTAAATACCGGATGAACACAAGGCGAAACTGTCACTGTTATGCAATGAAAAAACTAACATCTTACAAGGAAAAAATTGTGGTAGTAGTATTCAATCGGACAAGATGAACAAAAGGCGAAAGTTCGTTCTACTTCTTCTACTCCATCTACTAGTAGCATTTACCACTAATCAAGGTGTCGCTTCTTTGTCGATGGTGCACCTGGCGCCTTGTCGCAGCTGCTCACGGACGAGGATGCCACTCTATTGCTACCGCCCGTTGAAGATGGTGGCAAACCTCTCTGGGCGCCGCCCGCGAATGAGGGCATCCCTCCAATGTCGTCGCTAGAGGATGATGACACTGCTCCATGGTGGTCGGTCGAGCACGGCCTTGGCGCCGCTCAATGGTGGATGATGATGGTCGGTCGATGATGGCCTCTGCTCGATGAGGATGGCAAAGATCGACTGTCGCCTACCGATGAGGATGAGAGAGGATGACGACGCTAGGAGATGACAGTTCCTCGTCGAGTGGCGGTACTTCCTTGCCCCTGACCCCTAACACCTCTTAATGAATTGTGAGGGTGTGATGTTTCAGAGGCACATGATCTTGGATTTCATTGTGTTCCATAAACCCCGAATCATCAGAGGATGTGTCAACCAGCACCTGAATGGGCCTCCGCTCTACCTACTCTTCATCAGACAACTGGGGATCATCTCTTTCATCAGAAGAGGAGGATGTGGCATGTGTCGCACCTCTAGGAGACAATAGAGCTTCATGGGGAGAGGAAGAGGGCGATGTGCGAGAATGGGGTTTTTTGGTTGCAAGAGTGGCGAGAGGAAGAGGGCGCTGGGTGAGAAGAGGGCATTTGTTGGTTACCAGACAGGGCTATCTATGACCAGAGGAACCCATTCCACCATTATTGACAAAACTGCTACCGAAAAGATTAGAGTAGTTTTATATAATGTGGGAAATACTCCCTCCATTCACGAAAGAATGCAACTGTGGGATCCGTGTTGGTCAAACTAATTCAAATTTGACCAAATTTATAGTAAATAGTATTAACACTTATATCTTTGTATAAACTTATCAGGAAGTCAGAATTGCATTCTTTTGTGGACGGGGGGAGTACTCTATGAACAAGGGGAAAGACCATTCAACAAATTGTTAACGGACCGGAAGAAATAACAGTAGCCTAGAAGGTTCTTTTAGCAATACATCAATATACCAGACCTTTGTAACCTTTTCCACTCATGTGTCTTTGTTAGAGTTATAACTCCTCCATTATTCTCCCACAACCTTATTCTTTGGCTGTCCTGTCAATCATACCTTGTCCCTGGGCAAATCTTATTCCTGACATTGTTGTGAGCGTCGCCAATAAGATTAGTGATGCAAGAGATTTCATCATGTTCAAAGCAGTCTGCAAGGGTTGGAATTGCGCTCGTTCAGGTGAGGCGCGCCCATTGACCCTTGGATTCTGAAATCGAAATTTATCGGTGAATCTGGAGCAGTGACATTCGCATCCATCGCATATATGCGGCTTTTTGAGATATCCTTTCCTGCATTGGTTGGGAAAAGGACTAGATTGATTGGTTGCGGCGGATATGGAAGCCTAGTCGCCTTAGATTGCAGAGATTGATGCAACACGCTCATGTTGAATCCTTTGTCTTATAAGCACATTCGTCTTCCTCGACTTCCAAATTGGAGCCAAATGTCTACTCTCCAAGCTTGTATCTTGTTCTTTGAAACAACAACTAGTGCAGAGTCATTTGTCGTGATTACTTGCTTTTGACCAGAGAAATCTTTTGCGGCGCTAGGATCATTGCTCGTTTGCATGTGGCATTTGCGTAGCCAATCCGACTGAACTACACTACCTTTGAAAGATTTCTGGTACAGTTCCTCTGAACACATGTAGATCTACTTGGGGAAGATCTTCCACCGCCTCCACATCCTGGACTTTGGTTGTCATGGGTTATTGGCATGGGCAACTCTTCTCTACTCGAAGGTGAAGATCGATTGTTCTTTGTTATTCTGGAGAAAAAGAAGCTGAGGTGGTGGAACTAAATCTACATTCATTCGTCGGGGACATTTGGCAGCCTATTTCCTGGGAGAGAGCTCCTAAGTTCCGGAATAAGATCATCTTATTTGGTCCTAGCACGTGCATTGTTACAGAAGAGCATGCTATTTCTGGTTTGCCTAACCTGAGGGCAAACTACATTTACTTCCCACGAACTTATCATCACGATGAAAAGAATGAGTACCAGATCTACCAACAGGGAATAGGTATTGTTCCAAGTGTCAGCACTACTCATGCGATCCGCATTAAGCAAGTTCGTGGAGACTGGATTTGGTCGCGAGGACCATGGTTGTAGCCTAGCCACCTAAATGCGGATCTTTAGTTGTGTACCACTTGTAACACATTTCAATGTACAAATATCTATATTATCATCTTTCCTCAATTATTCAGTGCATATGTATGAGTTTCTACCACAATCAATGTACCACGATCCCTATAGGGAACATGCAGTTACACATTTTGATAATCAGGAAGGTCCTTGCAGCAAAACATCAACAGACTGGACAAGTGGCAAACATCATAAGATGCCATCTCAGAGCTACTCATTGAAAGTGCATCTTGGCCCCTAATTGTTTTGGTGATAATGACAAACACAATTGTTAACTAAGATGTGTGCAGGATTAAAGCAAAAGAAAAATACGCTTCGACCAAAAGGAGACCCCCAACTCATTTTTCGGTGTTAAGGCTCATTGAAGGCTTAAATTCATTTTTATTTCAAAATTGAGTATATGAAACACCGTACTGTAGAGGGGATGCGAATTGGCGTCTTGAGATGCTAAAAGTGCTTAGTGATATACCCAAAATAAACCTAGAGAGACACAAAGCCTACACGTACACAAGTTGATCTTTTTGGGAAAAGATTAGCATGTCTCAGAAGTTACAGCCCTTGGTCGGACGTACCGATCTCGCCTCTCTGGTAGAATTTTTGTCACCCTCAGTAGTTCCGACCCCAGGTCGGAAGTACCGATAAGCCTCCACTGTTTCATTTCCAGAGGTCATCAGTAGTTCTGACATGACGACGGAAGTTTCGATAATCTTCGTTTCTGCACAGTAACGACTAGTTTGGTAGGTGAGTATTTGTACCCCCTCACCTTTTCCTTCATTTGCTATTGACCTAACTCGAGACAAACTCACCCAAGAGCATTCACTCCTCTCCCACTCCCTCGTAGAGCTAATTCTTGAGAGATTTGACGAGCGCACGACGGTGCGGCCGGCCTCGCGATGGGCACGGATGGCCTTGCGATGGGCACAGGCACACGACGAAGCGGCCGGCTTTCTTTGAGAGGTCGAACTGCGGGCAAGACCAGGAGGTGAGGAGGGAGGACATGAGCGCTAAGACGGTTGCCACGTCGCTCCCTACGGAGAAACAGGGGTTCGCTCCATCCACCAGATTTTGGCGGACGGAGACAACACGCATAAAACACAAATATTCCTCCTTGGTTCAACCCGCTCCCACTCCCCATCCAAACGAACTAAAAACGAGTTGAACCCATCGGGTTGGACCCGACACCCCAACCAAATACACGATTAGTTATCCTTTAGCTTTGGTGTTTTGGATAAGGTTTGGGTCAAATATTAGGAATATAAATCACGAATAACTTTTAAGTCGCTGAGTTTGGAAATGTGAAAATTATATCAAGAGATTGGTCATGGAAAATATTTTTTTATCACATATATAACTTTCCAATAAATATTTTTATAGAAAAAAGAAGTCAAGGTTGCACTTTGGAGGGAGTATCAACTCATGTGGCAAGTAGCAACTCCTGAAAAATATTGTATATCAGGCTATAAATGGATGTAAAGCTTGAGTAGAACCAGAAGTCAACCACATATCTTGTCCTATAGTATTAAATTTGTCATGGTACGAAGCCTAATGTCATGTTAGTTTACTCTAGACCAGTCAAGAAGCAGGTCATCAACATAGTGTTGGCTTAGCCAGACAAGGTCTTTCAGTTAGATTCATAAATAGATGTGTTCAAACAGACTAAAAACGCTAACTAGTAAATAACAAAAAGACTATCATGAACCAAGGTAGTCATTAACTAGTGAAAAAAGAACTAGCTGTGCATGCTTCAAACATTCATAATTGAAATATCTAATAAAGTAAACTTCTAATCGCTTACACAACTTACACTAGATTATGAGTGTATGAGACCTAGAAATAAGTCACCGAATGTCATTGTGTCATCAACATATCATGAAGACATAGTAAAGTTTGAGAAGAAAAATGTCGGACAAAATATAGAATCGTATGCCCTGTAATACACGGGTCTGATAATATCTATAGAAAATCTCACCTCTTGAGCCCCAATCCCGTATTCTTCCATCAATTTAGAGTTCAATGTCCAAAAAAGTTCAGAGAATACAAGTGGTATACTTAGTAAAGAAGAACAGTAGCAAATCACAATACTGGGGAAAGCCAAGTTTAGTACCATTGCGAAATGATAATTGTCATCCAACAATTCAGAGTTGATATCATACAATATACTATGATGTAACATTAACATAATGAAAAGAGGTGTTCGCTAGTTCCATCAGACACATCACACAGATCTATTTAGATGTAGCAAGATGTCACAAGGGATCTGGTTTAATTAAACCGGTAAGATTTATCAGCCTCACCATAGGTAGCCGGGGATCTTGATGCGGAGGAAGAGCAAGACCATGGCGTAGGCGATGATGACGGCTACCGCACCAGAGCCGCCTAAGGAGACGCGGAGGCTCCGGGGTCTGGTGCGATCGGCGGCGAGGTCGAGGAGGATGATGCCGATGCCGCCGAGGAGGAACATGAACCCGGAGGAGAGCCCCTCGATGATGTACTGGCCGTTGACGCGCCCCGGGAGGAAGACGACGGGGCGGACGGCACCGGTGGCGGGGTCCTGAGCGCTGCCGATGCCTGGGGGCTCGACGATGACGTCGTATACCAGGCCGGAGACGACAGCGAAGTAGGTGAGGAGGATGAGGGAGAAGACGGTCATGGGGGAGGGGAGGGCAACGTTGGACGGCAGCCTGAAGCGGGTGCGCGGTGGCCGGAGGAAGGAGAAGGGCAACACTCGGAGGACGTGGAAGAGGGGGTCGATGGAGTCCAAGTCGGATCCGTGGGTCTGTGTGGCCGCGGCCGCCGACGACGACGCCGCCGCGGCGCTGCCGCCGGCGTGGTCCGATCTGGGAGGCATCGTGCGTCGAGAGTCCAGCAGGAAAGGGAGGAAAGACGGGTTTGGGTGGGGTTGCTGAGTCTTTTTTTTGGGTGAGAAACGGGGGATTCGTTCCGCCCAGCATTTTTTTTCATAATTTTCAAAAAAAATGTCTATCACAAACTTTATCAAAACTATACATAAACCACCAATTGAATCTGTGACCGCAGTTTCAAACGGCGGTTGTGATGTGGCATGGTCAGTGGCCTCTGGGTTGTCGTTTCAATGGTAACCGACACAAACGCCGCTTGAAACGGTGGGTGGCGGCCCAACCGCCGATGGCTGGGGAGGGCGATCTTCCGACCGTCATTTCACAAAGCAGTTAGCAGCCCACCCACCCTACCTTAACTGCTAATTTGTACTCCCTCCGTCTCATATAAAAGTGCAATCCTAACTTTTGAAAAAAAAATCTCACAAAGAATGCAATTTTAGATAATACTATCTAATCACCTTTTTAATTAAGTGGTCATATTTGATTTGCATGGCAACACTTACTGTATTTGGCAGACAAATGAGAGTATTAAAGTCTTTTCATTCTTCCACTAATTTGTCCTAAAAAGCTAAAATTGCACTCTTTTATGGGACGAAGGGAGTAGTGTCTCTAATTATGATTCTCTAATTGGTATATATCCCAAATCCCCAACCCCCCCACCCACGCGATTAAACTCCCTAAAGCCTCGTTTGGGTAACGAGGGAATGGGGTGGAATCGTGCCGAAAACCCGCGACGAGTAGAATTAAGCCCACGCGGGGGCGAATTCTTCGGGCGGCCCAAAAACTGCATTTGGAAACGCTGGGATCGGTTTTTGGCCCAAGTCAATCCACCCCAATCCACCCGAGTATTGATCCAGACCTCTGCACACGGGGAAAAAAACAAGGTGATGTCGGCACGCTGCGCATCTCTCTTTCCTCCCCGTGGAAGGCGACGCCGCCACTGCTTTCTCCCTCGCAGCGCCGCTGGCGAGATCGGGACAAGTACGTCTCCTCCTTCCCTCCCTCCATCTCCTCCTCCGTCTCATCCCCTCCCTCCATCTCCTCCTCCACCTCACCCCTCCCCGACTCCTTTCTTGCTAGGGTTTGTCAAGAGCGGCAACGACAGCGGTAGCGGCGCCTCTGGCGACTTCTACTCCAACTCCGGCCTCGATTCGGTTCCTCTAGGTGCATATCCTCCTTCTCCCCTTCCATCTCCTCCTCCTCCTTCATGCTAGGTTAAACACTTGTTCTTGTGCTACCCAAGATCCTCCAGGAGAGGGCTTCTTGCTGGTCCTAGTTGTTCGATTGGATTCATACATATGGAAATTGAGTTTGGTCAAGTATGTAGACAAATTGAGTTTATACGCATGATGACAGGTTGCATATACTCTTGATGGTATTATGTATATACAATAAGTTGAATGATGTTGGCCTTTTTTTCTTGTCGTGATTTTTTATGTATAATCTCTGGTACTACTTTTATTATTGCAGTATGGTTAGATCAATAGATTCATGCTTGATGATGATCCGTGCCAGATATTAGATACTTGTCATGCCTACTAGTATTTACTATTGTCATTTTGATTTCAGTCACTGATATTAGAATAAAGAAGTGTGTGGTAGTCTTGTTCTCAGGTCTGTAGTATCCCACATATGATCGACTAGCAGTCCTTGATAGAGTTGTAGCTCCATCTGAATTGTCAGATTGCATTTCATACTATGGTGGTCTGCTTGTTGGCCAATAGGTTAGACATTATTGGAGCTGAGTATCTATTGTTATCTATTTTGCCCGGTCTTGATTTGTTGTCACTATTGTAGTTCAGATCTAGAGATGAGTCACTATTGTGTATATATATGATTTGATTGGCTCTTATTCAGTTTATTTGCGCATACAACAGGATATATCGTTTCTGCTGCTCTGCTTTTAGCTTATAGGGGTTTACGAAGTCAAAAGGGTTTACAAAGTCAGGTAGGCTTGCTATTTTTAGGTCCATGATAACTCATAACTGAATTGCCTATTTTACTAAGGTTTTCTTTAAATTCCTTCAGATGGGTTACATGGTATTTGATAGATCATGGTATTGATGAAGGTCCATCAGTTTGTCAGGTTCCAGAAAATAAGTGAATGCACAATTTTTGTTTGGGAGATATAACATGGGTTAAGCTTATTGGGTCTTCATGTTGGCCAGCCCAAGTATATGTTACGACCTTGCACCTTGTTAGCGTATCTTTTAGTGTTGAAAGTATGTTCCTTTTCCTAGAACTAGACAAATTTTAATTGCTGGTGGCAAATGTCCTTGTTGCTAACTGCCCACATCGGAACTAAACATTTGACAAATGCTAGCTTGATGAACATTAAGAATATAAAATTTGGCTGCTACAATTGCTTGTCTTTTTTGTTTGAACTTACATTGATCAACAACGACCGAAACGAACAATGTTTATAGTTCAGCTACCACTTTAGCATGCGTATCATCTGAAGTCATGAGTCATGACATTTTTTAGTATTAGTTCTGGACTCTAGCTTCCCCTCGATCTATTTACACCTAGTTTATTTTTTAATTAAAGGTCATCAATGAATCATGTGTTGGTAGCAAGCCTAAGAAGAAAGACAAGCATGATTGCCTAGTCTGGCTTTATGTCACATGTCAATAGTAAGTGATTCTATGACAGATTAGTCCTTCATTTTCTTTCTGTAATGGTACTCTTTGTGACATTCTTAGATTGTTTGTTTCTGTTATTCCACTTTCAGCTTCACGTAGATCCTTGGAAGTCTAACTCATAGTTTAAAATGGTATGCATAAGCTCTTGTCTCTTAGGACAATGATATGGACGTTGTTCTATAGTGATGGTAAGGCCAGTCTCAGTCGAGATGTCATGAACACGATTACCTAGAGTGACACATCATCTAAAAACATTTAAAACTTCAATGAAACACCTCCCTCTCAATGCATAGTTTCATCTATTATTATTTTCTAGGTTGCATGCAAGACACAAGTTGTCTAGGTAATTATGTAGGGAGGGTTTCATCCTCATGAAACTCATTTTACCTCTCTCTTCATTAATACACTGCCACATCATCAAAAGTTCTTACATGACAGCTTATTTAATGTCCATGAAATCTCCACTAAGACTGACCTAATAATGATTTCTCATATGAATTCATTGGATGCATATGCTGAAACAAGAAAATAACAGCGCAATGGAAGCACTCCGTGAGGTGCTTGAGAAGGTATGATGGTCATCTCTATGATTTACACTAGGCATTTTGTGACTAAGAAAATTGATATAGATCGTTGAGAAACATGTTTGCTTCAATAATGTAGAAGCTATCTTATTGAGAAACATGTGTGACAACTGTTTAATTGGGTTTGTGATTTGCCTTACTAAGTGCGACAAACAGAAAGTGCCTTCTATTTGTTCATAATTGCCTTTGTTTGCTTTTGTAACAGATATGAAGGACCTGAAGTTATCAAAGATGATTCTGCAACAATGCCCTTAAGAGAAAGCTAGTCTTCAAATTTTATAAACTGAAACATTGAATTTCAAGTCATTTATATGTATATTAATGCATTACTTGGAGTCATGTACTGCCATGTGTTCATGCATGCACATGCACGTTTTCTTCCCTTCAAAATTTCTTTATGATTGTGTGTAATTAGTTTTCTATTTTCTAGATTTTTTCTAGGTTATTTCTGTATACTTTCTAGGGTTGTTTTATTTTTTTAAATTTTGTTTTGGCTTTGTGATAGTACCGTCCCGCAATAATCCATCATCTCCAGCCAAAACCAGCCCCCCCCCCAAACGTTTTAAATAAGAAAGAGAATTAAACCCAAGCGTGGAAGGGGATTGGGTGGTGCACGTGGATCCACCCATTACCCTTGTGTGTGACATCTAGCCTGGTAAGATTTCCACCAGTTCCCAAACGAGGCCTAAGGCCTCATTGTTTCCACCGGATTGGATTCCGACTGGAATTGATAAATGTAATAAGAACATCATGATAGCTATTATAAGAGATCCGGATATTCGGGTCGAAAATTAATTTACTCATGATAGATACACCAATAGACTTGGAATCAATCCACTAGTCAAGAGATGTGGAATCAATCCGGCTTCGGTCTCTTGTTCTACCTATCAAGATGAGTAAATTAAATCTCAACTCGGAATAAATTTGAGTCTCTATCATGATTTTCTCGATGTATCTATTATTCCGGCTGGACCGAATCCGATGGAAGCGAATAAGCACTAAGGCCTCATTCGTTTCCAGCTGATTGAATTCCGACCAGAATGGATAAATATAACAAGAAAATCGTGATAGATACTTAAGAGAGTCGGATTTATTCCAGGTCAAAAATTAATTTACTCATGATAGGTACACCAACACACTCAGAATCAATCCACTAATCAAGAGGTGTGGAATCAATTCGGCTCTTTGGTCTCTTGTTCTACCAATCATGATGAGTAAATTATTTCTCGATCCAGAATAAAAAGAGTTTCTATCATAATTTTCTTGATATATCTATTATTCCGGTCGGATTGAATCCGATGGAAGCGAACAAGCCCTAAGTAAGCTTTGCAAGCTAGTGAGAACTTCATATCCATCTCTGTCAATTAGAGCTTCTACTATATGTATTTACCACAACAGACATCAAAGGCAACGACCGTCTGCATATTGTTCTAATACAACAGGTGGGTGTAACCATAAATATTTAGGGATGAAACCCTTAAGATTGATTCCCTTTGGATTATCTAATTTTGCTCCGTTGTGCTTCCATTATGTTTAGAACTTCTCAGCTGTTCTCTGTACTGTTTAGCCAAGAGGAATACATAATGCCTGTAGTAGCCATATGTCTATATCATCTCAATTTCAATTTTACCCCAGTTCAGTAGTTTTGTTTGATTCTATTTCTAGCAATTTTTGGTGCTAGGTAGGTTTCATTTTGTTCATGGTCTCATTGTTTTCTTTTAATTGCCTGAAGCCATAATTTTCAGTAATATGGTGATGTAAAAGTAGAGGTGTGATCTTTACTGCATTACTGAAATGAGAAAATGTCTTTTTAGTCTTTGTCATGAATGGCTTGGTGTTCCTATTTTATATTTTACTGAGTCTACCTACAGGGGATCCTGTTCACTTGTTCACCCCCTTTATTTGCACATATTGAATAATGTGTCGAGTTAATCTACAATTTTTTTTGAACTGAAACTGTGGGGGAGTTCCCCACATCATTTGTATTAATAAAAAGTTAATTTACAATTTTTACATGTCTGGAAATGATATATCATTTTTCGGTAGCCAAAATACTGAAAACTGATTTCAGAAACCTAAATTTTACAAGAAAAGATGTGCCAAGGATTAATCCACATGTTGGTGTGTAGCCAATCCCAATGTGTTCTCTTGGACAAGGCACAAATCAGAAGGTGCTCCCTGCCAAGTATTCTTTTCCCTTCTAACCACCTTGCAATTTTGTGATGGCATCATCGCTCCCCCCGCAGCCCTGCTCAATCATGTGGTGCAGATGTGCAGAATAGATATTTGATTGCACAAAAAATTAGGTTCATCTCCTGTGCTTGTTCTGGCATTGTGTTTCAGTGTCCTCTACTTGTTTATTGGTTTGCTTCGGAGGTTGCAACAAAAATATGATTCTGCTTTGGGTTTGGTTGGGGAGGGAAAAAATTTCCCCCTCACTTTGACCACTAATTAAGGGTATTAAACAATGTCAGTTTTTAAAACTACCTCCACAGCCCTGTGTAAAATTGCGAGACAAATCTAATGAGGTATTTGACCGCATGATTAGAGAATGGTTACTGTAGCAAATCATCAATTAATTATGCTCATTAGATTCGTCACGCAGAGTTACACTCATCTGTGAAAAGGTTTTGCAAATAGACTTCATTTAGTACTTCATGCACGCAACATTCCCTAAGCGAAGTTTTTTTCCTCCCCCAACCAAACATAGGCTGACAAGCTGTCTCTGCAGGGACGATGGGGTCGATCCTGATGCTGATGTCCATTCTGACCAACGAGCTAGAGGTGATACAAAGACGGCAAAAAAAATCCTGGCTCTGCCCCGAACACAGCCTTTGGAGCACCCTATGTACAAGTGAGTGCCAGGACCATCTTATTGTGCAACTTCCATGATCTTATGTTAGCTTCCGGCCTGCAGGTTTGATTTGGTTTCCCATTTTGTACAAAGGACCATTTTGTGAACATGGATTGTGTTGTCACCCTACTGAATAATTCCCTACAAAGTAAGCTTTTGCCCTGCAGCTCCAAGTTTGCACCATTGCAAACAGGTCAGACCAAATAAGCTATTCTACTGTTTTCATGTTGCGACAAAATCTGTGGTTAGGCTAGTGTGATTGCAAATCACTGAGGTTAATGGTTCTAGTAGTAAATTTCAGATGGCTTAATGGCCTGAAACATGTCCCATCATGACTGGTGTTGTTTAGATTTGTTTTCTGATAAATTAACTACTCTTATTCAGATAATTCAGATGCATATTGATAATTATTAATTATTCTTATTTAGAATCTAAAACCAAGCATGGGGGAATTGCCTTTCTGTTCTCCCGTGGTTAACTCTGGTCAAGGCAGCACAACGTTGTTGTTCCTGGGCAGGAGATGTTGCAGAATGATAGTGTGAGGCCATATATCACTGCGGTCTATTAATTTGAACCGACTGATTTTTTTTTGAATGAAACAAAGCCATATTAATTTACACGAATTGAACATGTTGTTTTGTGATCGTAATGGGCACGCGACCATTCTGCTGAATCATTAGCTATATCTATTATATATATGTTGTTTTGAACTATTTCCATCTTCCTGCAGCTACAAGGTAACATTCATGCTCAAAACAAACAAGCTTCAGTTTCATTTGCATTGTGAAAGACAGTGAAACAAGCTGTTAGATGATGGTATGAAGACTGAAATAGCTCGAGGGTGTGTAGAAAATTCATTTTTAGGGTGATGGTTCTTGTCTTTCTATGCTTGTAATATGATCATGGTTCCTAACCCTTCAGATGGTGCAATTGTGGATTCCAAAGACATCATATGCTTATGTAGGTGAAGGCCAGAGTACGCATGTAGCTTATTTGCTATATTTGTATGCCCATAACTTGTCAATATCTGTAAATTGTTTACTTAGTTCTTTGTATTTTCCGGATCGTAATCTTTTTTTATCATATTCTTTTAAGGTACTGACTTTACAACAGCAGATTGTAGTGGAGCTTTTTGTTACAGCCGGCTTTCGAACACGGGAACGGATACTGATTTGTCGCGGATAGAACATCCACTCCCACACGGGCCTACTAGACAGAGCACCCCACTCGTGCGCGGGCCCACTAGTCAGAAACCAGTTCGATTCGTCGTTCCCCATTTTCCTTGGGTGTATGTGTGTGTAGAACGGGTAGTCTATGGCCGGCCATAGAATACTTATTCTGTGGCCGGGCACCTTACCGTCTGTTTGCTTTCTTTCCGGGGTCTCATTAATACGTCTTGGTAAGAACTCCGCTATTTGGTACCCGGGATACTGAATTAATATTCAGCACCCGAGCCTCCCCGCGCGCCAAGCGTCCCGCGCCTGCTCGCAACCAAGCCCGTGCATCTGGTTTTCCCACGCCACGTGCTCGAGATTTTGGGCAGCTAGGTTTATTTTCTTTGTACGTCCCGCAAGGTTGCTAAGGTCCGATTTTTCAGTCCAACCGCTCACCCACGTGGCTACGTTCTCCATCCAACTCCATTCATTTTCTTTTCTCCACGTACCGAACAAACCAGCAACCAGCCAGCAGTAATTTTCTCTCAGAGTAAATCAGCACCAGCCACCAGCCAAACGAACAGGCTGAATTTGTCTGTGCTCAACGCACCACGTACCGAGGAATCTTCCTATTCGAATGACAAAATATCAATTAGTAGATAAAAGATTCATTTGAAGTAACTAATCATTCATTAGAAGTTGACGTGACTATGTTAGCGGTGTTGACCTCTTTGGCTCTAACTGTTTTCCTCAAAAATTTGAGCGGTTACTAGTATTATGAAATAACGTGCTCTTCTCACTCAAGACTGGAGGGTTCTGTTTTTATGATGGCAGGACATTTGCAACTTCTTTATATATTACTCCAAGGTAAAGGACACAATAGAAAAAATACACGTTAAATTTGCTCAGCATGTTATCGAAATTTGTGCTAATTACTAGAAAAGATGAATGAACGGTACCAAAGACAAAAACAATTACAAAATCTCAAAGTGCTAATTAAAAGAAGGGCAAGGCTAATTTACAGTCGGTTGTAAAATAGTCAAATGTACAGCCGGCTCCTTTTTTGGGCGGAAGGGCAAAACCAATTACTCCACCTTCCTTTTTTAAGAAAGACTTGGTCGGTGAAGTTTTATGGTGCGCGCGGGATTAAAAAAAAGCGCGAGAGACCCATGGTTTGGGGTCAGTAAAAAAAAACAAGCCCATTAGAAACGAGAATAGGGTCCCAAATCCAGTGCGGTACATCAGAAAATCCAAAGAGAAAAACTGCCAGTATACAATCAAGATCGATAGGAAAAGTAAAAAAAGTTGTGTGCGAATCCCACATTAGTTTCTTCATGAATTCACACGGGTAGAGATCACCAACATGTTTAGCAGCTTTGTGAACCAGAAAATGAGGTCTCGATCTAGAAAACTAGCTAAACAAATCCAAATTGCCAACCGGTGCATATATACAGCAACATGGTAGATTTTTTAAGCTGGCTGCGTGATTTGGATGTGCAGTAGTGCAATCCTGACATGTAGCATATGCACATCATCTGCATCCTTATGTCCCTTTTACCTGTTTGTTATAATTAAGTTGTTCTACCTGAAAAACCAAAACAGAAAGAGATTTAGTGGGCAAAAAAATGGAAAAAAAGAGAACACTATATAGTTGGCTAGATTAGTATACTAACATGCCTTCATGTTTTTATTTTTCTGGCTGGTAAACTTAATTAAGTTTCATGACATTAGGTGCAATGGCTTATGGGATATATGGTTACATAGTTGGTTAGATTAATATCCTAACATGACTTCATGATTTTATTTTCTGGCTGGTAAACTGAATTAAGTTTCATGACATTGGATATAACAACTTATGGGTTAGAAGTATATGGTAACATAGTTGGCTAGATTAGTATGCAAACATGCCTTCATGTTTTTATTTTTCTGCCTATTAAACTGAAGTAAGTTTCATGACGCTGGGTACAAATTGGTTGTGTCAGGCACCATGGATTTGATCCAGTTTCCGCCGGAGTTTGATATTGATTTCATAGATGTGGAGACTGCAGATCCTACATTTTGTACTAAAAGAAAAGCCAACAGGTGCTGTTTTGGGACCCTATGATAAACTTCAGATTCCTAGTAACAACAACATGCTTGCTATTGATGTTGCATAAACACTAGTGGACAATAGCCCCAATCCTGATGGGAGCCAATATGTTGCTGGTGGTGACTTGTTTGCTGAAGAGAAAACACTGCATAGTATAACTGAAGGCGATGAAGATCCTTATGAGATTGTTGAGGAAGTGTGGTGCACACCCCGTCCCATACACTAGTCAAAGTTTTGCATCTAAAGAGGAAGCAAAGTCTTACTTCAATGTTTATGCGAAGAGGATTGGTTTCTCAATTCGCATTAGTGCCACATGCAACAAATCCTACGGTGGTTTGTGCAATGGCTCGAATCTTTTATAGGGCAGAAGCATTGAGAAAGGTAGCGGGATCGAACACTTAGTATGATGACAAATATGAGGCATATAAATAACTACAATGAATAAAACACATCTAAAACTAGCTGCTTGTTAGAATATATGCAAGGGGGATTTTGACACATGTGATTATATAGCTAACTGTGGGAGTTGCTTTTTGCAACATCTAAACCAGTGGCTGGAAAACATATAATTTGATAAATACGTATACTAAGTTGTTGTTGAATGGAGATGGTCGACATACCTCATTGCAAGCAGAATTTGTTCTTCCACCTTGTGTTCATTTCCTGGGTGCCTGAACCATTTGTAGGTGGACAGCTTTCAGATGTTGGGCATATCTTTTTCATTGAAATTTCACACTGTACGATAGTCCCAATGTTCAGCATGCATCAGCATGTGGAACCCGCAGTTGTGGCTGTAAATGGAGAGACATAGGAAAAATGGTTTATTTTAGTTACAAGAAAAAGGGCTGCCAAAAAAGAAAAAAGCAGTAGTTCTTATAAAATACGTGTTGGGTGCATACTTGTTGCTATGAGCTGGAACGCTAATACAGACAATGTCAATAATTCTGAATGACTACATTTGACTCAGAGTAGTATTCACTCCAGAGATACTTAATTGATTCCATGATGAGTTGGTTGCAGCAAGTCCTTAGATTGTTGTCTTGCATTATTGAGCACTAGGAGGAAATAATGCCCAATGCCCTTTGTGAATATTAATATTGGTTTTGAAATGTGATTAACAAAAAAAGATAAAACACTTGTACTCTTAGGTGCAACCAGTACTCAGTATCCAAAAAGAATAAGAATAGAAGTACCGGATCATATGTTCTGTCTTCTAGGCATTGTGTGAGTTTTATTTGGTGGTCAGATTGCAGTAAATTATCAAGTAAGAAAATGTATCATTATTAAGGATTGTTTTACATAAGTACAACAAAAAAAGCATATGGAGTTGTTGAGACAATATGCATGAGCATACCGATTGCTTGCATGTCATTGCCTATCTATAAAATACTACTACTAGTTGTTGCCTAAATTCTAGCAAATTGTTGCTTAGATTCTAACAAGCTGTTGCCAACATTCTAACTAAATGTTGCCTAGATGAATCTGCATTTGAAATGCTCTACATAACAAAAGATATTTAGTAAACAGTGCTACGAAACAAACGATCAAACACAATGACATGCAATCTTTACAGTTCACTTATCGAAACATTAAAGCCTACATCAGACAAAAAAACTATAGAATGAAGTCAAACAAAAATGTGAAATATGGCACAATGGAAATACAATGTGGTACATGAACAACTAATCCAAGTTAGTACCATATTTTCTATCATGTTCGACAATAAAATCAAATCGAAGCACTCAGACTCGTTTAAGAGTCAAATGAGAGCAAAAATAATCAATTATTATGAATAACTGCATGTCAAATTGGGACAAGTTGTTGGCTGCAAGCAAGGTAGCGCTTGTGCTGGCTGCAAGCGCGATAGGATCATCTGAAAATGCCTACTCACCACCATACAAATTCAACTATTATGAACTTTGCATTCAACTCGGCTAGTCGCTAGTTGGTCTTAGTGTTCCAACCTAGGACAACTTTTTTGGCAAATAAAATTACTACTTGACTACCAGGGTCTAGAACCAGCTAACTACAGAGTAATTAGGTGCGTGGGATGGCTGCCAGCGAAGCCGTGAACCCTCATAAAAATAAAACAATAAAACTCAGGTTCTTCTTAGCTGGTATTTGGCTAATTAAGTGATAAAATGAACTTGGGAGAAATACAGATTCATTAGTTAACAAGGTAGTGTTGTGTTTCATACAGCAAAATTCTTTGTTTTCAAAACTATTTAGATAAGGGAAAACTGACGCATCTAAAACTGAATAGTGTATCCATGCTTCATTTCTCATAAAAAAGAACTAAAAAGAGCATGCATCCATGAATAAACTCGGTAACCTAATTATGATTCAATTCAGACCACAAAGCATATCTTCTGTAGTCAGTCAGAAATGTCGAAACTGACTATTACTGCAGAACCTGCAATCTGTGAATCCAAGATGGCACTGAAACAAGGGAATAGAAACAAGGATTTGTAGAAAAGACATCCTAAAAAGAGTCTGTGAAGGTAAAATGTAGAGACAGAAAATCAACAACATATCAGATGGCAAAAGACTAAGCTGAAAAAGATCATGGTACCTAGCTACTAAACACAGACGGTGGAGATGGACATGCTACCATGCTAGTATTGTATGCTCCCTGCAGGGGCGGGCCCCATATGTATTCATGGGTATTCAGTTGAATACCCAAAATTTTTGACAAAAAAAGTTCATATACTTAGTATATTACATGTATTTGTCAAAAAATAGAAAAAGTCACTGCATATTGGGCTTCCACTACTACATCCCGGCCTCCCATTGCCACTTGCCAGGGTCCGGCCCAAATTTCCCATGGCCCAAACTGCCACAACCCCTTTGGGCTTTGGCTCGTTCGACCCCCCACCCCGGCGGTCGGCGGACAGCACAACACCGGCACCGCCGACGCCCGGACGCGACGCCAGCGCCGGCACCGCCAACCCTAGCGGCGTAGCGTAGCACCGGCGGCCGGGCCGGCGTCCGGCGACCCGTGACCGGCCCGGGCCGTCGGCCGAGCGGCCCAAGCCTCTCTCCGGGCGGCGGCGGCGCGGGAGATCGGGAGCGGGGAGGTCGGCCGGCGGGGAGGCGCGACGCAAGGTGTCGGCGTCTCGTAGCGGCGGCGAGAGGCAACCGGCGGCAGGGCGGAGCGGGTGGACGGCGCCCAACGGTGCGGGCGGGGGCGGCGGGGGCGCCGGCGGCCGGGCGGCTGCCTCCGTGCCTCGAGTCCTCCCTCTCCCTGGCTCCCTGTCCGGCTGTCCCTTTTCCGCTTTTCGAGTTCCAGCTTCCAGGTCTATTCTTCCTCTTCGATTGGAGACTTAGGTGAACACAGATTACTTGAGATTGCAATTTTGATTGACGATTGCTTGTTAATTTGTGTTAATTTTAAGGCGATGCAGTAATTTAGTGATTGTAAATTGTAATTTATAGGATCAAACTTCAAATCATGAAGAGGAAGAAGGCGGGCAGTAGTGCTACTACTGATTTGAAGTCTTTTCTTCGAGAGAAGGGTCGCAAGAAGAAAGATCTTCAGCCTGAAATTGCTATTCCATCTACCAATGAAAGCCAAATGCAATTGGTTGTTTTCCATGGACAGAGTGATACATGAACAAGCAGTGTTCCACCTCAACCAATGAGAGATGAGCAGCCAGACTGTGAGCAGCGGCAGTCAGGTGAACTCCCAATAACAGAAGATGATGAATCCATGACTCCTGCTTAGTCTGATTCTAGTGACAGTGATGAAGATAATATTGATGATTATGAGATTGAGCATGATCCTGGATTGAGAATTCCTATCTCAAGTTATCGTGTCAATGCCCGAGATTCAGTTAGAAGGGCGCTTATTGCAATGGGTCCATGTCGACCAAAAATGAAAAGGGAGGATTTCCCGCAACATAAGTGTGGAGGTATGCGCCGCTTCAACCTCAAGTGGTTTGATGAATTTAAGTGGATTGAGTATAGTGTGCATAGAGATGCTGCTTATTGTTTTATTTGCTATCTGTTCAAAGGTAGTGGAGATGCTGGTGGGGATGCTTTTGTTGATGGAGGGTTTCGAAATTGGCACATGAAAGTTAGAATCCGTAAGCATGTTGGTACTATTGATAGTTATCATAATGAAGCTGAAGAGAAATATAATCGGTTCATTATGCCTAAGACATCAATCCGTGAGTCCATTGCATCAAACTCTGAACAGATCAAGGCAAGGTATCGAGCTCGATTGACATGGTCACTTAAGTGCATAAGATTTCTTTTGCGTCAAGGTTTGGCTTTTCGTGGTCATGATGAGAAAAAAGATTCACTTAATAGGGGGAATTTTCGTGAACTTTTGGCATGGTTAGCAGGAAACTTTGAAGAAGTTAACCAGGTGGTACTAGAAAATGCACCACAAAATTGTCAGATGATAGATCACAAGATACAGAAACAACTCATTGCTGCTTGTGCTCATGAAACAACCAAGTTTATCATAGAGGAACTTGGTGATGAGTGTTTTGCAATTCTTGCTGATGAGTCAAGTGATGCATACCTACAGGAACAGTTGGCTGTTTGCTTGCGCTATGTCAATAAAAAAGGAGATCCAGCTGAGCGATTTCTTGGCCTTGTTCATGTTGAAGATACTACAGCACTGACGCTTAAAGAGGCAATTCAGTCCTTTCTTATGAAATATCAATTGCTCTTATCCAAGGTACGCGGTCAAGGATACGATGGAGCTAGTAATATGAAGGGTAATGCCAATGGGTTGAAAAAACTAATTATGGATGAGTCCCCTTCGCATATTATGTTCCTTCGTTTCGCCCATCAACTTCAACTAACCCTTGTAGTCGTTGCTAGGGAGGATACTGATTGTGATTCGTTCTTTGGACAACTTTCATATCTGTTGAATGTTCTAGGGATGTCTTGTAAAAAGATCCGGATGCTTCGTATGGCACAAGCTGAATACATGATTGAAGCATTGAGATTGGGTGAAATTGAAACTGGGCAAGGTTTGAATCAAGAGATGGGTTTAGCGAGGCCAGGTGATACTCGATGGGGATCTCACTACAAAACGGTAATGCATGTTATGCATTTGTATTCTTCAATTAGAAAAGTTCTTGTTAGGATTGGGACTGAAAGTAAAGGGGCTGAGGCTAATGGAGCTCAAACTATGCTCAAAGTATTCGAGTCATTTGAGTTTGTTTTCCTCCTACACTTGCTAAATGAAATATTTGGCTACACAAATGACTTGTGCATTGCTTTGCAAAAGAGAGAGCAAGACATTGTAAATGCAATGGATCTTCTTGAGTTCACAAAGGTAGAATTAAATGTTTTGAGGCAAGATTACGGATGGCGAGGACTTCCTTAATAGGGTCACTTCTTTTTGTGAGAAGCACAAAGTTAGAGTTGCTGACATGAATGCAAAGTATATTCCTCAGCAAAGATCAAGACAGTTCTATAAAGGTGCCATCAATTACCATCGATATCATGCTGACATGTTCTTGGGTATTGATAGGCAAGTTCAAGAGCTTAACAATAGATTTGATGAGGTAAACACAGAGCTACTTAGATGCATGGCATCATTCAGTCCAGCCAAATCATTTGCTGCTTTTGATGCTGAGAACTTGATTAAGCTTGCTAAGTTCTATCCTCATGACTTTGATGTTGAAGAAATGAATCAACTTCCTTTTCAACTGAACCGATATATTGATGAGATGAGGAATGATGACAACTTCAAAAATTTGAGAAGTTTGATAGAGTTATCATGATGTTAGTTGAAAAAGATAAACTTTCTAGATATGATATTGTTTACAAACTTCTCAAATTAGTGCTACTTCTGCCTGTTGCTACTGCCGGTGTTGAGAGCATCTTTTCTATAATGAACTTTGTCAAAAGCAAGCTAAGTAGCAAGATGGGGCAGAATTATTTGAATGGTTTCTTGGTCACATTCATTGAAAGGGAATTCTTCTTGCAAACTAAGGATCAGGACATCATCACTTATTTTCAAGCCATTAAGGATCGAAAAGTTAACCTGTAGGCTGCATTTTGTAAGCTTTCTTATCATTCTGTTATTTTATTTTCGGTTTATTTCACATGTTGCATCTTGGATATGTTTATCATTCAGTACAATCATTTTGTTCTTTATCCTCAATTTATTTCTCTATCAAACAGTTACTATAGTCGATATATATTTAATTATGTGCTACAATATGAACTTTAGGCTGCCAATTTTTTTGCACTTTGAAAATTTTTGAATACCCAAACCCCAAATTCTGGGCCCACCCCTGGCTCACTGTGTCCAAAAATGTAAGCCCAAGTCACCTTCACAACTATTGCAGTGAGATGCCCGACCAACCAACTATTGCAGCATAACCAAATTTCTCAAACGCAGATGTCTTACCTACGTGTGTGTAGAAGCAGTTTCCCCGGGGGTACAGAGAGATGTAGATTTCTTTAGAGAGATGCAGATTTCTCGAATGCAGATCCTGCTCGCTCCACTTCTACCACCAAATCCTCAGGCCCTCGCCTGTGCTGCTCCTATTCCACGGATCCTCAAGCCTCTCCCCGTGGATTGCAAGCAAATATGCTCACCTCCTGTCAAATCGAACAAAAAAATGGCACAAAAATCAGTACGCATCCAGCCTTCGCGATGTGGGGGGCGACACATGTCAGTAGGGTGTGCTCACCTCCATGCGAGCTCCATTGCTCCGTGTGCTTCCTTCCCATGTGAGGTCGCCGGCGACGGAAGAGGAGAAATCGCCTAGAAATCGTCGGCGGGAGAGATGAACTCTAGAGGGAGCGGGGGAATGGAAAATGGGGAACGACGAATCGAACTGGTTTCCTGACTAGTGGGCCCGCGCAAGAGTGGGGTGCTCTGTCTAGTAGGCCCGTGTGGGAGTGGATGTTCTATCCGCGACAAATCAGTATCCGTTCCCGTGTTCGAAAGCCGACTGTAACAACAAGCTCCACTACAGCCTGCTGTTGTAAAGTCATTACCTTTTACTAAACATCCACCTGCCGACCGTGCCCCCCCAACACCTTCCTCTCTCATTCAGATTTTGCACACACACCCTCGTACGCAGATTTGCTTCTCAGGTGTGTATATAATTTTTTTATTTCAGAAGTTAAAGTTTGCTTCCATTTGCAAACTTGCAAGTTTATTTGGAACCAAACACAAACTTCTGTTAATGGTTCGTCTTATGGTCAATAATTTAGTAGGCTGTAGCGGTATGGACGGTGCCTGCCACTACCTTCAGACTGCTATAGGCGCATGCGAAGCCTGTGCCAGAGCTTTTTTTAAAAAGCCATCTGCCAGGGGCGGCAACGCCCGACCTGACACCGCTTAGAGAGAAGGCTGTCTTCCCAGATGGCTAGCACATCCGTGACAAAAGCCGCTTAACCACCGTCTGCCTCCCGTCATGGTGTAGATGCGCTTGCATGCTCATCCGACGGCTGCATGATGCTGGGTAGCAGCCCCTGTTGGGTGGTTAGCTATCCTCCGTGATAGCTAGTTATTTTCGATATATATATATATACTAGGTGCATGCCCATGCGTTGCTACGGACATTCATATATCAATAATGCAATACACAGGATATATAATAAAGTTATGTGTTTTGCTACATGCATTGAAAAAATTATAGTGCAATGCACCGTGCATTCAGCAAAGCAATATATCAAATGAAAATAGTTAATTCACATATTTCATTATGGTATCAAATACTACAAATACTACAAGATGCATAAGTAAACTCTATCAAGATTTGACTAATAACCGCACCATCTCGAAGGCTTGATTTTCCAAACAGTTAAGAATCCTGCATAAAATTCTCAAAGCATGACTTCCACATTTACCCCTACACTTCCAACCATTAAAGCATAGAACCATGATAACATATTAGATTTGCATGTCAGAGCAACCTCTCCATCAAAATGTTACTTGTGATGCAACCATAAAAAGTGAAAAATTGGCAATGAAGACCAGCATTTCCAACCCTTTGAGTCTTTCTCTACACCGCTCTTGACAATATCCTAGTCTAAGGTAAAATATACCATTAACAATAGGATGGAATCACCTTTGCCCTGCCATCAGAAACAATTCCGAATTACATTTAAAGTGACTTCACAAATTAGGCTCCAAACATTAAGCGAGAAATAGAACTATATTCAATATATGTAAAATTCTATTGTATGGAGAATAAATTGTTCCTTAGTCACAAGCATACAAACGATATAATAATATCTCATATCAGTGACCTAACAATGGCATACATGCAAGTGTGGTACATGCTCTGATATTTCTTTGGACAATTGAAGCTACAATGTTTGATTATTTCTCTGTAATTATTGTCGATGCGAAATGAGGTTGTACAGGTAGACATAGCTCATGCAATTGGATCAAAACAAATTGAAGTTTTTCTGTTCTTTCCTTAGTGCCTGACAATTGGCCAATACTACTTGTTTAGCCAACTTCTAAAGAAGAAATAGGTAGGCTAAACGAGTAATAGGTAAAACTTGGCTACCAAATCCGAGTTGCTATCGTTTTTATTCAACTGCTATCTTTGTCACACCCTACAAATTAGAAAAGAAAGATCCTAACCATCACTCATTTAGTGAATAATCTGAGCTGCTCTCAGAATCCATTGCTCAGTAAATATTACAATATGATTGCTTTGAAACTTACATACCGAAATTAACTATAGTGATAGCATCGAAAACATGCATTCGTTGCTAACTCAAAACGGGACTGTACCATGAGTAGACAACAACAATACGTATGGATTGCCCAAAAGCCATGAAACAATTAGAAGCAAAGAAATACTAATGTAGTTTACTTGCTTTACTAACGAAACTGAAGCACCTAGGTAGTTAGGACTGGTGCTGATGTTGAATAGCAGAGTAGCAGTTAGAATTTGGTGAGAAACTAAACATGAGGAAACATACAAAAAATAGTAAGTCATGTTCAAATTTGGAATGGTCCACTTAAGACGGGTGTGCTGTAATGGAAGTACTTTATCTTTAGCACACAATGGTATATTGAAACAACCATGTACATATGTTATGATATATCTGAACCCAGTGGCAGAATCACTCGAGAAAGGAAGCGCAAACACTTTCATAACAATGTGGGTCATTGTTTTTGCTGGGTTCAGATAAAATGGAAACCAGCTATCTTTCCATAACATTAAGGAAACCAGTCGTCTTTCCAATTTTATAATTCACATAACTAACAAATTGGTTCAGACGTACTTCCTAAAAGAAACTTTCGTATATAAATTTACATTAGACATAACCATGCATGGTAGCAAGCAAAAACATGGTGGCAGACTTATGTGCAGCCTGCAAAAGAACAAAGCCTTCGATAATATGAACTTTGATAAAATTAATATGCAAAAAGACAGATTACATGGATCTGCACCTATCTCATAACAAAAGGTTGTCGAAAAGAGTAGGAGAAGAGAACATATCTTACATTTCTTAGAATAAATAATATCCACTTAAATCCACACTGGGAAAAAACCTTTCCTGGAGTCCAATCAGTAGAATCAAAGTAAGCACATTTACTGAAAAGACGTTAAATCAAAAAAAACAATATGTATATTAACAGAAGATGCAGGGGAAAATATGCAGCATTTCATTTTCTTTATTATAAACATCATAAGGTCAACAAAGTATAAATTAGACTTCCACAATACATAGGACCAAGTACAGAAGTACCTGAAGGAACAAGTACTTGAATCAAAATGCATATTCACCAATGCGTGGATGACAAATTATTAGACCTTCTTGGAAAGATGTCAGTTAACAAAATAATTTCATTAGAAAACCTATGCAAAATACATAAAGCTTGTAAAAATGGTCATATAGTTGCCTCATTTTTTGTGAGAGGTTAATACTGCAGAAATTTTGAGAGAGGGTTCTAAGCCTACGAGGATGAGCAGTTTGCCTATGTTGTAACTCACAGGATTAGGATGACTGCATTTTGAAAACAATTTTAGGGCGATCCATAGCAGCTGCATTTTCAGAATTTTTGGTACGAAAGTAAAAGCTAGAATGTAAATTAATTGTACCTGAGACGACATTTTCTTCCAGGTCCCATGAGTCCTCTTGGAGCCAAGTTAACAATTGGCAGATTCCGATAAGAACACCTTCCCAGATCTATGTAGTAGTATAATGTCGTTGAAGTAAATATAAATAAATGTGCAAAACAAAGAAGGCAGTATTACTTCTTTTTAAAGGTATGTAGTAATACTTCTTTCATAAAACCATAGGAAATCTATGGTGTTTCGTTTGTCTGACCACATGTAGATGGAGAAATAAGATTCCAGGTAGCACTTCTCATAATCCAAACACGCTAATTTCGAGATTCAGTGCTAACATACTAATTAAAAGACTTTGCTGGCATGATGAAACGTACCAACATATCTCCCTAAATGCGGCCCAACAACCATACATGGATCTCTAATTGGCAGCTTATCATTTAGTCATCAGTGAGTAATATAGAAATAGCAGTCATAAGTGAGCAATAAGAAATAAGCAAATAAAAGTAGAGGAGCCTTTTCTTGTAGGGATTGCATTCTGTAAAAAAAAGTGAACCTTACATAGAAAAGCCCTCTTAGTGATCTGTAAAGAAGATCAAATGCAATATCATGACCTTGCAAAGACAAACTTTAATTTCTTGCTGCAATAATAATTAAAGGACTCAGAAGACCTTTCTAAGAATTGCTTAATGCAATAGTAGATGATGAGTGGTATAAAAGGCTCCCATTCCTCTCCTGCAATAAAACATCGAAAGAATCAGACAAGCCTCAAGGTGAACGCAGAGGCCTGTAGGACTTGTGAAGTGCAATTAGTGCCATGAGACACATCCTCCTGAGAGAATCGACATCAGGACATAACTAATATTAAGCGTGACTCACCTAGTGGAGCGTGACGCACGCTCGGGCCGCAGCGGCAAGTGTGGCCGGCTGGTCCTTAGCAGTGACAGATGACAGGGCGTCTCCCCCAACCTGGCGACACTGCTGCAGAGCTCCACACACGATGATATTGAAGACGGTGTCTAGGCGCGAGGACACAATGGTGAAGGGCGCGAAGAGGGTAACGCCTAGGCCGCCACATCCACAGAGAAGGTCTCCTTGAGAGATGTCTCCACAGGGATGTGGGCACTTGCCAGACGGGCAGGAGACGACGACGCCGAGAACGGATGGTGGGACGGCAGTGTGCCGATTAGCCTGAGCGGTGGGAACGCGGATGAGATGGAGAGGTCCATGGATCCGCACATCACATGGGCCAATCCTCAGGCCCGGAGTGGGAAGGATCCATGCAAATTCCATCCGCTTGGTGTGGAGCTGAGGAGGAGGTGGGCGGCGAGGAGATTACAGAGGTGGTGGTGGCGCCTACACGACTGCGTCACGCCGAATGTCGCCGCATTCCACGTCCACGCGGATGGTAGCTCTACTGCTGGATCCACCGCTGGCCATCAAACGCCGGTCGTCCTCACCACCAGATCCCACGCCCATCGTCCCCAATGCGGGGCACTCCTCGTCGTCAAGCAGGCACCATTGAGGAATCGGCGACAGCGTAGGGAGCGAGAAGTGGCTGCCCTCATCACCGTCCCGCGACGAGCAGGTCGGGGTAGGAGGGTGTAAGGAATCGGATGCCCGTTAGCCTAAGAGGGGGAGGGGGTGAATTAGGCAACTTAAAACCTTAACCTAAGGCTCACTAACTTTTACACAAAGGTAAACTAGAACATACTATCTATATGTGCAACTATGGTTGTTCTAGTGTGAAACTCCCATCCCAAAAGAAGGTTTGCAACCTATAGCCAATCCTAGCATGATACTACTCTAGGAAAGTAGAGGCAAGCAAAGATTGCAATAGAGTAAATGCGGAAACGTAAAGGGGATGAGAGGAAGCAAACTCTTGACACGCGATTTATCCCGTGGTATCGGTAGGCACTAAGCCACCCCTAGTCCACGTTGTTGAAGCACTCACACAAGAGTATTGCTTCCGGTCACCAAGTCTCTCCTAAGAGCACCACTTGACTTGCCACAAAGGCTAGCCACTTAGGCACTTGTCAAGCTCCCTTGGTCACCTTGATGCCGCCTCCACTAAGGAGCTTCTCCACCAAGGAAGGGGGTCTCCACGTCCCCCGCACAAAGTGTCCTCGCCGCTCCACACCAAGCCGGAGGGTCGATGACGATTGCCGGTGAGCCACTTAGGCTCCAAGGCTTCCGGCGAACCATGTACAACTGGATTCACTAAAGAATCACCTCACAAGGTTGGCACAACCTTGCACTCACTCAGTTCTAAGCTAAGCCTAGCACTAAGCACATACACAAAGCATGTACTAGTCTAAGTATGAGCAATTAAGCACTTGGATGGATTGGATATCATCTTGAATGTGTCTTGAACTCCTCTGCACTTCCACACAATCCAGCAACCTCAAATGGGTGAGTGGAGGGGGTATAAATAGCCCAAGGCATCAAACTAGCCGTTGGCTAAAGCTGCTGAAAAAGGTACCGTCGGATGATCCGACGCTATGCTCTTCCAGGGCGTCGGTTCATCCGGTGCCCCTCCCACGTCACGTAGCCTTTGAGGTTCTCTGACACAACTGCTCCGACGCTATGCACCGACGCTACGTCGGATCATCCGGTGCTGAAGACCTCGCGTCCAAATCGCTACTGGTAGCTTCCAACTGACCGTCGGATAGACCGATGCTTCACCTTGACCAGGGCGTCGGATCATCCCGGTCCGAAGGCTCGTCTTGGCGCGTCTCTCGTATGAATTCAAACTAAGCGTCGGATAGACCGACGGGGTCCCCACTCAGACCGTCGGATCATCCGATGCTACTCGTCTTCTTCGTTTTTCCTCTCGCTACTCGTCCGACGCATCTAGAAATTGGACCGTCGGTTCATCCGACGGTACCTAGGGTTTCACCCCGTGCACCAACTCATCCGACGATTGCACCGACACATGTAAATGAGGGACCGTCGGATCATCCGACGGTGTCTTCTCTTTTCTTTTACTTGCTTGGTTTTGACCCTTTGTTTTGGCATTTTTGCATGTGGTTTTCTTGCATCCTTGGGACCTAGAAATGTCTACAAAGACATGCTCAAACAATATGGTTAGTCCCAATGATCATGTTGTCATGAATCACCAAAATCAAACTCCGAACAAATGGCATATGAGGCCATGTTCGCTACAATCTCCCCCTTTTTGGTGATTTATGACAACACAACCAAAGCAAGCATAAATTTGCTAGAATTGACAGAATTAGAACCACTTACACTTGCTTGGATGCTTACCATCATCCAAACTCCCCCTAGATCAAACTTCCCCCTTTTTGATCTTATGTTCACATTCTCCCCCTTTGGTCTCATATCCTTGAAATCACTTGTAAGCATCCTTGAGCCCACTTGTAAGCTTAAGCCACAAGCTTGCTTTGGTCCCACATTCTCCCTTTTTGGAATAAAATCTCCAAAAAGCCCCAAAGCAAAAGGGTCCAAGACAACTAGCAAGACCTAGCAATCATAGCTCAAAGGAGAGATGTTAAATGCAAGGGAGAAAGCCGCATGAACCATGATCCATATGTGTGATATCAATGAAGATACCACATGTGAGAACAACTAAGGTGTATCACAAGATCATGAGACTAGCATGATACAAACTAAGCTCCCCCTAAGTGTGTGCACAAAAAGAATACCACTTGTAGGACAAGGGCAGTGAGAAACAAGTGCACAACTATAAACTTGAAAGACAAGGAAGCTTAGAGCATATCATGCAAGGAGGTAGCTTAAAGGACAAGAGATAAAACAAATGGGTTCTTGTTACATTACCACTTGTAGATATCACTTGTAGTCTTTTGATCATTGCATACCTCCGAGGGATGATCCTCTCTACCTTGTTGGCACCACATTGAGATGAGCTACTTGGAAATGATATCACTAGGTGACACCACTTGAAAGAAGCTTGTATAGAAGACACTTGGGGTACCACAAGGATTAGGAATGTATGAGTACATTGCCTTTGAACTTATATAGAGACATAAGCTCGCAAGGACATGACTCAATAGCATGAAGCTCATATTGCTATATTCACTCTTTTAGAGATGTTAGATCACATTTAGAGTGAAATAGAATTCTCTTAGAATGAAACACCGCACCGGAACGCGTCGCTAAGGGACTACATAAGAAAAGCTTGAAACAATGTTAGTCCCATAACCAAACCATAGGATGAGCTCCCCCTAAATGTGTGCATGTAGTGTTTGAATCACCAACCAAATGTATGCACATTGTTTATGACAACAAAGGGAAGCTTACCCTATAGCTTGCTCATGATGCAAAGAGATATATATGAAAACATGCACCATGAAAGAACAAGTGTAGCTTTCCTACACACTAATCAAACCATGTAGATTGCTCATGGGTTAGCACATGACACAAGCAACCTACCATATGTAAATATTGCAACAAATGCAACCTAAACAAGGCAATGGAGCTACAATGATGCAAGAGATAGGTACTAGTTTCCATTACCTCAACCGGGGAACTTGGGCAACACATATCCAATTTGCAAGCTTGGCTTATAGACTTGAATCTTCTCATCTTGATTGTGCCAAGCCTCCCAAGTCCCCGCATATGGCCTTCAAGTGGCCTTCGGAACCCAAACCATTTGAGACCCCTTCATGTTGGTGATGACTTCCTTGGGCACCCAAATGGGTTGGTTCCTACCCCGCTCTTCCTTCATCTTCCCAACCTTGTGTGCAACCACCTTGCCATTTGCTTTCTTCTTGATGACGTAGGTGTTGCTATTGGTCTTGTTCTTGCGGTTGGGCTTGGTGTAGATGAGGGAGCTCTTGATTGTGGGCTTCAATTTCATCTTTGCGCCCTTGTCCATCTTCTTGACAAATTGAGGGCATTTGTAGAACTTGTGCCCTTCTCCATGACACTTGTAGCAAGTCACGGTTGCACCCTTCTCAAGCTTCTTCACCATGGGATCACGGTTATCTTGAGAAGGTTGGACTTGGCTCTTTATGTCTTGAGAGATGTCCACTTGTTCTTCATCGTTCTTGCCCTTGTCCATCAAGTTTGCCAACCTTTCTCGGAGCCATTTCACTTCTTGCTTGAGCTCATCATTTTCCTTGCCTATGAGATAATCACATGATTCTACAACAACATTCTCATGGCAAGATGGTGAGCAAGATTCATCAATTAAGTCAATGCAAGAAGTTGAAGCATCTACCTTGGAGATAGGAATTGCACAAGGGATAGATGTTTCATCAAGCTCAAAGGAATTACTTGTTATAGTCTCATTGCTCTCAAGCTTAGATTTTAGCTCATCACACTCCTTGCTAAGCAATTTGAATTTGCACAACAAATGTTCATGATTTGTAGAAAGGGTGTCACTAAGATCATTGAGAGCATTGAGTTCTTTGATTTCATTAGCTTGTTGTTCAAGCATTCCTTTTTGCTCATGGATTAGCTCAACAAGATCATTGATAGAGGTGGTGTCGGATTCGTCATCACTTACATTGCTTTCCATACCTTTGGCCATGAGGCACATGTGTGATGATGAAGGACCTTGCATGAAGCGGGTGGTGAAGTTCTTTCTTGATTCATCACTTGAGCTAGAAGAACTTGATCCACCACTTACCCACGGACGGCTATTGTTGCTTCTTGCCTTGGTCTCCTCTCCTTGACCACCTTCTTCTTGGGCTTGTGCTTGATCTTGGTGAACTTGATGTGTTGATGATGACGCCCTTCTCTCAAGTGGACGTTGTAGCCGTACATGTTGACTTTCCTCACATACTTGAAGATCTTCTTCACATACTCAGCCACCATGGATTCAACCTCTTCATCACTTGAGGAATCTCCATCGTCACCATCATCACCATCATCTTCGCTTGAGCTTCCATGAGTAGCCATCCTACTCAACATTTTCTCTTGTCGACTTGAGAGAGCATGGCTTGTTGTTGGAGAGGATGGTTCTTGAGGTTTTTCTTGGGGCGCCTTCTTTGACTTGGGCATGAGTTGAAGCTCATGTGCCATGATCTTGCTCAAGATATGCGATGGCTTCAAATCTTCGAGCTTCTTCTCGTAGATGATTGCTTTCACCAAGTCATAGTCGGGCTTTCAGAGACTTTGAAGGATCTTGCGATTGATGTTCAAGTCTGTGATGTCCTTCACACCTAAGGCATTAATCTCATTGACAAGCACATTTAGGCGTGAGTACATAGATTCGGCATTTTCATTAGCAAGTTGCTTAAAGCTATTGAATTCCTCAAGGAGACAACCGTAGCGTTCATTAGCAACTTCTTTTGAACCCTCATTTTGCTCCTTTATGGTTTTCCATAGCTCATGAGCATTTTCACAAGTAAAAACTCTATTGAAAACGCCTACATCTAGTGAGGACAAAATGATACTCTTAGCAATTATATCAAATTGCTTTTCCTTCCTAGTACCATTTTTCATGCCCTCATCGGTGACTCTCCAAACATCAAGGTCCCTTGCTTGGAGATAGGCCTCCATGAGAACCTTCCACCGAGGATAGCCCGTGCCATCGAAATGTGGAGCCAAACCTAAGGTATCCACCCCTTTCATCCCTCTATAGAGCAACTCACTAGGCGGTGAAGCCTAACCGTTCCAATGAGCCGGTTTTCACAATTCACCAATCGAATTGGCGTTTCCTTGTGAAGGAAGTGAGTCCCGGCTCTGATACCACTTGTAAGGAATCGGATGCCCGTTAGCCTAAGAGGGGGAGGGGGTGAATTAGGCAACTTAAAACCTTAACCTAAGGCTCACTAACTTTTACACAAAGGTAAACTAGAACATACTATCTATATGTGCAACTATGGTTGTTCTAGTGTGAAACTCCCATCCCAAAAGAAGGTTTGCAACCTATAGCCAATCCTAGCATGATACTACTCTAGGAAAGTAGAGGCAAGCAAAGATTGCAATAGAGTAAATGCGGAAACGTAAATGGGATGAGAGGAAGCAAACTCTTGACACGTGATTTATCCCGTGGTATCGGTAGGCACTAAGCCACCCCTAGTCCACGTTGTTGAAGCACTCACACAAGAGTATTGCTTCCCGGTCACCAAGTCTCTCCCAAGAGCACCACTTGACTCGCCACAAAGGCTAGCCACTTAGGCACTTGTCAAGATCCCTTGGTCACCTTGATGCCGCCTCCACTAAGAAGCTTCTCCACCAAGGAAGGGGGTCTCCACATCCCCCGCACAAAGTGTCCTCGTCGCTCCACACCAAGCCGGAGGGTCGATGACGATTGTCGGTGAGCCACTTAGGCCCCAAGGCTTCCGACGAACCTTGTACAACTGGATTCACTCAAGAATCACCTCACAAGGTTGGCACAACCTTGCACTCACTCAGCTCTAAGCTAAGCCTAGCACTAAGCACATACACAAAGCATGTACTAGTCTAAGTATGAGCAATTAAGCACTTGGATGGATTGGATATGATCTTGAATGTGTCTTGAACTCCTCTGCACTTCCACACAATCCAGCAACCTCAAATGGGTGAGTGGAGGGGGTATAAATAGCCCAAGGCATCAAACTAGCCGTTGGCTAAAGCTGCTGAAAAAGGTACCGTCGGATGCTCCGACGCTATGCTCTTCCAGGGTGTCGGTTCATCCGGTGCCCCTCCCACGTCACGTAGCCGTTGAGGTTCTCTGACACAACTGCTCTGACGCTATGCACCGACGCTATGCACCGACGCTACGTCGGATCATCTGGTGCTGAAGACCTCGCGTCCAAATCGCTACTGGTAGCTTCCAACTGACCGTCGGATAGACCGATGCTTCACCTTGACCAGGGCGTCAGATCATCCGGTGCTGAAGGCTCTGTCTTGGCGCGTCTCTGTATGAATTCAAACTAAGCGTCGGATAGACCGACGGGGTCCCCACTCAGACCGTCGGATCATCCGATGCTACTGTCTTCGCTGTTTTTCCTCTGCTACTCGTCCGACGCATCTAGAAATTGGACCGTCGGTTCATCCGACGGTACCTAGGGTTTCACCCTGTGCACCAACTCGTCCGATGATTGCACCGACGCATGTAAATGAGGGACCGTCGGATCATCCGACGGTGTCTTCTCTTTTCCTTTTCTTGCTCGGTTTTGACCCTTTGTTTTGGCATTTTTGCATGTGGTTTTCTTGCATCCTTGGGACCTAGAAATGTCTACAAAGACATGCTCAAACAATATGGTTAGTCCCAATGATCATGTTGTCATGAATCACCAAAATCAAACTCCGAACAAATGGCATATGAGGCCATGTTCGCTACAGAGGGCCGTCGACCTCGCGCCGGCCTCAGGCGGCGGCGGGTCGGGGTAGGAGGGCCGTCTCCCTCGCGCCGGCCTCGGGCGGCGGCGGGTCGGGGTAGGAGGGCCGTCGACCTCGCGCGCGGTGGGGGGGGGGGGGGGGAGGTGGGGCGCGCGACGGGGTGCGGGCCGCGGCCTCGGGCGGCTGCGGCGGCCGATCCGTCCGGCGACGGCGTGGGCGCGACGGGGGTGAACGCCGACACCGGGCCGCCCGATCCGGTCCGGTTTGCGCGGTGCGTGCGCAGGCTGAAAAGGAACCGCCGGCGCGAGGGAGAGAAGAATGTTTAGGGGCGGGGGGGGGGGGGGGGGGGGGGGGGGGGTGAAGGCGTCGGACGGGTGAATGCGCGGGGTAGAGGGTGAAAGGTGAACCTATGAGATTGTCTTATTTCCACACTTTTTAGGTGTATATATATATATATAGCATTGTTACTAGTCTATACTATAAAGATCGGATACTTTGAAAAATGTTTCTCACCCAAATCGGGTCCACCATAGCCCTCACACTAGATCCACCTGTTGTGCAAGTGCTCAATCACATCATCATGCACACGTTAAGTAGAAGCGAGTCCCCTTCGTTTTCGTACGTGAGCACCGCCGACATGAGCCTGTCGGTCGCGGGCTCAAGTGCCGCCACCCTCGAGGGTCACCATAGGAGTGAGCTTTTGTCGCACAGATGCAAGAGTCGCCGCACAGAAGATTCGCCTGTGGCGCGTGGAGACGAGGTAGGTAGTGGGTCCCGAACCTTGTGGACGGTGAGGAAGAGACAAGTGGATTGATGGCACATGGAGTGTGTTATGAATAATACCTTTTACTGAATGAGAAGTTACATCTTGATATATTGGAAATTTGGAATTTTAATTTATTATATTATCATCTTATCTCGATGGGGTTTTATTGTTTTTCTCATATAATTTGATTGTCTCTTTTTTCCTACTATATGTGTTCTATGAAAATAAAGACATATTTAATAGATTTCTAGAAAGCACGTGCCTATCCCTCGTGCTCTTCGCCAGTAATAATAACAAAAATGTGGGAAAGGGAGGAGGAAGGAGATACCGACGCCCCGGCCCCGCCAAACCGACTCTAATTCGCGGGCCCACCACTAGAATCTCAATCGGCCCAAGCCGCCTCCCCATCGCCCGTCGTCTCCCTCCCCCCACGACTCCGAAATTGGGGATCTGACGCCCAAGCCACCAAAACACCACGTCCGCAACGCCGCGGCCCCAACCCGACCCAAAACCTAGCTAGGGTTCCGCCGTCGCCGACCCAACCCAACCGGCGTCTCCCCTCCCGCCCGCCGCCATGTACAACGGCATCGGGCTCCAGACCGCTCGTGGGTCTGGCACCAACGGGTACGTCCAGACCAACAAGTTCTTCATCAAGCCCCGCACCACCGGCGGGCCGGGCGGGCCTCACCGGCCGCCGCTCTCCGACGCCGCTGGCGGGGATGGCGGCGGCGGGCTCGGTGGGATGCGCAAGCCCAACAGGGAGATCCTCGAGCACGACCGCAAGCGTCAGGTCGAGCTTAAGCTGCTCGTGCTCAGGGACGCCCTCGAGGAGCAGGGCTACACGGAGGGCGAGATCGAGGAGCGCGTCGAGGAGGCGCGCAGGGCCGCGGAGGCCGAGGCGGCGGCCGAGGCCGCCGCGGAGGAGGCCGGGAGAGGACCGCCGGCTCTACCGGGCAGAGGGTATGGAACTCACTTGTTGTCGTCTTTTTAGATTTCGAAATCAGTTTGCTCGTTTTCGTGATTGGTTTCAAATATATACTCAATTATTTAGCAGTAGCTGATTTCGGGGCGCTTAATTAGATATATACTCAAATGATTTAGATTTGGGAGATTATTACTTCATTTTCGAAGTGAACCTCCTGTGTATCTTTGGGCTCTGCATGTGAATTGTAGCCTCTGTTTATGTTTTTATGCGGTTGCCATTTGTAATGCTGTGTGACAACCATTTCTGCTTATACTAGCTCTGCAGATGTGAAATATTTGGCCCTTTTAGAGTGGTCAGTTTTTGTCCATTGAGGGCAGGGGATGCTTACAATACTTCCATGTAGCATTTTTTTAAGTTGGATGCCCATGCCTCCATTTTCAAGTGGAAATTATTAATTACATCTAGTTTCGTATGTGAACCGAAGCTTCTGCTTTTATGTTCTTGCATTTGCTGTTTATATGCTGTGATTGCTTCAGTTCTTGGCTGTGCACATGTGCAAACTTGTCTTCAGTTTATTTAGTTTTCAGTCAATTATTTTTTCCCCTTCGGATAGCATACTGCTGACAGGCAATCAAAAATACTCCGCAATACACTCATGTACATGCTGTTGGTTGCCTCAATTTAGTATTGTGATTTTCATTTTTTAATCAGAATTGTTGCTCTCAGCGGCTACGCATGTGAATTGTAGCTTCTGTTTATATTTTAATGTGTTTCTGTACTGTGTACTGCTATGTGATTACCTTTTTCTTCAGTTCCCAGTTGCTCAGATGTGTATTTTTCAATATATTAACAGTTAACAATTGGTTTGTTCATTCTGTTTGCTTATCAACTAAGTTCTGATCACAAGTTGGTATATCCTTCTCAGGTTTACCGACACACAAAGCCACCATGTTGCGGCCCGGAAGGAGAAGCAGCTTGAGGCTATGAGGGCTGCTCTTGGACTGAACGCCGAGGATGTAAAGAAGGGGGATGTGGAAAGTGATGTGGAATCCGGGGAGCTTGTACCTGGTAAGTATTCTGAGGATCTGGATACTGCTGGTCAGAAGGATAGCAAGGATATGAAGGATGCGAAGAAGAGCAAAAAGAAAAAAGGGAGTGATAAAAGGAGTCGGAGCAAAAGTTCAAGGAAGAGCAAGTATGACTCAGATTCAGAACAGGAACACGACACGAAAATAAAGAAGAAGAAGAAGAGTTCACGCCGTGATTCGGATGATGATTCGGGGACTGATTATGATGAGAAGAAGGAAAAGAAACACAGCAAGAAAACTCATCTTGGTTCAGATGATGATTCTGAAACTGATCGGAAGAAGGCAGGGCGTGGGAAGAACTCTCATCATGATTCCGAGTCTGATACAGATGGTGACTACGGCAAAAAGAAAACAGAACATGCAAAGAACAATCGTGATGAGAGAAAGAAGATAGCGGTGAAGAGCTCTCGTCATGATTCCGAGTCTGATACAGATGGTGACTATGGCAAAAAGAAAACAGAGCATGCAAAGAACAATCGTGATGAGAGAAAGAAGATAGCAGTGAAGAGCTCTCGTCATGATTCTGAGTCTGATACTGATAATGACTATGGGAAGAAGAAAACAGAACATGCAAAGAACAATCGTGATGAGAGAAAGAAGATACCAGTGAAGGGCTCTCGCCATGATTCTGACTCTGATACAGATAGTGGTTATGGGAAGAAGAAAACAGAACATGCAAGGAACAATCGTGATGAGAGAGAGAAGATACCATTGAAGGGCTCTCGCCATGATTCTGACTCTGATACAGATAGTGGTTATGGGAAGAAGAAAACAGAGCATGCTAGGACCAATCGTGATGAGAAAAAGAAGATACCAGTGAAGGGCTCTCGCCATGATTCTGACTCTGATACAGATAGTGATTATGGGAAGAAGAAAACAGAACATGCAAGGAACAATCGGGATGAGAGAAAGAAGATACCAGTGAAGAGCTCTCAACATGATTCTGACTCTGATACAGATAGTTATCATGGGAAGAAGAGAACAGAAGTTGATGAGGAGAACAATCGCAATGAAAAAAGGAAGATACCAGTGAAGACTGGTTCAGATACTCGTATTGAAGCAAATAAGAAACCTGAAAAGTCATATCATCGCGACCCCAAGGAGGATAAACAAGCACAAAAAATCAAAGAAAAAAGGGATAACCATGGGAAGAACATTGATAAGCGCAAGCTTCACGATTCCGATTCCGATTCAGATTCTGACAGTTATTCCCGTGATAGGAAAAGACAACTGAATGCTGCAGTGACAAAAAAGGATGTGCCAGAGAAAAGAAGAGTGGCTAGTTCAAGCGAGAGTTCAGATTACAGCAGCAGCAGCCTCAGCAGCAGTGAGTCTGACTTTAGTGCAGATAGCTACAAGGAACGGAAAAGGGGTCAAGGTGATAGGAGAGGAGATGAGCTGAATAGACAAAGACAGAAAGAGGAGAGAAAGGGGCTTGAGAAACAAATGCAGAGAGAGGAAGAGAGGAAAGAACTGGAGAAGCAACGGCAGAGAGAGGAAGAGAGGAAAGAGCTGGAGAAGCAAAAGCAGAGGGAAGAACTGATGGAGATGGAGAAGAAAAGGCAGCAAGAGAGGGAGGAAGACAGACCAAGGGAGAGAGAAGAGAGAAGGAAAGGTGGGAATGGTGTGGAGAGAGACTACAAAAGGAAACTAGAAGATGATCGGTATGACCCGAATTTAAGTAGAGTTAGAGATGAGGGCTACAGAGGCCACCAGAACAGAGGTGATGAGAGAAGACATGAAGACCATGGTCATCATAGGGCTAGAGATCTGGATATCCATGATTCCAAAAGATCAAGGCATGATGACGACTCGTATTACCATTCAAGGAGGGATCGTGAAGATCGTTATTCTAGAGATGAACATAGAGACAGAAGGCGTCACTGAGTGCAGATTGTATCAACAACTGTAAGTCCCATTTGGGTGTTGAGCTGTAGAAATTCTAGGTTCTGGAGCTTTAATTTTCCATATCTTTGTCAAATCTTTCAATTGCAGTCCATTATGGATGATGCATTTCAATGCTTGCATTTTTTCTCTCGTATCAACTTCATTGCTTATGTGAGAACCTTCGTGCAGCCATGTCATGTCCTTAATCCGAAGCAAAATAGCCAGGCATCTCCATGAGCAATGGCTGTGGATCATTGTTCTCCTACAGAAGTTTCAGTCATCCTTCTGTGCAGCCATACCATGTCCTTCCTCCGAAGTAAAACAGCTGGGCATCTCCATGAACAATCGCTGCGGATCATTGTTCTCCTACAGAAGGTTCAGTCATCTACCAGATCATTGGTTGCAGCAGCAAATTTGGACCACTGGGTCCAGGCACTAAATTTGGATCACCCAACAGAGCTCCCGTTGCAGCATTAAGCTTCTTTCTGGGCAAAGTTTGCATGTAATATGTTGTAGCAGAGATGTATTGCAACTTTTTTGTTGCCGACTGACCTTTACAGGCATATTTTGTCCCATCTTATATTTTCCCTCGTGAAATCATCCCAACTCTGAGCAATGTCTAAAACCCAGTTTATCCTTCTTTTTTCGCATGTGCCCATCATTCTGATTGTCGCTCAAGGATGCCCCGTAAACTGCTTTCACAAAACCCATTTTATCTGTCTTTTTATCGCATGTGTGCCATCATTCTGATTGTTGCTCAAGGATGCCCCGTGAACTTCTGTTTTCACTATTTTTTTCTATAATTTGTTTTAACTGCACCTTAAGTAGCCAAAAATTTGCCTGGAAAGTCGAGCTACAACATGAATGGTAACGAAGGAGCCAAGCAAAAAACCCATCTCTCTTTATTGATTCGATGTAGAATTAAGAGAAATATAACATAATGTTTTTGCAAGCCTCGTGACAGTTTTTACATTGTAACAGCGCAGCCTTCTCAATAAATTATTACCTATATATACTTGACAACAGAAAGTGTACAAGTTCATGTGTGGCCCCTTGTTTATTGTGTACGCTGGGCGTTGCGCGTTTCACATGTTTTACAGGGCTGAACCTGCACGACGGCGTCTTGTGGCGTTTGAGGTGGCAATCTGGCCAAGCTCCTCGCTCTGGCTTGGTGGCACTCGTTCTCTCACAGGGGTGTAATGCCTCAACCAAACACCTGTGTATACCTGAGGAGGTAACAAGCAACACCATCTGAAGACATGTTGAAGAAATATGCGAAAAACATGGCTTATCATGTCTAACAAACTGCACTGTTCTTGAAATACAAGACAGGAAGTCTCAGAAGCTCGTGACTAGTGGAATATGATGTGGGAATTTGTCATTTTCGTTTATCATCTTAATGACTCATCTTGAGATTTCACATAAGATTCATAGACATAGTAACAATAGAAGATAATATTTTTTTGATAACACTGACCTGCTGGGGCCTCATAATCTTTGTATCGGGATCATCAAGCGACTCTTTCCAATGTGCTAGCCATCCAGCCATTCGAGGGATGGCAAACAGAACAGGGAAAAATTCTGTAGGGAAACCCATTGCCCTGAAAATCAACACAAGATTTAAACTGCAATACCAAAAACAGGAAAAAAGTAAAGGAAAACAGGAATTAATCCCAAATGATATACCTATAAATAAGTCCAGAGTAGAAATCCACATTTGGATACAGCTTCCTCTTGATAAAATATTCGTCTGACAACGCTGCCTTCTCTAGAGCAATGGCAACCTGACAAGGCATAAGAAAACAGTGTAACCAGTAAGTTTTCCAAGGAACATTGTCTTGAATATCTTCACCATGTATGAGATGGAAAATAACTAAGTAGCAAAACAGTCAACTACAAAATTACTTAGAAGAGAACACCAGCATTGCGAGCAATCAATGAACTATTTTGAGCAATCAATAATTTAAGAAAGGTCCATATTTTGTTGTTTCAAAAGTTACACATAACAAGATAACTGTCATTAAGTATAAAAAAAATTATTATCATTTAGCATTCTGTGGTATGGTCTGTAGAAAGCTAGGTTTACTCATTACTCACGTTGCAAGCATAGTAAAACCAATATTTCAGTAATTAAATTGAGATAAAATATATGAGCATACATGACTATGGTTAAGACAATACACTAACCTCAATAAGTGGATCCCGTCCCACAATTGAGAAAACCTCCTCTGCCAATTTCCGGATGACTTTAGCACGAGGATCGTAGTTCTTATACACACGGTGGCCAAAACCAGACATCTTCCTCTTCCTAAAATATGAATGAGAAGATGAATCTTGTAAGAAAAGGTCAAAAGCAACAGAAGCTAACAAACTGCATATCAGACAAGAGTGATCATCACCTGTTCTTTACGCCTTCGATGAAATCTGGAATGTTTTCCACACTTCCAATCTCATTTAACATTTTAAGTACAGCCTGGCATACCAAGATAACATTTAGCACCTAGTCACCTTCCACATCTCAAGATAGAATGCTAAAAGCTCAGTAGTTCAACTATTGCTAGGATGTCAGATAGTTTCATTTTGGCAAAGGATGTAGAAAAGAAATCATGCTGAACTAGATAGCTAAGAAACAAAAAGGCTAAATAAGTACAAAATGGGTAACTTTTATTTAGATGATTCTAGAAAAACAATAACAACAGATACTTTTTGCCTAAATTCTGATAGCAGTATTAACATGCGGAAAATTTAGGATGCAAGAACCCAGAGTAGAGAAATGTTTGATATGGTTTACCTCATTTGCACCACCATGCAGTGGACCATATAGAGCTCCAACGCCACCAGACAGAGCAGTGAAGACATCCACACCACTATAGACGTAACATATCTCATCAGGAAACAGTCCCATACTCACTGCTTTCAGGTGGATTTAGAAAGTGATTTACCTTGAAGCAAGGTGCCTAACAGCAGCTGTGGAGCAGTTCATTTCATGCTCTGCATGCAGAATGAATAGGATATCTAGAGCCCGCGCAAGTCGAGGATTTGGTTTATATGATTTGTCACCCCTGTAAAGTTTTTTTTTTATTTTAAAAATGTGTATTAATATTACAGTTATGGTTGAGTTAAATGTATGGAAATAATAAATGTCCATGGTAAAATCAAAATGCAACGTTTATAATATTGAGGGAGATGCAACTTACAAAGAGTCCAGCATGTACAAGAAGTTCTCTGAATAAGAAAGTGTATTTGAAGGGAGAACGGGAGGCCTTCCTGCCAATCTCAAGTAGGCAGCAGCTGCTATTGATGGTGCCTGAACAAATATCAGGAGTCAAGCCACATGCATAGAAAACATACAATCATCTCTTGATTGGATGATATCCTAAAATCATAACATTAACTAAAGGAACTAGATGGCTGGGCATACCTTCCCAAGTACTCGCACAATTTGCTTATCCCTCACCTGCTTTGACTTATAAAGATCTTGACCCTACATTTGTAGAATTATATTCAAATATAAAATCTAGCTAGTGATTCAGAATTCCAGCTAATCGTATCACACTAAAATGAACTAGTCCAACAATCATGTGTCTCGAACGGTGCAGTTTGACAGCATACTTACTCTAAGAGCAGGGTTTGCATCAGGATGGAAGACAGAAAGGGTGCTCATTGCACTGGCAAGGACGCCCATGGGGTGAGCATCATGGGGCATTGATTGTATGATATCCTGGCAACATTAAAAAGTGACAACTTGTTACATTTAATCCAGCTCAAACCCAGAAATTGTACTAAATATATTGCAACCATACAAAGCTATACCAAGAAACGATTTCAAAACATACCAGAAGTCCTTGGGGAACAGCAGAGTGCTGTGAAATGGCGAATTCCCAGCTTGCCAGTTGGCTCTGAGTGGGTAAATTCCCATACACTGGGAACCCCAACACATTGGTCAGCCAAACGATTGCAAGGTAGCAGGGTTACACTGGCACTAAACAAGAAAACAGGCTAATAACACTTACTTAGGAGGTATGCCACCTCTACAAATGAACTGCTTTCAGCCAACTCTTCAATTGGATATCCCCTGTAGCGAAGGATTCCCTCATCCCCATCAATGTAGCAGATGGTCGAACGAACTGGGGCTGTATTGAGATAACCAGGATCATAAATCTTGAGACCCTTGTCATCCTTGCCAGTGGTAATCTGCACCATTTTCAAAAAGCATCAGCATCTAAACTTTGCCTGGTCCTTGTACTGTCGCAAAGGAAGCATCACAGGAAGTCGCCGGTTTCTATGCAAGTAGCATGTTTCTAGATATTACGATGCCGCGGCTCACACTAATTCGTGGACAAAGTATCAGCATGATGATGATGTTTGCAGAAATAACCAAAGGTTCAGGTAGCAGATTCAAGCACTGTCACAACCACATCATGCAATTCAATCGAATCAAGCCTTGAGATATCAAGTTTTTACTTGAACAGACTACAGAGCAACTCCAGTTGGACCTATAATCAGCAGGAGTCTCCCAAAGCCAACTTAACGAACTTGTGCGAGGAACCATGATTTGTGCGTAGACAGGTAAATTCAGAAGTTGCTCTAGTCATCGCATCGCAATCAGAATTACTGAACCAGCGGCGGACACACAATCGAACCCCAAATATAGTACACCAAATGTGATCCAACCAGTCCCCGCAGCAAGCCAGCCTACTCCACGACGGAAATCGAACCCCAGAACTCCGATACCCCTGCGGATCACGGCGCTGCGCCACCGTCAATTCGCGGTCGCTGCAGAACTACACAAAGGTACCTTCTTGAAGTCGGTGGCGCGCACGGTGCCGTCCTCGGTAACCTTAACTTCGTGGCGCTTCCCGGTCCTCCCGTCCACCACGGCGAGCGCGCCGGCGCGGGGGCCGGGGGCCGCCGCGGAAACCGGCGCCCTCTCCAGCCCCGCCGCCTCCCCGGAGCGGGCGGCGAGGTGGGAGGAGAGCACGGCGAGGCGGCCCCGCGCGGGGTCAGCGCGGTCCATGGCGGCGCGGGATCGGAGTCGGAGCGGTGGAAGTGGGGAAGCGAGCGAGGGGGGAAGGACGGAGGAGGAGCAGAGCTAGGAAGCGATTGCTTGGACGCTTTGGCTTCGCGCAACTCGAGGGTCTGTCTATTGATTGACGTGTTTGGAGTCGTGGGAAGGTGAAACTGTGTGTGCGTGATCCGGCTGTGCATCCACGTCACGCGTGAGTTTGCTTCGAATTTTCTTGGATCAGTTTGCGTTTTCTTCAAATTTTGATTTTTTTTTACAGGAAGCCGGATGAAAGTGTTTGATTTTTTTTTACAGGAAGCCGGATGAAAGTGATTATCCGTCCGACCGAAAGGGTCAGACACTCAAATGGTAAAGACCGTATTCGAATCCGTACATTTAATATCTGTAAATATCCGTACCGCATCAGTATTCGGAAATTCAATGTTGAATTTCTATGATCCAAATATGATGAATATCACTATTCGATAAAACATATACTGTCTGTATCCGTATTTAATCCGAGAATTCTTTCCGAGAAAGAAATATTATCTGTATCTGTATCCGTAGTATCCGTCCGTATCCGATCCGTTTCATCCCAGCTATACTGAAAATTTCGATTCAACTGCCCAACGTTTATAAAAATGATAAAAAAATTGTTACGATACTTGATAGTACTGGAGGTACTGGATAGTTTTACTAGTACCAGAGATACTGAATAGTTGTTGGATTAAGATTTTCTCACCAGCTCAGAGGTTAAGAGAGGTTGGCTAGGAGCAACTTCGGGATGGATGGCCAACCGAAATTTTTTCCTATTTGAGCACAGTCACTTCGGAGCAAGGATTTTGTCATTGGGTATTCCCGAGTCTGAACAATTAAGCCAATCCAAAATTACAAAAATCAGAATAATTAAGCTTAAAGTACAAAATGATATATGCACAAAATAAAGGAAATTTTAAAATATAAGAAGAAGACTACAACTTAGTTTCAACAACCCAATCCAAAATTACAAAAATCAGAATAACTATTCTTAAAATACAAAAATGATATATGCACAAAATAAAAAAAATTGAAAAATATAAGAAGAAGATTACAATTCAATTTTGATAACGTATTTCTTCATGGTTTGAAAATGGTTGATCATATCACAATTCTTTTAGGATGACATCTCAATAAATGTTTGAGGTGCTTCTGAAATTTAATTTAATGATCAACCATTTATAGAAATCAAAACAACATGTATTTTTTTTGGTGATGGGAATAAAAGGCATCATGTATTCTTTAGGTAATTCATCATTTACCAAAGTTCTATGATCTATTGGCATCCGAAAACCTAGAGAACGAATGAAAGTGGAATTTGTAAGATCCTTGCCTATTCACTAGAGGTGAGCATTTCTCGGGCCGGGCCGAAAAAAATTTCTGTTATTTCGGGCTGAAAAATTCTGCCCATGACCATCCCACTGGACGTGTCGGGCCTTAATTTTCGAGCCGGGCTCGGGCGGGTCAGGCCTGGGAGGGCTGCCCGCACATTTTATAGTGTAAAACAACTAAAAACAACATTTCGGGCCGGGCTCGGGCCAAAAAAAATTTCGCGGGCTTCAAGATCTCTGCCCACGCCTGCCCAGTAAGGTTCGTGGGCGGGCCGGGCCTGGGCCGAGCCGGGCCGAAAATGCTCAAGTATACTGTTCACCATAATTGTGTAATTTTGTGGTTGGTTGTTAGCAGGTCCCGATGCTAACTCCCCCACCAATGCAGCAACGACACATGCAGCCCCCACAATGACTGTTGACGGTGAAATTCCGTCAACCTAGCCATGAGTTTACCTTCGGTGTTGGCATGAGTTTTATATCTTATCCATTGGTACTAACCCCCTTGATATAACAAGTTCATTCATGCATGTCGGTTTTGGAGTTTAGTGTTTGTGCAGGGTTTTGACGTTGAAAGCAAGACTTCCGGGATAAGTTCATCAAGCACCTTGACATGACCTCGAAGCCCGGTACAAGTAATGCAATGCAGCAAACTTGGCTCCAAGAAGCCTAGGGAAGTAACCCGAGAAGATGACAAACTCCGAGGACCTATTCGGAAAAGTGCTGAATCTTGCGAGACAAGGAGCTTCGTCTAACTCGGAGAGAAACTGACGACAAGGGCCCACATGCAGAAGGGGGAAGGATCTAGAAGACTCGAGAACCGACACCATGCGAAGGAGGCAGGCAACTGGGCTGAGGTGGGCCCAGGCCGGTCGGCCCAGGCCGGCCGACCCAGCCCATTTTGGGGCCTAGTCGCCTCCCCCTTTGACCTAGCCGCCATTCAGGCTATTTATAGCCCTGGGGTCGAGAGCCACACATCAATCCATTCGTCATCGGCCGCCGAGGAGCAGAGAAGGGAGGGACACCACCTTGGAGAGGAGAGGGTCGAGCTAGTTGACTAGGGTCTCCCTAAGCGACGTGGGAACCTTGCAAGGAAGACCACGTCGGAGTTCCCGGAGCTAGAAGCAAGATCGAGGTAGGATCCTGGTGGTGATCTTGGTTCATTTATCATGTACTAGTTGATGTAACAAGTTGAATCAGATTTCTAGCAATCAAGTGTTTCTCCGAAGTCTTCGTTTTTGATCGGCTTTGCTTATCTTAGATCTATTCTCGAGATAGATCAGTTAGGGTGTTCTTGTAGCTGTGGTGGCTAGAGGTGCACGCCTGACCTTCCGAAAGATCTCGACTTGTCCTCGGACTCGCCCTAGACTACCCGCACGAATAGGGGCGCGTTGTGACAGAACGATGGCTCTGAAAGGCGGGCGTTTTCGGAGTCGGATGAGAAACCATGGTTTAAAGAGGCTTCTAATGAGATTAAACTTGCTACTTCTTCTTTTGCTCGGAACTTCAACAAAAGGCTTGATTCGATCTCTCTAGATCGGTTTATCTACCCCCTCTATCTCTTGCTACCTCCGGTCTTTAGTAGATTAGATTCGTTTTTGATGCATTAGGGGTTTCACCTCTTGAAGATTGAAGTTTCTCTACATTACTAGATCAACTCTTGCATCACACATTTGTTCCACGGATTCGATACCTTGGGTTCACCACTCGAGGGAAGAAGGGTCCCTTGACTACGACGGGAGACTTGTTCGCTTGCAAGTCTACTTGAACTTTAATACGAATATACACCGCCAACAATGACCATCTGACATATACAATGGTTAAATGCAAATTGGAAGCAGAAACTAGTCTTGTAATGAGACCACTACACCTCTTTTTTTGCGACTTGGAAAATTCATTCATCCATCAAGCAGGATTACAATATGAAGCTAACAGGTGCACTACATAGGCTGGGGCTGTCCGCCACTCACCCAACCTGTTGTCACCTGAAACTTGCTTAACTAGGGTGTGAGCTACTTGGTTACAAGAGCGGCCAACAAAATCCATAAGAATTCAACAAAACCAGAGCTAATGACTCGGGTTTTTCTTATGACGAGAAGCAATCTTGGCTGATCTCCCTCCTTCCAAAGTTTCACATACTCCTGACTATCGGTTTCCAGGATGACACACTGCACACCTTTGTCCCAAACGCACCACACCCTTGCTCTGAATAAAGAGCACCATCTGTGTTGCATTTGTACCAGGCTGACGGTGGCGCTTGCCAATGCTGCACATGATGTTTTACCCTGGTAGTTTGCAGCAACTCGTTCACCATTCATAAGTCAAGGGGTGTATCCAGGCACCATCGTACCGTTGTACTGATTGGTTTGTGAGATTCACCATGTCGTCGTTGGTTCCGTTGCATCCAAAGAGAGTACATACCGATGATGAAAATGGCATGATCCCTCTCGTTGCACAGGTTATCTCGCAGTAGGTCGCTTGCCTAAGAAACAGGGTGAAGAAATGACAACTTTACCCCCGCAATTTTCCTCTACTCACTCCAAAACAGTCTTGCCACCATGCACTCTGTAAACACATGTTTGATGGATTCTCTATCAGCACCACATAATTCATAGAATGTTGTTGGTTCAATATGTTTCCGATTTAAAATCTTCCTTACTAGAAGGAATTCATGCAGGCCTCTCCACCAAAAATTGCGTAGTTTCGGAGGTACCTGCAATTTCCACATTTTTTCTGTATTTATCACTTGAACTACTTGGCACCCCCTCATCTCCTCGGCCATTCATCACATATAACTTTCAATACGCCGATTTGATAGAGTAGTTACCATACTTCTCAAGTTCCCATGCCCACGAATCCTCAAATTGTTGATTAATAAGAATCTTAAGAATTGCATCTGCATCGATCGTGAAAAATATCTCATGTATGAGCTCCTCATTCTAAACCCCTGGGGAAGTCAGTAATTCAGACACTATAGTAACAGCTTGGCCATCTCCAGGAGTGATCGACCTAACATCAAAATGTGCAGGTATCCACCTATGTGCCCAGATCCTAATCTACTCACCATTTCCAATTTTCTTGATCATGCCTCTTTCCAGGACTTCCCTTCCAGTAAGAGTTGCCCTCCAAATATGGTTGGCATGTTTTCTGCTGGTGCTATGCAAGAAATCACTATCATGATAGTACCGATTTTTCAATACTCGGGCACACAAACTGTCCGGCCAACCGCCACCCTTGCTTACCAAGCATTGCCTTGTTAAAAAGGTTTAGATCTCTAAAAGCCATGCCTCCAACAGATTTGTGTTGAGTTAATCGATTTAATTTCACCCAATGGATATGCATAGTGTCTACTGAGCTCCCCACCAATAGTTTGAGATTGTTGTTCTCATCTTTTTGCATGTCGTCTTGGAGAGGAGAAAGTAGCTCATTGAGTAAGTAGGGACTGCTTGTGCCACTGATTTAAGAAGCACCTCACGCCCAGCACAACTTGCTTCCCTCCCACTTAAATAACAATTTAATGTTTATCCAGCACTCAAATTAACATTAAGTAGCTAAATATTTAATACAAAATCAATTTTGTAACAATAGTAAAAATTTCGGTTGATAATTTTTATCTTCACTTAGCTTCCAAATTGTATGAAAAGATAGAACATCATATGATAAATCCTATTTTTATTTTAATTATACTACTATATATATGAATTTTATATTTTGTTTTTCAAAATCGTCTTAGAAATGCTCATAGCAACTCGGGGGTATCACCTAGTAGTGTTCTATTGTTTTACCGGCTTGGCCAACCTAGAGTAATTCTTTCTTGGTGTCCAATGCAATTCTTTTCTGTTACATGAGAGACAGGGAGGCCCTTGCTAATTTACAAGCACATTCTAAACTTTGTTAGAAAGTATTCAAGTTAAAAGTACATATTGTCATTGAGTTTTATATCATGTTTTTAAACTACGCATTGGGAACTGTGGTTTTCATGGGTGGGAACATATCTAGTGGAAACCAATCTCTCTGTGCAAACTATGAAAACTTCAATCTAAACCACACGATCTTGATCCAAGGGAGAACTCATGAGAGGTGGGAGGGGTGATTTGCAAAATTCATGGGAGGTGGAAGGGGTGATTTGCAAAGGTGCTTTTGCAAATCACTCCTCCCACCTCCTCTAAACGCTCAGTTGGATCAACATCATGCGGCTCAGATTGAAGTTTCCATAGTTTTCACAGAGAAGTTGGTTTCCACCTGATATGTTGCCTTCGTGGTAGCTTATTTTTTTTCTGTCGCATGTAAAAATCAACAGTGGATATTTCTTGATATGCGGTGATGTGACGATGTCGTGAGGTGGAAAACATTGGTAATAGGCGGCAGCACTATCCAGGATTGTGGAGATCGATGATATCCATGGACGATGTGATAGCTAGGCGGCAATACTATTGAGGAATTAGCAAGCAGGGAAATATGTTTGATGAACATGCATTTTGTTGATCACATGCACAAAAAGTGTGTACAAGTGAGCACATGCATGATCTGTACAAATAAAAGTATTTGATTTGCACTTAAATTTTTATGCATGTGATCTTTTAGTTTATCTTTGTTACCAACTCACATCTGCGTATTTCACAAAATTTTAAAGTCCTCGACTTTCAATTCACCATGCATGTTCACCATCTATATATAGATACTTTTCTTTGCAAGTGTACAACTTGTGCACGAAAAAATAGAGTAAAATGCATACACGACCACTGCAATTGGTAGTGTGTTTCAGTTTAGTCATTATATTGAAGAAGGCTGATTAGTTAGACATATTTGGATGATGTGGCGTATATTTGACTAATGACTCAGGCCACAGTGCACCAATCACAAATGCATTTTTTCCATTTTTATTTTTTCATTTACATATCTTCTTTTTCTCTCGTGATTTTTTCCCATCTACAATCATCCATAACTAGCCCGTTCACTATCCCTTTTATTTGCCACGCAGATAAGATCGGGGCAGTTTGTGCTAATTATGTTGGTGGTGGCAGTTGCAGTTGCCTTTCGTTTCAACCCATATTTCGGTCCCCATCAAAATCACTGAAATTTGCAAAATTTTGGTCGAAATTCAGGTTAAAATTAAGGCGGTCTCTTAGTGAATATATACCGAAATTTCAATGAACAGTAATTTCAGTAGTCACCAAAAATGCGTTGACAATTACAACGGTCATCCATGCATTTTACTCAAAAAAGCTAAAAGGGTTGTTCCAGCACAAAATAGTATCATGGTAGAATATTAATGTAAGTATCACGGTCTTTATGTATTAATATATCCTTTCATGCATGATCGCAACATGCATTTGTTCGTTTCCTTTTGACCACACCTCTGTATACAAACGGCACACCTATATATGTAGTATTTGTTTGTATACAGCACACCGACAATGAAGACAATCAATCATACGGTACCCGGCCGTATAGGCTACAAGCCAACTATACGCGCTAGCCTGCACCGTACCCTACTTTATTTATTCGTCTTCTATATAAGCTAAGTGTATATAGATCTTGTATACTTTTCCTTATTGTTTGTTTAGATGTTGTCGTCACCCCATGCATGGCATGCACGTACGTGCAAAGCAATGATGACGGGGCGCGCGCGCGGCGAGCTCGATCATCATCAGGCAGCGGCATGTCGGCCGCCGGTGTAAGGCCCGGTGAACCTCCGGCCGCCGGAGCCGTTCTGGCGCTGGCAGTTGAAGTACATGGCGGCGACCGGCGCGCCGAGGTTATACCGGCGGGCGAAGCCGCGGGTGCTGAAGTTGTGGCGCCTGGACGGCGCGTACACCGTCTCCCGGCCGAGCTGCCGGAACAGCACCAGCACCATGCGGTGGATCCCCGTCGTCGGGTTCGGGGGCTCGTAGCACATCGCCTCGCGGCCTGCACACCACCACACATCCAATTACTTAGCTGGCTAGTAGCATTATACTAGTAGAGATGAGTACGAAAGTTTAATAATTAACTACGTTGATCTTCTATGCACAATGATATGTACAGTATTATTACTCAATCAAATAGCTTAATTAGCCACGAACTTAAAGGTGTAGACAAAATCCATATCATCCAAGAACCAGGATGCATGCATATGCATGCATGGCACGTGTAGGCTAGGCTCCTTCCTATCATTTGCAAGCATCTGCACGCGTACTCACCGTAGGTGTCATCGGTTGATGCCGGGATGTCAGTCACCATCCTGCATGCATGCATGGACATGAATGAGAAGATCATATATATATATATATATATATATATACACATCAGTGTGTGTACCACGCGCGTGTACGAATCAAACAACATAGTATTGGTGGAACGTGTGCGTGTGTACACACTGCACGATCATCAGCTCGATCATCGTGCCCACTTGCATCAGACGTGTGCTACATGCGCATGCACCTCTAGATGATGCGTATGGTTACCATATCGCCGACTATACTAGTTGCGTCTATAATACAGTGTACGCGTCGGCAACACGCCAATAACGGTACGGCACTGGGCGTGCTAGGGTTTAATTTGTAGCGCGAGCTATGAGAGCTAGCTAGCTCGCTTATTAGCTAGGGCTGTACTTCGATCTCTCACCAGTGCAGGTACTCCCTCAAGGTCGGATTGCTTGGGTTCGGAGCGTCAGGATCAACCATCACCTACATATATATATATATACATGGCAACAAGATTATTCATTCGCCGTCAAGAGAAACACAAATTGCATCTCAATCACTGACATGCATGCATGCATGTGGATGACAGATATATGAACTGTGTACTTACCAGGGTATATGCAACACGGTAATCGTCTCCTCCAATCTCAACCCTGGGCCTCTCGGAGACCGTCGGAGAGCGCAACTCCATGCCGCTGACAATAGGCATACCATTGACGAGTACCATCAGATCAATGGAGGTGTAGAAGGGGTCCAACACATCCCCTATCACACGAGCTGTGACCAAGGAATCGTTGGCCATTTTTCAGTATTTTAGTATCAGGGCGGCGCGATCGGCAGTGTGTGTGTGTGTGTGTGTGTGTGTGTGTGGGTGGGTGGGTGGGTGGGTGGGTGGGTGTTGTGTGTATGTGTAACCTGGGAGTGCTAGCAAGAAATAGCTGTGTGTGCCTTGAAGAACTTGAAGGTACAAGCTGCAAGGTGGTGTGATATTTATAGTGCTAGCAGCAAAAGCATATGGTGCACTATTCCTTGAGAAATCACCAGTCGTATATTATGGAATATTTTGACGAGGATAGCGACCGTGGAGTCTTTGGAAGCTTTGAGAGATTGCTGGATATTCTCCTCTTGAGAGGGCCAGTGAAATATTCTCCTTGGCTATATTTGATTTAATTTTTTTCGCCTTTAATATAAAAGATAACGAGGATGATGATCTGAATTCAAACTTCTAGCTCCGCAAAACTCAAAGTCAACAACCCAAAATACTGACAGATTAGTTGAACTGCATACATAGCCCCCCCCCCCCCCCCCCTTTGTACATTTTCGTGATCTCCTTGATATGACTGTCTCTACATATATACACATGTGTCCTAAAACTAAGTATTTTTCTCTCTTCAAGCAGTTATATTTATATATGCATCTATTGATCGTACTCTCCGTCCAGTGCAATCAGAGAATGTGGAATTCAATAATAATGCTTTCTTCCTCCTTTATCGTTTCTTTTTCAACATATATATTTGGGGTGCTAGAATCTTCAAAAGATAAAGCACACAATGTGCCAGTACTCTATATCAGATAGCGTAATACACAAACACAAGCGAGGGGGTGTTGGCTTGGGTGGTCAGCTGAGCTAACGCTCAGGCATGCAGCCCGCGAGCCCCCGCGGTGGCACCTTGCTAGCAACGAGAGAGTCATCGGCCGAGAGTACTATAGAGAGAACTCGGTCCCTAGCGTCCTGACGCAGGGGGCTACGCTAGCCTCTGGCCCCTCTAATACACAAACACAAGTGCTGTAGTGTATGTGCGCAGCAATATAATGTAACAGCACGCTGCAGTGCATATGGTGTCAAGTTATTGGCTCAAGCTCAAATAGTTTCCGTGGGTTTAGTCATTAACTTTGGTATGGACCTTAACCTTTGGGTTTTGATCCAAAGCAAAAACTGTGTGCGGGGGGGGGGGGGGGGATCTCTTTCCATAAGTTTCATATGTTGTATTAGTGTATATTGTGTATTCTCGGTGAAACTAGGATGATGTGTTTGCCAAAAAGGCGGTTCATATTAATTGAAACTAGGTGACACCCGCGCATTACTACGGGAATTACTTAAACATAATTCAAAAGGTATTCGAAAGTAGAAACACTAAGGTGATTTCATGGCAGCATTTATTTGCAAATGGTGGCATTATACATGAAAACATGTTCATTATATTGAGAGAGAACATGACTTAAATGATTGATCATCCATATATTGTCACAAAATATCGATGGAAGGCATACATATATGATCTTAGTTGATAGTGAGGTGGATAACTTGCATGTTAAAAAAATAGAATGAATGGCCCTTATTAGTGGGTGCATCTATATAGGATATATAGCAGCCCCTTGCAATGAATTCTTTACCAAGTAAATCATATGAACATTCTTATACATAATTACCTAGTGAGTTTAGGATCGAATCTAAAATCATAAAAAGCAATGTTATTAAATATATACCATCATGCTGGCGTCAATCAGATTCGGCTACTTAATTTGCCTACACTTCAAACAACATATTGGACCTCAATCAGTCTCCTGCTAGATTGAAGAAGAAAATAAAAATAAAAGATTCACATATGAAATGGACATCTTGATGTCAAGTTATTAGCAACGGCGAAGTCCACATAGCTTTCAATGGTGGGCGTCAACTAGAATATTATTCCGATCCACCAAGTAGCCCTTGATGACAAGTGTGGAGACAACTGGGAGCTGTTTTGTAGCGGCCCTATTTCAAAGAATAGTTGACAACTCATATCCTCACGCGCATTTTTGGCTGCCTTTCTCCGACCCTTTTTGCAATATACTACATGAGACAGGCCGGCCGGCCGGTCCATGCAAATACACAAGTACACAACACACGTTCAAGATGGCTCGATACGAATCGTGTCAACATCGCGTCGCGTGCCTTTTCTAGATTGGATATGGTTCTGTGTAGACCGCAGCCCAGTCTTCAATTGTTGCTGCGATGACCGGGGGAAGCCGACCGTGTGTAACGTAGAATGGCCGGGTTGAGAGACGTACGGCCGTATTCCTATATATATTGACCTATACAATTTATATGGGTTTAATTTTGTACGATTATTGATGAGATTATCTGCTGGAATGAGAAATAAAATTGTTTGCTGATGTAGAAAATAATGGGTAAATAACGTTTCTCATAGTTTATTAAGCACGCATGGGAAAATTCGGGTACGAATTATGGATACCCAGCAACAGGGCTTATTGGATCCAAAAACGGAGGGGCAAAAATTAAAAAAAATCTTTCGCTGTACTTTGAGATGACCACTAATTAGGAAGAAACCGACCACTTGTGTGCTCTACTCCTGCAAAGTACAGCACGGTCAACGTCATGTAGAATTCATTTACGTCAGTGTCAGCAAAGGTGACAGCGTGCATTATTATGTACTCCACACGTGTAGGCCTGTTTGAATCCTATATGGTAAATTTTATCCCTGTGCTAAAGTACAGTACTCTCAAATGGAGTGATAAGGTTTATCATCTTTAGCACGAGGATGTACAAATGACGCCTCTACCCATAATTAATGGAGAGAGCGAATGGGAAGGGTAGATCGAGGGTCATTTGGTTGGAAGGATCACATTTAGGGCCACCACAATGGTGGTCCATATGCAATATTATATATATTTTTTCGAATAAACTGCAATATTACATTCAATCAACCATATAGTACCATAAGTAGTCCGTATGAAGGCAATAACAAAAGTCACTCATAGCACTTTGGGCTGCCCATGCATATGACATTGAAATACTATATCTACATGCTGCAGCCAATCAAAGATGAGGATAGATTATAGGAGTATATATCTATTATGTTGGTTCTATTATTACTTTCTAGCATTGTGGCTTTTTTTCCATAACCAAAGATTACTCGTTGTGAACCCCAATCATATGGACTGCTTTACCATAAACATTGTAGTTGCCCTTACTATACCCTTTACCCCCCTTGGAGGGGATAAAGTTCAGAAAGGTTGTTGTCAAGAAAAAAAAAGTTTAGAAAGGTGCTAAACTTTAGCGCCCCTGTTATCACTTTTTACCACCCCTGTTTGGATCACCAAGTGCTAAAGTTTAGCAAAACGAGAACGAGGGGTCCTAAACTTTAGCACAAGGGATTCAAACATGCCCTTTTTAACATATCTTTACTTTGCTGATAAGCTTATTGAAATTAAATTTTGGCATGTATCATTTATCTTAAATTTCTAACATTAAAGATTGATCAAGATTTCAATATCATCAAGAGATTGATCTGTCAAGAATTGCCGCGGATTTTATTATTAGCAAGATTGTGATGATGTTGTTAACGTGTCAAGTTGTATCGTCCAAGGGACGTTAAACATGTAAAGGTAGATATCCAAGGTTGTTGAGTTGAGCCATAGATGTTGTTGTTGTAGTTTATCTCTAAGATGTTGTAAACCTCTAGGATTTGGCTCAATCTCAACTAACCAAGGATCCTTAGCTTGCACACCACGCAAGGGTTTTTTTCCTTGCCCTATTTAACAAAGGTGCGGCCTCCTACGGGAGGTTCAACACTTCCTTAATCTTTTACATGGTAATCAGAGCCATCCTCTATGCACATCCCATCTAATCTTCAACCTCCTGCCATGTCGACCTCCACCGGCGTTGCGCTTCCTTCAACCTCTGGCCATCCCGTGACTGAGAAGCTCACCAAGTCCAACTATGCCTTGTGGAAGCTGCAGGTCCTCCCCGCGATTCGTGGAGCGCGCCTCGTAGGATACACCGATGGCAGTTCGCCGGCTCCTCCCGAGGAGATCACCACCGGCACTGGCGCTGGCGCCAAGACGGAGCCCAACCCGGCGTACACGGCGTGGCTGGCACTCGACCAGCAAGTTTTCTCATACGTCGTCACCTCCCTCACCAAGGACGTCTTGAAACAGGTCGCCACATGCACTACCACAGCACAACTGTGGAAGACACTTGAGGAGATGGGCGCATCTCAAACCGGGCGCGGAAGGTGAATACCCGCATCACGCTCGTCACCACCAAGAAGGGCTCCATGACTGTCGACGAGTACGTCGGCAAGATGCGCTCCCTGGACGATGAGATGGCGTCGGCAGGGAAGCCCATTGATGATGAAGAACTCGTCTCCTACATATGCACCGGCTTGGGCATCGAGTTCAATCCTGTTGTCTCCGCTGTCCTTGCGCGTGTCGAACCAATCACTGTCACTGAGCTTGCAACTCAGTTGAACGCCTTCGAGCAGCGCATGGATCTACTTCATGGGTCCTCCTCTTCCTCATCGGCGAACCTGGTGTCTCGTGGCTGTGACAACCCGCCTATGAACATACCGTACTATTGCCTAAACCAATCCACTTTGGTCACTAGGCAATACTAAAGTATCGTCTTGTCGTTAGTTGCCGGGTTAACACCCGGTAAATCACTTGGATATCAACAAAGGATCAACAATATGCATTAAAACTCACGCGAAGGCAAGTCCAGAGTACACTACACTAATTAACACAAATCTACCCCGAAGGGTTTAATTATTACAAATCTTTGTTCATGACTTGAAGGTAAAGGTTCAGAGTTTTAAACAACGGAAATAAAATAATCTAGTGTAACGGCCAGCCGTGATGTCATCACTGGTCGTCATCCACCCGGTCAGCAACACCTGCAACAACAATTTTAAAGCAAGGCTAAAAATACTAATACTCAACAAGACTTAACCGTCGGGTGATAACTACATCACCAAACTCTAGACATGAGAGGCTTTTTGGCTGGTAGTGTTCTTTTGCTGAAAAGCAACAAAGAGTAGGTCCTTACTTTCAATATTTTAGCACAAGTTCTAGTTGATTACCATTTCTAAATGTGCCAACTAATTCAATCAAGAATTGTACAAGTAATTAATTCATACAACAATATTCACCAAATTCCATCTTTACGAGATATCATGGCTAGTTGATTAAGCAGACTCGGATAACTGTGAGAGGCCGACAATCGATTGGTTTATAACCTTGCAAGGTGAACCTAAACACACGGAAAAATGCATACCCCCAAGAAGGTCCAACAAAAACGAAATGGGGTATACACCGACCAGGCGGTTCCCGTCGATCTTCGGCTCGGGATCGGAACCTACATTCCTTGGTACAAGGCTTACTGGCTCGCCCACACACAAACGTCCAGACTCACACGGGTACCACACCGTTGTTGCAAGGTGGGGGACACATCTCGTGGCCCGGTGTGTAGTAGGGAAAGGTTCCCTTGCCGCGTCAATCGGGTTCCGGGCTTACGGTCCCATTCCCGACAAGTGTTTAGTACGTTCAAAATCTTAGCCCACGAAAGACACTGGACCGGAGCCCAAATCCCATGCTCTTACCACATGAGCAATCCATTTATAAAGATCTTATGATTCCAACATAAGAACCTATTCTCGCGAGTGACGAACATCACCCGACTTCTACCGGGTCCTATAGCATAGCAGCTATCGACCTAGCATACTAGTAAAAGAACAGAGGTACCTAAGGATCATGCATCTAGGGTTTCATTCAACTCCTGAAACGTAAATGCACAATCATAGCAACGATAATTGCATAACTTTTAGAAACAGGGTTAATGATCTGGGGCTTGCCTTCGGTGGCAAGGTTGGCCTTGGGCCCTTCTGGGCTTTGGTCCAGGTCTTGCTCTACAACGACGTGGTGCACGTCTCCGTCAGCTCCTCCGTCTCCTCCTTCCAGCACACGCGTGCAGCTACCGTTGGAAAGATCTACACGATGATGCAAATGCAAGATTTAATTGACGATCTTTAATTTAATTAATTACAAACAACATATGACAACCATGAAGAGTATGGCTGGCCATATTCACCTTAACAAACACAACTTGGTATAATCTTTCTACTAAAGTAATTTCTTACAATGTTTTATTATTTATTCTTTTTGATAATGATTGTGTACCATTTTTTATGTAAAAAAATAATTTAGCTTTCGCAAACAGCAAAGGGTTGATCTTTATCATTTTAAAATGATTTACATCACACGCATAGGGTCTTTATATGTGTAGTTGATAATTTTTCCAAATCATTTTAATATTAAGCTTTTAAAAGGCTTCCATAGCTTTTATTCATAAATTAATTTAATAAAATTTAGTGGGATGTGTTATGAAGCATTTCCAAACCTATACAAGCCACTGCACCCACATGCACACGTAGGAGAGCTATGAATTTAATTATATTGAAAATAACAAAAGCTAGCTAATGAAGCAAGATTAATGCATACGAAAATAAATACAAATCAAAATGATTCAAACTTTCTCACACATGATCTATGGTCCAAAACTAATCTAGGAATGCAACATATACACCTAGAGCTATTATGGATCTTGCATTATTAAATTACCAAGGAAAACATGCATATATTGAGAATAAATAGTTCTGATTATGAAAAAAGTGTGACTAATTCACCAGAGGTGCATTTTGGAATAAAAATACAGCATGCAGAAGTTGGGAACAAAAACTTAATTATTTTTAGTTACAAAAATCTTTTGGACAAATTCTGCATAAAGAGAAACAATTTATATAAAAAGATTTACAACATAACTTTGTGCAATTTTTGGTACAGGAGTTAGGCATGGCATGACACACAACATATCCAAAAATTAGGTACAGAAAACTTGTATATTTAGAGATATAACAGATCTAGGTTTTTCACATTTCTATTTTTCATGCAAAAACTATCAAGAAAAAGTATGGCAGTGCTTTGTAAAAGTTGTAGGATTTTTCACAACGAATCCAATAAAATTGGGTTTGCATTTTTCTGATTTTTCTACGATTTTCTACGAATTTTCAAAGTTTCAGCAAAAGCACTTTATTATTTGAGATTTGGTTTTACCGGCAGGCCCCTGGAACTTTTGTTTCTATTACAGATAGGTCCCTGATTCACGAAAAAGACCCTGGAAAGAATGAGGGAGACACAATTAGGTCCTTGGCCATGGAGGCGGCAGCTCCGGCCAAAATTGGGCGGCTCCGGTGGCGGGTTTGGCCGGGGAAGGGGTGGGGAAGGACGAGGGGCTTACCAGCAACCGGTTTGTGGGGCGGAGGAGCGCGCACCGGCCGGCCGGCCGGCGGCGCACGGGGAGCACGGCCGCGGCGGGCTCGCGCTCCGGCGGACTCTCGGTCCGGGGAAGAGGCAAGGGCGGCACGGGGGAGGTTGTAGGGGTCTAGGGCGGTTGCGAGAAGCGTCGGCCGCGGCGGTATTGGCCGGAAGGGGCGGCTCCCCGACGGCGCGCGCGCGGGGCCGGCGGCGCCGCGGCTTGCGCGGCGATGGCCGATGCGCGGCCTTTATAGGCAGGGCGCAACGACGGGACGCCCGACTTCAATGCCGCGGTACGACGACCGGCGCGACTTGCGTGCGCAGGGAACCGGCGACGGACCGCGGGACAACTCGGAGCGGGTGATTACGACGCAGCACGGACGACGCGCCTTCCTAGGAGACGGGTGCGAGAGGGGACCGGTGGCTCGTGGCTCGAGGCAGTGGGAAACCGGGCTCGCACGGACGCCGAGGCGGCGCGGTGGCTCGCGCACGGCGCATGGCGCGGCCAAGCCGGCAGAGCGCCCGGCGCGCTGGCGGCGCTCTAGAGCGCGGCCGAGCAACGTTTCAGCCGGTCAACACTACTTTGACTGCACGTTTCTCCAAAAAATTGAACTGTGCGACAAAAACGGTAGATACGAAAGTTGTAGATGAGACGTCCCTTGTTGACGGTTAATAGTTGTATCAAAGTTCGTTTAGACTTGCAAGCGGACAAGTCTCCCGTCGTAGTCAAGGGATCCTTCTTCCCTCGAGTGGTGAACCCAAGGTATCGAATCTGTGGAACAAATGTGTGACGCAAAAGATGATCTAGTAAAGCCAAGCAACTTCAATCTTCGATAAAGAGAAACCCTAATGCATCTAGATAAAGAACACAAAACTAATCTAATCTACTAAAGACCGAAGATAACAAAGATAGATAGAGTAGATAAACCGATCTAGAGAGATCGGGTTAAGCCTTTTGTTGAAGTTCCAAGCAAGAGAAGAAGTAGCAAATCGAATCTCATTAGAAGCCTCTTTAAATCGTGGTTTCCTATCCGACTCCGAAAACACCCGCCTTTCGGAACCCCCGTTCGTCACAACGTATCCCTACTCATGCGGGTAGTCTAGGGTGAGTCCAAGGACAAGTTGAGTTCTCTCGGAAGATCCGGTGTGCACCTCTAGCCACCGCGGCTACAAGAACACCCTATGTGATCTATCTCGAGAATAGATCTAGAATAAGCAAAGTCGATCGAAAAACGAAATCATCGAAGAAACTCTTGATCGCTAGAAATAGATTCAACTTGATAATTCAACTAATACAATGATACATAAACAAGATCACCACCGGGATCCTACCTTGATCTTGTTTCTAGCTCCGGGAACTCCGACGTGGTCTTCCGTGCAAGGTTCCCACGTCGGCTAGGGAGACCCTAGTCAACTAGCTCGACCCTGTCCTCTCCGGGATGGTGTCCCTCTCTTCTCTGCTCCTCAGCGGCCGATGACGAATTCGATGATGCGTGGCTCTCGACCCCGGGGCTATAAATAGCCCGAATGGCGGCTAGGTCAAAGGAGGGGGGAATTGGGCCCTGGACGGGGCTGGGCCGGCCGGCATGGGCCCATCCAGGCCCAGTTCCCGGTGTCCTTTGCGTGGTGTCGGTTCGCAAGTCTTCTAGATGCTTCCCCCTTCTGCATGTAGGCCATTGTCGTCAGTTTCTCTCTGAGTTGGACGTAGCTCCTTGTCCCACAAGATTCAACACTTTTCTGGTTAGGTCCTCGGAGTTTGTCATCTTCTCAGGTTGAGTCCCTGGCTTCTTGAAGTCAAGTTTGCTTCATTGCATGACTTGTACGGGCTTCAAGGTCTTGTCACAAGGTGCTTGATGAACTTATCCTGGATGTCTTGCTTTCAACGCTAAAACCCTGCATAAACACTAAACTCCACAACCGACATGCACAAGTGAACTTGTTATACCACGGGGGTTAGTACCAATGGATAAGGTATAAAACTTATGCCAACACCGAAGGTAAACTCATGGCTAGGTTGACGGATTTTCACCATCAACATCTCCCCCATGCTTAAACCTTGCTCGTCCTCGAGTAAGCCTTCGATGGATATCATCGTTGCCCATCAATGTTTAAACCTTGCACTTGATCATACATGAGAAAACATAATGCTCTCGAAATTTTAATTCGTTAAAGTTCCATAATGTACTAGCCTTCATCTCTACGGACGGTAGATTCTTAATTAAGCTCATCCCACAAGTATTAACATGATCCCAAAATTTAAATAGATCTAAGAAATTTTGAAATTTAAGAACTAGATGAAAAAGAGCTAAACCAAGTTCACAAATTTAAATCATCTTGCATATTGCTCAAGAACTCTCATCTCGTCTTGTCTCTCAAGCCTATATATTCTACTCCTTTCCCTCTCATAACATATATGTGTGGTAGGCTTTATATGGAGATTTGGGAAAGTTTAGTCCTAGCAAGATATTATAAATGCGATGTTGTCAAAACAAGTCAAGCTTCTCATGGTCTTACCGAGACTCGTCAAAAAGGTCATTGTAAAATAATATTATATCAAGGAGGGGAAAGAGAAAAATACACACACTTGAGATAGGTGGACATGTGCAAATGGCAAAGAGTGATCCCGAGGCACAAAGGAAGTCCTCGTTATCGGATTGCACATGGTTGGAAAAATGAGTATGGATCTTTTAATCTTGAAGCCTTGAAATTCCTAATGCACTTTAGAGAACCGGGGAGTTCACTTTATTTTTATTTTCACACATACTCATATTTTTTTCTTTTTCTCATATATATATTTTTTCTTTCTTTCTTTCTTTTGATTTTTTTATTTGCTCCCCTTTGAACTCTAAAATTACATCGTACCTACCTCCTCCCACATGCTTAGACGTTGATCGTCCTCGGGCAAAGAGGCAATAAATAAGGTAGGTACCGGAAATGTTTTTCCTTCGAGAGATACTTGAATTCTTCAATGTTGGCACCGTCTTGCAACCTTCCTTGAATTGATGATCCATTCTCAACGATAGGTTGTGGTCAAGGAGGTAATCACGAAGGATGATATTTGGTTTTAAGGGTAGATATCCGGCGAGGTTTGTGGGATACACAATGCACAGATAAAAGGCTAGCAAAAAGATAGATACGCAAAAACGGAATGACCAGCTTCTTAGTCTCGGGCCAGAGAAATCATAGCCTGCAATAACTCACTCAAAAATAAATCTTGTACACTAAGGTTTATAACCTCAAATACATATAAGGCTTTGGATAGGTTGAGCAACACACAAGTGATATTCATGACAAGGTTAGCGATATTTTTGGGCATAAAAACCATCTTTAATCTATCTATAACTTGAGAGCACATAAAACACTATGGGTCTTTATTTTAATCATAACCTCCGCTAAAGATTAAGCTAGCATTTAGATAAATTAAGATTCGTATTTTAAGAGAGCACTAGCTTTAACATGCATAAATCAATTACAAAGATAAACAAAGTGCCAATTATAATCATATATCATCATGGCACAAATTTTGTAACTTTCCCAATGATGTAAACAAGGTGGTGTCTTTATTAATGATGAAAACAAACTGAAATACATGCTGAAAATAAACTAACACTCTTGCTGAAATTTAAATGAAAACTGAAAATACTACGCAAACACAAGCAAACACAAGCTGAAAATTACAGAAAAAGGGAAAAGAAAAGAAAACTAAAGTTCCTCCTTCTTCCTAATCCTCCACCGGTGGTTGGTGTTGATAATCTTAATAGTTGTACCCTTGCTCGTAGTAGGGTTGGACATCCCCTCCAACGAATTGATCCGGCTGCACTAGGTGAAGGCGTCCAAGCTCATAGGCAATATTTGCATTGCCCTCACCAAGTTGAGCCGCGTTGGTTTGGATGGCTGCGACGTTTTACATATTTCTCGCAACATACCCTCCAATTATGGCCATGCTTTGTTGTGGTTGGGGATATTGTGCGTAGGGCTCCACGAAGGTTACGTTGGGCACCACATAATTTGGTGGGGGTACCGGTGCACCCCCCATGCTTGCGTTTGTGGCCCTCCATAATAACTTGGCGGAGGAGGAATCCCGCCAAATGGTGGTACATAGTTGGGTTGTGCACCACCCGCTTGTGCGGAGGAGGATCCCTCCTCTACGATTCTTCCTCTTTTATTTTTATTCGTCAGGACAAGGAGTCCCTCTTCCAACCAATCTTCCCTCCCTTGAATGAAAAGCCTAAGCTTTGCGTCCAGAAGGGGTAAGTTCACCTTGGCCACATGAAAGCCTCTTCTCTCATCTCCACTAATATATTTACCTTGTTTCAAATACTCAAGGCCGAGAGAGGTCCCACGTAAAAGATGTTCGGGGTTTCTTGTGATCCCCGGCCTTAGGGAGATGGCCAACATAGAGAGGTAGCACCCCAAACCAATATCTCCCGACCCCGATGTTGCCTCGCAACACCATCGGTTGATCATAAGGTATGAGGGGTCTATTGGCTGCTTGGCAATTAAAGCCGAGTAGAGCCAATTCAACTCCGTGTAGATCACCTTCATCTCCCTCATCCTCCCCAATATCCTCTTGCTCATCCAAGAGTGGAATACTTGGATAATGGGGTTACGGATGCAGTTGCGTTGTCGGTGGGCTTCTCCGGAGATTAAATTCCAAAATCCATCTAACAAGCCGTCCGACACGTCGACTTTCTCTGGAGCTCCCTTTTGGAACCCAAGTAGCTCCCTAACATACTCGTAGGGAACCACTTGTTGGATTCCCTCCAAACGGAATGATAAACTTTGCACCCCCTCATCAAGGATAGGCGCAATAGTCATCAAGATTTCCAAGGCAAACTCCTTGTGGGTGTTTGCCGACACCCCGTTGGAGAATTGCACCCATCCAAGGTTCCCCAACATATAATATATGTCCGTGCCGAAACCCAAGTAGTTGAGTGCTTGATCGTCGAAGTCGACGTTGGCCACAAGCCTCTTCTCAAGACGAGAGAGTTTCTTCTCCTCCTCCTCCGACAATATGATGAAGCCATATGTGGAATACTGCGGAGTGTATGGAGGTGGCGCGGATGAACGGTTCGATCATCGAGGTGGGATGGGTGGCTCCTCCGTGCGCCCCTGAGGTTCAGTAAACCTCATGGACGTGCTCCTTATTGCCCTCATGCCACCGAGGAGGAGAGCGTCGTTCCTCCTTGGCGGTGCCGTGTCCTCCTCCATGCTCCGAGGAGACTCGGAAACCGAGTGCCTCCTCGAAGACGTCGTTGAAGACGGCTTGGATGATGATAACCCCTTCTTCTTGGTGAAGAGACTTGTGGTTTTCTTCCACATGATTGCAGCACTCTTCTCTCCACTAAAATTCCGGGTTGCAACCGGTAACCAAGCACTTAAAAACTTACTTCGGAATGTGGACTTTGAGTGGATTAAGGGTGTGAATTGTTTGAGCTATCAAGCTTAGGAAGGTTGGCTATGTCTGCGGTGGTTCTGGGCACAAGAACTTGAGCACACAAACTGAGGAAGGAGAGGGATGCTTGCCTGCAGAAGACGGGAGTCGAGGGGCTCCTTTTGTAGGGGAGGCCGGCCGGCCTGGGCCGACCGGCCTGGGTGGCCGCGTGCCTCCCCAGGGCTCCGTTTTCTCCCAACATGATCATTTCTCCTCCATGACTTTCTTGCCCGCGTGCTCCACGAGTTGCATCGCCCAAACGCTCTTGTCCACTCCTTTTCTTGCATTATTGGTCTTTCCACTTGATGCTTCATGCTTTGAGTCATGTCCATGCTCCCTTGCTCCACTTGCTTCACATGTCACCATGAATTTCCTGCAAAGTTATGCTTGCTGCCCACCCATGCTTGTCCTTTGCATGTGGTCTTGATGAGAGTTGATGAAAGAGCATCCAATGGTGCATGCATGATTAACTTAAACTAGAATGCCTCCCTCTAAGTATGTTTAAGGCTAAGCACTCCTCTAATTTTGAAAATTAAAAATATTTTCAGAGCTATGGAAGAGCTCAAGCATAAATTTAGAGAAGTTTTTAAACCATTAAAAACAAATGTAAGTCGAAAATGTTTTCCGACTACGTTGATATCGGTCTCACCGGTATAGTTTGCCTTCATTGGTTGAGAGCAAACGTTTCCCGGCTTGATCATGGGGGCATAGGTTTAGGTTCTAATTTTGGCTAAATGAGAGAGAGGTTTTGAATAAAACAAAATTAAATGAGGCTTAGAAAAATTTTAATCTTAGAGAAACCAAGGATATAGATTTTTAAACCGACCAAAAGTTTAGTTTCTAGGTTCACGCGAGTCCTACCACATGCTGAAATTTAATTAACACCTAGGTATAAGCCGTGGCTCTACTCGTGTGTTTTTAGCATGAAAAATAATTCAACCACAACACCATAATAAGGATGAAGGGTTGAGTTAGGTTCTGAATTTATTTGGTTGTGGTTTCTCGAAAAGAAACAAACAAACACATAGGAGGGTTCAAGTAAAGGGTTTATGATCAAGCAAAATATTCAACCAAGAATTATGTCTCTAATATTGTTCAACCACTTCTAAGTCTAATGTCTTTGCGTAATAAAATTCAAAACTAAATTATTAAAAAGACTCGAAAAACCTGGAATCGGGTTGTCCTCCCGGCAGCCTTATTCTTGACTCGATGAAACGGGTTGCCTCCCGCCTAGCGCTTCGTTTATAGTCCATAGCTAGACTTCTTCACTTGATTACTTAGGATCAACACTCTTTGCGTGCATTGCAATCTTGGGTACCCACTTCCGCACCATCTTGGGCACGGGCTTATCTTCCGGCTTAGTCATTTTTTTGGTCTTCACAGGCGGCGTTTCTTCCTTTGTCTTGACGGATGCAACACCTTCCTTGATTTTCTTTACGTCCTTTTTCTTCGGCTCTTTCTTGTTTTTCAGACCTTCCTTCTTCCTTGGTTCTTCCTTAACAATGCGACGATGAGGTGGAACATCTTTAACTCCAATCATATTGCATGCCTCGAGTCGTGGTCGGAACTTGAAGGAACTCCTTTCTCCGTTAATGTCGAACATGATCTCCCCCTTTCCAACATCAATAGTGGCTCCCACGGTCTTGAGGAAAGGCCTCCCAAGGATGAGCGGCGGCTTCTCCCTCTCTCCCATCTCGAGCACCACGAAGTCGACGGGGATGAAGTGGTGTCCGACCTTCACGGGTACATCTTCGGCAATGCCCAAGGGATAGCGAATGGAGTTATCTCCCAACTCCAAACACATACCCATAGGCTCAAATGGTAGGTGTAGCTTCTCGAACACATCCCTTGGCATGACGCTCACACTAGCTCCAAGGTCGCACAACGCCTTATCGAAATTGAATGAACCAACAGAATATGGAATTGTAGGGCATCCGGGGTCCTTTTGCTTCTCTAGCCCATTAGCAATAGCGGCACTACACTCCTCGGACATCTTGACATGATCTACCCCGAGTGTTGCTATCTCATATTTATTTGCAAGTATGTCTTTAAAGTAACGAGAATAAGTAGGTACTTGTAGGGCATCTAATAATGGCATGTTGATGCTAAGTCTCACACAACCTCCACAAACTTCTCAAAGTGGTTGTCAAGTTTACCTCGGAAGTAGCGTGGCTTGAGTTGTGGTATCTTCGTGTCTTCTTCTGGCATCTCAAAGTCGGGCTCTTCGGTGAAGATCCCCGTAACCTTCTCCTTAGCAACTTCCTCCGCCTTGGCGGATGGTTTAAGCTTCCTTGCTCCCGCGGGACGTTCCGGATCTTCGGTCTCCTTTCCCGAACGTGTTTGAATGGCCTTCGTCGATTCGGGACCTTTAGGTTGTCTCGGAAGCTTCCCTTCATCATTAGTGAGGCGCCCGGCAAGTTGTCCCACTTGCGTTTCGAGCATCTTCATCATGTTGAGCACTTGATGGTTGGAGCTCCCGACCTCCGTCACTTTGCTATCGATGTTCTCCAACACCTTGTATATGGTCTTAAACTTGGTGATGATGTCCTTGTTGATCTTGTCTTGTTCGTCCATGAATTCCTTCAATTGTATACAAAGCGGAACCGAATTCGGAATGGATGAGCTTGCATTGAATTGAGGTCTACCTTGCCCGTAGCGGAAGTTCGGCAATTCTCCCTTCCTCATGTAGTCGAGCACTTTGGCTTCCTCCGGGCATTCTTTGTGGACATGGCCATACTCTCCGCATTCTTTGCATGTGGATCTTGCTTCGGCGGCCTTCAAGTCTTGAGCCTCTTTCTTTTCTATCTCCATCTTCTCCAAGCTCCTCATGAGTGAATCAATCTTGCCTTCAAGTATGTTCTCCTTCTCCACTTGCAAGACTCCCTTGACATTACCCGTGGGTTGAACCGGATGTAGGCGCCCGGATGATGCCCATGTGTCATTATCCGCGACCTTCTTGAATAGAGTGAAAGCTTCCGTCGGTGTAAGGTTGATGATAGATCCTCCCGTCGATGCATCGATGATCGTCCTTGACGCCATGGTGAGTCCTTGATAGAACTTTTGCACGAGGTCTTCCTTCGGGAACTTGTGATGTGGAACCACCCGAGTGTACTCGTTGAAGCGCCCAAATGCCTCCGAGATAGTTTCCGTAGGATATTGAACAAAGGTGGCGATCTTATTACGCAAACTTTGAGTTTTACCCGGCGAGTAGTATTCCTTCATGAAAGCCTTCATCAACGTGCTCCAAGTTTGCACCGTCTCCGCCGGTTGAGAGTGGAACCATTGCAAAGCCTTCCCGAGTAGTGAGAACGGAAAAAAGCCTTGCCCTCATTTGATCTTGAGTCACCCCATCCATGTTGAAAGTCTGACATAGTTGAATGAATGCTTGGAGGTGAAGGTTCGGATCCTCTTTACCGGTGAAGGGTAAATGTTGCACCATGCAGATTGTTGAGGTCTTGATCTCGAACGGTCTTCCGATCTCCTCAAGATTCAAGATTGGTAGGTCGATGATGTCCAGCGTGCATAGCTCCCCAATCTTGCGCTCTTGCGGTTGGTCACCCATCGGTGGAAGTCGATTCTCCCGAGGACTTTGAGGTGGTGAATTCTTCGGAGATTCCTTCGATCCTTTGTCTTCCGACTTCGAATCTACAAAATCCAGCTTTTTAGCTTGATGTGCTTCGCATCTCCTTAGCCTGTAAAGTTTTTCTGGATCATCCACAAAATTATCGGGTTTGTTGGAGAGGTAGCCGTCCATCTCCGTTAGGGTTAGCAATAAACAAAATATGCAAAAACTAGAAAGTAAAAATAAATCTATGAAAACTAGGGTTAGACAAACTAGATTAGATTTATTTTGAGGATGATCAAAGTTTAGTAGATGCAAAAAGAAAAACTAAAAGAAAACTGAAAATCACAAAAAGGCAATAAAAGATCAAATCTTGATCACTTGTCCCCGGCAGCGGCGCCAGAAAAAGGGGCTTGTTGACGGTTAATAGTTGTATCAAAGTTCGTTTAGACTTGCAAGCGGACAAGTCTCCCGTCGTAGTCAAGGGACCCTTCTTCCCTCGAGTGGTGAACCCAAGGTATCGAATCCGTGGAACAAATGTGTGACACAAAAGATGATCTAGTAAAGCCAGGCAACTTCAATCTTCGATAAAGAGAAACTCTAATGCATCTAGATAAAGAACACAAAACTAATCTAATCTACTAAAAACTGGAGATAACAAAGATAGATAGGGTAGATAAACCGATCTAGAAAGATTGGGTTAAGCCTTCTGTTGAAGTTCCAAGCAAGAGAAGAAGTAGCAAATCGAATCTTATTAAAAGCCTCTTTAAATCATGGTTTCCTATCCGACTCCGAAAACGCCCGCCTTTCGGAACCCCCGTTCTGTCACAACGTATCCCTACTCATGCGGGTAGTCTAGGGCGAGTCCAAGGACAAGTCGAGTTCTTTCGGAAGATCCGGCGTGCACCTCTAGCCACCGCGGCTACAAGAACACCCTATGTGATCTATCTCGAGAATAGATCTAGAATAAGCAAAGCCGATCAAAAAACAAAATCATCGAAGAAACTCTTGATCGCTAGAAATAGATTCAACTTGATAATTCAACTAATACAATGATACATAAACAAGATCACCACCGGGATCCTACCTTGATCTTGCTTCTAGCTCCGGGAACTCCGACGTGGTCTTCCGTGCAAGGTTCCCACGTCGGCTAGGAAGACCCTAATCAACTAGCTCGACCCTCTCCTCTCCGGGATGGTGTCCCTCTCTTCTCAGCTCCTCGGCGGCCGATGACGAATTCGATGATGCGTGGCTCTCGACCCCGGGGCTATAAATAGCCCGAATGGCGGCTAGTTCAAAGGAGGGGGGGGGGGGGGGGAATTGGGCCCCGGATCGGGCCGGGCGGCCGGCCCGGGCTCATCCGGCCCGTGCTACCGACCTCCTTCGCGTGGTGTCGATTCCCGAGTCTTCTAGATGCTTCCCCCTTCGCATGTAGGCCCTTGTCGTCGGTTTCTCTCGAGTTGGACATAGCTCCTTGTCCCACAAGATTCGACACTTTTCTGGTTAGGTCCTCGGAGTTTGTCATCTTCTCGGGTTGAGTCCCTTGCTTCTTGGAGTCAAGTTTGCTTCATTGCATGACTTGTACGGGCTTCAAGGTCTTGTCACAAGGTGCTTGATGAACTTATCTCGGAAGTCTTGCTTTCAACGCTAAAACCCGGCATAAACGCTAAACTCCAAAACCGACATGGACAAGTGAACTTGTTATACCACGGGGGTTAGTACAAATGGATAAGGTATAAAACTTATGCCAACACCGAAGGTAAACTCATGGCTAGGTTGACGGATTTTCACCGTCAACATCCCTCTACAACATTTGCAAAGGCCGTCCTATGTTTTTCTCGACGGTTTGAGTAGGAACACCAAGCAAAGTTTGGGTCTTGCAGAGTGCTGATGAATAGTGAAAACTGCAGTTGACCAAGTTTTTCACCCTTTTCCACTCAAAGTTTGAAATGCCATCCAACATGAAAATTGTGTCCCTCAAAAATCTAGACAACTTTTATATTGGTAGAATTTGAAGTGTTTAGGTGAAATTTGGAGAACGCGGTAAAAGTTCCAGAATGACAAGGAGTGACCAGGGGTTTGACTAGGGTTCAAGCTAGTGTTTGACCAAGCTTTGACTAGAAAGGGGCGTTGACTTAATTAGGGGTGTCATTAGCACTAAGCAAGGTATTCAAACAAGCCATGGGAACCCTGGCCGTGGTGGTCGCGGCCATGGCAACGGCTCCAATGGCCATGGTCGCGGCAACTTCAACTCCAACAAGCCCAGGGTGAAGTGCCAGCTCTGCAAGAAGGATGGTCACGTGGCGACGGACTGCTGGTACCACTTTGATGAGAACTTCATCGCCCCAGAAGAGAAGAGCGCGAACACGGCGACCCATGGTGCGTATGGCGTGGGCTCCAATTGGTATACAGATACCGGAGCCACCGACCATGTCACAGGCGAGTTGGACAAGATGATGATCCGAGACCGGTACAATGGAGGTGAACAGATCCATACAACAAATGGTTCAGGTATGGATATTACACATATTGGTCATGTTATTTGTCACACTCCAGCGTAATTTATTTCTCAATAATGTCTTACATGTTACTAGTGCCACACAAAATCTTGTTTCCGTTCATAGGCTAGCATCAGATAATAATGCCTATCTTGAATTTCATCCCAATCGTTTTCTTATCAAGGATCAAACAACAAAGAAAACCCTTCTGGAAGGAACATGTAAAGGAGGTCTCTATCCTTTGCCAGCTGCAACCCTCAAGAATAAACAAGCCCTCAGTGCGTCTAGTGGTGCTCATCCATCCCTGGAGAGGTGGCATCATCGTCTGGGGCATCCATCCTTTAATATAGTTCAGCAAGTCATCAATAAGAACAAGTTATCTTGTTCCACCGAGTCTAGGTTAGGGTCAGTATTTGACTCATGTCAAATGGCCAAGAGCCATCAATTACCTTATCCAAAGTCATCAAGTCCATCTAGTTTCCGATGTATGGGGGCCAGCTTGTGATTCCTTTGGACGCAATAAATATTATGTGAGTTTTATTGATGACTTTAGTAAATGTACTTGAATTTATCTCCTTAAACACAAATCATAAGTGTTTTAGCGATTTCATGAGTTTCAAAGCCTTGTTGAGAGGCAATTCAATCGAAAAATCCTTGCTCTACAATCTGATTGGAGAGGGGAGTATGAGAAGTTAAACTCCTTGTTTTCAAAAACCGGCATAGTCCACCTTGTCTCCTGTCCACATGTGCATCAACAAAATGGGGTAGCTGGAAGGAAACATAGACACATTGTTGAAGTAGGTCTCTCCTTGCTTGCCCAATCGTCTATGCCTTTAAAGTATTGGGATCAAGCCTTCTTGACTGCAACCTATTTGATTAATAGGACTCCGAGCAAAGTCATAGGGAATTCTACTCCCCTAGAACATCTTTACAAGATGCAAGTCGACTATAACTCTCTCAGGTTTTTCGGATGTGCATGTTGGCCAAACTTGAGACCTTACAATTCTCATAAACTAGCCTTTCGCTCAAAGCAATGTGCTTTTCTCGGCTATAGCAATTTACACAAAGGTTTCAAGTGCTTAGATACCCACTCCGGTCGCATCTATATATCATGGGACGTTGTATTCGATGAGACCATTTTTCCTTTTGCCAAATTAAATCCTAACGCTAGAGCACAACTTCGGTCGGAACTCCTTTTGTTACCATTTGAGCTCCTAAATCCCTCTAGTTCATGGGGTGTGCAAGTACATGACAATGTGTCTAATATCTTACCTGCTAATGCTACTAACCATTTATCAAGTTTTCAGGAAGAAACAGTGGAAATTTTGGGAGAAAATACAATTGCAGGTGGCCCTTTTAATCTGCAAAACCCATTGGCATATCCACCTCGGAGTCAGCAGCGATTCCTGCCAGCGCGTCAGTACGAGGAGCAAGCGGATCCGCCTCGGGTCCCATCGCAGGCGACATGCCAGGCCCAGACGCGCCAGATGCTCCCCTGCCCAGTCCGCCGTCGCCACATGCCCCGCGGTCTCCTGCCATGTCGCGCAAGCGTGGGGGGGGGGGCTGGATCCTCTACGGCTGTGCCTTCGCTACCTCCCGCGCCACATGCACCAGGCGGATCCGGTGCGCCACCCATGTGTCCCGAAGGAGATCTTCCGGGATCCTCTGCGGCTTCTGATCCTGCGATCTCCATTCAACAGCAGCCAGACCATGAGGTTCCCTCGCACCCAAGGACTCGTTTGCAATCAGGGATACGCAAGGAGAAGCAGTTTACAGGTGGTACAATACGTTATGGTCTCTTGACTGCCAATGGGGAACCAAATAATCTAGAAGAAACTGTTGGTAATGTGAATTGGAAAAATGCTATGGATTATGAATTTTCAGCATTGCAAAGGAACAAAACCTGGCATCTTTTACCACCCTAAAAAAGGGAGGAATATCATAGACAGTAAATGGGTATTCAAGATCAAGCGTAAGGCTGATGGGACACTTGATATAAGCAAAGATATGGAATTGACTACGAAGATACCTTCAGTCTAGTAGTCAAGGCTGCAACCATCAGATTGGTTCTTTCTATTGTCGTTTCAAATGGTTGGAGTCTTCGTCAGTTGGATGTGCAGAATGCGTTTCTTCATGGTGTTCTAGAGGAAGAAGTATATATGAAGCAACCTCCTGGGTATGAGAACAAAAATCGTCCCAATTATCTTTGTAAACTTGACAAGGCCCTTTATGGTTTGAAACAGGCACCTCGAGCGTGGTATCATCGGTTGAGTGTGAAACTACAAGATCTAGGCTTCAAACCATCGAAGGGTGACACCTCTCTCTTCTATTTTAGAAAGGGTGATCTTGTCTCATATATGTTGATGATATCATAGTAGCTAGCTCATATCCAGAGGCTACAAAGTGTCTTTTTAAAAACTCTCAAATCTGATTTTGTGTTGAAAGATCTTGGAGAGCTCCATTATTTCCTTGGCATTGAAGTCTCAAAGCTAGGAGAAGAAATATTGTTATCTCAAGCTAAATACAGTAATGATGTTCTAAGAAGAACATGTATGTTAAACTGCAAGCCAGCCAATACACCAATGTCTACTTCGGACAAACTCTCTGCCTATGAATGTACACCACTAGGAGCAAAGGATTCAACTCGGTTTAGAAGCATTGTTGGCGCATTACAATATTTGACTCTCACAAGGCTTGACATCTCTTTCGCTGTCAACAAGATATGTCAATTTCTTCATGCGCCAACTTTAGTACACTGGACAACAGCCAAACGAATCTTGAGATATGTGAAGCATACAATTAACCTGGGTCTAAAAATATCAAGATCTCGTTCCACTTTAGTCAGTGGCTTTTCAGATGCATACTGGGCCGGTGATGTTGATGACAGACGGTCAACTGGTGGGTTTGCTATCTTCCTTGGAAGCAATCTCATCTCTTGGAGTGCGCGCAAGCAGCCTACTGTCTCCAGGTAAAGCACAAAAGCTGAATATAGAGCAATGGCCAATGCCACTGCAGAAATTATTTGGGTGCAGTTGCTCTTGCGAGAGCTTGGAACTCGGTCTCCTCCGCCTGCAAGACTTTGGTGTGACAATATTGGAGCAACTTACTTGTCAGCAAATCCAGTCTTTCGCGCCCAGACAAAACACATTGAGATCGACTATCATTTTGTTCGAGAACGTGTGGCGCAAAAGCTTCTTCACGTTTGACTCATTGGTACTGGAGATCAAGTGGCTGATGGGTTTACCAAGCCACTCACGGTTCGAAAGTTAGAAGAGCTAAAGAACAATCTTAACCTTAGATCACCCGGCTAAGATTGAGGGAGGATGTTAACGTGTCAAGTTGTATCGTCCAAGGGACGTTAAACATGTAAAGGTAGATATCCAAGGTTGTTGAGTTGAGCCATAGATATTGTTGTTGTAGTTTATCTCTAAGATGTTGTAAACCTCTAGGTTTTGGTTCAATCTCAACTAACCAAGGATCCTTAGCTTGTACACCACACATGGGGTTTTTTCCTTGCCCTATTTAACAAAGGTGTGGCCTCCTACGGGAGGTTCAACGCTTCCCTAATCTTTTACAGATGTAACTATTATTTGATTATCAATAAAGTCACCGTGATGGCTTTTCCTTGAAACAAAGGAGATTTCTCCATTCAGTTTTATACTCTCTTTGTTCCAAATTGTATATCGTGTTAGCTTGTATGGGTCCATAGATATTATTATTCATCTAGATACATAATACATCTAGGCGCGTAGAAAAAATTAAGCATCTAGAATAAGTCAAAATGACCTACAAGTTGAAAAAGCTAGACTCATAGAGTATATACTCGGTAGAATGAAGACGAGTGGGAAAACCTTCTTGATCTTCATGTTGCGACAAGAAATGGAAACGGGAAAATAGAAGGCCAAAGCCAGTGTAATGGTATAGAACTTAAGGCTGGCTAGAGTGTAGCAGGGTTGTCCCAATTGATGTTTTTGTGGGATGATTTAGGTTCACTTTCTATATCTAGTGTACCTAGACCCTAAATCCCTAATTTCTACCTTCAGCATGGACAATTTTTTTCTAGGATCATAGTAAGGTCAGTATGTTTGTTTTCCAGTTTTCTATTAAATTGTCAAGCAATTTACTCTATTGAATGCTAAAGTTTTCTATTAATTCATTCCCAAATTTTGTCTCAAGTATATATAACCAAAGTCTGGATAACTTCCTAAAGTATTTCTTGATGCAGTTTACCCACTAAACTATGTCATTTGGTTCAATTTGCCCTTAATACATTTTATGTTTTTTTTTGTTTCTCCATGCACAAGTATAATATCAAGTTCAAATTTTGCAAGATGATGGAAAACAATATAAGACATGTTTAAAAAATATGCCATGCATTTTTGATCACTACTTTAATAGATTGGGATATTTAATAATGAAATTTGTCGTTGTGATATATTACGATGTCCGCTACTATCTTGCAAAAGTCTCAAATTAAAATCCAACTTGTGTATGGAGAAACAAATTGCATATGAAGGTAAGTTGAACCAAATATATAGCATGTTTTAAGGGTAAATTGAACCAAAACATACTTCAAAGAGTTATACTCGAACTTCCACTGTACTTGAAGCGAATAATTTAGACTTTTATTTTACCGTGGACAGAACAGACCCTAAGTCACGACCATTTCAATGCCCCAAAGATTCTGAAAGTAGAATATGTTGAATGGATTTGGATCGAAAAGGACACTAAAGCAGATTCGACGGCGGTCGCCGCCGCAGAACTTGAGCTAGCCGGCGGTGTTGGTTGATCATTGGCACGTAACTCTCGCTACACCGACACAGTACTACAGAACCAGGCCACGGCCAGTAATGGATTAGTCGGGCCCATAATCAGTGAAAGCTCCCTAAATTTTAAAATCTTTTTTAAATATTAAAATCTTTTTAGAAGCCATGGCCAGTAAAGGCTCTGAGTGTGTTTGACAAAAAGAGGCAACCTTGCTAGATAAGAATAACCGGCAATGCAGCAGGAGTTTAGTATTTACTTTATTTATCATTTTGCACAGCCGTAGTGTGTCAGCATTCCGCGGAAGCAGTTTGGTCGTTTGGCGGCCCGCGCCTGATTTTTTTTTCAGAAAAGACAGGCAACACGCCCTGCCCCATTTTACTAACAATGCAAACAGCATTTGTTTCCATTTACGAAGAAAGATAATCAGAGAAAGGAAACACGTCTAGCAACCTACTGCGTTAGGTGGCTTACAATCTCGAATAACGAATAAACTAGAGAGACAGTACACATGAAACAGGAAAAAACCCGTGATTTCCACGGTTAAAAATGAGCATTTGCGAAATCCGTTTGTAAGGGCGGGCTATGTTTCAATCTGTCTCTAGTATAGAGTGCTGTTTTCAGGGATTGCTGATGTTAAAAGTGCTATTCTAGAAATGCTTTTACTAAATAAAACAAAATCAAGCGCTGCTTGACCACCAGCTGTCAGCAGCACCTTTAGCTGGCTGGTGAATGGTGATTAGCAATGAAAACGGACAGGAACATACCAAAAACCTTTTAACCGTGTCCTGTCTAAAGAAAACGGACGGGAACATTAAAAAACTTTTTAATCGTGTGATCGTGTCCCATCTCTCTCTTATTTTTTTTGTGTGTGTAGAACAGAAGCCGAAGCAGAACAAACAAGTATAAAAAAAACAAATATGGGCGAAAATTACAACATAAAGGAACGGAACAGGGACCATACACCCAGACGACACATTCGAAACTAAATTAGCAGTCTCAGTCTTGCTGTTGGGTGCTATCAGGCAGGACGGCAGCACTGCAGGCCTGCAGCCGCACACTTTGACACTAGCAAGCCAAAGCAGCCGAGCACGAAGACCAAGCAGGCAGCTACGCGTGCGTGTGCAGCGGCAAAGCTATACTCTTGAACGCTTGGCTGCTATGGCCATACGGGCCTCGTGGACGCAGAGTAAGCCAGCAGACAGACCCAGGGCCAAAGGGCACTAATGTTACTGTTTTATCTTGTTAACATGCATCATCCTTGTTCAAGGGGTCCCGCAAATACGGATGGAATACTGCTCAACTGTCTCCCGTCTTATTACTGGATACTCCATCCCTTTTTCAGTGCTTAATATTCCATTTTCATATACGGTAATGCTTGCCATCGGGCGTCCGATGCGTCGGACGGACGCGGTCCATTCCCAACGCCGCCTCACGCACCGGTCACCACTCGACCTTATCCTTCACAGACACCCCCACCACTCGTTCCTTCCCCCACCCACCCGTCGCCGCCTATGGGCTCGAGCTGCGTCGGCGGAGCCGAAGAAGGTGCTCGTGGAGCTCGAAGGGGCGCTCCGCGTCATGCCCAACAAGGACGGCGGCCGGATCTTGCTCGACACCGGGGAGGTCGCCGGGGGTGGTACGACCTGGTGCGGCAGACGGTGTACTCACTGCGTTCCATTTTTTCACACATCCTGTGCTCCCTCTGCCCTCGCTCGACCGCTCCACCATACCCGCCCTCGAGCCCACGCAAGGAGCATGCGGCGGCGCCGCAGAGGAGCTCGCCACGGCCCGGCGAAGCGCTCGCGACCTCGAACCGCGCCGCCGCTCCCCGTGGCTAGCCGCATGCGGCCCTACGCGCACGTCGGGGGAGGGCCGTGCCGCCGCGGGGTGGACGTCGCTTCCGCGAGCCGCACGCTCCGATGACCACACCGCCCGTCGCTCCCTCCCCGGCGTGCGGAGGAGCTCGCGGGCGGCGGCGGTGTTGCAAGTGTATTACCCGAATGTGTGACGCCCCGGGTTTTTTATTAGTATTATTAATGCTAATGATCAAATCGGCCGAGTCAAACCGGCCGACGGCGGTCAAACCTAGGTCAACCAGGGTCATCACCTCGAAAACCTCGCCAATAAACCCCATTGAACCCCTTGACCAAGTCTACACACACCGTGGTCAACCATTGGTCAAAGACACGGTCAAACCGGGCTTAACCATTGACGTCGGCGAATGTCGCCGGAACTTGTGCCGCGTTCTCCAAATTTCACCTAAACACTTCAAAATCTACCTTTATGAAAGTTGTCCATCTTGTTGAGGGACACAACTTCTATGTGGATTGGCATTTCAAATTTTGAGCGGAAAAGGGTGAAAAACTTGGTCAAGCGGCGTACCTCCCGTGCACGAGACATGGCGGCATTCAAAGTTGGCAAGACATTCCCGCAAAATCCATCGAGAAAAACACCCTAGAGCCTTTGTAAAAGTGGTAGAGGGTAGTGAGATCTACAACTTTCCTATTCATCACTCGGTGCACTTTAGTTGCAAAATTTCGAGTTTTTATCCCTCAAACGGTGCCGTCCGAAAGAAAACAGGGCCGGCCGCGACGTCGCCCGCGCTCCGGCCGCGCCGCGCGCGCGCCGTACGCCGCCTCGGCGTCCGAGCCCCCTCGCGCTTTCCCGAGGCCGCGCGCCTCCCCGAGGCCGCGCGCGCACCAAGGCCTTGAGGCCCGCGCCCACGCCACGTGGAGCCCGCCCCCTTGCCGGCCGGACGCGCCACGCGAGACCCCGCGGTCCGACGCGGTGCTCCTCTCGTGCGGGCGCAGCAACCGACGCCGCTCGCCGTACCGCGAGTAAAGCCGGGCGTCCTCCACCCTCCACCCTCCTCGTTAAAACCCGACCGGGCCGCGTTCCGTTCCGTAGCGCCCCGCCCCCGACCGAGCCGCCGTCGGCGCCATTAGAGGGCGCCGCGGTGAGCTCCGGCTCCCGGCCGGCCGCAGTCCAAGTAAACCCTCCCCCCACCTTCCCTTGCACCTACCCAAGCTCGCCGGCGTGCCCGTCTCCCCCACGAACCGTCACCCCGCCGGTACGGCGGCCGCGGCGGCCACCGCCGCCGGCCGCCGGCGCCCCACCTCGGCGGTCCTCTCCCTACCCATTCGAGCATGGGAATCGAACCCCGGGGGTCCGAGGACCATTCCCCGCCCGCGCCCGGCCGTCCCGCCGCCGGCTCGCCGAATTTGGCCGGACCGCCGCCGGCCGGTGCCCGAGGACGACAATGCAAGGTTTGTGATTTGTCCGGGGAGTTTTGTGCAAAGTAAGGGCTTGGTCGTAAATGCGAAACTTCCGGGGGCCTCGGCGCAAAAGCTCGTAACTTCAATAGTGTTGCGGATTTGCGAAACTTGTAAAATGTGTAGAAAATCGTTGAAAATTCATAAAAATGCAAAACTAATTTTGTTGGATTTTTGGTAAAACATATTACAACTTTTGTTATTCTCACATGGACCGATTCTCGATATTGTTAACATGAAAAATAGGAATGTGAAATACCTAGATCCGCCATAACTCAAAAACTATATTTCCTCCGCATCCAAATTTTGGATATGTTGTGTTTCATGTCATGACTAGCTCCTGTGCCAAAAGTTGCACAAAGTTATGCAATAAATCCTTTTATATAAATTGTTTTCCTTTTCGTAGAAACTTCCTAGATGATTTTTGTAACTAAAAATATTTATGTTTTGTGCCCAACTTGTGCATGCTTGTCTTGCTATGTCAAGACACACCTCCGGTGAATTAATCATGATTTTTGGTTTAACATAAATATTTATTCTTAATTTGTGCATGTTTTCCTTTATAAATTAATAAAACAAGATCGGTAGAGCTTCTAGGTGTGCTTGCTGGTTCTTTAGCCTTGTTTAGGACCGAGAGTATGCATGAGAAAGTTTGGACCATTTTGATGCTTATTTGTTTTTGTATGTATTTAATTTGAATCACTAGCAAGTCTTTGTTATTTTCCAAAGTACTTTATTTTCTAGGTTCCAATCCTTGCTTGTGGGTCCAGTGGACCAAGTATAGGTGTTGTTATGCTTAAGAAACACTTCTTTAAATTTTTAGTGATTTATTGATTAATAAAAAGCCTTAAAGCCCTTTTAAAAGATTTAAAGAACAATTAAATAAAGGAAATCCCTTTTTAATTCCTTTCCCTTTTTGGGAAATATTACCTAACTTAATTACAAGTTAAGAAAACACCCGTCTTTGATAAGGAATTAATTTATGAATAAAAATCTTGTTCACACCCTTGCTAGTGAGAGGAAAAGGATTAAACCTTCACATAAAATAACAATTATAAAGAGACATTAATTCAAATGTGCAATAGAAGGATGAATCATGTATAACTAATAACCTTCCTAAAAGAGATGTGCTATCTAGATACTTGTTAAGGTGAATATGACCAACAAGAGTTGGATAGGATAACAAAGCGTCACATCACCCGAACCTTGCATTGCATTCCGTGTAGATCTTCGGACGGTGACTACTCCCTCGTCCCGAATCCGAGGAAGGAGGAGCGAGAAGCTTCACCGCAAGTACGTGGAAGTGCTCGACGACACCGAGGGTGCCCGAGCTAACCTAGCCGACGAAGGCAAGCTCCGGTGCCTATAACCTAGTTTTCAAATTCTTTATTCAATTATCTATGGATGCTTGTGCATTTAAGTTCGGGAGTTGAATGGAACCCTAGATGCATGATCCCTAGGTACCTTTGTCCTTACTAGTATGGAAGTTCGATAGCCGCTAAGCTACGGGACCGTTACAAGTCGGGTGAGGACCTCACTCGCGAGAATAGGTTCCTAGATAGGAATCACAGGTATATCCTTAATTGGATTGCTCATGTGGTAAGAGCATGGGATTTGGGCTCGGTCCGATGGCTATAGTGGGTTAAGTGTTTGAATGTACTAAGCACTTGTCGGGAATGGGACCGGTAAGCCTAGTACCTTAATGAGGCGGCGAGGGATCCTACTATTACTACTCTTGGGATACGTCTCACGACTAGCTACCGGTGGTGTACGGTGACTCCGGGTGCCTCGCGGGGTATGCTGGATAGCCTGCACCAAAGATTGTAAGATTCGATCCCGACCCGAGGATTTTTGGGAACCGCTTGGGAAGTTGTCCTTGCGGGGGCAGCCTACCGTGTGTTTAGGTCTACCTTGCAAGGTTTGAATCAATCGATTGTCAGCCTCTCACCGTTATTTGAGACTACTTACTCCACTAGTCATGAGATCCCTAATGATGGAAGTTGATGAATACTATGCTTGATTAATTGTATTGTACAACTTTGTCTGTACTAGTTGGCTAATGTAGTAAAGATTAAACCCACTAGAACTTGTGCTAAAATCTTGAAAGTAAGGACATACTCTTTGTTACTTTTTAGCAAAAGCAACCCAGTGGCCAAAAAGCCTTTCATGTCTAGAATTGGTGAAGTAGTGATCACCATCGGGTAAGTCTTGCTGAGTATTAGTATACTCGGCCTTGCTATAATATGTTGATCCAGGTAATGCTTTCGGTGATGTGTGGCCGGAGAGATCCCGCACGGCCGGGAGCCGGAGTGGGTGGAGGACGACTACCGAGAGCATCATGGATGGCCTCGCATGGTGTTTCCGCTTCCGTTAGTTTATTTCCAGTTGTTTCAAAACTCGAACTACTTCTTTATGGCAAAAACTTCGGTTTGTAATAATTAAACCCTTCGGGGTACAAATTTGGATGTTAATGATGATGTATTTCGGACTCGCCTTCGAGTGAGTTTTAATGCATATATTTCGATCCTTGTTGCTATTCAAGTGACTTACGGGCGTTAACCGGTGACTAACGATAGGATGATACTTTATTATCGCTTAATGACCAAAGTGGATTGGTTTAGGCGATAGTACGGTATTTTCCTGGGCGGGTTGTCACGGAATGTCGCAAGCAATCGCCCCGTGAAGACGACGGCCGGCACTTGAAGCGGACGAGGCTAGGCGGTCAAGAAGCATGTTTTCCCCCATGTTGCAATCGAACGTTCCATGCGTTTCGGATCTTTGTGAAGGATGTTTCAAGTGTTTCGTGCGGATGTTGAAAAAGTAGATCTAGATGTTTCAATATTGTGGGACGTTGTGAATATGTTTTTGGATGTTTCGGATGTTGTTTTTTGAATGTTGCGGATGTTGTTTTGAATGTTGAGAAATCTCATGTTGATGCCAAAACATCGGAGACCCATGTTGCGGATATGTGATGTTAGGTGTTGTGTCATGGGAGTGGAGGGCACTCGATGTTGGATGTTGTAAACATTAAGTTGCAATGTTGCGGATGTTGAGTTTTGATGTTGTAGACATGTGATGTTGGAGCCTTTGATGTTGGATGTTGCAACCATTAATTTTCGATCTTTGCGCAGTACGCCGAGTCTCAATGTTGCGGACATGTGTTGTTGGATGTTGCAAACATTATTTTTCAATGTTGCGTATGTTGTGTTTCGATGTTGCGGACATTTGATGTTGGGTGTTGTGTCGAGGAGAAGGGAGAAGAAGCTCCTAATGTGGATGTTGCAAGCAACACGGATCGCAACATGACCGCAATATAGTCGCAACATGGGGGAGAAGAGAAGAAAAACTTCCGATGTTGGATGTTGCGAGCAACTACATTCGCAACATTTTCGCAACACGTTCGCAACACGCTCGCAACATTTACTTGGGGGACTTTAGATCTAACGGCTGACGATTGAACATCTTAGGATCCGACGGCCGCGGACCCGTCCGATGGCTAGCGCCCGGATCGGACGTCCGGTGCTATCGGTGCCCTTTCATATAACTAGAAATAAGGCGCAGGTATGAAACAAATTGACAGATGAGAACATGATTTTGTCCATCCGTTTTCACCGAAACATATGGTTCTTTTTATCCGCCTCCTCATCAATCATGAGTGCAAAGAAACCATTTGTTTGGCCACGCGAAAAAATTCAATAAACACACTAGTTGCAACCGAAAGAAATCATTGGTAGGCCGCACACAAGGGAAAACGAGCATAGTCCCAAGCCATAGTCCATGATCCTATCTATCTTCTAAAAGATAAGGAGGGACGGAAACTTTCACTATTTGACATTCGTGTGGCGACTCTACCCGTTCGATTCACACCCACAACCCTAGCTCATCCTCCTCCCATGTTTCCACCCTAGTTCGATCTGTGCTGCTGCTCGCCTCCAGCCAGCCCATGTTGCCACCGCGGCTCTCGCACAATCCCACCCGCCGTCGATAGAGCCATCCAACGATGTTGTGTCCTCCCCCATCCCATGCAGCTACGACCTTCCATCATCCCGTGCAGTTGCAACCTTCCGTCGTCCCGTGCAGCCGCACCCTCACCTACTACTTGCCGGCATGCTCCTCCAAGTGCTTCTACGTGTGGCACCATGGCCCCAAGTGCCCCCGTCGTAGCCCTATGTGTGACATCTTTGCGCACGGGTGTCCGTCGGTGTTTTAGACCGGCAACCTACCAAGGGGAGTACCCGAGGTAGATGAATGTGGCCTCGCCGAGATCGTAACGCGAAGGAAGAGACACGTGGCACACAATTTAGACGAGTTCGGGCCGCGAGGTGCGTAATACCCTACGTCCCGTATGCCTTTGCGTGGCTCGAATTGATTGGGTGTGTTTACAAGATGATGCGTATGAGAAGAAGGGTCCCTGCCTCGCCTTATATAGCTCGGGAGGCGGGGTTACGGGTCGGTTCGGGGGAGAGAATTTTAGTCGAGTACGTCTAGGAGTTCTCAACACGGTACATGTCATGTATAGCTTCCTAGCCGAGTACTTCTCTACCGTAGTCCTTGCGCCTCACTCCATCAGGTGCCGTGTGACACAGGCCGGGTAGTCCCAGGGGCCCACCGAGTAGTCGGTCCTGGTACCCACCGAGGCAGTAGGCCCAAGGAGGTCCATACGACAAGTCCCCCGAGTACTTTGTAGTCGAGCAGGATAGTTTCGAGTAGTCTTGATGGCATTGACAAGTAGTCCTCAAGTGTCCCCGAATACTACAAGCCGAAAGTCCTCAAGAATACTTGAAGCATCCCGAGGCTGGAAGGTACTCCAGTTGATCCTTGAGTAGTCTTGAAGTCTTCTCGAGTAGTTCCCAAGCATCCTCGAGTTCCGCTCTTCAAGGTCTTCAACAATACTCGCGTTGTCTTGAAGCCGAAATTTATATGGAAGTGCGATTGCAAAATCACACTCCATATGGAGTAGCCCCCGAGCCTTAGGTTGAGTCGTAGACTGCGGCCGAAGGTCAATCCGAAGTCCGAGCAATCTTGAAGTCTTCTCGAGTAGTCCCAAGCGTCCTCGAGAGCCGCCCTCGAAGGTCTTCAAAAATGCTTGCGTTGTCTTGAAGCCGAAGGCGATATGGAAGTGCAATTGCAAAATCGCACTCCATATGGAGTAGCCCCCGAGCCTTAGGTTGAGTCGTAGGCTGCGGGCCGAGGGTCCATCCGAAGTCTTGGGAAGAATATCCCGAAAAATCCGGGAGAGAAAAACCGAAGGACACGTGGCACGGAGCCCCCGAGCCTTGAGTCGAGTACTTCCTCTCGAATTGAAGGGTCATCTTGAATGTAGAATGTGTCCGAGTTGCTCTTGAATCTTGTCGCTACCCGGGGAGTTGAGTAGATGTAGCCGAGCTCCCGAGATAGGGCGCATCAACTATCGGAAGTTGAAAGGTCGGGCGGGCGGCCGCCGAGTCGACCGTTTGAAACATATCCATCTGGCCGTTGCGGAACCGCCGGCTGACTTATAAATAGAAACCGAAACCCTTAGGGTTTTCCATCCTTCGCATTCGCAGTTGGTTGAGATAGATCTGGCCAAGACTTAGCCGCCTGTGCACGCTGTCACCGCGCTCGTAGGGCGAGAATCCACGAGGCACCGCCGCCGTCCGCCTCTCGCTGCGGCCCCCGAGCGAATGCGAGTGAAAATCCGCTCGCCTTAGGAGAATGAAGCCATCCCCATCGAAAAGCATGAAGACCGCCTGCCGGGAAAAAGAGGTCCCATGAAGAAGGCTCTTTGGATCTCGCCGGAGGGTCAACGCCGCCGGTATCTCCCTCGCGGCCGAATCCAAATAAGGAATGGAATAAATCCAAGGCCAAGACGGAGGATTTGCGGCGCTGCTCAACGGTGGTTTCCTTCGAGAAAAAGAGGTGGACATGTGGCGTGCCGCTACGGGAATCCGTATCCGATGGAGAAGAACCCCGACGAGATCCCGATGTTCGCCCGATTCGTGGAGCGCGGGTTGGCTCTTCCGGTGAGCGACTTCTTCAAAGGTCTTCTCAACTATTACGGTATCGAGTACCTCAACTTGGACCCTAATGGAATCTTCCATGTATTTGTCTTCGTCCACTTCTGCGAAGCATTCTTGGGGATCAAGCCCCACTGGGTACTATTCAGAAAGTTCTTCCGCGTGAAGCCCCAGCCAAGCGCCAACGACCCAAGAGTAGTCGGAGGAGCCAGGATCCAAATGCGCGAAGATGCCGCCGAGCAGTACTTGGCGTACAAGCTGATTGACTCCAACCAAGATTGGAAGTCAAAATGGTTCTACATCACCAACCACCACCCGGAGCTGCCGAAGCCAAGCGGGAAGCAGCCGAAGCATCAAGCCTAGTGGAACACGGAGCCGACGATGCAGGAGGGTATTCAACTACCCGAGCTGCTGCTGAAGATTAAGGCTTTGAGAGAAGCCGGGCTGAGGGCCGAACACGTGGCCTTCAGCTTCATGAAGAGGAGGGTACAACCCAGCGATGGCGCGTGATACCCTCGGGTATCGGTACACCGGCGAGGACGACACGTCGCGGATTCCTGGCGGTGAGATCGATGATGATGACATCGTCAAGAGGCTGGGCAGAATCTTCAAGGACATGCCACCGTACACGCCCTGCCCGGTCCCTGAGTACTTCGCAGCTCATCCGTAGAACAAGGTAAGTAGCCGCACTCAGTGTTCGAGTACTAGTTATGTGGTAGTAGTCATGCTCACCCAAGCTGTATGTTGCAAGATGATATTGTGAAGTTTGTCTCTGAGCCAGCTTCGCCTCCCCAACTTGTAAATATCCCAGAGGAGGGGAATGGCAAGTCCAAGGAGTGTCGCAAAGTCGGCGAAGGTGATGACACCGTCATCGTCGAAGACACGTCCGACAAGGAAGACGAGGAAACGCTTCGGGGAGCGGTTCCGGTTGCGGTCTAGATTCAGCCACCCCCGGACTTCCCAATGTCCCCCTCATCCACGATCCTCCGACTAGCTTGGAGGCTAGTCTCGCTCGCGCCGCCGAGGAGGACACGCAACGTGGCACGCAAGCGCGTCGCTAAAAAAGTTGAAAGTCACCGAGACTACATCCCAAGAGGTAAACTCCTCGAGTAGAGTAGCCAACTAGTTGTCTTGTAATGTTGTGTATGTCGACCACCGAATTTCGAGTGCTTGCGGGAGATTCTTATTTCCGATCCCGTAGATCGGGGGGACGAAGGCGGCCCGGGAGACGGTGGGGGAGCCGGGCCCGAAAGAAGCCGGGCGGCCCGGCCCCCCACCGTAGAGGAGCTTGTGTCACAATTGACACAGCGGTCAACTACAGTTGTCGAGCCGTAGGCGCCGGTCATCGAGAGCAGGGCGGAGCCAGCCGTGACTGCTGCTGCTGCTGAAGAACTGGCAGTGACTCAAGCTGAAGGAGAGGCGCCCGCTGAAGCCGGACTTGTCGACATCACCAGCATACTTGGCGCTCCGACTGTGACTGTTGTCCGGTCTAGCTTGTAAGTGAAGATCTTTCCGGAGTAGTACATGTAGCTGGGTAGTCGTACTTGGTTGACCACTGATTTTGTACTATGCAAGAAATCAACGGACTTGTCCTGGGAGGGAGATGAACCCAGCACGGCAGCGGCTGAAGAAGCTTTCGCGCCTGCTGCCGAGGAGTCTGCTCCCCTCCCCCAAGGCGAGACCGTAGAACCAGCCGCAGAGGCTACCTCGCCGGAGGCCAGCATGGTAGAAGGTGAGTACACTACGGATGCGCGGCCTTCCTCGAGTAGTAGTCATAGCCCCCGGAAACTAATCCCGCGTCTTCGGTGACGGGGGCGAAGTCGATGGAAGTACCATCCCCGAGGTTGTGCTTGTGGTGCCGAAGCCGAAGTGGCCGCCGGAGCGACATCCGAGCCGACGGAGATAGCCGATGGAGGAGCCCCCGGGGTGGCCGAAGAAGTACGCGACGACGTGCGCCATGGTCGAACACGGAAGTAGTCGTCCGCTCGCTAGAGATTCGGGATGCGGAGCCGATCCGTGACGCCCCGGTTTTTAATTAACCCTTGTCGTTGGTCAACTTGGCCGACGGTGGTCAAATCACGGTCAACTTGGGCCCTCACCTCGAAAAACTCACCAACCCACTCTAATGACCCCTTTGATCTAGTGGACACACATGTGGGGCCAACCCATGGTCAAAGTCTTTGTCAAACCCACTTAAACCCTAGTGCCCATAGATGTCTTTCGGAACTTTTGCCGCGTTCTCCAAAATTCACCTAAACACTTAATATCTACCTTTACGAAAGTTGTCCGGCTTGCCGAGGGACACAACTTTCATGTAGATTGGCATTTCAAATTTTGAGTGGAAAAGCATGAAAAACTTGCTCAAAGGTCAGGATCTCCTGTTCATGAACACAGGCTGGCATTCAAAGTTGGCAAGCCTCCCTTGCAAATTCTGTTGAGAAAAACCCTATATAGCCTTTTTGAAAGTGATAGAGGGTTGCTAGATCTACAATTTTCGTATTCAAAGTTTGGTCAACTTCTATTCAAAATTTTGGAGATATTTGAGTTCAAACGGGGTGTCGGAAAAACTTTTGGGCAAGGGTGCCGCCGCGCCACGACGTCGTGCACGCCGTGCGCCGCGCACCGCGCCCACGCGACGGCCGTCCTCGGCGTCCGCGCCCGCGCGCCGCCCGACGTCCCTCCGCCCGAGGGCCGGTCGCCTCCGTAGGCCACGCGCCTTCCGAGGGCCGCCCGCGCCCAACGACGCGCCGGCGCACCACGCGCGCGTGCCGGTCGGACGCGCCCCCCCCTTCGGACCGGCGGTCCGTCCGCGTCCTCCCGCCCCGCGTGCGCCGTACTACGGTCGGGAATCACGCCGTCGTCACCTCCGGTCGGGCCAGCCCCTATTTAAACGCCGCCACTTCCCCCTTTGCGCGCCACCCAAGCCGCAACCCGCCATTGCCACCGCCTCGGTGAGCTCGCCGCTCCGCTCGCTCCCCGCCGCCGGCCAACCGTCCCACTCTCTTCCCTAGGACCCATTGCACCTCTCCGGGTTGCGCATTGCCCGGCCAAGCGCCCTCCTCGCCGAACCCCCGAGCCGCGCGCCGCCGCGCGCCGGCCACCGCCGAGCACCCACGCGGTGACTCCTCCGCCCGAACCAAGACCGCCAACCCACCCTAGGTGAGCATGCACTCAACCCCCGAACCTTTACCCGGCCGGGGAGCTCCGCCGGAGCCGCCGAAATTCCGGCACGCCGTAACACCCACGTTTTTAGCTCCTAATAAATCACCTAATAAATCATGCGTGTTTTCAAAACTTTCCCGCCGAGCTCATTCGAAACCCGGTCCACCGTCTCCATCTCTCACCCTCGGCGCACGTGCCGCGAATCCGGCCCGGCACCGCCCGCACTCGGGCCGTCGCCCGTCGCATGCCGCCCCGGCACCGCGGTCGGCCACCACGCGGGAATCCCGCGCACGCGCGTGGTCCCGACGGCCGGTCCGCCTCGCCATCACCGCCGTCCCGAAAATCACGCCGACGCCGAAACCGGAAAACTACGCAAAATCCTCCCCCTAATTTCCCTAACAATTTTCCGAATTTCTAAACATTTTTCATGTTTCTTTTCTTTTTCTTTTCCTATTCCTATTTTCTTTTCTTCTTTTCTTTTTCTCCTTTCCTTTTGTTTTCTCTTTTCTTCCTTCCTTTTCTTTTCCCCTTTTCTTTTCCTTTCTTCCTTCCCTTTCTTTCCTTTCCTTCCTTCTCCCTCCTTCGCCCGGCCCGCGCGCCGGCGCGCGTTGCCTCCCCTCGCGCCGCTCCTCGGCTCGCCCACACGGCGCCGACCGCACCGGCCCCTTGCCATTCCCGCACGCCACCGGGTCTCCCCCACGGCGGCAACACGCGCGCGCACCCGCCGGACGCCTCGCCGCGCCCCGCACGCACGGACGCCGGCCACGCCGTAGGACGCGTGCGCCGTGCACGGGTTGACCGACGTGACGCGTCGCCGCGTGAGCGGTCCCGTCACCCTGCCAAGTTAGGCCGCGAATTGACCGTGCGCCGCGTCGAAGGGACACCTCGCCGGAGTCGTCGCGGCGCCGGCCGCCGCGGCCCACCCCTGCCGGATCACCGCCAAAGTCGCCGGGAGAGATTTTTTGCCCCGAACCGACCTACGACGCCTATAAAAGGCCGGCACCACCTCTTCGCCGCCCCACACCGCACCAAGCAAGCTTGCTCGCACCCACCGACCGCCTACGGCGCCGCCACCACCGAGCACCACCTCCTCCCGGTCCGCCGCCGCCCGAGGACCCGCATCTACACACCGTCCCGGCCCAAGGTAGGTAGGGGAATCGAATACCCGTGAAGCCCTCTTCGTTTTGCCCCTCTTCGCCGGACCGTTGCGGTTGCCGGCTCGCCGGGGGATTGCCGCCGGCCGGCCGCACCCGAGCCGCCTCCCTCCCTCTCTCTCGTTCGATTCGAGGGGGAGGAAGGAGATGGCTATTTATCCAAAAACCCCCCGGCCTTTTCCTTTTTCCTCCCACCGAATCCCCTCCTCTATTCCCTCTCTCTCTCTCTCTCTTTTTCAAATTAAACCCTAAACCTTAAGATATTCCACCAAAACAACCCTGCCCTTTTTAATAGGCCCCCAGGCTATTATAGTTAGACCCTCACCCTATCTAAATACTATATTTAGGTCCTTTTCTTTTTAAAACTAAATTACTAACCGGCCCTAATTAATCCTAAACACCTCTTTTAACCCATCATTTCACGCGCGATTTTAATCCAAATCGCGCCCAACCTTCCTCACACCCGTACCGGATATACCGCCACCCATCCGTCACCCAAAACCCCTACATAATATTTATTTCCCTATTTTATTTAATTACCTTCCTCGAGCTCGGCGGAGAAATTGTGTGTACTTATATTGATTGCATGCTTGCATGTGTGCGCGCTATAGCCGACGAAGTAAACGAAGGAAGGTACCCGAGCCGGAGTTTGGAGCCGACTACGCGAGCAGGAGCCCGAGATCCCGAACGCCGAGCCGAACTCCCCGAAGACTTCGAAGACGGCAAGTTCAATCTCATCCTTTGATGCATGCTTTGGTCCTAGTTTTATAAATACAACCCTACACCATTTTATAAATTGCATATTGTTTTACTGCAAAAACATGGTAGGATAGCCACCCTTGATTGTATGATTGAACCTCGTTTTGGCCTAAATGAGTAATTTAAAAATGTGTGAGTGCTTTCAAAATGTGTGAGTGCTTTAAAAATGGAAATGGGATATGTTTGGAAAATGAGTAAAGAACTGGGTAGACGGGATGGACGTGTGTGTCAGGAGTATGGGTGAGCTCGTACCCGTGTGGTTGAGCGTGTTGGGAGTTGTCCATATTGTCGGTTAAGGACCGGGTTGCGTGACATCTCACCTGACCCAAATTATCGTACAACCACTCGACCGTTGTATGTGGCAACGGCTTAGCATAAACCCCACTAGTTAATCTACTTGCCATCTGGTGTGCGGGTGAGCGGCGGGAGACCAAGGAGTAGGGGTACGCTCTGTGTGAGGTACGCCCTGGTTATGTGGGATAACCCCTTGGTTGCTTCCGTGGTGGCTCGTAGCGTTAGCTAAGGTGGGTAATGGCTTTGATAGGATCCGTGCCAACACTAAGGTGTCCGTGTGACGGTACCCTACTTGTGGGTAAAGATGTACAACCTCTGCAGAGTGTCAAACCTATTCGAATAGCCGTGTCCACGGTATTGGACGAGTCACGGTGTGGTCACAAAAACTAGTGTTTGGGTTTGGGATGTTTTACGGTGTGAGTTATTTTCGGGTGAAGTGTGTGGTTGTGTGCACGGGCTCGCGGACGGGGAGTCTAGTAGTTCCACGGCGGTTTTCTTAAAACAACCGAGTCACTCGGTTATAAACCGGTTCGCGAAAACCTTTTTGAAAATGAACCCCCGCATGAGTAAGTGAGTTTGCAAATAAACATTAACTCGTTCCTTGTTATCTATATCATGTGCATGATTTGCTTATAAGCCCCTCCGTGGGTGGGGTTGGACTTCTCGAGTACGTATGTGCTCACCCTTGTTTAACTAACTCGTTTTTTAGATGAGGATCCCGATTACATTCCCGAAGACGTCGAGTAGGTCGCTGCCCTACACCCAACCGTGCTCGTGTACCCGGGGCCTCCACGAGAGAGCTTCCATGGCGTGGTACTCGATGAGACTTTGGAAGCCTTTGCTATCGTAGTGTGGTCGTTAGCGTTTGTGTTGTTCCTTGTAGCGTTGGCACTTCCGTGCCCTCTCGTGTCGCCGTGATGTAAAAGAGCGATCCACCTGTTGTAATAAATGTGTTACCAGCCTCCTGGGACTGGTATTTGTGTCACATTTAGTCACCTCTCGATGAGGGGACGCTTCAGGTGGTATCAGAGCCGTAGGTTGGCCGTAGGACGCGACCCCTAGGATACGAGACCTCCTCTGGCCCTCTCTAACCTTTCCTTTGCTGAGCTCATCTTTTCCCAAATCCTTACCTTGATCCTTGCCTGATTCCAGATGGCTAACCCAGAATGGAACGGAGGAGTCTGCCCCGTCCAGCCTGGCCTCCCTAACCTGCTGCTACTCAGCTTAGAGCGCGTCGGAGTAAGGGATCCGCCGGAGTTCGTATATCGGGAGTACAAACGCTACGGCACCCTTCGGTGTAAGCTGCTGATCTTCGTGGGAAGAAGCACGCTCTACCCCGACATAGAACCTTGGTTTGTCTCCGCCACCGGGTTTCGCTTCGCCGACACCTACCCTAAGGCCGCTCGAAAGGCCCCGTGACGTCTACGAGTGGTCTATAGGCAACACCTCGAAGGACTCCAATGGGATTTTTCCCACCCTCCGAGAGGTAGTGGACGCTCGTGGATTGACCGCATGAGAGGACTAGAACGAGAGGAAGAAGACCTAGAAGAGGTCGTTTCCCCCGTCTATCTACCACAATGGCCTAGACCACCTCTACCAGGAGCAAGCCCAAGAATCGAAGAAATAGATTGACAGAGCGGAAAGAGCGGAGCAAAGGATAGAACTGGAAAGGATAAAAACAACCATGACGGAAGTTGAACTACACAACATGAAGCAAGATTACCTTAGGGAAAGGGAACGCACTTTAGTAGCCAATAAAGCCCTATGGGATGAAGTCAAGGAACGTAGAAGGAGAGAAGAAGAAGCTGGATTGGAGGAAGATGAACCCAAAGAAACTCATTGGGACAAAGGGACCCAGATCGAGGATGAGATACTGGAGCAAGACCTCCCACCGAAGAAACATCGCATTCGGCTAGAAGGAGAATCACCATGAGGATAGGACTAGAATGTCTAGGCTAGAGCTGTGTCCTAGTAATAATAAGTGTACCCCGAGAAGTGTACCCCAACCTTGTTACTAAATAAAGCTATCTACCTTTTGTACCCCACCACAACCTGTTCAACTCTACCTTGGTTTTCAGATGGCGGAAGATGGATGGACCCAAGGCGTGTGCCAGGAGGAGCCTGGTTTTGCTCGCCTTCTTATCAACTCCCCGGAGCGCCTCGGTATCACCGAGCGCCCTAGGTACTACGAACAGAGTACGAGCAACTCGGCACTCTTCACCGTAGAGTGGTCCTCTCCGTCGCCGAAGCAACCGCCACACCAACATCGAGCCGTGGCGCGTCACCGCCACAGGGTTTCGACACCGAGACACCTATCCTTTGGCCCTCAGGAAAGCCCTCCGCTACCTGTGCCGGATCTACGAGGAACACCTCGTCCCCACCCCGATGAGGTATTTTCCTCCCGCCATCAGAACCCCAGTTTGGCAGGCCCGCATGAGAAACCTGGAACGACGCCGCCACCAAGAAGACCTGTTGTACCACGTAGTTGCCTACCTTGTCTCTCTGGATAAGCTCTTCGATGACCAAGCCAGGCACTTGAGGGAGCAAATCAGTCAGGCCGAGCAAGCTGAAGTCACAATGAGGATGCACCAAGTCCGAGTGGCTCAAGCAGAAGCAAGGACCGCAGCCGCCCTAAGCAGTGAAGCCGTTGCCCATGAAAGCCTCAGGCGAATCCAAGACCAACGCATGCAGGAATGGACCAACAGCGGAACACCCGTTCCGGCCATTGGAGAAGCTCAAGTCCTGCTTGGAACACCCCTTGTAGGATGGGGAGGAACTATGGAAGCCCCGCCGGCACCACCGGTAGTCACCGAACCACCGGCAAAGCAACCGCCGAAGCCGCAGGCACGGCCCCAAGAAAATGGAAACCCCGAGGGCGAGAATGACGAAGAGCTGCTCATTCCGCCGGAAGAGCACTCGACCCCGAAGGTGGCTCTCCTCGCGAGTAGCATACCCCGGTGACCCCGACCCGGGGAGTGAAGCCGTCTTTGGTCCGAGTTTAGAGTCGTACTCTTAGCTCTTGTCGTACCGAGTCGTGTAGTGTGTCCGCATAGTGTCGGTCGCGTAGTCGGGATGTATCCTCCTCACCGGTTTGTAATAAAAACTTGGTTGTGCTTGTTTGTTTGCTACGTGCTTGTTGTGTGCTTGTCGGCGGGAGTAGACCCCCGCCTCTTTCAAAAGAAATCGATATAATCCACTTAAACATCACATAAAAGCTAGATCTCTTATAAAACCCGCTCCTTTACGGATGGTTTCCGGTGCGCCATGTCGGGACCCACCAAGGCCTCGGTCGGTTGGACGTTGAAGGATCGCAAGCTGATCGAAGGGAGCGTCTTAACGATCAGGAAGTAAACCAAGACGAAGATGGAGGAGACAAAGTTGTCCTACCGCCGCCGCCCCCTCCCATTGAATTGGCACAAGTTTTGGCCAATCAGACTGTCCTAATGGAGGCCATTTTCAACGCCGTCAACCGCCCAAGGTCCCGAGTCCTGGGCACGAATGAGAAGTTGATAGAGTTCCTCAGGACGAAGCCGCCCACTTTTGGCGGGTCGGTGAACCCCATGGATGTTGATGACTGGCTGAGAGCCATTCTGAGGGAACTAGAGCCCTTCAACTGTGAGGACCGCGACAAGGTTCTCCCTGGCGGCTCACCGGCTCACCCGGACGGCCCTAGCTCGGTGGGAGAACTACCGCGCGGCAGCCCAAGGATCCCTCCGCCATCACACGGGATGAATTCATGGAAGAGTTCCGCCGCTACCACATCCCGAAGCCACACCGAAGCGAAAGGCGGATGAGTTCCGTGAACTCCGCCGAGGAAACATGTCCGTGGAGGAGTACACTTACCGGTTCATAGAGCCGGCTCGCTATGCCCCCGAAGAAGTGGACAAAGACTCCAAGAAACGAGGAGATGTTCAAGAAGGGACCGACTCGAACCGAGGACCCCGCTTACCCCTCGGATCTACCGGACTTCAACACCCTCATGAACATGGCCATACTCATAGAGAGAGCGAGGGCGAAGAGAAGAAGGAGAACAAGCGCAAGTTTATGGAGCACAAGGCCAAACGACAAGAGCGGTCCCGAGAGACCGAGAAACTTCGGACACCCCATGTCCAGGTTCCAAGCTCCCATGCAGTACAGAACCCAGTCCCAAGCCACGGGCTCGCAAGGCCCCAGAACCCAGTTCAAGCCCTACAACAACCAGAGTGCCATGAAGCCCCCACAGAACAACACCAGCCAGGTCACTGCCAACAACAACAACAGCTCCCGAGTGTGTTTCAACTGCCGCGAAACCGGACACTTCATCGCCAACTGCCCGTATGCCAAGAAGCCAACCGCTACCACCTACTCCAACTCGGTGAACGGGCCAAGGCCACTCGTGTCTGGAGCCAACCGCATGCCGGTGCGCAGCAACAACAACTTCGACAACAACAACAACAACCAGCAGATGAGGCAGCCCCAGCAGTCTTATGGACGAGCCCGCGTCAACCACATCAACGCACAGGAGGCGCAAGAAGCACAAGGTGTAGTGCTCGGTGAGTTCCTGGTCAGCTCAGTCTTGGCAACTATATTATTTGATTCAGGAGCATCACACTCATTCATATCTCAAGTTTTGTGGAAAAGCATAGCATACCCACGGTACTACTAAAAGCACCCCTATTAACTCGAACGGCGGAGGTGACATCAAGTGTCAACCGGGATGCCCCGGATAAGGATCATTTTAAGTGGGGTAGAGTTCCTAGCGGACTCGGTAGTACCGAAGTCCAAGGGGATAGATGTGATCCTTGGGATGGATTGGTTAAGCCAACACCATGGCCTTATAAGTTGCGCCGATAAAGTAGTGCACCTAACCAACCCGGACGGGATACAAGTGACTTGCCACACCCGAGGAAACAAAGCCGGACATAATGGTTTTCAACATGGAAGCCAAGTCCATAGAGGATGTCCCAGGTAGTGCGAGAATACCCGGATGTGCTCCCCGAAGAACTTCCCGGAATGCCACCGGATAGGGATATAGAGATCGTCATCGACCTTATTCCCGGAACCTCTCCCATAGCCAAGAGGGCCTATAGGATGGCAGCCCACGAGTTGGCGAATTGAAGAAGCGGCTAGGAGAACTCCGGCGAAGCGGTTCATTAGACCAAGCTCATCACCATGGGGAGCCCTAGTGCTTTTCGTGGAAAAGAAGGATAAGAGCATGAGGATGTGCGTAGACTATCGCTCGCCGAACAAGGTCACTATCAAAAACAAGTACCCTCTCCCCGGAATAGATGATCTATTTGACCACTGAAAGGAGCTAAGTATTTTTCAAAGGTGGATCTAAGGTCGGGGTACCACCGGCTCAAGATTAGGGAAAGTGACATCCCTAAGACCGCCTTTGTCACCCGTTACGAGCGGTATGAGTTCACAATGATGTCCTTTGGACTCACCAACGCACCAAAGATACTTTATGAACCTCATGAATAAGGTGTTCATGGAAGAGGCTGGACAAGTTTTTCGTAGTCTTCATCAACGACATACTTGTTTACTCCAAGAGTGTGGAGGAGCATGAGCAGCATCTTCGAGTAGTGCTTCGGGGAAATTGAGGGCACACAAGCCGTACGCTAAGTTCAGCAAGTGTGAGTTACGGGTCGGAGAAAATGTCTTTCCTTGGGCATATTCGACCGCGGAAAGAGTAGCAAGAGACCCTGGGAAAGTTGAAACAGTCTCCAACTGGCAACAACCGACCAATGTGAGCGAGATCAGAAGCTTCCTTGGTTTAGCAGAGTATTATCGGAGGTTTATTGAAGGATTTTCCAAGATTGCCCGACCCATGACGGAATTACTCAAGAAGGAGAAGAAGTTCAACTGGACTGAGTCTTGTGAAAGGAGTTTCCAGGAGTTGAAGAAAAGATTGACCACAGCCCGGTGCTGACCCTGCCAGACATTCAATGGGATTTTGTTGTATATTGCGACGCGTCCTGACAAGGGTTGGGATGTGTTCTCATGCAAGACGGGAAAGTAGTGGCATATGCTTCCCGTCAGCTCAAACCCCATGAGCAGAATTATCCCACCCATGATCTGAAGTTTGCAGCCGTAGTGCATGCCCTTAAGATTTGGATACACTACCTGATTGGGAACAAGTGTGAAATCTACACTGACCACATGAGTCTAAAATACATCTTCACCCAGCCTGACCTGAACCTAAGGCAAAGAAGGTGGCTAGAGTTAGTCAAGGATTATAACCTAGAGATTCACTACCACCCAGGTAAAGCCAATGTAGTGGTAGATGCTCGAAGCCGGAAATCCTATGAGAAGGCAAACCACCCAAGAGTACCCAGTTGCAAGAGGAGCTGGCACGACTCAACGTGCACATTGTCCCCCAAGGCTACGTCCGCCAACTAAGTGTTCAGCCTACCCTAGAGGAGAAGATCCGAAAGGCCCAGGAGACCGATGAGAATCTGATGAAGATCTGCAAGCATACAGGAGAGAATAAGGCCCCTGACTTTAGAGTGGATGACCAAGGAACCCTGTGGTATAAGAATAGGATATGCGTGCCTAAAGGCGGAGATTTCCGACAGACCATCATGGATGAGGCTCACAACTCGGCATATTCCATTCACCTGGGATCCACCAAGATGTATATGGACTTAAAACAAAAGTATTGGTGGAATGGGATGAAAGCAGACATTGCCCGGTTCGTCGCCCACTGTGATACTTGTCAAAGGATTAAAGCTGAGCACCAGAAACCCACAGGACTGTTGCAGCCATTACCAATCCCGGTATGGAAATGAGACAAAATAGGCATGGACTTTGTAGTAGGTTTGCCAAAGACTCAGAAAGGACATGATTCCATATGGGTGATAGTGGACCGACTCACTAAAGTCGCTCACTTTCTACCCGTACGGACCACTTATGGTGGAGAGAAGTTGGCAAAACTCTACATAGAGAATATAGTGAAGTTGCATGGAGTGCCTAGCAGGATAGTCTCAGATAGAGGGACCCAGTTCACCTCTAGGTTTTGGAAAAGCCTGCATAAAGCCATGGGTACCAAGCTGGATTTCAGCTCAGCATACCACCCGCAGACAGACGGACAGACCGAGAGAGTAAATCAAATTTTGGAAGACATGTTGAGAGCATGTGTCCTCACCTATGGCAAAGACTGGGAACAGAGCCTACCGTATGCGGAATTCTCCTACAACAACGGCTACCAAGCAAGCCTAGGAATGTCACCGTTCGAGGCATTGTACGGGAGGAAATGTAGGACACCCCTGATGTGGTCGGAAGTAGGAGAGCGTGCCCCGGTTGGGCCCGCACTTATAAAGGAAGCCGAAGAGCGAGTAGCCGACATCCGAGAAAAGTTGAAAGTCGCCCAATCCCGACAGAAAAGCTACGCGGACAAGAAGAGGCGTGAAGCAAGCTTCAATCCTGGAGATTTCTCTTACCTCAAGGTTTCACCTATCCGAGGGACTCGGAGATTTCAAGTGCACGGAAAGTTGGCCCCTCGGTACATTGGACCGTATAAAGTTCTAAAAAGGGTCGAAGCGGTAGCATACCAGTTGGAGCTACCAGAAGAGATGTCAGACATACACCCAGTGTTTCATGTCTCCCAGCTGCGCATATGTTTGAAGGTTCTCGAAGAAAAGCGAGTACCGGTAGAAACCATTGATCTGCAGCCAGACCTTAGGTACCAGGAAGTGCCCGTCAAGATGTTGGACACAGTGCTCAAAAGAACAAGAACATCAGAAGTACGGGTGTGCAGAGTTCAATGGAGCAGACACGGAATAGAAGAAGCCACGTGGGAACGAGAGGACGCGTTGAAGAAAGAGTTTCCCCACCTGTTTGAAACCTAGCCGAATCTCGAGGGCGAGATTCATTTTAAGTGGGGTAGGTTTGTAACGCCCGCGTTTTAGCTCCTAATAAATCACCTAATAAATCACGTGTGTTTTCAAAACTTTCCCGCCGAGCTCATTCGAAACCCCGGTCCTTTGTCTCCCTCTCTCACCCTCGGCGCGCGTGCGCGAATCCGGCCGGCACCGCCCGCACTCGGGCCGTCGCCCGTCGCGTGCCGCCCCGGACCGCGGTCGGCCACCACGCGGGAATCCCGCGCACGCCGCGGTCCCGCCGGGCCGGTGCCGCCTCGCCATCACCGCCGACACCGAAAATCACGCGCGACGCCGGAAACCGGAAAACCCCGCAAATCCTTACCCCTAATTTCCCTAACAATTTTCCTAATTTTCTAAACCTTTTTCCTATTTCTTTTCCTTTTCTTTTCCTATTCCTATTTTCTTTTCTTCTTTTCTTTTTCTCCTTTCCTTTCTTTTTCTCCTTTCTTCCTTCCTTTTCTTTTCCACTTTTCTTTTCCTTTCTTCCTTCCTTCCCTTTCTTTCCTTTCCTTCCTTCTCCCTCCTTCAGCCAGTCGCGCCTGGCGCCGTTGCCTCCCCTGCGCCGCTCCCCGGCTCGCCCGCCCGGCGCCGAGCCGCACCGCCCCTTGCCATTCCCGCACGCCACCCGGTCTCCCCCACGGCGGCAACACGCGAGCGCACCCGCCGGACGCCTCGCCGTGCCCCGCACGCGCCGGGATGCCGGCCACGCCGCGAGACACGTGCACCGTGCACGGGTTGACCGACGCAACGCGTCGCTGCGCTAGCGGTTCGTCACCCGCCAAGTTGGGCCGCGAATTGATCGGGCGGCGCCGCGCCGAAGGGACACCTCGCCGGAGTCGTCGCGGCGCGCCGCCGCCGCGGCCCACCTGCCGGATCGCCGCCAAAGTCGCCGGGAGAGATTTTTTGCCCCGAACCGACCTACGACGCCTATAAAAGGCCGGCACCACCTCTTCGCCGCCCCACACCGCACCAAGCAAGCTTGCTGCGCACCCACCGACCGCCGCGCGGCGCCACCACACCGAGCACCACCACCTCCCGTCCGCCGCCGCCCGAGGACCCGCCTCTACACACCATCCCGGCCCAAGGTAGGTAGGGGAATCGAATACCCGTGAAGCCCTCTTCGTTTTGCCCTCTTCGCTCGACCGCCGCGGTGGCCGGCTCGCCGGGGATTGCCGCCGGTCGGCCGCACCCGAGCCGCCTCCCTCCCTCTCTCTGTTTTGATTCGAGGGGGAGGAAGGAGATGGCTATTTAGCCAAAAACCCCCTGGCCTTTTCCTTTTTCCTCACACCGAGTCCCCTCCTCTATTCCCTCTGTCGCTCTTTTCCAAATTAAACCCTAAACCTTAAGATATTCCACCAAAACAACCCTGCCCTTTTTTAATAGCCCCCAGGCTATTATAGTTAGACCCTCACCCTATCTAAATATTATATTTAGGTCCTTTTCTTTTAAACTAAATTACTAACCGGCCCTAATTAATCCTAAACACCTCTTTTACCTGTCATTTCATGCGCGATTTTAATCCAAATCGCGCCCGAACTTTCTCACACCCGTACCGGGTACACCGCCACCCATCCTTCACCCAAAACCCCCTACATAATATTTATTCCCCTATTTTATTTAATTACCTTCCTCGAGCTCAGCCGGAGAAATTGTGTGTACTTATATTGATTGCGTGCTTGCATGTGTGTGCGCTATAGCCGATGAAGTAAACGAAGGAAGGTACCCCGAGCCGGAGTTTGGAGCCGACTATCGCGAGCGGGGAGCTCGAGATCCCGAACGCCGAGCCAAAACTCCCCGAAGACTTCGAAGACGGCAAGTTCAATCTCATCCTTTGATGCATGCTTTGGTCCTTGTTTTATAAACATAACCCTATACCCGTTTTATAAATTGCATATTGTTTTACTGCAAAAACATGGTAGGATAGTCACCCTTGATTGCTATGATTGAACCTTGTTTTGGCCTAAATGAGTGCTTTCAAAATGTGTGAGTGCTTTCAAAATGTGTGAGTGCTTTAAAAATGGAAATGAGATATGTTTGGAAAATGAGTAAAGAACTGGGTAGACGGGATGGACGTGTGTGTCAGGAGTATGGGTGAGCTCGTACCTGTGTGGTTGAGCGTGTTGGGAGTTGTCCATCTTGTCGATTAAGGACCGGGTTGCGTGACATATCACCTGACCCAAATCATCGTACAACCACTCGACCGTTGTATGTGGAAACAGCTTAGCATAAACCCCACTACTTAATCTACTTGCCATCTGGTGTGCGGGTGAGCGGCGGGAGACCAAGGAGTGGGGGTACGCTTTGTGTGAGGTACGCCCTGGTTATGTGGGATAACCCCTTGGTTGCTTCCGTGATGGCTCGTAGGGTTAGTTAAGGTGGGTAATGGCTTTGATAGGATCCGTGCCGGCACTAAGGTGTCCGTGTGACGGTACCCTACTTGTGGGTAAAGATGTACAACCTCTGCGAGTGTCAAACCTATTCGAATAGCCGTGTCCACGGTATTGGACGAGTCACGGTGTGGTCACAAAAACTAGTGTTTGGGTTTGGGATGTTTTCCGGTGTGAGTTGTTTTCCGGGTGAAGTGTGTGGCCGTGTGCCTGGGCTACGCGGACGGGGAGTCCGGTAGTTCCACGGCGGTTTTCTTAAAACAACCGAGTCACTCGGGTTATAAACCTGGTTTGCGAAAACCTTTTTGAAAATGAACTCCTGCATGAGTAAGTGAGTTTGCAAATAAACCTTAACTCGTTCCTTGTTATCTATATCATGTGCATGATCCGCTTATAAGCCCCTCCGTGGGTGGGGTTGGACTTGCTTCGAGTACGTATGTGCTCACCCTTGTTTAACTAAGCTGTTTTTCGAGAGGAGGATCCCGATTACATTCCCGAAGACGTTGAGTAGGTCGCCGCCCTACACCCAACCGTGCATGTGTACCCGGGGCCTCCACAGAGAGCTTCCATGGCGTGGTACTCGATGAGGCTTTGGAAGCCTTTGCTATCGTACCGTAGTCGTTAGCGTTTGTGTTGTTCCTTGTAGCGCGGCACTTCCATGCCATCCGTGTCGCCGTGATGTAAAAGACCGATCCACCTATTGTAATAAATGTGTTACCGGCCTCCGGGACTCGGTATTTGTGTCACATTTAGTCACCTCGATGAGGAGAACCAAGTATTTTATTTTCTAGCTTCCTAGCTTTGCATATGAGTCCAGTGCTTCAGTATGTATGTGGTGATGCTTGAGAAACCTTCCTTTAAATTTTTAGTGATTTATTGTTTCATAAAAGCTTTAAAGGTCCTTATGGAGTAATGCTTAAATTAAAATAGGAAAATGCCTTTTACTTTGTTTTACCCCTTTTTGTGAAATGTTGTCCAATTTGTTTAAGGGCTAAAAACACACCCTTGCTCTTGAAGAATTAATTTATAAATGTTTATCTTTGTATACACCTTTACTAGTGAGAGGTAAAAGTGTTAAACCTTCACATGAAATAACAAGTATAAAAGAAACATTAATTCAAGTTTGTGATAAAGGAATGAAACACATATCACTATTAACCCTCATAAAAAGAAAGTAATAGTTAATTATTTGTTAAGGTGAATATGACCAACAAGAGTGGCATAAGATAAACAAACTGTCACATCACCTGAACCCAGCATTGCATTCCGTGTAGATCTTCCTGACCGTGACTACTCGCTCGTCCTGGAAGCCGAGGAAGGAGAAGCGGAAGCTGCGTTGCAGTACGTGGAAGTACTCGAAGACACCGAGGGTGCTCAAGCTAACTTAGCTGACGAAGCCAAATCCCAGTGCATATGACCCAGTTTTTCCAATTATTATACACTTATCTATGGGTGTTTGTGCATTTAAGTTCAGGAGTTGTATGGAACCTTAGATGCATGACCCCTAGGTACCCGTGTCCTTACTAGTATGATAGGTCGATAGCTGCTAAGCTATAGGACCGTACAAGTCGGGTGATGATGTCACTCGCGAGAATAGGTTCCTAGATAGGAATCACAAGATATCCTTAAATGGATCGCTCATGTGGTAAGAGCATGGGATGTTGTTGACGGTGAAATTCCGTAAACCTAGCCATGAGTTTACCTTCGGTGTTGGCATGACTTTTGTATCTTGTCCATTGGTACTAACCCTCGTGGTATAACAAGTTCACTTGTGCATGTCGGTTTTGGAGTTTAGTGTTTATGCAGGGTTTTAGCGTTGAAAGCAAGACTTCCGGGATAAGTTCATTAAGCACCTCATGACAAGACCTTGAAGCCCGGTACAAGTCAAGCAATGAAGTGAACACGACTCCAAGAAGCCCAAGGACCAAGCCCGAGAAGATGGAAAACTCCGAGGACCTAGCCAGAAAAGTGCTGAATCTTGCAAGACAAGGAGCTTCGTCCAATTCGAAGAGAAACTTACGACAAGGGCCCACATACAAAAGGGGAGAGGATCTAGAAGACTCGGGAAGCAACACCGGACGAAGGAGGCCACGAACTGGGCCGAAGTGGGCCCGAGCCGGTCGGCCCAAGCCGGTCGGCCCGGCCGTTTCGAGGCCCGGTCGGCCCCCCCTTTGACCTAGATGCATCTCGGGCTATTTATAGCCCCCCGACCGAGAGCCACACATCAATCAATTCATCATCCGCCGCCGAGGAGCGAGAGAAGCCCGAGGGACACCATCTCGGAGATGAGGGTCGTGCTAGTTGTCTAAGGTCTCCCTAGCCGACGTGGGAACCTTGCATGGAAGACCACGTCGGAGCTCGGAGCAAGGATCAAGATCGAGGTAGGATCCCGGTGGTGATCTTGTTCATGTAATCATTCATGGTGAAGTTTTTATAGTGAATCCGATTTCTAGCGATCAAGCGCCTTCTTGATGATTTTGTTTTCTTCTTGGTTATGCTTCTTCCCCAATCTAGTCTATAGCTAGATTACATAGGGTGCTCTTGTAGCCGCGGTGGCTAGAGGTGCATACGGACCGACCAAGTGATTTCAACTTGTTCTTATCGAACTCGCCCTAGACTACCCGCATGAATAGGGATACGTTGTGACGAACGGGGGTTCCAAAAGGCGGGCGTTTTCGGAGTCGGACCGGAGGCCACGATTTAAAGATGCTTTTAATGAGATTCGCTTTTCTATCTTCATCTATCTTGTTTGGAGCTACAACATAAGCATGATCTAGACTCTCTAGATCGGCTTATCTCTTGCTTCTCTTGCTACCTCTTTAGTAGATTAGATTAGATGTGTTTCCTTTATGAGTTAGTAGATTAGATGCAACTTGGTTCTTCAATATATAGTTTTCCTTGCTTTACTAGATTGAATCCTTGCGTTGCACATTGTTCCACGGATTCGATACCTTGGGTTCACCACTCGAGGGAAGAAGGGTCCCCGACTACGACGGGGGATTTGTCCACTTGCAAATCCATATGAACTTTGATACGATAATCTACCGTCAACAAGCCCCTTTTCGACGCCGTTGCCGGGGAACAAGCAATCAAGATCCAATCTAGTATCGCTTATCTTTCAGTTTTTCTTTTGATTTTCTTTTGCATCTCTTAAGTTTGATCATCCTCGAAAATAAAAAAATCAATCTAATCTAGTTTTGATTACCCCAAATTTTTCTTTTGTTAGATTTTTGTTTTATTGCTAACCCTAACCGGAGATGGTTGTCTACCTCTCCAAGAAACCCAAATATTTTTGTGGATGATGGAGGAAAACTTTATAAGCTAAGGAGACGTGCAACACAAGCTAAAGGGTTGGAAACCCTAGATCCAAAAGCCAAAGTCGAAGGACCGTCAAAATCTCCAAGGGAATCACCACCTCCAAGTCCAAAGGAAGATCAAGCTCAACCGCCACCCGTGGGAGAACAACCACAACCGGAGCACGAGATCGAGCTATGCACCTCGAACACCGTTGATCTACCTATCATAAACCTTCAAGACACGGAAGGCCGTTCAAGATCAAGGTCTCAACTATCCGCATGACGATTGCGAGAGCTTTGGAGCGTTTCAATGAATGCATACAAGCCGGATTCCGTGAGTGGCATATCAGTTTACTTAAGAGGAGGATGGAGAAGATGGAGATAGAGAAAGAAGCTCAACACCTAAAGGCTGCCAAGGCAAGATCCACATGCGAGGATTGTGAGGAGTACGACCATGTTCAAGGTAACCCCGACTTAATGCAAGTTCGTCCATCCAAGATTTGGTTCCTCTTTGTATACAATTCAAGGACTTCATGGACAAGCAAGCTAAGATCAACAAGGACGCCGTCACTAAGTTCGAGGCTATGGAGAAAATATTGAAGAATTTAGATGGCAAGGTGACGGAGGTCGGAAGCTCTATACGTGAAGTGTTCAGCGTGATGAAGATGCTAGAGATGCAAGTGGGACGACTTGCCGGGTGCCCAATGGGTAACAAAGAAGAATTTCCGAGACAACTCCAAGGTCCCAAGACGGCGAAGGCTACTCAAACTCATTCAGGAGAGATGAAGGATCACACTAAGGAGACCATGAAGATCACGACCGAAGGACCGGAGTTTGAAATGCCGCGCCACTACATGAAGAAAGTTGTTGCATCCATCAAGACCAAAGGACAAAGCCGACCGTGAAGACCAAAAATATGACTAAGCCGAAGAATAAGCCCGTGCCCAAGATGGGGCGGAAGTGGGTACACGAGATTGCAACGGCCGCAAAGAGCGTTGATCCGAAGTAATCTAGTGAAGAAGTCTAGCCATGGACTATAAACGAAGCGCTAGGCAGGAGGCAGCTCGTTTCGTCGAGTCAAGAATAAGCTACTGGGAGGACAACCCGATTCCAGGTTTTTCGAGTCTTTTTAATAATTCGGTTTTGATTTTTACTACGCAAAACATTAGACCGAGAATGGTTGAACAATATTAGAGACATAATTCTTGGTTGATTATTTTGTTTTGATCATAAACCCTTTACATGAACCATCCTATGTGATTGTTTGCTTCTTTTCGAGAAACCACAACCAAAAAAAAATTTCAGAACCTAACTCAACCATTCATCCCCTTTATGATATTGTGGTTGACTTGTTTTACATGCTAAAAACACACGAGTAGAGCCACGACTTGTATCTAGATGTTATTTAAATTTCAGCACGTGGTAGGACTCGCGTGGACCTAGAAACTTGATTTGAGGGGTTGGAGGCGACGGGAGGTGCTCCGGCGATAGAGCTCGGCGGGGCCATGGAGTATGTGTCCACGGGACGGTCTGCTCCAGCGAGTTAGCCGAGCCTAGAGATATGCCAATGGCCGCAAAGTTTCAGTAGGGTTGCGGGGAGATGTAGGAAGGCTCAGGCGTGGTCGGAAGGAGATGGAAGCGGCCGGAGGGAGGAGCTCACCAACCGGTGGCCATGGCGGACAGGAAAAGAAACTCTGGGCTGCAGAGGCGGAGCTCTGGAGAGGGGATGGCCTTTTATAGAGGCGAGTTCGTCGTGGAGAAGGGGTCACGACGGTCGTCAACAGGGGGTCGCGGCATGGGCATGGCATGGCCGCAAGGGCGCGGCGACGTGCAGCGGCGAGCAACTAATGGTGTAAGGCGGCGCTGCCGTCCGACGGGTGGGAGAGCGCCGCGTGGCACCGGCCAGGACACTCATGAATGTCACGCACAACAGCCAAGGCACGACGGACGGACCGCTAGTCGCAGGCGTGCAGTACGGCGAGGTACGGCGGCGGGCGACGGGGTGTGCGGCGACGTCGCGCGCGGGCGCGTTCCAGGGCGAATTCAAATTCGGTTTAGCACAGTTCGATCAACAATTACTCAAAAAATGAACTGAAGTGCCCAAAGTGACCTATACCAAAGTTGTAGATCTTGCATTCCTCTACAACTGTTGTAAAGGGCGTAGGGTAATTTTCTCAACCATTTTTGCACAAATTGCATGCCAAGTTGGTTGATTTCTCGGCGCCAATAACTCTAGGCGTTGACCAAGCTTTTTCACGCATTTCCACTCCAAATCTCAAGTGCCACCCAACATGAAAGTTGTGTCCCTCGACAAAATACACAATTTTACATTGGGAGAATTTGAAGTGTTTAGGTGAAATTTGGAGAACGCGGCAAAAGTTCCGGGCGACATAGGAGGGTCAAAGGGTGTTTAAGGGGTTTTGAGTAGGGTTTTGACAAAGGTTGACCAAAGGGGTCATTAGGGGTTGTTGGTGACGTTTTTGAGGTGATGGCCCCGGGTTGGCCGTCGTTTGACCAAAGTCAATTCGGTTGACCGGATCATTAGGTTAATAAACCCGACCGAAAATCTCGGGCGTCACACCGCCGAGGCCGACGGAAATCTCGTGGCAATGAGAGAAAGGGAAGAATTCGTGCGACGCGTGAGGCGCGCCGGTGCTGCTGCCGGCGCCACTCCCTTTCACGGTGGAGGCCGGCGAAGTCCGGGCGGCGGAACTCGCCGTGGCCGGCCGCCCGCCGTAGAGCTCGCCGCGCGTGCCTGGCCGGCCCCCGCCCGCCGCGCCCGGGCCGGCCCGCCGCGAGCTCGCTCGCTCGGTGCAGCAGCGTTGCAGGGACAGGCCGTGGCGGTGCCGAGGCCCTGCAACGCCCGTCGATGGTGAAGAAAGGGAGGAAGAAGATGGTGAAGAAAGGGAAGAAGAAGAGATAGAGGTGTGGCTGAAGGGTGAAACAAAGAGTCCCTTGTTTTGAAGTAATTCGTGCGTTCGATGTCTAGTCAATCCGATGTCAAATTAATCGTGAGGCACTTATATTCGTCGGTGTCATTTTTTGAAATTTCTCGTTAAAAGACAGGGCCAATCAAGGAGTTGGTGTACCAAAGACAGGGCCAACCAACGCACGCCCGCCCCCGCGCCCGACGTTACTAAGGCCCAAGCCACAATGGCCCAGAAGCACAGACGTTTTAAAGTCCTATTTGGCCCAAATAACACGAGACGGAGAGACAGACGCGCACGAGCAGCGGCGCCGCCGTGCGCCCGTGCCGACCAGGGGAGGGTGGTGGGCGTCCGCTTCCGCGGCGGAAGCGTCGTTCACGCGCATGCGCATCATGCCAGGCCGGCGAAAAGGATCTGCCTCTGTGCCGGCCATCTATCCCGATTCCCGGCGGCGAGGTGCGGGACTGGCGATCCGCATTTTCGTCCAAAGATCATTTCGAGCGAGAAGAGGAAGAGGGCGAAGTCAATCAAAGCACTACTGCTGCTTGTGTGTAGTATTCACATCACAGGGGAAGCAAACATGTACAGCCTGCCCCTGCCTAGCCTGCCCCTGCCTAAACGGCCAAAAGGTTTTCACACTTGTACAGCCTCTTATTCGGCAAGCGTGCCGCGTACAGACACGACGCGACCTGCTCTGCTCCATCTTGTAGCACCACCAGGCCGGCTACCAGCCCGGCCGGCGAGCTGCTCCATCTTGCTGCTGGGCCTCCGCCCTCCGCCACCGTCCGCCGTTGCCATATCCCCAAGCAATTCGCCGGGGGCAGCTGGCAAACGGATCACCCACCCACCACGCGACGACAAAAGCGACCACCACTCTGCTACCGGACGCCACCATCATATCAGTAGCCGCTGTTCACGGGGAACACGTACGGCGGCGGCTGCAGGTACGCGCCGGCCTCGCCGCCGAACCCGACGTCGTCGGCGCCGGCTCCGTAGAACCCGGCGAGGTCGGCGGCTTCGCCGCTGCCACCGCCGCCGTCGAGGTCGAGGAGGAGGCGCGCCCTCTTGGCGACCTCCCCGCCGTCCTCCGGCCCCGAGGCGGCGAACCCAACGCCGCCGTCGCTCCCGCCGGCGCCGCCGCTGGCCCCAGAGGACGAGGAAGAGGAGGAGACGAGGCGGCGCAGCACCTGCGGATCGCCGGCGACCTTGAGGAGGAAGGCGAGCATCTGCTTGGGCCGGCGCTCCGTCTCCTGCACGCGGCGCCACATCGCGGCCACCTGGTCCTCGATGGCGCGCTGCTCCCGCTTCAGCCGGACCACCTCCATGGCCACCGCGTCCTCGTCCATGCCGTCGGTGCCCGCGCAGACGTCGTCCTTGCGCTTGCCGCCGCCGCCGCCGCTGCTCCGGCGGGCGATCCGGGGCAGGAGGTGCGTCTGGCCGCGCAGGAACGAGACGTGCGCGAACTCCCACCGGTCCGGATCAACCTTCCTGAAACCCTGCATCACAGGTGGAATAATCCAACGACAGGTCAGGTTCACAGTTCACTGAAGAACAGAGAACGAAGCAACCACACACTTTTGAGACTGCGGCTTCAACTTCGAACCCGAAGCTCACAATTCTGCTCGCAAATAAAAGCAGTACTAGGCAATAACTCACGTAGGTGTTGAGCTGGCGCACGAAGCTGGAGAAGTTGGAGTGCTTGAAATGCGCGGGGAGGAGCGTCTGGGAGAAGACGAAGGGGTCGGCGACGACGAAGCTGTTGCTGTCGGCGCCCCACGCGATGACGCCGTCGGTGGACGGGTCGTCCACCATGCGGTACGTCTTGGCCACGAACGGCGCCACCCCGGCCGCATCCACGCCGCCGCCGCTCGCCATCGTGATCACACACACACAGACAGGCCCCCGTCAAACTAACTGATCCGGATGGATATGTATATATACACTCGCCGCCGACGTAGGGGTTGGTTGCTATATGTGGCAATGGCTGTGGGCGTGGAAAGGGAAAGAGGGGGAGGAGAGATTGCGTGGTGCCGGAGCCCGAGATGGCAAGGGGAGGAGGGTGACGAGCCGCCTGATATACTGCTCGTGCTCGGCAGGAGGATGAGGGAGGTGATGGGGGCAGCGGCGAGAGGGACAGCTGCCAAGTCAGGCCCGACGCGTGTCCCGGCACCGGAGCCTTCCGTGGCGCGCCCCACAGCCACAAGTTTTCCTCCACGGCTTGGAGCTTTGGACTCCCCACCCCTCGCCTGCCTCTCACTGGCGGCCCCGACGTGCAAGCGGGGAGGAAAACAAAGGGCGTGGGGTGCCGGTCGGGGGAGGGCCGTGGCGGGCAGGGCCGTGGCCTCGTGGAGGACCGGAGGGGGGCATCCCGTTCTTGGTGGCGCACGGGCATTGGGTAGAGGGGACACGGGGTTCTTGGAGGGGATCCCGTTCGCCCATAACCTGAAATCCTGATGATGATAACACAACCAGTCGTTTCCGTTTCACGTGGCAGGAGCCCAGGACGACGGGACTTGAGCGATAAGGATGAGGGTTTTCCTCGTGCGGTACCCGCCCTGCCCCCACGCAGTTTTGCTGGTCCGCTGCCTCCTGAGCGCCGCGAACGGCCAGTCCGAGCGAGGCACCGCATCCGCGGGCAGCAACTCCGAGAGGCACGGAGGGCCTCGTGAGCTGCCCGCCGCTCCGGCCTCCGGTCCCGGCACGGAGCTCAACACGTCACGTGAACGCCTCCGCGCTCGCCCACACGTCGTCGGCTCCGGCAGCAGGGCGACGCGGGCGTCGGCCGTGGCTCGCGCTCGGCGCTCGGCGTTTCCTCCCCCCTCAACCACCGCTGCTTCGTCCAGGTGTCACCGCGCGGAACGGCGCTCTCGGCCGGAGCCCCACCGCATGGCAGAGACTGTCCTCGCGCGCCGAGCCAGGGCCGGGAGCCTACCTGGGCGCGCCACGCGTGCCTACACGGGGCCGCGCCGTGGCGCCTGCTGGGCAGGGCAGAGGCAGCCGGCCAGCAGCAGCGCGCACGTTTCCGCAGGAAGGCAGGCGCCGCGTCGTCGTCCCGTCCACAACTGAATGGGGGGCACCCCAGCCGTTTCTCGGACGTGTTTGGGCTCGGTTTCTTTTTTTCCCGTTTTTACAGTATTTTTTAAAAACAAATCGCAAAATGCACAATATCTTTATTTTAGAACAAATTAGTTGTACAAATTGCACAATATTTTTCTTTTAGGTTGAATCAGTTGTATAAGTATGCAGTATCTTTGTCGCAAACAAATCAATCACACAGATCAGCGGAAGAATCGCGGAACAGAGTCTCATTCGTGATGATCCATCCTGGCTGTCACATTTGCTTTCGGTCGCACCAGCATTGTCAGCTCAACAACTCTACTGTGCTCCTATGAGAAAAGAGAGGACGGATGCGGTTATACATCACGCAAAGTCATGGATGTGCTTTTTGTCGTCTTCTATCGATGAAACAGCTACTGAGAATATCATACTGCTACCTCAGGTTGCTGTCTAGGAGTATTTTTTTAAAATATTAAAACAGGAGCAAAACTATCTCGTACCAGAAAATAAGAAGAAAAAAATATTGGTACATAACGGGACGAAGCAGACACCACCACACAAACAAACACCAAAACAGAAAAAACCCGACACAACACCATCCTCCACCACATGGGAGAGAAGACCAAACAAGCCGTCGAAACATGCGTCGTCGAAACCAACGTTGTGCCAAGCCAAGGCGCAACACGCTGTAGGCTCCAACAACCCCCTGAGCTCTTCCACCAAGGAATTGTCACACTCAAACTGCACAAACTCGACCGTCGATCCCTCTGATCCAGTCAAGCCTCAGCACATACTCTCATCTCAGTACCATGGCAACCACTGATCCCGGCCCTCTACGTGGGGCCTCACCACATCCAACACCTCACACTCCTCTGTCAAGGACTCAGATATCTTAGACCGCAATGAGAGCACCTCATCCGCCCATCCGTCACCGAGAACACCACTGCACCTTGCATGACAGCTCAAACTTTCCAGCTCCATGGATCCTCAGCTCCCTGGTAGCAACCGTACCAAACGCACATCTCACAACACCTCTAACCAACCACAACCACCAATAGCACAAATGGCTGGACTCCAACTACGACGCTTCGGAGAAGGTCACGACGTCGAGGCGCCGCCATCGCACGTCGGGATAGACAAGGTCTTCACCCTGAGAGTCCCACGCGATGAGAGCACAGTGCCTCACCATGATGTCCCCAGCGGGGAAACCGACACCCCAAGGTCGCCGCCATCATGCCCACCGTCAACCGGTGAAGACTTTCGCCTGACTGCACCACGCCTGTCGCCCGCTCATGGTCAAGGTAGTCGCCTGCACCCCGCCTCCTCCACAACACGACCACCTGAAGAGGCCCGGCGCATCCCGAATGTCACACCTGATTTTACAAGGAAAACCGAATGCATCTCCTATGTGCGCTAGGATCAATTTACACACGCATGATAGACAAAAGAGTGTAATACCATTGCAGTAATAAATCGTACGAGAGTTAAACTGATACAATATTCTTTATTACACTCAGACGGGGGGACTCGAAGGTCCAAACACAAAACGATAACTAAAGACGAGTAGCTCCCTCTTTAGCTTCCACAAGCATGATGACTGGGGGATCCGCATGCCTTAGAATTCCTCGTAGTCGCTCCAGTACTCCTCCTCACCGATGTTCTCCTCTGAACAGCGGTAAGCAAGGGATGAGCACACTTATGGTTGGAGCTCAGCAAGTGGGGGAAACAATGCAAGGCTACCAAGGATAAGCTATGGTTCACAGCGGTTAGCATTTTATAAGTTGGTCAAGTTTTAATTTACAGCACCTAGTTACTAGATATAAGTTTATACCAACCCACTTAACTTTAAAAGACATCCAAAGCCCAAAGACCCACAAGATCCACGATTTATTTCCATCTTTAAGTTTGATTATCATGTGAGGGTCCAAGCCGCTCTTGACCGTGAGCACGGCTGTTAGAACAGTTTTACACTCTGCAGAGGTTGTACACTTTACCCACACTTCGTATTCCCCATTTTGCCCGGGTTAGCTAGACCCTTAAACACTTCCAAGGTGAGTGGCTAGGGGTCCACCACGAAGCCTTTACAAAGGAAAGAAGTGAAACCAACAGCCCGCAACGGTTACAATAGCGGAGCAGACCATAACCCTCCCTAATGGTCAGCACCTTAGCCAAGGCTGCTACCCCAAAAGAACCAGGCTATACCCCTTCAACTCTGGCCCCCTGTGCCCCTCTCGGAAAAGGGCTATCAGCTAACTCACTCTCCTAGTTACTTGGCTATGCCAGAGCCATGTGGACTGTGGTTGTACTGTTGTCTTGGGTGTTTCTCCATGTTCCATTTAAAACCATAGATGATCTTGTCTTAACATTAACATATTCCAACACAGAACTGAGTTGCATTATCATAACCAACATAAAACCATCCCAAAAGTTTAAGTAAGCTAAGCAATTATCTACCCAAGCTTTTGATAAACATGGTTGATCAAGGTACAGGATAAAACATCTAATCAAGTCCTTAAAAAGGTATTTGCCCATCATATTAATGCATTGCAACAGAAATAGTAAATATTGTTTAATCATGCAGTGTTATAGGTTCAAAAGAGAAAATGCAGAGGGGGAAAGCCACTTGCCTTCCTCTACAAGCTGGGTATACTCTTCTTCAAAAGCAGGCTCTTCCTGATCACTTCCGATGGGGAGCTCAGACGAAACAGGCACGATATCTACGCACAAGCATATACAACAAACAATAAATAAACAGTATACCAAACAGTAGCAAAACTTGAAAACTCGATGTCTAAATGATTCTACTCGTTGAGACGACCATTTCGATATATAGAACGCTAAAAACGGAGTTAAAACAAGAAAGTTATGCTTAAAACAAGTTACAGAGAACTATCTGCAATAAAACTAAATTTTACAGGGCCTTCATAAACAAAACCAGGGGCTAAAACATAATTGCATATAAAAACAGGAGGGCTAAAATGCTAAAACACAAGAAAAGTACCTCTGGTGATATTATCCGGGGTAGACAGGGCCTAACTAGCAAAAATCTGGACCTGATTGCAAGATTCTTATACGGTGGAAGGACCGGCTTGCAATTCCTCAAAAGCTCAGGAGCTCTTTAAAGAAACCGTCACAGCTGAACCGTGGATCTCAGATCCAACGGTCGTGGATGCTCGCACGCGCGGTGAACCGCGTCGTGAACCCGGTGCACGGGTCCACGGTGGAACCGCACCGAAGGGGCACGCCCCGATTAGAACACAGCCGCCCGTGCTAGATCCTACGGTCCTGATCGTGCGCGAGCGAGATGCGGCGGCGGGCACGCCGGAAAGGCTGGTCGTGCGGCGGTAGCTCGCCAGCGTAACCTCTGGACGGCGCTCTCGGCCACCAAATCGACCACGGGTTGGTGCAATGCGTAGCGAGGCTACACGCGCACGTGACAAGGGAGTCAAGGAGGGTGTCCGTGCCTCGACGACGGCCGGCGCCGGAAGGGGGCGGCGCGGCTGCTCCGGCGAGGTTGTGCGTGCGACGGTGAGGCCTTAGGAGAAAAAGAAATGGGCGGGGAAGTTTTCTCACCACGCGTAGAGGAGCTGGGCGAGCTTGAAGGCGAATGAGATGAGCCGGTGAAGAAGACCGACGACGGCGACGGATCGGGTGGCGCTCCGGCGACCCTCGAACTGGCTCAGGGAAGACTCGGGGTCGTCAACCTGCTGCATGACAAGCTCGGTGACCCTCTGGCGAACCAAAAGTGAAAGTAAAAGGGGCGGAGGGTGTTGTCCTTCACCGGCGGCGGCGATGGCACGGTGGCGGCGGACGAACAGAGGCGGCGACGCTGCGTGCTAGGGGAGCTTCGGGCGCGTGTGCTTTCAGTGTGAGAGCAAAGGGGAAAGCGGGAGCTCGGGCTCGACCTTAAATAGCAACCGAGAGAGAGAGGAGAGGGGAGGCGGAAGGGGCAAGCGGCGGCCGGCGCTTGCCATTGAAGGCCGCGGGCATCTCGGGCAGGAGTGGGGGAAAGGGGAAACGACCAGATTTGAATGCGAGGAAATACCGCCTTAATTGGCCGGCTCAGCGAGTAGGAAGGGGAAAGGAAGCAGTCGGGCGCGGCGGGAATCGCGGCGGTGGCTGACCGGGGCGAAGCAGAGGAGGGGGAGAAAGGAAGGAAGGAGAAGGGGAGCGCCGCTGACCGGTGGGGCCGGGACGTCAGCGAGACAAGAAGAAAAGAAAAAGAGACAGCGGTCGTGGGCTGCCGCGGGGGAAGAGGTTAGCGGGCTGCTGTGCCACCGGGCCGAAAGGTAAGCGAGGTAAGTTGTTTTATTTTTTTTCTTTTTTTCTTTTTCAAACTCTTTTCAAAACAACCTTTCAAATTCAAATTCAAATCAAACCTTTTTAAACTTTTCACAAAATTTTTATAATCTTTTTAGAATTCACACAAGCAACTAAAAACCATGCTAAGCCAAATAATGATGCACAATCACTTGTTGTCTCTAGATTAATTAAATTAAATTTAATAATTTAGAGCTCAAATTTAAATGACATTTCAATTTAAAACCTTAGGACTATATTAACATGTTGCTAGGTGATTTTTAGTGATGGAATTTTAGGGTGTCACACCGAAGCACCACCTTGGCACCGCAACAAGCACCGGATAGCCCCTCTGCCCCCACCACCATGGAGGCACCACAGGCAACGTTGACAAAGAAGGATAAGCCACCGGCCACGGCCAAGCCAGCGCCCGTCGTCGGCCGTCGACAGGCCCGACCGCCGGCCGCGGACACAAGCCGTCGTCGCACCGCGGACCCACGCCGCCCATCGGGCCCGCCGCGGCGCGGACTCGCATCGACCGCCGGCCCGCCACGACGCGCCGACCGTCGGGCCCGCCACGCCTCGTCGGTGAAGGCCGGCCACCAGCCGACCGCCACCATCCACCTGGAGACGTCATCGCCGCTGCCCGGCTCGAACCTCCATCCCGAACAAAACGAAGCGCCTCCACCATGTAGCCTCCAGATCCGGCCATGGCTCCACTGGATCCACAGCCTGGCACCACCCGCCGCCGCGGAGGGCGGCCCACGCCGGCGAGCCCCCGCCGACGTCCCGAGCGGCCGCACCCGCCCTAGCCCGCCGGGAGAGGAGCCGAGCGAGGCCACACCGCCGCCTTCATCGGGGCCGCGCGGGCTCCCGGCGGACCGCTCAGGTGGCGGCGCAGTAGGCTGCGGCGGCCGTGGGGTGGCGGCGGCTAAGGTTTCGAAGGGGCCACCCGTCGCCCGTGCGACTAGCTGATACGGATGCACATGTTTGCATGAAAGTAAAGACAAATTTGTTTATGCAAAACTCATTTGAAACTAAAAAAATATAAATCTTAACATGAACATCAAATTCAATTTTGATTGGCAGTCGGTTCGTTTGGCTGGTAGCTAGCGGCTGGTGCTGGTTTGTTATGAGAGAAAAGTACCGCTGGCTAATTGTTGGTGGCTGGTTTGTTGTGAGAGAAAAGTACTGCTGGCTGGTTGTTGGTGGCTAGTTTGTTCTGAGAGAAAAATACTGCTGGCTGGTGGCTGGTAAGTCATTCGATTTCTGTAATAAAACTTCTTGGTTGAATTTTAATAAAATTGCTTATATCCTGTGAGGCGCGTGTAAGTAGTTGTACAACATAGACGTATAGTCTCCACTGGAAGCGACAGCATATCTGGACGCGAGTCCCCTCTGTTTAATTAATTTCCGCAGCGGCAAGTGCCCGTCTCTTTACTCTAAACCAGTTTTGTCAACACAAAGCAGAAGCATTATATTGCCGCACCTTCACTTTGGCGTTTATCCGGGCTTTACTGCAAGCAGCTCGACATATAATAATTATCCAATTCCGTGGAGCCATGTCGACCGCGTCATATGGGCCCCGATCGCACACGTACAAGACCATTTGGAGCAACCCAAAGATACGCTCCGGTGACGTGTGCGCCCGCAAGGGATAGATAGCTTCCGATAGCGTCATGATGCTGCGTGCGACGATATGATTCTTTGATTTAAGAAAGAGTAAATGTGAGCTGCCGGTGCCACCCGGATATCAACACCTTGAGCTCGCCGATTGGCGCCATCATCTTTTGTTTTACTACTATTTGTGGCAAGCGGCGGGCGGCCCTCCATGGATCGCTTTCTTCTCTTCACTGGCTGCATGCGATGCGAGTGCGACGTGCCCCGGCGCCGTGCCGTGCGCTTGTCTACGTCGTCAACCTCCCCGGGCACGCGTGGCGCGCCCCCGGGCGCGGGCAGGGCCCCAGCCTTGTCCCTTTTCCCATGCGCAGGAGTACTCGTACTCGTACTCGTACCGGGTCCGGTGGCGAATCCATAGTGTCTTTATTTGGTGTATAAATGCACCAAAAATATTAAAAAATAGTGTAGAATTCAAAATTTCACCATATAAAAATTAAATTTTATGCACCTATATATATTAGGTAAATGTACCCGCTTCGATTCACTTTAGCTTCGTCACTGACTCGTACGTGCATCTGATGTTGCTGTGCGCGGTTGCTTGTGTGCCTTTGGTTAGTCCGCCGCCATCCGTCCTGGCCGGCGCGGCTAGCAAAGATGTGCACTGCTGCTGCTGCTAGTAGAATACATATCCGTCGTGTGACACTAAACGACTGTAACACCCAAAATTCCATCACTTAAAAAAAATGCTAGCAACAATTAGAATTTTATTTTCTAAGGATTAATGAATTTGAATAATTAAACTTGCCTTTAAATATATGCAATAATAATTAATTAATTTAGAATTCACCAAGTGATTGTGCATCATGTTGAATGCATGGGCTTTTGATTGATTGTGTGGTTTAAAAGTTAGTTTAAAAATTTTGAAAAGACTTTGAGTAAAAATTTGAAAAGAAATGAGAGAAAGGAATTGAAAAAAAAAAGAAAAGAAAAAAAAAGGAAAAACCAAACACCCAAACCGACCCAACCCACCTACCCTTTTAACCCGCGCGGCCCAAAACCGGTCGGCCCATCTAAATCCCGCCGACCCACCATCCCTCTTCTCTCTCTCACGCCACCGACGGGTGGGGCCCCTTGTCAGGGTTGTCTTCAACCTCAGGCGCGCCCGCCCCACTCCCCCGCCCCGCCGGCCGCCGCCCCGCCGGCGCCCCCTCGCCTCCCCCGCGCCTCCTCCCCTCCCTCCAAGTGCGCGAGCATTCAACCGCGCCGCCCCAAGCCATCCCCGCCCCTTCCTCTCCCCGAAACGGCCGCCCACCGAGCGCCCGGCCATTAATGGCGGCCGTCGGTGTGCCGCCGTCCACCGCCTCACCCGCGGCCCCCTCCGTTCCCCTCGCCACCTATAAAACGCCGCCCCCGAGCTCCTCTCCACCCCGCACCGCTCAATCGAGCTTCTCTTCCCCCTCTACACCGCCGCCCCAAGGAACCCGCCGGAGCACTGCGCCTCGCCGCCGATCCGCTCCGCCGCCGCCTCTTCTTCCTCTTCGAGTCGCTCAGTGGTTTCCTCTTCTTCCCCTCTTCATTTTGGTGCATTTACCTTGCTTTGTTTAGTGCACCGTAGCGTTTTGGGCCGCCTCCGGCGAGCACCGCCGCCTGCTCAGCGCGCCGCCGCCGCTACAGTCCAGGCCGCCGCACCCTTCGCTTGCAGTAGATCCCCACCGCCCGATCTGAGCCAACGGCTCAGATCAGTCCAACCCGCCGGTCAAACAGAAAGGGTACCGGTCAAACTAGGGTTCGCCGGCATTTTTGCTAAAGAGGCCCTGACATCTTCGCTATTTACAAGCCGGTCCTCCCACCATATAAAAGCTTAGCAAGTCAGCCCCTGGTTTTTATAGTTTAGCCCCTAGCCCTTTCAAAATTGTTCAACCACAGTCCAAAAAGCCTCCTTTGCACCTAGGACCTCTAGATTATATTTGTAATTATGTTTTAGCCCCTGAATTTTTATAGAAAACCCCTAAGGATTATTTACTTTTACAAAACAGTCCCTGAAATTTGTTTTAATCATAACTTTTCCGTCTTAGCTCTGATTTAGGCGATTTTGTTGTCCACGCGATCGTCTCAACAAGCACATTAGTTTTAGAAGCTTGTATTAGACTTTTAGCAATGTTTGATGTACTGTTTTATTTATTGTTTGTTTTTCTTGTGTGATCGTAGAGGACGTGCCGTTCGAGTTTGAGCAGGAGCAATCTTTTGAAGAAACTGAGCCCCAGTTTTTAGGAGAAGAAGGCAAGTGGATTTCCCCCCTGCATACTCTTTTTGGTCCTAATAACTTGCATGTTATCACACTTTAAATATTATTGTTATGCATAAATTTTGATGGGAAATGCCTATTAAGGAAATGACTAGATTTTAATCCTTATACCTTGCATACCTTGTTTCAAATAAATGTTTGGGTAGTTAAATGCTTAGATGCTATACTTTGGGAATGGAAGTTATCTTTTAAAATGTTGAATTTAAATGGAATTTGTGTTTATGGAATTTCAAGAACATATAACTTAAAACATGGAGAACCACCCGAGAAAACGGTGCAACCCACAGTCCACATGGCTCGGCTTAGCCAAATAATTAGGAGTGTAAAATATCTAATAGCCCTCGTCCGGAAGGAACACGGGGGGCTCCGGGTTGCGGGGGTATAACCCGGTCCTTTTGGGGTAGTAGCCTTTGCTAAGGTGCCGACCACTAGGGAGGGTTATGGTCCGCCCCGAGTCAGAATCGTCGTGGGATATTGGTGTTTTGCACGCCTTTGTAAAGGCTTCGTAGTGAACCCCTTGCCACTCACCTCGGAAGTGTTTAAGGGCTTTGCAAACCCGGGCAAGATGGGGAACACGAACTGTGGGTAAAGTGTACAACCTCTCGCAGAGTGAAAACTGATCGATCAGCCGTGCTCACGGTCAAGAGCGGCTTGGACCCTCACATGATAGTTTACTAGAAATGGATTTCCAAATTGTGGTTTACTTATGATTTGGAGGAATATTCTTGAAAAGCTAAGTTTTGGGGTGGTATATACTTACACTTAGTAAATAGGTGCTCGCTAATAAAATTTGACCAACTTAAAATGCTTACCGCTGAAACCCTAGCCTACCCTTGACGGCCTTTTGCATTTTCCCCCACGGGCTGAGTACCAACCATAAGTGTACTCACCCTTGCCATATGTGTTCAGAGGAGGATGCCGGAGCAGAGTTCTTCGACGAGTTCGATGGATTCTGAGGCTCGCGTTGCCCCCAGTCAGGAGCTTGTGAAGTTGGAGACGGTGTTCCATCGTCTAGCTATCGATGTTCGTGTTTAGACCTTCGTGTCTATCGATGAGTGTAATAAATTTAATAAACCTCTCTATGTACGTTTTGAGCATTGTACTATGATATTACACTCATCCGTCTATCATATGTGTGAAATTGTGGTTATGGCACACGTATGAGATGCATTCGGTTTTCTTCGGAAAACGGGTGTGACAGAGTGGTATCGAGCAATGTCGATCGTAGGACGCAGACCTTAGATAGAAATGGTCGAAATAAGGACATTATCTAGAAAGACATTTCAGCTCTCTCATTCAAAAAAAAAATCCCCTAAATACACCTAAAAATCTATCTTATTTGCTTTTGTTAAAACCTTGTCCCCTTTATTGTTTTATTCTCGCTCGATTTCGGCTTTTCTTTCATAGATGGCCGGGACTCGGCCATTCGAGCACACCGCCCCCTCTCGTCCGGCCTCGGGAGGAACCGGAGGACCCCTACTTCTTCGTAGAAGCTGAGGATGGAGCCATCCTGGAGGTGTACTCTGATGGAGAGCTAGGATCTCCGCGACCTCTCGCCTTCCCCGCCACCGACCGCCCCGCCTCACCGGCGGCTCCCGTCGCCCCCGAAGATCCCGCACCCGGTTGCCGCAGAAGGAGATCCACACGACTCGGCGATGACACCGAGGACAAGGAGGCTACGGAGGACGACAACGAGGAGAGGGACGATGCTTACTACGAGGGACCTCGCGAGGGAGACCCGTACTGCATCATGCACTCGTCTGAGGTGGCACTTGGCTACTTCCCTTGGCTGCTGAGGAACACTTTACTGGAGCTGGGGAACACCGTGTACCCCATGTACGTCACTCACGACTGGAACGAACCTCCACCGGGCACCTACTACCCGACCGAGTCCACATCGGGGGTGCGCAACCATGCCGCGAGAGGGTATATCTCGCGCACAACTCATGATTCTACTACACCTCACTCTACCTACCAGGCATCGGTCGACAACGCCGCCAGAGGGCCTTGTTCTCTCTTCGTTTCAGTGCATGACCAGGAGTTGAGCCTCAGCGACTACCGCCACATCCCTCGTCGTACCAGTGGCACTGAGCAGACGGTGGTACCGTTGACCGGCTCCGAGGACCCACGCCTCCACACCCTTGCCCAGGTCACGGCAGCACTCAACACCGACCTGGAGGGTACTACGGCCGAGCTGGAGCAGACCCATGGTGAGCTGAAGGACGCCTACGCCCGGATTGCACGGGGGAGGCCGAGCGTGACGGTAGGGAGCCACCCATCCGGCCCGACGAGACCCCTTTCCTCGCGGAGTCACCACCCCGCAAGAGGCTTCGTTACGGCTCTTCGTCCGCCACCACGAGTCTTCCGGGATAGGATGCCACGGTGAGATGAGATCGTTAGACCCGTCCCTCGCGAGGACGTAATCGATGTAATAATGATTGTTGGTTGAAAACATGTTTTGAGTTGGGTTTTTGATTGATCGTAATGCCTTGTGGTGTGATGGCCGCATGAGCATTAATAAAATAATTAAGTTTAAATTTAATCTTAGCCCCCTTTATCTCTTACTCACGTTTATCGATCTTGCTCTTATCCGAAATGACTTTCTCTAACAATCGGATGGTAAACACCGGTCCGGAGGTGGACGGGACATACCGCCCGTGATACGTGCTCACATCGCCAATCGGCGGAATCCCGCCCCACCTCCACCACGGGGATTAGCAATGGATCCGACTATGCGCAGTTCTTCACGGCTCAAATGCGGTTGATTCGAATCTTACCGCAACGGTCCGTAACTTGCGAGCACGGCAGAACAACCCGCCACCACAAGGACCTCCACCACCTCCACCGGTCAACGAGACACGAGAGAGTTTATGAGCCACCATCCACCCACCTACTCCCACTCGGTGGATCCTCTTGATGCCGATGATTGGCTCAAGACTATTAATAAGAAGCTGAACATCACACGGTGCGATGACGAGAGAGAAAGTCCCGTATGCCTCGGGACGCTTAGAGGGTGCTTTGCGCCCGATTGGTGGGATGCCTACACCGTAGCACATGCCGCTGCGGACACTATCACCGGCAAGAGTTCCGGGACGCTTTTCGTACTCACCACATTCCGTCCGGAATAATAAAGCCGAAGCGAGAAGGAGTTTCTCGCTGCGAAGCAAGGCAACATGTCCGTCGGCCGAGTATCGGGACAAGTTCACCCAACCGTCTCGGTATGCTCCGGATGAAGTGGATACCGACCCGAAGAGGCGGGAACGATTCCTTGATGGTCTCATAGGGCCACCGAACTATCGGCTCCCGAGCCACACTTTCCCCAACTTCCGGACCCTATTAGACAAAGCTATCGGTCTTGAAAGCAAGCGCGAGAGAACTTGGAGACCGAAACGCAAGTTCCGGAACCAAGGGCAATCCAAGCGGCAACACACGTCCCCGCTATAGTGCACCACGAATCCTCGGTTCCGCTCGGGGAGGATATAGTGGGAATTTTCGCCAGAACCAGTCATTCCAGCGCTCAGCTCAGCAGCCCCAGCGCTTTCATCAGCAGACACCACGTACCCCAATTCAGCAGCAGAGTCGCCCAAACAATACCCCAGGTGCTCCAGTGAGAAACACCGCACCAGTTCAGCCCAATGGATGCTTCAAGTGCGGAGAGTTAGGGCATTATGCCAATAACTGTCCCAAGCGTGGAATGCAAACTCCACAGAAGGGCAATGGTCAGAAGCCTGGGCAGCCATCCTCTCAGATTCGCACTGGGAATTCTACTCCTCAGGGCAACAGGGGCTCAACGAACTTTGTGCGTGGGAAAGTAAACCACGTGACTATTGAGCAGGCTCAGGAAGCTCCCGAAGTCGTGCTTGGTACGTTCCTTGTCAATTCTGAACCTGCATCCGTTTTATTCGATTCTGGAGCATCACATTCATTTGTTACCCATCAATTTGTGGAAAAGTATAGCTTGCCCATGAGTCTTATGAAGACACCATTACTAGTTAGCTCCCGGGCGGAGAAATGAAAGCCAGACACATATGTCCACGGGTGAACCTTAAACTTAATGAGATAGAATTTCTAGCCGACCTAGTAGTTTTAAAATCTTGGGGAATAGATGTCATACTTGGAATGGATTGGCCGCGCAAGCATGATGGGGTGATTCAGGTGTCGCAAGAGATCGGTGGTTTTGACTAGCCCACAAGGAGACGAAATTGAGTTCGAGTGGATAACTCATCCGAAGAACAAGGAACAGTGAATTCAGCAAAGGGCAAATCCTTAGAGGAGATCAAAGTTGTGAACGAGTATCCCGATGTATTTCCGGATGAGTTACTGTGTATGCCGCCCGACCGCGACATTGAATTCAGCATTGAACTTTTACCCGGTACATCGCTCCTATTTATAAAAGACCATATGGAATGAATGTTAAGGATTTGGCCGAATTAAAGAAACAAATAGATGAGTTGCTTAGTAAAGGCTACATCCGACCTAGTTCGTCACCTTGGGGGTCTCCCATTCTCTTTGTTGATAAGAAAGATGGAACTAGAAGAATGTGCATAGATTATCGTCCCCTTAATGATGTTACCATCAAGAATAAGTACCCTTTACCCAGGATTGGAGATTTGTTCGATCAGATGAAAGGTGCTAAAATATTCTCCAAGATCGATCTACGATCCGGTACCATCAATCGAAAATCCGACTAGAGGACATTCCCAAAAGCTGCTTTCACATCTAGATATGGCTTATACGAGTTCACGGTTATGCCCTTTGGATTGACAAATGCACCAAAGATACTTCATGTATCCGATGAATAAAGTATTCATGGAGTACCTTGATAGGTTTGTGGTAGTTTTCATCGATGACATTCGGTGTTCTCCCCAAATGAAGAAGAGCATGAAGAACACCGAGACTCGTGCTTTGCGAAACTACGAGAACATCGTTATATGCCAAATTCAGCAAATGTGATTTTTGGCTAAAGGAAGTTTCCTTCCTTGGGCATATTATCACGAGAGGGTGGAATAGCGAAGAGACCCGAGTAAGGTGAAGGCTGTATTGGACCGGAATCCGCCTAAGAATGTGGCCGAGATCGAAGCTTCCTTGGATTGGCAGGTTATTACCGTCGATTCATCGAAGGATTCTCGAAGATTGTAAAACCTCTCACCTCACTCGTTAGAAAAGGGAAAAGAATTTAAGTGGGATGCCAAGTGCGAAGATAGTTTTGAGGAACTAAAGAAGAGATTAACCACGCCTCCGTGTTAATAATGCCGGATATTCACAAGAGCTTTGATGTGTATTGTGACGCTTCACTTCGGGGACTTGGGCGTGTACTGATGCAAGAGGGAAAAGTGATTGCTTATGCTTCTAGGCAACTGAGAAAACATGAGCAAAATTACCCCACTCACGATTTGGAGTTGGCTGCCATTGTGCACGCTCTAAAAATTTGGAGGCAATATATGATCGGAAATAGGTGTCGCATCTTCACTGACCATAAGAGCTTGAAGTACATCTTCACCCAGAAGGATCTAAATCTTAGACAGCGTAGATGGTTGGAATTAATCAAAGACTATGATCTGGACATCCAGTATCATCCCGGCAAGGCAAATGTAGTAGCAGATGCCTTGAGTCGGAAAAGTCAGGCAAACGCATTGATAGCTCATGTGATGCCTCAAGAGTTGTGTTGGGAGATGGCACGTCTTAATCTGGGGATCGTCACCCAGAGTGAAGCTATGACGTTGGAAGTAGAATCTACACTTGAACAAGAAATCAGGAAGGGTCAAATGACAGATGAGAAGATTAAGGAGTATGGACGATTGATTGATGCTGGCAAGGTTCCAGATTTCAAGAGAGATGACCAAGGAACTATTTGGTTCAGGAATAGGATCTGTGTGCCCGAAATTGATCATCTCCGAGAGACTATACTTAAGGAGGCACATGACTCTGCCTATTCGATCCATCCCGGAAGCACCAAGATGTACCAAGATTTGAAGCAGAAATACTGGTGGTATGGAATGAAAAAGGATGTTGCTCGCTTATGTAGCTCTATGTGACATATGCCGAAGGTAAAAGCGGAATATCGTAGACCAGCAGGTTTGCTTCAACCACTAAAAGTACCCGAGTGGAAATGGGAGGAAATAGGCATGGACTTTATTGTGGGATTGCCACGTACCCGTGATGGATATGACTCCATATGGGTCATTGTGGATAGGTTAACCAAGGTTGCTCATTTTATACCTGTCAAAACTACTTACACCGGAGCCAAACTAGCAGAACTGTATATGTCCAGAATTGTATGCCTACATGGAGTTCCAAAGAGGATAGTGTCTGACCGTGGGACACGGTTACATCACGTTTACGGGGAAAGCTACATGAATCAATGGATACAAAGCTTAACTTCGGTTCGCGTATCATCCACAAACAGATGGTCGACCGAAAGGACAAATCAAATCCTAGAGGATATGCTTAGGGCATGTGCTTTAAAGCATGGAGGTAGGCCGGGATAAAAGTTTGCCATATGCAGAGTTTGCCTACAATAACGACTACCAAACCGGCCTTAAGATGGCCCCTTTTGAAGCCTTATACGGGAGAAAGTGCGAACACCATTGTCTCGGGATCAAACGGGGGAGAGTCAACTTTTTGGACCCGGACATTATAAAAGAAGCTGAAAGACAAGTTGAGATAATTAGGGAAAATCTCAAGGCTTGCTCGGTCACGACAAAAGAGTTACGCCGATCCCAAAAGGAGAGAAGTTGTGTTTAAAGTAGGAGATTATGTGTATCTCGAGTATCACCCATTAGAGGTTTACGAAGATTCAAGATTAGAGGGAAGTTGTCACCACGATTCATTGGACCTTTTAAGATCTTAGAAAGAAAGGGAGAAGTTGCCTATCAATTAGAACTCCCGGCTCGATTGTCGGATGTACATGATGTGTTTCATGTATCTCGGCTCAAGAAGTGTTCAAGTGAGACTAAAGTAGACCACCTACCATTGGAAGATCTTGATGTGAAGGATGATCTAACCTATAAGGAACACCCTATCAAAATTCTAGACACATCTCAAAGAATTACCCGAAGCAAAGTTATTAAAATGTGCAAAGTCCAATGGAGTCACCACTCAGAGGAAGAAGCTACTTGGGAAAGAGAAGATGAGCTTATGGCAGAATTTCCTCAGCTGTTTCCCAATCTTCCTGAATCTCGAGGACGAGATTCTCTTTAAGGGGGTAGGATTTGTAACACCCAAAATTCCATCACTTAAAAAAAAATGCTAGCAACAATTAGAATTTTATTTTCTAAGGATTAATGAATTTGAATAATTAAACTTGCCTTTAAATATATGCAATAATAATTAATTAATTTAGAATTTACCAAGTGATTGTGCATCATGTTGAATGCATGGGCTTTTGATTGATTGTGTGGTTTAAAAGTTAGTTTAAAAATTTTGAAAAGACTTTGAGTAAAAATTTGAAAAGAAATGAGAGAAAGGAATTGAAAAAAAAAAGAAAAAAAAAGGAAAAACCAAACAAAACACCCAAACCGACCCAACCCACCTACCCTATTAACCCGCGCGGCCCAAAACCAGCCGGCCCATCTAAATCCCGCCAGCCCACCATCCCTCTTCTCTCTCTCACGCCACTGACAGGTGGGGCCCCTTGTCAGGGTTGTCTTCAACCTCAGGCGCGCCCGCCCCACTCCCCTGCCCCGCCGGCCGCCGCCCTGCCCGGCGCCCCCTCGCCTCCCCGCGCCTCCTCCCCTCCCTCCAAGTGCGCGAGCATTCAACCGCGCCGCCCCCAAGCCATCCCCGCCCCTTCCTCTCCCCGGAAACGGCCGCCCACCGAGCGCCCCGGCCATTAATGGCGGCCGTCGGTGTGCCGCCGTCCACCGCCTCACCCGCGGCCCCTCCGTTCCCCTCGCCACCTATAAAACGCCGCCCCCGAGCTCCTCTCCACCCCGCACCGCTCAATCGAGCTTCTCTTCCCCCTCTACACCGCCGCCCCAAGGAACCCGCCGGAGCACTGCGCCTCGCCGCCGATCCGCTCCGCCGCCGCCTCTTCTTCCTCTTCGAGTCGCTCAGTGGTTTCCTCTTCTTCCCCTCTTCATTTTGGTGCATTTACCTTGCTGTTTAGTGCACCGTAGCAGTTTTTGGGCCGCCTCCGGCGAGCCGGCCGGCGAGCACCGCCGCCTGCTCAGCGCGCCGCCGCCGCTACAGTCCAGGCCGCTGCACCCTTCGCTTGCAGTAGATCCCCACCGCCCGATCTGAGCCAACGGCTCAGATCAGTCCAACCCGCCGGTCAAACAGGAAGGGTACCGGTCAAACTAGGGTTCGCCGGCATTTTTGCTAAAGAGGCCCTGACATCTTCGCTATTTACAAGCCGGTCCTCCCACCATATAAAAGCTTAGCAAGTCAGCCCCTGGTTTTTATAGTTTAGCCCCTAGCCCTTTCAAAATTGTTCAACCACAGTCCAAAAAGCCTCCTTTGCACCTAGGACCTCTAGATTATATTTGTAATTATGTTTTAGCCCCTGAATTTTTATAGAAAACCCCTAAGGATTATTTACTTTTACAAAATAGTCCCCGAAATTTGTTTTAATCATAACTTTTCCGTCTTAGCTCCGATTTAGGCGATTTTGTTGTCCACGCGATCGTCTCAACAAGCACATTAGTTTTAGAAGCTTGTATTAGACTTTTAGCAATGTTTGATGTACTGTTTTATTTATTGTTTGTTTTTCTTGTGTGATCGTAGAGGACGTGCGTTCGAGTTTGAGCGGGAGCAATCTTTTGAAGAAAGCCGAGCCCCGTTTTTAGGAGAAGAAGGCAAGTGGATTTCCCCCCCTGCATACTCTTTTTGGTCCTAATAACTTGCATGTTATCACACTTTAAATATTATTGTTATGCATAAATTTTGATGGGAAATGCCTATTAAGGAAATGACTAGATTTTAATCCTTATACCTTGCATACCTTGTTTCAAATAATTGTTTGGGTAGATAAAATGCTTAGATGCTATACTTTGGGAATGGAAGTTATCTTTTAAAAATGTTGAATTTAAATGGAATTTGTGTTTATGGAATTTCAAGAGCATATAACTTAAAACATGGAGAACCACCCGAGAAAACAGTGCAACCACGGTCCACATGGCTCGGCTTAGCCAAATAATTAGGAGTGTAAAATATCTAATAGCCCTTGTCGGAAGGAACACGGGGGCTCCGGGTTGCGGGGGTATAACCCGGTCCTTTTGGGGTAGTAGCCTTTGCTAAGGTGCTGACCACTAGGGAGGGTTATGGTCCGCCCTGAGCTGTAACTGTCGTGGGATATTGGTGTTTTGCACGCCTTTGTAAAGGCTTCGTAGTGAACCCCTTGCCACTCACCTCGGAAGTGTTTAAGGGCTTTGCAAACCCGGGCAAGATGGGGAACACGAACTGTGGGTAAAGTGTACAACCTCTGCAGAGTGAAAACTGATCGATCAGCCGTGCTCACGGTCAAGAGCGGCTTGGACCCTCACATGATAGTTTACTAGAAATGGATTTCCAAATTGTGGTTTACTTATGATTTGGAGGAATATTCTTGAAAAGCTAAGTTTTGGGGTGGTATATACTTACACTTAGTAAATAGGTGCTCGCTAATAAAATTTGACCAACTTAAAATGCTTACCGCTGAAACCCTAGCCTACCCTTGACAGCTTTTGCATTTTCCCCCACGGGCTGAGTACCAACCATAAGTGTACTCACCCTTGCCATATGTGTTCAGAGGAGGATGCCGGAGCAGAGTTCTTCGACGAGTTCGATGGATTCTGAGGCTCGCGTTGCCCCCAGTCAGGAGCTTGTGAAGTTGGAGACGGTGTTCCATCGTCTAGCTATCGATGTTCGTGTTTAGACCTTCGTGTCTATCGATGAGTGTAATAAATTTAATAAACCTCTCTATGTACGTTTTGAGCATTGTCTTATGATATTACACTCATCCGCATCTATCATATGTGTGAAATTGTGGTTATGCGACACGTATGAGATGCATTCGGTTTTCTTCGGAAAACGGGTGTGACAACGACTGAGCTCTTAACGTTTCCTGTCTTGGCTTCTCTCTTCTTTGCGCAGCAGCGCGCGGCGGAGTAAGCACGGCATGCAATGCAACAGCGGCGCCGACGATGATGGTGTGGTAGGAGGTCAGGTCCCCTATCTTATCCGACCCGTGAAGCTACCTATGGCTGTACGTTGCCATCCTATTCGCTCGATCGCCGTCTGCCTGCCGCCGCTAGCTGCACTGCATGCAGGGATCCGCCATCCCTCCTTGCCGGCCCGGGCTCCAGACCTCCCGTGCCGTTGCCGTTGCGGCTCTCGCCGTGTGCATGCCGTTGCCCACCAACGGCGGGCAAGCAGCTATGTATTAATTATCGCTTTGCTCTTTTGGAGGCCACGCATAATTTCTAGGCCGGCGCGGTTCACATCACGTCACTCATCAGTGCGTCGCGATCGCCCTTCTTTATTTAGCAGCTAATGAAGCTGGAAACAACTATTTAATTTGCGGCTGGTTAATTAGGACTACTATTTAGCAGCACAAGATCAAAATAGATGGGTCAGGAGAAAAAGGAGCTGCACGAATGCCGCCAGGCGCCAGCCAAGGCAAGCCACCGGGAGATGAGAATCATATCTGCCCAGACCTGCTAATAACGTAATCGGTCATCTCGACGGAGCCGTAGCATCAGCGTTACTTGTCCCTTTATCTTTATCCTTGGATGTTAATCTCCCTCCCGCGGGATCTCCGGATCATACACAAAAGCACACATTAAAGAAAAAGGGCGAGCGCACTTAATTAATCTGAGCTTTATTTATTTCCGACCGAATCCGCGGCGTCGTGTCACTGTCATGCATCTCGATCGGGAGGTGACACCGTGCTTACTGCTTAATCGAACACTTTTAGCAGTATACTCACTACTACTAAACAAGTGGTTTAATTTGCGGCCGGAAGGGTGACCAAGTAGGCTCGGCGCGCCCGCAACGCAAAGCGGATCCAGCTGCTACTGAATGAATCCGGGTTGATATGGGGGCTGTCACGAAGAGGAATCTCACGACAGAGACAAGAGGAGTAGTAGGCCGCGGGTGGGGTGGGGGTCGTCGTCGTCGTTGCTCGATCGGCCGCGGGCATGCAAACACCTCGCGCCCGCCCGTTGGTGCGCTCCCTCCTCCGGTCCCCCTCACCGGAAATTCACCCTCTCACAGATCGCTTTCTCGCCGAGAACGACGTGCCCCCCGGCCCCAGGATGCCTAAATCAGCCGCGGCGGGTTACGTGGCGGCCATGCCCTGACTGTCAACGTGTCTCCATCAGCCGTAGCATCAGCATCACAATATCTGTGGTTTTTACAGTAACCTGTACTTAGGTCCGTTTGGTTCCTAGGGTGTGTAAAATTAGGTTAACGAGGATGCCTTGACTGGCCCTCGGTTCCGTGTTAATATAGGCAAGGAGAACAGCCCTCCTGCGGTGGCATACAATAGGAAGTTACAACAACCATATCATGGAGATTACAAATCAACAAATCTGAACCTATAATCTAGGAACTACCATATACAGAAGACCCTAGACCATATATAGAGAAAATCCTATTTTAACACTCCCCTCAATCTCAGCCACGAATGAGGTTGAGATTGTTCCTAAAGTCTAATAACTTTACACGTGGTAGAGCTTTAGTAAAACCATCAGCCACCTGATCGCTTGAACTTACAAACCTGACGTCCAACAATTTTGATGCTACTCTTTCTCTCACAAAATGATAATCTATCTCTATGTGTTTAGTTCTTGCATGAAAAGCTGGATTAGCGAGAGATAGGATGCACCTAGATTGTCACACCACAGAGAGCCGTAGGAGCATGAGAAATCCTCAATTCACTCAACAATTTCTGGACCCAAATCATCTCTGCCGTTGCATTGGCCAGCGACTTATATTCAGCCTCAGTGCTGGACCTGGACACAGTTGCCTGTTTCCTAGAGCTCCAAGAAATTAAATTACTCCCTAGGAATACTGCAAAACCTCCAGTTGATCTTCTGTCATCAACACACCCTGCCCAGTCTGCATCAGAGAAGGCACTCACTACCATGGACTTGGATTTACCAAATCTTAACCCCAAGTTCAATGTTCCTTGAACATAACGAAGAATCCTCTTAACTGCACTCCAATGAACTGTAGTGGGTGAGTGAAGAAATTGGCAAACTTTGTTTACTGCAAAGGATATATCAGGTCTAGTCAGTGTTAAGTACTGAAGTGCTCCAACCATGCTCCTGTACTTTGTACAATCTTCAGGACCGAGAGGATTACCATCCTCCAGACTCAATTTTTCGCTGCTAGAGAGAGGGGTATCTATTGCTTTGCATTTGTTCATCCCTGATCTTACCAAGATATCTCGAGCATACCTCTCTTGATTAAGTACTAGACCATTTTGTACCTTCTTTACTTCAATGCCGAGGAAAAAGTGCAACTCCCCAAGGTCCTTCAAGGCAAAGTCATTCTGCAATTTCTTGAGTAATGCATCAACAGCTTCAGAGGATGAGCTTGCCACAATTATATCATCAACATATACCAGAACAAAGATACTCAGATTTCCCTGAATAAAATAGAACAAGGAGGTATCTGACTTGGACGGTATGAAACCCAAAGATACTAACTTGGTACATAACCGAGCATACCAAGCTCTTGGAGCTTGTTTTAGACCATAAATAGCTTTATCAAGCTTGCAGACATAGTTAGGGTATCTGTGGTCTTCATATCCTGGGGGTTGCTGCATATAAACCTCTTCTTCTAGAATGCCATGAAGAAAAGCATTTTGAACATCCAACTGCCTTAAGGTCCAACCTTTTGACACAGCAACAGACAACACTAGTCGAATAGTAGCAGCTTTTACAACTGGACTAAAAGTGTCCTCATAATCAATTCCATACCTCTGCTTGTAACCTTTTGCCACTAGCCGAGCTTTGTAACGTTCAACAGAACCATCTGCCTTTCTCTTCACTTTATACACCCATTTACACCCAATCACATTCTTCCCTTTGGGCCTAGGGACAAGATGCCAGGTGTCGTTCCTGAGCAAGGCTTGATGATCAATCTCCATCGCCTGAGTCCACTGAGGACTCTTGAGAGCTTCACCAACATTGTTAGGCTCATCAGCAGATAAAGTACTATGCATACACCACCTTACCGTGCCATCAGTATACTGTTTGGGTCGAGTGATGCCGTGTTGTGACCTTGTAACAGGACGTGCAGCAGAAGTAGGAGCAGGCGCCGCAGAGTTGGACGCAGACCCGGCTGGAGCACCGGATCCAGGATCAGCAACGCCCAAGCTGCCGATCGGATCAACCTCGAGCTGGGAGCCGGTCGTTGCGGCTGTCGACTGCTGTTGTTGCTCCCCCTCGACCGGATCCGCGTGTGTCGCAGAGGCGTGCAGCGTTGAGTTCGGCGGAGAGGAGATCAGCGCAGAGGATCCACTCGGCCAAGTCCCGCTGTCAGCCGCTGCACCAGACGACGACGGGGCAGAGCCCGAGGTTGATGGCGCCGGCCGTCGCGTAGATGAATCAACACTGGGATCGGTGCTGCCCCCCGGTACCCGACACATAAAATCACGGTCCTGCCACCCACCGTTTGAAGCCCGGGAGGAATCGGTGGAGCTCGAATTTTTTGTAGAAGACACCTGCACATCAACAGTTCTTGAACCCTCATTAGTATTACCAGGAGACCCCGGTTGTTGATCATGTACAATTGCATCCCCAAATTGCATAGATGGATTTCGAAGAATTTCTGGCAGAAGATGGAGCTCGGCACGCAAATGTGTGCCAGCGTTTTTGTGAAGAGATGCAAAGGGAAAAACACTCTCATCAAAAACAACATCTCTTGGGATGTAAACACGACCTTCTTTTGGATCCAAACATTTGAATCCTTTGTGAGAGTTGCTGTAACCAATGAACACACACTGTTTGGAGCGAAAATCTAGTTTCCGTGAGTTGTATGGCCTAAGGTTAGGCCAGACCGCACACCCAAATGTGCGAAGAAAAGTATAATCTGGTGCATGTCCATAAAGCCGTTCAATAGGTGATTGATTATCAATTACTTTTGATGGTAATCGATTGATCAAAAAAACAGAAGTGAGAAAGGCTCCATCCCAAAACTTCAAGGGCATAGATGCATGCGCAAGAAGAGTGATCCCCATCTCAACTATATGACGATGTTTACGCTCGGCTGCACCATTTTGTTGATGAGCATGGGGACATGAGACATAATGAGTAATGCCAACATTTTTGAAGAATGAGTTAAGAGATTGATACTCTCCACCCCAATCACTTTGTAATGCAAGAATTTTCTTGTCAAATTGACGTTCTACTAGACTTTGAAACTCACGGAAACATGAAAACACATCTGATTTATGGCGTAGCAAATAAATCCATGTAAACTTGGAGTAATCATCAATGAAACTCACATAGAACTGATAACGACCAACTGAAGTTGGGGCAGGTCCCCAAACATCGGTAGAACACAAGTTCCAAAGGACTAGTAGACACACTAGTTGACTTTGGATAGGGCAATTGATGCATTTTGGCTCGTTGACACGAATCACAAACATGATTATTGGTTCTTTCTCGACTAACAGGAAGATTATGATGACTAAGAATATGCTGGACGACTGGAGTAGAGGGGTGACCGAGCCTATGATGCCACAGTGACGGGGACACCTTTGCTGCACCAAGGCCCTGCTTATTGGGTGATGACTCACTGGAGGATAGCTTGATAGGATAGAGGCCAGCCTCGCACTTGCCTCTATGGAGTATTTGCTTCGTCCCCTGTTCCTTTATAAGAAAATGTTCAGGATGAAACTCAACAAATGCATTATTGTCTCGGGTGAGACGATTAACAGAAACTAGACTTTTGTTAGCACTAGGAACATGAAGAATATTCTTGAGATGAATTTTATGCAAAGGGGACTGCAAAGTACTATGACCAACATGGGAGATCTCCATACCTGAGCCGTTGGCCGCATGCACCTGCTCTCCTCCGTGATACTTGTCACGGATGGTCATCTTGTTCAGCTCTCCAGTGATGTGATCGGTGGCACCTGAATCCATGTACCAGTTGATGTCAACGCTGTAGTTGGTTGATGCAGCGGATGCAGACTTCTGTGGACGGTTGCCATTGTAGCGCTCATCGAATCGATTGTAGCACTTCCAGGCAGGATGACCTTTGAGGCCACAGATCTGACACTTGACGCCGTCCTGGTATTTCGGGGAAGGAGTCCGAGCGCCAGTGCGACCACCCCTGGGGCCACGGTTGAAACCTCCACGGCCACCACTAGGGCGGCCACCACTTCCTTGGTTTAGCTTGAAGTTGCTGCGATTCCCTTTCGCAGCGATGTTGGCGGACGACTGGCTACCACCACTTCTCATCTCCACCCTCTGCTCATGACTCGCCAGTTGGGTATACAACTCCCCAACGGAGATCGGCTGAGTCCTGTTGCTCACGCCCGTGACGATCGAGTCGTACTCAGGGTCGTTCGGCCGGTGAGGATGTAGGCTACGAGCTCATCATCTTCAATTCTTTTGCCGCCGACACCATGTCATCAGCCAAGCCCTTCATCTTCGTGAAGTACTCATTCATGGTGGAGCTTCCCTTCGTCGTTGTTGCCAGCGCCATGCGCGTGGAGATCAGACGTGCACGGCTTTGAGAGGCGAACATCTCTTCGATGTGCGCCCATGTAGATGTCGCCTTCACCTTCATGGAGACTTGTGCGGCGATGTCTCGTCCAAGATTGGACAGGAGATAGCTCAGGACGTCTGGTCCTTTGCTACCCAGGATGCATACTCCGGATTTGCCACCTGAGGATCGCCGTCCTTCGCATTGTCCTTCGGCGGGAGAAACCGATCTGGAGCCGCCGCCGTTGACTCGATGAAGCCATCGAGTTGTGCCCCCTTGATGGCGGCTAGGACTTGTGCTTTCCACAACACATGGTTGCTACGCGAGAGTTTCTCCGCAGGTGGGATGAGGAAGATGCCGAGGGCGGCTGCTTGCGCTGCGGAGGAAGAGGCGAACGCCATGGATGTCCGCTGGGACTATGAGGCTCTGGTACCATGTAAAATTAGGTTAACGAGGATGCCTTGACTGGCCCTCGGTTCCGTGTTAATATAGGCAAGGAGAACGGCCCTCTGCGGTGGCATACAATAGGAAGTTACAACAACCATATCATGGAGATTACAAATCAACAATCGAACCTATAATCTAGGAACTACCATATACGAAGACCCTAGACCATATATAGAGAATATCCTATTTTAACGGGGTGACTTGAAGCGCAAAAGTGTTAAATAAGTCACACATGAAACCAAACGATCCCGACTTAAAGTGCTCCGGCTTGCATAAGTAGCTACACCTCTACTTAAAGTGACTTATTTCCACTTTTTCCTCTACCACCCCGTGTGGATCCCACCGACTTATAAGTCACCGCAACTAAACATGACCGACTTAAAGTCGGGGCCGTTCTCGGGATTTCGAGGGCCCGGGGCGAACCTAAGAGTCGGGGCCCCTCTATATAAATTTTTCAAACACACAAAATCTATATATAAAAATAATAATACTTATCTATATGAAGAGTACTTAGAAATAAAACGAAATAGTATAATAAAATGAAATATTTATTATAAAATTATTTTACATATTACCTTACAAATTTCTTGTAACATTTCTTGAGGCGAACTCAGTAACGATGCTGTCGATGTCAATTTCATCCAATAATTTCTTCTCAATACATAAAGTGGCCAAAGCATTCAACCGTTCTTGAGACATTGTAGACCTTAAATAATTCTTCAACAATTTCAATTTTGAAAAACTTCTCTCGGTGATGCCACGATCCATCGGTATAGTAAATAAGATCCGATATGCAATAGAAACATTAGGATAACAATCCGCCTCTGTGACATACTCAAAAATCTCCATAGAAGACATTGGTCTATCTGGCATACTTAACCTCATAACCTGTAACTCGGACACCAGATCATTTAAATTAACATCACATGAACCATCTGAAGAAAATGTTTCTGTGAACTTAGTGCAACATTCTTTCAATTCAGTAGCATTCAACGACTTCAAAATTGTTGAGCTTAGTAAGAAACTAAATATATTTTTGAATGTCTGGAGTTCCTCAAATCTAGCTTTCAATGAGGCAATTGCCATGTCAACCACAACCAAAAAGTAATTGACTTTAAAAGCCTTCTCAGCCTGTAGAATTTCTTCATTGTTGTCACTTTCATCAAAATGTTTCTTTCTCTTAGATTGCCGTTTTACCGGAAATAAAGATTCCACTCCCATTTGATTTGCAATATCTTTGGCGATGGCCATACTTGAAGCAAATCCTTCATCTCTATAATTCTCAAAGTACCCTCTCATATTTTCGATGTGTTGTAAGGTATTGTCAATGCACATACTTGGTGATTGCAATTTCTTGCTTACACTATTTACAGCAAATAGAATGTCATGCCAAATAACCATACCAAGTATAAACTCAAATTTGCCAAGAGCTTTGTATAAATTGTTTGCATCTCGTCTTATCACTAGCTCGAATATCATTAGCTTCACATAAATGAGACAAAGCTAACTTTGAGCTGAGGAGCTTGATATCCGATTGCTTGAACACTTTTGATTCGGCTCTCCCAACGAGTGTTAGACAATGATTTTACCGTAAAACCCGGAACATGGTCAAGTAAATACCGCCATCTTTTGGTAGAGCTAGAAAATAGTATATATATATCTTTTGCACAATTCCAAAAAATGTACTAGTCGTAGCACAAGATTTAGCCATATCACAAAGAGTAAGATTAAGACCGTGACAAGCGCATGGCATATACAAAGCTCTTGGATTAATGTCAAGCAATCTTTTTTGCACTCCCTGATGTTTTCCTTTCATATTGGAGCCGTTATCATAACCTTGGCCCCTAATATCATCAACATTAAGGCCAAAGGACTTTAGAGAATCCATCAATACTTTAAAAAGTCCTAAACCAGATGTGTCATCCACCTTCAAGAAACCCAAAAAGTACTCTTGAATTTTAATGTTGCTACCAGATAACTGAACACATCGAACCAACAATGTCATTTGCTCTTGATGACTCACATCTGGGGTACAATCAAGAATAATAGAAAAATATTTGGCTTGCTTTACAACCTTTATGATAGATTCAGTAACATCAGCAGCCAACAGAGAAATCAACTCATCTTGAATTTTATGACTAAGATAGTGATATTTAATCTCTTTATTTTGAAAACGCCGAATGTGGTCCTGCATTACCAAATCAAATTCTGCAATCATCTCAACACAAGCATAGAAATTACCATTCTGATCGTTGTAAAGTGTCTCATTGGATCCTCTAAAAGCCAAGCTACGCTTACCAAGAAACTTCACAATGGCAACTAATCTTAATAAAACTTGACGCAAGCGCTCTTTCTCCTTTTTGATTTCTTGTTGTATCTCTTTGTCAATTGTTTCACCCTTTTTCATCCTAGCTCTCGGCTCATTCCAAGCGATCATGCTAGTCATATGATCACTACTAGTTTCATGTTCGCTCAACCTTTCATGAATATGCTTCCAATCTCTAAATCCATCATGTCCCAATGAACTTTTGCACTTGTTTGCATTGAAAATCTTACAGCAAAAGCAAAAAACTTTATCAACATGCTTTGAATATACTAGCCACTTTCTATCACGTAACTCTCCATTATCCATCTCCCTAGTGTAATATGTGTAAGAAAAATGTCGTTTCTGAGCATCCAAGGGATACACTAGATTTTCCTCTCTTATAGGCCCCTTCTCCACTAATACATCTCTAGCTTTGGCATCAAGATTATCCCAATTTCTCGGATCATAAATATCCGATGTAAAAACATGTTGTTCATCTTCATGAATACTAGCGGATTCCGTAGCGGATGAATTAAATATATTCTCATTAGTATCACTTACATTGCCTTCATCATTATTGATGCCAAAATTATCTTCTGGAGGGACATAAGGAACTATCGCCCACTCATCTGGATTCCTGGAAGTTCTCGTCTTAGGTTTAACAAATTTATCCATGGCTCCGGCCTGTGATTTCTGGAGTTCATCCCTTTTTTTCCTCAGTTTTCTTTTTGAATAGCCCGATGTCGATGAGTATGTTTTAGGCTTCATGATGTTGCTGAAAAAGGTAAAAAAATTATCATTTATCAAGCAAATTATTTTATGTATCTATCAATTATTAGAATTTAGACAAGATGGATCATAGAGAATTTTGGATTTACATTTACGTTACCTGCTTTTACCTTGATCTGAATTGATCCCTGCGAGTGCGGTGCGGAGTGCCGATCAAGATGAGTTGATTTCAAGATGAGGGCCGATCGCGATCTTTGGAGGAGGGCGCACACGCTTGATCTTTGGAGTTGATTTCAAGATGCCGGTCCGTGGAGCTTGATCATTTGTGTACGTGCGTCAGGCAATGGAGGAGGTTTCGGCGGCGTTCTGCTCGCGAGTCGCGATGACCTTTCGTGAAACCTTCTCACGAAGCGTCGAAGCCTCGGCGGGCGGCGGCGTCCTCGATCGCTACGCTAAGCGAGATCACGATCGTGCCGTCCGGGCGTCTAGCGAACGTACGTAGTCATCATCCCGGATTCCCGGTCCCGGGGCGCACCATCCTCTCTTTTTTTTAACAGGCCAAATTAAAATGGGCTTTAGACTTCTTAAGATCAAACTCTAAATAATATATTTAACTATTTAACTATATATTAACTATATATAGGATTAAATATGCTATGAGATTGGGCCCCCCGATTTGAGGGCCACGGGCGGTTGCCCCCCCCCCCCCCCCCCCCCCGAGGACCGGCCCCGCTTTAAAGTGGCGTAACTTATAAGCTCATCATACTTATGGGAACCAAACAAGACCTTAACTTCTACTGTATATATACTATGTATTGTTGCTTGTTATCTCTTTCCACATCTCGTCATCATCATCATGTAATCTTGCTTTGAGGCTCCAATCTGACGAAAGAGTAGTAGCTAGTGGGGAAAGGGCTACGCGTGCGTGTACGTCACAGAGGTACACGCAAACGCAGCAGGGGCTGTCCCGCCGGCGTGTACCTACTAGGCCACGTACTGACATGGACTCGATCGACTGCCAGTAAACGGTGATGAGTGAGTTGTGAGTGATGACTATAGTAATAACATTTCAAAGTTGACAAATAAATCGTATAGCCCATCGCACACCGACCCACTATGCCTTAGTAGGCCCAAATCGAACATCAGCCGGCCCAAGCTGATTCAGAAATTCCTCCCAACATCATCATCGGCGGCGCCGCTTCATCTTTTCTTCCCCTCGGTCCCCGTTTCTTCTTTTCATCTTCACCCTTTCCTTTTCTGAACGCGCATTTGTTCTGTCTGAATAAATGGATCATGTCGAGCTGAATTGGACGCGTGAAGCTCGGTTTTCCTTCCATTTGCTCGATTGGCTCGGCTTACGACAGCAACGCAAGCGACGTGTACCGATCGGTGTGTGTGCCTCAATCACCGGGCACCATCTTCGTTTCTGTTCAGACACCATGCGTGTTCAGCGACCTCCTACACAATTTAAATTGAACAAGAAAACATCTCTCCTCGGTATTTCTCTGAACGAACCTTACAAGATGGTTTGTGTTTCTTATTGATATAACGGAAAAAAAAATACTACAACCATGGATTAGAAACACGTTTGGTTGGATTGGAGTATCAAAGTGGATACGAACAAACGTCCGTTTTAAAAAAAATCTCAGCGTGGATAGCCACTTAACATGAAAAAAATGTGAACCAGTTAGATCTGAGTATCAACACGGCCGGGCCACTCGACTCGGCAGATGCAGCAAAACTCTCTCTTCAGTATGTATAGAGCAAACAACCCCCGTTCTCCTCAAACAAGTTAGGACTGTGCTCATGCTGTGCAATGTCAACACACGCTGCCCTACTTTTTGGCAGAACTAGTCTGGGACCCATCCCATGTATGTATTTTCATTGTTGTGAGTTTGGGTCTATTTTTCTTTGGTGTTTCTCTGTTTTCAATACTTTGTGCTCTTGCATTGGATTGGTCAAGTCTTGTTTGACTGTATCAACAACTGTCTGTACCTGCTTTCTCCTTAACGAAACGTGCTAATTAATTAATAAGTACGGTAGAGTAAGAAAACATGTTAGCGGTGACGGTGAGAGCATTCGTTCTAGTATTTGAACATGTGCTCGACGTACGAAGCCCATGCCGAGGCACTAATTTTCTCGTTCTGCGGCACATCAGTGGCGCATTACAGCCGTGGACATTCTTCTGCGCATCCATTAATTGGACGTTGCCGGTCTAAGCTTGTTGAAAGATCAATAACCAGCTGCTTCTTTGCGAATGTACCTACCATTTCGCCTGCTGCTTTCTCGCCATGCATACCGTTCTCAGTCGGATACTCGGATTGGTCGCGGCATGGCGGCGGCCAGGGTTAAAACAAAAAAACGGCTGATAACTGCGGTTACCGGTCTTATCGCGCAAACCGAGCCCCTCGGCTAACCACACTGTTCAGCCGGTTTACCTGTCCGCTTTTTCGAATCGGGAAACCAGCCGGTTTGCGGTTGTTTTAACCCTGACTCGGCGGCTACCACTGCAGTAGCATCCGGTCGACGACGAGACCAGATCAAGCTAGGCGGCCAAAAAGACTTGTTTGGACCAAGTCGATCGGTGCATGAGAGCACTGCAAGTTGCCAAACTTGGCAAGGAGACTCTGAGAGGAGCAGTGAACTGTATAAGCAGTTGGCAGTTGCAGCACACGGCGGGTATGAGCAGTGGACTGAAAGAAGCGTCAAATGGGTAGGCACCACACTCGATCGTCTTCTCTTCTCTGCTTCGTCTCTTTCCCCAGCGCATGTGCGCGTGCCGCGAAACGATCTGGTTGCGTGCCGCGAAACGAACAAGGTGGAATCGATCGTCTTCTTTGTGATCAACTGATCAATTCCACGAGATAGAGATGACCAGCAGGGTCATGTCAATGTCACAAAAAAGCACAAACCGCACCGGGCGGTAACCTGAACCCTGGCAAGCTGGGGATCTCATCACTTGCTATCTGCCACAATCATAAGCGTTGGGATAACTAATAAGATCTGACAAATATTTTAAATAGCAGGCTAAGAGATTCAGCTATGTCACTCTAAGGTTCTGTTTGGCAGAGCTCCAAAAGGAGCTCCAGCTGCGACTCCACGCGGAGGCATGCCAAACGGGGGTTGAGCACCGTGGCTTCGGGGGATGGAGCTGGTGGTGGAGTCGAAAACGGCTTTCAATGGTGGTGGGGGGGGGGGGGGGGGCGAAGCCACAAAAATGTGGCCTCATCTGGCTCCACCTCACCCTTTACTGCCTTGCCTCCAGGTGGATGTGGCCGCGCTGCAGAGAAGAGGAGCAAGGCGGCGTGGAGCAGGGGAGGGAGCCACCGTCGAGCAGGGGAGGGAGAAAAGGGGACGCGCCGCCACGCCTCCAAGATCTCCGTCGTCGGATTCAGGAGAGGGAGCCCAAAGCTGCCCCGCGAGCAAAAGATGCCGCTAGCGCCGCTCTCTCGCACTGCCGTGTGCATCACTAATGCGCCACTCTCCTGCACCGCCGTGCGCAGTGCAGCTGCGTCGCACACACAGATGCGCCACCGTTGGTAGATGCACCGCGCTCTCGCGCCGCGGTGCCCCGCGCACTGATGCGTCGCCGATGGTCGCCTCCTTGACTGACGTGAGAGAGAGAGAGAGTAAATTGAGATGAGACTACGAGAGAGAATGAGAGGGTGCGGCCGCTGTGGATGGATAAGGCAGCCGCTATGAGAAAAGGAAAAAAGAAGGATAATATAATCATTTTACTTTTTAACCATTTTTAGCGTCAGGGAGAAACCCTTTTGCCAAACGTTTTTCTAACAAGAGAAGCCGAAGTTGGAAAAGCCGCTCCATCGAAGGAGCCAGAGCCGGAGCTGTTTTTGGAGGAGCTGGAGCCCTGCCAAATAGACCTTATAGCTAATAACGGCAGCTATAGCGGACAATATTGCAAAAGCTATATAATTTAGTTGAGCCCTTTCGAAAAAGCTATAAGAGTTATAGCCTTTAGCAGTATGCAAACAACTAGTGAAGTTTAAACCTAAACTTTTTTGATTTTATAAATTTCAGATCATATTTCATATGTACATGCAATCATCAGTGAATATATAAGCAACTGAGTTGTAATTCACAAGATAAGCTATAAATCAGATCTCGTAGTTCGTAAAACCACAGGTATATAAGTTTGTGACTTAACCATAGCAGTGTTAGAGTAGCTATTCCATGCTTAGTGAAATTAGCGGCATTAGCGTAATATTTTCAATAATATCGTCATGACTGTCTCAAAAAGCTACAGCGGGACTACGTGAAAGCTACAACAGGCTATTTAGCAGAAGATTAGCACCACGGTGAAAATGAGTACGATATGATGTAGGGAGGAAATCTCACCATGGCTGAAGGTGAAGGTAGCACTAAAAGAATCCGTCATGGCGCTGCCACATGTGGTTTTAATGCTCGGTTGTCAGCCACTCATTGTATTCAAAGTGATTTTTTATCAGGACAAATTTGTTTGTCAGTGAAATAACTCTTGAGATAATGCTAAACAAAATGAAAAAAATGGGTACGGATGTTTCAAGTGGAAAGATAATAGCCGCCAAATGTGCACGAGGTTTTGGTTAGTCGGCTCACCGACGGTGACCATAGTCTGTTTCGCACGCGTCCACGGTCCATCCATCCACGGCGGCGGTGACCAAAAGGATCCCAGGTCCATTCCCGAGCCGTTGGCTGGACGGTGTGCTTGGAACGAAGATATTCCTAGAGTCGCTCACGCTGAGCAGACAAACGAAGCTCACACGCCTACCCGCCAAGCTAGCGTCCGGGATGCGACTGGGTGGCGGCTATCACTGCGGCGGCGGCGTCGTGGCTATGCTCCGCCGCGTCTTCGTCCTCCTGCTCCTGGGCCTCGGCTGCAGCATCGTCGCCGGCGGCCGGTGCTGGGCGCAGGCTACTACTCGGCTGCCGCAGCAAGAAGGTGAGGGGGCACCATTACCCAGTTCTTATCTTAGAGCAACGCTAGTTTTTGAGCAAAACGTTTTGGTTGGTGGTTTTCCTCTGTGTGGAAAATTAAACCCATGCCTTCTCCTTCTGATTGAGCTCCTGAATGGGAATTTCTATATATCTCCTACTCTGCAAAGGTGAGGAATTCAAAAACGTACCCGACAACTTTCGCCAACAGGTGATACAGAATCAATCTAAGGGTGCTTTTGGCAGAGATTCATCTAATTTTGATTCTCTATGTGAGCTGACTCTCTAAGAGAAGTGATCATGTGGGCATGTGGCTGAAAGTGATTTTCTTTCAATTCTCTAAGGGTTCTTTTGGCAGAGCTTCATCTAATTTTGATTCTCTATGAGAGCTGATTCTCTGAGAGAAGTGATCATGTGGCTGATAGTAATTATCTTTTAATTCTCTAGCATAAACTCTTCAAATCAGGATGGAGAATCACTTCACTTCACTCAATCATGAGAAACTATTTTTAAAACTCCCAACCTCTTCATTTCAGATAATCACCTCACAAAATTAACAAGAAGCTAATTTTTAAAACTCCCAATCTCTTAGTTCATTTCAGAGAATCGCTAAGCAGAGAATCACTTCTCTCTGAAAAATTGTTTGGCAGAGCTCTACTGGAATCAGCAAATAATCAGCTCTGGGTGTTGTGCCAAACGCACCAAAGTTTCTGCTTACATGGCAAAACCACAATCCTGTTTTGTTTGATGCAAGGACAATTGTGAATTTATTGCTCCATTCGTTTCAAATTGTATGTCGTTTCAGTTTTCTTATACATAATTTAATTTTTTATGTGTTGACATATAATATTTAGGTTAGGTGGGTGGCAAGTGCTATGCATCTAGAAAATCAAAACTATATTTAATTTTGGACTTTCAGCTACCACTGGGTCACTGGAAAATCCAATGGTATTATGGAAGATAGGATAGCACCTTTAATCCATTTCGCACGTTGAAGTTTCTTCCTTAAGATTAGATCAGTTCCCTCCATTTCCTGGCGACCCAATCAACTAATTCTCTCGACCAATTTTCACCTTTGACTGGCGCGTTCGTCCCCAAGATTGAAGGTGCAGAAGCCTAGGATGTGCAACCGCTCGGCTCTTGCGCTCCATGAGGCCTGCCCAGGCCTGCGGGAAGGTGGCTCGCGGCCAACTTGCTCTGGTCCGGTGGTTGGCGCACGCCAAGTGTTCGACGAAATTTCGACGAAATGGTTAAATGCAGAGATATCGAAGAAGATAGACCAAAGCTGCCCTCTCCTTTTCCTCTGCTGTTCTAAATGTTTGATTCTTGGAATGTTTCATAAAACTTTAAACTAATCATGACTTATGTGCAATGTTCCTGATCTGGGGATGCTTCATGTTCGCCTTATTACTCCGGTACCATTTCTTTATAAATTTTGATTTCGAGGGAAGTAAATTTCTAGCTGACTTTTGTGCATACCAAATCGCATTGGGCAAAATTTGAATTGCATTTGCTTTTTCAGTTGAAGCACTCAAAGGAATAGCAAGCAAGCTTAACAAGACAGACTGGGACTTCAGTGTGGATCCCTGCAGCACATCAGGAAATTGGGTCAATTCCCCTACAAAATTTCTTATCAGCAATGTGACATGTGATTGCTCATTCAAGAACCACACAGAATGTCACGTTATCAGCTTGTAAGATATCTTAGGCACGCCGGAATCCATGAGATTTGTTCCACTGTGTTCATTTTGGAATATTACCGCATCACACATTTGCTTATACACACGACAGGCAGCTCAGGCGTCAGAATCTCAGCGGAGTTCTACCTGAAGAAGTTTTGAATCTTACTTATTTGCGACATCTGTAAGTCCTCCAATCTATCTGAGTTTCAGGATATTCACTGTACATCTGGAAAAACTGGTTCCGCTCCTTGCAGTGACTTACCACGCAACTTCATTCAAGGACCAATTCCAGCATCCTGGGCAAGCCTACCTGTTTTTAATCTGTATGTCTTGTGCTGCCCCCACCATATTGTCACAACTCACTAGCATGTGTGTATATGTGCGTCCTTTATTAACATTCTAGTACACTGTACAGGTCTCTGCAGGGAAATCGCATATCTGGAAGACTACCTAAGGAGCTTGGACGCATGCCCATGTTGAAATCTATGTGAGTTGTGCCTGCACAAATTGCAAGTACCTGCAACTTTTTGGAGTTAAAATTGGAAGATACGAAGAGCTATCTATGATAACCTAATAACAATTTTCCTCAGTGTGCTAGAAGGTAATCAGATTGAGGGTCCTATTCCACCAGAGCTGGGTGATATCATCAGCTTGGAGAGATTGTAAGCCCATGTTTCCACTCAGTCAAAATTCTTGTACTGATCCTTTTGTTGTCAATTCTAAAGCCTCTCTGTTGATCTTTATCTGAGGAAGTTTATTGTTACAACCAAGATGACTATAATTCAATTGGCAGTTGTTTTACCCCTTTTAAGAAAATCTTCAGCAACTCTGAATCTTGGCATGACTTGAGATTGGTCAAGTAGCCATATGTTAGTAGCATCAAAGCACCGAGGATGTGTAAATGTTCCGTTATAGTTTACGTGACTTATCATAACTGAACTGTAAGGATTTACCATAAACAAAATGAAGTAATTCTCTCTTTTTCCCTTGACATGCTTTTAAATTTTATTGATTCAAATTGTCATGAGTTAATGTTCAAATAAATTATTGTTTCTTCACCATTAACCATTTTACAGAGTTTCTTGAATCACTACTCATTTTTCTCTTACAGTTTCATTTCTGCAAATAACATCACAGGAGAGTTGCCCCCAACGTTTTCCAGGCTGACTAATATGACAGATTTGTATGTCCCATTCATATTAATCATGTAAAGTTCATGCATCTCAAGCAAGTTCTAACTTTTTGTTTGAATAACTGCAGTCGTATTGATGGGACCAGTATCTCAGGGAAAATACCCAGCTTCATTAAGAATTGGCAGCGTGTGAACAGAATGTTAGTTCTCCTCTGATATAAAACATTCATGACCTTCAATAAATCATAAAAAAAATTCTTCATTTATTCTCATTTACATATTAATCTATCTCTTCATTTTCCAGAGACATGCAGGGTACCTTGATGAGTGGACCTATTCCTCAAGAAATTTCCTTGCTAAAGAACTTGACAGAACTGTATGAACATTATGCGTTCTGTTTTGTAACTACTTCCACTTTTATGTTGTACTGGGAATCTGGTATTTAAATAGGAATGTAATTGACCAAAGGTTTTGCATCTTCAGGAGGGTGACTGATTTGAGTGGACCAAGCATGAAATTTCCTCCCTTACAAAATGCACTGCACCTTAGAGAATTGTGAGTTCATATTTCTGAATTTTTGCTATTGCACCAGAAATAATTGTCACTACAATACTGAATCCCCTTTAATTTACAGGGTCCTAAGAAATTGCTCCATCTATGGTGAAATACCTTCTTACCTTGGATCAATGCAGCACCTTAAAGTCTTGTGAGTAATATTTGCCTGATCATGGGGAAAGGGGGGGGGGGGGCATGTTTAGCTCTGTTTGGAGGGAAGGAACAGATGTTCTTAGGTAAAATATGGGTGGAGAAGTGGAGAAAGCTTTGACACTTTTAATGCTGCTATATTTTCCCATGTTATTAAACACTTGTGTCCTTTTTTCCTTTGTGCTTTTATCGTCAGTAATTCTGAGGTGCATCCATAGTTATTATCCAGTTCATATTTATCTTTGTGGAGTATTACAGGGTGCATTATAGATTATTTTTTCTCATAAAAATGGACATGCTCCCATTATTTTTTTATCATATTCTTAATCATTATGCTACTATTTTCAGAGATATAAGCTTCAACAAGTTGACTGGTCAAATCCCAGTAAATTTTAATGGAATGGCAACACTACAATATTTGTGAGATATTCATTCTATAATACTATTATTTAATTTCCAACTTTTACTTGTGTTTTGTAAAATTGGATTTGTATCCTTCACTGAGTTTCACCTTTAATTTTCTGATGGAATCTCATTTCAATTCGTGCAAATTATTAGGTACCTGACTAGCAATATGCTGACAGGAGATTTGCCCGATTGGATGTTGAAAAACAGGGCAAGCAATAAAAAAAACATGTTCGTATCGTACAACGTAGTACTCCTCGATATATAGACTATTTGCATCCATATGTTCCTGCACTATCATTTAATTTCTCTTTCATCTTGATCTATTTCTTCTCCTATGACAATTAATTGATGTTGTGCAGGGATATATCGTACAATGACTTCACGGGTAACCCTCCATCTGAGTGTCAGCAAGCAAATGTGTATGTGCATTTGAAAAATTCTCACATGATTAGCTTCGTTTTCCATGGTGCTCACATGACTTGTACATTGCAATTGCAGAAATATGGTCTCAAGCTTTTCATCTTCAAATGACAATTCGTAAGACCCTATGCAAAGCATTTTCAAATCAAATATTTAATGCCTAAAAGAGTATCAAATATTTATGGAAAAAATTCTAAAATAGTTTTTTGGTTATATGTTTTCACCAGATTGCAACCATGTTTAAGAAAGAATCTTCCTTGCATGGGCAAACCGCGCGGTAAGTTTACTTATGCATAGAATATTGGATAGCAGTCCCTATGCTGAGAACTTGAGTTTTAACCATCTTAAGAGTGTTGAATATTTCATTCAAATATATTCAGGTTCCTCCCTGTTCATCAATTGTGGCGGTAAAAGTGTTACGGTGGATAGGGTTACGTACAAGGATGACTCGTCGCCAATTGGCACATCAACCTTTGTTTTATCTAATGATAAGAAATGGGCATACAGTAGCACAGGAGATTTTGTGGGTAACGAGAATGCTGACTATATTGCTAGAAACACATCGGAATTGACCCTGGATCATTCCGAGCTATACACTGAAGCTCGTCTCTCATCTCTCTCTCTGAAATACTATGGTCTTTGCATGGAGAATGGTGAATATATAGTAAAGCTTCATTTTGCTGAGATTGTGTTCACAGAAGATCATACTTACGTCAGCAACGGCAAGCGTGTTTTTGATGTCTTCATCCAGGTATAGTTTCTGTAATATCTAGCAGTTCGTGTTTCCAGCCTGTTACCAGTTGATTCATACTAATATAAGCAATGTATCAAGGATTAGCATTCTACAATCTAAAAGCAGTTCCTGTACTACTACAATCCAATTAAGAAAATGACCCCCCCCCCCCCCCGGCCCAAAAAAAAACTAAAGTTGTAAAAATCAAAACTAAATATTTTATGAGTTCAACTTGCTGATGTAATGACCTATATTCGAAAATTTTATAACAGATTTGTTTCTATTATACTTGAAAAGTTCACAGAATATATTATACATGATTATTTTATTTTCTAATGGATTATTTACTGAACCTTGCAACAACTTTTTCAGGGTGCTAAAGTATTGGGAGATTTTAACATTCAAGATGAGGCTGGTGGTGTTCATCGTGCAATTACCAAATATTTTGCAACCAACATTACAGACAATACACTGGAAATTCACTTATATTGGGGAGGCAAAGGTACCACAGCAATACCTTATCGGGGCATGTATGGTCCACTGATCTCAGCCATATCGGTAATGCAGAGTGAGTAGTTCGTTACCCAGATAACCTTTTCTCTTCACAAATTTCATGATCTGTCTTTTAATAATGTTTCTGCAACCTTATTTTTTTATACGCTTGGAAGTTAGCTAATTCAGTATCGGTACAGCTCGCAGGACCCATCGTGGAGTCTCAGCTGGACTGGTGATCGCCATAGTAGCTGCGCCGTGTTTGGTTGTCATACTTCTACTTACAGCCTGTTATTTCAAAATATGGCAAAGGAAGAATGTTATAGGTATCAATGAGTCCATCTTCTCAAATATACATTTTCGTTCCAACTCATTTTATAATTTGTGTGTTAACATGCATGATGGGTTCATTTTCTGTCACTGGTTCAACATGTTTCTTGTCAGGTTATAATTTCTGTATTAGCATATGTGGTTAATTAAAAAAACAATTGATTCGAGAAAAAACAAAATGTGGCTTAGCATATGTGCTATTTTCTTTATTAGTCCTTCGGGGAATTCATGTCATGTCCACATCACATCAAATACAATAGTTGAATAAAATGAACAAAAAGTATCCATTTGTCACCTTCTCTGTGATCTCAGAAAAACATTGGGCCTCGTCTGAACAGTCCTGATCTGTTGTTCAGAGCAGGAAAACGTTTGTTTTTATGCATAACATAAATGGTACTGTCTTAACTCTCCACTGTATAATTATTTGTCTTTAGAGTTAACGACACTGATGGTGTTTAGTTTGCTCTGTTCATGTTTTGTGGTATGAGTATTTGCGGCGACATGAAAAACTTACATATTTAGAAAATCTATTGTTCTACATGATTTTGTCCTAAGATCGTGAGTTAGGGAAGATTTCACATTTACATAATGAACTAAGATTCATGGTCAATGTAGTTTAAGGGCTGTTTTTCCAACCTTTTGGGTTTGCCAGGCTTGTAACTCAAGTCATGGCCAAGAATTATCAGCTTGCAGCACATGTTTTAGGGTGTCTAAGTAACTTCTATGTGCAATGTGCAATTAGATAGTTTATTCCATAAGTCTAAGCTTCGAAAATAAATCTTGTTTTACAATGATGTTTTTAAATCTTTGTTGTATTTCTGTCATGAAGCATTCATGTTTTACTGTCATGTGTCATCACAGGTAGACAATTCTGTAACCAAGGAAGGAAAACTACTATTTCAGAGCTTCAAACACGGGCACAATATTTCTTTACCTTAAAAGAGATTGAGTATGCAACAAAACATTTTGATCCTGCAAATAAAATAGGTGAGGGTGGCTTTGGACCTGTTTACAAGGTAAAACAAAAACTTTAAGATCCTCTACCTTCTGGTGGCAAAGAGAAAACAATGTACTTCATCACCTCATTATCAATACATTTTCACATAAATTGCTTCCTCATCTAATTGTTTGAGTTGCCAAATACCACAACATAGTAAATAGTAATCTAGAAAGATAGCACTCAGAGAGTAATAATCTTTTCCTGATGATTCAGGTTGTTGTTAGCTCTGCCGAAATTAGAAAACCATAAGTTGGTAACATTTTTATTTCTGAAGAAAATTATGGATAATTTGTTTGCGGTCTTCAAGGTAAAGTAACTCATCACTATATATATTCAGAGGGTCAAGATACGGGTTAACAGATTTAGAAAGCAATTATCAAGGGAAATCAAGCCATTAGCTTAGTAGCCATGTTCCCGTTCCCATCCCCGGAACCGGAACGTTCCCGGAACGAGAAACAACACTTAGGAAGGATTTTTACACTAAATTGTTCCTGGAACGTTCAGTCCGGAACGAAGGAACGTGGCCACGTTCCACGTTCCCGGCTTCTAAGGCCATTAGAAGCTGTGCAACTAGCGTTTTGGTTCACCAATCACCACCTTTTTGTCTTCTCTCCTTTGATAAATATCTATGCGGTTATTTCACAGAATTATAAAACACTCTGTAAACCTCTTGTCTTCAGGGTACACTAGCAGATGGTACTACTATTGCAGTAAAAAAGCTGTCCTCAAAGTCGAGCCAAGGAAATCGTGAGTTTTTAAATGAGACAGCGATAATATTTACTCTAAGGCATCCAAACCTTGTGAGGCTCTTTGGTTGTTGTATTGATGGGGATCAACTTCTTCTGATATATGAATTCTTGGAAAATAATAGTCTTGGCCGTGCACTTTTTGGTAAGCTTTCATAAATTTTGTATTCTGAAATTGCATATTCCTGCTCTGGAATGGATTTGTCCTAAGTTAATTAGTACAACGCTCTAAGGCTATCAAGCTAATCCTATTCTAAGAATAAGACATTTCTTAGGTCGTGCAGAACACCAGCTGAAATTAGACTGGCCAACAAGGTACAACATCTGCCTTGGAATTGCGCAAGGTCTGGTCTATCTCCACGAAGAGTCTACACTAAAAATCATCCACAGAGATATTAAACCATCAAATATTCTTCTTGATGAAAAGCTGCAGCCTAAAATATCAGATTTTGGCTTGGCTAAACTGAATGATGAATCTGGTCCCGTTAGCACTCGGATCGCTGGAACAGTGTAAGCCGTTTGTCGAGTTGCTGGTGATCCTTAAATTTTTTTATTGCATTCAAAGCTTAACCTTCTGGAAAGGTCCCATAATACAAATGTATAAAGCTTCCTATGTGTAATGGTATTTTTATGTGGACACATCAAGTTAATGCCCATCTGAAGCTAATTTTTGTGGTGGTTTTCATGGTTCCAGTGGTTATATGGCTCCTGAATATGCCACAAGAGGTTGCTTGACACGTAAAGCGGACATCTACAGTTATGGAGTGGTGACACTAGAGATTGTTAGTGGAATGAGCAATACGAATAGCATGTCGAATGAAGAATATCTGCACCTTCTTGATTGGGTATGAATATTTTCTTTTGCTGTCTTCATAATTAACACAATAAAGTTCAATTTCACCTTACTGTCTTTTGTAAAGCCGCTGTTACATTTGGACAGCTTTCAATAATAGTTGGCCCTTTTTTGTTCAAACAATTGCTTTACTATTCCTTTGTAATTAACATCAGGCTATAGGATTGAAGCAGCAAGGGAGGCTGCTTGAAGTTGTTGATGGGCGTCTTGGTTCTGACTACTCGCAAGAGCAGGCACTGCGGCTGCTGAACGTAGCTCTGCTATGCACAAACACGTTACCAACCCAGCGGCCAAGGATGTCTTCAGTTGTGAAGATGCTTTGCGGTCAGATCCCAATCGAGGTCTCACCTGACGATGCCGATCTGACTGAAGACTTGCTGCATCTCGCCCAATCGCAGCACTCCTTGAGTAACAGCCGAACTGATTGGTCCCAGATACCATCAAGTGACTGCTCAATCTTGCTCCACGACAGCAAGGACAGTGGCTGCTTCCCGTCTTCGAGTTCCTCCTCTCTGAAGCTGTGAGCTGCAGTTCATGATGTCGGCAGTTTTTGTGTGTCCCCAATGCAGCAGTTGTACATAGGCGAGCATTTAGAGAATTTGCAGTGTGTCTATCTAGTAGAGTTGTTGTCTGCTGTACAGAAAAATAGGAAAATGGACGACGATTCAGCACAAACTTTAATTTGTTGCTCCAGCTTATGTAGCTGATTCAGATGACCAGCAGGGTATGCTATCCTCCATGTCGTCTTCATATACACAGAGTTTATAGTTGTGTTACATTGGCCCATAACATGGAAAATGGTTTACCCGCGAAAGAATAATGGAGAGAGGATGATGATGGATGCAGACAGAGAGAGTTGGGCCTGAAGATGTTGTAGTTTCTATGCAGCAGTGAACTGGGCCGATTTAAACTACGGGCTTTTAGTTATGCCGAAGAAAGCAAGAAGCAGACAGACACTGCGGGAACCTGCATCATGAGTTTGTGGTACGTCGACCAATCACAGTCCGCATTGCAAGAAATTTTCCAAATCAGAGACTGCCAGACGTATTCATTCATCTATTTTCATTAGAGGAATATATGCATTTTAGTCGAGGCAGTTTATCGTCTGTTTGTGAGCCGTGTGAACCTTTGTATCGCCTGTCTTCCCTTTCCATGGTAGTAGTAGGTACTGCATGCTGATCCGGACAGCTGACCGTACTGACCAATGAAAGCGCTTGTGGGGAGCCCACTCATACTATTTCACTTCGTTTTCCCCGTTGCTTCTTTAATTTGCAGCTACAAATGCTTCACCATCGCGGGGGTGATGGAGAGTGTACCGATGGAATTTCGGGGCTGAAAATTAAGCAACTGACGACGGCGAGCAGTATATTTCTACAGCTAGCTAGCGAACACGAGTTGGATGGTGGAGCCAAAGCAATACTCATTTCGTTAAACATCACTCACTCTGCACAATAATCCACATGTGTTTTAATTAGTTCATCCACCATTGTTTAGATGCTTTGATTTACGGTGGGGTTAGTGGCCGAGAGTGTTTAGGCTCATCATTGGCAAGTCACTAATGGCCCATTATATTGCGGTAATATAATGATTAATGACGGCATTCTTATGTAGAGCCATTGGACAGATATGAATATGATGCTAGCTAGCTAGCTGGTCGAAGCTTGCGGACTTGCGGAGAGACCAATACAACCTGCTGCTTCATTAGAATAGAAGAAACTTGCTCCCAAGTGCGTTGTGCACTAAAGAGCAGTATATGCTTGATGAGCCAAAAACATTACTTGATACGGAGTATATGTGTAAAGCTACTTGATGGACGAAGTTCTTACTTGTGCGCTGACCGGTCTACGATGAATGTTCAGAACCTGAAAGATGACCGAGCCAAACTATCACCTGCTACTTGCCACCTAATAATATAATTACTGAACACTTCACACCTGTCATGTTCTCCCCGCGGCCGTTCTCCCCGCTTGCGGCCGCACCTCCCTTTCGCCGGCCGCCGCCGACCTAACCCTAGATCCGGGTGGGTGCGGGGGCGGTGCCGGCGCCGGACGTGGGCGCCGCGGCCGCGGCCCTCCCTCTAGTCGGCGCCCGCAGCCTCCTCCTCCACCCACGTTGATGGCCGCGGCCGCGACCGCTCCTCCTCGATGGTGTCTCCGGCGACACCACCTCCCGTCGACAGTGCCCCCCCCCTTCCTCGTCGCCGGCCGCGGCTCCACGAGCTCCGCCTCCCCGCCGACACCCCTTGTTCGCCGTCGGCCGGCCGCAACGACGCCACCTTGCCGTCGACGGTGGGCTCCCCTTCCTCACCACCGATCGCGAATCCGTCGGCAGCGGTATAGTTGGCCAAAAATCACGAGGCTCATAGGCCGGCCCAAAGCACGACAATTTGGCCCGACACAAGCACGAGCTCACAACGATAATTTCGGGCCTAGGCCGGCACGGGCACGACATTAGGCTGTGCTGGCTGCAATCTCAGCCCACCGTGCCGCCCCAAAGCACGACACGAATCAGGCCGGCCCGACGTGGCCCATGGACTAGCACGATGGCCCGGCGGCCCGATAGGTCCATCCGGCCGATGAATAAAAGCACCCACCCCCAACCGGCAAACCCTAGCCGCCTGCAATCCCAACCGGCCAACCCTACCCGCCTCCCCATTCCCCAATCCCCATTCCCCAATCCGGCGCAGGGACCAAGGCAGGGAGCACCTCCTTCCCCGGGGCCACCACCTTCACCGGTGGCCACCACCTCCTCTTCCTCTGCCGCCCTCCTCCTCCTCCGCCCCTCTTCTCTCTCGAAGCACTTGCGGTCGACGTTGGGGGAGCTCTGGCGCGGCGGTGGGAGCGGTGGAGCGAGCGACGCGCGCGGCCACCTCTTCTTCCTCTCCTCCGACTGTAGCGTAGTGGCCTCCGTCGCCAGCCCCTCCTCCTCCACCGCTCCTCCTCGCCGCGCATGGAGCCATGGAGGTGGCGCGACCGCATCCGCCGTCGGTCCTCTTCCGCAGTGAGTCCCCTCTGTCGGAGACGGCAAGCTCGGTGGCTTGTCGAGTGGCGATCTCCTTCATCTCCTCTGGCTCTGGCGACCTTCTCTTCCTCCCCTCGGCACCGGCGACCTTCTCTTCCTCCCCTCCGCCGCCGGTCGTCGGCCGTGGGTTGGCACGGCACAAATGGCCCGTCGTGCTTGCCGTCGTGCCTCGGGCTGGCACAACACGAAAAATTGCCTTCGTGCTCGTGCTGTACCGCGAGCTCAGCACGTAGTGCCAGCACGGCACGAGCACGACGGTCGTCGTGCCGCGTCGTGCTCGTGCCCGTCGTGCTCGTGCCACTTCGTGCTCGTGCCATGCTGTGTTGGGCGGGCCAAATGGCCATGTATAACGGCGGGCGCCCCGTCGGCAACCCCCCCCCATATGTGCCCCTCCTCCGCGGTACCTTGCCCATCCTCCCGGTTGGCGCCGGTGGCCGTGGGCCCGCTTCTTCCACGACATATGGTCGTGGCGCTTCTTCTCCGACGGCCCCCCGTGGGCTCGCGACCTCCTCCCCGCCGGCCGCAACCCGTGCCTGCGGCGCCTCGGTGCCCCACCTCACGGCGGCCGCAGGTGCTTCCCTTTCTTGTCGGTGACCGTGGCCCTCTCACCGCCTGTCGGTGTCTCCCCGACGTGCCGACCGCCGGCGGCCACCGCCCTCCCCCCCGCTCCCTCCCACCTCTTCGTCGCGCCCGTCCGGACGACATGATCACCTTGGTCGTCGTTTTTCGCCTCTTGACGGTGTTGCGGGAGCTCCTCACCGTCATCGCCAAGGATATCCGCTTGGTTTCCATCGCTTCGACTCTCACTTCGTTAGGCCGGTGTTGACATGGATTGGGTTTGGAGGTATATGGCTAAAGCCCCGCATAGCCCTTGCTAGTGCCGACAATGGTTGCGCTATCTTCGTAATTTACCTCGCCGGGGGCATTGTCGCGGCTTCCAACCCTTTGGTCCGCCGGTGAAGACTTGGTCCGCCCCTTCCGAGGTGGGCGGACGATGGTGGCGTTGGCGGCGTCGCTTCCTTCCCCGAAGGCGTCGTCTTGCAAGACCTCCACTCGGACTATGTTGTACCCGGATGTTAGGCCGGCGATGATGTGCTTGTGTCCTTGGCGCCCTTCTACCCTGCTGGCATTCGTCTTTCTAGGTGGCTTCCTATGTGGTGGTTTAGTTGTGGTGTGGTGCTGCTCCTTCTTTTGAGTTATCTTTTGTTTCTCTTCGGTTAGTCAATGTTCTTCTCTTTGTTTGTAACTGCGCTTCGCGGTCTCTCCCGAAGTGATTCTCTCCTCTTAATGAAAAACGTGCTTTGCACGTCTTAAAAAAACACCGGTCATGTTCTCATGCACGCGCACGTCGTCAATGCAACAACCCTCCCGAAGCCGCAGCAGCTTCACATTAGTTTAATACTCCCTCCGGTTTGGTAAAAGAAGACGTTTTGGACAAGATTTGAGTCAAACATTGGGAATATAAATCATGAATAACTTCTAAGTTGTTGAGTTTAGAAATATGAAAACTACATGAGTAGATTTGTCTTGTAAAATACTTTCACAAAATTATACATATGTTAGTTTTTAATAATTATTTTTGTAAAAATAGGAAGTCAAAGTTGCACTCTGGAGACCGTATCGCTGTCCAAACGTCTTCCTTCACCAAACCGGAGGGAGTATAGGTTTGTGCGCGGTGACTGGTATTACCAGTGTACAACAAAGTATGGCGACGTAGACCAGACCGGGCAATAGAGCCAGAGCTCAGTTGCCACTTGCCACACTAAATGCATGCCCAACTACCTTGCACGTCCGGAGAAAGTGGCAGGCAGTGGGCTACGGCTATCTCCTCGTCTCTTTAATTCTGCTGACCAGACGATGGAGATCGATCCGGTGAATTGTTAATTGTTATACTATATACGGTTTTGTTTTGTTTTTAATTTTCCTTAATTATGACTACTGAGCTGAGGCCGGCCTGGTTGGATCTGGATCCAACCCAAACGGTTTAATTTGATGTCGATCGTTGTAAAACTTAACACATGCATTTTTGGTAGTAGGGAGTTACCAGAAAGGCAGGCATGGCGGCCCCCCATATGATGACTTAGTCGTCGCAGGATGGGATGTGATGACGTGGAGCTGCTTGCTCATCATCAACACTCAGCTCCCCACTCCACGCAATCTCGACACATGAAAGTGGCATCCAATAATCCACTTTCACAGTTTAAGAAAGCAAGAGAGCGACCGGCCGGCCAAACTAGCCCTCCTAGCTAAGCTACGATCGACCTGATCATCAAATTCTACTACTATTACCTCTCAGCTCAGCTGTGTTTGGAAACTTAATTAAAGTAGCAAACAAAGCCTATATATATCAAGCGTACTTCTTTCCCCTATTGACATTGCAATCACATAAGAAGCAGCCAAGGAATCATGGCCGGTGTGGAGCTGGTGCTATGCTATATATACACACTACTACTAGTCTCAATTCCTAATTTTTGCACGTACGCTACATGAATTAAGACGGATATAGTAACAAGAATGCTATATATATATATATATATATATATATAGGCCAGCGCTGGGTATGGAATAATTATTCCATACCCGAGCCACCCACCCGCACCACGTCGTGCGTCCCCGCTCCAGCTGCCGGATCCGGATTTTTTTCCTCCACGCGGGCTCCCTGCTCCGATTCGCTGATACTCCCGACTGGGGTTCGTCATTTTCCCCCTCGGCACCTTCTCCCAATACTCTGGTTCGCTGGTTTTTTTTTTGCCTCCACATGCGCTGTGCTGAACATTAATTTACGTGTCACTGTGAGGGATTCATTGTTCTGCGGCAAGGACGTGTCTCGGTACGGAGGTTAGTTTTAACGTTGGTCAAACAAACATTGTGCATTGGAATTAGTATTAGACAGCGAGTACGTCACACATTGTGCATCGCTGAAGTTCTGTGAAAGAAAGAATGACCTAAAAATGAGTTTGTGCATGAAAGATACTGTTGGAATTATCTGAATTGACTATTTACGCACGACGGTGGAGGCATATCATTTAGTTTAAAATAACTATTCTTTACATCGATAGGCAAAAAAAATGTCATTTTCGTGCAATCATTAATCCACATCGGCGAGAACGAAATCAGCCAAGTGTAATTATATAACAAATATTTGTGCTCTGTACATGTTGTAACCAAATCTCATCCATGTAAAATTAATAAAAAAATTGCTAGTTTACCGGGCTTATTAACGGAATGGATCGAAATTACAATCTTATTAGGTTGGAGTTGCAAGCGATGGTGATAGCAGGTGAGGGCGGTGAATTTGCAGGGGAAGCAACCATGACACATGGCACAAACGAAATAAAACGAGAAAAGATATTATCGAACAATTACCAATACCATTTTGCATGGCATCCGAACTTTTACGAAAGAGTAGTTTATCACAACGAGAAAATGAACAAAAATGAGTTTTTTCGGGAGAACCAATACTACCGGACGTTGCAACTTCAACCAATTTCAAATTACCGGAACAATATCGGGGCTCATATTGTCGAGTTGAGATCCACCATCCCAAAAATGCTTGAGGGACTGCATAGATGGAAGCTAGTAATTGGTTCATAACGAAATAATTAGCAAATAATGTGTAATTTAGTCCCGGCGCAACCATATTTGTAAAAAAAAGGACATTAAGGATCTTCTGTAAATCCGGACTAATTTGAAACACCATTGGGTAGCATTACTAAGCAAGGCATCAAACTATTAAGTGTTCATTTAATTACATTCATGAGGATGAAAACGGGGGAGATGACAAGAAGAAACTTAGTCCGAGACAAAAATACATTTTTTTCAACAATCATGTTGGGAACGAGTATGAGAACAAAGCAAATTAAATTTAACAAAGAGCCAAGAAGGATCTGCATGTAAATAGGCACATCGCATCTATTTTTTATTTCCTAATTTAGATCTAGCCTATTTGTATTTGCAACGACAATATTCCAACGAGATTCATATACATTGGTGAACTACGGACCAACCGGGAGAACATGGCTGAAAACAATTGTTTCGTGACGATACATTGAAGCACAATCTTTTGAACGAAGTATTAATCATGGTTTTAAAGGCGTTAAGGCGTCCTAGAAAATCCGAGCACGCCTTAGCACCTAAGCGACGACTAGGCGACTAGGCGGCCGGTTTTCCAAGGCGAGTAGGGACCGCCCGGACGCCTAGGGGACGCCTTTAAACAGAGGTATTAATCATTACAACAAGCGAGAGGACAAAACTTACAAATTGTCAAGTGGATAACAAAAACTCATAAATTTAAGTTAGAGTAGTTGTTCGGATCATAGAATCACATCCAACGAGTAATTATGTAATGAACCGGCGGTGCCTCCAACGGACTACGGTGTTCAACAACACAATTTTGACATTTGGACCCTTTCTCGCAAGATTTATAGCACGGCGCCATGACCTTTGGTGTCGTGCTTTGAAACAAATAATCCGAAATCACCTAGTGGAAATACACGGCACCAAAAGCCATGGCGCCGTGCTAGGGGTCCATTTTTGAGATTCTTTAAACAAACATTTGATAAATTGGTGCGATTTTTAGACATGTAGGTGCGGATGGAATAGTACTCACTATACCGTGAGTTGATCAAATTATTGGATGAATCAACAATAAACCTACGGTTTAAAAATACAAAATCTGTTCTTATAGTATAATTCCAAATGCACTCAAATCCGATAGAGGCATTTCGAAACGTGGGTAAGGTCACCTAGCCGCATCTCTACTCTTCCGGTTGAGTTGGCAAACCATGGACTACACACCGTGACCAGCTAGTAATAAATAAAAAAATGAATCCTAAGAAACAATGGATTTACAAGCCATTGCAAAGGTCACCACCCGGATCTATACAACGAAACAAAATTGGCATGGAATATTTCGCAATTGATAAGACAATCTACAATAGCATATTTAATCTTCTTTTGTAGCATGACAACCGAATAATTACTCATAGTCTAGAATTGGAAGGCAAATTAAAGGACACAAATTAGTTAACAAAAGCGAGTGGCAAGGTAATCGCTAAATCTCCGTGTAAAGGACAAAGCATGGGTCAATTGTGCACCGGATTACGAATCCATCAAAACATGGTAATCTAGCATTATCATCGGGTGCACAAATCTGCAGAGAAAACTAAGCTCGAAGTTCAATGAACTTGAATTAAAAAGAGAGATACCGACATTAGAATTAGAATTTCAAAAAACTAACCAAAGGGATTGTCAATCTAATCCGCCCTTTATTGCATAACATGAAGCAAAGTATTGAATTTAAAAGGCAATTACCACGAGAAAGGACAATTCGCAAAACACATCCGATGCAAGAGGCGAAACACCGGGAGCATGTTGAGGTAGGGGTAAGCTCGTTGCATCTAGCTCGTCGGTCGGGGATGTTCGTCGAACTCGGCAGCAGGATGGATCTCCGCATCCTTGAAGAGAGACACCAACCGGGTCGGAGATTGTGTAGTTGAGATGCAAAGCCGAATAATAGTAAACAAGGAAGCGAGTAAAAGAGATGGTGTCACACGACTACGGATCGCAACAACCTACGACCTAATTTTAACCGTATCCTCCACAAATCATCCGTACCTTTGAGTGAAATCAACCAAAACAACTCGTCGGCCATGGGTGGGTGTAGCAGATCGCAGCTTGTGGTAAGATCGATCCGGCCATCCCTGTCTCCCGGACCATCGTGGATTCAAACATCGATAAATCAAATAGAATCCCATCAAAACGGTGATGGATTTGAAGGCTCGGATATTATAAGACAGCGCTTCAAAAGAAATCACATCAAGTCGATGAGGGATTAAAGAGGCGAGTGAAGAGAGAAGAGGACGGGCGAGGAGCACATGAGCTCACCGAAGAGCGCCGGCGAGAATCGGCGGCATCCGCGGGCAAAGCCTAATGGTGGTAGCCGCATTCTTCACACAATGGAGTCTTCCTAATGGTGGATTCACGAAGATGGCCTCCCGTACCCGTACGAGCTGAATAGAACTCATCATGGTGGAGTCCCTCGCCGGCGATGTCGGGGCGTGAGGAACCGGTGGCTCGGGTCAAGAGCGGTGCCTGCGCCGCACCGGCGGCGACCGAAGGGCGGCCATGGCCGCGCGGGGATGGAACGGCGGGCGGTGGGCCGAGGGATCGTGCAAAACAAAGAACCGCACGAGCAAGGATATCCACTATCCGGATTAGAAAACGAGGAAGCTCGGAACGGATCGACTTGGTAGAAAACGGTTAGAAAACGGGAAGCCGAAGAAAAACCACCGTGCGGGTTCCGTGGGGATGCACCGTGGCTCGGTTGGTGGTGACTCGGGTATGGAATTGTTATTCCATACCCAGGGTACTAATTAGTATTATACTTATATATATATATATATATATATATATATATATATATATATATATATATATATAAGAATTCACCTATCCCAATAACAAAGAAACCCGACTTAAATGATCCCGTATTAAGAGCAAAATTAGCTAAAGGGATGGGACATAATTATTACGGGGAACCGAGGACCATGTGTGGTTCGAGTACGGTGGATGGTCGCTTCCTTGTGTGATGAGTGATTGACAACGTTGTGTGGACCGATTCTTGGCTAAGTATTGCGGGTGCGGAGTTGCGGCTTGACCGGTGTTGGTGCGGGTGAAGAACAAGCGCGGAAGGTCGTCGCCGGTGAGGCCTCCGGGTGTGGAGAAGACAAGTAGGCTTCGTTCGAGGGACCCGGTGGCTAGCGGGGGTCAAGTGCGGGCCGCATGGTGGCATGAACAAGAAGATGAAGTCATGGACGGTTTCTTGGTTGAGCCTCAAAACCAAGGTCGAGCCGGGACTACGTGGGAGCCAAGTCATGAGTGGAGATTGGCGGAGGCTACACCGAGTTCGCGGGGTTTCCGGTGGTTCACCGAGAAAACCACCGGGTTCCTTGGTTGATCCACAAAGCCAAGACCGGAGAACCGAAGATGGAGCCGCAGCGGCGCGACCGGCTCGACCGGTGGGGACCGGTCCCGACCGGTGAGGAGCACCGGTCCGACCGGTGTGCGACGACGCGGTCCGAATCTTCGAAGCGGAGGACACGCGTCGGGATCGCATGGCTTGCGTCGAGGCTACGCAGGTGCGGTCGCCGGCATCCGTCCGATGGTGAAGACATCAAGAATTCCGAATCCGCCCTTGAGGGGCTTGTATCCCTAGTTAGTAGAGAAGGGCATTTTAGACATTCGGTTGCCTCCATATAACCCAAGAGGTGAGAGGATGGCAGCCAACTCTTGGAACCCTAGCTCATTAGTTTTCCTATTTTCCACCTATTTTCCTTAGGTTTTCCTTAGGACTAGCAAGAGAGCTTCACGGAGAGATCTTGTAGAGAGGGATGGATGATCGGGCGGCTTGCTAGACCTTGTACGAACCTTTGTTTCATGTATAGATGATTCGGCGTGGTTCCTCAAGGTTTGGATGTGTTTTCCCGTTGTTCTTGGTGGTGATTTTCGGAGCCCTTTCTCGGTGATTTCTTTGGGTTGTTTTCGGGGCCTTTCTCTTGGGGATTTGATGGGGGAAATTTGTGGGAACCCTTCGTGGTTCTTTGGGCTGTGATTCCCCTCCCAAATCCGTGAGTAAAGGTGCTCGATTTTGGGGTTTCTTGAGTTCTTGGGTTGGAAGTGCTTTCGGCGGGATTTCTTCGATTCCTCCTTTTTGGTCGAGTTTTGGTGAGATTAAACTTGGCTATGAACTCCTCATGAGGTGTTCATGATATCCCCAAAGTCTTGTTCAAGTCCGTGGAGCGATTCGGGAGATCGAGATTTGGATTTGGGGGAGTTGACCGCGGGTCGTTGTTCATCCCGAGTCGCCTGTGCTACACCGGCCTCGACCGGTGCTCTTGACCGGTCCGACCGGTGCAAGCCCTTGTGGGATTTTGCTCGGGTGAACGTCTTGGTGTGTTCGTTGTTGTCCCGTGTTGCCGCTCGTTTCGAGTTTGGGTCCGTTTGGTGGTCGGTTGGCCTGTTTGGTGCCTTGGGGGCTTTCGGGTGCCATCGGTCCGACCGGTGTGTCTCACCGGCTCCGACCGGTGTAGAGCCACTTAGTGGAAGTTGCTCGGTTTCACCGGCAGGGACCGCTCCGACCGGTGGTGCTCACCGGTCCGACCGGTGTGGGTCTCGTAGGCTCGAGGTTTGGTTTTTCCGCCGCGTTTCTCGGGTCGGAAGGTGGTGTGTTGGTTCCTAGGTCCGGTGGCACTCCGGTGGCTACGTGGGCTTGACCAACCTTGGTAGTGAGTCGGAGACGTGTGTTGGAAGCCGTGTTCATCTTGTTGGAGTTTCCATCTCCTTCGGGAAGAATTTTTATCGGCTCCCATTCACCCCCCCTCTGCGGTTCGCCGTATCGGTCCTTCAAGTGGTATCAGAGCAGGTTCGGGTCTTTGTTGACTCTAACAGTCTAAGATCCAAGGATGGCGTACCAGGAACGGGGTTCGGGTCCTCCACACTTCGATGACAAGAACAATCAGATGTGGAGTAAGCGGATGGTTGCATTCCTCCGCGGAAAGGGTCAGGGTTGCTGCGGGATGTCACGGTGGACACAAGCTATGTCCGGCCGATGGATTTCCTTTCTCCGGGGTCGAGGGACGGATTCGACGCCAACAATAAGGCGGTCGACTACTTGTTTCGTGCTTTGTGTCGACCGAGTTCGATCGGGTGCACACCGAGCACTTGGCTTGTAGGATTTGGGCGGTGTTGAAGGAGGCTCATGTTGGGAACGCCCGTGTTCGAGCACGGCCGTATGCGACCTACCGGAGAGAGTACGAGAACTTCACTCATCTCCCCGGTGAGTCCATCGATGCCTTGTTTCGAGAGGTTCACGGTGGTGGTGAACAACATGAGGGCCAATGTGGACGTGCTCCCGTACGATGATCATGATAGAGCGGTCAAGCTCTTACACTCTTTGGATCGTACGATATGGGGCGGGAAGTTCGAGGCCATAGTCGAGTCGGAGAGGTATGATACTACGACGGTGAACGAGCCGTTCTCGAAGCTCAAGTCGGGCCGAGGTGGATAGGGGCATGATCGCCAAGCTCGAGGGACCGACTGATTCCCATAGTCTTGCCCTCGTTGGTGGTTCGAAAGGAAAGGCTAACACTAATCCATCCACCAGGATGTTCTCTTTCTCCTCTTTGATGTCTATGCCAGATGAGGAGTTCGACGAGCTTGGAGAGGACGAGCTGGCGCTCCTGACGAGGCGGTTCGAGAGGCTGCACGAGAACCGAGTGAACATGAGGAGGAAGACGAGGACATGCTTCAAGTGCGGCAAGGCTGGACACTATTTCGCCGAGTGTCCGAAGGTGAACGACCCCGACAAGCACAAGTTCAAGGACAAGAAGAAGAAGTCCAAGACGAAGGATCATGGACATGGGAAGAAGACACGGTCTCGAGAGAAGATGAAGAGATCAAGCGACATTGAGTCTGATTCCGAGGACATGTCTTCAAGCTCGAGTGATGAAGACGAAGAGGATGAGAAGAAGAGGAGGAAGAAGAAGAACTTTGGCAAGTATCTCAACGGCCTTTGTGTGACGGGCCTAAGCCTCAAGGACGACTTCGCGGCATGGCTCGTAGTTTGAGCAACAAGAGAAGCCAGAGGGACGCCTCGGACTTGGATTCCGAGGATGAGGTATGTGATGAGCTCTCCTCTTTGCGCAAGGAGAATGAGGAGTTGGTTGACTTGCTTGATAATCGCGATCACATGCTTAGAGAGGCTAATAAGCTTAGGAAGGAGCTTAGATCTTCACTCGAGGATGCTAGGACTAGAGTGGCCGAGCTAGAGACACGGGTGCTTGATAGCAAGCTTGAGATTGATTCCCTTAAGGCTAGCCCCGTTGTTTCGGATGAGAACGATTGTGCCGATTGCTCTGTTTTCTGGCCGACTTGATCGATCTTAGGGAGAAGTATGCCTCCAAGTGTGAGGAACTAGATGTGCTTAGGGTTGAGTTGGCTGAGCTACAATCTAGACCCACTTTGCTTGGTGCTTGCACTTCTTGCCCCGCCTTGCATGAGAAAATTGCCGAGCTCCGTTCTCGCATTGTTTCGCTTGAGGGCCGATTTGAAAGTGCCTATTCCTACTTCTTGCTCTACATGTGAGTTGCATGCTATGAAGAATTTGGATCTTGCAAAATGTGTTGGTCGCTTGCAAGATGAGAATGATAAGTTGCGTGAAGCGCCGAGTTGGTTGTCGAGTCAAGAACCTCGGCTTGGTATGATGATTGCTAGCCGTAAGCGCTTTGACGGTTGGGCTTTGGGATTGGATAAGGTTGGTGAGGGCGGTGGTGAGAGAGAAAGGAAATTTGGGAATGTTTCGGTTCCACCACAACCCACACCCAAAGACAAGTTTGCATCCAAGCCAAACCAACCAAGAGAAAAAGCGAGTGAGAAGGCGAGTGAAACGCCTAGTGAGAAACCAAGTGAGAAGCCTTGTGAAGAGCCTCATCCCAAGCCTAAGCCCAGATCGATCCGTTTCCATTGTGAGGTTTGTGGGAAGGATGGTCACAAGAGAGCGTTTTGCTTCAAGAGGAAGCGTGAGGAGAGAATGGTGAAGGAGTGGGCTAACAAGGACAAGTACCACCCTTTCGATGGTATACTTGAGCCTCGTGTGCAGTTGCCCAGGGCCAAGGCGAGTGTGAGGTCAGTTCGGGCTTGGGGAGAGCGGAAGGTCGTTGGAGGTGCCTTCTGCCCGAGCTACACCGGTCGGACCGGTGTGGAGCACCGGTCGGACCGGTGCGAGCCCTCGGACGAGCGGCAGTTTGGGTTTCGTGCTCGTACGGGTGCGAGGGTTGTTTACGGAGGTCGTGGTTCCGGTGGTTGGTCCGGAAAGGGAGCGAGGTGGTCGGTTGCTAGGCGTTCTCCTCCTCGTGCTCAATACGGGGATTGGAGGAGTCGTGGCGTTGAGTTGGAGAGGAAGGACGTTCCACGGGCTTTCTTGCGTGGTTTTGGTCCTCCTCCAGGCAGAGAGGGTTGGTTCCCTCATGGTGGTTACCGTAGTGGTGTTCGTGGAGGTAGCTTTGGTAGGAAAGATGGTTTGGTTTGTGCTAACCCCACTTTCGAGCAAATGGCTAGGCACCGGTTTTACACATTTGGAACTAACCCCGGTGTTGAGTCGTTTGCTCGCTCTCGCTCTTGGTTTTGAGTTGCGGTGGACGGCCGGAGAACATTTGGTTGATATTGGGGGTGGTTCTTCGGCTTCATATCCGTGGTGACATGTAGGTGCATCACTTTCGGGGATGGTGGACAAGGATGAGTGAATTGTGAAGAAATGATAAAGGTAAGTGTTTTTGTGACCTTCGAGTGTGTGGCCTTGGTCAAGCCACTTGGTTTGTTTTGCTCTTTGCCTTATCTCATGTGTGTAAGGTGAGCTTTGTACGCTCTTTGGCCTTAATGCATGAGTTTAGGGGGAGCTTGTGAGTTTGGTGCTCCTTTGCTCTTTTGCCGGTGGTGTCGAGCCCTTTTTGCCTCCCCTCGAGGAGCCGGTGGTTTGTGAGCTTTGTGTGTGGGAGCTCCTTTGTAGCATATGTATAGCTTTCCTTTGTGCATTTCTTGCATTTGGCATGGCATATGTAACATGATGTATAGGCATCCTTGTATCTTAGATTGCATGCATTTTGTATCATATGCATTGGTTTGGAAAAGCTTCTCTCATATACATTGTTCACCATGGAATGAGATATTTGTCTTTGTGAGCTTGTTTGGTATGCTACGGTTAGTTTGGCTTAGCTCTTGATGATCTTGATGAATAATCCATGGTTGATAGCTATGCTTTTGAAAAATGTCTCATGTATGCTCTCTCATGTGTAAATGCCTTTACATGCTCTTGACATGTCTTTGTGGCCTTGCTATGCTTAATTTGTGGTTGGATGGCTAGTTTATTGATCATATGGGGCCAAAGGCTCATTTGCCATCATGAATGTTTAGCCCTCTAGATTTATCTTGTGGAGGAGCATAAGTTCCTTTTTGTCGCAAAGACATTTCATGTACCATTTACAAATCTGAAAATGAAATGAAAAATGCTTGGAAAATATGCTCCCATGTCATTTATGCTGAATTTAATTTGCTTTGGGTGCTAAACCGTTGCATGATGCCTACCAATGAGAAGTCTCATACATAGAAGTAGGCACATGGCTCGGTGGCTTTGACATGACATGAGGTGCTTGTGGGTGTTTGTGATGGTCTTATGATTAGAATGGTCGTCCTAGCATGAAGTTTGTATGGCTTTGCCATTTTGATATGCTTTGATCATGTTTAGGACTTTGCTCATGAGAGGCAATTTTTTTCGCAAAATTGCCAAAATCCATCTTAGCTTCGTCCAATGGTTGTGACACTTGGTGATCATGTAGTTGAGATCGATACGAAGCCGTAGAGTATCTAACTTGCTCATTTGGATATGTGTCGCTTTCTTTGTTGAATTTTGTATATTTGAGAAGCTCTAGGTTGAATGTTTTGCATTTTTTGGCTTGATTCATGCATTGCCAACAAGGGGGAGAAGTTTGAGCTTGAAATGGCTTGTTGGACGCGTTTAGAAGGTTTTCGAGGTGGTTTCGAGCCATTTACGGGTTTCGTTGTACACCGGTCCGACCGGTGAGGAGCACCGGTCCGACCGGTGTGAGTGCTGGTCCCGTACATATGTTAGGCACCCGGTCGGCCGGTGGTGATGACCGGTCCGACCGGTGTGAGCCGAAAGTGCTTGCACTGGCCCCGTTTCATGTGGTTTCTTGCATGCATTCGTCCGGGGGGAGTTGCATTGGCACCGGTCCGACCGGTGAGGAGCACCGGTCGACCGTGGTGATGACCGGTCCGACCGGTGTGAGCCGAAAGTGCCTGCAGTGTCCCGTTTCATGTGGTTTCTTGCATGCATTCGTCCAGGGGGAGTTGCATTGGTTCAGGGGGAGCTTGCATGTGTGCGGGGGAGCTCTTTGTGAGTTTTCGAGTTTTGCTTTCGTGGTTTGCGCTCTTTGCTTGAGCTTTGCTTTATCTCGGATGTGTCGAGCCGTTGCCCTTGCCTAAGGGGTCCGAGACTTGTCTTCTTCAAGTGATCTTGCTCTTTGCCATTGTTTGGCTTTCGATCGCTTGTTGGAGTTTCTTTTTATTCATTTTTTCTTTTTCTTTTCTCTCTTGTTACTTTGTGTGGGTGTTGTCAATGCACTCATCAAGGGGGAGATTGAGGACCATGTGTGGTTCGAGGACCGGTGGATGGTCGCTTCCTTGTGTGATGAGTGATTGACAACGTTGTGTGGACCGATTCCGGCTAAGTATTGCGGGTGCGGGTTGCGGCTTGACCGGTGTTGGTGCGGGTGAAGAACAAGCGCGAAAGGTCGTCGCGGTGAGGCCTCCGGGTGTGGAGAAGACAAGTAGGCTTCGTTCGAGGGACCCGGTGGCCGGCGGGGGTCAAGTGCGGGCCGCATGGTGGCATGAACAAGAAGATGAAGTCATGGACGGTTTCTTGGTTGAGCCTCAAAACCAAGGTCGAGCCGGGACTACGTGGGAGCCAAGTCATGAGTGGAGATTGGCGGAGGCTACACCGAGTTCGCGGGGTTTCCGGTGGTTCACCAGAAAACCACTGGGTTCCTTGGTTGATCCACAAAGCCAAGACCGGAGAACCGAAGACGGAGGCGCACAGCGCGGACCGGTCGACCGGTGGGGACCGGCTCCGACCGGTGAGGAGCACCGGTCCGACCGGTGTGCGACGACGCGGTCCGGAATCTTCGAAGCGGAGGACATGCGTCGGGATCGCATGGCTTGCGTCGAGGCTACGCGAGGTGCGGTCGCCGGCATCCGTCCGATGGTGAAGACATCAAGAATTCCGAATCCGCCCTTGAGGGGCTTGTATCCCTAGTTAGTAGAGAAGGGCATTTTAGACATTCGGTTGCCTCCATATAACCCAAGAGGTGAGAGGATGGCACCCAACTCTTGGAACCCTAGCTCATTAGTTTTCCTATTTTCCACCTATTTTCCTTAGGTTTTCCTTAGGACTAGCAAGAGAGCTTCACGGAGAGATCTTGTAGAGAGGGATGGATGATCGGGCGGCTTGCTAGACCTTGTACGAACCTTTGTTTCATGTATAGATGATTCGGCGTGGTTCCTCAAGGTTTGGATGTGTTTTCCCGTTGTTCTTGGTGGTGATTTTCGGAGCCCTTTCTCGGTGATTTCTTTGGGTTGTTTTCGGGGCCTTTCTCTTGGGGATTTGATGGGGGAAATTTGTGGGAACCCTTCGTGGTTCTTTGGGCTGTGATTCCCCTCCCAAATCCGTGAGTAAAGGTGCTCGATTTTGGGGTTTCTTGAGTTCTTGGGTTGGAAGTGCTTTCGGCGGGATTTCTTCGATTCCTCCTTTTTGGTCGAGTTTTGGTGAGATTAAACTTGGCTATGAACTCCTCATGAGGTGTTCATGATATCCCCAAAGTCTTGTTTAAGTCCGTGGAGCGATTCGGGAGATCGAGATTTGGATTTGGGGGAGTTGACCCTTGCGGTCGTTGTTCATCCCGAGTTGCCTAGGCTACACCGGTCCGACCGGTGCTCTTGACTGGCCCGTCCGATCGGTGCAAGCCCTTGTGGGATTTTGCTCGGGTGAACGTCTTGGTGTGTTCGTTGTTGTCCCGTGTTGCCGCTGTTTCGAGTTTGGGTCCGTTTGGTGGTCGGTTGGCCTCGTTTGGTGCCTTGGGGGCTTTCGAGCCGCCATCGGTCCGACCGGTGTGTCTCACCGGTCGGACCGGTGTAGAGCCACTTAGTGGAAGTTGCTCGGTTTCACCGGCGGGGACCGGTCCGCCGGTGGTGCTCACCCGGTCCGACCGGTGTGGGTCCGTAGGCTCGAGGTTTGGTTTTTCCGCTGCGTTTCTCGGGTCGGAAGGTGGTGTGTTGGTTCCTAGGTCCAGTGGCACTCCAGTGGCTACGTGGGCTTGACCAACCTTGGTAGTGAGTCGGAGACGTGTGTTGGAAGCCGTGTTCATCTTGTTGGAGTTTCCATCTCCTTCGGGAAGAATTTTTATCGGCTCCCATTCACTCCCCCCCTCTCTGGTTCGCCGTATCGGTCCTTCAGAACCCGCATGGCCCAACGATCTTTTATACATTTTTCCGGTAGTAATTCTAGGTACTATTGCGTGTAATGTAGGTTTAGCGGTTCTCGAGCCGTCAATGATTGGTGAACCGGCGGATCCGTTTGCAACTCCTTTGGAAATATTACCCTAGTGGTACTTCTTTCCCGTATTTCAAATAATCCGTACGGTACCCAATAAGTTATTGGGCGTTCTCTTAATGGTTTTTGTGCCAACGGGCTTATTGACAAAGCCCTTTCTAGAGAATGTCAATAAATTCCAAAATCCATTTCGTCGCCCGGTAGCTACGACCGTTTTTTTACTCTCGTTGCAAAGTAGCTCTTTATATATATATATGTATATATATATATATCTATATATATATATCTATATATATACATAGTAGTTATATTCTTTACCCGGGTATGAAATAACTATTCCATACTCGAGCCAACCCACCGTAACCTCACGCGCCTCCCGCACCGGCCGGGCCTCGCACCCACCGGTTTTCTTTTTTTCCTTCGTTTTTCCCTCCCCCCACCTTGCACGTTCGCCGGTTCTGCCGCGCCGCCCCCACGCAGCAAATTGTCATCGATCTCTTCCCGTCACCGCCGACCCCCACCCCCTCCTCCTCCAATCCCGCTCCCCCGCGATTCCTCCCGCCGCCACCGGCCGCATCCCACCTTCACCGCTCCCCGCCGCTCGATCCGGGTAGCTCGCGCCCGGCTCCAAGTACCAAGCTCCGGCCGGCGCCCCATTCGGCCGCCGCCGACTCGTCTCCCCTACGCCGCCGACTCGTCTCCCCCCGCTTGGATTGTTTGACGAAGACGCGAATCCTCCTCACCGAGATTCCGGATCGCTCACCCTCCATCGCCCGTGCATCCCGCGGCTGTCGTCGGGGATCCAACTTCGACCTAGCGGCCGCGCCGTCGAGCTCCGGCTCCTCCACCCCCCCTTCCGCAATTGGTACTTGATCTCAAGGTTCTCGGTGCCAAGGTACGCTCTCCCCCCAACTCAATGTTGCCGATGAACGTACTTTGTTGTCGACTCCGATGAACTCGTTAAGTTATCATTGACCGACAATTTCACCGATGGCGAAACTTTGCTCAATCCGCACTCAAACAATAGAAGTATCTAGTGCTTATTTCCAGATTAGTTCAGGCCATTTATACTTTATAGCCCCGAATTGACAATTAATTTGTCACCTACTTATCCGGCCCCCGATTAAATAGAGACTTTGGCAATATTAGAGCTTTCACTACTATATTTTTCTACACTTTGCCACGTTGTTGCTGCACTTCTTTCACTTCTGAGTTTCTTGCTTATTCTGCCTCCCATGTCTTTCCTCCATATTTCGATCTGTTTCATGGCATTGTGAGTCCCGTAGTAGATTATACGGCCGAGAACAACCAACCTTTTCCTCCCAGTAAACTCTTGATGTTCAGCTGACCTCTTTTTTCTATCTTAGAGTTTACAAGAATGACATTATCGCATTATGTCGACAACAACAAATATATATCAGCCCTAGTGATGCACCTTTGGCTATGCTCCTTTCCGGTTTGGGTAACCGGAGACCTGGAGGCTTGGCCATCTATTAGGTACCAGGGAAACAGAAATAATTTTTTGCTTCGTGCATTTACCAAAACTAAGCGCACAATATGCTATAGTGAATGCATTGTTATGTTGTTCCTCAAAATTAGTTTGCTCAAACAATTCCGTGCAAATTTTTACATGTGTTGTCTAGTTACTTATATAGTTACATGGATGCCCCTTCTACTCTTGTTGCCATCATTCTATCATTTACCTTGAACTTGCTCAAGATGCGACTACATGCTCAAGTTTTGTTTATAAGTGGGATGTTTGGTTGTTTCTTACTTCGTGTGCAACCTGGTTATTCAATCCTAAGTTGTTCTCTTCGGTTCCAACAGATTTTACTCGACAGATGAGTGGATACCACAAACCTTGAAATTCCCTGCAAATATTCCATCTGTTATGGTTTATTGGATTGGGATATCATTCCTACATGCTTCAACCAGAGCAAAGTGAGTTTCTTTTGGAAAAGCTCACCCATTTAGTTCTATGTGCATTCTTTACTGGGCTAATATATGTACCTCTTTTTCATAGCTTCCATGTGGACACAAGGTTTCCTCCTTAATTAATCTTTGGTTTTAGTTGATGTGAAGTAGTTAAATTTATTCGCCACAGGGCCTATTGCTAGTTAATTTATATTTCCCAATTTCAATAAGTTCGGAATGCGTCTTGCCCGTAACTTGTATCGGTATTAGTGGCATACCATTTATATGGCACAAATTCGGCCTTCAATCTAAAGCAATGGAAACAAATCAACCAATGCAATGGATGCACCATATTATGTCAAAATGCGAGCAATTAGAGGGAGCCATTGGTCCATGTTAAATGCTTATTTCCTTTTCATAGTTGGTAAATCATTCCCAACTACATTTGTAATTATTGTATGTGCGGATCCGGTGCGGTCCCGGCCGCATTATGTTCATCGATCTTTACCACCGGAGTGCTCGGCTTCCGTGTCACATGTGCAACAATCTTTGTTGTCCTCTTTAATATGTTCGTTATTGCCAATTCCCACTTTTCATTTAATGTGCTAGTACAAAAACTACATCTGATCACTATAAAATTCAGTTCCCTACAACATTCAACTTTCAAGTACAATCTTAGGATTAGATGACATCTTAATAAATAATCATCATGACCATTCATTATTCATCTGGTATCTGAATGGTAGGCTTATGTTTCCATAACTTGTTTTATCCCATTGCAACTTGGATTGCAACCACTGGGGTAAATCCTGTCCAGATAGTGCATTTAGAAAGAAAAACAATTTTGTTTTTGGGTTTCCATTTTCTTATATGATTACTTTTGAATTTCTGATTACAATTCCAGATTAATGTTTTGAAGCTTCTGCTTTCAGTTACACGGAGGCACAAAAATTTCTAGTGTTTTCATTCATCAACTAGTCATAACATTCAGTTTTTGATGAAATATTAGTTTGGTACCATGCGCTTAGTCTGGCAGTCAATAGCTTTAAATTTGTAGTCAATTAAGATATAACCATGATCGTCTTTGTCTCATATCCAGAGACTTCTGCTACACTTTCAGTAACTGACCAAACAAATAATCTTTATTAAATTGAGTGTGTGGTTGATAAATCCACTAGCATGACTATTCCACTTACCTATAGCACTAGACAAGGCAGCATTTTGCATGTTGCTTTGAGGCAACAAATTATTTAAAAGCCACCTCTGTATCTCTGGGTTCATGTGAGACACACTGCATCTCTGAAGCAAAGAAATTGAACCTGTACCTATTGGTTTCTTCATATATCAATTTGGGATGCTTGCTTCTTCAGTCTCTCTCCAGGATGATTGCTATTGTGGTGTCTATTGCCTTAATTGATATATAGAAAGAACAACACATTCTTTATTAATTAATTAGCTTGGCCACAAGTCTCAACAGCATTCCATTATTGTAATCAGTCTGTTCTTCAGCTCCCATTCAGTTTGGTTTGTACCTTGCATACGATGTATTCTGCAAACTGCTATTTTCCTGGGATTATTTTTAATTGATTAATAGTATATATTTTTAGTGAAGTATGATCGGATTGTCACTTGCATTTTTTATTACATGAAGGAGCCTTTGGTTAGTTTTCTGAAATGGTTAGTTTTCTGAAATCCGGAGTATCTCTTCTTAAATTTCTTATGGTATTGAACTTTAGTCTACGTCCTATCTTAGACAGTTGTTGCGCTGGGAGGTGGGGCAAGTACCTGCCTACCTGGCAGCCCACCCCTTGCCGGAAGCTGAAGAGGACGGTGGCTATGGCATCCCGACCACCTCCCTTGCTCATGCCTGCCCAGAGTACACGGCCGACATCATCTCCGATGACCGACTTGATGGTTACATGGTTCACACATAAGATGTGTTCGATGAATTGCTGCCAAGGTAAATTTTTCTTGCGCACTTCCAGTTATAGCCTTTTCTTTTGCTGAATAAGTGGCAAGGTAAATCATTTGCTATGGAGACACCTGAAGATAACTTTTCCAAACAGTGGTTCAAATAACAATATTCATTTATGAACTAGCGCTGAAGCTAGGAGCTCGGAGATTGACTTTACAGGCTTCTTTAGACTGCATAAGTGTAATAAGTACCTTGAAGCTTTCAGTTCTACAAATAAATTTGTCAATTTTTAGTTCTACAAATAAATTTGCCGTGTCGACCTTCCGGCCGATATTTCTTTTTTCCATTCCAATCGAGAACGCCGACTATTAGCATGTAATTGTACTCTATTTTGTATAAATCTCGTCCCGGACATATCCGGCAATGCCGACTGTGAGCATGCAATTGAGTACTCGAGGTGTTGTAGTGTTCTCGCATGCTCGCTTGTGCTTGTATTGTATAGTTTGTCGATTATACTGTATGGATACTTTTCCTTCTTAACTATCGTATATGCGTGTTGTATTTACTCAAGCTTCTTGCAGTTTTAGCTGCTACTAATGTAATTAGGTCAAATTTCAGAGTATATACCAGCAACAATCGTCTTTTAATCGCGGGACACTAGATCAATATATTGATTTATAAGTCAATGACCCCTTTATTGAATGTTATGCTGTCACCAATGATCTGGAATGACCCCATGATTGAATGTCAATTAGGGTATGCTTTGATGACCGAGTTTTTTTTCAAGACCTTGCAAAGCAGCACGTTGGTGCAGTGCAACAAGGGGCAGGGTGTAATCGAAAAGTGCTGCGGAGTTGCCACCTTCAAGAGACGATAGCACGAGCTCTACCGGTTCATGGAAAGACATCATCACTACTGGGTCGGTCACTAGTTCGGATCAATTGGTGGCAAAAAAATATGTACACTAAAAATCATGTTGTCATGTCCGTCGTTTCACTCGCATTGTCGTTATCAGTCAATCCAGATTTTCTTGATGCATTGTACACAATTTTGTATAAATCTCACTATTGTGTTGTGTCATGTCATTGCTGATGCCTTTATTATCTATATACACTATGTTTAAGATTTTCATTTGTTTTTCCCCACAAGTTCTGGCTAATTCGATTAGATGTAGTGTTTGTTGCTTCGAGACAACAATTTTTGTATCTCTGTGTTGAGATGTATTTTTTTACCCCAAAATGCACCTATGTCTTCGGAAGGCGTTCAATCCTATTTCGTGTGATTCTTGAGTGGATTTTGGATCCTCTCCTTAATTCTTGTTTCATGATGATTGTACATGTAACATCCCTCAAATTTGTCGAGGAATGTTAATTAATAAAATTGTGGTCTTAAAATTTTCGATGAATTATTTGGGTGATTATCAACTTATTTAAGGATGTCTTCCTTTCCTCTCCCTTACTTCCTAGATTTATTTTGAGCTAAATGAAAACCCTAGGAAATATAAGAAATGTTAGTGTGAGAAACTTGGAGTTCTTTTGGTTTAATTTGGAATCTATTTGAGTGGGATTTCAAATTTGAAACTGCATTCAAATTTGAATCTAAATAAGGGAGGGGTTTGAAAGGAAATAGAGAAGGAAAAAGGAGTAATGCTTCGGCCGCGAGCCCAAATCCTCAAAGTCCGCCGAGCCTCCCTCTTCTCTTATTTCCGCACGCCGCGACACCCTCACCTATCCCCCTTTTCGCCCACCGCGGCCCGGCCTACCGCCGGCCCGCCTACCACCCCCCGCACGGGACGCCGCCGGGTGGGGCCCGGTGTGACGTCGCCCCCGGCGTCGGCCCTTCTTCCTCCCGTCACCCCCTCTCTTTTGCTTTCTCTTTTCCCTTTGCGACGTCGCCGGCATCGCCGCCGCCCGCCCGCCCGGCGCCCGTCCGTGCCCGCCGGAGCCATCCGCGCCGTCCACGCGTCCCGCGCCCCGCCATGCGCTATAAGAGGGCCGCCGCCGCGCCGGTAGCCCCAACCCTAGCCGCCGCGGGGGAGTTCACCCGCTCCGCACCACCTCTCGCCCGCCGGAGAAGAAGGAGGAGGAGGAGGGGAGAAGGAGACCCGGAGGCCCACCCGCGCCCGCCGCCGACCGCGCGGAGCCGAGGCCCACTCGAGGGAGCCCGAGGACGCCGCGAAGCCAAGGACCGCGACGCCCTCGCTTCCTCTCGCTCCGCGCCGCCGTCCCCTTCCACGCCGGCGACCCCGCTTCCTCTACTCCGCCCCCGCTTCACCGCCGCTCGCACGTCGGCCCGTGGCCACCAAGGTGAGGCAATGCCCCCTCACCCCTCCGTGGTTGACCCGCCTTCGAGCCGCGGCTCCTTGCGCTCGCCCGACCGACCTTGCCGCCGCGCCGCCACCGCCGGTGATGCCGGCCATCGTGCCGGCCGGGAAGCTCGTTTGTGCGAGGTGCCACCGCGCGCGGCGCCGCAAGCGCGCACACACGCCGCCGTTTCCTTTTTCCGACACCGCACCGTCCTCACGTCGCCGACGCGCGTCACGCCACCGTCGTGCTCCCGAGCGCGCGCGCGCGCCGGCCTCGCTTCGGTCCCGTTCTACACGCGCACGAACACCCGCCGCCCACACGAGCCCGGCACCACGACCGCCTCGACGCCCTAGCCACCGTGCGCACGCACGCGAGCCACCCCTAGGCCGGAGCCGTGCTCGCACCGCGCGCCGCCGCCGCCGCAGCTCGCCACGGAGGGCGGGAGCCGTTCCAGGCAACCTAAGGGGGGGGGGGAACCCCGGCTTAAGGCGTTTTCGCGCCCGTAGGACCCGTCACGACCAAATCTGGGCGCTGGGCTTTGATTGGCGCCGTCGCCGGCGACCCTCGCGCGCGCGCCGCCCACGCCGTCGCCGCCGCTCCCTCGTCCCCGCCGCGCCGCCGCCCATCCTTGGCCAAGATCGCTCACGAGTAAGGGGAAGACCAAGCCCCGCTACACCTCGTCCTTATTCCGGTCGTATGTGGGCCGGCCGAGCGCGCCTCGCCGCCGGCGGGTCGGCCGCCGCGCCGCCGCCGTCTCGGGCATATCGTCAAACACCCTACCCACGCGAGGGGATAACCCCTAGGGCATAACGCACACGGGCGCCCACACGTGCGCGCGGCCGCGACGCATCCGCGGGATGCGGGTGCGGCCCGCCACCCGAAACCGGAGCCACACGGTGGCTCGCACCGCGCCCCGCCGCACGGGCCGCCGCCGGATCGATCGCGACCGGCCGGTGGCGGGCCGAGCCGCGGCGCGGACCACGGGGGAGCCCGGCCGCGGCCTCGGGATCCGGGGATCCCGTGCGGGCGGCCGTTAAAGAGGGGTTTTCTTTTATTTAAAAATTCCGTAGAAAAATCCTTTTCCCCTTCTAAAAATCCTAGAAAATCCATTGTTACTCCGAAAATTACGAAACCTCTTCCGAAAATTTCTAAAATCTCAAACTACGGATTGGGTTGGTGTTTACTCCCGTTTTGGATATTATTTGCTCTTATTTGGATTTAAGTTGCCATAGGACCGCCGTTTATTTTCTTTTTCGCGCTCGCTAGGGAGCAAGGAGGAGCCGGAGAGCCGAGTCGGGGGAGTACGACTACGCCGACGACTTCGCCGCGGAGGACTACCCGACCCCGGGTTCACGCCCGACCGATTCCGAACTACCCATTAGGCATTGTCGAGTAGTGTTGCTAGCGCTTTACTTTATGTATGCATGTTAATGAACCTTGCACCGCCTCTTTATTTACCCCCGTCCTTGATTGTCCTACCACTACTATATATGTTTATATGGGCGTGTATGTGCGCCGAGCTTCGCGATGCATGTGTTGGGATGGGAGTAGTGGTTCTTGGCGTGTGTGGGGTAAAACCCGGCGGAGAAGGCGTTTTGGGTACTTTGGCGGGGGTGAGCTCGAAACAACCGATGCGGGATCGGGGATAGGGGTGCGCTCCTCGGTGCATCCCTCCGTTACGGTTTTCGGAGCCTAGGTGTTGGGGTTTTTCGTGCGCTTGGAGGACATGAGCTCGCCCCGTCCGAAATCGAGTGGATCAACTTGTTTATAGGACATCGTACACACCACACCGCCGAGAGTGGGGATAGGGCCGAGTTGAGCTCGGCAAGTGCGGAACCATACCGCCTAGGAAGGATAGAGGGTATCCGTGGGAGAGCGGTGGAGGTGATACCACCCTCTCGTAGCGTCTCCCGTGTGGCCACACGGGAGCATTTCACGCTTCGGTGCTTTGTCTTCCTTGCGGAGAGGACCGCTTTGAGGGCCGGATGCGGGGGTGGGTACGTAACTACCGAGAGTTCGCCGGTAGGATGGGCTCGGTCGGCCGTACACCGGCCGGGTACCATTCCGGGATGGGTACGGGTGTACACGCTGCGCAGTTGTTCGATCTATAGCTATAGCCGCGTCCTCGGTTATGGACACCGCCTAGAAGACATGTTCGTTCCTCATGTTTTGGGATCTCTACCTTCCCCTATAGGTGAGAGTGTGGTGAGCCGTGGTTATAGCCGGCTAGAGGAGAGAGGCTCCATCTACCTCGTCGATCCGGTTGTAATCATTGAGGTGCGAGGAGAGGAAGTTCTCGCATCGACACTAGACGAGAGTAGGAGCCGGTGACGGGTCTTCTCGGGTGACCGGTTGGATCCGGGTTGTGTTGAGAGACTTGGGTTTTGGGATATTGATGGAGATTCCTTGTTTATACGGCTCGCCGTCGTCGCTAGGAAACCACGACCGATTCCTTGTCTACTCTCTTTTCCCTTTAGATGTTAGGCCACTTAAAGCTGCATACGGTTGGTGACGTGGACCTATCCCGCTCCTTGGGGATAGACTTTGGGTGTGCAGGGTACGAGTCCGACTTCGACTGCAACGCCGACGGATGGTACGACTGAGGGATACGTCGCTTCGCTCGAGTTGCCTGTGGCGGGAAGAATAAAGATGGAGACCCTTCTGAGAAGATAGCTACCGTTGCGTAGAATTTTCACTCTGATTCAGCCAAGAGGCTTGTAATGATGTACTCCATAATGGACATGTAATAAATTAATGTACGATTAACTTTATGTGATGCGATGTATGACTTTGTGTATCATTCTGTGAGACGTTCTGTACGCGATAGCCACTGATCCAGGGACTATCGCGATGGTACAGGGATTCGGGTTTTCTATGAAAATCCGGGGTTTTACAATACAAATCAATACCTTAATCAATATAAATCAATAAGGAAAAAATCATTATGGGTTAATTATTTTGAAATTACTATGCATCCCGCACTTATGCTTATCCGGAATGTAGCTCGGGCAATGCTAATGATTTGAAACAAACATATAAAAATTTCCTCGGCGGCAAAGACACGACAACCCTCACGAAAAAGAAATATCCAACCGGTAGCAAGACCGCATGTTGAGAAAAAAACCAACAAAATCGTAGTTAGGGGAGCCGTCACGTAAGCGCGAGAAAAAAAAAATTGGGAGCCGGAGCGCGCGGGGGAGGGGTGCGGGGGGGAGGGCCGTGGGTGGGCATCGGACCGGTGGGGAGTTTGGCTCGGGTATGGAATAACTATTCCATACCCGGGGTATGGAATAGCGCCGGCCTATATATACACACACACGGCAACACTAAAATGCAACAAGGTGCATTTGCTTTGCTATACAAATGCACGGACTCGTCATTGTCTTTCACTCCACCATCCGTCCCGCACGTAGTATGCGGGGAGGGAATCTTTTTTTGTTTCGGATCGAAAAAAAGCAATATACGTTGAACCGTTGCTTCGATTTCTAATCCGTTTGCATCAGAGTTGTTGAAAAAAATGTGCTTAACAAAATGAGATCCATGAAGACTATATTTGGCGAACTTTTTTTTCAAGTATGTAATTGCAACTTGATTGTATTATGTGTTGCCATCATGAGTGCAACACAATTGCAACTTATAGTTAGCGCTTGTTGAAACCACTTAAAATCTAATTTTTACCCAAAATGTAACTAGTTGCAACTACTTACAACCTAGGTGTATGCCTAGTTAGCGAACACCGAGCATTTTATATAACAATATGCACATGTTATACTAATTGCAACCGCGGGACTAGACCAATTACAACTATAATATCAGACTAATTGCAACTTGACGGATGTAACTACAATAGATATGACCACGAACCAACTGCACCAGGACCTGACCTAGTTGCAATATGACATGAACCAATTGCAACTAGAGTCCGGCTAGTTGCAAGCGGAAAAGAACCGATTGCAACTAGACTCAACCGAGTTGCAACTAGCTAAGCGTGAACCAACTACAACCAATAGATCGTTCGATTGCAACTATGACACTATAATAATTGCAACTTGACAAAAATAATTACAACAAATCGACTCCGTTGCAACCGAATATTGGCCAATTGCAACTCCTAGTTGCAATCGACGTGGACAAATTGCAACCGAGTGAGCCCGATTGCAACCGGGGTGGGTGCATTCTCTATACAAAATGCACCTAGGTGCATTATAACAAATAGCGGATGCACGGACCCTACGAGATTCAACCAATCGCAACAGGTTGACTAGAGCAATTGCAACGAGTTGACTAGAGCAATTGCAACAAGTAACACCATACCAATTGCATCTCGACAGAAAAAACATTTTGCTAAACAAATGTACGAGACTCCCGCAATTAGGAATGTGCGACTACACTAATTGCAACTAGACGGACCGTTGCAATTGCATGCGGACCAATTGCAATCGGACCCAACTAGTTGCAACTAGGCGCTCACTCGCGTGTAAACCAATTGCAACGGTGAGACTAGATCAATTGCAACCATGACACTATACTAATTGCAACTCGACGGAACTAAATACAACGAATCGACACGTTGTAACTAGGAACGAACCAATTGTAACTAGACCACCTAATTGCGGCCCGCGCGAACCAATTGCAACCGGAGTAAGTCTAGTTGCAAGCGAGCGAAGATCAACTAAAATTAGGGTGGGTGCATTCCCTATACAGAATGCACCCAGGTGCATTATAGCAAAACACTATATATATATATATATATATATATATACACATATACATATATACACGGTTTTGCTATAGTGCACACGGGTGCATTCGTATAGAGAATGCACCCACCCTTGTTGCAACTAGGTTTTGTCCAGCTGCAAATCGGGGCTCATTCTGGTTGCAATTTATTCACGTCGGGTTGCAATTAGGAGTCTAGTTGCAATTGGTTCGTGTCCAATTGCAACATGTGAGTCGGATTCGTTGTAATTAGTTCCGTCAAGTTGCAATTAGTATAGTGTCACGATTACAATCGGTTAGTCTCTTTGTTGCAATTGGTTCGCGCCTAGTTGCGGCTTGGCTGGGTTTAGTTGCAATTGGTTCGCGTTGAGTTGCAATTGGTCCGTCAAAGTTGCAATTGGTTCACGTCGAGTTGCAATTGGTCCGTCAAGTTGCAATTGGTTCGAGTCGAGTTGCAATTGGTCCTGTCAAGTTGCAACCGCATGGTCCGTGCATTTGCTATACGGAATGCACGCGGGTGCATTTTAGTATCGCCATATATATATATATATATATATATATATATATATATATATATATATATATATATATATATATATATATATATATATATATATATATATATATATATATATATATATTGAAAATTTTGCAGGAGCACTTGCCTTGTCATTTAAGATAGAAGAAGCAAATTCAGGGGTACATATGTGATATTACATAACCGTAAAAAAACTCTGAGTTCTCAAAAACAACTAACATTAAGAAACTACAGGAACACTCCCTAGCTGTGCAGGATCCCTGCAAGCCGTCTGCCGCAACTGTATCTCCTCCTTGATGAAATTGAGGACTTGCCTCGGCGTTGAACTTTGCCCGTCGAAAACACGGCCATTCCGCTCCTTCCATAAGTTCCAAACCGTATAAATCAGGACCAAAATCAGTCGAGGTCATTTGTCCTTCGTCTGACTTCTGGCTGCAATGTTCCACCAGTCCAGAAGGCTGATACCAGGACTTGGCACTGCAATAAGATTCTCAGACCATTCTTGCACATGTAACCAAACTCTTTTGCAAACACACAATGCAGACAAAGAGGATCCGCTATCTCCAATTCTTGGTCACAGAGCGCACACACAGGGTCACACTGAATGCCTTTGGTTTGCAGATTGTTAGCCGTGAGCATTTTCTGCTGCACCAACAACCAAGTGAAAATGCTGTGTTTCCCCTCTACCTTTGCCTTCCAAATAGCTTTGGAATTGAAAGGGCAGAAAGAGCCCACAAACTGTATGTTATAAGCTGATTTCGCTGAGTAAGACCCATCAGCAGACCACTTCCACCTAATTTCATCCTGGGAATCATTGAACTGCACCTCCTGAACCAGGCTCCACAAGGACACAAATTCAGCCATCTGTTCAGCAGTCGTCATTCTCCAAAGACCACGAGTCCATTTGTCCCCTTGCACTTCATCTCTCAGAGAACGGTTCTTACGCCATGCTAACTGATATAACTGAGGTGCCAGATCCCTTGGTGCGTGCCCTTCACACCAAGGAGAATCCCAGAACCTAGCCAAAAGCCCATTCCCCACTGTAACAACGGTACTAGCCCGAAACAACTGCTTATCCAATTCATTACAAGGCACTTCCATTCCTACCCACGGCCGGTCCGGTTCAGACCACTGGTACCACAACCATCTGACAACTGTTCGCTTGGCTTATCAGCCCACCACCAAGCCAAAAGATCTTTTCTCTCCCAACAAACCAGCCACCAAAGAACCTGCAAGTGATTTTTCTCTCGAACAAACCAAGACACCATAGCCATCACCAGCCAAACGAACAGGCTGTGAGTCTCAAAGCCCTGCTGAATAAATCAAGATCCAGGACCCCTAAACCACCACAATTTTTTGGCCTCTTGACCTTGTCCCACTGTACCAAGCAACTTGCCCCATTTGCTTCACTTGATCCTTTCCAAAGGAACCCTCTTCTTATTTTGTCTAACCGCTTTATGAGCCATTTTTTAGGAGCAAAGGTTGTAAACATATACGTTGGCAAAGAGGACAACACAACATTTAGAAGCTTCAATCTTCCAGATTTATTTAGGAATCTTCCTCTCCAAGTTGGCAGCCGGTTTGCCATTTTGTCAATCAATGGCTGGAAGTCAACCCGTCTCAATTGTCTGAAGTACAATGGCATTCCAAGGTATTTGCAAGGAAAGCTTTGAACTGGACATTGAAACCCAGTCATTACATGTTCCAAATTCACACCATCACATTGTATTGGGTACACATCACATTTGCTACGATTTGTGACTAGTCCTGACACATGCCCGAATAACTGGAGTATCTCGGCGACCACTTGTACTTCTTCCTTAACCGGATTGAGGAAGACAGCAGCATCATCAGCATAAAGACTTATCCGCAACGTTGCAGATCGCAGATGCACAGGTGACAGCAAGCCATCAGAAACAGCAACCTGAAACAGTCCCTGCAGTGGTTCCATAGCTAGGATGAAGAGCATTGGGGATAAAGGATCCCCCTGCCGCAGCCCTGTGTAATGCTTGTACCACTTGCCCCGAATACCATTTAACAACACCGCCGACGAAGTTGTTGATAAAAGAATTGAGACCCAACCTCTCCACTTAGGACCAAAACCCATTGCCTGCAGTACCTCAAGAAGATAATCCCACCTAACAGAGTCAAACGCCTTTGCTATGTCCAGCTTAAGGAACAGACCGGCTTTCTTGCTGCGGTGTAAAGCTCTTACTACATTTTGTGTGTACATAAAGTTATCCTGGATGCTGCGTCGCTTGATGAAGGCACTTTGAGACCTAGAGACAAGAAACTTCAACTCTGGAGCCAGTCTTGAGGCCAACAACTTAGAAATCAGTTTTGCAACCGAGTGAGTTAGGCTGATGGGCCTGTAGTCAGCCACAGACTTCGCACCAGGCTTTTTTGGCAATAGAACCACATGTGCTGAGTTTAGATGAGTGAAGTGCTGCTCATGTTGTTGATGAAAATAATTTATGGCTTGCATTAGATCAGCCTTGATAATGCTCCAGCTTTGCTTAAGAAAAACACCGATAAAACCATCGGGCCCAGGAGCCTTATCTGCTGCAATGTCGGCAATCACCGCCCTCACCTCTTCCTCAGTGAAACCCTCCTCCAAATGTCTCAGGTCACAAGCATGCAGCCCTAGTGAGTCCCACCTTAGAGTCTTATCTCTATGCACCGGCTGGCCAAAATGAGAACTGAAATGATGAAATAGCAAGCTCTCCTTCTCCTCATGAGTGGAACACACCTGATTACCAGACTGCAGAGAGATAATCTGATTTTTCCTTCTCCTGGCATTGGCTTGCAGAAAGAATAGCTTGGAATTGGCCTCTTCAGCTCTAATATGAATCAGACGTGAGGCTTGTTTCGCCCTTAATTTCTCTACAGCCAGCAGACCTAAAAGGCGAACTTTCAAGTCCTTTTTCAGTTGCAGCTCCTCAACACTCAACTGCCTGAAATCCTGAACCACATCAAGCACTCCAATCAACTGCTCAGCGGCACATCGCAGAACTTTGTTTTCCCCAATTTTGTCTTTGCCCATGCCTTGAGAGCTTTACTTGTTCTCTTGAGTTTTACATGCAAGCTCAAGAAAGGGTTGAAAACATGGACCTCCTGCTCCCATGCATTTTGAACTACCTGATGATACCCCTCCAACTTTGGCCAAAAAGATTCGAACCTAAACCCTCTGAACCGCGACGCTGTGCCATTACCAGCTAGGAGTACAGGGCAATGATCAGACACGCGAGAGGATAAGGCTTGTAGACTCACATTAGGTAGCATCAGGTCCCAAGCCGATGTACAGAAAGCCCTGTCAATCCGCGTTTGCGTCCTATCATTGGACCAAGTGAATTTCCGCCCTCTTAAATTAAGCTCCTTAAGCTCCAAATCCCTCACCACATCCCTGAAAGCCCCCATGAGTCTTCTATTGAGATTATCATTGCTCTTATCTTCCGCCTGTAGAATCAGATTGAAGTCCCCTAGAATCAGCCACTTGTCAGTCACCGAGTGCCGCACCCACCTCAACTCCCCCAAGAACTGCAGCTTCTCATTGTCCCCTTGAGGCCCATACACCGCTGTAATGCTCCACTCCACTGATTCAGTACATGTCTGAATTGTAGCAGTAACAGAATGTACACCCAGATCAGACGAATGAATTTTATAATGGTCCTCATGAACAGCCAACAGAATGCCCCCTCTAGTGTTCTGAGCCGGAAGAAACACAAAATTTTCCATGAAATCACTACCCAAAATTTCAGAGACTAGATCCTTATCTAAGTGATCCAGCTTAGTCTCTTGCAACGTAACAATTGTCGGCCTAGTGTCCCTGACCAACTCCCTGACCACAGACCGTCTTGCTCGCATGTTCAACCCACGCACATTCCAATTCACAATAACACAATTCTGATCTATCATTTGTACCCGAAGCAACTCCTGCAAACCGGCGCCCTCCACAACATGGAGCAGCCCCGCATAAAACCAGAGCCTTCAAAAGACAAAGGCAACAAACAACCGACAACACAAGCCACCAACACTTCACCAGCACACCCCAAAACACTAACCCCCCTCACACTAACTGAGAGGAGGAACAAGAAGCCACAAGAGACGACCACACCAGACGTGCGCCCACACTGCCACAACTTCCACAACACCACACTGCCCAACAACACCAAGAACCTACAACAGCCCAACAGATTGAGACCGAATGAAGAGAAGGAATACATGGGAAACAGGGAGAGACACACACGCACACACGCACCACCGCCGACGCCAGGATCAGACCTCCCCATCAGCAACTAAGGCACTCAGACAATCCTTCCCTCCAGCGGGTGGCAGTCCAAACGCCAGTCGCATATCGCCAACAACATCTGGGATCAAAGGCTGAACAAATTGCCCACTGAACACCTCCTTAGCCTGATCAGTGACGGTTCCATCCTCATGCAGCAACCTGCTAGCTTTCAGAAGCAGAGCAGTAGCTTGGTCCTCAACTGAAACAACAACTTTTATATATATATAGACACACACATGCAGGGACCCCATATAGTATATACAAATGCGCCAAACTTCGTAGGCTCGATCTGCAACCTTTTCCCTGCGCTGGAAAATGGGGCATACTGTATATAGCAGCAGCCAGCAGGCTAGCATATATGCATTATAGTTGCTGCTGCTGGCACATGCTAGCTAGGGTTCATTTACGTTGACGCGGATACACTTTCATTTTACAGTTCTCTCAGCTCGATCTGTGCATATATATATAGCAGCACGCCAGCACATGCATGCCCCTGCTGCTGCATGTGCATGCATCTGGGCATGCCAGAATATATATATGAATCTGCCGTGGCCGCGCTTCGTTCCAGTAGCTCCAACGTACGAAATTCAATTCGTTTTGGCTAGGCTTGGGGCCTTGGGGGCTGGGACACAAGAATCGATCGACGAGAGGAATGTTTTGGTTACCTGAACTCTCATTGACATCAAGAGTCCAATTAATTCGGTATCTATCCCACAACGGCATCTGCTTTATCTTACTATTTACCTGCACATTATCAGTTGATCGATCGTATTTTGACTTGTCTACCAACAAAAAAAATATAAATTGCAGTCAAAAATAAATAAATACTTAAATATGAGACGACGTGTTTTCCACACGAAGCCCACCAGGATTATAGGATCCTTTTCCATGCATGTCACGGGCCGGCCGACACACACGGGAGTAATTGGATCACGTGCGTCGGTGCGTGCCTATACAAAAGTACAGTACCGAACCGATCGGCAGTCAAGCAGAGAGGCTGGACCTGACCGCAATCGGCGCCATCCAACTCCTCCGGTACAAATCCATTAGCTTTCTTGTAAACGATATATGCTGCAAAGGTAACCAAATCATAGCCTTTTCTGACCATCTCAATAATTAAAGGAACCATATAGCAAAAATATCTATCTGTACCAGCATATGGACATGAGTAAGAATTTTTCATCCAAGTAATTAAGAGAAAATACGGAATAATATTTAAACGGTGTGTAATATAACTTAGCGGTTTTCCATGGCTTCGAAGCAGTTGATGATGTTATTGACTTATTGTATTATATCTTCAAAGAAAGTTTACAGTGCTTTTTTTAATAGCTGTCCATCCGATTGAAATATAACAGTGGAAGTATCGATAAGTACGGGAGGTTCCTACATGGAAGTACCAAATTGGTGGGACTCACAACACATTTTAATTAATATTTTTAATTTAGAAAAGGTATATGAGTAGTTTCGCATGGTTAATCTGGCCGACTCCCGGTCATGTTTAATTCCTCAATGTCTCAGTTCCATCAGCGGTAGCATAGACACACGTGACGAGAACTGTGACAACCCGCCCAGAAAATACCGTACTATCGCCTAAGACCGATCCACATTGGTCAATAAGCAATAATAAAGTACCATCCTGTCGTAATTTGCGGGTTAACGCCCGGTAAATCACTTCAAGAGCACAAGGATCGAATATATGCATTAAAACTCACCGAAGGCGAGTCCAGAGATACAACAACATTAAAATCCAAATTCGTACCCCGAGGGGTTTATTTATTACAAACCATAGTTTTTGTCATGATGAAACAGTTCAGAGTTTTCGAAAAGTAGCGGAATTTAACTAACGGAAGCGAAGACACCACGGGAGGCCATCCATGATGCTTTCAGTAGTCGCCCTCCACCCACTCCAGCTCCCAGCCGAGCGGGATCTCTCCTGGCCACACATCACCGAAGGCATTACCCGGATCAACACATTATAGCAAGGTGAGTATACTAATACTCAGCAAGTCTTACCCGTCGGTGATATCTACTTCACCAATTCTAGACCATGAAAGACTTTTTGGCTCTTTGGGTTGCTTTGCTAAAAAGTAACAAAGAGTAGGTCCTTACTTTCAAGATTTTAGCACAAATTCTAGTAGGTTTATTCTTTACTACATTAGCCAACTAGTACAAACAAAGTTGTACAATACAATTAATCAAGCATAGTATTCATCATCTTCCATCATTAGGGACCACATGACTAGTGGAGTAAGTAGTCTCAGATAACGGTGAGAGGCCGACAATCGATTGATTTAAACCTTGCAAGGTAGACCCAAACACACGGTAGGCTGTCCCCGCGAGGACAACTTTCCCAGGCCGTCCCCATAAATCCTCGGGTCGGGATCGAATCTTACAGTCTTTGGTGCATGCTATCCGGCATACCCCGCGAGATACCCGGAGTCACCATACACCACCGGTAGCTAGTCGTGAGAGCGAATCCCAAGAGTAGTAATAGTAAGATCCCTTGCCGCCTCATTAAGGTACTAGGCTTACCGGTCCCATATTTGACATGTGCTTAGTACGTTCAAAAACTTAACCCACATAACCACTGGACCGGAGCCCAGATCCCATGCTCTTACCACGTGAGCAATCCATTTAAGGATACATTGTGATTCCTATCTAGGAACCTATTCTCGCGAGTGAGGTCATCACTCGACTTGTAACGGTCCTATAGCTTAGCAGACTATCGACCTATCATACTAGTAAGGACAAAAGCGTACCTATATATCATGCATCTAGGGTTCCATTCAACTCCCGAACGTAAATGCACAATCATTCATAGATAATTAAATAAAGAATTTTAAAAACTAGGTTAGATGCACCGGAGCTTGCCTTCGTCGGCTAGGTTAGCACGGGGCACCCCCGGTGTCGAGTACTTCCACGTCCTGCAGAGAACCTTTCGCTCCTCCTTCCTCGGTTTCCGGGACAAGCGAGTAATCACCGTCCGGAAGATCTACACCGAATGCAATGCAAGTTTAGGTGATGTGATAGTTTGTTGTCTTATCCAACTCTTGGTTGGTCATATTCACCTTAACAAGCATCCATCTAATGTTTCTCTTTTAGGAAGGTTATTGGGTGTACATGGGTTATCCTTTTATTGCACATTTAAATAAAGGTTTTGATTATACTCATCATTTCATGTGAGGGCTTTAATTCCATTTAATTTCACAAGCAAGGGTATAAATAATATTTTTATTTATGAATTACTTTCTGATCAGCAATGGTAATTAATTACCCTTTAATTAAATTAGGAAATATCTTCAAAAATGAAAAAGAAATAAATAAGAGCTTTTCTTTATTTAATTTCTCTTTATTATTAAAAGGGCTTTTAAGCTTTCTATTAAGCAATTAAATTACCAAAAATTAAAGGAGTGTTTCTTAAGCATACTAGCACCTATCCTGGTCCATTGGACCCACATGTAAGTGTTGGATGCTAGGAAATTAAATATTGGAGAAAATAACAAGGGCTAGCTAGTGATTCAATTTAATTGCATACAAAAATTAATAAGCCTCAAAATGATCCAAACTTTCTCATGCATGCTCTCTGGTCCTAAACAAGTCTAAAGAACCAGCATATACATCTAGGAACTCTACTGATTTTGGTTTATTAATTTACAAAGGAAAACATGCATAAATCAAGAATAATTATTTCTATTAATCCAAAAATCATGATTAATTCACAATATGTGCATTTTGGCATTACAAGACAGTGTGCACAAGTTGAGCTCAAGAACATAATTCTATTTAACAGGAAAAATCACTTAGGCGGTTTACGCAAGAATGGAAAAGAATTTATTTAGCAAGATCTACCGCATAAAGTTGTGCAATTTTTGGCACAGCAACTAGTCATATCCTAACACACAACATATCCAAAATTGGGCTACAGAGGAGTTATGGATTTCAAGTTATGACAGATCTAGGTTTAACACATTTGTATTTTTCATGCTAAAACTATTTAGAATCCAGCCCTGAGTAAACAACAAAAGTGGTGGGATTTCCTTTCCTGAACCCTACAAAATTGGTTTGGGATTTTTCTTATTTTGCTACGAATTTCTAGGCATTTTACAAGGCACTAGACCAATCTGCAAGAAAAGCTAGATAAAGATCTTTACAACTAAGCCCTGCATTTTACGCGATGCACCCTAGAATTAATGCAATCGATGCAATCGGGTCCCTGGCCGGCCGGGCGGCGCGGGCAAGGCCGATCGCCGGCGGGCGGCGGCTGCGCCGCCGGGCAAGCGGCTCGGGGGGCCATGTGGCTCACCTAGAAGCGGTGGTGCTCGGGAGTGGAGGCGGGGAGTTGGCGGCGGCGAGGTTTGGCGGCGGCTAGTGGCGGCGACCGCGGCGGCTCGGTGAACGGCGGCGTGGAGGCGAAAGGCGGGCAAACAAGCGACCGTGTGGGTTTCCACCGGGACCTAGGGAAGTTACTAGAGCGGCGGTCGGCGGTGAGCACCGGCGGCGAGCTCCGAAGACCGGGCGGCGGCGGCAGCGGGGGCGGCGCGCGGGAGGGCGCGGGGCGCTTATATAAGCGTCCCTGGCGCGTCCACGGGTGACGAGGCATGACGGCGGAGATGCTCCGCCGTACTACGGCGCGCGCGGCGCGCGCGCGTGCGGCGACACGGCCGACGGACCGGCGGTTCGCGGCGTGCGCGCGCGTACGGCGGCGGCGCGCCGGGGTGCCTCGGGACGGGGGCGCGTAGGGGCGCGGGGTTCACGGGGTGGAGCGTGCCTCGGTCGGCGTGGCCTCGGGCGGCGCGGGCGTGGATGCGGGGGCACGCGGCGGCGGCGGGCGGCAACGGCGGTGCGCGGGCGCGCACGACGTCGCGCGTGGCGGCGCTGCGGCTCAAACTCGTTGTCGGTGCCCCTGTTCCAACCGATTTTTCTCTAAAATTTTGAATAGAACTAGACCAAGTGATGAATAGCAAAGTTGTAGATCTAGCTACCAGCAACAATTTCTTCAAAAGCCATATAGGGTTTTTCTGCCCAGATCAAAAGATATTTGAATGCCAACTTTGAATGTCAGCAGGGTTTGGCAAACAGTGAATCCTGACTTGCAATGGATTTTTCAAGTTTTTCTCCTCAAAATTTGGAATGCCAGTCAACATAAAAGTTGTGCCCCTCATCAAGATCTACAACTTTCATAAAGGTAGAATTTTTAACTGTTTAGGTGAATTTTGGAGAACGCGGCAAAAGTTCCGGCAGACACCTGTGGACACTAGTGTGGCAATGGGTTTGACCCAACTTTTGACCATGGGTTGGCCCCACAAGTGTGTTTACTATTCAATTAGGGTCACTAGGGTGGGTTAGCGAGTTTTCCGAGGTGAGGGCCCGGGTTGACCTAGGTTTGACCACGGTTGACTATTTGACCGGCTATTGAGGTTAATTAAAAACACGGGGCGTCACGGCCTACCCCCTTAAACGGAATCTCGTCCGAGATTCGATTTGATGACAAAGAGATGGGTAGAAAGACTCACTTGTTTCGAGATTGTAGGAAGCCGGAGACTTAGTATTAAGATAGTCCTCCGTCTCCCACGTCGCTTCTTCCTCCGTGTGATGGCCGCATTGGGTCTTGTACATTCGCACGGTACGCCGCCTTCGGGTCTTTCGCTCGTTTTGGTCTAGTACTTTCAATGGGTGCTCGACGAGCGAGAAATCCGGCTCGATCCAAGCATTAGCTTCCGTGATGATTTCATTCTCCGGAACAGGCATTCCCTTCTTCAAGCGAGTTACATGGAACACATTGTGAGCTGCGGAAAACCGTTCGGCAATTGGATACGGTAAGCCACGGGTCCACAAACTTCTATAACTTCATATGGTCCAATGTAGCGCGGGGCTAATTTTGCTTTGACTCCGAACCTTTGCACACCTTTGGTGGGGGATACTTTCAAATACACATAATCTCCCACTTCAAAGGGTCGAGGTGTGGTTCCCTTGTCATGGTAACTCTTTTGCCTCATCTGTGCCATCTTCAAATTCTCTCTTATCACTTGCACCCTTTCTTCGGCCTCTTTAACTAATTCTGGTCCAAAGAGTGTTCTCTCTCCGGCCTCTGACCAATTCAGCGGAGTGCGGCATCTGCGTCCGTATAGAGCATCGAACGGTGCCATTTTCAAGCTGGCTTGATAGCTGTTATTGTAAGAGAACTCTGCCAAGGACAAACACTTGTCCCAACTCTTGTCAAAGTGCAAGATGCTTGCTCTCAACATGTCCTCTAAAATCTGATTTATCCTCTCCGTCTGACCATCGGTGCGGATGATAACCGGAGGCTGCGGATCGGTCGAGTTCCCAAACACTCGTGGAAGATTGTTCCCAAAAACGAGCTACAAGCGAGTCCCTCTATCGGAGATTATAGTCTTTGGGATTCCATGCAGACGAACTATGTGATCCACGTACAACTCTGCATATTGTTGTACGGAGTAAGTGGTGTGCACGGCAATGAAGTGAGCGGTCTTGGTGAGTCTATCCACAATTACCCAAATAGAGTCTTTCTTTCTAGCGGTTAGGGGTAAACCCACAATGAAATCCATACTAATATCGTCCCACTTCCACATAGGTATCGACAGGGGTTGGAGTACTCCTGCCGATTTCAAATGACTTGCTTTCATCCGGTGGCAAGTATCGCACTCGGCTACATACTTGGCTACATCCACCTTCATATTGGACCACCAAAAGTTACGCCTCGGATCTTGGTACATTTTGGTACTACCGAGATGAATAGAGAATTTGGACTGTGAGCCTCATCTAGAATGATTTTCTTAATTTACGGGTCAACGGGGACCACTAGACGTTTCCCAAACCGGACCACATCCGATGATCCTTACCGGAAACAAGTGTACTTGGGGTCTCCTTCGCTAGTTTCTTGCGGATGGTTTGAATATCTGCATCATTGCGCTGGGCAGTGACAATTCTGTCATAAAGGTTTGACTCTGCCGCCAAGGCATAAAGAATTCCCTGAGGCACCACTTCTAGGTTGAGCCTTCTCATCTCTTCACACAATGGTTCAACGGCTGGCTCCAACTCTAGGTGGTTGCAATGATCTTTGCGGCTAAGAGCATACGCAACAACATTTGCTTTGCTTAGGGATGATAGTGCACTTCTAGATCATAATCTTTAATCAACTCAAGCCATCTTCTCTGTCTCATGTTCAACTCGATCGGGTGAAGATGTATTTGAGGCTCTTGTGATCGGTGAAGATATTGCAACGATTACCCATTAGATAATGCCTCCATATCTTGAGGACATGGACAACGGCGGCTAACTCAAGATCATGGGTAGGATAATTGAGCTCATGGGGTCGAAGGGCTCTTGAAGCATAGGCAATGACTGCGAAAGGACCTTGATGTCGCCTAGAGGGGGGGTGAATAGGCGTGACGACCAAATTAAACTTTTTCCCCCAAAGCACTTGAGCGACGGTGCTCCACCGATCGGACCGGTGGTGGTGACCGGTCGGACCGGTCAAGCACGCGGTCTTCACGGATGACATAGCACGAGAGAACCGCAAAAAAAAACTTCAAGCACCTCTTGGCTTCTAGCACGAACCAAACTCAGGGTGTGGCTTTTGTAGATGATCACAAGCAGAGTAATGAGCCCTGCACACACAAGTAACACACCCAAGTAGATCGAAGCGGAAGAAAATGAAATATGCTAGAAAAAACAACTTAGAGAGTTAAACCACACAAAGAAGCAAGGATTTGTTTCCCGAAGTTCACCACCCAGCGAGGAATGGCTACGTCTCCGTTGAGGAGCTTGTAAGGGACGATTCCCACAACAAGCGGGTCTCTTTCAACACTTTCCTCCTTTCCACTAAGGTGATCTTTTCCACGAAGAGGCAAGATCGCAGCCCTTACAAACTTCCCGCTGCTCACCACAACCTTGGGAGCTAGCCGGCAACACCTAGTCGTCTAGGAGGCAAACCTCCAAGAGTAACAAATGCACCAAAGTTTGTAGACTCGAAACCAAAGTGCTCAAGCTATGGAACCTGCTCTTGTTAGCTCACAAAGTCACTCCTAGGCTCACTTTCTCAACCCAACACAAAGAAGATGGCTTGAATCCACAAATCTCACAAAGAGATGGTTGGGGAGAGCCACTAAGGCTTAGAGCTAGTTAGAAATGGCTTGGGATCTCAGCAACAACACTAGAAGCAGCAACCCTCACCTGAAGAGGGCTTGGGGTATTTATACCCCTCAAAGGAGAAAACTAGTTGTTAGTCCCGGGAGGCACCGGTCGGGCCAGGTGCCCTACACCGGTCGGACCGGTGTATGAAAAACTAGCCGTTGGGCTAGCGGCACCGGTCGGGCCCGAGTTGCCCCCAAAACCTCTTTTAAAGAAACTAGCACTTCACCACCAAGATGAAATGACCCGAGGTTAGGTTAGGAGAGTTAGTTAGCACACTCAAGGGCTAGATCTCACTTAGGTCAACTAAAGAGCACTTTGATTTGGTCAACTTGCTAAGTTGCATCCCTCTTGATAGTACGGCATACCTATACTCAAGAAAAGAGTAAAGGAGCTTTGATGACCTCTTGAGCTTGAACAACTTCAATTCTTGCCATACTTGATCGATAACCACTTGAGGACTTTCAATCATAGCTTTTGACTTGAGCACGTCCATACTTGAGCTAGTGACTTAGGATCTTTCCATATAGCATAAGAATGCACACTTGGATCCATGGCCACTCCATGTTGCCAATCTTAACGAGTTGATGACTTGCAAAGCTTCTCTCGGTTAAGGTTTGAATATGATACTTGAAGACCCCACGGATGCTAGACCTTCACCCTAGCAAAACACTTATGGCGGCTTAGCTACGGCCCCAAAGATTGCTTAGTCCCTCACCCTAGACATCTCGGTTGATCTCTTCATCACTTATCCAATCCACTTTGAGTTCCACTTTGCTTCACACGCAATTAACCTTCATTTGAAAATCCCGCTTCAAATGCTTGATCTTGATTGACAACGGATATGCAAGCTTCCATTTTAGAACCATAAAATGTATACTCATCATCTTGTTCTCTTTCACTAAACTCATGAATTCTTGCACCATATACTTATCTTTGTAGATGTGAGCCATAAAATACATCCATATTTAAAATACTTCAAAAGTAGCTCATGAATATATAATGAAAACCTGCTCACGATCTTAGACAAAAGCATTAGTCCTTTAATCGCCTTGTCATTCAATTCACCAAAATCCACATAGGGGCCTAGATGCACTTTCAATCTCCCCCTTTTTGGTGATTGATGACAACTCGATTAAAGCTTACAAATAAAACAATAAAGCGCATTTATATTCTTAGATATAGCTAGAGCTCCCCCTTAATTTGTGCTTTGAGTTAGATTTCAAAAATTGGCCTTAAATGCCATTAGCACAAATTTGGAAGAAAAGACGTGTGAGCTCCCCCTATATCTTAGAATCAGTGGAGTGCAACATGTGTGAGCGACAAAATAAAATCCGTGATGCGTATGACAAGATATGCACAAAGCAAAGAAAAGTGAGGCTGATTAGGCGGCACGGTCGGAGCCGGTGCCCACGGCCGGTCGGAGCCGGTCGGAGTCCGGCCCGGCTCGCTCAGGCGGGCGGCACCGGTCGGACGGTGCCAGCGGCCGGTCGGAGCCGGTCGAGTCCGGTCCGGCGCACAAAGCGACGAAGTGCGTGCTATTTGGTCCAAGGTGATCATGCCAGGGTTGCAAGCTGGTTTAGATTACCTTGCTCCATTTAGCCAACACAAACAAACATCATTCAAAGCATGCATCACAATCTATCAATAAAGTCGCTTAAATATTACAATAAGGTTTAAAACACACAGTGGCACTCATACAAAAGTTCTCAAGTCCACTAAGTTAAAATTCTAACTTATTACACGGTTTCTCTCAATTGCCAGCAGGCACCGGTCAGACCGGTGCAGGGCACCGGTCAGACCGGTGCAACACGAACGACGACCACGACGGGCACAAACTTGAGGCTTTAATCGCGATTCTTCTCCCCCTTTGTCATCAAGCATCCAAGAAGGTCCTGGAGAAGAAGCAGCTGCTGATCACTGTCCGTGAGATCCGTCTCCTGGGTGAGAGCTCCCTCCTATTTGAGAGTCGTCAAGAATCCAATGCAAAGGAGAGTTTAGGTAAATCGACTCCGAGACGTTGATTTGAGATGGATGAGCTATGGGAGCACAGTTTTTACCATAGAAGTACGGGTTGTAGCCAAAGATCTTGGTGGAGAAGCGAGCGCCCCAATCTTGTACTTGCTCGGGAGGTGGAGGAGGTGGGGGTGCTTGCTCCTCTTCCATGAAGTGAGACGATCCTGCTACGTCCGGAGGAGGAGGTACAAATGGTGGAGGAGGAGGAGGAGGAACCGATGAAGATGATCCTTGTCCTTGCTCAGACTCGAAGAACATGGGGCCATATTGGTTAAGCAAGTCCGAGTTGGCCCATCCTCTCATCCTTTCCTCAAAGAAAGGTATCTCAATCTGAGGAGATTCTGGAGATGGTGGAGAGCGAGGAGGTTGAAAGCTTTGGGCATTGTGCATGAGCTTCATCGTATCCCGCATTTGCTTGTTTGCCCATCTTGACCTTTCTTGCTCAACCTGGATGTCATGCTGGCTCCGACACATCCCAAAAATGAAGTTGAGAAACTTCTTCAAAGGAGAGGTGGATCTGCGGGGCCGGTCTGGCTGCCAGCCTCCCCACCGGTCAGACCGGTGCTCAGCACCGGTCAGACCGGTGCTGGTCTGAGCACCAGCCTGAGGCACATCTGGCCTAGCTGCTCCCTCCTCAAATATCTCTTCCTCCTGACCTGGTACATGCTCAACTCTAGGAGATGGAACCTGTGGATTCTTGCTTGGGTTGAGCTTTAGAGGCTTGTGAGTCACATTCTTCGGAAACTCCGTCTTTGCAACCTTTTCGATCATATACATGATGTATGGGCTATAGCTGCAGATCTTCTTGGGGTCCTCGGATAGATGCTTAATCTCTTGCCAAATGAAGTCTCCGACACCGAACTCCGGAGCTCCCGGCCTCAAAGCCACCATCAAGTTTTTCTGAAACTTAGTGATTTCTGAGGGGTTTCCATCTCTAGGTGTGATAGATACCCTAAGTAGCCTATTTAGGACAGCGAAGTAGGTATAGAGGTTCTTCACCTTCCCAAAGTTGGCATGCTCACCGCGAGGGTACATCACGTGCAAAGCATCCTTCTCTAGCTCCCCCTCATCATGGAGCTTCCTCAACTCCCCATCTCCTGCCATGATCCCAAAGCATCTCAAGAATCTGTGGAATGTAATGGAGTACTTTTGGCCGTTAGTCATCCAAATCATAGCCCTGTCGGCCTCAATGTGACCAAACCGCACTATATCAAAGAACGGGGCGATGATCTCTTTGTTCCAATCTTGTCGGAACCCCATAAGTGTCTTGAACCTTTGCCTCTCACAATTGCTGATTACTTCATCAAAAATAGGGTCTCCTTTCCTTGCCATGTGCCCCCAATCCACATATTGTGCCTTGTGTGTGATCTTGGGCTTCTTTATAATCAACGTGGCATAGTAATCTTGCTGAAATTTAGCCCAAAATCTAGGATCCGACGCGGTCTTGCCCTCCTCATAGGGGTTCTTGTCCCTTAGCTTCTTCGGGGCCTTGGTCATGCCACCCCGTGGTACTTCACCGGCCGATCGGGGTAAATGTAAGTAGGTGGCATGATCCTCAACCTACCCCGATCGTCGTCGTCCTCTTCCATGGCATCCACATCCTCTTCCTCATCCCCCTCGTCCTCATCCTCATCCTCATCCTCGGCACCATCGCTCTCCGACCCGGCCTCCCGGTGCCTCCTCAACTCAAACCGGCCGGATAAGTCTCATCTTCAACATTGTCATCGCTGCTCGTTCGGTGTCACCTCCTAGATCGGGATCCTCGGCACTTGCTTGAGTTGAGCGGCGTCTCAATCTCTTGCCGCCGATGTTGACAGTCTTTGCCCCCTTCCCCCAAAATCACCGGGGATAGCTCCTCGGCGAGTGAGAACTTCTTCTCTCCTTTTCTTTGCCCCTTCCTTTTCCCGCACCATAGCTGCTGTCCTGAGTCACAAATAGGATGACAAGAGTGTATAAGACTCTAGGAAAAAGATTGAATTGAATTGGAATTGAATCTTGAAAGTTCGGAACATTTGGGTACGTTTCGGGCCACACCGGTCAGACCGGTGAGGGGCACCGGTCAGACCGGTGCCACCCAGAACAGAGCCAATTGCTTCCACATTCAATGCGAGCAAAGTTGTTAATCTAGGATTTGGTCTAGATGACCCTAGAACAGATATGTGTTGAAAAACAAGAAGAAAACACAATTTGGGGTTGGACATGCGCCACCGGTCCGACCGGTGACGGCCACCGGTCGAGGACCGGTGAAGGCCGTCCGACCCTAATTCGTGATTTCTCACAATGTGTCCAACAAAATGCTATGGATCTATAGGAATGTCTTCTAGGAGATCTCAGAAGATGTTCTACCAAAGGGAATTCAAAACTTTGCACCTAGTGAGGAGATCGGGCAAAAGAAAGGTTTGAATACCTTTGGAGAGATGAACTCGAGTTGAATTCGAGAAACTTGAGGGGGAAAGTGAAGAGGGGCCTTGGGAGATCCTTTTGCTTCCAATCTTGAGGCTTTTCCTTGGTTGAATCTTCAAATCACCATGGGGATTGATGGAGTTGAAAGAGAGGAGAGAGGGAGGAAGGTGTTCACGGTTTGGAGGTGCTGGTGAAAAATAGAGGAGAGAGAAGAAAGGAGGGGGTAAAAGGATTCCTTTTACTGTGGCCCCACGGGCTGACGCCGGGCATCACCGGTCAGACCGGTGACGGCCACCGGTCGAGCCGGTGCGCCGGCCGGTCAAGCCGAGAGAGGCCATATCGGTTTTCCGCACCCCCCCCTCGGTAGAACCGAAGATCCCCGATACAATTCAACGAGAGAGTCCTTATCGGTAGAACCGACGCGCCCACGGTAGTACCGACCCTTTTCCTCCTTTTTGAGATTTTGCTCCTTGAAACTTCTCAAAATATGTTATAGGACAATTCTCATCCACTTAGGTTGCATAAACACGATTATGTGACTTCAAGGTCACCACCGGTCAGACCGGTGGCTTGCACCGGTCAGACCGGTGCGGCCTTGAGAAACAAAAATTGAGCCACAACACAGAATTTTCATTTCAACCTTTAGGGATGTTTTGGATAAGAGATATTAAGATGATATTGATCCAAAAACCATCAGTTCTTAGAAGAATGAGGATTTACCAATCTAATTTGCGAATTCTTGATTCTTCCAAGATTGAGAGAGATAAATAAGAATGGATTTAAGGGACTTGAGAAAATCTTCTTAATTGTGACTAGCCATCAATCAAACAATGAGAACTATAGTCACAACTAAGTTGATTGGGTCACTAAGACCAAGAACCAAATATTTTTCAAAGAAAGCACACTTCCTGTTCATGCTAGTTGATTTTTCGAAAAAATCTATTCTATATCACAAAGTGCATGCATCCACTTCAAATGAATGCCCTAACAAGCATATTTGGCTCATATCTTCATCCTCGAGACACAAAGACGAGTAGAAGTAAAGATATCAACCAAATATCTAGAGAGGAGCTCAAGAGGTCCATTTGAAGCAATTACATGCTAAGGATGGCACACTAGCATGTTTTTATGGCCTAGATGCATTACGGTATTTCAATGAGTTTCATGAAAACATACCTTTGCCTTAAGACCATTTCATTTGTGCATATATTAACTTTCAAACAATGTTAGCTCTTACTTGTTCTTTTGGAAGTTACGCTTATCAAGAGCTTCCTTTGAGATGCACAAACGAATGAGACTACAAGATCACTTAGAAGAAATTGTTAGTCTCACAAGTGACTCAAGTTTTGTAATGAGCTCCCCCTTAAGTAGTGCTAGAGAATTTGAATTTCTCGACCAAGGCACTTTGCTCAATCAAGAACATGTTGAGGCTCATTCCAAAACTTTGGTCATAACACACGAATGATTTGATAATTGACATGTGTTTAGCTTCTCATAACCTTTGACGCCAAATCACCCTTCTTCTTGAGGGTTTGGACAACCCCGGGTCACCCGGGCACTCATGCCGGGTCACCCTGCAGCTTACAGAGGCGAACCGGGTCACCCGGCACCCGTGCCGGGTCACCTGCCCAAGTTGCACTGGTTGCGTTGGCACCGGTCGGACCGGTGCACTGTCCACCGGTCGAGCCGGTGACCACCACCTGACCCATTTTGGTGATTTTTCCTTCCCTTTTCCTTGAGTGAGTGAATGTATCACTAATTTCAGTCCTGCAACCAAGGATAAGGCATTGCTCTACTAGAGAGCCATTAAAGGCATCGAATGGCATGAGAAGGTAAATCTTCATAAAAATAGTCAAAGTCACCACCTCATGCTTTGCTCATGCAAGAAGAGCTTCACATGAGTGTTCACTAAGAACCAAAGTGACTTAGACTCATTTGAGCGCATTAGTTACCGAGATGACATTGATTTCACGAAATATATGAGTTTGCTCTTCACATGGTCAATTGAATTCATCAAGATTTCTAAGTCCTCCAACCATGTGCTCAATGCATCTCTTACAACCTGCAAGCTCAGTAAGCATTCCTTGGTACCCAACACTTGTTGGGTCCTATTGGGTTAGTCACAAGGTGCTTAGGAACCCAAATAGCTCTCATGCTACAATGAGGTGAACTAATCTCCCTCATAGCACAAGTTCTATTCTTATCGTTCCTAAGCTTATGGAAATCATAATGGACAAGGTTTGATTTAGGAACGTTACCATTTGGGCAATCCTTGCCCATGTGACCCTTTTGACGGCATTTGTAGCAAATGCGACTTTTGTTCTTGTTGGTCACACCATTCCTTGCAATTTCTTTTCTACACTTGCTTCGAGACTTGTTCTTGGAGAAGGTGGCTTCCTTGCCTTGTTTGCTTGAAGTGGGGCTGCCCAGCGCGCCGGTCGGCCGGTGGCATGCACCGGTCGACCGGTCACGGTCGAGCCACGGCCGTTGTTGCTTTTGGGCACGAGTCGGCAAGGTGTCCCTTCTCTCTGCACTTGTAGCACACCCTCCACTTTTTGGAGCTTCTAGGCTTCTTGGAGAGTGACTCTTGTGCCTTGTGCTTCATAGGGCGATAATGGGGTTTGATTTCCCCAATCTTGCTCTTTTCTTGAATCTTGTGCTTGTGGGACCTTGTAGTTTGTTGAGGGGTTGAACTAGTGGCGGTTGATCCCTTCCCAAGCTTCTTCACCATGCTTTCACGGTTATCTTGAGAAGGTTGCACTTTGCTCTTCTCCTTCAACACACACAAGTCCTTTTGGAGCTTTTCGACCTCTTGCTTTAGTTTATCATTTTCAGCAGCAATGAGGTCTTCACAAGATTCTACAAGTACATGCTCAATGCTAGATTGGCTTGCTTGAGACAAACAATCATTAGCGCTAGATAAAACAACTTGAACTTGTGAGCATGTGCATGTGTGAGATAGAGGTTGTAGAGATTTTACCAGTGAAAGCACAACCTCATGGGCTATCTCTAGTGTTGCATAAGAATCAACAAGCTTCTCAAAGGAAAGTTCAAGTTCATTGTGATTAGCTTGTAGGACCATATGCTCGCTAGTGAGCTTCGCTAGTTTGGCTTCTAGATCATCATTGGCATCTTCTTCTAATTTAGCTCTACAAGCAAAGGATTTGATGTCATGATCATATTTGTTAGCCAAAGTTTCATACTTACAAACCAAGGATGCAAGTTCGGATTTGAGAAGCTCAAGTTCTCTTGACGAAGAGCTTGAAGCTTCAATCTTTTGATCCTTAGCTCCTTTGGCTTGCCTCTTCTTCTTGCTTCTCTTCTCCTTCTTGGCCATTAAGCAAGTTGGTGTGCCCCTGCTGGCACCGGTCTGACCGGTGGGTGTCACCGGTCTGACCGGTCCCTGCAGAGGGACAGCGTCTTCGCTTCTTTGCTCTTTTTCTTGCTTGAGGTTTGATGCTTGATGCTCAGTGGATGTTGTAGAGGTAGGGCACATCTCCACTGACTCATCTTCATCATCACTCTCGAGTTCATCCCATTTGGTGTTTACCAACTCAAGTAGTAATTTCCAAATGAGATGAGCATCTTCGGAGATCTTTTTGCTCTTCAAGATAATGTACTTTAGTTCTCTACATACACAGCTACACAAAAGGTTAGTAATAAAGGCATTGAGTTGCTTCTTCTCCAAGTCCATTGGCGAGACACATGTCTCATCCTTTGGAAGGATACTCGCAACCATAATGCTCTCGGCGGTAGGGCCCCGGAACCTTAAGTGCAATGTGAACATTAGAGCACCAAGAAGAATAGTTTGAGCCATCTAGAGCTAGATGCTCAAACGGTACCTCACAAGTTGTCGACATCGAAGAACTCCAAGCGGTTAAGCTCGAATTGGAGCACCAAGCTCGATACCAATTGGAAGGACCTTGATGTCGCCTAGAGGGGGGGGTGAATAGGCGTGACGACCAAATTAAACTTTTTCCCCCAAAGCACTTGAGCTGACAATGCTCCACCGGTCAGACCGGTGGTGGTGACCGGTCAGACCGGTCAAGCACTGGTCTTCACAGATGACACCGGTCAGACCGGTGCTCCTCACCGGTCAGACCGGTGTAGCACGAAGAACTCCGCAAAAACAACTTCAAGCACCTCTTGGCTTCTAGCACGAACCAAACTCGGGGTGTGGCTTTTGTAGATGATCACAAGCGAGTAATGAGCCCCGCACACACAAGTAACACACCCAAGTAGATCGAAGCGGAAGCAAATGAAATATGCTAGAAAAAACAACTTAGAGAGTTAAACCACACAAAGAAGCAAGGATTTGTTTCCCGAAGTTCACCACCCACTGAGGAATGGCTACGTCTCCGTTGAGGAGCTTGTAAGGGACGATTCCCACAACAAGCCGGGTTTCTTTCAACCACTTTCCTCCTTTCCACTAAGGTGATCTTTTCCACGAAGAGGCAAGATCGCAGCCCTTACAAACTTCCCGCTGCTCACCACAACCTTGGGAGCTAGCCGGCGACACCTAGCCGTCTAGGAGGCAAACCTCCAAGAGTAACAAATGCACCAAAGTTTGTAGACTCGAAACCAAAGTGCTCAAGCTATGGAACCTGCTCTTGTTAGCTCACAAAGTCACTCCTAGGCTCACTTTCTCAACCCAACACAAAGAAGATGGCTTGAATCCACAAATCTCACAAAGAGATGGTTGGGGAGAGCCACTAAGGCTTAGAGCTAGTTAGAAATGGCTTGGGATCTCAAAGCAACAACACTAGAAGCAAGCAACCCTCACTTGAAGAGGGCTTGGGGTATTTATACCCCTCAAAGGAGAAAACTTGCCGTTAGTCCCGGGAGGCACCGGTCGGACCGGTGCCCTACACCGGTCGGGACCGGTGTATGAAAAACTAGCCGTTGGGCTAGCGGCACCGGCCGGACGGTGCCTCGACCGGTCGGACCGGTCGAGCCCGAGTTGCCCCCAAAACCTCTTTTAAAGAAACTAGCACTTCACCACCAAGATGAAATGACCCGGGTTAGGTTAGGAGAGTTAGTTAGCACACTCAAGGGCTAGATCTCACTTAGGTCAACTAAAGAGCACTTTGATTTGGTCAACTTGCTAAGTTGCATCCCTCTTGATAGTACGGCATACCTATACTCAAGAAAAGAGTAAAAGAGCTTTGATGACCTCTTGAGCTTGAACAACTTCAATTCTTGCCATACTTGATCGATAACCACTTGAGGACTTTCAATCATAGCTTTTGACTTGAGCACGTCCATACTTGAGCTAGTGACTTAGGATCTTTCCATATAGCATAAGAATGCACACTTGGATCCATGGCCACTCCATGTTGCCAATCTTAACGAGTTGATGACTTGCAAAGCTTCTCTCGGTTAAGGTTTGAATATGATACTTGAAGACCCCACGGATGCTAGACCTTCACCCTAGCAAAACACTTATGGCGGCTTAGCTACGGCCCCAAAGATTGCTTAGTCCCTCACCCTAGACATCTCGGTTGATCTCTTCATCACTTATCCCAATCCACTTTGAGTTCCACTTTGCTTCACACGCAATTAACCTTCATTTGAAAATCCCGCTTCAAATGCTTGATCTTGATTGACAACGGATATGCAAGCTTCCATTTTTAGAACCATAAAATGTATACCCATCATCTTGTTCTCTTTCAATAAACTCATGAAGTCTTGCACCATATACTTATCTTTGTAGATGTGAGCCATAAAATACATCCATATTTAAAATACTTCAAAAGTAGCTCATGAATATATAATGAAAACCCGCTCACGATCTTAGACAAAAGCATTAGTCCTTTAATCGCCTTGTCATTCAATTCACCAAAATCCACATAGGGGCCTAGATGCACTTTCGGACTCGACCTTCTTGCATAAGGACACGGCCTAGACCCGTGCCCGATGCGTCACGGAAGACTTTAAACGGTTTGCCATTATCGGGTTGAGCTAGCACTGGGGCCGAAGTTAGATGTTGTCTGAGGGTGTGAAAAGCTTTCTCACATGCTTCGCTCCACACGAATTTCACTCCTTTCTTGAGTAATTCGGTCATGGGTTTTGCGATTCTAGAAAAGTCAGGAATGAATCGACGGTAGTATCCCGCCAATCCTAGGAAACTGCGAATTTGATGCACGGACTTGGGTGGTTTCCAATCCATCACCTCTTGAACTTTGCTAGGATCTACGGAGATACCATCGTGGGAAATGGTGTGCCCTAAGAATTTCACACTTTTCAACCAGAATTCACATTTGGAGAACTTAGCATAAAGCTTATGATCTCGCAAACGCTGAAGGACAACTCGGAGATGTGTGGCGTGCTCTTTCTCGCTCTTGGAATAGATGAGAATATCATCGATAAAGACCATGACAAATTTATCGAGCTCCGTCATGAACACGGAGTTCATGAGATACATGAAGTAGGCGGGAGCATTAGTGAGTCCGAAGGACATAACCAAGAACTCGTAAAGACCATAACGAGTGGAAAAAGCGGTTTTAGGAATGTCACAAGGTCGAATCTTGATTTGGTGGTAGCCAGAACGAAGGTCGATCTTAGAGAAGACTTTGGCACCGAGCCAATTGATCAAAAAGAACATCAATTTGAGGAAGCGGATATTTGTTTTTGATGGTGAGCGCACCGAGTGGTCGATAATCCACGCACATTCTCAATCTACCATCTTTCTTCTTAACAAAGAGAGTAGGGCAACCCAAAGGAGAAGAGCTCGGGCGAATATAACCCTTATCTAACGAGTTCTTGGAGTTGGGTTTTTAGTTCGGCTAACTCTTTGGGTGGCATGCGATAAGGCCTTTTGGAAATGGGTGCGGTACCGGGGCCGGAGTTCGATCACAAACTCGACATCTCGTCTCGGTGGCATACCAGGCAACTCATCGGGAAAGACATCCGGGTACTCGCACACTACTGGAATTTCATCAAGAGGGGAGATAATGGTCAAATAGGCACAAGAATCGGTATCCTCCCGGAAAGGTAGGTACAAGGTAGTGTGCCCGACCGTAGGAGAATTGATCTCTACGACCCTATCCGATATATCTAGAATCACCTTATGTTGATTCATCCATTCTTTACCCAAGATAACACCCATGCTTCCCAATTTGATAGTTATAAGATTAGATTGAATAACCCTACTTCCTAGTCTTAGAGGAACTCCAAAAGTCACTAATTGAGACGTGACGATTCCACACGGGGTGGTAATTTTATAAGCGGATTTGGTTTGTGCTCCTCTTAGACCCAATTTGTCTAGTAGGCTCTCATTTATGAAACTATGGGTGGCTCCCGAATCAAATAAAACCTTAACAGGAGTGTCATTGATAGAGAATGTACCCGTGAGTACTGAAGCTCCTGCTGGGATGTCACTCATTGTAGTGAAGTTCAGCTTGCCTCGGCGCACCTGCACCATAGGCTTCTTAGCCGGAGTGGTAGGCTTGCTTCCCGCACCCCGATTCCGCGGGTTGGGCTTGATCTACCCGGGCTTGGGACACTCACTAATGTAGTGCCCGGCTGGCCACGGTTGTAGCAACGACGATCTCCAACATCGCGAGGAGGTTCATTAGGCTATGGAGTCGCTGCGTCGGGCACCGCGGAACCGGAAGTTCCTCGCGGGTTTGCTGCGAGGTGGCTTCATCGTCCGGCGTCCGGTTGAAGATTGCTTCGGGATGGGCATGGAGCTTCCTTCTTCACAAAGCGGAACTTCTTGCCCGTTCCGCTCGGGGTGAAACCAGACATCCTCTTGTTGTCCCTGTGGGCTTTCTTCATAGCATCCTCTTGGGAGATAGCCTTGTTCACTAGCTCATGGAAGTTTGCGGGCTCGAGCAGATTCAGGCGCTCATACAGCTTGCCATCAAGCCCGTCACGGAACCTCTCCATCTTCTTGGTATCAGTATCAACATGATGCCCACCATACTGGCACAAGATATTAAACTTTTGAGCATAGCGATACACTGAGTCAAATCCTTGACGGAGGGCCAATAGCTCCCTCATCTTCCTATCCATCAGTCCCTTGGGAATGTGGTGGCTCTTGAAAGCCTGCTTGAACTCATCTCAAGTCACAACGTGCCCTCGCTGCATTGACTTGAAGTGGTCCCACCACATCAAAGCTTCCCCTCGCGATTTGCAAGACCGCGAAGTTGGCTTTGTTCTCCTCGGAGCAAGGCAACACAAAGGCGAGAGAATTTTGCCTCTATGGCCTTGACCCAAGCCTCGGCTTCCGGGGGTCTTCTCGCTTTAGCGAAGGTTGGTGGCTTCATAGCGATGAACGCGGGCATACGTAGTGACCTGGTTAGGCCCCTCGTGGTTGGCCCCGTGTGGCGGCCCTCGGTTCATCTACCGGGCGATCCGTTGCCGCGTCCGGGGATCCGGCGCAACACCTCGGTTTGGGTGGCCATGAAGGCCTCCGTCGGTGTCATGGGCGGGGGTGGCGGCAAGTCACCACTACCACTTGCTCCGAAACCGTTGGGAGAGCTGCGTGTGGTTCCCACCATCTGAAAAGTGAGCTTTATTAGTGAGATAACCAAAAGCTTACTCCAAATGATGACAAGCACGATCATGCATAAGCATATCTCATTAGCACTTTAAATGATGAGGACAACAACAATCAACAATATTCCATAGCCACCAAGATTTATAGAATCGTTTTTCTCAACACGGTTAGGACCGCAATTACTCAATTGCACGGCTCATAATTACCCTCGAACGATCGTTGTCATTTCGGATACCAATGAAGGTTGTACACGAATGGGCACTTATTCGCCGGCAATGAGTGATGCCCTTAGAAATGCTTTAGTTTACCAACGTTTTTCAAGTGGGAATGCAAAATGGACAAGCGTGGACATTTGCAACGGTTTATCCAAGGATCCGGTAGTCATATGCAAGAATGGTTCCAATTTGAATTACAACGAAATTTACTTAAAGCATACATGCTCAAGCATTCTTTATTACAACCCGATAGAACAAGGTTCAACGACATTACAACTCAAATTTGAAACAACATGACATGACACAATACAAGCAGCATTACTTGGCACGAAGACTTGCTGTCAAGCCAACTACTCTAAACATCTCAAAGACAACTCGGTCGGATCGACATCCTCCTAATCCTCGCCGTCGGCAACCTAGTTGCCCACTGAAGCACCACTGTACGTAGGCGAAGCTGGGGGAGTCGGTAGCGGTGGTCCTGCCCGGCTCGTCGATCCCGGACCGGACACAGCCTCGCTGCTCCTCCGGTGTTCCTGTACTGGGGGTAGTGGTTGTAAGGCCACTATAGCCCGCAAGGCCGCCATCCGCACCTCGGCCTCCCGCACTGCCTCTTCGCGTATCCGCAATGTTCTGCAGTAGTGTCAGCCTCTCTATCTCGTGAGCGTCGGCATCCTCCTCTAGTGCATGGTTCTCCTCTTCCGGATCTACGATCCTCTCGTAGGCGATCACCTCTCTCAAGCTCCAACCGGAACCTCCTAGCACGCGACTGTCATTCTCCTGCTACACCCGAGTAAGAGTGAAGTTCGGCTATTGGTGTCTGCTGGAAAGCTGCTCCCAATCGCGCCTAGATGCCTCCAAGCGCTGCCCAATAATCACCGCGGTGTTATAGCGCGGCCCCCGAAGTGTGAAGACCACGTTCGGACAACAAAGCTAGCGTCCGAGTAACATCCAACGGTTCGCTAGGGTCGGTAGCTCCCGTAGGTGGTCCATACGGTCCAACCATGCTGGGTCGTGAGGACTCACAGCAGGAAACAGTCCAAACGGAGAAAGAGCTACCACGGTGGGGTTGTGGTCACGGAAGTCTGTCAGTACTCTGAGGGCGGCTGACTCAACGGACTCGTGAGTGATAAATCCCCAATAGATAAAGCTCAAGTCAAACCAGTCGGTGTGGTCTGGGTGTGGCAGAACAGTAACGATCACTCGCGGAGCGGGGAACGCTAAAGCGCTCAAACTCCTTCACCTCGTAAGTCGGTGGGGTGAGGTAGCCCGCGGCACTGAGTGCTTCCCACGCCAGGCGCGGAAAACCCTCCCAGTGCAACCCGTTGGTACGGATCGTACGTCAGCGTCGAACTGGTGGAACACGGGGAAATCCATCCGTACACAATGTAACTCATGTCGGATCTCAAAGAGAACAACATGTCAAATGGTGAAGTTCTGGCAGCTGTGAATAAAATTCATAACCAAAAATCCAGAAACCTCAAAAATTTCCCAAGTTTTAAATTAAACCTTTAATACTTTTAGTTGACATTTTAAGGCTGAGCATCGAACAAGGAACAAGGTGGATGGTCCTGAACCTAGATGTGCCTAGGAAGTACAAACCAACCCAAATGAACTAGGATCGAGACTTGCTATTTACAAGATGGCTAGTTTAGGAACACTTGTTTTTAGCAATTTGGTTTACTAAACCTAGCACAAGGTAAACAACTTTTTCAAATTTCGGCAAAGCATGACGACTAGGTGTGAAAGGTACTTTAGTTTATAAAAAGCACACACTAGCAAAATCTTCCTTAGAGAGCATATGGAATTTTGATTTTTGGGTCCATTTTAGTTGTTTCGATTTTTAACATGCATGCAAGACATCCTATTCGACCTCACATGGCAATCAAGCCAAAAAATCGAAGTTAGTGCCGATGGCAAGGCTTTTATTCGTCTCTCCCTATAATATCTAGTCGAGAGCTATACGGTACTTGCTTAACCACTAACGAAGCACTATTATGTACGCGAGAAAACGAACCTTTCGTTCCAAAGCACGTCACGAAAGCGTCCACATACATTACCGTTCACTATAGAAACGACATCCATGCGTTAAGCCGCGCATGGATAGCGTCCTATTTAAGACTTTGACGCGACGTGAGTGCCCATTGGAATAGGCCTCACTCATCCCTCACGAGACTTTCCCGTGGTACCATCACGTATGGCAAAACGTGACGAGACTCGGTACGCGATGTGACACCCATTGGAATAGGTCCCACTAGTCCCTCACGGGACTTCCTCGTGGTACCACCACGTATGGCAAAACGTGATGAACTAGTATGGTTGTGCAAGAAAGTAAATGCGACATAAAGTAATGTGCTGGGAGTTAGCAAAATAAACCATAGGTCATTTAAGCCACTCGAAAGAACCCAAAATTCCCTCTAGGGCCTCTCGGTCTAGTTTATCCTTAACGGACCAACGTATTTTTGGAAAATCGGAAAATCTTGGCATATTTTATTCAAAAACCGGTGATTAAGGTTTATTAATTAATCTCGGTGCATATAAGCTACGATGCCAACCGTGACAACCCACCCAGGAAAATACCGTACTATCGCCTAAGACCGATCCACTTTGGTCAATAAGCAATAATAAAGTACCATCCTGTCGTAAGTTGTCGGGTTAACGCCCGTAAATCACTTGAAAAGCAACAAGGATCGAATATATGCATTAAAACTCACTCGAAGGCGAGTCATGAGATACAACAACATTAAAATCCAAATTCGTACCCCGAGGGGTTTATTTATTACAAACCATAGTTTTTGTCATGATGAAATAGTTCGAGTTTTCGAAAAGCAAGTGGAATTAAACTAACGGAAGCGAAGACATCACGGGAGGCCATCCATGATGCTTTCAGTAGTCGTCCTCCACCCACTCCAGCTCCCGGCCGGCGGGATCTCTCCGGCCACACATCACTGAAGGCATTACCTGGATCAACACATTATAGCAAGGCTGAGTATACTAATACTCAGCAAGTCTTACCCGTCGGTGATATCTACTTCACCAATTCTAGACCATGAAAGGCTTTTTGGCTACTGGGTTGCTTTGCTAAAAAGTAACAAAGAGTAGGTCCTTACTTTCAAGATTTTAGCACAAGTTCTAGTAGGTTTATTCTTTACTACATTAGCCAACTAGTACAAACAAGTTGTACAATACAATTAATCAAGCATAGTATTCATCATCTTCCATCATTAGGGATCTCATGACTAGTGGAGTAAGTAGTCTCGGATAACGGTGAGAGGCCGACAATCGATTGATTTAAACCTTGCAAGGTAGACCCAAACACACGGTAGGTTTGTCCCCGCGAGGACAACTTTCCCGAGGTCGTCCCCATAAATCCGCAAGTCGGGATCGAATCTTACGAGTCTTTGGTGGCGGCTATCCGCATACCCCGCGAGATACCCCGAGTCACCATACACCACCGTAGCTAGCCGTGAGAGCGAATCCCAAGAGTAGTAATAGTAAGATCCCTTGCCGCCTCATTAATGTACTAGGCTTACCGGTCCCATACCCGACATGTGCTTAGTACGTTCAAAAACTTAACCCACATAACCACTGGACCGGAGCCCAGATCCCATGCTCTTACCACGTGAGCAATCCATTTAAGGATACATTGTGATTCCTATCTAGGAACCTATTCTCGCGAGTGAGGTCATCACCCGACTTGTAACGGTCCTATAGCTTAGCAACTATCGACCTATCATACTAGTAAGGACAAAAGGGTACCTATGGATCATGCATCTAGGGTTTCATTCAACTCCCCGAACGTAAATACACAATCATTCATAGATAATTAAATAAAGAATTTTAAAAACTAGGTTAGATGCACCGGAGCTTGCCTTCGTCGCCTAGGTTAGCCCGGGCACCCTCGGTGTCGAGTACTTCCACGTCTTTGCAGAGAACCTTCCGCCCCTCCTTCCTCGGTTTCGGGACAAGCGAGTAATCACCGTCCGAGGAAGATCTACACGGAATGCAATGCAAGTTTAGGTGATGTGATAGTTTGTTGTCTTATCCAACTCTTGGTTGGTCATATTCACCTTAACAAGCATCCATCTAATGTTTCTCTTTTAGGAAGGTTATTGGGTGTACATGGGTTATCCTTTTATTGCACATTTGAATAAAGGTTTTGATTATACTCATCATTTCATGTGAGGGCTTTAATTCCTTTTAATTTCACAAGCAAGGGTACGGATAATATTTTTATTTATGAATTACTTTCTGATCAGCAATGGTAATCAATTACCCTTTAATTAAATTAGGAAATACCTTCAAAAATGAAAAAGAAATAAATAAGGGCTTTTCTTTATTTAATTTCTCTTTATTATTAAAAGGGCTTTTAAGATTTTTATTCAATTAAATTACCATAAATTAAAGGAGTGTTTCTTAAGCCTACTAGCACCTATCCTGGTCCATTGGACCCACATGTAAGTGTTGGATGCTAGGAAATTAAATATTGGAGAAAATAACAAGGACTAGCTAGTGATTCATTTTAAATGCATTCAAAAATTAATAAGCATCAAAATGACCCAAACTTTCTCATGCATTCTCTCTGGTCCGAAACAAGCCTAAAGAACCAGCATATACATCTAGGAACTCTACTGATCTTGGTTTATAAATTTTCAAAGGAAAACATGCATAAATCAAGAATAATTATTTTTGGTGAGCCAAAAATCATGATTAATTCATAAGATGTGTATTTTGGTATCACAAGACAGTGTGCACAAGTTGAGCTCAAGAACATAATTATATTTAACAGGAAAAATCATTTAGGCAGTTTATGCAAGAATGGAAAAGAATTTATTTAGCACGATCTACTGCACAACTTTGTGCAATTTTTGGCACAGCATATAGTCATGGCCTAACACACAACATATCCAAAACTGGGCTACAGAGGAGTTATGGATTTCAAGTTATGACAGATCTAGCTTTAACACATTTGTATTTTTCATGCTAAAACTATTTAGAATCCAGCCATGAGTAAACAACAAAAGTGGTGGGATTTCCTTTCCTGAACCCAACAAAATTGGTTTGGGAGTTTTCTGATTTTCTACGAATTTCTAGGCATTTTACAAGGCACTGGACTAATCTGCAAGAAAAGCTAGATAAAGATCTTTACAACTAAGCCCTGCATTTTACGCGATGCACCCTAGAATTAATGCAATCGATGCAATCGGGTCCCTGGCCGGCCGGGCGGCGCGGGCAAGGCCGATCACCGGCGAGCTGGTGGCTCTGCCTGCCAGGCAAGCGGCTCAGGGGGCCATGTGGCTCACCTAGAAGCGGTAGGGCTCGGGAGTGGAGGCGGGGAGTTGGCCGGCGGCGAGGTTTGGCGGCGGCCAGTGGCGGCGACCGCGGCGGCTCGGTGAACGGCGGCGTGGAGGCGAAAGGCGGGCAAACAAGCGACTGTGTGGGCTTCACCGGGACCTAGGGAAGTTACTAGAGCGGGCCGGTCGGCGGTGAGCACCGGCGGCGAGCTCCGGCACGCCGGCGGCGGCGGCAATGGCGGCGGCGGCTCGGGGCCGGCGCGCGGGAGGGCGCGGGGCGCTTTTATAAGCGGCCCGGCGCGTCCACGGGTGACGAGGCGTGACGGCGGAGATGCTCCGCCGTACTACGGCGCTCGGGCGGCGCGCATACGGTGGCGACACGGCCGACGGACCGGCGGTCCGCGGCGTGCGCGCGCGTACGCGGCGCGCGCCGACGCCGGGTGCCTCGGGACGGGGGCGCGTTGGGGCGCGGGGATCACGGGGTGGAGCGTGCCTCGGTCGGCGTGGCCTCGGGCGGCGCGGGCGTGGACGGCCGGGGCACCGGCCGGCGGCGGGCGGCAACGGCGGCGCGCGGGCGCGCACGACGTCGCGCGTGGCGGCGCTGCGGCTCAAACCTGTTGCTGGTGCCCTGTTCCAACCGATTTTTCTCTAAAATTTTGAATAGAACTGGACCAAGTGATGAATACCAAAGTTGTAGATCTAGCTACCAGCAACAATTTCTTCAAAAGCCATATAGGGTTTTTCTGCCCAGATCAAAAGTTATTTGAATGCCAACTTTGAATGTCGGCGAGGGTTTGGCAACCGGTGATTTCGCCTTGCACTTGATTTTTCAAGTTTTTCCCCTCAAAATTTGAAATGCCAATCTACATGAAAGTTGTGTCCCTCATCAAGATCTACAACTTTCATAAAGGTAGAATTTTAAGTGTTTAGGTGAATTTTGGAGAACGCGGCAAAAGTTAAAGGCAGACACTCGTGGACACTAGTGTGGCAAGGGGTTTGACCCAACTTTTGACCATGGGTTGGCCCCACAAGTGTGTTTACTATTCAATTAGGGTCACTAGGGTGGGTTAGCGAGTTTTCCGAGGTGAGGGCCCAGGTTGACCTAGGTTTGACTACGGTTGACTATTTGACCGGCTATTAAGGTTAATTAAAAACCCGGGGCGTCACAAGAACATAGATTATCATAAAAACTGTTTGCTTAATTAGTTTAATTTTTAATTAATAAGGTGGTGGGAGAAATCAAAACACCTGGTACTTCCTATTACTTTCACGTAGTACACAAACATCGTAAAAAAGCTCCTATCTCCATGATTTGCAAGGAATTCCTGCTCAATTGGTCAAATATTGTTCTCCATCAACTTGCTCTTCACGGAGTTTACTGGGGGGAATACGTACATACTCTCTCAATTGAGAGCTAGTTCTCCGTTCTAGTTAATAAATTGAGGCCCCAAAGTTAAATCACACTTATTCCATTTAAATATACTATAGCTAGACAAATAATTGTATGCATTCCTAGTTGTTGGTCTGCAGAGGCAATAAGTTTTGCTTCATTTGTCTCACAACCAAGTAAGTGATTAGGGCAACTCCAACCCAGCTCTCAAATTTGGACCCCTACTCTTCCATATGAGGACCTCTCATCTACATTTTAAGGGTTTTATTTTCCTTCTAAATCCAACCCAACTCTCATATACCCTCTTAGTTCTAACCAATATCCTTTGTTTATCCGCTTCTTACATGTGGACCCCTCTTGTCAGCGCGTGTTTTTAACCCCGACCCTTCTCCCTCAATCTCCTCTCCCCTCCGCCTCTGTTCCCCGCTTCCCCTTGCTTCCAACGACGCAGGATTCGGGAGATCGCCGTGAGGCCTTCGGGACAGGGCTCTGCCGGCCCCCACGAGCATGGCTGCGGGGTGGGAGCCACCACCGCCCCCATGGGCGTGGCCTCCAGATCTCCACCGAGCCCCAATGGGCGCGACCACAGGCGAGCTTTCGCCAAGCTCCCATGCGCGCGACCGTGGGGCAGAATTCCGCCGAGCCCCCATGCGCACGGATGGGGCTGGGAAACCTTCGTGGAGGCATGAGAGTGTCGTTGGTTGACCTCCAGCTGAATGAGAGCCCAGGTGAGGACCTCCCACAAGTGAGAGTCGAAAGGGGGAGAATGAGGTCACCTTGGGCCTCGTTTGGATGGTGGGGTAAATGGGGTAAATGGGGCAAATTTACCCCTAAGGTGCCAAACATGTGGGGGCAAATGTGGTGGGGCAAATGTTTTGCCCCCCTAATTCCATTTACCCCTAAAAGGTAGCAAATGGGAGCAAATTTGTGGTGGGTCCCGCTCTCCCTCTCTCATCCACATCCACATTTACCCCTACATCCAAACACCCCAGGGGGGAAATATTAGTAGGGGCAAATCATTTTCCTTGGGGTAAATATTTACCTCTACCATCCAAACAAGACCCTTATCTAACAGGGGGGATGAATGAGAGATGAGTTGGAGGATGCTTTTTCCCTTTGAGCTTTCAACGGTGAGGTGAGGGTGGAAAAAAAGGAGACGGTTGGATTTACCCTTACACATGAGAGTCAGAGCTCGCCGGCGCGCAGCGGTTAAGATGAAGGCCCCGTTTGAATCCATGGGCTAGAGTTAGTTTTGGCTAGTTGGAGCTCAACTAGCCACCAATTATCCAAACATGAGGGCTAGATTGAGCTAGCAGGCATCTAACCCACCCAAAAAACTATCCCACCCAAGAGGTGCTTATTGGGGCTAGTTCATGTTGGGTCCACCAAAAAGTGACTTTTCTCTCTCCCTCCACCCACACCTAATGATTGAAAAAATACATTTAATGACATTCTAACCCTTTCATCCAAACACCTCTGAAAAGAGTAGAGTTATTTTAGAGTGAAGCAGAGTTAAAAACTAGTTTAACTCTAACCCCCGCTGGAGTATCAAACAGGGCCGAAGTTAGAGAGATAGATGATGGAGCAAGTTGCCACAGGAAGGCATGCCCAACGACCCTGTCCACAGAAAGTGCCAGGCAGTGGGCTACACGGCTCTTCTCGTCTCTTTAATTAGTTTGACCACCAGACGATGGATGCGCGACCTGGTGAATTGTCCATTTCAAAAAAAAAAGAGCTGCTGAATTGTTATACTAGACGTTTATTTAGTGTGACCTTTTGCCCCCCTGAATTCTGACTAGTAGTGACTACTGAGGCCGGCCTGATTGGATTGGATCGAGCCCAACGGATTTGATGTCGTTGTAAACACATGCATTTTTGGTAGTAGGGAGTTACCAGAAAGGCAGGCATGGCTACCACCCATGCATGATTAGTCGCAGGATGGGATGTGATGATGTGAGACACATGAAAGTGGCATCCAATCCACTTACACAGTTTAGGAAAGCAGGAGTGACCGGCCGGCCAAACTAGCCACCACTTTCACAGTTTGCGAAACGATCAAATGCAAATTCTACCTCCTCTAGCTCGCTGGGAACTGAACTAGCAAAGTCGCACTCTCTATCCGTCTCTGAATAAATATCGTTTGCGCTTTCAAAAACAACTTTAACTAATTTTATATTAAAAATGTTAATACCTACGTTATTAGTATCATATAAAAGATGCTTAAATCTACTTTTTAACAAAATTATTTGAAGATATAATTGCTGCATGTATTTCTACAAACCTAGTCAAATTTGTGGCACACACACACCAATTAACCCTTATTTAGAGAAGGAGGAAGTACGGAGTATATGTATTTTCTTTCCCCTGTTGACATTTCAGTCACAGGACGAGCAGTCAATGCAACAACAATGCTGGGAAATACGGGCGCATGCATCGCACATGTATACAGCACTATAGCAGGATAGCGTATTGAGCATTATTCCATTTCCATTCCATAGTTGCTGTTGCTGTCACATGCTATATGCGAGTTCGTTTACCTAATTTAGTGCCGATCCTTCTACAGGTCGATCGATCTCTGCATATGGAGCTGGCACATGCTGATCCTTTCGCTGCTGCATGTGCATCCGGGCAGAATATACTATTCTCTCCCAATTGAAATAATTTTTAGACAAAATATTTTTTGAAAGGAACGTCAAGAAATATATCGTAATTTTTATTAGAAGAAGAGAAAAAAGAACAAAGGTAAAAAAGTTTTTTTAAATAAAATAGGTGGTCAAAATTGTAAAAAGGTCACACGACAACACGAGTATTTTCGATATAAAGAGAGTACATATCGTCCTCCCAAACGGCACGTACGGAAATTCGGGTTGGCATCGATCGACGAGAGGAATGTTTCGGTGACCTTGCACTCCTTGACATCAGATCGAGTCACCTCCTCCATGCATGTCACGGGCCGGCCGGCACACGAGAGGCCATCCGTCTTACTGTACACGGTGAGCGTCTCTCTCCGCCGGTGAACGTAACAGACCGCAGTGCCAGCGATTTGCAGTGTGTTTGTTTGGATGGTGTCTCATTTTTCACAGAGAAAATAACCGTTAAGTTCTTGGTGGTTGGTTTGTTTAGAGAGGAAAAGCACTAGTGGCTGATAAACTAGGCGGATAAGGTATTAGAATGTACGTCAATAATGGCCCCAAAGTCCAAAGTGCAAAAAGATGTATCTGTAGCAGCATGACGCATGGGTAATAACCGCTCAAACTAGAGGAGTGCCAAGTACTTATGCGAAAATACAAATACAAAATATTTAAACGCATTACATATAACTGTCCATATGTGAGCCATAGGTACCCACAAACCTCTACTAATGTTTATGCTTCTCACTTCTCAGAATTACTGACCTGCGTGTGCGTCTGCTCAAGTCAACGGATTAGCAGACACTGGAAACAATGCATGGTCACCTCCCCTACACTAGCCACTGCCATCTCAGAGGACCATACCGGGCTTTGAACAACCTTGTCTGACACGGGAGTGAAGAGAAGAGTAAATTAAGGGCCAGGTGTTTAGCATGCTAAACACCGAGGCCGTGACCGTGACATGACAGCACCGGCGGGGGTGTGGCGTGCGTGCATCCAATTCCTCCAATCTCCAGCGCCCAAAAGAATCCGAGGTCAAATCCCGAGGCAGCGGCGGCTGTGGCCAAAACCCGCGGCAGCTGCTAGCCGAGCGACTGCGAGAGGCTCCAGCACCCACGCACATCGCCTGCCTACGCGCGAGCGAAGCTCAGCTAGTAGCCGCGCCACCTTCCTCCTCTGCAGTCCCAGTCGCAGCGACGGCGACAGCTAGCGAGGAGAGGACAGGAGAAGCGAGGGAGAGAAGGGGAGGTGATGGACCCCGGCCGCGGCGGTGGCATGACCCGCGTCCGTCTCCTGCTCCTGCTCCTCCTGGGCCTCGGCTGCAGCAATGGCGGCCGATGCTCCTCGGCGCAGACGCTGCTGCCGCCGCAAGAAGGTGAGGCGCAGGACACGCTCTTGAGTTTTTTCACCCCCTCTCTCTGTTCCTTCAGCTTCCGAGTTCTGCTCTTGCTCTCGGATTTCCTACTGACTGAATGCCCCCCCCCCCCCCCCCCCCCCCCCCTGCCGTAGGGTTTTCTTCTTGTTTTGTTTTTTCCAACTCGATGTTTCAATTGAGCGAAGAAGGCATCAAATCGTTATCGCGATGACACATGATTTTGAGCATTTTTGTAATAAACCATCGATTTTGAATTTTACTATGTTGAACGGCTGTTCCTTCACGAACTAAATTGGGGTTTCCCCACCATTTTTCATGAACCATCAATTTTGCATTTTTCTGTCGAATGGCTTCTTAAACTAGGGGCTGGCAGCGGTATAGTTATACACTGGTTACCAGCTGCTAATGGATGGTTTAAGAGATTGACAGGCTAGGGCACATCACATCACGTTAATTGCTGATTAAGATGGTCAGGCAAGAACCAACAGTAAAATCATCTTATCTCTATATTTTTCACTTTACAAAGTGCTTCAAGCTTGTACACCCCACTTCTCCGATAGGCGATAGCAGGCCGGGCGGCCAATTGTTTTGCATCGATGCTGCTGTGGATTTGCTGCCGTCATGCCCCTCCTCACGAACTCTATTAACTTCCTGCTGTGCTCACCCTTGAACTCGCGCCACCAAATGATCTCTTTGTCACTGATGAAAATCTCAGTAAATTGTTGTGCAAACAGGGTCTGAACAAAAAGGAAGACTTTTTTTTTGCGTGATCCTTGTGCAAATAATTTTAGTCCTAGTATGATTTGCTACTGATGAAAAACTACTTTTGTTCAGTGAGTAGACTAGTCTCTACCACGAACAGGGAGCAGATGCAAAATTTCGTTGCTATTTAATCAGGGTCATTGGCGCAAAACAGTAGTAGCTCTAACTCACTGTGCCTCGTCGTCACGTCAAATCCTGTCCTAATCGAGATTAAGTTAGTTCCCCACTTGCCGAGCGAGAGCCAAATAAACAAACGCTATCAGGCGAGAAAAAGATTCTCACCTTTGACGTTTGACTGCGGTCGGAGTTGGCCTCCGATGGAGAGTCCAACCTTGCGCGCCGTCTGCCGTAGGGGGTCATGACGAAGGCTGCTGGCAGGTGGCTGGCGGCCGACTTGCTCTATGGGTGGGTGGTGCCTGGCAAGTGTTTGACGAAATGGCGGAGTCGCATGCTGGCGGCTTGCGTCGGTGCGCGGAGCTCGCAAGATGCGTTGCCGCCGGTAATGTACTGCTCAAGCGATAGCCGTGAACACTGTTTTCGCAGTTCTACTGTCCACAAATGTTGGATCTTTTGCTTCCCAGTTGAAGCAAAACGAGATACTTCTTTTACAATGCTAAGTTTGAGCATGCTGTCACTTGGCTGAATGGCACTCCGCACTTGGCTGAAATTTGAATTGTCTGTCTTTCCAGTTGAAGCACTCAAAGGTATAGCGAACAAGATTAATAAGACGGATTGGGACTTCAATGTGGATCCGTGCAGTCGGTCAGGAAGTTGGGCCAATTCTACTGGATTATTTGTCAGTAATGTGACTTGTGATTGCTCATTCAAGAACTTCACAGAGTGCCATATTATCGGATTGTAAGACATGCCCCACTATTCTACTATTTTCTTTATTCTGAAATGGTGCTCACCGAGAATACTTGAGTGTAGTTCCGTTGTCTCTCATTAATTTAAATGTTGTTGAATTATAGGGAGCTTATGCGGCAGAATCTTAGCGGAGTTCTACCAGAGGAAGTTGTCAACCTTACTTACCTGCGATATCTGTAAGTTCATCAATCTACCTGAGTTTCAGTATATTCGCTGTGAACCAGGACAACAAAGTTTGCATTCCTTGCAGTGACTTATCACGCAACTTCATTCAGGGACCAATTCCAGCATCATGGGGTGACCTACCTGTTTACAATCTGTATGTCTTGCACTTCCCCGATCAATTTGTCAGAAGTATGCATGTAAGTGTCTGTCCTTTATTCAGCATTCTGGTGAAACTACAGGTCCCTCCAGGGAAATCGTATATCTGGAACACTACCTAAGGAACTTGGACGCATGCCCATGTTGAAATCTATGTGAGTTGCATCCGTACTCCCAGTGAACATACCTGCACTGGCCGGAGGTAAAACTGAAAGATGAGAAGAGCTAACTATAGTAACCTTTAAACAATTTCCTCAGACAGCTAGAAGGCAATCTGATTGAGGGTCCTATTCCACCAGAGCTGGGTAACATCAGCACTTTAGAGAGATTGTAAGCCCTTGAACCGAGTCCTATTTTTTTATTACTAGATCTTCATCTGAGGAAGTTTCTTTTGGTTACATTATTGTTTGTCTATGATGACTGAAGCCAAGGTACCTAGAATTGAGTTGGCATTTCTTTTTAATTGTCTTAAGAAAATCTGGAGCAACATTGAATCTTGGCATGGCATGGATTTGGTGAAGAACTGTATTCTAGTTGCATCAATGTATCATTGATGTTTAAGTGTTCCTCTATAGATGTTTAACCAAACTGTAAGCATATACAATAACGAAAATGTAAGAAATCCTCCTTTATTTTTGTTTCCTTACGGTGGTAAATTATGTTGATTCCAAATATCAAGATTGCATCTTGAAATGAAGTTTATATTTCTTTAGCATTAATTTTTGTGCAAAGTTTCTTGAAGCTTTTCTCATTTTTCTCTTACAGTTTCATTTCTGCAAATAACATCACAGGAGAGTTGCCCTCAACCTTTTCCAGGCTGACAAATATGACAGATTTGTATGTCCCATTCATATTTGTTATGTATAGCCTTTCTTCCCAAACACGTTCTAACTTTTCATTCAAACAATTGCAGTCGCGTTGATGGAAACTGTATCTCAGGGAAAATACCTAGTTTCATAAAGAACTGGCAGAGCGTCAACAGAATGTTAGTTTTGCTCTGATATAAACCTTCAACTGAAATGAATCAGAAAGGCTTTCTTCATTTATTCTCATCGACATATTAATCAGTCTCTTCATTTTCCAGCGATATGCAGGGTACCTCAATGAGTGGGCCTATTCCTCCAGAAATTTCCTTGTTGAAGAACTTGACAGAACTGTATGAACATTCCACATAATGTATTATTGTTATAATAATGTTTTTTTATCTTTTATTGGGAGTTTGTTACTTAATGAGGAATGCGATTAACCAAAGGTAATGCATCATCAGGAGATTGACTGATTTGAGTGGACCAAGCATGAAATTTCCTCCCTTACAAAACGCGCTGCACCTCACGGAAGTGTGAGTTTATGTTTCTGTGATTTTTACCACTACCAGACCACCTAGTTATATTTTTCACTAGAATATTGAATTCCCTTTATGTTATAGGGTCCTACGAAATTGCTCCATATATGGTGAAATACCTACTTACCTTGGACAAATGCAGTATCTGAAAGTCTTGTAAGTAATATGCTTTGATCAGTCATTTGAAGAATAGAATTTCTGTTTGTTTCATTTTCTCCATTTGCAAAGGTCCAATCACCAATATGGTTGTAACAAAAAGAAAAGGTTGCATGTACTAGTTTTTGGGTTAACGTGAGTAATGCTTATGTCAACCTATTGCCTATTGTCGGGTACACATTATAGTGTTCTATGAATGTACCTTAATTCTTGCAAGCACTTCACAAAAATCCCTGATTATGTAAATACTATGAACTGTACTAATTTCAGGGATATAAGCTTCAACAACTTGACAGGTCAAGTTCCAGCAAATTTTGAAGGAATGATGGCACTGCAATATTTGTGAGATTTTCGTTCTGTGAAATTATTATTTTAACTTCCGAATTTTTTCTTGATGTAGTATACAAATGACTTTCTATCCTGTGTTAATTTTCACTGTCAATTGTTCAATGGAGCCTCATTTCAATTTGTAAAACTATTAGGTACCTGACTGACAATATGCTGACTGGAGATTTGCCTGCTTGGATGTTGAAAAACAAGGCAAGCAATAAAGTAAACATGTGCGTATGCTGCAACTTGGTGATTTCTATGGACAGACTATTTGCATTCATATGTTTCTGTACAGGACAATTTGTAATTTCTTAAAACACGACAATCATTCCAGTTCCCCTTTCAACTTGTTCGATTTCTTATTCCATGACAATTATTAATGTTTTACAGGGATATATCATATAATAACTTCACGGGTAACCCTCCTTCTGAGTGTCAGCAAGCAAATGTGTATGTAAATTTCAAATATTCTCACATACAATTACTTTATTTTTCATAGTGATGCTTACATGCTGTTGTCATTACAGAAATATGGTGTCAAGTTTTTCGTCTTCAAATGATAATTCGTAAGATCCTGCTAAGAAATATGCAGAAAACATTTTCAATTTCTATCATCAAATGTCCAGGAAAGAAAAGGAAGTCTGAAATGTTTTACTTCTATTTGTTTTTTTTTGCAAGATTGCAATCATGTTTAAGAAAGAATCTTCCTTGCACAGGAAAATCACACTGTAAGTTTACTTACACACAGCAGATTGATCAAAAGTCCACAAGTTCATAACAGAATTCAGACATCTAACAGTATCAACTGCTTACTTCAAATATATTCAGATTCCTCCTTGTTCATCAACTGTGGTGGAAAAAGTGTTGTGGTCGATGGGGTAACCTATAAGGATGACTCATATCAAATAGGAACATCAAGTTTTGTGTTATCTGATGATAGGAAATGGGCATATAGTAGTACTGGTGATTTTGTGGGTAACGAGAATGCTGACTACATTGCTAGAAACACATCGAAGCTGACCCTGGCTTACCCAGAGCTCTACACTGAAGCTCGCCTCTCACCTCTCTCACTGAAATACTATGGCCTCTGCATGGACAATGGTGAATATACAGTTAGGCTTCATTTTGCTGAGATTGTGTTCTCAGACGACCATACTTACAACAGCAATGGCAAGCGTGTTTTCGATGTCTTCATCCAGGTAAAAGTGTTTCTGCCATTTGCTGTTTCCAGTCTATCATAATAAGGCTGGCATCTTGGTTTCCGTTGTACCACAATTATTGTTTCTCACACTTTTGTCTCTGGTCAGTTAAGTCGTGCAATTGTAAGCAATTTGTCAAGGAGTGGCAATTATAATCTGAAACATTTGATAAAAGATTATGAAATTGCGAACATCAGAAGTTGGATAAAAGATCCCAAGACATGTCAAAGTTTTTTTTTGTTTGATCGAGGAGCTTCATTCGCAAAAAAAAAGAAAAAAAATCGAGGAGCTTAATTTTTGTTGGTTTAACTTATTGCTCTAACAACTACTCTTTAAATGTGTTATATCCCTACCCAACTTTACAACCTTCAAATGAATTTGTTTGATCCTACTTGACAAGTTTCAAGTTTGCAGAATACAGATAGAGGATTCCTTTGTTTTCTAATGCATTGTTACCTCAAATTTGCAATAACCTTCAGGGTGCGAAAGTTCTGGGGGATTTCAACATCAAAGAAGAGGCTGGCGGTGCTCATCGTGCGATCACCAAAACTTTTGCAGCCAACATTACAGACAATACGCTGGAAATTCACCTCTACTGGGGAGGCAAAGGCACCACAGCAATACCCTACCGTGGCGTGTACGGTCCATTGATCTCAGCCATATCGGTGACACAAAGTGAGTGCTTCACACACTCCCTACCTGTTGCCAATGTTTAGGCTCGATTTTATTTTATTTTTTTGGAAAAGGGAGAACCTTTTCAGAACCATATCTTCTTGATTATATGCTTTGGGTATTTGCTGATTTGGTATGGATATAGCACACAGCTGGCACCACCGTGGAGTCTCTACTGTAGTGGTGATTGTCATTGTGATTGCTGCGACATGTTTGGCTATCATACTTCTGACAGCTTTCTATTTCAAAGTCTTTTCAAGGAAGAACACGAAAGAAAAAGGTGAGTTCGTCTTCTTATTGTAAGCCACCATCGTTTTCACTACACATGGTACAGCATATGATATGATACACATCCTAAGCTATTCTTTTTTTTCTGGTTGAACATGCTTCGTATTATTATTATTTTTCGTAGTATAGCACGTGTCTTTTTTTTCTATTTGGCTATAGCGTAGCTTCTTGTCTTTTTTTTATCGGATAGCCTAATTGATTCTACACCTTTTTACAATGGCATATATTGGTTACATCGTGCAATTTGTGTGTTTCATTGCGACGGAGTATGTCATTTTTCTCATGGATAGGGGTTTCTTTGCATGTTTCACCACGGTTGACGTCGATCGTCGATTTCATCACTTGGCCATTGTTTTGACTCCTACTTTTTATCCCCAAATACACTTTGGCTCGGGTAAAAGTAAAACGCTAACCTCTCAATCCACATTGCCGCCGCCGCCGCGGCGGCGACCGCCGTCCCACCATCCTGTCGCAGCTTTCTTTCTATCCAAACGCCGCCGCAATCCCAGAGATGCCCACGCCACCCTAGTTGGGCCGCCGCCTCCTGGACGCTGCGGAGGCCCTCGTTGCCTGAGGCGCGCAGCCGCGCACATACGCGGCCGAGCCTCCCGGGCCCAGCGGCGACTCCGCCTTTCCGTCGCGCCGTCGGTCCCCCGGCCACCGTTCACCCGCGGCCGCGTCCTGCTTATCCGGCTGCCCAAAGTCTGGACAGAGGAGGAAACTCTGCTCCCTTCTGCAACACGAGAGATGTCTGGGTTCGAGTTCGAGATACCGGAACCCATAGTCAAGCTGGAGTTGGATGGGACAAACTACGGGCGGTGGGCATTGCTAGCGAGGGTCACCCTCAGAGCCTGTGGTCTCTGGGGGCACATCACCGGAGAGAATGCCTGTCCTCCTGCCCCTGTTCCTCCTCCCCAGCCACAAGCGAATGCTGCTAAGGAGGTTGTTGATGCTGCTAATAAGGCTTTCAAGGACTACCAGAGCGCTATGGATGCCTGCAGGCAGTGGGACGCCGATGACGCCCGTGCCATGCTCTTCCTGATTCACAGTGTCGAGGCTGACATCACCCACCTGCAGCCGGAGAGTGCCCAGCAGATTTGGGCGCACCTTAAGCAGCGGTACCACCTGGTTGTCGACACTGTCCACTATTCCACGCTGCAGCAGCTCCAGGCACTTAAGCAGGATGACGATACTGTGGAAGCCTTTTTCTACAGGTTCATGCATCTTTGGAGCAAGCTTAGTTCTTTGCTCCCACTCCCAGATGTCTGTCATGGATGTGCTTGCTGTGTGAAGCGCCATCAGCATGATGACAAACGCTGTCTCTTTGAGTTTCTCATCCGCCTTCGGCCAGAGTTTGAGCCTGCCAAGGTCCGGTTGTTGAGCTGTTCTCCTCTACCGTCTGTGATTGAGGCGCGTAACACCCTTATTGATGAGGAGATTTGGCTCCAGAGCACTGCTCCTGCTGAGAAGAAGAAAAGGAAGAAGAAGCGTAGTGGTGGTCGTCCCAATTTGAAGTCTTCTGAACCTTCTGAAGGTTTTTCTTCATCACTGCGCCAGAATGAGGTTGCACAGATGGTTAATCAATTTCAAGGCCTAACTCACCAGGGGTCATCAGGGTCTACCCATCTTCCTCACTCCAGATACTCCCACTCCTAAGGTTGCTGTGCAGTTGTTATCTTCTGGTCATCTCACTAATCATTGTTTTGCTGGTTTTGAATGTGTCCTGTTCTTTTGCAGGAACTTTTAGGCAGCGATCGTGATTGGGATTGACCGTTGTAGTTTATCAGCTCCTTCACATCCTTGATGGACGCAACCTTTTATCCACTTCTGCAATGTCCATGCCAACTGCCACTGTCTCTGCCACCAGTTTCCCTGATAGTTTAGGAATTAGGGCACCATGTGGATTGTGCCTATTGTAGTCAGTATTTTGGGGGTGTCATTGCCTTGCTTGTCATGCGTTCTTGACACTTCGATGGTTGCTACGCTTTCTATTGATTCCATATCTACTCATCATCTTGATCTGGTTAACTCTAATGTATATATGCATCTGGTCCTTCAAGAATGATAAAAAAATGTGCAATTATTATGTGATTTTCGTTTATGTATGCTTTTACCCTTGTTTTACGTTACTTCTTGATGAAGATGTCAATCCATGACCATTTATCGTCCTTTCTAATTTTCACTCATTAGACAAGAATAATTTAAATAATTAACATTTTGAATGGTGAAAGTTGACCATATTCGTATCCATATTTCTTATGCGAATTTTACTAGGAATATGGTAGATATTGTTATCACTACAGGTAAATTTATGCCATAGCCAGATCTCATCTAATATGACAGTTGAATAAAATGCATAGTATCCGCGTAACATAGACTATAACTATCAATATGTCACCCGTAGTACTCTCTGCTGTATGGTGCCTTGTTTGAGTAATTCCTTCTGGCATCATTCTTGTTAACTTTAATTTCTTTCTACGTCCAATCCTGATCTGTTTTCACATAAGAAAAATGTTTTTTATGCATAAGAATTACTATTGATTCTTCACTGGATAATAAGTGAAGATCATATTAATTTTTTTTGTCTTGTAGTTCTAACTATTAGTAGTGTTTTTCTTGGTTGGGTTCATGCTCTGTGGTATGAGTATTTTTAGTGCACTGAAATTCCAATATTCTCTTTTATTTCACATTTAGAACATTCATGATGTTCCTAACACAGTTGGGTGTTCCAATGTAATCTATATGTTTTCAATCTGATTGTAACACTGTATTTCTTCCCACAAAAAGGACAATCTTGTCTTATGATTGTGAGTTAGGGAAGGCTTCACATTTACTTAATGATCTAATCTCAATGTTCAACTTGTATTATGGCTGTTTGGCCTATCTTAAAAGTTACAGTTGTCAGGCCTATAAAGCTTAGTTGTGGCTGAAAATAACTTTGTTTCATATTTCTAAGGTTATTTGTATGTGCTATGTGCAATGAGTGACTTTATGCCATAAAGCTTGGATAAATAATTTTTATTTTCCTCAGGTATTTAAAAATTTAAATCACTTCTGTATTTATGCCCTGATGTGTTCGTGCTTTACTTTCATGTGTCATCACAGGAAGACATTCCTTCTTCAAAGGAAGGAAAACCAATACTTCAGAGCTTCAAACACGGGCACAGTATTTCTTTAGCCTGAAAGAGATCGAATCTGCAACAAGACATTTTGACCCTGCTAATAAAATAGGCGAGGGTGGCTTTGGACCTGTTTACAAGGTAAAAACTATGAGCTTTATCCCCTCCCTTCTGGTGTCATGGAAAAACATAATGTACTTCATTACCTTACGTACTTTCACATCAACTGCATGAATTTTCCACAGCAGGTTCACACTTGAATTTGATTACTTGTGAAGCAACGGAATTTCAGTGTTTCACCTGATCACCAACTTTAAATGCATAAGAATGTCTAGTTTTTGTGTGTTGCTGAGTACTACAACACATTTCGAAGTACTAGTCCTTTTTCCTGATCATTGCTACTGTCAGTAATTTTGGTGACATTAGAAAACCAAAGCAATGCTTATTATTATGACATTCGTTGAGAATCTTTTTTTGGCCAAAAAAAGGATGGCCAATTTGTAGACTGTTGTAAGTTTTTTTTTTGCAAAAAAAGGATGTTCAATTTGTAGACTGTTTACAAGGTAAACAACTCACAACGACATGCTTGTAGGGTTAAGATAACAATGAATATATCTGCAAATAATAATCAATGCTGAACAACTCATTTATACCTCTGAAACAAGGATTTTGGTTTAGTGCCTCTTTGGTGAACATTTATGCGATTGTTTCAGAGTTATCTGGAAATAAATCATACACTGATCTCTGGCTTCAGGGTACACTGGCAGATGGTACTACAGTTGCAGTAAAAAAGCTTTCTTCAAAGTCGAGCCAAGGAAATCGTGAGTTTTTAAATGAGATAGGAATAATATCTGCTCTAAGGCATCCAAATCTTGTGAGGCTCTTTGGTTGTTGTATTGATGGGGATCAGCTTCTGCTGATATATGAATTCTTGGAAAATAATAGTCTTGGTCGTGCACTTTTTGGTAAGCCCTCATAAGCTCTGGTAGCGTTTATTCAGTTGTAGTCTTGATCTGGAATGAATTTGTCTTGCAGTTAATTAGTTAAAAACTCTAGTAAGTGCATTCTGTTCTAATAACAATGCATTTCTTAGGTCGCTCAGAACATCAGTTGAAATTAGACTGGCCAACAAGGTACAACATCTGCCTTGGAACTGCGAAAGGCCTATTCTATCTCCATGAAGAGTCTACACTAAAAATTGTCCACAGAGATATTAAACCCTCAAATATTCTTCTTGATGAAAAGCTGCAGCCAAAAATATCGGATTTTGGCTTGGCTAAACTGAATGATGACTGTGGCCGAGTGAGCACTCGGATTGCTGGAACTGTGTAAGCTTTCTGTCTAGTGCCTGTGGTTCTTTTATTTTCTATAGTGCGATTAAATTGCTTAAACCTTTTTTTTAATGTCTCGGGTTGCTGGAGTAACAAATTTCTATGCATGCTGTCCACAAATTTAAGGGATTCTGAGTTTGTCCTAAGTCTCCTAAGTTTGACCCAATTTATGGAGAACATGTACTATATGAAAGACGTAATATATGGAAATATATTTCATAATGGAGCTAATCATGCTCATTTGATACCATAAATAATACTATTGTTTTTCTATAAACTTGGTCAAATTTAGAATAGTTTGACTTAGGACAAACTTAGAATGCCATACATTTGTAGAGTAGGATTTTTTGTTTGTAATTCGTGTTGTTGTCATGTTGTGTCAGTGGTTATATGGCACCTGAATATGCCACAAGAGGATGCTTGACACGCAAAGCGGATGTCTACAGCTATGGAGTGGTGACACTAGAGATTGTTAGTGGCATGAGCAATATAAATAGCATGTCTGATGAAGAATATCTGCATCTTCTAGATTGGGTATGGCATTTTTCTGCTGTTTTCTCTTGTCTTTGAGGATTCAATTTCCGCAATCAACATAATAAAGCTTAATTTAATGTTACTTGACAAAGTTATTTTGAACTCTGTATAGTCTGTAAAGCTGCTGTTAAACTTGCAAAGCTTTTTTGTTCATAGTTGGGCTGATTGTATGTTCAAGTCACTGCTTTACTAAATTTGTTTCATCAACCTCAGGCTGAAAGGTTGAAGCAGCAAGGGAAGCTGCTAGAAATGGTAGACCAGCATCTTGGTTCTGAGTACTCACAAGTACAGGCACTGAGGCTGCTGAACATAGCTCTTCTTTGTACAAACACGTCACCAACCCAGCGGCCAAGAATGTCTTCAGTGGTGAAGATGCTTTGCGGTCAGATCCCCGTCGAGGTTGTACCTGATGACGATGATCTAATTGAAGACTTGCGACTCAACTTCACCCAGTCCCCCAGCTCCATGAATAACAGCAAAACAGATTGGTCCGAGATGCCATTAAGCGATCCGTCGATCTTGCTCCACAACAGCAAGGACAGTGGCTACCTCCCGTCTTCGAGCTCCTCTTCTCTGAAGCTATGAGCTGCATTGCCAGGGCCCAGGAGTAGCTATAGGCAGAAAGGTTGACGGTATCGGCATGTTTTTGGCCCGATGCAGCCGTTGTACAGAGCGAGCATTTGGTTGATGCTTCCAGTTCAATTGTGTTGGTGTTGCGCATCAATTGTCATTCAGGGTTGCCATCCACAGCCAGTTGCAATTGAGCATAGCATTCCATCAATGACATATTCGTAATCTGGCACCGCATTTTTTTGGCTTCAAAGTCAAGATTTGTAGAAGTGGTCCGGAGGATCTGATTGACTTCTGCCAAATCAGAGTGGAGTTCAGTGCCTGGTGGTACAGAGATGTGTTTAGCATATTGCCCTTCATAAGGAAGTGCATTGAGCAAGCTGTGTGTATCGTGCGGTCATACCGTCAGGCATCCAGGCAGGATCGCAGGACCTCGAATGAAGTATGCATCTGTGCGCCCTGGTTCACCTTTCATATCCAGAAAATGGATTGTACAAATTAATGAATCAGAAAGCGCTAATCTGGTAGCAAGATTATGTTATTTTTCTAGGATATGGTCTGACAACTTACCATAGATTTGGTTCTTCATCTTGTGTGACTTATTTAGACCCTAACGTGGCAAATGATTTACTGATGAGTTATGTGCTTGTTCTCTTTCAAGTATGATATAAACACTTTGTGTTTTCGAGGAATTGCAGAGTTTGCGTCGAAAAAGAGGTACTGCAGGCCTCCACCTGTAGATCTAAAAAATAAATTTGGTCTTTGTTAGGGGTGTTTGATCCCACCGGCTATAGCTTAGATCTACCACATCGGATGTTTGGCAGTAATGACAAAATCATAATTTTTTTTCTTAATTCTGACAATTTATTTCATAAAATTTCGGATTAATTTGAGACAAATCTATTAAATCTAATTCTTTTGCAAGTTTTATAAATGGTTTATATTTCATTTTGTAATTAACATCCGATTCGATTTGACAAATATAAACTTACCACGAATATTTATTAATTATTACTTGCTTGTTTACGTGCAATTTTTATCTTGTCCAGGGATATCTTTGCATATTGTTTTACCTAGTACATGCTGCAACTCCAAGCGCAGAACATGGAGACAGAAAAACTCTGACCCACAAACCCTAGACCCGCCCTCGCATTGCCGCCGCCGCCGGCCTTTCGAACCCCGGCTCCGCCACTTTCTTTCTGCCCAAGCGCCACCGTCTCCTCCGACCTCAATCGAAGAGCCGCAGTCGCCGCCGCCGCGATGTTCCCGTTCGATATACCGGTACCAGGAGTGAAGCTGGCTTTGGACGGCAGAAACTACGGGTACTGGTCAACGCGAATGCGTATCTATTTCGAAGCCGTCGGTGTCTGGGACCACATCACCGGCGCGAGCCCCTGTCCTCCGGCTCCTGCCCCTCCTGCTCCCGGGGCTGTCTCCCAGGATGCCGCCAGCAAGAGCTACCAGCAGGCTCTCGACGCCTACAACGGCTGGCGCACCGACGACGCCCGCGTAAAGCTCGTCCTTTTCGACGGCGTCGAGGCCCTCATTGACGACAAGCCGACTGCCCAGCAGATGTGGGCGGATCTCAAGGGGCGGTACGAGCGGATTGTTGATGCGGTCCACTACTCCCTGCTCCAGCAGCTGCAGAACCTTCATCAGGGCAGCGATTCGGTGGAGACCTTCTTCGGTCGGTTCACATCAGTCTGGAACAAGCTCCATTGCTTGATCCCGTCCCCGGAGGTTTGCCAGAAATGTGCCTGCTGTGTGAAGCGCCGGGAGTTTGAGAACAAGAGTTGTCTTTATGACTTCCTCATCCGGCTTCGGCCTGAATTCGATCGTGCCAGGGATCTGCTGTTATTCAGTTCCCCTGTACCGACCATGATTGATGCACTGAATGCCCTTCGTGTTGAGGAGATGCGGCTCCAGAATCCAGATCGAGTCTGACAAGCCCTTGGCGGCTGCCCCTGCTGTTGATGTTAAGTGTGACTTTTGTGGGGTCTGTGGTCACACCTACGACACTTGCATCAAGAGGAGGAAGAAGAGCAATCGTAGAGGCTATCAGTGCTTTTGCATCCTTGGCAAATTCCATCTTTCCATCTGCTTATGCTGCATCCTCTGCTACCTATTCCAATGATGTTTAGGACACTGTGTTGTGCCTATTATATTAAGTGACTTATTAGACTGTGCTTGCCTTCCTTGTCATGTCGTTCTTGATGTTTCCATGCTTTGTCAGTGATACAAGCTTGGTGAACATCTAGTCCCCGATTCCATGTCTACCTTTTGACCTGATTAATCTGGTGTATGTACATCTGCTCCTTTTGAGTTGAAGGATGACCGCAGTTATTATGCGGTATTTGTTGATGACTGTTCTTGTTTTACATTGTTTTTATTTCCTCACTAAAGCATGAAGTACTTGCCGTTAATTGTTTTTTTGCTACCAGGATTTACACTCATCAGCATGAGTTCTTGGGATAAAATAACATTTTGAATGACAAATTTCTGTACCATATCCACATCTATATTTCTCACAGGAATTCAAACACAAATAGGACAGAAATGGTTAATTTTACAGCAAAATTTAACTATCCACTTGTCATCACTGGTGCTCTTAGGGTTTCAGAAAACAACCCTGCTTGGTTTGAGCAATTGCTTCTGTCATCATTTCAGTTTGTTTCATTGTTAGTGCTCTCTATTAACAATCTTTGACCTCTTTGTTCACAGTTTCACACCAGACAAATGGTTGGTGCTATGATATTTAATTAACATAAACTGTTGTTTTAACTCTTCGTTGAGTAATATAGAAAATATTAACAGCGTTTGTTGCTGAGTTCATGCTTGGTGGTTCGACTTAGCTCAAGGGCTGTTTTGCCTACCTTAAGGTTAAGTTGTCAGGCTTACTTTGCGGTGTGCCAAAAATTGTTTCTAGTTTGCAGTGACAAAAATCAATACCTGTAGCACATAGTTTGCAGGGTGCCACAATTTTTATTTTATTTTTTTGAGGAGGTGCCACAAATTTGTTTCTACATTGAATTTAGCTCTCATTTTTACAAACACATCCCCAACCTAGTGGCCAAGAATCCCCATGGAGGTCAGACCTGATGATGGTAGTCTGAGTGAAGACTTGCGACTCAACACCTCCCACTGTATGAATAACAGCCAAACAGATTTGGTCCCAGATGCGATCAACTTGTTGCTCCAGAACAGAAAGGACAGTGGTTATTAATTTCTCTCTGAGGTGTGAAGCTGTGTCACCACGAGTGTCAAGGCAGCAAAGCTGATGGTATTGGCAATTCTTTGGCCTGACGCAGCAGTTGTACAGAGGCGAGCATTTGGTTTCATGCTTCACATTGGTTTGTTTTGATGTTGATTGCTGGTTGCCATTCAGGATCACGAGATATCTCCAGGATTTCATCCACAGCTTTGCTGCAATTGATCATAACATCGCATCTACACTTATATATTTTGAAACCACGTTCTCTTAGCTTCTATGTTAACCATTCCCAATATTTGTTCCGAGTTCAGCCAGAGTTGAGCGCAACTTGATAAGGGAAATGTTCTGAGCATAGTGACGGGGATCTTGTGATCATTAATTATTCAGTTTGTTGGTGTTCAAACGTACTGGTTCAGCCTTCATATCCATCAGCAGAATGCACAAAGGAATGGCTCCAATGCGCCTATCTGATCATTCTTCGCGGTATTGCACAGAACAAGACCAGAGGCAGGCAGCGTTGCAGTTTGGATTCGGGAACGACCTTCTGATTTCGTAACCTGTTGCACAACTGCACCAGCCACATCTCTCCAGTTTTCTGAAGCAGAGAGTGCAAGTCAAGCAGGACACTGCGACAACATCTGCAATCACAAATTCACAATCCTTGCAGGATTAGGGCTCTGGTCCATACTGGGTGACACTCAAAACAAACACAGCAAAACACAAAGAAGAAAAGAAAAAATAGAATAACAACACTTACTTAAGGAGGCAAGGAGGTAGAGCATTGGGGATATATATATCTCACCAACATTTGATTAACTGAGTTATGGAAACAGGCGTACATGGACACTTCCACATGCATTCACGGGTTGACCAACTAAACTAGAGTTCGGAGCAAACCATAGTCCCGTGGTGCATCCATCACCATCTGATCAACCCCTTTTCCTCCCCCATCCACTCACCACACACACACACACACATAACAGATATATAGTATATACTCTCATCGATCACAGGTGAATATTAGATTACTGAAATACCCCCGCCCAGAGGTGAATAACAGCCTGCCACATCAGCTTTGATTACTTCTCGCGGTTAATTCAGCTGCTGCTGCTGGAGGAGTTGAGCCTGCCGGTGCTCTTGAGGAAGGAGGTGCTCTTGGTGATCTCGCGGAGGGGCTTGTTGGTGAAGCGGATCAGGTTGTAGGCCCACGCCCCCGCCACGGCCCCAACCACCGGGCCCACCACGTACACCCAGATGGACCGGTACTGCCCGCTCACCAGGGCCGGGCCCACGGTACGGGCCGGGTTCATCGACGCGCCGGACACGGGCCTGCCAGACCACAAGATGGATGAAAAGCTTTTCCTTGTTTTTTCCTCCCCCACTCTTGGATGGAATGGAAGTCAGTCAAGCAGAAAAATGCAAATATCAAGTGAAGAAATTAGACTTCTCCGGACAAAAATTCAAAGTATTACTAGTAGCACACTAGCTAATTCAAAGTATTAGCTGAATTACTAGCGCTAGTGAGCAAAATAAAGTGCACCGACCGTATGCTATACTTTTCCACAGTTTGTATTGGGTTGGGCCGGTCAGTATTAAGTTCACATTAATGGCAGTGCACCGGTCGTCACCAACCACACTCAAAGCTGCTCCGATCCTGCTAGGACGCCATGACTCTCCTCATCACATGACGGCCTTTATGGCTCCCATTAAACCCTGCTACCGACAGCGACACCCACAACAAATCTTTTTCTATTCTCTTTTTGTTTCTTTTCTTGACTTGGGAAAAAAGATGCAAATCTAATATACTCCTCCTGTGTGAGGTGATGGTTTTGTGTGCAGTGTGAAAAGCTAAAAAGTCTCAAACTTTAAAGTTATTCGATCTCCAGTGACAAGTGAGCTGATGTCATTCGATGTGGTTCATGCAAATTTCCAACTAGAAATTAGAAGTTGATTAACTCGTAGTAAATATTTTTAGCTGGTGTCATACAGGCGATGAGTGTTTAATTACCCGGCAATGAGCACGTTGAGCAGGATGGTTGCGCCCACGGCCAGCCCTGCCAGCTCCCCGATCTGCATGCACATCACACAAACAGCCGCTTCATCAGATTCAGCTATAACTCAGGAGGTTAGTAGTTAGTTACTGAGTTAATTTCTTTCGTAATTTATTTATCACGGCGAATGCGAAACAGAAAAGGCAAGCAAGAAACACGGCAGAAACAAAACTTACGGCTCTGTTGTCGGTGGCGACGCCGGAGATGACGAACATGAGGTAGAAGGTGGTGATGATCTCGATGACGAGAGACTGCGCGTCGGAGCCCGTGGGGAGCGTCCCGGGGAAGTGCTCGTGGCGGCCGCCGAACATGAGGCGGAGCGTGCCGGAGGCGAGGGTGGCGCCGAGCATCTGCGCCAGCACGTACGCCGGGAGCTGCCGCCACGGGAACCGGCCGCAGGTGGCGAAGGCGAATGTGACGGCCGGGTTGAAGTGGGCGCCGGAGATGTGGCCGACGGCGTACACCATCACCATCACGGCGAGGCCCCACACGATGGCCACGCCAGGGAACGTGATCTGACCGTCCCGGCTCGCGTTGATCGTCACCGCGCCGCACCCCGCGAAGATGAGGAAGTAGGTGCCGAAGATCTCCGCGATGATCTGCGGTAAAATGCATGGTGGTGTTAATTTGGTTTGGTTTACTAATTATTTTTTCGTCGGAATTAATCAGGATATTGTGGTTAACAACCACGGGCACTAGCAATCTCTAGCAATCGTTATCGTCCTGAATCTTTGCGTTCGACGTGAAGTGACTATGTTGACTAGTATAGTAAGTATTGTTCATGGCATTTCGTGAGTCGTTGATTTGTATTTCTTTTTGTCCTCACTCTAGATGCAGACAGGGCGCCGGGATTTGTTTGGGTGGGAGCTAGCTAACATCTGGGTGTGACATGACATGCTCCTCCTTAAACTCTTTTTAAGGATATGCCAGTTTTGCACGCCATGCACACTCCAGCCTAGCCTAACTGCATGCAAAGCCCCTGAATCAGGGGGCGTGCTGCTAGGAATGGTCGATCGGATCTACAAGGAAACAAAACCCTGACATGATGAATATGAATCTGAACTTCACAATGCAGGGTAAGAACGACGGCCATGAAACAACTCTCGATCGATCTTGGATACGAAAGATTGTTTCGCCGGTCGGCGGGGCCGGGGGAGGGAACGACGACGACGACGGAGAAGAAGAAGAAGAACAGGAGGCCATGGCAAGAACCGGGTCCTGTTGACCTCTCACCTTCTGGATGAAGGGGACGGAGAGGGCGGCGCAGCCCTGGTCGGCGGCGAACTCCTCCTGCTTCCTCCCCTCCTCCATGGCCCTCTGGTCGCGAGCCCCGTTCGTGGAGTTGTCGCCGCCTCCGGCCATCTCTCTCTCTCTCTCCTGTCCCTGCTTGCACGCTGTACGCACGCGCTCGGATTCAGATGGGCGCAGCGCAGCAGGAGGGGCAGAGCACGGTGCAGTGAAGAGATGAGGGAGAGAGAGAAGAGAGCAGCGGGCGATGGGGTTTGGCCGATGACCCGGGCGCCTATTTATTGGCTCCAAGCCCAGCCGGCTCCATCACCGCTCGTCGCTATCCATGCCGGTTCGATTGACTCGGCCTCCTGGTTGGTGGGGGCGTCTTGTTTTTTTTATTATTTTTTTACTGTGATGAGGGAGGTAATTATCCAGAGATTGACCGTGCAGGGCTTAATGCTTGCGATGGAAAAGGTTATAACAGTCTGGTTAATCAACTTGGCATCCATCTAATTTAAGTAAAACAAGAAAAAATTGACCTCCAATTGTTTGGCAAACCAACTTGGTAAAAATAGAAACTTAGCAAAACTCACCTCCCCGCGCGTATATATACGCGCACGGATCGTGGTTGCCATCATCGTTTCCGTGTATGTGGGAGGGTGAAAAAGAAATAAAGAATAGAGAAGGATTCCTGATATAAGTTTTCATGAAGAGCTGGAAAGACACAGACTTAATTTTATTTTCTCCAGGATTCCTGACGTAAATTAGATCTGAGTTTGGCAAATGTGAATTATGCGAAATTATTGGAGATGAATTCTTTTTTACTTAGCATATATTTTTAAAAGTTGGTAAAACACAAGATTTGCCAATTAAAATTTAGGAAATGCTCTAACCACATGCGCGATCCCAGGGCTGAAATGACGAACTAAATATACCTACCAAACGGGCGCGATCCCCTTCCTCCACAAGGTGAGAAAACAGAGCCTTCCTTTTTTTCCCTAAAAATGATAGCCTTATCGGAAGCACTCCTGTTTTAAAAGCCTGGCAGCTCCAGTTCCCGTACTCTTTAATTACCCATGTGTACTTTTAAAAAATATATATATTACCCCATGTATACTTCAATTCTAAAAATTGGACCAAAATATATACATGGACTAAGTAAATCATAGTAAGTGTTTCTTGGAAAAAATTAAAATATTGTATATATCTTTCACATCAAATACCTTTTGTATGACAGTTTTTCGTACAGTTTGGTAACCTGTAGGCACTAATCATCTTTCAGGTTATATATATCCCCCCTACATCCTCAAATAATGCCATGTTTTGGACAAGCAGGTTGATCAATCAGCCTTATGAAAAAATTGAACCGTCAATAGCTTTCAATCATGCATGCATGGACCCCCAAACACACAGAGGATAAAACATGCATGTAATAAGCAGAGTGTGAGTAGCACTAGCACTAATGAATAAGCAGATTGTGAGTAGCCAGCTCGGCTCATTAAGGTTGGACTCGTTACGACTCGTTTGATAACGAGCCGAGCTTAGCTTGACTCGTTAAAGTAACAAGCTAAAAAACCGAGTTTGACTTGTTTGAAAGTTCTATTACTAAAGTGTCTTAGCTTGACACTTTAGTAATAGAACTCTATTCATTAAAAATAAATTTAGTATTTTCATCTTTGTCGAGCCTAACGAGCTAATTGAACATATCATGAGCAGTTCACGAGCTGACTCGTCAAACGAGCTAAAATCGAGACTCAACTTGGCTCGTTTGAAGATGGAGCCGAGCTGAACCGAGCCAAACGAATGAGCCGAGTTAGCCTCGAGCTTTTTATGCCGGCCATACCAGTGAAGTGCCAACTGCCAACTGGATCCCAAGAGCACCTGTGGGCCGGGGTACGAGAGGTTCATGCATCCCTCGCTCCCATAATCACCGGCAACGCACCCGTCCGTCTTTAATTAATTTCGGCTATTGAATTGCTAATCGGACAGCAGTTGAGACGTACAGCTAGAGAAAAGCGGTCGAGATCGTACGGCCGATCGAGAGAGAACACGTACGTGCACACACTCACAGCAGCCAACAACAACACACACGCATGATCGTCCAATCGTCTATCCGAGAGCGGGAGGAGGCGATGATCCAGCAACAACATCCAAAGTACGGCCACGGCTCAACAAATCGTTGTCGCTAACTTAAGGTTGCAACAACCTCATCAACGGACGGACGGACGGATCCTCAGTTTTTATGTTTTCTAGCGTCACTTGTGCGACGAAAAAGTTTGCTGTTCGTTTGGCTGGTGGCTGATTATCGGTGCGGGTTTGTTTTAAGAGAAAAGTAATGCTGATTGGTTATTGGTAGATGGTTTGTTCGGAGAGAAAATTACCGCTGCTAGCTGGTGGCTGATCCAAACGAAAAGGCTGTCTTCGACCTGCCTCCTGATGATCCCCTACTGATGCGTGCGCGCGGGAGCAGCATGTGAATAATAGTGTACGTGATGATGGATGCGATGCGACCGTCCCAAGATGAAGGCTGGCCGGGTGATCGATCGAGTTGTAGTAAATGGAAGGCCGCGGCCTACGTGGACGTGGTGATGTGGAAATTAAGGCCCGCTGCTAATGGAGTACCAGTAGACACACACCCGCACAAATGATGATGGTCTAGTCGTCGTCGTCGTCGACCACCTTTTTTGTTTTGCCGCCTCGCGCCTTCTCTGTTGCACGTACTACTGACCCTTCCGGAAGCGGCGTCGCCCCCCGAGATGGAGCAAAAGGAAGGAAGGAAGGGGTCACGCGGCCGGGATCATATTCATATCGGAGATCGATCGAGGGTCACCAAAAACCTTACCGCCTTACCGGCCTGGTGGAAGAGAGAGAGAGAGAGAAGCGTGACCCTTCCTTTTGCGCACGACGACGGCAACGACTTCACCGCATGCATGCAATGCACTCTGCGAAATGACGCCGTGGCAGGTCCCGCTCGACGCCGCCGACCCGGCGGCGTGCTCGCCTGACAGTCGGGTCCCGCGCTTCAATGCTTGGCAGCACTGGCCGGGGGGTATAGTAGGAGCTGGTAGTAGACTGGAGATCAGAGAAGCGTGCTGCGTGGCATTGAATGGTTTGGGGGTAGCCCGAAGCAGATGAGGCCCGGGGATCTTGGGTCTCGTATCGTACGTACGTGTTGTCTGTGAAGCTACTCGTCTCATTTGGTAGAATAAGTTGTTTAGGAGCAGTGTTTCTAAAATACAACTTTGAATTTTATTTTTTATAAAAATATTTATTGTGAAGCTATATATGTGTATTTTTTTGAAATAATTTTCAAAATAAATCTATTGATATTCAACAACTTAAAAGTTATTCATCATTTATATTCTCAATATTTCAATCAAACATTATTGCCTAAAACAACTTCTTTACCAAACCGGAAGAATCTTAGTGCGCATGCATGCTGACTTGCTCAACCTTGGTGTCTAGGCGTGCTAGTCCGGTTGGCCACTACATACTCCTTCCGTCCCAAAATACAAGGTTTTGAAAAGTTCAAACTGAAAAAACAATAGTGAGAGGAAATGACCTCTATACACTTTAATTTTGTTACATACCCCCAGGACTTTATGTTTTCGTACAAAATTTAAACCCTTCGGAATCTTATATTCTCGGACACAGAGGGGAGTACCATCTAGCGTTGCTCTCCGACCTTAGCTCTCCTCCCGCGCGCATGCCAAGCTAGCTCGCCACAGCTCTAGTTCGCTTGCAAGTGCGGTGGGGCATGGCGGCAGCCATTGGCGGCGCGCGGTCGAGACACATATAGAGAGGGGTGGTCGATCGCACGGCAGCCATACCTCTGATCAACACAATCATAGGATAATTAGGATCGTTTTATCCCTAATCATAGGGCTAAATAGAGGGATGGTAACCAAAAACACACCCGAGAGGTCGCGCTGCTGCTGTAGATCGATACGGCAGAAATTGATTAGCCGGAAACCTTGGTGGCTGTGGTGAATCTACAACGCACTGCATGCACCAGTGTTGTAAGCCTTGTAGGAGTACTACGAGATGCAGCCATAAGAGGAGTAGGAACGTACTAGTACGTAGTACTACTCATTAAACCATGCACCTACTTAAACCTCTTAAATTCGCCCGAGACAGAGGCGCGCGGTAGCAGAACCCTGTACTTCACTCTGCTTGCTTCTTGCTGTGTGCCTCTGCCTGCGCCGCTGGCTATCCACTCAGCTGACAAGCTGTACACTTTTTTTTTTTTTATTAGAAAGAAGGTCATAAGACCCAGCTTTATTGAAAAAGCCATAATAGGTTTTGAACTGGGGTTACCAGTTTTACAAGCAACACGGAAGAAGGAGGGCAAAACAAACCCCGCAGCCAAAGTTATTTGCAACCTCCGCACTCTCTAAACCCCTCTACTTAACCAAAAGAATAGACAACTTTAGCGAGAGAAAACAAGTTTACACCGAACGGAACACGAGCACAAAGCAATATCAAAGCCAGAACCCCAAAAGCAATACTACTAAGCCATCCCATCTCCAGCATCAGAGCCTAACAAAGAGAGTCGATGTCTGAGCTTGTGTATCACCGAACCGATCCAGTGTTGCACCTGCTCCTTGCTCAGAATTCTCCACCTCTTGTCTTAGGCCCTTATAAGTATTAAAGAAATGTCCCTCGGTTCCATTAATATTAATTCCAACCTTCCCCCCCCTCTATAATTTGTTTCATCCACTCTAGCCACTTAGGCGGGAAATTTTTCCTCTTGAGCACTTCCATCATGAAACTCCACCGCACTTTATCATATGCTTTCTCAAAATCTAACTTCAGGATCACACCCTTCTCCCTTTTCACTCTCGGCTCATGTAACACCTCTATTAAAATCACCACGCCCTCCATTATGTATCCGCTCGGAACAAAAGCCGTTTGTGTCTCACTAATCGGTTTCGCGGCGAAAGGAGTCAACCTTAGAGTCAAAGTTTTTGTGAACCATTTATAGTCAACATTCAGAAGGCAAATGGGTCTATATTGCTTAATACAATTTGCTTCTTTGATCTTTGGTATTAGCGAGATCATGCCATAATTCAGTCTGCTAATATTCAGTTCTCCTCTAAAAAAATCATTAAACATCTCTAGTATAAAAGGCTTCAATTCAGACCAAAACTCTATATAAAACCCCACAGGGAGCCCATCTGGCCCAGGAGCAGAATTTACTTCCATGTCCTTGAGGGCCCCTTCTATTTCTTTCAAAGTGAAAGGCCTTATTAACTCCTGTGCTTCCTCATAGGAAAGCCTCCCTCTATCATTCCAAAAGTCTTCCCCCAAGGTAATGCTCCCTTCCTGCTCTTTTCCAAACAAGGATTTGTAGTACATCTCCACATGCTCCCTTAATTCTTTGGGATCTTTAATAATTCTATCTCCATCTTCCAAAGCAAATATGGTACATTTTTTCTTCCTCCCATTGGCTTTACCATGGAAATATCTGCTATTAGAGTCTCCTTCCAAGACCCATTTCACACCACCTCTTCTCTGCCATTGAAGCTCCTCAAATTGATAAATTCTCTCTAGATCATTCTCCCACTCATACCGCTGTTGCCATTGTGATACACTCAGCCCATTATTATCCATTTCCAAATCTAGGTTCTTCATTTTATTCAACGGATCTTTTTTATCTTTTTTAATTTGACTGTTTAAATTAGCCCCCCACCCTCTACAGAACCTCCTTGTGTAAGCTTTCATCTCTCTCCAGAAGTCCTGTATTGTACTACCCCCTCTTTCTGGCCAACTTGCTATCACCTGCTCTCTAAAACTCCTTTGAGATAACCAAGCCATCTCAAAGCGAAAGCTATGCTGCTGTTTAAACCTATGATCATCTGTGTTGACAACGATCGGGCAGTGGTCTGATCCCACTCTAGTCAAGGTTTCACAAGAAGCTTTTTTGTAGAATTGATCCCACACGGTGCAAAAGTTAGCACTCTATCTAGAACACTCATTATGGGAGGTGACTGTTTATTTGACCATGTAAACCTAACCCCTTTTCTATCCATCTCTTTAATTCCATTATCCCTTATGAACTCGTTAAACGCATTCATCCAGACTAAATTGCCATTTCCCGAAGACTTCTCCCAAGGAAACCTGATTAAGTTGAAATCCCCACCCATAATGAAAGGATCCTCCATCATAGCTATTTTATGGCTTAGCTCCTCAAGAAATTGGTTTTTTCTCTCCACCTGTACTGGTCCATATACATTAACAATTTCCCACTTGAAATCATCCGCCATTGACCTTATCCTCATGCTGGAATAGAACTCGCCAGTGTCCTTATCAATCACCGAAATTTCCTCTGTCTTAACTCCAACCATGGTCCCCCCTGAGTGCCCTTGAGCCGCGGTCCACACCCACTCATAATCGAACCCTTCACTCGGGGCGAATGACGCTCCCCCTACACTAAACTCCCTCTTGATTGTCTCCCCGCAAGCACAACACCTCCACTCTATGTTTTTGTCGATCTCGCTTAGCTGTCTCCTTCTCCCCTCCGCCCCTAAACCTCTTATATTCCGAAAAGGATCTTCATTGTTCTTTATCCCTCAAATGCGGTCGCCCGGTCCGCGCCTCGACCTCTTTAACTTTAGTCTTCCCCCTCTTTTCGGTGGTTTCTTTGGCGGACGGTGTGACGGGACCTCCTCAGAATCAGCATGCCGTTCTGTATTGGCCAACTCACCAGCCCCTGAATCCCCCTCTAATTCCTTCTGTTTTGTTCTTCCAACCTCTTTTTAGTTGCCATAAGAGTTATCTTCGCTAACTCTTTAGCTTGAATTGTTGAGATAGAAGCATTGACTTTTCCAGGTGCATTGCCTAACTTAATATTACTGGATAAAGCAATCTTTTCAAGAAGATTAGGGTCAACCGAATTTAAAATAGCAGAGACCGGAGTATTACCTACTATGTCATTATTTTTCTTCTTGAGGGCCTCCGCCTTGTCTTGAATTTTCCCTGTGTCCTGTTTGTTCCTCTCACTCCTACGAACAGCCACTACTCCACTCTGCCTCTCTTTGGAAATTGTGGGGATGTCAGCCTTACCTAGATTGGACCACACGTTCTCCCAATCTATTTCCTCATCTGTACTTGGAGTTGAGCTGACCTTTTCCCCTTCCTCTCTTCCCTCCGTCATTGTCATCTCAATCGGGATTTTAACAGCAGCCTTGTCTAACAACACTTGTGCTCTACTTTCCACCCTCTTTTCCAACTCAGCCATCTCCATTTTCTCCGCAACAGCAGGATCTTCATCGTAGTCCACAAGTTCCTCTTCACACAGTTCCTCTACCTCGCCCTCCTTATCAGCAGCTGCAGTATTACTCTGTTGAGTTTGCAAGGGGTCCTCATCTTCTTGAGCAGATTTAAGTATTTCTTCATTAGTGTTACCAACTGACTTATTGCTTTTGCTCTGATTTGACTCAGGTTCAATCCTCATTTTCTTATAAGCCTTATGTTCACCCCCCTCCAATGTCACTCCTTCTGTTGGAGCCTGGCCCCCTGCTGTCCCAGCCTGCTGCCCCTTGTACTTATGAGAGCTTGCCCCCTCTTTGCCCCCTTGCTTGTTGACACTAGTTGCAGTCCCCTCTTTGTTGTTATTGACTTCTCTATCAGATTCATCCTGGAATTCCCCTTCCTCATTTTCCTCATCATCATCTTCCTCCTCCCTCACCCTATCAAACTTTGAAGTATTACCACTCTTGTCTCTATCCTCCTCAACCACTTCCCACCTGATCCCTCTACTCTCCTTGTTGAAATATACCTGAGTCTCCCCCCTCACCTGTTTAGCATCCCTACAAGCAATTTTGATTCTAATTGGGCCAAATCCATCAAGGGATTTAATATCAACCTCTTCAGGTTCCCCAACCAGGTAAGCAATCTCTCTAACCACCTCCTCTTTCCTAGCTATGGGGGGGAAATTGTATGCCTTCACCCAAACAGTTTCAAGTTTATCATCGGCACCCACGTACGTGTCAAGAGGGAACCACCTTAGCCTTCACATTGGCGAGTTTCAAACTCAAAACTCCTGAATTTAGCCACTTGATATCTCATATCTTCATTAGGGAAAGTAATCATATATTTGTTTTCTCCTTTAAGTCGTTTGATAGTCCATTTGTTCACTTCCCTGAACAGGTGTTTAAGCTCCCTCTCTATAATACCCAGAGAGGCTTGCCCACTCATAATATGCATTAATCCCAGCACCTCATTGGATTTGGCCTCTCTCTCAACAGGCAAATGAATACTGTAAAAACCTTGACCAGGAATCCCAAATCCACACATCTTTAAGCCTCTTTTTTCTGGGCAGGCTGAAGACCTGTGCCCAGACTTCTTACAGCAGTAGCAGAACGGAGGATTCCTACAATCCTTCCTCATGTGTCCAGTCAGATTGCAATTATGGCATAACTCAGTTTGGTTTAGATTTGCTTTGCCTTTTCTTGCATCCCATGCATCTTCTCTCTGCCTGTTCCACTGATTCTGCTCATTAGCCCATCTCTCATCTTGCCCCCTCTTCAGTTTGGCTCTTAGTTCCTGCTCCTCCCAGTCAACTCTCTCTCTATCATCAAACTGCCTCTTGTTAGGATTGAATCTCTGCTGCTCATACCGTGGCCTCTCCTCCCTGTATCCACCTTGAAATCCTGAGCTGTTGGCGTTGTAGTTGTAGGGCCTCTCTCTATCACCCTCTTGCGAGTTCCAATCTTTGTTCCGGGCCTCCCTCTCAAACTCCTCAAAGCCTCTGTCCTCGCCAGATCTACCTGGAACCCCCCTTCCACCAGGTCGCAGAGCTGCACCTCCCCTCTGCATCTGACCGCGCCCACGCCCTGGATTCATCGCCACCACCTCCGCAAAAGACCTCTCGTCAATGTTACTTGCCCTAATCCGCACCACTCTTCTACTTCTATGCCCAAATCTTTGGATTTCTTCCTTTCTGGCCGGGAACCCTAACCCTAGGTCGCCCGCCTCAAGCCGTACACTCATCAGTGTATCGCACGTCGCTCCGACGTCCGACCTCTGTGTGTGTCTCCTGTCTCCTCCCGTCCTCCGTGTATCCCAGGTAACCCGCGCACAGTGAATTTTCCATATAATGCAGGCACGCAGGGTAGGTCTGTTTATTTCGTTAAATTTGCACTAATGAATAGCGCATTGGAAGGGGAAAATTACGGGAAAAGTGCATGTTGAAATGAGAAAAGATGTGGCTTGATGTGACGGTGGATACTGGATCGGAGGTGGAAAGTGAGGAAACTAGTGTATCCGGCTGTATTTTGATTCGAGCTCAGATTTAACGAACGAACAGAAGATAGTGTCTATTTCATTGATATAAAGGAGAAAAAAGATGTACAAGCTGGCTAGCCTACCAGAAACAAGGAGACTACTCTCGCGCAAAAAGGGTATCCAAAGCGAGGCCTCGGCCTTGATCCTATTTACAATAGAAGACACAGAAGACTCTCTGCGGTCAAAAATACAGTTGTTCCTTTCCTTCCAAATCTCCCAGCTGGCCAACAGTGCCATTGAGCGCAAACCTTTGCGAGGGGTGTCCGGTATCGAAGTGACGGTTAGCCACCATTCGCTTGTTGACGTGTTGGCGTCCACTCTGTGGGGAGAAGGTCATGTAGACCTATCCACGTGGCCACTTGGGTCAAGAGTCCAGACTTGACGTGAAAATCTACACTCTGCCAATAGGTGAAGTGCCGTCTCAAGGGTGGTCTTGCAAAATGGGCATAGAGGGTTGCAGATCCAATTTCTTGGGGCTTGTGTGTCCAAATCCAAACGCGGTCCTGAAAGATGAACCATGCGAAAAATTTGCATTTCAGAGGTGTTCAAATCTTCCAAATGACTGCTGGCACATGATTGGTGGCAGATTCGAGCTCAGATATGTCACCCATCGATCTCAGGGAAGCCATCATGAGAATCCCACATGGAAATAGTTCCAATATAATTAACATTTTTTTGACAAAGCAATTGTCGGGGGACGCCCTAGGGGTCCCCTTAAACAACGGGGAAATCCCCTCCTAAAACCCACAACAAGGCCTAAACACAATTCACTTAACCGTGCGGGGAACGGCCCACGGAGACTCCGACGGCCCATCAAGGCGGCCCTCTTAGAGATCCCCTCGAGCGGGCTCCGCCTCGCTCGAGGATACGCGCTCCCCTCGGGCGAGCTCCGCCCGTTCGAGGGGTAGCACCTCCCTCGAGCGGGCTCCGCCTCGCTCGAGGGCTCGCTCCCCCTCGAGCCGAGTTACGCCTCGCTCGAGGGTACGCCCCGCCCTCGGCGGGGGTCCGCCACGCTCGAGGGTACCCCTCACGCGTGCGCCGGCCTCCGTACACGGGCATTTAACGCCCCGACGCCGGCGAGACGGCGCCATCATGCGCCGGGGCTCGCACCCCCGTGCCGCCGCACCAACTCCCCGGGGAGGAGCCCATCCCCGCCATTTTGGGGAGGGGACCGTGCGCGCGCGGCCGGTGTCGTCCCGTGACACCGTGCGCACGCTCCAATGCGGCTAACGCGCCGAGCCCTCGAAAGGGGGCCGGCGCACCCTCGATTCACTTTCTTGTGACCCTACGGGGGTTAGGTGGAGGCGCTAGGCCGGTGGACCGCCATTCCCGCCACCGTAACGGGCGTGGCCAACGTACCCGCGCGTGGTGCGCACGCCGAGCCCCGTAGCAACGACTCCCGGCCCCCGTGAAGCGCGTCGGGAAGGAACGCCGTTCGCCTACTCCCGTACGCCGTACGGGCCCGCGTCGCACCTCCCTCGAGCCTATCGAGAGGACATCACCGCCATTCGCTCGCTCTCCTACCCTCGAACCGCCACCGTTCGGGCACAAGTCGGCCATGATACCGGATCGTCGCAAGGATCGCCGGACGGCCGCCCACTCTACGAAGATAGCACGTCGTGCTTCTCCACGTAGCTAGATAGCGCGGCGTGCATGTAATTCGCCTCCCCCTTGATCTATAAAAGGGGGACGAACCCCCCGGCCGCGGGGGACGACGGACGAAAACAGACACACGGATCCATTCGACCGCAGCACACGACACACCACGCACTCACTCTCCAATTCTCCCACAATATCTTCGCCCACTCCACCGGGGACTTGGAAGCCACGCTTCCTCTCCCGCCTTGCTTGTAGCAGCCCCACTACGAGCACCCCTTGCCGAGCAATATAGTGCCGTGAGCACACCCCCGTGGACGTACGGCCCCCTCGGCGGAACCAGGATAAAAACCTTGTGTCACTTGTTGCTTAGCATCGACCATTGAGGGATAGACCTCGGCGCTATCTCTTGGTTAGTGTCGGGACCATATTCCGCACCGACAAAGCAATATAATTAACATTGGCATGCAATGCAAGAGTGGTCCTTCAACAAATACTAGTAGTACTTCTTTCTTACGAAAAAATATCAATACTAGTGCTTCTCTCTTATCATGAATAAATTTACTTACTTTGTTGGACTTAACTTTTAGTTTTAGCCATTAGTATCTATAATACTCAAGAGTCCATTTAGTTTTTTGGAGTTAAATTTTTATTTTAAGTTATTACTATCAAACATTTATTAAAAAATTATTTTTAAAGATATTGTTTGTTGAGTATAAAGTACTTAACAAAACTAAAGTACGGAGAGAATATTTATTTTTTCAAAGTGACGGAAGGAGCATTTCACGAAGAATAACAACGAGAGAAGTGATAATATATATTAGATTTATGACTTTCATATATATTTCTAGCTAATTTCTTCAACCAAAATTACACCTCGCCCTGGGGATCGCGGCGCGCCGGCCGCGGGGCCAAGCGCTCCCCGCCGGGGCCGACGCCGACGCACGGCCTAGCCCAAGCCCGCGAGCTCGAGGCCAAGCCGGCGGAGGAATACCGAACGGTGCGGCCGCTCCGCGCCTCAATGGCGGGGGGGAAGCCCTCCCGCGCGCGGCGAACGCGCACGGAGCCGGGCCGACAGGGTCCGCGACCGCATCAACACCGTCCCCAACGTCGACAACGCGGACGCGCCCCCGCGGGCGAGCCGAAGCTCGTCGCCGCCGCCGCGACGCCGCCGCGGGCCATGCCGCACCTTCGACCCCCGAGGCTCGAGACATGCACCGCGAGGTGCAAACTCTCATCGAGCAAGCGGCCGTCCGGCAGGCCGAGAGCTCGGCCTCACGCATCCGCCAACGGGGGGGATGCGCGAGGCGATGAAGCCGCACCGGGAGGCGAACCCTCGGTGCACGCGGGGGGACCCGGCCGGGCGTCCCACCGAGCAAGGGCGCACGCCGGCCGGGGAGCGACTCCTCGACGCACGCAGGGCGCCGGATGGCGACGCCCGCAACGTCATCAACGCCGGGCGCACCGGCAAGGCGGACGCACGAGCAAAGAAAGGGCTACCACCCTCGACGGGGTGGGCGCTACGCCGGCGGCGAAGACCGCTCCCCGACGCCGGAGCCCCCGGGGCACCCGTGTGTTCAGCCGGGAGATCCGTGCGGCAGCGTTCCCCCAACGCTTCCGCCAACCCTCGACGATCGTCAAGTACAACGGGGAGACGGACCCCCGCGTGTGGCTCAACGACTACCGCTTGGCTTGCCAGCTGGGCGGGGCCACCAGCGACGAGGTCATCATCCGCAACCTGCCCCTACATCTTGGCGACGCGGCCCGGACATGGCTCGAGCACCGCGCCGCCGCCCGCATCCACAACCGGGACGACCCGGTCCACACGTTCGTGGGCAACTTCCGGGGGCACATACGTGCGCCCGGAAACTCATGGGACCCGCGCTCCGCATGCGGTGGCCCGGCGAGTCGCCGCGGGACTTCATACGACGCTTCTCCAAGCGCCGCACGGAGCTCCCCGCCGTGGCGCGGTCCGAGATCGTGCACGCCTTCCTCGAGGGCACCACGTGCCGAGACCTCGTGCGGGGAGCCGGGACGCAGCCCCGCCCGCGGACTCCAACGAGCCGTTCGACATCGCCACCCGCTCCGCCTCCGGGGAGGAGGCCGTGGGGGCGATCTTCGACGGCAAGAAGGGCAAGCGCTCCGAGGACGCGCCCGCGAGGGCAAGCAAGTCCAAGGAGCCCCACCGCAACGACAAGCGGGGCAAGAAGGGGAAGAAGCCGCGTCGCGAGGCGCGCGACGGCGGCAACGCCGAGGCCCTCGCCGTCGACCCGGCTCGACGGGGCCCTCGACCGGCCCCTCGAGGCCCGGGGGTGTTCGATGACATGCTAAAAAAGCCATGTCCCTACCACAAAACCCCCAAGTACATCACACACTTGAGCAAAGGCGACATGCTCAAGAAATTCTACGGCCGTGCCGCCGCGAAGGAGGCAGAGGCCAAGAAAGACGGAGGTGATGGCGACGCGGGCGGCTTCCCCCGCCGTCGAAAATGTGTTCCTCATCTTTGGGGGACCAACTGTCGACATGTCGACACACCAACGCAAGAAGGAGCGGCACGAAGTCCTCGCCGCTGAAAGGGCGCCTCCGTCCTTCCTCAATTGGTCGGAGGACGCCATCACATTCAGCCGGGAGGACCACCCAAACCGCGTCCCCAACCCGGGCCAGTACCCGTTGGTGGTTGACCCCATCATCGGGAACGCCCGTTCTCGAAGGTCCTCATGGACTCGAGGAGGCAGCCTCAACATCCTCTACGCGCATACGCCGCGCCCGATGGGGATCGATTGGACCGCCGCGGCCCGGAAGACGAAGCCGTTCCACCCGCATCGCGCCCGGCAAGGGGTTCAACCCCTCGGGCGGATCGACCCGCCGTCCGGTTTGGCACCCCTAAGAACTTCCGCAAGGAGACCCTCACCTTCGAGGTGGTGGGATTTAAGGGGGCCTACCATGCTATACTTGGGCGACCCCGTTACGCCAAATTCATAGCGGTCCCCAATTATACCTACCTAAAGATGAAGATGCCCGCCCGAACGGCATCATCACCGTCGGCTCGTCGATCGAGCACGCGTTCGACCGCGATGTCGAATGCGTGGAGCACGCGGAGGCACTAGCGCCGGATGAAGCGCCGGGTGAACACGGCCGGAGAAGATGGTCAACGAAGACCTCAACTCCGCCGCCAAGCACGCCGGCACCTTCGAGGCCGCGGAGCGCACCAAGGGGGTCCCCCTCGACCCTTCGCCCCCGAGGGCAAGGCGTTGAGGGTCGGCTCCACCCTCGACCCCAAATAGGAAGTGGTGCTCGTCGACTTCCTCCGCGCCAACGCCGACATCTTCGCGTGGAGCCCCTCGGACATGCCAGGCATCCCGAGGGAAGTCGCCGAGCACTCCCTTGACATCCCGCCAAACGCTCGCGCCGTGCGGCAACGCGCTCCGCCGCTTCGACGAGGAGCGGCGACGGGCAATCGGAGCGGAGCCGCGAAAGCTTCTCGAGGCCGGATTCATCAAGGAGGTGTTCCACCCAACATGGCTAGCAAACCCCGTGCTTGTAAAGAAAAAGAATGGGAAGTGGCGGATGTGTATAGACTACACTAGTCTCAATAAAGCATGTCCTAAAGTTCCTTTTCCTTTGCCACGCATTGATCAAATCGTTGACTCAACAAACTCGGGTGCGAACCGCTTCCGTTTCCTTGATGCCTATTCGGGTACCACCGGATAAAGATGAAAGAGTCCGACCATCTCGCGACCTCATTCATCACACCGTTCGGGACGTTCGCTACGTCACGATGCCATTTGGCCTCGTGAACGCGGGTGCAACATACCGGCGTTGCATGCAAGCACGTTTTTGGGGATCACATCGGGCGGACGGTCGAAGCATACGTGGACGACATCGTCGTAAAGACCAGAAGGCGAACGACTCGGTTGGCGACCTTGGCGTCGCGTTCAAGCGCCTACGGGCCAATGGGGTCAAATTAAACCCCGAAAAATGTGTCTTTGGAGTGCCGCGAGGCATGCTCCCGGGATACATCGTCTCCCGGCCGGGGAATCGAGGCCAACCCCCGAAAAGGTCGCGGCCCTCGAACGGATGGGTCCGATCCGGGACCTCAAGGGGGTGCGAAGGTGTTGGGGGTGCCTTGCCGCCTTGAGCCGCTTCATCTCGCGGCTCGGTGAGAAGGCCCCCCGCCCTCTACCGCCTACTCAAGAAGCACGAGCGCTTCTCCCGGACCACCGAGGCCCGGGATGCGCTCGACAAGCCGAAGGCGTCTCTAACGCACGCCCCGATCCTCACGCCGCCGCGGGACGGCGAGCCCCCGCGGCTCTACGTGGCCGCGACCACCCGGGTGGTGAGCGCCGTGATCGTTGTGGAGCGCACGGAGGAAGGGCATGCCTTGCCCGTGCGGGGCCGGCCGTCTACTACATCGCCGAGGTCCTCTCGGACACGAAGACGCGCTACCCCCGTGTCCGAAGTTGCCGTACGCAGGGGTTCTTGCGCGGCGCAAACTCCGCCACTACTTCGAGGCCCAACCCGTCACAGGGGTATCCTCCTTCTCACTAGGAGAAATCATCCGCAACCCCGACGCGCGCGGGCAGATCGCCAAGTGGTCCGTGGAGCCGATGGGCAAGACGCTCGCCTACGCCCCCGCGCAAGGCGGCCAAGTCCCAAATCTTGGCGGATTTCGTCGCCGAATGGACGGACACGCAGCCGCCGCCGCCACGGATCCAAGCGGAGGCTTGGACTCGTTCTTCGACGGCTCGGTGATGAAAACGGGGGCGGGCGCGCGGCCCGCTCTTCGTGTCACCCCTCGGGGAACACATGCGGTACGCGGTGCGCCTCCACTTCCCCGCGTCTAACAACATGGCCGAATACGAGGCCCTCCTCTCGCGGCCTCAAAATCGCCATTGAGTTAGGCGTCAAGCGCCTCGACGTAAGGGGCGACTCGCAGCTCGTGATTGATCAAGTCATGAAGAACGCGAGCTGCCACGACGACAAGATGGAGGCCTACTGCAAGGCCGTGCGAGCCCTCGAGGACAAGTTCTACGGCATCGAGCTCAACCATGTGCCCCGCCGGTACAACGAAGAGGCGGACGAGCTCGCTAAGATCGCGTCCGGGCGGATCACCGTCCCCCCGAACGTTTTCGCACGCGACGTCGCTCAACCCTTGGTCGCTTTCGAGCCCTACCCCTCGAATCAAAACGAACCCTCGGGGCTCCCTCGAATCCGGCGGGTGCGGAGCCCATGGACGAGGACCCCTCGAACGAGGCGTACGTGCTCTCCCTCCTCGAGGGGTACGGCTCCCCACGAGGCCGACGTAATGGACATCGAGCCGGCCCCCGTCCGGGCGGACCGGCGGGAAAAATACATTGCCTCGGATCGCTCGAGGGGAACTCCCCGCGGACCGGGCCACGGCTAGGGCGCATCGCTAGGATGGCTAAGTCTTTTGCCCTCGTCGACGGCGAGCCGTACAAGCGCGCCGCCTCGGCATCCTACGCCGATGCGTGCCCATTCCCGAGGGGCGCGAGCTCTCGCGGGACATCCACGCGGGGATCCGTGGCCACCACGCCGCGCCCCGCACCCTCGTCGGCAACGCGTTCCGCCGGGGCTTTTACCGGCCCACCGCGGCCGCGGACGCCGGGGCCGAGATCGTGCGCACCGCGAGGGGTGCCGGTTCTACGCCCGCAAGTCCAACTTGCCCGCCCATGCCCTGCAGACCATCCCCGTAACATGGCCGTTCGCCGTGTGGGGGGCCGGACATCGTCGGGCCCCCGCGGAAGGCGCCGGGGGCTTCACCCACTTGTTGGTCGCGATCGACAAGTTCTCCAAGTGGGTGGAGGTGCGCCCCATCACGAATCTAAGGGCGAGAGCGGCGGTGACATTCTTCACCGACATCGTCTACCGCTTTGGAGTGCCAAACTCCATCATCACCGACAATGGATCCCAATTCACGGGCAAGAAGTTCTTGGAGTTCTGCGACAAGTTCCACATCCGTGTGGATTGGGCAGCTGTGGCGCACCCACAGACCAACGGCCAAGTGGAACGTGCCAATGGCATGATCTTACAAGGCCTAAAGCCCAGGATTTTTGACCAATTGAACAAATCTGGGCGGAAATGGCTCCAAGAACTACCGGCGGTTGTGTGGAGCCTAAGGACCACCCCCGAGCGAGCCACCGGGTTCACCCCGTTTTTCCTAGTCCACGGCGTGGAGGCCTTCCTCCCCACGGACTTAGAATACGGGTCACCCAAGGTTCGAGGCTATAACGAGGATGCTAACCAACGAGCCCGCGAGGACTCGTTGGACCACCGGACGAAGCACGCCTCGTAGCCTTGATGCATTCCGCGAGGTACCGGCGGTCCCTCGTGCGCTATCAAGCACGCAAGATACGCCGGCGGGATTTCGGCCGAAGGGGATGCGGTCCTAAGGCTACGCCAAGACAATCGAGGGCGCCACAAGCCGTCGCCCCCATGGGAGGGACCCTACGTCGTGGTGAAGGTACTCAAGCCCGCACATACAAGTTGGCCAATGAGGACGGTGAAGAGCTCATGAACGCTTGGAACATCCAACGCCTACGTCGCTTCTACCCTTAGCTAGGATTTCCAAGTATTTTTGTTGTAAAAACCGCACGACCAACGCCCAAGTTGGTTGCAATTATGTACAAGCTTTAAGCTTAATAAAAAGGGCAACTCGGCTTTCCCCTGAAACCCAAGTTACCCTCGGGGGCTACTGCGGGGGGCATCCCCCCCCAAAATGGTCCCATTATTCCGCGCAAAAAACGAAACAATGCGCGCTAAGTTTGTTTCCTACATCAACCTCGAGCCACGATTCGAACAGGGCGCTGGCGGCACGGCGGAAGGAGCGTGCGAGCCAGAGATAGCCTACACCGCGTGGATACGGCCCTTCTCTCTCGCCTCCAACCCAGCAGGCCCCCTGCGAAAATCGAACTCCCCTAACTAGAATCTACTTAGGAAGAAGGAGAAACAAAAAGCGTGATAAACAAACGATTTCATTACAAAGCAAATGTTCATGAAACAACTTGTTTATTTACAAAAGGCCACGAGGTCGAATACCGATACACATCAAAAACGGGCCTAGCGCCCAACCGCTTTCGGGCGGGAGGAGCGGCGGCGTCGGCCGGCGTCCGGGAAGAGGAACTCCTCGAAGGCCTCAGCGAGCGACTCGGTGGCGTCGGCGGCAAGCGCATCCACACGCTCCATGGCCACCTCGTCCTCGACGCCCTCGGGAACGATGTAGCCCTCCGCCAGCGCCTTGAAGTTAACCTCGTAGTGGGACCGCACCACTCAGAGGGCCTTCTGGACGCCCAGCTGCAGCGCCCAGCGCATCCGCTCGGTGACATGGCCACCAAGGGCACGCAGGGCCGGCCGGCCGAGCCGCCGCCCGTGCCTCGCCCTCCTCGACGGCGCGGCGAGTCTCGAGGGCCGCATCGCGCGGCTCCCGCGGCTCTGCTCGGAGGAGTTGTAGGAAGCTGCGCCGCCTCGGCCCGCTCGGCCGCGTGCCCCGGGCGGTGCGCAAGCCCGGAAACGCCAAGGCAAGAAAGAAATCGAAAAAAAGGGAATGCGAGTTCCCAAACGAAAAACCAACAAGACAAGAGTCGGACGATGGCTCACCTTCGACTTGCTTCCTCTCCGTCTCGAAGTCGCGGCGCACGGCCTCGACCGTCGCCCTCGAGGCGCTTGACGGTCTCACCGCTCCCCGGAGGGCCATCTCTGGTTTGCGCTCGCAATGCCGAGCACAATGACCTCGCCCTCGACCTTGGAGAGCTTGGCGTCCCGATCCGCCAAGGACTTCCGCGTCACCTCATGGGCGGCGCGCTCCTCGCTCCGGTCGCCGGGGCGTCGACGAGGGCGGCTCGCTCCCCGCCGGAGCCGCCCCTCGGCCCCTTGGCGGGTGGTGCTCTCTTGCGAGAGCCGCTCCCTCGGCGGTGACGAGGGCCGCGGCCTTGGCGTCGAGGGCGGCCTTCGGATCGTCGGCCTCCTTGGCCCGCTCGCCCCCGGCCCCGCGCGCCCGCTCCTCGGCCGGTGCCGCCGCGCTCCGCCCCCTCAAGCAACGAGCGAAGGCTGCCGGGTTTCGGCGCGGACGGTAGCCACCTCCGCCTCCCGTTAGCGGCCGCCGTCCGCGTCTTCTCCAAGTCCGAGCGCGCGTGCCAAAGCGCCTCATCACGGTCGATGAGGGCTGCGCGCACCCGCTCGAGGCTCGAGCGGCGCGCGCCGTGTCCCGCCTCGAGCTCTCGGGCGGCTCGTCGGGCCGGGCCGGGGGCCGGTACGCCGGCCCCACTGTCCGGGGACCCGAGAGCGTCGGCAAGCGCATCGAAAGCGCCGCACCGCTCTCGGAGCTGGTGGACCTCGGCGTTCACCCGGTCGAACGCATCGTACTTGTCGTGGGCGCGGCGCTCGAGCTCCTGGCACCCACACACCAAAGTCCGTAAGCGTTACGGCATAGAAACAGCACGCGAAGACGAGAAGAAGAGGAAAACGAGCGACGACACCCTACCTGGAAGACGCGCCATGCGGGGCCGCCATGGACCTGCAACGCCTCGGTCGGCGCGCGGTCGAGCGTGGCGCGCGTGGCGTCGGAGCTCACCCCGCAGCTCCCCCGCTCCCGGGCGTCGGCAAACGCCGGGGGATCATCGATGGCCCCCACCACCCGGGCGGAGCGGCCGGCGCGGGAGGACGAGGCCTCGGCGCCGTGTCCTCGGTCTCCCGCCACCATGTGCCCCTCGTGCCGCCACACGAGGGCCCCCTCCCCGGGGCTCGGGGGGAGCGTGTGGGAAGGCTAGCCCACCGATCCCACCCGGCGGCGGGGGAATCGTTATCCGGGACCTCCACCACCTCTCGCCGGGAACCACCGGCGGGCACCCGCCCTTGCGCCGCCTCCACGGCACCTCCACCCGCGCCTCCGGGGTCGCGGGCGCCGACGGGACGCCACGGCCACCACCTCTCGGCCGTACCGCCGCATCCACGGGCGCCGCCACGGGGTTGCGCCCGCTCGCCCCCTCGCGCCGGCCGCCGCGGGTTGCGCCCGCTCCGCTTTGCTCCACGCCCGCGACCCGCGCGGCCGCGCCTCCACCACCGCCGCCGCCGCGCGCCCTCGCACCCCCCCCCACGACGGCCGGCGCCGGCCGCCCCTCGCCGACCGCCGGCCTCGCCGCGGCGGGCGATCCGATAGCCGAGGCCTCGAGGCCTCGGCCGCGCCCTCGCGAGCTCTCGCCCGCCGCCGCCGTGCCCGCCCCCGCCCGCGGCGCCCTCGACGAGCGCCGCCGGTGGGGGATGGACGCGTCCGTCCTCGCACCTTGGCCGGTGCGAGAGGAGGCACGGTTGGCACCACCTGCGCGGAGCACGAACGGAGGGTTAGGACGCCCGATCATCGGGAAACCGGACCAAAATATAAGCGCAAACCCCTTACCTCGATGAGGAAAAGGCACGCTTCCTTTTCCTCGAAGCCTCGGCGGATGGGCGGAGAGGCCGGCGCGGCGGCGCGCGCCCGACGCCGCGCCTCCCGACGGGCACCGCGCGCGCGCGGTACGCTCGCCCCGCGTGCGGGTGCGCCGCCGCCGCGCTCCCCGACGACGCCGCCGCGCGCGCGGGCGCGCGCTTCCCCCGCGCGCGAGCACGCTCGATGCGCGCACCGGCGCGCTCGCCGTGCGCGCCCCCGAGGAGCGCATTGGCGCCCTCCGCGGCGCGCGCCGCCCACGATGTCGATTGCCGGCGGCGGGGCGCCGCCCGGCGATGCCGCCCTCACCGCCGGCGCCGGCTCCGGCGACGGGGCGCAGTCGCCGCCCCGTCGAGGGGCCCTCCCCCTCGGCCTCTTCCTCTTCGTCCTCCTCCGAGGACGAGTACTCTTCGGTCCCCGGGGAGGAGAGCCCCGGCTCTTCGCGCCGCCGGTACTCCGTGGCCCGCCGGTCGCGCGCGCGCTTGATGTCGGCTCGCGCGCTCCCTCCTCGCGCGCCGCCCGCTCCTCGCTCCCGCTGGCCGCGCCGCCCGCCAAGCGCGCGGGAGTCGGGGGGGTGGGCGGAACGGACTTGGCGACGGTGAAGGTCACCAGGTGTACACAGGAGCAACAAGGATGCGTCGGGAGACGAGAAGCAAGACCAAGAACTAAAGCAAAATCAAGAACCAAGCTCACCAGCGGGCCGGTGGGGAGCATCTCGAGGTCCCATGGGGTCCGGCCCGCGAGCATCGGCGGCGTCCGGGTGTCGACGGCGCTCCGCGCCCGGTGAGCGCATATGGCCGCTCGAGGGGCGTCGGGGAGCATCCGCGACCTCGCCGGTCGACGGGGGTTGGCCGCCTCTCGTCATCTCGAAGATGCGGAGCGGCCTCTCCATCAAGGGCACGACCCGCCTATGATGGAGGAAGGCGAGGACGCCCATCGCGTTCGCCCCATCGCCGCCGAGCGCCGCAGGCGGCCGGGACCGACTCCCGCCGCCTCCGATGCCGGGGCGTGGATACCCCGTAGGCCCGGGGAGTCGCCTCTCCTTGAACACCCGACCGGTGTAGGGGGGGAGGCCGGGCTCGCCGTTGCGCAAGTAGAACCATCCCCGCTCCCCGGCCCGGCGTTGTTCGTCGTCATGGTGCGGGGGATGTAGACGTTCTTGAATTGCCCCCGCAGGGCAAGCGACATCCCGCCGGCGCGCACCGCGCGGCGGGTCCCTCGGCTCCGTCGTGGGCTGCATGAAGAGCTCCGCGCGAAAAAGGTGTACCCGCAGCTCCCCAATTGACCGGGATCCCCAGGTACCCTTCGCGGACACCCACGAACGTGGCCGCCTGCGAAATCGCGTTGGGCGCGAAGTTGTGCAACTCCACTTGGTAGTAGTGGCACATCGCCCGCATAAAACGGCTCGCCGCGCGTTGAAGCCCCGCTCGTGGTAGCGGATGAAGCTCACCACGTAACCCTCCGGCGGGTTGGGCGCGCGGTCCCCCGCCGACGGCACTATCCACTCCGCCAGGCGTCCATCTTCATTGGCCGACAGCTGGCCGGCGGCGACCAGCTCGCCAAGGGCCAGCGGCGTCACCGTCGACCTCTCCCGGGGCGTACGGCTCCGCATCGTGAGGGGAGGCTGAGGCGGCGCCATGAAGAAGGCAAAGAAAAGCAGGAGCGGAGGACAAGGAACGGAAGAAAAGCTCTAACGGCGACACCGCACGGTGGCGAGGGCGAGATGAAGACGAAGGGGCGGGGGACTGAAAATGGTGAGGCGTTAAGGTAAAAAACCGCCGTCTCCTCCACCCCTCGCATTTATAAGCCGATGGGCGAGCCCTCCGGAGTGGATGCCCCGCTCGCATTAACCTGCAGGGAATCTTCCCTTCACGCCGACGGACAAGCCCCACCACGACCGGCAGCCGGCCACATCACCGCGGGCGGGCCATCATCACGGCGAAGACCCGCGAGGGACCGAGGCGAAACAGTCACGTCCACCGCCACGCCGCCCACTACGCGCGCGCGCGCGCGCCGCCGCCTAAAAAAACGCGCCCGCGCCGCAAAAAACCGCGGCCTCGACCGCGAGGCATTTAATGACCGGGTCCCTTGCCAAGCAAGGAGAACCCTCGAGCGGGGCGGACCCCCGCTCGAGACAAGGGCAACCCTCGATGGGATATCGACGTGAGAAGGCCGCCGGGACCCCGCTTGATGTAAAGCGGGCACCGGCGGTACCCATGCCACGTAAAACCCTCGAGCGGCACGAGCCCTCGGCTCAAAACGAAAACAGCCCTCGATGGGATATCGACGTGAGAAGGCCGCCGGGACCTCGCTTGATGTAAGCGGTGCACCGCGGTACCCATGCCACGTAAAACCCTCGAGCGGCACGAGCCCTCGGCTCAAAACGAAAACAGCCCTCGATGGGACATCGACGTGAGAAGGCCGCCGGGACCTCGCTTGATGTAAAGCGGGCACCGCGGTACCCATGCCACGTAAAACCCTCGAGCGGCACGAGCCCTCGGCTCAAAACGAAAACAGCCCTCGATGGGACATCGACGTGAGAAGGCCGCCCGGGACCTGCTTGATGTAAAGCGGGCACCGCGGTACCCATGCCACGTAAAACCCTCGAGCGGCACGAGCCCCCGCTCGAGACAATATCAACCCTCTAAAGAGGGCACGCACGTGAGAGGGTCGCCCAAGGCCTGCTTGAAGTAAAGCGGGCACCGCAAGCACCCATGCCACGCTGTGCTACCAACCAGCGCCTCGAGGGCCGGCTCGCCCAGACCCCTCGACGGCCGCGAACGCAAAAGACGGGGCCGTCCCGGTGCGGCCCCGCACGGCCCTACCGATCGAGGTTCGAAGCCTGACCCTCGACGGGTTCGAACAGCGCCACAGATCGCAGAGTCAGGGACGACGAGGACACGCGCATTCGAGCCGTTCCTCGAGCCCGTCGGCTCGAGGGTGCCCCACATGTCGTGTTCGAGAGCCGCCGAGGGCGCCTAGCCGGGGGATCCCACCGAGGGAGAGCTTCCGCGCCCTCGGTCCTTATCGAACGGGACCGAGCCCCACCTAGCAAACCCACGCAAGCGCTTCCATGGACGTGTCTCGGACCGCGCGCCCTACCCTTATCGAACGGGGCATGGACGTCCACTTGAACCATCCGCTAGCGCCTCGATGAGGAATCCGCAATCCGCGACCCGCTCGATGGGGGTTGCGGAAACCTCACCCTCCGTCCCGCGGAGGGACGGCGAGGGCGCGTTAAAAAACAAGTCGCAAAGCTCTACCCGATCGCCTCGAACGGGCCAAGGCTCGGGGGCTTGACGCACGGCTACACCTCCTTGAAATTGCACCCGCCGGAGACGGAGCCGGCGCCGCGTGCACCCCCGGCCGTCGAAACACCGCCGATGCCGGTTGGAATATGTGCCACGCCCTCTGACCAAATTCTCGCGGTTAACCCCTACAGGAGCACCCACACTCCTGCAGGGCTTCGGGGGCTAGACCCGCGGGTCCGCTGACGCGGCCCCACGGAAAGCGTTCGCAAACAAGGAGGGAAGAACGTCCTATCGGCAGGTTCCGGCATCCGCGGGAGCCTCAATGGCAAACCCACGGATGCTCGGGGGGCTACTGTCGGGGACAGCCCTAGGGGTCCCCTTAAACAACAGGGAAATCCTCTCCTAAAACCCACAACAAGGCCAAAACACAATTCACTTAACCGTGCAGGGAACAGCCCACAGGGACTCCGACGGCCCATCAAGGCGGCCCTCTTAGAGATCCCCTCGAGCAGGCTCCGCCTCGCTCGAGGATACGCGCTCCCCTCGGGCAGGCTCCGCCCCGTTCGAGGGGTAGCACCTCCCTCGAGCGGGCTCCGCCTCGCTCGAGGGCTCGCTCCCCCTCGAGCAGGTTACGCCTCGCTCGAGGGTACGCCCCGCCCTCGGCCGGGGTCCGCCACGCTCGAGGGTGCCCCTCACGCGTGCGCCGGCCTCCGTACACGGGCATTTAACGCCCCGACGCCGGCGAGGACGGCGCCATCATGCGCCGGGGCTCGCACCCCGGTGCCGCCGCACCAACTCCCCGGGGAGGAGCCCATCCCCGCCACCGTGGGAGGGGACCGTGCGCCGCGGCCGGTGTCGGTCCCGTGACACCGTGCGCACGCTCCAAAGACGGCTAACGCGCCGAGCCCTCGAAAGGGGGCCGGCGCACCCTCGATTCACTTTCTTGTGACCCTACGGGGTTAGGTGGAGGCGCTAGGCCGGTGGACCGCCATCCCCGCCACCGTAACGGCACGGCCGCCGTACCCGCGCGCGTGGGCGCACGCCGGGCCCCGTAGCAACGACTCCACCCCCGTGAAGCGCGTCGGGAAGGAACGCCGTTCGCCTACTCCCGTACGCCGTACGGCCCGCGTCGCACCTCCCTCGAGCCTATCGGAGGACATCACCGCCATTCGCTCGCTCTCCTACCCTCGAACCGCCACCGTTCGGGTACAAGTCGAGCCATGATGACCGGATCGCCGCAAGGATCGCCCGGACGGCCGCCCACTCTACAAGATAGCACGTCGTGCTTCTCCACGTAGCTAGATAGCGCCGCGTGCATGTAATTCGCCTCCCCCTTGATCTATAAAAGGGGGACGAACCCCCCCGGCCCGCGGGGACGACGGACGAAAACGGACACACGGATCCATCCCCGACCGGAGCACACGACACACCACGCACTCACTCTCCAATTCTCCCACAATATCTTCGACCACTCCACCGGGGACTTGGAAGCCACGCTTCCTCTCCCGCCTTGCTTGTAGCGGCCCCACTACGAGCACCCCCGTGCCGAGCAATATAGTGCCGTGAGCACACCCCGCCGGACGTACGGCCCCCTCGGCCGGAACCGGGATAAAAACCTTGTGTCACTTGTTGCTTAGCATCGACCATTGAGGGATAGACCTCGGCGCTATCTACTCGGTTAGTGTCGGGACCATATTCCGCACCGACAAGAATATAATTAACATTGGCATGCAATGCAAGAGTGGTCCTTCAACAAATACTAGTAGTACTTCTTTCTTACGAAAAAATATCAATACTAGTGCTTCTCTCTTATCATGAATAAATTTACTTACTTTGTTGGACTTAACTTTTAGTTTTAGCCATTAGTATCTATAATACTCAAGAGTCCATTTAGTTTTTTGGAGTTAAATTTTTATTTTAAGTTATTACTATCAAACATTTATTAAAAAATTATTTTTAAAGATATTGTTTGTTGAGTATAAAGTACTTAACAAAACTAAAGTACGGAGAGAATATTTATTTTTTCAAAGTGACGGAAGGAGCATTTCACAAAGAATAACAACAGAGAAGTGATAATATATATTAGATTTATGACTTTCGTATATATATTTCTAGCTAATTTCTTCAACCAAAATTACACCTGCCCCGGGGGATCGCGGCGCGCCCGGCCGCAGGGCCAAGCGCTCCCGCCGGGGCCGACGCCGACGCACCGCCTAGCCCAAGCCCGCGAGCTCGAGGCCAAGCCGGCGGAGGAATACCGAACGGTGCGGCCGCTCCGCGCCTCAATGACGGGGGGAAGCCTCCGCGCGCGGCGAACGCGCACGGGAGCCGGGCCGACGAGTCCGCGACCGCATCAACACCGTCCCCAACGTCGACAACGCGGACGCCCCCGCGGGCGAGCCAGAAGCTCGTCGCCGCCGCGACGCTGCTGCGGGCCATGCCAGCACCCTCGACCCCCGAGGCTCGAGACATGCACCGCGAGGTGCAAACTCTCATCGAGCAAGCGGCCGTCCAGCAGGCCGAGAGCTCGGCCTCACGCATCCGCCAACAGGGGGATGCGCGGGGCGATGAAGCTGCACCGGGAGGCGAACCCTCGGTGCACGCGGGGGGACCAGCGGGGCGTCCCACCGAGCAAGGGCGCACGCCGGCCAGGGAGCGACTCCTGGAGCAGAAGGAAAACCGGGAGCGAGCACCCACGCACGCAAGACCCCAACACGGAGGGGTACGTACGTTTCTTCCTCTTTTGCCTCTCACTTCTGCTGCTTCTTCATGTGATCCCTCGAACTTGAATCCATTAATTTGCTAAGCGTCATGTCAGAATCTAGCTAGCTCCGTTGCCGTACTCCACGTATTTCCAATATAATCCGCTTAATTACGTCCCGATTACATCATGCTTACATGCTGCTTCCCCACACACACACCGTGATCAGCGACGACTCGGTCGTGGTAGAGCTGATTGGACCTGAAGATAGTGAGTATATATCAAACTACGTATATATCAAACTATAGCTGCATTAAATTTGTGTAGGTGTAGACGAGTTTTCAGACCGGTGGACGTACGACGACCGGTACGACGTACGCCGTCAATGCGATGCAATCGTGGCGTACCGTCGTAGGCCCTTTTGCCTAGCATGGCCGTTAGTGGAGATGTAGTAGAATCATTCTGGAAATTAAGCATGCACCATTGTTATTACGTACCACACTAATTAACCGTCCTGGTGGATTCACCCATCATTAGTCGTCGTTTGTGCCGAAAAGACGAATAAAGTGAGAGAACACGCACAGGGAATTTGGAGGCGTTCACACACTTCCTTTCACCCAGCACAACAGAGATCGGTCGAGTGATTATTGCTTACTAATGCGTGTCAGTTGACCGGCTCGCTAACTATATATATATGCTCCTAGCAAGCTTAGTGGGCAGTGGCTGGCTAGGCCGGTCAGTCAGCCGGCCGGTCTTCCGGGAGGAAACTGGCCGTGCATCACGGCGGCCGCCGGCTGATCCGGTCTCCGCTGGTGGTGCCTAGGATTTCTTCGTCTCTTTCCTCGCGTGTGTGTGGAGGAGTAGGTGATCGATTTTTCCACTCGATTCTGATATATGGGTCGTTGCACACCGATATCTGCATGTGCAAGTGCGAGATTATGATGATGAGTGGAATTCACGAAGCAGAGCATGCACGCCCGCATGGAGAGTAGTTTGATCCGCCGGTCGGAATCCTAGCGTGGACTGACCGACTGAGAGAGATAAAATAGTCTGCCTCTCTGAGCTAGGAGTACTACCTACTACCAGCGGTCGGTAATCTCGTTATGTAACCGCCGGATTAGTAGTACGTGTGTACTAACATGCTGTCATTGTTACGCACTAGCTTGACCTATAGCTTATTATGGTCTGCGATACTATTCTTTCTCTACAGCTACTTTGGAGTTTCGACGACAACGTTGCGAGGGAATTGGAGGGTCCATGACTCCAGTGCAATGCATGAATTGATCGATCGCCTTGAGCTCCATATATCTGACTCATGACTGACGACTGTTCCAGCAAAGGCTCCGAACATACAGATTTTGACGATAACCTATAATATAGTCTAACTGTATGGTTCAGACGCTCATGACCCGGTTCATTCAATTCAGCAGAAAGAAATCACTACCAGCAGGGCAGACGGAGTACTTACAACGATGCTAGAAGCCCTGCTGGCAATCTGGCATTGGCCATGTAGTAGCTCGCAAGTCTCGCCACAACAATTTCAACAATGTCTAGCCGCCGGCCGGTTGATCGATCGACACTCGACAGGCTGCCGACACCTCTCTGAATATAATTGAGCGACCTGCTAACTGCATGCACCCGCCTTTTTAACCCTGGTGTCCTGGTCGTCGTCGTCGTCGTCGTCGTCTATCTCCAGACAAAATGGAGCAGTAGTACACATATGCACACACACACATTTGACTTTACTAGCTCTCGATCTCCATGCATGCCAGTGTTGTTGTTGCACCTCCTAACACACTGATCACACACCAACACGTTGCCGTTACACAGCATAGGCACCACGCCGCGGCATCGCCTAGCTACTCTTTTTTGACTTGCTACTCCATCTCCTTTTCGCTGCAATGGAATGTTCATCATTTTGGCATCCCAGGGAATTTCTCGCGTTTACATGGGACTTTAGTGGCGATGTGTTATCCATATTGATGTGATGGCGACCTTGTCGTCTTGCTTGATGCTTTGTTTTACTGACTTAATTGGTCAATACTACTAGCAGCTCTCTGACAGTGACAGTAATAACTGGAGAACTTTTATTAACAGTGCCGTGAAAAAGATCATGCATGCATGATGCATGATTCACCGCGCGTGTGCAGCTTATGTTGATCCTGCTCTTGACTTCGCCGGCGGCAGGGCCGTTCGGATGCTTCTTCACCGCACGCGTGCTGCGCGCTTTTGGGAAAGAACAGGGGACAGATGGACCGTCACGAGTAAAAAGGCAAACCAAAAGCGGAAAGAACAGTGACGATGAACTGATCTGAAGAGATTCATACGCTTTTTTTAACACCTTAAGTCGGTGTCTACGTTTCGTACAAAAGTTCAAAACGATGAAACGCAACGGTATCTGTTTGTTTATACTGTAACTAGCTTGGATGATAGGTTAATCTCTTCCTCTGTCTGAAATTGAAGTCACAAATGAACATGATGCGTGCGTACGTATGAACAGAGAACGCGGTCATGGAATGTAGCGTATCGCGTGATCAAGATCTGGAATTCGGGACACAAGAAAGAATGGTCCACTTCATTAATTATATAATATGTGTATATATATACATATACAGTATCTCTGTGCTGGATCGATCTCTCAACCGCCACCTGATCGTCGACAAAGATCATTGAGTCGCAACGGGCAGCGTTGTTTAGGGTCTGTTTGGGAGGGCTCCGGCTCCACCTAAAACGACTCTGGCTCTGGCTCCTTCGGTGGAGTGACTTTTCTGGTGGAGCGGGAGCCGTTTTAAGAAAACGTTTGGCAAAACGGCTTTTTCTAACTGTCTAAGAGTGAAATGTCCATAATGCCCTTTCTTTTTTTTTCCTTTTTTTTCTTTTTTCCAGAGTCCTTAATTCTCTGGATTCTTCTACAACCCCATCCGATCCCCTATCCGCCTCCACCGTGTCCCCCATCCACATCCGCCTCCACCCATGCCCTTCGGGCCCCTCCCCAGAGATCACCGCCGGGGGTGGCGGAGGAGCCTCGCGCCACGGCCGGCGCGAGCCCTCATTTTCGTCCTTGCGTCGGCGGCCGCGACCTCCCTCCGGCCTCGCCGCGCCTCCCTCCGCCCCGCCCCACCGCGACGCCGGCCGTTGCCGGTGCCCCCGCCCCACCGCGCCCACCACCGGTGCCCTACTCGACTCGGATCCGCCGCTCTCCCTCTCGCGGCGGTGCCGGTGGCGGCCGGCCCCCTTATCCCCGTCTCTCCCTCTCCTCCGGCCGCCCGCGGCCGCGGCGCGAGCCCCCGCCGCCGCCCGGTGAGGCTGGCCAACGAGCAGTGGCCGGACACCGCGAGGAGGCGCCGAGGCGAAGTGCGCGAAGAGGCTCCCGTTCGCGCCACTCTCGGGGGCAAAGGTGTCTGCGAGGGGGCGGAGCCGCATTTTCGTGGCTCTGCCTGCGTCTTTGGGCTCCAGAGAGCGCGATATCCGTGGCTCCAAAATCGGAGCCGAGCGTGAAACGCCCGTTTGGGAGGGCTCCGGCCGGAGCCGGAGCTGGAGCCCTTCCAAACAGGCCCTTACTATACGCTTTCTCCCCATCCTCCCTCCCAACTGTAACAAAGCATTGCATGCGTTGCGATGTTATTTACAAGCTTATTGCCAAATTTCTTGCTGATAGAATTCAACCTCATCTCTCCAATTATATATCGCGGGCGCAATCGGCTTTTGTAGCAGGAAGGCACATCTCTTCAAACATTATTCTCACTCAGGAAATTATTCATTCCTTCACTCTCAAATCCTGGACCTTTCAAGCCTTCCTTCTAAAAATTGATGTGGCCAAAGCTTTTGATCGTCTTGAATGGCACTTTATTACTACGGCTTTACACCGTCTAGGTTTCAATAGTCACTTTATTAATCTTGTTTTCACTTGCATTTCTTCTTCCTCTCTTTCCATCCTTGTCAATGATCAACCCACATCCTATTTCTTTCCCCAACGTGGTCTCCGACAGGGCTGACCTCTCTCCCCCTACCTTTTTGTTATAGCTATTAATGAACTTTCTCTCAGTTTGCAGGAGGCGTTAACACAAAGCAGTTTAAGGGGAGTCACCCTGGCTGAAGGAGCCCCACCTATACATTCTCTTCTTTTTGCAGATGATCTTATTTTATGTGGAACAGCAAATCTACAGGAGGCTCAAGCAATCCACACAATCCTCTATGATTTCTGTCATCAATCAGGTCAAACCCCCAACCTCAACAAATCTTCAATTTACTTCAGTAGCAATGTCTCCGAACAGGTAAAAAATCAAATTCGCACCATTTTCCTTGTGCCAAACCTTATTCCTAATACTATGCATCTAGGTCATCCCATGATTTTCTCTCACAAGGACAGAAATAGGGCCTACAACTTCATTTATTCTAAATTTCTTGCCAAATTTGGCTCTATTAAGGCTAACAAACTTAACCATGCAGGCAAGCTTCAATATATTAAATCAGTTCTTTCTTCTATCCCTGTTTACTACATGTCCACAGTTCTTTTTTCCAAAACTTTTATTGCCAAGATCAATGCCATCATTAGAAAATTCTGGTGGGCAGGTATTCAGGATGAAAATCCCACTAATCCTATTCCTTTTCGTCCTTGGGATGATATTTGCAAGCCCACTACTCACGGTGTCTTGGTATTAGGGATATGGAGCTTATAAACAGGAGCTTACTTATTCACACTACCTGGAATATTATAAACAACGTTAATCCTTTTTTATCCAATGTTCTTAAAGCCAAATATTACCCTGCTTCCACTTTCTGGACTGCAAATTCAACTGGCCCTCGTTCGGTGTTTTGGTCCTCTGTTTTGCAGGTTAGGCATCATCTACATGACAATTCCATCATGCAGATTTATGCAGGAAATTCCCCCATTTGGTCTTCACCTTGGGTCCCTGGCTGGAGCTCTATTCATGACAATTTACTCTTGCCGGTTACTAACAACCCTTTGCCTTCTGTTGTCTCTGATTTATGGTTGCAGGACACTCAACAATGGAATCAAGACATCCTAAACTCAACTTTTACACCCCACTTTGTCCAGACAATCAACAATATAAACATAGTGCCTTCTACTGATCCTGACGTCCGTTGGATTCCCACCACCAATGGTAGATGCACTTCCAAATCCTCCTACTTACATCTCCAGCAACAACAGCAACACTCCCTACCTTCTGTAGGATCCAGAGCCGTTTCCCCTCACACACACAACATCCTCAATAGAATCTGGAAAGCCAAAACCATTCCTCCTCTCCTCAAAACTTTTTGCTTGGCGCCTTTTCCGTCATGCTTTACCAACCGCTGACCGAGCTGGCCGTTTCTCCACAACTATTGATAACCTTTGCACTGTCTGCAATCAAATTGAAAACGATAATCACCTCTTCTTTCTTTGTCATCTTCCTCAACAGGTATGGGATGCCATAAATACCCCTCCCTTCATCCATCATATAGACCCTGCAGCTGAAGGTCTCCAACAAATTCTCCCCCATCTCATACCTATTACCACAAATGATGAAACCCTTACTCAGATCCTTCTTACTTTGTGGTACATTTGGAAAGCAACAAATGATCATCGCTTTCACAGAAAAACTTGGAGTTTTTTGCAGGTACTACATGCAGTTTCAGCGCACTTGCATACCAACAGATTGGCTTGGGGAGAACCTCCACCTCCTCCCATGGCGAACAGATTCTTTGTAGCCTCCCCTTCCTCTATGGAAGGCTTCAACTGCTACACAGATGCCGCTTCTGCTCCAGACCACATGTCTAATGGAATCACTTATACAGGTCTTGGAATTTACATTTCAAATTCCCAAACACAACCTCCTCTTACTGTCTCCTTCAAGGCTGTCCTCACTGACTCTCAGTCAGTGTTTAAAGCTGAAGCAGCAGCTCTAGCTTTTGCATCTTCGTTACTTCATTTCATGCAGATGGATCAAGTCAATTATTTTACAGACAATCAGCTCCTTGCTCATTACTTAAACAATGTGGATTGTTTCGACATTCCAGATTGGAGGGCTGCAGCATACACCCAAATCATCAATTCCTCCTTGACAGGTGCTTCAAAGGTGTTCCACATATCTAGAACACACAACGGCGTAGCTGATTCTCTAGCTAAAGAAGGATTACTCCTACTCAACTCAAATTCTCTGTTTCCAAACTTTTGTTGTACTAATCCTTCTCATGTTCTTGGCTGCCCATTCCTAGGGGCACTCCAGCATGTAACCATAAACTCTGTAATGGTTATAACAGCAGCTTGCTGTTAGTTTAATGCTAAGTTAATTGTCAAAAAAGGCTTTTGTTGCAGTTGAAGCAACCCTATAGTGAAATTAATATGCTAGTGCAGCTGCATATTAAACTCCACCACGGGAATTATCTTCTTAATTGGCATGATCTTACTGGCACTAGTTCCCCAAAATTTCACCGACTACCCGTCACATCAATTTCAAGACACCAATTAGGAGTATTAAATATAGATTACTGATAAAAACCTATTCCACAACCCTTACCTACTTTTTGAGATGAATCTAAGGGCATGTATAGCCCACAGACGGTTCACTGTCTGCATAACCTCGAATTTATACAACACACAGACAAAAACATTGTCTGTAAGCTGTTTAATGTTTTGCATGTGGCTAGGATCAACTACAAATGTAATTTTGTATATGAATGTAATTTTGTCTACGATCGTGTGGCATAAAATATGTATCAAACAGCTAAAACTATCCACACTCCTATTTAGGGTTAAAATCTAAGATAATATACTAGGGTTTAGAATGAGAGATAACAACCCATATTGACACCAAAACATTTTGATTACCCCAACTTTTAGATAGAAACATTGTAAAGATCCTTTCTGTAATTTGTAGACTTATGTGCTAAAGTGACATGCACAGTTAATTTACACTTTTTACTCCACATTGGCTCCCAAATTGAGACTCCAACCTGACAAAAACTTGGAGTTCTTTGAAAAGTTCAGTTGAAGTCATGTTTTCTCCAAATTTCAAGCCACTATAACTCCAAATCTGTAGACTTCTAGGCCGATCACAATTACTGAAAATTGTAGCTGGACGAGTGTTCCACAACTTTAGTTTTTTTCTAAGTATAGGTTGTGCACGAAATTTAGTAGAAATCATCACTTGAACATGTTTTGTTTGAACACTTAAATAAAGTTATCTGAATCGCTATTGTCATTCGGTTTCTAGCAACTAGTAACGACACGCTTTCTTCTTCCTCCAGAAACAAGAAACACAAGAAACAGAGCTCGAGCAATCCGCCCGCCGGCCGATTCCTTCTTGCTCCGGCTACCATTCCCAAATCACCGTAGGCAGAGGTTTCCTCACCTACCCACTCCACCCACCACCACTCAACAGCGCCCGCCATAGCTCCTCCGGCGGGGAATTGAAGGAATCCCGCCCGCCATTGCTACCGGCACCAAGCTCGGCTGCCACCGTGAAACGCCGCCTCGCGGCCTCCTCTCCCCCAACGAGTTGCCAAAACGGGGTTGTCATTAGGCCCTGGTGCTCCCGCACCCCTGTCCGCCAGTCCGCCGCTGCTGTGGAGCTGTGCCGCACCGTCATCTTCTCGTCGTGTTGCTGCTTTAATTTGGTGAGCTACATCGTCTGCGACATTGTGTGCAGAGCTCCCCGCGCGGGATCTAGTGAGCCGTCGCTTGGTGAAGATGCTACCGCACAACGCTGTTGAGCGTGTCTCCTCCGCCTTGTGCAACGGGAGAGGGGTGCCGCCTCACCGGACGACGAACACCCGTCTCTAGAAGGATGCAGGCTTTTTTTTTCAAACTTCACATCACTGAGGCGGGAGAAAACGTCGTGTTGTACGTGTCCTAATGAGTCTATAGACATGCTATATGCTAAAGTAACCAATCTCTAATGACGGACTAATTAGAATTAGTGGACCCATCTCGTAATTTTCGGTCCGTTTGTGTAATTATTTTTAATTATTTTTGTAAATAGTTTACGTTCAATACTTCTAATATACCTTGAAAGTGGATCCAAAAGTTTCACCTCACGAACTAAACATGGACATTGTATCCATGTTTGTTTTTGCAAGACCCGTTAGAAAATAGATACATTTTAGAAATTCTTGTAAAAATCATAAACATCGGCCATCAATCTAGTCGTCACAGCCACTGTATATATTATGTTTTATAAAAAAATCATGCACTACACCTCTATCATTATAAACATAGTTTAAAGTAACCCTTGAATCTATGCCTAATTAAATTGCCAACATCTGCCATTATAAAAAGAACTAAAGTAACCCTTTTTACACTAATCTAAATTACCCACGTATAGCATCATATAAATTTATCTAAAGTAGCCAACTAGCTTGTATCTAGATTACTCCATGTTGTCATTGTTAAAAACATCCTAGCGTAACCCGTAAATAATCTAGATTCTATAGTATAATTTTGATGTTGTTAATATAGAACATACAAACTTAGGTATACTCCGTACATGCATGATATGTTTGCTACCATATAATCATGTATAGGATGTAAGTGATAAGAATAATGTTTCCATATTAAGTACACATCTCAAAAAGTTGAATTAAAAACATGTTTGACAATAATGGAGCAGCCAAGAGCCCCAACAATAAGTTCATCAGAACATGGAGATGGTCGCCAATAAAACTTGACTGAAAAATATCTTGAAAACTACATTACATGGATGTACTAATGTCAACCGTATGTTGGAATTCTTAAAGTTTGAAAAGTTAGATCAAGAACAATGCTAAATTTACTTGTATTATTTCTACACAAATTGTTTAGATCAAGAACAATTCTGAATGGATTTGAATTTGAACAGAATAAATGGAGAATATATTGATCATAATGATGGTTATCTCCAATTCTTGTTTGGCTGGGATCCTTGGGCTCCGGCTCCTAACACTTTAGCTCCTTCTGCTCGGGATAATGGAGCTAGAGTATTTTTTTTCTAGGAAACACAATGCACATGCTGACGTGCACATAAGGCATGTACAATTATTATTCCTGTACATACATACATGCATGCAACTTTACTCGTATGAGCACCTTCAGAAAAAATTTAGTGGTTGTTGAGGTCACCATAGGCATCCTCACTCTTGACGGCACACCGACTACCATTGAAAAATTAATAATGTCCGGTAAAATGGTAATTTCATACGACTTTTGAATACTACCGTACGATAGCTAAAAAAACCAGTCGTATAGAATTAGTCTCCACCGTCGGATTCTTACATACAGGTCCTTTTATATTACATATGAGTTATCTTTAAACTGGTCGTACATGTCGTATTGTGTACCTAAAAAACCTCAAAAAATGAGCTAATTACTTAAGGTCACTCCAGTGATTTCACGGGTGTAATGGTGTTCCACGCAATTGAATTATCCATTATTTAGATATGTGTATTTGAGCTGGCGCTGATGAAGCTTTAGCTAGTTGCCCTGTGAAAAGTGCAATTACATGGTCAGGGATAAATATAACTAAATGTAACATGTATTCCGTTACCAAGTAGACGAGCACAACACCCAATTAAACTATCTACGTGCAGCATGCACCATGCTCGCACGTGGTTCACACAATTATTGGCCGAGAGTGCGTGATGAATCAACTCGATCTCTTGGGTTAGTTTCGTCCTTGGTGAAGCAGAAAGGACAGATAATAAACGACGACGACCAAGAGTTTAGTTTCTATGGCCAACTAAACTCTTGGAACATCATCTATCGATCAGTTATATCGATCCTAGATCTCTCCCATGACTATCTCAAGGCGGCATGATGAGTTGCCGATCGATTTGCCCCTTGCAGAAAGCTACAGCCGGAACTAGCTAGGTTCAGTGATCGATCATCGAACGAAGGAAGCATCCACATGCATGGCGTCTGAGCAAGCAAGCAACAAATTAACGTTTTGCTTACAAGGAAAGTGCATGATGCGTGCCATTTGAATTATTAATTACTTTATATTTTTGTTCGTGCTTGCGAAAAACAGTCACCGCGTGCACGCCTTTTGGATGGCATATTGCCCTCTGCCTGCGTGGCACTGGCACGCCAAAAGTATTGCAAGTTCTTGATCAGGAGCACCACCACTATGTAGTATTTGTTTACTACTATGTTTGTAGTTTGTTTGATTTATCCTAGAAAGGAGCATCTAGTCCCTCCGGAAAGCTAAGAGGAATGCGCGCATAACTGCGCAAGGGAAAAAATAACTCAAATTCAGGTGCATTCGGGGTAGGCATCAATAGCTAGCGATACATCCATCTATCCTACATATTCTCAAGAGAATATAATAGCGCTTACGCAGATGCTAAGTTAGTTAGATGGCACTGCTCTGGTTCCACCCCTCTTGAACGTTGGCAGTTTAAAATTCGTAGACTAAGACAACACTTAAGGGGTTGGGCTAGACATACAGCGGGGTCCTATAAGAAGGAAAAGAAGACCTTACTGTCCCCTTTAGAGGATCTTGATAAGAAGGCAGAATCTAATCATCTGTTTGATCAAGAAGTAAATCTTAAGCTTTATCTAAAGGAACGTCTAGTCACCCTTCTGAGGGAGGAGGAATTAAAGTGGTACGAGAGAGCAAAGGTTAAAACCCTTTTAGAAGGAGATGCCAACACTAGATTCTTCCATCTAGTCGCTAATGGTAAACATCGAAAACAACGAATCTTTAAACTTGAGGATCATCAAGGGATGGTTGTGGGAGATGATTGCCTCAAGAGCCATATTACTAACTACTATAAGGATCTCTTTGGCCAGCCAGAGGCTTATGGGGTTTCACTAGTAGAGGATCAAGTCCTTGACATACCTCAGATATCTCAGGAGGAAAATGAATCCCTCATTGCTGCCTTCATTGAATCTGAAGTGAGAAACACAATCTTCCAAATGGAGCATAATAAAGCTCCAGGACCTGATGGGTTTCCTGCGGAATTTTATCAGGTTTTCTAGGGGATTATCAAAGCGGATCTTTTACCTCTCTTTGCTGATCTACAAAGGGAGGCGCTGGATCTGTACAGCTTGAACTTTGGAATCATTACGTTAATCCCTAAAATTCATAATGCGACCAAAATTCAGCAATATAGACCAATTTGTGTCCTAAATGTGAGCTTCAAAATCTTCACTAAAGTGGGGACAAATAGGCTTAATCTTGTAGCCAAGAAAGTCGTAAGCCCGACACAGTCCGCCTTTTTGCCAGGTAGGAACATCATGGAAGGAGTAGTTATTCTACACGAAACTATTCATGAACTTCATACCAAGAAGCGGGACGCTGTCATTTTTAAAATTGATTTTGAAAAGGCTTATGACAAAGTCAAATGGTCCTTTCTACAACAAACCCTTCGTATGAAAGGCTTTGCACCGAAATAGTGTAGGTGGATCCAAAGTATGGTCACTGGTGGAAGTGTGGGGATCAAAATTAATGATAAAGTTGGGCCTTATTTCCAAACCAAAAGGGGCCTCAGACAGGGTGATCCTATGTCACCAATCTTATTCAACATCGTTGCCGATATGCTGGCCTTACTCATCAATAGAGCTAAGGCCGATGGTCAAATAAGAGGAGTACTCCCCCATCTTGTTGATGATGGTTTGTCAATCCTGCAATATGCTGATGACACTGTTATTTTCATTGACCACAACCCCGAGCAGGCGAAAAATCTTAAGCTTCTGCTTTGCGCGTTTGAGCAGTTATCTGGGCTCAAGATCAACTTCCATAAGAGTGAAATTTTTTGCTACGGACAAGCTAAAGAGATGGAGGAATTCTATACCTCTCTCTTTGGTTGTAATAAAGGGACATACCCTTCAGATATTTAGGGATCCCAATGCACCATAGACAGCTTTTGAATTCTGAGTGGAAGAAGGTTGAAGAACGTTTCGAACAAAAACTTTCTTGTTGGAAGGCAAAATACCTATCCTACGGAGGTAAACTTGTCTTACTCAATTCAGTCTTAAGCAGTCTACCCATGTTTATGATGTCCCTCTTTGAGATACCGAAAGGGGTCATGAAAAACTTGGATCACTACAGATCTAGATTCTTTTGGCAAGGATCCTCACAGAAACACAGGTACAGACTTGCCAAATGGGACATCTTATGTCGACCTAAAGATCAAGGTGGCCTAGGTATTCTCGATTTGCAACTGCAAAATAAATGTCTGTTGGCCAAGTGGTTAGTTAATCTACTAAACACAGACGACATCTGGCAAACGATGCTCCGTAATAAATACCTAAGGTCTAAATCTTTAAATCGAGTGGAAGCCAAACCCTATGACTCTCATTTTTGGAGAGGACTCATGCATATAAAAGATGAGGTACTGTCTTTAGGTTCCTTTGTTATTAAGGATGGGACCAAAGTCAGATTCTGAGAAGACACTTAGATAAGAGACAAGCCGCTCAAACTTCAATACCCGAACTTATATAATATAGCAAGGGAGCCACACGCTACGATATCAAAGGTAATGGCCACAAGCCCCCTAAACATCTCCTTCAGAAGGGCTCTAGTGGATAACAATCTTAGAGATTGGCTTGCATTAGTGGCGCGAATCTCACACATGCAACTAACGGAAGGCTCTGACCTTTTAAAATGGAGCCTAACCAAGTCTGGCTTGTTCACCGTCCGGTCGTTGTATCACCATCTTATTGATACAAATCCTCCCTTTCAGCATCGAAAGATCTGGAAGATGAGGATCCCACTAAAGATTAAGATCTTTCTCTGGTTTCTACAAAGGGGAGTAGTCCTCACTAAAGACAATCTGGCTAGGAAAAATTGGAAAGGTAGCCAGAAATGTGTTAGTTGTAACAGGAATGAGAATATCCAACACCTATTCCTTGACTGCCCCTTTGCTGAAACGATTTGGTACATAATCTTCTTCGCCACCAATCTTAACCAACCCAGATCTATTAGCCATTTGTTTGATACTTGGCTTAATAGTCAACCTAAGAACATGAAAGGTTTGATCTGGGTGGGTGTAGCTGCGCGGTTCTGGGCTATTTGGCGATACCGGAATGATGTAATTTTCAACAAATTGAAAACTAACTCTATCATGCAGGTTATTTTCAGGGGAGCATACTGGCTACGCTCCTGGTCCCAGTTCCAGCGTGACGAGCAAGCCAAGGACACCCTCATTATGCTGAGCAGGAGATTGGAAGTGCTTGCTCTAGATATTTCAAATAGAGGGTGGAAGCACTTGTATCGTTTGCTTTAGTCTATGCATCTTGTTTTGACTTTGGTTTGTTGTGTCTCTAAACCAGCTTTGGTATGTAATAATTGGCTGTGTACTTCCCTAGATGTAGAGGCCGGATTATGTAATCCCTTATTAAAAAAAGTTAGACGGCACTAGGGTCAATGAGCAGGAAAGCGAAAGGTAGGGTGGTGTTCCTTTTTTAGCAGAAAAAAGGGTGTTTTTTTATCTGTGACCATGCATAGTATAGAATCACTTCAAAATGATCGATGCTGATTGCGGTCTACTAGTTTACCATGCTTCTATACGGGCCAGTAATTTTCAAATATAACAATTGAAAATTTGTGGATAACCTCAACGATTTTTTTATTTTTATTGTTTTCTCATTTGTTTGTATTCTAATGCAGTACTTCTGAAGATATTTTCCTATCTTTATTTGTTTCATTCAGTTTGTGATAGCCTCATCACTCCACTATGAAATGTAAGAGCAACCTTAACAAAGTAGGGGCACGTCCCAACTTTTTGGGCTCTAATTTTGCACTAAACTCCAACAATAACCCCAACTATACAGCCCCGACATTCATATATATGATAGGTGAGACCTGCTCGTCAGTGGCTCATACAATTTCCTCCCTCACGACATCTTCTCTCCCCCGCACTTCCTAGGTTCTTCCCAAAGTTCCTCTCTCTCTCATGTGCTTGAGCTCTATTGAGCTCAGTGAGATCCGCCCGAGCTCCATCCAGGCGCGGGGGAGCATGACATTCGAGTGGCCGCGCAATGGTGTCGACGCAGGGGAGTGCGAGCTTTGGCCCGACGCGACACGTAGGGAGTGAGGTCCAATGGTAGCTGGGTGCAGCTGGTGTGGAGGAGCTCGACCTCAGTCCGAGCATGGCAGTGGTGGTCATGAAGGTCGAGCTGTGGGTCATGCCTATGCTGGCGGGGTTGGAGGGGAGAAGGGCGGGACACCGTGGTCAGCTCCTACGCGGCACATGGGGACGGCGACCGCGGTAGGGTAGTTTCAAGTGGCCGCAATGGTCGATGTGAGATCTCGAGCCCGAGCTCCAGCAGATATGCGGCCGTAGAGGAGCAGAGGAGACAGATCTGCGGTCGGCCCTTGCGGCGGCACATATGAGTTGGGTTGATGCGGCCAACCTGTGCGACGGCATAGAGGAGGAGTTGGGTGCTCGATTCTATGACCTCCAAGCTCAATTCGTTGACGGTGAGAAGTCTGGAGCGGTGACGGTGAAGGAGTGGGAACTTGGAGCCTGAAACACTGACGACAGGCTCCGAGTAGGTGGGTGGAGCTCAAGGGGCAGCGATGTCACTCTGGGAAGGACGAGAGAGCTCGAGCGGTGGGGCTCCGGGGGAGATGAGGGAGCTAGAGGGGTGGCGCAACGGTGGAGAACAGGCGCATGCGGAGGGAAGAAATGACCGCAATGCCAGAATAAGGGTTTCTCTCTCCACCTGCAGGAGAAGGGGCTGGAGTGGGGGATTTGGGTACCCCCAGAGTAGGTGCCAAAGTAGGGGTCTTGTTGGAGTGTATTTTTCTCTCTCGGACACCACCTTTGAGTTGGGGCTCAACTAGGGGTCTGTTGGAATTGATTTAAGAGTTTTAGGTATTATGCTAAAAAAGTTGTCACTTTAGACAACAAAATTTAACTGTCTTTTTGATATGTGTACAAACTAAGAACGACTAAAGTTACCAATTCATTAGGGGGTTTTGTTGCTCATAATTATCGATTCATATTTTGGGAATTTTGTTGCTCATAGGGTAGGGTTGACTGTGTGTTCATATAAGTGAGTGTAGTGTGTACGTGTATATGTGAACGATTATGTGATTTGGAAAAAAAACCAGGACAAAACGAAAAAACTGTCTCTGGTACAGAAAAAAGTATGTACGTACGTATATGCAATGGCTACTTTTAAATTGTTTCGTCGCTGGTACGTACTAGTACTACTGATTGAGCCTTGAGGAGGATACCGATCGAAGCTGACTGTCTTTGTAGTTCTGGACCAGAATCACGTAATATGCGGTATGCACTACTGCTGGATTCGCGCTCTTTGCCGTGCGCCGAAGGATAGAATCCGCATGACACAGCCTTTGCCGTGCGGATTTTGCCCAAGCGCAAGGCAAAGGGTTCACGACGCATTTTTGCCCGGCAGAGACCTTTGTCATGCGCCTTGGGGAAAGACAACACACGACATAGCTCTTTGCCGTGCGGAATAAGCGGCGCACGGCAAAGAAAAGATGTTGACGACCGTCCGCGGGGAGACGGCGTCACACGCTCTTTACCATGCGCCGCTGAGCATGCACGGGAACGGTGGTGGTCTTTGCCGTGCGCCACGTGTCACGGCGCACGGCAAAGAATGGTCAAAGGCACACGGCAAAGAAAGGTCCAGGCGCACGGTGGACCATGCCCTTTGCCGTGCGTCTGATGGCCAGGCGCATGACAAAGGGTGATCCAGGCGCCCGGTGCACCAGTCCCATTGCCGTGCGTCTAGTGGCGAGGCGCACGACAAAGAATGGTCAATTTGCCGTGCGCTGCCCCAGGCGCACAACAAATCTCCTGTTGCGGCAAGTATTTTTGGGTCAATTTGCCGTGGGCCTGCCTTACGGCGCACGGCAAATTGACCCAATTTTTTTGTTTTTTTTTCTGTTTTTCACGTCCAAAAATTTCCAAAAAACATAGACATGACATATATATCACAATATCCATCACAGACATCATATATATCGCAACATGCATCATATATGTCACAATATCCATCACAGACATCATATATAATAATATCCATCACAAATCCACACCGAAGTCCGAAGTTAATCGACAAGTGCACACAAAAGTCCACAATTCATCGACAGTGCACATAGTTCATCACAGTTCATAGACAAGTCCACAATGCAAATAAAAAGGTGCGGCTCACTGAGGCGGCGGCGTGCGGAACTCCGGTGGGAACAACTGCTGTTGGATCACCGGTGACAAGGCTGGGGACCCATGCAGAGTATTCGATGCCGCCGATATGTTCTTTGAAAAAAATAGTAAAAGGCATGTGAGACAAAAATCAAGTTGTCCAAGTTATAATCTAAATTGTCTAAGTCTCTACTTTGTCTAGGTTTCAAAGTGAGTCTAAATCTCTACGTTCTCTAAGTCTCTAATGTTTGAAATGAAAGAAGAAAGATGTCAAGTAACTCACAGCAGGAGAACCTCCCATAGGGGGAGGGAGCATCATCGGCGCGGGCATCGAGGGCATCACAGGCGGCGGGGGCATCGGTAGACTACTCTGCAAAGCTTGCATGCATGCTTGCATGTGCGCAGTCATATGCGACTGCTGCATCGCCGCCTGGTGTGTGGCCATCGCCTGGGCCATCTGCTGGGCCATCTGATCGGCCACCTGCTGCTGCTGCCCCTGCTGGTCTTCCACACGCTACTCGACCGTGGTTAAGGCCGCATGCTTTTGTTCATCCCAATGTTACAACGCAAAGTGAACATATGTAGAAATTCGGTAACGATTAGTAAATCAGAAATAACCTTGAGTCGCTCCACCTCGGCCAGTGCCGCCGACGGCCGTGGGCGTATGGGAGGGGCATTTGTCGGTGTTTTAGACCGGCAACCTACTAAGGGGAGTACCCGAAGTAGATGAATGTGGCTTCGCCGAGATTGGTAACTCGAAGGAAGAGACACATGGCACACAATTTAGACAGGTTCGGGCCGCGAGGTGCGTAAGACCCTACGTCCTGTATGTTGCGTAGCTCTGGATTGATTGGGTATGATTACAAGATGATGCAATCTTACGCCGTGAGATGAGATGATGAGAGAGGGGTCCCTACCTCGCCTATAGTCCGGGAGGCAGGGTTACAAGTCGGAATAGGGAGAGAGTACTAGTCGAGTATGTCTAGCAGTCCTCTATACAGTGCGGGACATGTACAGCTTCCTAACCGAGTACTTCTCCTCTGTAGTCCTTGTGCTTCACGCCATCAGGTACCGTGCAGCGCAAGTCAGGTAGTCCCAGGGGCCTACCGAGTAGTCGGTCCTGGTACCCACCCGAGTACTTTGTAGTCGAGAAGGATAGCTTCAAGTAGTCTTGATGGCCTTAACGAGTAGTCCTCAAGCGTCCTCGAGTACTACAAGTCAAAAGTCCTCAAGAGTAGTCGAAGCATCCCGAGGCTGGAATGTACTCCAGCTGATGTTTGAGCAATTCTGAAGTCTTCTCGAGTAGTCCCAAGCATCCTCGAGTGCTGCCCTTGAAGGTCTTCAACAATGCCCATGTTGTCCTGAAGCCGAAGCTGATATGGAAGTGCGATTGCAAAATCGCACTCCATATGGAGTAGCCCCCGAGCCTTAGGTTGAGTTGTAGACTCTGGCTGAGGGTCCATCTGAAGTTTTGGCAAGAATATCCCAAAAAATCCGGAGAAAAAACCGAAGGACACGTGGCACGGAGCCCCCGAGCCTTGAGTCGAGTACTTCCTCTCGAATTGAAGGGTCATCTTGTAGAATGTGTCCTGAGATGCTCTTGAATCTTGCCGCTTCCTAGGAAGTCGAGTAGAAGTAGCCGAGCTCCCGAGGTGAGGCGCGTCGACTAGTAGAAGTTGAAAGGTCACGCGCGGCCGCTGAGTCAGCTGAGCGCAGACTTATCCATCCGGCCGTTGGAGGGCCGTTTTGACTTATAAATAGAAGCCAAAACCCTTAGGGTTTTTCACCCTACGCAGCTGTAGCCATTCCCAGCAGATCTTGGCCAGAAATCGCCACCAGTGCACGCCGCCGCCGCTGAGTGAAGCGTAGATCTGAGTGCATCGCCGTAGAGAGCCATCACAGTAGCCCCCGAGCGGATGCGCGTGAAGATACCGTGCACTTGGAGGATGAAGCCGTCTCCGTCGAAGGCTGCAAAGGCCGCCAGCGGAAAGAAGAGGGGCCGTGAGGAGGCCGCCGGATCTGCCGCAGGGACATCACCGCTGGTGTCCCCACCGCGGCCAGATCCAAACCGTGAGTGGAAAAAGTCCAAGGCGAAGACCGAAGACCTGCTGACCCTCCTCAATAGTGGATTCCTACGGGAGAAGGAGGTGGACATGTGGAGGGCCGCCTTCGGGATCCGTACCCCATGGAGAAGAATCCAGATGAGATCCCGATGTTCACGCGGTTCGCGGAGTGCGGACTATCTCTTCCAGCGAGCGACTTCTTCAAGGGGCTCATGGGGTACTACGGCATCGAGTACGTCAACCTTAACCCCAACGGTATCTTCCACACTGCTGTCTTCGTACATTTCTGCGAAGCTTTTCTGGGGATCAAGCCCCATTGGATCTTGTTCCGGAATTTCTTCCGGGTGAAGCCGCAACCCAGCGCCAGTAACCCGCGAGTAGTCGGAGGAGCGGGGATCCAGATGCGGGAGGACGCCGCCGAGCAGTACCTCTCGTACAAGCTGATAGACTCCAATCAGGATTGGAAGGCCAAATGGTTCTACGTCACGAATCACCACCCGGGGCTACCGAAGCCCAGCGGGAAGCAGCCCAAGCATCGCCCGTGGTGGAACTCAGAGCCGACGATGCAGGAAGGGATCCAGCTGCCCGAGTTGTTGGCGCGGATCAAGGCGTTGAGGGAAGCCGGGCTGAGGGCCGAGCACGTGGCCTTCAGCTTCATGAAGCGCAGGGTCCAGCCGCTGATGGCTCGGGACACCCTGGGGTACGAGTACACCGGGGACGACGATACGTCGCGGATGCCTGGAGACGAAGTCGACGACGATGACATTGTCGACAGGCTGGCCCGGATCTTCAAGGATATACCGCCGTACACGGCGTGCCCTGTACCGGAGTACTCCTCCGCGCGCCCACCAAAGGAGGTTAGTAGCCGCACCCATAGTCGAGTACCCATTCCATGTGGGTAGTCGCACTGACGAGTTGTTTCTTGCAGGATGACTTGAAGAAGTTTGTCTCCGAGCCGCCGCCTCCTCCTCAGCTAGTCGAGGTCCCAGAGGAGGGGAAAGCCAAGGCCAAGGAGCGGCGTAAAGTCGGCGAAGGAGACGACACCGTTGTCGTAGAAGACACGTCCGAGGAGGACGGCGACGAGGAGACGTTGCAGGACCGCTTCCAGCTGCGGTCGAGGTTCAGCCGTCCTGGCCTACCTCATGTCCCTCTCGTTCAGGATCAACCGGCTAGCCTGGAGGCTAGTCTGGCCGCGCCGCCGAGGAGGCCGCGCAATGCGTCCTGCAAGCGCGTGGCCAAGAAGTTGAAAGTCACAGAAACCACGTCCCAGGAGGTAAACCATCCTAAGTAGTGTAGTCGAGTACTGATGTCTCGAGTTCACTTGTTGATGAAGAAGTTTCCTTGCTTGCAGGAGTTGCCGCCTACGGAGCCCGTTGATCAGGGCGACGAAGGCGAGTGGGACACGGTGGGGGAGGCCGCTGGGAGTCGTAGCCCAGCCCCCACTGTCGAAGAACTCTTGGCGCAGATGGAGCGCCGGCCCCCGCCGCGGAGAAAGCACGGAACCCGGCCGCCGCCGCCGCCGCGGAAGAGGCAGTGGTCGCAGAGGCGCAGGAGGAGGCGCCCGCCGAGGCTGGACTGGTGGACATCGCCAGCATCCTCGGTGCCCCGACTGTGACGGTGGTCCGGTCAAGCTTGTAAGTGTTGAATCTTCCCGAGTAGTACTTGATGTGGTAGTCATGCTTGATTGACAACCGGCTTGTGTACTCTGCAGGAAGTCGACGGACCTGTCCTGGGAGGGGGATGAACCCTCTGCAGCGGTGGCGGAGGAAGAAGCCGCGCCACCCGCTGAGGAGTCCGCTCCCGCCCCTCAGGCAGAGCCCGAAGTGCCGGCCGCTGAGGCTACGTTGCCCGAAGTCGGCGTAGTTGAAGGTGAGTACTCTACTGAAGTTGAGGTGCCTTCGTAGAGTAGTCGTAGTCGCCATGTTGACTGATACACTTGTCTTCTTGTCGGCAGGTGCTGAGGCCTAAATGAGCGATATCCCGTTGGCGGTGCCCGTAGAGGACGTGGCACCGGAGACTCAGGAGGCAGCCGTAGAAGCCTCCGAGCCGATGGAGGTGGTCGCCGGGGAAGCCGCCGTGACGACTGGAGGAGAGGAGGCCGCCACGCTACCAGAACCCGCTCTAGAGGTGGTCGTCCGCTCGCCGGAGATCCAAGACGCGGAGCCAATCCGCTCGGCGCCGATGACCGAAGCCGCTACGAGTAGTCGTGGCGGGATTGAGTTGTTGGCGGACGACCTGGTCGATCCGGCAACAGTGGCTCGGCATCTGGAGGCAGTCCGCCAGCCCGAGCAATGGATGAAGGTGAGTAGTCATCACCCTTGAGTAGTCAATCCTTTAGCGTTGAGTACCCATTTGATGCGAGTTGTCTGTGCAGGACGTCGCTGAGAGGTCCCGCCTGAAGTCGGAGATGCTTCAGGGGTACGGCGACGCTGTGCTTCGGGCCGAGACGCTGGAGGACCAACTTGTGAAGTCCCGAAAGCACGCCGCCGCCATGCAGTCAAAGCTAGATACCGCCTTCGCCAAGTACCATAATGACATCCAGGAGATGCAGGCGAAGAGCGACGACTTGGTGCAGAAGAACAAGTCGCTCCGCAACAAGAATAAAGGTACATCACTTGTCTTGTTGAGTACTTGTTGGAGATCGAGAGGTAGTCCGACTCGGGTAGATCAGCTGAAGACTTCGGAGACTGATCTGAAGAATCTTTTCTACCGGGAGTAGGAGGCCCACCAGGTACTGGAGTTAGATTATAAGGAGCTTGCTTACGAGTGCGACAAGCACATGGAGCTCCAAATCATTGCAGAAGCTGAACGAGGATTGCGAGAAGCTGCGGGCCCAACTCAAGGAGCTTGAAGAAGCCGCGCTCCCCATCGCGAGGCTGCTAGTGCCTCATCCTGGCGGTCCCAAGATAGCGCCGTTGGTGGACCGGTTGAAGGAAGCCCCCAGCCGGCTGGCGACCTACGTGAAGCATCTGGCGAAGTCGATCCCGAACTAGGTGCTAGCCTTCATGAAGTCGTACATCCCGAAGGCTCCCGTAGACGTAGTCGCCGGTGGACTAGCCGCCAACTGTAGCGACGAGCAGTATGCGGAGCTGCTCGAGCAGATGGCGCCCATTGCGGATCAAGTCACCAAAAAACTTAATCTCCAGTAGTCCTGTAATAGTTAGCTCATAGCAGTAGTTGTACAAAAACAATTGTAATTGATTGAGTATTAATGAAGAAAAGTTTCCATCAATGAGTACTCATAGTCGCGATCTCAGAGTGCGGAGTCCCATCGTGGAGTTGTTGCGAGTAGTCGTACTCGATAGTAGCCCGCAGAGGGAAAAAGACAGTAAAGCAGTTGATGAACAATCAAACTTTATTACTGAAGAAGTACACCTGGATGGCCAGGGCCGTAGTTACAGAGTAGTCGCCAGGACCCGGAGGCCGCCTACGGCTGAGTAGTGCTAGGGCGAGTAGCCGCTTACGACGAGTAGATCCGTAAGTAGCCGTATAGGCCGGATCTAGAAGTACATGGTCTCTCGATGAGCCGCTGCTAGAGTCCTTTGTCGCTCGTCGCAGCCCAGGATCCATAGGTAGCCGCATGGGATGGATTCTGGAGAGGAGTAGTCCGGAGACTGGTGCCTGGATCCAGAGGCCGCTTACAGCGAAGAAGTAGTCCGGAGACTAGTGCCCGGACCTGGAGGCCGCTTACGGCGAAGGGGTGTTGATGTAGTCGCGTAGACTTGAGCCCCAGGGTAGTCGTGTAGACTAGGCGTAGAACCGACAGCGCTGGTCGACATTCCACAAGTTGTTGACATCTTCGCCTTCAAGTGTTTGGAGGCGATATGAGCCCGGCCCAGTCACCTTTGCGACTGTGAAGGGACCTTCCCAGGGGGAGCTGAGCTTGTGTAGTCCTTCCATGTTCTGGATGCGACGGAGGACGAGATCGCCAACGTTGAAGGAGCGTTCCTTGACGTTGCGATCGTGGTAGCGTCGGATACCCTCCAGGTACCTTGCTGATTGGACGAGGGTAGCGTAGCGAGCTTCTTCGAGTTCGTCGATGTCAACTCGTCTGCTGTCTTTAGAGACACCTTCATCGTAGTGCTCCACTACTGGTGAATCCCATATGACATCGGCAGGGAGGATTGCTTCGGAGCCGTAGACCAGGAAGTAAGGGGATTGCCCCGTTGGCTTGGAAGGCTGAGTACGTAGCCCCTAGAGTGCATTGGGTAGTTCCTTGATCCACTTGCCTCCTTTAGAGTTAGCAGTGTCGTGTAGCCGCTTCTTGAGAGCGTCGAGCACCATCCCGTTGGCGCGCTCGACTTGTCCGTTGGCCTGAGGATGGGCAACTGAGACATATCGGACGTCGATCCCGCTGTTCTCGCAGTACTCCTAGAACTGGTGGTGGTTGAAGTTGGAGCCCAGGTCTGTGATGATGCGACTGTGACGCCCCAGGTTTTTAATTATCGTCATTAACGCTAATGATCGGATCAGCCGAGTCAAACCAGTCAAACACCGGTCAAACCTAGGTCAACCTGGGTCATCACCTCGACCAAGCTTGACCAAGCTTACACACACCCGTAGTGGACCCTTGGCCAAAGACACGGTCAAAACCGGCTTAACCGTTGACGTCAGCGAATGTCGTCCGGAACTTTTGTCGCGTTCTCCAAAATTCACCTAAACACTTCAAAATCTACCTTTATGAAAGTTGTCCATCTTGTTGAGGGACACAACTTTCATGTAGATTGGCATTTCAAATTTTGGGTGGAAATTGGCGAAAAACTTGATTGACTGACAGTACCTCCTGTTTTCTAGAACAAGCCAACATTCAATGTTGGCAGCACGTTCCTGCAAAATCCGTCGAGAAAAACACTAGACGACCTTTACGAAAGTTTTAGAGGGTAGTTAGATCTACAACTTTCCTATTCATTGCTTTGTGCACTTTTATTCAATTTTTGGGAGCTACGCGTGTTCAAACAGGGACGCAGGAAAGTTTTTTCGGCCGACCGACGTCGCACCCCACCCGCCGCGACGCCGCCCGCGCGCCGGCGCGCAAAGCCCGTGCGCGGTGCCGCCGGCCCGCGCACCCGGGCGCGGCGCATCGCCCGAGGCCGCGCCTCCCTAGGCCGTGCACCCTCCCAAGGTGAGCACGCGCGCCAAGGCACCTCGGACCCGCGCGCGCCCGCGCCGCGTCCCGGCGGGGGCACGTCGGCACGGCGCGCCCGCCCGCCACCGTACCGGCCGTAGTCCTTGCCCTCGCCCGCGCCGCCCTCTCCCGTTCTCCCCGCCCGCGCGTCGCCTTTAAGGGCCACCGCTCCTTCCCCGGACGTGCGGGACTTCCGCCCCGGCCCGTGCCGAGGCCGCGCGCGCGGCACACCCGCGCCGCCACGCCGGGACGTGCCTCCCCGTGCGGCGCCGGCCGAGTTTCCCCGAGCCGGCCGCCGTCTAGCGCCCCCGCGACCCTAGCCACAACCCCGAGCCCTAGGGTAGCCGCTCGTGCGCCGCCAACTCGCAACCGCGCCTCCGCCGCGCCGTAGCCGAGCTCGCGGCGGCCACCGCCGCAAGCCGCCGGAGCGCGCGCTCGGCCGGCGGTTTCCCCGCCCATTTCCGGCCCCCACCCGCTCCTAGGCGAGCTAGGGGACCCTCCCCGGTCCCTCATCGGCCAGGCCCCGCCGCCGCCCCGGCCGGAATTCCGCCGGAGCCGCGCCGGCCGGCCGCGAGGGCCACATTGCGAGGAGGAGGTTCTTGGTAAGGGCTAAACCGCAAAAGTAGGGGCCTAGTTGTGAAACCGCAGGAAGTCCAGGGGCCTCAGTGAAAGGTATAACTTAAATAGTACTTGAGAGTTGGCTGCTTCTTGTAAATTTCGTAGAAAATCATAGAAAAACCAGAATAATGCAAAACTAATTTTGTTGGATTCGTGGTGAATTATCATACAACTTTTGTTATTCTGTCCTGAGCTAATTCCTGTTAGTTTTTGCATGAAAAATACAAATGTGAAAAACCTAGATCTGTAATATCTCAAAAACCATATATCCTCTATAGCTATTTTTTTGAATATGCTGTGTGTTGGGTCATGGCTAGCTCCTATGCCAAACATTGCACAAAGTTATGATGTAAATCTTTTTATAAAAATGTTTTTCCATTTCTGGCAGATCTGCATAAATGATTTTTCTAGCTAAACATAATTAAGTTTTTGCCACCAACTTTTGCACACTGTCTTGAAATTCTAAAACACACCTCTGGTGAATTTATCACAGTTTTATAATTACCAGAAATAATTATTCTTGAATTATGCTTGTTTTTCATTAAAAATACATAACTCAAGTTTTACAATAGTTCCAGGTATATGTGCTGCACCAATAGGCTAGTTTTGAGCCATATAAAATGTTTGAGAAAGTTTGGATCAGTTTGTTGAGTAATTATTTTTGTGTGCATTTACCTTGTCCTTCTAGATAGCTTTTTGTTATTTTCAAAAATAATTAATTTCTAGCCATCCAACGCTCGCATGTGTGTCCAGTGACTTGTTATAGGTGTTTAGGGTATAAAACACCCTTCCAATGAATTTTACTAATTAATTCCATGAATAAAAGCCATGTAGGTCATTAAAGGCTTAATAGTCATTAAAGGGGAGAAATCACCAAACCACCCTTTCTAACTTGTGTGTGGTTGTAAATCGATTTAAAAAGCTAAATGCACCTACCTACTACTGTTTGTGAATTTAAATTAAATTATTTACATATATATGTACACGGTCACCCTCAAAAAGAATATCTAATAAAGATTTGCAAATTGTTCCTTTTTGGAAGAGTATGCTAAGTGTATTCTTATCTAGGTGAATGTGCCCAACAAATACACCCCTGATGGTCATTTATGGTTCGTGGTTAATTCAATTAAAAATCATCACATAAATCCTGCATTGCATCTTCGTGTAGATCCTACCGACGGTAGACGGACGTTCGTGCCGGAAGGAGGGAACAAAGGTGCCGACAAGGAGCTGCCGTGCGTGAACATAGCTCAAGACCTGGACCCAAGTCCAGAAAGGCCCAAGGCCAACCTTGCCATCGGAGGCAAGCCCCGGATCATTAACCCCGCCTTTTAAAATTATGCAATTATGTTTGCTATGATTGTGCATTTACGTTTCAGGAGTTGATTTGAAACCCTAGATGCATGATCTTTAGGTACCTATGCTCTATCACTAGTATGCTAGGTCGATAGCTGCTATGCTATAGGACCCGATAGAAGTCGAGTGATGTTCGTCACTCGCGAGAATAGGTTCCTAGATAGGAATCATAAGATATCCTTAAATGGATTGCTCATGTGGTAATAGCATGGGATTGGGCTCCGGTCCAGTGGTTATGTGGGTTAAGTTTTTGAACGTACTAAGCACATGTCGGGTATGGGACCGGTAAGCCTAGTACCTTAATGAGACGGCTAGGGATGGGACTGTCACTACTCTTGGGATTCGCTCTCACGGCTAGCTACCGATGGTGTATGGTGACTCTGGCTGCACTGGGTGGGACATGCCAGATAGCCTGCACCAAAGACTGTGGCCTTTCATCCCGACCCGGGGATTTTTGGGGACGGCCTGGGACAGCTGTACCTTGGTGGGCAGCCTACCGTGTGTTTGGGTTTACCTTGCAAGGTTTAAATCAATCGATTGTCGGCCTCTCACCGTTATCCGAGACTGCTTAATCAACTGGCCATGATATCCCATAATGATGGAACTCGAGGAATATTGTTGTATGAATTAATTGCTTGTCGAATTCTTGATTGAATTAGATGGCACATATAGAAATGGTAATCAACTAGAACTTGTGCTAAAAATTTGAAAGTAAGGATCTACGCTTAGGAGCTGTTTAGCAAAAGGAACTCCACCGGCCAAAAGCCTTTCATGCCTAGAGTTTGGTGATGTAGTGATCACCCGACGGTTAAGTCTTGCTGAGTATTAGTATACTCAGCCTTGCTTTAAATTGTTGTTGTAGGTGTGATTGACCGGATGGTGACGATAAGTGATGACGTCACGGATGGCCTCCTGTGATGTCTACTGTTGCGCTAGTTTATTTTATTTCTGTTGTTTTCGAACTCTGAACCTTTACTCCATGCCATGAACAATGGTTTGTAATAAAACGTTTAATTCATGTTGTACTCTGGACTCGCCTTCGCATGAGCTTTAATGCATGTGTCGATCCTCTGTTCGATGTCCAAGTGATTTACCGGGCGTTAACCCGGCAACCAACGACAGGATGATACTTTACTATTGCTTAACGACCAAAGTGGATCGGTCTTAGGCGATAGTACGGTATTTTCCTGGGCGGGTTGTCACAGCGATGGGGTAGTCCGTAGCGATGCACGAGTTCATCCAGGAAGTCGAGTACTCTGTCAGCCTTGGGGCATGTAACCGGCTTGACCTCGATCCACTTGGTGAACTTGTCGATGGCCACCAATACTCTGTTGAATCCACCTGGCGCAGTTGGCAGTGGCCCAATCATGTCGAGCCCCCAGCAGGAGAAAGGCCAGGTTGGCGGTATGGTGACTAGCTTGTAGGCCGGGACGTGTTGCTGCTTGGCGAAGTACGGGCACCCTTGGCACCTTCTGACGAGTTCTTCAGCGTCGCCCAAATCTGTGGGCCAGTAGAAAGCTCGTCGGAAGGCCTTGCTGACCAGCGTGCGAGAGGACGCGTGGTTGCCGCAGACGCCCTTGTGGATCTCCTCCAAGATGTCCTTGCCTTCTTGTCTGGGGACGCACTTCATGAGTACTCCAGAAGATGCGCCCCGTCTGTAAAGCTTGTCTCCGACGAGGACGTAGGACTTGGCGCGGCGGATGAGCTGCTCGGCCAAGTTCTTGTCCGAGGGAATCTTCTGCTCGCTGAGGTAGTCGATGAAGGGTTGCCTCCAGTCCACGTCGATCATCATGACCTCCTGGCCAGCCGGCGGATGCGCTGGGACAGTGGTCGGTGGCGCCGGCTCTAGGATGGATGGCGCGTGAAGCTTGTGGACGAAGACACCCGCTGGTACTTGAGCGCGAGTAGAACCAAGCTTCGACAGGACGTCCGCTGCAACGTTGTTGTCGCGGACAATGTGGTGGAACTCGAGACCACAGAACTTGTTCTCGAGCTTGCGGACTTCTAGGCAGTAGGCGTCCATGTTCTCCTTGTTGCGGTCCCAGGACTTGTTGACTTGGTTGATGACCACTGCGGAGTCGCCGTAGACTAGTATCCTCTTGATGCCAAGTGAAGTCGCGAGGCAGAGCCCGTGTAGTAGAGCTTCGTACTCGGCTTCGTTGTTTGAGACCTTCCAGAAGATCTACAGGATGTACTTGAGTTGTTCGCCCGTTGGAGAGATCAAGAGTACCCCTGCACCTACACCCTCGAGGTTGAGTGAGCCATCGCAGTACATCACCCAATGCTCTGGTCGCTCGGTTGGAGTAGGTAGCTGATTCTCCCGCCACTCCGCCATGAAGTCGACCAGTGCTTGCGACTTGATGGCTGTGCGTGGCTTGAAGTCGATGGTGAGGGCGCCGAGTTCGACTGCCCACTTGGAGATTCTTCCTGTAGCATCTTGGTTCCGCAGGATGTCACCGAGCGGGTAGTCGGTGACGACGTAGATCGAGTACTCCTGAAAGTAGTGTTGTAGTTTCCGTGAGGTGATGAGTACTGCATATAGAAGCTTCTGTACAGGCTGGTAGCGTGCCTTGGACTCTGACAGGATCTCGCTGACGAAGTAGACTGGGCGCTGGACTGGATAGGCGTGGCCGTCTTCCTGCCGCTCAACGATGATGGCAGTACTGACCACATGGGTAGTCGCAGCGAGGTAGAGCAGTACCTGCTCGCCTTTGCGAGGAGCCGTGAGGACTGGTGGCTTCGATAGGAAGTCCTTGAGCTGGGCAAGGGCTTGGTCCGCCTCTGGAGTCCACACGAACTTCTTTTGGTGCTTGAGTAGTTTGAAGAAGGGGAGCCCCCGTTCTCCAAGCTTCGAGATGAATCTATTCAAGGCCGCCATGCACCCGGTCAGCTTCTGGACGTCTTTGATGCACGTGGGAGCTTTCATGCTGGTGATGGCGGAGATCTTCTCGGGATTGGCTTCGATGCCGCGCTGGCTGATGATGAAGCCGAGTAGTTTGCCCGAAGGTACGCCGAAGACGCACTTGTTCGGGTTGAGCTTCCAGCGGTACTCGCGCAGGGATGTGAAAGTCTCTTCAAGATCGTCGATGAGGGTAGCGGAGTTTACGGTCTTGACGACCACGTCATCCACGTAGGCTTTGACGTTCTTGTTGAGTTGCCTCTTGAAGCGAGCTCCGGATAGCTCGTTGATATGTGGCGCCGGCGTTCTTCAACCCGAAGGACATGGTCGTGTAGCAGTACGCGCCAAACGGGGTGATGAACACGGTCTTCTCCTGGTCTTCTTCCTTGATCGCGATCTGGTGGTACCCGGAGTAGCAGTCAAGGAAGCAGAGCAGGTCGCAGCCCGCCGTGGAGTCGATGACTTGGTCAATCCGTGGCAACCCGAAGGGGTCCTTGGGGCAGTGCTTGTTGAGATCGGTGTAGTCGACGCACATCCTCCACTCGTTCGAGTTCTTCTTGCGGACGAGGACGGGGTTGGAGAGCCACTCAAGATGGAAGACTTCTCTGATGAAGCCAGCCGCGAGCAGTTTGGCGAGTTCCTTCTTGATGGCATCCCGTTTGTCGTCGGCGAAATGGCGGAGGTGTTGTCGCTTGGGGGTAGCTTTAGGATCGACGTTGAGGCAGTGCTCGATCAACTCCCTGGGCACTCCTAGCATGTCTGCTGGCTTCCACGCGAAGATGTCGCGGTTAGCCCAGAGGAAGTTGATGAGCGCGTCTTCCTTTTTGGGGTCGAGGTCGGCCCCGATGGTGGTGGTCTTGCTGCTGTCGCCTGTCCCGAGGTCGATCGTCTTGACCAGAACCTCCTTAGCTGGCTGAGGCTTGTTGGCTTTGTCTGACTTCTCAGGGATGTCGAGTTCACTTGGAGCAAGCTTCTTCGACGCGGCGTAGACCTCCATCATTGCATTGGGTACTTGGTTTGTAGAGGCGATCTCCACGGCTTCAGTGTCGCAGTCGTGCGAGATCTTCAAGTCCCCTTGTAGCGAGAGTACACCTACTGGGCTTGGCGTCTTGAGTACCAAGTAGGTGTAGTGGGGTACCGCCATGAACTTGGCGATAGCCGGTCTGCCGAGGATGGCATGGTAGGACGTCTCGAAGTCCGCGACTTCGAACTTGACGTACTCGGTACGGTAATTGTCCCGAGATTCCCCGAAGGTAACTGGCAGGACCACTGAGCCTAGTGGGATAGCCGCGTTTCCGGGGACGATGCCGTAGAAGAGAGAGGCGCTCTTGGTGAGCATGTGGGTGATGTCGAGCTTCATCTTCTTCATGGTCTTGGTGAAAAGGACGTTGAGCCCGCTTCCACCGTCGATGAGGACCTTGTTGAGCCTGGAGCCCGCGACCACCGGCTTCAGGACGAGAGGGAACCGCCCTGGTTCGGAGAAGCTGGTCCATTGATCCTTCAGCGACTCGAGCCATGTGAGTGGAGCCTGGTCCAGGCAGAAGGGGAAGTAGAGGCACTTGGTGTCGTTGTTGCCTGGCGCCCGCGAAGTTGCTGGTGAACTGCTCCTTCAGCTGGTCCCACTTGTCAATCGAGTGCTTGTCCAGCGACTCGAGCCATGTGAGTGGAGCCTGGTCCAGGCAGAAGGGGAAGTAGAGGCACTTGGTGTCGTTGTTGCCGCCAGCGTTCTCGATGGAGAGGGCGTAGCACCTGAGCCACTGGATGGGATCCTGCTTCGCGTCGTACTTGGTGATCCCCAAAGGTTTGAACTTGTCGGGGAGGAGCAAGTTGCGAAGCCGAGGTGAGAAGGCGGGGAAGCCGTCGTTGTCGCCTGCGGTGGCGGACTTCTTCCGCCGCAGCTCTTCAATCTTCTGACGGGCGTCGTAGCCGCCCTGTGAGGCTTCGGAGGCGTGGCTGCTCGCGTGGTCTCGACCGCCGCGATTGCCGCCGCCGCCGGCCCCCTCTGTTGGCTCCGTGGTTGGAGCTTCGTCGTCGCCGCCGCCACCACCGGGGTCGCGGCCGCCGCCGTCAAGGCCGCGGTGAGGGATGATCTCACGGTTCTCGTTGCCACCCTGTGAGGGTCCGCCGGCGTTTGCGCGAGTACGGTGGGGGCGAGCCGGCGGCTCGGCTCGGGTACGGTTGCGGCGAGGTCGGCGCCGCGACTTGTAGCTTCGTTGTCGCGGTTCTCGGTGGGGGAGGCCGGGGTGACCACGTTGTCGACCCGCATGAAGTAAGCATCTTCAGCGAGCTTGGCGATGACTTCTCCAGCGCGTATCCCCTGAGCTTGGCGTGCGATCGCTGTGATCGACATAAGGCATTGCTTGGGGGTGGTGTGTACCCTGCTCTCGACAGCCTCGAGAGCTTCTGCGAGGTTGCAGATGGGAAGGTTGTCTTGGAGACGCCAGCGCCGTTCGTTGCGCTTTCTGTTACGCTCACGTCGAGCGTCCCTGTTGGCGTCGGTCTCATCCGCGGGTGCTTCAGTAGACAGCTCGTCTGCGGAGATGTCTTCGAGGTACTTGTCTTGTGCCGTCCCTGAAGGTCCTGGCGTGTCGCCGGTAGCCATGAAGAATTGGCGATCGGGGTTGCCAAGACTGGAGTCGGAGCTCGCCACCTTAGTTGGAGTGTACGAGTCAGCTCGAGCAAGTGGTGTTCCTTCCTGGAACGGGAGCGAGTCGAGGTAGGCGACGTAGCGTGAGTCCCCGCTTATCAGGTCGATAGGCTTGCGGTCTGGCCAGTAGACGAATCTCCCAGCCGGCGTGGACGTTATAACCGGCCCGGAAGCCGGCCCTGACAAGGGTTGCTCAGTAGTGTTGTCTTCGGACTCGGGATCCTCAGGGTCCAACCCGAAGTCAAACTCGTACACGGAGTCCGAGTAGAAGCCGGAGAGGGGGTTGGAGTCCGAAGCGCGGCCGGGGGCGGTGTCGGAGTCCGAGTTGTACTCGGACACGGGCTCTTTGCCGGCCCGGCGCGCGGAGGGAGCCTCCGTGCGGGCCCTGCAGAGGTTGCGGGGGCCACACGTGGAGCGCTCGCGAGGTGGGGAGACCACATGCGATGGCTGAGCAGCCGGATCGCATACGATAGCCCACGGGGACGTCGAGTTCGAGTTGGAAGCGAATCCGAGCTCGAAGTCGGTGTGCTGGTCGAAAAGCGAAATTTCGCCGAACTTGCCGGCGAGTTCGCCCGTGACTACTTCGGGAAGCATCACGAAGCCGGTCTCCGGGTTGGGCGGCATGGTGATGCGGTGTTGGAAGGACCCAACGCCGTCAGCAGTGCAGACCCAGGCACCGAAGACAAAGGTGTCGTCGCAGTTGAAGGCAACGGTCGGCTTGATGTAGACAGGAGCCGTCGAGTTCGCCACGTGATCTCGGGCGAGATCCCCTACCTGGCGCACCAGCTGTCGGTGTTTTAGACCGGCAACCTACTAAGGGGAGTACCCGAAGTAGATGAATGTGGCCTCGCCGAGATCGGTAACTCGAAGGAAGAGACACGTGGCACACAATTTAGACAGGTTCCGGCCGCGAGGTGCGTAATACCCTACGTCCTGTATGCTTCGTAGCTCTGGATTGATTGGGTATGATTACAAGATGATGCAATATTATGTCGTGAGATGAGATGATAAGAGAGGGGTCCCTGCCTCACCTTATATAGTCCGGGAGGAAGGGTTACAAGTCGGAATAGGGAGAGAGTACTAGTTGAGTACGTCTAGGAGTCCTCTATACAGTGCAGGACATGTACAACTTCCTATCCAAGTACTTCTCCTCTGTAGTCCTTGTGCTTCACGCCATCGGGTACCGTGCAGCACAAGTCAAGTAGTCCCAGGGGCCCACCGAGTAGTCGGTCCTGGTACTCACCGAGTTAGTGGGCCCAGGGAGGTCCATACGACAACATTCTCTGTGTCCTTTGCCTTTACCGCCGTGAGAGTGGGAGTACTAGCCGTGTCCAAAAGGCTGTCGCCCATGTAGTAATCGCTGTGCTTCTTCCCCCCACAAATCCTCATGACCATCTCTCCATCAAACGGCGCACGGATGGGATCCCACTCTGGACCATGGATCTGCCTTCTCGTCTCCGCATATGTAGTGAAGCGGGAGTGGATGGAGGGATTGCTGTGCGCCTCCGACGGGTCGTCGGGGTTGTAGGTGGTCTCGGAAGCGGTTGCCTTGCCCTTGTGGGCCAACATGTATGCCATCACATCGGTGCACTCAGCGTCTCCATGTACCCGGGACTGAAAAAAATCAAGTTGATTAGAAATTAGATAGAACTGAGCTTTACAACAAAGAAATAGATCTTTTCATACCCATCTTTTCTTGTACTGTGCAACCATCAGGTTGCCTTGATGGTGTGTTGGGTACGTCATCAACAAACGCTTCTGCCGGCCAGCGTCGTGCTTCTCAATCCACGACGGGCTGAACCACCTCGCCACTATGAGTTTCTAGCAGTTAGCATCGTTAACGCACCACCACGCAGGCGTCTACACGTGATCAAGTGAACGAGATGTATGGATATCATATTAAGCGATGTCCGAAAAGCTGAAATGCAATTTTACCTCCTCGTATTGCTCCTGGGGTCAGCCTATAGGTTCTTGCTTCTGCTTTGGTCATCTTCTTTCCCCACTTTGCAGCGTAGTAGTTTATGACGCACTAAACTTGCGCCTCGTAGTGCATGTCCGACACAAGCTTCTTGCACACCGTCTCCTGCACCTGCTCTGCCTTCTCCTCAAATCCACCAACCAACCTATAGAAGTCCTGCATATAAACCAGCAATGGATCCACAATCAATATTGCAAAAATGTCCGATGAATACGATGAATTGAGCAGTGTATGAAAGAAAGACTTACCCACAACTCTGCCTTCACTCGCTCTGCCTTGTTGGCAAAGCATCTGTCGTCCCTCTCAAAAGTGTCGGTGGCTTTCCATATGTGGTCAGGTAGATAGCCTCGAACCATCACCGGAAGAAGCCGCTGGATCCATATGTGATAGTCATGACTCTTCAACCTATTGATTCGCAAAGTGGTTAAGTTCACCCCCTCCTCAGATTCGCTGCATACCCATCGGGGAACATTAAAGTTTGGAACTATTCTAGTACTTCCTTCCTTTGGGGCTTGGTCAGGACGTATGGGGCTGCAGGCTTTTTCCATCTCTTCCCAGGTTTGGGTTTCAGAATCTTGTACTTTGGTCTATCGCACAGATTAGCTTGATCAAGTCTAGACTTAACATTGTCTTTTGACTTCTCAGTCTCCATGGTTGTGTGGAACAGTGCCTCAGCGACATTCTTTTCCGTGTGCATCATATCAATGTTGTCCGGAAGAAGAATGTCACACATGTAGGGTAGCCTCCACAAGCCTGAAATCTGAGTGCAGTTATGCTCCACGCCGTATCCCTCATAACCACCTCCTTCTTTTTCCTTGAGCGCGTTTAACTGCGCAAGAATATCGGCACCTGTCAACATCAGTGGTGGGGGGTCTTCAACCACAACACCTTTTGTAAAGTTCTTGGCGTCTTGTCTAAATGGATGGTTCATAGGGAGGAATTGTCGATGCAAGTCAAAACAAGACCTCTTGGCACCCTTCGGCAACTAGATGAACATTAAAGCTTGCTTGCATATTGGGCATGGTGTAACACCCTAAATTTCACTTTTGAATTTAATTAAAATTTTGCTTAGCAACCATTGCTCTCGTTTAAGGAATATAAGGTGTTTGTGTTTTTCTAGGCATTTAATCATTTTTCTTAATTAAATAATGAAATATAAGAATTTACTGTTGCATACATGCCGGTGCATTGTTTTTGGAGTGTTTGAAGTCAAACCCATGTTTGAATTCAATTGTTTGAATGTTTTTGTAAAATAGAAAACCTTTCTTGTTTCTCTTTTCCTCCCTCCCCATTTCTGGCCCGTTTCGTTTTCAAGCCCATTTCGCCGAAGTCCGGCCGTGCTCCCTAACCTTCCCCCGCCGGCCGCTTCGCCTCCCTCCGCTTGCCGCGGCCCCGTCGGCTTCCGCCCGGCCTAGGCCCGGCCGCGCGCACCCCCGCCGCGGAGGCCGATGGGTGGGCCCCGCCCGTCATCGCCTTCCCCACGCCGCTCCCCGCGTCACAACCGAGCCGGGGCCGAGTCCGACTCGGCATCCGTGCCGCGCCGCCTCACGCCCGCGGGCCCGCTCGCCAGGGAGTCCGCGCGGCCTATTTAAAGGCCACCTGCACCGAGCCCCGCCGCTTGTCACCCCGAACCCTAGTCGTCGAGCTTCGCCACCGCCGCGCAAACCCTAGCCAGACGCCGTCGTCAACCCGCGCCGCAGTGTCACACCCTAAAATTTCCAATTTCAGGATGTGAATAGAGAGAATAATTAAATAACAATTTTCTCATAATTTTAAATTTTTTTCCAACATTTATTTTTCTTTACAGGAAATATAGTATAGGAAAAATCCTTGTTTGATTTTCTAAATCAAATAAAAAGTTGTGAGTGTTGCATTCATGCCGATGCATCTTGGTGCTTCTTGAGTGCAAAAGGTTTCAAAAATACGTATAGGTGCTGTCCAAACTCTTCCGAGAATTTTCCGGAATTTTCTGGAATTTATTCTCATTTTCCTTGAGCTATTTCTATTTATTAGAAGGCTTTAAAATCTTTTTCGTGAGCACCAAATACTTTATTTGGATTGTTCATGCTCTAATCTAGCTCTGGGAATTTTCCTGGAATTTTTGGAATTTTCTGAGTATTTTCCGTCCTTTAAAACATTTTCTAGGATTTCTTGGAAATGTGTTCGCATTGAAAATTAAATTCGGAAAATAAATAAATAAATATACCCTTTCTTTCTAGTTGGGCCAAGCCCATTCGCGGAAGTCTGCCCGTGCCCCTTCATTTCCTTCGCCGGGCCGCAGGTTGCTCGCGCGCCGCGCCCCCACGACTGGCCCGACCCTAGCCCGCTCGCCCGGCCCGATGAGGCCCATCCGAGCCCGTGTTGCCGCCCGCCTTGTGCTCGGTTGGGACTCGCCGGAGTCCGGCGGCTCCCCGTCTTTGGCGTCCGTGCCGCTCACGGCACGAACTTCCGCGCCGCGCCCCTATAAATCCAAAGCCCGAGCCCCGACCCCTACTCCCGCATCTCGTCGCCCGCACCTCGCCCGACCGCGCCGCCGGCCCCTCCGAGCCGATGCCATGGCCGCCGCCGGTCGTCGCTGATTCGTCGCTTGGGGCACGACCGGAGCAGAATCGACCTCGCCGGAAGTTTCGATGAGCCAAGCCGCATCTCCTCAGTGTCTTCTCGCGGCCGCGGGAGCACCGAAGCGTCGTCCCCGCCTGGAGACCGGGCCGCCGGCCGGTCAAGCCCGTCCCCTTCGAAAAATCAGCGCCTCCCGTTGATCTCCGCCGCCGGTGAGTCCTCCTGCGCGATTTTCCCTCCCTCTCCTCTGCATCCCGAGCTATCCACTCGAGACCCCAAGCCCAGGATGCCGGCGCCATCGTTGGCCAGAGCCAGCGGGAGCCCCTATCCCCTGCGTGTTGAACGCAAGGAAGGAGATAAGGCGACATTGCCCTTAGCCCCCTGAGCAAAGGTGACATATCTAGATCCGTTTCTGTGTCTAGTAAATCTTGCTCATAACCCCCTATGAAAACACCACCTTTCACACATAAACCCGCCTGAAGATCTTGCAAGTAAATCCTTGAGTTTATACACATAATTATGTATATGCCCCTGGGTTTTCGCAGTAAAGTCCCTGGAAGTTTCCAATCCTCACCTCTAGGTCCCTGGATCTTTGAAAGTCCATTTTTTTCTTGTTTTAGCTCCGATTCCATCCGTTCAAGTTGCGGTAGGTTCATAATAATGTTAAGCACGAGTTAGTGGTGAGTTTTCATCATGTTTTGTTTTCTGAAAATAAAATTAATATTAATTTTGATTAATATCTAGTTATGCATGCCTTTTATAAATAAAAGCTATATAGATCTATACATCGTTTTTCATAAGCAAATTTAATTTGATTAATGTTTCTATCACATGTTTTTGTACATAAAAGTTAATTAGATCTTTATCTCGGTTTTCGTAAACCAAATGTTAATTTGTTTAATAGTTAATTAATCTTTTCTAATTAAAATTTGATTAGGCTTTTACATCGTCTTTTATAATAAATATTAATTTGATTAATGCCAGTAACATAATGTTTTTGCTAATAATGTGATCTACTCGAATTACAAAGTTTGTTTAGATTCTTCATATAGTTTAGTTTTTCTAAATTAAAAGTTCAAGTGGTTAATTCATATATGAATCTTTATAAATAAAACTTGACTAGTTCTTTACACCGGTTTTACAAATAAAGTTTAATTTACTTTAATTCCAACATGGGGTATCTTATTTACGAAATATCCTTACATATATTTTGTTAATTAAAATAAATCCAGCTTATAGCCTTGTTCTCTTATTTATGTGCAAATCAATCGTTAGACGTTCTTTACCTCAGTATCTCTTTTGATCAAGTTTATCAGAAGCTCTAAACCTTTCTAGTGTTAGCCCAAGCTAAACCGTGTGCATCTAATCAGATCATTCCCTTCTAAGCACGGTTTGTGTGCTTCGGTGATCCAAGTAGATATCTAAGAGTTTCTATTCTGCATTTCTTTATCAAGTAATCCTACCATGATTATTTCATGTTTCTCTTAGAATCTCGTTCATGTCTATCCTATCTCGGTTAGGTTGTCTTTTTATGAATCAGTTCTGTTCTTGTACCTAATATATCATAGCTACCTTTCTTTAGAGTTTACCCTGTAATCTGCTTCACCTGTCAGATCAGTTCACCCTTGGTTAGTGTGTCAGCTGTTCATCCGAGTTCTCTTTGTAGATTAGTTTTCCTAAACCCACCTTAAGGTTTTCTTGTGCGTTGATAGTTCGTTTGTGCCGTTCTCGTTCGTTTCACCTTAACCCTGTGCGTTAGCATGTGTATCACCTGTTACTTGTTTTTACATCAAAGTTGCATGTTAATCTTGACTAATATTTATTTCATTACTTTTGCAGATAAAAAGTGATTAGGTTCTAATCCAGTTTTGTTTAATCATGATGTAATTGGTTAATCTCTATTCATAACTAGTTTTTCTAAATAAAAAATGTTAGAGATAAACAACGGTTTTCATAATAAAGTTAATATGTCTAATGACATCATAAATGCCTTTTCAATATTAAATATGTTTAGTTGAACACGTGAAATAAAGTTACTCGTCTAGATATCTTATACTTGCTTTACCTTTTTAAAGTAATTGTTAATTTGACATAACTTCCACTCAAATGTTATAAATAAAACATGATTAGGTTTATCGTGATTTCATTAATTAAATGTAACTTGTTTAATGGTAACATAGAGTATTTCTCTGAAATATTCTTTCACACGATTTCTTAATTAAAATATGAAAGCGTAGTTTCTTGTTGTTTGATAATGATCTCACGATAGTTTCGAGCTTAGTTCCGTTTCAGCGTTTCTTGCGCTTGCGTAACCAATAGGATCGAGTTCTGTCCCAGTGTGATCTTTCCGGTCCTTGCTCAATCTTCCGCAACCATCTCTTCGAAGTTAACTAAGCCTTTCCCTTCCAAGCATACTCTGCGTTCTTTGGTGATCCATCTAATCAAGCCTATGCTTTAGTGCGTTCTTTTAAAGCTTTCTTTTGATTGGTGTATTGTTCTTAGTTTTGCTCGTGCGTTTGCTTTGCATGCTTGTGCCCAATGATTGATGCGAGTAGAATGAATGTGGTTCACGAGTTTGGAAGAATGTGAAGGTGAAGATATTCTGAGTAACTACACTTTGGTTAAAGGCAAGTGTGTCCTTGTTCTTTTTCCTAAGAATTATATTTAATCACTCATTGCATTGCTTTGCATTAACTTTGATGGGTTCCTATTAAGGATGACTAGCCTCATTTGACCATTATCTTGAATCCGGTTTCATTAATATTGATGGTAGATGTTGCTTAGTGTGCTCAACTGGGTTGGTAATAATCAACATGGTTATCATTTTATGCTCTATGTTCTAATGTGATATGTGATGTCTAATATACAAGATCATACGTTTAATCGGAACATGGAGAACCACCCAGGAGAACAGTACAACCACAAGAACTAAACGGACAATGGTCTTGGCTGAATAATTAGGAACTTTAGCTTGGGGTGATCTTACCTGATAAGGACAAGGGATCGGCGGTACTGTGGGGTATAAACTCGCTCTAGCAGGGGGTTGGGTGAGTTATTATTTTTATGGTGGGGTATCGACCTGCTAGGGGACTTTATACCTTGCTAACTGATCTGGACCTTGTGGATCACAACTTGTTGGAGAACCTTTGTAAAGGTCTTGTAGCGTCCCTATGCAACCACACCTCGGTAGTGTGGTATGGTGCTTGGCCGGCATCGCATGGTTGGGTTCAAAGTTCTTCGGAGCTTTTACGCTGCTTGTGGTGAAAGTGTACAACCTCTGCAGAGTGTAAAACTAATCGATTAGCCGTGCTCACGGTCAAGAGCGGCCTGGACTCTCACATGATAATTGAACTTGAAGATGGACTTAAATTGTGATTTGTGTTATGGTTATACTTGCCATGTGCTTATGGCGTATCTCTTATCTTTATGCTTAATTTTGGGTTGGCATAAACTTATACTTTATTAGTAATCAGGTGCTAATAAAACTTGATAAACTAAAATGCTAAATGCTTAAAGCCTAGTCCACTATAAAGCCTTTGCATTCATTCTTTCCCCACACTTGCTGAGTACGACAAGTGCTCACCCTTGCTATAGACAATGTTGCTCAGAAGGAGGAAGCTACTCTGAAGTATTGTGAAGATGTTGCTGAGTTCTAGGTGTACGCAACCCCCAGTCGATTGCCTGTGAAGTTTGGTGCCTTCATTTCCAGGATTGAGCGTAATACTCTGATAATCTTTATTTTTCATACGTGATACTGTTTCTGTATTCACTTATACGTCACTATATGCATGAAACTTGATCCTGTCATGCATATAGTTATGCACTTGGTTTTCCTTGGAAAAACATGTGTGACAGAGTGGTATCAGAGCTGTGTCCATAGTAAGACCGTGAGCCTAGATAGTAATGGTCGTTTCTTAAGGTTTCCTTTGATTTAAAATTCATCACTACTTTCCCTTTGAGCTCTGTGATGAATAATCCCACACTTTGACCATTTTCTTTTGAAAATCCCCCTTGATATCTTAACCCTTCCCACTTAACTTATTTTTATTTTCACTTCATTGTTTTGCAAATGTTAAGACCCCTACCTTGATCTTGACCTTGCAAGGCATATCCCGGATATCTTCCTTGACTAACTATTTTGAACCTAGTTGTCAATTCCTATCCTCATATCTTCTTCATTTACCTTCTCCTTTATACAGTGCTACTTTGGACTTCTCCATGTTTCCATGTCTTTTCATTCCAAATTGTCGTTCTACTTTTTAGTTGATCCTTGCGACGTACCCTGAAGCAAGCATACCCAAAGCAAACATAGATAGAAATGGTCATTTTCTCATGTGTCCTTTGTTCTACAATCCATTCTTACCTTATCAATGACCTCTCTGATGAATGTTCTCACTTCTTAATCATCCTCTTCTATCCTCACTATGAAAACTCTTCTCCTCAGTTGACTCTTAGCATTTGCACTTCCTTTCCTCACAAATGTTAAATCCTAAACTCTTGTATGTTTACCTTTACTCTCCCTGAACGCTTCCGGATCTTTCTCCCAAGCAATGACTTCACCTTGGTTTGGTGGAATTGTTATCCTTGATATTATATCAGCATGTCCTTTTAAAAAAATATATCTCCTCCTTATTTCCAATATATCTATCTCCACCAAATATATGTATTCATCTACCTATTTCTCATCCCAGTTAAGTTGGTGTCAAATCTGTTCGCGCAACTCTCCGACACACGAGCACTGTTTTAATTCTTTCTCGAGCTACCGAACTCTGATTGATATGAAACCAGTTGGGTTAGTTCCTAAATTTTATAAGTGAATCTCTATAAAAAAAATTCAGACCTATCCAGTATATATTCCAGGAGCTATGCTCAAAACATTGGAGCTATCAGATCTGTAAACTCTGCTGACCTAGTTGCCTTCATTATTTTTATATCTCGGGCTATGGACCTCCGATTGAGGTAAATCCAATTGGAGTAGTTCAGGAATTTCATAAGTTTCACTCTGACCAAAAATTCATCAATTTGGGTTGCATAGACAGAGAGTTATGCCCGAAACTTTGGAGGTTCCCGAATCTGTCAACACTGCTGACATAGTCATCTTATCTAATTCATATCTTGAGTTCTAAACCTCCGATTGAGGAGATTCCGGTTGGGATGAACTCATAATTTCGTACTCCTTGATCTGGGAGAAATCCATTATTTATCGATATCCTTGCTAGGAGCTACATCTGATCTATTAGGAGGATACCCTCTGACTTTATTAACAACGTGTAGTATCGTTCCCTGAGCTATGCCTTGATTGGTGGAATTCAGTGTTTGCATGATGATGCTTGGTTTTATGACATTGTTTGTGTTGGTTCTTTGAAGTGAGTGTTGGTGTATTGTGGATCTTACATCTGCAATAACATCAGTTGCTTAGTTGGGTTCTTCTTTTGTACCTCCCACCTCCTTGCACTTCCCATTCTTTCTCTCTACGCTTCGGTCTATCATAAATACCCAATAAGATGGAGAGCTCCAGCACAAATCATGAAGGTAAAGATAATGAAGGAAACATCAACATTCCTCTTGCAACCTCATCATGGGAACACAAGATGTTGGAGTATATCGTTGCACAAACTCAGGTTTTGCAAGTAATGGCCCAAACCATGGTTAAGGTCCATCAGTCCATTACAAAGCAAGCTTCACTCCCTAAAGCCCACAATACTGTCACCAATGATAACCATCAAAACATGACTCCTCCACCATTTGATAAAGAGAAGCTATCGGCTATGCAGACTCAAGTCTCACAAGGAAGGATGCAGCCCAGCACAACCTACTTTCATAATGAGATGGCCAAAGACAGAATTCCCATTGGGCCAGTGAAGAGGCAAGTTGCAGAAGTATGGAATAATCAAAGAAAGAAGAAGAAGAATGAATTGAAGCACTAAAACTAACAACATGAGGTTAACAAGGCCCCAGATATGTGTCCGGGTGGTGAGCACCCTAGTCTTTCATGTCCCCAGAAGGAAGCTAGTCTTATGACAGCAGAAGCTCGCCAACATAACCCTATAGATATCAATAAGCAGAGGATGTTGTCCACCCAAAACCCAACTCAAGAAGAAGGTTCTCGAGCTGCAGGTCATACTCAAACCCTAAACCTTGATGATTATCACTTGCAAGGAATATAAACCTGGTAAATGCAAGCGATCCAACCAAAAAAATCGTAAGAGCAAGACAAGAGAAGAAGTTATCACATCTAGGGGCAGATAATGGTACTGAACCCAGTTCTGACAAACCCCAGCCTAAGATTGTTCGACCTATATATGTCACTCCTATCAAGAAGAATCCTGATGCACAAGTTGATCTGCCAAGGACTATGATGGAGCAAAGCGAAGAGTAGAGAAATCACAAAGATAGAAGAATGGATAAGTTATAAGTGGGACCAGGCTATATATTCCTATACAAGACCAATGAGCTATGGAGAATAGAAGAGCATGTTGGTATGTTTGTGTAAGGAAGGTTGATATAAAGAAAGTTGATAAGCTTTGGAGAATACCCACATGAGTCTTTGTTTCTTGCTAGCCTTTCTCGAATCTCGGGACAAGATTCCTTTTAAGGGGGTAGAGTTGTCACACCCTGAAATTTCCAATTTCAGGATGTGAATAGAGAGAATAATTAAATAACAATTTTCTCATAATTTTAAAAAATTTTCCAACATTTATTTTTCTTTACAGGAAATATAGTATAGGAAAATCCTTGTTTGATTTTCTAAATCAAATAAAAAGTTGTGAGTGTTGCATTCATGCCGGTGCATCTTGGTGCTTCTTGAGTGCAAAAGGTTTCAAAAATACGTATAGGTGCTGTCCAAACTCTTTCGAGAATTTTCCGGAATTTTTTGGAATTTATTCTCATTTTACTTGAGCTATTTCTATTTATTCGAAGACTTTAAAATCCTTTTCGTGAGCACCAAATACTTTATTTGGATTGTTCATGCTGTAATCTAGCTCTGGGAATTTTCCTGGAATTTTTGGAATTTTCTGAGTATTTTCCGTGCTTTAAAACATTTTCTAGGATTTCTTGGAAATGTGTTCGCATTGAAAATTAAATTCGGAAAATAAATAAATAAATAAACCCTTTCTATCTAGTTGGGCCAAGCCCATCCGTGGAAGTCTGCCCGTGCCCCTTCATTTCCTTTGCCGGCTGCAGTTGCTCCGCAGGCCGCAGCCCACGACTGGCCCGGCCCGATGAGGCCCATCCGAGCCCGTGTTGCCGCCCGCCCGTGCTCGGCCGGGACTCGCCGGAGTCCGGCGCCTCCCTGTCTTTGGCGTCCGTGCCGCTCACGGCACGAACTTCCGCGCCGCGCCCCTATAAATCCAAAGCCCGAGACCTGACCCCTACTCCTGCATCTCGCCGCCTGCACCTCGCCTGACTGCGCCACCAGCCCCTCCGAGCCGACACCATGGCTGCCGCCGGTCATCGCCGATTCGTCGCTTGGGGCGCGACCGGAGCAGAATCGACCTCGCCGGAAGTTTCGATGAGCCAAGCCGCATCTCCTTAGTGTCTTCTCGCGGCCGCGGGAGCACCGAAGCATCGTCCCCGCCTGGAGACCGGGCCGCCAGCCGGTCAAGCCCATCCCCTTCGAAAAATCAGCGCCTTTTGTTGATCTCCGCCGCTGGTGAGTCCTCCTGCGCGATTTTCCCTCCCTCTCCTCTGCATCCCGAGCTATCCACTCGAGACCCCAAGCCCAGGATGCTGGCGCCATCGTTGGCCAGAGCCAGCGGGAGCCCCTGTCCCCTGCGTGTTGAACGCAAGGAAGGAGATAAGGCGACATTGCGCTTAGCCCCCTGAGCAAAGGTGACATATCTAGATCCGTTTCTGTGTCTAGTAAATCTTGCTCATAACCCCCTATGAAAACACCACCTTTCACACATAAACCCGCCTGAAGATCTTGCAAGTAAATCCTTGAGTCTATACACATAATTATGTATATGCCTCTGGGTTTTCGCAGTAAAGTCCCTGGAAGTTTCCAATCCTCACCTCTAGGTCCCTGGATCTTTGAAAGTCCATATCTTTCTTGTTTTAGCTCCGATTCCATCCGTTCAAGTTGCGGTAGGTTCATAATAATGTTAAGCACTCGTTAGTGGTGAGTTTTCATCATGTTTTGTTTTCTGAAAATAAAATTAATATTAATTTTTATTAATATCTAGTTATGCATGCCTTTTATAAATAAAAGCTACATAGATCTATACATCGTTTTTCATAAAAAAAATTAATTTGATTAATGTTTCTATCACATGTTTTTGTACATAAAAGTTCATTAGATCTTTATCTCGGTTTTCGTAAACCAAATGTTAATTTGTTTAATAATTAATTAATCTTTTCTAATTAAAATTTGATTAGGCTTTTACATCGGCTTTTATAATAAATATTAATTTGATTAATGCCAGTAACATAATGTTTTTACTAATAATGTGATCTACTCGAATTACAAAGTTCATTTAGATTCCTCATATAGTTTAGTTTTCCTAAATTAAAAGTTCCATTGGTTAATTCATATCTGAATCTTTATAAATAAAACTTGACTAGTACTTTACACCGGTTTTGCAAATAAAGTTTAATTTACTTTAATTCCAACATGGGGTATCTTATTTAGGAAATATCCTTACATATATTTTGTTAATTAAAATAAATCCAGCTCATAGCCTTGTTCTCTTATTTATGTGCAAATCAATCGTTAGACGTTCTTTACCTCAATATCTCTTTTGATCAAGTTTATCAGAAGCTCTAAACCTTTCTAGTGTTAGCCCAAGCTAACCGTGTGCATCTAATCAGATCTTTCCCTTCTAAGCACGGTTTGTGGTAATCCAAGTAGATATCTAAGAGTTTCTGTTCTGCATTTCTTTATCAAGTAATCCTACCATGATTATTTCATGTTTCTCTTAGAATCTCGTTCATCAATGTCTAGTTCATGTCTATCCTATCTCGGTTAGGTTGTCTTTTTATGAATCAGTTGTGTTCTTGTACCTAATCTATCGTAGCTACCTTTCTTTAGAGCTTACCCAGTAATCTGCTTCACCTGTCAGATCAGTTCACCCTTGGTTAGTGTGTCAGCTGTTCATCCGAGTTCTCTTTGTAGATTAGTTTTCCTAAACCCACCTTAAGGTTTTCTTGTGTGTTGATAGTTCGTTTGTGCCGTTCTCGTTCGTTTCACCTTAACCCTGTGCGTTAGCATGTGTATCACCTGTTACTTGTTTTTACATCAAAGTTGCATGTTAATCTTGACTAATATTTATTTCATCACTTTTCTAGATAAAAAGTGATTAAGTTCTAATCCGGTTTTCTTTAATCATGATGTAATTGGTTAATCTCTATTCATAACTAGTTTTTCAAAATAAAAAATGTTAGAGATAAACAACGGTTTTCATAATAAAGTTAATATGTCTAATGACATCATAAATGCCTTTTCAATATTAAATGTGTTTAGTTGAACACGTGACATAAAGTTACTCATATAGATATCTTATACTTGCTTTACCTTTCTAAAGTAATTGTTAATTTGACATAACTTCCACTCAAATGTTATAAATAAAACATGATTAGGTTTATCGTGATTTCATTAATTAAATGTAACTTGTTTAATGGTAACATAGAATATTTCTCTGAAATATTCTTTCACATGATTTCTTAATTAAAATATGAAAGCGTAGTTTCTTGTTGTTTGATAATGATCTCACGATAGCTTCGAGCTTAGTTCTGTTTCAGCGTTTCTTGCGCTTGCGTAACCAATAGGATCGAGCTCTATCCCAGTGCGATCTTTCCGGTCCTTGCTCAATCTTCCGCAACCATCTCTTCGAAGTTAACTAAGCCTTTCCCTTCCAAGCATACTCTGCGTTCTTTGGTGATCCATCTAATCAAGCCTATCCTTTAGTGCATTCTTTTAAAGCTTTCTTTTGATTGGTGTATTGTTCTTAGTTTTGCTCGTGCGTTTGCTTTGCATGCTTGTGCCCGATGATTGATGCGAGTAAAATGAATGTGGTTCAAGAGTTTGGAAGAATGTGAAGGTGAAGATATTCTGAGTAACTACACTTTGGTTAAAGGCAAGTGTGTCCTTGTTCTTTTGTCCTAAGAATTATATTTAATCACTCATTGCGTTGCTTTGCATTAACTTTGATGGGTTCCTATTAAGGATGACTAGCCTCATTTGACCATTATCTTGAACCCGATTTTAATTAATATTTTTGGTAGATGTTGCTTAGTGTGCTCAACTGGGTTGGTAATAATCAACATGGTTATCATTTTATGCTCTATGTTCCAATGTGATATGTGATGTCTAATATACAAGACCATACGTTTAATCGGAACATGGAGAACCACCCAGGAGATCAGTACAACCACAAGAACTAAACGGGCAATGGTCTTGGCTGAATAATTAGGAACTTTAGCTTGGGGTGATCTTACCTGATAAGGACAAGGGATCGGCGGTACTGTGGGGGTATAGACTCGCTCTAGCAGGGGGTTGGGTGAGTTATTATTTTTATGATGGCGTATCGACCTGCTAGGGGACTTTATACCTTGCTAACTGATCTGGACCTTGTGGGTCAGAACTTGTTGGAGAACCTTTGTAAAGGCCTTGTAGCGTCCCTATGCAACCACACCTCGGTAGTGTGGTATGGTGCTTGGCCGACATCGCATGGTTGGGTTCAAAGTTCTTCGGAGCTTTTACGCTGCTTGTGGTGAAAGTGTACAACCTCTGCAGAGTGTAAAAGAAATCGATTAGCCGTGCTCATGGTCAAGAGCGGCCTGGACCCTCACATGATAATTGAACTTGAAGATGGACTTAAATTGTGATTTGTGTTATGGTTATACTTGCCATGTGCTTATGGCGTATCTCTTATCTTTATGCTTAATTTTGGGTTGGCATAAACTTATACTTTATTAGTAATCAGGTGCTGATAAAACTTGATCAACTAAAATGCTAAATGCTTAAAGCCCAGTCCACTATAAAGCCTTTGCATTCATTCTTTCCCCACACTTGCTGAGTACGACAAGTGCTCACCCTTGCTATAAACAATGTTGCTCAGAAGGAGGAAGCTACTCTGAAGTCTTGTGAAGATGTTGCTGAGTTCTAGGCGTCCGCAACCCCCAGTCGATTGCCTGTGAAGTTTGGTGCCTTCATTTCTAGGATTGAGCGTAATACTCTGATAATCTTTCTTTTTCATACGTGATACTGTTTCTGTATTCACTTATACATCACTATATGCATGAAACTTAATCCTGGCATGCATATAGTTATGCACTAGGTTTTCTTTGGAAAAACAGGTGTGACACGCCGCCGCCTTCCGGTCGTCAAGGAGCAGCCCCGGAGCTTCGCCACAAGGTGAGGAGCACCCCGGTGCCGTTTGTTCGGGTTCCCGTGCCCCGTACCTCGCCGCACGCGCTCGCCGTCATTCCTCCGCCGTGAGCCGTCCGCCCTGCCGCGATGCGCACCGTCCCCGCCGCACCCTAGCCGACTGCGCTACCCTAGCTCATTTTCCCGTGCCGCGCACGTCATTTTGGTGCAACTCGTGTGCCAAATCGTGTTGTGCAGACCTAGGCCGGTCCTGCGCCGGCGAGCTTGCCGCCGCCGCGCCGCCGCCCGCCGCCGCGTCCCGTTCGGCGCCGCCGCGCCGGCGCGCGTGCGCGCCAGCCGGCCTTCGGATCTAGATCCGACGGGCCGGATCTAACCCGCCCCGGTCTACACCGGTCAATCCAAGAAGCCCCGCGCCGTTTTGCTTAAAAGCCCCCGGGTTTTCCCTGTTTCACAAAAGTATCCTTTTCTTAGAAAGACCGTTACGGATAGGTCCTGAATCTTGCGGTTTAAACCCTAGGCCCTTTAGTTTTTGCACCCGAGGTCTTGAGCTGTTAGTTTAGCATAGTAGCCCCTGAGTTTTTATATAAAATTATGTTTTAGCCCTTAGATTCTCGCAGTTTAGCCCCTGGAAGTTCAGTTTTCTTGCAGAAAAGCCCTTGTACCTTGTTTTAGCCGTATCTTAGTCGTTTTAGCTCCGTTTTTAGCGTTCTTTATGTCCACGCGATCGTCTCGACGAGTAGATCAGTTTTATATTGTTTTTGTTTCTATTTGAGATGATTAGTGTACTGTTTCTTATTTGTTTCCATTGTATGCTTGTATGTGAATGTGTGGAGCGTAGAGTACGAGCAGTTCGAGGACTTCGCTGCCGTTGAAGATTTCCAAGACCCTGAGCAGTTTCTGGAGCTGGTAGAAGGTATGTCCTTGCTGCATTCCCGTTGATCCGATTACAACATGCATTTTACGTACACCGCTATTTATTATTGCTTTGCATTAAATTGAAGGGTCCTATTGCTAAGGTTCGACTAGCTTTATTTATCCTATGCCTTGATCAACCTGGGTTTACTTTATGTTGGGTAGCACATGCTAGAGCTTTACCTGGGTTTTGGGTGGTTTAATGAACATTTATCAATCTGTATTTATTTATGCTGTTATTCATGTAATACAAGAACACCTCATGGCTGTTAATCGGAACATGGAGAACCACCCAGGAAAACAGTACACCCACAAGACATATGGCTCTGTATTGGCTTAATAATTAGAGAACTAGGTGTTAGATATGCTTTACCTGATAAGGGTTAGGGGCTAACGGTAGACGGCGTATGGACCTGCTCTGGCGGGGAGTTGGGCTTGGCTAAGACACGGTACTCGCCAGGGAGCTTTATACGCTGCACTGATCAGGTAACCTAGCGGGCAGCCTGCATCTGGGGATCTTTGTAATGGCCTCGTAGCGTCCCTATGCAGCCACACCTCGGTAGTGTGGTATTATGCCTACTTTTGCACAGCATGGTTAGGTCTAAAACTCTTTCGGGTTTTTACGCGACTTGTGGGTAAAGATGTACAACCTCTGCAGAGTGTAAAACTGACTAGTTAGCCGTGCCCACGGTCAAGGGCGGCCTGGACCCTCACATGAGTAATTTATGGAAGATGGAACTTTTAATCTTGTGCATTACATTCTATGGTTCTGTTGCATATTGTTAATTGGGTTTGGTATATACTTTCACTTGCTAGTAATAATTGCTTAATAAAACTTGACCAACTAAAATGTTGACTTGCTTTATAACCATCAGCTTCCACCATAAAGCCTTGCATGTTGTTATAGAACTTTTCCCTTGTTGAGTACGACATGTGCTCATGCTTGTTGTTTCTATATTGCATCTACACTACCCGGCTGCTACTCAAATGGACGTTTTGAGGATTTCCCTAGAGAATTCGATGAGTTCTAGGCGTTCGTTCTCCAGTCAGCTACCTGTGGAGGACTTCTGTGTGTGTTTCTTTTTCCGCTGTTAGCTACTCGAACGATTGTTAGTTGAAACATTCGGTCATGTAATAACTGTTTAATACCCTCTTTACACTTTACAGTGTGTTTTGGTATTCACTGAGTCGATGCATATGTGTAACTTGATCCTGGCACACATGTATTCTTGCATTCGGATTTGACCTTAAATCTGGGTGTGACAAAGTGGTATCAGAGCCGTGTTGACTGTAGGACGTTAGCCTAGTTAGAACTGGTCGAAAACTAAGGATTTTATAATAATAGAAGCCACACATAGTTTAGCTTGCTTTATTCTGTTTGTTATATCTAATCTTGGTTTAATCTCATCCTTGGTTTGCTTTTGTTATCTAAGCTTGATCTTGTCTCATCTAGTAATCTGCACTTGTCTCATCTATCTTAGATGGTTCGCCAACTGAAGCCCACTTGCTCAGGTGCTTACCGCTTTCCAAGGTACCTGGAGGACCAGGACTTCTACTGCTACTCCATGGAGAGTGATGAGCACAATGGAGTCTCTGAGGAGGGAAGTGGAGCGAACTCTGCTTCAGGGCAAGCCTGACCACCCGCTTCAGTCATTGAGCTGTCAGATGATGAGCCAGAAGAGGAGCCAGCTGAAGATCAAGAACCAGGAGGTGATCCAGATGACCACTCGGACCCTGAAGACTCAGATCCGGAGGATGGAGGTGCTAATGAGCAACCAGCGCCTGAGAAGTGGGAGGTGGTCGTCTGTCACCGTGATGGAGGGCATGCACGCTTTCCTTCCAAGCTGCGGAGGCTGTTCCATCGTCTCCAACTACATGTGACTATCGACTACATTGGGCTAACACACCCTCGTTACCCAACGCATTGGGATGTGTCAGTGCACATCTTGGAGGATAACCCACAGGAGGGCGGACGGTATGAGGTTACTGTTCACCATGCTCTAGGAACCAGTGCTATCTTCGCTGCAGGGAGAGATGATGCTGCTAGAAGGGCTCTTTTTGCATGGTGTCATGATGGGGCTAACCATCTCAATGGCACTGTGTGGGGTGACTTTCCTCGTCGTTGTGCTGGAGCTGTGGGCAGCGTGATTTCAGTGGCTAATGCAAACTTGGGATCGCGCTATGGAGTTCAAGTGGGACTTGTAGCAGCTCTCAACACCAACCTTGATGACACCATCATGGAGTTGCAAGACCTTCGTGATCAACAAGAGGAAGATCGGAGGGAAATCAAAATGCTTAAGGCAGTGATCGCGGGGCAAGATGAGGAAGAGGTGCAAGAAGATCAAGAAAGATGGCCTGCAATGTCACCAAGACCCAGGAGGACAAGCTATGGGTCACTTAGATCCCGCACTCGGATCAACTGGCCTTAGGTGCTAGGTGTCTTTTATCTTTAGTTATCGAGTCTGTAATCGTTAAAACGACATGTTGGATCGGTGTGTTAGCTAGTGGAGTGTTTGAGTGCTTGATTTGTGAACATTCGTGAGTTGGATCTTTGTGTGATTGCAGTGTGTTGTGGATTAATGCCACAATGACATTGATTTAGTAATAGAGCTTGGTTAGGGGGTTTAAGTTCTGTTCCAATCATCTTTTATCTTGTAAATTCGTAATTCTGTATCCATCATATTTCATCTATCATGAGGAATATCTTGTTGCAAAATCTGTTCATGTCACTTCCTGACACAGCAGTAGTGTTTTATTTTTATCTCGAGCTACAGAACTCCGAATTCAGTAAAACCAGTTGGGTTGGTTCACAAATTTTATACATGATTTTATGTCAAAAATACAGCATTGTTAAGTATGTATTCTGGGAGTTATTGACGAAATACTAAGCCAACAGAATCTGTCAAATCCTGCTGACACAGCTAACTTCATTATTTTATATCTCGAGTTGTAGACCTCCGATTGAGGCAAATCCAATTGGGTTGGTTCAGTAATTTGATGCACCATATCTCCAGAAAAATTCTTGATTTTTGGTTACCTGCACAGCGAGATATTTCTGTTTCTTTACAGCTATCAGAATCTGTCTTAATCTGGAAGTCTGCATTGTTTATCATTTCAGCTTTTCTATCATTGTCATAATCTAAATCAGTGTTTCTAATGCTCAGATGGTAAACACCAGGTCAGGATCAGGATTTCACCAGCCTCCAGTGACACGCCAAGGATGAGGCAGCAGTTCAGGCGGTGCACCGCAACCATCACCAATGGATCCCATGCAGCAATTCTTCCATAACCAGATGCAGCTACTGGAGAACCTGACCAACACTGTGGCCAACCTGCAGGCCCAAGTCAACAACCCACCTTAGCCACCACCACAGCAACCGGCGCCGATGAACAAGCACAGGGAGTTCATGAGCCACCGTCTGCCAGTGTTCACCCATGCTGCTGATCCGCTTGATGCTGATGACTGGTTGAAGACTGTGGGCAAGATGCTCACTACAGCTTAGTGCGATGATAGGGAGAAGGTCCTGTTTGCTGCAGGCCGACTCCAGGGATCCGTAGGAGCATGGTGGGATGCTTACACTACCGCCCATGCTACGCCTGATGCCATTACCTAGCAGGAGTTCACTGAGAGTTTCAGGAACCACCACATTCCTGCAGGGTTGATGAGGCTGAAGAAGGAGTTCCTCTCTGTCAAACAGGGGGAATGTCAGTGGCAGAGTACCGGGACAGGTTCATCGAGCTGTCTCGCTATGCACCAGAGGGGGTAGCTGATGTCTGTTGACGGTGTATTTTGGTACACCTAGCATGTTCATTACACTTTGGTTTGGATTTGATTATGGAACTAACCCGCCACTAGGCACACTAATCATATAACAAGTTCATCTATGTGCATGCATTTGGAAGTGTTGTCTTTATGTAGGAAAACATGGACATAAAGGACGGATTCGCAACAAGTTCAAAGGAGCATTTACAGAGTCTTGTTCGTTTTCATGAGCTTGATGAAATCACTTCCAATGGTGGCAAGGACCGAAGTGCTACAAGGAACACCCCCGGGGATTGAAGCGTAAAAGACCGAACTTCATGCGCGGAGAACCTCCATCTTGGACGCAAGGATGACATCGTCAAAATCATGCAAGTTGAGGGGGCAAAGTGCATAATCACCTGAGAACCCACAGGAGCAAAGGGGCGACCGAACCGGGCCGAGATGGGCCTAGGCCGGTCGGCCCAGGCCGGCCGGCCCAGCCCACTCCGGGGGTCGGTTCGCCCCACCTTTCCTTGCACCCGAAGGATCTTTAACCCTAAAACCCTAAAGGCGCCGCCATTCGACAAGGGGAGAGCCATTCACACCAGGAGGCCATCCACAAGCTAGAGAGAGGAGGGAGATCTCCGGAGGGAGATCGTCCACCTCGAAGGATGCACCCACAAGAGGAGAAGAAGGAAGACACCGTCGGAAGGGAAACCATGATCAACGGTGCTATGTCCAGCACCTTGATGGGGTAATCTCCTTATTCGTCCATGGATTGTAATCGATCTTGAGATGTAATCATACTTTGTCGGATTATCTATCTATCATCTTGTGTTGAATATACTTTAATGCTTAAGGTTCGCTACCATGCCGTAAAGGGAGTAAAGGCCTAATGCTTCCTTGGATCCATTCAATACACCGTGTCCATCATAGGTCTAGTCATGAATACCTTCGCGTAGTGATAGTACGAGAGGAGGGAAAGGGCGAAACCGTGGTCACAACCACGATAGATTAGATTGATTTTCATGTCTTTAAGCGATTGCATGCTCTAGTATCGTAGACCTGTGGGCGAGTGTCTTTTATCTTGGATCTTAATCATTCTCTCTAGTGTAGTTTAGTTGTTTTCTAGTTTAATCGTAGTTAGAGTTTGAGTAGTTAGAGTGTGAAGGTAGACCAAACGCTTGTAATCCCCTTGCTTCGCGGATTGACAAGAATCTTGGGAATCCCGTGGTGAAAAAGGTGTGGGGTCCGTACGCTTGCGGATCGTAGAGGCATACGACTTTTATCCGTCAACAATGACCCAAAGAAGCAGGAGCACTTTATGGAGGGTTTGGCTGGACCGCTTCGTTACCAGCTGACGTCTCACACCTTTCCGTCCTTCCAGCAGTTGTTAGACAAAGCTACCGTCTTGGATTCCATGCGCAGAGAGCTGGGGGAGCTGAAGAGGAACGCCGCCACTCCAGGATCGTCCGGGAGCCACACTCGCCCTCGCTTTACCTCACCGCTGGGAGCCCGTTCCGTCCAGGAGCCCCAACAGGAGGTTATGGCCAGCAGCAGCAGTATCAGTACCAGCCATAGTAGTACCAGCAATTTCAGCACTCTCCTCAGCAGTTCCAGCGCCCAGGGCCACAGACTCCACGCCCTGCGTACCCGCAGCACCGTCCGATGACTCCAGCTGGTACGCCCGTGAGGCCCAGTGCACCTCACACCCCCACGGGCAATAGTTGCTTTAAATGTGGAGAGGTTGGGCATTATGCTAATGCCTTTCTTAAGAGGCATCCCCCGGGCACCCATGTGCAGAACCAGCAGATGCAGCAGCTAAGGAATGGGAACCAAACCCCGCAGAGCAACAAGGGACAGCAGAGTCAGGGCCGTGGTAGGGTGAATCATGTGAGTGCTGAGACCGCTCAGGAGAATCCACAAGTAGTGCTTGGTATGTTCTTTATCAACTCCATCCCTGCATCCGTATTATTTGTTTCTGGAGCATCTCATTCTTTTATATCTGCTCAATTTGTGGCCAAGGATAGTATACCCATGTGTCCCATGAAACAAACCATGGTAGTTAAATCACCAGGGGGAAATGAAAGCTTTATACATGTGTCCTAATGTTAGTCTAAAGATCATGGGAGCAGACTTTTGGGCAAGACTGATAGTTCTGGAATTGAAGGATCTTGATGTTATTCTGGGTATGGATTGGTTGGGCATGCATGATGCGACGATTCAGTGTGCTAAGGGGACAATTCTTCTTACTGGTCCCAACGGGGAAAAGATTGAGCTTGTGGCTGATCCACCATCAGATGCAGGAGGTTCTGTGCAGCAGTTGGATGGCAAGGTTTTGGAGGATATCAGGGTGGTCTGTGAGTATTCGGATGTGTTTCCAGAGGAGTTACCAGGTATGCCACCTGACCATGATGTTGAGTTTGTTATTGATCTATTGCCTGGTACTGCTCCTATTTCTAAACGTCCATATAGAATGTCTAGTACTCAATTGATAGAACTTAAGAAACAGATTAAAGAATTGTTGGAAAAGGGGTTTATCCGTCCTAGTTCATCACCTTGGGGGGCACCAGTTATCTTTGTAGAGAAGAAGGATGGTACTCAAAGGATGTGTGTGGATTATCAGTTGCTTAATGAGGTTACTATCAAGAACAAGTATCCATTCCCTCGCATTGAAGACTTGTTTGATCAGATGAGAGGTGCTAAGGTGTTCTCCAAGATTGATTTGCGTTCTAGTTATGATTAGATGAAGATCAGATGGTCGGATATTCCTAAAACTGCATTCACCACTAGGTATGGGCTTTATGAGTATACTATTATGTCTTTTGGGTCGAACAAGGTGTACCTGATGAACAAGGTGTTTGTGGAGCACCTGCCTACTTTATGTACCTGATGAACAAGGTGTTTGTGGAGTACTTGGATAAGTTCATTGAGGTGTTTATTGATGATATTCTGATTTACTTCAAGACTGAGGAGGAACATGAGGAGCATTTGAGACTTGCCTTGCAGAAGTTGAGAGAGCCTCAGTTGTATGCCAAGTTCAGCAAGTGTGATTTCTGGCTGAAGGAAGTCTCTTTTCTTGGGCATATTATCATAGATGGAGGTATCTCAGTCGATCCATCTAAGGTTGAAGATGTGTTGAAGTGGGAACCACCGAAGACAGTTAAAGAGATCAGGAGTTTCCTTGGACTTGTAGGGTACTATCGACGGTTCATCGAGGGGTTCTCTAAGATACTGAAGTCTCTCACCACCTTACTGGAGAAAGATAGGGAGTTCAAGTGGACAAATGCCTATCAGGACAGTTTTGAGGAGTTAAAGAGGAGGTTGATGACCGCTCCAGTGCTTGTGATGCCAGACTTGCAGAAGGGATTTGATATATATTGTGATGCGTCTCGACAAGGTTTGGCTTGTGTTCTTATGCAGGAGGGACATGTTATAGCTTATGCATCGAGGCAGTTGAGGAAGCATGAGCAGAACTATCCTACACATGATCTAGAACTGGCAGTTGTGGTTCATGCTTTAAAGATCTGGAGGCATTACATCATGGGAAACAAGTGCCAGATTAACACGGATCACAAGAGCCTAAAGTACATCTTGACCCAGAAGGATCTTAACCTGAGACAACGACGATGGTTGGAGCTGATCAAGGACTATGATCTAGACATACAGTATCATACTGGGAAGGCTAATCTGGTTGCAGATGCTTTGAGTCGGAAGGGACAGGCCAGCATGGCTTTGGCGTCCCAGCTGCCTGACAAGCTGATGAAGGAGTTTGAGAAACTCAATCTGGGTATGGCCGCTCACACTGAAGGAGTCACTTTGGAGGTAGAATCTACTCTAGAGCGGCAGATATGTGAAGGGCAGTTGGAGGATGTGGAGATCAGGGACACCATGGAGAGGGGCAAGGCCCCAGATTTCACCGAGGATGATCAGGGGATGATATGGTTCAAGAATAGGATCTGTGTGCCTGATGTGGGAGACCTTCGGAAGACTATCTTGAGAGAGGCCCATGACTCAGCTTATTCCATCCACCCAGGCATCACTAAGATGTATCAGGATCTTAAGCAGAGGTATTGGTGGTATGGGATGAAGAGGGATGTGGACGCTCATGTTGCATTGTGTGACACGTGCCACAAGGTCAAGGATGAACATCAGAGGCCAGCGGGATTGCTTCAGCCATTGAAGGTGCCAGAGTGGAAGTGGGAAGAGATAGGCATGGATTTCATTGTTGGGTTGCCCCGTACTCGCGATGGTTACGATTCGATATGGGTTATAGTGGACCGTTTGACAAAGGTTGCTCACTTCATACCAGTGCGTACCACTTATACGGGGGCAAAGCTAGCTAAGTTGTACATGTCCATGATCATATGCTTGCATGGTGTGCCTAAGAAGATAGTGTCTGACAGAGGTACTCAGTTCACATCGCGTTTCTGGGAGAAACTTCATGAGTCTATGGATACGAAGTTGAACTTCAACTCAGCCTATCATCCGCAGACCGATGGTCAGACTGAGAGGACAAATCAAATTCTGGAGGATATGTTAAGATCTTGTGCCCTTAAGCACAGTGGTAGCTGGGATAAGAGCTTGTCGTATGCTGAGTTCTCTTACAACAACAGCTATCAGGCCAGTCTGAAGATGGCACCTTTCGAGGCACTGTATGGGAGGAAGTGCCGAACACCATTGTACTGGAGTCAGACAGGCGAAAGTCAGTTGTTTGGGACTGACATCATTAAGGAGGCAGAAAGGCAAGTTCAAATCATAAGAGAGAACTTGAAGATTGCTCAGTCCAGGCAGAAGAGTTATGCAGACGGGAAGAGAAGAGATGTATCTTTCCAGGAAGGCGATTATGTGTACTTGAAAGTCTCACCCATTAGAGGTTTGCGCAGGTTTAAAGTGAAGGGAAAGTTGTCCCCTCACTTTATTGGACCTTTTCAGATCTTACAGTGAGTGGGAGAGGTAGCATACATGCTTGACTTTCCAGAACAGCTCTCAGATGTGCATGATGTGTTCCATATCTCTCAGTTAAGGAGGGGTCTCAAACCTCATGACAAAGAGCCATTGCCTATGGATGGGTTGGATGTCAAGGAAGATCTCACTATCACTGAACGACCTGTCAGAATCTTGGAAAGTTGACACGGGTTACAAGAAACCGGGCTATCACAATGTGCAAGGTGCAGTGGAGTAATCACGCAGAGGATGAGACAACTTGGGAAAGAGAGGAGGAATTGAAAGAGGATTATCCACATCTCTTTGATCCATCCGAATCTCGAGGACGAGATTCATCTTAAGGGGGTAGGATTTGTAACAGACCAAATTTCACTTTTAAATTTAATTAAAATTTTGCTTAGCAACCATTGCTCTCGTTTAAGGAATATAAGGTAGGCATTTAATCATTTTTCTTAATTAAATAATGAAATATAGGAGTTTACTGTAGCATTGTTTTTGGAGTGTTTGAATTCAAACCCATGTTTGAATTCAATTGTTTGAATGTTTTTGTAAAATAGAAAACCTTTCTTGTTTCTTTTTTTCCTCCCTCCCCATTTCTGGCCCGTTTCGTTTTCAAGCCCATTTCGCTGAAGTCCGGCAGTGCTCCCTAACCTTCCCCTGCCGGCCGCTTCGCCTCCCTCCGCTTGCCGCGGCCCGGCCCGGCTTCCGCCCCGCCTAGGCCCGCCGCGCGCGCCGCCCGCCGCGGAGGCCGACGGGTGGGCCCCGCCCGTCATCGCCTTCCCCCGCGTCGCTCCACGCGTCGCGACCGAGCCGGGGCCGAGTCCGACTCGGCCGTCCGTGCCGCGCCACCTCGCGCCCGCGGGCCCGCTCGACGGGGAGTCGGGCGCGGCCTATTTAACGGTCGCCCGCACCGAGCCCCCGCCGCCCGTCACCCCGAATCCTAGCCGCCGAGCTTCGCCGCACACGCTGCGCAAACCCTAGTCGGCCGTCGTCGGCAACCCGCGCCGCCACCGCCTTCCGGTCGTCAAGGAGCAGCCCCCGAGCTTCGCCGCAAGGTGAGGAGCACCCCGGTGCCGTTCGTTTGGGTTCCCGTGCCCCGTACCTCGCCGCTCGCGCCGCCGTCGTTCCTCTGCCGTGAGTCGCCCGCCCCGCCGCGATGTGCGCCGTCCCCGCCGCACCCTAGCCGACCGAGCTACCCTAGCTCTTTTTCATGTGCCGCGGGCAACATTTTGGTGCAACTCGTGTGCCAAATCGTGTAGTGCTGACCTAGGCCGGTCCTGCGCTGGCAAGCTTGCCGTCACTGCGCCGCCACCCGCCGTCGCGTCCGTTCGGCGCCGCGGCGCGCGCGCGCGCGCGCGCGCCGGCCGCCGTCGGATCTAGATCCGACGGGCCGGATCTAACCCGCCCCGGTCTACACCGGTCAACCCAAGCAGCCCCGTGCCGTTTTGCTTAAAAGCCCCCCGGGTTTTCCCTGTTTCACAAAAGTATCTGTAACACCCTAATTTTATTAAAAATTTGGCTTTATAAAATTTGCTAGAAACCATTTATTTGCTTAAGGATAATAAGGTTGCTTTATCTATTTTTAGGCATTTAAAACTTTTCTAAAAATAAAGTTAACAAAATATAGGAGTTAATTGTTGCATACATGCTGGAGCATTTGTTTTGGCTGTTGGAATTCAAATTCAGAAGTTTGAATTCTATTTGATTTGAATCCCTTTCTAATACCTATACCCAAACCTCTAAATTCCCAAAACCCTCTACCCTACCCTTCCCCTTTCCCCTTTCTCATTCAGCCCGTCGCCCCTTGCCGACCCCGGCAGCCGCGGCGGCCCAACCCGGGCCGCCGCGCCCCCCGCCCGCCGCCCGCCGCGCTCGCGCAAGCCTACCTTAGCACGCGGCCCGGCAGGCCGCGGCGGCCCAACCCGGGGCCGGCCCCGCCCTTCCGCCGCCGCCGCGCTCGCGCAAGCCCGCCTTAGCACGCGGCCCCCGGCGGGCCTTCCGCCCGGCCGGCCCCCGCCTAACCGCGCCGGCCGCTCCCCGCCTCCTCCCCGGGTCGCCGACCCGTGGGTCCCGCCGTCATCCCCTCCGTGGCGTCGTCCCCGTTTCGGACTCCGCCGCCTCGCCGCCGAGTCCGGGCCGGAGCACGACGCCCCCGCGTGGCCCGCACGCCAAGGAGCCCTCCCCGGCTATTTAAAGCGCGCCGCCGCCCCCCCGGACCTCCCATCCAAGCGAATCGCGCCGCCCTCTTGCCTAGTCGCGAGCCCCCGCAAACCCTAGCTCGAGCTCGCCGCCGCCGCCGTCGATTCCCCGCCGCCGTCGTCCTTCCGCCGCCAAGGAATCGCTCCAGAGCCGCGCAAGGAGGTGAGCATCGCGCCCGCACCGCACGTCGTCGAGTCCGTGCTCCGCAGGGACCAGGAGATCCCGCCGGAGTTCGCCGCCGCTCCGAGCCCGCGCCGCCGCGTCGACCGGCCCCCTCGCCGCCTCTCCGCCGTAGCCGCCGCCCCCGCCCGCCCTCGCCGGTTCGCGCGCGTCGCCTAGATGCCATCCGCGTCCTAGCCCGTGGCCGAAACCCTAGATTAGGGTCTTCGCCGGCGAGCCCGCCACCGTCCGCCGCCGCTCGCCGCCGGCCGCTCGCGTGTGTCCTGAGCCGCCGGATCGAGATCCAGCGTCTCAGATCCGTCTGCCGCCTCTCTTGAGCCCGCAAGCCACCGCAGCCGCTGGATCTAGATCCAACGGATCTAGATCAAGTCGACCCGGTCAACTGGTCAATCCCGCCGCCAGCCCTGGCCGTTTTTCAGAAAAGCCCCCGAGTTTTCCTATATTCACAAAAATACCCTTCCACCTTAGAAGTTTCGTTACAGTTTAGTCCTTTTTCTTTATTTTAGCCCAAAACCTTTTCAAATCTTTACAGATTGGTCCCTACACCTTCCCTAAGCCATAACTTAGTCGTTTTAGCTCCGATTTTAGCGTTCTTTATGTCCACGCGTTCGTTTCGAAGCGTAGATTAGTTTTATGCTACTGTTTAGATCTGTTTGGTCTGTTTGGTGACTGTTTCTTATTTATTCCTATTGTATGCTTGTATGTGATGATTGTGGACCGTAGAGAGCGATTCGTTCGAGGGATTTGAAGATCAAGTCGTGCAAGAGTTTGAGCAGCAAGGCTTTGTTGAAGGCAAGTTTTCCTTGATGCATGCCCGTTTGACCTACATAACATGCATTTAAATTCACTGTCTTTACTTTACCGCTTGCATTAATTTGATGGGAACCTATTAAGGATCATGCCTAGCTTTTTACTACCTTTACCTTGATACCGGGAATTGAATTAATCTTGTGGTAGCTATTGCTTAGCATGCTCAACTGGGAATTGGTATTAATCAAACTTGGTTACCTTTATGATCTATGTTCCGTTTATGATCTTTACTTTACAAGACCACTTTAATATGTTAATTGGAACATGGAGAACCACTCAGGAAAACAGTACAACCACAAGAACTAATGGGCAATGGTCTTGGCTGAATAATTAGGAACTTTAGCTTGGGGTGATCTTACCTGATAAGGACAAGGGATCGGCGGTACTGTGGGGTATAGACTCGCTCTAGCAGGGGGTTGGGTGAGTTATTCTTTTTATGGTGGGGTATCGACCTGCTAGGGGACTTTATACCTTGCTAACTGATCCGGACCTTGTGGGTCATAACTTGCTAGGGAACCTTTGTAAAGGCCATGTAGCGTCCCTATGCAATCACACCTCGAAAGTGTGGTATGGTGCCTTGCAAACACCGCATGGTTGGGTCCAAAGTTCTTCAGAGCTTTTACGCTGCTTGTGGTGAAAGTGTACAACCTCTGCAGAGTGTTAAACTAATCGGTTAGCCGTGCTCACGGTCAAGAGCGGCCTGGACACTCACATGATTAAATTATGGAACTTTAATGTTTAATTTTTGTTTTATTCTTTATTTATGATGCTATTATCTTATTAATTGGGTTGGTATGAACTTACACCTTTAGTAATCAGGTTGCTAATAAAACTTGACCAACTAAAATGCTAAAGTGCTTGAACCTTAGCCATCCACCATATGGCCTTGCATGTTATGTTGTTCTCTCTTGCTGAGTACGATATGTGCTCACGCTTGTTTATTCTCTTGCATCTACAATACCCGAATTGTTGCTCGACCGGGAGAATTATGAAGATATTCCGGGAGATTTCCGGGAGTTCTAGGTGTGCGTAGTCTTCGATCGCACCGCTCGTGGAGGCATTTTGTCCGCTGCGAGAACTCGTTTATTTAAGATTCGTTTAAGACTATGGTTTGTAATAACTCTTTATTCGTGTGGCACTATTTTTGGTATTCATAATGTCTAAGCGTGTGTGTAACTTGATCCTGGCGCACACGTGATCAATGCATTCGGTTTTGCCTTTAAAACCGGGTGTGACAGAGTGGTACCAGAGCTGTGTTGACTGTAGGAACGCTAGCCTAGATAGAAATGGTCGAACTAAGGATTTTATACTCATAGGAGCTTTCTCTTACATACTTGCTTTATTCTTATTAACCTTACTCTTGCCTTTTGCTTCACTCTTGAGCTGTCTGCATTCTTTACCTTGTGCTTGCTTTAGCTCTCATCCTTTTGCCTTACCATCTTTCTCATTCTGCACTGCACTACAGATGGTTCGTAGTTTGAAGACCTCTCAGGCTGGAGCAGTCCATCAGTATGCTCCACAAGAACAGTACAATGACTTGCATGATGGAGATACATATGAGGAGATTGAGATGGAGCCTACACCTATGGTTTTCCCTAACCTTATCATGGTGCCTGATGATGAGGAAGATCCGGAGGAGATGATTCCAGAGGAGGATGAGCTAGCTGAACAGCCAAACCTAGAGGAGCAAGCGCCAGGAGAAGATGAGGATCACCTTGATCAAGAGATGGAGGAAGAAGAACAAGAGCAAGAGGAGCAAGCTGAGGAAGCGATCTGGGAAGTGTACCACTACAGAGCTGATGGAGTAGGCATTCCCATGGCAGACCCACCTGAGAGTGATGGTACTCCGCCTGGGCTATGATAAGGCCCCCGTCTACCATTGTGAGCTGTGGACACATCCGTGGTTCGAGCCCCATTGGGAGGTTGCTGCCATCTTGGAGGAGTACATTCCATGCCGTGGAGTGAAGGAGGTGTCCAAGCATCATGATGTGGCTCACAGGACTACTATGGATGCGGGATAGCGAGTCGCTCGGAGGGCGCTCTATGTGCTCTCTCACAAGGAGCGTGACGAGGTTGGAGGATACCCACCGCCGTTACACACCTTTCGGAGCAAGTGGGGAAGCCAAGACTTACATCGCCCAAAGCACCGGCCTATGAAGGAACGCTCAACAATGTCCCGAGTCTACTTGTACCGTGAACACCGCATTGGATGATGCCAACAACACTCTATATGCAAGCACGAAGAGATTTTCACTCTGGAGACGCAGAGGCGTGCCCTAGAAGCTGCACTTCAGAACAGGGAGCAGCCAGAAGCCCATGAAGCCACATAAGGATGTACCTCCCCGTCACCCAAGAGGCCACACTACGACTCCCCTGACGCCCGCACAGATGCCATTGCAGAAGATAGTCCTTCAGTTTAAGATTAAGGATAGGATCTCTTTGTAATCGCTAGTTGTCGGTGCGGAATATGGTCCCGACACTAACCAGTAGATAGCGCCGAGGTCTATCCCTCAATGGTCGATGCTAAGCAACAAGTGACACAGGGTTTTTATCCTGGTTCCGGCCGAGGGGGCCGTACGTCCAGCAGGGGTGTGCTCACGGCACTATATTGCTCAGCACCGGGGGTGCCTGTAGTGGGGCGGCTACAAGCAAGGCGGGAGAGGAAGAGAGGCTTCCAAGTCCCTGGCTGAAGATATTGTGGGAGAATTGGAGAGTGAGTACGTGGTGCGTTGTGAATTCGGGTCTCAATGAATCTGTCTGTTGTGTCCTGTCGTCCTGTCCCCTGCGGCTGGGGGGTTCGCTCCCCTTTTATAGCTCAAGGGGGAGGCGAATTACATGCACGCCGCGCTATCTAGCTACGTGGGGGAGTGCGACGTGCTACGCTGTAGAATGGGCGGCCGTCCGGGCGATCCTTACAGCGATCTGGTCATCATGGCCTGACTTGTACCCGAACAGTAGCGGTTCGAGGGTAGGAGAGCTGCGGATGGCGGTGATGTCCTCTGATAGGCTCGAGGGAGGTGCTGACGCAGGCCCGTACGGAGTACAGGAGTAGGCAGAACGGCGTTCCTTCCCGACGCGCTTCACAGGCCTGGAGTTGTTGCTACAGCGTCGGGCGTGCGCCTGCGCGCGCGGGTACGGCGGCCACGCCGTTATAGTGGCAGGGATGGCAGTCCACCGGCCTAGCGCCTCCACCTAACCCTGTAGGGTCACAAGAAAGTGACTCGAGGGTGCGCCGGCCCCCTTTCGAGGGCTCGGCGCGTTAGCCGCACCGGGAGCGTGCGCACGGTGTCACGGGACCGACACCGGCCGCGCCGCACGTCCCCTCCCACGCGTGGCGGGGATGGGCTCCTCCCCGGGGAGTTGGTGCGGCGGCACGGGGGTGCGAGCCCCGGCGCATGATGGCGCCGTCCGTCGGCGTCGGGGCGTTAAATGCCCGTGTACGGGGGGCCGGCGCACGCGTGAGGGGCGCCCTCGAGCGTGGCGGACCCCGGCCGAGGGCGGGGCGTACCCTCGAGCGAGGCGGAGCCTGCTCGAGGGAAGTGCTGCCCCTCGAACGGGGCGGAGCCCGCCCGAAGGGAGCACGCATCCTCGAACGAGGCGGAGCCTGTTCGAGGGGATCTCTAAGTGGGCCGCCCCGATGGGCCGTCAGAGTCCCTGTGGGCTGTTCCCTGCATGGTTAAGCGAATTGTGTTTTGACCTTGTTGTGGGTTTTAAGTGAGGTTTCCCCCATTGTTTAAGGGGACCCCTAGGGCTGTCCCCGACAGTAGCCCCCGAGCATCTGTGGGTTTGCCATTGAGGCTCCCACAGATGCTGGAACCTACTGATAGGACGTTCTTCCCTCCTTGTTCTGCGAACGCTTTCTGTGGGGTCGCGTCAGCGGACCCGCGGGTCCAGCCCCGAAGCCCCCGCAGAGTGTGGGTGCTCCTGCAGGGGTTAACCGCGAGAATTTGGTCAGAGGGCGTGGCACATATTCCAACCGGCATCGGCGGTGTTTCAGCCGGCTTCGGGGGTGCACGCGCTGCTGGCACCGTCTCCGGCGGGTGCAATTTCAAGGAGGTGTAGCCGTGCGCCAAGCCCCCGAGCCTTGGCCCGTTCGAGGCGATCGGGTAGAGCTTGGCGACTCGTTTTTTAATGCGCCCTCGCCGTCCCTCCGCGGGACGGAGGGTGAGGTTTCCGCAACCCCCATCGAGCGGGTCGCGGATTGCGGATTCCTCGTCGAGCTGCTAGCGGGTGGTTCAAGTGGACGTCCATGCCCCGTTCGATAAGGGTAGGCTGCGCGGTCCGGAGACACGTCCATGGAAGCGCTTGCGTGGGTTTGCTAGGTGGGGCTCGGTCCCGTTCGCTAGGGACCGAGGGCGCGGAAGCTCTCCCTCGGTGGGATCCCCCGGCTAGCTGCCCTCGCTGGCTCTCGAACACGACATGTGGGGCACCCTCGAGCCGACGGGCTCGAGGAACGGCTCGAATGCGCGTGCCCTCGTCGTCCCTAACTCTGCGATCTGTGGCGCCTGTTCGAACCCGTCGAGGGTCAGGCTTCGGACCTCTGATCAGTAGGGCCGTGCGAGGTGGTGCCTGGACGGCCCCGTCTTTTCGCATCTGCGGCCGTCGAGGGGTCTGGGCGAGCCAGCCCTCGAGGCGCTGGTTGGTAGCACAACGTGTGTGCCCTTTCCTGGACAATTGATATTGTCTCGAGCCAGGGGCTCGTGCCGCTCGAGGGTTTTACGCGGCATGGGTACCCGCGGTGCCTACTTTACATCAAGCAGGTCCCGGGCGGCCTTCTCACGTCGATGTCCCATCGATGGCTGCTTTCGTTTTGAGCCAAGACGGGGGCCCGCCCCGCTCGAGGGTTCTCCTTGCTTGGCAAGGGACCCGGTCATTAAATGCCTTGCAGTCGAGGCTGAGGTTTTTTGCAGCGCGGGCACGTCTTTTTAGGCGCTGCAGCCGCGCGCGCGCGCGCGTAGTGGGCGGCGTGGCAGGTGGACGTGATCGCCCCGCCTCGGCCCTCGCGGGTCTCCGCCGTGATGATGGCCGGTCCGCGGTGATGTGGCCGCCGCGGTCGTGGTGGGGCCCACTCGTCGGCGTGAGGAGAAGATTCCCCGCAAGGCATGCGCGCGGGACATCTGCTCCGGAGAGCTCGCCCGCGGCTTATAAATCTGAGGGAGTGGGGAGACGGCGGTTTTTTACCTTAGTGTCTCACCATTTCGCCCCCCTGCGCCTTCGTCTTCGCCTCGCTCTTGCCACCGTGCGGCGTCGCCGTTAGAGCTTTTCTTTCGTTCCTTGTCCTCCGCTCCTGTTTTTCTTCGCCTCCTTCATGGCGCCGCCTCAGCCTCCCCTCACGATCTTGGAGCCGTACGCTTGGGAGAGGTCGACGGTGACGCCGCTGGCCCTTGGCGAACTGGTCGTCGCCGGCCAGCTGTCAGCCAATGAAGATGGACGCCCTGCGGAGTGGATAGTGCCGCCGGCGGGGGACCGCGCGCCCAACCCGCCGGAGGGTTACGTGGTGAGCTTCATCCGCTACCACGAGCGGGGGTTCAACGCGCCGGTGAGCCGCTTCATGCGGGCGATGTGCCACTACTACGAAGTAGAGTTGCACAACTTCGCCCCCAACGCGATCTCGCAGGCGGCCACGTTCGTGGGCGTCTGTGAAGGGTACCTGGGGATCCCAGTCAATTGGGAGCTCTGGGTACACCTTTTCCGCGCGGAGCTCATCACGCAGCCCACGACGGAGCTGAGGACCCGCCGCGCGATGCGCGCCGGCGGGATGTCGCTTGCCCTGCGGGGGCAATTCAAGAACGTCTACATCCCCTGCACCATGACGACGAACAACGCCGGCTGGGAGCGGGGATGGTTCTACTTGCGCAACGCCGAGCCCGGCCTCCCCCCCTACACCGGTCGGGTGTTCAAGGAGAGGCCTGACTCTTGGGGCTACGGGGTGTCTACGCCCCAGCATCGGAGGCGGCAGGAGTCGGTCCTGGCCGCCCTGCAGCGCCTGGCGGCGATGGGGCTGAACGCGATGGGCGTCCTCACCTTCCTCCATCATAGGCGGGTCGTGCCCTTGATGGAGAGGCCGCTCTGCATCTTCAAGATGACAGAGGCGGCCAACCCCGTCGACCTGGCGAGGTCGCGGATGCTCCCGACGCCCCTCGAGCGGCCATATGCGCTCACCCGGGCGCGGAGCACCGTCGACACCCAGACGCCGCCGATGCCTCGCGGGCGGACCCCATGGGACCTCGAGATGCTCCCCACCGGCCCATTAGTGAGTGTGGTTCTTGATCTGGTTTTAGTTCTTGGTGTTGCTTCGCCTCTTGACGCACCTTCGATGTTTTTGTGTGCAGCGGGTGAGCTTCACTCGCCTCCAAGTCCGTTCCGCCCACCCCCCGACTCCCGCGCGCTTGGCGGGCGGCGCGGCGGCGATGGCGGGAGCGGGCGGCGCGCAAGAGGGAGCGCGCGAGGCGACATCAAGCGCGCCGCGACCGGCGGGCCGCGGAGCACCGGCGGTGCGAAGAGCTGGGGCTCTCCTCCCCGGAAGCGAGGGAGTACTCGTCCTCGGAGGAGGACGAAGAGGAAGAGGGCGAGGGGGAGGGCCCCCTCGACGGGTGGCGGCCTGCGCCCCGTCCCCGCCGAGCCGGCGCCGGCCGGCGAGGGCGGCATCGCCCGGGGCGGGCGCAACGGCGCCCGCCGCCGGCCATCGACATCGGGGGCCGCGCGCGCGCGCGGGGTGCCGCGCGCGCCACGGAGGCGCGCGCGGCGGCGCGCGCGTGCGCGCATCGAGCGTGCCCGCACGCGGGGTGAGCGCGCGCGTGCGCGGGGGGCGAGCGTGCCGCGCGCGCGCGGCGTCGTCGGGGCGGCGCTACGGCAAGCGTGCCCGCACGCGGGGCGAGCGTGCCCGCGCGCGCGGCGCGCGCCTTCGAGGAGGCGCGGCGTCGGGCGCGCCAGCTGCACCGGCCTCATCCGCTGAGGCCTCGAGGAAAAGGAAGCGGGCCTTTTCTTCTTCGAGGTAAGGAGCTCGTCTTTTTGCTTGGTTGGATTTGTCGATGGTCAGGCGTCCTAACCTCCCATTCGTGCCTGCGCAGGGTGGTGCCGACCGTGCCTCCTCTCGCTCCTGCCAAGGTGCTGAGGACGGACGCATCCATCCCCACCCGGCGGCGCTCGTCGAGGGCGTCACGGGCGGGGACAAGCACAGCGGCGGCGGGCGAGAGCTCGCAAAGCCCGGCCGAGGCCTCGAGGCCTCGGCTAGCGGATCGGCTCGCCGCGCGCGCGGCCGGCGGTCGCCGAGGAGCGGCCGGCGCGGCCGGTCGTGGGGGTGCGGGCGCGGCGGCGGCCGGTGGTGGAGGTGCGGTCCGCGAGAGGTCGTTGTCGCAGAGGGAGGCGGAGCGGACGCAACCCGTGGCGGCGCTGTGGATGCGGCGGCACGGCCCGAGGTGGTAGCCGTGGCGCCGTGCCGGGCGCCGCGGCCGCGGAAGCGCAAGTGGAGGCGCCGGTGGAGGCGGCACAAGCGGCGGCGCCCGCCGGCGTTCGCGGGCGGAGGTGGTGGAGGTCTCGGACGACTCCCCGCCGCCCGGGTGGGATCGGTGGGCCGGCCCGGCCCACGAATCCCCCGAGCCCTAGGAGGGGGCCCTCGTGAGGCGGCGCGAGGGTCACCCTCGGTGGTGGGGGGTCGAGGGCACGGCGCCGAGGCCTCGTCCTCCGCGCGCCGGCCGCCCTGCCCAGGTGGAGGGGGCCATCGAGGATCCCCCTGCGTTTGCCGACGCCAGGGGGGAGCAGGAGCTCTGGGGCGAGCTTCGGAGCCACGGCGCTACGCTCAACCGCGCGCTGAACGAGGCGTTGCAGGTCCACGGCGGCCCCGCATGGCGCGTCTTTCAGGTAGGGTGGCGTCGCTTGCTTTCCTCTTCTTCTCGTCTTCGCGTGTTGTTTCTGTGCCGTAACGCTTACGGACTTTGGTGTGTGGGTGCCAGGAGCTCGAGTGCCGCGCCCACGACAAGTACGATGCGTTCGACCGGGTGAACGCCGAGGTCCACCAGCTCCGGGAGCGGTGCAGCGCTTTCGACGCGCTTGCCGACGCTCTCAGGTCCCCGGACAGCGGGCCGGCGCACGGGCCCCGGCCACGGCCTCGATGAGCTCCCCGAGAGCTCGAGGCGGGACACGGCGCACCGCTCGAGCCTCGAGCGGGTGCGTGCGGCCCTCATCGACCGTGATGAGGCGCGCGTGGCACGCGCGCTCGGACTTGGAGAAGGCGCGGACGCCGGCCGCCAACCGGGAGGCGGAGGTGGCTACCGTCCGCGCCGAAACCCGAGAGCTTCGTTCGTCACTTGAGGGGGCGCGGGCGCAACGCCGGGGGCGAGGAGCGGGCGCGCGAGCCGGGAGCGAGCCGCGCCAAGGAGGCCGACGACCGAAGGCCGCCCTCGACGCTAAGGCCGCGGCCCTCGTCGTCGGCCGAGGAGCGGCTCTCGCAAGAGAGTACCGCCCGCCAAGGGGCTGAGGAGCGGCTCCAGCAGGAGCAGGCCGCCCTCACTGACGCCCGTGCAGCGCTGGAGCAGGAGCGCGCCGCCCACGAGGTGACGCAGAAGACCTTGGGGGATCGGGACGCCAAGCTCTCCAAGGCAGAGGGCGAGGTGATTATGCTCAGCATCACCAACGCCAACCAGGAGATGTCCTTCCGAGAGCAAGGTGAGACCGTCGAGCGCCTCGAGCTGACGGTCGAGGCCGCGTGCCGTGACTTCGAGATGGAGAGGAAGCAAGTCGAAGGTGAGCCACTGTTTGACTCTTGCTTTGTTGGTTTTTCGTTTGGGAACTCGCATTCCCTTTTTCTGATTTCTTTCTTGCCTTGGTGTTTCCAGGCTTGCGCACCGCCCTGGGGCATGCGGCTGAGCGGGCCGAAGCGCTGCAGGCTTCCTACAACTCTTCCGAGCAGGAGTTGCGGGAGCTACGCGATGCGGCCCTCGAGACCGCCGCGCGCGTCGAGGAGGGCGAGGCTCGGGCGCGGGCCTCCCCGGCCGGCCCCGTCTGCGTGCCCTTGGTGGCCATGTCACCGAGCGGATGCGCCGGGCGCTGCAGCTGGGCGTCCAGAAGGCCCTCGGAGTGCTGCGGTCCCACTACGAGGTTAACTTCGAGGCGCTGGCGGAAGGGTACATCGTTCCCGAGGGCGTCGAGGACGAGGTGGCCATGGAGCGTGTGGACGCGCTCGCCGCCGACGCCGCCGGGTCGCTCGCCGAAGCCTTCGAGGAGTTCCTCTTCCCGGACGCCGCTGATGCTGCCGCTCCTCCCGCCTGAAAGTAGTTGGGCGCTAGGCCCGTTTTTGATGTGTATCAGGCCTCGTGGCCTTTTGTAAATAAACAAGTTGTTTCATGAACGTAAACATTTGCTGTAAATGAAGTCATTTGTTTATCACGCTTTTTGTTTCTCCTTCTTCCTGAGTAGATTCTAGTTAGGGGAGTTCGATTTTCGCAGGGGGCCTGCTGGGTTGGAGGCGAGAGAGAAGGGCCATGTCCACGCGGCGTAGGCTATCTCTGGCTCGCACGCTCCTTCCGCCGTGCCGCCTGCGCCCTGTTCAAATCGTAGCTCGAGGTTGAAGTAGGAAACAAACTTAGCGCGTCTGAGTTGTTTTTAATTTTGCGCAAAAAATGGGACCATTTTGGGGGGGGGGTGCCCCCCCGCAGTAGCCCCCGAGGGTAACTTGGGTTTCAGGGGAAAGCCGAGTTATCCTTTTCATTAGACTTGAAGTATTTACATAGTCGTTGCCAACTGGGGCGTTGGCCATGTGATTTTTACAACAAAAATACTTGGAAAATCCTAGCTAAGGGTAGAAGCGACGTAGCTGTTGGATGTTCCAAGCGTTGGTGAGCTCTTCGCCGTCCTCGTTGGCCAGCTTGTACGTGCCCGGCTTGAGTACCTTCACCACGACGTAGGGTCCCTCCCATGGGGGCGATAGCTTGTGGCGCCCTCGGTTGTCTTGGCGTAGCCTTAGGACCAGGTCCCCTTCGCTGAAATCCCGCCGGCGTATCTTGCGTGCTTAGTAGCGTCTTAGGGACTGTTGATACCTTGCGGAATGCATTAAGGCTACGAGGCGTGCCTCGTCCAGCTGGTCCAGCGAGTCCTCGCGGGCTCGTTGGTTAGCATCCTCGTTATAGCCTCGAACCTTGGGCGACCCGTATTCTAAATCCGTGGGGAGGACGGCCTCCGCGCCGTGGACTAGAAAAAATGGGGTGAACCCGGTGGCTCTGCTTGGGGTGGTCCTTAGGCTCCACACGACCGCTGGTAGTTCTTGGAGCCATTTTCGCCCAGATTTGTTGAGCTGATCGAAAATTCTGGGCTTAAGGCCCTGTAGGATCATGCCGTTGGCACGCTCCACTTGGCCGTTGGTCTGTGGGTGTGCCACGGCCGCCCAATCCACACGGATGTGGAACTTGTCGCAGAACTCCAAGAACTTCCGGCCCGTGAAGCGGGACCCATTGTACGTGATGATGGAGTTTGGCACTCCAAAGCGGTAGACGATATCGGTGAAGAATGTCACCGCCCTCGCTCGCCCTTAGGTTCGTGATGGGGCGCACCTCCACCCACTTGGAGAACTTGTCGATCGCGACTAGCAAGTGGGTGAAGCCCCCGGCGCCTTCCGCGGGGGCCCGACGATGTCCGGCCCCCACACGGCGAACGGCCATGTTACGGGGGATGGTCCGCAGGGCATGGGCGGGCAAGTTGGACTTGCGGGCGTAGAAGCGGCACCCTTCGCGGTGCGCACGATCTCGGCGGCGTCCGAGACCGCATGAGGCCGGTAGAAAGCCCTGGCGGAACGCGTTGCCGACGAGGGTGCGGGGTGCGGCGTGGTGGCCACAGATCCCCGTGTGGATGTCCCGTAGGAGCTCGCGCCCCTCGGGGATGGGCACGCACCGCTGTAGGATGCCGGAGGCGGCGCACTTGTACAGCTCGCTGTCGACGAGGGCAAAAGATTTGGCCATCCTGGCGATGCGTCTGGCCGCGGCCCGGTCTGCAGGGAGCTCCCCTCGAGCGATCCAGGCGGTGTACTTTTCGCGCCAGTCCTCCTGAGCGGGAGCGGGCTCGATGTCCATCGCATCGGCCTCGTGGGAGCCATACCCCTCGAGGAGGGAGAGCACGTACGCCTCGTTCGAGGGGTCCTCGTCCATGGGTTCCGCACCCGTTGGATTCGAGGGAGCCCCCGAGGGTCCGTCATGGCTCGAGGGGTAGGTCTCGAAGACGACCGAGGGTTGCGCGATGTCGCGCGCGAAAACGTTCGGGGGAACGGTGATCCGCCCGGACGCGATCTTTGCCAGTTCGTCAGCCTCCTCGTTGTACCGGCGGGGTACGTGATTGAGCTCAATGCCGTAGAACTTGTCCTCGAGGGCCCGCACGGCCTTGCAGTAGGCCTCCATCTTGTCATCATGGCAGCTCGCGTTCTTCATGACTTGATCGATCACGAGCTGCGAGTCCCCTCGCACGTCGAGGCGCTTGACGCCCAACTCAATGGCGATTTTGAGGCCGAAGAGAAGGGCCTCGTATTCAGCCATATTGTTGGACGCGGGGAAGTGGAGGCGCACTGCGTAGCGCATGTGCTCCCCGAGGGGTGGCACGAAGAGCAGGCCCGCGCCTGCTCTCGTTTTCATCACTGAGCCGTCGAAGAACAGAGTCCAGCACTCCGGTTGGATTTGTGGGGGCGGTGTCGGGGTTGCGGATGATTTCTCCTAGTGGGAAGGAGGAAACCACCGTGACGGGGTGGGCCTCGAAGTAGTGGCGGAGTTTGCGCCGCGCAAGAACCACTGCGTACAGCAACTTCTGGATCTGGGGGTAGCGCGTCTTCGTGTCCGAGAGGACCTCGCTGATGTAGTAGACTGGCCGCTGCACAGGCAAGGCATGCCCTTCCTCCGTGCGCTACACAACGATCACGGCGCTCACCACCTGGGTGGTCGCGGCCACGTAGAGCTGCAGGGGCTCGCCGTCCTGCGGCGGCGTGAGGATCGGGGCGTGTGTTAGGGACGCCTTTAGTTTGTCGAGCGCATCCTGGGCCTCGGTGATCCAGGAGAAGCGCTCGTGCTTCTTGAGTAGGCGGTAGAGGGGCAGGCCTTTCTCACCGAGCCGCGAGATGAAGCGGCTCAAGGCGGCAAGGCACCCCAACACTTTCTGCACCCCCTTGAGGTCCCGGATCGGACCCATCCGTTCGAGGGCCGCGACCTTTTCGGGGGTTGGCCTCGATTCCCCGCTGGGAGACGATGTACCCCGGGAGCATGCCTCGCGGCACTCCAAAGACACATTTTTCGGGGTTTAATTTGACCCCATTGGCCCGTAGGCGGTTGAACGCGACGCCAAGGTCGCCAACCGGGTCGTCCGCCTTCCGGTCTTCACGACGATGTCGTCCACGTATGCTTCGACCGTCCGCCCGATGTGATCCCCAAAAACGTGCCGCATGCGCGCCGGTATGTTGCACCCGCATTTCGAGGCCGAACGGCATCGTGACGTAGCAGAACGTCCCGAACGGTGTGATGAACGAGGTCGCGAGCTGGTCGGACTCTTTCATCTTTATTTGGTGGTACCCGGAATAGGCGTCAAGGAAACAGAGCAATTCGCACCCAGCTGTTGAATCAACGATTTGATCAATGCGTGGCAAAGGAAAAGGAACTTTAGGACACACTTTATTAAGACTAGTGTAGTCTATACACATCCGCCACTTCCCATTCTTTTTCTTTACAAGCACGGGGTTTGCTAGCCACGTTGGGTGGAATACCTCCTTGATGAATCCGGCCTCGAGAAGCTTCCGCAGCTCCGCTTCGATTGCCCGTCGCCGCTCCTCGTCGAAGCGGCGGAGCCGTTGCTGCACGGCGCGGGCGTTTGGCAGGATGTCAAGGGAGTGCTCGGCGACTTCTCTCGGGATGCCTGGCATGTCCGAGGGGCTCCACGTGAAGATGTCGGCGTTGGCGCGGAGGAAGTCGACGAGCACTGCTTCCTATTTGGGGTCGAGGGTGGAGCTGACCCTCAACGCCTTGCCCTCGGGGGCTGAAGGGTCGAGGGGGACCCCTTTGGTCTGCTCCGCGGCCTCGAAGGTGCCGGCGTGCTTGGCGGCGGAGTTGAGGTCCTCGTTGACCATCTTCTCCAGTGTGTTCACCAGCGCTTCATCCAGCGCCAGCGCCTCTGCGTGCTCCACGCATTCGACATCGCAGTCGAACGCGTGCTCGATCGACGAGCCGATGGTGATGATGCCGTTTGGGCCGGGCATCTTCATCTTCAGGTAGGTATAATTGGGGACCGCCATGAATTTGGCGTAACAGGGTCGCCCAAGTATAGCATGGTAGGCCCCTTTGAACCCCACCACCTCGAAGGTGAGGGTCTCCTTGCGGAAGTTCTTAGGGGTGCCAAACCAGACCGGCAGGTCGATCTGCCCGAGGGGCTGAACCTGCTTGCCGGGCGCGATGCCGTGGAACGGCTTCGTGCTTCGGGCCGCGACCCGGTCCAATCCGATCCCCATCGGGCGCGGCGTATGCGCGTAGAGGATGTTGAGGCCGCCGCCTCCGTCCATGAGGACCTTCGAGAACCGGGCGTTCCCGATGATGGGGTCAACCACCAGCGGGTACTGGCCCGGGTTGGGGACGCGGTTTGGGTGGTCCTCCCAGCTGAATGTGATGGCGTCCTCCGACCAATTGAGGAAGGACGGAGGTGCCCTCTCAGCGGCTAGGACCTCGTGCCGCTCCTTCTTGCGCTGGCGTGTCGACATGTCGACAGTTGGCCCCCCAAAGACGAGGAACACATTTTCGACGGCGGGGAAGCCGCCGGCTTCGCCATCGCCTCCGTCTTTCTTGGCCTCTGCCTCCTTCGCGGCGGCACGGCCATAGAACTTCTTGAGCATATCGCACTGCTCAAGGGTATGGTGCACTGGGGTCTTGTGGTAGGGACATGGCTTTTTCAGCATGTCATCGAACACCCCCGGGCCTCGAGGGGCCGGTCGAGGGCCCCGTCGAGCGGGTCGACAGCGAGGGCCTCGGCGTTGCCGCCGTCGCGCCCTCGCTCGTGCGCCTCGCGGCGCGGCTTCTTCCCCTTCTTGCCCCGCTTGTCGTTGCGGTGGGGCTCCTTGGACTTGCCGCCCTCCGCGGGCGCGTCCTCGGAGCGCTTGCCCTTTTTGCCGTCGAAGATCGCCCCCACGGCCTCCTCCCGGAGGTGAAGCCGGTGGCGATGTCGAACGGCTCGTTGGAGTCCGCGGGCGGGGCCGCGTCCCAGCTCCCGCACGAGGTCCCGGCACGTGGTGCCCTCGAGGAAGGCGTGCACGATCTCGGAGTGCGCCACGCTGGGGAGCTCCGTGCAGCGCTTGGAGAAGCGCCGTATGAAGTCCCGCAGCGACTCGCCTGGCTTCTGCGTGCAGGAGCGTAGGTCCCATGAGTTTCCAGGGCGCACGTATGTGCCTTGGAAGTTGCCCACGAATGTGTGGACTAGGTCGTCCCAGTTATGGATCTGGCTGGCGGGCAAGTGCTCGAGCCATGTCCGGGCCGCGTCGCCAAGATGCAGGGGCAAGTTGCGGATGATGACTTCGTCGCTGGTGGCCCCGCCCAGCTGGCAAGCCAAGCGGTAGTCGTTGAGCCACACGCGGGGGTCTGTCTCCCCGTTGTACTTGACGATCGTCGAGGGTTGGCGGAAGCGTTGGGGGAACGCCGCCGCGCGGATCTCCCGCCGAACACACGGGTGCACGGGGGCTCCGTGTCGGGGAGCGATCCTCGCCGCCGTCGTAGCGTCCACCCCGTCGAGGGTGGTAGCCCCTTGCGGCTCGTGCGTCCGCCCCCGCCGGTGCGCCGGCGTTGATGACGTTGCGGGCGTCACCATCCGGCGCCCGCGCGCGTCAAGGAGTCGCTCCCCGGCCGCGCGCACCCTTGGTTGGCGGGCCGCCCCGTCGGTCCCCCTGCGTGCACCGAGGGTTCGCCTCCCGGTGCGGCTTCATCGCCCCGCGCATCCCCCCCGTTGGCGGATGCGTGAGGCCGAGCTCTCGGCCTCGCCGGACGGCCGCTTGCTCGATGAGAGTTTGCACCTCGCGGTGCATGTCTCGAGCCTCGGGGGTCGAGGGTGCCGGCATAGCCCGGCGGCGGCGCCGCGGCCGCGACGAGCTCGGCTCGCCCGCGGGGGTGCGTCCGCGTTATCGACGTTGGGGACGGGGTTGATGCGGTCGCGGACCCGTCGGCCCGGCTCCCGTGCGCGTTCGCCGCGCGCGGAGGCTTCCCCCGCCATTGAGGAGCGGAGCGGCCGCGCGTCGGTATTCCTCCGCCGGCTTGGCCTCGAGCTCGCGGGCTTGGGCTAGGCCGCGCGTCGGTGTCGGCCCCGGCGGGGGGTGGCAGCCCGCGGCCGGGCGCGCGGCGATCCCCGGGGCGGGCGTGACTTCCCCGTCTCCTGCGCCCTCGCACCGGCGGCATTGGCGGGTCGTTGGTGATGACGGCGCGGCCTCCCACGCGGGGTCGTAGCTCCCGGCCGGGAGTCGTCGGAGCGCCAAACCCGGTAGTCCGCGGCGTCGAGGAAACGCCGAACGCGGCGGGTTCGGTACGCGCCGGGAGAAGTCCCACTCCGCGTATCCGTGGCGGTTGGCGGGTGGCAACGTGTCGACGGAGCCCAGGGATGACTCATCCCCCGCCGAGGCGCCGGGGTCCCCTGGCGACAAAGACGTGGCGGCCGGGCGGAATCCTCGCGCATCGTGGTGTTGACGTTGGCGTTGTAGGCCGACGTTGCGCCACGCGGCCGATGGGGATGCGCGGTCGGAGACCGTGCGTTGTCCCGCCGTGGCGGTGGCGGTCGTGACGGTGGGCGCGCCGCGCCGGGCGGCGGCGCGCTCGCCGCCGCCGCTCGGACCGCGCCCGTCGTGATCGGCGCGCCCGAAGCGACGGTGGCGTCGTGGCGCCGACGGGCCCGCGGCACCTGCGCCTGCGGCGCGCCGCGCGCGTGGTAGTGCGCGCGGCGGGGGCCAAAGCCGACTCCGGCACGGCGGCCGCGCGCGGAGCTCTTCACGGTTGGTGAGGCGCATGAGATAGCCGTTCCCCGTGGCCTGAAAGTTCAGGTCCCCGAAGCGGATTTCGAACCCGGCTGGGAGGGGGTCCGAGCTACCCATGCAGTAGCGCGTAGCACGGTACTCAGTGCGGATCACCATGGAGGGAGTTGGCGAAATGACCTTAGGCGCTCGTTTTGCCCCACGGTGGGCACCAACTGTCGGTGCGGAATATGGTCCCGACACTAACCAGTAGATAGCGCCGAGGTCTATCCCTCAATGGTCGATGCTAAGCAACAAGTGACACAGGGTTTTTATCCTGGTTCCGGCCGAGGGGGCCGTACGTCCAGCAGGGGTGTGCTCACGGCACTATATTGCTCAGCACCGGGGGTGCCTGTAGTGGGGCGGCTACAAGCAAGGCGGGAGAGGAAGAGAGGCTTCCAAGTCCCTGGCTGAAGATATTGTGGGAGAATTGGAGAGTGAGTACGTGGTGCGTTGTGAATTCGGGTCTCAATGAATCTGTCTGTTGTGTCCTGTGTCGTCTCCCCTGCGGCTGGGGGGTTCGCTCCCCTTTTATAGCTCAAGGGGGGGAAATTACATGCACGCCGCGCTATCTAGCTACGTGGGGGAGTGCGACGTGCTACGCTGTAGAATGGGCGGCCGTCCGGGCGATCCTTGCAGCGATCTAGTCATCATGGCCTGACTTGTACCCGAACAGTAGCGGTTCGAGGGTAGGAGAGCAGCGGATGGCGGTGATGTCCTCTGATAGGCTCGAGGGAGGTGCTGACGCGGGCCTGTACGGAGTACAGGAGTTGGCAGAACGGCGTTCCTTCCCGACGCACTTCACAGGCCTGGAGTAGTTGCTACAGCGTCGGGCGTGCGACTGCGCGTGCGGGTACGGCGGCCACGCCGTTACAGTGGCAGGGATGGCAGTCCACCGGCCTAGCGCCTCTACCTAACCCTGTAGGGTCACAAGAAAGTGAATCGAGGGTGCGCCGGCCCCCTTTCGAGGGCTCGGCGCGTTAGCCGTACTGGAGCGTGCGCACGGTGTCACGGGACTGACACCGGCCACGGCGCACGGTCCCCTCCCACGGTGGTGGGGATGGGCTCCTCCCCGGGGAGTTGGTGCGGCGGCACGGGGGTGCGAGCCCCGGGGCGCATGATGGCGCGCGTCCCGCCGGCGCCGGGCGTTAAATGCCCGTGTACGGGGGCCGGCGCACGCGTGAGGGGCGCCCTCGAGCGTGGCGGACCCCGGACGAGGGCGGGGCGTACCCTCGAGCGAGGCGGAGCCTGCTCGAGGGAAGTGCTGCCCCTCGGACGGGGCGGAGCCCGCCCGAAGGGAGCACGCATCCTCGAACGAGGCGGAGCCTGTTCGAGGGGATCTCTAAGTGGGCCGCCCCGTTGGGCCGTCAGAGTCCCTGTGGGCTATTCCCTGCATGGTTAAGCGAGTTGTGTTTTGGCCTTGTTGTGGGTTTTAAGTGAGGTTTCCCCCATTGTTTAAGGGGGACCCCTAGGGCTGTCCCCGACACTAGTAGACGATCGGTAAAGTGTGTTTAGTTTAGAGGTGTGGTTGAATGCTTGATTTTGTGCTTAATGTATGAGTTGGATTTTTGGTTGAGTGCAATGTGTTGTGGAGTGATGACCACAACGACATTGGTTTAGTAGTAAGTTTGTGGGGGTCAACTTTCAGTCCCAATCAGTTATCTATCCAAATCTTCTTGTCCCTTTAAGTTTTCCCTTAATGCAAATTCGAGATCCCTAAATCTGTTCGCTCAGCTTTCTGAGTCAACTCCACTATTTTAATTTTATCTCGGGCTACAGAACTCCGATTCTAGTAAAACCAATTGTAAAAGTTCAAGAATTTCGTGACTGATTTTCTGTGAAAAATTCAGAATATTTGGATGGATAACCAGAGAGTTATAACTGAAACATTACAGCCTCACGAATCTGTTAAACACTGCTGACCTACCTGACTTGTTTATTTTATAACCAGAGCTACACAACTCCGATTGAGGTGATTCCAGTTGGAGTAGTTTCGTAATTTCGTTGCCTTTTATCAATCCAAAATACATAATTATTGGTTACCCGCACTGAGAGCTATGCCTGATTGTTTGGAGTCAACAGAATCTGTCTTATCTGAATATCATTGCTATCTTATCTTCCTGAGTTTAAACCTTGGTGCAATCATCTAAAATAATGTCCCTAACACTCAGATGGTGAGCACCAGGTCAGGATCAGGTGTTGATCAACCAGCAGGAAGGGCACCCCAGCCAGTGCAAATGGATCCCGCTATGCAGCAGTTCCTGGAGGCACAGACCCAGCTCCTCCAGAACTTGACCAACACCGTGACAAACTTGCAAGCCCAGGTCAACAATCCACCGGTGCCGCCACCCGCGCCTTGCAACAAGCACCGGGAGTTCATGAGTCATCACCCTCCCGTGTTTACTCACGCCGCTGATCCACTTGAAGCTGAAGATTGGCTAAAGACAGTACTGAAGATGCTCACTACCTGTCGGTGTGACGACGAGAGAGAAGGTCCTGTATCTTTGCGGGACGACTTCAAGGATCCGCGGCCGCTTGGTGGGATGCGTATTCGCCGCTCATGCTGCCCCCGGACACTATCACTTGGGAGGAGTTTACCACCAACTTCGGGAGCCATCACATACCCTCCGGAGTCATGAAGATCAAGAAGGAGGAGTTCCTTTCTGCGAAGCGGGGAGGAATGTCGGTGGGCGAGTATAGAGACAAGTTCATCGAGTTGTCTCGCTATGCGAGCGAGGAGGTTCTTGAAGATAGGAAGAAGCGAGGAGCTGTTCCTGGATGGGTTAGCCGGTTCGGCTGCGGTACCGGTCGATGTCCTATCCTTTCCCTAACTTTCGGCGACTAGTTGATGCCGCCATCCGCTTGGAGCACAAGCGCAAGGAGCTCGGAGAGCGGAGAAGAGGAAGGACGCCGGCTACGGGCGGTTTGGGAGTGCGTCTCGCCCGCGCTTCAACCCACCGCCGAACACCCCATTCCGCTTTGGGGGCCCGGGTGGAAACTTTGGGCGACGGCGGTCCCGGCGTCCCGCTCGGCGGTTCCGGCGGTGCGCTCGGCGGTTTCGGCGTTCGTTCCTCGGACTCCTCGCCCGGTTCCCGGCGAGTCGGCAGAGAGCCCCGGTTGGCACACCCGTAAGGTCCGTGGCACCGCCCAATCCTCGCCACCACTACTTGCTTCAAGTGCGGAGAGCTTGGTCACTATGCCAATGCTTGCCCAAAGAGGAACCCTCCACACACCCCTGTGCGGAACCGGCGAGCGGACAAGGAGCGGAAGCCAAACCCCGCGGTCTAACAAAGGACAACGAGCTATGCACGAGGCAAGGCGATGCACGTTGATGCCGAAGTCGCTCGGGAGAACCCCGAGTAGTGCTCGGTATGTTTCTAGTCAACTCTACTCTGCCTCGGTTTGTTTGATTCTGGAGCATCCCATTCTTTCATTACATCCCAGTTCGTAGCTCAACATAATCTACCTATCAGTCCCATGTCTCGCCACATGTTAGTTACCTCACCTGGGGGGGAATTGAAAGCCATCTATAAATGTGATAACGTCCATCTCAAGATTGTGGGCAGAGATTTTTGTGCCAACCTTATAATCTTGGATTCAAAGGGGATCGATGTGATATTGGGAATGGGATAGTTGACCGCGTGTGATGCGGTGATACAGTGTGCTAAGAGATCAATCCTCTTTACAAGTCCAGCTGGTGAAAGATTTGAGTTTGCAGCAGATGCCGCACCATCAAACGCCAGTGCCGTGAATAAGCTTGATGGAGCAGCCTTGGAAGACATACGAGTAGTGTGCGATTATCCCGATGTGTTTCTCGAGGAGGCGCCGGGTATGCCCCCGACCGAGATGTTGAGTTCGTTATTGATCTTTTACACCGGCTCGCTCCTATCTCTAAGCGCCCATATAGAATGTCTAGTGATCGGTTACAAGAACTTAAAGCTCGGATTAAAGAATTATTGGGTAAAGGGTTCATTCGTGCTAGTTCATCACCTTGGGGAGCACCCGTTATCTTTGTGGGTAAGAAAGATGGCACACGAGAGGATGTGTGTTGATTACGAGTCCCTTAATGATGTTACCATCAAGAACAAGTATCCTCTGCCACGTATTGAAGATTTGTTTGATCAGATGAGAGGAGCTAAAGTGTTTTCTAAGATCGATCTGCGATCTGGTTATCATCAGTTGAAGATTAGGCCTTCGGATATTCCTAAGACAGCTTTTACTACCAGGTATGGACTTTATGAGTACACAGTTATGTCCTTTGGGTTAACCAATGCACCCGCATACTTCATGTATTTGATGAACAAGATCTTTATGGAGTATCTGGACAAGTTCGTTGTGGTATTCATTGATGACATATTGATCTACTCCAAGAATGAGGAGGACCATGAGGAGCATTTGAGGCTTGTGTTGCAGAAGCTGAGAGAGCATGAGTTATATGCAAAGTTCAGCAAGTGTGAGTTCTGGCTCAAGGAAGTGTCTTTTCTAGGTCATATCATCACCAACGGAGGTATTGCGGTAGATCCCAGCAAGGTTAGTGATGTATTGAAGTGGGAAGCCCCTCTTACAGTATCTGAGATCCGGAGTTTTCTTGGACATGCTGGTTACTATCGTCGGTTTATTGAAGGATTCTCCAAGATTGTGAAGCCTCTCACTACATTGCTAGAGAAGGACAGGGAGTTCAAATGGACCAGTGCATGTCAGTCCAGTTTTGAGGAGTTAAAGAAGCGGCTAACCACATCACCTGTTCTAGTAATGCCTGATCTACGGAAGAGCTTTGACATTTATTATGATGCATCTCGACAAGGTCTAGGATGCGTGTTGATGCAAGAAGGTCATGTTATAGCCTACGCATCTCGTCAGTTGAGGAAGCATGAGTTGAACTATCCTACGCATGATCTTGAGTTAGCATCAGTGGTTCATGCATTGAAGATTTGGAGACACTACATCATGGGAACTAAGTGTCAGATCTATACTGATCACAAGAGTCTGAAGTATATCTTCACTCAGAAGGATCTCAATCTAAGACAGCGTCGTTGGCTAGAGTTGATCAAGGACTATGATCTAGAGATTCACTATCATCCTGGTAAAGCGAATGCGGTTCTTCGATGCTTTGAGTCGGAAGGGCCACACTAACATGGTTATGATCATTCGGTTTCGATGAGTTGGTAAAAGAGTTTGAAAGGCTCAACTTGAAAGTGGTTGCACATGCGAAGGAGTGACTTTGGAAGTACGGTCCACTGCGGGAGCAAGAGATATGTAAGTGGCAGCTAGAGGATGCTGGAATACAGAAAATTAAGGAGAGTATGCAACAAGGAGAAGCCCCAGATTTCACAGAAGATGAACAAGGAACTGTGTGGTTTAAGAACCGGTTGTGTGTACCAGAGACAGGAGATCTCAGAGAGACCATCTTGAGAGAAGCTCATGACTCAGCTTACTCTATCCATCCAGGCAGTACTAAGATGTACCAGGATCTCAAGCAGAGGTATTGGTGGTACGGTATGAAGAGAGATGTGGCCGCACATGTGGCTTTGTGTGACACTTGCCACCGGGTTAAGGCCGAACATCAGAGACCCGCTGGTTTGCTTCAACCATTGAAGGTGCCTCAGTGGAAGTGGTAAGAGATCGGAATGGACTTCATAGTGGGTTTACCCCGAACCCGAGATGGTTATGATTCGATTTGGGTTATTGTGGATCGTTTGACTAAGGTAGCTCACTTCATTCCGGTAAAGACTACTTATACAGGAGCTAAGTTGGCAGAACTATACATGTACAGGATTGTGTGTTTGCATGGTGTACCAAAGAAGATCGTGTCGGACGGAGGTACTCGGTTTACTTCTCGTTTAGGGGGAAGTTGCATGAATCTCTGGATACTAAGCTAAATTTCAGCTCAGCTTGTCATCCACAGACAGATGGACAGACAGAGAGAACCAATTAGATCCTAGAAGACATGCTGAGAGCATGTGCGCTTAAGCATGGTTGTAGTTGGGATAAGAGCTTGCCATATGCTGATTTCTCTTATAACAACAGCTACCAAGCTAGTCTCAAAATGTCACCCTTTGAGGCCCTGTATGGAAGGAAGTGTAGAACCCCGTTATATTGGAGTGAAACAGGCGAAAGGCAGTTATTTGGGGCAGATATCATCAGAGAAGCGGAGAAACAAGTTCAGATCATCAGAGAAAATTTGAGGATTGCTCAGTTTAGACAGAAAAGTTATGCATATGGCAAACGAAGGGATGTGGTCTTTCAGGAAGGCGATTATGTGTACCTAAAGGTGTCACCTATCAGAGGTTTGCGTCGATTCAGAGTTAGAGGAAAGTTTTCACCTCGGTTTATTGGACCTTTCAAGATCCTTGAGAGGGTGGGAGAAGTGGCTTACAGATTGGAGTTGCCAGTCCAGCTAGCTGATGTGCATGATGTATTCCATATCTCTCAGTTGAAGAAGGGTTTTGGTCCACATGACAAGGAGCCGTTACCCTTGGATGATCTAAACGTTAAAGAGGATCTCACTATTGTTGAACACCCCATTCGGATATTGGAAATGATGACAAGGGTCACCAGGAATAGTGTGATTAAGATGTGCAAAGTACAGTGGAGTAATCATGCGGAGGATGAGGCAACCTGGGAAAGAGAGGATGAGCTGAAAGCAGAGTTTCCAGATCTTTTTCCCAATCTGTCCGAATCTCGAGGACGAGATTCTTCTTAAGGGGGGTAGGATTTGTAACACCCTAATTTTATTAAAAATTCGGCTTTATAAAATTTGCTAGAAACCATTTATTTGCTTAAGGATAATAAGGTTGCTTTATTTATTTTTAGGCATTTAAAACTTTTCTAAAATAAAGTTAACAAAATATAGGAGTTAATTGTTGCATACATGCTGGAGCATTTGTTTTGGTTGTTGGAATTCAAATTCAGAAGTTTGAATTCTATTTGATTTGAATTCCTTTCTAATACCTATACCCAAACCTCTAAATTCCCAAAACCCTCTACCCTACCCTTTCCCCTTTCCCCTTTCTCATTCAGCCCGTCGCCCCTTGCCAGCCCAGCAGGCCGCAGCGGCCCAACCCAGCGCCGCGGCCCGGCCCGCCGCCGCCGCGCTCACCTAAGCTCGCCTTAGCACGCGGCCCGGCGGCCGCGGCGGCCCAACCCGGCCGGCGCCCCCGGCCCGGGCCGCCCGCCGCGCTCGCGCAAGCCCGCCGCAGCACGCGGCCCGGCGGCCGCCCGGCCCGGCCCGGCCCCGCCTAACCGCGCCGCCGCTCCCCGCCTCCGCCCGGGTCGGCCGACCCGTGGGTCCCGCCCGTCATCCCCTCCGCGGCGTCGTCCCCGTTTCGGACTCCGCCGCCGCGCCGCCGAGTCCGGGCTGGAGCACGACGTCCCCGCATGGCCCACACGCCAAGGAGCCCTCCCCGGGCTATTTAAAGCGCGCCGCCGCCCCCCCGGACCTCCCATCCAAGCGAATCGTGCCGCCCGCTTGCCTAGCCGCGAGCCCCGCAAACCCTAGCTCGAGCTCGCCGCCGCCGCCGTCGATTCCCGCCGCCGTCGTCCTTCCGCCGCCAAGGAATCCCTCCAGAGCCGCGCAAGGAGGTGAGCATCGCGCCCGCACCGCACGTCATCGTGTCCGTGCTCCGCAGGGACCGGGGAGACCTCGCCGGAGTTCGCCGCCGCACCAAGCCCGCGCCGCCGCGTCGACCGGCCCCCTCGCCGCCTCTCCGCCGTAGCCGCCGCCCCCCGCCCGCCTCGCCGGGTCGCGCGCGTCGCCTAGATGCCATCCGCGTCCCTGGCCGTGGCGGAAACCCTAGATTAGGGTCTTCGCCGGCGAGCCCGCCACCGTCCGCCGCCGCTCGCCGCCGGCCGCTCGCGTGCGTCCTGAGCCGCCGGATCGAGATCCAGCGTCTCAGATCCGTCTGCCGCCTCTCTTGAGCCCGCAAGCCACCGCAGCCGCTGGATCTAGATCCAACGAATCTAGATCAAGTCGACCCGGTCAACTGGTCAACCCCGCCGCCAGCCCTGGCCGTTTTTCAGAAAAGCCCCTGATTTTTCCTATATTCACAAAAATACCCTTCCACCTTAGAAGTTTCGTTACAGTTTAGTCCTTTTTCTTTATTTTAGCCCAAAACCTTTTCAAATCTTTACAGATTGGTCCCTACACCTTCCCTAAGCCATAACTTAGTCGTTTTAGCTCCGATTTTAGCGTTCTTTATGTCCACGCGTTCGTTTCGAAGCGTAGATTAGTTTTATGCTACTGTTTAGATCTGTTTGATCTGTTTGGTGACTGTTTCTTATTTATTCCTATTGTATGCTTGTATGTGATGATTGTGGACCGTAGAGAGCGATTCGTTCGAGGGATTTGAAGATCAAGTCGTGCAAGAGTTTGAGCAAGCAAGGCTTTGTTGAAGGCAAGTTTTCCTTGATGCATGCCCGTTTGACCTACATAACATGCATTTAAATTCACTGTCTTTACTTTACCGCTTGCATTAATTTGATGGGAACCTATTAAGGATCATGCCTAGCTTTTTACTACCTTTACCTTGATACCGGGAATTGAATTAATCTTGTGGTAGCTATTGCTTAGCATGCTCAACTGGGAATTGGTATTAATCAAACTTGGTTACCTTTATGATCTATGTTTCGTTTATGATCTTTACTTTACAAAACCACTTTAATATGTTAATCGGAACATGGAGAACCACCCAGGAAAACAGTACAACCACAAGAACTAATGGGCAATGGTCTTGGCTGAATAATTAGGAACTTTAGCTTGGGGTGATCTTACCTGATAAGGACAAGGGATTGGCGGTACTGTGGGGTATAGACTCGCTCTAGCAGGGGGTTGGGTGAGTTATTCTTTTTGTGGTGGGGTATCGACCTGCTAGGGGACTTTATACCTTGCTAACTGATCCGGACCTTGTGGGTCATAACTTGCTAGGGAACCTTTGTAAAGGCCATGTAGCGTCCTTATGCAATCACACCTCGGAAGTGTGGTATGGTGCCTTGCAAACACCGCATGGTTGGGTCCAAAGTTCTTCAGAGCTTTTACGCTGCTTGTGGTGAAAGTGTACAACCTCTGCAGAGTGTTAAACTAATCGGTTAGCCGTGCTCACGGTCAAGAGCGTCCTGGACACTCACATGATTAAATTATGGAACTTTAATGTTTAATTGTTGTTTTATTCTTTATTTATGATGTTATTATCTTATTAATTGGGTTGGTATGAACTTACACCTTTAGTAATCAGGTTGCTAATAAAACTTGACCAACTAAAATGCTAAAGTGCTTGAACCTTAGCCATCCACCATATGGCCTTGCATGTTATGTTGTTCTCTCTTGCTGAGTACGATATGTGCTCACGCTTGTTTATTCTCTTGCATCTACAATACCCGGAATTGCTGCTCAGACTGAGAGAACTATGAAGATATTCCAGGAGATTTCCAGGAGTTCTAGGTGTGCGTAGTCTTCAGTCAGCTGCCTGTTGTCGGGACAGCCCTAGGGGTCCCCTTAAACAACGGGGAAATCCTCACTTAAATCCCGGTACCGAAACACGTTAAGCCTAACCATGCAGGTGACTAACCATGCAGGACACGGCCCACACCGCGGGACCCCGACGGCCCACCAAGACGGCCCTCTCCGCTCGAGAGCGCGCGCCCCCTCGGGCAGGCTCCGCCCCGTTCGAGGAGCAACGCTTCCCTCGAGCGGTCCCGCCCGCTCGAGGGCTCACTCCCCCTCGAGTGGGTCTCGTCTCGCTCGAGGGTTCGTCCCGCCCTCGGGCGGGGCCCGCCACGCTCACGGGCGCCCCGCACGCGTGCGCCAGCCCCACGTACACGGGCATTTAACGCCCGACACGGGCGGGGCGGTGCCATCATGCGCCGGGGGCTCGCGCCCGGTGCCGCCGCACCAACTCCCCGGGGAGGAGCCCATCCCCACCACCGTGGGGAGGGAGCGTGCGGTACGGCCGGTGTCGGTCCCGTGACACCGCGCGCTGCCCGGTACGGCTAACGCGCCCGACCCTCGAAGGGGGCCGGGCGCACCCTCGATTTCACTTTCCCGTGACCCTACAGGATTAGGTGGAGGCACTAGGCCGGTGGATCGCCATCCCGGCCACTGTAACGGCGTGGCCGCCGTACCCGCGCGTGCGGGCGCACGCCGGACCCTGTAGCAACGACTCCAGCCCCGTGAGGCGCGTTGGGAAGGAACGCCGTTCGCTCGCCCCCTTTTGTACTCCGTACAAGACCGCGTCGGCCACCGCCCCCGAGCCTATCAGAGGACATCACCGCCATCCGTTGCTCTCCTACCCTCGAACCGCCCGCTGTTCGGGTACAAGTCGGGCCATGATGACCGGATCGCGGCGGGGATCGCCCGGACGGCCGCCCACTCTACACCGCGAAGCACGTCGCACCTCTCCACATAGCTAGGTAGCGCGGCGTGCATGTAACCCGCCGCCCCCTTGACCTATAAAAGGGGGGGGGGCGAACCCCCGGCCCGCGGGGGAGACGGACGAACGAGAGACACAAGAACACCCCACACACGGCACGTACTCATTCTCATTCTCCCACAATATCTTCGCCCACCCCTCCGGGGACTTGGAAGCCACGCTTCCTCTCCCGCCTTGCTTGTATTTGCCCCACTACAAGCACCCCCGGTGCTAAGTAATATAGTGCCCCGAGCACGCCCCCGTCGGACGTACGGCCCCCTCGGCCGGGAACCGGGATAAAACCTCCGTGTCACTTGTTACTTAGCATCGACCATTGAGGGATAGACCTCGGCGCTATCTACTGGTTAGTGTCGGGACCATATTCCGCACCGACAGTTGGCGCCCACCGTGGGGCTGACGAGCGCCTAAGGTCATTTCGCCAACTCCCTCCATGGTGATCCGCACTGAGTACCGTGCTACACGCTACTGCATGGGTAGCTCGGACCCCCTCCCGGCCGGGTTCGAGATCCGCTTCGGGGATCCGAACTTTCGGTGCCACGGGGAATGGCTATCTCATGCGCCTCACTAACCGTGAGGAACTCCGCGCGCGGCGTCGGGCCGGGTCCGCTCGGACCCCCCGCCGCACGCACGACTCGGCGCGGGCGCCCGCATGCACGGACGTCGCGGGTCCGTCGACGCCACGACGCCGTCGTCGCTGCGGGCGGCGCTCACGCCGGGCGCGGTCGAGCGGCGGCGGGCCGAGCGCGCCGCCACTCAAAGTGGCGCGCCCACCGTCACAACGGCCGCCACCGCCCCGGCGGGACCGCGCGCGGTCTCCGGACCGCGCATCCCCATCGGGCTGTGTGGCGCTACGATGGCCTACAACGCCAACGTCAACACGACGATGCGCAGGGTTCCGCCTGGCCGCCACGTCTTCGTCGCCAGGGACCCCGGCGCCTCAGCAGCAGATGAGTCATCCCTTGGCTCCGCCGACACGCTACCACCCGCCAACCGCCACGGATACGCGGAGTGGGACTTCTCCGGCGTGCCGGACCCAGCCGCGTTCCGGCGTTTCCTCGACGCCACGGACTACTGGTTCGGCTGCTCCGACGACTCCAGCACCGGGAGCTACGACCCGACGCGGGAGTGTTGCGCCGTCATCACCAACGACCCGGCTAACGCCGCGCCGGCGCGCGGCGCCGGGAGACCGGGGAAGTCACGCCCCGCCCCGGGGGGATCGCCGCGCGCGCCGGCCGCGAGGCCAGCGCTCCCCGCTCGGGGCCGACGTCGACGCACACCGGCCCAAGCCCGCGAGCTCGAGGCCAAGCCGGCGGAAGAGTACCGAACGGTGCGGTTGCTCCGCGCCTCAATAGCAGGGGAGGCTTCGCGCGTGGCGAACGCGCGCGGAGCCGGGGCCGACAGTCCGCGACCGCATCAACACCGCCACCAACGTCGGAAACGCGGACGTGCCCCCACGGGCGAGCCGAAGCTCGTCGCCGCCGCGACGCCGGCCGCGGGCTATGCCAGCACCCTCGACCCCCGAGGCTAGAGACATGCACCGCGAGGTGCAAACTCTCATCGAGCAAGCGGCCGTCCAGCAGGCCGAGAGCTCGGCCTCACGCATCCGCCAACAGGGGGATGCGCGGGGTGACGAAGCTGCACCGGAAGGCAAACCCTCGGTGCACGCAGGACGTCCCGCCGAGCAAGGACGCACGCCGGCCAAGGAACGACTCCTCGACGCGCGCAGGGCACTAGATGGTGACGCTCGCAACGTCATCAACGCCCGGCGCACCAGCAAGGCGGACGCGCGAGCGGCAAGGGGTTACCACCCTCGACGGGGTGGACGCTACGACGGGCCGGCGAGGATCGCTCCCCGACGCCGAGCCCCCCGGCACCCGTGTGTTCGGCCCGGGAGATCCGCGCGGCGGCGTTCCCCCAACGCTTCCGCCAACCCTCGACGATCGTCAAGTACAACGGGGAGACGGACCCCCGCGTGTGGCTCAACGACTACCGCTTGGCTTGCCACCGGGCGGGGGCCACTAGCGACGAGGTCATCATCCGCAACCGCCCCCGCACCTTGGCGATGCGGCCCGGACATGGCTCGAGCACCCCGCCCGCCGGCCCGCATCCATAATCGGGACGACCTAGTCCACACGTTCGTGGGCAACTTCCGGGGCACATACGTGCGCCCCGGAAACTCATGGGACCTCGCGCTCTCCGCACGCGAAGCCCGGCGAGTCGCTGCGGGACTTCATACGGCGCTTCTCCAAGCGCTGCACGGAGCTCCCCAGCATGGCACAGTCCGAGATCGTGCACGCCTTCCTCGAGGGCACCACGTGCAGGGACCTCGTGCGGGAGCTGGGACGCAGCCCGCCTGCGGACTCCAACGAGCTGTTCGACATCGCCACCAGCTTTGCCTCCGGGGAAGAAGCCGTGGGGGCGATCTTCGACGGCAAAAAGGGCAAACGCTCTGAGGACGCGCCCGCGGAGGGCAGCAAGTCCAAGGAGCCGCGCCGCAACGACAAGCGGGGCAACAAGGGGAAGAAGCCACGCCGCGAGGCGCGCGAGCGAGGGGCGCGACGGCGGCAACGCCGAAGCCCTCGCCCCGTCGACCCGGCTCGACGGGGCCCTCGACCGGCCCCTCGAGGCCCGGGGTATTCGACGACATGCCGAAGAAGCCATGTCCCTACCACAAAACCCCGGTGCAACACACCCTTGAGCAAAGCGCGACATGCTCAAGAAGTTCTGTGGCCGCGCCGCCGCGAAGGAGGTAGAGGCCAAGAAAGACGGGGCGATGGCGACGCCGGCGGCTTCCCCGCCGTCGAAAATGTGTTCCTCATCTTTGGGGGACCTACCGTCGACATGTCGACCCGGCGGCGCAAGAAGGAGCGGCACGAAGTCCTCGCCGCGGAGAGGGCGCCTCCGGCCTTTCTCAATTGGTCGGAGGACGTCATCACCTTTGGTCGGAAGACCACCCGAATCGCATCCCCAATCCGGGCCGCACTCCGCCGGTGGTCGATCCCATCATTGGGAACGCCCGGTTCTCAAAAGTCCTTATGGACGGAGGCGTAGCCTCAACATCCTCTTCGCGCATACATTGCGCCCGATGGGGATCAAAGTTGGACCAGTCGCGGCCCGAAGACGAAGCCGTTCCACCCGCATCGCGCCCGCAGCGGGGTTCAGCCCCTCGGGCAGATCGACCTGCCGGTCTGGTTTGGCACCCCTAAGAACTTCCGCAAGGAGATCCTCACCTTCGAGGTGGTGGGGTTCAAAGGGGCCTACCATGCCATCCTTGGGCGACCATGTTACGCCAAATTCATGGCGGTCCCCAACTACACCTACCTGAAGATGAAGATGCCCGGCCCAAACGGCATCATCACCGTCGGGTCGTCTATCGAGCACGCATTCGACTGCGACGTCGAGTGCGTGGAACACGCAGAGGCACTGGCGCTGGATGAAGCGCTGGTGAACACGCTGGAGAAGATGGTCAACGAGGACCTCAACTCCGCCGCCAAGCACGTCGGCGCCTTCGAGGCACGGAGCGGAGACCAAAGGGGTCCCCCTCGACCCTTCGCCCCCGAGGGCGGGGCGTTGAGGGTCGCCTCCACCCTCGACCCCAAATAGGAAGCGCGTGCTCGTCGACTTCCTCCGCGCCAACGCCAACATCTTCGCGTGGAGCCCCTCGGACATGCCGGGCATCCCGAGGGAAGTCGCCGAGCACTCCCTTGATATCTCGCCAAACGCCCGCGCCGTGCGGCGGCGGGCCGCGCCGCTTCGACGAGGAGCGGCGACGGGCGATCGGAGCGGAGCTGCGGAAGCTCCTCGAGGCCGGATTCATCAAGGAAGTATTCCACCCTACGTGGCTAGCTAATCCCGTGCTTGTAAAGAAGAAAAATGGGAAGTGGCGGATGTGTGTAGACTATACTAGTCTTAATAAAGCATGTCCCAAAGTTCCTTTTCCTCTGCCGCGCATAGATCAAATCATTGATTCAACGGCTGGGTGCGAATTACTCTGTTTCCTTGATGCCTATTCTGGGTACCACCAAATAAAAATGAAGGAGGCCGACCAGCTCGCGACTTCATTCATCACACCGTTCGGGACGTTCTGCTACGTCACGATGCCATTTGGCCTCAGAAACGCGGGTGCAACATACCGGCGCTCGCATGCAAGCACGTTTTTGGGGATCACATCGGGCGGACGGTCGAAGCATACGTGGACGACATCGTCGTGAAGACCAGGAAGGCGGACGACTCCGGTTGGCGACCTTGGCGTCGCGTTCGGACCGCCACGGGCCAATGGGTCAAGTTAAACCCCGAAAAATGTGTCTTTGGAGTGCCGCGAGGCATGCTCCCGGGGTACATTGTCTCCCGACGGGGAATCAAGGCCAACCCCGAAAAGGTCGCGGCCCTCGAACGAATGGGTCCGATCCGGACGTCAAAGGGGTGCAGAAGGTGTTGGGGTGCCTTGCCGCCTTGAGCCGCTTCATCTCGCGGCTCGGTGAGAAGGGCCTGCCCCTCTACCGCTTACTCAAGAAGCACGAGCGTTTCTCCTGGACCACCGAGGCCCAAGATGCGCTCGACAAGCTGAAGGCGTCTCTGACGCACGCCCCGATTCTCACGCCGCCACGAGACGGCGAGCCCCCGCAGCCTCTACGTGGCCGCGACCACCCAGGTGGTAAGCGCCGTGATCGTTGTGGAGCGCACGGAGGAGGGGCATGCCTTGCCTGTGCAGCGGCCGCCTACTACATCGGCCGAGGTCCTCTCGGACACAAAGACGCGCTACCCACGGGTCCGAAGTTGCTATACGCGGTAGTCCTTGCGCGGCGCAAGCTCCGCCACTACTTCGAGGCCCACCCCGTCACGGTGGTCTCTTCCTTTCCGCTAGGGGAAATCATCCGCAACCCCGACGCCGCGGGAAGGATCGCCAAGTGGTCCGTGGAGCTGATGGGCGAAACGCTCGCCTACGCCCCACGCAAGGCTATCAAGTCGCAAATTCTGGCGGATTTCGTCGCTGAGTGGACAGACACACAGCTGCCACCCCCACAAATCCAGGCAGAGTGCTGGACTCTGTTCTTCGACGGCTCAGTGATGAAAACGGGAGCGGGCGCGGGCCTCCTCTTCGTGTCACCCCTCGGGGAGCACATGCGCTACGCAGTACGCCTCCACTTCCCCGCGTCCAACAACATGGCTGAGTACGAGGCCCTTCTCTGCGGCCTCAAAATCGCCATTGAGTTGGGCGTCAAGCGCCTCGACGTGCGGGGGGACTCGCAGCTCGTGATCGATCAAGTCATGAAGAACGCGAGCTGCCATGATGACAAGATGGAGGCCTACTACAAGGCCGTGCGGGCCCTCGAGGACAAGTTCTACGGCATCGAGCTCAACCATGTGCCCCGAAGGTACAACGAAGAGGCGGACGAGCTCGCCAAGATCGCGTCCGGGCGGATCACCGTTCCCCCGAACGTTTTCGCGCTCGACATCGCTCAACCTTCGGTTGTCTTCGAGTCCTACCCCTCGAACCACAACGAACCCTCGGGGGCTCCCTCGAACCTAGCGGGTGCGGAGCCCATGGACGAGGACCCCTCGAACGAGGCGTACGTGCTCTCCCTTCTCGAGGGGTACGGCTCTCATGAAGCCGATGCGATGGACATCGAGCCGGTTCCTGTCCAAGCGGATTGGCGGGAGAAATACATCGCCTGGATCGCTCGAGGGGAACTCCCTGCAGACCGGGCCGCGGCTAGGCGCATCGCTAGGATGGCCAAGTCTTTTGCCCTCGTCGACGGCGAGCTGTACAAGCGCGCCGCTTCCGGCATCCTACAGCGGTGCGTGCCAATTCCCGAGGGGCGCGAGCTCCTACGGGACATCCATGCGGGGATCTGTGGCCACCACGCCGCACCCCGCACCCTCGTCGGCAACGCGTTCCGCCAAGGCTTTTACTGGCCTACCGCGGTCGCGGACGCCAGCGAAATCATACGCACCGCGAAGGGTGCCGTTCTACGCCCGCAAGTCCAACTTGCCCGCCCACGCCCTACGGACCATCCCCCGTCACATGGCCGTTCGCCGTGTGGGGGGCCGGACATCGTCGAGCCCCTCGCGAAGGCGCTCGGGGGCTTCACCCACTTGCTAGTCGCGATCGACAAGTTCTCCAAGTGGGTGGAGGTGCGCCCCATCACAAACCTAAGGGCTGAGCAGGCGGTGACATTCTTCACCGATATCGTCTACCGCTTTGGAGTACCAAATTCCATCATCACAGACAACGGGTCCCAGTTCACGGGCCGGAAGTTCTTGGAGTTCTGTGACAAGTTCCACATCCGCGTGGATTGGGCAGCTGTGGCACACCCACAGACCAACGGCCAAGTGGAACGTGCCAACGGCATGATCCTACAAGGTCTAAAACCCAGAATTTTCGACCAGCTCCACAAATCTGGGCGGAAATGGCTCCAAGAACTACCAGCGGTCGTGTGGAGCCTAAGGACCACCCCAAGCAGAGCCACCGGGTTCACCCCATTTTTTCTAGTCCACGGCGCGGAGGCCGTCCTCCCCACGGATTTAGAATACGGGTCGCCCAAGGTTCGAGGCTACGACGAGGATGCTAACCAGCGAGCCCGCGAGGACTCGCTGGACCAGCTGGACGAGGCACGCCTCGTAGCCTTAATGCACTCCGCGAGGTATCAACAGTCCCTAAGACGCTACCAAGCATGCAAGATACGTCGACGGGACTTCAGCGAGGGGGATCTGGTCCTAAGGCTGCGCCAAGATAACCGAGGGCGCCACAAGCTATCGCCCCCATGGGAGGGACCCTACGTCGTGGTGAAGGTACTCAAGCCGGGCACATACAAGTTGGCCAACGAGGACGGTGGAGAGCTCACCAACGCTTGGAACATCCAACAGCTACGTCGCTTCTACCCTTATCTAGGATTTTCCAAGTATTTTTGTTGTAAAAATCACATCGCCAATGCCCCAGTTGGCAACGACTATGTAAATACGTCAAGTCTAATGAAAAGGATAACTCGGCTTTCCCCCGAAACCCAAGTTACCCTCGGGGGCTACTGCGGGGGGCATCCCCCCCCAAATGGTCCCATTTTTCGCGCAAAAAAACAAAACAGCACGCGCTAAGTTTGTTTCCTACTTCAACCTCGAGCCACGATTCGAACAGGGCGCAGGCGGCACGGCGGAAGGAGCGTGCGAGCCAGAGATAGCCTACGCCGCGTGGACATGGCCCTTCTCTCTCGCCTCCAACCCAGCAGCCCCCCTGCGAAAATCGAACTCCCCTAACTAGAATCTACTCAGGAAGAAGGAGAAACAAAAAGCGTGATAAACAAAGAACTTCATTCACAACATATGTTTATGTTCATAAAACGACTTGTTCATTTACAAAGGCCACGAGGCCAGGATACTGATACACATAAACAAAAAACGGGCCTAGCGCCCAACTACTTTCAGGCGGGAGGAGCAGCAGCGTCAGCGGCGTCCGGGAAGAGGAACTCCTCGAAGGCCTCGGCGAGCGACCCGGCGGCATCGGCAGCGAGCGCATCCACACGCTCCATGGCCACCTCGTCCTCGACGCCCTCGGGAATGATGTACCCCTCCGCGCCGCCTCAAAGTTAACCTCGTAGTGGGATCGCACCACTCCGAGGGCCTTCGGACACCCGGCCGCAACGCGCCGGCGCATCCGCTCCGTGACGTGGCCGCCAAGGGCGCGCGAGCGGCCGGCCGCCGAGCCGCCGGCACGGGCCTCGCCCTCCTCGACGACGCGGCGAGGTCTCGAGGGCCGCATCGCGCGGCTCCCGCCGGCCCCTGCTCGGAGGAGTTGTAGGAAGCCTGCAGCGCCTCGGCCCGCTCAGCCGCGTGCCCCAGGGCGGTGCGCAAGCCTGGAATCGACAAGACCAAAAGAAATCAGAAAGGGAGAAGCGAACCCTCTAAAGCGAAAAACCAACAAGCAAGAGTCAAATAGTGGCTCACCCTCGACTTGCTTCCTCTCCGACTCGAAGTCGCGGCGCGCGGACTCGATCGCCAACTCGAGGCGCTGGACGGTTTCGCCTTGCTCGCGGAGGGCCAGCTCCTGGTTGGCGTTGCTGATGCTGAGCGCGAGCGCCTCGTCCTCGACCTTGGAGAACGCGGCGTTCCGCTCCTCCAGTGACTTCTCCGCCGCCTCGCGAGCGACGCGCTCCCGCTCCAGCGCCGTCCGGCGTCGCCGAGGGCGGCCCTCGCTCCCGTTGGAGTCGCCCCCTCGCCCCCCGGCGAGCGATGCGCTCTTGCCGGGAGCTGCTCCTCGGCGGCGACGAGGGCCGCGGCCTTGGCGTCGAGGGCGGCCCTCGGGTTGTCGGCCTCCTTGGCGCGCTCGCTCCAACCCGCGCGCCCGCTCCTCGCCCGGCGGCCGTTGCGCCCGCGCCCCCTCGAGCGACGTGCGGAGCTCCCGGGTTTCGGCGCGAGCGGTGGCCACCTCCGCCTCCCGTTGGCGGCCGGCGTCCGCGTCTTCTCTAGGTCCGCGTGCGCATTCCACGCGCGCCTCGTCACGATCGACGAGGGCTGCGCGGACCCGCTCGAGGCTCGAGCGCCGCGGTGCGTCCCGTCCCGAGCTCTCCCGGGAGCTCGTCGCACCACGCCATCGCCCGACACGCCGCCCGGTCGTCCGGCGTCCCGAGAGCGTCGGCAAGCGCGTCGAAGGCGCTGCACCGCTCCCGGAGCTGGTGAACCTCGGCGTTCACCCGGTCGAAGGCTTCGTACTTGTCATGGGCACGACGCTCGAGCTCCCCGGCAATCGCGGTAATCGAAGTCCGTAAACGCCAAGACTTGAATGCAGCGTACGAAAACGAAAAGGGAAAAGGACGAGCAACCATGGCTCACCTGGAAGACGAGCCAGGCCGGGCCGCCATGGACCCGCAGCGCCTCGTTCAGCGCGCGGTTGAGCGTGGCGCCGTGGCTCTGGAGCTCGCCCCAGAGCTCTTGCTCCCCCCTGGCGTCGGCGAACGCAGGGGGATCCTCGACGACCCCCTCCACCTGGGCGGGGCGGCCGGCGTGGGAGGACGAGGCCTCGGCACCATGTCCTCGGCCCCCCACCACCATGTGACCCTCGTGCCGCCTCACGAGGGCCCCCTCCTGGGGCTCGGGGGAGTTCGTGGGCCAGCTGGCCCACTGATTCCACCCGGGCGGCGGAGAGTCGTCCGAGACCTCCACCACCTCCGCCTGAAGATCGCCGGCGGGCGCAGTCGCTTGCGCCGCCTCCGCCGCACCTCCACCTCGCGCCTCCGTGGCCACGGGCGCCCGTCATGGCGCCGTGGCCGCCACCTCCGGCCGTACCACCGCATCCACGGCGGCGGCCTCCGCGAGGCCGCGCCCGCTCCACCTCCTCCACGGCGGCGGCCTCCGCGGGCCGCACCTCCACCCACGGCCGCCGCCGCGCCCGTGTCTCCATGACGACCGGTGTCGGTCGCCCCCGGCGACCCTCGCCGGCGCCGCGGCGGGCTGATCCGATGGCCGGGGCCTCGAGGCCCCGGCCCGGGGCTTGCGAGCTCGCACCCGCCGCCGTGCTTGTCCCCGGCGCGACGCCCTTGACGAGCGCCGCCGGTGGGGATCGATGCGTCCGTCCTCGGCACCTTGGCCGGTGCAAGGGGAGGGACGGTTGGCACCACCGCGCGCGAGGCACGGACGTAAGGTCGGGACACCTAATCATCGACAAATCAAACCAAACGAAAAAGGACGGGCTCCTTACCTCGAAGAGGAAAAGGCCCGTTTCCTTTTCCTCGAGGCCTCGGCAGATGAGGCCGGCGCGGCCTGCCACGCCCGCCGTAGCGCCTCCCCGACGGCGCCGGCCGTACGCGCAGCACGCCCGCCCCCGTGCGCGGCGCGCGACCGACGCCGCACCTCCCGAAGGCGCCGCGCGCGGGGCACGCTCGCCCGCGTGCGGACACGCCGGCCGTCGCGCCGCCCCCGACGATGGTGCGCGCGCGTGCGGGCACGCTCGCCCCGCGCGCGAGCACGCTTGACGCGCGCACGCGCGCGCTCGCCGCGCGCGCCTCCGTGGCGCGCGCCCGCACCTCCGCGGCGCGCGCCGCCCCGATGTCGATTGCCCGGCGGCGGACGCCGGTGCGCCCGCCCCGGCGAAGCCGCCCTTGTCGCCGCGCCGGTTCCGGCGACGGGGGCGCGAGGCGCCACCTATCGGAGGGGCCCTCCCCCTCGGCCTCTCCCTCTTCGTCCTCCCTCCGAGGATGAGGGCTCCTCGATCTCCGGGGAGGAGAGCCCCGCGCTCCTCGCGCCGCCGCCTCCGCGGCCCGCCGGTCGCGGCGTGCTTGACGTCGCCTCGCGTGCTCCCTCTTGCGCGCCGCCCGCTCCCCGCCGCCTCGCTGCGCCGCCCGGCCCAGCGCGCGGGAGTCGGGGGTAGGCGGGACGGACTTGGCGATGGAGAAGGTCACCAGCTGTACACGGAAGCAACAAGGGCGCGTCAGGAGGCAAAGGCAACGCTAAGAACCAAAACGAAATCAAGAACCACACTCACCAACGGGCCGGTGGGGAGCATCTCGATGTCCCACGGGGTCCGACCCGCAGGCGGCGGCACCCGGGTGTCGACGGCGCTCCGCGCTCGGGTGAGCGCGTACGGCCGCTCGAGGGGCGTCGGGAGCATCCGCGACCTCGCCGAGTCGACGGGGTTGGCCGCCTCTCGTCATCTCGAAGATGCGGGCGGCCTCTCCATCAACGGCACGATCCGCCGGTGATGAAGGAAAGCGAGGACACCCATCGCGTTCAGCCCCATCTTCGCCAGGTGCTGCAGCGCGGCCAGGACCGACTCCTGCCGCGCCCGATGCTGGGGCGTGGACACCCCGTAGCCCCAGGAGGCAGGCCTCTCCTTGAACACCCGGCCGGTGTAGGGGGGGAGGCCGGGCTCGGCGTTACGCAAGTAGAACCATCCCCGCTCCCAGCCGGCGTTGTTCGTCGTCATGGTGCAGGGGATGTAGACGTCCTTGAATTGCCCCCGCAGGGCAAGCGACATCCCGCCGGCGCGCATCGCGCGCGGGTCCTCGGCTCCGTCGTGGGCTGCGTGATGAGCTCCGCGCGGAAAAGATGTACCCGTAGCTCCCAATTGACCGGGATCCCCGAGTACCCTTCGCGGACGCCCACGAATGTGGCCGCCGCGAGATCGTGTTGGGGGCGAAGTTGTGCGGCCTCCACCCCGTAGTGGTGGCACATTGCCCGCATGAAGGTGCTCGCCGGCGCGGTGAAGCCCCGCTCGTGGTAGCGGATGAAGCTCACCACGTAGCCCTCCGGCGGGTTGGGCTCGTGGTCCGCGGCCGGCGGCACGATCCACTCCGCCGGACGCCCGTCTTCGTTGGCCGCCACCGGCCGGCGGCGACCGCCCGCCAAGGGCCGGCCCGCGTCACCGTCGACCTCTCCCAGGCGTATGGCTCCAGGATCCTGAGGGGAAGCTGAGGCGGCGCCATGAGGAAGGACGAAGGAATGCGAGGACGGAGAACGAGGAACAGAAGAAAGGCTCTAATGGCGGCACCGCGCGGTGGCAAGAGCTAGGCGAAGACGAAGGGGCGGGGGACTGAAAATGGTGAGATGCCAAGGTAAAAAACCGCCGTCTCCTCCTCCCCGCAGCTTTATAGGCCGACGGGCGAGCTCTCCGGAGCGGACGCCCCGCTAGCATTAACTGCAGGGAATCTTTCCATCGCGTCGACGAGCGGGCCCCACCACGACCGCCGCGGCCACGTCATTGCAGGCGGACCATCATTACGGCAAAGACCGGCAGCAACCGAGGCGAAGCGGTCACGTCCGCCTGCCACGCCGCCCACTACGCGCGCGCGCGGCGCGCCGCCCAAAAGGCGCGCCGCGCGCGCAAAACCGCGGCCACGACCGCGAGGCACTTAAATGCCCGGGTCCCTTGCCAAGCAAGGAGAACCCTCGAGCGGGGCGAACCCCCGCTCGAAACAAAAGCGACCCTCGATGGGATATCAGCGTGAGAAGGTCGCCCGGGACCTGCTCGATGTAGAGCAGGCAACCGCGGGCACCCATGCCACGTAAAACCCTCGAGCGGCACGGGCCCTCGGCTCCAGACAAAAGCGACCCTCGATGGGATATCAGCGTGAGAAGGTCGCCCGGGACCTGCTCGATGTAGAGCAGGCACCGCGGGCACCCATGCCACGTAAAACCCTCGAGCGGCACGAGCCCTTGGCTCAGGATGACGTCAACCCTCGATGGGATATCGACGTGAGAAGGTCGCCCGGGACCTGCTCGATGTAGAGCAGACACCGCGGGCACCCATGCCATGCAAAACCCTCGAGCGGAGCGAGCCCCCGGCTCGAGACAATGTCAACCCTCTAAAAGAAGGCACACGCGTGAGAAGGGTCGCCCAGGGCCTGCTTGAAGTCAAGCGGGCACCGCAAGCACCCATGCCGCGCTGTGCTGCCAACCAGCGCCTCGAGGGCCGGCTCGCCCGTACCCTCGACGGCCGCAAACGCGAAAAGACGGGGCTGTCCAGGCACGGCCCCGCATGGCCCTACTGATCAGAGATTCGAAGCCTGACCCTCGACGGGTTCGAACAGGCACCTCAGATCGCAGAGTTTGGGACGACGAGGGCACGCGCGTTCGAGCCGTTCCTCGAGCCCGTCGGCTCGAGGGTGCCCCACATGTCGTGTTCGAGAGCCGGCCGAGGGCGCTAGCGGGGGGATCCCACCGAGGGAGAGCTTCCGCGCCCTCGGTCCCTAGCGAACGGGACCGAGCCCCACCTAGCAAACCCATGCAAGCGCTTCCATGGACGTGTCTCCGGACCGCGCAGCCTACCCTTATCGAACGGGGCATGGGCGTCCACTTGAACCACCCGCTACCAGCTCGAAGAGGAATCCGCAGTCGCGACCCGCTCGATGGGAGTTGCGAAACCTCACCCTCCGTCCCGCGGAGGGACGGCGAGGGCGCGTTAAAAAAACAAGTCGTCAGGCTCTACCCGATCGCCTCGAACGGGCCAAGGCTCGGGGGGCTTGACGCACGGCTACACCTCCTTGAAACCGCACCCGCCCGAGACAACGGTGACGGCGGTGCGTGCACCCCCGAAGCCGCCGAAACACCGCCGATGCCGGTTGGCATATGTGCCACGCCTCTCCGACCAAAATTCTCGCAGTTAACCCCCCGCAGGAGAACTCACACTCCGGGGGCTTCGGGGCTAGACCCGCGGGTCCGCCGACGCGGCCCCACGGAAAGCGTTCGCAAACAAGGAGGGAAGAACGTCCTATCGGTAGGTTCCCGGCATCCGCGGGAGCCTCAATGGCAAACCCGCGCATGCTCGGGGGCTACCGTCGGGGACAGCCCTAGGGGTCCCCTTAAACAACGGGGAAATCCTCACTTAAATCCCGGCATCGAAACACGTTAAGCCTAACCATGCGGGTGACTAACCATGCAGACACGGCCCACACCGCGGGACCCCGACGGCCCACCAAGACGGCCCTCTCCGCTCGAGAGCGTGCGCCCCCTCGGGCGGGGCTCCGCCCCGTTCGAGGAGCAACGCTTCCCTCGAGCGGTCCCGCCCGCTCGAGGGCTCACTCCCCCTCGAGCGGGTCTCGTCTCGCTCGAGGGTTCGTCCCGCCCTCGGGCCGGGGCCCGCCACGCTCACGGGCGCCCCGCACGCGTGCGCCGCCCCACGTACACGGGCATTTAACGCCACGACACGGGCGGGGCGGCGCCATCATGCGCCGGGGCTCGCGCCCGGTGCCGCCGCACCAACTCCCCGGGGAGGAGCCCATCCCCACCACCGTGGGGAGGGATTGTGCGGTACGGCCGGTGTCAGTCCCGTGACACCGCGCGCCTGCCCGAGCGGCTAACGCGCCCGACCCTCGAAGGGGGGCCGGCGCACCCTCGATTTCACTTTCCCGTGACCCTACGAGATTAGGTGGAGGCGCTAGGCCGGTGGATCGCCATCCCGGCCACCGTAACGCGCGCGTGGCCGCCGTACCCGCGCGTGCAGGCGCACGCCGGACCCTGTAGCAACGACTCCACCCCCGTGAGGCGCGTTGGGAAGGAACGCCGTTCGCTCGCCCCCGTACTCCGTACAAGACTGCGTCAGCACCGCCCCCGAGCCTATCAGAGGACATCACTGCCATCCGTTGCTCTCCTACCCTCGAACCGCCACTGTTCGGGTACAAGTCAGGCCATGATGACCGGATTGCAGCGGGGATCGCCCGGACGGCCGCCCACTCTACACCGCAGCACGTCGTACCTCTCCACATAGCTAGGTAGCGCGGCGTGCATGTAATCCGCTGCCCCCTTGACCTATAAAAGGGGGGGCGAACCCCCAGCCACGGGGGAGACGGACGAACAGAGACACAAGAACACCCCACACACAGCACGTACTCATTCTCATTCTCCCACAATATCTTCAGCCACCCCTCCAGGGACTTGGAAGCCACGCTTCCTCTCCCGCCTTGCTTGTATTTGCCCCACTACAAGCACCCCCGGTGCTAAGTAATATAGTGCCCCGAGCACGCCCCCTCTCGGACGTACGGCCCCCTCGGCCGGAACCAGGGATAAAACCTCTCGTGTCACTTGTTACTTAGCATCGACCATTGAGGGATAGACCTCGGCGCTATCTACCGGTTAGTGTCGGGACCATATTCCGCACCGACACTTGTGGAGGCATTTTGTCCGTCGCGAGAACTCGTTTATTTAAGATTCGTTTAAGACTATGGTTTGTAATAACTCTTTATTCGTGTGGTAATCGTTTTTGGTATTCATAATGTCTAAGCGTGTGTTTAACTTGATCCCGGCGCACACGTGATCAATGCATTCGGTTTTGCCTTTAAAACCGGGTGTGACGATATCCTTCCACCTTAGAAAGAACCTTACGGATAGGTCCCGAATCTTGCGGTTTAAACCCTAGGCCCTTTAGTTTTTGCACTCGAGGTCCCGAGCTGTTAGTTTAGCATAGTAGCCCCTGAGTTTTTATATAAAATTATGTTTTAGCCCTTAGATTCTCGCAGTTTAGCCCCCGGAAGTTCAATTTTCCCTGCGAAAAGCCCCCGTACCTTTTTTAGCCGTATCTTAGTCGTTTTAGCTCCGTTTTTAGCGTTCTTTATGTCCACGTGATCGTCTCGACGAGTAGATCAGTTTTCTATTGTTTTTGTTTCTGGTTGAGATGATTGGTGTACTGTTTTATATTTGTTTCCATTGTATGCTTGTATGTGAATGTGTGGAGCGTAGAGTACGAGCGGTTCGAGGACTTCGCCGTCGTTGAAGATTTCCAAGACCCCGAGCGTTTCGGAGAAGGTATAAGGCAAGTCCTTGCTGCATTCCCGTTGATACTATTACAACATGCGGTTTAATTACACCGCTATTTATTATTGCTTTTCATTAAATTGAAGGGTCATATTGCTAAGGTTCGACTAGCTTTGTTTATCCTATGCCTTGATCAACCCGGGTTTACTTTATGTTGGGTAGCACATGCTAGAGCTTTACCCGGGTTTTGGGTGGTTTAATGAACATTTATCAATCCGGATTTATTTATGTTGTTGTTCATGTAATACAAGAACACCTCATGCCTGTTAATCGGAACATGGAGCACCACCCAGGAAAACAGTACAACCACAAGACATATGGCTCTGTCTTGGCTTAATAATTTGAGAACTAGGTGTTAGGTATGCTTTACATGATAAGGGTTGTGGGCTGACGGTAGACGGCGTATGGACCTGCTCTGGCGGGTAGTTAGGCTTGGCTAAGACACGGTACTCGCCAGGGAGCTTTATATGCTGCACTGATCAGGTAACCTAGCGGGCAGCCTGCATCTGGGGATCTTTGTAACGGCCTCGTAGCGTCCCTATGCAGCCACACCTCGGTAGTGTGGTATTGTGCCTACTTTTGCACAGCTTGGTTGGGTCTAGAACTCTTTCGGGTTTTTACACGACTTGTGGGTAAAGATGTACAACCTCTGCAGAGTGTAAAACTGACTAGTTAGCCGTGCCCACGGTCAAGGGCGGCCTGGACCCTCACATGAGTAATTTATGGAAGATGGAATTTTTAATCTTGTGCATTACATTCTATGGTTCTGTTGCATATTGTTAATTGGGTTTGGTATATACTTTCACTGGCTAGTAACGATTGCTTGCTTAATAAAACTTGACCAACTAAAATGCCGACTTGCTTTATAACCATCACCTTCCACCATAAAGCCTTGCATGTTGTTATAGAACTTTTCCCTTGTTGAGTACGACATGTGCTCATGCTTGTTGTTTCTATATTGCATCTACACTACCCGCCGCTTCGCTCGGATGGATGTTTTGAGGATTTCCCCGGAGAATTCGATGAGTTCTAGGCGTTCGTTCTCCGTCGCCTACCGCCTGTGGAGGACTTCTCGCGCGTGTTTCTTTTTCTCGTCGTTAGCTACTCGAACGATTGTTAGTTGAGACATTCGGTCATGTAATAATTGTTTAATACTCTCTTTACACTTTACACTGAGTTTTGGTATTCACTTAGTCGATGCATGTCTGTAACTTGATCCTGGCGCACATGTATTCTTGCATTCGGATTTGCCCTTTAATCCGGGTGTGACACATGGCAACTTCCCGTGAACACACCATCCGCGGAATAACCCATACGTCGGATGGTCATGTTTGGAGTACATGTACCATACGTGCATTTTGAAGTTTGTCCTTGTAGCTCGATCATAAGTACGTACACCGTCGTTCCAAACACTTTCCAACTCATCAATCAAGGGCTGCATGTACACACTCATTTTATCCCCTGGGTATCCGGGAATTACCAAGGACACAAATATGTCGTATGGACCTCCCTGGGCCCACTACCTCGGTGGGTACCAGGACCGACTACTCGGTGGGCCCCTGGGACTACCCGACTTGCGCTACACGGTACCTGATGGTGTGAAGCACAAGGACTACAGAGGAGAAGTGCTCGGTTAGGAAGCCGTACATGTCCCACACCGTATGGAAGACTCCTAGACGTACTCGACTAGTACTCTCTCCCTATTCGACTTGTAACCCCGCCTCCCGACTATATAAGGCGAGGCGGGGACCCCCTCTCTCATCATCTCATCTCACGGCGTATAATTGCACCATCTTGTAATCGTACTCAATCAATCCGAGCTACGCAACATACGGGACGTAGGGTATTACGCACCTCACGACCCGAACCTCGTCTAAATTGTGTGCCACCTGTCTCTTCCTTCGAGTTACCGATCTCGGCGAGGCCACATTCATCTACTTCGGGTACTCCCCTTAGTAGGTTGCCGGTCTAAAACACCGACAGCTGGCGCGCCAGGTAGGGGCTCTCTCTCGAGATCACATGGCGAACTCGACGGCTCCTCTCTACTTCAAGCCAACCGTCGCCTTCAACCGCGGCGACACCTTCGTTTTCGGTGCTTGGGTCCGCATTGCCGATGGCACGGGATCCTTCCAAAGACCGCCTCACCATGCCGCCCAACCCGAGACCGGCTTCGTGACGCTCCCCGAAGTTGTCACGGGCGAACTCACCCGCAAGTTCGGCGAAATTTTGCTCTTCGACCATCACTCGACTTCGAGCTCGGGTCCGCTTCCAACTCGAACTCGACGTCTCCGTGGGCTATCGCATGCGAGCCGGCTACTCGCCCATCGCATGTGGTCCCACCACCCCGCGAGCGCTCCACGCGTGGCCCTCGCAACGTCGGCGGGCGCTAGGCCGGTGGATCGCCATCCCGGCCACCGTAACGGCGTGGCCGCCGTACCCGCGCGTGCGGGCGCACGCGGACCCCGTAGCAACGACTCTAGCCCCGTGAGGCGCGTTGGGAAGGAACGCCGTTCGCCCTCGCCCCGTACTCCGTACAAGACCGCATCGCCACCGCCCCCGAGCCTATCGGAGGACATCACGCCATCCGTTGCTCTCCTACCCTCGAACCGCCACTGTTCGGGTACAAGTCAGGCCATGATGACCGGATCGCAGCGGGGATCGCCCGGACGGCCGCCCACTCTACACCGCAGCACGTCGCACCTCTCCACATAGCTAGGTAGTGCGGCGTGCATGTAACCCGCTGCCCCCTTGACCTATAAAAGGGGGGGCGAACCCCCAGCCGCGGGGGAGACGGACGAACAGAGACACAAGAACACCCCACACACAGCACGTACTCATTCTCATTCTCCCACAATATCTTCAGCCACCCCTCCAGGGACTTGGAAGCCACGCTTCCTCTCCCGCCTTGCTTGTATTTGCCCCACTACAAGCACCCCCGGTGCTAAGTAATATAGTGCCCCGAGCACGCCCCTGCTGGACGTACGGCCCCCTCGGCGGAACCGGGGATAAAACCTCTGTGTCACTTGTTACTTAGCATCGACCATTGAGGGATAGACCTCGGCGCTATCTACTGGTTAGTGTCGGGACCATATTCCGCACCGACACCTGTGGAGGCATTTTGTCCGCTGCGAGAACTCGTTTATTTAAGATTCGTTTAAGACTATGGTTTGTAATAACTCTTTATTCGTGTGGCACTGTTTTTGGTATTCATAATGTCTAAGCGTGTGTTTAACTTGATCCTGGCGCACACGTGATCAATGCATTCGGTTTTGCCTTTAAAACCGGGTGTGACAGTATCCTTCCACCTTAGAAAGACCCTTACGGATAGGTCCTGAATCTTGCGGTTTAAACCCTAGGCCCTTTAGTTTTTGCACTCGAGGTCCTGAGCTGTTAGTTTAGCATAGTAGCCCCCGAGTTTTTATATAAAATTATGTTTTAGCCCTTAGATTCTCAGCAGTTTAGCCCCCCGGAAGTTCAATTTTCCCTGCGTAAAAGCCCCTGTACCTTTTTTAGCCGTATCTTAGTCGTTTTAGCTCCGTTTTTAGCGTTCTTTATGTCCACGTGATCGTCTCGACGAGTAGATCAGTTTTCTATTGTTTTTGTTTCTGGTTGAGATGATTGGTGTACTGTTTTATATTTGTTTCCATTGTATGCTTGTATGTGAATGTGTGGAGCGTAGAGTACGAGCGGTTCGAGGACTTCTTCGTCGTTGAAGATTTCCAAGACCCTGAGCAGTTTCTGGAGAAGGTATAAGGCAAGTCCTTGCTGCATTCCCGTTGATACTATTACAACATGCAGTTTAATTACACCGCTATTTATTATTGCTTTTCATTAAATTGAAGGGTCATATTGCTAAGGTTCGACTAGCTTTGTTTATCCTATGCCTTGATCAACCTGGGTTTACTTTATGTTGGGTAGCACATGCTAGAGCTTTACCTGGGTTTTGGGTGGTTTAATGAACATTTATCAATCTGGATTTATTTATGTTGTTGTTCATGTAATACAAGAACACCTCATGCCTGTTAATCGGAACATGGAGCACCACCCAGGAAAACAGTACAACCACAAGACATATGGCTCGTCTTGGCTTAATAATTTGAGAACTAGGTGTTAGGTATGCTTTACATGATAAGGGTTGTGGGGCCGACGGTAGACGGCGTATGGACTGCTCCGGCGGGTAGTTAGGCTTGGCTAAGACACGGTACTCGCCAGGGAGCTTTATATGCTGCACTGATCAGGTAACCTAGCGGGCGGCCGCATCCGGGGATCTTTGTAACGGCCTCGTAGCGTCCCTATGCGGCCACACCTCGGTAGTGTGGTATTGTGCCTACTTTTGCACAGCTTGGTTGGGTCTAAAACTCTTTCGGGTTTTTACACGACTTGTGGGTAAAGATGTACAACCTCTGCAGAGTGTAAAACTGACTAGTTAGCCGTGCCCACGGTCAAGGGCGGCCTGGACCCTCACATGAGTAATTTATGGAAGATGGAATTTTTAATCTTGTGCATTACATTCTATGGTTCTGTTGCATATTGTTAATTGGGTTTGGTATATACTTTCACTGGCTAGTAACAGTTGCTTAATAAAACTTGACCAACTAAAATGCTGACTTGCTTTATAACCATCAGCTTCCACCATAAAGCCTTGCATGTTGTTATAGAACTTTTCCCTTGTTGAGTACGACATGTGCTCATGCTTGTTGTTTCTATATTGCATCTACACTACCCGGCTGCTGCTCAGATGGATGTTTTGAGGATTTCCCTGGAGAATTCGATGAGTTCTAGGCGTTCGTTCTCCAGTCAGCTGCCTGTGGAGGACTTCTGCGCGTGTTTCTTTTTCTGCTGTTAGCTACTCGAACGATTGTTAGTTGAGACATTCGGTCATGTAATAATTGTTTAATACTCTCTTTACACTTTACACTGAGTTTTGGTATTCACTTAGTCGATGCATGTCTGTAACTTGATCCTGGCGCACATGTATTCTTGCATTCGGATTTGCCCTTTAATCCGGGTGTGACACATGGCAACTTCCCGTGAACACACCATCCGCGGAATAACCCATACGTCGGATGGTCATGTTTGGAGTACATGTACCATACGTGCATTTTGAAGTTTGTCCTTGTAGCTCGATCATAAGTACGTACACCGTCGTTCCAAACACTTTCCAACTCATCAATCAAGGGCCGCATGTACACACTCATTTTATCCCCGGGTATCCAGGAATTACCAAGGACACAAATATGTCGTATGGACCTCCCTGGGCCCACTACCTCGGTGGGTACCAGGACCGACTACTCGGTGGGCCCCTGGGACTACCCGACTTGCGCTACACGGTACCTGATGGTGTGAAGCACAAGGACTACAGAGGAGAAGTGCTCGGTTAGGAAGCTGTACATGTCCCGCACTGTATGGAAGACTCCTAGACGTACTCGACTAGTACTCTCTCCCTATTCTGACTTGTAACCCCGCTCCTCTGGGACTATATAAGGCGAGGCGGGGACCCCCTCTCTCATCATCTCATCTCACGGCGTATAATTGCACCATCTTGTAATCGTACTCAATCAATCCCGAGCTACGCAACATACGGGACGTAGGGTATTACGCACCTCACGACCCGAACTCTGTCTAAATTGTGTGCCTTTGTCTCTTCCTTCGAGTTACCGATCTCGGCGAGGCCACATTCATCTACTTCGGGTACTCCCCTTAGTAGGTTGCCGGTCTAAAACACCGACAGCTGGCGCGCCAGGTAGGGGCTCTCTCTCGAGATCACATGGCGAACTCGACGGCTCCTCTCTACTTCAAGCCAACCGTCGCCTTCAACCGCGGCGACACCTTCGTTTTCGGTGCTTGGGTCTGCATTGCTGATGGCGCGGGATCCTTCCAGCACCGCCTCACCATGCCGCCCAACCCAGAGACCGGCTTCGTGACGCTCCCTGAAGTTGTCACAGGCGAACTCACCGGCAAGTTCGGCGAAATTTTGCTCTTCGACCATCACTCTGACTTCGAGCTCGGGTCCGCTTCCAACTCGAACTCGACGTCTCCGTGGGCTATCGCATGCGAGCCGGCTACTCAGCCATCGCATGTGGTCCCACCACCCCGCGAGCGCTCCACGCGTGGCCCTCGCAACGTCGGCGGGCGCTAGGCCGGTGGATCGCCATCCCGGCCACTGTAACGGCGTGGCCGCCGTACCCGCGCGTGCAGGCGCACGCCGGACCCTGTAGCAACGACTCCCGGCCCCGTGAGGCGCGTTGGGAAGGAACGCCGTTCGCTCGCCCCCCGTACTCCGTACAAGACCGCATCGCCACCGCCCCCGAGCCTATCAGAGGACATCACCGCCATCCGTTGCTCTCCTACCCTCGAACCGCCACTGTTCGGGTACAAGTCAGGCCATGATGACCGGATCGCGGCGGGGATCGCCGGACGGCCGCCCACTCTACACCGCGAAGCACGTCGCACCTCTCCACATAGCTAGGTAGCGCGGTGTGCATGTAACCCGCGCCCCCTTGACCTATAAAAGGGGGGGGCGAACCCCCGATCGCGGGGGAGACGGACGAACGGAGACACAAGAACACCCCACACACGGCACGTACTCATTCTCATTCTCCCACAATATCTTCGACCACCCCTCCGGGGACTTGGAAGCCACGCTTCCTCTCCCGCCTTGCTTGTATTTGCCCCACTACAAGCACCCCCGTGCTAAGTAATATAGTGCCCCGAGCACGCCCCTGCTGGACGTACGGCGCCCTCGGCCGGAACCGGGATAAAACCTCTCGTGTCACTTGTTACTTAGCATCGACCATTGAGGGATAGACCTCGGCGCTATCTACTTGGTTAGTGTCGGGACCATATTCCGCACCGACACCCGTGGAGGCATTTTGTCCGTTGCGAGAACTCGTTTATTTAAGATTCGTTTAAGACTATGGTTTGTAATAACTCTTTATTCGTGTGGCACTCGTTTTTGGTATTCATAATGTCTAAGCGTGTGTTTAACTTGATCCTGGCGCACACGTGATCAATGCATTCGGTTTTGCCTTTAAAACCGGGTGTGACAGTATCCTTCCACCTTAGAAAGACCCTTACGGATAGGTCCTGAATCTTGCGGTTTAAACCCTAGGCCCTTTAGTTTTTGCACTCGAGGTCCTGAGCTGTTAGTTTAGCATAGTAGCCCCTGAGTTTTTATATAAAATTATGTTTTAGCCCTTAGATTCTCGCAGTTTAGCCCCTGGAAGTTCAATTTTCCTGCAGAAAAGCCCCTGTACCTTTTTTAGCCGTATCTTAGTCGTTTTAGCTCCGTTTTTAGCGTTCTTTATGTCCACGTGATCGTCTCGACGAGTAGATCAGTTTTCTATTGTTTTTGTTTCTGGTTGAGATGATTGGTGTACTGTTTTATATTTGTTTCCATTGTATGCTTGTATGTGAATGTGTGGAGCGTAGAGTACGAGCAGTTCGAGGACTTCGCTGTCGTTGAAGATTTCCAAGACCCTGAGCAGTTTCTGGAGAAGGTATAAGGCAAGTCCTTGCTGCATTCCCGTTGATACTATTACAACATGCAGTTTAATTACACCGCTATTTATTATTGCTTTTCATTAAATTGAAGGGTCATATTGCTAAGGTTCGACTAGCTTTGTTTATCCTATGCCTTGATCAACCTGGGTTTACTTTATGTTGGGTAGCACATGCTAGAGCTTTACCTGGGTTTTGGGTGGTTTAATGAACATTTATCAATCTGGATTTATTTATGTTGTTGTTCATGTAATACAAGAACACCTCATGCCTGTTAATCGGAACATGGAGCACCACCCAGGAAAACAGTACAACCACAAGACATATGGCTCTGTCTTGGCTTAATAATTTGAGAACTAGGTGTTAGGTATGCTTTACATGATAAGGGTTGTGGGCTGACGGTAGACGGCGTATGGACCTGCTCTGGCGGGTAGTTAGGCTTGGCTAAGACACGGTACTCGCCAGGGAGCTTTATATGCTGCACTGATCAGGTAACCTAGCGGGCAGCCTGCATCTGGGGATCTTTGTAACGGCCTCGTAGCGTCCCTATGCAGCCACACCTCGGTAGTGTGGTATTGTGCCTACTTTTGCACAGCTTGGTTGGGTCTAGAACTCTTTCGGGTTTTTACACGACTTGTGGGTAAAGATGTACAACCTCTGCAGAGTGTAAAACTGACTAGTTAGCCGTGCCCACGGTCAAGGGCGGCCTGGACCCTCACATGAGTAATTTATGGAAGATGGAATTTTTAATCTTGTGCATTACATTCTATGGTTCCGTTGCATATTGTTAATTGGGTTTGGTATATACTTTCAACGGCTAGTAACAGGTTGCTTAATAAAACTTGACCAACTAAAATGCTGACTTGCTTTATAACCATCAGCTTCCACCATAAAGCCTTGCATGTTGTTATAGAACTTTTCCCTTGTTGAGTACGACATGTGCTCATGCTTGTTGTTTCTATATTGCATCTACACTACCCGGCTGCTGCTCAGATGGATGTTTTGAGGATTTCCCTGGAGAATTCGATGAGTTCTAGGCGTTCGTTCTCCAGTCAGCTGCCTGTGGAGGACTTCTGCGCGTGTTTCTTTTTCTGCTCGTTAGCTACTCCAACGATTGTTAGTTGAGACATTCGGTCATGTAATAATTGTTTAATACTCTCTTTACACTTTACACTGAGTTTTGGTATTCACTTAGTCGATGCATGTCTGTAACTTGATCCTGGCGCACATGTATTCTTGCATTCGGATTTGCCCTTTAATCCGGGTGTGACACATGGCAACTTCCCGTGAACACACCATCCGCGGAATAACCCATACGTCGGATGGTCATGTTTGGAGTACATGTACCATACGTGCATTTTGAAGTTTGTCCTTGTAGCTCGATCATAAGTACGTACACCGTCGTTCCAAACACTTTCCAACTCATCAATCAAGGGCTGCATGTACACACTCATTTTATCCCCTGGGTATCCAGGAATTACCAAGGACACAAATATGTCGTATGGACCTCCCTGGGCCCACTACCTCGGTGGGTACCAGGACCGACTACTCGGTGGGCCCCTGGGACTACCCGACTTGCGCTACACGGTACCTGATGGTGTGAAGCACAAGGACTACAGAGGAGAAGTGCTCGGTTAGGAAGCTGTACATGTCCCGCACTGTATGGAAGACTCCTAGACGTACTCGACTAGTACTCTCTCCCTATTCTGACTTGTAACCCTGCCTCCCGGACTATATAAGGCGAGGCAGGGACCCCTCTCTCATCATCTCATCTCACGGCGTATAATTGCACCATCTTGTAATCGTACTCAATCAATCCAGAGCTACGCAACATACAGGACGTAGGGTATTACGCACCTCACGACCCGAACCTGTCTAAATTGTGTGCCACCTGTCTCTTCCTTCGAGTTACCGATCTCGGCGAGGCCACATTCATCTACTTCGGGTACTCCCCTTAGTAGGTTGCCGGTCTAAAACACCGACAGCTGGCGCGCCAGGTAGGGGCTCTCTCTCGAGATCACATGGCGAACTCGACGGCTCCTCTCTACTTCAAGCCAACCGTCGCCTTCAACCGCGGCGACACCTTCGTTTTCGGTGCTTGGGTCCGCATTGGCGATGGCGCGGGATCCTTCAAAGACCGCCTCACCATGCCGCCCAACCCCGAGAGACCGGCTTCGTGACGCTCCCCGAAGTTGTCACGGGCGAACTCACCGCAAGTTCGGCGAAATTTTGCTCTTCGACCATCACTCTGACTTCGAGCTCGGGTCCGCTTCCAACTCGAACTCGACGTCTCCGTGGGCTATCGCATGCGAGCCGGCTACTCAGCCATCGCATGTGGTCCCACCACCCCGCGAGCGCTCCACGCGTGGCCCTCGCAACGTCAGCAGGGCCCGCACGGAGGCTCTCTCTTCTCGCCGGGACGGCAAGGAGCCCGTACCCGAGTACAACTCGGACTCCGACACCGCCCCCGGCCATGCTTCAGACTCCAACCCCCTCTCCGGCTTCTACTCGGACTCTGCGTACGAGTTCGACTTCGGGTCGGACCCAGAGGATCCCGAGTCCGAGGACAACACTACAGAGCACCCCTTATCAGGGCCGGCCTCTGGGCTGGTCATAACGTCCACACCTGCCGGGAGATTCGTCTACTGGCCAGATCGCAAGCCCGCGGACCTGATAAGTGGAGACTCACGCTACGTCGCCTACCTCGACTCGCTCCCGTTCCAGGAGGGAACACCACTTGCCCGAGCTGATTCGTACACCCCAACTGAGGTGGCGAGTTCTGAATCCAGTCTTGGCAACCTCGATCACCAAGTCTTCATGGCTGCCGGTGACACACCGGGACCCTCGGGGACGGGTACCTTGAAGACATCTCTGCAGACGAGTTGTCTGCCGATGCACCTGCAGACGAGACCGCCGCCAACAGGGACACTCGAGGTGAGCGTAACAGGAAGCGCAACGAACGGTGCTGGCGTCTCAGAGACAACCTCCCCATCTGCAACCTTGCGGAAGCTCTCGAGGCAGTCGAGAGCAGAGTACACACTACCCCTGAGCAATGCCTCATGTCGATCACAGCGATCGCACACCAGGCTCAGGGAATACGCGCTGGAGAGGTCATCGCCAAGCTCGCTGAAGATGCTTACTTCATGCGGGTCGACAACAGGGTCAACCAACCTCCCCCCCCCCCCCGCCAGGAACCGCGACAACGAAGCTACAAGTCGCAGCGCCGACCTCGACCGCAACCATACTCGAGACGAGCTCCCGGCTCAGCCCAACAGTACACGTGCAAATGCCGGCGGACCCTAACAGGGTGGCAACAACAATCGTGAGGTCATCCCTCACCGCGCTCCTGACGGCGGCGGCAGCGACGGCGGAAGCTCCAACCACAGAGCCAACAAGAGGGTCGGCGGCGGCGGCAGTCGCGGCGGTCGAGACCACGCAAACAGCCACACCTCCGAAGCCTCACAGGGCGGCTACGACGCCCTCCAGAAGATTGAAGAGATGCGGCGGAAGAAGTCAGCCACTACAGGCGACAACGATGGCTTCCCCGCTTTCTCACCTCGACTTCACAACTTGCTCCTCCCGGACAAGTTCAAGCCTTTGGGGATCACCAAGTACGACGCGAAGCAAGACCCCATCCAGTGGCTCAGGTGCTACGCCCTCTCCATCGAGAACGCTGGCGGCAACAACGACACCAAGTGCCTCTACTTCCCATTCTGCCTGGACCAAGCCCCACTCACATGGCTCGAGTCGCTGGACAAGCACTTGATCGACAAGTGGGACCAGCTGAAGGAGCAGTTCACTAGCAACTTCGCCGGCGCCATGGGCCGCTCGGGTACTCACATGGACCTGGCCATGGTCAAGCAGGAACAAGGCGAGACCCTCCGCAATTACATGCGTCGCTTCTTCGACAAGCGCGCCACTGTAGTCGATGTCACCGACAAGGAGGTCATCGACCTCTTCCAAGACAACCTCTACCACCACCGCACCTTTGAAGACTTCAGTCGTCGCCGCCCCAAGTCCATCCCCCACCTCAAGGACATGATCACGTCCTGGGCGGATGAAGAAGACAAGGCCAATGCCAAGTACGATGCCATCCGTGGCAAAAACAAGCAGAACACGGGCGGCGGCAGTGGCAACAACGGGAACCAAGGCGGTCGCAACAACAACAACAACTACTACTACTACTCGGGTCCCAACCACAAGCGCAAGCCAGACAACACTGTCGCGGCTATCCAGCGCCCTGCGAAGGAGAACTCAAAGAAGAACTCCGGCGGCTTCAAAGACTTGCTGAAGGAGAAGTGCCCGTGGCATCTGGACGGCAACCACACTACCGAGCAGTGCTACCAACTCAGGCGAGCACTCAAGAGTACTCCAGAGCCACTGCACCCTCACGACAAGAAAAGCAAGAAAAAGAACGACGGAGACAACAGCGACTTCCAGGAACCCGACAAGACTGTCAACGTCCTCTTCGGCGGACTACCCAGCAGACGGGAGCAGAAGGCTACTCGCCGAGAAGTGATGAGCATTGAACCAGCGGTACCGACCCCCCTCAGGTGGTCGGAGGTACCCATCACCTTCTCCCCCGCGGATCAATGGACCAGCTTCTCCGAACCAGGGTGGTTCCCTCTCGTCCTGAAGCCGGTGGTCGCGGGCTCCAAGCTCAACAAGGTCCTCATCGACGGTGGAAGCGGGCTCAACGTCCTTTTCACCAAGACCTTGAAGAAGATGAAGCTCGACATCACCCACATGCTCACCAAGAGCAACACGCCTTTCTATGGCATCGTCCCCGGTAACGCGGCTATCCCGCTGGGCTCAGTGGTCCTGCCAGTTACCTTCGGGGAATCTCGGGACAACTACCGTACCGAGTACGTCAAGTTCGAGGTCGCGGATTTCGAGACATCCTACCATGCCATCCTCAGCAGACCGGCCATCGCCAAGTTCATGGCGGTGCCCCACTACACCTACTTGGTACTCAAGATGCCAAGCCCAGCGGGTGTACTCTCTCTCCAAGGGGACTTGAAGATCTCGCACGACTGCGACACGGAAGCTGTAGAGATCGCCTCCACAAATCAAGTACCCAACGCTATGATGGAGGTCTACGTCCCATCGAAGAAGCTTGCCACAAGTGAACTCGACATCCCTGAGAAGTTTGACAAAGCCAACAAGCCTCAGCCAGCTGAGGAGGTTCTGGTTAAGACAATCGACCTCGGGACAGGCGACAGCAGCAAGACCACCACCATCGGGGCCAGCCTTGACGCCAAATAGGAAGACGCGCTCATCAACTTCCTCCGGGCTAACCGCGACATCTTCGCGTGGAAGCCAGCGGACATGCCAGGAGTGCCCAGGGAGTTGATTGAGCACTGCCTCAACGTCGATCCTAAGGCCACCCCCAAGCGACAACACCTCCGCCGTTTCGCCGACGACAGACGGGATGCCATCAAGAAGGAACTCGCCAAACTACTCGCGGGCGGCTTCATCGGAGAAGTCTTCCATCCCGAGTGGCTCGCCAACCCCGTCCTCGTCCGCAAGAAGAACTCGAACGAGTGGAGGATGTGCGTCGACTACACCGATCTCAACAAGCACGCCCCAAGGACCCCTTCGGGTTGCCGCGGATTGATCAAGTCATCGACTCCACGGCGAAGGCTGCGACACCGCTCTGCTTCCTCGACTGCTACTCCGGGTACCACCAGATCGCGATCAAGGAAGAAGACCAGGAGAAGACCGCGTTCATCACCCCGTTTGGCGTGTACTGCTACACGACCATGTCCTTCGGGTTGAAGAACGTCGGCGCCACCTATAACGAGCTATACAGGCCTGCTTCAAGAGGCAACTCAACAAGAACGTCGAAGCCTACGTGGATGACGTTGTCGTCAAGACCAGAAACTCCAGTACCCTCATCGACGACCTCGAAGAGACGTTCGCATCTCTGTGCGAGTACCGCTGGAAGCTCAACCCGAACAAGTGTGTCTTCGGCGTACATTCGGGCAAACTACTCGGCTTCATCATCAGCCAACGCGGAATCGAAGCCAACCCTGAGAAGATCTTCGCCATCACCACCATGAAAGCTCCCACGTGCATCAAGGACGTCCTGAAGCTGACCGGGTGTATGGCGGCCTTGAACAGATTCATCTCGAAGCTTGGAGAACGGGGGCTCCCCTTCTTCTAGCTACTCAAGCACCAAGAGAAGCAGGCGCTAGTCGACTTCATGGCGGAATGTCGGGAGAATCAGCTACCTACTCCAACCGTGCGACCAGAGCATTGGGTGATGTACTTCGACGGCTCACTCAACCTCGAGGGCGCAAGTGCAGGGCTACTCCTGATTTCTCCAACGGGCGAACAACTCAAGTACGTCCTGTAGATCTTCTGGAAGGTCTCAAACAACAAAGCCGAGTACAAAGCTCTCCTACACGGGCTCCGCCTCGTGGCTTCACTAGGCATCAAGCGGCTACTGGTCTACGGCGACTCTGCAGTGGTCATCAACCAAGTCAACAAGTCCTGGGACCACAACAAGGAGAACATGGACACCTACTGCCTAGAAGTCCGCAAGCTCGAGAACAAGTTCTACGGTCTCGAGTTCCACCACATCGTCTGCGACAACAACGTTGCAGCGGACGTCTTGTCGAAGCTTGGTTCTACTCACGCTCAAGTACCAGCGGGTGTCTTCGTCCACGACCTTCACGCGCCATCCATCCCGGAGCCGGCGCCACCGACCACTGTCCCAGCGCATCCGCCGGTGGCCGAGGAGGTCATGATGATCGACGCGGACTGGAGGCAACCCTTCATCGACTACCTCAGCGAGCAGAAGGTTCCCTCGGACAAAAACTTGGCTGAGCAGCTCATCCGCCGCGCCAAGTCATACGTCCTCGTCGGAGACAAGCTTTACAAGCGGGGTGCATCTTCCGGAGTACTCATGAAGTGCGTACCCCGGCAAGAAGGCAAGGACATCTTGGAGGAGATCCACAAGGGCGTCTGCGGCAACCACGCGTCTTCTCGTACGCTGGTCAGCAAGGCCTTCCGGCGAGCCTTTTATTAGCCCACAGCTCTGGGCGACGCTGAAGAACTCGTCAGAAGGTGCCAAGGATGTCAATACTTCACCAAGCAGCAACACGTCCCAGCCTACAAGCTAGTCACCATACCGCCAACCTGGCCCTTTGCTTGTTGGGGGCTCGACATGATTGGGCCACTACCAACTGCGCCAGGTGGATTCAACAGAGTATTGGTGGCCATCGAAAAGTTCACCAAGTGGATCGAGGTCAAGCCGGTCACATGCCCCAAGGGGCGACGAGTACTCGACTTCTGGATGAACTCCTGCATCGCTACGGACTACCCCACCGCATCATCACAGACCTGGGCTCCAACTTCAACAACCACCAGTTCTGGGAGTACTGCGAGAACAGCGGGATCGACGTACGATATGCCTCAGTTGCCCATCCTCGGGCCAACAGACAAGTCGAGCGCGCCAACGGGATGGTGCTCGACGCTCTCGAGAAGTGGCTACATGACACTGCTAACTCTAAAGGAGGCAAGTGGATCAAGGAACTACCCAATGCACTCTGGGGGCTACGTACTCAACCCTCCAAGCCAACGGGGCAATCCCCTTACTTCCTGGTCTACGGCTCCGAAGCAATCCTCCCTGCTGATGTCATATGGGACTCACCAGCAGTGGAGCACTACGACGAAGGCATCTCTGAAGACAGCAGATGAGTTGACATCGGCGGGCTCGAAGAAGCTCACTGCGCCGCCCTCGTCCAATCAGCAAGGTACCTGGAGGGCATCCGACGCTACCACGACCGCAACGTCAAGGAACGCTCCTTCAACGTTGGCGATCTCGTCCTCCGCCGTATCCAGAACACGGAAGGACTACACAAGCTCAACTCCCCCTGGGAAGGTCCCTTCACAGTCGCAAAGGTGACCGGGCCGGGCTCCTACCGGCTCCAGACACTTGAAGGCGAATATGTCAACAACTCGTGAAACGTCGACCAACTCTGTCGGTTCTACGCCTAGTCTACGTGACTACTCCGGGGCTCAAGTCTACGCGACAACATCAAGACCCCTCCGCCGTAAGCGGCCTCCGGGTCCTGGCTCCAGTCTCCGGACTACTTCTTCACTGTAAGCGGCCTCCGGGTCCAAGCACCAGTCTCCGGACTACTCTTCTCCAGAATCCAGCCCATGCGGCTACCTACGGATCCTGGGCTGCGACGAGCGACAAAGGACTCTAGCAGCGGTCTACTGAGAGACCATGTACTTCTAGATCCAGCCTACACGGCTACCTACGGATCTACTGCTGTAAGCGGCTACTCGCCCTAGCACCACTTAGCCGTAGGCGGCCTCCGGGTCCTAGCGACTACTCTGTAACTACGGCCCTGGCCATCCAGGTGTATTTCTTTAGTAATAAAGTTCGATTGTTCATCAACTTCTTTACTGTCTACTTCCCTCAACGGGACTACTGCCGAGTACGACTACTCACGACAACTCCACGATGGGACTCCGCACTCTGAGATCGCGACTACGAGTACTCCTTGATGGAACTTTCCTTCATTAATACTTAAACAATTTCATTACAATTGTTTTTGTACATCTATTGCTACGAGCTAACTATTACAGGGCTACTGGAGATTAAGATTTTCAGCGACTTGATCCGCAATGGGCGCCATCTGCTCCAGTAGCTCCGCATATTGCTCGTCGGTACAATTGGCGGCTAGTCCACCGGCGACTACATCCACGGGAGCCTTCGGGAAGTACGACTTCATGAAGGCTAGCACCTGGTTCGGGATCGACTTCGCCAGATGCTTCACATAGGCCGCCAGCCGGCTGGGGGCTTCCTTCAGTCGATCCACCAGTGGCGCTATCTTGGGACCGCCAGGGTGAGGCACCAGCAGCCTCGCGATGGGGAGCGCGGCTTCTTCAAGCTCCTTCAACTGGGCCCGCAGCTTCTCGCAATCCTAGTTCAGCTTCTGCAACGATTTGTAGCAGTTGACGAGGTCACGATCAGATGCAATACGGAGCTCCATGTGCTTGTCGCACTCGTGGGCAAGCTCCTTATAATCTAACTCGAGTACCTGGCGGGCCTCCTGCTCCCGGTAGAAGAGATTCTTCAGATCCGTCTCTGAAGTCTTCAACTGTTCTACCCGAGTCTCAAGCTCTGCAAGCAACAAGGCACAGCGGGTTAGACTACCTCTCGACCTCCAACAAGTACTCAAGTCAAGTGGTGTACCTTTGTTCTTGTTGCGAAGCGACTTGTTCTTCCGCACCAAGTCGTCGCCCTTCGCCTGCATCTCCTGGATATCATTGTGGTACTTAGCGAAGGCGGCGTCCAGCTTGGACTGCATGGCGGCGGCGTGCTTCCGGGACTTCACGAGTTGGTCCTCCAGCGCCTCGGCCCGAAGCACTGTGTCGCCGAAGCCTTGAAGCATGCTGGACTTCTCGCGGGATCTCTCTACGACGTCCCGCACAGAAAACATACCTCAGATGGGTACTCAACGCTAGAGGATTGACTACTCAAGAGTTACGACTACTCACCTTCATCCACTGCTCGGCTTGGCGGACCGCCTCCAGATGCCGAGCCACCATGGCCGGATCGACCAAGTCGTCCGCCAACAATTCGATCCCGCCGCGACTACTCGTGGCGGCTTCGGTCATTGGTGCAGAGCGGATGGGCTCCACGTCTTGGATCTCCGGGGAGCGAACGACCACCTCCAGAGCGGGTTCTGGCAGCGTGGTAGCCTCCTCTCCTCCAGTCGTCGCGGCGGCCTCTCCGGCGGCCACCTCCATCGGCTCGGGGGCTCCTCCGGCAGCCTCCTGAGTCTCTAGTGTCAAGTTCTCCACAGGCACCGCCGCTGGGATATCGCTCCCCTCGGCCTCAGCGCCTGTCAACAAGAAGACAAGTGCATCAGTCGTATCTGACAACTACGACTACTCTTCGGGGATAATACAACCTCAACAAAGTACTCACCTTCAGCTACGCTCGCTCCGGGCAACGTAGCCTCAGTGCCCGGCGCTTCGGGCTCCGCCTGAGGGGCAGGAGCGGACTCCTCAGCGGGCGGCGCGACATCTTCTTCCGCCACCACTGCAGAGGGTTCATCCCCCTCCCAGGAGAGATCCGTCAACTTCCTGCAGAGTACACAAGCCGTTTGTCAGTCAAGTACGACTACCACATTAAGTACTACTCGGGAAGACTCAACACTTACAAGCTTGACCGGACCACCGTCACGGTCGGGGCACCGAGGACGCTGGCGATATCCACCAGTCCACCCTCAGTGGGTGCCTCCTCCTGGGCCTTTGCGGCCACCACCTCTTCCGCAGCAGCAGGAGCGGGTCCCGTGCTCTCTTGCGCAGCAGGGGGCTGGCGCTCCATCTGCGCCAGGAGTTCTTTGATAGTGGGGGCTGGGCTGCGACTCCCAGCGGCTTCCCCCACCGTGTCCCACTCGCCTTCGTCGCCCTGATCAACGGGCTCCGTAGGCGGCAACTCCTGCAAGCAAGGAAATGTCTTCATCAACGAGTGCACTCGAGACACCAGTACTCGACTACACTACTCAAGACGGCTTACCTCTGGGGACGTGGTCTCAGTGACCTTCAATTTCTTCGTCATGCGCTTGCGGGTCGGGTTGCGCGGCTTTCGCGGCGGCGCGGCCAGACTAGCCTCCAGGCTAGCCAGCTGATCCTGGACAAGAGGGACATGAGGTAGGCCAGGACGGCTGAACCTCGACCGCAGCTGCAGCTGTCCTGCAGCTGCTCCTCGTCGTCGTCCTCGTCGGACGTGTCCTCCACGACTACGGTGTCGTCTCCTTCGCCGACCTCACGCCGGTCCTTGGCCTTGGTCTTCCCCTCCTCTGGGATCTCGACTTCCTGAGGGGGGCGGCGGCGGCTCGGAGACAAACTTCTTTAAGTCGTCCTACAAGAAACAACTCATTAGTGCGACTACTCACATGGAATGGGTACTCGACACTGGGTGCGGCTACTTACCTCCTTTGGCGGGCGCGCGGCGAAGTACTCCGGTACGGGGCACGCCGTGTACGGCGGCATGTCCTTGAAGATCTGAGCCAGTCGGTCGACAATGTCGTCGCCGTCGACTTCGTCTCCCGGCATCCGTGACGTGCTCATGAAGCTGAAGGCCACGTGCTCAGCCCTCAGCCCGGCTTCCCTCAGCGCCTTGATCCGTGCCAACAACTCGGGGAGTTGGATCCATTCCTGCATAGTCGGCTTCGTGTTCCACCACGGGCGGTGTTTGGGCTGCTTCCCGCTCGGCTTCGGCAGCCCCGGATGGTGGTTCGTGACGTAGAACCACTTGGCCTTCCAGTCTTTGTTGGAGTCTATGAGTTTGTACGAGAGGTACTGCTCGGCGGTGTCCTCCCGCATCTGGATCCCCGCTCCTCTGACTACCCTAGGGTTGCTGGCGCTGGGTTGCGGCTTCACCCGGAAGAACTTCCGGAACAAGATTCAATGGGGCTTGATCCTAGAAAAGCTTCGCAAAAATGAATGAAGATGGCAGTGTGGAAAATATCGTTGGGGTTGAGGTGGAGGTACTCGATGCCGTAGTACCCCATGAGCCCCTTGAAGAAGTTGCTCGCCGGGGGAGAAAGTCCGCGCTACGCGAACCGCGCGAACCTTAGGATCTCATCTTCATTCTTCTCCATCGGGTACGGATCCCCGGCGGCGGCCCTCCACGTGTCGACTCCTTCTTGTGCAGGAAACCACTGTTGAGAAGGGCTAGCAGGTCTTCGGTCTTGGCCTTTGACTTCTTCCACTCGCGGTTTGGATCTGGCCGCGGCGGGGACACCGTCGGTGATGTCCCTGCGGCAGATCCAGTGGCCTCCTCACGGCCCCTCTTCTTCCCACCGGCGGCTTTGGCAGTCTTCGACGGTGACGGCTTCATCCTCCAAGTGCACGACGTCTTCACGCGCATTCGCTCGGGGGCTACTCTAGTGGCTTTCAGCAGCGGCGCACTCAGATCTAAAGTGGCGGCAGCGTGCGCTGATGGTGATCTCTGGCCAAGACCTATTCGGAATGGCTACAACTGCGTGGGGTGAAAAACCCTAAGGGTTTCGGCTTCTATTTATATGCCAACAGTGGCTCCTCCAACGGCCGGATGGATAAGTCTGCGCTCGGCTGACTCAGCGGTCGCGCGTGACTCTTCAACTTCTACTAGTCGACGCGCCTCACCTCGGGGGCTCGGCTACTTCTACTCGACTTCCTGGGAAGCGGCAAGATTCAAGAACATCTCAGGACACATTCTACAAGATGACCCTTGAATTCGAGAGGAAGTACTCGACTCAAGGCTCGGGGGCTCCGTGCCACGTGTCCTTCGGTTTTTTCTCCGAATTTTTCAGGATATTCTTATCAAAACTTCAGATGGACCCTCAGCCAGAGTCTACAACTCAACCTAAGGCTCGGGGGCTACTCCATATGGAGTGCGATTTTGCAATCGCACTTCCATATCAGCTTCGGCTTCAAGACAACGCGGGCATTGTAGAAGACCTTCAAGGGCAGCACTCGAGGACGCTTGGGACTACTCGAGAAGACTTCAAGATTGCTCAAACATCAGCTGGAGTACATTCCAGCCTCGGGATGCTTCGACTACTCTTGAGGACTTTTGACTTGTAGTACTCGGGGACGCCCGAGAACTACTCGTTAAGGCCGTCAAGACTACTTGAAGCTATCCTTCTCGACTACAAAGTACTCGGGGGCTTGTCATATGGACCTCCCTGGGCCCACTACCTCGGTGGGTACCAGAACCGACTACTCGGTGGGCCCCTGGGACTACCCGACTTGCGCTACACGGTACCTGATGGCGTGAAGCACAAGGACTACAGAGGAGAAGTGCTCGGTTAGTGTTGACGGTGAAAATCCGTCAACCTAGCCATGAGTTTACCTTCGGTGTTGGCATGACTTTTGTATCTTATTCATTGGTACTAACCCCCGTGGTATAACAAGTTCACTTGTGCATGTCGGTTTTGGAGTTATGTGTTTACGCAGGGTTTTAACGTTGAAAGCAAGACTTCCGGGATAAGTTCATTAAGCACCTCATGACAAGACCTTGAAGCCCGATACAAGTCAAGCAATGAAGTGAACATGACTCCAAGAGCCCAAGGACCAAGCCCGAGAAGATGATAAACTCCGAGGACCGAACCGAGAAAAGTCTTGAATCTTGCAAGACAAGGAGTTGAGTCCAATTCGGAGAGAAACCGACGTCAAGGGCCCACATGCAAAAGGGGAGAACATCTAGAAGACGTGGGAAGCAACACGGGCGAAGCGAGGCCGCGGGATGGGCCGGGTGGGCCCCGGGCCGGCCGGCCCGAGCCGGCCGGCCCGGCCCCAGTCGGGGCCCAATCGGCCTCTCCTTTGACCTAATTGCTTCTCGGGCTATAAATAGCCCCCCGACCGAGAGCCACGCAGAACCGAAGTCGTAATCCGCGGCCGAGGAGCGAGAGAAGCTTGAGGGACACCAACTTGAAGATGAGGGTCGTGCTAGTTGTCTAGGGTCTCCCTAGCCGACGTGGGAACCTTGCATGGAAGACCACGTCGGAGCTCGGAGCGAGGATCAAGATCGAGGGAGGGCCCCGGTGGTGATCTTGTTCATGTAATCATTCATGGTGAAGTTTGTAAGTGAATTCGATTTCTAGCGATCAAGTGCCTTCTCGATGATTTTGTTTTCTTCTTGGTTTTGCTTCTTCTACGATCTAGTTTGCGGCTAGATTACATAGGGTGCTCTTGTAGCCGCGGTGGCTAGAGGTGCATACGGACCGGCCAAGTGATTTCAACTTGTTCTATCGAACTCGCCCTAAGCTCCCCGCATGAATAGGGATACGTTGTGACAGAACGGGGGTCTCGAAAGGCGGATGTTTTCGGAGTCGGATGGGAAGGCCACGATTTAAAGATGCTTTTAATGAGATTCGCTTTGCTATCTTCATCCATCTTGTTTGGAGCTACAACATAAGCATGATCTAGATTCTCTAGATTGGTTATCTTTTGCTTTCTCTTGCTACCTCTTTAGTAGATTAGATTAGATTCGTTTTCTTTATGAGTTAGTAGATTAGATGCATCTTGTCTTCATTAGATAGCTTTACCTTGCTTTACTAGATTGAATCCTTGCGTTGCACATTGTTCCACGGATTCGATACCTTGGGTTCACCACTCGAGGGAAGAAGGGTCCCTTGACTACGACGGGAGACTTGTCCGCTTGCAAGTCACAAACGAACTTTGATACAACTATTAACCGTTAACAAGCCCCTTTTACGGCGCCGTTGCGCGGGGAACAAGCAATCAAGATCCGATCTAGTATCGCTTATCTTTCAGTTTTTCTTTTGATTTTCTTTTGCATCTCTTATGTTTGATCATCCTCAAAAGAAAAAAAAAAGAGTCAATCTAATCTAGTTTTGATTAACCCTAATTTTTCTTTTGTTAGATTTTTGTTTTATCACTAACCCTAACCGAAGATGGTTGGCTACCTCTCCAAGAAACCCAAAACTTTTTTGTGGATGATCCAGGAAAACTTTACAGGCAAAGGTGACGTGCAACACAAGCTCGAAGGACCATCAAAATCTCCAAGGGAATCACCACCTCCAAGTCCAAAGGAAGATCAACCTCAACCACCGGAGCGCGAGATCAAGCTATGCACCCCGGGCATTGTTGATCTACCTATCATAAACCTTCAAGACGCCGGGAGGCCGTTCAAGATCAAAGTCTCAACTATCCGCATGACGATTGCGAGAGCCGAATGCATACGAGCTGGATTCCTTGAGTGGCATATCGGTTTACTTAAGAGGAGGATGGAGAAGATGGAGATGGAGAAAGAAGCTCAACACCTAAAGGCTGCCAAGGCAAGATCCACATGCAAGGAGCGTGAAGTGTTCATCGTGATAAAGATGCTAGACGCAAGTGGGACAACTTGCCGGGCGCCCGATGGGCAACAAAGAAGAATATCCAAGACAACTCCAAGGTCCCAAGACGGCGAAGGCTACTCAAGCTCATTCGGGAGAGATGAAGGATCACACTAGAGACCATGAAGATCACAACCGAAGACCGGAGTTCGAGATGCCGAGCCACAAGGAAGTTGTTGCATCCGTCAAGACCAAAGGACAAAGCCAGCCTGTGAAGACCAAAAAAAATTGACTAAGCCAAAGTGGGTACCCAAGATTGCAACGCCCGCAAAGAGCGTTGATCCGGAGTAATCAAGTGAAGAAGTCTAGCCATGGACTATAAACGAAGCGCTAGGCGGGAGGCAACCCGTTTCGTCGAGTCAAGAATAAGCTACCGGGAGGACAACCCGATTCCAGGTTTTTCGAGTCTTTTTACTAATTCAGTTTTGAATTTTACTACGCAAAACCTTAGACTTAGAATGGTTGAATAATATTAGAGACATAATTCTTGGTTGAATATCTTGCTTGATCATAAACCCTTTACATGAACCATCCTATGTGATTGTTTGCTTCTTTTTCGAGAAACCACAACCAAAAAAAAATTCAGAACTTAACTCAACCCTTCACCCTCATTATGGTGCTGTGGTTGACTTGTTTTGCATGCTAAAAACACTCGAGTAGAGCCACGACTTGTATCTAGATGTTATTTAAATTTCAGCATGTGGTAGGACTCGGGTGAACCTAGAAACTTGATTTTTGGTTGGTTTAAAAATCCATATCCTTGGTTTCTCTAAGATTAGAATTTTTCTAAGCCTCACTTAATTTTATTTCATTCAAAATCTCTCTCATCTAATCAAAATTAGGACCTAAACCTATGCCCCCATGATCAAGCCGGGAAAAGTTTGCTCTCAACTAATGAAGACAAACTATACCGGTGAGACCGAAATCGACGTAGTCGAAAAATATTTTCGACTTACATTTGTTTTTAATGGTTTAAAAACTTCTCTAAATTTATGCTTGAGCTCTTGCATGGCTCTGAAAAATATTTTTAAATTTCGAAATAAGAGGAGTGCTAGCCTTAAACACACTTAAAGGGAGGCAATCTAGTTAACCTAACCATGCATGCACCATGATACATCACGGGATGCCCCTCCAACATATTTAAACCACATGCAAAGTACAAGCATGGGGGGCAGCCAAGGCTTTGTTTTGTAGGAATATCATGGATGCATGTGAGGCAATGGAGTATGGAAGCGAATCAAGCGAAAACATCAAGTGGAAGGAGCAATAATGCAAGCGAAGGAGTGGACGGGAACGTTAGGAAGGTGTACGCGGTCACGAAGCAACATGATGCACTAGAGAAGAACCGATCCAAGAGGAGGAGAGAGGTAAGTCTTTCATCCAACTCTTTGTTCGTGTGCTCTAGTTTGTAGGCCGGAATCACCTTAGACTTAGCCATCCACCGCGTTTGTTTCGTGCAACAAATCACATCCTTAATCCACTCAAAGTCCAGACTCCAAAATAATATTTGTGTACCTTGTTACCGGGTGAAAACCCTGGATATATATTTGTGAGGGAGAGTGCTGCAATCAAGGAAGAAAACTACAAGTCTTTTCACCGAAGAAGAAGGGATCATCGTCGTCTAAGCCATCATCGACAACCTCTTCGAGGAGGCACTCGGTTTCCGAGTTTCCTTGGAGTATGGAGGAGGACACGGCACCGCCGAGGAGGAACCACACTCTTCTCCTTGGTGGCATGAGGGCCACACGAAACTCGTTTATTAGGTTTACCAAACTTCAATAACGTATGGAGGAGCCGCTCGTCCAACCTCGCCACTTGACACGATCATCCGCTCCACCTCCATGCGCTCCGTGGCATTCCAATGGGTCTATCATCACGACGGAGGAGGAGGAGAAGAAGCTCGCTCGCCTTGGGTAGAGGCTTGTAGCGAACGTCGACTTCGACGACCAAGCTCTCCACATATTGGGTTTCACACGGGACACCGGTGCAATTCTCTAGCGGATTGTCGGCAAACACCCACAAGAAATTCGCCTAGGAAATTTTCATGACCATGGCGTATACCCTTGATGAAGGAGTGCTGAGTCTCTCATTCCGTTGGAGGGAGCCCACAAGTGGAGAAGAAGGAAGACACCGTCGGAAGGGTAACCTTGATCGGTGATGCTATTTCTAGCACCTTGATGGGGTAATCTCCTTTCATCCATGGGTTGCGATCGATCTTGAGATGTAATCACACTTTGTTGGATTATCTATCTATCATCTTGTGCTGAAAATACTTTAATGCTTAAGGCTAGCAACCATGCCATAAAGGGAGTATAGGCCTCAATGCTTCCTTGGATCCATTCAACACAATCCCTGATAGACTAGATTGGTTTTCATGTTCGAAACGATTGCATGTTCTAGTATCGTAGACCCATGGGCGAGTGTCTCCTATTTTCAAAAGGGAGCTCCGAAACAAGTATGTGCATGAAGGCACATGGGAAGGTTTTTGGAGTATGATCACGGGAAGAGACCATCAACGAAGAAATCAGCAGGGATGGACAAGGGCGGCGGTGGCGCGGCAGGGGGCGGTGGTGCGACGCGGGGGGGTGGCGCGGGGGAGGCCGGCGGGGCGCGGTGGCGGCGGCACGGGAGCGGGTCGGGGGCGCAGGCGGGATGTTTGCGGCGGCGCGCGTGGGGGAAGAAACGGGCGGGTCGAGGGAGTTAGGGTTAACCCCTGTCTCGGTCTTTGCCGTGCGCCTCGGGTTCTGGCGCACGGCAAAGAAGAGACCCCACGGCCCCACAACCTTTGCCGTGTGCCACGGGGGCTGGCGCACGGCAAAACCGGGCCCACCTGCCAGCCACCGACCGGGGGTCGATGCCCACAATGGCTGCCTGGCATGTGCGCGCCCCCAACCTTTGCCGTGCGCCGCATGGGGCTGGCGCACGGCAAAGCCGGCCCACCCGCGCCCACCGGCCGGGGGTCGACGCCCACAACGGCCGGGCCGGCATGTGCCCCCCAAGCTTTGCCGTGCGCCGCATGGGGCTGGCGCACGGCAAAGACGAGCCCACCTGCCAGCCACCGGCCGGGGGTCGACGCCCACAACGGCCGGGCCGGCATGTGCCCCCCCAACCTTTGCCGTGCGCCGCACGCGCACCGGCGCACGGCAAAGACGAGCCCACCCGCGCCCACCGGCCGGGGGTCGACGCCCACAACGGCTGGCTGGCATGTGGCCCCCCAACCTTTGTTGTGTGCCGCACGGCACTAGCGCACGGCAAAGACGGGCCCATCTACCAGCCACCGACCGGGGGTTGACGCCCACAACGGCTGGCTGGCATGTGGGTCCCCATAACCTTTGCCGTGCGCCTCACGGTTTGGCGCACGGCAAAGATTTCCTTTGCCGTGTGCAGTGTAAATGGCGCACGGCAAAGACGCTACATTTAATTTTAAGTTTTTGTAAATATTATGCATAAATGTTTAAATGGATGTAAAAATTATCATAAACTAACATGAGACAATTGCATATTGTCTGTTCACTAGAGAAAACGTTTTGAAGTCAAAAACAAAATTCAAATTTTACTAAGTTTACAAATCAAATGAGATGACTCTAAACACTATAGAACTTCTAGTGAGATGTTTCGGTTTGTAAATACTATGCGTGACGAAATATTCAAAACCTTCCCTACTCTTTATCACAACTTTCCCATAGCATATCATGACCTCTCGATGAATCTCATGATTTTCTAACTTCGTTTGCATTTTTTACAATTAAAAAACTTTACTAATGAACATCGATACACATCCTTCGTGAATCAAATGTACATAATTTCAACCAATTTGGCCGGTAAGGTCTTAAAAAGGACTCAATTACACGAATATCATTTTTCCACAAACTTTACCTTACCATTTCATGTACTTGCAGTACAATTTTGATTTATGTGAAGAAAATCCTTTTAAGGAAAGAAATTCAAAAAAAATATCAAATAAACCGAGATGGACAAATCAAAAGAAGTCAGGAAACCAAAGTTTTACAAAAATCTTTGCCGTGCGCCGACATGATACACACGGCAAATATAAACCTTTGCCGTGTGATACATTGTGGCGCACGGCAAAGCCTAACGACCATTAGCGTCCGCCCCCCGCCGTGCGTCGTGGCACGGGTGCCGCACGTGCCCGGGACCTTTGTCGTGCGCTCTGGTGCGACGCACGGCTTTGCCGTGCGCTCTGGTACGACGCACGACAAAGATGTTTTCACCGTGCGTTTATTTGCCGTGCGCTGGTAGAAAGCACCCGACAAAGAATATGGCGCACGGCAAAAGCCATTTTTCCGGTAGTGCACGGCAGCTAGCTGGGACCACGATCGCGTCAACGGTCAAATTAACTGCCGGCTTTGGATCTTTTCCCGCGTGTACCGACCATTTTGTCCATCCATCAAGTCCACACCAAAGTGTCCGTTGGCCGCAATGCTCCCGGGTCGTCGCATGGGATCCGCTTCATCAGCGTGACGAACCACATGGCGTGTGCCGGTGTGCGACCTCAAATGCGGCCACCGCCGCGTCGTCGCGTGCAGCAAACCCTGCGTAAGCGAATCCCCCGGTGATGTCGGTCTTGCTCTTGCTCAGAGTCGTCGAGTCCAATATGCGTGCATGGAAATAGCAGTCGCGTGCATGCGCGCGTGCCGGGATTACGTAACGCACGGCGGCGGTGTCGGCGGTGCGTTCCCGGCTGGCCGGACGCCCGCCGGCGCCGGCGTCGAGGTGAGGTACAAATCACGACAATTATTCTGGTTTCTTGCACCGGCCGGTGGGCTTGGGTCTATCTGCAATTCTGGATTTAATTAATTAGTTTTTTATCAACTGTAGATGATAATCCACGAATGTAATATCATCTGAACACATATTGCTTAGGGAAGTTTCAAAAGCTCCCAAGTCCAAGTCCATAGGGGATTGTCGATTTCATCGCGTAAAGTCAGACTCGCACAGTGCACATTAGTCTTAGCTTATTACTGGCCGGACTAATCGACCGTCGTCTAAGAAAATATCATCGCTAGTACTAGCTAACAATGCAAGGAGTGTCAACGGGACCAGGCACGGACGCGCTACACATTTAACTTGCGGCGCCATTAGTTCGTTATTTGCACCTTTCAATCTTGTCCATGGTGAAATTGTGTGTCATGGATGCTGGACTATTTCTTTCTTACTCAAAACTACGTCGTGTCAGTGTCGTCTCAAACTAAGAGGGGCATGAACTTGCCAACAGAAATGTGGTCATTTTTGGTCACTTGCGTGATGACAAGAGTAGAGATATATCTTCCTGCATTTGGGTCAAGGGACGTTCTGGAATTTGACTAAGCAGCTCCATAGGTTGGGGGCACCGGAACGAAAATTCAGTTGGTGTTTTCCTTGCGTTTGTAAAAGAAAATCAGTCCATCTTTCAATACTCTACTTTAAGAGGGCGGGCATTTATTCATGGACTTCACTATTCTTTTTGATGTCGGCCTTATTTAGCTAGGCATCATGTAAGAACATGTGTTTAGTAAGATGAAACCTTTTGCTTCAGAGTGGTTCTATATTTTTTCTATATATATATATTAAGGTTTTGAGCGTAGCCATCGAGAGAGGCGTCGTCGTTGTCGGGAGAGGGCAAGGAGAGGCCGGCAGCGGGAGAGGGTGGATGGGGGAGAAGGTAAGAGATGGGAAGAGAAGAGAGAAGGGGATCATGTGAGGGTTCCACTTGTCATTGTGTATGAATGGATAATGTAATATAACTATTGGGATTTTAAGAGTGAAATAAAGAGTGTTGGAGTATTCAATGTAGAATCTTTATGAAAATGCAAATAGAGAGTCAAAGTGGAGAATCTCTTGAAGATGCTTTTAATGTGAGTTTTTTCTCACACTTAAAATTATGGAGTTGGCACGGTTTGTTGAGAGGAAATTAGAGTGATGTAGACCTGGACCATAATAGGAATGAGATCCTCTGTAGTTGAGTGGCTGACACGTGAGCCCTGTAGAGAGCGGATTGCATGGGAACCCTTACCCCAATTATACATAGCACTCCCAAAGAGCAAGAACTGGGTCCAACTCTCACCCGATAAGGCCTTGGTTTCCATTTCTTGCAGCAAAATATGCACTCGCGTCACTGATCTATATGTAGTGAAAAAAAGAATAAGTGACCTGATGTGGGAAGCAAAGAAAAATAGAGAAGACGGCGAATCATTGTGACCTCAAGCGGAACCACCCCTTGAAATGAAACTCTATAACTTCACTGGTACTAGCTTCGAAATAGAACAAATATAGTTTCAGAGCAACTCCAGCAACCATTTTATTTTTGCTGCTGAATTTGAAGATTTGGCCCTTTGTAAAAATAGAAAACTTCATAGTTCTATAGGGTGATCCAAGGCTAGCTATTTTTCATTTTCCAAATCTCACCGACCACTCAATGATGCACGGGACCCACCTGTCATCCTCTTTCTTCACCTCATCTTATTGTCACACCCGATTTTATAAGGAAAACCGAATGCATCTCACGTGTGCGCCAGGATCATTTTACACACACATGATAGACAAAACGAGAGTAATACCATTGCAGTAATAAATCGTTCAAGAGTTAAACCAGTACGATATCCATTATTACATCCAGAGAGGTGGACTCGAAGGTCCGAACACAACGATAACTAAGCGACGAGCAGCTCCATCTTTGACTTCCATAGGCATGATGACTGGGGGATCCGCATGCCCTAGAACTCCTTGTAGTCACTCCAGTACTCGTCCTCGCCTCCGACGTTCTCCTCTGAACAGCGGTAAGCAAGGGTGAGCACACTTATGGTTGGTGCTCAGCAAGTGGGGGAAACAATGCAAGGCTATCAAGGATAGGCTATGGTTCGCAGCGGTAAGCATTTTATAAGTTGGTCAAGTTTTATTAGCAAGCACCTAATTACTAGGTGTAAGTGTATACCAACCCACTTAACCTTAAAAGAAACCTCAAACCGAAACACAACCCATGATTTGCATTAATCTTCAAGTTTATTAATCATGTGAGGGTCCAAGCCGCTCTTGACCGTGAGCACGGCTGATCGATCAGTTTTCACTCTGCAGAGGTTGTACACTTTACCCACAGTTCGTGTTCCCCATCTTGCCCGGGTTAGCTAGACCCTTAAACACTTCCTAGGTGAGTGGCTAGGGGTCCACTACAAAGCCTTTACAAAGGAAAGGAGAGAAACCAACGCCCCCGCAACGATTCGACGGCGGAGCGACCATAACCCTCCCTAATGGTCAGCACCTTAGCCAAGGCTGCTACCCCAAAAGAACCGGGCTATACCCCTTCAACTCCATCCCCCTGTGCCCCTCTCGGAAAAGAGCTATCAGCTAACCCACTCTCCTAATTAATTGGCTAAGCCAGAGCCATGTGGACTGTGGTTGTACTGTTATCTTGGGTGGTTCTCCATGTTCCGATTATGATTCAAGTTATCTTGTCTTAAGCACAAAACTCATTATATAAACGAAACTGAGATATATAACATAAACAAAGCATAACCAGACTCATGTAAAGCAAACTAAGAATTTATCTACCCCAAGCATTTGTTTAAACAGGGTTGATCAAGGTAAAGTGGTAAAGTATCTAGTCAAGTCCTTAACTAGGTGTTTGCCCATCAGGTTTATGCATAGCAACAGGAATAGTAAACATTGTTTAGCATGCAGTGACATAGGTTCAAAAAGATAATGCAGAGGGGGAAAGCCACTTCCCTTCCTCTACGAGCTGAGTGAAATCTTTCTCGAAAACAGGCTCTTCCTGATCACCTCCGACAGGGAGCTCAGACGAAATAGGCACGATATCTACGAGTCAAACATGAACAACAAATAATAAATAAACAGTACACCAAACAGTAACAAAACTGGTAAATTTGCTGTTTAAAAGATTCTACTCGTCGAGACGATCATTTCGGTATATAGAACGCTAAAAACGGAGTTAAAATGAGAAAGATATGATTAAAACAGTTTACAGGGACCTATCTGCAAGAAAACTAAGTTTACAAGGCTTTTTATAAATAAAATCAGGGCTAAAACATAATTATAAAATAAAACAGAGGGGTCTAAATGCTAAAAGGATGAAAAAGGACCTCTATATAAAGAATCTAGGGCCGGCCGGGGGCTAAAATATAAAAATCGGGACCTAACCGTAAAAATTCTCAAAGGTGGAAGGACCGGCTTGCAAAAATATAAAAGCTCGGGGGGCTCTTAAATAAAACGGCCGGACCGGCGTCGTGGATCTCGGATCCAACGGCCACGGGCGCGCGCGTGCGCCGTGGACCGCGCCGTGCGCCCGCCGCACGGGTCCACGGTGGACCGAGGCCAAGGGGTACCCCCTCGTTTTGATCGGGATCGCCCGTGCCAAATCCAACGGCCGGGGGGACGTGTGCGAGCGAGGCGCGACGGCGAGCACGCCGGAGTGCGGCGGCGCGCGGCGGGGGCTCGCCGGCGTTGGCCCCGGACGGCGCTCCCGGCCACCTTTTCGACCACGGGTTGGAGTAAAACGCGGTGCGGGTGTATGCGCATGTGACCAAGGGGTCAAGGGGGGGCGATCGGGCCTCACCGGCGGCCGGCACCGGGAAGGGGGCGGCGCGGCTACTCCGGCGAGCCCGTGGAGGCGCTGTTGTGCGTGAAAGGAAGGGGAATTGGGCAGGGGTTCTTGCTCACCTCGTGAAGAGGAAAAAGGTGAGCTCAAAAACGAAGAGAAGGCGCCGGTGGGGGAACTTGGCAACGGCGGCAGATCGGGCGGCGCTCCGGTGTGGTCGGGGCGCGGCTGCCGCGGGCGTCGGGGATAGGAACCTGCAACAGCACGTGCTTGATAAGCCTCTGGCGATCCCAAGAATCAAGAAGAAAGAGCGGAGGAACCAATCCTTCACCGGCGGCGACGAATTGACGGCGGCGGCGAGAACCCAAGTCGGCGGCGCAGGGGAATTGGGGCTCGGTTGCGTGCGTTGGTGTGTTGCGGGTGCAAAGGGAGGCGCAACAGCTCGTGTGCGAGCTTAAATAGGGGCGCAGGGAGGTAGGCGAAGCGGGAAGGGGACGGGGCGGCCGGCGGCTTGCCATTGATGGTCGCGGCCATCACGGCTTGGGTTTAAGGATGGGAGGTAACGGCCTAATTGATCACGGGAGAGTTTGATTGCCTTAATTGGCCGTGGAGAGAGTAAGGGAAGGTAGGGGGCGGCCGGGCACGGCCAGGATTGCGTGGCGGCGCCGGGTCGGTTGGGCAGTGAGGGGAAGAAGAAGAAAGGAAAGGGGAAGGGGAGGCTGACAGGCGGGGCCCAGGTGTCAGCGCTCGCGGAGAAAAAGAAAAGGGAGAGGAGGAGAGGTGGGCCGGCGCGGGTGATGGCCGACGGGCTGCTGGGCCGTCTGGGCTGAAAGGGGAGCCGGCAAGGTTTTCTTTTTTTTCTTTTTCTTTTTCAAACTTCATTTTCAAACCATTTTTCTTTTCAAATTCAAATCAAACTTTTTCTCAAGAATTTTATAAACTTTTTAGAAACCACACAAGCAACCAAAAACCATGCAAGCCAACTGATGATGCACAATCACTTGCTGTCTCTAAGTTTATTAAATTATGTTTAATATTTTAGAGCTCAATTTAAATAGCAATTTAAATTCTTTAAATCCTTAAGACTAATTTAAGTTGCTAAGTGATTTTAGTGATGGAATTTTAGGGTGTCACACTTATCCATTCTCCTTCTCGTGACCTCCTCCCATCGGCGACGTCGACCCCTTCCCCGGCGGTGGTCCCTCCGTACCCTCCCTCCCCGACTTCTTTGCTGGTAACGCTCGCTCCTCCCTCTCGGTCGGTAGCGCGAGGAGCTCCAGCCCTTTCCCTCGGTGCCGCAGGAGGCTCCAGCCATGGTAGACATGAGCTCCTGGCGTTCCAATTACCAGGGCTCCGGGCAGCTAGGAGCTCGGCCGAGGCACAAAACATAGATAAGAGGTGAATGGGATCACAAACTTGTGCTCATTGGCGGCGGGAAAAGACGACATTGGCAGGAATCGGCGGCGGACTCGAGCGACGAATGGCTCGACCTCCAACCATGGCGGCGCTCCAGTGGTCGGTTCGCGACAGAGATAGATAGTGGGTGTGCGGCTCATTCCAATGAAGCTTGTGGCAGGGATGGCTTGCTCCGCTAGGGTTTCACGTCGGCAAATCGGACGCGGTCGGTGGTGACTCCTGGCTCCGGCAGCACAAGCAGTGATGGCACGCATGTGAGGTTGGGTGGCGAGTAGGAGGGCGATTTGCCGTGAGGAGGAGAGCGGGAGGGATCGACGGCGCGAGATCCGACGCTATTGCAAGGCGATCGATCTCACCAAACCTCGCGAGCGCAAGGAGGAGAATAGAGAGGGAGATTGCGATCCTAAAATTTACCGAGGCGGTCTGAACGTCTGTTTTCTATTATTTTTAATTTTTTAGCAAGGGAAAACAATTTTAAGGTTTTGTTGGAGTTGCTCTCACCCCTATTAAACCAATCGCAATATCACATATATGTACCGGTCAGTAATACCCGCCATATATATCATTATTTTTCTCATGTGACAATGCGACGCATTATTTTGATTGACGGTGAAAAGAATGGAGAAAAAAATAGAGGATTGAAAAAGAAAAGAATAAATTTCAAAAAAGAAAAACAAAAGAGTTGAAAGGAGTGGTGTGTGGGGCGAGCACAACGCTCCATCCGGGAATGGGCCAGCAAACGGGCGGGTGATCAGACCACCCGATGCAGCCGGCAAATGTGTTCTCAAGCCTCACGACCTCTCCTCCAACCCTAATACGTGGGCTACGAACTGCGTATTTGGGCACGATTGCTTGTCACTAGCAAAGCAATACGGTACTAATTAAAAAAACGTGCTCTACACGAAAGGAGGAGCGTACGTACTTTTTGTCGACCAATGTTTGAGGCAACCCGTGGTGCATGCTAATGGGCTAATTGCGCAAAGTGAATATTCTTTTATTAAATATTGATGAATCAAACTGAATAAACTTGCACTTGGCATATTGCAAAAAAAAAAGTTGGGGGGACAGGTGAAAGGTGAGACGAGCCCACGGTTTTTCGCTGAAGTGGGCCTTCCCCGGGGCTATGTGCCTATGTCATCATCAGGGAGAACAAACAAACAAACGACGGGGCGAAATAACCTTGGGCTCAAGTTTTTATAGCCACAAATGATGGGTCGAAAACGCCATGTCAAAGTTATGTGGCTAACATTTTTTTCATCAAATATATTTCAGCCTGCTTTAGCAACATTAGCAAACCGATATGGTACTAAACAAATGTCATTACCCCCATTTTCATTTACATTTTCCATTTCCATTTCAATATGGTACAAACCAATAAGGCATCTACCGCGCGCTCCCCGCCACGGCACCTCACTCCCGAGAATGATGTAAAAACATTGTTGCGTGTTGTTGCTAACGTAGGAAACCCGCCCAGGAAAATACCGTACTACCGCCTAAACCAGTCCACCTTGGTCATTAAGCAGTAATAAAGTATCATCCTGTCGTTAGTCGCCGGGTTAACGCCCGGTAAATCACTTATATAGCAACAAGGATCGGTATATATGCATTAAAACTCACTCGAAGGCGAGTCCAGAGATACAACATATTTAACATCCGAATTTTACCCCGAAGGGTTTACTTATTACAAATCGAAGTTTTTGTCATAACGACATAGTTCAGAGTTTTCGAAACATCGGAAATCAACTAAGCGGAAAGTGAGAACACCACGGGAGGCCAGCCATAATGCCTTCAGTCGTCATCCTCCACCCACTCCAGCTCCCAGCCGGGTGGGATCTCTCCGGGCCACACATCACCGAAAGCATTACCTGGATCAACATATTATAGCAAGGCTGAGTATACTAATACTCAGCAAGACTTACCCGTCAGTGATAACTACTTCACCAACTCTAGACATGAAAGGCTTTTGGCCACTGGGTTTCTTTTGCTGAAAAGTAACAAAGAGTATGTCCTTACTTTCAAGATTTTAGCACAAATTCTAGTGGGTTTAAGCTTTACTAAATTTGCCATCTAGTACAGACAAGGTTGTACCATACAATTAATCAAGCATAATATTCATCGACTTCCATCATTAGGGATCTCATGGCTAGTGGAGTAAGTAGTCTCAGCTAACGGTGAGAGGCCGACAATCGATTGATTCCAACCTTGCAAGGTAGACCTAAACACACGGTGGGATGCCCCCGCGAGGACAACTACCAAACGGTTCCCAAAAATCCTCGGGTCGGGATAAAAGGCCACAGTCTTTGGAGCAGGCTATCCGGCATACCCCGCGAGGCACCCGGTCTCACCATACACCACCGGTAGCTAGCCGTGAGACGCATCCCAAGTGTAGTGACAGTTAAATCCCTAGTCGTCTCATTAAGGTACTAGGCTTACCGGTCCCATTCCCGACAAGTGCTTAGTACGTTCAAACACTTAACCCACGATAGCCATTGGACCGGAGTCCACACCCCATGCTCTTACCACATGAGCAATCCTTTTAAAGAGATCTTGTGATTCCTATCTAGGAACCTATTCTCGCGAGTGACGTCATCACCCGACTTGTAACGGTCCTATAGCTTAGCAGCTATCGACCTAGCATACTCGTAAGGACACAGGTATCTAGGGATCATGCATCTAAGGTTTCATACAACTCCTGAACTTAAATGCACAAGCATCCATAGATAACTATATAATAACTTTGAAAAAAAACTGGGTCATATGCACCGGGGCTTGCCTTCGTCAGCAAGGTTAGCTTGAGCACCCTCGGTGTTGTCGAGTACTTCCACGTACTGCAGAGCAGCTTCCGCTTCTCCTTCCTCGACTTCTGGGACGAGCGAGTAGTCACCGTCAGGAAGATCTACCCGGAATGCAATGCAGGGTTCAGGTGATGTGACATCTTATTTATCTCATCCAACTCTTGTTGGTCATATTCACCTTAACAAATAATTAACTATTAATTTCTTTTTATGAAGGTTATTATTGATATGTGTTTCATTCTTTTTTTACACACTTGAATTAATGCTTCCTTTATATTTGTTATTTCATGTGAAGGTTTAACACTTTTACCTCTCACTAGTAAAGGTGTGTACAAGGATAATTATTCACCATTTAATCCTTCAACAGCAAGGGTGTATTCTTAGCTTCTTAGTTTAAGTTGGATAACACTTCAAAAAAGGGAAACAAATTAAAAAGGTATTTTCCTAATTTATTCAAAGCATTACTCCATAAGGGCCTTTAAAGCTTTTAGAGAACAACAATCACAAAAAAAATTAAAGAAGGGTTTCTTAAGCATCACAACACCTATACTGCACCACTGATCACTCATGCAAAGCTTGGAGAGCTAGAAAATTAATTACTTTGAAAAATAACAAAAACTAGCTAGTGATTCAAGTTAAATGCATACAAAAATAAATAAGCATCAAAATGCTCCAAACTTCCTCATACATGTTCTCTGGTCCTAAACCATCTTAGAAATCCAGCAAACACACCTAGAATCACTACCAATCTTGCATCATTGAATTACAAAGGAAAACATGCACAAAATAAGAATAAATATTTCTGATTACTCAAAAATTGTGGTTAATTTATCAGAGGTGTATCTTGGCATAACAAGACAGCATGCACAAGTTGGGAACAAAAACATAAACATTTTTAGCTACAAAAATCATCTAGACGTGTTCAGTTAAATAGCCTGATCTAATCTACACACATACCAACCCACCTTTGGCTAATCTTTTTCCTACCTCCAATTGTTTAGCTGAAATCCTACGTTGACATCAGTGGCGAAGCAAACTTTACCTAGGGGGGCTCTTATCTCTTCTTCTTTTCCCCTCTTCTTCCTCATTTCTTATCAAAAATGGTGGTGGGGTGGGGGTTTGGGGGGTGTTGGGGGCTCAAGGGGGTTCCATGGTAAAACTAGCCGTCATAGTTATTAGTACCGGACCAGACCGACGGTTGGACTGGTAAAAGACCGAATCAGAGCCTTCAGATCACCGATCCGGTTCACTTAAAAGATCATCTGCACAATCGAACGGGTAAAAACCGGGTGAACTGGCATTTTTTATAGACTAGTGGAAGTGCGCATACGACACACACATATTTTAAAATAATACAATGATTTTTTTGGAATATACTATTATTTATCATATTAAATAGGCATAATAAACAAATAAAGCATTATATTAAAAAAAATTCAAACGAACTACCAACATATTTGCATCACACGAATCTAGTGGAAGTGCACGCATGACACATGCGTGATAAAACACATACAAAATAAGATAAAAATACATACAAAATAAGATGTCATGAGTTATTGATATATATGTCAGTATTTTATCATAATCAATATGACATGTAAGGCACACACGTGCTTAAAGAACTTAAATAAACAAAATTTATAGAAGATCTAATATACAATAATCCGACCAGCAAGTTATTTTGGTTGACAGTATCGCTAATGTGCAGAATACCTGGGAGAAGAACCCACCACATTCATCATATGATGAAGCCCCACACCCGATGTCGTGCTGATCTTAACTAGCGTCGACAAAATTTTGACTACCCTCACGCCCGTCTGGATCAAAGGAATTTTGTAGGAAAAATGGAGGAAACCAAAACATAGGAATGGAATTGTACAAGAGCGTTTGGAACAAAGGAAAATAGCAAACCCCTTCCTCCGGAATACTGTAACATCTTCACGATTTCACAGGAAACAAAACCTCCACTACAACCTCTGGTTTTCTCTTCCTTCACAGAAGCCTGAGGTAGCTGTGTCATTAACTCCGTCGATGTGGAGGATTAGCTATCAACCATAGCATGTAGAAAGTGTCGAAGCGAGATGAATCGAAATCCTTGACAGCAGAACGGTGGGTCATGGGCGTGGGCGCTGGCTCGTACCTCATCGCTGTAGAACTTGTAGTCGATTCCATCCGGCACGGCGGCACCCAGCGAAGACTGAACATCGGAGCCTCTTTGACCATGGCCCTCCGACGCAGCAAGGAAGAAGAATGGACTGTGTGGATGGAAATAGCCGATGAGGGCATAGACCATGGGTCCCACACGTCAGCAAGACATGCATTCACATGTGTGTTGGTTAATTTGCTGTTAACATGTTGAAATTATTTTATCCAGCCCAAATTATTTTCCCATCCATGGCAGAGTATTCCTACATTTCAAACGCATGTTCTTATCTCATTTCTGCATTTTTCCATTCCTGTGTTTTCTCACTTCACTCATCCTCCATTCATGCGATTCTTACGATTCCTTTGTTTTGCATTCCTCCGTTCCAAACAGGCCATGATGTTTAACGAATCCTCCCTCCCTTCCAACCCACACCCCGAATACACACACCCACCCCCGATGCCACGCTGATCTTACCTAGTATCAACAAAATTATGTCTATCCTCGATGTTTAAAGAACAGTCTTCTACTCACATAATCTCATGTTCGCCCTCGCCCCGAATCCGCTCCCTCCCCTCCAATCCCACTCCCACTCCCACCCCCGATGCCACGCTGATCTTACTTTAGTATCGACAAAATTATGCCTACCCTCTAGGGATGTAAGTGGTATGAATATTATCTGTTCGACCGACCGTCCAAAAGGGTCACACACTCAAATGGTAAAATCGTATCTGAATCCGAGCATTTAATATCCGTAATTATTTGTACCCTATGAGTATCCGAAGATCCAAATATGTAAATATTACTATTCGGCACATCATCTGCTATTGAAGGACCGATACGGCGAACCAGAGAGGGGGAGTGAATGGGAGCCGATAAAAATTCTTCTCGAAGGAGATGGAAACTCCAACAAGATGAACGCGGCTTCCAACACACTTCTCCAACTCACTACCCAAGTTGGTCAAGCCCACGTAGCCACTGGAGTGCCACTGGACCTAGGAACCAACACACAACCTTCCGACCCGAGAATGCGGCGGAACACCAAACCTCGAGTCTACGGACCAACACCGGTCGGACCGGTGAGCACCACCGGTCGGACCGATCCCTCGCCGGTGAACCGGGAAACTTTCACCAAGTGACTCCACACCGGTCGGACCGGTGAGACACACCGGTTAGACCGGTCACGGCCGAAAGCCCCCAAAGCACCAAACGGGCCAACCGACCACCAAACCGACCCAAACTCGAAACGGCGGCAACACGGGACAACGGCGAACACACCCGGATGTTCACCCGAGCAAAAACCCACCGAGGGTTGCCGGTCGAGGCCGGTCAAGAGCACGGTCGGACCGGTGTAGCACCGGGCGACTCGGGATTCACAACACCCACGGGTCAACTCCCCCAAATCCAAACCTCGATCTCCCGAATCGCTCCACGAACTTGAACAAGACTTTGGGGATATTAAGAACACCTCATGAGGAATCCATAGCGAAGTTTAATCCCACCAAAACTCGTCCAAAAAGGAGGAATCGAAGAAATCCCTCCAAAAGCACCTCTAACCCTAGAACTCGGAAAACCCCAAAATCGAGCCCCTTTACTCACGGATTTGGGAGGGGAATCACAACCCAAAGAACCACGAAGGGTTCCCACAAATTTCCCCCATCAAATCCCCAAGAGAAAGGTCCCGAAAACAACCCAAAGAAATCACCAAGAGAGGGCTCCGAAAATCAACACCAAGAACAACGGGGGAACAACACATCCAAACCTTGAGGAACCACGCCGAATCATCTATACATGCAACAAAGGTTCATACAAGGTCTAGCTTGCCGCCCGATCATCCAAACCTCTCACAAGATCTCACCATGAAGCTCTCAAGCTAGTCCTATGAAAATCCTAAGGAAAGTAGGAAGGAAAATAGGAAAACAAATGAGCTAGGGTTCCAAGAGTTTGTTGCCATCCTCTCACCTCTTGGGTTATATGGAGGCAACCGAAAGTCTAAAATGCCCTTTCCTAATAACTACGGATACAAGCCCCTCAAGGGTGGATTTGGAAGTCTTCATGTCTTCACCGTCGGACGGATGCCGGCGACCGCACCCTCGCGTAGCCTCGACGCAAGCCATACGATCCCGACGCGTGTCCCCCGCTTCGAAGTCTCGGACGCGTCATCGCACACCGGTCACACCGGTGCTCCTCACCGGTCGGACCGGTACCCCCGGTCGGACCGGTCGGACCCACCGGTTAGACCGGTCCGGCCTTCTTTGCAAAGCACCGTCTTCGGTTCTTCGGTCTTGGCTTTGTGGATCAACCAAGGAACACGGTGGGTTTACGGTGAACCCTTTGGAAACCTCGCGAACTCGGTGTAGCCCTCCGCCAATCTCCACTCATGACTTGGCTCCCACGTAGTCCCGGCTCGACCTTGGTTTTGAGGCTCAACCAAGAAACCGTCCACGACTTCATCTTCTTGTTCATGCCACCATGCGGCCCGCACTTGACCCCGGCGGCCACCGGGTCCCTCGAACGAAGCCTACTTATCTTCTCCACACCGGAGGCCTCCGGCCGACGACCTTTCGCGCTTGTTCTTCACCTGCACCAACACCAGTCAAGTCGCAACCTGCACCTACAATACTTAGCCAAGAATCAGTCCACACAACGTTGTTAATCACTCGTCACACAAGGAAGCGACCATCCACCGGTCCTCGAACCACACATGGTCCTCAATCTCCCCCTTGATGAGTGCATTGACAACACCCACACGAAAGTAACAAGAGAGAAAAGAAAAAGAAAGGAAACGAACAAAAAGAAACTCCAACAAGCGATCGAAAGCCAATCAAAGGCAAAGAACAAGATCACTTGAAGAAGACAAGTCTCGGACCCCTTAGGCAAGGGCAACGACTCGACACATCTGAGAAAAAACAAAGCTCAAGCAATGAGCGCAAAGAGCGCAAACCACCAAACCAAAGCTCAAACAACCACAAAGAGCTCCCCCTGCACACATGTAAGCTCCCCCTGAACCAATGCACCTCCCCCTGGACGAATGCATGCAAACCCGAGTCGAAAACGGGCGAGGGCACGGCAACTTCGGCTCACACGGTCGGCCGGTCATCACCTGCATTCGAGGCCAGGTGCCTAACATGTGCACGGGATCGGCCTCACCGTGTCCGGACCGGTTCACAGGCCCGAAATGGCTCGAAACCACTGAAAACCTTCTAAATGCGTCAATTTGAAAGGATCGAGGCAATGTGGCCTAGAGGGGGGAGTGAATAGGCACGCACACGAAATTTAAACTTTTACGCGGAAACGATTAATGGGACCTCGGAACTCCGAGATTATTCTCGGAACCTCCGAACGAGGCAAGCCTCCGAGAATAAACTCGTAACTTCCGACAACCGTTAGAACAGAGCACAAATAACAAGAGCCGCAAGAAACTTGATGGAAACCGGATCTAGTAAATTCTAAGAGGTACTTAGGACCTAGCAAGAGTATTTCTAAGCAAAGTACAAGCTAGCAAGGCACCACAAAGTAGATCGGGAGCAAACCCTAATAGATCTAGTCAAGCACAAGCATGAACAAGTAAGTAAATGAGAACACGCATGAGACAAAGATTTATCCCGTGGTTCAGCTCGCCACCAAGGCTTGCTTACGTCCACGTTGTTGAGGAGACCACCAAAGGCTCGGACCACAAAGGTCAACTCCTCTCTCACACCTATCACTTTGGGTAATAGGTGGAGGCTTTCCACTAGAATCACAAGGGGTAATACAAACACCTTGGAGCTTCCACAACTCGGTTTGGAGAGCTTCCAAGAACCTCTATCCGTCTAGGAGCAAGGCTCCAAGAGTAATAGATCCACCAAGCTTGCTAGGGTTCTTCCAAGTGCTCAAGTTTCAAGGGAGAAGGGATTGGCTCACTAACTCACTTCAAGAAAACCACTCTCAATCAATGCTAGGCAAGGATTTGGAAGAGAGTAGTTTGGGAGTGAATGCTAGGTGAGAGAAAACAGTAGGAACAGCGTTCTGAGCCAGAGGAGGGAGAAGATAACCGTTGGGGGACTGTGGGGTATAAATACCCCCAGATCCAGAACAGTAACGGCTATATTCCAGAGTTCGGAACCTCCGAGAAAAATCTCGGAACCTCCGACTTTTGAAAACTCGCATCGTAGCCCGTACGGTCGGAACCTCCGAGAAAATCTTCGGAACCTCCGAACGTAAAAACAAACAGAGGCAAAACAGCTGCAGGTTACTTCCCTTGGAGTGAGGATTAGGGTTTAGGAAAGATGGATCATGAGCACTTGTAAACCACCCTAACTCACCATTAGTATCCCTCTTGATAGTACGGATTGTCCTATACTCAAATTCAAAAGATAAAATAAATAAACTCCTTCAAGTAGCATAGGCAATCTTCTTTGTAACAAGTTGAGGGGTCTCCAATCAATCTTTTGCACCTGTGATAATAACTTTATGCTGCACAACAAACTCAAAGGCTCATTAGCTCTTTAATTGTGTGGTCAACATCACCAAAACCCTCATAGGGCTTGATTGCACTTACAATCTCCCCCTTTTTGGTAAATGTTGACAACCCAATTAAAGTTTACAATTTAATTTGAAAGATTGAGCTTTTGATGATTTGAGTACAAGTCTCCCCCTCAATGTATGCATGTGCCTTTTGAATAGGAAAAATGTCATGACCGACAATTAAATTGCATACATTGTGAGTAAAAGTGTCAAGAAAGTTGTACTCAAGTCATCGAGGGGTGCAAAAGAGGTGTAGCAGATAATACGTGATGCATATGCCATGTGAAAACACTCAGAGAGTTATCTGTTAGCAGAGTTCGGAACCTCCGAGAAAGTTTCCGGAACCTCCAGGGGTTGGAGCCTCCGAAAAATCCTCGAACCTCCGAGGTCCGCAACGATACTCCAACGTATAACAACAATACACAGCAAAAACAACAGATAAGACCAGAAAATAGCAGCTAGATAAGGATAACAGCATTCAACACATCTAGCCCTATTACATCCATCACACAGTTTTAAAGTTTTGCAAATCCCCTACAACCATGACCAGATCCTGCTTACCAACAGAGGCAAGCTAAATGTTTTACAGCAGTTCATCAAATTTCCACCAGGAGTTTATGAGAGAAGTTAGCACTCTCATCTCACCAAAAGAACAAAAGAATGTTTCTGAGGTTAGCAGGCCACCAGAAGGAGCTCCAGGTCTTCAGATGCTTCTCAATCTTCATCTCTCCCCCTTTGTCAACAATTTAACAAAAAGGAAAGAAAAGAAGAGAGGAAGTGAGAACGGGAACCTAGAGAAGTCACTCCTCATCACTGAAGTCAGATTCCTCCTCTTCGCTTCGGGGACGGTCTTGTCGAGCCAAGGTCAGAGCCAGATGACAGATCTATGGGCCTTCCGACAGCCTCCCGGCAGCGGCCTTTCTCCTGAGTCTTGCACCAGATGAGGAAGACCCCATTGCCTTCTTGCCGGCAGACCTCTTTCCTCACCGCCATTTTTGCACCAAGTGGTTCTTCATCTTCTTCATCGGCAAAGTGGGCGGCAGGAGTATCCTCGGCCATGGGAGTAGCGAGCTCTCGCTCACCCTCATCCTCACCGGTAGTGTACTGCGGAAAATCGGGGGAAGAGGGGAGGAGGATGGTGCATGGCATCAAAGGAGAGTCCCCGGTGCTTTAGCAATCCGTTCATGTCTTCCCTAAGCTCAAAAAGCCGATGGGAAGTCCATCTGCGTACCTCCGGTGTCCCTAACCATCCCTCTCGCCCAGTGCGGACCGGGCGGGCATGGGAGCCTTGCTGGATCCTTCTTCTCCTACTGCTGGACCAGATCTGGATGGCTTGGTGCTGGCCTTCTTAAGGATGTGCTCCTCCACGATGTGCTGCTTCTTCTGATGCTGCCACTGCTTGACTTGATAGGAAGCATGCTCAACATCTTTCTTGTAGCTTACCCCTGAAACCATCTCTATCATGTACATAAGATAAGGGGCATAGGGCAGGTTACACTTCCCACTCTCTGTCACTTCTACCAAGTTGTACCAAATAAATCGCTCACGGAGAATGGCTCGGCCCCGTGCAAGCCCTAGCCAACTGGTTTGGTGCAAACCTCCTAAGACTTGTTGAGTCACCGCCCCCTTTTGGGTAAATGGTTTCCCGAACATGTTGTTGAGCACATAGAACACCGATTTCGTAGCAAGTGGTGGAGCCATCACCACCTCCTCATACTCATAAGCTACGGCAATTTTGTTGGGGTTCATGTGGGCCTCAAAATGGATAATATCGACCTCTCTCGTCCTCCTTGCCGAACCCAAACAACCTAGCAAAGGTGAGAAAATCTATTTTGTAATGCACTCCCTCCGTCATCCAAAGGATGGTCTCCTTGTTATCCTCATGGAAGAATGTGGCATGAAACCGAGCTAAAACCTCTATGTTCCAATCATACTTGAAACTCATGATGTCCCTCATCCTATACTTGTCAACCAAATCCAAGCACCTCCTCCTTGACAGTTCCTCTCGCTCGCCTCCAAATGGGTGAAGTCTATCCACTTCATCTTGATTAGCTTCATCTTGGTGTTAAGGACAAGTCTCATAGAACTTAAAGTGAAAGACAGACCAAAACCTGTAATCAATGGCTGCCATCTTCGGGTTCACATAGGGATTTTCTTCTCTTGCTTTCTTGACCAGGAAACCAGCTCCATCATAGTTGGTGTGCTCAATATACACTGAGTTGTCATATTTGGTTGGAGGATGCCTTTTGAGTAGCCCCTTGTGGTACTTGAGATAGGTTGAGTCTATCTCTCCTAGGGGCATGTCATCTTCTAGCTCTATTGGAATGGTTTTGCCTTCGGTCCCTCCATTATCATCCACATGGGCGGCAGATCCCGAACCTCTCGCCTCCCCGACAAGCCGCCACCTCTCGCCCCTCCTAGGAGTGGCCTTTCCTCCGCCGCCACCGTCCCCTCGTCGTCGCTCTTGCCGCCAACTTGAAGGCCCTCTCACCGGCAGTGTCTCAAAAGGAGGCCTCTCGCCTCTTGGTGTAGGTCTTGTCCACAGGAGTGCCGACATCCGAAGAGAGACAAGTGAACAAGCAGATAAGAGTGGGATCGGGCCGATAAGGATAGAGGAACAAGATAAGCATGATGTTCAATTGATTACTATTCGGTGGAATTTTGAATCACGACCGTCACTTGTCGGTACGGACATCGGAACCTCCGAGAAAGTTTCGGAACCTCCGGAGGTTGGAGCTTCCGAAAAATTCTCGTAACCTCCGAAGTCGTTGTACCGACAGAGGACGCTTCTCTTGATTCAACTTTCAACCGAACTTTGATCAATAAAGCAATCATGACTCAAATTAGCTAGGACGGGTGGAAAAAGAATGTTACGGAGTCAAGTGAAGTTCGTGGAACTTTGAATCAAGGTCGCCCTACAAAGGTTACGGGGTTCGAACCTCCGAGAATTTTCTCAGAACCTCCGAGCCTCTGACAACCTTACTGCATTCTCACATTTGATTCAACTTTCAACTAAACCTAGCCTTTACTTGCAACACAGGCATTTAGGAACAGGATAGATAGGCAACAATCAACAGATTTCAAGATTTGGAACCCTAACAGCATGCAGATCTAGGAATCTAGGGTTAGGGTTGGAATATGGCCACTGAGTACCTTGATTTGGATCAAGGAGAAGGTCGATGCAGATCTTCAACACTTGTGCACGCCAGAGAATCAGCACGAACGGGTGCGGATTGGAGCCTTCTTCTTCTTCACGTACGGGATCCGAGCGATCCCTCCCTTGGCACTCTCCAGCAGCGACCCACGAACGAGGGAGGCGGCTCAGCTTCGCGCGGGTACCCCGCAAAAGATGAGGTCACCGGCGGCGAGAGAAGCGGCGGCGGTGAGGCGGTGAGGCGGTGGAGAGGATGGTGCGGTTTCGCGTCGGGAGAGAGAGAGAAGGAAGCGGTGGAATTAGATCTGAGTGGGTTGACCGCGGTGAAAAGGGAAAGGTTGGTTTTACCCTAGGTAAAGAATATTCTGCGAAGATGCTTTATTCCCTTTTGACTCCCCTTCGGTTGAGACTGAGAGCTAAGTCTATAAAGATTGGAGCTTCCGAAGATTTTCTCAGAACTTCTGAGGCCCGAGCCTCCAAGAATTTTCTCGGAGCTTCCGAAAACTTAAATTCCAGAGACAGCTAGCTTCTACTCCTTTTGAGATTTTGAACTTTCTATCAACTGAGATACTTAGGTCATGGTACCCTTGACTCAAGTGGCTAGAAAACAAGCAATCACACACACAACTATAGCCACTTAAGACAAGTTAGGGATAAGCAAATAGATTTTGAAGAACCTTTAAGATAGAGTTTTCATACACATTTTTCAAACAAAATTTTCAGAGAAAGCTAACAGATTTGAAGCAAACAAATATGGCATGCTAGAGATCAAACCACGCAACGAGAATCAAGAATATTTAGTTCATTCCTTAAACTACAAAACCTTGACTCATCGAGAGGTTTAGTGAAGATATCGGCTAGTTGCTTGTCGGTGCTCACATGACTTAAAACGATATCTCCTTTGGCTTCGTAGTCTCTCAAGAAGTGATGACGGATGTCTATATGTTTTGTGCGAGAATGGCTTACAGGGTTGTTTGCAAGCTTTATGGCACTTTCATTGTCACACAAAAGTGGGATATGGGTGAAGTGACATCCGTAATCCTTTAAGGTTTGCTTCATCCAAAGTAGTTGAGCACAACATGCGCCGCCGCAACATACTCGGCCTCGGCGGTGGAAAGGGCTACCGAGTTTTGCTTTTTAGAACTCCAAGACACTAGAGACCTACCAAGGAATTGGCAAGTCCCCGATGTGCTCTTTATATCTACTTTACAACCGGCATAATCGGAATCCGAATAGCCAAGTAGATCGAAAGTGGAGCCCTTAGGATACCACAAGCCAAGGTTAGGGGTATGCACTAGATATCTCAAGATTCTCTTTACGGCCATGAGATGGCACTCTTTCGGGTTAGCTTGAAATCTAGCACACATGCACACACTAAGCATAATATCCGGCCTAGATGCACATAAGTAAAGAAGAGAGCCAATCATGGAGCGATATACCTTTTGATCCACGGATTTCCCTTCTTCATTGAGGTCCATGTGTCCATTGGTAGGCATTGGAGTCTTGATGGGCTTTGCCTTATCCATGTTAAACTTCTTTAACATATCCCTTGTATACTTGGTTTGACATATGAACGTCCCTTCTTTAGCTTGTTTGATTTGAAATCCAAGAAAGAACTTGAGCTCACCCATCATGGACATCTCAAACCTCTTTGTCATCACCCTACTAAACTCTTCACAAAAAGTTTCATTAGTACTACCAAATATTATGTCATCGACATATATTTGGCACACAAAAATATGACCATCAACTTTTCTAGTAAAGAGAGTAGCATCGGCTTTGCCTATCTCAAAGCCTTGCTTAAGCAAGAAATCCTTAAGGCATTCATACCATGCTCTTGGTGCTTGCTTTAGCCCATAGAGCGCCTTATGGAGTTTGTAGACATGATTAGGACGCTTGGGATCTTCAAAACCCGGTGGTTGCTTAACATATACTTCTTCGGAGAGTGGTCCATTGAGAAATGCACTCTTGACATCCATTTGGTAGAGCTTGAAGTCATGATGGGCAGCGAAAGCTAGTAAAAACCGAATTGCTTCAAGTCTTGCTACCGGTGCATATGTTTCTCCAAAGTCTAGCCCTTCAACTTGGGTGTATCCTTGAGCAACCAATCTTGCTTTGTTCCTAGTCACAACACCAAACTCATCTTGCTTGTTCCGAAAGACCCATTTGGTGCCAATGATGTTTGTATTTGGTCTTTCCACCAACTCCCACACTTGGTTTCTTTCAAAGTTGTTCAACTCCTCTTGCATGGCCACCACCCAATCCGGATCTTCGAGAGCTTGCTCTACCTTGGTTGGTTCAAGAGAGGAAACAAACGAGTAAAATACACAAAAATTTTTAAGACGAGATCGCGTTGTTACCCCTCTCCTAATGCTCCCAAGGATATTGTCAACGGGATGATCCCGTTGAATGACTTGATGTACGCGAGGATGTGATGGTCCAAGAGGTTGGTGTAGAGGTTGATCTTCATCATCTTCATCAGCTTGGGGCTCAGATGTACTTGCTTGAACATCCCCTTGCTGATCAGTCTGCTGGTTCAGGATGTCTTGTTGTGTTGAACCTCCAGACCCCGGAACCTCCGGAGAATTTCTCGGAGGTTGGATTCCGATGTCGGGCCTCCGAACCTCCGAGGAAATTCTCGGAACCTCCGAAGTCCGCACCGCTCCCCGAACCAAGGGGCTTCGGCCCTTCGAGTGGTGTTGAGGCTTGTGCTTGGTTTTCATCTTCCTCTTGTGCCTCAACTGGTCTAACATCACCTATGGCCATTTGCTTGATTGCTTCACAAGATGGCTTCTCTTTACCTACAACATTTAAATCAACTTGCTCCACTTGAGAGCCATTAGATTCATCAAAGGTCAAATCTACCGTGACTTCAATCCTCCCGGTGGTTAGATTGAAGACTCGATAAGCATGCTCATTTGGACCATAACCAAGGAGAAATCCTTCATCAACCTTTGGTGCAAACTTAGAGGTTCGGGGCCTCTTGTTTAGAATGAAACATTTGCACCCAAACACTCTAAAGTAAGACACCTTGGGCTTTTTACCGGTAATAAGCTCATAGGAGGTCTTCTTGTGAAACTTGTGAAGATAGAGGCGGTTGATTGCATGGCAAGCCGTGTTGATAGCTTCGGCCCAAAAGATGTCTTGAGTCTTGTACTCATCCAACATGGTTCTTGCCATCTCGATAAGAGTTCGATTCTTCCTCTCAACCACCCCATTTTGTTGAGGGGTATAAGGTGCTGAAAATTCATGCTTGATGCCCTCTTCATCAAGAAATTCTTCAACATAGGTGTTCCGGAACTCCGAGCCATTATCACTTCTCACTTTCTTGATTGGTAGCCCGAATTCCCTTTGTGCTCTTCTAATGAAGGTCTTCACCTTTCCTTGCACTTCACTCTTGTCAAACACAAAGAACACCCACGTGAAGCGAGAATAATCATCAACAATAACCAAGCCATATTTGTTACCGCCAATACTTATGTAGGCCACCGGTCCAAATAGATCCATGTGGATGAGCTCCAATGGGCTTGAAGTAGTGAGGATGCTATTTGGTGGGTGAGGTGCTCCTACTTGCTTTCCGGCTTGGCATGCTTTGCAAATCCTATCTTTCTCAAAATGTACATTTGTTAGTCCAAGGATGTGTTCATCTTTCAAAAGTTTGGCCAAGTTCCTCATGCCAACATGGGCTAGACGGCGATGCCAAAGCCAACCCATGCTAGATTTTGCCACTAGACAAGTCTTGGGAGAAACTTTACTTTTGTTGAGATCAACTAGGTAAAGCCTCCCCCTCAAGCGACCCGTGAGGACAATAGAGGAATCCTCCCTTTTTATGATGGACACATCCTTATCCGTGAAGTGGCAATCAAAACCAATCTCACTAAGTTGTGAAACCGATAATAGATTGTAACCCAACGGATCAACATGAAGAACATTTGTAATTGAGTAATTTTGAGATATAGGGATATCACCTACACCGATGACTTCTCCTTTAGTATCCCCTCCATATGCAATGGTTTCCCTTGGTCCTTCCAAATGGAGATAATATGAGAACATACTCTTTTCTCCGGTCATATGATGTGTACATCCGCTATCAAGCACCCAACTTGAACCACCGGAGGAGTATGCCTACAAAACAATTTAGTTCCTTCTTTTAGGTCCCCAATTTGACTTGGGGCCTTCCACGTTAGTAACCAAAACTTTTGGAACCCATATTGATCTTTTCACATATATGTTGGACTCATTTCCAACATACGTGGCAACAACTTTACCAACATTGTTGCGTCTCAACACATAGCTAGGAGGTATGTCTCTAGATGCATGGGCTTTGCTCTTGTTTGGACTCAAGTTTCTTCTAGGCACCATTGGATGATTCTCAACCTGCATACAAGTGTTAGAGACCCTGGAACCATGCTGCTTCTGAGTTTTACTCCTTTTCTTTGTCCTGTCCTTGCAGTTCCCGGAACTTCCGAGAATTTTCTCGGAACCTCCGAGTTGGACTGTCTGAGCTGCTCGGGGCTTCCAGACTCCGGAACCTCCGGGCTTGGAGGTCGGAACCTCCGGGGTCTGGGAGAACAGAAATCCAGAACTCTTGAATTCAAGGCATTCTTTTTCTTTGATGATTTTTCTTTCATTTGTCTTGCCACCTTCAATATATCCAAAGCCTGGATTCTTGCTCTTTTCTAACACTTTCCTTTTGGTGAATCTTGGTCTTTTGTTTTCTTCACCCATGCACCCTCTCGGCTATGATTGAGTTCAACCTAGCAATTTCTTTCTTTAAAGCTTCCATGTTAGCAAGGTTAGTGGCATAAGATTCAACATCAATATGATAACATCTATCACAGCCCTTGCTAGTAGAAGCACTAGAGTTGCCTTTTACCTTCGAGGGATGTGAGGTGCTACTCCAAAGGAGGCTATATTGCTCCTCAAGCTCTTCATTCCTCAACTTGAGAGAATCACATTGAGCTTGAGTGACAGTAAGGTCCTCCTTGAGAGTAGCTATGACACTCTTTGCTTGGTTGATTTCCAAACGCTAAGTCTCAATCTCACTTCTATCGGAGATAATGGTGTCTTGGCTTTTCTCTAGTTCAACTATTAACTTAGCCATAAAGTCCCTAGATTGCTCATCCATTTTACGAACAAGTTGGTTAGCTTCTTCGTCACTAGTATCATCACTAGAGTCCATTTCGACTCATCACTAAGTTGAGGAAAGGGTTTTGGGGCAGTTTTTACCTTCTCACCCTTGGCCATGAGACAATGAATGGAAGTGCTCTCTTCATCATCGGTCAAATTGTTGAACAATCTTGAGGTGGAGGGAAGCTTCTTGATAGCCACAGTTGCAACTTTCTTCCCTTCCTCTTCACTAGAGCTTTCATCCCCGGAGTTCCATTCATGACCAATGTGGGCTTCACCACCATAGTGTCTTTTCTTGTAATGTGGCTTTTGATCTTTCTTGTAACTCCCTTTACCCTTGTCATTTCTGTTTTCTTTCTTCTCATTAGGGCAAGAAGCAATAAAGTGCTCGGTACTCCCACAATTGTAACAAGTTCTCTTTTTCTTGCTAGGAAACTTCCTCTTGGCAAACTTGTAACCTTGCTTCTTCAACCCTCTCTTGTAGGTCTTCATGAACAAGGCCATGTCCCCAATCTCAACATGACAACCTTCATCTTCATCTTCACTTGAATCCCTTGTGGAGCTTGCTACTTCCACCCTATTGGACTTTGACTTGAGAGGCTTGGAAGAAGTGGTATGCTTGGATGAGGATGAGGGTTTGCTTGACTTGTGGGAGTGGAGAGCCACCTCTTTAACCTTCAAGTTGTTTAACTTAGCCTCCAACTCCCCAATCTTCTTTCTATGTTGAATTTCCTTGTCCATGAGCTCATGTGTGAGAATTCTACCAAGAACATCATTTGGAGAGAGTTCCTCAAATCTTTTCTTCTCTCTAATCAAGGTGACTAAAGTAGGATTCCTTGGTGCAAAAGCTTCCAACATCACTTTCACAACAAAGTGGTCATCTAACTCATCACCACCTAGACCTCTTATCTTCCCAACAATAACCATCATCCTATCAAACATCTCTTGTGGCCCCTCTCCATCAAAGATAGTAAATCTATTGAGCTCGGCCATCAATATATTGATCTTGGATTTCTTGACCTTGTCAACACCCTCATGTGCAATGTGGAGAATGTCCCAAATCTCCTTGGCAATCTCAAGTCCACTAACACGGTTGTACTCTTGGGCATTCAAAGCACTAAGGAGTATGCTTGTAGCTTGACCATTCCTTCTAATGTTGCGTCGGTCAATTGGAGTGAGATTCCTAAAATCTTTGGGATCTTCAAAACCTACACACACAATATTCCACAATTCCAAGCTTAAGCCAATTAAATAAGCTTTCATCATATGCTTCCATTTAGCAAAATTAGTCCCATCGAATTGGGGTAATTTGCCAAGGGGAATAGTCACTTCATCCTTGGATTTGACATCCAAAGAATCATAGTTAAAGGATACGCTTTTGTAGTCGTTCTTGGCTTTAGACTTTGACTTTGGCTTGATTGTTCGCTTGGGAATTCTTGTGCCGTAGTACTCATCATCATCATCTCCATTCTCACTAGATGAGGACGACGATGAGGATGATGAGGATGGTGATGGAGATGGTGAAGGTGTTCTTTTTCTTCTTCTCTTCTCTTCTTTCTTTCTCCTCTTCTTCTTTTCTTGCTTGCTGTCTTCTTTCTTCTTTTCTTCTTCTTCTTCTTTCTTCTTGTTCTCTTTCTTGCTTTTCTTGCTTCCTTCCTTGGAGCCTTCCTTCTGACCTTTTTGAGCTTTTCGAACTTCTCTTGAGCTGATGTATCACCTACTTCCGAGGCATCACTTTCGGCCTCGCTAGGTATGTCTTCAAACTCCTCTTCTTCGTGCTTGTCATCATCACTTGCCATATCCTCACACGGTTAAGTGTTTACGAGGATGACCCGCTCTGATACCAATTGAAAGGATCGAGGCAATGTGGCCTAGAGGGGGGGTGAATAGGCACGCACACGTAATTTAAACTTTTTTTCGCAGAAACAAGCAGTCGGACCTCGGAACCTCCGAGATTATTCTCGGAACCTCCGAACGAGGCGACCTCCGAGAATAAACTCGGAACTTCCGACACCGTTAGAACGAGCACAAATAACAAGAGCTGCAAGAAACTTGATGGAAACCAGATCTAGTAAATTCTAAGAGGTACTTAGGACCTAGCAAGAGTATTTCTAAGCAAAGTACAAGCTAGCAAGGCACCACAAAGTAGATCGGGAGCAAACCCTAATAGATCTAGTCAAGCACAAGCATGAACAAGTAAGTAAATGAGAACACGCATGAGACAAAGATTTATCCCGTGGTTCAGCTCGCCACCAAGGCTTGCTTACGTCCACGTTGTTGAGGAGACCACCAAAGGCTCGGACCACAAAGGTCAACTCCTCTCTCACACCTATCACTTTGGGTAATAGGTGGAGGCTTTCCACTAGAATCACAAGGGGTAATACAAACACCTTGGAGCTTCCACAACTCGGTTTGGAGAGCTTCCAAGAACCTCTATCCGTCTAGGAGCAAGGCTCCAAGAGTAATAGATCCACCAAGCTTGCTAGGGTTCTTCCAAGTGCTCAAGTTTCAAGGGAGAAGGGATTGGCTCACTAACTCACTTCAAGAAAACCACTCTCAATCAATGCTAGGCAAGGATTTGGAAGAGAGTAGTTTGGGAGTGAATGCTAGGTGAGAGAAAACGGTAGAGAAACGGCGTTCCGAGCCGGAGGAGGGAGAAGATAACCGTTGGGGACCGTGGGGTATAAATACCCCCGCATCCGGAACGAGAACGGCTATATTCCGAGTTCGGAACCTCCGAGAAAAATCTCGGAACCTCCGACTTTTGAAAACTCGCGGATCGTAGCCCGTACGGTCGGAACCTCCGAGAAAATCTTCGGAACCTCCGAACAGAAAACAGCAGAGGCAAAACAGCTGCAGGTTACTTCCCTTGGAGTGAGGATTAGGGTTTAGGAAAGATGGATCATGAGCACTTGTAAACCACCCTAACTCACCATTAGTATCCCTCTTGATAGTACGGATTGTCCTATACTCAAATTCAAAAGATAAAATAAATAAACTCCTTCAAGTAGCATAGGCAATCTTCTTTGTAACAAGTTGAGGGGTCTCCAATCAATCTTTTGCACCTGTGATAATAACTTTATGCTGCACAACAAACTCAAAGGCTCATTAGCTCTTTAATTGTGTGGTCAACATCACCAAAACCCTCATAGGGCTTGATTGCACTTACACCAAGCAAGCCATTTCAAGCTCAAACTTTTCCCCCTTGTTGGCAATGCATGAATCAAGCCAAAAATGCAAAATTTTCAACATAGAGCTTCTCAAATAGACAAAATTCAACAAATAATGCTACACATGTCCAAATGAGCAAGTTAGATACTCTATAGCTTTGTATCGACATTGAAGATCACCAAGTTTCACAACCATTGGACGAAGCTAAGATGGATTTGGGCAATTTTGCGAAAAAATTGCCTCTCATGAGCAAAGTTCTAAACATGATCAAAACATATCAAAATGGCAAAGCCACACAAACTTTATGCTAGGACAGCCATTCTAATCATAAGACCATCACAAACACCCACAAGCACCTCATGTCATGTCAAAGCCACCGAGCCATGTGCCTACTTCTATGTATGAGACTTCTCATTGGTAGGCATCATGCAACGGTTTAGCACCCAAAGCAAATTAAATTCAACACATATGACATGGGAGCACATTTTCCAAGCATTTTACATTTCATTTTCAGATTCATATATGGTACATGAAATGTCTTTGCGACAAAAAGGAACTTATGCCCCTCCACAAGATGAAGCAAGAGGGCTAAACATTCATGATGGCAAATGAGCCTTTGCCCCCATATGATCAATAAACTAGCTATCCAACCACAAATTAAGCATAGAAAAGCCACTAAAACATGCCAAGATCATATAAAGGCATTTACACATGAGAGAGCATACATGTGACATTTTCAAAAACATAGCTATCAACCATGTATTGTTCATCAAGATCATCAAGAGCTAAGCCAAACTAACCATAGCATACCAAACAAGCTCACAAACACATATATCTCATTCCATGGTGAACAATGTATATGAGAGAAGCTTTTCCTAACCATGCATATGATACAAAATGCATGCAATCTAAGATACAAGGATGCCTATACATCATGTTACATATGCCATGCCAAATGCAAGAAATGTACAAAGGAAAACTATACATATGCTACAAAGGAGCTCCCACACACAAAGCTCACAAACCACCAGGCTCCTCGAGGGGAGGCAAAAAGGGTTCGACACCACCGGCAAGAGAGCAAAGGAGAACAAAACTCACAAGCTCCCCCTAAACACATGCACCGGGGCCAAAGAGCATACAAAGCTCACCTTACACACATGAGATAGAGAAGGAGCAAAACAAACCAAGTGGCTTGACCAAGGACACACACTCGAAGGTCACAAATACACTTACCTTTATCATTTCTTCACAATTCACTCATCCTTGTCCACCATCCCCGAAAGTGATGCACCTACATGTCACCACCGGGATATGAAGCCGAAGAACCACCCCCGATATCAACCAAATGGTCTCCGGGCCATCCACCTGCAACTCAAAACCAAGAGCGAGAGCGAGCAAACGACTCAACACTGGGGTTAGTTCCAAATGTGTAAAACCAGTGCCTAGACATTTGCTCGAAAGTGGGGTTAGCACAAACCAAACCATCTTTCCTACCAAAGGTACCTCCACGAACACCACCACGGTAACCACCATGAGGGAACCAACCCTCTCTACCTGGAGGAGGACCAAAACCACGAAAGAAAGCCCGTGGAACGTCCCTCCTCTCCATCTCAAAGCTACGGATCCTCCCATCCCTGTATTGTGCACGAGGAGGAGAATGCCTAGCAAACTGACTTCCTGCAAACTTTCCAGCCCAACCATTAGAACCATGACCTCCGGAAACAAACCTGCCCCAGAACGAGCACGAAACCCAAACCGCCGCTCGTCCTGTGCCTCGCACCGGTCTGACCGGTGCCCATCACCGTCCGACCGGTGTAGCCTGGGCAGAAGCACCTCCAACAGCCTTCCGCTCTCCCCAAGCCCGAACTGTCCTCACACTCGCCTTGGCCCCGGGCATCCGCACACTAGGCTCAAGTACACCATTGGAAGGGTGGTACTTGTCCTTGTTAGCCCACTCCTTTGCCATTCTCTCCTCTCGCTTCCTCTTGAAGCAAAACTCTCTCTTGTGACCATCCTTTCCACAAAACTCAAAATGGAAATGGATTGATCCGGGCTTAGGCTTGGGATGAGGCTCTTCACAAGGCTTCTCACTTGGTTTCTCACTAGGCTTTTCGCTTGCCTTCGACTCGGTTTTTCTCTTGGTTGGTTTGGCTTGGATGCAAACTTGTCTTTGGGTGTAGGTTGTGGTGGAACTAAAACATTCCCAAATTTCCCTTCTCTCTCACCATTGCCCTCACCAACCTTATCCAATCCCGAAGTCCAACCATCAAAGCGCTTACGGCTAGAAATCATCATACCAAGCCGAGGTTCTTGACTCGACAACCAACTCGGCGCTTCACGCAATTTATCATTCTCATCTTGCAAGCGACCAACACATTTTGCAAGATCCAAATTCTTCATAGCATGCAACTCACATGTAGAACAAGTAGGAATAGGCACTTTCAAATCGCCTCTAGTGAAACAATGCAAGAACGAAGCTCAACAATTTTCTCATGCAAACCGGGGCAAGAAGTGCAAGCACCAAGCAAAGTGGGTCTAGATTGTAGCTCAACCAACTCAACCCTAAGCACATCTAGTTCCTCACACTTGGAGGCATACTTCTCCCTAAGATCGATCAAGTCGGCTAGGAAAGCGAGCAATCAAGCACAATCATTTTCATCAGAAACAACAAGGCTAGCCTTAAGCGAATCAATTTCAAGCTTGCTATCAAGAACCTGTGTTTCTAGCTCAGCCACTCTAGTCCTAGCATCCTCGAGCAAAGATCTAAGCTCCTTCCTAAGCTTCTTAGCCTCTCTAAGCATGTGATCGCGATTATCAAGCAAGTCAACCAACTCCTCATTCTCCTTACACAAAGAAGAGAGCTCATCACATACCTCATCCTCGGAATCCAAGTCCGAGGTGTCCTTCGGCTTCTCTTGCTCGCTCGAATCGCGAGCCATGCCGCGAAGTCGTCCTTGAGGCTTATGCCCGTCACACAAAGGCCGTTGAAGTACTTGCCGAGCTTCTTCTTCTTCTTCTTCTTCTTCTTCTTCTTCTTCTTCTTCTTCTTCTCGCTTCTTCTTCTCCTCCTTCTTCTCGCTCCTTCTTCTTCGCTCCTTCTTCTTCTCCTTCTTCTTCTTCTCCTTCTTCTTCTCCTTCTTCTTCTTCTTCTTTTTCTTCACTCGATCTTGAAGACGTGTCCTCGGAATCGGACTCGATGTCGCTTGATCTCTTCATCTTCTCTCGAGACCGTGTCTTCTTTCCATTGGACTTCTTCCTCTTGTCCTTGAACTTGTTCTTGTTGTGGTTGTTCACCTTCGGACACTCGGCGAAATAGTGTCCAGCCTTGCCGCACATGAAGCATGTCCTTGGGTTCCTCCTCATGTTCACCCGGTTCTCGTGCGGGCTCTCGAACCGCCTCGTCGGGAGCGCCGGCTCATCCTCTCCAAGCACGTCGAACTCCTCATCCGGCATAGACATCAAAGAGGAAAAAAGAGAACATCCCGGTGGATGGGTTAGTGTTAGCCTTTCCTTTCGAACCACCAACGAGGGCAAGACTATGGGAATCGGTCGGACCCTCGAGCTTGGCGATCATGCCCCTATCCACCTCACCGACTTGAGCTTCGAGAACAGCTCGTTCACCGTCAGAGTGTCATACTTCTCCGACTCCACAATGGCCTCGAACTTTCCGCCCCATATTGTACGATCCAAAGAGTGTAAGAGCTTGACAGCTCTATCATGATCATCGTACGGGAGCACGTCCACATTGGCCCTCATGTTGTTCACAACCACCGTGAACCTCTGAAACAAGGCATCGATGGACTCACCGGGAGATGAATGAAGTTCTCGTACTCTCTCCCGTAGGTTGCATACATCCGTGCCTCGAACCTCGGTCATTCCCAACATGAGCCTCCTTCAAGACCGTCCAAATCCTACATGCCAAGTGCTCGGTGTGCACCCAATCGAACTCAGCCGACACAAAGCATGAAACAAGTAGTCGACCGCCTTATTGTTGGCATCGAATCTGTCCCTCGATCCTGGAGCGAGGAAGTCCATCGACTGGACATAGCCTGTGTCCACCGTGACATCCCAAAGGATCTGACCCTTTCCGCGGAGAAACGCACCCATCCGCTTGCTCCACATCTGGTAGTTCTTGTCATCGAAGTGTGGAGGACCCGAACCCCCGTTCCCGATACGCCATCCTTGGATCTTAGACTGGTTAGAGTCAACAAAGACCCGAACCGGCTCTGATACCACTTGAAGGACCGATACGGCGAACCAGAGAGGGGGAGTGAATGGAAGCCAATAAAAATTCTTCTCGAAGGAGATGGAAACTCCAACAAGATGAATGCGACTTCCAACACACTTCTCCAACTCACTACCCAAGTTGGTCAAGCCCACGTAGCCACTGGAGTGCCACTGGACCTAGGAACCAACACACAACCTTCCGACCCGAGAACGCAGCGGAACACCAAACCTCGAGTCTACAGACCAACACCGATCAGACCGGTGAGCACCACCGGTCAGACCGGTCCCTGCTGGTGAAACTGGGAAACTTTCACCAAGTGGCTCCACACCGGTCGACCGGTGAGACACACCGGTTAGACCGGGCCACACCGAAAGCCCCCAAAGCACCAAACGAGCCAACCGACCACCAAACCGACCCAAACTCGAAACGAGAGCAACACGAGACAACAGCGAACACACCCAGATGTTCACCCGAGCAAAAACCCACCGAGGGTTGCACCGGTCAGACCGGTCAAGAGCACCGGCCGACCGGTGTAGCTCCGCGCTCGGGATGAACAGCACTCACGGGTCAACTCCCCCAAATCCAAACCTCGATCTCCCGAATCGCTCCACGAACTTGAACAAGACTTTGGGGATATTAAGAACACCTCATGAGGAATCCATAGCGAAGTTTAATCCCACCAAAACTCGTCCAAAAAGGAGGAATCGAAGAAATCCCTCCAAAAGCACCTCTAACCCTAGAACTCGGAAAACCCCAAAATCGAGCCCCTTTACTCACGGATTTGGGAGGGGAATCACAGCCCAAAGAACCACGAAGGGTTCCCACAAATTTCCCCCATCAAATCCCCAAGAGAAAGGTCCCGAAAACAACCCAAAGAAATCACCAAGAGAGGGCTCCGAAAATCAACACCAAGAACAACCGGGAACAACACATCCAAACCTTGAGGAACCACGCCGAATCATCTATACATGCAACAAAGGTTCATACAAGGTCTAGCTTGCCGCCCGATCATCCAAACCTCTCACAAGATCTCACCATGAAGCTCTCAAGCTAGTCCTATGAAAATCCTAAGGAAAGTAGGAAGGAAAATAGGAAAACAAATGAGCTAGGGTTCCAAGAGTTTGTTGCCATCCTCTCACCTCTTGGGTTATATGGAGGCAACCGAAAGTCTAAAATGCCCTTTCCTAATAACTACGGATACAAGCCCCTCAAGGGCGGATTTGGAAGTCTTCATGTCTTCACCATCGGACGGATGCCCGGCGACCGCACCCTGCGTAGCCTCGACGCAAGCCATGCGATCCCGACGCGTGTCCTCTGCTTCGAAGTCTCCGGACTGCGTCGTCGCACACCGGTCAGACCGGTGCTCCTCACCGGTCAGACCGGTACCCACCGGTCAGACCGGTCAGACCCACCGGTCAGACCGGTCTGGCACTGCTGCAGCACCGTCTTCGGTTCTTCGGTCTTGGCTTTGTGGATCAACCAAGGAACCCAATGGTTTTCTGGTGAACCACCGGAAACCCCGCGAACTCGGTGTAGCCTCCGCCAATCTCCACTCATGACTTGGCTCCCATGTAGTCCCGGCTCGACCTTGGTTTTGAGGCTCAACCAAGAAACCGTCCACGACTTCATCTTGCTTGTTCATGCCACCATGCGGCCCGCACTTGACCCCCGCCGGCCACCGGGTCCCTCGAACGAAGCCTACTTGTCTTCTCCACACCGGAGGCCTCACCGGCGACGACCTTTCGCGCTTGTTCTTCACCCGCACCAACACCGGTCAAGCCGCAACCCGCACCCGCAATACTTAGCCAAGAATCAGTCCACACAATGTTGTCAATCACTCATCACACAAGGAAGCGACCATCCACCGGTCCTCGAACCACACATGGTCCTCAGCTATTCATATCTGAATTCGATCTGAGAATTCAATTTGAGAAAGAAAAACTATATGCATATATATCCACAGTATTTGTTCGTATCCGATTCGTTCTCATTGCTAGTACCCTTGATGTTTAAATAATAGTCTTCTAATCGTATCAATCTCATGTTCGCCCCCGTCTCACCCTCTTTCATGCGCCTTCGACGGCTACCGCCATAGAATCCACCCCCTCCCCCCACCCCACCCCAATAACACACTGATCTTACCCAGTATAGACAAAATTATGGCTACACTTGATGCTTACAAAACAATCTTCTACTCGCATCAATCTAGTTGTCGACGGGAACGCTGCTTACTACTTAGCACATAACGTCTAAATCCTGAGAAAATTTGAGAAAAAAGTGCAAGCACGAGGATTTGAAATGTATCGTTCCTGTATATCCGCTTTCGTTTTCCTGACCGGCGTTCCCGATCTCGTTCACATTTCCGAATAATAAATACGAAAACAAAAGTAGTTAAGGGATTTTCCTGACCATTACTGACTCCTTTGTCCTAATTTTAAGGTTTTGAACGACGTACGATTGGCTATATATACAGCTGATGGCTGGAGTGCTGCCATTGTGGAACGAGTGGGAGGTCCAGATCCTGGTTCTTTTCAGCTTGTCGCTGCAAGTGTTTCTGCTCAGCTTTGCAAGACTTCGTCGACGCAATATCCCCACCGTGCTATGGATCAGTCTCTGGTTAACGTACCTGCTGGCTGATTCAGTAGCGGTATACATCCTCGGCCACATGTCCATCGGCTACAAGCTACGCGAGCACCAGCAGTTCATGGCATTCTGGGCATCATTCCTCCTGGTTCATCTCGGTGGCCAGGACACTATTACTGCCTACGCCATGGAGGACAATAATCTCTGGCTGCGCCACCTGCTAACTCTTGCTATACAGGCTGTAGGAGTGACCTATGTTCTATACAAATATCTTGCCGGCAGTGGGGTAGCCTTCATGTCGGCGGCAATCCTGATGTTCTCCATCGGTGTTATCAAGTACGGGGAGAGGGTACAGTCACTCAAGACTGCAAACCTGGACAGCGTCAGCAAGTTCCTGGACAGTGTGAAGCTGGAGAATAAGGAAGGGCCTTATTACCCAGTTGAGGTGCCGGATGCTGAAGACATGCTCCAGGGTGCTCATGACATGCTCTACATTTGCATGGGTCAGTTCGTTGGTTACAAAATCTGGCCATCTGAATTCCAGTTTGAGGCTGTAAGGCTTTTTTTATGATGGGAAGAAGATGTACGAGTTGATCGAGATGCAGCTCTCCTTGATGTATGACATCTTTTACACCAAGGCTACAGTGGTCTACACATGGCACGGGTTCTGCATCCGTGCTTTTCCAGTACTTGGCACGGTCACTGCATGCCTGCTGTTCCAGTTCAGCGCTAGCAAAAATGATTACAACAGAGTAGATGCCACCACGACTTGTGTGTTGCTCATTGGTGCACTCCTCTTAGAGCTGGCATCGGTTCTGCAGATATTGATGTCAACATGGACATGTGCATGCAGCGCTGAAGGCTAGAAGATGGGGCCGGCTACATCGGCTACTCTTATCTCTTCGGCGGCATGTAAAGGCAGCACAGCTCATGAGAGCATGGTCAGGCTCTATTGGACGTCATAACCTTCTGGAGGAGTCCAGCAGCAGAGGCAAAGCAACAAGTCTCAGCAGTAAAACGTTATCCTTCTTGACAAACAGTGGCGACAGCATTTCCCCAAAAACTAAGGAGTTGGTGCTGACAGCACGGGGATGGAGGCTTGGAGACGATTACATGGACAGCCGGCATTGAGTTCGACGAAAGCATCCTTTTCTGGCACTTTGCTACCGACATATTCCTGTTTTTCTATGTGCAAGAACACGGGGGGCAGGAAAATGAGCACTATGTGGAGGCTACAAAGGCAGTCTCCAACTACATGATGTTCCTCCTTGTGGAGCACCCCTACATGCTGCCCAGCCCTGTTAGCTCCAGATTGTATCTTAGTGCCAGGCGAAAACTGGGTCCCCTGCTATCTCTTGGTGACCGTCGGATGTTTGAACATATAAGACACAAAGTAATACCTGATTACGGGGATTTTCCACATTTCCTTGATCCTGGAGCAAAACTTGCCAATCAGCTGCTAAGCAAGGACTGGTCTGATATGACGGACGTGCTGCATGTTGTTTTCGGGGTGTGGGTGCAGAAATTGAGCTACGCCGCACAATACTGCAGCAGGGATTCGCATGCTAGGCGACTCAACAGTGGAGGTGGCGAGTTCATTATTACCGTCGTATGGCTTTTGGCAAGAGTGTTGTTTCACGGGCACTACTCCAAGCAAGATTTGTATAGGCAAAGAGCGGCTGAATTTTTTGAGACACGAAGTTCAACCCAATCCAAAGATGAAGAGGATGAAACAAACAGTGACATGTTTCGGAAAGGTACCTGTCATGCTGTCACTACTGCACAAAATTTATTTTTGATGGCATTGATATATACATTATTAGCATCATTAGAATCAGCTCTGCATTCTTGTAAGTTTATATGATTGTATTCAAATCGTTCGATCGATAGGCGAGATCGGCCCGGTTCTGCAGCGACCCATGGTGGATGTGCGGACTATGTTCCACCTGCAGCGCGGAAGCTGGGGAGCGGGCAGTTCGAGACCACCACATACCTGTGTACGGAGCGTGCGACGGGGCTCAAGTACGCGTGCAAGTCCGTGGCCAAGAGCAAGCTGGTGCGCCGCGCCGACGTACGTCGAGGACATGCGATGGGAGATCGCCGTCCTGCAGCACCTCAGCGGCCAGCCCAACGTCGTCGAGTTCAAGGGCGCCTTCGAGGACAGCGAGCACGTCCACCTTGTCATGGAGTTGTGCTCTGACGGAGAGCTCTTCGACCGCATCACCGCCGAAGGGTCGTGGTTCTATTCGGAGCGGCAGGCCGCCGCCGTGTGCCGCGGCATCGTCGGCATCGTGCACGTCTGCCACTTCATGGGGGTCATGCACCGCGACCTCAGGCCGCTAGAGAACCTCCTGCTCGCCAGCCCAGCCGACGACGCACTGCTCAAGGTCTTCATCGAAGAAGGTTCGTTCAAGACGATTATAGTTTCAGTAGGACTTCTTTTTAGATGATTTAATTTCAGTAAGCTGGAAAACCATTCACAACCTGTCGCAATACATCAGAGAATAGTATTTTCAGACGCCAGAGTCCTTTACCTGATCATTGTACAGTAATTCCCCTAACAAATGCAGGTAAAGTTTACAAGGACATTGTGGGATCGGCATACTATGTGGCGCCGGAGGTACTGCGGCGAAATTATGGGAAAGAAATTGATGTCTGGAGCGCTGGAGTTATACTGTACATTCTTCTATGCGGCTCACCGCCATTCTGGGCAGGTGAATACTCAAATCTCTTCATCCTAGCACACCACATTACTTGCAGTCGCATAATGCTGAGTGCCACAATTTAATTGAATATCTGAGCAGAAACAGAGAAAGGCATATATGATGCTATATTGATTTGCGAACTTGATTTAACAAGCACCCCGTGGCCCTCCATATCTGAAAGTGCCAAGGACCTTATCAGGAGGCTGCTGAATAGAGATCCCAAAAGGCGTATAACAGCAGCACAGGCTCTAGGTACCACTCTTAACTAGATTTGTCACGTACGTATTTCAATCAATCTATAGATGTAAAGTTCATCGATTTATATTCCAACGTGCAGAACATCCATGGCTCAAAAAAGGTGGTGCACCAGACAAACCTACCGACAACGCACCCCTATCAAGAATGAAGCAATTCAAGGCAATGAACAAGTTAAAGCAATTAGCACTCAAGGTACACCCTCTTCAATAAGAATATTTAGTACTTCGCCTCAATCAAATTCAGTTGACTCAGTCTCTCATTTCGTCATAATTAAGGTAATATCAGAGAACCTATCGCCCGCAGAAATCATGGGATTGAAGCAAATGTTCAATAACATGGATCTGTTCAGGGGTCGGCGGCTTACCTCGTTCTTCTCTCCCATGTGGTCGAGGATGGTGGTGTGTTGTGTAGGGTGCGGTTGTTCTGTTCAGGAGTGTTGTGCGGTGGTGTTCGCTTCGGCTCGTTATGTAATTTTGCTACTTCTTCTTAAATAACATAGCAGTGCTCCCGCTTTTATTTCAAAAAAAATAACATGGATACCGACAGGAGTGGCACAATCTCAGTTGATGAATTGAAGGAAGGGCTGAATAAACTAGGATCAAACATCAGTGAAGCGGAGGCTCAAGAGCTTATGGAAGCAGTAAGATCTCATTTTGGTTCAGTCTCAGCACAAGTTTAGTGTATTAAATATACCTCATTAATCCTACTTCTGTGCAGGTTGATTTAGACAAGAGTGGCAGCATTGATTACACTGAGTTCGTTACAGTCATGATGAACAAACATAAAGTGGAAGATGAGATGGATTTAATCCGTGCATTTCAATACTTCGACAAAGATAACAGCGGGTAAAATTAATTATGTTGAATCAAGAACGTAATTAGGCTTTATGCATCATCTTGACAAAGTACTAAAGAATTGATCAATGTTAGAACTCGAAAGCCAAATTACATGCCCTCATTTTGTTCAAGTATAACAAATTAACAATTTTCAGCAAACTGTTCTTCTCTACTTTTTTTTCTCATAAACTGATTTATGAAAATGGAATGTTTGATATATTGTTTTAGATGAGGGATATAATATCCAGCCTCTATGTCGGAGAGACGTACACTACCCGTAATCTGTACATGTTTCGAAAGTAGGTATAAAAAAGAGGAGAACAAAACATGGGAGCAAATCTATGCCAAACGATTCTGGTGTTTCCATCCACCATTGCCACGTTCTAACTTCTAAAGCAATAACTTCCAAATAGGAGCTGAGCTTACTGAACATCTCCTTTGTATATTCGTCACACTGTAACTGTGACAAAAAGTACTGTAGCCATTATGCCCATCTGAAGACCACCTGCATAAATGTAGAATATCTGGTTTTGTCAAAAATAATATCATTACGGTGTCTTGAAATAGCCCAACATAATGCAACTGTAGCAACAAAGATGAAAGATTTATAAGGAATTGGATGCTCGTTAGCCTAAGAGGGGGAGGAGGTGAATTATGCAACTTAAAACCTTAACCTATGGCTTCACTATTTTTACACAAAAGTAAACTAGAACATACTATCTATATGTGCAACTAAGGTTGTTCTAGTGTGAAACTCCCATCCCAAAACAAGGTTTGCAACATATAGCCATTCCTAGCATGATACTACTCTAGGAAAGTAAAGGCAAGCAAAGATTGCAATAGATTAAATGCGGAAACGTAAGGGGGATGAGAGGAAGCAAACTCTTGACACGCGATTTATCCTGTGGTATCGGTAGGCACTAAGTCACCCCTAGTCCACGTTGTTGAAGCACTCACACAAGAGTATTGCTTCCCGGTCACCAAGTCTCTCCCAAGAGCACCACTTGACTCGGCACAAAGGCTAGCCACTTAGGCACTTGCCAAGCTCCCTTGGTCACCTTGATGCCGCCTCCACTAAGGAGCTTCTCCACCAAGGAAGGGGGTCTCCACGTCCCCCGCACAAAGTGTCCTCGCCGCTCCACACCAAGCCGGAGGGTCGATGACGATTGTCGGTGAGCCACTTAGGCCCCAAGGCTTCCGGCGAACCTTGTACAACCGGATTCACTCAAGAATCACCTCACAAGGTTGGCACAACCTTGTACTCACTCGGCTCTAAGCTAAGCCTAGCACTAAGCACATACACAAAGCATATGCAAGTCTAAGGATGAGAAATTGAGCACTTGGATGAATTGGATATGATCTTGAATGTGTCTTGAACTCCTTTGTACTTCCACACAATCCTGGCCACCTCAAATGGCCGAGTGGAGGAGGTATAAATAGCCCAAGGCATCAAACTAGCCGTTGGCTAACGGCCACTGAAAATAGTACCGTCGGATGATCCGACGCTATATTTTTCGGGGCGTCGGTTCATCCGGTGCCCCTCCCACGTCACATAGCCGTTGAGGTTCTCGACACAACCGCTCCAACGCTATGCACCGATGGTACGTCGGATCATCCGTCGTCGAAGACTCCGCACTCAAGTCGCCTCTCGTTAGCTTCCATTTGACCGTCGGATAGACCGACGCTTCATCTTGACCAAGGCGTCGGATCATCCGGTGCTAAAGGCTTCGTCTTGGCGCGTCTCGTATGAATTCAAAGGCGAGCGTCGGATAGACCGACGGGGTCCCCACTCGACCGTCGGATCATCCGGTGCTACTCTCTTAATTGCTCTTCCTCTGCAACTCGTCCTACGCTACTAAATAATGGAATGTCGGTTCATCCGACGGTACCTAGGGTTTGACCCTGTGCACCAACTCGTCCGACGATTGCACCGACGCTTGTATTTGAGGGACCGTCGGTTCATCCGACGGTGTCTTGTCTTTTCCTTTTCTTGCTCGGTTTTGACCCTTGTTTTTCTCATTGTTGCATGTAGTTTTCTTGCATCCTTGGGACCTAGAAATGTCTACAAAGACATGCTAGAACAATGAGGTTAGTCCCAATGATCATGTTGTCATGAATCACCAAAATCAAACTCGAACTAATGGCATATGAGGCCATGTTCACTACAATCTCCCCCTTTTTGGTGATTTATGACAACACAACCAAAGCAAGCATAAATTTGCAAGAATTGACAGAATTAGAATCACTTACACTTGCTTGGATGCTTACCATCATCCAAACTCCCCCTAGATCAAACTTCCCCCTTTTTGATCTTCATGTTCACATTCTCCCCCTTGGGTCTCATATCCTTTAAACCACTTGTAAGTATCCTTGAAACCACTTGTAAGCTTAAGCCACAAGATTGCTTTGGTCCCACATTCTCCCCCTTTGGAATAAATCTCCAAAAAGTCCCAAAGCAAAAGGGGTCCAAGGAAACTAGCAAGTCCTATCAAGCATAGCTTAAGGAGAAATGTTAAATGCAAGGGAGCAAGCCGCATGAACCATGATCCATAAGTATGATATCAGTGAAGATACCACATGTGTGAATAACTAAGGTGGATCACAAGCTCATGAGACTAGCATGATACAACCTAAGCTCCCCCTAAGTGTGTGCACAAAAAGAATACCACTTGTAAGACAAGGGTAAGTGCACAACTACAAACTTGAAAGACAAGGAAGCTTAGAGCATATCATGCAAGGAGGTAGCTTAAAGGACAAGAGATAAGACAAATGAGTTCTTGTTACATTACCACTTGTAGATATCACTTGTAGTCTTTTGATCATTGCATACCTCCGGGGGATAATCCTCTCTACCTTGTTGGCACCACATTGAGATGAGCCACTTGGAAATGATATCGCTAGGTGACACCACTTGAGAGAAGCTTGCATAGAAGACACTTGGGGTACCACAAGGATTAGGAATGTATGAGTACATTGCCTTTGAACTTATATAGAGACATAAGCTCGCAAGGACACGACTCAATAGCATGAAGCTCATATTGCTATATTCACTCTTTTAGAGATGTTAGATCACATAGAGAGTGAAATAGCATTCTCTTAGAATGAATTACCGCACCGGAACGCGTCGCCAAGGGACTACATAAGATAGGTTTGAAACAAAGTTAGTCCCATAACCAAACCATAGGATGAGCTGCCCCTAAATGTGTGCATTTAGTGTTTGAATTACCAACCAAATGTATGCACATTGTTTATGACAACAAAAGGGAAGCTAATCCTATAGCTTGCTCATGATGCAAAGAGATATATATAAATACATGCATCATGAAGGAACAAGTGTAGTTTTCCTACACACTAATCAAACCATGTAGATTGCTCATGGGTTAGCACATGACACAAGCAACCTACCATATGTAAATATTGCAACAAATGCAACCTAAACGAGGCAATGGAGCTACAATGATACAAGAGATTGATACTAGTTTCCATTACCTTAACTGGGCAACTTGGGCAACACATGTCCAATTTGCAAGCTTGGCTTATAGGCATGAATCTTCTCATCTTGATTGTACCAAGCCTCCCAAGTCCCCGTATTCAAGGCCTTCAAGTGGCCTTCGGAACCCAAACCATTTGAGGCCCCTTCATATTGGTGATGACTTCCTTGGGCACCCAAATGGGTTGGTTCCAACCCCGCTCCTACTTCATCTTCCCAACCTTGTGTGCAACCACCTTGCCATTTGCCTTCTTCTTGATAACGTAGGTATTGCTCTTGGTCTTGTTCTTGCGGTTGGGCTTGGTGTAGATGAGGGAGCTCTTGATGGTGGGCTTCAACTTCTTCTTCTCGCCCTTGTCCATCTTCTTGACAAATTGAGGGCATTTGTAGAACTTGTGCCCTTCTCCATGACACTTGTAGCAAGTCACGGTTGCACCCTTCTCAAGCTTCTTCACCATGGGATCACGGTTATCCTGAGAAGGTTGGACATTGCTCTTCATGTCTTGAGAGATGTGCACTTGTTCTTCATCGTTCTTGCCCTTGCCCATCAAGCTTGCCAACCTCTCTCGGAGCCATTTCACTTCTTGCTTGAGCTCATCATTTTCCTTGCCTGTGAGATAATCACATATTTCTACAACGACATTCTCATTGCAAGATGGTGAGCAAGATTCATCAATTAAATTAATGCAAGAAGTTGAAGCATCTACCTTGGAGATAGGAATTGCACAAGGAATAGATGTTTCATCAAGCTTAGATTTTAGCTCATCACATTCCTTACTAAGCAATTTGAATTTGCACAAAAAATGTTCATAATTTGTAGCAAGGGTGGCACTAAGATCATTAAGAGCATTGAGTTTAATTTCATTAGCTTGTTTATCAAGCATTCCTTTTTGCTCATGGACTAGCTCAACAAGATCATTAAGAGAGGTGGTGTCGAATTCTTCATCACTTACATTGCTTTCCATACCTTTGGCCATAAGGCACATGTGTGATGACGAAGGACCTTGCATGAAGTGGGTGGTGAAGTTCTTTCTTGATTCATCGCTTGAGCTAGAAGAACTTGACCCACCACTTTTCTACTCACGGACGACTATAGTTGCTTCTTGCCTTGGTCTCCTCTCCTTGACCACCTTCTTCTTGGGCTTGTGCTCGATCTTGGTGAACTAGATGTGTTGATGATGACGCCCTTCTCTCAAGTGGATGTTGTAGCCGTACATGTTGACTTTCTTCACATACTTGAAGATCTTCTTCACGTACTCGGCCACCATAGATTCAACCTCTTCATCACTTGAGGAATCTTCATTGTCACCATCATCACCATCATCCTCACTTGAGCTTCCATGAGTAGCCATTCTACTCAACACCTTCCCTTGTTGGCTTGAGAGAGCATGGCTTGTGGTTGGAGAAGATGGTTCTTGGGGCTTTTCTTGGGGCGCCTTCTTTGACTTGGGCAGTAGTTGAAGCTCATGTGCCATGACCTTGCTCAAGATATGCGATGGCTTCAAATCTTCGAGCTTCTTCTCGTAGATGATTGCCTTCACCAAGTCATAATCGGGCTTCCGGAGACTTTGAAGGATCTTGCGGTTGATGTTCAAGTCTGTGATGTCCTTCACATCTAAAGCATTGATCTCATTGACAAGCACATTTAGGCGTGAGTACATAGATTTGGCATTTTCATTTGCAAGTTGCTTAAAGCTATTGAATTCCTCAAGAAGACAACCGTAGCGTTCATTAGCAACTTCTTTTGAACCCTCATTTTGCTCCTTGATGGTTTTCCATAGCTCATGAGCATTTTCACAAGTAAAAACTCTATTGAAAACACCTACATCTAGTGATGACAAAATGATACTCTTAACAATTGCATCAAATTGCTTTTCCTTTCTAGTACCATTTTTCATGCCCTCATCGGTGACTCTCCAAACATCAAGGTCCTTTGCTTAGAGATAGGCCTCCATGAGAACCTTCCACCGAGGATAACCCGTGCCATCGAAATGTGGAGCCAAACCTATGGTATCCACCCCTTTCATACCTCTATAGAGCAACTCACTAGGCGGTGAAGCCTAACCGTTCCAATGAGCCGGTTTTCACAAATTACCAATCGAATTGGCATTTCCTTGTGAAGGAAGTGAGTCCCGGCTCTGATATCACTTGTAAGGAATCGGATGCTCGTTAGCCTAAGAGGGGGAGGGGGTGAATTAGGCAACTTAAAACCTTAACCTGTGGCTTCACTATTTTTACACAAAATTAAACTAGAACATACTATCTATATGTGCAACTAAGGTTGTTCTACCGTGAAACTTCCATCCCAAAACAAGGTTTGCAACCTATAGCCATTCCTAGCACGATACTACTCTAGGAAAGTAAAGGCAAGCAAAGATTGCAATAGAGTAAATGCGGAAACATAAGGGGGATGAGAGGAAGCAAACTCTTGACACGCGATTTATCCCATGGTATCGGTGGCACTAAGCCACCCCTAGTCCATGTTGTTGAAGCACTCACACAAGAGTATTGCTTCCTGGCCACCAAGTCTCTCCCAAGAACACCACTTGACTTGCCACAAAGGCTAGCCACTTAGGCAATTGCCAAGCTCCCTTGGTCACCCTGATGCCGCCTCCACTAAGGAGCTTCTCCGCCAAGGAAGGGGGTCTCCACGTCCCCCGCACAAAGTGTCCTCGCCGCTCCACACCAAGCCGGAGGGTCGATGACGATTGCCCGCGAGCCACTTAGGCCCCAAGGCTTCCGGCGAACCTTGTACAACTGGATTCACTCAAGAATCACCTCACAAGGTTGGCACAACCTTGCACTCACTCAGCTCTAAGCTAAGCCTAGCACTAAGCACATACACAAAGCATATGCAAGTCTAAGGATGAGAAATTAAGCACTTGGATGGATTGGATATGATCTTGAATGTGTCTTGAACTCCTTTGTACTTCCACACAATCCAGCCACCTCAAATGGGTGAGTGGAGGGGGTATAGCCCAAGGCATCAAACTAGCCGTTGGCTAACGGCCACTGAAAATAGTACCGTCGGATGATCCGACGCTATATTTTCCAGGGCGTCGGTTCATCTGGTGCCCCTCCCACATCACGTAGCCGTTGAGGTTCTCTGACACAACTGCTCCGATGCTATGCACCAACGGTACGTCGGATCATCCGGTGCTGAAGACTCCGCACTCAAGTCGCCTCTGTTAGCTTCCATTTGACTGTCCGATAGACCGACGCTTCATCTTGACCAAGGGGTCGGATCATCCGGTGCTGAAGGCTTCGTCTTGGTGCGTCTCTGTATGAATTCAAAGTAGTGTCCAACGTCAACATTATGACTTTAACTTCGAGACTACCACTGGTAACCATTCCTTGAATCCATCATCTACACCATTTAGAAGAGAATCCTTTCATTCGTAGTGTTTGTTGAAGGAATGACCATTTAACCTTATCGTACAACATTAATTCATCCGTACTCCTTGTTAAAGCTTTGCTATAATTGGGTGTGCAACATTAATGACTGTAGGTACATAACAAGAGATGAACTGGAGCAAGCCATGGCAGAGTATGGAATGCGTGATGAGGCAAGCATTAAACAAGTACTGGATGAAGTTGATAAAGATAAGGTGAACACGCATATTTCCTCCCACTAAGTAGTTCAGTTCGCACATAATTAATCATTGCCCCACACTGAATAATTCGCAGGACGGGAGGATTGACTTTGAAGAATTTGTGGAAATGATGAGGAAAGGAAGCTAGCTATATCGTTTGATGGATTCTGTGCACCAAATACAAATTGAGTAAATAAATATGTGATAATGTGAAGTCTCCAAATTGTGCATGGAGTTCATTAGCTCAGCTAGAATTAATATGATGTTTGGTTGGAGCTCTTCAGATGTTCCAATTGTTATATACATGCAACATTTCTTTGGATTTTCTTTGAGAGTGCAACACAACTGAATAATATGACATGCACAAGGAGAGGAGGTCTTGAGTTATTCATGGCCACGTGCAAATTGCAGTACGTACGTCACGTGTGTCAGTATTGAATACCCACCAGGGTTCAAATCCTAGTGCTCGCACTTTTTCTTGGATTTTCCAGGATTTACCGGCGTTATGCGTTAAGTGGTAAGCGATGTTCCCGTCGACGACGAGGCACCATTGGTGACTTCGAGAATCTCTAGATCTGTCGGTGCTCGGTCCTTCGGAGGTGCTCATAGGGGTAGGGTTTGCGTACGTGTATTCATAGGGGTGAGTGTGCGTGCGTATTGTGAGCTTCTGCGTTGTACTGTGTAATTCTAAAAGAATACATGTAGTATATATGTACCTATCCCGGCCGGTTTGCATGCGATTCAACATGTTGGAACAGAGGGTTGCATTTTCTAACTCACGTGTTCATCTTACTAGTGGAACCTCACCCGCGCGTTCTTGCGGGAATTAAGAAAATGCAATGATTTTAAGAAAAATTTACCATGATATCATCTCTTAACGATAGCATATTATGTAAAGTTGAAATAACCGGGTAATGAGTATCACTATTTATTTAAACCAAAGTGGCAAGCTATTTGAACTGAAGTTTTTTATCCGAGTATAAACAAATATTCATAACGATCACATGGTGTATCTCGAAAAAAGAACATGTAACTATTTATTAGGGTGAGTCCTTGGTAGCATAGATAATTGTCGTGGGTATTTAGGAACGATTTTAAGAGATCTGAATTTTAATCACTAATAAGTTTAATCACAATTTGATTTGGAGAAGATCCAAACTGAAGATTAGAAACATGGTGCCGGCTCAGGATCCTTGAATCTGATATGTGTCCAAAAGTCACCGACAGAATCATCAATTCAGTGAGCAGGCTAAGCTGTTTGAATAAAAAAACACATAGGCTACCATTGAACGACACAGCATAACAATGAACGAATGGTATATGTTTTCGATAGGAACCTGATTTGAAGAGCGAACACCTCAACAGCTGCGTCGGGGGAGGGAGCGCCGCGTGGTGGAGGGCCTCTGCGCCGGTCGCGTCGAGGAGGAGCGCATGGCCAGCAGCACCGCGTCGGGGAGGGCTCCGCAGCACGGAGCTCCGCCGGGGAGGGTCTCTACGCCACCGGTCGGTATTTGCGCCGCCAGGGAGGGCCTTTGCGTCGGTTGCGTCAGGGAGGGCCTCTACGTCGGCCGCGCCGGGGTGGAGCGCATGGCCAACAGCGCCGCCGGGGAGGGCCTCTGCGCCGACTGCGTCGAGGAAGGTATCTACGCCGGCCGCGTCGGGGTGGGGCGCATGGCCAACAGCACCGCGTCGAGGAAGGCCTCTGCGCCGCCGCGTCGCGGACCGGTGCCTGGGCAATAGCGCCACGTCGGGGGAGCTGATTGATCTACTGTGAAGAAGCGGAAGAGGTAGGCACGCGATGGCGTGCGGTGGGAAGGCGGGGAGTCGGGCGCAGCGCTGCTGGAGGACATGATGGGTGGTACGTCCTATGTTCCAGTTACTACTCACACCGGCCAATCGAAGCTCGAGAACTCCTTAAGGAGAGCTAGTGGGGAGCTCCTATATAGGAGTTATAAATAACTGCTGGTAGGCTGTTTAGATTGTCGTGAAAATTGGTGCTTCAATAGTGTTGGAATATGTGTGTTAAGACTGAGTAAGTTGAATCAAATATGCGAGTTACTACAAGGATATCAAAGGAATTAGTAGATCACAATGGGTTTGCCCAGTTTGCTCGGATAAAAGTGTTGAGTATAAGTGAATTGTCAACGTTTCTCTATCAACTTAAGTTTTTAGGTGTAACTAGTCGGTGCATGCAACTCAGTATGGTAGCAAGACCAGAGGTCTTGTATTCGAATCCTGGCTGGCGCGATTTATTAAATAAATTGCTATCTTCATGGAGTCTTCTGCGTCTTCTGTTGATGGAGACTATGATTCTCGAGTGTTCCACGGTAATGGATGGACTTCCCCGAAGCAGTGGATGGCCCCGATGGCAAGGAAGATGAAGGTAAAAATTTTTTATCTTAAGGTCTTAGTTGTAAAAGGGGTTATGTTTTAATGAAATCTGATCCCTTTCAAAAAAAACTTTTAGATGTAAGTGATCGTGCATGCAACTCAATAGAAGTTTTTTTAGAAATGGGAGGGACAAGATGTTGAGTTATGATCCAAATTCTGTCTCCCAAGACAAAGGCCGACTTCGACGGAGCGAAGCGGAGGCCCGTCGCCGTAGGCTTGATTCTGTCTCCCAAGGGTTTTCCACGTTAAATCTCGTGTCTCCCGCGGTTTGATTCCTTTACTTGTCGTCGTTTATTCGCCATCGTTTATAACAAGTGGTATCGTAGCTGGTTTCGCATTTGTTTTTCTTCGATGTCGTCGATGATGAAGTTTGATCTACCGCTGTTGGATTACAAGACGAGGTTCTCGTCGTGGCAAGTCAAGATGCGAGCTATTCGGCGAACACTCATGATCTTGATGTGGCGCCGGATAAGTTCGGTGGCAAGTCGTCCAAAGATTGGACCGATGAGGAGAGTCGCAAGGATCGTAAGGCTCTGTCTTTAATTCAACTTCATCGTCCAATGATATTTTGCAAGAATGTCCGCGAGAAGAGACCGCCGCAAAGACTGCGGTTGAAACCGGAATCGATCCGTATGTCCAAGGATCTAACCAGTAAGATGCATATGAAGATGAAGTTGTTCACACTCAAGATGGAGGAGGGTGGTTCGGTGTTGAGCCACATATCTGCTTTCAAGGAGATCGTTGCCGACCTAGTGTCGATGGAGGTGAAGTATGAGGATGAGGATTTAGGCCTCTTACTGTTATGCTCTCTGCCCAGTTCGTTTGCATCTTTTCGTGACACCATACTTTTGAGCCGTGATGAACTAACCGTCTCGGATGTTTATGAGGCACTCCAATCCAAGGAGAAGATGAAATGCATGGTGCACTCTGATGGGTCGTCCTCCAAGGGCGATGCTTTGCAAGTTAGAGGCAGAACCGAGCAGAGATCCTCTAATGAGAGCAATGATCGTTTCAAGAGCCAAGAAAGCGAGAGGTCGTTCTAAGTCTAGACCGCCCAAGAAGTTCGTAAGTATTACAAGAAAAAGACTCATTTTATTGAGGAATGTTGGAAGCTTAAGAATAAGGAGAACAGGAAAAATAATTCGGATGGTAAGGCCTCTCGTTGTTTCGGTGGCCGGGAATACTTCGATTCGGGAGAATGTCCGGTTGTCCTTGCCGGTTGTGTTTCCGGTCATGATGAATGGATACTTGATTCCGCATGTTCATTTCATATCCGCACTAACGAGAGATTGGTTCGGTTCTTATAAACCCGTGCGGAATGGAGATGTAGTGCGTATGGGAGATGATAACCCATGTGAGATTGTGGGTATAGGCTCCGTTCGGATCAAGGCGCATGATGGCATGACACGTACGCTAAAGAATGTGAGGCACATACCGAGGATGACTAGAAATCTCATCTCACTCAAGACACTTGATTCGAAGGGTTCAAATACTCCGGTTCAGGTGGAGTTTTAAAGGTATCAAAAGGTTCTCTTGTCTTCTTGGTAGGTGATATGAATTCTGGAAAGTTATATGTCCTTAGAGGAAGTACTTTACAAGGTTTCATATCCGCCGCTGCTGTTACTAATGCTGAACCTAGTGAGACTAACCTTTGGCATATGCGTCTTGGACATATGAGTGAACTTGGTATGGCGGAATTGGTGAAGAGAAACCTACTGGATAGTTGTACTTTGAGTGGCAAGAAGTTCTGTGAGCATTGTATTTTCAGGAAGCACAAAAGGGTAAAGTTCAATACCACTGTTCATACCACCAAAGGTACTCTTGATTATGTACATGCTGACTTATGGGGTCCCTCTCGTAAGCCTTCTTATGGTGGTGCTCGTTACATGCTTACTATTATTAATGACTACTCTAGAAAAGTATGGCCTTACTTTCTGAAAAATAAAGATGATACTTTTGCTGCTTTTAAAGATTGGAAAGTGATGATAGAAAGGCAAACTGATAGGAAGGTGAAGGTGCTTCGTACTGATAATGGTGGAGAATTTTGTTCTGCTGCGTTTAATGATTATTGCAAGCAGGAAGGCATTGTCAGGCACCACACCATACCGTATACTCCGCAGCAAAACGGTGAGGCTGAGCGCATGAACAGGACCATCATCTCGAAGGCCCGTTGCATGTTGTCCAACGCGCAGATGAGCAAGCGTTTTTGGGTTGAAGCAGCTAACACCGCATGCTACTTGATAAACAGGTCGCCGTCTATTCAACTTAATAAGAGAACACCTATTGAGGTATGGTCTGGCACACCCGCCGATTATTCACGGTTGAAAGTTTTTGGCCGCACCGCTTATGCTCATGTTGATAATGGAAAATTGGAGCCTAGAGCTATTAAATGTCTTTTTCTTGGTTATGGTTCGGGAGTTAAAGGATATAAGTTGTGGAATCCCGAAACTAAAAAGACTTTCATGAGCGAGAGTGCCGTTTTCAATGAATCCGTGATGTTTAATGACGCTTTGTTCTCGGATCATGTTCCAAATAATTTTGATAAAGGGCTGCAAAGCATATGAGCGTGCGAGGTGGAGCATGTGGATGACGAAAAAGGTGTGCGGGGTGCGGCAACATGTGTATGATGATACGGACGAGCGAGGTGGAGCCGCCCGTAGATGACCGAGGAAAATGGAGTCGTTGATGATGAGGCTCATGATGATGTTCAGCACTTACCCCCCGTTTTGCACCTTGATGAAGATTTGACTATTGCTACTTGCAAGTCTAAAAGGGTTTGTGGACGGCCACGTCGTCTTATTGAGGAGTGTAATATGATTTATTATGCTTTGAGTTGTCTTGAACAAAGTTGATAGCGAGTTATGAGCCGCCCACATATTCGAAGCTATCTCTTGTGCCGATCGTGAGAAGTGGATTGCAGCTATGCGGGATGAGATGCAATCTCTTGAGAAGAACTCGCACATGGGAGGTTGTTCATTTGCCTAAGGGAAAGAAACCTATTCGCCGCAAATGGATCTTCAAGAGAAAGGAGGGTTTATCTCCTAGCGAACCTCCAAAGTTTAAGGGAAGGTTAGTGGTTAAAGGTTACGATCAAATTCTTGGTGTTGATTATAATGATGTGTTCTCTCCGGTTGTAAAGCATAGCTCAATTCGTACATTCTTGAGTATTGTTGCCTGCACATAATCTTGAGCTTGAGCAGTTAGATGTGAAGACCGCATTTTTACATGGAGAGCTTGAGGAGGAGATTTACATGGACCAGGCTCGAGGGGTTCATAGTGCCTGGCAAGGAGAATTATGTTTGCAAGTTGAAGAAATCCTTGTATGGTTTGAAACAGTCTCCCCGTCGGTGGTATAAAAGGTTTGATTCATTTATGTTGTCACATGGCTCTAAGAGATCAAAATATGATAGTCTGTGTTTACATCAAGTATGTTAATGGATCACCTATATACTTGTTGTTATATGTTGATGATATGTCGATTCTTTGCCAAGAGCAGGAAAGAGATCACTACATTGAAGAAATTGTTGAGTAGTGAGTTTGACATGAAGGATCTTGGTCTTCGCTAAGAAGATTCTAGGTATGGAAATCACTAGAGATAGAAAAGCTGGTTTATTATTTCTTAGTCGGCATGGTTATATTGAGAAGGTTCTTCGAGCGTTTCAATATGCATGATGCAAAGCTCGTTAGTACTCCTATTGCACCGCATTTTAAATTGTCACCGAAAGCGAGTGTGCTAGTACGGTTGAGGATGTTGAGTACATGTCAAAGGTTCCGTATTCTAGTGTTGTTGGTTCTTTGATGTATGCTATGGTTTGCTCTCGCCCGGATTTGTCTTATGCTATGAGTTTGGTTAGCGAGATACATGTCTAATCCTGGTAAAGAACACTGGAGGGCAGTTCAGTGGATTTTCGGGTATCTTCGAGGCACAAAGCAGATCATTGCTTGAAGTTTGGCGGGACGGATAAGGGACTTATTGGCTATGTGGATTCGGATTATGCGGTGATTTGGACAAGCGAAGGTCACTCACGGGTTATGTGTTTACTATTGGCGGTTGTGCTGTGAGCCGGAAGGCTGTCTTGCGGCCGTTGTTGCTTTGTCTACTACCGAGGGCCGAGTACATGGCTATTGCTGAAGCATGCAGAGAGTTGTGTTGGTCGAAAGGATTGTTTGCCGAGCTTTGTGGTGTTGATTCTTGCATTAACTTTGTTTTCGGATAGTCGAGTGCTATATATCTTACCAAAGACCAGATGTTCCATGAGAGGACAAAGCACATTGAAATCAAGTATCATTATGTGTGTGATGAGGTTGAAAAGGGTAAGTTAAAGGTATGCAAGATACACACTCTTGATAATCCTGCTGATATGTTGACAAAGCCGGTTCTCGTTGCTAAGTTTGAGCTTTGCTCAAGCTTAGTTGGCTTAACTATGTAGCCCAAGAGGCTATTTGGCGCCGAAGTATTTTGTTTCTTTGATGTGTTCGGGATGAAGGTTCTTTTTGTTTATGCTGCAAGAATGAATTTGTCTCAAGGTGGAATTTGTTGAGTTATGATCCAAATTCGTCTCCCAAAAGAAAGGCCGACCCCCGCGGTACGGTACGGGTCATAAATACCCGTTAGGGTTTTCCATTAGAGATCGATTCATTCTCTTGTAAGCCGCCGCCGTTGGCGTTGTAACCTCGACTCCCGATATAGTGAAGTTCTTGCGGGCCGGCGCCCGTGGTTTTTCCCGCAAGGGTTTTCCATGTTAAATCTCGTGTCTCCGCGGTTTGATTCCTTTACTTGTCGTCGTTTATTCGCAATCGTTTATAACACAAGAGTCCCTACTGATTATATTTTTTAAAAATAAAGGTTATATATAGAAGATAAAATAGGAAAAAAGGAAAGAAAGAGTAAACAAATAAGTTAAAAAAGAAACAAATTTAAAGATGGTCCTGCTTCCATTGCTTCATCTGATAAATGTGTCTTGATTTTGCCCATTGCAAAAGCATGTCAAATTCATAATTGAACTTATCTTTACATCTCTACACTGTCAGATCAGTTCCATTCCATTATTGAATAGCCATTCATTACGAAGTGTCCAAATGCACCAGCACATAAGAATGATAATCTGCATTGAAAGGGACTTGTAGAACTCTCTTTAAGTGCTTCACTATACTTTTTATCTGCAGGTTTTCATGTAACTGCATCCCAATCTGATGCCAACATAATTTCTCAAAAGAACAAATGAAGAACTATGTTTCAACATTTTCTTCCCTTTGTAGGATGCATAGTTCACTCGTAGTATAAATTTAAAGAGAGAAAATATAATATGCATGCACGTTTGGAGAATTGGCGATGAACTCGGTCAAGGAAGGTGTATTCTTGCGATTGGGCTTGTGGTCCAATGGTAGGATGGTCCAGTGGGACGCTACCCACCAGGGTTCAAATCCTGGTGCTCGCACCTTTTCCTGGATTTTCCTGGATTTACCAGCATTGTGCGTTAAGTGGTAAGCGACGTTCACGTCGACAATTAGGTGCCAATGGTGACTTCGGGAATCTCCAGATCTGCCGGTGCTCAGTCCTTCGGAGGTGCTCATAGGGGTAGGGTTTGCATACGTGTATTCATAGGGGTGAGTGTGCGTGCATGTTGTGAGCGTCTGCGTTGTATAGTGTGATTCTCAAAAAAAGAAGGTGTATTCTTCTCCGTCCACATAGGAGCCGAGCGTAGCTCGGTTGTCTTGCTCCAACAGTGGTCAGGCAGCCCATGTGGGTTCGACTCCTAGAGTCGCATCCCGTGTCCTACCGCAGGAATTTATTCCCCACGCAGACGCACGGTAGTGCGGTGGTCGAACGACCAGTTGTGGCCAGGATTCACCTTTTCGCAGTATACCGGCCGGTATACCGCGATTTTGGGGGTTATTGGGCCGAGCCGGTAGCTAAACCAGCCGGTATACCACTCGCTTACCACACCTGATAAAAGCCTCCTATCGGTATACCGGTCTGTTTTTTTCGGTTCAAGAAACCGGCCGGTTCACGGTTTGGTAAACCCTGGTTGTGGCCCTTCCAAAGGTCTGCACATTCTTTCTCAATACAATGCTCATAGGGGTTCAAGTTTTTTCTCCATCCACATAAACCAAAGTGAGTAGATGGTTACGACCTATATCAAAAATAGTTATCCGTGTTTTTCATAAATGACACAGGCTGTAAATTCATGGTACCCTCAATGAAGGGTGCCTACCTAGATGACCTAGACGATTCCATTGATGCGATCCTCGAATCAAGATTCAAGTCCAAGATCTAAAATCAAGATTGAAGTCAAGATACCAAAATCAAGGTTCAAGTGCAAGATCCTAATTGAAGATTCAAGTGCAAGAGACCAAAAATTAAAGACTCACAATCAAGGCATGTCTACACCCACAGTAGTAGGTAGATTTAAGATCCAAAATGTGTATGATCAAGATTCAAGACGCGGGAAGACTCGACAAATTTATTTGCGCCCCACGTATATACACATGGGAGTGAGACGTACATTAGATATTACCGACTGGAGACGCTGGAAAGCAAACATAAATAGGTGTTTGGAATGCAGGAATCCTAACACAGGAATGAAAATATTATAGAAATTATGATTATGATACAACATAAGTACTTATACATGAATCTATTAGTCCAACGTTAGGACAATCCAGTGGGACGCTACCCACCAGGGTTCGAACGGTTCAGTGGGACCCTACCCACCAAGGTTCGAATCTTGGTGATCGCGCCTTTTCTTGAGATTTTCTCTGGATTTACTAGAGTTGTGAATTAAGTGGTAAGTGGCGTTCCCGTCGACAACGAAGCGCCGATGGTGACTTCGGGAATCTCTAGATGTGTTAGGTGCTCAGTCCTTTAGATATGCTCATAGGAGTAAAGGTTTGTGTATGTGTGTTCATAGGGGTGAGTCCGCGTGTGTGTTGTGAGAGTTTGTGTTGTACTGGGAATTCTAAAAACAAGTTAATTATAGTTATATGTACTATTTTCTATCACAAATGCTGCTAACTTGTATAACGTGGAACACATGTGAGTCCACCGACAAAACTCGGTGGTACCCTGTTGCCTCTCGATCTGGGTGCTTTGGCATTTGGCAATAGCGCATACACGGTAGCAGCAAGCTGTGCGTGTGGTTGTTTTCGGAGCCTTCCGTGAAGGAATAAAAACCAACCCAAGAGCGCAGACTAGATTTTTTTCCTTTGAAATGAGAAGCCTGCAATAGTATTCCATAGGAAAAAGGAATTGATGAACCCTTTGTTCCAAACGCTGTCTCTTCAAAACTTTCCTCCGTTTTTTCCTACACTTTTCCTATGAAAATACTACGTTTCAAACAAGCCTGGTATACAGGTATTTTGGATCTTGTTTTGGCTAGAAACATGGTTTATTGTATCTTGTTTTTGTGTGTTCTTCTTTTAGATTTTATAGTAATTGTTTCTTCTATAGTAAATCTGGACAGTTTTATAGAAGTTTTTTCTCGTTTTGAGATAGAATCAAAACTTCCGCTGCAGAAATGGCTACATACTCCAGCACAAGAAGTCACTGTAAGTACTTTATCAATTTGAATCTTGCACTTGAACCTTTGCATTTATTTTGCAACGCTAACACTTGAAATATTTGTGAGTACTTTTTTGATACTTTTGATTTTATTTCTTTTATTAGGCTTTGGATGGAATATCACACCCTGAAATTTTTTAGATTTTCAGAATGTGATCAGAAAGAGCACTTAAACAAAGATTTTTCTCATAAATTTTAAGAATTTTCTTAAATTTATTTTCTTTATAGGAAATTTAGCATAGGAAAACAATCGATCATATTTCTGAATTAAATAAAATATTTTTGTGTGTGTGTTGTGTTCGTGCCAATGCATTTTAAAGTGCAAAAGCTTTAAAAATATGTTTATATCTAGATCAGGTTTCTCGTCAACGGTGTGGCGGCGAGGCGGCGGAACAACGGCGGCGGCGCTCGGCTAGGGTTAGGGCGGCGTGGCGCTGTTGCTTGGACGGCTGGGGATCTCGGGTAGGGAAGGGGGGCGGCGGCTTATAAAGGGATCGGGAGGGCACCTTGGCGTGCGGGCCACGCCTAGGAGGTCGTACCCGAGGCGGAGTCGGGCGGCGGCGCGGAGTCCCGGTTGGAGACGGCGAGAGGTAGGGAATGACGAGTGGGTCCCACCCGTCGGCGGCCGGCGGGCGGGCATACGCGCGAGCGGGCCGGAGGCCGGGCCGTTTGCTCGCCGGGCCGCGGCGGAGCGGGAGCAAGCGCGGGCTGCGAGGGCTGCGCGGGTTAGCGGCGGCCGCGAGAGAGAAATAGAAGGGGCGCCGCAGGATTTCGGAGGTTTGGGCCAAAAACGAAAACAGACCAAAAAGGAATAGAAGGGAGAGAGAAAAAGGAAAAGGGTTTTGCTGATTTTTTTTTGAAAAGCAACAAACAAATAAAATTAAACACAAATTTGAATTCAAAACACCCAAAAACAATGCACCAACATGTATGCAACATTAAACTCCTATGATTGATTTATTTTATTTTGAAAATTATTAAATGCCTAAAAGAAATTAGGAAAAACCTTATAGTCCTTAACAACAAATTAAAGGTTGCTAGAAAATTTTATAAAAATTCAAATTTTGAAAATTAGGGTGTTACATATTACATATACTATAAGGACCGGCCCTTGAATGCACTTGAGTTAACTAAGATTTTTGGTGTCTATGTATTGTGAATCGAGGATCCTCCAAAATTAGAGTAATAAGATTTGTGCTGCTTAATTCGTTATTTTTGTTTACCACTAATAGTATTGTGGCTTATTACATTTGTTATACTTATATCTGCATTGTCTCCATCAAATGTTTTGAAGTATGGTCTGGATAAGAAATGATTTCCCATACAAAATGTGCATACTCTTGGCAATCTCCAGACATTGTTGAAATGAGGTGCAGTCATGCCTGAACCATTTTTCAATCTAGGTGTTCAGTTTATCACATACCGAGAGGCTAAAGGCATGGTAAGGTACAACAAGGTTGCAAAGCATCACCTAGATATGTGCTTCTGTGTAAGTTATATTTTCATAATTAAAATCATATGCATTGTCTATTTATATTTATTTTACTTAAAATTAATGTTGTGGTACTGATCATGCCTACATATCCTTCACTTCAGAAAATGTTGGATTTAGGATGTGGTCAAAAATACCTTACATTCACTGCTAACGAGTTAGGATTTATTAGGGGATGGGAAATAGTAAGTATGATGTACTAGGCTAAGTCCTTTTCTGGTAAATATTTTTAATTACATATGTATCTTTTGTGGTCCTAATACTATGTTCTTTGCGATTTCTCTCGCCATGAAGAGACGTCATTACACACACACGGACATATATATACACTCGACACGGAGCGGAAGAAACGTATTGTGATTGACACTAATCTCATTCCAAAATATGTTTTAGATGTGCCTTATAAACATTATGCAATACCAATTGTAGGGTTTCGTTTATACTTTTAGTCCTCATTTAGACGGCATAAACTTGAACCATGGTGTATGTTCACAAATGGGAATTTGAACGTGTGACAGGTGTGTAGAAACTAATATGCAATACTGGGTTATGAGGCTTTTCTTCCTAAGGTAATACAGACTTGAGCATGTCTCTATTTTACTTCTGTGATTAGTGACTTTCAGCATGTCATTATATTAGATTGCAAAAATACTAACATCTAAAGTTAGATACCAAATGTCATGGCTTTGACTAGAACTTACTGACTGATGGTCATCATTACCAGTAACTTGATTATATGCCAATCTATTATCTTCTTTGTTCAATAATCAAACACTATTCCGGATGAAAATGCAATTGTGATGATGCATGCATGTGTGTTTGCCAATTTTGATGTGAGACTGTCCCCACTAGATTTAATGAGGAGGCTTATTATGAAGAATAGCATGATGCTTAAGAGGATTTGCAGATTCGAACTGAATCAATGGCTTTACTACATGACTTGCAGTTTAGTTTTTATTGAATGTGCACATGGTTCCCTTTAGTGGTAGCTAGCACCCCTACTCGGTACTCTACCTTTATCTTTCTAACTAGCAATCATATTGCTCTTCATATTTATCTTTCATTTACTGCATTAGGATTCAATCTATAAACCTTTGATATGTTCTGTTGCAAAATATCAGTATTATAATATGTTACTCCAAATTCGTAACAGTCGTAAAACTTCATTCTATCAGTTTTAAAAAGATAAGGTCAGCAATCTTGAAGTTCCAAATCAAATAAACGCCTGAACAACTTTGTGGGGTAATAGTTTTCAAGTAAAATGATTCTCACTTGTATTACTTGGTTTGTTTCTAGGTACAACATTGTAATGGTGCTCTCTTTTGCCTTGAACTGGCCCCTCTGCAATGTTTGGCAACAGCAGGCACAACAGCATGCTATGCCTTCAATATGAACATAGGCATGTAGTGCGCTGAGTGTGATGAGTGGGGCGCAAGCACGTGGCCCATAAAAAATATAACAACTGCGACACGAATTGCATCCACAGATGGCATTGAACACATGTTGCTACGTCCTGATTCTAGCACCCTCTGTGCATTTGCTAACACACAGCCGCCGCCCTCCTCTCTATGTAAATACCTACGAACTACATTTACAACTTTGTTTTCCTCCATACACCTAGCATCCCTTACGTGCTTCGGCCCAGATGGAATACCAATGATATCTCTATCTGTCTCCGTGCTTACAGACAAATGTACATTCTCATCAAGCACAATGGTGTTAGTTCCGGCATCAAATACTAATAACAGCCAATTGCCGAAATTAATATGTTTGTCAGATATATCTGGTAACTGGAACATGCTATGAAATCCAATCCACTCGACAATTGCCCTCTTATTATTGTCTAAACCAGCAAGGACACGCCTTACCACATGTAAACCTCTCGTTGTACAATATCTGCAACTGTCGTTGTTATTATAGTGCACTTGGTAGGCTTGTGCCGACCATGGGGTCATCTTTGGTCTTGGTGATCGTCTCTTTTGGCAACTCCATAACTGCAAAACAAACAAAACTCAAACATCTTACTAACAAGCAAGTAAACATGCAACTAACCTTAACATGTGACGCCTACCTGAACCGAATCCTCCATACTACAGCCGAAACTTAGCTTTGTTCAAGTTGTAAAGAAAGCTCTCGTAGCCAGAAGATGGATGGCGCCTCTATAAACTCTTCGGTGCTATAGACGAAAATGTATGGCGCATCCACTAACCTAACTCATCACTTGCTGTGTCGGAAATCGCACTAACACGCACCATGATGCAAAGCTGCCGCATGCGTGCACACATGAGCAGTTGGTGCACCCCCTACACATGATAAAGGTATACCTATACCGGTGAGGACTAAACCTATAATCACATCTTCAAAATATAGTTGAAATTAGCGTTGAACAATTCCCGCCAATAGACAAGGCCACGCGTCAACCACTTTGCGGGGGTGGGCATGTGCCCATGTGCGCACAAAGTAGTTTTCGGTGCCTCGGGTCTCCGGAAGTTAAGGTTCTTCCACGGTTAAGGTTCCCGGGTACTCATGCAAGGAAGGAAGAAGACGGACTCCTACTAGAATTCCCCCGTAATCCTACTAGGACTCGTTCCGTGTAATCCTACTAGGAGCCCCTGCCTTGTAACCGACTAGGAACCCGCCCCCCGGACTATATAAAGGAGGGCCGGGTACCTAGCCGAATATCCACAATCCCTCGGGGAACAACACCCAAGTGCGGAGGCGCAATACTACTCTAAACGGGACGTAGGGTAGCTACTCCGGCTACCCGAACCCGTGTAAATCTCGTGTCTTGTGTCCTCGCGCGTACCTTCGGATTCCGGATCATGGCGATCCCCACCTTCTACCTTGCCGTGGGTACCTCCCATGGAGGTCGAGAGGTTTAAACACCGACACCGTGTGTCGGGCATACTCCCCGGTACTCATGCAAGGAAGGAAGAAGACGGACTCCTACTAGAATTCCCCCCGTAATCCTACTAGGACTCGTTCCGTGTAATCCTACTAGGACTCCTGCCTTGTAACCGACTAGGAACCCGCCCCCGGACTATATAAAGGAGGGCCGGTACCTAGCCGAATATCCACAATCCCTCTGGGGAACAACACCCAAGCGCAGGGCGCAATACTACTCTAAACAGGACGTAGGGTAGCTACTCCGGCTACCCGAACCTGTATAAATCTCGTGTCTTGTGTCCTCGCGCGTACCTTCGGGTTCCAGATCATGGCGATCCCCACCTTCTACCTTGCTTTGTGGGTACCTCCCATGGAGTTCGAGAGGTTTAAACACCGACAGCTGGCGCCCACCGTGGGGCCAATCGTCACGATCATCGGGTGAATTCGAAGGACTTTCATCAACCGGATCAATCTACTCGGCGGCGGGCGGTGCATCACATGCCTTCGCATTGTCGCCAATTTCCAATTCAAAGCAACTCGACAACTCGGCGATGCTACACAAGGCGTGGTCAAGCGATGAGCCGACGACTTTCCGCGGTTCCCTGGGTTCTCGCGTTGATTCGACGTCATGCGGCTCCATCTCGGATTCGAAGCCCGCAACCTTTGTGTCGCCCGTTAGAGCTTGCCGCGCATTGGCCGAACCAACTTTAATCAAGTCATCGAGTCCGCATGCAAATCGAGCCGGCGTGTCCGTATCCGTCCGGGACACACCCCAAATCGAAGTCTGTTTGTCTTACGCAAGAGAAAAAAACAATGTCCGATTGCACGATTTCTTGCTAAGGGACGCAAGCATCCACCAAAGCAAGCCAGCACGTGGGCAAGGAATTCACTTTATTGGAAACTTGCCATACACACCGAAAAGGCTACCAGCAAGGCCTAGGATCATGCGGCAATTGGAATTTAATTTTGGTGCAATGGCTCTTTACTACAATTACACGGAGATGCACCCAAAAGGTTCGGGATTTTCACTTGAGGTAACACGGCAAGACGTACGCAAGTACAACTGCATCATCAAGCGGCCTCACCGGCTCTACGTCAACCTTGCCGTGCGTCGCAACTACTCGTCACCCGGCCGCATGGGCCCTACGTCAACCTTGCCGTGCGCCGCGACTACTCGTCTCCGGCCGCGCGCGCTCTACGTCGTCCTCGCCGTGCGCCGTGACTACTCGTCTCCGGCCGCACGCGCTCTACGTCAACCTCGTCGTGCACCGCGAGTACTCGTCATCACTCTCCCGGCGCGGCGATCTACCTCGACTTCGCCGCGCGTCCGAGGTGCCTCGGCACGTCGCGTGGCTCGTCACGCGGCTCGTCGCGCCGCTCGTCGTCGACTACTCCGCCTCGCGCGGCTCGTCATCGTCGACTACTTTACCTCCGCCGCGCGTCCGGATGCCTCGGCACGTCGCGCGGCTCATCACGCGGCTCGTCGTGTGGCTCGTCGCGCGGCTCGTCGTCGACCTCGTCGTGCACCACGAGTACTCGTCTCCACTCTCCCGGCTGCGGCGATCTACTTCACCTCCGCCGCGCGCCCGGGTGCCCCGGCACGTCGCGCGGCTCGTCACGCGGCTCGTCGCGCCGCTCGACTACTCCACCTCGCGTAGGCTCGTCGTCGACTACTTCGCCTCCGCCGCGCGTCCGGGGTGCCTCGGCACGTCGCGCGGCCCTTCGCGGGGTTCGTCGTCGACTACTCCATGCGCCGCAACTTCCTTTTGCGGCCACTGCGGCTCTACTTCGGCCCACGTTGTGCGTCGCGACTACTTGTCTCTCGGCAACACCGGCTCTACTTCGAGTACGCCGCACGCCGCCATGACGTCGTCTTCGGTCGCATCGCGTCGACTTTTCATCTTGACTAGTTTTCCAAACTAGTCGAGAACGACGATCACGCCCCCCAACAACTAGTCGGAATCAACTCGACTAGTCGACTTCAACAACAACCGTCGCGGCTCCATCGCCGATTGCCACGGCTTCATCATCGGTGCCGCCAGCAACAACAACGGCTAAGTCATTTATCTAAATGATTACTGTTTTCTTGGCTTGTTCTCCTCATCATGTAGGACTACTTGCCGACTACTCATTTGTGTATGCTTCTCGGCGGGTTTTCACGGGAGCTACACTCTGCTGACTACTCTTGGGGTATATCAATCAAGTCGCCACGAGTCTACTTCATCAACTCGGGGGCTATCCCTAGGAGGCAGTTTCTAAAGTCCGCTACGCGCGGCAATCTAAAGTCGACTTCTAAAGTCGCATTCTAAAGTCTGCTCCGTGCGGCAACTTAAAGTCGACTCCGGTCGCATCTTCACCTGCTTCGGTGGCATACTACGTGTGTAAGCTTCGATGGAACCTAGCTGTAAGTGGCCCTCGGGTCCTGGCGACGATGGAACCTAGCTGCACGTGGTCTTCACGCTCTGTACCATGGGTCCAAGTACCCTAAGTACTCGCACATCGTACCTTGGGTCCGAAATCCATGGCCCGGTGCACACAAGTCGACTCCGGTCGCACCTTCAAGTCCACTACGGTGGCACCCGTACCTTGGGTCCGAAATTCATGGCCCGGTACACAAGTCGACTCCGGTCGCACCTTCAAGTCCACTACGGTGGCAACCATACCTTGGGTCCGAAATCCATGGCCCGGTACACAAGTCGACTACGGTCGCACCTTCAAGTCCACTACGGTGGCAACCATACCTTGGGTCCGAAATCCATGGCCCGGTACACAAGTCGACTTCGGTCGCACCTTCAAGTCCACTACGGTGGCAACCATACCTTGGGTCTGAAATCCATGGCCCAGGTACACAAGTCGACTCCGGTCGCACCCTCAAGCCCGCTCCGCAAAGAATCGTACCTTGGGTCCGAAATTCATGGCTCGGTACTTAAGCCCCACCCGGTGGCACAAGCCCGCTCTGGCGGCAAATGTATCTTGGGTCTGAAATCCATGGCTCAGGTACTTAAGCTCACTCCGGTGGCACAAGCCGACTCCGGTCGCACCCAAGCCACTCCGGTGGCACAAGCCGACTTCGGTCGTAATCTTAAGCCCGCTCTGGCGGCAAAACTACTCGTTTTCTCTGTTTTTTCATTCGCTTTGGCTTTCCGGAAAGTGCTTTTCGTTTTTTGCATCTTAAGTCCACCCCGCGTGGCACAAAGTCGACTTCTTCAGTCGCATCTCAAAGTCCGCTCCGCGCGGCATCCTAAAGTCGACTTCTAAAGTCGCATATCAAAGTCCGCTCCGCGCGGCAACTAAAGTCGACTTCGGTTTTCAAGTCGCATCTCAAAGTCCGCTCGCGTGGCAACTAAAGTCGACTTCGGTTTTCAAGTCGCGTCTCAAAGTCCACTCCACACGGCACAAAGTCGACTTCGGTTTTTAAGTCGCATTCTAAAGTCCGCTCGCCGGCATCTAAAGTCGACTTCGGTCGCAACTAAAGTCCGCTCGATGGCATGGCTACTTTTCAAGCTCCACAACTTGATGCCGAAATTACTACTCGAAATCTCTCCCGGCTCGGGGCGCACTCAAATTACTACTCGAGGATGACTCCGTAGACTTCGCTCGCTCTCAAGCTCGGGGGCTCGCACCAATAACTACTCGACGTGGCTCATACGGCTCTCTTATCTCGGGGGCTACACGCTGCAAGAGTACTCGAATGATGGCTTCCGCGAACACCGAAGACCCTTGGATTGATTACCTAATCATTTCAAGGCTCGGGGCTCGCTATGCTACACCCATCATTTCAATTTTTTCAAGACGGAAGATTCGGAATCAAGATTGACCCTCGCCTAGAGTCCGCAACTCAACCTAAGGCTCGGGGGCTACTCCATATGGAGTGCAATTTTGCAATTGCACTTCTATATAATCTCGACTTCAAGGCCCGATGAGCTGGACCACCTTCCGGTCTCGCGGCGGTTCAAGTACTATTGAAGACTTCTCCAAGCAGTACTCGAGGACGCTCAAGAACTACTCGAAGAGGCCTCAAGACTACTCGAACTACTACACTCGACTACAATGTGCTCGGGGGTTTGTCGGGCATACTCCCCGGGTACTCATGCAAAGAAGGAAGAAGACGGACTCCTACTAGAATTCCCCTGTAATCCTACTTGGACTCGTTCCATGTAATCCTACTAGGACTCCTGCCTTGTAACCGACTAGGAACCCGCCCCCTGGACTATATAAAGGAGGGTCGGGTACCTAGCCGAATATCCACAATCCCTCCGGGAACAACACCCAAGCGCGAGGCGCAATACTACTCTAAACAGGATGTAGGGTAGCTACTCCGGCTACCCGAACCTGTATAAATCTCATGTCTTGTGTCCTCGCGCGTACCTTCTGGTTCCAGATCATGGCAATCGTCACCTTCTACCTTGCTGTGGGTACCTCCCATGGAGGTCGAGAGGTTTAAACACCGACAGATGGATTCAGAATTTCAAGTACTTTTGTTAAGTAGTTATCTTTTAGATTTATATGAAGAATCTCATCATGCATGGGTTAATATCTTTTTTTTTAAAAAGTAGGTGTTAATATCCTGTCAAATGCCATTTCACGTCATTGTTCACCACTCAAGTGGATTAGCTGATTGTAGGTCTTGTTCACAAGACATCTCTTTTGAAATATTGAAATATAACTTGGCAGTTGGGCTTCATTCGCGTGTCTATTGGAATGGTATTTGGATTTTTTTTAATGTGCGTGACAAGTTAATGTGCAAGTTGATTCATATATTATGAATGGAAACATGTCTACAAACACATTTTTGTGTGATTGATTAGTATTTTTTTACAATTTTATTTCATAAAAGCACTAAATTTGACCCGTAACAACACATACATGGGTTACAACCCATGTAACCCATGAAACCAACCCGGATGAAACCGTGCAAGAAGGACTGCACGGTTTCAGTTTGGATTGGCTTCGGTTCCTACCCGCTAAGCCGTTCAACAAAATATAATCTCTGATCTGACAGATAACGATGAGGCACTGAATCTCCAAACAATCGCCGCTGCCGTGCGAGTTGCGAGCAAGCAAACCTGCGCTCGATCCCTCGGCCCTCGCTGAAAAAACGAGCATCTTCCTGCTCTGCCTCCTTCGCGTCGTCGTCTCTAATTCATATCTCTGCAACTTGCGCTCGATCCCCCACTGAATAAAACGAGCATCTTCCTGCTCCATCTCCTGCCGTCGTCTCTAGTCTGGATCTCTGCACCACGAAGCGACCTCCGCAAGATCATCCAACAAACAATCCAATGAGATAGATACATCGATGACAGCAGTAGCAAATAGATACATCGATGACGGTATCTCTGGCAGCGGCGACAGCCATGCAGTCGAAGCCGCCATCTCCAACTCTTAGCGCTACTCCGGTCAGGGTATCCGCAACAGTCCGTCGTTGCCGGCGCCGCTGCCGCAGGGTATGTCCAGGTATCTCGTACAGTATCTGTCTTCCAGTGGGGCGGAGGCGCGGAGCCGAGTTTCGAAGGATGCTGGGTCACAAAGGTGCGCCTCCATCACTACCTCGCTCGCGCCCCAGTCAAACCACGGAAACCACCCAACCCGTCGGTTTCTAAACCGCCCAACTAAGGCCTCATTCGTTTCCATCAGATTGATTCCGACCGGAATTGATAAATGTAATACGAAAATCGTGATAGCTACTATAAGCATCCGGATTTATTCTGGGTCGAAAATTAATTTAATCATGATATGCACACCATGAGACTCGGAATCAATCCACTAGTCCAGAGGTGTGAAATCAATCCGGCTCTTCGCTCTCTTATTCTACCTATCATGATGAGTAAATTAAATCTCAATCCAGAATCTTTCCAAGACTCTATCACAAATTTCTTGATATATCTATTATCCCGACCGGATAGAATCCCATATAAGCGAACAAGCCCTAAATTACCGATGGGCTGGGTCGGGTTTTAACCAGGAACCGGGCAAACCAGACCATGAACAGGGTTAACACATAGGCACGTCCTGGTAGTATAAGGCCACTCTCAGTGGAGTGTCATGGGAGATTTCATGGGCATTAAATTCTATGCCACATAAGCAGATTTGATGACTTGGCACTCTATTTATGAAGAGAGAGATGATAAGAGTTTCATGGGAGTTTCATCACCATGACACTCACATGGCACACTTACCTAGTCCCGTGAAATCCAATGAAACTTGCATTGAGGGTGTTATAGTTTCATCACATGACCCATATGATCATTAACTCCATGCAAAAATTAAATGCTACAAGTTGCATATGAAATTGTGCAATGAAAAGGTGCACTGAGAGTGAGAGTTTCATTCACTTCAAAAGATGACATGGCAGTCTTGGTAATAGTGTGATGAAATCATGCACTGAGACTGGCCTAAGGGCAGTCCCAACGGTAGAAATCATGCATGATGGCCAACGTAATCACATCAGCAAAAATGATCACTAGAATCTATGTCCTACAATAGTACAAAGTCCAAGAGCAATAAATTTTCCCTTCCTCTTTCTTCCTCATCTCTTCATGACACGACCGCAAGCGCGCAGGCAGGCATCGGCGTGGCCATCGCGAGCGGGCGGGCGTCGGCGCGGCCATCGCGAGCGGGCGAGCACGGCCACCGCAAGCGTCGTCGTCGGATCCCGTGCGGCGCGGCCATTGCGAGTGCGCGGGTGCGGTCGACGCGGTGGCGCGGGGATGTACAACGGGCGTGGGCGCGGCGGCGCGGACGAGCGTGGTCGGAGCGGTCATAGCGGCGCGGGCGTGCGTGGCAGGAGGGCCCCCGACGGCGCGGGCGAGACCTTGCTTGCCCCGCACTCATCCTCCTCAACGCTAAATGCTATTCCTCCCCCACAACCAGCGAGCGGAAGGTAGGCGCGGCGCCGTGAGCTCTCCCTCCCGCGGCGGTGTGGCTGCGTGGGTGCTCCCTCGGCAGCGCTGGCGGGCACGGTGGTGTGAGCGGGCTCCAGCGTAGCGGCGACGACAACACGGTGGCGGTGGCGCGACACAACGGCAAAATGGCGTGCACGCGGCGCTGGTGAGCTCGCTGCAGATGGCGAGGGTGTGAGCTCCCTCCCGCAATGGCATGGGCACTCCCTCGGTTGGGCGAGCGCGTCTGGCGTGGGCGGCGGCCGGCGAGCTTGCCGCGCCGTCGAGCCACCAGGGACATCGTGTGGAGGAGCTGCCCTGCTCCTCCCCTCGCTCCGGCCTTCCCCCGGACGTGGGCCGGCTTGGCTTGTTTTTTTTTTAGAAATAGGATTAACCCGGTCTCGGCATTCAAGTTTGAAAGCCTACAACCGAAAAAACCATACAAATTGCAGCACTTAAGTTGTAGCCTACTTAGAGGAACAACTCCCCGACGGGGATAAACGACAAGAACAACGATTCCCCTGCATACGGCAAGGTAAACCAACTAGTTCATAACTCTTCTAAAGATATTCCAACCGGATTTCTTGAAGACATCCCGAGCCGTCGTCTCCGAGGTTGCGGCATCCAAGCATCAAGCTGTCCCTCTCTTCCTCTTTTGATAAGATTGACCAGCTCTCCGATCCAATACGCCCCCTAAAAATTACCCGCAAACAAGAATTAGGCCTCGTTCTCCGAAAGACCATATCATTCCTACTAAGCCAAATGGCCCGGCCACACGCCCGCCACCCCTAGTAGCACCCTGTTTCTTTGCTTAAAAGGAAAATCCCTAATCCACGACCCAAAGACATCCTCAACACTCATTGGTATTCTAATGTCAAAAGTGATACAAACTATACCCCAAACCAGCCTTGCCAACGGGCGGTCAAAAAAGAGATGTTGAATTGTCTCCCGCATATTACGAAACAACAATCGGTACCTCCCTTCCACTTTCTCTTAGCCAAATTGTCCTTGGTGAGCAAAACGCCCCGTCTTAGAAACCAAAGGAAGATTTTTATTTTCAAAGGTATCTTCACTTTCCAAGAAGAAATGTCAAAAGGCACACCCTCTCCTAACATCGGATCATTATACATTGCACGAATAGAAAATGTCTTGCTCTTGGTCCAAACAAAAAGATCTTTATTAGCACTAAGTTGAACATTCATTAGACTTCCGACCAAAATCAACCATCTATTCCAATTCTCTCCTACCACCGCCCGTCTAAAAGAGACGTTAAGGGGCGAAGTACTCAATACCGAGCAACCGTAGCATTTTTTTCCTAACAATGTTATACAAAGAAGGGTATGTTAGCCTTAGAGGCTCTTTCCCCAACCACAGGTCTTCCCAGAACCTAGTCTGAGTACCATCCTGTACCACAAACCGGCCTCTTTCCAAAAAGAGACTTTTAACTTCCATTAACCCGACCAAAAATGTGAGTCTCCTCTTTCTTTCTTAACTTGTGAAAGTGTTTTATTCTTGAGATATTTCCTCCTTAAGATCTCCTGCCAAGTACCATCTGATTCACCAACTTAAATGACCACTTACTTAGTAAGCACTTATTTTGAATGTCAAGGTCCATTATCCCCAAACCCCCCACACTATTTGGTTTATGAATAATATCCCACCTTGCAAGCCTATATTTCTTTTTGTGTTCATCACATTGCCAAAAAAATCTAGATCTATAATAATCTAACTTCTTCAAGACACCTTTAGGTACTCTAAAAAAGGACATCATGAACATTGGCAGGCTTGAAAGTACCGAATTAATAAGGACAAGCCTTCCTCCGGACGAGAGAAGCTTACCTTTCCAAGCCTGCTCAATTTTTTTCGAAATCTTTCTTCTACAACACTCCAATCTTTATTTGAGAGCTTACGAGTACACATCGGAATACCCAGATATCTAAAAGGCATAACCCCTTCCTTACAACCGAACAACTCAACATAATCAGGTAATAGATCCTTCGTCTCTCCAAAGCAAAACAACTCACTTTTGTGGAAATTTATCTTAAGGCCAGAAAGCTTTTCAAAGGCACTTAACACCAACTTCAGATTTTTGGCCTTTTCTAGATCATCCTCCAAAAAAAGAATTGTGTCATCCGCATATTGAAGTATGGAAAGGCCATCCTCAACTAAGTGAGGGACCAAACCATTGAACTGATCCTGAGACTTGGATCTTTCAATTAAAACGGCTAACATATCTGCCACCAGATTAAAAAGCACTGGTGAAAGTGGATCCCCTTGCCGTAGCCCCTTCTTGGTTTGGAAAAAATGCCCCACATCATCGTTTACTTTTACACTCACACTTCCACCTCGTAACGATCTTCTCTATCCAATGGCACCATTTGCCACAGAAGCCCTTCATCCTTAGAACTTGTTGTAAGAAGCTCCGATTTACTTTATCATAAGCTTTCTCAAAATCAAGTTTAAGGATGACACCTTTTAGTCTCTTCTTACGCAGCTCATGAAGTGTCTCGTGCAATACTACCGCCCCTTCTAGTATGTTACTTCCGGTAAGAAAGCCGATTGTGATGGTTGAATGACCTTTCTTGCTACCCCCAATAGCCCGTTGGCAATCACCTTCGTAAAGACCTTAAAGCTTACATTAAGCATACAAATAGGCCGGTATTGCTCTATTTTCTTCACCTCCCGCGCCTTAGGTAGTAAAGTTATTATTCCAAAGTTAAGGTTGAACAATGGAAGATTGCCACTATGAAAGTCTCGAAACATGGCCAATAGGTCATCTTTAATGAGACTCCAAAAAACTTGATAGAATTGGCTTGTAGGGCGCTTGTAGGGGCGGGCGCGGCAACGCCGCCGACGCGTGCGCAGCCTGGGCGGACAACGAGGGTGCGCGAGCAAGCTTCCATAGCAGCGCGTGTTGGCTCCCTTGGCGTGCACGTGCAAGCTCACTCTGCGGCACAGGCGAGCTCCCTCACGCGGCAGGGCGGGTGCTCCCTCGGCCGAGCGATGCGGGCCTAGTGGCACGAGCGAGCTCCCGCGGCGGCGGCGCAAGCTCACTCGGTCGAGCGAGGCGGATGCCCGGCAAGGGGCACGATGCGACCAAGAAACCACCAGTTTCTTCCCAGTGGTGATTTTTTCATTTCTACGTGCGTTGGGGCAAGAGTCGACGTCGTTTCTCCTCCAGGAAACGGGTTTCTACGTTTTGTTGACTCTCTCCTCATTTATTAGCTGTCACATCCTCACTTTTATAAATACCTTCACTTGTCGCTTTTTTTCTTTCTTTCGCCCGCTCGCCCCCGCGACCCGTCTCGCCCCCGCGCCGCCGGCGGGCCGCCGGCGCGGGGATCTCCCCGCCCGGCCACCCGCGCTCCCCGCCGCCGGATCCGTGCTTCTCGCGTCGTCCTCTCTCCGTTCCTCCCTTCCTTGACCCTCCTCGTGCCACTACGGGAGAAGCAATCTTTCCCGAGTGCCAGGCACTTCCCCGAGTGCCAAAAATCGGGCACTCGGGAAGCCAATCTTCCCCGAGTGTTGCACTCGGGGAAGAATTGCACTCGGGGAAGGTGGCTTTCCCCGAGTGCCTAAAAGAGCATGACACTCGGGGAAGGCCGTCTTCCCCGAGCACAACACTCGGGGAAGACGGGCACACGAAAAAGAAAAGTTGCATTTGACGGCAACATTAGACGGCGCCGTTTTAAAAAAAATTGAAAAAACTCTTCCCCGAGTGTCTTGTCCCTGGCACTCGGGGAAGGTGAGCTCTTCCCCGAGTGCCTTGTCCCTGGCACTCGGGGAAGGACCTCTTCCCCGAGTGCCTAGGGACAAGGCACTCGGGGAAATATTTTGTTTTTTTGTTTTTTTTTTGCCCCAATTTTTTTGTGAGGCCTTCAAACATTATTTAAAACACCTTGCCCAAATTTGTATTAGTTTTGAATTTTTTTGTTATATTTCGTTAGTTTTTTTCTTTTTCTTGAATTTTTAGGCACACTTCAAATTTGAACTACGGGTACATGAAATTATATAATTTGGCGATTCAAAAAAATTCAATTCATAGTATTTGGTGTATATTGAGGCCTTATCCACCAACTCACATGAAATGTCGAGCATCTTGTTGTCGTGACATGACGAACAACTTACGGGAAAAGTGGTTCTGAATTACAGAAAATCTGGACGAAGTCCGAAAAACACGAAACTTGTCGGGACATCGTGTTATCACATGTAGAGGTTGTGTGCAACAGTTGAGAAGATTTCGAGCAAGTTGCGATGTGTGATGCCTGAAACCCACACATCTCCACATGGGATCAATGTGATAACACAGACGGACATGTCTGAGTTTTAAGCAACCGATATCTCAACTTGCTCGAAATCTTCTCAATTCTTACACACACCCTATACATGTGATAACACGATGCCCCGACAAGTTTTGTGATTTTCGGACATCGTTAAGATTTTCTGTAATTTAGAAACACTTTTCCCGCAAGTTATTCGTCATGTTACGGCAAAAAGATGCTCGACATTTCATTATAAACTCTTGAATAGGGCATCAATATACACCTAATATCATTAATATCATTTTTTGAATCACCAAATTATAGTATTTCATGCGCTTGTAGTTCAAATTTGAAGTTTGAAAAAAAATCAACAAAACGAAAAAACTAATGAAATATATAAAAAAATCAAAATTAACTCAAATTTGAGCAAATAGTTTCACATAATGTGGGAAGGTCTCACAAAAAAAACGAGACAAAAAAAACTAAAAAAAATAAATAATTCCCCGAGTGCCGCGCCGACACTCGGGGAAGAGACCCTTCCCCAAGTGCTAGCCGAACGACACCGGGGAAGAGACCCCCACGGCTCTCGGGGAAGCACCGCAAGGCCCAATTACTCGTCGGCCCATTTACTCAAACCTAACCATCCTAACCCCACTCACCCCCTCCACCCTCCCTCACTCATACGCCGCCGCCCCCCCCCCCCCCCCCACCCGCGCTCTCCCTCGGATCCACCCCCGCAACGCCATCGCCGCCTCCGCCGCACGCCCCGCCACCGCGTGCACCTCGAGCTCCTCCCCCTTCCGCCGCCGTCCCCCACCGGCCCATCTTCTCGAACCCTAGACGGACGCCACACACCCCACCCCTACCCCACACGGCCACACATCCCCACCCTCGCCCCCGCCGCCGTCCCAAACCCACCCCTCTCGGATCCACGCGAGGTGCGGGCGGAGCGGCCGTGGGGGCGGGGCGGGCCGCGGCGGAGTGGGCTCGGGGCGGCGCCGGGCGCGGCGGAGCGGGCTTGGGGGGCTTGGGGCGGTGCGGTGGCGACGCAAGGACGACGGCCTCCTCCACCACGGCGGCGGCCTCTTCTACCACGGCGGCGACCTATTCCACCAAGCCTCGAGCCGCCAGCGCCCCTCCTCCCGATCTGGACAGCAGCCACCTCCCTTCCTCCATCTGCAGGTAACTCCTCCCTTTCCCTTCTTCCTCCACCTCCAAATTGCTACTGCTATGTTCTAAATGTCAATGAATGTGCATGTGATTGTGAATGTCTCTATATTGTGAATGTGCAGATTGTGAATGTGTATGTGATTGTGAATGTGCAGCCATGTGCTAATGGAATAGTCTCTTAGTGTCTAAATTTCATGAAAAATCATAGTTGTTTTAACTAAAGACAAAAGGGTAGTATCAGTGAAGTTATTATCCCCTGTATGGAGTTCCTGTAAATTGATTGACTTTTCTATCCCTCTTGTTCCAGTTATGTCAATTAGATATTGTAATAACTACATTATTGAAATCGTTACTGCAGACTCTAGAAATGTATTTTATTTATTAGTGGCCGGAAAGTGTCAAAAAATGTTACCATCAGTTTATTATACTCGATTATATTAAAGGAGAAACAGAATTTGTGACACTAAGCACAGTATTCAATTGCCGTAACTACTTCAGTTATATTGGGCATTCTAAGAAGGTATTTAGTATAAGAAGCTCACCCTAGTAGTTAAATAAAAATCTAAAATTTAAGAATACATCATATATGTCAAACTCAAAATCATTTGCAAGAATATATGAGAGATACTTGAATTTTTTTCCCTCGCAAAGACTACACTCTCAATATACTCAATTGAAATTTTGTTTGACACATCCCAGTAAAACAACAGATTTGTGGACAACAGCTTCCAGGTTTTCTCCTCTATGTATTGCTTGATTGTTTGACTTTGTAGAACAACAGATGGATTTGTCCACTTTCTAGATTGGCAATGTTTGATATGTCAAGTGCAATTAAACATTGTTGCCATTGCTCTTTTTGTGTCACCATTTATATCAATGTGAATGCAAATAAATAAGCAATTTCAAATTGTCTTTTACCTTTATTGATATGTTCTACCTTAATTTATTGAAAAAGAGAGAAAATTGCACCATTCTTGCTACCAGTAGGATGGATAGCTGTTGTTAGTGCCACTGCAGTGCAGAGTTGGATAGCCCAATGCAAATTATTTTGGATGGAATGTGGATGGAATGTGCACGATAATGTAGTTTTATTTTGTATGCCAGATGATAGCCCATAACTGAACTATGTTCACCTGCTTTAGAATCTGCCCATTTGCATAAGTTCAGTTGTTGAAGGGCATGGCTCCCTAAAGATTTCTAGAGTTCGATGCAATGCTAGTTGTAAATGACTAGTATACTGTTATGTTGAGTGCTCCAGTTTACTATAGCCTATAACTAGCATAGACATTGATGTGTTAAATTGGTATTAATGAAAATGAGCTACCAGTTCATGTGTATGTGCATTTATGTAAATCTTCACGGATTTGTGTGATTAATTCAGCTATTGATTAATTAGCTACCAATTAGCAGATTGAATGTTACCTCTTAAAATGACATGAATAGTTTGTGTATTTGCACTAGCTTTTAAATAGGTATTCCATATTTAACAAGATAGTCTAAATGTTGTAGAGGAAAATGAAAAGAACAATGTTTGTTAATTGATTTATATGAAGCTGCCGACAATGTTCAAATCGGTAGACCATTTGAAAGAAAAAAAAATCGCAAGTATGCGGCCATCCCTTGTTTGTAGAGTTATCATTGATAAATTCGGGGGTGAATCATAGGATCTGCACGGTTGCCTTATAAGCTAAGCTAAATACAGCAAAAATATCGATCATTGTCTTATCAACATTTACATGTGCCTGTTTATTTCTAAGTTAATGGTGTTGCTGTTTCTTTTCTGTTTGTGCTATACAGCAGTGAAGCTGGAATATTCCCTCAACATTTTTAGCCCTAGATTGTCTCAACATTTTTAGCAGTGAAGCTGTCTGCTAGATTGTCTCAACATTTTTTCCCTCAATATTCCCTCAACATTTTTAGCAGTGAAGCTGTCTGCTATGAATCAAGTGTCAAACATGTATGAGCATGAGTGAACCTAGATTGTTAACATAGGGTTCAACCATTGTAATCAATTAGTTCGGGGACCGTAATATCTTGCTTTAGCCCTTGGATGTGTTGTATGTGTGAGCATAGAGATGTATCGATGTGTAAAGCGTATATTGTGTATGTAAGAAAAATACTAGTTGCAAATTCTTTTTTTTTTGCTTTTTAGAGTCTTCCCCGAGGTGTGTGGGCAATGGCACTCGGGGAAGAGGTTTTTATTAAAACGAGAGGAATTCTTCCCCGAGTGCCTCGGGAAGAGGATTTTGGATTTTTTTCAAAAAAAAATAATTTCTACCCCGAGTGCAACACTCGGGGAAGAGTTTTTTTTAAAAAAAATAAAACTCTTCCCCCAGTGTTGCACTTGGGGAAGAGGATTTTCAAAAAAAAACGGCGGACGGCACCGACGGCGTTAACTCTTCCCCGAGTCTTGTAACGTACGATTTTTGGCACTCGGGGAAGAGCTCTTTCCCGTGAGAGGCATTCCCGAAGGCTCTTCCCCGAGTGTTGCACTCGGGGAAGGCTTCCCGAGTGTTTTTGCGTCTTCCTCGAGTGCATTTGACACTCGGGGAAGCCGGCGTCTCCGTAGTGTGCCCGGTGAGGGAGATCGGCTCCCTGTCTCCGGCGCCGTTCCGTTCTTCCGCCGCGGTCCGCGGCCGCCATGGTCGTCCTCGTGGAGGAGGGCGCCGGCCGCGGCGAGGCCGTCGCGTCCCCGCCCTCCGGCTCCTCCGCCCCCCCCCGAGCGCCGGCTCCCCTACGTCCCCGTCCGCCGGCTTCCACGGGTCGCCTCGCCGCGTCCCCTTCCACCGGCCGCGGGTCACCCGTCGCGTCCGCCCGTGAGCCTGGCTCGGCGAGGCAAGGGTCTCCATCCCCTCGGGCCGCGACCTGCGGCACTTCCGGCGTCCGGCTCTCCGTCGCCGCGGTCGGAGCGGTCGGCCTCGCCTACCTTCGGCACGGAGGTGCATCACCCGGGGTTCGACTTGCCGTCGGTCGGACCTCCCTCCGTTGTGGCACCGGTGCCTTCGCCCGCGCTCCTCGTCGTTCACCTCAACCGTGCCGGCCGCCTCCGCCGAGTCGTGGCCGGGGCGCCGGGCGGCGCCGCCCCGCTGCCTCGGTCGTGGGCGGGGGGGCGCGAGCGGCGGCCCACCTCGCCCCGCTTCCCGGCCGCCGCCTCTGGTCGCTGGTCGTGTTGGCCGAGGCGACCGCCCGGAGTGCTCCATGGCCGATGTTGCTCGCTCGCAGCCTCCTCTAGTCGTTCGTGGTTCGCCACCTGGTCATCTGCTTCTTCCACCAGACCTGCTTGCTCTGCAGCAGGAGCTCCCGGCCGCTCCGGTCCGTGTGGGTTCGGTCGTTGTCATTCCCGCGATGCCAGTGGAGGAGGACGGGTTAGTGGAGGATGACGGCGAGGGTCCGTGGGAGGAGGTTGTCTCCCGCAAGCGGCAGGCTTCTCGTTCGCCGTCGCCGCCACCCCCGCTGGTCCCGGTGGATCTCAACGGCCCGTGCTTCAAGCGCCGGCCGATTCGCACTTCGCCGCGAGATGCCCCCACCCCCGCCGGTGCTTTTGGTGTCACCGGCTCGGTCACCGTGAGGAGGACCGCACGCTCCCGAGGGTTCTTCGGCGGCGGGCGCCCGCTACGTGCCCGTCCCTCCTCGCCGGGGGGGGGGGGGGGGGGGGGGGTGGATCGCCGCCACCACCGCCACCTCGCCTCCGCCGCGTCGAGCCGCCCCGGCCCCCGCCCCCGCCTCCGCTTCGTTGGGACCCGCTGCGGTGGGATTCCCCCTCTCCACCGCCGCTCGTCCACGTCGGGCCTCTCCGCCGCCGCCGCGTCGGGCTTCTCCCCCGCCGACGCGTCGGGCCTCTCCCCACACCTCTCCGGCCCGCGGGACCCGGCCCGCTCGTCCTCCCCCTCATCGGGATGGGGTCCGTCGCGGTGGCCTGGCCGGGTCGCGCCCTCGCCCGGACGGGGGGGCCTGCGGCGGCGGGTGCTCGCGGCAGACCCGCCTCCTAGGTCGGGTCGTGGGGGTCGGCCGGCTGCGGCGGTCTGCGGCACACAGCCCCCTGCCGCGGTCTTTGTTTTTGAACTGACCGATCGGTCTTTGTTTTTGGATGACCGAATTTTGAAGAAGACTGAGGAACCGAACCGATCGGTTCGGTCAGACCGAATGCCCAGCCCCCTCTGCCTCTACCTTCGGTCGTGGCCCCTCCACGGCAGCCGGTCATCTTGAGGTCATCAGGACCGACACTTGTTCTCCTTTCTGTTATGTTTGCATGGTTGGGGGCTTGTCTGTTTCGTGCACCGCACGCGACAGGGTTGTCGGCTATTGAGGTCGTCTTTCCAGCTGCGGACGTCCCGCTCAGGACACTTGAGTTGCCTAGCCTCCGCGGTGACAGGGTTACCGCAGAGGCACCGGTCGTGTCGCCTTGTTTGGTCTTTGCTTCAGCTTTGGGCTCCGCTTCTGGTTCCGGGTCCACGGCTTCGCCCGAGACGTTGGCCGCAGGTAGGGCGGCGGAGTTCTGCTCCTCCGTCTTCAGGATGCCTGCCCCGCCGGTCGTTTTGTCTTGTCCTAAGGCACGTCGTGCTCGCCCGCCGCCTCTTGACCCCTCTACATTGCGCGGGAATGGTCGTATTGCGGCGAAGGCCGCGAGGGGGGCACCCCCTCCATCACCCGCGGGCAGAATGTCGTGATGCGCCAGCTTGGAGTGATTGGCGTGGAGGCGGCACCAGACGCCACTGCCTTTCAGGAGTACCTACGCCTTTTTACTTCCGGTCTCTCGGAGAGCCACTGTCTCGTGATCCGAGCGTTGTTCGGGGGTGCCTTGGACGACGCCATCCAGGCTTGTATCCTCGAGGATGAGGAGACGACAGCGGCGGCGCAGGAGTTGTTCACCGATGGCGGTTTGGTCGAGGAGGTTAGGGTGTGCTAGCCTACCTCGTTTGGTCGTTGGTCGATGTATTTTTCTTTCAATGGATGAACGACTTGTAGTTTGGAATGCATGAGGCCTCAACCGGCGCACTCAGCGCACGGCGGTTCAAGAGCTCGTTCGGTCGGAGAGGGCTTCATTTGTTTGTTTACAAGAGACCAAGCTTGATATACTTGATGACCCTTTGGTTAAGGGTATGCTCGGCCCTGATTTTGATTATTTCGCTCTCCCTGCTGTGCATACCTGTGGTGGTATTTTGGTCGCTTGGGACGCTAACTGTTGGTCGGTTTCCTCCCCTATTCTACGTTCCCACTCCCTTTCGGTGAAGGTGGCTCCTTGTGCTAATCCGGATGTCACTTGGTGGCTGACTAATGTTTATGGCCCTCAGGGGGATGCTGCGAAGATCGGCTTTTTGCATGAGTTGCGTGACCTTCGGGAATCCCTGTCGGGCCCTTGGGCAATTTGTGGGGATTTCAACTTGATATACCAGGCGTCAGATAAGAGCAATGGTCATCTTTCTAGAAGGATGATGGGTCGTTTTCGAAGGTTGCTTAATGACCTTGAGCTATCCGAGCTCCATCTCAGTGGTCGTCTTTTCACTTGGAGCAACGAGCGGTTGCACCCGACTTTGGAACGTATTGACAGAATGTTTGTCTCTGAGGGTTGGGAGTCCCTCTACCCCGGTCGTATCTCCAGGCCCTCTCTTCCCATTGCTCGGACCATGCTCCTCTGCTCCTGCAGTTTGATGACGGGTTTAACCCCAAACGGCGCTTTCGTTTCCAGGCCTTCTGGCCTTAGGTTCAAGGTTATCTTGACGTCGTGAAGGCTGCTTGGTCGTCTCCGTTGCCTCTCGCTGATCCTTTGCGTATCATTGACCAAAGGCTCCGCGAGACGGTGAAAGGGCTAAAGGCGTGGAGTGCTAAATCTATCGGCAGTATTCGTACTCAGGTGCTGGTCGCTAAGGAGGTTATTTTCCGCTTGGATGAGGCTCAAGATCATCGGTCATTGTCGCTTCCTGAGTTTGCACTGCGTAAGTTCCTGAAGTTACGTTACCTGGGGTTAACATCGCTTCAGCGCACTATCGCACGTGAGAGGTCCAGCACGCGGTGGTTGAAGGAGGGGCTGCTTGTACTAAGTTTTTTCACCTTCATGCGAATCATCGTAGGAGGAAGAACCGTGTTGATTCCCTCCTAGTCGACGGTGTCACCCTGGTCGCTGAGGCTGACAAGGCAGAAGCTGCCTTTAAATACTATGATGCTATTCTCAGCTCCGAGTTGCCGAGGACCGCTGTCTTGGATTTTAGCGAGCTGGGGATCCCCTGTCTGGATCTTTCGGAGCTTGGTCGTCCGATCTCTAAGGAGGAGGTGTGGGCTGCTATTCAGGACCTTCCCCACGATAAGGCGCCGGGCCTAGATGGGTTCACTGGTCGTTTCTACAGGTCGTCCTGGTCAGTCATCAAAGCGGACGTGGTGAGAGCTTTCCAGGCCATCTCCGTGATGGACTGTCAGAGCTTCCATCACCTGAATGAGGCGCTTATTACTCTGCTCCCAAAGGTCGATAACCCGGAGAGCTTAGGTGACTATCGCCCGTCGGCCTTATTCACGGCTTTGGGAAGATCTTTGCCGAAGTTTTGGCCAACCGTTTCGCGCCAACTCTTCCGCACCTCATTTCACCGAATCAAAGCGCTTTCATTAAGGGTCGTCAAATACAAGATAACTTCCGATATGTCATGGGCATGGCTAGAACCCTTTCGATAAGGAAAAGCCCGAGTGTGCTTTTTTAAAATTGACACGGCCAAAGCTTTTGACTCGGTCAATTGGGTTTTCTGCTCGACTTGTTATCTGCGGTCGGCTGCCCTTTGCGGTGGACTAACTGGATTTCAGTCCTTCTTTCCACAGCTAGCACTAAAGTTCTCCTGAATGGAGTTCCCGGTCGTCGTATTTGCCATGGTCGTGGGCTTAGGCAGGGTGACCCTCTCTCACCCATGTTGTTTGTCTTGGTCATGAAGTGCTTCAATGCCATGATCAAGGTTGCTGATTCTAGGGGCCTTTTTTGCCCTCTGCGCCCCCGCTCCATCAAACAACAGGTCTCGCTTTATGCAGATGATGTGGTCGTCTTTCTCTCTCCGGTCGTGCTCGATCTTGTTATGATTAGAGTGATCTTGGATCTTTTTCACTAGGCTTCGGGACTTGCTACTAATATTAATAAAAGCAAGGCTTTCCCGATCAGGTGCGACGAGGAACAGCTGAGTGTATTCACTCACACCCTTGGCTGTCAATGTGCGGACTTCCCGTGTACCTACCTAGGAGTCCCACTCTCGCCTTGGCGTCTTCCTAAATCTGCCATGCAGCCGGTCGTCGATAAGGTCGCCAAGCGGCTATCTCCCTGGAAGGGTAGGATGCTAAACAGGAGTGGTCGTCTCATTCTTGCCCGGTCTACGCTTTGTGCCATACCGGTGCACATTTCTATGGCTACGAAGATCGCTCCCTGGGCCATTCGCGCTATTGAGAAGTTGCTTCGGGGGTTCCTTTGGTGCGGATCTGAGGTCGCCGTGGGAGGGAGATGTGCAGTGGCCTGGGTCAATGCGGCCTGCCCAGTACAATATGGCGGCCTTGGCATCCCCAATCTAGAGCTAATGGGATTCGCGCTACGCCTTCGTTGGCTGTGGCTAGATAGGGTGGACTCCGACAAGACTTGGTCGGGGTATTTTTTCAGGGCCGATCGGTCGGCTCAGGCTTTCTTTGAAGCGTCGGTTATAGTGCAAGTTGGTGATGGCTCACGAGCCTTGTTTTGGTCGGATCGTTGGCTCAATGGGTGCTCTATCCTTCAGTTAGCCCCTGACCTTTGGAACGCGGTTCCACCTAGAATTAGAAAATCTCGTTCTGTGCGGGATGCGCTTTCCGGTCGGCGTTGGATTCGAGACATAACCTTCGCTCGCACTGTACCCGTGGTCGTTCAGTACCTCCGTCTTTGAGATTTCTGCGCAGAACTTCCACCGTCGGATGAGCCCGATAGATTCATCCGAAAATGGTCGTCTAACGGGGAATTCTCCTCGAGTTCGGCATATCGAGCGTTGTTTTTGGGTAGAACACCGCTAGCGGGTGCTGATCGTATTTGGAAAGTGCAGGCCCCCGGCCGGTGTCGTTTCTTTAGCTGGCTTGTGCTTCACGGTCGTTGCTGGACTTCGAACCGGCTACGTCGGCATGGGATGCGTGATTCGGATTCATGTGCGCTATGTGCACAGGAGGTCGAAACTTTGGACCACCTACTTCTTGGTTGTGTCCTGTTTAGAGTTTTGCGGTTCTACGGACTCGATCACCTGTCACCGCAGGAGGAGTTGCCATATTTCGTTTGGTGGTTAGCTGTCAGGAAGTGGGTCCACAAGTCACAGCGTAAGGGCTTCGACTCTCTGGCCCTTTTGGTCGTCTGGTCGTTATGGAAAGAGAGGAATTTGCATGTTCATGAGAGAGTCGCGCTCCAGCCGGTGTCGCTAGCGCCACGTATTTTGGAGGAAGCACGAAGGTGGGCCCGAGCGGGCTTTGTGGGGATTGGCTCGCTTGGTCGTGGTACTTTGTTTCGTTAGTTTTGTTCTTTTTTGTTTTTTTGTGCTTTGTGCTTCCCTCTGTTTTGGCTTTGTTTTCTCCTCTTCTTAATGAAAAACGTGCTATGCACGTCTTAAAAAAACATCCTCACTTTTTCTTACATGACACTCATTTATTAGGGATAGAAACCATCTTATTTATTGTCATTGGGACTGTCCTAACCCAATCCCTTCCTGGAGAATGTGCAGTGATTACAGGTAACTCTGGAGAGAATCTCTGGGCTTGGGGATCACCGGATTCCGGTCGCCCCTGCCCTCCGCAGCTCCGCATATAGGAGAATGTGTGCAGCCTGCTCCCAAAGTAGTGCCCTGGGGAACTAAGGCTGCTAGCACTCGTCATACCCTATTTGCATACCCTAAAAGGAATATTCTGTCTGGTCATCAGCAAATTTACAGTACAGTACCAATTATTCCGCACCCGTCATCCCTTATATCTCATACTCCACACAAACTATCACCTGCGGGCCCCACACGCCATACTCATTCCCCCCTCCTCCCTCTCTCCTTTCCCCACCTACCCGACGCCATCCTCCTCCACCGCGTCCTCCTCCCTCCTCTATTCTTTCCAATGGCGCCCCGCACCCCTTCCCTCCATTGCCGGCGCGCCGGCTCCTCCCTCCGGCGGCCCCACAGCGCGAGCGCGAGGTAGCGGCGTCGGTGCGCGCGGAGGCCGGAGAAGGACGCGCCGCGGCGGGCGGTGTTGGTGCGCGGCCGGATTCGGCACGACGGGAAGCCACCCTTGCTCTGCTTGTCGGCGTTGCAGCGAGGGCGGGCCCCTCCTCCGGCGACGCCCGTGGAGGCCACGACGAGCTCACCGGCTCCCCTTCGCTCCCGGATCCGGTCCTGGCGGCAGTGTGGAGATCTGGTTAGAGCGCAGGGGAGGCTTGGTGTCGGCGGGGCCGGCGGTGGCGGAGCTCCCGCACGCGCGGCCTATGGCGGCTCCTCCTCCTCCGCCCAACACTCCCTCCCCCAGCGGATCCCGCGCGACGCGTGGCGGTGGGCACCGAGGTGGAGGGGGGGGCTGCGACGGAGGCGGGCACCGAGGTGGAGGTGGAGCAGGGGTGCCGCGCCAGTGAGGAGCTCGGCGGCGGTGGCAGTGCTGGTGCATCCCCTACTCCTGGCTTTCCTCTGCGCCTCGGTTCCCCGGCGGCGGTAACGGAGGTGGGCACCGAGGTGGAGCTCGGCGGCGGCGGACGCCACCCCGCCTGAAACTCCTCTTCCGGCGGCAGGATCTCTTCTTCCGGCGGGCTCCCTCCCTCCCGTGCTTCCGGCTTCGCGCGTGCATCGATTGCCCCGGACGCCAGGTGGGGTCAGCGCGAGGCGTAGCGCACGCCGAAACCGCGCTGTATTTGGGGATCCGGGAGCCGCACGGGACACCCAGTATGTCATACTGCCCCCCGATGCGGGAGGAAAAACGGTAAACGTGTACTGGAGCGCACCGTAGCGTCCCGGTGGCGTTCCCCAGTGCGACCAAGCCCATGGAGCCTCTCAAGCTCCCCTTCGTTGATGGAGGAGGAAAACAAAACGAGAAAGGGGAAGAGAGGGAGGAAAGAGGAGTGAGAAAGACGCGGACACTCACCGGTGCCCATGGACCATGGACATGGTGCGCCGCCACTTGCCATTTCAACAGCCTTGGGAATGGTGGTCGGGCGCCCGGCTTGCGGAGTTTTGAACAGGTTTCAGAGCAGTAACATACGACGACGGGGGAAGCCGTATACATTTTACAGGAAAGCTAAAATACTCAGTTACAGCTTGTAAACTGACCAACAGCTGAGAGACTGAAACAAGGGAACAGCTGCGGTAAAACTCTACAACAGAAACAGGCGCAACTCGAGACAGCAGAACGCCATAACATACCCTGTTAACGTAAGTGAGCTGGGGGGCACCGGAACGCCACAAACATGAAATCATTGACATATATGTGAGACAGGCGCCACTCGGGGGGGGGGGGGGGGGGGGGGGGGGGGGTCGGCGATAAACCCCAGACATGAAAATGTTTGGTGATGCCCTCCCTAACAAATTATATGACGCATCAGAAGAGTCTATTCCTCGTCATCCAATGCGTCCGCAGACCCACCCTTGAGGTGCAGATGCTTCTCCCTCCTCTGGAAATCGGTCAGGCCTTTGCCACTCCCAGTGACACCTACCTTACCTCTGTGGTCCTCGGGTGACTTGAAGATGCTCTCCTTCTTGCGACCGGAGAAGAACCCTACCTGAAAAATGAACCACCCAAATTCAGATGATTCTGTTATGTGATGAGAAGTCTAAGCTGTTGTATGCCGACGCTAGGGTTGTTTTCAGTCATGACATAACGTATAACAGCTTGAGGGATAGGCTGGTACCTTGAAATCTCCTAACTTAATGGACAAGTGCGCCAAATTAAAAGAGGGGGAGCACAGAAAAGGCTACCTTTTTAGCTTTCCCCTTGGTCGTTTGAAACTGCTGCCATGCATTCTGCCGCTTGTTTTGTGCAAATTCAAGTTGCTCAAAGCGGGCTTTCGATTTGAAAGCATGTATTTTCTTACGCTTTGCAGCTTTCTGCAAGCAAAATGGCTGGTCAGAACACATGATACCTCAATATTTTCCTTAGCTGCAAGGCACATTATTTGTATGATTGCAATGTCTAAGAAAAACTTCTCAATAGTAATATACAACTTGATTGTTGTTATAAATACGCTGCAAGAAAGGGGTGAATTTACTTACAACATCCTCAGGATCACTTGGTTCAATACGAAGTTTGGCAGGCATGCTCCGCGCCTGAAAATCAGATGTGGCTGCTTGTTCAATTTTCCTCTTTATTGCCATTTTTGTGGCTTCAGCTTCCTTTTCAGCTTGTCGCAAAGCATCAGCAGCTTCTTCCTCAAGCAGCCTCACATTATCTGGGTCCACCTATACAAAACACTGAAATTAACAATTTGGAATAGCAATATAATTAGAAGAAAAATAGTGAATTACTATACAGCAATCACAAGATAAACATAAAACAGGAGAAATATATAGGGAGGGTGTCATAAAAAACTTTAAACAGTGTAAAATGCTCTTCCTTAATGAAATGGCATGCAGTTCTCCTGTGTTGTTCGGGAAAAAAACTGTGTAAAATGTCTACAGATGGAAATTAGCTTTGGCACATATTCATGAGAACAAGACTCACTTACATAAAAGCTATAATCTTGTCGGCTAATTTGCAAGACCATCACATGAATAATAAGGAGAAACCACTCAATTTCTCCTCTATACTCATGTATGTATATACCTCGTGTATTTAAGAGAAAATGTTACTTCCTGAAAACGGAGCATACCTCTTCCCTGTTTCCCCAGCCATCGTAGGCTACATAATATCCATTTGGTGTCAAAGCTTCAACTGTTGCATTATACCTGCAATTCAGTTAACCAACATGTTGAAATGGAATGATATACAAAACATCAAAGACAATACTATATTCATGCAACAGGTGATAGGTAAAAAGGCACACTAACCATTCCCCATCTTCACTCCATACAGCTTGCACTCTAGTCCCGACCGCAAACTTGTGTGAAAGGTCACCCAGTCCCTGCCACAAGACTAATTGTGTCATGATTTTCAAAATAAGTATTAAGTAGTACACAGCACATTCTGTTCATCTATGTAACAATTCACATGTACTTCTGGTTTATGCAGTTAACAAAAGGTAGCTGCCATCTCATGAATAATAAAGATACCTCTGACTGCACTCCAGCCGAATAATTCGGCGGTGATAGACCTGCAACGTTCTGAGCACTCTCAGCTTGCTTTGCGGTTGCTAAAAGCTCTTCTGTTAACATAATAACCTGCAGTGGCCACAAAATATAGCATTAAGCATCACAAACATAAGGAAGGTCTCCGCATTATTAAATATATGCTTATATGCGCCCATTATTGAGATCAAACTTAGAACAGCAGCACGGACACCCAAAATCAGGAGGAGGTACTCTAGCACGAGACACAAACCTGCAATCAATCAAGATAAAGGGTAATGGACAACTTGGAAGGCATGGAAGTTTATACATACTATTCATCACTACTAATAGTTTTGCTCAGACAGTCCCTACCATTGATTTAACCAACCTTCTGGTCAGCGCTACAAAAATCTAAATTCCCCAAAAATAAATCTTCTGTTGTAAGCTGCCTGTTCATGCTACCTTGCTGCGCATGGCTCCTTGTAACAAAGAAGAGAAAGGAATCGGTAGCAACAGTCCCCAAAATCAGAGAAGAAATCAAATATCCTTTTTTTTTGTTAGACAATCAAATATCCTTTTGTGAGAACCGTTAATGCAACTTGCCATTGGAGCAACGGCATCTGATGGGTAGCTAATACCAGCACGAGGACGTCACAATATAAAAGTCCACAATAAAACTAACTCACCTCCTGAAGCTCTTTCTCCATATCTCGATATTCAGAAATTCCAGGGTCATCCTTTTTCTCCTTAATAAGTTTCTTAACCTGCGATACATGGACACAAGACACATCATAAGAACATGAATAACAAGTATTCCACAGAATAATGAATTTAGCAAGGTAAATAAAGACAAGAAAGTAGCAAAAAACTGCAATGAGAAACTTCCCAATCTAAATTGCCACATTTAAAGATAAAGAATGAGATGACAGACAAAGGGTTCAAGAAAAAAGTAAGGTTCCACCCTCTAGTTTTAAGCACAGTTATTAGAACCAGACAGGACCGGCTGTCCAATCCGTAAAAGACCAAACCAGAACCTCGGCCGGTCCGGTTCGCCTAAAAGATCGAATAAGCAATCAAGCTGGTACAACCTGGTTGAACCGTCCGTTTTTAGCAAGGAGCAGGTATAAAACCGGACAAGAAACCGGTACAGGCAAGGGAAAAACGAGCGCACAGGGAAGAAATTGGAAGGCGGTGTGGCTAGGGAACACCCCACCTTGCCTTCGGTAGTGAGGATAATAACCATCAGGCTGCAGCTGTTTGTGATTTTGGTTGATAAGTTACTACTCCCTCCCTCCGTTCGAAATTGTACGTCGTTTTGGCTTTTCTAGGTTCATATATATTATTATCCATCTAGACATACATTATATCTAAGTGCACAAAAACTATGCACCTAGAAAAGCCAAAATGACCCACAATTTCGAACGGAAGGAGTATATTTGAACCGTGTTGGAACCAATCAAACCATGAACCGAGAGCTCAACCGGTTCTCTGTCTGGTCCGGTCCTAATAACTATGGTTTCAAGCATTGACTCAAGTTTAAAATGCATACCATCAAGTCTGTAACTAAACAACTTATGAAATCCGTGTGCTGTTAACGAAGAAACCAAATTAATGTACAATGTAAATGCTTCGATGTGCAAAACAACATAATAGGCATAAGCACAGTCATCTACACCAAATAAAGCACATGCAATGCATCAAAGGGCCAGTTACATGTAAGCAACTTTGAGACATGCCACATAATAATTCATTGACAAGGAAGATGATTATCAACCACCCAAACATTTTGAGATGATCATTGCATTTTAAGAGTGTTATTATTTGTCTATTAATGCAATGTTCAGCCAAGTCTGATTGTAGCAAGTCATAACATTTTTTTATTTACATGTTAACGCAGCTACAAGTTGTACAGCGTCAACACAATTGAATTACTACCCAACTTCCCAAATCCCTTAAGCTGAATGAACAGATTATACAGTAAAATAAGAACATGTGTCGCTCAGAGCTCCTAGAAATCAATCAATAGTAACAAAGAAACAAAAAGTAACTAATAAACATATAATTTATCAAGCCTACCTTGTCCTCCGAGCGACATATATTTAGTTACTTTTTGTTAAATTGATTAATTTAACTAATCGATCAATAAACCCTAGAACCAGCACAGGAGAAACGCCCAACCCTAATCAGCAAAGAGGCAGCCCAAATCCTCACTCGCAAAACAAGAACGCGCCGAAGAAACGCAGACCCAACACACGAGCGAAGGGATAATCCAAGGGGACAGGCTGGATCGAGGGAAGGGGGAGAGGAGACCTCGCGGAGCTGGTCCTTGTATGTGGAGAGGTTGGACGCGAGCTCCTCCACGCTCAGATCCTCCATGCCTGCAGCCGCGCAGGGGAATCCCCGGTGCAGGGAAGGTGTGAGGCCGGCGGGCGCAGAGGAGGAAGCGAGGTCCGGAGGGCGCCGGCAGCGGGGAGATCGAGCGGGCGCGGCGGGGCTGGACGGCACCGGCTGACCGGCGGCGCGGGGGAGAACGAGAGGAGGATAGAGAGAGAGAAAGAGAGAGAATATTAAAAGAGCAAAGAAAGGGCACGAACTCAGCCCAAACTCTGAGTTGGCCCACTTACCAATGGGCTTTCAATTGGGCCAACGTGTCATTAACGCAGACGCAACCATGATTATTTTCCAATTAATCCCCTGCTCAGCTACTAGTTCTGTCGTCTCGCCTTCGCCTCGCTCTCTCCATCATCCCATATTCCCATCATCCCCTCCAATCGACTCCGTCCCAAACTCCGCGGCGACCTCAACAGAAAAAAAGCCGCCTCCTTTACCAAACGCGGAAGCAAAATTCACGGATTGCCCCACCTGGTCGCCGGCGAATCGACCCGACGCGACCCGCCCGAGCGGGTCCCATATGGCCGCGACCGAGCGGGACCACCGCTCAATCGAGCCGCCGCGGCCCGGCGGCGGAGGCTCCGGGGAGGCCGGCGGCGGCGACTCGCCGGCAAGGTGGGACGACGACGGCGAGCGCGTCGAAGGCCTGGCGGTGAGCTCTCCCCCACCTTCCTTCCCTCATCCGGTTTCGTCTCTTCGAAGTCTGGTTGCGTGTACGGTTCGTTTAGCTTAGATGAGATGAGTTGGTCTTGTCGTAGATTGGTTGTGCTAAAAATAGGGGAATTTTGGGTGCATTGACTGGCACCAACTTGGATGCTCCAATTACTCAATTAGTGATAAGGTTTAAACGAGGAGCGAAAAGTTGGAGTTTTTTTATGGGCGCGTGCGGCTTGTGCTGCGGCCTGCGGGAGAAGAGAAAGAATCCGAAACTGCTTTTCTAGGCTCTGTTTGTTTTTTAGCATTCTCGAGTGGGGTTTTTTTTCATTTAATAAATTGAGCAGGCTAGTTATGGTCGTTTTCTGGCTGGAGTTTATAAGTATGATCAATCAATCTACTTCCCAGACTGAGTGAGTTTCTGTTATAACTCAATTTTGCTTTCTCCTAATATAGGGACTCAACATATTTGACCAAGAGGCTGACGAGTCATCATCCAAAAATGGCACAGCCAACGACCTGGATGCTAGCTGCACTCCCATTGCTAATGGATGCAGCACAGATACAACCAAAACTTCTGTAGAGACGGAACCAGGAAAGTGCTTCTATGATGAACCGCTCCATGAGCATACAGGCATTTGGGTGCCTGTTTCTGTCCCACCAATGACGGCGCAGGACCGTGAGGAGTGGCACAGGGGGTTTGGTTGCAATGGTGGGTACTTCCCGGAGGAAGAGTTTAGCTGGGAGCTTGATGAAGACTACAAGGAAATGACGATGTGGGATGTATTTGCTGATATGGTTGTTGCGGCAAAAGATAAAGTGAAATCTGCTGCAACATATGATTTTGGGAGATGCGGGATGTCGGTGGTATCCAACTTCTTCCTCCAAGAAGCCTGGAAGGATATGGCTCAAACACTTGCAGATGCTAATGCTGGTATTGCGAATGATCTACTTGTGACAGAGCCAACAAAGTGGTTGCCTGACAGTGCTGCTACCTCTTGCATGCTCTGCGGCGTACGATTTCATCCAATAATATGCTCTCGCCATCATTGTCGTTTCTGTGGTGGTGTATTTTGTAATGGTTGTACAAAGGGTAGAAGCTTAATGCCTCCGAAATTTAGAACTTCGGAACCTCAAAGGGTTTGTGATGTCTGTGGAGTACGCCTTGAGAGTATACAACCACAATTGATGAATCAGATCAGTCGCGCGTCACAACTTCCAACTCGGGATGTGACAGACCTGAGTACCTTGAGGTCATGGCTGAACTTCCCTTGGGCACACACAATGGAATACGAGATATACAAGGCTGCAAATTCTTTACGCAGTTACTGTAAGGTATGCATTTTTCTAGTATTTAAGATTTTGACTAGTCATTTGAATACTTTTTCATGTGTTCCTTGGCCACTTTGACTTCATGTTTTGTTCTTATTGAGTGTTAAATGTTTCACACCATATGGTAACGTGATTTATAAATTATTATGGTATGTGAGTTGTTTTAGATAATCTGATATCAGGAAACCTTGTTGGGAAGTGTTTCTCGCAAGTAATCAAATATGGCTATTTTATTTCGTATAGTTACTAGTTGGATGAATGATCTGACTAATCCAGTTATTATGGGTAATTGGGTATAAGATTACATGGAATATTATGGTAATTTATTTTAGTTTCAAGTTTGATGCAATAATACAAGCTGAATACATGATTATTAATAAAAAGGCTTAAAAGCAGTGAAAATGCATTCTTAAATACAATAGAAAAAGGCAGAGGCATAAGTAGGACGGGTTTATTGGTTCAGTAAATAGCTGCTTTATCATATAATGTGTTAGTGTTACTGTCTCATACTCTCTTGTACGGAATACTTAAGCCTTTTATATTTTATTCCCCTTGTATTTTTGTATCTCAAGACCACTTAAGCTCCACTGACAGAAGATTGAATTATTTAGAATGAGCCAGCTATTGTATTGCTGTAAAATGCTGGAAAAGTATATTTGTGTATTGCTCTGGCTGTAGAACTGCTGACTGTCCATTCTTCTGAGCCTGTCAGGAGTACTATCATCAAAATTTTCTTTCATGTACTTCAGGTAGGAAGGTTAAAACCCGAGAAGGCTATACCTGATGCTATTCTTAGACAAGCAAAAGGTCTTGCTATAGTTACTGTTGTGAAGGTTGGGATGATGGTTACATACAAACTTGGCACTGGGCTGGTTGTTGCTCGAAGGGCCGATGGCTCCTGGTCACCTCCTTCAGCAATCTCCACCTGTGGTGTTGGATATGGAGCTCAGGTGCCCCCAGCTTTTCAAGTGTTCCTTTACATGGAAGGATTTCTTGTATCAAACTAGCACTTTCTAACAAATCAAATATTTCCTTGACTCTGCCAACAGGCTGGAGGTGAAATAGCTGACTTCATCATTGTTCTGAGGAATACGGATGCCATCAGAACATTCAGTGGAAAGGCACATCTATCTGTTGGTGCTGGTGTTAGTGCTTCTGCTGGCCATGTCGGACGAGTAGCTGAGGCTGACTTCCGTGCTGGTGATGGTGGCTATGCTGCTTGTTACACATACAGTTGTAGCAAAGGTATGTTTCAAATTGCTTTGGACTGTAAATTACTGCAATTCATGAGATTAAGACGGGAAACAGTTGTCACAGTTGATTTCAAAGGCATTTTTTACTGTCAGATGCAGTATGTGATACTGACTTAGTTTGCTCATGGTAATGATTGTTTAGAGATGTTTGGCAGTTCATACTTTCTTAATGAAGAATTGAAATTTAAATACCATTTTTTTCTGCAAATTAGAGAAGCGCATGGCATCTACACTAAATGTTTGCTTTGACAAAAGTTTATTTTGTCATCCCTTTAAATTTCCAATAACTTCCTAAAATTACCACCAGAGAGGTGGCTGAGTCTTGGGCTGCCGGCCTGCCGCCGTGTTTGACAAGGCTAATGTGGACATTAGCAAGGTGAAAGACCTTATTATGATAAGATTTAGGGAGCTGGAAGCACAGTACAATTTTCTATCGCAAGGTCAAGTCAGACAAGTTTAGGCTGTTGGTGTATGAAGTTCATCATATGGTCTTGTTTGTGCTTACAGTCAACAATAGAAATGTGTGACTAAGTTACATCATTGGTTCATTCGTGCAGTCTGCTTAGTGACATCTTTAATTTGATAGCAATAATGCATTACTGAATCATTGCAAGTACTTGTGGGGTTAATAAGTTTGATCAAATATATCTTAGGGATTGTTTTCTGAAACCTCTTATTATGTATATTTTGTCGTCTTCAGGTGCCTTTGTGGGCTGTGCGTTCAATGGCAGCATAGTATCAACTCGAGACACTGAGAATGCTCGATTTTACGGTGGCCCTGTCAAGGCCTCTGACATCCTTCTGGGATCCATGGCGAAGCCACCTGCAGCATCCCCTCTGTACAAAGCCCTGTCAGAATTGTTCGACAGGATTGGGAAGTAGCCTGTAGCCCTCTCCTGCTTTAGGCATCTGGCACCTGGTATGCTAGCCCCCTCCTTGTAAATACATTCGTTGGAAGCAATTACACAACTGTATAGTACGCCATTCTTCGAAACATGAAAGGTTGCTCTCGTTCGTGAGTGTTAATGTGGGTCAAACAGCCAGATCTACTCTGTAAATAGTGTACATTGGATTGACAATTACATCAAGATATGAAAGAGAAAAAAGCTTATTCTCCTTGCTCGTCTTGCCCTTGTATCTACATGCTGACATGCTTGTTTCTGATCAGTTGTGTGGAATTGTGTATCGCCTAGCTCGTCACTCCATCCATCCATGGTGACTAAGAGTGGGTTTCGGTTGCCTGCAGCTTTTATTCTTTTCTGCGTGCGTGTGAATGGCATCCATCCTGTCTATGCCTGTGCTGCTTGAATCTGCAGCCTAATTGTGTGATGATATCCTGTTGTGCATTGTAGATTTGAGTGCAGTGGGCAACTGATCTTGCCCATGCTGCCATTGGCGCGTCAGAGCATAGCATAGCAACTTATCTGAATTCTGATAACCCACGAACGAAAAACCCACACTTAATGCCTCTGGTTAGCACATACCACGCGCTTAACTCATGATGGTCGTCAGGCAGTGGGGTCAGATGACATCTGAATGTCTGAAGCTGATACAGTGGCGACGAAAATGCGTGTGCGGTTATGTACAGCGCTAATGATACGATGATGATCAAGCATGTGCAGTGCAGCGTGCCTGCCACAGCCATGGCACGTTGTATTGCAGGTGGATTGAAGCTCTCACTCTCTGGCATTGCAAATTAAGGCCCCATTTGGGGGGGCACCCAAACCTAACTCTATGGGCTCCTTGCTGCAGGGTGCTTCTCAGTGAGAGAGGAGGGAGGTGGAGGCGTGGAGCTGCTCGGTGCTACAGGAGGTGGAGCCGCTTGGAGCCCTCCCAACGGACGGGGGCCTAAAGATGTGCCCAAATATTCCTCGTCTCCAGGCTGAGTCCTCTCTAGGGCGATCTAGGTGTCACCTCGGTCACGTTGCATTACACGAAGTGGATGCCAACAAACTAGCTGGTCATCAATGGCTGCAGCGTGTAGAGCTGATCCTAATCAGTTTCAGAAACCAGGGAAACTGAAAGAGAGATGATTATTTTTCAACTTCAAAAATATCAACTTAGAAAAGGAGTTTTTTTTTGCAAACACAGTAAAACCGAATAGAGGATTAGCCAAATAAAAGCACACACAGAAGAACAACACACTAGCTTATAAGTAGCTGAGAAGTGAGAACAGGAGGGAAGGGCCTTTTTCAACCTCAAACACGGTGACGATTTTTTCCCCAAATGCAGTAAAACCGAAGAGATGATTATAACCAAATAAAAGCGCATACAGCACAAAACATTACCTTATATATAACTAAAAACTGAAGAGAGAGGATTTTTCCCCAACTTACAATAAACTAAAGTTCAATTAAAAATCAACTAATAAAAATCAGAAAACCCAAGAGATGATTAGCCAAATAAAAAGAACATATAGCACAACACATTAATAACTTAATATACAACTTAAAGCATTCCATTAGATAATTAAACAGTCTGACACGAGCTCCACGGTTACATGAAGACGACATCACTCACCTTACCAAGTTACCATACCATATGTCTTCTTACTTATAAACTCTACTTGGCAATTTAAAACGGAAAGATTTTTTGTTTTGGGAAGAAAAAAAGCGATAATTTTTTGGTTTTTTTTTGCTGGAAATGAAAGGATAAATTTTTTTGGGGGTCGAAATAACAGGATAACTGATGATGGCGAGATAGGCTAAAGCTATTAGGTAAAAGCCAGTCTGCGTTGAGACTAAACCCAAAAAAGGTTGTAGCAGCTTCACGTCAGCTCACGCGCATCATCTTGTTGCATGCTGCAGGTCGATGGCCGAGCTCAGCCACGGGGGTCGGCACGGGTCTTGGAGTTCCCCAGGGTCAGCTCCAGGCCATCCTCGTCGGTGAAGTCCCCGCGGATCACCTCCCCATCCCACGCGAACGAGAACTCGCGCTGCTCCATCTCCACGTTGCCGCCGCCGCCGCCGCGGGCAGCCGGTGCTGCGGCTGGAGCTGGAGCTGGAGCTGGCGCCGGCGCCGGAGCTGGAGCCGGAGCCGGTGCCCAGGGGGCGGCGCTGCTCTGCACCGGCCCCGGGGTGCCCAGCCTGGAGGAGGAAGCCCCGGCGGCGAACGATGCCGCGGCCGGCGTCCCGAGGGGGCTGTAGGTGTAGGGGCGCGGCGGCCTCCTGTAGTTGTTGTTGTTGGCAGCGGCGGCGGCGGACCTCTGGATCCCCGCCAGCAGCAGCACGGGGTCGACCGCGCCATAGCCGCCGCCGACGGGGCTAGGCGGCATGGAGATTGGCTGCTGCTGGGCCTGTGGGGCTGGGGCATAGCGGCTGGGGCTGGTGGCGGCGGCCAACCGCTGCTGCAGGTTGGCGACGGCGACGGCATTTGCAGCAGCAGCGTTGTCTTCCGCAGCCCAGCGCGCCAGCGTGAGCTGAGGCGGGGAGGCGTTCTGCGGGGTGCCAGACGCGCTGGCGGTGGACGACGAGCCTGCTTGGCCGCCGGCCTGGGAGAGCCTCTGGAACCACGCTGGAAAGCTGCTGCTGCTGCCGGCGGAGGCGGTGGCGGCGGCTGCGGCGCCGTTGGAGATGCCGCCGGTGGTGCTCCCGCCGCCGAGCGTGAGGTAGGAGGACGACGAGGAGGAGGAAACCAGGGTCAGGCCGCCGGAGGCTGTCGGGGTGGTCGAGGAGGACCCCAGGGTCAGGCCGCCGAAGGAAGCTGTCGGGGTGGCTGGGGTCGGGGTCGGGGGGATGGACGTGGCGGGGCTTGCCGGAGCCTGCACACCGCGCGGAGGCCTGGATCCCTGAAACACGTGCAAAACGAACGAGCACAATTCACAAATTATATCTTGGCACAGTACTGACACAGATGAACAATCATCAAAAATCGAAACTACACAGA